>JARDYH010000001.1:365535153-375535153 GCA_029215795.1 Anniella stebbinsi
AGGTTTAACATTACTAAAGATATACAGAGACTTTTAAGTGCTATTTCGTTAAATTTAACAGCTGGAGACCTCCTTTCTGAGCAATAACTAAACATCCACTGGGTCACTTTTAACTGCAGGCGTCTCTTAATCCCTTCATGATTGCTTTACAGGCCATATGTTACTAGCATCTCATTTTACTTTGGTTTGCACCTGTGTTTATAAAGTTGTACAGAGACTTTTTATATGTTCCTTTCTCATTTTACTCCAATTTGCAATTAATTATGTTCGTTTAATTAGGGTGACCAGATACAAAAGATGGCAGGGCTCCTGCAGCTTTAACTGTTACGATGAAGCAGGGATTTCACCAGGTGCTGCATGCCTACAAATGACACCTGTTGAAATTCCCTTTTCTATGCAACTGTTAAAGATACAGGAGCCCTGTCCTCCTTTTCATAGGGTCACCCTAGTTATATTTGACATGTTTTGATATTAAAAATTTTATAGTACATTGTTAGAAAAGATAGCCTAATTAAAAAAAAAAAACACCTTTATGGACATAAATAAATTCCCAACTTCGCATTATGGTAAAAAAAAAAAACAACGCTGTTAGTCGCGGAATCTGTGGATCAAGAGCTTTCCAATAAATTAAGATTCATGAGGATCGGTCAAAGGAAAGGCAGCCAAAAATGATAACCAACTCACTCCCAACTTCAAATTATGTTTGGGGGGGGGGGGGAGAGAGAGAGAGAGAGAGAGAGAGAGAGAGAGAGAGAGACAGCGCAAAGGGGTGTGTTGAAGAACCATAGGACAATCAAGGCCCTTAAGATGCAATCCAAGGCATGTTAAGAGAGAGAGAATGGGGTGACCAGATAAAATCCAGGTCAGGGCTCCTGTAACTTTAACAGTTATAGAGAAAAGGGAATTTCAGCCAGTGTCATTTGTATGCAATGAGTTCCTGGTGAAATTCCCTCTTCATCACAACAGTTAAAGGTGCAGGCACTATACTAGAGTGACCATATACAAAAGAGGGCAGGGCTCCTGCAGCTTTAACAGTTGTGATGAAGAGGGAATTTCAAATATACAAAATTTAAAACAATTTAGACAACTAAAAACAGTTTCAATAGAATACTAGACGTGTTTTGGCTGCTGGCAGAAATGCCCTATCATATTCCGTTAAATTCCTGGGAGTAGAGGGCAATCTTAACCCAGCACCGAAAAGATGATCGTGTTGGCGTCAGGCAGGCCTGAGCGGGGAGCTCATTTCATAGTTGGGGGGGGGGGGGACCAGTGAAAAGGCCCTCTCCCTTGTCATCACCCTCCGAGCCTCCCCTGGAGGAGGCACTCGGATGAGGAGCAGATGTTGATCATAATGTCTGGGTATGTTCAGGTCGGGAGAGGTGTTCCATCAGGTATTGCAATCCCGAGCATGTAAAGCTTTCTAATTTAAAACCAGCACCTTGAGTCAGGCTCGGAAGCATACAGGCAGCCAATGCAAACGGGCCAGAATTGGTCTCATGTGCACAGACTATCTTGTACCAGTTATTAACCTAGTTGCCGCATTTTGCACAAGCTGCAGCTTCTGAACAGTCTCCAAGGGCAGCCCCGCGGAGAGGGGCACTGCAGTAATCCAACCTGGAGATTACCAGAGCCTAGATTACCCTTGCAACCTACTTGTTCACCTGCCTCTCGCTCTGGCCCAGACAACTGTGGCGGCGAGAAGGAGGCAGAGCAGATGTCACGGCCTACTTGCTCACTGGCTTTCTAAGTGTCAAGCAAGCAAGCAAGCGGAAGCAAGGATGAGCCAAAGGCTGAGGACCAAGAGCTGTTCTTGCAGCTGCATCACACCATTGGCTCAAATTCAGCTTGAGATCTACAGCAATTCCAAGATCCTTCTCGCTTGTAGTATTGCTGGGGAACACAAGCAGGAGAGCATGCATGATGGATATGTGGGGTGTGGGTGTGTGGGTGGGTGTACATGAGAGAGAGAAGA
The DNA here is from genome assembly GCA_029215795.1 of Anniella stebbinsi. NCBI lineage: Eukaryota > Metazoa > Chordata > Lepidosauria > Squamata > Anniellidae > Anniella > Anniella stebbinsi. Next base: position 365,537,126 of record JARDYH010000001.1, read on the forward strand.
GAGTCTGTGGGTGGTGAACTTGGGTAACAGAGAAAAAGCAATGGGAGAAATGAGTTGTTTGCAGAGGGGAGGGAGGGGGAAAGAGTTTGCCTTCTATGAAATAAGTCGGTGCTGAAAACCGTGATGACAAAAGGATTGTTTAGGGTGTTGGAGCTCAGCCCCCAACTCCGCCTTGTACTCAAAAGTCTTTTGTGGACCCTGCTTGTCCCATGGCAACCATTTTGTGGTGGCACCCAGGACAGTTTCTCAAATTGCCCCAAACGGCTCCAAGAACATGACCTGACCCTGTACTAAATAAATGGAGATTTAACAAATCCACACAAAAAGAAAAAAGGAAATACTGACCTGCCTAAGTTTTCTTTTGAAATTACAGATTCAAGAGAAGATGTCCTGCCTCTTTAAAAAAAAAAGGGGGGGTTGAGGAAAATCTACACCAACTACTTTCTCTCCTTAGCAAAATACACGCTAAACCCATTGGGCATGTATGGTACAGAGCGTCCTCTTTTGTATCTGATCACTCTAGGGAAGGGCTCCTGCAGCTTTAACCGTTGTGCTGAAGAGGGAATTTCACCAGGTGCTGCAGGCATACCAATGACACCTGCTGAAATTCCCTTTTTCTATACAGCTGTTAAAGATACAGAAGCCCTGTCCTCCTTTTCATATGGTCACCCTAAACCCGATATTGCCTAGTCTCAGCAAGAACGCAGGTGTAGGTCCTTCCCAGCCTTGCTACGGCAGATCTTTTAAATTAGAGGTGCCACATACTGAACCTGGACAGACCTTATACATGTTGGACTTGTAGATCACATGCTGAATATGAGCCAACTGTGTGATGTGGCTGCAAAAAAAGCAAATGCTATTTTGGGCTGCATTAATAGAAGTATAGCTTCCAAATTGTGCAAGGTACTGGTTCACCTCTATTTGGCATTGGTTAGGCCTCATCTTGAGTATTGTGTCCAGTTCTGGGCACCACACTTCCACATGGCCTTGGTAGCAGGTGTGTGACTTAGCTAGGGTGACCATATGGAAAGGAGGACAGGGCACCTGTATCTTTAACAGTTGCACAGAAAAGGGAATTTCAGCAGGTGTCATTTGGAAGCATGCAGCACCTGCCGAAATCCCTCTTCAACACAACAGTTAAAGCTGCAGGAGCCCTGCCCTCTGTTGTATCTGTTCACTCTCATACAGCTCCTGCAGCTTTAGTTGTTGTGATGAAGAGGGAATTTCACCAGGTGCTGCATGTATACAAATTTCTATACCACTGTTAAAGATATAGGAGCCCTGTCCTCCTTTTCATATGGTCACCGTAGACTCAGTGGAGATTTCAGCAATCTTTTAGCTGGCATGACAGCTTTCGCTTCCCGGGGTCGTTCCCAATGAGGCTGGGCGCCTACAGTCCCCGTCCGTGTGATTTGGGCAGTGGGTGCGCAGTTAGGCAATGACAAAGCACACAGACAGAGGATAATTGCTGCCAATGTACAAAATCAGGGATAACCTAAGATAACTTGGGAGAGGCACTTGCGGCTGGAGCACAAATAAGCAAATGAAGTAGACAGATAACTGAAGGTATGTCCCGCAAGGACCATCCATTTCGTTGGCAAGGAAATGAGTGCTTGGGGGGGGGGGGAATCTTTGCACTTCTGCATCATTTGATGCTCTGATTGAACATGGGAGATTTAGAGACTCCCTTCCCCATCACCCTCCTTTCATTTGGAACCAGCTGGAGGTCAGTTCTGAGGCCTGTGCTCAAAACTAAAGTCACATTACAAGTAGGCTGACCAGATAAAATCCAGGTCAGGGCTCAGGTAACTTTAACAGCTGTAGAGAAAAGGGAATTTCAGGCAGTGTCATTTGTATGCAATTAGTTCCTGGTGAAATTCCCTCTTCATCACAACAGTTAAAGGTGCTGGCGCTATACTAGAGTGACCATATACAAAAGAAGGCAGGGCTCCTGCAACTTTAACTGTTGTGATGAAGAGGGAATTTCACCAGGAACTAATTGCATACAAATGACACTGGCTGAAATTCCCTTTTCTCTACAACTGTTAAAGTAGGCCGACCATATGAAAAAGAGGACAGGGCTCATGTAACTTTAACAGTTGTAGAGAACAGGGAATTTCAGCAGGTGTCATTTGTATGCAATTAGATCCTGGTGATATTCCCTCTTCATCACCACAGTTAAAGTTGCAGGGGCCCTGCCTTCTTTTGTATATGGTCACTCTAGTATAGCACCTGCAATTTCACCAGGAACTAACTGCATACAAATGACACTGGCTGAAATTCCCTTTTCTCTACAACTGTTAAAGTTAAAGTTACATCAGCCCTGACCTGGATTTTATCTGGTCAGCCTAATTACAAGTCTTGGCCCAAGGCCTTTTACATAAATCAAAACTGAGCATGGGCTCATTCACGGAGAGGTTAACCTCAGAAACTCCAATTACTCTTGAAGTACGCGCCCAGGGAGAGTAGCTGTTCTGTAGTCATCCCAAAGTAACTATCCCCCCCCCTCTTTTTTTTTGACAAGGCTAAGGAATCCCAGCAAGGGTAGGGAGACCAGATGAGAAAAGGGAATTTCAGCAGGTGCCCTTTGTATGCATGCAGCACCTGGTGAAATTCGCTCTTCAACACAACCTTTAAAACTGCAGGAGCCCTGCCCTCTTTTGGATCTGGTCACTCTAGTATAGCTCCTGCAGCTTTAACTGTAGTGATGAAGAGGGGATTTCACCAGGTGCTGCACGCATTCAAAGGACACCTGCTGAAATTTCCTTTTCAATACATCTGTTAAAGGATACAGGAGCCCTGCCCTCCTTTTCATATGGCCACCCTAACAGGGGAGATGGCGATGGCTATATGTTTTTGCTCACTGTACCAGATTATCCTTAAAGCCTTGCTTGTATTTCGAATACCTCTGGAACGCCCCCCTCCCTCTGCGATACGTCAGGAACCGATGAGCGTGTGCTTTGGATGATTATTAAAAGCCTCATTTACCTTGGTTTCCTCAAACCTTTAGCTCATTTAAACATCGCGTGCTTTTATAATGACGTATTGTTTTATGATTTACTTGGGGGGGGGGGATTTTTTTTCTTCCAAACGGGAAGCAATATATAAATATTCTGAAACAAACGAACAAAATTGGTTGAAAGTTTCTTCTGCAACCAGGGGTGGGAAGAAGGTAGATTCGAGATCTGCTGGCTGATTTCCCACCGATTTGCAGCAGTTTAGCAACATTTCTGACTCCCAACTAAACAGCAGCAGCAGCAACTAGTGGAGGCTGGTGGCTCCTAGGTCAGCGTGGCTGTGAATCCGCTCCAGTTTTCATTCAGAACCCAGTCAGAACCCTGAAGGAGATATCCAAACTGAAACCCAGAGCGGATGCACTGCCACACTGCCATCGGAGCCAACAGCCTCCATTGGGAACAACTAAAAATTAAAGCTTCCCCCAGTCTAGAATAATTTGCTGGAAAATAATGCAGTGGAGGGGGGTGGGGGAGGAACCTGGAGTGGATTTTATTGTGAAAGGAATTGTGAGCTTTGTTCTGTCACTGGTCACAGATGCCTGGGCTCTGTATGTCCTCAGAGGCAGCCCATTCCTGATTCAACTACCGTTTTGCACCTGGCTTCAATTGGGGAACCTCCGGTTTCTAAAGAAAAACAAAGTAGATTCTGCGGCAAGCCTAAAATCTGCCCAGCCCTGATTTACATAATCAACACCAACACTAAGAGCTGGCGTAAGATATCTTACTACCTGAAGCAAGACCAGGGGTACCTCTAGACGGACAGTTTCCGTCGACATGTCTTCGCGCTGGCGCCAGTTGCGTTACATGATGCAGCTGCCAATGCGAAGACATCTAGGCCGTAGGGTGACCAGATAAAATCCAGGTCAGGGCTCATGTAACTTTAACGGTTGTAGAGAAAAGGGAATTTCAGCCAGTGTCATTTGTATGCAATTAGTTCCTGGTGAAATTCCCTCTTCAGCACCACAGTTAAAGTTGCAGGGGCCCTGCCTTCTTTTGTATATGGTCACTCTAGTATAGTGCCTGCACCTTTAACTGTGGTGATGAAGAGGGAATTTCACCAGGAACTAATTGCATACAAATGACACTGGCTGAAATTCCCTTTTCTCTACAACTGTTAAAGTTACATGAGCCCTGACCTGGATTTTATCTGGTCAGCCTACCATAGCAGCCATTTTACTGTTCTGGCGAAGTAACCAGCCAAGCTTTCGGGAGCACCCACTGGATGCCTCACTCTGAGGAGTTCTTCCTCAGAGCGAGGCACTGGCCTGCCAAGGAGAGGCATTGGACTTCTGAGAAGGGACATCTTAGAGTGAGGCATTAGGCCTGTTAGCCACTCCAGAGAGCTGTGTTGGTCAGCAGTTACCACAGCAGGAAAGAGGCTGGCAGGGCTCTGGGGTCCGTGCCCACCCAATGCCTCGCTCTGAGGGATCCTTCCTCAGAGCAAGGCATTGGGCCCAGTTGGTGAAAGCACTCTGTAGTGGCCAGGCCCCACCCAAACAAATGCAGAGAGTGTCAGCAAGGCAGCCCTCCTGGCAGGCGATGAGGGCATATGATCTTAGGTCCCTCTTAATCCTGCCTCACTGAAGGCCCAGACAGTCCTACTAATAATTGCATTATGGTTTTTGCATCCAGATATGCTATGAAGTATTGAATACCAGGCAAAAGCCGTGGGTTATCTTAGGCCTCTGTATTTTGACATCAAATCATTTGGGCTGCTGATTAACCATGGTGTCGTGTGATGCCACAGGAGACTGCAATTTAACACAAGCACAGCTCTCTTAATAGGGCAGTATTCAACGCCTCCTGTTTCCCAAGACTACAGAAAGCAAAACTTATATTTGAAAGGCTGGGCTGCGGAAGTTGCTAAAACTCTATCGTTGCTTTTCCGAAACCTCCTTTTGAATGCAACACAGTTCCTTTCAACACCAGCATCTGCTCCCTGTAGGATATGATCGCTGCCTCGTCTTGTGCCCCAGGAGCAGTTTTTAAATTAAGCGTTTGTGGCTGTACAAAGTCTTTCAAGCGCCCAGTGTTAAATTATACTTGTTAACAACATGCCATGGGAAAACAGAGCTCGCTTTCAAATGAGAGAGTCAACAGACTTATAGGGAAGCAATATTCTTCTGTGTTCTCGACTGATAAGCATGCTCCGATATATCAACCCCGCGTGGAGAAGTGCGGAGAGTGTAATCTTGCATAGCGGAGCCGGGAGAATGACAGCAGTTGCAAAGTGTCAGCGCTGCAAAGGCAGAAATTCCAGCACCCCACAGGAAAATTGACTTTGCCCTGTGCATTTCACAGCTGTTAGCTCCCGCTTCTCACAAGCGATCATCATTTCCACAAGCATTTTAAATCTCAAATCTATCTGGCGGAATTCCCTGAGATCTTGGGGTCATTGGAGGGTCCTCCTGTTTATTATTTCAGGCTGGGGGATCAGGAGCGCCTGCTTTTATGGGCACCTCCCCCCCCCTTTGAGTTTTGGCGCTAGCAATGGATAGCGTTACGTCTGCACTGATGTTAATGCTAACCGGAGTTAACTCAGACCAGCATTTGTAAACCTGCTTCCAACCGTAGTTGCAATACAGTTCTGAAACTAGAAGAGAGGAGAAATTATCATTTTTTTGTTCTCTCTTTCTCTCTCTCTCTCCACACACACACACACACACACACACACACACACACTCCTGGTTTCCCCTCAAGTTTTCTTTATTACAGTAGTCTAATTGGGGGGACACTCTTTTATTACTGCTATTCTTAAAATAAATTTAAAAAGAGGGGGAGCCAGACAGCTTCTCTACACACAGGAAAAATCCCACAGCCTTACCAAGGCTTTCGTCCTCCGCAGTCTTCCCACCACCGTGATGTGTTTCTTTACACATGAGCATGTGATTTTGAATTGAAAAATCCCCTTCTCGGAAAGGCTCCATGTGTTTAATGAGTCACTGCCATCTAGTGGCAGAATTATAGTGTGATATCCCAGGTAATACCACATTATCTCCAGTTTTTGAAAAAGCGAGATTCCCAGGAGGTAGAGCAAGAGACATCTTGGGCGTTGATGACATCATGTAATGGACCTGCAAACCTCCACAAGTGGCCAATAATAGCGTGCAATAAATCGCTCATTTAGAGAAGCTTTAGATATCTTTGCCAGTTGACTGCAAATCAGTAGAGAGCTTCGGCTATGGGGTGGTATATAAGTGTAATTAATCATCATCATCATCATCATCATCATCATCATCATCTTCCTTTTGCCCACCCAAGTTCATACACCAGAATGGTGCTTGAAATTTTTTTGATACATCTCTTTCCTGAAATCCATAGGAACATAGGAAGCTGCCTTACTCTGACGCAATCCATCAATCCATCTAGCCTAGTATTGTTGACACTGGATGGTAACAGGTCTCTAATTCTTCAGACAGGAGCTTTTCCATCCCTACATAGAGATCACAGGATTGCACTTGAGACTTGCTCCATGCAAAACCATGTGTTCTACCACGGAGCGATGGCCCCTTCCCTGGGCATACCACAAGCATTTTGTTGCCTGAGGCAGAATAACAAATTGTGGTCCCTTCCCCGCACCCCTCCCCCGCCCATAGTCAAAGTGTGTAGTGTCCAAGGCTGGCCACGTTATTTTGGCCCCTGCCACAGAAAATCTGACACAGCTGCACAATGCCTTCTCAGTGGCAGGGTTACCAACTGTCAGGATTTCCCCGGATTTGTCCTGGTTTTGGTTCTATCCTGGGTGCCTGGGGGGGGGGGGGGATTTCCCGTAATTTTCTATAATGTCCTGGAAAGACACGCTTTCCCTTTTAAAGCCGCCATTAGCGTGGTGGGAGGGAATGACGTGCTTTCTGCAGGTGGGTCACGTCCCTCCCACTGCTCCAATCAGGGCCTTAAAGGGGAAAGCGTGTCATTCCTGGACATTATAGAAAAGGCCCAGGAAGTAGCTGAGGGCGGGAATGACACGCTTTCCCCTCCTCTGCTCCAATTGGGGCCTTTCAGGTGGTGAGGGTGAATGACAGGCTTTCCTGAGGCCCCGGAAAGCGGCTTTTCCACACACCCACACCCCACTGGGTGTTGTCTTTTTTGGTTTCCCAAATATGGTCACCCTATACTAGGAGCTCTTCTTCCTCTGGAAGCGCCCCCGGAACCAGCTGCCTGAGATGACCATCTGACTTATGAAAATGATCATCAGCTTGGCGCCAGAAGTGTCTGTTTGGGATTGGCTCAAGACAACATGCCATCTCGCAGTGGCTGGGCTTCCACTTTTCATCTATTCCTTCGGGTTTTTTCTATAATCTTCTCAGGTGCCATGTTTTCAGACTGAAGTGTTTCCAGTTATATATTTTGATGTGCTCCTTGGCTGAATAGAAGCAGATGTTTCAACTTTCCCAAGGAGAGCCTGGGCTAATCAACTCAGCGTTCTCTTAAACACAAACATTTTTTGAGCAGCTTTCATAATTGGGTCGCTTTTTCTTATTAAGATACAAGTGGTTCATTTTGCACCAATCTTTGTAAATGGATATTTTCCACACTAGAGACAGAAACAGGCCTCATGAGTTTCTGGCTGCATCTAAATGCTAGCCTCTAAAATAACATCATGCTTCAAAGGAATCCATAGGCTCTTCTTTGCCTTCAACTGGGCCAAGATTTCATGGCTACAAAGAAAGTTCCTCTTCTGGAGCAGGCTGGACGTTTTCTTCCAAGCCGGAAAGGATTTTACTTTTTATTGTTATTTTAGAGTTGAGCCAAGTTGGAGAAACAGAAAGTCGGAGGGGAAAGAATATGAGGTTTTCATCCAGTCAAGCCTTCCCCAGATGTGTTGGACTACAACTCCCATCATCTGTCTAGGGTTTATGGGAGCTGTAGTACAACACATCAGGCCTAGTATGACCAGATACAAAAGAGGGCAGGGCTCCTGCAGCTTTAATTGTTATGGTGAAGAGGGAATTTCACCCGGTGCTGCCTGCATACAAATGACACCTGCTGAAAGTCCCTTTTCTATGCAACTGTTAAAGATACAGGAGCCCTGTCTTCCTTTTCGTATGGACACCTTACCTTGAACCCTGCTGGTTATGGCTTTTGGTTAAGCAGCAGGGTTTAAGGTGTCTTGTGCGATGCGTTTTGCTAAACTCTGCTCACTCACTAACCCCCGTCGGACCATCTGCAGCAGGGTTAGCGGCTCTAACCGTGGCTTAAAGTGTTGTGTGCGACAGCATGGGTTGTGGTTAGCGCTAACCAGAGTTTCACTAACCACAGAGCCTAAAGTGTCGTCTGAACGGGCCCAATGAGGTTTATTTAAACCAGAACTCCTAGGAGCTGGGCGAAAGGGAAGCTGCTAATTGAGCTGCCTGCTTGTGTCCAATTTTATGGAATGACCTTCCCCTGGTATTCGGGAAGCACTAACTGTGCTATGTTTCAGGTACCAGTTAAAAGACCAATTTCTTTACCCAGGCCTTCCCTGATTAGTGAGTGGGCTGCCCAGTTTGTTTGTGTGTAATAATAAGGTTGTGTGTTGGTTTTAATGTTTTTATTGAAGTTTTATATAAATGTTCTTGAAATTTTTATGTATTTTAACTGTATTTTAATAGATATTATAATGCATTATGTTTTTCTTCTGAAACACAGATATTTTTAAATATGTTCAGCGGTATATAAATCTATAAAATGAGAAAGAAAGAAAGAAAGAAAGAAAGAAAGAAAGAAAGAAGAGAAATTGGAAAGTGCTAGGAGGCCACATGGTTTAATATGTGCTTCTACATAAGAACGTAAGAAGAGCCCTGCTGGGTCAGACCATGGTTCCATCTAGTCCAGCACTCTGTTCACACAATATCCAAGCAGCTGTTGACGGGAAACCCACAAGCAGGACACGAGTGCAACAGCAGCCTACCGCCCATGTTCCCCAGCAACTGGTGTACATACCCTGTAGCTTTGTCCCATTCCACTACAATAATACATGAAGTAATGAAATATTGGCCTGGTTCATATGATCACTGCAGCTTAAGCAACCCACTGTGGCTTGTTTTAAGCTGTGGCACGTGCCGGGCGTGGCTTGTCATGCTAGTCAATTCCAGGCAGCATGGTTTCTTTGAGGGGGAAGCAACCTTCAAACAACCCATGACGCATTGATGGATTATTTGGGGATTGTTCCCTCCTCCAACATGCCATACCACCGAATTTCGGAAGACGTGACAGCTTGGGTCTAGGTGGACAATTGGGTAAATGATGCCCAACTTGTGCTGGAACTTCAACAAGCCATCATGTCTTGTTTTAAGTTGCGGTGATTGTGCAAACCGGGACAATATGAATGCATCACATGGGCTGCCATCAGACCATTGCAACTGGTCTCTCCTATGCGATTTTGCTAATCCAGTGGTTTTCAAACTAGGCTTTGATTAATTCAGGAAGAGAATAGCAGGTGTTCCATACTACCAATTTGTCCGGCAAGAGGCCATCTCAAAGGTGCATTGGGGTTGCTCTAGGTCAACTCTCATTTCATGTGGGGGTGACACTCATTCCTTACAGGACTGGACATGATCCCAAATTAGGTTAACAGTGCAACCTACACCATGTCCCAGAAGCTTCTGCAATGCCCAGGATTTCCAGGGCAGATATTCAGGAGCTCCTCAAGAGATGAATCTACAAGGAAAGGTCTTTGAATGGAGAACGTTTGAAACAGCAGCATCTAATTCATGTCCATCACAGGGAACTAGTAGGGTAAGAAATGAACTGGCAATTAGACCAAAAGCATGGTTTCTAACATGTTTTAAAGCATTTCAGTCCACAATTGTAATTATTATTTTTTAAAGAATTATGATGTTGAATTATCCTAATCCCGTAAAAGACAGTTCTGACTACAGATACAATATATGCTAAAATAAAATTCTCATGATTAAATTTGTCTTTGACCCTCCAGTTTAACTTCTTACGTATATGAAAGGTGTAATTTCTAAAAAAACCCACCTCTTTTGTTCTACATCTTAATGATAGCTAGACTGGTGAAACCCGGATAGTGGAAAAAGCAATGGAAGGCCATCACTGTAAGAATGGCTGATAAATGATGGGAACTAGCTGCTGTGAGTAAGCTAACAAGCTACACACATGTTAAAGGGCATCAGAAAAACCCATATATTTGAGAGATGGAAGTGGCTTAAACATTGCTGGAACTTTAATTAATGCAGTATCAAGGGAAAGCCCCTTTGCGGTAGAATTTTTTAAAAACAAATGCAAAATATTGAAATTACGTCTCTCTGAAATTGCAGTGGAGAATATTACATTGTTATCATCCCTTCCATTCCAGTTTTTGGTTATGGAATGTAGGCTCCCTATTTTTGGTGCCTTGCTGTGTGTGCGATTTTAAAAGGGAATTGTCCTGATTCCAACTGCCCCCTTCTTCCATAACCTTCTGCTCTTTCTAGCCTCCCCCCAACTTCACAACGCAATCCAGTGGAGGCTGGTGGCCCTGATGTCAGTGGGGCGGCGAATCCGCTCTGGGTTTCAGCCAGAACCAGTCAGAACTCCAAAGGAGCTATCCAAGCACCTTGGATAGTTCCTTTAGAGTTCTGACTGAAACCTGGAGCACATTCACCACCCCAGTGACACCGGAGCCACTAGCTCCATCGGTGCAATCCTATATGTGTCTACTCAGAAGTAAGCCCCACTGCGCACCATGAGGTTTACTTCCAGAGAAGTTTCTCTAGGATCTCAGCTTTACTTGCTGTGCGTCTGTCTGCTGCCAGGACTGCTAATGTCCTTTTGTAATTACTGTGCTCACTGAACACGATTCTGACATTGAGGATTGATTTACTGCGTTTGTGTTAGGAATGTAATATCGCTGAAGCCCTAAGGTGATTTGAAGAGTATATAACATAGTTCTAGATATATTACTCTCTCATTTGTTTAAATATGTACGAAGTTGCTGTCACTGCAATTAGGCATTTAGTTTGATGTGTAAAGGATTAAAAACCAATAAAATCTGATCATATGTGTGCAGAGTTCTCTGATGATAATTATTTTTTCCCGCTTTTCCAGGTCAAAGTCCAACAGCATATTTTCTAATAATTACTAGAATATTTAGCATGTAATACGGTGCTTTAGAGAGCTCAAAGGACTTTATATATATTAGTTTAGTAATCTTAACAATTCCAGTGGTAGACCAATAACATCTCAATATTATTAGTTGCTGCTGACTTTTATTAAGTATGTCCTCAATTGGTTAAATTTGTTTTGTATCATGTTTGTTTTTAGATAAGCTTTTATACTTATTGGTATTGCGTTGTGCCCACCCTCCCTATCAGATGTTTTGGACTAAGACTCCCATAATTCCTGATCATTGGCTATGCTGATTGGGGCTACTGGGAGGTGAAGTCCAAAACACCTGGAGGGTGCCAGGTTGGGGGAGGCTGGTATAAACAGAGACATAGCATATGCCTTCCCCCTTGGAGGGATAAATAGGGCCTGTCCCCATCTTAACTTCAACTGTCCCAAAAGTGTCTGCTTGTAAGACTACTGGCAAAATTGATTAGGTTGGTGAGCGCAAGGGACAGGGCCTTCTTGCTGGTGGCCCCCCAGAGTTGTGGGACTCCTTTCTGTTTGATGGTTGCTTAGTCCCTTCAGTACAGGCCATTAAGAAGGCCTTGAAAATCGACCTTTTGACGCCTGCCGAGGGTGGCCACTTGTGAATTGCCAAAATAGAGGACATGCACCACTAAAAGAGGGCACTCATGGTTTGCATAAAAATCATACATGCTGATGTATAGGCATAGATACAAATTTAGAAATAATTATTATAATTTAAATAGAAATACAGTCCCTCTCACCATCATGTGGAAGGCTCTGAGCTGAGTGCCCTGCTCAGACTGCTATCTATGGGCAACTTCAAGGCCCCCGAGCGCTTCCTTTGGGTGCATGTCTTTAAACTGAACTTTGACTGGACAGCCCTTCAAACAGAGGACACCTTCACCGTGGTGGAGCGTCCTCTGACAGCCCTTCATGTAGAGGACTGTCCTCTGTAAAGGAGGACGCAAGACACCTCCTCCCTATGCTGCCTTTCTGAAAGAAACGGATGGCTGCACATTCCGGAGCAGTTTCTCTCATGCAGTTCCATGATTTGCCCAACATTAAGTCGCTTTGTGAGGTCTTGGCCCTATAAAAATACTTCAACAAAGAAAAAAGCGCATTTTTTAGTGAGCTCAGAACAGAAAACGGTGTGTTTTGAGGGCAGCAGGGCCACCTGTACCCCTCTAAAATGTGAAACCTATCCTCCCCCTCAGATTTCAAAAGAAAATTATTTCTGTCCTTGTGGAAAATATCGACTCCGCTTAATATCCTGGCTCCAGGGGGTGGTGAGGTCACTTGTGTGTCAGGGCCGGCTCAAGACCCAGTGCTTTGTGCCAAAACACCCCGAGGTCAGAAGCAGTCAGAATTCTTGGGTTTGAGAAACCTCTTCCTGAGGGCTCCCAAAATGTGGAACTGGTACTGATCTACTGCCCTGACAGAAGTGGGAAGAGAACCCCCAAAATCTTATATGGAACAAAGAAACCCTTCTAACTGCAGGGAAGGGCTGTAGCTCAGAGGTAAAGGCCCTGTTTTGCATGCAGAAGGCCCCAGGTTCAATCCCTGGCATCTCTAGGTAAGGCTAAGAGAGATGCCTGTCTGAAACCCTGGAGACCTGCTGCCAGTGCAGATAATGAGCTCCTTCAGCCGGTGTGTGTGTGTGTGTGTTCCCTTACCAAGGCTCTGCTTCCTGCATCTCTTCCGCTTCTGCCACAAGCTGTAATTACACGAGGAAGAGAGCACCGACCACGTGGCTTGTACAGCCTCAATGCAGTTGGTTGCCACAGTGCCCTCTGGTGGGCATGTTATAGCGCAACTTCTCCTGCACACGGCAGGAAATCCCGATGTTTTTCAGGAGAGTCGGGTTTTCTGAGGCTTTTTTTAAAACCACTAAAACTGTGAAATGGAGCGGGAGACGCACAGGAGGATCGCTGCATCGTCAAAATGACCCGCAAACGTCCGCGAGTGGCCAACCATGAGCGTGCTATAAAACGCTAGTCTAAAGAAACTCAATATTGAGCAAGAAAGACCAACGCCTTGACTCGGCATGAGGCGGCTTCCTATATTCTCCTGCGTGGCCTGGATCACCCTCTCCTCCCAAACATGCAATGTCAAGACAGAATAAAGGGATGTAAAATGTCCATTTTAAAATGAAAATATTTAATTTGTAAAATAAAAATAAAAATAGTGTACATATTCACATGCAAAACACACACACACACACACATGTATAAAAATATTCTGATCACGAAAAGCAAGCCGATTCAATGTTCAAATGCATGGTCGATGCCATGTCTGCACCAAATGTTTGTCTCTTACATTATTTTCAAACACTGTCAACATTCCCTGACCACCCCCCGCCCCATACCCCTCCCCCCAAGCTTTCCCCACACGTTCACACTTCAAAATGTATCTGCTCCGGAAGAGTCTGAACTCCCGTGGATGGAACTGAGGCTCTGGTCGTCTATATCGGCAGATGGTACCGTCACAGGCATCTTTGCTGGGGCAAGCAGGGAGCCTAACTGGGCCGGGTTTCCCCCTCCTGAAACAGAGAGAACATCTCGTCATTTGCAAATATAGAAGGGCACGCTAAAACCGCCACCCGATTTCGTTGTCGCAAGGGAAAAACGTCAAGAGACCTTGCGAGAGTGTGTCCGGTCTCAAGGCGTATGTTTGATTCAGATTTTCCTGGGCATGTGCTCTGACATCTGCTAGCCACCCACACTGTTAGTAACTCCTACAAACAGTTATACCAGAAGAAGAAGAGGAGGAGGAGGAGGAAACTCCTTTCCAAATCCAAAAATAGAAACGGGAGCATTAGGTTATTCAAACCCAACCATATGGATTAGAAGCATCCATGGCTGTAACAGCCAAAGACCACAAGATCTCTTCACTCTGAATTCCATCTCTCCAGCAACCCCATATGCGACTTCTAAGCTTAAATGACAGCATTCAAATTATGGTTTCCAGTTCTGTTCTGGAGGGCAAGGGCACAAACCATATTTGTTTGTTCAGATGTAACGGGGAACTATGGTTTGCACGAACGAGAAAGAGAAGGAAGGAACTGAAGCATGAGCTGAGGCAGGGCAGGGAGCATGCAACCATGAGCCCTTGACACAAGGGGCTAAACCCTGGTTAACTATTACTTGTAGACTGGTTCTGATGTAAGGCAGGTCCATATGACAAGATTCTTGTGCTCCATACCCGGTGTTGCAGGAAAGAATTAAGGTTCGAAGGAGGAGGCATAGCTCAGGGGTGGACTACATGCTTTGCAGGCAGAAGGTCCCAGGTTTGGTCCCTGGCATCTCCAGGTAGGGCAGGAAAAGCTCCAGCCTGAGCCATTGCTGCCGGTCAGTGCTGACAATACTGGGCTAGATGGACCAAGGGTCTGGCTCGGTATAAGGCAGCATCCTGTGTTCCTATAGTCTTTGGACTTCTTCTACTGATTGCTAATTGTGTACAATTTCACAAAAACAGCCTCTGGTCTTACTGTTGGGTTTTGCACTGAACGGCAAGGCAGCCCACCCCACCCCACTTTTTTTTGTTTGGCACCGTATCTGGCAGCCCCTTACCCAGGAGCTCAACTAACTTCACCATAAATTAAGATCCAGAGCAGGCAGTTAGCTACTGCTCTGCTAAGACATTCAGTGTCTGACTGTGCCCCTTGCTTGTACGAGACTCACAAAGCAAGGGCGAGTATCAGCTGAGAGAGCTGAAGACTTGAGTCACTTTCAAAGTATGAAACCCGAATTCTCTAGCGGAGTCTGCATTACTATCGAGGCATGCTAAATTAATAATCTTCCTCCTCTCATTGACTTGCACAACAAACGTTTCCCCCTCAATTCTAAAGGGATAATATTTGCCAAACCTTTCCCCGCTTAATTATCTACTGTGACTATGGAGGGGCAGCTCAGATTCATGTTGTCTGCTCCGTATTGTGCTTCGGAGGCTACCAATTAGCCCATCAGCCCTGGCATAAAGCTTTTCCTCTACAGATATATATGATTGGGGGGGGGGGGGGGAGTTGAGTTCTACAAAGACCAGCAATTGTCTTTTCCCACTCTCATCTCCTCTTCACCTAGCCAGACCAAGTAGCCCCTCCACAGGATCTACTCACAGCGAGAGACGTCTCCTTTCTCTTTGGGCTTTGAGAAGGACTCTCAAGGAAGTCCAAGTTCCCTTCAGGTTGATTGTCCAGCCTGCTCTCAAGACCAAGGCCCTAAGTACTCTGGCATTTCAGGTATTCAGCTAAACCATACGCATCGAAAATAGATGGGTAGATGCTCAAGGGATACCTGCTTCCTTAGAGAAATAGCAGAGGTATGGGGGCAGAACATGCCTATAGAGAAAACAGTTCTACAAGTTTCAGAATTCCCCAGCCAACATGGCTGGCTGGGCAATACTGGGAGAGCTGCAGGACATTTTTCCTATCTAAACACGCATAGGATTGCACCCTTCGTGTCCCTGAAAAATGGCTTGCCTACCACTCAGCGTGCAGAGTGACGGGACTGTGGGATCCATTCTACGTTCTGCTCTCAGCTCCCACAAGGCAACAGTGAGGTTCAACACACCTAGCCAGCAGCGACTCACGTGAAGCAAGTATGCGCCCTAGAATATGCCCCGGGAACTTTGGCAGACAAATGACTGTCAGATAGAAAGTCTGAAAGCACTTGCCTTAAAACCACACACTTAAATGATATTGCCTTGAATCACCCTGGCTGGCGCTTTCAAAGCATGACAATTCATTTTTGCAATAATGAATCCGATTCCATGACTTCGCTGTGTCAACGGGTGTTTCCAAGTTTCCTAAAAAACAAAGCCAGCATCCCTACGAACCAGAGGTTCACAGGGACTATGTCCCCACCTGCAGCATTTGTATCTGAGATGGTGAAAGTGCACATGACATATACTTTGCAGGACTAGTAGGGCCAATGCTACGTTGGGAAAGATAAATTGCAAAAGCGGACGGCCCATCGATAGAAGTACCCATTTCAAAGGCGAGAGGTTGTTGCAAACTCTCTAAGGGTCCAGTGACTTGGCCCCAAATTGCTTTGATCTGGTTTGTATGAATTGCGCCGGTTGTCAGAACTCCAGCGTGTGCAACACAGAAACGCCTGTAAGTTCATGTTCGCTCTCGCTCGCTCGTACAAGCACACACACTGAACCGCTTGGCAAAACACAAGTACATCAACTGCAGCACAGCTAGGGCTGTGAGTCGTTTGCGGCAAAGCATGAAAAACCAGTGTAGTATTCCGTGCAGAAGAAAGTCGAATTCCAAGCACTAAAAATAAATCCGCATAATTTGCTTCAAATGTACGTTTCATTGAGACTGGCACCTGAATAAAGAGCAAGTCCGTGCATATTTAAGCTTGGCATTATTAAATGTGACTCTGACTAAGTCAACAGCAAACGTATTAGCGTTCCCCTTTGCAAAAAGGAAAAAAAAATAGAGAGAGAGAGAGACGTGAGAGAGAAATCAGAGGTATGTAAGCTGCTTCCGTTTGAGGAGGCTAGGCTGAAAAATCCGGACTCTCCTCTTTCAAAAGAAAGACGGTGGGTTAGGTAGAGCTTGGCTTTGGAGAGGTCATGTGACCGCCTCACTTTTGACACTCAATTTTCAAACCAGCTTTGTAGTCCCACAGCGTCCTTTTAATCCAGTCCTGCTTAAAATATTCAACCCGCTTTATAGAATCTCTCTTCATTAACATGAGAACAAAAGAACACACTGGGGACCCTGGATTTCTGAAAGGATCAAACCTTTTAATGGACTCCTGAAGGGAATGGGAAAGGTTGAGGTTTTGATTTCAGTTTTCTTCTTCTGCTCAACAGTATAATGGAGTGAAGAACATCGCATGCCCACATCCAGGCCAATTTATTTCCGACAGGCGCTTTGCTGCTCTTACCCCCACCAACCCCTTAAATGTTGTTTTCATTTCCCCCTTGGCTTTCTGACGCCCTCCTATCGCCCCTCTGATAATGTCTGATCACACTAAGAGGGTGGCTGAATCATTACATCATGATGTTGGCCAGTGGCCAGGGGTGATGGTTCCAGGCAGGCTCCAGAGCCCAAAGCCCAACAAAGGTCTACAAGAGAGATTAAAAAAAACAAAAC
Source organism: Anniella stebbinsi (assembly GCA_029215795.1). NCBI lineage: Eukaryota > Metazoa > Chordata > Lepidosauria > Squamata > Anniellidae > Anniella > Anniella stebbinsi. The sequence goes on from JARDYH010000001.1 coordinate 365,554,310, forward strand.
GTATTCGATTGGCTCCAACCGAGCCTTCGTATATGAAATGCATGCAGTAAGAGCATTTACTTACAGGTCGTTCCTACAGCATGCCTTTGGATACTGCCCAACCCCACACACGTGAAGGAAGAGAGTGAGAGAGAACGAGAAAAAATATATATGAAGGCACCCGTTTTACAAGTTTGCAACCTCATACAAAAATAAAACAGTCTAGGCTCTCTACGGAAAGAACACCTGGAAAAACATCCCTAGCACGGGATTCGTCTTCCGTTAAGAACAGGGCTGACACAAGCGACTCGTTTCTTCCGCTGCCAGATGCCGGCTGCTTTGCTTTGTTGAGCGCTGACTTCAAAGTTTCGGCACTGTCATGTTCCAGCATCTCGGTATCCCTCCCACCCCCAATGGCAGCGTCTCAAGTCCGATCCTTGGAGCTTTGAGCACACACCTGCAATCCTCTCATTCAACTTTTTATATGCTTCCAGTAGGGAAGCAACTATTCTCTCTCTCTCTTAAATCATCCCTCTGTTCCTCTTCTTTGGTCTTTGCTCACCTCTTTTCTTCTTGCCTAAAACAGTAACACGTCTGGATTGTATTGACAGATGAGATTATTTTGCAAAACGCAGACCCCCATTGCTAGGGGACACTTGGGAAATGCTCACTACAAAGAATAGCTCCGTATGAACACGACTACTGCGAAAGACTTAGATAGCGTCAACACTGCACCAGGTGCTCTGGAGAAAGGATACCGTCCCCCTCCAGTTCTCCATAAACTGGCCTTCCCCAAGCCGATGCCCCCCAGATATGTTGGGAGCTGCACTCTGACACACCGGTTCAGCCAGCAGTCTTCAACTGGTCCAGCCCCGCTTTGCACTCCCAACCTGCAACATGGGATCCACTTTCACAAGTTCGCAACATGGCGACTCACCCGTTGAAGACCGCTGGGTTAAGCCATATACTGCGGAGCGTCAGCAGAAGGTGGGGTGGAGGGTAAGAGCCTAAGGCATGAGTACCAAGGGAGATGCATGGGAGGGTCAGACGGCTGTGAAGGGGAGCAGCTCAACCATTCAGGGCAGTTAAGGAAAAGGCTTTTCTAAAGAAAAAAGGGCCTTGAAGAAGAGGAACGGAAGCAGAGAGGGCGACAGTGCTGGAAACAGGAACCGAGAGCTTGAGACTCAGGTTTGTTTGTTTTTGAGGGAGAATTCATCATCTGATCAAATGCAACTGCTAGGTGCAATTAACAGCAGGCTGCAAAACCTACCTGAAAGCAGCGGTTTAAGGTACACATTGGGCTCAACCTGAGTCCGGTCCATGTCCCTCTGAGAATCTGTTTAAGGGGAGAACAAGAGATTTGTTTTGTAGGGGGGAGGGCAAGAAGAAAGGCAAGAGCGTAGGAACATGCCCATCAACATTGGACTAAGCAGCTAAAAAACAGGCCTGGAGCTCTACTGGGGAGTAGCTGCCAGCCAGTGGGGGTAGTGGTTAGAGTGTTGGACTGGGGAAATCTGAGTTCTAGTCCCCATTCGGCCCTGAAGCTCAGTGGCTGACTTTGGGCCAATCACTAACTCTCAACCAGACCTACCTCACAGGGTTGCTGTCAGGATAAAATGGAGAGGAGGAGGATTGTGAATGCCGCATTGGGCTCCTCGTAGGAAAGTCGGGATATATAAGTGTAACAAATAAATCGTTTCCGAGTGTGGGTTTATTCTGTTCTGTGTTCTGGGCATCTCTGAGATCCCCCGTCAACGTAGGCCTTAGCTCCCACAGGGGTGGTAAACCTGTGTCTGAACGGGAGCTCCGGTGACCAAATGCTCCTCCCTACGTAACAATTCCTCGCACGGGCTCAACTCCGACGCGTCTTCCCAGGATCAGTTTTGGATGGAGGAGCATTCGGTTGTGGGAACCCCCAGACATGTGGTACAGGTTTACTGCTGCTTTGAGAGCATTTTTTTCCAAGGAGAAACAACCCCCAAAATGCATAGAGTAGACTGCTCCAGAATTCAAGTGGCCTACTTTCCTGACTTCCCTGAAAGAAACAGACGCCGCATTTGCGGTCAGGAAAAGAAAGACTGCCCAAGGTTATAACGAACTATTTTCTATTCTTTTTTTTTTTTTTTTTAAAGGAAGAAAAAAGACACCGCCATGTCTTCGAGGGCAGGGATTCGGCACCTTCAAGGCAGCCCCCAGAGACGCAGGTCTATGCCAGCGCTACAGCACCAGGGCCGGATGCTTGGCGCAAGTCATGCTTGGAGCATGGGGGGGGGGGGGGGGAAAGAGAGCTTTCCTCGCAGCCGTCATTTTTAAAATGCCACTTTCTAACCCTTCTAGAAAGAGAAACCTAAGATCGGTGTCCTGCCCAGTTGCTCAGTAAGCAGTAAAGCCAGCGGAAAACTGGTCAGTATTTGATACTTCTGTGTTTATATATACACATATATATAAACGGCACTGCAATTTTTAAGCTACTATTATTTACGTGACACCGTCAGTGGTGCCTAATGCTTTCTAAAGTACAAGAGTTACAATCTAGAAATAGACACATTTTTTTAAAAAAAAAATACGTTTCTCTAGCACCCAATAGCTGAAACAATATGGAAACCCATAGGAAATCTTCTGGCGGCAGCCCATGAATCCTTTTGTCAGAATGCACCATTCCCACCCACTGGGTTTTACGTCAACATAGCACAGAAATTCTCTCTCTCTCTCTCGATTACCGTTCCAGATACTTTTATTATTAAAATCTTTTATTTACAGAATATATGGGGGTCTGGTCCCTGCCCTGAGGAACTTACAGTTTAAAATTCAACACAGAGGAAGTGGGGGGCCGAGGGTAAACAGGGAAGCAAAACAGGTTTTGTTTGCAGAGCTAAAGCCAACTGGGGATGGTTGCGTTGGGAGGAAAGGTCTCCTGTAGATAACATTTATTGATCCTATTGCGTTCCTATCCTGCCTCTCCTCCAAGGTGCTCAGGAGGTGTACACAGCTCTTTGCCTTTTAATCCTCACAATCACACTGTGAACAGTGGAGGCTGGTGTCTCCGATGTCAGTGGGGCAGTGAATCCATTCCAGATTTCAATCCAAACCAGCCAGAGCTCCAAAGGAGCTATCCAAGGTGCATTTTGGATAGCTCCGTTGGAGTTCTGGCTGAAATCAGGAGCGGAGTCACCCCCTTGCTGACATCAGAACCTCCAGCCTCCACTGACGGTGAAGTGAGTTAAGGCTGAGAGCTAGCAACCGAGTGATCTCCATGGCTGAGTTGAGATTTGAACCCAGGTCTCCCTAGTCATAGTCAAACACTCTAAGCCTTCCACCACAGACTCGTCTAGTCATCTCATGTGCTCCTGTCAGGTAATCCCACTTAGAGTAGACCCACTGAAATGAATGGGACTGCGTATAAAACCCTATGTTACTCCACAGGCAGGCAATAGGTTTCCCCCCCCCCCCCCATTGCCACGCTACTAGGAGTTCATTCTTGTTCAACAACAATGGCCCACCGTGGTCTGGCTGACATAATTTAATCCCTGGGAGAATCAACCTTCAGGTCCCATCCAGTCCTTTAAATCTAACGCTTAAAGAACATTATTTCCGTGTCTACTCCTGCATTCTCCCTCGAAGGCTCCTGCGCCAGTGACTTCAGTAAGAACTCTCCCAGAGGGCCTACGAGACGGTTTTCTAAAACACCGGCAGGACTTCTTCTTGGAATTTACATGCGAGGCTGAGACATATTTATGATAATGAGAATAATTTAACGGGGAGAGGAGGTCCGCGCCTCCGCTGCTTTTACAGCAGACTGCCGAAAAGCTCTCTACTGGGCTCAGTGCCAGCACTTTCAAAATCACTCCCACGCATCTGGGACCGTACGGGAAAGACCTGCCAATGAGCAACAAGTTTCCAATTCTCCTTCATCGATCATGACACACTGCGCTGCAAAGGAGGAATTAGAGATAACGGATGGGCTAAGAGGATGAGTCTTTGGAAAGTACAAGGTAATTACCAAATGACAGAACGGTATAAAGAAGTATGGGATATCGCAATTAATGATGAGCTAACTAGTAGTATAAAGGTTAAAAAGGGTTGAATGAAGAGAAATGATTTTGAAGATGTATGGGCAATATTTGTAGATTTTGTATTAAAAAAAGGGAAAGGATGTACACCTTTGCAGGATGCACTACAGTTTTGGAGAGATGTATAATTAAATACTAGATGGGCCCATTGGTGTGGGGGTGCGCTTATTAGTTATTGTAAGTTTTTTTATTGTTGTATGTATTAAAACCAATAAAATTATTACCAAAAAAAAAAGAGGATGAGTCTTCTTACAGATTCACTGATTAGAGAGCAGGAATAAGAGTTCCGTTCTCAAAGTAGGTGGAAGTCTGAACGCGTAAGGGCTATGAAGAGACCTGTGCTTTTTAATTCATAAATTATCTAGAGTAAGGGTTGATCAGTGAGATGTTCGGACTGATGAAAACCCAAGCACACCGCAAAGAGCTCTGACAGAATGCGATGGGGCGTTATCCAGCTACGAACAGTGTCAAGAAAGTAGGGTGGATATTTCTTATATACCACCAGAACTTGGGTCGACCCCATGAAGTTGGCAGGCTTATAGGCCGATGCAACCCATATAGCGTGTCCTGTTGGTGATCTGCACTGTCTAGGGGGAACCTATTTGCTCTAGGAAGGATAGAGCACGCCTGTACCAAACTACGATCGATCGATTGCAGGTGGCTTCGAAGCACTCCACAAAGGATGCCCCCCCCCCCGGGCCGGTCAACTGCTGGAGAGTAGCGGTGAAGAACGTTTAACTTCATCACAGCCTCGGGCCTCCACCAGGGAGAAGAAGACTACTTGTACCACCAAAAAAAAAAAGAGGGGGAGGGAGAGAGAAGAGGTTCTCGGAAGACTGAAATGCTTTTATTATATTACGTCCAACGCATTTGGGCCTGTAAGGTTTTATTTAGAAGGCCTTCTTCAGGGGGTTGATAAGATAAGCCTGCACAAATTTCTTAACAAAATGATAGTCTCTCGTGATGTTCATAATAATAAAGTACCGCAGCATTCCGAGAACTGCTTCTCTGTCCCTTTTTTTTGGCTTTCGTAGATGCTCTCCTCCCCTAGGTTTTTCGCTTTTTACTTGTATCCCCCCCACACACACACACACACACACCTCATCCCAGAGGAATTATTTAAGGCGTTTTTTTAAAAAAAAATCCTGCTGTTCATTTATTTCAGTTGTTTAAAACATTTCTTGGCTGCCTTTCAGGGCAGAAGGCCTCCTGAGGTGGCATGCAGTCCGAAGAGGCTCTTAGCGCCTATCCATAATCAGCCGGTCCCTTCCCGTGCTTCTTTGTTTCTTAGGGATAGCACTGCCAGGGTCCTCCGAACTGTGGCTCTGCGTGGCTTTGGACCTGTGCCGTCGGGGAAGGTTTTGGAGGAAGAAACGGTGGTATAGGGTCCCAGTTTCCCCTTTACTGTTGCCTTCCTGGGGAGAGGGGGCCTGTGTCCCAGAAAATGAGACCTGCCGTCTGTAGCCACGAGGGGGCAAACAGTACCATGAGAGAACAGCTAATCACTCTCTTGGGTCAGCCCCCCCCCCCGGGCAAGTGGGGGGGGGAGACGATGACTTTCCTTCTGCTCTCTTGCCATGTCCTTAGTTCTGTTTGCTCTCAATGAAGCTTTAAAAGGGAATAAGATAGATCCATGAAAGAGGAGCTATCAACGGCTACTAGTCCTGATGGCTATATGCTACTTCAGTGTCACTGTGCCGATGCACCGGGGAACATGTTGCTGAGTGGATGGGTGCTGTTACACTCATGTCCTATTTGTGGGCTTCCCACAGGCAGCTGGATGGCCACTGTTTGAACAGAATGCTGGATGAGATAGATCCTTGGTCTGATCCATCAGGGATCTTGCGTTCTTCAAGAAACTTATAATACCACTGGACGCTTAATTATCCATTGATGTAGACCAAGGGTGGGCAGAAGGGAGATCTCCAGCTGTTGGGACTTCAACTCCCAGAAGTCCCTGCCAGCAAAGCCACTGGTCAGGAACGCAGGGAGTTGAAGTCCAAAAACATCTGGAGATCTACTTTCGGCCCCGGATGTAGACAACTGAAATGACTCCCACGTCTCCTTCCAGGATTTGCTCCCAAAAGCCGCTCTCTTTTTGTTTTCCATCAACAGAAACGTCCATTGTTTTGAAAAACAAAACAATGACCTTTGAACTCAGAACTGCCTGAATGGAGGGAGAAACCATTTATAATAAATTATAATTTATTATTTATAATTCATTTCCCACACCCTTCCCCTGGCTCTGGATGTGAAGCTTTAATCTCACGTTACAAATATGCGTAGCTTACATTTATCTTAAAATCATATATATATATATATATAAATATACACACACACACACACACACATAAACATACTATGTAAGGGAAGGCGATGAGGGAAAACAAAACCCAACACAAACAAGATGATTACTTTTGGAATAAACTGTTTTTATGTTAGTGAAAGGAGATAGCACTGAAGCGGCCGCTTCTTGCCTGGGCTCAGGCTGAAACTATGCAAACAAGAAAAAGTGTTTTCACTTCAATTCCAACTCTTTCATCTGGAGCCCAACCCAGGCTCACCAGGAAAGCGGCTCAGATTTTGCGGAAGAATTCTGGGACTGCAACAGAAGCAGCCAAGCAAACCATACGTTTGCACACATCCAATTCAGCCTTCCCCAACCCCGGCGCCCTCCAGATGTTCTGAACTACAATTCCCAGCATTCTTGGCCACTGGCCATGCTGGCTGGGACTAATGGAAGTTGAAGTCCCAAACGTCTGGAAGGCACCAGGTTACGAAAGGCTGCTCTAATTATTGCACTGAGCAAAACGCTAAGAGCTGCAATTCCCAAAGGTTGTACTAAGAATTGTTTCTTTTTTGAGACTTAAGATAAATCCATGCTGTGCTCAAGCAGGGTTTGTAGGAGCATTTGAGCGAATCCAAACGGAAAGAGTAAGAGCATCTCTCAGATTTATAGCTTGTGAAATAATAAAACAGAATCAACAAGGTAAAATTAAAAACAACAACAGACTAATGACAATAATATAACATGTAGGTCAGCAGGACAGTAAAATACAAGGAAGAAACCAAAGGAAAAACCAAATCAATGAGAGCAATAGAATTAAATCAGCTAGTTGACATGCTGGCAGGCCTGGAGAAAGAAAAAGGCATTGACCCAGCAATGGAAAAGGCATTGACCCAGCATTCCATATCGGGGTGCCACAACTGAGAAGGCCCTCTCTGTGGTCACCCACTCACTAAACATTACAAGGTAGGGGGCATGGAAAAGCAATGATAAACTTAATTCTGGGACAAAGTTCATGTGCAAGGAAGTGAATCGTCAGATAATCAGGTACCAAGCCTTTAGGGCTGCTTTCACCAACCGGGTACCCCCCCCCTTGAAATTTTCAACTTCAATTCCCATCCGCCCCAGCTGCAAAAAAAGGAAATGCTATTTTGGGCTGTATTAACAGAAGTATAGCTTCCAAATCGCACGAGGTACTGGTCCACCCAGGAGCCCATTTACAAGTCTGCCAACTCTTGCTGCATGGAAACCGCACAGGCCTATAAAGTTTAAGAGGAAACCCTTAGATGGGAAGACATATTTACATTAGGCTGACCAGATAAAATCCAGGACAGGGCTCATGTAACTTTAACAGTGGTAGAGAAAAGGGAATTTCAGCCAGGGTCCTTTGTATGCAATTAGTTCCTGGTGAAATTCCCTCTTCATCACAACAGTTAAAGGTGCATGCACTATACTAGAGTGACCATATACAAAAGACGGCAGGGCCCCTGCAACTTTAGCAGTTGTGATGAAGAGGGGATTTCACCAGGAACTAATTGCATACAAATGACACTGCCTGAAACTCCCTTTTCTCTACAACTGTTAAAGGTACATGAGCCCTGACCTCCTTTTCATATGGTCAGCCTACACTGAAGTACTCTAATTTGGCATGTTCTAATGCATGCAAATCCCCATTCTAGAACAGGGCCTCTTTTTTAAGCTGCTTCCAACCAGGTAGGTCCTAACACTAATAATCATTGTCCTTCCGTAGTTATAATACACTTTTTTAAAAACAGCAGACAGCACTTAAATGAAAAATAGTTAGAAAAGCATTTTACCACGTAATGTGACGAAGGAATGCTCGATTACTTGGGTGGTTTGTGAAAAAGAAATAAAAGATAACATGTTTCTGGATACAAATCTATGCTTTAAAAATCAAGAGATATTAAAAAAGAATATGTGATTGAAGTGGGATTATATTCTTTTAGGTTTATTGGATGATTTGATGGAAAAAATGGTGGTAGCCTATTTGTAGGAGGGGGGAAATATATACAAAACGTAAAATGTTACGTTAACAATAAGAGAAAAGATAATACTGATCTTGATACCTTTATAACTGAATGGAAACTTAATGACTTGTCTATCTGTGGATTCAACCAATATGAAGAAAGGGCTAAGAGAAAGGAAAGAAGGGGATTTTGTTTAGCTTTTTTTTAGCAAGTGAAAATATTGTTACTTATTTCTGCTGTGGAGAAAATTGGAAGTCCATTTTATCGTTGTCTGTATGTGTATTTTTCTTTGTGTTTGTTTTTCTTCTTGTACTCTATGTTTTTACTTATTTGGTTTGTGTTCAAAATAATAAAAAATTAAAACGGAAAGAAAAGCATTTTACCACTAAATAGAAGATGGATCTGTGATGGTTCACCTGTCCAATATGTCCCTGCCTGTCTTGAAATTCTGCCTCTTTAAAAGGGAAAAAAAGGCAGAGGCATAGCACTAAGCATTAGCAACACCAACAGATCAAGTGTGTATCTTAGTCTTTATTACCCTTTGAGATACCTGAAGAACGTGTCCTTGACCTAGGAAGGCATCCTAGAATTAAGGAAGTAAACACTTAAATTCGGAGGGTTCAGTTTTGATGAAGGGGCCAAGTCTGATAAATGCAGGTTGCTTACCTGTAACCATAGTTCTTCGAGTGGTCATCTGTGCATTCACACATATGGGCTCTGCACCTGCGTGGAGCCTGTTTCGGAAACTTCTATAGCTAAGGCAAACGTTTTTGGCGGGAACCCCTCCCCCACTGTCTACTGACTCCATGTTCCCGCCTTTCTCCTCAGTTCAAAGAGACCGACTTGCTGGCCCCATAACTAGGAGAGAAACCGCTCTGTATCGACAGTACATTTACATCGACACCAAAGCGGGGACGGTGGGTGGGTTGTGTGAATGCACAGATGACCACTCGAAGAACTATGGTTACAGGTAAGCAACCTGCATTTCTTCTTCGTGGTCTCTGTGCATCACACATATGGGCGATTAACAAGCTAAATTCCTGGTGGAGGGTAGGTGTAGATCAATGTTCCCTCACAAGACAAAGAAATTGCTTGCCCCAAATTCCAGTTTGTCCTGGTACAAACAATCAAGTGGTAGCATGTAATGAAGTTAAAGGACTTATACCAAATAGCTGCCTTACATATTTATTTATTTCATTTCTAACCCGCCTCTCCATCTAGATCGAGGCGGGGAACAACACCAAATATAAATATATTAGCAGGGGATCGACAATCCCCTGCTAAAGATACAGACTTCGATGCACTGCACATCGACTTAGCTGTTACTGGACCAACAAGCTGCAAGCCCTTCAACTTGTAGGGCAGTTTAATAGCATGTACAATCCACTCCACGAGTCATTGCTACTCTTGCGTCTTATGGAATTTGTCAGTTCTAGCCCTGTGTGGAAGCCCAGGTAGGGTGCATCAATACTGAGGCAGCTAATTCACTCGATCTGCGTAGTGTTGATATAGCCATCAGAAAACAACTTTCTAAGAAAAATAATGTGATATCTGAAGGTACCATTGGTTTAACTGGTTTCAATGTCAGAGATTGTGGCATGACAGAGAAACTCCATGCCAGAATGAAACTCCTAATTAGAGGAGACAGATTCGTAATGCCCAGAGGAACCCCCTAACAATGGGGTTGGTGCAAAAACACGTAAAGCAGTCAAATACCTGCATATCGACAACTATTTTAGCCCTATAGTGTATAGGGGGTAAGTGTAAGGACATCGTTAAGGAGGCTGAATGGGGCTTGAGGCCCTGAAGATTCATGTATTTAGAAAAGAATCCCATTGTGCAGTATATGACTTCATTGCAGGCTGCATGAAAAAATGGAATCGACCTCATGTCGAAAGTAGTTACGGTATTGGGATACCCCATGCCATGGGTCTGAGCATAGGCAGGGGCATAAACTATGGGGGGAGGGGGGTAGCGGGGGGGGGGCAATGTCCCCACTGGGATTTCCCAACTAAGTAACATCAGTAAGCTCACAGCCTGACTGACAGATTCCTCAGTCAGTCTCCAGTTGTCTGTATTCTTATGTGTTTGGACGCAGTCTAAATTACATCCAAGCACATCCTGCTTCCTCATCAGCTGCCCAGCAGATCTCCTTGCAAGACAAAAGCCACTCTCCTGTTGTGTCAGGGTCAGGCTTCCCCAGATTTATTTTCTTCTACCCACTCAGGCGCTGTAAGACAAAAGATTGCCCATTTAGGAATTACAGTCTGGGTACATCTTGACGAGAGTTTTGCCTCCGGTCGGGGTGTATCCGGAGTGGCAGCAGGTCATCTATATGATGCAGCTGGCATCCCGAAGCCATCCAGGAGCAAATCCCTGAAGCTCCGGTTTTAAAAGTCGGGTACTTACCACGACTTTTTTTTTTTTTTTTTTTTAAATCTTTTGAGCTGCAGCGGAGCTGATGGTAACCCAATTGGTCGCCATTGGCTGATATCTTCAGAAGTAGAGTGAGCCACACCTGTCTCGGCCACCAAGGGGTGACTATGATGGAGACTGTGTGGACTACACAATATTAATATTATCATACCACAGTACTCATGGAATGAGAAGAAAAATGAGGGCTGCAAAGACATTCCCAGTTGAACAGGAAAGTGTTTGTATGAGGACTTGAGATGGGGGAGGAAGTGGGAAAGCGCATGCCCCGTAGCAAATAGTCTGTGCAAGTACACCAATGTAGGGTTGTTAGATCCAGGGGAGTCTGGATTCTGTGTTCACTATGAGGCCCAAAGAGCTCAATAAATTGAGTCGTCACCTTGCCTTCAATAGCATTTCCTTTTAGGAAGCTACCAGAAGCCAGTTGTCTAAATATGGGTAGATTTCTACCCCTTGAAGGCAAATGAATGGAAGGAGCAGTGCCATACATTTTGTAAATATTCTGGGGCAGGGCTTTATGTGTCATCAGAAATTTGTGATTCTGATGTACGTATGGAGCCATCTCAAATCCAGAACAGGTTGAAGAGATCTGTAGAGGAGTGGGCCAAATATTAAATCAGAGAGTGATATAGGTCTTCCAAAGGAGGCTCCACTCTGTACAGCTACCCCATCAACAGGCGATGCAGAAGAGAACAATGTTGAGTCCAACTGAGAGCTCTCTAAGGATTGAGGGGAATCAGGTTTAGTTCTATGATTAAACCCATCTTCTCCAAGCTGAACTTTTTGACACCCCACAGAGTGGGTCTGGAAAGGAGAAGAGCTAGGTGGACGTACTGACGCATTCACGACGGTATCATGAGGCAATGGTTGAGCCCTGTGGACAGGTCACAATGACAGTGATCTTGGTAGAGCTAGAGGGAGTTGCAAGAAAACTTCCTCCAGTGGCAATCACGATACCGATGGAGCTGCTCAGTATCGAGAAAGGCGTATGTACCAATATAGGGGTTGGTATCGATGCCTGGTACGGGAGTTACGGACCCATTGCAAGAGGTGTCCCTTTTATAATTGATGCCAATCTCTGTACTGGTATGGCATTCTCGGGGGAGGCAACCCAGTTGAAGTTCTGTCCCTCTTTTTTTTTTTTTTTTTTTACAGGGACCCGAGAATGATGCCCCTAGACATTACAGGCATAAAAAACTCTCTCTGTTGAAATCATAGCACTCCAATTGTAGCAGCTCTAGGGAGCAGCCCTGTATTTGGCAGCTAGCCTGTAATGGCTGTGCTAATTAACTTGGTGGGGAGATGTCTACTTCAAGCTGCATGTTAGACGTCTCTTCTTGGTACCAAGAGATTGGTACCAAAAGAGGCAGTTGAGTCTCACCCTTTGATGTCGATTCTGCCTGCTAGACATCTCATCTGGACGTCAAAGCTGCATGTTAGACATCTCATTTTGGTACCAAGAGCTCTGCACCGAGGAGCTTGGTACCATGGCGCTCGGTACCATGGCGCTCGGCACCAAGGAGCTCGGCACCAAGGAGCTCGGTACCAAGGAGCTCGGTACCAAGGAGCTCGGCACCATGGAGCTCGGCACCAAGGAGCTCGATACGAAGGAGCTCGGCACCAAGGAGCTCGGCACCAAGGAGCTCGGCACCAAGGAAGTCGGCACCAAGGAGCTTGGTACCAAGGAGCCCGGCACCAAGGAGCTCGGTACCATGGAGCTCGGTACCATGGAGCTCGGTACCAAGGAGCTCAGCACCAAGGAGCTCGGTACCAAGGAGCTCGGTACCAAGGAGCTCGGCACCATGGCGCTCGGCACCAAGGAGATCGGCACCAAGGAGATCGGTACCATGGAGCTCGGTACCAAGGAAGTCAGCACCAAGGAGCTCGGTACCAAGGAGCTCGGTACCATGGTGCTCGGTACCGAAGGAGGCAGTTGAGTCTCAGCCTGTGATGTCGATTCTGCCTGCTAGACGTCTCATCTTGACATCGAAGATGCATGTTAGAAGCTCCAGTATCGAGAGCTTAGACCTCGGTACCCAAGGAGCCAGTTAAGTCATCGCTGCCAAAGGGGCCACCCTCAGTATCGGGGGGGGGGGGGGGGGGCTAATAGCTGCAGAGGAGTTGGAACCTGGTCTCTCTCTAGCTGTAGAAACACAGGTAGAGAGTATCCAGATGTTGGAAGATCGGAACGACCTATGGTTAGGGTGGGGGTCCGAAGACACTGAGGGGCTCTCATCCATAGAATCGCTCCAAGCGATCAGTCCCCAGAAGTCCTATGTAACCTGGCCTTCTTAGATATCCCTTTCACTGTAGAGACAGCTAGGGAGTGTCCAAACATTGGACGATCGGAATGACCCATGGTCAGAGTCAGGGTCCGAGGACGCAGAGGGGCTCTCCTCCGTAGAATCTCTCCATGCGATCAGCCCCAGAAGGCTCCTGCCTTCTTAGATATCCCTCTTGCTGTAGATACAGCCTGGGGAGCGTCCAAATGTTGGAAGATCGGAATGACCCTTGGTCAGAGTCAGGGTCCGAGGACGCAGAGGGGCTCTCCTCCGTAGAATCGCTCCATGCGATCAGCCCCAGAAGGCTCCTGCCTTCTTAGATATCCCTCTTGCTGTAGATACAGCCTGGGGAGCGTCCAAATGTTGGAAGATCGGAATGACCCTTGGTCAGAGTCAGGGTCCGAGGACGCAGAGGGGCTCTCCTCCGTAGAATCGCTCCATGCGATCAGCCCCAGAAGGCTCCTGCCTTCTTAGATATCCCTCTTGCTGTAGATACAGCCTGGGGAGCGTCCAAATGTTGGAAGATCGGAATGACCCTTGGTCAGAGTCAGGGTCCGAGGACGCAGAGGGGCTCTCCTCCGTAGAATCGCTCCATGCGATCAGCCCCAGAAGGCTCCTGCCTTCTTAGATATCCCTCTTGCTGTAGATACAGCCTGGGGAGCGTCCAAATGTTGGAAGATCGGAATGACCCTTGGTCAGAGTCAGGGTCCGAGGACGCAGAGGGGCTCTCCTCCGTAGAATCGCTCCATGCGATCAGCCCCAGAAGGCTCCTGCCTTCTTAGATATCCCTCTTGCTGTAGATACAGCCTGGGGAGCGTCCAAATGTTGGAAGATCGGAATGACCCTTGGTCAGAGTCAGGGTCTGAGGACGCAGAGGGGCTCTCCTCCGTAGAATCGCTCCATGCAAATAGCCCCAGAAGGCTCCAGCCTTCTTAGATATCTCTCTTGCTGTAGATACAGCTAGGGAGCTTCCAAATGTTGGAAGATCGGATGAGGCATGAAGCGGCCATGTCTCCAGTAGATCGAGGAGCCTGTGCCATAAGTGTAACAATTGTCTGGAAGAAACCATGGCTTCTAGAGCTTTTATCCATAGACCTGGCGCCAACACGGTTATCTTTTCAGCGCCAGGTCAAAACTTTTCTCCCAGGCATTTCAACAGCTTAAGTTGAGGTTTTAACTGACTTTGTAGCCAGGCTTAACAGTTTAAAATGTTTTAAATGTCAGCTGTCTTATGTTGGTTCTAAATTTTGTAAACCACCCAGAGAGCTTCGGCTATGGGATGGTATATAAATGTGTAAATAATAATAATAATAATAATAATGTAGCGACAGGTTTTGATGACCTGAGCCTCTCCCAAAACAAATTAAACAGAGAAAAGTCTGTCTGCTGGGGAAGCTTGCTGACGCACTTAACACATTTTGAAAAGGGGCCTTAATGGCTGTGCGATCCCCCTCAAAGCGATCCAAGATCTCTGGAGAATAAAATATCTAAGAATATAATAACAATAAATTATATTGTTTTAAATGTACGTGTGTACGTTGTATGTTTTTGCTGCTTTAATTTTTGTATATTGTTTTTAATTGTTTTAATCGCACGTAAACCGCCTAGAGAGCTTCGGCTATGGGGCGGTATACTAATGTAATAAATAAATTAATTAATTAAGACTAAAAATGAACTAAAACAAAGTAAAATAACTAAAAACCTTAGCACTCTAAAGCTTTCTCCTCAGGAGAAAGACAGAAGTTCCCAACAAGACATCCTTTCAGCAAGGCGGTCGAAAAAGAACTGAGGAGAAAGGCGGGAACATGGAGTCAGTAGACAGTGGGGGAGGGGTTCCCGCCAAAAACGTTTGCCTTAGCTATAGAAGTTTCCGAAACAGGCTCCACGCAGGCGCAGAGCCCATATGTGTGATGCACAGAGACCACGAAGAAGAAACAGGGAATATTGCTGCCTATTTGCTACTGGGCCAGATTTAAGGTTTTGGTACTGGTGTATAAAGCCCTAAACAATTTTGTACCAGGATACCTGAGAGAGATCTTCTCCCTTCTCAACCTGCCCGGTCAATGAGGTCATCAGAGGGAATGCTCCTGGTGGTTTCGTATGGACCAATAGTCTGACTGGAGCCCACCTGGAGAAGAGCCTTCAATGTGGTGGCCCCCTTTCTATGGAACTCCTTGCCTCCGGATGTCAGTCAGGAGCCAAAGCTGTGTTGTTTCCAACGCCTCCTGAAAACATCTTTATTCCAGGAAGCCTTCCCTGACTGACTACTCAAGGTTTTGATCAGAATTCTCTTCCTTTATTTAAAATAATATTTTTAACATAGTTTGATTTTTTTATTTTATCTTTTTATCTTTTATTGTTTACAGCTTCAGAATCTGTGTAGATGTGGAACGGTATATAAATGTTTAATAATACGCTTAGACAAAATTAAGCTGAAGAATGCATTTAACATTTCAAAACTGGCTCACTCGAGTACTCCTAAAAGCCTCACCTGATTATGAAAACCGTAACGTGGAGAGGACTAACTCCAATCAGAAAGCATTATTTAGCTTGCAAGACGGACAGACACTAGTATACCGAGAGCATTATAGAACCTCCTGTATTTGGGATAGGAGCCCATATAGGGGGAAATCATGGATTTCATCATGGAAGCAAATCTGCAAAACGCATCTGTACCTTACGCAGAGCCTGAAGAATCAAGATGATTAACTTAAGAGGACACTGTAAGCCAATGGGCTGCATCTTCACGGCAGTCATTGCTTTGTCCTGGAAAAGATAGATCCACCCAGGAGCCCATTTACAAGTCTGCCAACTCTTGCTGCATGGAAACCGCACAGGCCTATAAAGTTTAAGAGGAAACCCTTAGATGGGAAGACATATTTACATTAGGCTGACCAGATAAAATCCAGGACAGGGCTCATGTAACTTTAACAGTGGTAGAGAAAAAGGAATTTCAGCCAGGGTCCTTTGTATGCAATTAGTTCCTGGTGAAATTCCCTCTTCATCACAACAGTTAAAGGTGCATGCACTATACTAGAGTGACCATATACAAAAGAAGGCAGGGCCCCTGCAACTTTAACTGCTGTGATGAAGAGAGAATTTCACCAGGAACTAATTGCATACAAATGCCACTGGCTGAAATTCCCTTTGCTCTACAACTGTTAAAGTTACATGAGCCCTGACCTGGATTTTATCTGGTCACCCTAATTTGCAGGGAAAGCCTTGGGACTCTTCTGCTGCCTTAGGAGAAAAAAAGACGATGCCCAAGACCCCCTCCCCCCAGACAACCACATACATAGTGACAGATTCCAAAATGTTTAAAAATATCTCAGGAAAAAAGTCACTTAACACCCCAAAAACATTCAGCAAAAGTGTGGACTTGTCCTTCTGCCACACAGCGTCAACGACTTCTCCATCCTGGTGCCATCCATATGTTTTGGATTACAGGTCCCAAGATTCCTGACCGCGGGCTATGCCGGCTGAGGCTGCTTGGAGTTGAAGTCCAAAATATCTGGAGGGTACCAGGTTGGGGAAGGCTGATGTAGCCCAATGTTCTCTCCTCTGATTGGCAGCCGCAATCCAAGGCCTGGGTCCAGGGTCTTTCCTAGCCCAGTGACCTGGACATTTTAACTCAGAATGTCAGAGCTGGAAGCGAGGGCCTGATGCATGCTTAGAAACTGCCCCACCACTGAGTTATGGCCCATCTCAATAGTTTTCTGTCCTGCGTTGTGTGTCCTGCAAGGGTCTTGACTGAGAAAGGAAGCCCCACTTTAAAAAAATATGCTCCTTGAAACACATGGCCTAGTTTACAACCAGTAGGCTGACCATATGAAAAGGAGGTCAGGGCTCATGTAACTTTTACAGTTGTAGAGAAAAGGGAATTTCAGCCTGTGTCATTTGTATGCAATTAGTTCCTGGTGAAATTCCCTCTTCATCACAACAGTTAAAGTTGCAGGCACTATACTAGAGTGAGCATATACAAAAGAAGGCAGGGCCCCTGCAACTTTAATTTTTGATGAAGAGGGAATTTCACCAGGAACTAATTGCATACAAATGACACTGGCTGAAATTCCCTTTTCTCTACAGCTGTTAAAGTTACAGGAGCCCTGTCCTCCTTTTCATATGGTCAGCCTAACAACAAGCCCAAGTTGCATTGCTGAATAATTAGCATTTAGCGATGAGGGTGCACAATACATTTTAATTGTATTAAATTAAATAAACAACTACCTAATAAACAACTTCAATTTTTGATGATGATGATGATGATGATGATGATGATGATGATGAATATCCCGCCTTTTGCCCAATGCTGGGCCTCAAGGCGGCATTACAACATTAAAACATATACCGTTAAAAGCTATACAAAAGTTTAAAAATAAATCAAATAGGTTTCAATATTAAAACATTTCAACATTTAAAATGCTTATTAAAATTAAAAATAAAAAGTCTTGAAACACAACTGGGCTCCACATTATTCTCCAAAGGCCTGCCGGAATAAGAAAAATTTTGTTTGCCTCCGGAAACACATCAAGGAGGGAGCCAGTCTAGCTTCCCTTTCTGAAAATGCCAATTTTCATTTTTAAAAAATTAAATTTGTTTTCACGCCTTTAGAAAAGTTAAGGCGGACAGCAAAGTGGGTGGGCAATATTAAGTACAAATCACGGAAGCTGGAAGAGGAGCAGGCGTCCCTGGGGTTGGACCGCCTGCCCATCCTTGGGACCGTCGGAATGCTAGTTGGCTTGTAGGTGTGTGCTACGTTAGAGCAATGGAAGGCAGCAGAGAGAAGCTGTTTTAGATAATCAAACCTGCTTCTAAATCTTACACACAACGGGTGCCAATGGGAGCCAACGAAATCAATGCAGTGTTGAGAGGCACGGACTCTCCATGTTCACATCAGATGGCGTGCTGGCAGCCAGCCGTAGCACAGCGCCCTCACACTGCACTTCAGCACTCCCCAAAGCTGCATAAAGAAACTACCCCGTTTGTGTGTGTGTGTGTGTGTGTGTGTGTGTGTGGTGTGTTATGTATATCAAAGGGGGGGAAGCACTCATCTGTGTTTTATACAGAGTATAGCGGGAGGATTGGCAACTGATCAACAGTCTCTAAAAAACACAACGGCAGTTTGACTTTGCCCTTCGTAATTTTAGAACATTTTGATTATTAAAGGCTTTATGAATACTGTGACCAAATACGAAAGGTAGGAACATTAGCCACAAACCCACAGATAGACCGGCAGAAGAAAAATGAGCCACCTGTCACCACAGTGAGCAACTATCCTCTTGCACAGAAAATTTAATTCTAACTAAGAGGATAAGAACATCAGAAGTGCCATGCTGGATGAGCATGGCACTTCTAAGGGTCCATCTAGTCCAGTAGTCTGTCCACATAGTGGCAAACCAGCTGTTGACCAGGGACCAACGAAGCAACAGCACTCTCCCACCCACGTTCCCCAGCAACTAGTGCACACAGGCTTACTGCCTCGGATAGTGGAAGTAGCACATAACCATCAGGGCTAGCAGCCATTGATCGCCTTCTCCTCCAGGAATTTATCCAACCCCCTTTTAAAACCATCCAAATTGGTGGCCATCACTACATCTTGTGGTAGTGAATTCCATAGATTAACTATGCTCTGTGTGAAGAAGTCCTTCCTTTATCTGTCCCGAATCTCCCACCAATCAGCTTCATGGGACGACCCCTTTGGGTTCTACAACATGTGCTACACATATGTGCCAAATTTGAGATCGATCCTTCCAACCCTCGATTTTATATGAATTTATTAAAGATTGTTTCAGTTCTGACAGATGAGAATGACAGCTTGCCACGTGCGTTCATTCAGACCTGTCAGAATGGAAACGATCTTTAAAAAGTTCATATAAAATCGAGGGTTGGAGGGATCGATCTCAAATTTCATACACACACTTAGGCATACCCCATAAGCACTGTGACCAAGTTTCAAGCCTCTAACTTTTAAAATACAGAAGGTATAGGCATTTTTTCTCTTTAAAAATAGGGCTGCAAAAAATATCGTTTTTTCATGATAATTATCGTGAAGATGACATGGTTCACCTACGATATGAATGAAAACGATATTTTTTTTGGGCCGAAATGACGATAATGATAAACGACAATATTTTTTGCCGTGCACACCACTAGTTGTCACACAGAGGAGGGCCAGGATCTCTTCTCGATCATCCCAGAGTGTAGGACGCAGAATCATTGGCTCAAGTTACAGGAAGCCAGATTCCGACTGGACATCAGGAAAAACTTCCTGACTGTTAGAGCAGTACGACAATGGAACCAATTACCTAGGGAGGTCGTGGGCTCTCCCACATTAGAGGCTTTCAAGAGGCAGCTGGACAACCATCTGTCAGGGATGCTTTAAGGTAGATTCCTGCATTGAGCAGGGGGTTGGACTCAATGGCCTTAGAGGCCCCTTCGAGCTCAATTATTCTAGGATTCTAGGATTCTATAATTCTATAATAGGTGAACATTAAAAGCTTCGTGGAAAGGGGGTGCAGTGTTCTTACGGGTGAATTGTGGGGTTCTGCAGAACTGCATTGTTCACTGTACCCACACGACACCAATGGGAATAAGAGCCGGTTCAAGTTCTAAGTTGCCATTATTTGGCTAATAGCTTCAAGCTGCCGCCGCACAGCTGCACGGACCCAGCCAGACAGGCTCACATAGCCATGCTTTGATAGCGTGGGGGCCCTTAAGTGTCAGGATATAGGAAAGGCAGCAGTTGTTGGCTGTGAAAACAGTCTGATGCAAACCAGATGGGGGCTCGCTTGACGGGCAACACAAAAGGAAAACAATCGGTTCATTCAACGACAAGTCGAGCCACTGCCCAGGAGAGCGAACAGAACGCAACAGTCAACTGGGGTGGAAGCAAACAAGAAACAGTTGTGTGGCTCTGGTTGAAGGGGATTTGTTTCTCTTCAGACTAAACAGAAGTTTTGATTTCTAATTCTTAAGATTCATTAATTTCAGTCCAGATTACTGGCCTCCCCTCCACCGTTCCTCCAAAAACTTTCATGGGGCTTGCTTGCTCTACGTAGAGCAAAAGACACCTCAACAGCAGGGTAACGTTAAAGGATAATGTGGTTTATATTGTTTAATATATGAACTTCTTCACAAGGAAGACCTCTTTTTTCTTCTTTTGTTTTTAAATACTTTCACAAAGGTCCGGCCATCTAACTGCTGTTACAGAAAAATGCGAATTGTTCACATTCCAATGGCACTGATGAACTCATTTTTATCTGAATGGACAGAAGGGGACTGCTGTGCTGTACTACAATAGCAATTTTCAAGCTTTCTGCTGTCAGAAAACTGTCTTCCTACTAACTTGTCCTGCTCCTCGGCATCACAGTATACCACAGACGATTCTGGCCATGTCTTAGGAGGCATGCTCCAGGCACAGTCAAGCTGTTGGGTGTCGCTGTGCTTTCAGTTCACGAAGGGCAATAATCTAGAACACACACCCTTATGACTCCACATTCCAGGGGGTGACTGATAGTAGGTAAATCAGGTTAAACTCTGGTTAGTGGACAAACCAGGGTCATAAGCCATGGTTTGATCCTGGCTTGTTTGAACAAATCAAACCTGGAAGATACCTGAGAGAGCACCTTTTCCCTTACCAACCTGCCCAGTCACTGAGGTCATTGGACAGCATGCTCCTGGTGGTTCCACATGAACCTTTGGCCTCATTGGAGTCTACTAGGAGAAGAGCCTTTAGTGTGGTGGCCCCTTCCCTTTGGAACTCCCTGCCCCTGGAGGTCAGTCAGGCGCCAACACTAGGCTGCTTCTGGGGCCTCCTGAAAACAACTCTATTCCAGGAAGCCTTCCTCAATTGTCCAACCACTGTTTTTATTGGTACTTTATTTTAAATTGAACAATTTTAATTTGCTGTTTTTAATCTTCTTTCTTTTTGCTGTTTTATTCCTATGAGTACCACTCTGGAATCTACTTTAGTTATGGAACTGTATATAAACATTGTAAATGAATAAATAACATAACATAGTTTCACTTAACCAGAGTTCCCTCAGGTTCACATGTAACCAGGAACTCAGGTTCGTCTAAAAGTGGAAGCAAAAGCTTCCGATCTCCTCCTTGTGCTCAAACCAGAGGAACATAAGAAGTGCCATGCTGGATCAGACTAAGGCTCCATCTAGTCCAGCATTCCGTTCACACAATGGCCAACCAGCTGTCAACCAGGAAACCATAAGCAGGACACAAGTGCTACAGCACCCTCCCACCCATGTTCCCCAGCAACTAATGTACATAGGCATACTGCCTGTGATACTGCAGGTAGCACATAATCATCAAGACCAGTAGTCACTGATAGACTTCTCTTTCTCCAGGAATTTATCTAATCTCCTTTTAACGCCATTCAAATGGGTGGCCATCACTACATCTTGTGGTAGTGAATTCCATAGTTCAACTGTGTGAAGAAGTCCTTCCTTTTATCTGTCCTGAATCTCCCAACAATCTGGTTCATGGGATGATCCCAGCTTCTAGGATTAGGAGAGAGGGAGAAAAATGTCTCCCTATCCACATTTTCCACACCATGCATAATGTTGTACACCTCTACCAGGTCTCCCCTGACCCTCCTTTTTCCCAAGCTAAACCATCCCAGCTGTTGCAATTTCCCCATATATCTCTGTTTAAAAAACCAAGGTACAAAAGCACCTTCGTTGTTGCCTCCCTTCGTGACATGCCTCAATGACATGCACACGTCTTTGATTATTCATGGTTTCTCGTTTTGTCTGAACGGGGAAACTATGTTTACCAACTTTGGGACAAGCCAGGATCTCGCACCACCTCCAAAGTGTGGTTTAAAATCCGGGCTTGTTCTGAAGCTGTTAACCATAGTTTCCCAAGTTTGGATGAAATTGGAAACCTTGGTTAATTGCATTCACACTGCATTCCGGGACACCAAGAAGGCAAGTGGCTGCGGGCACGGGCAAAAAAAAATCCATTTGTATCTTTGCTTATCAAGCTGAGATATGGTCATCTGAACAAAGCTACCTGCAAACTCCTCTCCCCTACTGCTGCCCCAGAAGCAGTATCAGAGGCAGTATGCCTATGTACACCCGTGGCTCGGGAGCAAGGGCAGGCGGGCGCTGTTACACTTGTGTCCTGCTTGCAGGTCGACAGCTGCCTGGCCACAGTGTGAACAGATTGCTGGACTGGATGGACCTTGGGTCTGATCCAGCATCAGGGCTCTTCTGAGGTTCTTAAGCGAACAAATTCGGTAGTGTAAAAGAAGGTGCAGAATGCATGACCAAAGGTTTCAGAATGCACTCCTATTGGAGCTTGTAGTTAAGTTGTTCTCATGTTTAAACTCTACGTGTGAGGAAGGAAAATGGGGAGTAGCACGCTAGCTCCATTTCCCTTCTTGCACAGGTTGTCCTCTACCTGCGGGGAGTGACTGTCTGCAGAGGAAAGCCTCCTCTATCCGCAGAGGCTCCCCTTGACATTTCAGAACCCTGGAAGGATCAGGGACCCAAAACCTCAGGGAGACCTTCCACGGATGAAGAGAAACTCTCCTCTGTAGGCAGCCAGCGCCCTCCACAGGTAAAGGGTGACAAGAACGGTGAGTGAGGGGAGCAGCGCTCCTGTGCTCGTTGCTCTCCCTCTCCTTGCTTACACATGAGGAGAACAACTGAGTAGGACTTCAGTTGTAAACTTAATGTGTTCAAATTGTTATAGCAGCCAATTAGCATGCAGCCTTGTTCAGGACATATGAAGGACCACAACAAAATGGTCTTCTTAAATTACGTCAAATGACCAAGACTCAATCCTCCAGTTGAATGCTCATGTGCTAGAATCTAGCAATGGCCAACTTCTGTATTCACAGGGTTCGTTTGCCTCTCCACTGAATAATCCGAGAAAAGCAGGCAGTGCGGATCCACCCTAGAAGGGAGTGACTACCAGGGGCTTGGGGAGCCCGAACACGGCCTCCCTTCCCAGCCAAATCTCAAGGAGACAGCATGAATGGGGCTCTGCCGAAAGCAAGGCAGCCACATGCATTCACGGATCCAAACAGCGGGGCTGAAGAAACATATATTTTCTAAGTAGTGTCACACTGTGCTTGCACAACAGAGAAAACCAGTATAAATATCCCCCCCCTTTTTTAAATATATCCATAATTGTGATCTACTTTTTAAAAAAAAGTCATTAAGGCTTATCAAGTAAACACAGCAATCACTTGAACAACTACGATGACACTCTTAAGAAGCATAAAAAGGGCGGGGGGGGGGAAATAAGGCACGCTGGAACACTGGTAATTAGGTAGCTACCAAAACAGGCCTGGCTTTTACTTAAAGCCTTAAAACAGATTTTCTGAGTGAAATGCTGTGTTTCGTTAACTAACGTACAGCTGCGTGGTGTCAGATTATGTCCAGAATGAGACAAACACCGTCTGGCTATGGAGGAGTGTCCCAAGCATCTAGACAACACGGACGGCGTTAAATGTGTACCGCTAGTACATCCGTCCCTCTGCAGTAACTCTTTGTGTGAGAACCAGGAGTTATGCTGCAGTAGGTTCGTGGGTCAAAGTTCACTGTGTCCGATTCCCACTGAAATGAATGGTACTCCCAGACAGCGTATAATGGCCTGCCGGAAGAGATTCGCCAACTTAACAGTCTCCTGGAATTTAAGAAGGCCATAAAGACTGATCTCTTCCGGCAGGCCTACCCAGTAGAATTTTAAGGTATCTTTTAATAATGTATTCATTTTATATGCTTTTAATTATATATATTGGTGTTTTATATTTGTTGTTGTACCCCGCCTCAATCCAGAGGGAGAGGCGGGTAAGAAATAAATGTATTATTATTATTATTATTATTACTCATTAAACTATGAGCTCCATTGGCTTAGAAGTGTCTTCCTCTAAATGGCGCCCTACGTGAAATGCCAGTCATGACTCTTCTTGATGTACACCCCTGTCCCACAGTGCTAGAATTCGAGGTCACTGGTTGTCAAGAGATCTGGGGCTGAAAGAAGGAAAGATTTATCACACAACACATATTTGTAGAGGTAGTTGCCAAAAGGCGGGATGGCTTCAATGGATTTAAAGGGCAGCTTAGGCAAGTTAATGGAGGAAGGACCATGAATATCTATTAGCCATGATGGCTGGACGGAAACTGCCATCACATGAAGCCGTTAACTGCTGCCTTTTTATTGTTTTATATTTGATTTCACGGGTCACTTAGAGGATGTGTTTTATAAAGCCTTCTGGCACCACCTGAAGACATTTCTTTCTTCTTTTTTTTACTTCAGAGGCTTTCAGCCTCTTCCACTTTTAGCCTCCCTCTTGTATCGTACCACCATCACAGCCCCGCTGCGAACAGCCTCACTCAAGATTCAAGTTGCACACTGCGGAAAGCAGGTATGAATGTCCGGCATGACCGCAAACACTCAGATTTCCAAGTTTCGCAGTCCAGCTTAGTGAGGCTTTGCTCCCAAGGTAGGTGAGTACAGGATCACAGCCTAAGAGGAAACTTTTGGAGACCAGCACTGGTTTGTGATTCGACTAAGTATTCTGTTGTAAAAAACATAAATCTAAAAAAAATGACTCTAGGAACGTCGGGAGCTGTCTTATACAGAGTCAGCGCATTCTTCCATCTAGACCAATGCTGCCTCCAATGACTGCCAGGACAGGGGGCTATTACCAGTCCTCCCTGTAGGCACCAGCGATTGAACCATTGTATTACCATTTATTTACTAGTGTAAAGCCCACGTCGCCATGGGTGCTAGCTAGTAGGCCTGCTCTTTTTCCACTTTTTTTTTTGGCCTCTCAGTCCCCTCACCACAGATGGGCTCATGAATAATGTAAATATGGCTCATGCATAGTGAATCCCTCCTCTGAAATTTGCATGTGGTGCAGTCCTTCCCCTTCCTCACACACCCTGATTGGCTGCCACCTCCGTCCCCTTCCCCTCCCCGCTGGCGGCATCGGCCTAACTACACGGCTGTGGCCAGGGCTTGCCTTAGCGCCATAGTGATCGGTCAAGCAGGTCTATCCGTCATGTCGATGGCAGAGGGGCTGCCCTAGGTGCAGAGGAAATAAATTGCTTTTAAAGCTTGAGCTCTGGACTTTTTTGAACTTTCAAAATTTTCTGCATGTCTACACTGCTCAAGATTTAGTTTAAAACAAAAATGAGCAAATTCGGTAAGACAGATCTCGAGTAATAAGCCTTACGCTACCGTATTCTTAGTTAAGATTACATTTCTATACTGCTTAATAGCTTGAGCTCTCTAGGCGGTTGGCAAAAGTTAAAACCATAAAACAGAACAACATGATAACAGATGCATTTTTAAACTTGTACAAATCTAAAACGACAATATAAAAGCATAGTAAAAGCCAACGGCGGTATAAAGGTCAAACAAATACAATGACACATTTAAGGTGCAATCCTATGTTTGCTGGGGCATGCTGGGAGTTGTAGGCCTTTCCTCTCTCTAAACATGCACAGGACAAAAGGTTCACCGCCAATAACACAAGGAATTAAAGACTTAACAACACTAGCAACATTTGAAAGAGTAGTATAAAGGCACCATTTATGAATGGTACTCTGGAAGTCTAAAATGCCTGGAAGAATAAAAACAATGTTCACTTCACACTGAAAAGTCTACAGTGTAGGTGCCAGGCAGGCTTCCCTGGCAAGGGAACACCCATTCTTAAGTAAACACACACACACACACACACACCTCATTTAGCAAACCATCCACCTCTGAAGATGATCTGGGCATAGAACTGGCAATTACGTAGGCAGGTGGGGATGCCGAATGTAATTCATGACTCAATTCTATGTTTACTTTGGGGTTTAAAACGTTCTACTGAAAAGCAGATATTAAACATCTTAATACTTGCAGTTTTATATTGGGGTTTTATATTGGGGTTTAAACCTCCGTATTTGCTACTTTAATTTGTACTTGATGGTTTTTAATTTTTGTGAACCGCCCAGAGAGATCCAACTATTGGGCAGTACAGAAATAAAACGAAAGAAATAAATATTCCAGAACAGCAATGTAAAAATCGCGCATGAAAGCCAAGTGCAAAAATTCTTTAAACCGCATTCCAATTGTCTATTCACAACATTGCTCTGAGAATCTTACAAGGAAAATTACATGCAGAAAGATTCTACTCGTTTTATTTGTTTTGGAATTGGCACCCACCTTGCCACTTCAAGGCTAAGCGCTCAGGGTAGAAACATCGGAAGCTACCTTATACTGAGTCAGACCCTTGGTCAATCTAGCCCAATATTGTCAGCACTGACCGGCAGCAATGGCTCTCCAGGGTTTCAAGCCCTACTTGGAGATGCCGGGGATCGAACCTGGGACCTTCTGCATGCAGAGCAGGGGCTCTACCACTGAGCCATGGCCCCTCCTCTCCGGCTAAGATTGCTTGGTTGCAATTTTGGCATTCACCCCATTCCCAACACAGAAACCGATTCTGGCCCACTTGCCTTGGCTGCCTGTACGTTTCTGAGTGCAATTCAAGGTACTGGTTTAATCTATAAAGCCTTACACGGCTTGGAGCCATAATACCTGATAGAACGCCTCTCCTGACATGAACCTACCTGTGCACTACACTCAATATCCAAGGTCCTCCTCTGGGTGCCTACTCCAAGGGAAGCTCGGAGGATGGCAACAAGGGAGAGGGCCTTCTCTGTAGTGGCCCTCCAAGTATGGAATGATCTCTCTGATGAGGCCTACCTGACATCAACACTGTTATCTTTTCGGCGCCAGGTCAAAACTTTTATTTTCTCCCAGGCATTTTAACAGCTTAAGTTGAAATTTTTAACTGAATTTTTGGCCAGGCTTAAAAGTTTAAAATGTTTTAAATGTCAGCTGTTTTTTATGTTTTAAAATTTTGTATATTGACTTTTTAATGTTCGATCTTTTCATTTTTGTAAACTGCCCAGAGAGCTTTGGCTATGGGTCGGCTGACATTCTGCAAACACAAAAAATATACCAAGTACAACTGGCTCAGTTTCCAGCTTCTGATTCAACCTCGTTCGCTAAACCAGATAAGGCCAGGGGGGCACTTAAGGACAACGCTACGTTTTCTGCTTGGTGCAAGTCAGAAGCGATGGGCACCATGCTGGGACAGCCCTAATTTGTGAGACGTGTACGGAAGGGTAACGAAGTAGATCTCGGGCTAACACAGTCATTAGCATCACCGGGAGGCTCTTCCTTTAATGGCCATTAATTTTGTTTCTCAGACCCCCCGTTTATGTAAAGGGATGTACGCTTGGGGTGGAGGTGAAAGCAGGTCACCCTTGCCAGCTCACCGTCACCATCATTACCCGCTTTTATTCCCAGCCACTCACGCTCGGTGCCAACGGGATGCCTGCCCGCCTAGCTGTTCTGTTTTTCTCAGTGAAGGCGGAGGCAATTACTAGCTTCACGTAGGACATGCTGCCGCCGCTCACAATATAAGGAGAACAAAGCTGCTCCAGTTACGCCCTAGTACGTTTCCGAGTCCTCCTGCAAGGGGACTGTGAGAAAGATGATTTTTTGGCAAGAAGCCGTGCAGATGGAGGAGGAGGAGGAGGAGGAAATCCCCAAAAGCTTGTTTGGCACAGGAAGCAGAGCAAAAGGGCTGCCATACTCCCCATCCATCTCCTCCTGCCAAGAGAGCGGGGGGGGGGGGGGGGAATGGATCCACCGTTCCCTATACACATCCAAGCACCTCACCTGGGCTCCATTCCTTGATTCCAAATATCTTTCTCACCGTTCAAGGGTCTCATTCCTCCCTTCACAGTGCCGCTATACCTATAAATCAGCCCTGCCAGCCTTGTGCCCTCCAGAGCTGTTGGACTACAACTCCCAGTAGCAAAAAACGGGGGGAGAAAAGCATCCAAATCAGGTGAAATGAAGGGAGAAGCAGGTTCTCAAGATGCAGACTTTTTTATTATTATTTTCCAGATAATTATTTTAGTTGTCATGAGGCAGTCTGAAGAATCTTCCTCTGAGGAGGAAGAAGTGGCAGAGACTGCAGCCTCGCCCATTCCCCAGGACTTACCGGAGGAGGAGGAACAGCAGGGAGGTTCCTCTGAAGAGCCCCAGGAAAGTCACCCTCTTCCACCCCCTGTCTCCAACGAGGAAGATTCTGGGCCTGAAGGGGTTTGTCCGGTAACTCCCCAACAAAGGCGGAGGCTCAAGCGTGCGGAGCAAGCGCGTCCCACAAGACGCAGCATGAGACTGCAAAAAACAGAGCACAGCTGATGCAGGCCTTAAATGAGATTGCAAAGGAATGTGGAACAGCTGTGGAAAAGGGGTGAGGACAGGCTCAGGTGAATATAAAAGGGGAAAACAGAAAGCAAGGTTTTCGTTGGGAACAACCGACGTATTTGGCTCCTGACACTCCCGCATACTTCTGGCTTGCAACCTGTGGACTGAACAACCGGCGTGACTGTTGACCCTGGACCCTGGACTCCTCTCATATCTGGTTTGACCTTCGGCTTCGACATTTGGACTGACTGAATCTCTGACGTGACCTTGCTTTGGTAAATGAACCTTGTGGACTTCTTAAAGTGATTTTGAGATCCTGAAACAGAGCTGTGGACTGCTCTGCCTTTCAGTGTAAGTTCGGCACTTGACTCAGACCAGGGGGTTAATCTCTGGAGTATAAATAAAAACCTTCAAACGAATAAGTTCTGGCGTCCGTCCCGGACATTCTTTGATAAGGGGTTTGGCTGAAGTCCCAGACTAAGAACTGTTGTAATACGACATTAGTTATCAGAGAAAGACACTGGCTCAGTTCGGACGCCATATTAAGCAACGGAGAGGTAAATAACGTACTGACCATGCATCAGGCAGGAGGAGCTCCACAGACGACACACTGCAGCCGGCGGTGCTCGGAACTGGCAAACGCCCCGGCTGCAAGGAACTTGCAGCGGCCATTTTGGTTGTAGCCTCTCCTCCGTGTGTCCCCCAGCCGTATCCCAGCATGCACCATGAGTTCTGCCGTCTGCATAGAGAGGCTGGGGTTTTTTGGCTGCTTTAGGCAGCAGAACTCTATTCCGAAACGGAACAGTCCACGGAGAGAGGGGGGGCTGAATTCGGACGACACTTTAAACAACGGGGCTTCGGGCTAAACAACGTGCAAGCCCATTGTTTCGCTCCGTTGTTTAAAGTGCCTGATTAACGTACTGTCAGTTGTGTGTGCATTGTGTGCTGCACGCCAGACGACACAATAAGCAACACAACTGACGACTGTTCCCCCCCTCCTCCTTTGCTTAATGTGTCGTCCGAACTGAGCCATTCTGTTGAGAAGTTTTTTGCAAATACCTTCCTACAACCCCCTGAAGAAGGCCTTAGAAAGATATATGCCGAAACGCGTTGGGCTCTTCAACTTTGGAAAAATAATATTAAAAAAAGTCAGCATCCTGAGAACCTGCTCCTCCCTTCATTTCACTGGACTATAACTCCCACCATCCCCAGGCAGAAAGTGCTAGGTGGGATGGATGGGAGTTGCAGTTCAGCGCCTCTGAGGGATGACGGGTTGGGGGATGCTGTTAAAAATGCATCCTTTTGGAACAATCCCCAACAACGCCGGCTCCGTGTTGTCACCCAAAGGAACCTCACAGATTTCCAGAACTTTTAAGTACACAGGCTGCTTCAAAGTGACCTGTATCCAGTGAAACCTTGGGGATGGGGCAGGTTGACTGGCTGGGCTGCTACATGTAATATTTCTTGCACATGGATGCAATTTAAAGCCTTTATAAGGGGGAGGGGGAATCTGATTAGCGTTTATTTACTAAATATTCTCTCTCTCTCTCTCTCTCTCTCACACACACACACACACACACATCACCACTCACTTCTGAACAGTAGATTCAGTTCTGACTAAATGCTAAAATGCATTGTCAGGAAGAGGAAGAATTGAAAGGACACCAGAGGGAGGAGAGAGAGAGAGAGAGAGAGAGAGAGAGGGAGAGATCTGGCATCACGTGGCGACCCAGGACTTGCACTAGTTTTAAAAGATTGTACACTACTATACTTCACTCTCATCACATACAGTCAGCCTTGAGAGTGAGGCCATGAATGAGCTAGAATCTCTGGAAGTACAAAAGGGAGCAGAAATCCAAAATCCTGCAGTAAAATCTACCGCCACAATCATTTCAGCTCAGAGCATTACCTGAATCCTAAGAGTTTTTACTTAAGGAGGCAACAGATTCAGAAATGGAAGCGGAGGCATCACAGCTTACTGGACCACTCCACCAGTCCGTAAACTGAAGCAGGGGGAAAAAGGCATTCTGACAATAAAGCATTTACGAGCCTGCAACCCAGACGGCCTGCTTTGTTAGCTACTTCTTTTTCTGAAAAACTGATCAGCCGCTTAGTGCTGGAATCAAGTCCGATAAGTTGTGACCCAATTCCGAGACCTCTCTTGACGACAACGCCTTAGCTTAGGAGGCCTCATGGTCCTGGAATCTACCAAAGCTAGAGCCCAAAGGGAAATTCTCCACTGACCTCCCAAATGGGGCTGAAATTGATCCCCCAGTGACTCAAAACTGCTGGGCCTCCTAGGGATCCCGTGCTAGAGAAGGCAAAGAGCAACAACCAAAGGCCATTCAATCACATCCCAACGCATGATGTCAAGTTGCTACATCCCCTTGCAACCTTGCTCTGCAGTCATTAGGCCCTGTGAGGGAATAGAAACTCCCTAGAGCTTGGGGCCAACAAAGAGAGCTTCGGCTATTGAGGTGCATAGAAATACAACAAACAAACAAGTAAATAAAATCAACTCCTCCTTTCCCCAGGAGTTGTCCCAGGTCCTGATTCTGACCAGCACTCTGCTGCCTGAAATCCACTTCCTGCTACCGATTGCCCTCTGTTTCCGGTTGGTTCCCCAAGTCTTGCCCTCACCCTGTAGGCTCTCGGCCCAGGCAACAGAACACACCACTTCCTGGCACTCTAAAACCACTGCCAAAAGGACACGCAAAAAGAAAGTAACGTAGACTGCGATTGTTTTAGATCTGGTTTGAGCGCTGCCGTTTGCCCAAATACTGTTCCTTCCAGCTGAAGCATCTGGCAAGGATTTCCTATTCCACAATAAATACCGTAATCCATTAGAATAATTTCTGGCTAATGAAGAGATGACAGCAATGTATCTTGCAAAATTAAGTAATGAATCTATTAACAGAGGAAGTGAATTCTGTGACACGTAATAGCTTTTGAATCGAAGGAAGGAAGATGTTATTTTCAGCACAGAACATAGATCTCTTTGGAAGCTTTTGCAGATTGAGCTCTGGACCACACATGTTCTCACTGTAGCTACAACACTTGCAAGATTTGCTGGATAAGGGTTGATGATGAACATGTTAGTTTCGCCTTAGACACGCATGCGCACACTCACGGCAATGCACAGAGTAGATCCAGATTACCAGTATTTAATCCCCTGTAGCGGTTATTATGCAAACTCTGCTTGTTGGGACCCATAAGGAACTGAGCATATGAAGCAAGTCTAATATTGAATTGGTTCTGCGACCAAGATTTTTGCTTTCTGTTCTGCAAGACCCAAAGTCAAAACATGTGACTGTTGAAGAAGAACAGCGTGCTGAATCCCTTCCTGTGACCCAGTACCAGGATTAGATTAAACACACAAGAGTAACTGCATGAAAAGGCAATGTTCATCCAGATGTATCCTCTAGTCTACGGGCCAGAAACTACTGATCTTTGTGTCTAGTCTTCATTCCCCAAACGTTCTCCTTTCAGCAAGAGCTCTGTTGACTATCAACGTTCATCAAAATAGATCTGTCCGCTTGCAGAAAGCTTCATCTGCGCTCCAGACTGCTAATTTTTTGACCAGAAAAAAATATTGGATCTAGAGTTGTTAAGAGTCTCTTATAAGGGTGTGGACAAATTTTCTCCTGCATACATTTTTATATGATATATAAAATATATCATTTTGGGCAGTATCCTGCTGCGGAAGCTTATGCTATTGGCATTGTGCGAGACCTCCTTTACACTAGTAATTTACATTAGATGATATTGTAGGATGCTGTCTATAATAAATGTAAATATCTATAACATACAAAAAAAACCTGGCCATCAGATAAGATTAAATTAAACACCAAATATTTCTATTTTACTTCAAGCAAGTAAAGCATCATTCTTTACATAAATACCCGGAAAGCTAACTTATAAACCTATAGGTTTATAAGCTGCTTTATTAAATATAGTATAAATATTCTTAACATAATTATACTATAAATGCAACATGTATTTCCATGATAATTTGTCTGAATTGCATCCAGATGATTCATCTAAAGTAATGCTGCAACCATTTACTACTTAATATTAAATCACCTAAATTGATTTTGAACCATATCTTCACATAAAGGGAGACCAAGTTTTATTAAAACATCCTTTATCTTTCTCACCACCTCTTAATTTAATGTATTCTGTCAATTTCAACATGTGCACTATCTGCCATATTTTAAATCGCATTTTAATGCAGGAACCTTTTCCACCCATGTATTTTTTTAAATGCCTTTTAATGCATTGTCTTTAGAAGGCAGGATTTTCCTATGTTCTCCTAGCAGCCTCTCATTGGATACATCTAACTTACTTGATGGCAAAGAATCTAGCACTGCAACATTTGTTAATTAAAATCACTTTGAATAATAGGTGTAAAATCCTTTGATCTGCTAAAATGGTGGCCCTGATTAATAGGGCAGATTTTTTTTTAAAAAAGTATTGTTTTTGATACAATAATGTATGCAGTGAACTGCCCAGAGAGCTTTGTCTATTGGGCAGTATAGAAATGTAATAAATGATTGATTGATTGATTGATTGCATTTCTATACCGCCCAATAGACAAAGCTCTCTGGGCAGTTTACAAAAATTAAAAGCATGAAAACTATTTAAAATATAAAACAAACCACAGTATAAAAACATAATATAGAATACAGTATAAAAGCACAACCAAGATAAAACCAAGCAGCCATGCAGAAATTAATACAGATTTAAAATACAAATTAAAAAAACAAAGTTAAAAATTAAGCTGATGAGCTGTTAAAATACTCAGAAAATAAAAAGGTCTTCACCTGGCATCTAAAAAAGTACAATGTAGGTGCTAGGTGAACCTCTCTAGGGAGCTCATTCCACAGCTGGGGTGCCAGAGCAGAGAAGGCCTTCCTCCTGGTAGCCACCTGCCTCACTTCCTTTGGCAGGGGCTCATGGAGAAGGAGCCCTAGGGATGATCTTAAGGTCCGGTCAGGTACATAAAAACTACAGGTGACAGGAGGAAGGAATGCCACTTCTGGGAAGGTGGTTGTTACAACACATGAGGGCATCACCTAAAAATAGATATAGGGTTATATCCCATTTTATCCTAGCAGAAGAACTGCAAGTGTTAGCATTGTTCTGCTAATGGTTGCACAACTGCTAGCAGAACAACTAGAGCAAGCAACACCTAGCTTGCAGAAACCATCTTGCAGAAGGGCTTGCACAGGTAGGATCAAAGAACTGGATTTAAACACTTGTGGAAATGGGGTTACTACAACCTGCAGAAGCTGTGTGCTGGTGGAATGACACCATTTGATGCAACTATTTAGAATCATATGCAAAAATGCAGATACTGCAATTAAAAAAAAAACCCAACACATACAATTTACAAACATTTCTTTAAACAGCTGGAACGTCTAAAGAAATCATTGTCTAGAATCATAGTATAGTATAGTTGAAAGAGGCCTATAAGGCCATTGAGTCCAACCCCCTGCTCAGTGCAGGAATCTACCTTAAAGCATCCCTGACAGATGGCTGTCCAGCTGCCTCTTAAAGGCCTCTAATGTGGGAGAGCCCACGACCTCCCTAGGTCATTGGTTCCATTGTCATACTGCTCTAACAGTCAGGAAGTTTTTCCTGATTTCCAGCCGGACTCTGGCTTCCTGTAACTTGAGCCCATTATTCGGTATCCTGTGTTCTGGGATAATCGAGAAGAGATCCTGGACCTCTTTTTGTGTGACAACCTTCAAGTATTTGAGGAGTGCTATTATGTCTCCCCTCGGTCTTATCTCCTACAAGCTAAACATGCCCAATTATTTCAGTCTCTCCTCATAGGCCTGGCTTAAAGTTTAAAATGTTTTAAATGTTAGCTGTATTTATGTTTTACGGTTTTAAATTTTGTATATTGAGTTTTAATGTTCAATCTTTTAATTTTTGTAAACCGCCCAGAGAGCTTCCTAATAGCTATACAGGATCATGTTATAGCAACCAAGAACTACCAAAAATGCATCATAAAAAATAACAGTGTAACAACAGACCTATGCAGGAAATGCCATCAGTTGCAAGAAACAATAGACCATTTAACAGGAGGATGTAAAATTCTGGCAGGAATGGACTATACGGACAGACACAATCCAGCTGCAAAAATAATTCACCAACAACTGGCCATCAAATTCAACCATACCAAACAACATACCACATACTATACATATTCACCCGAAACAATCTTGGAAAATGCAGATCATAAAATATACTGGGATAGAACAATTCATACAGAAAGTCAATACCTTGCAACTGACCAGACATAATGTTCATAGACAAAAAAGAAAAAAAAAACACATACCTCATTGACATAGCAATACCAAATGACAAAAATGTTGTTGAAAAGGAAGGAGAGAGACAAATATACACCACTGGCCATGGAAGTCAAAGAACTACGGCAACAGGAAAAGGTCAAAATTATTCCATTAGTCACATCAGTCACCAGTACCACATCAAAAAAATATACAGAAAACCTCCAAAAACTGGGCCTACCAGAATACATGCACACCAACATCCAGAAAGCAGTCATACTTAAAACATACTCAATCGTCAGAAAAAAACCTGAATCAATAAAAGACAGTATGACCTGGCAAAGCCCGTCATGTCCGTCTAGAAAAACCACCACGAGCGAGAAAGAGATAACATCATCATCATCATCATCATCATCATCATCATCATCGGGCTTTGTTTCCAGACCCCTGATCATCCTTATTGCCCCCCTTGGAACACGCTCTAATATCAATCCCTCACTTTCTAACAATAAGCACACTCACTTTTCCTCTCTAAGGCTTTGCATGAATTCCTGACTTCAAAACCAATGATGGATTGAAAAAAACAGAGGTCCTGTATATAGCAAGTAATTATTGTAGGGCCGTGGAACCATATGCCATGCACCTTTCCCTGCCAGGCTGCAGCCATATACCCAACAAAGCAGGCCTGAAGAAAGACACGGCCCCATCATCTAACTCCTGGAATTTGTCATTGCAGTTGTATATAGGGATGGAAAAAATCCCAGACATCAAGGATTTGGAAATTCTTTCTCTCCCCCAGCACCCCGATCCCACGACATATCCATGTGTTGGGAAGGCTGCTATGTAAAACTGTTCCCAACCGGATGCGGCTACGGTTTTCCGTGTCTTGCAAGAAAATAATTTGTATTAAGAGGTATTCTCTGATGATCATGTTACATCCCATTCTAGCTTTGGCCCTTCTGTAACGGCATATATGAGACTTGAAGGATTCAACTTTTTTTTTTTATTGGTTGTGTCATATTGTATTTCTCTTTTGTTCTTCTAAAAAGGAGAACAGAATTACTTTAGGTATAAATATATAGGAAAAGACGCGTTTCCTTAGTAAGACGAACAGATCGCTGCCATCTTGTGGTCAAGAACAGACATACAAGCAGATCCATGAAGGCTGTTTCATTTTAATGCAGCTGCAAATGTCCATTTACTCTACTTGAAGGGGATCCACAGTTAATCCTAGCCCCCAGACAAGTGTGGCTGCATTATACAGGCGCAAGTACTTGCTTGCCACATTCATAGTTTATGTATTTGAGTCTATACTTGAACAGGTAATATATGAATAGGCCCATAGAATCTAACTATGTATTTTGTAAAAATGAAAGAATTTAGAGCCCTGTCTTAACCCCCCCCGCCCCGCCCAAAGAAACCACCTCTTTCCTAAATTTAACCACCACCACATGAGGCTGCTTCTCACATTATGCTAATGTTCCTCAGGAAACCTTCAGAAGGAAATTTAAAAAAAATCTACCTGGAAACCTGCAAAACAGCTTTAATAAAACACAGATCTGCAATTATGCCTTCAGCCTTCAACTTGGCATTGCTCTCAGTTTCAACAACCATCCAGTTCCAATAACCTGCCAGACTGAATTAAACTTTAACGTACAAGTAGATATGAGAGACACCATAGTATTATGATGAGGTCAGTGACGGTTTATTCACTTCAGATCAGAATAACTCCTATTCTTTGACTCCTTTGAAGGCTCCTTCCCCTCAATTGCTTGGCAGCTGTTTCTGGAAAGCGGGAAATTGGGTGCTACCTGCCTGCTCTTGCTTCTCTTCCCACACATTCATTTGTCAGTTTCTTACCTTGAGCACCTGCACTCGGGTGTTCGTGTAACGGACCAGTGCAAAAATA
The DNA here is from genome assembly GCA_029215795.1 of Anniella stebbinsi. Lineage (NCBI taxonomy): Eukaryota > Metazoa > Chordata > Lepidosauria > Squamata > Anniellidae > Anniella > Anniella stebbinsi. The sequence goes on from JARDYH010000001.1 coordinate 365,590,797, forward strand.
AAACCAAATGGGACGACAGGATCTATAACCAGCTGGTCAGTTTAAACTGGCCATCTGCATACCATAAATCCGTTGGCTCAATGGGTACCACCACATCAGGTCGAAGAGGCTATAAAAGGAATCATTTACCTGGCTGTTGGGAGACTTCAGATCTGGGTTTCACACAGATGACTCTGGATCTCACCGGTCCTGCCTGCGATGTGTCTTGGAGCCGTTTCTGTGGGCCAGTTATTAAAACGGTGGGTTAACATTCTTACACCTAGTTTGACGGTCTTAGAGAAACAAAGCTTCAAGGAAACGTTGCTTGACGCCAAACTTGGTTTTTAAAAGCTTTATATTTGTCTTTGCTTAAACTTGGAGAAGTATAGATGGTGATTGTGCCACCACAGCCTCAACCACTAGGCCTAGACGAGCACACCCCTCTCAGGCTAAGCACCCCCCCTTAAACACCTGAGGGAAGGGTATAAGAAACACCAACTTTCCCTTACAGCAGAGGGAAAAGGTACTGAGGTTTTGAAAAGGTTCTTCTGTGATTATACTGGGCTGAAGGTTTAACGTAATGTGTTTCCTTATAAACTAATAGAGCAGGTGACAAAGCCAAGCTGACACGTGGTTTGTGGTAGCAAAAATAAAAGAAAATGTTTATTGTTGTTTATAGTTCTTTCAAATTCAATTTAAAACCTGCCTATTCTTAATATTTCTAATAATCTTAATAATAACCCTAAGTCCTTAAAACCTTATATTTCATTTCTCTTCACACATTCCTGAGAAGAACACACAGCTAAACACATCTATCTTCCACCTAACTACCCTCCACCCAACCAACACACTAACTCACTACAAGCCCCTCCCTCACACAATATAGACTCCACCCCCTCCCTTTCCCAGCATCATCAGCCACACCCACTCAGTCCAACATTCCGCACTCTCCAAACACACTGACCCAGACATATACCTAAGGAGACAGAAATGTGGGGTATTGCCATAGTGATTAACACCCATCTTTTTAAATAAGAAGGCAGCCATCAAATAAAAGGGAGCTGATAACCTGAGTCCTTGACCACGGATGCCACCTGCACAAGTTGGGACAGCAATAAACACATGCTGAGACTGCTGTCTTGATTTGCCATCCACTCTGACCATGCAGCCCCCCCCTCATACTTTTGAGATGGGTAAAAGGGGAGGCCTGTTCAAGATACCACTTTTGTGGATGAAAGATGGAACACCCATGGATGGCAGGGGCCTTCTTAGCGGTTGCCCCAATAATGTGGAATGCCCTCCTTAAGTGGTGTGGTTGGTCCATCACAGGCTTCTTTTCAAAAGCAGATAAAACTTCCTTGTTTCCCCTCCCACCCCCCGCCTTTGAAGTCACTGTTTAGTTTTTTTAAAAAAAACCCTGCTGTTTTAGTCTTGCCGCTGTTATTGTTTTGTTGGTTTTAATGGACTAGCGGCTTTTTGTTAGTTCAGATTTCTATATTGTATTGGCGAATGAATATTGACAAGCAGTATACAAATGCTGCAAATAAGTAAATAAATAAATAAAATCAAGATGTTTGCCCACTCCAAGACAGCTGGGCCTGCCAACAAACTGCTCTTGCATCTTCTCCAAATGTCTACCTGACCAACTAGGGCTGACAAACACTTGTTTAGAGCTTCAACGACTACTTCTTGACCAGAATGAAAAACAGAAAGGAAGAACCAGCTGTTTCCAACACATTTATGCTATCCCTTTCCAATCTCCGGATAATCTCACAACAGCTTCAAGAGTGAAATAGCAGAAAGATAAAGCTGTGCGGAACCCCGTAATGTGAAGCGAGCATGGGGCTCTACCTCAAATGTAATCCTGCAGAAAGCACAGCAGGGTGTTTAGATCTAATGTACTGAAAGCCAGAAAGGTCCAGAAAAACCAACAGTTTTTTTATCCGTGTCTCCTGGCTTCAGGTTGCACGACAGCAACATAATAAAACCATTATGGGTTTTTTTATTTTAAAAACACTTTTAAGTACAGATCTGCAAAAGATACCAAAGCATATTACCTGGGATGAATCATCGACAAAATGAGGTGCCAGCCCACTATCTCCATATGCTGTAGGAGAAACGGGCCGATCCAGTTCAGCTATGCTCATTGGCCCATGAGTAACGTCAGCATCTCCAAGAACTTCTCCTGAGAGATTAAAACTGTATTTAAAGGACACCGCAAAGCTATCATTCAAAACTACACAGTGTGCTCCAAAACAACCCTAGAGGATGAAAGGGAAATTGATAGCCTTCCCATGGACCTGGGATTATTTGGCCGCCAGTGTGTTATTTAGGCTCGCTGGCTACTCTCAAAAGAGGACAGCGATGCTCTCTCCTACTCATCAATACTAGTGGCTCTTTGTACTTCTCTGTGTGTGCACCGGTGATTTTGTGGCAACAACTGCCCTTGGGATTTTGCCAAGAGCCCAAGAAAGCTTTGAACTGAGAATCCTAAACTAGCACTCATCGGCATGAAATAAGATTTAGCCATAAATCTCTTAATATCATCCTTTCAAAATTCTTGTTCGTTGGAAGGAAACCAGAGGGAAAGTTTTTGAAAAGAGGGTTGGTGCAGACAACGTGGGGCCAGCATCTGTACCATAAATGAGATCATTACATTTGCCTTAAGTGTAGTTCAGTGTTGGTAGCAACCAGGTTCCTCACTTAACTAAGATTCTGAACGGATGGCGTGGATCTGCTTAGGAATCCAGGTTAAGCAGGAATCTGACCAGCTTCAAACTTTGCTTGAAGTTGATGCCAATACAATGCTTATTCATAATTGGAGAGTGGGGGGAGTTTGTGCCGGGGACTGGAGAAGAAGGAAAGAAGCATGCAAATTTGTGGTTAAAAGATTGGTCCCATTACATCAGCACTGGCTCAGACTAATTTTGTTGACAGATTCATTTATTTTAGTTTTAAACGTAACATGAAATTAATGCTCAAACACAGGGCTTCCGAGGATCCAAGCATGTGCATTTATGGAGTTTCACTTTACAAACTGATGTAAGTTAATGCACAGAGGCCTCTAAAATAAAAGCATTTCATTTTATTACGTGACCAAGCAGAAAGCCAGCACACACTAATTAAAAACAGAGTAATTTGCTACAAAATCCATGGCACATTTGCAGATGCTGTGAAAGGAGTAGTTCAACAGCAGGACTCGGAGTTTGTGGCATTTCAACTCAGAGCTGAGATTTTATGCCTAAGCCCCTAACTACAGAAAACGTTGATTTATTCTGGAAATGTTGATAGCGCCACAATTATTGCTTGGCGGCTCAAGCAGACATAGCCAGCTCAGAACTCTTGGAACCGCTCTCTGAATTTACGACGTACAAACGGTGCTTCAAGGTGGATTCCTGCACTGAGCAGAGGGGCTTGGACTCGATGGCCTTAGAGGCCCCTTCCACCTCTACTCTTCTATGAGTCTATGAAAATAAAGGCAGGTCACAGAACTGAAAACATGCTAAGATCCACCACCCTTGGTATGCTGTATGTGATTTTCAAACACTTGAAAGGTTGTCACACGGAGGAGGGCCAGGATCTCTTCTTGATTAACCCAGAGTGCAGGATGCGGAAGAATGGGCTCAAGTTACAGGAAGCCAGATTCCGGCTGGACATCAGGAAAAACTTCCTGACTGTTAGAGCAGGACGACAATGGAACCAAGGACCTAGGGAGGTGGTGGGCTCTCCCACACTAGAGGCCTTCAAGAGGCAGCTGGAAAACCATCTGTCTGGGATGCTTTAAGGTGGATTCCTGCACTGAGCAGGGGGTTGGACTCGATGGCCTTATAGGCCTCTTCCAACTCTGCTATTCTATGATTCTAATTTCCCAATTATGCCAGCACAGTACCTACTTGTAAGCAACATGATTCACTTAATGACCTGGTTCGCACGACATGACAGCCCACCGTGAGTTAATTTGCTAACCCCCAAACAACCCCTGCTGCCTGGCTTCGCACAACACGTCACGCCATGGCAAGCTAGGCACACACAGGCGCCGTGCAAAAATGGTGCCCACGGTTGCCCAGCTAGACACAACAGCTGCCGCAGGTAGATTAACCCATGATGGGCTGTCGTGACATTAGGACAGGCGCAACATGCATTTTTCTTCAATGCCCGCGCAGGGTCAGACTCTCAAATATGTAATCTTTTATTACTAGGTGATGTCATGGGCTATTTAATTGTTAAGCTTCTAAATCATGATGCAGGAAGAAAGACTGAAAGAAAATACAGCACTTAACCTTAACTGTTGATGGACTGACATATAAGATCATGCTGCACATTATACATATAATAGCATTTTTTTTAAAAAAAGGATTAGCATGAAAAGTGGCAGTCATTCAAAAAGTAATTATCAAAAGTTTGGGATTTTCCTCGAAGAGACCGTTCTATGTTGAATGTGCCATTCTAGCTTAGAAACAAGAGCCCTCAATTCTTTTTCAGAAGAAAAATGTGTTTCGTGGAAAAGCTTGAGTTTTTGGTTCCTGGAAGCGGTCAATGAAGAAGATATCTAGGTGTTGTCATTAGCCCATCAAGCCAGCATGGCACAGTCCAGAAGGCGTTGGCTCTTAAAGGCCATGGGGAACGCCATTCCAGCCCGGCTACTAATTGCCCGAAAACTAATTGGCAGCCAGTGGAGCGATTGTAAAGTTGGTGTAATGTGGTCTCCCCTAGGTGTACCGGTGAGCAACCTGGCTGCCATATTTTGAACTAGTTGAAGTTTCCGAACTAGGCACAGAGGTAGCCCTGAGTACAGCGCATTGCAGAAGCCGAGCCTTGGAGTTACCAGCGCGTGCGCTGCCGTCTTTAGGTTTGCAACAGGAATTTGGGATTCAAACCGAGGGTATGAAGTCAGAATAGCGGTGCAGTGCGCAGCTCCACAGACTAACGTGCGCCAGCCTGAATGTGTACTCTTTGCCTATGGTGGACCTAGTTTTCGATTTCCCTAAACTCCAGGATTTATCCACTCCTCTTTCTATATCCTGTGGCAGTAGGTGCTACCGCTCTTCAACTGCACGGTGCAGAGTGATAATGCTTTTCCAGTTGTTGTTTAAAACCTACGGCTTCCTCTTTTGCAAACTGGTGGCACGGAACAGTGGGCTCTATTTAGGACAACCCAGAACAAGGATTTTTTTTCTTTTGTAAACACACACCTGCAGCTCTGTCACACTGCCCTGGCGATGGCGTGCGCCGAGTCGGCTGATGGGAGACTCGGATGGCAGGCTGGTCCGCATAAAGGGAACGCCCCAGGATGATGCTTTCTGCAGCTTTCGTCAGCCTTGGCCTCTGCCCCTGACTAAGTTCCCCGGCACTGTCGTCAGTGTTCTGAAGTAAAAGAGAGAGAAACATGGCTGAGGGAAGAGCTGATTCTCATTCCATCCTAGCAGCCATGCACATCATGGGCTCTAGGAATGAGCCCAACCTGAACCACGCTCAAAGCTCGGATCCAGATCCAGCCCAGCCACAATGCAACACCCTGTGAGGCAGGGGGGAGAGGAGCGTCCCAAATGGCCAGAAAAGCACGCTGCTGCTGCTTCTCTCTTGCCCGCCCCACAGCAATTAGGTCTACAATGCTCTGACCGCTTCCCCTTCTTTCTCCTCTTGGCACATACTGGGGAAGTGTCATAACGGAGGTACAAAATCGTGGATCCCCGGGGTTCAGAGAAGCTCTGGGCACAATCACCAAAATATTGGTGCTTACCTTTCGCACCCTTGGTTCTGGGATACCTGAAGGACCACCTCCGGCCATACCACTGTGCTGCTTAGGAGCTGATAAAATCTAGCGGAAGAGCCCTTCTCTGTGTTTTGCCTACAGCAGAAGGACAGCTGGTGGAGTTTAAACAGAGGCCCATCCCTGGGGCAGTTTCTTAGCTATAGAACACCTGGCTCTATGAAGCTCAGAGGGCTCTCTCGCTCTCTCTTTCCGTTTTCCACTGATCAGAGTTGTCAAGGGTAAAAATCCACTTTGGTTGCAAGGCCAACAGATGGCCCATAACTTTTCTAGCAATGCCAGACTGACCTGGATGGCCAGTCCTCCTTATCAAGCTAGCTCATTTGTCTTCTTACTATATTTATTTATTTATTTATTTATTACATTTGTATACCGCCCCATAGCCGAAGCTCTCTGGGCGGTTTACATAGGATTAAAAACAATTAAAAACAATATACAAAAATTAAAACAGCAAAAACATACAACATACACACAATCTGTACATTTAAAAACCACTTCAACACTTCAAAAAAAACAAAAACAAAAAAAAAACAAAAAAAACAAAAAAAAAAAAACCTACAAAAACAAAACAAAACAGACCCAGGCTCCTCAGATATTGCCAAATGCCTGAGAGAAGAGGAAAGTCTTGACCTGGCGCCGAAAAGATAACAATGTTGGCGCCAGGCGGGCCTCGACAGGGAGATCGTTCCACAATTGGGGAGCCACCACAGAGAAGGCCCTCTCTCTTGTTGCCGACCTCCGAGCTTCCCTCGGAGGAGGCACTCGGAGGAGGGCCTTAGATGTTGAACGTAGTGTTCGGGTAGGTTCATGTCGGGAAAGGCGTTCCATCAGGTATTGTGGTCCCAAGCCGTGTAAGGCTTTATAGGTTAAAACCAGCACCTTGAACCGGGCTCGGAAACATACAGGCAGCCAATGCAAGCGGGCCAGAGTAGGTCTTATATGTTCGAACCTACTGGTTCCAGTTATCAATCTGGCCGCTGCATTTTGCACAAGCTGCAGCTTCCGAACCACCTTCAAAGGCAGCCCCACGTAGAGTGCATTGCAGTAATCTAACTTGGAGGTTACCAGAGCATGGACAACTGAAGCCAGGTTATCCCTGTCCAGATAGGGACGTAGCTGGGCCACCAACCGAAGTTGGTAGAAGGCACTCCGTGCCACTGAGGCCACCTGCGCCTCAAGTGACAGAGATGGTTCTAGGAGAACCCCCAAGCTACGAACCCGCTCCTTCAAGGGGAGTGCAACCCCATCCAGAACAGGTTGAACACCCTCCAAAAGGTCTTGACAGTTAGAAATTCCAGTTAAGCATTTCCTTCCAATTAAGCAGCTCCAGCATTACAGCACATTCAGGCACCTACATCATTCCAATCCCATCATGCAGTTCACTCGCAGGGACCAAACTACATACAGAGGCCTACATACAGAGCAGGCCTATCACGGCTTCTGGCCTTGCTTTTCTCAGAGTTAAGGCCTTTTTGTTCCCGCAGGCCTCTGCTCTGCCTGTTTAGATAAGGATCTGAGCTGAAAATTGTTCAGTCGGTTTTGTTGTATTTTGCGGACGCTACGTTTCATTTGAGGATTGGAACGTCAACTACTGTAATCTGCCCTGAGTGAGATGCAAGCGTCAGAAAGGCAAGGCGGAAATCCTCTTACACACAAAGAAACCCACCCCAAAACAGGCTTTAGGCGAGAGGAGAAAAGGAGGAACAACAAGCGATAGAACCAACAGCGCCGAGCGTTGGAAGAAGGAGGAGTTGCTCATGGGGTGGGAGGCTTGGTAGACGATCCAGCATCGCGTCCCAGCGGCATCAGAGATGGCGATGCCGTAGCTCTCGTATCGGATGCTGCAGGGGAAAGGTTACTCTCCACGGCATTACAAGCCCTTCCACTCCATGCCTCTTCTCCCCAGAACAACTTTAAAGACAAGGCATCTGGATGCAGGAGAAACGCCCGTATTAAAAACACCCAAACGCCTGCAAACCCTCCTGTGCAGAGCGAAGGATGGAATCGCCGCCCTGATCCATTTTAACTTCCTAAAATAAAATACCTCGAACCGACAGATCTCTTCCTGTGAAGCAAGCGGTGCTTGGTTTAGCTTTGAAAAGAGGGAGAGGATTGGGTCCCTGTGGTATCCTCTGCGGGGTCTCCGCAGCACCTGTCCTTCACTGGGAGGGTCATAATCCTAAAAGATGCAGAAGAGAGGGAATGGTTGGTTTGTTGGTTGGTTTGAAAGCTATTCATTCCAAAGCTGGTCACTTTTCTGACGCTTTGGGACTCTCAACGTGAATCAGCAGTTTGGTAAACAGGAAAATCCACTCAGTAAAATCTGCTTCATGATGGAGGGGCACTAAAACACTTGCTACCAATCAAAAATGGATACCAGGTCCTTGGAGAGACGGGTGGCTTTTTGTGCGATGTGTCCCTCTTTGGAAAGAACAAATTAGATGAAACATATGAAGCTGCCTCGTTCTGAATTGGGAAGAGCCGTAGCTCAGTGGTAGAAGACGTGCTTTGAGCGCAGAAGGTCCCAGGTTCGATCCCCGGCAGCATCCTCAGGCAGGGCTGGAAAAACTCCTGCCCGAAACCCTGGAGAGCCATAGCTGCCAGTCAGTGTCGACAATACTGGGCTAGATGGACCAAGGGCCTGGCTCAGCCTAAGGCAGCTTCCTAGGTTTCCATGAACCACTGGTCTATCTGGCCAGTCCTGTCTATTCTGACTGACTGAGGCTCTCCAAGGCTCAGGCCTTTTCCCACTCTGCTGCCCAAGAAAAATTTAGCTAGAGATGCCAGGAACTGGGTCTTGCTAAATTATTATTATTATTATTATTAATTATTATTATTATTATTATTTCTTACCCGCCTCTCTCTCCGGATCGAGGCGGGGAACAACATCAATGCAAAAAAATTAAAAATACATAAAACTGATCAAAAGCATATGAAGTTAATACATTATCAAAATCAACCAAGTCTTAAAATTCAGCTGGGTAGGCCTGCCAGAAGAGATCAGTCTTTATAGGTCTCTTGAATTCTAGAAGACTGGTAAGCTGACGAATCTCTCCTGGCAGGTCGTTCCACAGTCTGGGAGCGGCAGAAGAGAAGGTCCTCTGGGTAACGGTTGTCAACCTAGTCTTGGCCTACTGTAGTAGGTTCTTCCCAGAGGACCTGAGCGTGTGGGGCAGAGCATAGGTCCTGTCACTGAGCTCAGAGCGGTCAGCAACTGGCAGCAGGTGGACTAAATCCGGCCTATGGCAAGGGCTAAGCTGCCCTATTAGTTAATGTACCTCCACCCATTCACAGGCTCTCCTGCCATCTTCCCTGCTCTTCTCCCCCTCCTCCTCCTCCTCCTCCTCCTCCTCCTCCTCCTCCTCCTCCTCCAGAAATGGCACAAAGAAGGAAACCAAAGAAATCAGCAAGGGCATATGGACTCCTGGAGATCACAGCTTCCTAGACAGTACCGGGACTACTAGTAAATCAAACTACATACCATTACATACATCTCTGTTGCAATCCTGACAAAAGCGAGAAGAGGTAGGCAGATTGTCGTTAAAGGCACGACGAAAGCTAAGGCCACATCGGAGTGAAATCTAGACCTTTTGCTTCAAGCTGGCTCTCAAAAAGAGCACAGGTAGCCAGTGGAGCTCAAGAACCTGAATAAAGCTTGTAGGTCAACATCGCCACCCAGAACTGAAGCCAAGTTCAGAGCAGGGAACTGAGGGTGCAGAAAGGCCTGTCACCCACTTGAAATGGTGGACAGTACAGCAAGGCATACTTAAGAGGAAGGGCAGAGGTAAGAATCTATATCTGGGTGCAAGAGGGGGGCGCGGAATGTCCCTCCATCCAGCCCTTCATAGCCTGGACAACATCAGGGGCGGAGCTACAGCTTTACATCACCCACCCCAGACCAAAGCACCAATTGGAGCTTCCCCAGCCAGCATTTTGGTTGGGGACCCAGCTGGGGAAGACCATGTCCTCCAGGCGGCACCTCGGTTGTGTAGCTCTGCTTTCCTGGGCTTTCCTCCATTGGGCAGGATCTGAGGAAGGAAAAGCCCTTAGTGTGCGGCTCGCCCTGCCAACTCCTCCCCCCACTAGCCTTCAGGGGGCAAGGGAGGGGCCTCACGCAGTGGGCTGGAGGTTCCCCATCCCTGAGCGAGGGGAGCATTATAAGGCAGCACATGGGTGGGGCCTCCATCCTCAATAGGGACTGATGGGTAGGAATGCCACCCTCAATCATTAACCAAGCCAGGACAATGTCCTCCATTCGGTTGTTAAGTTGCACGTTTGACCAAAATACTTGTTATCAACTCAAGGAGCTTACTGCTGGCCTGGCATTCCCACAGGCTTTGCTACTGGTTTTTTACTTTGGGACTTAGAAATGGGGGTGAAGTCACTTGTTGAAACTTTTACATGCTTAGAATTATTATTATTTTTATTATTATCATCATCTTTCTCGCTCATGGCGTTTTTTTCTAGACGGACATGACGGGCTTTGCCAAGTCATGCTGTCTTTTACAGATGTAGGAATTTCCTGACGATTTAGCATGTTTTAAGTATGACTGCTTTCTGGGTGTTGGTGTGGATGTATTTTGGTAGGCCCAGTTTCTGGAGGTTTTTTGTATGATCTTTTGATGTGATGCAGGTGATTGATGTGACTAACGGAATAATTGTGACCTTTTCCTGTTGCCATAGTTCTTTGACTTCCATTGCCAGTGGTGTATATTTTTCTCTCTTTTCCTCTTCCTTTTCTACAACATTTTTGTCAGTAGGTATTGCTATGTCGATGAGGTATGTGTGTTTTTCTTTTTTGTCTATGGCCGTTATGTCTGGTGGTTGCAAGGTATTGTCTTGTCCGTACGAATTGTTCTGTCCCAGTATATTTAATGATCTACATTTTCCAAGATTGTTTTGGGTGAGTATGTACAGCATGGTGTAGGTTGTTTGATAAGGTTGAATTTGATGGTGAATTATTTTTGTTATTATTTACATTTTACATACATGGTTTATTGTTTCTTGGAATTGATGGCATTTCCTGCACAGGTCTGTTGTTACACTGTTATCTTTTATTATGTATTTTGGTAGTTCTTGGTTGCTATAACTTGATCCTATATTATTATTATTATTATTATTATTATTTATTACATTTATGACCCATCTTTTTTCCTCCAAGGAACCCAAGGTGGTGTACATAATCCTCCTCTCCATTTTATCCACACAACAACCCTGTGAGGTAGGCTGGGCTGAGAGTCTGTGACTGGCCCATGGTCACCCAGTGAGCTTCCATGGCTGAGTGGGGACTAGAACCCGGATCTCCCGACTCCCAGTCCAACACTCTAACCACTACACCACGCTGGCTCTCAAGGTGGATTGCCTTCCAGGCAGCCAAGAAGACAGGATGACCAATTTGCTATCTTATGAAACTGACAATTTCCATCTTTTTTTGGTAAACTGAATCATTGGGGTTTCTTGAATAAGGACCTGCTCCTCTTTATTCACTATATAAGCAACCTAACACAGTTGTTGGAGCACTTTAAATCAGGCACTCCAACCAGACGTGAGAGCATTGTTCTTGTTTCATGTATAGTTAAATGATTTCATTACCATCTCGTGGGCATCATGAAGAGTGCTGGCCAAGCTGTCACTGAGGTTTGGAAAAGACAGTCCTCCCTCTGCTAAAGCTAGAATAATGAAGAACACACAATTATGCATCGGTAGATAGATTGGCTACACAATTAGGGCTATACAATTAGTTTTCACCCACAAGTATTTCCAGGGATAGGTGGATGGGTGGAGCTCTTCCTAGCTTTTATTTTCCATGCATTTATTTTTGCAGTTGGCAGCCGCTGTTCCCTCCAGATCTGCTGCTGCACACAATCTGTCCCCCCACTCTTTAACCTGAAATGTCTTTGTTTTCCTTCACGTGATCCCAGACTATCAGGGATCACATCATGAATGTGATTATATCATGGCATCCACATCATAGCCAATCTGATCCGGCTATATTACATTGATAAGGGTGAACAAAGCCAACTGCTTTGCTCTGAGTCTGAAGAGCGGGGGGGAGGGGGGAAGGTACGGACAGAAGAAGAGAGAAAGCATCAGGAGTGCAGAGGATAATGCTTCATTTGACCAAGCTGCAGAAGTTTGCAATTTTTTAAAATAAAACATGGGGGAGCATTAAGATAGGCTCCCCCTTGCAGTCTGAAGCAATACAACCCAGAATTCTACCACCTCTGTCTGTTTAAATGTGTAGAACCAAAAATGAAAAGGGGGAGCGCATCCAAGCCAGGTCTTGGATTTTTACCACTCCTGTGACTCAGAAACCATTTGCAGACACTCCCTTACAATAGAAGCAGTGTCTCACTACAAGACTCTGGACCTATCACAGCTATATGGAAACACCCGGCAGGGTCCAAAAAATATGAACTAAGACTATAAGGATGGATTTGAATGTCATTCTTCTCAGTCGCCATAGATCATCAACGGAGACAATTATCTTGCTAGAGGAAATTCTGCAGACATTATCTTCTAACACGTAAGGATTTGTATATTATACTTTTTGACAGAAACCAGTTTTATATGATTTTATTGATGCTACATATGTATAGGCCCTAATGGCACCTCGTTATGTTAAAAGTTTTAAAACTTACATATGGGAATAGGCCCTTGTGGCAATGTGCCTAATTAACCTGACAACAAAAACACATTTTAATATTATGTGTTATCTTAATATATTTTAATGCGTCGGGCTTCGTGAAAATAAAATACTTGCATCCTGCGAACCCGTTTCTCCTTTTCTCTGGCCTAAATGTGTAGAACAGCACAATGCGATCTTCGGAACCAACAGCTGCTGACCGACGTCTCGCAAAGAGCATCCTTGGAGCTCTTGTACTATCAGAGGGATGTGTTGATTCTTCTTGCTCTTGAGCCGCTGGAGGGGTTTAAAAATAAATGCTAAGAGGGCATCAGATTGCCGGAAATAGTTTTACCTTTCGCAGCAAGCACTTGTCCGTAACTGTACAGAACTTCCCCTTCGGAGATTGCCCTGGCGCCAGACTCGGTTTCCGTCATGGTGAGACTGCTTTCCTCTGTTGAGGGGCTGGAACTCGGGGTGTGCACAGAGGGAGATGGAGCCCTGGGCTCTTGAGGCAGCGGATCCGGCACAGGAGAAGCTGGCAAAACCAAGCTGTCAGGTTCTTCATGTTTCGCCACAGACAGTATGCTAAAAACAAAAACAATAAAAAACACACCTTCAATAACACATTTTTTTTTAACCTTTGCTGGTTTGTTGAAGAAAATAACGTAACGTTCTACTGCTTTTATTAATGATCAGCCAAAAATGTCACCAGCTATGGCCTTTCCCGGACAGTGATAGCTTGGCCGCAGTGGTACAGACGCTAGTAACCTCAAGACTGGATTACTGCAATGAGCTCTATGTGGGGCTGCCCTTAAGGCTGCTCTGGAAGCTGGAGCTAGTGCAGAACACAGCAGCTCGGCTGTTGTCGGGAGCTGCCCCTTCTCAGCACGCAACTCCTTTGCTGAAGGAACTGCACTGGCTGCCAGTTCGCTACCGGGCCAGGTTTAAGGTTTTGGTACTGGTGTACAAAGCTCTAAACAATTTGGGACCAGGATATCTGAGAAAGCACCTTCTACCTTATCAACTTGCCTGGCCACTGAGGTGGTCAGAGGGCATGCTCCTGGTGGTTCCACATGGGCCTGTGGTCTGAGTGGAGTCCACCAGGAAAGGAGTCTTCGTTGTGGTGGCCCCTTTCTTTGGAATGCTCTCCGCCTGGAGGTCAGGCAGGTGCCAACACTGTGCTGCTTCCGGCACCTCCTGAAAACAGCTCTTTTCCAAGAAGCATTCCTCAACTGATCAGCCATTGTTTTTACTGGTATTCTGTTTTAAATTGAACAATTTTAAGATGCTGTTTTAATCTTTTAATCTTTTTACTGTTTTATTCCTATGTTCACCATTCCGGAAACTGTTTTAGATATGGAGCGGTATATAATTATTGTAAACAAACAAACATCTGCTAGGGCTGACAATGCTGTAAAAGCAACAGAGATCAACACAGCGTAATTTAAGCATACCAGAGTAGAAGTTGTATACTTCTGTGGTTTCCCGTAGAAGAATGCGTGTCCCACAGAGACCCTGGCTGGATCAGGGCCATTCAGCTCAGTTCTGCCTGCCCCATCCTTCTTCTATGCTCCCTCCATCAACTCTACCTGCCTCCTCTAAGAAGCCCTTCTCCATCCATCCCACCCACCCTATTATTATTATTATTATTATTATTATTATTATTATTATTATTTACACTTATATACCGCCCCATAGCCGAAGCTCTCTGGGCGGTTTACAAAAATTAAAAAGATTGAGCATTAAAAAGACAATATACAAAATTTAAAACCATAAAACATAAAACAGCTATCATTAAAACACTTTTAAAACATTTTAACTGTTAAGCCTGGCCATATTGTCAATCAAACCTCAACTTGAGCTGTTAAAATGCCTGGGAGAAAAGAAAAGTTTTGACCTGGCGCCGAAAAGATAACAGTGTTGGTGCCAGGCGGGCCTCATCAGGGAGATCATTCCATAATTGGGGGGCCACCACAGAGAAGGCCCTCTCCCTTGTTGCCGTCCTCCGAGCTTCCCTCGGAGTAGGCACCCGGAGGAGGACCTTTGATGTTGAGCGTAGTGAACGGGTAGGTTCATGTCAGGAGAGGCGTTCTATCAGGTATTATGGCTCCAAGCTGTGTAAGGCTTTATAGGTTAAAACCAGCACCTTGAATCGGGCTCGGAAACCTACAGGCAGCCAGTGCAAGTGGGACAGAATCGGTCTTATATGTTCGAACCTTCTGGTCCCTGTTACCAATCTGGCTGCTGCATTCTGCACAAGCTGCAGCTTCCGAACCGTCGGAAAAGATGCCAGGAAGACAACCTCATCTCGGCAAAAAGTACACTTCATCACGGATTCCTTTCTTCACTGGGGAAGGAGGGAGATTGGGAAGTGAATTTATGTCAACTGTTGCAACTCACACAGCTCGTGGGGGATAGCCCCCGTCTTCACTCTGCGGACTGGGTTTCTCCTCTTCCAGAGGAAGCTCTGCATCTCCCCAGGCGTTTGGAGGCATTTGTCTTTCCGTCGCTCCTCTGTGCAGGACACGCTCTGATACAGGAGGGCTGGGTGTAGCTACTCTGGGCGGCGTCACCACAGGAGTAGCCACAGGTGTGTAAATCAGGCTAACAGCTGCTGCCTCAGATCCTACATGCATTGACAGCCGCGCAAAAAAGGAAGGGGGGGAGAGAAAGAGGAGAAACGAAATGCAAAGTCAAGCTACAGCCCTGCCTGAAAGACATCTTTATTCCCCTGGAATGTTTTGCTCACTGCGTGGAGCAATGCGAAGCTCAGCGGCCAGGATCGGTCAAGATCAAACGACGGCTACCAAGTTTCTATTACGGCTTGCTTTGCAGCTGCAAAAAGCGGACCTTCTCCCTTCACGTGCGGAAGTACGGACCTGCTATTGCATGCCTTTAGCTCAAGAAAACGATCCTAAAAATTAAATGGGCCACAAGGGGCAGTTTTGGTTTCACTTCACCGTGTTATTGACAGTTGGGTCAGTTTCACTTGGTGTATCGGAAGCCATCTTGGAGGGCCTTTTGGAGCCGAAAAATGGGATGTAAAACCTTGATGAAATAAGAAAATGCAGCCAAGGAAAATTGTGGATGGCTAATTTCCACCAAGCTCTGTCAAATTACCGCACGTGACAACATGAGCCTCCAGCGAAGGGACTGGCAACTACCCAGGCAGTGTAGAGAGGCTCCCCGTGGCTTTCCATCTAAGCCCCAGTAAAGTTACCAATTCCAGGGATTCCCCCCGCCCCTACCCAATTATGCATCTCACAGTGAGTTCAATGGTGCTTAGTACCAGATAAAAGGGTGCAAAATTGTAGTCTCTGCAGTCTTGGATCCTAAGGCAATTTAAGGAAGTTAACAGGAGGAAAGTCTTGTCTTGCCCTGCCGGGAGCAGCACCCATGCCCCATCCCATGCTGTTCAGGAGTCCCCCCTCACCACGCAACTGTCCAGGGGGCTTTTTCTACAATACATTTGTTTACAGCATCCTGAGACTTCTCTCTCTCTTCGTTTTCATCTCGGATGAGCTTACCTGCCTCGCCCCCTCTAGATGTTTAGGCTACAAACTGCCCACCTCTGGTGAACGTCAATGAGATCCTTTTCTAGTATGAGAACCCTGCTTTGATACCTGCTGCTATCGTGAGTTGCTGTTCACCAACATCTCCATCTACTTCTGTGACGGACGGAGAGGACTCTGGGGTTTTTACTGGAAACGGTTCTTGTAGAGGTGGTGGTGACTGAGGCGGTGTGGCTTCAGGTGTAGCCAGTGGAGTAGATAATATTGTTTCCTGAAAACACACACACACAAAGGCAATAAAAAGAAAGCATTGTGAATAATCCATTATCCCAACTGCTAATTGGTTAAGATGCTACTGTGTATAAATTACCTGCTTTTCACATTGCCAGCGGAGTTCTTTGTCTGTAGAACTCTCTCCATACAGCTGTATTACGCTCAATAAAACAGAGTTGCTTCACAACCAAAGCGGATTTTTATCCTTGACAGTATTAAAGCTGTTTGAAAAGATTCCGCCACCCCCCCATTAAAAAAAAAAAATCCCTGCTAAACCAATTTCATCGAGAGAAGGAGAAAGACCTATCCAAGAAGCAAAATCATTATTTAATAAAACACTTATTTCCTCTTTCAAACAGTCTTCACGGCTTAGTACTTCTAAAAACACTAAAGACAGATCTACTCTCTGAATCCAAGCCAGATACAGACAGGAAGGGCCTGTCTCTAATAAGCAGGAGGGTCTGGTTAATTAGATTTATTATCTTTAATTTCTTTACTTTGCAATAGCTACATGCAAAAACAAAATGACAAAGTTAGCCTCAAGCAACATCCAGTACTTCCAAACTCTGCTAATTTCAAGCGCACAGTGTTTTGAGGAGGAGCCTTCTTTGGACAAAAAAAGCGAAATCTTTTTCTGTTAGTCCCAAAAATTCTCCCTCTCTTGAAAACTGTGGCTTTCTAAAATGCTCTAAGTGAAGGGATGCCAAATATTTAATCATTTAGCATATCAATCAATCAATCAATCAATCACAGAAACACCTGCCCTGAAGGAAGTTCACTTGCCCAGGGCAGGCAACAGTTCCTTTTGGGCAAGGAAAGATCTTGGAATTGTTGTAGATCACAAGCTGAACATGAGCCAACAGTGTGATGTGGCTGCAAAAAAAGCAAATGCTATTTTGGGCTGCATTAATAGAAGTATAGCTTCCAAATTGCGAGAGGTACTGGTTCCCCTCTATTCGGCACTGGTTAGGCCCCATCTTGAGTATTGCGTCCGGCTCTGGGCAACACACTTCAAGAAGGATGCACACAATTTGGAGCATGTTCAGAGCAGGGCAACGAGGATGATTAGGGGTCCGGAAACAAAGCCCTATGAGGAGAGACTGAAAGAACTGGGCATGTTTAGCCTGGAGAAGAGAAGATTGAGGGGAGACATGATAGCACTCTTCAAATACTTGAAAGGTTCTCACACAGAGGAGGGCCAGGATCTCTTCTCGATCATCCCAGAGTGCAGGAGGACACAGAATAATGGACTCAAGTTACAGGAAGCCAGATTCTGGCTGGACATCAGAAAAAAATTTCCTGACTGTTAGAGCAGTTCGACAATGGAACCAATGAACTAGGGAGGTGGTGGGCTCTCCCAAACTAAAGGCCTTCAAGAGGCAGCTGGACAGCCATCTGTCAGGGATGCTTTAAAGTGGATCCCTGCATTGAGCAACGGGTTGGAGTCGATGGCCTTATAGGCCCCTTCCAACTCTACTATTCTAAGTAGATGGCCTCACTCGCTACTTAAATTACCGTCCGACACAAAACTATAGGCGGGATCCTGGAAGCGAGTGGCTCTGGGAACATACAGGGTTTGGCTCTTCCTCACTTACTTCCCCCTGTAAGAGACAAGGATTGATAATGCCCAGGTCAGGGGATGCAATGTCCAGGCCAGTCTGACGCCCCGCACCAGATTTAGACAGTCTACACTGTCTTTGCCCATTTATTTATAGGCAGTGCTTCCCTTTCGGACTTTTTAGTTGTCTACACACCGCAGGAAACAAACAGAAAAAGCTCTCTCAAGTCCTAATCACAAACCAGGAACAGAAGGAAATAAGCCACCTTTTCTGGGAAGAGCGTCGTAGTTGAAGGAACGACTGTAGCAGAAACTGCTGTCTGGTCTTCTCTGTCACCAAGCATGACAGCAACGGTCTCAGCAAGCGCCTCGTTCACAAAACGGCGAATCATTTCTGAATCCACTGGGATACCGGCGTCAACAAACAACTGCAAACCCTCAGTCCCTGCCGCTTCGACTGAATATAAATCAGAACACAGACAAAATTCAGGTTTGTAGATCTTAAGGTTTGGAACTAAATCACGGTCCGTGCTCATGTAACAGTCCTTGCCCAGCGTTTTCTACTTTCTGCAGCCCCCAATGCCCCCACCACCACCAAAGCCATTGCAGAGTATCAAGGGATCCTCCGGAACTCTGTGGGATATGGTGCGGGGGATGCAGTGGAAGGGGGCAGAAATCACAGTGACATAAGAACATAAGAAGCGTGGTGGGTCAAACTGAGGGTCCACCTAGTCCAGCGCTCTGTTCACACAGTGGCCAACCAGCCGTCGACCAGGGACCAACAAAGCAGGACACGGTGCAACAGCACCCTCCCACCCATGATCCCCAGCAACTGGTGTATTTAGGCTTACTGCCTCTGATACTGGATGGCATAAAGCCATCAGGACTAGTAACCATTGATAGCCTTCTCCTCCAGGAATTTATCCAACTCCCTGTTAAGAACATAAGAAGAGCCATGTTGGATCACACCAGAAGTCCATCTAGTCCAGCACTATGTTGACACAGTTGGCAACCAGCTGTTGACCAGGGACCCCACAAGCAGGACATGGGTGCAACAGCACCCTCCCACCCATGTTCCCCCGCAATTTGTGTATGTAGGCATACTGCCTCTGATCCTGGAAGTAGCACATAGCCATCAGGACTCGCAGCCATTGATAGCCTTCTCTGACCCCTAACCTTGCACAATTGCCTTAAGTGCTTAGAAAGCAAAAGCAGTCTCAGGTTTTCAGATTCTTTGCATACAAAACAGCTTCATACTAAAAAAAAAAGGGAGGGGGGAAAGAACACTACTTTCATAAGGGCAAATTATGCATTATATGAAGAGAGAGAGAGAGAGAGAGAGAGAGAGAGAATGTATTCTTCTCCTTTAATACTAGATCTTGCTGTTACCCAATGGAACTAATCGGCAATACTTTTTGTGTGTGTCTGTTCTGAAAGTAGTCCTTCATATAATGCATAATTCCCTTATGGAGTTCACCGCCAAATGACGTTACAGTAGCTGCCGTTTTCAGTGAACTTCAAGAGAGGAGTGGACAAATTCAGGAAGGGTAGGCCCATCAGGATATTTTAAACATCACAAAGGAGTTAGAAATATGGACTACAGGAGAGCGCATTACACAAGGAAGGTGCCATCGCAGAGAAGTCCCTGCTCCTGTCAATCGAACTTTTGAATGCCTCAAGATTAAGAGATTTACAGAGGATACATTCTCCGATATACTTGGGCCTGAGACCATTTATGGCCCTTGGAGGCCAGCACCCGCATCCTGAACTTTGCTGGAAAACTATAGGGTAGCCAATGAAGGGGCGTTTTTGGAGAATGGGACTGCTGCTCGGTCAGGGTGGGGGTGCTAACTGCTGCCAAGGGAGGCTTTTGAAAATTGCAGGCGGTGGGGGGCATTTCCAGGAGGGTGTGTTTGTGAATGGAGTCTGGGTCACCATGTTGGGGGGCATGTGCCAGCATTGGGGGACCCCCATCCACTTTGAAGGTGGCCCTGCTTACTAAGGGATATGGCCCCGCCACCTGCTGGCCATTGGCCCTCAACTTGTTTGCCCAGAGCCAACTTGGCCCTTCGGCCAAAAGGGGTTGGGCTGAGAGCCTGCAAGTCTCCACTCTCAAATCAATCAGTTAGGAACATCCTCTCTCCTCGATTCAGTCCACTTCCTGACAAAGCCCGGGTTCCAATTGGCTGTGAAACACAAGGAGAAGGAAAGCTCCTGCTCACCAATATCCGAGGATGCGGCTCGGCTGTCCTCACTCTCCGAGGAGCTGACGTTGGGCACAGCCTCTTTCTGGACCGGATACCTCCCACTGATGACTCGCGCCATGACCTCCTGCTCCACCCTGGTGGAGTAACAATTTGTGTTTTTAATCCACCTGCCTTTATGATGTTCAGCATCCTGAATAAAAAGGAGGCGGGCCAGGATCTCTTCTGATCATCCCAGAGTGCAGGACACAGAATAACGGGTTCATCTTACAGGAAGCCAGATTCCGGCTGGACATCAGGAAAAACTTCCTGAACTGTTAGAGCAGTACGACAAGGGAACCCATGACCCAGAGAGGTGGTGGGCTCTCCCACATTAGAGGCCTTCAAGAGGCAGCTGGACAGCCATCTGTCAGGGATGCTTTAAGGTGGATTCCTGCATTGAGCAGGGGGTTGGACTCGATGGCCTTAGAGGCCTCTTCCAACTCTACGATTTTATGATTCTATGGGGAGAATTAAGAAGCTTTTTTCATGGGCTTTTCCTTCCCTTTCCTATCCTTGCCTTTTCAAGTTCTTTAGGGCTTTGGACTATCCTACCTTTCTGCCCTTATCCCCCTGCCTGCGTCCTTAGCAGCTGCCCAAAGGATTTTTTAAAATGACAGTTTCCATCCTCGCTTGATGCCCGGATCACTCTCCCAGATTTCCTGCAAGGTGCTCCCTTCTCTCCCCACCTTCAAATCCCATGAAACCCTTCGCGAAGATTTTGGCTTCACTCCTTACACTGCATGCTTAGCTGTAACTAGGGCCTCATCTACACCAAGCAGGATATTGCGGTATGAAAGCGGAATATAAAAGGCAGGAGCCACACGACTGCCTTATAGCGGCATTGAAGTGCACTGACAACTGTTGGGGCCCATTGACACAGACCATAGACCGCTTTCATAGTGCTTTATCCTGCTTGGTGTGGATTAGGCCTAGGAGGAAGTATTGTCACTGCATTTGCACATATCTATCTTTCACACATCCCTCTTCCTTCTTCCCTTGCCCTGTTGTGTCCGCCACAGAGGAAACGTAGACTGCTGACACCTCGGAGCAAGGTCTGCTTTGCATAAGTTTTTCTGCGAAAAGCTATGGGATATATTGATAGAAATGGGGGGGCGGAGGAGAGAGAGAAAACTGGTCCATGTTACAAAGTGAATGGGAGTTAGGCTGACCATATGAAAAGGAGGTCAGGGCTCATGTAACTTTAACAGTTGTAGAGAAAAGGGAGTTTCAGCCAGTGTCATTTGTATGCAATTAGTTCCTGGTGAAATTCCCTCTTCATCACATCAGTTAAAGGTGCAGGCACTATACTAGAGTGACCATATACAAAAGAAGGCAGGGCCCCTGCAACTTTAACTGTTGTGATGAAGAGGGGATTTCACCAGGAACTAATGGCATACCAATGACACTGGCTGAAATTCCCTTTTCTCTACAACGGTTAAAGTTACATGAGCCCTGACCTGGATTTTATCTGGTCAGCCTAATGGGAGTTGAAGTGCAGTTCGTCACTGTTTCACAATCACTGCTCGGAGACTCACCAGCCAACCAGCTTGTTCTCCAGGGTCTCCCGTTTTTCTATAATCTCATCTAGAATGTCTGCTGGGAGCTGAGGAGCAGGAGCAGCTGGCGGAAATGGAGGGCCGTTATATTTGGGAGACTCCACTTCACCGCGTCTGTTGAACTCTAGGATTGGCTCTGAGAAATCTGGGATTCCGTCGTCATCGTCTCCCCCTTCATCCTAAGGGCAACGAAGACTATTTCATCACAGATCAGGCCAAATACATTTCCAGGACATCTCCGTGAGCGACAAAGTTCCACCCTGTTCTGGATTCAGCATCTGAAAGGCCTGTAGCAAAGAAATCTCAAGCCTGCACTTCACAGGACATTGTGCAAATTGAAATACGCATACACGTCCTCCCGCGTTATCCGGAAGGGAGAGGCGGGTAAGAAATAAATATATTATTATTATTATTATTATTATTATTATTATTATATGGCACAACTACATCGCTGTAGGCAGCTCTGTGGTCTGCGCCCCCCATAAGCAGCTTTGGTGGCAGCTATAGCCCGACTTCCCTCCCTGCAAAGCCCCTCTGGCTCCACTTCATTTCTTGGTCTGGTTTCCTGATGCTAGCAGCCCTAAAGTCTTTGCTGAGTGCTTTGGAATGCAGAGAAAGAAAGAGCTGGATTTCATTTCAGTGACTCAATCAACAAACATCTAAGCTTGAGGAAACGTTTCCTTTCCTTGCAAAGGGTACTGAAGGGCCGCCTTCACCCATATCAGCCTGCCCACACTTCAAGATCAGAAAGAGAGGCCCTCCTCATTTGCCCACCTGTGAGAGTAATCGGGTGGGTGTCCACACAGGAGAGGGGCTTCTCCGCAGTGGCCCCAAACCTCTGGAACAAAACTCCCATCGGAGGTCCACCACACACCATCCTTGCAGGCTTTTAAGAAGGCCTTGAAATCTTTTATTTTACCGTGGCCTTCCCAGGGTGAGTTCTGTTCTTGCTGCTATTGTTCTTGCTCATTCCATTATTGAGTTTTATTGTTTTTAATTGCTATTTTATCGTGAACGTGTTTCTATTGCTTTTAATATTTTAACTGTTTTTATGTATTTTATTGTTGTAAGCCGCTTTGTGAGGGCTCCTGCCCTGAGAGGAGGCCATAAAATGTTTTAATTTTTTTAAAAAAATAAAAAAATAAACTTGAAACAGCATCAACTTAGGTTTGGAACCAGGGGTGATCTCAAATATGGGGGGGGGGGGGGGAGTGGACGCTACACACATGGGGGGAGGGTAAGGTAAAAGAGGTCCTTTAGGCCCGGCCAGGGTCAGTGGGTTTCTTTTTCCTTTAACCTCTGAATCTTTCACCTCTCTAATATGGCCCCTTGCATGTTAAAAACTGGAAGTACCAACAGTTTCAAAACAAGTGGCTTGCTATCTGGCATCGGAGACTCCTGCTAAAAAGAGAGGGGCAGAGATCAGAGCCCTCCTGGGCACGCAAAATGAGTTGTGCAGGGCACAGAGATATTTCTGTTCAAATTTTGTGTTCCAATTAGGTTTCGTGCACTTTCTATCTTTGTATTGTTCATCTAGATCCTGCCTTCATCCTCACGCTCAGGGCAGGTAAAGGCCAGCTTCTTACCTGGAATTGTAGTTCTTTGAGTAACCACCTGTGCAGTCACACATAGGCAATCCGCACCTGTGCAGAGCAGCACTTTGGGGGGGGGGGGGGAACATCTACAGCTTAGAAGAGCCTACCGCTGCACAGGGAACCTCTGAATCTGTGCACGGCTCAGGGGTGGGGTTGAGACTCCCTCTTGAGTTACTCCCGAGCCATGAGGGGCATGAAGTTTCTCTACTCAGGAGCAACAGCTGCAGGCTCTATTCGTCTCTAGAAGTTTTC
Organism: Anniella stebbinsi; assembly: GCA_029215795.1. Lineage (NCBI taxonomy): Eukaryota > Metazoa > Chordata > Lepidosauria > Squamata > Anniellidae > Anniella > Anniella stebbinsi. Next base: position 365,614,166 of record JARDYH010000001.1, read on the forward strand.
CTAAGTCTTCCCTGCCCAGGCACAGATTCCGTGCGTGTGACTGCACAGAGACCACGAAGAAGAACATTTCCATACCACATAGGCCCTCACCACAAGCCCTGTGATAGTATTATTCCCGCTTTACGGATGAGAAACCGAGATCAAAATCACTCACATGGGCCGCTACCGCCAGTCAAATTAAAGAGCAGTGAGGGCAAGGAAGGGCAAGGGTCAGTGAAACCAAAAGAACACCCCAAACAGTGCAAGGATGAATCGGCATCCAGGCTGACGAGCGGGCATTCAACAAAGCAGAAACTACTTCACAGTGGAGGAAGCTAATCACGCTCTTCGCTCGTATAGCTTTCATAACAAAAAGTGAGTGTTCTGCCAGACATTTTATAGGCGTTTCTTTGTATGCCTGTGCTTTCAGCAAAGCTGTTTAAGAGGATTTTCTTTTGATGTCTTAAACATTTCTCCATTTTAGAATATGAATATATATGCTTTTAGATTAGACTCTTGCACGTCTTCCAGCTCATCGTCTACGCTAACCCTAGCCAAACATATGTTAGAATGTTTTTGAAGGCTTTGTGGTCGAACACATAGCCAAAATTGCCAAGGATGTAAGATAAAAGCAATTCCTGAGAAGACAGGGAAAGGGGCGGGGGGGCGGGAACCTTGCTCACATCTTAAAAATTCATGCTCTGTCGTCTTTAATTGCTGCTTCGCAAGCTTTCTTCACATAAGCTGGAAATAAAAGGCTATGCGGTTTCATTTTACTTTTTAACAAAAAGGAAAGGTTCCCTCTGAGGAGGAGGATTCTTGCTTTTGACACGATTACACACTATGCAAAAGTGTGGGAAATACTGCAATCTTTTTTTCTGAATTGAAAAAAAAAGAAAGTAAACTGCGAAAAATCAACACCAAAGGCACTAAACAGCTGCAAAGGCCATCTTTAACCGGCTGCTGCTAAAGCTGTTGCCCTTTCGGGAATGAAATACATTTAGACAGCTTTTCAGTCGAAATTCTGTTTTGAAATACCAGGGCCTCATCTACACCAACCAGGATAGTGCACTCTGAAAGTGGTATGAAAGCGGTATATAAAAGGCAGGAGCCACACCAAGCAGGATACAGCGGTATGAAAGCGGTATATGGTCTGTGTCAACGGTCCCCAATGGTTGTCAGTGCACCTCAATACTGCTATAAAGCCGTAGTGTGGCTCCTGCCTTTTATATACTGTTTTCATAGTGCAATATCCTGCTTGGTATAGATGAGGGCAGAGTGAAACCAAAGTTGACCAATTTCTTCATCCCTACTCCAGATAGGTTTGGGCCCATTTATACAACCGACAGACTCAAATGATCCAGCGCCCTCTGCCTATCAAGTAGAATTGCAGTCTGCATCAGCTGGGCCTTCCCCTGGCTGTGGGCCTGGCTGCTTAGGCCAGATCTACGCCAAGCAGGATATAGCGGTATGAAAAGTGGTATGGAAGCGGTATAGAAAAGGCAGGAGCCACACCAAGCAGGATATAGCGGTCTATGGTACGTGTCTATGGGCCCCAACAATTGTCAGTGCTCTTCAATACCGCGATAAAGCAGTCGTGTGGCTCCTGCCTTTTATATAGTGCTTTCATGCCACTTTCATAGTGCAATATCCCGCTTGGTGTAGATGAGGCCCAGGATTATACGAACAGCTTCATTAACAGGCGATCCAGAACTACAATAACCAATACACTTCTTAAATGTTGACTCAAAGGAGGATATTCCTGGAAAACAAGCACAAGAAATCAAACTTGGAAATTCAGTCTCATAAAGTGCAAGCTACCAAAGTTGTACTTGTCCATAGAACCATAATGGGTCAAAGCTTAAGGGTTGTAAGGAACAGACAACGAAGAAGGAAAAACAGGGACCGGATGGGGCTCAGCACGGCTAGCCTTCCTCCTCTTGATACTGTGGCAGGGGAAAAGGTTCAGCTTGGGGGTCTCTGAATTATAGTGGCAGAGAGTTCCCTAGGGCCTGAAATATAAGGATCCCCTAAAGAAAACGAACCCCATAAGTGGGATTGCCCAGTGAAGGGGCAGTTTCCCCCATAAGTGGTCGCAGCGCTAGGGGAGAACCCCCGCCCCATAGCGCATATTAACATCTGCAGCCACTTAGCATTCACCCGTGGGTTTACAGTGCTGCAGAGAAGTCTTCGATAGCATGCTTTTATGATAAGGGAAACTTCAGGCAAAAGTCCGATCCACTGCAAAAATCAATGGGAGTGTTCCCACTGACTGCAATAGCAAGGGCTGAATTTTTTTTACAAATGCGATTTGATGGGTTTGTTTCTTTAGAAGTCATTTTGCCATTTATGAATTAAACATTCATGAAAACGGCCTACTAAGCAGGGTATTTAATGGGCAAGAACGGCGCTCTTTAAAAATGGGATTGATTTTTCTCCACTGCATGAGGGAGATTGTCGGAAAACCCACCTGACTGACATCAGTAGCATCGGCGAAGTCGGCGCCAGGAAGCTTCAAGTCTTCATCCTGGAGGAGGCTGCTTTCTGGACTGGTCTATGAAAAGACATCTTAAGTAAGCCTTGAGACTCGGCTCCAGAAAACACGTAAAAAGACTACAGTAGCTTTCTTGCTACGTAAGAAAGCTTGTGCTACCTGGAAATTTCTAAGTGGGATGCAGGGGCTTGTATAGGGCGACCATATGAAAAGGAGGACAGGGCTCCTTTTTTTTAGGATTTTTTAAAAGTTAAATCTATATAATTAAATTAAATCTATATAAATATAGATTTATATAAATTAAATTTATATAAATTTATATAAAATTAAATCTATATAAACTGGATATGCTACTAGTGGTCGTTTGTTTTGTTTGGAGTGCTTCACCATGCGCATGCGTATTAAAAATGTGAAGCATTTTGGTATAAAGAACCAACTTCAGTCACAAATAAGAGTCTGCTGCAATGCCACTTACAAGCTGAGTCAGAACCAATCAGGGACAGGCCCAACCTCAATGAGGGAACAGGGATTAACAATCACCACTTGTAACAGCCAATCAAGCCGCATTAATGAACATCATGGCTTGCTTCATCTCATCGGCTGAATTCGGATGACGCTTTAGGCAACGGAGGGGGAACTAACGTACTGACCGTGTGTTATTCTGGTGGTGCCGTGGCAGCACCAGCCACACAACATCTTGTCCCTCCCCCCGTCGCGTGGCTGAAAGTCCCGGCATCCTTCTGGGCTGCTGCGTCTCCTCCCTCCCACCTCCCTCAGTCCTCCGGCCGCATCCCAGCATGCACCGCAAGTTCTGCCAGCTGTATCGGAGCAGCCAGGTGTTTTTCGGCTGCTCCGACCAGCGAACTCTATGGCCAAACGGAATAGTACATGGAGAGAGGGGGGTTCCCTCCACACCACACTTTAAACAACGGAGTTCGGGATAAACAACGTGCAAGCCCGTTGTTTTTCTCCATCGTTAAAGTGCCCCAAATAGTGTACTGTCAGTTGTGTGTGCGTTGTGTGTTGCCCTCCACACAACACAATAAGCAACACAACTGACGATTGTTTCCTGCCCCCTCCGTTGATTATTGTGTCGTCCGAACCAGGCCATCCTTTACGTTGATATCAGGTTTCAGCTTATCAATGAACATGGCCTCCTCAAACTTCCTCCTTGGAGGCTCCGTTCCCAGATCTGCTTTCTTTGATCAAGGAACCCCACCAGGATAGGACCTGGCGCTGATCCAATATGGAAGTATCAGAAACCAATAGAAGGGAATCGAGATACCTGCCTTTGTCAGAAGGGGTGTTGCAGGGATCTGGCTTACACGTGTGCTGTTGCTTGAAACGCTGTCAATATCTACATTTGGCAACACCTGCAAAGAAAAAACCCACAGATTGAAACTAATTTCTCATATTCAGAAGTGTTAGGAAAAACACAGTTCTAGCAATTTTCATCTCTGCCAGGAGCAGGTATTTGGTAAAGCCAATGGGTCTTAATTGCTCGCTCAATACCAAACCACCACCAAGTATTTAGCATTACAACAAGGATAGCTCACAACAATGTTCTGTTGCTGGGGAAATCCATTTCCATCCAGCTAAGAGGATTGCAGCTAAGCTCAGGGGGAAAAGGAGAGGAGCGGTAGATGTAGGGTGACCCTAAGGAAAGGAGGACAGGGCTCTTGTATCTTTAACAGTTGCATCAAAAGGGGAATTTCAGCAGGTGTCATTTGTATGTATGCAGCACCTGGTGAGATCCCCTCTTCATCACAACAATTAAAGCTGTAGGAACTATACTAGAACGACCAGATACAAAAGAGGGCAGGGTTCCTGCAGCTTTAACTGTTGTGACGAAGAGGGAATTTCACCAGGTGCTGCATGCATATAAATGACACCTGCTGAAATTCCCTTTTCTATACAACTGTTCAAGATATAGAAGCCCTGTCCTCTATGGTCACCCTAGGTAGATGATGTCATTCATCATCCCTGCTCATCAAAATGCCCTGGCACTTTGACCCTGCAAAACCTGGCACCACTGATCAGTAGGGCAAGAGCCACTCCTCAAATTCACTCCTTGACCTCCGTGCCATTAAGCACCCGACCTGTAGCACTGGATACTCAGCCCACAGATGGATCACAGCTTGCAGAGAATGCCATAGCTAAGAAAGATTCTCTGGAATATAATCTCCTAAGCAGGCCCGCACCGGGGGGGGGGGGGGGGGGGAGAGAGAAACTGAAGGCAGAAATCCTCCAACTACCTATTCATCAAACCAGCAACTACATCTATTCTCATTCAGGAGAAGGAGCAACAAGCTTCCAGAGAGTGGTCTGCCAATTGCTGACAAGAGATGCTGAAAGGCCCGCATCAGCAAGACATTGATCTTAACAAACCATTAGCAAGTACCAACAACAGTAAAAACACTTTGCTGCATCAGAAACTGGATGGATCTTCATCAAGCTGGGACTGCACTCACAGGAAAGCAATCTGAGGGTCAAGGAACAAATTGCATGCATATATTGTCCCTTTCCGGAGGTAATTATTAATACAATTTGAAATACTCAAGTGTTTTCATTTATTTATTTTTTACTAAAACGTTTATGTGGCGTCACCTGCCTCTGTGATGTCCATTTAAACCTCTCCTTCGCTGCCACCACCTTACTCTTGATCTCCAAATGAGGGAATTATAAAACTTTTTATTCTATTATTGGTTTTCTTGAACCTTAGTAGCCCAATGACCGAGTGGACGTGGTTGAAATAACTAAATAAGAATGAAGTTTATTCACAAAGGAAAAGACTTTAAAAGACAAGTTGTTATAAGTTGTACAACTAAATCTAGCCTATAAACCAACCTTCCTAAATCCTATCCTAATGCAAGGCTATAATAATAATCATCTCAACCTCACTCCAACCCTCACTCACATCTACTCTCCTTCCCCCTCTAACTCTCACAACCGTTTCTCCCTCACTCCCCTCTGATTTTAACTGCCAAACTGCCCACTCCCTCACTTGATTTGAAATCCCTCAACCAATCAGACACGACCATGCACACATCTCACCATTCTCAATCCCCCCCTCTACTTACCATTGTCTGAAATAAAAGAGTTAATTTACAGCAAATCCAATCGTGAAACACATTCGCTTAGGCATATAACACACAGTAATTTATAATACCATTTCGACACAGTTTCCAAAATGACTAACCGTGACAACAGCGGGTGCGTTCGGACGACACTTTAGACAACGGAAGGGTTAATAACACACTCGCCATGTGTTATTTGGCCCGTGCGCGCCACACAACATGTTGCCCCTCCGCCCCGTCGCGCGGCTGAAAGTCCCGGCATCCTTCTGGGCTGCTGCGTCTCCTCCCTCCCCGCTCCCTCAGTCCTTCGACCGTATCCCAGCATGCACCGCAAGTTCTGCCGGTTGTATAGGAGAAGCCGGGTTTTTTTCGACTGCTCCTGCTGGCAAACTCTATGACCAAGTGGAATAGTACACGGAGAGAGGGGGGGTGCCCTCCACACGACACTTTAAGCAACGGATTTCAGGATAAACAACTGAGCAGCCCGTTGTTTTTCTCCATCGTTTAATTGCCCGAAATAGCGTACCGTCGGTTGTGTGTGCGTTGTGTGTTGCCTGCCACACGACACAATAAGCAACACAACTGACGGTTGCCTCTTCCCCCCTCCGTTGATTATCGTGTCGTCTGAACCGAGCCAGCAAAAGCATTTCAATGTAAGCCAAGTATTGTTCTGGTTTTCTGAACAGAGACTTCTAGCGGATGCGATAGCTAAACACAACAAACTTAATTTCCCATAAAAACGAGGCCTGCCAGTCAGCTCTCCAAGGGGCTGGGCTCCTGGGTCATAGCTGTTTTTGTTTAATGGACCATGCGCTAGATATTTAGTAGGGTGCATACATCACAAGCACTTGTGGTCAACAGGTCAGCAACAGCATTCGCATGGCAGGAGCTCTATGCCTTGAACATCATTTTAATGAAGCATGGAAAAGCCAAACTATAAATGCTGTGACAGTTGTAAATGTTCCTAATATTCTTTAAGCTGCTGATTCTCTGGCAATTTTTGTTGCGGGCACCCATTGTTTTGTTTGCATATGGAAAAATCAGGATATCAGCAAGCTCCCACCCTTTGAACAAAAAGTGGAGCTAAGGTTCCCACCTGCCCCTTGAGCAGCCACCAGCAGCAAGCCGATGATATACATGAAAGAGATAACAGATCTCAAATTGCTGAAAGTTCAAGTAACTCAACAGAAAAGATGGAATTGTGTTCGGGTTAAATTTATTAATCCGACTCTTCACATTCTTGTTCCGTACCTGCATAGTCAGTTTGGGAGGGTCCCTTTTCTCTGATTTCATCTCTATTACTGCAATGTTGGGCTTCTTCACCCTAGGCTGTGGCTTTGGAGGAAGAGGAAGTGGAGGAACAGAAGTTGTCACAGTAATGGGATGGAACTCGCCTATCTTTATTCTTGCAGGCTGAGGTGAGGTCCTGTTGATCTGTTTTTGACCTAATCCAAGTTCAAAAGAAAAGGAAACAGGGGAAAGGCAACTATAATAAATCCTGGACTAGGACATCAATTCTAAGCAAAAAGGATGCTGAACAAACATGATGATTTCAGGATGAAAGGATAGGTGCAGTACTAAGTTAGATATTGCCTACACTAGACCAATAAGTACATAAGAAGAGCCACGCTGGATCAGACCAAGGGTCCATCTAGTCCAGCACTCTGTTCACACAGTGACCAACCAGCTGTCGACCAGGGACCCACAAGCAGGGCACGGTACAACAGCACCCTCCCACCCATGTTCCCCAGCAAGTGGTGTATATAGGCTTCCTTCTTCGGATACCAAAGGTAGCACTTAGCCATCAGGACGAGTAGCCATTGATAGCCTTCTCCTCCAGGAATTTATCCAGCCCTCTTTTAAAGCCATCCAAATTGGAGGCCATCACTACATCCTGTGGTAGTGAATTCCATAGTTTAACTATGCGCTGCGTGAAGACGTATATCCTTTTACCTGTCCTGAATAGCACAAATTGTCACATGGGATGCAAAGGGTCTGCAACACTCAGCCAAACCCATACCTTTGTCATTTTTGCCATAAAAATCACACACGTAGACTTGAAAAAATGTGATTTTTTTAAAATACTATAGAATAGGACGTGGGGGAAGCATACCAAAAAAATTGAGGCTCCCCCCCCTCACCTCACCAAAGACTACATGATGGAACAAAGAGTGAGAGGCAGTCTGAGTTTGACTTAATATCCAGGTACTTGCATTTAACGGGTTGCAGTTCCGAGCCAAGCACGTTCCAAACTATGTCTATGGGTCTTCGGTCTGCATATTTATCCCACTGCTGGGACTGGGACAAGTTCAACATGTTTCCAATTTGCTTCTGCAATTGTCCTAAAAATGTGATGCCTAAACTTCCCAACCATTCTGTGGCAATTTGGTTTATTACACTGACATCTAGGGATGGAAAAATGGAACTACCGTGACAATCAGCGAAGTTAAAGAAAATGCTCCACCCGCACAAAAGCACTGCGCTAAAGGGGGGTCAGGGAAATTGCAGAGAAGGTGAATGAATTCTTTGCATCTGCCTTTACTGCAGAACACATAGGGCAGATGCCAGCTTTGAACCATTTTGGGAAGGGGGATGGCACCTGAAGAACAAAATCAAAGAGAGGCATTAACTTCACATATACCTGGAAGGGACGTGAGCTAAAGGAAGCTAGCCAGGTAGGAGTCCTCAAGGTGGGCAGCTGAAGGAAACCATCAATTCAGTGTGCGGTGGCAGCAAGAGAGGCAGATTCCACGCTAGGGATTATTGGGGGGGGGGGGGAAGGGCCTTCTCTGTGGTGGCCCCCCGATTGTGGAACGATCTCCCTGACGAGGCCCGCCTGGCGCCAACATTGTTATATTTTCGGCGCCAGGTCAATACTTTCCCCTTCTCTCAGGCATTTGGCAATATCTGAGGAGCCTGGGTTTGTTTTTGTAGCTTTTTGGGCTGTTGTAGCAGTTTTAAATGTATGTGTGTATGTTGTATGTTTTTACTGTTTTAATTTTTGTATTTTGTTTTTAATTGTTTTTATCCTATGTAAACCGCCCAGAGAGCTTCGGCTATGGGGTGGTATACAAATGTAATAAATAAATAAATAAATAAATAAAAGTGACAGCATTGTAATACGATCGTACCAATCTATAGCGCAACCACGTTTGGAATGATGTATCTAGTCCTGGTTGCCGCACAAAAAAAGATCTTCCAAAAAAGAGCAGAAAAGTGGGGAATGATCAAAGTGATGGAGCAATTGCACCACAAGGAAAGGCTACAACGTCCAGCTTTTTAAAACAAACTGAACTTTCACTGATGTGTCACGAGACAGCAAAAAGAAAATCAGCAGCGTGGGACCGTTTAGTTTAGAAAAACCTAAGGGGGGGGAGGCACGACTAAGGCTTCTGCAATTAAGCTTGGGATGGATCAAACAAGGGTTTCCTTCTCTCATAATACTAGAACCCAATGTTGTCAATCCAATGAAGCTGAACAGCGGGAGACCCAGGACAGACTTCGCCACATGCATAAGGAAAGCATAGGATTTGTCGCCACAAACTCAGTGATGGTTCCTAGCACAGATGGATTTAAAAAGGGGATTCAACCCATTCTAGCAGAGCTTCTTAACTTCACTTTGACAGTACTGTTTTTTTTGCTCATTAAGAGAGCAATCCTATGCCACCCTCCATCGTCTATGGGGGAGAACGGGATAGGTCAGTTTCCTGGCTCCGAGGTGGGAGCCTGGAAAGCACGCTCTCCGTTGCTTCCCCCTCGTAGGCAGCATAGAGAGAATTGCACTGGCTACCTCACTGTGCTCAGAAAACAGAACATGGAGATGGGGGAAAGGGGGCATTCCCAGGGGCGGGGAGAGAAGGAGACCAGGGCAGCTGCATTATGTTTCTGTCCTATGGCCAACCCAGCCTCCTTCTCCGAGGTGCAGCGGCTAGATGGGCAAAATTGCCCATCTAGCAGAAATGCAGGGCAGCTGGGGAATCCCGCTCTGTATAGGAGTCCCCATCAGCCTCCGAACTCAGGTGGCTGCCAGGGCTCCTGATAGGATTGCACTCTAAGATAGTCAAAAGACAGTAGAAATACATTTGGGGGGGCAGAATACAATTCTAACCCACACTTGCCTGAATTTGCAGCCCCAGCTTTTACCACAAACATGCATCCCTAAAGTTAAAAGAGCAGCCTTGCCTCAACATTGAAACCACCCAGGAAAAATAAAAATCTCCTATGGATCTCCATGCAAAAACACAACAGACTTCCCTCTGAGTACCCTGAGGAATCTCTTGTCTGTGCCCCTACCTAATGGAATAGCCATTGGGATGAGATGGCCTTCAAGAGGGCCAGAGGCATTGGGTGTCTCTTTAGTGGGGCTGAAGAGATACTGGAGTTCCTGATGAGACGCCGATCTTGGCTGTGCTTTCTTAGGACTAGCGACTTTGCCGCGCACATAGGGGCAGGTCTGTGTCCGCGCCGACTTTACCTTTATACCTGGGAAGAAAGTCAGATAGGTAATGAATTTCTCACCTGCTCTTAGAAGAGCAGAGCATGACGTTTCAGAGCAAAAACATAACATAAAATTTCTTCTGTAGTTATATTGTGCTCTTGGGGGCTTCAGAGTTTAAAGCAAAGAAGGAATGTCAACTTGTGATTTATGTGCGCCCCAAATGCTTATGATTATGCATGGAGCTCTGCCCACCCCCACTTGACATTTGTGAAACATTAGACATTCATTTCCAGCTGCAGGGAAGAAAAGCAGACCATCGGAGCGATCGCTGCCTCCCCACACCCCTTGTCTCTGATGCTGTAACAGGCCCCTTTGCTCAGCTCTGTCTGCAGGGAGCAGCACACATGAGAAACAGGTCATGGCAGAGAACCGGTCCAAGTGGGACTGTCGGAGATTTTGCCATTTTGTGGAAAGAAAGGGAAGTCCTGAAAGGTTGAGAGAACGGATTGTTCTACATGAGCCTTCCCCAATGTGGTGCCGGCAAAATTCCCACGCTGGCTGGGGATGATGGCGGTTGCAGTCCAACACATCTGAAGGGCACTACGTTGGGGAATCATAGAATCACCCGACTGCCCATGTTCCCCAGCAACTGCTGTATATAGGCTCCCTGCCTCAGATACTGAAGGTATCCGCAGGTTTTCCCCTTTGCTAGTGGTGATAGGAGTATCATTCAAATGGTCAAAAAGCTTCAATTTATATAAGCAGAAGTCCTTTCTACCCGATGGACACTGTAGCGTTAAATCTGGTGGCATCTGTATCAAGAGTACAAAATGTCTCATTAGAAGCAGTTCTTGGAAGAATCTCCTCATAGTACTGGAACTGAACTGCATTATTTCACTATGTTATGATGGGCTACAATAGGAAGTCATAGAATCATAGAATAGTAGAGTTGGAAGGGGCCAATAAGGCCATCGAGTCCACCCCCTGCTGAAAGCAGGAATCCACACTGAAGCATAGGCTGCTCTACAGGTTCACTCAACTTTTTGTCTTGCATTCAGTATCCCTGACACACTGACAGCCAGTGTGGTGTAGTGGCTAGAGTGTTGGACTGGGAGTCAGGAGATCCGGGTTCTAGGCCCCACTCGGCCATGGAAACCCACTGGGTGGCTTTGGGCCAGTCACAGACTCTCAGCCCAACCTACCTCACAGGGTTGTTGTTGTGAGGATAGAATGGAAAGGAGGAGGAGGATTGTGTACGCTGCCTTGGATTCCTTAGAGGTGAAAAAGGCAGGATATAAATGCAGTAATAAATAAATAAGGGCAGCAGCGATCACAATAAAACGAGCTTCACCAACAGGTCCTTTGCCCCGGGCAGTAAGGGTACGGTTATAAAGATGTCTCATAGGACCAGAGGAACATTCTCTTTTGGACCAGTTTGAAATATCGGCTTTCAAGGAGGAAAAGGTACATTACTTACCTCTAACGGTTTCGATCAGTTTGGGTCTTGCAGGTTTCGATTTGGGAGGTGGGGAGTTGAACCTGAGATAGGGAGACTTCTTCAGTGTGGTCCTGTGACCCTGGTAAACCGGCCTGCCGTAAACCTGAGTCAGATATGCTTCATTTTGTATCCCCATCCTCGGTTTCGCAGGCCCCTGCAGAGAACCGAAAACTATTCTGAAACGGCAATTTTAAAAGAGGTGGATGATTAAAGAAGAGCCAACATGTAGCAGTAGACTAGGGGCGGACAACTGATGGTCCTCCAGATGTTTTGGGCTGGAACTCCCACGATCGCTCACTGTTGGCTGAGTTAAAACGACTGGAGGGCAACAAATTGCCCACCTCTCGATAAGACAAAATGTTGGGTTTGGACCAGGGAGCTCAGTCATGAAAGCGGATGGGATGGACTTGGGGAAGTTATCCTTTCACTCTAGCTTGGAAAAAAGGAGGCTAAGGGGAGACCTGATAGAGGTGTACAAAACTATGCATGGTGTGGAGAATGTAGATAGGGGACATTTTTCTCCTTCTCTCTTAATACTAAAACTCAATGGGGTCATCCCATGAAGCTGATTGGGGGGAGATTCAGGAAGGGCTTCTTTACACAGCACAAAGCTAAACTCTGGAATCTGCTACCACAAGATGTGGTGATGGCCACCAAATTGGATGGCTTTAAAAGGGGTCTGGATAAATTCCTGGAAGAGAAGGCTATCGAAGGCCTGACAGCTAAGTGCAACCTCCAGTATTGGAGGCAGTAAGCCTATATACACTAGTTGCTGGGGAACATGGGTGGGAGGATGCTGTTGCACCATATCCTTCTCGTGGATCCCTGGTCAACAGCTGGTTGGCCACTGTGTGAGCAGAGTGCTGGACTAGATGGACCCGTGGTCTGATCCAGCATCAGGGCTCTTCTTATGTTCTTACAGGGCTGTTGCAAGAATGAAATGGAATAACCACCCTGAGCAATTTAGAAAGAGGGCAGGATATAAACGTATCAGATATAACGGCTACTATTATTTATCTAGCACCACCTGACAATGCATTTTAGCAAGAAAGCATCAGTAAGAGATGCCAAGTCATCCCTCATTTATTTATTTTCTTGGGATTGATAACCCGCCCTTCAACAAAATTCCCATGATGGCTTACAAAATTTAATGCAATAAAACAAATTTAACACACACAAGTTAAAAACATGCTAATATATTATACTAAACATAAAGATCAACAACTGAAATGCATCCAATAATACAGGAGCAGATGGCCCATAAAGTGACCTGATCCAACTATAAGATTTGAGTTTACAGTTGGTAAGAGTTACTTTATCCTCAAACTGCCTCGAGAACCTGCCAGAGCAGGACGCTGAGGGTTCCTTCACATTTGGTGCCAGATTGTAGGAGGCCCCAAATCTGGAAGAGCTCTGCTGGACGGCACAACAGGACAAAATGGTGGTCTGCTTATTCACCACGGTCATGAGCAGGCTCAGCAATAACTCTTCAATCAGACTCACTGTGAGGTTTTCCTCCATTTGAGTCCTAGCCCTCTGCCCCCCTCCCCTGTATACCAAGTAGCAGACTGAGCTCTACCAAGAGAGAGGGGGCTCTTGGGGGCCGTTGGGCCAATTTGTCTGTAACGGTAATCCACAATTATTATTATTATTATTATTATTATTATTTAAAAAATATGCTCCTATTGCAAGTGGGAGCAATTAAACAAACGGACCTTCCATCTGTGATTTGTTTAGCATTATGTGCAAACACGACCTCTGGCTTGTCTCCCCTGCTGATAAGCCAGAGAAGGAACCATAGTATGTTGTTGTTATGTGCGAACCAGACCATGATGTCAACTGTCCAAGTCATCTCCATATTAAAGAGTGACCAAACCATCTACAGAAGAAGCAGCGATACCAAATAGCTGAATCCATCATCCATAATTCCATCACATTCCATAAGCCGTTGGCGGTAGACAATCCTAACATGCCAGCCATCACGACAGAAGGGAATAGATGCCACAAGCCTAAAACCTCACCAGAAACTGATCAAAACTAGGCGAAACTTGTAATCTACAATTATTATTATTATTATTATTATTATTATTATTATTATTATATTTATTTATATCCCGCCTTTTTCCCAATAATGGGACTCAAGGCGGCTTACAAATTAAAACATGTACAGTTAAAACAAATAGCGATATACAAAAATTAAAAATATAATTAAACAAAGTACAATTTTAAAATATTTAAAACATTTTAAAACATTTTAAATACACATAATTGAAAATCCGAATTATAAGCATCCACAAAGGTATGAATTACTCCCCAAAGGCCTGCTGAAACAGAAAGGTTTTTGCCTGCCTTCGAAAGCACACCAAGGAGGGAGCCAGTCTATCTTCCCTGGGAAGGGAGTTCCAGAGCCCCAGGGCAGCCACCGAGAAGGCCCTCTCCCTCGTTCCCACCAGGCGTGCCTGTAATAGTGGTGGGACGGATAGAAGGGCCTCCCCTGAAGACCTCAGGGGACGGGCAGGCTCATAAGGGAGAATACGGTCTTTCAGATATCCTGGACCCGAGCCGTATAGGGCTTTGTAGGTCATAACCAGCACTTTGAATTGTGCCCGGAAGCAGACTGGGAGCCAGAGGAGCTGTTTTACAGAGGAATTGTATGCTCCCTGTAACCAGCCCCAGTCAACAATCTGGCTTCAGCTCTTTGAACCAGCTGAAGTTTCCGGACACTCTTCAAAGGCAGCCAGCCCCACATAGGGCGCATTACAGTAATCCAAACGGGATGTAACTAAAGTGTGTGTCACCGTGGCCAGGTCAGACATCTCAAGGAATGGGTGCAGCTGATGCACAAGCTTTAACTGTGCAAGTACACTCCTGGCCACCGCTGAAACCTGGGCATCCAGGCTCAGGGCTGAATCCAGGAGTACACCCAAGCTGCGAACCTGTGTCTTCAGGGGAAGTGTAACCCCATCCCTATTCCCTGATCTGCCTTTCGACTGACCAGGAGCACCTCTGTCTTGTCTGGATTAAGCTTCAATTTGTTTGCCCTCATCCAGTCCATTGCTGCCGACAGAAACCGGTTTAGGACCGAAACAGCTTCCTTGGAATCGGCTGGAAAGGAGAAGTAGAGTTGGGTGTCTTCAGCGTACTGGTGGCACCGCACCCCAAAACTCCGGACAACCTCTCCCAACGGTTTCATGTCTATGTTAAATAGCATGGGGGACAAAACGGAACCCTGAGGGACTCCACAGGACAATGGCCAAGGAGTCGAACAAAAGTCCCCCTGCATCACCTTCTGGGTCCGCCCCTCCAGGAAGGAATGGAGCCACTGTAAAACAGTGCCTCCAAGACCCATCCCAGTGAGGCGGCCCAGGAGGATCCCATGGTCGATGGTATAGAACGCCGCTGAGTGGTCCAGCACAACTAACAGGGACACACTCCCCCTGTCCAGTTCCCAGCGTAGGTCATCCACCAAGGCGACCAAAGCTGTTTCTGTCCCATAACCAGGTCTGAAGCCAGATTGAAATGGATCTAGATAATCCGTCCCATCCAGGAGTCCCTGGAGTTGGGAGGCCACCACACGTTCCAATACCTTGCCCAGAAATGGGATATTGGAGACTGTAATTGTCTAATACATTGGGGTTCAAGGAGGGCTTTTTCAACATAGGTCATACTACTGCCTCCTTCAGGCAGGGTGGGACCCTGCCTTGACACAGGGAGGCATTAACCACTCCGCTCACCCACTTGGCCAGTCCCCCTCTGGCTGCCTTTATGAGCCAGGAAGGGCAAGGATCTAGCATACACGTGGTGGCTCTTACCTTTCCAAGGATCCTGTCCACATCATCAGGCTGTACAAATTGAAAAGTATCTAATAACACTGGACAAGCAGGTGCCAAAGTTACATCCACTGGTTCTGTATCAACTATGGCATCCAAGTCAGAGTGGATCAGAGCGATTTTGTCTGCAAAGTGCTGGGCAAACTGGTCACAGTGGGCTGCTGACAGGTCTGGATTCTCTTCTTGCGGGCCAGTATGTAAAAGGCCCGACCACCCGAAACAGCTCCGCTGGACGGCTCTTTGCAGGCGCAATAGCGGCAGAAAAAAATAGTTTCTTTGCTGCCCATATTGCCACGGAGCAGGCCTTCAAATAGGCTCTAGCTCGTGTTCGATCGGATTCGCTCCGAGTCTTCCGCCAACACTGCTCTAGTCACCGTCTCACTCGATTCATCGCCATCAGCTCCCTAGTAAACCAAGGGGCTGGTGTGGCTCCACTTCGTGAGAGAGGATGCTCAGGAGCGATTGTGTCCACTGCCCTGGTCATTTCTCCATTCCAGGGATCGACCAGGGCTTCGACAGAATCGCCTGCCGAGGCCACTGGAAAATCCCCAAGAGCCTAAACCTCACCTAATAGTCAGAGCAGATGGCATTGCATACCCCTTGTATGTGCCTGAACAGGGTTCCAAGCACACACAGATCCAGGGTGGATCCCAGCCTCAGGCCACAAGGTTCCTGGGTTGGACCCCTCCGACAGCTCCTAAACTCTGCAATCTCACCTTGTCCGTTAGCTTTCGAGAGGGCAAAGGCCTTTTAGTGGGGATTCCCTGAGGGTATTGAGATTTTGCATTAGTTTCCCTGCTGGCCTTCATAGTCTTGATGATCTGTTGTGTCTTGAGGCAGTCCTTCCTTGCCATTTCATCCTGGAATGCAAAAGCAGCGATAGGATTATAGCTTTGAGTGTAACAGGAGTGCCTTGATGGAGCTGTAAGTCATGCTTCCAGCAGAAGCAACGAGAATATAAATAGGTCGGTAGGTAAAGGAAGTAAGCCGGTAAGCAGTTTTGTGATGCAGTGTCACGTAGGTCATATTGAGCCAAATACTAGAATGCATCTCTAGATTCCCATTCAGCCGACTGTGACAAAATAAACTTTATTGCAAGGTGCATATCATTTGACCAATTACTCCTGAACGTTGTTCGCTACATTTGTAATACAACAAGGTTTTCAGTAAAGCCCTTGAGGACGCACCTTGAGAAGGAACCAGAAATGAATGCCATACTTACACAAAGCTCTTGCAATTGTGTTGCCATGTTAGCCCCCCCCTTGCGTGTATCCCAGGAAATGGACACACAGACCAGCCTAATACTTGCTTCTTCCTTGGGATCGTCATCGTTCATCACGCCGTCTTGATCCCATTTCCCGTCCTCTACACTACCACGGAGGCCGTGAGAACGGGCAGGACTTCCAGCCTCTTCTCTGTAGTCCTGGAGGACTGTTCCTAACATATTTCAGGATGCAAAAGGCTGCCACCGTTGAGATGGGGAAGGTGGAGAGATCTACCTGGACAGCTGCCTAAGGAGCCAATGGAATCCCTATGGCCGACGTCCAACGGGGCCGCTGCGCTTACGCAAACGACGCAGCGGTGGCGTAAGCAACCTCTAGTGCTATGCCAAGAGCGTACGCTGGCGTGACAGGTTTTCCAGGTTTTGGGCTAGATGTCGTTGGATGTTGCCCTATATATGTCTTTTCCAAAAGGTAAACGTGACTAAGAAAGTTGTCTAGTTGCTAATAGTATCATCATTTATGTAGTAAACCCCAACTGTCAAAGTCAGCTGAAGGAAAAAATAAAGATTTTATCACGTCTACAAGGTTCAGCCTATGGGAAGTCCCTAATATAACCCACTTCAGTCTTTTCCGGGGGGGGGGGGGGGGGACCGTACTCTCCAGATAATTTCTGTGAACCGCCCGGTGCCCTGCCCCTGCTTGAGGAATCCTCCTCAGAAGAGGAAGCAGATCCCCGAGACACCAGGGAGACACCACACCAGACCAGGAGGAGCCTGGGCCTTCAGGGGAGATGCCTCCAGGGCCTTTCCTGTCAGGGGGAGGGGACTCTGCTTCTGGAGCAGATGCTCAGCAGATCCTGACCCCTCCCCCAGGAGCATCGTTGCCTCAAGTGACAAGCCGATAGGCCTCCTGTAAGAAGGAGAGCTGGTTTACAAAGATGGTCCCCTCATGAGAAAGTGACTCTTTTTGAGTAGGGCTCTGGCCAGAGAGCTCTGATGGACAGCAGCTGAGCCTGGATGGGGCTCAGCAGCCTTTGTGAATAAAAGCCAGCAGTGAGAGCTGGCTGGTAACAATATCTCACCAGCTTTTCTTACGGTGTCTCCTGGCCCTGCTGTGTTCCTAAACCTCCGTGTGATGACCTTGGACCTCTGCTTGACTCCGCTACCGGATTATGTATGTATTGGACTGCCTAACTGTGTTTGGCCCTTTGCCTGTTTGACAACTCCTGCTTTGCCTGACTCTATAGATTGGACTGACTGCCTGTGCCTTGACCCTGTGCCTGTTATCTGGACTACTTCTGCATTTGCCTGAACTTAACGCTTGTCTGCTAGAACATTGGTCTAGGGTATAACTAAGACTGCTACAGCCAACGCAGGACACCCAGTGAGCTTTGGCTATTGGGAAGTGTAAACATAAAATGAATGAAATAATGGCCATAATCTCAGGCACTGAGTTAGTATATACAAGTATGTCCACACACACAGTCACTTACGAAAGCCATGAGAGAGACGCAAAACTGAAATGTAGAATCTCAGTTTCTTGGGGAGAACCGCCAGGAGGCATGTGAAAATTTCTTTTGGGGGGTGACCCACCTACAAACCACTAGGTAGCCATCTTTGAGACCACATAGATGCTGCTAAGAAGTCGCAGAAGCCATACCTGCATATCCATGCTGATTGCCTTAATCCATTCATCTACAGTCTTTCTGATCCGGATCTCCTCCAGGACATCTCTAGAAGACAGGAGGAGAATAAGTAGCTGCTGCTTAGAGCAGCTGCTGAAATAAAAAGACTGTCCCCAAAGAAGAGTTCTGAACTCATGCAAAAGTGTTGTTGTTGTTTTTAAGTGGCAGGAACGAATGCTTTAAACCATGGTCCAGATCAGGAAGTACAGAACATTTTAAGAGAAGTTAGATTTGTTAATAAAGGATCCATGCTGGATCAGACCGAGGGTCCATCTAGTCCAGCACTCTGTTCACACAGTGGCTAGGCAGCTGTCGACCAGGGACCATCAAAGCAGGACATGGTGCAACGGCACCCTCCCAGCAAGGCTTTATGAATACTGTGACCAAAACCGAAGGCAGAAACATTAGCCACAAACCCACCGGCAGGAGAAGAATGAGCCGCCTGTCACCACAGTGAGCAACTATCCTCTTGCACAGAAAATGTAATTCTAACGAAGAACATTAGAAGTGCCATGCTGGATGAGACCAGGGGTCCATCTAGTCCAGCACTCTATTCACATAGTGGCCAACCAGCTGTTGATCCAGGATCAACAAAACAACTGCACCCTCCCACCCATGTTCCTGAGCAACTGCCGCACACAGTCGTACTGCCTCTGATACTGGGGGTAGCACAGAAGCCATCAGGACTAGTGGCCATTGATAGCCTTCTCCTCCAGGAATTTATCCAACCCCCTTTTAAAGCCATCCAAATTGGTGGCTTTCACTACATCATGTGGTAGTGAATTCCATAATTTAACAACTATTTAACTAGCTGCGACTGACAATCTGAAAGTCAGTCACAACCACTCTCAAATGTGTAATATCCAAAGATGGAGGAGAGTCAAGACAGATACATAGAATGGGTATCGAGAGAGGATAAAAAAGCCAACACACACCCCTACCTGTCTGCTGTCAACTCATCTAGGAAGGCATGCAGCGCATTGCCATCCTTGGCACGAACAATGGCTTCGAGGTTTTCTTCAAGGAGCTTCTTGTTCTTGCGCACCGCTCTCAGGATCTTTTCGGCGTCTTTGAGTATGGATTTTGATGCTTTGGTTGAGTGAAGAATGGACAACTTAGAAAGCTGCTGAAGTTCAGAAAGAGTTGGGGTAACAGGGTCTTTTTGCTAAAATTCAAGCGAAATGAAAAATCAAAACATTGGCCGCCAGTATCCAGCAATCTGAGGCATGTTGGGTAGGACTCTGCTCCACAGAGTCAGGGGATCCTCTGGAGTACATTTGGCAGGGGATGTCATGACTAGGCCTGTTTCCCTTAGGCTGGGGGAAGGAGTTTTTGGCTATCAATCTGAATCATTTTCGGAATCAGATTTGGAATCAGAAGAGGCAGCGCCAGAAACGTACTGGCTTACAAGCGAAGTGGGAGAGGTGATTTTCACGGGCTCTTCACTAGCTGGGGGATAAACTTTCGCTAGACTTTATTACTGAAAACGTTAACATATAGTCTATGGGAAATCATTTTATTCTTCAGCAGGGGAGGGCACTTAAAGGTTAACTGATCTTAGAGTCCGCTGCAGACTCAAGCGGGCGGAGCTAAAGGAAAGCGAGAGAAGGTCGGCCCAGCTAGCTTCTCGCCAAAGGCTTCTTCAGAACCAGCCTCCTTGAAGTTAAAGTGTTCTGGGAAAAGGCTTTCCCTTTTTCTTGAAAGGAGAAAGGACAATTGTCTTGCTTAATTCGCATAATTTTCACATAGTTTTGCCTAGAAGATAGTTCCTAGAGTTTAGACTTCTCTTCAGATGGGAAGAGATGTTTATTGCCTGAATAAAGCTTTGTGGATTACATGGCAGACCTCTTTATTGTCTCCCAATAGGGCAGGAGGGGTAAGAAGGAAGATGGGAAAGTTGTTCCATGTTGGATTTCACCCACTGCCTCTACACATGGAAGTTCTATTCTTAGCCATCACGGGAAAAAGACCTCTTCCTTTGAGAAAGGAGGAGCAGGGAAAAAGAGCTATCTTAAGACAGTGATCATTCTCACATTCCATTAAAAAATTGATTGATATTCTATTTTGTGATCTACTGCCAATCAGAACCTCTTGAAATATAAAGCGGCCACAAGACTACCAATGATGCTAGCATTAAATGAACAGCATTGCCAAAAGCAAAACACAAAAGATCACAGCAGTCATAAAAGAGGCTAAACGTTGTTGAAACGTTAAAGTATAACTACAGTGTTTCACAAGAAACATTGGAGGTGCAATTCTATATATGACTATTCAAGTCAGTCCCACTGAGTTCAATGGAGCTTGCTTGCACATATGTGGGTGCAGGATTGCAGCCTAAAGAAAAACGTTACCGGATGTCTAAGTAGTTGTGTGTATTTAAGTGTATTTTATTATCTAAGAATGGAGCATTTATTTAAGAGTCAGCGGCACATGGTTTCCTAAAACTCCATTTAACTTTCTGGCTTTAAATGGATCACATTTTTAAAAATATGCAGCGTTAAAAACTGCTCCTCCCTGCTCCTAAAGCCACCTTTTTGAAATTCCAAATAAGATTAATTTTTCCCCTGCCCTTCAAATGTTTTTTTTTCAGGGAAGTTTGTACTTCATCCGGTTAATAAGGCAATCGTAATTATGAGGTTAAGATTATTTAGAAAGTGTGGGGAAAATAAGAAGGCGGTTCTTGCCTGGTGGTTGCCACACACTGTTACCTTAGTTGATGAGGGAATCTGGTAAAGAGCCTCTGTTGATGACCACAAAGAATGGGCCGGCTGAAATGGAGGTCTGCGATCCTTCACTTGGACAGTTTCCCTTAAGTGAGAGGTAGTCTACAATTTAAAAGAAAAATGAACTGATGCAGTCTTCACTACTAAATGAGTTCACTCAGCCCCACTATACCTGTTTAGAAGGCAAAACCAAGAGGCCATCTGCAATAGAAGCCAAGAAAACCAATTTCCATGTACTGCTGGAGAATCTCCATTCTTACTGTACAAGGAAAAAGTACACAAGGTCCTTCAAAACAGAGAAGGCCTTCTTAGGACCATGTTACTGCCAGTCCCGGTGTATAAATTACACAAAATGGGCAATGTATTGTCAGTAGTTTTTTGTTGTTGTTGTCAAATGCAGCCGCTTCCACTTTGCTACTGTGCGGTGACAGCAGTTCATGAAGTCAGCCGGAACCACAGACTGAAAGTGCCGATGGCTCCGAAGAGCTCTGTAATAAAGGGCCTGCTCAGACAACATGCTAAGCCGTGGTTAGGCTGCTAACCCTTTTTGCAGCAAATGGTGAGTGAGCGTGTTTAAACCACGGTTATGTAGCCACCATGGTTAGGAATGGTTCGCACGACCCGCAAAGTCATGGTTCGCACAACATGCTAAGCCATGTTTTGCTCGCAATGCTTAACTACCGTGGCTTAGCGTGTCGTCTGAACAGGGTCATAGAATGCTTGACGGATGCAAAAGCGAGACCTGCAAGTTTATTTAAGTTGCATACAGCCCCGCTGCTGCTGCGGAGTACGTCAACTTTCACGTTCTTAAATCTTTTAAAAACAAGGTCATACGAAGAGCTCTGCTGAATCAGACAGACAGTGTCCTATCTAGGCCAGCATTCGATTCCCAAACTGGCCAACCAGATGTCTGTGGGAAGCCCAAAGGCAGGACATGAGATCAGTAGCACTCGCCTGCTCGAGTCTCAACAACTGGTATGGTCCCAGTGCCAGAGATAATATACAGTATAACCTCCATGACTGATTGTTTTTCATGTTACTCATTTCAAGAATAAATAATATTTATTTCTTACCCGCCTCTCCCTCCGGATCAAGGCGGGGAACAACATCAATACCAACAATATAAAATACAATGTACAATATGTAAACTGATTAAAAGCGTATAAAATTAATACATTATTAAAATCAATCAAGTCTTAAAATTTGACTGGGTAGGCCTGCCAGAAGAGATCAGTCTTTATAGCTCTCTTACATTCTTGAAGTCTGGTAAGTTGGCGGATCTCTCCCGGCAGGTCATTCTACAGTCTGGGAGCAGCAGAAAAGAAGGTCCTCTGGGTAACACTCGTCAGCCTAGTTCTGGCTGATTGAAGTAAATTCTTCCCAGAGGACCTAAGCATGCGGGGCGGATTGTATGGGAGAAGGTGATCCCGCAGGTAACCTGGACCCAAACCATGTAGTAATAACCAACACTTTTTAATTTGCCCTGGAAAGTAATTGGCAGCCAGTGGAGTGATTTTAAAGCTGGTGTGATATGGTCACCCCTAGGTGTACCGCTGACCAACTTGGCCGCCATATTTTGAACTAGTTGAATCAAGGCAAACTGCTGGTGCTACGGTTTAGTGGTTTTATTGCTCAGACTTTTGGGGTTTAGTGCATTTATTATACTGAGGCTGCCTTCCGTGTCTTGGAACAGAGAGGCAGTTGATAAATATTATAAAAAAAAATTAAGTGATATACAACCTTCGTGAAATTATTTGTGTCTGTTTTCCACTCCTTGGCATCCTGTAAGGCAAAAAAAAATGTATTATACTCAAGATCAAGTTATCTTTACAGATAAGCTAGAACTCCGATTAAGACCAGCTCTATACAATTGCAGGAGGTTGCTATATACAGTTGTGTATTCCCCCTGAAGGTTGTGGATAACATAAACAAAAGGATGAAAGGATTTATGGTTATAAACTGCCCTTTATTTTTGTGGATAGTAAAAGATTATATGTTGACTCCATTCTCTTATTCATCATGCTAGACGGCTCAATATTAGCATTATTTTTAATTCTTAGAATAAGAGCATCTTATTCTTATTAAAGATGTCCAAGACTAAAATGTCTCTCCATGTCTAATGACAGCGACTGTTTATTAGCCAAAAGTTACAAAAGAATACAATGCTGGCCATTCCATGGTTTGTGGGATGCAGGTTTTATTGTGTAATCTGTTTTTATAGCATTTTTATTGAACATTCATAGATTTTCTATTGTATTTGTTCTTCAACATTTTTGCATTGTTTTCACCTGAAGCTGCCTTGAGAGAGTTCTACCCTTAAAGGCGGCCTAACAACACATTTTTTATTTTAAAAAAATAGAATTAAAAGAGCATAAGCAAAAGATGCTCAGGAAGGGAGCGCATTAGGTTATGCATTTTATCCTCGTAACAACCCTGTGTGGCACGTATGGCTCAGAGATATTGATCTGTCAAAGTCCGCCCAAGACAGCTTCACAGCCCTGTAGAGAAATGAAGCTCAGACTCTCTGTACCAAGATCGATACTCTCCCTCCCCCCAACACCAACACCACCACATGGTACGTGCAGTGCAGTGAGACTTCCTCTTCCCTTCAGAACGCAAGGCCCCCTCCACAACACAGAGGGATGCAAACCGCTTTTAAACTAACGTCAAGGGTTTTAAGGAGCTTGCTAGATCACAGCCATTGCATGCTATCTGCGTGATTTATTCTGCTTACAGCGCTGTATGCCCAGATTTCAGGATTCTGCTTTACAGGTCCTTTCACCCTTTCCCACTGTGAATTATTTCAGCCCTTGTTTTGCTTTACCTTCAGAATGTCCTGCATTTCCCCCTTCAGCTGCCTGAGCTCATGGAGCACATCGTCTGCTTTCTTCACCGTTCTCTCGCCTGGATTGAGATATTGATTTGTGCTTTTAAATGCAGGGAAGGCCTCTGTCTGCAGAACACTGGACCTGCTAAGAAACATATTTCAGGTGCTCATTAATCCTCATTAAGATCATGAAGAGATAATAATTTCTCATTATGAGACTACTGTCGTGACTCTAGCTAACTCCCCAAGCTTCTGCTCACGATTTTAGGCACACTGACACACGACAATAACAGTGAGATTTCTTTTATTTGTAAATCACACGGAAATTCAAAGCATAACGGTTTCATTTCTGCAAACGCAAACTTGAAGCTGAAGACGGACCAGACAGCTTTCAGGTAGAACAGCTTAGTGCGAACAGCACACACTCAGGGAATGACATTTAGAGTTAGTCCCAGTCCCTAGAGATCAGGAGCGGCCACGCTGCGCTGAGTCCTCTGGAAACAAAGGGAGACTCTAGGATCAGGCCTGTTGACAGTAGAACATCGGTCATCTGGCAACTAAATCCTCACTCAGCCTGTAGGGCACACTGAGCTGACTACGGAAGCCAGATGCCAGGGAATGAACCTTTGTGACCTAGGGACCTTTCCCAAATCTCGTAGCTTTAGCACTAAGGAAAGGTCCTCTAGCAGGTCCCACACACACACGAGTTTCAGAACAGCAACGATCAGCCTCTATCTTCTCTGTGCCCGTAACTTTGGCTCCATGCAGAGAAACAGCAGGCTATAGAACACGAAATCCAGAACAGTAATCTCAAGTCCAAATCTATGAAAAGCCACAGCGCACTTTTCATGGCAGAGTTCTTAGAAGTTCCATGTCCAAATAGCAACAGAATATGAACAGAGTGCATCACACAATTCCAAATCAGATAGAAACTCACAGCAGCAGCAGAGCAGCAAGAGGATAGACGAGATAATTCCTAGCAAAGGAATTACTCTTTGGACGTAGCTAATATAGGATGGAGGCTGGCTAATTCTAAGCTACTTTGACAGACAGGGCTTCAGGCCTGCAATCTAAACTCCTGTGCCAACAGGGCGGCACGGTTCAACCTCTTCTTGATGACGCCACAGTGTGAGCAAGAGAGCCCCCACCTTTCTTAAACAATCTTTCCTTCTCACAGAACTCAAGGCTTCGGCCGACAGTTTGAGATAAGCAGAGAAGCAGAGACAAATTCTTCTCAAAACAATTTCTAAACCTTCAGTGTACAATTCACTAAGCCTGCTTAGCGAATTGTCACCCAACAACTACATAGAGCAGGGGTAGGCAACCTGCGGCCCTCAGGTTAATTTCGAAGCATTCTGCGTGCACTCCCTGCCGACAGAATACATGTGAGGAAATGCAGGAGAGGAATGCCCTTTTTGGAAGGGAATGGTTGGCTGGAAGATACACTGCAACAATTTGTTGCAGGTCCCACTTGTTTGATTCTAATTAAGTAGTTAAGACTAGATATAGTCCAACAGAGGCAAACCAAGCGTCGGCAGGGAGTGTTTCTGAAATGACAGGGCCGAAGCCAGTAATTGGCAAAGCCAAAAATGGGTGGTTCGCCCCCTTTTCCCCTGCCGCCCCCTTTTCTCTCTATTCCTACCCAGTAGCCAGGGAAGGATCAGATAGCTCTTGCCGAGGCCTGAACAGAGGCAAGGGTCCATTTTCACGGTTTATAAGCTCAAACTGATATAAACTCACACAGAGCATGCAAGCGAACTTTTGAACCTCATCCTGGCGCAAGCAAACCCTTGCACCCGGCAAGCAAACAGCCCCTTCCATTTCAAGCACGTACATCATTCTACTAGGGCCGAAGTGCCAAGAATTACACGAGCAGAGAGATAAAAGCAATCAAGGGAGGAAGCATCTTACTCTTCTAATATTTTAATTTTTGAACTAAGATTAGGATATCACTGCTGATCGAGTGAAACATGGTTCAGTTTCAGTATCACAGCCTTTTTTTAAAAAACAACAACTGGTCCTCTCTAGATTATGTTAAAAAGCTAACAGCTTAAAGCAGGGGTGGGCAACTTGTGGCCCTCCAGATATTTTGCCCTACAATTCCCATCAGCCCCAGCCAGCATAGCCCAACCTCCCCCAACCCAGTGTCCTCCAGATGCTGTCCAAGCATTCCTGACCACTGGCCAAGCAGGTTGGGGCTGATGGGAAATAAAGCTCAACCTGGTGGACAGCAGGCTAGGGAAGGCTGGCATAGCCAATCGTGATGGGAGTTGGAGGGCCACAGGTTGCCCACCCTGGCTTAATTCAACAAGGAACCTATTTACCCCTCTCTTTCAAAACTCCACGGCTTCACACTGTTTGTTCGCTCCTTCCAACATGCGCTTTCGCTTAATGGCGTTTCTTGAGAATTCAAGATTTCCTCTAGAAGTTTCCCTCCACCTAGAAGAGAAGAAAACATGACATATTGTACCTAAATTCATTGTGTGGTGTGCGCGCACAAATGCATGTTCAACATATATGGGGTATATATTGGTTTCCGCTCAAAGATAACACCATTTCCACAGATTTAGAATGATATCTAGACATGTCGATTAATTTTAAAACATTTACAGAAAGTCCGCTATGAAGCAATATACCGACTTGACCTGACCAATACCTGATTAACGCACATGAAATTGTCAATTCACCATTTCTCCTGATGTCCAGGATCGTATCTCGGCATATGTCTTTTGGACTTCTCAGTTTCAGTGTCATTTGAAACTTAATATGGCAAAGAGAGAATTGTTTGTTTTTCTTCACTTTACTCCTCATATTGAGGCAGTAGCTAATTCCTGTTGTTTTTTCTTATATAATATCGTCAGGATTCAATCGTTTTTATCTGTCTCTTCCACCAAGACTCTTGTTCACGCTTTGGTCATTTCTTATTTGGGCTAGTATAACTTTCCCCTGACTGGCCTTCCTTCTTCTCATGTTAGTTCATTGCTTTCTAGTCATCATTCTGCTGCTAAGATCATCTTCTGGGCTCGTCGCTTTGATCGTGTTACTCCACTCCTGAAATTCCTTCAGAATCCAATATAAACTACAGAATCCAATATAAGCTTCTCCTGTTGACTTTCAAAGTATGTCATGGTCTACCTCCTTCCTAACTTTCCCCTCTTATATCACATTATTGCCCGTTCGTGCTCATCAAATGTTATGTTTCTTACCCGCCCAAGGGTCTCTACTTCCCTTGCGCGGCTCCGTCCATTTTCTCTCGCTGCCCCCTAGGCCCGGAATTCTCTTCCAGAGCATTTGCAGGCCGCAAGTTCAGTTATGGTCTTTAAAGCTCAGTTGAAAACTTTTTCTTTTTTTTCCAAAGCTTTTAGAACTTTAGTTTGACCTTACCGTTTTATAATGCTGTTAGTTTTATTGTCCCCTGTGCCTATTTGGTACATTTCCTCCCCTTTCTTGTTATTTTAACGTGAATTTATCAAAATGTAAGCCCATGTGGCAGGGTGTGGCTGTTTTATTGTTTTACTATGCACAGCACCAGGTGCATTGATGGTGCTATATAAATATATAATAACAACAGCAAACAACAACAACAACAATTTTTAGCCCAAATAGACAACCGTTAGAGGCATATTCAGAAGAAAGGCCTAAAATACGATTAAGTGTGTGAGGTACTTGAAATGCCTGGAGTCTAAGTGGTGCCTCACAAAATTCACATTCTAAGGCTGACTAGAACCTCACCTAGGTGAGTCCAGAATGGACATCCTTGTGGGGAAACTACAGCAGCCGGACTACTCACAGGAGGCAGTGGGCACATCCACTTAAATGAGGAAGAAAAGTAACAGCAGCAGCAGCCCTGGAACTTTCCTGTGCCTTACCCAGAGTTCCTCCACAAGATGTCTGGTGCAGGTTTTCTTTATCCCCAACAGGTTGCTCCCGCTTTGACATTTTCTGTGAGATTTTAGCATCTTTAGATAGCGGCACGGGTGCATATCTCCGAGGGGCTGGTGTCTTGAGGGGGGACTTTTGTCTATGGACGCCGCGGCTTCCAAAGTGCTGTGAACAGGCTGGAACATAGGAGGGAAAATCTATTTGCCCATGACAGAATGCACATTTAAAGAGAAGACCAGAAGCTGAAGAGGTCGTTCTAAAATGGGGGAGGGGGGGGAGAGATGTGTGGTTGGATTGCAATTCCCATCATCCCGCAACACTGGCCATGGTGGGTAGCACGGATGGCATTTGTAGTCCAATAACATCTGGAGGGCTGTACATTCCCCGCCACAGTTCTAAAACCGCCAGAACACAGTTCTAAAACCGCCAGAACCTCATCAAGACAGAGCCATCTCAATGTATCAGAAAAGGATAACAGACGCATTGCAAGATGAAACTGGGTATCTGGAAGGAAATAAGAGACAAAGCTCTATGGTAGGCAACCCCAACCTGGTGCCCTCCAGATGTCAGTCCAACACATCTGGAAGGCACCAGGCTGGGAAAGGCAGGAAAGACCTGCCAAAACCTGAACATGTTTTGGAAGGGAACTTTTAATTTGGCAAGTCTTTCAATAGTAAGGAGAAACTGACTGGGAAAAAGAGGGAGAGAGGAGACTCCTGAGAACAGGAGGGAACAGCCAGGCATAAACTAGTCAGTTTCACTCCAGCTTGGAAATGTAAGCTATTCACAGCAGAATCTATAGGGATTAGCCGGTAACCGGGGTTATACAAACACCTGTTTCTTCTTTTCACAGAGGCTCAAATCCAGACGTCACACCAGTCCATGTCAAGGAAGCTTATTCATAGTTTGATGAGCTATGTGAATTGAGAAACCGTGGTTTGTGACTGATTGGCAAACCAGAGTTACAGACCATGGTTTAAGGAAGGTTTGCAAACCATTGTTTGGGGTTGCTGTGTGAATTGATAAACTGAGGTTATGGCCACTGTTTCTACCATGGGGAGGGGGGATTTGTGGCCCTCCAGATATTTTGGCCTTCAACTGCCATCCGTCCTAGCCAGCATAGCCAATGGCGAAGGCCAATGGAAGTTGTAGGACAAAATAGTAGTTTGTCTAGTGTATGTCTGGAAGCACACATCATGGTTTGGAGTCTAAACTATGATTTAGTGTGATCTGAGTTGTGCTGCTGTCAAAGCTACAGAGCAAGTCACTGAGGGCAAGAATTTTGTGCTATGGAGCATTAAACAATTATTATTATTATTATTATTATTATTATTATTATTATTATTTCCCACCTTTCTCCCCAATACTGGGACTCAAGTACTAAAGAACAATTCTAATGTTATACTTTGTCTGCATTGTATGAAGCCCTCACAAAACACACAATTGCAACAAGTGAAAAATGAGATATGAAGCAATGCACTTTGCTCCTTTACAGTTCTATATACATGTACATGAAGACGGCATAGAAAATAACACTCGATCGCATCTCACCTTGCACATGCGCTGCACTAGAAGGAAAGAGATCCTGGTGATGAGATGAGGCTTGGCTGCCAAGCGGCTTCCCTGCCTTCATGTCACGTTTTGCCATTTCTTCGGAAGGTGCTGCGCCGGCAGCTTGGAAGCCACCCGAATTGAGTGCAGAGGTAATTAAATGGGACTAGGAAGAGGAGGTTACAGTTTCAACATACACGTCTGTACACACAAGAAAAAATATCGCAGATAATTGCTTGTGGCCATGCCCTGGTTTGAAGATGAAGAACATAATCCCCACCCCACCCCCAAATGCAAACATACATCAAGGAAAGGCAACTGGGAGATTAGGGGCTCAACTCAGCCTCTACGGACTTCCCACCTCAAGGATCTAACCCCCCCCCCCCACTTTATAATTCCCTTCAGTCATTTTCTCCCACACACGCAAGAGACACACAGCTAAACAGAGCTGTGAAGCTGCTATTTGTATCCGGAGGGAAGATCCCACTGCGCACTACTTTGAGGATCGGGAACATCCGCTGGGATTCCAGCCATCCGTGTCCCTTCTCCTCTTGGCGGCGGCTATTTTCATTTCAAAAAGGGCATGTAAAACACCAACCCTCATTTACGGTCTCGTCATGCTTGACTTTAAACCTCTTGCATCACCACACCCAACTCCTTATTAACATTGCTTAACCCAAGTACTTTCTCAAAATAGGAGATGCTTATGTTACAATTTTAAGCACTTAGGTGATTACAGCTGCAATCCTATATATATATATATATATATATATATGGATTCATTTCTATGATAATGTACGTGGACTACAAGGGCAGCAGCACAAAGCGATCAATACAGGATCATGATAAAGCAGACTTTCTCCAATCTATGCTGGACTACAACGCCCATCACATCCTGGCAATGCGACCATCGTTTGAAGAGAATTAATCAGCCAAGTTCTGTATTTTATCCTGCCGGTACCTGAATATTCATTTGCTGCTGCTGCAAATTTTCCAGATGCTGAATTCGCTGTCCCATGAACAGATTCATCTGTCTTTCAAGCTCGCTGACTCTTTGGTGGCAAGGGGGGCGCTCAAGCTGCTGAGCCTTCGCATTGGCCTGCTGCTCTGCAACACGCTGCAACTGTCTGTCTGTCTCCTGTAGCTTATTAAGTATTTCAGAAACAGAGCTCACTTTTGCTTCCAAGTCACTCTGGACCTGAGGGAGAAGGGCTGGCATTAAAATACGAGGAGCTGTGAAGACCAAACGTTCTCTCCCCCAGCCCAACCCCCAACCCAAGCTGGCTGCAGGTTGGTCACAAAGGAATAAAAGCTGACCTTTAACATGGCTGAGCCTGGCCTGAAGATATGGAGGACTGTCCAACAATTTATTAAAAGATTATTAGATCAATGAGTTAAATCTGCACATTACCAAAAAACAAAACAAAAAACAACTAAATATGAGAGGTACCTTTTTGAGACATAAAAGAAAGTATAGAATAACATACAGATAACAGCTACATACAGATAACACTCATGATTAGGAGGAAAGACAATGACTTAAAATTCTCTTTTTCATTCCCTATTACAGAGACACACTAGCATCAAAGTAGTATGAAACACACTAGCCTCACAATCACCGGACTTCCCCAACCTGGTGGCCCCCAGATGTGTTGGACTACAACTCCCAGCTGGCCATATTGGGACTTGCAACCCAACACACCTGGAGGTCACCAATCTGGGGGAAGCTTCCATCCACTAATATAGCTAGTATGTTTTTAGATATACACATTACACATACCTCCGACACGTGTTTTTCAACTGTTTAAACACTTAAGGTAAGTTCCATGGCTTGGTTCTACAATTGCTTACCCCCATTCAAGGAAATTTGCAGCCTCCCACTTTCAGTAACCGTCACCTTTGCGCCTAACAATAGGCCCCTCCCTCCAGAGCTGCACCATCCCAGGTGAGACGAAGAGATGCTGCTGCTGACAAAACTCATCTTGGCTCCTCCACATGTACATGGAAATGCTCTCTGCACGAGAACAAGGTTTCCTGGATTGAAAAGCATTTCACACCCGTACACCCGTAGATATTTTTAAAGCTTTAATCTCTGTGCTTCATTATAAAGGGGCCCTCCCCACGACTCATTTTCAATCTGCACTAATAAGGGTAGTTCACATCAAGGGCCAAGAGTAGCGCACTGCATACCCTGTACAGTGGACTGAATAGAATTCTGGACCTAGATTCAAATTCCTGCTCAGTCACTGACTCACGAGGCAGCCTGAAGCAAGCCACAACCTCAGTACCCCACCTTTAAAATCCAAACAGGAGTGATTTACTTCCTAGGATTATTACGAGGCAATATTTGTCCATTACGCACGTTCTTCAAGAGAAGGAGTCACTAGAATTAGCATGAGCCACAAAAAAAAAACTTCACTAGAAATAACTCAAATACCAGCAAAACTGGATGCACTAACCAACAGAAATCAACATCTGAAGTACCTGCGACTGACTGTAGGGACAGAGATGATCAAACTGGATTCTCAGATGTCTGAGAAGAACCTGTATATCCACAAGCATTAAGACAGCCTTTAATCAAGATTCCATGTCTGATTCTTGCATGCACGTAGAAACACAGTGCCGAACACTCCCCTCCCAAACACACAGCCAACGTCCAAAATCTACAGGGGTGTGTGTGGAATAATATAGCAGAACAAACATGCAAATTAAAACCCATGCTTAATTTGCAAAACACATCCCAAGCACCGGCCCACTGTCTCTTCCTAGCAGGTATGAGCACACCAGCATCACCCTCAAACGTGGAGGGTTTAACTCGAGAAGGACCTTATCAAAAGCAGCTGCTTACTTTGAGAAGTGGGGCGGTGGAAGCAATGGCGGCGGCTGTTGCAGCCGCAATGGTCGCAGCAGAATCCATCTCGCTATATGTTGACTTGGTGCTGTCCTTTTGATCCGGCCGTCCATTATCTAGAAGCTGTACCTTCACCTCTTTGAACACCGGAGCACTTTGAATTCTGTGTATATTATTATTAATTATCATCATCATCTTTATTTATATCCCGCCTTTTGCCCAAAGCTGGGCCTCAAGACGGCTTTACAAAATTAAAACATACACAGTTAAAAGCTATAAATAAGAGATATACAAAAGTTAAAAATATAATTAAATCGGTTTCAGGATTAAAACATTTCAACATTTAAAAAATGTATTAAAATTAAAAGACTTAAAA
This sequence comes from Anniella stebbinsi, assembly GCA_029215795.1. NCBI lineage: Eukaryota > Metazoa > Chordata > Lepidosauria > Squamata > Anniellidae > Anniella > Anniella stebbinsi. The sequence goes on from JARDYH010000001.1 coordinate 365,646,599, forward strand.
CGTAGATGGGGGTCCACATTATTCACCAAAGGCCTGCCGGAATAAGAAAGTTTTTGTGTGCCTCCGGAAACACATCAAGGAGGGAGCCAGTCTGGCTTCCCTGGGAAGGGAGTTCCAGAGCGCTGGAGCAGCCACTGAGAAGGCCCTCTCCCGCGTTCCCTCCAGGCGTGCCTGTGATGGTGGTGGGACCGAGAGAAGGACTTCCCCTGAAGATCTCAAGGGACAGGCAGGCTCGTAAGGGAGAATACGGTCTTTCAGATAACCTGGACCCGAGCCATATAGGGCTTTAAAGGTCATAACCAGCACTTTGAATTGTGCCCGGAAACAGACTGGGAGCCAATGGAGCTGTTTTAACAGAGGAGTTGTATGCTCCCTGTAACCAGCCCCGGTTAACAATCTGGCAGCAGCTCTTTGAACCAGCTGAAGTTTCCGAACACTCTGCAAAGGGAGCCCCACGTAGAGCGCGTTACAGTAATCCAATCAGGGTGTAACTAAGGCATGTGTCACCGTAGCCAGGTCAGACATCCCCAAGAACGGGCGCAGCTGGCGCACTAGCTTTAACTGTGCAAATGCATTCCTGGCCACCGCTGAAACCTGGGCATCCAGGCTCAGGGCTGACTCCAGCAGTATACCCAAGCTGCGAACCTGTGTCTTCACGGGGAGTGTAACCCCATCCAACACAAGCTGAATCCCTACTCCCTGATCTGCCCATCGGCTGACCAGGAGGACCTCTGTCTTGTCTGGATTAAGCTTCGATTTGTTAGCCCTCATCCAGTCCATTACTGCCGACAGACACTGGTTTTGCACCGAAACAGCTTCCTTGGAATAGGGTGGAAAGGAGTAGTAGAGTTGGGTGCCATCAGCGTATACAAGACAGACAGGCAAGGGCATGCAGTGTTCCTTTTGAAGGCCCATTTCCTCCTAGCTCTTTTCTAGAGATCGCTTCAGGGAACTAACATGCCTTGAGCACTGCTTCATAAATGAGCATGGCGTGGAGACTCCAGTACATGAGAAGATGCCTTACATCAGGACAGACTATTTGTCCATCTGGACCAGGACTGTCTGCTCTGACCGGCAGCAGCTCTCGAGGGTCTCAGTAAGAACGAGGTCTTTCCCCATCCCCAACTCCTGGACCTTTTTAAGTGGAGATGCTGGGGGCTGAACATGGGACTTTCGACATGCAAAGCTCGATGTTAGAGCACATGTTGGGGTCCCTCTTCACTTAAAAAAAAACTTCCAGCGTCACACTTTTCCTCTAATGGAAGCACACAGTATATTTATTTTCAAAGACTCTCCTATGGCCTTAGGTTGGATCAAGACCATCGGTCAGATAAAAGTCCAGCGGGGAGGGGCTGTAGCTCAGTGGTAGAGCCCCTGCTTTGCACGCAGAAGGTGCCAAGTTCGATCCCCAGCATCTCCAGGTAAGACAGGAAAAAGCTCTGCCTGAAACGTGGCAAGCCGCCGCTTCCAGTCGGAGTCAAGAATACTGGGCTAGATGGACCAATGGTCTGACTCAGTATAAGGCAGCTTCCTACGTTCCTAAAAGCTTGAACCATGATTATTAAAGATTATTAAGGAGTCCCATCATCTTTTTACAGGACAGTTGGCCTCCTCTTTCTCACAAAGCAGGCTCAGTTTCTTGCAGAGTGTCCTAAGGGAACATGTAGTCCCATTATAATGTGAGCAAGTGTAAGTTGGAAGCAGATCTACCCAACTGAAGTGAGCTTTAGCCCTGTCCTCCTAAGACCAAGTGCTTGTTTAGCAGTAAATGTAACATAAGCATAAAACAGCCCGTATACAGGCAGGGTTGTAAGTCCAGATGCCCAGCAGCAATTCTTGCTCTGGGAGCCCTTTGGCCATTTAGAATAACCCACCACCTGGACTGCCTTGAAGATGTGATGCAGTTAAGGTACATTCAAAGGAAGATCTCACTTTATTTCATCTGCTCTTCAAGCAGTTTCAGGGCACTACAACTATCATTTCTGTACAACGCATGAGTGGCACATAAATCAGGATTAAATGTATGCCAAAGAAAATTAAAGGGAGTTGTGGGACACATGCCCACCCCAGCCCTCAAAATTTGAACCATTAACAGAGATCAACATTTTGTTTCAACTGGTCACCTCTTACCGCTGTTTGAATACAGCTCTTACAGCCTCCTTCTGCCCAGTATCATACTGGGAGATAAAAATGTCAGCTGCTGTAGAACAAAAAGAGAACAAATTGAGCTAAGCAGAAACCAAAATACCCACCAAACACAACCTTATGACAAAGAAAGTGTTATTTCAGGCATTACTCAGCAGCAGCAGAAGCAGCACACCCAGCTACATCAGTTCTTGGGGCCACGCACCTCCTTCACCCTCTGCAACCTCACATAGAACATCATGCCAGCGCCAGAGATTCCACGGTTTATTTGAATTGGGATTTCTCTGACCTTGCTTTCAAGGAGACTGTGGATCGGAGGGCCGGCAACATAGCATGCATCTTGCAAGCTCAGAATCTCACCATCAGTCATTATTCTCTCTGCGCGATAAGGGCTCCTGGAGAGTAGGCATTGCAAGCCCAAGACAAGCACTTCATGTCATTGGTCACAAGGCATCCTAGGTCTATTATGGAAAGATTGTTTTAGGATGTTTTTATGACGTTTTAATGTGTGCCATGTTTTAATCAGTTTTATGTATTTTATCATATTCTTGTTCCCCGCCTCGATCCAAACGGAGAAGTGGGTAAGAATATATTATTATTATTATTATTATTATTATTATTATTATTATTGTTTACTACAACTGTTTAAATTGTTTTAACTTTTTTAAAAAATTAGGCTGTTTTTATCATTTCATATTTTGTAGGGGGGGTTTAATGAATTGTTGAAATCCTCCCAAAGAGCTTCAGCTATGGGGCGGTATAGAGATCAAATTAACAATAACAACAACAGATGGGAAGGCCAAATATCATCAAGACACCCTTCGATGATGCTTCTCCCCCCACCCCCCTTTGAACTCTCAACATGCAGAACCCACCACCACCAATTTGGGTGAGTAATTGTTTCTTTGCAGAAGGCCTGTTCAGACAACACACTAAGCCATGGTTAGGCCACTAACCCTTTTGCAGCAAATGGTTAGTGAGCGTGTTTAACCTGTGGTTATGTAGCTATCGTGGTTAGGAATGGTTCACGGAACATGCTAAGTCATGGTTCACACACAACATGCTAAGCCATAATGTTTTGCTCAAAATGCTTAACCACCGTGGCTTAGCGTGTTGTCTGAACAGGGTCACAGAAGACAGCTGGATGTTATATTTCAAGCTACCATCAAACACAAAACATTGCAGCCCACTCCATCAAGGTTTAAAACGGACAAAACTAAACCACCCCTAAAAGTTACTGACAAAAACATCACATGACAGACACAAATAGATTTTGTCACATGCAGAACAATTCGGAAGCTATGTTACAATTTTTAAAAAAACAACAACAAATATTTTTCCAGTTTAACACACCCTTTTTTCTACAGTCTTAAAATGTGACAAAGTCAACAGGTCAGTGACAAATGACCACTCCCAACTTTAAAACCAGCACTAAAAATTAACTTAGTTTTTTTAAAGCATAATGCTACACATCTGATTTAACAAATTCCTGTAGGAGAAAAGACCCAGAAAGCAGGGGGGGGGGGGGGGGAATTGGGTTCAGTTCTAGTTCAGCTGCAACTGAAGTTGTTTCAGGTTGATTCTGTTTCATGCTGCTAAAGGTTCACGAGCCAGTTTGGTCCACATAATAAACAGTTTAGCTCTAGTTCATATGAGAAAATTTAAATAAAATACAAAAAACCTCCTGACTGTTAGAGCAGCATGACAATGGAACCAATTACCTAGGGAGGTGGTGGGCTCTCCTACCCTAGAGGCATTCAAGAGGCAGCTGGACAACCATGCTTTAAGGTGGATTCCTGCACTGAGCAGGGGGTTGGACTCGATGGCCTTATAGGCCCCTTCCAACTCTACTATTCTATGATTCGGATACTGGGTTGAAGCAAGCTAATGTGGGGACAGGAGGGGTGAAGAATTGACAAAGATTACTGCATTCTCCCTTCTATAATTAGGATTCAACAAAACTAGGATTCAACAAAACTAGGGAAACAAAGAATTATCAACCCTAAAGCAGATGGATTCTTTGTCGCCTGTCTTGCATTATTGTATTACCACACATACATGTTGTGTGTTTACCCCCTTCTTTGTTGCGACATATATCTTGACCTAACTCCTATCAGAAAGGGAAAGAAGTTTAATCTCTGCCTAATGATTTCCAGAACAGGCCCTTGAAGAAGGCGGAGGATAGAAGCTTATACAGACCCCATACATAGAAATCCTCCCTGATACAGGTTTTATTTTATATGCTTATTCTTGCGGAGCCAGTGAGTGCACCACATCAGGTGTTTTGTGAGTTCATTCAACCCATACGCTGAAACAGAAAGTTGAATTTCCCCACCATTTCTTTTCTGGTTCGGTTTCAACAGAGGCTTTCAGATAATGATTCAGGCTGTGTTTCGGATCAGGAAAAAAAATACAGGTTCATTCATTTTTAATTCATGTTCAGTTTGACCATGACAGAACTATGGAAATGTGATCCCCAAAAGACAAGGAATTAAGATAACAATCCTATGCATACTTACCTGGTGTAAGCCCATTGAACACAGTGGCTCTAGTTTTGGAATGTAGATGCACAGGATTGCGCTAAAAATATATATTACCTTTTTGTTTACTTGCATCCCCTTGTGAAGGAATGTGTACTGCAGAAGTCTGGGGAGGAAGGGAAGGGGGCAGAAGAGGGAAAGATGATAGACGTTTCCATTGAATTCAAGATAACCATACTGTTATGTAACTCCAGAGGTGTAGACCTATGAATCTGATGCAGCAAAAAGCCTTCTGACACTTGTAAGACTGAGAAATATACTGTGGCATAAGCCTGCACCACAATACGTCTGTTAGCTTTTAAGGTGCTCCAAGACTCTTGGCATGCAGCAAGGGGGCTGCACGGCAACTGTGGGCATGGGCAGAACAGAGATGGGTGAGGATTGGGTTCCCTCTTCCCATCCCCACTGAAACATACACATCCCACACCTAGGCTCAGTTCAGACAACATCTTAGTCAACACAGTGTAAAAACTCCACTCAACGGTTGAGTTTTTAAGGGTACTCCCCACACAAAATGTTCTAACTCCACCGTTGAGTGACTGTGGGCTAAAGTGGAGTTGAGTAAAATCTATCGCGATGTTTGATTGACAATTTCCCTGCCCTCTTCTCCTCCCCTGGTCCTCCTGATGGTATCCCATCAGCCATTGCTGCAAAAAAACAATCCTGGCTGCTCTCCTGGAGCAGCACTCGCTCTTTTCGCTGTTCTTGCCAGGGAACTCTGTAGCCTGTGGGAAAAGTCAATTGAATGCTACGGAAAACTCCACAGAGCCCTCCATACAACACGCAACACAACAGTTGTGCAGGAACTCTCCTCTGCACAGCATGGATGTTCTTGTGTTTTCCAAAAAAACCTCCATGGAGTTTTCACGCCAGACAGCACATTTCTCAATGGTGGTGTAAAACCCCCACCATGGAGTTCTGAAACCACCACTGAGAAACGTGTTGTCTGAGCTGAGCCATACAGCCTCCCTAGCCCGCTTACTGCTTCACTGCCCCATTTACTGACTGTCTCTCTCAGTCACACAGACACACGCTCCTTTCTTATCACTTCCCCCCAAATCTTCATCAGGATCTTGGAGGAGACCAGAGTTCAATCTTCTCTCCTCCCACAAATTCTCCTTCCTAGAGGTGGCTGCTCTAGTCTAGGCCACCTTGCTCCATGACGTCTCTCTCTCAAGAATAAGATTATTGACGGAGAAACCAGAGCCCCGCAGCCTAGAGCATCTTTTGCCACACTAACCTGCTGCATTCCAGAGTACGGTCAACTGAAGGAGCAAAAGGCCCCATTGTAAGTCCCAAAGGTAGAGAGAGAAAGGTGTGAGGAGGGGAACTGGGCAGCAGTGAGGGCACCTGGAGGTTGCAGGGAACCCACATGCAGCTTAAACAAATAGCTTCTAAAGTCGCAGCAAAGCTTGAAAAGGAAATGGTAGGGTTTTTAACAGAGGGGGAAAAGCAGCCAGGATTATGTTCCCCCAACTATCATGAATTCCAAGTTCTTATAAAAACAAAAAGTTTGCCAATATCCAAGTCAGTCATTTCAGTTTGACAGTAATAATCTCAGAATAAGAATATTGTGAAATTGATGAAAACATCTAGGGTGATAGTGGTCCTTTAGTAAAGCAGCAGTCAAGAGATTATGCCAGAAAGGAATACAGATGGCCAATATTCTGATATTTGGGTCAGCAAAACATAACCATATGGAAACGACTATTTGAACTACCCTTTGTAGACTGAAGAACAGAACACCACTGTGCTTACCTCTGGAGATAGCTGTGAGACCTGGCCATCTTTTTCAGGTGATGGCAGCTGCTCTGAATGTCTGCCAGTACACTTGCTTACAGCACCTGGAAGAAATGTTAATTTATTGCATTATCTATTTCTAGATACGTTCCTTATCTCAATACACATAAGCCCAAATAACTTCAGCAAGACAGAAGAAGGGTGGAGGAATGAACTAGACATATTGCGGATGTTGTTAACACAGAAGATAATGTTTATACAAGGACTAGAACACACATAGTTTATCATCTATTTAGGTAAACAGCAAGTGTCCCGTCTGCCTTCAGACAGCCTCCATTATCACTCAACCAATATGTATCATAAAGCCCAGAGTATGCTGGCAATATTATTGTTCTTTAATTTTACAAAAATCTGCTCACAGAACTGGAAACTCAAGGTCTTACAACCCCCATTTAGTACTCAACTGTCTCACAGTATCCAGCCTTTCTTACCACAGACCATCTATGCCAATGGCAGCGAGAAGGGCTGTGGACTCCTCGCCAAAAGAGCTAAGGGTACAGACAAGGCACCAGACAGAGAAAGCCAAGATGGGACAAAGCAGCTGGGATGGGGAGTTTGTCACCACTTGTCATCCAGTGGGCATTTCGTTAGTAACCTAGATTAAAACGTGTCAACATCGTAGAAACTCAATTTTTTACAGGAGTGCTATATTTGTAAAGATACAACACACAAAGCAAAATGGGTTTAAGAAAGCTTGAAAAGTGCAAAATTAGGATGGAGCTACAGAAGAGTGGCAGAAGAGAAGGGTTTCTGGGTAACACTCGTCAGCCTAGTTCTGGCTGATTGGAGTAAGTTCTTCCCAGAGGACTTGAGTGTGCGGGGCGGATTATACGGGAGAAGGCGATCCCGCAGGTAGCCTGGACTTAAATCATGTAGGGCTTTATACTTCGCCCGGAAACTGATTGGCAGCCAATGAAGGGATTGATAACTAATCAATACTACAGAGTACAAAAAGTAATTGCAAAACATTAATTATATAACAAATCATAGAATATTATACCAAAATGGAAACTGGACAGTGCACAAACATTTTGACCCTACTTGTTTCTAATAATCATATAATAGTCTATGCTAATACACATCCACCTGTCCCAGATGCATTTCAACACCAAGTGTCTTAGTCAGTGGGATAGCTATAGCCCCAAAACACTAAGTTTTGTTAAGTTAATTGTCCAAATCAGACCACAAAGTCACTCTTGTATAGCTCATCTGTTTCGGTCAATTTCTGGATACATCAAATGAGGAAGAAAGATGTAACATTCCCTCCTATCTCATAACAGATAATTTTTAATTGAAGCATCCACGTACCAACCCGAAGCATGAATCATGCTTTCAATAAAGCTCTACCTGTGAAGAAACTATACGCCGCAGGTTTGGGTGCCATAGATACTTGTAACAATGAGGCTTTTGATTGACATCAAAATGATGCTGACTGCTGAACTTCAAAAAATTTAGAACGGCACAGCATTACAAACACACCTTCTGTTATACCTCCAGAAGTTGCTGCTGATGGCTTGTGAGATGCAGGTTTGTTTGCCAACAATGCTGGAGGAATATAAGCTGCATCATCCTTAACCAACATGGAACATTCTGGGCGACAGGGTGGAGCCACTTCTCGAAGCTTCTTCGCTGAAATTCGGATCTTCTTCTTCATGCAAGCAGTAGGTTTGCTGTCAGCAGATCCTGCTGTCTGACTGTCAGAGGGGTTCTTTTTCATGTGGAAGCTGGTGGAGCGGATGAGAACGTCACTGGCAGTGAGGCTAGCTAGAGTGCCCTCGCTCACATCACTTGGCTCTTCCACTTCCATTAACAGCTCACAGCATAGCTTTCGGCCCTTGCGGCTACTAAACAAAGCACAGGAATAAACACTAAATGAGACAAAACAAAGGGAGAAAAGTGAACCATGGAGGAAGGAGTGGAACAGAAGCAAGATTGAGATGCCTACTAATTATTGCTGTGACCATGATAGCACATGCTCAAATGACAAACACTATCACCAAATTTAACCAAACATAGCACATGCTTGAATGTCAAGAAGAGTTTTGCTTACAGATCACCTTAGAATAAAAAAATGCGTGACAGGTTATCACAGTCAACTTTCTCCTAAAGGACATTCTGTAGAGTATAAACAACAACAGGAATGGTGATCTAGCCAACTTGCCCGGAAAGTCACAAGACTCTACGAAACAACCTAACTCCCACTGAGACAAATCCCCCATATTCCTATACAAGGGATACAGAGCTAACATAGATTCTGTAATGGGGCATGTTTCCCTTCCACCCAGTTTAGGGCAACTTCACAAGGCTTCACATAAGACAGTCACTGCTCCTTGCAGATGCCAGGGTTCCTTAGACGTTTTTTTCCAGGGAGGGAGGACATGGAACCTCATTATCTACAAAGGCACCCGAAACCCATAAAACACAGGGAAAAGGCAATTTCCCTAAAATGAATACAAGGGTCCTACATACCCAAGCATCTTACAAGAACTCCCTTGCTTCAAACAACTAAGATCTACTGGGTGCAATATGCTATTTACGGCAAAGGTCATGCAAATGATTCAAGTTCTGCTATACATCCTCTGCCTCTGGGTATTCACTGGGATACTATCTCTGTTCCCAGAGTTAATAGGTATCTTCGCCATGGATGTAATCAAACTGCTCCTGAAACCCCCATAAGGTGCTGGCTACGGTCACTGCTTGTGGCTAGCAAAGGGGGAAGCCACAGAGGGCTCCCCATTTGCCTCCCCCCACCCCACAATTATGTTAACTTGGGCTGCCAGCCTAAGCAGAGCTACACAGAAGTAAGAACCCCACTGAGCTTTGTGGGCCTTACTGCTGCTGAGCAAATATGCTTAGGATTGAGCCGCATGTGGGGTGGCTCTGCTTTCCCTCATACCAAAATAGATGCTTTTTAGAAGTAATGACAATAATTACCCCCTTCGCAGGGCTATTTGAGATCAAAGCATCTCCCCATAGACCCATATAGAGGCGGGGAAAGGGAGAAGCACCTTCAAGGCTCTACCTGGCCATAGGGCGCAGGGCTCCCCTCACCTTCCATCCCAACAGAAGACAGTTGCCTTCTCACAACCCACTTCTCTCCCCAGGTGTGTACGGCTCCCCCTGTCGCTGCACAACAGCCACCCACCGGAAACACCTGTTGCCATAGTAACAGCAACACCTACAGCCGAAACTCCCGCCTATTCCAAACGGGCAAACTTAACCCAACCCCCTTCCTCATCCCCAAGATATGTTTTTTTTTAAAGGCAGCCTGGGTGGGCAATGCGCATGCGCGTCGCGGAAACTTCCGCTCTCAAGGGGCCGCGGGAGCTCCGCGCGCATGCGTCGTAATCCCTCTTTTTCCCCTTACTTTTTTTTGTCTGTGTGTGTCTTTCTTTCCCTTGCACCGATTTATTAACTGTTCGGGTAGAAACAAACCCGCTGCACAAAGGGCCCCCCCGCCATCTACACAAGCGCTCGGCTCCGTCCGACCCACACGCGGTCTCTTCAATTGCCGGCCTTGTCCAGTGCGGGAGGGGGAGTCAAACCGGCCTTGGGGGCAGTGGGGATGCTTGGTCGAGGCGAGGGGGACACTTTATAGTGTTGCACCGCACGCGGTCGATGGAAAGTAAAACTAGCCGCGCGCTTCGCCGTCGCTGATTCGTTTCCAGCACGAGGTATGTGAGAAAGGGGTGAAGGAGCCGTGTGGGGAGGTGGTGGTGCGCGCAGGTCAGGCGAGGAATGGATTGTGGGGGGACCAGAATGAAGGGGTCCCCCAGAGTCTAGGCTGCGAGCTGAACAGGGTTGCCATCTTTTAAATTTCTGGAATTGTACTGGCGCTTTTGACAGCAGCTTACCCTATTTCTTGCTGAAAATCGAAATGTTTTAGCGTTATTTTGTATTGTATATGTATTTTAACTAGTTATTTTTTTTAAAAAAGAAAAAAATATGCAAAGTGCAGAGGTTTTACACCATTAAGCCATATCAAAGTATTAATAATGATGATAGGGATAATAGAAGAATTTAGCAGGTGGTAAAGCTTTTCCTAGCAGGGAGGAAAAGGGCTGAGGGAAAGTTCCGTCTGCTTGAATTTATTTTTTAATAATTTTTTTTGCATACCTGGCTGCTCTTAAGTGCACAAGAGCAGAGCTAGCAGAAAGAAATGAAAACATGGCAACCCTAGGAAGAAGCGAAGGGGTAGGAAGAGGTCAGGAGATAGCTGGGCTTCTGGCTTTCTTGCTGTCTTCTATCACTGCTATCCAAAAGGAGGAAGGATCAGAAGAATTCATCATGACCTTGGCCGTCCCCTAAGCTGCCACCAAACGGCCTTTGCTCTGGGGAGTGACCTGGAACCCATTGAGGTTTAGGGCATAGGCAAGAATCTAGATCTGGGAGACCTGAATTCAAATGTCACCTTGGCCGTGAATGTGCCTTGGGCAATTTGCATATCTCTCAGTTTTAAACCCTTTCCTTTAAAAATGGATATTTTTGCATCATACATGGATGTGCATGCATTTTATGTACCACTATCATAGCTGTAGTTGAAAAAACATGTTTATTGCATGTGCATGTTATGTTTTACATTCAGTTATATGTGTAGGCTTATGTATTAACAAGGGATGGCCTGTCCTGCTTGTTGGTTCTGGGTGGGGGTGGAGAGGGGTTTGTTGATTTCATGTAACCCTTTTTTAAAACTTAAGGAGCCTCCACAGCTATCAAGTCTGTGCCAGGCTCAAGAAGGAGGGAGCATGTTGTGGCGGCTGCATTATACTAGGGACTTTGAGGAGTGGGCAGATTTTCGACTTGCAGGGTCTACTTGGTTTGATTTATGAGAATCACCAACAAGAGTTAAGTGCAAAATAATGGCGCAGTCAAGCAGACATACGCTAAGAATTAAGCTTAGCTCAGGAATTTGTCAGGACCAGAACCAAGCTCACAAGCCCTTTCGCACAAAGTTCCACTCCTGCTTTTTCCCCAAGCATTCTTTTTCAGCACCCCAATTTGTTTGCTAGAGAAAAACTGTTTAGTTGTTCCTGGTGTTAGATAATTGGGAGACAAAACTCCTTGCTGATCCATTGCACTCCACCCAAAAATCTACTAGTAGATCTCAGTCAATCTTCTGTCCACCCCTCCTAGGTTTCTTTAGTGTGTTTCCTTTTCCCTGAGAGCCAGCAAAAGTGCTTCCTAGAAGAAAGGTACATTGTTTGGCTAATTCTCATGGCAGAGGAAGTGAAGGTAAATAACATGGTCAACTTCAGTTGATAATGAGGTTGGCCTTTTGCTAGGGCCCCAAAAGAGGCCAAGGGCCAACTATCCAATAGTGTTGCTATTCCAAAAGGCTGGAAGCAGTGTCAGGAAGTTTATGTGTAGCTCAACTGTTGAGGATGCCTTGCCTGAGAGCCTCCAACCTCCAAATCCAAGAGCTAACTCTGTACATCTTCTGGTGGGGAAGAAAGGCATATTGCTGGATGAAGGAAGGTCACCTAGCTGTTATGACAATGAGTATTTGAATAAGTACAGGTTAGTAAATATTTGACGTGATTATCAGGAAGTGTCCATGTAGCAACAAAGGCTTGAATCCAACTGTCCTTCCACCAGTAGAATGAAGCCACTGGCGAAATGGATTTCCAGTCGCTTGTGCAGCCCCCTGTGCCCTTCCAGATTTGGGGGTAGATGGGGATCTGCAGGGGGGTGGAGAGGATAAGAAAGTCATCTCGCATGAACAGAAGTCCACTTGTGCAATGTTGGATTTAAGCCAAAATGCAGAACTCTCACTTTGTGTTTAAGATGCTAAAATGTATATTTTTGGTCAGTGTGTTATCTTTTTTGAAGTTAATATAAATGGGTCAGAACAAGCACCCTGGCTTGATTTTATAGAATTATTAGCATGCCTTATCCATTTAAAGATGTGTGTTAATTTCACCTGGATAAAAAACAATGTATAAACTATGTAAGTTGAAGGATCTGCAGAGTGTTTCCCTGGGTAATACACTTTCTACCAGCTTCATGGTAAATAAAGGTACTTTTTACCTCTTCCTTCTTAGAATCATAGAATAGTCAAGTTGGAAGGGGCCTATAAGGCCATCGAGTCCAACCCTTGCTCAGTGCAGGAATCCCTTCCTTGCTTTTCCTTACAGGATATGCATTTAAAAATAAAATAAATGTTTAAGCTGTAGAGAATTTCATTTCAGGCACAATTGTTTTGGATTTAATTTTGACCCACATATCTTGTATTTAGTTTAGGTGGCGGTTGGCTGAGTGAGCACTAAATTATGGCTGGGCAAATATCAGAATCTGATCAGATCAAGCAGGTAAATTGTATGTCTCTAAAGAATTGTTGTATTACCTAACAGTTTGGTAACTTAAATGATACTCCCTAAAAGCTGTACCAAATAATATATTTATCAATGCAGAGCAAGTAATTATTATATGCTCCCGGTGCCCTTCAGTTTGATGGTTGTTGTCTCCTCCCCCCACCCATGTTTATTCTCCTGTGAAGGAAAGATCCACCCAGTTCTGAAGATCTGTTTTATTTATTAACAGTTCAAGGAATTTCTTGGGACGTACAACAAACTGACAGAAACCTGTTTCCTGGATTGTGTGAAAGATTTCACTAGCCGAGAAGTTAAGCCAGAAGAGGTATGTGACTCTTCTATATGTTTTGGATTTTTACCCGGTGGAATCTCTGCATAAATCTGAAAGTTACAGTTTAATCAAGACAGCTAACCAACCAGTACAAAAAATGCAACTTTTCTGTCCTTGTGACTCCTAGGTCAAATCTTAATTGGAGTGAACATAAAAAGAACCCTTCTAGATCAGACGAAAGGTCCCAGTATCCTGTTTCCAACAGTGGCCAGCCAGCTGCCTCTGGGAAACCCACAAGCATCAAAACATAAGGATGGCTATACTGGATCAGGCAAAAGGCCTATGTAGTCCAGCATTCTGTTGACACAGTGGCCAGCCAGATGCCTGTAGCAAGCAGGATATGAGCGCAACAGCACCCTCTCACTTAAGTTCCCCAGCAACTGGTATTCAGAGGCATATAACCGTTATAACCAGTAGCCATTGATAACCTTATCCCCTATGAATTTGTTAATCCACTTTTAAAGCAGTCCTAGTTGGTGGTCATTACTATATATTATAATAGAGAAATCTGTGGTTTAACTCTGTACTGTTCGACGAAGTACTTACTTTCATCTGTCCTGAACCTCCCACCATTCAGCTTCATTGAATGGCCTTGGGTTCTAGTATCCACTTTCTCCACACCATGCATAATTTTATATATACCTCTACCAACACCTTCCCTCGTTCACCTTTTTTTTCTAAGCGAAAAAGTCCCAAATGTGGACACCTTTCCTCATAGGGGAGTTGCTCTAGCCCCTTGATCATTATGGTTGCCCTTTTCCAGCTCCTTTTTACGTGACCAGTACTGTATTCCAATATTCACACCATAGATTTGTGTGAGGGCATTATATTGGCAGTTTTCTTTTCAATTCTTTTCCTAATGATCAGTAGCCACACATTGATTATGAAGGCAATAGTCCTTCCACCTTGTGATATATGTTGTGCTGCCCCTGAATAGGAAGGTGCATTTAGCTATGAATGGGTGAAATCTGACATTGTACAACGGAAGGCAAGCTCACACATTGGATCCTTTCCTTCCCCTCCCCGCCAACCTCCTGGGCAGGCATTTGTATCCCCAAAAAGACTCTTTAGTCAAGGGGACCTACCTAACATTGTGGGCTGTGTTTTACAGGGCTGCAGGATGAGGGGGAATTGCAAACATTGGGAAGCTTGCACGAGCGATGCAGGATCCCCCTGCCTGAGCTGCCTTCTGCTCATGCGATGTTGATTTCAGCCAGTGATAAATCTCTCCTGCAGGCATTGCCAAATGTTTTTTTTTTAAAAAAAAGCCTTGTAAGCCAGTGGTCATCACTGTATCCTATAGCAGTGAGCTGTCCACCAAGACCCCCAAATGAAGCAAGTGCTTTACCTGCAATCCTTTTTCCTTGATGCCTGAATCATAAAGGTCAGAAAGCCATGATCCAACCAATCCTACACCCCAAGAAAGTCCTCTAAATGTATAATTTCACTTGATTGAAACTGTCCCCAGATAAGAGTTTATGAAAGGCATTATACAAATACCTTAAATAATAAAACTGTTTTTAAAAACATTGTGACCTCCCCAGGTCTTGTTGGCCTACAGATCCCATAAACCCTAGCCAGCATAGCCAATGGGAAGAGATGCTGGGAGTTTTAGACCAAACATCTGGAGGGCCAGAGGTTGCCCACCCGATTTATAGGGGCTATGAAAGGACATTTTAAAATACTTGGCAGTCAAAAGAAAAAAAATGTGAGTAACCACCCATGTCCTACTATCTCTCCCTTCTTGATACAGATGAGTTGTTCAGAACACTGTTTACAGAAGTATTTAAAAATGACCCAGAGGATATCTATGAGATTCCAGGAATATCATATTCAGCAGAATGAAGCGCTGGCTGCCAAAGCAGGACTTCTTGGCCAGCCTCGCTAGAAGGCAAGAGATTTGTCTACATGAAGAAGTGCCAACATTGATTGCATTGCATGTGAGGGTGCATTGGTTTCCACTGCTGCTGAGGTGACGCCCCCCCAGTGCGGAACCGAACAGCTCAGAGAACTATCAAACTGTGGAAGCTATTGAGCTGGCAGTGGCTATGGAGTTGTTGTTAGCTGTGGCTATGCAGCTGATGGAGCCCGTCCCAAAATCATATTTTCCTGTGCAGTGGAATAATGTTGATGCCCCTTTTCTGCAGGCCTGTGGACTGGTTCTGCCAGTTACTAGGTTAGAGATGGGGACGGAGCAACCACTTTTTTAAAAAACAAAAATGTTGTTTCTCATACAGTGACTGTTCATTTTAAAACACAAGCGAGTTATCAAAAAATTATATCCAAAAGTGTCTAAAGCAATTTTTTTTAATTTAATCAAACTGAAATAAATGGAAATTTCCGTTTCAATGGAGAGTCTTTTGAAGCCAGGTCTTACATGCTGTCATAAGGTCCTGCCTTAAGAGTCACCTTTGGTGTCATGCTGCATTCTCAGTCATCTCTAGCATCCTGCTCATTCAGAGCTGTCTCAAGTCGCTAGAAGAGGGAGGGGAAAAGTCACTTGTAAAGGTACCAATGCACCAAAACATTTTGAGTTCTGGATCTTTCAAAACTAGTCTCCCCGAGGAAAGACGTGTCCTTGGGTGGCACCTCTTCTCATTTCCTACAGCCCCAGGGTGCTTAAAGGGGGGGGGGGGGAAATCCCTCCGGCAATGAACAGATGAAAGGAGGCCACTTGGATATTACCAGCTGAAGTGCAACATGTATTACATTCTCATTTATTTAAAGTAATGACACTCTGGGCCCAAGGAGTAGTTTGAGAGCATCTGAAGCTGCAGAGCACTGGGAATCTCATGTGTGAGTGGGATATTGATATAAACAAATTAAGTTGGCTGGGGAATACTGGGAGTTGTAGGACTTTTTGCTGTCTAAAAATGCACAAGATTGCGCCCCAAGTAAAATCTATTGCTATCACTTAAAATAACTTTGCCCAGGTTCAGGTCTGGCTAGCACAGTACTAGTCCTTGTGAACAGTGTACTAAAGCAGTGTTCTTCAGTACTTTTGGCGCTGTGCAGAGATAATGGTAGGCCCAATCAGATGTTGTTAGGTGGTAATACCTATTGCCTCCTTTCTCCAAGAGTCAGAGCCAAGGCCTTGCTGCTGGGTGGGAATCCCTTGCTCCTGAATTCTTCTCTTTTCTGGAAAACTCAGCCCCTGTCTTATTTGCTTTCAGGAGCCTCTGCTATATTAATTAAACAAGACCTAACTCTGCAAAGTACAGAAACCATAGGGCCTTTTGAATGGAAAGTTCTCCACTTATGAACACCGTGCTGGTTAGACAGTGAGCCCGATGCATCATTGATTTGTGTTTCAAAAGCTTAAAATGTACCTACTTGCATTGCGTATGGAATGCTGTGCACAAGCATCTCAAATACTTGGGGAGGTAGAGTCTGTTCCAAGACTTGTGTTAGCTGGTTTGGATGTGTGCACACTGAAATGGCATTGGCGAGGTGTTCAATGCTCCTCTTGTGCTCTCCTGTAATTAATTCATACTTCTAAAACTCAGTTGACATGGACCCTTAGAACTACAGTAAGCATCTACACTCCATGCATCACCAGCAGTCTCGGTCTATATCTAGTGCTGCCTTAGCAGCCCCGCCTCCTGCTCTCTTCATCCACCTCACTTCCTGCTTGCTATAGCTGTGGAGAGAAAAGGGTGGGTGAAGGGACCAGTGGAAGACAAAGGCAGCAGTTATCGCCTCTCTTGCTGCCTCTAGATTTTAAAACCCTAGGCACAAGCTTCAGCGAAGCATCTGAGAATTATTTATTATTATTATTATTGATTACATTTATATACCACCCCATAGCTGAAGCTCTCTGGGCGGTTTACAAAGGTTAAAAGATTAAACATTAAAAATCGATATACAAAATTTAAAAACAGTTTAAAAAACTCAACATACGCGGTTAAAATGCCTGGGAGGCATTTATTATTATGATATTATTATTTCCATGTCGTGTACAATAAAACCACTGTCTCCTGATAAGGTTAGCTCGGGCAAAGCATCCAAAATAATAATCATTCTTATTTAAAATATAGGCTTTGAGCTTTCTACATGTATTGCAAGGGGTTGGACTTGATGGCCTTATAGGCCTCTTCCAGTTCAACAATTCTATGATCTCCCAGCACTCCTTACAAAAATTCGGAAATGCCGATGGGCATAATAATCTAGTTTCTAATTTACAGAGGGATAAAATAAACTTTTCTTTGCCCAACATCTTCCTTCATCTTATATGAGGTTCAAATTAAGCTATAGCATCAAAGTTATTTATACAAACAACAGAGATCATTTGAAATCAGGGTTGTCCCATGAGCACGATCAGAGCTGTACCTGTTCTGTAAGTGAGCACCACTTTTAAAGGGACAGGACAGATGTCTGGGTTGCAATCTGGCACATGTTCAGCTGAAGGCTTTTACATTTCCTTTTTTTACTGTCATCCTTATGGGAAAGGTCATGAAAGAGTGAAACTATAGCAGCTTTCTTCAATATTCAGTTTTTAGAAGCAGAAACTTTCAGTTCAGCTTTCCATATAATGTATTCCCACAGGATGCCCCTCACAAAGAGGTATACCAGAGGGGTATGGATATGCTTGAAGTGTGTCCAAGATCTGGCTTGTCTGCATTAATAGGATATTGATCATGTGGTAACCGTAATTGACAGTTTTCAAGCCACTGTGTGTAAATGTGTGTGAGAGAGCATGTTTGTATATATATGCATATTCCACAACAAATAATTCCTCCCCTCCCTACCTCTTGCCAGCCAGAGCTCCCCCAGCTGTATCTCTTGCAGGAAGAACTCTTGTACTTTAGCCGTTTTCTTCAGCTCCTGTAACTAAGGATGTTACAAACATATTTTCGCCTTTAAAAAATGGAGCGTCAACTAATCTTTTTGAGGCTTAGTGAGAATAAGGCTGTAATAGAAAATAAAATATGTCCTTTTCTAAGATTAGGTTTACAATGCTTGGAATTAATCCTGCCACGATTCCCATGTCTGCACTTTGTAAAGAAATCCATTAACTTCAGCAGAGCTTCGATCTCAGAGAATACTCAGTAAGTACTGGCATGTAAAGGGCATATATGTTTGCAGAATTATTTCTATAATTACTAGGCCTGCATTTCAACATTCAGCAAAATATCGTGTGGACCTTGAATGTTTGTACAACTAGCCGCCGCAGTGTATATGCATTAGTTGCATGTAACTGCAAGGAAAACTACATTCTGTGTTGCATATTTATATTCCCAAACTTAACCGATTTTGAAAAATCCTTATAGACATGGAAGTCATGAAAATCAACATTATTTGGGCTTCTTTCTATTTGCCCCAGCCTAAAGATAAGTCTAAATATATACCTCTAGAACCACACAGACTAGTATTTTTTAAAATTAAAGTGAAGATTCTTGATGATCTATGAAGATTCTGTGAAATAAACTCAACATCCATGTGAGGCCCCAATCTGTCCCCTTATTTATAACGTAAATTTGTTGTCATTTAAAAAATGTTATTACCATGTACTTTACTGATGTCAGCAAGTTGTTGCCTTCTTTCATTCTTAAAACAGGATCTCACTGGGGGGTGGGGGGTGAACTAAAACTCAAATTCTCACAACTATTTCTGGTCTGGGGACAGCTGTATATGCGAGTTTCCAGAGGCTCATCACAGCCTCCAGGAAGGCTGGGAAGCATAGAGCAGATCAGAGAAATGTTGGCTTTTATGTATAAAAACATCTCTGCAGAGATGAATGAAATTGTATTTTAAGGCTAATACACCATCTGAAAAACCAGCACCATTTCTAAATGTAATCCTTCACCTCTGCTTCACGCTCTTTTGCCTTTTCATGTTCTTTTCTTCTTTCTGTAATAGTAACACGGAATATTTAGAATTTACATTTAACAGCCCAGAACTCTGAATTGTTTAAATTGGCTAGTGTCATTATTTCTTTCGCTGCTATTGGTTTACTTTAATCTAAAGGCCAAACAAGAAGTGACGTCGGAGATGCCTGATGGGATCTTCTGATAGTTTTTTTCTTCTACTCAAAGGCACATTTTCTGGTCTAAATTGCCCTCACCCCAAAGCTTGGCTTAGACTTTCGGGGGGGGGGGGGGGAATACAAAGCCCCTTATGGAAAATATTTAGAGCCCCAAATAGCTAATTTAAATGGAAATAGAATTGTTTTGAGATCTGATTAAGGATCTCAGTCATCTCGAGTAGCATGAATTTAACAAGTTTTAGGTTCTAATGAGAAAATGGTATGTTACTGGGTGGAAAGAAAAGTATAAATTAAAATTGTATTGAGCTGTTCCCATTTACAGATTCAAGTCTGTTGCTCCTGTGTAGCAGCTCTAACTTGGCAGTGGGTAGGTGAGAGAGTCTTGCTCTTTAATTGCATGTTTCCTACAGTAGTTTTGTCAAAGAAATAACTCAGGCCGTTGTCTTTGGTCTCGATTCAGACTGCATATCCAGGAGAGCAGCCGCTGATAAGCCATGGCCGACTCTGCCTGGTAACAGATAAGAGGGGCTATATAGGGGGTCATCATTGAGCTTTCCGCACAAGCGTAAAAGAACAATAGAACAATGAATCTTTGTAATTCATAGGCAGAACCGCCAAGTTAGCACATAACCTGTAGGGAACAATTCTAATCCGCTAGATGGAGACTGTGTGTAACAAATGGACATGGGTACAGTGATTTCGACAGTTTGCTCCAGCAGTAACTTCAGCAGTAAAGGGTGTTGTCTTGGTTGATACAGATACACCAAAGTGAAAAGATGTTTAATCTTCTTCACTTTGGCAGCGTAAAAAATAGAGGGAAGCATTTTAATGCTGAAGTCACTCTTGGAATAAATTACTATTTTGAGAGGGTAGGTACGGATGCATTTTATGATATGCTCCAACTCTGCCTGTTTTCTGGTACCTGTTCCTGGTAAATTACTGCCCCAAATTCCCTTTTGGGAAGATTTAGGGAATGCCTTTTAAAAGTATTGCTGCTGTGATGTTGGATGTTTCTGTCCTCTCTCCCACTGGATCTCCAGAAGTTAAATTTCATGAGGGTGCAATCCTATGGGGTTACCTGGAAGAAAACTCCATTAAGCAAAGTGGAGCATACTTCTGAGTAAACATGTACAGGATTACTTGTCAAGGTGTATGTGATGGAAGGTCCATCTTGTCTCTAGTACACATACATCGAAATGCTCACACATTACTATGTTGTGCACTGACGTGTTTCATATGTCACAGCTGGTGAGGGCAATTTTGAACTATTGATAACATATATAAGACATTTCTCCCCCCACCTCCAGCCCCACATTTATCTTTAACCAACAAAGCCAATGCTCTCCTTGCTTTTAAATCACTGAAAGGCGGGTTGAAACGGTGAATAAAGGAATATATCCATGGCACAGTGCCTGCTTTGCATGCAAAAGTCCCAGGATCCATCCCAGGTCCTGCCTGAAAGCCGCTGGCAGTTGGCGTGTGAGGAATGTAGACTGACCATAATGAGCTAGATGGACTAACGATGTGACTCCGTATCATACAGGGGAGCAGAACTTGTTTCAGTCAGAGGACCAGAGTCCATTTTGGAGAAAAACTGTGGTGGGCTGCATCCCAGTGTTGGATGGGGCTGAAAGCAAAAAAATGCAAATAAGCAAATAAGGGCACAATCCTCTGCATGTTTAGACAAAAAGGGAGACTACAACTCCCATCATCCCCAACCTAGCTGGGGAATGCTGGGAGTTGTAGGACTTTTTTTTTTTTTTTTTTTGCTGTTGTTGTCGAAACATGCCAAAGATTGCGCCTTAAAGGGGCTAATAACTAAATAAATAGGCAGGAGAGTGTGGGAGCCACAGGCTAACCACGTCTGTGTGCGTGTGAGAAAGAAAGAATAAATAAATCCCTTCTGTGT
This sequence comes from Anniella stebbinsi, assembly GCA_029215795.1. Taxonomy (NCBI): domain Eukaryota; kingdom Metazoa; phylum Chordata; class Lepidosauria; order Squamata; family Anniellidae; genus Anniella; species Anniella stebbinsi. Next base: position 365,667,621 of record JARDYH010000001.1, read on the forward strand.
TTATTATTCTTATATGCCCCCCTTCCTCCCTGTCCCCGCCCTCGCATAACGTATGTTTTATATGTGGTATTTAACGGTTGTGATACTTAGGAACCACCCAAATAGCTTTGCCTATGAGGCTGTGTAGAAATGTTAAAAAGGCTAATAATCCCTGAGGGGACGCGGCCCTCGGGCCTGAGGAGGAGAGCGGAGAGAGGAAGAGGAACCGCCGCCGCCTCTACTCACTTTCCCTCAGCCTCCGCTTGTAGCCGGGGGCGCTTCGCCGCTTCCCGTCGAAATAGAGGCAGCAGCAGCCGAGCACGACTAGGCCGCAAGCGCCCACCAGCAACCAGGGCAGCGCCCGACTCGGCCACCCCTCCATGGCCCCGGCCGCCTGGAGCCGGGAAGTGGCGCTCCTCGCCCCCCCCCCCCCCCGCTTCCTCCTCACAGGTGGCGCGGAAGGTGGAGAAATTCAACACACCTGCAAAAGAAGACCCCCTCCCCTCCCGTCAGGGCTTCTCCTTTGCACACGCATGTGTATACGTACATACACAACCCTATACCCGCCTACTCAGAAGTAAACCCCAGTGAGTTCAATGGGGATGACTCTTTCCAAACTAAATATAGAGTTGCATAGGGTGACCCTATGGAAAGGAAGACAGGGCTCCTGTATCTTTAAGAGTGGCATTGAAAACGGAACTTCAGCAGGTGTCATTTGTAGGCATGTACCTGGTGGAATTCCCTCTTCATCACCACAGTTAAAGCTGCAGGAGCCCTGCCCTCTTGACCAGATACAAAAGAGGGGAGGGCTCCTGCAGCTTCAACTGTGGTGATGAAGAGGGAATTTCACCAGGTGCTGCCTACATACAAATGACACCTGCTGAAATTCCCTTTTCCATACAACTGTTAAAGATACAGGAGCCCTGTCCTCCTTTTCATATGGTCAGCTTAGAGTTGCAGCTTTAAAAGTAGGCGATTTCAAATCTGCCCCCTTGATTTTTCTGGTCAGTTTTGCAACCAGGCTGGAAAACCAGATAACTTGTTTTAATCTTTCAACCACCCCTCTTCTTCCAATATTGGAAGGGGCTCCCTTGAGTCATTGTTTCCAAATACGGTTTCTTCAACTGGAGAAGGGGAGGCAGGAGTTGGAATTGACAAGCTTTTTGAATTAAAAATAGGGATTTCTTGTGTAATTTTCATAGTTGTCCTATTGCATGTTGAAGTTCGAATTTAAATCAATAAAATTGAATGCCTGCAAGAGGATTGCAATGTTACAGCCAGATCCTATTCATTACATTTATATCGCACCTTTTTTCCTCCCAAGGAACCCAAGACACTGGCTGAATTTGGACGACACAATAAGCAACTGGGTGGGGGGAAACAATCGTCAGTTGTATTGACTATCCTGTAGTCCGAATGCTGCCATAGTCAACTCAGCGTTGATCCTAATCCGCACCACAATTGATTATTTATTACCAGGTTGTGTGGGGAGTACCCCCTAGGTGAACAACTATAAAGTTGATTATTACCCCACCATTGACTATCGTGTTGTCCGAATTCAGCCAGTGTATATAATCCTCCTTTCCATTTTATCCTAACAACCACCCTGTGAGGTAGGCTGGGCTGAAAGTCTGTGACTGGCCCAAAGTCACCCACTGAGCTTCCATGGCTAAGTGGGGACTAGAACCTGGATCTCCAGACACTCTAGCCGTTACACCACACTGGCTCTGGTTCCTACATTTTTACTAGGATATCTACGCTGCTTTGTTCAATGTCTATATACTTAGGTTACTTATTCATGTTGGGTTTGATCCAGAATTCCCCTTCCTCTGCAGCTCCCCCTCCCCCCACCATGCACTCCCAAATTTGCTCCGGAGGGTCCCACAATCTGTCAGGAGGGAGATGGGGAAGTACCATTGCACGAGGGCTTGTAATGATGTTGGATCCAGTCCTCTGTTAAGCAAAACTTTAGTAAAGCCATTTAAGCAACTGCTTAAAAGCGTTGAAGCCATGATGCATTTTATTTCTACCAAAAAGTGGCACTCAAGGCAATTTGCAAAAACAATTTAAAATAGATTTAAACTATAAAACACATTGAAATATGAATTTAGGCTAGAATTTTCTAGTAAAGAATGCTAGTTTTCTAGTAAAGAATTGCATGAATCTACTAGAACATATGAGGGATCATAAAGAGTGATCTCACAACGTTGTGTTGAAAGAACACTTTTTAAAAAAATTGTTGGTATTTTAGCAGTAACTTCGAGCTGGTTAGCAATATAAGCCAGCTACCTTGTATGTTTGTGCTTCTTAAATGCTGTAGTGATACTGCTCAAGGGAGACAATCCAATGAAACTCCTTTGTTCTTATAACTAGCTACCCACCTGCAACTTTGTAAGAATCACCTCCAAGTGTCCTAGCAGGAATTGAAAGAGTTGTTTATTTTTTTTCTGTACAGGAAAATATGCCACAAATGACTAACCCAGGTAGATATGGACAGGCAATCTGGTGATTTCTGTGGACTTATTTGCAAGGCACATAAATTATATATCTCAACAGAGAGGTGGAAAAAACCACTAGTGCTTGTGGAAAGGAAGAGGAGAAACTAAAAAGGTGACATCGTCTCTGAAAACAGTAACTATCTGAAATGAAGTTGCATTTTTTATTTTAAGAGAATGGGGAAGAGTCTCTCAAACAGCGAAAGGTTCTGTGATGAGCGAGAAGGCTTCAAATATGGGCTCAGTCATTTTTATAAACTACAGTAGTAAATACATATGTAATGTACAGGGCCTGTAACTGCAGTGTAAATTAAAAGGCATCACAGTATTTATTAAAAATAATGTTTGATAACTGAGGGCATAAAGGGTTTGTGGAAGTGTGTTCAGTGATAACTAGAGCAACCTTTTATGTTCTAATCCATGGTTAGGCAAGCTGATACCCTCCAGAAGTGTTGATTACAATATCTATCAGCCACAGCCAGCTTGGCCAATGTTTAGGGATTATGGGAGTTGTTGTCCAAACCATCTGGAGGGCAACAGCAAGCAATGGAGAAGGCTATCAATGGCTACTAGCCCTGATGGTTATGTGCTACCTCCAGTATCCAAGGCAATAAGCCTGTGTACACCAGTTGCTGGGGAACATGGGTGGGAGGGTGCTGTTGCACCATGTCCTGCTTTGTTGGTCCCTGGTTCTGTGTGTGAACAGAGTGCTGGACTAGATGAACCCTCGGTCTGATCCAGCATGGCACTTCTTAATGTCCTCTTGTTCTAATAAATTTGGGAGCTGGATTCTTGAGTGGAATGTCTTCTCCCACCTGCCTGTATGCTGAGATCTCCCATCTGAAATGAGTGATAGGCGGCCTCTATTGTTGTAGTTCATGTGGGATACAAAACCAAAGTACACTGTTTGGAGAAAAGATAGAATTTGTCTGCATCTCTGAGCATGAATTGGTAAATGAAATTTAATTCAAGTCCAGCTTCATCCGAAGCTCACTTCACCTCAGGAAGCACCAGAAACAGTCTGGAGGGGCCTGATTCTGTTCAGGGTTCATCCTACTTTAAGATACAGTACATGATAGAAGTGAATCCTAGAAAGGGGCTAATTTCCAAGGTTTTTAGCTGGACTGCAACTTCCCAACAGCTACACCTGTTAGCATCTAAACCCCATTAACTCTTGTTTGTTGAGCCATCTAAATGCTATACAAAGATCTCTAGTATTTTAAAGTAGCAATTTGAATTTTAAACCCATTTTACTGCCTCAGGGCCTTGGACAATGTGCAAGTATTTGAAAACGTGTAAATTGGGAATGTGGATTGACTGTTGAAGAACATGGGTTGAAAGTCTTAGAAATAAGGATTGGATCCAACCCGTGCCCTATTACCAGCAGGAAGTCCTTTCGTTTGCAGAGGTTTTTAATCCAACAGACACCTCTGCTAATGGAAGAGGACGGGAGGGGATTTTCAGCTATGTCCCTTATCCTTGCTAGTTCCCCATATGCTTCCATACTGTTCTGGCAGGTTCTCCCAACCCTTTTAAGATTTTGAAGGAACAAGGGGAATTGGCGAAAATCACCTCCCTTTCTCCCCACTCTATTAGCTGAGGAATCTGTTTGGTCGAAGGCTTTTCTATGAAGAGAAAGGCACAATTAGAATTAACCCTAAATAAATATATAAACATCAGAACGGTCTCAGACTCAAATTAATAGTTATTAATGGAAATATTAAACATGATAACATGTGACCCAAGTTTTTACTGTAATGATAATTTCTTTTATTATTAAATATATAATCAAGTTAGCTCTGAAGAGTCTTTACAACACATTATGAAGCCATAGCTTTCTATTGTCTGGACATGATGACAGGTTTACAAAATTACTTAAAAAAATAAAATAAAGCCTATGTTTAAAAACATAACCTTTATTAATGCTCTCCACTGAGCTTCATTTGTATCATACATTGAAATAGCTCTGCTTAAGAAAAAGACAGAAAAAGTGCATTTTTACAAGAGTACTTTTTCCTTTAGTTCTCTGTGAAAATGGAAGGAACTGGAATCACAAGTTGACAAAGTGGTAAAATGAAATAGTAGGAGACACCCAGCTTTAGCTCCATAACCCCTTTTACAAGTCTCTCCTGAGACCTTCAGATTTTGTGAATTTTCATATCCTGACAGTCTAGAGAATCTGTGTTATAACTCTATACCATATTAACAAGGGAAAAAAGGCAGAAAACCCTTTTTCAATGTACAAAGGTGAATTTTAAAAAAATTGATTAAAAAAATCACTTTATACACAATGTATATGCAAACCGTTTTAAATACATGGTTTCAGGAAAGTTATTTACAAACTGTTTTCGGTCTGTGGGACAATCCACAGCCAAAGCAGTTAGTTTAACTCTTCGATGACACATCTCAACTTTGGCAGACATAAGACTCATTTCAGCAGTACAGAAAAATGAAAAGGTGTGGCAAAGCATTGTAAGGGTAACCCAAGAATATTTGTTCCTCAAAAGCAACAGAAGTACTAGGGACTGCCAAAGTTTTCAAGAAAGTTATAGTTTAATCCAGATGCCAGATTACAGTTTTACACTGTGAAAGGTTGAACAGACAAAACCCACTTCAATATACAGGCATGGCTAATACATAAAGCCATCTGTATATATATATTTTTCTTTAAGTGACAGGTATATTTTATTGAAAGAGTGAACCTAACTTAGACTTTTTCTCCCCGATTTTATTAATGTTTTTTTTAAAAAATACATAAAAATACAACATCCAATGTCTGAATAAATATATTTAACAAGTCGCAAGATACCTTATTTTACACAAAAAAATTCAGCTTTAGAAATCTTGTTAAATAACTTCATTGTTATATATTTTATTTTTTTGCCTTTTTGTAACAAAATAAAAACTCTGAAATTACATAGAAAACAAAGACAAAATACCTCTGTCCAGGGATAAGGTAGCCCACTGAAAACCTATTCACAATTCCACTGTAAACATTAAACATTAAAATATTTGCATAATCATGTGCTCAAAAATCCTATAAAAAGTGGAAGACTCATTACAATGGTAGTTTCCAGTCAACTACGCTTCCTTTCACAATTTATTTTGTTCAATTTACACCTTTAAAATTGGGCACGTTGCTGAATACACACTTTGGCAGGCCTGTATAGCAAGTGCATCTCCAAAAAAACAAAACAAAAAATATGGGACTCATTTAGGATTAAGATACAGCTCGGTGAAAAAAGTGCAACAGTAACTATTTTCGGATGAATCTATTTTGATGCCGGTTTGGAGCACTTATTCTTTTTTTCCTTTTTCTTTTTAAAAAGCAATTTCCTGATAACACCCAAATGCTTCATTGGATATCCACGTTTCCAAATTTGATTAAGTGCCCTTTTTCTGTTTTAACCAAAAATACACACACAAAGACAACTAGCACAGAGACAGAGGTGTCCAAATGCACCCACAAACCTTCATTTGCCAATTAGCTTAATCTCCGTAATAAAAAGTATTTTTCTTTTTTAAAAAAATCCACAATGACAAAATGGAAGGAGGGGGGCGCAGGAGGAGAAGAGACAGACACAGTCCAGCAGTGGAAGAATATACAGAATATACTTGGCAATGTCAAACCAGTTGAGTGCTTTCTATGGTATTTCAGGAGTTCTGTCCATGACAGCAGTTTTGCTGCACAAGGCAGAGAAGACCAGCATCACCTGCATTCAACAGCAAGCACGTTCTGTGGAGGAGAGGACGATGAGGGGCTCATTCCAGTGTCTGAAGAGGCAGAGGACATGGAAGCTCCTGTGTGGGACACTGCAAAATAACAGAAAAGATTTATGAACCCCTTTCACTGGAATGGGGAAGTGTTGGGCAAGTCATTAAAGGGCATCATCCCATGGGATGAGCCCTTATTGATCGGAAGCCTCCGCACTCATGAGACTTCTGATCTTCCAAAGACTTGCTGGGCAGGAGGAGCAGGGGAGGAGATCATTGCCTCCTTGTCCTCGGTCTTTAGTGATTTTTTGCTGGATGGGTTTCTGAGCCTGTCTAGCAAGGGCCCTTCGGAGGGGGAGGAAAGGAGGCTGGAGAGGCCTGAGGATAGCTTGTATCCTGGCCTCTCCAATCTCTTCTTCCTGCACAGTGGAATGCCTCCTTTCCCCCTCCTCTGATGTTGCTTTTCCAACCTCAGAGGGCAGCCAGCGCGGTGAGAGTAGATCTCTGCTAAAGCCTTTCTGGTGAGCACCAAAACCATGACAACATGGCGCTAAACAAGACACTTACGACACTTCTACCACACAGAACAGCAGATGGAAACAACCAAGTGGTAATATTTTGTAAGATAAAATATTCAACAAACACCCCCACAACTATAACTTTAGGTGAGCGGGGGGGGGGAAATGAGATAAAAAATGATGCATATGGTGTACCATCTGTACACAAGGGCTATTCAGCACCTCCATTCCCACTGCAGCCCCACAAAACTCACTCAAAAACCAGCTCCCAAAGATTCGGCAAGCTGATGCTGCCTGGGAGATGTTGGGAGATGTAGGACTCCCCCCCCCCCCCATCGAAACGTGCATAGGGTTGCGCTCTAAGTAATATAAAATTATTATAAATAAGTAAAAACAACCCAAACCCTGTAGGTTTTACAAAGAATGAACTTGCCTTCTCGGTCCTTCTTTTTCAATCTTTTTCTTCTCCTGTCTATGGTGGCTACTTCAGACTTCAGAGACATATAATATTTCCTGATTTCCTGAAGTTTTTCTTGTAGGAAGGAGATCCTCTCTGTGCTGTTCATGTTGTCCAATTCGTCTTTAAAAAAAAATTTTTTTTTGTTAAAAAAAAATCACTTAAGCTAAAAGTTTTTTTGTTTTTTTGTTTTTTTACCAATTGTCTATAAGTCTTGGGGATAAGTAGAGAGAGCAACTATTACACATGGAAGAGCGATGAACACTTCACGGTCTACTCCAATGAATAAGGCCGTATGAAACACAGATAACCCAACGTACAACGCATGTTCGTATTTCAAAATGTAGAAACCCTGGATAAAAGCCATCTCTTTCATAGTATTATAATCAGTGAAAAACAAATAATTCCTAAAGAAATTCTAATTTATTGCTTGTAGTGATCAAAATCTAGTCGAGACTCCTTTGCCACAGGAGTCAAGACTCCACTCCACTCCCCCCCCCACACACAAGGTGCTACAAGCAGAGCCAAATGCATCCCACGTGCCATATGGCAAAGTGGGGGAAACCCACCCCCAATTCTAAGTTACTAGCCAATCTGTTCTGGGGGAAAAGATCTTGAGAACGAGCAGCCCTCTCCTCCCCGACTGTGTTAAAAGGAATATTTGCAGAGTCAGATCCTAAATTGGATAAATTCCTGGAGGAGAAGGCTATCAATGGCTACTAGTCCTGATGGCTAGGGTATCCGAGGCAGTCAGCCTATATACACCAATTGCTGGGGAACATGGGCAGGAGGGTGCTGTTGCACCATGTCCTGCTTGTGGATTCCTAGTCAACAGCTGGTCAGCTACTGTGTGAACAGAGCGCTGGACTTGATGCCCCCCTTGGTCTTCTTATGTTCTTAAATGGTGAGGGTGTCAACTTTCAGTGAAACTTGTTCACCATGGCTACTCCTGTCTTTGGAAGTTATGGAAAGTTGTCAAATAGAACCACCCAGAGCTCCCCAGCACATACATATAGAAACACCCCCCCCCAACAACACACACATATACACCCACCCACCCTGGTTTGACAAAGCAAAGCTTTCAAGGGAACGTACACAACTGTCAAGATTTGGACATTCTGTCCCTGTCCTGTCTGAATGAAGGCACACCCACTGGCAGTTCCAGGTATGGTCCCTGCCTCGGTGCACCCTCTGTAACCCCCTGAAGGAGAGGTCTGTCCACTCCATTCCCATCAACGGGTTGCCCCACAGTTAGGTGATGGGCTTAGGGAAGTCTGCCACCTAGTGACTGAAGATGATACTGCATGCTTTAAATTCATGGATGTTTTTAAATTAAAATCATGGCATTTTAAAAACAAAATAACCTTGAGGTGCACACCACTAGCGACCTCTTAGGATGCATGCCATGTTTCAAGATGACTACGTTTCCAGGTCTTGGCACAACAGTGCTGACAGACACACACAGCCTTTTATTATTACTCTTTTCTGTATAAAGCACTTACTGAGTTGGACACTCCATTTGTATACTCTTGGAGAAATGTTCTGATGGTTCTTGTCCCTCTGCTTGTCCTTATCCCCCTCTTTGATATTGGGGGAGATCACTCTTGCAGGCGACCGAGTGAGCTTCTGGGGCTTTGACATGCCAATGTGTTTTACTGGAGTACATTTGCTTGAGCTGTCTAGGGCAGGAAGGTCTTCACTATCACTGCTTTGTCCTGTAACAAGGCAGTGGTTGGGGTCAAGCCCATTCTTTACACAGGCTGCATTTTAAACTGCAGTGTTATGCATTTAATTATATTATACCACAGAGCCAAATTACAGCATGAATTTTAGATACCCGTGATCTTTAACATTTATTTATTACATTTATATACCGCCCCATAGCCAAAGCTCTCTGGGCGATTTACAAAGATTAAAAGACTGAACATTAAAAATCAATATACAAAATTTTAAAACATAAAAAAACAGCTAATATTTAAAACAATTTAAAACTCCCAGCCAGGCCAAAAATTCAGTTAAAAACTCAACATAAGCTGTTAAATGCCTGAGAGAAAAGAGAAGCCTTGACCTGGCGCCGAAAAGATAACAATGTTGGCACCAGGCGGGCCTCATCGGGGAGACCGTTCCATAAGTAAATCACATTTTAACGATGCTTCACATACAGTCTCAGCAATCCTTACAGAAGTACCGCAAGGCAGGTCAGTATTCTCCCCATATTGAATATGGGAAGCTGAAGCTAAAAGAATAGTAGCTCACCTTAGGGCATGGAGTTTTTAATAATATATTTGTTTTTATCTGTTTTAATGGTTTATCTATTTTATAATTTTTATATTTATATTTGGATGGAGAGGCGGGTTAGAAATAAAATAATAAATAAATAAATAATAAATTTGATCTCACTCTTGTTTTCCACGGAGTTCTGGTTAATGCACATGGCTCAATGCACCCCACCCTCCTCCCATTTTATCCTCACAACAATCCTAAAAGGTAGATTAGGCCGAGAGACTGGCCCAAGGTTATGACTAAGCAGGGATTTGGAGATGGATCTCCCTATAATTCAGACTTCCCCAACTTGATGCCTCCCCAATATGCAGGACTACATCCCATCATTCCCAGTCAGCATGGCCTCGGCACCACTGCCAAGATCATTGGGGAGTCTTTCCTGAGCCATGGGAGCCCCTCCTCAATCTCCAACCCACACCCATTCAAGTGGCGATGCTGTGCACCAGACATTATCCGGAGGCCTTTTGGGGCTTGCCTTCACGTCATCCACGCAAGTTCATCAGAAACAAGGTCACCGGGCAAATTCCTACAAGCTCATCCTTGGGCCTTGGATTAGGATGCATCTTTTACTCGTTACCGAGAGTACTCTGCCCTACTCAGTGCCGCGAAATATCCCAGTACAGGTCCACTCTGCTCTCTTTCTTGCCTGCACTTTCAATTTCCCCTCCCTCTCCAGAGTCTGCACACTGCACAATTGCAGCTAGCCAACCACATTGCTCTTTGCCTCTTGGGCTCCTCCCCATCACAGCTAATTGGCTGATCGCTCCAGTGTTCAACTTGCCCTCTCAGCCACTTACAGCAGGTCTCCTAACTCCCCACCCTAAAAGTTGCCTCTGGTAGCCCAGGTCACAGGAGCCAGACCACGACTAAAGCATTCTCAGCCCCTGCTGAGAGAGAGCAGTTACTGCAAAGGGGGGGGGGGGGGGAGGCAGAGAGTCACACTTGAGGTGACCAGAAACCATCAGCAGCCTTTGGGTCTTGCCGTGAAGAACAATGCACTACATAGTGAGTTGATGGTTCAGTAACATCTCAAGTGGGAACTCATTTACTGGCACTCTTTGCCATGATGCTACACCAGTTCTCACAACCCACAACATAGAGATCTGTTTTTAATTCTGGATACTGAGGGTACCCCTCAAGGTTGCTGACTTGGTCCCAGTTTATAAAAATCATTATTTTATAGTAGGAATCACTGTGTTTATCCCCAGATGTGTCTAACAATGGACCTTTTGAGGCTGGGTGCAGATACGAAGCCAGCCAATAATGTAAGACTCTTCATACTCAAGTCGCAATGCGGAGATTTGGAACTGTCCAGGGATATTGCTCTCTAGGACTAAGGAAGTGGTTCTTCAAACCTTTGTTATTAGTCAAATCAGATTTTTCCTACCAGTGCTTTCAAAAAACAAACCACACCCAATACCATCACTGCTGGATTTGTAACCTTCACCAGCAGGAGTTTGATAAGCCACATCTTCAATAGAGTGCAGGTTTGTGGCGCATTCTTTTTTGTACTTCAATTTGAAACCCTCCCTTTGTCCAGAGGCAGCCAATAAACAATCTATGCTTGCAAAATGCAAGCTGTATTTACAGGCATGAAGTACACAACTCAACTGAGTGGAGGACATTTTCATCTGACTATTAAAACTCATACCAAGCACAAATAGTGATCCCCTGCTACTTCTCCTTTAAATCACAAATGCAAGTGTGATCTCTTTATATTTCTTCCTCAAAAGGAAAATAAATCCATGGCAGGTTGCCATACTCTAATGACATATTTTAAGATTAAATTCCATGTTCCTAACTTTGGTCCCCATTAGTATACAATCAAAGTGTAGAAAGTATTTGTTGATGCAGAATAAAGTATTATACTTACAAGAACTATTAACCAAATTAACAGTTCACCTTTAAAAGTAAAGGCGCTGCTTTTGTCTCCCTCCCCACACCTTTTTCCAGGTTGGCTATCCAAGTTGTAGAAGGGCAGTCAAATTTAGACTCTCTATTTAGCACATTAAAAACTCATGCAGGGGCTGCAGAATTCCATCTTGCAATATTTTCATTACTACTGGTCATAAGACACTATTTATCACTTCCTGGACACCAACGTATTTCTTCCTGGGGAAAACAATCACCCCTCCATCAAATCAACAGACTGAAATTCATATCCCTGTAACCACGGCACACATGAGAAGGCTTAGTAGTGATGAGGTAGGGCACAATTCCTTCTGAAAAACATTCAAAATGTACCTGTCCCATTTTTTTCATTTTTTGCTACAGTGCTTGCTCGTTTGGGAGTACGCTTCTGCTTCTTTGCAAGTGAGCTGCTACTGTTGTCCCCAGGCCGTTTTTGACCTGAAAATAAAATGAAAGGTATTTTCATTTAATAATCTTTAGTTAGATTGATGATGTAAATTGTCACTCATGATTTATATTAACCATGGCTTGTTGCTTAGCCACGAATTGTCTCGCAGACCAGGAAACAAACCACAGCTTATTTTCCCTATTACTTGTTTGTTTCTTGCCCACCCATTTTGCCAGCCCTTCGCAGATTCATGTTTAGGCTGCTCTTGCAGAGGGACAAGCCATGGTTTAAACAAGTCAGATTTTGTACGTCAGTAACAAACCATGGCTACCATTTGTGGTTAGTAGCTGGCTAACAAACCATGATTTGTTTGCGTGCATGGGTCAGGACACAATGGCAAGGTAAATTTCAATAAACCACACCATGACTTAGCATTATGCGCAAACAGGCCTACAAACTGTAGGACTGGACGGAACCATAAAAATTCACCACTCCCAGGACACCCATAATGACAATTATGGAAGCCAGAATAAAAGTGCGCCACATCCTGACACGGAAGCCCGAAATAACTGCAGGACAGGACATAATTTTAGACAGACATGCCCTCAGAGGCCACAGTAATTCACAGAGAAAGGCGGGGCAGTGGCAGGGGATGCAATGGGGTAAATCTTGTGACTCTCAAAACAGATGTGTGGTTGGAAGTGCAGGCAGGGCACAGAAGCTCATCCACAACGCACTCTCAAGGTGGGATGTGAATGAGGGTTATATGGAGAAGCAGAGAAGCCTGAATGGGAAGCAGCAGAGGAGAAATAGGTGGTAGAATCCAACAATTTCATCTGCAACAACTGAAATTTTTCCCTGATGATAGTTTCTTCTTCATGGTCTCCACTTATGAGCCCTTTACATGCTAGTAACTTCCACCTTCTAGGTTTCCCTTTTTTAGGGATTGCCAATTACTAGATTTGCTTTCTGGCCATCCCCAGGATCAACTACCTTTTATCCCATCTTGTAACATGTCGGGCTAAGGAAGAGGAAGCAGCAATAGTCACTATTAATACAGATGCTACTGAAACCGTGATCGGCAAACTGTAGATGGCTCTTGCAATCGTTTCTCATCGTTCTCATCATACACAAACAGAAAAAGAGCACCTGGGCAGAATCTTTATGTAGCCAAAATGGAACCCAAAGTTTGTAGAAGTACAAAAAGAAAAATCTTTAGGGAAAAAACCAAACAGCCAAATGAAGACTAAGTGTGTTCAGTGGGCATGAAATGCTGGCTGTTGGGGGCGGGGTGGGGGGTGGGGGTAGATGCAAAATGGTGGGGCGGAGGGTATTGCGATTTCCCTGAATCCGGAACAGGGAGCACCCCATACTGCAACCTTTTGTTGCAGGGGCACCTCATTCTCCATAATCCTCAAGAGATAGCTCATCCCCTCTAGCCGCATTAAGTGAAGCACAAGGAAATAAGGTTGTAATAAGATGTGAAGGAGGAGGAACATACACTATTTTTCTAAGGAAAAACACTCCAAACAGTTCTTAATTTGGGGACAGATAGCTTAGCACTGAAGCCACTAACAGCATTTTAGATGTCTATCTCAACAGAGATCCACAAATGTTGGCAATCCTTTGTGGTTGTACCGAGCCTCCAAAATTTGGAGTGAGCTCAGAGTCCTTCTCATGATCCTCTCCCCAGCTCCAAGATTGGAGCTAAAGAGGGGAGCAGGGATGGTTGTCATAATTGTGCTATGGAGGTACTCAAGCCCAGCATAACTGGGGCAAATATCCCCGAGGGCTGAAGCCTGTGACAGATCCTAGAAGACAAAGCGTTGCCAACTTGAAAGCTTAGATTAATTTCAATATTCTTACCCCTTCTCCCAAATATTTTATTGTTAGCTGCCTGGGGGGGGGGATGAATCCACCATGCACCATCCTTACAGGCTTTTAAGAAGGCCTTAAAAAGTCTTATTTTACTATGGCCTTCACTTAAATACAGTTTTGCTGCTGTTACCCTTGCTGTTTTATTACTAATTTTATTGTTAGCTTTTACTGTTTTGATTATTATTTTACTTTTATGTTTTTATTGCTTTTAATGCGTATACTGTTTTTTATGCATGGTTGTTTTTATATGCGGTTGTACGCCGCCTTGGGAGAGCTTCTGCCCTGAAAGGCGGCTAAGAAATGTTTTAAATAAATAAAAATGAACAACTAAAACGTGAAAAGCTTCTGAGTCAAAAACCTCCCTCCCGCAACAGAACCATGTTTAAGTAGGGTTTGTTTTTGCTTCCCTCACTCTTGGGCCTTCAATGATTTTGAAGCCACATTTTCAACAAGTTCTGGTCACTGCAGAGGACTAGAAAATAGCCCAAACCGTGTTTTTTGTTTCGTTTTAAAATTTAGGCGGTGGTACTTACCCTTCTCTCCAATCTCCCTTTCTGGAACGGCTGTGCTACAATTGCTTGAAGTGGTACAAGCTTCAAACCCGTTGGGAGACTCGCTCTCGCAGAGACCTTCTTGGGACTCTTCAGCCACACTGTCCACTTCGATGGTGACGTCGCTTTCGCTCTTTATGCTCCGCGACTCGTCCTGACTGAGGGTTAGAGGAGAGGCCTCAGAGAAGTTCGGCTGGACCACAGGAGGTAAGGCAGGTGGGTTTGAACTGGGATTACTGGCGTCTTGGTTGTCTGCTGCCAGGTCTTCAGACTCGCTCTTGTCCTTCTCATCAAGGTCATCCAAGTCCACTTCATGGCAAAGGAGAGTTTCGGGCCCGATCTGAGGCATGGAATCGTCTTCATCTTTCAGCGGGGCATTGTGATTTCCCTCAGAAGAGCAATCAAAATGCTCGCCTCCCCGAACCTGAAGGCGTTGATCCGATTCGGCCACTAAAGATGGCATTTCCTCATTCTCGTTTCGGAGGGAGTCATCACCACTGAAATCCTTACATTCTACTGTCCCAGAACATTCATTTGTCCTCCTCTCAGTCACAATATTTGGCACATCCACCTCACTCCCCAATCGCATCCGTTTATCAGGTGATGGTTGTTCCGTTTTCCTTTTCAAAAGCTTCTTATCTTTTGCACAAAGATCTGTTTCATTCTCAGAAGCGGTGCTCAAACTTTTACTGTCCAAGGAAGATGTGTCTATTCTTTCAGTTTCTGTGAGATGTTCACCTGTCGCCCCTTCCTGGTTTAGCTGTGCAATCTTTACATTCTCTAGGGAGGAGTCTCTTGTTCTGTTCCTTCGTCCTTTCCCTTTAGGTGACTTTTCCATCTCTCGCTTGATGTCTTCGACTTGGTCACTTTTGTTTCCAAAAATCTGCACGACTTGTTCACTTTCTTCAACTTCTAGTTTCAACACTTCTAAAGGGTGGGCTTGATTCCTGTCATTCTCTTTCAGCACATGTGAGATCTTTGGGATCTCTTCAACAGGTTTATCAACTGTTAGTTTCTCATCTTTTTCTAGTTCGGAATTGGCCAGAAAAAAATCTTCATTCAAATTCTTGTCAGAAGCTTCATCTGCATCACTGTCAGATGAAATGGAGTCTAACAAAAATAAACACCACAGAAAGAATAATCAAGCAAGGCACATGACCACAGAAATATTGTTCAAATGGAGCTGCAAAAAGGGTGGGCCAGAAAATGATATCGGCTGAATGTGTCTACTTTTACAGTAGAAAGTAAAGCTCTTAACATTCAAAGTGTGCTTTGCTTTTAGATCGCCAATGAAAGGTAACACTTATTGTCTGAAAATGTGTTTTCTCAAACACAAGACCTGCACAATTTCATTCAGTAGGAGGAGGAAGCAATAGTAATGGCAGATCTTATAGTTGACTTCTTAAGACCACTTCTGTTGTTTTTTTAAAAATAGATACCAGAGTACAACACACATGTGCACACCCCATTTCAGATACAAAACTGCATATGCATATAAGAATGTAAGAACTACCATGCTGGATCAGAACAATGGTCCATCTAGTCCAGCACTCTGTTCCCACAGCGGCCAACCAGCTGTTGACCAGGAACCCACAAATAGGACACAGGTGCGACAGCACCCTACTGCCCACGTTCCCCAGCAACTGCTGTATATAGGCTCCCTGCCTCAGATACTGAAGGTATCCGCAGGTTTTCCCCTTTGGTAGTGGTGATAGGAGTATCATTCAAAAGGTCAAAAAGCTTCAATTTATATAAGCAGAAGTCCTTTCTACCCGATGGACACCGTAGCGTTAAATCTGGTGGCGTCTGTATCAAGAGTACAAAATGTCTCATTAGAAGCAGTTCTTGGAAGAATCTCCTCGTAGTACTGGAACTGAACTGCATTATTTCACTATGTTCTGATGGGCTACAATAGGAAGTCGAAGAAAGCAATGGATATTTATACCAGGAAAAGACTCTCAAGTTAACTAATGCAAAACAAGTGACGTTTTGCCTATTAGTACTTTTAAGTGGCAAGTCAAAACAAAGCCTTGGCCGTCTCCCCATTAGAGATACTGGCACATCTTTCTTCTGCCATAGCTCTAGGCTTCATGCATTTGCTGTCCAATCCCCTCCCCTCCCTTGATTTTGTAAAACATTTCACGACACCTAATAAAAAAAAAACCCAAACCCTCTACTCACCATTTGACCCTCTGTCAGAATCTAACATTCCTGAGCTACGTCTTGTTTGCCTGCGAGGCATTCCTAAAAGTTAAAAAGAAGTGTCTGTAACTCTGATAGGGGACAGGAAGACTACAAAGAAAACACTTTCTACATTCTGCAATGCTCTGTGTGTGTGTGTGTGTGTGTGTGTGTGCACATGTGTGTCTGTCTCAACACAGAACGCTTTCAACTTGCCGACCTCCAAGACAGGAAAAGCTTTTCACCCTGATGCACCTCATCAATGGCTTGCGCAAATGAAAGGGCGCACGCCATGCATCCCGGCTCCGAATGAAAAGTACCTTCCATCCCGTTAGGCAAGGGTGAGCAATCTGGCAGGCTGCTGCGTGCGCTTCGGATTCCTGGTTTACTTTCGCTGTTGGGAGTTTTGGAGAGGCTGCAGGACAGGTTTGATAGAAGAGTGGATTTCAGAGGAGGGCGCCCACGTTTCGCCTTTTGCTTCTCCTCTTCTTTCTTTTCATCTTTTTCACAGTCTTCTTTACTCTGAACACAAAACACATACGGCCTCTTTTAGGGGTGCCCACTGATCAAGGTTTAATTCACACTCCGATTTCAAAACTCAGAAAACAGCTCGTTTGGCTCAAGAGGGCTTTTCCAGAGAGCCAGTGTGGTGTAGTGGCTAAAGTGTTGGACTGGGGGTCGGGAGATCCGGGTTCTAGTCCCTACTCAGCCATGGAAACTCACTGGGTGGCTTTGGGCCAGTCGCAGACTCTCAGCCCAACCTCCCTCACAGGGTTGTTGTTGTGAGGATAAAATGGAGGTGGAGGGTTATGTATGCTGCCTTGGGTTCCTTGGAGGGGAAAGAGGCGGGATATAAATGCAATAATAAATAATAAAAAGGGATTTCCTTCCCCACCTTGGGAGTTTTGTTTTGGTAAAATCTGAACGAAAATGGCAGACATCACAGAGGTGCCTCTAAATTAAAAACCTGAAAAAATTCAAACAGGTAGAGGAGTTACGATGAATTAAAAAAATCAGTTTAAGCTTTTCTTTTGTTTTCAAATGCAGAACCGGTCGCAGAAAGTGTAAGTGCTTCAGAAATGGCCACAAAACGCAGTGAAAACAGGAGCTGCCTTCAATAAGTTCATTCTACACCCCTCCCCAAAACACATTGATCGGAGTAAAAAGGAGAGACCTGTTAACAGTATTCCCTGGTTGAAAGCTAGAGCTGTCAGGTTGCAAAAACTACAGCCCCTCTTCTCCCCACATCCATCTCCCTAGCATGGTGTTTCCTTATTTGGAGCGCTTGGGGAAAATGGATGAATTTTGGATGACACATTTGTCTACGTTTGTGACCCTCTTGAATTGCTCATAAAGCTTTGGGAGCTTCCAGATTTGATCTGGAGTGATTCAACTCAAGATCTGCCTGAACCAGATGCACACTCCCTAGTCTTTTACTTCTATGTAATGTTTCCTATTATCTCAAAACTTTGCAAACAGTAATCAGGGAGGAGAGAGACAGTTTTAAAAGTAGTTGGTTTAGATGCGAAAAATAAAAATTATGAACGATGCTACTTACTTTTGCCTTTTTCTTTTGCTTCTTCTTTGGCCCTCCCTTCTCTGATGGCCAAATAATCCTATCAGCTTTCACCCATTCATCATACCTACAGGGAACACACGCCACATGATTACTCATGTCAACAACGGGTTTGTAAAAAGAGCCTTAACCTAGAATACAAAAGCTTTAAGCATTCTAGATTGCAAAGCTGAAGACAAAGCCCAATACCATACCGTATTCTTCCTTACGAGCCTGCCAGTCCCGAGGTCTTCAGGGGAGGCCCTTCTCTCGGTCCCGCCACCGGCACGCCTGGTGGGAACACGGGAGAGGGCCTTCTTGGTGGCTGCCCCGGGGCTCTGGAACTCCCTTCCCAGGGAAGCTAGACTGGCTCCCTCCTTGGTGTGCTTCCGGAGGCAGGCTAAAACATTTCTGTTTCAGCACACCTTTGGGGAGTAGTTGAGAACTTTGTGGATGTGCTGCTTATAGTTGGATTTCTTTTAAAAAAAACTATTTTGTATTTTAAATGTTTTGAAATGTTCTAAATATTTTTAAATTGTACTATATTCAATTATATTTTTAATTTTTGTATATCTTTATTTGTTTTAACTGTACATGTTTTAATTTGTAAGCCGTCTTGAGTCCCAGTATTGGGAAAAAGGCGGGATATAAATATATAATAATAATAATAATAATAATAATAATAATAATAATAATATGGCTGGTAGAGGCTAGAGAAAAACTGACTGGGCAGCCATGGATCAAAAAAAAAAAGGAGAGAGAAACAGGTTCTCGGAATGCTGAGATACTTTATTAATTCACGCCATGGGGCAATCACTTATGTAGAACATGGTTGTGGAGAGAAGCAAATCTCGCCATGTGGGGGTCACTTCCACAACACCATTTCCTAAGTGCAACTGAAGGGGAGTCGCAATATTCAGCTCCTAACATACCCAAGGCAAGACACAACTGTTTTGACAGCGCTTAAGTTTGACCACAGGCTGGAAGCAATCACATCAAAAGAAAATGGGGGGCGGGGCGGGGGCTGGACTCTAGTGGACTCAGATAGCCCACCACAAACTTTACAAGCCACTATCGTGTAACCACCAAAGCCAGACTGAAGCTGACTTCCTTCTCCTTACCTTACATTCCAGCCATAGTAATGCACCAAATATAAAAGCTCCCCGTCATCATTTTCTGTACTTTTAATACTGGCTTCGTAAATCTTCTGCGTTTTTCCACGGCCATATTTTACTTTCACTTTGGTTCCTGTTAGGCAAGGTTCCGCGTCTTCCTCGCCCTCTTCTCCTTCGGATTCTCCCTGGTTTTCAAGCTCTTCCCTGCAGCAAGAAAGATACCGGGTTGCAGACTCATCAGAGGGCCAAATGCGGGTAGCAGCTATGACCTTCCTCGCTCACGCTACGCTTTCATGGTGGCCCGCAGTGCTGCCAAACTGCGCCTTGAAGAAGCATGACTCAGCAACTGTATCTTGGCAAAACCTGCCCTTTCCCAGTAATGAATCTTTATACACCCCATAATCAATCCCAAAGTGACACAGAGCAGTCAATGGAAAGCTCCCAAGTCAATCCCAATGCAAGTTGTGAACAGCCTTTTCATGATGATTATTTTAATTTGCCGCTGCAGAGTTTTCTGAAGTGGTCAGCTTTAAGAAAAGTCTTTCCCATCACCAGCACATCCTCATCTCTAGGGTACATTTAGCTACATTTGTTGTGGAACAGGACATTTAAAAGAAAAGAGGGGGGAAAAAAACCCAAGAAAGGGACAGCATCTGCAATAACTATTTGTTGGGCACATAGTCACTTCTGTAGAACAGATTGCACACGCAGGCATGTGTTAATAAAATGTGCACGTACGTTTTGCCACAGGTACAGGGAAACCCAGCACCCATCAGGGCTTCCAGCTACATGCACATACAAAAAAATATAAGCTGGAGTGCATCTGTCACATGCGATGATGTACGTATGCAATTCCCGACACAGAAGTACGCCCAAGACAGGATATTGGGTAGACAGAACAGGCCAGTGCTGCACACGCGGCTGAAATTACTCAAGAGGTAAGGCACAGTGGAAGCACCAGTTGCTGCAGTGTTATTGAAGCTCGATCAGCCCTGGACCGGATTGATGCACACAAAGCTGCTGTATTATCAGTTCTCCATCAATCCCAGCACTGCCTTACTTGTGGTCTGGTGGCAGCCGCTTACCAATGTGGCCATGGTCTTCCAGAGCCCTGATCTACCACTGAATTATGCCACCTCTTCCAAGTCCCTCGGATGGGAGTTTATTAGAAGCCTCATTTAAGAGCAAGGCACTCAGAGGTTTTAGAAGGCAATGTTACAGCAGTAAAACATCTTTCTTGCATCAGTTGTTATTCTAATGTACCAGATCAAGACTGGTAGCAAAGGTATAATTGCTTCATTTCTGCACATTTCATAATAAAATGAAGTCTTTACAGTTCTCTGCCACGTGCCTTTTCTCTGTTTAACTAAAGCACCTCCAACTCCCCACCCCCAGAATGGATTTCAACGAAAACCACGAGCAAAGATGCTGGTCCCAGTCTCTTCAGTAACCTGACTCCTTCGCAATACTTTCCTTGCCCTTTAATGGTCCATTAACTTTGGACGGTAAAGCTTTCTAGGTCCAATGCCCATTCGGATACCACACTGCAATTGCAGTCAAGGGGTCCATCAGAGAATCGAAAAATGCGTGTAAGATTTAGTCAATCGCTTAAGAACGTAAGAGCCATGCTGGATCAGAACAAGGGCCTTATCTACTCCAGCATTTTCTTCCCACCGCGGCCAACCAGATACGCCTGGAAAGAACAAGTAGGATATAAGTGCAACAGCACCCCCTTGCTCGTGTAACTCAATGGGACTTACAAGTAAGGTATGTATAGGATTGCATTGTAAAACAACGAGATGGCAAGCTGTATAAGCCTTAGCCAATGCCTTAGCACGGTAACGGAAAAGCTGCTATTTCTGCTTCTAACAAATATAGAGATGACATCCGAAAGACCCGGTACAAGTTTTATCTAACATACATGATCTGCTCAATTTATTCTGCTCTTTGCAAATCTGAAGGATCTGGCTTTCCAGATTTGGGTTTGCAATTTAGTTTCAAAGGAAGGCTCTCTACCAAAAGGCTAAGCAACAACAGCCTGGGGCACAGAGTTTAAAGGAGGGAGAACTCTATCCAGGACTGGAGCCACAACTGGGAGTTGGATGAAGCAGCAACTGCGAGTGTGAGGTTCAATGCCATTTTTGCAGAAATGGGAAACCTTTTTTTTGGGTCAAGGGTCAATATTGTCAGGGAAAAATTCCTTAAGATGAATAAAAGGACTGGACAGTTGCAAAGTGTCCAGAGGACTGACTAGTGCACCTGATGTCAATTAGCTAGGGGAATAGTTTTTCTATCTACTGCTGAAAAGGTCAGGGAGATAGTGGGTTTTTTCTAGAAGTTTTTCTAACTGATTAGTGCTTAGTCATTGTCCCGTCAAACTGTATATAAACTGTAAATATCTAATGGAGTCAGGAGAGAGGCTGGTTGATATGAAGATGGATGGATATGGTATGTAAAAATCTTCCTGGAACCTGTATTATATTTGATGGACCATACTGATATATATATATATATATATATATATATATATATATATAGGAACCACAGTAAAAGGATTATACTAAACACAAACTGCTGGTGTGTGAGTATTTTTACTGAAAGGAGCACTGGAACACACTTACTCTGCTGTAAGTGAACCGGGAGCGCTTCTTTTACCCGGACATTTCTTTGGGAGAAATTTGTTGGGGGGCCGCATGCTGACAGTGGGTGGGATGAACCTCTTTTCTCTCTCTCCCTCTCTGCAACCCCCTTCTCTATTTCTCCCCCACCCCACAGGCAGCCAGAGAAGGAATAGATTACTCTTGCTAGTGGTCTGAAATGACTGCTTGCAGAGTTTTTGAAATTCGGCTAGGGGCCACATGTTTCCCACCCCTGATTTATTATTTATTTATTACATAAATAATGTAATATTTCCCCCTCCAAGGAACCCAAGGTGATGTATATAATCCTCCTCCTCTTTCTCCTCCTCTCCTTTTTATCCTCACAACCACCACCTTGTGAGAAAGGTTGGGCTAAGAGTCTGTGACTGGCCCAAAGTCACCCAGTGGGCTTCCATGGCTGAGTGGGGACTAGAGCCCGGATCTCCCGACTCCCAGTCCAATACTCTAGCCACTACACCACACACCGGTACACCACTACACCACAACTAGACGAAGGACTATGTGAAAGTAAGGCAGGCACTGAAAGCTTGTGTGGTACAGCTGCTAACAGTATCACCCAGGAAGTATACAGTTCAAGTCTCACCTCAGCCATGGACTCGGAAAGTGGGAAGCCAGTCTTTTCAACCTCAGCAGCCCTCAGGCGAAACGGGGATAATAATGACCCCACTGAGAGAATGCTCCTCATAAATATAGCGCTGACATACCAGAAGCACTTTGAAAATGTACGATATAAAAATCAAGGATAATCGTGCGCAGCAGCAATACCGGTCTATATTCTGAAAATGGCTTTTTCTGGCAGGACAGGCAGAACGGCTGCGTTCAAGCACAATCACACTGTCAGAGGTTACCTTGGATAGGAACCGTGTGCGTTTCTTCATGAACAGAAAGGGGGGATGCTAAGCCTTTTTTAAAAAAAAATTCAGGACTCTTGGGTTGCCTCAGAGCGAACTCCAGATTTTAGGCACTGCCATGTATTTAGTATGCCATAGGAGGAAGGACAGGCATTTGTTTGCGTCAACTAGAGCACTGAAGGCTCAGCCTCTCTGCAATTTGAGCCTTTGGACACTGGGCTGGTTCAGATATAACACCAAACGATGCAAGAAAGAGCCTAGCCGTTTTCTCAGCTCATGGCCATGAGGAGAAGTTTGGAACACAATGCAAGGAGAATCATGCTGAATCAGACCAACGGCCTATCTCATCCAGCATTCTTTCATACAGTGACCAACCAGAAGCCTGTGGGAAACCCACAAGTAGGATAGGAATGCAGTATCACCCTCCCCAGCAATGGGTGTAAATAGGCATACTGCCTCTGACGCCGGAGGTAGCATGTAGCCAAATAATTGCACGTCCTCACGTTAACGTATATTTAGCAGCATATGCTGCAGCACCAGACAGAGAGAAAAAAAGAAGACATTTTACTTGCCTCCTCTCCTCCTCGTCATCTGACTCCCTGTCAGATTCTTCTTCCTGCTTTGCTTTCTTTTCCTTTGGCTTTGGTGTGGTCTTTCTGCTTCCAAGTGCCATTTCATTTTCCCTCTTTTCTGCATTATTGGCCATTTCCTCTATGTCTTTGTTCTCCTTGTTGCTGTCTTTTAGTTTGTCCTGCATTTTATCATCTTCGCCTTCTTTTTTAGCAGCAGCGACATCTCGGACAAGTCTCCTTCGTCCCTATGATGAGGGAGGGAGGGGGGAGAAACAGGCTGTTTAAGATGCATTGCTGCCTTCCAGGCAGCAGGATTACACAATGCAACACTGCGGTATTAGGCTAAAGCTTATTCTTGACAAATGGTGTATCAGAGAAATTCATGTAGAAGTAAAGCGCTTCTCCACTGTAGTAAGCTAGCATCAGAGCTTTCCTGTTAGAGATCGAAAAAATGTGAATTCTGTTACTGCATAGCCAAGGTAATCTGCAATAGATGAAATCAGGGAGGAGCAACACGGTAAGAGAGGAAATAAACTGCCAACCTGTCCAAGAAGGAACAGAGAAGCACAAATATGCTCCTACTGTTCTCCGAGGCAGCTATTTCAGCCTCTGCTGAGAGAAGGGTAGTCTGGCTACGCTACTGGAAGTGCCAGGCAATTCAGGCATAGGCAGCAGTTGAATCCCCTTAAAAAAACAACACCCCATTCAACCCTTTCCTCAACCAATTTCGTATGAACTAGGACTGCAAACTGTAACCGATTAATCAAAGAGATTGATTAAAAACCTGTTTAAAGTGCCTAAAAATACATCCTGATCAGACTAAGCAACACTTTATGTTTTTTAAAAGAATAACTAAGTACTTCTAAAGACTGGAGATGGAAGAGGCATCATCTTGGAAGAGGCATTCCTTGCTGTGTAAAAGTGAATGAAGAATACTTCTATGGTGGTGGCTGCTGAAACATATACATGCACGTCCAAAAGCAAAAGTAGGTTTTTCTCTTCAAAACTGCTGTTTTAGTAACATGCAAATTAACGGAAACCTAAACCAATAAATACTATTTTGATTAATCAACAGGTTTCCAATCATATCAAAGCCCTAGTATTTGCACAGGGGGAATTTGCACAGATGGAAGTCATTCCCAACATGCTTCAAAAGAAAACCCTAAATCATCATCATCATCATCATCATCTGTAAAACACTTACAAAATCATCCACTCTTATAAGACAACTCCTCTGATAGGAAAGACATTGGAAAGAAGGGATAAATGTGAGCAAATGTACTTCCACGTATTTTTGATCACTTTGGTTTGGAATATAAACTCAGAGGTTAAGACCAAAGTTTCAGGGTAAAAGTAGCTTTTGAGCATGGATTCAGAAGAAGAGAAAAAGAGGAAATCACACAAGTATTCAGGGGCTGACTTTGAAGCATGGAGGAAGGAAAAGAGGTGTCCTTCAACTTACTTTTTCAAATTCAACAGGCTTCCAGGAACGGAAGGGAAAAGGAGGCCATTTTTTTTCTTTCTCGTGTAGATCCCTGCACTACTTTCCACATGGGTCGGGATGGTACCCCCACCATTTGGAGCAGGTTTTGTGGTGTGCAGGGTGCTGCAAAGGAAATGGGGAGCTAGAACCTGCCTCCAGTTTCACATAAATGTCCACTGGATTGAAGGGCCTTCCATGGGTAGTAACAATCCTTTGATTTTTAAGCTGTTTCACATTTGACTGAACTGTTTCTTGTTCTTTTTGTGTGTGTGTGTGTGTGTGTGATTTTTAAACATTTTTTTTTGGTTTCTATTCTGTAGTGCTGCCCTGAGGATACGTTTATAGGGAAGCTTTAAAGTACTGGCAATAAAATAAAATTTTTAAAGGGTGGGAGAGCTCAGGAGAGGTGGACAACAATGAGAAGCTAATGGAAGGATTTGAAGGCGGGCATTGCGGTGTCTGACGTATGAGAGAAGTGAATGATTTTAACAGTAGATGACTTTTTAAAAAAGCGTTTACCCTTGGAGACATCTGCTCAATCTCTTCCTTTTCGCTCTCACTGCTGCAGTCATTTTCTTCCACCTCATTCTGAACCTCTACGGGGGACATCTCTGGCTCTTCTTTGACACTTTCCTCCATCAGCTCTTCCTGTTTCTGGAGTACTTCTATTATTCTTGGTTCATTGTGGTGGACAGTTCTAAACTGAATGTTCGCAGAACGGCAGTATTCTTCAAAACCATAAAGATACCTGGAGGTGGTGGAAAATACATACTTATGGGTTCTGGCGCCGAAAAAAAAAGAGGCAAAGCTCTTCCCATCTCCTTGGCAGTACACAGGGAGAATGCGCCTTTTACAGCCCCCAAATTCTACGGTAGCTCGGAGAACATTCTGATCCAGAGAATAATTCCTGGCTCCCTCTCTAGCACCACCCCATGAACATACAGCCCCCCTCCTCCTTTTAATGGGCAGCAGGAAGATTTCCCCCTTTTTTCCTTCCTCTCTACCTTCCTGATACACTAAAGAACAAGGCCAGGGTGCCAGGGATCATGGGAGATGTTAACTGTTATTAATTCTAGCTGTTGTCAAGTTCAATTGGCTTGCTCTTTTGCTTTTAATTATATTAGGTTTGCAGTTTTAAATGATTAGCCACCGGCTGGGAGGATACTACCTCTTTTTAAACGATAAATAAAAATAAGAGTGTGCGCAGCACAACAATGGTATTGTTAGTGGGTTTCTCTATATCTATCTCCTCCACAAATCCTGATTCTTACATTTCTTTCTTAGTCTACATTAGTCTTGAGTTTTTGGATGAGAGTTGCTGAAACAACAGCTTGCTGACAAAATCTTTGCACCCTGAACATAGTTTAAATACGGAAGGAGACGGCTTACTTTCTATAAGCAGTTTTTACATTGTAGGAAGCAGCTGAGTTCAAAATAGGAATGCCAAGGTCCATATAAATTTGCTTCCATACAGCTCCACTGTCAATCTGCAGCGGGTAGGGAGAGGGGGAAAGGGCAGACATTTTAGTTGTTAACATTTTTGTTTGTAATACTCCTAACAATGATTTTAAGTTAGTTCTGAAATTAAAGAATGTCAGCGCAGGCTAGAGTCACACTTACATTGTCACACCCACCCTGCTGATATACCAGTCTGAAAAGTTTGAAAAGGTTAAGATCCTTATAGCCCAGAACAGGTGGTTTATTGATAGGAGTTCCTGAAAGAACACAAAAAAAGAGGACAAATTAAAAAGCGTTACTACGCAAGCTTCGCACTTTTACTCTCTAGTACAGACTAACACAGGTAACATGCATTTCAGCAAGCTTTTGAGTAGCCACTTGCCTGATGCCTGAGCAACTTGGCACTGAAACTTTACTAAAGCTGACCCTGTGTGTTTTCTCCCTATGACCACAATGAACAGATGTAGGCTAGTGAAAAATATTGTTGGCTAATAACTTGGACGTATTTGCATGGCTGCATTACAGATTCCTACTTCTCATTGCTTAGTTCTAAGATGGATCTTAAACATCACCTGCTTTGGTGAAATAAATTATTCTAAACAGGATACTAAAAGGTTTAGAGATATGGATGACTGGTTACCTGTCACTGTTATAGGTAATAGGAATTCCAACATCTTATCCTTTTCCAGAGTGTGGAGAAGATGTTGGATCAACAATTAGCTAACAGATTTATTAGAACAGTCTAATCATTCTATTAGCAATTTGGCAGAATCCTTTTTTGCAGACAAATGATGAACAATTTTAAATAGCAAGTAAGGAGCAATAAGCAGCAGCGTAAAAAATAGAGGGAGGGAAACAGGATTAAAAGCTTAAATCGTATCATCCTTTCCACACAAGTAATAATTCCCAATCCAGGAATCATTACAGAAAACGAAAGCCATAAAAAAAAATTCTATAGTCAACCACCCTCAAATGTATGTGTGTTATGAGAATTGTTAGAAATTTGGTGGAAGTTGATGGCTTACCGGTAATTCTGAACCATTAAGAACCAGAGAAAAGTGACAGAAAATCCAGACATTTGCAAATGAAGGTCAAAGCCAACGAAGAATCTCCAGATGTCATTCTCATTTCCAACATCTACTAGTAAAGGGCCTCACAAGCAAGCGCTCCTTAGGCAGATTCTTGCGCATGTAAAAAGGGACCTTTCTAGGCAGTCACTCTACATTTTAATACCCATGACAACAATTTCATATATGGACATATAGACAGCTTATACCAAGTCAGACCATGGGTCCAGAATTGTCTACTCAGGGTGGCATTAATTCTCCAGAGTCAGACAAGAGTTTTTTGAGCCCTGCTACCAGAGTTCTTTTAAAAAATAATAATAATAACTAAACAGATCAGGGACTTTCTGCATGCAAAGCATGTATTCTCCCACTGATCTAGGGTACTTCTCAAATAATCAAGCTGCTCAGGCACATTGGTCTAGAATTTTAGACTGAACTGCAAAGAGGTACTCCATGGCCAGTGGCATCAACCAAGCATCGTTGCTAATGACGGATTATTACCATCCTTATACGTGTCAAAATTTCTAGGCACCGAGGCACGAGAGATTCTTGCAGCTCTGACTAATATTAATAAGTGTAGAATTTGTGAGTGTAGTGATGCGCCACACTTCTCTCCATCATCTGGGTGAAGAATATGCAACATCCTGGAAGGACGAAAGCATTTCAAAGCCATATATATATATATATATATACACCTTTCAACTAACTGTTAGCAAGCTAATGTCATTCTTTTGTAACCTGGAAGCTGCTATAAGGATCATGATGCAGGATGCTCTTTCAGGAGACACAGGCTGCAATGTACACACAACGAAGTAACTTTCTGAAATGCTGGCATGAATTTACATTCCACTAAACGAAAAGGCCCCACATACTTAAGGAGGTGCTTCGCCTCATAAATGCTGCTTTCATGCTTTATCGTGACACACATATTTTATATCCGATGAGTTTTAGGTGATGAAGCTGCTTGGCATTTATGAAGTAGAGCCTAATTCTATGCATGTTTGCTGAGAAGTAAATGCCACCAAGTCCTATGGAATTTACTCTCAGGTAAGTGCGCATAGCAATGTGGCTAGCTGTACAGCGTTCAAAGCACGCCACAAGCTCTCAACGCAGATAAGACACGGCACTGGTAAAATATAGTTCCACTTTAGTTTCAACTTCCTCTTTCCTGGCCCAGTGAAGAATTGTTACCTCTGTCTTCCATAAACTTGTAAAGCTGTTGGAGGAAATTGTCCCTCTCTTCAGGATCAAGCTCTTCCTCAGGCTGTCAAAATAATAAAAAAAGAGAGACATTTAAATGTTTTTAAATATACAAATGTGCTTTAATTGCATCCTAAGCATTTGCATTTGGAGAGCTGCGTTTGACACATTTCAGACTTGTAATAAAAAAAGAAAAATAAAAAATTGCAAGTTAGGAGGAACCTATTCACTAAAATACATTATGAGGTATCCGAGCAACTTGAGGGAAAGCATCTTCCGTGCTGCTATCTGATGGAGACTGGCAGGATCTGCAGTGGTCAGGCTGCATTCTGTAGGGACCCTAAAGGTTGACCTCAGCCCCAAGAGACCATTGTCCTGAAAATAGAACACTATTGCATTAAGCTGAAGCCAGGAGTTCATGGAAATCCTTAAACTCTGGTCAGCTTTTCGACTGAAAAAGACAGAACTGTAAATGTTCCATATTCACCTCTTAACAAGAGAGTGAGCCGTGTATGCTCATCTTCTAGCAAAAGTGCTCCTGGTCAGGAGTCCCACCCATCGACTGTCCTCCTGCAGCATAGTGTAAGCCAGCCTACCTGGGGCCTTCCAGATGTATTTGACTACAACTTCCACATCCCCAGCCAGCCAACCATGTTGGCTGGGGTTGATGGGTGGTTGAAGTGTATCACATCCGGAGGGCATTAGGTTGAGGAAGGCTACTGAAAGCTAAAGGAGCTCAAACAGGGTATTCCACCCAGTTTGCAGAACCAATTCCCTTCACTTAAGATTTTTCTACGCCTTCTGCAAATTTCGGCGTTCCCTGAGCATGGCAATACCTCCCTGTTTCTCAGTGGCCCTGTCTTGGCTCCATTTTTGCTGGCATTCACCACCTGAGGTCACTACCAGAGTTAGTTATAAAAATGCAAAGGATGAAGCTTTCAATTCCAGAGCGTATGTACTATGCATTTCAAAATTCCATCAAAGCATGGCAAACAAATTCCACTGTAAGATTACACCTATGCTGAATTATTATTATTATTATTTATCCTGACCCTTCCACCAAGCTCAGAGCGGAGTATATCCCCTCCCCTTCATCCTCATAATCATGCTATGGAAGAAGACTAGGCTGAAAAGGGACTGGGCCCAGGTCACCCAGTGGGCTTCTGGTCTCCCTGGTTGTAGTCTGGCATTCTAACGACAACACTCCTTTCAGACAGATGCCTGCATTTAGCAGAATGTGTCATCGATACAGTTTCCTTGAAGGTAGGGGGCGTCCTAATCAGAAGCCAGATTCTGGGGGAGCTACAATACCTGGGATTATCTAATAATCCTAGGCACTGTATAAGTGAAAAAATCACTTTTTGCACTAAAAAGTTCCAAGTCACTTTTAGATCAACACGACCATGGGAAAAATGGACCCCTGGGAATCCCAGTCTGCCTCAGAAGTGACAAAAATATTTTTGAAAGAGAGATTTGTATTCCTTCAGGGTGGGGGTGGGGGAGTGTATTTTCCCCTCCAGACATCCTGGAAATTGTGGCCTTTGATACTCAACCAAAACAGCATTTCTGTTGACAAGATTGCCCTACTGAAGAAATAGTTAACAATTATTATTCTTTAGTATTTATTATAGTGATTTTCCAAAGCGTCAAAGGCATTTCACATCCTGAACTGAAAATAAATTATTTTTGCCTTGGTTGTCCACTCAACATTTGCTGGGGGAATATTTGAGTACCAACATTATTTACTCTGGCAATATTACGGGACAATATCAGAGATTCATACACCTGCTCATCTTCCAATGTGATATATGCTATCATTTGCCAGCAGTGCCCTGCTGCATCTTACCTAGGACAAAAAGGCCACACGTTATGGAAAAGAACAATAGGTTAACCACTGGTTTGTTTAGCCCCTAAACAACCCAGCAGTCCAAGTGCACACATCACACTCAGCAACCTACAAACGAGCCGATTGCTGGATAAAAGTGGAAGCCACAGGCATGCCACACATTCGCTCCCTCCTGCTCATCCCTGACAGCCCATGGGTTGTCGTGCAAACAGGCCCTCTGTCGAGGGCCTCAAGTGGCCATTCTTGAAGAAAGGAATGTCAAAGACAGATATCAACGTGATATTGCTGAAGTACAGTTCGTCAATTATCATTATTATTATTTATTCATATAGCACCATCAAGAGGTTCAACTCCATTTCCTGTGGTTCGAGTCAGGACAAAGGGTTGTTTAAAAAACAAACCCCACACTACATACATTAGTCCGTGGCAGCAAAAACAGTGACGTCCTATGGCACCTTAAAGACTGGCATAAGTGTTCATGATACTGTCCACTAAATACATCAGATACATGAAGTCTGAGGAAGTGGACAGTATCTATGAAAAGTTTACGCTAGTATAAAGTTTAGTCTTTAAAGTGCCATAAGACTTCATTGTTGTTAAGGTAATTATCATTGTCGGGTGTTTGGTTTTTTTACATTTCGATTCCTCCCTAACAGTTTACATCCCCCACCTCCCACAACCCAGCACGTGTACAGAAATCTGCCAACTGAAGGTTAACGCTTCATGCATCTGATGAAGTGGTTAGCATCCACAAAAGCTTATGCCAGTATAAATGTGTTAGTCTTTAAGGTGCTGTAAGACCCTTTGTTGATATTATTAAGGCCAGTCAGTCTGTTCAAATTCTCCATTAGGTTTCTGGAAAAAGAAAGAAAAAGCAAACACATTTATTCCAACCATGCAGTGGCCACCTTGCTCAGCGTTTATTTCTCAGACATGCTTCAGTAGCATCGTATGAATTCTACATATTTTGCGTTTGCTTATGAACAGCGTACCAGCCTTCATGCTAAATTTTTTTTTTTTTACAGTCACAGCAAAATGTTCACTACTTTATGAGCTTAATGCAAGTTTGTCAGGCGTAAGTGAGCAGAAATTGGATGTAGTTCACTGCTGGGTCATATGCTTTACCCAAGTTTAATCTCCAATATCTCTGGGGAGCCTTGGAAAAACACCACACCCTTAAACCTATTAATTTATAAATGGCAAAGCTACACATCTTTCATTTATTGTGGTATTGTTGGCTGCCCAACTGGACATTTCACAAAGATAAAATAACATTTTAAAAATCATTCAAGCAGTAAGCATTAAAAAAAATCCATTAACTAGCGGTCTATTGTACAGCAATGGGATAAAAGGGTGGATTTTAGAATCACAGATTTTAAAAGAATATAAGGTCTTCATTTGGCACCAAAAAGATCATAAGGGCAGCATCAGATGATCCTCTCTTGGGAGGCTATTCCACAGTTGGGTGATATCACCATTGACCTCTTCTTAGTAGTCACCCCCCAACTTGGTGGGTATACTCAGCAAAGGGCATATTAAACATTAAGGTTTAGGTAGGTGTATTAGGGAGAAGCAGTTTTATAGTTACTTTTTTGGAAGCTATGCATTTAGATATCTATTAACATCCAAATGAATTCAGTGTTACTCTCTGACATTGTTTTAAGTGAGGGATTTGTTTCCTCCCCAAAAGATGTCTTATACCTTTTCTTCCCAAAATGATGCTTCATAGCTTTGCTTGCATTTTAAAAACAATAAGCTTAATTATATTATTATTTCCACGAGTATGATCACAATAGGTTGG
Organism: Anniella stebbinsi; assembly: GCA_029215795.1. NCBI lineage: Eukaryota > Metazoa > Chordata > Lepidosauria > Squamata > Anniellidae > Anniella > Anniella stebbinsi. Next base: position 365,699,584 of record JARDYH010000001.1, read on the forward strand.
ACAGGAGTTGGGGGCGAGGTAATGAGAAATTGTTACATTCTTTTCCCCCGGTCTAATCTATCAGTATTACAGACCTTGCTCTCTGCACAAAGTAAAATATTGAAACGGCAATTTATCGTGTTATTTTTCATATCTGAGCCACTGGGTGTTACTAAAGAACTTCTGGAGTTCAGCGATTACATTTTTTAAAAAATGGTTTTGATAGTGATAAAGGAAATAAAACACAGCTGTTATCCACTGAAATCACAAATTCTAAGGGAATATTGCAGCGGCAAGCAACAACTCTCATTTTTGCTTCTACTTTCAGCATTAAAAGAGCTCTAAATGCTAAGAATATGTAATAGGGTTTATTATTTTTCAGAGGAGGATAAGCAGGAGACTACACATCCTATGTACAGATGACTGAAATCCCACCATCTTGTTTATTGCCCCAAAGGAAGAACTATATTTAGCAAGACTTATAAACGAGTATATGCCATTTATGCAAAACATTTATCATAGCAGCTGAAGTCACCATACTGGGTAAGCACTGAAGTGTTAGAACATACTGGAAAGGTTAAAATTTAGGTTTTGCATTCTAAGCAAGCCAAAAGGGCACAAATGTGTTTTTTTTTTCCTGTTATTACATTACTTGATCAAAGTATTAGGAAATTGCTGGAGAGGCAAACAGGTTCAATGCAGGTGAAAAACTCGACAATAAATGCGCATGCAAAAACCTCCCAACAAGGACATAAGAGTCAAATGGATATTGTTATTATGCTGCAATAGGTATAGGTGTTGTCAGTCAGACAGGAGCACTGAAAAGACCTGCAATCAAAAGGAGACAGAGCCCCCAGATTAATTTCATGTTTACAAGGTTTTAAGGACTTTCGAAGCATGAAATTCTTACACACCTTTAAAATTGTTTCATGTTAGCTGAACCCACCTTTTGCACCAAGAGCTATAAGCAGTTTTAGGTAACAATTTGATTGCTCGAGGCCACTTCGATGAGAAACAATTCTGATTTACAAGCATCATGAGAAGCTAGCAATCATCCACAAAAAATTAGGTTTTCAGTCCTAAGATAGTAGTCCCTTCCCAACCCTTTTGAATGCAGTGTGTTTCCATGATGCTGAACTGCAGGAACTGAAATTAGTACCTACCCGTGCCTAGGTGAGATTCTGTACAATGAGAAGGGAACCCCAAAGCTGTCTGGGGAAAAGATGGAATGGCAGCTTTTGGTCTGCATGAGCCAGCAGACCTCCTCAGAATAAAAGCCTTCTGAACCTCCATAACTCACTTAAGACTAGAGAACATGGCCCCATTTTAGATAAACCAGGAGTCCAAGGACAGTAGGGAAGGTGCCTGCTGCTGTTTTATGGAGTGATAGGCAGGCCTGACTTTTATTTCAAGGGCGGGGGGAGGGGGGTGCTTATTTGGCCAAATCTGAAATCGGCAGACCAGACTCTGAGGAATGGAAGAGGTATGGATTTGAGCTAAGGGAAAGGAGAAGGAGAATAATTGGAATAGCATCCAAAACTAATAAAATCTCAGCATGGAAGCTTTCGATTGTTACTCAAAAGCAACTCATTAAAGATCAGGATTAACATGCACTAGTTTGGGATGAAAGCAAAAAAATGAGCCTGATCGCCTGGCATATTGGTGCCTTGATGAACTGTTGCACATGGCAGTGACACACACACTACGCTTTGGAAAGGCAGTGGCCAAGCCACCTTTGGCTTCCTGCAAGCACAGCTTTTGCAAGTCACCTCGTATAAGAGACACAATGCCAAGTTGCTACAGGTGCCATTAAGACAGTTTCCCTGTAAGCAAAGTCCCAAGTTGCAACCCAGCTGTTGGACAATTCAATGGACCTTTTAAGATTCATCTGACTTGATTTAATCAGCTCCCCAATATGTACCCTGCCTGTTTTACCACCAAACACTGCTACTGCACAAGCTCTATACATTTCAATAGGACATGAGTTGGAGGCTCTAATAAGCTCTGCTGGAATGAGTGAAGCAGTGACTGGTGGATTGGGCCCTGCGTGTCATTTATCTTTGAGGTGGCCTACCATCCCCAGGGCCCACTGCACAGCAAAATTTGCACAGCAAAAGCCAAATGACAAAATCTCAGCACAAAGGCAGGTTCAGATAATTTTACAGCCTGATTGGGAAAGAACTCCACCCCATTATTTTAAAATACCAAACGAAAAAGATGCTCCATTTCACACACACACAAAAGACAAAGAAGTGGATCTACTGATCAGGTTGCTCAGGACTGCATTTTGCTAGAGAGGAAAAAATCTGACCAACCCCCACCACCCAAAATCTGATTATTCCCTTCAGCAAAAATGGGTCCGGGGGAGGGGGGTGGGGGGGTACAGAAGAGGGAGGTCCTGATGAGGGGAGTGACTGCCTTGTGTTCAAGAATTTAAAATAATTATTTCAGCTTAATGATCCAGCGTGACTGTTTTCTGCTGACAGCATTAATCACAAGTACCAGTATTCTACTGTCTACGTTCATCTTACAGTCCTTTCCTGCAGAAAGAATCTTGACTGCCACATGAAACAATAGATTCTGCCATTTCCCCTATAGTACTCTCTTCCTCGTGTACTTTACCTTCCTGTCTTCACCAACAGTTGATTATATTCCTGACTAGGTCTGAAAAAATCCACAGGAATGCCATCTTATATATATATATATATATATATATATATATATATAGAAACCAAAGCTCCCTCCCTCTTCTTTTGTTTGAAAGATAGAATCTCTTTGGAGCAAAGTATGAGCTGCAAGGAACAACACGCAAAAAAAAAAAATTATTACCCCGGACTCTCCTTCAATATCCACTTACCTGCAAGGCTGGGATATTTACAAATGCTAACACAAAAAGCCAGAGCTGCCAGCAACAGTTCACACCCTGCAAAATGTGGCCTATTCGCTCTGTATAACAACATGGGGGAGGGGGGAGGGGGAAAGAGAGATCCCACATTCCACAAACGATCAAGCTCTTACATTTTGCTCAGTATTAGCATGTTTGCATGGAAAGTGACTCCATTTTGTTAAAAAGCTCTTCTTTTATGGCACAGAAAAATCTATAGATTCCAATTGTCTCACCCCCCCCTTCTTTTTTGCAAGGGGGGGGGAAGGGGGGAAAAAGGATTACATGCATTGCTATATGGCGGGGGGGAGGGTGTGGGGAGGAAAGAAGAAAAAGAAAAGATCAGAAACTTATAAAATCTAAACCCCACCCCTTTCAAAACCCCACATGCAGAGTGGTCAAACTGGTTAAGGCCACACACTGAACGCGCAAGGAGTCCTTACCCAGGTGCTGCATTTTTTCCCCCTCTCTCAAGTGTAAAAACGGCTCTTATTTGCTTTTCTGCCTAAATCTGCACACGGGAGCCTGGATGCACTTCAGCCCTTGCTTTGCAAATACTTGCGTCCCCCTTTTCTCCGGCTGCACCGAACCCACCGTTATGCAGCATTGCTTACATTCTCTCCCATATTAATAATAATAGTAATAATAATAGGAGCAGCAGCAGCAGCAATAACAATAATCAGGCATTGCATGAAAGGAAAAGGAAGAGACGGCCCATTTTCAAAGCATCTGGTAAGCCTCCCCGGGCAGCCTGCCAAGCCTCTGCTAAATCGGCCCCTCTTTCCCGAGCATGCGCACTCGAAGCCAACAGTGCATCGCTATGGCAACCCCGCAGGCAGCCTCTTAAGCATGAACAGCCATTCTGTTTCCAGCCTTCCCAGACCACAGACGACAAGGGAGGGACCCGGGGTGGGGGGAAGCGAAAGGGAAGCAACATTGTACTTTAACCCGTCCAAGTTTCTTTTCGTTTTCTGATTTTGAAGAGGCTCCTTAGTCCCCAAGTTATGGTGCACAAACTCACAAAGTTCAACCAGTTCCCCCGCACTTTAGATTTGTTTCCCTTCCGCCACCCCCCCACTTCACCCAAATCTTGGCTTGGATTTAAAACCAGGCCCTCACACAAACACACACAAAGTGTGTAACTGCAGGATTTGGGCAGAACAAAGTGAAGCAGCTCCACTTAGGGGTGTCATGTATTGCCACTGCTGCCCTTCACAAACAGCTTTAGAGTTTCTCTGTATTTACCTCACGGTTTGTATTTAATAATAATAATAATAATTTATTTCTTACCCGCCTCTCCCTCAGGATAGAGGCGGGGAACAACACTGATACAAATGACATAAAATACATAAAACTGATTAGGGTGACCAGATAAAATCCAGGTCAGGGTTCATGTAACTTTAACAGTTGTAGAGAAATGGGAATTTCAGCCAGTGTCCTTTGTATGCAATTAGTTCCTGGTGAAATTCCCTCTTCATCACAACAGTTAAAGGTGCAGGGGCCCTGCCTTCTTTTGTATATGGTCACTCTAGTATAGTGCCTGCAACTTTAACTGTTGTGATGAAGAGGGAATTTCACCAGGAACTAATTGCATACAAACGACACCGGCTGAAATTCCCATTTCTCTACAACGGTTAAAGTTACATGAGCCCTGACCTGGATTTTATCTGGTCATCCTAAAACTGATTAAACGCATATAAAATTAATACATTATTAAAATACAGATAAAACTCCTTATAATTCGACTGGGTAGGCCTGCTGGAAGAGATCTTTTTTATGGTTTCTTAATGTCAAAAAGACTATTAAGTTGACAAATCTCCTCCGGCAGGCCATTCCACAGTCTGGGAGCGGCAGAAGAGAAGGTCCTAACAGCTCTTTCTTAGAAAGATTTTTTTTTAAAAAAAAAATCCAGAATAGTAAGAGCAAGGAGATAGCACCCCTCAACACACCACACAAACCTCTAAGCAGGAATGACTTGGCTGAAATAACAAGATGATGTTAAATCTGCCATTCGCTTTGAGGGTCCTACGGAGGTGGTGCACAGAAACGGGCCATGGAAAATAATCACTGGCCATCAGTATTGTGAGGCAGCCCTTCAAGAGAGGAGGAACAGAAGCCCCCCCCCCCACCACCTCAATTAGGCCTTAACAAAAACAGGGCCCACTCCTGCATTAGATGCAAATTTTAGCAGGTGAAGCTTTCCACACACCACTCATCTTCCTGAAACTACAGGGAAGCCCAAACTGCAAGTCAACTCTGCCTCAGAAGTCCTTCTCTACAAAACACTAAAGCACAACTCAAGAGCACATTAGAGTAACTCTGTTAATTCAAAACAGCCATTTATAGTCAAACGGGACTTCTCATTAGGCAGCAAAATGAAGCCTCAGTTCTGGGGGCTCCAATATGCCCATGGTCACCTAACAGCCTCCCTGCCCTTCTTGACTTTTAGTCCATTTTAGACAAAGTGCTGCCCTCAAGCTCCATCTTTATTTGGGCTTTAAAGGTGTTTTTGTGTTTTGAGCTCAGACTGCACTTCTGCCTTGCGTTAGGTTCTTCGGCAAGTTACTTTTATTTTAGTCTCACTAGCTTTGCCTTCTTGGAAAGGTGTGTTTCGTTATTGGTCATGCCCACCATGGTAGCCATTTTATAAACGGGCAAGTCCCCCCAAAAGCAGCCATTTTGTGAGAGCATCCACAGCCCGCTTCCAAAATTCCAAATGTGCTGACTGACCCCAAAAGGCTGGGGACCCCTGACTCAAGTTGTTTTTCCAGTGTTTATTAAAGATCATATTATCAAGGCTCTTGAAGTGGGGACACAGGTCTTTGAGGGCAATGTAAAAGGTAACCCCGTGTTATTATCCCCATATTACATGTGGAGGGGCTGAGGTTAAGGCAATAACTTGCTAAAGGCTGCCTCATGTATTCATAGCCAAGGTGAGATGTGAACTGGCAAGATCCGTGCACTGGGGAGAGTTTTCTTTCCTTTCTTTAAAAAATCTTGGCTTAAACAACTTTGTTTTTATACAGGTACAACATTTTTTTTAAAGCTCAAATTATGTTCCGTATAAGATGAAGCAGGCATATAAGCATTGAGGTAACTCACAAGCACTGTAGTGATGTAATTGTAATGAGCAATAAATAGAAAAATAAACGCAAATGCATTCAAAGACCTAATCTCTCTCCTCCAAATCTTGTAGTATCCTGAACACATAATATGTTAAGGCAGCAGATGGGTTTAATGTTTTTTTCAGGAGGTTTGGCCTCTGACACCCTGCTACATGGGTTCCATGAGGCAAATGAAGCTCCCATTTTGCAACAGGAGAGTTATTTTTTTCTACCACTAGTCAATCTCATATTTGTTGTCCAGAAAAACAGGCTAGAGAGAGGGGGTGTTTAACACCGGAGGCTCCGTTTCATCAGAGTTTAACACTTCAGACAACACTCCCAAGTTTGGGTCATAAGACAAAAAGGACATCCCAGCTCACTTTTGGGAGGGCTGATCTATATTAACATGTACTCTGTAAGGAAAGGGAAAAGCCTTCAAGTGCTTTATTAATATAATTTCCACATGTACATTTTCCCATTTATCAACTTTTCATTGAAAGGCACATAAGGCACTCAGACCCAAATGCTGCAATAACCACATCCCTCCCACCCAGCCTTCTTGCAGCCTCCTTCACTTATCACACTGAACACCCACAATTCATGAAGTTACTATTAGTATTGCTTTATTTATTAAAAAACATTCCCTTTAGTCTACTGGTGAACTACTATCCTTTGCCATTTTCATAAAATTAGGGTAGCGGGGAGAGAAATATCCCAATGCAAATAAGTTTTTATCGGTTCCTTTTCTTATGGTTCTGAAAAACATCAAGTCATGAAAACCTGTCAAAAGGAACTTAAGAGCCATGAGGCATACATGTCTTCCAAGCCATGGTGTAAGAGTGATATTACAGTGGGTTTTTTCTTCATTGGCAGCTGCTGAAATGGAAGAAAACCAATGAGCTTTATTTGAAGAGAAAGATACCAGTCCTCATGGGTGCAGGCACAGAGTTAAATGATCATTGCTTGGTCTCCTGTGGCTTCAAGTTGACAGCTGGGATAAGCAATATAAGCTACGTAGGCCTAGTTCAGACAACACGTTAAACCACGGTGGCTAAGAGTTTTGAGCTAAACATTCTGGCTTAGCATGTCGTGTGAACCATTCCTAACCATGGTGGCTACATAACCACAGTTTAAACATGCTCAGTAACCATTTGCTGCAAAAGGGTTAGCGGCCTAACCATGGCTTAGTGTGTTGTCTGAACAGGCCCATAAAGTAAAGGGGAAAAGAGTAGATCCTGTCTCGGTAAAGAGACCATGTTACAGGGTTGAGTGGGGGATAGTTGACTCTAGGAAGTAGAATTGGGGAGCTTACATGAGATCTGATCCTCAGGCTAATAAGTTTGGGAATGCCTGTCTTCTTCTTGAAGCACCATGCTCACAAAGTATGAATGTAACATGTATTATTGATAAGAAATCATTGTATTTCAAAGGAGTGCTATTCTTAATAATCTGTATACGTGAACTGTAAATGATTAGTATTAGAGTGATTAGCTATGTATGCTATAAGCTAAAAGTGACTAAGTGGAAAGTATTCTTGGAAATGGGGCAAAGAGGGTTGCCACAAGTGACTTGGTTACCCACTTCCAGCAAAGTGGAAAGCAGCTTTGCTTAGGAGGGATACCTTTATTAAGGAGCTTCTGAAGTCTATGGTAAACCTGGCTGCATTGGAAAGCAACACCGTTAGAGTTAAACGGTAGAACCAGTAGTAGTATGACCAGGTCCGTAATTTAGGATGAGGTCATCAGCATAAGGGATATAAAAAGGGTTTGAACTCTTGGGAAAGAGATCCTGGGAGAATGAAATGCCTACCAAACATGGTTACCTAAGCTGTGCCAACCGTGCTTGCCAGATAGGTAACTATAAAATTTGAATTATGATTGCCTTCTTGGTTGAGAAGAATAGAACTTTGATTTTACTAAGACTATGCCAGCCTTTATTACTATTATGCTTCTAATCCTCTTCATTGCTTGTTCCTTCACTGCAAAGTTTTATTGTTCTCTAATACTGTTTGAGCAAGAAATATATATTTTGTAGCACCAATTTGTGTTATTTGGCTTGAGAGGGCTTCCACAACCCTTATAAATGAATTCTTGAAGTCCAGAACCCTCAGCAGGGATTTACAAATCTGTGGCTAGGTGGAGACTCTCAATACAGCCACTGTTTTCTCTTTTAGTATGGTGAGTAACAGACACACTTGTTCAGGTAAGAGAAACAAGCTAGGTGGATGGAGCAGATCTCCCACATCACCATGACGCTTGAGCATTTGGTGATATGATGTTCTGGCTTCAATTTTCTGAAAGATTTACATTTTAGTTCTTCAGACTTGCTTGAACCAAAACCTGATTGGACAAATATTTCACATTAGCAAGAATTTAATCTGTATTGAGCCTGCAGCAATTTTGTGGTGAAGCCGGGAGTCTGTGTAGCCTCAAGTGTTTTAACGCTATACCAGACTAAAATGTGCTCAACTAAAAAGTCACTGTGAATATACAGAGCTTCAAAACAGACTTCCAGAATAGTGGTGTCTTGAGTATATATATATATATATAAATCATACATGTATGTAAGTATGTGTTGTTATGTGAACGATGTGCATCAGATTTGGCCAAAACCTGAACTGGGCCCATTTAGATAGTTTCTGGTGCTACCTGGGGTGTAGCAACCTTCCCTCAGAAGTGACCAGAGTTGAAACTGAACCTTGCACAAGGCTTCATTTGCAATTTAGCTTCAGAAAGGTAGACAGTGGCCTAATCGACACCAAACAGGATATTGCACTATGAAAGCGGTTATATAAAAGGCAGGAGCCACACCAAGCAGGATATAGCGGTATGAAAGCGGTATATGGTATGTGTCTATGGGCCCCAACACGTGTCAGTGCACTTCAATACTGCAATAAAGCCGTAGTGTAGCTCCTTCCTTTTATTTACCGCTTTCATAGTGCAATATCCTGCTTGGTGTAGATGAGGCCAATGTCTCCAAAATAGCATATTTTGCTTTCTTTCTCTAAATGGGGGGAAGGAGCGTGGTTGAGTGACTGACAGGCCCACTTTCTAAGTCTAAGGAACATTCTACCTGGGGCCCTTTGTCCATTACCATTTTCACACACACACCACCTAGTTCGGTATCCTAGGAACATAAATAATATAACTTGAGAAAATTGTGGGGAATGGTTTCATCTCAGAACATGAGAGAGAATCAAGTCATATCCATACATCCTGAGGAAGAGCATAAAGTTACCCAGTAGGTAACTTTTTGCTCCTCCTCAGGAGAAAGCACACAGGATTGAGGAGCATAGCTCCAATGTAAAGGCTATCATACTCTTAAGACATACGGATACGCCACAATATAAACCATGTTTATGTTGCACACTCAAAAGTGTCTTCAGCTTTTGAAGGAGTCTTGATTTACTGAAGTAGTAAGGCTCTCTTTTCTGTAAATTCAACATTTCAAAGGCTGGTTATTAAAATATGCCCTAGTCTAAATAACAGATGGAGTCCATTCTTCCACAAGTGCATATGGAAGAATTACACCATTTCTCCTGTTTACAAAATCCATTAGTCCATTTCTTCAGTTTCCAGGAGAGTGGCGAGGGCACTGAAACCTTGCCCTCCTCGTATCACTGGCCTCATTGTTGCCCACATGATCACCCAGTAACATCAACTTTTTTTTTTTAATCACGAGTGGCAAGAGAGCACTTCCCCTAAAAAGGGCTTGATAAGAGTTCTCCCTTCTCACATGTCCCAACTTTTAGCAGGCAGGATCTGCTTCCCAAGTGAATGGACCTGGAGGTTTTCCCCACTTGTCCCACCCACTGGGACAAGTTAACCAGAATTGCTGAGAATTCTGACTTATTAGTAACAAACAAGTGTGCTGGCACCTGCTACCCGATTCCTCCTGCTTGGCTCCTTATGCAAGTGAGAGTGGCTACAGTAACAAGGAACATACCAGCCACAGAAAACATTGTGCCACATCCTCTAACAAGCCAAGGTTTGGAAGCCAACTACAGACTCTGCCTTCAAACTCTGGCATGCTAGAGGAGAGACAAATCAGGAGTCTGCATTCAGACGTTAACGCTAAGTGGTAATTCAGGACTACCGTTTGTGCAAACATGGTCAGTGTCAGCCAATTCGTAATTCTGCTTTTTTAGTTCAGTTTTCACCCTTAAGGCTGTACTTATCTAGGAGTGAACATACCAGGGCTTGTTTCTATGTAAGCATCTACAGCAGAGGTGAGGAACCTGTGCCCCTCCAGATGCTGGACTACAACTTTCAACATCCCCAGCCAGAACAGCCAATGTCAGGGGTTACTGACATTGTAGTTCAACAACATCTGGAAGGGCTCAGGTTCCCACCCACCCTGATCTACAGGGTCTGGCTATGTTTTTTCTTAAAGCTATTTTCAAAGCTAGTATTCGAAAAGCATCATTATATTTGGGGCATGCTAAGTTACACATTAGTCCAAATGAAAGCTAACACACTCACCACTACTTCCTCCTCCTTATGTTCCCCTTTTTCTTCCTCTTCATCATCACTTCCAGCCTCAGCTCCATCTTCTTCATCACTGCTGGAGGATTCCAAGATTTCACGCATATCCATCTTCCAGTTAGCAGGTATAACTCTCAGACTGAAGAAGGCGCTCGCCTCTTGTAACCCTTCGGAGGAAAACGTCCCGTGCTTACACATTCAAGGTACTAAGAATTAAAACTGCATTTATTACCAATTTGTGCTAGCCTCGCTTCTTTGCTCACCCACCTTAAATTTCAAGTTAAGCTCTCAAAAGCTAATGTTCAGCTGTCAAGCAGGAGGTGACAAAGTAATTCCTGATTTTTAAAACAATAAAGGGGGCATGCATAGGTTTCCCCTTCTACCAGATTAATCTGAATATATGATTGTTGGCTCCTATCTCACAATTATGAATAGTCTAGAACTGCCATTCCACATATAAGGGTAAATTCTCCACTATTATGAAGCTAACTTAAAGGAGTCAGACTAGTGGTCCAGTAAGATCTATTTTGAATGGCAGCAATTCTCCAAGGTCACAAGTTGCCCAGTTTGGGGGGGGGGGGGGGGCAGGTCTTTCCCAGCCTTACTACTAAGACCGTTTTAAATGGAAATGCTAGTAGTTGAATTTGGGACCTTCCGTATACAAAACATGTACTCTACCACTGAGCTATGGATCCTCACAGAGTAGAATAAACTTTCCATGGATTAAATGCTTTTTGGAAGAGCAGGATTTGCCTGTCTGTCTGTCTCTCTCATGAACACACACATGTATGGGTCCTATCACAGAAACGTAATATTTCCATATATTTGGAAGTCATTTGTTTGTTTTGCCTTTTTTTGTAAAAAAACAAAAATTTGGGAGGAAATGGGAAAAATATTTAGTGCTCTTTACAGATCTAAAGTAACTTTGTTGCTTTAGGAACATAAAATGTACTATGCATAACTTAGTTTGCTCATGAAATATCATTAAAATCAAGAACATTTTAAAGTAAACCCAGTTAGTAAATTTGTAATTGTCTGAATCAACTATGCATTTTTTAAATTTAATATAAGCAATATGTTAATTTTATGAGCAAACCAAGTCACAAATAACACATTTTAGGAACTTGAGCAAGTAATTTCTGAAATTTTTGACTCATCCTAGAAGCCAGAAGCAGCAGGAAGAGCTGGAGGCAGAGGAAGACTAGTGTATATCTGTTCCTGTTTGAGGAATTGGTTGGGGTGGTGTTTAGGGAAAACTGGTCTGAAATAAAAAACTATTGAGAGCTTACTTAGCTGGAGAAGACTTTCTTACCTATTAGAAAAGGTACCTATTACCTTTTTAAATATGTTTAGCGGTATTTTACTGGCATTTTAATGATGTATTGGTTTTATGTGGTTTTAATCGGTTTTGTGTATTTTGTGTATCTGGAGGGAGAGGCGGGTAATAAATAAATAAATATATTATATAATAATAATAATGCAATCCCAGCCTATTATATGAAGAATACCATTTTATTCTCTTTTGTAAATAATTCCCCTTAATAAACGTTTTCATTTTTGTTCATTTTGAAAGGTTGTCTCTAATGGTAGTGTTGCTCCTATGCCTCTGCCATAGGAACCAGGCTACCCGGTTTGTTTTAGATAAAGAGCAGGGGTGGGCTACATGTGCCCCCACCATGGCCTTGAGTGAGATCTCCACCACCCCTGTGGATGCCCCCACACTGCTGAAATTCAGCGGTGCCATGGCAAAAATATTAGGAGTCTGGAGGGCTGAAAATTAGGTCTGGACTAGCTCAACTTGCCCTTCCCTGGCATGTGGGTTTATTTTGGTGGCAGCGGTTTTTATAGCTAATGCAACATTCCTTAATGATGAAGACAAAGTGGGAACTTTATTAAAAAATGTGGCCTTGAGTGCCATAGACCCAAGCCTCAACTTTTTATTATTATTAAATTAGCATACAGGGATAACCCACATGCCTTTCCTTCTCATTTGGTAGTTGTGGGTTTTGGAATTACATTCACTGACTACTACAGAATCTATCCAGAACAAGAGCAGAAACACAGGACTCTACAGAACAAAACCCCAACAGTCAAGATTGCAAAATTTCTTCACATCTAAATATACAGTGATTCTGGCCACGTATTGTGAAACTGAGCATCACTTGGAGCATTTTTAAATGTCTCAGTAAAATATATATCAGATCAATATTGTTTAATAAAGAATGGAACAAATACTTATGCTGGCAACCTTACAGAGAGAATTAAAAAAAACATTTCCCCTCCATGGCATCAAAATTCCCAGAAATTTTACATCTCTGGTCTTCCTATAAAGGTTTTCCTACTATGTAGTTTTTAGAAATCATTTTGCAAGAATAAAGGCCAGATAGCAATACTTGAACATCTTATCTTAAACATTTCATTCATTCTAAGAGAAAATATTTCATAATCCAATATCGTTCAATTTTTCCAATTCCATGGAAAAAACTAAAAATGTTTCGGGGGGGGGGGGACAAAATCAGGAAACCCCCACTTTTTCCTGACTTTTACATAACAGTAACTAAATGTGAGAACTGTTATACTAATGTCTGACAAAGTGGGCTCTGGACCATAAATGTATATGCCAAAATAAATATTAGTCTTAAAAGATCCACAAGACTGTGTGACACTTTAAGTGCTTTTGAGAATGCCCTGTCAATTGTTTCAATATACCAATGTGGCTAGTATGAGAACAAGCCTATAGATATACCTCAGCAATATAAATTCTATTATTTTTTCATGCAAGAGTTCGGTTGCAAGTTCCTACTTTCTAAATACAACATCCATGATGTTCATGCATCCCCCAAACTTGTTCATTTGTTACCAGTGTATTTGTTGGCAAAGCCAGCATAACATTCTATGTACCTATCTACCAGTGCAAGAGGTCTTTAACAGAAAGACTATTATTATCCAATCATCACATTTCTTTACCCTAAATGTATAATACTCTGACATTGAAAATCTAAATACAGAAGTCCCCACGACCAACAGGACGCTGCCTACGGCTTGCCAAGCAAGCTTCCTTTAGAACAGGGGTGGGCAGAAGGTAGATCTCTGAGGGATTTGCAGATCTGCAAGGGTTTTTCACTCCCAATTGTCTAACATTAGCCACAACTAAAACCATTTCTCTCCTAAAATAGATTGTGGAAAAATAATGCTTGGGGGAAAACCAGGAGTGGATTTTTATGTCAAAGGACTCTGATAGCATCCAATGGTGTCTCAGCACACATACTAATGACGTTGAACTAGCATAAACCAATGGAGCGCATGCACTGTTTTAAGGGGAAACTGCCTTTTTTGCTACAGCACTGCCAGATCTCGATAGTAAATTGCCACTTTTTCCTATTGTGCTAGTTACATTACAAAAGCGTTGCTTCACGCTAGCCCAGCGTCATGAGCACTAGCGTTGGGGCACCGTTGAATACTACCTCTTGTATGTTTGGCTCTGGTAATGATCACACTCTCTTGTTCCTTAACTCTTAGCATATATTGGCCTACCTTAGTTGCTCTTTTGTACCTGGCTCCATCTGATGGATTTTAGGTTTCTAGTAAAAAAAATAAATCAAGAACCATCCGAAAGCCTGGAGTCTGCCCATCTCTGCTTTAGAAAAAAGCCTACAAAAATGACCTTCCTTTCTAGTTATTCCACGATAGCCTTCTCTATGTTAGCAGGGTCCAGCCATTTTGGTAAGTCCAAAGTAGGAGTGGAACTCTAAGATGCACAACACTACCTTAGAATCCCCGTGTCTCTCTGTGGTTTTGCTTCTAGAGAGCTGGGGAGCAGCTGGCAGAACACAGCATATGCAGGTCCCCCAGTAACTGTCTGCAACTGATGTGCCTGGCCTATTATATTGGCATTAACAGCTGCAATTTCATACGTACTATCATTTTAATGAGTATGATAACCATTACATAAGGAATTTGTTTCTTAATCATCTAAACGTTCAACTCTTGAAGTTTACCTTTTCTAGTAGACAACTCAGATTTTGTAACGTTTAGGATGTCTAATTCTTCAACGTCCTTTCTTGCTACTGAACAACTGCAAAAGAATAGTGAAATTCCATTATGTTTGGTGCATTAAAAAGTTGGGTGAATTATCTTTCCCCCAAGCACTTCATTCCAAAAAGTATTCCTTCATTTGCGTGCAAGTATGAACGTACACTGTCAATGACAAAATGTGTACAATCTCCATTCCTGATAAAGAGCTGAACAAGTTATTCTAATGTTTAAAGTTTAGTAAGGTTGCCAATCTTGCATATTATATTTAACATACCAAATGAAAAGGGTAGAGTAGAAAGATGTTGAAATAGTTTATAAGTCACTAACTGTATAACAGTCCGAGCATCAACTCACATAAATGAAAAGATTCTATCTTTAGATTTAACTAGGTCTGGTTGCCTTATTTGTTCAAGAATGTTAGAACAAGCACTAGCTGACCGGGCAATGGATTTGGTCCTGGGTTCAAATTCCTGTTCCATCATGGACTTACTAGATAGATTTGGCCAAGTCACTACCTCTCAGTCTGACAACGATCCACATTATTTGCTTGCTAGGATGACACTAAGGACCATTAAGTGCTTAAGGCCGCAAAAAAGCATTTATATTCAAGCAACGTCCCTCTATAAAAAGCAAACTTCACAAAAACAAATGCAAACTTGTTCAGTATTTCTGACAGATTAATCTGAAGTACATGCCACACTCCTGCATGATCCATACACACAGTCACTTTTACATTATTTAATGAGTTACAGCAATACATAGGAATCTATCTTATACTGAGTCAGACCATTGGTCCATCTAGCCCAGGTCTGTCGACACTGACGGGCAGGTTTTCAAGAGGATTTTTTTCTAACCCTACCTGGATATAGCAAGGATTGAACCTAGGTAGAGCACCTGCCCCACAGCCCCTCCCAAAGCTTCAAGCTTTTATCAAAAAGCTATTAGAGCTTTAGCTGAACAGTTAGTCGGGCTAAAGTTAAGGGCCATTCTTTGTGTTCTAAGGCTATTTTGAGTCTGTGCTACTACATTTAATAAGGGGGGGAGCAAAACTGCACAGATTGGCTTTCATCCTAACAAATGGTGGCTTTTGTTTATTGAATTGTAACGTATTGCAACACTTTCTTGAAAAGGCTCTATATTGAAGTTTTGGTAATAAGTGTTTTAGAAAGTCAATTAATTGGTTAAGAAAGGCATGTAAGATTCAGCTAAAAATTATTTAGTCGTCTGACAGTTCATTTACATACATCTCTAAAGAGGTCTACATACTTCAATGCATCCCCCTCTTTACTTCCTGTTCAGTTCTTATAGCAAGCAGATGTAGAGTTCAGGTGCTCAGCCCAGGGGAATGACTGTTCATCTGAAGGCAGCCTCATCAAGACAAGTGCCCGATTACCACTAGGCAAGTAACGAATTGCTCTGCATGTGAAAGTCATCAGCAATGTAACATCCTGACATAACCAAAATCATGAGTGCTTTAAAAAAAAAATAGACATTGTGAGTCTAGATCTCTAACTGATTACTTTTCACTGTGAGCTCTTTCTGCAAAAGGGCTGAGGCGAAGGCTAATTTTTGTTTTTTGTAAGCAACAGAAGAACTCTCAGTTTTTAGGCAGGAAAAAAAGATACAGATTAACTGGATTGCGTGTTTTAAGTATATTCTCAGCATTATTTCAGTCCTTTCCTTTTGATCCACATCCACACTAATATTGAACACCTCAAAATTTACAGACTACAAAATGCAAGGCAGCATTCTGTATGAAACCTCAGCATGCGCCATCTCTGCATTAATTGTGGACAATAGGATCAAGTAGAAAAGGTTCTGACATTTGGGGCATTTTTGGATTATGTGTTTACTTCCATTTCAACTGGTCAATGATAATGGATTTATTTTGCAACATCCTAAGTCTCAGAAATGCGCAGGAAAAAAGTCTTTAAAGATACTCACAATTTGGAACCTGCAAAAGATCGAACTAAACATTGGTCCTTTTTCACTGAAATGTCATCGCTGCAGCTGGGAGATAAGACCTGAGGATTCAAATAAAACACATCGCATTGAGAATTCTTTGTTTTTCCTCCTAAGGAAAGAATCAGCTTACATTTTTCATCTCTGTTATGGCAACTCCAGAAGAAATCAACTGTAAGTAATGGTTGTGTGGGGAGAGACATTTTCCTCCCTCTCTCATAACACTAGTGGCCACCCAATAAGGGCAGCGGTACGTTTAGGACAAACAAAAAGTACTCCACACTATGAGCAATGTAACATACAGAATTCACTACCATAAGATGCACTAATTACCAGAAATTTAGCTGGTAAAAAATGGATAAGATGAATTCCTGGAGGACAGGTCCAGCAATGGCAATTAGCCATGATAGCAAAATGTACTGACGCAGACCTTTGAATACCAGGTACTGTGGAGTAATTTGGGGAAAGCTGCCACTTGCACATCTTACTTGGCATTTGGCTGGTTACTATCCGAAACAGAATGATGGACTAAATGGGAGCTTGGACTGATCCAGCAAGGCAATTACTTTGTTGAAGTATTCTGTACCCCCCCTTCAAACATGATATAGACAGATCATCTAGAAAGCTACCAACTGGGGCTCAGATCAATGTTAATTTCCATCCCCACCGAAGCGCAGCTATGAATTTATATACAAATCTATAGACAGCCAAGATCGAACTTGCTCAGGTTTACACCTAAAAGAAACAATCAGCTCCTCAACCATCAAGCTAAAACCATCGAGGTCATCCACAGTAACAAGACTAAGTTTGAGAAAGAAGTTGTCCTTATAATACAGCAGTTTTAACCTTGCATGCTCAAATCATCTAAGGCTGAACAGTGAAGCTCATTCATAGCGTAAAAATCTTTACATTTTATTGAGATTTTTTTTAAAAAAATTTTTGGCCAGCCCTACATTATGGGTGTGCACCAACAGCACATGACTGGAAAACCCAATCTTACGGTTTTGAGAGACTGGAAGAGTTGTACTGAGCAGTTCCCAGTCTTAGAAGAGTGACTGGATGCATGTTAAAGATGGCACAGGGGTTATAAGAGGAAGCTACTAAATACAGCTGTTTCCTAAAACAGAACGCTACTTCTTTTAAGCGTGTATATAAACTTCCTCCTGATGCCACTCTGAGCTCCTCCCCGTTCCTGCACATGCTTCCTCTTGGGAAAATTATGTGAACAAGGAAAAGGCCACGAGTATAAAGACCTTCCAGTGATTGCCAATCGAACTTCTCGCACTATTATTATTATTATTATTATTATTATTATTATTTATTTCATTTATATACCGCCCCATAGCCGAAGCTCTCTGTTTACAATGATCCCTAAATCCTCATGAAATACATATTTAAATATGTATCTAGGAACATCTAATTAAGGGGCCATCTACCATCTGACTCCTCATCTAGCAGCAACCATTCCACCTGGCTGCAGCAGAGGGGGAGATGGGATATCACATTCCATCGGCTTGGCTGTGAGACCTACTGCCGCTCTGGCCCTTCCATTTCCTTTCCTGAACTGTTTCCATTCAAGCTGTCATTTGTCACTTTAAGAACTGGAGCCTGCGCTTGCTTGTTCTCGCCTTCCCTCCTCACCTTCTTTTCCCTTCGTATTGTGTATTTTAGATTATAAGCCTACAGGCAGAACTGTCTTATTTTTAATTAATGTGCAGCACTAACTAACTTTTAGGTGCTTTATAAATTTTAAAAAGCATTTAACAAAAACCATATAGTGAATTCAGCCACTTAGCATTCTCAGACTCTGTGTCAGAAAAGATCCCTTCCGTGCAAAAACCCAAAAAACACATTAGAGATTCCAAGGCCATCTTTGTTGCAGCCTGAAAAGAGCCTATCAAAACCAAAATTGAAACACTTTTTGAAAAGTGCTCAGGCTTGGGCGTTTCATAAGTTTACAGTGGAAGGAAGTTGCAGAACTTGGGGGAGGAGGGGGGCTTTTTGCCCTTGTGACTGAGCCTAATGTGCAGATGACATCATGATTGAGGGTGCCCCTGGTGGATCTCTCAGATCCTAATGGAGCACATGTAGGTAGACAGTCTTCAATCAATGAGAAAAAGAACAAATGGATTTTCTACTGAAGATTTTTTTTAAAAAAAATTCAGTTATATTAGGCTTCTTAATAATAACATGGTTTAAAATGAAAACACGTTTCAAGCCTATAAAACCCTTTAAACAAAATCCACAATCTTCAAAACATAGTTTTTAAAAATCTGCTTTTCTATTAAAACAAAGCAGGGCGAAAGAGAGCCAAACAGAAATTCTTAATATTTTACAGTTGCTCCCCAAACCACACTAGTGGTTTTGAAATATGATTCTGGGTAATAAAGACTAGTTGAAAACCAACATGTTTTAATTGTTTTAACAGCCAAGTAGTAGGTGCTCTTGTACAAGAAATATATAAAATAGAAAATCTGGAACAGTCTTTAAGATTTGTCAAAGAAAGGAGAGCTTGGGTGGCTGACAGTGTATGTTGAGTTTCAGCTAAAAATAATTTTAAAGTTCAATTGCATTTAACGTGAAAAGCGCTTGAGAAACACAGGCATGCGCTCACACAGATAAGCTGCAATTTGCCACACTGAGCTTTGGAGTAGGCAGGAAGAGCAGAAGCTATTTCTGCCTGCTCCAAAGCTCAAGGTATTATGAGAGCCCTTACCTCCTCCAGAGCCGGAGGAAGAGGTATTTCTCACACTGGTTGAGCAGGGGCCCTCAACCCAGGTGAGTGGGTTTGTTGAACCTTATCTGGGGGGTTTCATGAAGTACTTAGAATTCATAGAGATGGTCAAATGGGAATTGGAGGAAAGAGCCATGAGCTGATGGCATCATCTCAGAGATGAAACATATGGCATGGAAACAAGTTCTAGCAGACATAACCCTATTTGCGTGCACCTAAAGGTTCTTGGATTAGAAAGCAAACGAAAGTAACAAGAAGATTTGGAAGGGAACATACAGCAATTAAAATGATACATTCTTGGTAATGTTGAAGATTTAACTGGGAATGATTTAAAAGCGCTTAATACGTTCGTTTTTTCTGTTTTTCGAAGAAGTTACTAAAAACAGCACATCCTCAGACTTGCAGAGGAGTCCTGAGAGAATTTGTTCATTCATTAAATATTTACCCCCACCTTCATTGAACAAGAACTCAAAAGTTAAAATCACAACCGAAAGGTGTTTTGCCCTGCAGAGCCCCTCCACTTTGAAAATCGTTTAACTTTTGTATCCTATTATGAATGCCCTGAATATTTCTTACTCACCAACGCTGGATACCACTCTGCCTCTTCGGAACTGGATGTTACACTGACAACTTTACCAAGCAATTCATCATTAAGACGTCGCTTGTCATCCTCCTCCTCCTCACTACTTTCTTCTTCTTTTTCATCTTCATTACTAGGGGAGTGAGCAAACAGTGATTTAGACAGCCTGAACGTGGAGATCACAGCCAAAGGGAGAATGTAACCTCATCACAGCCACTGTATCTTGGGCTCAATACTTCAGGAGCTCCTGCTTGGCAAACTCCATGCTTTGCAGGAAATGGTTTAACACAGAATAGAATGCAGCCTACCAAAGAAGTCCCAATGCTAACAAATGCAAGTGTTTCTATTAGGAGGTGGTGAGGCTATGATTGGGTGCCCTTGAACATGTGCACTACTGCCCCATCTGTTGAGCAACCAAGGCTACAATTCAGTGGGTTCACAGACCTGTTTTTAGGCTCAGGGTCACCCAGGCAGCCCATTGCTCAAGCACATATCCTGCCAACATGTGTCTTTTTCTTCCACTCCCATCTCCTTGCCTCTTCTCTTCAGAAACAGCCTCCTGTTCTGAAGACACTATGCACCTCTTCAGAACAAGAGATGGATGCATCTATCAAGAGCTTAAGAAATAAGCGTGCACCAAAAATAGCCCAAGCCCAGCACCAAAAAGAAACCCCCTGAACTCCACAAATATATGAATTAGGCAAATTCTCAAAATGTTAGTACAATTTATTCTACTTCTGATAGCCACTGAACAGCAAGCAGCTTTACAGGGCACTGAAGCCCTGTCTGCTGTTCACTCCCACTCTGGCTTCTTCCCCTCACCACATTTTCAAGCCTCACACAGCAACAGGGGCTAGAAACTTGCTTTATCTTTTAAAGCCCCAAGATGTCCAGGGCACAGAATCCTCCACTTGCATTGAATCCTGGGCTACATACAGCCCTGTCCTGCCACTGTGCTTCCCAACCTAGAATTTCTGCAACTTCCCCATGCAGGGAGAACTTCTAGCTGTTCCTTCAGGAATAGAGCATTCCATTTCAGAGAAGAATGGGTGAAGTGGCAACACAGGGAGACCAATACACCTGGGCTTCCTGTTCCTTCTTCACCTCAGCAGCTGCTCATGGACTGCAAACTTCCTGGCACAGGGATGTCACTTTCTGACCTAGATCCAAAGAAATGGGCAACTAGTTCTATGGACCCCTAGAATTGCACGTATCTTTTGTTATCCTTTTACAGCAGCATCCCCCTACAGCAGGTACCGTGAAAAGGAGAATTTCAGAAGCGGTTTCTGATATGACCCGAGGGGAGGCAGGGTGGGGTGTCTGTTACTGAAAGCAAAAAAGAAATCCCACTGGGCACGCCTAAAGTAGCCCTTAGGATTCCACTCTGTTTTAATTCATACGTGTTTTTATCACACTGTCACCACTAAACAAACACGGACAGTAATAATCTTAAACTGAAAAAAGCATAAAGTACATTTCTGCGGCTGTTCTGCTCCTTACAGGGAAGGCACACTTATGCCGAATTCACCACTGAAGGACAAAACCTTCTGGTCTTACTCCAATGCAGGGGAAGGAGTAAGCTCCTTAATTTTGAGAAAAGCCCACTAAGACTGTTAGCAAAACATGGCATCGCAAAACACTCACACAGGAAGAGAGGATCTTCTTCCACGGTTAGATTTCTTCCCGATCACTGGTGTTCCAAAGTGCTCTGGATTTGTGAGTGGAAGTTGGTCAAGCGTCTAGGAGGGAAAGGGAAAAAGACAGCTTGCTAATTTTCCAATTTAAAAAAAAGTTTAAAAACTAATTTTCGGTTTTGGAGTTAACAGCCCTACCTCACTTTCTGCAAAGTGCCTCTCTCCCTTCAAACACAGCGACGTCCTCCTCAATGTCCTCTCATCACCATCATCAAAAACTGAAGAAAAGCCAGACCAAAATATTATTATATTAAAAAGGCATTTGATTTATTTATTAGTTAGACTTATGTCCCACCTTTCCTTCAAGGAGCCCAAGGTGTTAGGTATGACAGCCGTCCTCCTCCTCTCCATTTTATCCTCCCAACTATCCTGCGAGGTAGGGTAGGCCGAGAGTCAGTGACTGGCCCAAAGTCACCCAGTGAGTTTCGTGGCTAAGTAGTGACGAGCACCTGGGTCTCTTAATTCCCACCCCAACACTCTAACCACTACACCACACTGCCTCTTATTTGTAAAAGAACACTAAACCGAGAGGTGCAAATCAATCAAGTAGGCAGAATTCTTCAGAAGAGTTACGTTTCAAGAGAATCAGAGCTACTAAGACTGCCAAAACATTCTGGCATATGGATTCAAAAGTCATTGTAAGTCTATGCCATCTCCTGCTTTCCCACCACCTGAGCAGAAGTTTTTAAAAAGAGTAGGCCACTGATAAATATAAGCGCGCATATGAAGACTCAATGTATTTTTGTTAAGAACTGAAGCCTGGGATTAAGCCAGAAAATATACTTGAGGAATTTTCTTTCTCAGGCAAGGGTTTAAATATGCACACAGCCCTTCAAGACAAATACTAACCAACCATTTATCTTGACTTGGGCAGAGAGCCACATCTACATAATTGCAGATGGGTACATAGGAAAGTTACTATCGAAAAACCCTTCTTCATCCGAGTTCAGGAGTCACCCTCACTTTGACATCCCCTGGAACAAATCTTTCAACCCCTTTCCAACTGTGCCCCTAACCGAAAGGTAAAATCTATTACCCAGACCTTGAACTTAAACACAGGCGTCTCCTTTCAAGCACAGAAATTTCTACTTAGCAGAAGGCCAGCTACATGAACAAATCTACTACAGTTCATCTTCAACTTCCAGAAGGAGCTGCCAGGGAGGAGAAAATAGGAACTGCAAGTCCCAAAGACTCCTCCAAAGTAAAAGAAAAAAATGTAGAAAGACTTGAACTTTGTTTGTATCCAGGACACTCGGGAAAAGATGGAGCCCCCAGCTCTCTTATGGTTTCCTTCAAACATCTGGATTGAGTGCATGTCTGAGCACACCTACCCTTGATACACATATTCACAATTGAGAAGGAAACAGAAAGCATTTCTAATTTCTAAGATGTAGCAGCCCAGGCAATTGGTTGAAAGATTAAACAAGAACAGAAAATCTCCCTCTTGAGCAGACACCTGGTATTCTTCTATCTGGGATACAGGAAATGCATCATAGATCTTAAAAATGAACGATCCCTTCAATTTAATTAAGAGAGACCTAAAGTTTTTACATGTAAGGATGTATACGGCTGGAGGTTTGTGTCACTGATGTCCAAGCTTGCGTACAGCCAAGTTTTCTGAATCAGAAAGATAAATGTAAGGTAAGCCAAACAACGCATTAAATCTGCTTAGATCCAACCTTCCAGGAACTACAATCTTCATTTGGCTCTCAAGGCCAGTTTATACTACTAAGTTCTAATCTTGACTATGAGCAAACTGCATACTGCTAGGTAAATAACCTTTTCCCCATCTGTTAAAAAATAAATGCATTTCTATACCACCCATAAGCTGAAGCTTTCTGGGCAGTTTACAAAACAAACTTAAAGCCACAAAATGCAAATAGTAAATTACAATTAAAAAAAACACTGTACGTTGAATAAAGGCAGAGTAAGAACCAAGATAAAAGTCAGCAGCAATACAAAGATCTAAAATCACACTCACCCAATTTCTTTTAACAGAAGGGCTAAAAAGCCTTGCAAAATAAAAAGGTCTCCTAGTGCAGAAAACACTGCAACGTAGGCGCCAGGTGAGCCTCTTGGAATGCCCCATATAAAAGCAGGGAGGAGGCTGACAGGAGCTGATCTCATAGCAATTCTTCACTCAGGTGCCTCTCCTAACATTCCAACATATCCTACCTGCTGCTACAGCTTAACACCCCATTCTAAGCAGAGTTGGGTGAACCAAAGCCCACTGATATCAGTGTGCACAAGCATGTAGGCAAGATCAATTCTGCAAGATGAAGATGGCTTTTTGGAATCTGGACAGGATTTTAATGTCTTGGAACTATGCCAACTTTTCAGGATAAAATGTTGCAAGAAGTTGCAAGCAATTGTCCGTCCCCCCCATCCCACCTTTGGATAATTATGAGACAAGGAGCCAAAAGATATCCAGAAGCAATGTTTCACTGAACAAACATTCATATTATGGGTTTTATTTAATCAAAAAGCTTGTTCCCCTGCCCAATCTAAATTGAGGATGGAAACAATATGGGTTTGTTACACTTCACAGAACACTTACAATCATCCTATGCAAGGCAGGAGCAGTGGTGAAGGTGATCCCAGCCTCCCAGCCCTGCAGTTTTTGTTAGAGACAACACTCCAACCTTGGAAGGGATAGCTCACATCCTGGCCTCTCCAATCTTCTCCCCACCCACTGAAATACCCTCTTTCCCCCCTCTCTGAGGCTGCTTTTCCAACATCGGAGAGCATCTGGCATAGTTCTTTCCAGGCCAGTGGAGGGGGGGTCAGATCTCTAACTCCCCTCAGAGAGGGGATGCTTAATAATCCTAAGGCCCATCAGCCGCTGTCTAGGGGGTACAGGACTGCGCCCTTAGTCTCTGAACAAATGACTTAATGAATTGGGTTTTTTTTGGTTATATAAAGTTTATTGATTTTGGTTAATTTGCTAAATTAAGGAAGCTTGTATGGATGTATGAACACCGCTATTTTCAAGGTCAGCCACACACAGAAAAGGTGATTTAATACTTAGTTCACACATACCTACTACTCACTGTTTACAAGCGAGAGACTGCATTTCATACCACAGATACAGAACACAACATGTAGGGCCTGTTCTCATGATGTGCCCGTCCCTTTGACAGTGAGGACAGGTTGCAACTCTGGGCTCCAAGCCAAGCGCTATGGTTTGGGGGAAAGGCATAGACCATTTCAATGAGAGCCATGTGTGCAACTCCTTCCACATAACCCTCCTTTCTGTGCAAGCCACAGTGAACGACGCAGAACATCGTAAATCCAACAGTTACACAGCATCTCGTTCACCAATTTGGACACGCTGCAGAAGGGCAACACAACATGTATCAAAACCACACTTGTTTTTAAAAGGAAGCTATACTACGATATTGGGCGAAGCAAGAACGTACAACAGCCACTTAATTTAGAAATTTGTCACAATACTAGCGTACTTCCTCAGATTCACTATTCTGTTCCCATCACTCCTCTGGATATTGTAAGGAGGAAGGGCAAGCATCTGGCTCCTCAATCCTTTTTTTAAACCACACTTCCATCGTATCACCTCCCACTCAGTTCCCCCAGCTAAGTATCCCTTGCCATTTTAAATCTCCTTTCTTTTTAATCTACTTCACATGCAGCCTACTTCAAATTAAAGCCTCCCTGAGCACGACCTTTTCAACGCATTTCTTAACTGTTCTTAAAGCGTGCATACATTGTCAAGGAGCCACGAAATTAAGGATTCCTAGAAGAATAATTGACAGAGCAGCGTCACTGTTTCACAGTCTTACAACTGACAGTGCTGCAACCAACAGAAATTAGACATATTTTCCCAGTAATAAATATCCCTGAGTCCAAGATATCGACAATACTTTGCTTTTATATTGCAGCTTTAGAATGTCCAAAGCGCATATATACCTGGAAGGGAGCTCAATACTGGCCACATTTATTTTTGAACACATTTTGCTTATAGAAATAAACAAAATTAAAAATACAGTAAGAAATTGCAAACCAGAAAAGGGGAAATTAAACAGGCCTTCTTACTAAACATAACCGGTCTATTACAGGTTTAGGTTTGAAGACAGCGAAAAGGACATTACGTTTTTATTAACATTTCTATCTGCCCTTCCTCCAAGGAGCCGGGGAACTCCTGCAACCCCATTTTATGCTGTGAGGCAGGGTAGCCCACAAGACTGTAATTGACCCAAGGTCAGCCACTGAACAGAATGGTCAAGTGGATATCTGAAGTTGGTTCTCCTTGCTATTTGCCTGATAACTCTATCTACTCTATCTCTTATATGACAATTTGGGGGCACATGTATGTTTTTCAGGGCAAAGTAGAGGAGAATCCTGAAATATTATACTGCTCAGGTCCAGGTTATCTGAAAGATAATATTGTCCCTTACGAGTCTGCCCATCCCCTGAGGTCTTCAGGGGAGGCCCTTCTCTTGGTCCCACCACCACCGCAGGCACTCCTAGTGGGAACGCAGGACAGGGCCTTCTTGGTGGCTGCCCCGGGGCTCTGGAACTCCCTTTCCAGGGAAGCTAGACTGGCTCCCTCCTTGGTGTGCTTTCGGAGGCAGGCTAAACCTTTTCTGTTTCACCAGGCCTTTGGGGAGTACTTTGGACATCTGTTGATGTGTTGTTTTATATATTGGATTTTTAAAAATTATTTGTATTTAAAATGTCGACCAGAGACCAACAAAGCAGGACACGGTGCAACAGCACCCTCTCACCCATGATCTCCAGCAACTAGTGCACACAGGTTTACTGCCTCGGATACTGGAGGTAGCACATTAGCCATCAGGGCTAGTAGCCACTGATAGCCTTCTCCTCCAGGAATCTATCCAACCCTTTTGAAGCCATCCAAATAGGTGGCCATCACTACAACTTTCCACCTGGCACGTTTGCAGCTGAGCTGAGTTTTGAACCAAGGACTTCCTCGGTCACAGCTAAATCCCTTTCAGGCTGAATCCCATACATATATATCTGGAAGGTGTATGTGGGTTTTATACCCGCTTCTTTTGATCTACCTACCTTTCACCTCCAGCCTGACTGACCCCCTGTCTTTTGCCTTTGCAAAATGAACTTGTAAATCATCTTCGTAGTCTAGCATCCTTGCCATCACAAAGCTCACTTACACGTTGCCTAGATAAACAAGTGGCATAAACCAGTTTTTTGTTTTTTTTAAAATAGACAGACATCCATCTTATGGACAAAATGCCATTTTGGCTTACTTAAGATATGCTGGACAGTTCTCACCTATTTCAACTCAGTTTATTTTGCAGTAACTACACTTAGGACTATAGCCCAGTTCTAAGCATGTTTACGCAGCATTAACCCCTGCTAAATTCAGTTGGACTTGCTCTCCAGTAAATATTCATAGGATGAGAGCCTTCAGGTGCAACCCCACAGAGTTGCACAAGAATTGGATGCCTTCCTACCCAACTTCCATTCTGTTTCGAACAGCAGCCAGCTAAATAACTTTGGGAGCTCAGACGAAGGGCAAGAAGAGGAGCCATTCCCTGTTCCTCCCCAGCATCTAGTATTCAGAGAGATATTGAGGCTTTATTTATTTACTGCATGTATATCCTGCCTTTCTTCCTTCAAGGAACCCAAGGCAGCAAACATAATCCTCCTCTCCATTTTATCCTCACAACAACAACCCTGTGAGGAAGGTTGAGCTGAGAGTCTGTGACTGGCCTAAAGTCACCCAGTGGGTTTCCATGACTGAGTGGGGAGTAGAACCTGGATCTCCCGACTCCCAGTCCAACACTCTAGACACTACACCACGCTGGCTGTTGATAGACCAACCCACCATGGATTTGTCTTTTAAAGAGAAAAATAAGCTAATGACCATCTTAGGCAGCGCCTTCTATTCCATTCATGCAAATTTTACTCAAACTCAATTGAAAGAGACTCAAATGTCAGCATCTCTTGCAATGGGAAGGCTGGACTGCTGCTAAAACAGAAATTTTAAGTCCCATGGATCTTGCAATGCTCAATTCTGAGTCAAAGCCAATACTGTAAGGATTAATTTGCCAAAAGCAAAGATATACTGGCTTGGAACCTGAGTTAACTTTCTACTCACAGAAGGGCTCTTCCCATACACTGAAGCCTTTTGATCTAGCAGAGGAAACCACTGGTGGGAGGGAAAAGAGTCAATTTTCACCAATTCCCCCCTTCCCCTGTAGCTCACCTACAATACTCCAGAGGGTCTCCTAGCCACCACTACCACAAGCAGGTTTGCGGAGGGATCAAGGGACTGTGGGGAGGGGACAGTGACGGTCATCTCCCTGCCCTTTCTGTCAACTGGAGCATTCCAAAGGAATGCCTCTTCCTGCTGGCAAGAGTGAAATCAGGATCCAATCCATTCTCCCCACCTCCCACTATAAAAGTACCACCACAAAAAGTGGTGCATATTCTTTCCTTAATGGACTTGAGGGGATTTTCTGCTCTTCTGTTCAGACTACAGTAAAAACAAGCAAGGGTTTCAAGCAAGGGTTGGCCCGCCTGGCACCAACACTGTTATCTTTTCGGCGCCAGGTCAAAACTTTTCTTTTCTCCCAGGCATTTTAACAGCTCAAGTTGAGGTTTGATTGACATTGTGGCTCGGCTTAACAGTTAAAATGTTTTAAAGTGTTTTAATGACAACTGTTTTATGTTTATGGTTTTAAATTTTGTATATTGTCTTTTTAATGCTCAATCTTTTTAATTTTTGTAAACCGCCCAGAGAGCTCCGGCTATGTGGCGGTATATAAGTGTAATAAATAATAATAACAATAACAACAACAACAACAACAATATAATAATAATAATAATAATAAACCAAATGCTTGGTTCAGATAATTATTCATTATAGCATAAGGCTGTAACCTTATTCACACATATACCAGATTAGGACTAGAGTCTAAGACTAGACATCTGTCTTGAGAACAGAGACTAGATGCTAAGTAGAAATTATGCAAAATTATGCAAATTAAGCAAACCCCTGGTACAAGCAAGAAGCTACTTGGCCTGCTGGAA
The DNA here is from genome assembly GCA_029215795.1 of Anniella stebbinsi. Lineage (NCBI taxonomy): Eukaryota > Metazoa > Chordata > Lepidosauria > Squamata > Anniellidae > Anniella > Anniella stebbinsi. Next base: position 365,728,072 of record JARDYH010000001.1, read on the forward strand.
ACAGACTAAACTGAAGGGACAGGGGGAAATTATCCAAACCAGAAGTTCATATTCTGAACTAAGTAATGCCAGTGTCTGTTTAAAATGTAGACAACCTAGCTGTTTCCAGAGGCATGTGATATTTTAATACACACTCCTGTCAAATGTTTCAAGAGCATATCCTACAAGGAAGCAATGGCAGGGCAAAGTACAAAAGCCTTTTCCAGATGCTCACATACACATGGAGAATAAAAGCCGAACACTTAAGTGTAATGCACCAAATCCCATAAAGTTTAGTGACTATAATGTTTACCAAAGGAAATTCCCAGTTCTAAGGTAATTTAATCTTAATGTGCTTGCTGGAGGTTGAATTTGATTATCACTGCAGTTGCGTCCTTGACACTTGCGTACAACAGACTTGGAACATTTTTAAAAGTCATTCTTCAAAGATCAATATTTACTCAAATATTAGGTTTGCAAAGTACTTGGGAAACGTCGTGAAAGAGGCAACTTACAAATAAAGCCATTGTATTAATGGGATGAAGACGGTTCGAAATCCATGCAATTATCTCTCAAAAACCTGTAGGGCATTCTAAACTTATAAATCCTATTAACTAAAAAACCTTATAGCATTCTTTAATTCGAAAAGCTAGTTGAAAGACTTTAAACTACTCTTATTTTGCAGGTTTTATTTGCCATTCTAAAAAGGCACTGCAATCACCAATTGGTGGCAGAAGCTACCTACACACATTGAGGGCGCAACCTTATGTAGACAGAAAAAAGACCAATAATTCCCAGTCAGCTGTGCTGGCTGGGGAATGCTGGGAGCTGTAGGACTTTTCTCTGTCTAAACATGCAGAGGATTGTGTCTTAAGCTGCCTAATACTGAGCGAAACCATCGATCCATCAAGCCCAGTGGCCCTCAAACTCGAGTCCCCAGATGTTGTAGTCTAACAGCTTCTATCACCCCCAACCACTAACCTTGCTAGCTGGTAATGATGAGAGATACAATCCAATGACATCTGGGGATCCAAGGTTGGGAGCCACTCATTACTCTCTCACTGCCTGGCAGCAGCCTTCTCAAGTCGGAAACTCATTTAATAAGAGTTGTTCAAGGACTGGACCCTGGATCTTCTTCATGCAAAGCATGTGTTCTACTAGCAAGCTATGTCCCTACATAGTATAAGACACGGTAGAGAAGGCTTCTAACAACACTTAAAGATGTTGATCCCCATACAACTTTGCTGCCAACTCGTGCCAATACTGTTTTAGCATTTCTGAAAAATCTCTCGTCTTCTGGGCCAGCATGATTAGACTAAACACATATTATCTGCACACATACGACAAACCAATTCTGCACATTTCTGAAAGTTCAGACATGATGTTCAGAACAGACAAGAGAATGCCTACTTCCAATTTTGTTGTTATGTGAACAGTTTTACTTGAAACTGTCTCCTACTTGATCCTTAAGTTTAGGGCAGTTTAATGTGGAAGCCTGAACAAAATCCTCTATCTTGCCTGCCTACACATACCTCAAAGTTGTTTTTAAGTATGTTGTCTCTGTGTATACAGTTTGCGTGGTTTTTAAAAAAAATGTAAATGGCTTTTAAACTCTGCATATTGTAACTGATGTTTTAATCTTCGTAAAGCTTCAGCTATGGGGCAGTATAGAAATGCAATAAATGAAATTAATAATACCTATGCTTACTTTTGCGGCCTAGAAAGGAAAACCTCTCTGCCTGAAAGCAATTCTTATCCATCTCTGGCTCTTTAAGTGGCTGTTTATAGGCCTGGGCTATAGCAACACACAACAGAATTCACAACAAAACTCAGCCCTTCTCTTGCCTTATGTTCAAAAGTAACTCCAACAATATGAAAGGTACAATAATTAAGTATGACACTAATGAAGCAACTGTATGAAGCTGGCCAACATGAAATCTAGGTAAGTAATGAAAAATAAACCTTTCTACACTTGCGAGCTCAATAACACAAAGCCTAATTTTTTCTAAGGTGCTGAGCCCCCAAACCATAAGTCTAAGTAACAACATATGGCAACAAAAATGATCAAGGAGCTGGGGCAACTTCCCTAGGAGGTATTCCAGGTAATTTGGATTTTAAAAGATTGAATAAGGGAAGACATGACAGAAGTGTGTCCGATTATGCACAGTTTGGGGATAGTGACTAGGAAGACATTTTTATTCCTCTCACATAAATGTTAGAAACCGAAGTAATCTAATGAAGCTGGACGGTGAGAGATTCAGGACAGATAAAAGGAAAGACTTCACACAGTGCATAACCCATGATTTAGATATGGCCACCAATTTGGATTGTTAAAAAGAATTAGGCAAATTTATGGCTATCAAGGGCTACTAGTCATGCTGTCTATATATTACTTCCACTATCAGGGGGAGTAGGCTTGTCAGTTTCTGGGGAACATGAGCAGGAGAATGCTATTGTCCTGCTTGTGGGCTTTCCCACTGGCAGCTGGTTGGCTACTCCGTAAACAGAATGGTGGACTAGATATGCCTTCAGTCTGATTCAGCACAGATCTACATGATGCATCTGTAACTCAACTATCCCATTCCAGGCTGCAGGATGGGGAATCCAACAACTGAATCCTACTGCTCTTATCAAACACTTCCCACAAACAAAACTTGCATGTCAGGGAGAAGACTAGGCTAGAATCCTTCTTGCAGTTTTGTGCATTCAGTGGGATGCTTTTAACATGACTGGGCATTCAATCACTGCAGCTGTAATCTGTAGTACAGTCCAAGCATTGATCACGTATCATGGTTTAATTCAACAACTTAACAGTTGCTACTGATGCATTATTTGGATCCAGTGGAAGTACTGTCTCACTTGCTTGGGTTTTTTTGTCCTGAGGGAGCACATGGTTACCAGTATATTGACATGCCATGCTTACTCATCAGTTTATTGACTTCAGCTGCTATGTTCTAAGAAAAAGCCCCCAGAAGAATATTCTTCTTCTGACCTATTCAACGGTAGCCTTAGAGCAGATAGTCCAGCTGATTCCAAGATCCCCTTCACTCTTCTAAACCACTGAAACAAGTTTAGCTATTTTCTTTACACAGACATAATATTTTTATTTTATTTTTGGTAAGTAGAAGAACTAGGCAGGGCTCATTAGATGTCTGGGTCAGAGAAGAATTGACATGCATGCTGGTAGCAATGAAATTCACTTTGGCACTGGAAGTAAAGCAAAGTAATTACTCACCTACAGTATACCAGCTGGCATCTGTCAGTTTACTGATGGTGGCTTCCTGAAAGGATCCATCAGGCATCTTGGTTTCAACAATTGCACCAGCCTATAAATGAAAGTTGAAGGCAACACTTTATATCATCTTACAGATAAATGCCTTTACTTAAACCACCTAGTGCTTAAGTGTCTTCCAAACTTTTGATATTTGGGGCCTAGCTCTTTAATGAGGACATGCAGTTCATTTGGTTAATGTTTGAGGCACACTTACACATGAATTTTCCAATTTGCTTCTAGAACAATGGGTCAGCATCCTCTTTCCAACTCTCTGCCCATTCAGCCATGGCTAAAGGATTCTGGGTGACAGAGATGTGTCTGAGGTTCTCCCACACTACTGAACTGTAGCACAGGTTGTGCCTCCTTATTCTCTCCCTTGGTATCTCACTGATCACACACTGGCAGGGTGAGTAGGGGGGGAAACCAACGCTACATGGGCCCTTCCCACTCAACACAGAGCAGTGGATACATCCAACATGATGGGTCGCTTTTTCATGGCACATTTCAACCTGTCTTGCAGCAGACATAAAATGTAATGTGTAGTAATGATTTTTTTTGAAGCAACAACACAGCCTTTTAAAGAAATAAATCGAATGTCTTCAACCCAAGCAATATTAGTTATGCTTAAAACCCTTTTGATTTCAATGCGATTTAAGTGCAAAGACTTCCTCTGAATTGGGACTTAGGTGTGTTTTATTGTCAGTTGAATGGTATATGTATATGCTATCACAGAACCAAGATTGGGGACTATTCCACTGAAAGCCACACTTTTGAATTCACACTTTGTATCTAGTTAGATGTTTGTGAAAGAAATGGTTACATCACTGTATACACTACACTGAAATGAATCTTGGTTTCCCAATTTCTACTACAATTTTCTTTTGGTGGACAATTTCCTCAGTTTTTAAACTAAACTATTTATAATTCTTCTCTTTCCTGCAACATTTCAGTGAAAAACTATGCACATGACTGAGAACAGGAAACAAATGTGAATTTATTCAGCTCAATTTGAATCAGGCTATCAAACGAATAGTTTCTGAACTGACAGACCTATTTGAAGAAAACATGCTGTATACATACCCTTAAAGGTCCTTTCACTTGGTCATCTTGCACTAACTGCGTTGAATTATCTTGCTTTAAGATCACCTAAAGGTTTTAAGAGATTTCAAACAATGTGATAACACAGCAGATTAGACCAATTACAGAGCTCTATTAATGATCCAGCAATTGAGGACCTGCACGCTTATTACTAGAAAACATCCCATTGGAGGCCCTTCAGAAATGAATGTATTTTTAAGCTGATTTTGAGACACTATACAGATAGGGCCTACAAAGGGGTTTTATTATTCAGCTTCAGCATTTACAATAAAATCCAATTAGGGCTTATTACTGTTACACAGCATTTGTCTTTTCAACCAAGATTGACTCAAAGTATGAGGCAGGCAAAGGCAGCTGCTATGGAGAAACACAAGTGTCCCCTCAACCCTTGCCATACATTTTATTAGATTTGGTGGGAGAGAACCAAAGTATCAAACACATTTATTTGTGCTTTCCTACTGCTGAAGGTTAATAGAGAAACCTGTATTTTGGCAAACATTTTATTTCCATACAGTGCCTCCCTTAGGATACATAACAGCAGGGAATGAGAACATAAGAACATAAGTATTTTGCATGTAAAAGGTCCCAGGTTCAGTTCCAGGTATGTCCAACTAAAAGGCTCTGACGAAGCAGGTGACCCAAAACCAAGGAAAGCCTTTGCCAGCCATAGCAGACAATACTGGCTAGCTGAACCAACGGCCTGAACCAGTACAAGGCAGCTTCCTAGGTCCCTAACAAACTTTAATATACTGTTATTTGTGTTTGATCTCACCTTAACTTTCACCAATCTTTTTACCGTCTTAATTTTTGCCTCGCAGAAGGCACCCCGGTACTTGGCACTGACGTCAGTCCCCACTGTCAGGTAGGCAGGTTCATCTGCTGCCTGAAGAAAGACCAATAAGAACAGGGCTCAATTAATAGAAAGCACTCAAATGTGCTCCTCAGATTTCGGGTCTACTGGTCCAATTTAGGTTAATCATAATACAACAACAACGTGAGCATCAAAAGCTTCAAAGTCCCCAAGATCTCAACCGACATAGAACCGCCACTCACAAAACACATAGGTACAAGAGAAGCACATGTACACAAAATCCTGCTACTGAAAAAGGGCAGGTAGTTTTCTTTAAACTCAAGTAGCAAATACAATAATCCTAATCTTTATTATGCCATTTTTCACTTACTAGTTGGGCTACAACCTGCTATGACCAGGACTTGAGAAGAAGTAGGCACTGGAAACATAGTAAAAGTTTGTGCTCAAGTCTTTGTAAAAGAGGATATTGCCCAATTGTTACAGATGATTAAAAACAAGGTTCAACAGACTACTTTAGCCAATGAACTTTAACCATTAATAGCAACAAGTGGTTCCTCAGAGGTACCTGCAGCCTAACTCTTTACTAAAGGAATACAAATTTTTCATATACAATCTGGCGGAAAAACAAATTCATTTGATGTGTAACAACTGAAGAAAGAACACCACACTACGTTTTTCCTTTTTAAAGCTTCCTCTTTTTCCAAAAACTGGCTGTTTACATCCTCAAAACAAGCACCTGGATACCAGCCCCCCCCAACCCCTATTTGCATTACTCAACACTATAATGGAGGCTGTTGTGTCATCCAAATCCCACCGCACCAGGTGCAGTTAACCTACAGTGTGTGGTTGGGTTAGCTGCTGGGTAGCTTGATCTGGGTTTGGATGTCACGCTCAACAACCTACAGAAGAGCCGATCGTAGGTTGCTGAGTAAAACTGGAATTGGCAAGTGTGCCCACACTCTCCCGCTCAACTCTGACAGCCCATGGTTTAACTGATGGGCTTGTCGTTATGTGTGAAAAGAACCATTAAAATGTAACATATTTTGGGTGATTAATAGATTAGCAGATGAAGCAAGTATATGCACAAATCCAACATAGCGTAAGCAGACTTCTACTCGCATGCTGGGGCTTTCTCATGCTCTTGTCCCCCTACACCTGACCAAAAACTGTTCCAGAGTGTTTCTTAACCGTCTAGAGCAGATTTTGAGGGTGTGGGGGGTGCAGGGGGAATCTCCCCTTCCTGGTTCCACTGATGGAGATAGTTCCACCAGTGGAAGAACCTAATCTGATTTCATTCTAAGTGCATAGCACACTATTTTTACTTGGAATTTACTAAGAAATATGTCAACTTCTGTTCAACCAACTGGTGGCATTGAATAATGTTATCAGCTCCACATCAGTTTCCAAAAATCTGGGTAAGCAACATCCAAAGAACTGATGGCCGATACTACAATTTAGTGAAAGAGTGGGGATGTATGTAATTCCCCTTCACTCCCGCCCACAATCGTAGCTGAAAAAATGTTTACTGAATTGTCCTTCAGAATAGACACTTCAAACACTATGTAAGAAATACATTACCACTTCTACCACTGAAGAGATGGTCTCTGATTTCTTATCAGTGTTTGTGAAAGAACCAGAGTGGGGAAAACGCAATTTATTCCTGAAAAATTCAGACCATTGGAAAAACAACTTCCCAATAAATGCACAGGTGCAAAACTTTCAAGTGCAGTTCCCATATATCCTAGCAATAATATTCATGGCTTGTTTCTTTTCCTACCGTAACTGCTAAAATGCATCATACTACAATACAAAAATAACTTTTACACCTGAGAACTATATGTACTGAGAACCATTTCACATTGCATGGATTCTTTTTCCTACATGTTTCTATTGCAGAGACAAAAAAAAAAGGTCTGAATTGCTATCTTTTTTATCTGCAAAACCTGTAACGTATTTGCAGGGCAAAAAATGTGCTTTGCAAACTTTTAAACAGGAAAACCGAAAGAAATACATCAGAAGGAGAACCCCAGAAAACAAAACTCATTGTTCTCCTACAGTCAAGTTGTCTTCACTCAAGCGTAGATCAAGCAAAAAGGAAACATGACATTTTCTTCAACACATGCAGATCTCCACAACTCTTATCTATAGGGGAGGACAAACACGTTGTATGCAAGGTGTTCCAGGTTCAATTCCCAAAAACAGTTAACTGGTAATGGGAAAGACCTTTGCTTAAGACCACAGGCAGAACTAGAGAGCCACTGCCAGGGTAGATGGATAATTAGTCTGACCTGGTAAAAGACAGTTTCCTTCTGCGCAATGAAATTATTAACTTGACCCCTGAGTTCACACGTATCTGGTGCAGCGCAGCAACTGATGAGCTCATTGGCAGTGTGGCACATGGACCATGTTTCAACAAATATGCGTTCGACAGGATGATGTACTTCAATTTTAAGAAAAATAAATTCAAAAATATACAATCCACAGACCAGAGAATCGAGGAAGAGAAGAAGATCAAGAAAAAAACATTCTTCTTCACCAACTCTTAAGAAGCATCAAAATTTACCTTCATCTTTGAGGTTATTTGAGGGATTCCAGCTCAAAAGCTTTTTCTTTTCCAAAGTTGAAAAAAAATCTAGAAGGCAAGGAGAAAAAAAAGATAAAATTATCAAAAATCACACACTTCCAAGAAAGTGACAGAGTTCTAGAGAATATACTCCACCTACAAAGTCTCTGGTCAATTACACACCCTTCACTAAAATGTACACAACACACGCCCTCTGCATCTCTAGAACATCCACTCTGGGCCTAGCATGAATTAGAAAGGTGAGAGGAAAGTGTTAGGAAGGATTAAGTTGGCCTTTTGGAGTTCTTGTTACGAAATAGCTGATGCCACCAACTTCTCCAGTTTCCTCCCGTTCATCTCTGCATCCCCTCAGTTTCAATCACTGCAACTACTCCCTTTTTCTTTACAACCTGTCAGGGGAGGGGGAAAAAAGACTCCACGTGCATGCAGAAGAGGCACATTCTAGGAGAAACAGAGGGAGGAGAGGCTGATCAGAGAACAGGAATAAACCTACAGCCAGGATCTTCAGTCCCTCTCAGCTGTGGTAAATCCGGTACCAAGACATTACCACTGGGCCCTCTAAGGGGGAGATCGACAGGCCAGTCTCCTGCAGACACACCCTCCACTGACCACTTCCAACCCGATCCTATGTGTGTTTAGTGAAAAGTGTGCCCTCAGCGTGCACAAAGGCTGCGGCAGTCAGCAAAAATATCCCTTCTACTCAACACCTCACAATAATTCACTTCCTTAAAACAAAAAAGCTAGTACCCCTGGCTCTTACCAGTAGGCATCCCTGCCCACCCTCCTGTGCACAACTCACAGCCACCACCCAAGCCCGACTTTCCTAAATGAACACCCCCCTTCCCCTTTGAAACCACTTCCCCATCTGCGGAAACTCTCCTCTTTTGCCCTTACACCAGCAAAAACAAAATTCACGTGACGATTTTGCAAACCACCCCAGGCCAAGACTAGCTTCATTCTCACCTCTGCCTGTGTACTATGCACCCCCAAAGAAAGCCTTCTCTCTCTCTCTCCAACAAGAGTTTGGCCTTCATGTACAATTCCCCCCCCCCCCAACACACACACACAACCCCCTTCTGCTCCCTCAAGGCACACCTCCCAGCCCCCAAGCTCTACAACCATTCACCCCACAGACACGGAGTCCTTGCCTCCAACACTGCGGTGACAGAGTTAAATGGGAAGAGAGGAGAAGAACGGGTGTTTACGTGTGTGTGTAAGTGTGCCTGTGTGTGTGTGAGAGAGAGAGAGAGAACGGGGGGGGGGGGGAGAGTGTAATGCCCCCTCAGAGAAAGGTTAGGACGACTGACGGGGGGGGGGGAGGGAAGGGAGGAAAGGCACCAGAAGGGCTTGGCCGCCCCACACCGAAAAGAGGCCCTACGTGAGCTCCCCCCCAACCGGCGGCCCTCCTGATGTGTGGGACTACAGCTCCCATAATCCCCTCAGCAGTCCGACACATCTGGCTGGGGGAGGCTGCCCTACTCGGATGTGGCGGGTCCGAGGTGGGGGGAGCGGAGGAGACCCACCACCCAGGTCCCTGCTGTCGGTGAAGGAAGGCAGGGCAGGCAGGCAGGCCGGCCCGGGGGGGTTCCTCAATAAGGGCAGAAGCATCGGCCGCCTCTCCTCTGAGGGAAGAGAAGCCTCCCCCAGGCCCCCTCTCCGGCGTCCCGGTCTCCTCAGCCATCCCTTCCGGAGGAGGAGGAGGAAGGATCCATCGCGGTCCTCGAGAACGGATCGCCGAAGCGAGGAGGAGGAGGAGGAGAGAGCCCGCCCGCCCTTCTCGTCTTCTTCTTCCCTGCCCCTCCGCCGCTCCCCCACCCGCCAGCCCTGCTACGAACTCACAGCCGAGCGAGATCCGGAGGCGAAGGCGGCCGCCCTCCCCGGTGTGCGAGGGGGCGAGCGGGCGCCCCCGGCCACAGGCACCGTCCAAGCCCCACCAGGAACAGGCGGCGGCGGCGGACAACGACGACGACGACGGCGGGGGATGTTCCGCTCCGCCCTCTTCTTTCCCCGCCCCTCCGACAGCCCGGGTCTCCGCGGCACTCGCTGCCTGAGCCTCTCAGCCCCCCTGTCGCCGCCGCCAATAACAAGCTGTTGAGCAGGAGCTGCGCTGCGCGGCCTCCCATTGGCTCCTCCCCCGCTCGCTCCCTCCCTCCCGCGCGGCCCCCTCCCCACCCGTGACGCCCAAAGGGGCCCTGCCCCTCCCTTATTGGGCGCTGCGCGCGTCTCCCGCCTTTCATTGGACTACGGAAGGGCATCTTCCGGGAGGCGATTGGGCGGCCGCTTCGCCCTCCCACTTCCCCTCCTCGCTTTTCTTTTTTCTTTTTTTCCTAAGGAAAGGAGACTTTTCATTGGTCGACGCCGGAGGACGGCAAAGCCCCCTCGTTGGACGCCAGGGCTTAAAAAGGGAGTGAAGTCAAAGTTTCCACCAGTCCCTTCGCCTCCTCCGCTGATTGGGAAGGAAACGAGCGACGGGGCTTCCGGATGCGGAGTGCCGCGCGCGGGGATTGGAGGAAGCCTGGCAGGGCTGTAGGAAAGGGGGGGGGGAATGAAGACAAACCAGGCGGGGGGGGGGGAATGAAGACAAACCAGGCGGGGGGGGGGGTTGGTGTGAGTGGATTGGCTGGCTGGGCCTGTCTCATGGAAACGGAGAGGCGGGGGGCGGGGCCATCAGAAACCTTGCAGTGGTGGCGAAGGAAGGCTCCCGCGTCCCAGCGCGCATGCGTTTCCTGGCCTTGAGGGGACGGAGGCAATTTCCCCCTCCCCGTCGCCGGGCGCCATTTTGTGCGCTCTTCAGTCACGTCTTCGTTCCATTTCGTTGGGGGGCCGCAGGAGGACAGCGGCCGAGGCGCGGCCTGGTCTGGTCTGAGGTAACGAAGCCCCCTCGGGAGTTAACGCGGCCGAGGTGTGTTGAGGAGCGGGGTGAGAACGCCGCCCTTTCGTTGGGTGCAGCCTTGCTCCGGGTTGGGGTGGAGTTGGGGGCGGGGAGGGGGCGACGGCGAGCGTTGGAAACCGCGGCCGGTGGGCCGAGGGCGGCCTGACGTAAAAGGGCGGGGCGGTGAACCGGAAGTCGAGTGTGACGTCCGGAGTGGCGCAGCCGCCGTTGAAGGGGAGGAGTTTGACCCCCGTTTCCGCCCGTTCTCTCTTTCCCTCCTGATGACGGACCTGATTCGGAAGGCAAGTCGCTCCTCGCAGAGCAGCTTTTGCTAAAGGCCCGGAACGCGAGATATTTATCTCTTTCTCTCTTTCCTCCCTTCAAATAGAGAGGCCTTCTCAGGAAGCCAAATCAACCCAGGGCCTTGCGGCACTTTCGTGGCTTCCTTTTGCCAGAGGGGCTCCGTGTCTTGTTCCTGTATCGTCACATACACACACAAACAGCAAATGGTTCTTGTCACACTTCGAAGATCACCTCTTCCATTTATTTGTTACATTTATATGTCGCTGCCTTTCCTCCAAGGAACCCAAGGCGGCATACATAGTCCGCCTCCTCATTTTATCCTCACAACAACCCTGCGAGGCAGGTTAGGCTGAGAGTCTGTGACCAAAGGCACCCAGTGAGCTTCCATGGCTGAGTGGGGACTCGAACCCAGTCTCCCAATTTCCGGCCCAACGCTCTAGTCGCTGCACCACATGGGGCTTCTTCAGACAACACTTCAGGCCCTGTGGTTAGTGAAACTGGATCTCTGGGGTTAGCACTAACTACAAGCCATGCTGTCGCACATAACACTTTAAGCCATGGTTAGAGCCGCTAACCCTGCTGTAGACAGTCGGACTTTGGTTAGTGAGTGAGCATGGTTTAGCAAAACGCATTGCACAAGACACCTTAAGTGCTGTTGCTTAACCAAAAGCCTTAACCAGCAGGGTTTAAGGTGTCTTCTGAACAGGCCCATTGGCTCTCATGGTGGCATCTGAGGTTTATAACCTAAAGCATGATGCACATGTGGTGTTATCTTTCCTTGGCTGGTATAGGCCTACATGGGGTATGGAGAAAAGAGTTTATGAACAATGGGGGTAGACGTGCTACTATAAGCTTATAAAATCTCTTCCCCCTTCCCATCTATGTATGTTTACATCTGTTAATTGAAGGTAATGCTTTATGCTTCTGAGGAAGGGGGCTATAGCCCATGAAATTGTTTACTGTATGTTTGTCAGTCAACATCAACTCATTCCTGTATGGCACCTTACAGACTAATAGGGAATTCTCTCTGGAATTTGTATTTACAGAATGATTCCAAAATGTATCCTAAGTGAAGGCAACTCAAGTTTGAATGCATTAGTGAATCTCTCTACCCATAGCTACTCACACGCTTGCATATGCCATGTCTGGGCTGCTGCTTGACTTTGATTGAGAGATATTAGGACTAGAATGGTGGAGTGCCTTCTTGTTGCAGAGTGGTGTGTTCTTTTTTTGGGCCTATTTGTTCAGATAGCCTTAAATTATAAGAGGTGTTTTTGGGTGATTAGACAGAAGAAGTTTTGTCTCTCCTCCCCCCCACTCCTTAGGTAACAAATCACTAACAAATATATGGACATGGAGATGTTGGATAAGTGAAGGAGAGGGACAAAAGGGCTGAGAGGATGGGGGTGCTGTTCTGGGTCCCTGGCAATGGCGGTTTATCAGCTAAGTATTCTATATGATCATACTTCTGGGTATGGCAAATACTGGACTTGTCTTGAGGTCCATACTTTACTCCTCAGTTCACAGCAGTCCACCCTTATGTACTTGAACTTTTTCAATCTAGTCCAGGCTTCCTAATGAATAAACTGGAGAACTTAATGAATGTTGAGGAGCTAGGGAGTAGTAGTTTCACTTTTATAGTCATAAAAACTCAGCTAAAGCATGAGAAGTTGACTTTAAGGTAATAGGTGTGTTTGTGTATTTGCATATTGCAGTTTTAGTAGCCATGGTTTGTCATTAGGGCCTCATCTACAAGAATTCGCCTTTGCGCCTGGTTAGGCGATTATGCGCATATTCGCAGAAACGCATTTACTCCTAATACCTCTGTACGAGAGGCGGCGAAGCGCATTACTGGACGACTGAAATGCGATTTAAACTGTTGACATGCGGAGAATCGCTTGTTCACATAGTCAAAATGCGCTTTAACGGCCGGAGCAAAATAAAACTCACTATTTAACGCGCATTCGATAATGCGCATAATCGGAGAGAAAACGCACCTCTACGCCCGATTTGCACTCCGTTCTTGTAGAGGTAAATTTTTTAATGTGCCTTGAAAGAGCTTTAAATGCCTCTTGTAGAGGCAGCCTGAGTAGCAGAACTGGATTTGGAGATGGCTTTGATTCAATTAAAAGCTTGATTGGGCCCTTTTTAAAAATTAGTTATTCACGTCTGCAACTGCTAGAAGATTAAATGTGATGTGCTTCTGATAGCCCTGTCAAGTTTGAAAAGAGAAGATTGCCCATTGAGCACTTTCGTCACTTATTTGGAAGGAATTGGTTATTGCGTAGCTGGAAATATTTTGTTTGAACATGTGCATATTGTATACAGTACATTATCTTTACAGTGGGTTAGACAACATTGTACCCTAGTTACTTTCAGAAAGTATTTGCTTGAACTTTATAGAGGGGAATGCCCCTAGATTGCCTGTTTCTCAAAGATGGGATGGAACACTTTCTAGAAAGTTGTCAAATCGTCTGAATTAACGGGCTTTATGTAAATATTTTCTGCTGATTTGTGTGCTGTGGCAATTGACACTTCAGCTATCGGATCAACCAAAACTGAAACAGTTGTGAAATCTTCTAGAGTATGAAGTAGTTGCTCATCTCCATGTTTTCAGGTTTAATCATGGCACTCATGACACACAGATTGGGATGGGGAGAGGATGTTCTTCCTCATTTCTAATTCATCATAATTTATTCTCTCACTTACAGCTGAAAGGCTTCTAGAACAGTTTACATAGGATAATCAAAAAGATAATTCTTGTCCATACAGTCTGTATTTGCAACTGGCCTTTTCCCTTCCCTGAGTCCCCTGGCTCGCGTGGATGATTCAGGGAAGGAGCTGGGTCAGCTTTCATTTACTCCAGGCTTTTGACAATCTTGGAAAAACCAAGAGATTGTGATGGTTCCAACCCCCAGGGTATCAAGTGAAACTGACCCCTTCTTTGTGAGTTCCAGAGAATTGGGGTGGGGGATAGAATCTTGCTCTTCCAAGTAGCATGAAGTGAAACGTGCCCCCCCCCTTGTCTGCAGTATATGGAGAAGGGGGTGATTCAGTTTGTCCTGGACATGCAGAAGTAGACATTTGCAGTAACTGCTGATCACCTGGTTTCTGACTATATTTATGAAAGACTGCACTTACTGCCTAGAGCAGTGGTTCTCCAACTGTGGTATGGTTCATCAGACAGTCATAGAATCTTAAGGCAGGTAGTACCTACTACACTCAACAAGTCAAGACATATATGGGTCGGATGCCCTTTAGTAGAGAAACTTTATTCATATTGAATGGATGAGGGTGAGTGCTTCCTCACATGATTTGGCAAAAGCTGTCCAAAAAAAGCCATATGGGTGGTGCTGGAAGGTGTCTTCACATATGCTTTGAACAAATTGTTGGTGCTGATTTCATAAAGGTGGAAATAAGGCAGAATAAACAGACGGGCAGAGCTGAGTTCAGAAAGTTTGAGAAACTGGCTTAGGGCCCACCTTCTATGCTACAGATTACTGACACTTTGTATCACTTATTTCAGCAGCAGTTTTATGCTTCAGAACTGTCTTCAATGAGGCATCTACATGATGTGTTACCAAGGCAGTGAGAAATAAATTTGGATGTTGCGGTTGCAAACCTGGGAAATCGAGTTCAAGAGGATTGGCACTGGATGTAGAATGTTGTGTGGGGGCTTCTGCATTTAACATGTTGATGCAGTCAAAAAGATTGTTGTAAACCACAACCGCCCCTGCTCAAAATTTTTTTGGGTGAGATTAATATGATGGGTGCCTGGATATCGATCAGAAAATATCAGTTTTAATATTTTTGATGTCATGATTATTGTAACTCTGGAGGAAACATAGCTGCACTGTGAGTCGATACCTGTCATAGATTTTGTATGCTTTTTGGCAGGGACACAAGAAAGGGCTGCTCTTTTTATGCAACATTTAATTAGGATTTTGTTTTAATTTGATTTTTATTGTTAGCTACCTTGACTGCCATAATTTTGCAGAAAGGTGGGATTATAAATTAAATGAATAAAATGAGGCAGATAGCAAGTACTTGTAAATCTAGAGGTAGTGAGAGTAGTATCCTAACAGACTGGGCACTATAGAAATGATAAAGATCAAGCTATCAAAAGTTATTCTATTTGACTGTAAGTAAGCATGCTCATGTAGTGTTCTTGGGATTAGCCAATAGTCCTTGACAGCAAGAAAGTCTTTTATGTTGTAGCTTGCAGGCTTACCTACCATATCCATAGTTTCCAGGGCAAATCCTTTGCACGGTGAATGTCGTTTGATGTCTCTTTTGGGAAAGGTAGTTGTGATTCTTTCGAGGTTTTAAATGTTTTTTGTTTTGCATGAGTTCTTGAGCAATTAGGGATTGCATTGGTGAGACTCCTTGTTCTAACTGGTCTCTGAAAAAGACTTCATACATTTGGGAAGCAAGAGGGAAAGAAAAATGGGTGTAACTGGGGTTTTGTTTCCTCTTCTGTTTTGCATATTGTCCCAATACTTAGCTGAAATGGGGTGTGTGACTATGATTTGTGGGGAAGGTATTTGTTGTGTTTGTAAAATTTCAAAGGAAGTTAATTAACCTCAGAAGTTCAGCTCTTCAACTCTTCAACTTTGATGATTAACCCTAGGCTTTGTTAATATGTTGCGCATCAGTTTATGGGTGAAACACTTGGCCATTGCACTAACTCACAGTGTTCACCTGTTACAAGAAATGGCTTCAAATAGGCAGACCAGGGCTTTTGACAAATTTTAGTTTTCTAGAAACAAAGTAAATGGCTTGGTTCACATGTTGTGCCAAACTGTAGTTTAATGTTGCATGTGTAGCCTTGGGCTTCTGTGTGCTTCCTCCTCCCCTTGCATACTCATTCACCTTTTTGTGGCAAACATTAGCTTGCCATTACACCCAAACCAGTCAAATTATTGTGATTTCTCCAAGCCCAGACGTGCAAGCTATGGGTAGACAAAGAAGCCTGAGAGCTCAACCATCTCTCACAAAACCAAACTGTGGATTGGTGTTCTGTCAGAGCCAGCTCAGTGTGAATAAACTCCCACACTACATTTTGTTACAAATCCATTCTTGGCCAGAAGTTGAGCGTCGTGTCAAAAAGAACGGGATACAGTTCTTGCCCCTTGATAGCATAACTGTATTTGGGAAACGCTACTGAGCCTTTGCAGATTAAAAACAGAAATCAGTAGAACAGAGTACGACGACAGAGTGGCTCAATTCGGACGACACGATAGTCAATGGTGGGTTGACTAACCCTAACCCTAGGGGTACTCCCCACACAACATGGTAATAAATAATCAACTGTGGTGTGGATGAGGATCAGCGCTGCGTTGTCTATGGCAGCATTCGGATGACACAATAGTCAAAACAACTGACGATTGTTTCCCCCACACCAGTTGTTTATTGTGTCGTCTGAATTGAGCCAGTGTGTATCAAGATGGGACAATGATGTAATTGGCCACTCCCTTGGGGTAAGAAGCAAGGTCCTTGGCAAGGAGCTTTTGCTTGCACACCCCTCAGTGGCCACCTGCTCTTTCTGCTACCGTTGGCTCATTGCTTTCCTCTTTATCCATAGAGCTATGGCCAGTGCTGTTTCCAAGAAAATGAAAAGCAGTTGAGCTCCTCCTATGCTCTCCTTACTCCAGGCTTTAAAGGGCTGTTTAGATTTTTTATTACATTTTTATTTTATTTTTGCAGGCTGGAGGGAGATGAGCAATGGTCGGGTTACACTAATTAGGCAAAGGGTGGGATGGCAATATCCCTTCCAGTGTCATTGAAATACACAGTAGGGTTAATTTATTTTTGCTTTGCACTTAAAGGTGCTTGCAAATCTTTTAACTGTTCAAGAGAGCATTTGGAAATTGGTCATCTCTACAACTAGAGAGGTAATAGTAACTCCTCAATATCTAGTAGTTATGTAGTATGTAGATTTCCCCCTCCCGGTTCTAATTTGCATGTAGTCTTTTGTGCTTTGCTGTGTCAAAGTTGCACCATCATATATATTATTAGTGAACTCACTCTCCAAGTGTCTATTTTTTTATGTAGCCAAAACAGCACTATCCACACGCAAGATTGGATGTTGCAGAAGGCTCAGGGGAACCCCAAGATTTGCAGAAAAAGGAGGGGGGAAACTTTTTAAAAAATCCTTGGGGATTGGGGAGATATATAACAGCCCAACGAGGACTGAGCATGCTCAGTGATTGTTTGGGGTGGGTGGGATGGGGTAGCTGAAAACCTGAACAAGAGCACTCCACACTACAAAGTCTTGTTACTGGTCCAACTTGTGTATATACAGTTGCACCAGAAGAGCCCCAACACCAAATGAAAGTGCCATGACTATGGAGGAACAGCTACTCTGTACCAACGGGTGGGGGGCAGCTAAAAGAATAGGAGGATGTTTCCTCTGTAAAGAGATGTCTTTCTAGAGTAAACATCTTTCTCCCCCATGGAAACAAATGGCCAGGAAATACCATCATTTATTTACTAAGCTAGGAAATTCCATTGTATGTCTATAATTTGATTTTTCAGTGCATTGGATTTGTCTGTGGTCATGTGTCGCACCTCCATCCCCAGGGGTTCCAAGGCTCATTGGACTCTGAGCATAGGCTTCATCACCAGTCTACAGAGTATCTAGCAACATTATGTAGCCATAGATTACCACTTTCTGAAGCTGCAATTAAAAATGTAACTAGACCTCGTTGGAATGGTGGGAGTTGTAGACCTAATACATCTGGAGAGCACCAAGCTGGAGAAGGTTGAACTAGACTGATCTTGTTGCTAGCCTTTCTGCTTTGTGACTGAAACTGGGCTATCCTCTTAGCTTGCTGCTTTAATGTTGGAGTCCAAGCAAGTAGCTTTCCTAGCAGTGTGAAATGTACCACAAGCCTGTTGATGGAATGGCTCTTAGGAACTCTGGAGCAGGCAAAGTTGCCAATATTTTCTGCTGGGCCAAACAAAACAAAATCCAGAAACCACAAGTTTTGCACAGAGATACACACGCACACTTTTCTCAAAAATAGCTGGGATAACTAAATGAGGTGACCTAGTTTTTTTTAATTCAAGTAGCATTTCCCAGTACTGAGAGAAGTGCCACAACATGTAGAAATGTCCTGTTCTGACTGGACTAATTCTTATCAGCCCCAGACATCATGGCTAATGGTCAGGGATGATGGGAATTGTAT
The DNA here is from genome assembly GCA_029215795.1 of Anniella stebbinsi. Taxonomy (NCBI): domain Eukaryota; kingdom Metazoa; phylum Chordata; class Lepidosauria; order Squamata; family Anniellidae; genus Anniella; species Anniella stebbinsi. The sequence continues at coordinate 365,746,183 of JARDYH010000001.1, forward strand.
TCTTAACAGCCTCTCAAGGGCCACAGATTCCCTGACTTACTTTCTTATACATCTTAACAGCATGTGTAAGCAGATGATTGGCAGGAAATACTGATCTGTAGCTGCCTTCTTAGGTGTTACTATTTGAAGCATGTAATGTCATCTTAAAACAATGATATCCAGAGAGCTGAAGAGAACATCTTGCCTTGCTAAAGTGGTTGCAAGTCAAGGTATGCATTATTCTTTTCTGAATTCAATCGGAATATGAAAATAAAATGGTGCAAATATCGTAGAAGCAAACGTTTACTTTTGGCTTTCTTCCAAGGTGCCTACAGAAGCTATTCAATAACTGGCTTTTCTGCGTTGCCGTGGATACATTGCTTATACATTGTATTATGTGCAAATCTTTTAACTGCATGATGTTATGCGCTCTCTTTTATCTGAAGGTGGTACTGTTTTTGTTTGCCAGATTAACATAATACCCTCAAACTATACAACTGTGACTTGCTAGTTCCCTGTGACTTCCTGTCCTCCACCTCATAGTGAGCTTATGAGGCTTTTCACCACATTTGTATGAGTTTATAACCTTACTCCTCAACAGAATTGTGGTTATGAATGTGTAGATCCAAGCTGAAAAATAAAGCAATCTTTCCCAAGACCTGGATCGTGTGCATTTTTGTATATTGCCATAAACAAGTTTGAAATGTGCTCAGTCACGTGTGTGATTTAGTACAACTGTCCAATTCATTTAGTACAATAATGGCATTGATGTTGCACTAGCATAACCAGGTCTTGAAGTCATATTTGCGGTAAATGTCTTTAGAAGAGAAGAGCTTCCAACAGGTCTAAATACTGGGAGTATATTTAGTTCCCCCTGCATTACTGTTGCTGCTAACTAGTTGGGCGGGGGGGGGGGGGGAGATGTTCATGGTCCCAAAGATGCCCCCTAATCCCCAAAACTTGGCTACCCCTGTTCTGTTCTAATGGGAAGGTTCTGTTTTGCCTACCTACTTTACTGATTGGAGGATCATTTAAGTAAAGAGGTGCAGTTGGCTTGAATTTTGGAGGAGAAAGGTTGATAAACTCCCCTCTTCCCCTGTGGCAAGTCCAGCTTAGCCCCCTCTTGCTAGAGACGTTGCCATTAATGTGCCCTGCCTCCAGCATTAAAAAGGAATAATTTCTCCTCCTAGCCAGTTCCTGGAGGCATGTCAGTGGGTGAGAGGTGAGATCATACAATTCAAACATGGCCTCCTATACAGCCGTGTAAACACATGAAGAATTAAGCTATTTTTTAATAAAGAGGAAGTCATATATAGTGACGTACTACTATTGGTCAGATGAATTGTGGTCAATATAAATGTTTTGTAGGGAAGCATGGGAAGTACTCCTGTTAGCACAAATGTGCTGGAGTAACACAACACTTGTTGCAATCAGAAAATGAAAGTGATTTGCTGCCCACTGTCTTCAGCGATTTACCACTTTTCCCCATTGCGCAAGTGTTGCATTATGCTAGCACAACAGTAGCTACTGCACCACATTCCCAATTATGGGATAACATGTAATTTTTCTTAGATGGAGTGTCAGCATTTTAAAAATTATATTTCTACACACAACTCCCAAAGTGGTGAAAATGTTCTTCCCTTCTACTTTCCTGCAACAATAGGAGGAATAAAGTGGGTGTAGGTGGACACAGGTACAATATATTTATTTCATTTTCCCCATTATAGGACAGCTGCATCAAAAGTGGTTTGAATGTTTGAATTGATTATAACTAACATTTCTAGCCTCCCTCACAACTAGAAATATATATTAACAGTCAGACAAAGCAAAGTAAATCAGACCACAGCAATAGAATGTTCACTAATAGTACAGAGCTGGCAATAACAGGAGGCTGGGACTAAGACTAGGCTTTTTTTGTGGCAGAGAACAAGTAACACATGCAAAGGCATTTGGTTGGACACAGAGCAAGGGATTAGATCCATCTTTGGTCAAATTAGGCTGAGTGTACAGTTTTAAATACTTATTTAAGCCACTCAGGTTTTGGGACTGAGCACTAAATAAATCAAGTTCTAGAGAATTCATAAACTGTTCCGTAGTGACAAAAAAGTGTTCCATGGTGACAGGTGATCCTTTAAGAGTGGCAGTATTAAGACCAAGATGTTAGAAGTAGTGAGTAAGCTTTTTAAGTAGTCCAGGATTCAACAGGGTGGATTTAAGAAAGCTGGGGAGGGATGCAGCAGGCAGAAGAGGCTGGCCTGATGTAACCCCCAAAATGTTGTATGTATAACACCGAGCCAGCTTTTTTCTCTCCTTCCCCTGCAGCTTTGATTAACGTCCACTCTGATGAAAAGTGCAAATGCTTGTTCAGTATTTTGTTATAATATGGTTGGTCCTAATAAAGGTAGTGCCCAAATGTAGATTTTGGAATTTCTCATAAAGCAACACAGCTTGCTTTTCTTTAAGATAAGTGTTATGTGGGCCCCTCTAAGATGGACTTCTGGTGGGAGAAAAGTCTATAACCCCATTATTCTAGATGCCTTATCACACCAACCAGAGAAACTGAATTTCTTCCTTACAGGGAATTTTTAACTAGGATCTCAGCATTCAACGCTGGTCCATTTTAAAAGATGGGTTGTCCATCATATGAACGCACTGCCCAATCAAAAGGGACAATGGAAGACATTAAGAACATCCTTTACTGCAATGTCTCCTTCTCCCCAAACAAAACTTGGCAGCTGAAGGCTGCTTCAGATAGTATAAAAGCTCAAGAAAGAGTAAATAAAATTCCTACCATTCCCCCCCCCACCCAACCACCATCCTTTTCAGTATCTGTGCACACCAGAAGAATGTTCTTCCTTTTCAAGATGCGGAGTGGCTTACAGGGGATTACCAGAGAGCTCCTTCCTGCTCAACTATTAAGTGCTCCCTGACTATTCACATGTGATCTACGTGGGTTCTTATGCTAATTTACTGTTGCTACTGGGGATCAACAAGGCAACTTGATTCCATGTGCTTTCCTTAGAGACATTTAACAGACACATATACTGTTAACCTCTTTTCCTTTTCTCTCACTGGCTCCAGCCCAAAACAGTAAGCACTGCTACCCAATCAACTTGGGTTTCCTTTAGACACCTAGCAACAGAACTAACAGGTGTAGCGAGTTGGGCAGATAGACGCAATGTTAAAAAAAAACACTGCATTTGTCTGCCCCTGCAAAGCTAGCCAGGGCCATCACCACACTGGAGTTGCTACTGTTTTCTTCTTCTAAATGGCACGTCTTAAGATTCCACAAACACTATCACCACTCTTGTTACCTTAATACTACTTGGCCGTTAAATGTTCTTTAACTCCAGCCTATTGCTATGAAGCTAGACAAGCCTCTCCCATTCCAGGATGACCAGGTTCTAGCTCACTGCTTTGTCGAAGCCAGCAACCTACATGCCCTCAAGCTATCCACACTTCCTTTCCTCCCGCTTGTCAGACTGGAAGGGTGAGTCAAAGCCTGACAGTGACAACGCTGAAAGCCACTTATGGAATGGCTCATGACAATTCCTTCAAAGTAAGGTGCGGCTTTTCAGGTGGTAGGTATTTGAGCACATGTGTAAAGAAGGGTGCGCTTTATGTATTACACAAGCTTAAAGCTGCATTTACCACTTCAGCTAATTATTGCTACTGTCCACACAACTGCCACTGGGTAGGAAATATGAGGGATGAGTTCCATCTCCAATACCAGCAACTACATTTCCAATATTCTCAGACAGGCAGGAGGTCCAGACGGCCACTTTCTGACAGCAATACGGAGCAGTCCCTGAACATATTGTTTCTATTTTGGCTGGTTCTTTATGGCCATGATTAAGCAGAAAATGTGGTTCACCCAAAAGTGGCCAGAGTACTACTTCAGGGGTGGCCAGGCTGATTCCCCCCCCCCCCCCATTTCCTTTGACAAGACACTTTCCACTCTCCCAATGCATCAAGTTTTTTTTTAAAAGTCTTAGTTTCAAAAAGGTTTGCCATGTAGCATTTGAGTGGGGAGCTTCTCAGGAGACACGAACTGCAAGTCTTCACCAATATTCAAAACTTAGTCAAATATATTAACTACCTTTTAAAATTATATTCCCCCCCCCCCCCCCATTCCCCGCTCTGGTTTTACCAGTTTGAGTCCATGGACAAATAAGACTCAGAAATCGAATCTAAACAGTAATTGGAAAAATGTTTAGTGCAAGTTGGTCATTCAAAATATTCTTCCAGCACACACGTAATGGCAAATATATAAACAGGCCTGCAGTATAGATTTTTTTAAAAAATGTCTTAAACATGTTACATGTTTTCATCATCTGATTCATCCTCTTCTTTCAGAGATTCCTGTTGAAGGAAAAACAAAAGATCAGATCTTACTGCTTGCTTGATAAGAGGCAACACTTGATAAATCCATACATAATATTCAGCTCTCTACAATTTATGGAAGGAAAGAGAAGCTATCTTGTTTGGTTAGTTTACACCCATTTTATATAGGTACACGTTCTAAAAGAGCCCAAATGTCATTTTTCCACTTACGTCTAACTGGTATTTTAATACAGGATTTCTAACCGGAACATCTTTTGCCAACAAAACTACACTGAAGAACTAGAAGGGATCTCTTCTCCCATAGGAAATGCTGAAGTATTTGAAAATCCATACTAGGCCAACCAACTGACATAAAAATTATTTTGGTTGGCCTAATAAAAGGTATTTCCCTAATGGACTTCAGATTTTTTTTTTCTTCTAAGCCAACATAGCTACTTTTGCCTTTTGAATTTTTTTTGAGTATGCATAGTCAGTCTGGAGAAAACATTTGGAGCAGTTTTAGTTATGAAAAACCACTTTCATCGACTCTTGAGTTCCAATGGTTACCTTAGCATATTTCTCTGCTTCTTCCCTAATGTCTTTCGGGACAATTTCATGTTTTCCTTTAGTAACTGTGAATTAAAGAAAATATTTTTAGAACTTGAGACAATCTTCCGAGTGCAGACTCATTTCAGGAATACTGTTCTTTGAGATACAGCTGTATGTTAGCTAGAATGTACACCTGCAGACAGGATGTTTTAAAAAAAGTTTTGTACAGCATGTATTTTAGATGCTTAGTTAAATGCATTAGTAATGCTTTGCTTCACATTTAAGAGGATAAACCATAACTATTTAAAATGTAGCTATTTCCATGGATCAGCAGATTTTAAGAAAAAAGATGTGATACATTACTTTCTCCAACCCAGCTGAGTTCAAGTTCAAAAGCTTTATCTTTTACTTCATCATGGACTATGTAGATTCTAGAAACAAGAAGCAAAAGGAAAAATGTAGTCAATAATTTGTTAACAACTAAAGTGGGATCCCATGTATGTAGCTTTAGGAAAAGACATCATTAGTAAATGAGTTTTTATATATGGTTAAAACAGAACAAATTCTTAGAAATTTTAAATGTCTATTGGAATTCACATCATAAGCATGAGTTTTACATAACCTGAAATAAGGTATTTTGAGTAGAGAACATGTTGGCTCAAACCAGTTAGAAGTCCAATAAGGCTGTGATCTGTATCTGAAGAGCAACTCTGATTTATCTGAACTGCAAGATCCCCCTGTCCCACTCACCAAGAAGAGGAAAAGAACCTAACACAAGGACTGTGAATCGGACCAAAAGGCACAATGCTATGCATGTTCAGACGAAAATTCCTACAACTCCCAGCCAGCATCCTGGCCGGGGAATGGTGGGAGTTGTAAGGCTTTTTGTTCCTGCTTATAAATGCATAGGATTGCACCCTAAGTAACTTTTCTGCTCCATCTTGGAAAGTTTCTTCTGAGTGAAAGCCAACTTGCTGACAATGGGGTAGACAATAAAAATAACTTACATTTTTGCAACTTCTTTAACAACGTCACGGCAAGTCATTTCTTTCATCTGCGGATATGTTGACATGGTTATTATTTTATTATGTGCTAAATACTGCAACAACACCAGAAATAGGGGGGGAAGCCCTCAAAAGCAAAACTATGTAACTTTATCGCTCAGAGCATTTGTAGCTGTGTATAAGTTCCTGTCACACTGATTAGCACCAGAACCTCACTTGTCATTGGACACCACAGGTGTGTTTGATAAAAATCAGAACAAGCATTACTAGCTATTCTAGCTTAGGCCAATTCCATCAAACTATTTCCGCTCATTAGCTTTAATTAAAAGACCCCTGTGCTTTAATTGCTTTAATTATGCTTTAATTCTGTATTGCTGCATTTCAGCCAGTGATTGCTCAGTTAAGGAGCTACTTAAAGAGTAAAGTTTGGAATCAACGCTTGTTTTGCCTGTTACAAGTCATTAGGTTTAAACACATCCACTAACTTCCACAGGGTTAGATATGGTTGTATGTAATCTATGCTTGAAAAAAGTTAAATGTGGAATCCATCTTTCTACAATGCAGTCAACTCAAATTAAGCAATGGGGATCATGCAGCATTATAAAGACTAGCAGAGCTTAACAAACCAATGCAGAAACTGCCTTGGTGTAACTGATCCAGTTCGGACGCTCATACTGAACCATGCTTTAGTATTATGAAGATAAGCCACAGCAATCCTCCCTCCCCTTGAACATGACCACAAGGAGATGTCTAGTGTGTCGTCCAAACTCTAAAATGTGGTTAATTTTAACTATGGTTAGTGAAAACAAGCCAGCTTCATAAACTGCCAGAGGAGGAGGGGAAGCAAAGCGCAAAAGCCTGAAGCTCATCCTCATAACACTAAACCATGATTTAGGCCGATCTCAGGTAAGAATTTTATATTAGCGAATTGTGTCCTAGGTATGTGCTTCTCAAGAAGATCTCCCCCAACCACCATCCTGTTTTGAAAAGAATGACCCAGATAAAATCATTGGGATTTTAACATTTCAGCCAAACAGCAATTTAAGATGTGGACTGATTCTGGAGGGCAGGGCTTGCTCTTCAGATGAAATTGTGGATTTTATTGAAGGAGTTCAGTGGTGGCCTATATTTGATTTCCCCCCTCAGTTAAGACTACAAGGAAACTACAAGGAAGTGGTTTGAAAGCAGTGAATTGAAATGTTTGATTTACAAGTATTTTACACAACTAGATAAATCCAAAGTAGTTAAGGCATTTGTAAGTGGAAATAGGATTTAGGATTATTAATCCCAGAAAGGATCAAGGAAAAATGTTGGGGGTGAATTCTTCCTGAACGTCAAGGAGGCTCATCTGAAATTAGTTTGGTGGTACTGAATTCCATGGAGAGCATAATAGTGTATCAAGGAATGTATTCCTGGATGTACATAACAGAAAAAAATGTCCACATATATAGACCTATCCTGTGGCCCAATTATTGTGGTTACAACGGAGATTTTACTACAATAGTCCCTTATGATCCATTTTCTTGGGTTCTCTGGATGATAGCTTCCCAGACAATGCTAAGGGCTTGCTATGAACGTGTTTGTTGCAGAAAAATAGTTATTGCCCACTGCTGGTTTAGATCAAGTAGTTTTATCTATGAATGACTGGTGTAAAAATGTGTGGGAAGTCACCAAAATGAAGTTGATTTAAAATTATGGCAATTTAGTCATAATTGGGTTAATTCCCGTTCTTCAGTTGCAGACTTCATAGTGAGAGATTTTTTAAATCATTGATTTGATATTCTCTGTACATGTTTTCTAGTTTGATTTTATAGGAAGAAGTGGATCAAGGTGCAAGCTTTGAAAATTGTGCGAGATTCTAATAGGCATTTTAATTAAATTGCATGTTTATTAATGCAAATATACATCAATTTCAATATAATTAATGCTTTTCAAATAAAACTTGCAAACCTATCGCAGCAGTTGTGTGAAATTAATTGTGTGTGTATGTGAGCCCTCAATAAACAGTCCACAATAAAAAAATAAATAAATCCCCATCCAGGTAACCTGAACTATCCACCAAGAAAAGCTATGTTTTGTATCCTTTACCAATTAAGCGTGCAGAAACGTTTATTTAGCTATTTTTGGCCCAAGCCAGTGAAACAGGAAGCCTTGCAGCAATCCTTGGATACACATGCTCTCTCAGGACCCCTTGGTTTTATCTTGGTTTGCTTGAACTAACCACAGTTGGAATAAACCCCGTCTCCCCACATTCAAATGTAAACAAGACAGTGCAGTTCATTCAAAATTTAAAGTGGAAGCTTTCTATCCCATGCTTCATGTGCAAAGAGGGAAAAAGAGGTGGATGGGGCATAAATTTAAGGTAGAAACTCAAATGACTGCTTCCCATTATGGCTGAACTACGCCATTGTGATTTTCCTCTACTTCTTGCCACTGGAAATGTTACTCTGTCAGCCCTCAGGTTACTGAGACTTCCTTGGGCATTGCCCTCACATGTTCAGGCATCTCTCTTCAACCATTAACGGCTAGAAAGTGTGTGTTTTAATGGTATTTTCAGGAAGCTGAATTCTGCACCTGACACATTGGCTGAATTCGGACAACACATTAGTCAATGGTGGGTTGAGTAGCCAACTCACAGTTGGTTATTTTGTAGGTTGGGGCTGGCGTCGAGTGGACTAATAGTCAGCCCAGCATTTGACTGACACAGCCCCTGCCCCTCTCCCCACCCTCCCTCCTCCCTCAGTCCTCCCAGTTCTATCCCAGCAGCCTCTGCAAGTTGCACCAGTTGTAGCAGAGTGGCAGCTGCCACTTTGGTCGCTCTTGCCGCCTGCCTCTATGGGCTTGTGTTTTAACCCACTCACCACACGCCATTAACCCACTCACCCCTCTACACAACACTTTAAACAACTGGCTTCGAGCTAAACAACTTGCAAGCCAGTTGTTTCTCTCCGTTGCTTATTTGGGCGGAATAGCATACCGTCAGTAGTTTGTGAGCGGCATGTTACCCTCCAAACAACACAATAAGCAACACAACTGACGACTGTTCCCCCCCACCCCAGTTGCTTAATGTCTGAATTCACCCATTCTCTTTCCTGTGGAAACACAGCCCTTCTTATTCACAAGCATGATGACCCTGCAAGGGTGGCAGTGTTTGGACAGGCAGTGTAGCTGGAGCAGAACTTTCCTATTACAGTCCAGTGTTCTACTGACAATTTGAGAGTTCTAGATAGCTGGGATTGAAAAGCCCTGGTCATTACTGCCAGGTCTCTGCCTGCCAGATCTCTGCAGAACACCTGCTTCAGAGGCACCAAGGCAACCCAACATGCTTGTTTAATTGGTAGGCAATCCAGTGCCCCCCTGGCATTTTCAGCCATGGCTCTCAAAATCCCTGTTTTGTAGTCTAAAACATATGAAGGTCACCAGATTGCTTACCTCTGATTTAGAAGACAGATGACAAGAAATTAGGACAAATACATTGTGTATAACAGTACAGCCCTACCTGGAGCTTTTCAATCTCTGTCTTTGCAGCTTGCCTTGCCTTACCAATGGCACACCCCCAATAACCCTGTAAAAGTAACAGTAACAGGAGACAAGTTTTAGAAAAATAATCCGTGTAACACAGGGTTGGACAGGTTATCGCCATCCAGATATTTTGGCCTACAAATTCCATCATCCCTCACCATGCTGGCTAGGGCTGTTGGGAGTTGTAGGCCAAAACATCTGGAGGACCATCCATTGCCCACCCCTGCTGTAACAGAGGCAAGTGTTTTCGAAAGTGTTGTAATGAAATATCACATAAATGTACATATGCAGAATCAGAACAGCAGTGTAGTCTTGGCTATTCAAATCGAAGTTGGTATTCGTTCTGTCCCAAACGAGGATTTTGCCCAAGCTCTACGCCAATAGAGATCTACAATTAGTGGAATGCATAATGAAGAGGCTGTACTCTCACCCAGATGCTAAGTTTGCCTCTTCCCCAGCTTCCCATTGGCCCTTGGCAACTCTGGTTATCCAGAAGACCTTCTAGACTAGAGATCAGTAAGCACGTCATGAGAGTCCACCAGCCGTCCCCTAATGGGCTGATCCCATCACCCCCAGCACTTTAAACCAAAGGGCTGCAGTGGCATGAGCCAGGAAGTTGTTTCAAATCAATCTTGATTGTTTTGCTAGAAGATTCATTTTGTATGGGAGGGGAAAAGAAAAACTAATGTAGTTGCACAGTTGGCCCCTTTCCCGTCCGTGACAATTTAATCTTTCCTTTAGCTGAACCATCCCGAAAGTGGCTGGAAAGCAATACAGCTGCACCTATCATTTGAAAGTTGGGAGGGAGGAGGGAGAGCAGGGTGGTGACCACCATGACAGCAGAGGTAGAAGCACAGCTGGAAGGAAAAGAAGTTTCATTTTGGATAATGATAAAAGGAAAACCAACAGAATCTGTGGATTTCTCCTACTTTTCCATCCAAAATAAATTCAGCCCAGCTGGCATGAGACCTTTGAGAACAACTGTCCCTACAGCAGTATTAACAAGCGAGAAGTGTGAGTTTGTACTTAGGTATCAGTGGCCAATGGGTTATAGATGCTTGTCCAAACAGAGAGCTTTGTGCTCTTGCTCTAGAACTATTTCAACTTCTGCCATCCTGATCCAACCCTGTAAAGCTTACCCCGACTTCAACATGCATTCTAATCTCAGCTTTCCATAACCCTGTTGTCCAGCAGAGGCGTTGCCAGTTTACTGTAGGGTCATACTGATACTGACCCTTCATTTCAGAGAACTTCCCTCAGCAAAATGCAGCATTCCTAAGAATCTGGCCTTGACAAAACTGCCTATAGTTCAATTGCCAACAGTTTGTGAGTTCAGATTCCCCCCAAAATTAAAATGTCTGTGTATTTACAACTAAACAGATAACCTACATATTCACACTAGCCCTTAGGTATGGAAGAGGCATTCTGATCAGAGACATCTAATGGCCTCTATCTTTACACGGCCAGTTATTGGTTTACTTTTAACATAAAAAGTAAAGCAGTTAGAACACTTACATATGAAACTCCTGAGGGGTCAATCATGTAGAGCTGGGCACCGTCATCATCGTCGTAGGAGCCCAACATGAAGCTGGAAAGGCAAGAGATCTTGTTAGAGAAGCTGTCAGTCAGAGTGCATTACAACACAATCCATACATGGTGTGAAAAAATAAGTGTCAGAGGGAGCAATGCTCTGCTCCCCAAACCTTGGAATGAGGAGACCATGCTCCCCACCCCCTCTCCCTAAAAGCTGGTGCAGAGAGAACAGTGCCGGATTACCTTTCCAAGCTTGGAAATGGCGCACGGAGACAGGGGAAAGGTGGTGTTCCCAGGGGAAGGTAGGAGACCAGGGTGGCTGTAATACAATGTATCCTATGGCAGCCCCAGCCTCTTTCCCTCCCCCACCAAGGTGCCGCTGCTAGACAGGCAAAATTGCCCGTCTAGCAGAAATGCAGGGGGCTGGAGCACTGAGGCGAAGATCACCTCCACTGTTCTCCCACCCTGCACTGTATACTCAGCAGTCTCCAAGTTTGGAGGCTGCCAGCAATCCACATAGGACTGTGCCCCTGGCTCCGAGGTCTGCAATTGTTTCACTGCAATCAGTTGCCACAAGCCACAGCCCACGATTAATACATCTTAACCATGAAGTGGTAACATACTATGGTAGGAATGGGCAACTTGGGAGTTGTAGGCCAAAACATCTGGAGGATCACAAGTTGCCTAACCCTGCAGTACAGCCTTCATTTAATCATTATGACATGCCAGTCCTCTATCCTGCAATGTGGTAAAAAGTTTTGCCGCTTTCTGATCAGAAAGCACACGAGAGAACAATACATATGGCCAGCTTACCTAATGTTTAGATGCACACTGCGCTACGTTACAAGTTAAAAATGCTTGTTGAAGTTCACACAGTCAGCAGAAAGCATCCCCCCCTTTATTTAAAAAGTCTCTAAAACAACAGAAGGGCATGGCTGTCAACAAGGAGCCCAAGAACCAAACATTTCGCTGGACCATGGATGCTCTTTGATTCCAATTCTTAAATGTAAGCTTCTAACACATTCAAAACTTAAGAGGAACAAGTCAGAATTTCAAAGTATTTGTTCTTCCAGCTCTGAAACTATAAGGCAACTGGGAAAGAAATGTGTAAAAGAATGATGCAAGTCTCTATCCTTAGTATACACAGAGAAGCTTACAGCCCTTTGAGTTGAGTAAATATTGAGGGCAGAGAAGCTATACACTTACCCTCCACTAAGTACTGAATTGTGGATACACAGAGCAGTCCTTAGTAATGCTGCTGAGGAAGATTTGGATAATACATAGGAAATGTTTTGAATATGTTTCTGGAAAACCCTGAAGAGGCACCTCTTTAAAACAGAAGTCAATTCTTCTCCTTCACGAAAGCACTCTGTCGAAACATGCCTAGCAGTGTATTTTCATAATACAATCTGCACCAGAAAGTAGTTTCAGTATTACCTCTCACGCCTCGCCCCACCCAACCCCATGTGAAGTTTTTGCCATTTCTAGTGCTGCCTTCTTTTTCTTTCCACTTGTGCTCTTGTTGATACTTTGAGAATGTGTTGAGTATACTATCCATACATTAAAGTTCAAGCAACAAAAGTGTGTTTCCAATCTCCTTTCCTCTTGAACCAATCCAGCACAGGATCTTCAGGAAGAGGTTTATTATTTTGGACATGTATTTAATGTTTGGAAATAAACAGTTCTTTTTTTTAAAAAAAATGTATTTTATATAGATATCTTCTCTTGACGTTTTAGGCACAATTCCATGCACATTTAGACAGAAAAAAATCCTACAACTCACATAATTCCTGCAGCCAGCAAACATGCATAGCATTATACCCTTAGAAAGTTATTACCTGCCTGGAACCCTTATCGGCAGGGTGTGTTATGAACCGCAATATAGTGAATAAAAGCTCATACCTGCAGCCAAAAGGTCTGACGGCACTGTATAGTGTGTAGGCATGTACATACATAGCCACTCTGTCTGCAAGATGCTATGGGAGAGAAATAGAAGTATTTTAGAGTGCTGGAAGTAATTATGCCTGTTTAAATGGTGAGCTGAGAGGGGGCATTCCACCAGGTCTGCTGACAGACCTCCCGTATGAAGGATCCCCCTTCCTCAATTGTCATTCCAGCAGGTTGCGCAGAGGAAGATGAGAGGGTAACAGGACTTTTCCACCAGCCCTTCTGAAAAACTATTTCCCCCCTTCTTTCTGCCCTTTTTTCCTCATGTTTCTTTTTTAACGATTGTAAGCCTATATGCATTGACTGTATTGTTTTACTGATTGCATGGAAGCCATTCCAGGAACCTTTTTGGACGAGGAGTCAGATACAATTACTTAATTAAAACAACTTGGTTTTGGTTTTTTTAAATCAAAGTAAGTTCTGGCAGAATTCAGTTTAGCATAACATACACAAGTAGGAACAAGCCACAGCAAGCCTTAGGCTTGCAAATTGCCCCCCACCCCAATGCAGCAGGGGAGATGTTTTTGCTATTATAATAGTTTTTGCTAATGTTCTTGGTTCACCAGAGTTTGTTGTGCTATCTCAAGTGACAAACGGTGGTTAACACTAACCATGGTTTATTTTTAAAAAACCAGCTTCAAACCATGGGTTATGAAGCTGGCTTGTTGAAACTAGCCATAATTAATGCTGACCAAAATTCCAATTCCAGAAAACAAGGCAAACCATGATTAACTAAAAGTGGAAGCAAAAGTTTCCAAACTCCTCCTCAACAGACAGAGAGTATATGAGCCTGAAGTTTACATGGTCCATGTGTTTCACAATATGTATAAACAGCAGTAAAAAAATACTTACTTTCAATGGAATGTTATAACCATAGTTGGATCTAAAGTTAGAAGCTTCTTCCCTTGCTATGTCAGCCAAAGATCGGGCATCAGCTAGGAGTCCTGCTACTGACTGAAAGAATCAAATACTTTAATCAAATACTTTTTTTAGTCCGAGGACCATGGCAAAGAAAAATAAACAGTATCCATCATTAAAACTATAAAAGGTTTACATATTTGGGACAAACAGCACATTTTAACATCAACACATAAAACAGGATGAATAAAATTGAGCTGACAATTAAAAAGTTTAAAACAAAAGTTAAAATCTTGTCAAGGTGCAATTTTAAAATGTTCAGATCTGCTAGTTACTATGGCCCTTTACAGAGAGAGAATCCGGTGAATAGAGGAACTTTTCTCTACACTTTGCAGCCTTAATCGAAAACACTGTGCGTCCCAGGCAGAAGGGGGTGGGGGTGGGCTGGGTGCAGCCAGGAACCCCCCACCCCAAGGGTGGAGGAGGAGGAAGAGGAAGAAGAGGACAAGGTCCCAGGCCGTGAAAGTGTCTCCTCCTCCTCAAGGGAGGGAGGGAGGCAGGCAGGCAGGCAAGGACCGAGCGCCCCACCTGCCCTTCCTCCCCCTTGCTGGCTCCATTGGGGTGGGCCTGAGGGGGCTCCAGAGAACCCTGTACTGACTTAAATAAAGATTATTATCTCAGAACACATTCAAACCAAGAATATGGAACTCAACAAATGAATCTCTAAGTCTCATTCTGGTACTATCCTTTACATCAGGTATGTGATCATCAGGAACATGTTTCCAGAACTGGTCAAACTAGCATTTCGACCCACAGAAATTGGGCCTTCAAATTTGTCTTCTTGGTCACAAGCTGAAAGTTATAAGTTGCTTATCTAAGAGACTCTTTAACAATGGGATAATCACCATGTAAGCCTAGCCAAGTGCTAAATAGTAAAAAGTATAAAATACTGAGCAACATCTCACCATTCCGACATGCCGATCAACATTAAAGAGACGTTTATTGGATCCTTCTTCATAGAGTTTGGACAGAACTAGTTTTTCTACTCCAAAGACTACTCCATCTTTACACCGTATCCCAATTGCTGTACTAAAGAGAAGTCACAGCACAGTAATCAGTTAAAAGTATTTATTTACAGGACTTTTCAGTCACATTTTCGATCTGAAGATGCTCAAGGAAACAAAGGATAAAAGTTGTAAAATCAATGAAAAGCAAGTCTAGTACATTTAAAATCAAAACACCAGTCAAATCTAAACTAGCAAGTCTCTGCCAATGAATAGGAACTAACCCTGTTCAAAGGTCTGCATAAACTTTGGGACTAAAACCCCCCAGTAATTTTAACATTTTAATATTTCTTCTGTGGTAACAACAGCATAGGAAAAACACCACTTTGCTGTAATTGTCGAACAGCAGATCTTACAGAAAGCTACCTTCTACAAAAATGCAGGAATATACCTCTTTACATAAAAGTAGGGAAGATGGCAGGGACAGATAGACCAAACCAGTGAAAAATAATTTTCCAAATAGGTGACATCACAATAATTCCTCACAGCCCCAAATTAAGAAGCCCCATGTGCTTTGAATTTGGTTTGGGAAATAATAGTAACAATCTGTCTCCCACCTACAGGGGTTCTATGGAACTGTTCTGATGTTCCAGGACACTCTTGTCCGCAATAAGTTTTAAGAGTGCAATATTATCACAGAAAATACAATTAATTCTCCTGAACATGAAAAAGCTGAAAAGAAATAGGGACACAAACACTCTGGTCAGGTAAGAGACCTAACCAAAGTAGATATTATTTTGTTTGTAAATATTACCTACACTAACTTCAGCTATTTCAAATTCAATTTGATTTTTAGAATACCACTGGCTATCACCAAATAAGTGAAGGAAAACCACGTATGTACATTAGCATGGACCAGCATTCCCCAACTTGATGCACTCCAGATGTGTTGGACTACAATCCCCATAAACTCCTGCAGGAGTTGCAGTCCAACATATCCTGAGGGCACCAGGTTGGGGAAGGCTGCTAGGATGGGTATCCAAGTGGAAGGTCTATATATTGAACTGCTTCCAATACAGCATATCTTAATGCATCCAGCTTGCAAGCTATATCACATTTCTACATTTTTAAAAAACTTCCTCCGGATGCCATGAAAATGAAATGATACTGTTGCCTTAGCATAAATCCATTCCCTAAGGGATAATATACAAATGGTACGTAAGTAGTCTCTATTCCCATTCAACAGCTAAAAGTGGCTATTTTGGTATGTGTATAAGCCAACTTCAACAATATCGAAACAGCTCTGAAAGGCCATCAACATTCTACACCAATGTGTGGTGTTTTTTAAAAAAAAAATACTTGGAGCAAATTAATTTTATAGCCATGGGCTGCATCAAAATCAGTGAGAGTTAAACAAGCTTAGATCTAGCTTCCCAGCTGGAAGTAGGTTTCAATGAAATCAATTTGATTTACTGACATCACGTCTTCCACCTGTCAAGATAAAATACAGAGGCGCAATCCTGTTCCTATTGAAATAAAGAGCCAAAATTCCTATTTATTTTAATGACAACTGCTCTTTGGGACTTCTGATATATATGTTTGTGTGGATGGATGGATATATATATATATATATATATATATGTAAGGCTGACATCTCAAGTTTACTTACTTGGAATAGCCATTAATTGGGCTTAATTCCAAGTAAGCAAGAGTAACTTCATGCCCTGTGTATTATCTCACAGGATTCTCGAGACCCAGATGCAAATGAGAGAGACCATAGCTCAGTTCCTGTACACACAGAAAGACCATCGTTCAAACCCTGCCATCTCCAGTTAAAAGGATTAAATAGCAGTTAATAATAAGACCCCTGCCTGGGAATATGAAGAGACGCTGGCTGTACTGGACTAGATGGATCAGTATTTGGACTCTTGTATATGGCAGCTTCGTTTGTTCATGGTCCTGCTTACTCTCTGCAGATGAATATCTTCTTTGTAGAACCATCTTCTGCCTCAGCTTATCATTGTTTTAGAACAGTAAATAAAATAAAAACAGATTTACCTGCTATTCTCAACAGCTTTCATAGCATATTCCACTTGAAATACTCTGCCATCTGGAGAAAATGTGGAGGCTGACAGGTCATACTATGAGAGAAATACAGAGTCAATTTTTTCAATGAGTAGCTGGAGCAAGAAGTAGTGGAACTGGAATTCATTAGCCAATCTCAATGCACCCTCTAGGGTTAGTGTGGTTGTTTGTATCTAGTTTAGAAGTCACATGGGGAGGTTTGACTTAACTATTCAACAGCAACCTCTGCTGGCCAACCAAGAACTGTAATGAGTTATTTGATCTTTGGGCCATTTTACACATTTTGCGATCAAAAACCCAGTTTGACACCAGGTGTGTGGATCAGGATTTATATTCATTTGCTATAAGATCATCCTATATTTGATATCAAATATCTGTGACCATGTGCCTTGGCAGGTCCCAAGCCTGATCTATAATCTGTAGTAGAATGCTTAGCAAAAAGTTGAAAGTTTGTATGTTGAAGTACAGTACACAAAGTTTACTATCTAAAGTTAGCTTTAAGTTAGTGGCACAATTTGCTAAGAAAAATAATCACATGGCTTTTACAGAATTACTGAAATACTGAAATTTCCTAGGAAAGTCACTGTTCAGTCCTACTGATAGCATATCTAAGTTGAGAAGAAATCACATCAGCTTTTCTCACATCATGTACAATCTCTAATTAATTTTAAAGACTCCTTCCTAAAATGGCAAAGCATATACAGGTAGCCAAAATATAAAGGAAGGCCAGGTTTCTACATGAGATGTCAACGAGGCAAAAATGGGAGGCTCTGTCAAACCAGGAGATGCTCCGCCTCCACAGCTAGCATCTGAATATTTTGTGAATGCACTTTAAATTTGACTGATTGCAAAGGAGAATAAAAGATGGTTAAAACTGCTGCAATCCAGTATTTGCTAAAGCCAGCTGAAAAAAATCCTATTAGTTTCAATGGGGCCAGATGAAACCCTAAGCTTGTGATCCTAACTTTGCTTACAGAAAAAAATGGTCTCTGCACACTTTATGTAACAGTTGTGTTTGTCGCTTGGAAGTAAATCCCACCAAGTTCAGGGTGCTCAAAAAGTGTTTAACACCACTGTTTAATGTGTTTAAGGGCACACACGATTAGTTTACACATAACTTAAGAGCCAAGCTAGCTCAGACCAAGAGTCCATCTAGTTCAGCATTCTGTTCACACAATGGCTGACTAGCTGTCGATGGGAAACCCACAAGCAGGAATTGAGTGCATCAGCAGCCTTCCCACCCATATTCTGCAGCAACTGGTGCACACAGGCATCCTGCCTCTGACACTGAAGGACTAGTAGTCATAACATGGTACTTGATGTGTTGCCCTATCAGGTCCTCAATGTGTCACAATTTGATTATGCAGACAAAAGGCTTTGAATGTCTAGACAGGTATTTCATATCACTGGAGCTTTCCTACATTTATCGACAAGGCTCTTACAACTGGCTAGAGGATTGTGGGAGTTGTAATCCAATTTATCTGGACAGCACCACATGGGGAAGGCTGGGGATTATGGGAGCTGTAGTCTTAATACATCCGGAGGTTACATCAGGGTGCCTGTGCATTATGAGGGTTGTAGTGTAATACATCTTGAGAGAAGCTGTAGCTGGGGGATTATGGAGACTGTAGTGTAATGCATCTCGGGGGAAGCTGTGGCGGGGGGATTATGGGAGTTGTAGTCTAACACATCTGAAGGGTACATCAGTGTGGCTGTGGGATTATGAGGGTTGCAGTGTAATGTATCTCGAGGGAGGCTGTGGCATTATGGGGGCTGTAGTGTAATTAACCTCGAGGGAGGCTGTGGCGGGAGGATTATGGGAGTTGTAGTCTAACGCATCTTGACGGTGCCAGGTGGGGAAGGCTGTCCCGGACGCCCCACTCCGAGAAGGCTTCTCTCCCCAACCCCACTCCCTTCTCCCTGCGTCTCCTCAGGGCCGCCTCCCCCAAAACGCCGCTCCTTCCGCTTTCGCTTTTCCCGAGTGACTCAGCGGCCTGCAACTAACGGCGACCCCTCCCCACATACGCATGGCGGTGACGTCACGGAAAGCGCCCCTCCCCCACCCTGAAGACCCCGTATGTGGCTGAGGGCCCTGAGGGGAAGGAGTGCCCCCCCCTGCTGCTGCCCCACAACTCGACCCACGAACCGCCTGATGAGGTAGCTGGCCGAGGCAAGCACCGGCGCTTCGCCCCTTTCCCCTCAGGCTCACTTACCCCGGTGCCGATGGAACTCATGGCGGAGGACAACCGAGAACAAACACCCGGCCCGCCTCCTCACCGGCCTTCCTTTCTTTTCCCCCCCTCAGACCGTCACCCACTCGCGCTTCTCAGCTTCCACCACTCAACAACGCGCCTACCCATTGGGCGCCTCCTCCGAACTCTCGGCCAATGGCCTCTCACGGCAGGTTGCGGACGGGCGGAGGTGGAGCCACAGGGACTTTGCGCGCGCGCTCACAAGAGACCGCCGAGTCACTGTCGGCACGCGCATTCATTTGGAAAGAAGTGCGCATGCGTGAGAAATCCACTAAGAATGAGTCTGTGTAACCGTTTGAGGAGTGCCCGGCTAGCTCAGTCGGTAGAGCATGGGACTCTTAATCCCAGGGTCGTGGGTTCGAGCCCCACGTTGGGCGCATAGTCTTTTTTCATTTTAATCTACTACAAAAGAGTCTAAAGCTCCAATCCTCTGCACGATTCATGAGAGTGAACCCTATTGAGCTAATTGAGACGTCCTACTACATATATAAATATATTCAATATTGGGGTGTGAATATACCCCAATATTGTTACATTGTGTTACATTGGTCACTTTCCAATCCTCTGCTAAAGAGGCAAATCTTAGAGATATGTGATATAATATTGCTAAAAGATCACCAATTTCACAACTGTATGTTTTAAGAAGTCTTGGAGGGATACCGTTGAGGCCCTGCGATTGATTTGTTTCCAATTTGACAATAAGGTCTAGGATTTCATCTTTTTGCCTCAGTTCCTCAGACTCCCTTCCTGAAAACATCAGTTCAGAGGCACAGGTATCTGTCATCCTGTCCTGCAGTGAAAACAGATACAATTCTTTCAGCTTCTCCGCAATCTCCTTATCCTCATTTAGTATTAACTCGGTTGTCCTCCAATGGCCCAACTGCCCCTGACCCAACTTCCTGTCCTTGATGTATTTTAAAAAATAGATTTGTCTTAATGTTGTTAGCAACATGCTTCTCACTTATTGCAGACTAGAGACAAATTGCAGCTTTTTCGTATGAGATGCTTTGTTGTTATATGACCTAAACCTGCATTGCAGCAGGAGTCATCTTAGCAGAGCCATCCGCCCTTTGCCCTTCCACAGGGAGGCACACCTTGTCTAAGATGGACCTTGCCCTTTCCAGTTTATATCATTCACCTTCCCCAACCTGGTGCCCTCCGGATGTGTTCGTTCTTCCTTGTGTTGTGCATGATATGGGGCCAGAGAGATTTAGCCCCATGCTGTGTGCTGCTCTGTTCATTTGAGTCACGGGGCCAGTTTGCACAATCAAAATAAGTCACAGATTTAAAACAACAGAACTAAAAGACTAAATTACCTGGGAAAATAATAAAAAAGGTCTTCATGTAGCGCCAGAAAGAGCGCAATGTAGGTGCCAGGCAAATCTCTCTGGATTGTTCATTCCATTAACAAGGTGCCACAGCAGAAAAGGATTTGATGTGAGATGGTTTATATGAAGATAGGATGGGAGAGGGACAAGATGAGATTGGGTTTAGATCAGATAAGAATTTGATGAATGGATTGCATCAGGTCATGGCAAGGAAAAGCCATCTCTCCCAGAAGCCGGTTCCAAGTCTCAATATAAAACCCACACCTTGCATCCCAGGCTCGAAAGCGTTTTTTAAAATCATACAAGGCCTGAATCTCTGCAGAGATGGGATTGTACTCCCTCGGTGCCCCCAAAGAGCCAAACTAAAGGGTCGTTCCATTTCTGCCTGGCAGAAAGGTGATCTGGTTGAAGTGCTCATCTGACAGGACCTGACCGGAGGGTGAAAGAGAAGGGGAGGGGTGGAGTGGAGTGGAGTGGAGTGGAAGAGCAAAAAAGCGAAACAGCAGCTATTCAGGTGAAAGGGATCATGCAGAGGCAAACCAAGGGGGAAATTAAGTGTGATGGAGGTCAAAGTTTATTGATGTCAATGGGAGCTAAATGCAACTAATCTAGTTTGGATTCCAACCTGTTGTTGTTTTATTTCATCAGCACTAATGGGCAATCACTTTTATATTAATAGTACTGATTTAATAATTGTGTGGGAGGAGCTTAAGGATCATTTTGATTCTTTTCTTTTTTAAAAAGTTGCTGTTCAAGTGAATGGGACCTTCTCCACCTAGAGCAGGTATGGACAGAACACAGCTGAACGACAAACAGTTGGATCCAGTGTTAGCCGTCCATCAACAGAATGGAAAGCACTGGTAGAATGGCTTTCCCCTCCCCACTCCAGCCCCCCTCCCCAGCCCCTGAATCTGCTCCATGGGGTTGGGGAACTCTCTGGAGCAGAGTTTGCAGCAGAGAAGAGATGTTGGCTTTAACCTAAACACTATAAAAGCACAATATCCCCCAAGGGTGTGGAAAGTCCCCTGCAATTCCGCTTGTAGCCTACAGAGGATGAGCAAAGGCTAGTAGTAACCCTTGGAGCAATCCTTAAGAAGCCTTGGACAGATCTTAATATCTGCTGTTCCTGTTCCTGCCAGCAGGGGCTACTCCTGGCCCAGAAGAGTAAGAAAAAAGTGGAAGGCAACAGTGGAGGCTGGTGGCTCCATTGCCAGTGGGGGCATTGAATCCGCTCCGGGTTTCAGTCAGAACGGTAAAGGAGCTACCAAGGTGCCTGGATCGCTCCTTTAGAATTTCGACTGAGACCCGGAGCAGATTCACCGCCCCCACTGGCATCGGAGCCACCAGCTCCCACTGGAAGACAACTCTAACCCTACATGACATTAACGTAATTTTTCATATGTGGATCTTAAATCTGCTTTGTTTAAACTTGTTGGTACAATAGAATTCATAGATGGTGTGAAATCGACAAGATCATATCACAAGCACATTTTCTGGTCTAGCCAATTCCACTTCTCCGGGATACTTTACTGTTTATTTTTATATGGGCAAAATGAGGACAAGTGTAAATATACAACTCCCCCTCCATATTTTACATTTTAAAAACCACTTTCAAATAGATCCAAATGTACTCTCATCATAGGGGAGGTGGAGTATATGCCTTATCTTTGGCACTATCCAAAACTTCCAGATAATCTTTACCAACCAAGGAGGTTGTATATTTCCTTTTCCAATTTTCAAGACTGAACAAAAATAGCTTATGATTTCTCTCCCCTATTCCCCCCCCCCCCCGGTCTCATAATCTTGTCTGGTCAAACAAGGATGCAGCTTTTTTGTAATGCTGGAAAAAAGCTATCCAACCTGTTTTGTCATGCAGTCTTCCAAGTCTTTAAAACAAATGTTGTCTTTTAAGGGAGGAAGTTCATGTTTCTTGACAAATACAGGATTCCCAACATTGTGTGTGGCTGCCAATCCGCTAAGGCAATTTAAACAAGGAGGTGTTAATTAATTAAATATTCCTTAAAATATATTTTTGCATCACATTTAAAGCGCTTAAGAACTAAATATTGTTCAACAGAAGCAAACATCAGAATGACTCTTATTACTATGAATTTACTCTGCATGAAGCCAAGTAGGAGTGGTTTTGTTTTCAAATGGACATTCTCAGAGGTGTTATACACCTGATCACTCTGATATTGGGTCCATTTTTCCAAACCTCAGCTTCATTGCATTGATGAGGAGGCACTCTGCATGTACTCAGGAGCATCCTGGCCTTAATGATAAGATCTTTTTTTTTTTAACTACCCTTTTGCTATAAATCTCTTTCTAAAAACTGGAGGAGAAGCCTATCAATAACCACTAGTCCTGGTTTTTATATGGGCAATGTCAAAGGAAGACTCTGCTGCTATTCTCAACAGAGTGTACACCAATGCTTCAAAGATTAAGGGAGATATTCTAGTACATGAGGATCCCTTTCGTGGCGATGTGAAATTGACAATGGTATGATAAGGGCAGTGTAATGTCAGAAGATATTTAATATGACATTCTTTACAGGGACCTAATAAAACCTAAGTTACATGAAACATTTGTGTCTGAAAGTATTATCACAGTACAGCAGCCAGCCTTGTGGCCTGTGGAAAAAGCTGCCTTGAAGCTATTTAACGGTCCCTTCCAACGTTGAAAGATAACACCCAGGGACAAAATTACGGAGGCTGCAGATGAGAGAAATCTTTTATCTAGATTTATCGTTGTAATGAGAAGTCAGCCACATATTGACTTCGAAGAGGCACTTGGGAACGATGAATTCTCAGCTCTCTGCAGCTCACTCTAGATGGAAAGATGCTCTCTCCCTCCTTACATAGGACAAGTCAAAAGTCAGCCATGCCGAGGGTGACCCTTGTGAAAAGGAGGACAGGGCTCCTGTATCTTTAACGGTTGTATAGAAAAGGGAATTTCAGCAGGTGTCATTTGTATGCACACAGCACCTGGTGAAATCCCATCACAACAGTTAAAGCTACAGGAGCCCTGCTCTGATGGAGTCTCTATTAAGAAAAGTGTGAGCTGAGGCCGGCTATGTTGTGTTTGTATATTTGTGTGCCTGGTTTTTGTTCTCTTATCCTTGTTTCTCCCCCCCCCCCCACTCCAAATAAAGTTTTGTTGGAGCTAATGATGCCTCTTAATATGAAGTTTGAATATAACACTCTTTTACATTAATGTGATCAAATTGCCTATCAAGTAATCTACTATCTAGCCAGTGGATGTTGATGGCTCCGATATCAGTGGGCAGTGAATCCACTCCGGGTTTTAGACAGAACTGAAACTCAGAGTGCATTCACCACCTCACTGACATTGGAGCCACCAGCCTCCACTGTACGCAGCCTGCCAATCTAAAAGCAAACAATCGCCCCCAAACCCATAAAAAACACCCCAAAGCCTGGCAGCCCTTTTGAGTATGGATGGATGCCTTTGGCTGCATGAGGAACAGCAGACTTGAGCATATTTATAGTGTAACTCCTGCACATGGGAAGGAAGAGCTTGCGGCTTCCCATCAGTCCTTCTGTGTGGACGTTAACAGGTCTATGCAGCTGATTCAGTGCTAGTAATCCATGTTTTTCCATCCATAATACTTTGTTCCTGTTGCAGAAATGTGAACACTCCCTTTTCATTTCTGCTATGCCAGTTTTGCATACTTCACTGGTAGAAAGGTGAAGTTACACATTACATCACTGATCATGGAGATATGATTTCCCCAGTGCAAAAACACACACCATGCTGATCTTACATGCTTAGGGTGACCAGATAAAATCCAGGTCAGGGCTCATGTAACTTTAACAGTTGTTGAGAAAAGGGAATTTCAGCCAGTGTCATTTGTATGCAATTAGTTCCTGGTGAAATTCCTTCTTCATCACAACAGTTAAAGCTGCAGGGGCCCTGCCTTTTTTGTATATGGTCACTCTAGTATAGTGCCTGTAACTTTAACTGTTGTGATGAAGAGGGAATTTCACCAGGAACTAATTGCATACAAATGACACTGGCTGAAACTCCCTTTTCTCTACAACTGTTAAAATTACATGAGCCCTGACCTGGATTTTATCTGGTCAGCCTATACATGCTGAGATTCTCTGTACACTGTGCAGAAAGAAGAGGGAGTTCTTTTTCTATGCTTGATGGTGGATTTATGTTTTAAGGTGGATTCCTGCAATGAGCATGGGGTTGGACTCGATGGCCTTATAGACCCCTTCCAACTCTTCTATGATTCTAGATAGTTGAATGTTGAATGATAGTTGAATGTTTAACTGTGTCCTTTTTACATTGTATGTATATAAGAGAACTGTACTTTTTTGGCGGAGGGTCTGTTTGACTGTAAATAAAGTTTGATTTTGGATAAATGTCTTTCACAAAAGTCTCTTTAACAGTAACAAGTAGTCAAAACAAAATAGCAATGTGTTTCTGGGATGAAGAACTGATTGAAAGATGGGACAGACAGAAATGGTCCATTCCTTTCTCACAAGGATTTGGGGCGAGGAGGAGGGAGAGGAAACCATTGGTGTGTCTTTTCTCATTAATTACTCAAGGAAAGATGTGAACAGTGAAGTGGGCGAATGCAACATGGAACTGTTACATGTGCTCCTAAAGGATCTTTTATCCCTGAGACAGTGGGCAATTAAATAATAATAAAAAAAAGGCTATAGGTGAATAAGGCTATCAGTGGCTACTAGTCATGATGGCTATATATTATCTCTGTGGTGGCCCCCCAATTGTGGAACGATCTCCCTGACGAGGCCCGCCTGGCGCCAACATTGTTATCTTTTCGGCACCAGGTCAAGACTTTCAGGCATTTGGCAATATCTGAGGAGCCTGGGTTTGTTTTTTGTTGTTTTTTTTGGTAGCTTTTTGAAGTGTTGTAGTGGTTTTAAATGTACAGATTGTGTGTATGTTGTATGTTGTTGCTGTTTTAATTTTTGTATAGTTTTTAATTGTTTTTAATCCTATGTAAACAGCCCAGAGAGCTTTGGCTATGGGGCGGTATACAAATGTAATAAACAAATAAATAAATAATCCACAGTTTCAGGGGCAGCTTGCCTCTTTGTACCAGTTGCTGGGGAACTATTTCACTTATGGGCTTCCCACAGGCATCTTGTTGGCCAGTGTGGGAACGGAATATTGAACTGGAGAGGCCTTCAGTCTGATCAAGTCTGTATGGCTCTTCCTACGTTCTTAAGTACTCTGGTGAGGCGGGTTGGTTGGTCTACATGTCTTCATAGGGTCCCTACCAATTGAGTGATTTTTGATTCCTAAGATTTCTGTGAATAGATTTTCTATCTGTGTATAGGAGGATGCCTGATGGATACCTGGTCAGAGCCTTGGACTTACAGGTAATCCTGGCTAAATTAGGGTGACCAGATAAAATCCAGGTCAGAGCTCATGTAACTTTAACAGTTGTAGAGAAAAGGGAATTTCAGCCGGTGTCATTTGTATGCAGCTAGTTCCTGGTGAAATTCCCTCTTCATCACAACAGTTAAAGTTGCAGGCACTATACTAGAGTGACCATATACAAAAGAAGGCAGGGCCCCTGCAACTTTAACTGTTGTGATGAAGAGGAAATTTCACCAGGAACTAATTGCATACAAATGACCCTGGCTGAAATTCCCTTTTCTCTACAACTGTTAAAGTTACATGAGCCCTGACCTGGATTTTATCTGGTCAGCCTAGGCTAAATGCCCAGTACTTTACTTTCATTCTGTATTTAGCCTGATGGCTTGCCACACCTAGCTTTTAGGATAACAAGGAGGTGGCCCTGGACTGTTCTGGAAGTGGGAAGTTCACCTCTGTTTCTCAAAGCTGTAGAAAGTGCTAATGCGGAAATCTGTGTGTAAGCAGAAAACCAAAGGACATGCCTGCAATTTTGGTGGGACTGAAATAAATTCACAGAGACCTGAGCTGCTCTTTGCAAGAATCCTGTGGTGCTGGTCCCCCCAGCTAGAAATCTGGGTGCAAGGCAGGTGAGCATCCAAGATGAACACAAAAAGGGAGAATAGTTTCAGGATGCTATAAACAAATTTATTAGAGAAAGCCCAAGTTTTTGGCCTCTTGATTTTTATTAGGCCTTCTTCAACAATACATATATAAAGCATGAATGAGATAACACAAAACTAAAATAATTTTCAATTACAAAAAGCACATTGCAAGAAAGGTCTGTGCATACATGCAAATAGCTCAGTCCAGATATGAGACGACCTTGAGTGAATTGCTCTGTCATGGTAACACGCTTGTAAGAAACTCGAAGAATTCTTTTTGTCTAACGATATAAAAATATTTAGCCTTCAGCACATCCCATCCAGTCGCCAGTGTTTATAGCAAGACAATCTGTTGTAAATAATTCCTGCAGACATTGTTACAAGTGAATATGTAATATTTTAACTGTTTTATACTAATTAAATATATGCACAGGTCTTACTTGCAATGTGCCCTATGAATCGTTTCTGTGTAATCTTGAAATTGTGTTATCAATTATTACCTATATTATCCTTAAACAACGATGTAAAGTAGCCTGGTATTACTGCTCCCATGTTGTATGGGCTGAGGAATCAGGCTAAGGCTGAGACAATAGTTACAAGCTGAAGGCCACCTTGTGAGTCAAAGTTTGATTTGAAGCAAAAATATCCTAGTTTATTGTTTGTACCAAGGGTACTGCCAGGCCTATAGGACACAACTCTGCATAAAATTGGCATGTGTTGATTCATATCTATATATGTAAATGTGGAAATAATTACTAGGATTAATTTATATTTCACTGGGAGCAAATAATCCCAAATAAAATAATCTTACAAATTTATTTGCACCCTCCTCTATATCACCTCAAAACAGTGGAAAAGGTTCTTACTAAGATTCATTGCCATGCAGGGAGATATTTATCGTGTGGGGTGGGGAGGGTGTTGCAGCATGTGGGAGGGAACTTACCTGTTGCCTCCTCAGCTGCAAGCCCCCCTGGGGAAAAAAAACTTCCATGGGCACCAATGGATACTCAAGGCTCTGGAAAATAGATCTGGGGTCCTTGGCAATAAATCCAGGGCTAGCAATGTCCCTGGCTCATGCATTTATTTCTTTATTACACTTCTATACCACCCAAAAGCCAGAGCTCTCTGGGTGATTCACAACAAGTAAAACCACAAAATACAGGAGGAAATACATTATGAAATTTTTAAAGTTTAAAACAACAGTATAAAACCAAAACCAAACCTATCAGCAATGCAGAGATTGAAAACACAATAACAGGTTTGAAAGAACTGAACCCTTAGCAACTATGCTTCTGAAACAAAAGGAGCGATAAAACAAGCCAATCTGAGTCAGTGCTGATAAAATGCTAAGCTCTGTATGATGGTGGTGGGGAAATATTAACCCCAACCACTACATTTCACTGGGATCCAGTAACTTTGGTGAAGTTTATCAAATTATACATGATGTGGCGCAAGTAGATAGAGAAACGGATAGAGAGCCCTGCTGGATCAGTCCAAGGTCTATCTAGTCCAGCACTCTGTCACACAGTGGCCAACCAGCTGCTGATCTGGAACCCACAAGCAGAACATGGGTGCAGCAGCAGCATCCCGCCCATGTTCCCCAGCATGGGTGCAGTAGCATCCTCCCACCCATGTTCCGCTATACATGCTTACTGCCTCTGATACTGGAGGTAGCACATAGCCATCAGGACTTGTAGCCATTGATAGCCTTCTCCTCCGGGAATTTATCCACCCCCCTTTTAAAGTCATCCAAATTGGTGGCCATAGCTACAGCTTGTGGTAGCGAATTCCATAATTTAACTTCCTTTTATCTGTCCCGAATCTCCCACTAATCAGCTTCATGGGATGACCCCATTGGGTTCTGGTAGTTTGAAGGAGGGAGAAAAATGTCCCCTATCCACATTCTTCACACCATACATCATTTTTTACACCTCTATCATGTCTTCCCTTAGCCTCCTTTTTTCCAAGCTAAACAATCCCAGCTGTTGTAACTTTCCTTCATAGGGGAGATGCTCCAGCCCCTTGATCATTCTACTTGCCCTTTTCCAGCTCTACGAGATTATATATATATATATATATATATATATATATAATATTTAAGTATTTGGTGACCAGAATTGTACACAGTATTCTAAGTGTGGCCGCACCATAGATTTGTATAAAGGCAGTATGATGTTGGCAGTTTTATTTTCAAACCCTTTTCTAATGGCTAGAGTGTTGGACTGGGAGTTGGGAGATCCAGGTTCTAGTCCCCACTCGGTCATGGAAGCTCACTGGGTGACTTTGGGCCAGTCACAGGCTCTCAGCCCAGCCTACCTCACAGGGTGGTTGTTAGGATAAAATGGAAAGGAGGAGGGTTATGTACATCGCCTTGGGTTCCTTGGAGGAAAAAAGGTGGGATATAAATGTAATAAATAAATGTAATAAATAAATAACAAATAACATGGAATTTGCCTTCTTTTACAGTGGTCGCACACTGGGCTGACACTTTCATCTAGTCCATCACAACCCCAATATCCCTTTCTCAGTCGGTCATACCTATCTCAGACCCCATAAGATCATACTTGAAATTGGGATTTCCCCATCAAGGTGCATCACTTGCTTACATTGAATCACATTTGCCATTTGGCTGCCCATTTGATTCTCCCAATTTGGAGCTCCTCGCCACCACCCCTTTTTTGTTGAGCTGGTGCACGCCTGGGGCAGACTCAGCTCCAGAACCTGTTTCACCCCCACCTACACCCCCTTGCAGGCCTTAACTTCCACGCCTTTACCCTCGATCTCAGCTGCATGTAGGGAGAGAAGGGGGGGCGTGGGCGGTAAGAAGGGCTGCGGGTGGAGATACGGGGGGCGCTCTCTGCACATACTCAGAGGCACTCCCTTCTTCATGGTCACCTCGAATGCCCGGGTTCGTGGGTGGTGGGGGTGAGGAAGGAAGGCGCGCCTCTGAGAATGTGCAGAGTGCACTGAATCCATCTTCCCCCCCCCTCCCCAAACACGGGGATAAAAGCTGCGTTGGTGACAGAAGCCGCCGTCGCCTGGGAGGCAGTCGGGCCTTCGAGATTTGCCCCTTGAACAGGAGGCGGAGGCGGATGAAGGGCCTGGACGGATGAAGGGCCGGGCCGACGCCGCGGAGGACGTGTCGGTTCCGCCTCCCTCTCCCTGGCTCCCTCTCCGCCCCGAAGGCCCGTCGTGTGAGGAGGAGCCGTCGCCGCCTGATCATTACTGCGCCGCCGCTCCGCCTCCTCCGCCTCTTCTCCAGCTCGCCTTGCCTGCCTGCCTTCCCCTTTTCTGACAAGCCGCCGGCCGCCCGGGTTCCTTTCCTCTCCCTCAGGTACGTCGCTCCGGCGGGGCCGCCGCCTCCCGCTCCCTGCTTCTCAGCGAGAGCGGGCGGTTAGTCAGCGGGCGCAGCCGGGGCCCGGCTGGGAAACGGGCGGGCTTTCGTGCCACTGCTGTGGTGGCGGCTGCCGCCGCCGCCGCCGCCACTCCGTATTGCTCCGCCTTGGCCCGCTAGGCCCAACGCCGTGAGGCGAAGTGGCTGAGGACTGGCCGGCGGGGTCTCCCGGCCGCCCGCCTCAGGGGTCGCCTCGTGGAAGAGGAGGAGGAGGAGGAGGAGATGGGAATTGGGTGGGTGGGTTGAAGGGAGCGATCCCCGCTGCCCTCACGTGTCTACAGCTTTTGGGGGGGGGACATTAGGGGAAGGGGGCACTGAAGCCCCCCGCCCTATGGAGTGCTCTCTGACCTCCTGTTTCTGCTGCTCAGAAAGAGGCGCCTTTGCAGACGTGGGGTGGGGGGGGAGGAAGGGAGGGAGGGAAGGAGAGAAGGGCCCCCCCCTCTCTTGCCTCATCCCAAAAAGCTTTTGGTTTTGACACCCCCCCCCCCCCAAATCACTGGAGCACCTCCTTGAGCCCACGGACAATTTCCCCAAATCCAGTGTGGGGGGTTGTCTAGAGAGGTAGGGGGGCACTACGTCCTCTTTTGCTCCCTCTTTTTTTAAAAAATGGGAGAACCAGCACATCCCCCCCCCCCCCCCCGTTACAAATTATAGCCTTAGACTTTCACTTTAGTCACCTTGTGTGGAAATCATGTTCAGGGTGCAGTGGAGATCAAGGAGGGCTGAACTCCTCTCCCTCCAATATGTGATGAAGGATCCCTCCCCTATATATATATGATTGGGGTTTTAATCCAGTGTCCCTATCTAAGCAAGGCTGTGGTGGGCCAGATTAAGGCAGCAAGATTATGCACATAACTGGGAGTAGGTCCCATTGAGCCCAGTGAGGTGTAGCGGCTAAAGTGTTGGACTGGGAGTCGAGAGATCAGGGTTCTAGTCCCCACTCGGCCCAGGAAACCCACTGGGTGGCTTTGGGCCAGTCATAGACTCTCAGCCCAACCTACCTCGCAGGGTTGTTGTGAAGATAAAATGGAGAGGAGGAGGATTATGTACGCTGCCTTGGGTTCCTTGGAGGAAAAAAGGCAGGATATAAATGCAGTAATAAATAATAATAATAAACCCTCTGAGTAGACATGCATAGGATTGTGCAGCATTTAACATAGACTACAAGGGGTCCACATGAAGATGTGTGTGTAGGTGGGGGGAGGGTCAGAATGGGGGAAATCCTTGGGATGGGGAGGGCACTGACCTGCAATCCTAGACATATTTAGGAGTGAATCCTATGCATGTTTAGACAGAAAGTCCTACAACTCCCAGCATTCCCTAGTCATCATGGCAGGCTGGGAAATGCTGGGAGTTGTAGGACTTTTTTTCTGTCTAAGCATTCAAAGCGTTGCACCTTTAATTGGAAGTAAGTCTGTGGGGCTTACTTCTGAGTAGACATATGTAGAATTTTACTCTGAGGACAGAATAGGAAATCTTTGTGTCTCTGAAAAATGCCAGGCTGTGTTTTGAGGTATTTGGAGGGGGCATGTCCCTGCTCAGAAAATGTGTGTGTTTTCTCTCCCCATCACTGATCCTAATTCCGGGGCCCTCATGAGTATGTTTGAGGCTATCGGAGCTCTTTTGAGTAAAGCAGGACAGTTTGCTTTCCTTGGGGAATTGATAAACTGTGCGCTGAGATGGGCCCATCTCGGGTTCCCTTGGGGTATCTCCTCCTGACCCCTTGCAGTTGAGGTCAGCAGGGATAGGTTTGGTAAGAGGGCCTTTCCTTTCTCAGAGCTGAGAGGGTGATGGGCTTGTGGGGAGGATATGTTGGCGTAAGCCTTGGTATGAATTCATTTTGAAAGGCTATTCAGGCATCTGTGCCATGGGTGGGGGTGGGAAACAAAGGCCTAGTTCAGGCATAATGCTAAACTATGGATTTAGTGTTACAGCAATACGCTGGTACAAGCCTTGGGCAAGCACGCTCCCCCATCTCTGTATGTGAAGGAGAGATAGAAAGCATCCACTTTAGAACTATCCATAGTTTCCTGTGATGGCTAAACACAGGGGAACTGTGGTTTGTTCTAAAGTAGGAACTTTTAATCTC
Source organism: Anniella stebbinsi (assembly GCA_029215795.1). Lineage (NCBI taxonomy): Eukaryota > Metazoa > Chordata > Lepidosauria > Squamata > Anniellidae > Anniella > Anniella stebbinsi. The sequence goes on from JARDYH010000001.1 coordinate 365,778,067, forward strand.
CTTGAATGTGCAAAGGAGGGGTGTGGGGAAGCTCATGATGAACATAGGAAATTGCATCATAGTGAGTCAGACCACTGGTTTATCTCAGCTTTCCTTAACCTGGTGCCCTCCTGATGTGTTGGACTGTAGCTCCCATAAGCCCCAGTCAGCACATCCATTGGAAAGATATGATGAAAGTTTTAGTCCCAAGCATCCGGAGGACAGCAAGTTGCCTACTTCTGGTCTATACGGGCTGGGATTGTTTAGCTTGGAAAAAAGGAGGCTGAGGGGAGACATGACAGAGGTGTACTAAATTATGCCCGGTGTGGAGAATGCGGCCAGGGAGACCTTTTTCTTCCTCTCTCCCATAATACTAGAACCCAGTGGGGGTCATCCCATGAAGCTGATTGGTGGGAGATTCAGGACCGATAAAAGGAAGTCCTTCACACAGCGCATAGTTAAACTATGGAGTTCGCTACCCCGAGATGTGGTGATGGCCACCAATTTGGATAGCTTTAAAAGGGGGGTTAGATAAATTCCTGGAAGAGAATGACTACTAGTCCTGATGGCTATGTGCTACCTCCAGTATCAGAGGCAGTAAGCCTATATGCACCAGTTGCTGGGGAACATGGATGGGAGGGTGCTGTTGCACCGTGTCCTGCTTGTGGGTCCCTGGTCGTCAGCTGGCTGGGCACTGAGTGAACAGAATGCTGGACTCCAGCAGGGCTCTTCTTATGTTCTTATGGTAGTCTGTTCCTCCAAAATTCATGAGCATTTGCAGTATTTCTAGTGGTGCCTGGACTGAGATTGAGTTTCAGTTAATGAGATAGTTGACTGTGTGAATTGTAAAAGCACAGTGCCACTGAGTTTAATTTTGTTTGGAGAGGAGTTGTATAAAAACACGCGACCTAAACAAAATAGTCTATATAATGAAATAAAATGTAATTAATTTTTCACTTGTTTCAGTGCATTTCTCTCCCCTTCATTTTGCTTCAGTATCAACATTTAGTACAGCACTATATAAACAAAGCCAATCCTTCCATTGCATTTAAAAATGAGCTTCATTTGGTCTCTAAAAAATTCTGGAAATGGACTTAATGTGGGTGGTGGGGAAGTACAGGATTACTGCAGTAATATATTCTGGAGACAACTATTGCTGTAATGGTATTCTTCTTCACTCTTGTGTCACAGCCGTACGATGAGCCTGCTATATGCAGTCTTCCTCATGGTTTAATCATTAGATTTAGCTTGATAAAACTGCTTCATTAATAGATTCCTTGAGATCTTTAACTGCTTCCTGGGAATGTTTTAGGAACTTGCATTTCTTTAGAAGTAGCGGTGTACTTTGCCTCAGATGTCACTGACTTTAGGGGAAGTAGCCCGCTGTTAATAGAGCAGCAAATGAAGCCTAGCCCTGCAGTCCTAAATATACTTAACTTGGATCATGTCCCACGCAATTCAGTGGAATGTCTTATTTAAGTATGTGCTTTTGGTTGTAGCCTAAGACCAATAGATTGTGTGGTTCCTCTTCTTAAATAAGCTAGATTTACAATAGTGCTCTTCATTTTCAAATATATATATTGTAAAGACATTGCATTAACTCCCTGACTGGGTTTGGATGACATGATAGCCAACAGTAGGTTAAATAGTCAATGGTTGGTTATTGTGTCATCTGTTGGGACATTTTCACACCACGGTTGGATATCCGACCGAAATAACCAACGTTGTGGAGAGTTGATTATTTGAACAACTGCTGGTTATTTTGTCGTATGTCTGGCATTGTTGACTATTTCGTTGCACGCAGTTGGTTATTTTCGGCGACTACAGAGTCCCCTGACAAGAGCGACCAAAGTGGCGGCGGCTGCTGCTCTAGTCCAGCTGGCAGAACTCGCAATGGCTGATGGGATATCAGCAGGAGGATTGAGGTTGGGGAGAGAGAGGGCTACCGTATGTGTTAGTCAAGCACACCATTGACTAATAGTCAAGTCGACGCTGGCCTTAATCCACACCACGGTTGATTATAATCATGTCGTGTGAGAAGTACCCCCTCGATAACCAACCCTGGAGTTGACTATTAACCCACCATTGACTACTCCATTTTCCGAACGCAGCCCCTGACTGCTGCTTGTTCTGTTTCCAGCCTCCTCTTTTTGGGGAAAATACTTTGATGAGGGTAGTCATTCTGTAATCACTGATGCACTTGGATTCCTATCAGTCTGACTGCTGCTGCTATTGCTGTCAGTAATAAAACCACCTTCCCACTTTTGTGACTCAAAATGGAACCACCGAAGGCTATTATTGATGTGAGTATGGTACTGAGAGTGTGCTTATTGTGCAATTGCCCTGTTGACCAGACAAAGTTGTCTTACATTTGTGACTCTCATGTGGCTTCTAGCTCTCCTCCTACCACAAGAAAATCCATCAAAGAAGAGGAGATAGAAGAGATGAGCAATGTCTTGGTAGTGCTAAGAACTGTGGGGTTTGGAAGCACCCTCTCTCCTCGATACTTTAAAAACTTCTGGTGATGCTTGATGCTGTTGATTATAAGTTGTGGGATCTGTGTTGCTGTTGATTATGAGTTGTGGGACTGGCTCATATTTTCCTCGGGATTTTCCTATAAGGTCACATCGGAGGATGCTCTGAGGTCATCCCCCTGTATATGAGACTTCTGGATGGTGAAGGATGAGATTTCATCAATTTTTTTTTCCTGTTCACCTGCCTACAGTTCAGCCTTCCCCAATCTGCTGGCCTCCAGATGTGTTGGTCTACAACTCCCACAATCCCCAGTCAGCATGGAACATAGGAAGCTGCCCTTGTACTGAGTCTGGCCCTTGGTTCATCTAGCCCAGTATTGTCGACAGGGACTGGCATCAATGGCTGTCAAGGGTTTCATGATGGATTTTTTCCCTAGCCCTACCTGGAGAAGCTGGGGATCGAACCTGGGACTGTCTGCAATGCAAAGCATGTGCCCTATCACGCTGAGCTATGGCCCCTCCCATGCTGCCTGGGCATGGCGAGAGTTGTAGCCGAGCTCATCTGGAGGGCATCAGGTTGGGGAAGGGTGCAGCTGTTTCCCCTTGGTCTGCCTATGGTATAATTAGTGACATTTTATGTGGAGCTATGTACATTAAAAGTGGCATGGTATGTACTGTTACAATTGCTAAGAGTTAAGAATGCCCTCTTGATTCTTATATGTGCATTGGCTGTATGATAAGGGTGGAGAGAGATGCTCAGTGAAATCTTTTCAATGACAGAACTCTTCCCCTTTACTCAGACATGAGGCTACAGTCCTGTGGGCACTTACTGGGAGTAAATCCCATTGAACTCAGTGGTACTTACTTCTGTGTAGAGATGCACAGGATTGTACTGTAAATCTCACTAGGCTCATGAGGGTAAATCCCCTTGTAAGGACTGCAATCTTTGAGTTGTATTTTGGAACTCTTGTAAAAGTTTAACCTGATAGTGGGCTGACGGGTGAGCAGGGCTAATATTGTTTCAACCATATTTGGCAGTAAAAGACAGAGGAAAGAAATGGTGGTTCAACTACTCAATAAGGATGGCAAATTGATAACAGATGACAAAGAAAAGGCTGAAGTGCTCAATTCCAACTTTGGCTCAGACTTCTCCCAAAAGCAGGTCTATGACCCTCTGGCAAAAATGAAGCTGAAGGGCAGGATTGCGGCTTGAGATTGATAAACAAATGGTCAAGAAACACCTAATTTCTTTGAATGAGTTCAAATCTCCAGGGCCCAATGAGCTGCATCCTAGAGTAATAAAGGAGCTGGCAGAAGAACTCTCAGAACCCCTGTCTATTATTTTTGCGAAATCATGGAAGACAAATGAAGTGCCGGACGACTGGAGGAGGGATAATGTTGTCCCTATCTTCAAAAAGGGCAAAAAGGAGAAACCTGTTCACTACAGACCAGTTCGTCTGATATCAATCCCTGGGCAAAGGTTGGAGCAGATTATAAAGAAGTCAGTCTGTAAGCACCTTGAAAACAATGCAGTGATTACTAGAAGCCAGCATGGATTTGTCCAGAACAAATCCTGCCAGACTAATTTGATCTCATTTTTTTGATTGGGTAACCTCCCTTGTGGACTGTGGGAATGCTGTGGACATAATATATCTTGACTTCAGTAAAGCTTTTAACAAAGTACCTCATGACATTCTGATCGCAAGCTAGCTAAAAGTGGGCTAGATGGAACAACTATTAGGTGGATTCACAGTTCACTACAGAATCAGACTCAAAAAGTGCTTATCAGTGGTACTTGTCAAACTGGGGGGAGATAATGATCAGCGTACCGCAGGGCTCAGTCCTGGGCCCAGCACTCTTCAACATTTTTATTAATGATTTGTATGAGGAGATGCAGGGGATGCTTATCAAATTTGCAGATGACACAAAATTGGCTGGGTTAGCTAATACCCTGGAAGACAGAAACAAACTTCAAAGTGATCTTGCTAGGCTGGAGCTCTGGGCTGAAAACAACGGAATGAAATTTAATAGGGATAAATGCCAAGTTCTACACCTAGGAAAAAGAAACCAAATCCACAGTTACAAGATGGGGGATACTTGGCTCAGCAGTACTACAAGAGAGAAGGATCTTGGAATTGTGGTAGATCACAAGCTGAATAGGAGCCAACAGTGTGATGTGGCTGCAAAAAAGGCCAATGCTATTTTGGGCTGAATTCATAGAAGTATAGCTTCCAAATCGCACAAGGTATTGGTTCCCCTCTATTCGGCACTAGTTAGGCCTCATCTTGAGTATTGCGTCCAGTTCTGGCGCCGGAGTTTGCCTCCTCTTTTGTTGCCAGTACCCTGTGCTTTTCCCTCCTCATCCTTGCCAGTTCTGGGCACCACACTTCAAGATGCATCCTGACAAGCTGGAGGGGGTTCAGAGGAGGGCAACGAGGATGATCAGGGGTCTGGAAACAAAGCCCTATGAGGAGAGACTGAAAGAACTGGGCATGTTAAGCCTGGAGAACAGAAGATTGTGGGGAGACAAGATAGCACTCTTCAAATACTTGAAAGGTTGTCACACGGAGGAGGGCCAGGATCTCTTCTCGATCATCCCAGGGTGCAGGACACGGAATAATGGGCTCAAGTTACAGGAAGCCACATTCCGGCTGGACATCAGGAAAAACTTCCTGATTGTTAGAGCAGTACGACTATGGAAGCAATTCCCTAGGGAGGATGTGGGCTCTCCCACACAAGAGGCATTCAAGAGGCAGCAGGGCAGCCATCTTTCAGGTAGGCTTTAAGTGGATTCCTGCATTGAGCCGGGGGTTGGACTTGATGGCCTATAGCCCCCTTCCAACTCTACTATTATATGATTTCAAAATGTCATGTTACTTAAATATACAAAAACAACTTGAATAAAATTATTCTTGAGGAATCTGATGAACATGCCAGATACTGTAGACATACTGTATAACTAGTGACTCTGCAAACAGCTATGTCATGGTAACCTTTTAATCTCACTTGTTTATCTTTTTTCTGTACATAGCCTTTTAACATAAAGGGGGAGAAAAAAGTTTTATGGACGAGGAGTAGAGATTCTCAAGGCACTGAAATATTGCTAATAGGCCTATTCTATGCAGAATTAGGTGTGCCCAACCCACTGGAATTCATGGCCTTGGAAATGCGTGACATTGCATAGGAGCAAGCAGTATTATTCAAACTTCAGTTTGCTTTAGTAAGTCATTTTATCAAAGAAAGAAAGTGAAGCGCGGAGAATATAGCAGGTATCTAAAGAATGCCTACAAAATAAATGTTGTTGAGGCATGGCGCTAACTCCTGATAACGGGGCAGTGTAGGTCTTGATTGCAGTGTTTGGTCAGCTAAAGAATATGTATTAAATAAGATTCTTAGTTAGAGTGAGCAAGAACTGTAGGCCAGAAGTTGGTTCTTAAGAGGATTGCATGAGTTTTTTGGGTGGCGATTCCCTTGCATGCCTTCTTTGGTCAAGAGGGTTTTCAAGAAAACACTGTCCCACTAAGGATAAGTATACATTTCTTGGACCCCTGTGTGCAAATGCGTTATGAAAAGAAAATGTTGCACCTCCCACACTTTGGAAAAGATAATGCTTGTAACTAACAGACACATTTCCCTTCATTTAGTGCCTGCTTGCACTAAGTACTGTGTCATTCAAGCTATACATAACACAAATAGCTTCCTCCCCTTTTTTGACTGTTATAGACTAGTCCAGCCTTCCCCAAACTTGTACCCTTCAGCATCCTTTGGCTGGCTGGAGGATACTAGGAATTACAGTCCAACACATCTGGAGGGCACCATGTTGGAAAAGGCTGGACTAGTTGTTTCAACTAAGCTGTGAGAGCAGTTTGCCTGGGGCTAGTCAGTCTCTAATAGAATCCTGAGATATATATGTGTGTGTATATATATATATATATATATATACACACACACACACACACACACACATACATAAAGTGTCTTCCCTCCTTTCAAGTTGATTTTGTAATAATTTAACTCTCTTTATTCTGAGCAGTTCCTATTCCTGATGCTAAATAAGGATTAAATAGCAATGGAAGCCATCCTGGTTGCTGTTGGAATCCTTGCATTTGCTTCATTTCTCAGATTGTCTGCTGAATTTACATAATTAAAATAATTCCCTTTTCTGCATAAAAAAAGCGAACAGTGGTTTTGGAGGAGATGGCAAATCTGCATTTTATAAAAGCTTGAAAGCCCTGCCATTGTTCTGTTAGTAAACTTTCTGGATTCTCCCTGAGGGCGCAATCCTATGCACGTTTATACAGAAAAAAAGTCATACAACTCCCAACATTCCCCAGTCAACATGGCTGGTTGGGGAATGCTGGGAGCTGTAGGACTTTTTTTCTGTCTAAGCATGGATAAGATTGCTCTCTTCGTCTCTAAAACTGTTACTAATATTTGCAAAGCTGCCTTAATGCTTGGCTGTTAACAGTTCCACTCCATCCGTCTGAAGGCCATCGCTTTTGAAAGGTTGTGCTGTAAAAATTACAAAGTTCAGCCTCTTACGTCGCTCTTCCTCTTGATTGGGAACTGTGCCATCTCTCATACCATATCAAAGAAAGAGTTGGGCTTGCTCAAGCTTGCACAGGGTGGTGTGATAACGCAGCAAGCTGTGTAACAGCTCTCTCTCCCCCCCCCCCCCCCCCCGGTCGTTCTGTACTCCACCTATTTCTGCTTTGGAGATTAGACGATCATGGGTCAAAGTACTTCCATTTGCTGCTTGAAACAGATTACGGTATGGTCACTAAAGCTTAGCAGTGGGTGTTAAAATTATTTTGGTAAATACAGGAAGCTTTAGGGGTACAGAAAAGTCTGTATGTCTAAATTTCAATGGCTGGGGTGGAGTTCGAGGGAGAAAGAAGAGAGGATCATTTTCTGGAGTTGGGGTAGAAGAGGCATGAAAGTGGATTGCTGACGCAGGTTATTTGTGAAAGTTATTCGTTTCCTTGGCTCCCATTTACTTATGCTCAGACCTGGAAACATATTTCAAATTCCTAATAGTCAAAAGCAAATAACTAGGGGCCAGCTGGTATGATGTTGAAGGGGAGACTGAATTAAATTTTTAAATGCTAGCACAACATTTTTAGGAGCCTACAGCTTTAGGCACCAAGGACTTTTCCTGATCCTGTGAGAACTCGCAAACACACACACCCACACACCCACACACACACACACACACACACTTTTTACAGTGGTTTGAGGATTCATTTAAACTGATCCCTTTCTTTTGATACTTTGGAATAAAGTTCCAAGTGTTGCTCATAACTGTTGATTCATGGTGCCAGAGAACTCACTGAAAGGTCACATAGTGCTGTGAATGTACGTGGTGTTTATAGAGTAACATGAGCAAAAGCCAGGCCCCTGCCCTGAAGAGCTTACAATCTAAATATATTCTCTGGTGCAGCATGAGAGGCAAAGTTAAGCACATGCCGTTATCCATATTGGAGATTATGACTAAGGGCTTGATAGAGGCTTCAAGGAGGTGAATTTTATCCTGGAGCTGCATTTTTTTAAAAAAAGTTTCCACTTTTTAGGACTTGCTTCATCCTGTTCAGGTTTTATTAAGCAGACTGTAATGTGGGTTACAGTATGCTTTTCTGTTGAAACTACTATGAGTCTAGTCACTTCCAGTCAGAGATTTTATCAACGCCCAGAATTTGGAAAGGAACTTCCTCTAGAATCTGGGTTAGATGAGTTCTTCTCTGTGTGTTTGTGGGTGTTCACACACTCTCATGTATGCACAGGCGCGCGCGCACACACACACACACACACGAGAGAGAGAGGAGGGGACAAGAGAGAAGTTGTGTGTGTGTGAGAGAGAGAAAGAAAGAAAGAAAGAATGAATTGGATCTTAGAAAGATGGGAGATCAATAATCGTATAAAACTCAAACCCCACTATAATAAAGGGTGGTAAGAGATAGAAAAGGCAGTGAGTGTTTGAAATGATCGTGCTGTCATGTAAGGGATAGGACTGTAAAGAGAGACAAGGGAAGATGCTTTCTTGATGCTTGCCGAGGCCTATTTGATCCGAGGAGAAGAGAGGCCTTTTGGTTATATTGAAGGGCGGAAAGAGGTAAAATCTCTTATGGGAACTTATCAGCTTCATGGCAACACCACAGGCAATCTGTGGATTCTTTTAATCTGGTTTAATTGTGGAAACAAATGGGAAGGAGAGCATGCTCAGCAACCCCCTCCCGTAATATTTGAGAAAATTGAATCTTTTCTTCGAAGTTTTGAGTATCCCCTTTCTGCAGCTTGCAGCTGCTTTGACTGTTTAACAATAAAGAAGCTGACCAGGGAAACGTTGCATTCCTTGGTTTTCAGGTGTTTCATTCTCCATTGTGTGGGCGGGGGCTCCACATTCCAGCGACGGAAATTTGTGTCCTGTTCAGTGCCCATCACAGCTCAATTATGAGTTTGCTCTGCGAAGGAACCGAAAGCAACTTCCACGGGCAAACAGTGCCTAATTGCTGTGCTGCAACTAGCTGGACTTAATGAGTATGGGAGTTTAATTAGATTATATTTGAGTGAATAAGTAAATTCTTCAAAATGAGCTTGAAGGCATATTAGCTTGTCAGATAAAGGCTTGGAGAGAGGTTCATCAGTGGAACCTTCAATGAGAACCATTATGGTACACAGCGGCCTTAGCAGGCTGCGTAACTTGCAATGCCTCCAGGCTTTATTCATGCATGACTAGGACCTCAGAAGGGCCTGGATGAATGTTCTATTTTTGCCTCTTGGGTTTTTAAAGTACCTGGCAGCAGGTACTTCAGGGGGGTCTTGATAAACTGACAGTTCATCGGCGGTGCAGTAGGGCAGCAGCAGCTCTCTGATCAGCACTGGGTGGCTAAATATAGGAACCACCCTTTTAATTCCCCTGATGTATGTTTGTTGGTGTGTTTATTATAAAATGTATAAAAAGCTCCACATCGAGAGATAACTGAATGGCGTAAGGTAAATTAAAACACGACATCCAAAAAGTTACAGTAAAAGCAAATAGATCAATAAAGCAGTATCTGGAAGTAATCAGCAGTAAGGAAATGCTTGCCTGAAAATGAAAGTCTTTCGAAAACAAAGTAATATCGGTGCATGCCTTATCTCAGTTTCAAGGGCATTTCATAGGGTGGAAGCTGTCACACCAAAGGCCCTGCGCCTGGTGGTGTCAAAGCAGAATTCTGACCCATGTGGGACCATCAGGAGGGGCTCTTCTGAAGACCTCTGTGATTGGGCAGGATGATAAAGGATTTTGTATCATTCCAGGACATTGTGGGAAATCAACATGGCTCCTGAACTCATCATCTCTTTTGAAAAAAGCCAGCCCAGAGCAGGAATCAACAGTGGGTCCAGCTGGGACACATACCCAGCAGCTGCACGATGATGCCTTTGTGGTGACACCAGGCCTGCCGTACAGACCCAACCGTTTGGCTATTGGTCTGTGTCTAGCTTGGTGGTCCCCAAATTGTACAAGTTTGGACAGGAGCATTGGATTTAGAAAAACCTGGGTTCAGATTCCTGCACTTATATGAAGCTGGGTCCCAAACTGAATGGGGCTATCTACAGCTCAGGACCTGAATGTGAACTACCTTGCCAAGGTCAGCTAATCATGGCAAGGCTTTTGGGGTTGGATGAGTAGGATGGAAGAAGTCTCAGGATTTGCTTTAGAGATCTTTCAGATGGGGAAATCATATTTCCTTACTGTTGCTCTGCTTCCTGCTTCTCTTCCGCATTTGAAATGAGCTGAATTACATAGGAAGAGAGCAGCTACCACATGGTCTGTAATTTAAAACTTCCTATTTCATATACCCTATTTCTTCGATTCTAAGACACCCTTTCCCCCCCATATAAACGTCTCTAAAAATGGGGTGCGTCTTAGAATCGATGGCGATTTCCCCACACTTAGAATCAAAGCTTTTTTTTCTGTTGGTGGTACTGAAATTAAGGTGCATCTTACAATCGATGGCGTCTTAGAATGGAAGAAATACGGTAGTTGAATGGAACAGCGCCCTCTAGTGGGCATTTTAAAGTGCAACTTTTAGAAGAATTGGGTTTTCCTAGGTTTATTTTTAAACGGATTAACTGGGAAAAGGAGCAAGAGACGTGCAGGAGGCTCACATCGTCATCAAAATGACCCACGGACTTCCGTGAGTCATGCGTGTGCTATAAACCGCTCATTTAAAGAAGCCCTTAATGTGCATCTTATGGCAATCTGAAAACTGATTCTTTGGGTTCTTAAGTTCCTAATGGTTTATACATTATTCTAGTCTCGAATAGCCCTTTGGGTAACTTGGGTATGCTGCTGCATAATTTTTTTTAAAATAATCTTTCCAGTTTGCTCCATAGGTGAGGGATCAGGAAATTAGTATAGCATTAGTGTATCGTGGTGTTTTGCCTACATGGTTAAATTGTTTGTTTCTAAACTATGCTAGCACCTTGGTGGATTTTGGGGTTCATTTCAAATTCCCAGTGTGATTGAAGATAATGTTACAGCCACAGTTATCTCATCTCACACCTTGGCTTGGTGGTAGTTATTTCCATGCATGGTATTTCATGAAAGGTATCAATCTCCTATTGCCAGTCCTGTGAGTGAGTGGGTGGGTTTTTTGCAAGGGTTGTTAATGAAGAATTTACTGGTGAGAGAAAATAGAGTTGGGAGTTAAGTATGTCCCTTAGTGAAGAGAGATCTGGGTGAAAAAGCAGGGAATCCTTTCCAAGATTCATATAGCTATTTCTCAAGGTTTTAGAGTATATATACACACACATATGCACACACACAAATATAACACATGCACACACCATTTTAATAACCAACAATAAAACAAAAATCCCTGGACCCATTAAAAGGTGTCAAATGCTTGAGAGTAGAGGAAGGTCTTAACCTGGCACCAAAAAGATGACAATTTAGGTGCCAGGTGGGCATTACTGGGGAGATCGTTCCATAATCAGGGTTTTCACCACTGAGAAAATCCTCTCTTCTGACTTACTGTGGCTTTTTCATTCTGTTTTTAAATGCAGGCAATCCAGACATAGTTCTTCTTAGCATCAGCTGTAAAAGCACCCCTGGTTAGGTATAACTTGATCTTGCAGTGAGCTTCCCCAGTAGGTATGCAAACCTTGGCTGGGAGGGACCATGGTTAGCTGGCATCAATGCAGATATTAAGTCTGAGCCAATATTAAGGTAACAAAGGAAAGGGTTGGGGAATAGTGGTAGGCGTGTGCATTTGAAGTGTAAGTCATGGTCTGCAGGCAGTGTTATATCTGTTCCAGGTGAGAGGTATGCCTTCTGTGTGGAGAAGTGAGGAGCTTTGGCTGTGCATGCTGTTGGCGAGGGTGACCCTTGTGAAAAGGAGGACAGGGCTCCTGTATCTTTAACAGTTGTATACAAAATGGGAATTTCAGCAGGTGTCATTTGTACGCATGGCGCACCTGGCGAAATCCCCTCTTCATCACCACAGTTGAAGCTGCAGGAGCTATACTAGGGTGACAAGATACAAAAGAGGGCAGGGCTCTTGCAGCTTTAACTGTTTTGATGAAGAGGGAATTTCACCAGGTGCTGCATGTGTACAAATGACGCCTGCTGAAATTCCCTTTTCAATAAAACTGTTAAGGATACAGGAACCCTGTCCTCCTTTTCCTATGGCCACCCTGCTGTTGGCCTCTTCTTACGTTTGCACTCATTCTTCAGCATTTTGCAGTTACTGGGGTAATTCTTTTAAGCCCAGTTGCTGAATGAACCATGAATGTCTATAATCTGCCTGTTTCTTCGCTCGGTGGCTTGACCCCGCTTGGCAAATCTATATAGCATTGGATTCTGCTGGTCAGATTAAGTGTGAAGGGCGAACAATTCAGAGCCAACAACTGTGGAATTAAGTGAGCAGACTTTCCCCAAGCACAGTATTAGTTTTTGGAGGCCGTTAAGAAAGAAACTGGCAACTGGATTACACAGGAAGTACTTGGTGCCATATTATTAGCAGCAGCGAGAACTGTGATTTCTCTAACTGCTGCATTTCAGAAAAAAAATACTTGTTTTGGTTTTCTTACAGATGATAGCTTTATTGAACTGTGTATGTTACTTTTAATCAATGTAATAAGTTAATTGATTAGCTTGCTTAGGATGGTTTGGTTTCCGTGGTTGAAGATATGATTAGATGAGGCAACCGCCTCCCCAGTTTATCTTCAATTTCTTGAGATGCAGATCATATTATCAACACTTCATGCTCTGTTGTTTTTTTTCTCAGCTGGAGGCTTTTAATTGAGATTGCCTTCAAATTCTTAAAGGCCAGTGCTATACATATTTACTCAATAGTAAACTTTACTGTGTTTAATAAAGCTCACAAGTAAATGTTTGTAGGGTTGCGCTCTTGGATTTTTTAATATAATGCTTCAGTCTCAATTAAGTAACATCTGTAACTAGCCGAGCAGAGTTGTGGGTCCAGGCAGGAACGTATAAATCTGCCACCCAGATTCCAGCAACAAGGAAATGAGAAATTCCCAGTGCAGTGTGTGCGCGACTGCTGAATCCCAGCTGCATTGCATTAACTTGTTGTGGAATTTGGAGTGAGTTGGCCGGAGCAGGGGTGGAGTAGAAAGAGGGAAGAAGCCGTGGAAAAAGTGGGGCTCAGAAAGCAGAGGAGTAATGGGGTGGAGCTGAAGAAGGAACTGGCGTTACGTAGTGGGAAGGGCATGATTCACAGGGCCCTCGGCTCTGTCCACCTTTGTAGGCAGATCCACAAAAGCTACAAGCCAGACATTTTTGCTCGCCTGTGCCATAAGGCAAATCACTCTGGCACATCAAGGGTGCGAATGGGGGGTGGGGTGGGGGGCAGAAGGGAAGACCATTACTTGATACTTCCTTTTGCTCTCCATAGGCAAAGAACTGAATGGTCCTTTTTCACGCCTGGCTCATTTGTATCGATGAAAACTCAGTACATTGGACTGGGATGCCAGTCTTAGTCCAGTTACTGATTTCTTTTTCTCTCTCTAGCTGTGGTCTAACCTCGGAATATAGGAAGGAAGTTGTTGCAACTTTGTCTCGTCACGCATCACTGCAAAAGGAATATGTCTCCCCTTAGATTTGTGGTTTTCAAACCACAGGAATGTCAACAATTGTCTTCAGCGGAGTTGCTAGCAAATATCCAAATAATGATGGAAAACAGCTTAGACAGGCAGAAGGGAGAAATAATGAAAGAAATTAAAGCAGAAATTCATAAATCTCAGTTGGAAATACAGGCAAGCCTTCAAGCTGTAAATGTCAAACTGTCATCTCTGGAACAACAAACGGAAGAGAACAAAGACAAAAAAACCCAGCAAGATATTAAAATTCAAGAAATGGATATACGTCTAATTGCTACTGAGGACAGTGATCGAAGATCAAATATTCGAATCAGATCCTTCCAGGAACAGCAGGTGGAAAACCCAAAGATTTTGAGAGATAAAATAATGGAATGGATCAAGGAGATGGACCCCCAAACGGCTTGGGAAGATGCTGATATTGAAAGGATCCACAGAGTTGGATATAAGAAAAGGGGGATGTTCCCAAGGGATATAATTGTAAAATTTGCGAATTACTACAAAAAAGAAAAATTGATGCAAGCAATTAGACGTGTTGGTCAATTGATGTTCCAGTCAACACCGATGCAGGTTTATAATGATCTCAAACGATCCAATGGAGGAAAAGTGTGAAGTTGTGCACAACAACCCTGCGGAAGAATTCAGTTGTTTACAGCTGGGGATACCCAGTATTTTTGAGATTTGTGTGGCCGGGGAAACAACATAGAATAACATCATGCGAGCAAGGGATGGATTTACTGGGGAAGCTGGGCCTGATGGTGAAAGATACCGATGGAAGGCAAGAACAAGAAGGAGAAGATCAAGGGGCAGGAGAAGGCAGTCTGTGACTGAGTTATGGATTAAAGAGGGATAGAAGAATTAAAGGGAGGAGAGGATCTACTGCGGTTCCAGGGCAGTGAAGTCGCACCCCCCGAAGGGTCCTTAAAAAAAAAAAAAAAAAAGAAATAAGGGAGCCATTGCCCAGGAGTAATCCTGGTGAAGAGGGGGGGAATATGGGGGGTGTATGTGGGAGGGAATGGGTGGGAGGGGGGAATGGTCGGAATTATGGAAAATAAATTAAGAATTGTAACTTTAAATGTTAAAGGGCTGGGTGGAAGCGATATTGAATAAAGAAAAAGCAGATATAATATTTTTACAAGAAACTCATAAATCGAAAGATGGAGGAAATGAGCTGAAAATGAGGGATGTGGGCGTATATGAGAAAGCATTTGGGACCTCTAAAGCGAGAGGAGTAGCGATAATAATTTCTAAAAAATGTGGTATCAACATAGTAAAAGTAAAGAAGGATGATATGGGAAGATATTTAATAATACACTGTATGGTGGGGGAAGAAGAATATATTGTGATGGGGGCGGGACATCCGGTATGGAGTGAGTGAGCGGTGGATTTTTTCGGACCTCTCGGCTTGGAAAAACTAAAAGGAAAAATCCCTATCTTTATAATGAAAGGACTGTAAGTTAAAACTAAACATGTTTATGTGAAGCGTAGTAGTACAGAAATGTGGTGGGAGGATGAGTAAAAACAGCTTATAATAGCTTTGATAAGCCCCGGAAGATTTGGGCTGGATGCCAATTGTCTCGAGGCTCAGCAAAGGCCTTTTTAAAGCATATCTGCTTTAGTTGTTGTCCTAAAAAAAGAAAGAAAAGGTATATTATGGACTTTAAGAACTGATATATGAAAGAAGTGAAAGAGTAAAGATAAAAACAGTGACTGAACGACGGAAAGCTCTGGAGTAGCTGGCTGGGTGCCAGATGCATAGAGATCACAGAGAAAGAAGTATTTCTCCTCCAAGGTGGGCAAGGAAAGCTAAAATACACCCCTCTGGCAAAAATTTGGCACGTTTGATAAGAACGGAGTCAGACGAATTAATTACGAAAGGGGCAGGAAAAGGAGAAAGCAAAGCGGGCCCTTCTCAAACCGGAAGTGGTAATCATAAAACTGGAACTATGCGAGGAGCTGTTTCTAAGGGAACCAAACCACAGGAATGTCAACAATTGTTTTCAGCGGAGTTACTAGCAAATATCCAAATAATGATGGACAACAGCTTAGACAAGCAGAAGGGAAAAATAATGAAAGAAGTTAAAGCAGAAATTCATAATCTCAGTTGGAACTACAGGCAAACCTTCAAGCTGTAAATGTCAAACTGTCATCTCTGGAACAACAAACTGAAGAGAACAAAGACAAAAATAAACAGCAAGATATTAAAATTCAAGAAATGGATAGACATCTAATTGCTATTGAGAACAGAGATTGAAGATCAAATATTCAAATTAGATCCTTCCAGGAACAGCAGGTGGAAAACCCAAAGATTTTGAGAGATAAAATAATGGAATGGATCAAGGAGATGGACCCCCAAACGGCTTGGGAAGGTGCTGATATTGAAAGGATCCACAGAGTTGGATATAAGAAAAGGGGGATGTTCCCAAAGAATATAATTGTAAAATTTGTGAATTACTACAAAAAAGAAAAATTGATGCAAGCAATTAGACGTATCGGTCAATTGATGTTCCAGTCAACGCCAATACAGGTTTATAACGATCATTGTTCTCAAACGATCCAATGGAGGAAAAGTATGAAGTTGTGCACAACAACCCTGCGGAAGAATTCAGTTGTTTACAGCTGGGGATACCCAGTATTTTTGAGATTTGTGTGGCAGGGGAAACAAAATAGAATAACATCATGCGAGCAAGGGATGGATTTACTGGGGAAGCTGGGCCTGACGGTGAAAGATACCGATGGAAGGCAAGAACAAGAAGGAGAAGATCAAGGGGCAGGAGGAGGCAGTCTGTGACTGAGTTATGGATTAAAGAGGGATAGAAGAAGAGAATTAAAGGGAGGAGAGGATCTACTGCGGCTCCAGGGCGGTGAAGTCGCCTCCCCCCCGAAGGGTCCTAAAAAAAAAAGGAATAAGGGAGCCATTGCCCAGGAGTAATCCTAGTGAAGAGGGGGGAATATGGTGGGTATATGTGGAAGGGGTGGTGGTGTGAGGGGGAAATGTAACACAAAAGGAGACCTACAGAGAGAATTAAGGTCGGAATTATGGAAAATAAATTAAGAATTGTAACTTTAAATGTTAAAGGGCTGGGAAATGTTGTTAAAAGGAAGAGGGTGGAAGCGATGTTGAATAAAGAAAAAACAGATATAATATTTTTACAAGAAACTCATCAATCAAAAGATGGAGTAAATGAGCTGAAAATGAGGGATGTGGGCGTATATGAGAAAGCATTTGGGACCTCTAAAGTGAGAGGAGTCGCAATAATAATTTCTAAAAAAATGTGGTATCAACATAGTAAAAGTAAAGAAGGATGATATGGGAAGATATTTAATAATACACTGTATGGTGGGGGAAGAAGAATACGTATTGATTAATGTTTATGCTCCAAATGAAAATCAGATGGAATTTTATGATAAAGTGTTTAGAGCTATGGGGAATTTGGGGAAAGTGAATATTGTAATGGCTGGTGACTTTAATATGTTGATAGATAAATCGAAGGATAAAGATAATATATTGAGAACTTTAAAAGGTATTGGTAAAACTGGTTTAAGTAAAGTAATGGATGAAAAGGAATTATTAGATGTGTGGAGGGTAATAAAAGGGGAAGAAAGGAAATATACCTTTTATTCACCGAAATATGTTACTCTAGGATTGATTATATTTTTGTGTCAAAGAATTTGATTTCTAAGATCGTAGAGTGTGAAATAGTTATTAAAGTAACAGATCATGTATTATTAAGTATGGATATTAAAATAAAGAAAGATTATAGAGAAGCAAAAAGGTGGAGAATGGATACAAAATTTTTAAATTATAAAAACATTGTTGAGAAAATGAAAAAAGAAATACAGACAATATGGGAAATTAACGAAATGGCAAAATTCTCAAGCGATAGTATGAGACACGATGAAAGCGGTAGTAAGAGGGCTATGTATTAGAGAATCATGTAAATTAAGAAGACAACAAGAAGTACAAAGTAAAAAAATGGAAGAGAGGTTAGGAATTTAGAGGAACAACTGAGAATAAGTAAAGATAAATGAATATACGCTCAGCTTCAAGCTAAAAAGAAGGAACTTGAGAAAGAGGATCTAGAGAGAGTTCAGAAAGATTTGATATATTTGAAAAGGGATTTCTATGAACATAGTAATAAAAATTCTAAAATGCTGGCCAGGTCCATGCAGTCGAGGAAGGCAAAGAATATTATAGGGATAATTAAAGATAAAACAGGGAAAAGCTGTAATTTAATGAAAGATAAATTAAATATATTTCAAGAATTTTATCAGAAATTGTATACATCAGGAATGGGCCCACAGGTAAGGATAGTGGATTATGTAGAGAGGAATTGGAAAATAAGATTACAAGAAAAAGATAGGGATTATATGGAAGGTTTAATGACTGGAAAAGAAATAGAAGGAATTATTGATAAATTAAAAGGAGGGTAATCTCCGGGTTTAGATGGGTTGGGGCCGGAATATTACAAAATATTCAGGGAGTTATTGGTACCGAAACTGAAAGTATTATATAACAATATATTAGAGGGATGGAAGACCCCACCATCATGGGAACATTCATTGATTATATTAATCCCGAAACCGGATAAGGATTTAACAGACCCAGCTTCTTATAGACCTATATCTTTAATAAATCAAGATTCAAACATTTTTACGGCAATTATGGCAACAAGAATGAATACTTTTATAAATAAGTATATAAAAAAGGATCAATGTGGATTTATTTCGGAGAGGCAAATGCCTAATTTAATTGGGAGAGTATTGAATATAATAAACGTTATTAAAAAAAGGAATTTAAAAGCAGGGCTTGATAGCCTTAGACATTTTTAAAGCGTTTGATTGTGTGGAATGGCCAGCGTTAAAAACAATTATAAAAACATTTGGGTTTGGAGAAAAATTTATAGGAGTGATTAATCAGTTATACGCAAATAATAAAGCAGTGGTGATGGTTAATGATGGGTTAACACAACACATTACCTTAGGCCAAGGTATTAGACAAGGGTGTCCTCTTTCCCTGATATTATTTGCAATAATTATAGAAATTTTGGCAAATGTTATTAGGGAAGATGGGAGATTAAAAGGGATAGGAGGAAAAGAAAAGTTAAAAATGAATATGTTTGCGGATGATACATTAATGACATTAGAAAATCCAATGGAGACTCTGGAAGAAATAAAGCATCATTTGAGAGACTTTGGGGAGAATACAGGATTACAAGTAAATTGGGGAAAATCAGAAATGATGTTATTTAATTATAATAAAGAGGAAAGGGAGGAGTGTAGTATAAAACTTGGTCTTATGATTAAAAATATAGTGCGCTATTTCGGAGTTAATATTATGAAAGATTTAGAAAAGTTGGAAGAAATAAATTTTAGTAGTTTGAAGAAACAGATATTAGAAACATTAGAGGCTTATAGGAAGTTAAAGCATTCATGGTGTGGTAGAATAGTGGTTATTAAAATGAAGATATTACCTAAGATAATTTTTTTGTTTAGAATGCTACCAATTAAAATAACAGAAGTAGAAATAAAGAGTTGGTAAAGTATGATAAATAATTATTGTAACGGAGATAAAAAAGCAAGGATTAATAAAGGGAAATGGTATAAGATTCAAAAGAAAGGAGGGTTGGGACTTCCAAATATAAAGATGTATTACATTGCTAATCAATTAAGATATGTTATAAATAGTATAGTAGGGAAAGAGGATTTAGAATGGTTAGAGACGCAGACAGGAGAAATAGAGTTAGAATTACAGAATATTGTTTTTAGTAAAATACAAAAGAAACAACTGAAGGAAATGGAAAATCCCCTTTTAAAAAATATTGTAGAGATTTGGGATAAGTATATAAAAAAAATAGCACCAGGAATTTCTCCACTGACTCCAGTGGTATTACTTGAGAACTTCCCAAGGAATTTAAGGAGAGATATGGAAGGGGTATTGAGGGAACAGAAAATTATTAAAGTGAAAGATTGGTTGAAAAGAATGTCGAATAAGGAGCAAATAGAAGAAGTATTAAGAGGATAAAAGATCTCATGGTTCAAATGTATACAGTTGGAACAATGGACACAAAATTGGAAAAAGAAAAATAAAGAACGTAGAGAGAATACAAGATTTGAGAATAGAATCAAGAGAAAAGGAGGGGGAAATTAAAAGTAAAATAGGTATGATAAGTGAAATATATAAAATATTGATAGAAGATGGAGACCAACAGGATCCTCTTAAATTATTATGGGAAGATGATTTAACAAAACAAATTAGTGATTATAACTGGGGGAGGATATGGGAAACAAGAATGCTAAAGTTATTATCAATAAGGATAAAAGAGAATTATTACAAAATAATTTGGAGATGGTACCTAACACCGGTATGACTACATCAGATAGACAAGAAAAACTCGATGTTATGTTGGAGGGGTTGTCAGGAGGTTGGAACATACTTTCATATGTGGTGGACATGTGAGTACGTACAAAATTTTTGGAAAAGAGCTTTTAAAGAAATAAGTGAAATAATGGGAAGCAGTGTGGAAGCAAGTCCAAACTTGGCTTTACTTTCAATTTTTGATAAAGCATATGGAAATCAGAATATGAAGGATTTGATTAACAACCTCCTGACACCAGCTAGATTAATGATAGCTAAGAATTGGAAAATACAAGGAAATTATAGAATAGAAGAATGGTATAGAGAGGTGTGGGATATCGCGATTAACAATAAATTAACATGTAATATAAGTAAAGAGGGGATTCACCTTTAAAAGATTCTTTACAATTTTGGAAGAATGTATAACATAATAGAATAAAAGAAGGTTTCAGTGGGTTGGGGGAGCACTGGGGGCTTGTTAAGGTTATGGTAGTATATTTGTTGTATGATTGTGTTGTATTATATGTTGAAAATAATAAAAATATATATTAAAAAAAGAATTGTGGTTTTGATTTTTTTGGTTGTTGCTTGCGATCTTTCTACCAGAAGCCTCTGAGTTTTTTTCAGCAGCATTCAGTTGCTCGCCCTGCAGGGTGATTTGAGGGTGGTCACAAGCCTATTGCTAATAATGTTGATCTTAGGAAGATGACTAAGCAGTTGGGCACCGCTGTGAAGTCCTCCGGGCATAGCTGTAGGCTGACTGATATGCAGCAGCAAAATGTCATTAGTCAATTGGGTTGATCTTTGATCCTGACTGAAGCCCCCTTCCCCCACCCCCTCCATTCAAAAATAATTCCCCCCCCCCAAACTCTTTAAAACTGTAAGCAGAACTGGGAACAGTAAAGGGTAAACTTCAGGATTCAAACATTACCTCTGTATAGGAAGCACTGTGGCTTAGGTCCCCTCTACAAGGATTCGCTTTTGCGCCTGGTTAGGCGATTATGCGCATAATCGCAGAAGCGCATTTACGCCTAATCCCTCTGCACGAGAGGCGGCGAGAGGCGGTGAAGCGCATTAAGGATGTCCAAAATGCGCTTTACAAGTAGTTAATGCGCATAAGTGCTTATTCACACAGTCAAAATGCGCTTTAACGGACGGAGCAAAATAAAACTCGCGATTTAACGCGCATTCGATAATGCGCATAATCGGGGAGATAACACGCCTCTACACCCGATTTGCGCTCCGTTCTTGTAGAGGTAATTTTTTTAATGCGCCTTGAAAGAGCTTTAAATGCCTCTTGTAGAGGCACCTATAGTCCGGTCCCACTGATGATTGTAAAATAGCACCTACAGGCAGGTAGGATACTACTGGCCTTGGGTGGAAAGCCCTTTGAAAGTGGAAAGCTAGCACATGAAGAAGAAATAAGTAGGCTGGAATCCTTCTCTGTGACCTGCTAGCTTTCTACATGCAGAGGTTTGGGGGAAATCCATATTCTAAATGGTACAGACCTTGGAGGGTTGTATCGCACTGTCCCGTTCCCCCCAATCATTCGAACTGGCTCAGAATTGAGCAGGAAACCAGTATTTGGTGTAGGCAGATTGGCCCCGCATCCTATCTATCTGAAGTAAGTGATTATTGGTGCAGCATTTAATGATATACAGATTGGCTCATTTCGGACAACACGATAGTCAGTGGTGGGGTAATAATCAACTTTACAGTTGTTCATCTAGGGGGTACTCCCCACACAACATGGTAATAAATAATCAACTGTGGTGTGGATGAGGATCAGCGCTGAGTTGACTATGGCAGCATTCGGACAACACGGTAGTCAAAACAACTGACGATTGTTTCCCCCACACCAGTTGTTTATTGTGTTGTCCAAATTGAGCCATTGTCTCTTATTAAAACTTATACTGGAGCACAGGCACATTATGATGGCTCAAAATTGTGACAAATGACTCCCTGTTTTCTTCAGAGTTGCCATGGTCTGTCAAAAGAAGGTGTCCCTCAGAGCTAAGGGACACTTAGCAACATGCCCCTTGTGGATTCTCTGTTTCTGGAGCTTTAGTTGTAAATTGCAAGTTCAAGAATTGGTTGCTGGAGCCACATCACACTGTGAGGTTGGAGGGGTTGTACACCAACAACCCTGGCTGCACCATTGTAAAGATATGGACAAAATGCAAGTTAACTACATTGTTTTGTCATTTATGTTTGAAAACAAGACAACCTTCTAGTCCTCATTGGTAAGAGTTAAAGGTGCAAGTGTGCTTTTGTTTTCTACCTGCTTTGTGTTTCTGTTCTAGCTCGTGCTACAAGCAGGTTTCTTTCTCTTCCTTATGTAATGTGCGAACCAAGCAACTCTTGCTTTGGAAAAATGAAAAGCATATAAGAAGAAAATTCACTTGAAAGGTTTCCCTAAATTTCTTATTTCTTGAGGTGGTTGTGGAAATAGAATAAATGTATGTGTAGTTCTAGATTCTCAAGCGACTAGGTAATTGTCATAGTGAGCTAGTCTATCGCTGCACACTATAGAATAATTAGTTCCCTAAATTGGAACTTGAGTGGATACTGTTTTCTACTTGTAGGGGTGAAAAACCTTTCATTCTCCAAGGCATTTTAAGAACTGTTTTTAGTGGTTTTATATTACTGCACAATTTTGCTGCTGATTTAATTCTGGTTTTATGTGCTGTACAGTTTTTACTCTTTGCTACTCACTTTGTCTTGCTTTATTATGTACTGTTTTATTGTTTGTATTTTATGTTTTAATTTCTTTGCATACCGCCCAGAGAACTTGGGTTATTGAGCATTTTAAAAATATAATAAATAAAATAAAATAGACTTGGGGGCATGTAAGGATTCACAGGACATATATGTATAGCAATAATACACACATGTGGAATTGCTACATGTGATGCTGATCTGTACCTGGGCTTAGTAGTACTTCCAGCGCAGAAAGAGCACATAACATGTGAAACAGGCTCAGGATGGGATGAAGAGACAGCTATGTGGTAGATAAACATTCAAAGCCCTGTAACTAGGAAGGCAAACAATTGCAGGTGTAGCGATACAAGGCAGTTCATATAACGTGTTGCTATTTTTAAATCCTGCTTAACCAGCCTTAGTTTACAACAACTAATTATTATAATCAAAGAACGGAATAAAATCATAGTTTGCAAAGAATCTGGTCCAATTCCTATGGCTGGTTATGTCTGAGAAAACCCCCAACTTGCTCATGCTAGTAAAAATAAAAGATAATGGCTTGTCTTTTACTGGGCTAGTAAGAGAGCTTCGGCAATTGGGTGGTATAGAAATGCAATGAATACATAAATGCACAAATAAATAAATAATAAATTGACTGGACAGTGCAGAGAGAAAATCTTGGCAGCAAAAATGTCCAGGGGACAGACAACCTTATTCCCACCCCCACCCTGAGGAAGGGATTAGGAGGATTTAGGCTTAAACTGAAGTTTAGAAACATATTTTTAGAAAGGCATCAGCAAGTGCTCATAAACAGGCATACTAATCATCTAATAGTTCTGTGTAGTTTTGAGGCTTACACCATAAATTCATAACTACCATTTACATATTGCTCATGCGTATAATTGAACTGTGTACATGAATGTTTGCATACATTGAGCAAGGTAAGCAGTATATAAATTGTAATGCACATATTGATGCTTCCAACTTTTCTGGGGTGTATTTTGCGGTTTGTGGAGAAATATCCCCTTCAGACTAATGTGTTAGGCTGGAACGGTAGCTTCTTGCCTCTATAGTTACATACTATCAGTAACACCTTTCATTCTTGCTATTTAACAATAGTGCTATTGAATCTACAGAAGGTTGACAAAGTGGTTTTGTTTTGTAAGCTGCCCGTTCCCTTTGTATGTGTGAACAGCAGACAGAACAGAAACAAGAGGCAAAATGTTACTACCAGGTCACTGTGATGTGACCTATTTGGGTTTACAGATTGCGGGCTGCCTTTACTAGAAGCTGAGGTCCTTCATTCATTTCTCTCATTTTGTTTTATGGCGTCGAAACACAGGTGCATCTTTCGCCAGTCAAACTGTAGTTCCTAGGGCAGTCTTGAAATACTTTTTAAAAATCTCTTTCCTACCCTAACCTGAAATATGGTGGCCCATCATTAGCTCTGGATGATGGACTGGGACCATGTTGTGGATGATTTTTGTTGGGACTGCAGCATGGGAGGAAAGGCTTAAATTTGCTTGTGTCATTCTGGGGGGCAGGGCGGGGGTTGCAGTTGCCATTAAATAAACACCAAGCCAACATGTGCAAATATTATTTTTTTTAAATTATGTTTAGACCAAATCTAAGGATAATGCACTCCCTAAACTTAACATGTAGTTTGGCTGTTAGGGACCCACCCGGAATGAAGGTTTGAGTAAACATAAGAGCAGTGTTGCTGGGTTAGGCTAAAGGATTTAGAGTCAGAGCATCTATACGGACCCTCCACGTTCAAAAACTGTGCCTCTGAGTACCAGTTTCTAGGAGCTTAGCTCAAGGTGCAATGGTAGAGCACTTGCTTTGCATGCGAACGGTCCCAGATTCTATCTCCAACATCTCCAGGTGGGGCTGGAAAAATTCCTGCCCCAACCCCTTGGGTTGCTGCTGCCAGTCAGTATCAACGATACCGGGCTAGATGGACCCAGGATCTGATTCAGCATAAGATAGCTCCCTACATTCCTGGCCTGGGGAGAGGGCCCTTCCCTTCATGCCCTGTTTGTGGGCTTCCCAGAGGCATCTGCCTGGTCACTGTGGGAGCCAGATGAGGTCTCGGTGTGATCCAGGAGGGCTGCTGTTAGGTTCATTCATAGAATCATAGAGTAGTGGAGTTGGAAGGGGGGCCTATAAGGCCATCGGGTCCAACCCCCAGCTCAGTGCAGGAATCCACCTTAAAGCATCCCTGACAGATGGCTGTCTCTTGAATGCCTCTAATGTGGGAGAGCCCACCACCTCCCTAGGTTATTGCTTCCATTGTTGTACTGCTCTAACAGTCAGGAGGTTTTTCCAGATGTCCGGCCGGACTCTGGTTTCCTGTAACTTGAGCCCATTATTCCGTGTCCTGCTCTCTGGTATGACCAAGAAGAGATCCTGGCCCTCCTCCGTGTGACAAACTTGAAGAGTGCTATCATGTCTCCCCTCAGTCTTCTCTTCTCCAGGTTAAATATGTCCAGTTCTTTCAGTCTCTCCTCATAGGGCTTTGTTTCCAGACCCCTGATCAACCTCGTTGCCCTCCTCTGAACACGCTCCAGCTTGTCTGCGTCCTGCATGTTAAGAGGCCTGGACTTGGGTTGTAGTGTAGTGTAGCCAGCCTGTGATGATTCCCTGACTGTGTTGCTTATCCAATACGATGTAAGACCAAGCACAGCAACACAGTATGAATGCATGAAATGCTGGACCAACAGCATGGGAAGCTGTCATGCAGGGGGCCCTAGAGCTGATACGCTGTTTAAATGGTGCAAGTGGGGAAAACCTCCACCCACATAGACATCTGTTCTCACTGAAATTTCTGTTCTTGTCTGGCACTTAGCAGAATTTGCTAAATAGTCTTAACTTTCTGGGTCATATCCATGCTAACTTCTCTTTGTGCTTTTGGGTTGTTGTTTTTTTTGGTGAACTTATTCCCTGCTTTTCCTCTTCCCATTTTGGAATTTTTTTTGCACAGCGGTGACATTGGTCCTATAACGCTTTGACCCTGTTCTGGTCGGAGACCAGAAGGCGAATTTTTGAACTAACCTTCTGTTTTTTGCCCTAGTCTAACGAGGACACCAATTCCTCTGTCCTTCCCATTGTTGATTCAAAGAAACAAGATTAAAAGATGGTGAGCGTTCTTAGTTACTTATAGAATTGACCCGTCGATATGGCTTCGCAACGGCCGCAGTTGTGTTACATGATGCTGCCGCCAGTGTGAAGCCATGTAGGGGCAAAGGCCCTTTGCTCCGCTCTAAAGAAGTTGGCGATTTACTCTGAGTTTTTTTAGATCGGAATGGGCTAGCCAGGGAAGGGAGTGGAACAGCGAGCCATAAGCTCACTGCATTGCCTCCGCAGTCCTCCCCCCCATTTTTAAAAACAAAAAACAACTTACTTTAGAGTAAGGGAGCCTATGCTCCCAGCCGCCCCTCCAGCTGCCGCCAGGGCGCTGCGTGCGTGGTGCTGCTGGCGGCCCCAGGAAAAGCCACCGTGGCACCCCTTCCATGTAGATCACCGGAAGGAGCGTCACTTTGGGGGGCGCTGCCTGCCTCCGCTGCTGCTGCGTGGAGGAAGAGGCGCTGTAAAGTGGTGGCCCCTATAAACCAGGGCTCACCGCTGGTTTATAGCTGAATTTGGAACTGGCCAGGGTATTATTTGTTGGCTAGCATGGGTTTGGGTGGATGGGTGGAGGTGAGGTGAACAGACCTGAGGCTTGAGGGATCTATTTTGTATTTTACTAGAACCATGAGGTCTGCTAACCAGACATAGACCCATTATAGTGGCTGGGCGGCAGAATTAATTATCAACTGAATCCCATCAACGATACATTGGATTATGTACAAATCTGCATTTGAGTTGCCATAGGTAAAGGATTCTGGCAAGTCACTCTGAAACTCACCAGCAAACCCCAACAAAGACCTGGTCAAAGGCAACCAATTAGTACTCCTATTTTCCAAATGAAGAACACTGTGGCTGAGATATAAGCAATTACCACAATTTATTATTATTTAGCCACGGCAGAGATTTTTTTTTAAAAAAAACCCTCTTGCTCTCATTAAAGTCGGGAGCCTTTGGAGATCTACTGCAGACCACCCAAAGATCTACTATAAGATCCTGGTTCATTCTGCTCATTCCTGGGCTAGCAAATGTACGAATAAAATTATGCCTTCTACCCCCTCCTCATTCCAGGATCTTGAAAACTTGCCAGGCAGCATTTTTCTATGCACGTATGTGAGAAAGAGGAATGCAGTGCTTCCTACTTGCATAATGATTAAATTTGAGTATAGTCACATGAGGGACCTTGACTCTCCTCTCTTCTCCGATACGTGTTATAGGTAGCTCAGTCTTCAAATCTGTTTGCTGATATGGGTGTGGTTGGTTGCTTGTGATTTTACACGATCATCTCCCTTCTTATAATTCTCCAACATAGCCTTTGTAATCTTTAGATTTGTGCTGGTGCTGCACTTCTGAACAAATTAAACACCCCCCTTTGCTATATCAGTTGCCAGGGTCACACTGGACAGGAACTAGCAGGCTAGAGCCTGAACAGTAGACGGACAAGTCCAATGCACCTCCCAGCTAACGTTCCACGAATATCACCTTCATTTGCTAGCCGGGCATTCATTTGACCTTGCTACCAGTTCCTTAAGCCGCCTAGCAAGGCAGAGTTCTGGAAGGAAAGGCAGGTCCTCTCGCTTGCGTAGAAGCTTGGATTAGGAGAGAAATACCTGTTTATTTCTTTTCTTCACTGAACTGAGGTCAAGTAAACACTTTTCAGAGGCTTCTGTTTTTTTTCCTTCTTGTCAAAGGGTAAAGGAGCACATTCCCCCAGTGAACAGGTGAGTGAAATTCTGGATGCCTTCTTCCAATATATGGCAGTCTATAGATTCTCTTTAACAATGGGCATGGTGTTGGCCACGTTCACCCTACGGAACGTAGGAGTTCTCTGGACCCAAGCCTGCTTCTTGAGAAGCAGGTTGGAGCTGTTGCTGGGGGTGTCTTTTTTCCACCATCCCTTAGTATATAGTTTTGGTCCCTTCCTGGACTTGTCTGACCTCGCTGCAGTGACCTACACTCCTTTCACTTCAAGGCTTGAACGCTGCAGCAAGGCGAATACTGCTCCAAGGCTACCCTTGGAGACAGCTCCAAGCTTCAGCTGGTTGCAGAATGCAGTTTGGGTGTCTCCTGACAGAGGTTGGGAGATATTGACGTATTCATATTGTTCTGACTAGCTGCACTGTTCATCAGTTTGCTTCTGGGCAAATTCAAGGTGCCGGTTTTAAGTGCTAAAGCTCTCCAGCCTGGGGCACTCGGATTTTAAAGACCACGTCTTTCT
Organism: Anniella stebbinsi; assembly: GCA_029215795.1. Taxonomy (NCBI): domain Eukaryota; kingdom Metazoa; phylum Chordata; class Lepidosauria; order Squamata; family Anniellidae; genus Anniella; species Anniella stebbinsi. Next base: position 365,806,025 of record JARDYH010000001.1, read on the forward strand.
GTATGAGGCCACCTACCAGCTGAGGTCTAGCTGGAAGGCACTGCTTGCCGGCCTGCCCTTGTTAGGATGATAACAGTTGGAAGGAGACCTTTTACAGTCTTGGAACCTCAAACTCTGGAACCTCCTTCATGCATAGGGCTTATGGTGTCCATTTCTTAACCCAGCTCTTTCATTTGGCATCTAGCCAATAGAGTGTGTTTCTGGTTATTCTGTGACTTTTAACTTGTTTATGCTTGCATGTTGTTGTTGTTGTTGTTGTTGTTGTGTTAAACTGCTTTCCACTAGCGTGGAAAAGATATATCCCAGCATGTTAGATGATAAGTTGGAAGAATAGTGAGAGGAGAAAGACTCTGTTTTTGCCATCTGGGCTTGCCGGTTTCCACCTGCCTTGCCACACGCCCAGCCCCAGGAGCCTTCAGAAGGAAACAGCAGCAGAAACTGCTACTTTGGAGGCCTGCGAAGGAGTTTGTTCTGCCTCCAGGACGGCTTGAAGGCATCTATCCAAGGAGAGGCATTTCCTCTCTCCCCTCTCCTGGTGCTTGCTGCCGAGAGACGGCTGGGAAGGGAGAGATGCCATGGGGGGGGGGGGGGAGGATGTCCTTTTCATGCTCAGGACATGAGACCCTGGGGAGAAGAGGGTCTCTTTCAGCAGCTTGGCCGTGGGCTGCTTGAAGTGCTTCGTGGGTTCTTTCCTTCCCCTTCTTCGCTCCGGGTTTCGTGTGGATGAGACGTCTCACTGTTGGGTCTCGTCACACGAAACTGCTGAATGAATCGTTTGATGTGAGTAATCTTGATTTTTATTGGCACTGGATGTTGTTAACTGATCGGCTGGTATGCCGCGCGCTTCTTTACATGTTGATCCTTTTAAAATGACCTGACACAGAGTTCATATTGTATTGCAATTATGGTTGTTGCGTTTGTTTCCGCGAACTGCTTTCAGCGCCATGGTTTGTGGAAAATAAAGTGATTGTGGCTATAAGCCAGCCTGGGGGACTCCTGTAGTCACTGGGAGCAGCTAGCATCTGAAAGGGCAGCAGATTAGGGACTAAGTCTGGCTGTCCTGGCAAATTTCTGGTCTAGCATGATCTTTCCAGGCTATGCTTCGTGCTTGCATTTGCTCCGAACGGCTGTAGCGCTCTTGCAGTCTCCTGTGTCAATAGCGGCTTAGGGTTTGTATCCTAACAGCTTGCACAAGACTGAAAACCTACATTGTCCTGAGCTTGTCACATCAACTCTGTTTGCAAATACCCATCTCTTGCTTCCTGGGGCAGCTAACTGGAAACACAGAACCCTTACCGGATGGCTCTTTATTTTACTAATGTACACGTGGCACGTAAAGTCTGGAGGGGGAAGTGAGGAGCCAGAGCATGGAAAAATCTGAATGAAGCTGCACTAGCAATAGGCTGATCTAAGTTGGAGCTTATAACATGTTGGTTGTAGATTTGGGTATTTGAACAGAAAAGCCTCTGTAAATGAAACACGTTTTCTTTTCTTATGATTGTGGAAATGGTGCTGCTCTTCTGTGAGGGTTGGGCGATATAAGTTACGATTGGATCTCATCTTATCACTGCAACATGTACAAGCAAATCGTGAACAAGCTTCCAAAGCTGTGGATTAGTAAACCGGAGAGGAGCTTACTACTGTTAAGAACAAAGTGATGACAGCTTATCCATTCCTTTTAAATTTCTGGAAAGCTAATTTTGAAGTTCAGATCTGGCACGGAAATGGATTCTGTGAAATTGGAGGCTTTTTACCTGGACAGCTAGAAGTAATTTTTTAAAAACAACAACAGCAACAATAACAACGAGATCTTATTTTAAAAAACGGGCTTTAAAAAAATAAATCCAAGTCTGCCTTACTTTGATTTTAAAAAGAAATCTGAATCAAATGCAAACACATTATGTCTATGGTCCCCTTTGCAAGAATTCGGTTTGGCACCTAGTTGTCCGATTATGCACATCTTCTCACAATCGCGTTTACGCCTAAATCCTGTAAACGACATGCGGTGAAGCGCATAACCGGCAGTATGAAACGTGCTGAAATGCGGAGAATTGCTTGTTTACATGGTCAAAATGCGCTTTAACGGCCACGGAGAATTAAAACTCGCTATTTAACGCGCATTCGATAATGCGCATAATCGGACAGGTAAAGCGCCTCAACCCCCGATTTGCGCACCGCTCTTGTAGAGGTAATTTTTTTACTGTGACTTGAAAGAGCTTTAAATCGCTCTTGTAGAGGCACCCTATATCAGTATCATAAAATGGAATCTTCCACTTTTAGATATATTTTTTTAAAAGTTCTTTTTACAAGGCTGCTTACAAAATAAGAATTGGGATTGAGTAGAGGGGTAAGTGCTCCTGCTGAATGACCCACCAATTGGAGGCCAATGGTGAGGGTTTAGTGCCTGGCACACAATTCAGATTCCATAATGCTGATGTTTTTGGAGGGTGGGTGGGAGTTAAATGCATTCCTGGCTCTTCTGCGTTAGAAATCTGGAGATACAAAGACAGTGTCTGCAACAGGCTCCAAAATTCAGATGGGAAGGTGGCCATTTCCTCCACGGCTCCTCTTTCCTGAGCCCTGTGTGTGCTTCTTCCTCCATAGGACTGTCTCATTTCTGTCATTGCCATGCTGGAGGGGAGTTCTTCTAAGACAGCCGTCCCCATCATGGTCCCTTCCAGATGTTTTGGACTTCACTTCTCTTCCGGCCCAGCCAGCATGGCCAATGGTCAGGAATGCTAGACTTGTAGTTCAAAATATCTGGAGGGCACCAGGTTGGGGAAGGTTCTGCTAAGCTTATGGCATCTGGGATTAGCTCTTGCTGAACAAGCATCGAGTTTGGACAAGGAGGAAGGGGAGAAGAAAGGCAAAGGTTTCAGTCAAGAAATGCTAAAGACCATAAGTTCTCAGTTGGATCAGACCAAGGATGGAAGTTCATGCAGAAGAGCTTCTTCCACTTCTTCCTCTTCTTCCTCTACTTCCTCCTCCTCCTCCTCCTCCTCCTCCTCCTCCTCCTCCTCTTCTTCCTCCTCCTCCTCCTCCTCTTCCTCTTCCTCTTCCTCTTTCCTTTGCTCAAGCTCTTGCAGCTCTTAAATTTGGATGTTGGCTTAGAAACCAAGGGTCGCTCTAGCATGATCTTCCTGTTACCTACCTTGCACACTTACTATTCCTTACTTAGCTGGTAATTCTTGCTTCCCTCCCTCCCCTTTGCCGGTCGGATCTTTGCCAAAACATTTTAAACCATGTGTATATACAAACATGGCAACTGGAATAAACTGAATGCATTTGGCTAGAAATCAATATGATTTGAGCACAGACCTCAACGCAGAATTCCATCTTTGTAAGGAGCGGTGTAATTTCACCACCTTTCCCGGGTCAGGAAAAATCCCTGGCCCCTTAAAAGATGGTGCTGGTGCCCAAGAATGTCTTCTTTCTTCTCTCCCTGCAAGGAACTGAGGCAGGAGGGGGGAAGAGAACAAAACCCACCCCAAACCATCATACTTGCGCCTAGAACTCCTCCAGCCCAGACATCTGAGCCTCCATCTGCCTTTTCCTTTGAACCACTTCTGTTTCTAAGGGGTTGGAATAGATGGATTTGTCCATTTCGGTTTCTTTTGGTTTCTCATTTTTCCAATCACCAGTTAATTCTGCACCCTTTTTGCATCAGTTCATGACTTTTTTAAAAAAAAAAGTTTGCATGAAAATTCATATGCATTTCCACAAGCGTTTCTCCCAATATATGCATTTTTGTATGCACTTCTGCCCAATATACAAGTTTTTGGAAGCTGTTTTTCAGCAGATAATGGTGGTTTTGGGGGGGTGAGTGGGTACATTTTCCACTAATATGTGCTTTTCTGTATGCATTTTCCGTTTGGAGATCAGCATTGGAACATTCTGAGACATGGAAATAACAGAGGAAGTGCAAATATGGTTTGAGAAGTGCAAATACGGTTACTTATTAAAATGCAAACTGAACAAATTGATCAAAGATCACGCTGCCAAATAGACCAAGGCACTAACTTAGTATAAAGCAGCTTTCTATGTTCTGCTTTTTAGAGAGCCTCCAATCTTTCACCTTGGGTGAGAGCCCTCGTCCTCTGAAATAGTATAAAGGAATATTATAGCTGCTTGTTAAGCCATAGGTGCCTTCCGCACCGTGAGCAGCCATTGAACCAATCTCTGTAGTGTGGAATTGCCATGCTTCATTCACTCATGTTTTATGTGGGATCCCCACAGCTGTGTTCTCACGTTACACTAAGCCATGGTGTGTTGCTTTAGCTATGAATTGTCTTGCAGATGAATTTTGTTCCTCTCCTGTCCATTTTGCCAGCCTTCATCGTATTTTCATTTCCAGACCGCTCTTGCTGGGCACTTCTGTTTCAGAGCAGACAGCAGCGAAGGCTAGCCATGGTTCTGGGTTCAGACAGCACAACAAGCTGTGGTTTAAACAAACCGGATTTTGTAAGCCAACAACAAACCATGGCTTCTATTTGTGGTTTGTAGCAGTTTAGCAAAGCATGGTTTGTTTGCAGGGATGGATTCAGACACACCAACAAGCCAGATTTCAGCAAATCACACCATGGCTTAGCGTTATGTGCAGACCAGGGAGATGTCATCATGTTGTCCTCCTGTATTTTCCCAGCGCTGTTTATTTGGTGTTACAGAAAGTCCATTTCTTTTAGAACGTCAGGAGAGTGCCACAATCTCCACAGATGTAGATGCTGCTTACCTTTTTAAAGAGGTGTGTTTTTGATGCGTGCAGTGACTTAGTACACAAACTCAACACACATCCACTGTAGCCTTTGTGGTGGGTGACCCATGTCTTTTTGTCTTACCAGTCTTAGCAAAATCCTCCTTCAACGAAAGGGTGTTACAACGCTGATTTTAAAAATGACTTTTCCAGTAACCACCATTTTAGCAGCATATTTTTTTTAAAAAAATGAAATACTTCCAGACCAGAACTAAATATTTTTTGGCATTTCATGCGTAGCAATGCTAAATAAATAGTTGTGGCGTTTACAAAGATTGCTTGGAATTTTTCTTCTTTTCAAATGGCTGCTTGGGTGAGTTGGGTCTTCTCTTTCCCCCACCTACAGTAGCTGTGTCCCTCTCACTGGTGTAGGCAGACCATAGTGGGGTGAACACACAGAAAAAGTCCCAATGTTCCCAGTGGTGTGGATAGTCAGTGGCTGAATTTGGACGACACATTAAGCAACTGTGGGGGGGAAACAATCGTCAGTTGTATTGACTATCGTGTCATCCGAATGCTGCCATAGTCAACTCAGCGCTGATCCTAATCCACACCACGGTTGATTATTTGTTACCATGTTGTGTGGGGAGTACCCCCTAGATGAACAACTGTAAAGTTGCTTATTACCCCGCCATTGACTATCGTGTTGTCCGAATTCAGCCAGTAATTCCACTTGCAGCAGCGAGTACTGGGGCTAGGGACAATCCATCCGAAGGCAGCCCTTACCTCAGACCTGGAAATAAAGAGCTAAGAATGGAATGTGGACATAGGGCAGCCTTCGCCAGCCTGGTGCCTTCCAAATGGGTTGGACTGCAACTCCCATCATTCCCAGCAGGCACGTCCAATGGGAAGTCTGACATGGAGAGATGAGCCAAAACCCGGCAGAGTTGATTTCTACTTCCGCTGTTCGGTTTCACTGGAAATCTTCTGTTTGTTCTCTGTCTTGCCCTTCTTTAAGTTATCAAGATTTGCAGGTTATGCTGCTGGGCTTAGACTTCAGTTGTTTTGTACAATGTCAGAAGCCAAGCACCCAGGTCAATTGAACAGCTTGAGGGCATCTGATGGTAACTCACCAGATGGTACAGACGACTCTCTGGTACGGTTGGAATGGAAAACATTTACCTAGAGGGTATTTAGAGGGCTGAGATTATTGCGTTCAGCAAATGGCTTAATTGGATCTGTTTAATCAAGAGAAGAGCGAGAAGACTTGAGTGAGCCTGTTTAAAAGCAGACCAAACGACTTCATAGCAATAACAACTTTAAGAGCAATACTTAAAACTGAATTCCATTAAAGCTTCTCTCGTAAATGCTAAGGGCGAAAAGGATAATGGTAGAAATGCAGTGGGGTTTTTTTTGTCAGTGTAAAATCATCTTGGTTGGTTTTTTTGGGATTTGTCATAGCAGATCTTAAATGATATGAATGCCATTGCATGTCACCTCCCCTTTGATCAAATGCCCTTTCGCTTATGATGACTGCACCCAAAGCAAGCCACTGTCTGCACAAAAACATTCTTGTAGTTAAAGCTATACTCTAGGGTTCTAGGTCCTCTTCTTGCATCTTCATGTAAGATGCATCATTGTGTGGAGGGACATCACACACACACACACATTCACACACTCACATGTTGGCTTCATTAACTTTCTTTAGAGTTCTTACAGTCTAAACCAGAGTTCTTGAACCCCATTGCACTGGGCCTGTCTAAATATTATTAAGTACCTGAGACTACCGAGGTGTCTTTCCCATCCTTGCCTAAGAAAAGCACTGATGGATCAGAAAAAAGGCCTATCTGATCCTGCCTGTTTCTCATGGTGGCCAATCACATGTCTGTGGAAAGACCACAAGTAGGGCATAAGGACAGTAGTCCTCTCCTTCTGTTGTTCCTCAGTGTCTGAGGCATGTGGCCTCTGATTCTGGAGGCATGCAGCCATTGGGAGAGAGAGTAGACTTTTCCTTAAGTATCCTGGAACCAGGGCTCTAAATGTCAAGATGAGCACTTTGGGACTACACCTGCAAATGAACCGGAAACCAATGCAGCTTGGGAAGAATAGGGGTAATTTGTTCTGTGCTGCTTTCACCAACAATCATGTGTCCTGTGATCCCTTGAGGCATTCAGAGGAAGCTGGTGGAAAGATCAAGGCAGGAAGGCAAATTAAGGCAGGAAGAAAGTAGGACCTTGGATAACTCCGAGTGGGTTCTGCTGGCTGGAACTCTCTCCTAATGGAACAACAGGAGAGTGTTGTCTCAGCAGGGTGTTAAAGGGAACTGAAGCTTTATGAAATCTGAGAAGACCTGTAGTGTGGTCAGCTACACCCCTCCTGGAGGAGATTACTAAATTGTTAAAGGGCCCTTGCCTGATTTTATAGCCGGTGACTTCTGGGAGATGGCGGTTCTGCCAGGGACTCGTCCTCTGAGCCAGAGGACAATGGCAGGGCTGTGTCCTCTGGCTGGGAGGGCTCTGGATAACACACTGTCTGTTCTACCCTGAAACAAGTAGGCTGTGCTTTATCCTCATCAGAATCTTTTGCTGTACACTGAAAGGCCCATGGGCTGGGGGTGGGGGTCATGTCATGATTCTAAGCCCTCCCACCGAGATGTGAGACAATAAAGAGATCTGTCGTGCAATCCACAAAACTTCTATTCAGTGAATAGATGTCTCTTCACGCCTGAAGGCAGTGAGAATGCTAGGAGCCGTCCTCTAAGCTTAATTAGCCTAACAAAGCAAGGCAGTTGCATATCAACTAAATGGACAGTTTCCCCGACAAGCTTTTACCAAAGTCCTCTTTCAGGGAGGGTCTTCGAGCTGTAACCTCTGGTGAGTGGCTAGCTTAGCAAACCGCCTCCCACTTCCTCTCAACTCCGCTCGCTTGACCCTGTGGCGGACTCTGGGATCTGTCAATTCTGATGTTCCTTCCCCCTCTGACAAAGACTGAGTTTCCCCGGAGGGGAGGATAATTTCTGAGCCTGGGCCTCCTGTTTGATAAGCTCCTGGGAAGGCTCCTCCTTGATTCCTAGAGAGTCTTGGACCCCCTCTAGATGGATTCCATTTGACGCCTGTTCCTCCGATTATGCGCATCTTCTTGGAAGCGCTTTATCGTAAATGCTTGTATGCAGGAGGTAATTGAGCACTCAACAGGTGACCTTACTGGTTGTTTCAAATGCGCTTTACAAGTAGTTAATGCGGAGAATCACTTGTTCACATAGTCAAAATGCGCTTTAACGTCCGGAGCAAAATAAAACTCACTATTTAACGCACATTCGATAATGCGCATAATCGGAGAGAAAACGCGCCTCTACGCCCGATTTGCGCTCCGTTCTTGTAGAGGTAAATTTTTTAATGCGCCTTGAAAGAGCTTTAAATGCCTCTTGTAGAGGCAGCCTTGGAGAATTTCCTCTCCCACTTCCTGTCTTGGCCGGACTTCTTCAGGCTCCGAGTCTGATTCGGGATACACACCAGGAAGACCAGGCCTGATCCTGAAGTCAGCCCCACATTAGCTGAACATAATTATGTTGTTATTAGAGTGCATGTGGCTCCTTTTTTTCCTTTTTTAAAATTCAAATATATTTTCATTTTAAAAAAAGGCATTATTCACTTCCAGGACTGTTGCATGTTTATATTCCAGTTTGCAGAGTTGCAGTAAAGAAAGTTAGAAAAGTTATTTCCTTTCCCTTCCTGTCTCCATTTAAACATATTTTGCTGTGTATCTGTAATTTCCTCAGGTTGCCCAGTATCTTACCTGTGGACCTGTGATTTATGTGTGTTGTATACTGCAGGAATGCTTATATCTTGCTTCTATATGCAAAAGATTATATGGCTTCCCATAAATATGCAAGTTGTTGAATTAGCTCCTTGGACATACAAATATGAAAACAAAATCTCCATTTTTGTTTAACGTGCAGCCATTCTAGCTGAATTTGACAACTGTAGGTGTATGTATAGAGGTGTAGAGAAGAGAAATCTGCTGGACATATACCTGTAGAAATATGCATGAAAAAGTGACTTCCTTTGTTCCACAGTAGTGGGTTAAATCTTGATTGGATGGGAAAATAATAACTCTTGCCCAGGGATTGGCAACCTGGTGCCCTTCAGATGTTTTGGACTACAGCTCCCCCATTGGCCATACTAGCTGGGGCTGATGGGAGTTATCCAAAACATCTGGAGGGCGCCAGGTTTCACATGCCTCTGTAGTGCTTGGGGAAAGTTTATCTGGTTGCTGACTAATTCTCTTCTAAAGGATTCATCAACTTGGTGCAGCTGATTGGCTGGTGAAGCCATCATAGTACTCAGGAGTAAGTGGGGTCATAATGTTTAGAGCAAATCCTTAAGAATGGTCCTGGTTAAAGCAGCAGCAGCCACCCTCACTGAATATTAATGCATCTTCTAGAACCGGCATGATAACTCTTGTAGTTCAAGGACCTGTACAGAATATAACGATAGAAGCATCCAACTCTCCTGTTGAGGAATTGCCTCATTCCTTGGCTTCCTGTCTGTGTATTTTAAGAAGAAATATGATTTAGTGCTCATTAGCCAGATGGAACTTTACATTTTTCTAGGGTTAGAGATTAAAGTTTGAAAGTCTTTATCTTGCTGGAGGGAATTGGAGCTTTACGTGCTATAACATAATGATCCGTCAGCATGGAAAACTCTGCACTATTATTAAACTTTGTATGCCTTTTTTTTTTACACTGACGTCTGTGGCGCTTAACTTGATGTTCTAATGAAACAGTTGTCTGCAAGCAAAACTCTGAGCCCCCAAAGAGACTTTTCACTGCACTTCCTCTCCCTTCCCAGGTCCCGTGGCCTGTGGGTACTGAATGTCAGAGCCCCCTCTGGATTTTCAGGAAAAGTAGGGGACTTAGTTGAAGTATGCTGCACTGGAGACTCCTTCCTGACTCCAAGTGTAAGACGAAAACAGAACAGTTACCGTGGGTGGAATGAAATGACGGCAAGATCAGAACACAGGAACCCCTTACTACAGGGATGGGGACTGTGTGGCACGCCAGGCATTGTTGGACTACAACCCCCATAATCCCTCACCATTGGCTACGCTAGCTAAGGCTGATGCAAGAGTTTTAACAATGCCTGGCGTGCCGCATGTTGCTTTAGCGGAGCTGTAGGAAAGGGAAGCCCCTTTGGTGCCCAGCCAAAGTGTTTCCCTCTTTAAAGAAATGATTGTGCGATCGACTCTCACTTCAAGAGTGAGGAGCGATTCCTACAGTCCAGATATGTGGAGGAGACCGGTGGGAATGGAACTGTCCAGGTTTCCCACACCTGCCAGGGACTGTGTGGGGAAGAGTCTTCTATCTCTCCTCACAGTAGTTGCCACACTCTTAGTAGAAAGCGGAACAATAGGATATAAACCACCAAGAGAGCTTCGGCTATGGGGTGGTATGTAAATGCAATAAATAATAATAATAAATAAATAAAGATCATAAACAAAACAAACAGCTTAAAACAAACCCTCAGAACACAGCATAGACGTGATTGACTGTAATGTACCCAATGTGTCAGGGGTGGGGAAAGTGTGGCCCTCCAGATGTTGTTGGATTGCAATTCCCATCTATTTATTTATTGTTATCATTACACTTCTATCCTGACTTCTCCTCTTGCGAAGAACCCAAGGGGGCCTACACAGTCCTCCTCTCCAGTTTATCCTCACAACCTATCTGTCGGGTAGGTTAAGCTGAGAGTCAGTGACTGGCCCAAAGTCACCCAGTGAGCTTCATGGCCAAGTGGGGACTAGAACCCAGATCTCCCGAGTCCCAGTCAAACCTCTAACCACGATGCCACACTGGCTTATCATCCCTCACCATTGACTATGTTGGCGAGGGCAAATGGGAGTTGCAGTCCAGTAACTTCTGGTCACTTGGAACCTGCCCTTCCTCCCATCTCTGGCCTTGATTGGTGCATCTGCCTGAGGTCAACAACCAACCCCTGCTTCTCTCTCTCCCCCCCCCCCCCAGGAAAGGGGGTGGGGTGAGGATCATCCCCACCGTTGAGCTGGGCTTCAAAAGCACTTGGAGGTGCTTGGGGACCCAGTGCAACTGCAGAAACGATCGGCACTGCCCGGCTTTAAACCTGGAGCCAGGATTTGTTTTGCCATTGGGCATCTGAGGCACTTGGAGCCCCTCAACCACCCTGTCCCCAACTGGCCAGCCCCAGCCTCTCCCCTCCGTGACTCTGGAGGCATTTCAAAAACCTTTGGGCATAGGCACCCTCCATGAGGCATGGAGGACAGGAATCAGAATATGCAACTTCCCGTTCTCTCCAGCTTGCCACCGGCTGGGGGAACCTTCTTCCTCATAATTGTGCTGTGCCTGTTGAAGCTGATCTCAGCTGTGGGCATGATCCTTGCCCCCCCCCCCTCCGATTGGCTGCTAGTTGGGGAAGAACACCGGTCCTCCTGAGATCACCCTTGCCAGAAGGTGGTGGAGCACTCTCCACCATGAGCAGAACTGTGACCTCTGCTCATGCTCTTGAGTTGCAAACCCTTCAGGGCCTCGCAAAGCAAGTTTTGCTGAATTGCAGAGCAGTCGCCTGTTGTTCCCTCCCTGATGAAGAGCCTGCCCGAAGCGGGTCCGCTAGAAACGCGCAAATGTGTCTCAACTTCGACGGAAGGCCTCGAACCTCCTGTTTTACGGCATGTTCTAACCCAGCCTGCTCCAATCTGGTCTCCTTTAAAACTGTTGGACCACAACTTTCATCACTCCCAGCCAGCTTGGCTGGGAATGCTGGGAGTTGTGGTCCAACACATCTGGAGGACCCCAGGTTGGCGAAAGCAAGGAAAAAGCTGGCCTGTTTCAGAAATCCTTTGGAGAAGCGGCAGGGCTGAAGTAAAGGCCGTGCATTGCAAGTACGGGCAATTTAAACTGAGCCAAGGTGGGGGGAAAATAAATGTCCTGATACATTTATTCCGAGGGTTTGCTTCAGTCTTAGGAGGAGTATTTCCCTTGTACATGGCTAGCCAAATAAGTAAATTTGTGCAAGTCCTCCCACCGTCATGCGAAACAAGAATTTCAACAGCTGGGTTGCTTAAGAGATCCGGGGCAATATATGTTGGTATTTAGGGTGTGTCCCATAACCTTTAAATTGCTAGAGGCCAGGAGTGGGTGACAGAGTAACTCCGTCTTCAGTGACTTGTGTGTAGCTTGTACACGTTCCCCGAACTGGAGTGAAGCAGCTGCTGGGACAAATGGACTGGTTGGTTTGGAGGGCTGTGAGTTCAGGTCTTTTAAGGCGCTTTTAGCATGCAAGAAGAGCTCTGTTGGAACTTCAGGCCAGATACCCAGTGTCTTGTTTCCAGTGGTGGCCAGCTTGCTGCCTCTGCAAAATTCACAAGAAGGCTATGGCGTCCACAGCCTCCCCTTGGTTGTGCCCCACAGTCAATACTCTCAGGTATACTACCCCCGACCATTGAAGTTCCATTTAGCTACTATGGTTGGTCATTGTTGATGGGCTTGTGTTCCGTGAATGAATCCGATTCTGTAAAAGAAGTGGAGCTAAGCTAGTGTCTGTAATCACACCCTTTGGGGGCGCATTTCATTGCATTTAGTGCTCCCCCCCCCTGTCCCCGTTAGTTCATTTCTGAACAGCAGCTCCATTGGGAGGCTCTGACTTTTAGGGTTATGAAAGAGGCAGACATTTCTACTCTTTTTTATTTTGTTTATAATTGTATAAACATGTATAGCAGCTTTCCCTGACCTCATGCCCCCCGGATGTGCTGGACAAAACTCCCAGGATCCCTCAGCTAAGCCATGCCAAGTTGGTACCACCACAAGAAAAAATCCTTGTCCTTTATGCCTGTCCTCCATTGGGGGGGGGGGCTTCTACCCCAAAAGATGGCCAAAAACGTTTTAAATAAATAAAATAAATAAAAATTCAGGCAGTGGAGGGGACACAGAGCATGACCTTGGACGTGCTCAGGTGAAGGCAGGTTGGCAAGGAGCTTTGGACAAGGCTTTTAACGCACTATCATCCTGGCTCATTTGGCTGTGAGCTGCCTCCAGAGGCAGTAAGCCTATATGCACCAGTTGCTGGGGGACATGGGTGGGATGGTGCTGTATCACCGTGTCCTGCTTGTGGGGTCCCTGGTTGACATCTGGTTGGCCTCCGTGAAAGAGTGCTGGACTAGATGGACCCTCGGTCTGATCCAGCAGGGCTCTTCTTAGGCTCAGAGACCTCCTGTGTTTTCCCGCTGCTTCACCTGTTTTTGTCTTTCCATGGAAAATCTGTGGAGTAAGAAAAGAGTGAAATGAGAGCAAGTGTGAAGAAGACAGTGATAGAAATAATGTTCAGTGCTAAACACTTTGAAACAGCTCTACACTTCGACCTGGTTCTCATGTCATAACAACCCAGGGCTTTTTTAAACCCTGGGTTGTTGTGAACGACTCAGAGCAAGGGGGCTCTCACTGCCTGATAGCTCACCCTGCAAGCAGGAAGCGCTAAACAACCCAGGGACATAGTTTCCCTGGCTTATTTAGCATTGCACGCTCACTAAGAACTCTTGAGTTGTTGAGGGAGTTGGTCTCCCGGGTTCCAACCCTGGGTTGCCTCTCCCCCAACAACCCAAAATTCCTGGTTCACGCACCACCCTAAATAACTCTGTCCTGGGTTGTTTAGTTCCTCTCGCTTGCAACAGGAGTGATCGGGCGGCAGGAACGAGTCTGCTTCGTTGGTCCTGCTTATTCGCGAAAACTCAGGGTTGAAAAAAAAATACCTAGGTTGTTGCTGCCAAACCAGGCCTTTATGACATTGACGATGTAACATTTGAAGACCACAATGTATCTGAAAGCAGGAGATAAATGTGTTTCTGGAATCTTGGGCTGGTTGCATAAGAACATAAGACGATCAGACCAAGGGTCCATCTAGTCCAGCACTCTGTTCTCACGGTGGCAAACCAGCTGTCAACTGGGAACCAACAAGGAAGTCATGGGTGCAACAGCACCCTTCCGCCCATGTTCCCCAGGATGTAGTGTGTATAGACTTACTTGCTGGTCTTGGAGGCACGTTAATGTGTGTTTAAAGACACACCTTCTCTGCAAACGTTAGAGAGGGCGTGTATTTGATCCACAGTGACAGCATAGGGATTTCGCTTCTGGACCAATGAACAAAACTGCCCCCGATACCGTTCCACTGGCTGCGTTCTCCAACCCCCAATTCCCAAGCCCTATCTTGTCTTCCATTTTCCACTTGCCAAGTCATATTTTTATGAATCACTTTGGAGCAGTGCCCACGGAGGTGCCTGGGCGGGGCACTACGTGACCTTGAACTGTGAGCTTGGGAATCTGGCGGAGAGGGAAGTCAGCTCGTTCTGAACTAGGGTGTGTTTTACAGCCGGCGGGGCCGGCGCTTAGCGCATGGCAGGAAAAGGGACGGCAGCTCCCATTTCAAACAATGGAACATAAATGTTAGGATAAGATTATATTCAACGACCCGGGTCGTTTAAAAATGCTTTTAATATAGAAAGCAAAGATAACTGCACTGGCCCATGGGGGGGGGGGGGGAACCTCATGGACCAGCACTGTTTACCGTTTCTTTTTATGTGTCTTGGAAAATATTGCATTCAGCCATTTAGAGCAGAATCTATGGCCCGAAGAAGATTATTTTCTACCACCCCAAGAAAGACCTTGGATTTTTTGAGGGGGTCCCTTCTCCCCAACCACTAGACAATACCACCCAATTTGGCTTCAGTTGAGGATTCTACCTATTGCGCCACCTAAAATTAATCTCCGGTTTAAAGCAAAGACTGTCATGAACCATGTGTTTCACGCATTTCTTCTTTGTCCCAGAATACTTGGTGTAATCTGATACCTGCAGCATCTACTGGTGACTCATTCATTCAGTCTGCAGTTTCCATTTTGAGACTGAGTCTAAGGCTGCCTCTATAAGAGGCATTTAAAGCTCTTTCAAGGCACATTAAAAAAATTACCTCTACAAGAACGGAGCGCAAATCGGGCGTAGAGGCGCGTTTTCTCTCTGATTATGCGCATTATCGAATGCGCGTTAAATAACGAGTTTTATTTTGCTCCGGCCGTTAAAGCGCATTTTTACTATGTGAACAAGCGATTCTCCGCATTAACTACTTGTAAAGCGCATTTGAAACAACCGGTAAGGTCACCAGTTGAGTGCTCAATTACCTCCTGCATACAAGCATTTCCGATAAAGCGCTTCAGCAATTATGCGCATAATCGGTTAACCAGGCGTCAAACGGAATTCATCTAGAGGGGGTCACAGTGCAGATCTCATGGCCATAAAATCTGGCCTAACCTTTGTACGTCTTTCTTTTCCCCCATTGAGCTCGATTAAGGGCTCTGGAGAACCTGAAAGCTTGCACGCTCTTTTGTGGCATTTTAGTGGTCCTAATAAAGATATTGCCTAACTGGGTTTTTAAAAATTCATTGGGGTGGGGGCAATGGGACCCCCAACACATTCTCGACCAAAAGGATTGGTGTGGCGAATGTTTACAACTGTAAGATCAATGGCCAGTGCTAAGTGCTCCCTGTTGCTGGGTACCATGAGAGAGTTAGTATAGATGGCTCTTTTATTAAATCATTGAGGTTTGAAATTGAATCGTAAGACAGGGGTCTCTGGCCTCATTGCCGCTAAACAGCAGGGATGATAGTGTGGACTTTTCTTCTATTCCTGTTCCCAGTGTAGTGTATTTAAGGGAATAAGATATGATTGAGAGCATGGCTTGGTGATAAATATGGGTTCTCGATCCACAGACTCCTCAACCTTTGATTTTTTTTTCTTACCACTCCAGACAAGGCTGCATATTGTGGTCTTGCTGTGTAGACTTAAGTTATTATTGTAACATTTACCATGGTTTTGGAAGTCCCCACCCCACCCCTAGAAGACTTGGGTTTGCACTCCCCGTTTAAACTTAAGACTTAAACTATCACGCTGGAAGGATAAATGCTTACCTTCCATAATGCCATGGACTGGGGACTATCAGCGCTATCAGCATTTGAATGGGTGTTGTATAGACACCATTTGTGAGTGGATAAGTACATGGATATGTGGTCTGCTTTTCTTGAAACTTATGCCTAACTCTCCCCCCCCCCCACATTTTTTTAATGAATGGTGTATCTGATGAAAAAAATGATGACATTCCTATGTATTTATTTATTCACGACATTTATATACTGCCCAACAGCCAAAGCTCTCAGGGCGGTTCACAAAAGTTACAACCATACAAAACATTGTAACAACACAATATAAAAATACAGCATAGAACACAACCAGAGTAAAGAACCACGCAGCAATGCAGATTTAAAATACAAATTTAAAATACAGATTTAAAACAGCAGAGTTAAAAGACTATGATAATAAGCTGTTAAAATATTGTGAAAATAAGTAGGTTTTCAAAAGGAGTATAATGTAGGTGCCAGGCGAACCTCTCTAGGGAGCTCATTCCACAGCCAGGGTGCCACAGCAGAGAAGGCCCTTCTCCTGGTAGCCATCTACCTCACTTCCTTTGGCAGGGGCTCAAGGAGAAGGACCCCTGAAGATGATCTTAGGGTCTGGGCAGGTACATATGAGAGGAGGTGTTCCTTCAGATAACATGGCCCCAAGCTGTATGTAATTTTTCTTTTTTTTTTCTTTTTCACAATTTATTTGTTGTTCTATTTTGTGAAATTTACAATAAAAGGATTAAAAAAAAGCTTTAGGTAAGCTGTGGGGACCTTTAAAATTTTGTATTTTAAAATATTTATTATTGCATTTATATCCCGCCTTTTTTCCTCCAAGGAACCCAAGGCGGCGTACATAATCCTCCTCCTCCTCCTCTTCATTTTATCCTCACAACAGCAACCCTGTGAGGTAGGTTGGGCTGTGACTGGCCCAAAGCCAACCAGTGGGTTTCCATGGCTGAGTGGGGACTAGAACTCGGCTCTCCCGACTCCCAGTCCAACACTCTAGCCACTACACCACTTTGGCTCGACTTGTTTTTAGTGAGTTTGCTCCGCTGCGTTTGTATTCAAATGGTTTTACCTTGCTATTGGTTTTATTGTATGAAATTGAATTTAATGGCTTGGATTTTTAACTATATCTGTTTGCTGTATTTTAAGTGCATTATGAATGTTTGTTAAGGGTGTAATCCTGTGCGTGTTCAGACAGAAGAATGTCCTGGGGCATGCTGGGATTTGTAGGTCGTCTTTCTGTCTAGGGACTCTTTCCTAAATGTCTTGCTTAATTGTCTTCTCTTTGTCTTATTCTTTTCCAGGTTAATTCTTACAGGCAGCAGTCAAGGAAAAAGCACAATGGAATTCTACGAGTCCACCTATTTCCTCGTCCTTGTCCCCTGTGTTGTGATTGCCGTCATCTTCCTCTTCTTCTGGCTTTTCATGAAGGAAACGCTGTACGATGAGGTCCTCGCGAAACAGAAGAGGGACCAGAAGTTCCCACCTGCCAAGACCGATAAAAAGAAAGCCGAGAAGAAGAAGAGCAAGAAGAAAGAGGCCCAGAATGGAAATCTCCACGAGTCCGACTCGGAGAGCGCCCCTCGGGACTTCAAGCTCACCGATGCTTTAGGGGCAGAGGAGGAGCACATTGCCCCTGCCCCGCTGGGAGCGACAGAGGCCCCCAGCAGCCTCCGAGAGCGCAAGAAGAAAGAGAAGAAGCACAAAGGGAGTCCAGAGGAGCATGCGCCAAGGGAGTCGGACGGATCTAAGCCTGCGGGGAAGAAAGTGGAACCAGTGCCTGTTACAAAACAGCCAACTCCGCCGTCAGATGGAGCCGGGTCCAAGAAGAAGGCTGGGCAAAAAAAGCAGAAGAATGGAATAGGTCTGTCAGTGCTACAATTTGTATTTGGGTGGGGTTTTTTTTTTTTTTTTTTGGAGAGTTGGGGAGTTTAGCCAACTCTCTGTGTTAACTTTATTTAAAACATTATTTTTATCCCTGCTCTTCTGCAAGGGTGGCTTACAGATCCGTAACAAACAAGAGAGCTCTTTCCGGCAGATTACAGTCTCAGTGACATAACACAAAAGGAAAGGGGGATGGGGAGGGAAGAGGAAAACAAGAGGAGACTTGGGCACCAAGTCTTAATGTGGCAAAGTTCTTGTTATGACCAGCTAGGATGGAAATGAACTGCTCACAATTCAAAATCAGGTATTGTGTCAGGCCTATGAAAAATGTCGTGACAACCATTGATAGTGGCTGTAATGCAGTGCTGGGCAGAAAGTAGATCTCCAGATGTTTTGGACTTCAACTTCCAGCATTCCTGACCATTAGTCATGCTGGCAGGGATATCTGGGAGTTGAAGTGTCAAAAGTCTGGAGATCTACATTCCCCCCCCCCCCCCCCCCCACTATTATGCAGCCTGAAGTTGTTGACTTACTGGGTGAGGCCTTGCAGCATCTGCCAGCATCTTGTCCCTCCAGCTGTGACATGTAAGTCTTGTGTGGTGGTGGTGGTGGTGGGGGAGCAGATCACTTTCACTCCTGTACAATTCCATGAATGAGGCAAGGCAATGGTATGATCAAAGCCTATCCTGGATGCGCTCCAGGTTAGGGAAGGCAAAATAGCCTCAACACAAAGTCAAAACACAAATGCAGTTTTTATCCTACATTTGATCCCTAGTTTGGAGATATAGTAGATGTTTTGGCCTGCAGCTCTCATAAGAACACCAGAAGAGCCCTGATGCTGGATCAGACCAAGGGTCCATCTAGTCCAGCACTCTGCTCACACAATGGCCAGCCAGCTGTCCAGGGACCCACAAACAGGACACGGCGCAACAGCACCCTCCACCCATGTTCCCCAGCAACTGGTGCATATAACCATCAGGACTAGTAGCCATGGATAACCTTCCCTTCCAGGAATTTATCCAACCCCCTTTCAAAGCCATCCAGATTGGTGGCCATCACTGCATCTTGCGGTAGTGAATTCCAGAGTTTAACTATGTGCTGTGTGAAGAAGTCCTTCCTTTGATCTGTCCTGAAACTCCCACCGGTCAGCTTTATGGGATGACCCCATTGGGTTCTAGTATTAAAAGAGAGGGAGAAAAATGTCTCCCTGTCCACATTCTCCAACCCAGGCATAATTCTGTACACCTCTATCAGGTCTCCCTTTAGCCTCCTTTTTCCCCATGCTAAACAACACCAACTGTCATTTTAGTTGCCCCTTTCTGCACTTTTTCTAGCGCTACGCTTTCCAGCTCTACTCTATACTGATGATCCGTCACCATTGGGTATGCTGGCTAAGGGCTGGTGGGAGCTGTAGGGAAAAACATCTGCCCATTACTGCTTTACAGCCTGCCTTAGGGTCAGTTCTGATTCCAGGTTTTTGTGGGCCCATGGGCAAGACACCTTCAATGCTCCCTCTCCCGCAGAGCTCCACCAGCGATTTAGTGCACTCTCGCCATGCCTAGTGTGCGGATTTGCAGCACGGGACTCACAGGACGCCGTGCCTGTCCTGCTGACAGCCAGCCTCTTCCCCAGCCTCTCATAGAACGCTAAAAGTCTGGATGATTTTCCCTAAGCACATTTAATGCACCCTTAAGCCTCCGTGTAGTTTGAAAGGAACTGGCAGGGAAAAGCCATCTCTCCCAGCAGCCGGCTCCAAGCCTCAATGTAAAACCCGAACCTTGCACCCCAGGCTCAAAAGCCTTTTTTTAAAATCATACAACGCCCAAATCTCTGCAGAGATAGGATTGTCCTCCCTCGGTGCCCCCAAAGAGCCAGGCTAAAGGGTCGTTCCTTTTTTGCCCGGCAGAAAGGCGGTCTGGTTGAAGTGCTCATCTGCCAGGACCTGACTGGAGGGAGAAAGAGAAGGAGAGGGGTGGAGCAGAAGAGCAAAGGAGTGAAGGAGCAAAAGAGCAGCTCTTCAGGCGAAAGGGATCACAAGCCTTGCCATTGCTTTCACTTGCTTATTTGATAGGCAGAGAGCCAGGGAGCAATCAAGGAGAGGCATCTGCTTTTCCTGCCTCTCACCCCCACCATTGTCTGGGTCGGAGCGAGAGGCTGGTGAGCGAGCAGATTGCACTGGGGAAGAGGAGGAATAACTCCAGGGGCTGTTGCCAGTGGGCCCCTTCCGTGGTTGTGGGCGCTCTGCAGGCGCCAAACCGTCCCTGCCCTTGATGCCAGCCCCACTCGAGCTTAGCAGGTGTCGTAGCTTCCAGATTGATCTCTGTACCAGCATCGTGTGTTGAAATTGTTTAATGTCTTTGCTTCATCCTGGATTGTTTCTTGGTGTGTTGCTTACTCTCACTTTCTCCCCGTTTTCCCTTCCATCTTGTTTTTAATGGGAAAACAATGTTCTTCCGCTCAATCTAGTGCTGCTTCTGTGTACAAAGAAATCAAAACAGAACAGCGCATCCTCAAGGCACTTTCTCTGGATGTTGAACTTCCATTTTTTAAAAAAAGGGTCTAGTCCTCATTATTATGGAGATATAGTGGGGGGGAGGGGGATGTGCACGCACTATTCTACCCAATTGCTCATTTACAAGCAAGCCTATGCTCAACTCCCTATATTCTGGCCAATCAGTGCAAAGGGATTAGGAGAGCATTTGACAAACGTTTAAGAACTTGGTTCCTATTTTTTACCTAATGGTACCGGATTTTTATTTTTAACCCATTTTAATGTTGCAAATGCCATCTAATTAAATTTAAACTTAAATATCTTACTTATACTTTTTGTTTTTGTATTGACTTAAGATGCTGTTCCTTTTCTGTCCGTCCTCAATCCCCATGTAGACGTGTCCCCACCACTAAATTATACAGGCCTGTTAAATGCCAGCCAGCGTGGTTGTAGGGACATACAAAATCAAACTTGCCTTTTTTTTTCTTTTTTTGGGGGGGGGGGGTAAAAGAGCCTGGAATATAGTTCAGAATCTATATTTATGTCCATTAAATCTACTATGCGACCAAAAGGGGTGATAAGATCTTATTGCTTGATATGCTGAGAATGGACAGGGAAAGAAAGATGTGATTTTTCAGTACATTCCAATTTGTGCCACTTCTGGAATGAGTGGCTGCAAATATATGTGTTCTTACACGGAAGGTAGCTGGGAGAAAACCATTACCGTTTGGCACAAGGATCTTGTACCCTCCACATATCCCAGAGTTCCCTAGGTAATAGCGACACTAAGGCTGTGTTCAGACAACACAATAGCCAATGGTGGGTTAATAGTCAACTCCACGGCTGATTATTGAGGGGGCACTCCCCACACAACATGATTATAATCAACTGTGGTGTGGATTAGGATCAGCGTTGATTTCACTATTAGTCCATGCTGAATTGGCTCACACATCCCTCGCCTTCTCTCCCCCTGCATTTCTCCCGCTGGTATCCCATCAGCCATTGTGAGTTCTGCCGACTGGACTAGAACGGCAGCTGCTGCTTTGGTCACTCTTGCCAGGGGACTCTGTCGTTGCCGAAAGTAACCAACTGTGTGCAACGAAATAGTCAACAGTGCCTGACATATGACACAATAACCAACGGTTGATTATTTGCATTGGTTATTTCAGCTGAATAACCAACCGTAGTGTGAAAAAGTCCCAACAGACGACACAGTAACCCACCATTGACTATTTAACCCAGCGTTGATTATTGTGTTGTCCGAACCTGGTCTAAGTGTGCAGATGCCTGGTATGGAAAGGTGGATATGTTGTCCCTCTTGTGATAACACTGAAAAAAGATCTACTTTCTTTTTTTTGGATTTTGAGAGATTTGACAAGAGGTGTGGCACTTTGTAGACACAGTTCTAAACTGTCGCTTGTTGGCGTGAGTTTTGAAGGCTTGTGTAGGTGACTTCTGCTCTTAGATTGTGATTAAAATGTAAGTGTTCGAAGCTAAAATGAAAAAAAAAATGTGACCCTGATGTTTACCCAGTGAAATTGGGTATGACCCATCCCAAGCGAAATGTTTTAGGCTGCAATCCTGTACCCACTTAACCTGGGGGTCAGCTGCATCGAACTCAATCTTACTTCTGTTCTGAATAGATGCATTGGATTGCCCTGTTGTTAAAAGTTGTATTGATTTTCCGTGGAGGGGGATTTGAGCGCCTCCTACTGAAATCAGATGGTCTTTAAACGTGCCTTAACTGCGGTTTGCAGCCCACGGTCTTTAGTACTAAAAGAGCAGAAAGGTTCAAACAGGTAAGCATGATTCAGGAACTATTTGGCTGCGCTAAGAGGGCCAGGCAGCACCTCAGGACGAAGTTGGTTAAAAAAGCAATCGGTGGAGGAGAGGAAACTGTGTGCGTATGTGTATTTAATGACATAATATTTGAAATGGATTGCAAGGTACCTTTGTACCAGAGAGGCAGTTGGGCTTCTCCGAACCTTTGGGAGGATTGATAAAACAGCTTGCTTTTTTTGCTTAGCTAATGGGACAACTGATTGAATAAGGAGCACAAGATTGGTTCAGCTCAAACTGGAAGGTATTACCTGTTGGTCAGAGAGTGTGGTGTCTGCTTGTGAAGATGGAACAAAGTTTGTTTCTCAAGAGCTGTGCCGGGTCATAATGCCAGTCGCACATGGCTCCCTTCTTTCTTCCTCTAGCAGTCCTTTCCTGGATAGCTAAAATAGGACATCCTCCTAGGTCGGAGTCTTAGCAACTGTGTGGGCTCAGCACAATGCCAGTGAGGCAATACTTTATAATTAACAGAAGGAGTTTCAAAATAGGATGCAACTCTTGCTGCTTAGAACCCCCTTGGCTTTCATGGGGAAGAGGCCGTTGAGTATTTCAGCAACTGCTTTGCCATATAAAGCCTTGTCTTGGCTTGTCAAATTTCACCTGCTGCCTCTTGCATCAGAAGGCTTAATCTGCGATGCTTTTGCATCTCCTGATCTTTTTAGAAAGAAGTTTTGCCTTGATCTGTGGAATGCAGCTCCGAAAACAGAAGAAGTATTCTGTTGGACTAAGGAAGCTTTCAGACTATGCAGAACTTGACCCCAACTCCAGATGTTCAGAGAAAGAGAGAGAGAGAGAGAGAGAATAGTTGTGGTCTAACTAACCACTGAGCATTCTCAGTTGCAGTTCTGTGTTAAACCGTTTCGCTGATATTTAAAGCCTTTTCAGGTGCTTCTGGTAAATCGATAAAAACAGCAAAGAATCTTACGGCACCTTAAAGACGTAACACACTTATCCTGGCTTACGCTTTCGTGGACTGTGTCTCCTTCATCAGATGTATGAAGTGTTAACCTCAAATTGGCAGATCTATATACTCATGCTCTGTGTGTGTGTGTGTGTTGGGAGGGCAGAGATGGAAACTGTTGTCATGGGGAATTGAAATGCAAAAAAAGTGCATTCATCGATGATCATCTTAACAGTTCCCATTCCATGATAACACAGTTGATAAATTCATCATTGTGCTTAGTGCCGTTTTAAGTATTCGCACAACGTCTGCCGTTATGATGGGGGAGGCTGTGAATGGAGCTTGTACATTGCAAGGACCACGTGTGGTTGTGTGTGTGTGTGTGTGTGTGTGTGCGTGCGTGCGTGCGTGCGTGTATCTATATGACTTATGCATGGATACACAGGGCTCCAAATTTGTAACGGGCCTCAGGTTCCTAGATATGTAATTAGATCCAACAACAGGGTGAGATTAACACAAATTTATAAGATAGAAGAAAGGCAAGTACAGAACTCAAGTAATAAAGAAAGAGGAGTAAAAAACCTTTAACACTCTTCCAGCCTTTAAACAAATACAGTTTCAACCATTGGTAATAGTAACGCTGCAACACCGTTGCAGTCCTGTCCTGGCCCTCCCTTCACTTCAACCTTCAGACATCCCTTCAGAAAACACAAACCCCAAAGTCCGGTTCTCTTCTTCTTCAGTCAGGCCTGAAACAGCGCAGACCCTTCCTTCCCTCAGGAACAGAGGCCTCTTTTATTCACAGTCAGTGCTCTAATAATAATAATAATAATAATAATAATAATAATAATAATAATGTATTTATTTATTTATGTCTTACCCGCCTCTCCCTCCGGATCGAGGTGGGGAACAACATCAGTACAACAATATAAAATACATAAGACTGATTAAAAGCATATAAAATTAATACATTATTAAAATTCTCTTGTCTGATCTGCTACTCTTGGCCTTCTGCTGTCTCCGGTGCCTCTTCTCTATTTCTTCGTCTGTTTTCTTCTTTCTCTCATGAAGGCTTTCTTTAACATCTCTCTCAGTCAGCCATGACTCCTTCCCTTCTCTGCCCTTCCCTCATTCCCCTTCCCATCAAATCAACTGTCACTTTCTTTTTCCGTTACCTGGCTGGCAACCTGCGGCTGGGCCATTTCCCCCCCCCCCCCCCCCGTGGACAGATTTTGGGTACAGGTGGACAGTGTCACCTGTGGCGGTATGTACCTTTTGGCTTCCCCGCAGAAGGGAATGGCACTCAGTTACCTGGTTAGTGAGTAAAGGTGAATACTCGGACACCTCTGGAGTGGCGGCTATACCTTCACCTTGTGTCTGGACACCCCAGTCGTCGTCGGCATTTGAGCCTGCTGTCATCTGCACAGCCCCAGCCAGAGTCTGAATCTTTGGGGGGCCTCGCTAGAGCGTGATAGCATGTCACGGAGCTGGCTTGGCGGTGTCTAAATAAATATATCTCTATATACACATATCTACGCACAAGGGGGCTACAAAGGCTGATTTGTCTCGTCTTGTCTTTTTATAGATGACCAAGATGCCAAGAGTGATTCATTTCTACCCCCAACCAAAAAGCAAGACCCCGTCCTGTTGCATCATGAGATAAAACAAGAAAGTGGACCAGGAAAGAAGAAAATCACAGCAAAGAAACAAAAGACAGATAATGGTAATACACAGCTCTCCCTCTGTGTGTGTGTGTGTTTAATGACCCTTTAATCATAAATAGTTATAGGCAAATGTCCCTGTGCTTGATTTTTGGAATTTGGGTTCAGCACACTGAGCTACATTCCATTGGGGGGGGGGGAATAGCTCTCCCCCCCAGTGCCAAATCAGAATTATGTATGTGTGTGTGTGTGGGGGGGGAGGGGATGGACTCCTATTCCATCCCTTCAACCCTCCTTCTTTTATCCCAGGCCTCCTCTACAAGAATTCGGTTTGATGCCCGGTTGTCCGATTATGCGCATCTTCTCATAAACGCATTTACTCCTAATACCAATTCACGAGAGGCGGTGAAGTGCATTACGGGCTATAAGAAACACGCTTTAAAGTTGTTTACATGCGGAGAATCGCATGTTTACATGGCCATAAGGCGCTTTAACTCCCACCGCAAATTAAAACTCGCTATTTAATGCGCATTCAAAAATGTGCATAATCGGAGATAAAAAGCGCCTCAACCCCCGATTTGCGCTCCGCTCTTGTAGAGGTAAAAATTATAATGCACCTTGAAAGAACTTTAAATCACTCTTGTAGAGGCACCCCCAAACTTACTTGGCAGCAGGGCAATGGCAACAGCACCAAGGCCTTCCTCCTCCTCCTCCTCCTCCACCTCCTCCTCCCACCCCAGTTGGTGCATGCTGTATTCTGAGTGCCTCCAATGAAAGATGGCAAGATGAGAGACATCCTTCTATCGGCTGCCAGGGAAGGTTGGGGTGGGAGCATAGGCGTGCGCAGCTCATTTCATTAGGGTGTGCACCTTAAAGGTCCTGATTGGAGCAGTGGGGGGGGAGTGAGAAAGTGTGCTTTCCGGGGCCTCCGGAAAGTGCGTTGTTCCCCCAGGAATGCTAATGGTGGCTTTCTGGAGGCTTTCCGGTCCTTTTAAAAGCCCCAATTCAAGCGGGGGGGGGGGCAGGAAAGCAGAGGTACCCTGGGAAATTAGGGTGTGCCTGGGAACATCCAGCACACCCTGTGCACACTCCTATGGGTGGGAGGCAGCCCTAGGAGACTTCTGCGCTTGCTTCGTATTGCTGAAATATAAACTCCCCCAGTTTAGAATTCATCCACATCGCTAATTATCAAAACCGACAAGGCCTTGTGGTGACTGTGGCAGAAGCTTTCGTGGCCTAGAGTCCACTGAATTTGAACTTTACTCCAGAAAGGCCGGTGCCGTAACACAGTTATTGTTAGTCTAAGCATCACCAAAACCAGACTGAAAGAGCTGTTCCTCTGGAAGCTGTCGCGAACCGTAGGTGTTTGAATGGACATGCATGAGCTTGAATTAGCTGCAGGCTGGGCCTTTCAATAAGGAAATGCAGAGAAACCTGGGGGTGAGCAATTTGGTCTCCCGGGACATTTTGTTTCTGATTCCAAGGTTGCTTTATCTAAGCAAAACGTGTTTGGGGGCAGATAAAGCATGACATTCTGAACTGGAGTTCATTGACTGAATTGATGCTGTTTTGATTGGGCTGAAGGTTGACCTAGGTTGGCTAAATGACCCCTGACAGCCATTATCCAATGTGCAGCATCAGGAGAGCCTGACAGCAGCTACTCATCAGGGTTGGATGTATTTGGACCCATCTATATCTAAGGGCTTGTTGACCCTGAGTGACCTGGGTCTTGTAAAATCCAATTTTTCTCCCTCTCTCAAAATACTAGAACTCAGTGGAGTCATCCCATGATGCCGATTGGTGGGAGATTCAGGACTGATCAAAGGAAGTCCTTCTTCACACAGCGCAGAGTTAAATTGTGGAACTCGCTACCACAAGATATAGTGATGGCCACCCATTTGCAGGGCTTTCAAAGGGGGTTAGATAAATTCCTGGAGGAGAAGGCTCTCAAGGGCTACTAGCCCTGATGGCTACGTGCTACCTCCAGCATCTGAGGCAGTATGCCTGTGTGCACCAGTTGCTGGGGAACATGGGTGGGAGAGCATGTTGTCCTGCTTTGTTGGTCTCTGGTCGACATCTGTTGGCCACTGTGTGAACAGAGTGCTGGACTAGATGGACCCTCGGTCTGATCCAGCGTGGCTCTCCTTACGTTCTAACGTATGGTATCTCCGCTTCCAATTTATTCATTGCAGCTTTGCCCAGCCAGGCACCCTCTAGATGTCTGGGATTGTAACTCCTCTCGTTCTGGGAATGATGGGAGTTGAAGTCTAACACATCTGGGCAAGTCTGAGTCATTACGTTTATATTTCACCTTTCTCCGTGCTCGTGGTTTAATACCTTGTTGCAAGCAGTTCCCCCCTTCACTCTGTGTACATTTTTTAAAAAAATAACTGCATCCTGACTTCTATAAATACCCTTTTCTGTTATATGTATGGTTTCCCGACCATCTTCATTGCTCACTTCATGCAACCTGGCGGAGTAGGCTCTTTGCCAGGAAGCCCTTCTCCGTCAGCGGAGTCTTCAGAATAGGATTCTTCCTCCACTTCGTAGCTCCTTTTAAAGCTCAGAACAAGCCATGTCCTCTACTTCTCCTGTTCCTGTTTCCCCTCACAGGAATGCGCCGTGTCACTTCTGCGAAGGGGAGGAATATTGAGCCACTGGTGTGCCTGCATCCACCACTACTTATCTGTCCTGGGAAAACTCTGTTTCACTTTCCCGTAAGCTGCACAAGGCAGCCGGGTTTGACTCATGGGTCAGGTAGTGGCAAGCCAGGAATCCAGGCAGCGGCTTCGTGCCCGAGTTTAACCCGCACTCTGCTCACGTCACTCTCTGATGTTGTCCTCTTGATCCCGAGAGCGGCAAGCAGGTGTTCAAAGGATCCTCTTGAACAGGGCTGAAAGAAGCCCACGTAGAAATGCTCCGCGAGTTTCCATGTTCTGTGAGGCCCTCCAGATGTTTTAGCTTCCAGCTTTCATCATCCCTTGCCAGTAGCTGTTCTGGCCAGGGCTGATGATGGGAATTGTGGGCCCAAGTTTCCCTCCCATCTCAGGGCATGAGTAGGGAAGGCTTAGGCCTGCATTGTCTCACGGCTCTGTCTCTTTCCAGTGCACCTTTTTCTCCATCTCTCTGCTCCTGGCCTGCTGGAGAACAGCAAGCCTTGGGTTTCTAGGAGACGAGTGCAGAACCTCTTTCAGCTGGAAGGCTGGCCATGTTTCAAGAAAGCCCTTGGGAGCCGTGTTCCTGTAGTGGGTGGGGCCAAAGACAAAAGGGGCTGGGCTCAAAACCCCCAAATATCCAAAATACCAGCCTATTTTAGCTTAAAGCTCTTCCTGCCAATAGCTAAGCTGTATGTGAGGCATGCCAGCCTTTTAGAATGGGGGAAAACTGCAAAAGGCTGGGAAAGCAAGAAATGATGGTAGTTGGGGCAAAGGAACATGGCGTTCTCGGGACCCCCCAGGTCATGATAACAACCCAGGAACAAGGTGTTCCTGAATTGGTGATTGAAAATGGAAGTGCTGAGTGCGTGGGAGGCAGCACGTTCCTTCCCTTGCCCATGGCCCCAACAGCCCATGGTTTAACTTATCGTAACTTCTCTGTGTTTATCGAAATGCCCAAGGTGGCTAGCATTCATACTTGAAAACAAAGGGATTTAAGATGAAACAAGATAAAATAAGACGAGTAGCAGCAGCTGTGGTGTTCCCTGTATTTGAACGGTGTGTTCATTTCTGGGAAGTGATACAGTCTCTAGAATGGCTGAGCAATTTGTGAAGAGCAAGCTTGCACATGATAAAGTAGTAGTATTTGGGAAGTCTGGCTGCCCTTACTGTCGCAAGGCTGTAGACCTTCTGAAAGGACTTAAACTTAAGTCTGGGCATTATGAATATGTTGAGCTCACAGGACAAAAAGACATGGAGGCTATTCAGGACTATTTCCAGAAGACCACAGGAGCCGGAACAGTTCCTCGTATCTATATTGGAGAAACCTGTATTGGTGGTTTTTCAGAACTAGAAGCTCTTAAAATGAAGGGAGAACTGGAGGCCATGTTAAAGAAAATTGGGGCCTTGTGAAGACTGGAGTGTTCTGTGGGCTGAGATTACCTCATGCTGCAGCGCAAGCCTTTGGAAATGAAATTCCCTCCTGCTTGTCTTCTACATCTCCTTTGAGGCTTACTGCTCATTTCAACATAGACCAGTGATGGTGGAGGGTTCTGGTTACTGTCTGGAATACGGCTGTAACCCATGGCACCTTTTTGATATGTCTGTATCCCTGCTAGCAAACTGAGAACAACCATTTATGTCCCAATAGAATAAAATGCTTGTACAAAAAGAAAAAAAGAAAAAAGATAAAATAAGACAAGAGCAGTGGAAAAAATTGCCAACAGTGGGTGGCTAAGCAAAAGCAAGCTCTGGCAGGTTGGTTGAAAGTGCCTGTTGGAAGCAAAAATATCTTCCATGTGGCACCAGAATAATATTGGTGCACGGGTCATAAGAACAGAAGAAGAGCCCTGCTGGATCAGGCCAACGGCCTATCTACTCCAGCACTCTGTTCACACAGTGGCCAATCAGATATCAACCAGGGACCCCCAAGCAAGGCACAGTGCAGCAGCACCCTCCCGCCCATGTTCCCCAGCAACTGGTGTATATAGGCGTATTGCCTGTGATACTGGTGGTAGCACAGAGCCATCAGGACTAGTAGCCATTGATTGCCTTCTCCTCCAGGGTCAGATTGATTTGCAGGAATTTCACAACCTGGGTGCTGCCCCTCACCCCACTCCCAGTGAAGAACCAAGGCTGCCTCTACAAGAGAGGTTTAAAGCTCTTTCAAGGCGCTTTAAAAAATTTACCTCTACAAGAACGGAGCGCAAATCGGGCGTTGAGGCGCGTTATCTCTCCGATTATGCGCATTATCGAATGCGCGTTAAATCGCGAGTTTTATTTTGCTCCGGCCGTTAAAGTGCATTTTGCCTATGTGAACAAGCGCTTATGCGCATTAACTACTTGGAAAGCGCATTTTGGACATCCGTTAATGCGCTTCGCCGCCTCTCGTGCAGAGGTATTAGGTGTAAATGCGCTTCAGCGATTATGCGCATAATCGCCTAACCGGGCGCAAAAGCGAATCCTTGTGGAGGGGACAAGACAATGGCTGAATTCGGACGACACAATAAGCAACTGGGGGGGGGGGGGGAACAATCGTCAGTTGTATTGACTATTGTGTCGTCCGAATGCTGCCATAGTCAACTCAGCGCTGATCCTCATCCACACCACAGTTGATTACTTATTACCATGTTGTGTGGGGAGTACCCCCTAGATGAACAACTGTTTGGCTCAATTCAGACAACACGATAGTCAATGGTGGGTTGACTAACCCTAACCCTAACCCTAGGGGGTACTCCCCACACAACATGATGATAAATAATCAACTGTGGTGTGGATGAGGATGAGCGCTGAGTTGACTATGGCAGCATTTGGAATACACAATAGTCAAAACAACTGACGATTGTTTCCCCCACACCAGTTGTTTATTGTGTCGTCCGAATTGAGCCAATGTAATGTATTCCTCTAAAATAAAACCAGCAACAAGTGGGACACCATGCCTTGTTAAGACCATGATAGCCACCAGCATTAAATTCGAGCACATCCACATTTCTAAGGTCCATCATTCGAATACAAACAGATGCTCCCCAAGCTACACACCATATTAAAACCATATTCACAGGTTATTTTCAAGTAAACGTGTTCATCCCATGTTTAAAAAGTGCTTAGTTTTACTTTAAAATGGGCTCAATCATGCCCAACTGAGAACAGAAACCACAGCTTAACTCAGGAGTTCAAAACATTCAAAAATACAATTTGATTACGTGTGGTCACACTAAAAGGACACGCACACAGAGAGAGAGAGAGAGAGAGAGAGAGAGAGAGAGAGAGAGTTAGGTAAGAAAACCCTAAAATGATTCCAGGTTGTTTTAACCTTAACCAAGATAAAGAGTAAATAGGAACCTTGACTCTCACTGAGTCATGAGAATACATTATGCAACATTACTCTAGTTCATCGCTTAGTGGCACAGACTGATGGGCACACACATGCACATGGGCTAGAACAACCAGAAAGCTTTAATGGTAGGATATGGATGGGCTACCCCGTGTTTCTTAATGACAACTTGGGCATCCTGATATAATAAAAATAATGGTTAGCATTTATTTAGCACTTTCAAGCGTTCAAAGTATTTAACATGTATTGTTTTGTAATCCTTAGAAGCAATTTTGTAAAGTTAACTGTTACTATATTACAGACAGGAGGGCTGAGGCTTAGAGAGAATGGCTTGCCTAAGACCACCTAGTAAGTTCATGCCAGAGGCTAGATTCAAATTGAGGACTTTTTAAGTTTCTTAGTGAGCAATCCTATGGCCCCTGGACAGAGTCTGGGAGGCCATAGGATGCCTCGGGTTCCTGGATCTGAGATCAGAGACAGTGCTGTGATCTCGGACCCAGGAGTATGAGCTCCCCTGCCTCTCTGTGGTCACAAAGGCAACCTTGGAGAGGACAAAAAAAGGGGATGTCATGGACAGGGAGGGGACTGGAGAAGTGGAGAAATTAGCAATCCTCAGCTTTCCCTGGCCTCCTTCCCTCGCCCGTCCAGCTAAAATGCAGAGCTGGGGAAAGCATAATAATAATAATAATAATAATAATAATAATAATAATAATACATTTATTTATTTATTTCCCGCCTCTCCCTCTGGAGGTGGGGAACAACATCAAATACAAATGCATAAAACTGATTAAAAACACATAAAACGAATACATTATTAAAAGACATCTTAAAATTCAACTGGGTAGGCCTGCCGGAAGAGATCAGTCGTGGCTTTCTTAAAGTCAGAGAAACTGTTAAGTTGGTGGATCTCTCCTGGCAGGCCATTCCACAGTCTGGGAGTGGCAGAAGAGACGGTCCTCTGGGTAACCGTTGTCAGCCTAGTTTTGGCTGACTGGAGTAAATTCATCCCAGAGGACCTGAGCATGCGGGGCGGATTGTATGGGGGAAGGCGATCCTGTACGTAACCTGGGCCCAAACCACATAGGGCTTTAAAGGTAATGACCAACACTTTATACTTCGCCCGGAAACTAATTGGCAGCCAGCAAAGTGATTTTAAAGTTGGTGTAATATGGTCACCCCTAGGTGTTCTGGTGACCAACCTGGCTGCCATATTTTGAACTAGGTGAAGTTTCCAGACTAGGTACAAAGGCAGCCCTACATACAGCGCATTTCAGAAGTTGAGCATGGAGGCAAAGATGGGAGGCTTACGGCCACTCTCATAGGATTGCACCCTTAGTTGCCGATTTAGACTGAGCTGGAAGAATGTCAGTGAAGGTATATATATATATTTAAAAAGCTGATTAAAAAAAACCCCATTTCAAATATCCCTTACTATATTCAATGTGTACCTCTCAAATCCCAGTTGCCCCGTTGGTGGACGAGCCTTTGATTCACGCGACTACTTACATCCCGCTAATGGATAACACTGAGCAAAGCCTGGCCGTGGAAAAGCGAGACGCGGCTGACCTGGTGAAGCAGGACGGGATTGAAGGGCTGCAGAAAAGCAACGCGAAGAGACTGAAGAATGAAACCGATAAAGGTAACGGAGGAGGCTGGAGCGGTGGAGTGGGGCAGTGTGGCCGGCGCCATGAAATTCTGAGAACTGGAGGTTTCCCTCCTGTCCGGTTTCTCTTCTGCACGGTTGGCAGAAGTGGGGAGACTTGGGCAGATGTGTATTTTTATTTATTTATTTATTTTTTGGTCAGTTGGTTGGGAGAGGAGAGAATCTTCCTTTCCAGCTGTTCGTAATTGGGTGAGTCTTGAAACTTCATCGGCACCACCCCAGGGTCCTCCCGCCCCCTCTGCAGTGTGCCTCTATAAATCACCTTTCAGTCTTGGTAGTTAGAAATACTGCAGCTACGAGGGGCAGAGCAGTTTGGGTCGAAAGACTAGGCTCGCTGTTAGCTGGAAAACAGAACCGCCAAACGAGCGGGCCACTGGTGGGAATAGCAGACAAAGAGATTGAAGGTAGCGCTGCGTGTCCTTCCTGCAGCAGGGGGACACACGGCGGCGTTCACACTGGAGACCTTTTGTGCAGCCGACGTACCGTTCTCGCATGTCCGCTTTTCTTTCAAAACCCTCGGATGCATCGTAACGTCGATCTGTCTTCCATCCGTCATGTGTAGCGCTGCTGGGAGAGGTGCAGCTGATTCGGAAACCTACATCTGGCCAATCACGACGGCATGCAGGAAATTGTAGGCGTTGCCGCTGGCCCTGCCCGCTTTACGCTGTTCCTGTCCGGTTTCCTTATGCCTGTGCAACCTTGCGGCTTTGCTCTCACGCCCTTCCTGCCTTGTTGATTCTGTAATCTGTAACCTTATGCAAACGTAGCTAATTCTTTCCATGTGTAGCCTAGGATTTGGCCACGCAAATTAGCAACACTCCCCTTTCTTGAGCAGTAAGCGTCTTGTGGGCACGAGCAAAAGGTTTTCCTGCATTTATTGGAACCCCTGAGGACACAGTTTTGAAGACGGCAGCTTCCTCTTCGTGGTCAGAGTGTGTTGCTGCCTCGCTTGGATGTTTGCATTGCATTGCCCTGGCCTGTTTAGGTTAAAGTTTGGTGCTGCCCGGAGTTAGGGCTGCTGCTTGCTAGGGTGACCATATGGAAAGGAGGACAGGGCTCCTGTATCTTTAACCATTGTATAGAAAAGGGAAGTTCAGCAGGTGTCCATTATATGCATGCAGCAGCTGGTGAAATTCCCTCTTCATCACAACAGTTCAAGCTGCAGGAGCCCTGCCCTCCTTTCCCTATGGTCACCCTACTTCTTGCAGTTGATCCGTTTCAGAACGTTTCAGTGTTGTCTGCAGCCATTGGGCTACCCAGGCAATAGTCTGGCGGCTAAAACGATCCTTCACAGACTGTCAGGTTCTGTATGAAAGTTGGCAACACCTAGCGCCGAGGGCATCAAATGCGTGGAACACACGTGTTCTATTAGGATGAGGCAAGAATGTTGTGCCTCAGGCCACAGTTCCCAATCCGTTCTTTTGGGGTTCTTTGGAGGGCCCCGACCCCTTCTCCCCAATCGCCGATTATTTGTGCTCCCCCCTCCACAGTTCTAAAAGGGCTGAAATGCTTCTCCTAAGACTTAGTTACTGGCACTAGGCGCTTTAAGCTAAAATATGGTGGCATTTGGGGTATATTTGGCCCCACCTCTTTTGGCTGCAGCTCCACCCATCACTGGAATGCGGCTCCCAAGAGCTTCACCCAAATTGAATGCGGCCCCTTGGGCTGAAAAATGGAAATGCGGAAATAGCAACTCTTGTATTTCCACTTAACTCCTAGTGGTAATTTCCTCTTTTGTGATGCTGTGTCCAGGACCACCCTACCTGAAAGTAAGAGTGATGGAGACTCTGATCATGAGCAAAATGTTTTAGCACAGAAGTGCCCCCCCTTGAATTCAATGGAGCGTACTCCCGGGTACGTGGGAATAGGAATGCAACTTTTTAAAAATCCACGAGGGCTATTAAGGTGGGAGGATTCAGCTTGTGGATTGCCAGTTGCCCGTTCCTGTTGCAATCCAGATGCACCAGAGAGCAATAACGTTGCTCTCCGACATAAAAACAATAGTCACAACATCATCGTCATCATTATTATAATTAGTGGCAGTGTTACGAATAAACTGAGTCCTCACTGCAAAACGTCCTCCACCACCACCGCTCAGAAAAGCTGATCAGGTGCAATTGCTTCCTTTTTACCCAGCCTGCTTCCCACGGCAGGGGAAAAAAAGGCTTACGTGAAAAGCAAAATGTATGTGCTCCCTCCCCCCGCCCCTTGTGTTTTAAGTGACGCTGCTGGTTTTATTACAGAAAACGCAGAGGTGAAATTTAAGGACTTTCTCTTGGTTATGAAGAACATGATCTTCACCGAAGAGGAAGCCTTGAGCGTAGTGGAGTTGCTAAAAGAGAAATCCAACGCGATCCAGGATGTTTTGCAGAAGGTAAGTGCTGCCTCAGTGACAGCGTGTGATTGGACAAGAGGCTTGTTAGGCAGGTTTGTTGGGCCTTATGGGTAAAGGGCTTTTCCCTGAAATCTCTCCGTGTTTTTATATTTAATAAATTTATAGTGACTTTTTTCCTATTCTGTTCGCCACCCTGATAAAATTATAGAAGGTTGGGGCAAAAATCTTTAAAATAAAGTAAACATCAGAAAGTAAGCAGATGCTGACCTGATTCACACATAACACTTTACCCATGGCTTATTTAACTCATGTTTAACTCATGGTTTGTTGCCCTATCCAGGGCTTGTCTAGCAGATGATTGAACAAACCATAATTCTCTTGAGTTGTTTGTTTCTCTCCTCCTTTGCCAATTCCCCCACTATATCCCAAAGACCTTTTTAGTACTGCTATGTTGAGTGGCTTTTCCTTTACCACTCTTGCACACTGCCTGTGTAGCCTGGTGAAGCAACCCATGAACAACCCATGGTTTAAACAAAGCAGAGTTCATAACCCAACAATACACCATGGGTTATTTTCCTGGTAAACAAACCATGGCTTATTAGCACAGTTGGGTTCAAACATCACAACAACCTAGAATTCAACAACCCATGAGTTAAATCAAGGGTAGGCAACCTTATTTGGCCATGGGCAGATTTGGCTATTTGAGAAACTACCCTGGGCACCTCCATAAAGTGGCTGCCGGGGAAGGACAAGTAACCTGTCCAAAAGCCTGAGTACAAAGTGTTTTTATTTATTTATTTCATTTCATTTCAGTACCGCCCAAAAGTCGAAGCTCTCTGGGTGATTCACAAAAATTAAAACCATTGAGTACAGCATAAAACATAATATAAAGGCTTAACAACGCAATATAAAACCACAATTCAAAAGTACAACCAGAATAAAACTGAGCAGCCATACAGAGATTTAAAATACAGATTTAAAATGCAGAGGGGCCTCTTAACGCGCAACAACTCCTTTGAACCCAGAGTTTATAGCACCAACAGAAACCTGTATCACAGCAATCCTATCTGCTGCTCAGAAAATGTGTTTTTAAAAAGCGGGAGGGGAGTGGGGCATCTTGGTGGGCACCCAAAAAGGTTGCCAGGGGCACCACGTTGCCTACCTGCGAGTTAAATGAACTATGGGCTAGTGTTATATGCGAACCAGGTTACTGTTCCTCCCACACCACACGCTATATTCTTTTTACTGCTGTTAAATATCGCGGACCTCGGGAATTTTGTTCTTGAAGTTCCCATCTTCTGGATCCCAAGTGAAATCATTTTATTAGGGGGGGGAAAACAGCTTGGGCAAAGCCTCGCATGCAGTTACCTTTGAAGAAAAAAATGTGGCAATTGGAGCGCATCGGGCTTCTACGTAATATGGGACTTTTGAAGACATTGGGCCCCTCTTGACGACGTCGGTTATATGTTGCGGCGGCGGCGGCAGCCGGCGCAAGGCGTGTTTGCGCTCCCAGATGCCCCTCTACATGTGAGGGGCACCACGCCGGCTTTTCCTTGAGCTGCCGGCAGCAGCCCGCCGGCAGCTGGAGGGGTGGTTGGGAGTATTGGCGCCTCTCCGGTAAGGTACTTTTTTTTTTTAAAAAAAATCAAAATGGGGGGAGGACAGTGGAGGCAGTGCAGCAAGCTTACGGCTCACTGCTCCACCCCCTTTCCCTGGGCTGCCCGCTCCGCTCCAAAAAAAGTCGCCCTAAATGGCCGACTTTTTAAAATCGGAACAAAGGGCATTTGTCCCTAGATGACTTTGCACTGGCGGCTGCGTCATGTAACCAAACTGCTGCCAGTGCGAAGCCCTATCGATGGAAACAGTCCGCCTAGAGGTACCCCTTGTGTCATAGCAGATTTGGGTGGTTTGATTTTGCTGTTCCTTCTTTTGGTGCTTTTTTGCAAACTCTTTTCCTTTGGGGTCGGTTTGGGTTCTTCTCCTTATTCTAACCCCATCTGTTGGGTGCCACCGTAGTTAAGCCCTTGCTGAATGTGAGATCAGTTTAAACTTGTTCAGATACCATAATAAACCGTGGTTTATCATAACAGGAATGAGCTGCAGCAAGCTGCTCCTTTAGTGCAGCCACGAGAAGGAGACGAAAACTTTGTATTCCGATTTTGATAAACTACATTTTCTTCAAACCCTAAACTGTGGTTAATCCTTAACTATGGACATATTCAAAGCATGGGCTTTTGAAGCTGCCTTTTTTTAAAAAAAAGCAAACCATAGTTAAGGTTAACCACAGTTTAGGGTTCAGACATAAAGCGGAACTGGTCAATCAAAAAGGGAAGCACAGGCATCTGATCTCCTCATGGAAATCCATCATAGTAGACCATCGTGATAGACTGTGGATTATTGTGACGTCTGATCCGGCCCTTTGTCTCTTCTTATCTTCATTGTTTAGCTGTTGTTTGTTGCAGGCTAGTAAGGGAGATGCAGCTACCGCTCTGCATCAGCTGCAAGAAAAGGACAAGCTGCTTGTGGCGACGAAGGAAGAAGCCGTTGTTGCAAAAGAGCAGTGCAAACAGCTCTCACAGGTACAGTAGCTCCCAGGGTAAATATGTGCGCCTTTAAGAGCTCTGGAAGAGCCTGCTCTAAAGGGGAGGTGGGATCTTCATGGAAACACAGGCAAGTCTATAGTTGCTTGTTTTAAAGCATTTCCATAAAACTAGGTTGTGCTGCTGGGGGTGGGGGATGGGGTCGGTGGGTGGGTCTGTGGTGTTGTGCTGTCTGCTGAAGAGATAGAGAAGAAAGCCTAACTCAAATACTTGTAAGGGAAATGTAAGTCAAACGCTAAGATGAGGGAGGCAGGGAAGAGATGACCAGGGAAGCATTCATAACGATCTCTAGTCACTCCTTATCTATGGTTTGTTGGAACAAGACACATTCAAAGCATGAGGGTTTGAAGCTGAGTATTTTTTAAGCAAACCATAGTTAAGGTTAACCACAGTTTCGGGTTCAGACGTAATGCGGAACTGGTCAATCAAAAAGGGAGGCACGGGCATCTGATCTCCTCATGGAAAGCCATCGTGGTAGACCATCATGGTAGACAATGGATTATTGTGAGGTCTGATCCAAGGAGGACAGCAACTCCTTGGCCTTCTCCTGCTCCATGCCCCACCCCACCCCAGCTCATTTGGAGAATGTCTGCCATGATCTTTCCTCCTCCAGATCCCCCACCCTGACCAGCCCAAAGCTCTCACCCTCCCTAAAATGACTCCCTCGTCGCTGCCTTCAATTCCTGGAACCCTCCTCCAGGAACATAATCCACGGAGCCTCCCCTTTTCTCCTCCAAAGTCCCACCTCAAATCATGAAGGCTTTGGCTCAGCCCCCCTCTCCAGCTTAAACGAAGTCTAAGTATGCGCACTTGCTTTTGCTGGTGACCTGAGCTTCGAGGCCGTTCGTTTGACAAAGCCAAGACATCGTTTGGTGTCGTCCCAGGAGCTGGTTTCAGAGAAGGAAAGAAGCAGCTTGGTCGCAGCAAAGATGAGAGACCGAATCGGCACACTGGAGAAGGAGCATGGAGCCTTCCAAAGCAAAATCCACATGGGCTACCAAGAAACCCAACAGATGAAGATGAAGGTATAAACATAACCTCTGGTTAGCGTGGGAACGATCACTTCTGCTTGGCTGGCGATGCAGATGCTTTAGACGGTAAACGTCGCCTTAGCAAAAAGCACTGCATTTTGCTTCTCAAGGTGGGGCATGTGGGATTTTAAGGTGAGGTTCCTGGCCCCTCGGAGCAGCCTCTTGGGGGCATTTTCATTCATAAGGCTTAAAACAGTGCAATACCTACACCGGTTCCAGAGCTCCTTCACAAAGCAAATCTCATTCTTTGGGTGCCTCTACAAGAGCGATTTAAAGCTCTTTCAAAGCACATTACCGATTTTACCTGCACATGAACGGAGTGCAAATCGGGAGTTGAGGCGCTTTTTCTGTCCGATTATGTGCATTATCGAATGCGCGTTAAATAGTGATGTTTAATTTACCGTGGGAGTTAAAGCGCCTTATGGCCATATAAACAAGCGATGCTGCGCATGAAACAACTTTAATGCGCGTTTCATACAACCGGTAGTGCGCTTCACTGCCTCCCGTGTATAGGGATTAGGCGTAAAAGCGATTGGGCGAATATGTGCATAATTGGCCAACCGGGTGTCAAACCGAAATCTTGTAGAGGGGACCTTTGGCATTCATTCAGAAAAGAAAGCAAATCAGGTGCTTTAAGGAGACATAAACTCGTATACACTAGTTGCTGGGGAACATGGGCGGGAGGGTGCTGTTGCACCATGTCCTGCTTGTGGTTCCCTGGTCTACAGCTGGTTGGCCACTGTGTGAACAGAATGCTGGACTGGATGGACCCTTGATCTGATCCAGCAGGGCTCTTCTGATGTTCTTAAACTTCAGGTCTTGACATGATGGGTGGAAAATGAACGGACCATTCTAGTCCATTTCAGTGTCTCGTGTGTTTGTTCATCCATCCGTCCTGTCCCATTTCTGCATCAATCTGCAACTGATTTATGTTTTAGAATAATAATAATAATAATAATAATAATAATAATAATAAATTTATTTCTTACCCACCTTTCCCTCTGGATTGAGGCGGGGTACAACAACAAATTTAAAACACCATTATATATATATATATATATATATATATGCATATAAAA
The DNA here is from genome assembly GCA_029215795.1 of Anniella stebbinsi. Classification (NCBI taxonomy): domain Eukaryota; kingdom Metazoa; phylum Chordata; class Lepidosauria; order Squamata; family Anniellidae; genus Anniella; species Anniella stebbinsi. The sequence goes on from JARDYH010000001.1 coordinate 365,845,165, forward strand.
TGAATACATTGTTAAAAGACATCTTAAAATTCAACTGGGCAGGCCTGCCAAAAGAGATATATAAGGCACAATAAGCGTTGTGCAGTAGTTCTTTGATACTTTTTTAAAAATGGGATTATCTCCCCCCCCCCCCCAATCCCCATCTCTAGTTTCAGCAACTTCGTGAGCAGATGGAGGCAGAGATCAATCGCCTGAAGCAGGAGAACGGTATCCTGAGAGACGCTGTCAGCACCTCCACCAACCAAATGGAAAGCAAGTACGCTATTGTGGCGCTTCCAGTGAACATCAGTTTGTGACCTTTAATCTGAAAATGATGATTATGAAGCTCTTAACGGTTGTGAAGTGGTTGACGCATGTTGTGTTCCGGAAGGTTAGTTGTGCAGGGCTTGGTCTCCGTTGGATGCCTCCACCAGATCCGTTGCAAGGTATTGAGGAAAGCAGAGGCACTGGGGAAAAGGTACCGGTTTGTCGTTTTGTGTATCGCCGGGCATGAGATTGGGCGCTTCTGCACCTCCATCAAGGGCAAGGAGGATGAAAGTGTTTTGAATTCACTGTTTACTGTAGATTCAACTTCTTCCTTGCCTTTCGGCTCAGTTTGCTGCCAGACCTGGTGATTCTTAGGCCGTGTCTACACCATCCATTTATCCTGGGGTCAGCTCAAGGTCGTCCCTGTGCATCCAAATGACGCACGGGGCCAACCGGGGCTGAGAGCTGAGTTTCCCATGTTTTTTTAAAAAAAACTTACCTTGGCGCTGGATCGCACCTGCGCACTTAAAAAAAAAACACGCCGCACCGGAACGTCACACTGGCGTTTGGACGTGAAGCTGGAAAGCCCGAGGTCCTCCCCCGTCCCGGAAGGCTCATAGGTGTAGATGAGCCCTATATGTTCAATTAGAGGCTCACTCTTAGTTGTGCGTTGGTTCGAGTCATTCAGCGGTTACAGCATCTCTGCACAATTGCTTCTCCCAGTTTGTTCCGGAGAACCTTGGAAGGAGAATTACCACCCTTTGGGAACTTCCGGAATTCTCAACCCCACTCCTGACTTCTCCCATTTTCACTCAGCTCTCCCCTCCTACTCAATAACCTTCTCCAAACATTAGCTATGGGGGAGGGGAAGGGGTCTTCACAAGCTGGTGGCCCCCTTGCAGTGCGAGGACTAGCTGGTCTTTCGAAGGCAAAGGCAGGCCTCACAATGTGGACGCTAAGCCATAGTGGTTAAGCATTATGGGGTAAACATGATGCCTTAGTGTGTCATGTGAACCATTCCTGGTGGCTACATAATCACGGTTTAAACACACTCACGAACCCTTTGCTACAAAAGGGTTAGCGGCCTAATCACGGCTTAGCATGTTGTCTGAACAGGCCCAATGTGTTTGGTTAGGTGGAGCCAGGAGAGCGGATGGAAACCCGGAACTAAAATCCAGCTTTCCTCCTCTCTGACATCCGCTGCCCGATTCACTTAACTGAATAGTTGCCCAGCCCTGTAGCGCTGCCTTAAGTAGTTTGCATTGTTATTTAATTTTTTCCCCAATAAATTATAAACTGCATCTTCCTCCAAAGAGGCTTTCAGGGCCGAGATCTTAATTTCAGCACAGCAAAATCGAGAGGTATAAAACTACTTCAACCTTTTAAAATGCTTGAGCAAATAAAGAAGCTTTAGCCTGTTGTCGTTGGTACCAGGAGTGCCTCCTGTGGGAGGGGCATTTCAGAGTCAGGGCGTCACCACAGAGAAAGCCCTGTCTGTTGTAGATGGTAAATAAACTTCTCTTGAAGAAGAAATACGGAGAAGGGCCTCTGCTGATGATGACCCCACGGCAATGTTTCTTTCTTCTGGGCTAAGCTTCAGTTTTGCCACAGTATGGGCACCTGTGATCTGTCCTGTTCTCTCGGAGATTCAGCTTTTTATTGGGGTTGTTCTTAGGGGTGTTCTTGGCGTATCATGCTGCGTGAACTGGGCATGTTTAGCCTTGAGAAGACTCAGGGGAGACACGATAGCACTTTTCAAATACGTGAAAGGTTGTCACAAAGGGGAAGGCCAGGATCTCTTCTCGATCAGCCCAGAGTGCAGGACGCAGAATAATGGGCTTGAGTGACTGGAAGCCAGATTCTGGCTGGACATCAGGAAAAACTTCCTGACTGTTAGAGCAGTACAAGAATGGAACCCATGACCTAGAGAGGTTGTGGGCTCTCCCACACCAGAAGCCTTCAAGAGGCAGTTGGACAGCCATCTGTCACATGCTTTAAGGTGGATTCCTGCATTGAGCGGGGGGTTGGACTCAATGGCCTTAGAGGCCCCTTCCAACCCTACTGTTCTATGTGTGCAAAGCTTACATGCTCTCACATTTTTGGGCGACACATTTGCGGGTGCGTCATGCGCATTCCCTCCCAGCCCAAATTTTCACAGCTGCTTTTGTACTTTTGCGAGCCTTCATACGTGGCAGCAGCGGGGCCGTTTGAACAAGAGATTGCTTCCCTGGATTCTGAACTGAATTTTGGAGTGAATGTGGAATTGTCACAGCAGAGGAATTGGCCGGTCCCAGTATCATTACAACAGCATATTTCAGGGTGGGTTTTTTTCGTGCTCAAACTACGAACGTACCGTCAGCCTGGCTTTTGGTGCAAATGTGCTTCATCCATGCTGCCAGACCCTGCCTTGCCTATAACGTGAAGGACAACCTCCTGTCTTTGCATCTAGACAGTCGTCGGAGCTCAACAAACTGCGCCAGGATTGCGCTAGGCTTGTGAACGAGCTGACGGAAAAGAGCAACAAGCTCCAGCAGGACGAGCTCCTCAAGAAGAATGCAGAACAAGCCGTCAGTCAACTACAGGTGAGCGTCATCTTGTCCCCCGTGGCTGTGGTGAGGACATCCTCTGCCCTGAACGTGCAAATCGGAGGCGTACAGAGCTGCCGAGGGAATTGTGGCTTTTGAAAACTCTCCGGTTGGGCGGTTACAAACAGGGTGTCACCACGATTTCTTACAGCCTTCGTTTATCTGCGGAGGAGGGGATGTGGAAATGTGCAAGTAGCTTCTCCTGGAAGCTGAGGAATTTGGCTGGGATTTCAGGGAAGTTGCACGTGGGAAGAGGAGAGATGCATTGGAGACCCCGTGATGCTCACCTCCTTGGCCAGTCGCCTAGCTTGGTTCCAAAGCAATGTGAGGTTCTCCTGCCCAAGGCAAGGAGGTTTATTTATTTATGTATTTATTGCATTTCTATACCGCCCAATAGCCGAAGCTCTCTGGGCGGTTTACAGAGATTAAAACCATAAACACCATTCAAAATAGAAAACAACAGCAGTATAAAAATACAATATATGAACACAAGCAGGATAAAACCAAGCAGCAATGCAAAAATTAATACCGATTTAAAATACAGATTTAAAACAGCAAAGTTAAAAATTAAACTGATAAACTGTTAAAATACTGAGAAAATAAAAAAGGCCTTCACCCGGCGTCTATGGCCCCCTCCACAAGGATGCGCTTTTGCGCCCGGTTCGGGGATTATGCGCATTATCGCGGAGGCGCATTTACGCCTAATCCCTCTGCACGGGAGGCGGCGAGAGGCGGCGAAGCGCATTAATTGATGTCCAAAAAGCGCTTTAGAAGACGTTAATGCGCATAATCGCTTGTTCACACGGCGAAAATGCGCTTTAACGGCCGGAGCAAAATAAAAGTCGCTATTTAACGCGCATTCGAAAATGCGCATTATCGGGGAGATAACGCGCCTGTACGCCCGTTTTACGCTCCGCTGCTGTGGAGGTAAAATTTATAATGAGCCTTCAAGGCTCATTAAACGTCTCGTGTGGAGGAGGCCTAAGAGAGTATAACGTAGGTGCCAGGCGAACCTCTCTAGGGAGCTCATTCCGCAGCCGGGGTGCCACAACAGAGAAGGCCCTCCTCCTGGTAGCCTTTGGCAGGGGCCTTTGGTTGCCCTGTTCCCTCCTTCCAGCAGCCTCTGAGGTCCCTGAAAAGCCCCCACCCACCCTATCGGCAGCCTTTCCGGGTGGATGGGTGAGAGGTGGCACCTGTTCCATGGAGGATGTGTTGTCTATTTTGTAAGCCTTTGTGGCAGGGCGTTGCTGTTTTATTGTTTTACTATGTACAGCACCATGCACATTGATGGTGCTATATAAATAAATAAACAAATAAATAATTCTATCATTCCTAACAATCCCTTCTGCCTTCTCTCTCTCTCTATTCCTTTCCCTACGGAACTGCTGTGATTATGAGGTCATCTAAAAAAAAAAAAGGTCCTGCCAAAGGGCAGTTTGACCCCAAAGGGATCTGTGGACAAACGATGCGCTGCTTGTTCCAATAGGCAGAACATGCAACAGTTGTATACTCTCCTTTTAATTAGTTACCAGCTCCCGAAGCAGGTCAATAATTATTATTATTTTTTAAAACGGCCCTTTCGTTGCCCAAGTGGGTACCGCAGCCATCATACGAGAACGTCCCGCCGTAGTATCTAAATACATCCAGAACCAGGACCCCGCGGACACACCTGAATTCGATCAGTTTGAACCATAAGTTGCATACGTGTCTGTATCTGTTTTCTCATTGGTTGTAGTTGGATTTAAAAGGCTTTTCTAAAAAAAAAAAAGATTACAACCGGCGCCTTCAGCCCAGAAGTGCTTCCAGTTTGATACACGTTCAAAGCAATGGAAAACTCACAAAAAATCAGTAAACTGGCGGGTAAAACATCAGATAAAATAAGACAAGAGATATCTGTAATTATTTTTTACAGAATAGCTTAAGGGTGCATTCCTATGCATGCTTAGACAGAAAAACGCCATGCTGGGAGTCATAGGATTTTTACTGACTAAACACGCATACAGTTGCACCCAAAAATCATTTAAAAGCCTGGGAGAATAAGCTGGTCTTTGCCTGGCACTGGAATGACATCAGTGTAGGTGCCAGGCAAGCCTTACTGGGAAGAGCATTCCACAGACTTAGGAATTGCACCCTACAACAACGTTTGTAATGTTACTGGGGCTGGCCAGTCCCTCTGCTGTGACAATCCCACATTCACCCCAAACAGTGCCAAGTTTTATTATTGAATTATGTAAAACGGTATGCTGAATATAAAGATTGCCTGGACCGGGGTGCAGAACAGCCTCTTTCAGCCAGAGGGACAGATTCCCTTTTGGGCTCCATTCCAGTGGTGGGTGGGGCCAAAGGCAGAGGGTATGAAGGGGAAAAAAAACGTATCCTTACCAGGCTTTTTCCCCCACGGGTCTTTTCACGTTCACTGTGGGTTCCTTTTGACCAACGGAGACCAACAGATTTGTAATTGAAAACTTTCCGTCTGGGCAATGCTCCATAAAGTTCAATGAAACATCGCCATCTAGTGGCTGTATTATAGCGCGATGCTGACTTTACACACTGGGGATATCCCGCAGTATTTTAAATAGTGCATTATTGCTGATCTTTTTAAAAGCGAGATTACTGGGGGAAGGCACGGGAGATGTCCTGGAGGTTAATGGCGTAATATAAAGGACCCGCAAACTTCCATGAGCTGCCAATCATGAGCATGCAATAAATTATTCATGTAGAGAAACTCAAAGACAGCAGGGCCCAAATTACCCAAACTATGACCATATTTTAACTTAAAGCTCTTACCGCCAGGCATTTAAACTTTTTAGGATGGTGAAGCACCGCACATAAGACTGAGAAAGCAACAAATGATCGTTGAGGTAGGGGGCGAGGCCAGAGGGAAGGGTGCATGGTCTTGGGGGGAACCCCGGAGGGCCGGATTTGAACCTCGGGCTGAGGTTCTGTAGCCCTGACCTAGGATGACGATCCAAAATAACCTCCGGAGGAGGTGCTGGGCCGGCAAGGGGGACTTCTGGATGACTCAGTGGCTAAATTTAACGTGAAATCTTTCTGAACTGTCTCATTCCATTAGCTTCCTTGGCTTATTTGTATGGGCTGCGTCTGTGTGGGTGCCTGGCCACTCTCTCTTCATGCGTCCTTGCACTTGCAGATGGAAGACAGGAAAAGCCGTCTGCTTGCACATGGGGGGAGGGAAGGGGGTGGCTTGGGTGCAAACTAATGGCTCTTTCTTTAGGCGTAGCGGGCGACTGCTCTCGTTGCTGAGATTCTGCATTCTGTAGCATTCCAAATGTACGATCTGGTAACCTAAGCAGTTAAAGCCAATCCCTGCAAAAAACGCATGACATACTCTGCTCCATTCTTGGGCCACGTCTACACCATCCATTTCTCCCGGGGTCAGCTCGAGGTCATCCCCGTGCGCCCAAATGACGCACAGAGGATCCCGGGGTCAACCGGGTATGACCTCTCACTTTGCCTGGGATAAAATGGATGGCACTTACCCTGGTTTTCCCCTGCGGTCCTGGGACAACCTCGAGGGCCGCTGGCAGTGTGGCACAGGTTCCTGGGTCTCCCTCCTCCCCGCGAGGAGCGGGGCTTTGCAAACAAGCATGGAGCTGTGCGGTGGGGGGGGCTCTGTGCCCATGGGGCGTGGGAGGGCAGCAGTTTTGCCATCCCCAGGATGACTGCTGGCGTTTTTCAGTGCCGAGTTTTGTTTTTGTTGTTTTTTTACTTACTGTTGCACAGGGTCGGGGCCGCACAGCAGCGGGACTGGCTCCTGTATTAAAATATATATATATATATCCGCCACGCTGCACAGGAGCGTCCCTCCTAACATCCAGGTCATTGCATTGGCATGCGTATGCTGAGGGATGATCCCAGAAGCGGGAAAGCCCGGGTTCCTCTCCCCCCCCCCCATCCCGGATAGCCAGTAGGTGTAGATGAGCCCTGGGTGCCCCGTGGGAGCCTTCCCTTCCCAAACGCCGTTCCTGAAGTATCTGTTCCACTTTCACGTAACCCCAGGAACCTTCTCAAAATGTCGGGAAAACAAAAACGTAGGATTGGATGGTTTTGCTTTGTCAAATGTTGGGCTTGAGGACTGCTGAAAAAATGACAAGGGCCGTAAGAGACACGAGAGTCTCTCTTCTCTCCTCTCCTTTCATTTTATTCTGTTTTCAAATCTCCTGCGTTTGGAGGGGGTGGGCACAACACCACGGGCAGTGACGGCTGTTGTTTTTGATCCCTTTTAATGTCAAGGCGAAACAACAGGAGGCCGAGCGACGATGGGAGGAGATGCAGAGCTACCTCAGGAAACGGACGGCGGAACACGAGGCGGCCCAGCAAGGTGCGTTCGGAAGGGTCTTCCCTGCTGCCAACGACATCCCGCCTTTTTATCCCTTTCTCTCTGTGGGAAGAGAAATGATTTCTCTAAGCCCCCCCTTCATGGGAGTCAACAGGAGCGGGCACTCCAGGCGCCTGTCCAAGACATTGGGGTTGTATTCAATGAACGGTTTTACGAGAAATTCAGTCCGGCTCGTTTTCGACCAGAATTTGCCCAATTTGCACCTTGCAGAGCCACGTGCCAACCTGAACGCAATCTGTGGCCGACAGCTGTGCTTTTCCCCGAGCTCGTGAGGCGTTTTGTGCCACAAAGACCCAAATGTATACATTTGAAAACTGCGAACTGAGAAATGGGTGCATTTCAAACTTGTGCACAGACATGATTTAATCACTGGGAGAAAGCAGACACCTTTCAAAAATGTGCGCCGCTGATGCGTGCATTTGTAAAAACGCCCACAAATATGCACATGTTTTTTGACAAAAATATAAAGACAAAACTTGCACTCATAGCCTCATAGAAGAGTAGAGTTGGAAGGGGCCTCTAAGGCCATCGAGTCCAACCCCCTGCTCAATGCAGGAATCCACCTTAAAGCATGCCTGACAGATGGCTGGCCAGTTGCCTCTTGAATGCCTCTAGTATGGGAGAGCTCACAACCTCCCTAGGTCATTGGTTCCATTGTCGTACTGCTCTAACAGTCAGGGAGTTTTTCCTGATGTCCAGCCGGAATCTGTCTTCCTGTAACCTGAACCTATTATTCCGCGTCCTGCACTCTGAGTTGATCACGAAGGATTGCATAGGCAAGCAGTAAAATCTTTCCTCTAAAGGCTAAATGTTTTAACGCTGTAGCAGAAGGCAATAGGTAGGGGGCAAAATGACTCCCCCCCCCCAAATGAGTCCCAAAGTTTGCCTAGGCCCTCTGGCAACTAATAAGCAGGCAAGCTCATATGGGACATGGCACCCCCATCAGGTAGCCTGCCCCCAAACCTCGTTTTTAAGAATCAGAACCAGCATTTTGAACTGGGCCCAGAAACAAACAGGGCACCAGTGTCGTTGTTTCAGTCCTACACTGACTGATAGTGGCTCTCCAGGGTTTCAAACAGGTCTTTCCAAACCCTGAACCTGGGACACAGGCTAAACACCCGACATCTTGATGAAAACATAAAATGAAAAGAGATTCAAAAAACACAATTAAAAACACAACAATAAAGGAAATAGGTAAAGCACCTAAATAATTCACTCCTCTTCAGCGGCAGACGAAGATGTACATGCGCGATATTTAAGCGTGCAGTTGACTGTGTGCAGTGTGAAAGGGGCAGCACAAAACAGAGGCAGCAGTTGGGAGCACCCAGGAAGAGCAAATGCTAAACAGCTGCGCAACATCTGGATTAGCAGCCAAGACAGTGGGGTAAAAGGCTTAATACAAATATGTGGCCACGAAAGAAATCATAACAAGATAGAGACATATAACATCGTATATCTGTAACATCAGTGGGTATATGTACTGATGTTATAGTTACATGATGGTATATGGGTTTAAATTTTGTATATAAATTTAAATGGTTATATATAGGGTTTTAAATTTTGTATATTGACTTTTTAATGTTCAATCTTTAAATTTTTATAAACCGTCCAGAGACCTTCTGCTATGGGGAGGTATATAAATAAAATAAAATAAAATAAATAGTTAGTTACAAAAACGGGTTCATGTATTTGGCAATGAAATGCTGAGTGAGATAAGACTTTACAGGACTCCGGATTTTACACCTGTTTTGCTGCAGCATCCTCAGAACGTCGCTATAATTACTGCAAAACATAACATAATACAAATGAAAAGAAATCCCCAAACGGAGGTTATTACACACAGGGCTGTGCAGAGCTGGTAATATGCCCAGGCCAGATGGGAAGTGTGTGCGCCCCCCCCCCCCCCATTTCAAACTGCTCATTAAGTATTTTTTAATCAGTGGCTCTGATTCAGTGCTAAATACATACATGAACTAGAACGATTTATTAAAAAGGTAATGGGGAGCACTTTTATTCAAGATGTAAGACATCACTGCTTCGCGTTCAGGATTTCATGACGGATGGCTTCTGCGCTGTTTCTGCAAGGCGGGCTCCTCGCTTCTCAATGGGCCGCTTACGTTACGGAAGCAGTAGTGTAAGCTGGGGGGGACCTCCTCATCGGAGTGCCCCCTCAAAATCGTGGGCCCCGGGCCAACTGGCCCCACTGGCCCCCCCTCTGCACAGCCCTGGTTACACATACGGAATTTGAAGACAAGATAAGGGTAATATGGATTCCAGCTAAATGTCGTAACTCACCACCACTAATAAGCTTGTGCCTTGGGAGAAAAGGTGAGGCAATTCTTAAATTGTTCCTCTGCCCCAAAACATCTTTGATGTTAAATGTCTCTATCTTGTTATAATTTCTTTCGTGGTCACATATTATATTAGTCCTTTTACCCCACTGTCTTGGCTGTTATCCAGATGTTGTGCAGTTGTGTGCTGTTTAGCATTTGTTCTTGTGTGAAAGTGGCAAACATGTAGAATTCAGGTACCCTGGTCAGAAGGACACAGATCCCTGCAACTTCTTTTTTTTCGAGTTTAAACTTTTTTATTTTCATGACACCAACAAGCTAAAAAAGCACATTCCACATAACCAAACAGTGGCAATGACGAACACATAACTTAATACACACATAAAAAACAATCCACCGAGTTACAATACATTTCTGATTTTCTCCCCAGTAAAGATATTTGACCCTATTTTCTCTTGTATTTAAACAGTAAACTAGTTTCCCCACTATCTGTTATTTTAACCATTTCTTCTTATTGGTTGAATCCACAGACAAACAGATCATTTTTTCTTGTCCCTTCACATAGTCTATGGCCCCCTCTAGAAGAGGTTGGTTTTACGCCTGATTCTCCGAATATGTGCTTTAGCTTACAGTCAAATTTACTCCTAATACATGCGTTTAATCGCATTATCAATTGCATATATTGTTGCTCGAACGGGGAGCCATCGAAGTAAATTAAAAGTCGCTATTTAATGCAAAATCGAAAATGCGCATTTACGAGGATAAAAATCGCCTGCACGCCTGATTTAAGCCTCATTCGTAAAGAGGTAAAATCGGTAATGTGCCTTAAAGGAGCCGTAAATTGACCGTCTAGAGGAACCCTATAAGAGGTTTCCATTCACTTAAAAACCCAGATATTGACTTCTTTCTCATTAATGAAGTAAATTTTGCCATCTCCGCCAACTCCAACATCTTAAGCATCCTTTCATCCGTTGTTGGTAACGTTGGACTTTTCCACTTTTGTGCATATAATAATCTCGCTGCCGTTATCATATGTAAAAATAAAGTTCAGTAGTTTAGCGCGTGCGCGAGAGATCCCTGCAACTTCTTGATTCCAAGGGTTGGAGGAAATATTCCTCCGAATACCAGTGGGAGGCTGGGAATCCGGCGCATTGGCCCTGGCGGCTTGATGCTGGTGGCCACTGACGTCATAGAGGTCCCCTTGGTGTGATCCTGCAGGGCTCTTCTTATGTCCTTTTTGCCAAGTGCAGGCTTGGTGGCCCACCTGAGTGTGCTGCCATGCATCGGCCATAACCCAAAGGGAGGTGAAGGACTGCTAACTTCTTTAAACCTGAGCCGTCTAATTCCCTCCCCGCTTTCCACCCCTATTTGTGCTTCTAACGGCAGACGTGCAGAATAAGCTTGTGGCCAAGGACAAAGAAATCCAGAGCCTGCACAGCAAGTTTACTGATACCATGGTCTCAAAACAGCAAGTAGAACAAAGGATGATGCAATTGATGGAAGCAGAGCAAAAGAGGGTCACGGCGGAGGACTCGATCCGGAGACAGGTGCAGGTATGACTCCGATGCTTGGATCGCGTCTACCTTTGGTCCTCCCTTTCTCCTGCTTCTTTCACCTTTCGGTTCTCCCCCCCGCCCCCCTTTACCACATCAGCGCGGTAGAATCCTTTCCACTTTCCACGTGGGCCGTTTGTTTATCCCTTTCTGGTAAACTTGTAGCAATGGAGAAACCCAAGCGCATCTTCTGGCACTGGGATTATCGGTGAGCCATCTGTTCCCTGCAGCCCGTCTCCTGTTGTATCGGGAGTCTAAGCAGTCCTGATCTGGTGCCATTTAGCACGTGTTCTGATTAATGTATTTATTATATTTCTATTCCGCCCAATGGCAGAAGCGCTCTGGGCAATTCACGACAATTAAAGCCACAAAATGCAACCGTAAAATAAGATATAAAATATAAACATTTAAAATGACAGTATAAACGTACAACCCAGAATAAAGCCTAGCAGTGACGCAGAGATTTTAAATGCAATAACAGATTAAAAAAACACAGAGATATTTATTTATTTATTTATTTATTTATTTATTTATTACATTTATATACCACCTGATAGCCGAAGCCAAAGAGATAATGTCATGTTATGCAGCCCATTCTGGGTCCCTACCTTTTGATGACTGTCATCCTGGGCAAGTGAAGTGAACGCAGCAGAGTTTAACAGGGTGTTTTTTCAGGTTCCCAGATCACATAATCCAGTGTATTTATTCTAACACTTATACCTTGCTCATCTTATCAGAAAACACTCTTGCGGCTTACAAACAGTTAAAAACAAATGACTAAACACCCCCAAAATTTAACCTATAAAACATGATGCCTCCAACATAGCGTAGTATTCCAAAGATGTTTTTTAGAGCCAGCTACTAGCTCCAGATCTATCTTATAACTGCCTAAGAGTGATGTGGATGGGCCTTTCTGGGCAATGCATTCCTTATTTAAAGTGAGTTAAGTGTCCTTCATGCTACTAACAATAATTTCAGGAACTTGGATGTTGTATGTAATCTCCCCACAATACAGTTTAGGACAGCTTCCAGGTTGAACAATTTTAGCCTTGAGCTTTTTTGTGTGTGTATGGAGCTCTTCCAGAGCAAAATGCTTCTGAACACATTACTTGCTTGTCCTTTTGTGTCTCCTTTCCCCCCTTCCCCTGAAAGGAGCTGATGGAACAGAATGAGGCTTTAAAAGCTCAGCTCCAGAAGTTCCATTCACAGATGGCAGTCCAGGTATGGAAGCTTCAGTGAGGGCTTTCTTGTTGTGCTTGTTGCCTTCTCCTTTCTGTCCAGAAACCAACACCAAAGTACTTAACTTTGGAGGCGAACGCCATTGTGACAACTCACCAGCTTTGCCCCCTCTGATTTGTTTGTGCGTCCAGAGGGTGAATTGGAGGCTGGATTGAGTTGAAAGGGAATAAACTTCTTGGGAAAATCAGCAGCACACTATGGCCAGGTGTAGACATGACATTGGCTCAGTTCAGGCAACACGTTAGTCAACGCAATGTGAAAACTCCACTCAGCGGTTGAGTTTTTAGGAAGTACTCCCCACACAACACATTCTAACTCCACCGTTGTGTGACTGTGGGCTACCGTGGAGTTGAGTAAAATCCATCGCAATGTTTGATTGGCAGTTCTTCAGCCCTCTCTCTTCCCCCGGTCCTCCCGATGGCTTCCCACCAGCCATGGCTGCAAAACAAATAGTCCCAGTGGCTCTCCTGGAGTGGCACTCGCTCCTTTTGCCGCTTTTGCCAGGGAACTCTGTAGCCAGTGGGAAAAGTCAACTCAACGCAATGGAAAACTCCACGGAGCCCGCCACACAACACAATGGTTGTGCAGGAACTCTCCTCTGCACAGTGTGGATATTCTGCGTGGAGTGTTTTCCCAAAAAAAGTCACCTTTGTGTGGAGTTTTCCCACCAGACAACACATTTATCAATGGCGATGTAAAAACCACCATGGAGTTCTAAAACCACTCTTGAGAAATGTGTTGTCTGAACTGAGCCAAAACCTGCTGCAAAGGCAACAAAGTGAATATTGTACATCAAAGTCCCTTTGTTCGCCTCTTTTTCCTCCTGGCCTAAGCATGCATGGAGCAGGATGGCGGCTTTCTGTTGTGCAATCTTCCTTCGAGAAATACAGTGCATAATCAAACAAGTGTGCAGTGCGCATCTCTTAATGGTGGCCTCCACATTGAAATGTTTTTCATCCTGTGCTCTTGCAAAACACGGCTATGATGGCGTTCCATGCATGTGGGAGCCCTGAATGCACAGCTGTTTGCATGTGCTACTAACATCATTGGATTGGCCCTAATGGAAGGGGGGGAGGACACCCAAAGATTTTAATGCAGGCATCCCCAACCTGGTGCCCTCCAGATGTGTTACCCTGGGGAATTATGGGAGTTGTAGCCCAACACATCTGGAGAATGCCAGGTTGGGGGAGGTGGATTTCGGACATTTTACCTTGTAAATACCGAATGCCACTGTGTAGTCTTTTCTCCTCCTTTTTTTAAAATGTAAATCTTCTGTTCACAGTGTCTTAATGGTGTAATTTTATTTTATCGTGACCTGCTTTGGAGCTCTGTTGTCAGACCGAAAGGCAGAATAGAAGTATCTTTTTTTAAAAAAACCAAAACAAATGCTGTGTAACTTGGATGCCCACTGGAATTCCTGGTGAGCAGGGAGTGCAAACCATTTCTAAAAATGTTAGTGATTATACAATGTACAGATTCATGTAGGCAGTGTCTTGGCAGAGTTTCATAGGAGAAATAGACAGGTCCTTGCTCCCTTTGCACACCTGCAGTTGAGAATTTGGGTTAAGGAGATGAGACAAAGGCCACAGGGAAAAGACAGAGCTTGAGGAAGGATTTGAAGGAAGGGAGAGGTGAACTCTTCCTGTATGCTGAGAGATCATGATCACGTCAGCAGGACTTGGCTGTGCTTGCTTAGAACAAGGCTGTAGCTGAACTGGATGATTCCTTAAAATGGGTTGAAACCTCCTCTTGCATCAGATCTTTGGCTACGGCAAAGGCTGCGTGCACTGACTTCAACCCCTTTTTAAACATGGGGGTGCCAGCTCCGCTGTTCAAACCTAATGTTGGGGTTTTTCAGCTGTACCTTCTCTCTTTCAGAGCTCGGCTTCAGCCCTCGCGGAAGAATTGCACAAAGTGTAAGTATCTCCACCCGCCTCCCAATGGCGTTTGGGGGTTACGAGTGGCTTGACTGAGGAGGCCCTTCGGCCTACGAGAGAGATTATCTGAAAGGAAATGTCGCAATCTCCAATATTTTCACCCTCTATTGTTACAGATACCCCTTAGAAGTCATAAATGTCTTCCTAAGGATTTCCCTTTTATACTTGAAGTTTTCAGTGCCTTGTGTTGTGCGTTGTTCCAATGGGAGAAATAAACAGGCTCCCTGACCCTTGGCCAAACTGGCTGGGGCTGATGGGATTTGAAGTCCACAACATCTGGGAGGGGCGTATGTTGGGGAAAGCTTATATAAATCATTCCTAAATAAAATTTTAAAAATAAGCGTGTTCTCAGCCACTGAGCTATTTGCCACCCTTCCCAACGAGAGTTTCTCTAGCTCTGTCATTCCACTTCTAAGCTTTATTAGTCCTCTGTCTTTCCCGACAGCTGACGTGGGGTAAAGTTGCTATCTGATAAGGCTTCAGTTCTTCTTCGTGGTCTCTGTGCATCACACATATGGGCTCGCGCCGGCGCCGAGCCTCATTCGGGAAACTTCCATAGCTAGCCTAGCGTTTTTGGCGGGAACCCCTCCCCCCACCATCGCACCGCGCATGCTCCGGGTTCCCGCCTATCTCAGTTCTTCTTCGACCGCTGGTGGAATAGCCTCGCGGGAGACTTCCTCCGACGTTCCTGTCGGTAGTATACTTCTGAAAGAGAAATTGTTTGTAGTTAGTTTATAGTTTATAGTTAGTTAGCTTAGCGTTAAGTTTGTCTTGTTGATAAAAAATAATAATAATAATAGCATAGAATAGTTTTTAGATAGTTAGGAGTAACTCCTGGTGGCCTTGTTTGCCGCGTTATGGCGCAGGCCGCTTTATTTAAACATTGTTTGAGGTGCAAGGCCAAATTGACTCTGACTGATGGCCACTCGTTATGCCTCATATGCCTGGGTGAGGGCCATGTTGTCGAAACATGCCCGCATTGCATGTCCTTTTCCCGCCAAACGCGTCGGAATAGAGCGGACAGGTTAAGGAGCCTACTCTGGAGTAGTGCCCTTTCGGCGGTGGACAAGCAGAAAGGAAAGTCTCCAAGACGAGACACTCAGGCGGAAAAGGCTCAATCGTCCTCTGGGGAGCGCAAGCAAACGCTGGTTAGCCGCTCAAGCCCAGCATCGCCCAGCACCACTCTGCAAGTAGTGGATGCTCAGGGGCATGGGGTTGTGGAATTGCCATCACCAACTCAACCCCCGACAAAAAGACAGCCGAAGCTGAAACACAAGGAAAGTCGAAATCCGCCAAGTCTTCGGGATCGAAGCCGGCGGCGGTTGCATCTTCGACATCGAAAAGACCGGCGTCGACATCGCCATCGGCATCGAAGCTGAAAAAGGCTAAATCCTCGACCTCGACATATCAGCCGACGTTGAAACGCATTTCATCGGTACCGGCGTCGACACCGTTGCCATCGACACCGACAAATCGACCGACGTCGACCCCGGTACCGCCTGCTTCGGTACCGCGGGATGCTCGCCGAAGCAACCCAAGTAATAGAGCAGCATCGCTCCCGCCCTGGCCACACCGCTTGCCATACAGCCAGCAGGAGATCTCCTCTGAATTGGATATATCGGAGATCATCACGGTGGACCAGCTCGACTCCGAGGGCCTCCCGGGTGTTGGTACCGAATGTATCGGTACCGAGCGCATCGATGCCGTACACTCGCCGCCATTAGACTATGACATCGAACCAAATCTACCACCTTCGCCTGGCTCGCACAGATCGAGGATTTCTGCTGCCCGATCCCGATCTCCTGTCAGATCATGCTCACAGGATTGGGAGGCGTGCTCTACTCGTACTCAGGATACTTCACGTCAACGAACGCAGAGGCGTTATCGCTTCGACCCGTATACGGGTAAGCGGATTCGCCCTCTCGCCACTACCGGGCGGATGTCCTCTGAAAGACAGCAGCTGTCGATACCGACGGGACGCGACCCTTCGCCGGTATCGATGGAAGACTACGCCTCAGATACCTCATCCATCCCGTCTCCACCACCTACGGCGCCTTCTCCACCTGAGGGAGTTATAACTTCGGATAGAGTATCACCGTCGTTGGAATTGGGAGCGTTCTCTGACCAAATGCAACGCATGGCACAGTCCCTAGGTCTTGACTTGCAACAGCCCAAGGAACCGCTGAAGGACAAGATCTACGACGTCATGTATTTGGATCCAACTCCCCAACCTACATTGCCAGTAGTGCCTACCCTATTACAGACATTGCAAGAGTCTTGGACAAACCCAGCTACAGCAGGTCCTACGTCGAGAAGACTGGACGCTTTATATAAGGTCCAGGAGTCGGATGCACCTTTTCTGTTCATTCACCCAAAACCCAACTCCATAGTGGTGGAGTCATCAGTGGGCAAGATGGGAAAATCCCATACCGCTCCAACAGATAAGGAGGGACGAAAGCTCGACGCAGTAGGACGAAAAATTTACTCTTCAGCAGCACTGGGGTTCAAGGTTGCCAATTACCAGGCTACCATGGCCCGGTATCAACTTTTTTTATGGGAAAAAATTTCAACACTGACGGACTTCTTACCAGATGATCAGCGAGAGCTTGCTAGAGTGTTTCAGGCGGAGGCAACCAGGCTGTCAAGACAACAACTTGCGACTGCGAACCATCAGACGGATTGCACAGCTAAATCAATGATGGGAGCAATCGCCTTGCGCCGGCACGCCTGGCTTAGATCGTCGAACTTGCCTGTGGAGACAAAAACTAGAATTGAGGATCTCCCCTTCGATGGGGAGGGACTTTTCCATGCCACCACGGATACAACAATGGATGTCATCCATAAGGCAAAAATGACGGCAAGAAAGATGAGTGTGCCCTCTCACCAGCAACACCAGCCACAGGCACGTGCACGTCGTTGGTATCGGCCGCTCCCGTATCAACCACGCCAGCAGCAAGACCGGGCACAACGTTTTCAATCCCAACAACCGCATTCATCATACCAGTCGCGAAAACCGTCCACTCGCTTCACTAAGCCACGAAAGCAAGACTTTGGGGCGAAACGTCGTCTTTGACTCCTCCAAAGTACGTCACAGAGGGGTAGCCAGTTACAACAGGCTCTTGCCCTTCCTGGCGGCGTGGGAGAAGATTACCACCGATCGCTGGATACTCTCTACCATAGCCGAGGGTTACCTTATCGAGTTCATGACTACCCCACCACTGGGCATCGTGCGATGCACACAGCTGTCAGTGGTTCTCCTCCAGGAAGTTATAACACTCCTACACAAAAAAGCGATCAAAAAGGTCCCCACAAAATTGATAAAAGCGGGTTTTTACTCGCGCTATTTCACGGTTCCAAAAAAGGACGGAGGCCTCCGTCCAATTATGGACCTAAGAAAACTGAACAAATATATTCAGCCAAAGAAGTTTCGCATGGTCACATTAGCTCAAATCCTCCCTTTATTAAAGCGAAACAGATGGTTCACGTTAGTGGACCTCAAAGACGCGTACTTCCACATTCCGGTGCATCCCGTACATCAGAAATTCTTGCGCTTCCAAATCGGGCATCGAGCGTACCAATTCGCGGTGCTGCCTTTCGGTCTCCGAACAGCGCCGCGTGTTTTTACAAAATGTATGTCGGCGGTATGCGCCCATCTCAGAAATCAAGATATCGAAATATACCCATACCTGGACGATTGGCTGATCGTATCGACGTCTCGGTCTCAAGCTTGCAGCGATCTTCAAGTAGTCACGTCATGCCTCGCCGATCTCGGTCTGCAAGTGAACACAGAAAAATCAGTTTTTCAACCTACAAAGAACCTTCAATTCATAGGGGTGTGTCTCGATTCCGAGTTAGGCCGCGCGTTTCTTCCTGTCGAGCGCAGAAGACGGATCCAAGCCCTCGCCACACACCTCCGTTACAAACGCAGGACAACGGCGTTCGCGGTGCTGCGATTACTGGGCCTAATGGCTTCCTCAGTGTTTGTCGTCCAGTGGGCCCGCTTACACATGCGACCGCTTCAACAAGTCCTGCTCCGGAATTACGATCCAGAGCAAAATCCACACAAGACAATACTTACCCTTCCAACTACCGTCGTCCCGTCTCTGGAATGGTGGTCGGTCATGACTCATCTGTCCCGGGGCATACCATTTCATCAACGAGAACCATCTCGAGTCCTCACCACCGATGCCTCACTCGAAGGTTGGGGAGCGCACGTCAAAGACCTGAAAATGCAAGAAAAGTGGTCACGCACAGAGAAAACCCTACACATCAATGTTCTAGAATTGTTGGCGGTCAAACGAGCGTTACGTGCGTTTCTCCCCGAGTTACAAGGTCACCACGTTCAACTACTCTCCGACAATACGGCTGTAGTATGGTATATAAACAAGGAGGGAGGAACACGTTCTTCCCATCTCCTCAATCTAACACTGGACATTTTCCATTGGGCCATACATCACCACATATGCCTATCCGCACTACACATTGCGGGAACAGACAACGGAAAGGCGGACGTACTCAGCCGAGAATTCTCAGAAACACACGAGTGGGAACTGGCCGTAGACGTTGTGTCAGCTTTGTTCCACAAATGGGGTGCTCCAGTAGTAGACCTATTTGCAACCTCTGCCAAAGTTACTGTTCTCGGGCGGGGATTGGACCTGCATCTCTCGGAGATGCATTCCAGTGGGACTGGTCCAAAGGCTTCCTATATATCTTTCCGCCATTCCCATTGATCGCTCGGACAGTGGCCAGAGCGAGCCGATGTTCAATGAATGCCATAGTGGTGACTCCATGGTGGCCACGACAACCGTGGTTCACTTCACTAACCCGACTGGCTCGGGGGCAATTCTGGCATCTCCCAAAGATCCCACACCTGTTATCCAAGAACAGCGGAATGATCCTGCACCCCGACTTACAGTCACTGAAGCTCACAGCTTGGAGGATTCAACCAACTGGCAGTCACTTACACTGCCACCAGGCTTAAAAGCTATCTTTGAAGCGTCCATAAGGCCTTCTACTAGAGCTTCATATACTAGAAAATGGCAACGGTTTAAAGCCTTTGCCACTCAAATGGGATTTGATCCTACTAAGGGCTCTATTTCTGGAGTCATAGATTTTATGTATTCACTTCACTCAACTGGGTTGAAATGGTCATCACTCCGAGTATACTTGGCAGCTATCTCCCGATACCACGATAAGATTAATGGGTTCTCTATCTTCACACACCCAGTTACCACTACCTTCCTGAAAGGTCTTCGTAATATGTTTCCACAAATAAGACCCGTTACCCCTCAATGGAGCTTATCGTTGGTATTCACTGCCCTCACGGGAAAACCATTCGAGCCTATGGCCACGGTTCACATTCGTTTGTTGACTCTAAAAACAGTGTTCCTAGTCGCCATCACGTCGGCCAGACGGGCGTCAGAACTGGCGGCGTTAATGGCCCATCCCCCTTACACGCAATTTTTTCCAGATAAAGTAGTTTTACGTCCCGGCCCGTCGTTTGTTCCCAAGGTTTCCTCCTCGTTCCACGTTAATCAGGATATCGTTCTTCCGACATTTTTTAAGGGCCCTGAGGACCCACTTTGTTCCACGTTGCATACCCTCGACGTTAGAAGGGCGTTAGCTTTTTATAAAGACAGATCTGCACAGTTCAGAAAATCTGACAAGTTGTTTGTTTGTTACGGTGGAAAGACTAAAGGCTTGGCAGTATCTTCTCAGCGCCTTTCCCACTGGATTGTTGACGCCATCGTACTGGCTTACCAAGTGCTCGGAAAAACACCGCCACAGTCTTTTTCTGCACATTCTACAAGGGGACAAGCAACCTCGGCCGCTCTGTCACATGGGTCTTTAATTCCGGACATTTGTAAAGCCGCGACGTGGTCTAACGCTTCAACCTTTGTGAAGCACTACAGACTTGATACGAGAGCGGTCAAGGACGCATCCTTTGGGAGAGCTGTCCTTTCATCCATCTGCCAGTGACTTCCAGCGTGCACACCCTCCTCCGGTAAGTACTGCTAATTACTCGCCCATATGTGTGATGCACAGAGACCACGAAGAAGAAATAAAGGTTGCTTACCTGTAACGGTAGTTCTTCGAGTGGTCATCTGTGCAGTCACACAACCCACCCACCATCCCCTCTCTGCAACGCTGTCGTTGTATAGGAGGTTTGTTTCTGCCGGTATGCTCCTGAGAAGGTTACCTTGGTTGCGAGGCCATTGCGGTCTCAGGGAACTGAGGTAGGCGGGAACCCGGAGCATGCGCGGTGCGATGGTGGGGGGAGGGGTTCCCGCCAAAAACGCTAGGCTAGCTATGGAAGTTTCCCGAATGAGGCTCGGCGCCGGCGCGAGCCCATATGTGTGACTGCACAGATGACCACTCGAAGAACTACCGTTACAGGTAAGCAACCTTTATTTATGCAGTAGGGCAGCTTATCTTTGGCCCTGATTAGGGCCTGCAGATCAAAGGAGAGCTCAAGCCATGTGGGATTAAATACTCTAGCTGGGCTTGCATTTCTGTCCTCTGCCTTGTGAGCAGGGAGGTCACCTGCTCCTTTGGAGGGAGTACAACCCCATCCAGAACAGGCAAACACCCCAGTTCCCGGACCTGGGAACCACCAACCCACAGGGTCTCTGTCTTATCGGGATTCAGCTTCAGTTTATTGGCCCTCATCCAAACCATAACTGCATCCAGGCACCGATTCAGAACATGCACGGCCTCTCCTGATTCAGATGTCACAGAGAAATAGAGCTGGGTGTCATCAGCATACTGGTGACACCTTGTCGCAAATTTCCTGATGACCATCCCAGCCAGCCGCCTTCGCTGGGTTTCCACATAACAACCAAATTATTTATTTATTTATTTATTACATTCATCACCGCCCAATAGCCGAAGCTCTCTGGGCGGTTTACAAAAATCAAAACCATGAAAACCATTTAAAATATAAAACAAACAACAGTGTAAGAAACATAATATAAAATACAGCATAAAAGCATCACCAGGGTAAAACCGAGCAGCGATGCAGAGAGATCTATACGGTTTTAAAAAACAGATTTAAAAGAGCAAAGTTACAAATTAAGCTGAGAAGCTGTTAAAATACTGAGAAAAGAGTATAAAAGAGTATAATGTAGGTGCCAGGCGAACCTCTCTAGGGAGCGCATTCCACAACTGGGGTGCCACAGCAGAGAAGGCCCTCCTCCTGGTATCCACCTGCCTCACTTCCTTTGGCAGGGGCTGACAGAGAAGGACCCCCGAGGATGATCTTAGGGTCTGGACAGGTACATATGGGAGGAGGCGTTCCTTCAGATAACCTGGCCCCAAGCCGTTTAGGGCTTTGAAAGTTAATATCAGCACTTTGATTGGAGCCCGGACCAGTGACCAGCAGCCAGGGAAGCTGGAAAAGGACTGGCGTAATGTGGTCTCGTTGGCCAGTCCCCCTTAACAGTCTGGCTGCCCTGTTTTGTACCAGTTGAAGTTTCCGGACCATTTTCAAAGGCAGCCTCACGTATAATGCATCCGGCAAGGGTAATTAAGAGAATTGGGCAGCACGCAACTGGCATGCTCAGCCACCCGTGCGCATGTGAACCCAGTTGGTGCGTTGACTTGGTACTTTCTAACCCCATCAAGTCACTTGTTTTGAGTCGGCGGGAAGCTCCCAGTTCACCTGGGCTCTGCCTTGGCCTCCCTCTGGTGGCCTGCTCAGAGACTGGCTCATGTAAAGCCAGAGGGATCCCCCCTACCCACACCATACATCAGTATTGGCTGCTGTAGGGCTCCTTACGGGACCAGATCTTGCATTTGAGTGTTGTTGCTGCTGCTTCATGGGCCACGTGTGATGGTGTGCATCCACGCTCCCGCTGTTTTCCTCTTGGTTACTGCATCTGTTGTGCAGAATGTTGGGCAAGGTATGATGGGGGTAGTTCATAGAATCATGGAATAGTTAAGCTGGAAGAGGCCCATAAGGCCATCGAGTCCAACCCCCTGCCCAATGCAGGAATCCACCTTAAAGCATACCTGACAAGTGGCTGTCCAGCTTCTTCTGGAAGGCTTCGAATGTGGGAGAGCCCACCACCTCCCTAGGTCATGGGTTCCTTCATCATACTGCTCTAACAGTCAGGAAGTTTTTCCTGATGTTGAGTCGGAATCTGGCTTCCTGTAACTTGAGCCCATGATTCCGTGTCCTGCATTCCGGGATGATGGAGAAGATATCCTGCTCCCCAGATGAAATGCACATATCATTTTTAAAATTTAAGTCCTGGTGCGTGTTGTACATTCTAAAACCACCCACCGCTGATTCACAGTTGTAAGGTGTATCACTCTGAAGCAGCTATATGAGAAGGGATGCCCCACCTACCTTTTAATTCAAGCTGGATTTTCCTTGGGGCCTATTTTGTTGGTTTGTTTCTTTTTTAAACCACAGAATTGCAGAAAAAGATAAACAGATAAGCCAAGCCGAGGAGTCCTTAGCCAATGAACACCTGAAGCTAACAAGCAAGGAGGAGGATTTCATGGTACGGTAATAGCTCAAGTCTTACCTTTGGAAAGGTGGGGCAAATTAATTGCCAAAGCTTTGATCCTGATGGGTGGACATAGCATGGGTATTTTAAGCCCGGTAGGTGGGATTAAGACCATGGGTGCACCCGTCACATCTGTGTCTGCGCATGTATGCTGTTGTGGGTCACATTCCGTGTGAACAAGAGCTGAGCCCACCCCTTCCTCTCCCTTCCCCATGATGGTGCAGGTGCCTTGAGGTGGGGTGTGTGGCTTTCCTTCCTCTCTCCCCGCCCCCAGCTTGCACTTATCACTGTTGCAGTCCTCGGCCAGGACTGTCCCCTGCTGGTTCCGCTTCACCTCCAGGCCCCCAGCGGTTCCTACTCCCTTGCCTCCAAGAGTGGGGACGTGCCTGTGCAAGTAGGCCGGAGCTCGTAACAAGGAGGAGAAAACAGCTACACCAGTTTAGGAGACCCTGAAACGGCAGGAGCCCACATCTCCTGAACTGCCCCAGCCATTCCAAATTGCTCTGCGGCTGGACAAGCTCCTGCTCCTAAGACTCAAGAGCCAAATAATGCCTGGGGATTATGGGAGGTGTAGTGCAACACATCCGGAAGGTACCAAGCTGGGGAAAGCTGCTCTAGAAGGCCCTGTTGACTTAAATGACCTGTTGGTTTGCAGTACCCGCAATGCCTCATGTTGCCGAGATATCGTAGGGGCGCTAAAGCGAGCTGAGGCGAGCAGGGAGTGCCAGGCTGAACAGCAACAGCGGTCATCCTGAACAGCTCCTACTTCAGACACCTTGGGGGGTCACAGCAAGCCAATTTAAACTCCAAACGCTGTTTGTTTCAGCCCTCTTTGCCGTATCCCTGGGTCTGATCTACACATGCATCACAGTGAGGTGGTAACTGTGCCACTTTAGATTGCTAGTGGAGATGCCGTCTTTGGATGCCTCCCACCCCACCCCACGATGCACGATAGAACCGAACACTCCCCGCGAGTGTAAAGAAATAAAACAGACCCCTGGCAAAACTAGCCCATTGGAGAGGGAGGTTTTAGCCTAACCTGTTCTCCAGTAGGCTAATTTTTCTACTTGCAAGAGGGTGTTGTGTGTGTGTGTCTGGTTTCCTTGAGGCAAGGGAGTTACCGTGGGCCTGTTCAGACAACACGCTAAGCCATGGTTAGGTCACTAACCCTTTTGCAGCAAATGGTCAGTGAGTGTGTTTAAACCATGGTTATGTAGCCACCATGGTTGGGAAAGATTCACATAACACGCTAAGTCATGGCTCATTCACATGACACATTAAGCCATATTGCTTAGCTCAGATTGCTTAACCACCATGGCTTAGCATGTCGTCTGAGCAGGATCAAACTGAAATGATACCATCCCCTCAACCATTTCATTCTGCTACCTTTGTAGACCAGGCCTCAGCAGGGGCAAACCGGTTTCACGGCCTCCCCGTTGCAAATGGCCGACACGATCCGCTGCGTTTATTTTCACGTCCTTAGTGTTGTCCTTAGCTTAGGAAGGCTTTAAATGTTAAGACGGCATGGTTAATCTTGGCCGTTGACCTAGTGCGAGAGAACTGACAACTATCCGGGTCTGTTTTTTCCCCTCCCTCCAGGTTGTGCAGAACATTAACATGTCCCTGAAAGCAGAAGTACAAAAGTTGCAGGCGCTCATGAACGAACAGGTAAACGCTTTTTTTTTTTAACTTGGCAAGCCCTGTGCTGGGTATTACTTGCGCCCTCTCGGTGACAAGGTGCTTTGGGGAGCCAACCTGCTCAGCACAAGCAAGAGAAAACTGTGCCAAATGAAAGAGGGAGGGATCGCTCTGGGTCACTTGGTGTTATTTGGGCCCCCAGTTTTGAAGCCCTGCCACACGCTCAATTAGATGTGCCGCTCACTGAATAAGTTTGGTGAATATCCGCTATTCTTTGCACAGAACTTAATTTTGAAACTGGGAGCTTCCGTGGCTCCAAGCAGTCCTCCAGCCTGGACGCCCCTTTTCCCTAATCGCAGAAGAGTAGAGGCAGACTAGGGTCAATTGTTAGTGATACAAAATAATAATAATAATAATAATAATAATAATCCACACCAACATCCAGAAAGCAGTCATAATTAAAACATGCTCAATTGTCAGGAAATTCTTGAATCAATAAAAGACAACATGACTTGGCAAAGCCTGTCACATCTGTCTAGAAAAACCGCCACGAGCGAGAAACAGATAATAATAATAATAATTTTATTTCTTACCCTCTGGATTGAAGTGGGGAACAACATTAAATACAAATAATATAAAATACATAAAACTGATTAAAAACATATAAAACAAATACATTATTAAAATAACAATGAAACTCTTAAATAATGCATTATTTAATTATACATTATTAAAATAACAATAAAGCACTCTGCACATACTCTAGGGCACTCCCTGTTATTTCTGTTTCTCAGCAGAGCCCTAGCTCAAATTTTGCTCTGTCCATTCAGCCCAAACCCAGACTTACGCATAACATACACACAGCAGACGGTTGTACTCCTAAGTCTACATTCTGTGCACTTAAACCTCTCTTGAAACAAGAGACACTTGGTTTAGATGGCTTGTAAAACAGCCTCCCCCCAACGTAGCGCCCTCTGGATGCATTGGACTGGAATTTCCATCCTCCCAAGCCAACATCTGGAGTGGCACCCGGTTGGGGAAGGCTGCTTTACATAAGTGTCGCAATGTGAGACTCGTTCTCTGCTCCCATTTGCTTGAACTGGGCAAGGAATGGATATGCATAGCAGGATGCTTGAAACACCCTCTTTGTTGTGAAGCAGCTGGGCTGCCTTTGAGCCTCTTGCTGGTTCTCACTCTAAGACCTCGATCACACATAATTCCCCCCCCCCCCCTGGTTTGCCTCCGCGTTTTTCTACCTCTGAGGCAGAAGCGCGTCAAACTTATGATCCCTTTCACCTGAATAGCTGCTCTTTCGCTCCTTGGCTCTTCTGCTCCTTGGCTCTTCTGCTCCACCCCACCCCTCTTCTTTCTCCCTCCTGTCAGGTCCTGTCAGATGAGTACTTCAACCAGACCGCCTTTCCGCCGGGCAAAAATGGGACGACCCTTTAGTCTGGCTCTTTGTGGGCATTGAGGGAGTACAATCCTGTCTCTGCAGAGATTCAGGCATTGTATGATTTAAAAAAAATGCTTTGGAGCCTGGGATGCAAGGTTTGGGTTTCATATTGAGGCTTGGAGCCGGCTGCTGGGAGAGATCGCTTTTCCCTGCCAGGACCTGATGCAATCCATTCAAGCCCTCAGTTCCTTTCAAACAACATGGAGGCTTAAGGGCGCATTAAATGTGCTTAGGGAAAATAATCCAGACTTTTAGCGTTCTAGGGAAGGCTGGGGAAGAGGCGGGGTGTCAGTGGCGTCCTGTGAGTACCGTGCTGCAAATCCGCACACCAGGCATGGCGAGAGTGCGCTCAAACGCTGGTGTGGTGGAGCTCTAAAAATCTCACAAGCTTACAAATTTAGAGCAGCTTCATGCCCCTTGTAGCCGTCGTGGTTCCTACAGTGAACCTGTAGCATTGAAACGGCAAACCTGTAGCCCAGGCATGTCTATATACCAACCACCCCCGACCTGGTGCCGCCCACACATGTTGGACTACAGCTCCCATCATCCCTACAGCCGGCATGTCCAATCCGGTGGACACCAGGTTGGGCAAGGCCGGCCTACCCAGATGCTGAAAGGATGTGTGTTTGCCGCTTACGCTTCATAGATTTGCCAGCAACGGCAGTGTAACTGCGGTAAAGACGGTTGCTGCGCAAAGGGCAGGGCTGCTCAAGCGTTTGGGAATTAAGGCGCCCGTTGGTGGATCCTTTCATTGTGGGCAGACGTTCTGCTGTGTTTAGTAGGAGGTCAGCTTGTTCTGAGTGCTCCTCTGCCTTAAAGGGGAAATCCTCCTTTTTTCAAGTCCTTTTCACAACATTAGGGTAATGGAATTGCTGCCCCCCCACTCCAGATTGGCTTTATGCCAGTTATTATAGAGCCCCCCCCCTTTTCTTCTTCTTCTTCTTTTTTTTGCTTTGGTTCCATTGCATTTGCTTTCAAAGCCTTCATGTAGCTAGAGACATCATTATCCGGGCAAGGCAACATTGCCTGGAGCGTTTCCACTTTCCCACCTGTTAACTAAAATAAAGTGCTTTCCTTCCTGCATCTAACTGCTTTGAAAGCATCAGAGCCGACCACAGTCCTTTGAGCGGAGACTGAGTGTGTGGAGGTTCCTTTTTTCGGAGGCAGGCAAGCCACGTGTCGCTCCTTTGCTTGTCAGAGAGAAAGACACACTCACACACACAGAGCAAGAGGCTGTATTTCAGGGAGCGTTTAGATGTGGGTGTTTTTGTTGAACCTTTGCTGCGATGCAACATATTAAATGGGACTAATCCTCTTCACATCTAGGCTTCTGCTGCGCATGAGCTGGAAAGGATGCAGAAAAGGTAAATAAACAAAGTGGCATTTGAGAAACTCTTCTTTGAGCATTATGGGATGGTTGGGGGAGGAGTGCGCCTGATAAGAGGCCTTGTGCGACCCTTTAAAAAGCACCCTTTTAAAAAAAAAGCCCTCTTCCTTTTACCCCGTTCTTCAGTACTCATGTCAGAGAGGACAAAATCAGAGCCTTGGAGGAGCAGCTGCAAGGACACCATGCCAACGCTTCGAACGCAAAGGAGGAGCTCCAGGTACCGTGCAGCACAGAGCGTATTTACCCTCAATGGGTGAGCTTGAGCCCCCTCAGCAGCGGGGCTAGGAGGGCATGGAAAGAGGCTGGGTGGCTCCGCGGCAGCACGCTGCAGTCTTCAATCCCAGACCATATTGGGAAGTATATTGGGTGGGGTGAGTGTGTTGTGGGGTTGGAGTGGGGAGCATGCGATTGGTGACGCAGAGATGGGAAGAGGGGGACCCGTCAAGAAGAAATCCTGGCTGAATTTAAAACCATAGAAGCATAAAAACAGACGACATATAAAGACCGTATGCATTTAAATCTGCTGCGAACTCTCAGCCCGGCCTAAATATAGTCCTGGGGTCCTATACTAGGGCATAGGAGTGCCGTGCAGGGAGCACATCCCTATGGGAGTGTCTGGCCCAAGACTCTGAGCTTCAGAGCTGAACGAGGATTGGAATATGGGCTTCCTACCTCCAGGTGTAACAGTAATCACTTGAATGCTTGGAAAAGGTACAGAAGAGTGCAACCACCTTATTTTTTCCTCTCTCTCTCTCTCTCTGTGTGTGTGTGTGAGAGAGAGAGACAGACAGACAGACAGACAGACAGACAGACAGACTTTGTACAAATAGCCAGAGGAGTGCACCTTTGGCTATTCTTTTTAATTAAAAAAAATCAGGAGAGTTGAGCCCAAACGAAATATGTTCACATTATTTTTTTAAGCCATGTTTCATGTTAAAGAAAAAGCAGCAGGGGGACCCCAATCTGGAGTGTGTTCAGAGGAGGGCAAGGAGGGTGATCAGGGTCCTAGGAGGAGAGACTGAAAGAACTGGGCATGTTTAGCCTGGAGAAGAGAAGACTGAGGGGAGACATGATAGCACTCTTCAAATTCTTGAAAGGCTGTCACACAGAGGAGGGCCAGGATCTCTTCTCGATCATCCCAGAATGCAGGACATGGAATAATGGGCTCAAGTTACAGGAAGCCAGATTCCGGCTGGACATCAGGAAAAACTCCCTGACTGTTAGAGCAGTACGACAATGGAACCCATGACCTAGGGAGGTGGTGGGCTCTCCCACCCTAGAGGCCTTCAAGAGGCAGCTGGACAGCCATCTGTCAGGGATGCTTTAAGGTGGATTCCTGCACTGAGCAGGGGGTTGGACTTGATGGCCTTATAGGCCCCTTCCAACTCTACTATTCTATGATTCTATGGATTTTTCCCAGCACTAGAAGTGTTTACATTTTCTCCCTCTTGGGATGCTGCTGGAGTCATCTTCTACTCCCCTGACCTTCCCTAATTATTTGTTTTCTTTGGGGCAGTGCTCCATCTGGTTGTCTAAATGCTCTTGAAACGTAGCCGGCTGTATTCAGTGTCTTTTAAAAAAATAAAAAAGGGCCCAGTGCATACGGAAGTGCCTCTTGATCGCCCCCACCCCTTTATATAGGGTGACCCTATGGAAAGGAGGACAGGGCTCCTATACCTTTAACAGTTGCACAGAAAAGGGAAGTTCAGCAGGTGTCCTTTGTATGCATGCAGCACCTGGGGAAATTCTCTCTTCATCACAACAGTTAAAGCTCCAACAGTTAAAGCTGCAGGAGCCCTGACCTCTTTTGTATCCGGTCACTCAAGTATAGCTCCTGCAGCTTTAACTGTTGTGAAGAAGAGGGGATTTCACCAAGTGCTGCATGCATACAAATGACACCTGCTGAAATTCCCTTTTTCTATACAACCGTTAAAGATACGGGAGCCCTGTCCTCCTTTTCGTATGGTCACCCTACCTCTATACCGTTTTACCCCTTCTTTTTCCTTCTGCTCAAAGCACTTGACGAACAACATCTCAGTGCATCTGTGTGAAGAGGCTCATGGAGGCCCAAGTATTGAGGCGGTTTTGAGGTCACATCAGTTAAACCATCTCCGGATGACCAAAGCGAGTGAATGTGGGCTGCGGGTGTGGGTTGCCATTTCAGTTTAGTAGCCAGCTAGCCACCCTCGCAGGAATCACTTAACATTCTTTCCCTCGGTCATCAAAAGCGCCGTTTCTCTTACATAGAGCAAATGGCAAGAACGTCTGATTATGGAATACCAAATTGGCCAACATGGTCTGGTGATTTCATTCCAGGTCCTAAAAGATCAAAACCAAACGTTGCAGTTGGAAATGCAGAAGCTGAGGGCTCTCTTGTCCGAGCAGGTACAACAGATCTTTGCTGCTAATAACTACTTCGTTGTTCAGTGACGTCTGTTCATGTGGGTGGAGCTGATTTGGAGGATAAGGGAACGGGAGCAAAGCAAGAGGGATTTTGAAAGGCTGCTCAGCCTGCTTCCAGTTGCTGCTAAGCCTGCGCTCTGAACTCTTTCCAAGTGGGGCGTCCTTTTTTCCCAGGCCTCTGGCCTATAGGCATAAACTCCTTCACCCTTGAGAGGTGGGATGTTTCCAGAGGAGGCTTTTATTGTGCAATCACCCTGCCTCGTTTACATAATTTTGCAAGAGTTGCAGACCTTGTTTTTGCCTCCCGTGTTTCCCCACTACCTCTTCCTTCTTTTTTCTTTCCATTAAAAAAAATAATCCGTGGGGGAAGTATATTTGAAAAATTCCCATTCAAAACTACCTCCCCAAAGATAAGAGAAGGGGCATTAAAAATGATACAAAAATGCTATTTGACTCCAGTGAAGGTAGCAAAAATGAACAGGAATGCGACCCCAGAATGTTGGAGAGGATGCACAGAGTTTGGAACAAATTTGCATATGTGGTGGGAATGTTATAGAGTTAGGAAATTTTGGGATAAGGTTTTTCAAAAAATAGAAAAGGTCACTGCTCAGAGAATTAATAGAACATCAGAACTAGCTCTTTTGAATATGTTTGTTAAAGAAAATAGTGATGTAAAGGATAAAATATTGATTGGATTTATGCTGACCGCAGCAAGGCAGCAGATAGCTAGTAATTGGAAGACAGCTAGGATGTTAACAATTAAGGTGTGGGGAAAAAAATTGTGGAATATAGCAATGAATGAAAAATTAACACAGAAACTTAGAGTCTATAGAGGAAAAAAGAAGAGAGATACATTTAGAACAGAATGGTTTGCATATGTAGCTTATATGGGAAAAGATCCGATTAAGAACAATATTGCGGAAGCATATAAAAAGTTATGGGACTCCTGAAAAGAAAGAAGAGACAGAGAAGAATTTGGAAGAAGAGAACAGAGGCAAATTAACCAATAAAAGAGAGGAAGAGGGAGAGGGGAAGGGGGGTAAATAATAGTAATGATGTTAAAAGGGTGGTTGAATGATGTAAGATATGAAAATGAAATAAAGAAGTATTTTTTAAAAAAATCTGTGAAGGTAGAAAAGATGGAATAGTTGCACAGCGCTTTTTAAAAATTATTATCAGAGCCTCTCTGAAGAGTGCATCAGGATAAAGGACTCCAGAATCTAGGATCAAGAATTAGAATTCCGGAGCTGTCTTCAGTAGCAGACTATACCTGAGTAGTTAATTGGTCTCATAACCCCAATGAACTCCTCCAATGTTGCAGGAAATTGGGACGGACAGGAAGCAGAAGTCAGGCTTGAAACAGAAAGACAGGAACTTTCTCACCCCAGTTTTTGAGGGGAGGGAAAAGGTGGCAGCGAGAGTTTAGGTACTCTAAAAGCTTGTGGCTCGGTTCCAGTCTGCCCCATTGCAGAAAGGATTCTGCTTCTGCTCACCATCTGCCTTTGTATCTAGGACAGGTATTTTGCTGCTTGTTTATGTGTGAAATTTAGAACAGTTGGCTACCTGGTTCAGAATCTTGAGAATTTCATGGTCCGCATGGATAGAAAGCATGCAGCTAAAAGAGTTCCATTGATTGGTAGTGATTTTTTTTTTTTACCTTGTAGTATCTGGCCTCTTTACTAGGGTGACCATATGGAAAGGAAGACAGGGATCCTGTATCTTTAACAGTTGTATAGCGAAGGGAATCTCAGCAGGTGTCACTTGTATGCATGCAGCACCTGGTGAAATCGCCTTTTCATCACAACAGCTAAAGCTGCAGGATTCCTGCCATCTTTTGTATCTTGTCTAGAGGAATTCCCTTCTCTATACAACTGTTAAAGGTACTGGAGCCCTGTCCTCCTTTTCATATGGTCACCCTACACTTTACCCTAACTGTAAAACTTCAGGGAAGGAAAGCAACTAGGCTAGGCTGACCAGATAAAATCCAGGTCAGGGCTCATATAACTTTAACAGTTGCTGAGAAAAGGGAATTTCAGCCAGTGTCATTTGTATGCAATTAGTTCCTGGTGAAATTCCCTCTTTATCACAACAGTTAAAGGTGCAGGCACTATACTAGAGAGACCATATACAAAAGAAGGCAGGGCCCCTGCAACTTTAACAGTTGTGATGAAGAGGGAATATCACCAGGAACTAATTGCAAATGACCCTGGCTGAAATCCCCTTTTCTCTACAACTGAAAGTTACATGAGCCCTGACCTGGATTGTATCAGGTCACCCTAAACTAGGCTGACCATATGAAAAGGAGGACAGGGCTCATGTAACTTTGTAGAGAAAAGGGAATTTCAGCCAGTGTCATTTGTGTGCAATTAGTTCCTGGTGAAATTCCCTCTTCATCACAACAGTTAAAGTTGCAGGTGCTATACTAGAGTGACCATATACAAAAGAAGGCAGGGCCCCTGCAACTTTAAGTGTTGTGATGAAGAGGGAATTTCACCAGGAACTAATTGCATACAAATGACACTGGCTGAAAGTCCCTTTTCTCTACAACTGTTAAAGTTACGTGAGCCCTGTCCTCCTTTTCATATGGTCAGCCTAAAAGCAACCAAATACAGCCTCCAATTCTTGACTGAAAACTGAAATCTTAAGCGCCAATCTTTTGATAGAACGGCGGGGTACAAATCCAAATCACTGAATACAAAAAAACCAATTACGTTCATTTGACAGCCCATTGGCTTTCCCCTTGTGCTTAAAAGCCAGCAGAGATCTTGGTGACTGCCAAAGGCTATAGTGCTGAATGGAACGCCTGGTAGTGTTGTAAGTTCAATATTTTGGTTGAGGAACAAAAATTCAGGTAGTGAGAGGAGCTGCTCCCTCAACACAGTGCTGAGGACTAGCTGCTTGTGTTAACTACCGAGGCTTGCCAGAAAGGTCTGAAACATGTGGTGGACATTTGGTGCAGAGTCCGGCTAGCAGTTCCTTGTCGGAGGTGAACCTTGGCTTTAGTCTTTGCCTGGCTAATGGGAAAAGGGTTTGGTTCATTTTTGATGCCCAAGGGCTGGGAATGGGGGCCGGCCCGTTGGGTCACAATATCCCTGCACGCTCCAGATGGCTGCAGGGTATTAGCCCCTCCGGGCTCAGGCTACCTGACCTAGACACAGTTGTTTTGGAGGCAGTGAGGGGTTAGAAATACAGCCATCATCCCGTTTGATGGGAGCGGTGCAGGATCAGCGGCTGCTTTTGGCTCCTTTCCTGCTTTGGCTCCTCCCACTTTCCCTCCTGCCAATTAAGGTAGCAGCCTGCTCTGGGTGCAAAACACCCATCAAAGTGGGCTCTTTCCAATGCCTACACAAGCTTTTGTCAGAAGAAGTGCTTCGTCTTTAAGGCGTCGCAGAGCGTGTGGCCATGTTTTTATTTACTATAGACCAAAAAGGCTCCTCCTTGTAGAACTTCCAGCTGTGATGTTACAACAGGGGCGGAAATTGTATTTTTGGGATCCAAGGAGCCATGTCGTCTGGGGACCAACCATAGGGTGACCCTATGGAAAGGAGGACAGGGCTCCTGTATCTTTAACAGTTGTATTGAAAGGGGAATTTTAGCAGGTGTTGTTTGTATGCATGCAGCACCTGGTGAAATGCCCTCTTCTTCATCACAACAGCTAAAGCTGCAGGAGCCCTGCTTTCTTTTTGTATCTGGTCTCTCAGGGCAGGGCTCCTGCAGCTTTAGCTGTTGTGATGAAGAAGAGGGCATTTCACCAGGTGCTGCATGCATACAAATGACATCTGCTGAAATTCCCTTTTCCATGTAACTGTTAAAGATACAGGAGCCATGTCCTCCTTTCCATATGGTCACCCTACATTACCATCTTCACCCACATTCAGAGAAGAGTAGTGTTTAAATTTTCAGTTCCTGACCTTAAAACGTCTGCTGTGGATTCCGTGTTTGGCCTTGTGATGAGCGGCACAAATGCAAACAAGAGGACTCTAAACATTTACCATATTTACTAAAGTTGCGAACCAATGCTTACACTTTCTCCCCCTCTCTCCCCCTCTCCCCCCACCCCTTGGCTGCTTTTTAGGATAATAAGGAATTGTTGGAGCAAATGGAAAGAAGGTAAGATATGGGGGAAAAGATGGCCTCTTAATTGCTTTCAAAAGGAAATGGCAACGTTTTTACAAAACAGAATTTGCTGGCATATTTGCTCTAAAGACCTGCAGCCCAGTGTGGTGGGGTGGGAGCATAGCTCTGTGGCAAAGCACATTCCATCCCTGACAGATCCCATCTCTCACGTCAGTCCTGTGGGCCAAATGCAGCCCACCTGGGGTTTGTATCCGCCCTTCTGTATTTCCCCCACTGATCATTTGGTGGCTTCCCAGCTTTTACGTGTTTTTTTTCCTCCCCATTCTAAAAGATCGAAAAGCCTCTCCTAAGGATTAGTTACTTGCTAGAAGAGCTTTAAGCTCCAATAGGTTGGCATCTTTGGCCCCGCCCCTTTTGCATTTGGCCCCTCCCACTTCTGGAATGCGGCCCCAGAGAGCTTCTCTGGAATGGAATTTGGACCTCGGGCTGAAAGAGGTTCAACACCCTTGAGTTAAATGCTCTCAGGTGGGTGGGCCAGGAAAGACTGCTGCATGCCAGCCCTGGAAAGCTACTGCCAGCTAGGGCAGATGACATGGGGCTAGATAAAGCCATGGACTTCTTCTGATTAAGGCAATGTCATATGTTCTATGCAAGTTTACCCACCAGTAAGCGCCAGGAACTTCAATAAGGTATACTTGCTCCAAAGTGAATGTACATAGGATTGTGAAAGCACTGCCTGATCTTGGGACAAATTGCTCTTCATCTTCCTCCCCATTCCCTTCAGTAATACAGAAAAGGATGACAAGATAAAGACGGTTGAAGAACTCCTTGAAGCTGGGCTCATAGAAATGGCAAATAAGGAGGAAGAGCTGAAGGTAACCTCTCTGTAAGGGTAGCTAGGGTGACCCTATGGAAAGGAGGACAGGGCTCCTGTGTCTTTAACAGTTGCATAGAAAAGGGAATTTCAACAGGTGTCCTCTGTATGCATGCAGTCCCCTCTTCATCTCAACAGTTGAATGAAGTTGCAAGGAGCCCTGCCCTGTTTTGTATCTGGTCAAGAGGATAGGACTCCTGCAGCTTTAACTGTTGTGATGAAGAGGGGATTTCACCAGGTGCTGCAGGCCTACAAATGACACCTGCTGAAATTCCCTTTTCTGTAGATGTAATAGCAACACGCTGTAAAATGGCAGGGGGTGAGAGTGGATGCGTGGAGTAGGAGAGACACTACAACCTAGGGTGACCGTATGGAAAGGAGGACAGGGCTCATGTATCTTTAACAGTTGTGTAGAAATTTCAGCAGGTGTCATTTGCAGGCATGCAGCGCCTGGTGAAATTCCCTCTTCATCACAGCAATTAAAGCTGCAGGAGCCCTGCCCTCTTTTGTATCTGGTCACGCTAGTATAGCTCCTGCAGCTTTAACTGTTGCAATGAAGAGGGGATTTCACCAGGTGCTGCATGCCTACAAAGGACACCTGCTGCAATACAGGACCGCCATCCTCCTTTCCATAGGGCCACCCTAAGAATAGCACATTTCCTCTTGGAATGGCATTGGGTAACCCTGTATTGTACCCCACCATTATTGTTTTCCTCCATCCCTAGAATTAATTACAAGCCTGGCACTAGAGCAGCGAGAACTCCTAAGATTTATGCTGCGGTTCTGCTGACTCGATTGCTCAGGCTTCTATGCTCCTCTGCCCATTTCCCGGAAATGAATGGGTTAATGTCTGTCTGACGATCCAGCTTCGGTGGAGGGGGCCGTGAAAGGCTGGCAGCGGGAGAGCTGCCCTTCCGCCCCGCCAGAGAATGAGTTGAATATCTTGTAGCGCCCTCAGCAGCAGGAGCTGAAGTCAGCAACGCAAGATCACACTGGATGTGATAGCTTTGCTGCTGGGAGGGGTGGTGGTGGCTTCACACAGGAAAAGTGTGGGTGGGGCGCTGGATAATCTCTTCCCCCCCCTCCATTCTTTCCTCTAGAAGCCTCCTCCCCTGAGCTGGGTGATTTGGGGCCTTTTTATCTTTTATTGTGGATTTGACAAAACAGAACAGAAAACAAATGGTGGTGGGGGGAGAGTGAACATACATGGCATGCATAGGATGCGCCATTCATAAAAAAAGTGTGGGGGGGAGAGTTATGCATAGGATTCAATAAAAGCAGACCAAATATCCATGTACTTATCCGCTCGCATCTATATACCGCATGTTCAAACGTCGATAGCATTGTTAAATCCTCAGTCCGTTGCATTATGGGTGGTGAACATTTATCCTCCCAATGTGATCATATCAGTCTTTTAGCGGTCATAAAGGCTCAGAAAATCCATTTGCGCAGACCAGGCGTTAACTTCCCAAGAAACTGGGAGGTGGTTTAGGAGCTGTTTTCCTCTTTGCAGCGTAAGTCGGCCGGAAGGTTAACTTACCTTCTAGAATATCCCTATCTGAAGGGGATTTCCCATTTGTGGTCCCTTAAGAATGTCGTTTCGGACCTGAAATATACAGGGCAAAATTTCCCCTCCAGCTGCCTCTCCTGTACCTCCACTGAGACTAGTGGAAGCCTTCAGCATAAGGAAGCAGCCATCCTGAGAGAGCCAGGATGATCAGGGGTCTGGAAACAAAGCCCTGTGAGGAGATACTGAAAGAACTGGGCATGTTGAGCCTGGAAAAGTGAAGACCGAGGGGAGACATGATAACACTCTTCAAATACTTGAACAGTTGTCACACGGAGGAGGGCCAGGATCTCTTCTCAATCAACCCAGAGTGCAGGACACAGAATAATGGACTCAAGTTACAGGAAGCCAGATTCTGGCTGGACATCAGGAAAAACCTTCTGTCTGTTAGAGCAGTACGACAATGGAACCAATGACCTAGGGAGGTGGTGGGCTCTCCCACCCTAGAGGCCTTCAGGAGGCAGCTGGACAGCCATCTGTCAGGGATGTGTTAAGGTGGATTCCTTCACTGAGCAGGGGTTTGGACTTGATGGCCTCATAGGCCCCTTCCAGCTCTGTTCTTTGATTCTATGAGTGCTTTTCCTAACTGCCCATGCTTTGGGAAGCGTGAAGGAACTTGTTCTTCCTTTGCCTGGCATGTTCCATTTGGGCATGCTAAACGAGGCTGAGCTCCTTGGTTTATTCTTGGGGAGAGATGCCAGAGTACAAAATACAAACATGCCAGGAAAGGGTTCTCACCCTGTGCAAATTGTGACTTTCCCCTGCAGGTGACATGCAAGTGTAGGCATTGCTCACATGCAGTTTAGAGGGGGAAGCTACAATCGTAAACACATCCTTCATCATTCTGTTTGATACGTATGTGTTTAACATTTGGATATCTGTGCCGTGTAAGAAGTAGCCCAGAGGGAGATTGTAAAGCCTGTTTACAGCGCTGTTTTATATTGATCGATAAAAATGTTGCTTTTGGCAAATCTATCCCAAGTACCCCAAGTTCATCCTCCCCTTTGTGTCAGTAAGTATCTGTTGCAGCTCTTCAATAGTGACATTGTGTTCCACTTAAAGGCACTGAGAACCCAGAACACATTCTTGAAAAGTGAAGTTGAACACCTGCAGGGGGTGCAAACAGAACAGGTATGTCACCGGCAGCTTAAACATGTTTTTTTGGTGGTGGTGGTGGTGGTGGTGGGGCGAGGAATGGTCTTCAGGCTGGTTATTACAGAGTGATGAACTCCTGTTGGGGAATTTCAGTCTAAAGTGTTATTTATTTATCTGAATTTATAGCTGCCTTCAATCGTTCTAAGTGTTTGTCCCCTTTTGCTTTCCTCCCCCACTTCCGCCCCAGGGTTCCTTTGCGTCCTTGGTGGAAGAATTACAAAACGTGTAAGTAGCAACATGGTTCCTATTCGTCCATACTCTTTCCTTTTGCATTTTTTTTTAATCCTTGAAATCTAAATGGGGAGGGTTTTTTTGTTTGTTTGTTTAACTACAGAAATGCCTAGAATTTGCTGGGAATGATGGGAGTTTTAGTCCAACACCTCTGGAGGGTGCCAGGTTAGATTGGGGAAGGCTGCTGTACCAGATGAAGAAAATTACTTCGCAGTAATGTTTTTTTTCTGTAAGCAGAAAGTCCCTTGCCTGCAAAGCATCTTCAAATATTCCATGCCCAGGTGAATTTATAGTTGCGACCCGACCTCTCCTCTTGTGAATCGGCAGACTTCTTAGGAGGTGGGCCGATTTGATGCTGCAGGCGCGATGCTCTGCGGATTCCTTCAGATGTTATGTCTTGTTTAGGCTGACCAGATAAAATCCATGTCAGGGCTCATGTAACTTTAACAGTTGTAGAGCAAAGGGAATTTCAGCCAGTGTCATTTGTATGCAATTAGTTCCTGGTGAAATTCCCTCTTCATCACAACACTTAAAGTTGCAGGGGCCCTGCCTTCTTTTGTATATGGTCACTCTAGTATAGTGCCTGCAACTTTAACTGTTGTGATGAAGAGGGAATTTCACCAGGAACTAATTGCACACAAATGACACTGTCTGAAATTCCCTTTTCTCTACAAAGTTACATGAGCCCTGTCCTCCTTTTCATATGGTCAGCCTAGTTTAGGGTGGCCAGACACAATCCAGGTCAGGGCTCATGTAACTTTAACAGTTGTAGAGAAAAGGGAATTTCAGCCAGGGTCATTTGCAATTAGTTCCTGGTGATATTCCCTCTTCATCACAACTGTTAAAGTTGCAGGGGCCTTGCCTTCTTTTGTATATGGTCACTCTAGTATAGTGCATGCACCTTTAACTGTTGTGATGAAGAGGGAATATCACCAGGAACGAATTGCATACAAATGACACTGGCTGAAATTCCCTTTTCTCTGCAACTGTTAAAGTTATATGAGCCCTGACCTGGATTTTATCTGGTCAGCCTAGTCTTGTTCCTTTGCTTTTCCAAACCACTTCCTAGCTAAACCCCATAAGTGGTTCCTTCCTTCTCACTCTTCCTCCATCTGATGTCCGTGGTGGAAAAGCATGTTCTAAATATGCGTTAAAGTAGGGTGACCCTATGGAAA
The DNA here is from genome assembly GCA_029215795.1 of Anniella stebbinsi. Classification (NCBI taxonomy): domain Eukaryota; kingdom Metazoa; phylum Chordata; class Lepidosauria; order Squamata; family Anniellidae; genus Anniella; species Anniella stebbinsi. Next base: position 365,883,849 of record JARDYH010000001.1, read on the forward strand.
GGAGGACTGGGCTCCTGCATTTTTAACAGTTGTAGAGAAAAGGGAATATCAGCAGGTGTCCTTTGTATGCATGCAGCACCTGGTGAAACTCTGTCTTCATCACGACAGTTAAAGCTGCAGGAGCTATACTAGAGTGGCCGGATACAAAAGAGGGCAAGGCTCCTGCAGCTTCAACTGTTGTGATGAAGGAGTTTCACCAGGTGCTACATGCATACAAATGACAGTCCCTTTTCTCTACAACTGTTAAAGATACAGGAGCCCTGCCCTCCTTTCCATATGGTCACCCTAATTAAAGAGCATGCCTGTCCCAGGGCTGTCTCTTAATACCTCCTTTGTTGATTTCCTTCCTAAAGGATTAGTGAAAAGGACGGAAAGATCAAGTCTGTGGAGGAGCTGCTTCAGGCTGAAGTCCTTAAAGTTGCAACCAAGGAAAATACTGTAATGGTAGGTGCCCGATCCGTCGTATTCTGCCCTCCCTCCCTCCCTCTCTCTTTCTCTCTCTCTGTGGCATTAACCTGTGTGTGTTTGTCCCTTGCATTGCATTTTTAGTAGTAATTGGTTTTTGGTTTTTTGCATCCACTCTTATCATTTTCTGTGAATTGCTGTCTCCATGGTCCAATCTTGTCTTGTTTTGTCATTGAAAAGGCGTTGACACGGGAAATAGAGGCTCTGAAAGAAGAAGTAGGAAAGTCCCACCTTGAGAAGGACACACAGGTAAAGTGGTGCTGAGCCGGCAGCTGGAGGGGGCCTTACAACGGGCCGTGTGCTTGGCGGTGTTTCTCTCCCAGCAACCTGCTTCTCCTTTCCCATCTGACTGGGGGCAATTGGCAGGAGAGGCGGGGGCTTTTCCCATGCACTATAAAAACAACGGACCGTTTTAAGCTGACAGATCAGTTAGATCGATTGCAAACATTTTAGCTTGAATAAAAAAAAGGGTGCCCTCAACTCATGGGCTAGCAGACTTTTAAATTTCTTAAAATATTTTTGAATTTAGAAACATATTATTATTATTATTATTATTAATAATAATAATAATAATAATAATATATCCTGCCTTTTTCCCAGGTCTGGGGTCAAAGCGGTTCACAAAGTTAAAACGTGTACAACTAAAACATATAAATAGAAGCTTACAAAAATTAAAATAGAATTAAACCTACAGTAAAATTAAAACATTTAAAAAATTTAAAAACAGTAACAATTTTTTTAAAACAAAACAAAACTGCATAAGAACTGCCAAGGGCAAGCTCTGTCTTTGGAGAGGCGTGCCTTTCTGTGGAAGAGGGAATGCCTCTTTTTATAGGATGCTTACTGCTATGCACAAATGCATCATCCAAAAACAAGGAAACTATATTTAACTGTTTTCCTCATATATGCAAACTTTAATAATATGAACTCTGCTCACAACAGTGGCCAACCAGCTGTCGATCAGGGTCCAACAAAGCAGGACATGGCGCAACTGCACCCTCCCACCCATTTTCCCCAGCAACTGGTGCACACAGGCTTACTGCCTCTGATACTAGGTGTAGCACATAACCATCAGGGCTAGTAGCCATGGATAGCCTTCTCCTCCAGGAATTGTTCCAACCCCCTTTTAAAGCCATCCAAATTGGTGGCCATCACTGCATCTTGCGGTAGCGAATGCCATAGTTTAACTATGCCAACCAATTCCCGCCCATGTTCCCCAGCAACTGTTGTATACAGGCTTACTGCCTCTGATCCTGGAGGTAGCACATAGTAGCCATTGATAGCCGTCTCCTCAACTAATAATTAACTAGAACTTGTACAACTAACTTCTTTCGTTGTGTGTGAAAGCCCAGTCTTCTCCCAGCACCATCATTCTCCGCCAGTCATAGTAGTAGATCTTCTTCTCGCATCTGACGAGCATTCCATAAGTTAAGATCGCAGCGACACAAATTCTGACCTGGGAGGAAAAATCACTGCAACTTGAACTTGTTGAAAATCAAAGCATTCATTATATTTCATATATGTAAATATATTTGGGGTGCCTTTTAGGGCACAGATCTCAGAAGGCAGCATCTTGGAACGTAAGAAGAGCCCTGCTGGATCAGACCAAGGGTTCATCTAGTCCAGGGGTGCCTCTACAAGAGTGATTTAAAGCTCTTTCAAGGCGCATTAAAAATCTGAGCTCTACAAGAGCGGAGTGCAAATCGGGGGTCGAGGCGCTTTTGCTATGCGATTATGCGCAATATCGAATGAGCGTTAAATAGCGAGTTTTAATTTACCGCGGCCGTTAAAATGCCTTATGACCATGTAAACAAGCGATTCTCCGCATTAAACACCTCTAAAGCGCGTTTCATACAACCGGTAAGGCAACCTGTTACGCGCTTAACCGCCTCCCGCATATAGTGATTTGCCGTAAAAGCGATTGCGAGAAGATGCGCATAATCGGACAACCAGGCGTCAAACCAAATTCTTGTAGAGGGGGCCCAGCACTCTGCTCACAACAGTGGCCATCGTGGCTTTGAGTACAATAGCACCCTCCCACTCCTGTTCCCCAGCAACTGGGATACATAGGGCCTGTTCAGAAGACACCTTAAACCCTGCTGGTTAAGGCTTTTGGTGAAGCAGCAGGGTTTAAGGTGTCTTGTATGATGGGTTTTGCGAAACCCTGCTTACTCACTAACCCCAGTCAGACCATCTGCAGCAGGGTGAGCGGCTCTAACTGTGGCTTAAAGTGTTGTGTGCGACAGCACAGCTTGTGGTCAGTGCTAACCCCAGAGAACCACAGTTTCGCTAACCAGGGTCTGAAGTGTCGTCTGAACAGGTCCATAGGCACCCTGACTCTTGCTACTGGAAGTAATATATAGCCGTCATGACTGATAGCCATCGATAGCCTTCCCCTCCAGGACTTTGTCCAATTCCTTTTTAAAGCCATCCATGTTGGTGGCCATCGCTACATCTTGTGGTAGCCAATTTCCATAATTTAACAATAGAAAGTGTGTGCCGTATAAGCAACCATACAATATGGTTGTTCCATGAGCAGATCTCCTTGTCCGTGCTCGTAGCTCTGTCTACGGAGACCTGCAGCATCCTGTGGAGCCCCAGAGGCTGTTTAGGGGCCGTAAGATTGCTCTCTTCATGTATTTAAGATATCCGTGCTCATTTCCTCATTCAAAGCCCTTTGCAACAAAAATTAAGCGCTTTCTAAGCAGGAATTTTGTGAAAGAAAGAAAAAAATAATTGAGTACAGAGCAAATGGGGTATTGTTTTGACCATAATAGTCCTTAACGCCCTTCCACCAATATATATATTTTTCTTCTAGGGCTATTCTTTTTTGCTTTACAGTAAATGGTTCACAGGCTTTGCTATCTTGAAATCTCATCTTCTCTTGGTCTTGCTATTTATAATTACTCTGTGCTTCATTTCTCAGTAACTAGATACCCATTGTATGTTCTTTCTGTAGATATCGGTTGCCCAGGAAGTCCAAGATCTTCAGAATCTGTAAGTATTGCCGCCAACTGAAACTGTAGGCATAGGTATCCAGCCATTCTGGTTAAAAGGCTAACGTTTTTGTTTTCACAATAAGAGAGGGGCCGGCGTCTTTACATATTGTAAACGGTAATTTCTACAGGTGGCCTTTTGGGACTATTCTTGCATGATCTACGGTTGGATACCTCTTTAGCCTAACTAAAGTCTCTGATTTGAATTAGGTAGTTGGCGTTAATCCAAGGCCGATGTGGTTTTAAAAGCAAGGTGAAAGCCCTTTGATAATTTGGGGCTTTTAGCTCTAATGCTGATTAAATTGCCGTTTTGCTATAATAAAAGGATGCCAGCACATGGGTGTGAAAGGATTGGGATATTCCATCCAAATTAGGGAGACCGTCTAGAGCTGTAGCACTGTGACACCTTGGAGCTGTCTATACACGGGGAAAACCCCATGGTGGCTGTGGATCTGTGCCGCATCGGTTAGATGATGCAAGTGCAGGTTTGCAGCCACCACGGGGCTTCCCTGCGATGCTGCGCTTTGAAAAAGTCGTGGATTTACCCCGACTTTTTCACTTCCACTGTATAACGTCGCTTCGGGGTCAACCTGGGGATGGAGAATGGTGGAAAGTGGCCAGTGATTCGTCTCCTTCCACCAAGAAGAGGGTGGGAGTAACTCTGAGACCAGGCTGGCCGCCCAGAAACCCTGCTCTCCCTCCTTGCTGCAAAAAAACCCAAAACAATCCTGGCTGCTCTCCTAGAGCGGCATTCGCTCCTTTGGCCGCTCCAGCTAGGGAACTCTGTAGCCAGTGGGGAAACGCCACTCAATGCAGCAAGAACCTCCTCGGAGCCCTCCAGACAACACGCAACGCAACGGTTGTGCAGGAACTCTTCTCTGCACAGCGTAGATATTCAGAGTGGAGAGTTTTTCAAAACACACTCCACCATGGGGCGGAGTTTTCCCTCCAGACAACACATTTCTCAACGGTGGCGTAGCAACTCCACTGTGGAGTTCTGAAACCACCGTTGGGAAATGTATGGTCTGAACTGAGCCATGGTGTCAGATGGACAGCAAAGGTTTTGATGCAAAAGTTTTGTTCTATTCTATAATAAGACAGATTTGAGTAACGCAAAGACTTCAAATTGTTATTTTGTGCACTGTTAGCTGCCCCTTTTTATTCGGGCCACTTCTGCTGCCCTTTGAACTTTTGCATGCTACGGACAGCCCATCTCACCTTAAGCTTTTGAGGAGCGGAAGCAACAGGATTGACCCATTTTGTGAATGTGGACCAGACTCAGACGAAGAATGCAGTCACCTCTGTGGTGCTTTTTAATCATGCCTCTGCCTTCTCGTGTGAAGACAGGTCAGGATTGTTTTCCTTTCATTTTTAATACTGAGCCTTTCATTCTCTCCCTATGGCAGGTTGAAGGGGAAAGAGGAACGAGTGAGAAGTCTGGAGGCGTTGTTGAAAGAAAAGGAGCACGAGATGGCAAAGGAAGGAGAGCGGCTTCAGGTAGAGTCTCACCTGAAGCTCGTTGGGGGCCCTGTAAGACTGCAGAACCTGCCCATTTCATCTGATGCCTTGTTGTTGTTGTTTTTTTATTGCCCAAAGGGTCAACAGGATTCACTGCAGCGCTTGAACGACAAAGTCAAGGAGCTTGAGCAGCTGAATTCTCAGCAGGTGGGGGAATAGTTACTGTCGTGCTTCCCCAAACCCCTCGCTTTATTGGGAGACAATACAGAAGTCGGCCACGTAATCCGCAAAGCTTTGTTCAGGCAATAAACATCTCTTCCCACCTAAAGGGACCCTAACTTCTAGGAACTTCTCTCTAGACAAAACTGTGCAAACTGAGCGAGACAATTGTCCTTTCAAGAGAAAGGGAAAGCCTTTTCCCAGTACGCTCTAACTTCAGGGAGACTGGTCCTGAAGAAGCCTTTGGCGAGAAGCTAGCCGGGCTGATCTTCTCTGACCTTCCTTTAGCTCTGCCTGTTTTAGTCTGCCATAGGATCAGCTAGCCTTTCAGGGCCCTCCCCTTGGAAGAACCCTGAATTCCCAGAGCTTGTGGGTAGCTTGCACTTTCAGAGAGAAGGTCTGGCGAAAGTTCATTCCCAGGTGGGGAAGAACCCGTGAGAGTCACCTCGCCCACTCCCCATGTAGGCTGGGATGTTTCTGGCACCATCTCTTCTGCTTCAGAATCTGATTCTGATTGATTGCCTGAAACTCCTTCCAGCTTAAGGGGAACAAGCCTAGCCATGACAGTTACCTTGCACCCTCTCTATTGTGTGACTTCCAAAAGTCGCTTCATGTAGCCTGGAGCTTTTCAGCACACTGTCTCAGCCAGCCTTCCTCGGCCGGGTGCCCTCCGTATGTGTTGGACTACAACTCCGATGAGTACCAGCCAGCCAACACGGCCATTGGCCATACTATCTGGGAGTGATGGGAGTTGTAGTCCAAAACATCGGGAGGGCAGCCGGTTGGATGGCCTTCAGGGGCACAAGCAGGAATGAGGCTCAACTAAGGCGGAGCTATTTTGAGGACGTTCTGGGGAAGTCTCTGGTTCAATTAAGCTCGGTCGTAAAGCCTCTCGGCGATCTTACGTATTTGTTCACGTTCGTATCCCACCCATCTCTTTCCTGTTAGGTTTCTGTTGCTTCGTCGATCCAGGACCTTGAGGCTCTGTAAGTAAGCCAAGTGTTTCTTCCTCCGACATCCTTTGATCTTCCTTCCACCCTTTAGTCCTCCTGCTTTGTTTTTGAATGTGTGGCTGCGTTTTTAGATCTTTACATCGCCGCTGGCTTTTACTCTGGCTTCTACTCTGGTTTCATGCTTTTTAAAAAAATTGTTACAGCTTTTGTCTTTTCTCATGTTGTATTTGGGTGAGTTTAACTTTTGTGAACTGCACAGAATGCTTTGGCAACGGGAAGCTATAGAAACGTAGTAAATAAAATTAATAAATAAATTTATGCTAAAGTCCTGATACAGTTGGGGGCAGGGTGAGCAAGAGAGACCACATTTCGTGAATACCTGGGGGCTGCCTAGACAGTCTGAAAGCCCCACGGTGGGTGTGCGGTGGCACTGCGTCGGTTGTATGACGCAGCAGCCACCTCGCAGCGATCCCGGGGTTTTCCCCGCAAAGCTGCAACTTTAAAAAGCTGCATTCCAGGGGAGGGCCGGGCCAAAGGCAAAGGGGGTGGGGTCAGAAAAAGGCAGCATATTCTAGTTTAAAGCTCTTCTGTCATTAACTAAACTTTAGGAGAGGCATTTCAGCCTTTTACACAAAAGCTAGGAGGTGGCATCAGAAGAAGGGAGTGTGACCATCTGGGGAAAACCAGGAGGGGGGATTAGGAAGCCATGTGGCAACCAGGAGGAGGGCCTTCTCTGCTGTGGCTCCCCGGCTGTGGAATGAGCTCCCTAGAGAGGTTTGCCTGGCACCTACATTATACTGCTTTAGACGCCAGGTGAAGACCTTTATATTTCCCCAGTATTTTAACAGTTCATCAGTTTGATTTTTAATCTTACTGTTTAAATTTGTATTTTACCTCCGTATCAATTTTTGCATAGCTGCTCAGTTTTTATCCTGGTTGTGCTTTTATACTGCATTTTAATATTATGTTTTTATGCTGTTGTTTGTTTTATATTTTGAACGGTTTTATTTTTTGTAAACTGCCCAGAAAGCTTCGGCAGTTGGGCGGTATAGAAATGCAATAATAAATAAATGATAAATAAATAAGTGGCCCAGGTTTGGCCCATGGGCCCTGAGGTTCAACGACTGTGTGGAGACCACACTTCATTCGACTCTCCTTTTTCCTTCCTTCAAAGTTGTAACTTAGCCTCTCCCATAAGAAAATCGATGGCATTTCCCAAACTGTAAAATCAGCACAATATCTTCTGTGCGGGCCTCTTCATTTCGATAAAGAAGAGCAGGATATAAACGTGAAAAGATGAAATAAACAAATGGAATGAATTGTGGATCTGACCCGTTCTTGAGCGGCAAACGCAAACAACTTTTGAAACTGTGTTCACAGGCTGAAGGGGAAACAGGAAGAGGTGCAGAAGATGGAGACCTTATTAGACGAGAGGGGGAAAGAAATCACTCACCAAAGGAAAGAGTTGCAGGTGACGGCACAACAGCCTGAGGAGGAGGAGGAGGAGGAGGAGGAGGCCGGGCATTGTGAACTGGGGCAGTTATGTTTCAGTGCACGTTCACTCTCTTGCAGGCTGTACAGGAGGAGAATCGGTTATTGAGAACACAGATCCAGGAAATAACGCAAGAAAACGGTGAACAGGTATTTCTCCGGACTGCCGATATTGGGGCAGGTGGTGAGAAGGAAGGGCTAGAAATACAGGATGTCGCCTGTGTTTGAAATAACATGGGTTGAAATGTCTGGGAACTGAAATCGGCTGGCCCGTCTAAATCGCCCCACTGTGATAGAGGAAGGGTAGTATTCCCTGTGTCGTTTCTTGGTAGCTTCCGGGGTCGTTGGGTGCTGTGCTCATGCGCTCATCTTCTTCCAGACACCCACCTGTGACCCTTTTGGCCCTCGCAACAGCCGTGCTTTGGAGGGGGAGAGAAAGCGGCTGGTTGGGCCCTCTCCATCCTTCTTTGCCATAGCCAGCCTTTACCTGTGAGATGCTCCCTGCAGACGTCCACGGTGTGGATTGGCCAGTTGAATGGATTTTGATTTTATCGGGGGCTTGCAAGATGCCGACGTGTTTGGGTCCTTGATTTCTGTGAGCCCCGTAGGGTGGTCCTTGCTCCTGAAATTTGGATGGGGTCTCTGAAGTGAGGCCTATAACAGGAAGGGGCTTCATCTCTTCTTGCAGTCTCTTCTCTGACTGACTAGGGTGGGGGGTACAGACACTGTGCCCAGTGGGCGGCTCCCTTCTCTCCCTCCCTCTCCAGCTCCCGAGTTGAAAAACCAAATGTACTTCAGCCTCTGACTCTAAGGCTTGCCCCAGAGTCTGGGTACCTGCCGCCTGGAGGACAGAAGACCCTTCCTTTGGGTTTTGGAGGAGTCATTGGAACATCAGATGCTGCCTTATACAGAATCAGGCTCACACCCTGGCAGAGCCCCACTGGGAAGATCCCCCTGGAATCACTCCTCCTCTTCGCCATGGCAACCTGCTTGTTCACCCGCCTCTCGCTCTGACCCAGACACCGGCGGTGGTGGTGGTGAGGAGGAGGAGGAGGAGTTGATGCTGCTGCCTTATGCTGTTCATGAAAACCCTCAAGTGTCTTTATCTTGGCAGGCTGTCTCCTCACATTAACTCAGTTGGAAATGGGAAAGTGAAATCAACCCATTAGGCCCGGGGAGCAAAGGGTCTTGGAATGAGCTATGAACACAGATGGTTAGACCATCATGTAAGAACTGCCTTGCTGGATCTGAGCAAAGTTAATCTAGTGCATGTTAAGAGGGTCAAATTATGTGTTTGTTTAGTATAGTGAATCACACAAGGGCTGGTAGGAGGGTCTGGTTTCCAGCATTATTGAAGTTGAGGGGAAGGCATTCATTGGAGGGGAGGGGCTGGGGGGCATTATTTGTGCCATGTACCCACCCCCCAGGGCCAGCATCAAGGGTAGGCGTGGTTGGGCACCCTGGCAGAAGTTCCCCCTGGAGCTGCCCCTCCTCTTCACCATGGCAACCTGCTTGTTCACCTGCCTAGGCTTGCCTAGGAATGTAAGAACACAGCTGCCTTACCCTGAGTCAGACCCTGGGTCCATCTAGCCCAGTATTACTGACACAGACGGGCAAGAATGGCTCTCCAGGGTTTCAGGCAGGAATCTTTCTGTGCTCTACCTGGAGAAGCCGGAAGTTGGAATTGGGGCCTTCTGCATGCAAATCTGTTGCTCTACCACTGAGCCGCAGTGAGAGAGAAAGAGAAAGTCCAGAGACTCAGAACAGTTAAACGGAGGCATGTCAGTTGTACGGGAAGAAAGCCCTATACTACATGGCCAGCAGCCTACAACAATAATGATCTGACATGCCTTGCTTTGGTAAACCACAAAACCGCCCTATAAGGTAGAACATTATTGGCAGAGGATGGTGTTGTGAAGCTGAAAGACAATAGGTTGGCTAAAGCCACCCGCTACGTTTAGGACAGAACTGGAGATTTGATTTAGTGAACCCAGTCGTCAGCCGTTGGACGAGACACAAAAGGCTCAGTTCAGACAACACGTTAGTCAACGCAGTGTGAAAGCTCCACTCAAGGGTTGAGTCCCACACAACATGTTCTAACTCCACCGTTGCGTGAGTGTGGGCTACCGAAGAGTTGAATAAAAGTAAACGCGGCATTTGAGTGACAGTTCCTCCACCCTTTCTCCTCCCCCAGTCCTCCTGATAGTATCCCATCAACCATTGCTGCCAAAAAAATAATCCCAGCAGCTCTCCTAGAGCGGCACCCGCTCCTTTCGCCGCTTTTGCCAGGGATCTCTGTAGCCAGGGGGAAAAGTCAACTCAACGCAACGGTAAACTCCACGGAGCCCTCCACACAACACGCAACATAACGGTTGTGCAGGAACTCTTCTCTTCACAGCGTGGATATTCTGCATGGAGTGTTTTCTAAACTAACTCCACCATGGGGTGGAGTTTTCCCTCCAGACAACACATTTCTGAATGGTGGGGTAAAAACTCCACTGTGGAGTTCTAAAGCCACCGTTGAGAAACGTGTTGTCTGAAATGAGCCATAGAGACAAGCCACCTTTGGCCACTGCTCCCAAACCAGCATATTACTGCACATTTCTGGGGTCTTCGCCTTGGTTGGTGCCCATGAATAATATTTCTCTTGGTGCCCATCTGGTGCTCCCTACCCCTCCTGGTTTTTATTTTATCTCTTTAAGATTTTTTTAAAATCAAAACTTTTTATTTTTGAAAATGGGGAGGAAGCTGGCAAAGGGAAGGGTTGCCCTTCCAGCGCCATCTTTATTCGGGTTCAAAAGAGCAGCTTTGTGTTTTGGAGCTCAAAAGCCACCTCTTCTTTTTTTTTTTTTTTTTTTTACTGAGATTTGTGGGCAGGTTACTTTTCTTTTAGTCTCTCCAGTTTTGACTTCTGAGAAATTAGTGCTCTGTGACCAGCCACGCCCACCATGGGAGCCATTTTGTGAGAGCGCCTGCAACACACTATCTCACAATTCCAAGTGTGCCCTCAGAACCAAAAAGGTTGAGGACCCCTGGCATATTTAGTACTGATTTAACCAGGAAGGCTGCTGCCCACTACCATTAAGTGACATGTGTTAATCTTTTTCAGGAATCTCTGGCCATCAGGAACGAACAACTTCTACAGCTGTAAGTTGTTAGTAGCCCAACTGAGCTGTGATGTGTCCTTTTGCATGGGTGAAAAGGAAGATATTTGCCGTGATGGGCCGGGCGCTGTTCCATTCCTGCTTCCCATCTCTAGCTAATCTTGCCTTAGCTGTATAGCGGCGTCCTGGGGCCATATCCCAGAATGCATTGGCATACCTGACGCAGCTTTATGAGCCTTGGGGTATTTTTCAGGAAGGTGTGCAAGGGAGACATTGGGGATAGCTGCCTTGACCACCATTTGGCAGAAAGGCAGGAAAGGCTGCTAGCAAATAAGTACAAATAAATGTAACTGATGACAACTGTGCCTGTGTTCACACAGTCGCGATCTGTTGCAGTGAAAATGTCTCCCAAATCCAGCCTGTGGAGCTCCTGAAGGAATCCCCCCCCCCATAAGGGAATCCCTTGGTGTTATCTCCTACCCGAGATTGGAAATAACAGGGAGGGATTTCCCTTTTGCCCCCATCTCCCTCCCACTGAGCAGTGCACAGGAATATCCAGGGATTGGAGTAACTTTGGGAGGTGGAGGACTCAGCTACGCGACTGCACTGTAATATGCAATTTGGCCTTCGTTTTTTGTTTTTAAAAGGGCAGGTTTTCTAGCTCTCATGATCTGAGAACAAATCTCAGAGACTTGCAGGCACATTTGTGCCTTTCCCATGCACAGAAGTAAGCTGAGGGATTGTACTTCCAGGATTCACGGCGTCATGTTCTCTTGGGAGGCTGACGTTCTTGGGCTTCAGTGCGATGCGACCTTGAGGCTCTTTTCTCTCTTCTTTTGTACTTGATTCAGCATGACGGGGAAAGAACAGGAGATCGCCGGCCTCCAGAAGGAGCTGGGCTCCTTGAAACACGCGGTGGAGCAGCAGAGGCTAAAGAACAATGTGAGTAACTTCCTTTCCCCCCCACAAAAAAAATACTTTTCCATCAGGTGCTTCTTGCCCGTCCTTTGGCAGAGAATCTCTGGCTCCGCCACCACTTGCTGCTGAACAGGCAGGACTAGTCCAGCTTTCCCCAGCCTGGCACTCTCTAGTCCTGGAGGACTACAACTCCTGTTATCCCCAGGCTGGTGGGGGTTGTAGTCTGTTACATATGGAGGGCGCCGGGTTGGGGAAGGCTGGTTTGTTGAATGTGTGCAGGGGAAAGGGCTCCTGGGAGGAAATCCTAGGATGGCCAGGCTGCGGACGGCTGGGAGGCATTTGCTCCATCTGAGGCAGCGAGCTTTCGTCACCTTGCGCGTGACCGGCGTGTCTTCAACCGGCCTGCTCCAGAGATCATTCGGCTTGGCTCGCCTTGCCTCGAATCCTTGTGGCTGTCCTGTCGCACATGCCGAAACCTTTAGGGCGATGAGATCTATTTTTCTACAAGGGGCTGTTGCGTGGGTGCGGTGCTCAAGGGTCAGCTGGCTTCCCCTCTGGAACTTTCCGGAGCCCGGTTTGTCCCTAAGAGGTACGGCATCCCCTTCCACCAGGCCACCCTAGGAGAAGCGTGCCGCGGTTGTGCATTTACAGTTCCCAGCGTTGTGGGCGAGGACACAATGGAGGCGCATGATCAGACTGGTGTCTGTTCCCCCACCACCACCTTTCCCCACCAAGTTCTTAGGGAACCTTATTATCCTTCTGTATTATCCCGAAGAGATGATATAGGAACAAAGTCCTGCCCTAGTTTGGACTAGACAGTCTGCAAGACGAACGGCCTAGCCGGGCTTTCCAGTAGCTTGAATTCGTTGGGGAGTTTTACAGCGGATGCCGACTTAGCTTGAAAACGAGAAGCAGGGCGCAGCCCTCAAATCCAACTGAAGGGCATCTTCTGCAGCCACATCTGCCCTGTGGTTGCCCCGCCGGCTCCCCTTTGGAGCAGGGCAGCTTTCTCTGCCTTTGTGTCCAGGTATATGCCACCATCCACTGCAGCCTTCCCAGGCTGCCCCAGGCTGGCTGGGAAGCGCTGGGGCTTGTAGCCCCGCACACCTTGAGGGCCCCAGGTTGAGGAAGGCTGATCTATTCTTTCCCTCTTTTAGCAGCACTTGGGAACCCCGAAAAGTACTGGAGAACTGTGTTTGCAGATGGCGATCTGCGCCTTTCTGCTGATGAGCGTGCTGCCAATTTTCTGTGTTGTCTCATAACAAGAACTATGGAATATTTCATATTTCTTAATATTCCCATTAGGGCTGAGCTGTGAGCCTGGATGCCTCCCGTCCAAATCTTACTAGGAGGCTTTTGGCACGTCAGTCTCTCTTTCCCAGTAAACCCTCGCCCTCCCCAGCATCTACAACGCAGGGAAGATAACTTTGCCCTAACCTTTCAGGTCGGTTGAGAGAACATGTGCAAAGTGCTTTGAGCCCATGATAGCACTAGACAGGGTCTTGCTGCTAGCTAGTGAATGCGTGCAGCTGCCACCTGAAACGCTCCTTCAAGGGCGAAGAAAGTGCAGGGGAACAGATATTTTAACGAACAAGAAGGTTAGTCCCTCGTTTGCCCCGCTGGTCCGGCCAATGCAGCATGAATTGGAACGGCTTTGTACCCACCTTGGCAACAGCCAGCAACGTGATAGGAAGCTGAACAGATAAAGTTACCTTTTACTGAGCCAGACCGTCGATTCACCCTCCCAGCTCCGCATACCCTGATTGGTGGTCTCCCTACCTGCCACCCTGGGGGGTCACTTTGTCCTGTTACTTCTGGGGTGAGGAGTCTGGGGAGCTGCAGAGGTACTTGGATGCCGATTCCCATCGGCCCCAGCCAGCATGGCCCATGGTCGGGGGTGATGGGCATTGCAGTCCACCTTGAAGGCCACAGGTTCCCGTGTTACCTTTTTAGGTCCTTTTGTAACGGGATGCCGGGGGTCGAGCCGGCGACCTTTGGTGTGCAAAGCATCTCCTTTCTCGCTGAGCAACGGACCCTCCCTGAGGCGATGGCCCTAACTCTGAGAGCGGCTGCTTCAGGTGGTCGCCTGCCCTGACACGACCGACATTGAGTCGACCCCGCCATCCTGTTTCTGTTGATTTCTGGGTCACGCAGCCGAGGAAACTCGCTTGCAGCTTGGTTGTTACTTGGTTTAGCGGGCGTGTGTGGGTTTGCGCGTGTGTCTGTTGCTCCCCTTTGAACGCCTTTCCTTTTTCTTCCTCGCAAATGCAGTCAAAGTGTGGGATGGCTGGTGGGGATGCCGTGGTAGCCCTCTAGAGCCAGGAACAGATAGATTGCGGTGGGTGGCGGACGAAGAGCTAGCCGTATATTATTATTTATTCGTTTGGCTTTTGAGGTTTTTTCCATGCCGACTGTTCTCTATTTTAACATCACACTTGCCTTTTGCTGGTGTGCCTCGTCCTAACTGGGCGCCGCACCCATTTTGCAGTCACCTGCAACTCAAATGCAAACGCTCGCGCTCTCTCTGAAGTGAAAGCAGGGGACCGTTTGATTGTGGGCTGAACTGAAACCATTCTTTCTAAAAACGATTAGGAGCTTCGGGAGAAAAACTGGAAAGCAATGGAAGCATTGGCCTCAACTGAAAAATTGCTGCAGGACAAAGTGAACAAGACTGCCAAGGTTGTACTAGTACTAACTGCTAGAAACAAATGCATTAAAGCTAGAAGTGATTCTGCGGCCACCTTCTAGAATCAAATGGAAGCGTTTAGCTTTTACTGCAATTCTAAATACACTCTGCTCTTCTGAATGCTTCCCTTTTCACCTCTGCTTGTGCCTGTCATCTTAAACCTCCCCTTAGTTGCTTTCTCTCTCCCCCCCTCTCTCTCTTTTATTTGTGAGCATGCTGATTTGCTTTGGTTTTGTTTGGAACGTTGGGCCGCGTTCCTCCCTCTGCAGAGTTCGCCTTGTAGCTGCCGGCCCCTTGTAGACGATCCGACCTTGGCCCAAAGAAACTTCCCTATCGCATAAGGGCTGCCCATAGGTTTTAAGGGAAAAAAGAGAATGACTCCCCGCTTAGCGCCATTAAAAAGACGTTTGAAATGAAACACACAGGCCCTGATCCACTACCACATCGGGTAGTGTCCAGTGTTAGTTGTATGTAGAGTAGACCCAATAATAATAATTTATATATTTATTTATTTATTTCTTACCTGCCTCTCTTTCAGGATCGAGGCGGGGAACAACATCAATACAAATGACATAAAATACATAAAACTAAGTAAAAACATATAAAATTAATACATTATTAAAATACCAATAACACTCTTAGAATTCGACTGGGTAGGCCTGCCGGAATGAGACTAAAACGAATGAGATTTCAGTTATTTGTGACTAACTTAGGTCTCCTTCCTTTCAATGGGTCTACTCTACACACGACTAACATTGGATGCTGCCCATTGAATACCTATTTATTTTGATAGAAGTGCCGCACACACATGCGAAACACCCTCTCCCTTAAAATTGTGAGCTTTAGAAGTGCTGTAATTCTAAATCCCCAAATTGTATACTTGCTGTCACGGTGATTCCTAGTTAAGTCTCACTAAGTGTGTGATTCGGGATCACACTCTTAATTCTCATTGCAGATAGATCTTCACACTATCCAAATTGATATTTTTTAAGACTTAAAATCTTTCTTACTGTATCCAAGGGTCTTATAATGGTTGAGCCTTAGAAATGTTACAACAAAAATCAGACAGTGGTGGCTGCCCTTTTGCTCCGACTCGGCTGCTCCTGCCAGTAAAAGTGGCTAAACTAATCAGAAACTAAAGAGAAGGTGAAAGATTCACATTATTCCCAAACCTGGACTCTTGGTATGTCGCTCCCCTCGCAAACCAGGAACGGGAAACCAACATCATACCCTGGCTTCAGATGCTGGTTTGTTAGGGGAGTGACACACTAGGAATCCAGGTTCAGACACAACGGGGATGTTTTGCTCCCCAAGAACATAAAGATGTAAGAGGAGCCCTGCTGGATAGGGGTGCGCACGCCCAAAATTATCGTACCATTATCGGAAATCACTTAAAAAAAATATTTCGGATCGGATTATATCGTAGGTTAATCATATTGTCTTCACAATAATTATCGGAAGTCTAATATTTAATTTGCAATCCCATTGTGCCCTATAGAGCTGATTTATTTTTTAAAATAAAAATGCCTATAACTTCTGTATTTTCAAAGTTACAGGCTTGAAACTTGGTCACAATGCTTATGGGGTATGCCTAAGTATGTGTATGAAATTTGAGGTCGATCCCTCCAACCCTCGATTTTATATGAATTTATTAAAGTTCGTTTAAGTTCTGACAGGTCAGACGTGCCATTTTATATGAATTTATTAAAGATCATGCAACTTTATTGAGAGCTGGTTGACCGGGCCTCCGTGATGTCATCTTGTTGTCTGCTTTTTTTCTCATAGCCTTGCATTGGGGGAAACGCATGCATAACTTTTTTATTTGAAATGATAATGACATGAAACTTGGGGAGCCAGAACTAGCAAGATCCAATCTGCAACATACAAAAAGTTTCATGTCTCTATCTTTTCAAATTAAAAAGTTATAGGGGGTCCCCCAAAAGCCCCACACCCTGCTGTAACATCTTCATTTTTAAAGATAAAAACTTGAAACTTATGGGACATTGAAGATGGGATCTGGCTGGTCATTTGTGAAAAAAAAATCAGAGCAATTGCTCAAACCCTCGATTTTCTGTGAATTTTTTAAGGATTGTGCTCATTCTGAAAGTTGAGGCCCGGTCAACCAAGCCAGAATTCTCAGCAATGCCAGCCCATTCCTGACCTCCAAAGTGCTCAAGTCCCTCACCATAAGAGATCTCCCTGGCTTGCCAGACGTTCAGCTTGTTCTGTGGGCCCCAGAAGAATTAAGTCTGGGGCTTCGCAAGATCATCAGTGGAGGCCCGAGAAGCGTGTCTGTGCAGTGGCGTAACCCTGTGCCTGGGCACGCCACTGTGCTTCACAGACGGGGTGTATCTGCAGCGGTCTCCCTCCACCACTGGATGTGTTGGGATCAGCTATAGGCAGTGGTATAGCGGATCCAGGGCTTACAAAAAGCGCTGGCCCTTTTTTACTAGCAGGGACGCTGACATCACTGCCACCCCCTCCCCTGGCTGAGAATTCCCAGCTGCAATTCTTGCAGTAGCTGGGGAGAAATGAATTTCTCCTGCAACAATATTGTGAGGCATAGTATTTTGGGGTAGCTTGGTCTGGAATGGCCAACGAAGACCCTTTTGCTTTACCAGAAGACTCGCTGGTGGCAGCGATGACAACTATGGGGACTGGGTTTGTTGATACGGATCAAGCCAGCGGCCTGCATATTTGTGCTCTCCTTGTGTGGGCGTGGCTGTGGGGATGGTCACTCTGAGTGTCTGCACCTCCAAATTTACCACTACGCCACTGGTTTGGGCGACAAGAGGCTAGTGGGATAGCCTTCAGAGATAGATAGCACATGGTGAGGGGGTCTATTTCTGCATGTCGCCCTCCAGGTGTGTTAGACTGCAACTCTCATAACTCCTGTTTTCGTTTGGTTGTATACCGTAGTTTTAAACGCTTAAAGTTTTAGATTACATTTTGTTGTGCTGCATTTTATGGTTTCAATTGCTGTGAACTGCCCAGAGAGCTCCGGCCTTGGGGCGATATAGAAAGAAAGAAAGAATCAATCCCCCAGCCAGATAGGCTGGCTGGGGGATTATGGGAATTGTAGTCCAACATATCTGGGGGATATAGAAAGAATCAATCCCCCAGCTACCTAGACTGGCTGGGGGATTATGGGGATTGTAGTCCAACGTATCCGGGTGATATAGAAAGAAAGAATCAATCCCCCAGCCAGATAGGCTGGCTGGGGGATTATGGGAATTGTAGTCCAACGTAACTGGGTGATATAGAAAGAAAGAAAGAATCCCCCAGCTACCTAGATTGGCTGGGGGATTATGGGAATTGTAGCCCAACGTATCTGGAGGGCACGAGGTTGAGGAAGGCTGCAATCAGGTACGCTTGAGCGAGTTAACTACCTGTCCCAAAGCACCTGATGCACACTTGGTACACTGTAGGCCCTTGGGTTGCCACACAGTCCGTCGTAGAGGCTCCCTTGCTTCCACACCCAGGATGCAGCTCAGGCAAAGGGACTCCTGTCCTTGTCCACACGTGCATATCCCCCGCTTAGCGATGACGGCACTGCCGAAGGGGATGACTTGCATGTGTGAAGGAGGACGCGTCGTCTGCATCTACCGCTGCAGAGCATTTGGGGTTCTTTGGGTAAAACTGACACAGGGTCACGTCAGCGGTGGTACTTTTCTCGGTGGAGACGATTCACATGTTCAGCCGAGAGCCAAGCGATGAGAGCTCAAGGGGGGGTGGGGGGGGCTGCACGTCTGAAGCAGCCCTACGCCCGACTGAATTCTTCAGCTTCACAAGCAGACGCAGCCGAAGCTCTCTGTTAAAAAGGATACTTGAGTGGTTTGTTGCCACGCCACTTTTCCAGATGGCCGTTCCTGTATTATGTGGCATGGAATTTCCATCGCCGATTGGTAGAGGGGGGATAAAATGGGGGGGAGGGGGAGGGGCACAAAACCAAATCTCGCTTTGATGCCAGCTTCCCCCAGCTTCAATAGCAAACTATTTATGTAGCTTAATTGCCACATAAATAGGGTCATTTGAACCTTTGGTCCCAGAATTGCTTGAGTCTCTCAAAAACCGTAGCCCCTGTTGCTTTCTTGGCCTGACCTAAAGCTGCATTAGGACCAAAGCCAGAATCTTGGGCTATATTGTTTTTGAGGGTATAAAATCTAGATGTATTTAAAAGCCAAGAGCAAAAAGAAGAAGAAAGCAGCATCAAAAAATACCAAAACGAAGAGGTGACACCCGCCCCACCCCCACCCCCCAAAAAGGTGCCAAGAAAAAAAACTGTATTGGAAGGAGCTTTTTTTTTGCCACAGAAGAACTTAACAGTTGTCAAAATATCAATGACTATTAGTCATGATGGCTATATTAGGGTGACCACATGGAAAGGAGGACAGGGCTCCTTTATCTTTAACAGTTGTATAGAAAAGGGAATTTCAGCAGGTGTCCTTTGCATGCCTGCAGCACCTGGTGAAATCCCTTCTTCATCGCAATAGTTAAAGCTGCAGGAGCCCTGCCCACTTAACCAGATAAAAAGTGGGCAGGGCTCCTGCAGCTTCAACTGTGGTGATGAAGAGGGAATTTCACTAGGTGCTGCATGCATACAAATGACACCTGCTGAAATTCCCTTTTCAAAAAAAATGTTAAAAGATATAGGAGCCCGGTCCTCCTTTCCATATGGTCACCGTAGTATATGCTACCTCTAGTAGCAGAGGTAGTATGCCTCTGTACACCAGCAGGGGGTGCTGACGTGCTCATTCCCTACTTATGAGCTTCCCATTGGCGCATCTGGTTGACCATTGTGGGACCAGAACACTGGACTAGATAGACGCTTGGCCTGATCCAGCAGGGCTCTCCTGATGTTCTCCGGTTCACTCCTAGTGGCGATTTTATTGAAAGAGGTTGGGCACTGAACAAAAAAAGGTCTTCCTGGCACCTGTTTGGGAATCAGCCCCCACCCCGGTCTTGCTTTTCAAAAGTAAAGAGCGACAGTATGTAATTTGGGCGCCCATGAAACGTGATCGCTGTGGAAGGTTTCCACGTGCCCTCAGCCCCATTGTGCGCGCACGCTGCCATCCGAAAAAGCGAGCGAAGGCAAGAGAAGAACAAACTCAAAGGATGCTTCTCTTGAAAACTCCTCAGCAGCAGAGCAGGACATGCCCTGAAGTGGCTCCGTGTCACGGACGCGAGGCCGACAGGCGGAACAGTTTTTCGGCCCTCCAAACCGGCATTATTAGACTAGGGAGTTGTTAGGGCAAGGTTGATCTGGCCCTTTTGGTGGAACCTTTGCATTTACATGTCCCTTTTCTCTTCCCCCCCACCCCCTTCTTTCCCTTTGTCAATCTAGGAGAGGCAGCAGTCGGTGGAGGTTGCTGAAGCGGAGATGAGAGGGGTGCTGCAGAAGCTGTTCCCCGTCGTGTCCCTTCCGTCCACCTTGGTAAGATTTGCCACAGTGCTGTGTGGATCCGGCTGCCGGCCACATTTCTAAGCCAGGCTGTTTGCTTTGCAGGCACTGTGGGAGAATGGAACGGTCGGGCCTTGCTGGCTCAGAGCTGCCGGTGCACACCTCCAGGGGCCTCCTGTTTACTTGACCGGCTTTGCGCCGATCACTTTTATGCAATATTGACCAAAGATGCTCAAAGATGGGTGGTTTAGTTCTGAATGGATGTTCTGCACATCCGCCTCAAGGCAGCTGGTCGTGCGTCTACTCATCTCCTCCTTACGAACATAAGAGCTGTCTTCTACTGAATCAGACAGACGATTGGCATAGCCCTGTGCCTTCTACATTGGCTGTGGCTTTCCAAGAGGAGGTGCTGGAGTTTGGACCTGAGAACATCTGCGTTCTTGCCCCAAAGTCAAGATGGCAGGTTGTGCCCATTTTACAGATGATTAGAGAACGGAGTTGGAAAACTGGCCACCTGCTCAGGTTCATTTGTTCTGCTCCTGGGTGAGAAGGGCTTTCCACCTCCAGTTCCAAATCTGCTGGATTTGGCGCCTTAAATGTCTTACTTAATTGGCTCTGGTCCTCATAAGCAGTGAAAGAGCATCCTTGCATCCAGGAAGACAGGCATAAAGCTGTCGCTTACTTTAAAAATGTGAATGCTATCCTGATTCCAAGCCCTCCCACCGCGATGTAAGACCCTAAAGAGGTCTGCTCTGCAATCCACGAAAAGCTTTATTCTGTAAATAGACCTCTCTTTGCACCTGAAGGGAGTGTGAATGCTAGGAACCATCCTCTAAGCTTGATTAGCCTAACAAAGCAAGGCAGCTGCCTATCAACTAAATGGACAGATTCCTGCAGTGCTCGACAGGCTTTTACCAGACTCCTCTTTCAACCTGTAACCTCTGCCGTTTGGTTAGTCCAGTGGGCCCCTTCTGCTTGACCCTGCAGCGGACTCCGGGATTTGTCAATTCTGATGCTGCCTCCCACTCAGACAAAGATTGAGTTCCCAAGGGTGGTGAGGATGACCTCTGAGCCTGGGCCTCCTGTCCAATAAGCTCCTGGGAAGATCCCTCCTTGACTCCTGGAGAGTCTTGGAGAATTTCCTCCCCTGCTTCCTGTGTTGGCTGGTCTACTTCTTCTTCTTCAGGCTCTGAGTCCAATTTGGGATGCGCACGTGGAAAGACTGGACCTGATCCTGACAAGGACTTTCCTCCTCCAGTTCCCTATATGCTTGATCATTCTGGTTTCTTTTAGAAGCCCCCTGATTTGGTACCTTAAATGTGCTACTGAATTAACTCCAGTCCTCATAAGCAGTGAAACGGCATCTTTGCACCCAGGAAAGCAGGCATAAAGCCACCATTTAAAAATGCGAATGCCTTCTCTGCCAGTCACGTACGGCAATGTAAAATTAAAATGTAGGTGGAGAAGTCCCCGTCGGCCCTTCTTGCTCTGAGCCCGTCTTTTTGCCTTCTGCTGTTTGGTTCTGACTGCTAATGGGAACATTCTGCTGATGGGGAAGGAGGAGGCGGAGCCCCTTCCTGGCTTGCCTGCTGGACTAGCGTTACCCACAAAGTAACTTCTGTGTCTCCACCCACCACTTGACCTTATGAGCTGATAGCAACGCATGCCGTAATCCAGCTGCCTACCCCTCCGTTCCCAGGGCAGCTTTCCAACAGGCAGATGGTTTGAGCGGCAACCCTGTGCGTATGCTTTCCCTCTTCCTCTGTGCCGGCAGAGAACTCTAGTCTCGGTTGACCTCCGCCAAGCACCGATCACAACTGTGCCATAACAGGAAACATTCCAGAGCCCCTAATTTTCAAAGGATGTTTCCCTTTGCTTTGGCCTCAGACCTAAGCCCTTAGTAAACCTTATCGTCCTTATCCACAATATTGTAAATAGTCAAAGCTCTTTGGCCAGTTCAAAAATGTAAACCCTAAAATACAACATGACGAAACATAATATAAAGCTCTTTTTTAGCTTGTAAAATACAAGTATAAAATAAGTACACCTTCATGCGGTATAGAACAATAATTCAAGACTGCACCATGGGAATAGTGAACATCTCAAGCCAATTCCTAAGTGCCTGGTAGAACAACCACAACCGCTCCTTTCACTTTCCTCCAAAAGACCCTGGGAAAGAGAACGCAGAGCTCTGATTTGCATGTGATGCTCACCCATAGTTTATGTAACCCGTGGCTAACCCATGGTTTGTTGCCCTACTCAGCTTTTGTCTGGCAGACTATCGAACAAACCGCCGTTTGTTTTCTCAGTCCCTGGCTCGAGGGGGTGTATTCCGCAGTTCTGGGGCCACTACATGAAAGGCCCTGCTCCTGGTAAATAACTGTTTTCTCCCCAAGGAGGAGAGAGCCTGTGGCAGATTTTAGCAGTGTGTGCTGCAACACATTCAAATGGGATTATTCCAGGATAATTCCTACCATAATCAAACTCTGCCTCTTAAATTGGGTTAAGCCCCAGCCTCAGGAACAGGGATGTCTCCCTGCATTTTATGTCTTAGGTCCCCTCTACAAGATTTCACTTTGATGCCTGGTTGCTCGATTATGCGCATATACGGAGAAGCGCATTTACTCCTAATACCTATTCACAAGAGGCGGCGAAGCGCATTACGGGCTGTATGAAACGCGCTTTAAAGTTGTTTACATGCGGAGAATCGCATGTTTACATGGCCATAAGGCGCTTTAACTCCCGCGGTAAATTTTAAGTCGCTATTTAATGCGCATTCGATAATGCGCATAAGCTGAGATAAAAAGTGCTCTTGTAGAGGTAAAATCTGTAATGCGCCTTGAAAGGGCTTTAAATCGCTCTTGTAGAGGCACCCTTAGTGGATAAACTAGCAATTCAAACAGCCCAGGAGCTCCTATTGAACGGCCCTAGCTGGCTATTGTTCAGTCCTCTCTAGATAGCTGTACTTTTTGTCTTTCTAATCGTAGCAAAGCCTCTTTGGTTTAATGCCTCTTTCTTGCACAGAACCACAACGAATGGATGCGTGGGTTCGAGAAGGCCGTAAGAGACCACACAAAAGAGACCTCTCGACCAGAGGAAGTTAAGGTTAGTACAAACGGTGTATGCATTTCATATTTTAAATGCCACCGTTCCTTCGTTCCTCATGGCAGGGAGGAAACAGATCTCCTGTGCTTGGGAATTGCCTCAAAACGCCTGAGATCCAGGGGCTTACATGTGGCTTTCTAAGGGGGAACTCCCAGACAGGTTTAACAGTAACTTTAGCTCTGACAGCTTCAGGAACTGGCAGATGTGCACATTTGCAAAAGGAACCGTTTTGCTACAGATAAAGGAACTGGATTCCTCCTAAACGGTTCCCCAAAAGTAAAACAGGAGCGCAACTTCATTGTGTGGAACGATTGCTATTTAAGGACGTTCCATATAAGGAAGGGGTGGGCATGATGTGGCCCACGCTGTCCCCAAAATTGTTTTAAAAAAAGGCTTGGCAACCCCTTTCTGACCCTTTTAGTGCCCTGTAGCCCTTTGGAGGACAAAAACTGTAAACGTTAGCTTGCAAACGAGCTAATGTTGACCCTTTGGGTGTTTCAGAGGTACTCCAAAGATGCGGCCAGCGGGGGGGGGGGGGAATGGGCCCCAAACGTCTTGGAGTCGCCCGCCCCTCCTATGAGGGTTCTGCATACAAGACGCAGCAGGTGGTGTCCTCTTCAGAATCTCAAGTCTTTGCTTTTGGTTGCAGGCTGGTTGGGACCTTTAGAAGCAGGAGGGCCTCTCCTACGTAGCAGCAAGGATGTGGCTGAAATGAGACCGAGCTGGTCCTCACTTTTACCAAGATAAGCATGGCAGAAACTAGGTGCCACAGGCTGCAAAGTCGAAAAAAAAAGTTTCCATTTGCAGATTCTGTGCTTATTATTATTATTATTATTATTATATTAATTTATATCCTTCCTTTTTCCCAATAATGGGACTCAAGGCGGCTTACAACTTAAAACATGTACAGTTAAAACAAATAGGGATATACAAAAATTAAAAATATAATTCAACATAGTACAGTTTTAAAATATTTAAAACATTTAAAAACATGTTAAGTACACGTCATTAAAAAATCCAAACTAGTATGGAGATGGTGTTTAACGCCGGTAAGATTTCATCAGATAGATAAAAAAGTGTCCAAGAATTGTTGGAGGGGATGTCAGGAGGTTGGAACCTATTTTCATATGTGGTGGAGCTGTGAACACGTACAAAACATTTGGGAAAGGGTGTTCAAAGAAATAAGTGAAATAATTGGAAGTAAACTGGAATTAAGCCCAAAGTTGGCTCTATTAGCAATATGGGATAAAGGAAATGAGAATATAAATAAGAGAGAATTGATAAACAACCTCCTGGCTCCCATCAGAATAATGATTGCTAAAAACTGGAAAGGGCAAGGGATATATACTATGGAAGAATGGTATAAAGAAATATGGGATATGGCACTTAATGATAAGCTAACGTGTAAAATAAAAATAAAGAGGGGAATGTCCAGTAAGAATGATTTTGGAGATATATGGAGTCCATTTTTGGAATATGTATTAAGAACGGGGAAGGGGCAAATACCTTCAAAAGAGTCTTTACACTTTTGGAAAGGAGAATAATATATAATTGAAGGTCTCCTGGGGGGAGGGGAGCACGGGGGGTATGTGGTTATGTATTGTGTTTTATGTTGTAGTATGTTGAAAAATAAAATAATTTTTTTAAAAAATCCAAACTATAAGCAGTACATCCACAAAGGTCTGAACTACTCCCCAAAGGCCTGCTGAAACAGAAAAGTTTTAGCCTGCCTCTGAAAGCACACCAAGGAGGGAGCCAGTCTAGCTTCCCTGGGAAGGGAGTTCCAGAGCCCCGGGGCAGCCACTGAGAAGGCCCTCTCCCGCTTTCCCACCAGGCGTGCCTGTGATGGTGGTGGGACGGATAGAAGGGCCTCCCCTGAAGACCTCAGGGGACGGGCAGGCTCATAAGGGAGAATACGGTCTTTCAGCATGGGCTCGGTCCTTCTCTGGGGACTGGAAAATGAAACCCTCAAATCCCAATTTGATTTGCTCAAATAGGCATCGGATCAGCAGCAGCCTCCATTGGGTTTGTTTGGCAGGGGAAGGGACGCCTTGAACTCAGGCTGCTAGTATAATTCGTATGCGAACTTTGGCTAATTATGGACACAACCCAGCCAGAGCCGAGCAGTTTCAAGTGGGGATAAAAAGCCTTTTCAGGTTTGGCTGGATTGGGTCCTGCATGTGTATTTGAGCATATTTACACCCGGCTCCATGCCCTGGCCTTAGGGCTCCTTACAGCGGTTGCTCTGAAGTTGTTGCTGTTCCTCCAGGGGTCTGTAGTTTTAAGCAATGGGCGCCAGATGAAATTATTGTCCGCCTTCTCCTTCCAAAACGTGGCACCCTCTGAATGTCTACCGTACTCAAATTCCACGGTCATCCCTGCCACCCATCCAGATTCTTAGGCAGACTAAAGAAGAGGCGAAAAAGAAAAAGGCAGAGAAAGAAAATAAAAAAACACTAGAACTGGCCCTTCTCTGAACACACACACAGAGCAAGAAAATATTGACGCTTAAGTAGCCTAGGAAGTTGTGTCTGTGCGTGGGGGAGAGAGGGAGGTCTAGGTCCCATTCCATTAATGCAGAGGTGCAGAGCCCCAGGCCCAGGGGCCAGATCCCAGATGGCCGCTTCCCCCTTGCCCCCCCCCTCCCGACAACTTTTTGGTGCAGGATTTTATCCCCATTCTTAAAGGTTGAAATGGCCCTCCTGTGGCTTACTTACTGGCAGCAAGAACTTTAAGCTGAAATTGGACCCGCCCCTTCTGTCTTTGGCTCCTTCCACCCCTGGCATGTGGTCTCTGAAAACTTTTCCAAAATGGAGTTCGGCCCACACCTGCACTAATGGAAGGTCTGCTACCTTAGAAGCATTCTCACCTGCATCCGTAGACATTTCGACCAGAATAAACTGTCGCTGCTGAAGCCATCAGAGGGAAAGGAAGCGGCAGCCAGGCACATCTCCATCATGCCTGGATCTGTATGAGGCTATGAGAGGGAGAGGAAGCAGCAGCCCTTCCGCTGTGTCCCCTTCTGAAATTTGCAGCTAAGAATCTAGTGCCTAAATTTTCTTTTTTTTCCTCCTCCCTCCCAGTCCCCTTTCCTTTTGTGTCATGTTTTTTAGATCGTAAAGGGTGGGATAAAAGTACTGTAATAAATAATAACCAAACCAACCAACCAACCAACCGGGGGCTTTGCTTTGCGCATCATGCGCATGGAATCTTTTTTGTCTCGACAGGCCATGGAGCAGAAGTTGAAGGAGGCGGATGAGTTGCACCTCATGTTGCAACAGGAGTGTGAGAAGTATAAAGTGGTCCTCGCAGAGACGGTAGGGGAACATGCCTTCTACATTCTGCTTGTGCCCAGGGGGAATTTCCACCTGCCTCCGTGTCCTGTGAGCATCGAAGTAACTGGAATTCTGTGTTCCTAGGAGGGAATCTTGCAACGGCTACAGAGGAGTGTGGAAGAGGAGGAGAGCAAATGGAAAATAAAAATTGAAGAGTTGCAGAAGGAGCTCCAACAGGTATTTGGGGGGAAGATCCAGCTCTCAGAACGTCACTCTGGGTCTTCTACCAGTCCCCCCCCCCAAAAAAAAACCTTTGTAGCCACTGCATTTAGGCACCCAGGTGCGACTTTCTTGGAGAACACTAGAATACTCTGCTCAGAGATCAGCTGTTGACAACAGGTGTCTTTGCACAGCTCCAGGTTACGTTGTTTTATCTATTTAGAAAATGTACCGCCTGCCTCTCAGTATAACAGTTCTTAAGGCGAAGAACAAAAATAAGAAGGAAATGTTTAAAACCTCAAAAAACAACACCAACCCCCCATCTGAAGGAGGATATAGGCAGAAAACAAAGCAATAAAATCAAATACGTATGTTAAACAAGAGACGTTTCTCCAAGGAAGCAAGACTTTAAAAGGACCAAGCTCTGATTAAGCGGTTGGCTACATAATTTGGGGGCTTACCACTGAGAGACATCACTCTGCAGAGGTCGTGAAACTTGATGGACGATAAAACTGTTAGTAGATTCTGGATCTTTAAGAGCTCCTTTAGGAGGAACCAGAGGTCAGGGGCAGAGTCCCAGCTTTGCAAACAGAAAGTCCCAGATTCAGCCGTTGGCATCTGGCAGGTTAGATCGGGTACCAGGTGATGGGAAAGGGTCTCTCGGAGCCCAAGAGAGCAGCTCCCACTCAGAGCAGGCAACACTGGGCTTGGTAGACAAAGAGTCTGAGGTCCCCTCTACAAGATTTCGGTTTGACGCCCTGTTGGCCGATTATGCGCATCTTCTCCCAATCGCTTTTACGCCTATGCCTATACACGGGAGGCGGTGAAGCGCATTACCGGTTGTATGAAACGCGCTTTAAAGTTGTTTAAATACGGACAATCGCTTGTTTACATGGTCATAAGGTGCTTTAACTCCCGTGGTAAATTAAAACTCGCTATTGAACACGCATTCGATAATGCACATAATTGGACAGAAAAAGCGCCTCAACCCCCGATTTGTGCTCCGTTCATGTGGAGGTAAAATCGGTAATGCACTTTGAAAGAGCTTTAAATCGCTCTTGTAGAGGCACCCTGACCTGGTGTAAGGCATCTTCCTTCGTTCCTGAGGACTGCTTATATGGGTAAAAGTGCTCTTTCAAGTATCCTGGTCCCAGAACATAAAGGGCAAGTAGATGGGACCCCCAGAAAGCTGACCTTCGCATGTGCCCTGAAACAGCATGGACAGACTTCAGGCTTGCAGAATCTACCTAATTTGTTCCTAGAACCCCGGGGTCCACCTGGCGCAAAAGACATAGGATTAGAGAATTCTAAGCTCAGGGACTTATTTATTTATTTATTGCATTTCTATACCACCCAATAGCCGAAGCTCTTTGGGCGGTTTACAGAAATGAAAACCACAAAAACCATTCAAAATATAAAACAAACAACAGTATAAAAACATAGTATAAAATGCAATATAAAAGCCCAACCAGGATAAAACCGAGCAGCCATGCAGAGATTAATGCAGATTTAAAATACAAAGTTCAAACAGCAGAGTTAAAAATTAAACTTCTGAATTGTTAAAATACTGAGGAAAAAGGTCTTCACCTGCCATCTAAAGGAGTATAATGTAGCTGCCAAGCGAGCTCATTCCACAGCCAGGGTGCCACAGCAGAGAAGGCCCTCCTCCTGGTAGCCACTTGCCTCACTTCCTTTGGCAGGGGCTCATGGAGAAAGACCCCCTTAGGGTCCTGGCAGGCAGGATCTTAGGGTCCAGGCAGGTACATATGGGAGGAGGCGTTCCTTCAGATAGCCTGGCCCCAAGCTGTTTAGGGCTTTGAATGTTAATACCAGGGCTTTGAATGTTAATACCAGACCTTTGAATCGGGCCCGGACCTGGACCGGCAGCCAGCGAAGCTGGTTTAGAATACCAGAACTGAACAGAGCTCACAGCCTTTCCATACAAAAATCCACTCCTGGTTACCACAAAGTTTTTTTTTAACGTCAACAGTGCAATTCAGAAGGGTGGGCAGGGCAGTCGATGCCACTGTTAAAAACAAACAAACCAGGAGTTGTTAATGGTTCTAAGACAATATAATAAATGATGATGATGAATTGGGAGTTGGGGATCCTTTGGGAATTTCTGCAAGTCACGCAGAGATATACCAACAAATATAAAGTTTCAGCCAGGCTTCAGGCCTTGCTTTGGAATAGAAACTGCCTCAGTCGCCATGTGGGATGACCTTTTCCGTGAGAGGAACAGGGGGAGTGTGATTGATTCTCTTGGCCCTTTCGGTGGCTTTTGATACCATCAACCCTGGTGTTTTTCTGGATAGGCTGTCTGGGCTGGGAGTTGGAGGTCCCTGCACTGCAGAGGTTCCACTCCGACTTGGATGGCCGATTCCAGAAGATGGTGCTGGGGGATTATTGCTCTGCCCCTTGGCAGTTATGCCATGGGGTGCCACAGGACTCTTGTTTTATCCCCCATGCTGTTCAGCCTCTATTTGAAACTGCCGGGGGAGGTTATCCCGGGATATGGAATGAAGGGTCACCAATCTGCAGATGACACCCGGCTCTATCCTTTTCATCACATCCTGGTGAGGCAATAGGTGTTCTGAAACAGTGCCTGGGTGCGGTGATGGGCTAGATGAGGCCAATAAACTGAAACTCAATCCAGATAAGACAGAGGTCTTTTTTAGTGGGTATTTCTTCTGCCTGGATGAATGATGTTCAACCTGTTCTCCCCCTAAAGGATCAGGTTCATCGTTTCAGGGAGCTCTTGTATACAACACTTGTCATTGGAGGCCCAGGTGGCTTCAGTGGCACAGAGCACCTTTGGTTGATATACCATATTTTATATTTACTGTTGTTCCCCGCCTCGATCCAAACGGAGAGGCGGGTAAGAAATAAATTTATTATTATTATTATTATTAGTATCATCATCATTATTATTATTATTACTATTATTATTCCAACTGCAATCCCATCTGGACAGAAATAGCCTAGCTGCAGTTATCCACACGCTAGTAACCTCTCGTCTGGATTATTGCAATGTATGATACGTGGGGCTGCCTTTGAAAATGGTCTGCAAATTTCAGCTGGTCGTAAACAGGGCAGCAAGATTGTTAACAGGGACTGGCCAATATGATCATACCACACCCGTGCTTTATGATCCACGCTGGCTTCCAGTGTATGTCCTGGCTGCCATCAGAGTACTGGCACCAACTTACAAAGCCCTAAACAACCTGGGGACGGTTTACCTGAAGGATGGAATCCTTTCATATATGCCTGCCTGGAACCTAAGATTATAGTCAGAGGCCCTTTTTTGATTACCCCTGCCGAGAACGGTGAGGCAGGTGGCTACTAAGGAGAGGGCCTTTTCAGGGGTGGCACCCCAGTTTTGGAATGATCGCCTTAGAGAAGCTCGCCTGACACCTACATTGCGGTCCCTTCGGCACCAGGTGAAGAGATTTTTATTTCACAAGCTTCTTAGCCCTTCAGTTAAAAAACGTGTGAGAGCATTTTTAGGACTTTGCACGGCTGCTGGCTTTTATGTTGGTTACTACTTCGGTTTTATTGTGTTTTAAATTTATGGTTTTATATTACGTTTTACTATGTCATTGTAGTTTATGGTTTGAAGCTTTGCCTTACAAACCACCTAGAGAGCTTTGGCTAATCGGTGGTGTTGAAATGTAGTAAATAAATAGATTTAAGATCTGCGTTCTGCGCACTGCTGCTTTATCTAGGCTGACCATATGAAAAGGAGGACAGGGCTCCTGTAACTTTAACAGTTGTAGAGAAAAGGGAATTTCAGCCAGTGTCATTTGTATGCAATTAGTCCCTGGTGAAATTCCCTCTTCATCACAACAGTTAAAGGTGCAGGCACTATGCTAGAGTGACCATATACAAAAGAAGGCAGGGCCCCTGCAACTTTAACTGTTGTGATGAAGAGGGAATTTCACCAGGAACTAATTGCATACAACTGACCCTGGCTGAAATTCCCTTTTCTCTACAACTGTTAAAGTTACATGAGCCCTGTCCTCCTTTTCATATGGTCAGCCTACTTTATCAGGTCAGTTGCTTGTGCATTGCAAATAAAACAGCAGCTGGGTTGATTCCCCCCCCCCCCCCATGGAGCGGGGGCATTACTTAGAGCAGGGTGTTGAACCTCAGGCCAGTAGGCCAAATCTGCCCTGCCGGGGGCCCCAATCCAACCCTCCTGCATTTCCTCCTCCTCCTCCTTCCCCCTGATGGCTGATCATTTGCTGGTTTCGTAGCTTCTGTGTGTTATCCCCATTCTAAAAAGCTGAAATGCTTTTCTGAAGGCTTCGTTAGTAGCAGTTAGTGCGTTAAAAGTAAAGCATGCTGGTAGTTTTAGTATTTTGACCTTGCGCCTTTTTGCCTTTGGCTCCACCTGCCACTGCAAAGAGGCCTGCAAGAGCTTCTCCGAAATTGGATTCAGCTCTCGGGATGAAAGTAGTTCAACGTGCTTGACTTGGAGGTAGAGAGCATCTTCTGTATGTGAAATGTTCTAGGTTCAGGCCCTGGCATCTCAGTTTAAAAGGTCCCAGTTTGTAGGCTTGGAGGTCCCAGGTTGCAGGTTCTGGCGAGACTTTGGAGCCCTACGCCCAGTTAGAGGAGGCAATAGCAGGCTAGGATCATATATTCAACATACGATGGGAGTTTGTTGCAAGCAAGGACCAGTCGTGTCTCTTGCAAATAGCATATTGTAGTAATACGTGAACATCTCCAAGCCATCAGCCGAGTAATATGTGAGTTGGCAGATCTGTGATCGGATACAAAAATAGCGATATGTTATCAAAGTAATATCAAGGGATTTAATCATTTAGTTTTTTTTTTTAATGTGGTATTTCCGTGGCTTTCCTTGCCTTTATCAGTATAAATTAATCTCTGTAAGATGGTTTTGGATTATGCATCTAGCAAGTGCCTTCTGAAGTCCACTTGATGCAAATGGGGAAGGGCTCATATGTGATAACCCCCTCCAAGAGGAGGCCAGGAGCATTAGTGTTAACTAGCAAAGACCATCCGCTACTGCATTATCATCTTCTGTAGAGTTAAATGATCTGGGCTTAGTGGTTTTTGATTCAGGGGGAGGAGCCGTCTCTGCTGTTTAGACAAAGTAAGTTTGCTTGGATACTGAGGGCTCCTCTAAACGAGCGATTTATTGGACGCTCATGATTGGCCACTCATGGAAGTTTTCGGGTCAATTTCATGACATTGTCAACAACCAGGACGTCTCCTGCTGAATTCTCTGGAAATCCCTGGATAAAAAGAACCACTTTTAAAGTGGTAATAGCTGGGAAACAGCAGGATCTTCCGCTGCTAGATGGCGCTGTCTCAACAGAACTCAACAGAACTGAACAGAGAGAAGTATTCCATTGAAACCCTTTGTTGCCCCTCTCCTCTTGTGTAATGCAGCCCATAACAATCACCCAAAGAACCAGGAAGTAGAAAAGCCCCTTGTAAGCAACACAATTTCCCTTAATATAGAGACGCCCCGAGAAGCTGGTGCGACCATAATACTGATAGTCATCAAGGCCAAAAAAATTCCTCCCCACAGAATCATCATCATTTCTCTCCCCCCCCCCCTTTTTCCCCTTTCTTCTAAAAATCTGCAAGTAAAAATGTTAGGGCGCCTTATGGAGAAAAGCTACAATGTTTGGAGGGTTATTAATCTAGACCAGGGATGGGGAGAAGGTAGATTAGGGTCTCCTAGTTGATCGCCGGGTGATTCGCAGTAGATCAGCAAGCATTTCCAACACTCATTTGTTTAATGATAGCAACAACAAAAATGATTTTTCCCACCTAAATGAGACTGTTGAAATGAAGAAAGTTTCAGATAGACAGGAGCGGGCTTGATGCAAAAGGGCTGTGAGCTCAGTTTAGTTCTGGTGCTGAAAAAAGAATCCCAAGTCTCCGAATGGGCTCAGAAGCGTTCTGTTCTTTCATTTCTAAGTGGATGTCTTTTGCACCTGGCTCTGGTTGATGGCTCTGAGGGTTCTGGTAAAAATACAAAGTGGATCTGACAAGCCTTATTTCTGCCCATCCTCAATCTAGACCAAAGGTTACTAATTTGGAGAGGGCGAATGCAGAAGCTTCACCCTCTCATAATACAAGGGCTAGCATCCAATATTTGTCCTATGTAGACTGGACCCATGGAAATGAATGAGGCTAACTTTTAAAACCCATTAATTCCAATGGGTCTACTTGATGCAGGGCTAACGCTGGATACTATCCAGGAACTCTGCATCACCCGTTGAAACAGTCTGGCCGTAGATTCAGAACAGAGGAAATGAAGCGCTGTGCTCTTTTGTTAAAACGCCTAAAGTGGTTTACAATAAAAAACATAACCAATGAATTCAATAGCAGTAGCAGAAAGAGCAGCTGATGATGGTGAAAGCAGATTAGTAAAACAGCCAACACCAGTCTCCCTTTAAAAGTCTCAACTTAACCACCTGAATGCTGAGTGTTTACATTTCTCTAATTGCAGATGCGCTTGTTGGTCACTCCTTTGGAGCAGGAAGCAGAAAGATTAAAGGAAGAAATCAAAGAAGTTGATTCTGTACGTTTCATTTTGTTTCATCTATCTCTACATTAGAATTATTTTCACTCCAAATTTGTTATGAGGGTAGTCCCAGTTCGAGATACCATCATTTATCAGACCTGGACGTAGACCCTCCGTTTTCCCTCCCTCCTCCTCTCATGCACTGGCTTCCTGGTTTCTTATTATTATTTATTTATTTATTGCATTTTTATACCGCCCTATAGCTGAAGCTCTCTGGGCGGTTCACAAAAATTAAAACCATAAAATCATTTTAAAAATATAAAACAAGCCACAATCCAAAAACAACAAATAACATACAATCTAAAAACACAACCAGAATAAAACCAGAATAAAACCAGCAGCAGGAATTAATACAGATTAAAATACAAATTTAAAACAGCAAGGATTAAAATTGAGTTAATCAGTCACCTAATTTTAACTTGTCAGGGTTGAGCTTTTCAGTTTTGTGCCCACCTGAAGTTCCAAGGAAGTAACTTGAAAGATGGATCACACATTATTCTAATCATAGAATGGTAGAGTTGGAAGGGGCCCATAAGGCCATCGAGTCCAACCCCCTGCTCAATGCAGGAATCCGCCTTAAATCATCCCTGACAGATGGCTGTAATTTTGACTAGTATTCCAAGCATCAATGAAGCTGGGGAATAATATCCTCCTTATGTTTAGTAGTAGAGGGGCTGACGTCTCAGCTAGGGATGGACGGATTCACGCCCTGCTCGCCATGCCACACGAACTGCTGGAGCGGCTAGCAAGCACCAGACAGCCGCCCATCCCCTTAGAAAGCTGCCATTTTGTGTAACCGTGGCAGCTTGCTATCCTGTGTAAAAGGTCTTTTATGCAAAAGGTGGCCATATAGATGCCATTGACTCAAGATTAGAGGCACGAATTCTCGCCTGTAACCTATGTAAATGGCAGCTCTACTGCCGCCATTTCCGTAAAAGACCTTGCATGCAGGATAACGAGCTGCCATTTTTACTCAAAATGGCGGCTTGCTAAAGGGACGGGCATTCCAGCAGCTCGTGCGGAGGCAGCTGGCAGGGTCTGTGGACCTCCGGCCGAGTGGGGGTGTCGGACTCCACCCCCGCATCTGACGCCTACGACATCCCTATTCATAGAATCACAGAATAGTAGAGTTGGAAGAGGCCTATAAGGCCATCGAGTCCAATCCCCTGCTCAATGCAGGAATCCACCTTAGCTTGAAGTTAACGAATGGAACTGTCTGAAAGCAACGTGAATGCCTGCATAACTCGGTGGCTTCGTTCCTTTTGTAGCTTAAAAAGGAGCGGGAGCATTTGGAACATGAACTGGAGAAGGCCGAAAGCGAGCGGTCGACGTACGTTATGGAAGTCCGAGAGGTAAACCATCGATGGAAACACGGCAGCTGCTTTTGCCTCCCTCCCTCCCTCCCTCCCTCCCTCCCTCCCTCCCTCCCTCTGTCCTCCGCCCACCCAAGCCTGAGTTTGTTTGGCCCAAGAATGGCATGCTTGCTCGGCAAAGGGACAGGGGCGTTTCTTTGCTTGCGATGTCAGGATAGGTGGACACGCTGGGCAGGACCCGTGGGGAGAGGTGGGGGGGGGGAACCTAGCGAGATGCATCCTAAAGCCTCTGACCAACTTCGTTTCAGCTCAAAGATCTCTTGACTGAATTGCAGAAAAAACTTGATGATTCATATTCTGAAGCAGTAAGGCAGAACGAGGAGTTAAATGTGGTAAGAGGCCTGACCTCCGCTGAGTACGTCTATTCCAAAGTGGAGAAACCTTTCCACATCCTCTCTGTCTGCTAACCCCTTTGTCCACTGCAACCCCTTTTACAGCCTTTCTCTTGCTTCTGAATAATGACGCCCTATGTTTCTTTTCACCCGCCTTGCCTTAAAGCCATCATGTCTCCATAGCTTATGAATTTGGAAAACTGCTCCCACAGAAGGGGGCTTGGATGCAGGTGTGGAATTGCCAGTTGATCCAAATTAGGCTTTAGACAAGACTGCGGAGACTCTGAGGGCCTGTTCAGACAGCACGCTAAACCATGGTTAAGCCGCTAACCCTTTTGCAGCAAACGGTTAGTGAGCGTGTTTAAACCATGGTTATGTTGCCACCATGGTTAGGAAGGGTTCACAAGACATGCTGAGCCATGGTTCACACGACACACTAAGTGATCGAGTTTAGCTCAAAATGCTTCACCACCGTGGTTTAGTGTGTCATCTGAACAGGGTCTTAGAGAGTTTGGGATGGGGTCTCTTTTGGAGTGCACTTTCCTCTTGAAGGAAGCCCATTTGCTAAAGGGTAAAACTTTGGAATATGTGAGTGGCACAGAACATGGCGCAACGTAGCTTACCTGCTTGTGGAGGGCTAGCCCTTCTGAGTTGAAGCCAATGCTAGTCCTTCTTTAAGTAGACCCATTGGAATGCATGGGACTAAAGTTAGACTAAGTTTGGATACAACTTCTGTCTACGTCAAAACTGATTGAACATGGAGGCTGAGGCCACCAAAGGGCGTACCCTGCGAGAGGAAAGGGAAGTTGTCGTGGACTCAAAAATCCATGCGGAGACTGGAGCTCTTTCTAGTCATGAAAGCCAAATCTGCTTGGTGGAAGAAGAGCATGGTCGGGCATAAGGAAGAGTCCAACCCAGCCAACCTCTTCCTTAGCTGAACAATCTGGAGCTGTAAGCCTTAGCAGTTGTTGTGAATGGTTTTCATATATCGCATGCCTTTATTTGGAATTCCAGTAACAGGTAGGGTTCATGTCACTTGCAGCATGGTCTTAGCGAGTCTTCCAGAACCAAGAACGAAAGTTCAAGCCCTGTCAAGGGAAGCTAACGTTTAAATTCCAGGATCGTTTTGAATGGGAAAATACCCCCCCCCCCCCCATCGTTTTCACTGGGAGAACACAGTTTCAGTAGATACCGGTATTTAATCACACTTTGGAAAAACTCTGAAACCAGATATTCAGTTCAGGGGAGGGATCCTGATGCCTTTAGAGCCGTTGATTTGGAGAGAACAAAGCAGTGTCGGATCCGTTGGAATAGAATGATGAACATGCAAGAAGTTCTAACTGGTTCATTGGAGTTACTTCAAGGGATAACCTGTCCAGTCCATGGGAAGATGATGTCAGAGAGACCAAATGTCAGTGGGTTTAGTCAACTTGCTGTTCTTTCTGTAGGCCTTAAACCCAACACTGGCAATCAGTGAAATAGAAGTATATTTGTAAGAATCATAGAATAGTAGAGTTGGAAGGAGCCTATAAAGCCATCAAGTCCAACCCCCTGCTCAATGCAGGAATCCATCTTAAAGCATCCCTGACAGTTAGCTGTCCAGCTGCCCCTTGAAGGCCTCTAGTATGGGAGAACCCACCACTTCCCTAGGTTACTGGTTCCATCGTCATACTGCTCTAACAGTCAGGAAGGTTTTCCTGCCTTGTGCAAATTCACCGGTGATGCTGGTGAGGCATTAAAAGTAGGGTGATTCTATGGGAAGGAGGACAGGGCTCCTGTATCTTTAACCGTTGCATAGAAAAGGGAATTTCAGCAGGTGTCATTTGTATACGTGCAGCACCTGGTGAAATGCCCTCTTCATTGCAACAGTTCAAGCTGCAGGAGCTATACTAGAGTGACCAGACACAAAAGAGGGCAGCGTTAACTATTGTGATGAAGAGGGAACTTCCCCAGGTGCTGCATGCATACAAAGGATACCTGCTGAAATTCCCTTTTCTGTGCAACTGTTAAAAGATACAGGAGCCCTGTCCTCCTTTCCATATGGTCACCCTATATAAAGGGGTGGGGACGATCAAGGAGGGCACTTCCATGAGCACAACTGTTAACAGGAGCCCAGTCCTCCTTTTCATACGGTCACCCTAGTTAAAAGTGATCAGGAATCAGTCTAGGGGTCTTTCACTGATTCTAACCCTCCTCCCCCTTTTTCAGGCTTCTATAGTTGTCATTCCTTTTCATCTATTCTGCCAGTGGAATCTCTTTACCCCCTGATCCTTTTTGTAGGACGCGTTGACTAATCTCCACTGTGTGTGTGAACTTGTACTTGCCTCCGTCTCCCTGCAAGCGCTGTTCTGACCCAAAGACAACCGGCTTTGTCTCCTCTCTTACAGCTGAAAACCCAGTTGAACGAGACGTTATCCAAACTCAAGACTGATCAGAATGAAAGGCAGAGTGTAGCTATTGACTTGCCGAAGGTAAGGAATTGGAACCCGGTGCTGTTGCTTACTTGTCTTCCCAGGGAGCAGGTGGTCAGCCCATTCTGGGTGGCGTTCCATTCCACCCTGGAGGACCAAGTCAGCATACTGGGGGTGCTTATAGATTTCAGCTGTGGAACACACAGCACCAGGTTAGATTGTTATGCCAGCTGTGGCTTCTCCTGGACAGAGCCTGGACGCAGCTATCTACCCTTCAGTAACCTTTAGGCTAGACGGCTTCAATGCAATTTATGTGGGGCTGCCCTTTGAAGGCTGTTTGGAAACACCAGTTCAAAATGCTGCTTCTAGGTGATGAATAGGGGATTGGCCCAACAGCTTCCCTGGCTACTGGTCCGTTTCCAAGCTCAATTCAGATGGCTAAAGCTCATTTTTAAAGCCCTTGTGACCTGGGTACCTTAAGGATTGCCACCTCCCATGTCTGGATATTAAGATAGTTCTCTGAGATGCTACCCTGGCTATCACCATCATCAGAAATCAGGCAGTTTGTGACTCAGGAAAGGGCCTTTCAGTTACGGATCTTCTCCTTTGGTGCACCCTCCCCAGGGAGACTCGCCTGGCTCCCACCCTCTGTCTTTCTAGGGGCAAGCAAAGGGCTTTTTTCACCTCTGGTTAATTCTGGGTATATTTGGCAGCTGTGACTTTATGCTTCTTGTGATTCTGTTTTATCACTTGTTTTATTTTATAGTTTCGGATTTAGGGATTTGTTAACCTCTCCTAACAACATTCATGTTGAGCAGCAGGATCATTTCTAAATTAAATAAATTCCTTCAAATGTGCAGATGGAAAGCTTGCTTCACGTGGGTCAACCTGACCTAAGCTGGTGGCCTCCAGATATGTCGGACTATAACTCCCATCACGCTGGCTGGAAGATTGTGGTAGTTGTAGTCCAGCACATCTGGAGAGGACGAGGTTGGTGACATCTGGTTTAAACTCTGTACTTGCTGCTCTGGAACTATGGCTCCTGAGTAAGGGACAGGTCAGAAATTCGCTCGATTGAGGTTTTTCATGTTACGGATCCGCGCCACCCAGAACCAAACACGGAAATACGTGTAATTTATGGTTGGAAGTCCGTACATTTCTGGGCTTGCGATGCATTCTGCGGAACAGGCGACAACATACACGCATTTGAAAAATGTGCAAACACCCCCCCCCCCGCATACACTTCTAAAATACGCACAAACACATTTTAGTTGATGGGAGAATGCATCCATTCATGCATCCATTTTTTAAAGATCCTTTATTTAGTTTATGATATTAAAATGTGCCCAAAGATATGTATGGATTTTCCCCCCATTAAAAAACAACAATCCAGCATTTGGATGAGACCCACACAGAACGGACTTGGAGGTGAGCAAAGCAGGACGTCCGTTGAAACAGACCTGACCGCCCACCTCTACTTCTGAGGTCTTTTCTCACTCAGGGTTGACGGAGGAAGACTTACAAGGGAGGCTGTAGCCAGTCCGAGCTTCCCAACTGGAGCGAACCTCTGTCATCTGCGTGTTCGCCAGCTTCGTGTTTTTAGATGTTCACCTAAAATTGTAATCTACGGATGTGCGGGCGATGTGGTGCGCACGATACGGCACTCCAAAAAAACTGAAACGAACAACCACAAGTAGTGCATCCAGTTTATCCATTTTTATAGATTTAAAAAATTCTAAAATTCTAAAATTTTATAGCTTTAAAAACTCTCTGGCTCAATTCGGACGACACGATAGTCAGTGGTGGGGGTAATAATCGACTTTGCAGTTGTTCATCTCAGGGGTACTCCCCACACAACATGGTAATAAATAATCAACTGTGGTGTGGATTAGGATCAGCGCTGAGTTGACTATGGCAGCATTCGGACGACACGATAGTCAAAACAACTGACGATTGTTTCCCCCACACCAGTTGTTTATTGTGTCGTCCGAATTGAGCCCCTCTGTGTGTGTGTGTGTGTGTGTGTGTGTGTGATGCTGTTCAGACAACATGCTAAGCCACAGCGGTTAAGCAGTTTGAGCTAAACATTATTGCTTAGCATGTCGTGTGAACCATTCCTAACCATGGTGGCTACATAACCACGGTTTAAGCACTCTCACTAACCATTTGCTGCAAAAGGGTTAGCGGCCTAACCATGGCTCAGTGTATTGTCTGAACAGGCCCCGTGTGTGTGTGTGTGTGTGTGTATTAAAAATGTGAAACGTTTTGGCATAAAGCACCAGCTTCAGGGACAGACAAGAGTCTGCCGCAGTACCACTCATAAGTTGAGCCAGAACCAATCAGGGAACAGGCCAAACCTCAATGAGGAAACAGGGATTAACAATCAACACTTGTCTTCAACAGCCAATCAAGCCAGATTAATAAGTACCATGGCTTGTTTCATCTCACCCTTTACATTGATACCAGCTTTTAGCTTATCTGCGAACATGGTCTCCTTAATCTTCCTCCTTCAGAGGCTTCAAGGGATGGATGCAATGTATGATGAGCCTTCCCCACTAAAAAAAAATCATTGGCCTTCTGCCTTTCTCCCCTACCCTGGAAATCCGTGGGTTGGCACTCCTGGTAGCCCGCTGCAACGCACGGTGCCTTAATTGAGTAAACTACAAATATATATTTAATCTGCTGCTTTTTCTTTAAGGCCCAGGAATCGCTGCTGACTCTAGAAAGGGAAATAGGAAAAGCTGCTGGGGACACGAACATGATAGAGAACAGTGATGTCTGCTCACAGACGGTGAGTGTTCACTGGGTGTGTGTGAATGAAGTGTCATGTGGCGTGATCTGCATTTGAAACTGCAGCAGAGTTCGTTGGTGCGGCAGTCAATGGGTGAGGACTAGCAGCTAGAAGGTTTGGCATTTGAGACTTGCTCTGCATCACTTGGGCTCCACCCGTAGAACAGAAGGTGTTTCTGGACGAGGCATTTACCCTACCATCGCCCAGCCTCGGTTACGGAATGTTACGGGCAGATCCAGGTGCTGTCATCCCCTTATAACCCTCCCGTGTTTCCTGACCGCTTCTTCCGTCTTTTTTTTAACTGCAGAAAATCTGTTAAGGATGGGTGAGGGTAACGGAATAACTGCACAATGCCTTCTATTTGGTAATATTAGGGGCCCTCTGTCTCAGACCTTTTGAAAAGCGACCAGAAAGCTTTGGCTATGGGGCTCTATAGAAATGTAATAAATCATTGTCATCATCATCAAAGCACCCAGGACTGCAGGAGCTGCACCCAGCCCTTGTAATAGACCATGGCTTTCCCCTGTTTGGCATCTTTTTATCATCAACCTCTCAACTGTTGAGGCCCAAGCCATGCACACCACCAGAGAGCTTATTTTGGGGTTTAGCAGGGGGCACGTGACAATATTGTGCCCCCTTGTTTGGGTGTATGCCTCTTGTTCAGGGGCAGGCAGAAGGTAGACCTCCAAGAGTTTTCATAGAATCATAGAATAGTAGAGTTGGAAGGGACCTATAAGGCCATTGAGAATAATAGCAGCAACAGGAACAAAATATCTCTCCCCTCTATAAATTAGGGTACAGAAATGAAGATAACTTTGAATTATTATTATTATTATTATTATTATTATTATTATTATTATTAATCTATTACATTTATATACCGCCCCATAGCCGAAGCTCTCTGGGCGATTTACAAAAATTAAAAGATTGAATAACCCGGAGTGGGTCTTTGTATAGAAGTACTATAGCTCCGTTCACTTCTGGGACACAAAACAAATTCCTAGACTCAGAACCCTTTAATTCCAAAGGTGTATCTTTTGCCCCAGGCTCTGACTGGTGGATCTCGGGGTTCCAGTGAAAAACAGAGTCGATCTTGGAAGCCTGAGCTCTGCCCACCCTTGCCCAAGTCTAGATGAATAGGACTGGCCAGTGGCAAAGTGCTACACCCTGTCCTACCAGCAGATGGCAGGGTGGTCACATACCGGCAAGCCAACCGGTTTTTGGTACAAGAATTCCTTTTCGTTCGCAAACCGTCCGAACGTGGTTCATTCACAAACCCGTGAATGCAGTTATTTATTTGAAAAACATTCACACATCCCCAAATTTACGATCACGCTTAGAAAAAATGTGTGTTTTTTGTTTTTTTAAATGTGCACTTCAAAAAGTGATTTTTTTAAAAAAAATATGCATTTTCACACTTTAGTCAGGGGGAAGTGTGCATTTTTTTAAACAAACCAAAAAGTGATTGAGAACAAAAATGGCAGTGAGCCAAACCGAGCTTTCGAAGTGAAGTTTGTAGAATTTTGCCATCTTGAACACACTTGGTCTTCCCATCCCTAAATTTTAGGGCAAGCCCTGCCCTGCCCTGCCCTGCCCTGCCCATTGCAATTAAATTGAGATGTGAGGCCATTTAAGTTCCCTGGTCAGGTTTTAGCCATTGTGACACTTTGGCTGGGACCGACCCTAGGGGAATATATACATCGCGTTCCCCTAGTTTGTGGCAAGTCCAGCAACCTCTTAGGTTGGCGCTGTTTATAACGGCTTGCTTGCAAAGCAGGAATGTAGGGGTGTGGGGAATTCTGGGATAAAGCATAGGCAATATGTAACTCGGACAATACCCTACCCCACATAGTCTAACAGAACCTGGAGCTCCGTTCCTCGGCTTCTGGGGTTTGTACGCACCCCTGTCCCCGGGGAGGGGGGATTCGAAGGTCCCCCGGCCTGTGCCTTGGACTCCGCTCTTGAGGAACGTAATGGCCGAGGGCTGGCCCAGGGCCCTCCAGAGGAGGGAGTTTGAGCTTTGGGTCTATGTGTAGGAGAATGGCCGTGATGTGTAAGCGGGAGAAGGCCTCCGCCCCCCCCCCCCCGCTGCTGCCACCCTCCCTTTCCTCCCATGCTTTTGAGGCCTTGTCTTCCATTAACTGCCTTTCTCCCCTCCTGTTTCAGGCAGGGCCAGATAAGAGCCTCAACATAGCGGTGAGTCTAAGCCAGGACGTGGCCCACCTCAAGAAGCTGCTTGTGTCAGTTGGCCAGATGCTCACAAAGGGAAAGGAACACTACCAGCTACTAGGTAGGAGGGTTTCTGCGGAAGTCGCCGCCTGCCTTTCCTGTGGCGTGGGGGGGGGGAAGATTGTGTTGCGGGGCGGAGAGGAACATCCAGCCCGGTCCCCACATGGCACCAGAATGAGGCGGTCGGGGGGAGCGTACCACTTCTGGGCTGCAGGCAGGGAGGCCATCGTTGAACGTTCGTGCAAAATTGCACATGAGGGAGAATGATTCCCAACCAAACCCATTCCTATCTGTGCTGGGGTGGTGGTGGTTTCTTTGTCAGTAGGAGAACATTCTGCTCCCACCCCGTCTGAAGTGGTACAGTCCACTGCACCACCTCCAGCCCCCACAGGAATGGGGCACTTGGCCCTCCCCTCCAGCCCTCAGGCAAGGCCCACCCCCTCTGAGAAGGGAGAGGAGACAGCAGAACAGCTGTGCCTCCTCCCCAGAGAGCGCTTCCTTCCTCTCTTGTCTTCCCCTGTCAGGGAAGGGGGAGCGGGAGCGAAGCTGGCTCGGGACTCCGCTGCTGCCCTGAGGCGGCGTCTGCGTCACCCCTCCATCGCGTTTCCCGATTGAGGAAGGTGAGGAAAGAGTGAGGCCGACGGCTCCTCCAGGCGCCTCTATGCAGAGAGAGTCAGGGAGCGACGGTTCTGTGCCCCTCGGTGCAACAGGGAAAGGGTTCCCTCTCTCTTGTCGGGGTTTGCTCCGTGCCTCTTTGTGCTAGGAGAGAGGAAAGGGGTTGGCCAATGTCAGGAGGTGTGGTTTTGGGGGAGAGCCTTCAGTAGGGAGACCGCCCCCAGATGTGACTCACCCGGGCTCCAGGCGGGTCCCTGGAGACACTCGGGCCTTCGGGCTGAATCCAGTGTCTCCCGCCCCCCTCGCCCTCATTCTTCTGCATGTAGAGACTGCTGTTAGGCGGCTCCGTATTTGGGATCTGAACCAAACGCCCTATTTGATTGGAAAGGGTTCCTTCCCCTGGGCTAAACTGCCCACAGATCCTGGTAGCGTTGTATCAGAATCTCATTCCCGTCAGCCACCCCTGAATACAAACCCGAGCAGGAGTGTAATTCCCAGGAGATGTTCCCAATTTCCCGAGCTTGTGTTCACGCTCAAAAAGTGTGCACTTGCACAAGTTCACACTTCCAAAGACACGCCTTCACTTTCCCCACGCCACTAAAGCATTTCAAGACTATGAGGGGAAAGCCTACGTGCCTTCGAGAGAGCATGCGTGGAAAATTGTGATTTTTTTTGTGTGTTTGAAAATTCGCACTCACGTTCGGGAGTGAGAACGAGGCAAGATGAGCATCGAGGAGGGAAAGGGGGAAGCTCAGCGAGCTTGAACGTGGCTCGTTCCCTCAGCCCTAAATCCTGGGAAACGGGTTGCTCCCCCCTGCACAGTGCAACTTGACTTACTTGCCTGAGCCATCTCTTTGGGTTCACTAAAGCCCTGGCTGGAATTGTAGCGAGCATTTTTGAACTGAGGGCAACTTCCCTCTGTCTTATTGTGGATGGAACATCTACAAGTTTTTCCCAACTCTGATTTCGGTGGGTTGTTTTCAGAGAGCCAAAAAAACCCGAATCCTGAGGAAGGAGAATGCCCATTCTGGTGCGTGGACTGGTCTGTTTCTAAGTCCCATTTGTAAATGCAAACTCTGGAATCAGTATTTCAGGTCATGACAGCCTGGGTTGTGGATTTTCATACTGGGTGTATATTTTGATAATGTTTATCCCTGCAAAAGCAAATTTTGACATTCTGATTTTGAATTGATCATTTATTTATTTATTTATTTTATTTTATATATTGCATTTATACCCCGCCTTTTTTCCTCCAAGGAACCCAAGGCGGCATACATAATCCTCCTCCTCTCCATTTTATCCTCACAACAACAACCCTGTGAGGCAGGTTGGGCTGAGAGTCTGTGACTGGCCCAAAGCCACTCAAGTGAGCTTCCATGGCTGAGTGGGGACTAGAACCCAGATCTCCCGACTCCGAGTCCAACACTCTAACCACTAGGCCACACTGGCTCTCTGCTCCACCCCACTGGCTCTGAATATCCAGGGGTTGTTAGCCATCCATGACGGATATTGGAATGAGGAGAGGTTGGGTCTTTATAAAAACCTGGATTTCTATAAAGAGCTTTAAGGGTTTCTGTCCCCTTGCCTCTTTCCTGTTTTTCCTTCTATCAACATAAATGACACCTAACAATACTTACCCTGAAGTTATGGCTCCTTTTTCTGTTTATATAATTAAAGGTATTTTGCAGCTTCTTTCTTCTCCAACCTCTGAGCTTATCTTTGTTTTTTGTTTTGTTTTTTCTCATTTGCAGAATGAAATCATGGGGAGAATCGTTAATTTGGGGGTAGCAGAAGGCACTGTAATTTTATATTTTGCCAAATGAAAGCCTTATTTATGTGTTCGCCCTTTCTACTTCGCCACACACTGAACAGAGTTTTGTCTTTTCTACT
Source organism: Anniella stebbinsi (assembly GCA_029215795.1). Classification (NCBI taxonomy): domain Eukaryota; kingdom Metazoa; phylum Chordata; class Lepidosauria; order Squamata; family Anniellidae; genus Anniella; species Anniella stebbinsi. The sequence continues at coordinate 365,928,345 of JARDYH010000001.1, forward strand.
CCTTGTTAGACTACTGATTTAAACAAGATGATGATGAAGAAGAAGACTCTGCAGACACTTCCAGAGTTTTAGTTTTATAATAAATAATTAAAAAAAAAACACAGTTTGGATAATTAGAGCTTTACATTCCTGGAGCTACAGTAAACGTGTAACCTTTTATCTTTGCTACGCTCAGTAAAATTTGTTCAGACACAACACACCTGACGTGGTCACAGCAGCAGCGAACAATAACATTTTAATACTGACGGTCTACGCTGTTTTACTTAGAACCATTTTGAGGAGTTGCAGCCTCTGACTTCCACCTTCAAGTAAACACTCCTCCTCCTCTTCTGTCTCTCTCCCCCCCCTTTTTTTTTTGGGTTGCTATTGTAATCAGTTTTTGTAATGGTGTCGGCGAATAAAGGGATGCTTATTACACAGACTGTACTGTTGTGTGCTTGATACGGGAATTCCCGGAGGAAGATGCGTACCTTCTGCCAAGCTGCGATGCGGATAAACATGGAATGGGACTTGGCGAAATTACAACGTGAGAGATTTGTTGGATCAGGCCAAAGGGCTTGTGTAGTCCAGCATTCTGTTTCTCTCAGTGGCCGCTCCGGGAAGCCCAGCAATAAGACGCGAAGGAGTATCCATAACAGTTTGTATGTGTCTGAACCTGCATGTAGCCATCATGACTAGCGGTAGTCATTGATAGCTGCCTCCTCCATGAATCTGTGTGATCTCCTTTTAAAGCCATTGAAGTTAGGGAATTCCACGGTTTCACTATTATTATTGTTGTTGTTGTTGTTGTTGTTGTTGTTATTTATTATTATTATTATTATTATTATATCTCTTTCTCACTCGTGGCGGTTTCTCTAGACGGACATGACGGGCTTTGCCAAGTCATGCTGCCTTTTACAGATTCAGGAATTTCCTGACAATTGAACATGTTTTAAGTATGACTGCTTTCCGGATGTTGGTGTGGATGTATTTTGGTAGGCCCAGATGATGATGATGATGATGATTTACATTTCTATACCGCCCCATAGCCGAAGCTCTCTGGGCGGTTTACAAAAAGATTAAAACATTAAACATTAAAAATATTCAAAATTTAAAACCGTAAAAGCAGACAACATACAGAAAATCCATTTAAAACAGGTGCTATGTGAAGAAATACTTCCCTTTTATCTAGCTTTATTCTCTGACCCCAGTTTCGAATATGATTAGATATAGAGAAAACCTCTCCCTCCACTTTTCCCACTCAATGCATAATTTTATAAGCCTCTTTCCATGTCTTCTCCCCACCCTGATTCACCTTGTTTCTAGACTATCAAGCCCTTTTCCTCCTAAGCGAGTTCCTCCAGTCTCCTGATACTGTGGTTGCCCTTTTTCCTAATGTACAATATTTTTTTCTGCACACCGTACTCCAAGAATGGTCGCGCCATATATTTATAGTATTACGATCTTAGCGTTTGTAAATGTTTGAACCCTCTCCTCACGATCTCCAGCGTGGAATACGAGAAAGGCACTCCGCAAGACTCTCTCATCCAAATTGCAGGTCTGCTAAAGGGAAACAAAGGAGAACTCTGTTTCCAAAAGTCCGTGGCTGCAGTTGTAGCAAAGAACACAAACGGACACCTTTCACACCTTTGCCTCCGATGTCAGTGGGTCAGTGAATCCGCTCCGGGTTTCAGGCAGAACTGATCAGGACTCTAGAGGAGCACCGCAGCTTGGATAGCTCCTTTAGAGTTCTGGCCGGTTCAGATTGAAACCTGGAACTGATTGCTGCGGAAAAGCTGTAACAGTAGGCTGACCGTATCAAAAGGAGGACAGGGCTCATGTAACTTTAACAGTTGTAGAGAAAAGGGAATTTCAGACAGTGTCATTTGTATGCAATTAGTCCCTGGAGAAATTCCCTCTTCATCACACCAGTTAAAGTTGCAGGGGCCCTGCCTTCTTTTGTATATGGTCACTCTAGTATAGTACCTGCAACTTTAACTGTTGTGGTGAAGAGGGAATTTCACCAGGAACTAACTGCATACAAATGACACTGGCTGAAATTCCCTTTTCTCTACAACTGTTAAGGTTACATGAGCCCTGTCCTCCTTTTCATATGGTCAGCCTATGTAACAGTAACATGGGTGGGTGGGTGGTAACATAATGTGATTAAACGAAATACACATTTTTGAAATTAAAGGCAGGACACAATACCTGATTCTCGCACACTTTACTATGGGTAGTATCCAATGTTTGTTCTATGTAGAGTAGACCCAATGAAATGAATGGGACTTATCTTATTCATGACCAACCTTACTCCAATTCATTTCAATAGGTCTACTCTAAATAGGACTAATACTGGATACTACCCATTGTTTTCTACTGATTACAGGAAGAGCTCCTAGAATACAATCCAATGAAACAGCTTTGATGCAGTCGCAATAGAATTATTATTATTATTATTATTAATATCCCATCTTTCCCCCAATATTGGGACTCAAGGCGGCTTTACAAATTAAAACATGTACAGTTAAAACAGATATGCAAAAATTTAATTAGAAGCAGAGTTTCAGAGTCACAGGATGTGTTAATTCCACTCTACTCTCTTCAAGAAGGATTCAGATAAACTGAAAGAAGTTCAAAGAAAGGCAGCAAAGATGATCAGGGGACTAGAAACTTAAGTCTTTCAAGTACTTTATTGCTGAGTCCGAGGACCATCGCAAGGGAAAAAACAGTATCATTACAACTGTAAAAGGTTTACACATTTGGGGCAAAAATCACAATTTAACATCAGCACATAAGACAGGATGAACAAAATTAAGCAGAATTTAGCTTAACTTAAGTCCTACAAGGAAAGATAGAAGGAACTGGGTACATTTAGCCCTGAGAATAGAAGACTGGGGTGGGGGGATATGATCACACTTTTCAAGTACCTAAATAAGAGGGCCCAAAAACTCTGTTGTCCAAGACATAAACTCAAGTACCTTCAACAAGTTACTGGAAGGTAGATTTCAGCTGAACATCAGGAAAAACGTCCAATCAGACAATGGAACCAAATGCTTAAGGAAGCGGTGGTCTTTCCGTCACTGAAGGTATTCATGCAGAGACCGGACAACTGTTAGGGAGGCTTTAAACTGGATTCTTGTACTGATCAGAGGGTCGGACTTGATGGCCTAAACAAGCCCTCTCAATTCTATGATTCTCCTGGAATATGTTTTCTAGCACCTGTTTAACTGGCATTGGAGGAATCCTTTCAAAATATCTACAGATTAACTCGATCAGTCATGTGCTACCCTGCCCTATCAACAAATATTTAAATTCTGCCTTACATCCATTAATAAAAAGGTCTCAGTTTATGGCACCCTCTCTTACCCTTCTCCTTCATTCCCAGTGGTTCAGGATCTGGTTGTAATTACTCATTGGGACTGAGAATGCATTCTGAACATGCTTGAGATGTACTTCACGCTCACTTCCCTTGTGTCAAAGCGTTGAGCCTTAGCACAAATTGGGCCATGCTCAACGGTGAGGCAAGGCCGCATAAGCTGGAGCGCACATGCACAGCTCAGCGATTTCATTCTGTTCCTGGCTAAATATGATTAATTCAGCCAATGTCAGCCAGGAGTTGGTGGAGATGATGCCCAGTGGGGGAGATTACAAACACTCCTGCCTACACGGGATGGTTCATCTTGTGCACAGTATAGGACCTAATAAATTGGGAGATGCCATCTATGTTCTGTTATTTTCCACTCTGGGTCTGCGATGCATGCTACGTCTGGGAATTGGATCAGCCCATCATGAACCTTGGAGAACACCTCATCAACAGCTGAAAGGACAGCCGGTGGGTGAGCCTCCCTTAACTATATGCAAGAGGATGGCTCCAAAACTATAAAAGGGCCTTCCCCAACCAAGGCTATAAGATATCTTTCTCCCGCACCCCATTCACTCCGGTTTGTATTATTATTATTATTATTATTATTATTATTATTATTATTATTGTTTGTTTATTTATTACATTTTTATACTGCCCAATCGCCAAGACTCTCTGGACAGTTCACAGTTTAAAACCATAAGATACAACAAGTCAGAATAAGTTTAAAACGTTAAAAGTTTTTTAAAAAAATACCACACAGAACCAAAACAAATGACAGCCCAGGGACAGCCTGTGTGAAAAGATGTGTTTTCAGGAGGTGTTTAAAGGATGTTACATTTCCTGCCTCCTGAACCGCACGAAGGAGGGTTTTCCAGAGGGTGGGTGCTGCTACGGAGAAGGCCCTGCCGTGGAGGTTCTTCATTTCGGAATGACCAGCAAGACCTCTGAAGATCTTAAATGTTATCTGGGTGTATAAAAGGGAAGGCTGTCTTCTCGGTATCCTGGTCCTAAGTGGTTTAGGGCTTGATAGGATGATAACATAACCTTGTATGTGGTTCGGTAGCTAACGGACAGCCATTGCATTTTGTGTATTCAAGAAGAAAGGTGGTCTGGAGAAAGTTTGGACGGGCTCCCAGCAAACCTTTTTCCTGTAAAGCAGAGTTGCGGCATTTCCTGTGGGTGATTCAGTCTCTCCCTTCCAACGCACACTCCTGTGGGTGTCCTCCTTTCAGCCTCTTTCAGAACGATTTGTACATCCTGAGATTTGAACCGGAGACCTTGCATACACAAAACCTGTGCTGTTCTGCTAGGCTATCGGCCCTTAAAGGGACACAGTTCTACTGCTGGCTGAACCTGCTGGTGTTTTTTATCACTAGAAGGAGAGCCACAGTTTTCAGCGGATATATCCTGAGATGCAAACGTCCCACTGGTTAATGGATACCAAGAGGGACTGAGGACAGAAGGTAGGCATTCTCCTGCAGAAAACAGAACGGTAATGCTGATCTCTGACCAAAAAACAAAAATGTCCACGAAGGCAAACCTCAGAAATAGCTGCAGAAAATATACTTTGTATTTGAACCCTGATTTCTTCATAATAAACCGGTTTGCACATCACAATAAGCCACACTGAAAACAAGCCATTGTGGGTTGGTTAATCGCTCACGACTTGCCGGTTTACCATGGTTTGCTTCCCCCTTTGTCCTCCCACCTGCCTCCAGCATGTATCCCAGGGGCCTTTGCGGCACAACTCCTCTATACGAGATTCTCTCCCCCTGCGCTGTCTTGCCTTGCGATTCACCTGCACTGACAAGTACATGCCATATCTTCGGAGTGGAGGGGGCGGTGACCTTACTTCTAGGATGAAGTGGCTGAGGATTTTCTTTCTTTTTCTTTCTTTAACATTAAAAGAATGCCTCCTCCTTGGCTGCTCCTCGCAACCTGTGCCTCTTCCTGGCACAGCTATGCCTGAATGCATGATTGACTTACCTCTGAGTAAGTGTGCGTACCTCCAGTTTGGAACCATGCAATTTGGGAAGAGCTTTTAAAGCTTTCTTCCCTCCTGTTTTGTGTTGAAATACCCCCCCCCCCATTGGAGGAGTTAAAAGACTTAGACTTTCTTTACCTTCCCCCGCTCCCCGTTGGTGGAGGAGATTTTACCATGAAAATAGGGGGAAAAGCTTCAATCCTTCCCTCTGGAATTGCTGTGGTCCCAAATTGGTGCCACATAGGTGGCCATATGAAAATGAGGACAGGGTTCCTGTATCTTTAACGGTTGCATAGAGAAGGGAATTTCAGCAGGTGTCTTTTGTATGCATGCAGCACCTGCTGAAATTCCCTTTTCATCACAACAGTTAAAGCTGCTACAGTATAGCTAGAGAGACCACATACAAAAGAGGGCAGGGCTCCTGCAGCTTTAACTTGGGAACCACTCACCTACAGGGTTTCTGTCTTGCCAGCAGTTTCAGTTTATTGGCCCTCATCCAGCCTATTACTGAGAGTAGGCACCGATCCAGGACCCGCACAGCCTCACCAGATTCAATTGTCACAGGGCAATAGAGTTGAGTGTCATCAGCATATTGATGGCACATAGCTCCAAATCCCCTAATGACCACTTCCAATGGCTTCATATAGATGCTGAAGAGCATTGGGGACAAGATGGTGCCCTGTGGTACCCCATAGCTCAAATACCATGGGGTCGAGAAATAATCACCCTGTGTTACTCTCTGAACACGGACTCTTTCATCAAAGGCAACTAAAACAATTCAGAAAATATAATTCAAACTATATATCACAAAACTGATCATGTACAGCAGTGGTAGGCAACACGCAGGCCGCATGCAAGCCCCCCTTGCTGTTTTTGTGTCCCCGCTGGAAACAGAATTTGCCGCAGAAATTTGGCAGCGAGGCAACCCAAAAGAGCTGGCTGTGTTTGTTGTCAAAATTTGGCAGCACGTCAGCAAAGCGGGAAAAGGTCCCTTTTCCCCCCCTGCTGCGCTACTAAATCTTAGAAGCAAATTTGGTATTGTAGTGGGGAGGGAGAGTGCGACCCCCGATAAGTTCCAGGGAGAAGAAGCCACAGGCCTCCAGAACCTAGCCACTTGCCTGAGGTACAGCCATGTCAAGCCATTTTTCAAAAGTGTTTTTGTAATAAGAGTTCCAATGAGACATCAACATTAACCTATCTTAAACAACATTCATCTGTCTGTCTGTCTGTCTGTCTGTCTGTCTGTCTGTCTATCTATCATCTCTCCAACCTTTAAAAACCTTTATTCTATGATTTTTCACAATGATCCAATTATTGAGATAACGTTTACCTACACACTTCAAGAAGGATGCAGACAAGCTGGAGGAGGTTCAGAGGAGGGTCTGGAAACAAAGCCCTATGAGGAGAGGGTGAAAGAACTGGGCTTATTTAGCCTGGAGAAGAGACCGAGGGGAGACATGATAGCACTCTTCAAGGACTTGAAAGGTTGTCACTCAGAGGAGGGCCAGGATCTCTTCTCCATCATCCCAGAGTGCAGGATGTGGAATAATGGGCTCAAGTGACAGGAAGTCGGATTCCAGCTGGACATCAGGAAAAACTTCCTGACTGTTAGAGCAGTACAACAATGGAACCCATGACCTAGGAAGGTGGTGGGCTCTCCCACACTAGAGGCCTTCAAGGGGCAGCTGGACAGCCATCTGTCAGGGATGCTTTCAGGTGGATTCCTGCATTGAGCAGGGGGTTGGACTCAGTGGCCTTATAGACCCCTTCCAACTCTATGAATCTATGATTCTAAGACTTCAGAGAGATTTGGGACTTGTCCAAAGTGAAGCAGGCGTCCTCCGAATCCGTCCAAACCAAATCTGACTCCTTCTGAAGCTTTAGGAGTGATTCGGAAGGACTTAGACACTTCTGGCAAAAATGGACATATTCCTCCCTCAGCTGTCCATATATGGAAAAAGGCAAGGGGAAGAGGGAAGAGAGGTGCAGTTTTGTGATTGACAACACTAGCTTCCAACCCTTTTTACACCCAATCGCAGGGGTTTGGGGAGGGATGTAGAAGGAACCTCTCAGCCGCTGCTCCTGTGTTTTCACTGCATTTCGTGGACTCTGTGTGTGGTAGCAGAGCTCAGCGCTTCCAGGAAAGGCTTTACTTGGGAGCCAGGACTACCTGGGAGATTCCTGTACCTACTGCTTCAGTGGGTGCTTGCGACTGCCACCATCTCCGCAGCCAGATATGTCGAGTTCCAGTGGATCCCTGAAACCTGTCAACCTCCTCCAAGCCTTTGGCCAGATCCACACCAAGTAGGATATTGCACTATGAAAGCAGTATGAAAGTGTTATATAAGAGGCAGGGGCCACACTACTGCTTTATAGCGGGATTGAAGCGGACTGACAACTGTTGGGGCCCATTGACACATACCATATAATGCTTTCCTAGTGCTATATCCTGCTTGGTGTGGATCTGGCCTATATCTCTGGCTGCCTGTAGAAGGCAGGACCTCCCTTCCTGCTAAACATGGTGCCTTCCAACAACTTATAGTAATGCCTCCTCAGCTCTGTACAGGCAGCCGCCTCAGCTCTGTACAGGGAATATAGTAGGGGACGGGGGATGCAGGTCTTGCCTAGGGTTCTCGCTCTGAAACAAAAAAGTACCAAAAAGGACAGTCTTCTCCCAAACCATCCTGCCTGCGCCCTGAGGTCTGATGGAGATGCCCTTCCTTGCATCCTAAATTGGGGTGATGCAAGTCTAGTTGGGACATGTGGCAGGGCCTTTTCTGTAGCTGCACCCCTTTTGTGGAACTCTCTTCCACAAGAGTTTTATGTCACCCATTCACTTTTTACTTTTTGCTATCCTGCCTGCGCCCTGAGGTCTGATGGAGATGCCCTTCCTTGCATCCTAAATTGGGGTGATGCAAGTCTAGTTGGGACATGTGGCAGGGCCTTTTCTGTAGCTGCACCCCTTTTGTGGAACTCTCTTCCACAAGAGTTTTATGTCACCCATTCACTTTTTACTTTTTGCTATCCTACCTGGAGAAGCCGGGGATCAAACCTGGGACCTTCTGTATGCCAAGCATTTGCATTATCGCACTGAGCTACGGACCCTCCCCAAGGTGGTCTTTTTTATTAAGCTATATGGCATTAAAGCTGCTTCTTAGGAATTAATTTATCTGGTCATATTACTATTGTTGTAGTTTTAATTGTTGTTATGTATCTGTTATTAGATATCTTGCACACCATATTTTAGTTGAAAGGCAATAATAATAATAATAATAATAATGTGTTATTTTTGTTTTTGATTTTAAATACCAATGAGCTACTCAAGACCAGACCAAGGCAATTATGGATCCTTGGCTAGCAGGCTGTCTGTCGTAGGGTGACCCTATGAAAAGGAGGACAGGGCTCCTGTATCTTTAACAGTCGTGTACAAAAGGGAATTTCGGCAGGTGTCATTGGTATGCAGGCAGCACCTGGTGAAATTCCCTCTTCATCCACAACAGTTAGAGCTGCAAGAGCTATACTAGCCTGACCAGATCCAAGAGAGGGCAGGGCTCCTGCAGCTTTAACGGTTGGGATGTAGAGGCAATTTCACCAGGTGCTGCAGGCGTACAAATGACACCTGCTGAAATTCCCTTTTCTACACAACTGTTAAAGATACAGGAGCCCTGTCCTCTTTTCCATGTGGTCACCCTAGGCTGTAGTGTCTCTCCTACTCCACGCATCCACTCACACCCCCTGCCATTTTATAGCGTGTTGCTATTACATCTACTTTGGTCCTCACAGAGCCCTTATCGGATGTCTACTTCTTGCCTTCCCCCTCTTTTTTATAGTTTGAATCCCTAGACTTTTTCTCTCCACAGTCGTGTCCCCCAGAAGGCCAATCGGGACATCTCGGAGCTGGGTTTTCATGAAGTACTTTCGCGCCTCTTTATAAGTTAGCCCGAAATGCTGGGCTTCGCCCGAGAGTCAGACTTTGTGTGGGCCCTGGCGCAGGAGAGGGGTGTTAGCCTGTCACCATGGCAACCTGTATTTGAATTTAGAGCAGCGGACTTGGCACATGTTCAGGTGCACGGGCCGCGAGGGGCCCGTGTTCGAAAGCCCTGGTAATCTCCCTCGATAGGCCTGACCGTTAACGCGTTGACTGACGCCAACGTAGTCGTTAACTATGTTCCATACCAAGTAATTGCGGCAGTTTGCATTTCTCTGTCCTTCTCGTGAACTGTGAAATTCATGGAACGCAGAGCCGTACAATGAGGGAGGCATAAAGCAGAATGCAGCAGCCCCGGCTTCAGATTGGCTTCGTTTTCAGAGGAAATAAAGTTTGCATTTCAGGCACACAGGTTGTTACACAAAACCATCTGTATATGGGGGCTGCAGCACGTTTTCCATTCCCCGCCGTTTCATTATAAGTGCACAGATGGTTCCGCTCAGGAGGACGCTGCCCTTTCTCTGCTCGTGCCTCTGGATGTAGGACTTACTTTGTGCTTTTCACAACCTGCCTTAATAACACTGGTTGGCAGGGCTGGAAAAAACCATTCATGCTAAGTAAGCTCCAGGGTAGGAGACCCAGCAAACCAGTTACCTCGGAGATCCCGATTCGCAGCCTGGGGACCTCGAAGCAGGAAGTGAGACCCGGCTTTCGAGAAGCAAAATTATATACGCTAGAACTAGATGTCTAATCTGATGTGCTAACTTGAGAATCGGGGGTTGGGGGGTATAATGGCTCTGTGTGGTCTGTTTCTCTCCCCGGCTCCATATTGTGTCTGTGTCGAGTCTTGATTACTCGTTCAGGCTCCGCACAGGCTTTTGTAACAAACACATTTATTTGAGTTACTTACAGCTTCCTGGCAGGGTTCTAAATATGTGCCTGTAGCAAAGATTCTCCTAGTATGGGGGGAGAAAGGCAGGGAGGAATGTGGAAGCGAAGGCTCCTTCAGGGGATGGTGTGCTGTTCATTGTTTATGGATAACAACACCATTGATTGACTGCTGTGCGCTAAATTTACAAAGGAATAATGCATTTTAAGGTTTCATAGGAACATAAGAAGAGCCAAGGGTCCATCTAGTCTGTTAAAGTTGCAGGGGCCCTGCCTTCTTTTGAATATGGTCACTCTAGTATAGTGCATGCACCTTTAACTGTTGTGATGAAGAGGGAATTTCACCAGGAACTAATTGCATACAAATGACACTGGCTGAAATTCCCTTTGCTCTACAACTGTTAAAGTTATATGAGCCCTGACCTGGATTTTATCTGGTCAGCCTATTCTAAGCTAAACAGTCCCAGAAGCTGCAACCTTTCCTTATACAGGAATTGCTCCACCTTTGACCATTTTAGTTGCCATTTTCTGTACTTTCCCTAATTCTACAATGTCCTTTTTTTAGGTGAGTTGACCAGAACTGTGTACAGTAATCCAAGTGTGGCCACACGATAGGTTTGTATAAGGGCAATACGATCTTGGCAGTTTTACTTTTGGAATTTGCCTTTTTCACAGCAGCTGCATACTGGGTTCACATCTTCATTGAGCTGTCCACCACAACCCCAAGATTTGGTCAGTCACTTCTAGTTCTGATCCCATCATGGTGTGTGTGTGTGTGTGTGTATGTATATATATATATATATATATATATATATAATCACATTACACTGGCTTACATTGTAAGTGTAATGTACAACCCAAGTGTACAAATTCCACCCCTTCCCTAGCAGCTCTATCAGACGAGCGTTTTATTGCACACTCGTCGTTACTGGGCACTCATGGATTTTCGTGGGTCCCTCTCATGACGTCGTCTGCCTCCCTTGCGCCTCCCACCCCGTCAAGCCTTCTTTGTGCCACAAAAAACAAACAAAAAAAACCCACCCCAGTAAGTCCGAGTTATTTTTAGAGATGGAAGTTGCCGCTATCCCCAGCTGCATGCAGGAGAAGCAGCGGGATCAAAACGGCCCACTGAATGGGCCGCGGGCATGTTGTTTACTTCTTCTTTCAAAAGAGGAAGTAATGAGGGACAAACCCGTGAGCGGAGAAGTAACAGTAAGCAAACGTGATCCCCCACCGTGTGATGACACTCTACTAGGACGTTCCCACACAGGTGCAATGTGATGGGACATTAAGGAGTCCTGCAACATAGATCAGTTGTCCAGACATGGCTTACCCACCATAATAATGGACATTTTACCACCTGTAAAATTTTAAAATTACATCTATAGACGTATCCTTCCCCCTTCTTGCAGGTAGCTCAGGGCAATTTATGCAGATCTCCTCCTCATCTCCATTTTATCTTTACAACAACCCTGTCAGGTAGGTTTGGCTGAGAGAGCATGACCAGCTCAAGGGCCTCAAAATGGTGCTAGAAATAAATCTTCATCTAACTATAATCTTTATGAAATAATAAAATGCCCAACACGGTTCGGCTGATGACAACCTTCTGTGGGGGCGCACAATTATATTTCTCCAGTCGACATTTCTCCCCTTGTTTCCTTTGTCCGAGGTTGGCTAGGGAATTTCACGCCTGAACGGAGATGGGGATCCAGATTTTTCCTCTTTCCTAGTATGATATAATAACCACACCACTAACACAGGCATGCCCACAGGGTGTGCTGGGTGTGTCCAGGCACACCCTAATTTCCCAGGGCACCTCTGCTTTCCTGCCCCCCCCCCCCCGCTTGAATCAGAGTTTTTAAAAGGATGGGAAAGTCTCCGGAAAGCCACCATTCACATCCCTGGGGGAACTACGCACTTTCCAGGGGGTCCTGGAAAGCACGTTTTCCCCTCCTCAGCTCCAATCAGGGTCTTTAAGGTGCACACCCTAATGAAATGAGCTGCGCACGCCTATGACCACCAACCGTCCCCAACCAGGCTCGCTCCAGATGTGTTGGATTACGATTCCTAGCATCCCCCAGCCACTGTAGTCCAACACATCTGGAGAGAGCCAGGTTGGGGAAGACTGTACTACAACAACCTGACCATCAGTACTAAATGTTCGAGGCACTTTACAAATATAAACATACCATGACACCTCTGCAAGGTAGGTCAGTATTATTGCTCCTAGACTGCAGAGCAGTGGTGGACATGGAGACAGAAAGTGCCGTGTCCAGGAACCCGGGGGCCACCTCTCATTTTCGAAAGAAGGCACTGGATTTTGGTTTGGCTGCCTGCTAAACGTGCCATAAACACCACACGTTTCCCCCGTCCCTGCAGACTCCTTCTCTGCCTGCTCCTAAAATAGGCCAACGGCCTCATAAGGGTCACGTGTCCAATTTCCCCTTCGACAAATGACGCTGTGATTCAACGGGCCAGGGACAGCTGGCTCCGTTTGAGCCGCCCCATTGTTCTGCCTTAATTTGATTTTCATTGTGTGAGCGCCGGCGTTGATAAACTCAGTTACGATTCCTGTGGCTGACACCTTGCCCTTTCTTCCAGAAGGGGCTGAATTGCAATCACGCCATCATGATGATGATGATGATTATCCTGGGCGGGATCCGTGCCAACCCATCGCGTCGGCGTGGGCCGTTTGATTCAGTAGCAAATTGTTGTCCAGGTGGAAAGCAGGTTGTTCACAAAAGCATTGGGCTGTCCCCAAATACGGGAATTCGTAGACGAGACGGCCTTAAAAGACTTTGATAGGCTGCGGCAAATAATAACATCCGCTCCTTGTAATATGCAAAGCCAGTAGGTCAGTAATACACTGGACACCCCGGGAGTACCTACATCCATCACGTGGAATGGTCAAATTGACATCAGTCCCCAGGCAAAACAGGGACAATGGCTGCCATCCAGTGGAAGCCGTTTATATGGTCATAATGGCAGGCTTCCTTGCCGTTAGTCCTTAATTAAAGCGAGATTAGCATTTTCCATGGGGAGGGTCGCTTTCCCACCCTCACATGTTGAGCAAAATCCGCTTGTGAAGTTTAGAGCAGCAACGTACAAAAGCAATGTTTGGTTCTAGGGCGGCAGAGCTGTGTTGGGGCCGCCAGGGCGTTTGATTTGCTCTGGTTTCTGCAGGGAATACGGGTCCACGAGGAATTTAACACTGGTGGAGGCTGGTGGCTCAGATAACTGTGGGGCGGTGAATCCGCTCCGGGTTGCAGTCAGAACCACTCAGAACTCTAAAGGATCCATCCAAGGTGCAGCGCTCCTTTAGAGTTCTGAGTGGTTCGGATTGAAACCTGGAGCTGATTCACCGCCCCACTGACATCTGAGCCACCAGCCTCCACTACAGGGCTACCTTTGGTATCCGACGTGGTAGAGAGCAGGTGCATGATCAATTGTGTTCGGTCATTTCCTCACAGGGTACATTTACACAGACGTAAGTCCCATGTAGTTCAATGAGGCTTATTTCCAAGCAGTTTTACACAGGAGCACAGCCTTTGTTGATTCAATAGCGGGAGGGAACCCCCAAAAAACACCAAAGGGTAATACCTTCTGTTAGGACCAACTAGATTGTAAGGGAATAGTAAGCAAGCTTCTGAGTTCTCCAAAATATGAGAAATACAAGCCAGAAGCGTTGAGCTTTCTGTGCATGTTCCCACCCAGCACAAGTTGGGTGACCTGGGAGTGTAGCACAGTGGTTAGTGCTTTGAACCAGCGCCAGGGAGATGTGAGTTCCAACCCCCTGCTCTGCAGCTATAAAACATACCGGGTCACTTTGGGCCAGTCACTGGCTGGCTTCGCCCAACACGTTAACCCACACTCAGTGTTTGAGAGGGGGCTGTTTGTAGAACTAGTGTGTTGTTTAAACCCAGGGCATTTTCTGCTGGGTGGTTTGTTAACCACGCAGTGTGGCTAGTTAACCACCCTGAACAACTCTACGACAAACTGTGGATCCTCAAGGTGGCTTGTTTGAGAAAAATAAGCCACCCTGCCTAGTTAACAAACCACCCTGCAGAAAATGTCCTGGGTTCGGACAACACTCCAATCCACGGTTGAACAAACAACCCATGGTTTAAAACAACCCACCTTCAACCACTGAGTGTGGATTAGTGTGTTGTGTGAATCAAGCGTGTATCTCATAACCTGGCCTTCCCCACCCTGGTGTCCTCCAAATATGTTGGACTACATTCCCATCAACCCCAGCCAGCCTGCCCTAGCCTATCCGGCCTCACAGGGTTGTTGCGAAAGGGAGGAGCCATGCACACTGCCCTGAACAACTTGGGGAGAGGAGGGCAGGATAAAAAGGTAATATATAAAACTTTACCTTCTCCCTTTTGGAAATGTGAATGAGCTTGCCATCCTATAATGTAATACAGTAAATCAGCAATCTGTTCCTCTCAGAAGGTGGCAGGGTCATTGCCACCTCTCTGGCTCTTTGTGGAGCAAACTGCTGAGAGCTGAAATTTATCTCTTGCTTTTCTGCTCCTGCGGACATGAATTAAAATCACGTCTGCTTGGGAGGATGCGCAGCTATAGATCTTGATTCTTCTGGACGGAGGGAAAAATGCTAGGGAAAGTACCCTAAAAGCGACCTGATCTTAATGGCCAAGCAGCGAGGTAAAAGCAGAGACTTTCCCCTTACAATCGTAGCCAGGCTGTAATGGTGCTGCTGTGTTTGTCAATGAGGAATAACGGAGATGATAAAAGAACATTTCAAAGGGGGAAGTGTCTGGTGGCGTTCAGGAGGCCCGTCGGACGAGAATGCAGATTCTGAGTGGCTCGGGTTTAATTTAACAGCTCAGTTCTTCTCTGCAGAGCATGGGGCTTGCTTTTTGCACCTGAGACGGATCAAGGGAGGAAGGCCCGTTTTAAAGCTGTTTACACAAGCAACACTTGAATCGGTTTCTGCAGTATCTGCATCTGCCCCTGAAATCTGAACACATGCATCCATTGGACAATCAGCCAGGATTTGCAGCAATCGCTTATTAACATAGGGTGACCATATGGAAAGGAGGACTGGGCTCCTGTATCTTTAACAGTTGTAGAGAAAAGGGAATTTCAGCAGGTGTCATTTATATGCATGCAGCACCTGGTGAAATCTCTTCATCACAACAGTTAAAGATGCAGGAGCCCTGGCCTCTTTTGTATCTGGTCGCTCTAGTATAGCTCCTGCAGCTTTAATTGTTGGGATGAAGAGGGGATTTCACCAGGTGCTGCATGCTACCAGAACTCACCTGCATGTCCCCCACCTTGAGCTTGCTTGTCATCTCGTCCATTGTACAAGATGGCAGGCGCTTTGGGCAAGGACTTCTGTGCAGCACCTAGCCTAGGCTGACCAGATAAAATCCAGGTCAGGGCTCATGTAACTTTAACAGTTGTAGAGAAAAGGGAATTTCAGCCAGTGTCATTTGTATGCAATTAGTTCCTGGTGATATTCCCTCTTCATCATAACAATTAAAGGTGCAGGCACTATACTAGAGTGACCATATACAAAAGAAGGCAGGGCCCCTGCAACTTTAACAGTTGTGATGAAGAGGGAATTTCACCAGGTATGAATTGCATACAAATGACACTGGCTGAAATTCCCTTTTCTCTACAACTGTTAAAGTTACATGAGTCCTGACCTGGATTTTATCTGGTCACCCTAACCTAGCCCAGAGCCCAGCGCCGCTGAGTGAGCATTGAATAATTGTCCTGGCCGTAGCTTTGACTGTTGGTGGCGCTGAGTCACCAGCTGCTGAAACAGCTAAGCTGTAATTAGAATGCACTTTCCCAGGGAGAGGATTAATTAGATGCGACTTTCCAGAGCTAATGTGCATTTTGTGGCTGAGTTGTTCTTTTTGCCAGCTGAGGTCAGCTTTGCACCCAGCTGCGAGGATTTCCTCCTGGGACGCTTTTCCCTGTGTGTTCCGCACTTGCCTCGCGCATTACTTATATCTGGCAGAAGAGACTCATTTCCGGCTTTGGGTAGCCTCTCCAGCCCTCTGGCATGCGGTGAAAGATGTAGGGCATGATCCACTGGAAAGCTCTCCTCTGAAAGCCCCACGGGAATGAAGAGAGTGGTTTGCTCCATACCAGGATGAGTGTATCCCCCACAGTTTGGAGATGCTCGTTGCCACTGAAGATTGCGGCAGGAAATCACTGAGCTCTGTTCTTCATGAGGTTGTCAGGTTCTGCCTCTACATTTAAATGCTCCCTGCCCTGTCTTTCCTCCCCAGTGGTTCTTTTGACCCTCCACCCTGCAATCTGCTGTGGCCAGATTTCTATATTATATTCTACTATGATACTGTATTTACACTACCCAGAGAGCTTCTCTTATTGGGTGGTACATAAATCTAATAAATTAATAAGAAAATAAATGCCAGTGCACAGGAGTACAGCTACACATCAATGAAACCCTGACCTGAATGAATGAATGAATGAATGAATGAATGAAATCTTTATTGCTAAAAGCACTAAGCTATCACAATTTGATATAGTTAGAAAGCTTAAAATACAAGTAGGAAGTTGCCAATGCATTGTTATTGTCAATGCAATAACAATGGTGCATTTAAAATAGAATAAAAATAGTAAACAAAAATATAAAGATGCAAAATCATATTAGCATAAATCAAGAACTCCCCTATGGGGTATGAGACCAACACATATAAACGAAGGCAAAATTTTATGGCGAAATAACAACACCACATCTCAGCTCCCCATTACGATACTTATAAATGGTTTTGATGCCTAGCTCTTAACTTATTTGCAGCCAAGGCAAAAGAACCTTGATGCAATCATGAGTACAGTCATGAAAAGACTATGGGCTCCATCACACCAGCGATTTAATGCACTCCCGCCAAGCCTGGTGTGCGGATTTGCAGCATGGTACTCATGTGACGCCTGCCTGTTCTGCTGACACTCTGCCTCTTCCCCAGCCTCTTCCGTCTTTTCCTAGAATGCCTAAAGTCTAGATTATTTTCCCTGAGTGTGCTTTCCTTTGTTGGAGGTGTGTGCTGTGACGGGAGTCTTGCTGTTGGCTTGAATGGATTGCATCAGGTCCTGGCAGGGAAAAGCGATCTCTCCCAGCAGCCGGCTCAAAGCCTCAATGTAGAACCCAAACCTTGCATCCCAGGCTCAAAAGCCTTAAAAAAAAAAAAAAAAATCATACGATGCCTGAATCTCTGCAGAGACAGGATTGTACTCCCTCGATGCCCCCAAAGAGCCAGACTAAAGGGTCGTTCCATTTTTGCCTGGCAGAAAGGCGGTCTGGTTGAAGTGCTCACCTGCCAGGACCTGCTTGTATATGTCTTGTTAAAGGGAGGAGGAGAAGGAGCAACCAATGAACTGGAGGGAAAAAGAGAAAGGGCGAGGTGGAATGGAGTGGAAGAGCAAACAAGTGAAAGAGCAGCGTATTCAGGTGAAAGAGACTGTCAGCTTGACGTACTTATGCCTCAGAGGTAAAAGAACTCGGAGGCAAACCGGGGAAAATTATTAGGTGTGATGGAGCTCTATTTCTTGCAGTGTTTCATCAACGCACACGTGACTGTTGGTAACACAGAGGGGGGAAAGATGCAAAGAAATGGAAGGAGCTGAATGCAATTAATTTCAGAAATTATCCTGGTTCAGCCAGAATGCAGAAGGAGGGGAAATCGGAGAAGAAAGAGCAAACCACAGGTTAATAAAAGGGTGGAAAGGGGGAAACCTCTTGTCCTTGTGGGTTTCCTTTATGATTAATAAATTCTAATTTTACATAAATTACAGGCACTCTTAACAATACAGGAGCTGGGTCTGTTAAAGTGGGACCCCCCCACCCCCTCCCTCCTGAAAGATCTTTGACCTCTCATCCCTTTGAACTAGTCTACAGAAATTCTCCCCTACTGTTTAGTGCGGAAGCCAAAGAGTTAACAAGAGTACCCGTGGATGCAGGAAGGTATATTGTTTCCATCTGTTATACTGATAAAGGGGGAAAGGAAGTGAGTATTTTTTGCCATTTCGTTCGATGGGAAAAATAACAAAAGGAGAGAAAAACACTATACCATTCGTCTTTCCTGAAGCACCGGCAAGGCAATTGTTTTTGGAGCAAACATAATTTCCAGTCCTCCCGGTGGTGCTAACACTACACAGTTATCTCTTCTGGAAATCCCATATAGTTTAAGTCACAGCTGGATCCAGCTGTGCTTTGTGATGTGCGGAAGAGTCAAGGGCCCTGATTAAATGGGTGAGAAGCGGCAGGAGCTCAGCGCTTATGAAAAATAAAATTGGGGGCAGGTGGAGGCGTAATAGTCAAGGCTGTCAACGTCTTTATGTTCCTGGTGCAGCAGCATACAGGATTGCCAACGTTTCAGCGGTCTTCTGCAGCTGCGCCTTTAACGTTGGTGCGATGGGCCGGAATGAGCAGATAAAGCTTTTCTCAGCCTGCAGATTAAATGGGACAACAGTTTAATCGCTGCAGATCTAACTGCTTTTCTGCCAACAGACTAGCTGAAAAGCCAGGAATCGGAACTACTTAAGTGAGGGATTTAGTGGATGGAGCAGCACTGAGCTTTCTGAGAGAGCCTATCTACTGCTTTTAAACGGTTTATTACAGTTTTAAACCGGTTAATAACCGTTCTTAACTGGTTTAAAACTGTTACAAACTGGTTTAAAGCAGTAGTGTAGATAGGCTCAGAATCTCAAAGAGCTGCCCTTTAACACAAGTTGGTGCCGTGCTAATCAAAACAATACTAAATAACATTGTTTGCTTTTTAAACCAAATCATGTTTCTAGTGCCTATGCCTGCATTTGGTACAGCTGTGGCAATGCCTTGTGAAATTTCTGCAGGCTTTTCGCCCAGCTGCAGAGATGATTTATATCCCTCCTTTTTTCCTCCTTAAGGAACCCCAAGGCGACGTGCATAATCCTCCTCTCCATTTTATCCTCACAATAACAACAACAACAACAACCCTGTGAGGTAGGCTGGGCTGAGAGTCTGTGACTGGCCCAAAGTCACCCAGAGAGCTTCCACGGCCGAGTGGGGACTAGAACCTGGATCTCCCGACTCCTAGTCCAACACTCTAACCCCTACACCGCACTGGCTCCCATGAGGTAAGGCATACGAAGGCCTTTGAACACTTCAAAGAACCATATAAAATGTTCGTTGTTGTTATTATTATTATAACATCCGCCAGAAAACCAGCTCCACAAGCTCATTCTTGCATAAACATAATGAAGGAAGAAATCAAACCATACAAAAAAAATAAAATTAACTGCAAGAATTATCCACCTAAAGTCTGGATAAACAGGATAGGCCTCGCATCCCTAACGATGAGTAACAAAGGTACCAGGTGTATCTAACCTGGGAGGGACTTTGTTCAGGTTACAACCACAGAAAACTTTCTCTTTCCAGTAGTAGGGTGACCAGATGGCCTGGGGTTTCCCGGTCTTAACCTGGAAACCTGGGGCAATCCGGACCATCCGGGGGACGGCGGGGGCAAACCGTAGGGTGACCAGACGCCTGGATTTGTCTGGACATGCCCGGGAAATGGGGAGCAAATCTGCATCCGGGCGGAAAAACCATTTTGGGGGGCCAAATCCGGAAATTTAGCCCCCCAAAACGGTGACCAGATGGCCCTGGGGCGAGCTGGGCCAACCGGGGGGCGGTGGGGGCAAACCGGGGCGGCGGGGGGTCACGCGG
Organism: Anniella stebbinsi; assembly: GCA_029215795.1. NCBI lineage: Eukaryota > Metazoa > Chordata > Lepidosauria > Squamata > Anniellidae > Anniella > Anniella stebbinsi. The sequence continues at coordinate 365,948,197 of JARDYH010000001.1, forward strand.
CGGTGGTGGGAGGCTGGCGGCGCGAGGCACTTACTGGGGCGTCCGTCCGCTTCCCTCCGGTGCTCGGAATCTACTGAGAAACAGGCTTCGCGGCCTGTCCCTCAGTAGCGCGCTGGGTGATGACACCATCACTCGGCTACTGAGAGACAGGCCAGGGAGCCTGTTTCTCAGTAGATTCCGAGCACCGGAGGGAAGCGGACGGATGCCCCAGCAGCAGCAGGTAAGGAGCGGGGGGCGGGTGGGGGTGGCGGCGCGGGTACGCGGGGTGGGTGGGGCAGCGTGGGTGCGCGCGGCGGGTGGGGGGGCGGCATGGGTGCGGCGTGGGTGCGCGGGTGTGTGGGGTGGTGTGGGGGCGCGGGGCAGGTGGGGGGGTGGCGCTGGTGCACGGGGCGGGTTGGGGGGCGGCACGGGTGTGCGCGGCAGGTGGGGTGGTGGTGCGGGTGCGGCGTGGGTGTGCGGGGCGGGTGGGGGGCAGCGCGGGTGCGCAGGGCGGGTGCGCGGGTGGGGGGGACGGTGTGGGTGCGGCGTGGTGCGCGCGGCGGGGGGGCAGCGCGGGTGCGGCGCGGGTGCACGGGGCGGGGGAGCAGCGTGGGTGCGCGGGGCGGGTGGGGGGGCGGCGCGGGTGCGCGGGGCGGGGGGGGCGGCACGGGTGCATGGGGCACTTACCTGCTGGGGCTTCCCTCCGGTGCTCGGAATCTACTGAGAAACAGGCTTTGCGGCCTGTCCCTCAGTAGCGCACCGGGTGATGACAACATCCTCGGCGCGCTAATGAGAGACAGGCCAGGAAGCCTGTTTCTCAGTAGATTCCGAGCACGGAGGGAAGCGGACGCCCCAGCAGCAGCAGGTAAGGAGCGCAGGGCAGGTGGGGGGGCGGGTGCGTGGGGCACTTACCTGCTGGGGCTTCTAGGGTGACCATATGACAAGGAGGACAGGGCTCCTGTAACTTTTAACAGTTGTGTAGAGAAGGGAATTTCAGCTGGTGTCATCTGTATGCATGCAGCACCTGGTGAAATTCCCTCTTCATCACTGTAGTTAAAGCTGCAGGAGCTATACTAGAGTCACCAGGTACAAAAGCGGCCAGGGCTCCTGCAGCTTTAACTACAGTGATGAAGAGGGAATTTCACCAGGTGCTGCATGCATACAAATGACACCAGCTGAAATTCCCTTCTCTACACAACTGTTAAAGATACAGGAGTAGGGGTGTGCACGGACCCCCCGGATCGGATCGGGACCCGGATCGGGACCTCCAATTTTGTCACGGACCGGTTCGGACAAAATCGGAGGCCCCCCGGACCGGATCGAGTCCGATCCCGACCCAAAAATCGTAAATTTTTGGATCGGCCGCCATTTTTTTCCCCATAGACTTGCATTGCAATGCAAGTCTATGAGGAAAAAATGGCGGCGGGTGGGTGAGGGGGGGCCTAACTCCCTCCCCCCCCCCGGGGCCGTCCGCTGTGGATGGCCCCGGCAGGTAAGCCCCCTCCCCCGCGCTCCCTACCCCCCCTGGGGCCGTCTGCTTCCATCCGCTGGCGCCCGCGGGCGCCAGCGGATAGAAGCGGACGGCTCCGGGGGGGTAAGCCCCCTTCCCCGCCACTGCTTACCTTCTCGGCCCGTCCGCTCCCGTCCGGCGCCGGCGGCTACTACCAGCGGGCTCCGCGGCCTACTCTCGAGTAGCGCGCCGGGTGATGACATCACCCGGCGCGCTATCCTAGAGCAGGCCGCGGAGCCTACTGGTAGTAGTAGTCGCCGGCGCCGGACGGGAGCGGCCGGGCCGGGAAGGTAAGGGCCCCCCTCCCCCCTCCGCGCGCCCCCCTCCTCCCCTCCACGCACCCCCTGCTTACCTTCTCGGCCCCTTCCGCTCCCGTCTGGGGCCGGCGGCTACTACCAGCAGGCTCCGCGGCCTGCTCTAGAGTAGCGCGCCGGGTGATGACATCACCCGGCGCGCCACCCTAGAGCAGGCCGCGGAGCCTGCTGGTAGTTGTAGTCGCCGGCACCGGACGGGAGCGGCCGGGCCGGGAAGGTAAGGGCCCCCCTCCCCCCCTCCGCGCGCCCCCTCCTCCCCTCCACGCACCCCCTGCTTACCTTCTCGGCCCGTCCGCTCCCGTCCGGGGCCGGCGGCTACTACCAGCAGGCTCCGCGGCCTGCTCTAGAGTAGCGCGCCAGGTGATGACATCACCCGGCGCGCCACCCTAGAGCAGGCCGCGGAGCCTGCTGGTAGTTGTAGTCGCCGGCGCCGGACAGGAGCGGCCGGGCCGGGAAGGTAAGGGCCCCCCTCCCCCCCTCCGCGCGCCCCCTCCTCCCCTCCACGCACCCCCTGCTTACCTTCTCGGCCCGTCCGCTCCCGTCCGGCGCCGGCGGCTACTACCAGCAGGCTCCGCGGCCTGCTCTAGAGTAGCGCGCCGGGTGATGACATCACCCGGCGCGCCACCCTGGAGCAGGCCGCGGAGCCCGCTGGTAGTAGCTGCTAGTGCCGGACGGGAGCGGACTGGCCGAGAAGGTAAGCGCCCCCCTCCTCCCCCCCCCCCCGCTGTCCACTTTCATCGGCGGGCGCCCGCTGGCGCCTGCCAATGGAAGCGGCGGTGGGCGCCAGTGGGCGCCCGCCGATCCGCCGATCCGCCGAACCGGTTCGGAGCCTTTTCGGACCGGTTCGGATTGGATCGGCCGATCCAGCTGCGGGATCGGAAATCGGATAATTTATCCGATTTCCCACTGGACCGGACTCGGATCGTGGATCGGGTCCGATCCAGTGCACATCCCTATACAGGAGCCCTGTCCTCCTTTTCATATGGTCATCCTACCTTTGGTGGTTATTGGAAGTCCTGTTCCAAGTGCCCTCATACGCTGTGGTGTGGTGCAGGGCTACTTGGGAGTGGGACTTTTCAGTAGTAGCCCCCTGTTGTGGAATACTGTCCACAGAGAGGCCTGGCTGACACCTACTTTGCTTGAGTTGTTTGTGCCCACCTGCTTCCAGAGTCCAAAGGAAGAGGTGGGTCTCTAGCTGGTGCTAGAAGATAGCAATTCATTTTTTTAATAATGCATTTTGACCCATAGACCTTCTTCTCCAATTTGCTTTGAGATAATTGGCATGATGTATATTTTGTAACAATTGCTGATACTTATTCATCCTTCTTAAAAATGTTTTAAGTATGACTGCTTTCTGGATGTTGGTGTGGATTTATTTTGGTAGGCCCAGTTTCTGAAGGTTTTCTGTAGTGTGTGTGTGTGTGTGTGTTGCTGGTGACTGATGTGATTAACTGAATAATTGTAACCTTTTCCTGCTGCACAGTTCTTTAATTTCCATAGCCATTTTTTCTCTCTTTTCCTATTCCTTTTCTGCAACATTTTTGCCATTAGGTATTGCTAAATCAATGAGGTAGGTGTGTTTTTCTTGTTTATTACTGTAATGTCTGGTCGATAACAAAGTATTGTCTTTTCCCAAAATTGTTCTGTCCCAGCAAGATAACATGTGAGTGCATAGTGTGGCTTGTCTTGGCTTGTCTGAGTGTGTCTGGATCTCCTAGGCTCTAAAACGTCTTTCTGGAGAGCACCTGCTGGTTGCATGATCCAGGAGGCCAGGTTCTCATGAGTGCATAGTTCTTCTTGACAGGAGGGCCTTGCACTTGCTAGAGTAAGCTGAACATATGTGAAGTGGCTGCAATCCTATATTCATTTATCTGGGAGTAAGCTTTATTAAAATCAATGGGACTTGTTTCTGAGGTTTCTTTGGGCAGTTTTCTTTGGGTCCCTGATTGAGATTTCTGTTCTCTGCACACTGAAACAGTGTAAATTCAGGAGATATTTGTCTAGCATTGTGATAATGGGCATCTGTTCTGGCTTTTCTTTGTATTGCTACTGACCATGGTCTTGTTTACATGGCTAATGAACCAGAGATATAATGACACATTGTTAGGTTAGTTTCTCATTGATAAATCAGAAGTTGAAACAAGCTAAGAGGTGCTAGTGAGAAGTGACAACAACAACAACCCTTTAGTCCATTTTATTCCATGGCTAATGCTTGCAGGGTAATAGTATTTTATACTCTTTCTTAATGCTAGGTTGCTAGTTTGTTGTACTAGCTTTTTCTGTACTTGTCAACTGCTTCATTTGTTCAGTGGTAGCAGTATGCTGAAGCTGTGAGTATGAATATGAGAAAGGTGATGGGGAAAGAGTGTTAAATGTTAGGAAAGGTGAGACTATGGTCATCCAATGAAGGATTTGCAGTCAGAAAAGATATTTGAGGGAAAGGGAGACTGTATCACACAAAGTATAGCAAAATCTTTAAAGTACAGCAAAAGCTACAAAAGTAGGAGTGAAGGTAATTTCAAATACATTGAATGTCTCAGTGATTTTAACATTAAGATGTTATGTAGAACAGGTTTGCTTTAATTGTGTGCTGTGAAATCAGAAATGTGACCAAGGCCATCTTTGGGTGGACATGTCCCCTTGGGGCGGCCATGTTGTCCTCCTTTTTGGTTTCCAAAATATGGTCACCCTAGCAAACCGGGGTGGCGGGGGGTCACGAGGCGGTGGCAGCGAGTGACGAGCGGCGGTAGACCCGGTGGCGGTGGCGGCGGAGGAGCCTGGGAAGCAGCGGCGGACCTGGCGGGGGCGGTAGGTCCGGGCTGATGTTTTTTGGGGGTGGGTGGCTTGGTGGGGGTGGTTATTTTGGGTGGGGGGTGGTGGCTTGGGGGGTTGTTTTGGGTGGGGGGGGTGGCTTGGTGGGGGGTTGTTTTGGGTGGGGGGGGGTGGCTTGGTGGGGTTGTTTTGGGTGGGGGGGGGGACCGGGATTTTGGGTTCCAAAATCTGGTCACCCTATCCAGTAGCCACCCATCTGACCTGCACAAGCGAGGAGGGTACCTGGAAAAGGGCATCCAATAAGCACCTCAGTTGTCAGTTTCATGCAGGAGTAAACTGTCCTTCTGGTACCCTGGTCCCAGGGCAGCCTTCTTCAACTAGTGCCCTCCAGATGTGTTGGATGACAATTTCCAGCATTCGTGACCATGCTAGTTAGGCCTGATGGGAGCTGAGGTCCAAAACATCTGGAGAGCACCAAAGTGGGAAAGGCCAATTAAAGGTTTGAAAACTAAATACTACTAATACTAATACTACTAATAATAATGCATTTATACCACATCTTTGAAAAGCAATACAAATCTCAACACCTCTATTCTTACATGTTACAATACCTTCGAACAAGAGCTGTTGCAAAATCAGTAGTCACATGGCAGGGTGGGCATGTGTCCTCTTTTAGAGAGGGAAATCCTCTATTTGACGGGCTGCCAGAACAGTGTCATCTATTTGAAGAACTATTTGGGGAGGGGTCTTAGCTCAGTGGTTGAGTATATGATTTGGATGTGGAAAGTTGCCGTCCTGGCATCTCCAGAAAAAAACCCTGCTGGAAACCATGGCTAACCATTGCCAGTCAGTGGTCCTGTTCAGACAACACGCTAAACCAGGATGCTTAAGCATTTTGAGCTAAACATTATGGCTTAGCTTGTCATGTGAACCATGACTTAGTGGATTGTGTAAACCATTCCTAACCATGGTCACTACATAACCATGGTTTAAACATGCTCACTAACCACTTGCTGCAAAAGGGTTAGTGGACTAATCATGGCATAGCGTGTTGTCTGAACAGACCCAGTGTCAATCATACTGGGCTAGATGGACCAAGGGTCTGACTCAGTATAAGGCAGAATTCTATGTTCCTTTGTTCTTATGACTGTCTGATCCATTCCAGTTTAAAAGTAAAGAAGTATAAGAAATGTTGCCCACCCACACATAGTACCTGCACCCACACGGAGGCACCATGGATAGCCCCTCTAAAGCTATGACTGGTTCTGACTGAAAGCTGGAGTGGACTCACCAGTCTAATGACATTGGAGCCACCAGCCTCCACTGCCTTGAAGTTCCCCCAAGCCCACTTTTGGATGGTTGGTTCTGTTTTGACTGTGCAAGGATTTACACTTGGAAAATGACTTCACTATTTACAGATAAAACCAGTCTGTTTGCAAACAGAAGGCATTTTGCCCACTGGTCTTGTAGGTCACAATTTATGTCCAATGATCAGATTATTTTAAGTCCAACCCCCTGAGTTACAGTCCAATACTTCAGACAGTACTCCAGCTCAAAGGATAGGTTTATTTATGATTGCATTTATATCCCGCCTTTTTTCCTCCAAGGAACCCAAGGCGGCGTACATAATCCTCCTCTTCTCCATTTCATGCTCACAACAACCCTGTGAGGTAGGTTGCGCTGAGAGTCTGTGACTGGCCCAAAGCCACCCAGTGGGTTTCCATGGCCGAGTGGGGACTAGAACCTGGATCTCCCGACTCCCAGTCCAACACTCTAGCCACTACACCACACCGGCTCCCTGTAGTTGCCCCCTTCCCTTCCACTAATATGTTTGTGCTTCCACATCGGACTCCTCCCTACCACCCTGCATCCAGAGAACACCGTATACCGACGACAGGGAACAAATTATGTTCTTTAAAAATCCGTATTTGCACAGGAAGGTTAACACGGCCGGCAGGTGAGATCGCTGGCAGCTGAACGGTCTTATCTCAGCATGCCATGAATTAATGATCTCTCTGCCATCTGGGAGAACTTAACCCTGCCAAAGAAGAGTTCGGCTGGTTTAATTGGGCACGTTTGGGAAAGGCAGCCTAGTAGAAACACTTCACTCTGCGCAGAGAGGGGGGGAGATAGTTTGCAATTTGAAAGTGGAGAAAGAAGTCTGATCAGAGGCACATGGAGATCAAAACCGAGCTTAGTCTGAATTATTCCAAGGAAGGAGCTGGCTGTAAGATCAGAACAGATGATCTCTGGGATGAAAAAATGGGAAGATACGTGTGATGTGGGGGTGGGGGGGATGGAGTCCTAGAGTCCAGCATCTTTGTTTCCTAAGGGTGCCAACTTTTCTTTTTTAATGGCTCTGCTAGAAATTAAGCAAGGGATTCCCCACCCGCCCACCCCGTCATGGAAATAAAGTGATATGGGAAGTTTTACCTGTTAAGTGCCTGCTTTCATATATGCAATTGTTAAAAGAGTCAGCAAGGAAAATGTGTTAGCCTTCCTAGTGTTTCCATCCCACCCACCCTCCAAATGAATTGTCCTGTGCTAGAGACTCAGGAGGTCCCACTCATCCATGGCACAGTGGTTCTGGTGAAGGAGGAAGAAGACTCAGCCATGATAGGCATCAATTCCTGAAGTCATTTGGACTCCCTAGAATGTCAGTCTTGTGATGGGTGTTGTTGAACCGTTGCTGGATCAGACCAAAACCAATCGAGCACAGAGACTAGGGCTTGGAGACTCTGAGGACGTAGCTGAAGAGCTTCCCCTGTTGTTGAGAGATGCTGAAAGGAAGTGGAGACCGCAGGCAGCCTTGAAGCTGCATAGTCTCTGAAGCCCATTTTGCAAGTGGGACACAGGGTTCCTTGGTGGGCCAAACCATGATATGAAAAGTGGTAAGAAATATCCATCTATGGTGTTTGATTAGGGTGGACGGACGGACAATTATGCATAATCAAAAGAGGATACCAGTTTGTGCAATATCTGCATATTCAAATGTATATCTGGATGCAAATTTAGAAATAATAACTATTATTAAATACAAGGCATAGTGGAGAAGGGTGAGCAGTTGACCCGTGTGCTGTCCAGGTGCTAACTTTTCACGGGTACTCCAAGGCCACTGGATTCTCCCTCCTTGGATTAGTCAGCCCATCAGATAGAGGACACCATCAAACAGAGGGACGTCATCTGGCAGCCCTCCAAATAGAAGACTGCCCTCTGTAAAATAGGGCACCTGGCCACTACCCTATGCATGGCAGGGTCTACAGTGGACAAGATGATCGATGTAGAAATGGTTGACAAAGCAGCCTAGATAGATAGACCTCTCATATACCTGGGGGCAGGGGGCGGCATAAAACATTTTGCGGCCTAAGGTAGAGCAGCAAATGGTCCCTGCCCCCCCCCCCCAGTCCGCTGCATAGTACCCAAGGGTGCTCAAGTTATTTTGGCACCCGAGGCAGAAAATTCCACAAGTGCCTCTGCCCCTCCCTGGCAGTAAACATACAACAATAATAAATTAAGCAATTAAACATTTTCTGCCCTTTTACGATCCCCAAATGAGCTGCCTCTCTCTGCCTGAGTGACTGATTGTAGCTCGTTGGATAAAATCATAAAGCAGCCTCTCCAACTGGGAGTAGTTGAAGGGCTTGAGCCCAACCTTTGCTTAGCCTCAGAGATTTATCAAGACCTGTAGACCCCGTTTAGACTCGCTGCGATAATAAAAGACAAAACAACTATAAGGTTTACTGAGGAATGGAAACCTCTGGTAGCTTTTATAGTGGAGAGAGAAGGGAAGGACATATTTGCATGCGGATTCAGCGACTAAATTGGAAGAAAAACAATTGATAAAGATAGGGAAGTCGGGAAATTCACTCACTATTTTGTTTATTTTTTCTGTTAGTCTTACAGCCTATCTACACTACTGCTTTAAAACGATTTATAACAGTTTTAAACCGGTTTGAAACTGTTATAAACCATTTTAAAGCAGTAGTGTAGATAGGCTTTTATTTTGATAAAGCGTTAAGAAAGCATAGATATTTTTGTATGTTGGAGAAATTCGGAAGTCCATCTTCATGTTGTATGTTGTGTTGTCTGTGTTTTATCTTTGTTTGAAAACAATTAAAATCTTAATTGGAAAGACTTGTAGACCCCGCAAATATCCCCTTTGGCCTGTTGTTGCCGTCCCCATGTGGGAAAGGCAAATAACTGACCAAGAATGTCAACGGTTAAAAAGAGAGAGCCCAAAAACTAGCACGCTCACATGAAATAAAACTTTAGTTTTTCCCGGAGGCCTGGCGCTTCGGTCAGGGTAGTAACTTGTCAGAAAGAAAATTCCCTCAAGAGCCATAGGAAGTGTTTGAGGAACCATATTTGGCAGCTTATTAAGGCTCTGGCCTCATCTGTTACCTTATTTATCACTTCAATTTGCTGCTAAGAAAACATATAGAGAAAAGGGTAAAGGCTCTACATGGAACAAAAACATAGCTTGCCTAACACAGGCACCAACCAAAAAAGAAAAAAGGGGGGAACAGGAGGCTGGGCTGGGCTTGGGGAGGTGAGGCCTGCCTGCAGCCTGCCTCCCTCAGCTATTTTATGAAACATTAAGTAACAATTAGTTGTTACTTATTTAGTTTATTTTCATTTTTTTTTTTTTTATCAGGTGGGGTTCTCTTCGGATTTTCTGCCTCAGGCACCAGGTTGGACTTTTTAAGGCTCTTGAGAGGCCCAGATTGTTTGGTCCTGTTCTCAATTAAGAGAGTGAACTCTTCGTCAGTGTTTATGCGTCGCCCTCATGGCTGAGGCCTGGGGCCATTGGACCTATTGCCCCCTTTCCCGAAAAGGGGCCTGTGATTCAGCAAAGAGGCTTTCGCGAAGTGATCAAAGTCAGCTTTATTGTGAGGCAAGAAGGCGAGAGGGCAAATTTAGCGTTAAATGAGAGCTATTAAATGCGACGGGGGAAGACAGACAGATTGGACTCATGAGGCACAATCCACCGAGAAGCTCTCCTGCTCAAAATCCGCTGAAATGCAAGTGCACAATTCAGGGTGGCCCTGTGACTTTTTTTTTTTTACATAGAACAATCCTCTATTTAAAGGGCTGCCAGAGAACCGGTCCTCTATTTGGAGGGCTCTCCAGTGCAAGTCTGCTTTAAAGATAAACAACCATAAGAAGGGGGATTCTTGAAGTTGCCCATCAACCCTTAATTCTTGAACAGCAGACTGAACTGGCAGGTGCACAGGTCAACTGGGGTCAGGGTTCCTTCTAAGGTCCTGGATCCCTTGAGCAACTCTTAAAGGATCTCTTGCCTCCTTAAGAGTCCCACCTCCCTTCTTTTATCACCCCCTTCTCAGTAATGTGAGGTTTAGGCTGTAGGTGGGCTGACTGGCACATCAGACACTTTAGGTTTAACACAACAGTTTACCAATATATTAAAATGAGCAAATTACAATTTAAGCTATTTAGCCAATAGCACCAAGTGATACAAAGAGCAATAAAAGGAAATAAAAGTTGCAAACGTGATTTCGTTTCTATTCTAACTGCATCTAGACTTCTTCAGGCTGCTTCTTTCTTCTTCCTCATGCTCTGGTCTTTTCTGAGAGCCTATCTACACTACTGCTTTAAAACGGTTTATAACAGTTTAAAACCGGTCAATAACGGTTATTAACCAGTTTAAAACTGTTATAAACAGTTTTAAAGCAGTAGTGTAGATAGGCTCTGGCTCTCCTCAATCTCTCTGTCTCTGTCTCTGTCTCTGTCTCTGTCTCTGTCTCTGTCTCTGTCTCTCTCTCTTTTATACCCTCTTCCCCAAAAACAGAAAATACTGTTTCGCTCTTGAAGAACTGAAACTGAACCAGGGAAATGAATCTTAACCAGAGAAATGAAACTGCATCTTTCAGGGATACCCACTGGAGCTGTGCGCTCCGCTCCGCAAATTCGAAGGTTCAACGGAGCTTGTGGAGCAGAGCAGGGACGGTTTAAAAACCGTTGAATGCCTTCAGAACGGAGCGGAGCCCAGTTGGAGCTTTAAACCATTTCAAAGGTATTCGACAGGTTTTTAAGGCTTTCTGAGGCTTGTTTTGGCTTTAAACAATGCTGCTGCACTTAACTGAAGACTTCTCCACATAAGGGAGACACTGAGGGGGTGAGGGATAGCTTTGAGATTGACATCTGTGGATTGCAAAATGATATATCAATTTGTCCTTGCCCTGGAAGAAGGCATTCCTTCTGCTAGCTCCTGCAGCATTGGAAGGAGAGAGAGAGAGAGAGAGAGAGAGAGAGACAGACAGACAGACAGACAGACAGACAGGTGCTTGCTTTTTGCAGGCTGTCTCAATATCTCTGCTTTTTCTCAGCTTATTGTTCCTTTGTTCTAGTTCCTTCTTGTTGTTACTCATTGGCTGAATTCGGACGACATAATAAGCAACTGGGGGGGGGGGGACAATCATCAGTTGTATTGACTATCATGTCGTCCGAATGCTGCCATAGTCAACTCAGCACTGATCCTAATCCACACCACAGTTGATTATTTATTACCATGTTGTGTGGGGAGTACCTCCTAGATGAACAACTGCAAAGTTGATTATTACCCCACCATTGACTATCGTGTTGTCCGAATTCAGCCATTGTCTATCCAATCCCCAAAAATCCAAGTTCCAAGCACCTTTTATACCCACCCCACACTCCCCCTTTGCTGTGTGTGTGTGTGTGTTTTACTGTTGTTCCTATTACCGCCACTAATTTTAAATTTTTTTTTTACAAAAAAACCCTTAATCTTTTCTGTGTACTTGTTCAATCCTTCTTTAAATCCTGTGCCCTTGCCTTACCTTTACATTCCACCCCACATCCCAGAGCCTGCTGTTACTCTGTGTGTGTGTGTGTATGTGTTTAAAATCTAGTTCTACTACCCCCACTAAAAATTCTTTAAAAATACAAATAATAATCCTTTATGAGTTCTGTGTTGTTGTGTTCTACAGTCTGTCTGTCAGTGTCTTCTAGTTTGTATGTGTGTGTCATTGTGCGCACAAAGTCAATTGCACAAGCAGCTCACATTTTCATTTTTTCACACCCAATTTAATAAAGCTCGCCCCATACATCTAATTCCAAAATGAGGCATGGAATGGGTGCTGCTGGAGATCCCCCTTGAGATCAAGGGCTGAAACTCCTCAAGGTGCTAGACCCCAAAGAGGAGGTTTGACAACTTGAGTTTGGAGGGTATCGCTCCAGCGTTTTTTTTAAAAAATATTAATTTTAAAACCTCAAACTTTTTTAAAAAACTAAAATTTAACAGATGTCAAGAGCTGCTTGAAACTTTGCATGGCTAAAACCCTAGTTAAGAGCTATCACGATGCCAAGTTTCATATTTTTATCTTTAAAAATGAGAGAGCTGTAAGCATTTTGGTTAATTCCCATTGACTATAATGGAGCGTTATTTGAAAATGGAGTGGTTATTCGACAGATTATTCGACGAAGCGGGGCAACAGAGCTCCTTCAAAATTCGAAGTGGAGCAGCCCCTCAACGGAGCGTTGCTTCAAATTTTGAAGCGGAGCAGAACTTCTCTGCACAGCCCTAATACCCAGCAGAAAAACTCCAGTCCCCTAAAACCCGACTTCATTCCCTTCCCTCTGTAGGCCTCAGACCTTCACACCTGGTCTTCCCTACTATAACAATAATGATTTCTAAATTTGCAGTTATATATGTAAATTACCTTATGCAAATAAGTACCCTCTTTTGTCCTCTTTTTTAGTGACGTGTAGCCTCTTTTTCTGGTGATGAGAATGGTGGTGGCCATTCTGCACACAGGTACGTGTACCAGTGGGAGCCCACAACAAAATGCTGCAGTGTATTCCCAGCCATCAGCAAAAGTGTTCCTGCCTGGTCTCTGCAGCTTAGAATAGGAACCACATCATGCTGTTTGGGGCCCACAGAGCAGGGGGAAATATTAAGAGGGAGAAAGGAAAAAGGACACTTTTTTTCTTCCCACTCAACTGAAACCTTCCTCCAGTATTAGGCTGACCATATGAAAAGGAGGACAGGGCTCATGTAACTTTAACAGTTGTAAAGGGAATTTCAGCTGGTGTCATTTGTACACAATTAGTTCTTGGTGATATTCCCTCTTCATCACAACAGTTAAAGTTGCAGGGGCCCTTCCTTCTTTTGTATATGGTCACTCTAGTATAGTGCCTGCACCTTTAACTGTTGTGATGAAGAGGGAATTTCACCAGGAACTAATTGCATACAAATGACACTGGCTGAAATTCCCTTTTCTCTACAACTGTTAAAGTTACATGAGCCCTGACCTGGATTTTATCCCTATTCCTGGTGAAATTCCTTCTTCATCACAACAGTTAAAGTTGCAGGCACAACACTAGAGTGGCCATATACAAAAAAAGGCAGGGCCCCTGCACCTTTAACTGTTGTGATGAAGAGGGAATTTCACCAGGAACTAATTGCATACAAATGAAACTGGCTGAAATTCCCTTTTCTCTACAACTGTTAAAGTTACATGAGCCCTGTCCTCCTTTTAATATGGTCAGCCTATCCAGTATGCTATATAGCAACTGGTCTACAACCAGGTACCCATCAGATGTTATCTTCCCCAGCCAGCATCATTGTTCAACACATCTGGAGAATACCAGCTTGGGGAAGGCTGCACTGGAGGGTTCAGGCTTGAGGCTATTTGCAACTGTAAAACTGATCATTTTATAATGGGAAAGGGGTTGTTTCTAGAGGGCGGGAAAAGAAAAATGTAAACTTTCTTCTTTCCCATCTCCTGAAACCTCCCTATATGAGGAGAGGGTTTTTTAACCTCATGGCAGAGATTTCCTCCACCTCCACACCCTATCCCTAATCCCTATCTGCTGAGCTACTTAAACTATTAGGGGCTCATGCAGCCAATTCCTTCCCCTTCATTTCCCTTTATTTTTCATCGGACACTTCCAACATCATGTTCTGGAAGTTACCGAGCATAAGTCTTTTATGGGCCATTTTTATGGGCCATTTTTAAAATAACAAACGTATATTTTTAAAAATGTACGGATCCTATACATTTAATTCTTCTATTTCAATTTAATTTTTCTACCTACCCAAGTGTGTAGAAACCATTGCTTTAGTTTTGTGTGATCTTTCTGCTTGCAACCTGATAGGTCTAGGACCGCCTAAGTTCCTTATTAGAGGAAAGACAAAGGGCATCTTTTGCATTTTCTGCCTCAGGCACCATCTAAAACGTCAGGGGAAAGCTGCATGGGTGATGATACCCTCTTCAAGGACAGTGTTGTGTGAGTGGTAAAATGGAATGCAATGATTTGAAGAGGGAGGGATTTACACATTTGGTATAGCTTATAAAAGTAATGTTTTTAAAAGTCATGAAATGAGGAATGAATGCATGGCATCCTGAGAGAGAGGGGGGGGAGAGGAAGAGAGGCTCAGTACAATCCTATCTTCTCTGAAGTAAGCCCTATGAAGTTCAATGGGACTTACTCCCAGGTAAATATATATAGGATTGTGCCCTTGGTGGAGTTACAAAGCCAACAGTTGCCACAAGTCTTGAGAACTAGCTCTGTTTGTGGTACATGGCAGTTCAACACGATGGGAAAGGCCCTGGCTTTACAGCCCTGGACCACAATATCTGATGGAGTGCCTCTCCCGCTGTAAACCTATGCTCAACATCTGAGGCATTCCATAGTTGGGGGAGCCACCACTGAAAAGGCCCTCTCTCTGCTTCCATCCTTGAAATGTTTTCAGAGGAGGGCCCCAGAGGGGAGGATCTATGATGGGCTGTTTAATGCATCAGTTGGATTATTTAGAGTTCCAAGGTTTAGAGTTCCAAGGTTGCACCTGGAGATTTCAGTTTTTCTGTGGAATGGCCACATTTTAGTGGACAATTGTTTTAGCTGTTTTGAATTTTGTATGTTTTCGTTTTGTTGTAAATTGAAAAAGGTGTCAAAGAAAATAATAATAATAATAATAATAATAATAATAATAATAATAATAATAATATTGTCACCTGATCTATGTGCTAGGAAAAGCTTTACCCTCCTTAATTTCAGCAAGCTAGGCTACTGTCAAGTGAAGAAGAGTTGAAAGGGGCCAGGAAATGAGTGGAGCAAACCCTATAGATGATTGTAGCTCCAGTTGCCTTGTGTTGGAAGCTATTTCTTGAATACTTTGAGTAACATGTTTAAGATGGATTTATTTTGAAGATTATCCCCTGCCTTTTGAACAAATTATTCTCAAGTTGGATTACAACCCCCCCTAACTCACTCATGTACTCACAAGCTGGCAGCCCTCTGTCCTTGGAACAATGGGAATTGTAGTCCAACATAGCTGGAGGACACCATCTTGGGGAATGCTCTTCTAGATAGAGGGTAGAGTTCCAAGGTTGCACCTGGAGATTTCCCCATTACTTTTATATCTGTCGCTTTCCTTCAACCCGTTCCTGGAATCCTGCTTGCTACAGTAGGTAGGAAAGGGTGGGCAAGAAGCAGAATAAAGGGAGCAGGGGGGCCCAAAAACAGGCAGGAGGCTACATTTATGGGTTACTTGAGCCCTGATTCAAGAGGAGATTGAAAGGCACATTTGGAATCCCGGGTGGAACCCTGGCAGTCCTATGTAAAGTATGAAAGGAGATGATGATTTCATAAAATTTGGGCAATCTTCAAGTCTTCGAAAAACCTGTACTTTAAAGGATCCGTCACAATTGCGTACACCGTTTCTCACGAAGCTGTCTAGCCACCTGTTCTGATGTGTGCAAATAATTGTTTAATTATAGTTTATATCCCCCAGGCCTGGGGTGTCAGAATTTCTTAATGTGACCTGTGCCAAACATATATCAGCCCTCCGAGACAGGCGTGCGTGATCTGCCGGTAAAGAGGAAATTAAATGGAAACAACCCGATCTCAGGTTGACAGGCTGGCCTTTTCTATATTGATTCCATCCAGTCCCATGTTTGATTTTGGGCTGGAGGTGTTTTTAATTATAAGCAAGCCAAGTCTAGAGGTGCCTTTCACAATGTTTATAAAATGCTAAGTTTTAAACGGCCGCTGCTTGCTTTACTGCTTCTTTTAGAGGGCACATTTTTGTGCACTTTATCCTGATTTCCTATGTCTTTATCATTTTATGTGTATATCCTGTTACGTGTATACTCATCTCATATTTTTATTTGTATGCCGCTTTCCCACACAATTGTGCCCAAAGTGGCTCACAACCTAACAAAGAAAAACAATAACAATAATTTACAAGGCATCAAAGAGCAATAAATACAACAGCATAAAAATACGATAGAAACAATTGCTAATAAAGATGATGTTGGCAGATAAATACATAGTAGGAATATTAATAAATGTATAACATCCCATAAAACAGTACAAATGAACTAAACTAATCCAACAACTGAGCACTAAGAGGAAAGAGAATAAAGCACAAAACAAAAATATTAACAAATATAAATAAATCTCCATTCCACACCAGAGTTCTCCACAATTTGTCTACAGGTTGGCTGCCACACACCTCTCTTGTAGTAGAGTTCTTCTCTCCCAGGTCTCAACTGGATCGCCTCTCATATTTTCTTCCCTATCTCTTCCCTAGAGGTAGAGGTAGAGATTGCCCTATCTCTTCCCTAGAGGTAGAGGTAGAGATTGCGCTACCACTTTTCTAGAGGTAGAGGTAGAGATTGCCCTATCACTTTTCTAGAGGTAGAGGTAGAGATAGAGATTGCCCTATCTCTTCCCTAGAAGTAGAGGTAGAGATTTCCCTATCTTTTCTCTAGAAGTAGAGGTAGGGATTTCCCTATTTCTTCCTTAGAGGTAGACATAGAGATTGCCCTATCCCTTTTATAGAGGTAGAGGTAGAGATTGCCCTATCACTTTTCTAGAGGTAGAGGTAGAGGTAGAGGTAGAGCTTTCCCTAGCTCTTCCCTAGAAGTAGAGGTAGAGATTTCCCTATCTCTTCTCTAGAAGTAGAGGTAGGGATTTCCCTATCTCTTCCTTAGAGGTAGACATAGAGATTGCCCTATCCCTTTTATAGAGGTAGAGGTAGAGATTGCCCTATCACTTTTCTAGAGGTAGAGCTTTCCCTATCTCTTCTGTAGAGGTAGAGATTTCCCTATCTCTTCTGTAGAGGTAGAGATTTCCCTATCTCTTCCTTAGAGGTAGACGTAGTGATTGCCCTATCACTTTTATAGAGGTAAAGGTAGAGATTGCCCTATCTCTTCCCTAGAGGTAGAGGTAGAGATTGCCAGTCCTTCTTCAAGCCCCCATACATCCACAAAGCTTGATATTACGCAGTCTCTCTCCATCAAGCACCCCTTCCAGTACTGGTCTTCAGGCAGCAGGGTTTTTTTTTCCAGGCTCCAAGGTGATTGGTGGGGGGAGGCAGGTGGAAATGCTCACCCCCCTTGCTGTTAGTCCCCCTCCAGCAAACAATCTCTCCCCTCATTTTAATATAGTTACATTTTTTTTGTATTTGGTATTTGACTTGTTGGACACCCCTCCAAAATCTTTTGCTGTGGGGTAGTTTATAAATCCTATAATAAAATCCTATAACAAAAAGACATGGCTGGCCGGTTGGAACATGGACGGGAGTATTATATACATTGCAATATTTTGTTGCAGGTCCCCTTTGCATGGGTAATACACAGATCCTCGATGACTGGAATCCTTCTTTTAAACCAGGGATGATGAACGTCTTTCTGCCCAAGGGCCAAATTCCATTTTGGAGAACCTCTGGGGGGAGGGGGACACATTCCAGTGGTAGGCGGGGCTAAAGGAAAAAGGGGTGGGGCCAAAAAGACCAGCATATTTTAGCTTAAAGCTCTGACTGCCAGTAACTGAACCTTAGGAGAGGCGTTTCAACCTTTTAGAATGGGGAAAATACTGCACAAAAGGAGAGAAATCACCAAACAGTTGGTGGCTCATGGGAAGCGCTGAGGCCAAGGGAAGGGTGGCGTGGCCAACTGGGAAATCTGGGGGGGCTGGATTGAGACCCTCAGGCCAGCCCTCCCTCTACACCCTTAGGTGTAGATGAGACCTATATCTAGCCCTAGAATCAAGAAAGAAAAAAGCCTTCTCTAGTTGTAACGATCCGTAATCCCACGGGCAGGAGCAACTAAGATTACTATGTGCTGATATGTCCCCTTGTATGCTCAGCCATTGATTTAATGACACTGCTGGGAATGTTTGTATGTGCAGTTGCCACCGTAATTATTAGCAGTGGGCCGGCAATTAGCATACGGCATGAACGCATGTTTTACAGCCCAACATTTGCAACCCAGGCAGCCCAGCCCGTGTGCCGTGGGGGTGAGCTCCCACCTGGGCAGATGCCTCCGCCTCCTTCCCCTGGAGGAATGGCTTTATCTGAAATGTAACCAGATAGGTAGCAAATGGGCTCTTGGTGGAATAATGTAATTAAGCTTCAAGGAAACAATTAGAGAGAATGTGGTGATTAGCAGCTAACCGTGCCCCTAGAACATGAGAAGGTGCTCGATTTGCCTGGGGAACCAGATCTCTAGCTGGAGATGCAAAATGGAGATTAGAGCCAAGATAAGCACTTCATCTGGAGAGTTTACCTGGTTTGGGGGCAGTAATGCATCAATCTTACGTTGAAAGAAAACTCATTAAACTGGTGGATTTCAACATCAACCCCATTTTGTAGTTTGGGCCTAGTGGAACATCCGATAGACGGACAAGGTGTTTCTGTAATATTTTGAGAGCACTCCAATGAGGCACACCGAAACAGCTCTAATTTGGGGTTTGGGGAATGCTTTGGGACTCATTTTGAAAAAGGAAGAGTTGCACCAAAGGTTTGGAGTAGTTACCAGGTTAAGAACATAAGATAGGCTGACCATATGAAAAGGAGGACAGGGCTCATGTACCTTTAACAGTTGTAGAGAAAAGGGAATTTCAGCCAATGACATTTGTATGCAATTAGTTCCTGGTGAAATTCCCTCTTCATCACAACTGTTAAAGTTGCAGGGGCCCTGCCTTCTTTTGTATATGGTCACTCTATTATAGTGCCTGCACCTTTAACTGTTGTGATGAAGAGGGGATTTCACCAGGAACTAACTGCATACAAATGACACTGGCTGAAATTCCCTTTTCTCTACAACTGTTAAAGTTACATGAGCCCTGTCCTCCTTTTCAGATGGTCAGCCTACATAAGAACATAAGAAGAGTCATTCTGGATCGAACTGAGGGTCCAATCTAGTCCAACCTTCCATTCGCACAGTGGCCAATCCGCTGCTGACAAGGAACCCTCAAGATTCATAGTCATTTTCATCAACCATTGGTGAATGTTGAGATTTATCAAAGCCCACTGGTAAATGTCAGTAGCAACCCTGATAATTTCTAACATTTACCAGCAGCGTGATGAGGAGGTGGCGCGCATATCCGTGCAAATAACTACCCAGCTGGCAGGCTGTGTGTGCCCGCCAAAAGAGATGAGCAAGTGAGCGTGTGGGCATGGGCGTCGGTGGCATCAGGTCACTGCTTCAGCCAGTGATCTGCCTTGGGCCTGGTCTTAAACAACACTGGGCTGGTTCACACGTAACAACAAGCCACCATGGGTTAACTTCCCTACAGGGCTTGTCGTCGCATGCCAGCCATCATTTTTTAAATGCAAGCTGCATTGGAGGGCATGCAGTGACTTGTCATTATGTGCGAACGCGGCCGGGATGGGTTGTTGGGGTGATTTACAAACCACCCACAACTCTAAAAAGGCCACGGTTCTGGGTGGTTTGTGAACCACCCAATAACCCATCCTGGCTGGGTTTGCACGTAACAGGAAGTTGTGGTATGCTTCCGCCACAGCTTGCATTTTAAAAATGGTCAGCGCCGCGATGAGGAAATTACTTAGCTGCATAGGGAAATAACCCGCAGTGGCCTGTCGTTTCACGTGAAGCAGGTCAGTCTAATGAGAGGTTAGGGCTTCATGGGACAACAACGATGCAAAAGACATAATTTGTGAATGTTCAAGGATATAATGGGTCCTGTTTGCATGGGCTCAAATATAGGCACAGCGCCAAGGTCTTGTGCCCATATGTCTCCCCACCCCCTTGGAAAATAAATATAATCCAGATTTTGTTCAGAACACCAAGAATCTGCTTTGCTAATCCCACATCGAAAGGTTTAGTTTCTTGATGTACTGGTTTTTTTTTTTCATGTTGTTGTAGTTTTTGTTTCCATCACTGAGCCTTATTAGTTTATAGTGACAAAATGGTTGCTTGACCGATAGTGAGAAATATTTTTGTGTAAGGGAATTTCACCAGGTGCTGCATGCATACAAATGACATCTGCTGATATTCCCTTTTCTTCACAACTATTAAAGATACAGGACCTCTGTCCACCTGGTCATGTGGTCCCCCTATTCTAGTCTCACTGTTCTCTAGGGTGGTCCAGTGTTGGATTTAGGAACAGGCCAAGTAAGGCATGGTTTAGGGTCTCGTATAATGAAGGGGTGTCATATGTTGGAGATAACTAAGAGGTATGATGTTGGAAAGTCTGGTATGACTTTCCAACACCATGCATCATACAACTACAGAAGAGTTGCTTTATGCAGAGAGAAAGTGTGGCAACACAGCATTTAGTATCGGAAGCAATAAGCACAAACTATAGCCGGTGAAAAAGAAAGTTCAGAGCAATTCACTTTATTAGTCAGAGAAGGCTATATATAATACTGTTTAATTGCAAGGACCCTCTAATGCTTGTGGTATCCTTTCATTATCCTTTCTACTATAGCGTAATATATTTTTCTCTTTATTTTTTTATAGTATGGGGCCTCTGAATCTTGACATGTCTTAGGACCTCAGCCTGTCTTAATCTGGCCCTGGTGGCCACTTGTCAATTGCCAAAAGAAAAAGAGGCTTTGCATCACCCCCTACACACACACACACACACACACACACACACACACACACGCGGAGGACAAAAGAGGCCTCCCTATTTGCATAAGCCAATTTATACGTACAACCACAAATCTAGAAATCGTGATTGTAATATAAATAGAAATACAATTTCATCGTAGGGAAGGCTGTGACCAGTACCTGCCTGCTCAGTTCACTGTCCAGCTGATAAGCAGCTACAAGCTGCTTCGGGTATCTCCCGTTTTCTGGTTCTTTATCTTCAAAACAGACTTGGATGGGAGAATCCTTCCAAAAAGAAGAAACCTTTGGATAAAGGATGGTCCTCTGGCAGCCCCTGAAATAGAGGACCCTTCTCTGTAAAAGAGGACACATGGTTACCCTATGGCTCCCTGTTGTCCCAGTTATCTATATTCATGCTGTTGTTTTTGTAGGGCAGTGGAAGGTCAACCACTTTTGGATTATGCCCTCTGCCCAGATCCAGCCAGTGGGCTGGATGATATCATGGGAGGCAGGACCTCACGCCAAACCCTGCCCCTCCTGCAGCATCACCTGCCTCACCCCACCCGGTTTCCCCCCGCCCCCCTCCATGCAGAGAGAGGCACAGAGCTCTGTGTCTCTCTGCATGGAGAAAGGGACTCAGCTGGGTCGGGCTCCTTCTTCCCATCCTGATTGGGGTACAAGCGGTACAGGCAGTGGTCCAGGGGATTTCTCAGCTTATTTCCAATTGGAGATAACAAAGGAATTCCTCTTTCTTCTGCTTGCCTTCAGGGGTGGGCCTTTGGGAGGGGGGCAGGCCAGATTCGCCCTGCAGGCTAAAGGTTGCCCTCCCCTGATATAGGAGAAAATCCAGGAATGCTATTCGGCACATGGCTGGCTGCATAAAGATGCTGTATGCCGAGGCCAGGCCTAGTTCCAGACCTGTGGTCTACTATCTCAGGACACTTCCATCTCATTCCACTGCATGTGTCGCACAAGCCTCACACCGAGAGATTGAGGCTCAGCCCTGCGGCCAACTGTGGGGCAAATCCAATAGCAGGCAAGGGTCAAGCAGTTTTATCAGTCCAGCAAGAGGGCAGTTCAAAGCCGGAGAAGTCGGTAGGCAGGCAAAGATCAACAGCACAGAATTACCATTTCAGAAAGTAGAAGTCCAAGAGCAGTGCCTGAGGCATGACCAAGATCAAAACACAAGTAAGCAGTCCAATACAAACACAGTCCAAAGGTGAGAAGCACAGGGGATCAGCCACAAAATAAAGGTTCAGATCACCTGAGCAGCTAGAAAGATGTTGTTCCAGCAGCTTGCAAGTTCCAATGGAAAACTGATAGAGCTAGAACTTCTAGAGCCCCAACCCAAGGCTCAGTTGCAAGTTATCAGCACTTTGGCAAAAGCAATTTGTTCACGAGGAAGACCTTTACTCATGAGGAGCCCGGTTGCTATGGATCTTGAGGCGTGTGCTTCACCTTCACATGGCAGCCTGGGCTTCCATCTCCTGGAGCCGGCATGCTTGAGGGCTGCATGGGCACTCGGTTTCCACCTCTGCCACCATAGGCAAGGAACAGTCCTCACTCCGGGGTTCCATCTGGGGGTTTCGTAGAGTTCACTGCTATTGAAGGACCTCATGCATCTTCTTCACTGATGCCAGAGGTGCCCAGGGTCTCACTAAAGTCAAGCCCACCCCCATGATCCATACACTTTGCTGGGTCTTCATCTGAAGAGACACCCTGGCCTATGTCAGGGCCCTTCAATAGCAACTTGAGCTTGCTGAAGTTTTAATAACAGGAGAGGCCGCAACTTTTTCTCTCCTTCGGTTATTTCAAGCCTCTCAGTCATTGCCTCTGTTGTGCCTGTGTGTGCGTATCTGGGGTCCGGCAGCTGCTTCAATGCACCGTGAAGGATGTTTCAATATAACCTTCCCCTGGGATGTAAAACAATAATCGCTTCTGATCCCCTGCCAAACAGACCCAGCCCGCACACTGCGACAAAGTGACTTTATTCCCAGTTTAACCAGGCAGTAATTTTATTTGGCAGGGAGCGCGCTGCACTTTCCTGGTCCCGTAATGCTCATCCTGGGGGCTTTCTAACTGATCTCTTGGCTCGTGTATCATCATATGGCATATATCTGCCTCTCTAGATCCAGGAGGACTCTCCGGAGACTTTTGGGGGCAGGGAAAGTTGAAAGCAAAGATCTGTGTCTTTGAAAAGATGCGGAACATTTAAGGGCAGGGTAAAAGAGACAGATATTATTATTATTATTATTATTATTATTACTTAAAAGTTTTTTTAAAAAATGTATGTTGTCTTTGTATGCTGTCTATTTTACGTTTTCTGGTTTAAAATGTTGTATATCTGTTTTTAATGTTTGAATGTTTTGTAAACCGTCCAGAGAACTTCTGCTATGGGGCGGTATAGAAATGTGAATAATAATAATAATAATAATAATAATAATAGGCAGATGATACGCAGTCATGACTTCTACAGTCTCCAACATCACCTTCCAATGCTTCTTCAACAAATCTTGGTCTTGGGGGACTGTCCTCTCACAGCTCTTCAAATAGAGGACTGTCCTGTGTAATTGAGAACTCCAAGGCCAGCTCCAGGTTTCTGAGGGGCCTTTGGCCGGAGGATTTCAATGACCTTCCTATCTCAGTGAGTCTAGCTTCTTATCACCACTGCTGCTTTTACTGCTCACCCTCTTCCTCATAATTGCGCCCACTTGCTTGCCAACAGCCAGAGAGCAGGGTGACCCTATGGAAAGTAGGACAGGGGTCCTGCATCTTTAACAGTTGCGCAGAGAAGGGAATTTCAGCAGGTGCCATTTGTATGCCTGCAGCACCTGGTGAAACCCCCTCTTCTTCACAACAGTTCAAGCTGCAGGAGCCCTGCCCTCTGTTGTATCTGGTCAACTCTAGTATAGCTCCTGCAGCGTGAACTGTTGTGATAAAGAGCTGGTTTCACCAGGTGCTGCAGGCCTACAAATGGCACCTGCTGAAATTCCCTGTTCTACACAACTGTAGGCTGACCATATTAAAAGGAGGACAGGGCTCATGTAACTTTAACAGTTGTAGAGAAAAGGGAATTTCAGCCGGTGTCATTTGTATGCAATTAGTTCCTGGTGAAATTCTCTTTTCATCACAACAGTTAAAGTTGCAGGGGCCCTGCCTTCTTTTGTATATGGCCACTCTAGTATAGTGCCTGCAGCTTTAACTGTTGTGACGAAGAGGGAATTTCACCAGGAACTAATTGCATACAAATGACACAGGCTGAAATTCCCTTTTCTCTACAACTGTTAAAGTTACATGAGCCCTGTCCTCCTTTTCATATGGTCAGCCTACACAACTGCTAAAGATACAGGAGCCCTGTCCCCCTTTCCATAGGGTCACCCTACAAGAGAGCCAATGAGCAAGTAGATCGTGGCATCTCCCGCTCCTCCTCAACACCAGCATTGTCTGGGCCTGAGCAAGAGGAAGGTGAACAAACAGGTTGCAAAGTTGAAGAGGAACAACTCCAGGAGTTTCTTGTTAGTGGGCCCCGGCTTGGATGTAGGCCCTTGGCAGGTGCCCGATCATGCCTACCACATTGATGCCGGTCCTGTTAATTACAATGGACCATTCCAGTAGCATCCAAGTACTGGGGTGTCTCGGCCAATCAGCCAGGGTCTTGATGGTTGCTGCAGACCGCAGTGGACTTCCTGCGCTGTGATAAATGGGTGGGTTTCGTTTCCTGTTTAAATGGTACAAAGAGAGAAAAGGCTGCTGCGCTCGGAGAGATTCTTTACTGCCTGCTAGGGCTTGCCGGAGCCTCTGAGATGGATTTGTCCAATTAAAGCGTTGACAACTGGAATTTCTGGAATAGTATGTGCTGTTCTCATAAAGAGGCGTCCCCAAAGCTTTAGGATACAGTCCCGTCCAAGTCTGACGTTCCGATTTCATCCTTAGCATTTCGGAAGGGGCCGGGAATGCGTTTGGGGAATCGCCGTGCGGGAAATATGGCAGGACGACTTACAAATGAGCTTTTAATCAGTTTTTTAAATATTAATTAATAATGCGTAAACAGCTTGGAGGAGAAAGCTTCCTAATTACGGCTCGTCTTCGGAGCCCAAAGTGTCCATTGCAGACAGCATAATATGTTAATCGGCATAAAATGCAATAAGGAGAAGCCTCTTTTAATTATGTAATGGGGCTCATTACAATGCATAATCAACAAAGCCGCCAAATGAGGCCACCAGCAGCTTTTTATCTACCTCTGTGTGCGTGCGCGTGTATGTATAGCGAATCAAGTTTTGTTTGATGAAGAAAATCTGTTTGAATGGACAGGTTTTTAATTGCCCTTTAGCCCATTTCTCTGTCTCTAGGACTGTGTTGAAATGACGAGGGCCCATTTGTTCTACAAACAGCGTATCAAGCTGTGGAAATAACTGATGGCGGATGGGGGGGTGGGGGAGGGACAGGAGATTTATAAATATTTGCTCTATTTAGGAATGTCAGTTTGCTGTGGTTATCCAAAAGCAACCTAGCCATGGCTGGGTTCGGACGACACGATAATCAACAGGGTGGTAGGGTAAAGAGTCAATCGTCCGTTGTGTTGATTATTTTGTCATCTGGGGGGGCAATGCACAATGGGCACAAAACTCACAGTATGTTATTTTCTGGAATTAAACAATGGGGGAAAACAACGGGCTGCTCTGTTGCTTATCCGGAGACTCGTTAATTAACATGTCGTGCATCCGGCTCCATTGTGCACTATTCCGAAAAGTCATAGAGTTCTCCGGCAGGAACGGCCGAAAGCACTCCGGCCACTCCTGTACAGCTGGCAGAACTTGCAATGCATGATGGGATAGGGCTGAGAGGACTGAGGGAGGAGGGAGGGAGGAGCACCAGCTGCCCAGAAGGATGCTGGGACTTTCAGCTGTGTGACGGGGGAGGGGCAACATGTTGTGTGGGGAGTACCTCTGACACAAGGTACTGTGCACTGCCTATTCCCTCCTCGGTTGCCTAAAGTGTCGTCTGAACGCGGCCGATGCCTCCTTGTATGTGTATTGCTGAGCACTGTCATGGAAGCTCTAGAAAACCACTGGGTGACCTCTCCTTACAAGGCTAGTTCTTTCCCATGGTAAATTCAGCTGGAAAACCCAGAATTCAAGGACTGAAACACTTATGCATATTTATCGCTTGATGACATGCCGGTATGAATGTGTGTGATCAGGGCCCCCGATAGCGTGGAGCGCCTACACATGTCCAGCTCCTCATCCTTTGCAAGTGTCCATGCTGAATATATGGACTCCAAGGAGCTGGGATCAGTAGTCAGGCATGCGTAGGGTGACCGTTTGGAAAGGAGGACAGGGCTCCTGTTCCTTTAACAGTGGTATAGAAAAGGGAATTTCAGCAGGTGTCATTTGTGTGCATGCAGCACCTGGCGAAATCCCCTCTTCATCACAACAGTTTAAGCTGCAGGAGCCCTGCCCACTTTTGTACCTGGTCACTCTATTATAGTGAGAGAGAGAGAGAGAGAGAGAGAGAGGAGCAATTGCATTCTCTTTCTTGCCCCTCGCCACAATTTTTAGCCAAACATTCTCAGCACAGCATTTTCCATCTCCCATTTACATGATCAACACCCTTTGGGTTCTGATCCCTCACCCCTCCAAATCATCCCCCAACTCACCCGTGGCCATATCCCTCCCTCCTATTCCTTTTTTTTTTTTGTAAATAATTTTATTATTTTCAACATAATGATAACATAAAATACATACATAACCCTTGACAATCCCCCCCCGTGTACCCCCCCACCATGAGACCTTCTCTTATTCTATCCAGAAGTTTATCGACTCTTTTGAAGGTGTTTGTCCCTTCCCCGATCTTAATACATATTCCAAAAGGGGTCTCCATATTTCCCCAAAATCATTTTTACCGGACATTCCCCTTTTCAATTTCATTTTACAAGTTAGCATATAATTCAAAGCCATATCCCATATTTCTTTATACCATTCTTCTATTGTATAGCTTCCTTGTCCTTTCCAATTTTTTGCAATCATTAGTCTAACAGGAGTCAGGAGGTTGTTTATCAATTCCCTCTTGTTTTTGTCCTCTTCCCCTCTATCCCATATTGCTAGTAGAGCGAGCTTCGGGTCTAATTCCACTTTACTTCCAATTATTTCACTTATTTCTTTAAATACCCTTTTCCAAAATTTTTGTACATATTCACAGCTCCACCACATATGGTAATAAGTTCCAACCTCCTGGCATCCTCTCCAACACTTTTTAGATATTTTTTTATCAATCTGGTGAAATCTAACCGGAGTTAGATACCATCTCCACAATACCTTATAAAAATTCTCCTTAATTCTGATCGATAACAATTTTAACATTCTTGCGTTCCACAACCTCTCCCAGTTATAATCCTTAATTTCTCCATTTACGTCTTCTTCCCAAGCCTTTTTTATTACTTTAAGTGAATTTTGAAATTCTTCCTCTATCAATAATTTATATATCTCACTAGTCAACCCTTTCTTAATTTCCTTTCCTTCTTTCCTGCCTTTTGACTCTACTAATTCTTCAAATCTTGTATTGTTTCTACACTTTTTATTTTTCAATTTCCATTCCTGAGTCCATTTCCCTAGTTGTATACATTTAAACCATGCAAATTTATGACCTATCAATAGCTCTTTAATTTGTTCATTATCCTTCATATTTTCCATCCACTTCCTTAACTTGATTATTTCCTTATCTTTCAATCTCGCTTCAATCTCCACTTTTAACACTCTTGGGAAATTCTCCACTACTACCACTGGGGCAAGTGGTGAATCTCCTGGTATCAACTTCCCCCTAAATTTCTCCCAGATCTCCACTATATTTACCAACAAAGGGTTGTCCAGTCCCTTTAATTCTTTCTTTTGAATTTTCTTAAAGAAAATATTTTTCAATTTATAATCTATTTCCCCAGTTTGCGTCTCCAACCACTCCAGATCTTCCTCCCCTAGAATACAGCTTATAACATACCTTAACTGATTAGCTATATAATAGTACTTAATATTTGGAAGCCCTAAACCTCCCTTCTTTTGAGCCTTATACCATAACCCTTTATTAATCCTGGCTTTCTTATCCCCATTACAATATGCATTGATTATATTTTGCCAACTTTTCAGCTCTACATCTGATATTTTAATTGGTAACATTCTAAACAAAAAATTAATCTTAGGTAAAATCTTCATTTTAATAATTGCTATTCTACCAAACCAAGAATGTTTTAATTTCTTATATACTTCTAATTTCTCCCCTACTTGTTTTTTTAAAGCTACCAAATTAAGTTCCTCAAGCCTATCTAAATCTCTATCAATGTTAATACCTAAATAACGTACTATGTTTTTAAGTCTAAGACCCAACTTATCCTTACCTTCTTCCAACTCTTCCTTATTATAATTAAATAACATCATTTCTGACTTCCCCCAATTTACTTTTAATCCCGTGATTTCTCCAAATTCTCTTAAATGTTTCTTAATCACCTCAGCACTCCCTAGGGGATCTTCTACCGTCAATAAGGTATCGTCCGCAAACATATTCATTTTAATCTTCTCCTTTCTTCCTATCCCCTTCACTCTTTCATCTTCCCTTATTACATTTGCCAAAATTTCTATTACTATTGCAAATAGGATCGGTGAAAGAGGACATCCCTGTCTAGTTCCTCGGGCTAGTGTAATCTGTTGTGTTAACCCATCATTAACCAATATTTCCGCTTTATTATTTTTATACAACTTATCCATCACTCCCATAAAACAATCTCCAAACCCAAATGTTTTTAATATTGTTTTAAGTGCTGGCCATTCCACACAATCAAAGGCTTTGAATATATCCAATGCTAGCAGACCTGCTTTTAAATTCCTTTTTTTTATGATACTAATTATATTTAATACTCTTCCCATTAAATTAGGCATTTGCCTACCCGGGATAAATCCACACTGATCTTTTTTAATATATTTACTAATAAATGTGGCCATTCTTTTTGCCAATATTGCTGTAAAAATCTTTGAATCTTGATTTATTAAGGAAATTGGTCTATATGATGCGGGATCCGTTAAATCCTTACCTGGTTTCGGAATTAATATAATCAGGGAATGTTCCCATGATGGCGGAGTCTTCCCCCCTTCTATTATAGTATTAAATAATTTCTTTAATCTTGGTACTAAAATTCCTTTAAAAAGCTTATAATACTCCGACCCCAAACCATCCAACCCCGGTGATTTTCCTCCTTTTAATTTATCAATAACTCCCTCTATCTCTTTTTCCGTAACTAAACCTTCCATATAATCCCTGTCCTGTTCCTGCAATTTTATTTTCCAATTCCTCTCTACATATTCCAATATCTTATCTTGCGGTCCCGATCCTGATGTATATAATTCACTATAAAAGTCCTCAAATATACTTAATTTATCTTTCATTAAATTACAACTATTCCCTGCCTTATCCTTTATTGTCCCTATCATATTCTTAGCCTTTTCCAACTGTGTGGATCTAGCCAGCATCTTTGAGTTTCTATTACTATATTCAAAAAAGTCTCTTTTTAAATACAACAAATTCTTTTAAACTTGTTCTAATTCTTCTTTCTCTAATTCCTTTTTCTTAGCTTGAATTTGGGCTAATAGGCGTTTATCTTTTGTCTCCTTTAACTTTTCTTCCAAACTTCTTATCTCCTCTTCAATCTTTTTATTTTGAGCTTCCTGTTGTTTTTTTAATGTGCATCTTTCCCTAATACAAATCCCTCTTACTACAGCTTTCATTGTGTCCCATAATATGTCCTGCCGGTTGTTCTCTTTTTCATTAATCTCCCAAATTTCCTGCAGCTCTTTCTTTATTTTCTCCATTATATCCTTTTTATTCAACAACCTTACATCCAATCTCCATCTCTTCGCTTGTCTATAGTCTTTCTTGGTTTCCATGTCCATTGACATCAACGCGTGGTCAGTGACCTTGATAACTCCAATATCACAATCTATAATTTTGGGTAACATATTTTTTGATACAAAAATGTGGTCTATCCTAGAATAACTCTTAAATCTCTGTGAATAAAAAGTATATTTCCTTTCTTCCCCTCTTAAGGCTCTCCACACATCCATTAATTCTTTCCCTTCCATTAATTTGCTTAACTCTGTCTTCCCCACCCTCTTAGTATCTTTTAGTATGTTATCCCGGTCTTTCCCTATATCTAGTACCATATTAAAGTCACCAGCCATCACAATGTGCTTTTTACCCACTTCTCCCAACCCGTTAAATACTTCATTGATAAAATCCATTTGTTTCCCATTTGGAGCATATATATTCACTAATACATATTCCTCTTCTCCCAACTTGCAGAACATAATAAGAAACCTTCCATTGCTATCTCTCTTTACACTTTGAATAGTTATACCACATGTCTTTGAAATTATTATTGCCACTCCTCTCGATTTCGAAGTTCCATATGCCTTCTCATAAACGCCCACCTCCCTCATTCGAAGCTCATTAACTCCATCTTTGGCCTGATGGGTTTCCTGCAAAAAAATTACATCTATTTTTTTTTCTTTAATAACATTTCAATCCTCTTTCTTTTAATTACCGTTCCTAGCCCTTTAACATTCAGTGTTGCCAATCTAAGTTTATTTTAATTTTTTTTTTTTATTCCTGACATTGCTGCCACGCCCTGGTTTTGTGGGTGTGAACGCCTTGTTTCCAAACAAAACTGCTTTCAGGAGAAGCTTCCAGGAGTGTGATTTTGGAAAGTGCTTGCCTCACCCCTTGTTTCGAAGACAGGATCTACACTACTGCTTTAGAACGGTTTATAACAGCAGTGACAACTGTTGGGGCCCAGGAAACTCTCCATACACAGTTTTCAAACCGTTTTCAAAGTGTCATATCCTGCTTGGTATAGATCCACCCCAAGCCACCAGGTTGCCAAATTTGAGCAGCAAATCACCAGCTTTTCGCTGCTTCTGCAACCCTGCTGAATTTCAGTGGCGGTGGGGGGGGGGGGGAGCAATGAAGGCCAGGGTTGGAGGCCGCATGTGGCTTATGGGTCACATTGGGACCACCCTTTGTCTAGGAAGACAGAAAATGTTGGCACAGTGCTATGTATTACTCCATCCTTTCCATGTTTTTCCACTACATGCATCACTTCCTGATCATAACTCTTACGTTAGGGTGACCATATTTTGGAAACCAAAAAGGAGGACAACATGGTCAGCCCCCACGGGATCGTGCCCACCAATCTGTCTGGCCCCGGGGGCGTGTCCAGCACCAAGGGGGTGTGCCCACCTGAACATAGCCTTGGTCACATATCTGATTTTACAGCACACGGTTAAGACAAATCTGTTCTACATAACATCTTAATGTTAAAATCACTGAAATAAAGAACAACGTATCTGAAAGTAACTTCACTTACTCCTACTTTTGTAGCTTTTGTTGAACTTTGTAGCTTTTGCTGGACTCTGTGCGATACATTCTCCCCTTCCCTCAAATATCTTTTCTGACTGTATCCTCACTCCGCTCCAAACTGCTGCTGCTTTTATCAGGGCTTGTTGCTGGCTGGCTTTTTTATTTTAAAATAAATAATATTTTATTTTTTTAACCTTGTGTATGATTGTCACAGGGTGGATTTGATTTGATTTAAATTATGATTTTAATCACTACTCAGAAAAACTCAGTTTAATCATGTGACTCCCCCCCCAAAAGCGCACTCTTCCTCGCTATAAGCTTAATACATATCTTACACAACTCAGAGTTACCAAAGACTCATTTTTGCTGGTATAATTTTAATATTTACAAGCAGTTGCAGGTTTCATTTTTAGCTTCTTGTGCAGATCTATTTCACTCCCAACAATCTATTCATTGAATTTTTTGAAACTTAGCACTTAAGAGGTAAGGGGTTGATTCTGTGTACATAGATTTGCAAAGGAACAATGGGACTGTGATCTCTGCGGACACAAATTCACAGTTTTGAGAAATGTAAAACCCAGCATCTGTGATAATATCTTCTAGATAGAAAAAATGCCCAATAATCTTACAGAAACCTCTGGAAGAGCATGACATTGTGAATGGATTAATGGAATTCATTTACCAAAAAATTTAAACATTGCATGAATATACAGCCTCATGCTACATAATTAAAAACTAATCCTTATTTCATGATGAATAACCTTTTGACTATAATGTATCTTAAATAGAAAACTATTTTTAGATAGATTTTTCCTCAAAAAGCATTTTATTAAAAAAATCCAATTTAAATAAAAAAATCCAATTTAAATAAAAAAATCCAATTTAAATAAAAAATCCAATTTAAATTAAAAAAAACTTATATATATATATATATATATATATATATATTTGATTTTCATCCACCCTGGATTGTCACAAGTTTTTCTACTCTAACATTAGGGTGGGTGTCATGGGCGGCAGACGCTACTTCGCCCATGACACCCACCCTATACACCCACCCGCCCATGACATCCACCCTATACATTCTCACTTATATACATTAGCTTCTCATGGCTTTCACGTTGACACCACTTCTCACATACAGATTTTGAACTCCTGTCTACTTCCTGCATAAACACCTGACTCTGAGACCCTCTTTCTAATGTCCTGCATTGCCTGCCATCACCATAGGGCTAAGTTACAACAGGTGTCTCTGGGTTGTCTGTGCAGCCTCTGTTGTCTCTCTCTCTCTAAGTTATTGCAGCCAAACCAAAGCCTCCAGCCTCAGACAATCTCCCTCCCTCCCTCCCTCCCTCCCTCTCTCTCTCTCTCTCTCTGCCAAAGTCTCCCGATGGTCCAGCCGGGCCACACACTTGTGGCCAGGGGTATTGCTTATTGTTTGGTCATGTCTGGTGACTCTTACTTTAAAAAACTCTGCCGTCATCCACCTCCACCTCCTCTCCTCCTGCACAACTGCTCAACTCTGAGGCACTCTTAAAACACTCTGGGTGGCAAGCCAGCCTCTCAGGGCCAAGCTACAGGTGAATCTGGGTTGCCTTCAGCCTCTCTCTGCCTTATGCCAGCCAGCCGATGTCTCCAGCTTCCAGCCTCAAACAATCCCCCCTTTCTCTCTGCCAAAGTCTCCCAACAGTCCAGCCAGGCTGTGCACTTGTACCCTGTGGCTGGGAGTAGGGTGACAGCTTATAGCTTGGTCACATCTGGTGACTCTTGTTTTTTTAAAAAAACTCTGCCACCAGCCACCTCTGTTTGCACCAACACTGGGCTCTGAGATGATGATGATGATGATAATAATAATAATAATGATGATAATAATAATAATAATTTATTTCTTACCCGCCTCTCCATTTGGATCGAGGTGGGGAACAACAATATGATAAAATACATAAAACAGATTAAAACATAACACACATTAATAAAACTGCATTAAAACATCCTAAAACTTCCTAAAAACATCCTAAAAACATTCTAAAATTCCACTGGATATGCCCGTCGGAAGAGAACAGTCTTTATGGCTTTCTTAAATTCTAAAAGACTGTTAAATTGATGAGTCTCCTCCTCTTAAAAGGCTCTGTGTGGCACACCAGCCTCTCAGGGCTAAGCTACAGCCATCTCTGAGTTGTAACTCTGTCTGAAACTGATGCCAGCCAAAGCCTCCAACCAGCCAACACCTGCACCAACACTGGACTCTGAGACACTCTTGAAAGGCTCTGTGTGGCATGCCAGCCTCTCAGGGTTCAGCTACAGCTATCTCTGAGTTGTGTCTTCAGTCTAACTCTGTCTCTAAGAGATATGCCAGCCAGCCAGCCCAAGCCACAAATCTATCTATTTTTCTCCGACATGCACTTCAAACGTTCTGCATTGCATGCCAGCAGTGCAGACAGAGCCTAGCTTACAAGTGAACACAGTGAAATGGAAAGGAAGGCATAGTAAGGCAAAGCAATGACATGCCAGGTTCCAACATCTGCATCAACAGGACATCTGCAAAGATGAGAGACTCTCTCTGAACTGACACCTCACTGTTGTTCTCTAAGGATGACTCTTCATTGCCCATGATGTGGAACTCTGAGAAAAAGGCTTCTGGCCTGTTCTGTTTTGCCCTGTGGGCTGCTTTGACTGACCTCTCCTTTCCCACATTTTGATCTGTGGATGCCTTGCCTCTACTGAGCTCCAGGTGCCCGACTGCCCACCAAAAAGTGCTCTGCTTGCCCAGCACTTCTTAGCTAAAAACTTGAGATTCCCTTGATGCCAAGGGCTGAAAATTATCAAGGTGTAATACCTTAAAGAGGAGGTTTGACAACCTGAGTTTGAAGGATATGGCTCCAGCGGTTTTTAAAAATAATAATTTTAAAATCTCAAAATTTACAAAATTCCTAAAAATCAACGGATGAACAGATTTGCTTCAAACTTGGCAAGACTAAAATTCTATCCAAGAACTATCATGGTGCCAAATTTAATCTCTTTATCTTTAAAAATGACCATATATATATATATATATATATATTCTAAAACCTCAAACTTTAAAAAATCTCTAAAAATCAACGGATGAACAGAGTTGCTTCAAATTTGGCATGGCTAAAGGCCTTCCTTAAAGCTATCATGGTGCCACGTTTCATCTCTTTATCTTTAAAAATGGCATAGCTGTAAGCCCTTTTTGTTACACACCAAAAGAAGTAGATGGTGGTTCAAGAAGACTGCCTCAACGGCAGCCAACAGTGAAAAAGAACGCTATGTAGGCACATTAATTTTGTGTCTGCAAGTTCTCTATCTGATCTTTTTCAGCTTGCACTACAAACATTATTTCAGCAATGTTCACGACTGAAAACATATATAAGCCTGTATCTGAAAGGGCAGAAAAAGAAGAAGTAAAGGTTTTTTTGTGTGTGTGTGTCTTATTTTTGATATCAGCCCGAGTACTGGCAATCAGCTTCTGATGTTATCTTTTCAGATTTTGCAAGCTAGGCGAGGGTGTGCTGGATGAATGGGAACGTTTCTGTAGAATCCACTGGGAAATGCTGGGTTTTACAGGGGCTGTGCAGGGGGAAGAGGCCGAGGGGTTGGAAATGGGAAAGAAGTGGGGATTTGGCAGTCATTTGGGAAGAGTTCTCTCTGGCAGAATAGAAGATGCTCAGCCGAAGACCCCAATCTGTATTCCACAACATAACCTACTTCTGATTCATGTTATACATGAGTATGAAATGAGCTATGAAAGTGGACAGGGATATATTTTTCTCCCTCTCTCAGAATATTAGAACCCAATGGGGTCATCCCATGAAGCTGATTGATGGGAGATTTAGGACAGATAAAAGGAAGGACTTCTTCACACAGTGCACAGTTAAACTATGGAATTCAATGCTACAAGTTGTAGTGACGGACACCATTTGGGATGGCTTTAAAAGGGGGTTGGATAAACTCCTGGAGGAGAAGGCGATCAATGGCTACTAGTCCTGATGAACTTAAGGATGGAAAAAGTAATTGAGAGAAAACGAGAATGACAAATGCATCCGTTCCTAGTCCTGAGGAAGTTACTCCATCTCCTTACTTATGCCAGTACAAATATCTATGAAAAATTTGAGAGCATATTGTGCAAAACTGAGAAAATGAGATAGAGCAATATGCATGGTGATAGGGGAGAAATGAGTTTGTTTCACATTTTAATGCTTACTTATCTCAATACATTATTTTTGAACCAATATCCCAACTGAAACTCAGTTATCCTTCAAAATTCACACTTCTCCAAATTTTGCAATGACGATCGCCCATCAAAAATGCATTCAAATATGTGCATATTAGGGGAAACACGCACACAAAAATGTGTCTCTTAGTGCAAATAATGTGTCAAAATGTGTTGTATTGTATCGGGACAATTTAAAGAATGAGAATATGTTAGGCATAATTGTGAAAAAAAATGCCTATATTGGGGGAACATGCATTACAGATTTTCATTCGGATGTTTTTTTAAAAAATCTTAACATTTCGGATGAACTGAATTTAAGATTGGGAAAATTCTCAACGTTTGGGATGAACTGAAGGTTAGAAAAAAATTAGAAATCCAAATTGACGGATTCATCTGTCCTTAAATGAGCATATGAGGCTGGGCCCATAGCTCAGTATTAAAATAGCAAATCAGTGCCTTCCTAGAAAAGAAGGGGGTGTCTTCACGGAGCAGGGTTGGCACAGTGTCCCTCAGAAACCCCGCAATTTCCCTTCCTTGGGGTGGCGTTACCCAACACCAAGGAGGGAGCGCAGCATGTCTGGGCGGCCATCTGGGGACCAGAGCCGGCCCCGCCCACTTCCTGGTAGAATGCGACCAATCACAAGTTACCTTCCACCAGGCACCACTTGGCTACGCCTCCGCTCTGATTCCGGAGTGAGGCTTTGGGGATTTCTTGACATCGTCTTTTCTCCGCAGCTTCAGCAGAAAGCCCCCAGAGTGGGTGCACAATTGCAGCTGCATTGTATAATCGACGCTGCACCACTGCGCAACCACCCCAGGACTTTCTGAGTGTCACCAGCTTTGGAGGAATGAAATGTGGACCTTGCTCTTTGTGGGCAGAAAGTGAGATCCGTCATCCTGTGATCCCAGGACTCCTTCCCAAGGACCATAGAATTGTAGCCTAAATGCCATAAATAAGAGATGATAATGTTTTCGGCTTGGGACCTCAATACTTGAGGGAGCGCCTCTCCCTATATCTGCCTGCCCATGACCTGAGATCTGTTGGAGAAGCCCTTCTCCATGCCCCACCAACGTGAGATATACGCTATGGTGGGACATGGGAGAGGGCTTTCTCTGTTGTGGCACCCCGGCTGTGGAATGCCTTCCCCCTAGAGGCCTGACTGGCACCGGCACTGGCTTCATTTCGGTGCTAGGCTAAGACATGGCTTTTTAATAAAGCCTTTAATGGCTAAATCCACCAGTCAGCACACTGTCTTATTTTAATTTGATTTTACTGTTTTAAAATTTCGTATTGGTTTTAATATATTTATGGTTTAATTTGTTTTAGAATTGTATATTTATTCTATTTTATATGTATGATTTTATCTGAATGCTGCCCTGAGATCCTTGTGATATAGGGCGGGATATAAATGTTTTAATAAATAAATAAGTGCTGTTTTAGTCCTATGCAAATATATGCGGATATAAATCAATTCAGCCACTAAGGTTTCTTCAGCTTTCCTAAAGCCCTGCTCTGGTCGGATGCTTTTTCAGAGCAAAAGCTCCCACCATATCATGCCGTGCAAAGCGTATACCACCATCTCTTGGCAATGCCCATTGCCTGGCCTATGCCAGCAGACGCCGTCACTTCTTAATCGAAAGGTTAGCACCATGACCCGGGGTGCCGACACATTTCCAAAAAGGCCCGCTCGTCTCACCCCCGGCCTCTTCTTTTTCCCAGCCAGAGAAGAAGAAACGGCTTGCGTGAGCAAATTGAAAATTAATTGCCATCCCGTCCTCCGTCTCTGCAGGTACCAAGGGCATCCAAAAATAGGTTGTTTTCTGGAAGGAAGGAAGGAAGGAAGGAAGGAAGGAAGGAAGAAAGAAAGAAAGAAAGAAAAAAGCAGTCTGGAGCTGGGATTCCAAAAGGATCCGCATTTCATCACATGCCCCTTCTCCCTTCCTTATATACTTTTCCTTTTCCTTACACTAGGGTGACCAGATAAAATCCAGGACAGGGCTCATGTAACTTTAACAGTTGTAGAGAAAAGGGAATTTCAGCCAGAGTCATTTGTATGCAATTAGTCCCTGGTGAAATTCCCTCTTAATCACAACAGTTAAAGGTGCAGGGGCCCTGCCTTCTTTTGTATATGGTCACTCTAGTATAGCGCCTTACAATCCCATCCTGGAAAGTCAGGGGATTTCCTCCCTTTTCCAAAAAGTGAATTATATGGAATTTGCAACCATCATGGTTGATCCCTCAAGGGCCTTATTTCGAGAGAGAGAGAGAAAGAGAGAGAGAGAGAGAGAAACCCTCTCTTTTCCGGTCTTTCCCCCTCGTCCTCTCTTCCTTCCTGACCCATCGCTTGAGTCTGTTGTGCCATGGAGGTCATCAGCTCCATTTCCTGAACACCTTAACCGGCTTTGCCGAAGGAAACCTGGAGCCCAGCCGAAGATGAATGGCCAGAAAGCACGAGGGAAGCTTGTAAGATGACCGGCGGGATTACAAGCGCCGCTTCTGTTAACTGGCTAAAAGGTTTGGAAGTGATGGACTAAGCTTTTAAGGGGTCTCTGCAGGAGCCAAGCTTATACAGTTTAGAAAATACTAACGAGTCGCGCACAAGGCAGACGTGGGATGAGAGAGAGAGAGAGATTGGAGCAGCGGAAAAGGAGCCAGGTGGGAATCCTTTGGCAGCTCACGGGCATGTCCGATTCCTTAGGCAGGAACGCTCTGGAGAAGACAAGTGGTCCAGCTGCTCCAATTTGTCTTCCCTTGGTAAACATCCTTGGAGAGGGATGTTGATTCCAAAGGATCCAGAAAGGCTCAAACAACAGCAAATGGAGGGTTCTCAAATTTGCCTGTAGAATAGCTTGTGAAAAATAGCCACTTGCCCTACAGCTGAGGTTTCTGTGTTTTGTTTTACCTGAGTGTCACTATGCTAGTGTAACCAGCATGCTCCGGGAGGGGAGGATTAGGCTGACCATCTGAAAAAGAGGACAGGGCTCATGTAACTTTAACAATTGAAGAGAAAAGGGAATTTCAGCCAATGTCATTTGTATGCAATTAGTCTTGGTGAAATTCCCCCTTCATCACAACAGTTAAAGTTGCAGGCACTATTCTAGAGTGACCATATACAAAAGAAGGCTGGGCAAACATTTCTTGCTTGCAAATATGTTAACCTTTCACCTGAATTCTGCTTCTCATTCTGTCTACCTTCCATCACTCGACAGGGAAAAATAAGCATGGGATTGAGTTTGAAATAATAACCCCAATGGATATATTTATAACCCAGTGATCAGGTTTCTTCAAAAACTAGAAGTCATAAATCTCACACAAGTGTCACCTCACTCCCGAAATGATAAAATGTTCAACATTTCAGTCCTGATCAGCAAACAGGGAGTTCCAGTTTTCATTTAAGAGAACTGATGCCTTGCCATTAAAGACAACCAATGGGGTGTGCACGGACTCCCCAGATCGGATCGGGACCTGTATCGGGACCTCCAATTTTGTTTCGGATCTGACAAAATTGGAGGGCCCCCGGACCGGATTGGGTCTGATCCCGATCCCAAAATTGGACATCAGATTTTTGGATCAGCCGCCATTCCCCCCCCCCCCCATAGACTTGCATTGGGGGAAAGAAAACTTTCCCCCAATGCGAGTCTATGAGGAAAAAATGGCGGCAGGTGGGTGAGGGGGGCCTAACTCCCTCCTCCCCCCTGGGGCCGTCTGCTATGGACGGCCCCGGCAGGTGAGCCCCCTCCTCTGCGCTCCTTACCCCCCTGGGGCCGTCCGTTTCCATCCACTGGTGCCCGTGGGCACCAGCGGATGGAAGCGGACGGCCCCGGGGGGTAAGCCCCCTCCCCTGCCCCCTGCTTACCTTCCATGGACATCCGCTCCCATCCACTGCTGGCCGCTACTGCAAGCAGGCTTTGCGGCTTGCCCCTAGGTAGCATGCCAGGTGATCATCACCTGATGATGATCAGGTGATGATCACCTGGCGCACTACCTAGGGGCAGGCCGTGAAGCCTGCTCACAGTAGCGGCCAGCGGCGGACGGGAGCGGATGGACCCGGGGGGGGGGGTAAGCCCCCTCCCCCTCCCCCTGCTTACCTTCCATGGCTGACCGCTCCCGTCCGCCGCTGGCCGCTACTGCGAGCAGGCTTCGTGGCCTGCCCCTAGGTAGCGTGGCAGGGAAGCCCCCCCCGCTGTCCGTTTCCATCGGTGGGTGCCCACTGGCACCCGCCAATGGAAGTGGTGGCGGGCGCCAGCGGACGCCCGCCAATCCTCCGATCCATCCGATCTGGATCGGGACCTTTCCGGATCAGATTGGATTGGATCGAATGATCCAGCGGTGAGATCGGAAATCGGATAATTGTATCCGATTTCCCCTGGACCGGATCCGGATCGTGGATCGGACCTGATCCAGTGCACCCCCCTAGTGTCCAGTATTTGGGGGTTTTCAGAGTTGCATTTTAAACAGCCTAGAATGTGCAGCATTTCAGGGCAGTCCATTATCACTTGCAGGTTTCAATGCAGGGCAGGTAAGATCAAGGTCCTATCACAGGAATGGGGTACATTCCAAAGGAAGTGAGGCATGTGGCTACCAGGAGGAGGGCCTTCTCTGCTGTGGCACCCTGGCTGTGGAATAAGCTCACAAGAGAGGTTCATCTGGCACCTACGTTATACTCCTTTCGACTCCAGGGGAAGACCTTCGTATTTTCACAATATTTTGACAGTTGATTATCATAGTCTTTTAACTCCTCAATTTTAAATCTATATTTTAAATTTGCATTTTAAATCTGAATTGCTGTGTGGTTGTTGTTTTTTTACCCTGGTTGTGTTTTTATATTGTATTTTTATGTCACGTTTATATACTGTTTTGTTGATGGTTTTAAGTTTTGTGAACCGCTCAGAGAGCTTTGACGATTGGACGGTATATAAATGCAATAAATACAAAACAAAACAAAACAAAACAACAATACATTTGGCCATGGGCCAGATATAGGCAAAGCCCCTCTCCAAGGCCCCACCCTCTCAGAAGGGAAAGGGGGGCGTGGGAACACGTTAGCCGTCAGCTTTAATACCTGTCCCCTGATCGGGCCGTGGTCCATTTGGGAAGGTGGAGGAGAAGCAAGACCCGCTTGGTGCTCAGCTTGGGGTTCAGCTTGGAGCCAATCCTTCACGTGCCAGCCCAGCGTCTTTCTCCAGTGCATAGGTGGGGTTTAGGGGATTTAGGGGACCCTCTAGACTGGTCCTGGGGGCAATCCTGAAGGGATTATTTAGTAATGATGCCTCCTGTTAAAAAGGCAATCAGCAGAGAAAAAACAAAAAGGCAAAACAGAATGAGCATTTACCAGTCCTATGTGCACACAAGGCTAGGGTGACCATATGAAACGGAGGACAGGGCTCCTGTATCTTTAACAGTTATACAGAAAAGGGAATTTCAGCGGGTGTCATTTGAATGCATGTGGCACCTGGTGAAATCCCCTCTTCATCACAACAGTTCAAGCTGCAGGAGCCCTGCCCTCTTTTGTATCTGGTCAAGCAGGGAGGGCTCCTACAGCTTGAACTGTTGTGATGAAGAGGGAATTTCACCAGGTGCTGCATGCATTCAAATGACACCTGCTGAAATTCCCATTTTCTGTTCAACTGTTAGATACAGGATCCCTGTCCTCCTTTCCTTATGGTCACCGTAGATTAGCCCACTCACCCCGCTCCGGAACTTTTATCACTGTTCATTCCTCGTTTGCTATTTTACAAAAAAAAAAAAGTTGCAGAATTCAGAATCTGTTCTCTGTCATATGCTAAGACTCTTACCTACAAAATCTATCCACAGTTTCAGGAGCCTTTGATAAGGCTACTCTAGAGTAAAGGGGCTGTACTTCCCAACCTAATGCAACATTTTCTAATTTGAGGAGGGATGGAGAGGGGAGGGAGAGAGAATGAATGAATAAATCTTTAACAATGTTTTTAAGAAATCATTACAATGCAGCAAACGTGCTCTGTGAAAACTATCAAACGTTCCGAAGTAAGGAAGCCGGTGCTAGCAGGGAAAGAGTTAAACGAGGCCAGGATTCTCCTGAGAGAACTTCTGTCAAGGATGCTAAAAGGAGTATTTAAAGGTGGGCCCCGGAGGACGGAGATAATTGGAGTTCTGCTGTTTCTAATCTAAATTAATAATCCAGTCTGAGACATCAAATGAGGGCTGGCAAAACTCACTGAAGGGGAGAGCCAAGATTTATTTCTTTTAAAATATTCAGAGGGGTTGAGTTTCACACAAGATAGGGTGACCATATGACAGGAAAAACCCAGATTTCTCAGGATTTTTGGTAACAAATCCGGGAAGGGGGGGAATTTATAAAATTTGATGAAAAATTCAGATTTTTTCCCATTCTTCCCAGCCAAAGCGCAACTCTCCTTTAATGAGAATTAACAAAGATGCTTTCAGCTCCGTCATTTTTAAAGATAAAGAGTTGAAACTTGGCATCATGATAGCTCTTACGTAGGGCTTCAGCCATGCCACGTTTCAAGCAGATCTGTTTATCTGTTGAATTTTAGCAAGTTTCAAAACAAAATTGAATTTTAAAACTAAAAAAAAAAAAAAAAAAGCCAGCTGGCCAGCAACAAGCCCTGTTAAGCAGCAGCATGCAGTGGAGCGAGGATACAATCAGAAAAGATATGTGAGGGAAGGGGAGAATGTATCACACAGAGTAGCAACAAAGTACAGCAAAAGCTACAAAAATAGGAGTGAGTGAAGTTAATTTCACTTGTTATTTCAGTGATTTTAACATTAAGATGTTATGCAGAACAGATCCATCTTAATTGTGTGCTGTAAAATCATACATGTGACCTAGGCTATATTCAGGTGGGCACTCCCTTTGGTGCTGGGGATGCCCCCTTGGGGGCCAACCATGTTGTCCTCCTTTTCGGTTTTCAAAATATGGTCACCCTAACAGTAGTGGGTTGCCACAGCTCATGTGTATAATATTATTCAGGCCTTGCTGAACTGTAATTGGTTGAGCGACCTTGAAGTGAATTGAGGATCCTGTTACAAAGTTAGGATTCCTGATTGGCTTTTTCATAATCCCTGGGTTTTGCAGCCTTGGGAGACACTGATTGATTTGCATCCCAAGGGTGAGGATAGATATCTTTTTGCCCAATCCTGGAAAAAAAATTCCTATTGAAAGACAGGACTCTAGTGCCTGGGCAATTCCTTTTTCAGATTTGGACTGGTTTCCTTTTAGAAAGGGTAAAGTTCCAGCTTATTTATTCTCTGGGATAACATGCACACAGAATTGATAGTGGTACTCAACTTCTTGTGCTCTCGAACCCAGCTTTGCTATTCACTACCACGGCTTTGGAATTCACTAGTGCCGGCCACCAGTTTAGATGGCTTCAAGAAAGGCTTAATTAAGACAATGTTTGCTGAGAATTCAGTAAAGCATAGAAACTGTTCATCCTGCGTTCAGTCAAATCACCATGGAAAAAGTTTATTAATTAGTTAATCTTATGTTTGTTGAGAATGCACTAAGGCATAAAGGTATTTCATGCAGCACTTAGCTGAATCAATACTTTATTGAACAATCAGAGCCAAAACAACCATATGCAAATAACTAAAGTGTTCTGTGCACAGTGCTTTAAAGAGGAAAAAGAATCTTTTCCAAGGAAAAGCTACAGGAATGAGGAGATAAACC
Source organism: Anniella stebbinsi (assembly GCA_029215795.1). Lineage (NCBI taxonomy): Eukaryota > Metazoa > Chordata > Lepidosauria > Squamata > Anniellidae > Anniella > Anniella stebbinsi. The sequence continues at coordinate 365,990,922 of JARDYH010000001.1, forward strand.
AAATATTCTGCTTCCTATCAAGCCAAAAGCTTCCACAAGAGCCTTTTATCTTAATTAATCTATAGAAAGATCACCTATAATAAGATAGTGTTACGCTCCTGTTCCCCCGTCCTGAGAGGGGTGAACTTGGAAGGGTTTCAGCACTTACTCAGGCTTGAGTTTCCTAGAAGATTTGTGGCATTTCTTTTATACGAAGCATATTTACACTGTGCTCAGGATGAAGGCTTGCAACAGCAGAACTCCAAGCAAAACCTTGCTTCCTCTCCACTGCCCAGCGATCCTTGTTCAGCAAGACAAAAGCCAACCTCACCTTTTTGTCTTAGATTGACCTTTCCCCCAGATTCGCTCCCTCCTAGCCTCTCACGCCTTGTAGAACAAAAAGGTCACCCATTCAAGAATTACAATGTGTGTGTGTTGTGTGTTGGAGGGGACTCCTCAATCTTTTTTTTACTCAGTGACACTGAATAGAAAGGGTCCGTTGGAGGTAAGAACATAAGAACATAAGAAGTGCCATGCTAGATCAAATCTAGGGTCCATCTAGAATCATGGAATCATAGAATCATAGAATAGTTGAACTGGAAGGGGCCTATAAGGCCATCAAGTCCAACCCCCTGCTCAATGCTGGAATCCACCTTAAAGCATCCCAGACACATGGCTGTCCAACCGCCTTTCAAAAGCCTCTAGTCCAGCACTCTGTTCTCACAGTGGCCAAACAGCTGTTGACCAGGGACCAACAAAGCAGGACATGGTACAATAGCACCCTCCCACCCATGTTCCCCAGCAACTGGGGCACACAGGTTTACTGCCTCAGATACTGGAGGTAGCACACAGCCATCAGGACTAGTAGCCATTAATAGCCTTCTCCTCCAGGAATTTATCCAACCCCCTTTTAAAGCCATCCAAATTGGTGGCCATCACTACATCTTGTTTGGGCTCAGTAATTTAGACTGACCCCAAGCACATAACAATAGAAAGATAGGGAAAGGTGGGCGCAGGATAGCACCTTCTGGAATGGTGCCTTCACCAACAGGGCCTGGACGAAAGGATCTCTCTTCTCTCCTTTCTCTTGGGAGGATGGAAAGACTTGCTGTCAATGGTGGCTATGGAGGTGCTGAAGACACCAGGACAACGTGGTTGGTGACAAGTGTAGGTGTGTTGGAGCTCTTGAAGAAGGCCAGTTGCCCAGCAGGACCCATGGACAAGAGCTCCCTAGACTTATGCCTCCTTGTCAGCATTGCAACTTACTTGCCTCCCGCTCTGGCCCAGACAACAGTAGTGGTGAGAAGGAGGAACAGCAGATGCCATGGCCTCCTTGCTTCCTGGCTCTTGGTCTGCCAAGCAAGCCAGTGGGAGCAAAGGTGGGAAAGATGATGATAAGCAATAGCAATGGTGATGATGGTGTTGAGAAGGCAGACTCGTCGAGGGAGGGCCCTTCATTGAAGGTGCCCTGCCCAAGGGTCCAAAAGCCGTAACCATCACTGCATGTCAATACGGTGGGAGGAGATAATCTCTCCCTTCCCTGCCTCCCTCGTCACTCTCCATTCTGTTCTTAAAGCGAATGAAAAATCGATGAAAAACAGAGCTGTTTAACGCATGCAAAAACAAAAACAAAAGTTGGATATTTGCTAGGGCTGCGAATGGACCCCCTGTATCTCAATCTGTCAGATCCAGATCGGGCATCGTCTTGCCATCGTCTTCCATCCTTGCTGTGGGCTGCCGCATTTCTTGGTCGCAGCAGGTGATGATGTCACCCGCCATGACCGGCAAATGCGGCGCTCTAACCAATTAGAGTGCCACATTTGCCGGTCGTGGCAGGTGATATCATCAGCCGCAACCAGGAAATGTAGCGGCCCACAGCAAGGAGGGAAGATGACGGCAGGATGATGCAGAGGAGGCAGCAGGTAAGCAGAGAGAGTGGGGGGAGGGAGAGAGCAGGCAGAGCGGGAGGGATGCTGTGACCAGATCCAGATCGGATCGGATCCCCGATCCGGGCCAGATCTTATTTGGATTTGGGATCCAAAGGCCCGGATCACCCCGATCTGACTCAGATTCGGGATCTGGATCCGGATCCAGTCACAGCCCTAATATTTGCAAGCAATTTCAGCTCTATGGTAAAATACATATAAAGGGAACAATGGTGCAGATTCGTGTATTTGCAGTAAAACATGTCCTTGATCCAATGTGTGGTGCCTCATGTATTTTCCCCTACAGGGTGATTGTCACACAAAGCAATTTCAAGGCACAGAGCAGGGTGGAGGGAGAGGTGGAGCTGGGGACACGTAAACTATCTCCATTTAGGAAAAAAAGTCACAGGGAGGACAGCTTTCAGTTTGATTTGTGGCTTTGAAAACCTCCTTTTCTTTTCACTCAACTGACCACTGCAGCTCCACAGCTGGTGATGAGTGCGTAAGTAAACCCCAGAACAGACCGAGGACTCCTTGGCAGTTCCCTTCCCCTCTGGGAGCCATTATGAACAACTGCTATTTTGTAAGACATCTGCTGCCAGTCTCCTCAGAGGTCAGATGTTAGTGCAACCAGGGTCAGCAACAAAGTCAAATTTTTCACACTCAGTGCTCCATGTTTGTAGGACTAAACCATTACAGCCGGTTTACGGCAGGGTTGGAGATGCCTTGGTCAAAGCCACCTTTTAGTTTAAGGGTTGTTATACAACCCGCCTGTTAAATTATTACATTGATTAGGAACATAAACCTTGCCATGCGAGATCAGACCAACAACTTGCTAGTTCTGTATTTTGGGGTCCAGCCTGATGTGGACAAAGAAACTGGTGCTCCTCTGTTTGTGTCATCTTCTTTTTATCCCTAGCAATTGGAGCTTAGAATCAGAGTCCCTTGGCTCAGAGTTTCTTTCTCCCTGACCTCTTTTCTAATGAATTTATTTACAACCATCATTGGAAGATGATGAACCTTGGCTTAATTTCAAAAGTCCTCTGGAAGCAATTAGTTTAGGCCGCTGGTAACAGTGATCTGTGCCTCCCCAGGCAGATTGCTGGACAGGGAAGAAGAGAAAAAGAGAGTGGCAGAAAGGGGTGGCAGAAAGAGAGAGAAAGAAGTGGCAGAAAGAGAAGGGAGTGGCAGAAAGAGAGAGAAGGGGGTGGCAGAAAGAGAGAGAAAGAAGTGGCAGAAAAAGAGAGAAAGAAGTGGCAGAAAGAGAGAGAAGGGGTGGCAGAAATAGAGAGAAGGGATGGCAGAAAGAGAAAGAGGGTGGCAGAAAGAGAAAGAGGGTGGCAGAAAGAGAGAAAGGTGGCAGAAAGAGAGAGAAAAGAGGGTGGCAGTGAGAGATCACAAAGCACTCAAGCAAAGATAGCTTTGCTCCAAAAAGGAAGTGGCAGCTATAACTCCATGGAAGTTTGCAGGGATGTACTTGATGCACAATGAAAACCCTGCATGATCACAAAGACAACTATGCTCCAGAACGTAGGGGTGGGTGGGGTGGCAGTGGTATGTAAAAGGGCGGCTGTGGGAACAAATCTGGCAGCACAATCTGTTGCTAGGCAGATCATGGAAGCAGAGAATGCAGGTGAGTACCAGAGCTGCAGCAGTGATCTGAACCGCTCTTGTTGTGTGACTCTGTAGGCAACCCAAATAAGCCCCGGTGACCGACAGATGACACGATAACCCGCCATGGATTAAATAACCCCTACTGCAGATAAGCAATTGCGGATTTTAAAAAATCCCGATGGATGACACGATAACCCACAATGAGTTAAATAATCAGTGATAGGTTATTTAACCTATCATGGGTTATCATGTCATCTGACTTCAGAGAGAGAGAGAGAGAGAGAGAAGGCCATTGATAATGAACACTCAGTTCAAGTTGTGTTTGGGCTATACCACTTCCCAAATTTACCAACATTATCTATAAGTATATTAATTACTTCATTATCAGCCTAAAATAACCATGATCGGATATAAAAATAATTCTGATACAATAAATGATTCATTATTTAATTACAGATAAATCATAACACTCAATTTGGGTGAAATTTGGCTTCTATTTTAGTGGTCATCCTGCATTTCATTCATTCCAGATTCATCAGATATAGCAAATAAAAACTTTAGCAGCTTGTGTGCAAACAGAAAGATTTCCCCTTTCTTTCCCTGGGTCAGTAACCATTCTTGGAGAATCATAGGCCAATGGATGTCATCTTAAACCCAATTCATTTCATGCGCCCAATGTGAGTCAGCGAGTGTTGCACAATCAAAGGATAAAGTAATATGGGCACATTTCTGAGCCACCTTGAATGGCTTTTCACTAGATAAGGCAGAATATAAAAGTCAACAATAAAATAAATAAATAAATAAAATAAGTGCCCTTTAACAGAAATAGTTTTATAGATGGTTGGCACCCAGAAGCCATGATTATGATTATGGGCCTGTTCAGATGACACAATAAGCCATAGGCTGCTAACCCCTTTGCAGCAAATGGTTAGCGAGCATGTTTAAACCGTGGTTATGTAGTCACCATAGTTAGGAAAGGTTCACACGACACACTAAGCCGTAATAGTTAGCTCAAGATGCTTAACCACTGTGGCTTAGCATGTCATCTGAACAGGGTCAAGCTCTGTTTTAGTTACTGCTGGTTTATAGGTGAATGCCATCAACTTAGAATGTGGTACAGGTACGAAGTTTGCCCATTCCTTAAATGTATGCTAAGACACAGCAATACTATATTTTGAACTATTGTGTGGTGGTTGCGCCTCCTGTAGTTACTGAGTAATTCTGTAGCTATGGAGGAAAGATTTTAGTTCTGCATAAGAACATAAGAAAAGCCATGCTGGATCAGACCAACAATCCCTCTAGTCCAGCACTCTGTTCACACAGTGGCCAACTAGCTGTCGGCCAGGGACCATTAAACCAGGATAAGGTGCTACAGCACCCTCCCGCCCATGTTCCCCAGCAACTGGTTTATACAGGCTTACTGCCTCTGATACTGGAGGTAGTACATAGCCATCACAACTAATAGCCATTGATCGCCTTCTCCAGGAAATTATCCAACCCCCTTTCAAAGCCATCCAAATTGGTGGACGTCACTCCATCCTGTGGAAGGAAATTCCATACTTCAGCTACGTGCTGTGTGAAGAAGTCCTTCCTTTGATCTGTCCTGAATCTCCCACCCATCAGCCTCATGGGATGTCCCCACTGAGTTCTAGTATTATGGGAGAGGGAGAAAAATGTCTCCCTATCCACTGTCTCCACACTGTGCACAATTGTGTGCACACTGTTAACGAGGACTAGCTGATACAGTCGTATTACGCCAGTGTTTTGTGATCTGCACTTGCTTCCAGTCTGTTTCCAGGCCCAGTTCAAAGTTCTGATATTCTTTGTGTCCACTGCTCTGAAATTCTCGAATGTATATAAATATTGTAAATAATAATAATAAAAACATTGCTGAAGGTAAGCAGGTCTGCATCTGGTCAGTGCTTGGAAGGGAGATGACCTGGGGACTGCATGTAGGCACCTTGAGTTCCACAACGAAAGGAAAGCGGGATATCCATCCATCCATCCATCCATCCATCCATCCATCCATCCATCCATCAATAGTAAACCGAGGGACAGAATTCTACAACTGCCCACTGTTGTGGGATGTCCCACCATCAGAATGGAGTAGAAAGATCCCTCCTTCAGGAGGCCACAGGGGTACACCATGGCACAAGGTGTTTGTGTGATAGTTTTGAATATTCCAGGGCCTGAGGAGCTAAGAATTTGCTGCGGTGTCACGCAGAGGCGTTCTTTCTGTGTGTGTGTGTGAGAGAGAGAGAGTTAATACCACAGACTTATCACACCCTTGAACAACCTCCGCACAGCTAAAGCTAGCCCCTCAGCCCCCAAATTGACACCAGGATGGGTGGGTGAGCGATTTGCTGCCCTCCCTGCTCCCCGCTTTCTGCAGCTTTTATGTTATGAACAGATGTGATCAACCCAGGGAGAGTCACTGAAAGCTATTCTGTTCTAAGCCACTGGCATTTTAAGTGTTTTGTGAGTAGGACAGCTGGGAAAACAAAACAAAGGAAAGACAGAGAGAGAGAGAGAGAGAGAGAGAGAGAGAGAGAGAGATGGAGGAGGGAGAGTGTGTGTGTGTGTGTGTGAGAGAGAGAGAGCTTTTTAAATTATTGTTCATGTTCGCTATGTCGTGGCACATCTTTCCTCACACAAGCGAGATGAAAAAAGGCAGGGCCCAGAGCACCTCATTAGCTCTCCTCTTCCCGCCTTTATACCTAAGAGAGTAATTAGGTTTTGTGGCAAAGATGGATTATGCAGACCCAGGCGTGAGGATACTAATCAGTCGGTATTTCTGAGGACAGCAAAAAGTGGAACAATAGTGGCGGTGGTGATGGGGGCAGGAAGAGGCACGCGCGTTACGAAGACGTGAAGATGAACGCACGAGATTCGATTGGCTGGTTTTAATTAGGGATGTGCACTGACCCCCCGGATCGGATCGGATAGCGGATCGGAATCGGACCTGGGGGGTCGGATCGGATCGGATCGGATCGGATCGTGTGTCGGATCGGATCGGATCCGATTCCGATCCGCGGATCGGATTTTCCGATCCGGATCGGACGCCATTTTGAATGCTTTTTCCTATAGCAAATTATTGTTGTTTTACAAAAACGCCTATAACTTTTTCATTTTTAACGACAGAAGGATGAAACTTGGGCACATTGTACACTGGTTAGGGATAGGTATCTGTGAGAAATTTCAGAAAGATTGGTGCATGCAGTTTGTGGCAATTAATTTTTTAATAAATAACATGGAATGCCTATAACTCGGTCATTTTTAAAGTTACACACATGAAACTTTGCCACATTGTAGGTGGAACCTTGGGACCCACGTGTGTGAAATCCCAGAACCGTGGGTGCTTGCCTGGTGTGGCAATGAATTTTTGAAAAATGGGTAGTAGTGGGGTAAATGCAGTTATGCCTCCCATGTTTTTATTTTTAAAGATACAAACAGGACACTTCGGCACATTACAGGGAACACTTCCCTTGATATGTGTGTAAAATTTCAGACAGCTAGCTCCAGGCATGTGTTGGCAATGAATTGTTGAAAATTGGGTAGCAGTGGGGTAAAATACAGTTTTGCCTCCCATTTTTTTATTTTCAAAGATACAAACGGGAAACTTTGGCACATTGCAGGGAACACTTCACTTCAAATGTGTGTGAAATTTCCGGAAGCTAGGTGCAACATTTTAGTGGGAAACGAACGTTTATTCATGGCATTTCACATGGGATTTATGGGTTGGTTTTAAGAGCTACAAACCTCTAACTCGCTCACATGGCACAGGACCTATGCCCGCTCAAACGCTGGAAATTTAACAAACTTTGGTGCAATGCTTTAGTGGGAAAACAAAGGTTTATGCATGGCATTTCACATGGGATTTATGGGTTGGTTTTAAGAGCTACAAACCTCTAACTCGCTCACATGGCACAGGACCTATGCCCGCTCAAACGCTGGAAATTTAACAAACTTTGGTGCAATGCTTTAGTGGGAAAACAAAGGTTAAACTTTATTATTTTAAACCTTCAGGAAGGGGACATTGCCTGCCTGGTGTGGATTGGTAATGAGGGAAGAAAGTTTCACTTATTCATTTGTAAAATGTAAAGTGATTGTAAATTGCTTTAGGGACCCATACATTTACATGACAAGACAGGTGTTGGTTGCAGGAATGCTACCAAATGCACTAGTAGCTAATCCCAGGTAATAGCTATTCAGATCCTAGCTAATAGCTATTATTCAGATCCTAGCCTGGGAAGGGATCTTGCAGGATAAGTGATTGTTCTTTTCTTGTGTACTATGTAATTCTAAACCAGAAGGCTGCTTTGATGTAGAGCCAATCCACATGGTCTCTTGCAGCACCTAGTATTATTTATTTCTCCTTCCACAGCAGAATCTGGAAGGCGGGCAGGCAGGCTGGCATTTAATGGGCAAAGTCCAACAGCGGCATTGGGGACTGGGTGACATTCTCCTTGAGGGCGAATGCCAAGTCCCATGGCTTGTGCGAGGAGGGCGGCTTGCTCTCTTTGCAGGAAGGATCTGGGAGGCGGCAGGCGGCATCAGCAGCGGGCGGGCAGGCTGGCATTTAATGGGCAAAGTCCAACAGCGGCTTTGGGGACTGGGTGACATTCTCCTTGAGGGCGAATGCCAAGTCCCATGGCTTGTGCGAGGAGGGCGGCTTGCTCTCTTTGCAGGAAGGATCTGGAAGGCGGCAGGCGGCATCAGCAGCGGGCGGGCAGGCTGGCATTTAATGGGCAAAGTCCAACAGCGGCTTTGGGGACTGGGTGACATTCTCCTTGAGGGCGAATGCCAAGTCCCATGGCTTGTGCGAGGAGGGCGGCTTGCTCTCTTTGCAGGAAGGATCTGGAAGGCGGCAGGCGGCATCAGCAGCGGGCGGGCAGGCTGGCATTTAATGGGCAAAGTCCAACAGCGGCTTTGGGGACTGGGTGACATTCTCCTTGAGGGCGAATGCCAAGTCCCATGGCTTGTGCGAGGAGGGCGGCTTGCTCTCTTTGCAGGAAGGATCTGGGAGGCGGCAGGCGGCATCAGCAGCGGGCGGGCAGGCTGGCATTTAATGGGCAAAGTCCAACAGCGGCTTTGGGGACTGGGTGACATTCTCCTTGAGGGCGAATGCCAAGTCCCATGGCTTGTGCGAGGAGGGCGGCTTGCTCTCTTTGCAGGAAGGATCTGGAAGGCGGCAGGCGGCATCAGCAGCGGGCGGGCAGGCTGGCATTTAATGGGCAAAGTCTCTCCTTTCCCGGGCACTGTGGCAGTGAGAGTGCCATAGGCTGCAAAAGAAGAAGGGGGGGGAAAAAGAATGAATATTAGTTGACCACTTCAACACAACCAGCTCCCTTCCACCCAGGATTGCCCTTCCTGAGTGCCCACGCCAAAGCAGGCACACGGGGCTGCCTGCTCACTCGGAAGTTAGCATGCAGACAGCCAACCTTCAGTTAGGTGGAAGGTGCCCCCCCCCATTCACAGAACACTTACCGTAGTCCTCCTGAGGGCGTTGTTGATAAGATGCCACTTCCAGGCGGGCAGTGACGGGCAGGTGGGCAGTCTGCATTACCGTCTCTCCTGGGCACTGTGGCAAAGAGTTCCATAGGCTGCAAAAGAAGAAGGGGGGGGGGAAGAATATGAGGAAAATGATACTTTTCCACCACTGGCTCCCTCCCACCCAAGACTGGCATGTGCCCGTCCTGAGTGCCCACGCCCCAGCAGGCACACGGGGCTGCCTGCTTGCTTACTCGTGGGTAAGCTCTCTGACAGGCTCTTACCAGAGTCGTGCGGGCGACGTGAATCGATGGGCCACCTCCATGCGGCCGTGGCTGGGGCAGATGGGCAGTCTGGATTCACGGGTACGCTTTGCGCAGTGGCGAAGAGTTCCATAGGCTGCAAAAGAAGGAGGGGGGGGGGAAAAGAATTAACATGAGATAAATCATACTTTTCCACCATTGGCTCCCTCTCACCCAGGACTGGCATCTGCCCGGTCCTGAGTGCCCACGCCCCAGTAGGCACACGGGGCTGCCTGCTCACTCGGAAGTTAGCAGGCAGACAGCCAACCTTCAGTTAGGTGGAAGGTGCCCCCCCCCCCATTCACAGAACACTTACCATAGTCCTGAGGGCGTTGAGGACTCGGTGAGATTCTCCTGGAGGACCCCTAGTCCCATGGCTTGTGCAAGAAAGGCGGCTGGCCCGCCTCGCAGGAACGATCTGGAAGGCGGCAGGCGGCATCAGCAGCGGGCGGGCAGGCTGGCATGTAATGGGCAAAGTCTCTCCTTTCCCGGGCACTGTGGCAGTGAGAGTGCCATAGGCTGCAAAAGAAGAGGAGGGGGATAATGAATATTACATAAATACTTTTATACTGCAAAAGAAGAAAGGAAAATAAATAAAGATTTGTATTAATTAATACATGCAAGTCCTAGTAACTAGTCTCCCACCGGCACACTTCTCTGGTTTGTGATGCAATCCTCTTTCTCCTGCACCCCTCCCTTTCTAAATCACTCTTCTGAGCCCATTGTTAGAGGGATTGGCTATCCTTTTGTGTCTGGCAGGACACAGCTTACCGGATCATTAGAGAATCACCATTTCTTTTGTCCTTGGGTTATTCATTCACTCCTAATAGCACCCTACGTTAGGCTGACCAGATCAAATCCAGGTCAGGGTTCCTAACTTCAGCAGTTGTAGAGAAAAGGGAATTTCTGCCAGTGTCATTTGTATGGAATTAGTTCCTGCTGAGATTCCCTCTTCATCACAACAGTTAAAGGTGCAGGGGCCCTGCCTTCTTTTCTATATGGCCACTCTGCCTGCACTCTTACCTGAGTCGTAGGGGCGACGTGAATCGAGGGGCCACCTCCATGCGGCCGTGGCTGGGGCAGATGGGCAGTCTGCTTGCTTACTCGGAAGTAAGATCTCACACTGCCCCACTTCTGGACACTCTCAGGTGTCCCTGCGTTGACTGCACACACTTACCTTATTCGTGCGGCGGCTGTGGATCGGAGGACTCCAGTGGCACATAGGCTCCTCCAGGCAAAGTCCCAGTGGCACAGGCTCCTCCAGGCAAAGTCCCAGTGGCATAGGCTACTCCAGGCAAAGTCACATTGGCACAGGGTCCTCCAGGCAAAGTCACAGTTTGGCACAGCTCCCTCCAGGCAAAGTCACATTGGCACAGGGTCCTCCAGGCAAAGTCACAGTTTGGCACAGCTCCCTCCAGGCAAAGTCACATTGGCACAGGGTCCTCCAGGCAAAGTCCCAGTTTGGCACAGCTCCCTCCAGGCAAAGTCACAGTTTGGCACAGCTCCCTCCAGGCAAAGTCCCAGTGGCACAGGCTCCTCCAGGCAAAGTCACATTGGCACAGGGTCCTCCAGGCAAAGTCACAGTTTGGCACAGCTCCCTCCAGGCAAAGTCACATTGGCACAGGGTCCTCCAGGCAAAGTCACAGTTTGGCACAGCTCCCTCCAGGCAAAGTCCCAGTTTGGCACAGCTCCCTCCAGGCAAAGTCCCAGTTTGGCACAGCTCCCTCCAGGCAAAGTCACAGTTTGGCACAGCTCCCTCCAGGCAAAGTCCCAGTGGCACAGGCTCCTCCAGGCAAAGTCACATTGGCACAGGGTCCTCCAGGCAAAGTCACAGTTTGGCACAGCTCCCTCCAGGCAAAGTACCAGTTTGGCACAGCTCCCTCCAGGCAAAGTCACAGTTTGGCACAGCTCCCTCCAGGCAAAGTCCCAGTGGCACAGGCTCCTCCAGGCAAAGTCACATTGGCACAGGGTCCTCCAGGCAAAGTCACAGTTTGGCACAGCTCCCTCCAGGCAAAGTCCCAGTTTGGCACAGCTCCCTCCAGGCAAAGTCACAGTTTGGCACAGCTCCCTCCAGGCAAAGTCCCAGTGGCAGAGGCAAAGTCCCAGTGGCAGAGGCAAAGTCCCACTGGCAGAGGCAAAGTCACAGCTGCATGGGCACCTCCAGGCAGGCAGGCGGGCGGGCAGGCAGAGGCGGGCATGATGCCAGGCGCTTGCACATTGCACAAGTAAGCAATAGAACCGTGAGACCAGCCCACGCATTCCGGCTACTTCACAATGGCGGCAACCTAGCAGGCAGGCAGGCAGGCAGGCAGGCAGGCAGGCAGAGGCAGAGGCAGAGGCGGGCATGATGCCAGGCGCTTGCACATTGCACAAGTAAGCAATAGAACCGTGAGACCAGCCCACGCATTCCGGCTACTTCACAATGGCGGCAACCTAGCAGGCAGGCAGGCAGGCAGGCAGGCAGAGGCAGAGGCAGAGGCGGGCATGATGCCAGGCGCTTGCACATTGCACAAGTAAGCAATAGAACCGTGAGACCAGCCCACGCATTCCGGCTACTTCACAATGGCGGCAACCTAGCAGGCAGGCAGGCAGGCAGGCAGGCAGGCAGAGGCAGAGGCAGAGGCGGGCATGATGCCAGGCGCTTGCACATTGCACAAGTAAGCAATAGAACCGTGAGACCAGCCCACGCATTCCGGCTACTTCACAATGGCGGCAACCTAGCAGGCGGGCAGGCGGGCAGGCAGGCAGGCAGGCAGAGGCAGAGGCAGAGGCGGGCATGATGCCAGGCGCTTGCACATTGCACAAGTAAGCAATAGAACCGTGAGACCAGCCCACGCATTCCGGCTACTTCACAATGGCGGCAACCTAGCAGGCGGGCAGGCGGGCAGGCAGGCAGGCAGGCAGAGGCAGAGGCAGAGGCGGGCATGATGCCAGGCGCTTGCACATTGCACAAGTAAGCAATAGAACCGTGAGACCAGCCCACGCATTCCGGCTACTTCACAATGGCGGCAACCTAGCAGGCGGGCAGGCGGGCAGGCAGGCAGGCAGGCAGAGGCAGAGGCAGAGGCGGGCATGATGCCAGGCGCTTGCACATTGCACAAGTAAGCAATAGAACCGTGAGACCAGCCCACGCATTCCGGCTACTTCACAATGGCGGCAACCTAGCAGGCGGGCAGGCAGGCAGGCAGAGGCAGAGGCAGAGGCGGGCATGATGCCAGGCGCTTGCGCATTGCACAAGTAAGCAATGAAACCGTGAGACCAGCCCACGCATTCCGGCTACTTCACAATGGCGGCAACCTAGCAGGCGGGCAGGCGGGCAGGCAGTTTTTTAAATCATATAGCCAAAATAAACACAACACACAGTGACAGCCCTGCAAGGCTGCCACATAAGTCCAAAAGACACAGTCAGAAACAGTGTGGGATGCTGCTTGTCATCCACTCAATGTAGGAGCCTGGAAGAGGAATCCTATCGCGTCCTTCGTTCATAGTCAGAGAGGTGCATGCGTTCCTTGGCGATAAAATTAAGCCTTCTTCTTATCCAAAGTTCTCATGAGCCTCTGACGTGGTCTTACAAGAAGAAACGCCCATGGAAGTGTGGGACCTTACAGAAGGCCTGGAGGGAGCCATCGGAGTCCAATTTCAGAGGCACACGTGCAAGCACATTGGTTCAAGTCAAACAACATAGAATGTGTGAGATGCTTGTGCATCCCCTCAATGTAAGAGGCTAGGAGAAGAAACTAGATCCCTTCGGGATCCATCGTTCAGAGTTGAGTTACTGAGCTGTAAACAACACAGCCAGTAAATTAAAGTAAAGAAAATTAATTAACCGAAAATAAGAATTAAAAAATCAAGGGCCTGCCGGTGCCTGCCCAAAGGTGTGGGATGGATGGGGGGTGCCTGCCAATTACTCCCCCGCGGGCATGAGGGTGGGGTATCCCAGCAGGGGCAGATTGACCTTGAGGAAGACCAGCTGCTCCACAATCTCAGCGTCCAAGCGAGAGCGGTGGGGTGTGACCACGTCGCCCGCCATGGAAAACACCCGCTCGCTTGGAACGCTGGACGGTGGGCAGCTGATTCTGTCCATGGCCACCCGTGCCAGATCAGGCCACATCTGGCACCGAGATGACCAGTAGGCCAGGGGTTCGATGGAGCCGTCCTCCATCTGCTCCGCCAGGTAACGCTGCACTGCTGCTGCAGCGTCATCCTGGCGGCGGCTGGGTTGAGTGCCTCTATGCCCAACCGCAGCCTGCAAAGCCTTGTCCCAAAACCCCTGGCCTGTCCCCCTGCTGGGTGTGGTGGTGCTGGTGCCGCCGCTGCTGGTGGTGCTCAGCGGACTTAGCGCCTGGGCTTCGGTGGGCTCCTCCTCTGCCTGCCCAATCCTGGCATCCCGGGCCGCCCGAACGTCCGTCACCAGCATTTCCACCCAACCTGCCCGGGAAGTCTGCCCACATAACCCATCCTTGATGCGCGGGTCGCACATGGTGGCCAACATGTACTGCCTCTCGTTGTAGAGAGGCTGGACCCGGCGGGATAGGCTTTCCCTCAGCCTCGTCACCACTTCCCGCACCTCTGGCAGGAAGCGCCTGCCGGTGACGGCATCCCCGGCCTCCAGAAACTCGCCCATCTGATTCTGGAGATGCCTGGCCACGGGGAGCACCTGGCTGAGAAGGGCAGTGCTGCTGCTCAGGGTCTCGGTGGCCTCAAGGAACGGCTTGAGGACCACCAGAAGCTGGGACATGGCCTCCCACTGCTGCCTGGACAGTGGGGCCTGGATGCCAATGTCCCCGACCCTGAACATCTCGTGGACAACACGCTGTTGCTCCACCATACGCTCGAGCATGTGGTAGGTGGAGTTCCAACGTGTTGCCACGTCCTGCACTAGCCGGTGCTGCGGAAGTCCCAGCTCCTGCTGCTTCTCCCGCAGCAACCGACTGCCCTTCACGCTGTGGTGGAAATGCCCAGCCACCTTCCTGCAGCTCTCTAGGAGATTACGGATTTGGGGAGGGAGAGGGGCCTTGCTGCCTCCAAGGCCATCCCTGACGACCAGGTTGAAGACGTGCGCGATGCAGCGGATGCCCTCAAATCCGCCATCGCGCACCGCCTTCAGCATATTGGCTCCCCCGTCCGTGACCATGTAACCGCGGGTGTGCTGGTGCCCGCCCAGCCACCCTGCCACCATGCGGTTCATGGCCTCCGTAATCTCCTCCGCCGTGTGGGACTGGTCCATGACTGCGGTATGAAGGAGGGCCCAGCGGCAGCCCTCCTTCCCAGTCCCAGAAGTCCTGGGTGCTTCCTGCCCTGAGGCTCCCCACCAGTGAGCCGTCAGGGACAGGTAAGCGTGCACTCCTCCTTCGCTGGACCAGATGTCCGAAGTGAAGTGCACCTTCTGTGCCTCTGCCTGGCACAGACGACCCAGAACTAACTCCCTGCATGCCTGGTACAGGGAGGGCACCACACGCCTGCTCAGGGTGGTGCGACACGGCGGCTTGTAGTATGGAACCACAAGAGCCATCAGCCTCTTGAAGCCTGCGTTCTCGACGAGGCTGAATGGCTGGTCATCCAACGCCACCATCTCACCGATGCAATTGGTGATCTGGTTGGGCGCTGGAAAACGCCACCTTGTGGCTCCATACTTCCCCCACCCCATCTCTTCCATGGTGGCCTGGCGAAGCCTCTTGGGGATGGGAGGTCGAGAGCTGGCAGAAGTTGCAGGAGCCTTCTGCTTGCCCTTGCCGCTAGCACCAGTCTGCTGCGAGGTGCCCGCCTCGGTCCCAAGCAAAACAGACTGGTGGTGCCTCTGCATGTGGCGGGTGAGGTTCGTGGTGGTGAAGTGGCCTGGCATTTTTCCCCTGCTCACTGACATCTTGCAGTGGCGACAGACAGCAAAGCGGGAATCCACTGCCACCTCAAAGTGGTCCCACACCTTGCTTGCCTGTCGCTTCTGGGGTGACACAGACGGCCTGCCGGCGCCTTCGCTCTGTGGTGTCACCTCAGGAGCAAGGGAATGAGTGGAAGAGAGGACGGATTGTGGAGAGTAAGTCTCTGGTGCTGCCTGCTCTTCCTCTTGCCCCACATCAGAGTCCTCCTTCTCACTCTGAACCTCGCTGACTTCCACAAGATCTGGGAAAAGATCAGTCAGCGGGTTCACAGGCTCACCCACCAAAGAAGGAGCTGGATAATATAGTGCTCCTTCTTCATGCCCACTGCTGCTCCCAGCACCTGCCTCATGTTGCTGAAAGAGTGCCCTGCAGGCACTACTTTGAGTTGCCTCTGCCTGCTTCTGCTGCCCCAGTGGAGAACGCCTCAGTTTAACTGGGGGTGTGGAAGTAGGCTGCCTGCTGCTGGTCCCAGCAGCAGCAGCAGCAGCGCCATGCCCAGAGCGGCCTCTCCCAAATGCTGCCTTGGGAGCACCCCCCCTTTGAGTGCCACGCTTCATTTTATTTTTATTATTATTTATTTTTGTGTAAGTGTGTGCTTTGCTGACTTTTTTTGTGTTTGTAGCAGCAGGCTACACAGCCCAGCAACACACACTCACTCACAAGCGCGCACACACACACACACACACAGAGAAAGAGAGAGAGAGAGAGAGAGGATAGAAATATTTTTTTATTATTTTTTTGGGTTTTTTTCAGAAAGCGAAAGTAGAACAAACAAACACACTCACTGCAAAGACAAACTGAACTCACAGACAAACAAACGTGCTATCTAAGAAAGGAAAGGCAAGAGAGAAAGGAAAGCCAAGAGAGAGAACAAGAAAAGCTGAAGTAAAAGATCAGAAACTCCTCAAAACCACCTCCAAATACAATCAAATCAATACAGTCTCTCCAACACAGCTCCAAAACACTCCCTAATCTCCTCCACGTTCAACCCACAAAGAGCCAGAAGGGCAGGGCTGAGAGAATATATACTGGTGCCCTCCTCCAGCATTGCGATTGGAGGCTGAAGAAAGTCTTCACAGGATTGGGTGATTCAGTCATGTATTCTAAAGCACAATTGGTGGATCAAGCTGTCAAACACACACACACAAACACAGCCTCCCCCTCCCTTTCCTGAAGGTTTAAAATAATAAAGTTTAACCTTTGTTTTCCCACTAAAGCATTGCACCAAAGTTTGTTAAATTTCCAGCGTTTGAGCGGGCATAGGTCCTGTGCCATGTGAGCGAGTTAGAGGTTTGTAGCTCTTAAAACCAACCCATAAATCCCATGTGAAATGCCATGCATAAACCTTTGTTTTCCCACTAAAGCATTGCACCAAAGTTTGTTAAATTTCCAGCGTTTGAGCGGGCATAGGTCCTGTGCCATGTGAGCGAGTTAGAGGTTTGTAGCTCTTAAAACCAACCCATAAATCCCATGTGAAATGCCATGCATAAACCTTTGTTTTCCCACTAAAGCATTGCACCAAAGTTTGTTAAATTTCCAGCGTTTGAGCGGGCATAGGTCCTGTGCCATGTGAGCGAGTTAGAGGTTTGTAGCTCTTAAAACCAACCCATAAATCCCATGTGAAATGCCATGAATAAACGTTCGTTTCCCACTAAAATGTTGCACCTAGCTTCCGGAAATTTCACACACATTTGAAGTGAAGTGTTCCCTGCAATGTGCCAAAGTTTCCCGTTTGTATCTTTGAAAATAAAAAAATGGGAGGCAAAACTGTATTTTACCCCACTGCTACCCAATTTTCAACAATTCATTGCCAACACATGCCTGGAGCTAGCTGTCTGAAATTTTACACACATATCAAGGGAAGTGTTCCCTGTAATGTGCCGAAGTGTCCTGTTTGTATCTTTAAAAATAAAAACATGGGAGGCATAACTGCATTTACCCCACTACTACCCATTTTTCAAAAATTCATTGCCACACCAGGCAAGCACCCACGGTTCTGGGATTTCACACACGTGGGTCCCAAGGTTCCACCTACAATGTGGCAAAGTTTCATGTGTGTAACTTTAAAAATGACCGAGTTATAGGCATTCCATGTTATTTATTAAAAAATTAATTGCCACAAACTGCATGCACCAATCTTTCTGAAATTTCTCACAGATACCTATCCCTAACCAGTGTACAATGTGCCCAAGTTTCATCCTTCTGTCGTTAAAAATGAAAAAGTTATAGGCGTTTTTGTAAAACAACAATACTTTGCTATGGGAAAAACGCATTTAAAATGGCGTCCGATCCGCCGATCCGATCCGATCCGGATCGGACCTCGCCGGATCGGATCGGATCGGATCGGATGGTGTATCGGATCGGATCGGATCGGATCGGATTTTCCGATTTTTGGGGCGGATCGGATTCGGATCGTGGATCGGATCCGATCCGATGCACACCCCTAGTTTTAATGACCTCCATTAAAAAAAAAAAAATCAAACACAGATTTCAGTTTCCAAATGACATTTCAATCCACATATTAAGAATAAAATATCCGCTGGGTCTTAGGAAATAGCTTCTGTTTGCAGCAAAGGGATTTCCGCGCGAACATGGCAGCCCGACTTTCAAACGCCCAGACTGTGATAGGGAATAGATCCTATTTAATGTGGCTATGCAGTATAAATTAATCATTTAGACCACCATTGAGACCAGAAGTGCATAACCTTTTCAGCCCCAGGGGCTGCATCAGGCATCAGCTGGAGACGTATTTCCTGGCATTTGTGCAGCCCCCATCTTCAAAAAGGTTGAAATGCCTCTCCTAAGACTTAGTTACCGGCAGGAAGAGCTTTCAGCTAAAAGACGCTGGTATTTTTGCCCCTGCCCCTTTGGCCTTTGGGCTCACCCACCACTGGAATCCGCCCCTCCCCCCCAGGGCTTCTCTGAAATGGAATTTGGCCTTCAGGCTGAAAGAGATTCACCACCCTTGGGTTAGCGAATCTATTTATTTAATTATTGCATTTATACCCTGCCTTTTTTCCTCCAAAGGACTCAAGGCAGCTTCCTCCTCCTCTCCATTCTATCCTCTCAGCAACAACCCTGTGAGGTAGGCTGGGCTGAGAGTCTGCGACTGGCCTAAAGCCACCCAAAGTCACCCACCTTCCATGGAAGAGTGGGGACTATCATAGAATAGTTGAGTTGGAAGGGGTCTCTAAGGCCATCGAGTCCAACCCCCTGCTCAATGTAGGAATCCACCTTAAAGCATCCCTGACAGATGGCTGTCCAGCTGTCTCTTGAGTGCCTCTAGTGTGGGAGAGCCCACCACCTCCCTAGGCCATTGGTTCCATTGTCGTACTGCTCTAACAGTCAGGAAGTTTTTCCTGATGTCCAACTGGAATGCCCGATTCCCAGTCCATCACTCTAACCACTGCACAACACTGGCTGTCCAACACCACCACACCATTTCCAGTATCCAAGGCAGTAAGCCCATATACACTACTTTATTTATTTATTTTATTTATTTCATTTCTAACCCACCTCTCCATCCAGATCGAGGTGGGGAACAACAATAAATATAAATATAAAAACAATAAAATAGATAAACCATTAAAACAGAAAAAATGAATACGTTATTAAAAACATCTTAAAATTGAATTGGGTAGGCCTGCCGGAAGGGAGCAGTCTTCACAGCTCTCTTAAATTCAAGAAGACTGCTAATTGGTCGAATCTCCTCCAGCAAGCCATTCCACAGTCTGGGAGCGGCAGAAGAGAAGGTCCTCTGGGTAACGCTCGCCAGCCTAGTTCTGGCTGACTGGAGTAAATTCTTCCCAGAGGACCTGTGTGTGCGGGGCGGATTATACGGGAGAAGGCGATACCGCAGGTAACCTGGACCCAAACCATGTAGGGCTTTAAAGGTAATAACCAACACTTTATACATCGCCCGGAAACTAATTGGCAGCCAGTGGAGTGATTTTAAGATTGGTGTTATGTGGTCACCCCACTTGATGGGGAACATGGGCGGGAGGGTGCTGTTGTACCATGTCCTGCTTTGTTGGTCCCTGGTCGACAGCTGGTTGGCCACTGTGTGAACAGAGTGCTGGACTAGGTTATGGTGACCAGATGAAATCCAGGTCAGGGCTCATGTAACTTTAACAGTTGTAGTGAAAATGGAATTTCAGCCAGTGTCAGTTGTATGCAATTAGTTCTTGGTGAAATTCCCTCTTCATCACAACAGTTAATGTTGCAGGGCCCCTGCCTTCTTTTGTATATGGTCACTCTAGTATAGTGCCTGCAACTTTAACTCTTGTGATGAAGAGGGAATATCACCAGGAACTAATTGCATACAAATGGCACTGGCTGAAATTCCCTTTTCTCTACAACTGTTAAAGTTACATGAGCCCTGACCTGGATTTTATCTGGTCACCCTAGACTAGGTGGACCCTCGGTCTGATCCAGCAGAGTTCTTCTGATATATTGATGTATCACTTGTACATTTGCTAGTAAACTGTAATTAACAAAGCTCCAGCTGAGTTGTCTGCTGCCACCATCTGCCCCATCGATTCCACTTGTTGCGGCTCTGATGACGTAGGCAAGGTGCTTGCAGCAATGTGCAAGACCAGGCGCCATCTTGAGCTTTGCCTCCTCCTGGCTAATAACAGCTAATCAGGGTAGTGGTGGTGGTGACAGGACTTGGCGGCTCCAGGGAGTGCCAAAGGCATCTTTACACAAAGGGGTGGTTCCTGCTGCCCCTAAGGAGGCAGTAATGCAACCACGCCTGAAGAAACCTGACTTAGGGTGACCCTATGGAAAAGGGGACAGGGCTTCTGTACTTTTAACAGTTGTATAGAAAAGGGAATTTCAGCAGCTGTCATTTGTATGCATGCAGCACCTGGTGAAATCCCCTCTTCCTCACAACAGTTCAAGCTGCAGGAGCCCTGCCCTCTTTTGTAGCTGGTCACTTTAGTATAGCTCCTGCAGCTTGAACTGTTGTGAGGAAGAGGGGATTTCACCAGGTGCTGCATGCATACAAAAGACACCTGCTGAAATTCCCTTTTCTATTCAACTGTTAAAGATACAGGAGCCCTGTCCTCTTTTCCATAGGGTCAGCCTACCTGACTACTATTGCCCATACCCCTGCTATTGCGCCAATTGCGAGCTATTCCCTTCTGTGACCAGAAGGCTCTGAGTCCTTTTTGCATATAGTCCATGATCCATCACGAAACTCGGATTAAATATCGATAATAATATGTAAAGGTATTTCATTATTTTGCTACTTAGTGGGCAATTGGGAAGGATTCTGCTTGTATGTTCTTCCTTATGTCTCCACAAGCACAAGGGAGTAGAGACTTACCCTTTTTGTAAATGGCACCTGTCTCTGAGTGAGGTTGCTTGCCAACATTCCCCCAGGTCTTCTGGGGACTCTGTGTATCCTTTTCCCTACCTGTGTGACAGGTAGGGAAAGCAGTGAAGTGCCTAGGAAGTTGCTCTCCAGGACTGGCGCCACAGGTTGGAGTCATGGCTGGCTGCGGAATGCTGGGAGTTGTAGGACTTTTCCCCCCTGTCGAAATGTGCATAGGGTTGCACTAAGGCCATCTTGCCCAAGCAGCCTGCAAAACCTGGAACTCAGCTGTCCTCCTCCTCCTCTCTCTCCCTCCCCTGGATGAGGAATGGGCTTTTAGGCATGCCAGAGCAGAGGTCCCACCTCTCCCCATGTGTCACCCTGTCCCATTTATTTCCATTGGCCATAACCAGTCCTGTATCTTCTGGTCATGATGGGGCATCTGGGTTGCTGAGGGGACAGGTGGCCAAACTCCTCAGCGATGGTGGGGAGGAAGGCACTTAGGAATGGGGGAAAGAATTCATTCAGTTCACATTTTCATGCAAATTTACTTAATTTTGCACTTTTGAACTGATTAGCCAGGGGTGCATAACTCGGGGCCTGTGGGCCTCATGTGGCCCACCAGAGTCTCAAATCTGGCCCATGGCCTCCTGTGGGAATTTTCCAGGGGACAGGGCTCGGCTCACCTGGAAGTATCCCTGCTGTTATCTTTGATCTGAGATTGAATACGTGAACTGAATATCCATCATTGGTCAAAATTCACATTTCTCTGACTTGTGCAGTAGAGTTCTCCAACAACAACAATAATAAATTGCATAAAGCCCCACGGATTAGGGAAAAGCACAGACAAAAAAGTATTTATTAGTGAAAATTAATATTAGAAATGCATTACATTAGGGCAATCGCTTGGGGAAAAATGTGCACAGACAATGCTTTGTACAAAGATCTGGCTAGGGTAATGGATTCCACACCTTTGCGCATGGATCTCCTAGCCAGCCGTCTTTTCTTGTGATCCAGTTGGAAAGCGAGGAGCCATCAGAAGAATCCTTCCATATTTCAGGTATTTCAACTCTAGCCAAAATTATCAGGGTAGCACACCTCAGATCCTCATTGCCTTCCTCCTAACAGCAGCCATACCAAAAGGGTTTACACGGAACCACCCTTCCTGGGGTGTTAGAAGCAGGCTGATGGCCCTATATCCTGTGGATTAGAATGATTGCCATTAGCATGTCGTTAAAGCTCAGATGTGGCTGGAGCGCTAAAGACCCCCTATTACCGTATCTATTGGGTAGTGTATTAGAGCGTGCCATTTAATTAAAAACCTCATTTATTTGAGCATGAATAATATTTAAGGATTGCTGCAGTACATTATTCTCTTTAGTTACAACTCCTTCAACCCTTCATCCATTGCCTGCAAGCGAGTTCCTTAGGAAGCACATGCGTATTTATGTCTTTAGCCCTAAGATGCTATGTCTTGAATAGGGATGTCGGAGACATCTGCCACAGAATCAAATGACTTCAGATTGCTAAGAATCCGACCCATGGATTCTGCAGAGGACCATCTTGTCCCATGTCAGATTCCATGGACTTGCAGACTGTTTTTTTTTCCTTTCCAGAATTTTATGCAAATTTAGTTTTTGAAAAATATGTAAAATAACATTTTTAAAAACTTGCCTGAAAATGTACAGTTGCCCCATAGGCTAAAACATGAAAATACATGGTTTGCGGGGGATTTGCACATTGGAGGAATTTGCGCATTTTCACAAGTGTGAATTTACATGACAACAAATTTGAACAAATTTAGGAAACTGGAAAAAAATCTGATCCTGTCAATGAGAAGACAATGGAACGAAAGCTACCTGGCAATCTGCAAATTGCAGATGGAGAGGATTTTACAAAACCTGTACATCCCTAACCTTGGAGAGCATCCAGAAACATCATGTATCCCAACATGCAGCAGTCAGGTTGTGGACTGACAGGTTGTAGGTTGTAGCAGTAGCTCCAGGTTGTAGGTGAAAAGGACTCTAGGTTGCAGAGTACTATCAGCCACAGGAAGCAAGTAATACTGATGGTGCAGGACCTCAGCTTCCGTGATGTGTTGGCAGTTCGCTTCCATGAAGTTTTGGTGCTTACCTTAATAGTGCTGCATCTTAGGGCTAAACTACACACTGGCTGAATTCGGACATTAGTCAATGGTGAGTTAAGTAGCCAACTCACAGTTGGTTATTTTGTGGGTACTCCCCACACAACATATTCCTACACAACTGTGGGTGGTTGGGGTTGGCGTTGAGTGGACTAATAGTCAACCCGGCATTTGACTGACATAGCCCCCGCCCCTCTCCCCACCCTCCCCCCTCCCTCAGTCCTCCCAGTTCTATCCCAGCAGCCTCTGCAAGTTGCACCAGTTGTAGCAGAGTGGCAGCTGCCGCTTTGGTCGCTCTTGCCGCCTGCCGCTATGGGCTTGTGTTTTAACCACTCACCACACGCCATTAACACACTCACTCTTCCACACAACACTTTAAACAACTGGCTTCGAGCTAAACAACTTGCAAGCCAGTTGTTTCTCTCAGTTGCTTATTTGGGCAAAATAGCATACCGTCAGTAGTTTGTGAGCGGTGTGTTACCCTCCACACAACACAATAAGCAACACAACTGACAATTATTTCCACCCCCCCCCCCCCCAGTTGCTTAATGTGTTGTCTGAATGCAGCCAGTGGCTCAGTTCGGACGACATATTAAGCAATGGAGGGGAAATAACATACTGATGGTGCATTAGGCAGGCGGAGCTCCACAGATGACACGCTGCAGCCGGCGCTGCTCAGAACCGGCAAACGCCCCAGTTGTTAATAATGTACGCGGCTCTGACTGACAGCTCAGCCGCCATGTTCTCTGCTTACCAACCTCCACTAGTCCTGCAGGCATCCCAGAACACACTGCGGTTGAAAACCCATGGGCGCTGCCATTGCAGCCGATGCAGGACACGCCTCCCAAACCCCATTGGCCGCCTCAGGCAATGGGTGGAACACAGCAGCCTCGGGCAAAGAGGCAGCCAGGAGGAACGGCCGCACCAATACAGCGGCCGCACCCCATGCCCCAGGGAGCGACCCCCGCCCACCCTACACGGGTGAATCGGCAGCCGCGAGGGCGACCCACATCTCCCAGCCCCCAGCCACAACCACCTCCCCCCCAGAGCATCCACCTGCACACACAGGAAAGAAGGCAAGAGTGGGGCGGTTTGGAAAACTTTATTCAGCAGGGAGCTCAGAAATGGGCAATAAGGCACATGGCCATTACGAAGCAAGGGCAGAGCCTACGGAAAGGCTAGGTGCCCCTGGGAAGGGAGAAGGCGACTGGAAGGCACAGTGGTGAAGAGGGGACAGCTGTGAAGAGGGGACACTCCCAGGGAGCCAGCCACAGAACGGGCGAAGGGGAAGAGGTGGAGAGGGGCAGCACGCCAGGGAGAGCTGCCAGTCCACAGATGGAACCCCATAGCCGACACTCACAGGGGGTGGGGTAGCGGAGCCAGATCCAGGCACTGATGCTCTGACGCACCCGTGATGCCTCCAAACGGGTGTGGCGCTCCCCAACGGGATTCTCGGGGCCCGGCAACGGCGCAACGGCCCGCCCATCCACAGCGATGGCGTCGGCGTCCTCGCCTGCCCGGGGGAGGTCGGGGTGCTCGGCCACTAACACGTCCCCACGGGACTCGCAGATGTTGTGTAGGATGCAGCAGCACACCATCACGTCCGGAATGATGTTGGCCTGCAAGTCCAGCAAGCTAAACAGGGAGCGCCAACGCTCCTTCAGACGCCCAAAGGCACGCTCCACAGGCAGGCAGGCAGGCACAGCAATGGTAGTAGTTGTATTTACGCTGGACGTTGGTGCAGGGGTAGTGGTACAGGGCCATCAGCCACGGCTGCAGGGCGAAGGCCTGGTCAGCCAGAAGAAGCGGACCCACTGCACGGCCACACACGGAAGCGGGGCTGGAAGTCAGGAAGCAGCCCGATGTCAGCTTGGCAGCCAGGGGGGAGTTCCAGAAGATGGCCATATTGTGGCTCCGCCCAGACACGCCCGCATAGACGTCCATGAAGCGGCCCTTGGCATCCACCACCGCCTGGAGAACCATGCTGTAGAAATGCTTGTGGTTGTAGTACTCCTCGCCACGGGAGGGGGGACCAGGATGCGCACGCGGGTCGAGTCCATTTCCCCCACCGCCTGCGGGAAGCCCAGGGCACGGAAGCCATGCATGTTCTCGTTCTCGTCCCCGACCCGGATGACGTCGGCCACCGTCTCATGGAAGACCTCGCAGGCCGTGGACACGCCCACCCCGAAGATGGTCGACAGCGGCAGGTAGCCCACGTTGAACGCCAGCTTGTACAGCATCAGGGCAAGGCGATGAGAAACAGGAATGCTTGGGCGCATGTTGGTACACTCCCGCTGCAGGAGTGGGGTCACCTCAGCCACCAGCACCTCGATGGTCGCGCGGGACATGCGGAAACTCCCACGGAATCGCTCGTCATCCCAGTTCTCCAAATCCTGCATCTTCTTCCACACGGCATCCGTCCGGGGGAGCACCCAGCGACGGACAGTCTCCGCCTCGGCAAGAAGCTCTGCTGACGTCAACAGGGGGGGGTGCGCAGTGCAGGGCTTCCTCGGCCATGCCTCCAGCCAGCGTCTCCACCATCATCGTGGCCACCTCATGGTGGCGAATCACTGGCAGAATGGCAGCCTGGAGACAAGGCACAACCTCCGCTGCGCCAAGGGGCCAGCAGAGGGCCTCCATTCCGAACATTGGCTCCGCAGGCAAGGCCCCACTCAGGTGCCTCAGCCGGGCACATAACAAGTCCTCCTCGTCGCAGTCGCCGTGGTTCTGAGTGGCCGCCTGGATCGCCCCCTGCAAGCAGGCTGTGGCAAGCCCCCTCCGCTCCATAGTCGCCAATGCCTGGGTGGCCAGAGGGGAGGCGGGCAGGATGGGAGGAGTGGTGGCTGTGATGGAGCAGGAGGGCGGAGGGAGGTGTGGCAAGGCTGGCAGCAAGGGACTGCCAACTATGGTAGCGTGGGAATGGAAGGGCAGGAAGATTTGTTTTGGCGGAAGTGCACCTGCAAGAGAGGGGAGTGAAAGGAAGTGGCCAGAGTGGGGTGCGCGAAGGGGAATTGGCACAGCAGGACAAGGCTAAGCTACAACTGAGGGGTGATGGGCGAGGGCCTCCATGCCGGCAGAAGGACCTATGGCCGGCCATTGCTCGGACGGCGGCAATGCCAGACGCTTCATTCCAGACATCGAATGCGATGTATGACTTCTCCCAGGGCCAGCTCCAGTGCGTGGAGACGCCGTGCCTTTTGGGCCGTGTTGGGCGGATGAGGGGGGGCTCGGTGGTCGCTGGTTCCCCAGCCCTCGTGCTTCCGGGTGAGTCGACGGTCAAGGTGGCGGTGCAGTGGGGTTTGCTGAGCTCCCTGTTGGAGTGGGGGGGCTGCCCCTTGTTCCTGAGCGCCTGGGGGTGTTGCTTCTTCTGTAGCCTCCCCCCTTTTGCCGTGGTTCCCTTCTAGTGTGCTTCCCTTTCCATTTGGGTGGCTGACTGGGCACCCGGCGTGCGTGCTTGCAGGAGCTGGCCCCTTGTTGTGCTCCATGCCGGCTGCCTGGTAGGGGAGGCGGGCGTCCATGGTTGCTATGGCAGCGAGTCCGGGGATCTGTTGTGGGCGTGCTGGAGTGACCGCCCGCATTCTGCTGCTCTTGCCGTTCACCTCTCTGGCCTTCTGTGCTAACGTACTCAACGCATGGGTTTAACGCACGCTCCCCTCCAGACAACATATTACTCAATTGACTAATCCCTAAACAACGTGCAAGCCCGTTGTTTCGCTCCGTTGCTTAATTCTCCCGATTAGCATACTGTGGGTTGTGTGTGCGTTGTTGTTTAATTAACCCACCGTTGCTTAACGTGTCATCTGAACTGAGCCAATATGTTAAATATGTAGCATGCAGTGGATCCTCACCATTTTGTTTACCTTAGTGTGAGCACATAATTAAGTTTAAAACTTTCTTTCCCAATCAATCTCCCCCACTTCTCTTCCCTAGCACACTGCATGGACTAAAAAAACCTAAAATATTCCTTCATTGATGCCAATGGATGCTTTTTGCTATTTCCACAGGTCGGTGCTTTTTCCAGATCAGTTTTACTCAGGTAAACAAAATAACAAGGATCAAGTTATGCTACAGAGCATGTAGTCTAGCCCTTACAGTGCTTCAGTCTAGAGGTTGCTGAGGCAAGTATAGCTGTGGTTGAGTCATAATTGTACGGGAGCCTCAGTGCTAGAAAACTTTGTTCGTGAGTCTCCTCTGGGCGTAGAGGAGGTTACCTGCGTCTGATGAACCAGACAGTGTTCACTGAAGCTTATGCCAGAATAAAGTTGTTAGTCTTTAAGATGCCACAAGATTCTTTGTTACTTTTGCTCTGGGCTTAATTTGCCAAAGGAATTGATGAGTCATTGATGCTAAAGCAGCCCAGTTCATGAGCACGGCTGTTTACCCAGAGTTGTGGGAAACAGGACAGAAGGATTATGCTGAGGCTTTGAAAATACAAAAGGGCGTGTTGATATGAATGGCAGAGGAACTGGGCTGTTGAGCGAGTAACATTAGTGGGCGTTAAAGCGAAAGATACACAGCAAAGTCCCCTTTTCATGTCTCAAACCCATTCAAAGCAAACTTCCACTGTCGCAGACGGCAAAAGCAAGAAGAGGGGCTTGGCGTCTTTGCTTAGAGCAAGCGTGTCAGGATAGAGATTCTTCCATGCTAGTGTGAATCGGAACCTCTACCATCACTGCACTTTGGGATCTGCTTAAGAATTTGCTTGGAGGATACAGCTTAGGAGCTCAAAACTCCTACGATTGCATTTGGCACTCCTGAGACTTCAGGACTGTAAAAGAGAATCCTGAAAGAGAAAGAGGGAGCGGGGGGGGGGCGGTTGGGGAGAGGAGGAAATAACCTGATCGATTGTTTTGCCCTTTACAAAGGTCAACATTTTTTTCCGGATAAGATGAGCTTCAGCTTTCTGTTTTACACTAATAAGAAAACCCTCAGACGCTGGGCCACACGGTGGGCGAAAGAGGCTATCCGTCAACTGAACTATTCGAAGTATTCAACCGTACGTTCTTGCTTGGCAGCCTAGTAGCTTAATCCATGCTGAGTGAGGAGCAGAGCTGGATGCAGAACTCTAGCTCCAGTAGCGTGACAGGTACAGCTGTCCACCAGGGGACATGTGTGTGGGGAGGAACAGCAGCGGCTAGCAGTGGACAATATTAAGAGTGGATAATATTAAACTGGGCTACTGGGACAGGTAGTTCCCATGTCCTTTGAGCTTTTGATGGGGAAGGGGTGTGCTGTGATTCCCACTGCCTGCCATTCTGTCCCCCATGATGCTTGACATTATGTGCACCACAGCCATGGATAAAATTATTTATTCATTGATTTATTGGTATTATTTATAATATTTATTAATTATTATTTATATCCCATGGTTGCATGGTTGTCCTTCTCCTCTCCATGTCTATTCTCATAGCAACAACCCTGTGAGGTAGGTTAGGCTGAGAGTCAGGGACTAGGGGCAGGTGAAATTGCGCCCCTCCACCGCTGCCACCTGCCCCGCTCACTGGGCTGCACAAGCCTCCATCAAGCGCGTCCAAGGCTCACGAGGCCTTGGCAAGAACTCAGCAGCCATTGCCAAAATCACGCGCTTCCTCCTTTTGCGCCAATGGCGGCCGCCATTCGCGTGGAAGGGGGAAATGCTCAATTTCTGGAGCCTTGGGAAATCGCATGTTCATCCTTTGCCCCAAGGGTGATAGGGCCTTAAAGACCCCGATTGGCCCAGGGTGGTGGTGGAAATGCACGATTTCCCAAGGCTCCGGAAATTGTGCATTTCCCCCTTTTTCACCAATGGTGGCCACCATTAATGCAGGGGGGAAGTGCATGATGTTGGTGGACATGATGGGAGGCTGCTGAGCACTCGCGGGCTCCTCGTGAATGCGTGGGTGCGGTTCCGTGCTCATGCTGAGCAAGTAAGACTGGGTCCATGAAGGCTGGACGCCAGGGGTCCGCTGCCCTCGTGGACCCAGTTGGATGTTAGCAACAACCCTATAGGGACAGGCCCAATGTCACCCAGTGAGCTACCTGGCCGAGTGGGGACGAGACTCTGGACCTCCTGAGTCCCAGTCCGGCACTCTAACACCACCACTGGCTCCATATAAAGCACTTATACACAGCATAGACAGGTCCCTGTTTACAAAGAGCTTACAATCTGAAATAGACTGCGATGAAAGAGCAAGGTGAACAAATGGTGCCGTGTAGACCATATACAAAAGAAGGCAGGGCCCCTGCAACTTTAACTGTTGTGATGAAGAGGGAATTTCAGCAGGAACTAACTGCATACAAGTGACACTGGCTGAAATTCCCTTTGCTCTACAACTGTTAAAGTTACATGAGCCCTGACCTGGATTTTATCTGGTCACCCTTGTGCTGTGAGTTCGTAATGGGTGATTTACAGTTGGAATGAGGGTTAGGAATGATGCAGTTATAAGGAGAAATTATCTGGTGTCCCCCACCCTACCCCGCAATATAAAAGGTGTGCCCATTTTCCTTATCACACCCTCTGGCTCCTTTAAATTAGTCAGTGGCAGAGAATGTCATGGCCGATTAGGGCTCCGTGCCAAGGCTCCATTCTGAAATCTACTTTCAGTGTGCAGGCCTGGAAAAAAAGGG
The DNA here is from genome assembly GCA_029215795.1 of Anniella stebbinsi. Lineage (NCBI taxonomy): Eukaryota > Metazoa > Chordata > Lepidosauria > Squamata > Anniellidae > Anniella > Anniella stebbinsi. The sequence goes on from JARDYH010000001.1 coordinate 366,020,177, forward strand.
TCTCTGAGCATGGGCAGATTGTTGGTCTGACCACAAAATAACTGCATCCCAGCAGAACTGAGATCAGGGATCCAGGCCTCTGAGGCAAAAGGTGCGCTCTGTAGTCACTCCTGAGCCCCTGCACTTCTCCATTTTGGAAATGAAATGCTGAGAAGCATACATGCGTGAAAAGAACTGGCCCCCTCGATCTGGTGCTGCTGCGGAAAAAGGGCTTCCCCCTAGAAATATCTGGCCCAGGGAGCTCATTGTTGCTGGCACTGAGTGGGCCGAGCAATCCCAGCCGCCTGCAAAGCAGCCACACTCTGGAATGTGCGCAATGCGCTTTGTTAGACACCCCACCCACATGGTCAGAGTCTGACTTTGTGCAAGAAGCCCTTTTCCAGAGACTTGGGGTTAGGGTGACCAGATAAAATCCAGGTCAGGGCTCATGTAACTTTAACAGTTGTAGAGCAAAGGGAATTTCAGCCCATGTCATTTGTATGCAATTAGTTCCTGCTCTAGGGGTGTGCACGGACCCCCCGGATCGGATCGGGACCCGGATCGGGACCTCCAATTTTGTCTATGAGGAAAAAATGGTGGCGGGTGGGTAAGGGGGGGCCTAACTCCCTCCCCCCCCGGGGCCGTCCGCTGTGGACGGCCCCGGCAGGTAAACCCCCTCCCCCGCGCTCCCTCCCCCCCCTGGGGCCGCCCGCTTCCATCCGCTGGCGCCCGCGGGCGCCAGCGGATAGAAGCGGACGGCTCCGGGGGGGGGTAAGCCCCCTTCCCCGCCACTGCTTACCTTCTCGGCCCGTCCGGCGCCGGCGCCTACTACTACCAGCGGGCTCCGCGGCCTACTATCGAGTAGCGCGCCGGGTGATGACATCACCCGGCGCGCCACCCTGGAGCAGGCCGCGGAGCCTGCTGGTAGTAGTAGGCGCCGGCGCCGGACGGGAGCCGCCGGGCCGGGCAGGTAAGGGCCCCCCTCCCCCCTCCCCCCTCCGCGCGCCCCCTCCTCCCCTCCACGCACCCCCTCCTTACCTTCCCGGCCCGGCGGCTCCCGTCCGGCGCCGGCGCCTACTACTTCCAGCAGGCTCCGCGGCCTGCTCTAGAGTAGCGCGCCGGGTGATGACATCACCCGGCGCGCCACCCTAGAGCAGGCCGCGGAGCCTGCTGGGAGTAGTAGGCGCCGGCGCCGGACGGGAGCCGCCGGGCCGGGCAGGTAAGGGCCCCCCTCCCCCCTCCCCCCTCCGCGCGCCCCCTCCTCCCCTCCACGCACCCCCTCCTTACCTTCCCGGCCCGGCGGCTCCCGTCCGGCGCCGGCGCCTACTACTTCCAGCAGGCTCCGCGGCCTGCTCTAGAGTAGCGCGCCGGGTGATGACATCACCCGGCGCGCCACCCTAGAGCAGGCCGCGGAGCCTGCTGGGAGTAGTAGGCGCCGGCGCCGGACGGGAGCCGCCGGGCCGGGCAGGTAAGGGCCCCCCTCCCCCCTCCCCCCTCCGCGCGCCCCCTCCTCCCCTCCACGCACCCCCTCCTTACCTTCCCGGCCCGGCGGCTCCCGTCCGGCGCCGGCGCCTACTACTTCCAGCAGGCTCCGCAGCCTGCTCTAGAGTAGCGCGCCGGGTGATGACATCACCCGGCGCGCCACCCTAGAGCAGGCCGCGGAGCCTGCTGGGAGTAGTAGGCGCCGGCGCCGGACGGGAGCCGCCGGGCCGGGCAGGTAAGGGCCCCCCTCCCCCCTCCCCCCTCTGCGCGCCCCCTCCTCCCCTCCACGCACCCCCTCCTTACCTTCCCGGCCCGGTGGCTCCCGGCCGGCGCCGGCGCCTACTACTACCCGGCCGGCGCCGGCGCCTACTACTACCAGCAGGCTCCGCGGCCTGCTCTAGAGTAGCGCGCCGGGTGATGACATCACCCGGCGCGCCACCCTAGAGCAGGCCGCGGAGCCTGCTAGTAGTAGTAGGCGCCGGCGCCGGACGGGAGCCACCGGGCCGAGAAGGTAAGTGCCCCCCTCCTCCCCCCCCCGCTGTCCACTTTCATCGGCGGGCGCCCGTTGGCGCCCGCCAATGGAAGCGGCGGTGGGCGCCAGTGGGCGCCCGCCGATCCGCCGATCCGCCGAACCGGTTCGGAGCTTTTTCGGACCGGTTCGGATTGGATCGGCCGATCCAGCTGCGGGATCGGAAATCGGATAATTTATCCGATTTCCCACTGGACCGGACTCGGATCGTGGATCGGGTCCAATCCAGTGCACATCCCTAGTATAGTGCCTGCACCTTTAACTGTGGTGATGAAGAGGGAATTTCACCACGAACTAATTGCATACAAATGATGCCAGCTGAAATTCCCTTTTCTCTACAACTGTTAAAGTTACATGAGCCCTGACCTGGATTTTATCTGGTCAGTCTACTTGGGGTATTACTGCAGAGACCTCAGTAACAGTGGAGGCTGATGGTTCTGATTAGGGTGACCCTATGGAAAGGAGGACACGGCCCCTGTATCTTTAACAGTTGTATAGAAAAGGGAATTCCAGCAGGTGTCATTCGTATGCATGCAGCACCTGGTGAAATTCCCTCTTCTTCATCACAACGGTTAAAGCTGCAGGAGCTATACTAGAGTGACCAGATACAAAAGAGGGCAGGGCTCCTGCAGCTTTAACCGTTGTGATGAAGAACAGGTAATTTCACCAGGTGCTGCATGCACATAATTGTGTTTTTATTTGTATGCCGCCCTGAGATCCCAGTGATATAGGGCGGGATACAAATGTTTCAATAAAATAATAATAATAAAAATAAGATAATTAAAAACCCATTTAAAATCAGAAAATGCCTTGACTACATAAGAACATCAGAAGTGCCCTGCTGGATCAGACCGAGGGTCCATCAAATCCAGCACTCTGTTCACACAGTGGCCAACCAGCTGTTGACCAGGGAGCAACAAAGCAGGATATGGTGCAACAGCACCCTCCCACCCATGTTCCCCAGCAACTGGTGCACACAGGTTTACTGCCTCGGACACTGGAGGTAGCACACAGCCGTCAGGGCTAGTAGCCATTGATAGCCTTCTCCTCCGGGAATTTATCCAACCCCCTTTTAAAGCCATCCAAATTGTTCGCCATCACCACATCTCGGGGTAGCGAACTCCATAGTTTAACTATGAGCTGTGTGAAGAAGAACTTCCTTTTATTTGTCCTGAATCTCCCACCCATCAACTTCAAGGGATTGACCCCACTGGGTTCTAGTATTTTGAGAGAGGGAGAAAAAAGTTCCATTGATTTGGTCTAGTCCAGTGGTGTAGAACCTCCAGCCCGTGGGCCACATCCCAATCTGACCCCCAAAGGTTCCCCATTCCTGGGCCTCATCCCTTTCCCTCAGCCTCTGATCCTCTGGGGGTTTCGTGGCTTTTGTGCAAGTTTGTCCGCATTCTCCAAGGTTGAAATGCCTCTCTTTAAGGCTTAATGACTGGCAGCAAGAGCTTGAAATAGGCTGGTGCTTTTTAGCCCCGTCCCATTGCCTTTGGCCTCGCCCACCATTGGAATGCGGCCCCCGAGAGCTTCTCCTGAATTGCATTCGGCCCTTGGGCTGAAAGAGGTTCGACACGGCTGGTCTAGTCAATTTCACGGCTCCATTAATTTCTTTATGATTAGGAGAAGAGGGTGCAATTAGGAATGGGGGAAATAGAAGGTACTCTCCCTTTCTCCCCACCCTATATCAGGGGTCCCTTGATCTCTGTTCTTGGGGTCAAGTTGTTGAAGCTGGAACTGGGCAGGAGCTATACTACATTGACCAGATATAAAAGAGGGCAGGGCTCCTGCAGCTTTGACTGTTGTGATGAAGGGGGAACTTCACCCGGTGCTGCATGCCTACAAATCACTGGCTGAAATTCCCTTTTCTACACAACTGTGAAAGATACGGGAGCCCTGTCCTCCTTTCCATAGGGCCACCCTAGGCAGGAGAGCACATGATCTGGGAAAGATCCAGCAGTGGCACCACCCCCTTTCCCTTCCCCCTGCCCCTATTTAACAAGAGCTTCATGCACCTACGGATGAATGGGGCTTGTTGTAATCTAATCAAAGAGCTACTTTGTGGGGCTTAATTTCTGCTGAATTCCCAGCATTCCCCTACCTACTTCCAGGGACACCCACAGGGAGACAACGGCAGCCTCTCGACCCCACACTGGAAACACAGCAAAACAACCCCTGGAGTTACAGCTGTTCCTTGTCTCTGAGCAAACAAATCCTCCCAAGCTCAACTCCACACATTTCACATCAAATCCAGCATGTCCAATTAGAAATGCCACTCCTAAGCAAATGGCTTTCCCAGGCTTGGGGTGGGAGCCAGGCAAGAGAGTCCATTGTCCGGCCTGCTTTCTGGAGAGACCCCCGTCGGTCTTACTTTGCAGTAAGGCAGGGGTGGGCAACTTAGTTTAGGGTGACCCTATGGAAAGGAGGACAGGGCTCCTGTATCTTTAAAAGTTGTAGAGAGAAGTGAATTTCAGCCGGTGTCATTTGTATGCAATTAGTTCCTGGTGAAATTCCCTCTTCATCACAACAGTTAAAGTTGCAGGGGCCCTTCCTTCCTTTGTATAGGGTCACTCTCGTATAGTGCCTGCAACTTTAACTGTTGTGATGAAGAGGGAATTTCACCAGGAACTAATTGCATACAAATGACACTGGATGAAATTCCCTTTTCTCTACAACTGTTAAAGATACAGGAGCCCTGTCCTCTTTTCCATATGGTCACCCTATTCAGGAGCAGGAAGGAGAACCTGGTGCTCCAACGTTTTTAAATTTTTTAAAATTAAAGCTAAAATGTTTGAAGGGGCAGGGAATGGAGAGCTTTGTGGGACTAGTTGGAGGACCCTGTGGGCGACATGGCCCCAGCGGGCACTATGTGAGAGACCCCGACATACCAAGGCATTGACCCTAACAACAATGGACTGGATGAGGGCTCATAAACGGAAACTCAATCCAGACAAGACTGAGATGATGTTAGTGGGGGGGTTCTTCTGAATGGAGAGAGGGTGTTCAACCTGTTCTGGATGGGGTTGCACTCCCCTTGATGGAGCGGGTTCGTAGCTTGGGGGTTCTCCTAGAACCATCTCTGTCACTTGAGGCTTAGGTGGCCTCGGTGGCACAGACTGCCTTCTACCAACTTCAGTTGGTGGCCCAGCTACGGCCCTATTTGGACAGGGATAACCTGGTTTCAGTTGTCTATGCTCTGGTAACCTCCAAGTTAGATTGCTGCAATGCACTCTACGTGGGGCTGCCTTTGAAGGCGGTTCGGAAGCTGCAGCTTGTGCAAAATGCAGCGGCCAGATTGATAACAGGGACCAGAAGGTTCGAGCATATAAGACCTACTCTGGCCCACTTGCATTGGCTGCCAGTATGTTTCCAAGCCCAATTCAAGGTGCTGGTTTTAACTATAAAGCTTTACACGGCTTGAGACCACAATATCTGATGGAACGCCTTTCCCTACATGAACCTACCCGTACACTTTGCTCAACATCTAAGGTCCTCCTCCGGGTGCCTGCTCCGATGGAAGCCCGGAGGATGGTAACAAGGGAGAGGGCCTTCTCAGTGGTGGCCCCTCAATTGTGGAACAATCTCACCGACGAGGCCCGCCTGACACCAACATTATTATCTTTTTGGCGCCTGGTCAACTTTCCTCTTCTCTCAGGCATTTAGAAATATCTCATGAGCCTGGGTCTGTTTTTGTTTTTTAGGCTTATAGCTTTTTAAGTTATTATAGTGGTTTTAAATGTGTGTGTATATTGTATGTTTTGCAGTTTAAATTTTTGTATATTGTTTCTAAAAGTTTTAATCTCATGCAAACCGCCTGGAGAGCTTCGGCTGTGGGGCAGTATACAAATGCAATTAATTAATTAATTAATTAATTTTAGTGTAAGTGTGCAGGGACCCAATTCTAATTGGAATCACTGTGCACAGGTGTGGGTGTTGAACCTTTCCACCCAGCCGGTTTCCCTTTAAATTCACCTCCACAAAGAGGGCTAAAGGGAAAAAAAATCCATTGTCACTTACTATTTACCCCCCTTCTTTAGATCCCTCATGGGATGGGTATTTAGGGGCAGAAGAAAGAGGTTGAGTGGGCAGGTTCCCCCCTACTCACATGCAGGGCCCCCAATCCATATTGGATCCCCCACGCCCTTACACAAAAATAAAATCAACACCTTTTTAATGCGTTGTGTAGTTTACCCTTGTTTAAAATAGGTCTTCAGACTGTTCATGTTCACATAGACAACACAGAAACAGAACAGGTCTACCATTTGTGCTTCCTGTCAATTTCCCCTGCAATTCATAGCATTCAACATTGCTCACAGAAGGATAGACGCATGGTTCTTTCCGCATCAGCTGTGAGCAGTGGGGGTCGGGTTACCGTTTCCCCCCTCTGAGGTCAGATTGCGTTTCCGACCTCAGATCAGGGAAACTGAACTATCCCATGGCCCCTCAGATGCTGTCTGGGGGTGGGGTCACAGGATCGCTCCCCCCTTTCACTTTGCATTTTTTAAACAATAGGCGAACCAAAACTCAGTTACCCTTCATAATTCGCACTTCTGTGAATATTGCAATTGAGTTCTCTATTAAAAAAATGCACACGCAAATGTCCTAAAAATACCAGGAAAATGTGAGTGCAGAATTGTGTATATTAGTGCAAATAACATGAAAAGATCAACGTTCAAGATAAATCAAATTTAGTACTGGAAAAACTTTGAGAAAATGGTAAATTAGGAGAAACCAAAATTGACAAATTTGTGGGTCCCTACTGGGAACTGAACCTAGTCACATGTACATGTCAACATGGCTGGACCTGGTACAAGTCATTTTACTGCCTGAGGTGAGGGGCGCTAGCAAAACTAGAGATTTCTCTGTGTCCTGGGCAGACTTAAAAATCTGCGCCCCTCTCCCATCAATTTTTGAGCAAGACAATTAAAATTATAATTTTGGACGTTGAGGATACTGAATTTCATCTAGATGCACCTACTGCCATAGCTTCTTACTTCAACGCTTGAAAACCGTGCAGCATGGCCAATTCCCATTACTGCATTACAAGCCCCAAACAACTTCCTCCTTTCCCCATCATGCAGGCCATTTCTACACCAGGTGTTTCTCCTGGGATGGCCCCCGGCTGGTCCCTGTGAGTCCAAATGACGCACGGGGACTCCTGGAAGCGGGCGGGCATGGGATTTGCCAGGGATAAGGGAACCCCGGAAAATCCCGAATCTTCTGCGGTCCCGGGAAGTTCCCAGGACAACAGGAGATGTATCCGCCCGTCCCGGGCGTGGCAGCACAAATGGGCACAGAGCCACACCGCGTGACTCCGTGACCATCAGGGGAGGGGGTGGCACAGGTTTTGCCACCCTGGGAGGCAGGGAGGGGGGTGGGGCTCGATCGCGCACGATATTTTTTTTAAATAAAAACTTATCAGGAGTGCACGACCGCTTGTGTGAGAGGCTCGGGGCTTGGGCCCCCGGAAAACCAAAATGGCAGGCGCGGTGAGCGTGATGTGTTCAAGAGGAAGTGGAACTTCTGCTTCCTCCGTGAGGATTGACGCCGCCGATCCTGGAAGCAGGTACTTCCGGGATCGCCCGCCCTCTGCCCTCTACACCCTTATGCCCCTCTCAATGCCCAGAAAACTGCTCCAGAATTAAAATAGAGAGTGTGTTGGGTTTTTTAATGTTCATGGGCAAAAAGGTTGTTTTCACAAGTCACAGTGAGTGCATTATTTTAGAAACGTGTATCATCTTTTAAAAACACAAATTAATCCATTTTTCCCCCAGCACTTCTGCCCAATTCAAGAATGTCAGGGAAGAACTTTCTTCTCCAAATTTCTTTTGGCAGCAGTTTAAGTCTGGGTGCAGCAGAGCTTGTTGAGCGAAGTGTGTTCTATGTGTGCGACCTTCTTTTATTCAGTCCTGCCCTGTGCAACTTCTCCGTTTCCCCCCCCGTCTGTAATGCCCTCATTCTCTGCCTCTTCATGATATCATGCTAATTGGATTAAGAGAGAGGTGCTCATTATCAAAAGAAATAGCAAGCAACCGAGGCGGCCTCAATTACTCCACTGCAAAATCTCAGATAATTTCATAGTGGCATAAATGATTACAATGCCAGCTGTACTAATTGGAAGGGTTACCGTTGGCCTATGTTGATGCCAAAAAACATTTCCCCCCTTTATTGCAAGGTGCCAATGGGGATAATGCTGTTTTCAAATTTAGCATTGTTGAAGGATTTGAATGTTCTCTCTGGCAGGAACTCCAAAGGTAGTGCAAGTTGCCAAAATGTTTATTTCTTTTGTTCTTTTTCACCAGATCTGTGAATTTTCTGTTTTTTTCATCCAAGAAGTCTGTTTTTTAAAAAATGTGAACATCTGTTTTAGGGATGGAGAAGACGCTTGTTCATTTTGCATTTTAATGTGAATTTACATGATTTCACACTTTCAAATCCAGTTACCCTTTGAAATTCGCAATCTCCGAATTTCGGAATGGAGTTGTCCAATCAAAATAATGCATATAAAAACCAGATTTTAGAGAAAATAACATTATAATGCATTATATTAGGAAAATTGCTTATATATATATATATATATATATATATAGGCAAAAATGCTTAGGAAAATGAATGTATGAGGAGAAATGTGTACAAAATGCTGATGAATTTTCATGCAAACTTTAGAACAACAACAACCAAATCTCAAAGTTCAGGATGAATCTCATGCAGATGGCAAATGCTTATGGTTGATTTCTACCCCCATTTCAAGTCCCCAGTTGTGGAGTGCCATTAGCTGCGTGGATGGACATAGGCCCTCATGTGGCACCAAAAATTGGATGTGCCACCAGATGGACACCTGTCAAGATCATGCCCCTGAGCTAGATGTTCCTAGCTCTGGTTAGGACTCATCTTGAGTATTGCGTCCAGTTTTGGGCACCCCACTTCAAGAAGGATGCAGACAAGCTGGAATATGTTCAGAGGAAGGTGACGAGGATGATCAGGGGTCTGGAAACAAAGCCCTATGAGGAGAGATTGAAAGGCATGTTTAGCCTTGAGAAGAGAAGATTGAGGGGAGACATGATAGCACTCTTCAAATACATGAAAGGTTGCCACACAGAGGAGGTCCAGGATCTCTTCTCAATCATCCCAGAGTGCAGGACACGGAATAATGGGCTCAAGTTACAGGAAGCCAGATTCCTGCTTGACATCAGGAAAAACTTCCTGACTGTCAGAGCAGTATGACAATAGAACCTATGACCTAGGGAGGTGGTGGGCTCTCCCACACAAAAGGCCTTCAAGAGGCAGCTGGACAACCATCTGTCAGGTATGCTTTAAGGTGGATTCCTGCGTTGAGCAGGGGGTTGGACTTGATGCCTTATGGGTCCCTTCCAACTCGGCTATTTTATGATTCTATGCTTGTTCTTCTGCCTCAGCATCTCCTCTTTCTTGTTGACCAGTTGCAGCTTTCCTAGAGCTCTAGGTGATCTAGGGGGAGTGACAGCAACATCATGTGAAAGGTGCGTCCACGTTTGAATTGGACACCACAGATTGAACATTACTGTCTCCTCATTATACCTCAAAAGTAGATGCACCCAGGAAGTGTGTGTGGCAGTGCGATATTACCTGTATGTCCATACTGAGTTTATGGTTATAACTGGATTCTTGTTCTAGATCTATGCCTCGAGAAGTATCTCTGGAGTCATGGTGGATTGGCAGTTATGAGCTGATTGTCTGAGAGAGCGAGAAGGAGGGGAGGAAAGTGTGTGTGCTATAGAAAAGGGTGCTGTGCCTGTGTGCAGACAGGGATATGATGTGACATGGTTTAGAACAGAGACAGAGTCAGAGACAGGGGTTTGTTGAGAATCGTTTAGATTAGGGTGACCAGATAAAATCCAGGTCAGGGCTCATGTAACTTTAACAGTTGTAGAGAAAAGGGAATTTCAGCTGGTGTCCTTTGTATGCAATTAGTTCCTGGTGAAATCCCCTCTTCATCACAACAGTTAAAGGTGCAGGAGCCCTGCCTTCTTTTGTATATGGTCACTCTAGTAGTGCCTGCAACTTTAACTGTTGTGATGAAGAGGGTATTTCACCAGGAACTAATTGCATACAAATGACACTGGCTGATATTCCCTTTTCTCTACAACTGTTAAAGTTACATGAGCCCTAACCTGGATTTTATCTGATAGAGCCATTTAAGAGTTACATGATTATTATTCAACAAATTATTGTAAATAAGAAAGCTTTCTTTGTTTACAAAATCCTACAGCTGATGCTCTTGGTTCTGTAAGAGGGAGATATTAAGGGAAATAGTACAAGGTTAGAGAATAAAGACTGTGAGTCCTTACAGCTCAAGGACAGAATGAAGGGTTGGACCTGAGCCTTAAGGGTCCTGGTGGCAATGAAACCACATGTGTCTGGAAGAAGGTGGCTCCTGCTGGCGGTGAGAAAGGCGTTGGAGGAGGGAAATTCTCACTGAGAAAAGATGGGAATAACACAGGCAACAACCCAAGAAGAAGGAGATGCTGTGCTGATAGACTCTTTACTTAACACTCCCTTGTGTGGACATCCAGCACTCACGGTCATAGTTTCTTCCCTGTGCCACTTCTATGGGGTTTCCACAGAGTCACCATTTGTGACTTGTAAGGGTGTGGCACATGGTATCCTCTTTATGGGGAAGCCAAGGCTGGAGGAAGTTCTAACACAGAATCAGAGAGAGGCCAGGATCTAAGCCAGCAGGGTTCACGATAAGAGCATAGCACCAAGCAAGGATGAGTATAAACTGAATCTGGAGCTTCTAGAGCCCCACCCAGGACTCAGCTGCAGCACATCAGAGACATCTGGAAGGAGTCCTCACGAGGAGGGTGCTAAGGAACCGTTTACTCATCAGGAGACTTCCTCCACAACTGGGTGCTCCTTCTCACAGTGATTGGTAGGAGCTCTATATACCCTTTCCCCACCCCCCTGCAGCACATCCATCTTTGAGAAGACAGGTCCGTCCACACACAATGTCCCCCAGTCTCTACATTTGCTCTAAATGGACTGTTTCATGTTTCTTGGGATTACTGTTGTTCCACATTTTTGAGGTGCCTTCAGAGACTCAATGAAAGCACTAAGTTGGCCTGGCTCTATCTGAGAGACTGCTGCAGGGGGGGGGCTGATTTCCTTCTTTTGGGGGGTTGGCTGCATTGCCACACGGCTGGCTCTTTGATAAAAAAAAAGATACAGCAACTTTGCCTCTTGATACCAACAATGTGGCTTTTGTTATTTAGCTGGAAGATTCTCATCTTCTCTTTTTGTGCTTGCTGTTGTTGCTTCTTTGTTTGCCACAGTTTGTGGGCAGCTAATTTTTGTCTTTGAAAGAAGGGCTCTGTGATAAGGAACTCGCCGTCTTCCCCCTACAAGTATTGTGTAGCATTTTCCCAGTGTTCTGCATTCCGCTTTATGTCTTCTCTGATTGACACCACACTGTAGGCTGGTTTTAAAAATGTCTCCTTTCTTCATTGTTGCTCCTGCTGCGCTCTGCGCCTGTGTCCTACCGACTCCGCATAGTCGCAGATGATCCCGGGAAAACGTAGAGGAAGCCAAGCAAGGACAGAGCCATGGAGCCCAAACCAGTTATTTCCACAGACCTACCTGTGCATTTCCCACTGAGGCTTTATAGTAGCAGTGGGGGGGGGGAATCGTATGGGGTGGTGGTGGTGATGGTAGGGAGAATCGGTTTTCCGGCACTCCCAAGAGAAAATGCAGTCCTAAATGCCAGGGTGGAGAAACTCCAGTCAACAGGACAAACCTGCCCCTCCTGACTTCCCCAGAAGGCCATGCCCTCTTTCTTTGCCCCACCCCTTTTCCCCCATCCACCAATTGTTGGTGGTTTTGGGCTTTTCTTCTGTGTTTCCCCATTCTTAAATGATGCAATGCGTCTCCTAAGGCGTACATGCCGGCCGTATGAGCTTTAAGCTACCATATGCTGTTTTTTTTGTTTTTGACCCCACCCCCTTTGCCTTTGGCCACACCCACTCCAGGAATGCCTGAGAGATTCTCTGAAATTGAATTTGACCCTCAAGCTGAAAGTGGCTTCCCATCTCTTTCAGCTTGAGGGCCAAATTCAATTTCAGAGAATCTGAACCTTGGGGAAAGCTGCACAAATCTGATTTGTAGGCATGCGTAGGGTGACCCAATAAAATCCAGGTCAGGGCTCATGTAACTTTAACAGTTGTGGAGCAAAGGAAATTTCAGCCAGTGTCATTTGTATGCAATTAGTTCCTGGTGAAATTCCCTCTTCATCACAACTGTTAAAGTTGCAGGGGCCCTGCCTTCTTTTGTATATGGCCACTCTAGTATAGTGCCTGCACCTTTAACCATATTCCACACTAACTTTAGCTCTTGAGCTCCGTGGGACGTAGCTTCTAGCGATTGCCCCTGCTAGTAGAGAGATTTCGCAGGCTAACAGGCCTGCAGGGGAGTGTCTTAGCACTTTTAGAAATTATCAATATGAAGATCGCTCAGCTGGAAAGACGGGGCGTGCGCAGCGGGAGCAGACGCTGGCTTGCTCAGACGATGTTAGGAGGCCGATGCAGAGTGAGACCTGAAGGGGAGGTCATGGCAGATGGTGAAGGCCAGCACCGGAGATGAAGAGTCCAAACTTGACAAATGACGATGACAAACAAGGATGATCAGGGGTCTGGAAACAAAGCCCTATGAGGAGAGATTGAAAAACTGGGCATGTTTAGCCTGGAGAAGAGAAGATTGAGAGGAGACATGATCGCACTCTTCAAATACTTGAAGGTTGTCATACAGAGGAGGGCCAGGATCTCTTCTCAATCAACCCAGAGTGTAGGACATGGAATGATGGGCACAAGTTCCAGGAAGTCAGATTCCGGCTGGACATCAGGAAAAACTTTCTGATTGTTAGAGCAATACGACAATGGAACCCATGACCTAGGGAGGTCGTGGGCTCTTCCACATTAGGGGCATTCAAATGGCAGCTGGACAACCATCTGTCAGGGATGCTTTAAGGTGAATTCCTGCATTGAGCAGGGGGTTGGACTCGATGGCCTTATAGGTAGGGGTGTGCATCATATCGGGTCCGATCCACGATCCAGAAGCGATCCGACCGAAATCGGATAAAATTATCCGATTCCGATCCCAGCTTCTGGATCATCCGATCTGATCCAAACCAGCTGAGGCCGTCCGCTGCTGTCCGCTGCCCCCTTCTACTGAGAAACAGGCTTTGTGGCCTGCCTCTCAGTAGCGCGGCGGGTGATGACACCTGGCATGCTACTGAGAAGCAGGCCGCGAAGCCTGTTTCGCAGAAGATCGCAGCAGCGGACGGAAGCGGATGGCCCTGGCAGGTAAGGAGAGCGAGGGAGGGAGAGACAGAGAGGCGGGAGTTAGGCCCCCCCTCACCCACCCACCACCATGTTTTCCGTATAGGCTTGCATTGTTGCCTTCCCAAAAGGGGAAGAAAAGAGAATAAATGGAGCTTGTTGTTCTCATCTAACATAATTCCACAATACAACTGGTGGAAATGTCTCTGTAACCTTCTTTAGCTGCTGTGATAAAAACTGACGAAGCAGGTTCACAAAGCAGTAGGGTTTGAATTCCCCCTGCCCCAACAAATCATAGAATCATAGAACCAGAATGGGCGCCCCACTGGCAGCTTTCCCCACTATTGCTCTGTGTAGTTTGTTTGCACTACACGGTCATTGCCTTTTCATGACTTGCAGAGAGAGAGACGTTCCCTGAAGGGGTGGTGCGCTCACAGGCTGGGATGATAACAGCAGAATCCCATCTTTGCTGAAGATTCCTGGATAACTGCTCATATTCTGTGGAGATAATAGGTAAGCATTTGGCATCTCTCCCCACTACTTTCACACTGAATTTTGCAGGGAGTTGAATGCCCTGATGCCTCTAGGAGTACCGGGCAGCATCGATGAGCTGGTGCAAGAACTCCAGTCCATAATATGAGGTATAACCCATTCTCCCAATACACGGGCATAGATGCACAACAGGAAGTCTTTGCTTACTTGTCAATGAGGGCTGATTCTTGCAACCCATATAATTGGTTCATTCTAATTGGAAGACATTTGGGCTGAGCGTACCCAGTGGAGATGGAATTGCACTCTGCACAGGCTCAGAGGCAGCCTCTTCTTTAGAATTACTTTAAACGTTCAAAAAGGTTGAACCACAGCACTGGGAAGTTTTCAATTCCTGCTTGACAGAGGCTCAGTTTGAGAACTAGAATATAAGGAGGGCTTTTGAATGTTATTCCTCTCAGTCACCATTGATTATCATAGGAGGTGATCACCTTGCTAGGAGTATTTCTGCAGATGTCTCTTCTCAAGTAGGAATCTGTATATTATACATTTGTAAAAAATGGTTTTCATGTCATTTGTATAAGCTTTTATTGTTATGCGATGTGTACAGGCCTTAGAGCCTTCATGCAGTATCAATATTTTAAAAACTTAGATATGGGCATAAGCCTATGTGGCAATCTGCCTATTTAACACATCTATCTATCATCTATCTATCATCTATAATGTGTTCACAAATATAATTTGAATCATTTTTAATATTACAGCCCCCGAGGAAGGCCTTTGAAAGAATACAGGCTGAAACGCATCAGGCTTTCAAATAAAGATATTTTGTTTTTGCATCCTGAGAATCTGTTTCTCCCCATTTTTTCTGTCCTGAGAACCCTCCTATGCCAACTTCCCTGGGTGTAAGTCCCATTGAATTACATGGGGGTTAACTTCCGAGTAGCCATGTATAGTACTGCACTCTTAATAACATTAATTAATGAATCAATTAACTTCCTTGCAGGAAATAGCATGAAACCTGCATGTTGCCCATTACAGGTTACACAACACACACACATTTTTGTGTCTGTGTGTAGTACATGGATGAATCCAGTGCAAGAACTGAGCAAAGTTCAATTCCATGTTGGAACTGAGTAAAACACTCAGAAATCAAGTGGCCGGGTTTCCCCCCCACCCCTTCTGCATTTTCTGGCACAGTCTGGGGCTCCGTAAGGAGAGGACACGTGCTCTGCACATTCTGAGAATCATCCAGTGACCTGTACGTGTGTCTCTAAATATTATTTACCAAGCCCTCTTCCTCTAAGTTAAGAGGGAGTTTCTCTCGGTCTCTCCCTCCTTCCCTCTGCTCATCTGTGCAGACATATGGTAGCTTTGCAAAAGTGACAGTAAGCTGCGAAGCATGAAACAGATGCCCCAGTTATTAAGAACGAACTAACAGACTGATACTGAACAGGTATTTACTAGACGGGGGCTCTGTGTCTTTGGCACGAAACTTCTGACACCCTGCAGGTGCATATCACAGAACATTATGCACAATTTTTCTGAATTGATTCTAGCAGTGCCATCTGGAGCAGCCCACTTTTGGGTCCAGGGCTACGAAGCAAGCCAAATTTATTACGCAGGACCCCGGATAGATTCCTGGTGTACATCCCACAGGAGAAGCTGAAGGGGAGTGATCCTCAGAGGCAGATGATGGGAGAGCAACATCCTCAGGCCAAGAAGACATTGGAGGGGGTGCCAAAGTAGGTAGGCTGACCAGATAAAATCCAGGTCAGGGCTCATGTAACTTTAACAGTTGTAGAGAAAAGGGAATTTCAGCCAGTGTCATTTGTATGCAATTAGTTCCTGGTGATATTCCCTCTTCCTCACAACAGTTAAAGGTGCAGGCACTATACTAGAGTGACCATATACAAAAGAAGGCAGGGCCCCTGCAACTTTAACTGTTGTGATGATGAGGGAATTTCACCAGGAACTAATTGCATACAAATGACACTGGCTGAAATTCCCTTTTCTCTACAACTGTTGAAGTTACATGAGCCCTGACCTGGATTTCATCTGGTCACCCTAAAAGTAGGGTAACCTATGGCCTATCTGAATCAAAGTCCTCTGAGGGTACTGCAGAGCCTCAAAACCCGGGAACATGACTCTGTCCAACTTCCTTTCCCTTGCATTCACTATATTTATAGGGTGGGGATAACAAACAGTGAATGGGAAGCATATGGATGCCTGCTGTGAGACTGAGCATTACACAGTGGCGCAGTGGGAAATGTTGTAGTACAGTCATTCATCATGACGACCCCAAGGAGAGTCCAAAACTTCAGGCGGCTGTTATGAGCCATATCAACAAAACAGTTCTAGCAGTTTTCATCTCCACTTGGTGCAGGTCTTTGGTACAGATTATTTATTTATTTATTTATTTCCCTCCTTTTTTCCTCCTTAAGGAACCCAGGGTGGTGTATATAATCCTCCTCCTCTCCATTTTATCCTTAAAACAGCAACTCTGTGAGGTAGGTTGGGCTGAGAGTCTGTGCCTGGCCCAAAGTCACCCAGTGGGCTTCCATAGCCGAGTGGGGACAGGAACCTGGATCTACCGACTCCTAGACCAACAATCTTGCCACTACACCATGGGTCTTAAATGCCCTTTCAAAACCAAGCCGCCCCAAATACTTTGTAGTACAGCAGGGGACAATACATGGTTGTTGGGCAAATTCATCCCCCCCCCCCCCAGCTACTGTGAGGATTGCAGCTAATTATCCAAGCTGGGCAGTATCCAATCATGGCCTAGTTTGGGCAGCCAGGTCTGCCAGTTTCGGTGCATGGATGGCCTCTAGTGTGGGTGGCTGCAATGTACCGCTTCTAGGGTAAGCTCCAAAATGAGCAGAAACACTGATTTCTGGAAGGTGCAAGTCTAGGCTGGCCATATGAAAAGGAGGACAGGGCTCATGTAACTTTAACTGTTGTAGAGAAAAGGGAATTTCAGCCAGTGTCATTTGTATGCCATTAGTTCCTGGTGAAATTCCCTCTTCATCACAACAGTTAAAATTGCAGGGGCCCTGCCTTCTTTTGTATGTGGTCACTCTAGTATAGTGCCTGCACCTTTAACTGTTGTGATGAAGAGGGAATTTCACCAGGAACTAATTGCATACAAATGACACTGGCTGAAATGTCCTTTTCTCTACAACTGTTAAAGTTACATGAGCCCTGACCTGGATTTTATCTGGTCAGCCTATGCAGAGCTGAAGGGATTTTCTGTGACTACCACACCCATGCATTTCGCTGCACCTTTGAAATGGGCCCAGATATATTCTATTCATTTGCTCCAGAGTGATTGCTTGGGCAAGGGAAGGTCTTGTCCTCTTCGACTCAAGCCGTAGACTCCCTCAGCAAACATGGCTTCACAAGCAATTTGCTGTGCGCTTGTTCAGAGGATGAAGGCAAACAATGGGTATTAGTTAGACCAATTAGCCTTTGCGATGATATATTTTTAGAATCCCCCAATTGATTTTCTCAGGAAGCCAATCAAAACAGTGAGCCTTGAATTATTTACTCGCCTGGGCTTATATGTAATGACTAAATCAACAGCTCTTGTTTGCTTATTAAAGATTCAGACAAGATTACAATGAACACAGGTCGGGATTCATTAGCCTGGGTGGGGATTTCTACTCAGTTTCTTTTTACGAAAAGAAACCATTCAGACTCGAAGGAAAACAGCTGGATTTGGTGTGCTCCTTTGGAGCCAAAGCCTTATCTCCTCCAAATTTGTGTCAACAGAGGACAAAGTCCGTCCCTGCACCTACACAAGTCTTACACATATACAGCACCAGCCAAAGACGTTTTACTTCCTGAGACAGGACAGCAAATGGTGACCCACCCCACCCCATGACACCATCAAGGCCATTGTACTCAAAGATGGCCACAGTTATTTTGGTTCCTTGGGCCGGAAAATCCAGCAGGTGCCTCTCCTCCTCCCTGGCAATAAAATACAACAACAATAATGAATTAAATAACTAGCAAGTGGCTGCTTTTCAATGATGCCACAAATCAGCTGCCTCGCTCAGTCTAATGACATCAAGCTCAGAGTCATCTAGCAGTCCTTGAAAAGATGGTGGGAAACAGAAAACCATTCAGCCCTGCTGTCTTTAGCTAATTCCGTGCCTGGACTGGGGGTGGGCAGGATCCCAATTTGACCACTAACTCATGGGATGGCTTCACATATCATGCTACGGTAGGCGCCAAGCTAGGGTGACCATATGGAAAGGAGGACAGGGCTCCTGTATCTTTAAAAGTTGCACAGAAAAGGGAATTTCAGCAGGTGTCGTCTGTACGCATGCAGCATCTGTTGAAATTCCCTTGTCATCACAACAGTTAAAGTTGCAGGAGCGCTGCCCGCTTTTAAAGTGTTTTACTGGTGTTTTATTGGTATTTCAATGATGTATTGGTTTTATGTGCTTTTAATCAGTTTTGTATTTTATGTTTAATGCTGTTCCCCGCCTCGATCCGCTGGGAGAGGCGGGTAATAAATAAATAAATATATTATTATTATTATTATTATTATTATTATTATTATTTGGTCAAGAGGACTGGGCTCCTGCAGCTTTAACTGTTATGATAAAGAGGGAATTTCACTAGGTGCTGCATACCTACAAACAACACCTGCTGAAATTCCCTTTTCTGTGCAACTGTTAAAGATACAGGAGCCCCGTCCTCCTTTCCATATGGTCACCCTACTCCAAGCTATGCTGGGTAGCTGGTTGTGCAAACAACCTACTGTGCTTCCATTAGACGATCAGGCAAACGAGCTGCATGGAGTAGTTTTTTTCACCTGCCTCGCCCCTAGTCCTCCTGCCCAGCTGGGCAGGTATCCCAGCTTCCTTTGAGGTGGGAATAGAGATCACTTGCGAGGAGCAGAGTGGCAGCAGCGTTTTTGGCCGCTCTTGCCAAGCAGTTCTGTAGGCGTTCTCCGTAACCCACAGTGCAAGACAGACAACACGCTAACCCACCATAGGTAAAATAACCCTTATTGCAGACCGTGGCTTCTCAGGGTGGCTTATTTGGGGGAAATAACCCACCATGAGGGAGGGAAACATCCTGCAGGCAACATGCTAACTCATCATGGGTTGTTCCAGAAAATAAACCATCATGGTTTAGTCTCTCTCTCTCTCTCTCTGTATCAGGACAAAATCTAACCCATATGTGTGAAGGGGAATGGGGATGTACATGACCTAGACACCCTCCCATCAATCTTTCCCCACTCCCAATGTCCCCAGATGCCCAGGAGGGGATGCAATGTCTGAATATGCCCCACGATTCCATAAAAATGTGCAAACTTTAAAGTTCTCCAGAATTCCAGTGCTTGGAAGTGTGCATATTTTTTGTGGAAGTTTGGTTAGTTCTAATAGGGGTATTGCCCAACTGTGGATTTTTTATTCTTCCCATGGACTGCTCCCATGGATGAGCATGGCTATCTTGACTTCGTTTTAGGGAGGGACAGCTCTGCCAGGATTAAATAAAAGCTGACTCTAGCCTTTTAAATCTGATGCCG
Source organism: Anniella stebbinsi (assembly GCA_029215795.1). Lineage (NCBI taxonomy): Eukaryota > Metazoa > Chordata > Lepidosauria > Squamata > Anniellidae > Anniella > Anniella stebbinsi. The sequence goes on from JARDYH010000001.1 coordinate 366,039,513, forward strand.
CAAATCTGGAATCTGTGATTAGTGATTGAGGTTTGGAGAATATTGATCTAGAGAGTTTAATGGAAAACCAGTCTCAACAATTACTGGGTGAGCAGTAATTACCAACTAGCCAATTAGAAGAAGGGTGTTATTTGCAGAATGAATGAATATAAATCACTCTGCGTTTGCATCTGAAAAGAGTTTGCATGTGTTCATGCTTTGGATTTGGCAACAATATGGGGAAATAATCAATGGTTAGTTTTGGTTTAAAAAAGCCAACAAGTATCCTTGGTCCAGAGAAGCAGGGAATAAGCGTGGTCCATGGAAGGACCACATGTGTCCTCAGTCTCAACCGGGAAAGAGGGTAAAGCATCTAGGCAGAGACCCTTTAAGGAAGCCAGAATGGGGTGTTTTATTACATTTTATTCCGATTGCTGAGCCAACAGCTCTGCGCCATCAATTACACATACTTAGCGCTGTTTGCTAATTAAAGTAATTATTTACCTTGGAAAGTAGGAAGTTGTTTGTTTTTGATTACTCATAAGAATTTGTATCTCTCTACAAACGGAGGCCTTTTGTAGGAAGGAAGAATAGTTGCTGGGGGAGGAGGAATATCTGGGATTGCCCATACTGTAGGGCGCAGAAGCTCTTTCAGGCCAGAGGCTGAATTCCATTCTGAAAAGCTCTCGAGGGCCACCTTTCAGTGGTGTGTAAGGCTGAGGGCCGAAGGAGCATGCTCAAAGACCCAAAGCATCAGCATCTTTTAGTTTACATTGGGTGACCATATGGGAAGGAGGACAAGGCTCCTGTATCTTTAACAGTTGTACAGAAAAGGGGATTTCAACAGGTGACATTTGTATGCAGTGCAGCACCTGGTGAAATTCCCTCTTCATCCCAACAGTTAAAGCTGCAGGAGCCCTACCCTCTAGACCAGATACAAAAGAGGGCATAGCTCCTACAGCTTTAACTGTTGTGATGAAGAGGGAATTTCATCAGGTGCTGCATGCCTACAAAGGACACCTGTTGAAATTCCCTCTTCTATGCAACTGTTAAAGATACAGGAGCCCTGCCCTACTTTCCATATGGTCACCCTAGTTTAAAGCTCTTATTTACTCTTCATTATGATATCTATATCCTGCCTTTTTCCTCTTTCAAGGAACCCCAATCAGCTTACATGATCCTCCTCCTCCTCCTCCTCCTCCTCCTCCTCCTCCTCCTCTCCATTTTATCCTCACAACAACCCCATGAGGTAGGTTAGACTAAGAGTCAGTCACTGGCCCAAAGCCACCCAGGGAGCTTCATGGTTGAGTGGAGACTAGAATCTGGATTTCCCGAGTCCCAGTCCAACACTCTAACCACTACACCGGACTGGCCAATGGCCACGCTGGCTGGGAATTAGGGGAGTTGCAGTCCAGCACATCTGGAGGGTTTCAGGTTGGGCAAGGCCAGTGTAAGGAGCTCTGGGCCAGGTGAAGTGATGGTTTCACTGGGCAGCTTCCAGTGAAAGATCTCCCAGGCTGTGATATCAGCTATTGCCCCTTTGATCCAGATGTATGGTGGAATGAAAGTGATTTCTCAGTCTGTTTTGTGGATGCCTTGAGGGGGATAAAACAACAAAGAGGTTGGCTTCTGGTAAACAATGAAAAACACAAAAGGGATCTGCGCTTGTTCCCCCCCCCCCCCAGATGGGGAAACATCTCTATCCTGACAGCAGAGAGGTTCAGTGGAGCAGAAATATATCTGATTTTGTGTTCAAAACATGGCAGACACACACCCACACCCACACAGGCACACACACAGGCACACACACCTCTCTAGCTATGAACTAGCTTGAAGGAACAATGAGTGCATAGGCAGTGGCTAGCCTATGAAAAACCTCTCTGTGTATAAAATGGAGAAGGAGAAGGAGGAGGAGAAGGAGAAGGAGAAAGAAGAGGAGGAGGAGGAGGAGGAGGAGAGGAGAAGAAGGAGAAGGAGGAAGAAGAAGAGGAGGAGGAGACAGAGAAAGAGGAAGAGAAAGAGAAAGAGGAGGAGGAGGGGAGGAGGAGGAGAGGAGAAAGAGGAGGAGGAGAAGGGAGAGGAGAGGAGGAGGAGAAGGAGAAAGAGAGGAGAAGGAGGAGGAGGAGGAGGAGGAGGAGACAGAGGAAGAGGAAGAGGAAGAGGAAGGAGGAGGAGAGGAGGAGGAGGAGACAAGAAGAGGAAGAGGAAGGAGGAGGAGAGGAGGAGAAGAGGAGGAGGAGGAGGAGGAGGGAGAGGAGAAGAGGAGGAGGAGGAGGAGGAGGAGGAGGGAGAGGAGAGGAGGAGGAGGAGGAGAGGAGGAGGAGGAGGAGAGGAGGAGGAGGAGGAGGAGGAGGGAGAGGAGAGGAGAGGAGGAGGAGGAGGAGGGACAGGAGGAGGTGGAGGGACAGGAGGAGGAGGAGGGAGAGGAGGAAAAAGAGAGGAGGAGAGAGGAGGAGAAAGAGAGGAGAAGAAGGAGGAGGAGGAGACAGAAAAAGAGGAAGGAAAGGAGGAGGAAGAGAATGAGTAGAAGTAGGAGAAGAGGAGGAGGAGGAGGAGGAGGAGGAGGAGGAGGAGGAGGGAGAGGAGGAGGCAGAGAGGAAGAGAAGGAGGCTGCCTCTACACGAGACGTTTAAAGCTCTTAGTCTCATTAAAATTTTTACCTCTACAAGAGCGGAGCGTAAATCGGGAGTTGAGGCGCTTTATCTCTCCGATTATGCGCATTATCGAATGCGCGTTAAATAGCGAGTTTTAGTTTCCTCAGGCAGTTAAAGCGCATTTTGCCTATGTGAACAAGCGATTCTCCGCATTAGCTACTTGTAAAGCGCATTTCAAACAACTGGTAAGGCCACCAGTTGTGCGCTCAATTACCTCTTGCATACAAGCATTTATGATAAAGCGCTTCAGCGATTATGAGCATAATCGGCTAACCAGGCGTCAAACAGAATCCATCTAGAGGGGGTCGGAGAAAGAGAGGAGAAGAAGAAGAAGAAGAAGAAGAAGAAGAAGAAGAAGAAGGAGGAGGAGGAGGAGGAGGAGGAGGAGGAGGAGGAGGAGGAGCAGCAGAAGGGGAGAAGGCAAGAGGAGGATGAGGAAGAGGAGGTAGAGGAGATGATCCCCTACTCCTCCAGTGCATGCACAGAATTACCTAAAGACAGCAGTGTTCAATGAGTTTCTGTTCCTACCTTCTTCCTTAATGCCAAATGCTATAGTGTTAGGGATGTTGCGGGTGCCCGACCAGGTCTGGGAGTCCAATGGATTCCCCCGCATCTGCCCCCTGGACCAAGATGGGCACCTGCAGTGTGTTTGCAAACCCATGGGTTGAGCGCCAGCATGGCCAACGAGTGCCCAGCAGCCATCCGCTCCATTCTGGCGCCTTCACTGTTTGCAACATCAGAGGCTCTGGAAAGTATGAAATCCCCCAGAACTGCGTAAACACAGGGCTTTTATAGCTGCCGTTCACACAGCGGGGGGAATAACGTAATTTCTGGAGCTGCTATTGTTGTGCACAATGGAGGCTCTGGAATGGGGCGGACGGCTGCCGGGCATTTGTCGGATGCTTTGCTGAGGCGCCGAAGAAGTTCACATGACAGCAGCCAGGCAAACGTCCTGTGAGTTGGACCCGGGTGAGTTTGCTCATCGCTAGTGCTGAAATTTTTTCAAGGAGTGCAACATGACTCTGAGGAAGAGGGAAGCTTGATGTCAGAGGGCCAGTCCTACTGTTAGACCGAGTGAGGCAGCTGATTTGTGGCATCAAAAATAAATAAATAAACCACGAAAGGCAGCAAATTGCTAATTATTTAATGTGAGCTGTGTAATGTATTGAGCATTAAAGTAAAATACATCGGCCTTTTTGCCTTTGGCCCTGGCCACGGTTTTATTATCTGTGAACTGTCTGGTAAATGGAAGCCTTGTGCATGAGCAGTTGTAGGCAAAAAATGTGGTCTATAAATCCTCCTTAGGGACATAATTCGATAAATAGTAGAATCTCCCATTTAAGCACTCACTGCTTAAAGGAGTAACCTTATGGATGTTTAACTGGAAAAAAAGTCCTACGACTCCCAGCATGCACCAGCCAGCCATTGGATTGCATCCTAAATCCGCAATAGGGGAAGGTAGGGTAGTGGAAGAGGAAAGCTGTGTCCATGCACTACTCATGTGTAGGGACTTTTGTGCTGAAGCCATGCACCTGGAGGAGAAGGCTATCAATGGGTACTGGAGGAGAAGGCTATCAATGGCTACTAGTCCTGCTGGCTATGTGCTACCTCCAATACCAGAGGCAGTAAGCCTATATACACTAGTTGCTGGGGATCATGGGAGGGAGAATGCTGTTGCACCTGTGTCCTGCTTGTGGGTCCCTGGTCGACAGCTGGTTGGCTACTGTGTGAGCAGAGTGCTGGACTTGATGGACCCTTGGTAGGATCCAGCATGGCTCTTATGTTCTTATGTAACCGACACACCATGCAACTGGATGTCCTGATCTTGCGGAGACTCTATGCGCATGCAGCTCCTTGCAGAACTCTGGGATAGCCTGGGGATGCAATCTCATTGGAGGTGAGGTCAGGTAAGGTGTGAAGAGGGTTAACGATCCTGAATGATGTCTCCTGGGAAACTGCAGGGAGAAAGAGAGAAAGAGAGAGAGAGAGAGGTGTAGCTTTGTGGTGTAGCACAGACTTGGGATGCAGAAGGTCCTGGATTCAATCCCTGGAAACTCTAGAGAGGGTGAGAAAGACTCCCTAGAAAGGCGCTGCTGATCAGTGTAGGCAATACTAGGTTAGATTGAACAAAGAGCTGATTCTATATCAGGTAGCTTCATATGTATGGAAATAAAGGGATCTTCTTCCCCATCTCCTTCACCAGTTCTGTGGATATTTGTGTGTAATGTAGGGATGTCGGCAAAATCTGTTTCATGGGTGTGGTTTGATGAGTTTTCCTAAGCTCAGTGTCCCCGTCTTCATTTCGGTTCCCAGTGCAGCACACAACTCAATCTGCAATGAGTCAGGTAGCTTTGCAGATGTCTGGGAATTCTGCACATTTTGGGAGGGAAGTTCTGTAGTTTGTGCAAATATCTGAGCAATTTGCACAAATGACGTCCCAATTTGCAGAAATTACGCAAAATAAGGCTAAAGTTGGGTAATTTGTGCAAATTGCTCAGATATTCGGCACAAATTGTTCAGAAATGTTGCGTGAATTGCAGGACGTCCCCCTGCCCCCAAATGTGCAAAAATGTTCATGGAGTTTAGAAAACAGCCCAGAGCTTGGCTCACAGCCATAAAGTGAGTCGTACACACTGCAGAACTTTGTCAAGCCAACCTAGCGACCGACATCCCTGGTGTGATGCATATGTGTGTCTGAAAATATGCGGGGGAAGTGCATGTCAGAAAGTTTGCGCACACTTGTGCGTGTTTGCACGAGAATGTCTGTGATGTTCAGCTGCCATACGTGCCATTATAGTTGCAAAGTGAGTGTTTATATTATGCATGTTGGAATATATGTTGTAAAAGGTTTTAAAATTCCAAGAAGTAAGTAGGCCTAAATGTACTTACAGTTCTGATAAGTATAGGTTAGAAGGAGGGGGAGTGAACGCCTGAGTGCCGATTGGATGGTGGTGGGGGAGTGCTTGGATTGGCTGGCTGTGTGAGAGTGGGAGGAGCTGGAGAACAGAGTGAGTGTATATATGGTTCTGGCTGATAGAAGCTGACAGGGACTATTATTTGTGAATGGGGTAGTTGATGAGATGAGAGTAGTGTTTGATGATTACTGAAAGAGTGAGACTGGATTAGGATGGGAGGGACTGGTGAAAGATACAGAACCTATCTACAATACTGCTTTAAAATGGTTTATAACAGTTTTAAACCAGTCAATAACCGTTATTAACCATTTTTAAAACTGTTATAAACCATTTTAAAGCAGTAGTATAGATAGGCTCACAATTTTGGGGAATAGTTAACTAAGATAAGAAACAGTTGAATTCCACATCGAAACTATTTAAGAGGGAACTGCAGAAACCAATATGATTTGAAGCCTTGTAACCGTAACACATTTGAACCTGGGGAAACCATTACGCTTATTGACGTGCAATTACTTCTGTTAAAAAATTCCATTTAATTTCTACAACTGGCGTGGCCTTTGAGTGCACCTGAAGGAGGTACTTGTAGCAGTGGAGATGGGGGAAACTGAGGGTCAGGTTGCTGGGCTGTGGGGCCTAAAAGAGTAAAGGCAAGACAGGGGTGGCAGTAGGAAGCTGGAGCCCTCACAAGCGTCATCAGCACAGGGGGGATTGAAGTGAGTCCCAAGTGCCGGTGGCGTAGCATGTCTTGTCAGGTATAGCCAGGTGGGTGGCACAGGTGAAGGCGGGATGTCACAGTGTCTGCTCCCATTTTATTCACAGTGGAGGGGGTGAGGTGATGGTACAGGTCCGTCCATTTGCCTGCTGCCTGCCACAGTGAACGATCACTCGTGTTAAGTTCTTCCTATTAGAAAAGTCCAAACCTAGATTTAAGCCAGATGGTGTTTCTCTCTGCTCCTCCTCCAGTCTCCTCTCCTTCCAGCCTTGGTGGTTACTCTCCAGACATTGCTATGCCATGGCTTTAGCTTGCAGGGGGTGGGGTGAGGAGGTGGGGGAGAAGCGATACTTTTAGAAGCTTCAAAGAAAGGCCTGATTCACGGATGGGAACAAGTTGCTCTTGTGTTCAAGGGAAGCTGCGCAGGTTTTAAAATACCCTGCTGTAAACACAAAACAACTTAAGAAGTAGTTGCCACTAAGTAGAGGGAAATAGTGATTCTAAAATAACAGCAGCAGCAGCACCAAACCTCCCCCAAACCCAAGGGAGCTATTTAAAGGATGCTTGCTGGGTTTCCAGCAGTATTTTGATGCCATTTCAGGAAGGACCCAGATGTAAACAGGTGATTAGGTTTCTAGGTAGCAATACAAAGGGGCACGTTGTTCTGTCCGGCCGCCTGCCCGGAGTGAGAGAGCTAAAATAAATGGGTCCAGTTACGATGGTGTGGGCAGAGGACGGCTCCTACAGCCACGGCTGCAACCCATTTTCCCGGGAAGGTCGGCCGGTTTCTTGTTTTGAGGCTGAAAGTTCCACCGACATTGAAAAGAATGTCGTTCTACGAGTGACCCGGGGATGAATACAACTCAGTTTCAGGACCATTTGGAGTCAGGTAGCATCACCTGAAAGAAGGTTTCCCGTAAACACATTCCCACAACACAGGGGTGTTGAACCTCAAGCCCATGGACCAAAACTTGCCTTCCTGGGGTCCCAGTCCAGCCTTCTGGAGTCCCCCAGATGGCCATGCCCCTTCCCTGGATGGCACCTCCGCCTTTCCCCAACCACCTATCGTGTGATGATTTCCTGCCTGTTGTGCAGTTTTTCCTCCATTCTAACAGGTTGAAATGCCTCCCCTAAGCCTTCGGTACTGGTTGTCAAAGCTTTTACGCACTGGCGGCTGGCGGCTCCGATGTCAGTGGGGTGGTGAATCTGCTCCGAGTTTCAGTCAGAGCCAATCAGAACTCTAAAGGGGCTTTCTGAAGTGCTGAACCGTAGCCTCCAAATGGGTCCAGCACCTTGGATATCTCCTTTCCTGGTTAGAACGTAAGAAGAGCCCTGCTGGATCAGACTGAGAGTCTGTCTAGTCCAACACTCTGTCCACACAGTGGCCAACCAGCTGTCGACCAGGGACTCGCAAGCAGGACATGGTGCAACAGCACCTTCCCGCCCATGTTCCCCAGCAACTGCTGTATATTGGCTACTGCCTGTGCTACTGGAGGTAGCACCTAGCCATCAGGGTTAGCAGCCATGAATTGCCTTCTCTTCCAGGAATTTCTCCAGCCCCCCTTGAAAGCCATTGAATTGGTAGCCATCTTGTAGCAGCATATTCCATAGTTGAACTATGTGTTGTGTGAAGAAGTTCTTTCTTTTATCTGTCCTGAACCTCCCACCAATCAGCTTACAGCCTATGGGTTCTGACAAAAACCTGAAATGGATTCACCCCCCCCCCCCCCGAAATAGGAGCCACCAGCCTCCACTGACAGACCCATATAAGATATTAGGAGTGCCAATCACAGATCTCCCTAATCCCATGTAGTTTGATCCACATTGGTTGAGATGCAAGTTGAGGTATCTGTCTGAGAGGAGGGGGGAGGCAGGCAGGCAGACAGACACCAGCTGGCGGGAGCTACAAGAAGACAGAGTGGAAGATATCAGTGGCTATCGGTGGCTGCTACTATTTAGTGCATCGTCCTCCCCCAGCAGGCATCGTGTGTGGAATATGAGATCTGCCACATGTCCTGCCTATACGGAGGGTTTCAGCACCTTACTGAACACCCAGCTCTGCAGGGTTCTTGATGACTTACCTTCTATGTACCATACTTCGGTTCAGTAGTGAATGGGTGTTGCTAGCCATGGGCCCCGGATTTATTTCCAAGGGCCCTGGTCTATTCCACAGAGCTCTGAGTGCCCTTTAATGGCACTAGTAGGGTTTCTCCCCTTCCCTTAGCCTCATTGCCATGCAGGGGTCAATTTTCAAAGGGGATTGCCTTTGGGGAGGGAAGGGTTAACTCTCATCTCCCTCTATGCTGCAACAGCTCCCTCCAAAAACCTTATGCCGTGTGGCAATTAAGCTTGGGGGGGATTTGATTGGTTTGAGATCACCTGGGGCAGCACGTTAACTGAAGAATTAATTTTATTTGAGATGATTTGTATGAGAAATTAATTGGCTGGCTTTGTCTCCTGTGAAATTAAAATAAAACCTCGTCATGAATTCTATATTTGCATATAGAGCTAAAGTAGCATATGAAGATTTTATATAGATTCCTAACCTATGGGCCCAGGCCCCCAAACCTTGGAGTGCCTAACATCACCCCTGCTTCTGTTCATCACCCTTCTCTAAGCATTGGATTTCATAAAGCCCTTTGGAAAGATAACGTTGGGTGGGTGGGGAGCGAATTCAGCTTTTATTGTGCTGGAATCTCTGTGTAAGGCCGTATGACAGTTTCATTTTTACTGGCAAAATGTGAGCGCATGCCCCGTTCAATGCTCCAAATGTGAAAGTGAGCTCAAGCACATGTTTGCCAAAAATATTTGCAAATTCTGAAACGCATTTTCGCGTTCGTCTCATTCCTGATTCCCAGTTTGATTTGCACAATTTTTTTTTACTAATTTTGCGGAATTTTTCTCCATGGTTTGAATCAGCTCTGCTTTAGTCTATGGGGGAAAGTTGCGCAAAATTGGGGGAACTTGTGTAAATCTCCCATTCGATCGCTGCTGAGTTTGCACAAGTTTCCCTTCCGCACAGAGTGAGCAGCGATCACCGACGTGAACAGGAGCCGCATGCCTCATTTGGAGCTCAGAATGTCAAGGCGAGAATAAGAACATGCTTGCTGAACATATTCGTAAATTCTTGAAGACATGATCATGTTCATCTCATTCCTGATTCCCAGTTTGGTTCGCTCATATTTCCTAATTTGCCCAACTTTCCTCCATGGTTTGAATCATCCCTGCTTTAGTCTATGGAGGAAAGTTGTGCAAAGTTGGGGCAATGCAAATCTCCCATTCAGGAACAGGAATCAGGCGCGAGGCAGGCAGTGAGACAATGTTCAGAGACTCCTGGGGAACTCGAACGTTCCTCGTTCACCTATCTCTAAATATAATATTGGGAATCTACCACGACAAAGAGTTCCCAAAGCAGTCTTCCCTAACCTGGTTCTTTCCAGATGGGTTGGACGGCAACACCCATAATAGGCTGGGGATAATAGGAGCTGTAGTCCGAAGCATCTGCAGGGCACCAGGTGGCGGAAGGCTGTCCACAATTTATTACTGTTTCTCAGGTTTGCAATCCATGCATTGTATTTTCTTCTCCTTCTGCATTCCCTTTGTTCCTGAACAGGGCAGAGAGGGCAGTGTGCCGGTGAGGATGCAGACAAGCTGGAGCGTGTTCAGAGGAGGTCAAGGAGGGTGATCAGGCGTCTGGAAACAAAGCCCTATGAGGAGAGACTGAAAGAACTGGGCATGTTTAGCCTGCAGAAGAGAAGACTGAGGGGAGACATGACAACACTCTTCAAATACTTGAAAGGTTGTCACACAGAGGAGGGCCAGGACTTCTTCTCGATCATCCCAGAGTGCAGGACGCGGAATAATGAGCTCAAGTGACAGGAAGCCAGATTCCGTCTGGACATCAGGAAAAACTTCCTGACTGTTAGAGCAGTATGTCGATGGAACCAATGACCCCAGGAGGTCGTGGGCTCTTCCACATGAGAAGCATTCAAGAGGCAGCTGGACAGCCATCAGTCAGGGATGCTTTAAGGTGGATTCCTGCATTGAGCAGGGGATTGGACTCAATGGCCTTAGAGGCCCCTTCCAACTCTACTATGCTATGATTCTATGAGAAGTTTGCATTGCTGAGGTGCACTGAAAGAAATGGGTGGGCAGGGAAGCCAAATGCCATCCAACTTCAAGCCCTTTCTGAAGACTCTTCCTCGGCTGACGTCTTCAGGATTTGGAAAGGGTGTTGTGAGTCTTTCTTTCCAAAATGTCCTGGTCTGCCAGCTTTTTGGATCAGACCCAAGACAGCTAATTCGATGTAAGAGATGTTCCCAAAGGCCTTTCTGGAGACGTCTGTGGGCTGTCGCCCGGTGCTGTTGGCAAGCCGTAATTTTAGTGGGGAAGTCCTGCTGCGCCGTCCATGGCTGATGTCAATGCAGCTTATTTAAAAGCAAAGGTCAACAAAGACGTCCCAAATAACCCAGTTATTTACCAGTGGCTTGGAGTGTATTTTTAATCAATGTGCTGCCAAGAGGTGTGTGTGTGTGTGTGTGTGTGTGTGTGTGTGTATGTGATGGGGAGGGCTACCTCTACAGTGAGATGATGGGAAAAATAAGGAAATGAAATGCAGACTAGAATAAAATTGCAGGACTTAATTTGGCTCAAACCCTATTCTCCTTGCCAGGGAACAGTCCTGGATCTTGTTCCTACCCTCCAGAATTTCATAGATCCTTGTAACATGCCGGTAGCACCCCTGGTCTTCTCGTACCAAAATCCCCTTCTCTGCCCCCCCCCCCCCCTACACACTACTGGAGATTCTACTCTTTCTGCTGAATCTGTTCACTTTCCACTAGCTTGTGCTCATTTCAAAACCAAGGAAGCATCTCACCTTTCAGGGAAAGACACGCTGGGAAAACAAAATGCTCTTTCTGTCTGTTTTCAGTAGCTGAAAATGACCCTTGTCAACACGTGGAATGGCAAGTCTATGCATTACATTGTGGCGACATCCATGCGTTGAAATGTGCATTGAAATGTATGTGCTGAAGCCTGTAAAAAAATACCGTATCCCAGGATTTAAGACTAGCTGGGGAGGCTTTGCTTATCATGTCCTTGAGGAACGTGGCTCTTAGGGCTATCACACACATGGCGGAGCCTTCTTGGTGGAGGCACCTCAATTCTGGAACTCCCTTCCAGTGGAGATTTGGCCGTCCCCATGCTGTTGGCACTTGAGCACCAGTTAATGGCATATTTATTTGTACAAGCTTCTGGGATATACGTAAGTGTTTTATCTGTTTTCTGGTTTTGTAGTGATGGTTTTGTTGTACTTTACTGTGAATTTGTACTTTTGGAGTTATGATTTTAATGGTGTTCATGTGTTCTGTTCTTTTTGTATGGGTTGTTTGGTGCACTGAGCTCCTTTGCATGGAAGGGTGGGATATAAACCAACCAATCAAGAAATAAATAACCCCCAAATGCAAAACCAGGGACAGAATTTTACCAGGGATCAGAAAAATAGGGAGCAGTCCATATTAGCATGCATACTGGCTGGGGAATGCTGGGAGTTACAGGACTATTTTTCTGACTAAGTCCTCCATCACACATAATCCCCCCCCCCCCCCCGGTTTGCCTCTGCGTTTTTTTACCAGCATGTCGAGCTTATGATCCCTTTCACCTGAATAGCTGCTTCTTCACTCTTTCGCTCTTCCACTCTACTCCACTCCTCCCCTTCTCTTTCTCCCTCTAGTCAGGTCCTGTCAGATGAGCACTTCAACCAGATCACCTTTCTGCTGGGCAAAAATGGAACGACCCTTTAGTCTGGCTCTTTGGGGGCACTGAGGGAGTACAATCCTGTCTCTGTAGAGATTCAAGCATTGTTTGATTTTAAAAAAGGCTTTCAAGCCTCGGATGCAAGGTTTAGGTTTTAGATTGAGGCTTGGAGCCGGCTGCTGGGAGAGATCGCTTTTCCCTGCCTGGACCTGATGCAATCCATTCAAGCCCCCAGTTCCTTTAAAACTACATGGAGCCTTAGGGTGCATTAAATGCACTTAGGGAAAATCATCCAGACTTTTAGCGTTCTAGGAAAGGCTGGGGAAGAGGCGGGGTGTCAGCAGGACAGGCACAGCGTTCTGTGAATACCGTGCTGCAAATCCGCACACCAGGCACGGCGAGAGTGCACTCAATCGCTGGTGTGATGAAGCTCTAAACATGCATAGCATTATGTCCTTAGTTTCAATTTGCACATCAGTCTAGGAGGTGCAGAGGAGTTCATACTGGAGTTCTCAAAGATCAAATTCCATTAAGCATCCCAATCTGGACTCTGCAACCACTGGTCCATACTACTGCTCTGGTTGATTCCTAGCTATCAGTCCTGGCTTTCCGGTGGTAGCCCAAAACATTATTATGCCCAAAGAAGAAAATCCAGATAGCAACACATACACCCATGATACACTCCCTGGCCAGACCTACACCAAGCAGGATACGACACTTTGAAAACGGTTTGAAAACTGTCTATGGAGCGTGTCCTGGGCCCCAACAGTTGTCACTACTGTTATAAACCATTTTAAAGCCGTAGTGTAGATCCAGCCCCTACCACAAGACACAATTCATTGTCCGGTTTTCCTGCACAAGCCCAACTGAAATGGAGAAGAGCTGAGCAAATGCATTTGGGATTGTGCAGGAGAAGTCCCTGATGGATTTTGTCTCATGTCTGCCTGTCTCCCATGCTGGTTATGTAGGCTGACCATATGAAAAGGAGGACAGGGCTCATGTAACTTTAACAGTTGTAGAGAAAAGGGAATTTCAGCCAGTATCATTTGTATGCAATTAGTTCCTGGTGAAATTCCCTCTTCGTCACAACAGTTAAAGTTGCAGGCACTATACTAGAGTGACCATATACAAAAGAAGGCAGGGCCCCTGCAACTTTAACAGTTGTGATGAAGAGGGAATTTCACCAGGAACTAATTGCATACAAATGACATTGGCTGAAATTCCCTTTGCTCTACAACTGTTAAAGTTACAGGAGCCCTGTCCTCCTTTTCATATGGTCAGCCTAGGTTATGGAGCTGTGATCACCTTCATCAAGTCCATCTGGCTGAATTATCACTTTCTCTTTAAGAAGAGGAGGCCATGTTTTAATTTCAAGGAACATGGGAGAAATTTTACGAGGTCAATATCAAAAGTGGAATGTGGCCAAATTAAGAAATTCATTTTGAAAAATTAAACTCACATAAATGGAGGAGGAAACCAACCTAACCCAAGATCTCTCTGTCCCAGCAAAAAGCAGCCCATGTTATGGAAATCCCAATAATGTATTCAGCCCTGTTAAGATGGCCATAAATCCTTATTTGTATGTTAATTGGTTTCAAATTAATGCTGAATCGCTGCCTAAGAATTAATGCTTAGTCGTCGCACACCTCTCCACTGCATCTGATTAAGAGGCGCCCCTCCCCCTCTCTCTCCTACAATCTCAGCTCATCCGTGTTACACAGAAATACCACTGCAATTCACCTTGATGCTCTTCTAGATGAGCTTGGCAGGCCCTGAGCTGTAAAGTAGGCTGACCATATGAAAAGGAGGACAGGGCTCATGTAACTTTAACAATTGTAGAGAAAAGGGAATTTCAGCCAGGGTCATTTGTATGCAATTAGTTCCTGGTGATATTCCCTCTTCGTCACAACAGTTAAAGTTGCAGGCACTATACTAGAGTGACCATATACAAAAGAAGGCAGGGCTCCTGCAACTTTAACTGTTGTGATGAAGAGGGAATTTCACCAGGAACTAATTGCATATAAGTGACACTGGCTGAAATTCCCTTTTCTCTACAACTGTTAAAGTTACATGAGCCCTGTCCTCCTTTTCATATGGTCAGCCTATGTAAAGCCAAGTGCTGAAAAGAACCCAGGGGCTTTCCAGATGAGGCAGCCTGTCTTCCCCAATCCATTGGCCATGCTGGCTGGGTATGATGGGAATTGCAGTCCAATGCATTTGGAAAGCACCAGTTTAGAGACGGCTGAGATACGGTGACACCCATGTCTCAGATTTTCCCAAAGTAATGGCCAGTTTGAGGGTTGCTTTCGTCACAGCTGCCAGAGATGCCACGGCATGGAAACAGAACTGTGTATGGTAGCCTACAACTTATTGCTACATCTATGTCCAGGATCGCATCTGCCCATCCTTATTCATTTACTTGATGGAGCGCCTCTCTCAGCATGAACTGACCCGTGCACTACGTTCAGTATCTAAGGCCCTACTCTGTGTACCTCCTCTGTGGGAAGTTCGAAAGGTGGCAACAAGAGAGAGTGAGTTCTCGGTGGTGGCCCTCCAATTATGGAATGCTGCCCCTAACAAGGCCCACCTGGCACCAACATCGTTATCTTTTCGGCACCAGGTTAATACTGCCGTCATCTCTCAGGCATTTGGCAGCACGTAATGAGTTTTTAATTTGGTCCTGGATTGTCTTTGGTTGATTGTTTAAAAATTGTTTTTAGATAGATGTTGTCTCTGTGTGTGCTTTCTGTATCAGTGCTGTGCCGAAAATTAGGAGCGTTCCATTTTCGGCATTTCGTGGGGGGGGGGGGAACAAAAACCCAGGCAAAGGCTGGGAGAGGTGAGAATTTTGGAGAATTTTATCCTTGGGAAGGGGGAACACGGTTTCCATATACCTTTTAAAATGTAGCCAGTTGTTCAGGGGTCTTCTTTCTTTCTTTTTATCTTTTTTAAAACACCCCTGGCATTTTCACGAGCCTATTAGTGCTTACTGGATACTCATTGGAGAGAGTGAGGTCACATGGTCTCCAATAAGTACTAGGCTCATCCAAACGCTGGAGAAAGTGGGTTTTTTTTTTAAAAAAATGAAAAACTAAAAAATAGGATAAATGCCCCATAGCAATTGGCTACACTTAAAAAAAGGTATGTGGAAACCCTGTACATTAATGGCGCTATATAAATACATGATAATAACAGTAATAAAATAATTAATAACAGTAATGTAAATAAAAATGCAATGTGTTTCACCATAGTGGGGAAAGGAGTCCTGTGTGCCCACCTGTCCAGTCTGATGCCAACGTTCTAAGGCTGGGTGAGTAATTTCTTCATCTTTAAACCACACCTGGTCTTTCAAAAAGAGGACACCTTGAAACGGAAAACAGTCCTCTCTAAAAGAAGACACATGGCCACCCTAGCAACTTGTGGCCCTCCAGATCTTTTGGTCTACAACAGTGTATGTTGAGGTTTTTTTTTTTCTTTTGATCCAGAATAGTCATTTTAAATAGATATTGTATTTGTGATCTGTTTTTATGCTTTTTAAATTTTGTATATCGGTTTTTAATGTTCAGTGTTTTTAATCTCTGTAAACCACCCAAAGTGCTTCGGCTATGGGGAGGTATATAAATGCAATAAATAATAATAATAATAATAATAATAATAATAATAATAATACAACTGCCACAAACCCTACCCAGCCTAGCCAATAATGAGGAAGGATGGGAGTTGTAGGCCAAAACATCAGGAAGGTTGCAAGTTGCCTGCTCTTACCTCATACTTTGTAAAATGCTTTGCACATTCACGACAGGATAATAATGCCCCGCAGGGAATATTAATTTCTTCTGGTTGCTATTCTCTCAAAGAAGAAATCCAGAGACAACTGTGCCATGCCGGCCCCTTTTCTTGCCAATGGCGTTCTGTTGAACAAGAGCAGGCGGTGATGTGCCGTGCCAGGATGTGGGCAGGAGACATGGCCCATTCTTGTCCTTGTCAACAGGGATAAAAGATGCCATTGTGCACTCGGACCCTCCCACCTCAGGGTGAATGGACAGAAGGCAACTCAGGACCTGGGCTCTGGGTGGAAGGAGCTAATCCCCATAGAAGGA
The DNA here is from genome assembly GCA_029215795.1 of Anniella stebbinsi. Lineage (NCBI taxonomy): Eukaryota > Metazoa > Chordata > Lepidosauria > Squamata > Anniellidae > Anniella > Anniella stebbinsi. The sequence continues at coordinate 366,055,627 of JARDYH010000001.1, forward strand.
CCTCTTAAAGGAGGCACATTGTCTCCCAGAGCTGAAAGATGGCCGTCTCTGGAGAAATGTTTTGCTACCCTGTCTGTATTAACTATTATGCAGGCATGTCAGAGGACATCATGCCAGAGATGTATAATTACAAAAGAGCCAGTGTGGCCTAGTGGTTAGAGTATTGGACTGGGACTCGGGAGATCCAGGTTCTAGACCCCACATGACCATGAGGCTCACTCACTGACTTTGGGCCCGTCACTGACTTTCAGCCTAATCTACCACAGAGGGTTGTTATGAAGATAAAATGGAGAGGAGGAGGACCATGTAAGATCCTCTGCATTCCTTGCAAGTGGAGAAAAGATGGGATATAAATGTAATGAAAGTTTTAAAAAGAAAGAAAGAACAGTCACAGTAGGTTCTTCACTTGTGATATGACTCCAAACTTCATAACCTGAATTACAACTGTAATGTAATTTTACTACCAGGCTGGGTTTAAGGTTTTGTTATTGGTGTCTAAAGTCCTAAACAACTTGGGATTAAGGTATTTGAGAGAGAGCCTTCTCCTTTGCCAGCCAGCCCTGTCACAGAGGATGAGGTAGATGAGATGCTATTGGTGGTTCTGCAGGGAGCTGAGGTCCTTTTAGAGTCCACTTAGAGCAGACTGGCTCCCTTGTCACAACCCACTCTCTTTGAGGTTCCTTTTTACTTTTCTCTTTAAAGTAGGGATGTGTATCGTATCGTTCCAATGTCCGATAACGATCCAATAAGGTCATTATCGGACGTCCGATTAACAATAACGATACTTTTCTAAGGAGGCCCTATCTGATTGGATCTGGAATCCATGTGTCCGATAACTATTGGACATATCAGATATTCAGACCGCCAGTTTAGGGCCGGCCCTCCCTTCCTCCCCCCACTTGTGCTCCTTACCTGCAACCTTCCCCGCTGCCATCCGCTGCTGCCCACTGCTGTCCGCTGCTTCTGGACTACTGAGAACTAGGCTTTGCGGCTTAGTTCTCAGTAGAGCGACAATGCACCGGATCACCCGGAGCGTCGTCGCTCTACCGAGAACTAGGCCGCAAAGCCGCAAAGTTCTCAGTAGTCCGGAAGGAGCGGAGGGCAGCAGACAGCAGCGGGGAAGGTCGCAAGTAAGTGGGGACCCCCCTCCCCCCACTCGCACTCCTTAATTGAGGCCTTCCCCGCTGCCCTCCGCTGCCCTCCGCTGCTTCCAGACTACTGAGAACTAGGCTTTGCGGCCTAGTTCTCAGTACAGCAATGATGCGTCGGGTGATGACATCACCCAGAACATTGTCGCTGTACTGAGAACTAGGCCGCAAAGCCTAGTTCTCAGTAGTCTGGAAGCAGCGGAGGGCAGTGGATGGCAGTGGGGAAGGCTGCAGATAAGTAGGGACCCCTGAGGATCCCTCCCTCCCTTCCATCCCCCACTTACACTCCCTCCCCCCACTCACACTCCTTACCTGCTGCCGCTGCCCTGTACTACTGCTAAACAGGCTTTCCAGCCTGTTCGTCAGTACAGAGCCACGCCGAGTGATGACAGCATCACTCGGTGCTTCTCTGTACTGATGAACAGGCCGGAAAGCTTGTTTAGCAGTAGTACAGGGCGGTGGTGGGTGTAAGGAATGCGAGTGGGGGGAGGGAGGGAGTGCCGGCCCAGTGTTTTGCCCCATAGACTTGCATTGGGGGAAAGCTTTCTTTCCCCCAATGCAAACCTATGGGGAAAACACCGTTATCGGAACAGAACTTCCGATATTTATCGGATATTGGATCTGATCAAATCTGGGTACCCCCCAATATGATTGGACCCAATTTTTTTTATATCAGAATCTCCAATAATGATACAATATGATAATTTTGGCCGTGCACATCCCTACTTTAATGGATCCCAACCATGAACACAGTCTGTATATGGCTGCCCACTCTGTGGATTATTTTTTCTTTCTGTTCCCATCTCTGGGTCTCTCTCTTTTTCTTTCCCACCGGTTCTGTGACCCTGTGACCCTTCTTGGTCCTACAGCAACCAGCTTGACACTTTGTGTACCTTTTGATTCACCTCTTACTTTACCGCTGCCACCTTAGAATTCCATACTTTACCTCAGGTCCTTAAAGAATCCAATCAATGTGAAACAAAATAACTTTTATTTAACAAGAAGTAAGTTCACACATTTGATCAGGCTTGTGGTTTCATTTGTTTCAGTACTTGGTTGTTACATTAAATATATCATGTATCCTTGACTACTCTACCCTCTAAAGTCAAGTCTAACTCCTTCTGCTCACTCTTATTCCCAAAATAATAAACCGCAGACCCTGCACTAATATATCCTCTTCAGCAGACTAACCCCGACTCTCTCTCACTACCAACTACTAACTAACTGATTTTAACTGTCAATCCCCTTTGCACACTTGAATCCAACAGCCAATCACCATTCACTCCAACATTCCATTCACTCCCTCCCCTCCCAACAGATTAACCACTTACCACCTTTACCATACGGAGTCCAAACAGCATTTACATGACAGACAAATAGCATAAAAACAACTAAATATCACATCCCTTTCTGGAATTCTCTGCAGGTTGATGTCAGGATTGCTTTGTTTCCAGCATCTGCTAAGGACACATTTATTTATTTATCATTACATTTATATCCTCCCCCCCTTATGAATATTTGAACAAATATGGCAAAACTGCTCCGGAGGTTGGATCAATCTCATCCAGGATCATGTTCCCACGGTGACCAACCAGCTGCCCATGGGAGCCCACAAGCAGGATCTGAGTGCAACAGCACCCTCCCACCCATGTTCCCCAGCTACTGGTGTACATAAGCACACTGCCTCTGATACTGGAGGTTACACTTAGCCATCAGGACTAGTAGCCACTGATAGCCCTCTCCAGTAATTTATCCAACCCCCTTTGAAAGCCATCCATATTTGTGACCATCATTACATCTTGTGGTAGCGATTTCCATAGTTTAACTCTGCGCTGTGTGAAGGAGTCCTTCCTTTTATCTGTCGTGAATGTCCCACCCGTCGGCTTCATGGGTTCTAGTATTATGGGAGAGGGAGAAAAATGTCTCCCCATCCATTCTCCAGACCAAGCATAATTTTATGCACCTTTATCATGTCTCCCCCTTACTCGCCTTCCCCCCCTAAACTCTACAATCCCAGCTGTTGTAACCGTACCTCACAGGGGAGATTCTCCAGCCTCTTGCTCATTTTAGTTGCCCTTCCCCCCCCCCCCCTTTTCCAGTTATATTATATCCTTTTTTAGGTGTGTTGAGCAGAACTATACACAATATTCCAAGTGTGGTCGCACCATAGATTTGTATAAAGGCAGTATGATACTGGCAATTTTGTTTTCAATTCCTTTCTTAATTATGCCTAACATGGAATTTGCCTTTTTTATAGGGTGACCATATGAAAAGGAGGACAGGGCTCCTGTATCTTTAACAGTTGCAAAGGACAGGGAATTTCAGCAGGTGTTGTTTGTATGCATACATAACCTGGTGAAATTCCCTCTTCATCACAACAGTTAAAGCTGCAGGAGCCTTGTCCTCTTGATCATGTACAAAAGAGGGCATGGCTTCTGTAGCTTTAACTTTGTGATGAAGAGGGGATTTCACCATGTGCTGCATATATACAAATGATACCTGTTGAAATTCCCTCTTCTATGAAACTGTTAAAGATATAGGAGCCCTGTCCTCCTTTTCATATGGTCAGCCTATATATACAGCAGCTAGACATTGGGTTGATATTTTCATCAAGCTGTCCACCACAACCCCAAGATCTCTTTCTTGGTCAGTCTCCACTACTGCAGAGCCCATCTGCGTAAACGTGAAGTTGGGATTTTTTGGCCCCAACATGTGTCACTTTAGCCTTTGGATTAATTGCCCCATTTTTTCAATCCTATGCATGGCTTGTGTGCCGCCACAGCCCCAAACACTTAGGCCTAGACGAGCGTACCCCTCTCAGGCTAAACCCCAACACTAAAATACCTCAGGGAAGGGCAAAAGACACACCACTTTTCCCTTATAGCAGAGGGGGAAAGGGTGTTAAGGGTTTTGAATAAGGTTCTCCTGTGAGTACGTTGGCTGAAGGTGTAACGATATGTGTTTCTTTATTAAACTGATAGAGCAGGTGACACAGCCAAGCTGAGACGTGGTTTGTGGTAGCAAAAATAAAAGGAAACGTTTATTGTTGTTAACAGTCTTTTCGAATCCGTTTAAAACCTGCCTATTCTTAATACTTCAAACAATCTTGTTAATGATAATCCTAGGTACTTATAATCTCTTCACTCACTCCTGACTAGAACACACACAGCTATCATCCACTTAACTACCCTCCACCCAACCAAGACAATAAGACAATAAGACAAGCCAAAACACCCCCTAACTCAATATATACTCCTCCCCCTCCCTTTCCCAGCATCATCAGCCATACCCACTCAGTCCAATGTTCCGCACTCTCCAAACACGCTGACCCAGACATGCCTAAGGAGACAGAAATGTGGGGTATCGTCACAGCTTGCGATGACACCCACTTGACTTTCCGCTTCAGTATGCTTAATGTTCCTTGTGTATCAACTGATTAATTCTTTATCTCACTTCATATAGTGCCTATTGCCAACAAGCCAATTTCCAATGTGATAGGCTGACCAGATAAAATCCAGGTCAGGGCTCCTGTAACTTTAACAGTTGCAGAGAAAAGGGAATTTCAGCCAGTGTCATTTGTATGCAATTAGTTCCTGGTGAAATTCCCTCTTCATCACAATGGTTAAAGTTGCAGGGGCCCTGCCTTCTTTTGCATATGGTCACTCTAGTATAGTGCCTGCACCTTTAACTGTTGTGATGAAGAGGGAATTTCACCAGGAACTAATTGCATACAAATGACACTGGCTGAAATTCCCTTTTCTCTACAACTGTTAAAGTTACATGAGCCCTGACCTGGATTTTATCTGGTCACCCTACAATGTGATCACTGTGTACACGTCTCGATTCCTGCATGTGACAGAAGCCCCACCTCCTTTAAAACAGGCTGGTGTGTGCATCATTGGGAGAAATCTACCAGGTTGTACTGCTGCCAACGTTTCAAGTTTCCTTACACATGTGTCTGAAAACTGCTTAGTCTATGTTAACAACTTGTAAACAGTTTATTTAGTCATTCAAAAAATATATGCTTGCATATTTACACCTGAGTGGTGATGTTGTATGTATCTTATATTATATAAAACATCTCTTCACCCCAGTTTTTTTCAATATTTTGTATTTCAAGTAGTTGTGTGCCATGTACATTATCTATGTTCAAAAACTAGTGGGGTACACATATCATTGTACCATCGGTCTCACAGTATTCAACGGGGCTTGCTCCCAGGCAAGTGAGCATATAGTTTTTCTCAAGCATATAAGAAGTACTAAACATGTCCTTGGAATTCTACACTGATGAGCATTCCGTTTGCATAAAAGAAGAAGACCACAATAATTGACGGAACGCCTTTCCCGACATGAACCTACCCGAACACTACGTTCAACATCTAAGGCCCTCCTCTGAGTGCCTCCTCCGAGGGAAGCTCGGAGGTCGGCAACAAGGGAGAGGGCCTTCTCTGTGGTGGTTCCCCAATTGTGGAACGATCTCCCCGACGAGGCCCGCCTGGCGCCAACATTGTTATCTTTTCGGCGCCAGGTCAAGACTTTCCTCTTCTCTCGGGCAGTTAGCGATATCGGATGAGCCTGGGTTTGTTTTGTTTTTAGGCTTATAGCTTTTTAAAGTTATTATAGTGGTTTTAAAGGTACGTATATTGTATGTTTTTAGCTGTTTTAATTTTTGTATATCGTTTTAATTGTTTTAATCTTATGTAGACCGCCCAGGGAGCTTCGGCTATGGGGCGGTATACAAATGTAACAAAATAAATAAATAAATAAATGAGAGCAGATTCAAGGAAATGCATTGCCTCCTTCGTTGGTGTGTGTGTGTGTGTGAGAGAGAGAGAGATGCTATTAGACCAGGATTTATTTCCCTGCCAACCTAATGGCATCCCTATTCCCTTGATGCCAGCTCCTGACCGGGCGAATAGGGAAGCACCGTTGCGTTCTCGCATGCATGTCAAGTAGGCATTTCCGAGAGATACCGAGAGAGCTTTGTGGCATCAGGCTGGAGCATTTTGTTTATGTGGTAGGAGGCATCTCATTAACGGCCGCGTGAGAGGAAACACAGTGCTGGCAGTGGGAAAATAAATGCAGTATCATTTATCACATCAAGGGAGAACGACCTTTGCTATCCATTTCGAAGGGAAGGAAGAGCTTTGGGTTTCAACTCGCTTGGAGCTGGGAGGCAAATACATACGCTCTCTTTAAGTCTCAAGCCACTGCTTTGCTGAGATCAATGAACGAGTATATCTCGCAAATGCTTCACCAGGGGTTGCTGCACCATGCACTATTTTTGAAAGCATGACAGCGATTTGTAATTTCGCTCCCCTTCCCTGCTTCCTTTTATTTATACCTCACTTTACAGCTTTCAAGATCTGCTCCCGAAGCAGCTTGCAATTAAAATCCACCAAGAGATACAATATCACGTGGAATGAGTTGGGGGTTCTCCTCCTCTACCCCCTGCCCCTGTGATACAGGGGCTGTCTACACGTGCTCAATGCCCCGCGGTGGCTGCGAAGTGGTGCTTTGTCAGTTGTATGATGGAGCTGCAGATTCGCAGCCACCGTGAGGCTTTTCTGGGAAGCTGTGCCATTAAAAAGTCAGGGACTTAGCCTGACTTTTTTGGTGGGAGTGAGATCACCCCAGCTCTTCTGCTATCTGTGGTCGATCCGGGGGGGGGGCATTCCGGGAGGATGGCGACTGGTAATTGGTCATCAGAAGCCAGGAAGAGGATGGGGGGTGATGGCTCCAGTACCCGGATGACCACAGGAAACCCTGCACTCCCTCCTTGGCATGGGAATTACCAAGCATAACCCCACAGAAGTGAAACTGTGGGATTTAGGGGAAATGTGGTGCTGAATGTGGCACCGTCAAGGCAGCCCCACAGTCAGGGCCACCAAGTGTGGGTTCGGGCCCCAGTGAAAAAAAAAGTTTTGGGGACCCCCAGCATGGATGATCCCTGTAATGTTATAAGATCAAGAAACAATCAACGTAAGTAGGAAGAGTCTCGGAAAGAATTGAGAAAGGCAAATGGAGGGAGAGGTTCTAAGGTTTTGACCCCCGTTCCAGTGTTTTTGGGGAACACATTGTGGGCAGGTGGGAAGGATGAACGTGGGGGGTTAGACTGAAAAGAAACAGCTCCTTCCCACTCAGTTGTCCCCCTGGCAGTTTCTACGGCCTTCCGTGAGGATCGTTTCAATCGAGCGGCTCTTTGCAATGACAAGCAACCCTGCCTGTGCCTGCTGCAAAAGAGCCTCTTGTTTTGCTACAAAAAGGCATGAGGCCATTTAACCTTTTATAATTAAAGAATAACTATATATATATATATATATATATATAATCATAATAAAATAAAATTGTACCCCAAATCCCCAAATTGCAACTTTATTCATAAAAAGTTACATTTTTAAAACAATCGATTGAGGAAAGTTGCATTTTGCAAAATGTACTGAATCATATTTATATCAGTGGAGCTCTACAAGCTTTGCGATTTGCAAATAAATCAATAACTTCAGGGGAAAAAATGCATTTTCTTGCTAATTCAGCCTCAACTGACAGTAAACCTAAATCTGCCAATCGGTTTTGGGCCATTGTAGACCTGAACACGTCTTTTATTCTACAAAGAAAACTGAAAGAGTGTTCTGCTAGAGCCACTGTTACTGGTATGGTGCAGGACAACCTTAAAGCAACGACTACGTTTGGAAAAAGAATTTCAAGTTTTAATTGTCTTAGTTCATTAAGAAGGTTTATTGGCAAAAGAAGATTTTCTTGCAAATTTGATTTATATATACAGAACTGCTCGGTTCACAGCACAAGGCCGCAAGCCGTTATTCAGAACTGTGCATGCATTGAACGTGAAATATATATTTTGTTAAGAACTACATTAACAAACTAATAATTATATTCTGTTCTTAATATGTAATTGGTAGTTCTTTGGTCTATTGGAGTCAATATTGGCCGATGACTGACAGGATTTTGTATATCATTGTTATTTTCTTTGAAATTCAACGATTTTACAATGGATGTCAAAAACAACCGACAAATAATGATCCTACTGAGAAAGACAAAAACGTGTGCAACTTAAGGCATCATCACACATGGGGTTTGATGCACACCCGCCACGACTTTGATCCACTTTTTCAGCGCTGGACTCGCATGACGTCTTCCCCATCCTGCTGTTCTTGCACCCTGAGTGAGTCCAGCGCTGAAAAAGTGGATCAAAGTCACGGCAGGTGTGCATCAAACCCCGTGTGTGAAAACACCCATAGTCATGACCCGGGCCCCCTTCTGGCCTGCCAGGCCCTGGTAATTTGTACCGGCTCCCCCCCCCCCCCCATCAGCCCTGCCCACAGTCAAGCTTCCAATAAATCCCTTCTTTCTGTGGGAGCTGCAGATGGGCTCAGGGTGGAGGTGAAAGATGCCGAGTTGACCCTCCGCAACAGACCTTCTTATGAATTGCTAATAATTATATTGGAGATCTCTCTCTTTTTCTCTCCTCCAGTATCGGAGGCAGTATGCTGGGGAATGCGAGTGGGACCATGCTGTTGGACTCGCTCGTGTCCTGTGGTGGGCTTTCCATGGGCATCTGGTTGCATGAAGAGACTGTTGAGTTAGACAGCCCTTTGTTTTGATCCAGCAGGGCTTTCTTCTCTATTCTGTGGATTTGCAGATTTGTGACAAGATGAACCGATACAACAGGTCTTCATCACAACAGTTAAAGGTGCATGCACTATATTAGAGTGACCATATACAAAAGAAGGCAGGCCCCCTACAACTTTAACTGTTGTGATGAATTTCACCAGGGACTAATTGCATACAAATGACACTGGCTGAAATTCCCTTTTCTCTACAACTGTTAAAGTTACATGAGCCCTGCATCAGCGTTGTCCCTGTTACTGAACTGCAAACTGTCCTGTAGAGGCAGGTGCTGTCGATTCTGTTTCATATCAGAGGAACTGTGGGGAAAACAAATTGCCAAAGGCTACCTAGCAACTATTTCCCCCAAAAGTTACATGGCAGATTAGAACACTGCTTCAAAAAACTTGCCATCTATACATGTCTTCCCAGGGGAAAAAGATACAATTGTTACTTCTCTGCCATTGCCTTTCAGTAGCCTGCAGCCACAGGAATAGCTGGTTGGTCAGGGACAGGGGTGCAGCTAGGGGCCAAAGTCCAGCAACTCACTGCCCCCAAATGACCACTCAGAAAATGGCAAATGATGGGGGCAGCAGCAAACTGATCTTGAATCAGCAACTGAGCTGGCCTTGGTGTTCCAAGGCACATCCAGGTTGCTGGCCCTTTCTTTCTTTGTTAGAAACAAAACAAAACATTTTATATTTTCTTTTCGTAGAATCATAGAACAGTAGAGTTGGAAGGGGCCTCTAAGGCCATCGAGTCCAACCCCCTACTCAATGCAGGAATCCACTTTAAAGCATCCCTGACAGATAGCTGTCCAGCTGCTTCTTGAAAGCCTCTAGTGTGGGAGAGCCCACCACCTCCCTAGGTCAGTGGTTCCATTGTCGTACTTCTCTAACCGTCAGGAAGTTTTTCCTGATGTCCAGCCAGAATCTGGCTTCCTGTCACTTGAGCCCATTATTCTGTGTCCTGCACTCTGGGATGATCGAGAAGAGATCCTGGCCCTCCTCTGTGTGACAACCTTTCAAGTATTTTCTTCTGTTTTGTTTTGTTGAAACTTTAAAATAAAACAATAAATTTAAAATATTAGTATTGTTACTCTTAAAATATGTTATCATTTTCTATAGAAAAATATTTTAAAAAGTGATTTAAGTGACCTTAAAATGTGAAACTACACATCCTCAGACTTCTTTGGAGGGTGGTTGAAGAAGAGGAAGAGAAATATGAGTTGTGTGCTTCTCAACTGAAGTAATACAATCTGCCCCCCCCCCCACGCCAGTAAGCCCACAATCTAAAATGACCTGGCTGCACCACTAGATAGGGAGTATGCTTCAAAAGACCATCCTTGGAAGGAGTCACTGGATTGTATCACCCATGTTGACCTTTCAAGCAGGGACCCTGGACTACAGATGGACCTCGGCTCACTTGGCAAACCCACCCTGCTCTTTCTCTTTCTCTGGCCATGTCCAGTGCTGGAAGGGGGACCCTGATTGTTTCAATCATGATAATGTGGACCTCAATGGGAAAACATTCCCCCACCTTTGATTTAAAGGGATCCATGACCCACATCCCCAAAATACTGAAGCTGGATCTACCCAAGCATCAGAAAGAGGTGAAAGGGAGGTGGTAGAAAAGACCGTGCCATTTCAGAAAATTAAAAAGAAACTTCCTCCTCCCTGTAAGTAAAAACAAGCAAACCAAAAACTAGCAGAGCAGGCAGAGGGCTTCTTTGCTACTAAGCTAATCTTCTCCTAGCATAGATTTGTTTTTCCACATGCGGGAGCATTTAAACATGGGACCCTTGCCTGCAAGTTGAAGTAGCACAGTCCATTCTACTATTTCATCTTGCTGTGGATAGGCAGATGGTGGATTGGGATCCACTGGTAGATATCTAGGAAATTTGCAATAGATCGACAAGCATTTCGGACTCCCAATGGTGTAAACAACATACTGACAACAAAACACCTTCACCCCCAACAAATTTGGCAAGAAAACTGGCGAAAGTGCCGGCTCCCAGGTTCTGGGGGGCCCTTGGGTAAGACACCCTTTATGGGCCCCCTCCCTCAGTAAGTCTATCTTCTCACAGCTATTGCCACCTGCTAGGGTGACCAACTGTCAGGATTTCTCCAGATTTGTCCTGGCTTTTGTTCTATCCTGGGTGTCAGGGGAGATTTTCGATAATTTTCTGTAATGTCATGGAATGGCATACTTTCCCCTTTAAGGCCGCCATTTGTGTGGCGCATCATTCCCCCCCCCCCCACTGCTCCAGTTGAGGCCATAAAGGGGAAAACATTGTCATTCCTGGATTTTATAGAAAAGGCTCTGATTAGAGCAGGGTGTGTGGGGAATGGCACACCTTTCCCCTCCTCTGCTCCAATTGGGGCCTTTAAGGCCCAACTGGAGTGGAGGAGGGGAAAGCGCACTTTCTGGAGGCCCCAGAAAACATGCTTTCCCACCCCCACTGGGCATCCTCTTTTTTGATTTCTCAAATAGGGTCACCCTATCACCTGCTGCTATCGCTCCTCCTCCTCCTAATTGCTACCGTTCGGTTGTTCTACAGGCAGAGAGCCAGGGAGCAAGTAGCCAGGGCTATCTGCTACTCCTCCTTCACATCACCACCATTGTCTGGACCAGAGCGAGAAGCAGGTTGCAATGGTGAAGAGGAAGGCTTATGTCAGTGGAAGCCTGCAGGGGGTGGGCCCTCAGCAGGTGCCTGGCCATGCCTACCCTTGGCACCAGCCCTGGTTAGGGGAAAAACAGGAGTATGTTTGTGTGTGAAAGGATTTGTGGACAAACTCCACAGGTTCCTGGGCTGAGCCTCTGCTTTGAGCACTTGTTCCACATGTCTATGTCCATCTTCTGGAGCCACTGTTTCCCACCTGTCTCTAGTTGGTGGACCACCAGGTTCTACCGGGAAAGAAAGTAGATCTCACAAGGCTAAAGCCTGCCCACTCCTGGTGTAGAGTAGGTCAGATTTGGCTGTGTGCATTAGCAAAGCTCCATGAGTGAGTGTGCCGGTGTCATTGCGTGCCCTGGCTTGGGGGATACTTTTGCTCTTGCAAATAGGGATTGGAGATGATGTGAGAGGAGACAAAAAGCAGTAAATGATGACTCCGGAGAAACAAAGATCCCATTTTGATGCAAATGCGCAGAGTGTGAACAAAACAGAAATGCATACAAAATGACACGTCTTCTGTAAGGAAATTATCTCTTTGCGGACTCGCTTATCAAAAAATTGCCCTCAGCAAGTTCTTCTTCTTTTTTTTTTAATGTATTCATGGAATGCAGTACCTGCATCGCCTAAATCCATTTGCTACTGAGAGTGAGGCAGACTTAAGATTTGGAGAACAGTCATGGTGCCTTGCAAATGGCAAATTTCAGTACTGATGCATATTCTAGCTTGTAGAACACTGGATCCTTCAACTGTCTTGCGGCTCCTCTTCTACATCAAATGGCTCTTCACTTTTCTTTTTAAATTCTATACAGGTGAGATGTCTGCTGCCTTCATAATCTACTAGTGGGCTTCCCAGAGGCATCTGGCTGGCCACTGCCAGAAGCAGGATGGTGGATTATGGACCTTTGTGTCCTTGCAGCCCTGGGGCCTTCTTATGCTCTTAAGCCGAGACAGAAGATACATTCCACTTCCTACCAGTTCAGAGACTTTAATTCTAGAGCTTAGAGGGTGAGCAACTCCTTAAAGATCTTTTGACTCCTGAAAAGTCCCACCTTCATTCCTTTACCTTCCCCTTCCCAATAATGTGAGTTTTAGGCTGTAGATGTGGGGTGAGTGACGCTCCAGACACTTTAAGTTTAACACAACAATTCACTAGTAAAGTAAAACAACTTACAACTCAAGGTATTTAATCAATACAGCTGAGTGATACAAAGGCATTAAAAGAAAATAAAAGTTGCAAAAAATGCAAATTCTTTGACCCTAGCTGCATTAGGTTTTCCCAGCTGCTCCTTCCTCATGCTTCTTACCTTTTTCGCCCTTCTCTCTCTCTGGCTGGCTCTCTCCTTTTATCCCCTCTTCCTCGCAAAACTGGACGTACCATTTCAAACCTCGAGAAATGAAACTTAATTCAGGAATTGAAATTTAACCGGCAGATGAATCTTACCTGAAGAAATAAAACTACTCCTCTCAGGGATACCTCCTCCCAACAGAATAACCTCAGGCCTCTAAGGCCTAACCTTTTACTTTGCCTCTGTAGGCCTCAAACCTTCCCACAGGTAAAACAGGAATGGTAGTTTGCCAGGGAGAGACGGGACCAAGAAACTGGACCTGAGAAGTACATTAGCCATGCCTACTCTTTTACAGAGGACAGTCCTTCATTTGAAGGGCTGTCAGAGGACCGTTCTCTGTTTGAAGGTGTCCTCTATTTGAAGGGCTGTCCAGTCCAAGTCCATGATAAAGTGAACGAACCATAAGGAGGGAGATCAGAAGCTTTGAAGTTGCCCATCCAACCTTAGCACCTGGGCAACAGACTGAACAGGTAGGCACACAGGTCACCTGGTCACAGTTTCCCCCACTCTGAAATTGTATTTCTATTTAAATTACAATTTTGTTGTCTACATTTGCATGTATACATATAAATTAGCATATGCAAATTTTATGCCAATCTGTGTCCTCTTTTGCCCTCCTCTGGGGTGATGTATGAGTGATGATGTACTGAGAAGGAATTATTGGAGACATTTTTCTCCCTCTCCCATAATACTAGAACCCAATGGGGTCATCCCGTGAAGCTGATTGGTGGGAGATTCAGGACAAATAAAAGGTTAGTATCACGGCTACCACCTGCCCCTGCAGAGGTGGCAGACCGATTAAGATGGTCCGCCCTCGAAGGCTGATGGATCCTCTTGGATTCCAGATAGCCTTAGAGGGTGCTATGGCTGGTATCGTCGACGATCCTGTAGAAGCCCTGGTTAGCAGTTGGAATTAAGATCTAACTAGGGCTATAGACACGATCGCCTCCAAATGTCCTCTCCGACCCGCTCCTAATCGGGCACCTTGGTATACTGAAGATCTGAGGGAGTTGAAGCGGGAAGGACGACTGGAGCGCCGATGACGGAAAACTCGACTTGTATCCAACAAGACATGACATAGAGAACATCTTCGTTCCTATGGGGTGGCAATACGTGCAGCGAAGAAAGCTTTTTGCGAATTCACGTCCAGCAGAACTGTTCAGGGTGGTGAGGGGTATAACCCAGGCACCTTCCCCCCTGAACCCAATCTTAGAGCCTTTAGTAGTTCGCTGTGATGCCTTTAACGATCATTTCACAGATAAAATCTCTCTGATAAGAGCTGACTTAGATGCTGTCATTATTAGGGATGTGCACTGACCCCCCGGATCGGATCGGATAGCGGATCGGAATCGGACCTGGGGGGTCGGATCGGATCGGATCGGAGGCTGGTCGGATCGGATCGGACCAGATGTCCGATCCGGATCGGACGCCATTTTGAATGCTTTTTCCCATAGCCAAGTATTGTTTTACAAAAACGCCTATAACTTTTTCATTTTTAAAGATAGAAGGATGAAACTTGGGCACATTGTAGACTGGTTAGGGGTAGTTATCTGTGAGAAATTTCAGAAAGATTGGTGCATGCATTTTGTGGCAATTAATTTTTTAATAAATACCCAGGAATGCCTATAACTTTGTCATTTTTAAAGTTACACACATGAAACTTTGCCACATTGTAGGGGGTACCTTGGGACCTATGTGTGTGAAATTTCAGAAACGTAGGTGCTTGTCTTGTGTGGCAATTAATTTTTAGAAAAATGGGTAGTAGTGGGGTAAATACAGTTACGCCTCCCATTTTTTTATTTTTGAAGATACAAACAGGAAACTTGGGCACATTACAGGTACCACTTGCCTTGATATGTGTGTGAAATTTCAGAAACATTGGAGCTTTCCTTGTGTGGCAATTAATTTTTGAAACAATGAGGAAAGAAACACCTATAACTTTGTCATTTTTAAAGTTACACACATGAAACTTTGCCACATTGTAGGTGGTACCTTGGTACCTATGTGTGTGAAATTTCAGAAACATAGGTGCTTGCCTTGTGTGGCAATTAATTTTTTAATAAATACCCAGGAATGCCTATAACTTTGTCATTTTTAAAGTTACACACATGAAACTTTGCCACATTGTAGGCGGTACCTTGGGACCTATGTGTGTGAAATTTCGGAAACGTAGGTGCTTGCCTTGTGTGGCAATTAATTTTAGAAAAATGGGTAGTGGTGGGGTAAATACAGTTACGCCTCCCACTTTTTTATTTTTGAAGATACAAACAGGAAACATGGGCACATTACAGGTACCACTTGGCTTGATATGTGTGTAAAATTTCAGACAGCTGGGTCCAGGCATGTGGTGGCAAGGTATTTTTGAAACAATGAGGAAAGAAACGCCTATAACTTTTTTATTTTAAAAGTTAGAAGTCTGAACATTGCTCACTTTGTAGATGGGTTAGGGGTAGATATGTGTCAGAAATTTCAGAATTATAGGTCCAGGCATTTGATGGCTATGGAATTTTTAAATTACATGTTTCAAAAAAAATTCTACAGAGGCCAGGTCTTCCCCTCCCGCTTCCCGCGAAGAAAAGGAAACACTCTCTGGTCTCGATCCCTTTGATCCTTGCTAGTAGTATCCATTACAGGGCTCGTGTTTCCTTTCCTACTTTCACTTTTCAAGCAGAACGGCTGAGCCTAGCTGAGTTTTGCAGCCATGCGTGCAAGGAAGGATCACTCTGGTCTCGATCCCTTTGATCCTTGGTAGTATCCATTACAGGGCTCGTGTCTGCTTGAGTACAAAGTGAAAGCAGACACGAGCCCTGTAATGGATACTACCAAGGATCAAAGGGATCGAGACCAGAGTGATCCTTCCTTGCACGCATGGCTGCAAAGCTCAGCTAGGCTCAGCCGTTCTGCTTGAAAAGTGAAAGTAGGAAAGGAAACACGAGCCCTGTAATGGATACTACTAGCAAGGATCAAAGGGATCGAGACGAGAGAGTGTTTCCTTTTCTTCGCGGGAAGCGGGAGGGGAAGACCTGGCCTCTGTAGAATTTTTTTTGAAACATGTAATTTAAAAATTCCATAGCCATCAAATGCCTGGACCTATAATTCTGAAATTTCTGACACATATCTACCCCTAACCCATCTACAAAGTGAGCAATGTTCAGACTTCTAACTTTTAAAATAAAAAAGTTATAGGCGTTTCTTTCCTCATTGTTTCAAAAATACCTTGCCACCACATGCCTGGACCCAGCTGTCTGAAATTTTACACACATATCAAGCCAAGTGGTACCTGTAATGTGCCCATGTTTCCTGTTTGTATCTTCAAAAATAAAAAAGTGGGAGGCGTAACTGTATTTACCCCACCACTACCCATTTTTCTAAAATTAATTGCCACACAAGGCAAGCACCTACGTTTCCGAAATTTCACACACATAGGTCCCAAGGTACCGCCTACAATGTGGCAAAGTTTCATGTGTGTAACTTTAAAAATGACAAAGTTATAGGCATTCCTGGGTATTTATTAAAAAATTAATTGCCACACAAGGCAAGCACCTATGTTTCTGAAATTTCACACACATAGGTACCAAGGTACCACCTACAATGTGGCAAAGTTTCATGTGTGTAACTTTAAAAATGACAAAGTTATAGGTGTTTCTTTCCTCATTGTTTCAAAAATTAATTGCCACACAAGGAAAGCTCCAATGTTTCTGAAATTTCACACACATATCAAGGCAAGTGGTACCTGTAATGTGCCCAAGTTTCCTGTTTGTATCTTCAAAAATAAAAAAATGGGAGGCGTAACTGTATTTACCCCACTACTACCCATTTTTCTAAAAATTAATTGCCACACAAGACAAGCACCTACGTTTCTGAAATTTCACACACATAGGTCCCAAGGTACCCCCTACAATGTGGCAAAGTTTCATGTGTGTAACTTTAAAAATGACAAAGTTATAGGCATTCCTGGGTATTTATTAAAAAATTAATTGCCACAAAATGCATGCACCAATCTTTCTGAAATTTCTCACAGATAACTACCCCTAACCAGTCTACAATGTGCCCAAGTTTCATCCTTCTATCTTTAAAAATGAAAAAGTTATAGGCGTTTTTGTAAAACAATACTTGGCTATGGGAAAA
The DNA here is from genome assembly GCA_029215795.1 of Anniella stebbinsi. NCBI lineage: Eukaryota > Metazoa > Chordata > Lepidosauria > Squamata > Anniellidae > Anniella > Anniella stebbinsi. The sequence continues at coordinate 366,072,552 of JARDYH010000001.1, forward strand.
AGCATTCAAAATGGCGTCCGATCCGGATCGGACCTCATCGGATCGGATCGGATCGGATCGGAGGTTGGCCGGATCGGATCGGATCGGATCGGATTTTCCCGATTTTGGGTCGGATCGGATTCGGATCGTGGATCGGATCCGATCCGATGCACACCCCTAGTAGCAGAGGCTGACAATGGAGTGTCCAGCAACTCTGTGAGTAGAATTACATTGGATCAGCTTCAGTTGGTGAGTACCGGGGACGTGGACAATCTGCTTGGACAAGGAGGAGGACAACTTGCCCTCTTGATCCCTGTCCTTCTTGGCTTGTCACCCAGGGAGGAGGTGCTATTAGATTACAACTACAACATATTATTAATGTATCTCTCAGGGAGGGAAGTTTTCCATCATGTTTTAAAAAAGCGGTGGTACGGCCACTTCTGGAGAAGCCCCCCCGGATCCCCTGGACCTTAATAACTATAGGCTAATATCAAATCTTCCATTTTGGGCAAGGTGATTGAGAGGGCAGTTGCCTTCCAACTCCAAGCAGTTTTGGATGATACAGATTTTCTAGACCCATTTCAAACCAGCTTCAGGGCAGGATACGGAGTTGAGATCGATATGGTCGCCTTAGTGGATGATCTACGCCTGAGTATTGACAGGGGGAGTGTGTCCCTGTTGATACTTCTGGACCTCTCAGCGGCTTTCGATACCATCGACCATGGTATCCTTCTGGAACGCCTGGGGGGATTGGGACTCGGGGGGCACTGTGCTTCAGTGGTTCCGGTCCTATCTCTCGGGCAGGTTCTAGATGGTGATGCTTGGGGATAGCTGCTCTGCAAAGAAGGAGCTGCTATGTGGTGTACCGCAAGGTGCCATCCTTTCCCCAATGCTGTTTAACATTTACATGAAACCGCTGGGAGAGATCATCCGGAGGCATGGGGCGGGGTGCTATCAGTACGCTGATGACACCCAAATATATTTTTCTATGCCTTCGACAACATCGTCAGCTAAGGATAGTGTGTTTCCTCTGAACGAATGCTTGGAGGCGGTAATGGGCTGGATGAGGAAAAACAAACTGAAGCTGAATCCAGACAAGATGGAGGTGCTTGCTGTCAAAGGCCACAACCTGGGTTTGGAGGTGTGTCAACCAGTTCTGGATGGGGTTACACCCCCCCTGACAGACTGTGTTCGCAGCTTGGGGGTACTCCTGGATCCGTCGCTGCAAATGACAGCCCAGATAGATGCGACGGCCAGGAATGCCTACTATCAGCTTTGGCTGATACGCCAGCTTCGCCCCTTCCTAGACTTGGAAGACCTAAAGACGGTAGTGCACATGCTGGTAACTTCGAGGCTCAACTTCTGCAATGCGCTGTACATAGGGCTACCTTTGTGCCTAGTCCAGAAACTTCAATTAGTTCAAAATATGGCAGCCAGGTTGGTCACCGGTAAACCTAGGGGTGACCACATTACACCAGTCTTAAAATCATTCCACTGGCTGCCAATTAGTTTCTGGGTGAAGTATAAAGTGTTGGTTATTATCTTTAAAACCCTACGTGGTTTGGGTCCAGGTTACCTGCGGGATCGCCTTCTCCCGTATAATCTGCCCCGCACACTCAGGTCCTCTGGGAAGAATTTACTCCAGTCAGCCAGAATTAGGCTGATGAGTGTTACCCAGAGGACCTTCTCTTCTGCTGCTCCCAGCCTGTGGAATGGCCTGCCAGAGGAGATTCGACAAATTAGCAGTCTTCTGGAATTTAAGAGAGCCATGAAGACTGCTGTTTCCGGCAGGCCTACCCAGTTGAATTTTAAGATGATTTTAATAATGCATTTGTTTTTATCTGTTTTAATGGTTTATCTATTTTATGATTTTATATTTATATTTATTGTTGTTCCCCACCTCGATCTGGATGGAGAGGCAGGTTAGAAATAAAATAAATAAATAAATAAATAAATAAAATAGACTGTCTTCACATAGCACATAATTAAACTCTGGAATTCACTACCACAAGATGTGGTGATGGCCACCAATTTGGATGGCTTTAAAAGGGGGTTGGATAAACTCCTGGAGGAGAAGAACATCAATGGCTACTAGCCTTGATGGCTATGTGCTGCCTCCAGTATGTGAGGCAGTGAGCCTGTGTGCACCAGTTGCTGGGGAACATGGGTGGAAGGGTGCTGTTGCACCATGTCCTGCTTTGTTGGTCTGTGGTTGACAGCTATGTCAACAGAGTGATGGACTAGACTTCTTATGTTCTTATATGGAGGTGGCTGGAAGTGCCTTCATCAATGGGGATAAGTAAGTTGTTGTTATTATTATTATTATTATTATTATTATTATCATTATTATTATTGCCGTCGGACTTTTTCTTCATTTCCCGGTAGATTAAAAGTTCCTATTAAGCAGGGGAGTTTTGCACATCTCCAATTTCCTGAAGCGCCTGCTGGCTTCAATGGCCTCCTCTCTCTCATCGCTTTAGCAATGTTGGTGACCCCTGCTGCGGAGAACGTGACACTCAGCGGAGTGATGGCTGGTTTCCAGGGCCCAGTGCAGATTTCTCTTGCCTTGACATAGTGGAACCTTGACGCCTCTTTCTCCCCTCCAGTAGCAAATTAAACACAACTTTGTGGCTTCGGCGGTTTGCTGGCAAACCTCCACACAGACCTCCCTGTTAATAGTTCATGACAGGATTGCTCTAGGATTTCCTTGGCAGCCAGGAGCACTTTGGCCTTAATTCCACTTGTGGCAAAGCAAAAAATAATTTTAAAAATTGAAACGAACAAAAAACTCAACCTAAATGCCCCCATTCAAAACTGTCCCTGTAAACTGCATCAGGTTTGAATAATCCAGCCTTCCCCACGCTGGCTGGGACATGCTGGGAGTTGTAGTCCAAGACATTAATAATAATAATAATAATAATAATAATAATAATTAGAAATGTATTAATAACCCGCCTCTCCCTCTGGATCGAGGCGGGGAACAACAATAAATATAAAACACAAAGACCACAAAATAGATAATAGACATAAGTTTGGAGAAGCGTGGTATAACCAATGAGCACAGTTTGTCTCTCGAACCCTGGCTACTCAGAAGGGCAAGGCAGCTGCCCCGCAAACAGGCATGCGATGCATTCCAAGTGCGCCTTGGGGATATCTCTGTGGAATGGACGTGTGCCTGCAGCGTAGCAGCAAATTGAAAGCTGATGGGTGGAAATGGCAAAGAAACAGATTTTGGGTAAAGATTCCAAAAGATGTGAATTGTTTGGGGTGGTGGAACAGCCAGCAGAGGGTGGAGGCTCGAATGCCTGGGATTCAGTCAGAACTCTAAAGGATCTATGGGTTCAGCCCCTTGGAGAGCTCTTTTAGAGTTCTGGCTGGTTCTGACTGACACCCAGAGCGGATTCACTGCCCCACTGACATCAGATGTGGGTTCTGCATTTGGATCTCAGAATGGAAAGTAGGGCTGAGCACAGCCCCACCCCTCACCTTGGAAGCCACTTCAGAGACAAGGTGCTTCGGAGCTGAGCTGCCTTGCTTTGGAAATGAGGTTCGCCTCCTCAAAGCAGGTCAGCCCTTGTGGGTTCCTGGGCACCCACTGTTGGCTGCGTGGCAGACGCCCAAGAAAGCTGCTCGCAAGGCCGAGCAGGAGAGCATTGGACTCTGTGCTTGCTCACTCCCTGTTCACCCCCCGAACTTGGAGCCACCCCCACCTGTGGGATTTACCTTTGCAATCTGTTTTCCTCCATTAGAGCGGTGATTTAAGAGTAAGATAGGGGCTCTCTTGTTTTCATAGATCTATGGTCACAAACTATGGAAATGGCCCTTTATGGCTGCCATAGTTTGCAGCTGTAGTTCTATGAAAGTCGGCCTGCCTCCCCTCGGAGTGGAGCTCTTCTGCTCCATTCCATTCCATTCCACTCCACCCCTCCCCTTCTCTTTCTCCCTCCAGTCAGGTCCTGTCAGATGAGCACTTCAACCAGACCGCCTTTCTGCCAGGCAAAAATGGTATGGCCCTTTAGTCTGGCGCTTTGGGGGGCATCGAGGGAGCACAATCCAGTCTCTGCAGAGATTCGGGCATTGTATGATTAAAAAAAATACTTTGGAGCCTGGGATGCAAGGTTTGGGTTTTATATTGAGGCTTGGAGCCGGCTGCTGGGAGAGATTGCTTTTCCCTGCCTGGACTTGATGCAATCTATTCAAGCCCCCAGTTCCTTTAAAATTATATGGAGGCTTAGGGCGCATTAAATGTGCTTAAGGAAAATAATCCAGCTTTAGCATTCTAAAGGCTGGGGAAGAGGCAGGGTGTCAGCAGGACAGGCACGGCGTCAGGTGAGTCATCCTATGTAAACCGCCCAGAGAGCTTCAGCTATGGGGTGGTATACAAATGAAATAAATAAATAAATATAAATAAATAAATGTGAGTACCGTGCTGCAAAACTGCACACCAGGCATAGCGAGAGTGCACTAAATCTCTGTAGTGATGGAGCTCGTAGTTAAACTATGAAATTCTCTACCACAAAATGCATTGATAGCCACCAATTTGGATAGCTTTAAAGGGGGGTGGATAAATTCCTGGAGGAAGGGGCTGTCAATGGCTACTAGTCCCGATGGCTATGTGCTACAGGATCTGAGGCAGTAAGCCTATATGCAGCAGTTACTGTTGCACCCATATCCTGCTTGTGGGTTCCTGGTTGACAGCAGGTTGGCCACTGTGTGAACAGAGTGCTGGATTAGCAGGACCCTTTGTCTGATCTAGCATGTTTTTTCTCATGTTCTTAACAATCTTGCTGCCCTCTTTAGAATCAGCTGAAATGTCTGGGGTGTTTTCAAAGCCTCATGCATAACCCATTGCAGTAATCCAAACGAAATTGGATAACTGTAGCTAGGCTATCTGTGTCCAGATAGGGTTGTAGTTGGTTTATCAGCCTACGCTGAGAAAAGGTGCTCTCTGCCACTGAGTCCACCTGTGCCTGTACCAACAATGCTGGATCCAGGAGCATTCCCCAAACTATGAACCAAAACCTTTCAGAGAAGTGTGACCCATTCAGAAGACGTTGAATACCATGCTCTCCATCCAAGCAGACAAACTACCCACTAACTGTGCCTCCATTTTGTTTGGATTGGGTCTCAAGTTTATTGCCTCTCATCTAGTCCATTTCCGCACCCAGTCATCAATTCAGTACAATTAACTGACCTGAATTAGATGAAAAAGAGAGCTAGAGGTAGGTGTCATCGGCATATTGGTGACACCTCAGCCCACATCTCTTGGGACAAGGTGCTTGGATCCACCTCTCCCAGTAGTTTCATGCAAATAACAACAACAAGAACAAGAACAACAACAACAACAACCTACACCATACTATACATACTCACCCAAAACAATCTTGGAAAATGCATATCATAAAATATACTGGGACAGAACAATTCATACCGACAAGACAATATCCTGCAACCGACCAGACATAAGGTCATAGACAAAAAAGAAAAACACACATACTTCATCGGCATAGCAATACTGAATGACAAAAATGCTATTGAAAAGGAAGAAGAAAAGAGAGACAAATATACACCAAGGGCCATGGAAGTCAAAGAACTATGGCAACAGAAAAAGGTCACAATTATTCCATTAGTCACCTCAGTCATCGTCACCACATCAAAAATTACACAGAAAACCTTCAGAAACTGGGCCTACCAAAATACATCCACACCAACATCCAGAAAGCAGTCATACTTAAAACATGCTCAATTGTCAGGAAATTCCTGAATCTGTAAAAGACAGCATGACTTGGCAAAGCCCGTCATGTCTGTCTAGAAAAACCGCCATGAGGGAGGAAGAGATACAATAATTATAATATATTTATTTCTTACCCACCTCTCACTCTGGATCGAGGTAGGGAACGACATCAAATACAAATACATAAAACTGATTAAAAATATATAAAACGAATACATTATTAAAATAACAATAAAACTCTTAAAATTCAGCTAGGTTGGCCTGCCAGAGGAGATCAGTCTTTATGGCTTTCTTAAAGTCAAAAAGTTTGTTAAGTTGACGAATCTCCTCCAGCAGGCCATTCCACAGTCTGGGAGCAGCAGACAAGAAGGTCCTCTGGGTAACAACTGTCAGCTTAGTTTTGGCTGACTGAAGGAAATTCTCCCCAGAGGACCTGAGTGTACGGGGCGAAATGTACAGGGTGAAGGCGAACCTGCAGGCAATCTGGACCCAAACCATGTAGGGACTAATTGGCAGCCAATGAAGTGTTTTTAAAGTTGGTGTAATGTGGTCACCCCTAGGTATACCTGCTAAGCAGGATGGAGGATAAAATAAAGCCCCATGGGACTGCACACAGCGTAAGTGTCAAGGGGTACTGCAAGAACCCCCCAGCACCACCTTCTAGGATTGTCCATCTATGTAAGAGCAGAATCACTGCAATGTATTACCTCAAGCCCCAACCCAGACAGCTTATGAAGAAGGATACCATGGACAATGGTATTGGAAGCTGCTGAGAGAAAGCTACTTGTCTTGTCCCTCTCTTGGCAAAGGTCATCCCAAAGTGCAACCAAGTCATTTTCCATTCCAAAACTAAGCCCGAAGGCTGACTGAAATGGATCTAGAAAATTAGTTTCATCCAACAATGTCTGGAGTTGCCTGGAAACCATCGACTTGAGCACCTTGCCCAGGAAGGGGGATGTTGGCAACTGATTATCTTCTGGGTCTAGAGTACATTTCTTCAGAAGTGGCCCAATTACTGCTTCCTTTGAAGTACAATCCTCCTTTCAAGGAGGAATTCATAATAGGACTGTGAGCTGCCTTGGGCTGAATCTCCAACTCCAATATGCCCCGAGGCCGAAGCAGATTGGCCTCGAAGCCTCAGGATTCTTTGGGCCGATTCACGGTGGTGCAGGGCCTCTCCTCCATACCCGCCCGCCCAGGAAAGCTGGCGCAAGGCCAGCCATGAGTCCAGGTGAGTCCACCCTCTCTGGCCTGCTGCAGCTGCCCTCCCTCCCTCCCTCCCTCCCTCCCTCCCTCCGGACTTACCTGCAAATGCATCCTCCTCCTGAGAGCCAGGCCACAATTTAAAGTAATCACGGGGGCTCTTTACTTTTAATATATCTATGTCCACAAACTCAGGGCCCTCGGTGCTGAGATGAGGTGGCCAACCCATGAAGCACCCTGAGTCAAATCGGGGCAGGTTGTGGGGCAGTGCACAGCTCTAATGTACAACCTCCCAGACCCATACGGATATCCCCTTCCTGCTAGATGTAAAAAGCCATAGATGGCAAGAGTAAAGCACACAGGTGGTCAGGTGATCTTGGCCCTCAACAAGTGAAAGTCATCCAATAAAACTAGAGCTGTAGGTACTCTGAACGCCTCTACTAATGGAATTGCATTAACTGTGGAATCCAAGTCAGGAAGGATGAGAGTGACTTCACCTTCATGGTGTCTCACAAACTTTCCACAGTGTGGTTCCAGAGGTTCCTCCATCTCTCCTCCCTGGCTCAGATCGCAGTGGGCTACAGAGCACTCAGAAAAGTTCTGCTGGATGATACTGGGAAGATATAATTGATGGTAAGCTGCCTTGAGCACCATTTTTGATAGAAAGGCAGGGTACAAATCAAATCAAATCAATAAATAAGTAATGTTGGTGGAAAAGAACTCTCCCGTTGGCACCAATAATGGGTCCTAACTAGGGCTGTCAGAGGAATCCACCTGGGGGTGAAGTTGCCAGACTTTCATCAGCTCAGCCCCCTGGACTTTGGTTCGCTTACCCACGGGCTGGCTAGATTTGATATGGATCGGGTTGGGTCGGGGCAACTTGTAGATTTTGATTTCCCTATCCCCTTTGACCAACATTTGCAGAAATTGCAGTTTGTTTTTAGGCCTTTTATAGTTTTAAATTTTGTATATTGGTTTTTAAATGTTCAATTTTCTTAATTTTTGTAAACCGCCCTGAGAGCTTCAGCTATGGGGTGGTATATAAATGTTATTATTATTATTATTATTATTATTATTAATAATAATAATAATAATGTGTGTGATTACTACATGTCATAAATCACGGGAATTGAAAGATAAGCAGCAGCTAGAGTGGGTCATTAAATAGTCCAAGGTCAATAAACCAGAGATATCTGTCCGAAGCCAAGGAAAACAAAACCAGATCTAGGGACGTGTTGAAGTCATTCCGGGTTCAAGAATAATCCAAGCTGGGTCCAGGAGCTGGCAGGAATGCTACTGCTATGGATGAGCAGAAACAACAATTGCTTCCAATACCTGAACTGGGGTTGAGCCTTGTCTTTATGTCAAGGCTGATGGATGAGTGAGGCCAGCTGGGTTGAACTGTATCTATCTTCTGGTTGCCCATGTGCTGGGCCCCTCTCCAAACACTCTCACCTTCAGCTGTTCTGTGCTAGGGTGACCAGATAAAATCCAGGTCAGGGCTCATGTAGCTTTAACAGTTGTAGAGAAAAGGGAATTTCAGCCAGTGTCATTTGTATGCAATTAGTTCCGGGTGAAATTCCCTCTTCATCACAACAGTTAAAGTTGCAGGGGCCCTGCCTTCTTTTGTATATGGTCGCACTAGTATAGTGCCTGCAACTTTAACTGTTGTGATGAAGAGGGAATTTCCCCAGGAACTAATTGCATATAAATGACACTGGCTGAAATTCCCTTTTCTCTACAACTGTTAAAGTTACATGAGCCCTGACCTGGATTTTATCTGGTCACCCTATTCTGTGCCCTCCTCCATCCCAAATGGAGGCACAACATTGTGGCCCAAAATAAGCTTAACGTGCACAACTTGTGCCTGTGATTTGCACGAATTGAGGAAATCACAGCCCAAATTTGTGTAAATTCTGCAAATTAGGGCTGCAATTTGTGCAAATATCGATTAAAGGGTGGAGGGGAACCCTGATCAGAGTTTCCTGATTTTGGGGAAAAAAACCATGCCAGGAGAGGCATTCCATCAGGTATTGTGGTCTTGAGCCATGTAAGGCTTAATAGGTGAAAACCAGTACCTTGAATTGGGCTTGGAAACATACAGGCAGCCAGTGCAAGCGAGCCAGAATCAGTGTTATATAATTGTACCCTCTTGTTCCTGTTATCAGTTTGGCTGCCGCATTTTACACAAATTGCAACTTCTGAACCATTTTCAAAGGCAGTGTAGACTGTATTGAAGTAATCTAACTTGGAAGTTACCAGCGCATAGAGCACTAAAGCCAGGTTATCCCTGTCCATATAGGGGCGTAGCTGGGCCATCAATCAAAGGTGGTAGAAGGCACTCCATGCCACTGAGGCTACTTGAGCCTCAGGTGACAAAGATGGCTCCAGGAAAAACCCCAAGCTATGAACCTGCTCCTTCAGGGGGAGTGCAACCCCATCCAGTACAGGTTGAGCACCCTGCATCCGGTCAGGAGAACCACCCACTAACAGCATCTCAGTCTTGTCTGGATTGAGCTACAGTTTATTAGCCCACATCCAGTCCATTGTCGCAGCCAGGCACCGATTTAGTACATCTTGAAGAAGATGAAAAGGAGAAGCAGAGCTGCATATCATCAGCATACTGATGACAGCACATTCCAAAACTTTGCATGAGCATATCAACAGTTTCATGCTGAATAACATGGGGGACAAAAACCATCCCTGTGGAACTCAGTACTAGAGAATCTACAAGGCCGACCAGCATCCCCCAAGTACCACCTTCTGGAGCAGACCATCCGAGTAGGAGTGAAACCACTGCAATGCAGTGCCTCTCACTCCCAACTCAGACAATTGTCCCAGTAGGATACCATGGTTGATGGTATCGAAAGCCACTGAGAGATCAAGGAGAATCAACAGGGTCACTTACCCCCTGTCTCTCGTCCAACATAGGTCATTATACGGGGCGACCAAGGCTGTTTCCGTGCCAATATCCAGCCTGAACCTGGACTAAAATGGATCTTGATAACCAGTCTCATCCAAGAGTGTCTGAAACTAGTTGGCGACCATTCGGTCAAGAACCTTGCCCAGGAAAGGAACGTGTTGATCATAAATACTGTGAAGGGCCGGGGCAGGAACTTCTCATATCTTTGCCCATGTATTTAAGGTTGGGTCCCAAACATTTGTTTTTGGCCCTTGGGAATATGAAATAACCTTTCCAGTCCTGCTTGTAGAAGAGACGTGACAAAGTTTAGTGTATCCCAATGGTGCTTGTGGATAAATCCCTGCTCTTCTGAGATCAGTTAGCTGGAGTTAGGTCGGGCATTTGCCACTGCTATTAGCCCTGCGGAATAGGTCAGAAGGGTCTCCTGAGAGGTTGCACCACATCATCTTTCTTCTTACTGCTGTCACGGCTGGCTGCATCCCAATCACGCAGGTGACAAGCGAAACCAAATGGCCTTTGATGACAGGAGAGAAATGGGTGAGAAAAGAGATTCACTAGATGAGCTGAGACAACATCCAAAGGATTAGACCCATTTATTTTCTCTACTACCATCTGGGTGTCAACCTGAAATGTGGATCTAAGATTGAGTTCAGCGGTGTTTTTATATTGTTCTTAAACCCGACTTTTCTGCAGAAGTTATAAGTAGAGTGCAGTTAGTCAGATAATAGCGGACTCGTCCCCCTAGCATCCCATTCTGGCCCAAATATGTGTCATTCAAATTCCTGGGCAAGTTATTTGTCTTTAGCCCTACTAGTTTGCCTTTTGGTTAAATAGATATATTGTGAGTAGCCGGGAAGCCATTTTTTCAATAGGCAACTCCTGTGGTAGCCATTTTGTGATGGGAGCCTTGACATTCCCCCCACATTCCAAATCTGCTCACTGATGTAGAAAGATTGGAAACCACTTCACTATCTTTTTTTATTAAAACTGAAAAGCTTGATGTAGTAAGAAGTCTTGAAGGTCCACACCTGTTCTACATAATTATAAAACGAAATGAGGTAAAGTCTTGAGGTGGTAGATTGGAATGTACTACTCAGGGCCAATGTTGACACTTGTCAGTAAAACTCTCAGGCACAAGAAGTCCCATGCTTGTACTTCAGCCGAGGGAACTCCTCATCACCTGAGTTGGCAGAGGAAAAGTCCAACAGTCATAATCAATCCCAGCCTGCTGCCACGTTGAGCTGACTACAAAACAAAACACACAATCCACAGTAACTTCAAGTTCAAGTCTATGAAAAGCCTCACAGTACTTTCATGACACAGACCTAAGTAATAGTAATCCAAAGTCCAAATAGAAGAAAGTCCATGTGCAGAGTTCTTTCAAAGTCTCAAACGGTGATGGATCCAAACAGGGAGGGGTTTCGGGCCATGAGTCAAAAGATGGTCCATGCAAAGGCTCCTCGCCTTAGCTCCAGCTTATAAAGGGAGGAGTAGGCCTGCCTCAACCACCCAACAGACAGGACTCTGGCCCATAAGCCATGCCCCTGTCCAAACAGGGTGGCACTGCTCAGCCCACTAAGATGACACTATAGTCTGAGTGACTCCTTCCACCTTTCTAACATTCTCAAGTTCCCAGGGAAACCATGTAGCTTCACGGTCGAGACAGGGAGTGTGAACTCTGACAGAGATAAATTTGCACAGATCCTGACATTCAAACCTAGGTTTCATTAAATCTAACTACAACCTGCAAGGCCTCCCAAGCTTGCTGAGACTTATACCTGACAACAGCTGGCAACCTTGAGTAGCTACCAAGGCCCAAGTGCCCTAACAGTGACCGTTAGCGCTGGTTCTTCTCTTGGCTCCACTGCCCATCTGTTGCGTTGGTCCTGAGCTTATCTGGCAGCAACAGCTGGATCTGGGAAGCTGGTTGCCATTTTAAATTTCCCACAATGCCTTGCATTGGTGTAGTGTGTGTAATTAAAATGGCAAGCCGTTTACAGCCGCCCCCTGAATCAGGTAAGTGATGCTATCATCCAAACTTCATACCTTGGATAGCTCCTTTAGAGTTCGGGCTGGTTTTGACTGAAACCCAGTGTGGATTCACTGCCCCACTGGACAAGGCCAGGATCTTTTCTCCTTAATGTTACAGTTATTTACTTGCAGGGAAGTTTTTTAAATAATAATAATAATAATAATAATAATAATAATAATAATAATAATAATATGGGGGAGTGCTCAAAAGCATGAGACCGAAACGAATGTAATCCATTCTTTCTGCTACCTCAGGGTTCTATTTTATTTATTATTTCATTTATTTATTTCAAATATTTTTTTGCTCTCTTTCAGGGCAGGAGCCTTCCTAAAGCAGCGTACAACCATAAAGCTCACATAATAAAAACGGACGTGGTGTTAAAAACAGTGAAAACAGCAACAGCAGCAAACATCCTAAAAACCCGCAGCAGAAAATAAAACGTACAACACACAACTGCAGCTACAAGCCAGTCTGATAAAACATATTCAGGGGGATAAGCCAGAGTAAATGAGTACATTTTCAGGGCCTCCCTCAAAGCCTGCAATGATGTGGCCAGGCAGACCTGTGATAGCAGCTAATTCCAGAGGTGTGAGGCCACTGCAGGTAAGGCCCTCTCCTGTATAGCCACCCAACTAACTGCCCTCACAGGTGGGCAAATGGGAAGAGCTGTTCTTGCCGATCTTAAAGTGCAGGCAGGCTGATATGGGCATGAAGGTTGTCCTGCAAGTAGTTTGGTCCCAAACTATTTAAGTCTTTAAAAGTCAAAACTAGCACTTTAAATTGGATTGGAAACATACCATGCACCAGGAAAGCTGGCGCTGTACAGGCGTTAAGTATTTTCTTTCTTTTAAATAAGGTTTAGAATCATAGAATAGTAGAGTCGGAAAGGGCCTATAAAGCCATCGAGTCCAACCCCCTGCTCAATGCAGTGATCCACCTTCAAGCATACCTGACAGGTGGCTGTCCAGCTACTTCTTGAAGGCCTCTAGTGTGGGAGAGCCACGATCTCCCTATGTCATTGGTTCCATTGTTGTACTGCTCTAGCAGACATGAAGTTTTTCCTGATGTCCGGATGGAATCTGGCTTCCTGTAACTTGAGCCCATTGTTCCGTCTCCTGCACTCTGGGATGATTGAGAAGAGTTCCTGGCCCTCCCCTGTGTGACAACTAGGGATGTGTGTCGTATCGGTCCGATGTCCGATAACGAACCGAGAAGGACCGATAACTATTATTCCCTAAGGAGGCCCTATCTGATCGGATCCGATATCCATATGTCCAATAACTATCGGACATATGGATATCGGATCCGATCAGATAGTCCAATAACTATCGGACATATCGGATTTTCGGACCGCCATTTCAGGTGTTTTCCCGTAGGCTTGCATTTGGGGAAATAAAGCTTTCCCCCAATGCAAATCTATGGGGAAAAACACTGGGCTGGCACTCCCTCCCCCCACTCGCACACCCTTCCCCCACTTGCACTCCTTACCTGCTGCTGCTGCCGCCGGCGGTCCATAGTACTGTGAAACAGGCTTTCCGGCCTGTTCCTCAGTACAGAGATGTGTTGAGTTGGTGCGTATCTGTACTGAGGAACAGGCTGGAAAGCCTGTTTAGCAGTACTATAGACCAGCGGCAGTGGCGGGGAAGGCTGCAGGTGAGGAGCACAAGTGGGGGGGAAGGGAGGGACGGGTCCCCAGGTGTCCCCCTTACCTGTGTCCTTCCCCGCTGCCGCTGCTGGTCCATAGTACTTTGGAACAGGCTTTCTGGTGCGTCTATGTACTGAGAAACAGGCTGGAAAGCCTGTTTCGCAGTACTACGGACCGGTGGTGCCGGTGGCAGGTAAGGAGCATGAGTGGGGGGAGGGAGGGTGTGCCGGCCCTGTGTTTTTCTCCATAGACTTGCATTGGGGGAAAGCTTTCTTTCCCCCAATGCAAGCCTATGGGGAAAACACCTGAAATGGCGGTCTGTAATCAGATCGGAACTTTCGATATTTATCGGATGTCAGATCCGATCAAATCTGGGTACCCCCCGATATGATCAGATCTGATATTTTTAATATAGGAAATTCCGACCCGATTCTGAAATTTCTGGATGTACACATCCCTAATGAGAACATTTCAAGTATTTGAAGAGTGCTATCATGTCTCCCTCAGTCCTCTCTTCTCCAGGCTAAACATGCCCAGTTCTTTCATTCTCTCCTCATAGGGCTTTGTTTCCAGACCCCTGATCATCCTCGTTGCCCTCCTCTGAACCCCCTCCAGCTTGTCTGCATCCTTCTTGAAGTGTGGTGCCCAGAATTCTACCTTATCTCATTCTGCTGCATGTTAGCTCTGCCCCCTCCCCAAAAAACCTCCACAGAATCCATAACCCACAGAAGCCCCTTCAGTTCCTCAGAAGGATTTGTGGGTGTAGTATGCGGTAGTATTTCTTTCCCCCTTTCCCCCCCTTCCACAGCAGAAACTCCACAAAGAAATCTCCTGCATCCCCGTTGTGGTCTCACAGACTGTCTGAAAACACACCAAAGATTGCCAGTGATTCTTGGACCACAGGCTGTGTGTGTGGTGCGCATGCAGATGTATCATCAGTCTTGCAATTTCGTGTCTCATTTCCTTTCTTGTCTCTGTTCCTCCTGCTTCCTTCCCACTCTGATCTGCAAAAAAATCTCATTGCACAAAAGGGGTGTGCAGTGGATTGTGTAATGTGTAATGTGTAATGTGTGTGTGTGTGTGTATAGAGTGTAGCATGAACTAGTACAAGCACAAGGCTAAGCTAGATATAATATTAAATGCTTGATTACATTTAATGTCTATTTTTCTCCTTCTTGTGGGTATGGAATCAGGAGCAGGACTGTGGACCCAGAAGGGTAACTTCCATTGGTGACAATGGATGAATCCCTCCCAGGACTAATATCAGTCTGAGTAGGGGTGATTTTCATCAGGATCATGGGGGGATGTCAACCCAATCCCTGCAAGTCATAGTCCTATACCTTATCTGGACTCCCCCATCCTCTGCAGCTGATTTTTTTTACCTGATGGAGCGCCTCTCCTGGCATGGACCTACAATCAACTAGGGCTGTGCATGGACCCCCGATCCGATCCGGATCCCGATCTGGGAGGTCCAGTTTGGCCTGATCCAATCTGCCTCGGATCTGGATTGCTGATCTGATTTGGCCCGATCCAGGCCCGATCCGATCTGGTTCAGATCGGACCGAGATCGGCCCAGATTGGCCTGATCTGGATTCGGGATCTGGATTTGGGATCCGGATCTGAATCCGGTCACAGTCCTACTATCAACATCTGAGGCTTTCTTCCTAGTGCTGATATTGTATGCCGCCTTCTGATGGCCATCGTCTTCAAAGGCAGGTAAGAAATATATCAAGAGAGCCATCCTATGAGCTCTGGGAGAGTGTTTCAGGGACCATAGGGAGGCTCAGATAATCTCTCCGAGGTCAGAGACAGCGCTACAACCTCGGAAGAGGAGGTTGGAGACCCAACTCCAGACCCTGCCCCCTTGCAGCCGATGTGGAGAGGACCACACCAGCTGCCTCTCCAAGTGTTGGGTTTCCTGGTCCCTCAGGCAAGTCCACATTCTGACAAACTAACACGGGGCACCCAAATCAGTGAGACTCCTTTACTGCAGGAAATCCCACAGCAAAAGCTAAAGGGTTACACACTTCAGAAATCATATAGCTGATGGTCAGCAGCTACAGGCTCCAAGAAATCTCAGAACAGTCAAAAGCTAATCACTGCTAATGTGATGGAGATCCTCAAAGACGTGATTTCCCCGTTGCCATCTCCACGGTTCTGAACACAAGGGAAGATCAATCCATACACAGGTTCCAAACCTGGACAAGGGAGGGGAATGATTCCTGACATGATTCCTCTGGCAACCAAAGTAGCAAATTCTTGAAAGGCCCTAACAAACCACCCTAAGAGAGCTAGTCCAACCTCAGATCATACGTTGGTAACTCCAGGCCACATGATCAAAGCTTAAACAAGATAATGAGGAAAAGTGCACCCTCAAATGCAAGGAGTTCCATGCCACTGCTTTTGCATGAGCAACTCCTTGCCACATGAGTCCAGGCAGAGGAAAGAAGGTCCAACAGACAATGATCAAGCCCAATCTTCCAGTGCACTGAGCTGACAACAAATAAAGACACGTAATCCACAGCAAATGGGAGTTCAAGTCTATGAAAAGCCTTACAGTATTTTTCATGGCAAGGTCTTAGTAATCCAAAGTTCTACTTAGGAGGGAGCATGTGCAGAGTGCCCCCAGGATCTGAGAGGATGATGGATCCAAACAGGGAGGTTTTCTGGGAATGCAGAGCAGATGTTCCTAGCAAAGGCTCCTCATCTTTGCACCAGCTTAAAAAGGGAGGCGTAGGCCTCTTCCAGACCACTTGTCACACAGGGGCTTTTGGCCTTTCAGCAAGGCCCCTGTCCAATCAGGGCGGTGATGCTTAGCCCATCAAGATGATGCTTCAATCTGGGCGATCCTTCTGCAAACCCCCAGCCTTTCTCTAGCAAGTTCTCACAGGCAGCTTCTCTGCCAAGGCCAAGGCAAGCAGGTGGCTGCAGGGCATAGGACAACTCCCCCCATCCTGTCTCTGAGAATGCTATCAGAGATCAATTCACACAGATTCTAGCATTCCAGAGGGCAAACTGGCCCAAAGACTTCCAGACTACTTTTAATTAAATCTTAGCTAAAAAGTACACGGCCGCACGGCAATGCCTTTACTATAGGGTGACCAGATAAAATCCAGGCCAGGGCTCATGTAACTTTAACAGTTGTAGGGAAAAGGGGATTTCAGCCAGTGTCAGTTGTATGCAATTAGATCCTGGTGATATTCCCTCTTCATCACAACTGTTAAAGTTGCAGGGGACCTGCCTTCTTTTGTATATGGCACTCTAGTATAGTGCCTGCAACTTTAACTGTTGTGATGAAGAGGGAATTTCACCAGGAACTAACTGCATACAAATGACACTGGCTGAAATTCCCTTTTCCCTACAACTGTTAAAGTTACATGAGCCCTGACCTGGATTTTATCTGGTCACCCTACTTTACTATCCCTGACACTGAGGTCAGAAAAGTGACCTCAGAAGAGGAGGAAAGGGGGCATTCCGGTGGGCAAGGAGAGGAGGAGACCAGAGAAACCAGGATACGATGTATCCTGCGCCTCCTCCAGACCTCTTTCCTCCCACCCCAAAGCACCTTGCTAGATGTGCTGAAAAGCCTGTCTAGTTAAAATCACCCAAGATGGAGAACAGGGAGGGAAATATCGCACCGGCTGCTTCTCTTGCCCTGCTGGCTTCAGCCCAGCAGGGCACAGGAATCTCAGAAGCCTCTGAAATCAGAAGCTTCCAAGAAGCCAGGGAACAATTGCTTCAATTGCACTCTAGTTGATAATGATTTTTTTAAAAAAATAGTAATTCTTCCTCTATATAAATTATCATCTGCACATTGTATGCAAACTGGTCTCCTCTTCTGTCCCCTTCTTTGGCAAGATGTAAATGTCCACCCTCCTCCTCCAGATATCACTGAAATAAATGAGATAGAAAGGAAATAAATACTAAATCAACAAAAGGCCTCCACAAGATTAACAATTGTTTGGCCATGAGGCCTGATTTTTCTGCAGAAGAGGTCTGTACTATGCATTTTGTAGATAGAATAGAGCCGCCAACATCAACAAGCATCTTTGTGTAGTAAGTTAATTTTAAAAAGTGATAAAAAAAAACCCAGAAAGTTGAAACACAGCTCAAGCACATGGTTCATTTTTCTGTACTTCAAAGGGTTAGGCAGAAGGAAAATCTGGGTCAGGAAATTTCATCCATTTGCAAAATAAAGGGAATGTTGTTGTTGCTTAGTAAAGCATGGAAACATAATAGATCATAAAGCATATTTTGTAACGAGGTGCAACATGAATGTACTGAATCTGAAAATATGTATTATGCATTATTTCCTGGGTGCACACTCCTTGCACGGCGTTACAAAAATCTCCTTTCAAATGATCCTAGCTAGTTTTAGAAAGCAACCGAGATAGGAGGCATGAGAAGACGTTTCAAATCCATGGGATGGGTGTGGGGCCGGCAGAGGTTGAACAGATCTGGATTTATGGTCTTGAGTCCGGTACAGCCGTCCTGCTTGTGCATCCCACCTCTTTGCTGAAAGTGCTCCTTGTGAACCGCCGTGCATTTCAAAACCAGGAGAAGGAGAGAGGGGGGGGGAAATAGATGCTTTGTCTCTCTGCGACCTGACGGGGCCAGCCATGTTCTGTGGGCAAAGAAGAGCAACAGAGGAGGAAAAGCCCCGAAGACAACACACCCACCCCGCCCCATTTGGCTGCGAGTGCCTATTGATCCATCCGTCAGCACAGACAATACGAGGGTGAGCAAGCCGGACCCCCGTAGCTGCGTCTAGCGAGCGCCGACATTTAATTTGATCTGGCAGATGTGTTTATCTGGAATGGCAGGAAGGGCTGCAAACGCAATGAGAACCAGAAGCACCAAAGCAGGACGGGATGTGAACAAAGAACGTCTTCTCAAAGGTGTCAATGATTTCTTTTTTAAATTAACGAACCCAAAAGCATTTTGTTAATGAGCCATCAAGGCGCTGACGGTGTAAGAGGGCGAGCCATTCCCTTTGGAAGCTGGCTTAGCCAGTTCCTAGAACTGGGGTTTGTAAGGTTGCCCCTGACAGGGCCGGCCCTACCTTGAGGCAGCGTGAGGCAACCGTCTCAGGTGGCAGATGTTGGGGGGGCAGTGGGGGCAGCCTCCTGGTTGTTCCTCGCGAACTCTCTGGCTGCCCCTTTCTGTTGGAGGACAGAACGGTGCGCACAACGTGTCCTGGCCCCTCTAAACCAGTCTGCTGCCTCAAATTTATTTTACTAATTTATGAATTCAAACGTTTGTATCCTGCCCTACATCGCTAGGATCTCAGGGCGGCGTACAGATAAAATCATACAAACGATATAAAACAATAAATGTACGTAGCTAAAAAAACATTAAATCATTAACCAAGCTAAAACCAGTGTAGAATTTATAAGCAGTAAAAACCTATTAAAACAAGTAAAACTATGTGCAGGCTTGGTGAATTTAGCCATCAAAGGCTTTGTTAAAAAGCTGTGTCATAACTTGGTGCCGAAATGAAGCCAATGCCGGTGCCAGTCAGGCCTCCAGGGGGAGGGCATTCCACAGCTGGGGTGCCACCACAGAGAAAGCCCTCTCCCATGTCCCACCATAGTGTATGTCTCATGTTGGTGAGAAGCGGAGAAGGGATCCTCCAACAGATCTCAAGTTTCAGGCAGGCATATATAGGGAGAGGCGCTCCTTCAAGTATTGAGGTCCCAAGCTGTTTAGGGCACCACCCCTTTGCCAGAATGAATTTGGATTCAACTGCCAGTCCAGTCAGCTTATTTTATATATGGACTGGGGAGGAGGTGCCATCTTATTCTTTGCCTCAGGCTGCGACATTTCTTGAGCCGGCATTGGCCAGTGATGAAGGAGCTCTCCATTTTGAAATGCATTGGGCTCATTCATAACTCTTTTTTACATTGCCCCTTTGAGAAGTCCTACTCTTTTCACATTCCACCTTGCAAATGAAGCAGTCAAAACATTCTTGTGAACTGCCCAGAGAGCTTCGGCTATTGGACAGTATAGAAATGAAATCAATCAATCAATCAATCAATCAATCAATCTTCTCCCTGGAGTGCTCAAGATGCTGTAGACTTTCTGGACAGAATGGCACATTACAAGAAACAGGGGATTGCACCCAAAAGTGTTGGGCTCATGTCAGGGGAGGCTGCTAGGTCCAATATCAGTGGGGTGCTGAATCTGCTCCGGGTTTCAATCACAACCAGTCAGAACTCTGAAAGAGCCATCCGAGGTGCCGAGCTCCTTTAGAGTCCGGACTGAAGCCTGGAGAGGATTCACCGCCCCACTGATATTGGAGCTACCAGTCTCCAGTTGCTTGTGTTGAGTTCCCTGCCTTTGTTATAGGTAGTTCAATTTATTTCTTGACATCATTACAATGTGGGTTTCTCTGTCCCTGGTACACATTACTGGCCACTGCTAGCAAGGGGCAAGGAAGTGCTCAGTGCGCCAATATCAAAATACAAAGTTGTACTGTATGTTACCAAGTGGGAGATAGGAGCTGAACACTAAGCTGCTATTTTTGGGGCCAGAGTCCCATGTTTCTTAGTACATGTAACTACAAGTGTAGTTCAGCATTATGAAACAAAAAGACCAGAAACGTGGGGCTGAGGTGCCTTTTCAGAAGCTATGTTAGTTCTTTCATAGTTCCCCCCCAATGCTCCATGCGCACACATGATGCACATGGCTGACAATTTTAGATGTGTTTCCAAACCAGAAAATCCACCCAGGATGAGAAATAATTCCGCTGCATTTTATTTATGCCAGTGAAATGGCTGAACAAATGGTTTTTTCACTGATAGAGAAGCTCAATATTTCTCAAAGGGTGGCGGATGCTTCTTTGTGATGGCGGGGAAGGGAAGGGACTTAATCAGAGTGGAGATTTTAAACACTGCTGCCTGTCATTAGAATTGAAAAATACCTGTGACATGCACTGCTTTAGAGCAGGAATGGATGAATCTGTACATTTCGGATTCTCGGAGTCACTTATTTCTCGAAACTTAAATTCATTTTGTCTCACTTTTGTATCAGTTTGTGAATACTTTTTTTAAAAAAAACTGTGTGAAAATGTGTACACATTTTTGTGCAAATGTCTCATAGCGTGCTCATTTTTATACGCACGTTTGCCTAATAAATGCATTTTTCAAGGAATTGCTACCCAACGTAATATGTCTTTGTACGTTAACTTTGGTAATATATTGATTTTTGTACACATTATTTGATTGTAGAACTGCATCACAAAATTTGGAGACATCTGAATGTTGAAGTACAACTGCGTTTCGGTTCGCGGGTTAGTTTAAGAACATAAGAAGAGTCATGCTGGATTAGACCGAGGGTCCATTTACTCCATAACCCTGTTCACACAGTGGCCAACCAGCTGCCCACAGGAAATGCCCAAGCAGGACACAGGTGCAACAGGATTCTCCCGCCCATATTCCCCAGCAACTACTGTACATAGGCATTCTGCCTCTGATGCTAGAGGTAGCGTTCAACTATCAGGACTAGTAGCCATTGATAGTCTTCACCTCCAGGAATTCATCCACCCCCCTTATAAAGCAATCCAAATTGGTGGCCATAGCTACATCTTGTGGTAGTGAATTCCATAGTTTAACTCTGCACTGTGTGAAGAAGTCCTTCCTTTGATCTGTCCTGAACCTCCCACCAACCAGCCTCATTGGATAACCCCATTGGGTCCTATTTTTATGGGAGAGGGAGAAAAATGCCTCCCTCTCCACATTCTCCAGACTCTATCAGGTCTCCCCCTCAGCCTCCCTTTTTTCCAAGCTAAACAACCCAGCTGTTGAAACCTTCCCTCATAGGGGAGATGCTTCAGCCCCTTGATCATTTTATAGTTACCTTTTTCTGGTTTGGGAAGTGAATTTCTCTCCCATCCTACTTTAGAGATGTACATTCTGGATGTCCCGGAGTGCGATTAGTTGCTGTAGCTCCTGATATATTGCTGTTAATGTTTAGGTCAGGCGATTTTTTGGGGAGGGAAATTATCTGCGTTATGTGTTTTGGGGAGGAGAACGGTCAGAACAAAGGGCAGCTAAAATCATCATCAAAATCATCATAATGCAAAACCGATCAAAACTCCATCTCTAGGCAGTGACCTTTACTTAATTGGGGACTTGTTTTGCACGGTAAAAGTGATGGCTTGTTGCTTGGGTTTGGTTGCTTGCTGTCATCCCCCCCCCTCGACTCAGATTCCTAAACTGATTGATTGGCTGCCCACTTTTAACATTCAGAAATTTATGAGCAGCGAGTGTTGACCAGGGGAAATCGCAGGCTCCGGGAGCTTGCAAATCATGCTTGCAAATCGAACAGGAAAGGGGCCACAGGAGAATGGCTAGGGAGAAACAAGTTGGCTGGGGCCGGATCTACACCAAACAGGACCTGACACTTTGAAAACGGTTCGAAAATAGTATATGGAGTGCATAGGCATGCGCAAGGGGTGCTGCTGGGTGTGCCCAGGCGCACCTTAAGGTCTCAAGCAATAAGCGTCGAATTAAGGGGGCCATTGAGTATGGATCCATAGGGAGATCCAGACAGATTGGGAACTGTCCTCCGGCTGCCCTGCCACCGTGCTGAGTAACTGCTACCTCCAAGGGAACACCATTGCTCCCAGCAGGAGTGAAAAAGGAACCTCTCTGCTGGGAGCCTCTCTGCTGAGAGCTACATTTCAAAGAGGACAGGAGGAGGGGCCTCAAAAGCTAATATTTCCTTGTAAGCCCCTCCTCTGGCCAGTGTCACCACAAAGCCCCACCAATACCGAGGCTTGGGGAGTGTCTCCTCATTCCCCCTCCCTCACCTGCAATGCCCCTCCCGTGGTCAGGCAAGGCGAATGTGGAGTAAGGCATCAGGCTCTACAATGTTTTTATAAATAAATGAATAAAAAGAATGTCCTTCGTGACTGAGTATTCAATACACGTTTGCCTTTAAAAACACATCAATAAAATCCCCTGGGTGCGCATCATAATGAAATGTGCTGCGCACGCCTATGGCGGAGCGTGTCCTGGCCCCCAACAGCTGTCACTACTGTTATAAACCGTTTCAAAGCGGTAGTGTAGATCCTGCCTGGGTCATAGGAGCAAATTTCGTGACACACACAAGGGCACATAATGAAGGCCCAATTACCACTTTTTCTCCAGGGGGCAGGATCCAAGGGAACACTTATGCGTCTGCTGATCCTCTTGCACCCTGCAGATTCTGCTGCACAAGCGGTGGGGCCCCTGCTGATTCTGCTCTGCAAGTGGGACCCACCGCTGGTGCAACAGAGATTGAATGCTTCCCAAAGGAAGCACCGGTACACCTAGGGGTGACCATATCACACCAGTTTTAAAATCATTCCACTGGCTGCCAATTCGTTTCTGGTCGAAGTGCAAAATGTTGGTCATTACCTTTAAAGTCCAGGTTACCTGCAGGATCGCCTTCTCCCATACAATCCATCCCGCATGCTCAGGTCCTCTGGGAAGAATTTACTACAGTCAGCCAAAACTAGGCTGACAACCATTAACCAGAGGACCTTCTCTTCTGCCGCTCCCAGACTATGGAATGACCTGCCGGGAGAGATCCACCAACTTACCAGTCTTCTAGAATTTAAGAGAGCTATAAAGACTGATCTCTTCCGGCAGGCCTACCCAGCCGGATTTTAAGGCTTTGTTGATTTTAATAATGTATTAATTTTATATGCTTTTAATCAGTTTTATGTAATTTATATTGTCTGTATTGATGTTGTTCCCTGCCTCAATCCCGAGGGAGAGGCGGGTAAGAAATAAATATACGAGTATTAATTATTATTATTATAAGCCCCCAAGCGAGAAGAAACACTCATTTCTGGGACAAGTCAGTGGTGCTCCATTATGTGAGCTTCTTAGACCTGCCCTGTTCCAGAAATGAGTTCCAAATCTCCGTTTTCGCAAGCGGTGGGTGCCACTTACAGATGGGGATTGGCACAGTTCAAGAGACTCGGCAGGGCTGTAAGTGCCCTCTTGAATACAGCCCATGGTGCCTAGGTATCTCCTCATCGGATAGCCTACATTTTCCTAATCTCTCACAGCGAAGGAAGCAAACACAGGTCAAGTTCAAAGGAGAAAGAAACAAATGTTTGTTTCCCAATGAGAACAATTCATCATCGGCTCACAGTGGGAGGTTGTGCATTCTCCGTCGTTGTTCGCATTCTTCAGTTCAAGACCAAATGCATTTACGAAAGGTATGCGAAGCCAAGAGCTTGACCTAGGAGTAGTGGAGGAATTGCTGACCCCTTCGGGATCTCAGTGTATCTCCTAGATCCAGGAACCGAAATCCAAGGCTTGTGGGGGGTGTCTTCACAGTGCCAGGATGGCACCGCCTCCTCTCCCCCCCCCCCCGGTGCTTTCCCTCTCCTGGGGCGGTGTCAAGTAATCCCGATGCCGAAGAAGGAGTGCAGGATTTCTGGGTGGCCATCAAGGTCCTGGAGCAGTCCCCACCTCTTCCTGGTGGAACGTGACCAATCACTGGTCACCTTCCACCGGACACCACCCCTGGCTTGACCCCGGGTTGGCCCCGGAGCGATGGCAGAAGGCAGAAGCATCGTATTGACATCGCTCCATTTTAAAAAGTCAGGGTAAATCCCCAACTTTTTCAAAATGCA
Source organism: Anniella stebbinsi (assembly GCA_029215795.1). Taxonomy (NCBI): domain Eukaryota; kingdom Metazoa; phylum Chordata; class Lepidosauria; order Squamata; family Anniellidae; genus Anniella; species Anniella stebbinsi. The sequence continues at coordinate 366,096,701 of JARDYH010000001.1, forward strand.
GCATCGTGGCGACGCAGCAAAGATCCACAGCCACCGCGGGGCTTTCCCCACGTATGGCCAGCACCCTAGTCAATGCAAGCTGGGTCATCGCTGACTGACGGCTTTGAACTTCGGAGTGAAGTCAGAATATATAGCTTGAGTGATGAGAATGCTGCGTCTCCCCACTCACCTGTTTTGGGGCAGATGTACAAACTCCCAAACTATATCCAGCACAAGAGCAACTGGTTCTTCCTGTTTCTAGGAGAAACCTGGCTGTGTAGAGTGCTGATTGGCTAGCTCCCATGGCAATCAAGAAGTCATGCCTCTTTGCACCAAGAGGTCCTGTTAGCAGCTGCATTCCCCACCCCCCATGTCATGGAATGATGCCCTGTCCGGAGCACCTGGTGTGGGGGCAAGAATGGTGATCTCCTGCTGACACAGAAGACAAATAACCCCTTCCACCGTGAACAGTATAAATTAGAGTCCCGTTTATATCCATTCATCCTTCATACATTCATTTCAGAATGAATACAAATGGAACTGAATGAACCCCATTTGGCTTGATTTTTTTTGGTCATTTATTCCAAAATGGATGCACGCCCTTGAGTGCTATACTCCTCCCTGACAGGGTTCTTGACACCGGCCTGAGGCAGGATTGTTCGTCGGTCAAGGGAAAAGATGGAGACATGAGTCTAGAGTCAAAGTTGTGCTGAAGGGGTCAGCACACAGGTAATTCACTGTGGCTGAAACCTACAACACCGTAAGAACAAAGCTGTCTTTGGGCTCCATGGAGAACACTTCCAGAGAAAGAGAAAGGGAATAGTCTCAATAGTCCTGATGGCCCATTGACCAGAGAGACCCAGGTTCGAATCCCCTCTTAGCTACAATGCTTATTGGGTGAGTTTGGATGACTCAGTGTTTCTCATCCAAACCTACTTTATAAACATTGTTCTGAGCATAGAGGTATTTGTTTATATAGTAATTAATTTTTTGCACTGCCCTATAGCTGAAGCTCTCTGGGCAGTTCACAAAGCACCAGTTGCTGGGGAACATGGGTGGGAGGATGCACTGTGTCCTGCTTGTAAGTTCCTGGTCGACAGTTGGTTGGCCACTGTGTAAACAGAGTGCTGGATTACAAGGACCCTTGGTCTGATCCAGCAGGGCTCTTCTGGCCTTCTTTCCTAGGTCTCTCTGCCTGCTATGCCTCTCTCAAGGACTGAACCAGTCTAGCCAATGGCAGCCAGAGACTTGCCCCTCCTCTCTGTGACATAATGGTATTCAGCCTACCACAGCCAGAAGCTTCCTCACCACCAGCAAATCACCACCAGCATTACAATACAGATTAGCACATGAACAGTGGCCAGACTGTGTCACTCCAAAAGCGAAGGTGACCCTGAACTTAGGCCTCACTTGCTCTGTCAGAACAAGAAGGAAGGGTGTTTAAAAAACAACAACAACCCACTGCAACGATGCCAATGCTGAAGAAGAAGAAGGGAGGGGAAAAAAGGAGCTTGCCAAAGCTATTTGTAAGTGTCGGCAAGGAGGAAAAATCTTCAACAAAAGGCCTCCTTCACCACTTTAGGAAGTCAGCATGAGTAATCCCAAAGCACAAACCACGAGATATTTAAAGTTCTTGCCGATAATTGACTGCAGCTGTGAGAACACTCCGAAATGACTGCCGCTGCTGAGCTGCCGAGAAAGTATTTGTTGCCTCAATGACAAGGAGGAATTTCTGCAACTGTTGGAACTAATGGTGGCTGGGCCTGGCTGCAGGAGGCCACTCTGGGAGGCAAGGCTGACCCACAATACGTAATGGGACCCAGTGAGATATTCTATTTCCAACCTGTCTTACCAGCCGCAGGAAGAAGACGGTCCCTCCTGTCCTTCACACACACACACACACACACACACACACACACACACACACACACAGATCTGACATGAACGGCGTAGCCTGGCAAGACTTCAGAAGTTTACTCAAAGAACAAGAGGGAAAGAACTAGATGACTCTGCAGGTAAGCCATCAGGGCAGCTCCATGCCCCTGAGCAGCAGCAGAGGTGCAGTGGAGCCAGGGTTTGCTAGGTCACAGCTTCAGCACTTTTTTAGTAGCAGGGATGCTGACATCATCTGCCACACCCCTCAGATGTCCCTGTTCCTTCTGAGCTTAACTGCAACCCTCACAGGATGAAGGGAAAGGAGATGAATGTTTCGAGCAGCATTCCAGTAAACCTTGAAGTGAACACGCTCATCACGAAAGTCTCCGTAGCCATGCTGACGAGGAGAGTCCAAGGATGCAGGCAGCTGTGCTGATCCATATCTACAAGGCGGTTCTAAGAGTTTCCCTCTCTACCAGGAGCAGGTCTTTCGTAGAACCCATGGGTCTTCATTGCCCATTCAAGACACTCCAAAATACTTTACATTGCAACAAGGAACAGTATAAATGCAAAGTATCTCGGAGGGTCTTGAATAGGCAATGAAGACTCATGAGCTCTACAAAAGACCTGCTCCTGGTAGAGAGGAAAACACTTAGAACCGCCTTGTATATATGGATCATCTCAGCTGCCTGCATTCTTGGCCTCTCCCCATTAGCATGGCTATGGAGACTTTCGTGATGAGCGTGTTCACTTCAAGATTTACCAGTACACCACTGTGCGCCAGGAATGATGCAATAGAATCAAATGAGTTCATATCTTTATGTATCTGGCCCATCGATTCCACAGTGGGACGGCTTTTCCTGAGTCGCATGGATTCTGTGGAATTGCTGACTAATTTTTTTGTTAATTTCCAGAATTTTATGCAAATTGATTTGTAGAAAATTACATGAAATAATCATAATCATAATAATAGCAGCCAAAAATGTGCATTTCCCAATAGGCTAAAGCATGAAAATGTGCACAGGGTCAGGGAGGATTTGTGCATTTTCACAAGTGCGAATTTGCACAAATTCGGGACATTGGGAAAAACCTGATTCTGTCAATGAGAGGACAACCTAACGAAAGGTACCTGACAATCCGCCTTATGCAGATGGAACAAACTGAGCAAAATCCACACATCTCCATGCAACACACAGTACATTTTCTACCTTAAATGACCCTTTTCTGTTGTCTGCTGAAGAACCCCTCCATGTCAGGGGAAAGTGTCCATGTGCTGCCTGTAAAAGGTCTCAGGTTTCATCGCCAGGTAAGACTGAGAAAGGCTCCTGTCCAAAACCCTAGAGAGCTCCTCCCAGTCAGTGTGGACTGAGCTAGATGGCCCATTGGTTTGATTGGATAAAAGGCAGCTTCTGATGTCCACCATCCCTGTGTGTTGCAGAGGATTCTGGGGGGTGCTTTGTGGCAGAATGCTCAGTTAGCCAAGCCTGTCTGGTCTTGCCTTGCCTTCACCCTGCATCTCCTGGCAGCAAACCTTAGAAAAAGCAGTGGGGAGAAGATAGGCACTCCTTGGCCGCCGGGAATCTGGGCAGCATCTGGTGGATCACCTCTGTCCTGCTGATTGCTGCAATTCTTGCAAAGAATGCTGGAATAGGGATGCAATCCCATGCTTGTTTGAACAGAGAAAAGTACTACAATTCCCAGCATGCCCCAGCCAGTCATGCTGGCTGGGGGATGCTGGGAGTTGTAGGACGTTTTTCCTGTCTAAACAGGCATAGGATTGCGCCTTAGGTGAACCTGAGTCTGATCCAGCAAGTCTTGCTGGATCAGACCTGTTCGATGGCGAGCAAATGCGCTCTTCTGGCCCTTTAAAAAAAATGGTGGGCGCGATTGTGTGAAGTCCTGGCAGGAATTCGGGACGTTGCACTTCCTATTAAGAAAGAGGAGGGCGATCCCAGAAGCAGGTACGTCCGGGACTGCCCCCTCCCTCTACACCAGTAGGTGTAAAAAGGGCTTTGTCCTATTTTCTTTGTAGAGTCCCTAGTTTCTTAGGCACTCCTAGGGTGACCATATTAAAAGGAGGACAGGGCTCCTGTATCTTTAACAGTTGTATTGAGAACGGCATTTCAGCAGCTGTCATTTGTCTGCATGCAGCACCTGGTGAAATCCCCTCTTCATCACGACAGTTAAAAGCTGCAGGAGCCCTGCCGTCTTTTGTATCTAGTCAGGAGGGCAGGGTGCTGCAGCTTTAACTGTTGTGATGAAGAGGGGATTTCACACGGTGCTGCCTGCATACAAATGACACCTGCTGATATTCCCTTTTCTATACATCTGTTAAAGATACAGGAGGCTGTGTCCTCTTTTCCATATGGTCACCCTAGGCACTCCCTCTCCCATAATACTAGGACCCACCTCTCATCTCCACCACTTCCATCCCATTTCAAAACCAAAATAAATGTTCTTAACTGTACTTTGTTCCTTGGGGAATTATTATTATTATTATTATTATTTTAAAAAACTCTTTTTTTATGAACAATTTAAAGTGAAAATGTCTAAAAGTCCGTGTCTCCACTTTGGAGTCATTTATATGCTGTTTTATCCTTGTAGCCTTAACAAGTATCCTGTGCATTTCAGCTTTTTCTCTTTATGGAGTTGTGTGCGGGGGTGGCACTGGGGGGGGGAGCATTTGGTTTTCTTTTCTCTCTCTCTCTCTCTCTCTCTCTCTCTCTCTCTCTCTCTCTCTCTCTCTCTTTTAACGAATGCTTTTTTCTTCATCTTTCTCTTTTTTAGACTCCCGGATAAAAGCAGCCGATCAAGTTATTAATGTCTCATACGTTACATGACAGAGAAGTAGACATATTTTGAGCCTAGTTTATTCTGCCTTTCGGAACTGAGTGTCTGAAGTTGTCTGGTATGACTTCTTTATTTGGAACCTGAAGTCAAGGTTTGGGCTGGTTGGTATTCAGATCCGCTTGTGAAAATCGCCTCCTGCTGCCTGACACAACTTAGGACTCATTGCCCGCTTGGCTTCATGGCACAGTCCTCCTCAGCCCTTTCTTGCCCATAGGACAAAGCCCTTCCTGTCACTAGGCCTGGTCTGTTTTTGTTTTTTTTGCCCTAAGAACATAAAAGAACAATGCTGGATCAGATCAAGGATCCATCTAGTCCAGCACTCTGTTCACTCAGTGCCCAACCAACCATCGACCAGGGTTCCACAAACAGGACATGGTGCAACAACACCCTTCCGCCCATGTTCCCCAGTAACTGGTGTATATAGGCATCCTGCCTCTGATACTGGAGGCCCAAGCCCCCACCTTTTCCTTGGACTACCTTTTATTAACTTCATCCTTATTCTTCCACATTCCCTCAATCCCTTGCTTCCTCTCCACCCATCCTTCCCTCAATATCCCGCTTCTAAGCTCATTTCCTAATTCCTTTTTTCAGCTATTCCGCCTGGCCTCTCTGCCTCTCAAACCCCCTGCCTTCCTCTCTGTTCCCATGCAAACCTCCTCGCTCCTCTCTGTCAACAACAGGCAGCCCCGCACCCGTATGTGATTTCTCCTACCCAGCTAAACTGACCTTTCATTTCCCTCACAGGATCTGGCAGTTGTGATCATTCTATTGCTGACAGGCTTCTTCTGTAGTGGTTACAATGTTCCTGAAGTTTCTGTGCCAATCACAGAAGCCCTGTCAGTGGGAACTCACAAGCAAATTTATGCTTGCAGATTTATGTACATAGGTGCAAATTTAACTGTTATTTAAATAGAAATACAATACATCTCACCATAGCCCAGAGAGCTTTGGCTGTGGGGTTAGGGTGACCAGATAAAATCCAGGTCAGGGCTCATGTAACTTTAACAGTTGTAGAGAAAAGGGAATTTCAGCCAGTGTCTTTTGTATGCAATTAGTTCCTGGTGAAATTCCCTCTTCATCACAACAGTTAAAGTTGCAAGGGCCCTGCCTTCTTTTGTCAGCCTATGTGGGGTGGTATATAAATGTAATAAATAATAAAAATAAAAATAAAAATAATAAATAGCGGAGAAGACTGAGCAGGTGAGCTGTGTACCAGCTGCTCAGTCTGCTATGGATGGGCAACTTTAAGGCCCCTGGACTCTCCCTCTCCTTATGATTCTTTGACTTTAAACCAGACTTGGGCCGGTTAGTTCATCAAATAGAGGACACCTTCAAAGCGAGGACTGTCCTCTGACAGCTCTTCAAAATAGAAGACTCTCAAAAGCCTTTTGACAAAGTCCCTCATCAAAGATACCCAAGCAAACTTAGCAGTCATGAAATAAGAGGAGAGGTCCTCTTGTGGATCAGTAACTGGTTAAAGAACTGAAAGCAAAGAGCAGGAATAAATTGTAAATTCTCCCAATGGAGGGAAGTAAATAGTGGGGTCCCACACAGATCTATATTGGAACCAATTCTTTTCAACTTGTTCACATAGGTGTGCTCACAGGGTGTGCCGGGTGTGCCCAGGCACACCCTAATCTCCCAGGGCTACCTCCACTTTCCTTCCCCCCTTGAATTGTGGCTTTTAAAAGGACAGGAAAGCCTCCGGAAAGCTGCCGTTAGCATCCCTGGGGGAACTATGCACTTTCCGGAGGCCCTGGAAAGTGTGCTTTCTCACCCCTCACTGCTCCAATCGGGGCCTTTAAGATGCACACCCTAATGAAATGAGCTGTGCTCGCCTATGCTTGTTCATAAATGATCTGGAATTAGGAGTGAGCAGTGAAGTGTCCAAGATTGCTGCTGGCACCAAATTATTTAAGGTGGTTAAAACAAAAAGGGATTGTGAGGAGCTCCTAAAGGATCTCTCTAAGCTGGGAGAGTGGGCATCCAAATGGCAGGTGTGGTTCAACATAAGCAAGTGCAAGGTGAGGCACGTTGAGGGGCAAAAATCCCAACTTTAAGTATAACCTGATGGGATGTGAGCTAACGGCACCCAACCAAGACAGAGCTCTTGGGATTGTGGTGGACTGCTCCATGAAAATGGCAACCCAGTGTGCAGCTGCTGTAAAAAAGACAAATTCCATGTGAGGCATAACTAGAAAGGGAATTGAAAATTAAACTGCCAATATCATACTTCCCTTATACAAATATACGGTGCGACCACACTGAGAATACCGTGTTATGTTTCTGGTTACCACACAAAAAAGGGATATTGTAGAACTGGAAAAGGGCAACTATAAAATGATCAAGGGGCCGGAGCATCTCCCCTATGAGGGGAGGTTATAACAGCTGGGATTGCTTAGCTTGGAAAAAAGGAGGCTGAAGGGAGACTGGATAGAGGTGTACAAAATTATGCATGGTGTGGAGAATGTGGACAGGGAGACATTTTTCTCCCTCTCCCATAATATTAGAACCCAGGGCCATCCTATGAAGCTGATTTGTGGTAGATTCAGGACAGATAAAAAGGACTTCTTCACACAGCACATAGTTAAACTATGGAATTCACTACCACAAGATGTGATGATGCCCACCCATTTGGATGGCTTTAAAAGGGGGTTGGATGAATTCCTGGAGGAGAAGGCTCTCAATGGCTACTTTAATGGCTCTGTGCTACCTCCAGCATCAGAGGCAGTAAGCCTATCTACACCAGCTGCTAAGGAACATGGGTGGGAGGGTGCTGTTACACCATGTCCTGCTTTGTTGGTTCCTTGTCGACAGCTGGTTGGCTACTGTGTGAACAGAGTGCTGGACTAGATGGACCTTTGGTCTGATCCAGGAGGGCTCTTCTTATGTTCTTAAGAGCGGGGACAGCATGATTCGGCTAAAACTGATGGAGGTTTGGATTGGATTTCACAATTGGTTCTCCACATATCCCCTGCATCATTTGAGCCTTGCCTCATCCCACACACCGCCAGATTTCTGTGGGGCCCTTTCCATCCCAGGCAAAATGCCTGGGATGGACCCCGGCTGCTCCCTGTGAGTCTGCATGACTCACTGGGGGTTGGGGGGCAGGCACGGGATTTTTCCTGGTTCCCCGGAACCAGAAAAATCCTAAATTTTTCCACGGTCCCGGGAACTTCCTGGGACCATGGAAGGTGTGGCCGCCCGCCCCGGTGCTGCCGTGCTTACGCGTGAGTAAGCGCAGCAGCACCAATAGCCACGGAGCTGCACCACGCGGCTCTGAAGCCATCAGGGGAGGGGGGAGACTAGACTGACCATATGAAAAGGAGGACAAGGCTCATGTAACTTCAACAGTTGTAGAGAAAAGGGAATTTCAGCCACTGTCATTTGTATGCAATTAGTTCCTGGTGAAATTCCCTCTTCATTACAACAGTTGAGGTTTTGATTGACATTGTGGCCAGGCTTAACAGTTAAAATGTTTTAAAGTGTTTTAATGTCAGCTGTTGTATGTTTATGGCTTTAAATTTTGTATATTGTCTTTTTAGTGTTCAATCTTTTAATTTTTGTAAACCGCCCAGAGAGCTTCGGCTATGGGGCGGTATATAAGTGTAAATAATAATAATAATAATAATAATAATAATAATAATAACAACAACAACAACAACAACAGTTAAAGTTGCAGAGGCCCTGCCTTCTTTTGTATATGGTCACTTTAGTATAATGCCTGCAACTTTAACTGTTGTGATGAAGAGGGAATTTCACCAGGAACTAATTGCATACAAATGACACTGGCTGAAATTCCCTTTTCTCTACAACTGTTAAAGTTACATGAGCCCTGTCCTCCTTTTCATATGGTCAGCCTACCCAGGGAGACCCAAAACCACCATCCCCAGGATGGCGGGGGGAAGGGGGCACGATTGTGCATGGTGTTTTTTTAATTCTTACTTTTGCGCTGGAGCGCAGGAGCGCTCTTCTCTGTTTAAAAAGCAAAACAAAATGGCGGGCGCGACTTCCGACGGCCCGGGAGCAGCCCGGGCTGTCGCACCCGTTACATGTGGCTTCCGAGCGACGATCCCGGAAGTGGCTACTTCCGGGATCGCCCGCTCCCCGCCCTCTACACCCCTATGGTGTGGAAAGGGCCTGGGTCACAACGGGAAAAGAACACAGCAAAGGTAGTGAAAAAGCTTGCCAAACAAAGGTGTCCACACACAATGAACGTGCAGTAGCCCACCTGCAGGAGGCAGGAGGCTTACCTGGGATCAGAGCTTCTAGCCCAGTCCTAATTGTGCAGACACCCAGGCGAATGGCCAGCTTTGGCTGAGGGATTTTGGCTTTGCTGGAATGAAATGCTATTTAGCCCACCATCTCCTTAGTGCAGACACATCCCTGTCGTTTCCAGTGATAAGGAGGAAACCAAGGGGTGGGGGCAGGAGAGAGAAAAGCAGCTAATCTTCAAACTCTGAGGATTCCCCTATCTGCTTCCAGGGAGGAGCAAGAAAGGATGAGATTTTATTAAAAACCAGGACCTGAATTATTGCAGATTTATCTTCTTTATTAGGCTGAGGCAGCTGCGAAGAAAGCTGGGCCATAACTCACTGTCAGAGTAAACCAACGCCTTTTGGTAAACCATGGGAGAAATAAAAAGAAACCAGCGAGACATTCTTCATCGGGCTTCCCCGTATTTTCCATGTTTTACTCCAAATGTGGATACCTTGGGGTTTGCATGCCACTCCTGCCCACTCTAAATCAAACTCACTTTATTTCCCAGATGTGCACCACTAACAGGATCAGAGACACATGCAAAGTGATATGGCCTGGAGTTTTGCTTTCCGCATCTTCGCGCACTTGAGAGCTGGGTACCAATAGGACTGCTGAGAATAAGGATGGACAGAAAGGGCAAATCTGGGGCCCGTGTTCAAATCCCCCCCCTCCTCCCCAACAATGACTGATTTATTTGCTGCTGGAAACTTAATAAATTAATGCCACCAGAGACTGAAGTGTGGAACCTACAAACTTCCTTCAGACTAATGACGCAACCGCATTTCTCGCCATAACGGGTCTCAATATGGCTGCCGCCCTTAGCTTCTAAGGTGCTCCTCTAAACTTCTTCCTTCTTTACCTAGAAGACTTTGGTTCCTGCTATCGTTGTTCTCCATATCTGTACTTTTCTTTAAATTGCAGTTATTATTTCCAGATTTGCGCCGATACGTGTCACTTTGCATATGCAAATATTATGTAAATTGATGTTCTCTTTTGTCCTCTTTTTCGGTGATGTGTTTCCTCTTTTTAAACAATGCATAAGTGGCCACCCTATAACTGTCTCTATTCCGCTCTGTCAGGAATCCTCTGTTCTGGAAGTAGCTGCCCTGTATGGCGAGCCACCAGGACAGCACTTGGGAGGACTTTCCTTGTCAGTGAAATGTTCGCAGAGATAGATCTGTTTGCACAAGCTGTTTATTGGCCCTATGGGGCAGGAATAGCTCTCCGTTGCACCAGATCCTGCTTGTGGGTCCCTGGTTGACAGCTGGTTGGCTACTGTGTGAACAGAGTACTGGACTAGATGGACCCTCCGTCTGATCCAGCAGGGCTCTTCTCCTGTTTTTAAAGGCTTCCCGTCCAGACTGGTATTTTGCCTGGGCAACAACAATCTTTCTAACTATGGAATTTGTGGTTGTTCTTTGGTGGTGATTCCTTAGCACTGCTCCTTGGCTCTGGCTCCACACCTATGGCTCAACCTTAACAGCTAGGCCAGCCTTCCCCAACTTTGCGCTCTCCGGATGTGTTGCACTTCAACTCCCATCATCCCCACTCAGCATGATGATGGGGGTTGTAGTCCAGCACATTTGGAGGTTGGGGAAAGCTGAACTAGGCTATCACAGTAGATCCTGCTCTGCACATATAACCTCTGCTTGTGTGGGTCCAATGGGGCTTAATCAGAATGAAACTTGCAAAAATACAACTGAGCAGACATGTCTTTAGTAAGAATTAAAATTATGCAAAACATGCAACAATTTCAAATAAATTCAAATGAAGGTGCAAATAAATTTAACTATATTTAGGCCTGGCTGAGAGTTCGCAGCTGTTTCAAATGTACACTGTTTTTATATGTTGTCTGTTTTTATGGCTTTATGGTTTTACATTTTGTATATCGGTTTTTAATGTCCAAAATTTTAATTATTGTAAACTGCCCAGAGAGCTTCGGCTATGGGGCGGTATATAAATGTAATAAATAATAATAATAATTAATAATAATAATAATGTAATAAATAATAATAAATAATAGATCCTTCTGAGTCCAAACATGATTGTGAAGTTCTTGCTTGCAACTTTGAGGTGGGCCAGTCCAGAAGAGTCTTTGGTTTCACAAGACGTTGGATATTTCAGTAGTCATTTTGTGTAGATACCTTAACCTTAGACCACAGAACAATCCACAATTGGTAGCTCATACAAGCTTATTCAAGGTATTAGCCCTGCAGTAATAAAACAAACATAATGACTATCAAAGATACAAAAATCAGTCCCCATCCTCTTGAAATTCTGCTGTACACACGTATCAGTTCGGTTTACTTTATCCAAGGTGATGAGTAGGGATGTTGTGAGCGCCCAACTGAGTCCAGGGGTCTGGCTGACTCCCCTGCGTTCACCCTCCGGAACCGGTCAGGCGCAGGCGGCGCGAGTGTGGACCCACGCTCGAATACTCACAAGGCCCCTATGACCACTCGCCAGCTGCCTTCACTCGCTGCTGAAATTGCCATGGACACAATGGGAGAAAGTCTGCAATTTTGGCAGAGAGGGCAGGTGGCTGCTGAGCCCTTGCCGGACCGAGCCCAGCCTCAGAAGAAGCTTGCGCTGCCCGATGAGCGGGGGCGGATGGGGCTAGCATCCAGCAAGTCGGACGCGGGTGAGTTCACCCACTCCTAGAACTCCATCATGCCAGCGATTTAGTGCACTCTCGCCATGCCTGGTGTGCGGATTGGCAGCACGGTACTCACAGGATGCCGTGCCTGTCCTGTTGATGCCCCGCCTCTTCCCCAGCCTTTCCTAGAATGCTAAAAGTCTGGATAATTGTCCCTAACATCATTTAATACACCCTTCAGCCTCCGTGTAGTTTCAAAGGAACTGGGGGCTTGAATGGATTGCATCAGGTCCTGGCAGGGAAAAGCGATCTTCCCCAGCAGCCGGCTCCAAGCCTCAATATGAAACCCAAACCTTGCATCCCAGGCTCGAAAGCATTTTTTAAAATCATACAACGCCTGAATCTCTCCAGAGACAGGATTGTACTCCCTCAATGCCTCCCAAAGAGCCAGGCTAAAGGGTCGTCCCATTGTTGCCCAGCAGAAAGGCGGTCTGGTTGAAGTACTCATCTGACAGGACCTGACTGGAGGGAGAAAGAGAAGGGGAGGGGGTGGAGAGGAAGAGCCAACGAACAAAGGAACAAAGGAGCAAAAGAGCAGTGTATTCAGGTGAAAGGGATCATAAGCTTGACATGCTTCTGCCTCAGAGGTAAAAAATGTGGAGGCAAACCGGGGGGGGGGGGGAATTAGGTGTGATGGAGGTCCTAGTGATAAGAGCCCATAATCATAAACCAGTTCTCTAGCATTCTAGCATCCCAGCACAACAAACCGATTCTTTTGTAGGATGTTTCTCTTAGCCCTCCCTCTGAGTGAGGTCTCCGTCCCTAAAGGACTAAACCATTGAGTTTGTAGGGGTTATGCACACATGTTCCCCAGAGTCATTCTTTAAATGTTTAGAGTAGAAATAGATAGCATTGTTGTTGAAATTTCAATCCTCTTATGCTCCCTTGACTCTTAGGCCTTTTCTACACAACAGGGGTGTAGAGGGAGGGAGGGCGATCCCGGAAGTACCTAATACACACCATCGACGCACAGGGACCAGCCTGGGGCCGTCCCAGGCAAACATCCTGGTGTGGAAAGGACCTTAGTGCAGATTTCCCCAATCCTGGATCCTTCCAGATATTATGGGCTACAACTCCCATCAGCCCCAGAGAGCGAGGTCAGCGGTCTGAGATGATGGGGGGTTGTAGTCCACAACATCTGGAATGACCCAGGTTGGCGAAGGCTGTTCTAGAGCTAGAATGTAGAAGGGGGAAATATCAGCTGTGTGATCAAAAATACATGCACATGAACCCTAAAGAACCACGTAGCATGCAGACTAACATTTTGCACATTACAGTTGGAGGTGTTCATTTTGAACAGCTAAAACTGGTATGCTATTGCAGGATAATCAGGCTTTTCTGGTATCTTCTTAATCAAAAGAAGACGGGCTCTCTTTAATTTTCAATCCTATGTCCAGATGTGTCATCAAAACAGGGGGTGGTTACAAGTACCTAAGAATGTCCCAGTTTTCCATCTGTGAAATATTGGAGGTTATGTGGGTAGTAACGACAGGACATGCACTGTCAAGTTCAAAATGTGAAGCTAATGTGGTGACGTCAGGATCAGGGTTATTTCAAAGAAGCATGAATATGCATCCTGTTTTGGAAATGCATCTTACAAAATCCCAGGCCAGCTCTTAGAAGGCAAGATGATCTGCAAACCCTTTTGCATCAGAGCTGACTGGGCTAAAAAGTAGAGTTAAAGGCACTGGGGCTGATTACTTGGGGATTCCTGCTCGGCGATAACCTCAGGAGCACAGCTGTTCAGCACTGGGTTAATGTGTTCTTTGTTTGTGAAAAGCATTTGTCTGTTGTTTTGACAGTGACTTATGTGGAACTGTCTCTGCTTCGGAGTTGGGGCGGCAAAGAGGGTGAGCCGGAATAATAGCCTCTTCATCTTGAAATTACATTTTCTCTACTCCAGTACAGGGAAAGGGGAGGGAGGGAGAGAAGACAAAGAAGCTTCCACAGGTCCACGCAACATAAGGAAAGAGAGGAACGGATGGATTTTGGGGAGTCAGGTTGTCTTTTGCAGGGAGGGAAAGGGTACTGCTAATATATGTTTTGCTGGTAGAACATAAGAACATGAGAAGAGCCCTGTTGGATCAGCCCGAGGGTCCGTCTACTCCAGCACTCTGTTCACACAGTGGCCAACCAGCTGTCGGCCAGGACCCAGAAGCAGGACACTGTGCAACAGCACCCTCCCGTCCATGTTCCCCAACAACATCTGATACTAGAGGTTGCATTTAGCAATCAGGACTACTAGCCATTGATAGCCTTCTCTGGGAATTTCTCCAACCCCCTTTTAAAGCCATCCAAATTGGTGGCCATCATCATATCTTGTGGTAGTGGATTCCAGAGTTTAACTCTGTACTGTGTGAAGAAGTCCTTCCTTTTATGTGTCCTGAATTTCCCACCAATGAGCTTCATGGGATGACCCTGGGGCTCTTTCTACACCTAAGGGTGTGTGGGGGGGGGCGATCCCGGACTTCCCTGCTTCCATGCTTCCCCCCCCTTCTAAATAGGAAATCTGACGTCTTGGGAGGAAAGGGATGTTACACCCGCCATTTTGTTTGATTTAAATGGCCAAAGGAGCCGGGAGTCCGGCAGAGAAGGTAAGAAACCCCTGCGCGCCCACCCACCCCATCCTGGGGATGGCAAAATTGCTTCCCCCCCACCCCCATGGGCATGGAGCCACCCCGCGGGGCTCCATGCCCATTTTAGGACCCGGGACGGTGGAGAAATAGGGATATCCCTGGTTTCTGCTATCCTGGGGTTTTCCCTGGGTCGTCCCTAGATCATCCCCGGTTTCCCCTGGGATCTCATATGCATCATTTAGATGCGCAGGGATGACCCCGAGAAAAATCCCCGGTGTAGACATGGGCAGAGTCTCCATACTCTCCTGGCAAGCAGCTTAGACATGCACAGCTCATTTCATTAGGGTGTGCACCTTAAAGGCCCTGATTGGAGCGGAGGAGAGGAAAGTGTACTTTCTTTCCCCTCCACTGCTCCGATTGGGATTGGAGCAGTGGGGGTAGTGGTGAGAAAGCACACTTTCCAGGGCCTCCAGAAAGTGTGTAGTTTCCCCAGGGATGCTAATGGTGGTTTTCCGGAGGCTTTCCCGTCCTATTAAAAGCCCTGATTCAAGCGGGGGGGGGGGCAGCAAAGCAGAGGTGCCCTGGGAAATTAGGGTGTGCCTGGGCACACCCAGCACACCCTATGCGCACGCCTATGGCAAGCAGTCACCTAGCTTTGGATTTATTTTAGATTGCTCCCTATATCTGTACCCAATTCATATTACTGCTATGTCAAAAGCATTGCTAAAATCCCATTCTCCTCCTTCTCTTATTTCCTTTGGCTAAGCCTCTGGCTACCATGCTGTCTCCCACCTTGTCTACTACAACAAAGCTTTTTCGCAGTTCAAAACTCAAGTCATCTAAAAGTTGTAAAAGTGAACTACCATATTTCATTGAATCTAAGGCTGCCTCTACAAGAGAGGTTTAAAGCTCTTTCAAGGCGCTTAAATTTTTTTACCTCTACAAGGAGGGAGCGCAAATCGGGCGTAGAGGCGCGCTATCCCTCCGATTGTGCGCATTATCGAATGCGCGTTAAATAGCGAGTTTTATTTTGCGGTGGGATGTGCTGCTGCTGCTGCTGCTGCTGGCTCCCCCGCTCGGCTCCTGGCTTCCCTAGCCGGCTCCTCTGGCGCGCCCACGTCCCTCGACAGACTTCCCTCCCTCCGGCGGGGGAGGGCGAAGCAGCCAGGCACGCAGGCAGGCAATGGAGCGGAGCGCTGAGGCTGCAGCCAGCGCGCGCGGGAGAGCTTCGCGTGGCCGAAGAAGGGGTCGCCCTGCCGCCGCCACCCCTCTCCCCGCTGCCGCCGCCGCCTCCACTGGGAAGGAGACGCTCCCCATCCAGCAGTGACAACTCCTCCCGGCTCCCCTGAGCGCCCCCCCCCCCCCGGTTTCTTGCCTTTGCAGAGAGAAAGGCCGGCGGAGGACTCTCGCTGCCCCCTCCACTGCTCCCCGGCTGAGATCGGCTCCTGCCTCCGGGGGTCTTGCCTCCCCCCTCCCCTCTCCCTGCCTGCCTCTCGTGCAGAGGTATTAGGGGTAAATGCGCTTCAGGGATGAAGCGCATAATCACTTAACCAGGCGCAAAAGCGAATCCTTGTGGAGGGGGCCTAAGACGCCGTTGATTCTAAGATGCAGCTTAATTTTAGGGCCACCGTCAGGAAAAAAGCGTTGCATCGATTCTAAGATGCACCCCATTTTCAGACACGTAATATAGGGGCTCACTGCATCTTAGAATCGAAGAAAAATGGTAGGGCTGTGCATGGTCCCCCTTGATCTACCACCCAGGGACCCGCTGGGCCTGCCGGCCCGGGCGTGAGTCCCCCTCCTCCCTTCCCCACTCACCGCCAGCACCGCCCTGGTCCTCGCCTCCAGCGCCGCCCAGGTCCGCACCGCCCTGGTCCGCCAGCACCAGCGCCGGGGAGGCCGCTGCCAGCGAGGAGCTGCCGCTGCAGCAATGAGAAATGGCCTTCTCCACTCTCCTCAATCACCGCCCTGGTTCTCACCGCCAGCGCCGCTTGCAGCGGCCTCCCCAGCGGCCTCCCCAGCCTACAAACGCAGTGTTGCTACAAAGTAGGCTGCGATCCCATGAGAGATCTCGCAGGATCGTGGCCTACTTTGTAGTAATGCTGCATTTCCAGGCCGGGGAGGCTGCTGCAAGCGGCGCTGGAGGCGAGGACCGGGGCGGTGATGGGGGAAGGCCATTCCTCGCTGCCGTGGTAGCAGCTCCTCGCTGGCAGCGGCCTCCCCGGTGCTGGCGGACCGGGGCGGCACTGGTGGCAAGAACCGTGGTGGCGCTGGAGGCCAAGCAGGTCAGTGCCAGCAGCGCGGAGGCGAGTGGGGAAGGCTGAGTCGCTTGGGGGTGGGCATGCAGAGTCCCTTTGTGAAGGCACTTTGGCTGGGGGGAGGGGTGGGAAGTGTATCTTCATCCCCATACCAGCGCTGGAGAAATCTGGCAATTCTTAGATAGGGTGACCAGATAAAATCCAGGTCAGGGCTCATGTAACTTTAACAATTGTAGAGAAAAGGGAATTTCAGCCAGTGTTATTTGTATGCAATTAGTTCCTGGTGAAATTCCCTCTTCATCACAACAGTTAAAGGTGCAGGGGCCCTGCCTTCTTTTGTATATGGTTACTCTAGTATAGCGCATGCACCTTTAACTGTTGTGATGAAGAGGGAATTTCACCAGGAACTAATTGAATACAAATGACACTGGCTGAAATTCCCTTTTCTCTACAACTGTTAAAGTTACATGAGCCCTGACCTGGATTTTATCTGGTCACCCTATTCTTAGACGCCATTGGTCCCCTCTACAAGGATTCGCTTTTGCGCCTGGTTAGGCGATTATGCGCATAATCGCAGAAGCGCATTTACGCCTAATCCCTCTGCACGAGAGGCGGCGAAGCGCATTAACAGATGTCCAAAATGCGCTTTACAAGTAGTTAATGCGCATAAGCGCTTATTCACACAGTCAAAATGCGCTTTAACGGATGGAGCAAAATAAAACTTGCGATTTAACGTGCATTCGATAATGCGCATAATCGGGGAGATAACGCGCCTCTACGCCCGATTTGCGCTCCGTTCTTGTAGAGGTAATTTTTTTAATGCGCCTTGAAAGAGCTTTAAATGCCTCTTGTAGAGGCACCCATTGATTTTAAGGTCCCCTCTACAAGGATTCGCTTTTGCGCCCGGTTAGGCGATTATGCGCATAATCGCTGAAGCGCATTTACACCTAATCCCTCTGCACGAGAGGCGGCGAGAGGCGGCGAAGCGCATTAATGGATGACCAAAATGCGCTTTACAAGTAGTTAATGCGCATAAGCGCTTATTCACACAGTCAAAATGCGCTTTAACGGCCGGAGCAAAATAAAACTCGCTGTTTAACGCGCATTCGATAATGCGCATAATTGGATAGATAACGCGCCTCTACGACCAATTTGCGCTCCGTTCTTGTACAGGTAATTTTTTTTAAGCGCCTTGAAAGAGCTTTAAACCTCTCTTGTAGAGGCAGCCTAAGACACACTCCATTTTTACAGACGTAAATATGGGGGAAAAAGTGCGTCTTAGAATCGAGGAAATACGGTAATGTAAATAGTGACTGATAAACAATGTGAAAAGGGAAGTAAGCTGTCCATGCTGTCTAGAACCTTAAACCCTTATCGAGCACAGCCGTTTTTCCTTTCCATGCTAAGGATACTTCCGGCACACTCCATTGTTACTCTCCATAGAGTTTTCTTCAATGTTTTCATGATGAAAAAAAAAATCATTCTAGAACAGGGGTGGGGAACATTTTTTTGGCCCAAGAGCCAATTTGGAGATGCCCTCAGGGGTAGACCCGGTGCAAGCCCTCCCACCACCTGAAGCTTTCCTGCCACCTGAGGTGTGAGAAGACACACGATCAGCTACTGGGAGTAGCTAAGCACCTTCCCTCTCTGTGACAGACAAGGGGTGCCTCCACACGAGACGTTTAAAGCTCTTTGAAGGCTCATTAAAATTTTTACCTCCACACCAGCGGAGCGCAAAACGGGTGTAGAGGCGCGTTATCTCCCCGATTATGCGCATTATCGAATGCGCGTTAAATAGCGACTTTTATTTTGCTCCGGCCGTTAAAGCGCATTTTGACTGCTGCCGCCGCTGTCAAAAGCCCTCCTCCGGCTGCAACGGCGCCGATCGCTCCAAACACACTCAAACGAGCATTTGTTTACTTCTCCCCCAGCAGCGGGGCGGGAGAGAACAAACTGAGGACTTTAATGCAGAAGGAGCTTCTTTTACTTGTTTCAGCAACAGTCTGGTACGGGCTTTAGTTGGCGGTCTTTTCAGCCGGAGACGGTCTCCCCACCCCTTTCCCTCCCCGCCCTCGTTCACTACTACCCCAGCCTCAGTTCAGAAGGGTTGGCTCGGCTGCCCCCCTCGCCGCGGCTTTTGTAATCCGTCATGTTTTTCTAGCGGAGCAGCAACGTAAAAGTTGTGGACTGGGGACGTGGAAGAATCCAGTGCAAACGGCGCGCCTTACAACTTGCTGGGAGCGCCCGCTTGGGAAAGGGAGGGAAATGGAGGTGGAAAGAGAGAACAAAAGAGGCTGGGCGCTGCGCTCCCGTGCACACGCTGCAAATGGATGCAATGTGACAATAGGCGACCGGTGCCCAGCTTCTTCTCCTGCCTGCCCCCCCTGAGGGGAGACAAGCTCTGTTCACACCTCACTTCCAGCAGCTCACCCCAGATAAAGGAAGGCACACACAGAAGGACTCTGCAGCCAGCCGAGGCAAGCCGTGGACATCTATTAATGCGTTTCGCCGCCTCTCGCCGCCTCCCGTGCAGAGGGATTAGGCGTAAAGGCGCTTCAGGGATAGTGCGCCCAATCGCCTAACCGGGCGCAAAAGCAAATTCTTGTGGAGGAGGAAACAAAGCTGCTGGGACTCAAAACCCATATCTGCCCTCCCTCTGCCTTTCCCTTCTTGCGGTGTGCTTGTTCATTAAGTTTGTAAGATTGTGGGCAGGGTTGCCTCATTTTTATTTTGTCCAACAAGTACACTCTTTAAATACAAGAAATAGTAATGACGGCCTCCTTCTGCACACCTTATATTTGCACATTCATTCAGAGCCAGACCAAGATAGTTTGGTGCCCCCCCTCATTTAATTCCACCAGCAGTTGACTCTTCCTTCAACACTGGTGGCGGTACGGTATCAGAGGCAGTAAACCTATATACACCAGTTGCTGGCGGGAAGGTGCTGTTGCACCCGTGTCCTGCTTGTGGGTTCCTAGGTTGGTCACTGTGTGAACAGAGTGCTGGACTAGATGGACCCTGGGTCTGATCCAGCAAGGTTCTTCTTATGTTCTTATGATCCAATACACCTGAAGGCAGTAGGCTAGCTTAGGGGCACAGGACTGTGGCAACAACACCTCTGTGCCTAGCACCTGTAGTCCCAGAGCCAGGGCAGGATTTATTTACTCCAGCGAGTGCAAAAGCTTTGTGAATTTCTTTTGTTTATATATGCCCCACCACCACTGGAGTTTTGTAAGACTCACTTTTCTGAGACACTTCTGTCATATATAAACAAAAAATATTCACAAAGCTTTTGCACTCGCTAGGGTGAAAAAATCCTGGTCTGGCCCTGGGACTATTCAGATTCATGCGGTGATCACCCCCTCTCCTAACACTAGTGCTATAGGTGGGGCAGGCTGGGTGAGAAGAGAAGCTATTAGTCCTGCTAGCTCTCTGCTGCCTCTAATATCAGAGGCCGCATGGCTTTGTTAGGCTGACCATATGAACAGGAGAGGGCTCCTGTATCTTTAACAGTTGTATAGAAAAAGGAGTTTCAGCAGGTGTTATTTGCATGCATGCAGCCCCTGGGGAAATTCCCTCTTCATCACAACAGTTAAAGCTGCAGGAGGCAGGGCTCCTGCAGTTTTAACTGTTGTGATGAAGAGGGAATTTCCCCAGGGGCTGCATGCATACAAATGACACCCGCTGAAATTCCCTTTTCAATACCACAATGAAAGATACAGGAGCCCTGCCCTCCTTTCCATATGGTCACCCTAGATGTACACCAGTTGCTGGGGAACATGAGTGGGAGGGTGCTGTTGCACTCATGTCCTGCTTATGGCTGGTTGGCCTCTGTGTGAACACAGTGCTGGACTAGATGGACCGTTGGTCTGATCCAGCATGGCTCTTCTGATGTTCTGATGTTCATTTCCTCCCTTCCACTGCTCTCCTTACCAGGGCATGATGTTACAACGAACAACGCACATCGCGCACTGAAAGAGGATGGCCGCGTAGCCTCGGTTTCCCCATCGCCAATAGGGGGCGCTCCACACACCCCTTCCCTCTTCCGAAACACGGCTGATGAAGGGAGGCATTGATTTTAAACCGGGGCGGGCCCTTTAAGAGCCTCCTCTTCTCCCGCGCCTTACTCTCTGTTTACATAACAGACCGGACGATACCATCGCGGTTTTTTGACGCAAAAGGGGGGGGAGAGGGAGCGTCGAGGAAAGGCTGGGAAGGCGGAGAGGGGAGGGGCTTTTCCACGCCTCCTTTTTGGCGAGCGTGTGGGGGAGGCGCTAGTAGTTGGTCTCTCCCGGCCCTTCTCCGGCCGTTGTGGCTCTGTAGTCGCTGGGCGCTCGCTGAGAGAAAGAAGGAGACGGAGGCGAGGAGTCCGCGCCGGCGGGCGCGCGAAGCAAAAGCGGCCGCCCGTTTCGCCCGACCGAGTGCTCCTTGTGAGAGGAAAATAAATAAATAAAGAGGGTTTTTTTTGAAAACGACGCTGAGGAGACTCCGGACGTATTCTCGAACCCTTTACATTTCTCTCTTTTTTCCCCCCCTTGTTAAAAATTATTCCGGTTTTTAATAAATCTGTTTATTTATTTATTTATTATTGCCGTCGTTGCCCCGCATGGGATTATAGCGGCGACAACAACAGTGGCGGCGGCGGCGGCCCCATGTTTTCTCCCAGCCAGGAGGAGCACTGCGCGCCCAACAAGGAGCCCGTCAAATATGGGGAGCTCGTGGTACTGGGGTGAGTAAGGCAGGGGACGCGCGTGCCCGGGTCGTGGGGACGCTGCGCACTTGCGCGTCCTCGTGTGTGTGTGGAGGGGGCGGTTGGGTGACACGGGTGGGGTGTGTGTGTTCCTGTCTGAGAGGAGAAGTGCTCCGGAGGGTTTGGGGGAGGGGTGTTAATTCGAGGGGGGGCTGAGGGGCTCGTTTAGACGGGTCGTTTGGGGTGGGGGGGCTTGTTGTGAGGAGGGCATTGGACACACACGCGTTTGTGAGGGGAATGTGTGAATCCGCGTGCGTGTGAGGCGTTATTTCGAGTGGGGGGGGTTGAGAGGGGCTCGTCCGGACGGGCTCGTTTGGGGTGGGGGGGTTGCTTGTTGTGAGGAGAACATTGGAAACACACACACACACGCATTTGTGAGGAGAATGTGTGGATTTGCGTGCCGGGGGGGCGTTAATTCGAGTGAGGGGGGGCTGAGAAGGGCTCGTTCGGACGGGCCGTTTGGAAAGTGGGAGGGGGTTGCTTGTTGTGAGGAGAGCGTTGGACACACACGCATTTGTGAGGAGAACGTGTGGATCTGTGTGCCTGGGGGGCGTTAAGGGGCTCGTCCGGACGGGCCGTTTGGGGTGGGGTGGGGGGCTGCTTGTTGTGAGGAGTGTATTGGACACGCACACTTGTGAGGAGAACGTGTGGATCTGCGTGCGTGTGAGGCGTTAATTCGAATTGGGGGTGGGTGGGGGCTCCGCTCCCTGAGGAGGCGCGAGGGCTCTCCGTGCGGCGCTCCTGAGGCGAGCGCGCAGGGAACCCCCCTCTCGCGGGGGGGGGGAGGAGGCCTGTGTGTGTATGTGTGTGTGTGATGGGAGGCGCTAATTCGGGGGTTCCTTCATCTGAGCCCTCTGAGTTGGCCGAGGAAGGAAGGTGTTCTTGAGAGCGAGTTGGACCTCGAGGGGGGCGCATAATTGGGGGGGGGGTGAGGAGAAGAAGAGGGACTCTGTAGTCTAAGGTGGTGAGGGGGCAACTGAGGCTTTTCAGAGGAGCCTTTCCTAGGGGCTGGAGTGGAGGGGTGGGAAAGATACGTGTATATAAAGATGGGGCCAGTATTGATTCTTTTTGGGGGGGGGGTCCTGTCTCCCTACCTTAAGGCAGGTGTGATGGGAAGTGTCTGTGTGTTAAGTAGTGGGGGAAGAGAAGTGAGTTTGAGATTTTCTTCCGGGTGTTTGGAGAGAACTCTGGAGTGGGAAGGGGGCTGGGCTGGCGCCCCACTGGAGGTCGTTGAAGTGAAGGGGAGGGTGTGTGTGTGTGTGCGCATACGCGCGCGTGTGTAAAGAATGCAAGAGAAAATGTTTTATTTTGCTGTGCATCTCAGATGTGGGAGTGCTTGGAGTTGGGTTCCCCTGAGCGTGTTCGGGGGAAATGGTGAGGTTGCTTCCCAATGGGAAGCCAAAAGGACTTAGGAAAGGGTAGTGCTCAACTTTATTTTTGAATGCAGGGAAAGCGGGGTGTGTGGGGATGCTTAGTGGGGTGGGAAGGCATCTGGCAGGCGTGGAGATGTCTGCTGGAGGTGGGGAGTCAGGAGGGGCAGCTGGGAGGGAGCAGAAAAAAAGAAGGGCAGTTGGCTGGGGCGACCCCTGAAAGGGGGGAAAAAGCTATGGGGGTATGTGGGAATAGAAGTAGAAGTGGGGAAGGATTGGATGGGAGAGGCAGGAGGATTAAATTGTGTGCTTGAGGAGAGGAAGTGGTTTGTCTATAGGAGAGAATGAAGGGAGTAAGGGGGTGGGGGAAGGCAGGTGCTAGCATGCCCTAATGTGCCGTGTGCTGAAAGTTAATCAATGGAGATAAATCATAAAATTGATCCACTCATGTTTAACTTTGGTAGAGGAGTCCCCCATTCATGGAGAGTTGGCAGGTTCTTCGCCTGCTTGCTGTGCATCTCTCTCCCACAATCTTCTCCATCTTTCCCCTGGAGTGCAACTGTTGGGGACAATACCAAGGGAGAAAATTATCTCTAGGGTGTAGTGTGGAAGCGGTGCAGGGAACTTTCTAAACATCCGCCAACTAGTGTAGTTGTTTGTGCTCCTAGGTTTTGGGATCAGGGACTGGTTGCAGGCCCTACTATTGTTTGAGGAAAGGGTTGCGTTCTGCACGTGTTTGAGGCAGCTTGCACTGGAGCGCATGTGTTTGGGCTAATCCCTGCTCCTCAGCTTAGGCGGTTTCCTTGGAGCTTGTGTTTTCCTCTGTTTCTGAGGTCTGGGTTTCTTCCCATTTCTTGGCTGAGCCTGCTGGATTGCTAGGCATTATAGCTGGGCTTGTTTCATGGGGGCAGCCTAAAGAGCAGAGGGCTGTGGGCCCTCTGTGGTATGTACTGTTTCACGGCTAGGGTGGGAGGTGGGGAAAGGAGCCATCGATTGGTGTCTCATGACATAGGAGTTGCTTCCAGCTTGGATAGCTCTTAACACGCAATCTCGTAAGGTTCTCAAGCATGCAGTACAATAGCAGCAGGGAAGCACACAAACTCTTTTTCTAAGTTCGTCACATACAGAGGAGTGTGCAAAAGGAGATTACCCTTCCCTGCACAGATCCCAGTCTGCAGATGGCTACTGCTGCGGTGCTTTTGTAATTAAAGGCTTCGTGCCATCCACTTCCTGACTCCCAGCAGTGTATTAATTACTGTGAATAGACATTGTTTTGTTCCCCCAGATGCTTGGTGGTGGTGATGATGAACGGTGGATGGCGGGATGGGATGTATAAGAGATGGAGGACACGCCTCCTTCAATGCCAGTTCATAGGGAGGGGGGTTATCTGTGTAATCGGCTTGGTGTTATGCACCAGCCCTGCTGTTCCAGCTTTGAGTTTCTCTGCTGAGTGCCATAGAAGCGGATGCTGAACGTAAGGCATCTAAGCCCTTGTTCACTGAGCCCCAGCAAACCCTGCAAATGCATTTAATCTCGATAGCTGAAAGTGCATGAATTGTATAGCAGGCAAGTGAACTTGCTTGATCAAATAAAGCATGAAAACTGGCTGTGAAGCAAAGTCTGTTGCACAGAAAACTTACCCTCTCTATGAAATAATGCTACTGAGTACATTGCAGTAATCTTTAGCTGTTGTTGGACATCCTAGAAAGGATGCAGCAGGATCAGTGGACTTGAAACAAAAAAACAGTAGCAGAAACCTGCTCTTTCTTGAGTTTTCTGTTCTAGGCAAACCTCTGTAGGCTGTGCTGTGGTTTTCTTTTTAACATGACATTGTATTTGGCAGCACAAGGAATCTGTCAAAATCTGGTTACTAAGGAATGGATTATTCTAGCAATCACTGAAAATGTAACATGACTTCAAATACTTGAAAGGCTTGAGTTGTGGCAAAGCTGTTTATCTCAGCAGTTTCAGGTGGAAAAATCCATGTTAACTTGCTAACAGCAGAGAGTAGTTTACTTGGAGTGGTGGCATGCTGAAAACAGAGGGTGTCCTCATCTTTGCTGTTCAGGTTGTGTCTTTTCTGGAATTCCCAATTTAATATCAAATCCTGAAATTTAAGTAGGTGGGATAGATTCATTTCATGCTGCTTGTTTATACAAAGTTGGAAGCATAGAAAGAAGTGAGCTGTTTTGATTTTTAATAGTAGTTGAAAGTACGTAAGTGCAGGACACATTGCTGCAATTTGAACTTTAGTTCCGTTTCTAAATATTTATTATGGGATGTTTTTGCTTGCTTTCTAAGAATAAATGTATCCTCCTTAGCTCAGTAGGTTTTTTTGTTGCCCTGTGAAATAATAAAGAGTTTTTATTTCAGTTTCTTAGTAACCTGCAATATTGAAAATAGGTTTTTGTTTTATCCTGAATTATGACCAGTGATCCCTACCCCAATATTGTTTTGTTGAAACAGTTGGAACTTCTTATATCGTGTATGTTTTTTATGATTGTATGTTCAATTTGGTTGTTTGTGTCTTTGCTTCTTCTTGCATTTTGTAATTACTGGTTATTTTTATGTTTTTTAACTATTTTGTTAGCTGCTTTGAGTGACTCCTTTTTGGAGGAGAAGAGTGGCGTGAACAGAATTCATAAATAAATAAAGGATACATTTTTATCATATAAAGGAGCATTCCTGTGGCCCCTAGACAGTGGCTTAGTTCAGACGACACTTTAGGCAATGGAGGGGGAAATAGCGTACTGACTGTGTGTTATTTTAGCACCGCCACAGCAGCACTCCCCACACAACATGTTGCCCCTCCCCCCCCCGTTGCACGGCTGAAAGTCCCGACGTCCTTCTGGGCTGTTGCGTCTCCTCCCTCCCATCTCCCTCAGTCCTCCGGCCGTATCCCAGCATGCACCGCAAGTTCTGCCGTCTGTATCGGAGCAGCCGGGGTTTTTTGGCTGCTCTGACCAGTGAACTCTTTGACCAAACGGAATAGTACATGGAGAGAGGGGGGTTCCCTCCACACGACACTTTAAACAACGGATTTCGGGATAAACAACGTGCAAGCCCGTTGTTTTCTCCGTTTAATTGCCCAAAATAGTGTACTGTCAGTTGTGTGTGCGTTGTGTGTTACCCTTCACACGATACAATAAGCAACACAACTGATGGTTGCCTCCTCCCCCCTCTGTTGATTATCATGTCATCCGAACTGAGCCAGTGTCTGGGGGAAGGCATAGGGTTGTTTGGTTTGCTGGTTTTGAGGTCAGAGACTGGGTTCTGACCTCGGAGCCAATAATCTATGCTCCTTGCTCCTTCCCCTTCCCTCTTGTAGCCAGTGTGTAGAGAACTGCACCAGCTACCTCTCCGTGCCCGCAAACCTGAGCATGGAGATGGGGCAAAGGGGGGGCATTCCTGGGGAGGGGAGGAGACTGGGGAAGTTGGCTTAGACTGCTTCCTATGCTTGTCTCAGCCTCATTCCCTCCCGCTCTGAACCGCTGTGGCTAGGCAGGTGAAATTGCCTACCCTGTATTAGGAAACCCAGTGCCTCCGACTTCCCCCATAGGATTCCACCCTAAAAGTACCAGACACCAGCTTTGATAAAATTAACACTAAAGAAACATTGGATTTGTTTAGTGGAGTAGTCCTTCAGCTGTGCCAGTGACATGTCTATCCTATATTGGGTAGATTGTAGCAAACCACGTTTTAAAACACGGAGATATTAGGGCTAGGATTCCATAGTACAAAATCCATTGAGTAGACCAAGATGAGAGTTTGGGACTGAGCCAAAACCATTGGTAGGAAAACTGTTGATGGTAAGTTGCCATTTTACTCAAAACACCTTTCTCTGTCTCTTCTCAGAACCCTTTTCAAGATGCTTAATCATTTAGTAGTGCCACAAATAGCATAATGCTGTTCTCACCCCCTCCCCAAGAACAGGATCATTAGTAGGAAATAATCACAGAACAGCTTGAACAGCTGTTTAGTATTCTAAAACAACAGACAGAATAAATAATATTTGTGTAATCTTACTAGTGCCTGAAAATGAAGAACTCCAGGTAACAAGGTTTTGAATGAGATAATCACATCCTTGGAGGATTAGAAATAACTTGAATGGTTTGCGGTTTGGAGGTGTTAATGTATCATAACCATGTGTCTTGTGACAATTGCTGGCTTATGGATATAGAAAGATGATCTGTTCAGACATTTTTTAAATCGTTGTTTCCCCTTAAATAGCAAAGACTGGTTGTGCTGGAAGTAACTTTAAAATATGAGAGTGACAAGACTGAGGAGAATTGTTTTACGTTGATATTAAATGAAATCGTGTTGGGCCTTCTATGTGACTGAAGTGTCTTTGCCCTTCACTAGCTACCTCACATACTGACCTATGGCAGTATAGGGATAGTTCCCTATGTGGATGTATAATTGTGCATACTTTCCCCCCTCCTGCCAAAAAGCATCTTATTGTAGCTATGATTGCTTTTACTCTTAATCTGTTCAGAGTGGTGTCTAAAGCACCACTCTGAACAGTAGTTCTGTTGCTGCTGCAAATACATTTTAATGACCTTTTTCCAGTAGTCCAGCATGAATTCTTTGTGAGTATAAGTGATGTGCGAATTGGTGTTCAGGGGAGGTTTTCTTGTATGGTTTAATATGACTGATAATGTGGTGAATAAAATACATGTTTCTATGAATTAGACAAATCAAAATGACTAGCTGAGAAGGATGATCTGTATGATTAGAGAGAGTGTCCAATGGAGTTACATTTTTCTCAAAGGGAGGTAGATGGGTAGAATTGTGTTTATGTATGTATGAGAGAGAGACAGAGAGACTTTGACTGGGTTTGGATGACACGTTAAGCCATGATGGGTTAAATAATTCATGTTGGATTATTTACTCCATCGTGGGTTATTGTGTCATCTGTCAGGAATTTTTTAACCCACGATCGGTTATTTGCCTGAAATAACCCACTCTGATAACTCACGGTCTGCAATAGGGGTTATCGTGTCATCTTGTCAGGCAATGTGGGCTAATTTGCTTGCCTATAGAGTTGTCCAGCTAGATGTATTTGTGCAAATTCATTCCTGCGCAATTGTGCACTTTTAAGCTTATTAGCCCATTTGTGGGTGGGGGGTCATAGACTATTTCAAAAACAAACTACTCTGCATAGCTTATTAACCCATCATGGGCTATTATGATGTCTGAACACAGCTCTAAATGGGCTATCTCTCTTCCAATTCCTGGGTTTAATTTCTGATGCAGGCTGCTCTGCCTCTCAATTAGCGGGCTGATATATTAGCAGGAGAATGAAATGAGCCAAGTTTCACACTAACTAACTTTGCAATTTTTTTTCCCATTCAACTAATTTGATGTGGCATATTTAATTTTAGCAGAGATGGAAATCCATTTCCTATAGGCATAGGATGCAAGAATAAACATGAATGCCCCATAGGGCCAGAGCATCTTATTATATTACGCATTTTTTATTCTTGCATACAGCATAATGCCACTTCATGCAGTGCAACTTAAATATGATCACATATTTTGATTCCCCATCCTCATGCACAAAACACTGGTTTAAATCCAATTGACTGCATAAGCCTATAGTTTGTTTCAATAGTACAAATAAATGTTTGAAATTGTGCTTTTCAAAAAGCCTAGAACACTTAAAGTGGCCCTACTGCCCTGAAATTGTTCTCATCCTTTGGGGCTACTTAAATATTTAGGTGACACACTCTTTGCAAACTGCTCTACCACTCTATACCCATTACCAGTATTCTGTCCTCTGCAGATAATCAATTTTTACAGAAGATGCAGTCTATTAAATGGGTACTTGAGAAGCTTAGCCTTTGGATTGACTTTGTTCTTTAGGCATAATGCTCTGATGCAGAGCCCATGTACTTCAAAGGGATTTAGAATCTGCCTTCCATCTCTATAGTCCAGCTAAAATGGTAACTGTTACAACTCTGCTTGTACTAGTGCATGCTAGTCAATATACTTTGCTCAAGCAGTAGCACCCCAACCGAAAAACTAACCAAAGCTGAGAATTGTCTCAGCCTCATGCACCTTAGACCCCAGAGCATTTGCACGTTTGGGTCCAGTCTGCCAGTCATGACAACTGTATACAGACAGTTTCACCTAGCAGCCACACCGGTCAGGGTGCCAGAGGATCACTTCTACATTGTTGGGAACACCTACCCTGCTTTTCTTCTTCCCTCTCTTCCTGCTGTTCTAGACGATGGCTGCTAAAGCTTTCAGGGATAAGAAACATTCTTAACCTCTGTCTTCCTCCTTGTGAAGATGGGGTACCATAATATGACGTGAAAAATGTTGCTCCTGTTAGCTGGTAGTGTTTGTATCTGTCCACAATTACTGTTTTCAGTTTAATTAAATACTGACATGTATGGTCACCTATGTTATTGAAATTTGATATAAGCAGGCAGTGGTGGTTTATTAATCAGTGAGACCACAAGAGCAAAGTGAAAAGAGGTGGCCTCTGTCCCAGTCTTTTATGTCCATGATTGAGTGCTCTTTAAGGAACAGGAATATGTAAGTTTAATTCTTGTTTTTGGATGATATCTCCTTCTATCTTCAGACTTGTCTATAGCTGATGTGTTCTGCGCAACATGCAACCTACACATTACTCCATCTATTACAGAACTAAAGCATGAAATTCCTGAACTGAGCCCTGGCAGAGTACCAATTGGCTTGGCACTGACGTGTAATCAATTCATCATCATATGCATAAGGCCACATCTTAATCATGCTGGTGATCTCTTCTCTACCAGGGTTTGATCCTGGGAACTTTAGCAGGAGCACAGAAGGCTAAATAGTGTGATCAGAGCGGGCAAATGTTGCATGTGCTTTGTGCTTTTAATCAGTGTTTGAATTATAGTGAGCTTTCTGAGTAAAACTGTCCTCTTAGGTCTGATTTAAAAATACGATATTCAAGATGTACTTGTAATGACTAATAAAGGATCTTTAGGATACAGGTAAAAGATACTGCAGTTTGAAATTCACTAACATGCATTTAAAGTCTGGTTCTGTGGAACTTCTAACTCTACTTCGGGATATCTCTTCCCTCCCCACTTTCTAGGTGGTGTGTTTTGGAAATTATCTTCCAGAAACAATTTCTACTGCTATGTAATGATTTTGAGCAAATTCCCACATCTTAACTGATACTGAACAATTAGCATGCAATCAAAATAGCAGTTTTTTTGGGATGCGGTGTTTCCATTGCTCTGGCTTAGAAAGACTTTTAACACGACTTGTTCTCCACCCCTTACCCAGTGTATCTTGAGACATGCAGCTTCCTCTTTGCTTCTGTGAATCTGATTTATTGATCTGGAAAGGGACCAGGGGGCATCCAATCCAGTCTCCTGCTTGGAGGTAGGACCATCTGCTCATCAGCCCCTCCCCACCGACCCATTTCTACAGTACTGACTACTGTGCCACAGCCATAGAGCAGGTACAGGTGTTTTTTCAGCTGTGCAAGCTTCAGAGCCACTTATGCTTAAGGTCTCGGTAAAGAATGCAAATACTTCAAAAATGCTGAGCACTACCTTCCTTTCCTGTTTTTTTTCCTGTCTGCAATGACAATATATTCTGTCTTCTGTCTACTCTGGTATTTTGAAAGAGCTCTGCTTTCCCTCAAAGGATTTGCTTCTCAAGTTGTTTTATTAAAGAAATGGGGTACATTTGCATTAGTTGGTCTGAGGATAAATGGGAATTGCAAAACCTGCAGCTAACTCCAAGGAAAGAATCTGTGTATGACAAGACTTAAGCTTCACAGGACCTTCTTCTCAGAGATAGATATATGTGCTTTCTATGTCTGGCATTACATGAACATGTGTTTTCAGACAGTAGTGTGCCTCCCAAGAGCATATCTTTTTTAAAATAAATAAAAATTGAGCAGACAAAAATAAAAAGATTTGGGATTTTTTTCCAAGCAGATCTCGTTTGCTTTTATGTGCCTCCTAGAGCTCATGTAGAAATCTGTTCAGGAAGAAAAATGTGGGGTTCTGTTCAGTAATTATCTTTATCAGGCAATCATAGGTATATCTCTGGGCAAGTTCCCAGAGTTACAGTGCAATCCTATGCATGCCTACTCAGAAATGAGTCAGATTGAGTTCAGTAGGATCTCTTCTCAGCTACATGTGGATAAGATTGCAGCCTAAGTCTCTCACTTGCCTTTGCTCCATTTGTTTTACTTTCTTTGAAGTAAAATGGCCAGTGTTTTATCCCAATCTGCCTGTGCTAGGGAAAATAAATACTGAATAAAATTGAGGTTTTTAAATATTCTAGCAGTTCAGTTCTCTTGAACTGTGATTTTAGAATTTTAGAAGAGATCTAAGAGTGGATTTGATCTTATCGTTGCCTCTGGGCAGAAACAACAGTATTGTTTTCACATAGGCTTGGCTTGAGTAATCTTGTACAAGTATTGTAGCCCTGAGGCTGGATTTTGGAGAAGGAGTCCACAGGCTCCAGCTTCACTGGAATTTCCAATTATCCACTACCTTTGAAAAATTCAACGTAGGGCTTATCTTTTTGAATTGTTTTTGGGTAATGTTAACATGTTCAGTTACTGCATGTTAAAACTGAAGTTCAGAATGACAATGTGTCATGTATAACAGTGTATCCTGAGAAGCAATATTTGCATATAGTTGGTTGCCTTATTTATTGGGTTACTATTTGATCACCCTATGATTATCAGAATTGAGACCTGGTTTGCACAATCATGGAAGGAAAAGTAGTCAGGATGGCTCAGTTTCCCTCCCCGAGCATGCTGGTCACAAACAGCCTAATTATCATAATTACCCTTGCTAGGCATGGTTTTTCATGATGTCTGAACCCGGCAGGGGTGGGGTAGCTGGAGTGGTTTACAAACCACCCTAAAACCCATGGTTTGTTCTAGTGTTTCAGGGTCATTTGTAAACTACCCCAGCAACACACCCTTGCCGGGTTCAGATGTTACAACAACCTGCATCCAGTAGAGGTAATTATGTGGCTCGCGACTGGGACATGTGCTCACGCTCTGATGATGTGAACCTGCCCTGAATATTTCTTGTATATTTCTATTATGTAATGCTATGTAAATGACACACACTTTTTGATTGTCTGGTTAAAGCCTGTGTGATCTATTGTTTAGAGTGGTGAATTTTGACCCAGGTTGATGGACCCTTCTCAGTTTCTGTATCCTCTGTTTATAAAATGGGACTAATTCTTGTTTTTACTTTCCAGGTTAAACAAGTTAAAGATTCATGTAGTACATTGGAAGTAACATTAATTGTTTGGTGAATATGCTTCTGGATAATTAGAGACTCTGCCTGGGTTTCCTTTTGAGTAAGGAATTAACTGGGAGCATTGCCTACCCTGAGCAAGGCATGTGTAAATAATAGTAGTAGAACAGCCCTGACCAACTTCAGATAGTGGTTACAATGCAAGTAGGCCTTAAATTTGCTGTCCCAAAATCTGAATAGGAACAAAAGATTGTGCAAGCAGCTTCAAGAGGTTTTGCTGCTTTGCTTTTTAAAACGTGAAGGCAAATTCATCAAATGAAAATTTGGGTTCATAGTGATTTTTGCATTATGTTAACACTCTGTGATCGTGTGAATTTTTTTTTAAGGGCATGACCGACACATTACCTTCTATAGGCAACTTTATTGTCATGCTCTGCTCTAACTGGTTGAGACACTCAAAGGGCCTAAATTCCTGATTTAGTTGCCTAGTTGCTGGTAGGTTTGCATAATACATTACTGATAATCTGTGGTTTGTGCACTGCCTTATCTGTTAGTTACACAACACTGTTGTAATAGCTGCAAAGGCAGCAGGATGCAGGAGTAGCTGTCGTACTAGACTTGTGAATTTAGTATACTCCTCAGTGTAATTTATTGAATGCCTTTCCATACAAGAATTTCAAGGTACCTACCAGGAAAGGTCAAACATAGCTGCTGTTTAAGCAGAATGAAATGTCATATTAAAATATGCAGTGTAAACCTTTCTTAAAATGTGTTTCATCTAATGATTTCTGATGATATCAAACAATGCACATAAAGTTTGCCACTCATATGTGTAGTAGAGTATTTTTGCTGTTTTAAAACCATGTTGTAGCTTTATCTTCATTTTTCGTTCAGAACATGGATTTCCCAGTATTTGCTGTAGTGAGCCTCTTCTGTGTGTGTGTGTGTGTGAGAGAGAGAGAGAGAGAGATCTGGTTAACTCTTCCCAAACATAAGTTTTTTTAAAAGTTAAATTGGCTAGGGGCGCTTGTTCTTATCTCTGACATGAAAGCAGGTAAGTTTTTCTTCTCCCTGTATATGACTCTGTTTTTGGTTTCCTGTGGAGCGGTGTGAGTTGGAACAAAAAGATGTGCAAGGAGGACAGAGTGAGGCAAGATGGAGGGGATCTCCTGGTCTTGCCTGCCTAAAAAAATATTAAAAAGGATATTGTAGAGCTAGAAAAGAAGCATTAAAGGGCAACTAACATGACTAAGAGGCTGGAGCAACTTCTCTACGAGGAAAGGTTTCAACGTTTGGTGCTCTTTAGCTTAGAAAAAAGTGTATATGTGGGTGGAGACATGACAGAGATAGTGGACAGGGAGAAGCTTTACTCCCTCTCATAATACTAGAATCTGGGTCATCCAATGAAGCTCAATAGTGGGAGATCCAGGAAAGAGAGAAGGAAGTGCCTCTTTCCAAACTGGCCTAGAGGTAGGAGGGTTTGCGTTACCTGCGGTTTTATCCCAGTCCTACTGTAACTCCTTGCTTCAACAACATTTCTTACCATCCATTTTTTACTTTAGGTTCCTGCTTTTCTGGCCATTCACTACTTTGTCTCACTTGTTGTAGCCAGCCTTACTAGTCCTCCTGTCTCCCCCTTTCGAGAGCATATAGCTCCTCCTCATCTTAAACGCTGTGAACTTGCTTCAGAATCCAGTATTTGAATAGCCTTTTTTACCACACCTATGTGTCTCCTTTGTTGCCTTCCTCAAGCTTAATTCTTCATCTGACCTTCCTTCAAGTTTCCATTTATCAGTCTATATTCTAGGCTTCACTTTTTCTTAACCATCCCCATCCCTCATTCTTGGTTCATGCACAATGCCAAACTGTATTTTGTTGTTACATGAGAGGGCCTCAGGCTTACATGCACCTTCTATCCCTCCCCATCCTGCCCCATTGACTCCAAATAGCTACTTCCTGGTAAGCACAAAACATCATTTATTATTACACCTGAGCTGGCAGATTGGTTTATGCTTGTTCTCCAAATCAGGAATCAAACTGTTGTTTGTAATCGTGATTCGGAAGGCAAGCATAAATCAATTTACCTGCTCAGGTATAATGGTAAATTAAGGTTTTTGCTTACTAGGAAGTAGCCAATTGAATTGGAGTGTGAAGGGGAAGAGACAGTTCAAGGCTAGGTCATGTAATGGCAAACTATAGTTTGGTTTTACGTGTAAGCACACTCTTAGTGTCCTTATTTTCTGGAATCCTGTTCCAAGCATTTCCTGTGTGAGGCTTTAATCCTAGAAAAATTAGTTACTTTCCATTTCCTTATAGAATCTGGACTGCAAACTATTCTAAGTTTCCAGAGCAACTGAACATTCTAAGCTGTCATACCAGCTCAACCAATCAGTCACATTGGCTTGATCTCCACAACTGCAATATAATGTTATTATTCGAGTTTACTACGTATTCACATACATGGATATGTTCCGTTTAGCTTAAGTGATCCTGGAAGCATACTATAAAATTATTTGTTAGCAACATGCTACCTTGGCTATTTTCAGGCCAGCTGAAAAAAGGAATTATCTTGGAGTTCATTTTGGACGCTTCCAGTCCCCCAGGGTCAGTCTAGAAGCTGCTGTTCCACCTTCTTGATGTTAAGCAACTGCAGTCTGGTTCTATTGGGAGTCTGGCTCTTTTGGAAATTTCTGGTGGGAGATTCAGAACATGTAAAAGGAAGTACTTCTTCACACAACACATAAACTGTGGAATTCACTACCACAAGATGTATCGATGGCCAAGTTGGATGGCTTTAAAGAGGGATTGGTTAAATTCCTGGAGGAGAAGGCTATCAATTGCTACTAGTCTTGATAGCTACATTCTACCTCCAGTGTCTAAGATAGCAAGCCTATATACCAGTTGCTGAAGAACATGGGCAGTAGGGTGCTGTTGCACCTGTGTCCTGCTTGTGGGTTCCTGATCAACAGCTGGTTGGCCACTGCGTGACAGAGTGCTGGACTAGATGGACTTTTGGTCTGATCGAGCATGTCTCTTTTATGTTCTTACGCTGCTATTCTGGTTCAAGTGGAGCTCATGCCTTTTGTACAAACCCAGCTTGTCCCAAAATGTTCCCAGTGCCTCACATATCTAAACCCGTCCTTTCTACGCCACTGTCTCATCCATGCAATGAGACCTTGTGGCTCTGCATTGGAAGATGTAGCCTATCGGATGAAACTGTCTTGGAGGTTATGGCGATCTAGCAACCTGAATTTGACCCCATTTCCCCATATCATTGGTGCCAGCATGAACCATGGTAGGCGATTCCACCCCAATGTTACATGGGAGTTTACCAGGTTATCTAGACAATATGTGATGTGTACAACCTTTGCACCTGGCTGTCAAGTCACCATGTATTCACCATGTCACAAACCCGCCTGTCTATGTCTCTAATTATTGAATTGCCCAGTATCACTCCCCCCCCCCCCACTTCCCTGTTAAATATCCATGTAAAACTCTTCGTTTGCTGCTCCTATTCACTTGTTTTGGATTGTAAGCTCCTAGGACTGGTAGGCTACTTGCATAACTACCTAGTTCAGTGACTTGCCTCAAGCAGCAGAAGCCGCTCCCACCAGAGCCTAAATGGAGTCTAGGTGCTGACAGGGCAGTTCTGCCAGTTGTGGCTTCTACTGTTATTGCAGCCTTGTGATCTGGCAACCCTAAGGGGAAAGCAGCTGGCCCAAATTTCACACATTGACTTGAACTAGCCGGTAAATTTTTTACCTGCAAACTTCTTGTTTTAAATATATACTTGCCCTCGTGGCAATGAGAAAACACTGGCTGATGGGAAGTGCAGTGGGTGAGGGAAGGCACAGTATAGATCCTTTTTAAAACCAACTAAGCCAAACAATTTCTGAAGAGAATCTTTTTCAGGGGTCAATATAGAAGATAAACCTCATACATCCGTGTAGCCAGTTCTCAAAAGATGTTTGGATTAATTGATATATAGTGTATCTAATGTTAGTCTTACTTAGAGTAAACACATTCAGATGAATGGACTTAAATTAGTTATGGCTAACTTAAGTCCCATTCACTTCAATGGGTCTACTCCAAGTAACTCTTTAATTTTCCCTTAGAAGTGGTGTCTTCTACTGTTTCTGTTTTGGTGACCCTTTCTTTTTCTCCTGGATCCTGAGAAAAAAAGCCAGGATTTGGCTCTGCTGTGTCTGGCTGCGTGCAGGGCTCTCTCCTTCTGCCTCAAGGCACGCATAGAAGTAGCTGCATGGTTTTAATTTGGTGGTGCCCAGTCCTTACTTGCTGCTTCTGGAAACTCAGCAGGTGCCTTAAGCATTTGGCAGTACTTTCTCTTTCTCTCCTTTTGTAGCTGCAGTAGCTGCTCCCATGGTTGCCTTGGCACAGTGCTGTGTGTGTGTGTGTGTGTGGGGGGGCAAAATAGCAGCCAAGGTGTATGTGACTTTTTAAATTCTGAAAACTGTAAGGGAGGAAGGAAAGGATTAAATACCTTTTCCTGGCACCCTTATCTAATGAAATTGGTGGCGCTGTGACTACATTTAATTTAAAAAGTTGGTAGATTTGATAATAGATCTTAGTGGTCCATTAAGATTGGATCTTAATGGTCCATTTTTGCTTCTCATATTTATTTGTTGACTCTTATTGTGTTTGTGTTTTACAATAGGGATCCTTAACTCTTCTCCACCTGCACTTTTAGTCTCAATAACACTCTGAATGTTCCCTAGTACACAACCTATCAGCTTTGAGGGTTTTAGAAATTGTTCTGGTTTTCAGGAATGAAAGCAGTATTGTTCAGGGCAACTTAAAAGTGCCATCAGTAGGGCTGAGAAGTTTCTTTTCCTACGAGACTTCTTGTGTTATCTTAAAAGACAGAAATTCAACAGCTGAATCTTTTCCTATCATGGAGATATAGTATGGGAAAAGCTTCACCTGCTGAATTTTCCTGTTAAAAAGCATCAGGAGAAGTTAGCGATCATAACTCTTACATTCTCTTGGTCACTGTCAATGTCGCTAAAATCTTTTGTGTGAACACGTCCCAACAATATTTGGCTCAGTAGTAATTATTTGTAGTTCTCAGTTACCTTTCACCTCCCAAAATCCTGTGACATGTGCAGAGGAGGGGTGACAGGGACTTAATACTCTCGGTGCTGCTTCCACTCCAAAGTTTATTGTGAGAAATGGACTGCTTCCTCCCCTCCCCTCATGATGTGCTGAAGTTTCAAGCAGGAAGAAGCTTCTGTTGCTGTAAAGTAGGGTGACCATATGAAAAGGAGGACAGGGCTCCTGTATCTTTAACAGTTGTAGAGCAAAGGGAATTTCAGCAGGTGTCATTTGTATGCCTGCAGCACCTGGTGAAATTCCTTCTTCATTACAACAGTTAAAGCTGCAGGAGCCCTGCCCTCTTTTGTATCTGGTCACTATAGTATAGCAGCTTTAACTGTTGTGATGAAGAAGGAGCTGATGTAGCATGGATCAAAATACCTGCTAAAATTCCTTGTTCTATGCAACTGTTAAAGATACAGGAGTCCTGTCCTCCTTTTCATATGGTCTCCCTATGTAAAGCTCAATGTGGCATAAAATCGACCCCCTCCCGACTTTCTCTTAATTTCATAGGGAACTGGGAGTAGGGTATCTGTGTTCTGCTCTGCATCCCAGCCAGGGACTGCTGTTCTCGGTGACCAAATTTGTGGAGGCCTGTTAGAATGAACACAGTGATGTGCAATTGCAGCTCTGAAAAGAACTGCAATTGTACTGCTAAGAATGTGGTGAAAGGGCAGTTCAGGGAAGCTTTTTTGTGCTAAGAAGCCTTGTTTTTTTAATATAGAAGATAAATGGCTTACAGGCTTGTTCATTAAATGCAATGAATACGCATTGTACTTGTTTTGTAAAGCCCCAGAAACATTTGTGGGGGGAAAGCAGCCTATAATTAAGAACAATTCACTTAAAATGTGGGTGGGCAGAACATGGGATTGCAGGCTGATTTCACATTGACTGTGACTGTCCTGCACGCCTGGGTTCCAACTATGACTGTCCTGGCTTTGTGGTGTTTGGTGTGATTGGTAACTGCCTCTTCATGCTTTCCTCTGGGCCAATAATAAAAATAAAAATAAAAAAGGGCAGAGGAGGTGAGGGGACTTTATTGGGTCAATGAGCGGGCAGTAAAAGA
The DNA here is from genome assembly GCA_029215795.1 of Anniella stebbinsi. Taxonomy (NCBI): domain Eukaryota; kingdom Metazoa; phylum Chordata; class Lepidosauria; order Squamata; family Anniellidae; genus Anniella; species Anniella stebbinsi. The sequence goes on from JARDYH010000001.1 coordinate 366,134,686, forward strand.
GGTGCATTTATGGAGACTTGTCATGGAATTCAGTCAGTCATTGGGACTAGAGTTGAGAGAGGCAGCAGTAGTATCTCGTAGGCTGGGTCATGCAGGTGGTAGAAGAGACACAGATGGGTAGCAGGAAGTAACAATACCCCAGGCAGGTCCCATGGAGTTTGAGAATATTGTGGACAAAACCAGAGGTAGTTGCCCTATACCAGCTCAGACTAGAAGAGCTGTACTGGATCAGACCAAAGTCTACTTGCTCATCAAGCCCGGCATTGGCTATTTTTACTGGCAGTAGTTCTTTAGAGTCTCAAGAAGTCTTCCACATTATTTATTTTAAACATTTCTTAGCCACCTTTCAGGGCAGAAGCTCTCCCAAGGTGGCTTACAACCATATATAAAAACAGTATGCAAATTAAAAGCAATAGAAACTTGATAATTTTAAATTAGCGATGCTTGGGGTTGAAACTGGGGCCTTCTGTATGCATAGCATGTATTCTACCACCAATCTGTGGTGCATGCACAAAGCTAGACTGTGGCTGCGAGCAATAGAATGCCAGGCTTTGTTACAAAAGTCTTAGCAGGAGACATGTGAGAGGGAAATGGCTCAATAAGTCTTCTGCACCCTGAACAGTATTCAGTTAGGGCTAGGTCACGCTGGGCCCAACTTTGCGTGTTCCTGCCAAGAAGAGTGGAGAGGTTTGCATGCAGTCCCAGCCATAGAGAGAGTCCAGCCTCTTCTAGGCCCAAGCCGAGAGAGCTGGAGATGAGGAAGGAAGTGCAGACGTTGCCAGGCGATAATGGCCTAATAATGGCCTCCACCTTCTGCTCTTACTGGCCTCATCCTGAGTAGGTTTCTCTTTCCGTTTAGTAGATATCTTTTCATTTCTTTGAAGGTCCGAACAAGATTTTCATGTTCACTTTGTCCTTAATGTCCACAATCTCTTCTGCCTTTCAAAATATGCAGGTCAAAATATGAACTATTGGAAATCCTTTTCTAATACCATAAAAAGCATTTGGAGTGGCTGTAGGTTTTCAGCTATTTCTTTCGGGAAAGATCAACCCACAATTGCTTTATGAACTATTCTTAAAAATATGGATTCTCTCTTTTTGTGTTCATCTTAGATGCTCACCCTCCTTGCACCGCTATATCTGGGATAGTCAGTGTGGTGCTCGGGGCACCAATGTGCCCCCGGACACCTTTCTTGGAGCCTACCAAGGTGTCTTACCCCTCCAACTTTTTTTATTTAAACATATTTTCTTAGCAGCTGCTGGGATGTGATACAGATTTCTGTTGATGCTCTAAACTGTGGATTCAAATGAGTTTAATGTGTTGGGACTCAGACGTCACCTCAGTCTTTTGGGCAGGTTACTTGTATTTCCGTGCATCCCATGGCAGCTATATTGTGGTGGTGCCCAGGACAGTTTGTCAAATTGCAAAATGTTCCCATGGCCAGAATAGATTGCCTACCCTTGTTCTGTGTATATATTGCGAATTCAAGCATGAAAGGAAAAGCAGAATAAAAGAAACTGAAGAAATGTCTGTTTTCTGCTGCCTATTTAGTTTATGAATTATTATTTCTTTAGTAGAGAATTTCCTTAAGTATTTTAATTTTGTGCACTTTAACACTCTTCTTTTTATTGCTTTGCTAACTTGTCACATTCTGTCACTAATAAGGGTAATGCAGCAATAGCCTACATAAAGTTTGAAATCTGTTCTTTTCTTTTTTAAAAAATTGGTAGTTCAGCAGTGACTTCAATCAATATTACAGAGTTCTGTTTGCTCAGAGTAAGCAAGTAATTACAGTTGTAATTAAAGCCTTTGCACTGTCCTATAAACTTTCATTATCATAAAAAGTCCAGCAGAGAAGTGCTTGCATAAATAGTTTTGATCTATTGAGGCATCCCTATTGCTGATAATTCATAAAATTTATGGTATTTGGTTTGCTCTTCAGAAGATAATTCCTGGGTTTCACTTTGTCTTCATTTATATTCCTAGAGACCTTCAATAATGTTCCCCCAGTGATTTCTCTGTATCCATATATAAAACATATAAAAATATGATATTTAGTCTTGGGTACTAACTCCTTTTCATTAAGTTTCTTCTTAGACTTGTTCTTACAGGTGCCCATGGAGTTGCAACTGGCACTGGCATTATTTTCTTTCTGGCGCTGCATCAAAACCTATTTGCTTCCCCAGGAATTTTAAACTGGTTTTTAAGCAGACTGGTGTGAATTGTCTATCTTATGTATGTCCTGCCTTTTAGTGCTATAGTTAATGTTGTTTTGGCCTTTTTATTGTATTTTGTAGCAGGGTTTTGATTACATTTTGTATGCTGCCTTTGTATTGTAAGATGAGGGGTAGTATGAACATTTTTTAATAAATAGATTTTTTTAAAAAAATAACTAATTAAGTGCATGTAAACATAAGTATGTGTAGGTGAAGTGTTTGGCTATCCTGCCTCTACCTTACTTTACTTTCTTTCTCCTGTATAGAATTTTAGATTGTAAGCCTCTGGAGGCAGGGACCTGTAGATTTCTATGCTTAAAGACAGTACCCTACTGGGAGGTCATGGCATCTACATACTGGAAGTGTTTATGGGAAAATGGCAAAATAACTCACCAAAGAATCCTAGGATAAGAGGGGAGGTTCTCTTATAGATTGGCAATTGGTTAAAGAACAGAAAGCAGAGAGTAGGAATTTGTGGTCAGTTCTCACAATAGAGGGATGTAAGAAGTGGATTACCTCATGGTGTAGAATCTCTTTTCAGCCCAAGGGCCAATTTCTACTTTGGAGAAGGTGCCACGTTCCAGTGGTGGGCAGGACAAAAGGAATGGGGCCAAAATGTTTAAAAAAACTACCAACATTTTTTTTTAACTTAAAGCTCTTATGGCCAATAACTAAGCCAGGGATGTAGAAACATCCGGGAGTCAAATCTGCTCCCTGAGGGGTCCTAGTCTGACCCAGAAGGCCCAACCCCCTTCTCCCAACAACCAGTCATTTGGTTTCCTGGCTTTTGTGCATTTCTTTCCCCATTCTAAAAGGTTCAAATGCCTCTCCTAAGGTTTTGCTACTGGCAGCAAGGTTTAAACTAAAACATGCTGATATTTTCAAGGTTTTTTTTAGCCCTGCCCCCTTTGCCTTCAGGCCTGCCTGCAATTGGAATGTGGCTGCTGAGAGCTCTTCCAAACTGGAATTTGGCCCTCAGCCTGAAAGAAGTTCTGCACCTCTGAACAAAGCCTTATAGGAGGCAGAAATCTGTACAAAAGTCAGGAAAACACCAAATGATTGGTGGTTGGGAAAAGGAAATGGTGTCGGAGCCATCTGTGGAGCCTCAGAGGGCTAGATTTGTCCCTCGGGCTTGAGGTTCTGCACCCCTACCTCAAGGATCTATATTGGAACCGGTGCTTTTTAACTTGTTCATCTGGAGTTAGGGGTGAACTTTGTAGGGGTGAACTATGAGGTGACAACGTCTGCTGACTATACCAAATTATTTAGGGGAGCTAAAACAAAAAGATTGTGAAAAGCCCAAAAATATCTTTTCAGCTGGCCGAATGGAAATCAAAATGGCAAATACGGTTCAGTGTAAGCAAGTGTAAAGTGCCACATGTTGAGGCAGAAAACAAAACAAAAACCACCTTCATGTATACACTGATGAGGGTCTGAGCTGTCAGTGACCAAACAAGAAAGGGATCTTGCTGGATAACTTGAGGAGAACATTAATCCAGAGTGCAGCTGTTGTGAAAAAGACCAATTCCATGTTGGAGATCATTAGGAAAGGAATTGACAATAAAACTGCCAATCTCACAGTGCCTTCATACAATAATATGGCTCAACCACACTTGGAGTACTGTGTGAATTTCTGATCACTACCTAAAGAGGATATTGTAGAACTGGAAAAGGTGCACAAAAAGGCAACCAGAATGATCAAAGGGCTACAGGAACTCTCCTATGAGGAAAGCTTACAATGTTGGGGGGCTTTTTAGCTTAGAAAAAGGTGTGTATGGGGGGAACAACACAGAGGTATATAAAAGTAAGCATGGTGCGGAGAAAGACTACTAGAAGCATGAGAGAAGGCATGTAAATTAAGAAGCAATTAATGCTATGTTTTAATGTACATGACATAAACACATACCAATGTTCTGTGCAGTTTAAAAGCCTGTATGATTCATCTGTTGGTATAGAAGTAAAATACTTATTTTTGAAGCTTGCTGATAATCTGTTTTCTGAGAGATATATGGGGAAAAGTTAGGAAATCATTTTTATATCTGGAATGGCAGCGTGCTCTTACTTTTTATTGAAGCTTAGATTCCTGTGAATTTTCTCTGTCTCAGCCAAGGCCTTTTACAAGCGGGTGCTACTGGGTGGCCTAAGACAGGACCCACAGCACCTAACTGTAGTAATGTTTATTGATGTAATTCTGTATGTCCCATCAGGCTAAGGGAAAGCATTCTTGTAAGTGCTGGCAAATTGGGTTGAGATGGAATTAGTTTCGAACTTGGAACTGTTAAATTGATACACGAAGGGCTGTGCGTAAGTGTCCCTTTGCTGTTCTCTATTTTCCTTGCAATTTGGTATAGCTTTCCATTTTAATACAGAGAACCATTACAGGCAACCAAAGCTAATAGGGCTCAGTTGAACTTGGAAATTTCATGAATTATGCCTTGAAGCGTGCAATACTGATGGGTCTTCAGGTGTTATTTTCTGAAGCCATTTTAGTTCTGGTATGTTACTAAAAGCTATATTTTGTTCCTTTTAAAAAGCTTAGATTTTGCTTATTACATTGTAAATTATCTTGTGCTGAAGAGGACTCCTTTTTCTACAGGATCCTGAAAGTTCCTTCTTTGAGACTGTAAGCATGTAAATTGACTTGCATTTAACTTTCTAATTAAAAAAAATCCGAAACAACTTTAGCCAGTTGGCAACCTTATACTATGGTGAAAACTCACTATATAACTTGACCCTTCCACTTAAAATCATTTTTCACTATTTAACCTTTAGAATGCTTCCAGACATACTTTTCATGGTGAACCTGCTGTGGAAACAGTGTCACTGCGTTTTGGACAGACCTTCAACTTCCTCTTACAGCGGACCTAATACTATTTGGAGCTGAAGGGACTGTGTCCAGTGCTGATTGGATCTTGGTAACAGTCAATCAGGAAGCCATCTATTTTCCCCCTGTCCTTTCTTCAGGCAGTTTATTAATTTTTTAAAAACTGACTTTATTAAATAAAGCACAAAACAAATGTTTGACAAGATAAACATGCTTTGTGGTATGGGTTGGGAACAAAGTAGACAGCTGTGCTGAAGCGTGAGAGAATGCATGAAAAGGAAGAAGCAATCAGCATTTTGTCAGAAAGTTGTATGCTTGTTTGAAAAGTGACGGGTGAGAGTGGAGATCATCCTGTAGCAGAACTCCACACCTGCATCTGTTTGCAGTCACATGTGCATAAACCCTTATATTTAACAACAAAGAGTCCTGTGGCAACTTAAAGACTAACAATTGTATTGTGTCTGCGAATTACTATGCTTTATTGTATGATTAAAACTAGGAAATCCTTTGGTGTCTTGTTGGTCTCTCCCATCAATCAGGATAAGAATCCTGTGATTAGAAGAAGTAAATCCTTAAGCACTCTGCTCTCCAATCCACATATACTGATGTAAACAGTGCATACTTGTGTGTAAAGAGCCACTCTCGTTGTAGAAATTAGTTTTTTTTCTTGTTTTTCATTATTTTAATTCAAGTTAAAATAAAAAGTAATACAAGATGGTTTTAAGGTGCTGAGGAATAGTTCAGGTACCTTTGTTCCCTTGACATCTAAAAACACAAAATCATTCATGCTAAATTATTCCTTGCTGTTGCTCCTTTTTGAAGTTCAGCCTGGCATACTCTTAAAAGTGATAAGTTGCTTTGGGTAAAACAACACTTATCTGAAGTTTGCATGATGACTGCTTATGCATACTGGACTCTACATATTTGCCAAACTCTCAGAACTGTTGAACTTTGTGACAGCATATTGAATGTTGGATCCTAGCTGGGAACCCTTTACTGAATTTTTAAGAAATGGTTTATCAGATTTTGTAGAATTCTTTGTTGGAGATAGAAGGAAGAATATATTGAAATAGCCCCAAAAATCTACTCTTCAAAAAGAAGCAGGGTTGTGTGGGTGGTGACATCTTAAACACTTTCAGAGTAGTCATAATAACAGCTGTTACCTTAAAAACTGGCCTTTGTTTTCTGTAAATCCAAGGGATACTTGTTATGGGTTACCATCTTGACTTACAGAGAACTGTTTGAGACATCACAATGCTACATATATGACTTTCTTCCATTTCAGGTCTGAGTCTGTATTCATTCCTAGACTAATGGAAAAAAGGAGACACCAGCATGGATGGGAACTAAAATCTTCAGTCTCCTGTAGTAGGGCTTCACCCCCACTATAACATTGTTCAGGGCTGTTCTGTGCAGATGTTTGGTCATGGTGCATTCCTTCCCTAGAACCCTTTGTTGTCCTAGATCGGCCACTTCACTTTTTGAAACGCATTGTCATTGAATCTGAATATTAAAATGCTGAAATCTTTTATGACAATATATAAAAATTAAAACTCGAGTACATAAAACTTTAAAAACTAGCCTACAAGAAACACTTTGACATAAACACTAATTGAAAAAATCTTTCATTGTAGAGCTGAATGAATCCATCCATATATCTTGAACTTATGTTCATTTTAGGTAAAGAGTTGCTTGATAATTTGATCATCAGAATAAGTTAGCAAGAGCTAAATAGTACAGGAAGAGCATATCTTTTTTCCCTTTTTCAGGGCCACGTATCAGCATTATTTACTCTGCCATCTTTACAGAGATGCTTTCAACACGGCTTATGGCTTTTTGATGAACTTTCTAGATGCTACTCTCTGTTTCTTTTGGATCTATCCCTTTTGAGCAAATATACCCTTCAATCTCTATATTCTGTTCATGAGTTTCATCCCATCAGGTTGTAGTTACCATCCCATATTAGGATTTCACGTTCATTCTATTTGTTTCCTCCAGTCTCTGTGTTAGTGTATAGACTAACATGGTGTTGCACCTTCCCTTTTCCACTGCCTTATATTCCTGCTTATTGGTAGTCTCATTCTTTAACACTATGGTCTTGTCCCTAATACCTGGCTCAGTAATTAGCTCTGTGCTTTGCTACCCTCTCCAGGGCAGTTAGTTTAAAGTCCCTTGATCAGATTTGCAAGGCTCCTGGCAAACACCTTCCTTCTGATCACTGTGAGGCAGACCCCATCTTCTGCAAGGAACCATTTATATTAGTATCATAAGCCATGATCCACAAAACCAAACCTTTCCTGATAACATCAGAGTAGCCAGCTGTTTACTTCCACTATTGTGTGTTCTCTACCAACACATCTTTAACAGGAAGTAATTATGAAAATATTATTTGTGCCCCCAATTCCTTCACTTTTCTACCCTAAGCCTCATAGTCTTTGGAGTATAGACTTTAAAGTCATTTTCGATTGATCGTCTGTGATTCCTCTTTATTGGAAAAATGCAGATTTTGAGACAGGTTCCTACACATATAGCTCTGTGTGTCTGTCTCTGTGTGTTTCAGTTCTAATGAATATATTGCGGTGTTTTAAAAGAATGCCCTTTCCAGACAATCCCTTACTTCTCTGCTTATTTTTATTATTTTTTCCCCAATCTCTTGTACCTCAGCTTTGCTGAAAATGAAAGTCGGTGCTGAAAATGAAGCTGGTGACTAGGTTGAAAGACAATGCAGAGGGAGGGGCTTATACAAGAGTCCATCTGGTCCACAGTATTGTAGCTTTTAGGTGATTCCAAACATGAGAGCCAAACTAACTGCCGGAAACTATGGGGCAAATGGGAATGAAGCTTTCTATTGTGACTCTGCCCCATCTTGTATAAGCCATATGTGTGTGTGTGTGTGTGTGTGCATGCTTGATTTTTCAAGGCTTTACAAACAGATATACAAAAGCAGCTTGTTCTTATGAGCCCATTTGATTATCGTACAGGAACTTAGCATGTTGGTTGTTCTGTTTCTAGAGAAATGTAGGGGGAGGGGAGTGGGATGATGGTTTTGTTCCAAAATTGACAGGTCATGTTCTGAATATATTATAGAAGGTGGTGACTAAGGCATCACTAGAATGCAGTATTCTGCCCGCCCGTCCCCCTTTTGCATAAAAGTTTGTGAAAGGGAAAAAATAATGAGATGAATTATATGTTAGAACTTTCCTATAGCAGCCTACAGCTCAAGTTTTAGTGCTGGACATCTTTCATACTGTTAACATCTATCTTCACCTCTACAAATCTATAGGAACCAGAAACTGCTGTAGCTCAGTCCCCTTTGGCTTTCAAGTCCATGTGAAGTGAATGTGCAGCAGCATCTGGCAGATTGTTGGTTATCCAATGTTTAAATTCCATGTGAGATGTAAAATGCAGCTACTGCTTCTTTTTATAGTCACACAATATACTGCATTTACTTATAGCTCTTAGATATATGCGGGCTTATTTGTTCTTAAACAGCATAGGAAGCCCATTCTTTCCCTTAACTACCATTCCTGCTAATATGGCTTCAGCCCTCTGTGCTCCCTTCACTTCGTGCCTTGACATAACCTTATAATAGACAGAAACCATTAGCCTGAGGATTACATCTGATAGAACTGAATAAGATCATAGAATCATAGAATAGTTGAGTTGGAAGGGGCCTGTAAGGCTGTGGAGTCCAACCCCCTGCTCAATGCAGGATCCACCTTAATGCATCCCTGACAGATGGCTGCCCAGCTGCCTCTTGAATGCCTCTAGAGTGGGAGAGCCCACCACCTCCCTAGGTCATGGGTTCCATTGTCATACTGCTCTAACAGTCAGGAAGTTTTTCCTGATGTCCAGCCAGAATTTGTCTTCCTGTAACTGTAATTCTGTGTCCTGCACTCTGGAATGATTGAGAAGAGATCTTGGACCTTCTCTGTGTGAGAACCTTTCAAGTGTTTGAAGAGGGCTATTATGTCTCCCCTCCGTCTTCTCTTCTCTAGACTAAACATGCTCAGTTGTTTCAGTCTGTCCTCATAGGGTTTTGTTTCCAGACCCCCGATCATCCTCGTTTCCCTTCTCTGAATATGCTCCAGCGTGTCTGCATCCTTCTTGATGTGTGGTGCCCAGAACTGGACACAATGCTCAAGATGAGGCCTAACCAGTGCCAAATAGAGGGGAACTAGTATCTCGCGCAATTTGGATGATACACTTCTATTAATGCAGCCCAAAATAGCATCTGCTTTTTTTGCAGTCACATCACACTGTTGGCTGCTATTCAGCTTGTGATCTACAAGAATTCCAAGATCCTTCTTGCTTGTAGTACTGCTGAGCCAAGTATCCCCCATCTTGTAATTGTGCATTTGATTTCTTTTTCCTAGGTGTAGAACTTGGCATTTATCCCTATTAAATTTCATTCTGTTGTTTTCAGCCCAGCGCTCCAGCCTAGCAAGATCACTTTGAAGTTTGTTTCTGTCTTCCAGAATATTAGCTATCCCAGCCAATTTTGTGTCATTTGCACATTTGATAAGTATTCCCTGCACTTCATCATCCAAGTCATTAATAAAAATGTTGAAGAGCACTGGGCCCAGGACTGAGCCCTGCGGTACCCTGCCCGTTACTTCTCCACCAGTTTGAGAAGGTACCATTGATAAGCACTCTTTGTGTCTGATTCTCTAGCTAACTATGGATCTGCCTAATAGTTGTTCCATCTAGCCCACTTTTAGCTATTTTGCAAATCAGAATGTCATGGGGTACTTTGTTAAAAGCTTTGCTGAAGTCAAGATATATTATGTCCACAGCATTCTTACAGTCCACAAGGGAGGTTACCTGATCAAAAAATGAGATCAGATTAGACTGGCAGGATTTGTTTTGACAAATCCATGCTGGCTTCTAGTAATCACTGCATTGTTTTCACGGTGTTTACAGATTGACTTCTTTATAATCTGCTCCAAAATTTTCCCAGGAATTAATGTTAGACTAACTGGTCTGTAGTTCCCACGTTCCTCCTTTTCCCCCTTTTTGAAGATAGGGACAACATTAGTCCTCCATTCATCCGGCACTTCACCCGTCTTCCATGATTTCGCAAGTATAATAGGCAGTGTTTCTGAGAGTTCTTCTGCCAGCTCTTTTATTACTCTAGGATGCAGTTCATTGGGCCCTGGAGATTTGAACTCATTCAAAGAAATTAGGTGTTCCTTGACCATATTTTTTTATCAATCTCAAACTGCATTCCTTCTCCTTCAGCTTGTACTTCACTTTTGCCAGGGAGTGGGGTCACAGACCCGCTTGTGGGAGAAGACTGAGCTAAAGTAGAAAGTAAGCACTTTCTTTGCCATCTGTTATCAATTTTCCATCCTTATTTACCACCATTTCTTTCCTCTTTCTTTTACTATGTGCATACCTGAAGAAAGCTTTTTTGTTGCTTTTAGCATTCTTCACTAGCCTCAGCTCATTCTCAGCTTTAGCCTTCCTGATGCTATTCCTGCACTTCTGTGCTAACTGTCTGTACTCTTCTTTTGAAGCTTGGCCTTCCTTCCACTTCCTATATGTGTCCTCTTTTGTTTTCAAGATATTTCTAAGCTTTTTGTGGAGCCACATTGGTTTCTTCTGTTGTCTTCTATCTTTTTTCCTTGTTGGAATTGTTTGTAATTGTGCTTTTACAATTTTCTTTTTTTTAAAAAACTCCCACCCATCTTGGACTCCTTTTCTCATTACAGGGCCACTAGCCATGGGACCTTACTTATCATAGTTTTGAGGTAATTAAAATCAGCTTTCCTAGAATCCAGAGTACGTGTATGCAACACTCAGCTTTTGCTTCCTTTAAAATCAAGAACTCAAATATGACGTGGTCACTTTCCCTCAGAGTTCCCATAATTGCCACTTTATCCACTAAGTCATCCCTATTGGTCAGTATCAAATCAAGGTTAGCCAACCATCTAGTTCCTTCCTCCACTTTCTGTAGGAGAAAGTTATCAGCCATACATGTCAGGAATTTCTTGGAAGAGTCACTTTTGGCAGAATTTGATTCCGAATAGATAGCGGGGTAATTGAAGTCCCCCATCACTACTACATCACTCTTCCTTGAAACACTGACTAATAAAGAGAATACCATTTTAAGAGAGAGATGAGAAGCATAATTTTTATGTTAAAACAAAAATCCTACTGCTTCCTATTCTAAGTGATCTACCTTGGCCTTGCTTTCCCGAACAAAGCTGCAGGCAGAAAAAATCTACCTCTGGAAGAAGTGTAGAACAAATAAAAGCATGGATAGTTGAGTAGGTCTAATGGATCACTGATAAGCCCACACTGATTGAGTACAGTTTACACAATCAGTTGTTAGCATCTTGATTCTATCTTTTGATCGCTTTTCTTTTTTATGTGGCAAATCTGTGGCACATTTTCAAGTGGCAGATATCGGTTGCTGTCTCCAGATCCGGTGCTCTTTATTCATGCTGGCCTAATTGATAAACAGTGACAAGATAGCTATTTATAGTATGCAGATTTGAGTGAAGTTCAGAGTTCTGTGGAGACATTCAGAACAGATTCCCATGTTCAGCTTGTAAGAACATAAGAGCCGTGCTGGACCAAAGCAAAGGCCTGTCTAGTCTAGCATTCTCTTACCAGTCAGATGCCCGTGGGAAGCCCAAAAGCAGGACATTAGTGCAATAGCCCCCTCCTTCTCATGTACCCCAGCAACTTGTATTGAGATGAACAGTGCCTCTGATACTAGGGGTAATAGACAGCCGTCATGGCTAATAGTGATTGATATAATTTTAATGATGTTTTAAATTTTGTATCTTTTACTGTTTTTCTTACGTTCAGCGCTCCAGAATGTGTTTCAGATATGGAGCAGCATACAAATTTTATAAATAAATAAATAAATAAATAAATATCCTTATCCTTAATGAAATTGGATGACCAATATAATCCCAATTTTTAAAAGGAATCAGGGAAGAGGTGGGAGGGAGATCCAGGAAAATATAAACCAGTAAGCTTAATATCTGTTGCGATTAAATTAGTCAAAAGAATTATTAAAGATAAAATTATCAAGCATATAGAATGTTTCTGATGGATTACCCCTAGCCAAACGCTTGCTTGTTGACACTACCAAACAGAGTGTGGTCTTTTAAATTGCAGAGCTTGTACTCCAGGTGTCAGCTTGAGATGGTCTTAGTTTCTTTACTACAGTAGCCTTAGATAGTGTACAGAAACAGCAGACCATATGATCAGGTTGTTCCTGGACAGACTGGTGGTCTACATAAACAGCCGACCATGTGGCCACACTTGCTGTGATTAAATGATCTATCACATTTAGAAAAACCTCGCTGCACGTAAAAAACTAGATATTGGGGACACACATTTTAAATAACTAACCTTTTCCCTCATACACTAGTTTTCTGTGTGCTGGATATTTTTTTTTCCTCAGAGGGGCATTCAAATATATGAACTACCATCATATAGACTTCTGTTTATGTACAATATTTTGAACATGATGAAAGCAAGTGATGTAGTCTTTGGTAGATCCATCCTCAACAGGAAGTTTTCATGAGAACTCCAGTACCTACTGCCACCTTATGATATGTTTGCTTTCAGGAAAACTGGATGCTTATCTGTAACAGATGCTCTTTGAGTACTTTCAGGAAAACTGGATGCTTATCTGTAACAAATGCTCTTTGAGTGGTCACATGTATGATCACAAACCCATCTCTATCCCTGCTGTTGCTGTCACCTGTGTTTACAAGGAGTATTTGTGTCATGAAAGAACTGAGTTCAAAGGAGAGGAAAAAAAACTTGACAGAAGAGGTGCGAGCTCCCTAGCTTGAGCTCTAGATAGTTCCACTGTAGCTCAGTGGAGAGCACCTGTAGAGCACATACTCTGTACGCAGTTACCAAGTTCGATCTCTGGCATCTCCAGGTAGGGCAAGGAAAGAACCCTGGAGAGCTGCTGCCAGTCAGAGTTACCAATACTGGGCTAGATGAGCAGTGGCTTGACTCACTATAAGGCAGCTCTCCCCCCCCCCCCCCCCCCCAAGGTTCTGTGGCTGCACAGATGATTGCTCAGAAAACATTGCTTACAGGTAAGCAAACTGCTTTCTTTAGTCTCTCATTATTAAAGAGCTTTGCTGATTGGAATAGTCAGAAAAGTATTCAAGAATTTGCTACAATAAATTAGTTGGCAGTATATCTAATTACTACAGGGGATTTTTAAAAACCTCCTCATGGGGGTATTCATAGTATTACTGGCAAATTTACAGAGTCGGATTTTATAAATACAGCTTTTACCAGCAGAGAGAACAACAAAGCAGCAGACAAGATGCTTTTAAATCTTATTTACTATCCATATGGCTGAGTTCTCCAATATGATGCCCGTGGGCTCCAATATGCCCCATGGATACTTTTTGGCATGTGCCAGGCTCCCTGACCCTCTTGATTTTTATTTTATTATTTTCTTTAAGTTAAAAAGAACCTTAACTGGGAGGCTAGCATGCTGCAAAGTAAAGTGCCAGCATCCAGCACCCTCTTTATTTCCAGTAATGCTTCTGGGCCCCACATGTGTGTATGTGGCCTGGGTCTTGTGTGTGTGCATGTGTGTGCATTTGTTTTTCTCTGATCATCACTAGTTTGCTTTCGGTGAAATGGGTATTTTGTTGTACATTGTAGGGGCAAATTGGTATCCCCATCTTTGCCTTGTACTCAGTTCCTTATGCTTCAGTATTTTGCCTTCTGTGAAATTAGTGTTGGAGCAAAACAAACAAACAATGTGGGTTCAAAGAAGTCTTTTGGAGCTCAGCTCTCATCTTTGCCTTGTAGTTTAAAAAATAACTTGCCCCCAAATCATTTTGTCTCAGCACTTTGCCTTCTGGGAAATGGGTATGTTCTGAAGATGCAAGCCTCCTGGCATCAATTTGGGAGAGCGCTCACAACACTTCCATAACAATCCAATGCACGTTGGGACAAAAAACAACAACCCAACTTCAAGTATAACTTAATGAGATCTGAGCTAGCTGTGACTGACCAAAAAAGAGATCTTGGGGTTGTAGTGGACAGCTCGATAAAAATGTTAATCCAGTATAAAGAAGGCAAACTCCATGTTAGGCATTATTAGAAAAGGAATTGAGAATAAAACTGTAGTATCATACTGCCTTTATACAAATCTATGGTGTGACCACACCTAGAATGCTGTGAACAGTTCTGGTCACCACACCTAAAAAATGATATTGAAGAGCGGGAAAAAGTGCAGAAAGGGCCAACTAAAATGATCAAGGGCTGTTGTAAGCTTGTCCCCTATGAGGGAAGCTTACAACGTCTGGATTGTTTAGCTTGAGAAAAAAGGAGGGTAAGGTGAGACATGATAGAGGTGTAGAAAATTATACATGGTGTGGAGAATGTGAATAGGGAGTTGCTGTGGAACGTGGGCGGGAGGGTGCTGTTGCACCTGCGTCCTTCCTGTAGGTTCCTGGTCAACAGCTGGTTGGCCACTGTGAACAGAGTGCTGGACTAGATGGATCCTTGGTCTGATCCAGCAGGGCTCTTCTTATGTGCATATGGAATACACCTTTTAATTACTGAGTGACTTGTACACACCTCAGGAGTTGGTTTAGAAAAAGATTGTGCAGAGAATAATGTGCCTCTTCTAAGAACTTAGAGATGTCATCCATGTGGTGGCTAAACCTAACAGAGAACAATTGTTTCATGTACGTGTATTGAATGGCTGCCACAAGACTTATATGTGGGAGTAAATGACAGATTCAAATGATAATGTTATGGTCTTCCATCACTTTTTATTTGCAGTATAGGATATCCCTTGCTATGAAGATAAATAGCTGAGCATAGCCTCAAATGCTTGAGGATTTTAAACGCCTTGCATAATTGAACTGAAAAGCTTTTTAAATTACAAGCTAGATGTCATTCTAATATTAATGACAAATGAAAGCCAGCAATAGGTTGTCTTGCTGTAGTGCTTTTTTTTGCTTTTTTTAAAATGCGCTCCTCAAAGGACTAAATGGTACAGCTTGCTAGCAGCTGCAGACCTTCCAGGCAACCAGTTTTTGAAGTCTCTGTAGCTTGTAGAGATAAAAAGAAATAAACATGAATACAGACTCTTTAAGTAGACTCTAGCTTTGGGGAGCAATGGGAATTCAAGGTGGGGAAGTAACATTGATAAAATGACTGCAGAGAATGAATGCTTCTGTTCAGATTCATAATTCCTACTGCATATAAAAGATGGTAGTGCTTACTTTTCTGCAAAACAGGTGTAGCAAAAAGGTAGCTTTAGAATATATTGGACACAGCAGACTTGTAAATAAGCCCACAAAACTTACTATGTTTCCATGCTGGTCACAGAGGAGAGGAAATCCCTTCCTGTGTGGTCAGCACAGAAACACAGGCCGCTAACTTCTTAGCAGGTTGGGGGGTAGGGGGAGCCTACTAAACAGACTGTTGGAGGGGAGATGGAATGCTCCTTCCCTCCCTCTGCCAGCATGCTATGTTTCCATGCTGGTTGTCGAGGAAGAGACTGCCTTTCCTCTTCAGCTAGCACAAAATCCCAGTGGGCTCTTGAAGGAGGAGCAGAACAGAGTGCCTATGGCTACCAGGCAAGTTGTTAGATGGAAGCCCGACTTAGACATTTTTAGTATACTCCTCTTGTCTTAAGAATCTCCATATTTATATGTGCTCAGAAAGCTTGGGCCTGAATTCAAAGCATTTGTGAAACACTGTCCTAATTGACCTTAGTAGGCCCATCACATTTGTGTTAAGCATCCTGCAGACATGGAATTCCAGCCTTCCCAGGTAGAACCGCCACTGTTGTTGAACTGAAAGTTAAAGTGTAAATATGCAACTAGGAGGAGTAATAATTTTGTAAGCCACATTGGAATGAATATATATATTGAAGGGTAGGGCATAAATTCTTAGGATGTTCCATTAGTGGAACCACAAGTGGGACAGTTCCCTCTCCACTGCACACCCTCAAAATCTGCTCCAAAGGGCTGGGAAACTCTTTGAAGCATTTTTTTTGGGGGGGGGGGTGCACTAGTGGGGAGGAGAGAAAGTCCCACTGCACTAGAGCACATTGGATTTAACCTATAGAGTAGATAACAGTAAAATGCCGTTTTGTTATTGATGGGTGATTGTGCAACTTAATTCTGATATTTTAGATTAACATCCATATTGCTAAAGAGAGCGTGTGATAGATAACATTTAAAAAGCTGAAGGATGTTTGAAGAAGTGTAGAAGGCTCTAACAATATAATAAAACAAAATGTGCTCTAAACTTGACTTGCCATTCTATGGCAACTTCTGCAAGTGTATTCAGCCGAATTTAAGTCTTCAGGTGCTTGGAGTGGAGTGGGGTGGGTGTGGGTGGGGAGTTGAAACATCAGATTGATTTTTTCCTTTGGCAAGCTGAAGCCTGCCTGCATATTTCACAAGGGTTGCTGTTTCTGTAGACTTTTTGTCTATAACTACTTTAGTGGAAAATTCTTCAAATGGTTTCATATGTCTTTTCACTACTGAAGGCATTCTGAAACCTGACACCTGAATCTCGAGTAGTTTCATACCTTTCCAGTTTTGAATGTAAAATCTCATGAACAATGGCATTACTTGCAACATGGTTTTTGATAGCTCAGTTCTATAATTCTGAGTCTATTATTATTTTAGAGAATCTAAAGGTAAGGCCAATAGCAGTGTTTGGGGGAAACAAGGCACGGAATAATTTCAGACCAATGGTAAAAAAAAAATCTTTATCTTGTAGGTTTGAGCCAGGGTGTGGGAGCCTATTTTCATGCTGCTCTGGTAACTTATATGTCTTGGAAACATATGGCTGGGACTAATGCCATAGTTCCTTTCCATCTGAATATTGTCCTCTCCCAGCCAGCCAATATTAGAATGGGAGGAGACCATAAAATTGGCCCCATCCACACATTACCAGAATGGTGTGGGGAGAATCCACAGGGAAGCAGTTTTCATGCTGAATGCCAAAAAACAAAAACCTGGCTCTTCAAGAAGGTATCTGGAACCAATTAATTCTGTTTTGTTGCTCTCCTGTATGGGATATTCCTTGTTTTGCTTGGTGGTTTCAAGGAGCTCCATCACACCAGCGATTTATCACACTCTCGCCATGCCTGGTATGTGTTTTTGCAGCATGGTATTCACATGCTGTCGTTCCTGTCCTGCGCTCATCTTGCCTTTTCCCCTTCCTTTTCCAGCTTATTTTGGAGTGGGGAAAGTCCGGGGTTTTCCCCTCTGTGTGCAATAGAGCCGCTCCTCCTTCCCATGTATTGCTGTCTTTGCGCTATATCGGACCATCCCGCTTTTTTGTTGGGTGTGTGTATTGAAGGACATGCTGATAAAAAAGGAGAATGGGGCGGTTCTCCGCTGAACTGCTCAATTGTGAAGGAGGAGGGAGAGAGGGTGCCCAAACACCCCGTAGAGAAGGCGAGTGAGGCCGCCAGTGCCCAGGACTTGGTCCCATTCAACTCTATTGTACTTGCTTCTGAGTAAGCATGTCTAGGTTTCTTGACCAGAACAACGTGGGCTTCCCCTTCCCATGCAAACATTGACCACGAACTTCTCCAGAAACTAATTGTAATACTTTCTCGTCACTTACTTTGTTTAATATGATCTTAGGGGAAAGCATAGTGTGTTGATTTACTGTAATTGCGCAGTTTCAGCTTGCTGTATATGCGCAGAAAAATATATTTAAAAAACCATAAAAATTAATTGCAGGGGGAAGGAGAATGTAGGGGGTGGTGCGGAAGATTTCACCGGTAGGTTAGCAATACAGGTGAAAAGATACATGAGTGCAACAACACACAGATGTGAAAGTGCCTAGTGCTCGACTTGCTAAGGAAATGGAGGGGGAAACCGTGGATGCAAACCAGGAAAACAAAGTAGGTGTGATGGAGCCCGTAGTTTCTGCAGAAGTGATTATTTATTATGCTACTGTGTATCCTTTTTGGCTTTTTGATGTTTTAAAATAATATATGTTTTGTTGGCCACTTTGAGTTAATTGTAAGGTACAGCAAGATATGCATTTTTAAAATATGAATTGGGACAAAGAAAGCTGGCTGTGTTTCAGTGGTGTTCTTCAGTACTCATTCTCTGGCTGCGTTCGGACAACACGATAGTCAACTGTGGGGTAATAATCAACTCGACAGTTGTTTATATATGGGGAACTCCCCACACAATGTGATAATCAACTGTGGTGTGGATTAGGATCAGGGTTGAGTTAATTATTAGTTCACACTGAGTTGACTCATTTATCCCCTGCCCTCTCTCCCGTCTCAGTCCTTCTGCTAGTACCCCACCAGCCATTGCTGTTGAAAATTTATCTTGCTGGCTGGACTAGAGCGGCACCTGCCACTTTCACCGCTCTTGCCTTGCGACTCTGTGGCTGACAAAATAACCAATGGTGGTCGAGGAAATAACCAATGGTGACTTCCACACAACACAATAGCCAACGGTGGTTCAAATAGCCAACTCTGCACAGCATTGGTTATTTGCATTGGTTATTTCGGCCAAATAACCAGCCGTTGGTTGAAAAACTCCCTCCATGCAACACGATAACCAGTGGTGGATTAAATAACCAACCGTCGACTATTCAAACCACCATTGGTTATCATGTTGTCGGAACCCAGTCCATTAGTCCTTAATTGAGAGGATTGTGCCCCAGAATTGGGTCACTAGGATGTCAAGGTGGATTCCACCAGCAGCGTCACTATCACTTTCCTTTTTTTTTGTTTCAATTAAGAGAAGGGCAAATAGAGTAGGGCGAAGGCACAAAGTGGATTAAACCACAGTGGATTAAATAACCAACCCTTGACTAATTAAATCACCGTTGGTTATTGTGTTGGCTAAACCCAGTCTCTGTATTTTGTATACCTTATTTTATAACGCCAGAAGTTTAGATGGTTTGCTCTGTCCCATAAGCTGAAGCAAACAAAAAGAAACAATCATTTTTGTGGTTTCTGATGGGTTCATGTTCCCTAAAGAATTGTTACATGGTGGAAAGAAGGGAAGGATAAAATTTAAGCATTTGGACTTGGTTTGTATATATATATACTATTAATTGAAACAGAGGGAATTGACGGGATAAATGTAGATGGTCATCTGTGATTTTTTTTAAACCTTAAAATAATACTTTCAGGGCTGAGTGCAAGGATGCCATGATTCTGTGGCTAAGTTTGCATTTGGTTGTTGCAGCTGACTTTAATATGATTGCTACTAATAGAAATAACTCTGCTGGAATGTGTTTGTGCCTTATTGAAATTAGCTTGTGTTAAAATCCATAACAAGGACAGCATGCTTTCCAGGAGCAGATAAAATATATGGGTTTCAAAAGCTGCAGTGCAAAGAGTTATAGATTCTACATAAAGGTTAGGATCCTCAGTGTAGTGCAACACAGGTAGATCTTTGCCCTTTTCTTGTTTTCAGGTTGTTCCAGAGCTGGAGTCAGGAAAATTTGTGCTTATTGGGGGCTTTTGGAAACATTGGAATCTTAATTCCAAACTAAACCACTTCATCTAAGTCAGTATATCATGAGCTTTCAGATGAAACCTCATTGGTGTTGCTTTTGAGTAGGTTTGAAGCTTTTTGTTTATTTGTGTCAGCTGACTCTTGCTGCTTTGGCTTGATTTAACGGAATTTAACTAGGCATAGGATTTGGATTAAGCAAAACTTTGTGTTTCGAATAGCATGAAGATTAGTAAAGAATAGTACAGAGTCATGAATCCCAGCCAGTTCTTCAGATGGCTTGGAGTGGAAGTAGTACTTAGCTCATATGTCTCAGGAATGGAGAGATGTGGAGGGCCAGAGAAAACAAACAATTAAAAAGAAAACCCTTTTTTTTCCTCCCGGCCCTTCACATTTCTAGCTTTCCCCGATCACTTTAAGCTTTCTCTTCCACTACATGCCTGGCAGCGTGAAATGACTTCTGTATTTGTCTTCTTCCTAGGTACAACGGCTCCCTCCCTAATGGTGATCGGGGGCGTAGGAAAAGCAGGTTTGCTCTCTATAAGAGACCGAAAGCAAATGGCGTCAAACCCAGCACGGTTCATGTGATTTCAACACCTCAAGCATCCAAGGTATGTGACCAATTCTCTGCGTTTGGAAGGCAGTGCTGATCTTGGAAGGTAGTGGTGATGGTGGTTGGTTGGCTGCCATGTGCTGCCCGTTTGGAGCTGGAAGTAATTTCTTCATTGCTAAGATGTTTTTCTGACAGTAACAGTATTTTATATTCAGATTTTTCTGCCATCACAGATGGTCAAGTGAAGCGGCACCCTGCCCCTTTTACTGAAAATCTTGCTCATGGTTATGTTTTTAGTTGGACAAAGAATAGATCTCCCTTGGTACAGGGTATATTTAACTTTCCATTCATTAGCTAATTTTCTATTATGCTAATACTGTTGGCGAAGGAATACTTTTGCTCTCTTTTTGCAAGCAGACTAGTCATCTCAATGTACTCTTTGGACTATATGCATTTCTAAAGTCATGCACAAGTGGAAACTCTCTGTTTGTACCTAAGGCAGGAGCCATGTGGGCATGGACTCAGAAAACTGATGATACTAAGTGTGTCTGATGACACAGTGGATAGTGGGCCCAGTATTGGAAAGAATCCCAGGCATCTGATTGTCCAGATGCACACAGTTTGATTATTCTGGTACCCACAATCAGGAAGCATTTTCAATCCCTCCTCTGGATGAAATATATTGAGTTAAGAAATTATCACTGCAGGTGTAAGCACGCATAAAAATATGCTAAATGAAGGGGCAATGTGGATATGAAACAGAGTTCTCAAAATAAGCTTTCGTTCTTTACTGTGATGACCATTTAATAGTACCTATTGGAATGTTACGAGCTTGAACAACAGCCAGCTATACTTCATGAATTTTGAATGCTTTTTTTCCCAATTAATAAAACTCCACTGTTAGATCTAAACATGCTTGTAATCCATTCTTTCTCATCCCACTGGTGGGAGATCAGGCAGGAAAAGGTGAACTCCTGCACTGAGTCAGAATGTGGAGGAGAAGAGGTTTGCCCTTCTCTCTGTCTGTATAATGTAGCCAGGACAAGAGTAGAAGAAAGAACTACTATTGTTGCTATCTATATGTGATTCTGGCCTGGCCCTCCTCTACTACAGGGATTTAACAATTTGACTGGCCCTGCCTTTTGATTCAGAATGTGTTTATTGCATCTGTATTCTGCCTGCCTTCCATTATCTTGCATTCTCCTACTTGCTGAAGGAAGGAACTTCGCAACATCTGATTTCCTTTTTTAGAGGTTATCTGTGGTAATTTAGTATTACTAAATACTAGACTCTCCATTGGCAGTATCTAGCTCACAAGGTAATCACCTGGTTTGCACGATCACAACAAGCCACCATGGCTTAAACTAGCCACAGTGGCCTGTGTGAGCCACAACACATACCGATGGACTGTTGTAGGATTATTTGATGGTTGTTTAACCTTCCAACAAGCCATGCTGCCTGGGTTTGAACAACACAAGTTGTGGATGGGCAGTGATTATGCAAATAATCATGCCCAGGAAGTGTCATGGCTTTGGAGAACCTACTTACAGGGAGAGGGTCAGAGAAGTAAAGCAGCCAGATTCCTGAAGGGAAGATGCTGGTTCTTGTAGCAGGACTGTGCTTGTGCACTATGGTAGAGACATGGCACTATGGTAGAGAATGTGGTAGAGACATACTTCTGCTGTGATGTCAGCTAAGAAAGACTAGAGAGATGTTTGGATTGTCCCAATTCTTCTTCGTGGTCTCTGTGCATCACACAGTATGGGCTCGCGCCGACGCCGAGCCTCCCTTCGGAAACTTCTAGAGCTTAGAAACTATTGGCGGGAACCCCTCCCCCCTCCGTCCTATCGCGCATGCCCGGGTTCCCGCCTACCTCAGTTCTTTTTCGACCGCCTTGCTGGTTGCCTCCTGGAGAACTTCTTCTGATAAGTAGTTAGCTTAGATTCTTCTTAGATCCCTTCATTCTATCTAAACTAGTTTTCTCTTCTTCTTCTTCTTCTTCTTCTTCTTCTTCTTTTTCTTCTTCTTCTTCTTTCTTACTGCTATCCGCTTTCTAAAAAAAAAAAAAAAAAAAAATTGTTAAATTTGTTATTGTTATTACTTAATTAGTGTTAAGACTTAATTAGTGTAAAGACTTAATATATAGTGAACCACATTGTTGGTTAGTTGCCCTTGTTGGCCCGAATAGTTAGAGTTTTCAGAGGCAGCAGCAAAGCTCTCGTTCTGCCTTCCGCTCTAAGATGGCACAGACGTCCCTATTTAAGGCCTGCGTAGGCTGCAAGGCGAAGTTGACTTTATCTGATGGACACTCGAGGTGCCTCCTTTGCCTAGGGGAAGCACATATAGTGGACTCATGTGCTCATTGCCTAAAATTTTCAAGGCAAACGCGCAAGAACAGGGCTAATAAGCTGAGAGCCCTGTTGTGGAAAGCGGCGTTAGAAACGGTGGACGCACCGGTCCCGACAACGAGCGCGACCCCGGCAGTTCCTGTGGCGCAGGCAACTCGCCCTGTAAAAACCAAGTCCTCCCTTCCCGCGGATGCGGGCAAGGCGAAGCGACTGAAAGGAGAGCCTAAAAACGGGACCAAAACCCACCATGCCCACAAGAAAAAGGGGAAGACTGAAGGGGCGTCGAAGCCGAAACATCGCTCCTCAGCGGAGGACATGACCCCGGCGGCTACACAGCACTCGGCGTCGAGGCCAACCCCGACATCGAAGCAACCATCGACATCGATGTCGAGGCCGACATTGCCATCGAAGCCGGCATCAACAACGGCGTCGAGACCGAAGTCGGCATCAAAGCCGAAGCCGGCGTCGGTACCAACAAGCTCCCCGGTACCGATGGGACGCCACTTGTCTTCCCCAGCGGCGTCGATCTCGCTACCGATATCGTGGCCTTCGATAGCGACGCCACCGACACCAACGCAGCGAAGGGACCATTACTTCTCGGTACCGAAAGCGCCGCTTCGCAAGTCGACGTCGACGGCACTACCAGCTGTTTCCCCGCTATCGATTGAAGCGGAGGACCGCCGTTTCGAACCACTCTCGCCTTGGGCTCCCTCCCACCAGTCTCTCTCGCCGCAACGATCTTTGTGTGGAGATATACAGGGCCACCAATCACCTGCACAGATGGACGACTGGGATCGTTTTTCTACCCGCTCCTCCCACTCGGGCGCATCCCAGGTGAGGGACCAGCATAGAAAGCCTCTCTTTGATCAATATACAGGGGAAAGGCTGTATGAATCAGGGGGCTTTATTGCCCCGCCTCTACCTCCGAGACGTTCTCCTTCTGCTACGGTTTCGGCACCGCCTCACGCTGAGGAACGCGCTGCCTCCCCACTGCCGCCTCTTGGCACTATGTGCATCAGGGCTCCCAGCTCTCATTCCGAGGAGGATTACCCCTCTGACTCGTCAGAGGCATCGGTGGCGGCCCGCCCATCCTTGCCCTCGCCGGAAGAAGACGTCGGCTCCGACAAACGCGCCTCTCCTTCCGTAGAAGTGGTCGCGTTCTTAGACCAGATGCAGCGTCTAGCCCAGTCCTTGGGCATAGAGGTCCCAGAATCAGAGGATACCCCTGCAGATGTAGCCTACGACGTCATGTACGGCAAGGCGTCGTCAACTGTAGCACTGCCCATTCTTCCCACCATTTTGCGTACTTTAAAAGAATCCTGGAAGACCCCTGCGTCAACAGGACCAATTTCTAAGAGGGTAGACGCCCAATATAAGTTACAAGAACAGGATGCTGGCTTCTTATTTCAACATCCGAAGCCCAACTCTGTAATAGTGGAGTCGGCCCAGGGGCGTGCTTCTAGGTCCCATTCCTCACCGGTGGATAAGGAAGGCCGGAAGCTGGATGCTTTCGGGAGGAGGATTTACGCTTCCTCTGCTCTGGCGATTAAGATTTCAAATTATCAAGCCCTCATGGCTCGCTATCACCTCTTCTTATGGGAGAAGGTGACAGCACTGCACGCCCATCTGCCGGATGAGATAAAGACTGCAGCTCAGGTCTTTCAACAAGAGGCTACGGCGCTAGCCAAGCAAGAGCTCTCCACCGCGCGTCATTTAGCAGACTGTCTCTCTAAATCTATGGTGGCATCAGTGGCATTAAGGAGACATGCCTGGCTCCGCTCTTCAAACCTTTCTCAAGAAACAAAAACCAGGATTGAGGACCTCCCTTTTGATGGCGAGGGCCTCTTTAATGCGTCAGAATGATCACACTGGGATCCATCTTGCCCCTCCTTCGTCGCAATATGTGGTTCACGCTCGTAGATTTAAAAGACGCGTACTTCCACATACCTATTCATCAGTCCCACCAAAGATTCCTCCGGTTCATAGTGGGAAAACGCATCTTCCAGTTCACCGTCCTACCATTTGGGTTGAAGACTGCCCCAAGGGTGTTCACCAAATGCATGGCGACAGTCTGCGCGCACCTTCGGTCAGCAGGGGTGGAACTCTACCCCTACCTGGACGACTGGCTGATCGCCTCACCATCCGAGCACCAGGCACTACGGGATGTCAGTCTCACTACGTCGCTGTTACGGGATCTGGGCCTTGTGGTCAATACGGAGAAGTCAGTTCTGTCCCCTGTCCAGAGGATACAGTTTATTGGGGTCCTCGTCGACTCAACGAAAGCACGAGCCTTCCTCCCCCATTCGAGGTGCATTCAACTTCAACAGTTGGCAAGGCGGGTCATGTCCTCTGCCTCCCACAGAGTAGTTACCCTCCAGAAGCTATTGGGGCTTATGGCCGCCGCGGTCTTTGTAGTGCGGTGGGCTCGTTTACGGATGCGTCCGCTGCAGCGTTTCCTGCTGGATGTTTTCGACCCAATGCTCCAACCAAACTCTGTCGAGATAGCAGTCCCGCACACCATACGTCACTCTCTTTGTTGGTGGACGCTCCAAGAGAACCTCTTGGGGGGGCTTCCGTTCGTCACGGCAGAACCGTCTGTCTCAATAACCTCGGACGCCTCACAACTGGGATGGGGAGCCCATTGCTGCCATTTGAAGGTGCAAGGCGAATGGTCTCCAAAGAACAGGAAGCGCCACATAAACTTTTTGGAGTTATTAGCAGTGCAGAAAGCCCTCCTTGCATTCAGAGACTATATCACTGGCCACCACGTCAGGATCGTATCAGACAATATGTCAGTTGTCTGGTACCTGAACAAGGAGGGGGGCACGCGTTCCAGAGCACTGCTCAGACTTACACTGGACATCTTCGAATGGGCTATCCTTCACAAGCTACGCTTGTCGGCAGTCCACATCGCCAGAACGGACAACGTGCAAGCGGACGTCCTCAGCAGGACGTTCCCGACAACGCACGAGTGGTCCCTTTCGCAGCAGGCTCTATCGATTTTAGTTGACAGATGGGGATGCCCGCACCTAGATGTCTTCACGTCTGCGGAAAATGCAGTCTGCGAAGCATTCCTGTCAAGGGCCGGGGCAGGAAACGGCTCCCTCGGAGACGCTTTCAACACCTCCTGGGGACAAGGCCTTGTTTATGCCTTCCCGCCGTTCCCCCTGATCCCAAGAGCACTATCGATCCTGCAATTCAGGGAAACAGACGCCATCTTCGTGACGCCGTGGTGGCCCCGCCAGTTCTGGTTCGCCCCCCTCCTCCGCCTGTCCAGGGGGGAGTATCTCCGGCTACCAAAGACGGAGGACCTGATCACTATGAACCAAGGGACAGTTCGTCACCCGGACCTCCACAAGCTGCACCTCACAGCGTGGCGAATCCGTCGCGATGGCAGCACTTAGATCTTCCACTTTCTGTGCACAAGGTCCTAGAGGAGTCCTCCAGGCCCGCCACTAGACTGTCGTACCGTAGGAAGTGGAATCGCTTCGTAGCGTTCACAGAAAAGAAGGGCGGGTCACCCTATTCATGTGGCGTTACGGACGTCCTACTTTTCCTAGACTACTTGCACGAAACAGGATTAAAGAGCACGTCGGTGAAGGTTTACCTGGCGGCCATTTCCGCGAACCATGACCTTATTCAAGGCTACACGGTTTTTTCCCACCCGTTAGCCAAGCGTTTCATGAGGGGCCTCCGGAACATCTGTCCCCCGGTGCGTCCTATGGTTCCACAATGGAGTTTGTCAGTAGTCCTGGCTGCCTTATCCGGCAAGCCCTTCGAACCAATGGCTACCATAGACTTGCGGCTACTTACCTTTAAGGTAGCTTTCCTGGTGGCTATCACGTCTGCCAGACGATCTTCGGAGCTTTGCGCTCTACTAATAGATCCACCCTACACGCAATTTCACAGAGATAAAGTTGTCCTGCGGCCAGGCCCGGACTTTAAGCCAAAGGTCATTTCGACCTTCCACGTCAATCAGGACATTGTACTACCCACTTTTTTCCAGAACGCAAGTGATGCCGTGGGCTCCAGACTGCACACGCTGGATGTCAGGCGGGCCTTGGCTTTCTATAAGGACAGAACTGCCGCATTCCGAAAGTCTACACGCCTCTTCGTTAGCTACGGCGGAAAGTCGAAAGGTCAAGCAGTCTCGGCCCAGCGCTTCGCAAAATGGGTCGTCAACACTATCACCCTTGGCTACGAACTAGCAGGGAGAGTCCCACCAACTTCATTGAGATCGCATTCCACAAGGGCTATGGCCACGTCGACAGCGTTGCTTAGGGGAGTTCCTATCCCTGAGCTGTGTAGAGCGGCTACTTGGTCCTCCGCCTCAACTTTCGTGTCTCACTACAAGTTGGACATCAGAGCACGCTCGGACGCTAGTTTCGGTCGAGCAGTGCTGTCTTCTCTACTACAGTGACGTTGCATCAGCGAGTCTACCCTCCTCCGGTAAGTGTTGCTAGCTACTCGCCCATACTGTGTGATGCACAGAGACCACGAAGAAGAAATGCAGGTTGCTTACCTGTAACTGTAGTTCTTCGAGTGGTCATCTGTGCAGTCACACAACCCCCCCACCGTCCCCTCTAGACCTCGCTGTGGGAGTCTATGAGTGTCATCGCCATGCCATTCCTTCTGTTAGTAGTAAAAATTTGGTTTTTGAATTACACTACCTCATGGACGGACTGCAAAGGCGGTCTTAAGGAACTGAGGTAGGCGGGAACCCGGGCATGCGCGATAGGACGGAGGGGGGAGGGGTTCCCGCCAATAGTTTCTAAGCTCTAGAAGTTTCCGAAGGGAGGCTCGGCGTCGGCGCGAGCCCATACTGTGTGACTGCACAGATGACCACTCGAAGAACTACAGTTACAGGTAAGCAACCTGCATTTCTGATTGCATCATAGTTGACCAGTGTGGAGAAATCCACACTATGTTGTGTCTACATACTGATTTGGCCTCCAACCCTGAGACTGCTGTAGCTTGATGCTAAACATATTCCCCTCTCATCACACATACCTGCTGAAGTTGGCCGTCCCTTGTGTAAGATACCTTTTGCCTGGGTATCCTTTTAGTCTTTGCTTTTCTTTCATTTCTCAATAAAACCAGACCCGCAAAGAGCAGAATAATGACAAATTAATTATGGAATGTATATATTGCTTCTGTATAATATGTACTCTGTAGAAGACTAGGGGCTGTGTATGTGTAAAGAGTAATCTGGAAATAAAAGTAGCATTGGTGGTGTGAAATCTGCCAGTGTAAACCATAACTACTTCATGAATTCAGATGGAAGGCTAGTAGCTCTGATGAAAGGAGAGTACCATAAAATCTGCCCTCAGAGATCAAGGATGCTAATAGAAACTTCATTGCAGATAGATTCATTGCAGCATCCACCCACTCAAATGTGTTACCAATTGACATTAGACAGGCCTCCACAGTTTTGATACTTTGACATCCTAAGAACCATCTCTTCACACAGGCTTTCTTTGAGGTGTGATCAGACCTGGGGATGATGTAGTCCAACACATCTGGAGAATACTGGGTTGGGGAAGGCTGATTTAAAGTAACAACTGGACCACAACATTTCTAGTGATGTGGTATTTCTGGAAAAGTTTTGAATTGGAATGTTGTCTGGTAAATTTATATATGCAAATTAGATTTGCATTGCAATTTTTTTCAGTTTGTTGGAAAATTTCTAGAGAGGGTTCTAATTTAGCATGTTTATTTTGCTTGTATTTAGCAAACAACAAAGCTTTAAAAAGTACCCCATGTTATTTTTTGTCCCAATACACAACAAGTACTTGACCTGAAATATTTGAAATAAAAAAATTAAAGCACACTTTAGAATAGTAGAATCTTTTACCAGAATACTTGTAAAAAAAAAAAGCTGAAGATGATAGCATGTTCTTCCCTTGCATTGTTTAAACATAAGAAAAAGACAAAGGTAATGAAAAATGTTGACATGCTAATTAAACTTTCCCCAACCTGGTGCCCTCCAGATATGTTGGGACTGCAACTCCCAGATTCCTCCAGTCAGCATGGGTGGCTGGGGATGCTGGGAGTTGTAACCCAACACATTTGGAGGGCGCTGGGTTGGGGAAGGCTGCATTAATTAATTTGAGCGATCCTAAGAACTGTGTGTGATATGCTGAGAGCCATTCATCTGTTTCAACAAGAATTTTATTCTCTTCCACAGTGCATGTTACAGCAGCTTCACTTTTGTTGCCGCTACTTATTAGTTCCATTTCACATTGCAACATATATATATATATTTCAATGACGCATATAAATTCCTTTGCATTCTTGATAGCAATAATTACCTGAAAAGCATTCAATACAACTTTGAAACGGCCAGTATTGCCTAATACTTTATTTGCAGTTTGTTGCTACTAATAAACGTATGAAATGGAAAATTTTCTGCAGAAAAATGAAGCACTTGAAGGCTTTCTGCCCAACATCACTGAAAATTTGAGCCTTATTGGATTGTGGTATGTCTTCTGTTGTAGAATTTGCTAGATGCTTGCATGGTCGGAGATTGGTGGGAAGTTCAGGACAGATCAAATGAAGTACTTCTTCAGGTAGCACATAAACTATGGAGTTCGCTACCACAAGTTGTAGTGATGGCTACCAATTTGGATGGCTTTAAAAAGGGTCAGATAAATTCCTGGAGGAGAAGGCTATCAATGACTACTAGTCCAGATGGTTATGTGTTATCTCTAGTATCCAAGGCAGTAAGCTTATATACACCAGTTGCAGGGGAACATGAGTGGGAGGTGTTGCTACACATGTGTGCTGCTTATGGGTTCCTGGTCGGCTGCTGTTTGAGCAGGGAGCTGGACTAGATGGACCCTTGGTCTGATTCAGCATGGTTCTTGCGTTCTTATGAGTCTGAGACCTGCTCCATTAGAGGTCAAGGGGTGAAGCAACATTTGAACAGGCTCAGAAAGGGAATTGAGAGGACAGAGGAATCAAAGAGGGAATGCCTGAAAAAACCCATCGATAACAAACTTAAAGAGCTGGTTAAGAGAAGTCAGAATACTTTGTGATGTTAAATCTGAATAAACACATGAAACAAGTGGCTATGATCGTGATACAGAAAGACTGAGCTGGATTTTACTGGTAGGCTATGTCTCTGTTCACATGTGTGTGTGTATTGATTAATACCTTCACTATTGAGAGAAGTGGAAAGCTGTAGCAGGTGGAAGAATACTCTGTAAATGATTGGCTAAATAAATATATTAACTTGAATTGTTCAAACAATTCCCACAATAAATAAATAATACCTTCAGTGAAATTGCTTTGTGGACTTTCAGTCAAGTGTGAGTGCTGTTCTCTCTGTGTAGTTGTTTGTTTGTGGGAGGGAGGGAGGGAGGGAGGGAGGGGTGGGCGGGCCTGCATGTGTCTGTGTCTGGTCAGGACTTGACCTGTGAAACGCTCCTGTATGAATCTGATAATGTCTGAGTTCCATGTTCCATTTCTGGGCAAGGTCCTTGAGTGAGTGGTTGCGGGTTAGCTCCAGACACTCTTGGATGAGACTGATTATCTGGATATATTTTAGTCGGGTTTCAGGCCTGGCTTTGGCATGGAAACAGCCTTGGTCGTCCTGTCGGGAGAAAGACAGGGGGAGTGTGACTCTGTTGTTTCTCCTTGATCTCTCAGTGGCTTTTGATACCATCAACATTGGTATCCTCCTGGGACGACTGACTTAGTTGGGAGTTGTGGGCTTGGGACCACAATACCTGATGGAACGACCCATACACTGCGCTCAGCATCTAAGGTCCTCCTCTGGGTGCCTATTCCGAGGGAAGCTCGGAGGACGGTAACAAGGGAGAGGGCCTTTTCAGTGGTGACCCCCCAATTATGGAACAGTCTCCTCAACGAAGCTCGTCTGGTGCCAACATTGTTATCTTTTTGGCACCTGGTCAAGACTTTTCTCTTCTCCCGGGCATTTAACAGCATATGTTGAGGTTCTTTTTAACTGACCCCAGAATAGTTGGTATGTAATCAGTATTTATGCTTTTTATGGTTTTAAATTTTGTATATTGGTTTTTAATGTTCAATGTTTTGATCTTTGTAAACCGCCCAGAGAGCTTCGGCTGTGGGTTGTATATAAGTGTAATAAATCAGAATGAGTTAGCATGAGTTGTATCTAAATAAGAACTTTTGATATCCCTCAGGCCATTTGGATAGGTGACTTTGCATTATATGATGCACAAATCCAGGCTCAGGTTAATAATACTTCTTGCTTAAATTCTATGTTACACAGGTAAGATGCAAATTGTGAGCACAGCAAACAGTGAGATAAATAATTTTAAATTGCTCTTATGTATTTATATGAGGTGAAACATTTCACTTCCATTCATGTAGCAGGCTTGGTCAGTATGGGCATCACATGCAACATTTTACCTGTTTTATTCAGCAGTATTGTCTAAATGGCTACCAAAGCTTTAGTTATTGGGACTAAAATTAACATTTCTATGCATGACCCTTGCTTGTGTGCACTCTCAGTTTTCATGATATAAGAGGGAAACACAGCACAGGGAACTGTATCCAATACCATATTTCTAACATCTGGATTTTGCAGCTAACCGCCTGCCAAATGTTTACTGAACATACCTGAAACACCTTGTTCGCTAAAAACAGCCTCATTGTCATCACATTTTGTGCACCTTGAATTTAAAATGCAGAATACTGGTTTTGTTCCTACAAAGACAATAAAAGTTAAGTGAGAGATGGTAATTAAAATCCTTTACTATTTTGCATTTAAGAACTTGGAAGTGGAAGGTGGTGCCAGGTTCAACATAGCACTCTTGCACTTCCTTTGAACCCTTATGAAAGAGCTTTTGTGCTTTTTAAAAAGCTGTGTAAGGTATATCTTCTGGATGTCTGCCCAGAGAACTGATGAAATGGGTTACAGCTAGTGCTCGTTCAGAAGAGCAAAAGCAGATTTAAAAGGTTTAAAAACACCAAAACACCATATTTTCAACAGCTTTTCTGGGAGCTTAACAGGCCTGAAACTGAATCAGAATGGCTAGGAATTACTTTTGCATCTTCCATAGTAACATGGTTTCCAAACTGATGCAGAGGAGCGAGAAACCGTGCTTTGTTCTTGGAAATACTTTCTAAGTTGACATTAAATCTCTTAGAATTAGCCTTTCGCATCCGTGGTACTTCCAGATGAAAACCTGCTAGCACTGATGGTCATTGCACTTCCACTTTAAGCTTCAAGTAGAATTCCCTCTGATTGTGTACACTTCAGGCATTGTTGTGCGCTTGCCTTTCCTGACCCCTCATGATTTCCACATACTCCTTCTCCTGACATTATGTAGCAGTTGTTTCTCAGCACCATTTTAGCATCCAGCTGTGTCTGTGTGTGAATGCGCCCGCATGCTATTGAATTCATTATCTGCTCCTGAGCTTCCTGCAGGTATGTGGTTGGCCACTGTGTGAACAAAATGCTGGACTAGATAGGCTTTTGGCCTGACCCAGCACGGCTCTTACGTTTTTATGGGTTTCCCTCCCCCCCCCCCTCCCAAAGTCTGACTAGCACAGGGCAAATTGATTACAGCCTTCTTTCTGAGTAGATATGGCTACAATGGGACTATAATTGTGACCTTTTCTGCTCAGTTCTACAACCTGGCTGGGAAATACCTCCTCTTGTTTTTTCTTGTTAGTATCAAACACACTCCTTAATTTTTCTGGTGCTTTTCACAATGTGACTAGAAAGCATTTTTCTAGGCAATTTCAGATCTGTCCTGCCATTTTTTTTCTGGTCAGTTTCACAACCAGGCTGGAAAACCAGAGAGCCAATTTAAATCATCTCTCTTCTTCCAATATCTGAAGGGAATTCCCTTGATTGAATGTTTCCAAATACTGTTTCTTCAAAGGGGGAAGGGAAGGTGGCAGTTGGAATTGACAAGCTGAGTCAGTTTCAGCTCTTGGGTGTCTTTTTGAATTTTTTGTTTTGTAATTCTTGTGTAATTTTGTAGTGATCCTATTGCACATTGATAATTCCAGTTTAAATAAATAAAAATTGAGTGCCAGTAATAGGATTGCAGGGTCACAGCCAGATCCCACACATGTTTACACAGGCTGCTGTGTTCAATGTCGATATGTACGTTACTTATTCATGTTGGGTTTGATCCAGTGGTGCTGGAACAGTTTTCCACTCCCCCTGCACTCCCAGATTTGCTTCGGAGTATCCCACAATCCTTCAAGAGTGACAAGTTAGGGAAGTAATACTGTTGCACAAGTGGACTACTTGTGTGATGTTGGATCCAGTCCTCTGTCCTTAAGCAAAACTTTAGAAAGGCCATTTAAGCAACTGCTTAAAACCATTGAAGCCAAGATGCATTTTATTTATTTATTTGATTTATACCTCACTTTTCTACCCAAAAGTGGCACTCAAGGTGGTTTGCAAAATCAATTTAAAATAGATTAAAACTATAAAATACATTATGGATCTAGGCTGTCTGCCAAATAGTTCTAAAGTTGTATGGATCTGCTAGAATATATAAGGGATCATAATGATATCACCATGTTGTGTTAAAAGAAACATAGTACACACTTTTAAAAAATGTTGGTATTTTAGCAGTAACTTCCAGCTGGTAAGCATTATAAACCAGCTACCTTGTATGTTTGTGCTTCTTCAAAGCCGTAGTAACACTGCTCAAGGGAATTAATCCAAAGAAACTTCTTTGTTCTTATAACTAGCTACCCACCTGCTACTTTGTAAGAATTGCCTCCAGGTGTCCAAGCAGGTAAGCATACAGAAAGTGGAAGAGTTGGTTACTTATTATTTTTTTCTGTACAGGAAAGTATTCCACAAATGACTAACCCAGGTAGATATGGACCGGCAATCTGGTGATTTCTGTGGGCTTATTTGCAAGGTCACTTTGTTACATATCTCAAAAGAGAGATGAAAAATCTAGTGTTTGTGGAAAGGAAGAGGAGAAACTAAAAAGGCTATATTGTTTCTGAAAACAATAACTACCTGAAATGCATTTGCATTTTTTTTTATTTTACAAGAATGGGGAAAAGTGTCTCTCAAACAGCCAAAGATTCTGTGATGATCTGGAAGGCTTCAAATATGGACTCGGTCATTTTTATATACTGCAGTAATAGTAAATATGTCTGCAATATACAGGGCTTGTAACTGCAGTGTAAATTAAATGGCATCAGAAAATAATAAATGATGTATGTTTGATAACTGGCATAAAGGCTTTGTGGGAGGGTAACAGCTTGCCTAATCCCTGATGAAGTAGAAACAAGCTTTCTTTCCAGAGCAAGCCATGTCCTGTTGCTGTTTTAATAACTTTGGGAGCTGGATTCTTGAGGGGAATGTCTTCTCCCCCACTTCTCGGCCATCTGAGGTGAATAGTAGGTGGCCTCTTTTGTTGTGGTTCATGTGGAATTTCCTCTCCAGGAGACTTGCCTAGCATCTAAACTAGGCTTTTAAGTGAGAGGTGGAAGACATTCTCACTTTCCTAGGCTTTTACGTATGTATTTTTATTTTTGCTGTGATTATTTTAGTGCTGCCCCTTACTATTGTCAATAGTATTGTTGGTTGCTGCTGTTGCTGTTATGGTTGTTGTTATTTTTGGACCTTTTATAGTCCCCCTGGATTTTTTTTAATTGAAGGTAGTATAGAAATAAATAAATCGTTGGGATCTTATTGTGTGTGTGGGCCTGCTACAGATTAAACAAAATTATTTGGTTGGGTATACCTCTCCTGAAACCAAGCCCTATGAGGAGAGACTGAAAGAACTGGGCATGTTTAGCCTGGAGAAGCAAAGACTGAGGGAAGACATGATAACATTCTTCAAATACTTGAAAAGTTGTCACACAGAGGAGGGCCAGGATCTCTTCTCGATCCTCCCAGAGTGCAGGACACAGAATAATGGGCTCAAGTTACAGGAAGCCAGGTTCCGGCTGGACATCAGGAAAAACTTCCTGACTGTTAGAGCAGTACAACAATGGAACCAATGACCTAGGGAGGTTGTGAGATCTCCCACACTAGAGGCCTTCAAGAGGCAGCTGGACAGCCATCTGTCAGGGATGCTTTAAGGAGGATTCCTGCATTGAGCAGGGGGTTGGACACGATGGCCTTATAGGCCCCTTCCAACTCTACTATTCTATGATTCTGTGAAAACTCTTACTTTTTATTTTCTGAGTAATACGGAGAGAAACTTTGGCATGCTCTATTTCTCCCTATCAGGTCTAATGTCAGCATTGCTAATGCCTGCTCTTTTTTTCTGGCTTGGCACTCTAACCGGTGTACAGTGGCAGGACCTAGCTATCATTTTAGTTTCCTATAATCCCCCTGACATTGTGTCATTGCTCAGGGGTATTATAGGACATTAAAAGGGTGTCTAAACCCAGCTGTTTGAAGTAATGCCATGGCAGCAGAGTGGGCCTACTGACAGGAGGAGGAGGCATCTTACCAGAGGACACATTGCTCAGGATTCCTTCAAATCTTCCCCTCCAAACGAGAGGAGCAATTTTGACATTTCCAGTCACCGTTTATACTTCCTGCTTTCCCTTAGCTTCTGATAATTGAAAACGTTGCTGCAGGCCCCGATCAGGTTTCCTGTTGATATTGGCCAACACACACCATGGTCATATAGGTTTAATTATTCTTGCATGACTAAAGAGAATGCAGGAATGTGTGTGGTCTTTTATGCTAAATTTGGGTAGATCAAAGGAGTAGAACTGGCAGTCAGATTTCTTTATAGATTTTAGTACAAATTGATGTTTTTGAGCAGGGGAAGGGAAATGTAAAAAGCAAGGGCTTTGTGAATATAGCTGACACTCCTTAAAGTGTGCTTTGTTCACTAAGACTTTGATGTGTTCTTTAACTATCCCATGTATTTATTTTATTTGTTAGATCTATATCCTATCATTCCATTTGGGTGCTCAAGACAACTAACCCACCATTGCACTTTAACTTACAGTCCTGGCCAGAGACAACGGGGAGGCAGACTGTTTGACGCAAGGGCTGTTTTTTCATTCACTCTCTATACATATACCATCCTTCTGGAGGGGTAAGTGGGACCAGGGCCCTTTCTACACCATAGTAGGGAGAGCGGGTGATCCTGGAAATACCTGCTTCTGGGATCATTGCCCTAATACACACCAGAAGTGCGACGATCCAGCTTCATCCTGGATTGTTGCACGTCACGCCTTCCATTCTGTTTGTTTTTTTCGGGCCAGAGGAGTGCGCATGAGCACTACTCGCGTGCGATCGGGCCCCCACCCCCTCCCTGCCCTCCTGGGGGTAGCAAAGCTGGTGCTACCCCCTCCCCTGATGGGCACAGAGCCACGGTGCAGCCTTTCTGCTGCTGCGCTTTCTCGCAAGTAAGCATGGCAGTGCCTGGGACAGCGGCCACATCTTCCGCGTTCTCGAGAAGTTCCCGGGACCATGGAAGAATTGGGAATCCTGTGGCTGTCCCCACCCCCCACCCCCACCCCGGGGAGACCCTGTGCGTCATTTGGATTTACGGGGACCAGCCAGGGGCCATCCCAGGCAAACAGCCTGGGGTAGAAATGGCCTATGTTTCTGGCCCATGCCCATCTTTGGATTCAACAGATTATTGGAAAGGAAATCCTGCATATACAGCTGTATATGCAAAGTCTCCTCTTTCTGAAATCCTGCTGAATGCACAGATGTTGTGTGGGTGGCGGCACACTGAGAGTGTTGCTGATGGGTGTAGTCCTGTTTCCCCCTCCATGTGTATGGCATATGTGTGGTGGGTGAATGAGGAAACAGACCTCCACTCTTTCTTTTAAGGTTCGAATTTCTCGGTGTGCTCATGCATGCCTGTATTTGGCGGAAACTGCTCTTGTTGCCTGGTGTTGATAGTTAATGTGACTATCAAATTTCATGGAAGTCATGCCAATCAAAAAGTCAGGGTTGTACATTCCTGTGCTTAGGTTAGTGTATACTTCTCTATTGTGGGTTTTGATAGTATCAATCTGGCCACTGTGGAGGATGCTCAAGAATGTAACGAGGACTATTTTGACAATGCTTTGTGGATATTTGAACCTACATATCATGAAATATAATGTGTGTTGACTCAGATTTTGACACTGGCCTAGCTGAAAATGGGTTATTCTCTTGGATGGTTAGAAGGCTCCTAGGACATGGTCTGAAGGTTTGTGATGAACTCCCTGCCCCTGGAGGTCAGGCAGGTGCAAACACTAGGCTGCTTCCAGCGCCTCCTGAAAACAACTCTTTCGAGAAGCCAACCTCAACAAATCTGCCACTGTTTTTCTGGTCCCTTTGTTTTAAATTGAACAATTTTAATTTGCTTTTTAAATCTTCTTTATTTTACTGTTTATACCTATGTTCACCGCTCTGGAATTTGTTTTATATATTGAGCAGTATATAAATATTGTAAATAAAATAATAGATGTTTTGTGAAGCTCTGCAGGCCTGGGTCTGGTTAATATCTGGAATGGAGACTGCCTGGGAACTCTTTTATGTTATCTTTACATTTTGTGAAAGAAGGATGGAATATAAATAAAATAGAAAGTGGCTTTTTAACAACCTGTCTCAGAGTATATATTGGGCCTGTTCAGGCAGCATGCTAAATCATGGTTAGGCTGCCAAATGTTTTGCAGTAAATGATTAGTGAGCGTGTTTAAACTGTGGTTATGTAGCCACCATGGTTATGAATGCTTCACATGACATGTAAGTCATAATGCTTAGCTCAAAATGCTTAGCCTCTGTGGCTTAAAGTGTCCTCTGAACAGGATCATTCTAAATTATTTCTATAATCCTGGTTTCAAAACACATTAGTTACACTTGCAGAGTGGGTTCTTGGATATGTTCCATCTTACGAGCATCATAATCAGAGGGAATGTGTCTGCTGTGCCTTATACAAAAACATAACCTCTCCAGAATTCATAACCATATATAGAGAATGGTGGCTGATCAAAGGAAGAGGTTGGTCCACCTGAAAAATATCATTGAGATTGAGCTCTCTTGAACTCTTCTTACCGAGCCAGCTCAGGCAGTCCAGCTGCAGGAAGGGCATAAAGCAAATCTCCACTCTATGTTGGGGTCAACTTTGTGACTGTGATGGAGGATCTATGGAAAGTCACTGCTTTGTAAACAGCTGGCCCTTCAGAAATCATTTCAGACACCTGTTGTGCTCGCCTTGATGTTCAATTTGAGTCAACATATTGCCAGATAAACAACTATTTACTAAAAGCATATTTAACTGTAATTCAGTAAGCTTTCTTGGCACTAGAAAAGCTGTCTAAACTAACAGCTTGCCTAGTGCAAAGCAAATATAGGCAATCACCCTTTTCTACATGGCCTTTGGTGTAATCATCCTCATTCCCAACTTCAACCAAATTTTTAAGAGGTGTATAACTCCCCTCAGCTTAGTTTGGAATCAGTTGCATATTCACATGCTTTCTTGGTGGGTATTTGCCTTTTCCAGCTCATAATGTTGGGACAATGTTCATAAAAAGTACCTCAATTTTTCAGTGAGAATTCTATTTTGGTCCTAGCCCTGGATGTTTTTCAGAAATCAGACAGAGCTGTTGAAAAACCCACAAGGACTGGGTTTTAGGCTGTATGAGCTATTGGCACAGGGTACAGCTCAGGGAAGTTCTTGGGCCTTGGGAACTATGCAGTCCCTTAGCTTGTTTGTCAAAGCTTTCAAAGTCCCCTAACCCAAATGATCTAAAGCTTAGGCAGGCATCATATAACTATACCCTTCGGTTTGGTATTCTCCAGTGAGGAATGTGCTATGGAGCGCTGATATGCACAAATATGCAATATGTGCCATTGCTATGTTTCTGTTTTTAGAATTTGCGAACAATTGTAACATTTCCAAACAATTTCTTTGGCACATGAGGGACATTGTTAGTACTTCAAAGTCCCATTTGCAGAAACAAATCCTTTTACTGTCACCAAATGAGGTAACAAATGGACAATAATATGTCCATGTGAATTTTAATCCCAATTCTACCAAAAATTCCCAAGGTTCCCACGTTAATACAAAGTAAACAGGTTTTCTGATCAAGCGGAAGGCTTTCTGTTCTCCTCCTTGTTGTTGATGTTGTTGCTTTAATATCCCTAGCCCATGCGGTGTTATAACAAGACAACTAGTTACATCTGTAATGGGTTTTGCTAATAAATAGAAGTAGAAAACTTGATAATACTGTCCATGACCATGAATATTTTGGGATGGCCCCCTTTTTTTTTTTTTTGCAATTGCTGAAATATGGAATATAAAACTAGAAAAGCCTTGACTATCGTGTACTTACATAATAATATTTAGCATTTATATAGTGCATCAGCATTTCACATATATTATTCCCACAACATGTAGAGCAAATGTAGAAATGTTATGTGTGTGAGAGACAGAGTGCAAGAGAGATCCTAGCTATAGCTAGGGTAAATTTTTAATCAGAGGCTGCTCAGCTCACTCTCTTAATCATTAGCTGCATCTCCTCATAGGCATGAATAATGCATCTGACAAAGTTTCGTATTTGAAGGTAAATGTCTGTGGTGTTGAACCATGAAATCAGCAGAAAATGGGCATTACTTCAATAGCAGTTAGACCAGCAGGAGACCTTGGATATCAATGCAAAACCCTTCACAAGGGAGAAATATGCCCTAACCATTAGCAATAAACTCTCAATTTTGCGTTCAATACAAATTTCAGAAAACAGTCTCCGAAATGTGGAAGAAGCTGAGGCAGTGAGCAGGAACCAAGGCAACAAGATGCAAGATAGATTTCTCTGAGTTTTCATTCTTCTGCCACGTCATTAATCACTGTCAGCAGTGTTTTCCTTGGGTTGGAAATGACAAGCTGCCATTGGTTTCTTATTTATGTGAGCCAGTATGCTCAGAATTGTAGTAGTTATCTTTGGTCTGGAAACAGAAAGCTGAATACGTTATGTCTGCTCTGAAATATGGCAAAAAACTAGAACTTCCATGTTCACAATTGTATACTGGTTCCCAACATCCCATTGCATACTACCATGATCAAGAAGCAGGATGGAGTGATATGGAGAGGAGCAGGCCTGATTCTGAATTATTGGAGTTTGTAGGGACAATATCCAGTTTAGCCCCACCTCAGTGGAGTTCTGGGTGCCTGTCTCTCCTTTCTCCCATGTATGTGAATAGTTGTGATTCGCTTGTGCTGCACTTGGTAATATCATTGCAATGAGAGCAAAATCTGTCTTCCACCCCTTTCACTGGACAGTCCAGCCATAGGAAGTCCATGTGTATGCACGTTCATGCAAGATCTCTAGCTGTCACAGATAGGTTCAAACCCATCATGGGTTATTGTGTTGTTTGGCAGTTACAGTGGGTTATTTTGGTCACCTACAGAGTCACTTGACAAGAGCAGTCAAATTCACTTTCGCCGCTCTCCTCCAGCTGGCAGATCTCTGCTTCCATGATCTGACTAAAAACTGATTGTGCTCATAGCCTGACTTCATTCACCCTAATCCTTCTCCTGGCACTGCTCTCTTCAACCACCACAAGTGTCAAACATTGTCTTATTTGGGTGGCGGCAGCTGTGCGGGGTTGTCATTTTGCATTATGTGCATCTTTGCCAGGGGATGCTGTGTATGAAGTTTCATCCCATTCCTGCAACTTCCATTGAGTTACAGCCACCACCCCCTTTTTGGCAAACAGGCACTTCCGCTCGTGTGGCTTTGTTAGTGTACAGGGTTTTCAATGGGCCTCGTGTGCATCCCTGCTAGGGCAGGTTGTGTATTAAGTTTTGTCCCGACCCTGCAAACTTCCAAGGGTTTTATCTGTGCCACCTGCTTTTGGTGCACCCAGGGTTTTCGCTCCTTTTTGTGTAATTGTGCTGGGTTTTGGTGGTGTCTCGGGTGCCTCCCAACTAGGGGAGGCTGTGTATGAAGCTTGGTCCCATTCCTGCATACCTCCAGCACTCTAGAGCCACGCACCCTTGCCAGGGTGATGCTGGAAATGCTGAATTAACCTCTCCCCTCTCATTGGGATATTGTGGAAGGTTAAAACAGGCTGCTGTGATGTCAGTGGGTGAAACAGCACCACTGCTGGGGCGGGAGGTCTGCAGCAGGACAGGGGGTGGTGGGGGATGAGTCAGATTTCTCACAGTAGCTTAAGCTATACATAGTAGTTTATTAGTTGGTTCATGTAGAGGATAATAGCTTATTTTCAAAATAATCTACTGTGAATTGCTTATTAACTGATCATAGCTTAAAGTGGCATAGAGCAACCACTATGTTGGCAGGTAAGGGACTGTGGGCAAATACTGCCAGTTCCCCAAGATGCCAACTTGAAGGCAAAAGGATGTGGAAGATGTTGTAGCTGTTGCAACAGGACTTACCAGCAGGTAGACTGAGTTGGTCAGCATTGGGACAAGGGCCCTCCATCCTTTATTTCATTTACTCCCCCAGGAAAATAGCTGCTGATTAGGAATGAAAATGTAAACAAAACAAATCTTTATCATGAGTTCTTTAAAAACATCTTGCTACTGACTTAAGAAGAAGAAGTTTCATTTCTTTTCATTAGCTGAAGAAGATTATATTTTCCTAGTTACAAAATACCGCTGTGTTTAAATGCTAGTCAAATGTGATGTTACCTCCACCATGCCAAGGGAGGATGTCATCATAATTTCCTGCGACAAATAAGTAATGCCTACGCATCTATTTCATTAATAAAATAGTACATGAAGTATGTATTTAAAGCCACACAATAGTAGAATCAATAAAACATCAGGTAGAGGTGCTTTCAATGACTCCATCAGCATTGCGGTTCTGCCAGATATGGGCCAGAGTTAGCATGATTAAATTCTCAGATTGCTCTTGCATGGGCTTGTCAGCTCAGGAAAAAAGGCAGAGAGAGAGAGAGAGAGAGAGACTGGCTTTAAATCCACTCTCTCTGGTTGCTTGAAGAAGTAGAAAGAAAGCAAACTGGAAATTCCAGCAGCATTCTTGGGATTCCTGTCTTTTGCTTTATCCTACAAGTGGTGTAGTTATCATCCAGAGATGAATAGGTGAAAATTACATTCAACACACTTCCCTCATGCAGTTTCTTTGGGCATTCACAATACCTTGAAGAGCCTCTTTATTGTGTGTCTCTGCTTAAGCATTCTGTGTTCTGTAGTGAGGAGCTATACAGCCCCACCGTCTCCCTCTCCCTTTTTAAATAAAACAGCTGGAAAGAGCACTTAAGGCATCGCTGAGTTCTTCCTGTTCTTCACTCCACTTGACTTGATCAGAGTATGTGTGGAGGTCAACCATTTTCTAAATTTCATCACCTGCCTGAGGTTTTGCTGTGTGGTGTATGTCCTGTTTGTAAAGTGCCACAGTCTTTAACCTCTTACGTGGGCATTAGAAGTGGAGAGGCTAAGTTGCTGACTATGTTGAGAAAGTTGTACACACACACATACACTTGCAACATTTGGATGTTGAGCAAATCAAATGGTATCTTTCTAATTTATTGTATGTTTTAGTAACAGGAGCCACTGTTACTAAAACAAACATCTAGTACCAGTGACACAAAATGATTTCCTTGGGCTTTGAGTTGTATGTAGATAATGCTTTAGTGTAGGGGTCTTACTCTGTAATATAAATAATGAGAACAGATGAGGAGACCAGATTGCTGTTTTATGTCTTTTTGGTATTGAGGATTTGGTTCATCCTCTTAATCTTTAGGAAAGTTTGTGAAGGTGTCTTCGATGGGCGAGTTTAATTATTATGATACAAATATGAGTATAGTGCC
The DNA here is from genome assembly GCA_029215795.1 of Anniella stebbinsi. NCBI lineage: Eukaryota > Metazoa > Chordata > Lepidosauria > Squamata > Anniellidae > Anniella > Anniella stebbinsi. The sequence continues at coordinate 366,176,828 of JARDYH010000001.1, forward strand.
TCTTAAATGTAGTAAAATAATGTGTAAAACCAAATTTATCTAGTTAGAGAACCCAAAAGCAGTCTGTTCTAGATGGATGAAGAGGATGAAGTTATCTAACCCTGAGATAGTTAATGGCCAGGGAAAATCAATGGCTAGAAGAAAGTGACTTGCTCCAGGTTGCACTGTCACCAGTTATTGGTGTAGAATTAGATCCTTTTGCCGTAATGCAACAGGTGTGATCTGCCCCACACAACAGTGTTTTCCTGTTGGCTATAGGAAGGGGAAATGCCCAAGGTATTAAAGGATCTTTTGTCATCACTATGTGTGCACAGGCTGTTCTGCTAATTCCAGCTACTAGATCTTTCTCACTTCATTGATGTGAGTCTTCTAGGAATTGAGACAGGAAATTCTGCTCATGAGGTTGGACTCTATAGTAAGCACACATTTTATTATTTATTTATTTATTTATTTATTTTATTTCTAACCTGCCTCGCCATCCAGGTCGAGGCGGGGAACAACAATAAATATAAATATAAAATCATAAAATAGATAAACCATTAAAACAGATAAAAACAAATACATTATTAAAAACATCTTAAAATTCAACTGGGTAGGCCTGCCGGAAGAGAACAGTCTTGTCGAATCTCCTCTGGCAGGCCATTCCACCGTCTGGGAGCGGCAGAAGAGAAGGTCCTCTGGGTAACACTCATCAGCCTAGTTCTAGCTGATTGGAGTAAATTCTTCCCAGAGGACTCGAGTGTGTGGGGCGGATTATATGGGAGATGGCGATCCTGCAGGTAACCTGGATCCAAACCATGTCAGGCTTTAAAGGTAATAACCAACACTATATACTTCGCCCAGAAACTAATTGGCAGCCAGTGGAGTGATTTTAGGATTGGTGTAATGTGGTCACCCGTAGGTGTACTGGTGACCAACCTGTCTGCCATATTTTGAACTAGTTGAAGTTTTCGAACTAGGCACAAAGGTAGCCCTATGTACAGCACATTGCAGAAGTCGAGACTTGAAGTTACCAGCGCGTTCACTACCGTCTTTAGGTAAAGGTAAATTCACGACATACTCTTTTGGAGTGGTGGATTCATCATCTTTTAAATTTATTTTTGAAGGGAGGATTGACTTAGTAGTAGCTGAGGAGCTGGGGTTTTATGCAGCTGTTTGCATGATGTTTATGATAGAATGGCAAAGCTGTCTATAGTCAGTGCAGGGCTGATACAAGTAATCAGAAGTAGCTGTCTGGCAACATTCCAAGCTGGGGATCACAGGAGTTGTTTGATGTGTTGGGATTTAGACCCAACCTCTGCCTTTTACTCAGCTTACTTGTTCTTTGTGACTAGTCATGCCTCCCATGGCAGCTATGTTGTGGTGGTGTCCAGGAGAGTTTCTCAACTTGCCAAACATGCCACTGGCCCCAAAAGCCTACCTACCTGTGCAGTAGACCACAGGATTAGCATATTCCTATAGTCAGGAACTTAATATTTATTTATATTTATTTATTGCATTTTTATACCGCCCAATAGCCGAAGCTCTCTGGGCAGTTTACAAAAATTAAAACCATGACAACTATTCAAACTATAAAACAACAGCAGTATAAAAACGTAGCATAAAAATACAATATAAGAGCACAAGCAGGATAAAACCAAGCAGCAATGCAGAAATTAATACAGATTTAAAATACAAAGTTAAAACAGCAAAGTTAAAAATTAAACCGATAAACTGTTAAAATACTGAGAAAATAAAAAGGTCTTCACCTGGCATCTAAAAGAGTATAACATAGGTGCCAGGCGAACCTCTCTAGGAAGCTCATTCCACAGCCAGGCCCTGCTCCTGGTAGCCACCTGCCTCACTTCCTTTGGCAGGGGCTCATGGAGAAGGACCCCTAAGGATAATCTTAAGGTCTGGTCAGGTACATAAAAACTACAGGTGACAGGAGGAAGGCATACCACTTCTGAGAAGGTGGTTGTTACAACATATGAGTGCATCATCACGGAGAAGGACCCCTGAGGATGATCTGGTCTGGGCAGGTACATATGGGAGGAGGCGTTCCTTCAGATAACCTGGCCCCTAGCCGTTTAAGGCTTTGAATGTCAATAGTCAGGAACATGAACATATTCTTGAACTGGTCCAAGTATATGTTACAAAATTCTGGGTTTTGAAACTTTACAAGCTGCATTCCGGACATACCTATTCTTGTAAGGGAGCTGATTGATCCATTATACAACAACTAAACCAACCCACAGAAGTAGTGGTGATGCAACTGGATACTTGCCCAAAATTGTTTGGTGTCAGATTTGTGGCAGTCTTTAGTAAGTGAAATTGAGTTATATTTGGCATCATGAGAACTTTGGCCCTGGGCAGATGTTATAAATGTTGCTGGCATATGCTATGCTTAGTCTAGCTGCATTTTTTTTCTCATTCTGTCTAGCTATGGAATGGCTCTTCATAATCAGTGTTACTATTTCAGATGGGCTTATAGCTTTCCTAGACCTATCATTGTGCCAAGGTTTCAGAAAACTCTTTTTAACCTTCATCTATTCTTGTACAGTGGACTATCTTTTTCAAAATGAGATCATACTGTTGAAACAGGTTTTCAACAAAAAGGCCACCATTAATTCTCTCAGTAATAAGAATACAACCGATGCAAAGTAAAAGAATCTTTGGACTTTTGCCACAATCTCTGAAGCTCTGTGGTTCTTTGGACAAAGTTGTGCTAATTCTTGTATATCCAAACAGAATGTAATTTGCTGATAATTTCACAACCTTTTTAAATAGTAACTTATAGCTCTTATTGTTAAAAATAATTTAAAAAAACCATAGTCAGTGGCTACAATTCATAGTTTAAAAAAACATAGACAGTGACTACAATTAATAATAAATCAAAAGGAGTCATACAGTGTGGGACTGCTGTACTTTGCACTGATGTCTCCTGTGACTCCTAGTCTTTGCTTACTTGTGCATTATTGTCGTTGTTGTTGTTGTTGTTGTTGTTATTATTATTGTTGTTATTATTGTTGTTGTTGTTGTTGTTGTTATATTTATATCCTGCCTTTTCCCAGGGCTGGGACTCAAGGCAGTTTATAAGATTAAAACATGTACAATTGAAACATATAAATACAAGTTTACAAAAGTTAAAATAGAATTAAACCTACAATAAAATTAAAAACATTTAAAAGGTTTAAAAACAGTAACAGATTGAAAACAACAACAACAACAACATACATTAACATAGGTTCAAAGTATTTCCAAAAACCTGCTGGAATAAAAAGCTTTTGCCTGCCTCCGGAAGTGTAGCACAGAGAGAGCCAGACTAGCCTCCGTAGGAAGGGAGTTCCAGAGCCTTGGAGCAGCCACGGAGAAGGCCGTCTCCCGCGTACCCATCAGGCGTGCCTGGGATGTTGGTGGGACTAGTCCAGGACATCTGTCTTTCATCCTGTGCTACCCCAGCCCTTTCAAAATGTTTTATATTTGGATTTTTTTAAAAAATTAAGTAAGCTGAATCTGCATCTTGCAACTTGTATGATACCTTGACAACAGAATACTGCTTTTTTGCAAAATAGAATCATTAGTGTTTGCTACATTGTAGGAAGAACTTAAATATTCAATGAACTTGCCCTGGTTAGTTTTCAGAATTGCCTGTTAAAACCTCTGCTCAGTCATGAAATTACCCAATGTTTCATGCTAGAAACGTAATAATCTTTGCTATAAAATAATTGTGCTGGTCTCCACAGTGGCATATCATTTCAGTATGGGTTCAGTGTAGGGGTGTGTGTGTATGCACCTTGTATGTTCAGTGTCTTTGCATCACACTATGTACACTGATCAAGTGCTGGCACTTCTAATTAGTGCCTCCCTAGTAAATACCTGAAGTGGTTATAGGCTCTCAGCTGTGAAACACACTTCATGCCCTTTGCAGTCTCCTAGTTTAGCAAATACATCTTTGGAGTTTAATCTTCACTAACAGCAGCTTTTCTTTTTTCCCTGATCTTGCTCCTGCTTAAGAACAAGCAACTTCAGCATTTGACTTGCTTTTCATGCTGCAGTTCTCGTTTGAACTCCATGTAAGGGCTAAGAACTACTTTGCACTGCATTTTTATGCTTCATTTCATTTTCTGCATAATTACATTATTAATAATGCTCTAACTTGTGCAGGGATGCAATTATTTACCCACACATTAGATTTCATTTTTTTCTTGCTTTATTTAAACGGGATGGATAAATAGCAAATAGAATGTAAAATACACATGTTGAAGAAATCTCTGTTTGTTTAAATGCAGCCATTAGTGATGAGTGAACTTACTATCTTGACTTTAAAAATGTTTTTTCAGCTTTTCTGGAAAATGGTTGAATATAATCCTACAGAGCATGCTCTGGTGTGGCATTTCTTGTCAGCAAGCTGTTACCTACCATGAAATGTTATTTCAGGTTAAAGAGGGTCCAGAGAGCTCTCTTACTTCACGACTGAGCCTACCCCTGTCCTCACTTATCTCCTCTACCCCCCATGCAGTTTGTTTAGGAAGGAGCTGCAGGAAATGGTAGGGAAAGCTTGTTAGCAGTGGGCATGAACCTTGTTTTGAGCTAGAACAAATTCAAAGATATCTGGACTTGGTTCAGAATAGCCAGATTTATCTTTGAAATCCTCATACTGCAAATTCAGCCTCATGTATGTTTCCGAGCCCGATTCAAGGTGCTTGTTTTAACCTATAAAGCCTTACACTGCTTGGGACCGCAATACCTGACAGAACGCCTCTCCTGGTATGAACCTGCCCGTACAATACTCTCAATATCCAAGGTCCTCCTTCGGGTGCCTACTCCGAGGGAAGCTTGGAGGACGGCAACAAGAGAGGGCCTTCTCTGTGGTGGCCCCCCAATTGTGGAACGATCTTCCCGATAAGGCCCGCCTGGTGCCAACACTGTTATCTTTTTGGCGCCAGGTAAGACTTTCTTCTTCTCCCAAGCATTTAGCAATATGTGATGAGCCTGCTCTGTTTTTAGGCTCATAGGGGTTTTTTTTTCTTTTTTTTTCTTTTTTAAGTTATTGTTGTGGTTTAAAATGTATGTGTATATTGTATTTTTGCAGTTTTAAATTTTTGTATATTGTTTTTAAATGTTTTAATTTTATGTAAACCGCCCAGAGAGCATTGGCTATGGGGCGGTATACAAATGCAATAAATAAATAAATAAATAAATAAAATGACTACCTGGATGCTGATACGGTTCTGATGACTTCAGGAATAAGGGCTCTGTGTGTAAGTGTGTCTGTGTGTTTCTTTGGTTTTGAAGCAGCCACCATTACCTATTCTGAACTGCACCTCATATTTGATGCTAAGAAAACATTCTTGTTAGGTTTCTTTGAAGACTGCAAACTGGGGAAGAGCAATGGATTCTAAGGGTGTGAGGAATTTTCTAGCAATTTTGTGCTATTTATAAGGTTAAACTGAATACGGTTTTAAACAGTTTTGTATCCACATTTTTAATGTCTATTGAGTTGAAGATATCTTGCATAATTGCTCGCACTTTAAAAATGGTTGGAGCCATTTTTAAAGCTGCCTTCAAATGGTGAAACCCTCTGAACCTCTTACATGCCTGAAATGCAGAAGTGGCAGTTTACATGCTGCTGGGATTTAGGATGGTGGTGCTTATTAATGAGATGTTCTATGCACACTTACTGGGAAATAGGTTCCACTGATCTCGATTATGCCAGCCCATGTGAGAAGCCCTAACTCATTGGTGTGAAGTTTGTGGATGTTCAGCCTCAGAATTAACAGTTATCACTTCCTGAGACACTGGAGACACAGCTTCTAGTTAGTGTAGACAGTACCAGGCTAATTGGACCAATGGTGTGACTCTGTATAATGTAGCTTTAAATGTGTAGTGGAATGTGTTTGAGAAAACATGAATTAGAAGCAGGCTGAAGGCAAAAACAAAAACATATACACATTGGATGCTATTTCTAAGCATTTCCCCCCTTTTGTCTCCTGTCTTTGGTGAAATCGTTTAGTTTTAGATGCTGCTTCACTTAAGGAGAAAAGTGTAGGATGCATGCTGTGCCTTACAGCTGCCATTGCTCAGAACTATCATTTTCTCTGTCATTTTTTCTTCTAATACTAGCTTCAAGCCAGATAAGTCATCTGTATGATAAATGGCAGAATGCTCCCCTTACTGATCCACATTGCTACAAATAAACGAAATCTGTTTTTGGAGACGGGAAAAACACAACCCATTATTTACGTTGCAGTTTTACTGGTGCTATAAAATGTTTTCAGCCTAGGCTGTAACTATCCTTTACTGAACTGTTCTTGTTCTGATGTTGCCTATTTTAGGTCTTCATTGTAAAAACAAGAAGCTTCTCCAAACTGGTAAACAAAATCTCAGGCATTCCATACATAAACAGAAACACTGAGTCCTGAATATTAGAACTGGAGATTCTGGATGAAAAATTGAACAATTGTCCATACTTTTCTGGCAGACTTTGTGACCATTATCAGAGACTTAAAACAATGGAGTGCCTCCCTTATAAGAACAGGGAAAATGGCAAATGGAGCAGTCTTGCAATTCTTAATGCCACTAGATAATTCTTACAAATTTGATTACATAAGCAGCTTCTACCCAAGGACCTTTCTTTTTGTGAGTATTAGAAACATCTTAACGTTTAAATTCAGACTTTAATACTTATGGATAAAGTGCTGGATCATGTTTCAGTAGTTATACCTGATGCCCTGCAGCCAGAATTGGAAACTCCCAGGTTTTTTTTTGGATTGTAAACCTGTGAGCAGGGACTGTCTTAAGAACCATTTTTGTAAGCCACTTTGGGAGCCTTTGTTGGCTAAAGGGCAGGATAAAAGTGCTATAATAAATAAATAATAGAATATATAAATAAACATTTTTAAAAAATATATATTTATTTAAAACATTCGTATCCCACCCTATATGATTAAGATCTCAGAGCAGATAAAATCACTTCACCAATCTAAAACAATAAATAATATACTCAGCTAAAAAAAACCATATTAAACCATTAATCAAGTTAAAACCAGTATAAAATTTAAAAGCAATAAAAACAATTGAAACAAACTATGTGCAACCATGGTGAATTTATCCCTCAACGGTTTTGATGAAGACTTTTACAGGGAAAATGGTGCTAATTATTTTTGTTTTAGATACAGTAAACTTGGAGGATAAAACATAGTGAAGGAGATGGTGAGCATTAGATTGTGAAACTATTTCCATCACAATGGCTGAATTCGGACAACATGATAGTCAATGGTAGGGTAATAATCAACTTTACAGTTGTGAATCTAGGGGGTACTCACCACACAACATGGTAATACATAATCAACTGTGGTGTGGATTAGATCAGCGCTGAGTTGACTATGGCAGCATTCGGACGACACGATAGTCAATACAACTGACGATTGTTTCCCACCCCCAGTTGCTTATTGTGTCATCCGAATTCAGCCAGTATTGCAGCAAACGGCTTGCACAGGCACTGTGCCTTGGTGATGAAGGTGAATTCAAGTATATATTAGAGCTGCTATGAGATATACAGCTAGGACAAATCTAGACTCTTGATTTTGCCCTCTTCACTTCGTCATCTTGAAAAAAGGATTGAAAACGTTGCCCTTGAAAAAAGGGCACAATTTAAAAACTGCTTAGCCAATTGGGGGGGCACATAACATGACCTTTGAGATGAAAACAACTGCAGTTCAGTGAAAGTACATGTCTGGAAAGCTGCTCTTTAGATCTGTGGCTTATTTGTTTTTGCAAATGTTGGTCATAGCAGCTGCCATAGCTTTAAATCCCTGCTTTATCTCTATTAGCTAATCGAAGTGAATATTCATGGTGCAGCAGGGAAAACAAGCAGAGTTGGTCAAGTTGAAACTGTTCTCAGAAAGCTGTTGTGAATTATATGCTGTGAGACGAGTCTTTTCAAGGTAAATCAGCGGCAGCAGAAGTAACTGTTGTGATGAACAACTTGTTGTTTGGAAGTCAATATGTTGTAAGCAATCAGTGGATAATAAGGTCTTTTCTATGTATCTTTCATTCTAGAGCTGCCCCCTCTGGGTTTATTACTACCTACTGCTGGGGACCTTGTGTACAGTAGAGCCCTTGCTCATTTCATAAAAGCCAGGATTTAATCTTTTAGAGAGGCTTATTTCTGAAAGACTTCAAATTTACAAACCTTAATCCTTCTCTCCACAGCATTAAAGCAGATCTCTTTATAACGTGACAGCAGTGTGATTATACTGCTACTAAATCTGTTTACAACGACATGTCTCGTGTTTTGCTAATCTGGAGGGCACTCTGCTTAGGCTTTCCCACTTCATATCCAGTGTATTCCTCTGCTTTTCTATTTGCACTGCTCTAATTTGCCTGTTGAAGGAGGGTGAGTGTCCAGCCTTGTCTTCCCTTTCTGCATGCAGTTATAAGTTTGTTCTTATGGTAAGGATTTCACTTTGATCAGTTTGTAATTTTAATTGCTAAAAATGGATGTTCTACCAAAGTAGGAAGTCTGTCTTGAAATTCTTCTTTTGATATATTGCTGCTTTGCGTTGCTAATGGTTTATTTGTGTCTGTTAGTTAGCTTCCTCCACTAAGTGTTGGTGTTGGTAGTGATGTTTTTGTCTCTCTCTTTCCTTCACTTCTCAACACCACCCCAGGACAGTTCACAATAATACTAAATAAATAAAATCATGGAATTGTGTAGTATGTGCCTATACCATGATTTTTTCTGGGGCAGCTGAGGGCAGATTTGCATATTTGTTAGGGGTAGCAGTTGCAGCCAAAGAATCTATTCTGATGTAATGCTAAGGTATAATTTATCCCCACACTAAATTAAATGCTCAAAACGTGTAAGTTTACCTTTTTATAGGGTTCAGGCATCACAATGTCCCACTATACATTAAATAAGCGATGATGACTTATTTAACCTAACATGGATTGTCCTGTTGTTTGATGAGAGTTTTTTTTTTATCCATGATGGCTTATTTGGCCAATATAACCCACTCAGGTAACCCACAGTTTGCAGAGTGGGTTATTTAACCCGTCATGTGTGGCCATCACAGTGGGTTATTGTTGTCGCTACAGAGTCACTTGGCAGGTACAGCAGATAAAAACTCCTGCTGCTTTCCTCCAGCCTCCAGTCCTCAGTTTCATGATCTGCCTAGCAACTATTGCACTTGCAGCCTGCTCCCACCCTAACCCTTTCCCTGATGGTGCACTCTGCAACCTTTCCAAGTGTCAAACACCGTCTTGGTTGGGTAGTGGCAGCTGTGCATGATTGTCATTTTGCCTTGTGTACATCTTTGCCAGGGGATACTGTATATGAAGTTTTGTCCCACTCCTGCAAACCTCCATGGAGCTATAGCTGTCACCCCCTTTTTGATGAACAGGTGCTTTCGTTCCTGTGGTGTTATCAGCATGCAGGGTTTTCAGTGGCCCTTGTGTGCATCCCTGGTAGGGCAGGGTGTGTATTAAGGTTGATCCTGATCCTGCAAATTTCCAAGGTTTTATTTGCCCCACCTGGTGCCCTCTGGATGTTTTAAACTACAGTGCCCAGCATTCCTTACCATTGCCCATGCTGCCTGAGGCTTATGAGCTAAAGTCCAAAATATCTGGAGGGCCATCAGGTTTGAGAAGGCTGACATAAAGCAACAAAGTGATTTTAGATCTGTAAAGAGCTCCCAAAAAATAAGTATTGCTTATTTTTCAGTTTTTTGGGATTTTTTTCTGGATGGGAAAAACACAGAAAAAATATGTGGGTTTTAAAAAATTATTTATTTATTTATTGCATTTCTATACCACCCAATAGCTGAAGCAATCTGGGCAGTTTACAGAATTAAAACCATGAAAGCCATTCAAAATATAAAACAAACAGTATAAAACATAGTATAAAATGCAGTCTAAAAGCACAATCAGGAAAAAAACCGAGCAGCAATGCAGAAATTAGTACAGATTTAAAATACAAATTTATAACAGCAAAGTTAAAAATTAAGTTGATAAACTGTTCAAATTTTGAGAAAATAAAAATAAATACATCTCCCCCCTCCCTCCTCCCCATGGTCTCAGAATTTCTGGAAATTTCACATTTCTACCTGAGGGTGGAAGCAGTCTGACATTTTGACCCAGTCCATCTGCTCCATAAGGAATGGGCTGTATAATTGGGTGACGATGGAGTCATGGGCTGCCGTGCTGTGCAAGGTTGTATATTCTCCTGTGGTCAGCTTGGCGTGGGGGTAAAGTGGCAGGAACGACCGTGGGCATCTGCTTTGTGGGCAAAGCCTGTTTTGGACAAGGACCCAACTGATTTTATGCTAGCAGAAAATAAAGAAGCTCTTAATGCTTTCATCTGATCTTTCTCCTGAGGTATTTTTTTGGTAGGGTGAGTCCTGCCAGGGTTTCCCCCCCACTCCTCTCCTTGCGGCTTTTTTTTTAAAAAAAACAATCCTGGAAAGCTTTGTGTATTTATGGGTAGTGATTGGCATCTACTCCTGAAGTTCTTAGTAAGCCTATTTTGCATTTTGCTTTTGTCTTGTTGATTTATGTGTGACCTCAACTTCCATTTGTAAAAAGAGAGAATGTAACCTTAAAGAATCTGGCTGCAAGTGGTTAATGGAATACCTCTATCAGATATCGCAGCAAAACTGAGTTTTGTAGGACATATATGCCCTTGATTCCAACAGAATTGGCAGAATGTTTCATTAGGTATTTTGAAAGAGCTGCTGTAACAAGCTTGATAAAGGCACAAAACTTGCACTGATGTGGTTTTGGATCCTACAAATGGTTTCAGTGAAACAAGATTAAGTACAACTTGTGCTAAATGAACAGTTATTTAGAAGCACAGGGCATTCATTATCTGCAATTATGAACTAAGGACAGCCTGTATCTATGTGGGAGGAAGAACAAGTGTATAAATCCACCAAGTGGAAAATAAAACTAAGAAAATTAGAGTGCTAAAGAGTATCTCAGATGCCATTCTATGAAGCAAGGTTTGGCTGTTTCTAGATACCTTAAAAGCACATCCTTAACACACTTTTTCTGATTGAAAATGGTTGTGTGGTTTTCAGCTCCACCTGGTTACACAAGGTATATATCTGCAGTACAAATATTTGTCATGAGTTGCCCATGAGCAGCATAGGCATCTCTGTAGGTGTTATTGTGATTGTCGTTCAGGAGACTTCCCTGCAGTTACGTCATATAACAAGGGTGTAATTAGCACATTGACATGAAGAACAGTGTAAGCAGCTGCTGCAAAGTTCTGGGAGCCTCAGACATCGTAGTTTTTCTTGAGAAATGTTTGCTGCTGTTAAGATTAAGTTCTTAACTAGGATTTAAAATGTCAAATTTAAAATAACCACACCCACATCAAAAACAGCCGGACAGCTTTGCTACTGATTCACTAGTGCACACTGGGCAAATAACTTATCTGTTTATGCCGGGTCGCCTGGAGTGCTGAAACAGCTTTGAAACAGTGTTAGTGAAACCTGTTTGCTTAGGTTTTCCTGTTTGCTGACTGTGCAGGTCTTTTATTTATGCCTTTGATACCTGTGCAGTTTCTCTCATGTAGATAAAACATTCCAATGTGTACATTTTAGATCCCCTTTTCTCTATTGCCTCAAACTGGCATGTCAAGCAAGTCTAATTCAGTGTGGCGTAGTGGCTAAAGTGTTGGACTGGGAGTCGGGAGATCTGGGTTCTAGTCCCCACTCAGCCATGGAAGCCCATTGGGTGACTTTGGGCCAGTCACAGACTCTCAGCCCAAAGTCTGTGAGGATAAAATGGAGAGGAGGAGGGTTATGTACACCACCTTGGGTTTCTTGGAGGAAAAAAGGTGGAATATAAATGCAATAAATAAATAAATTCTGGGGGCAGAATATATTATGAGAATGAGTGCATCTGTGTTCCTTCCTTCTTCAAGGTGTAAAAATGCCATAGGTGGTGGCTATAAGATTTGTTAAGACAGCAAGGAAGATGGAGAGGAGGGTATTTAGGCAACAGGCAGACAGAAGCATGGTGGGGAAATGGAGGCTTTGGAGGGGCATGAAGTGCTGTTTCTGTGACCCCCACATTGTCTATGGGTGGGATCCAGACTTAGTAATGCTTAGAGTAGACCCATTGAAATAAATGGAAGTTAAGTGGAGTCTCATCCAGTCCAGCATGTTTCCAAATTTTATCTACAGTCATAAGGGCTAAAATCTTACTTTAGTTTTTTGATTCCCAGGGTGTTACATTTCAGGCTTTCACTGTGCCCTGCAGATTTTACAGATACAGAGATCTCTAGCATAAATCAGCCCAGTTCTAGACAGATTTTGAACAATATCAGGAGAGAGAAATTGAGGCAAATATAGACAGTAATGGAGGACCGACAGCAGGCTAAGTTGTTCTTGCGACCCCCTGAGCCCCACCCGTTGCAGAATGTGATTCAAAAATAGAATTTGGAATGGAGGGCAGTGAAGCAATGCCTCTGCTCTCCTTGGACACTGATTCACCTGAAGAAAAATAACGAACACGGAAAGAGGCAATACAACTAGAGTAAGGAGGCAAGGAAAGGAAGCTAGCGAAGTGTTGAATGCACCTGGCATGGAGTCCCACAAAAACAATAGTAGAAAATCCTAGCAAAACACACCTAACTCTAAACTTGGTAAATCCCTGGGCTTAAAGCTTACAATCCCTAATAGTCACATTGGGGTCCCTGGGGTTTTGAGTGATACACACATCTGTGGCCCCAAGACTGTGGTCACACATACAATGTAGAGGTCACTTGAGTATCTCAGGCATTTATCTGAGCTTCCAGTATGATTGAGCAGTACCACTAGAACAGTTACTGCCTTAATATAGGAATGGATACTTCACAGGGTGAAGCTTTATCTGGGTATACAAGGCAGCAAAACAGTTCAAACAGCAACAACAAAAGGAAAGCTCTGGTCCTGGAAATGTAGGTTTGGCCCTAGATGGAGGAATGCTGCTATGAATGGGTCATGAGGAATGAGAAGTGTGCCAGCTGAATCCACAGGAGATCTTGGAGCAATATAAAAGTACATTTATGTGTGTTGTGTTGTGTTCTGTGGAAAGATCTCCGAGAAGGTCTGGACTCAAGGGCAGTTGTAGGGTACAGGCAAAAAGGAGGAAAGTGCACAAAGGTGACAATGACTTTGGGCATACTCATGATAGGGTTAAATGAACGATTCATTAGCTCGGCTTTGATGAAGGAATTGGAGCCTTCCTTTAAACTCCTGGCTTCATGATTGAATTTAGGCTGGCTGATAAAAGCAAGACATCTGTGGGACAAGTGTGTTGAGGTTTCCAGAACAAGAGAGACCACAAGAGAACACAAATAGTGCTTTTATCTGCTGATCTCTCTAGAAGTGAAGACACTTAAGGATTAGGCCACATTTCCCACCAAGGATTTAGATTGGCCAATTTAGGCTTCCCTTGTTGGTTGCTTGACCGGGGTGATGATCTGGAAGTCAGGAAGGTGTTCACAGTTATTCAGAGTTCCCATTATGGGAAGTGGTACAGCCGCTTCTAAAAAAAAGCCCTCCCGGACCCCTGGACTTAATAATTACAGACCAGTATCAAATCTTCCTTTTTTTGGCAAGGGGATCGAGAGGACAATTGCCTTCCAACTCCAAGCAGTCTTGGAGGATACAGATTTTCTAGACCCATTTCAGACCGGCTTCAGAGCGGGATACAGAGTTGAGACTGATCTGGTTGCCTTAGTGGATGATCTCTGCATGAGTATTGACAGGGGGAGTGTGTCCCTGCTGGTACTTTTGGAGCTCTCAGCGGCTTTCAATACCATCGACCATGGTATCCTTCTGGAATGCCTGAGGGGTTTGGGAATCGGGGGCACTGTGCTCCAGTGGTCCCGGTCTTACCTCTTGGGTATGTTCCAGATGGTGATGCTTGGGGATAGCTGCTCCTCAAAAAAGGAGCTGTTATATGGTGTACCACAAGGCGCCATCCTATCCCCAATGCTATTCAACATCTACATGAAACCACTGGGAGAGATCATCTGAAGGCATGGGGCGAGGTGCTATCAGTATATTGATGACACTCAAATATATTCCTCTATGCCTACATTAACAGCGTCAGCTAAGGATAGCGTGTCTCCTCTGAATGAATGCTTGGAGGCAGTAATGGGCTGGATGAGGAAAAACAAACTGAAGCTGAATCCAGACGAGATGGAGGTACTTACTGTCAAAGGCCCTAACCTGGGTTTGGAGGTGTGTCAACCAGTTCTAGATGGCGTTTCACCCCCCCCCCCCCCGAAAGATTGTTTTTGCAGCTTGGGGGTACTCCTGGATCCGTCACTCAAAATGACGGCCCAGATAGATGTGACAGCCAGGAGTGCCTACTATCAGCTTCGGCTGTTATGCCAGCTGCAGCCTTTCCTAGAAGTGGAAGACCTAAAGACGGTAGTGCACGTGCTGGTAACCTCGAGGCTCGATTTCTGCAGTGCGCTGTACATAGGGCTTCAACTAGTTCAAAATATGGCAGCCAGGTTGGTCACTAGTACATCTAGGGGTGACCATATTCAACCAACATTAAAATCACTCCACTGGCTCCCAGTTAGTTTCCAGGCGAAGTACAAAGTGTTGGTCATTACCTTTAAAGCCCCACATGGTTTGGGTCCAGGTTACCTGCGGGATCGCCTTCTCCTGTACAATCTGCCCCGCCCACTCAGGTCCTCTGGAGAGAACTTAAGTCAGTCAGCCAGAACTAGGCTGACAATTGTTACCAAGAGGACCTTCTCTTCTGCTTGCCTCCAGACTGTGGAATGGCCTGTCGGAGGAGATTCGTCAACTTAATACTCTCTCTGAGTTTAAGACAGCTATAAAGACCAGTATCTTCGGGCAAGCCTACCCAGATGAATTTTAAACCTAAGAAATTTAAGATGTCCTGATTGTTATTTTAATTTTGTATTGGTTTTATATGCTCTTTTAATAATTTTTATGCATTTGATTTATATTTTATTGTTGCATTAATGTTGTTCCCTGCCTTGATCCAAAGGGAGGGGCGGATAAGAAATAAATATAGTATTATTATTTTTATTTGCATACTCACATGAGGGCAACTCTTATTAATTTCATTACAGTAGAAGACACACAGGTCATGATCTTCAGGTACAATAAAGGTGGGTAGCTAGCATAAGATGAGGATTCTTTTGTCCAACTGTTACAAGTCCCTTGACTGTGCAGTGTTTCAGAACAAAAGACATAGTAGACCAGGTGCTAGGGTGATACTAGCAAAATACATTTGTAAAAGCCATACTGGCTAAACTTCTCATTAATAACCAGGTGCTGAGAGGAAACAAGATTGGTGGTCATTACTTTCATACTCTGTTTGTGATTTTCCAGACATATTGGCTTGGCTGCTTTTAGAAACAGAACTCTGGACAAGATGGACTTTGGACAGATCCAGCAGGGCAATTCTTAATTTTTAAGTGGGAACTATTTGCCTTATCATGTATGCAGAGTGAAGCTTTTGTAAGCTCTCTCATTTATGCAAGAGTCAAAATAGATTTGACTGCTTCAGTGTTGAATTGATAGATAGGCAGTACATTTAATATTCATTATATATCCATTTTCCTGTTACCCAGTGTAACCAGACATCTCAAAATAGCTATATTATATCAGCCAATATTGCAGAGTTGACAAACCCTGAGCATAACTTTGAGAACATAAATAGCTTGAAAAACCTATTCCAAGCAGTGTGATTTATGGGCAAGTCACTTTGACATCAACTCAAATGAGTTTTCAACCTTCTTTTGAACAGTGAAACAAGTGCATCAGTGGCATTTTGAGACTTTTCACAAAATCATTCTTCTGTCCCAAACCAAAATGCCTTCAGTATAAGATGACTTTATTACACGACTTAGGAGACCTTGTTTCTGCACTCTATAATTTTTTTGACCAAATATCCTTTCTGTTTAAAACCGTTCTGAATATGTGTTCAATATAAAATGGCTTTTAGCCATATGGTGAAGATATAGCCAAAACCTTGACTTAATAGCTAATGCTAATGTTTGGCTGGAAGGCAAAGAGCAAGGCTTATATTGTGTGAGGATCAAAAAAGAAAAGAAAAAAAGGAACGTGTCTGGTTCCCTAGAACAAGGACAATGGAGATATTAGTAGCTCTAACTTTATGAGCTGCGTTTTAAGATAGCAATTTCTTGTTTTCTGTTTGCTAATACTGTGCAGAATGAGACTAGGCAAGACCTGCTGCAGAATAGGCTTAAGAAAATATTTCCCCTTCCTAACCCTTGACTAATGTATTTGTAGCCTAACTGAGTGCTGGAGCTTCTGCTGGAGTTGGGGTATTGCCTACTTGAGAGCAGATCGGTAAAGATACAGGAAATGGGGTGGAGTAATTTTACAGTAAGATGATTTAACTAATGGCTGTGTTCAGACAACACAATAGTCAACGGTGGGGTAATAATCAACCTGACCATTGTTTATATAAGGGGTACTCCCCACACGACAGGATAATAATGAACCATGGTATGGATTAGGATCAGCCTTGAATTGATATTAGTCCATGCTGAGTTGACTCAGTAATCCCCTGCCCTCTCCTCCCCCACCTCAGTCCTCCCACTAGTTATCCCTTCAGTCATTGCTGCTGAAAATCTATCCTGCCAGCTGGACTAGAGCAGCAGTCACCGCTTTGACTGCTCTTGCCTTGCGACTCTGGAGAAATAACCGATGGTGGCCAAGGAAATGGTGCCCTCCACAAAACATGATAACCAATGATGGTTCAAATAGCCAACTCTGTACAGTGTTGGTTATTTGCGTTGGTTATTTCAGCCAAATAACCAACCGTTGGTTAAAAAACCTCCACACAACATAATAACCAATGGTGGATTAAATAACCAACCGTCGACTATTCAAACCACCATTGGTTATCATGTTGTCTGAACCCAGTCCATTAGTCCTTAATTGGGAGGATTGTGCCCCTGAATTGGGTCACTAGGATGTCAAGGTGGATTCCACCAGCAGCATCACTATCACTTTCCTTTTTTTGTTTCAGTTAAGAGAAGGGCAAATAGAGTAGGGCGAAGGCACAAAGTGGCTCATGCTTTTGGTAGAGGATCCTGGTTTTGAAAATCTTGAAGACTGCTGGTCAAAATGTTTTCTAGGAAAAAGAAGTAGGTGTTACTGGGAATATAAGAGTTCTTTTCCATGAGAAAGGAAGCAAATATTTTGAGCTCAAGATGTTTAAAAGCCATATAGGGTGAATTTGGACAACACTTTAGGCAACGGAGAAGGAAATAGCATACTGACTGTGCATTATTTTTGCGGCGGTGCGGTAGCACCTGCCACATGACATGTTGCCCCTCCCTCCATCGTGCGGCTGAAAGGCCTGGCATCCTTCTGGGCTGCTGTGTCTCCTTTCTGTCACCTCCCTCAGTCCGTATCCCAGCATGCACCGCATAGCGAATTCTATGACCAAACGGAATAGTACACGGGGGGGGGGGGGTGCCCTCCACACAACACTTTAAACAATGGAGTTCGGGATAAACAACTGAGCAGCCCGTTGTTTTTCTCCGTTGTTTAAGTGCCCCAAATAGCGTACTGTCAGTTGTGTGTGCGTTGTGTGTTGCCCTCCACACGACACAGTAAGCAACACAACTGACGATTGTTTCTCTCCTCCCCTCCATTGATTACCGTGTTGTCTGAACCAGGCCATAGTGTGAGTGCACACATACAGCCTAAGTGAATGAGTGATCTTGGTGAGATTCAGTGTGGTGTTTCCTGGAAGCAAGGGAAGGGGCTGGATCTCAATACTGGGGGTATGCTAGATACACAATTCTTGAAATCAAAAGGCACATAACTTTCCCCATGGTTCAGTCTTTACAAACCAAAGCAGCCTTCAGCCCAGTTTTTTTTTCATTTTATGTTTTATGTTTTGCTGTCTCAAAGCATTAAGGGATGCCAATTCTGTAAACAATCAATAGCTTTTTGGCAAGGATTATGTTCTTGTCTGTGTTCATTTCTCACAAGAGATTTTTTTGGGCAGCTGTTTAAAGTTCTCAAGGTAGCTCTCTAGAGATACTTTGGCTGTCAATACAAAATCAATTTGTGTCAGATTCAATTTATAGTGTCTGGAAACCATACAGTTACGAGATGGGTCTCATCTCATTTGTATACCATGCCAATGCTGGTGTACCCTGGAACACAGCATTGTTTGCATTAAGTACTGCTGCCTTGTTTGGTTATATGGAAGCTGTATTTACAAAACTTATTGACTGTTAATTCGTTTTTTCTCTGTGGGTTCCAGCTTTCAGCTATATGTATGTGCACTAACAAATTCAATTGGGCAGTTCATTGAATTTGTAAGGGGCTCTCTGCTGTGTTCCAGAGATAGCAACAATATTTGCAAAAGCCTATGCAGAATATAACAAAAGATGTGGTATTACAGCTGTTTGGGGTCAATAGTATGAAAGCTACACTCTGATAGGTTCTGTTTTTATTTGTTGCCAACTCTGGGACAAGTATTGAATGTAACAAAAGGTAATATTGGCAGTTGTGCAATGCTGGTTTTCACACCTGCTTTCCATGTGCTTCAGTTAGTAACTAGTGTGCTCAAAGCCAATTTTGTGTGTGTGCTAAACCATGTGCTATCATTTGCAATGGGCCATCCATACCTTGTTGTCATAGTTTTTTCTAATATGGTACCTGCATGAAGTTTTATACATACATGGTTGGAGAGTAGTTATCAGAATAATGAATATGGTATGTGATCCAAATTGGCAATTTATGTCCAAGTAAAGGAAATGCCTAGGTGGCCAGAACTTCCTTTGAAGTTTTCTGTAATTCCAAAGGGGAATGCCATCTACATATTCAGAACAATTGCAAGGTACAGCTCAGCAGTGTTGAGAGTTAGAACTGATGAAGTCTCAGTTGGTTTTTAAAAGCAAATTCCCTGTCTTCTGGCCTTGCCGTCTCCTTAGTGTGGTAATTTTCTATGGTTAAGAAGTTTGTTTCTTTATGTGGATGGAGAGCATTCAGGCATGCAGCCTGAAGAGATAGTGTCCCAGTAGAACTGTGCCATCTGATTAAAGTGACTTGCCTCTTTGGGATTGGGAATTGTTACTCAGAAGATTTCAAAGAAATGCCTAGATGCCTGGGTGATTTTCCTGTTGCATAAATGACTACTTGGCCATGGGGGCTTTACCTGTGCCTTTTCAGGCTATTGGCACTGGATACAGTAGCCCAAGAAAACACTGAACATAATTGGACCCCAGTCTATCAAATCAGTTTTGTTTTAATTTGCTCATTAAAAGGGTTAGGAGCTTCTGTCACAGGGGATGAGGATAACTTCAATTAGCCACAAGGAGGTCAGAGCCAATTTCACTGACCCTGTTCAGATGACACACTAAGCCATGGTGGTTAAGCACTTTGAACTAAACATTATGGCTTAGTCTGTCGTGTGAACCATTCCTAACCATGATGGCTACATAGCCACAGTTTAAACATGCTCATTAACCATTTGCTGCAAAAGGATTAGCAGCCTAACCATGGCTTAGCGTATCACCTGAACAGGCCCCATGTGAACATTTTCACAATGAGTGCTGAAAAACTCAGGAAGATAATTTTTCGCACTGTCAAAAATGTTTGTAAAACAGTGAGTAGTTGACACAAAGCCTGCTTCAAAGTAATTGATTTTGGTCTTTACAAAATTATGTTAATGTTAAATTATCTTCCAGTTTGAAAACATTCCAGGTACCTGGAAAATGCATGTGCATAACTGAGGTTTTTTTTTAAAAAAAATAGACCTTATTTTGTTCATTTAAATTGCTGTTTGTATGAAAGACACTGAAGGTATGTGGTTAAGGAAAAGCAGATGGGAATCTTCTAAAAACTAGTTTCTAATATTCAGCTTGAGATGGGCTTCCTTCTCAGCACTCAAAGCCCATGAGGTTTCCATGGCAATGTTCTTTCTGCTAAAGGTTACCAGAAAATTACACTTAATGGCTGTATCAGCAACACAGTTCAATTTCACTTCCCATATTTACTGTTGTCTTCCAGCGTAGAAGCAGTAGTTCAGCTCAATTAATTTTCAGCATGTGTGTGTTTACACTAACAAAGTAGCAATCTTCTTTACATACAAGGTGATGACAATGTCCCTCCCTCGCATCCATCCATCCATCCATTTCCTCTCCCTTCTCCTCTTCCAACAGCATTTATTAAACAAGTCAGTCCTGCTTGTTAATGCATCTGTTTCCGTTTGTGCTTGGAGTGTACCGCATGTTTGCTCGGGGCAACAGGCTGAGTTCTTGCAGTATCTTGGTGGCATAGGAGCCACAGCGACACCAGTCCATCCTGTGCCACTAAGGTAACATGAGAAGTCCATGCCAGGCTCCACCTCCGCTGCTACGGGGAAGAGCTGTCCAGGGCTTCTCATGTTAGCCCAGCAGTGTAGAATGAAATGGCACTGCCACACTTCTCATGCCACCAAGGTAACGTTACAATTTAATATTTAGTTATTTAATGCTGGGTGACCAGCCATAAGCAAAGCATGGATGGGGTGGGTCGGGTGCTGCTCATGAACAAGCATGTTTAAAAGATGTGCAAACTTGTTGATTTTAATTAAAGCCTGTCCTGATACAAAACTATCCAAATAACATGGGGCTCTGTAATATGCCTTAGGAATTCTGACGAAAAGAGCAAAGAAAGAGACTGCCTTTTTAAACGAAAGAACTTGCTAAAATTACCTGTTCATTAACAGTGTGAGACAATGTTTAAAAAACCCAACTAACTCTAAAACCATCCCGGTTGGCTTCCTACATCCAAAGTTCAGGTACAGGACAAAGTGCCAAGATTTTATTTAAAGCATTGATATACCATCCTTCATCACAATAGATTCCTGCTTTTAATTAAAAATAGTAAGAATCATTCATATTAAATCATTTTTAGCAGCCCTAGCTGTTCCCTAGTGCCTAGAAATGTGATACAGGTTTCCCATCTAGGTGAGAACTAGACCTAAGGGGTTAGTAAAAGAAAAAGGGTAGGGGTCTTGATTTTGATTGGTAGTAGTCTTGCAGGCACAAACTCTGGAGACATTTTGGAGTAGATTAATTATTACATAATGTATTGAAAATTCTTGTTCATTAACTTGATTCTTTTGGGATGCATTCCTATGCATATTTAGACAGAAAAATGCATAGGATAGTGGTTGTTCGTGAACACTCACCACCCACCAACCCCCCCCCCCCCACACACACACAGATACACACATATTTATTTATTTATTTATGACATTTCTTGGCCGCCTTTCAGGGCAGAAGCCCTCACAAGGAGGCTTACAACAATAAAATACATAAAATATTAAAAGCAATAAAGCAGCAATTAAAACAATAAAACCAGCAGGAACAACAATAGCAGCAACAATAACAATAGCAGCAATAACAATACTCATCATGCAAATGACATGGTAAAATAAAATGTTTTAAGGCCTTCTTGAAAGCCTGCAAGGAAGGTTCATGGTGGACCTCCGATGGAAGTTTGGGGCCACCGCAGAGAAGGCCCTCTCCCATGTGGACACCCACCTTATTGCTCTAACAGGTGGGTAAATGAGAAGGGCCTCTCTTTCTGATCTTAAAGTGTGGGCAGGCTGATATGGGTGAAGGCGGTCCTTCAAGTAACTTGGTCCCAAACCATATAGGAATTTAAAGGTGAAACCTAGCACTTTGTGTTGGGCTCAGAAACACACAGATAACCAGTGCAGCTGGTGCAGTTATGTGGTCAAATCACCTTGCTCCCACCAATACTCGGGCGGTTGCATTCTGCACCAGCTTAAGCTTCCGAACCTTCTTCAAAGGCAGCCCCACGTACAGTGCCTTACAGTAGTCCAACCTGGACATGACTAGTGCATGGATAACTGAGGCCAGTTCTTGTGGACATTGTGGACATGTCTATAACTTTTTTCAAAAAATGGAGGCAGGAAAATTGGAATCAATGAACTCTGAAGCAAATTTATAACTGTCACGGATAAAGAAGATGTAAGTCAGTTTGCAAATCATAGAGATATTTTTTTAACTGCTCAAAATACAGTTTCTAACAGTTCCATATTTTCCCAGCTTTTTTATTTGTTAAGCAAAATGACCAATTTTTTTAAAAAAAATCTGTTAGCAATAATTAGCAATGAATCTATGTATTTGTTCTAGATGACATTCCAAATTAATGAACTTGTTAAACACCTGGCATATAGAAACTTAAAAATAGCATTCATAGATTTCTTATTAACAGAAACCAAATGTTCATTTAAGAAGTGGAGTTTAAACACTGGTAATATAGTATAGAGTATATACCATTGTGCATAGTATATATCATAGAATTAATTGGATATGTGAAATTTTCACCAAGAAAATGTCAGCTCATACATCAGTTAGATTTGTGTTAAAGGTTGCCGTGGACTTTTCACAACCTAATGAGGACAGAACTCCATTCTAGTCACTTAGGCAGCGGAGCTAAATAACTAATTTATTAGGAATATCCTGCCCCAGTTAGTTCCCTAGAGAAAAATGAGTCAAAATTCCTTGGACAATGGAATTTATGTTAATGATCCCAAATTAATTTTCTATTTTAAATGGGAATGAATCCATAACATGTAAAAAAAGATTAGAAAAATAAAAGGCACTTCATTGAACCCACGTTCTGTGCAGAGAACATTTTTGTATATATTTTTTTCAGTTAACACAGACCATTGTATGCCTGTTCGCTGCTGTATCGCCCTCATTTTTAAGTCTTTTCAACATAGGATCCAGAACTTATAAGGATCATGGCACTCCTCTTTGGAGGCCGAATCCTAACAAGCCATCTTAGGCCATATGATCCCTCAGATCCCTTACTCTAATCACAAACTGGCGTCTGATTGTAGTTTGCTTTTCCTTGTGGGCTAATAGCTTCTTTAGACGTAACTTGTAAGGATGTTGCAACTACATCTTTTTCAGCGCATAGTTAAACTATGGAATTCACTGCAACAAGCTGTAGTGATGGCCAGCAATTTGGATGGCTTCAAAGGGAGGTTGGACAAATCCCTGGAGGAGACAATCTCAATGGCTACAAGTCATGATGGCTATATGCTTTTTCCAGGAGCAGAGGCAGTAAGGCTATATACAGCAGTTGCTGGGGAACATGGGTGGGAAGGTGCTGTTGCACCATGTCCTACTTGTGGGTACCTGGCCAACAGCTGGTTAGCCACTGTGTGAACAGAGTGATGGACTTGATGGACGCTTGGCCTGATCCAGCATGGCTTTTCTTATGTTAATTTCATACCCATGAAGGTAAATAATCTCTAAATCTTTCATCAAAGCCCAGTCTTTCTGTGACCTGTACAGATAGCAACTCTTCGTTGATCCCAGTTTATTACTGCAGTTGAGATCAAGTGGCATAGTCTTAAAGGAGAGAGACCTTTTTTGGATTGAGACCCTTCTGCTAGGCCAGTTCAGATGAACACATCACTCTTTCTGCTTGTAATAAACTTTTCATGTGTGTGTGGTGCTCAGCACCATGCACAGTATCACACTCACTGAAAGAGAAATCTGTAATAAGGTGCTGGTCTTGGAGCTAAAACATCCTTGCTCACCCCAGAATCTTGTTACCTTAATTGTGTCGCTTAATTGAATTATTCGTAGATCCTCTGGCCCTCATTATGTAAACAGTCCTCTAATTATTTGCATGACACTTGTGGCCTTTTCATACATTATTCAGCAATTAATTTGGTTTGTCATAGTGTCAGTGGTCTC
The DNA here is from genome assembly GCA_029215795.1 of Anniella stebbinsi. Taxonomy (NCBI): domain Eukaryota; kingdom Metazoa; phylum Chordata; class Lepidosauria; order Squamata; family Anniellidae; genus Anniella; species Anniella stebbinsi. The sequence goes on from JARDYH010000001.1 coordinate 366,200,571, forward strand.
AGACTTTTATGACTGTATGAAGTGTGCGTTTCTCCAATTGCTTGTTGCGCTTTACACTGTAATACATCTTAAGGGTGCACCAAAACAAAAAATAAAAAATGTAATGACCCATATCCTTGGATGGGTGAGTGAGGAGCCTTGGTTGTTGGCTGATGCTCTTTCAACTTACCTATGTTTCCAAAATAACTGATAATGAGAACTCACCATCAGTCCATATTCTCTTTTATGGAGCGTTTAGGCTTTGAAGTACATCTGTTGGACTGTTACCACTGTTGGTGCATTATTCCCCTTTTATTATTTTGCGGGGGAGAATGGACACAGTGTTGGAGATCAATCAGTTATTGTGAATTGACTGGATATTCCATGAAGCCCTGATAAAGTTTGAAGAAATGGTCTGCTGTCTACCAAGCAAGATTGCCTTTTAAAAATGACTTCTGTTTTAATGGTTTATAGTGGAATATACTCATTTCTGTTTTAATTTAGTTAAAACACAGTACTATTTTAGGCTGTCTCTCATGTTTAAAATCCAAAGAGAAGAAGTGTTGTGTAAATTGTTCGCATTCATAGAAATCTTTCATTGTTAAAAGTTTAATCAATCATTACATTATTATTTTTTAAATAAAACCTGTTGATGAAAGCATTTATTCTAATAATGGTTTAAAAATACTTGACTGTCATTTGACCAATATTTAGTCAATTTACCAAATCCTTTTTGCCTTCTCAAATGCCATCCCTACTTTGTATATAGAAGATTCAATGTTCAATCCTGACATCTCTAGTTAAAGACTCTTGATAGGACAAGAAAAGAAAATAGATTTGCTATATCTTAGAAAGCCGCTGCCATTTGGAGGCCACACTATTGGTCTTGATGGCTCTGCATAGAACAGTCTTGTGGGTTCTCGCTTTTTTCTCCTTGCCTCCTTTTGTGATGATGAATGTGGGTTATTTGAAAAATAGGTGTGCACCTAAAAAGAATGAGAGAAAGTGAAACTGAAGTTTCACCTGTCTCAATCTTTGGCCCTTTTTTATTATTAAACCAGCAGTGTTCATAGTGCTTTAATACAGAGTGAAAAGGAGAGAGAGAGATCTTAGAAAGGGAATAGCTGAGAAGAGACAAAAGCTACCCATCAAGATAGCAAGTATCTGTTACAATGAGAAAAGGACGTTGAAGACATGGTTTTGAGGAGGGAATTAATATATGAAGTTCTACACTGAAGGATTTTTGGGAAGATGTTCCCAGCATAAAAAGCAGAAACATTTTTTGGGAGCTGAAATTGGAGCAGGGCAGTTACTCCTTTCCTGGCTTTATAAAATGGATATAAAAAGCAAGACTTACCTTTTTTCTCTCATTTTTTTTCTTTTTACTGAAGCACAGATCTTTGTATTCTTCACACCATAGTATGAAGCATAGTCATGGGTGATTCCATCTTGCATAAGAAGGGGTTGTCACTCAGTCTCATAGCAATGTTATCTAGGAGTCTCTCTTCCTTGTTGTGATCCAGAGTCACAACTGAAATAATAGCTACATGTCTCCTAGTATAGGTACTTGCTGTAAAGTGCATAATGAAACTGAAGCATGCATTGGGAGAAGTTGGTAATGCTTGTAATAGCATTCCCAAGTGTTGCAGTAATGTGCTTTCCCCTGACTGAGGTGTTGCTTAAATAAAACAGGAACTGTTTTATTCCACAGGCCATCAGCTGTAAAGGGCAGCACAGTATCTCCTACACACTGTCAAGAAACCAGACGGTTGTAGTGGAATATACACATGATAAAGACACAGATATGTTTCAGGTAAGTGTGCTTAAGTTACTTAAGAATAGATTTTCTGCATTGCTACTTTGGTAGGAAATACATCTGTTACAGTCTGTGAAGTAGAATCTTAACTGCTTCTTTGCAGAAGTTTGTGGTATCAGTATGGGGTGGGGGAACCCATGCCAAAACATGGGCCTGTTGTATAGACATCTATTGAGTTGCATGGCTGCACACTAGGAAACTATTGCCAAGTGTGTGTTTTTCCAGCTCCTGTATGTGTGGCAAAGTAGATGCTTATGTGCTGGTAATCTATGACTACACATCAGGTGTAAACATATATTTTTTTTGCCACTGAAGAGCTTTCTGTGTATGAAATTTGAAGCAGTCCTTACATTACAAATATTCTGAATAATAATAATTCTGAATAATGAATGCAAATCTTTCCTACATCGGCCTGCCTCACTCTGAACTATTATGCCTCTTTTTTGCTCAGTTTGTCATGGTTTTGAAATTCATCACTGGGTTTTGTTGTTGACAAAAGAGGAGAGACATTCCATAGACCTTACAATAATAAACTTGAGCCTGGACCGTGTCCCATTCTTGCTCTTTTGAAAGCTCTCCCAGTGGAAACTAGTGGCGGCTGCATTATTTATACTTTAATTTATTGATGCTCTCTAGATCTTTTTGATAGCAGGTTCATCCCACAGTAAACGTACTGAATTACAGATGTACAAAATGTCATTTTTATGAGGAACACCGACAAAGTTGTTACTTAAAATATACTTTTTCAGATTTTCATTCATGCAGAGGTAGTTCTGGGTTGTTTATACGATAGGTGGACTCAGCTTTTTCTTGATTGTTTTCATGACAAACACTCCCCCTGCTCTCAGTAAATGTATGCACTTCATAGAGATTACAGATATCTTGTGCTTCCAAAGCACAGAACATATCAGAGCATTGTTTGTTACTTTTATATCCTGTTTCTGCTTTGGAAAGCTTCACAGGGCTCCCAGTGCTCTCCCATTCAGGCTCTGACCAGGTCCACTGTGCCTCTTTACCTTCGGTGTTGGAGTATTAGAATCTCCCTATGGAAACTGATCTATGGTGTAAACATAAGTTTTATGCAACACAGAATATACAATCCTGTACAGACTTGGGCTTTCTGAGAGTACTGATTTCTACTGAAAATGCAAGATTCATAAATTGGTTGAAAAGTTCTTAAGATGTGTGGATATTATCTGATGCAGCCTTGGTAGCCATAGGCAACCAAGAATTCCATGCAGGTTGGTAGAGAAGGGATGGATTGGTCCATCCCTTCTCTGCCAGCCCGCTTGGTATAGTTAGCCAAGGAGGAAAAAGTATCTTCCTCCATGATCAGCACAGAAATGTAAAGGGCCCCCAGTTGTGATTCCTCTTTCGCCAGTCACTTGGTTGAAGGTTTTTTTAAAAAAATATATTATTAGCCTGCATTTCCATGCTGGTCAAAATGTGAGGGGGCTTCCCCTCTTCCATGACCAGCATGGAAACACAGGCCACTAGCTTCTTAGCATGCAAGTAAAACACTTTGCAGGCTCATATCTTTCTTAGGCTGGTCTTTCAGTGGTTACAGCAAGGGGAAGTATTTATGTTCTGCATTGTAAATCACTGCCGCCCCATCCTCTTGCTTCCTGCCCATGTGACCCTCACATTGGTCACCCCACTTGACCCAAAGTTACTATATCTCTTCAAGGGGTAAAGTAACCGCATTGGGCTTGTTTGAATGGCAGACAATGTAAAGAGCTAATTCAACTGTGATCGTTCAGACAATTTTTCTGACAAATGTTGGAAGATTACAACTGGTCTTTAGAAGTACAGCTGAGTTTTTTATAGCAGTAGTAAGTAGATATTTGAGAGTATTGCAAGCCACTTCTCACGGATAGTTGTCTAGATGAGCTTAGGTAATAGGAACCACTTAAAATAAAAAGCGAGCAAAGATCCAGAAATCAATTCTTATTACTCTGACATTTGCAGAGGGGAATTGAGGGCCTTTTGTTTTTCTTTTGTTTTTCTTTTGTTTTTTTACTTCTACACATTATTGTTAATGTATAGCATTTGTCTCTGGATCTTCCTCCTGGGAGCCCTGTACAATACATTATCATTTATCTCAATTTTTGTGATTGCAGAGGGTGACTTGCCAAAAGTATCTCAACAAATCCATGACTAAGCTATGGTGTGCATCTAGATCTCCTGTACCATATAGCCCATCATTCTTATCTTTGATCTGCTAGGCTGCTCTTGGTTTTCAGGCTGACAGCTTGATAGGCTATAGTTTCAAGTTACATGTAACAGTTTATTCAAATATTAGTGAGCTCATGCTCACCTTGCCCACAAAGTCATAAGATTCTTAAAGGTTACTTGATGACTCACATCATTAGGTACAGTTATTGCATTTTCACCGTTTGTATAGAGGTGCTTGAGTGGCATATTAGGATAAAGTAGGAAAGCTACAAGTTTGGCTTTCAAGTATTGCTAGCAAATGATAAATCCAACAGAACTTCATTGCAATGTATTTAATTTATTTATTTGCTCTACATCGAAAAATTCCAGTGCACTGAACAGTAAGAAAAATGTCAACGTACAAAGGAATAAAACATTTTAAATCAAATTGTACAAATAACTATGGGTGGCCTTTTAATCAGGAAAGGTTTGTTCAATAAAAAGTCCTTAGCAAACACCAAAAATAAAGCAATGTTGATGCCTGCTTGACATCAACTGTGGGGTGTTCCACAGAGAGGAAGCTAATACACTAAAACCTCTAGTGAACTCCAAACAGACCTCAGTCACTGGTGGAACAACCAGTGAGTGCCTCATCCAATGACCAGAATGGCCAAACCAGAGAATTCTATGAAATTCAAAAAAAGTGTTTCAGAAATTAAAATGTCCCAGCAACACAAGCACAACCTTACACCTTGGTAGCAAATGTAAAATATTAAGAGATAGCTTTGGGGGGGGGAGTCCATTGGGTTCAGATATTTCATACTTCAGTTGCTGCAGGATTCCTTCTGATTCTTATATGCACAAAGAACAAAAGCTTGTTGATATTCCTTGCTGATGTTTAGGAAGCTCATAATGTTGGGTTATGGCCCATCTCCAAAAAGTAACATTAGTCTCTTCAAGGGCAAGACAAATCTATATTACAATTACTGCAGTTAAAAGCTGTTCCAGAAACTCAATGCTTGCCACGTTCATTTTGCTCCTCAGTGTTTCTCCCAGCTGTACAATTTGTAATAGCTTTCATGCAATGACACACTTCTGATACCTTTTCTTTTTCTAAGAAAATCTTTTAAGTACAACCGTTGGCATGCTGATGCTGCAAGGATATAACTGGAGGGGGGAATCACAGAAAGCTGGATCCTTGAACATTTTGTGCGGCCATATTTATGTTTCTGGCTCCATTGCTGTGTGAAATACTTTTCTTAGCATTTAAGCAAGACCAGGAGATACTGTATCGTTTAGGGGGACAGTCTTAAATGTAATCCAGGATCTCAGAATGCTAGTTTGTGGGGTGAATCTTTTTAAATCGAAGTTACAGGATAGACAAATATATCTTTGAATCAATTTGGGGGGGGATCATCTTCTGGAAATTGGCATTTAATGGGAAGCTGTCCCACCACACTTCAAGAAGGATGCAGACAAGCTGGAGGGGGTTCAGAGGACGGCAACGAGGATGATCAGGGATCTGGAAACAGAGCCCTATGAGGAGAGACTGAAAGAACTGGGCATGTTTAGCCTGGAGAAGACTGAGGGGAGACATGATAGCACTCTTTAAAGACTTGAAAGGTTGTCACACAGAGGAAGGCCAGGATCTCTTTCTCCATCCTCCCAGAGTGCAGGATACAGAACAATGGGCTCAAGTTCCAGGAAGCCGGATTCCAGCTGGACATCAGGAAAAACTTCCTGACTGTTAGAGCAGTACGACAATGGAACCAATGACCTAGGGAGGTCGTGGGCTCTCCCACATTAGAGGCATTCAAAAGACAGCTGGCCAGCCATCTGTCAAGTATACTTTAAGGTGGATTCCTGCATTGAACAGGGGTTGGACTCGATGGCCTTAGAGGCCCCTTCCGACTCTACTATTCTATGATTCTGTACTGAGTGAAGCTATTGGTCCATCTAGCCCAGTGTTATCTAGTTTGATTGGCAGTAGCTCACCAAGCCCTGCTGAGTTTCTTTCAACTGGAGGTACCAAGAATGGAATATGAGACACTCTGCATGCTAAAGCATGTATTACAGCCTTCCACAACCTGTACCTTCCAGATGTGTTGGACTACAACTCCCAGCATCCCCCCAGGCAGCTGTGAGTTGTGGTCCAACATATCTGGAGGCCATCAGGTTGGGAAAGACCGAGATATTACATCACTGAACTGTGGTCTCTCCCCAGTGGTGTGTAGGTGTGTTAGTGTATGTGTGTGTGTGTGGGGGGGGGTTTAGTGTGAGGGGGAAGTGTGAAATGTTATTGAAACTGCATCATCCCAGAAGAAAAGTATTCAGTGGGGTTCTATTCTGTTGGGGTATTGCTTTTGGTGCTAGTCTTTCAAACTTCAGGCTGGATCGTGCATCTAAATAAATAATCACATTCTGTATGAAAGTCATATACTTCCATGCAAATGACTGACACTTGTTTTTAGTAGTAGTTTGTGCTATTTTTTTCCACATGTAGGTAAAAAACCTACCGTGATTGTAAAATTGTTCATAATAGTTGTATGCACACGAAAGTACCCGTTTCCTGTGGATCTTGGATCCAGTCTGTGTATTTAATGTGTATTTAATGACACATTTTATAGTTCTTTCTCCAAAGGGCTTCACTAAGGGGATGACTGTGAATTTTTTTTAAAATATATATTTATAGGTTGGCAGATCGACTGAGAGTCCCATAGATTTCGTTGTAACAGATACAATTTCGGGCAGCCAAAACAGCGATGAAACTCAAATCACCCAAAGCACTATTTCTAGGTTTGCCTGCCGCATTGTCTGCGATAGGAATGCACCATATACAGCCAGAATCTTTGCAGCAGGATTTGATTCTTCTAAAAACATATTCCTTGGGGTAAGTACATGTAATTTCCATACAAGCTGGGAAACAACCATGGTGTTGTCACTTGATAGAGGACTGGATTACATGATGACTTGTCCCAAAATGATCTTGAATGCTGCGTTGAGAGGGCTCCACCCTTAAAGGCGGTCTAGAAATAATTTTAGATAGAGATCAGATGATGGCTGCTTGTTTACATTCAGCCTTGGATTTTTTGTTTAAATTGTGGAAGGAGTACGTAGGAAACTGCCTTGTACCAGGACTATTTGCCCATCTAGCCCAGTATTGTCTACTCTGATGGGTAACAGTCGCCCAGTGTCTCAGAGGTCTCTCCCATCACCTGCAGCCTAATCCTTTGTTTTAAACTGGAGATGCCAGGGATTGAACATGGGGGCTTTCTTTGTGCAAAACTAGGTATTTGCCGCTGAGGTATGGTCCCAATAGAAAATCTATGGTAGATACGAATTAAAGGCAAATGAACTATCCCTGGACACTTAGGAATTTCTCTTTGTTCCTTTAATGAGACCTGAGTAGGTGGTCCTGTAAGTGCCCTCACTTGTCAGAACCTCGGTATCTGTCAAGCATCGTCATTCCTCTTAGGGTTGTCTGATGTGTTGCCTTCCCCTTCTCTCCATTCCATACCTGCCACTCCTTCCTTGTAAACCCCCTCACTGGGCAGTCAGTTCAAAAGGGACACCTTTTGCCTCTTTTGAAGCAGGGAGTGAGAGAGTCTAGCCTTGCTGTCCAATAGAAACAATGCTTGGTTACCAAGCTCAGCCAAAAATTGTGGATTCCTCATCAGAGATTACTGTCTGATTTTTTTTTTATTTTTTTTAGTGACTAGTGTGATTTTAGAAGTAGATATACTCTTCCCCCTCCCTTGCTCCATGGTGAGACCAGGGTAACTATTTTTATCTGCAGACAGTCTTATCCTAAACATACAGAAGGCTCTCAGACAGACAAATTATCTTCACATCTCAAAAGTAGCTCTTTAGTTCAAAGGTTTTTCAAGGGTCGGAATGGATGTCATTCAAGACAAGATGTCTCCCCATCTTTGTAGTTGTGTCATAATATTGTCAAGTGTCTAAAATATAACATTGCAACTAAATGTTGCAATGTCTTTACATTTAATGTTTTAAATTACTTTAAACTTTATCACTTGGTATTTGTGTGCTAAACCTGGAGATATTAGAATGGTTTTTTGCTGCCTAACTAGAGAAAGTAGGGGAGGGGGGAGAAAAGGGACTACTATTACTTGTGCTAACACACTAGCCTTTCTCCACGTCAACTGAATGACCTTCAATCTCAGATCACATAGCTGAGATAAAGTAAAAAATACATTTATCTAACCTGAATGTTTCCAGTGTATACAGGGCTATGGCCAGGTCTTTCCATAGTTCTGGGGAAAGTCTGTTGAATCTGTCTGGCTGAATAGAAAACTGATATCAGCTGTGTGATCTGAGTTTGGAGGAATATATCTCCTGTTCTCTGTCTGGCGAGGAGATGAGCTAGTTTGTTAGCAGAAGTAGGAGTAACTGTACTTTTGAACACACCTCCATTCCTACATCTATTTTTCTTTGGGAAACTCACATATGTGGTTGGATATAAGTGGATGTCCTTACTAGTTAGCATTTCAAGGCTGAGAAATTTAACTTTTATTTCTTTCTGTGGTATCTTATTTAGGAAAAAGCAGCAAAGTGGAAGAATCCTGATGGACACATGGATGGCTTAACAACTAATGGCGTTCTAGTCATGCACCCTAAAGGAGGGTTCACTGAAGAATCTAAACCTGGAGTCTGGCGGGAAATTTCAGTCTGTGGTGACGTGTATACCCTACGTGAAACGAGATCTGCTCAGCAAAGAGGCAAGCTAGTAAGTTGGAAAGTTTATGATAAGCAATTTATTTTAAAACAATTTTCTGTTAACAGTAATGTCCAAAGCGATTCCCATTTTTTTTAAAAAATGATTAAAAATAAAACCAAAACAGCATAAGGGAAAAAGCAACACCAAAACCCAACAGAAAAACACAGCAAACAGAGCACTGAGGCTCCTCCCCTAAAGCCCTCCAAAACCAAAAGTGTCTTAACACCAGAAATGGGGAGGCCAGACAGACCTTCAAGGTGGGGTGTTTTTCAAAGGGGCTTATCCTATGTTTCCAGTTGCCTCACTTCTGGAGGGCAAAGGGGTGCAGAGCAGGACCTCAGCTGACAACTTAAGTGCAGGCAGATGGTCCATTATGGAGAAGACAGTCCTTTTGAGCCCATGGAGACATTCAGAAAATTGAGAAAGTATCCTGAGCACAACCATAAAATGGCTGCCGTGGGTGACCATGGCTAGTCACAAAGGACAAGTAACCTGCCCAGAGGCATTCACCGGAAATTAAGAAAACAGCAACTAGAGGCTCCCATTTTGCCTTGAAGCAGTTCCAGCTGCCAGAAAGAAAATATAAAAATACTTTTAAAATAAACATTGTGAGTAGTAGGGTACGGTCCTGTAGCCATGGTGCAAATGGGTTCACCCCCCTCGAGCTGTGCTTCTTTTTCTTATCATCATCATCATCATCATCATTTTGGAAAATTAAAAGGACAATTTGTGACATGACAGACAGTGACAGCCTCCATTTAAAGAATGTTAGCTTGTTTTAAGAACAGGAGCAATTTTAGGACACTCTGAAAAATTCGGTGAAAAATGCAAGGCAAGTGCACAGCAAAGGCCTCATCTAGAAGAGCCCCCCAAAGTCTGTTCACTCAAGACTTTCCCTGGCTGAAGGTGGATTTTTTTTCATGATCACAATCACCCTATAATTACTTCAGTGATCCTGAAAAAAGAGCCTGTATCATAACATGGACCCTTGAAGAACAAAATATTAGAACTTTGTATTATGGACTAGCGTTAGACTCCACCCCTTGGACTTTTCTTTGCTCCGTGTTTCAGTTTCAATTGTGTACTCCACCCAGCCCTCAATAAAGAAGCATGTTTGTTTGCCTGCAGTAAGAAGTAAGAGTTTGTTTATTTTGTAGTAATTATGATGAGTGGAGCAGGATTGGGTGCTTACTGCTAAAGGGTGAAATAGAGATAACTTACAGTGATCTGACGGGGGGGGGGGGGGAGCGGAAATCCTACCCTAAGTTACTCTATCTTTTAAAGCACTCACTAAACTTACAATCATACTGGTTATTTTTCTTCCTTTTCTTGAGTGCTTGATGGCAAAGGATGAAAACTGCCCTAGAGGAATAGAAACTCTGGTGTGCACATTACAGTAAGCTGGCTGGCCACCTGGGCTGTAACTCAGGCCTAATGTCTGATTTTCCCAATGTATACAGCTCAGCATGAGACCTTTTCAGGGTTTCTGGGCAGAAAAATCAATCCAGCAACCAGTAAAACAAAATAATTCAGTTGCTTTCTACAATTAGTTTCCAATTGTTCAGTTAGTCCTTGATATAGCAACCAGTTAAAAAAGTTTTCCCTTGATTGTCAAACAGTCAGGAAAATATAAAGGTCAGGAACAAGATTAGAAGGAGGGACCCTCGAGTTAAGTATTTATTTTCTCTCTACCCTTTCGTATACTTGTACTGTGGACAAATTTGTTTTTTGGGTGGAATCTAAACTGAGATACTTAATCCAGCATCAAAGGCAAGCTGAGGAGCTCACTGTCATTGTCAAAGTGGTTTGTTTCATGAAGAACCGGAATCCAGGGACAGACTACAGGACTATAGCTATAAGCAAAGTCAAGCTTTTGAGTCTGTTATTCCTGGGGATCTCTCAAAAACGGGTGAGACAATTCAATGGATTAAATTTCATTCATACTCAAAGACTGCCCTCCACCAGTGAGTGAGGGAACGGAGGACTGGCTTGTTCTATGTGCCCTCCCCCCATCTAGAAATATGACTGCCCTACCTAACAAGGAAGACTGGCTACAAGGCTTGTTTGTTTGTTTGTTTGTTTTGGTAGCTTTTTGAAGTGTTGTGGTGGTTTTAAATGTACAGATTGTGTGTATGTTGTATGTTTTTGCTGTTTAAATTTTTGTATATTGTTTTTAATTGTTTTTAATCCTATGTAAACCGCCCAGAGAGCTTCGGCTATGGGGGCGGTATACAAATGTAATAAATAAATAAATAAATAGGATGTCTTGATGAGCAGGAGGATGTCTAGGGGCACATTGGTGCCTGTGAGCACCACGTTTCCTGTCCCTGCCTTCAAAGGGGCTCACAGTGGTTTGCCTTTGTGGTATGTTGCAGGCTGGCTTGATGGTGGTGTAATGTCCTGTTCCTTCCTGAAGCCTTATAAGGGAAAAAAGATGCATCTTGCACCAAAAAAATGGAATGTCCTTCCTGAACATGAGGCAGAAAATGCTGCTTTGCATTCTTCCCAGCCTGGAGTTACTGTGATTGATGGTTCTGACCATGTATTTGAGAGTCTGCAATATGACCTTTCTGCTTCATTTAAATCCAAACTTGTTGCTGATGAATTGCATGCCAAGGATCTAGAGTTTCAGGAAAGCTCTTTAGCTTTGAACGTGAAATGCATGATGCATCCTGAAGAAATTCTGGTCTTAGTCCCTAATAAGTTTGATTGTGTGGATGAATTTTGTATGTACCTATTACTAACCTGATGCAGTTTGGGGCACCAATGTGTAAATTTGTGCCCAGTCTCTGTGTGTGTGTGTGTGTGTGTGTGTGTGTGTGTGTACCTTCCAACTTAGGGAACCACTTCGTATATCTGACAAAGTGGATTTTCTGAAATAATAAATGTATGTTAGTCCTTTCAAGGAATCCTTGCCACAGCATAATATCATGGCCACCCCATGGGATATACACGAGAGTCTTACTGTGTGAAGATCGTTGTTTATACAGAGCCATCAATGTTCATGACACATTATAGAGTGGCATAAGCAAAATGAGAGAGGCCCCTGCCCAGAGGAACTCCCATCAGCTGCAGCCTAATCCTTTGTTTTAATGCTTTTTCGGTACTCATGGTATCGGAGGTATTAGTTTTTCCATGTTAGCATGAAATGGAGATATCTGGGTAACAAGGGATATATGTGTGCTTTGTTGCTCTGGTTTAATCTGCATTGGCTTGCTACATAGGAGCCATTGCCTCAGCGCTTTTACATAAAATATTGAGATATAGGAGTTAATGGATGAGGGAGCTGGGAGACTCCTTGCTTCTGATGGGGTGTGGGGGCACTTCAGAACGAATTAGCTGGCAAATCATTCTCCATCTCTGCCTGCCATTTCAGGTAGAAAATGAAACCAATGTCCTCCAAGATGGTTCCCTCATTGATCTGTGTGGAGCCACCCTCCTGTGGAGAACAGCAGATGGCTTATTTCATACACCGACTCAGAAACATATTGAGGCTCTCCGGCAAGAGATCAACGCTGCGAGGCCCCAGTGCCCCGTGGGGCTGAACACGCTGGCCTTTCCCAGCATCAACCGCAAAGAAGTGGTCGAAGAGAAACAGCCATGGGCTTACCTCAGCTGTGGCCATGTCCATGGCTATCACAACTGGGGACATCGCAGCGACACGGAAGCCAATGAGCGTGAGTGTCCCATGTGCAGAACCGTTGGTCCCTACGTGCCTCTCTGGCTTGGGTGCGAGGCAGGCTTTTATGTCGATGCTGGCCCGCCCACGTATGCTTTCACTCCTTGCGGGCATGTGTGCTCTGAAAAGTCTGCCAAATACTGGTCTCAAATTCCACTGCCGCACGGTACTCACGCGTTCCATGCTGCCTGCCCTTTCTGCGCTACCCAGCTGACTGGAGATCAGAACTGCGTCAAACTTATTTTTCAGGGTCCAATTGACTGATGTGATGCCATTTTACAGATGACCACGATAAAGCTCACTTTGTTAACAATTTACTGTGAAGATAAAGAATTTGCCACTAACTTTAGATTTTACCTTTTTTATAGGATTGTTATTAATCAGGGCTTTTGGGGAGGGGGTAGCGGCTGAGAGTATTGTGGGGTGTGAAGGTACATTGAGACCTGGAACCAAACAGTGATCAGTGGCATTGCATGCTTAACAGCGGCATGTTCATGATGACATCTTCTTGGTCAAATTGTAGTATATTTGTAATATTTGTAAGATCAGAAGAAAAAATACCAATGTCTTAATGATTTTTTTAATCTTGGATTTTTTAACAGAAATGATTTTCTTCTAAACTTTGACAAGCCTTTAAAACACATATTTTTTCAACCTAAAAGGAGCATACAGAATGTAATTCGTCTGTCCTGTCTCTTTCTCTCTCTTTTTCTCTTTTTAATTTGCAATATAATTAACTTGAATACTTCATTCTCAAGGAGGATGTACCGAATGTGTGGGCATACCTAGGTGAATGTTCACTAGATACATGCATTAATCAAGCCATGAACGCGAACAGTTGGCTTCATGAACCATAGCACAAGGCATGGTGGAATTCTGCAGTATGGTCTAATGCAAGTGTCCAAAAAAAGACACAATTACTTGAAATTTGGGGATCACGGTCCTGCAGGCCAGTTCCCATTATATGTCTTTTTTTTTTTTAACACGAGTTCCTGTGTACAACAGTACTTGTAAAACGTAATGTGGGAAGGCTTAAATTACGGGTTGTTTGTTCCAGCCAATTTGTAGGACACATTCTTCTTGTGCAAAAAATATAGTTTCTGAGTTTGGTTCTGAGTCAACTCAACTATCTGACAAACACTGTACTACCATTCTGCCCTGTGTTTTGCTGATCTCACCCAACGCAGAATTATCCTGTAAGGCTCAGCATTAGGCCAATTTCTAACTAACTCTGGGGCCCATCACCCACTGCCCTCATGACATAGGAGCCACTTTTCTCTGGCTTCATCCCAAGCCATCATTGTATGTTTGAATGGCCCTGCTAGGGATTTCTGGTCCAATACCCATGTCCTTCCCAACTAGGCTGGCCCTGCCAACATGGCGCCATCCTTCTTATTTGTTACCCAGCGCACTGGATTGAAGCCATGGAAAAGTAGTTCCTTCGCTAGTGTAGTGACATAGAAATGGGCCCTTTGTGATGCATGAAAGTACCTTTCATGAAAATCCAGTGATGGTAAGGCACATTATATAATCGGCTCTTTTCAGTTTTGCATCTGGATGTATTTGGTGTGTTTTTTAAATACACATATCCAGTCATTTTTGTCATTTTAATAGTTGCCTGCTTATTTCTAATTCTGCCTTGTGGCTTTCTTTCCACTTGGTATAGCTTGCCCTTGCATGCCTTGGACCTGTGGGCAAACTGAAATGTAGCAACTTCTTATAAATCCCGTTATTTAAGTGGCTTCGCTTGTCACGCTAGCGAGAAGGGTTTGTCTTGTTTTTTGCAGAACATACATATGCAGGCCTTGGGCAGAATCCAACAGAGTAGTTACTCTCCCCCCTCCCCCAATTCTTTTCCACCCCCACCAACCCTTGTGCAAGTGGGACCCATCGCTTACTCAAGGGAGATTTAGCGCTTCCTAGGAGAAGCCCTGAAAAGATCGTAAACACCCATTTCTGGAAAGAGGAAGCTCAGTGGATCTCTTTTATTCGTGCTCCCCTGACTTGCATCCTTCCAGAAATGAGCATTTCCACTCGTTTTGGATTTCCCTGGAAGTGCAAATTCAATGTTGAGCTAGAAGAGAATTGGGGGTGGGGTGGGAGCTCCTTGTTGGATTCAACCACTTGATGAGATAGTCAGTATGGGGGCACTATTGAGTCTTAACCATCTGCAGAAGGATTCCTAGTGATTCATGTGTTTGGTAGCTATTTTGAAATCAATAATTAAAAATAAGCTGTTTTGTTAAATTTGCTTCTATGATGCTACCCTTAATGTGCAAACATCCTTTAATAGTTATATAATACTGTTGGTTTGTTAACTTTTCTATTTGCCATCTGTCCTTTTCTCTCTCTCTTATAATCTGAATAGTGTCAATTATTAAGTTTTTTTTTTTAAGAGTTGCAATTGAAAGAAACACCAAATGTCACATTTAAATATCCAGGATTAATTCATGCCCTAGGGGACTTGAAACTTTTGATTTGGAGTGGCGGTGGATAGGAAAGAAGGCAAGTTATGGCTCACTCTGAAAATTAGTAGCTGAGGTTTCATGTGTATTTTGCCCTCCCTACCATGTTGGCATTTCCATTTTTGTCGGATAATTTTTATGCTTTTTCTGTACTCATGGTATCGGAGGTATTAGTTTTTCCATGTTAGCACGAAAAAGTCACCCCACCCACCCTGGAGAAGCCCATTGCACACCTGAAGTGAACCTGGCAGTTTGGATCTCTTTTCTGTTAAATTCACAGCAATCCTTCGCGATATTTGTGTCCTTTGTATAAATATATAATTTATATGATTTTAATATATTGTGTATATACTTGAATTGGCCTGTTCATATTTTGGATGTAATATTGTTTTATAGCTAACCTTTTAAACATTTTCAAGTGTCCATTGCCCATTGGGTGATGATGGGACATGTTGTTTTTATCTGCTGTTTAATACAATTTTGCTGTATAAAAAGGTTCAACATTTTTAAGTTGAAACACCACTTCCTTGGGTTTGGAAAGGTTTCACTCACTCTGCAGCATTTTCTCTCAAATCCCATACTCTGTAGCTTGCCTACTCCACTCAGGAGGTTGGGAAATTGGGCCTATTGTTTTCATAACACTTTGTCCTAGTGCCTTTAAAAGAAACTGCTCCTTGCCTTTGATTCCACAAGAAAAACATGTAGCTCTAGTTCTAATAGCCCTGATTTTCATATCTTATAAGATCCACAACAGTATCTCCATCTTTCATTATAGGTGCCTCAGGGCCCTTTTTCCTGAAGTCAATTCTCCAGGCTATGTTATCTAGAGGCCACCTGCTGACTGGCAAAATGCCATGAAATCAAAGTTTTAAAACTGTTTTGCTTGCCAACTTCAAGAGCAGAAAACTGCACCAGCAATGACTTAGGTCCTGCTTAGACATTAAATATTCCCCACAATTAGATTTTCTTCTGTGTGCCTAGAGATCTTCCCATCACCACCACCAAAAGTGTTAATAATATGGAGGCTGCTCTAGTTGTTTTGAAAGAATGATCCATTGGACAGACCCAGTGTGCAATTCCGAGTCCTTTCTTGTGATCCAAGTCCCGCACAATGACAGATATGCTTAAGGTTTCAGAAGACTGCTTGTGGGCTTCTTGTGGAAACAAGTTGACCCACTTTATTCTAAGATCTAGTAACAAATGTTTAATTTAATCTCTTAATAAAGGTGCCAACATCACCCTATACTCATTGTAGGAAGAAATCACAAAGAGTAATATTAGAAAAGTCTATAAGAGATCAAGGAATTCCCAGACTGTGCTCTGCAGTTGTGAATTTAGTACCTCTGATCTGCCTAAAGGTTTTCTGGTGTGTTGCATATCCAGGGTTTTTCTCCCAAGCTAGACTAGTTTTAATTCTTCTTAGTTCTTTCACTTTCTAGTTTAAGCCTAGATTTCCCCCTGTCTTCTCCTTGGATAGTCAAGTGATGTGTAACAGCTCTGTTACTCTGCCCTGACTGTAAATGTTAGGTACCATTATGAATCTGGACCCATGTTCAGATGGGGATTAACACAAGAAATACTGCAGTCAAGGAAGTAAAGTTGACTCTGAATGAATCCAGCAAAAAGTCTTTTGTACAGAACTTTGGATGTCCCCACATTTCTGTACCTCCTTATTCTGAAACATCCTAAATCCAGTAATGGGCTTTTCTGGATTAGATTTGGTCTCTATTTGTGTTGCAGAGAGTTTCTTTTGCCCATCCATAAGCTTCCCTGCCATAATTAATTTGCATAAAAACTTACCGGAAGAGCTTTGTGTGTGTTTTTAGAATTTGCAACATTTTTTTCTTTGTATATCTTTCCCCCAAAACAGTGAGCAATAATGTATTCCATAACTAAGATTTCTGCAGCAGCCACTTAGTCATTTTTGTTTGTATAGAACTCAAACCTACGGAAGTATAGTTCCTGATTCAAAGTGTGTCTTTTGTCTCATCTTTTAAAACTCTGCTTATTGGCTCATATATACAGTTTTGACCTTCCTTGCACAGGAAAAAGGGGTTATTTAGTGTGGGTTGGGGGGTTGGAAAGAAAAAATGCTACGGTCTGTATTGGATGTTCATATTCTGCCCTTGAACTGTGAGTCCTTATTTAGCAAATACATCTGAGTACGTTAATGCATATTGATTCTGCCTATTGCTAATTGTGAAGCAATGGTACCTCTGGGTAGCCTGATATAGATGGTTAGAAGAAATTTACTTTGGGGATTGGGTCGAGGGGAAAAGGAAAGGGAGCAAAGCATTGGCAATGTGAGTAGTAAGCCAAGTATTATGCAAAAACATGTTAGTAAGTGGCATTGCATGAGATCTTTTCTTTTTTTTTAAAGGATGTCTCGATATAAGTAGACTGCCTCCTCTTACCGCCAAATGGCTATTACTTTAGTGAGACATCCTCAACCTGGCAGTGTCCAGACGTATTGGACTACAACCCCTATCACCCCCAGCTAATGTGTCCTTTAGATTAGTTATTTTTAAACTGAGGCATTTGATGTGCAGTGTTACTCTGAAGAAAAGCTTATTAGTCCCAAACACTTTGCTTGGTTTAATCAACTTTTTGAGCACCTTTCCAGCATCTTCTTTGTAACGAATGTTGCTTTCTACCATCAGCCTCTTCTGTGACTTCCTAACGTTGCCTTGACTCTTCTTTGGACTAAGGTGTGGTGATGGTATTTTGGGGGTTTGTTTTAACAAAACTCTTTTTAACATGCACATGACTTTGAATTTTGTGCTTGGGGGAGAATGCTGCTGAATCCGTTCCCTCTTTTCCTATTTTCAAAGCCTGTGCATAGTCTCTCTTTGTATGTGTTTGTCTATAGTGCACATAGATTCAAAGGATATTCAAAAGCTGGCTAATACTTTGCCAAGGCATTATGTACCTTTTCATTGTCTCTGCTTAAATCTGTCTCCAGCAATTTGCCACACATTAACTCTTGCTAGTTATGAATGTGGCAGGGGCCTGAAGCTTCTCTCCCTAGAAAAATGAGTGTTATCTCCCCTTAAGGGACATATCCAACCTCTCTTTTCCCAATCTTCAATAGCCATAATACTGTGCTTGTAGCACACTCTTTCCAAACTCTATGAAGGGCACACTAGCGGTTTTAGAAATAAGCTAATTAGGGGCTCCTGTGAGGTTCTGGACAATACCTCATTCTAGTCACTCTCAGTTGAGGAAGTTCTGCCATGCCTTTGCATTGGCCTTGACTTACCTGTTCCAGAATTATAGTTTTGCTCTTTACAGCCTTAAAGAGCAAGTATTCTCTGTCTAATAGTTAATTGTGCCTCCAATTCAAATTTCAGGAAAAGTGTGCCTCAGCTTTTTCTGAAGTCCCAGGGAGCCCCGCTGTAGTGTGAGAGAGGATGGTGCCCACCACATGTCATGCTATTTTTAAGGGGGGGGGGGCAAAGTTTGGCAGGTCTCAGGGGAAATCACAAGGGCAAAGGTACATTTCCAACGGATTGACCTCTGCTGCTGATTTTTCTTGTTTAACGATATGAAACCCAAGGGATAGTCAAAATGGGGATTGTCTTCCATTTTGTTGAACAAAGATGGAAACCATTTCAGTTGTCTTTATATGTGTATAACGAGTTGCAAATTCTAATTATCACTACCACTGCTGGTTTAGGGATTATGGAAATTACGGGATTTTTTTTCCTGCCATTGAACGTTTATGTCAGAGGTCTGCACTTTGCAGACAGAAACTCCCACGGTCCCTCACCATTGGTTATGCTGGCCAGGGCTGGTGAGAGTTGCATACCAACAGCATCTGGAGGAACACAGGTTGCTGACCCTTAGCTTACATCCTTGCAAACGTTGGCTGGTTCATTCACGGATAGTCTTACCTATTTTGAGTGCGTCCTCTTTTTTAAAAAAAACATACAAAGTAAAGTAAGTTAGTCCTTTTAAAAACAAATAAATAATTGACCTCTTGTTTAGTTGAATTACTATCTAGACAAATGGGGCCCCTCAACCCCCATTTCCCACTGATGCTGTCTCTGTCACAGTTTCTAGGTAAAAGCACATGAGCAGTTAATGATGTCTGTAGGGAAAAGTGTATTTTAAATCATCCTGTTGCCTAAGATGGATTTATGATGGCTGAATGTTCCATGAAGCTTGACACTTCAACCAGTTCCAGATGGCCCCTTCCAGCAACGCACCTGTTTTTAGAAACATGATTGGGGAAATTCATAATAGCTTGTTTTTCTAGCCCAGCACTCTCTTATGTCCCTGGACTGTTAAAAATGGGTGTGCCTTACCCAACTATACCAGCTCTCTAATCCTAATGCTTGGGTGGGATGGGTGGGTGAATTGAACAGGGCAGCAACTTTGGTTCCTTTGAAAACAACAACAACCCTGATTTATTAAACAATTCTCTAAGTTCCTCTTAAGATGATACTTTCCCCCGAAGGAACCAGGAACCTGTACCCCTTTCAAATAAAACAGCTAGTGAGTTCAAGGCCCTTACGCAAGATATCTTGTTGGCTTCACTAAAAGGCTAGCTTGCAAAAGACAAAAAGAAAAAACAGCAACCGTCATTGGTTTTGTCATTTTGTTTTGATGAATAAGTCAATCTTGCAAACACTGAAAATGCATGCAATGTTTGGGAAAGGACCCAGAATGAGGAGTAAAGGCAGCCCAATGGGTAGTGTATGGGATCTTCGAGACATGGCAATTTGAACCCAGCTAAGGTGTCTTAAAAATGTTATGTAAAAAACCTACCTCACAGGGTTGGTGTGGGGCAGAAAAGTGATCAAGAAGACACTTGGGTACATGCTCTGAGCCATGATAGAAGGTGGCTGTTGGCTAAATGTACTGATGGCTGGGACAATCTCCCAGAATATGTCCTAGAAAGAAAGCAGCAGTTTGCCATGATGTCTCTTCCTTGTGAATGTCGGTATTGTTTAGATCTTTTTTCAGCTCTGTCTTGGTTCTGACATAAGGTCTCGGATATCTGCTTACTACTATCAGCCTTCCCC
The DNA here is from genome assembly GCA_029215795.1 of Anniella stebbinsi. NCBI lineage: Eukaryota > Metazoa > Chordata > Lepidosauria > Squamata > Anniellidae > Anniella > Anniella stebbinsi. The sequence continues at coordinate 366,220,429 of JARDYH010000001.1, forward strand.
AACTTGCCTCCCCCCCAGATGTGTTGGACTGCATCTTTCTCTATTACAAGCCATGTTGGCTGGGAGTGATGGGAGTTGTAGTCCAACAGCTCTGGAGGGGACCAGGTTGAGGAAAGATGGTCTAATTTAATGAGCAGAGGGTCTTTCCCCATGTCTTTCTCCCCTCCCCCCCCCCCCCCCCCCCGCCTTGATGGCACAAGGTTGCTGCAATGGAAATGCCAGGACTTGAGTCTGGGACTTTGTTCCTGCTCATCAGTGGCTTTCCCAAACAGTTACAGATATTGCTGAGGCTCCGCCAGGACTTCGTCATGTATCTGGGAAAGAAGTCAGAAACAAGCCCTCAACAAACCTATTCCAATTCAGACAGCCATTTTGACACCCTCCTCAGGATCTTAGCACCTGGGCAAAACGACAGCATGATTCTAGGCCTTGATGTGTTTGTGAACGATCCTGAGAAGCCAGCAAGTGTACACTCCAAATAAAACGAAACAAAACCTAAACCAGACATGAGAGTTTTTCGCTGCTTCACTCGCGGTTTTCCCTACACAGGTTTAGGGAAAACAACCCCAAGTACACCGTCATGTGTAAGACGGTGCTTGTGTCTGTTTTGCCACACGTGATGGGGAGCAGTCATTGATTGGTAAGGAGTTCTTAGCATTCCGCTACATGGTAGAATGAACTCCCATCTTTGGACATGGTGGCATGCCCATTGCTCCGTGGGTTTCCCTTCCCCGCCTGCCTCCTGGTGTCTGCATAGGGCAAAAGTAATGTATGAAATAGCTCTAAATCTCCTTGTAACTTGGGCTCAGGTGGTCTTTAGTTCGGTTCACCTCGTGGATTTCAAGCTTCCCCCAGGGAGCCCTTGACACATTGGAATGATGGCCGCAGATGGACTCCTTGTATTTCTGTGCACAACTCTGTATTCTGGAAGATGTTGATTGCAGTGGAAGCTCCAGGTATTTTGGCCTACAGCTCCCATCAGCCCTAGCCAGCATGGCTAATGGTGAAGTTTGATGGGAGCTGTAGGCCAAAACATCTGGAGAGCCACAAGTTGCTCAGCCCTGCCTGAATGACCCCAGGACTCCCCTGCCGTGAATTGAAGGGAACACGCAGTAGAGCTGTGTCAGCTGTCTTTTGGGGGAACCTGCCTGTCGTTACTGATCTTGATGACAACCCCCTGATAATAAGCTCAGGTTTCTAGGAACACACTTTAAAAACCATTGTGTTAGCCATTGGCTATGTATTGTAAAATAAAAATGCAAGAAATTTGTCCTGGCAAAATAAGACATCCAAATTATTAAAAGATGTTCATATTTTTTAACCCTTTCCCTGAATTTTCTCTGTCACCTCTGCATTTGGGGTAACTTTTCATCTAACAGGAAGTGTGATTTAGAAGGCGCTGTCATAACAGTACAGAAGTATCCAAAACTGGTCCTAAATGTATGGATCTTATTTCTAAAACTGCATCTCATTTCCAACAAATCCACTGAAAGGGGGTCGTGGCGTGGAGAGAAATGGCAATGTTTACTTCAGTATGTTACTGGCTGTTAAATGTTCTATGTTTGTGAAATCTGGCCTTTTATACACCAATGTGAATGGATATTAACACAATTTTACTGTTGTGTGTTTTGGAAGTACAAGCCATTTTACAGGAGAGGAAAAACAATTAAAAAGGTATTCCAGTATTATCACTTGACTCCTTTTGATTCTTTTTCAGCCTTTAGCATTATCAGAGGAATGTAATAATTGGTTTGTGTATAATGCTTAAAGTCAGGGTCATGCTCTGACACCTATTGAGTGAATAGTTGTTATAACTGTGTGTGTGTGTGTGTGTGTGTGTGTGTGAGAGAGAGAGAGAGAGAGAGAGAGAGAGAGAGAGAGAGAGAGAGCGCTATTATATGTCTAAGCCAGCCTTCTCCAACCTGATGCCCTCCAGATATTTTGGACTTCAACTCCCATCACCCCAGCCAGCATGGACAATGGTCAGGAATCCTGGAAGTTGTAGTCTAAAACATCTAGAGGGCAGCCAGCTGAAGGCTGGTCTGGGCTATTAATGTTGGTTAAAACAGTACATTCATTTATTAATATTTCCGCCCAGCTCAATGGCCAAAGTTCTCTTCTTAACTCAATTGCCCAAACTCTAGAAGTAGCAAGAAGGTTTTGACAGGGTGTTGATTATAAGGGCCTCCCCCCTTTTCACCTGGGAACAATAGTTACACATAAGGAGGCTGGAAGAGTGGGGACGCAAGGAATGGGTTATGTGGAAGGGGAGAGGTTTTGCCTCTTCTGGGAGGAGAAGAATCCCTTGGGCTTTAGGATACCCAGGCCAAAGGGGAAATGACTCTCCTATCCAGCTTGGAGAACACTCCTATGAGAAACCCCTTGCCCTGAAAAGCAGAGCCCATGGGCCGAGGGGCAGCTTCTGTCAACTCACAACTTGGGCCGTTGTTGTCTCCCTGAAGAGCTTGCACAGGTAAAAGGACATTGTGCCACCGAGAAGAGGCTGGTTTAGCCTCACCGGGGGAGGGTTGGGAGGGATTGATCCTGCAGCATGCAGAAGAAAAATATTGTGAAGATAAGAGACGGGGAAGCAGCAGGAGAGGGTGAGATAAGAGCCGGTGGCGGAAGCAACGGAGTACGAATGAAATCTCTTCCTGTTCATCACTAGAAGCTTCCCTGCCTCGTGCCCTCCATTTTCTTCTAACCATCGACATCAGTATCCACAGTGGTTGTCCACTTTAGTGAAACTAAACATCCACATTCCATAACTAAGGCCAGATCTACACCAAGTAGGATCTGACACTCTGAAAACATTTTGAGAACTGTATATGGTGTGTGTCCTGGGCCCCAACAGTTGTCACTACTGTTATAAACCGTTTTAAAGCAGTAGCGTAGATCCTGCCTTTGAGAAGCTAAGCCGTGATACGTGACCGAATTATGCGCTTGCTGTTTATTCTTCCCTATCCGAGGCCACTAGTCTCAAACGTCAGGCCCCAAATGCCAGCATGTTTTCGTTTAAAGCTCTTATTGCTAGCAACGAAGCCTTAGGGGAGGCCACAGTTTCTCAGGATGTTGAATTCTACGCAAACTCCATGCTTCTGAATGTGTCTTGCCAGCTGTGCTCCTTGCCTATCAGCACTAAAAATTATGTTGTAACTTGCTCCAAGTTTCTCACAATGGCCTATAATCTGTATCTCTTGGCTTCTCTCACATGAAATATTCCTGGCTTGATCAGGTAGGAGCTTTAGCGTGTGTTAAATCTTTCTCTGATCAAAGTCCTCATTTTCTCTCTTCTGGTGATTAGCTAATACCAGTCCCACTCTTCTAGTGCGGGTGACCTCACACTGTGTTAAGCTGCCTATCGCTCCTATTAATAGGATTATTATGTAAAATGCTCAATAACACCACAAAGAGATCAAACGGGAACATGGGGAGAAATTATTATACTGGCTTGTTTCGTAGCTGTAATTTCTTGAGAAAAGCGAGTGAAGCAACAAGGAGAAATGCCTTTCGGTGGGTGGGTGGGGGATATGGTTCAATGGGGTATGCAGATGTGGGCAGGGGTCTTGACACCTAACGCAAAAAAGGTATGCTTTTACGGGTGACGGATGTAAAGATGCTGTTTTCACAGGGACCCGGTGGTGTAGCGGAGCCAGGGCTCATAGGGATGCAGGCCCAGCACTTTTTTGGTTAGCAGGGACGTCGACATCACCTGCCTCCTTCCTCAGACTTCACTGCTCCCTCTGAGCAACTCCATTGCAACCCTCACCGTATCTGGGGGACAGGGATCAGTATTTCCCACCCGTTATGAAAAGTATTTTGGCTGGACCCATTCACTTTACCAGAGACCTGCTCTTAGGGGAGATGAAAGCAGCTACAACTGGTTTGCTGATATGGATCAAGCCTGCATTTTTGGACTCTTCTTGGGGTTATAGCTATGGGGATCATGGCGAGCGTCTGCACTGCAAAATTAGCCACTACGTCTCTGACCTTGCCCCTAGCAGCTGGCTCAGGAGGGCAGGTTCCGATGTCAACTGTAAACTCAGGTCTTTTCCTGATCGCACCCCCTCTCCATAAAATTGCTTCCCTCCAGCATCCCCCCCCCCCTCTCCTGGTGAAATGCCATGATGGGACATAACCCTGGCCAAGAGCGAGGCAGGGCAGGGGGTATTGGAGAGAGAAACGCACCAGTAGGGGCCTGGTCCTACACACTCCCCCACCCCCCCACTCACACTGTATTGTCGATCTCCCCCACCCAGCCCATTTTGTAAGCCTTCTATCTGTGCATTAAGAGTGCAAGACGATCCTTACGGGCTCAGCAATCAAGCCACCAACAACCAAACATGTTACTAAGTGTGGCTTGTCCAAACCAGAGAGCTGTCGATCCCTATATAACATGGGGGATTGAGCCTCTTTCAATTCAAGGGCCAGATTGCATTTACTGCTAGCAACTAACCCTTAGGAGAGGCATTTCAACCTTTTAGTGTGTGTGTGTGTGTGTGTGTGTGTGTGTGTATGGGGGGACTACACAAAAGCCAGGAATTTTTCAACCAATCAGTAGTTAGGGGGAAAAGGATGGAGCCTAGGGAGGGGGCGTGGCCCTCTGGGGAAACCCAGGCTGGTTGGTCCTGGCTCTGCATCCTTGCTGTATGAATTCATGAACTCTCCCTGCCAGGAAATGTCTACCCGGAAAACGCTGGTTGTATGTCTGGGTGAGTGGGCATGTATTGCCCTTTTAGGGATATCTGGGACAAGGGAGGGGAGATGGTTTAGTATCATGTGTATAATTCATACATTTGGAAACGTTTTTAATAACATTTAAACTAGGGAAAAACAGTCCAGTTCTAGCATTATTAGACTCGCTGCAGTACTTTGTTTAAGAGAAGTAAACAAACAAACAAAGGGGCTTTTGGGAATGTAAGCTTAGATTTTAATATCCTCAACAGTGTATGTTAATACAATAATTTGGATTCCTTTGCCTGCCTGTTCTCAAAATTGCAGGGGGGGGGGGGTGGCATTTAGATGGAAGCCCTAAATAAATACATTTGGCTTTTTTTTAAAAAAAATCTCATTTAATTTGCTGTCTGGACATGGGGTCCAGAAGGGAAAATAGGATAGCTTCTGCTGTAAGGTGGATACAAGCTGTTGAGAACGTCATAGGCCAAAACCGAGCTCCTTGAAGATCACGGTAATTATCTACAAATTGATGGGGATGCACCTAATGACAGCTCATAAACCCTGGATCAAACTGTGCCTGCTGCTGCTCTAATTTTGAGAGAGAGACTTTTGTCCTTATTGTTGTCAGATCTCATGTACACATGCTGTATATCGGCTCTCAGTCACCACCTGTGGTGCTGACACCTGCCGCACCAGCCCTCTACCAGCTGGCTACAGATTGCCTGGTTGCCACTGGAGCATGGAAGGCGAGGCCTCCCCATGGAAGGCATTAGCGAGCTCAACCGCTATGAGCCTTCCGAAGGCTTTGTTGAAAGTCACGGTACAACGTTTTGCCACGTTAAGTATGCTGCCGTTATCCGCCGACCATTTATATTCAGGTGCGTGTGTGCAGAACCTCAGTCCTGGGGGCCACATTTGGCCCTTGTGGGTTCACAGTCTGGCCCTCCAGGGTTCCCAAATAGCCATGCCCCCTTCCCCTGGCTCCACCCCCAAACATTTAGTGGGTCCCTGTCTTTGGTGCATTCATTCTCTCTCCCTCCCCCCTGCTCTCCGCCAGTTCTAAAAGCCTCTTCTAAGGCTCAGTTACTGACAGTAAGAACTCTAAGGCTGTTTCTACACCGGCCTTTTTACCAGGACTGCCCCTGGGTGGTCCCTGTGCGTTCAGATGACGCACAGGGACTCCCGGGGGCAGGGGTGATGGGCACAGGTTTTCCCAGGGATAAGGGATCCCTGGGTAATCCCAATTTTTCTGCGGAACCGGGAACTTCCCAAGACCGTGGAAGATGTGGGCGCCCATCCCGCCTAGGTAAGCGTGGCACCAGAAATGGGCACGGAGCCACACCTCGAGGCTCCGTGCCCATCAGGGGAAGGGGTGGCAGCAATTTCACCACCCCTGGGATGGCAGGGAGGGGGAGGGCCCCCCAATATTGGGCCTTTTTATTCTCAATCTTACCTTTTCATGATGGAGCGCACGTCTGCTTCCCCCTCCGGCCCACAAAAAAAGAAAACAAAATGGCAGTCGCGATGAGTGTGTCACGCCTGGGAGAAAGCTGGAACTTCTGCTTCCTGGTGAAGAAAGAAGAGGACGATCCTGGAAACAGGTACGTCCAGGATCATCCTCCAGCCCTCCCTCTATACCTCGTGGTGTAGAAAAGGCCTAAATCAAAATATGCTGGCATCGGTATTGCATATTGGGCACACACACCCTTTGTCTTTCAACCTGCCCTTCTTATCCCCCTCTGCCACTAGACTGCAGCCCTGAAAATCCTCCACAAAATGGAATTCAGCCCCAAGTTGAAAGAGGTTTTGCAGCCCTGACTTTTTTTTTTTTTTACAATTTTTTTCATCAAGCTTTCAAAAAATACAAAAACAAAACCAAAACAAAACACATTAATTAGGCCTCATCTTGAGCATTGCGTCCAGTTCTGGGCACCACACTTCAAGAAGGATGCAGACAAGCTGAAGCGTGTTCAGAGGAGGGCAACGAGGATGATCAGGGGTCTGGAAACAAAGCCCTATGAGGAGAGACTGAAAGAACTAGGCATGTTTAGCCCGGAGAAGAGAAGAGTGAGGGGAGACATGATAGCACTCTTCACATACTTGAAGGTTGTCACACAGGAGGGCCAGGATCTCTTCTCGATCAATCCAGAATGCAGGACACGGAATAATGGGCTCAAGTTACAGGAAGCCAGCTGCTGGCTGGACATTAGGAAAAACTTCCTGACTGTTAGAGCAGTACGACAATGGGACCAATGACCTAGGGAGGTGGTGGACTCTCCCACATTAGAGGCATTCAAGAGGCAGCTGGACAGCCATCTGTCAGGGATGTTTTAAGGTGGATTCCTGGCCTTATAGGCTCCTTCCAACTCTACTATTCTATGATTCTAATATTCATTCGCAATCTTTCCCCATTCCCTCCTCAAGTGTGATCAGTTTCAAAATTCTTCTTCCATCTATTATTTTCTGATTCTTTTCCAGGATAGTATATTAATTTATTCCATTCCATTCAACTATAATCTTCTTTTCATGAGTCCCACAATTTTCTATAAGCTTCTGCCAAAGTTATTCTGTTTGATTCTTTTTTCTTATAGTCTATGTATTTTTGCCAGTCCTTCTGAAAGGTATCTCTTTTCTTTATTCCTCTATGTGCTCTCTACTTCTGCGTCAGCTTTTCATTTGTTGCTACATCCCAAATTTCCTTTTTCCACATAGTTATTGTCAGCATCCGAGCTGTCTTCCACTTACTTGCTATCAACTGCTTTGCAGCTCTCAACAAAAAGCCAATTAATATATTTTTTTGTAATCTCTATTTTCTTTTACTTATAGGCTGACCATATGAAAAGGAGGACAGGGCTCCTGTATCTTTAACAGTTTCATAGAAAAGGGAATTTCAGCAGGTGTTATTTGTATAAATGCAGAACCTGGTGAAATTACCTCATCATCACAAAGTTAAAGCTGCAGAAGCCTTGCCCTCTTTTGTACATGGTCAAGAGGACAGGGCTCCTGCCGCTTTAACTGTTGTGATGAAGAGGGAATTTCACCAGGTTCTGTATATATACAAACGGCACCTGCTGAAATTCCCTATCTTTTGCAACTGTTAAAGATACAGGAGCCCTGCCCTCCTTTTCATATGGTCACCCTACTTTTACAAACAGATTCAACAAAGCTAACGCTGATGTTCTGCAAATCTCTTGATCGGTATTTTTTTCCTTATTTCTTGAAACATCTGGCAGCCCTGACTTAAATTCTATCCAATGTGGACTGAAGTGCAGATATTTAAATCTCGGGACCACCTTCAAATTTCAGGAGTGCAAAATCAAAATAGGTTAAAGCTTTTCTTCCCCATATGCCTGACCACCACCCCAACCGAGTTTTTATGAGACGGCAAATTCCAGTTAACCGAGAAACATAGTGGTATTTTCACTTGGAAACAGATTTGATTTCAGGCCTGGTAGAACCAGGTGGCTTATCTGGCACTAGCCCTTTGGGGCCAGGTGCATTTAAAAGCTAATCTGGCCATGGATCTTGCGGACCAGGCCCTGCCTTCTTTTGTATATGGTCACTCTAGTATAGTGCCTGCAACTTGAACTGTTGTGATGAAGAGGGAATTTCACCAGGAACTAATTGCATATAAATGACTCTGGCTGAAATTCCCTTTTCTCTACAACTGTTAAAGTTACATGAGCCCTGACCTGGATTTTATCTGGTCAGCCTAACAAGTTGAGAACTTCTGTTCATTTGACTTTGTATTTGGTTTTATATGTTTTAATTCATCAGCATTTTGGTAACAACTACGAAATTACAGAGAAGTGCTTTTTTCCCCCTCAGCTCCTGACAAAGGATTTATCCGAAACGCGTTGAGCAGTTGGAGGATAAGATTAAAGATTAAAGAAAAATATTTTCACATAGCACCAGAGCTTGGCTCTCTATTTTCTTTGTTTTGGTGGTGCTCTGTTCCCTCTTCTTTTTATCAGCTTTCTGTAACTTGAGCCCATTATTCCGTGTCCTGCACTCTGGGATGATCGAGAAGAGATCTATGGAAAGCTGCATAAGAGGAATTATGAGTGCATTTGACTTCTCCTTTTCTTCTCTTTTTTTTGGGAGCAAATCTAGGTAGGATGTGAAAAGTGAATATTACGTTATTATATTGTATATTTAGGGTGCAAAGCCGGTATACACTAGTTGCTGAGGAACATGGGCAGGAGGGTGCTGTTGCACCTGCATCCTTCCTGTAGGTTCCTGGTTGACGGCTGGTTGGCCACTGTGTGAACAGAGTGCTGGACTAGATGGACCCTGGGTCTGAACCAGCAAGGCTCTTCTGATGTTCTTATCCTATGCCCTTTGAAGGAGTGCTCTGACATCAGAGCACATCAAATATCCAGTGTTCTGCTAGCAGATGGAAATAAATAATTAAGTTGCATATTTTCAGCGTGGGAAGGAGCCAATGCAGAGAGGTTGTGCATCTTGAGAAGATGTGTGTGATCCTCCACTGCTATGGATGTGCTCCTCCATTGCACATTACATCACAAACACACAATGAAGGAGCATGACTCACAGGCACTCTTTCTTCTGGGAGCTTCCCAGTTATGTGCGGGGCTGTGCCCTTTCCTCCCATCTACTGACATCCCCCCTCCAATGTTCAAGAACATTGGAAGTCTGAAATGGTGAGACGCCATGGGTCCTGGACATGCATCTCATGGAACCATGGAATCGAGTCCAACCCCCTGCTCAATGCAGAAATCCACCTTAAAGCATCCCTGACAGATGGCTGTCCAGCTGCCTCTTGAAGGCCTCTAGTGTAGGAATGCCCACTACCTCCCTAGAGAATTGCTTCTGTTGTCGTACTGCTCTAACAGTCAGGAAGTTTTTCCTGATGTCCAGCTGGAATCTGGCTTCCTGTAACTTGAGCCCATGATTCCATGTCTTCCTGCACTCTGGGATGATTGAGAAGAGATCCTGGCCTCCTCCGTGTGACAACCTTTCCAGTACTGAAGAGTGCTATCATGTCTCCCCTCAGTCTTCTCTTCTCAAGGCTAAACATGCCAGGGCTGGGCGAAGACATTTTGGTACCTAAGTTACATAACCCAAATGGCATGATATTTGAACAAATGTGTTTGTCTGTGCATGGAAGTAGGACAATTTTGACCCCACTGAAAGTCATAGTTGTTACCCAAAAAGATGTGGTAGAGCTCTTAATTTTTGCACCTTCCCTGTTGGCTTCATTATCTTGTAACTTCCAATGCCAGTGGTTACTAATTATGGCTTCTCCATCAGGTCCATGGGTAGAAAAGTCCAAGCAGGAGCACTGGAAGTAGAATTCTTGAGGAGGAATGGGGAGTCATGGAGAATGAATCCTGTCTATTCTTTGGCTGCTGGAAGCTTCCTCTAAGCCCCATCTGCTCTAAGCTTTCAACAGAAGCAGCTTCCATCTGTTAAGCCACTAACAAAAAACGGATTCTGTCTTCATCATGCCCATATAGCAATGGTTCCCTTTTGACCAACCCTAGCAGAGCTCTACAATGAGGAGGATTCTCTAGTTATCAAAGGAAAGTTATGTGAAAGGTTTATTAGTTACCTGCTACATTTGTTTAGTGGCTTATTTAAATCATGGGGACCCCGCCTCCCCAATAGCAGGCATGATGAATGAAGCTGTCCATTTTCACACTATCCAGAGAGGAGACCAACTTCTCTTACACCACTGGCACAATAAATCAAGAGCAGGGCAAACAGCGAACGGGCAGCCAGAGTCTTTTCCCTTGAACGCTGTCCGTGCATTATTCTCCATGACGTTCACGTCTCCCTTCCTGTCTAGCTGGAGGGGAAATTTCAATGTTTTCAAGGTAAAAAAAAGAAGAAATAGTTTCCTATTTCATTTTCTTACACTGTTTAACAAACATGCTTCCTCCGCCAAAGGGGAGTCACAAGTAGGGACAAGATGTTAGTAGAAACTTAGCTTGAAAGCATATTATTATTATTATTATTATTATTATTATTATTATTATTTATTACACTTATATACTGCCCCATAGCCAAAGCTCTCTGGGCGGTTTACAAAAATTAAAAAGATCGAGCATTAAAAAGACAATATACAAAATTTAAAACCATAAAACAGCTGTCATTAAAACACTTTAAAACATTTTAACTGTTAAGCCTGGCCACAATGTCAATCAAAACCTCAACCTGAGCTGTTAAAATGCCTGGGAGAAAAGAAAAGTTTTGACCTGGCACCGAAACAATAACAGTGTTGGTGCCAGGCGGGCCTCATCGGGGAGAATAATTGAGGGGCCACCACAGAGAAGGCCCTCTCCCTTGTTGCCGTCCTCCGAGCTTCCCTTGGAGTAGGTACCCGGAGGAGGACCTTTGATGTTGAGCATAGTGAACGGGTAGGTTCATGTCGGGAAAGACGTTTCATCAGGTATTGTGGTCCCAAACCGTGTAAGTCTTGATTACATGATTCTATACAGCTGTGCAAAGTTATCTAGCCAATTTCTTAGAACAGACGGGCTGGTTCTGTGTGTGTGTGTTTTGGCTTGAGAAACAGAGGCTGTTATAGTCAGTGAGCACTTGCTGCAGGTTTCGTGTCCAACTGACCTAATCTAGGGATATTGATAGTCAGCCCCCACACTCAAGATATCTGTTCTTGTCTACCATATCAGCTTGTGCCGGAGGCCACTGAGGAAGACGTATCGTCGAAATGCGTTTGGCCCTTCTTCTATTTTAACTACACAGAGAGAATTGTCTTAATAATTGCTGAAGGAGTATTCACTCAGCATTTTCATTATTCTGTATAATCAATTGCTCTGTTTAAATGTTTTAATATATCCGAATGAATTAGTTTTAAAATTTTGGAAGCCTTAACTTTCTGGTGATTGTACATTGTTTTCTTGGTTAAGGACAGCACTTTTTTGTCGTGTTTTTGCCCATTGACACATACCATATGCCGCTATATCCTGCTTGGTGTGGCTCCTGCCTTTTATATACCGCTTCCATACCACTTTCATACTGCTGTATCCTGCTTGGTGTGGCTCCTGCCTTTTATATACCGCTTTCACACTGCTATATCCTGCTTGGTGTAGATCTGGCCAAAGAGTGGAAAGAGACCTCAAATGGCATCTAGTCCAAGCAAAGAGGTGCTACGCTACTGTGACATGATCGGGACATTTTAGTTCAGAAAAAGGGTGACTATGGTGGTGATGGTGAGTATAATTGGGGTTTAGAAATTGGGCGAAAGAGAATAGGGAGGCGCCTTTTCCCTCCCTCTCTCATAATACTACAACCTGGGATGGGGGGTTCATCCAGTGGAGTTGAACGGTAGAAGATTCGAGGAGGACAAAAGGATGCACTACTTCACACACCGCATAGTCAAACTATGACACTGGCTTGCAGATGATATGAGCCCCGTTCAGAAGACACCTTAAACCATGGCTTTAACCAGCCATGGTTTAAGGTGTGTTCTGAGCAGGGCCATTGTGATGACTATAAAAGGGGATTAGACAAATTCATGGATGATAAGGCTATCAGTAGCTACTAGACATGATGGCTAAATGCGCTACCTCCAGTATTAGAGGCAGAATGCCTATGTATGCCAGCTGCTGCGGAACATGGGTGGAAGGGTGCTATTTAGGGTGACCACAAGGAAAGAAGGACAGGGCTCCTGTATCTTTAACAGTTGTATTGAAAAGGGAATTTCAGCAGGTGTCACTTGTATGCATGCAGCACCTGGTGAAATTCCCTCTCCATCACAACAGTTAAAGCTGCAGGAACCCTGCCCTCTCTTGTATCTGGTCAAAAAGACAGGGCTCCTGCAACTGTAACTGTTGTGATGAAGAGGTAATTTCATCAGGTGCAGCATGCATACAAATGACACCTGCTAAAATTCTCTTTTCTATACAACTATTAAAGGTACAGGAGCCCTGTCCTCCTTTCCATATGGCCACTGTAGTGCTGTTGCTCTCATGTCCTGCTTGTGGGCTTCCCATTGGGGCAGGTGGCTACCAGGAGGAGGGCCTTCTCTGCTGTGGGACCCTGGCTATGGAATGAGCTCCCTAGAGAGGTTCACCTGGTACCTATGTTGTACTCTTTTAGATGCCAGGTGAAGACCTTTTCTATTGTCTCAGTATTTAAACAGTTGACCAGTTAATTTTTTAACTTTGCTGTTTTAACTTTGTATTTCAATTTGTATTAATCTCTGCATCACTGCTCAGTTTTATCCTGGTAGTGCTCTTATATTGTATTTTACAGTATGTTTTTATAATGTTGTTTTTTAAATATTTCGAATTGGTTGTCATGGTTTTAATTTTTGTAAACCGCCCAGAGAGCTTTGGCTGTTGGGCAGAATAGAAATGGAATACATACATACATACATACATACATACATACAGTGGTTGGCAATGTGGGAAACAGGATGTTGGACTTGAAAGCCCTTTGGTTTGATCCGGCAGTGCTGTTCTTATGTCCCTAATTAGGGGGATGTCATTTAAGAAACAAATGGATGCAAAAAAAAAGCAAACGCTATTTTGGGCTGCATTCATAGAAGTATAGCTTCCAAATCGCACGAGGTACTGGTTCCCCTCTATTTGACACTGGTTAGGCCCCATCTTGAGTATTGCGTCTAATTCTGGGCACCACACTTCAAGAAGCTGGAGCGTGTTCAGAGGAGGACAACGAGGATGATTAGGGGTCTGGAAACAAAAGCCCTATGAGGAGAGACTGAAGAACTGGGCATGTTTAGCCTGGAGAAGAGAAGACCGAGGGGAGACATGATAGCACTCTTATTTATTGTTATTATATTTATTTATTTATTACATTTATATACCGCCCCATAGCTGAAGCTCTCTGGGCGGTTTACAAAAATTAAAAGATTGACCACTAAAAAGACAAGAAAGGTTGTCACACAGAGGAGGGCCAGGATCTCTTCTCAGTCATCCCAGAGTGCAGGACACGGAATGATGGGCTCAAGTTACAGGAAGCCAGATTCCAGCTGGACATCCAGAAAAACTTCCTTACTGTTAGAGCAGTTGGACAACGGAACCAATGACCTAGGGAGGTGGTGGGCTCTCCCACACTAGAGGCCTTCAAGAGGCAGCTGGACAGCCATCTGTCAGGGATACTTTCAGATGTATACCTGCATTGAACTCGATGGCCTTATAGGCCCCTTCCAACTCTACCATTCTAGGATTCTATGAAAGGAGTTCCAAAATGTCACTGAAAATGGGTGATGTTTTTTGACATTGCCAAAGAGGTTTGTGAAAAATTGGCATGAGCTTTGCTTCAGCTTTGTTCCTATAGCCATTACTGCCCACTATAGAGCAGGTTGTTCTGGAGCCTGACACAGTGCCTTTTTCCTCTCTCCCTCCCCCCCCCCCCCCGCTATGCTCCATTCTTCCTCCTTCTCCTTGGAGAAAAACCCTCTTATGAAGCATAAAAGGATCCCCAGCTTCTGCGTTTAATAGCTTCCCCCCTCCCCTTATCGCCACCTCTTCACGATTCTTTATGCCTGATATAAATATTTTCAGCAATAAAACCGAGGCAAGAAGAATGTGAAATGGACTCTGAGGCATTCGGGATAGATTTGTGTGACTTGGGAGCCTCCAAGCATCGATCGTCAAGCCCACTGAAGGGGGGACCGTTTGTTTGCTTGCGTGGATGTCAATGAGGCAGAGGCAGCTTATGAGCCTGACGTGGTCTGTGGATCACATCGTACCGTTACCCTCCACAGAGTGTTTGCTTTGGGTTAATCCCACCCAAGGCCAAGCGGCATGCAACGTTCATTTCAGGATTTGCAGATGGGAGAGCTGCTTGTACCAGCCCTAACATAAACGATGCATAATATGCTACAGGGTAATGTATTGCATAAACATCGGAAGGGTGGCGTGGGAACGGTCTGTCATCCATCACCATTATCTTGTCCAAGCCAGATGCTCCTGCAAAGCTTTCAGGCAGAGTTGGGATGGGATGGCCTTCCGTCTCCATTGCCCCCACCAATGTCATGTCCTGTGGCCTTTATCACCCTCCTGCCCAGTCTGGCTCAGAGGAGGACTCCAAGGTGGAGGAGGCATCATGCAGTGAGCCATTGTCTGTTTCCCCAGGACCTTCCAGTCCAGAGGACTTTACCAGACTTCTCAGACTCAGAGCCCCCCATTCCTCAGATGCAGTCCTTATCATCCCCATACCAGAGGAACCAGAAGCTGCATAATCAAGCAATGGCCCTTGAAGAGAAAGGCAGCTCCTTAGAGGGGGGTAGAGTTAACAGCAGGCCCAGACCAACCAGCTTTCACAAAAGCCTGACAAGACCTCTGCATGTTGCTGAGACAACAGTTCTTCCTGAGTGAGTTTTAGGCAGCACTGATCTGTCCGGGGTGCTGACAGACTCTGCCATATCTGATCTTGCCTTGTTATCCTGCATAGCCCGACTTGACTCAACTTCATCGGACTTGACTCTGCCTTGCCCTGCCCTTCTTGTAAGTGCAATTGCTTCTGATCGGCTCCCCTGGGAATCTTGACTCAAGCTAGACACGGCAGCTGACAGCTATTTTGAAGAGGCATAAAGCTCCTAAATATAGAAATTCTATTTCATTAGCCTACCTTCCCCAATCTGGTACTCTCCAGACTGGCTCCCTCTGTGCTGCACTTCCAGAGGCAGGCAAAAACTTTTTTCCCCCAGCAGGCTTTTCGAAATACCCTGGACCTATGTTAATGTATGGTTTGTTTTGTTTTTAAAATTTGTTACTGTTTTTTTTTAATTTTTTTATGTTTTAATTTTACTGTAGATTTAATTCTATTTTAACTTTTGTAAACTTATATTTATATGTTTTAATTGTAAATGTTTTAACTTTGTGAACCGCTTTGAGTCCTGGGAAAAAGGCAGGATATAAATAAATATAATAAATATAATAATAATAATAATAATAATAACACCTCCTAGCATTCCTAACCAGTGGCCATGCTAACTGGGGCTTATGGGAGTTGGTCCAAAACATCTGGGGGACCCTAGGTTGGGGAAGGCTGTAATGACCATTGTTAGCCATCTCCTTGGGGAAAGAGCAGCATATATATATATATATATATATATATATATATAGGATGTGCACAGACCCCCTGGATTAGATCGGAGGCTTTCCAGATCAGATTGGACCTGATCCCGATCCAAAAATCAGAAGTCCGATTTTTGGATTGGACGCCATTTTAGGTATTTTCGCCATAGGCTTGCATTGGGGGAAAGAATGCTTTCCCCCAATGCAAGCCTATGAGGAAAACATGGGGGCGGGTGAGTGGGGGCCTAACTTCCCCCTCCCTGTCCCTCTCCTCCACTCATGCTCCTTACCTGCCGGGGCCATCTGCTGCCGTCCGCTGGCCCCTTCTACTGAGAAACAGGCTTCGCGGCCTGCCTCTCAGTAGTACGCTGGGTGATATCATCACCCGGCGCGCTACTGAGAGGCAGGCCATGAAGCCTGTTTCTCAGTAGAAGGTACCAGTGGATGGTAGCGGACGGCTCCGGCAGGTAAGGAGTGTGAGTGTAGAGAGGAGGTCCAATCCTCCAATCTCTTCCGATCTGGATCGGGTCCTTTCGGATCGGATCGGATGAGATCGGATGATCCAGATGCAGGGATTGGAATCAGATAATTTTATCTGCTTTTGGCTGGATTGGGTCCGGATCGTGGATCAGACCTGATCCGGTGCACACCCCTAATATTAATATATATATATTCAGCCCATAATCCCATGGAATGAATTGTGACTTTGTGGCCATGATTCCAGTTCATCTACTTTACAGTCCCTGTTTGGCCATGAAGTTCACTGGTTGATCTCAGCCTAGCCTACCACACAGGGTTGTTGTGGGGATAAAATGGAGAGGAAGAGGAACATGTAAGCTGCCTTGAGTTCCTTTGCAAGAGGAAAAAAGAAGCATATAAATGGTATTGATTGACTGATTGATTGATTGCATTTCTATACCGCCCAATAGCTGAAGCTCTCTGGGCAGTTCACAAAAGTTAAAACCATTGGGTTTGAATCAAAGTATAAAACAAACAACAGTATAAAAAGCGCCACCAGGATAAAACCGAGCAGCAATGCAGAAATTTATACGGATTTAAAATACAGATTTAAAACAGCAAAGTCAAAAGACTAGGATAATAATCTGTTAAAATACTGGGAGAATGAGGTCTTCACCTGGCATCAAAAAGAGTATAATGTAGGTGCCAGGCGAACCTCTCTCAGGAGCTCAATCCACAGCCGGGGTGCCACAGCAGAGAAGGCCCTCCTCCTGGTAGCCACCTGCCTCACTTCCTTTGACAGGGGCTCACGGAGAAGGATCCCTGAGGATGATCATATGGGAGGAGGTATTCCTTCAGATAACCTGGCCCCAAGCCGTTTAGGGCTTTAAATGTTAGTACCAGCACTTTGAATTGGAGCCAGACCTGGATCAGCAGCCAGTGAAGTTGGAAAAGGACTGGCATAATATGGTCTCGTTGGCCAGTCCCCGTTAACAATCTGGCTGCCCTGTTTTGTACAAGCTGAAGTTTCCGGACCGTTTTCAAAGGCAGCCCCGCATAGAACGCATTGCAGTAATCCAGACAAGAGGTTACCAGAGCGTGGATACAACTGTAGCTAGTCTATCTCTGTCCAGCTAACGGCGCAGTTGGTATATCAGCCTAAGCTGATAAAAGGTGCTCCTTGCCACTGATAACATATAAATACCATCTTCCTCCACTTTCAAAAGACTTGCCAGGTCATGGCAGCGAGACTGAGGAGCTGGGGTGGGCCTACCGTGCCTTTTTCCGTGGTGGCTGGTGGTGAATCTTTTCTAAATACCCCTTCCCCATCGAAGAGCTGCCCCAGGACTTCGGAAGTGCTTGGAATCTAGAGGATATATAGTCCGCTCCCCTCTGCCCCTGGAACACTCTGTTCTGGGGGTTCTCATGGGCAGGAGTTGATGTACACCACCCCGTGACAATGCCCCTTTCGGTGGAGCTCCTCTATGCCAGTGAAGGAGCATACCTGCCCCATCCCGCCTCTTTCCTGTCCTTGGGGTTTAGGATCGCTCTGTTAAGAAATCTGTTTCTGCTTCACAAAAACAACGGGGCCCATTCCGTAACAGCCAGTGCTGTGCTGAAAAACTCCTTCAGCATTTCTCCCCACCCCTCCGCAACCAGTCTTGTTCAATTTTAGAATCTGGGTTCAGTGTTCTTGGACTTGCCTTACTTCTGAGGTGACCAAGGGACGTGTGCAAGAGTTGCTGTCTTTTACTACGCAATCAGCTCTCCAGCTCCCTCTGCTACAATTAAAGCCCAGGGAAGACATTCCTCCCATAGGGCTGATTTTGGATGAGAATGTGCAGGCAGCTTGGGAGTTTACAAAGCAAAGGAGAGATGTAGAATAGAAAGGGGAAAAAATGCACACTGCCCCTCTTGGGCACTGCCAAATTTTCCCCACCGTTTTGTGGTGTCCGCCTTCCCCCCACTCCACCCCCGACAATGCCCCTGAATGACCCAAAGTATGGGTCATGGTGAAGGACGTAAAATGGTGACCAGGCTGCCCACACATTTGCTGATGTTGCCTCTTGCAGAGGCAGCACAAAAAAACTCCCAAAAACCCTGAGGAAAAAAGAAAGACGCCATGCTACAACCACTACTAATGGTGAGCTCCGCCTCCGAGGAACTGTTTTGAGAATTTCTCCTTCCCTTGGAGAACTTCTCCTTCACTTGGCCCCAATTTCTCTGCCCACAAATAGGTCAGAGGATTCCGAGAGGACAGCTACGCTAGGCTGACCATATGGAAAGGAGGACAGGGCTCCTGGATCTTTAACAGTTGTATTGAACACAGGGAATTTCAGAAAGTATCATTTGGATGCATGCAGCACCTGGTGAAATCCCCTCTTCATCACAACAATTAAAGCTGCAGGAGCTATACTAGAGTGACTAGATACAAAAGAAGGCAGGACTCCTGCAGCTTTAACTGCTGTGAAGAAGAGGGAAATTCACCAGGTGCTGCAGCCATACAAATGACACCAGCTAAAATTCCCCTTTCAATACAACTGTTAAAGATACAGGAGCCCTGTCCTCCTTTTCATATGGTCAGCCTAGCTACACACCATTCTAATAACAGCGGTAAGAATATCAATCAAGTATGTGTTTCAGGTGGGCCTTTCCCCTCAAAGATCTTAAAAATGAGCTTCCTCAGTCAGAAATAAGGAAATATTTATTTATTTATTTATTACATTTTTATACTGCCCAATAGCTGAGGCTCTCTGGACAGATCACAATTTAAACCATAAAATACAGCAGATCCAAAAATAATATAAAGCTTTAGAACTGTCATGTAAAACCAAAATAAATCCAACCCAGGCACAGCCTGCGTGAAAAGGTGTGTTTCCAGGAGGTATTTAAAGGATGTCATGAAGTCATGGGTCTCTCTCCCCAACGCCTTTTATCAGTGCATAGAGGAAAAGGTTTGAAATCTGTCGGTCATAAGGCGGGATATGTTGCATCAAATAATTTGCAAGGAGGGGAAAGAGGCTGATGTTAATTAACACATTCAGAGTATCCAGCGAGGGAGTAGCTGAGGATAAATGAAAATTGTGGTCGATGTGACCTTGCCAGGGATCTCAGCGTGTTCACATCGATTAGAGCATTTGATAAGTGATTGACTTTGTGGCCTGGGTTATTGTACATCCCCTCATCAAGAGTTCTGTTACATACTGTGGTAGAATTGTCAGGTTAATACTTGATTGGTGTCGCTAAGGCAATTAAAAAACTAATATCATACAAATCCTTGGCTTTTCTTTTTCTTTTTTTAAAGCCGCATCGCCAATACACAGAACAGATGCGCTTCCTGGTGCCTGATGAAGAGTTGAAACCTGCTTTTTTGATGATCCTTGAACAAGCATCACGATTAACTTAAGAGAGGCCAAAAATTTGTTAAATTAAAGGAAGACAATTTTGGAGGGACACACTTTCCTTTGGGTTTTGATAGTCAGGCCCAACGGACAAGGAGAAAATACCTATAGTAGCCTGTCTGTCTGCTAGAATCATAGAATCATAGAATAGTAGAGTTTGAAGGGACCTATAAGGCCATCCAGTCCAACCCCTGCTCAATGCAGGAATCCACCTTAAAGCATCCCTGACAAATGGTTGTTCAGCTGCATCACTTTCTGAAGAACGTAAGAAATGCCATGTTGGATCAGACCAAGGGTCCATTTAGTCCAGCACTCTGTTTACACAGTGGCCAACCAGCTGTTGACTAGGAACACACAAGCAGGACACGGTGCAACAGCACCTTCCCACCCATGTTCCCCAGCAACTAGTGTATACAGGCTTACTGCCTCTGATACTGGAGGGAGCACATGGCTATCGGGACTAGTAGCCGTTGATAGCCTTCTCCAGGAATTCATCCAACCCCCTTTGAAAGCCATCCAAATGGGTGGCCATCACTACATCTGTCAATGCAGGAATCCACCTTAAAGCGTATCCACCTTAAAGCCTAAGGTGGATATGCATAAGGCTGAGCGGGAAGGATGGAGGAGGAACTAAGAGCATGATCCGGAGTCACACACCTTTGTGCGTAGTCCCAGCCACCCAACAGATGGTCGCTGTTGTCCTTAGCTGGCAAAAACGCTTCTTCCTAATGAATATGTGAAAGCACCAATCACCTTTGGGGAGGAAGAAGAGGGCGGCCTGGATATAGATAAACAGGCTTGAATGAATTCCTCATTTCCTCCAAGAAGAAGGATGAAGAGATAATGGTGCTATGCTGGTGCATTTCGCACTTCCGAGCAGTGAAAAATTCCAATGCTCACCCAGGGTTCAATTTTCTTAGAAGGAGGTCACTGGAGATTTAGGGAGTTTCCATGATATAAGATGAATGCCCTTACATATAGACAGGCTGAGCATAAAATGAGGGTGAGGGTCACAGCATTAGCACTCCAACTGACACCTGCTTCCTATCAGATGTCTAGGGCAGCCCCTTGTGCCTACATAGAGCAAAGTCAGCTCTCTGCCCCCCTTTCCAGACTCAATTCTAGTACAGATTGAATTTCTGCTGCACCTGCAGATCGCTCTCACCTGTTTTCCTTGTCTAGTGGGGGTAAAAAAGGTGAGTCATCTCTGCCCATCACCAATAATAATAATAATAATAATAATTATTATTATTATTATTATTATTATTATTATTATTATTATCACCCGCCTCTCCCTCCAGATCGAGGCGGGGAACAACACCAACATAAAATACACAAAAGTGATTAAAAGCACATAAAACCAGTACATCATTAAAATACCAATAAAACACCAATAAAACACTTAAAAAACACTTGTTTTTATGCCTCCTTAGACCCTCCTAGCTCCAACTGAAACACGTTACAGGAATGTTACGGGTCAGCAACTGTCCTTAAAGAGGTATCCCAAAAAAAGCCAGAGGCAAAGGGGTGGAACTAAGGATGTAGTTTATTATAAACCAAAACCCTTAGGTTCCGAAACGTGTTGGATTTTGGTTTATAATAAACTACATTCTGAGTTCCACTCCTTTGCCTCTGGCTTTTTTTTGGCATCGCTGTTGGGGTTTTCCTTTTTTGGGGGGCTGAAAGAGGTATCGCCTGAAGGCACCCACATTAATAGCTCTACTTACAGAACTCTTAAGAGTCAAGCATTACATAGTTGGTGGGGCTGTGCGCTGCTTCTGGCCCAAACCATGAACCCAAACTGAAACTGGATCAGTCTGAGGCCCTGGATCTAGGAAACGACAGAGCTCCCATCTTCGTTTAAAATGGTGGCTTTAATTGAGGACGGGTGACTACCGGATGGATCAGGTAAGTCCTGTGGGTGGGCAGGGGCAGAGGGCGAGGGGGAGGGGGGAGGGGGGAGGGGGAAGTCCAGTGGACTCCTGGTTGGCCTCGCACTCAGCTTTCCTGGGCATTCACTGAGCAGCTATTCAGTAAGCATCAGAAACCCACAACAGCCAACCCACTTTGGGTGTCTGGAACTTGCTTCAGATTCACATCCAAAGTAGGTCGACCCAGGCCCGAATCGGCCCGAATCGGTTCTGAATTGGCCTCCGAAGTGAATCAGGTGGGCCAGCCCTGGATTAACCATTAAGCAATATAAGCACCACAGAGAACCTGTACCATAGCTGTAGCCATCTAATTTTAAGGAATATATAAATATAATTTAAAAACGGTTTATATTTAATATAGTTGTGTGTTCTGGCATGGGGGATGGCCTTGAAGAAAACGGAGTGTTTAATGTCTTATTTCACGTTCAGCACTTTTTGAGTCTTAATGTCTTGCCGGCTAAGCAATGGAAGGGGGGCCAAGGGGGCACCATTATTGGGCTGTGCTTAGGGCATCAGCTGGCCTTAATCCGGCCCTGGGGTGGGCTGTACCTAGCCCTAATAGTTGGAAGGGATCTGGAATCTCTTTACAATCATAGTCATTATGCTGCAAGGTCATTCAGATCAACCCAGCCCAATCTGTAAAAATAGAAAGCACAAGTATTCTCTTAACTTTAAGACCTGTGGAAAAGAGGGGACTTGGCAGGTGTCACTTGTCAGGCAGTATCGTAAGGGAAAGCGGTACCCCTCCCCTACACAATCTGTCCTTTTCAACAGGATCACTTGCTTCTGCCTTGGTTCCCCTGGTGAGTCCTTCCAAAGTAGCTCTTCATGGGATTTCACAGTTGCGCAATGGTAATTCTAGAATGCCTAAAATGCACATTGCCTGGCACCTTCTCAGGCACAATGCCTTTGAATGGAGCCAGTTCACACATCCAGGAGTCCGTCATCCAGACCTACTTCACACATGCGTCTACATCGCTGTCACTGGGCAATCTGGCCCTTTTTGGGTTCTCTGGATTTCATTGTGCCTACAACTCAGCTTGCATTTGCGAGCTGACCTGCAGGTTCCCCCCACCCCCAAATCTGAGAACTTTATCCATTTTTTTTTTAAAAAATGTCTAAATGTGTAAATAGAATTTGTGCAAATTGCAGATGTATTTTGTCCAAGTTTCTATGTACGTAAGAAAACCCAAAACCAAATAACAGCCCCCAAGAAAATCCACAACCTGCCCTGAACTTGAGGCAGTCAGGCCAGCTCGTGGGGAAAGGAGCCAAAATCTAGGGGGCCGGTGAGTTCCACCCACTGGATGGATTCTTCTGACATCCCTACGGTAGACTTGCTGTGTGAACTGACGCCAGTGACGAGCAGTCAGGTCCAGTTGGGTGGAATGTGAGTCCTATTTGCAGTGTTAGAGCTGCCCGGTTAGACCAAGGTATCACTTGATGAACAGGGATGTGTGAACCAGCCCTGGGTGTGGAATAGTGTAGAGAAATCATGGGATGCATGGGAACATGTGAAAGAGGTGCTCTGTCGAAAGAGGTGCTGCTTCCCCAGTGTTTTAACTAACGGAATGAACTGTTGCAGTTCCTGAGATTAAATTCTAAGAAATGGTCCTTCTCCCACCGTCTGGCCGGCTTGACACATCCTCGAGTTTTGATTGATGTCAGGGCCCTTCCTCTTGCTTTCATCACCTGCCCTGTTTGATTAGCTGCATCTCAAGTTGCTGAAAAGCGATTGCTTTTAGGCACTGCAGCTCAGGGGCCTGCGCTAATTTGGAGGGCAGGGCGCCAAAGGCCAGCTCTCAACAGCCAGAAGCTCTGACCGAGCGGCTTGGGAATTGCACTCTATGCTGATTATCTTCTGTGAGTCAAGCAGGGGGTGCCCATCTCTGGATTAAAGCGACCCCAAAGAAGAGCTACCAGCCAAACAATCACTTTGCTTTTGCCACCAACGTGCTGATCGAGATGTGCGGGGCTGTCTTGAAGTCTTCATTGTCCTGGGGTGGCTCCGAATCTGCATGGCGTCAGTGAGATGACGCGGCCACAGATTTGAAGCCACCCTGGGGCAAAGAGCCGAAGATGCACGGCTGAAAAGTCGGGGACTTACCCTGACTTTTGCAGCCGGAGCAAGGGCAGCCTGACTCTGTCTCCAGTCTGTCCTTGCTCAGGAGCTGCTCTGGAGCCACTCTGGGAGTGTTCCAGCGGATGGTGACTCCTGATTGGTTGCCCTCTGCTGGAATAGGAGGCTGCTTGGCAAGCAGAATGGCTGCTGGAACACCCTGCGCTGCCTTGCTGCGGGAGAAGAGTTTAGGGGAAATACATTATTTTCTTCCCCCGAGCTGCTGCCTCCTCCTCCTCCTCCTCCTCCTCCTCCTCCTCCTCCTCCTCCTCCTCCTCCTCCTCCTCCTCCCCCTATGTCTTTTCTTGTCTCTTTTGGAAGGACAGGGGAGGGGGCAGATGACCACCGTAAACCCCGTGCTTGCTCTTTGGCGTGGGGATTATCTGGCTCAACCCCGCAGGAGCAAAAGTGCGGGGTTTTGGGGGAACGTGGCGCCAACTCCATGCAGGTCCATGCAGAGCTGGCAATATGCCCAGGCCAGATGGGAAGTGTGTGCCCCTCCCCATTTCAAACTGCTCATTTTTTTTTTAATCAGTGGCACTGATTCAGTGCTAAATACATATATGAACTAGAACGATTGATAAAAAAGGTAATGGGGAGCACTTTTATTCAAGATGTAAGGCATCCCTTCTTCACATTCAGAATTTCACGACGAATGGCTTCTGCGCTGTTTTTGCAAAGCGGGCTCCTCGCTTCTCGATGGGTCGCTTACGCTACGGAAGCAGTAGCGTAAGCTGGGGATGACCTCCTCATCGGAGTGCCCCCCTCAAAATCGTGGGCCCCTGCACGGCCCTGACTCCATACAGTGAAGATAAACCCATGGTCAGGGTCTGACCATGCAATTTTCACCCAACTGCCTAGTTCCACATTGTTTTGTTAATCTATGAGGAATTGTCAAACATTTTCCATTCAGAGGGGATGTCATTCTGCATGTGCTGTTGAAATCTACCCATCAATGAAAGTGCTAAACTGGGAGATGGATTTAGGAACACAATAGAATACTGAAGAAAGCCTGGGTTTGTGTGTGTGCTGATTGTTGTTGGAATCCTTTTCAAAATTTATAAAGACACAGAACCATCAGAAAACAGCATTTATAGGATGCATTTTCAATGTTTCAAGTGCTTCACAAATATTATCACAACAGTCCTGTGAAGTAGGCCTAATTCTCACTGCAGTAGTAAAAGTATGTCTGGGCTGTATCGCTTCAAACTGCAGGTGGGAGCTCACAGGGCTGAACGCTCTTCACGTGGAAAACTAGCAAGTCAGCTCTAGCTGAGCCTTCTCCTTGGTGTGCTAGTTTTCTATGTGCAGGGAGCAGCTTTGTTGAGACAGCAGTGCAGCTAGGGCTGGTGCTTGGGGGCTGTGCTTCAGGGGCCCACCGTCCAAATGGCCACTTAGAGCAGGGGTAGGCAACACGGGGGCCGCAAGCCAGACGTGACCCTGCCGCCCTCCAGTACGGTTGCTGTGCCACCAAAGTCAGCAGCGTGCCACTGAATGTTTGCAACAAACCACTATGGAGGCCTCAAAAGGACAAGTTTAGTGGTTTTCTACCATTGCAGTTCCAGTGATGTGGTGGCAGCAGGAGAGTGGCCTGCCAGAGCTTTTCGTCCTGGGGTAAAAGTTGCTCCAAAGACCCCTGAAGTTGACCAGCAGCAGGTGATGAGGGCGGTGCCAAAGAGACGCAGCGTCCAGGACGATGCCACAGCCCATCAGAGAAAACAAAGGTTGCTACAGCATCCTTCTTATTCTTAATAACAATTTATAGTCAGGGGGCAAGCCGGCCCGGCATGGTTACAGGTGCTCTTTTTAAAATATTGTGCTTATTCCCCAAATTCTGCTTATTCCCAAGAAAATGTGTTTAGCTTCAGGGCAGTAGAAACAAGCTCCAATTTATTTCTGCAGTCATGGTGGTGACATGATTTGAGTGACTTCCAAGTGCAAAATGCAAGTGCTCAGAGTGTGGGTATATATATTTTAATGTATATAATCACGGTTGGCAAACGGGTTGTTGTTGTCTTTTGCTCCAAGGTATCAGAACCGTTAAAGCAGTTGTAAAGCACGGGATGGTGGTGGGAAAGGAAGAAGAGAGGTATTAATGGTGTGCTTCACAACTGAAGGGATACAAATGTAGGGTGACCCTATGGAAAGGAGGACTGGGCTCCTGTATCTTTATCAGTTGCATTGAAAAGGGAATTTCAGCAGGTGACCTTTGTATGCCTGCAGCACCTGGTGAAATTCCCTCTTCCTCATCACAACAGTTAATGTTGCAGGAGCCCTGCTCTCTTTTGTATCTGGTCACTTTAGTATAGCTCCTGCAGCTTTAACTGTTGTGAGGAAGAGGGGATTTCACCAGGTACTGCATGCATACAGATGACACCTGCTGAAATTCCCCTTTCAATACAGCTGTTAAAGATACAGGAGCCCAGTCCTCCTTTTCATAGGGTCACCCTATACAATGACGACTGCTGAAATTTCCCTTTCTATGCAACTGTCCTCCTTTTCATATGGTCACCCTATACAAATGGTTATCTAAACCTCTCCCCTCCCCTGGTAAAATAATAATAATAATAATAATAATAATAATAAGTATATATATTATTTATTACCTGCCTCTCCCTCCGGATCGAGGCAGGGAACAACATCAAACATAAAATACACAAAACCGATTAAAAGCACATAAAACCAATACATCATTAAAATACCAATAAAACACTTAAAATTCATCTGGGTAGGCCTGCCGGAAGGGTCGAAATCTAGGGTCTAAAATTACCTTGCTGCACCACAGTGCTTAGAGAAGGAGCAGTCATTCATGGATCCCCTCCTTGCAATCTAAATTGGTTCATCCAAAGCTTAGGTTAGCCAACTCAATGAGAAACCAGCATCAGGAGCTGGCGTTTTAAAGCAAGTTAAGGCAGAGCATCAACTGAAATAAGTCAGCATGTTTATCCTGTTGGCTTATTAGGGGGGTTGGGTGGCGGCGGAGGCTGTATGTTGTCTAGATTAGCCTTCCCCAACCTGGTCTCCACCAGATCTTGTGGACTTCAATTCTCATCAGCCCCGGCCATCATGCCTAATTGTCAGGAATGCTGGGCATTTTAGTCCAAGGGCACCAAGGCTTGATCTACACTAGTGCTTTTTATCGGTACTGAAGTGCACTGAGAACTGTTGGGGTGCATTATGCATTCCGTATACCCCTTTTCTAGTGTGATTTCCTGGTTTTTATTCCGTATTATCCAAAATACCGCAACAGATGCCATTGTGTGCGCTACAAGGTATAAATGCACAAGAGGGATAGTTAAATTTTGGAATTCACTACCACAAGATGTAGTGATGGCCACCAATTTGGATGACTTTAAAAGGGGGCTGGATAAACTCCTGGAGGAGAAGGCTATCAATGGCTACTAGCCCTGATGGTTATATGCTACGGCTAGTATCAGAGGCAGTATGCCTGTGTGCACCAGTTGCTGGGGAACATGGGTGGGAGGGTGCTGTTGCACTGTGTCTTGCTTTGTTGGTCCCTGGTCAACAGCTGCTTGGCCACTGTGTGAACAGAAAGTTGGACTAGATGGACCCTCGGTCTGATCCAGCAGGGCTCATCTTAGGTTCTTTATGTTCTTAGGGATATAGTGTCACTGTGATGGGATCATATCGATATGACACAAGGTGTAGATATGACATAGGGTGTACTTTTATATTGTGGTTTTATGCTTCCATCTCTCTCTATAAAACGTTAATGTGATGCATGGCAATGTGTGGCACCAGGGTTCTGAGCTATCACACGCTGGAGGTTCTGAGCTATGAGAAGAACTTTGCATGCTGGAGGCTCGGAGCTGTGAGAAGAACTTTGTGTGGCTAAGCAAAAGGAAATGTAAATGCAGCTGGGAGGGAGTGGGGAGGAGTGGCTGGGAGGCGGGGAGCTCAAAGAGGAGGCTGGGTGGTGGCCATGGTGTGCAGGGGGGGCTGGGAGGGAACAGGGGGGAGCGGCTGGGAGAAGGGGGAGTCCAATAGACTCCCAGTCGGTATCGTGCCTGGCTTTTCCGGGCGTCTGCGGAAAAGCCAGAAGAGTATGATAGTGAGCAATAAAGTACTAGCATGCAGATGGTCTTGCACAAGTCAAGCTAGTATTTTATATTTTATGCTGTATCTTGTGGATTTAACTTTTGTGGACTGCCCAGAGAGCTTTGACTATTGGGCAGTATAGAAATTAAATGAATGAATGAATAAATAAATAAAATCTAGCCCAGGTTGGGGAAGGCTGGTCTTGGACGCACGCCAGAATGGAAAAAAACCACAAACCTATTGTGGTTCACTCTATCTAAAATAAAACAGTGCATGTGTGATATAAAATAGTGCGTGTTTGTGTGTTATTTCTGAGGCATCTCCTGTTGCCTTATCTTATGCAGGAGCTGCTTTAGAAATAAGCAATGCTGCAGAGCAAGCCCACCCCCACCCCCACGTTTTTCTCCTGAATTTTCAAGGCCCTCGGATTTCATGAAGTAATTGTCTAAGCTTTAGCCTCTCCGGGAAAGACATTGCAAGCGAACCAAATAATTAGTTTTTGCTCCAGCGAATAATATAACTCACAAACAGGTAATCTCAACTCAAACAGGCATGTCTGCAGCTTGTCTTCTACAGAGGGGGGTGAAGGCAAGCCACACTCCCCATTTGCAGGCCTATAAAATGCTGACAGAATCCCAAGAAAGAAACCTTGGAACGTTAGAAGATCTGAAAGCAGGAAAAGGGGTGTGTGCGCGCATGTGTGTGTGGGAGGGGGGAGGAGGAAGTAGGGTGACCCTATGGAAAGGATGACAGGGCTCCTGCATCTTTAACGGTCGAATAGAAAAGGGAATTTCAGCAGGTGTCATTTGTATACATGCAGCACCTGGCGAAATTCCCTCTTCATCACAACTGTTGAAGCTGCAGGATCCCTGCCCTCTTTTGTATCAGGTCAAGAGGGCAGGGCTCCCGCAGCTTTAACTGTTGCAATGGAGAGGGAATTTCGCCAGATGCTGCATGCATCCAAACGACACCTGCTGAAATTCCTTTTTCTATGCAACTCTTAAAGATACAGGAGCCCTGTCCTCCTTTCCATATGGTCACCCTATAATCATTACGCTCCCAGTATAGTAATGCTATATCCATCCTGCAAGTTTATACCTTGTAGGACGCACAGTGACATTAGTTGCAGTATTTTGGAATGTGTCATGTGCCCCAACAGTTATCGGTGCACTTCAATACCACTATAAACTAAAGCAGTAGAGTAGATCGAGCCTGGGTCCCCCAGAAGTGATGCAAGATGCTTTTCATTCAATGATAAGGTAGAATAAATCCCTATCCCAAGGTCTTGAGATGAGGTGCCTTTGAAAACTTCAATGAAATGAAAACTTTAAAATAAATGTGGCTGTCCCAGAGAATCCCAAACACGGATGTAGGAGAACAGGATTCACACCTGGATCTGTCCTGATCAGGGGCACTAACGTCCTGCTGCATTTATCATCACACGTTGTGAGGTTTTCCAACACGGCACGGCATGAAAACCCATTTCTTGAAAATCTCAGCTTTTACATTTTACAAAGAGATCAAAGTTCTAGTCAGTATGATGACTGAGAAACATTTGGGTAAAAACAAACAAACATTGGGGTTCTGAGGCAAGAGTTGCATCATGCACTGGTTAAGCTCCCTGCATCCTCTCTCACAACGTGGAGCGACACCAATCAACGGAGATCCCTAACGTGGCGTGTTTGGGGACTTCCCGGAAGGAGAGGTTGGCAGGCGCTGCTCAGACAAGCGATCAATGTCTTGGACTTAACATATTGATTAGGGGCAGTTTGGTGCTCGCAGCTGGTACAACTCAAAGTGCTCAGTTAGATGCATGTGGGCTCACAGACGCGCATGTTCCCACCTTCTCCCCACAACAGGAATAGAGCAGCAAAGGACAACAAACGAAATATGTGAGTCTCTCCTGACATTTTGAGGAGGGGGATCAAATCCATTAAAAAAATTGATTTATGCTTTAATCGGTCTCAGGGCGTCATTATTCCGGGCATTAGCGTAACTGATTCAGGGACCTTATTTGTTAATGCGGAGAGAGAGAGAGAGAGAGAGAGAGAAAGAGAGAGAGAAAGAGAGAGAGAGAGAGAGAGGTTGATGGGGTTCTTTCATCTGTGACCGAATTGACTCAGAGATCCATCTCCCTGCCATTGATTTATTAATGATGTCTTACTTACTGGAGGGGGGGCTTTTATACAGCTTACCTGCCATGCATGTTCCCTCGAGGAACGTGATGAGATTTCTCTCCCATTTGTCAAAACCTCCCCCCCCCCCATTTTTACCATGTTTTTCATTCTGAAGGTAACTTTGAATAAGCTCATAGGAAAGTAGTTCCGCAACCTCTGCAATCCATGGAGCATTTTCAGCCCTCCCTGCCCCCCCCAAGCGCATGGTCTTCTGCCACCTTGCTGGATTAAGGAACAATTGCGAATGGGCTCTCAGTTCCTGTGAGATGAGATGAAGGCCAAACACTGAGAATCGCAGGGTAAAAACATCCTACATGGTGCTGTCAAGTCCCTGGAGCACAGCTGTTCGGAGTGTGTTGGAGATCCTTGGACTTGATTTTTCCATCTGAGGGTGGGTGGGTGGTAGAAATTAGCATTATTGGTGGAAGAGAAATCTCCCCCTCCCAAAAACACTTAGACCTGGGGTCTTCAACGTGGGGCCCGTGGGCATCAATGTGCCTGGAGATACCTCTTTGTGTGGGCCCACCAGGCTCTCTGCCTCTCCTGATCATCAGGATTGCGCGCATAATGTTCCGCAGAAATATGTGCTGGGAAGTTACGATCGGCTGAGACTTCTCAGCATCTGTAGGTGGCATGTTTGTACCACTGGCGGCTCTGACGTCAGTGGGGTGGTGAACCCGCTCCGGGTTTCAGTCCGAACCAACCTGGTTCGGACTGAAACCCGGAGCGGGTTCACCACCCCACTGATGTCAGAGCCGCCAGCTTCCACTGTTTTGTGCAATGATCCTACTCGATCTCACGCAAGCGTCATGCGCATGCGCTCGCACACATTCTCATGTGGGAGTGACACCCTTGGAGGAATTTCTTCACTTGTGAAGCAAGCCTCGTTGTGTGGTCCGAGTGAACTTTGGGTGCCGTCCAGCCGTTTGTTTTTAGAATCTAGAGATACTCTCAGATAATGTGTATTTCCAGCTGCACTAACTTCACATCACCACCGTAAAATCGGGCTCTTGATAAACACCCATTTCCACTGATAACACGTTTGGGAAGAATTTGGGCTCTGCGAATTTGCAGAATATGTTTTGTTAGGAACTTTGTATTATTGTTTATTTTTTTTAAAAAAACCAAGTATATCCATGTTCCGTCCTTTTGGCAGCCTCGGGTTGTTTGTGTGTGCTCACACCACCAAATTTAGACAGTAGGACCCCCTCCCCCACTTTCTCATACCCCTCCCCCCACCCTCTGCCCTTGCTTTTGGGGGGGGGGCCGAAGCGTTGCCCAGCTATCTTTTGCTCTGATGTTACTGGATTCTCTCCCCACCTCCCTAATTCTTCAGTTCCTGCCAGGGCAGCTGCAATATTGTTCTTTGGCTAGGAGGACTGGCTATCTGCCCAGCTGATGTAATACCTGCCAGTGCTTTCCTGAAAGCCTGCCAGAAAACGAAAAATTGGGGTGATTCCAGGTACACGTTACAGACAGAGCAGTTGGCTTTTTTATTCTGTGCATTCCTCAAGAACAGAACCTCATCTCTGGTTCTGGTTCTGTTTTTACAACATCGGCTTCCATTTTAAATAACGTTTGCAAAAGGATTCATGACCATAGGAAGAAAAAGTAGTTTGAGCTTGAACTCCTTTCGTCCCATTTTTGGTTTTGCTCCCAAATGCCCAGCTGAATACAATTTCATTGTTACAACCATTGGTTATAATAAAATCAAATTTGGGGTGACCCTATGGAAAGGAGGACAGGGCTCCTGCATCTTTAACGGTCGAATAGAAAAGGGAATTTCAGCAGGTGTCCTTTGTAGGTATGCAGCACCTGGTGAAATTCCCTCTTCATCACAGCAGGTAAAGCTGCAGGAGCCCTGCCCTCTTGACCACATACAAAAGAGGACAGGGCTCCCGCAGCTTTAACAGTTGTATTGAAAAGGGAATTTCACCAGATGCTGCATGCATACAAAGGACACCTGCTGAAATTCCCCTTTCAATACAACTGTTAAAGATACAGGAGCCCAGTCTTCCTTTCCATGTGGTCTCCCTAGTAAACTAGAGCTGTGTCATCCAATTTAAAGAGAAATGAGTCGATTTAGGCCAGATCTACACCTTGTGTCAAATCATCACGAATGTGGAATAAAAAGCAGGATATAGGGTGACCAGATCGCCTGGGGTTTCCCGGTCCTAACCGGGAAACCTGGAGAGATCCAGGCCAACCAGGGGGCAGCAGGGGCAAACCGGGGCTGCGGGGGGTCATGCGGCGGTGAGCGGTGGTAGACCCGGTAAGTCCGGGCTGAGTTTTGGTGGGGATGGTTGGCTTGGTGGTGGGGTTTCGGGTGGGGGGACCCACCCGCCACCACCTGCCGGGGCGTCCGCTTCCCTCCGGTGCTCGAATCTACTGAGAAACAGGCTTCGCGGCCTGTCCTTCAGTTGCATGCTGGGTGATGACATCATCACCTGGCGTGCTACTGAGAGACAGGCTGCGAAGCCTGTTTCTCAGTAGATTCGAGCACCAGAGGGAAGCGGCTGCCCCTGCAGGTAAGGAGTGGGAGGCGGGAGGCAGGAGCCCCCCCCCACTTACCTGGTGGGGCAGCCACTTCCCTCCTGTGCTCAAATGTACTGAGAAACAGGCTTTGCGGCCTGTCCCTCAGTAGCGCGCCGGGAGATGATGTCATCACCCGGCGTTCTACTGAGGGACAGGCTGCGAAGCCTGTTTCTCAGTAGATTCCAGCACCGGAGGGAAGCGGCTGCCCCTGCAGGTAAGGAGTGGGGGAAGCGGCTGCTGGGGCGGCCGCTTCCCTCCGGTGCTCAAATCTACTGAGAAACAGGCTTCGCGGCCTGCTCCCCATTTACCGGCCTTGGTAGGAAACAAGTGCTCAGCGTTAGGGAGCGTCAACAAATTCCTTGTCGGGTGGGCCAGCTTTAGTAAAGCTGCTTTTGCCACCAGACAAGGAATTTGTTGACGCTCCCTAACGCTGAGCACTTGTTTCCTGCCGAGGCCGGGGAGCAGCGTGGGCATTTTAAAGCAGGCTCTTCTTCTTTCTCCTGCTGGGAGCCCAGGAGCAGGGCAAGAAGGGTGAGGGGGCTGCAGGGAGTCATGCGGCGGTGGTGGAGATCGGCGGTGGCAGCGGAGGACCAGGTAGGTCCGGGCTGGTTTTTTTGGGGGGTGGCTTGGTGAGGGGGGTGTTTCGGGTGGGGGGGTGGCGGGGGTGTCTGCTTGTTGGCCACATGGCGGGCGGCCTTTTTAATTTTTTAATTTTATGTTGGGGGGGGGGTCTGCTTTGGTGGGGTGGCCATTTTGGACCGGGATTTTGCTTTCCAAAATCTGGTCACCCTAGGTATATGGAATGTGGATTGTGCCCTAACAGTTATCAGTGCATTTCAATACCACTATAAAGCAGTAGTGTAGATCTTCAGTTAATAAAACAATGAAATCTGTATAACTTTGCAAATGAAAGGGATAAGCAATGGTTGCAAAGAGCAGGGAAAGCAACTTCTAAGCAGACCATGGATTGCACATGTCTTGGTTTGTAAAGTAATAGTGAAACAATATGAATCGAACTTAAAAGTGCTACCCTCTGTCATTAATCGATTTGAATTAAATGCATTTCTTTTTATCTATTTATTTCCTCTTCTTTTCTTATTCTCTCTCTCTCTCTCTCTCTCTCTCCCTTTGTTGATTTTGTTTTGAAAAACTAATAAAATCTTAAAAAATAATAAAGGAAAAAAGCGTACTTTCTTTGTTTCTGGATGATGCAAAGAGGAAACACCAAAGTACCTCTTCAAACATGGCCCTTGCCATCTGCAGTTTTTATGAGTATTTGTAATAAATTGTAATCATTTTTTTTTTTAAAAAAAATTGACATCTGTTGACTGGTGAATTCAGGGCCCCTTTATAGGTAACAATTAAAACACTTTAATTAACAAAATGCGATCCAATTAACCGCTTAAACATCGTGGCTCTACCATAAACCGAAAGCTAGAGGGGTGGTTAGGTAGGGTGACCAGATTTTGGAAACCAAAATCCCGGTCCCCCCTGCCACCCCCCACCCAAAACAACCCCCCCAACAAGCCACCCACCCCTCCACCCAAAACAACCCCCCCACCAAGCCACCCCCCCAATAACACCAACCCGGACCTACCGGGTTCTCTTCCTCCGCCGCCCCTGCCGGGTCCTCCGCTGCCGCCCCCGCTGGGTCCGCCGCTGCCCCCAGGTCTGCTGCTGCTGCCGGGTCTTTCTCCTCCGCCGGCGGGTCCCCTGCCGCCGGGTACCCCGCCGCTGCCGGGTCCCCCGCCGCCGGGGCAGCCGAGGAGGCCAGAGGCCGCGTGGAAGAGGCAGGAGAGGGCCGATTACATCACTTCCAGATTCGTCCCTCTCCTGCCTTTTCCGCGTGGCCTCTGGCCTTACAAGCCCGGCGGCGGAGGACCTGGCGGCGGCGGCGGGGGACCCGGAGGTGGAGGAGAAAGACCCAGCGGCGGTGGACCTGGGGGCAGCGGCGGACCCGGCGGGGGTGGCAGCAGAGAACCCGGCGGCGGTGGCAGCAGAGGAGCATGGGAAGTGTCTGCCCCAGCAGGTAAGTGGCCCCCCTCCCGCCTCGCGCCTCGCGCCTTGCACTCTTTACCTGCAGTGGCGTCTGCTTCCCTCCGGTGCTCGAATCTACTGAGAAACAGGCTTCGCGGCCTGTTTCTCAGTAGCTCGCCAGGTGATGACATCATCACCTGGCGCGCTACTGAGGGACAGGCTGCGAAGCCTGTTTCTCAGTAGATTCGAGCACCGGAGGAAAGCAGACGCCCCGGCAGATGGTGGCGGGGGGGGGATCGCCGTTCGTCGCCACTCGCCGCCACTGCCGCCGCGTGACCCCCCACCACCCCGGTTTGCCCCCTCCATTCCCCAGTTGGCCCAGATCGCCCCATGTTTCCCGGTTAGGACCGGGAAACCCCGGGCGATCTGGTCACCCTATCAGGCCGCCACGGCGGCTGTGCTGATTTAAGAACAACAGTGCAGACACTGGCAGGTGAAGGTTTTCATGGCTTCGAGATAAACATTGGCCAGATCTACACCAAGTAGGATCTGACACTGAAAATGGCTTGAAAACTGTATATGGAGTGTGTCCTGGGCCCCAAGAGTTGTCACTACTGTTATAAACCGTTTTAAAGCAGTAGTGTAGATCCTGCCATGGTCCTCTCTTTCTGCTGTTGCATCAAGGTGATGTTAGTGTTCAGTTAGAAAATCTGGAAGCAGCAGCGGGAGGATAGGAGGTTTTGAGGGTGGGAGACTGGAACTATCTCACATGATCTGAAGCTTTCCCCTCAGACCTTGTAGAATCATAGAATAGTAGAATTGGAAGGCGCCTATAAGGCCATCGAGTCCAACACCCTGCTCAGTGCAGGAACCCACCTTAAAGCATCTGTGACAGATGGTTGTCCAGCTGCCTCTTGAAGGCCTCTAGGGTGGGAGAGCCCACCACCTCCCTAGGTCATTGGTTCCATTGTTGTACTGCTCTAAAAGTCAGGAAGTTGTTCCTGATGTCCAGCTGGAATCTGTTTTCCTGTAACTTGAATCCATTATTCCGTGTCCTGCACTCTGGGATGATCAAGAAGAGATCCTGGCCCTCCTCTGTGTGACATTTCAAGTCCTTGAAAAGTACTATAATGTCTCCCCTCTGTCTTCTCAAGGCTAAACAGGCCCAGTTCTTTCAGTTTCTTCTCATAGAGCTTCATTTCCAGACCCCTGATCATCCTCGTTGCCCTCCTCTGAACCCCCTCCAGCTTGTCTGCATCCTTCTTAAAGTGTGGAGCCCAGAACTGGACACAATATTCAAGATAAGGCCTAACCAGTGCCAAATAGAGGGGAACCAGTATCTCGTGCGATTTGGAAGCTATACTTCTTAATGTAGCCCAAAATAGCATTTGCTTTTTTTGCAGCCACATCACACTGTTGGCTCATATTCAGCTTGTGATCTACAACAATTCCAAGATCCTTCTCACTTATAGCACTGCTGAGCCAAGTACCCCCCATATTTCAACTGTGCATTGGGTTTCTTATTCCTAGGTGTAGAACTTGGCATTTATCCCTATTAAATTTCAGTCTGTTGTTTTCAGCCCAGCACTCCAGCCTAGCAAGATCACTCTGAAGTTTGTTTCTGTCTTCCAGGGTATTAGCTATCCCAGCCAATTTTGTGTTGTCAAATCATTAATAAAAATGTTGAAGAGCGCTGGGCCTAGGACTGAGCCCTGTGGTACCCTGCTCATTACCTCCCCTCAGTTTGAGAAGGTACCATTGATAAGCATTCTTTGAGTCTGATTCTCTAGTCAACTGTGGATCCGCCTAATAGTTGTTCCATCTAGCCCACTTTTAGCTATTTTGCAAATCAGAATGTCACTGGGCACTTTGTCAAAAGCTTTGCTGAAGTCAAGATATATTATGTCCACAGCATTCCCACAGTCCACAAGGGAGCTTACCCATTAAAAATGAGATCAGATTAGTCTGACAGGATTTGTTCTTGACAAATCCATGCTGGCTCCTACTAATCTCTTTGTTTTCAAGGTGCTTACAGGCTGACTTCTTTATAATCTGCTCCAAAAATTTCCCAGGGATTGAGGTCAGACTAACTGTTGTGTTTTGGATTGGGGCTGAAGGCAGTGTTGATAGTCTCCGAAAAGTGTTCTGGGACCTTTTAAAAATGTAAAACAGCACTTTTACCTATTCATTTCTACAATCAGGTTATTTTAACCATGCCTTTCCAAACAGTCATTCAAAGTGGCTTATATCCATAATATCCATAACATTTTATGATAGAAAATCCATAAAAGATGACCATAAAACAGCTCAAGCATCCCACAGGAGCGTTCAGATATCTGCCCACATATATTCAGTGAATGGGTTTGTAGGTGGGATCACAGCTGCTAGCCACGCCCCCAACATGCCTGCTGGCCACATCCCCTGGTAGCTGCGCAGGGCTCCATCATATGCATGGGAAACCTGCTTACTTGGAGAAGCCTTATATCCATCCATGTATAATTATAAAGGGGAAAGCCCACAACTTTAAAAGGTTTTGCCTGTTGATTTCTGCACAATGAGTAAATGACAAGTACCAAGACAGGCTGTGTTATGTCCCTGGACTGTTAGCAATACTAATTTGGATGCCAAATTCTCCTGGTGAATTGGATGAGCAAATTCTATCCGTATCACATTTTTCCAGGAAGAGAGCTCCTGAAACATGGACAAACTATCCAGTGGAGGCTGGTGTCTCCAATTCTGGTGGGTCTATGAATTGACTCTGGGTTTCAATCAGAACCAGCCAGAACTCATAGGAGTTATCCAAAGTGCTAAATCCCACCCCCAAAAGGGGTTCAGTACCCTGGATAGCTCCTTTAGAGTTACAACTGGCTATGACTAAAACCCACAATGGATCGAACAGCCTCCCTGAAATTGGAGCCACCACTGTGTAGGCCCTCTGTCTGGGGATCTGATGTGATGTCACGGATCTACTGCCTTGTAAGAGTGCCTCTTATACTCTGCTTGCCTATTTCTAAAGAAAGGAAATAGTGGGTGGACCATAGCTCAGTGGTAGAGCAACAGTGAAAAAGGTCGCAAGTTCAATTCTCAGAATCTCCAGTTAAAAGCAAAGAACAGAATACATTTTATTTGTTGATGGCACAAAGGCCGTTACAACCACTACAATAAAACAAGGAGTCTATGATAGCCTAAATTCTTCCAAACTCAGAGGGAGAGAACTCAGACAAAAGAACCCAATTGAGAGAAAAAGCTGAGATTTATACTGTTGAAAAATTGATAGAGACCCCAGAACAGGTAATTATAGCAGCTGGTCCCCTCTGCAATCTATGCCTGATTTCTTTAGAAAATTTTGGCAGATCTTTTGAGCTGCTGCAGCAAATGTTGCAACCTTGATTGTCATCACTTTACTATAATCTGCTAACAGATCACAGATAATATCAGCTCTCGGAAGATTTCCCAGAAAACGATCCCTAACATCTTCATACAAGGAGCAGCGTTAACAAGAAATGTACTACATCTTCCACCTCCTCCGCACCACAAAGACATGTCCGCTGAGCGTAGCGAACCCGTTTATACTTCCCCTCCAGATAAGCTGTAGGCA
Organism: Anniella stebbinsi; assembly: GCA_029215795.1. Classification (NCBI taxonomy): domain Eukaryota; kingdom Metazoa; phylum Chordata; class Lepidosauria; order Squamata; family Anniellidae; genus Anniella; species Anniella stebbinsi. Next base: position 366,258,395 of record JARDYH010000001.1, read on the forward strand.
ATGTTTGGAAGCGGAGGGCAGTAAAGGCCTTTCTGAGAGCAAGGAAAGCCAGGTCTTGAAAATACTGTGGTAAGTATTGTTCTCTCTTAACATGACTAAACCACGTGGAGAAGGCCCGCAGCTGGCCAGCAAGAACATTTTCATAGAAATCTGCCTCAAAAATTCTATTTCTGATTTTAAAAAAAACCATGGTCCTTGTGGGCCAGAGTAGTCTGAGCATCCTCTAAACAAGAATGTGACCAACCAATTGCAAACCCATCCACCTTTTGCTACCTGTTCTAGGAAACCTTCTCTCCCCCCCCACCAAATTGCTTTCCTCAAAACGCATCAATCTTTTCCCATAAAGTATGATTGCCTTGTGAATTCTTGCCTTAATGGAAGGCAAATCAACTTCCAATCTTAGTAATGGGGAAGGCGCCCCCACGGGGGAGTGCCAGCAATTCTTTCAAGAACTTATTCTGTATGATCTCAGCAGTTGAGGCGAATCCATGCCCTATAACTCCACCCCATATAGAAGTTGGGGGAGTACCTTAGCTGTATATAGCTTCAGAACAGGGACTATTAGGGATTCACCTTTATGTCTCCCATAAGATAGAATTAATTAGTTAAATGCACCTCTGATAGGAAATGATGTGAAAGCCTTTTTCTGCTTAATGCCATCAAAAGAGGCTTCCAGTCATAAGAGCATAAGAAAAGCCATGCTGGATCAGACCAAGGGTCCATCTAGTCCAGCCAACCAGCTGCCCGTGGGAAACCCATGAGCAGGACATGAGCGCAATAGCACCCTCTCACCCATGTTCCCCAGCAACTGGTGCATAGGCATCCTGCCTCTGAGACTGGAGGTAGCATGGATCGCCTTCTCCTCCAGGAATTTCTACAACCCCCCTTTAAAGCCATCCAAATTGGTGGCCATCCCTACATCTTGTGGTAGGGAATCCCATAATTTAACTATGCGCTGTGTGAAGAACTTCCTTTTATTTGTCCTGAATGTCCCACCAATCAGCTTCAGGGGATGACTCCGTTGGGTTCTAGTATTATGGGAAAGGGAGAAAAATGTCTCCCTATCCACATTCTCCACATTCTGTACACCCTTATTAGGTCTCCCCTTACTCTCTTTTTTTCCAAGCTGTTGTAACTTCCCTCATAGGGGAGATCTTCCAGCCCAGTCTGAATCAGATAGACGTAACAGAAAGCAGATTATCTCCCCTATATTACCACCCCACCACAAAGCGGTCTGTCATCCAAAGGAAAACCAAGTCAGGTAGCCACACTCCTGAGACATCTCTCTTCTCTTAAGAGTGGGGAACACACAGGGCCAGCTCAGGTCACTTTGTAAAGTCACTGAGGCAAAGGACAAGATGGTGCCTCCTCCTACTGCAAGTGTAAAAGTCAACTGGACTAGCAGCTTAATCTATCTTCAATACTGAAAACGGGACAGCATCCTCCACCACACCCCATGGCAGCGGGCCATCTTAGGGCACCCAGGCTGGCCATATGCTCACGGCTTTCTCCTCTCCTCCCTTGCTTCCACCTCCCAATCTCTGCTACCTGAGGCAACTGCCTCACTCTGTCTAATGGTCGGGCTGGCCCTGGGAGTGCGCAACAATACAGACATCTGCTCCGGCAACTCTCTGGTTCCAGTGTTGCTGTTTGCCTGGTGTTTTTCTCTGTTCCAAGAAATGCTTTGTCACTAGTCCTCTTGACGGCGATGTTGGGGCCGCCTGCCAGCTGGTGAGGCAGCGCTTTCTCCATTCAGCTGTACCTGCTTTTCCCTGCGGCTGAGCGGGAGGAAGGCTGCTCACTTGCCCCCACGGGAAAAAGCCAGAGGTCTGGGCTATAATTTCCTTCCCCTTCTTCCTGCTAGCAACAGCACTTCAGGGACAGGAGGAGGCGGGGTGCGCCGGGGCTCGTTACGCCTGAAATATGCCAGTAATTTTGCTGGCAACTGCCAGGAGCTGTTTTGATTTTGTCGAGGGTTTTTTTCCTCCCCCCTCCGCCACCCCCAGCAAAAAAGAAAAAGAAAAAGAAAAAAGCATGCCATCTGATTGCAAAATCACAATATTGATCAGGTTGTTTGACAGAGAGCGAGCAGCTTAATTTTTGAGCGGTGCGTATGGCTGTGTTTCTTTTTAATCTGGCCTTGGAAGGAAGCCTGGGAAATCCAGCAGAAGGGGGAAATAAAGAAAAGCAAACCGGGAAGAGAGAAAGGGGGTTGGTGCTGCGGTGGATTTGCAGAAAGGCCTCAGCCTCGGACGATCCAACTGCTCTGGGGTCCCCAGGACGCTTGCCAATGCCGAAGTTTCAAGCAGGAATTCCCAAACTGTGTGCCACAGTCAAATGGCTCAGGAGCCATGAAAAAAACACCAAAGGTCCTTGTGAAAACATGAAAGCGCCCTAGGAAAATACCGCTGTGGTTTTGTGAGTTGTGCACATCACTCTTTCTAATTGACTCATGCAGAGAGGGTTACACAGTCTCCTCTCAGAGAGAGGAGACTGGGTAACCTCTCTGCCTGAGTCACTGGTCTGCATGTACCAGCTTCTAACCAGAAGGCACACCCATATCCGTGATGTGTACACAGGGTAGGCTCTTTTGCAGAAAAGCAGTGTTGACTCTTAACATCTGAAAGGGTTTGGTTTGGGAGTGATCTGTGCCTTCCTGCTGGAATTCATAAAAAGAAGGCCGGGATGTGTTTGTGTCACAAAATTCTCCTCAGTATAATCATTGGCAAATTACGTGGCATATCCTCTGGAGCGTCTCTGAAAATTTAAATATTCAGCATACTTTCACATCTGGATTTGGGACGTTCTGTGGTAGTTCGATTTCAACATTTGATATCCCACAACGTTTGACAGCTGACATGCAATGGTATTCTATACTTAAGAACTTAAGAGGAATCCTGCTGGATCAGGACAAAGGTTCATGTAAGCAAACCTCAGCCCCATCCTGGTGCTGTCCAGATGTGTTGGATGAACACATCTGGAGGGCACCAGGTTGGGGAAGGCGGCTGTAAGCCAGTATCAAGTATCCAATAACAGCCAGTCAGAAGCTTTTTGTAAGGCTACGTGCATGATAGGAAGGCAACAGCCTCTCCTGCGTTGGCCCCTAGCAGCTGTTATTCAGAGGTACCGTGCCTCTGAACCTGGAGATTTTACTGAGTTATCCTGGCTAATACCCATTGACTGAACTACCCTCGACAAATTTGCTTATCCCTTTTTAAAGCCATCTAAATCAGTCCCTCTTGTCACATCTTCTGGCAGCGAATTCCAAGGCACAGTTAAATCTGTACTTTATTAAATGGATACTTGAGAATAGTTAATTGTCAGCAAGAAACAGTATTCGACTGTATGTGGTAACTGACATGTAATGGAATGTAGTATTTGACAGGGCTGATAGGAGACATGCAACAGAAGATAGTATTTGACAGCTTACAAGCTAAAACAATCAGGAGATGGCAACAAAGCTACATTTTTTGAATTCAGAGGCATTTTTGCATTCCACGCCTGAATGATGAAATCGAAATTCTAGAGGACGTCCACAATATAGACTTATATTTATTTATTTTTGGAATTCTATGCACTCATTGTGGTTAAAGTTAAAGCAATACAACAGCAAGGAATATAAGATACAATCCCTCAAGACCGTAAATTGCGGCAGTAAAACACTGCCTACATTCACTTTAGCTGTTGGCAGAGATTTGCAGGGAAGGGTGCGGGAGGCAGTATTTTGGGGTGGGGATTTCTTCTTCGGACCCAACCACTAATCATGGCGGAGGAAATGCCACGCCTCCCGTTGGGCCAAGAACACAGCTTTCGGGAACTTCCTAACAGTGATCCTCAGGAAGTTGGTCCCTGCCAGCACCTGCTTGTAGCTAATCTGGAAATCCCATCAAACGTCTCTTCTCTCGATGAAAATGCGCCTTGACAGCCTTCCAGTAGCCAGGCTGCTTTAGTAAACATGGCCTCACCGGACCACCCAGGCCTGAGCGGGGCCAGGACGCGCTGGTGTGGATCTGGGCTGGTGTCTTTGTCTGCAACCTTTTTGCTGCACAGGGCGACAGAACTCTCACAGGGTTTTTCCTTCAATGCCAGCGCTTCAGCGAGAGACAGGAAGTGACCTTGGAATGGAGCGTTGTTTTTTGGGAGGGTGAGAGTGACGCATGAGAGGCCCAGGAGCAGGGAGAGGCGGACAATTGAAGGAAGGGGAATCTCCCACCCGGATTAAATTTCCTCTCTTCCACTCCCCCTCCCTCCTGTCTGGGGCTCCGAATCTATCGTTACTCCTGCAATATTTTCTCATCCTTCCCCGTGACTGATGGGGATGCCACAGCCCTGCAGTCTGGGATGCTTATGTGTTCATGCACTCACTGGTAGGGTGACCCTATGGAAAGGAGGACTGGGGCTCCTGTATTTTTAACAGTTGTATAGAAAAGGGAATTTCAGCAGGTGTCCTTTGTAGGCATGCAGCACCTGGTGAAATCCCCTCTTCGTCACAACAGTTAAAGTTGCAGGAGCCCTGCCTAGCGTGACCAGTTATAAAAGCGGGCAGGGTTCCTGCAGCTTTAACTGTCGTGCTGAAGAGGGAATTTCACCAGGTGCTGCATGCCTACAAAGGACACCTGTTGAAATTCCTTTTCTATACAACTGTTAAAGATACAGGAGCCCTGTCCCCCTTTCCCTAGGGTCACCCTAGGGTAGTCTTTCCAAGGCAGCAGGAGTGACTCAATGATCCATTCTGGCATAGGGGTTAGAGTACCGGAGTGGGACTCAGGAGACCAGCTTCTAGTCCCCACTCAGCCTTGAAGCTCACTGGGTGACTTCAGGCCATTCACTGACTCTCAGCCTGACCTATCTCATAGGGCTGTTGTAAGGATGAAATGGAGAGAAAGACACTGCCTTGAGGGGAAGATAGGACACATGATGATGACGATGACAATGGTTTCTTGCTTGACAAAGAGAGACAACAGGATTATTCTCCCTGAAAAAGCTGACTGGTTGGAGAAGAGGCCTGATCAGTAATTTATCCAAGGTATGTGTGTGGGGGTGGGGGTGGAACAGTGGACAATCTCATCTGTGGGTTACTAAGAACATAAGAAGTGCCATGTCGGATCAGGCCAAGGGCCCATCTAGTCCAGCATTCTGTTCACACAGTAGCCAACCAGCTGTCGATCAGGGACCCACAAGCAGGACATGGTGCAACAGCACCGTCCCGCCCACGTTCCCCAGCAACTGGTGTATATTGTCCATGCAAGGAGCTCAATACAGATTGGAGAAATGTTGCGAGCATCCTGATCAGTATGGGGGAAGGCACAGAGAGCAAAGTGGGAGAATCCAGAGGAGCCCCGCTGGAGCGTTGTACCCTCTCCTGGGCTCCGGATTTTAAGATGGACAAACCAGAATGTGTCCAGAAGAGGCTGACAAAGATGGTGAGGGTGTGTTGAGAACCAATCCTATGAGGAAAGGCTGGAACAGTTGAGTATGTTTAGCTGGAGAGGATTAAGAGGCCATGTGATTGCCATCTTCAAACGTTGGACGCTCTGATGCATAGATGATGGAGCAAGATGGTTTTCCGTTCCACAGGTCAGGGCCCAGATGAATGGGTTGAAATGGCAAGAAAGTTAGGAAGAACTTCCCAAAAAATATCAGTTGTTCATCTGTGGAACAGGGAGCCGTTGAACTTGGTGGACTCTCCTTCATTAGAGATTTTTGATCATAGGCTTGGGGGCCGCCTAGCAGGAATGCCATACAGGCAGATTTCCTGTGTCAGGAACAGATTGGATTAGATGACCTTTGAGGTCCCTGTCCAGCCTCCTGCTTCCCAAAGCGGCCCAGCAGCTGCCTCTGGGAATCCCATTGTCAAGGAATGGAGGCAATTGCCCTCACCTGATGTCACTTCCAGCAACTGGCTTTCAGCGGCATACACTCACGGAAAGATCATGCTTTTGTCTAAGCTAGTGGCAGCACCATGTCTTGTAGTGGTTAATTCCATTAATTAATGATGCATTCTTTGAGGAAGGGATTTCTTTTAGCAGCAGATTCAGGGCAGCTTGTCCGTTTCGTTGCCGGATTCCAAGTTCTGCTATTGGAAAAAGCCCCACTTTCTCCAAACCGTGTAGGATGGTTCTGCTCTCAGCCAAACAAAGGAGAAGTTGATATTACCTGGTGAAGGGCATGTAAGGCCAGGCAGGGGTGATGACCAAGGTTGAAGGCGGAGCAGTGAAGAAAGGCTAGAAGCAGGAAGTCAGCGCGTCTGCATGATATTGAGCTAATATATGGCCCACCAGTAGCACTAATCGGAAATCTTAGAGTACCCTCTGCTGGTTTCATGCGCTTTGCACAGTGTTCTCAAGAAAGAGCAGCTATCCCTGTAGAACGAGAGCAGAGTCGCTGACCATTTCACAGGATGGGGATGGGTGAGAAATTTACTGGTTTCACATTATCACGTAAGATTACCTAGTTTGCACCCCCCAGATCCAAACACAATGCAGAGTCAGAAATCTATATATTTCCAATCTTGCAATGCGTTCCAGAAATAAATTTTAAAATGTGTTCACCGACATTATTTCGCCTACATTTTTGTTGAAACTGGGCATGGGGGGAAATTAGCTTGATTCCCATTTTAATGCAAACAGACCCAATTTCACACCTTCAAACAATTTGCCGGCTGAAACTCAGTTATCCTCCCACATTCGCACCTCACTGAATTTCGCAATGGAGGTCTTTGATCAAAACCTATGTACAAAAGATGTGTGAATTAGAGAAAATGCACACAAGTACTATGCATCTATAAGGGGAGCTTCTTGCAAAATAAAATAAAAATAAAAATGTGTATATTGGGCCAGATTTCATAGAAAATGGGTGTATTAGGAGGAATGCACACAAACAGGCATACACATTTTTACTCAAACTTAAAAATAAAAATTCTCAAAGTTTGGGATGAACTGAATTTAGTAGGGGTGTGCACGGACCCCCCGGATCGGATCGGGACCCGGATCGGGACCTCCAATTTTGTCCCGGACCGGTTCGGACAAAATCGGAGGCCCCCCGGACCGGATCGAGTCCGATCCCGACCCAAAAATCGTTAATTTTTGGATCGGCCGCCATTTTTTTCCCCATAGACTTGCATTGCAATGCAAGTCTATGAGAAAAAAATGGCGGCGGGTGGGTGAGGGGGGGCCTAACTCCCTCCCCCCCCGGGGCCGTCCGCTGTGGATGGCCCCGGCAGGTAAGCCCCCTCCCCCGCGCTCCCTACCCCCCCTGGGGCCGCCCGCTTCCATCCGCTGGCGCCCGCAGGCGCCAGCGGATAGAAGCGGACGGCTCCGGGGGGGGGGTAAGCCCCCTTCCCCGCCACTGCTTACCTTCTCGGCCCGTCCGCTCCCGTCCGGCGCCGGCGGCTACTACCAGCGGGCTCCGCGGCCTACTCTCGAGTAGCGCGCCGGGTGATGACATCACCCGGTGCGCCACCCTAGAGCAGGCCGCGGAGCCTGCTGGTAGTAGTAGGCGCCGGCGCCGGACGGGAGCCGCCGGGCCGGGAAGGTAAGGGCCCCCCTCCCCCCTCCGCGCGCCCCCTCCTCCCCTCCACGCACCCCCTCCTTACCTTCCCGGCCCGGCGGCTCCCGTCCGGCGCCGGCGCCTACTACTTCCAGCAGGCTCCGCGGCCTGCTCTAGAGTAGCGCGCCGGGTGATGACATCACCCGGCGCGCCACCCTAGAGCAGGCCGCGGAGCCTGCTGGGAGTAGTAGGCGCCGGCGCCGGACGGGAGCCGCCGGGCCGGGAAGGTAAGGGCCCCCCTCCCCCCTCCGCGCGCCCCCTCCTCCCCTCCACGCACCCCCTCCTTACCTTCCCGGCCCGTCCGCTCCCGTCCGGGGCCGGCGGCTACCACCAGCAGGCTCCGCGGCCTGCTCTAGAGTAGCGCGCCGGGTGATGACATCACCCGGCGCGCCACCCTAGAGCAGGCCGCGGAGCCCGCTGGGAGTAGCTGCTAGTGCCGGACGGGAGCAGACGGGCCGAGAAGGTAAGCGCCCACCTCCTCCCTCCCCCCCGCTGTCCACTTTCATCGGCGGGCGCCCGCTGGCGCCCGCCAATGGAAGCGGCGGTGGGCGCCAGTGGGCGCCCGCCGATCCTCCGATCCTCCGAACCGGTTCGGAGCCTTTTCGGACCGGTTCGGATTGGATCGGCCGATCCAGCTGCGGGATCGGAAATCGGATAATTTATCCGATTTCCCACTGGACCGGACTCGGATCGTGGATCGGGTCCGATCCAGTGCACATCCCTAGAATTTAAGAAAAAGGACTGATTCGTTCATGCTTAGATGTATCACAGGGTGCTTGAACAAGCATTTCCCTATCTGCAGTCTAAAATGATACAATGCAAACCCGTTTGAAACATATCAGCCATAAAGAAAAGAAAAAAAATAGGTATTGCTGCCCTCTTCTGGAAAAGTATTAAATACATACATAGATAGTGCATACACATTTATAGTGAGATATGTTTGGCACAAGGTGTCATGTGAATGTTTAAAGCTAGGGGTCATAGAATCATAGAATCATAGAGTTGGAAGGGGCCTATAAGGCCATCGAGTCCAACCCCCTGCTCAATGCAGGAATCCACCTTAAGGCATCCCTGATAGATGGCTGTCCAGCTGCCTCTTGAAGGCCTGTAGTGTGGGAGAGCCCACGACCTCCCTAGGGAATTGGTTCCATTGTCATACTGCTCTAACAGTCAGGAAGTTTTTCCTGATGTCCAGCTGGAATCTGGCTTCCTGTAACTTGAGCCCGTTATTCCGTGTCCTGCACTCTGGGTTGATCGAGAAGAGATCCTGGCTCTCCTCTGTGTGACAACTTTTAAAATATTTTAAGAGTGCTATCATGTCTCCCCTCCATCTTCTCTTCTCCAGGCTAAACATGCTTAGTTCTTTCAATCTCTCCTCATAGGGCTTTGTTTCCAGATTCCTGATCAACCTCGTTGGCCTCCTCTGAACACGCTCCAGCTTGTCTGCATCCTTCTTGAAGTGCGGTGCCTAGAACTGGACGCACTACTCAAGATGGGGCCTAACCAATGCCGAATAGAGGGGAACCAGTAACTCACGTGATTTGGAAGCTATACTTCTATGAATGCAGTCCAAAATAGCATGTATACACACACACACACACACACACACACATATATATATATATATATATATATATATATTTGCAGCCATATATATATATATTTGCAGCCATATATATATATATATATATATATATATATATATATTTGCAGCCACAATACACTGTTGGCTCATATTCAGGTAAAGAAAGTTTTTTCTAACTCAGGCTAGGATTGAACTGTACCTTCTTTTGGTTTCCTTGAGTATGAAGGATGTTATGAAAGCAATTATGAGTACGAATACTGGGAAATCACCTGGCCCGAATGGGTTTCCAATTGAATGGTATAATAGGGTGACCATATGAAAAGGAGGACAGGGCTTCTGTATCTTTAACAGTTGTATAGAAAAGGGAATTTCAGTAGGTTTCATTTGTATGCATGCAGCACCTGGTGAAATCCCCTCTTCCTCACGACAGTTAAAGCTGCAGGAGCCCTGCCCTCTTTTGTATCTGGTTATGCTAGGCAGGGCTCCTGAAGCTTTAGCTGTTGTAATGAAGAGGGAATTTCACCAGGTGCTGCATGCATACAGGTGCTGAAATTCCCTTTTCTATACGACTGTTAAAGGTACAGCAGCTCTGTCCTCCTTTCCATATGGTCACCCTGTGGTATAAAAACCTTTTCCAACCTGTTGGTTCCAAAACTACATTGTGTCTACAGTAGAGGCTGGTGGCTCCGATGTCAGTGGGACAGTGAATCCATTCCGGGTTTCAGTCAGAACTTTAAAGGATCTCTCCAAGGTGGTTAGAGAGTCATCAGGGAGGCAGGTGGCTCTGATATCAGCCAGGAGCTGCCACTGCAGCTGCAGGCCCTACCTTAAGTTCAGGGGGTTTTTTGGGGGCCCTGCAGACCCCGGGGATCTGGAGTTGTGCCTTGTGGTCCAGCCCTCACTGCACCATTGATTAGGCTGATGTCCCCTCAGCTCTGGTCTGTTGGATGACAGGGAGGTGGCCATGCCTTGTTCTGGAAGAGGCCTTACCGCCCCCTCCCCTCCCCAGCCATGGAAAGTGCAAAGTCAGAGGGCTGTAAAGAATCTGCAAGTTTGGAGCTGGGGCAGATGGACAAAGATGCAGAAGGAGAGATGGAGTTTAGTCGGAGCTCTGAACTCATCTTCATGGTTCTGGATGCCCCCATCAGCCCAAACAGGATGCCTTTTATAGCCCTTCCTTGTCCAGGGCAGGGCCAACCAAGAGCTGGTGAATTCTTCAGTACCTCAAGGGCCTGGAGCATCTCCCCTATGAGGAGAGGTTACGACAGCTGGGATTGTTCCGCTTGGGAAAAAGGCAAGTAAGGGGAGACGTGGCGGAGGTGTACAAAATTATGCGCAGTTTGGAGAATGTGGATAAGGAGACATTTTTCTCCCTCTCCCATAATACTAGAACCCAGCAGCGTCATCTATAACTCACTGCCTTCCATTGCACTGTGCTGAGTATGGGAGGGGAGCCAGCTTTGCCGCTTTGAAACTGTGCTATTGCGAACCTGGGCTCAATCGGTGCCTTTTGCAATCATGCAGTTGTCCACTTTCAATATAGGGTTCTTCAGGCTTTCCTACTTCACCTGGGCTTTGGGGCACACCGCCACCATAGACAGAGTGAGGGGTCCGAGGACAGATATTTGCATGCTGTGAGGGTTCAACTGTATTATCAAGGGTTAAATTGGATGTAACGAATTAAAATGTATGTACAATGGGTAAATTGTTAAGAATCAGCATGCACGCAAAAGGTCTCCTAATTACATTAACGACTCTCTGGCCCGGTAAGATCAGGTTTCTAGGTGAAAGGTAGAAAGCTGAGAGAGGTGGAGTTAAAACAGCAGTTGGCAGTCCAAACTGAGAAGCGGGAATAAAGAGCCCATGGGAAGAGCTAGCCAGAGAGTCAATAGAAAGAGCTAGCCAGAGAGCCAATGGGAAAGGCTGGCTGGTCAGTTGGAGAGAGTTTTAAAAAGGAGAAAGGAGAGGGGGAGGCATTCAAGTCATTCAAGTCATTAGGGATGGAGGATTGAGACATCCCAGAGAGATGCAGGACAATTGGGCACTGGGAGGGACTCAGAGCCTGATTGAGAGAAGCCGGACTTAACTACCAAGTTTCAGGTAGCCAAGCCAGATAAAACTGTGGTTTTATTTCTGTTTGTTTGTTTTATTGCCTTTGAAAGTAAGCAAGTGTGCCTTACTATGTCTGGAATAGTAAAGAGTTTTTTGGTTTAAAACCTGTGTTGTTGGAGATTCCTTTTCACACCCGCCTACAGCTCAAAACCCCCACGCTACTGAGAGGGAAAAGAGGAAAGGTGGAAACTTGGGTCCCAAGAGGGACAGTGTGGCTCTTAAAGAGGCAAGATATCTGTAAGGAGCAGGGTCAGAGGTTCCAGCCAGGAAGGTGGAACTCCGATAGTCGGGGTGGATCCTCGACACATGTCTACTCAGAGTAACTCCTCCATGTCACTTTATGAACATGCCAGTGATGGAGGGAAACCTGTTGATTCAAAGCTTCACAACTACAAAGGAGCACAGCTGAGAGTTGATGGGCACCTGTTGAGTCAAAACTTCGCAAGTTCACAGAGGCATCCTTTCACTGCTACGGAACTGAGCAGCAGAAGAAAAGACTTTCAGAGCCCCATCGTTACTCACTATGTGCTGTGCATTACATCCGTGTAACCAATCCAGCGAAGTTTCGGAGCAGGATATTCCATGTTCAATCCTGCCCATGTGTTGCGGTGGTTGTTGCTTCAAGAATGCGATGCTGTGGGGGGGGGGGTTGGGGGGGGAGAATCAGCAGCAAAAATGGCACTGTGTAGTAGGGGTGTGCATGGACCCCCCGGATTGGATCAGGACCGGATCAGGGCCTCCAATTTTGTTCCAGATCAGATTGGAATAAAATCGGAGGTCCCCCGGATCAGATCGGACCCGATCCCGATCCAAAATTGGATGGCCAATTTTCAGATCGGCCACCATTTTTCCCCATAGACTTGCATTGGGGGAAAGCAAGCTTTCCCCCAATGCAAGTCTATGGGGAAAAAAGGCAGCGGGGGGTGAGTGGGGGCCTAACTCCCCCTCCCTGTCCCTCCCCCTTGTGCTTCTTACCTGCAGGGGTCTTCTGCTCCCGTCCGCTGGCGCCTGCAGGCGCCAGCGGACGGCAGCAGACGACCCTGGCAGATAAGCCCCCTCCTCCCCTTCGCGCTCCTTACTTGCTGGGGCCATCTGCTGCTGTCCGCTGGTGCCCGCAGGCGCCAGCGGATGGCAGTGGACAGCCCCAGCAGGTAAGTGCCCCCCTCCTCCCCCCTCACGATCCTCCTTACCTGCAGGCCCGTCCGCTGCCATCTGCTGCCACCTGGACGGCAGTGGATGACAGCAGATGGGCGCTGGCAGGTAAGTGCCCCCGGCGATCCTCCATACCTGCGGGGCCATCTGCTGCCTTCACCTGCCATAGATCTACTGAGCACTAGGCTTCGCAGCCTAGTCCTCAGTAGAGCGCCAGGTGATGACATCATCACCTGGCGCTCTACTGAGAACTAGGCCACGAAGTCTAGTGCTCAGTAGATCTATGGCAGGTGAAGGCAGCGGATGCCCCTGCAGGTAAGTGGGGGGGCTCTCCCTGCTCCCCCCTCGCGATCCTCCTTACTTGCCGGGCAGTCTCCTGCCATCCGCTGGCACCTGCTGGTGCCTGTGGATGGCAGTGGACGGCCCCGGCTGGTAAGCTCCCACTTCGCGCTCCTCCTTACCTGCAGGGCCGTTCGCTGCCATCTGCTGGCGCCCGCTGGTGCCCGTGGATGGCAGCGGATGGCCCCGATAGGTAGGCCCCCTCCTCCCCCTTGCACTCCTTACATGCCAGGGCCATCTGCTGCGGACGTCCCCGGCAGGTAAGCCCCCTCCCCAAATTTGCGCTCCTTACCTGCTGGGTCTGTCCGTGGATGGCCCTGGCAGATGAGGGGTTCAAGTGGGGGGAGGGGGTCCGATCCTCTGATCCAACACGATCCGGATCGGGTCCTTTTAGGATTGGATCAGATTGGATCGGCCGATCCAGGTGCTGGGGATCAGATTGGATAATTTTATCCAATTTCCCCTGGATCGGGTCCGGATTGTGGATCGGACCCGATCCATTGAACACCCCTACTGTGTAGACAGCCCATATTCAGATCTATGTAGCTACATCTTTTCTTTCTTTCTTTCTTTCTTTCTTTCTTTCTTCTTTCTTTCTTTCTTTCTTTCTTTCTTTCCTCTTTCTTTCTTTCTTTCTTTCTTCTCTTTTGTGGACATTTTATGATAAGAAACAAGTTTAAAAGGTCTTGAATCTTGTTTCTGTCTTCTAAGGTATTGCTGCTCCTCCCAATTTGGTGCCGTCTGCAAATTTGACGTGCATCACCACTACTTCTTTTATAAACTTACTGGACAACACTGGTCCCAGGAGAGAGTTCTGTGGCACCCCATGTGACCCTTTTCTTCCGGTTGAATGAGAAGCTATTCATCAATGAGCCAAAAGGAGAAGTTTTGGGTAAAGTTTGGGAGGTTGCAGGGGTCAGGGAGCCAAAATGTCCTTCTCTTCTTGTTTTTATTGTTGCTGCCTTCTGCTCCAGTGGTGGCCTTTCGTCTGGTGGACATTTCCCATCTCTCCCCCATGATCCATCTTCGTCTAATGCTATGGAGGATTGGGCTTTCCCTTCCCTCACTGTGTGTTTGTTTTTGGGAAATTTGTATGAACACAGTACATGTTATAGAGGTGTCCTCAGGCATGAAAAAAATGCAACGTCTCGGCTAGGAAGTTGCGATGCTTGAAAACCATTTTAAGGATTTCTCGTAGTAAAGTCTGGAGGCATTGGAGGAATGGGCATCTCAGAAGAACATCAGAAGAGCCCTGATGCTGGATCAGACCAAGGGTCCATCTAGACCAGCACTCAGTTCACACAGTGGCCAACCACCTGTTGACCAGGGACCAACAGGACATGGTACAATAACACCCTCCTACCCATGTTACCCAGCAACTGGTGTACACAGGCTTCCTGTCTCAGATACTGGAGGTAGCACATAACCATCAGGGCTAGTAGCCATGGATAGTCTTCTCCTCCAGGAATGTATCCAGCCCTTTTTCAAAGCCATCCAAGTTATGAATTCCATAATTTAACTTTGCGCTGTGTGAAGAAGTCCTTCCTTTTATTTGTCCTGAATCTCCCACCAATCAGCTTCATGGGATGGACCCCATTGGGTTCTAGTATTTCGAGAGAGGGAGAAAAATGTCTCCCTGTCCACATCCTCCACACCATGCATTATTTTATACATCTCTATCATGTCTCCCCTCAACCTCCTTTTTTTCCAAGCTAAACAATGCCAGCTGTTGTAACCGTCCCTCATAGGGGAGATGCTCTAACCCTTTAATCATTTTAGTTGCTCCTTTCTGCACTTTTTCCAGCTCTATAATATCTTTTTTAGGTGTGGTGCACAGAACTGTACACAGTCTTCAAAGTGTGGTCGCACCATCGATTTGTATAAAGGCAGCAGGATACTGGCAGTTTTATTCTCAATTCCTCTCATGATCCCATCCTTGTCCTCCCCAAAAACAGTGACTGGAGCCCCTGGTAAGACATAGTTTAGGATTAGAAGATGGACCTGTCAGTCACTCAACCATCCTCCCACCCCCACCCCCCGCCTCCTGCTCATAATCACAGTCTTCAGAGAAACGAAATCAAAAGACTCCGCATCTTCCAAACACAAGTCATTAACAAAGCCTTGTTCTAAAGTAGGTTTGGTTGTGTTGGTTTCGGAGGGAAGCCAGTTTTACCTCAGGAGGGAACAGAACTGGTCCGAACGGGCCCAATTCTGCTTGGGATTCTAGCTTTGTCCAAAAGTGTCTATATTAGGGTTGTGTACAGCCCCCCCGACTCGCCTCAGAGGCCCATTCAGAGCCTCCAACTCGGGGCACTGAAGTCAAAGCGAGGTTTGGCCCCTCTGAAGCGGATCAGCCCTTGTGGGTTCCCAGGCGCCCACTGCGCATCCACACACAAGGCCAACTGGGAACTCATTGAACTCCCCATTCCCTCTCACCCACCCCAAGCCCAGAGCCCCCATCTTCCTTTCAAATTATGTCTCTAATGGAGGAAGACGGATGGCAAGTGTAAGTTATGTGGGCAATGGCGGCTCCGGGTTATGGGGGGCTGAGGAGGTTGGGGAGGGAGGGGGTGAGTCCAATGGACTTAAGGTTGGTCATCACCACCCAAAATCGCACCCCGAGGCACTTTGGAACTGATCCGCTTCACCATGGGGTGCCTCGGGCCGACCCGATACCGCCTTGTATTTGGGCCGAGGCAGGGTGAATCGTCCTGCCGTGCCTTGGATTCAGTGTTTCATCCCAAGGTGGTCACAGCCCTAGACTATATGACCATGCATATGTTTATATTGGATAAAGATGTGGTTATACACATACATGCATGAGCTCCCGCGAACACACACGCATCCAGGCTTCTTGATGGCATTCCTAATTCCCCTTCTATTTTGCATATTCCATCTCCTCTCCTAAGGCTCATCCAATTTAAGACACAGCGTCTCTTGTAAGCGTGAGCCACCACTAGGGGGCAATGCATCCCCTAATTACAATGGTAAAGTCAGGGTCCTTTGGCGAAGCCACCCCTGATGAACTTAAATGGATTTTAAACATTAATATAATAGGTATTTAGTTAAGAATAGGGAGGGCGGGGGGGGGAGGAAAGAGCATTTCCAACAAGCCAGCGGGTTCTGAAGAATGCATTAGGAATGCGGAGTTCTGAGTGGCTACCACGTTTATTTCGATATTTAAGCGAATTCCAATTGTCAAGGAGGCTTGGGGATGCTAATTCGAGGGAAAGCTCATTTTGATAAATGCCGCCGCAATGACCCTCATGAATCATAGACTTATTTCTGGAGCTAATGGAGGGTTACTAATTTCACACCGTCAGAAGGAGCTTCTTCATTTACTTACAATGCCTCCTGTGGGCCAATTGGAGTCACTTAAAAGAACAGGAACTGCCGGCAAAGTCTCCTTTTCGGAACGGCTGACATAGATTTCTGCCGGAGTTGCCAATTTGATGAGAAGAGTGAACCCCCAATGGGCAAAAGGATTAAAGCAAAAGAAACTGATTTATCATATTTTTCACTTTTACTGAAAATTTTAGGACCCACTTCCTCCCACACAGCAGATGTGCGCAACCTGTAGCTGGGCCAGTGGAGGCTGGTGGCCCCGATGCCAGTGGGGTGGTGAATCTGCTCCGAGTTTCAGTCAGAACCAGTCAGAACTCTAAAGGTGCTCTGCTTCCACTGGTCTGGACTATCTCACTTCAATTTGCAGGCACACAATCGTCCCATAAAATAACTGTGTTTAAACCAGGGCTATATAGCCACCATGGTTAGGATTGGTTCACACGACACACTAAGCCATAATGTTTGGCTAAGTGTGTCGTCTGAACAGGGTCTATTTGTTGCAAAAGGGCTAGCGGCCAACCATGGCTTAGCATGTTGTCAGAACAGGCCCTATGAGTCTGGGCTGACCAATACCTGACCAACACAGGCTTTGCTCAGCTAGAAGAGTCCTCTCTCCTGGCCATGCGAACCATTTGTCAGCCATGGAAACCGGCATTTCTTTTCTAGCACAGATTTCGATCCAAGTCAGAGAAGAATTTGAGGGCCTGTGAGCTTGCCTCTGCTTTGAGGCAGTGTTTAATAAGGCAGGTTCAAATTTGTTTCTGAGCTTGGCTTGGAAGAATATCATCTTCCTTTACAACTCTCCACTTCCTTCTGGCATTGTCCAATTGATCTCCTTCTTAGGGATGTATGGATTTTGTTAAATCCATTCTGTCTGTGTTTCACGGTTTGCTAGGCATTTTAGTTCCATCTTCCACTCACTGATGAAATTGTTTTTTCTTTTTTAGGGCTGTGTGAAAATTTTGTTCCGATTTGCAGATGTTCAGTTGCATTAATGCACATTTGTGTAAATCCCCTCCAAAAGTAAAAAAAGGTCCGCAAATAATAATAATAATAATAATAATAATAATAAATAATAATAAATAATAATAATAACAACAACAAAGGAAAAACACATGTACCTCATTGACATAGCAATACCTAACGACAAAAATGTAGCAAAGGAAGTGGAAAAGAGAGACGAATATATACCATTGGCCATGGAAGTCAAAGAACTATGGCAACAGGAAAAGGTCACAACTATCCATTAGTCACATCAGTCACCGGCGTCACATCAAAAAATTATACAGAAAACCTTCAGAAACTGGGCCTACCAGAATACATCCACACCAACATCCAGAAAGCAGTCATAATTAAAACACGTTCAATTGTCAGGAAATTCTTGTATTTGTAAAAGACAGCATGACTTGGCAATTCCTGACATGTCTGTCTTGAAAAAAAATGCCATGAGCAAAAAAAGAGATAATAATAATAATAATAATAATAATAATAATAATAATAACAAAAATAAATACGTTCTGTGGAATTCAGCAACAGCCGAGTCCGATTCACAGAAATCTGAACTGACTTGAATCCATTGGAGATTATTCCAACATCCCTCCTCCTCCTCCTCCTCCTCCTCCTCCTCCTCCTCCTCCTCCTTCCTCTTGCCTCCATTCCCCTTATCCTGGTGTGTTTTGACTGAAAGTAGGGCCTGTTTCTCCTCCTCCTTCATGTGCCGTGCCTGATGCCAGAGCCAAAAACCAGGAGAAAAATGTTAAATGCGTGGGAGAAGAGAAAAGTCATAACCTGGCACCGAAAAGATAACAGCGTTGGCACCGGGTGAGCCTTGTCGGGGAGATCGTTCCATAGTTGGGGGGCACCACTGAAAAGGCCCTCTCCCTTGTTGCCGTCCTCCGAGCTTCTCTCGGAGTAGGCACTCGGACCTTTGATGTTGACTGTAGGTTCATGTTGGGAGAGGTGTTCTGTCAGGTATTGTGGTCCCAACGCATGTAAGGCTTTGTAGGTTAAAACCAGCACCTTGAATCGGGCTCGAAAACGTACAGGCAGCCAATGCAAGCGGGCCAGAGTTGGTCTTATTTGTTTGAACCTTCTACTAAACAAACAAACAAATGGTGCCCCATAACTGTTTCCATCTGAAGGGGTTACTGTTCTCTCTATCATCTCAGGATATATGTCCTTCTGCTGTAAGCCAAACAACATTTGTGCCCAAAAACCAATGCCTTTTCTAGGTCTCTTGTCGTGTTGCTCTTCAGATAAACTTTTACTGGTCAAAGGGGCATGGAGCCCTCGATGCAGAAATACATCCTTACTAATCCACGTTGTTTATGCAGTACAAATTTGCATTTATCCCTCCGAAATAAAGCTCTTCTTCACTGTGATGTATTCCTTTTGGCAAGGGTTTGACTTCCTTCTGTGTAATTCCCATCCATATATAGATTTTGAGACCAGGTTACAGGTTCTAGACTTCTCACTTCTTCCAAGCGGGGCTGAATCGTAGAATCATAGAGTTGGAAGGGGGGCTGTAAGGCTATCGAATCCAACCCCCTGCTCAATGCAGGAATCTGCCTTAAAGCATCCCTGACAGATGGTTGTCCAGCTGCCTCTTGAATGCTTCTAGGATGGAAGAGCCCACTAGGCAATTGGTTCTGTTGCCGTATTTCTCTAACAGGTAGGAAGTTTTTCCTGATGTCCACCTGGAATCTGGCTTCCTGTCACCTGAGCCCATGATTCCGCATCCTGCACTCTGGGATGATGGAGAAGAGATCCTGGCCCTCCTCTGTGTTTCAAGTATTTGAAGAGTGCTATCATGTCTCCCCCTCAGTCTTCTCTTCTCCAGGCTAAACATGCCCAGTTCTTTCAAAATGTTGTGTGTCTGCATGTATGCACAACACCAACCATGCCTGCAGGGGGATACAGAGATTTCCCTCCCTCCAGGAGTGTCAGATGAAGTATTGTCATTTTCTAGTTGGGAAAAAAAACCCATTGTTAACGCGATCTCGGGGCTGTATTTCATGTAACGAAGTAGGAATTAACTTTGGGCTCTTTCTAAGCACAGCTACAGTTCAATGATTTCTTTTTAAACACTAAATAGAGTTTTATGTTCTGAAAGGAGTCACTTTCTGCTTGATCATGCAGATGAACTAATAAGTATAACAACTGAAGGACCATGCCTGCCTCTACATTCCTTTTTGCCCCCGACACTGAAATGTCTTCCTCCCTCACAAGCCGATAATCCTCAGCCCCATTTTGTGAGACTTTTCTGTAGTGCGCAGAGAAAGTGAGAAAGAGACATTTTCCCTCTTAACTAAGGGGGGAGGGTGGCTTCAGTCTGCCAAACTGGTTGGAGAAGAGAGCCACATTTCATAGTGGTTCCAGCGATGGACTGGGACTTGGGAAATTCGGGTTCTAGTCCCTATTCAGCCATGAAGCTCACTGGGTGCCTTCGGGTCAGTCACTGACTCTCAGCCTAGCCTACTTTGCAGGGCTGCTGTGAGGATGAAATGGAGGGGAAGAGGGTCATAGCAGGTGCCTTCCTTTTCCTGACATTCGTCAACCATGCTGGATGCTCAGCCATTTATTTTTGGGGGGAATGCTACATTTCTGTGCATACTTACGCAGCAGCACAGCTGTGAATAACTGTGTTACATGGTCTTCACAGAAGGTTCCACTGTTGTAAAAAGCCTCCAGGGAGTGAAGGGAAACTATTCGTTACAACCCAGCTCTTGTGAGTGAAGTTAATGGTGCTCATCCTTTGAAGTTTGGAATGGCTTACCCCATCTCTCTCTCTCTCTCTCTCTCTCCAACTGTTAAAGTTACATGAGCCCTGACCTGGATTTTATCTGGTCAGCCTACCCAACATGGGGCCCTTCAGATGTGTTGGATTACAAGTCCCATCACCCCCATGGCCAGTGGTCAGTGAAGATGGGAGTTGTAGTCCAACAATATCTTGAAGGCCACAGGTTTGCAATCCTGCCCTGAAGAGGATCTCTGGATTTTAAGATGGTTCCTTCAAAGCTGTTTGATTGATTGTTGCTAATGGTGGCATTAATATTCATAGAATCATAGAATGGTAGAGTTGGAAGGGGCCTCTAAGGCCATCGAGTCCAACCTCCTGCTCAATGCAGGAATCCACCTTAAAGCATCCCTGACAGGTGGGTGTCCAGCTGCCTCTTGAATGCCTCTAGTGTGGGAGAGCCCACCACCTCCCTAGATCATTAGTTCCATGGTCGTATTGCTCTAACAGTCAGGTAGTTCCATTTCGAAAACAGGTAAGAAAGCCAACCACGCATTCAATGGGATACGATGAGGCATCTATGCCTGCTGTTTTAGAACCGGTCTATTGTGTGGGGGCGGGACCCCATTGTTTATCTAACAATGGTTTTATCTGTTTATGTTGTTTTTACTTTTCTTTGTTCTAATTTTTAGACAATTTTTATTATGTTGTATTTTTCTTAATTGTTGTGAACCACCCACAGAACTTTGGCTATGGAGCAATGTAGAAAATGAATGAATTGATTAATTAATTAATAATACTCTGAATTGTAGTGGAGAAGAAAGGACGGAAGGTTGCAGGGCAGGCATGGCCACCAGGCACCTGTCGAAAGCCCACACCCCAGCATCGGCCCACTGATGACCGCTCCTTGGACTTGCCCCTTCTCTTCACCATGACAACCTGCTTGCTCCCCTACCCAGTCGGAGGTGGTGGTGAGAAGGAGGAGGAGGAGGAGCAGGAGACGCCACGGCCTACTTGCTCCCTGCCCGTCAAGCAAGCAAGTACTAGCGATGATACGAAAGAGGATGCTGTACGCTAGCAGCTGGAGACCATGGTGGTGAGAAAGTAGGCTCCCTGAGAGAGGGGGCATGGAAGGTGCCTTACCCAAGGCCCCTCCAAAACCTGGAGCCAACTTTGGACATCACCGCAGGATTTGGGGATAGGATGTGCGTTCTTTTTTTTAAAAAAACCTAGGGAATGGCTGCTTACAATCTTAAGTGCAACATCATACAGGTGGCTGCATGGGAGGGATTTTTATTTCCTTGGGTTTGTTTTGTTTGTTTGTTTTGGAGAGTGACTTCCAAGAACTTCACTTACAGGTTGCTTTTGTCTTAGCGGTCACAAAGAAAGGCAGCCGAGCACGCTGCGTGTGAAAAATGCGGAACATTCGATTGGTATTTCAACCGAACGCAGAAAGTCCTGTTGAAGGCTCAGACTCCTGAAAGAGGATTAAGCCTGTTTGATATCTGGGCAGGTTTCTTCCGCGGCCTCTCTCCGTGAGAAGGGCAGGTTGCGAGTTCAAAGTGAAAGATGACCTCAAAGTCGAGAGGCTGATTATTCCGGAGACTCCGGCACCGTTGATACCGGCTGGGTAGGAACCGGAACGTATCTTGAGGCGAACGCCATGCCGGCGTGAGGTCCGTGTGATCTAGGCAACACGATTGATCCAGGTCGGGTATTAAAGGCTGAACTGGATTAAACAAAAGAAACTCCCCTTGTAACAAAGTGGGGAGAAACTTCAAAGGTGGATTTTGGTCTTGCTGAAACAAAGGAGGGGAGATTGCCTGGGTAGCCTCAGGGCGCGCCCCTTGGGGGCTTTCAATTTGCTCATGTTGGATGAAGAAGCAGGAGACTTGTTTTGGCTTTTGAGCTCCAAAGATCTCCCAGGGGAAAGGACTTTAGGTTTAAAGGCTCAGACCCCTGGGCTTACACGGCTGGTCCCCACCATTCAATCTTTCGCTGGAACAAGAGATGTGTTGGCCTGGTCTTCCATCTCCCAGGCCCACCGCCATAGAATATGCACAGAGACCCTTGAGGATTTCACTCGGTCCTTATTTTGAAACGAACTGACCTGAACTGGACCTCCCGGATTGGGACACAGCTATCCTTTGGATTTTACCTTTCTCTGCAGTTTGTGATGCCATGCTCTTAGCTCAAAAAACATACCAAATGCATATACAAATGTGATGGGTTTTAAAAAATTTTTTTAGAAATGAGTATTTTGTCAGAATATGTTCAAAAGTGGATATTTAAATATGTACTTAGATGTATGCATTCTCAGGGCAGTTTATTTTATTTTAATGCAGATGAACGTGAAACGGAACAGAAGGGATTCCTGAAAGGGGATCTGTGAAAGTGGCTGGTGTGCACCCCGCTGACAAAATGGACCGGAGAATCGCAGAGTTGTTGACCTTTTATGTTGCGGCTGTTGTTCAATATGTTTGTCTTGATGGCTATGCCCTACCTCCAGTATCAATGGCAGTAAGCCTATATACGGCAGTTGCTGGGGTACATGGGCGGGATGCTGCTGCTGCACCCATGTCCTGCTTGTGGGTTCCAGATCAGCAGCTGGTTGGCCACTGTGTGAACAGAGTACTGGACTAGATGGACCCTCGGTCTGATCCAGCAGGGCTCCTCTTATGTTAAAATGCCTCCACAACTGTGCACCTCTGTTTGCATGCTAAGGAGGTGGAGGTAGCACATACAGGCTTACTGCCTCTGATACTGGAGGTTGCTCTTAGCCATCAGGACTAGTAGCCCTTGATAGCCTTCTCCTCCAGGGGTTTATCCACCCCCCTTCGAAAGCCAACCAAATTGGTGGCCATCACCACATCTTGCGGTAGTGAATTCCAGGTACTGACCTAGCCCATATACCTGTTCTGTAGGGTAACCATTGCAGGGGATTGAAAAACCAGCAAATGCCAAGTACTGTGGTGAGCCAGTACTATGGGACAAGAAGCCAGTACTGAGGTTCAAAGAATAACCAGAAGTCCTCAGGAAGGCCGTGTTGCTCAAGTCAGGGACAACTGCAACAGGAAGCCTGTCCAGAATGATCCAATGGCCAACCTGGGCAAGTGAAGGTAGTAGTCACTGAGAAGCTGCTGCCTGCAGTTCAGTGGTTCCCACACAGCTCCCAGCAGCTCCCCAGATCTGAACCAGACATTGGTTTGGGTGCCATTCTTTTTAAAGTTGGCAGCATGAGTTTCGCAGCCTTTTGCCTGGTTTTTCCTCTGTTGGCTGAAGTAAAAAACTATTGGTCATGAGAACTAAATGGAACCTCCACATTGCGAAGGACTATATCTCGGAATACTAGTCGCAAGAGGGTAAACATCAGCAAAGGGCTCTCTTGCCTTCCTAACGTGGTTTGTTAGCTTTCTGGGGGTATGTGGACGGGCACTGCTGGAAACAGAATACTGGGTTAGAGGGAAAGAAACTTGGCCTGATTGAGCAGAATCCTTACTTTACAGTGTTGTATCCTATATTAGTCTAACTTGGCTTGGGCCCGGGTTTTCTGAAGGAACACCCCCTCCCATATGTGCCTGCCCGGACCTTAAGATCATCTTCAGGGGTCCTTCTCCGTTAGGGTGACCAGATAAAATCCAGGTCAGGGCTCATGTAACTTTAACAGAAGGGAATTTCAGCCAGTGTCATTTGTATGCAATTAGTTCCTGGTAATATTCCCTCTTCATCACAACAGTTAAAGTTGCAGGGGCCCTGCCTTCTTTTGTATATGGTCACTCTAGTATAGTGCCTGCACCTTTAACTGTTGTGATGAAGAGGGAATATCACCAGGAACTAATTGCATACAAATGACACTGGCTGAAATTCCCTTTTCTCTACAACTGTTAAAGTTACATGAGCCCTGACCTGGATTTTATCTGGTCACCCTATTCTCCGTGAGCCCCTGACAAAGGAAGTGAGGCCGGTGACTACTAGGAGGAGGGCCTTCTCTGCTGTGGCACCCCGGCTGTGGAATGAGCTACCTACAAAGGTCTCCTGGCACCTACAATGTACTCCTTTCAATGCCAGGTGAAGACCTCCTTATTCTCACAATATTTTAACAGTTTGCTATCATAATCTTTTAACTCCGCTCTTTAAATCTGTATTTTAAATCTGTATTTTAAATCTGCATTGCCGCGCGGTTTTACCCTGGTTGTGTTTTTTATATTGTATTTTTATATCGTGCTTTTTACACTGTTTTGTTGATGATTTTAACTTTTGTGAACCTCTCAGAGAGCTCCGGCTATTGGGCGGTATATAAACGTAATAACTAACTAACTTAAGTCCCATTCATTTCAATGGGTTTACTTTATGTAGGACTAACATTGGATACAACCCATCCTGTCTTAAAAACAACAACAATCTTAGCAATGCTATTTCTTATCTTGCATGGTTTTGGTGAGGCGCAGTCTATAGCTCTATCGCTGTGAAAAGGATGAGAAGAAAATAGAATTGACGCTTGCTACAGGACCCAAACATAAATTGAGCTACTGGGGCAGGATTGGGGGTCACTATCTCCCTATGGCCGTCCATTTGGAGCGGGGATTTTCCAGGGCCCATGGAGGCATGTGCAACGCCACGTTTGCGCGAGAGTCATTTAAATATTACCGGTCACGTTACATTGTGGTTGTTTGGAAATAATTATATCCATATCACAGACAGTAAATAATAGATGTGCTTTCGGTAACATTTGATTCATGTTCTGTTTTAATATGGCAAACTTAGAAGTAATTTAATCTCCCAGTAAATTGAACTGGTGGGGGGTTCTTCACACAGAAGATTTCAAGTTATTAATTCCAGACAGTCTTCGTCTTGTACAATTAGTCACTGTTTGCAGCTGGAAATGTTTTATTAATTTTCCATAGCGGTTGATTTTCCACAGTTTTCTCAGTTTAAATTAAGCAGTAAGAGCTGCTGTTCCTTCTTAAATAAATTTCCTTTCCACAAAAAGACACATGCCTCTGGCTATGTCAATTTCCCCATTTGATTAAAGTGCCAGCAGGCAATTAATAACTTAATGCATTTTAAAGTACTTTTGGAAAAGTAATTTGAATAGCCAAACTTGTATAGTTGAATTGATTGTTGCACAAGATTTAACACATGCATTATTATTATTATTATTATTATTATTATTATTTAAAAGCCCGATACCTGCAAAGGCCAAATAAGGAGAAGATGACGATGTTACAGCCTGAGGGCAGATTAGGATCACACATCTATAACTGTAACAATAAATAAGAACAGAACTTAAGGAGCGGGTGTATAAGTAAAATTAGAAATGAAACGTAAAAGATTTGAAAACAGGTAAAATGTCCCATTTGAGAAACAGGCAAAATGGTACAAAACTATCACGAAGGGCGAAAAAGGCTTCTGATCATTAAATTGAATCCCTGTTGTTACGGCCTTGGGGAGTCTTTCAAACGTGGTGCCCTGCAGATATATTGGTCTGCATGTTGGCCATTCTGGCCGGGCATGATGGGAATTGTACTCCACCAACTTTGGTGGATGCTAAATTAGGCTGACCAGATAAAATCCAGGTCAGGGCTCATGTAACTTTAACAGTTGTAGAGAAAAGGGAATTTCAGCCAGTGTCATTTGTATGCAATTAGTTCCTGGTGAAATTCTCTCTTCATCACAACAGTAAAAGTTGCAGGCACTATACTAGAGTGACCAGATACAAAAGAAGGCAGGGCCCCTGCAACTTTAACTGTTGTGATGAAGAGGGGATTTCACCAGGAACTAATTGCATACAAATGACACTGGCTGAAATTCCCTTTTCTCTACAACTGTTAAAGTTACATGAGCCCTGACCTGGGTTTTATCTGGTCACCCTATGCTAAGTTTAGGAATGCTGATCTTGGGCCTCAGTGGAATCACTGGAGATCTAGGCTGTGTTCGAACAACACAATAGTCAACAGTGGGTTAATAGCCAACTCCACAGTTGATTATCGAGGAGGTACTCCTCAGACGACTTGATTATAATCAACCATGGTACGGATTAAGGCAAGCGTCGAGTTGACTATTACTCAACGGTGTGTTTGATTGACACATCCCCCACCCTCTCTTCCCCCTCAGTCCTCCAGCTGATATCCCATCAGCTATTGTAAGTTCTGCCAGCTGGACTAGAGTGGCAGCTGCCGCTTTGGTCATTCTTAACAGGGGACTTTGTGGTTGCCGAAAATAACCAACTATGTGTGATGAAATAGTCAATGGTGCCCGACACAGGACACAATAACCAACAGTTGTTCAAATAATCAACTCTGTCCAGCTTTGGTTATTTATGTTGGTTATTTCAGCCGAATAACCAACCGTGGTGTGAAAAAGTCCTGACAGACAACACAACAACCCACTATTGACTATTTAACCCACCGTTGGTTATCATGTTGTCTGAACCCAGTCTCCTTTTCCACCATCATGAATTCTACCCAGGTTGCCATTTTGCAGTCAATAACATTAGTGACAAGATAATGATTTAACAGTCTAGACTTATAAAATGATGAGAATGTGGTGAAATGGGGGAGGGGGGTTGATGTTGACCAGAGAAGAACGTCCTAATTTAAGGCTGTTCTGAATCAGTGCCTGGGCACGGTAACGGACTGGATGAGGGCTAACAAACTGAGACTCAATCCAGACAAGACGGAGGTACTGTTAGCGGGTGGTTCGTCTGTCCGGCGAGGTGATGTTCACCCTGTTCTGGAGGGGGTTGCACTCCCCCTAAAGGATCGGGTCCGTAGTTTGGGGGTGCTCTTGGATCCAGAACTGTCACTTGAGGCACAGGTGAACTCAGTGGCAAAGAGCACCTTTTACCAGCTTAGGCTGATATACCAACTGCGCCCTTATCTGGACAGAGATAGCCTAGCTAGAGTTATCCATGCTCTCATAACCTCTCGTTATACGTGGGGCTGCCTTTGAAAACGGTCCGGAAACTTCAGCTGATACAAAACAGGGCAGCCAGATTGTTAACGGGGACTGGCCAACGAG
Source organism: Anniella stebbinsi (assembly GCA_029215795.1). NCBI lineage: Eukaryota > Metazoa > Chordata > Lepidosauria > Squamata > Anniellidae > Anniella > Anniella stebbinsi. The sequence goes on from JARDYH010000001.1 coordinate 366,285,232, forward strand.
ACCATATTACGCCAGTCCTTTTCCAACGTCACTGGCTGCCGATCCAGGTCCGGGCCCAATTCAAAGTGCTGGTACTAACATTTAAAGCCCTAAACGGCTTGGGGCCAGGTTATCTAAAGGAATGCCTCCTCCCATATGTACCTGCCTGGACCCTCAGATCATCTACAGGGGTCCTTCTCCGTGAGCCCCTGCCAAAGGAAGTGAGGCAGGTGGCCACTAGGAGGAGGGCCTTCTCCGCTGTGGCACCCCGGCTGTGGAATGAGCTCCCCAGAGAGGTTCGCCTGGCGCCTACTTTGTACTCTTTTCGTCGCCAGGTGAAGACCTTTTTATTCTCCCAGTATTTTAACAGTTAAATTAACTCAATTTTAATCCTTGCTGTTTTAAATTTGTATTTTAATCTGTATTAATTCCTGCTGCTTGGTTTTATTCTGGTTGCGTTTTTATATTGTATGTTATTTTGTGTTTTCAGATTGTGGCTTGTTTTATATTTTTAAAATGATTTCATGGTTTTAATTTTTGTGAACCGCCCAGAGAGCTTCGGCTATGGGGCGGTATAAAAATGCAATAAATAAATAATAAATAAATAAATAAATTAAGACGCCGGGCAGAATCAACTATGAGCATGTAAGTGATGGGGTTATCTGGAATGATGTCTCCTGTTAGGAAGGCAGTTAGCAGAGAAAAACGAAACAAAAGGCAGAACAGAACGAATATTTACCAGCCCCACATGCACAGAAGGCTATCTAAAAATAAAAGGAGACCACAGTCTTTCTTTAGTGAAGGAAAGAAAACAGATTTACTCACAAGTATACTTGCACATACAAACACAGGCACAGCATAGGGTTTCAAGAGGGTTTGTTCAGGCCATTTGGGGTTTCTTTACACAGACAGGAGCAAGAGAGAAAAGCCATGTGCTCCCAGCAATGGAGGAAGGTCAGAGAGGCAGAGGGACAAAACAAAACAACCATGGGAAAAGCACACTGTAGGCTATAGAGATCCAAAGGGGTAGCTATGCTAGGCTGACCATATGAAAAGGAGGACAGGGCTCATGTCACTTTACCAGTTGCAGAGAAAAGGGAATTTCAGCCAGAGTCATTTGTATGCAATTAGTTCCTGGTGAAATTCCCTCTTCATCACACCAGTTAAAGTTGCAGGCACTATACTAGAGTGACCATATACAAAAGAAGGCAGGGCCCCTGCACCTTTAACTGTTGTGATGAAGAGGGAATGTCACCAGGAACTAATTGCATACCAATGACACTGGCTGAAATCCCCTTTTCTCTACAACTGTGAAAGTTACATGAGCCCTGACCTGGATTTTATCTGGTCACCCTAATGTTTGTGGTCCGGAATTTGGATCGCCCCCTCTTTTTCCTTTCACCTCTTGAACAGCTAAATGGAAAGCAGGTACATTTTCCCCTCTCCATGCTGGTAATAGCTGTTCCTCTTGACCTGGGGGGCAGAGGGTGAGGGGAGAAATTCCAGAAACTCTGCTGCCAAGTTCTGAGGTAACTGGAAATGAAACCTCATCTGTGGTGGCTCCAAAATACTCTCCCTAGAGAACACGTGGCTGGCACCTATTTTATAGGCTTTTCAGTCCCAGTTCATTTATTTATTTCATTTATAACACAAATGTATGCGACGTTTTTCTACCGGCTATCAAGGCGGTTTACAGAAATGGTAAAAATCATAACATGTAACAATAAAAGCACACTGAAATAGTCACTGATTGATTATAGCCATACGATGGGGGCATTTATGCCAGTCATCTAAACAGGGCTAGTATTTTACTGAAACTGGTTTTAGCTATCTAAATTGTTTTAAATTTTGGATATCTACATTTTTATGCTGCGTTTTATGCTGTATTTTTAATGCTGTATTTGATTGTCTTATGAATTGTTGTAAACCATCCAGAGCGCTTTGACTATTGGGAGGTATAGAAACGAAATGTAAATAAGTAAAATAAAATAAACCAGACTGGCAGTTGAAGACAATTAAAATTTCCTGAGCTTTTAATGAATCCGGTAGGTTTTCCTCCTGCTGTTTTGCTGCTTTGACTGCTGTTGGGATTTGCAAACATTTTAATACAATATTAATTGTTGAATGCTGTTTTGTTTTGTTAGCTGCTTTAAAAACTTTTGCTGAAAGGTGGGAAATGAACGTGTTGAATGAAGGAACAAATACCAGCTAGTTCTGGGCCACCAGATTTATAGCAGGAGAGGTAGCCCAAACCATTTCATAGTTCTAGGGTGACCATATGGAAAGGAGGACTGGGCTCCTGTATCTTTAACAGTTGTGTAGTAAAGGTAATTTCAGCTGGTGTCAATTGTATACATGCAGCACCTGGTGAAATCCACTCTTCATCACAACAGTTAAAGCTGCAGGATCCATACTAGAGTGACCAGATACAAAAGAGGGCAGGGCTCTTGCAGCTTTAACTGTTGTGATGGAGAGGGAATTTCACCAGGTGCTGCATGCATAGAAATGACACCTGCTGAAATTCCCTTTTCTAGACAACTGTTAAGAATACAGGAGCCTCGTCCTCATTTCCATATGGTCACCCTAATAGTTCTACAGCAGCTTTCCCCAATGTGGAATCATCCAGATATGTTTGACTACAATTGCTGGATTGCAGAAACCTTGGCAGGTGTAGATTTATTTGTTTATTATTTTATTTATTTATAATATTTATATACTGCTCCCCGCCCAAGGATTTTGGAGTGGTGAACAAACAGAATAAAAGAATAAAAACAGAATATAAACACATTAAAGTACATTTTTAAAAGAAAGTGCAAATAAAATCGCGGCTTATCATTCAGGGAAAGCTTCCTGGAACAACAACATTTTGAGAAGGTGCCGGAAGGAATACAAGGTTGGCGCCTGCCTGACCTCCAAAGGCAGGGATTTTCATAGGAAGGGGGCCACCACACGGAAGGCTCTTCTCATGGTGGACTCCAATCGGACCATAGGCCCCTGTGCATCCACCAGGAACATGCTCCCAGATTACCTCAGTCATCATTGACGAAGTGACAAAAGTTGAAGCTTTTCTACAGAACTATTAAAGGTGCAGGGGCTCCATCCTCTCCATCCGGTCATCCTGTAAAGGTCATTCAATTTGGATACATTTATCAACAAAATGAATTATGTTTCACTGGCTCAGAAGTGCAGGGAAGTGATGAGCAAATTAGTTTTAAAGTTCTGATGACGGCAACGATCTCTGCCCTAGAGATGAGAAGACCATCATTGTCAAAAGGATGGCGTTAGGTTGGCCAGCAGAGGCCGCTGTAGTGCTGCAAACTGGCCGGCTATTCTGTGTGCCAAATTTAGCAGGGAAAACTCTTAAACAGACTCTCGCAGGAGCCATTTTGTGGGGATTACCCCAACGTGCTGGAAGTTGAGCACACGTTCTAGGGCTTCGCTGGATCAAGGCCTAAGTGAGTTCAGTCTCCACCAGACACTGTCAATTTGGGAACGCCACAGCAACTGGGAACAAGATTCAATTCTCAACCGTGTCTTTCTTTCAACGATATTCCAGACCAAGACACAGAATGAAGAAATAGATATAGGAGGATGGCCACTTATACCTCATCCAAAAAAAGAGGACATGCATCAGTTAAAAAAGGGACACTTATTTGCATAACATTTGCATATGCAAATTCATATGTGCAAATTTAGAAATAATAGCTGTTATGGTGAGCAACTCCAAGGCCCTTTAGTTTTTCCTTCTGATGATTCTTCTTGATCTTTAAAACAGACTTGGACTGGCTGAGCAGCGCTTCAGAGGATGCCATGAAAAAAGAGGGTTTAAATTAGTATATGCAAATATTATCCAGATCTGCACCCTGCTTTGTTCCCCCTCTTTTGAGTGATGCAGAAGTGGTCTACCCGTCAGTCAGTCAGTTGGTCAGTCAATCAGTCATGAGTTAGGGTGACCATATGCAAAAGAGGACAGGGCTCCTGGATCTTTAACAGTTGTATAGAAAAGGGAATTTCTGCAGGTGTCGTTTGTATGCAGTGCAGCACCTTGTGAAATCCCCTCTTCATCACAACAGTTAAAGCTGCAGGAGCTATACTAGAGTGACCAGATACAAAAGAGGGCAGGGCTCCTGCAACTTTAATGGTTGTGATGATGAGGGAATTTCACCAAGTGCTGCATGCATACAGAGGACGCCTGCTGAAATTCCCTTTGCTATACAACTGTTAAAGATACAGGAGCCCTGTCCTCCTTTCCATAAGGTCACCCTAGGGGCGAGTGAAGAAGCTGGGTGTCAGCCCAAGCATATCAAAAGCCGCACTGCGGTTCCAAATAAGCAGGTAGTTCAAGTCCAAGGCAGCAACGAGGGTCATGAATAGGCTGACCATATGAAAAGGAGGACAGGGCTCTTGAATCTTTAACAGTTTCATAGAAAAGGGAATTTCAGCAGGTGTCATTTGTATATATGCAGACCCTGGTGAAATTACCTCATCATCACAAAGTTAAAGCTGCAGAAGCCCTGCCCTCTTTTCTACATGGTCAAGAGACAGGGCTCCTGCAGCTTTAACTGTTATGATGAAGAGGGGATTTCACCAGGTTATGTATGTATACAAACAACACCTGCTGAAATTCCCTGTCCTTTGCAACTGTTAAAGATACAGGAGCCCTGTCCTCCTTTTCATATGGTCACCCTAGTCATGAAGAACAAGCGTACACCGTGTCTTCACACCAGAGGCGGGTTTCTCAGATTGAAGAACAAGCCCTGCAGCCAGGACAGTGTAGGCTGGTGGCTCCGATGCCAATGGGGTGGTGAATCTGCTCCGGGTTTCAATCATAACTAGCCAGAACTCTAAAGGAGTTATACAAGGTGCTTCACACCTCGGATAGCTCTGTTAGGGTTTTGACTAAAACCCAGAGCGGATTCAACGCCCCACTGACACCAGAGCCACCAGCCTCCAGTGAGCCAGGGATTTATAGGCATTGGGAGACAGGGATTGGTCCATGGTCAGCTGACGGAACGTTGCGGGCAGGCTGGTACTGCAGCCTAGATGGCGCCCTAAAAGTACAGCGCCCGCAGAAGACCCAGAACAAGCGCTGGTGGCGCAGGAGGTAAAGCAACAGAGGGCGCCACTGCCGGAGGCCCGGGTTCGAGGCTTGCCTGCTAACAAGCTGCTCCTTGCCACTTCTTCTGCACAACAACTTAAAGTCAGGGGATTCGTGTCCTAAGATGCATTTGCTCATCCGAAGCTGGGGGAGGGGGGCAGAGGAGGACTGCCAGCATAGAAAGATGTGATTTAGGGATTTATGCCTCATGCTGCCACGGACAAGGCAAAAAAGCACTGGCAAACAAATTTCTTCCAGTGATGATGGGGATTGCAGTCCAACACATCTGCAGGGCAAAAAGTTGGGAAGCCTGGTGCAGTGGTTAGAGAGTGTTGGATAGGACAATCTTCCCCAGCCTGGTTCCCGCCAGATATTTCAGATTACAATTCCCCTCAGACCCAGCCATCATGGCCACTTATGATGGGAGTTGTAGTCCAAAACAGCTAGATGATACCAAGTTGGGGATAGATGGTTTAAGGATAAACCAACTCCCTGAAAGCCAGTGTTGGGCAATGGTTAAAATGATGGACTCATGGTTCAAGCCAGGACTTGAACCTCGAGAGTCTTTGTCCGCATGGTGGCCACTTCAGGCAATTCAAACCACTCAAGGATGTTGAGTGCTACACCCTTCACTATCTCCCCCCACACCTGAAAGTTCACTGTGTCCCCCTGATCTGGCTTAATCCGAAGTACAAAACTGTCAAGAACATTAGGTATGACGCTTATGCAATGCCTAACAATCACCACGAGATGGAAGCAGGTAATGAAACTTGATTTGATTTATGACATTTATCTGGCTGCCCACCAACACGCAGTAACAAAAGAAAATGCTACGAACGCGAAATACGAGAATTAAAAACAGCAACAAAACATGGCATTAAAAACATCACTTTCTGATACAGACAGCAGAAAACAATTAGCAGCATGTACATCTGGCCACATCATGAAGAGGAAAAAGAGGTTTCCGGAAGGAGAAATTCCACAGCACGCTCGTCTCAAAGTTAAATTTGGAAAAGCCAAAAGTATGACTGCCAAGATAAAGACAAAAACAGAGGGGGGGAAACAAATTTAAGGGGTGGACTCATGCTTCCTTTAAAAAAGAGTCACTTTAAGCTTGCTTGCCAGAAGATTAAAGTTGGAATCTTATCCACACTTACTTGTTGATTACAATGTGACTTACACATGAGTGGAGAGGGACAGGGTTGCACTGTAAATTATTCTACCTGTTTATTTATTTTTAAAGTATAGCCATAGGCCAAGCACAAACAAATCCTTAGCTGCGGAAATCGTCACAGCTCGAAAAATATGTGCATAGTTGGGAGAGTCCAACCTCGAAGGGCCTCTGCCCATGATCATCTGAATGGAGCCCGCATAATAAGCGGTGACGTGGGTGCAGAATATTTAAGGTTCAATTCTGTGTGCGTTTAGTCAGGAAAAAAAATCTACAACTCCCAGCATTCCTCAGCCATCACGTTTTTTTGTTTTTGGTCCGCACAGGACTGCACCTTTAGCAAGGCACCACTTCAGTCAGTACAAAGTAGCTGGGACAAGCAGGGGGCTGACTATACATCTTCTAAGCCCCACAGTGGCTGTGTAGTGGCGCTGGGTCAGTTATATGACGCAGCTGCCCACTTGCAGCCACCGCAGGGCTTTTTGTCAAAGATGCATGGTAAAAATGTTGGGAACTTACCCCGACTTTTCTCTTCAAAGTATGGTCACCACGGCCCTTCCGCCATGTGACTTTGCTCCGGGGTCGAGCTGGGGGTGGATGGCAACCCTAATTGATTGCCAGAAGCCAGGCAGAGGGTAGGGTTGTGTTAACTTCTCTGATGCTGCGATAATTCACCCCAATTTATATCTAAAACTGCACATTTGTGGAGGGAGTTTTTATCCTTTCCTTGGCTGATGCACAGCTGTGCGTCTCCAGTTTATAAAAAATACAGATCTGCTGTGTTCCTTGACAGTTTGCTTTAATGGGACAAACTTGGGGTGGGGTTGCCCCATTTCACCCCATTCAGGCAAACTGTCAGGGAACCAGTAGGTCTCTCTTTTTATAAACTGGAGATGCACAGCTGTGCATCTGCCAAGTAAAGGATAAAAGCTCCCTCCACAAATGTGCAGATTGTCCTGCCTTGGATAACCTGGGATTTTTGCTTCTTCTCAGAACAGTGGGCATAATGGGTGGAAGGGGATGGGAGCTATTTCTCCTGCCCCCCCCCCCCACTTGGAAGTATGCTTTCCTGGCACTGAAAATCTGGGTTTTAGGGACAGCCAGCTCTGCTGCATAACACTGCCAGAGTAGAGCCGATTTCATCATACTGCGGAGAATAAGAACAATGCGCTTTCCTCCTGTGCTCATCAAGATGAAGCTCTGGGATAGGCCTCACTCTACATTATATCATTTATTTCAAGTAGATAGAGAACAGGGCCTTCTCTGCTGTGATTCCTACCCAGTGACTGGGTTTGCACGATCACTGCAACCCACCTTGGCTTATTAAAAACAGCCTATGGGTTCTGGGTGGTTTGTTAACCACACTGACAATTCACCCATGCCGGGTTTGGATGACACGTCAAGCTCCGAAGTCAAAGCTGGAATATTCAAAGTGGCCACCTGCCTGAACCGCAGCGCACCTTGGCTTCTTGATCATGGTGCATCTGCGCCACTAGGGAAGTCACTCATGAATCATTCCCCCAAAAGTAAATGTATCACCAAAAAAGAGAACAAAAGATTTGCGTGAAATGTGAATATTGTAATTTATATGTGTAGATGCAAATTTGGAAATGATTAGAAATAATCATTTCCAAATTCTCTCATAGCGTGGAAGACTATTACCTGGGGACCTGTGTGCCTTGCTCAGTCTGATGTCCAAGTGTAGAGTGACCATATGGAAAGGAGGACAGGGCTCCTGTATCTTTAACAGTTGCATAGAAAAGGGAATTTCAGCAAGTGTCATTTGTATGCAAGTAGGTCCTGGTGCAATTCCCTCTTCAGCACAACAGTTAAAGCTGCAGGAGCCCTGCCCTCTTTTGTATATGATCGGTCTACTATAGCTAGGCTGACCATATGAAAAGGAGGACAGGGCTCATATAACTTTAACAGTTGTTGAGAAAAGGGAATTTCAGCCAGTGTCATTTGTATGCATGCAGCATGTGGTGAAATTCCCTCTTCATCACAACAGTTAAAGCTGCAGGCACTATACTAGAGTGACCATATACAAAAGAAGGCAGGGCCCCTGCAACTTTAACTGTTGTGATGAAGAGGGAATTTCACCAGGAACTAATTGCATACAAATGACACCAGCTGAAATTCCCTTTTCTCTACAACTGTTAAAGTTACATGAGCCCTGTCTTTTTCATATGGTCAGCCTAACTATAGCGCTTGCAGCTGTAACTGTTGTGATGAAGAGGGGATTTCACTAGGTGCTGCAGGCATATAAATGACACCTGCTGAAATTCCCCTTTCAATGCAACTGTTAAAGATACAGGAGCCCCATCCTCCTTTTCCTATGGTCACCCTATCCAAGTGCTAACTGTGCATGATCCAACTTCAAGGCCCAGGTCTTCCTTTGAGTTGTTCTTTTTAAAAAAAAACTGGACCTGGACCCTACAGCCTTCCAAATAGAGGACAGTCCTTTAGCAGCCCTTCAAACAGAGGACTCTCCCCTCTAAAAGAGGACAGATGGTGACCCTTTCTTTTCTGTGCGACAAGTTCATCTCCAAAAGAATATATCTAAATGTAACTGACCAAATCCTCCAATCTCCAAATAACGAAAGCAACGTTGATCCAAGTAACGCAATCTGCCGGAAGTCGGCCACAAAGTGACTTGGATCTCAGCTGGTTTAGGGAAAGTGTCCATTAACAGGGGATTATTAACATTAGTCCTGGAATGGGGGGGGGGGGGCATGGCAAGGCGGTAAGAACTCGGAAAAGAGCCATTTCCTTTCCAGAGCCATTTCAGATCATTGGGGGAGGGGAAAATGCCATACTTCAGACTTGCTGTTGAATAACAGAATACCACTTTCTGAGTTTTGCTGGGACAAACAGATAGATTCAAACTGGGTTTTTTTTTGTCCTCATGAAATTATTTTAAAAATGGTCACAGGCTACAGACAGACAATAGCGCGGTTCTCCAGTCTCCAGTAATTATCGTAGGAGACTGTCATCCTGTTAAGAGTATTTCTGCAGACATCTCTTATCAACCCCCTGAAGAAGGCCTTAAAAAACAACATAGGCCGAAACACGTTAGGCTTGGAAATAAAGTATTTTAGGAGTGATTCAGGTGTCATTTCCCCTCTAGGGATCCCACCGATTGTGCAGGATTTTTGTTTTAGCATTTCAAAAGCCTGCTAGACCAGAGGAAACAATAGGTAGGGGTTGCCAACTTTTCCATCGGCTCGTGCAGCTGCACTTTTTCACAGAACCTCGATGGGTAGACATTAGCGAAATGAGAATATGTTTATCTCCATGGTGTAAAAAAAGCTTCACTTGCTGGTTTCTGCAAGTTAAAGGCAGAGGAGCAGGCAAGGTCAGCTGGCAACCCTCACTCTAGAACACCGAGACATTACTGTGAACATCACAATGTTACTGTGTGATCCCACCTCCTCTAACATAATATTTTGGGGGGTCTGCTCCAGGTGTCCCCTTTCTGAGGTTAGCTGGCTGGTAACTAGGGACAGGGTCTTTCCTGTGGTTGCACCCCTTTTGAGGACTGTGCTCCCCAGAGACAGTTGTATGGTACAACTTTACTTTCTTTTAGTAGCTACAGTTTTTCAACCACGTTCGTGTTGAATTAGGGGTGCCACCCCTTTTCCCCCCATGGCATCCTCCTTATCTTTAACAGATAAACAGCATGCTGGGAACAGCTGGACCATCTGAATTTGGCTTGTGCAGATGGATGAGAATTTTGTTTCAATCTGTTTTGCGTGATAATTGACCCAGATTCACAAAATTCTTAAAATCCAGGTAAGAAAAAAAACTTTGGATTTTTTTTTTTAAAAGTGAATGCATGAGAAAGCAAAAATGTCAGGCTTTATTCCACCCTGGTGCCCTCCCTGAGAAGCTAGCCTTCTGTGTGGAACGATTTTGCATGCAATGATGTACACACACACAAACACACCTCCCTCTCCCCGACCACCACTGGAAGTGGTACGACATCCTAGACATAGTCCCTACAAAGCCTTCTCCCAATCTGGTCCCCCCACCTCAATAAACATAGTAGGCTACATTGCCCCCAATCCCCAGCCAGCAGGGGATGATGGGCTTTGTAGTCCAACACATCAAGAGGGTGACAGCTTGGGGAAAGACCGCCCCACAGAGTTTTTGATGTACCTTGGGCAGGCCTAAGTTAAAGGGAGAGAGAGAGAGAGAGAGAGAGAGAGAGAGAGAGAGAGAGGGGAAAACTGCCTTGAGCTGTTCTTTAAGTTAATTATCACTTCTTTGGGTCTCCTGAATGGCTGTTCAGTGACAATGTCATCGAGTGGAAAGAACCAAATTACTTTAATTATGGAGTAATTGCACAGAGTGATGGTAATTAAATCTTGATCAGTTTAAGTGAGCGAATTAATTGCTGCAACTTGGAATGCAAATCACAGGGAGAGGACTTGTTTTGTAGTTTAATTAACACCAGCCACTAAATTCTTATCATATCTAGAATGCAGCTCATTAATGAGTTTGAATCTGCGCTCACCTTAATAGGTACTCGGACAGAGAAGGCATGCTGAGAAAGGTAAGCTGGGCTGGGGCTGGGGGGTGGGGGGAAGTGATGAAAAACTTAATATTCTTGTCAGTTGCGCCGATATGAGTTGCACACTCCACTTTGCCTTCCAGTTAAATGTGCAAATAGAAATATCTCGATATAATTTGCTTCTGGCCCCCTTTCATTTCAATATTCCCTGATCTGCTAACAGTATCCACTTTCAAATTTGTCATTTCTCCCGCTCCCAAGTTCCAAGTTTGCAATATGATTCTTTCCCCGCCCTCTGCTCCAATCCCACTTCTGTACCCAAATACAACCCCATGTTCTGATTTCTGTCTTTCCATTTCTAGAACTTTATATACAATCATCATCGTAAAGATAATGCATCAGACGGGACCCCTGATCAAACAGAATGCCAGGATACAAGATGGTGGCCCAAGAGCAGCCATGGATACACCTGGGTTGGGTGGCCTGCTCTACGGATCCCCAAAGGATCCAAAAAGGCTGGCTCAAATGTGCTGCGGTTATATGTGAGAGCAAGGGAAGAAAAGGTGTTTAATTTTTGTTGTTGTTGTAAGAATTTGGTTATGAGGCAGCATAGAAATACCTCCCCCAAATCCAACACAAGAAACATCAAGAAATCAGTTTAAGCTAGACACCGCTTCTACTGGTGCAACCAAAGCTGATGAACGTATCAATCTGCATTCAACCGAGTCAGATCATGGGTCATCTAACTTACCATTGTCAACACTGACTGGCAACACTTCTCAAGGGTTTCAGGCAGACTTCCCATTTTTTTATAAGAACATAAGAAGACCCCAGCTAGTTTGGGCAAATGGAATAAAGCAATGTCCAGCAATGGAATAAAGAGATGATGGCCAGATCGACACTACTGCTTTAAAATAGGGGTGTGCACGCCAAAAAATATCGTCGTTTATCATTATCGTAATTTCAGACCAAAAAAAATATTGTCTTCATTCATATCGTAGGTGAACTGTATCGTCTTCATGATAATTATCGTGAAAAAAACGATATTTTTTGCAAACCTATTTGTAAAGAAAAAAATGCCTATAACTTCTGTATTTTGAAAATTAGAGGCTTGAAACTTGGGCTGCCTCTACAAGAGAGTTTTAAAGCTCTTTCAAGGCTGATTAAATTTTTTACCTCTACAAGAGAGGAGCGCAAATTGGGGGCTGAGGCGCTTTAAACCTCCGATTATGAGCATTATTGAATGCGCGTTAAACCGTGAGTTTTAATTTGTGGCGGCAGTTAAAGTGCCTTACCGCCGTGTAAACATACGATTCTCCGCATGTCAACAAGTTTAAAGCGTGTTTCGGTCGTTCCGTAATGCGCTTCGCCGCCTCTCGTACAGAGGTATTAACAGTAAATGCGCTTCTGCGAATATGCGCATAATCGGGCAGCCAGGCACCAAAGCGAATCCTTCTAGAGGGGGTCTTGGTCACAGTGCTTATGGGGTATGCCTATGTATGTGTATGAAATTTGAGATCGATCCCTCCAACGTTCGATTTTATATGAATTTTTAAAAGATCGTTTCCGTTCTGACAGGTCTGACAGGTCTGAATGAATAATAATAATAATAATAATAATAATAATAATAATATTTATTTGTAACCCGCCCGTGGCGAGCTGCCATTCTGATCTGGCAGAACTGAAACGATCTTTAATACATTCATATAAAATTGAGGGTTGGAGGGATCGATCTCAAATTTGGCACATATGTGTAGCTGGATCAGACCAAGGGTTCATCCAGTCCAGCATTCTTTTCAAAGTGTGGCCAACCAGCTGCCCATGAGTGCAACAGCACTCTCCCACCCATGTTCCCCAGCAAGTGGTGTTTAAACTCCTACTGCTTCTGATACTGGGGTTAGCACATAGTTATTAGGGATGTGCACTGGATCGGACCCGATCCACGATCCGAGTCCGGTCCAGTGGGAAATCGAATAAATTATCCGATTTCCGATCCAACAGCTGGATCCGCCGATCCAGTCCGAACCGATCCGAAAAGGGTCCGAACTGGTTCGGCGGATCGGCGGATCGGCGGGCGCCCACTGGCGCCCACCGCCGCTTCCATTGGCGGGCGCCAGCGGGCGCCCACCGATGAAAGTGGACAGCGGGGGGGGGAGGAGGGGGGCCCTTACCTTCCCGGCCCGTCCGCTCCTGTCCGGCGCCGGCGGCTACTACCAGCGGGCTCCGCGGCCTGCTCCAGGGTGGCGCACCGGGTGATGTCATCACCCGGCGCGCTACTCGAGTAGCCGCCGGCGCCGGATGGGAGCGGACGGGCCGGGAAGGTAAGCAGGGGGGGCGTGGAGGGGAGGGGGGGCGCACGGAGGGGGGGAGGGGGGCCCTTACCTTTCCGGCCCGTCCGCTCCCGTCCGGCGCCGGCGGCTACTACCAGCGGGCTCCGCAGCCTGCTCCAGGGTGGCGCGCCGGGTGATGTCATCACCCGGCGCGCTACTCGAGAGCAGGCCGCAGAGCCCGCTGGTAGTAGCCGCCGGCGCCGGACGGGAGCGGACGGGCCGGGAAGGTAAGCAGGGGGTGCGTGGAGGGGAGGAGGGGGCGCGCGGAGAGGGGGAGGGGGGCCCTTACCTTTCCGGCCCATCCGCTCCCATCCGGCGCCGGCGGCTACTACCAGCGGGCTCCGCAGCCTGCTCCAGGGTGGCGCGCCGGGTGATCACCCGGCGCGCTACTCGAGAGCAAGCCGCAAAGCCGGCTGGCGGTAGCCACCGGCGCCGGACGGGAGCGAACGGCCCTAAAAGGTAAGCAGTGGCGGGGAAGGGGGCTTACCCCCCCCGGAGCCGTCCGCTTCTATCCGCTGGCGCCCGCGGGCACCAGCGGATGGAAGCGGACGGCCCCAGGGGGGGTAGGGAGCGCGGGGGAGGGGCCTTACCTGCCGGGGCCGTCCACAGCGGACGGCCCCGGGGGGGAGGGAGTTAGGCCCCCCCTCACCCACCTGCCGCCATTTTTTCCTCATAGACTTGCATTGCAATGCAAGTCTATGGGGAAAAAAAATGGCGGCCGATCCAAAAATTTCCGATTTTTGGATCGGGATCGTACTCGATCCGGTCCGGGGGCCCTCCGATTTTGTCCGAACCGATCCGTGACAAAATTGGAGGTCCCGATCCGGGTCCCGATCCGATCCGGGGGGTCCGTGCACACCCCTAATAGTTATCAGGATTAGTGGCCATTGATAGCCTTCTCCAGGAATTTATCCACCCCCTTTAAAGCCATCCAAATTGGTGGCCATCATTACATCTTGTGGAAGGGAATTCCATAGCTTATCCATGTGCTGTGTGAAGAAGTCCTTCCTTTTATCTGTCCTGAACCTCCCACCAATCAGCTTCATTGAATGATCCCATTGGGTTCAAGTATTTTGAAATGTAGTTTTATTCCAAGGAGAAGCCCTGAATAATATATATGGGCCTTCTCTAAAAGTGCCCACAGAGATCTCTGAAAAAGAAGTGAATCCTGTGCAGGGCCAGCCCATCCATTAGGCAGAGTGAGGCACTCACCTCAGGTGGCAGATCTTGAGAGGTAGCAGCAAGATGTTGGAGGAGAAACCTGTGTGCAACAGGGCCTGCTCTGTGCCCCCTACATTAGGGTGACCTGATAAAATCCAGGTCAGGGCTCCTGTCACTTTAACAGTTGTAGAGAAAAGGGAATTTCAGCCAGTGTTATTTGTATGCAATTAGTTCCTGGTGAAATTCCCTCTTCATCACAACAGTTAAAGTTGCAGAGGCCCTGCCTTCTTTTGTATATGGTCACTCTAGTATAGTGCCTGCAACTTTAACGGTTGTCACGAAGAGGGAATATCACCAGGAACTAATTGCATACAAATGACACTGGCTGAAATTCCCTTTTCTCTACAACTGTTAAAGTTACAGGAGCCCTGTCCTCCTTTTTACATGGTCAGCCTACCCTACGTTAGCCTGCTGCCTTCAGGTGCAGTGAAGGATGCTGTACCATCGACAGTATTGGAAGAGATTCATCTGGCAGTCCAGTTAGCTTTCAGACATAGGAGGGGGTGCCATCTTGGGCTGGCCCTGATCCTCCTGTGACCAGCTTTTTCAGAGATCTCTGCAGGCACTTTTTAAAATACTTTCCCTTGAAGAAGGCCTGTATATATTATTCAAGGTCAAAATTCCTGGGCTGCTCCTTGGAATGAAAATGCATTTTTTTTCAACATCCTGAGACTTTGTCTCTTTATTTCATTGGGCATTTTGGATGTTCTAGAGAAGGCTAGAGAAGGCTAGCATGAGCACTAGCAAGGGAATCTGTACTCTTATCTCCGATCAGTGATCAGAGATAAGAGCAGGGTTCCCAGAACCCTGACTCCTTACCCTTGGAAGATAAGGCCCCTGAGTCAACGGAACAGGGAAAAGGCTCAGCGACAGAGGTTTCCACTTCCTTAAGATCTAGTTCTCCTGGAAGGCCCCAAGTACCAGCCCACTCACCCACTTCGGTGCCTGGAGGAAGCTGCATTGCCATCGGTTGCTCAACTGCAATGATCGCTTGCGGAGGACTTTTGAAAGTAGGCTGCATGAGATTAAGCCAGGGGCCACATGGGGCCCTATTGTTGCAGGTGCCCCATCTACCCTATCGCTGCTCAAGGCCTCCCACCATCATCCCTAGGGCCTCAGGAGAAATGATGACAGGGCAGAGCCAAAATTCAGTGGCAGAGGCATGGTGCCCATTTGGCAATGAAAGATCTCCCCTCCCCTCAGTCCCCTTTGAGAGGAGGAGGCAGCAAGCAGCACATTCTGGATCTGGGCCCTGCTGAGCTTCAGGAAGAGGCGGGACAGCTTGGCTTGCTATAGCATTCATTAGCCTCTGCCTGTCAGTTGCTGGTGGTGACACAGGGCACAATCTTCCCTTGCCGATCCACGTTTGGACCCTGCTGGACGGCATTGCTGATGGTCCAGGCCTCTGACTTAACACCACTCAGCAAGGGCTGGTAGAAGCAGACTGCAGGGCCAATTGCAAAGGCAGGCATGGTCGGGCAGATACCAAGGGCCACACCCCAGGAGGGGCCCAAGAGCCCCTGGACACCTGCCTCTTGGTCACCTGCCTCTCACTCTGGTCACCTGCCTCCTTCTCTGGTGAAAAGGAGGAGCAGGAGATGATGAGGAATTACATTTATATACCACCCCATAGCTGAAGCTGTCTAGGCGTTTTACAGAAATTAAAAACATCGAATGTTTAAAAACCAATATACAAAATTTTAAACCATAAAAACCTAAAAACAAATTACATATCATTTAAACTATTCAGGGGTCAGTTAAAAAAACCTCAACATATGCTGTTAAAGGCCTGGGAGAAAAGTCTTGACCTGGCGCCGAAATGATAACAACGTTGGAGCCAGGCGGGCATCGTCAGGGAGATCGTTCCACAATTGGGGGCCACCACAGAGAAGGCCCTCTCCCTTGTTGCCATCTTCTGAGATTCCCTCGGAGTAGGCACTCGGAGGAGGACCTTGGATGTTGATCATAGTGTACGGGTAGGTTTGTGTCAGGAGAGGCGTTCCATCAGGTATTGTGGTCCCAAGCCGTGTAAGGCTTTATAGGTTAAAACCAGCACCTTGAATCGGGCTCAGAAATATACAGGCAGCCAATGCAAGCGGGGCAATGTCGGTCTTCTATGTTCGAACCTTCTGGTTCCTGCTATCAATCTGGCCGCTGCATTTTGCACAAGCTGCAGATGTCATAAGAAGCGCCATGCTGTATCAGACCAAGGGTCTATTTCATCCAGCACCGTGGCCAACCAGCTGTTGACCAGGAACCCACAAGCAGGACATAAGTGCAACAGCACCCTTCAGCCCATGTTCCCCAGCAACTGGTGCACACAGGCTTACTGCCTCAGATCCTGGAGGTAGCACTTAACCATGAGGGCTAGTAGCTAGGCTGACCATATGACAGGGAGGACAGGGCTCATGTAACTTAACAGTTGTAGAGAAAAGGGAATTTCAGCCAGTGTCGTTTGTAGCCGTTGATAGCCTTCTCCTCCAGGAATCTATCCAACCCCCCTTTTAAAGCCACCCAGATTGGTGGCCATCACTACGTCTTGCGGTAGTGAATTCCAGAATTTAACCATGCGCTGTGTGAAGAAGGAATTCACGGCCTACTTGTTCACTGGCTCTCTGCCTGAAAAGGGAACACATGGAAGCAATGGCAAGAAGGAGGATGAAGAGCAAAAGCCACTGGTAACAATGAACGTGAGAAGGTAGACTCACTGAGGGAGGGGGCCCATGGCGGGCAACTCCCCCAAGCACCCTCAAAAACCTGAAGCCAGCACCGACCTGAGGTTTGACGCCTACCTGCTCCCCTTCAAAGGTGTCACCCCCAATATGCAAAGTATGAAACCGTCCAGGCGTCAGCCAGATCCAGAACAGACTTCATCCTTGCGAGAGTATATATATATATATATATATATATATATATATATATATATGAGAATGGAGCCAAGCATCTGGACTTTCAAAGTGCCCCTTTCCTTTATCTGTCCATCTTTGAGAGATTTGGGGAGCTTACTTTAAAGACAACAACAGCAACCAATAATAATGTTATTTTAGTCTCTTCCAACACATTTCTGCAAAGCTGCTTTGGGTTGAGTGCTTCTTAGTCCCCCTTTCTGCATCTATTTAAACACTGGAAACATGTTTTTAAAATCACATCAATGGGCAAGAGGGCGGGGCGGGGGTTGCCTACGGGCAAATTTGAGACACGTCACACTTCTTTCTTGTTTACCACGCAGCTCAGCAGCAGGGCGATAAACGTGCCAGATTAAGATTTCCACTTAATGGCGTGCGTATCTGTATGTGATTCTAAAACTCTTCGCCGAGCGCAGAATCTATTAGTTCACAACCTTACGTTTTAGTCAGAAGAAAGTGGCTTTGCACTCCATGAAATGTGTTAATGCGCGGATAGAAGCCCTCTGAGCCTTCTGCTTTTGCCAGTTCCAATCACCAGAATGGATTATGGTCTTTTTAAAATAATAATAATAATAATAATAATAATAATAATAATAATAATAATAATCTGACATTAGTATTAAAAGTGATATTTAAGGCATTAGCCTGTGTAACTGGCACAGGAGCACAGAGGACCGCTGCCTCCTCTTTTGGCGGCAAAACATATGTTTACGAAACGATGCATTAGCAAGAACTGCCCAAATGCACAGGGATCAAGAGGGAGGCTAGATTACTCTCTTAACATGACCCCCACCACTCCCCAATTAGTGGCGAGGGAAAGATTTGAGAGCCATTATGAAACTGATTATAGAGAAACGGATTAAAGGCCTTGTAGGCAACTAGTGGCCAAGGGAGATGGCTCCATCCGTCCGGAAACCAGTGAGCTCAAGGCAGATACCATCTTTTCATCTCTGGAATTCCAGGAAAAATATCTCGTTCAACAGAGCTGCTTCCACCATTAGGCAGGGTGACCTGACCTGATCTCGGGGCTTGCCAATTATTGGGGTGGTGGGTGATAATTGAAGGGCAAAAGATGGCCAATTATCGAGGGAGTGTTACATTTTTACTGCCACCGGAAAATGCCATTTGAATCTTCAGCGCTTGGCACGAAGGTGCCCAGGGGGATTTCTGGTTCTTTTACATCTGAAAAGTTCTATTACTGATTTTACAATACTTGTGTTATTATGCCCGTTATGTTTTAGAAGTTTCATCTATCTTGCTTTTTAAAGTTCAAAGTTCAAATGGAATTTAATAGGGCGGCCTTCGTTACAATAAAATTGCGATCGATACAATAAAACCAAATATAAGGACGATATATACTGATATTACAATGATATAGTTTTAGGATATAAATTAAAGACAGCAAGGCAGAAGCAATCTGCTCAAGGTTAAGTGCTCTTAAAAAGGTCTGGTAAAATGAAAGCACCTTTGCCTAGAGCCAAAAAGTCGAGAAACAAATTCCATGGTGAGAAGTTCTGGGGACTGGATTCCAGTGGTGGACAGGGTTAAAAAGGCAAAATAAGGCAGAGTCAAAAATACCAGGATATTTTAGCTGACACGGACAGTAACTGAGCCTTAGGAGAGGCAGTTCAACTTTTTTAGAATGTGTGTGTGTGTGGGGGGGGGGGGGAGGAAATGTGAACAAAAGCCTGGAAGCCCTCCGATGATGATAATGATGATGATGATATTTATTTGTATCTCGCCTTTTCCCCAATACTGGGACTCAAGGCAGCTTTACAGAATTAAAACGTATATAATTAAAACATATAAAACAGAAATATACAAAAGTTAAATGTATAATTAAATTATCTATAGTATGAAAACATTTAAAAGATTAAAAGGCAAGTAACAAATAACAAAATCCAATGCATCAACAGAGGTCCAGACTATTCCCCAAAGGCCTGCCAGAACAAAGACATTTTTGCCTGCCTCCAGAAATATAGCAAGGAGGGAGCCAGTCTAGTTTCCCTGGGAAGGGAGTTCCAGAGCCCTGGAGCAGCCACTGAGAACGCCCTGGCCCCCATTCCCACCAAGTGTGCCGGTGATGGTGGTGGGACCAAGAGGAGGGCCTCTCCTGAAGACCTCAGAGCACAGGCAGTCTCATAAGGGAGAATGACAAGAATTACGAATTATGATTGGCGGCTGGGGGGAAAGGGCTGTGGCCACCTGGAGATCTTTGGAGGGGCACATTTGGCACCTGGGCCTATAGTTCTGCACCATTCTTCTAGACACTAGGCAAGAAATTGCCATGGGCACCCAAGGAAGAGCCCCCAATGACCTCAGCAGATGCATGTGTGGGACATTCAGTGCAGTTAATAGGACACAGTCAGAAGAAGGCATCTAAAAGCAAGTGGACAGAGGGGCACATAAAAATCAACATTGCAGCATGAGCTCTCATCGATCAAACTCACTTTGTCAGATGCAAGATATGGCATCCGAAATAGAGGCGTTGGAGACATCTGCCATGGAATCAAACACATTTGGGTTTCTAATCCGACCTGTGGATTCTGCAGCAGGCAGGATTTTCCAGAGTCACACTGATTTTTCAGACTTGCAAAGAGTTTTTTTTTAAACTTTCCAGGATTTCACGCAAATTTAGTTATAGAGAAACACCAATTAGAAACATACATTTTCCCATAAACTAAAGCCTGAAAATACACATTTTGGGAGGATTTGCACATGGTGTGTGTGTGTATTTTTGCACTGTTAGGGCAACAAGCCCCCTTGCTAGAGTTGACATTCTAACCTCTGGAGAGAGCCCTGCTCCCAAAGAAAATGAGGCAGGATCTACACTACAGTTGGATTGATTGATTGCATTTCTATACTGCCCAATAGCCGAAGCTCTTGAGGCGGTTCACAAAAATTAAAACCATCAAATACAACTCAAAGTATAAAACAAACAGCAGTATAAAAGCACAATATAAAAGTGCAATATAAAAGCACAATCAGGATAAAACCGAGCAGCAGTGCAGAGATTTATAGAGATTTAAAACAGTAAAGTTAAAAGACTAAGATGATAAACTGTTAAAATATTGGGAAAATAAAAAGGTCTTCACCTGGCATCAAAAAGAGTATAATGTAGGTGCCAGGCGAACCTCTCCAGGGAGCTCATTCCACAGCCGGGGTGCCACAGCAGAGAAGGCCCTCCTCCTGGTAGCCACCTGCCTCGCTTCCTTTGACAGGGGCTCACGGAGAAGGATCCCTGCGGATGATCATACAGGAAGAGGTATTCCTTCAGATAACCTGGCCCCAAGCCGTTTAGGGCTGTGAATTTTAACACCAGCACTTTGAATTGGGCCCGGACCTGGACCAACAGCCAGGGAAGCTGGAAAAGGACTGGCGTAATGTGGTCTCATTGGCCAGTCCTCCTTAACAGTCTGACTGCCCTGTTTTGTACCAGTTGAAGTTTCCAGACCGTTTTCAAAGGCAGCCTCACGTAGAACGCATTGATTGTTGTAAACCAGACGAGAGGTTATAGGAGCATGGATATAACTGTAGCTAGGCTAGGCAGACCCTATGAAAAGGAGGACAGGGCTCATGTAACTTTAACAGTGGTAGAGAAAAGGGAATTTCAGCCAGTGTTATTTGTATGCAATTAGTTCCTGGTGAAATTCCCTCTTCGTGACAACCGTTAAAGGTGCAGGCGCTATACTAGAGTGACCATATACAAAAGAAGGCAGGGCCCCTGCAACTTTAACAGTTGTGATGAAGAAGGAATTTCACCAGGAACTAATTGCATACAAATGACACTGGCTGAAATTCCCTTTTCTCTACAACTGTTAAAGTTAAGTGAGCCCTGACCTCCTTTTCATAGGGTCAGCCTAAGCTAGGCTATCTTTGTCCAGCTAAGGGCGCAGTTGGTATATCAGCCTAAGCTGATAAAAGGTGCTCCTTGCCACTGAATCCACCTGTGCCTCAAGTGACAATTCTGGATGCAAGAGCACGCCCCAAAATACAAACCCAGTCTTTTAGGGGGAGTGCAACCCCCTCCAGAACAGGGTTTAAAACTGTTTATAATGGTCTTGACAACTGTTGGGGCCCAGGACACATTCTGTATACCGTTTTCAAAATGCTTTCAAAATGTTATATCCTGCTTGGTGTAGATCCGGCTGTCAACCTACCTACGTCACAAACACACCCATTACTATCTCATCGGATCTGTCCTTCTGTTCTCCAAGGAACCCTGGAAATTGTAGCTTGGCAAAGTAAGAACATAAGAAGAGCCATGGCGGATCAGACCGAGGGCCCATCTAGTCCAGCGCTCTGTTCACACAGCGGCCAACCAGCCGTTGACCAAGGACCCACGAAGCAGGAGGCGGATGCAACAGCAGCCTCTTGCCCATGTTCCCCAGCAACTGGTGCCTTGGATACTGGAGGTAGCACATAGCCAAGTACTGAAGAACCCTCTCTGACGCTGCCTCACTCACATCCATAATTCCCAGCATTCGCTGCAAAGGCAGACTGGGCCGTTCAACCAGTTTAAAGTATGAACACCTTTCATCTCATGATCAGCCCGTTCGTTTTTAAAACGGCTGCTGCTGCATGTTCCCTCCCGCCTCTCCTGCTCCCCTGAAGTACGGCCTTCAAGTGTTTTCCTATTAACCTTATCACCTGATGGGCAAAAGAAAAGGTTTAACGGGAGCTCAGCCCTAATTGGATGGTATTTCTGTATTTTCTTATGTAAAACTGGTTCTGGTCCATTGTTTTTATTTATTTGCAATAACTGTGCTCATTGGAGTTTGTAATGACAATGCCATGGGTGACGAGAATTTGCTCTAAGTATTATTCTCTCCCTCTGTTATCGCCTGCCTCTCCTCTAAACTGGGTCTCTCAAGAGAAAAGCTGCAACAGACCCCGGCTGGAAAAGACACCTTGCCGAGTACACACAGCTTCAGTTGTTTTTGGAGATGCGTTCTCCAGCTGGGTTTGAAATTGCTTTACAAAGATCTTGTTTGTTTTTCACCCTGCTCTCTTTCCAACTTGCGCAGTTGCGTGAGTCTGGGGCAAGGAAAAGTCGGAGTCGGAGTTGTTGTGGCACAGCCTTCCCCAACCTGGTGCCCAGCCGGCTTTATTTATTTATTTATTTATTTATTTATTTATTTATTTATTTATTATTTCTTACCCGCCTCTCCCTCCGGATCGAGGCGGCGAACAACATCAGTGCAAAGAATATAAAATACATAAACTAATTAAAAGTGTATAAAATTAATACATTATTAAAATCAACAAAGTCTTAAAATCCGACTGGGTAGGCCTCCCGGAAGAGATCAGTCTTTATAGCTCTCTTACATTCTTGAAGACTGGTAAGTTGGCAGATCTCTCCCGGCAGGTCGTTCCACAGTCTGGGAGAGGCAGAAGAGAAGGTCCTTTGGTAACAGCCTAATCTTGGCCAACTGTAGTAAATTCTTCCCAGAGGACCTGAGCGTGTGGAGCGGCTTATACGGGAGAAGGCGATCCTGCAGGTAACCTGGACCCAAACCATGTAGGGCTTTAAAGGTAATAACCAACACTTTGTACTTCGCCCAGAAACTAATTGACATGGCCAATGGGTCCTCTGCTGGTTTTTGGCGCCCTGGCAAATGCCCGGCTGTGTCAACCTCTGGAACCGGCCCTGCTCCCAAAGCAACGGAGTATCAACTACAGAGTGAGGGGGAGTCCACACCAGCCATTTATTGCAGGATTGTATCGCAGTCATTACTAATGGGGCACATGACATTCACCTGCTCCTGCGCTGATCTCGGCTCCACCTCTCGGTTTTCCCGGAATATCCCTGACTGCTTTTGTCGTGGTTTTTCCCACTCTCTCGCTATTATCCCGAAGTCCATGGCTGGTGTGCCCCCCTTTGCGAGATTGTTGCTGTTCGCAGGGAGTTCACAGCTCAGAGAACAGCCAATCAGCTGTGAGGGGCATGCGCGTGGGTATCGGAGGTGTGCGGGAGTGGACCTGGCTACCATTTTCACCACGTGGTTTGGATGGGTATCAGCATGTTTTACCACTGAGTGCATTTAGTTTTTTTAAAAAAATACAAACATATCTCTGCACAGCAGCACATATTCGATGGAGTTCCTATCCCCCCCCATGTGTTGCTGTGCATCTGCGCCCGTGCGCATGCCTCTCCAGTCAGTAAAAAAACATCGCTGCCCTGTAGCCGCGTCATCTGCCCAGTTACCATCCACTTCTGCTGATCCACATGCGCAAGCGGCCTAACAGGGCACATGTGCTCCCGCAACAGCCCTCCTGAAATTGTGGTGCCGCGTGCCCCGTGAGTGCCGATCGTGGAAGCGGGGAACATTTGGGGGCATCCCTCTCCCGTGCCGAAATGCCTACAGGTGTAGATGAGCCCCAAGTGCAGGGGAAAGGCCTGATCTACTTCACAAACACTTCCAGGGGGTGTCTACGCACTACTGCTTTGCAGTTGCTTCCCCCCAAAACTTCACAGCGGTGCTGCCGTGGGGTGGGAACGCTAAATCTAGAAGGCAGGAGGGAGCACGGGTTATCTGGTGGCCATGCCGCTTGTCAAGCCCGCCCCCCTGCCCTGCATTCCCAGACTCATCCTGCACTGGGATCCGCCCCTAGGAACACCCCTGAAATGAAGCCACTACTGACACACAGAAGAAACAATGGGGTATCTTCGGAGCAAATGGAAAAGTCACGGTAAAAGGACACTGCTGCGAGTTGGCGGCTGTGAGAAAGCTGCCAGTTGGCAGCTGTTTAATATAAACAATGCAGCGCCGCTGCGCAGCCACTGTGGTGTATATAGAGCATATAGACAAGCCCCCCCAGTGGCCTCGCTACCTGGAAGTTATGGGAGCTGCAGCCCAACGCACCTAGAGGTTGGGAAAGGCAGCTGCAATCTATCGTGGCCAAAGGCTTGTGCTCTGAACTGGGAAATCTGTGGTTCCAATCTTGCCTCTGCCAAACTAGATGTTCTGCCAGGTGTAAATGACCCCGTACTGCAGAGGAGACCTTCGTTCGGATCTCCGCACAGAGTTTTCTTCTCCTAAAATTAGCCCCAGAGTGGGGGAAGGGGGTTTGGATTGGAGCTGTGATGTGCAAGTGGGTGGGCGGCAATCTCACTGATGCCTCTACATTTGCTCTTCCAGGGATAATAGCAGCTCCGGGAGACCGGGGGGACAGAGAATTTTGATTCAGGCCATGACTGGTGGCGGTGGGGATAGGGTTAGTTCTCACTCCCCCATCCCGCATCTCCAGTCTAGATTGCCTGCCTGAAGCTACTTTTAGAAAAACACATGGGACCCAGTTACAGATGCCCACGTAACATCGAGCCGATCTACACTACTGCTTTAAAATGGTTTATAACAGTTTTAAACCGGTTAAACCGGTTAAAAGCCGTTTTAAAGCAGTAGTGTAGATAGGCTCACCTAGTTTGACACTAAGTGGCTTTTGCCAAGTTGTTATTCCCACATTTGGAATGGGGGGGGGATTTAATACTGACGCACCTTCCATAGTTGCTGTAACACGATAATAAGAACATAAGAAGGGCCCTGATGCTGGATCAGACCCAGGGTCCATCTAGTCCAGCACTCTGTTCACACAGTGGCCAGGCAGCTGTCGATCAAGGACCCACAAGCAGGACACGGGTGCAACATCCCCAGCAACTGGCGCACACAAGCTTACTGCCTCTGATACTGGAGGTAGCACATATTCATCAGGACTAGTAGCCATTGAGAGCCTTCTCCTCTAGGAATTTATCCAACCCCCCTTTGAAAGCCATCCATATTGGTGGCCATAGTGAATTCCATAATTTAACTATGCACTGTGTGAAGTACTTCCTTTTATTTGTCCTGAATCTCCCAGAACAACGTATGTGAAATTCTTCTGAACCCTAAATTGCGACACAGTGGCTTATCATCATTATTGTATTCCTGAGAGAGGAGCAAACGCTCCTTTTCTTTAATACTAGCGATGTACAGATTTTGTTCAATCTCTTCCATTTGTGTTTCACAGATTGTCAATCGCCTTGTGTTCCACCATCCAGCAATGGATGGAATCGATTTTTTTGGGTATGAGGATTTCGTTAGTTTGCATGTGCGCACTTGCGTAAATCCCAACCCCAAAGTTTTTTTAAAAAACTGGAGCGCAAATCTGCAGAATCCACACAAATCAGAAAACGCTGGTCTGCTGTGGAATCCGCAGGTTGGATTCATAGAAATCGAAACTCATTTGGGTTGCCATGTGTCCTGCTTTACACATCCTCTCTTTGAAGGGCTGTCCAGTCCAAGTCCAGTTTAATGATAAATAACCCCAAGAAGGGAGAGTTGCAGGGGTCTTGAGGTTGCTCATTGACTCTTTGCCTGCCCAGTCTATTGTCCAGGTGCTCACAGGTTACCGTCTTCCCTACTCTGGCGAGACGTGATGCATTTTGATTTAAATATAGCCATGATTTCTAAATGTTCCTTTGTACATAATATTTAGAATATGCAAATTTTAGGCAAATACCCTCATTTTGGGCAGTGCATTTCCTCTCCTTTTCTGATGGCACGTTAGGTGGGCACCCCGCCAAGGAAGCTTTTTTATTCACATGAATCTCCAGCTCTGCTTTACCAACTCGCCACTAGAGTATGCTCAAATGCCGTGAGTTGTAGAATTTTCACAAAAGATGAAGGCAAAGTCTTATATCCATAGTGGGGAGAGATATCTTTCAGGTCCAGTTTGATCTAAGTCTTTCTCCTTTTTTTAATACAACAATATCCACCATCACTATTAATGACTGAAAATTACAGAAAACATTAATCCATAACTGTAATAAAACCTACTAATGACATTTATATAAGAACAAAATAAAACAACTGAAAATGCCATCCAAATGAAAAGAATGCTGGACCAGATGAACCCTTGGTCTGATCCAGCAGGGCTCTTATCTTCCTATGACTACAACTGCCATTAGCCCAAGCCAGCGTAGTCAATGGTGAGGATGATGGGATTTGAAGCCCAACATCATTTGGATAGCTGCACATCCCCCATTGCTGCAGTACTTAAATCCTTCTGAATTATGTTCCCCATTCAAATTTGAATTCTTGCAGGCTGCAAGCAGACTTTTTAATGTTATTTATTTATTTATTGCATTTTTATACCATCCTATAGCTGAAGCTCTCTGGGCTGTTCACAAAAATTAAAACCATGAAATCATTTTAAGAAATATAAATCAGACAACAATCTAAAAACACGAAATAACATACACTATAGAAAACACAACCAGGATAAAACCAAGCAGCAGAAATTATTAGAGATTAAAATACAAATTTAAAACAGCAAGGGTTAAAATTGGGTTAATTTAGCTGTTAAAATGCTGGGAGAATAAAAAGGTCTTCACCTGGTGACGAAAGGAGTGCAAAGCAGGTGCCAGGCGAACCTCTCTGGGGAGCTCATTCCACAGCTGGGGTGCCACAGCAGAGAAGGCCCTCCTCCTGGTGGCCACCTGCCTCACGTCCTTTGGCAGGGGGCTCACGGAGAAGGACCCCTGCGGATGACCTTAGGGTCCGGGCAGGTACATATGGGAGGAGGCGTTCCTTCAGATAACCTGTCCCCAAGCCGTTTTGGACTTTGAATCTTAGTACCAGCACTTTGAATTGGGCCCGGACCAGATCAAGGCATAGGTGACTTATAACCTGTCCCTGTACACACACACACACACACACACACACACACACTTCCAAAATTTCCCCCATTAGTTTCAATGGGGAGAGCTGCTATGTAGGCAGCACATTAATTTGCATGTGTGGATCAGCTCCCTCCATTGAAAGGAATGGAGGAAACACCAACCTGGCCACCATGTGAGCATTTGTGCACACGCACACCTCTGGCCTTGGGGTGGGGTGGGGGTGGGGGCTGCCTTAAGTGGTCCCTGTTCACCCACCTGCTCAGAATTTGATACACAACATTTCAATCATGCCATCCTTTAATCTTTTCCACTCCTTTTTTCTTCTTTTTTTTGAAATTAAATGAATGCAAACCTAATTTCCCAAACGTCTCTGCTAAGATGTAATCCACATGACTGTTTTATCATCCCGGTTACGCTCGGCTATACCGCCCCTCCTCCCAATTTGTATTCAAACCCTTTCTTTAATCTTCTCCAATACTCCAGGTATGGCTTCACTGGTCTTTTGTTACAATCCCATAATGATTTTTGCGGATGTGTGTTTTATTCTTCTATCAATACTTCCCTGTACTCTATTTGCTTTCTTAACTACTGCCGCATGTTGAGCTGCTGTTTTCAATATCCTTTACGGTGGAACCTATGATCCTAAACCCAATTTGTGTGTCTGTGTGTTTTCCTGGGCAGTTCTGTTTGGCACAGAAGCTCTTTTAAAATTCATTGCGTCCAACACAGCGGAGGCTGGTGGCTCAGATGTCTGTGGGGTGGTCAATCCATTCCGGGTTTCAGTCAGAACCAGATTGAACTCTAAAGAAGCGGAGCACCTTGGATAGCTCTCCTTGAGAGCTCTGACTGGTTCCGGCTGAAACCCGGAGCTCCTTTAGAGTTCTGACTGGTTCTGGCTGAAGCACAGAGCAGATTCACTGCTCCAATGCCATCGGAACCACCAGCCTTCACTGGTCCAATGCCTGAACACAAGACTTTATGTTACACACACTCCAGTTTTATTCAGCCTTCTGCTGCCCTCCAGGTGTGTTGGACTGCATCTCCCATCATCCTCAGCCAGATGCTAGTTATACGGTATAAGCAGAATGTGGTGCAACGCCACCCTCCCACCCATGTTCCCCAGCAACTGGTGTATATAGGCTTGCTGCCTCTGATACCGGAGGTAGCACAGAGCCATCAGGACTAGTAGCCATTGAGAGCCTTCTCCTCCAGGGATTTATCCAACCCCCTTTGAAAGCCATCCAGATTGGTGGCCTTCACCACATCTTCTGTTCTGTGTGAAGAAGTCCTTCCTTTTATCTGTCCTGAATCTCCCACCGATCAGGTTCATGAGGTGACTCCACTGGGTTCTAATATTTTGAGAGAGAGAGAAAAATGTCTCCCTATCCACTTTCTCCACCCCATGCATAATTTTGTACAACTCTTATCATGTCTCCCCTTAGCTTCCTTTTTTCCAAGCCAAACAATCCCAGCTGTTGTAACCTTCCCTCATAGGGGAGATGCTCCAGCCCCTTGATCATTTCAGTTGCCCTTTTCTGCACCTCTTTTTAGAGGTGTGGTGACCAGAACTAGCCACAATATTCGAAGTGTGGTCGCACCATCGATTTGTATAAAGGCAGCATGATACTGGTAGCTTTATTCTCATTTCCTTTTCTAATAATGCCTAACATGGAGTTTGCCATCTTTACAGATAATAAATGCAAAATGCTTTGAATGCTTGGTAATATTATTTACGGAGGGTATTGTAGAACCACAGAGTTGGAAAGAACCGCAAAGGTCATCTAGTCCATCCCCTTGCATTGTCAGGAAATCCTCGGCTACAGTGCCCCCAATAGGTGAAGAATCAACCGTCTCCTGAGGCCGCCTGTTCCACGGTCGAAGAGCTCATATCGGCACAAAGTTCATCCTAATATTTAGTCAGTCCCCTTTCTTTTAATTTCAGCTGTTGGTTCGGGTTCTAGTCTCTGGAGCAACAGCGAACATTTTCTCTCCCTATAGTGCTAAAACTTGGACCGTTCAAGGAAGCTGATAGGCCATAGGTTGACCCAGAATAGTTGTTTTTAAATGGATATTGTATTTATAACCTGTTTTTAATGCTTTTTATGGTTTTCAATTTTGTATATCAGTTTATTTTTAATGTTCAATGTTTTTAATTTTTGTAAACCACCCAGACAGCTTTGGCTATGGGGCGGTATATAAATGCAATAAATTAATAATAATAATAATAATAATAATAGGTTCAGGAAGATAAGAAAGTGCTTCTCACAATATATAATTCACTTATGGGATACAATGACACAATACATGAAGCTGCCTTTTACTGAGCCAGATCAAAAGTGTCACCTTAAAGACTGTGTTTTATTATTAAGGTATGAGTTTGCCATCTAGCCCTGTATTGTTGACACTGACCGGGAGAAACGGCTCTTCAAGGTTTCAGGCAGGAGTTTTTACAGCCCTGAGACCTTCTGCGTGCAAAGCAGGGATGCCTGCTGCATCCCCGTCCCTAAAGGTGTGGTGATGATAGCCAAGAGCTCAGTGACTTTTTATAAATAGGTAACCTCCATGTTCAGAGGCAGTATACCAGATGCTGTGGTCTTCATGATCTACTTATACGCTTTTCTTCCTGGCACCATGGGGAACAGAATTCTGAAGTAGACGAACTGTTACAGCACAATGCCATGCGTGTGTTTACTTAAAAGTAAGTCCCACTATGTTCAATGGGACATACTCCCAGATAAAGTGCTCAGGATTGGTAAGGCTAAGACTCATCGAACTCAGTTAGGCTGACTTCTGAGTAGACACACCTACTGTCAGTTCCTGCAAGGTAGTTCTTAATTATTTCCATCTAAACTTCAGATGAATATCCCAGAGGCAAGAAAGCAACCAAGGACTTCGCGGACATGTTATCACCGTTTGCACCACATCACTCCTTCTTCTGGGCCACTTCACACATTACGTTTTTAGGTGCCTTGAGTGTCTACCTCGACAGTTACATTGCGAATGCAAAGAACTAAGGCCAGATCTACACCAAGCAAGATATAGCACTATGAAAACGGTATATAAAAGGCAGGAGCCACACCAAGCAGGATATAGCAGTATGATAGTGGTATATGGAATGTGTCTTATGGGCCCCAACAGTTGTCAGTGCACTTCGATACTGCTATAAAGCAGTAGTGTGGCTCCTGCTTTCATAGTGCAATATCCTGCTTGGTGTAGATTGAGCCTGTTTGTTCGTGCATGATCATGCTGATGCAAGAGGCAGCTGGACAGCCATCTGTCAGGGATGCTTTAAGGTGGATTCTTGCATTGAGCAGGGGGTTGGATTCAATGGCCTTAGAGGCCCCCTTCCAACTCTACTATTCTATGATTCTATGATTCATTCACCAGTGAGCTGGGATTGGCTATACCGTACCTGCAATCCTGATTTTGCCACGGATACCAGATGCGTGTACATGGGTGTTGCTGATGCGGGCTCATGCATGTATATGATGTCCACACCTCACGTATCATAAGCGTGCACAATCAAGCATGTAGCTGCGGTCGGGCATGGGGAGGGGGGGGAATCATGGAATAGGTCATCACGTCCAATCTGCCCCTTACTCAAGGCATTCGGAGAACAAACCCAAGTCACCAGTGGCAAAGCCCAAATCAGAAAGATGTAAACGGGCTTCCAAACGGGACCTCAAATACACCTGCATGCAAAAATCAACACTTTAGAGATTTGCCCGAAGAAACTTCCTATGCAAGTCTACTCAGAAGTAAAGACCCGCCGAGTTCAAAGGGATTTACGAGTCCCAGGTAAGCGCGTGCAGGATTGCAGCCTTCGTTCCCACGTGCCTCCTCGGATGTCCCGCTGGCTGCACTACCGCTGCCGGCCGAGCGGGGGAGCGCGTCGCCTCCACCCGGCACGCGGGCGGGCAAAGGAGCTCTACGCCGACGTAACCATCGCGGCCTTCCGCCAGGGGAAGCCGCTTCCCTCCACCCCGCACCGGCCAAATGGAACAGGCCAGCGCGGCCCCGCCCCCGGCCTCGCCCGCCCAGAACGCGAACGCGGAAGCCGAGGCGGCGCGCGCATGCGCACGGCGTCGGCGGCTGCATGGGAGCGCTGAGCGGGGCCGGCGCGGTGGGCGCGGCGGTGGCGGCCCTGTACGTGGCGACCCTGCCCCACTCCGCGCCCGGGGGAGATTCCGGTAAAGTACCGCGCCCCGGCCTCTTTCCCCACGCGCGTGCCCCTGCTCCCAAGGTGCACCGCGGGCTTTCTGCATAGGAGGGCATTTGCATATTCTAATTTATGCTAATATAGAGCTTTTATTTATATATAGCATTTCCTCCCCCCCCCTTTTTTTTTTTTTGCTTTTGGCATCGAGACAATAGTGGATTATTATTTTCTTTTTTAAAAAATGATTTTCCCCTCCAAAAAAGAACATATATTTTGAAATTATTATTATTATTAATAATTATTAATAATAATTATTACTAATTATTGTTAATTATTATGGTACTGTGGGGTCAGGCGTTGGATGTGGAACCACTTCTCCCCTCAGCCAGATACTCACTAAATTCATTGGGTTAGCCTCTCTCTCTCTCTCTCTCTCTCATCCTAACCTACCTCATAGGGTTGTCGTGAGCAGGGGAGGCTGGTGGCTCCGAGGTCAGTGGGGCGGTGAATCCACTCTGGGTTTCAGTCAGGAACAGCCAAAACCCTAAAGGAGCTATCCCAAGTTACTTCGCGGCATGCCTGCTGCTGTCGTGGTGGAGAGTGGGCAGCATTCTGCACATGCTCAGAGGCATTTCCGTGGACTGTATGCCTGTGTATTGCTTCCCACCTTGGGTAGCTCCTTGAGAGTTCCGACTGAAACCCGGAGCGTCACCACCTCACGGACATCAGTGCCACCGGCCTCCCCTGGTTGTGAGGATTCAATAGGGCGATTTATTTATTTCCTTCCTATGCCGCCCAACAGCTGAAGCTCTCTGTGTAGTTCACAAAAATTAAATTAAAACGACATCCTGTCATTGCCTTGCAGGCACCTGTGTAGCCCTTCATTTCGCCAAATGCTGTGAATTATAACCAGTGGTTCATTCCCAGTGTTAGTTTAACTCAGGTCCCGTTTAAATGCATGTACTTGTAAGTAGGACCAACATGAGCTACGACCCTCCGTGCTTGATAATTGGCAGCCTGATGTATGACTCCCTTGAAAAACGTTGAGTTGGGGTGATACGAATGCTTTATCCAGGACGTTGTGGCTGGGATGACCCATTCACACGTTTGCATGCGTGACACAGGCTTCTTTCTGCTTCCTGGACAGCAGGCTATTTCAAAAGAAAAGTATTTCAGATCAACGAATAATCAAACGGCACAAAAGAGTAACTTGAGGTTGGATCCAGACTTAGTCATGCTTAGAGTAGAGCCATTGAAATCAATGGGACCTGAGTTAGTCATGATTAATTTAAGTCCCGTGGGCAGTATCCAGTACGACACGGCCGCTGACGTAATCATGTTGCAGTAGTGTAAACCTGTAGTGCAATTTCAGTCGCATTCCCCAGAAAACCCACCGCAGCAGCAAATGCGGTTGCTTTTGCACTAGAGGCCGTTCATGCTAGCACAACATAATTTATACGAGCAATACTGTCAGACTTTCTCTGTGGTGGCCCCCCGGCTGTGGAATGCCCTCCCCCTGGAGGCCTGACTGGCGCCGGCACTGGCTTCATTTCGGCGCCAGGTTAAGACATGGCTGTTTAACAAAGCCTTGTTGGCTAAATCCACTAGCCCGCACGCTGTCTTGTTTTAATTGGATTTTACTGTTTTAAAATTTCATATTGGTTTTAAAATGTTAATGGTTTAATTTGTTTTAGAGTTGTATATTTATTGTTCTATTTTATATGTATGATTTTATCTGTATGCCGCCCTGAGATCCTTGTGATCTAAGGCGGGATGTAAATGTTTTAATAAATAAATAAATAAATATTGGATACTGTCCCATTAATTTCAATGGGCCTATTCTAAACATGACGAAATCTGAATGCCCATTGGATGGATAAAACACTAAGGCCAAAAGACTTCTTGTAAGATTGCAAAGGAAGAGGGGGAAAAAAGCATTCTTCACCATTATGGTGCCTCTTTCTTTATCACTGCAAGAGTTCGGTGATGCAGGGAAAATTCGAGATGGTGTGGTTTTACCTGTGGTGGAGATGCACTTTTAGGGGACAGATTCACCTGCAAAGATAAAGGCTCTGCAATCGTCAAGGTGGCCTCAGTGCACATGTGAATGGTTGTAACAGAGGATTGGGCAGGAACATGATTTTATATTTGTAGTACTCAGTACTCAGTTGAGGCTGGGGGCTCTGATGTCAGTGGGCAGTGAATCCGCCTCACTGACATTGAAGCTAGCTACCAGCCTCCACTGGCTGTACTAGAAGCCCATTAGTGGTCTTCCATGAGCACTATTCTGTTTTTTTTTGGGGGGGGGGTTACACAGTGCGGGAGGGGGGAGCAAATTAACTGGAACAGTAGTGATGGCACTATAGATTTTGTGCGTGTTCACTATAATAATGTTCAGCTGACTTGTGAAAATGCTCAGGGGGAGAAAATGTGACTTGCCGGTAACAGTAATACTGTGATTTTCCTATCCTGCCTTTGCTTTCTTGAAAGAATGCCCAGATCTCTCAAAATAGTTTTTAATTTAGTTTAGTATTTACGTTTTGTCTAGATCAGCCTGCCCCAGAGCTGAAGATGCGAAATCAGATTTCCACTGATTTAGGGAAGCAGAAAATTTTCTAGAAAATGTCAGCCTCTGCCACAAACACATCCTGGCCGCAACAGGACAACCTCATGTGCAGTGTCTAGAACAACTTTCTGCAATCTGGCACGCTCTTGACATGATGGACTACAACTCCCATCATGGAGTTATGGGTTGAAGCCCAACAAATCTAAACAGTGCCAAATGGGGGAAGGCTCTTCTACTATAGCTTGAATAAAAGCCCTTATTGCGTTCAGTCAATTGTAAGCCACAATCCATTGCTAGAAATAAACGTGATTTCAGGTACTTTGTTCAGGTCTGAGGGTATAAAGCAGGGTGGATTTGATTTAAATCACGATTTAAATCACTACCAGGGTGAATTTGATTTAAATCATGATTTAAATAACTACTCAGAAAGACTTGATTTAATCATGTGACTTCCCCCCCCCCCCCAAAGTGCACTCTTCCTCGCTATAAGCTTAATACATATCTTACACAACTCAGAGTTACCAAAGACTCATTCTTGCTGGTATAATCTTAATATTTACAAGCAGTTGCAGGTTTCATTTGTAGCTTCTTTTGCAGATCTATTTCACTCCCAACAATCTATTCATTGAATTTTTTGAAACTTAGCACTTAAGAGGTAAGGGGTTGATTCTGTGTACATAGAGTTGCAAAGGAACAATGGGATTGTGATCTCTGCAGACACAAATTCACAGTTTTGAGAACTGTAAAACCCAGCATCTGTAATCGTATCTTCTAGATAGAAAAAATTCCCAATAATCTTACAGAAACCTCTGGAAGAGCATGACATTGTGAATGGATTAATGGAATTCATTTACCAAAAAATTTAAACATTGCATGAATATACAGCCTCATGCTACATAATTAAAAGCTAATCCTTATTTCATGATGAATAACCTTTGGACTATAATATATCTTAAATAGAAAACTAGTTTTAGATAGATTTTTCATCAAAAAGCATTTTATTTTTAAAAAATCCAATTTAAATTATTTTTTTTATTATTTTTTTTAAAAAAACCATTGATTTTTATCCACCCTGGTATAAAGGCTTGCAGCACATGACACAGCCACTTGAAGGCAGTTAATTCCTGGACAGGAAACCAGTTTGGATCTATGTATGTTGCCCTGGGCTCAGGTTATAAATGTAATAAGTCAGTTCATCACATTTGGGAATATGGGGCATCCCCTGTTGCGGTAAAACAGCAGAAAAACTTTAAAAAGATCCATCAGTATTGTGGAAGTTCTAGGTTTAAAATATCCAAACAGAATGTAGTGTCTAGTGTTCCACCCAGGCAGTCCATGGCCTTTTCTGGGTTATTCCATTCCATTTCCTCCTCCCTTCTCCCAGATTTCCATTCTCCCCCCCCGCCCCGCCTCCAACAGACAGCAATTCGTGGTCACTGAGCATGTTCAGTGGGCTGTTCCTGGGTATCCACCAACCCTTAGGTATTTTCTCTATATGGGCACAATCTTATGCATGTTTAGGCAGAAAAAAAGTCCTGCAACTGCCACCATTCTCAGTTTTCTGTCTAAAGGTGCACAGGATTGAACCCTATTTTTTTTTAATTGGACTTCTGCAAAACTGGGTTCTAGGGTGGCCATGTGTACTACTCTGCAGAGGACAGTCCTCTCTTCGAAGTCTTCTCCACTCTGGGAAGATGTATTATATTTCTGTTTAACATATAAATCAGTAGAGAAGGCAGTAGTTGACAAAGTCAAGATTAAATAGATAGTGCATAAGGCACACAACTACTAATGTAAATACAGTGTATATTGAAGCTAGGATACGCAGTTCTTTATAACACATACATAGTTGCTTTCTTCAGTATGGTCAACAATTCATATGAAGTTAAACGAATCATACAAAGTTAAACAGGCATCCGGAATGTTTTCCTGTTTCTCAAAAGGCTTCTTCAGCAAATATCGTTTAACAACACCGTCTAACAGACTGTTGCCATGGTCAATAAGGGGGAATACATTCCTCCACTCCATATGAAGAATCACTTGAAGTCCCGGTCAAACTAGTAACGTGACATAAAACAAAACACACAACTGCATTTTAGCCTGGAGAAGAGAAGACTGAGGGGAGACATGATAGCACTCTTCAAATACTTGAAAGGTTGTCACACAGAGGAGGGCCAGGATCTCTTCTCAATCATCCCAGAGTGCAGGACACGGAATCATGGGCTCAAGTGACAGGAAGCCAGGTTCCGGCTGGACGTCAGGAAAAACTTCCTGACTGTTGGAGCAGTACGACAGTTGAACCAATTCCCGAGGGAGGTGGTGGGTTCTCCCACATTAGAGACCTTCAAGAGGCAGCTGGACAACCATCTGTCAGGCATGCCTTAAGGTGGATTCCTGCATTGAGCAGGGGGTTGGACTTGATGGCCTTACAGTCCTCTTCTAACTCCACTATTCTATGATTTACAACCAGTCCGATAAAATATCATCGGGTGAGAGTAAGAGTAAACTAGTAAGCTTTCAGGGCCTTCTAAAAAGCCTGCAATGATGGGGGGCAGGTGGACCCATGGTGCCAGCTGATTCCAGAGGTGTGTGACCACTGCAGAAATGCCCCTCACCTGCATAATGGTCCACCTAACTACTGTCCCAGAAAAAGGCCTCTTTTGCTTATCTTCAGGTGCGGGCAGGCTGTTATGGGTAAGGGTGGTCCTTCAAGTAAATTGGACCCAAACTGTTTAAGGCTTTAAAGGTCAAAAACAGCCCTTTAAATTGGACCCGGCGATATCAGTGCAACTGGCGCAGTACGAGCGTTTTGTGTTTGAATTATCTTGCCCTCCCACCAACGTTCGGGTGGCTGTATTCTGCACCAGCTGAAGTTTCTGAACCATCTTCAAAGGCAGCCCGTAGTACATTGCAGTAGTCCAGCTTGGATGTTACTAGTGCATGGATCACTGGGGCAAGGTCCGTCCTCTCAAAATAGGGCCTTGTAGGGCCTAACCTGGTAAAACACATTTCTGGCTGCCGCCTGGGCTTCACAGTTAATGCAGAGCCCAGGAGGACTCCCAGATGGCACACTTGGTCTTTTAGGGGGAGTGCAACTCTGTCTAAGACCAGTTGTAGATCTCCATCCAGAGCAGTTGGTTTCACAGCCCACAGTACCTCTGTCTTGTCTGGATTGAGTTTCAGCTTGTTTATCCTCATCCCTTCGAAAAGAGCCTCCAGACACTGGTTCATGAGTTCAGCATCCTACTTGGGATGTGTACATGGAAACGAAAGGTAGAGCCTACTGATGACACTTCAGCCTAAATCTCCAGATGACTCCCACACACCAGCAGTTTCATGTAGATGTTAAAAAGTATGGGGGGCAGGATGTAGCACCTCCAGGAAGGACCAGAACCTTGCCTCCTAAGACCAACCCAGATGAACCTTGCCTCCTAAAACCAACCCAGATGAACCTTGCCTCCTAAAACCAACCCAGATGAACAATCCAGAAGAATACCACGGCCAATGGTATTGAAAGCCACTGAGAGATCTAGAAGAACCAACAGGATTGCACTCCCCCCACCCATTTTTCGGCGTAAGTCATCAACCAAGGGTTACCAAGTCTGTTTCCATCCCAAACCAGGTCTGAAAACTGATTGGAATGCATCTAAATTATCAGTATCATCCATCGCTGCTTGGAGTTGTGAGGCCACCACAGGCCTTTTGAAGACAGGCTGAAGGATATTGGGATGTTCAATCTGGAAAAAAGAAGACTGAGGGGAGACACATGAGCAGTGTCCAGGTACATCAAAGGGTGCCACAGGGAAGATGGTGAAGAACTATTTTCCAGGGCCACAGAAATTAGGACCCGAAATAATGGGTATAAGTTACAGCTACCTAGATTTCGATTAAATAGAAGGAAAATCTTCCTGTATGATCTGTAGAACAGTCTACCTACGAAGGTTATGGGTTCTCCATCTCTGGAGGTTTTTAAGAAGAGGCTGGACAGCCACCTCTCATGGATGGGTTTTCCTGCACACTGAAGAGGGTTGGACTAGATGATCCTTGTGGTCCCTTCCCACTCAACAATTCTGTGCCCCAGCAGTTTGCCCAAGAATGGCAGATTTGACTTAGGGTGGTAGTTATCTGAAACCACAGAATCCAAAACATATACATTATTGAGTTCCCCACCAAGGTCCCCCACATGAGGTGACTTGCGGTTCAGCGGCGTCTGAGGATACACACTCGATGGTGTGTGTAGCAAATAGTATGAAGCCACCTGGATCCTGGCACCGAATCCCACTCTGTGTAGGCTGTTTCCGGGCCCATCAAGAACTGGACCAGCATTGTGTGTTAATTTTGGGTATAAACAGGAGCAGACCCCCCCTCTCCCCCCCTCCCCTCCACACCTCCCCCCCCCCCCCCGGCCAGGGCTTGTTTGAAGAAGAAGGAGCCATTGCGTCTCTACAGCCTGCATGCCGGCATCTTCTCCTGGTCACAGTATTGTCGATAGCCTCCCCAGTTAACCGGGGCAAATTGTATTCTGAGGTTTAAGGTTTGGTTGATTAATCACACCAGCCCTGAGTAACAGGAAAACGTTGCTTAAATTCTGGTCTACACACACCGGTTGGTGTGCAAGGCTGGAATAAAACCAAATAGAGGAAAATGCTGGTGAGCAAACAGCGATGGATGTTAAAAACAACCTCCTCCTCGTGCACTCCGGTGCAGCAATACTGGTGATGCACAGGAAGCAGAAATAGCGCTAGGCAGCAGGTAGGTGTTCGTCAGCTTTTCCATTGTCCATATCACTAAGCCATTGCTAGTGGTGTGGCAGCT
The DNA here is from genome assembly GCA_029215795.1 of Anniella stebbinsi. NCBI lineage: Eukaryota > Metazoa > Chordata > Lepidosauria > Squamata > Anniellidae > Anniella > Anniella stebbinsi. Next base: position 366,323,651 of record JARDYH010000001.1, read on the forward strand.
TTCCAAGTGAATTGCCCAGTTACTAGCAAGTCCAGTGTGGCTACCGTCACCTTCACAGTACACCAAAGTGATGTTTGTGTGGGAAATGGAGTGAGTCCGGTTTATACTAGGGCATTTGGAGGGACGTCCTTGTTGGAAGTTTGATGCTGGCATTCGTGAAACGTCTGTGTAGAAATAGGATGGCGTCCTTTATCTGTGGCATGTTTTAAGCTTGACTCTATTTCACGGCATGCAGATTGTTCCGAAGCCTGCCTCCTACAAGTCACAGATCTGTCTGTCATGACCTTGAAATGGGGTTGGGAAGACTACAACTGCCTTGATTTAACTGCAGCGCTTGAATCCCTTGAAAGAGTAAAAAAAAAGAAAAGAAAAAAAGGGAAAAAAGACCTAGAGTGTCTCTACATTAAGGGGAAATCATGTTGCTTACCCGGGGCTTTTGTGCTTCCTGCTTTTTGATGCAATTGTTATGGGCTGCTTTACAAGGGCGGAGAGAGGTGACCATGTGGTTTGAATTGAATTGAATTGAATACTTCCTCTACATTCACTTCAATGAGACGGTGCCATCTAGTGGTGGATCCCGCTTATTTCAGGATGATTCATTTCATAGTGAAACTTCCAGGGGGATACGCGGGAGATGTCCTGGTCGTTGATGATGTCATGTAAAAGACCCGCAAACTTTCCTGAGTGGCCAATCATGAGCGTGTAATAAATCACTCGTTTAGAGGAGACCATAGTCTTTTTATATACGGCTTTTGTGGTTGTTCTTAGACACTTTTTACATTTGTTATGATCCCTGTTCCTGCCTTGCATGTATGAAGTGTTAAGTGACCATGAAGCAAACTCTCCAAAGAATTGGGTCACACAGGATGTTTTTAGGATGTTTTAATTCAGTTTTAATAATGTGTGTCATGTTTTAATCAGTTTTATATATTTTATCATATTGTTGTTCCCCAACTCGATCCAAACGGAGAGGCGGGTAAGAAATAAATTATTATTAATATTATTATTGGTCAATATTGTCAAGTACTTTTAAAAAACACGTTAACATGAGAATAGCAAAGCAGATAATCATCAACGGGTTTGATTCTTACACTAATTATAACACACAAACACACACACATTAGTTAGGTGCCATAGTGAAAAAAACACACAAATTGGCCTTAAAAATGAATTATTTTATACATTTTTCATTCTGCTCTTTCCCCAAGAAGCTCAGGATGGTGTATATAGTCTCCCCCACCCCCATTTCCCCCCTCTCAAGGATGGTGAGGTGTATAGTTAAGCAATGCATAATTAAACTATGGAATTCACTTCCACAAGACATAGTCATGGCCACCAATTTGGATGGCTTTATAAGGGGATTAGACAAATTTCAGGAGGAGAAGGCTATCAATGGCTACTAGTCCTGATGGCTATGTGCTACCTCCAGTAGTCGAGGCAGTAAGCCTGTGTGCACCAGTTGCTGGGGAACATGGGCTGGAGGGTGCTGTTGCACTAAAGTCCTGCTTGTGGGTTCCTGGTCAACAGCTGGTTGGCCATTGCGCTGGATGAAATAGACCCTTGGACTGATCCAGCATGGCTCTTCTTATGTTCTTAAGATGGAATGATATTGTAAGTGAATTTCCTCCAAGGTTTTGGCATGTATGAAAGGAGCTTTAAAATGGATTTGACTATGACTCCAAAAATAAATGAATTCCTAAACATTTTCTTCTCAGATAGCCTTGGCAGAGTACAGCCAGTAAAGGCCATAATTGGAATTCTTACGTGCATTAGCAGCTGTGTGGGTGACTTATACTTCCAGTATAATATGAAAGGTGGGGGGATTTGCCTGTTTCGCCTGCCAAGTTCCAAATGATCAAGTTCCAAAGGCAGGTTCCCTCTTGGCATGTTTTCCTGGAAGTCTGAAAATGGAGGCGTGAACCTACTTTTCACCATTTGTCTTGTGCAAAGCTGCCCTTGCTTACAGCGGTTTGCAGTGTCCGGACATGCTTAGCTGGGAAATTGTACCAAGTCAGGTACTAAATGTAAGAAAGGATTTGAAAAATACTGAAATGTTGCATTTTACCTGAGAGATACTTAAGAGAGCTCTTCTCCCTTACAAGCTGCCTGGTCACTGGACCTATGGCCTGATTGGAATCCACCAAGAGAAGAGCCTTTACTGTGGTGGCCCCTTCCCTTTGGAACTCCCTGACCCTGGAGGTCAGGCAGGCACCAACACTAGGCTGCTTCTGGCGCCTCCTGAAAACAACTTTGTTTCAAGAAGCCTTCCTCAACTGACTAGCCACTGTTTTTCTGTTCCTTTGTTTTTAAATTGAACAATTTTCATTTTCATTTTAAATCTTTCTTTTACTGTTTATACCTGTGTTCACCGTTCTGGAATCTGCGTTATATAATTGAGCAGTGTATAAATATTGTAAATAATAATCATAAATAATAATAATAAATATCAAATGTGGCATATTCCAAGGTAACGCATTCAGCGCTCTATAGTTTTGCCTGTGTCTCAATGCACTATCCAACACCCTTAACAACAACACATACGGCATTGACATAAGACACCCCCAAAAAACAAAGCACAGAATCAATCACCTCCTGTAACGTGGATGACGTCAAAATCTATGCTTCAAGTTTGACACAGATAAAAGGCCTCCTGCAAATCACTGAAGAACTGCCAACAAACATGAAAATGGAATTCAGGATAGGAAAATGCAAGATGCTACACATAGGAAAATTGAAAGAAGAAAAAATAGCAGAAACACTAAATAATGAAATATTAGATAACATGGAAGGAAATGAAACATACAAATACTTAGGATTCCAACAAAACATGAAAATTAATCACTCCACAGTAAAAACTCAACTAGAATGCAATATAAAACCCACCTATCACAAATCCCAAAATCCAAACTCACCTCTAAAAACATTTCAGAGACATCAACATCTACACATTTCCCATCCTCACATGCTCATTCGGAATCATACACTGGTCGCACACTGAACACGAAGAAATAACTAGACTCAATCACACTGAACTCACAAAATACCGCATGCTCCATCCCAATTCATGCATTGAAAGAATGACAATCAGCAGGAAAGAAGGAGGAAGAGGTCTGCTGGACATTAAACACAATTCATGCTTAACCGTTAAAATTACTGAGAGAATTCTTCCACACTAAAAACACCCCCATTCATAAAGCCATAGTAAAAGCAGACTGAAATTACACACTACTCAACCTGGCACAACAAAAAGAAGACCAAACGCGACCACTCATACTTCCAGAGAAAAAAGAAACATGGGCACAGAAAGTCCTCCATGGGAAGCACTACAACACAATACAGAACCCACAAATAAACAAAGAATAATCATATAAATAGCTCAGGAAGGGTGAGCTATTCCCAGAAACGGAAGGATTCCTAATAGCCATACAGGATCAAGTTATAGCCACCAAGAACTACCAGAAACACATAATAAAAGACAACGGTATAACAACAGACCTACACAGGAAATGCCACCGATTCCAAGAAACAATAGTCCATGTACTAGGAGGATGTAAAAATTTCGCAGGAATGGACTATACGGACAGACACAATACAGCTGCAAAAAATAATTCACAACAGCTGGCCATCAAATTCAACCTTATCAAACAAACTACACTGTACTATACATATTCACCCGAAACAATCTTGGAAAATGTAGATCATAAAATATACTGGGACAGAACAATTCATACGGACAAGACAATAACCTTGCAACCAACCAGACATAACGGTCATAGACAAAAAAGAAAAACACACATACCTCATCGACATAGCAATACTGAATGACAAAAATGTCGTAGAAAAGGAAGAAGAAAAGAGAGACAAATATACACCACTGGCCATGTAAGTCAAAGAACTATGGCATCAGGAAAAGGTCACAATTATTCCATTAGTCGCATCAGTCACCAGCATTACATCAAAAAACTATACAGAAAACCTCCAGAAACAGGGCCTACCAAAATACATCCACACCAACCTCCAGAAAGCAGCCATACTTAAAACATGCTCAATTGTCAGGAAATTCCTGAATCTGTAAAAGATAGCATGTCCGTCATGTCTGCCTAGAAAAACCGCCACAAGCAAGAAAGAGATATAATAATAATTTTGGGATGAAAAATCGATCCTCTTTTGCTCTGATTTTCTTATTGAATGCTACAAAGTATTAAGTCAGTGTAGTGTTTCGAATGTTGGACTGGGTCTCAAGAGACCCAGGTTTTAGTCTCCACCTGTCTGTGAAGTTCATTGGGCGACTTTGGCCCAGTGACTGACTCTCAGCCTAGCCTACCTCACATGGTTGTTGTGAGGATAAAATGGAGAGGAGACGACCATGTGGAACCTTGGGCTCCTGGCAAGAGGAAAAAAAGGCAGGATATAAAAGGATTAAGAAAAGTGTGAAAGTCAGCCTTTCCCAACATGGTACCTTCTAGGTGTGTTGGATTACAAGCCCCATCATCTTTGTGGCTGTGTATGATGGGATTTGTAGTCTGACACATGTTGAGGGCGCTGGGTTGGGGGAGGTTGTGAGAGACGTTTGCCAAAGTAACAGTCGACCTTGTTACTCTTCTGCACGGTGGGATTCATGACATGAACATGTTGTATTAAGGTCTCAGAATCTCTGGAAAGGTAGCATCTGTACATGAGCGAAGGGCGCCCCTTAAGACAAGGGTCACCTTTCCACACATGCATTGCCCCTCCCCTACAAAAAAAGGACAAACGAGGGCATAGATACAAATAAAAGTTGTACACGCTAATTTATATGTATTGATGACATTGGAGAAATAATACCTTTCCCAGATTAATTCCCCTCTAATTTAGTAGTCACTCACTCAACTCTTGTTTTATATGAATTCCTCTTCAATTTAATTTCTTTCCTCTCTGGCTCTGCCCCCGGCCCCAAAAGAAAGAAGCGTTTTTCCATGTTTCGGTTATCTAGTTCTCACTGCTCCATTTTACACATGAAAGAACTCTCAGGCTCAACAGAAGCAGTATTTAAATCTGGATTAAGATACTGAGTTGTCCAAAGGTTTGTGGTCAGGGAAATACTCATTCATAGATGGGCCAAACTAAACGTTTTACTTACTGTCGAGTAAGCACAAACAGCTCTGATTTGGATCAGGACCATGGTGCTGTGGGCATGGGTGAGTGGGTGTTAAACTTTCTCTCCAGGTATTTTTGTCCCAAAATTCATTGGAGCCAATTGAGGGCTGTGCCCTTAACATTTCAGATCCCTTTACCATGGGCTGTATTGATCTTAGTTTTTCTTCATCATTTTTTGTTGACTAAAACTCTTCATAACACACCATCTGAAGTTGTGGCATTGTGTTCTGTACAGTAGATGGGCACATCACTCACTGGCCTGGTTCGCACATAATGACAACCAGAGTACGGGGCATTGTTGAATCATGGGTTGTCATTACGTGTGAACCCTGCACTGTGATTTAACTGTGGGTTGTTAACCATGAACAACCCAGGAAGAGAAGCCATGGTTCATTGTTGAGTTGTGAATTCTGGGTTGTTTGTGGTTATCAACCCATAGTTAAACCATGATGGGGGGTTTGCATGTAACGACAGCCCACGATCCAACAACAAAAACCCACGATTCAACAACCCATACTCAACCCTTACCCTGGGTTGTTGTTACATGCGAACCAGGTCACTAGGTCGTCTTAGGCAGGTCACTCCCTCTCAGCCTTAGTCTCTGATTGGGGTAAAGTTTGCAGCAGGATAATGTATGTGAAGTGTTTTAAACACATAAATACTAAATAGTCTTGCTTACAAGAGCCTGCAACAAAATGTTGCAGTATGGAGTGCTCCTGTTAGGATTCCAACCAGCCAGTCATGCCCTTTTCCAGGCTACTCTATTCCACCTCCCTTGATTTTCTCTTCTCTCCCCTGGATATTCAGCATATTTAGCATTTTGGGTTGTTTTTTGTGTTTCCCCTTTTTTGTACTTCTGGAAACCTCGAGGTTCCCTTGAGCATGCAGGATCCTCCCTCTTGTTTGTGGATGGTCCTGTTTTGGCTGTATAAGGATGCACGTCAAGAAGCATGAATTTTGCTTTTAGTATATAGGACTGGTCCATCATTCCCCTGGACATAGTGCCCAGAGGCTTAACCCTTTGACTTCAAAACTTGGAATGAGCCTGCATGCCACTACGTGTGGTGGTTGTTGCTGTGGAACTCATTTACACTTGATTATGTTTTGTAAGTGCACCCATTTCTGTGTTTTGCTTTGGCCCCTGGATCTAATAATTTTGTTTATTTGAGCAGAGCCTCAAAGTTCTGAAAAATGGTAGCGTTTGGGAGCTAGCAATTTATGACCCACTGGGGGGAAACCTACAGAGATTATTGGTTTTTAATGGTGGTGGGAGAGAGTGGTTAGTGAAATGCCCATTATGAGTATTTCCAGAATTCTTAGGGCAACAAAGAAATGGAATTGTCTTATTTTGAGGCTTGTGCTACTATCCTTTTCACAGTAATGTCATCAAATGTACTTAATACCATCTGAGAAATATCGGAGGTTATGAGATTGATACACAGTGCTTTGAAGATGCAGGGTCCTAAAGAGCCCTTTAGCAGAGCATTCTTGTTGTTAAAGGAGGGAATGCCATAGCACTTTCAAAAATGGCAAAACAAATGAGAAATTCCGAACCGGGGCTGCTGCTGTGTCATAAACCAATGACAAGGATAGTCATAACACAGTAGAGAATTTCATAGTGCACTTGGGAATAAGCCATCAAGAAGAGATCCATGTTAGGATAGTTATCCTGTTTCAAAACGTGAAGCGGTGGTAATTTGGGGATGAAAGAATAATATCAGTAAATTGTTAATACAAAGGTTGAGCTGCTTGTGAAATCGAGTTCTCTTGAATGTTTCTATATTTCCCCGCTAATTATTCCTGCACCATGTATAATTGCAAACTTTACAAATTGTTATTATTATTTGCACAGCCCACCTTCACTTATCTGTCGGTAGAAGTGTCAAGAAAAACGTAACAAAAGATACGTTTTGCAACAACATCGGAGGGGAAAGAAAATATTCTTGGAAAATTTCATGCTGTTAAATCTCCACAGATTTACACTTTTATCCAGTCAAATTAATGCAAAACCCCCCAACGCAAGGGTTTGGATTTTGAAAACTTGGGAGGAGTGGCTTTTGCTAATAGTAATTATTGGTTTTACATTATTTTTTCACAGGGGAGCTGATCACAGCCGCCTATGAGCTTGGAGTAAGTATTAGTTTTATTGTTTAATCAATGCTCTCATTAACAGTTTTAGGAATTAAGGAAGTTTAATTAAGCATGGAGTTAAAGTAGATTAATTTATTTTCAAACCACAGTTTTTGCTAACTTATAAGTACAGCATGCGACAATTTACTCTCCCAAGTTTTAAATCCAATTAAACTAAATTATAAAGCAAGGGCTTTACTGTATGTACAGTAACTGGCTTATTAACAACCCAAATTTTGTATAAGCTGGGGAGAATAAAATAAATCGGGTTAACAATTTTAATAAGTTTTATTATTTAATAAACTTTATTATGGCGCGTGATCCCCTTTAGGCGAGACCTTAAGGACTGTCATCGCAGTGGTAATCCGATAGCAGTGTGGTCTTTCAACTTGCTAACCAATAAAATAGTTCAGAATCTGATCTCTCCCCCCCCCCCCCCTTTTTGTAATTATGAAAAAAAGAAAGAAAGCCCGGCCTTTTGAATGACCCTAATATACTATGAACCCAAATTTCAAGCCGTTTAAGGGATGACAATGCCGGGTGTCAGCGCCTTTCTAAGTGGTGCATTCGTATCCATGATGTATGCAGCCAAATCCACCAAAGCAAATATTTTGCTAAGTTTAAAATTGGCACTTCTGAAAAGAAGGAAAAGAAAAAAAAAACATGTTTTTTCCGGGACCGTGCTCCAACCTGAGTGGTTTATTACTAAGCTAATAAGGGAGTTATTTCTCAATTAGACAGCCATTGTGACATCTGAATGCAAATGCCTTCTCTTGTTCGTTCGTTGGTAGGTTGCTCACCCTCCGGGATACCCTCTATTCACTCTTCTGGCTAAACTGGCAATTGAGCTGTTCCCTTTCGGTTCCGTTGCGTATCGAGTCAATCTCCTGTGTGCCTTGTTGGGAGCCGCCGCAGCGTCCTTTCTCTTTTACACAGTTGTCAGGTAAGGTGGAAAAGCTGCCAGGATCCCCCAACCAGTGGTTAGATAGCGTGATCGTAGAACGAGCTTCTTTGTAATACAGTGGTGGCGATGGCAGCAACCCATTACAATCCCTGCATGCCAAAGTGAACCCAACGAATATGAATTCAAAGCTCAAGGCCTTGCAGCCAGTTCTGGGAGTGCAAAAGGGGTGGGGGGAGGGCTCTGGACCTGCCTTCCTGGAGAGACCAGCTGATGTTGAAACTAAGGGAGTTTCGAAAGTGGTGTGTGATATGGCGTGGGGCATGATTCTGCTTTCGGAAGAAGAGTTAGAAGTCAAAAAGTGCACTGCTCAAGCTCCTTGGATGAGTGGAGGCTGTTCTTTGGATCCCAGGCTAAGTCAAATATGGGAAGACTGTGGCTCACCAGAACACGGATGATAGCATCACCTTCACCAGATCCTCCCTGCATTACAGTAGTCCTGGGATAAATTGTTAGAAATAGCTGGTATCAGGAAAGTATCAAACCAACATAGGAAAATGTATTGCACAGACTGCACTCTTAGCGCTGTCCCCACAATCCATTCTGCTGTCAAATGTGCTCTGGAACAGCTCAGGTAGCAGACCCATTACCTGGATCCGGAATACTGGATGCATTGGAATTCGCACGGGGGGCTCCTGCACCCGAGGCTTTCCCCCATCTTTTCCATGCCAGCAATAGCTCCAGGTGAATATTACTTCACAGACACAGAGGGGTCCCTAGCTTTGATACGAGAGCTAATAATTGTGAGGTTGGGGTGTGCCGAGGTCGTAGGTGCACCGGATGTGCAGTTCATGCGCCGCCAAGGTATCAGCATCCCCCCACCAAATAGAAAACATGTCTGTGCAGATATGCCTGACCATTGGAGAACGAGCGCAGGGAATACACATTGAACTATTCTACGGCAAACAAGTGGGACCTGCGAGAAAATGTTGCAGTGTGGAATACTCCTGTTCAGTGTTCCAGATAGCCAGCCATGCCCTTTTCCAGAATAGTCCATTCCATCCCCCCCCCCCCCCCCCCGCCCTGACCGTCCTCAGTCTGTGGATACTGTGCATGCTCAGTCCTCATTGGGCAGTTTTTCTTGTGCCCCCTTAAGATTCCCCCCCCCAAATATGTTTGATACTTCTATAAATCTTGGGTTTCCCTCAAACTTGCTGATACCTGCCTCTTGTTTACCTGCTTTGGGTACCTAGCCATCATAATTCAGCACCAGAGTTTACGATTAGTATGTATGATGGAGGCATGAGAAATGATTTTAGCGATATGCGACCGATCTAGTTATTAATCTCTCTCCCTTTCTGCCTAGGGTTTTCCTCCTAACTTTCAATGTGTTTTTCCCTTCTTTTCTCTTTCATTTATTCTCTTTCATTTATTTATTTATTTATTTATTTATTTATTCATTCATTCATTTATTCATTCATTCATTCATTTATTTATTATGTTTTGGTCCCATAGAAGTACCCTTTATTGGAAAGTGTCAAGAAATGTCCATTCCTAAACTATCTCCTAAAATAATTTATAATATCCGTGACAAATATAAATCATTTGTGATGTATTCTGCAAACTATTTTTATATTTTAAAAATACGCACAAGGGAATCATCTTCCCGATGTATGAAAAGGCCTTCCTTGCTTTAATATTGCAAGTCTACATAAAAGTTAATTACAAATTTCAACTCATGAGTACCCAGCGGGCTGCAAAATTGTCAATTCTTCTCCTGCCCTGGCTGTGAACTGTTAATTGATTCATCTGGCTACACTTCATACAACTTGAATTTTACATTTGACCTTGGACTCTTCATAAAAGTTAAGAAGAAAAACAAAACACACACACACAAAAACACGCACATCATAAAAACAGCCCAAACTGATTCCTTTCAAAAGAATGGTAACATTGTTCAGTCTCATTAACGTACTTCACTGATCAGATTTATCTAACCAGAACTAACAAAGTTTGTCACTATAGAAAGACGCAGATGGCTTTTTTTAAAAAAAATATAACAATACGGGCGTCAACTGTACTGGCAAACTTTTAATGATGCAAATTACAAAGGAGAGAGGCAGCTGCCTCCTGACAGTTTTGCTCTGCGTTTTCTACCTGCGTTCAGTACAGTAACTTGGAAACTGTACTGACTGAACTATATTGAAATAGCGCGAGCAGGAAAACATTGGTTGCAGGTCACTGCCTGTGTTCCAGCAGATTTTGAAACTACATGCATAGCAGACCACCTTTGTGCATTGCATGTAGGCTTCTAACCCGAGAAAAGGGTCAGTCTTTGGGGGGGGCTGGGGGGGCTTTATATTTCATTAGTTTTGCTGTGAATGATTCAAACCATCCCTTCACTCCAGTAGTATACGTTTCCGAGCCTGATTCAGGGTGCTGGTTTTAACCTATAAAGCCTTACACAGCTTGGGACCACAGTACCTGACGGAACGCCTCTCCCGACGGGAACCTACCCGTACAATATTCTCAGTATCCAAGGTCCTCCTCCGGGCGCCTACTGCAAGGGAAGCTCAGAGGATGGCAACAAGGGAGAGGGTCTTTTCAGTGGTGGCCCCCCAGTTATGGAACAGTCTCCCCGATGAGGCTCGCCTGGCACCAACGCTGTTATCTTTTCGGTGCCAGGTCAAGACTTTTCTCCCAGGCATTTAATAGCATATGTTGAGTTATTTAACTGACCCCTGGATAGTTGATATGTAGTTTTTTTTATGCTTTTAAATTGTGTATATTGGTTTTCAATGTTCAATGTTTTTAATCTTTGTAACCCACCCAGAGAGCTTTGGCTATGGGGCGGTATATAAAATAATAATAATAATAATAATAATAATAATAGGAGATTGTTCTCCCTGCTGTGGTAGCATGCGTATTAATGTATAAATGTAGATGGGGGCAGTCCTGTGGGTCTTTCCATGGCTGGGAGCAGCCTGGTGACACGCTCATGCGCAACATCCCATACTGAAACACTGTCGGCGATAATAATACCACATTTTTAAGTGTTCAGAGCATTTCACGTGCATTGTCTATTTGCAGTCCTTACAACAACCTTGTAAGGTAAGTTAATGCTGTTATACCCCCCCCCCCCCATCACATTGCAGATTGGGAGAGCATAGTTGAGAGAGCAGGGCTTGCTTAAGACCACCTACTGAGTTCATGGTAGAGGCAGGATTCGAACAATGGGCTCCCTGATTTGTAGCTGTAGTATGTATGTGAATGCTGGAATCGCATCGGTAGGGCCATTCACAGGGGAGGCTGGTGGTTCCGGGGTCAGTGAGGCGGTGAATCCGCTCCGGGTTTCAGTCAGAACCAGGCAGAACTCTAAAGGGGCTATCCAAGGCTCGGGGTCAGTGGGGTGGTGAATCCGCTCCGGGTTTCAGTCAGAACCAGGCAGAACTCTAAAGGGGCTATCCATGGTCCTTTAGAGGTCTGCCTGGTTCTGCCTGAAACCCAGAGCGGATTCACTGCCCCACTGACCCCAGAGCCACCAACTAACACTGGCCGTTTGTATTAGTCTTTCCTATCCGACTGTTGCCCCTCTCATTTGGGCGTACCGCGCAAATGGCCCGAGCACATGGGTCTGGGATTCACATGCATAGCCTAGGCATTGGGGTTGTGCCACAGGAGAGTAGCTCCTGCATTTCTGTGGGTGCCTGTGGAGGGTATATGTTCTTTTTGCTGAGTGGTTTTTTAAAAAAACAGGCTTATTTAATGACACGAGGGCAAAACTGCTATTAATGAGAGAGTCAAGGCCGTTTCTAGCAATCCCAAAATGTTTCACCCTGTAACCAACAGTGTTCCGACAGGATAATTTTCTAGAGCTGGGGCAGTTGAGCTATATATATATATATATATATATATGTGTGTGTGTGTGTGTGTGTGAGAGAGAGAGAGAGAGAGAGAGAGAGAGAAAGAGAGAGAGTTTAATTGCCCAACTTTTAATAATGGGCCAATTACTTTGCTGACTGAAATTAAATATTAAGAGTATTACCGTACCGGGGCTGTTTTGAAGATATTTAAATCAGGAAGGCAACCTCCCCCCCCCCCCCCAACTTAATAATGCTGGCAAAATATTTACTTTTGGGTAAACATGTTGGTCTTAATTAACTGATGGCACCAACCTCCTGGGCACACGTTCAGTTATTTAAAAATCCAGTTAATCATTATTAAACATTTCTATATTGCTTTCAATGCTCAGGAGTGCTTTCACAGCCCTTATTTCATTCATCTTGGCGAAAAAAAGAGAAAAAAGAAAAAAGGCTCTTGGAAGTCGGGTCATTAATAATCCTATTTTATGGGTGGAAAACTGAGCTTGACAGATACCAACTTGCCCAGGGCCACTCAGTAAAAATGTTCATGGCTGAATAACGCATTGGACCTGAGTTACCCAGGTTTTAAATACCAATACTGCTGGGTTACATTGGCCGTTCTGATAGCTTTCAGAACTTTTTTTTTAAAAAAAGATAAAACAGTGCGCCACTTCCTGTGAATAAATGCTATGCGACAAACCGGGCACCTGAATTAACAGGTAAAGATTTAAAGAAACCACCCGTGCCGGAGACTGGCTTAAAGCACTCTGGAGCGTGAATGCCTCCTGCAAACGTCTCCTGCGCTCCACCAATCACTCCCGCCAAGCCACGGTGGAAAAGACGGCAGTTGAGCTCAAGAGAGAGGTGGATAGCATTGGCTTTCGCTCGTGGGCTGTGATGAACGTTTTACATACTGCGTGCCTGGAGGGAGAGCTACCTTATTTGATTAAGTACACCTCTCTAATATTTCATGAATAGGGGCTTTCCTTATCAGATAATTCATCCTTAACTAATTTTCAGCGTAGTTAAAGAAGTAGGGTTAATAGTAATAATAATAATAAAAAAGGCCCAAAGCTATTGAGGGGAAATATTTAAAGCATAAACTCTCAAGGCAAGACGGCTTTTGTCGTATCGGTTTGGAACAGCGTTGAGAAGAATGTTAGAGAAGAATAAATAATAACGCTCGAGTTCCATTAGTGGTGGGGGAGGAAAATCCCCCTGTTGTATACATTTTATTTTAAATTAATCTTTAATGCATTCCTCGTAATACTGCTCTTTGTCAGGATCCACCCTCGTCTTCCATTTATTCTAACACCACGGGCGGAAATCTTACGAAGGAATTACATTTGTGGGTGTGGATTTTTGTTGTCCTACAGGGGGAAAAAAAAAGAAACAGGTAAACTAAATTAAAATTACAATGGCAAACCAAGTTTGGAAGGTTTCTTTTTTTTTTTTAAAGGACTTTAAGATTTAATTTCACAGATGCTAAGAAATGTGAAGCTCTGTATTATATTGGATAATGCACTTTAAAGGATGTACAGGAAAGAATCTGATGACCGTTGTTTTGTTGTGTTTTAAAAAAAGTCTTATAGGAGCATGTGAACAAGACAATGTCTTATACGTCACTGATTTCGTCCCAACCACACTGAAGTCAGTAGGGTTCCTTTAGAGTTTTGCAGTTTGAGGATGGCACCTTTTGAGGATGGCATCCCAGCGCTGTTGCGCGATGTTGTACGCTGTGGTGTTGACTGTCTCCGTGGCTTGTAGGCCACTCTCCCCCTATGCACGGCTGCAGGGGCGCTTGTGTTAACTCCACCGATTCTTAAATCTAGCTGGTATGTTTTCGGATGTGGTTGTCAAATCTGCCTTGAGATGGTGGCTTCCGTTTGCACGCATATTTCTATAATCTCTTTTTTAAAAAGTAATCGAAAGGACATTCTACAGGAGAGCCACCTGAATGTTTCACGTTCCTTTGGGACAGCTGTACCTGTACACAGTTAAAAAATACATTTGAAGAGGTCACCTTCTGTCTCTCTCTATTTAAAGGCATCCAGAAATCAGGATATGGTTAGTGACGTTGTTTTGGGGTGGGATGTGAGAATCGCAGGGTTCTAGATATTCCGAAACCGGTCTCCAAATATGATATCCCCCCCCTTTACATTTACGTAGGACGGAATGACCTTTGTAAGTGTTTTTTGGATCTTTTCTGGGTGGTTGGGGGTCGAGAAATAACCGCCCTTCCATCTTCAGGTAGGAACCTATGGATGTCTTGTTAATACAAAACGTCCGTCGATGGTTTTGAAGGCGACAAATAACTAATGAGGTACACATCCTTTGGGAACGATGCGGTTCAAGTGGCAAATCTGTTTTCTCATCAAACAATAAAGCACCCTACAGAAAGGGGCAGACCATCTCTATGGTAATTTGGCGCCGAGAGCGGCCTATTGATTCGGTGGAAGAAGACATTATACAGTGTCAGTTGGGGTTGTTACAATTTTATTTGTCGCGCGACCCCAACTTAACCTTCTAAAAACCTTTTCTCCCGTGTACATAAGCCCACCGGGCCGGCTGCGCGTACCACGCTGACAGTTGAGTACAGTAAAGAATCGCAGCATGGCCTCCTTGTTGGTGTGTGTTGTTTTGCCTTTTTCTCTCTCTCTCTCTTAAAGCCAACCAACCATCCTTTCTAACCCCCTCCCCCCCACCGCAATTTCCTCCATTTATATGCTATGTAAATCAGTCCTTTTAATAGATTTTGCCCCTTTGTTTGGCCTGTGTTTTGAGACATCTCTCAAGTTTTATGTGCATTTGCAGGTCAAGAAGCTTCCATTTTAATGTTTAATTGGAGAAGGCTTTGGATTCGTACAATAGTTTCATTCATTCCCACTTAAGAGGACATTGTTCTACATGCTGGATTAGTGTTAACTGTATTCTGACACTTTGTTCTTCTAATCAGGTTTTGAATTCTGCCAGGTAGTAACGCTTTTTTTCCCCTCCTCCTTTTTGATGTGTACGGGTTTTTGTTTTTAAAACCCAGCAACTCCCCCATTTTAATCTATACTTGTTGCCTGAAACAGGTATTTTTCAAAAGACAATTCCCCTTAATTTTCATCCCTTCAGTTTCTGTGGGACCATGTTTGATGCCAATTCTATTGCTGCTTGCTTTTAAAAAACCGTACAGCGCTTGTAAACTGTCCTTTGCTCTCTTCAGTTGCTTTGGTTGTTTGTAAAGCATTCAGGATGTGTTTGTGTGGATGTGTTGTTGTTTTTTTCTTTTGAGATGGAGTGGAAGACAGGTGGGGGATCCGTTTTTAAAATTGTTTTGCGTGTTGACATTTCAGTACTTTCGAAATCACAATGGAATGGTTGCAGGTGAAATCCACACACGCCTTCATTCTCTTGCTGCCGAAAAGGATATTTTAACGTTTTCATCGAAGAGACATTTTTATAAGCTTTCTGTTAGGAAATGACGGAGGTATGGGACATTTAGCGCTATGCATTTCACCAATTGTAAAACATGCATCCTATCTCCCACATAAGGAAAAAAAAGACTTATTAACTTGCTGTAATTTAGCTGTGTTTCCTAAATGTCTTTTTCCTAAGCTTTTGCAACTATACTGGAGTATTTGGCATTCTCTAAGGCCGCCGAAAAGAGAGGGTCTCTCATGAACTCACATTCCAAAATTCAAACATTAGCATTAATTCCATGCAGGTTTGAAATTGCATGACCGATATTAGGGCTATAAGAAAATCTTATTTGTTTGTAACAGTGCAGGAGAAGACATAAATTAAAAGCAAACGTAACTTTTTACTTGCAGGGGTGGGAAACAGATGAAAATTCTCTTGAGTTTACATTGAACAGACATTTAAATTTTATGCTGGTGAAACGCAGAGGGAGAAAACATTTAGGAAAGCTTGCCTCCTTTGGCCTGCTTTTTAGTTTTCATTCTTGGCAGGAGGAAAAGAAGGATGGAAGTTATCTTGAAGCGAAGCCATAATACGCAGCTCATTTAAAACAAAAACAGGGATTCACGGGGGCAGCTGCCAAGGAAACTGGATTCTCATATCTGTTCGCACCCACTGCTGAAGTCCCAAAGTAGCATTAACATTTTTTGCTGAAGCAAAAATAATCTTAAATATTCCATATGCATGGAATGGGGGGGGGGGGGAGGGAAAGACTGTTGCCCAAAGTCGAGCCAGAACTGTAGAAATTGTAAGGTAAATTTCATTTTCAAGTAACTACCTCTGCGTTATATTTGGCCGATGAAACGAAAAGTTAGCTCTCATTGTGTGTTTGCATTTATATGGCATTTTGCTTCCAGAAATCCAGTTTGCAAGTGTAATAGGACGAGCTGGTTTCCAGTTTGGGGGGGGGGGAGAATTATATTTATTCCTCCTCCCCCTCCCTGGTACGTTTTCTTGAGCTTTATGAACTTGTGGCTCATTTGAGGATTTATGATTTATATTTGGATTTCTTGCCGTGCTTATTCAACAGTTGGGAGTCTTTGACCATACTGTTGTGGCTCCCCCTGCTACTGTTGCTTTGCTGTGTGCTTGTCATTATTGGTGTCGACGAGGCCGCTGTGTCATGATTCCACCGCTTCCCCCCAACTGCAATCCTTACCTACCTACTGTCAAACAAATTAATTGATCAGATTTCCCACCGAATCAAGTACCTCTGTGCTTTCGTATACCAATCTGGAGAATTCCATACTCCAAGCAGAGAGCTTATTTCTCTTCAAACACTGTATCTTTGACCATCACCCCAGAGCAGAAAATTAAAATGCAGCCCTTGAAAAGAGGGTGGAATCTTCCGATTCAAGGCATATTTGGGTACATTTCTTCCAGATTAGAGATTACACTAGACCATTGCCTTTTTGTCTGGCTTCCTGCAAAGGCTGTTTAGGATTTCAAAAGCGGCTAATGCTTAAGGTAACAAGTAGCTTCTAAGTTTTAACGAAATGAGGGTGTGGAATAAAAGACTATAGAAAGCTCTCGTATTAATTTCCCTTTTAGGAGACTAGCAACTGTGACCTCTTGGCTAATTGATCTCTCTCTCTCTCTCTCTCTCTCTCACACACACACACACTCACAAACACACACAGATTGTGCTCACTTGCAGCGAAGTTGCATTGAATCAAGACTTCATAGGGCCCTTAACAATTTTTCTTAATTTGCATTTGCTTAAAAAGGAGACGCATTTTCAACTCAAGGATCTGTGCTTCATTCTGGAAGTGGGAAAGGGGGGGGGAGGAGGAGAGAAAAAAGCAGGCCAAGTGACGACCCTCCCTTCCATCCTCAAAAAATTTAATTTTTTTTAAAAAAAAAGACCGAAGAATCTTTCATGACAGCTAGTCAGAGTTAGAATTAGTTCAAGGAAATGTTAATAAAGCACCGCCTCGTCTAATCCTCTTGATATCGCCAGGTATCCTCCTGTTCATGGGTTAATTGCTTTAAAAGCGGAGGCAGTATTCCGAACGGTGGGCCGCTTCACCTTTTCACAGCTGTTCCCATTGAGTGACAACTAAATCCCATGTGTAAGATGAGGAAGAGCTCAATCTCCAATTGGGAGAAAATTTATGTAAACCGCAATCCCTTCAGAATGTGTGGAAGTCATAGACTTTCTTGATTTACTCTGCTTTTCCCAGAAAGCTCTATTGTTCCCCTGCCTAAGTCCCATCAAGCCTTTGTAGCAGAATATCACAGCCGCGGCAGATAGCTTGAAATATATAAATGCTATCATAGCGCTGATTAATAGCACCGCTTATGAGTTGGGTCTGATAACGGAGCTGCTCTCCACTCAATTTCAGATACCGTTAATGGAATCTGTCTTCTGCAATTGTAATGTGAGAAGGTCTAATTTGCTATGGAGCTCGGATCTGTCACCAGTAGGGGATTGTGGGGTCAGAAGGGAGCTGCCAGGTTTTTGCCCTGGAGCTTGTATCTCATGCTTTGAATGGCGCAGCCCCCTGCCTGCTCGTGAGCTGATAGGGCCCTCTGTGGGGTTTATGCCACTTTGCACAATAGGAGAGGACTTCCGAGCCCCGGCTTCATAATTGTGAAGCGAGCTCATATTTCCACAGCTACTCCGCTGCATAATTTCTAATAAGTGGGGTGTTCCCCCCTTCTTTTTTAACAAATGTCAGATTATGAAAAGTTTCCTCAATTACAAAGAAAAAAAACCTAAACTTATAAAACATTTAAATTGCTAAATCTGTTTTCTGCCGGGTTTTCTTCCCTGTCCCTCGTCATGCACCCAACTTTCTGTTCTACCATTGGCATCCAGGCCCTACTTAAACTTGCACCAGTTGAAGCCGTGAAAAAGCGCACGTTTCATATAACGTTTATTATATGTTGGAAAACGCACGTGTCAAAACGATAAATTGGGTCGTAGCATCTCCCTGGCAGTTTTGAGAGTTCACGCCGCCCCCTCCCCCCCAGAGAGTTAGGAGCAACTTCCAGTGACATAGTTATTTCCCCCTAACTCGTAGAGGGGAGAGCTCTTGAAACGGATTTCACTGTGACGTGCTTTTTGATGGGGCCGCTTTTCATTTGTTTATTTATTACATTTATATACTGGCCCGTAGCCAAAGCTCTCTGGGTGGTTTACAAAAATGAAAACTTTGGACGTTAAAAATTGGTATACAAAGTTAGCCAGGCCTAAATATAGTTCTGGGGTCAGTTAAAAACTCAGTCTATGCTTTTGATGAAGGACTTCTCCGGACTGTCCTGCAAGAAAGAAATCAAGGAAAACCCACCACCTACAAGTGTTCTGCATCCCCCACCCACATCAGAAGGATTTTGAAATTCTGAATCTGCTGAACTTTTGTCAGTTTCTACCAACAGAATTGTAAAACAGAGAAATTCCTGAGGGCCATCTGTTTTAAATCAGATTGGGCTCTTGATTGGGTCACCCCAAGAACTTCTCCCGTGTAACTCACCTCTCCCAGTTGAAATGAATGGGAGCTTGGCAGCAAAACCTTGCACAATTTTAATTCTTTCCAAGAATGTTTCTGTAGGAAAACCCTTTGAGTCACGTCCTGGGTCAGGTAGCTAATTTCAGGTCATGTATTGATGTATTAGGAGTTCAGCAGAGAGAGAAATGATTGCTAATTACATAAAGGCCAAAGGCAGGCCCGCAATCCAACTCCAAATTAAAGTACACTTCAAAGCCCCTTGATTTTAATTGGCGCTAAGGCGACCCTACGGAAAGGAGGACAGGGCTCCTGTATCTTTAACAGTCGTTTAGAAAAGGGAATTTCAGCAGGTGTCCTTTGTATGCATGCAGCGCCTGGTGAAACTCCCTCTTCATCACAACAGTTAAAGCTGCAGGAGCCCTGCCCTCTTTTGTATCTGGTCACTCTAGCTATACTCCTGCATCTTTAACTGGGGAATTTCACCAGGTGCTGCAGGCGTACAAATGACACTTGCTGAAATCCCCCTTTTCTAAACTACCGTTAAATTTACAGGAGCCCTGTCCTCCTTTTCATACGGTCAGCCTAATTGGTGCCCTCCTCTGTATTGGATTGTGGCCCGGTATAGTTAAATGTTACTTTGAAAGCAGGAAGAACGGGATGACATTCTAAAGAAATGTAATTTTTAAAAATTATTATTTATAAGAATTTTAGAGACAAACGTGAACAATATTCAAGAGATTGGACAGCGGAGTCTTTCTGGCCACCTTAGGTCCAAGAAGTATTAGGATATTAAGAAAGCATTGAGAAGACAAAAATTAGTTTTTAAAGAGCCACTAGGGTTATAGGCAGAGTAACTCTCACTGCTAAATGAAGGGCCGACCCCTGCAAAATTAACTAGGAATTTCTAGTCCTACCTTTCATGGCAGATGGCACCATAAAGTTGCTAAGTCCTAAAGTTTGACCTGAAGTTTCAGGATTTTAGCTGTTCTTTTAAGGTTCCCAAGAAGGAGGAGTTTAAATTCCATGTGAAGAATCAAACAAGAAGTTGGTTTCTTCAGGGACAATTCCACCCTTCTCTCCCTATTCCAGAATGGTACCTGACCATTGTCCTTCTAGAATGTTTTCTACAAGGTGCCATCAGCAGACCACGAGTACTTGCTATTGAACTGGCCACTCCCCCCCACACCAACCCGCAAAGGTTCTGAGAGGCTCCACCCACTACTGCACCAAGCTCCACCCAGGAGCTCCCAGGCTCCACCCCCTGAGTCCTGGGAATCTGAATTTTTGAAGACTTGGCAACTCTGTGACACCGTGATGCTGAAAAATGCTGTAGAGCGGCCCACGGATGCTATCCTGCATCCTGTGGGTACCTTCCTGTTTGTGTTTGGGAGAGCATGATGGGAAAGGCTGTGCATACATTTGTGTGTGTGAGAGGGTGACAGCTCTGTGTGTGTGTCAGAGAGAGAGGGAGAGAGAGAGAGAGACCAAAAGGAGGAGAGCATCCAAGTCAGGTTCAGGAAAAAGGGGGAAAACAGGTTCCCAGGATGCAAAAGATGTTTTATTTCAAAGCCCGATGCATTTTGGCCTGATTTTTTCCCAAGGCCTTCCTCAGGGGGTTGTTAGAAGATGTCTGCGGCAATATTATTACGATTCTGAATCTGCTTTGCAAAATGCATCCACAGCACTGAGTAGCCCTGGAAATACATTTAGAGCCCCACTTTTTTTTTTTTTTTTACAAATGCTTACGTTAGCCCCTTTGGCTCCAAAGGAAAAGGAACTGCAGAGGGTGGGGAAAACAGTGCATTCTTTCCCATTTCCAAACCTCCTCTGGAGATTTTTTCCTACTTTGCAGACTAGCCACTGTTTCCAAGCCTGCTCTGAATTAGACCAGAATTGGCACCTGTAATCTGGAAGGCAGCATTTGTCCAAATTTCTGTGCATAGGGCACTTTTGGGGGATGGGGAGCACAAGGGTGCTTTGGTGAGATCCAGTGTGGTGTAGACCTTGGACAGGAGCTCTGGTCTTTGGCTGAGGAGACCTGGGCCTCATCCACACCAAGCCGGATACTGCACTATGAAAGCGGCATGAAAGCGGTATATAAGAGGCAGGAGCCACACTACAGCTTTATAGCGGTATTGAAGTGCACGGACAACTGATGGGGCCCATTGACACAGACCATAGACCGCTTTCATACCCCTTTCATAGCGCTATATCCTGCTTGGTGTGGATTGGGCCCTGGACTCAGATATCTCTCTGCCCAACTGTGAAACTCGCAGGGTGACTTTGAGCTAGTCACTCTTTCTCAACCTAACCTACCTCGTAAGATCGTTGTGATAAAAAGAAGTAGGGTGGGGGAAGACACTGTGCACCTCCCTCAGCCACCTGAAGGAAGGGCATGAAAAAAAGATGCAATATAGAAACAACGTGCACTTAATAAATAAAGCAACTTTCTTCTCCCGATAAACCTACTTCCTTAAATCTGGAGATCCGTGGGCCGCTCTACAGCATTTTTCAGAGTTGCCGAGTCATCAAAAATTCAGATCCCAAAACTCAGGGGGTGGAGCCTGGGAGCTCCTGGGTGGAGCTTGATGCAGTAGGGGTGGAGCCTCTCAGAACCTTTGCGGATTGGCGTAGGGGGAGTGGCCAGATGGGGGGCCCTCGCTCTGGCTTTGTTATCTAGTGATTTACTGATTCAAGGTTTCTTCTGGGCTCCATTTCTGCGGGCAATGGGGAGGGAGGGGGTTGGAGCAGTAAAATGTCCATTCAACCAAGCACAAGTCTATATGACGATGTGCTGGAGGAGGGGAACCGCCCCGCCCTCCCCTTTAGTCCATTAACGCACGCCCCCAACAAAGGAAGAAGAGGGGGAAACAATCCAGACTTTCCCCGCACCAAAATAAAACGCGACAAGGGGGTGGGGGGTGAAGAGGTGAGATGGGTGCGGGGCAGGGACGTCGTCATGTGAGTCCCACGCTGCAAAACCCCACGCCAGGCATGGCGAGTGTGCGATAAATCGCTGGTGTGATGCTCTAAGGCACGTTTTACCACCCCTCCCTGCAAAAAAAAAAAAGACCATTGGGAAAATTGCCGAAATCAACCCTGTCCCCTGGGGCAGTTGTGCCAAGAGGACCTTTTGCTGGTGCTGGAGTTCTGGAGTTCAGGGTGTGGTGGGTGGGAAGGACAATGGAGGCGGTTTCTATTTTATTTTATTTTTTCATTTTGGGGAGTGGGGGTGTCTAGCGCTGTTGGAGAAGAGACATTTTCTTGTTATCTGTGTTTGCAGGCTTTCTGGCACTCCTGCCGCAGGAATCTTTGCTGTGGGAACGTTTGCGTTTTCTCGCCTCACATGGCAGTGGTCCATCACGGCGGAGGTTTTCAGCTTGAACAATCTGTTTGTGGGGCTGCTGATGGCCCTCTCCGTGCGCTTTGAGGAGGCGGCGACCGCGAAGGAGAGATCAAAGGTAGCCCACTCGGGATCAAAGAGCGTCGCTGCGTCTTTCCCCTCCTCCCCACATTCATCGAGGCAACCTGAGCCTGTAGGACTTGGGAACAAACGACACGCGACGGCTTAAGACGCCGTATGCGTGAACTTGGGATCCGGCCTAGTAGGAACCTAAAAACTGCCATATACCCAGCGGAGGCTGGTAGCTCCTATGTCAGTGGGGACGTTAATCCGCTCCGCGTTTCAGTCGGAACCAGTAAGTACTCTAAAGGAGCTCTCCAAGGTGCCCCCCTCCCAAGACACTATCTGGGGGGCATAGGATGATTCCTTTGGAAATTAGGGAACTCTGTGAACTGAAACACAGTTACCCTTTGAAATTCAGTTTGCCAAATTTTACGGTTCTCCTAACATTCACCAAAATGTGTACATTTGGGGATCTGACATTCAGAAATGCGTTGTATGAAGCTGCCCAGAGAGCTTCTGCTATGGGACAGTATAGAAATGTAAATAATAATTAATAATAATAATAATAATAATAATAATAATTCAAAGAACTATGGCAACAGGAAAACATCACAATTATTCCATTAGTCACATCAGTCACCAGCATCACATCAAAAAAACTATACAGAAAACCTCCAGAAACTGGGCCAACCAAAACACATCCACACCAACATCCAGAAAGCAGTCATACTTAAAACATGCTCAACTGTCAGGAAATTCCTGAATCAGTAAAAGACAGCATGACTTGGCAAAGCCTGTCATGTCCATCTAGAAAAACCGCCACAAAGGAGAAAGAGATTATTATTGCTTGTAAAAATAATGCATCTGCTAGGCAAAAATGCATCCCAAAATGCTTGCCTTGGGAAAAATGTGCACAGAAATGCTTATGAATATTCACCTGAACCCGTAGGCCTGAGGTTCTGCATTTGTGGTGTTCAGCTTAAAAAACAGGTGGAGGGTTGAGATATTGGCTCAGTTCAGAAAACACATTTCTCAACAGTGGTTTTAGAACTCCACGGTGGAGTTTTTACACCACCATTGAGAAATGTGTTGTCTGGCAGGAAAACTCCACACAACGGTGGAGTTTGTTTGGAAAACACTCCACGCAGAATATCCATGCTGTGCAGAGGAGAGTTCCTGCACAACCATTGTGTTGCGTCGTGTAGTGTAGAGGGCTCCGTGGAGTTTTCCGTTGCGTTGCGTTGACTTTTTCCACTGGTTACAGAGTTCCCTGGCAAGAGCGGCGAAAGGAGGGAGTGCCGCTTTAGGATTGCTGCCGGGATTGGTTTTTTCCCCCAGCAATGGCTGATGGGATACCATTGGGAGGACCATGGGAGGAGAGCGGGTGGAGGAACTATCAATCAAATGTTGCGATGGATTTTACTCAACTCCACAGTCACACAACGGTGGAGTTAGAACATGTTGTGTGGGGAGTGCCCCCTAAAAACTCAACCGTTGAGTGGCGTTTTCACACTGCGTTGACTAACGTGTGGTCTGAACTGAGCCATTGACTTCTCCCTGTTCTGTCGAGCAATAAAAATAACCCAGCCAGTTGTGTTTGGTTCCTTGGCCCCTGGTACCCACTCTAGTTGTCACCGGATACAAACGGCTTTATATCTGCCAGAGCCTAGAGTAACTCAGGAAGTGCCCCCTCCTAAATCAGCTTCCCCATTTCATGAGTTCCTCGGGAGAAACTCTGCTCTGTGTTCCTTGTATGAGCCTTTTCAGTCAATCCCATCTCAGCTCATTAAACTGAGATTCACACAAACTTTTTGTTCGCACACTAGCCTGTTCTCTTCTCCCTTTGTGCAAGATGCGATTAAACCAGGAAGCCTTCCTGGGAGGGTATATAAGCTAGCTGGCTGAGGGGGCCTGGGAGAAGCACCACCTGCAGGAGTGGGAGGCCTACTGCCAGGGGAGGAGAGGGTGTCGCCTGCTGCCTGCTGCCTGCGAGATGTACCAGGGAGGGAGGATACAGGGCCAAGTGGGGGGATCTGAGGGGGCCCCAATCGGTGTAGTGATGGGTAGAGGGAGATATGACGTTGTGAGGAGGACTTGCCAGGTAAGGAGAACACGGCCCAGACAGTTAATGCCTGTGCCTTGTTCCGGTCCCCCTCACATCCACAGGTTTGTTGGTCACCCTGTCAGTCAGCCCTCGGGTCTCCGGATGCTGCTTTTAAATGCCAGATCGGTGCAAAATAAGACCTCCCTCATCCATGATCTAATAGTGGATGAGGCAGCCGATCTGGCTTGCATTACCGAGACCTGGGTGGGAGAGCAGGGAGGAGTTAGTCTCTCCCAGTTATGCCCACCTAGCTACTTGGTTCAGCATCAGGGTAGACTTGAGGGCCGGGGAGGGGGGTTGCTGTGGTCTATAGGAATTCCATCCCCCTCTGCGGGCTCCCTGTCCATTTGCCTACTGGTCTGGAGTGTTTGCACCTAGTGTTGGGCCAACGGGACAGATTAGGGATTCTGTTGGTGTACCGCCCACCCCGCTGCTCAACGGACTCCCTAGGTGAGCTGACAGAGGTGGTCTCGGGTGCACTGTTGAGGTCCCCCAGACTGTTGTTTCTGGGGGATGTCAACATTCATGCCGAGGGCACTTTATCTGGGTCGGCTCAGGATTTCATGGTTTCCATGACAACCATGGGACTGTCCCAACATACCATCGGCCCAACGCATGTAGCAGGGCACGCTCTAGACCTGATTTTTTCCATTGGACATGGAGATGGTGATCTGAAAGTGGGGGACTTCACATCAACCCCTCTGTCATGGTCAGATCACCACCTGCTGAGGTTTAGACTTACAGCAGCTTTTCCCCTCTGCAAGGGCGGGGGACCTATTAAGATGGTCCGCCCCCGGAGGCTAATGGATCCGGATGGTTTCCAGAGGGCTCTGGGGAGTTTTCCGGCTGATAGGGCTGGCTCTCATGTTGAAATCCTGGTTGATCTGTGGAATGCAGAAATGACCCGGGCAGTTGACACGATTGCTCCTGAGTGCCCTCTCCTGTGTAGAGCTCGTACAGCTCCGTGGTATACCCCGGAGCTGAGAGTGATGAAACAAAATAGGAGACGGCTTGAGGGCAGATGGAGACAAACTCCTGGTGGATGCAATGAAACACTGGTAAGTGCCTATGGTAAGCTATATTCAGGGGCAGTGAGGGCAGCAAAAAAACAATACTTTGCTGCCACTATTAAATCATCAATCTGCCGCCCAGCAGAGGTTTTCAGAGTTGTCTGGGGGCTTCTACATGCTGGCCCCAAGGACGTGATAGAACCATCTGAGGCCCGCTGTAATATATTTGCTAGGCACTTCCAGGATAAAATCTTTGGCATCTGCCAGGACTTAGACTCCAGTGTTATAGCAGGTGAATCTAGTGAGGTATCCAGAGCACAGGTTTGTCCTGTTTTCTTGGATGAGTTTCAGTTGGTACAGCTTGATGATGTGGACAAGGTGCTTGGACAGGTTCGTGCAGCCACCTCTGTATTGGATCCTTGCCCCTCTTGGCTTATAAAAGCTAGCAGGGATGGAACAGCCGGCAGGGCCAGGGAAGTGATTAATGCCTCTCTACGAGAGGGAGTGGTCCCAGACCTCCTGAAAGAGGCAGTAGTGAGACCACTCCTGAAGAAAGCTTCCCTGGATCCAGAAAATCTTAATAACTTTAGGCCGGTGGCAAACGTTCCATTCCTGGGCAAGGTCCTTG
The DNA here is from genome assembly GCA_029215795.1 of Anniella stebbinsi. Taxonomy (NCBI): domain Eukaryota; kingdom Metazoa; phylum Chordata; class Lepidosauria; order Squamata; family Anniellidae; genus Anniella; species Anniella stebbinsi. The sequence continues at coordinate 366,349,746 of JARDYH010000001.1, forward strand.
AGCGGATGGTTGCTGGCCATCTCCAGACACTCTTGGATGAGACTGATTATCTGGATCCATTTCAGTCGGGTTTCAGGCCTGGTTTTGGCATGGAAACAGCCTTGGTCGCCCTGTATGATGACCTATGTCGGGAGAGGGACAGGAGGAGTGTGACTCTGTTGATTCTCCTTGATCTCTCAGCGGCTTTCGATACCATCGACCATGGTATCCTTCTGGCACAACTGGCTGAGTTGGGAGTGGGAGGCACTGCATTGCAGTGGTTCCGCTCCTACTTGACAGGTCGGCTCCAGAAGGTGGTGCTGGGGAGACATTGCTCGGCCCTGTGGATTCTCCAGTATGGGGTTCTGCAGGGGTCAGTTTTGTCCCCGATGCTGTTCAACATCTACATGAAACCGTTGGGAGAGGTCATCCGGAGTTTTGGAGTGCGTTGTCATCAGTACGCTGATGACACACAACTCTATTTCTCCTTTTCTTCTTCATCAGGTGAGGCTGTGGATGTGTTGAACCAGTGCTTGGCTGCGACAATGGACTGGATGAGAGCTAATAAACTAAAACTTAATCTAGACAAGACTGAGATGCTGTTGGTGGGGGGTTCCTCTGACTGGATGGAGGGTGTTCAACCTGTTCTGGATGGGGTTGCACTCCCCCTGAAAGAGCAGGTTCGTAGCTTGGGGGTTCTCCTAGAACCATCTCTGTCACTTGAGGCTCAGGTAGCCTCGGTGGCACAGAGTGCCTTCTACCAACTTCGGCTGGTGGCCCAGCTACGCCCCTATCTGGACAGGGATAACCTGGCTTCAGTTGTCTATGCTCTGGTAACCTCCAAGTTAGATTACTGCAATGCACTCTACGTGGGGCTGCCTTTGAAGATGGTTCGGAAGCTGCAGCTTGTGCAGAATGCAGCGGCCACATTGGTAACAGGGACCAGAAGGTTCGAACATATAAGACCGATTCTGGCCCGCTTGCATTGGCTGCCTGTAGGTTTCCGAGCCCGATTCAAGGTGCTGGTTTTAACCTATAAAGCCTTACACAGTTTGGGACCACAATACCTGATGGAACGTCTTTCCCGACATTAACCTACCCGTTCACTATGCTCAACATCAAAGGTCCTCCTCCGGATGCCTACTCCGAGGGAAGCTCGGAGGACGGCAACAAGGAAGAGGGCCTTCTCTGTGGTGGCCCCTCAATTATGGAACGATCTTCCCGATGAGGCCCGCCTGGCGCCAACACTGTTATCTTTTCGGCGCCAGGTCAAAACTTTTCTTTTCTCCCAGGCATTTTAACAGCTCAAGTTGAGGTTTGATTGACATTATGGCCAGGCTTAACAGTTAAAATGTTTTAAAGTGTTTTAATGATTGCTGTTTTATGTTTATGGTTTTAAATTTTGTATATTGTCTTTTTAATACTCAATCTTTTTAATTTTTGTAAACCGCCCAGAGAGCTTCGGCTATGGGGCGGTATATAAGTGTAATTAATAATAATAATAATAATAATAATAATAATAATAATAAAGCAGTTTCTCATTTTGTGTGATCTGGGAATGGGTGGTTACCAATTCGAACAAGCTATGGTTCAGCGCAAGCCAGGGTATTAAACCAACTTCAAATCTTGGTTTAGTATGCCGTTTTAAGGTTGTGTAGTTTCCCATGGTTTAAAAGTATTCTATTTTAAGGTTGTATAGTTCCTTATTTTGTGTGAATTTGGAACATATGATTACCAATCCATACAAGCTATGGTTTGAAGGAAGCCAGGATTTTAAACCAAGTTCAAACCATTTTACGGTTGTATTTTTATTTTTTTCAATTCTTAGTGTTAAATTACATATTCTGCTTTAGCTGAATTCCCAGTGGCCTGTGGGTGATTGAATGACATCAGTAAGGAAGTAAATAAGGATATGGTCATTCGCTTCTTGGCACCCACAAGATTTTTTCAGCTTCAGTTCCCAGGCTGCAAACCGGGAGTTGTGTGAATGACCTCGCAGGGCTGTCGTGACAGTTTAAAAGCCAATTTGAAATGGCGTTATTGAACATTCATTTCCACTTCTCATTGCAGGTCTGCAAAGCAGGCGCCTTCTGCTGCGGGCTGAGCTTGTGTAACCAACACACCATTGTCATCTATGTACTCTGCATTCTGCTGTGGGTTTCCTCTCGCTTGTTCAGGGAGAGGGTGAGTATAGAATCATACAATCATAGAACGGTAGAGTTGGAAGGGGCCTATAAGGCCATTGAGTCCAACCCCCTGCTCAATGCAGGAATCCACCTTAAAGTATCCCTGACAGATGGTTGTCCAGCTGCCTCTTGAAGGCCTCTGGGGTGGGAGAGCCCACCACCTCCCTAGGTCATTGCTTCCATTGGCGTACTGTTCTAACAGTCAAGAGTTTTTCCTTATGTCCAGCCAGAATCTGGCTTCCTGTAACTTGAGCCCCTTATTCTGCATCCTGCACTCTAGGATGATGAAGAAGAGATCCTGGCCCTCCTCTGTGTGACAACCTTTCAAGTATTTGTAGAGTGCTATCATTTCTCCCCTCAGTCTTCTCTTCTTCAGGTTAAACATGCCCAGTTCTTTCAGTCTCTCCTCATAGGGCTTTGTTTCCAGACCTCTGATCCTCCGCGTTGCCCTCCTCTAAACCCCCTCCGGCTTGTCTGCATCCTTCTTGAAGCGTGGTGCCCAGAAATGCACGCAGTGCTCATGATGAGGCCTTTGAGTGCCATGCGGAAAGGAAAATTGACGGCTGAGAAAATCCAGAACGGTGGAGTCTGGTGGCTCCAGATCTCAGTCACCACCAGTCAGAACCCTAAAGGAACTATTCAAGAGGTCCAGAGATATACATACTGACCTCTTTCAGCAGCCTGCCCTGTCTAGCCCCATCCCATGCCTTTTATGTATTGTATTGTAGTAAGCTGCCTTGGCAGGGCTTCTGCCTTGAAAGGCGGCCAAGAAATGTTGTAAATAACAACAACAACAACCTATATGGACAGACACAATACAGTGCAAAAATAAGTGACCAACAGCTGGCCATCAAATTCAACCTTATTAAACACCCTACACCATACTATACATACTCACCTGAAACAATCTTGGAAAATGTAGATCATAAAATATACTGGGACAGAACAATTCGTACCTACAAGACGATACCCTGCAACCCACCAGACGTAACGTTCATAGACAAAAAAGAAAAACACACATATCTCATCGACATAGCAATACCGAATGACAAAAATGTTGTTGGAAAGGAAAAAGAAAAGAGAGCCAAATATACTCCACTGGCCATGGAAGTCAAAGAACTATGGCAACAGGAAAAGGTCACAATTATCCCGTTAGTCACCTCAGTCACCGGCATCACATCAAAAAACTATACAGAAAACCTTCAGAAACTGGGTCTACCAGAATACATCCGCACCAACATCCAGAAAGCAGTCATAATTAAAACATGCTCAATTGTCAGGAAATTCTTGAATCAATAAAAGACAGCAAGACTTGGCAAAGCCCGTCATGTCTGTCTAGAAAAACTGCCACGAGCGGGAAAGAGATATAATAAATAATAATACATGGAGGGTGGCCACTTAAGGAATCTCTTTTTGAAACAAGAGGAAATGCACAACCCCGAAAAAGAGGACAAAAGAAAATGTGGAACTGAGGGGATGCGGCCAGTGATCCTGTGCGCAGGTCCAGGACTAAGAGCCTTTCCATTTCCTGCGTCACTTGGGCCTGTGAGGGACTTGCCCTTTTCCGTGTCCTCTGCCCACCCACCCCAGATTTTGTGGGGCAGCTTGCCCAATAGCTCTGGGAACTAATTCCAGAAAGCCTGTCATACATACGGAGGTTGCGATGTGTTTATTTATTGTTAGCATTCATTTACAGCCTTCTCTATTAAAAAGCCATTAAGGCTGTGTTCTAAAAGCACAAAACCATGAAAACAAGAACATGGCAAATGGTAAAAATGTTAAAACAAAGTAACTCTTGTGGTGATAGGGTTAAACATTTTTTTGGGGAGAGAGGCCCACTGGGCCCCATTCCAAAAGAGCATAAGAAGAGGGTCCATCTAGTCCAGCACGCTGTTCACACAGGGGCCAACCAGCTGTCAAACAGGAACCCACAAGCAGGACACGGGTGCATCAGCTTCCATTGTTGCACGTAATGGAGGCTCCGGATTGGGGCTCATGGCTGCCGGGCGGTCATGGGGATGCCTTTGAAAATGGTCCAGAAACTTCAGCTGATACAAAACAGGGCAGCCGGACTGTTAACGAGGACTGGCCAATGAGACCACATTACGCCAGTTCTTTTCCAACTTCACTGGCTGCCTGTCCGTCTGTCTGTCTGGCTGCCTGTCCAGGTCCGGCTCGATTTAAAATGCTGGTATTAACATTCAAAGCCCTAAATGGGCCAGGTTATCTGAAGGAACGCCTCCTCCCATATGTACCTGTGCAGACCCTAAGATCATCCTCAGCGGTCCTTCTCCATGAGCCCCTGTCAAAGGAAGTGAGGCAGGTGGATACCAGGAGGAGGGCCTTCTCTGCTTTGGCACCCAGCTGTGGAATGAGCTCCCTAGAGAGGTTCACCTGGCACCTATGTTATATTCTTTTCGATGCCAGGTGAAGACCTTTTTATTTTCCCAATATTTTAACAGTTTATCATCTTAGCCTTTTAACTTTGCTGTTTAAATCTGTATTTTAAATCTGTATAAATTTCTGCATTGCTGCTCGGTTTTATCCTGGTGGCGCTTGTATATTGTGCATTTTATGTTGTGGCTTGTTTTATACTATGAATTGGATTTGATGGTTTTAATTTTTGTGGACCGCCCGCAGAGCTTCGGCTATTGGGCGGTATAGAAATGCAATAAATAAATAAACCCACAGGTACGTGAATGCGCTGCGGGCGCCTGACTGGGCTTAAGGGGCTGGCGGACTTCTGGACCCGATCGGACGCCCGTGACATCCCTATTCATTTGTCTAACTTTTTCAAAACAATAAGAATGTAAGACTCCTTCACACCTTCTTCCCCCATTGTCCTAGTGGGTATTACAGTAGGGTGACCAGATAAAATCCAGGTCAGGGCTCATGTAACTTTAACAGTTGTAGAGAAAAGGGAATTTCAGCCAGTGTCATTTGTATGCAATTAGTTCCTGGTGAAATTCCCTCTTCATCACAGCAGTTAAAGGTGCAGGCACTATACTAGAGTGACCATATACAAAAGAAGGCAGGGCCCCTGCAGCTTTAGCTGTTGTGATGAAGAGGGGAATTTCACCAGGAACTACTTGCATACAAATGACTCTGGCTGAAATTCCCTTTTCTCTACCACTGTTAAGTTACATGAGCCCTGACCTGGATTTTAACTGGTCACCCTATATTACAGCTCACAACAGATGAGCAGTAACAGCAACCGCTCTCAGGCACCTTGGCACATATTATCCTTTATGGTTAGACATAAACCCAGTTACTTTTGAATCCTTCGATGCAGGCCACCACCGACGCCAGGAAGATCAATATAAATGATGGAATCAGCTGTTGATGAAGAACGTGTTAAAAAAAACAAGCCTTCAAAAATCCAAACGTTTTAATTTAATTATGGGGTCTGTGGAGGGGTCTGTGGGAGAGTGTTGACGGAGTCCTGGTCTACTCTTGATCATTGCAAAGTGGTTTATCTCTTCCTCACAGCGTTTCTACCGCCCGGGCAAACGATGCCACAAAAACACGATCCTTGGGAACCTCTAATATTATTTGCTTCACTTTTTTTTTAAAAAAAATCCACCCTGCCGTGCAAAAGAGATCAGAGCAATGTCATCTCTCCCCAGTAATCCACGGAAATCGGGCTGTTTTTAACATAGCATTTTGCAGGGACTTAAAACGCAAATTGAGAGATCAGCTCTGTTTGTCAGGATAGATGTATTTTCCCATCCTCTCTCCCCCACCCCACCCCATCCCTTGATGTCCAGTCTTGAAGTTGCAACATGATTCAACTGCAATAATCATTGTTGTGCGATGTGACACGTTTTGGTGTAGGAATTGACCCTGGGCCACATGCTGAAGTTGAGTTTCTGCTTCTTGACTGGTTGCCTGCCTTATCTCTATTTGCCGGCCTCTTCCTACCTCAACAAAGCCCGCTGGACCTGGGGAGACCAGACAACCTTTCAAGGATTTCTGACCCATCTTCTCAGGGAGGAGTACGGAACATTCAGCCTGGTAAATAAAGCCCCCTTCTTAAGAACAAGGTTTCTCTTTGATTTAAAATTGTGAGTCGCGGGGAATCTTTTACCCGGACAAGTCGGTATCCTGGAGGCAGAAGGGGTTTAAAATTATTACCAGTTTGTATTTGTCTATAGCGATTTAATAGGCCTCGTGCTTGTTCCTGAAACCGCTTGGTGGTCAGAGGAATCATTCACTTCCTCTCCGGTTCCTTAGTCATCTGCTTGTTTTGTTCAGAAGGGTCAAATGAGTGTCCAGATGGGTGTAGTACAGATGTGGATTGGTCCGTAATCCAGATTCCTTTGCGTGTCTCATGCACACGCAGAGAAGTCCTGTGTATGCAGGCTGTCCTGTTCATCTCAGTGGAAGGGGCAGCCTGAACGGGCATTTGATTGTGTTACCCTGTCCATGGAAGTGAATGGGGAGGATCTTCTGCCATGTCAAGATACTTGGCCATTAGCAATTTCCCCAAACCTGGTGGGCCGGTTCCAATCAGTGATTGGCACCCAAACGAAATGGCTTCATGTAAGCATTCCCCCCCCCTCGTTCTCTTTGACTTCATTAGGGCTTTCCCGTTGGCACGAAGGGTGGCACTTGACCCCCTGGAGTGGGTGGGGCTTATTCTAGGACCTTGCCCCCCAGCTGTGGAATTCACTCCCCATGCCACTGTGGTTAACTGAGAGTTTGGAGGTGTTCAAGAGAGGTTTGAAAACCTTTCTTTTTGAATAAAGGGGGTTGGCTGGTTGTTCTTGAGGTAAAGCACGCTGATGGTTTTTGTGGTGGCCATGACACATTTTATATGTTTTTTTTAAAGGTTTTATTGTTATATTGTTTTAAATCCAGTCAAGCTCTTATTAGGATTATTGTATTTATTCAGTGGTTTGGAAACTCTTGACCTATTTTATCTCATATACAGAGCTTTGCTAGAAAGAGCTATATAAATACATTTATTATTATTATCATCAGCAGCTCTGCGTCAGCTGGGACACGTTCCTTAAAATTTATTGTGGGCGTGCAATACAGAGTAGAGGAAGGGTGCTTCCAGAGGAGGCTTTTCAAGTGCAATCACACTGGCTCATGCTTGGAATTTCACAGGAGGTCCAGATGACAACATCTTCGATTTGTAGTAGTCCCGTGTTTTCCCACCGTTTCCTCCATCTTTATTCATACCAGAAAAAAAGATCCTTTAAGCAAAATAATAATAACAATAGAGAGAAGAATATACACCACTGCCCATGGAAGTCAAAGAACTATGGCAACAGGAAAATGTCACAATTATCCCATTAGTCACATCAGTCACTGGCATCACATCAAAAGAATATACAGAAAACCTCCGGAAACTGGGCCTACCAGAATACATCCACACCAACCTCCAGAAAGCAGTCATAATTAAAACATGCTCAATCGTCAGGAAATTCCTGAATCAATAAAAAACAACATGACTTGGCAAAGCCCGTCACGTCCGTCTAGAAAAACTGCCACGAGCAAGAAAGAGAATAATAATAATAATAATAATAATAATAATAATAATAATAATAATAATTTCTTACCTGCCTCTCCCTCTGGATTGAGGCGGGGGGTCAACATTAAATACAACAACACAATACATAAAGAATAAAGAGGAAATAGTGGCCCGGTGCTATTTGGGTGTATTAGCACTCTGGAAGCAACCAAATAATTGAATTCACCTTTGTGCACCTGAGTTACCTTTGCCTTACTAGGTGGGGCATCAGCCAATTCAAAATGTTGTATTGGAGTAATAGGAGTTCATTAGTTTGCAAATATTTAATCTTAATAGTGAACTCATTCTCCAATGGAGAGAATGGCGCCTTCCATCCCTGCAGCCCAGGGAGGTATCACCAGGCTTGGGGAAATGTGAAGGTTTGCAGAAGTACGAAGAAAGAGTTAAGGGGAAAAATCTTAAGGGTGTGGGAGCCCCAAAGTAGCCCAATGAGGATGAGGCATGCTCAGTAGCACAGAACATTGAATTTTGGTGTGTGTGGAAATGGAAAACTGGAGGGAGAAGGAATGGAATGGAATATTCTGGAATAGGACATGTCTGTCTGTCTGGAACCCTGAATAGGAGGACTTCATGCTGCAACATTTTGTTGCAGTTACCACTTGTACTGGTCTATAACGCAAATGTTTGCTTAAGGATTAAAGCTAATCCTGCAAAGCTGCTTTCAGGCATGGCGCTGTTGCCGAGGGACAGGGCGCAAAGGGAACGGAAGCGTTTCGTTCCTTGTCAGTAAGGCCAAAACCACTCTGAAACAACCTGGATTTGCTTGTTTGTGTGGACACGGGTAGCTATCCCAGGATAAAATCCAAGGATAACCTCTGCAACCAGAGGGCAGGGACCAGTGGAGTGAACCAAAAGTGCTCCATCGCTGCAAGCATATGCAGTATAAATAATGCTGAGTTTCTCCTTTTCTCCGCAGGCCAAATTAGAAAATGGATCCAGTATGAGCGATACGTTGCTGTAAGTGAATGCAAGTTGTATGGTTTACGGTGCAATCCTAGGCATGTCTTACCCAGTCGTAAGCCGCGTTGTGTTCACTGGGGCTGACGTCCAGCGAAGTGGATATAGGATTGCAGCCTTAATTTCTCCATCGGGCAGGGGTGCTGGCTCCAAGCTTGAGGGGACCCCGGCAAAGTGCCCCCCTAGTGGGCTCCATCCGGAGTTGGTGAATCTCCATGGCTGTCTCACGTGACACCGCCACCCGCAGAGGTCCTACGAGTGCCGGGCAGGTGGCTCCAGGAGTCACCAGCGTTCTGATTTCCCACAGTGCAGTGCAGCTGATATAGCATTGCTCCGGGGTGAAGAAACCCAAAGAATTGGATCTTTCAATCTTTGATTCCATTGGTCTTTGTGAATTCCGATTCAGCTGACCTGGGTTGCAACTCCTGGACTAAAGCATGGGTCGGAACTAAGGGTGCAATCCTGTGTGTGTTTAGACAGAAAAAAAGCCCTACAACTCCCAGCATTCCCCAGCCAGCTGGCTGGGGAATGCTGGGAGTTTTAGGGCTTTTTTCCTGTCTAACAGGCACAGGATTGCGCCTTTAGTTATCCACTGAGTCTTGTGTTTCCTGGATGCTCCAACACAGTTCTCAGCTCCGTAAAGTATGAAAATACATTTAGAAGTGCGTCCTTTGAGAGCAAATAAAAATGCCCATTTGTATAGAAACCTTTATGGAGTTTAAAAAAAAAAAAGACCACTGCAGGTTAAAGGCCGGACCCAGGTTATGGATGAACATATGTGAAAGTGACATGGATTGGAAATAATTTCTGTGAAGCACCCAGAGAGGTTCTGTAACAGAACTGTAACAAATAAATTGGGCGGTATAGAACGATAATAAATAAAATTAAATAAATTCATTTCATTCATTTATCGTACTTTTACCCTGCTCCTTAGCCAAAAAAGGCTCTCGGAGTGGCTTACAATAAATTAGCCAAGAAGACAGTCCCTGCCCTCAGGCTTACAATCTCAAAAAGACATGACACACAAGGAAAATGAGTTCAGGAGGGAAGAGGGAAAAGAGAGAGTGAGAGAGAGAGAGAAATTAAGGGGACCAGCGGCAGGGTTGATGGGATTGTCCTGCTCCCGAAGGGGGAGAGTCCAACTGGAGCAGGTCCTGATGTTTCCTCTGCCCGCTCCTGTCCCCCTTGCTCTTTCTTCTTCCCCACAGGGCCAACATGTAATAAATAAATCGGGCGGTATAGAACTACAATTAATAAAATTAAATAAATAAACTGATTCTCTCATCCCTACTCTGGGGGGCTTATATGTGGGGAAAGCCCCCGGGTGGCTCCATAGTGGCGTTGTGTTGTTTATATGACGCAGAAGCTATTGCAGAGCCATCCCAGGACATTTCCCCGAAGCTCCAAAATTAGGAAGTCGGGGATTTACCCTGACTTTTTTCTCTGAAGCGACGACGTTGCATGTGCTGTCTGTTGCTGCTCCGGAGTTGCGGCGGAGGCGTGGCCAGGCAGATGGTGGCCCCTGATTGGTTGCCATCTGCCCAGATGGGAGAGGGGGTGGGCCAGCGAGCCGAATTCTTCTGGCGTGGGGAGGAAACACTTGGCGAGGAAAGCCCCACAGTAAGGAGGGGGCGAAGCTGTGGGGAGTTCGAATGTAGGGATGCGCAGATGCGCAATGGCACTTGTGCAGCAACACGGCAGATCGTGGTGGGGCGGCACATGGGGCAGCGGTGGTGGCGGCTCCTCCTCTAGAGTCCGATTGAAGGATGCAAACCCCGCGCTCGCTCCTTGCCTTGGGGACAACCCTGCAGGAGCGCAAGCGCGGGGTTTGGGGGGCTTGCAGCACCAATGTGTCATCGTCAAGGCACCCTCTGGGTCACTGGGGGAAATTTAAATGGAGGTGGCTCTCGGATCCAGCCATGCAACGCTCATCCGAGTGCCAGGTGAGAAATATGTTTAAAGAGAGGCCGGGTGGGGCGGGGCAGAGCACACGTCCATGGTGGGTCCTGCCAGGTGTCGAGTAAGAATTTTCAGTTTCCCCAGTTGTCAGAATGGGGCTTCACCACTTTCTCTCCATTATTCCTAATCCCCGTTATGTCTGATAATAATAATAATAATAATAATAATAATAATAATAAATAATAATAATAATAATAATAATAATAATAATAATAATACATTTCTTTCCCGCCTCTCCCTCAGGATCGAGGCGGGGAACAACATTGATACAGTTGACATAAAATACATAAAACTGATTAAAACTTATAAAATTAATACATTATTAAAATACAGATAAAACTCTTAAAATTCAATTGGGTAGGCTTGCCGGAATAGATCAGTTTTTTATGGATTTCTTAAAGTCAAAAAGACAAGTTGACGAATCTCCTTTGGCAGGCCATTTCACAGTCTGGGAGCGGCAGAAGAGAAGGTCCTCTGGGTAACGGTTGTCAGCCTGGTTTTGGCCAACTGTAGCAAATTCTTCCCAGAGGACCTGAGCGTGTGGGGCGGATTGTACGGGGGAAGGCGGTCCTGCAAGTAACCTAGATCTAAACCATGTAGGGCTTTAAAGGTAATAACCAACACTTTGTACTTCACCTGGAAACTAATTGGCAGCCAGTGGAGTGATCGTATGTACCGCCATGATTCATGAGCTTTGGGTATTGGGTAGTCTAAAAACGTAATGAAGAAATAAAATACATAATAATGCATTAGCTGGCCAGATGCTGTGACATCTGCTTTCAGTTGTTGCACAAATGGTTCTTTTTCCGTCCCTTTGTCCTCCAATGACCTCTGGCCACCTTCAGCGGTAGAATAGAACCCATTCCTTTGCTTGCTACTCCCCCTTCCTGACACTTTGATGTCTTTGCAGTTTTCAGGTGAGCCACATGAAGACGGAACTGTCCCCGATTGTCCCAGGCCTGGCGATCGCCGCATGCCTGCGTTCCTCAGTGAGGTGGTGTGTTTTACTTGGGGTTTCCTCTTGGAGAAGTTGTAATCAGCATTTCTCCTGCATAGTGTCTGGCTAAAGTTCAGGCTCCCCCGATTTTGTCACAGTGCTTAAGTTGATAGGCGCTTCCGAATGTTGAAAGCAGTTCACGTAACTTTGTCACCATGCACTAAGCAGGCGGATATGCTTCGAACCGGGGTTCCCTACTGCTCATCTGTCTACCTGTTACTTATTATATTGTCCCTTATCTTCCAAGGGGTGTGTCCATCGCCTAGTCCACTAATGTTTTATCCAAACTGTTTTAAAATTATTTTAATTACTATTAAATTATTCTGTTACTAAGTATATTTAAATCTATGTACTATTGGCCAATAGGCTCTTAATAAACTTTTACTTACTTACGTAACTTTGTCTGTGCAACAACCCCACGGAGTGGATCACAAGGTACACTGGGCAGCAGGTAGAGCCATTATAGTGCAATGGGAGTGTTGGGTTACATAGACCTAGGCCTAATCTACACCAAGCAGGATATTGCACTATGAAAGCGGTATATAAAAGGCAGGAACTACACTACTGCTTTATTGCAGTATTGAAGTGCAATGACAACTGTTGGGGCTCATTGACACATACTATTTACCGCTTTCATACCGCTATATCCTGCTTGGTGTGGCTCCTGCCTTTTATATAACCGCTTTCATAGTGCAATATCCTGCTTGGTGTAGATTAGGCCCTAGACTCAGATCCCCAGTCAGACACAAAGCTCACCAGGTGATCTTGGGCCAGCTGCCATCTCTCAGCCTAACCCACCTCACAGGGTTGTTGTGAGGACAAAACGGGTGGAGAGTGGTCACCACATACAGTGCCCTGAGTGGCAGCCTTTTCCATCCGTGGGTCCTCAGATGTTGTTGGACTGCAAATCCCATCATCCTCAGCTAGCATGACCATTGGAGGGCACCAGGTTGGGGAAGACTGGTCCAGCCTTTGATGGGTAGATTTAAAATATAATCCAAAACCTCTGATTAGTCAGCCAACATCAAGAATTCCTGCTTTTCTCTCTCTTTGTAAGGACACTAAACAAAATCGCATACTTGGACTGAGTGCCCAGAACTTTCCAGAAATCAAAGGCTGATTGTTACTGAGTAGAACTGAGTTTCTCCTCAACATGGAAAGTAAATGTCCATGCTGTTTGCTTAATGGATTCTCAATATTTATAATTGCACAATAATAAGTAAAATACATGTGGTTGCAAAAAAAGCAAATGCTATTTTGGGCTGTGTTAATAGAAGTATAGCTTCCAAATCGCGTGAGTTACTGGTTCCCCGCTATTCGGCATTGGTTAGGCCCCATCTTGAGTACTGCGTCCAGTTCTGGGCACCGCACTTCAAGAAGGATGCAAACAAGCTGGAGGGGGTTTGGAGGAGGGCAACGAGGATGATCAGGGGTCTGGAAACAAAGCCCTATGAGGAGAGACTGAAAGAACTGGGCATGTTTAGCCTGGAGAAGAGAAGATTAAGGGGAGACATGATAGCACTCTTCAAGTACTTGAAAGGTTGTCACACAAAGGAGGGCCAGGATCTCTTCTCCATCATCCCAGAGTGCAGGATGCGGAATAATGGGCTCAAGTTACAGGAAGCCAGATTCCAACTGGACATTAGGAAAAACTTTCTGACTGTTAGAGCAGTATGACGATGGAACCAATGACCTCGGGAGGTGGTGGGCTCTCCCACATGAGAAGCATTCAAGAGGCAGCTGGACAACCATCTGTCAGGGATGCTTTAAGGTGGATTCCTGCATTGAGCAGGGGGTTGGACTCAATGGCCTTATGGGCCCCTTCCAACTCTACCGTTCTATGATTCTATGGCCCAGTATGTCATCCCGTAATGCTTGAACTCATTATGTCCTATATATATATTTACTTCTGGTTCATTCTTTTGCATAAATGGCAAGTATAGAATCATGGGATTTAGTTTTGAGAGACCATGAGTGTAGACTTCAAGATGCGTATTAAAGGGACACTTGAACTTTAAAAAAAACCTTACTGAATTTAAGCGACTTCTTTTTAGCTTCCTTGACTTGCTGTAGTGGACACGCCTCTTCCTTTTGTATATATGTATATAATATGTATACTTGCCACCGGCGGTATACATACTATAATACATATGGTAGGCTGACCAGATAAAATCCAGGTCAGGGCTCATGTAACTTTAACAGTTGTAGAGAAAAGGGAATTTCAGCCAGAGTCATTTATTTATTTATTTATTTATTTTATTCCATTTTTATACCGCCCCATAGCCGAAGCTCTCTGGGCGGTTTACAAAACTATACTGGGCACTATACTAGAGTGACCCTATACAAAAGAAGGCAGGGCCCCTGCAACTTTAACTGTTGTGATGAAGAGGGAATTTCACCAGGAACTGGCTGAAATTCCCTTTTCTCTACCACTGTTAAAGTTACATGAGCCCTGACCTGGATTTTATCTGGTCACCCTAACGTATGGAGTTTGCTGTATATCTTGGTGTTTTTCAATGAAAGCATAGCTTGTCAGTGGGCCCGTTCAGACGACACGCTAAGCCACGGTTAGGCCGCTAACCCTTTTGCAGCAAATGGTGAGTGAGCGTGTTTAAACTGTGTTTACGTAGCCACTGTGGTTTAGGAGTGGCTCAAGCAACACGCTCAGTCATGATTCACGTGACACTTTCAGCCATAACGTTTAGCTCAAAATGCTTAACCGCTGCGGCTCAGCGTGTCGTCTGAACAGGGGTCTTTGTGTGTGTGTGTTTTTCTAATTAATCCCTTTTAATGCCGTGTCTCCCCTCTCCCCAATTCTTCTAGACCGAAGGTAGAGAAGCGACATTTGGTCTGGCTGTTTCTTTCCATGCTCTTGGCGTATTCGCTTTTCTTTGCTTGGAGAGCAAATTTGGATATTTCAAAGCCTTTGTTCAGGGGAGTGGTGAGTTTGCGTCCGGTGAATAACACTGCTTCATGGTGGTGGGCGGTTGTTTTATTTTTATTTTTACTTAACCTCTAGGATTTATAAGGGGTGAAATGGAACCCTGTGAGCAGATTCATATTTAGGGCTGTTGCATGTGTAAATACGCATCAAAGCGGTGTGTGGGGGGGTGGGTGGGCGGGGCGCAGACACCTCTGACCTGCAGGCCCAATAAGGCTTGGCGGGGGTGGTGGACCCTATATGAAACCAGACTGCCAGCTTTCCCTGCCTTATCTCTGACCACCGATATGAGATAAGACCGTTTCCTTACACTGCCCAAGCTGCATGAAGACTTTTTAAAAAAGCCTCCAGGCAGTGTTGGCGGGGATTTACAGGGGAGCGGCTGCTAGAGAGCGAAGGACTGACCCTCCCCCCCCAACGCTGTCCCCCCTCCTCGAAAAATCACCCCTCCTCGCTGCATTAAGACTTTTAAAAGGGAAATAGTAACTTGGCAATAAATAATGAAGCAATAAGTATTGTGTATTTGTATAAAAGGATTGAAATAATTGCAGACTTAGATTGAAAACTGTGTGGAGGCTATAAGTTTAAAATCACTGTGAAGTTGTTATAAGAGAGAAATAAAAGGGAAAAAGGGAGAAAGATTTGGGACAAGTTTAAAAAATTTTATAAGAGAAAATAATGAAATATGGAAATATTTGAAGTAGATAGAAAATTATGTGAAGTTTTATGTTGTAACAAGGGAGAAATAAGGGGGAGAAAGGGAGAAAGGTTTGGTTAATTTTATAATTAAGTAAGAGAAGAGAAGAGGGTTTTCTTATGGTGAATGAAAATATTTTATAAGAGAAGAATAAGGGGGTTTAATTTCACTTGAGGTCTGTTTTAATAACTTTTAATATTAGGGGAATAAGAATGTTAATATTTAGTTGTGTTAAAAGGGGAGGATGTTTTTTGTCTTTTTTGTACTTTCACTTTAAAAGAATTTATAAAATGGTTGTGAGAAAGGTAGGGGGTCCTTTTAATTGTTGTATGTTTTGTAAGTTTTGTTTCTATGTTTCTATGTTTTTTAATGTTGAAATGGAATAAAAATCTTTAATAATAAAAAAAAGACTTTTAAAAAGTCTGTTTGCAGGAGAGGAGGGGCAGCGTATGAGTATGTGCCGGGGTGGACAGTCACGTCGTGGGGTCACACACGGCTACAATGGGGCGGTCTCACTCAGTGTGGCCGTGTGACCCCCAACATGCCTGCCCAGAACCAGTTTGGCCCTTGGGCTGAAAAAAGGCCCCCCCCCCCCATCTGCATTAAATATTAGAAACTTCTAGAAAGATTTCACACCGTTTGCCCATTGAGCCCACTGTTGTCTGCGCCAGGGTCTCGGGCACAGAGACCCCCCCCTTGCCATCACCGGCTCCTTGATCCGGAGATGGTGGGAATTGAACCAGAGACCCTGTGCTTGCAAAGCCAAGTGCCATCCCGTCGAGCTCTGGCACCTCCCCTAGAGTTTTGCAGATCAGAAAACCCGTCTCCGCCTTCCGTAGGCATTAGAGCTTGACCGGCACCCCTGTGCAAATGTTGCCAACAGGGCATTCCTGTAGAACTGGGGATACTGTATGATATTGCCCCCCCCCCCCACAGGTCGAGCGGTTCTGGATGCAGAGCAACGCCGTGGTTGCTGTTCTAGCCGGCCTTGGCTTCTCCTCGCTCTTCGCCTTCGGTGAGGCTTTCATGGAGAACAGCCGCGCGTTTCGCCGCCTGGAGTGGCTCGCGGCTGCCCTTCTCGTTACAGCGCAAATGTACAGCAATTACAGGTAACTGGCAGCAAGACAGCGGACCCGGCGCTGTGGATTGTGTGTAAAAGTCCATTTCTTACCAGGATGGGCTTTCCGGATACCTCTGGAAAGTGCTCATTTCCCCCCTCCATGCTAATGGCTGCTGCCATTAGTGCGGAGGGGGGAAATGCGTGATTTCTTCAACCTTAGGAAAATTGCGCATTTCTCCACCACCACCAATGGGGGTCTTAAAGTCCCTATTAATGCAAGTCTTAATAGGGCGGTGAAGGTCCACATTGGCAGGGGCGGGAATGTGCTGCCATTAGCACGGAGGGGGGAAATACGCCATTTCCCCAGCCTTGGGGAAATGGCGCATTTCTACCCGCTCCAACTGTGCCAGTGGGGGCCCTTAAAGGCCTTATTATTAAGAGGGCCTTTAATGCTCCAACTGCCGCGGGGGTGGAGTGGGGGCGGAACTCGCGATTTCCCCAAGGCTGGGGATATTGCGTTTTCCCCCTCACTGGGTTAATGATGGCCGCCATTCACGTAGCTCAGGAAAAGGTGCAATCCCAGAAGCCAGGGAGAACCCGCGCCCGAGTGCTTTTGGGGGCATGCGAGCGCTAAGGTGCGGGACCATCCTGTCGCTGGGCGTGTCCATAGGGGTGTCCGCTGCCCTCATGTACCCAAGTGGATGCCCACTCCATCCCTTCCTATCCTCTTGGGCACAGACAAGAGATGATGGAGAGTTTTGATTTTTAAATGAACCAACGTAATGTTTACTTCCTGGACTAATACATGAATTGGACTGCCGTTCTCTTTTGGACTGCCTGCTTCGCCATATCCCCAGCTCAAAAATTACGTACAAAAATGTGCTCTTTAGAGGGCAGTGTGTACGGAGATGCCTGTTTTAGGGGGAAATGTGTACAAAAACATGTATTTCAGGGGGAAATATTTTAGGTGGAATGTGTGGAAAAATACATATTTTAGGAGGGAACGCGTATAAAGTCTGTATTCTAGGCAGAAACGTGCACCATTTGAGCTTGAACTTTTGTGGATTTAAAATAAATGCAGAAAACAGGGCAGAACCGAGTCATGATTGTTGTGAACTACCTAGAGGGCTTCGGCTGTTGAACGATACAAATGAATAAATGAAGAAAAGAGTCGCCCATGTGCAAAACCATCAGATTGGAAATAGACTGACCTCTCTGGTGTGGTTGGTACTGTTTTGGCCACAGGTAACTAAGTTTGCTGTCAGTATTTGGGTCAGTGATGATTATAGCAACAAATAATTCGGCACCGTGTTTCAGATAATAGCCCAGCCTTCCCCAGTCTCATGCCCTCTAGATGTGCTGGACTACAGCACCCATGCTGGCTGGGGGATTCTGGGAGCTGTAGTCCCACACATCTGGAGGACACCAAATTGGGGAAGGCTGCAGTAGCCTGACAGATGCCTCCCGAAGCTGGCAGAAAAGGCACCAGGGTGAGAGCTTTCCCTTGTGGTTCATCTTCAGCATAGAATCATAGAATAGTAGAGTTGGAAGGGGCCTCTAAGGCCATCGAGTCAATCCTCCTGTTCATTGCAGGAATCCACCTTCAAGCATCCCTGACAGATGGCTGTACAGCTGCCTCTTGAAGGCCTCTAGTGTGGGAGAGCCCATAACCTCCCTAGGTCATGGCTTCCATTGTCGTACTGCTCTAACAGTCAGGAAGATTTTCCTGATGTCCAGCCGGAATCTGGCTTCCTGTAACTTGAGCCCATTATTCCATGTCCTGCACTCTGGGAGGATCGAGAAGAGATCCTGGCCCTCCTCTGTGTGACAACCTTTCAAGGACTTTAAGAGTGTGATCATGTCTCCCATCTGGTACTCGGAGGTATCCCCCATCTGAACGTAGAGGTTCCCCTTAGCTTGCCATGGCGATGAACCGAGACTTCCGTGCTTTATTTTATGACTGAAGAGGGCTTTGAGCCTTGGGTGCCCATGCTCAGGCTAAGCACACTTTATCCATCGCTTATCCGATAGCCAATTGTTACTGTGAACGTGCTTGTCAATCCTTGGCCCTGCATAGGATTCTCACTGGCAAAGCTGCTGTTTATCTCGCTGGGCTACCTGGGAAACAAGGGGCAGGGGACACCCATTGCTTTCTTTCTTCATTCATAGTCTCTTTTTGTCCCAGTGTCTGTGACCAAAGCCGTAACGATGTCGTTGACCGCTTCGCTCGGAACCTTTTGACCTCCATGCCCCCAGATGCCACCCTCTTGCTAAGGGGGGACTTGCCCGGGAATTCTCTTCGTTACCTTCATTACTGCGAAGGAATCAGGCCTGATGTTACCTTAGTTGATCAAGAGGTAAGGCTGCAAGGGAGCTCATTTCTTGCCCTCTAGATGTGCCGGACGGCAACTCCCAGTGGCCCTGCCGGCTGGGAATGATGGGCTTTACACTCCAGCACACCTGGAGGACACCAGGTTGGAGAAGGTTCAGAGCCTGATTTGTGAATTGGGATGTCCCGAGCGCCCGACTGGGCCTGGAATCCAACAGACCCGTCCCTATCCATGCCCTCCGGACCCAGTCGGGCACACTTGGGCACTCTGGACCTAGTCCAGAGCCTCCAGAAATGGTGCACTTGCTCCCGTTTCGTTCATGGCGGCCTCCATTGATATAGGGTGGAAATGCGAGACTTCGTCAGTCAGGGCAGGTGGCCGCCATTAGAGTTGCAGGGAAAAACCCTTCTCCTCTCCCTCCCACCCATTGGTGCCTGTAAGGGCCTCTTAAAGGTTGCATTAAAAGAGGCCCTTTCAGGCCTTGATGGGTGCTGGGGGAGGGGTGGGAAAACACACATCTGGGGCCTCTGGAAAGTGTGCAGTTCCCCCGGCACGTTAATGCCGTGCCGGGGGAATTGCGCACTTTCCAGGGGGGCAGACGTGCGGACGCTTACAGTGCTGAGGGCCAGCTGGGCAGCACTTGCAAGCTTGGCTCTCGCTACGTGTGTTTGAGGCACCCTTTGAAGACCCATCTCTTGACCTAAGCTTTTCCTTGCTGATTGTGCCGCCCAGCTAAAGCTGTTTATTGACTGTTGTGCTTTTAGCTTTGGTTTTAAATGTTTTGAACATTCTTAAAAGTTAAACACGCTAACTTTTGCATTTATTACGATGCGTTTTAATGTCTTATTCTATAAAACCGCGCACAGAGTCTTCAGATACATTAAGCAGTATAAATTGATATCATCATCATCATCAAATATTTATTATTTCCGTTGATACATATGTTGTTGTACGCCGCTCTGGGATCCAGATTGGATGAAGTGTGGCATATAGATTATTCCAAGAAATAAAATTAAAATGTCACCTTGTAATCGTCGGTTCTAGATGATGACTTATCACTGGTACTTACCAAAGCTGGCCAAACATTTGCCCGGTGTCGTCTTTCCTGGGAACCGTTGGAATCCTGTGGAAGGGCTGTTACCCGACGGGACCGTCACGTTTAATCTTCACCATTTTCTCAAAGTAAATAAACAGTAAGCAGTCCTTTTCGTATAATAGCTTTCCTGACATTGCATTGGCTCTTGTGTAGCGTCTGGTCCTGCAGGCCAAGGTGCAGCTTTCCCACCCGGGCTTCCTTGTTGTTGAGAACACCTTTGCAGCGAGTGGTTTTGTTCACCTGATCTTCTGCAGGGAATTCGGAGCAGCTTTGATGGGATCCGGTGGGATTTCCCATCCGCTGGTGGACCCAGTCAGCCCTTGCATAGCTTCAACAATGTTACAGTGTTGGATATTCCCGGACCAGCCACCACGGCAACTTGCATACAGTGAGAACTGGCTCAGTTATTTAAACTGTGGAGGAGTCTGGGCCTAGAAGCATCCCACGCAGGGAACCCGGAGGAAAGGAGGTAGCCTAGAACCCAAACTTTTAATCCAGCCTTCCACAAACTCCTGCCCTTCAGATGATTTGGACTACAACTCCCAGGTTTCCTGACCATTGGCAGAGTGCCTCTCCTGGTATGAAGCTACCCATACACGACTCTAAGCCTCTGAGGCCCTCCTGTGAGTGCTTCCGCCTAGGGAGGTCCGGAAGATGGCAACAAGGAAGAAAGCCTTTTCGGTGGTGACACCCCCCCTCCCCAAATTCTGGAATGTCTCCCCAACGTTGCCATCTTTTCGGCGCCAGATTAAGACTTTAATCCCAGGTATTTGACAGCATATGATGGGGCTTTTAATGTCAGATGTTTCATCAGATCTTGATATTTTATTGTTAATTGGGTTTAGCTCTTTTAATTTATAACCGTTTTTTTTTTGTATGTTTTAATCCCTGTTGTAAGACACCTTGAATCTTTTTTTCTGAGAGACGTCTTAAGAAATAATAATAGTAATAATAATAGGAACAACAACAATGACTATGTCAACAGGAAAAGGTCACAATTATCCCGTTAGTCACATCGCTCACCAGCATCACATCAAAAAACTATACAGAAAACCTTCAGAAACTGGGCCTACCACAGTACCTCTACACCAACATCCAGAAAGCAGTCACACTTAAAGCATGCTCAATAGTCAGGAAATGCCTGAATCAGTAAAAGACAGCATGACTTGGCAAAGCCCGGCATGTTCATCTAGAAAAACTGCCACGAGTGAGAAAAGAGAGATGATAATAACAATAAGTCACTGGCATCACATCAAAACACTACAGAAAACCTTCAAAAATTGGGCCTACCAAACTACATCCACACCAACATCCAGAAAGCAGTCATACTTAAAACATGCTCAATTGTCAGGAAATTCCTGAATCTGTAAAAGACAGCATGCCTTGGCAAAGCCCGTCATGTCTGTCTAGAAAAACTGCCACGAACGAGAAAAGAGATAATAATAATACGAAGAAGAAGGAGGAGGAGGTTGCCATGCTTGCTGGGGCTGATGGGAGTTGAAGTTCAAAACGTCTGGAGGACACGAGATTAGAAAAGGAATCTCTGGTTTATCTGATCACACTTATATACCTTAAAAAACGGCGGGATATAACTATAATAAATAAATAGATATACTGCTACTAACCCAAAAATGACTATTGCTCCTAGCGCTCCAGTTGCTTTTGCTGCTACCTGGAAACAGTTTGATTGTGTCACTCTAGTTGCCTGTATTTATTTACTTATTTGGTTATAACCTTTAAAGTGTTGGTTATTACCTTTAAAGCCCTACATGGTTTGGGTCCAGGTTTCCTGCGGGATCTCCTTCTCCCATATAGTCCACCCCGCACGCTCAGGTCCTCTGGGAAGAATCTACTACAGTTGGCCAAGACTAGGCTGACAACCGTTACCCAGAGGACCTTCCCTTCTGCTGCTCCCAGACTGTAGAATGACCTACCGGAGGAGATTCGCCAATTTAGCAGTCTCTCTGACTTCAAGAAAGCCATGAAGACTGATCTCTTCCGGCAGGCCTACCCAGCTGAATTTTAAGACTTTGTTGATTTTAATGATGTATTAATTTTTATATGCTTTTAATCAGTTTTCTGTATTTTATATTGTCTGTATGGTGTTGTTCCCCACCTCGAACTGGAAGGGAGAGGCGGGTAAGAAATATATTGTTATTATTATTTACTCGTTCATTCATTTGCGTCATTGTTTGCTTCAGCAAAGAAACCTTTGTCTGCATTGGGCTCCACGAAGGTGATCCCACCTGGAAGAAAGACTATTTCCTTTGGCCGTGGGGCTCTTGTGACAAGCTCGTGCCTTCGAAAGCACCCTTTGACCCCAAGGAGTGGGTTGATCGGACCAGGAATCTCTACACCTGGAGCGAGGAGTACGGGAGGTGAGAGACGCAGAATGGATCTCCACTTTTAAATAGCGGTGAAATTGGACGAAGAAGAGGATGTGGATGCCATCATGTCTGGCCTAGCGTAAGAGTTCGGACTGTAGAGAACTGCTGCATACTGAGCCTGACTATTGGGTCCATCTAGCACACTGGTTCCCAACCCACCCACCCACATGACCCTGTTCAGACCACACACTAAGCCACGTCGGTTAAGCTTTTTGAGCTAAACATTATGATTTAGCACGTCGTGTGAACCATGACTTGGCGTGATGTGTGAACAATTCCTAACCATGGTGGCTACATAACCACGGTTTAAACACACTCACTAACCATTTGGTGCAAAAAGGTTAACGGCCTAACCATGGCTTAGCGTGTTGTCTGAACTGGCAGCGTTGAGTCTGGCCATTGGGTCCATCTAGCCCAGTATTGTGGACACTGACTGGCAGCAATAACTCTCCAGGGTTTGAGGGGGAATTCATCCCCAGCCTTTACCTGCATAGGATGGAGCAGATCTCTCTCTCCACCTGCAGACAGGGAGGTGAGTGGAGAGAAGGGCGGCCTGCCCTTGAAAGACTCCCCATTGCAGCCACGGAATCTCCCATTGCTCTCACTGCCCCGCCATCAGTTGAGAGCTGACATAGCTAGAGCCACCTGAGCCCCACCCGGGGCTCAGCTACATCATATTATAGGCCTTGCACCCATGAGTCCTCTTTGGTAGCCAAGCACTTCTTCCCAAATGGGGCCTATTACCCTGTCTCTTAAGACGGCGGTGCTCTCGGGGGCTTGGTGGCCGCTCGGCGTCCCTCTCTACCACAGAAGCGGAGCTTTCCGCCTCTTCTTGAAGAGACCCATCTGAAAGCATCAGCCCTGAAGGGCCGCGGCCATCTTGGGGAGTGCCAGGGTCCTCTGAGGTAACCTGTTCCCAGGGGACATCTGGCTGTGAAGGTGCACGCTCTTCCTTTGAGGAGGAATCCCCCGGGAGGGTTGTGGTATCAGTGCGCCAGTGGCAGTAACAGCCAAAAGGGGCATGTGCAAGGAGAGGCAGGTGGTTGGCCACTGCGTGAACAGAACGCTGGATTGGACGGTCCTTTGGTTTGATCCAGCCCCACTCTTCTTCTGTTCTGCTGCGGCTTTGGATCCACTGGATCCAACCCCCTTCCACTTCCCCAAGCATGGATCACGTGGGCCCCTGTTTAGCCATCCACCCTTTTGACTTCATGGTGACCTTCTCTGCCTGGCCCAGCACAGCACCCCCCCCCCTCTGTTCCCTTTTGAAGGTTTGATGCTTCTTCGTGGGAGTCGGTAGCAAATGAAGAGATGTGGCAAGCCAGGTAAGGGTCGACACCCCCTCCCTCCGCCCAAACCCCTTCCCCAGCCACACGTTATCCTGTCTGAATGAGTTCTCAAGGGAAGGGAAGCACCTGTCTGGTCACCCCTGACCACTGCACCATGGATTGCAGGATTTGGATAGGGTAGGGTGACCCTATGGAAAGGAGGACCGGGCTCCTGTGTCTTTAACAGTTGTAGAGAAAAGGGGATTTCAGCAGGGGTCCTTTGTATGCAGGCAGCACCTGGTGAAATCCCCTCTTCATCACAACAGTTAAAGAGGTAGGGGCCCTGCCCTCCGTTGTATCTGGTCACACTAGGCAGGGCTCCTGCAGCTTTAGCTGTTGGGATGAAGAGGGGATTTCACCAGGTTCTTCATATATACAAAGGACACTGCTGAAATTCCCTTTCCTATGCAACTGTTAAAGATACAGGAGCCCCGTCCTCCTTTCCATATGGTCACCCTAGGATAGGGTATTGCATCTGGTCTTATATGGGGCTGCGCTCCCCCTGAAGGAGCACGTGTGAAGTTTGGGCTCAACACTAGCTAGGGAAGCTCAGGTAGCAGATGTGGCCAGGAGTATATTTTACCAGCCTAGGCTGGTACACCAGTTGCACCCCTATCTGGAGACAGAGGACCTTATTATTTATTTATTTGCTTACAATACTTATATACCGCTCCCCATTCAGAATTTCAGAGCGGTGGACAAAATAAAATAGAAGAAGAACAGAAGAAAAACACATTAAAAGTACATTTTTAAATTCATGCTCTGGTGACATCCGGGCTGGGCTACTGCAGCATATTCCACGTGGGGCTGCCTTTAAAGACTGTTCAGGGATTTCAGCTGCTTCAGCATATGGCTGCTCAGATATTGGTGGGGTTTGGGCGGTCGGCTCATACTGCACCAGCGGCACCGGCTGCCACTGCATTTCTGAACCCAACTGAAAGTGCCATTTTTCACCTTCCAGTGGTTTGGACCCAGGTTACTTGAAGGACACCTTCTCCCATCCCAGCCTGCCTGCACTCTGAGGTCATCTGCCCTTCTGGTTAGGCTGGAGAGTAGAAGGGAGAGAGGGATTTCTTAGTGGTGGCCCCGCATTTCTGGAATCAGCTTCCATCAGAGGTTCATCAGACCCATCTGTTTTGTGTTGCCCTTTCTGTAGTTCTTGGGCTGCTTGTTCTATTGGCACATTGAGGGTGGTGGTCTAGGAAGCAGAACCTGGTGTCCTGCCGTGGTATGGAAACGGAGCCTGGGGAAATCCCTTCCTGCCTTGCAAGTAATCCTTTCAGGTCGTCTCCCCCAACCTGGTGCCCTTGAGATGTATCGGACTACAACCCTCGTCATCCCCAACTCTCATGGGTATGGCTGCGGTGATGGGAGTTGTACGGCACATCTGGAGGGCAGGATGTTGGGGAAGACCGCGTTAAAGCTTCCTTTGGCTAGCCCTGAGCCTTTCCTGCCATCACGGTGTACATTTTCCATGTGTGTTTTCCATGTTTTGTTCTCGCCTCAGGCACAGCACGCTGGGCCCTTCCCTGTTCGTTCCTCCAGCTAAACGTTAACGGAGGGAGGGAGGTCAGTTTGTGCCATGAGGAAGCGCAAATAGGACCGCCATGTCTACATTGGGTCTCAGAGTACAGGGAGATGGGACTCTCCTTCTGCATCCACACTGGTTCAGGGGCGCCGGATGTGTTCAAAGGATCCGCGCCCTGGCATCAATAAACCTCCCGCTTCCGTTCCTCCAGGATGAAGACCGCCTTCTTTCTCTTTGAACTTGCGGAAACTGCTCCCGTGTCTGCGGAAGTCAAGGCGCAGCTGTATACGCTGGCTTTCCATGTAGGCACTCACTCGTATTGGTTGGGTTAAAACAGGGCCCCGGACCCTCTTCCAGCCCGAAGGCTGTGTTGCATTTCAGAGATGCTCTCGGTTGGGGTATCGCACCGGTGGGGGGCGGCGGCAGAGGCAAAAGGGTGCAGCCGAAAGCAGAAGTGGTGTGGCCAAAACACGCCACATGACCTCCATATTGTAGCTTAATGCTCCGACTGCCAGCATCTAAGCCTTAGCAGAGGCGTCTTCCTGCCTTTTAGAATCGGCAGAAGACCTGCAGAAAAGCCAGGAGACCAGCTAGTCATTGGTTGTTGAGAGGAAGGGCGTGGGACCCAGGGTTCTGCACCCCTGGAGTAACAAGAAACCGCCTCTTCTGTTGGTTGGTTTGTTCGATAGCTTTCTGCCCTACCTTTTGATTATGTGATATAATAAAATCACAGTGAGCTTGGGGTGGGGGCGCGGTGGCTTCTGCATCATACAATCAACACCGGGCCACCGCACACCCACCCGGGGTTTTCATCACGTGTAGACAGCCCCCATACTCTAAAGGGATGGGCGGAAAGTAGATCTCCATATGTTTTGGATTTCAGTTCCCAGCATTCCTTATCATTGGTCATGCTGGCAGGGGCGTCTGGGAATTGAAGTCTCTAAAACATCTGGAGATCTCCCTTCTGCCTACTCCTGCTATATGTCCTTACTTGGGAGTAAGTCCTATTGAACTCAATGGGACTCATTACTGAGAAGACATGCATAGGATTACGCCGTTAGTATATTACATTCTACACTCAAAGGACATGTTTTGTTTTTTTCTTCGGCAGTTTTGAACAAATACTCTTCGTTTTTATGGATATTTTATATATAACTGGCTTGACTTTTTTTAAGCGAATATTTGTTCAGAATTGCAGAAAGGTTAGGGCGCGTCCTATGAACGTATGCCGTTTTTCTGGAGCTTTTCTATCAATATTTTGGAAATATCTTCACAACTGATTTGTCTTTCTCTCTCTCTCTCTTGTTCATAGCTGTACAAGGAAATCACATGCGCGCATGAAACTCACCCTGTGAACTGGCACAAAAACTATGCGATTGCTTGCGAGAGGATGCTGCGTTTCCACCCACAAAGGGAAGACCCGGAAATGCTCCTCTCGGAAGCCATCAAGCATTTCCTCCTTTACGTGGAGAAAGCTGCAGACGATCCTCAGCAGCGCAGCATTTTGCAAGCCGTAAAGCACCTGAAGAAAGAACTTGGGCAGTTGAGGGGAATGAAGGGAGGTGGACATAGGCAGCATGCATAGGATGGCTCAGCGGCCCGCAGGCGCGATCTGAAATCGAATGAGATGTGAACAGCTCTTGGAGCAATCTCTTCTAGGGAGGAAAGACTGTAAAGGAATAGGGAAATGTAAATGTCACCATCTCATAGCAAAGGTATCTGTCAGCTTTCCCCAAATGCTGTCATCCAGATGCGTTGTGCGACAGATCCCATCATGCCGGGGACAATGGGGACTGTTGTCTAATGTTTATGGAGGGCACCAGGTTGGAGAAGGCCAGTATATGCCGCTTACTTGCAGTACTTCTCAGCTTGGGATAAAAATTCTAAAAGGGAGGGATGAAATGATAGAGGCGGATGAAACGATGCTTGAGGTGGATAGAAAGCGGATAGAAGATTTTCTCCCTCATAGTACCAGGATCTGGAGTGATCCAGTGAAGGTGATTGAGAAGGGTCGTGGCTCAGTGGATAGAGCCCCTGCTTTGCATAAGGAAGGTCCCAGGTTTGATCCCCGGCATTTCCAGGTAGGGCTGGAAAACCGCTGCCTGAAACCCTGGAGAGCCGCTGCCAGTCAGAGTTGACGGCATCGGGCTAGATGGAACGATGGTCTCAGCCTAAGGCAGCTTCCGATGCTCCTATGACTGGCAGGAGTTTCAGGACAGATGAAAGGAAGCGCATCTTCACGCAATGCTAGGGGTCAGCGTCCGCCCTGTGGGAGGCTCGCCCCATCGCTGCTTCGTTGGCCATGTGAGCTTCGTCTGAGCCTCAGCTCAGCCTGTTAGGCGCTCAGCAGCCATCTCCCCCCACCCCCGATGCAGAAATTGTGCAACTTCACCCCGCTGCATCAGTGGAGCCTTTATGGCTGCTGTTAACGCCGCAGGGGCAAGTGTGCAATTTCGCCAGCGGGGGCGGATGGCTGCCAAGCGCTCGCCAGGGCTTTGCAAGTCCTCTCGAGTGCGGGCCTGTACTCACATTGCGGGCGCCTGGCTGGGTCCGGGGGTGCAGACGTGGGTGAGTCCATCAGGTATAGCGCATAGTTAAAACTATGGAGTTCTCTGTGGCCATCCTCACAGATTGCTCTCCTTCTACCACGGATAATGGCGCCAAGGCCTCAAAGGTCTTAACATGGCAGGGGGTATTTCATCCAGTGATGCCTCATTGAAATAGTAAGAAATCCCACTTTGCCTACCTCATCTGCAAGTCGGTGCTCCTTCGTCCTGCGCATTTGGGAACTTCCTATGATTACTCATCAGTAAGGGATATGAGCTATTTATAAACCCCAGATAACTCATGGTATTAATATATTTGAATCAGGGCTGAGCCATTGCCCATGGCATTACAAACAAGTTCTGGGGCTAGGCTTTGATTAGTCCCTCTGTATTACTCTTGGAACCATGGGCCAAACCGTGGTTTATTGTTATGTCGGAACTGGGAACTGTTGTTAATCTTAACTACAGTTTACTTTCGGGTAAGAAGCCAAAACTGTAATTTGAAGTTGGATTGTTTTCTTACCTAAATCATAGTTAAGACTGAACCATGTTTGTGTGGGTTTGGACATCATGAGAAACCATGTGAAAACAGAAGTGAAACCTTCCACTCTTCTTGCACCTACCCTGGAGTCAGAGGGGCAGGGGGAGTTCATAAGCCTGAAGCTTGTTTACTGAGTTCCCAAACCATAGTTTATCGTTACATCCCAACACAGCCATTGAATCAAGATAAGTCGGTTGGGTTTTTCCCCTTGAGTACATCCTACAAACATGGGTGGTGGTGGTTGGCTTCTTCTGGAAAGGGGTGCATTAAGGATCAGGTTAATAGTCTACAGGTGCTATTAGACCCAACCCATTCTTGGGAGGAAGCAGCCTCAGTGATACAAAGTTATTTTCATCAGTTAAGATGTGCACCAGTTACTGTGCCTCTCCTGGACAGAGATAGCCTGACTAGCCTGACTGTAGTTCTGATAACATTCCTGTTGGATCTGTGTAATAATCCACTGGGGAGGGATCATCGCTCAGTGGCTGAACACGTTCTCGGCATGCAGAAGGTCCCAGCTTCAAGCCTTGGGCATCTCCACTTTCAAGAGGATCAAGTAGCTGTTGATGGGAAAACTTTCTCTGCTTGGGACCTAGAAGATCCACTGTCAGTCCAGGTAGGCCATTCTGAGCTAGATGGACAAATAGTTGTTGTTTTCATTCATTTCCCCTGGTAAATTTCAACAAAACAAAACAAAATAAAACAAAGAAAAGAATAGATAGATGATAGATAGATAGATAGATAGATAGATAGATAGATAGATAGATAGAATCATGGAATCATGGAACAGTAGAGTTGGAAGGGGCCTATAAGGCTGGAATCCACCTTAAAGCATCCTTGACAGATGGCTGTCCAGCTGCCTCTTGAAGGCCTCTCACGTGGGAGAGCCCACCATCTCCCTAGGTAATTGGTTTTATTGTCGTGCATGGGTTAAAAGAATCAGTTTCAACTGGCTACAAAACTCTAGAAAAAGTGGATTATACAGAAACCTCAGCAAAAGCAGATCAATTATCCATATATGTATCCATTCGCAAGTGGCCCCTGTACCACTTGCTCGAATGTTGATAGCGTTGTTAGGTCCTCAACCCATTACATCATCGGAGCATCCATTCATGCTGACCATATGTTAACTTCTAGGAAGTAGGTAAATAATTTAAGAGAACGTTTACATCCGTAAATATAAAAGAATGTTCCAATACAAAGTTTATCTGTATAATAACTCCCTCCCCAAAGGAAGCACCTACTGGGCATTTCCAAAACATACCATTAAGAGAAACATTCACTCTATTGCACCTCCAACAATTAGCTGAGGTAAGGGTCCCCTCTAGAAGAATTTGGTTTGGCGCCTGGTTGCCAGATTATATGCATCTTCTCACAATTGCTTTTATGCCTAATTCCAATAAACGACAGGTGGTGAAGCGCATAACCGGCAGTATGAAACATGCTTTAAAGTTGTTGACATGCGGAGAATTGCATGTTTACATGGTCACAATGCGCTTTAACTGCCGCAGTAAATTAAAACTCGCTATTTAACGCGCATTCGATAATGCGCATAATCGGACAGAAAACGCGCCTCAACTCCCGATTTGTGCTCCGCTCTTGTAGAGGTAATTTTTTAATGCGGCCTGAAAGAGCTTTAAATCGCTCTTGTAGAGGTACCCTTAGACAAACCCTTATTAAAGAGATGTGGCATCCAATGGACACGAAATGAGGGTTTTTTCCCCCTTGAATAAGACATAACCTAAGATCCATAGACACTTCAGATCCTGCCCTTGAGGACAGTTCACAAATTACAGTTAGAACAAAATACAACTGCAAGAATGCTGAGACATACAGAGCACATCACATCAAACTGAAAACAGCTGCTTTAGCTCCTGGTCTGTTTCCAGGCCTAATTCGTGGTTCTGGTTTTGACCTTTAAATCCAGATTATTTCAGGACTGGCTTCTCTTGTATGAACTTCTGGGACCTTCCTGGGAGGCCGTCCTTTGGTTCTATTGATTGGCCCTCTGAGTTGAGGTGGAGTTGAGCTAGGGCCTGTCCAGGTTCAGGCATAATGTGTAACTGGTTAGTTGAAAATGGAAGTGAATGCTTCCAGCCACCTGTCATAAATCACCAGCATTAAACCCGATAAGCAGGAGGGAAATGTCAATAGTCTGTGGTCAAAGCCAAAGTATCCATCAGAAACCAGGTCAAACAATACTGGGTTCAGGAATGCACCAAAGAGTAGTCCGAGTCTGGTCCAAGGTCAGGATATGTCCAGGCAAGATCAAGGAACTGGTATGCAAGCAATGACAATGAAGCACCAGGAACAATAGTTGCTTCCCGCGTCGCTTCTAGGTTCTGGCATGTCTTTTATGGGGATGGGGATGATTGCGAATTGCTGTCAGCAGCTGGCTTCTGCCTGTTCCATGAAGGGACACTCCCAGACACTCCCAGGCTCAGCTGTTCCTCCTTTTTGCTTAATCCCTCAAACTGAAGCACAACACTTCACGGCTATGCCTGAGCAAGGGTGGAGTTTATTCAGCTGCGATGCCCCAGGATGGCTCGTGTAGCCGTCTGATTGTTTTCCAGCAGTAGTGGAAGATCTTTTTATGGTCCCAAGCTTTTTAAGATATAGTTTTACGTGCTTATAATCTGGCCTTCACTTTTTGCCTCGTCTGTCACCGCAGTTTTTTTAAAGCTGTTTTCTATTTGTTCTTGTGTATATATTGCATTCTCTTATTTAAAATGTTGTTAGCTGCTGTGAAAACACCTGGAAACACCTCAAATACATGAAGGAATCCTCTGATTTTAAGCCTGTTTTTTCCAGAATCCTTTTCTCACCACAAAGAAGTTGAGGTTAAAAGTGTATTTAAGAACCGAGCTGGGCAAAATTGAAAAACGTGCCTTACCTCCACCCCTCCACCCCATACTCTTCAACTAGCCATCAGACGTTTGCCAAAATACAAAAAGATTTAGAGTAACACTTCACAAATGAGCATCTATTAAAAAAGACACTTCCATGCAGACAAAAAATGTATGTTATGTTAACTTTGCACATTCTGGGAAACAGTTGCTGGTCCTGGCACATCAGTACACATCCAATAGCATTTGTAGTTCTCAGGTAGGCTGATCTACACCCAAGTTAACAGAAAACAACAGAATGAAATTTTAATAGGGATAGATGCCAAGTTCTACACCTGGGGGGGGAGGGGAACGAAATGCACAGATACAAGATGGGGGATACTTGGCTCAGCAATACTACAAGCGAGAAGGATCTTGGAATTGTTGTACATCACAAGCTGAATAGGAGCCAACAGTGTGATGTGGCTGCAAAAAAAGCAAATGCTATTTTGGGCTGCATTCATAGAAATTAGCTTTCAAATAGTGCAAGGTACTGGTTTCCCTCTGTTTGGCACTGGTTAGGCCTCATCGTGAATCTTGTGTCCAGTTTGAATGGATTTTGAAAGTTATGGAGCTGGCTGAGATGGCGAAACTTACGTCAATTATAAGGGAAAAGTCAATATCTGGTTTTAGGACTGAATGGAAACCTCTTACAGACTATTTGAAGGGACAAGAAAAAAATGAACTTTGTCTGCGGATTCAATGACTCAGAAGGATTAAGATGAAGGAGGGGGGAAATTGGTTGTTTAGTGACAAGAACAAAGATGGTTATATATCTTTGCAGGGGGGAAATCTGGGAACCACCTTAACTTTGTATACGATCCTCTTTTAGTATGTAGTTGATGTTGTCGATGTTTTGTGTGTGTACAATAAATAAAAACCTAAAACTTGGGTCAAAAAGTGAATATTGTGTCCAGTTCTGGGCACCACACTTCAAGAAGGATGCAGACAAGCTAGAGGGAGTTCAGAGGAGGCCAACAAAGGTGATCAGGGGTCTAGAAACAAAGCCCTATGAGGAGAGACTGAAAGAACTGGGCATGTTTAGCCTTGAGAAGAGAAGATTGAGGGGAGACATGATAGCACTCTTCTAATTCTTGAAGGGTTGTTACACAGAGGTGGACCAGGATCTCTTCTTGCTCATCCCAGAGTGCATGATGTGGAATAATGGGCTCATGTTACAGGAAGT
Source organism: Anniella stebbinsi (assembly GCA_029215795.1). Taxonomy (NCBI): domain Eukaryota; kingdom Metazoa; phylum Chordata; class Lepidosauria; order Squamata; family Anniellidae; genus Anniella; species Anniella stebbinsi. Next base: position 366,381,888 of record JARDYH010000001.1, read on the forward strand.
CGGATTCTGGCTTTAAATTTTTTTTTAAAACATCCCACTGTAAAATACATTTATAATACAACACTAAAACATTTCAGCTTTCAAACAACAAATGCAAGATGAGAAACAACAAAAAGAAACAGGGAAACAGAACAACAACATGATAAATTATAGATAGGGATGTCTGTCATTGGGAAATCCAGCCCTTTTGGGGCTCGTTGGACTTCTGTGATATGCCTGACTTGGTTTCCGTTTGTGAGCTGAGCTGTGTATTTTCCCTGAAGTCTTGGGACTTCTTACATTTTTTTAAAAAATTGCAGAAATAGATATTATGCAAATTGCAGCTGAAATTAGCACAAATTACAAGTTGTGCAAATGTTTATTCCTGCAAATTAAAAAAATAAAAAGGAAAATCCACCAGGTGGCCTGAATCGCTGTGGACCAAGTCAGGCCACTGGCAGAAGACAGAATGGAGTCCAGTGGTCTGACCTGACGAAAACTCATTGAGCTTCACCACCACCCCAAATGCAGTCCTCAGACTTCCCTAATTATAAGCCAGGGAAAGTGTGTGAAGAACTACAGTTTCAGGAGGCTTTTAAAACATGACACATTTTCTGCCCTTTGAACGTATTGGGGAGGGTGTTCCAAATGATGGGAGCCACCACTGAAAAGACCCACTTTTGAAATGTGATCTGGTGACGTTCTAACAGCCAACAAGGCATCCTCTGAATTTCTTAGACATTGGCTGGGTGCCTGTAGGTGAAGGCTGGCTGCAAGGTATCCTGTTTCCAAGTTACCTCGGGCTTTGTATGTCAACAGCAGCACTTTGAGCATGGCTTGGTAGGTTGAAACAGGCCACAGGTCTGCTAGTGCTTGGCTCTCCCTGTCATTCTGGAACATGTAACTTGCTTGGCTTGTGTCATTGCGTTGTCATTGCATGTTTCCCTGGCAGCCAATGCAATGGAATAAGGAAAAGTGCATCACATGACAACTAGGCTGACCAGATAAAATCCAGGTCAGGGCTCATGTAACTTTAACAGTGGTAGAGGAAAGGGAATTTCAGCCAGTGTCATTTGTATGCAATTAGTTCCTGGTGAAATTCCCTCTTCATCACAACAGTTAAAGGTGCAGGCACTATACCAGAGTGACCATATACAAAAGACGGCAGGGTAGGGTGACCAGATTTTGGAACCCAAAATCCCGGTCCCCCCCCGCCACCCAAAACAACCCCCCCACCAAGCCACCCCCCCCCAAACAACCCCCCCAAGCCACCCCACTACCCAAAACAACCCCCCCACCAAGCCACCCACCCCCAAAAAACATCAGACCAGACCTACCGGGTTCTCTTCCGCTGCCGCCCCTGCCGGGTGTGCTGCCGCCACCGCCGGGTCTTCCTCTGCCGCCGCCGGGTCCCCCGCCGCTGGGCTCATAAGGCCAGCGGCTGCGCGGAAGAGGCAGGGGAGGGCCGGATCCGGAAGTGATGTAATCGGCCCTCCCCCGCCTCTTCCGCGCGGCCTGTTGCCTCGTCGGGGCTAGTCGCGATGGCGACGACCCCCGAGGAGCCCGGATGCCCATGCGGAAGAGGCGGGGGAGGGCCGATTACGTCACTTCCGGATCCGGCCCTCTCCCATCCCTTCCGCGCGGCCTCTGGCCTCAAGAGCCCGGCAGCGGTGGTGGAGGACCCGGCAGCGGCGGACCCGGCCGCCCCAGCACGTAAGTGCCCCGCGCCTCGTGCTCCTTACCCGCAGGGGCGTCCGCTTCCCTCCGGTGCTCGAATCTACTGAGAAACAGGCTTCATGGCCTGTCTCTCAGTATCGCGCCAGGTGATGACGTCATCATCCAGCGTGCTACTGAGGAACAGGCCGCAAAGCCTGTTTCTCAGTAGATTCGAGCACCGGAGGGAAGTGGACGCCCCTGCGGGTAAGGAGCGCGAGGCACGAGGGAGGGCACTTACCTGCTGGGGTGGCCGCTTCCCGGGCTCCTCCACCGCCACCGCCGCCGGGTCTACCGCTGCTCCTCGCTTGCTGCCACCGCCGCGTGACCCCCCGCCACCCCGGTTTGCCCCCACCGCCTCCGGTTGGGCCAGTTGGCCCCAGGTTTCCCGGTTAGGACCGGGAAACCCCGAGCCATCTGGTCACTCTACGGCAGGGCCCCTGCAACTTTAACTGTTGTGATGAAGAGGGAATTGCACCAGGACCTACTTGCATACAAATGACACCAGCTGAAATTCCCCTTTCCTCCACAACTGTTAGTTACATGAGCCCTGACCTGGATTTTATCTGGTCACCCTAATGACAACACCATGTCTCAAGGGGTAAGCAAAACAGCACATTTTTGGGAAATGGTGGAGAAAGTGACATAGAGATGCTGTTTTCAGCAGTAGCTCCATGGCCCGCCAGAAGATGTGATTCCACTGAAAGCCTCTGTTCAAGAGTTGTCAAAAGTGGAAGATGAAAGAAAACAACTTGGCCTTCTCTGTGGTTTGATAGACCTCATCTGTCAAAGTTGCCTTTCCCAACCTAGTGCCCTCCAGATGTTTTAGACTACAAATCAGGATCCTTGACTATTGTCCATGCTGTCTGGTGCATCCAAAACCTCTGAAGAGCACCAGGTTGGAGAAGGCTGCTTCAGACACAGCTCTGCCCCTTTAACTGCCCAAAGGAAAAAGATCTCCACCAGCCCCCACCAGTTGAGTGGACACCAGGTCCTTAGAGGAAAGGATGGCCACCCAGATGTTGCTGGACTGCAACTCCCATCAGCCCTTAGCCAACATAGCCACCCCTCACCATTGGTTTTGTTGGCTAGGGCTGATGGGAGTTGCAGTCCAAAAACAACTGGGTGGCAAAACAACCCCCCACTCCTGCTTTAGAGAGTGTCTGCATATAGCTAGGCTTTAAAAAATACTGGGTATGCTTTAGGGGCTGTGCACCACCTGAGGTCCGAATCTGGATCATGAACCAAAGCTTCCTGATTTAGGGCTGGGCACTACCTTGGCCCAAAGCCAGATCAGGCCTGGACTGGGTTGAAGTGGTCCGGAGCAGAGCGGATCGGTCCTGAAGCATTTGGGGCCACCTTGGCCCGATCCGAGGTGATGGTGAGCCAATGCCCCCATCCACCCGCAGGACTTACCTGACCCAGCCAGCAGCTCTCTGTCCTCAATCTGAGCCACCATTTTTTTTTAAAGGAAGATAGCAGCTCTGTCATTTCTTAGATCTAATGTTTAAACTACGGTGGCTGTAAAGGGTCATTTCTGGAGAGCAGGATACGAGCGGGGAGCGGAAGCAAGTGGGGAGTCTGATGGATGCCTGGTCAACCTCACGCCCGCAAACCCACAACGAATGGCTACTTTGCGTCTGGATCCAAAATGAGTCGATTTGGGCCTGTGGTGGATTGGGGCAGATTCGGAAGCTCCGAAGCAGATGTGGGTGATGATCCGTGCACAGCCCTAGTGTGCATATGTATGGTGTGGAAAATGCATAGCTTCTTCAGTCTTGTGGCTCAATCCATTGGAATGATCTCCCTGACAAGGCTCGCCTGGCGCCAACATTGTTATCTTTTCGGCACCAGGTCAAGACTTTCCTCTTCTCCCAGGCATTTAACAGCATATACTGAGTTTTTAATTGACCGCAGAACTATATTTAGGCCTGGCTGAGAATTCGCAGCTGTTTAAAATAGGGATGTGCACTGGATCGGACCCGATCCACGATCCGAGTCCGGTCCAGTGGGAAATCGGATAAATTATCCGATTTCCGATCCCGCAGCTGGATCGGCCGATCCAATCCGAACCGGTCCGAAAAGGCTCCGAACCGGTTCGGCGGATCGGCGGATCGGCGGGCGCCCACTGGCGCCCACCGCCGCTTCCATTGGCGGGCGCCAGCGGGCGCCCGCCGATGAAAGTGGACAGCGGGGGGGGGGAGGAGGGGGGCGCTTACCTTCTCGGCCCGTCCGCTCCCGTCCGGCACTAGCAGCTACTACCAGCGGGCTCCGCGGCCTGCTCTAGGGTGGCGCGCCGGGTGATGTCATCACCCGGCGCGCTACTCTAGAGCAGGCCGCGGAGCCTGCTGGTGGTAGCCGCCGGCCCCGGACGGGAGCGGACGGGCCGAGAAGGTAAGCAGGGGGTGCGTGGAGGGGAGGAGGGGGCGCGCGGAGGGGGGAGGGGGGCCCTTACCTTCCCGGCCCGGCGGCTCCCGTCCCGGCGCCGGCGCCTACTACTACCAGCAGGCTCCGCGGCCTGCTCTAGGGTGGCGCGCCAGGTGATGTCATCACCCGGCGCGCTACTCTAGAGCAGGCCGCGGAACCTGCTGGTAGTAGTAGGCGCCGGCGCCGGACGGGAGCCGCCGGGCCGGGAAGGTAAGCAGGGGGGGCGTGGAGGGGAGGAGGGGGCGCGCGGAGGGGGGAGGGGGGCCCTTACCTTCCCGTCCCGGCGGCTCCCGTCCCGGCGCCGGCGCCTACTACTACCAGCAGGCTCCGCGGCCTGCTCTAGGGTGGCGCGCCGGGTGATGTCATCACCCGGCGCGCTACTCGAGAGTAGGCCGCGGAGCCCGCTGGTAGTAGCCGCCGGCGCCGGACGGGAGCGGACGGGCCGAGAAGGTAAGCAGTGGCGGGGAAGGGGGCTTACCCCCCCCCCGGAGCCGTCCGCTTCTATCCGCTGGCGCCCGCGGGCGCCAGAGGATGGAAGCGGGCGGCCCCAGGGGGGGTAGGGAGCGCGGGGGAGGGGGCTTACCTGCCGGGGCCGTCCACAGCGGACGGCCCCGGGGGGGGGAGGGAGTTAGGCCCCCCCTCAGCCACCCGCCGCCATTTTTTCCTCATAGACTTGCATTGCAATGCAAGTCTATGGGGAAAAAAATGGCGGCCGATCCAAAAATTTACGATTTTTGGGTCGGGATCGGATTCGATCCGGTCTGGGGGGCCTCCGATTTTGTCCGAACCGGTCCGGGACAAAATTGGAGGTCCCGATCCGGGTCCCGATCCGATCCGGGGGGTCCGTGCACACCCCTAGTTTAAAACATATACTGTTTTTATATGTTGTCTGTTTTTATGCTTTTATGGTTTTAAATTTTGCATATTGATTTTTAATGTCCAAAGTTTTAATTTTTGTAAACCGCCCAGAGAGCTTCGGCTATGGGGCGGTATATAAATGTAATAAATTATTATCATTATTTATAATATTTATATACCGTGCAATTATCTAACACAGATTCCAGTTCGGTAAACAAAGGTCTAAACAGTAAGAGAACTTGTCCTTGTCCTTCCTTTTCTAGATAATTGTATTATTAAATACGTACATTACAAAATAAGAATTGACAGAATATTGCAAGAAAAAGTCATGATGTAAAAGTTACATTTTAAAGTATTAAAATATAAACAACAGCGACAACCCTGTGGCATCTTAGAGGACGAGCCATTTTTATGCCATTAGCTCTTGTGGATTAAAGTCCACTTCATCAAATATACACCTCTGGGGAAAAACAAATAGCAATGGTAAAGATCACATGGCATGGATCCGCTCTTCCTTTCAGTCACAGGTTCACTGGTATTAGCATTGTGCAACTATTCTGTCTTTTTCTTCTTAATGTATTTCCTGTGGCAAGAACAAAAGCCGGGGAAAGTGATGGGGAATACATGGGAAGGTTACAAATAATAATAATAATAATAATAATAATAATAACAACAACAATAATATATTTATTTCTTACCCACCTCTCCGTCCGGATCGAGGCGGGGAACAACATCAGTACAAACAATATAAAATATATAAAACTGGTTATATATTAAAATGGCAGATGACGTCATCTGGACCCCCTGTAAAATACTGGGAAGGAGGCAGGGTGATTTCACTGTATACATCCCGACTGGATGCATCCATGTACACCTCCTTAAGTTCCATGATAGAGGGAAGGTGTGTACTAAAGCGGCCTTTCCCAACCTGGTGCCCTCCAGATGTTTAGAATGACAGTTCTTAGCATTCCTGACCCTTGGCCATGCTAGCTGGGGTTCACGGGAGCTAAAAAATCTGGTGGGCACCAGGTTGGGGAAGACTGGATTCTGGATTAACTAAATTAACCACTGTGACCATGTGGGTCGGGCAAATGGTACAGGATGTTCCTACCCAATCAGTCAGTTGCTGGGTAGGTGTACAGCCATCCTGTATGAACGGCTCACCTGAGCAGCCCATGACTAAGAAATGTTTGCCCATGTAGGTTGGTACACTTCTGAAAGCAAAGAAAGATTTGTCATTGACTAAGGTGACCCTATGGAAAGGAGGACAGGGTTCCCGTATCTTTAACAGCTGTATTGAAAAGGGAATTTCTGCAGGTGTCATTTGTATGCATGCAGCACCGGGTTAAATTCCCTCTTCTTCATCGCGACAGTTAAAGCTTCAGCACCTATGCTAGAGTGAGCAGATACAAAAGAGGGCAAGGCTCTTGCAGCTTTAACTGTTGTGACGAAGAGGGGATTTCACCAGGTGCTGCCTGCCTACAAATGACCCCTGCTGAAATCCCCTTTTCTATATAACCGTTAAAGAGACAGGAGCCATGTCCTCCTTTCTATGTGGTCACCTTAATAGCACCTTTCCACCCATGTTCCACAGCAGCTGGCATATATAGGCATTCTGCCTCTAATGCTGGAGGTAGCGCATATAGCCATCATGTCTAGTAGCCATTGATAGCCTTAGCGTCCACGAATTTGTCTAATCCCCTTTTATGCCTACAAAGGACACCTGATGAAATTCCCTTTTCTATGCAACTGTTAAAGATACAGGAGCCCTGTCCTCCTTTCCATAGGGTCACCCTATTTGTCACCATCCATCCATCCATCCATCCATCCAGTGCTTTGAGATCAAGGCCAGTTATTTCCTTTTAGAATGGCTTTGGGCAAAAGGAAGTCAACCACCGATGTTTGGATGGAGCCAAGTGGCAGAAATTTAATTCCGATTGCTCTCTTGTAGCAGCGGCCCTGCGAAGTTTGTCAACCAAGCAGGGGCCTAGCCCTTCCGTTCATCTCAGTTGCACAACCTGGTTGCCAAGTAAACACATTTTTGCATTTCCCTAATTGCTTTCCCGTTTTGTGTTTTGCCTCCCTATTTATTCCCTTTGCTGATCTGGTCGCTGTAATTAGCCGCCGATTCTCTTGCCTACATGCTGAAAAGAGGGGGGGCTTTCAGGGGAGGCGCGTCCCCCCTCCCCAACCTTTTCTCACTCTCCCCCACTCTCCCCTTTCTCTCTCACGTGCATACGTGTGCTTTCTTCCCCCCCGCCCCTAAATAAATTCATTTTTTTGGTGGTTTTTTGTTACAAGAATCTTTCCCCTCACCCCCGTGTACGGACTAAAAGGGAACAACGTTAAGAAATGCAAATAATGGCTCTTTATTTGATTATGACAGTTAATTAATAGCAACCTGTTTTAATGAATTAAGTCACTCACGGCCCTTCAGCACTTCCTAAGTAGTAGCCGGAGCCTGTAGGGTTTCTTTCCCTTGCCAATTGTATAGCTCCTAGACTCCCGAGCGCTATATAGGCCCCTGTATAGAAATGTCCGCTTAATGAAGAGGGAGGGTTTTAGGAGCTTGCCTTGCATTCAAAGATCACTGGTGAGCTATTCAGGGGCGGAAAAAAAAGCCCCCTCCGCCCCTCACGAGGAGCAGTCACAGTTCCGCACCATTGTGCTCACAGAGGTCCATGATCAAAGGCCTCCTAGTAACTCGCCTGGGCTCCCTTTGAGTTGACGGCCATAATTAAAACCACTAATTCTCTTTTAAAAGTCCTGCAGGATGCCATGTAGGCATCTGTTTGGAGTGCCCTTTGTGATGTCATAAGCCGTGAAGGGCCGGCGGGGGGGGGGGTTGCGGTCGTCGGGGAGTGGGGGGTGAGCATTTTGAGCGAGATGCCAGTCACCGAGGTGCTTCAAGACAAGGGTGGCTGCGAAGACCTTGACAAGGGTCTCTCGACTGCAGAAATTCCCGATGTGGGATTTGCCCCCTTGTCAGCTGCCGGGAAACTGGTCTCAGAAGGGTTTGGCCATTTGGGGAGGTGTGGGGGAGGAGGTGGCAGCGATGGTGGCAGCGCTCGGGGGGTGCCGGGGGTGCCGGCCGGGGGCTGCTGACGTTCCGCGACCTGATCCCGTGGGCCTTTATTGGCGTTGGCGTGACACCGAGGGAGACGCTGGTTTGGAGATGCCCACTGGAGCCTGCGAGGTTCATAGCAAAGTTCCTTTGAAGAGCATCAATAGATGTAACAGTTCAGCTGTTAGGGAGACAAATGAACGGAGGAGGCTCATTAATCCCCTTTTTGGCTGTCTCGGTGCCTTTTGCCCTTTTATCGCAGCCCTATTAGTCTCCTACTCATCTTGAACGGGGAGGGAAGGAGGGGAAAGTGAATGGAACTTGTTGAGCGCTAATTGGCAAGAGACTTTTAATCACAGGCCAAGGACTTTGCAGTGACTTGAAAGTAACTTCTCCATGGGAAGGGACCTCCTCCAAAAAGAAAAAAAAAAGGGGGGGGAAGCACAGTTTTTAACCTCACTCCCATCTCCAAAGGCAAACTGCGCACATAGAAAAGCTTGTTGAAATACAAAATGAAGCAACCGTTTGTTCACCTTTAAAGGTACAGGCATTAAAAGACAGGGATTTTGCAGCCTGGCCCTGATTATGTACACTGAAGTGAGTAGACCTGAGTTCAATCAGACTTTCTCCCAAGTAAGCCTACTGGGGAAGTTGCAGTTTTAGTAGACGTTATTGCCACTGCCTTGGTTGTGCAGATGAAACTGGACGCCTGCCTTTTATCGCCTGTGAAAGTGGAGCACGAGCCATGAGAACCAACCATTTTTCATCAGGTCCGGCAGCTTGATGTGTAATAAGTAACCATATGTACATTTCTCTCATACCTCAATGGCATGGCATTTTTTTAGTACAAAACCCATATATCTGTGTATTTTTCAGGATATCCTAAAAAACCTCTCTCCTAGATACTGGCCTTTTCAACCAGGGATAGCCCACCTGGTAACCTCGAGAAGTTTTGGGCCACGACTCCCATGAGTCCAGACCATCGGCCATTCTGGTTGGGGCCAATAGGAACTGTAGTCCGAAACATCTGGAAGGCAGCAAGGTGCTTATGTCCAGCTCAGTATATATACTGCTATGAAAATTCTCAGATGGTTTCCTGTTTTAGGGTGCCATCCTATGCACGTTAAAATCCTACAACTCCCAGCATTCCCCAGGAATGCTGGGAGTTGTAGGACTTTTTTCTCCTGTCTAAACATGCATAGGACAACACCTTTTTTTATTTAAGACATTTCTCACTTGCTGACATCAGAGAACCAAAGCAATAAAATCTGCCGCAATCGCTCATGAAAAGCAAACCGCTTAGTAGGTTAAAAGGATACCTTAAGAAGAAAGCTTTCACTTGCAAATGTTTTGATAACCGGGGCACTATTTTTTCTGTATTAATTTACAATTAGGGACACAGTAGATTCATATATATATATATATATATATATATATATATTCTTGATCAACTCCTGGTTCATTGGGATGTTGATAGGTCAGTGACAGAGCAAATGTTTGCATACAGAAAGGAGAATTTGGCATCTCCAATTCCATTGAAAGAATCTGAGGAAATAGGGCTGGGAAAAAGAAATACAGCCCCCTCCCCGCTGGTTCCCTGCTCCCCATGTTCAGGCAGAGCAAACAATGATCCTATTCTCACAATCACAATGGCAGAAACAAGTCATTGTGACTTGCTGTAGCCACTGCGCATGCTGAGCCGAATTACTTAATCACGCGCATGGCCCACGGCTTGTCATGTCGTCCGAACCTGGGTACTAGGGCTTGTTTGGGGTAGGCAGCACCCTCAAATAACCCAACAAGGCTAAGCTGTGCCAGTGTGGGTAATTAGGGAAATCCGGTCCGGATGTGCCAGAGGTTAACCAGACTTGTTTCAGCCACAACGATCGTGCAAACCTGGTTTACACTTAACTCTTGGCTAAATGACTCAGTCATATATTCCGGAATAGTCTTTACAATGGTGGGGGAGCACCAATAATATTGCTCCCCCTCCAGTGCTTTCTGAGCAATGGGGATGTTTCCTGGATCCTCCCAGTGAGGGCTGCGTCAGGAAATCCCAGGGAAATCCTTCCCTCCCTCCGGATGTGATGTCACTGCTTCTCCATTGGCAGAGAGGCTGGGAACCTGTGCTAGGCTCTAATGGGCTCATTTTGGTGAAGGCATCCAATATGGCGGCTTCATTTTTCAAAGCACACTTCAGAAATTGTTCCAGCAGCACACAGGAAGTCCCTGCCCGACTAGGGTGACCTTATGGAAAGGAGGACAGGGCTCCTGTATCTTTAACAGTTGCACAGAAAAGGGGATTTCAGCAGGGGTCATTTGTATGCATGCAGCACCTGGTGAATTTCCCTCTTCATCGCAACAGTTAAAGCTGCAGGAGCCCCACCCTCTTGACCGGATACAACAGAGGGCAGGGCTCTTGCAGCTTTAATTGTTGTGATGAAGAGAGAATTTTTCCAGGTGCTGCAGGCATACAAATGACCCCTGCTGGAATTCCCTTTTCTATCCAACTGTAAGATACAGGAGCCCTGTCCTCCTTTGCATAGGGTCACCCTATTCTGGGTAACCCCGAGAGAGCTGGATTTAGTCCCTGGATGTATGGTTCTGCACCCCTGAGCTAAGGGACAGAATTCAATGCACACATCCCAGGAATTCCTGCTGCTCACAGGCTAAGTTGTTTTTCTGATATCTGTCCTGGTAAAATCACCCCCCCCCAGGAATTCCTGTTGATCAGGGCCAAGATTTTCTGATATCTGCCCTAGGAAAATTAGCCAGCTCTTATTTTGCCTTGGGAGAGATGTTGGGGGCGCCTTGTTCAAATTTTGAGTTGCCCTTCTTCTCTCCACTGGGCCTCTAGATGTTGGATTTCAGAGGGGGGGTGTTGCTGAATGCAGGGTTAGCTGCATGTTAGCAGCCCCCCTGCAGTGACACCCCCCTTTACTCCCCCAAATGCACCTGGGAAGCCCTTGAGTTTGCCCAGCCTGAGGCCGTATTGGTCATTGCATGGCTGAAGAAATGTCACCAGGTAGCAGTGAGTATCAGTGGTGGTACTACTCACCCTTTGGAACGCTCTCCCATGTGCGGTTTGAGAAGCAAAAACATCCCTATGCTAGATCTACAGTACTGGCTTAGAAGAGTTTTGAAGGCATTGATAAGGTCTGGGGGCACATTACACATTCCACATACCTCTATTTTTTCTGCTTTTTATTCCACATTATCCAAAATACCGCAAGTAATGTCACTGTGTATCCTGTGAGGTATAAATGCGCAAGAGGGATATAGCATTACCATGGAGGGATTGTAATGATTTGACACAAGCTGTAGATCTGGCCCTGTTCACACAGACGTTCCCTGATCAGTGAGGGACACTGTTACTATCCCATGGCTATTGTTATAGCATTGTAACATTTTAAAAAAATGTTTTTTTAGGCTGACCAGATAAAATCCAGGTCAGGGCTCATGTCACTTTAACAGTTGTAGAGAAAAGGGGATTTCAGCCAGTATCATTTGTATGCAATTAGTTCCTGGTGAAATTCCCTCTTCATCACAACAGTTAAAGGTGCAGGCACTATACTAGAGTGACCAGATACAAAAGAAGGCAAGGCCCCTGCAACTTTAACTGTTGTGATGAAGAGGGAATTTCACCAGGAACTAATTGCATACAAATGACACTGGCTGAAATTCCCTTTTCTCTACAACTGTTAAAGATACATGAGCCCTGACCTGGATTTTATCTGGTCACCCTATTTTAAGTATTCATTATTTTATCTGGGCTGTTATGTTGTTATGTTGTATTTGTAATGTGAACCGCTTAGGGGTTTTAATATGGTAAGCCAAATGGAAATATTTTAAATGAATAAATAAATAAAGGCGCAATCCTATGCACTTTTAGACAGATATAAGGCCTACAGCATCCAGTATTACCCAGTAAGCCATGCTGGAAATTGCGAATTTTCTCCTGCTGCAGAAATGGCGGCCACCCGCCAATAATGCAGCCGAGGAAAGGACAACGGGCGAGCACAGGTCAGGCTGGTAGTGAGTTCCTTCCAGACTTGTGCCCCCTTTGTCCTCAAACTGGAAGTTGTAGGACTTTTTCTGTCTAAACATGTGTAGGATTGTGCCTTAAGTAAGGAAGGAAGCTGGCCACCATGTTGATTTCCCCACAATGTTCCAGAGTGATGCTGTTTCAGGGGACTGCAGGAAAATCAAAATGGTGGGTATGGTCCCAGACCCAGCTGCTGGCACCAATGAGCCCGCAGCCAAGGATAAGGTGGGCAGATGGGCTAGTTTGCAGCAGCAGTGGAGCCCGCCTGGGGGCCTCACAATTGCTGGAGGATGCCGACCGCTGTTGCACTTTGCCTCTAGTATGAGGAGGACATGCATCTGCATATTCCTATGAACATTTTCTGGGGGAAAAGAGTATCCCATTTCTCTGTAGAAAAGAGAATCCAAAGTGGTGTAGAAAAAATGACAACAATAACAGCAATCTGTCTATGAGCGTCATCACACGGGGATGGGGGGGGGAATCGTGGTTCCCTACCGTCGTTTCTCTACCCCCGCTCCTGTCCCACAATACTTCCTCTTTCTTCCCGGAGAAGAAAGAGGAAGTAAACAAAGACCACGGGGCCCATTCAGGGGGCAGTTTTTATCATGCCCATTTTCCTGCGCAAAGCGGGCAATGGTGGCACATTCCATTTTTTAAAAAATGTCGGATTAAAAGGGGCCCATTTTGTGATGGAAAAAAGGCAAGAAGGAGCAGGAGGCATGCAGGAGGCGGACGTTGTCGTCTGAAGGACGTGTGAAAAACCATGAGTGGGCAGTAGCGAGCGTGTGATAAAACGCTCGTCTGATGGACCTCTGTGTTTTAAGATTTATTTATTTACATTTATACCCCATCATTTTCCCTCCAAGGAACCCCAGGTGGTGTACATAATCTTCCTCTTCTCCATTTTATCCTCACAACAACGATCCTGTGAGGTAGGCTGGGCTGAGAGTCTGTGACTGGCCCAAACTCGTCCAGTGAGCTTCCATGGCCGAGTGGGGACTAGAACCCCAATCTCCCGGCTCCCAGTCCAACACTTTAGCCACTACACCACACTGGCATCTTCAGCGGCCCTACTCACTGGCTCACCGTTAAGATCAATAAAGTTGGCAGACACTGAAAAGAGGGCCTTCTCTTTGGTAGCCCCTACACGATGTCTGGATCCCTCTGTGGATAGTTTGAACAGGGATTGATAAACATATCTGGATCCAGATTTAGGGCACAATCTTATGCATGTTCATACACACAAAAAGTCTGGAGCATGCTGGGAATTGTAGGACTTTTTTTCCTGTCTAAATAGGCATAGGATTGCTCCCTTAGTCATATGTGAGAACAGGCTTATTGAAATCGATTGGACTTTATCTAATCGTGAGTAATCTAGGTCCCATTGATTTCAATTGGTCTACTCTATCTAAATCTGGATCCACCCCTAAACAAATGAATAAATAAATGTGCAATCTTATCCATTTCTGCTCAAAGATAACCCCCATTGTGACTCAATAAGGCTGACTCCCAGGTAAGCGTGCATAGAATTACAGGCAAAATAAGTTCTATTCGAATCGTGGCCGGTCATGTAAACTATATATGACCTTATCTGTGCTGGTGCACAGTCATTTTAACCCACCTGGAAAGGGATGCTGCAAAGCATCATGAGATACCATAATTCTTTCTCGAGTTAAATTTATTATTATTATTTTACATTATTTTTTATTTTTAATAGGGGTTCCCCCCCCCCAACGTGCCATCGGCGTTTCTCAGATAACAACACACATTTTAAGTGGTATTATGCTAAGTAATTATTTGTACTGGATGGGAAATTAAACAAATTTCGCACAGCCATGAAATTATTCCTGTTACGTATTTACTTTGGTGACAGATTTTTTCGAGCTTGGACAGGCTGTGTGGTGGGGAACAAAACCCCAGAGGCATAACCCTCCCCCTCCCCCAAACCCAACCGTAGGTAAGTCCTTGTAGCAAAATATTTTTTTGGCTGGATCAAATATTAAACCTGCTACTCCAGATTTCATGCTTTGTATTCCTAAAGCAGATGCAAGCGGAAGGTGCCAACGTTGAACGGGAGGCAGCTTGGCCTTGCTTTTGCGCCCTCGATCCAGCAGAGGGCACACCGGAAAGGTGTTTGGGAGCTGCGCATGGGCCCAGAATGGCGCAGGGCCTGGCAATTGTTTCCATCAAAATATGTAGCCGCATGCTCCTGTGTGTGTATTTACATTTTGGAATGTGATTCGGAATGCGGGCGTCAGATTTAAAACTTTGTTTCTCTTCGCCGACAGGTTGGGAGACGCAATTTGAATTGTGGGGGCTTCTCTGTTTACAGATGCAAGTTGCTAAATGATTGGATTTAATTGTCACACTAGGACGAGCCCGTGAACATTCTTATTTTGTGCTTCCCTTGACTTTTTCTATTTTAAAATGTAAAATGCCAACCTTTAAAGACTGAGGGGAGAAATAGAAAAATGCCTCCAAAGACGTCAGAGTAGTTCCCTGCATTTTATAAAATGTCTACCTAGACATAGGCAGGCACTTCTCATGAATGGTTGAATTGTTTTTCCTGCACGTTGCAGAGGGTTGGACTAGATGATCCTTGGGGTTCCCTTCGAACGCCACAATTTTATGATTCTATGACATACTAATAATGGAACTCAGTATTCATAGTACTAAGTGTTCTTGCACTGAGCAGGGGGTTGGACTCAACGGCCTTATAGGCCCCCTTCCAACTCTTCCATTCTACGACTCTATGATTCTAAGTTCAGATGGATTCACATACATTAGCTCAGTATAACTGCAAGGCAAGGACCCTGAAAGGTTGGGTAATATTGGCTGAAGAGAGTCAATGTAGGGTTGAAAGATTGCTGGTTGTGGTGTGTCCTACTTCCATCTCTAATGTACAGTTTTAGTAGGCTTCATATCAGACAAAAACCTGCAACTCCTATTTGCCCAGAGGCCACAGTGGTAGGGTGACCATATGAAAAGGAGGACAGGGCTCCTCTAACTTTAACAGTTGTATTGAAAAGGGAATTTTAGCCGGTGTCATTTGTATGCAATTAGTTCCAGGTGAAATTCCCTCTTCCTCACAATAGTTAAAGCTGCAGGAGCCCTGACCTCTTTTGTATCTAGTAAGCTGACCCTATGAAAAGGAGGACAGGGCTCATGTAACTAACAGTTGTAGAGAAAAGGGAATTTCAGCCAGTGTCATTTGTATGCAATTAGTTCCTGGTGAAATTCCCTCTTCATCACAACAGTTAAAGGTGCAGGCACTATACTAGAGTGACCATACACAAAAGAAGGCAGCCCCCCTGCAACTTTAACTGTTGTGATGAAGAGGGAATTTCACCAGGAACTAATTGCATAGAAATGACACTGGCTGAAATTCCCTTTTCTCTACAACTGTTAAAGTTACATGAGCCCTGTCCTCCTTTTCATATAGTCAGCCTAGTATCTAGTCACTCTAGCATAGCTCCTGCAACTTTAACTGTTCTGATGTAGAGGGAATTTCAGCAGGCCCTGCATGAAGACAAATGACACCTGCTGAAATTCCCTTTTCTATGTAACTGTTAAACATACAAGAGCCCTGTCCTCCTTTTCATATGGTCACTCTACACAGTGGGACAAAAGAAAACTGTACATACATGGAAAGCAGAATTTATCTCAAGCCACTTTCATATAGGGTGACCAGATAAAATCCAGGTCAGGGCTCATGTAACTTTAACAGTTGTAGAGAAAAGGCATTTCAGCCAGTGTCATTTGTATGCAATTAGTTCCTGGTGAAATTCCCTCTTCATCACAACAGTTAAAGGTGCAAGGGCCCTGCCTTCTTTTGTATCTGGTCACTCTAGTATAGTGCCTGTAACTTTAACTGTTGTGATGAAGAGGGAATTTCACCAGGAACTAATTACATACAAATGACACTGGCTGAAATCCCCTTTTCTCTACAACTGTTAAAGTGACATGAGCCCTGACCTGGATTTTATCTGGTCAGCCTAGTGTAGATGAGGCCCTGGTGTTCAGGCTGTATCCCTTCAGGCAGCAAGGGTGGGGAGGGTTGCCATGATTGCACGGCATGTCCTGCAACAGCCTTCTGTTTTAAAGTCAGGTAACCCAAACAATTATCATGAGCCCCTGTCCTGGGCCACACCTACTCTTCTCTTCATTCAGCAACCCAAACAAACTGAACGTGTCAGTTCACATGACATGGATGAATGCAGATCCTGGTGTGCAAATGTATCATTTATGTGACGGGGATAAACGATGCAGGCAAAAACATGCATCAACATTGCGAAATGAGCTGCAAATGCAGTTTTAACCTCCCCCCCAAAATATTCAAAAGATGAACCAATGGAGGGGAAGGGGGTTAAAAGACTCTTCCCTCCTGGGACTCTTGTTTTCTTTTGGCGGGCGAGGTTTGGAGGAGCATCCTGTCAGGAGCCCCCAGTCTCCAGCCTGAAGAGAGCAACCCACGCACAAGAACCCCTTTGGGTAAAAAGCATCTGCTAGGCCATTGTCATTTCTGCCTGGTAAGTCTATTAAAAGTATGATGGTGAGGCTGCCTCCCTGAGCGCTCCACTGGCTGGGTGTGGATGGGTGTGATGTTGAACTCTGTGATGTTGTACCCTATGGTAGGCTGACCATCTGAAAAGGAGGACAGGGCTCATATAACTTTAACAATTGTAGAGAAAAGGGAATTTCAGCCAGTGTCATTTGTATGCAATTAGTTCCTGGTGATATTCCCTCTTCATCACAACAGGTAAAGTTGCAGGGGCCCTGCCTTCTTTTGTATATGGTCACTCTAGTAAAGTGTCTGCACCTTTAACAGTTGTGATGAAGAGGGAATTTCACCAGGAACTAATTGCATATAAATTTCAGTTCCTGCTGAAATTCCCTTTTCTCTACAACTGTTAAAGTTACATGAGCCCTGTCCTCCTTTTCAGATGGTCAGCCTACCCTATGGTGAAATCTAGAGGAACATGAGGATGAAGGCAGCATTGACTGCATTCATCCTGGGGCAGGTATCTTAGCGATGGAACTGGAGTGGTGACTTACATAGGGTCATCCTATGGAAAGGAGGACGGGGCTCTTTTATCTTCTACAGTTGTTTAGAAAAGGGAATTTCAGCAGGTGTCATTTGAATGCAATTCGTTCCTGGTGAAATTCCCTCTTCATCGCAACAGTTGAAGCTGTAGGAGCCCTCCCCTCTTTTGTATCTGGTCAAGAGGGCAGGGCTCCTGCAGCTTTAACTGTGGTGATGAAGAGGGAATTCCACCAGGTGCATGCCTACAAATGACACCTGCTGAAGTTCCGTTTTCAATGCAACTCTTAAAGATACAGGAGCCCTCTTTTACACCTGGTCACTTTAGTATAGCACCTACCGCTTTAAATGTTGAAGGGGGGAATTTCACTAGGTGCTGCCTGCATGCGGATGACACCTGCTGAAATTCCCCTTACACGTTGCCAAAAAAGAGGGAAAGTATCACATGCACCCCAAAAGAGCACAAAAGCGAACACTCATTTGCATAACATGATATGCCTAAATGCACATTTAGAATTTATTTAAATAGAAGTATGGGACATCTCACCCTAGCAGAGAAGACTGACGAGGGGACCTTTGTGTCTGCTGCTTGGTCCAAGTGCTATTTTATTTCATTTATTTTAACTGTTTCTCCGCCCCCCCCCCCCAAGATTGCCTTTAAGGGCAAAACTGGTGGAGACTTGGCCCCACAAAAAGCTCCTTTAGAGTTCTGACTGGGTCTGATTGAAACCCGGAACGGATTCACCATCCCGCCGATATCAGAGCCACCAGCCTACGCTGGGCAGACCCCCTAACTGTTTATGGGTAACTTCACGGCCCCTGCTCTATCTTCTTATGGGTCTTTGACTTTAAAGCAGACTTTAAAGCAAATAGAGAGCTGTCCTATGCCAGTCCTCCAAACTAGAGGTCTGTCCTCTGAGAAATAGGACACCTGATCACCCTAGATGAAATGCATAAATAGGAAAACAAACAAACAAAAACCATGGGTCCTGGAAGGCACATCAATCTGGAAGCTAGACAAACAATTGATTTTCTCTCTCTAACCAGAACAGAAAAGTGGCAGGCAACTAAGTCTAGCGCCACCTAGTGACTATACTATACAATATCACTATCCACACACATGCAACTCTTGATGGGCTATACTATTTCGGGCTGAAAATTGTATACAAAGTTTCCTGCACATGCAAAAACAACATATCAGAGAAGGGGTTTAACCCAAACCTCTCTCTCTCTCGACGTGAGTTTTCTACATGCAAGGCATTTTCCCTTCAATATAGGGACTATTCAAACATATTCCCCCCCTTGCACACACCTGTAGTTTGAAATGGTACCACCCAGCAGAAATTCTTAGACTCTGCAAACCTGGGAGTACTTTTCTGATTGTGCTGGAAACGATCAAAGCAAAAGAGCTAAACTCAGAAAAGATGCAGTGGTAAGTTTTGTTCATGCTCTTAATCAGAAATGGCCATATATACGCAACCCTTTTAGATTAGCTAGATCCCTGAGCATCCTTCTGCAATTTCTTTCTCTTTCTTGTTTTGATCACTTTAAAAATGCATTTCTTTAGCCCATGTGGTTACAGAGAAAAGACTGTGGAAGTTTGAAAACAAAAAGGGCCCATTGCAGATCTAAGCTTACCTGGGAGTGATCCATTTGTCTCCTTCAGGGCTCTGGCTTACGCTGACACCGTCTAAACCAGGGTTCCCCAACTTTTTTGGGATGGTGGGCACATTTTGGAATTATATGGGAGCATTGTGGATGTTCTTCAAAAAATTCTGCCATGGGTGGGGGCTTGTCCATACGTAAAATGGCTGCCATGGTGGGCCCGGCTGGCCAAACAAAAAAAACCCATTCATTTCCTAGAGAGCAAATTGGCTAGGCTAGAAGAAAAATAACTTGTCCAAGAACCTAAGTACAAGGTAGAGGCAGGGTGTGAGCTCCCAAACCCCAAACCCAAAATGGCACTGGAGAGCAGCCTTTCTCTTTGCACTATGCCAGATTCCCAGATAAAACATAATAACAATAAAAATATCTTAAGAAATAAAATAAAACGCAGGAGGGGCAGGGAGCCTGGTGGGCACCAGCGAGGTCCCCATGGTTCCACGTTGGAGATTCCAGCTCTACGTTCTTCTTAATGTGGATAATTCCCATAATACTAGAACCCGGAGTGATCTCATGAAACTGATGGGTAGGAGATTCAGGACAGGTAAAAGGAAAGATTTCTTCATAGAGATTAAGAGTCAAACTATGGAATCTGCTACCACAAGATGTGGTGATGGCCACCAATTTGAATGACATTAAAAGGGGGTTGGATAAATTCATGGAGGGGAAGGCTATCAATGGCTACTAGTCCTGATGACTATGCGCTACCTCCAGCATCAGAGGCAGTAAGCCTGTGTGCACCAGCTGCTGGGGAACATGGTTGCACCATGTCCTACTTGTGGTCCCTGGTCGACAGCTGGTTGGGCACTGAGTGAACAGAGTGCTGGACTAGATGGACCCTGGGTCTGATCCAGCATCAGGGCTCCTCTCATGTTCTTAAAAATCAATATGTGTGTTTTGTTGCTACTGCAGGCCGGTGTCACTGTCACCAGAATCATCAGAACCAGCTGGAGGTAGAGATGCCAACTTAGTGCCCCTCCATGCTGGCTAGGAATGATGGGAATTGTAATCCAACACATCTGGTTGGGGGAAGGCTGTCATGGGCACTTGCTAATATGTGATGGCCATGGCCATTCACGAGACAAGACTTAACACGAGCGACAGTCATGGCGGAAGGGCAGAGTGTGGGGTTTTGCCAGCAGCCAACCAGGCTTTGTCGAAAAACCTGTTTTCCTAGCCAGGGAAGGGGGAATCTGGAAGAAAGACATCCCTGTCCTCTGCAAACGATACACCCTGCTCTGGAAGCCCACGTCTGCCAACGTGGAAGGGGGAAAGGTGCCCGTGCCAGGGTGCTGAATATTCTGCGATTAATATTCCGCTGCCTCTCGTTTCTTTTTCTTGAAGCTGCTTCCTGGTGAACGGGAATTTGTGATTGTAGTCAGGCCTTCTGCGACAGCTGGCAGAGGGTCTCCTTCCTGGCGTCTTGGACTCATTCTCCCCGCCATGGACTACAAGGGACCGCCATGCCAGCCCCGTCTCCTTCCGCCTGCTGGGGACCCGGAATCTCCTAACCGCATGGAAACGTCACCATGGTTTTCCTGGCCTGCGCAAAGGTTACAGATTGTCAAATCTCTGTCATTAAGTCTCCCTTTTTACGCCGGGGAAACCTTTAAACCTTCCAATCTCCCTTCAGTGAGCCAGCATGAGGGCATCTTCAGGCGTGGTGCGTGGATTTTCCAGCATGCACTCAATGACGATCCCAGATATAATTGGAAATTTAATAAAGCTGCTAAAATATTTTGTGGTTTCAGCTTTTCCTCTCCTGCCGGCAAGGAACAAGGGCCTTCCTGGTTTCGTGGGCATCTTTCAACAACTTTAATTTCATTTGTAGATTAAGGCTGGAAGTAGCATTTCCACTCGGTTGGCTGCTGGGCTAAAGGAAGACAAAAACATTCATTGTTTGTAGCGTTCAGAAATGGGTTGATGGTCTCTCTCCCTTCTCTTTCTCTCTTTTGGTTGTACTTTCTGAACCAGACATTAAGCTCTAGGTGGCATTCTTTATATCTGACGGTGCAGCGCTTTTGTCAGGTGTTGAGTTGACAGGATTTACCTCAAGCTCATTTTAGACGCAGGGAGCCATTGAAAAAGGGGGGGGCTGTTTCTGTCGTGGGAGAAGTACAAAAATGGCTGAGCGGAATTAGCTAGGTAACTGTTGCTTTCCGCACAGAGTAATGGCAGATACTCTGGGGGAAATTCATTGCCCTGCCTTTGTCCCAGGGACATAATGGGCAACCAAAACGTCAGAAGCAATTTTCTTGTATTTGATTTATTGCTTTATTTTATTTGCAATTATTTTTTTGAGCATGCCTTCAAGGGTAGAACCCTCTCAAGGCAGCGTACAAGATAAAAACATGTCGAAAATATGCAAAACGCAAATAGAAAAACAATAATATTCAATAAAACACTATAAAAACAGACGATACCAATAAAACCAGTGAAAACAAGTGCATCTTCAGAACCTTCCTTGAAGGCCTGCAAAAGAAGGGGCGTGAAGAACCCCTGATGGAAACTGATTCCAGAAGTGTGGGGCCATCACTAAGAAGGCCCTCTTCCTTGAACTCAGCAGCTTAACTACCCATGGAGGTGGGCAAGTGAGTAGGGCCCCTACTGACAGTTGGTACTGGAGGAGGTGGTCCTTCAAGTAAGGTTAAAAGCAGCACTTTAAAGTGGGCTTGGAAACACTGGCAACCAATACAACGGATGCAGTATTGGTGTCCCATGATCAGACTGCCCGGCCTTTTATAAACTTTCCCTACTTGTTAATCAGAGATACGTTATCAAGCAAAGTTGTTTTTGTCAGTACTGGGCTATATGGATGGAGTCCATTTTGTCTTGTATTTATTTGCCAGTTTTGTTCTTATGTTCACTCCTGCCAGTTAAAATACATAAATAAATAAATAATACTGGGGTGCAATCAGCTCAGCCTCCCTTCCACTTGTTCCATCCACGCATCCCACCCGCGTTAAAGTCGGGGCTGAATGGAAAAAAATATCCATCCCTTTTGTTACCACATCACTCTTCCCTCTCCCCCCACCCCAAAAGGCAGGACTTGGGCCTCATCTACACTAGGGTGACCAGATAAAATCCAGGTCAGGGCTCATGCAACTTTAACAGTTGTAGAGAAAAGGGAATTTCAGCCAGTGACATTTGTATGCAATTAGTTCCTGGTGATATTCCCTCTTCATCACAACTGTTAAAGTTGCAGGGGCCCTGCCTTCTTTTGTATATGGTCATTCTAGTATAGTGCCTGCACCTAACTGTTAAAGTTACATGAGCCCTGACCTGGATTTTATCTGGTCAGCCTAATCTACACCAAGCAGGATATTGCACTACGAAAGCGGTATGTCAAAGGCAGGAGCCACACTACTGCTTTATAGCGGCACTGAAGTGCACTGACAACCGTTGGGGCCCATTGACACATTCCATATACCGCTTTCATAGTGCAATATCCTGCTTGGTGTAGAAGAGGCCCAGGATCCTTGTCTCAGTGAGAATGAGGCCTCAGAAACTAAGGTGTGAAAACCTCCATTGAACACTCACCTCTGTCATGAACTCCCTAGTAACCTGAGGTTTGCCCTTACCTCTCATGCTCAGTCGTCCATTTCCCCATCTGCAAAATAGGAATAATAACAGCCAGATAATAGTTTGCAAGACAACTGGAATTTAGACAAATTCCTGGAGGAGAAGGCTATCAACAGCTACTTGTCCTTTCACAGTGCTGTATCCTGCTTGGTGTGGCTCCTGCCTTTTATATACCGTTTTCATACCACCTTCAGAGTGTTATATCCTGCTTGGTGTAGATTCGGCCCTGGAGAGAGAAAGTTCTGTCCTGCCAAGATCCCAACAGGATAAAACCTTCACATCCTCGTTGGAGAACAGAGCGAAACAAGGTAGTTCCAGCAAACTCCACAAGGATCTGAACATCCTGGGTATTCGTCCTCTCCAAGCCCCGGATACCGGATAAGTGGGAACTGTCAAAGCCCTCCCTTGCATTTCTGTGTGCATGTCTTTCCTTTCCGCCAAGGAGATGATCCAGTTTCCATGCATCATATGGTCCTCCAGCATGCGCAGAAGGCACATGCACACAGACAATTCTTCCTCTCAAAAAAAGCGGGGGAAATCATATACAGTGGACCTGTGCATCTTTAGAAGCACTCAGAGCCTTTCCCATTATATGTTACCTTTGGTGTCTTGTGGAGATGGATGCATTGTCCGAGGTGGGGATATGAACCAGGCCTTTAGCTTTCATACCTTAGATACCCTTATGGTACTCCAGTTTAAACTGGTGAAGTCCAGCTGGCTTTTATTGGATATTGTACAAAACAGTTGTTGCATAAGTCTGTTCCATCTCATGTCCACATCAGTCTGCAAATTAAAGCATTTTCACTGGAGTCTGCATTTAAAAAACAAAATGTACGGAAATAGGCATTTAATGTCTTATGCAATTTATTTTATTATTACATTTATATCCCACCCTTTTTTCCCCTCACATGTTCCTCCTCCTTTTCCTCTTGCAAGGAGCCCAAGGTCACGATCACGGTCCTCCCGCTCGCCATTTTATCTTCACAACAACCCTGTGAGGTAGGTTAGGCCGAGGGTCAGTGACCAGCCCAAAGCTACCTGTACACTACGGTCAACATCTAAGGTCCTCTTCCGAGTGCGTACTCCGAGGCAAGCTTGAAGGTCGGCAACAAGGGACAGGGCCTTCTCTGTGGTAGCCCCCTAATTGTGGAACAATCTCCCTGACAAGGCCTGCCTGGCGCCAACATTGTTATCTTTTTGGCACCAGTCAAGACTTTCCTCTTCTCTCAGGCATTTAGCAATATCTGATGAGCCCGGTTTTGTTTTGTTTTTCGGCTTATAGCTTTTTAAAGTTATTATAGTGGTTTTAAATGTGTGTGTATATTGTATGTTTTTGCTGTTTTAATTTTTGTATATTGTTTTTAATTGTTTTAATCTTATGTGAACCGCTCAGAGTGCTTTGGCTATGGGGCGGTATACAAATGTAATAAAATAAAATAAATAAAGTCACCCAGGGAGCTTCATAGCCAAGTAGGGCTAGAACCTGGGTCTCCTGAGTCCAAACCGAAAGCTAATAAACACTTCAGAGTGGGGCAATAACGAAACTGCAGCAGGGGGCAATTCACACCAGCTCCCATGCAGGGATCGTATCCCATTTGTGGTTTCCTCATGTCAAAATATAATTCGGACATGCGGAGCTAGATTTTTTCGCACCTATCCTGGAGTGTGGAGAGAAGATTCATTTCCTGCCTGTGCTGAAGTGATCTTCACTGACTCCACCATAACAACGAAGTGGTTTTATGCCCAAGAGCTTAGCTAACACATCTGCGTGAAACACGGTCTGGCGCGGCTATCTAGTCCTTTAAAAAGACCCGGATTTTAATGGAACTATGCGTGGATGAAAGTGTCGTAAAGAACATCCAAGGACTGTTTCAAGATCCTTGAGTGGGGAAATTAGGAGGGATCTTTGGGATTTAGCTCACAAAGCCGGTCTGTTTTGACCTCTTGCAAGCTCGCATTAAGTCTGTCTCTGAGTGTGTTTTGTTTGGCTAATGCGCATGGCTTTCTGCAGCTATCGGGTACATTGAACCAATGGCTGCCACTGACGTTTTTGTTTCGTCTCTGCATTAATTGACTGATAAGGCCCTGGCTAAAGACAGAGCTATCGAAACCACACACCACCACCCTGCTATTCCTCCCACTCCACCCCCTCATTTCTGGTCTCATTCCCCCCCCCCCTTTTTAGCCTCGTTTATATCTCAAGCCACATTGGTGCTCCCTATGTGAAGAAAGGCATGGGGTAAGGCATGGGGTAAGAAGTGGTGATCGCTTGGAGTTCCCATGATTTGCCAGCATTGGTACTGGTTTAAATTTGAGAAAAGTGCGCTAGGAGACCTTTTTAAGTCTCCTCGGGCCAGGGGTTAGGTTGACCTAAAGCAACACTTGAACAAGTATGGAAGAAATAGTTTGTTTGTTTGTTTGCTTGCTCATTTCAAATATTTTTACCCCACTCCTCAGCCAAAAAGGATCCTGGAATGGTGGACTTGTAAAAAAGCAAAATCTTCCTGGATACAAATTCATTCTCTGATGCATTCTCTGATGATTAATATACAACTGAAACCGGAATACTTTCTCTTGGGACTACTGGACGAGGAGACGAAAAGCAAATATGGAACTTTAATTTTATATATGATGATGGTGGCAAGGCTGTTATATGCACAGAACTGGAAAAATACAATGTTACCTACAATGGACGACTGGATTTTGAAATCATTGGAGATGGCGGAGATGGCGAAACTCACATCAATAATTAGAGACAAGTCAACAGTTAGATTTAGAGCTGAATGGAAACCTCTTATAGATTATGTGATGGAGCAAGAGAAAAATGTCTTATTCATCTGTGGATTCAACCGATAAGAAAGGGTTAATAAAGGGAGAGAGGAAAAAATAGATTAGTAAGCCTTTGCTGTGGAGAAGATCAGAACGCGCTGTAACTTGATTGATTGCCTCTCTTAGTGTGTAGTTTTTGTTGTTTTGTGGGGGTATGTATGGTGCATGTGTTAAATGTTTTTTTATGTTTGGAAAGGAATAAAAAACTTAAAACGGAAGAAATAATCAGTAAAAGAAGACAGACCCTGCCTGCAGGCTTTCACTCTAACGAAAGACACGGCATACGAGGAAAAAGGACAAGGGAGAGAAGAGACAGAGGGGCTGTCTATATGCTCTGGAAGTCTTAGGGTGGCTCCCGATCCGCGCTGCATCGGTTATATGACACAACCGCTGATTCGGAGCCACTCGGAGGCAAAGAGCCAAAGGTGTGCAGCAGAAAAGTCGGGGACTTACCCTGACTTTTCTTGCCCGAGCGAGGTCAATGAGGCCCTTCCACCATCTGCTCTTGCTCTGGTGCTGCTCCAGGAGCATTCCCAGGTGGAAGGCGGCCTCCCATTGGTCGCCGGAAGCCATGGAAGGGGATGGTCCTGGCAAGCCTAATGGCCACCGGAAAGCCCACGCTGCGTCCCCCACTGGGGATCAGTCTCCGTCAGCCCGCACCAGCGATACCGCGGGGTTTGGCAGCCGAGCGGTGCCAACTCGGTGCCGTGAAGACAGCCTCCTAGTGCGGAAAAAGAAGCACCCCAAATTAAAATGACATGGACATGGCCAAAGAGAATGCCGAAGCTTGACCTTTGAATTCAGGCTCTGTACAGGTGTGGATAACTCAACAGGTCAGTTTAGATGGTTATATGAAGCTCCCTGGCAGGGCGCCTAACACAGGCCTGCTGCAGGGTTTCTGGCTTCTACCAATCTCAAGGAAGCGAGGAAGTAGCGGCTCTTGTCGGCTGGGCTGTACTTAAGAGAACAATGCACAGTTCATTCACAGGGACTGAATACAATCCAGAAAGCCTCATGGTGGCTGCCTGTTAATCCTTTACTGGCAGCGCAAGGGCTAAGGGGCCTGGTGTTCACACCACGTGAAGAGGGCGTGTTTGTACGAACTCTGCCTCTCCTTTCTCAACATAGGAGTTTGACCAAGGCCAACTCACACTCAACTCATTTATTGCTGTAGGGTACAGCAGCCTTTGGCCACTTCTGCCAAGCAAATCCACATGTCTGCTAAGCAAAGTATTTTATTAATGATTTGGATGAGGAGGTGCAGGGAATGCTTATCAAATTTGCAGGCGACACAAAGTTGGGTGGGATCGCTAAGACCCTGGAAGACAGAAACAAACTCCAAAGTGATCTTGATAGACTGGAGAGCTGGGCTGAAAACAACGGAATGAATTTTAATAGGGATAAATGCCAAGTTCTACACCTAGGAAAAAGAAACCAAATACACAGTTACAAGATGGCGGTTACTTGGCTCAGCAATACGACAAGTGAGCAGGATCTTGGAATTGTTGTAGATCACAAGCTGAATATGAGCCAACGGAATAATGTGGCTGCAAAAAAAGCAAATGCTATTTTGGGCTGCATGACTTGGCCCCACAAACACTGGACAATATTTATTCTTTTATTTATGTAATACTTTCAGGCTGCCTTTTAGAGCAGGAGCCTTCCCCAGGAGGCTTGCAACAATAAAACAGACAGATACAATTTCATAAAAAACAACAGTCTACAACAACAACCTCCAACTCCATGAACAAGGAATTGTTCAGGGCCATCCTAAAAGCCTGCAATGTTGGAGCCTGATGGATCCCCAATGGCAACACATTCCAGAGGCGTGGGGCCAATCTAGAAAAGGCCCTCCCTCGTGTCCTTGCCCACCTAACAATGAAGGTCTCGAGTGGGGATTATGATTCTGTTTTTCATGCTCACAGCCTTTGGTCATCTCTATGCTCCTGGTCTCATTCCTGGATGATATAGGGCTTGTAAAGGGATCCTGCCCCTTCCTAGGTTGAGTCAATACTAAATGAAAGGTGAAGTTTGACCTCCCAGCATATTTGAACTGTTTGCAGGTGGACTCAAGTCCCCAAAACTATCTGGCCATCAGGAGTACTGATTCTACCTGGAACAGGAACAGAAGGTTACATAGGAAGCTGCTTTATACTGAGTCAGACCCTGTGTCCATTTAGCCCAATATTGGCGACACGGACTGGCAGCAATGGCTCTCAAGGGTTTCATGATGTATTCTTTCATAGCTCTACTTGGAGAAGCTGGAGCTCAAACCTGGGGCTTTCAGCAAGTCAAGCATGTGTAGAATCATAGAATAGTAGAGTTGGAAGGGGCCTATAAGGCCATCAAGTCCAACCCCCTGCTCAATGCAGGAATCCACCTTAAAGCATCCCTGACAGATGGCTGTCCAGCTGCCTCTTGAAGGCCTCCAGTGTGGGAGAGCCCACCACATCCCTAGGTCATGGGTTCCATTGTCGTACTGCTCTAACAGTAAGGAAGTTTTTCCTGATGTCCAGCTGGAATCTGGCTTCCTGTAACTTGAGCCCATTATTCCGTGTCCTGCACTCGGAGATGATCAAGAAGAGATCCTGGCCCTCCTCTGTGTGACACCCTTTCAAGTCCTTGAAGAGTTCTATCATGTTTCCCCTCTGTCTTCTCTTCTCCAGGCTAAACTTGCCTAGTTCTTTCAGTCTCTCCTCATAGGGCTTTGTTTCCAGGCCCCTGATCATCCTCGTTGCCCTCCTCTGAACACGCTCCAGCTTGTCTTGAAGTGCGGTGCCCAGAACTGGACACAGTACTCAAGATGAGGCCTAACCAGTGTTAAATAGAGGGGAACCAGTACCTCGCACGATTTAGAAGCTATTTGTATGGGGGGAGCCTCTGTGTAAACACCATGGGTAAGTTCTGACCGCACAACACTGGTGCGCTATCTGATAAAAGCCCATAAGAACAGAGAATTCAGCAACTCAGGGCTCTTCTCCCCACTCTTGAATTTTGACATTATCATTATTCCCCCCCCCCCCCCCCCCGCACAAAAAACCCACAATATTTTAACTCCCAAGTTTACCTGCTAATCCTTAAGCTTCTAATATGGCAGAATCAATAGGCTGGGATTTTGCATTTCTCGTTATTATTATGTATTGTTTTTATGGGCTATTCTCTATTAATATTTATAAATGCTATGGAAGTCATATATATATATATATATATATACATACAATTTATGTGAATAGAATTGAGAGACAGAGATCACGTTCACATTTCTACAATGAAATACTGTATCCAATATAGTTGATTATACTTTTTTGGACAACAGCAAGAAGGAGATGAAATGATTTGCTCTATAATCAACTTGTGACTAGTTGGTGAGAGCGCTGCTTCTTGCATGTTTGTGTTTGAGTGTGTATGAATCAAATGTTTCAGAGAAATGGCTTTGTGATATTATTACAGATTGGCAGCCTGATATTGGACTGTTTATTTCAAATCAGGACATGGCAGGGATCATAGAATCATAGAATAGTAGCGTTGGAAGGGGCCTATAAGGCCATTGAGCCCAAGCCCCTGCTCAATGCTGGGATCCACCTTAAATCATCCCTGACAGATGGCTCCGTCTTCCAGAGAAGATTGTCTACGTCTAACATCAATGAAGGGAGTGCACTTGCCAGAGTGGAATGGTTCTGGTTTTTATGTATGTCAAGACTCTCTTTCGAATATGTGCCAAGTATGTCCAGGGCCATCCTAAGACATTTTTCTGCCTGAAGCAAAGAACAAGATGGCACCCTTCCCATGCTATGTACCAAAACCCAACTGGACTGGCCAATAAATGGCCAACAACACAGGTGATGCGGCAATGTCCTCCTCTAAATCTGAAGGCAGCTGGCCAACTTAGGGGTTGCAGAGTAGACCGCATGGTACATAGCTCTTTCCTCCAACATCTAGCTGTTGTCTCCCAGCATCTGCTACCTGAGGTGACTGCCTCACTTTGCGTGATGGCAGGGCCAGCCCTGCACACGTCCAGTTGTCAAAATAAATACACGGTGGCGCCCATAGCTGACTTCTCCTATGTACAAGCCAGGAGACATCTTATTCCATTTTATTGGTTTTGTTTTTCATAACCCACCCCGAGCCTTTGGGATGGGAGGGCTATGAATCGGAATAAATAACCCCCCAAGATATCTTGTAAGCTGACAGGCAACGATGGCCTTTTTGTGAGTATCTGGAAAAGGACCAAGTTCTTTCAGTTGCGGCTACTTCTGCAAATAAATAATAATTAGAAAAGAGATTGGATTTCTGCCATGGGCACCTTAGCAATACAGGCAAGAAAGAGAATACCTGAATAGTTGAAGCAATAACACACAAGATGGGATTCATTTTACCGTTTTGTCACCACCACAGGGGCTGCTAATCTGAAATGATTTTATCCAGAGGGAAATGGATTTCACCAATGGTTTTGGCCCCAAGCCGACGATAGCAAATGCCACTCCTCTTGAGGCTGGAACCACACTTGGAGGTGGGGTGGGGAATTAACTGCCCCAGCAAGTTCTGTCCTCCTGTCAACACATTTTCTCTGTTGTCCCTTTAAAGAGGGAAAATTACATAAAACAAGGAAAACGTTCTAAAGGAACCATTCAGGGTCAAATGCCTTGTTTGTTTGTCTTCTCCATATGGTGGCCTCTGCCAGGTGAGGCTCTCTGCTGAATCCTCATGCTTTCTGCTCCTGGACCTGTGCAGGTAGAGCTTTTCCGCTCACTGAGTCAGAAAACTGGCTAATCAGACTTCAAGTTCTGCCCTCCAGCGCTAACCAATACCTGATACTTCAGAAGGGAAACACATTCACTTGCCGATAAAGTACCCAGTGATGAGGTCTCTCAGTGGGAGAATCGGTTTACCCCCTGAAGCAAGGAGGTTGATTGCCTTCATTATCTTACTTTTCCTAGCTGCAAAAGACTGTTGCTGGGCCACCACCAATTAATCCGGCCGTCCCTTCAAACCAAAGCACAATGTTTGAGTTGGCTAACGAGGTAGGGTGAGAGATGTAGGAATGGTCTGGACATCGAACAAACTTGGAATTTCTGTGTTTGTTTTGCAAGCCTATTTGAACGGCTACACAAATTCTAAATCTTAGCCGTGTATTTATTTATTTATTTATTTATTTTTATTTCATTTCATTTCTATACTGCCCCATAGCCGAAGCTCTCTGGGCAGTTTATAAAAATTAAAAACACTGGACATTTAAAAACCATAAAAGCCTAAAAAACAAACTACATTTTAAAAAAATCTATCCTCTTTACGACTTCAAAGCTAGGAACAATCTGTTGTTCAATTTCCAGAATTTAAAAGCAATGCCTGTTTTATAGACTGTGCATAGATGTGTTTGTGGCAAAAGTTTGTTTTCTTCTGTTCTTTTTTTTTTTTTAAAGATGGTAATATTTAGGGATGTGTATCGTATTGTTAAAATCGCCAATAACGATACGATATGCTCTCTATCGTGCCTCCATTTAACAATAACGATACGATAGGAAATCATAAGGAACCCAACGATAATTATCGGAAACGATAGAAATTCCAATGATAAGTATCGTATTTTATTGTGTTATCGGAAAGGGCTTTCTCTTTTGCCGCTATACAGATGGAGCTAGAAGGTGGGGTGTGCTTGATGAGACTGACAGTTTCAGTGTCAATCGTGCAGCAAGGATTCCATCAGGAGCCAATCACAATGTTGGAGGAGGGCGGATATCTCCGCATAAAAACCCCACACTTGGTGTTCCAGGCTCTGTTGGGAGTTAGGCGTTGAGGGGAGAAGCGTAGATTTGTTGGAGCTCTGTCTTGGCTCCTGGATCTTGGTGGCGAATTGTTGGAGATTCATTGTAATCTCTTGCATCTTTGTGTCTCAGGTTCGTTTGCCGGTGCGTTGCTGCCTGTGTGTTTGAGACTTTGAGTTATAATTTTTATTTTTATAGTACGTTTTCTGGTTGGGGTTAGGTACTTAGTGGGAGTACTGTGGCTGAGGGGGAGTGTGTTTGTCCTCTGCCCTGCTGAACTTTCTTTAAAAAACCAGAAATCTATTATATTTTTCAAAATTATATTTATCTCCCTCTCTCTCTCTGGGTGTGTGTGTGTGTTTGCTTGATTGACTGTGAGTGTGCTGCTGCTGTGTCTAGCCTGCTACACAGGATCTGTGTGGTCAAAGCAGCACACAAAGTCACAAACTGTGGGCAAAGCATCCTTTTTTGTTGCAAACATTTTCTACTTTGTAGCAGTATGAAACGCGGCTCTAAGATGCGCCTTGGACGAGGTGGCTCTGGGTCTAGGAGAGATGCTGCTGTTGCTGCTGGGGGCAGTTTTGGGGTGCCTGTCTCTCCCTCTCATACATTTTTTAATTTCTTTTTGAAAGACACTGCTCCAGCCAATGGTTCCGGTCTGGACTAGAGGGACTGATTTAAGGAGCCTTGAGAGAGATTCCTGTATTTTTATTTTTCGTCACTACGTCCCCTGGGTCTGCTCCTCATGGAGTCCGTTAGTGAGGGACTGCAGAAGCATCCCCCTCATGCATTTTTGTTTGTTTTTTGAGACTTTGGTCCAGGCAATGTGCCTGCCTACGCCTGCCCAGGAGGGGCTCTTATTAATTTGCCAATGTGCCTGCTGGGGACTCATATCAATTGGCCAATGTGCCTGCTGGGGACTCATATATTATATTATCAATTGGCCGATGTGCCTGCCGGGGACTCATATTATATTATCAATTGGCCAATGTGCCTACCCAGAAGGGGACTCTTATCAATTGGCCAATGTGTCTACCTCTATTCCAAATGTGACTTTTATTTGCCTCTGCTCCAGCCAATGTGCACAGCTCTGGCATGGAGAAATGCCAACCTGCCTGCACGGGGATGGCGGGCAGACTGGTTCATTTGCAAGCACGATGAGGTCAAGGCGGTGCGTGAGGGTAGTTTTGATGGGATCCTGCCGGTTGGTGCACCGCAGGGGTATCTCCTGGCCCAATGAGGCCCTACCCCCAATCCTTTTATTATTTCAATTGTCCTTACATGCGCATGGCCTAGTCTAGAGACAAGGCAGCAGTTCTACGGTGGCAGAATACACCCACTCACGGTGTCATGCACGCATAGGCGCTAGTGGGATCCTGCCAGTTGGCGCACCGCAGGGGTATCTCCTGGCCCAATGAGGCCTGGCCTGCTAAGGCTATACATGTTACACCCGTGCTTTTCCCCTACCCCCCAATCCATATGACTGCATATGGAAGGCACTGCCAGGTTTAGCCACAGGTTTGGAAAGTTCATTGTATTCCATCCAGGAATGCATGCACTCATTCTCACTGTGCCATGTACGCAAAGGTGCACTCCCTCCGCTCCAGCCAAAGAGCCTACCTCAACCCAGAAGGGGACTTTTCTTTTATTAGCCAAAGTGCCTACCTCAACCCAGAAGGGGACTTTTCTTTTATTTGCCAAAGTGCCTACCTCAACCCAGAAGGGGACCTCAACCCTGAAGAGGACTTTTCTTTTATTTGCCAAAGTGACTGCCTACCTCTATTGCCTCTGCTCCAGCCAATGTTGTGCGCATCTCTGGCATGAAGAAATGCCAACCTGCCTGCATGGGGATGGCGGGCAGACTAGGTCATTTGAAGCACGATGAGGTCAAGGCAGTGCGTGATGGTTGTTTTGATGGCATTCTCACAGTTGTAAAAGCAGCACATGATATGCTTCTGCTGGGATCCTCCAGGTTGCCCACTGCAGGGGTATCTCTCCTGGCCCAATGAGGCCCTGCCAGGCTACAGCTGGCTAAAATAACTAACACCCGTGCTATTTCCCTACCTCCCAATCCTTTCATTTTTTCATTTGACATGCGTGGCCTAATCAATGAGACAAGGCAGCAGCAGTTCACCATCTTCTGATTAACACATTTTACTTTTATGACTGCATATGGAAGGCACTGCCTGCCTACTAGGTAGGTTTGTCCACAGGTTTGGAAAGTTCATTCATTGTATGTATGTTCATATAATACCTATAAGTCTCAGCAGCAGCAGCAGCATGTACATGTAGTGCATTACTAGAAACAGTGCATGTTGTTGAGAGCTTACTTCTGAGTAACGCCTGCAACTGTGCATCTGAAATTGGGCACAGATGAGTCCCCTCAAGGCCATCTGTGAGATGGAAATGAGTACTGGACAACCTCTCTTGAAAAAGGACCACATTTCAGCCACCTGAAACAGTGTATTTGAAAGCTTACTTCTGAGTAACGCTTGCACCTATTGTTCTGTAATTTGGCACACATGACCAGCAACGCTCAGTCTGCACTGTGATGAAGTTTCAAACCTGTAACTTGGAAAATTAAGAAGTTCTAGGCTTTTCTGACTCAAAAGCATCTCTCTCCAGGGCAAAATGTAGAAACAATATAATATCGTATTTCCGATATTTATCGGAAATCCAATACGATACGATACGGACCACCTACGATATTATCGGAGATGATAATTTTTTTGGTCCGAAATCCCGATAATGATACGATACGATAATTTCAGGCGTGCACATCCCTAGTAATGTTTAAAGGACATACCCTGTCCTCATTGGTATTACAAAAATACGATTTAAAAATCTAAAGTATATCTCTGAGGCAATGCGTGGCACATCACAATGTGTGGCATGCTGGAGGTTCCAAGCTAAGAACTTTGTGTTGCTAAGCAACAGGATACATAAACAGAGCTGGGAACAGGGGGGAGCGGCTGGGAAGGAGCAGGAGAGAGTGGCTGGGAGGAGGGAACCCTGAAAGGAGGCTAGGAGGCTCGTCAGCATGCGTGGAAACCTCAAATAAGTACCATGGATTAGTGGGCAGGTGAGTGGGGGGGGCAGTGGCTGGGAGTGAGTGGGGGGAATGGCTGGGAGTGGGGAGTACAAAGGACTCCGAGTCAGCCTCGTGTTTGGCTTTTCCGAGCACCCATAGAAAAGTATGATACAGCAGAGCAGTAAAGTACTAGCATGCAGATGGTCTGTGTGAGTTAAGCTAGTTAAAGGGGAAATGGGAGGAATGAGGAATAGGAGCCAAAGGATCTTTTAAAACCATCTGAGAACTAGAGAGAATAAATAGTAAATTCTCCCAGTGGAGGGACATAAATAGCATGGTCCCACAGGGACCTTAACTGGGACCAATGCTTTTCAACTTGTTCCTAAATGATCTGGAATCAGGAGTGAGCAAGTGAAGTGGCCAGGCTTGCCCATGACATCAAATTATTTAGAGTGATTAAAACAAAAAGGGATTGTGAGGAGCTCCAAAAGGATCTTTCCAAACTGGATATCTAAATGGCAAAAGTGGTTCAGCATAAGCAAGTTTAAAGTGATGCACATTGGGCCAAAAAACCCCAGCTTCACGAATACACTGATGGGATTTGAGCTAGGGTAGGGTGACCACATTTTGGAAACCAAAAAGGAGGACAACATGGTCGGCTCCCAAGGGGGCATGCCCACCAACCTTTCTGGCCCTAGGGGGCATGTCCAGCACCAAGGGGGTGTGTGCCCACCTGAGCATAGCTTTGGTCACATATCTGATTTTACAGCACACAGTTAAGACAAATCTGTTCTACATAACATCTTAATGTTACAATCACTGAAATAAAGAACAACGTATCTGAAATTAACTTCACTTACTCCTACTTGTGTAGCTTTCGCTATACTTTGAAGCTTCTGCTATACTCTGTGTGATACATTCTCCCCATCCCTCAAATATCTTTTCTGACTGTATCCTCACTCAGCTGCAAACTTATGCTGCTTTTAACAGGGCTTGTTGCTGGCTGGCTGGCAGGCTTTTTATTTTTAAATTTCAATTTTTTTTAACCTTGTGTATGATTGTCACAAGTTTCTCTACTCTAACATTAGGGTGGGTGTTATGGGCGGCAGACACTACTTCGCCCATTCACACTTCTCACTTATATACATTAGCTTCTCAAGGCTTGCACGTTGACTGGGCCTGTTTTCACAACATGGCAGTTTATCATGGGTTAATTTTTTCATGGCTATCCTCAGTGCATTTGGTGTGTGTGTAGCCACCATCTTGAATATGTGACCTCCAAAATGCCGCTCCCATTTTGAATATACAATCTCCAATCAGGGTGATCAGGGGTTGCGGTGTGTCATGCGAACCTGGTAAACAAGGGTTGAACAACCCACACTTAACCCAGCTACTAATTGGGTGTTGTGTGGGTTGTTTAACCCTTCATTAACCCACAACGTCTGGGTCTGCACGCCACGCCACAACCTCTGATCATTCAAAATGGGGGCTGCATACACTGCAGCTAATTGTGGGTTAATTAACATACAATAACTCACATGAATTAACCCACAATAACCCGCTGTGGAATGGGAACTGGGTCACTCTGTCTCTGACTGGTATGAACTCCAAAAGGTCCTAGGTGAACATCTTTCCCTGGAACCTTTTGCAGTTTCTTGGTGACTGAGCTGTAGGCCTTCCTCTGTCAGCATCCATTTAGGCTGCTTTCTTGACTCTGCTGTCATGCACTGTGATAGACACACTTGAGACAGAGGCAGTTTCTACACCGGCCTTTTTCCCAGGGGTTGTCCCTGGGAGCTCCCTGTGGATCCAAATGACACACAGGGACTTCCAGGGGCAGGGGGAGATGGGCACAGGTTTTCCCAGGGATAAAGAAACCCTGGGAAAAACCTGAATCTTCCAGTGGTCCCGAGACGATCTCGAGGACCACGGGTGGTGTGGGCGCCCGTCCCGGCTTCTTCCCTCTTCCCCATGAGTAGTGAGGGGGTCTGCAAGAGGCAAGGAGCTGGCTGGGGGGAGTCTAGGGGCATCGTAGGTGGGGGGGAGCAGGTCGGGGCTTCCCCCATTTACTTTTGCGTTGGAGCGCAAGGGCGCCTCCAGCTCCGCCTTGTAAAAAATAAAAATAAAAATGGCGGCCATGACGAGTGAGATGTCCTGTATGCTTCTGGGACGTTGAGCTCCCTGTGTAGAAACTGGGCGACGATCCTGGAAGCAAGTAAGTTCAGGATCGCCCCCAGGCCCTCCCTCTACACCCTTAGGTGTAGAAAGGACCCTAGTCAGAGAGAGAGAGAGAGAGAGAGAGAGAGAGGGAAAGAAACCATGGTTTCCTCTTGGTTGTACAGCCTGGTTGTGTAATAACAACAAGCCATCTTGAGCACCGGACTACAAAGTTGGGATGCAAAGCAGAATGAACCCACAAATAAATAGGGAATAACAACCAGTGCAAGAGTAGGCCCTCCCTCTTGGCTCACTCCCCCATGGCTGAGGACACGCCGAAGGTCAAGGAGGTTAGACAGCAATAAAAGCCGGCCTGGCAATGCTAAGGAACTGGGAGGGGAAGGTACAAGGGTTGCTGTGAATAGCAGGCTGGAGCCCTTTTCATCTCTCCATTGAGAAAATGATGCTTTGGGTGGGACAACCTTTCTTCCTGCTTCCCCAGCTGCCCATCAAGTGTCCCTCCCAGCCCTGCAAGCTATTCATAAAAGACAGCAAAGAAAAGAGAGGGCTTGTATTCCCCGCTGGCTACGGTAATGAGAGAGGAGTGTCCAAGGCAGAGAGTGGGTCTCAGATGTCGCGGAGATGAGCTCAGGGACGGGAGTTCCTTGCTTGATCGCGGAGGGAGCCGGGGACAGGAGGCTGGTGCTGGGAAAGTGAAGCTGGAAGCAAAGGCGGATGTTTCTCCTCACCCTCGGGAGCGACGGGCTTCCTGGTATGTATTTACGTCCTTCAGGCTGCCACAAATTGTCAGGTAAGCGAAGGCCCATCTATTAATTAATTAATTAATTAATTCCATTTCTATACCACCCAATAGCTGAAGCTCTCTGGTTGGTTTACAGCAATTCATAAGACAATAAAATACAGCATTAAAAATACAGCTGCAAAATTGAAACATCCAAAATGTAAAACAATCGAGACAGCTAAAAACAGTTTCAGTGAAACACTAGATCTGTTTAGATGATTGGCATAAATGCCCCATCATATGCCATTAAATGCCTGGGAGTAGAGGGCAGTCTTAACGTAGCACTAAAGGATGACAGTGTTGGCGCCAGGCAGGTCTCACTGGGGAGCTCATTCCACAGTCGGGGGGCCACCACTGAGAAGGCCCTCTCCCTTGTTGCTACCTTCCGAGCCTCCCTTGCAGGTGGCACTTGGAGGGAGGCCCCTGATGTTGATCCTAGTGTCTGGATATGCTCAGGTCAGGAGAGGCATTGCATCAGGTACTGTGGTTCTGAGCCGCAATGCCTGATGGATTTAAAACAACAGAAACTGAAAAATTGAAATGCCTGGGAAAATAAAAAGGCCTTCACTTGGCACTGAAATAGGGTGACCATATGAAAAGGAGGACAGGGCTCCTGTATCTTTAACAGATGTATTGAAAGGGGAATTTCAGCAGGTGTCATTTGTCTGCATGCAGCACCTGGTGAAATTCCTCTTCATCACAACAGTTAAAGCTGCTAACGTATAGCTAGTGTGACCAAATACAAAAAAGGTCAGGGCTCCAGCAGCGTTAACTATAGTGATGAAGAGGGGATTTCACCAAGTGCTGCATGCACACAAATGACACCTGCTAAAATTCCTTTTTCTACACAACTGTTAAAGATACAGGAGCCCTGTCCTCCTTTCCATAGGGTCACCCAAATTGAAGGCAACACTTATGTAGGGCTAGGCAGAGAGACCAACCGGCAGCTATCTGGGAGTTGCCTGACCATGACTCAGCAAGTTTACGTAAGAATGACTAAGGTTGCAATCCCATGCATGTTTAGACAGGAAAAAGTCCTACAACTCTCAGTATTCCCCAGCCAGCATGGGAAATGCTGGGGGTTGTAGGACTTTTTTCTGTCTAAACATGCATAGGATTGTGGCCTTAGTCACTAAGCGTTTCTTACAGGGCTTACCTACTTGTGGTAAAAGAAAAGCAACTCCATACCGGATACAGATTTACCAACCTGTTTTCCCCGAAGGAATTTCAGTCCCAATTCTCTGAGGGCTGTTAAGTTACTTAATGGCTGCAATCAGGTGTGATGGATCCAACGAACCCACCTATCAGGTAGGAGGGGCATTTGTCTTACTTTGGGCCCTACCACTGAAAGCTTTTTGGAAGGCCCTGAAGATGTTATCTCAGGCCATCCCCTGCTTTTATTTTATTGGGCTCTCTTGGTTTGTAGATGCAACTGTGTTAGAGTTTTGTCCAGTCTAGCCAG
Source organism: Anniella stebbinsi (assembly GCA_029215795.1). Lineage (NCBI taxonomy): Eukaryota > Metazoa > Chordata > Lepidosauria > Squamata > Anniellidae > Anniella > Anniella stebbinsi. The sequence continues at coordinate 366,420,302 of JARDYH010000001.1, forward strand.
ACGTTTGTTTGGCTTGTGTGTGTGGATTTCATGATTTTTTTGCTTTTATCACTGTATCGGTTTTTACTGAATGGGATTTTATTGTTTTAAGCTGCCTTGGAGGGGACTCCTCCCCTGAAAGGCAGCCTAGAAATATTTCAAATAAATAAATAATACAGAGGACGGTCCTCATTCTGAAGGCATCCTCTGTTTGAAGTGCCGTCTGGTCCACATCCAGTTGAAAGTATAAAAAGGTAGAGCAAGGGCCTTGCTCCTCAAGACTTAGCAGCTGGACAACAGACTGAGCAGCATACTGGTTACCTATTCAGTGTTCTCCACTACGGTGACATGTCTGGTCTATTTATGTGAATATTAGTTATTATTTCTCATTTTGCACCTATATACATACGTTTACATATGCAAATATTATGCAAATTGGCTTCCTCTTTGTCCTCCTATTTGGTAATGTGTAAGTGGCCATTCTACACCTGAGTATGGTGTGTGTGTGATGCTTTAATTACTTGTACACTTCCTGAAGTCATCTGGTTGTCAGAAACAATACTGGACTAGTTCATCTCACTGACCAGGATTTTGCCTCAGTCCTTCCTCACTTTCACTGGAGGAACTGGATCTGACCCTGTCTCTCAAGAATAAACCAAAACTGGAAGCGAGACTCAAGAGAGGACTGCTCACTTGCTCTTTTCATTCATTGATTCTTTATTCCTGACTGCATTGATATAGCCCCATCTATGTATATGATGCTTTACAAAGACATGTGATAAGCCCCTGCCTCAAGGGGCTTATAATCTGAAATACACACAGGAAACAACAGACGGAGGGGGGAATGCAAGCATGGGGGGGGGGGAAGGGGAAGATGGTGTGATTCCTTCAATTATGAGACTGTGTCTTAGTTACAATACCAGAAGGAGGATCCAAAGGCTTCCATTAAGATCTATAATCTATCTATCATCTATCTATCTATCTATCTATCTATCTATCTATCTATCATCTATCTATCTTTCTAATCAATCTCTATCTATCTCTATCATCTATCTATCTATCTATCTATCTATCTATCTCTATCATCTATCTATCTCTATCTCTATCTATAATCTATCTCCTATCTATCTATCTATCTATCTATCTATCTATCTATCTATCTCTATCATCTCTATCTATCATCTATCTATCTATCATCTATCTAATCTATCTTTCTATCATCTATCTATCTATCTATCTATATCATCTATCTCTATCTATAATCTATCTCTATCTATCTATCTATCTATCTATCATCTCTCTCTATCTGTCATCTCTCTCTCTCTCTCTCTCTCTGTCATCTATCTCTGTCTATCTATCTATCTATCTATCTATCTATCTATCTATCCTCTATCTATCTATCTATCTATCTATCTATCTAATCTATCTATCACAAATGTTCTTTGGGCTGTTTACAAAAAGCTAAAAGAATGCTGTACAATACGATATAACAAACAGCAGAGAAGTCAATGTGCAATATAAAAAACAGCCATAAAATGTAAACTCTAAAATGCCTGAGAGAAAAGAATGATTTTCACCTGGTGCCAAAAAGATAACAGTGTAGACACCAGGTGAGCTTCCTTGCAGAGGCCATTCCATAAAAGAGAAGGCCTTCTTTTTGGCAGCCACCTCCCTAAGGTCCTTCAGCAGAGGCACCCGAAGGAGGGCTTCTGAAGATGATTTAAGCATTACAGTAGGTACACGTAGAGGAAAAGGTGAGTTTTGAGGAGAGACTTAAAGACAATGATGGAGGTGGTGACCCTGAGGTGTTGTGGGAGGCAATTCCAGGCAAGGAAACTTTTGTTCTTAATGTTTTCAAGTGTTCTCTTGAACTAGACCCATTCTGTCTGCTAAACACCCCTCACTGCCTTTCATAAAAGGTGAAAAATGTTCTGGTCTCTTCTGGAAGCGGCGCCTGGGATGCAAGAGCATTGAGTGCTATTTACCCTCGGCATGCATGTTGAGCGATGGGGGGAGGGAGAGAGAGGAAAATGGCATCTTCCATCTCCCCAATTAAAATTCAGACCCTTTCACCTTCTGAGCCATTCGAGATCTCTATCATTAAGACCGATTCCATGAGATGCCTTGATATTCTCAATTATTTGTATGTCTGGGAATCCCAAATAAACATTTGTGAAATCCATTTCGAAAGACGTTAACACTTGTGAAACCTGCGTGCCCCAGAGGGATTAGATAAATTTCCATGTCAAATATTTGAAGCGGAGCACTTCTACGGAAACAGTGGGCTTTTTTTTGTGTTTTGACGCCTTTCATTTCCATAAACTAGATTACTTTCTGAAATTACTTTCACACAGAGAACAGTTTCTATTGAATTCCAGTCAGTGAGCTCCTCAGAGTGTGAGGTGAATAAAAATATCAGCAGGCCGAAAGTCACTTCCAAGATTTGCAGGCATTTGGGTTTCATGAAGAAGGCAGAACGAGTTTCAGATTTATATCTCGAAGAGAGTTCAAGATACGCCAAGAAGAGATTGTCTTGGAATAATTGCTCAACAGCTCCCTACTTTATAGCTCATTGGCTTTCTCTCCTTCTCGTACATAGCTAATAAGGACTTGATCTGTTTACTTAAAGAGAGATTTTGGCAACACATAGAAGCTCTTTCGGGGTTGGGCCAACTCTTGAATGGCATCGTTTTATCTAGGGGTGGGAGAGAAATTTGTTCAGTTTTCATTTCAATGTGAATCTACCTAATTTTGCACTTTTGAACCAATTTGCAGACTGAAGTCCAGTTACCCTTCCAAACTCGCAGTTCTATAAATATTGCAATGGAGTTCTCCAAACAAAACATGTGTAGAGAAATGTGTATTTTAGGGAAACGAGCAAACAAAAAATACATGTGTAAGTGAAAATAACACTCAAAATGCATGATGTGAAGAAAACAACTTGCAAAAAATGTGTATGCTAGGTAAAATGGCATACAAAAACGTATGTTCACTTAGGAGAAAAGCACACAAAGTGTATGATTTTTCACAAGAAGTTTTTGAAAAAAAAGTCTCAAAATTTAGGACAAAACGAACTTAAGTTTTGAAAAATGAGAAACCGCGAGAAACTGATATTTACAGATTTGTCCATCCTTAGTTTTATTTTTCCCCTTTCAAACATTAACTTTGACAAAATTGTAGGGAAGGCCTGTGGGAAAATTTCCCAAGTTTCCACAGAATTTGCCATATCTTATTCAGTTCCTTTCATTCATTTCTGACTTCTGTTACCCTGTACGTTACCAATGTTCATGCATACGTGGATAAAACACTACTAAACAGCAATCTTGATGTGATTGTACATACTCCTGTATCAGGATTATCTTGGGGTAGTATTTTACCAATATGTGAGAGCGCACGGGCCCATCAGGATTTATTCAAATGAAAAGAATTAATAAATTCTTGTGCTGCTGCTGATAAATCAGTAAAACACTGCAGTAGGTAGAATCTTGTGGTCAAGATGAGATTGCTTTTTTGCAGTGCTTTATCAATGCACAAAGGCATTGGGGGCTGGGGGGATGCAAATGAAGGAATTGAATGGTATTGCAAACAGCACACACTCTAATTAATTTGGAGGCTCACGGGTTCCCTGCTCCTGCTATATAGAAGTAGGAACAGGGGAAAGTTTTCCTATGTCTTTCCTATTGTATTGTTCCACTATTCACAGCATCTCAATTCTTCTTGATTTCCAGTTTAACTTGGACAGTAAATTCTAGAAGCCTGGCCTTCACCCTTTGCCCGGCCATTAGAGTAGGACCGCCTTCCCCAACTTGACACCATCCAAATATGTTGGGTCACAACTCTGATAATCCCACAGCCCCTCCAGGCCTTATCATAGTGATGGCACAAAGGGACCATTCATTCCCTTCCCTTGGACATGACCCCACCCTACTCAAGTGGGCATCTCCTCCTTGCGCCAAGGACCAACGAAAAGATGCCACTTCATCGGCCTGTTTGCGTTTGGGCTGAACAGTATATTTGTATAATCAGATGAGGTTGCCAAGTCTCTCTTTTTTCCAGGACTGTCAACTACATAGAGGTTCCTCCCCCTCCCCCTGTGTCATTTTCTGTCTGGTTTATACCCAATCAATTGATTCATTAACCGATTATAATTAATATTACAGCGTGTCAATAGAGGGTTTGAGGCCATTTAATTAAAAGTCTCCGGTAAATAGCACCACTCAGAAGTGACTTATTGTGGATAAAATCGCCTATCCTACTTGCCTGAATGAGCGCTGATGACCATCCTATCAGCACTGAACACCTTTTTTGTCCCCAGAGCACAATGCTGATTATATCCTGATCAATGCTTTCAACCCAATGTTTTACTTCTGCTTCTTTCTCTCTTGATGCCTTTCTCCCCACAAATGTGGTCAAGTCCCACATGCACAATAGTCGCCACGAGGCCAAACCAGCAATAAATGAGAGGATTTACCAAAGAAGAAGTGATGGATTGAATTGTACTGCTTTTGAGAATTAGACATTTGAGTTGGTCCAGTGTGTTTGTTCTCATTTTTTTGTGAAATGAATACGATATGGTCCTTTCTCTCGTCTACATTTTTGTAGTATGTTTTGCTGTTCAATTTATTTATGTTTTACCAGCGTGCTGAATCACATCTGCATGCAACACCACACAAAAGGAATCTTGGTGAAATCGTACTTATGATCGCATGAGGACGGCTTTTTTGCAGTGTTTTATTGTGCTCACGAGTGCATCCATAACACAGAGTTAGAGAAAGAGGCCAATGAACTAAAGGAACCGAATGTCGCTGGTGAGGAACACATCCTCCAATCCCAGAAATAATTTTTGATCTTCTAGTTAAACTTGAAATTGAGGAGGAGTGGAATTCAAAGTGGAGCGAATCACAGGAAAAATTAAAGGAACAGAAATGAAGAGGGGCAGCAGGTGGGGTGGGGATCCTCTCATTTCTACTGTAGACTAGGGGTGGATAGATCCATCAGTTTCAGTTTCTCTCAGTTCCTCGTTATTCTGCTCTTAAATTTGGTTCATCCCAAATTTATAGAACATCTCCAGTTTTAACTTGGATTCAGTTCACATGAAAATTTGTGTGGATTTCTCCTAATAGCTGTATTTTTGTATGCATCTTTTGCCCAATATACACATTTTTTGCAGGCTATTTTCCTAATTTAATGCATTGTAGAACATCATGTTCACTCATCTGATATGCATCTTTGTGTGCATGTGTTTTCATATGCATTTTTTTAAAATTGGAGACCTCCATTGCAAAATTCGGAGAAGTGCAGATCTTGAAGGATTTTGAAGGCATTTCTTGAAGGATCTTGAAAGGGGTTTCAGTTTGTGAATTGGTTTGAATCGCAAACGGAATGAATTTCTCCTCCATCCCTACTGTAGACTACAGAGCAGGCTAGCGTGTATGTATTTTTATTTATTTATTTATTTATTTATTTTGCCAAGCTTGGAGGTTAGGAGAGATTTCATTTCCAGCTTCAAGCCATTCTGATCTCTTCAATGCAAGAGATGCAAATTTGGCCTGGCCTATTCAGTTCCCTTCTTGTACTTCTGCATTTAAATGTTGGTGGGGATTCGGAAGGCGAGGCTTCCAGGCTCATTCTCTCTGATCTCCGTCCCGTCTGCCCCAACTGGCTGCCTCCACTTATATTTGATCTTCACCCCCTGTGGACGGTGTGCTCATATAATCTTCTGATAAAGAAGCACTTATTGGAGGAGGATGAAGTTGGCCTGTTCAACACTGAGTGGAGCTCTAATTAAGATTTTTTTAAAAAAGACCACGCACAAAAGGTGGCTGGTGGTTGCTGCTAATGATATGTTTGGTAAACTTGTTTAAAACAATGCAGCGTGTGTCCTTCCCCCATATGCAAATTGGCAGTTTAGTGGCGTGCCTCCTGTCGAACAGCAATTAGACATAATTTGGACCTAAGATTTCGGCATTTGTCTTTATGTCACCAAGTTTACGATTAAAACCCCTTCATGTTGATTCGGGGCGTGACTTCGTTCCTTAAGCCTTCCGCATGCAATCAGACCATTCACAAGCGCAGCGGCGGTGAGAGTCGGTGGATCAAAACATTGCAAACGTTCCATGGCTAGCCGCTCAATGGACCGATACTGGGCTTGCTGCGGTGGGCCATAAAAAAGGGGAAAGGATGGGATGGGATGTCATGTCTCCTTCACAAGCCGAAGAGCTGATTTGCAATGCCGCCAACCTGCCCCGACTCAAGCGGTTAAGATGGTAGGGAAGAATTTAAAACAAAAAGAAACAACACTGTAGATTAAAACCAGTATTAATAGCTTTATAGACTGAAATAACCCTTCCTATGTTATGTTTTACTAACAGTATGGCATTTTAGCAATTGGAATGGGGGTTGTGTATGTGTATGCAAGATTCGCCAGCATAACTTCTGGCTTTGTTGCTGCTGGCCGCCATTTTTAATTCATGGGTTGGATCCTGGATCTGTCTTCCACAAGAGGGAGGGCTATGCTCACGGAAGGTTGCTCTGCCCAATTTTGAAGAATCTTTTTTCCCCTCACTCCACAGGGCCTTCTGACTTTCTGTGTAGCATTTTCAAGGGGCTGGAGCAGCCACTGTGTGAAGGAGGGGGCAGGAAAGGTCGCTTCTGTCTGTGCAATTGATCCAGTTTAAATCTGGATCCAACCCCATAATAACAATAAGTATTAGTATTAGGGATGCCACCGAAATTCAGAATTAAGCAGTTCATTCGCCACCATGATGTCCCATAGTGTTTGAATTGCCTGTATACATAAACTGAGCCCAGATGGCTAGTGTATTTTTGTTATTCAAACTGCGATTGATGTGAATTGATAACTATGTTCTGCACTGGTATAGTGTGCATACCTAAGTATCTAAACTCCTGCATTTCTGTGCATGTCCTTATGCTGGTTGGCTGAACCCTTTATGTTTCCAATGCTCATGGAATGATGCCACTTCAACCCTTTAGTTACTGTTTTCTAAACCAATTGGTGTAAAACTTTGGATCCCAAAACCATCAATAACCTAATCATGTTTAAAGAAACAGCCATGTTGGTTAATATTCAATCCTAGTTCAATATTGCTTTTTCACCCATGGCTTGGTTTCATTTCTGTATCCAGCTAGTCAAATGAGACAATTTCTTTCAAGTATTGGACATGTTCTTTTTCTTGTTTGGTTTACTTTAAACTTCGGTGCTAATGGGTGGTACTGTGATGGGATGCTGGAAAGGAAATCCAAGAAGAAGGAGCTTTATTCATCAGGACAAACTTCCTGACAGAGCAGTATGATAATGGAACCAATTCCCTAGGGAGGTTGTGGGCTCTCCCACCCTAAAGGCCTTCAAGAGGCAGCTGGATAGCCATCCTTCAGGTATGCTTTGAGGTGTATCCCTGCATTGAACAGGGAGTTGGATTCAATGGCCTTACAGGCCCCTTCCAACTCTACTATTCTACGATTCTCAGAATGGCACACACATTATTATTATTATTATTATTATTATTATTATTATTATTCTGCCTTTTACTCAATACTGGGACTCAAGGCTAGGGATGTGCAAATCAGCAAAACGTCAACTTCCTGAAGTTCTTGAATTCCATGTCGAAGTCTATTTCAGGTTATGAGTTTTGTTTTTTTCTGTTCGCATGGAAATCCGTGCATTTTTTAATGTGTATTTCCCCAAATTGACTCATAATTTGTATGCATCACTGAAATGTATGGATTCTTCTCCTATTGATTAACGCATATTAATGCATTAATTAACTGTGGATCACATTGCAGGCTTGGAAATGTTTAGACTTGAGCAGTTTGCTCAAAGTCATTTTTTTAGATGTATTTGTCTTTGTGTACATTGTCTGTTGTATGTTTCCATGGTTTTATATTTTGTATATCGTTTTTAATGTTTTAATCTTTTATAGAAACACCCAGAAAACTTTGGCTATGGGGTGGTACAGAAATGTAAATCATCATCATCATCATCATCAACATCATCCTGAGTCAGTTGGAGATAACATGACCTGGCAAGGCCCATCATGTCTGTCTGGTAAAACCAGCATGAAAGAGAAGAGAGAGATTATTATTATTATTATTATTATTATTATTAATAATAATAATAATAATAATAATTTGACAGCAGATTACATCTATGTGTTCTCTCTGGAAGGTGCAGACTGGCTAAATTCTGATAAAAAAATGAACTGAAGTGAATTCCTCATACTGACTCCTATTCTCTCTCCACAGTCCCTGCTGGTCATACTACTTGCTCAATGATAAATGTAAAGCCAAAGCAACTAGCCTACATATTTTAACATAATCAGATCCTTTCCCCCCCCCCCCCAAAAAAACACCATGGTATATAGATGCTTCATCCCATGAAGTTGAATGGTGGGAGATTTAGGACAGATAAAAAGGACTTCTTCACATAACGCATAGTTTATCTACGGAATTCACTACCCAAGATGTAGTGGGCGGTTTTAAAATGGGATTCGGTCTAAATTCATGGAAGACCAGGCGATCAGTGGCTACTAGTCCTAATGGCTATATACTATCTCAAGTATCAGAGGCACTATGCCTATACATACAAACAACAAAGTGCTAGCCTTAACCAAAATCCACAAAACGAAAAAAGAACGTTAAGGAGAAAATATGTAATGAAATTTCATACTAATAAAATATTGACATCAAAAAAGAACACTATTCAGCATATTGCCTATATACACCAGTTGCTGGGGAACATGGGCAGAAGGGTGCTTTTGGACTTCTGACTGACTTGTGGGTTTCCCACAGACAGCTGGTTGGCCATTATGTAAACTGAATGCTGGATGATATAGACCCTTGGTCTGATCCAGCATAGCTCTTATTTTCTTATGGAAGTGGCCACGTTCATAGGTTACACGGTCATTCTGTTTGCAAATTTCAAACTCCTACTTAACTTGCTAGCAAAGACGCTAAGTAGGAGGACAATAAGACATGTTATGATATCTGTGCAGCAAGAGACCGGCATTCTGCTTGCAAAGGTTTAGATGTGAGCTGTACTTGAGCGCCAAAACTCTCTCTTGTTGTACTGGTCTAGACTGTTTACTCCATCTTTTAAACTCTTTTCAGAAGTGTGGAGAAATGTACATCCTCCTACCAGTCCATTACCCATAATTATGTAAACCAAAGGGAAGTTAAATTATCTAAGAAGTAGATAATTCATACGTGAATAATTGATCTTGAGGAATATCTAAACTGCATGCCAGATTCTATGGATAAATCTAAGCCGAATTCTCCCATCCTTTAAAAATCTAGCCACGATTTCTGAATGGCCTTTCCCATTTTCAGGCAAATGTAAATGTCACGGCATCTTTATTTTTATTTTTTATTTTGGTAAGGTTTGCATATGCTAATAATAATTCATAGTTGAATGATCTGTTTCTGACACTAGACAAGAGTATTAATAATTTCCAATCGCTGCATTCCAAACACCAAAATTAAATTAGGTATTGTTTAAAATAACAATGCCACACATTTGCTTTAAGTGAATTTAGTGTCATTTCATTGTTTGGTGTGCAGTGGCTGGAAATATGACTCCAGCAGGAAGTGTCAATATCTGTCTTATTAATTTTATTGAAGCAGTAGATAGAGTTACACGGACCGTTTCTCTGTGTGTTTGGTTAATATTTTTTTGTGGGAAATTGGTGTTAGCTTTGACCTAGGCAAACTTACACTTGCATCAGAAAGTACTGTGGGGGGTGGGGGCTTTGGAGATCAATGCAACAACTCAATAACTGGTCAACCTCAACCGGCATTGGATTCACTCTTACGCTACACACAGATCAACGAGTCTACAAAGCGTGGAGCCAAGATGTTCCAAATTCTGTCCAAGATCCATTCTGTGGTGTGTATCAGTTAAGGAAATGGAGAGAAGTTATACACATAGTATTTGCATAATTTATTTTAGAGTTGTTATGGCTTTGCATATTCCCTCCCCCCCCCCCCCGGTTATGGGGAAGAACAAGGGCCTCTGTCCTGGTCTGAGTGCATGGTCCAAAGTTGTACGATGCAGCAACTTTGTTGTAGCTAAACAGGCATGGTTCTGGACAGTGCTTGGATGGGAGAAGTCCTGGGAATGCCATGAGTTAGTTTACTGCAATGCATTCTACATCAGGCTGCCCTTGAAGACTTGTTCAGAAACTGCAGATTAATAACTGGGACCAGAAGATCTCTGAGCATACAAGACCAATTCTGGCCCACTTGCATTGGCTTCCTGTAAGTTTCTGAGCCCGATTCAAGGTGCTGGTTTTAACCTATAAAGCCTTATATGGCTCAGGACCACAATACCTGACAGAATGCCTCTCCTGCCTTGAACCTACCTGTACACTACACTCAACATCTAGGGTCCTCCTTCAGGTGCCTACTCCGAGGGAGGCTTGGAAGATAGCAACAAGGGAGAGGTCCTTTTCAGTGATGGCCCCAGACTTTGGAATGAGCTCACCACTGAGGCTCACCTTGCACTGACACTGGCATCTTTTGGGTGCCAGGTAAAGACAACCCACTACTCCAAAACATTTAATGGTATATGATAGGCCATCTATGTCTGCTGTTTTTGAACAGGTTTATTAGGGAATATATTGTTTATTTAAAGGAAGATCTCGCATATGTACCTGCCAGGACCTTAAGCTCATCTACAGGGGCCCTTCTTTGTGAGCCCCTGCCAAAGGAAGTGAGGCAGGTGGCCACTAGGAGGAGGGCCTTCTCTGCTGTGGCACCCAAGCTGTGGAATGAGCTCCCCAGAGAGGTTCGCCTGGCTCCTACTTTGCACTCCTTTCGTCGCCAGGTGAAGACCTTTTTATTCTCCCAGCATTTTAACAGCTAAATTAACTCAATTTTAACCTTTGCTATTTTAAATTTCTATTTTAATCTGTATTAATCTCTGCTGCTTGGTTTTATCCTGGTTGTGTTTTCTATATTGTATGTTATTTCGTGTTTTTAGATTGTGGTCTGTTTTATATTTCTTAAAATGATTTCATGGTTTTAATTTTTGTGAACCGCCCAGAGAGCTTCAGCTATAGGGCGGTATAAAAATGCAATAAATAAATAAATAAATAAATTGCTTTTAGGTATTTACATTGTTTTAATTTTTCTGTGTTCATTGTTTTTAGACTTTTTATTATGTTATATTTCATTATGCTGTTGTATTTTTATGAGTTCTTGTAAACTGCCCAGAGAGCTTTGGCTATGGGGCAGTAGAGAAATGAAATCAATAATGATGATGATGATGATGATGATAATAATAATAATAATAATAATAATAATAAAGTTCCATCATGAAAGAAATAGCTAAATGCAAGGGATTGAAATGCCTCCTCCTGACTATGCGTAGTCTAATTTAGCCATTTTTAGACCCATTACATTTCAGCCAGCATATATCCTGTTTGCCAGCACCCTCTCAAACATAGCTTCACATCACAAGAGCTGGAAACTCATATCCTCCAACATGCCCCAGATGAAAATAGGGGCAGATCTCTGTTCTTAGTTCATAGCAGCCCTGTTCTAACACAGATGGTGTCACTGCCTAAGATTCTAGTACTCATCACGACTTCACCGTGGAGGCTGGTGAAATTGTGCATGAGTAAGAACTGTTGGCTGTGTCTTTGTGGGCTGATCAAGTGGTGGTGAAGGGGAGAGAAAGAGAAATTCTTGTCCTCAACAGCAACAAATGAGAGGCAGCGGGGGACACCGGGGGGCTCCTCAGTTGATAATGTCCAAGGGTGTGGCTGCTGATGGGCTAGCACTGCTTTGCAAGAATTGGCTGTCATGTCAGCAAGGGTGGCTAGCCCATCAGCAATCCCGCTTTTGCAGGGTGCTCACTGATTGGGCCTGTCCAGTGTTGGTCTCCTCTTGAGTTCTGGTAAGAAAGGGAATCCCTATACCCTTTGACCACACTGCAGTGGTAACTGCTCTTTCCTACCAGCTGAACCCCTTCACTGGCCCTGTTGCTCCTGCCTAACAGAGGCAGTAAGCCTATATATGCCAATTTCTGAGGAACATGGGTGTGACAGTATTGTTGTACCCATGTCCTGCTTGTGGGTCCTTGGTTGACAGCTGGTTGGCCGCTGTGTGAACAGAGTGCTGGACTAGATGGACCCTTGGTCTGATCCAACATCAGGGTTCTTCTTATGTTCTCTTCCTGATGTCCACCATATTGTGTCCTAAGAATTTGCAAAATTAACAAACCCCAAACCCCATGACATCTGCACAAACTTTCAACTGCTTGCTAGAGAGAACGTTGCCCATGTTGCACCATATTAAAGACAGGGACCACTTGGCAGCCTGCAGTCAGATGAGGAAAGTTCTCTGTTAAGGATCCAGGTCTGTTTGGGAAGGTTCCCAAGCTAATTCCAAGCTTCTTTGTGATGAATTCATTCCCCGCCTTCTGGCCTTTATGTCTGATCATATGCTGAGTAGCAAAACATAACACAATTATGAATAGTTACTAGGTAGCATCCATGTGCTCCCTCCAAAGATGTAGGGTGTCCTTCAGATGCGTTGGGGTACAATTCCCAGGATCCCCTGTCGGCATGATGTAGCTTCTTCTGCAAGATGTTTACATTGCTGAAACAGATGCCCTTGGAACTGGAATGTAGGGCCCTGCCTTATACAGGGCAAAATCCAACGGGGGCGCTGTACCCCCACTGATTCTGTTACACCCCTGCCAGTTCCATTGCGTAAGATATAACACTTCCTAGAGGAATCCCTGAAATGAGCAGAAACACTCATTTATGGATCAGGATAGGTTGGTGGAAATCCTTTGTGTAAGCTCCACTGACCTGCCCCATTCCAGAAATGAGCATTTCCTCTCGTTTGTGGTTGCTCCCAGAAGCCCTGAATTTCTATTGTGCAAGCGGTGGGTCCTGCTTGTACTTCAGAATTGGTGGGGACCCAACGCCCTGTGGGATACTGCCCTTGAGTCAGACCATTGGTCCATCTTCCCCAGTATTGTCCACTTTGATGGGCAGCAATGGCTCTCAGGCAAGATCCTTTCGTAGACCTACCTGTGTCCCACTGATGTGAAATATACATTATGGTGGGCAGGGTGGGGGGGCAGTGGGGCTAGTTGGCCTGGTGCCCACGATTTTGAGGGGGCATTCTGACAAAGAAGTCCCCCCAGCTTACACTACTGCTTCCATAGTGTAAGCGGCCCATCGGGAAGCGAGGAGCCCACCTTGTGGAAACAGTGCAGAAGCCATTCGTCGTGAATACCACAGTCAGACTACAAGCTCCAGAGGACCATGCTGCATGCGGGGCGGGGATATATGTGCCTTGAGGTGTTGTAGAACAGCTTTAATATGAAGGTGTTATGTAGAATGGACATGTTGGTGGGCACATGGCCCCCTGGGGTGGCCATGTTGTCCTCATTTTTTGAAATGGGAGGGCACACACTTCCCAGCTGGCCTGGGCATATTGCCAGCTCTGCACGGCCCTGATGGTGGGACATGGAAGAGGGCTTTCTCTGTGGTGGCACCCTGGTACTGGAATACCCTCCCCTCAGAGGCCTGACTGCCGCCGACGCTGGCTTCATTTCGGTGCCAAGTTAAAACTTGGCTTTTTATTGAAGCCTTTGATGGCTAAAATACTGCACATAGTTTTCATTGTCCTGAATGCTTTTACACTTTTCTACTGGTTTTAGTTTGTTAATGACTTGATACATTTTTAGCTGTGTATATTTATTGCTTTACATTGTTCTGATTTTATCTGTACGCTGCTCTGAAATCCCAGTGATACAAATGTTTTCATAAATAAATAAATAATACCTGGAGATGACAGGGATTGAACCTGGGACCTTCAGCATGCAAAGCAAACGCACTAACACTGAACCAGGACCCATCCCTAATTGAGGCATGTCAGATAGTTGCCTAGACAACCTCTGTTGCCGGTCTGGACCTATCTATTTCCTTATTCTGGAATATCCTAATCCTGAGGTTGGCCTTTCCTGGATTCAATAGATTTGGCCTACAGTCCGCCTGCCACCAGCGATGGCTTCTTTTGCTCCTCCTTGACCATTCTACTATTCGAGGCGAGAGCTAGGAAGGTCTCGTCTTGACTTGGGAAGTATTTGGTTTGCTAAAGGTTGGAGGGATTGATCGTACCAGGGAAAACATTTGCATAATGTTTACGCAACCCAGTTCGAAGCAGAGAAGAGCGAAGAGTTCAGCATCCAAGGTCATGACTGGAGGAGAGCGTTCATGTCATCTAACAGAAAACATAATGATGGACGTGTTTTCGCAATGTTTATGTTTAGTTTGTCCGTCAGGCTGGTCCTCACCTATTAATCTTAAGGCAAACAATATACACCCCCCACGATTATACTTCACAGATTGACTGAATTCTATTAAGGATTCCATATCCCCTCCCTTTAAGGTTCCGTTTTTAAGCATAAATAAAATCACGCCTTAATTTACAAGCTCCTTGAGAGACTGGAAGTGTGTTGTGTGACCAGCTGTGAATTACTACAGGCAGGCGTCAGAATGCTTGGGATAGAGCGCAGGGCGTTTTGCGCAACTTCTGAAGGTCTTTGCGGCAGCCCTCTTCTTGGTCACACTGCAGTGTGACAGAGTTTTGGGAACTGGCCTTTTCATTTATAGTTGGGAGCTGGACTAAAATGGCTCACAATCAAGGAGGGGGGGATTTCAGGTAGTTTCGGTAGCAGAGGGTAAATCATTGTTAGGATGCTTTGGGTGCTGAAGAAGGAACCCCTCAGAGCCATGCATTTTGGGCTGGTGCAGCGTGATCAGGGTGGATTTGATTTAAATCAATTTGATTTAAATCACGATTTAAATCACGATTTAAATCACTACTCAGAAAGACTCGATTTAATCATGTGACTTCCCCCCCCCCCAAAAGTGCACTCTTCTTCGCTATAAGCTTAAAATTTTTTGGAACTTAGCACTTAAGAGGTAAGGGGTTGATTCTGTCTACATAGATTTGCAAAGGAACAATGGGATTGTGATCTCCACAGACACAAATTCACAGTTTTGAGAACTGTAAAACCCAGCATCTGTGATCATATCTTCTAGATAGAAAAATTGCCCAATAATCTTACAGAAACCTCTGGAACAGCATGGCATTGTGAATGGATTAATGGCATTCGTTTACCAAAAAATTAAAACATTGCATGAATATACAGCCTCATGCTACATAATTAAAAACTAATCCTTATTTCATGATGAATAACCTTTGGACTATAATGTATCTTAAGTAGAAAACTAGTTTTAGATAGATTTTTCTTCAAAAAGCATTTTATTAAAAAAATCCAATTTAAATTTTAAAAAATCCGATTTAAATAAAAAAATCAGATTTTTTTAAAAATTATTGATTTTTATACACCCTGGGCGTGATGGTGTATGTGCTTTTTTACCTCAAGCAGTGGGAGTTTGCACCAGGGCTGGCTACAAGAACTCTGGAATGGGGTGGCTGCTGCTGCTGAGAGAAAAGTCTAGAATGTCATCCTTGTATCGGTGAAACTAGTTTGATGGAGGGCTTCCTTAACTTCCTGACTGTTAGAGCAGTATGGCCATGGAACCAATGACCTAGGGAGGTGCTGGGCTCTCCTACACTAGAGGCCTTCATGAGGCAGCTAGAAAGCCATGTGCCAGGTATGCTTTAAAGTGGATTCCTGCATTGAGCAGGGGGGATGGCCTAGATGGCCTCATGGGCCCTTTCCAACTCTACTCTTCCATGATTCTAACTCGTGATCTCTTGGGGCGCCCTTCGTATTCAGCCCTGCAGATCAAAGTGGATAGTTCTAGCAGTAGGGAACACAACTTCTCCAACACATTCAAGCATTTAGGTCCAGGGTGTTGAACCTCAGCTCTGAGGGGCCAAATCTGGCCCACCTAGGCTCTGTGAAGAGTGGTGGCTCCAGTGTCCGTGGAGAGGTGAATCCACTTCGGGTTTCAGGCAGAACCAGGTAGAACACTAAAGGAGCTCTCCAAGGTCTGAAGTGGGAGGTGTGTGGGCAAACGAGCGGCTGCTGGCATGGTCAGCCATGCAGGCGGCCAGCAGGACCAAGAAGTGGCAGACCCTTTGGAGGGGGAGATCGCCACTCTTCCCATACTCTGCCTCCTGCTGTGCCCACTTCTTACAGCTAATTGCCAGCTTTGGAGCTCTCCCAAATCCTGTGACCCTGTTCCAGAGAGACCAGCTTCACACCTCTTGCCTTGATCACAGACAGAGCGCTCCCAGGAGCCCTGTGCCTTGTGATAGGGCCCCAGGCTGGGCTGGAAGGCCCGTGTAGGAGCTGTATAAAAGGCTGGCATGACCAGCCTCTACAAAAACACACGCAAGAAGGCGTGTTAAGTGTTGCAGCGGCACCAGTGAGTTCTGCTGACTTCTCGATTGTGGGAGTGACGGCAACCTTAGGCCTCCAAGTCTCATTCCAAAAAATTCAGCGGGACCACTGGTGGTTACGACAGTGCTTAAATTTCATAGCGCCAATTCATGGTACCTGATAGAAGCCCTGCTCAGAAGCCTTACTCTCCATGGTTTAAGGCATCTTCTGCGCAGGGCCGGAGTGACATAAACGAGGGATGTCGGGAGAACCCATTTGTGGGGGGTGGGGCATGGTGAGCTCTGCCAGTTCAACAACCCCGCCCCCCTGGACGCTGGTCCAACATCCGCCAGCTGGTTCGACTGGGCCCTCACCGAGTTGGGCCAGCTGGCAGGTTGTTTGGCGACGTAACAGCAGGGCAGGAGTGAGGGAGAGCCCTTCTCAAGCGCTGTCTTGCCGTTGTACTGCTGCCGCCATAGTAGCAGGGATGGGAGGAGGGGGAGAGGGGGACATTGCTTCCCTCTCCGCCTCCATTTTGCACAAAGTGGGCTCTCTGTGTGCAAGTTTTTTGTTCTCCATTCCGGGGTGGGGCGGGGGGGGGGGAGAGCAAAAGACTTGCACACTGGGCCCTTGCCAGGGCTGAACGCTTTATTTTTCTTTGCTCCTGGAAAAATTCTAGTTCCTGCCTACTAGTTCATATGTGTGTGTGTGTGTGTGTGTGTGTGTGTGTGTGTGTATGTGTGTAGGATGACCCTATGGAAAGGAGGACAGGGCTCCTTTATCTTTAACAGTTGCATAGAAAAGAGAATTTCAGCGGGTGTCCTTTGTATGCCTGCAGAACCTGGTGAAATTCCCTCTTCATCACAACAGTTAAAGCTGCAGAAGCTGGGTCCTCTTTTGTATCTGGCCAAGAAGGCAGGGCTCCTGCAGCTTTCACTGTTGCGATGAAGAGGGGATTTCACCAGGTGCTGCATGCCTACAAATGGCACCTGCTGAAATCCCCTTTTCTAGAACTGTTAAAGATACAGGGGCCCTGCCCTCCTGTTCATATGGTCACCTTAGGTGTGTGTGTGTGTGTGTCTTTGTTCAGGTTGTGTGTGTACATCTGTAACCCAGTTACTACTCAGTCCTGTCCTCGATTGAATCTCAAGCCCTTTTTTAGCACGCAGCAATATGCCCGGGATTCTGCTTCATTGTTTTGTCCAGGTTATTTGATGCAACAGGTGGACCATTGGCTCTGTGCATCTCCACCCCCACTCCCCAGGCTGCATGCTTGCTCTATTTTTAGGAGCAATCTCATTTCAATACAAAAGTGACCCTGTCCCCCGCCCCCCGCTCTCAAGAAATGACACAATCAAAAGCGATTTCTTCTTTAGAGTAATTTCCAGTAACCTCCGGAGCAGTTTTTTTTTTAATTAAATAAACTTCATCCCGTCTAGCTTTGTGGTCAGCATTTTGAACCCCCCTGCAGATGGGCCTGGAAGATTAACCATAAATCCTCCTCGACCCCCAGCTCCAGCAGATGGGCGGCATGTGTCTGATAAATACTAGGACGAGGTCTGCTTCCTCCTGTTTCTGACAGATAGAGTGTATACCCTGCAAATTACTTTCTTAAAAAAATAAAATAATGGTGGCCCTTTCGCCCTTTAGAATACACCGAGAAATGGGACACAAATGAGATGCATTTCACATATGTCCACCCACATTGTCACTCCACAATGCTTGAATCCGCCCTCACCTGTTGGCTTTGGGGTATCTCATGCCTTGCTCATAGCCAATCTGTATGCATGTGCATATAAGGTTTGATCTTGCCTATTCAAAGAGAGGTAAACTTATGCACAACTCTTCTAGTGCAAATGAATGGAATTGGAACACACTTTGCTTTGCCTGGATTGTGCCCTCCATTCCTATCACGAAATGGGTCAACCACCATCAAAATGTAGGACATTCTCAAACAGTGCTGACGATGTATAGGCATGAAAAACAAAAACACTCCCATAAGTGAAGCCTTAATGAAATCTACATTTAATGCAGCAGTAGAATCAAGAACCAGCAGAGAAATGTGAACAGAAGGGCTTCCTTGTATTGAGTCAGGTGTTTGGGCTGTCTGATTTGGTATCTTTTGACTTTGGTGACAGTTCTCCAGAACCTCAGCGTCAGGCCTTCTACTTGGGACTTGTAGGACTTGTAGCAGCGGGATCAAAACGGTCCACTGAATGGGCCGCATGTATGTTGTTTACTTCCTCTTTCAAAAGAGGAATTAATGAGGGACAAATGCCCAGGCAGAGAAGCGATGGTAAGGAGATGCTATTTCCCCCCCCCCCCCCGTGTGATGATGCTCTATGCCACCTCCCCAACAGAGGACTTAAGAAGATTTCTGCT
Source organism: Anniella stebbinsi (assembly GCA_029215795.1). NCBI lineage: Eukaryota > Metazoa > Chordata > Lepidosauria > Squamata > Anniellidae > Anniella > Anniella stebbinsi. Next base: position 366,438,996 of record JARDYH010000001.1, read on the forward strand.
GCTGCATCAGACCAAAGTCCACCCTGTTTCTGATGACAGCGGCCAACCAGAAGGAGAACATGAAGGCAATAGCTTTCTCTCTTGCTTCTAGCAATTGCAAGCATGGTGTTAGCATATAGCTATCATGAGAAGTAGTAACTATTGATAGCCACCTCCTCCATGAATCTGTCTAATCTTTTAAAGCTGCCGTGACATCTTGTGGCAGCGAATTTCATAAATCAAGGGTGCAATCCTATGCATGTTTAGACAGAAAGAGAACACCTCTGTTTAAATATGCATAAGATTGTGCCCTAATTATATTAAAAGCTGCACCCAAGTGCAAGTTAGAGCTGTGTGCAAATGGCCTCTCAAAATTCTCCACCCCATTTGTGGGTAAGGCTGTCAGTGAAATCTGTAGTGGAACCAAATGAGTTTGGATTTTTATGAATCCAGCTTGTGGATCCTGCAGCGGACTGGTTTTCCCCTGTCAGGTGGAGTCCGAGGACTTGCAGAACATTTTCCTAACCTTCAGGAATTTTGTGCCAATTTCCTCATTAAAAATATATACAAAAATTTTTAAAATGTGCATTTCCTCCATAGGCTAAAGCATGAAAATGCACATATTGGGGGAATTTACACATTTATTTATTATTTATTTATGTATTACATTTCTATGCCACCCAATAGCCGAAGCTCTCTGGGCGGTTTACAAAAATCAAAACCATTAAAACCATTAAAACCATTAAAACCATTAAAAATATAAAACAAACAACAGTCTAAAAAGATAATATAAAATACAGTATAAAAGCACAACCAGGATAAAACCAAGCAGCCATGTAAAAATTAGTGCAGATTTAAAATACAAATTTAAACAGCAAGGTTAAAAATTAAACTGATGAACTGTTAAAATACTGAGAAAAGAAAAAGGTCTTCACCTGGCATCTAAAGTAGGCTGACCAGATAAAATCCAGGTCAGGGCTCATGTAACTTTAACAGTTGTAGAGAAAAGGGAATTTCAGCCAGTGTCATTTGTATGCAATTAGTTCCTGGTGAAATTCCCTCTTCATCACCACAGTTAAAGGTGCAGGTACTATACTAGAGTGACCATATACAAAAGAAGGCAGGGCCCCTGAACCTTTAACTGTGGTGATGAAGAGGGAATTTCACCAGGAACTAATTGCATACAAATGACACTGGCTGAAATTCCCTTTTCTCTACAACTGTTAAAGTTACATGAGCCCTGACCTGGATTTTATCTGGTCACCCTAATCTAAAGGGATATAATGCAGGTGCCAGGTGAACCTCTCTAGGGAGCTCATTCTACAGCCGGGGCGCCACAGCAGAGAAGGCCCTCCTCCCATTTGGGGGTGGATTTGCACATATGCACAAATAGGAATTTGCGCAAATTCAGAATCTGGGGGAAAATCCGGTTCTATTAATGTGCAATGACGGAACGAAACACACCTGACAAGCTGCGAATTACAGACATCATGGGGGTTACACTAGCCAGGAGGAGGAGAAATTCACCAACAGTTCCTCACTGGTAGGGCTCACCATTGGCAGGGGTTGTAGTATAGGCTGACCAGATAAAATCCAGGTCAGGGCTCATGTAACTTTAACAGTTGTAGAGAAAAGGGAATTTCAGCCAGGGTCATTTGTATGCAATTAGTTCCTGGTGATATTCCCTCTTCATCACAACAGTTAAAGGTGCAGGCACTATACTAGAGTGACCATATACAAAAGAAGGCAGGGCCCCTGCACTTTAACTGTTGTGATGAAGAGGTCACCCTATTGTAGTATCTGGTCACCCTATTGTAGTATAACTTCTTTCTTTTTTCCTCAGGATTAGCAGCCTGGCTCCATTTTGCGTCCTCCACAATGCAGGTGAGAGATGGGCAGAGTTCTGTCTAGCACCTGGGAAGATGTGGAGTTAGCACTGTGCCAAAATCTGCCCCCCCCCCGAGTTTTCTTAAAGAGCCTTCCATTTTTCTCCCTCATTCTCATTTTAGATCTTATTTTGAATTCATTTTGGTGGTATTTTTCAGCTTAATTGCTGTGAAGCGGCCCTGGGAACTCTGTTTGTGTGTGTGTTTTCTTTCTATTACGCATTTCTCTATGGTCCTGCAGCCTCTGAGGCTGCACTTCCGGATCGAAAAAGCCAGATGAGAGGAAATTACTGCTCTTCCCCTGGGTTTTAATTGACGTGTGAGAAGCCAAGGAGCCTCCAGGCTGCTGGAGAGAAGATTGTACAATGAAGGACAGGTCACTGGTGTGCCACCTTAGCCACCTCATCAGTAAGGTAAGAGCACAAGAACACCAAAACCAAGCCATGAGAATCTTGCTGAAATGTTCTTCTCCATTGAATTGCTTTTTGAAAGCGGTTTCTTTTCTATCAAATTGAACGAGAATGGCCAAATAACGTGGGAGAATTTTTGGCATAGGACTAGTGCAAACGTGTATGTACTCTCTCTCTCTCTCTCTCTCTCTCTCTCTCTTTCTCTCTCTTACACTCTCTTACATAAGGTACTATGTAGGGTGACCCTATGGAAACTCCTGTATCTTTAACAGTTGCATAGAAAAGGGAATTTCAACAGGTGACATTTATATGCCATCTGGTGAAATTCCCTCTTCCTTACAACATTTAAAGCTGCAGGAGCCCTGTCCTCTTTTGTATCTGGTCAAGAGAGCAGGGCTCCTGCAGCTTTCACTGTTGCGATGAAGAGGGAATTTCGACAGGTGCTGCCTGCATACCAATGACACCTGCTGAAATTCCCTTTTCTATGCAAGTGTTAAAGATACAGGAGCCCTGTCCTCCTTTTCATAAAGTCACCCTAACACACACACACACACAGAGGGATGCTGGAGAAAATCAAAATGGACTAAAATGAGTTCAGATTTCTAAGAGTCTGACTGGTGGAATCCACTGTGAATTGTCCTCCCCAGTGGACCTCCAGGTTTTTTTTTTTTTTTAATGTTCCTGAAATTTACACAAATTCATTTGCAGGAAAATATGCAAGTTTCTCCCGAGACACATGCCATGCTGGAAATATTCATGGAGAAAAGTTGAACGGGATGCGGGTATGGGACCATACGCTAAATGTTATGCACTGACAGAAATGATGTAAATAGTTGTGAACTTTCTTATGGACTCATTTGCGTATTTCTTGGCATAACGGGGGGAAAACCGAATCCGTCTGTCAATGGACGCCAGAACAAACGACACTGCAGTCATCCCTACACACAGGCACACATGATCACACACATAAACACACGTGCACACAAATACACACACACACACACACACATATATATATTTAGCCACACACATGAGCATATGCACATGTGAGTTTACACACCAACACATGTGCAGACAGACATGTGCATATCCACACGCGCAGACACACAAACACAGGCGCACAAATATCCCAACAATCCTGATGCAGGTCGGTCTTTCCTCACCAGCAGCAGCAGCAACAGCAGCGAGGAATGAGCACTCTGTGGCTCAGTTCGGATGACACATTAGGCAACAGAGGAGGGGGGGAACAATCGTAAGTTGTGTTGCTTATTGTGTCGTCTGGAGGGCAACACACAACGCACACACAACCGACAGTACGTTAATCAGGCACTTTAAACAACAGAGCGAAACAATGGGCTTGCACGTTGTTTAGCCTGAAGCCCCGTTATTTAAAGTGTCATCTGAATTCAGCCCCCCCCTCTCTCCGTGGACTATTCCGTTTCGGAATAGTGTTCTGCTGCTTAGAGAAGCCAAAAAACACCAGCCTCTCTATGCAGCTGGCAGAACTCACGGTGCATGCTGGGATACGGCTGGGGGACACACGGAGGAGAGGCTGCAACCAAAATGGCCGCCACAAGTTCCTTGCAGCCGGGGCGTTTGCCGGTTCCGAGCAGCGCCGGCTGCAGAGTGTCGTCTGTGGAGCTCCTCCTGCCTAACGCACGGTCAGTACGCTATTTACCCCTCCGTTGTTTAATATGTCATCCGAACTGAGCCTGTATGAGATCTCGGGGAGGGAATGGAGAGCAGTACATCGAACCGGAAATTGGTGGTGGTAGGGAAATTGGCAGTGGGGTCAGGGCACCCGTGAAGGGCCAGAGGCGGGCCATGGGTTGTGCACCACTGTTCTAAGAGAGGGAAAATCCGAAATACATTTTTTGCCTAGGTGCTGTATTGCCCTCTACAAGGGCCTATCTAAATAACGATGCGGCATGATTCCCAGCAGAATTGGAACAAAACAGCCAAAAAAAAGCCGTTCAATAAAGGCTGCATTAAACATAAATAAAACAAAAGAGCCTCCTTACTTATCAGCAACTAGTAAATGCTTGTTTGAATAGAAGGTTCGTCTATAAAACCCTCAATATGCCGGGTTTAGTTTTGTGCCATTCTGTGTTCTCAGCCTATTTTAAAAATCTGATATCACCTAACAAACATGAATGACTTCACTGACAAATACACAGTGCCATTTTTGTGTTTGCTTAGGACTCTGAAGAAATCTTATAAAATCGATACTCTAAAAATATAATGCAGTGTACAAACTGCTCCTAACTGTTCAAATACACACAATAAAAATAACATGCTCAGTTGAATTAAAGTGACACACACACACACACACACACACACACACACACACACCGGGCACACACACAACACCTGCTTAATCTCGGCCACTGAATTCCAGCCCAAAGATGAAAATTTGACAGTTTTACAGTCCTTCCAGAGAAAATGCAGGTACAAAATTTGGTAAACTTCTCAGGCAGGGGTGGGCAAAGCAAAATTGGTTTAGGGTCTTTTAAGTGCCCAATAAAGACCTTTTCATTTCCCCAGGCTTTTCCATTTGAATATATATATATATATATATATATATATGCTTTTAAAATCTTGGTCACTTCTCTTGCTGGTTTTATTCTGATGCCTATTGTTGTTGTTGTTGTTTATATAGCTCCATCCATGCACATAATGCTGTGATGTTTCAATCTTATGTTTTCTTGGAGTCTTTCTATTTTATGGTTTTGATTTTTTTCTATGTTGCCTGGAGCACATATTGTGAATGGGTGGTATTAAAAACAACAACAACTTGCAAATAAAATAACCAATATCAGAGTTTATGTGATCTGATCTACAAGGTCCAGTTAATAATACTCTGGTTGCTGCATTTTAAACCAAGTGATGTTTCTGGAAGTTCTTTGGAGGTAGCCGTCCCAGACGCCACACATTGAAATAATGATATAATCTGTATTGCACACAATCACCAGAAAGTTAAGGCTGCCAAAATTCTTCAGTGGCCTCTGTAATACAACAAGCACGTATACTACCATAATTATCATTACAGAGGCCACTGAAGAAGACGAATCGTTGAAATGCATTTGGCCCTTCTTCTATTTTAATTATACATAGATAATTGTTTTAATAATTGTTGAAGGAGTATTCATTCAGCATTTTTATCATACTGTATAATCAATTGCTCTGTTTAAATGTTTTAATATATCTGAATGAATTGATTTTAAATTTTGGAAGCCTTAACTTTCTGGTGATTGTGTATTGGCTTTTTTGGTTAAGGACAGCACTTTTTTGTCGTGTTTATAATCTGTATTGTGCCTAGAAGAAGACAGGGTGTTCTTCTAGGCGCTAGAACATGGGTGTAATATGTTCTTTACCACCCAGTCCAGCAAGGAGGCTGGTATTGTGTCCTGCTCTACTGGAAGCTACAAAGTATGTCATAGCCTTCATGGATGATTCCTCCTCCATCCTTCATCTGTCAGCACCCTCATTTGTTAAACTGGAACAGGTCTCAGTAATGGTAACAGGTAATATGTGGATCTCCAGGGGTAGGTCTGTTCCTTTGAATATGCATATGCTAAATCTTTATTCACTTTATTTGGCCTGTGAACTCACATAGGGTGACCCTATGGAAAGGAGGACAGGGTTGCTACATCTTTAACAGTTGTATAAAAAAAAGGAATTTCAGCAGGTGTCATTTGTAGGCATGCAGCACACCTGGTGAAATTCCCTCTTCATCACAGCAGTTAAAGCTGCAGGAGCCCTGCCCTCCTTTGTATCTGGTCACTCTAGTATAGTATAGTAGGGCGGTGCTCCTGCAGCTTTAACTGTTGTGATGAAGAGGGGATTTCACCAGGTGCTGCATGCATACAAATGACACCTGCTACAGAAGCCTTGTCCTCCTTCCCACATGGTCACCCTAACTCACAGGCCCTTGACTGCTGAGCATTTTTAAAAATAAATAAATCGGGGTATGTGTATTTAACTCTCTTTCAGCCCGAGAGCCCAATTCCTTTCCGAAGACGCTCTCAGGGGCTGCATTACAGTGGTGGGCGGAGCCAAAGGCAAAAGGGGTGGGCATCTGCGGAACACTTGAGGGCTGGATTGGGACCCTCAATCAGGCCAGATGTGGCTTGCAGCCTGAGGTTCTGCACCCTTGAAACAGATGGAATGCTATTCATGTTTATAAGTGCCTTCATGCCTTTTTACTTGTAAAGATGTGTGTGTTAAATGCAAGACAAATCCTTCAAACTTAGTTCATTCGAAATAATTAACTGGGGCAACTGTGATATTTGATACACGAGAGGTGAACCCATTTGCCATTTGCTGCCAAACCCTGTTCACGTGTCACTGCAACATACTAGGGGCATAATCTGCTGAGGCAATGTGGGGGCAGGGATGCTTAGCCACCTAAGTTATCATCGCCATGGCAACAGGGATGCAGCTGTTGCTCCTTCCATCTTTCACCTGAGCATCATTGCACAGGAGAGAACCGCACCTGCAGAGCCTCAGCGGACTAAGCGAATAGCTGCAGTTAATAGCATACTGGATAACATCATAATTAGTTTGATTGCAAAAGGGCTTGCATTCAGAGCGAACCAAGGAAAGGAGGGGGCCTACAGTGTCGCATGGCTATCGCTGGGATACCCGAACGAATTATTCTACAGTACTCAAATTATGCCAAGGGTTTTTTTTTTTTTTTTGCCTTAACTGGTTTGGAGATCTGCAGGGAGACCTACAAAACAAAGCAATATACTTCAATGCTGCAATCCAAGCACCCTAGCCTAGATTGCTTATGAACCACACTTCAAATTAGGGCATGAGTCCCTTGAATGCAATGGTGGCCATGGATTTTATTTTGCTCCGTTCTTACAGAAAATGAAGAAACACCATCTCTTTGGACAGACACCCATAAGAAACTGTCTTACGCTCTTTCTACACCTAAGGGTGTAGAGGGAGGGAGGGGGGACGATCCCAGGACTTACCTGCTCCTGGGATCGTCCCCCAGCACACAAATGGAAACAAACAAGGATGTTGTGGGCGCCATTTTTTTTTAAAGCAACAGGAGCTGGGCGCGCAATCAGACCATTCATCCACTTAGTTCAGTATTTTCTATTCCAGCCTTCTCCAACCTGGTGCCTTCCAGATATTTTGAGTGTCAACTCCCATCAGCCCTAGCCAACATGGTCAAGAAAGCTGGGAATTGAAGTCCAAAACACCTGGAGGGCACCAGGTTGGGGAAGGCTACACAGACAGTTATTTATTTATTTATTTATTTGTTTATTTATTTATTTATATCCCACCTTTTTCCTCCTTAAGGAATCCAAGGCAGCATACATAATCTCATCCTCTCCTTTTTATCCTCACAACAACCCTGTGGGGTAGCTTGGGTTGAGAGTCTATGACTGCCCCAAAGTCACCCAATGAGCTTCCATTTATTTATTTTATTTTATTTTATTTATTTATTTCATTTCTAACCCGCCTCTCCATCTAGATCGAGGCGGGGAACAACACCAAATATAAATATAAAACAATAAAATAGATAAACCGTTAAAACAGATAAAAACAAATACATTATTAAAAACATCCGAGTGGGGACTAGAACCCAGATCTCCTGACTGACAGTCCAACACTCTAACCACTACACCACCTGAGTCCCAGGTGGGCAAGTAGCTGATGCAAGGTTGGGCCCAACAAACATGCAGTCCCCCACCTCTACTGCCGCCTGAGCCTAGAGATTCATCGTGGCTTATGGATGGGCCAACCCTGGTCAGGAGTACCACCTGACTAGCCCTGGAATATTGCTGTTTAGAAGATTCCAAGTTGGTCTGTTTGATTTCCATGCAGGTCCCTCCTTTGGCTGGGGGTGGATGATGGCCTCAGGCCAAATTCCTGCCTCACATCCCTCGAGTTCAGGCCCCAGGATGGGCATGAGTCCTGACAGTAGTGTTTATTCTGTGACGGTGCGTTCACTGCAAGCGCTGAGCATGCCTGTGTGAACCCACGCTAAATGAATGGAGTTCAGCTAAAGTGAAGCAATAGCCCGTAATTTCTCGATGTGGATGCAACTCTCATGCTGCTTTATCGCCGCTTATTTTTTTTTTCTTTGGAATCGGGAGCTCTAACAATAGTCTCTCTCTCTCTCTCTCTCTCTCTCTCTCTCTCTCTCTCTGTCTCTCTTCACTGCGCAGTCCAGTTTCTCTCTGCTTTCCAATCACCATGTCCCTGAGTAATTGTTGAAGGTAGATGCTTGGCCTAAGCTGCCTTGCAACGGCCGTATCTGTTCAACGTGTCGCCGGCTCTAACCGCAGCTCCAGACGAAGGTCAAAATTATTATGGAGAGATTAACCGGTAGAATTTAATTATGTATTCCGTTGCCCCCTGCTACATTTATTAATTTAGCAGTACAAACTGACTTGGGCTAAACAAGCAAGGCCTGATTAATTTGCGAAGGCATCTAGGTAGCAGATTGTGATCAAACGGGTGGAAGGGAGGGGAAAAGAGAGACCTGATCCTGTTAGATTGCAATGTGTTTGCTTCATGAAGGACACGGAGCAGCCGGGTTTATCTTTATCAGTGCTTCCCTCTGAAGGGAAGGAACACGCTTCCAGATACTAATCAGTGCTAAAGCAATGCCACTCAATAATTACCCGCCATCTCCACATAATCCTAGAACTAAGCCCTCACCCAATCCATTGCGGATACTTCTCCCTCTATTGCACAGTTGAAGCTTACGTGTGTAAGCTATTACCTTTGCACACAGGCGATCTCTCCCCAGAGGACAGATTCATAACAGTGTCCAATTAGGTTGCGGTTGCGTTATTCTCTCTCTCTCTCTCTCTCTCTCTCTCTCTTTCTTTCCATTTTTTTTATTTTTGGCTTCCGATTCACCCTTTGTATTCGTCAATGACTTTCCCACCCACCCCTCTGCTCCCTGGGTATACAAAAGTGGCCATTTGTCCGTAAAACGCTGTGCAACTGGTAAGCTCAGCCAATGGCTGGCAAGAATTCCATGTGCGCTCTTGTGCGTTTGCGCAGGTCGGTTTAGGAATGCAACGGCACAGGGGAGTTTTCATAGGACCAAAGCAAAAAGAGCTAAAATGAATTTGTTGAGGTGGGAATTCTCCAGTAAATTCTCTGAACACCTGTTTGCCTGCAAAAATGCAAATGGGGTTTCTCCTAATTTCAGAGTGGTCTATGGAAGATAAGATGCAAAAGCAGTTCTAAGCGGACGCGTATGAATAAAGGAGCGGTTTGTTTATTAGTGAAATGCCCATCAGTTAGACAGGCAGATATTGGATGACTGTGGATATTAGAATGACCCCAGGCCTATCTGCATTCATATGTGCAATATTTCTCTGTGTATTCTGTACACACAGTCACATGGTATCCTCTTGGGTGGAGACTGTGCCCCCACTGTCAAAGAGGAGAGGCAAGAGATGACACTGCTCTGTCCGGAAGAGGGTCAAGCACTTTATTTTTCTTCAAAGGGCTTATTCAGTTATATGGGAGGCAGTGGAGAGACACCATTAAAGTAGGGGCTAAATCTGCCTCTGGTGAATAGGGTGACCCTATGGAAAGGAGGACAGGGCTCCTATGACTTTAACAGTTGCATAGAAAAGGGAATTTCAGCAGATGTCATTTGTATACATGCAGCACCTGGTGAAACTCCCCCTTCATCACAACAGTTAAAGCTGCAGGAGTCCTGCCCTCTTCTGTATCTGGTCAACAGGGCAGGGCTCCTGCAGCTTTAACTGTTGTGATGAAGAGGGAATTTCACCAGGTGCTGAATGTATACAAATGACACCTGCTGAAATTCCCTTTTCTATGCAACTGTTAAAGATACAGGAGCTCTGTCCTCCTTTCCATAGGGTCACCCTAACTTGAGACCCCAGTACATGGAGTGAGGGATCCATTTCCACCCACTCTCAGCTGTGTTGCACAGGCTGAAGAAGTTAGTTTGGACCCTTGATCTGATACATCCACTCGGGGTCCATCTTATCAACTTGGCTCGTCCTTACCTGCCTCTCCCTTTCCAGCCAGCAATGCCACCATCTTGGAAGGAAGATGCTGGACTAAATGTATCCCTGGTCTGATCCATCCAACTGGAGATCGCCTTGTCATCTTGGCTCATCCTACCTGCCTCGTTTCCAGCCAACAAAATGGTTATCTTGGATGCCAGGGCCTGGCAGGTAGCTGTCTACAGGAGGCCTCTCTGAAGGATACCAAGATTGCAGCCAACGAAGCTGGCACAAGAAGAAACGGAGGTGGAAGATTCATCGGCTATCAAGAGAAGGCAGAAAAGTTCAAGTTTTCATTTGGAGAATCAACATTTCACGCCTATTATGATAAATTATTTGCTGTAAGCCGCTTTGAGTCTCTAGGAGAAAAAATTGGAGCAAAACGTTCTGAAGAAATCTTTCTTTTCTGTTCTTTTTTTTTCTTGAAAAGGTTCCAAGCGAGAGAAGATGTTCCATGAGGAAATGGCTGTAGCCCAGGCCCCGGGACCGCACTACGCTGTTGCATTTTTAAAAATCTTTGTATTTCAGGATTTATATTTCTGATGGGCTAGGATTTTTCCTGGCAGCAGGGGCCAAATTATGAGCAGAAAGAAAATGTTTGAAAAATAACATTCTTTTGCACTCTTTCTTCGCTACTGTTTCTGCCTCATGAATGCCAGTGTAGCTTGAAAACACATTGGTGCTCAGGATATTCACATCACTATGAACTAGGGTGACCAGATTTTGGAACCCAAAATCCCGGTCCAAAATGGCCACCCAAAACGGCCGCCCAAAGGGGCGTGCCCACCCCCCCAAAAAACATAAAATATTTTTTTTAAAAGGCCACCCGTCATGTGAGATCTGAACCCCCCTGCCACCCCCCCACCCAAAACAAACCCCACCACCACCAAGCCATCCCCCCAAAAAACACAGCGAGGGGGGAGGGGGCTTACCTGCTGGGGCTTCCGCTGCCGTCCGCTGGTGCCCACGGGCACTAGCGGACGGTCCCAGCAGGTAAGAAGCGCGACGCAGGAGGCGGGAGCCCATGACCCACTTACCTGCCGGGGCGGCCACTTCCCTCCGGTGCTCAAATCTACTGAGAAACAGGCTTCGCAGCCTGTCCCTCAGTAGCGCGCCAGGTGATGACGTCATCACCCGGCACGCTACTGAGGGACAGGCCGCGAAGCCTGTTTTTCAGTAGATTTGAGCACTGGAGGGAAGCGGACGCCCCGGCAGGTGGTGGCGGGAGGGGTCCCCCCACCCAAAACTCCCCCACCAAGCCACCCATCCCCCCCCAAACCCAGCCCGGACCTACCGGGTCTACCGCTGCTCGCCACTGCCGCTGCGTGACCCCCCGCAGCCCCGGTTTGCCCCCGCCACCCCCAGTTGGCCCGGATCGCCCCAGGTTTCCCGGTTAGGCCCGGGAAACCCCGGGCGATCTGGTCACCCTACTGTGAACGGTGCAGTCCCAAATCTCAATTTAAGGTGCAATCCTATGCTGGTTTAGACAGAGAAAAGTCCTACAACTCCCAGCATCCTTCAACCAGCTTGTTACCCATAGCATCAAGCCGCCCTGACCAGGTTTGAACGAGAAAACAAGCCACGCTGCTGTGCAATTATTCAAATCCCCCCCCCTCCCCACGGGATGAGCACATGCACACGTGGCTGCTGTTGAATAAGCTACCATCTTGAGTATTGCGTCCCGTTCTGGGCACCACACTTCAAGAAGGATGCAGACAAGCTGGAGGGGGTTCAGAGGAGGGCAAGAAGGATAATTAGGGGTCTGGAAACAAAAGCCCTATGAGGAGAGACTGAAAGAAATGGGCATGTTTAGCCTGGAGAAGAGAAGACCGAGGGGAGACATGATAGCACTCTTCAAATACTTGAAAGGTTGTCACACAGAGGAGGGCCAGGATCTCTTCTCGATTATCCCAGAGTGCAGGACGCGGAATAATGGGCTCATGTTACAGGAAGCCAGATTCCGGCTGTACATCAGGAAAAACTTCCTGACTGTTAGAGCAGTACGACAATGGAACCAATGACATAGGGAGGTTGTGGGCTCTCCCACGCTGGAGGCCTTCAAGAGGCAGCTGGACAGCCATCTGTCAGGGATGCTTTAAGGTGGATTCCTGCGTTGAGCAGGGGGTTGGACTTGATGGCCTTATGGGCTCCTTCCAACTCTATTATTCTATGATTCTATGACTTATTTCCCCTCCATGATTGTGCCAACTGGGCCATGGAACCTAACTCGTCCACACTGCATATGCATATGACAGCAGCAAATGCTTTAAAATGAGTTAGCAGCAGCCGCCATGTGGGACGCTTACTTAGATAAAAACTTTGCCCACCATCACTGACACATTTAGACCAGGACTGAAAATTAAGAAAAGGTTTGTACCAAACATTCTCATGGTTCACATTTTGGATGCGCAAGTACTTTCATAGGGGGCAGAAATATTTCCAAAAATCATGCCAGTGTTTCACTTTTCTGTTGAAGTTTTGGTATTCTTTCCCCTTTTCTAATTACTGCTTCCTCTTCTCCTTAGATTAATCACTTGGGTTCATGAATTGAACAGGATGGTGTCATGTGATCATAGAATCATAGAATCATAGAATAGTAGAGTTGGAAGGGGCCTCTAAGGCCATCGGGTCCAACCCCCTGCTCAATGCAGGAATCCACCTGAAAGAATCCCTGACTGATGGTTGTTCAGCTGCCTCTTGAATGCCTCTAGCATGGGAGAGCCCACCACCTCCCTAGGTCATTGGTTCCATTGTCGTACTGCTCTAACAGTCAGAAAGCTTTTCCTGATGTCCAGCTGGAATCTGGCTTCCTGTAACTTGAGCCCATTATTCTGCGTCCTGCACTCTGGATTGATCGAGAAGAGATCCTGGCCCTCTTCTGTGTGACAAACTTTCAAGTATTTGAAGAGTGCTCTCATGTCTCCCCTCAGTCTTCTCTTCTCTAGGCTAAACATGCCCAGTTCTTTTAATCTCTCCTCACAGGGCTTTGTTTCCAAACCCCTAATCATCCTCGTTGCCCTCCTCTGAACACGCTCCAGCTTGTCTGCATCCTTCTTGAAGTGTGGTGCCCAGAACTGGACGTAGTACTCAAGATGGGGCCTAACCAGTGCCGAATAGAGGGGAACCAGTACCTTGCGTGATTGTATAGACACTCTGATTTGACTATGTGATGACATCATTGAGGGCCAAGTCAATTCAGAGTAAAGGCAATGCTTCCTGAATAGGCACCTGCTTTTTGATACTGTTGAAACAACTTCCAAAAAAGCAGTGGGTCCCTTTGTCTAATCCCTATGTCAGGAATGCTGGCAATCCCAAACTGAAAAAGAATGAACCTACCCCAGCTGGTCCCTCCATTCCTAAGGCATTCCTTCTGCCAGCTTTTCTACACTGTTATGCTGGAAGTTTCTTGTTTAATTTAATTTTACTATTAGACGTCATGGTTGAGGGATATCCATAAGTGGTTTATGATAATTTATCAGCCCACTGGGGTAAAACCGCACAACTTGTATTTGGGATGCCAACATCCCATCTGCTGTGCTTGAATAATGCACCAGACTCACATAACAAATGTTTCCCTTGCACAAAAAAACCAATATACGGTGCGTATGGTTTTTGCTTGGCCCACAAACATTTACTGAATGCCATTTCTTAAATTAATCCTCTCCAAATGCTCCACTTCCCCCCTTCCCGAGACCCCTACTCTTTCAAACTCCAATGTGTGATAACAATTATACACATCTCTTTGTAGTATTCTTCTTCCTGTCTCTAGCCACATGGTTGGGTCCATGTAGTTCCATTAGGATGTGGCAAGGCCCTTCCTGAGAAACCATCCTCTGAGAATGCTTCAGAAAAATCCAGATTCCCAGAAGCCAGGTTGCAACCAAGCAAATGGCTCATTGAAACCCTGGAGAGGGAGGGAGGCACAAGCTACCTTTGAGATGCTGCACATGCAGCGCCTGGTGAAATCCCTCTTCATCATAACAGTTAAAGCTGCAGGAGCCCTGCCCTCTTTTGTATCTGGTCATGTTATGCAAGGCTCCTGCAGCTTTAACTGTTACGATGAAGAGGGAATTTCACCAGGCGCTGCATGCCTACAAATGACACCGGCTGAAATTCCCTTTCCAATACAATTATCGTTTTGGCGCCTGGTCAAGACCTTCCTCTTCTCCCAGGCATTTTACAGCATATACAGAGGTTTTAATTGACTTCATAACTATATTTAGGCCTGGCTGAGAGTTCACAGCTGTTTTAACTGTGCACTGTTTTTATATGTTGTCTGTTTTTGTGTTTTTATGGTTTTAAATTTTGTATATCAATTTTTAATGTCCAAAGTTTTTAATTTTTGTAAACCGCCCAGAGAGCTTCGGCTGTGGGCGGTATATAAATGTAACAACTGTTACTAATAACAACTGTTAAAGATACAGGAGCCCTGTCCTCTGTCCCATATGGCCACCCTATTTAATGTCATACTTATCGTGCCCATTTTAATTTTAGATAGGTGGTTAGGAGATTTTGTGGCGGTTAGTCTGTGTATAATGCAATGGCTATTTTATACAAGCTGTTTTCTAAAGACTGGGGAAAATGGGATATAAATAAGCCTAACATTGCGTAGCAGATAGGCAAAATGTAAATTATGGCAATTATGTACATTAGAGCTGAATAAGTACTGGCAAACAGATCACCAAGGGAACTAGTCCGAGAATATAATCCATCCCGCTGAACTTTTGGAATAGCGTTTGGTTATTCCGTAGAATTTGGAACCGGGGAGGAGGAGAGCATAATGTTTGAAGGAGTTCAACCCATAGACACCTGGCATGAAATGTATGCATAGTACAGAGAAAGAGGGTCAGGGCAGTTAAAATGTCTTATCCCTCTCCTGAATTATCAGAAGTTGGGGCCACCCGATGACTTTGGTTGGTATTCAGGATAGATAGAAGGGAAAAGTGCTTGATTAATTTGTGGAACTCATGGACACAAAATGTGGTGATGGCCACAAGCCAACTGGTCTTCAAGAGGGCTTGATGCATTCGTGAAAGGTGGGTCTACCACTGGTTATTAGCCATGATGGTTACATGGACCCTTCATCTTTAGAGGCTGCATGGCATGAAACGGTGTCGGTGTCAAGGGTAGGCATGGATGGGTGCCTGCCAAGGACTCACACCCTGCAAGGACCCATTGACAAGATCCCCCTGGAGTTGTACCTCCTCTTGACCATTGCAACCAACTAGCTCACCTGGTGGTGAGGAAGAGGAGCAGCAGCAGATGCCACGGCCTGCTTGCTCACCAGCCTGTCAAGCCAGCATGCAATGGCAATGATGAGAAAGAGAAGGAGCAAGAGCAGCTGGTGGTAATGGAGATGAGGAGGTAGACTTACTGAAGAAGGGGGCCCATTGACGGTGTCTTACCCAAGGAAGGGTGACCATATGGAAAGGAGGACAGGGCTCCTGTATCTTAACAGTCATAGAACAGGGAATTTCAGCAGGTGTCATTTGTATGCATGCGGCACCTGGCGAAATTCCCTCTTCATCACAGCAGTTAATGCTTCAGGAGCCCTGCCCTCTTGACCAGGTGCAAAAGAGGGCAGGGCTCCTGCAGCTTTAACTATTGTGACAAAGAGAGCTCTTTCACCAGATGCTGCCTGTGTACAAATGACATCTGCTGAAATTCCTTTTTCTATATAACTGTTAAGATACAGGAGCCCTGTCCTCCTTTCCATAGGGTCACTCTTCCTTGGGTAAGACACCCTCAATGGGCCCCCTTCCTCAGTGTCCTCCTTTCCATATGGTCACCCTAGCTCAAGTACCCTCAAAAAACCGGAGCTGCCGCTGCCATGGAATTCCACTTCCTGAGGGACAACAGTGTAGGACTCCTGCCTTGCTTATGAGCTTACTAGGACATCCAGTTGGCCACTTTGAGGAAAAGGGTGGGACTAGATGATCCTTTGGACAGACTCGTCAGGGCACTGGTCTTCTTATGTTCTTAGGAGATGGACTTCCCTTGTTGCACTAGCTCAGCCTCATTCCAACATTTACCACTACATGCCTACATTCATCCATTGATAACTGCAGCATCAAGCAATATTGCACATGTGTGAATGGGCTGTCAAAAATCAAACACCACAGACAGATTGCCAGGTAACCCAGGGGTGAGTTATGAAGTGGCATTCATGCATGGGAACCCTTACTCTGACCTTTATCACACTGAATTCCCCCCCCCCCGTTTGCCTCCGTGATATTTTTTACCTCTGAGGCAAAAGCCCGTCAAGCTTATGATCCCTTTCACCTGAAAAGCTGCACTTTCGCTCCTTCGATCTTTCATTCCACTCCACTTCTCTTTCTCCCTCCAGTCAGGTCCTGCCAGATGAGCACTTCAACGAGACCGCCTTTCTGCCGGACAAAACTGGAACAACACTTAGTCCGGCTCTTTGGGGGCATTGAGGGAGCACAATCCTGTCTCTGCAGAGATTCAGGCGTTGCATGATTTAAAAAAAAGGCTTTCGAGCCTGGGATGCAAGGTTTGGGGTTTATATTGAGGCTTGGAGCAGGCTGCTGGGAGAGATGGCTTTTCCCTGCTAGGACCTGATGCAATCCATTCAAGCCCCCAGTTCCTTTAAAACTACACAGAGGCTTAGGGCTCATGAAATGCGCTTAGGGAAAATAATCCAGACTTTTAGCATTCCAGGAAAGGCTGGGGAAGAGGTGGGGTGTCAGCAGGACAGGCACGGCATCCTGTGAGTACCGTGCTGCAAATCCGCACACGAGGCATGGCGAGAGTGTACTAAATTGCTGGCATGATGGAGCTCTCTCTATCACGATAATCGTATTTTTATACTGGCCCTTTCCCCAAAACTGCGAGGGCCATGTCCATTTTCTCCTCACAACAACCCTGTGAGGTAGGTTAGGCTGAGAGGGTTGAGCGGCATCCTGACTCATCCATCCATTCAGCAGCTAACGGGCTAAAGGCAGCTGTTGCGATTGGAAAGTGCTTAATACGCTCAGTATTCATTCCGTCACACAGAACATTTGGCCCTGCTCTGACAAAAGTTGGCGGAAATCAAATTCTATGCCATGTGTGTTTTAAATAATCCCCTTTGCCTTTCAAAAGTTTGCATTGGCCAGAGAACCAACTGTTGGTAAAGTGTTATTATCTTATGGATACATTTGTGGCCAATGGGTACTTTGCCTTCGAATGAACAGCTTTTCAAAGGCTCTTTGATTAAGCTGCCTTTTATTTATTTACTTACTTACTTAGAAAAAGAAGTGTGTGTGTAGGGAAAAAACCTAGTAATTCACCTCACAGTGCCAGCTGAGGTTACCCATCTCCCAACCGCTACCAAATGGGTCTGTAATTGTAAGGCTTGGCGATTAAATTAGACTCCTTCTAAACACTTACATTTTTATCAATTAGTTAACAGGCTAAAGAGAGACTTATAGTGCGGGCTAGATCATTTGGAAGCTCCTGTAGCCTTTTGTGAGGGCAAGAAGCCAGCGAAAAAGCAGCGTTAATATCTGTAATTAACCTCACGAGTCCCAGGCTGTTCCATCAGGATAGACCCCCCCCTTCAGCCTCACCATCCATATGCCTTTTGTCAGATGGGCTTTTAATGTGAAATAAATGGTTACAGGAAAATGAACCAGTGTTCGCTTTTAAAATAATACAGATGCATGGGGGAAGGACACCCCCCCCCCAGGCAGCTGCCGGGCATGTGTCTCCTGGGCTATTTATTAGTAAAGAGTAATTAATTTGTAGCTTATCCATACACCTGTAAGCAATCATGCTACCTTTTTAAAGGTTAAGAAAGCTTTTCGTGGCAGGTATTGTGGAATCTTTTCAGGCCGAGTAGGAGAAGATGCCAGGGTGCTTGCCTCTTTCACATAGGTCCCCTCTACAAGGATTCGCTTTTGCGCCCGGTTAGGCGATTATGCGCATAATCGCTGAAGCGCATTTACGCCTAATACCTCTGCACGAGAGGCGGCGAGAGGCGGCGAAGCGCATTAACGGGTGACCAAAATGCGCTTTACAAGTAGTTAATGCGAAGAATCACTTGTTTACATAGTCAAAATGCGCTTTAACAGCTGGAGCAAAATAAAACTCGCGATTTAACGTGCATTCGATAATGCGCATAATCGGAGAGATAACGCGCCTCTACGCCCGATTTGCGCTCCGTTCTTGTAGAGGTAAATTTTTTAAAGTGCCTTGAAAGAGCTTTAAACCTCTCTTGTAGAGGCAGCCACAGTGTGTGCCGAATCCTGACCCTTTATTTTCGGGAAGCTTTTCTCTCCCTGTGAAAGGCATTGCTTTCTTTCTGCCGCTTTTGCAGGGAAGGAGAGAATTTCAGAGAATATTCTCCTTAGGTAGGGGGACAATATTTCCACATACCTTTTAAAAGTGTAGCTGGTTATTTAGGGCTCTTCTTTCTATTTTTTTTTTAAACAAAACAAACAAACACCCCTGGCACTTGGAGGAGCCTGGCAGTTCTTCAGGAATGCCTTTTGGAGACCATGTGACCTCTCCCTCTCCAATAGACATTCAGGAAGAACTCCTGGGCTCCTGCATGTGCCAGGGGTGTTTTTAAGAGAATAAGAATAAGAAAGTAGACCCCTCAAAACTTCCTACACTTAAAAAGGCATGTAGAAACCCCCTCCCCCTCCCCAAGGAGAACATTCTCTGAAATTCTCCCCTTTGCTAGCCTTTTCCACCAGGGTTTTCGTTTCCCCCCACGAAATGCCAAAAATGGAATCACCGAAATTTCTAGCTCACCCCTACTTTCTTATGCGACACTTGAAGGAAAATGCATGATACTCATCACAGTTGCAGATTTTTGAGAGGCCCTTGTCCAAGAGATGGTCACCCTTAGCATACCCATTGAGTGGCCTAGAAATAATTTGAAATAGATAGAATGACAGAGAGGTAGACGGGCCAGCAACCCTACTCATAAAGTGTCTTGCACCATTTGATGTTTTGCAGAATGGCAGTGAGGCCTAGCGCCCTCATAACTATGAATGCTGGAGACTTCTGAGATGGAGTCAAATGAGTTTGGATTTCCAAGGATCCAGCCTACGGAATCTGCTGTGGACTGGATTCCTTGGGCCCTGTGGCATCTGTGGACTTTTGGATCCTTTTTTTAAAAAAAAACTTTCCTGAAATGTATGCATATTTATTCATTGGAAAATACACAAGTTTCTGCTGAAACATATGGCATTCTGGAGAATGTACGCAGGGAAAAGTTGAATGGAAAGAGGGACCATACATTAAATGTTATGTACTAATGTCAATTACATAAACTGTTAAAAACCCTCTTATGGAATTGTTAGCGTCTTTTTCTACATACCCAAAAAGTAATACTTCAAAGTCATCTGCAAACAGGTGCTGGAACCAATGACGCCACACAATCCATGAATCACACATGGGACAGATTTCACAAAATGACATCCCTATTCATAGCAGATCAGCATTGGAGATCAGAATCAAACTACATGTGACATTAACAGACCTGGGTGATCAGAGAAGTGAAAAGAGCAAAGAGTCTTGTGGTACCTTAAAGGCTAACTCATTTATTGTGGCATGAGCTTTTGTGGAGACTTGTCCACTTCAACAGATGCATGATTGATGTTAGCCTCAAATTGGCAGATTTCTATAAACATATTAGGGGTGTGTGGAATGGAAACCATGTAGTAAATTATATTTCCTCAGCTTGTCCTGACCTCTCTATGCCCCATGCCTATTCCTTAATTGTCCCAACAAGCACAATTTGGAAATCCCAGTTGGAAATACAATCGTCTTGGGTTTCATTCAACCTATGACAAAAACGAGGATAGTAGTAGTAATAGTATTGCATTTCTATCCCACCTTTTTTCCTCCAAGGAACCCAAGGCGGTGTACACAATCTTCCTCTGCCTTTCCATTTTATCCTCACAACAACTCTGTGAGGTAGGCTGGGCTAAGAGTCTGTGACTGGCCCAAAGCCACCCAGTGGGTTTCCTGGGCCGAGTGGGGGCTAGAACCCGGATCTCCTGACTCCTAGTCCAACACTTTAGCCACTACACCACACTGGCAGATCAATCCTGGCAGCAACAGATATCTGACCAAGTTCTGCACTAAGAAAGGCAGAGGGAATTCCTAGAGGGAGTCCAAAGATAAATTTTTGAGGATCGCCAGTGTAAAATGAGTTCCTTCACCCCAGATGTCATCCCCATACAACCTATGAGCAATTGCCTTGCTGATATAAACCGTAAGGGCAAGATATACCAGCTGTCCACTTCTGGTGTTTAAAAAAGGCCTTTGCTACTGAGTAGAATTCCTGGCACTCTGGTGTTTGGTGGAGACTGTATGATATTTCCCTGTAAGTCTTCCAACAAAATACAAATCCAGGTATTTAAAGGATTGTACATGCTCTGAAGAGTGTCCATCAGGTGTCCATTGGAGGTCCTGGGACTTTGAGTAGACAATTTGACTTTGCCTCCTTAAGAGTCCCATCTTCCTTCTTTTTACCTTCCCCTTCCCAATAACATGGGGTTTAGGCTGTAGATGTGGGGTGAGTGACACTCCAGATACTTGTGGCTTAACACGACAGATTACTAGTAACAAGCCAATTACAACCAAAGGTATTTAGTCAATAGTAGGGCTGTGACCGGATCAGGATCCTGAATCCAGAGCGGATTGGGCTGATTCGGACCTCCGGATCTGAATCAGATTGGGCCCGGCTTGGGCTGGATCCAGATCCGGATCGGGATAGGATCAGATCAGGCCCGATCCAGACCTGACAGATCAGGATCCGGAATGGATCGGGGAGGGGGGTCCGTTCACAGCCCTAGTCAATAGAACTGAGTGATACAAAGGCATTAAAAGAAAATAAAAGTTGCAAAAATTCAAGTTCTTTACCCTAAGCTACTTCTTTCTGCTGCTTTCATAAGCTCTGGTCTTTCTCTGGCCCTGGTATCTCGTTCTGAGGAAATTAACCAGGGAATGAACCGTAACTGGAGAGATGAAACCACTCCTCTCAGGGATGCTCCCTCTCAACAGAAAACTCCTGATTTTATAACCTAGCTTCTGTAGGCCTCAAACCTTCACAAGGCTCAACATCCCTGAAATAAAGGGTGGAGGCCTTCAGATAGAGGGGTTTTCTTTGTAAAGTAGGAAACATGGCCACCCTTTGGGAGGGGGAATGCAGTGCCTGACATTTCAACAGTGATAGTATTGTCTCAGAACAGAAGAAAAATGGGTGGGTAAATTGTGGGTGGGTGGGGGAGTAGGGTTGGAACCAGTGGAGACTGGTGCCTTTGATGTCAGTGGGGTGGGGAATCCACTCTGGGTTTCATTCAAAACTCGGCAGGAGCTATCTGCCGAGCACCTTGGAAAGCTCTTTTGAGCTCAGGTAGGTTTTGACTGAAACCCGGAGTAGGTTCACTGCCTCACTGATATCAGTTGCTCCACTTGTTTGTTCCTGCACCCCAAATGATCAGCACTGCAATCCTAATTAGGTTCATGGGGAGGGAGAAGGTTAAGTCCCCTCCCCTCCCCCAGTGACCTGGGTTGCTCTTCTTCCACCATGAATGCCAGCAAGAAAGCAGCGAACCTGGTTGGGGTTGCTGGGATGGGGAAAAGGTTTCAGCCTCCTACCTAAGCAGCCCATCCTCTGTGTGTGTGTGTGTGTGTGTGTGTGTGTGTGTACACGTGCCCCCAGCCAACACCAGATGCAAGGTTGTGCACCCCTGCTACACATGCTTCCTTGAGGGAAGGATGCTGAAAGAATCTGCAACAGGACTCTGTTCTTTTCCAAATAGTAATTTTTTAGTATGGTGTTTGTATTATTTGATTCTGTGTATTGTTCACCGCTCCTAAACTTTTGGATGGGGAGCATTATATAAATTTTGGTAACTAAATAAAATAAACTGAATCGAATGAGTTCCAATTGTTATGAATCTCATCCGTGAATTCTGCAGCAGACCATGTTATTCTGTGTTGCATGGATTCTGTGGACCTGCAGTGCAGACCATTAAAAAGAAAACCTTTCTGGAATTGTATGCAAATTTAATTGTAGAAAAATACATAAAATAAATAATTAAATAAAGAACACCTGCCAAAAATGTGCATTTCCCCCAGGGGTTAAAATGTGCACTTTGAGGGGGATTTGCTCATTTTTGCAAGTACGAATTTGCATAAATTCAGGAAATTGGGGGGGAAATTTGATTCCATCAATGACCAGACGATGGAACAAAAGGCACCCGACAATCAGTGAAACACAGAATGGATTTTACAGAATATGTACATCCCTGCCATGAGGGCAGACATCTGGATCCCATAGAACAAATCAGCAAGGCTCAGAAGGCAAAATACACCATTCTTCTACTGCTGGTTAGACAGGGCCAGACTCCAAGCTGGTGGGATGACAGACCTCAGAGATCATAGAAGGGCCCAAGTCCACCGGTAAAGCCCATGCGTTGTGCACAGAGCGACATTAGCAATGCCCCTGCAAGAGATCAAAGGGCTGGATGTGACCAGAAGGTCACCACACTCTGGACAGGAAGCTTCCTCCACACATTGGTTAGTCCATTCTGATGAACATGTACAATGCCTTTCACCATGCGTCACTGGGAGAGAGAAGCAAGAGAATGCAAAAAGCCTGAACTTTGTCAAATTGAATACTATTTGGACTGGCTCACAGTGATTTTGGCTACCTTGTGGGTGCTACTTCCCAGTGGTTGCTTCTCCTGCTGCTCTGGAGATGTCAAGACCATATGGGAGGTTTCTTGGGGATGGGCTATAGCTCAGGAGTAGAGGACCTACTTTGCACGCAGAAGGTCCATGTTCAGTCTCTGGTGGCTCCAGATAGGGCTGGAAAACTGGAGAGTTACCAGTCGGTGTTGACAGTACTGGGCTTGATGGACTCATGGTCTAACTCAGTATAAGGCAGCTTCCGATGTGCTTCAGGGTTTAGGAAAAGTCCTGTAGCTCAGTGGTAGAGCATCTGCTTTGCATGCAGAAGGTCCCAGGTTCGATGCCTGGTATCTCCCAGTAGAGCTGGGAAAGAATCCTACCTGAAACCCTGGAGAGCCACTGCTGCCAATATTGGGCTAGCTGGACCCATGGTACGATTCAGTATAAAGTAGCTTTCTATTAGGGGTGTGCATGGATCCAAAAAATCGGATCGGTATCGGTATCAGAACTGGAACTAGTGCCTCGGATCGGATCAGAGGCTTCAAGGTTCGGTTCGGAGCTGATTCCGATCCGAAAATTGGATGTCAGATTTTCAGGTCAGACGCCATTTTAGGTGTTTTTACATTGGGGGAAAGAAAGCTTTCCCCCAATGCAAGCCTATGGCGAAAACATGGGGGTGGGTGAGTGGGGGCCTAACTCCCCTTCCCTCCCTCCCTGTCCTTCCCCCCACTCACACTCCTTACCTGCCGGGGCGCCCGCTTCCGTCCGCTTCCATCTGCTGTTCCAATCTCCTGAGAAACAGGCTTCACGGCCTAGTTCTCAGTAGAGCGCCAGGTGCCCTGGCAGGTAGGTGGGGCCCTGTCCCTCCCCCACCCACTCACGCTCCTTACCTGCCGGGGCACCTGCTTCTGTCCACTGGTCCCTTCTACTGAGAAACAGGCTTCGCAGCCTAGTTTTCAGTAGAGCGCCAAGTGATGACATCACCCAGCACGCTACTGAGAGGCAGGCCAAGAAGCCTGTTTCTCAGTAGAAGGATCCAGTGGACGGCTGTGGACGGCCCTGGCAGGTAAGTGGGGACCTCCCTCCCCCTCTCCCTCCCCCTCCCCCTCCCCATCCCCCCCTCGCACTCCTTACCTGCTGGCGTCCTGCGCTGCTGTCTGCTGCTTCCATACTACTGATAAGCAGGCCTTGCGTCCTGTTTATCAGTAGTACGGAGGCAGCAGATGGCAGCGAGGGACACCGGCAGGTAACGGGTGACCTCCACCTCCCTCCCCCCTCCTCTCACTCATGCGCCATACCTGCTGCCTCTTTGCTGCCGTCCACTGCCACCCGTTGCTTCAGTACTACTGAGAAACATGCCTTCAGGCCTGTTCCACAGTAGACCGAGGGCGCGCCGGGTGATGACGTCATTCGGCGTGCTGTCGCTCTATTGTGGAACAAGCCACAAGGCCTGTTTCTCAGTAGTACGGAAACAGCGGGCGGCAGTGAACGGCAGCGAGGAGGCAGCAGGTAAGGAGCGCGAGTGGGGGGAAGGGGGAGGAGGTCCGAGGTCCAATCCTCCGATCTTTTCCAATCTGGATCAGGCCCTTTCAGATCGGATCGGATTAGATTGGACGATCCAGCTGTGGGGGATCGGAATCAGATAATTGTATCCAATTTTGCCTGGATTGGGTCCGGATCATGGATCGGACCCAATCCGCTGCACACTCCTACTTTCTATGTCCCAAAATCTGAGCTCTTGGAAAGGATGGATTGGAAGTATAAATATGTGACATAATTCCTTGATTGCTCTACAAATAGATGGTCACAAATGACCTGCCATCTACTTTTCTCCAGTCACCAAACACTTTCGCCAGTTTAAAAAGTACAAAACCCAAACAGTCATCGAACTCAGGTAATATGAGCTTTGTTCTCTTGACGTTTGTTTTTTGTTTTTTTTAATTGAATCGTGTTACCATTTGCCCGTTTGTCTGTCTGTCTGTCTTGTTTTTTTTTTTTTTTTTTAAACAAAGCCGAAGAAGGAAAGGCATAAATTGTTGTGTAAAAATATGTGGAATATAATAGCACCCTTGCAAAGAATGTTTTTCCAGCGTCTGGCTGTTTAAAAGAAGTGTTGACTACTGCGAAGCAAAGAGCAAATTTGCAAGAAAGCGCCGCACACAATAGGGCCGTGATTGTTAGATGGAATGGTTGGGCTTTTTAATGGAAGGAACTTTACAACCGTTTTCAAATGTGATTTTATAATTGTAATAATAAAAATAATAACAGTGATGACGATAATAATAATAATCCTGACAACCTTAACAAAAAGAAAAGAAAAAAAAGACTTCCTTTCCTCCTCGTTTAATTTATCACAGCAACCGGTCTAGCTAAAGACTAGGAAAAGCTGTTAGGAAGAGAGGAGTTGCTCCTTCTCTGTAATTGCAAAGATGTCTCCCAGCCTTTATTGGGAGGGCCGGCAATTAATATCTGAGCAGGCTCTGCCAATATGATGCTCTGGGTTGCACTCCATAAAGGCTCCCTTTGTCTCCTTAATAATGAGGCAGACAGTTCTTGCTGTACAATGTCCAAGTTCTAGACAGGTGGGATAAGGAGGTGGCATCTGTCTAAATATTGAATGCCACGCTTCCCCCATCTGCTGTGATAACAGTGCGGGGCTGTTTGGCTTCAGTGTATCCCATTCTGCAGGCAACTAGCCGGCCATATGCCCTAAAGTCGCCACGTGCCTCTAGAGCAACATGGGTAACAAGGCCGTCTCGGAGCTGGTAACCGAACAAGTGCCAGTGGGGGTGAGGGAGAGAGAAGCTGGGGAAGGGGGGGGGGTCGGAGGTCAAGCACGTGCCGGAATCAGCAGGTGACAGTCGATACAGCTACTGAGATGCGCTGAAAGGGCCATTAGAAGGGAGGCCTTCAAAGCCGATGGACAGAATGAAGCGGGCTGCCAGTCAAACCTTGCGACCGCATACCTTCCAGGCTAGTCAAATAAGAAGATTTAGTGCACATGGCGGCCCTTCATTTATAATCCTGATTTAGCCCAGCATGGCTTACTGATAGTTCTGTTGACAGATGATGGACACACGCCAGCTGGGGTGGATCTTAGACAAACCCAGACTGTAAAATGAAAATTAAATTAGTGCCACCCTTGGGCACATGAGTTGGACAACAGTTGAGCAGTCTGTTCAAGCGTCGTCTTCAATGTCAATAATGATTTAAGCAGATGCAAAGCAAAATGAGGTGGGTGGGAGGGAGGGTGGGAGGGACGGACGGATGGGGAAGTGTGAAGCATTGTGGGATTATTATTATTCCCCCCCCCCATTTTCCTTCCCCCTCATAAAGGACATCTCATTTTGAGACATTTAACTTAGAAACAACTTCTTTCCCTCTCTCTAACTGTCCCAGCTTTTAAGAAGTCCCTGCTACTTCCCCAAAAGTATCAGAAATGGTGACGCGAAGCTGAGATTCACTGAAGGGAAAGAATAATTTCATAACATGCTCTCGTTTCATGCATATTTTGACACCAAGTGTGCCATACTATATATATATATATATATATATATATACCCGTTGAAATCGGGGGGGGGCACTCCCACCATCCTGGGGATGGTGGACTTGCTTCCCCCCTCTCCCCTGATGGGCACGGATCCACACTGCACAGCTCTGTGTCCATTTCTGGTGCCTGCTTACTTGTGGGTAAGCAGGCACCAGGTGGGATGGGCGCCCACACCTCCCGTGGTTCCGGGACTTCCTGGGACCATGGGAAGAATTGAGTTTTCCCAGGGTTCTTTTATCTCAGGGAAGACCTGTGCCTGTCCCCCCCGCCCCCGGGAGTCCCTGTGTGTCATCTGGATGTACAAGGATGACCCAGGGATGATCCTGCAATAAATCTGTGGTGTAGAAAGGGCCTTAGGTATCCTGTCGAAGCTGTGTCACGCTGCAGTTTTGGGCTCAAAAAGCCAACCAACTTTATTTATTTATTTATTTATTTACTACATTTCTATACTGCCCAATAGCTGAAGTTCTTCGGGAGGTTCAAAACAATTAAAACGATAAAATGCAGCACGGTAAAACATAACATAAAATGTTTAAATGTTTTCAATTACAGTATAAAAGCAAAGTAAAAAAAAAAAACCAGCAGCAGTCTAAAGATTTTTTTTTAAAAAAATACAATAACAGATTTAAAAGTAACACAAATCAAAAGACTAAAATAGGTTTAGAAAGTCATAGTTTGAGAGAAAATAACTCAAAAACACATATTTAAGTACATGTTTCAATTTGAATTGTCATGTGGATTTATGTTATTTCATTTTGCAGATTAATGTGAAAATGGGATGGAACAGATTTATCGGTCCAGACGGATGAACATCACATGGATTGAATGGTCCTTTCTTCACTGGAAATCTGGGATGCATTTCATGAGGAAGGAGAAGTTCACCAAAGATATTCCTGATTTCAGCTCTGCACTTTTCTTGTCTTTTACCCACACACTTTTCATGCAGCTTCCCAGACTTCATTCTTCCACACATGCCCCAATAAAACACATGGAGATTGAAAAGAAAACCTCTTGTGGATACGGTCTTGGTTTTGTAGCCCCGCCCCTTCTTGTTTAGCCACACCCCATCTTTTGAAAAAAGACGATACAAAGTTGTGCTATAGAAAAAGGAAAAGGCCAGATCTACACCCAGCAGGATATTGCACTATGAAAGCGGTATGAAAGCGATATATAAAAGGCAGGAGCCACATGACTGTTTCATAGCGGTATTGAAGTACAGTGAGAACTGTTGGGGCTCATTGACACGTACCATGTACCACTTTCATACCGCTTTTATAGTGCGGTATATAGATTAGACCTCAGAAGACATATGGCGTTTAGCTTCTTGTCTCCACATACATAAAATGTCTCTCTTCCCTCCTGCTCTACTTACCATCTCCTGAGAAAGGAAGTGTAAATAGGATTTTGAAATTTTTATGGATGATAGCTTAGGTGGTGGGTAGCAGTGGAGGCTGGTGACTCAGATATTAGTGGGGTGGTAACTCTAAAGGAGCTATCCAAGCTTTCAAATACTTGAAAGGTTGTCACACAGAGGAGGGCCAGGATCTCTTCTCCATCATCCCAAAGTGCAGGACACGGAACAATGGGCTCAAGTTCCAGGAAGCCAGATTCCGGCTGGACATCAGGAAAAAAATCCTGACTGTTAGAGCAGTACGACAATGGAACCCATGATGTGGTGGGCTCTCCCACATTAGAGGCCTTCAAGAGGCAGCTGGACAGCCATCTGTCAGGGATGCTGTCAGCTGTCAAAGCCAGAATCACAACCTTTCAAAACTTCATAGCCACGACACCCTTGCATGGATTTTTCTGGAATTTGGCACACATGACTAGTAGCATCCCATCTGCAATGTCAGCAAGTTTCATGTCTCTTAACTTTTAAAATAAAAAAGTTATAGCTGTTTCTTTCCCCACACACAAGCCTTTAGGGGAAAATAGGCATTCGATGTTCGCATCGGATGTCCGATTTTTGAATCAGAATCAGAACCAAAGTGATTCGAGGGACATTCAATTAGATCTGATATAATACAGGTAAAAATCGGACGTCCCGATTCCGATTCCGATACGATTTTCCTGGCTGTGCACATCGCTGCTTCCTGGAATAAGACTGTTTTCAGAAAGTATCGGAAACAACACAGCGGTGGCACCTGCCGGACCTCCAGGGGAAGGGCATTCCACAGAAAGGGGGCCACCACACTGAAGGCTCTTCTCCTGGTGGACTCTAATCAGGCCATAGATCCATATGGAACAACCAGGAGCATGCCCTCTGATGACCTCAGTGACTGAGCAGGTTGGTAAGGGAGAAGGCGCTCCCTCAGGTATTCTGGTTCCAGGTTGTTTAGGGCTTTGAATGCTTTGCTCTTAAATGTCTTGTGTATTCAACACAATTATGGTGCCACCTCTTTTTACTGACTGGCTCTAAGGCAGGCAGGTACCTCATGGTCCTCTCCGTTTTGGCAATGGCTGTACCTGTTGAATTTGGCTTGTGGTGATGGGTAAGAGTTTCATCTGAATTCATTTTTTTAAAATAAGAATTTCCCCCAAATTTGCAAAGTTCATATTTGCGGGGGGAAAAAACTGGAGATTTAATTTTTTTAAAAAAATGTAATTGCAGGAGAAATAAAAGCTGACAGATTCCCTAATTTTGTGTAAACTTCTAACGTATGACCTTCATTCACAAATTGAACAGCTAACCCTACGTCTACAGATATGTTGTACTGCTTTCGATGGTTATCACGCCCTGGAAGTGTTCAGAAATAAAGCCTCATCGTCCACGCAGAAATGTTATGGAGCTATAAAGCTTTGAACAAAGAGGGATGAAGCTTTAAAAGCAGCCAGTATCCCCGGCGTATCAGCAGTTTACGTCGGTCTTCTAATGTATGATCAAAGGCTACAAATATAGTTTAAACAGCATGGAATAATCACTAGGTTTACAATGCAAAATGATTTTTTTAAAAAAAACAAAAACCCACACACAGCACACAGCACCAAGCAAAACCTACAACCACCAAGTGCCTTTATACAAGGAGTGAGTGCAAACGAATTTTATGATGCGCAGCCAACAAAGCTGGTGGTAGGGAAATTAGGGTTAAGAAGCTAACCTCCTCTTACTTCTTCTTTGAAGATTCCTTCCTTCTAGGGGAGAAGATAATGAAAATATTTTACCTCCCCACTCACAACAGGGAAGGGCACTGAGCCAAAAAACAACAACCCCTAACCCCCCCCCCCAACACCCTTCAGTGTAAATTATTTCTGTACAATGTAATACAGATAAATGGAAGACAGTGGGCTACTTTTTCAAAATAATATCCATTTAGAAATGCACAGCTCTAGGGAAACAATCCCTAAATTCAGGCTTGTCTATATTCTGTCCAAGCATAGACAAAGTGCAGAATGTTGCATATGGACTGTAAAATACTGTTTCCTGAGAATCTTGATTTCTTTTTTTGAGAGCAGGTTTCTAGTCCTTAGTGATACCAGACCTGTACACTACAGCTGTTAGGTGCATATGGCAAAATTCAAAATAACTGTAACTACAC
This sequence comes from Anniella stebbinsi, assembly GCA_029215795.1. Classification (NCBI taxonomy): domain Eukaryota; kingdom Metazoa; phylum Chordata; class Lepidosauria; order Squamata; family Anniellidae; genus Anniella; species Anniella stebbinsi. The sequence continues at coordinate 366,469,032 of JARDYH010000001.1, forward strand.
AAGGGGAGATTTAGGCCATTGGTCAAGAAAAACGTATTTGTAGTAGAAGCAGTAACGGCATTATTTAGGATTTCTATCCTGCCTTTTAAACCAAAGAATTCCAAGGTAAGTAACCCCAACAAGATGTAAAAACAATGGCAAAATTTAAAATGAAGGTAAATTGTGAATGCTAAAACTATAATAAAACCAGATGGCAGCCAAGCAGCATCAATAACAGCAGTAGGGTGACCCTATGGAAAGGAGGACAGGGGCTCCTGTATCTTTAACAGTTGCATAGAAGAGGGAATTTCAGCAGGTGTCATTTGTAGGCATGCAGCACCTGGTGAAATCCCCTCTTCATCACAACAGTTAAAGCTGCAGGAGCTATACTAGAGTGACCAGCTACAAAAGAAGCCAGGACTCCTGCAGCTTTAACTGTTTTGATGAAGAGGGAATTTCACCTGGTGCTGCATGCATACAAATGACACCTGCTGAAATCCCCCTTTCAATACAACTGTTAAAGATACAGGAGCCCTGTCCTCTTTTCCATAGGGTCACCCTAAGTGAATGGTAAAACACCATCCATTAAAAACCTCATGAACTTTCGTGGCTCCACTGATATGAATAACTGCTTCTTGCTCCATCTGACTAGCATGTTTCTCAAACTTGAACAGGTGTACCTGAGATTTACTAGATCAAGGCCCTTTCTACACCCAAGGGTCTAGAGGGAGGGAGGGGGGATACCGGACTTAGCTGCTTCCGGGATCCTCTCCCAGCTTCTAAACGGAAGTGCAACGTCCCGGAAACAAACAGAGAAGTCACGTCCACCATTTTTTTAAAAAAGCCAGAGCCTGGAGCACAATTGTGCTCCAGCAAAAAGTGAGGGGGGGGGGAAGAAGCCCTAACCCCGCTCCTCCCTGATGCCCCTGGACTCCCCCCCAGACTGGCTCCTTCCCTCTTGCTGTCCCCTGCTACTTGCGGGGAGGAGGGAAGAAGCCAGGATGGGCACCCACACCATCCACGATCCTTGGGATGGTCCCGGGACTGCGGGGAAAATCAGGATAACTGGGCAACCAGTTATCCAGCGAAAATGGAGGGGTCATTTCTGCCTGCTCCAGGGATCCCCTGTGCATCATTTTGATGCACAGGGATGACCCAGGGATGACTCTGGGAAAAATCCCCAGTGTAGACATGGCCCAAGAAAGAATACAACCGTTTTAAAAGACAGACCCTGCTCTGTGATAGATTTGCAAATCTTTACCAAATGTTTGGAGCTTCAAGAATTAATATATATGGGTAGCTGTCCCTGAATCTTCTCTCACACCAGACAACATAAAGTATGAAAGAATGCATTTTTATTGCTCAAACAGATTAAGAGAATAACAGGCTTTAGCTAAAAAGAGGCAGATCACAAACATTCCTAAATACACACAAGTTATAATCACTAAAATTACAATGAAGATAGTAGCAAGTAGGGATGTGTATTAGGGATGTGCACTGGATCGGACCCGATCCACGATCCGAGTCCGGTCCAGTGGGAAATCGGATAAATTATCCGATTTCCGATCCCGCAGCTGGATCGGCCGATCCAATCCGAACCGGTCCGAAAAGGCTCCGAACCGGTTCGGCGGATCGGTGGATCGGCGGGCGCCCACTGGCGCCCACTGCCGCTTCCATTGGCGGGCGCCAGCGGGCACCCGCTGATGAAAGTGGACAGCGGGGGGGGGAGGAGGGGGCGCTTACCTTCTCGGCCCGTCCGCTCCCGTCCGGCACTAGCAGCTACTACCAGCGGGCTCCGCGGCCTGCTCTAGGGTGGCGCGCCGGGTGATGTCATCACCCGGCGCGCTACTCTAGAGCAGGCCGCGGAGCCTGCTGGTGGTAGCCGCCGGCCCCGGACGGGAGCGGACGGGCCGAGAAGGTAAGCAGGGGGTGCGTGGAGGGGAGGAGGGGGCGCGCGGAGGGGGGAGGGGGGCCCTTACCTTCCCGGCCCGGCGGCTCCCGTCCGGCGCCGGCGCCTACTACTCCCAGCAGGCTCCGTGGCCTGCTCTAGGGTGGCGCGCCGGGTGATGTCATCACCCGGCGCGCTACTCTAGAGCAGGCCGCGGAGCCTGCTGGAAGTAGTAGGCGCCGGTGCCGGACGGGAGCCGCCGGGCCGGGAAGGTAAGGAGGGGGTGCGTGGAGGGGAGGAGGGGGCGCGCGGAGGGGGGAGGGGGGCCCTTACCTTCCCGGCCCGGCGGCTCCCGTCCGGCGCCGGCGCCTACTACTACCAGCAGGCTCCGCGGCCTGCTCCAGGGTGGCGCGCCGGGTGATGTCATCACCCGGCGCGCTACTCGAGAGTAGGCCGCGGAGCCCGCTGGTAGTAGCCGCCGGCGCCGGACGGGAGCGGACGGGCCGAGAAGGTAAGCAGTGGCGGGGAAGGGGGCTTACCCCCCCCCCCGGAGCCGTCCGCTTCTATCCGCTGGCGCCCGCGGGCGGGCGGCCCCAGGGGGGGTAGGGAGCGTGGGGGAGGGGGCTTACCTGCCGGGGCCGTCCACAGCGGACGGCCCCGGGGGGGGGGAGGGAGTTAGGCCCCCCCTCACCCACCCGCCGCCATTTTTTCCTCATAGACTTGCATTGCAATGCAAGTCTATGGGGAAAAAAATGGCGGTCGGGATCGGACTCGATCCGGTCCGGGGGGCCTCCGATTTTGTCCGAACCGGTCCGGGACAAAATTGGAGGTCCCGATCCGGGTCCCGATCTGATCCGGGGGGTCCGTGCACACCCCTAATGTGTATCGTATCGTTCCGATGTCCGATAATGATCTGATAAGGTTGTTATCGGACATCCGATTAACGATAATGATACATTCCTAAGGAGGCCCTATCTGATCGGATCCGAAATCCATATGTCTGATAACTATCGGACATATCAGATATTTGGACCGCCATTTTAGGGCCGGCCATCTCTTCCCCCCCACTTGAGCTCCTTACCTGCGGCCTTCCTGCTGCCATCCACTGCCGTCTGCTGCTTCCGGACTACTGAGAACTAGGCTTTGCGGCCTGTTCCACAGTAGAGCAGGGTGTGCCAAGTGATGACGTCATTCGGCGTGCTGTCGCTCTATTGTGGAACAAGCCAGAAGGCTTGTTTCTCAGTAGTACTGAAGCAGCGGACATTAGTGGACGGCAGCAAGGAGGCAGCAGGTAAGGAGCGCGAGTTGGGGGAGGGGGGAGGAGGTCTGAGGTCTGATCCTCTGATCTTTTCCGATCCGGATCAGGTCCTTTCGGATCAGATCGGATTAGATCGGACGATCCAGATGCTAGGGATCGGAATTGCATAATTGTATCTGATTTTGCCCAGTTGGGTCCGGATCATGGATCGGACCTGATCCGCTGCACACCCCTACTGTCTATAACTTTCTTTCTATTACACATCTCGCCATTGCTCTACAGTTTCCCAGGCTGTCTGCACTTCCTGATCTAAAAAGACCCTATGGGGGGAATAAATTCATGATGTCCTCCCCTGGGTGGGAAGTACAAGAATCTAAGGAGGCTTCAGGCTGTCAGAGAGATGACTGTACAATAAAAGACAAGGACAGTCACACATATCCCTGAGTCATGTCATAGGTAAGGTAAGCACAAGACCCTGAACCAAACCCATGAGAATTTCTCTGAATTTTTTTCTCTTTTGAATTTCTTTTCGAAAGCAATTTCTTTTCTATCAAATTGAATGAGTATGGTAAAACTTTTCATGGGAGAAATTTTTGTTGCAGCACTAGTAAAACCTATGCTCGTCTCAATCTAACAGTCAATATCAAAGGTTCAAATGTACCTAAATGGAAGGGATGGTAGGTTTGTCCAGTAAGGCAGTGTCCTAAGATAGTTTCAAGATGGGCTGAGATTGACAGATTTCTATCAGCCTTATGAGCCAACAGTGTGATGTGGCTGCAAAAAAAGCAAATGCTATTTTGGGCTGTATTAATAGAAGTATAGCTTCCAAATTATGTGAGGTACTGGTTCCCATCTATTTGGCATTGGTTAGGCCTCATCTTGAGTATCCCCCCTTTTATTGTGAATATCAAAGGAACAGAACAATAACAACAAAAATAAATTGTGAAAAAGAACACATTACATATACAGCAATGTTACCACACTTCAAGAAGGATGGAGACAAGCTGGAGGGAGTTCAGAGGAGGGCAATGAGGATGAACAGGGGTCTGGAAACAAAGCCCTATGAGAAGAGATTGAAAGAACTGGGCATGTTTAGCCTGGAGAAGAGAAGACTGAGGGGAGGCACGATAGCACACTTCAAGTACTTGAAAGGTTGTTACACAGAGGAAGGCCAGGATTTCTTCTCCATCATCCCAGAGTGCAGGACACGGAATAATGGGCTCAAGTTACAGGAAGTCGGATTCCGGCTGGACATCAGGAAAAACTTCCTGTTAGAGGAATACGACAATGGAACCAGTTACTTAAGGAAGTGGTGGGCTATCCCACACTAGAGGCATTCAAGATGCAGTTGGACAGCCATCTGTCAGGGATGCTTTAAGTTGGATACCTGCATTGAGCAGGAGGTTGGACTCGATGGCCTTATAGACCTCTTCCGACAATACTATTCTATGATAGCTATATTCCCCATAAACATCTGGCAATATCCAGTTCCATGGGCAAGATCCTACCCTTTTTCTTACTCAGAAGCAGGTAGCATTCAGCAAAGAATAAAATGAAATTAGAGGAAGCCAGTAATTTAGAGACCTTCCCTACCACTGGGAACAGGAACTGATTAAGGAATGGCTTGTTCACAGGAATGAACAGGAAACAACTATTTAAAGGAACAGAAGCTGAAAAGTGGATATTAAAAGATAGGGGCATGGTGAAAAAGTAAAGGGTTCTTATCCCTGCAAAGCCTCGATAGCATTTTACCAATCCATGTTGGACCAACTGATGCTGCAATTGCATTTTAAGTAAAACACAAAATACACACACACATCAGATCTGAAAAAAGGACAACATCGCAGCCACTGGAATGCAAGAGTTTGGCAGCAATGTCATTGGGATTCTCTGTAATGACTGAGTGAAGGATGTCCATTCCACAAAACAGCTAGGGCAAAAACAACTGTCACATGAGCGAACCATCGGCAGGAAGTTTTCTGGGTATGGAAACTGATTCAGGGCGGATTATTATCTGCAGTTCCTCTGGCTTTGGAAGCTGTCTCTTCCCTTGCCTGTGTAGCCAGTGGTTACGTAAGTGCATTGCTCTCGATTAGTGTCCAGCAATAAGAAAAACAAGTGAGGGAGGGGAAGGGAAGGGCTGAGGCCATCCCCTTGGCATGACCTCTCTCCCGTCGATGGAGCAGATGTGAGACGCAGCAAGCAGTTACGTAAAATGGAAAGAAACTTAATGAAATGGCTCCAAATGTGACAGCAATTCATGAAAAGATTAATTACCAGGAGTAGAGGCAAATGATGCCAGGAGTTGATAGGATTGAGGCGAGGACCCCAAATCCCGCTGTGCAACTAGGTCCATCAAATTCAGTTTTAATCTGCAGGCCTATTGTTTCTCCCCATAGAAACAACAGGATTCAGCCGGTGATACAAGGAGGATTACGATACAGGTTCTGTGGGGAAAAGGCAAACAAAACTTGTGGAGCGGAGATGAATTGGCTCCCAAAAATTCTCCTCAGCAAATGTTTACACCAAATAACCTCAGAACCTCCTGATATTCCCCAAATATTCACTAAAGGTATTATGCTCTGCCTTTATTTGATACAGGATGATGTTTTATTATTTGATGTTGGATGGATTTTATAATCAGGTAGGGTTGTTAGAATTTGTCCGTTGAGAACTCATTGGCTTTCATGTTTGATGCCTGTGCAAATGGAAGGAAACCAGGCCCTCCTTTATGGCTTAGTAGTCAGTGTTTTCCTCCTCCTTCCTGTAACAGGCTGAGAGCTCAAGTAGACAACAAGGCCTATGGGCAGGGCTGATCCATATACATGCAGCTGTGTAAGATGAGCCAGGAGGCAGGAACCAGGAGGCAGGATTTGAGTGAGAGAGTTGGAGCCCACGATCAAGCAAGCTGGGGAATAAGCACACACGGAATGTCATCAAACACTGCTAACTCTTTCTCCGTTCGCTTATTACTGCCATCTCCTTTCACAAGGCTTGTAAATGTGTACACTCTAATGGTATTAATATGGTAAGTAAAAAAGAAAGAAAGAAAGATTCTGAGTTATGTTCTAGGCAATCTGTCACTAATTTGTCTGAATTGTTCTGAGCTGTAACATTCTCAATGCCTGAATTCAGACAACACGATAGTCAATGGGGTAATAATCAACTTTACAGTTGTTCAACTAGGAGGTACTCCCCACACAACATGGTAATAAATAATCAACCATGGTGTGGATTAGGATCAGCACTGAGTTGACTATGGCAGCATTCGGACGACACGCTAGTCAATACAACTGACGATTGTTCCCCCCCCCCCCGCCCAGTTGCTTAACGTGTCGTCCAAATTCAGCCAATATCTGTTTTTAAACCACGAAATATAAAGCTTAACCAATGCAATACAATAAAATCAGATATTTGAAACAAAACAGCGTCCATTGAGTTAGTTGAAAGAAAAGCTCTGCTATTGTTGATGGCATTCCATTTCATGTCATGTCACTAGGCCTTAAGAAATGCCTGTGATTTGGGGGTATTAGTGTGTGTGTGTGTGTGTGTGTCCCATGCAACTCTTTGTGCCCCCATGCACAAAAAGCCCCCATGCAACTCTTTGTGCAAATGAAATCATCAAGCAAAATTGTCCAGGATCCCTCCACATCTTTGGTGGGATCATTATTTCTTTTCTTGTTTTTGGCTTTCGGGAAAATGTGCCCCTTTTCAGATTTCGAGGCTTGCCGCTCTAGGGCAAAAAGTGGTGATATATATGTTAGAAATATCCATTGTGAATTTCTCGCTTTCCCCATCTCCTGTTCTGAGTGATGGCCTCGACAGTCAAAAGCACTGTTTGAAACCACAAATTACCCCTGGCAGGGAAAAGTGAGTTGAGCTTAACTTTGCCATGGGATTAGATAAACAAGTTTGACGACAGTTGGCTTCTGGTTGTGCTTTTGCTAGTCGGAAAGTTGTTCAGCGTGCCTTCGCTCTAAGCATAAGCCCCTCAAAGACAGCAGGATTATTCTTGTACTAACACTGCTAATAATTTTGAGCCTGGTGCCAGGTGGATCCCAAGGAAGGGAAAACCAGCAGGACTCTTCAGGGTCTGTCCAGACCTTTGTCTTTTTAAAGGGTAAACATAAATACATAAATGGGAGGCTCTTTTCGCAATTGCCGCAAACTATCCTGGCATCTTTGTCCAAGGTAGCAATCTTATTGCGGTGGAACTCCCTGGTGCTCAAGTCCAATACTCAAACCCATAATGAATGTCCTGCTCATAGGATGGGCAATAGCTAAGCATGTACGGATCTTGTAAAATCCATTGCATCTGTGACTCACAGACTGTCAGGTGCCTTTCATTCCATCGGCCGGTCATTGATGGGATTGGATTTTTTTCCCAAGTATCCAAATCTGCGCAAATTCGCACTTTCACAAATGCACAGTTGCAAAAATGCGCAGTTGTGTAAGTGCACAAAGCTCCTGAAAATTTGCAAATTTTGTGCCTTAGCCAATGGGGGAAATGTGCACTTTTGGCCAGAGGGGTTTTTCAAATGATTTCACGCCTATTTCTATGACCAAAGTTGCATAAAATTCCAGAAAGTTTTTTTGTTTTTTAAACAGTCCACAAATCCGCAGAATCTGTGTGACTTGAAAAAAGCCAGTCTGCTGCATAATTCGTGGGTCAGGTTCATAGAAATCCAAACTCATTCAATTCCATTGCATTTTGTTTCTTTGGGGGGGGGGGGTTTACATCCTGAGCTGTAGCTCAGTGGCAAAACACACGCTGGGTTCAATTCCTGGTGTCCTTACTTCAGTAAATTAATGGAGCAAGGGCTTTGGACCACCAGCATGCTGTACTGGAGCTCCAGATTTAACTTTGGTTTTTGTTTTGTTTTTAAAGCAGCCGGGGGGTGTTGGGGCAATTACGATCAGAGCTACAACATGGGGGTGTAACATCCCTTTCCTCCAAGCCTGAAACACAATCAGGGGCTGCACATTTCCCCCTCCTGTACATTTTCCCCTCCACATCTAATAGCAGTTACAGGAGCCAATCCAGATTGTGGCCACAGAGCAAAGGGGAAGGGGAAGATGTCCCTCCCTCTGTGCCATGGTCCCAGTCTAGAGTGTCCTCCCACCCACCCAAGCCATGGCTGCTTTGACAAATAGAAAACTCTGTTGGGCAATCCAAACATGAAGCTCCGATATAACATGTACTTTGATGCTCATCAGCAGCCTATGTAGTCAATATGGTGCTAGAAGTACCCTTGGTCCAACTTAGTGTAAGTTAGTTTCATGTGATCCCAAGGCAAGCTGGAGGGAGGGTCAAATAATCAGAACAGGCAGGGGAGACTTCAGCAGCAGCTTCCTCTTTTTTCCTCTGTACCAGAGAATTAAACAGTTCATGCAGGCTATCCAGACTGCAATTTGGCAATCTCTCATGACGCTAGAACCCAATGGGGTCAATCCCACGAAGCTGATTGGTGGGAGGTGCAGGACAGATAAAAGGAAGGAGTTCTTCATACAGCACATAGTTGAACTGTGGAATTTGCTACCACAGGATGTGGTGATGGCCGCCAATTTGGATGGCTTTAAAGAGGGGTTGGAGACATTCCAGGAGAAAGGGACTATCAAGGGCTACTAGTCCTGATGGCTAGGTGCTACCTCCAGTATCAGAGGCAGTAAGCGTATATACACCAGCTGCTGGGGAACATGGGTGGGAGGGTGCTGTTACACTCATGTCCTGCTTGGAGGTCCCTGGTCAACAGCTGGTTGGCCACTGTGAGAACAGAATGCTAGACTGGATGGACCCTTGGTCTGATCCAGCAGGGCTCTTCTTATGTTCTTACGTTCTTGATCCTAAATGTATTGTTTTTAACCTTTATTAAAAATTCACGTTGAGATTTTAATCTTCATTTTCACTTTTTCTTACTTATCAGAGTCGTCAGGGCTGGATTGGACCCGGAGTTGAAAATCAATTTCTAACAACCCATGTCTGATAAGATCTTGGTTGCATTTTTACTTGCAAACACCTGCGGTTTGAAATGGTGCCAGATCTCCTGTAACGTAATATCTCCGCCATTGGTTTGGAAGAAAGGCACACAAATAAATGGCTAATCAGCACCAGGTTACTGTTGCCCAGTTCAGATTCGCCTATAATCTCATCTCCTCCTTCCTTCACTTAATTAATTTCCACTTTGCCTGCATGGGGGCATTTCTTGAGTGTATCTTGTTTGGAAGAGATGAGCCGTCACACACTTCATTAACAAGGTGCAAATGATCAGAGGGACTCTTCTCCCTCCACCTGCTTAATTGGGTTAATGAAGTAGCTCTGTGGGCTAGTGCTTCAAGCAGCGTTCTCGAAGGCTCCCTATAGACTTCATCTATCCGTGGCTGTTTGGGAAAACTGGGGATGGGTTTGCAGAAGGATGGCTCTGCTTTTCATGTCCTGAAGTTGTGTCGGTTTCTCGGAAAGAAAGAAAAGGGCACGGGGGGGGGGGGGAGAGATGCCCTTGTATGCAGAGGAAGAATCAGACTGCCTTCTGCTGAGGGGTCTTGCCTCACTAACCCTTGAGAAAAGGTGAGGCGTTTATTCACTTTAAATGCATGCAACAAGTGCAAATACATGCAGCAAAGGACTTGCAGAGTTGCCATTTTTCAAATGAAAAACAGCCTTGGGTCAGATGCAGTTTTGAGCATAGGGGCAGAACATGGTGGGGGAATGCTTAACCCTTTCCCCACTAGTTGCTTTGCTGCTCAAAATGATTCCCCAAGCTGTGTTCCTCCTTGCAGGGTTCCATATGCATTATTGACTCTTGCAAATGCACATCTAGATCTCTATGGTGAGAAGGGGGGGTTGATTTGAACTGGAGCGAAATGGGCAGCATGGAAATTGCTCCTCTTTTTCCTTCTGTTTTTCCCACTCAAAATGGGAGTTTTCCAAGGCAGCTTTTCAGAGCAGAGAGTAGAGCTGGAGCTGCTGCACACCTGACAGTGGTTTGAGAAGACATCTTCCCTTCTGGCCCCACAGGCATAGGGCACCTGCAAGAGGAGAACAGGCAGTGGGACATGATCAAGGCAGCCATGGCCATAGGGGAGGATCAGGTTCTTTTGCTAGATGCCTGGGGCTTCTTGTAAGGAAGGGTGGGGTATAAATCAAATAAGAGCAGTGTGGTGTAGTGGTTAGAGTGTTGGACTGAGACTCAAGAGATCCAAGTTCTAGTCCCCACTCATCCATTAAACTCAATGGGTGACTTTGGGCCAGTCACTGAGGCTCAGCCTAACCTACCTCACAGGGGTGCTGTGAGGCTAAAAGGGAGTGGAGAAGGACCATGTGAACTACCTTGGTTTCCTTGTATGGGGGGAAAAGCATAATAATAATAATAATAATAATAATAATAATAATAATAATGTACATTTGGCTGAAATCCTCCATGCAATCAAGAACTTTGCAGAATCTGTTTCCCCAGTCATGGTCAATTCTAACTATATTCAGAATTTTGTTCAGTTGGTTTTTTGACCAGAACTTACAAAAATCCACAAATTACTTCATATATGGGACAGAAACAACAACAACAAATTGAGATTTTAAAAAATTGGAATGTGCTGTCTAAACATATAGAGTGAAGATGCCTGACAGATCTCCATGAGAAGATAATTCCATGGATGGATGGGTCCCTCCAGAGAAGATTCTTCCCTGGTAGCTCACACTTCACACCATTGTGGGGTTCAGGGGCTGCACCCAGTTCCTGCCTGGTTGCCAAGATCAACCAGGCAGGAACATACAGGAGAAGGTGCTACTTCTGGTAGACTGGCCCTTTCATGCTTTATCTAAAACGTTGGCCATGCCAATTAATAAACGAATGGCTTCCTCATTCAACATTGTCCCATGCTGTAACATAATCAGGAAGTGGTTGCCACGCCTCTAGACTCTTGCTGGCCACGTACTCATTATAATGAAAAGAGCAGGCAAGGAACAGGTGGCCAATTCAGTCTCTCCTGAGATCTCCCCGTCTTAGGAACGTGGGAACAATCAGCCTCGGCTTTGGTGTAAGGTGACGCGACCGTATTCTTTTTCAGAGGGAGTTTGAATAAAGGGTTTTTTAATGCCACACCCCAAACCTCAGCGACTCACTTTTCCCATGTGTGTTTGTGAGTTTGTACAAGGAGGCAACTCCTGACTGTTAAGTACTTCACCAGGCTTGCAGCTGGGTGTATGTTTAGCGATACTATATATTGGTATTTTCTGAGAGAGTTGGAGATAGGGGCAGGTGAGGATTTTGTTTCAGTTCTGTTTTGATAAGCGTCCACCAGAACTATACTCTGGCTTGACACGTCCCAATCTTCTCAGACTCAGCAAGAACAATCCTATGGCCCCTCGATGGAGTCTGGGGGGGGGGTCATTGGATACTTTAGATTCCTGGATCCGAGGCCGGAGACGGTGCTCTGACGTTGGACCCAGGAGTCCAACCTCTCTGCCCCTCCCCTTCAAAGTCGGCACAGGAAGAACCTTGCCGGCTGCCTCCCTGAGCTTGCAACACAAACTCGGAGAGGAGGGAATGGGGGCGTTTCTGTGGGCTTGGAGAGGAGTAGTCCACGGTGGCCAGTTTACAAAGAATCCTCCAAATGTCCCAGCTTCCTTCTCTCCCATTTCTCAAAGCTCCAGCTAGATGAGTAAAATCTCCAAACTACTGAAAATAGAGGGCGAGAGGAGAGGTGAGGCAATAGTTGCCTTCACTCTCCTCCTGCCCTGCATAGGATGCTCATCAGTCTCTGGCTTAGTTCGGATGACACATTAGGCAACGGAGGAGGGGGGGAACAATCGTCAGTTGTATTGCTTATTGTGTCGTCTGGAGGGCAGCACACAATGCACACACAACTGACAGTACGTTAATCAGGCACTTTAAACAATGGAGCAAAACAGCGGGCTTGTACGTTGTTTAGCCCCAAGCCCCATTGTTTAAAGTGTCGTCCGAATTCAGTCCCCCCTCTCTCCATGGACTATTCCATTTCGGAATAGAGTTCTGCTGCCTAGAGCAGCCAAAAAAACCCAGCTGCTCTATGCAGCCGGCAGAACTCACAGTGCATGCTGGGATATGGTTGGGGGACACACGGAGGAGAGAGATGCTACAACCAAAATGGCCGCCGCAAGTTCCTTGCAGCCGGGGCGTTTGCCGGTTCCGAGCAGCACCAGCTGCAGCATGTCGTCTGTGGAGCTCCTCCTGCCTAACGCATGGTCAGTACGTTATTTACCCCTATGTTGCTTAATATGTCGTCCGAACTGAGCCTCTGACTTCAGAGGCTGATATGCATCCAAATAGCATTGCGCCTTCATTCTTGTAGGCCCTTCATTCTTGTAGGATGGGTTCCCCTGCCCCTCCCGTCTAAGTTCTTTGCAAACCCATCTTTTTTCAAATTGACCAAAATTCGTAAAGTTCTCCATAATTTTTTTAAAAAGATTGAATGCAGAAAATCCAGGCCCAGAGCTTTGATTTCATTGCTCTTAAAAGCCTGGGTTTGAAACACAGTTTATTCAACCATGTTAGCACTGAATTATCACACAGCGCATAGTTAATCTATGGAATTTGCTACTACAAGGCGTAGTGATGGTCACCAATTTGGATGGCTTTAAAAGGGGGTTGAATAATTCCTGGAGGAGGAGAAGGCTATCAATGGCCACAAGTCCTGATGGCTATGTGATCCCTTCAGTATCAGAGGCAGTAAGCCTGTATACACCAGTTGCTGGGGAACATGGGTGGGAGGGTGTGTTGCACTCATGCACAGCTTGTTGGTCTCCCATTGACAGCTCATTGGTCGTTGTGTGAACAGAATGCTGGACTAGGTGAACTCTTGGTCTAATCCAGCAGGACTCCTTTTATGTTTTGATGTTCTTATTTCTGAATGGTTCCTTATCTTTAAAAGCTCTATGACAGGCAGGTATACAATACATCATAGTCCTCTCCATGCTGGGAATAGTAGTACCTACTGAATTCGGCCAGTGCAGATGGGTGAGAATTTTGTTTCAGTTCACTTTTTGTTAAGAATTTACCAAAATTTGCAAAGTTCATATTTGGCAGAGAAAGAACTTGACATTTTAATTTCTATTTTTTAAAAAATGGAATGCAGGAGAAAGTAAATTTGACAGATCTCTATCTGGGGGTACCTTAAAAAAAAAGTGCACAAAAATAATTTGAGGAGTGATAATTTGACTCTGACTTGTTGAACTGCAACCCCCCGGCACCAGTTTAAGTGCCAAAACTCAGCTGCAGAAAGCATGAAGGTACTATAGCTCAGTAGTAGAGCACCTGTCTTGCATGCCAAAGGTCTTTGGTTCAATTCCCAGCATCCCCAGAGAGCAGGTGATGGGAAAAGACCTTGCTCTGCCTGACACCATGGAGAACAACTACCAGTCAAAATAGACCAAACTGGGCCAGAGAGACAAGTAATTGGATTTGGTATAATTGAGGGACAGATGAGCCATTCATTCAGTTCACGTTTTAACAAGAACATACCTAATTTCTCATTTCCAAACCAGAATGTGAACCAAACTCAGTTATCCTTTGAAATTCAATCGAAATTTTGCAGTAAAGTTCTCTAAACTAAACATGCCTATAGGAATGCATATATTAGAGGAAATAACATTAAAATGTATTATCTCAAGAAAATTGCTTGCAAAAATGCATATATTAGGGGAAAATACATGTATTTGGAGAATTGTACACAAAAGTATGTGAACTCCCCCCAAAAATCTCAAAGTTTGGACTGAAGCAAACGAAAGGCTGAATAAATACTCAAAGTTTGAGAGAAACCAAATTTGAGATTGGAAAAATGAGAGAGTGACTGGGTTCAGACAACACAGTAACCAATGGTGGTTTAAATACTCAACAATTGCTTATTTAACCCACCATGGGTTAGTGTGTTGTGTGGCAGGAGGTTTTTTTTAACCAACGGTAGGTTATTTGGCCAAAATAACCAACACAAATTACCAACGCTGTGCGGAGGTGGCTATTTGAATCACTGTTAATTATCACGATGTGTGGAGGGCACTGTTGGTTATTTTGTCAGCCACAGAGTCACAATGCAAGAGTGGTCAAAGTGGCAGCTGCCGCTCTAATCCAGCTGGCAGGATAGATTTTCAGCATTAGTGGCTGATGGGATACAAGCGGGAGGACTGTGGGGAGAGAGGGTGGGGGATGAGTGAGTCAACTCAGCATGGCCTAATAGTCAACTCAATGCTGATCCTAATCCACACCATGGTTGATTATTATCATGTCATGTGGGGAATACCCCCTAGATAAACCACTGTTGAATTGATTATTACCCCACCATTGACTATCATGTTGTCAGAATGCAGCCACACAGACAGAAACCAAAATTGAACAGATTCATTCATTCATAGTAGGCACATGCAAATGAAGGTGGGGAGGCTAAGTAGATGAGGTGTGTGAGTCAGTTTTGAATGACTCCCATTGAGTTCTATGGATAGAGTTGACAGAGCTCACAGTTTCATCAGAACTTTCCATGGCTGGTACAGTTCCAGGCCCAATCCTGGGGCCTTTTAGGGGAACCTTCACTCTCCCCATTCCTGAAACATCCCATTTTGGGACCTACCACCATCAGAAATGCTACCAGTGGTAGATTGATGTGGCAGAACTTTCCACAGGTGTATCTCAAGCCTGTTGCCACTACATAGCAGAGCTCAACAGAACCGTTACTGCAGTGGGCCCAGAGGGGTCTTATTCCTTCTCTCTGGGAGGGGGAAAGAGGTCCGTTGGTGTGCCTCCCTGACCCTATCAATTTTCAAAAGGATTGGAATACTGACCAATGAAGGCAAGACACATGACCACACCCACCAAAATTTGGCAAGGCTCAGCTCTGAAAACCTGCTTTGTCATTAGCCAATGAAAATGCTGCTGCGAAATGACTCACACTGCCCAACTACAAGGAGATGACACAATGCCAGTGACCACGAGCCAGTTTTTCTATGACGTTGGCCTGGGTGATATTGACCCAGGTTTGAGTGCCAGGCAGTGGAGGCTGGTGGCTGCTTTCAGCACCTTGGACAGCTCCTTTAGGGTTGCGACTGAAGCCCAGAGCAGGTGCCACTGGTACCTGGGACAATTACACATTCAGCCCTTCTATCCTATAGCGCATAAACCTAGCGTTGAGATGAGCGAATGGTGACAGCAGTATACATACAGCACACTCAGTGAGAGATTTCATTTTCTTGTGGCTAGGTCTATGTCCAGCTGAACAACCATCTGTCAGGGATGCTTTAAGGTGGATTCCTGCATTGAACAGGGGGTTGGACTCGATGGCTTTAGAGGCCCCTTCCAACTCTACTATTCTATGATTCTATGATGAAGTGGCTTCTAGAGCAAGAGAATTAATTCATACCAAACCATCAACTTTTGAACATGCATTCACAGATGACTTTCTATTATTGTGGTGTATGTATGCAGGCAGGCAGGAAATCCGTGGCAGAAATGAGCTTTGCGCGAATAGTGGACAAGTTGTGTGACACGTTTTCCAAATGCCAGCATGGCTTTTAGAACATGTCTTGCCATTTTGGGAACAAGTTGTGAAGGGGAGTTCTCTTTTTAAAAGTTGACACATATCACACTGACTTAAGGATGTGAAAGACCGTATTCTCCCTTACAAGCCTGCCCGTGCTTTGAGATCTTCAGGGGAAGCCCTTCTCTCGGTCCCACAACCATCACAGTCTCGCCTGGTGGGAACACAGGAGAGGGCCTTCTCAGTGGCTGCTCCAGTGCTCTGGAACTCTCTTCCCAGGGAAGCTAGACTGGCTCCTTCCTTGATGTGCTTTTGGAGGCAGGCTAAAACTTTCTTATTCTGGCAGGCATTGGTGAATCATGTGGACATCCATCTATGTTTAAGACTTTTAAAATTTAATATGTATTTTAAATGTTGAAATGTTTTAATATTGAAACCTATTTAATTGTATTTTTAACTGTTGTATATTTGTATTTATACTAGCTTTTAACTGTATATGTTTTAATTTTGTGAAGCCACCTTGAGGCCCAGCATTGGGCAAAAGGTGGAATAGAAATAATGATCATGCTTATGCTTATTAATAATAATAATAATAATAATAATAATAATAATAACAATAATAATAATAATGTCAACCACAGGACAGAAAAAAACTATCTTCACTTGCACTCCTGGGAAGGAGCTTTTGCAAAAAAAAATGAAATTTGAAGATGTGGTTTTGCTTGCAAAAAAGAGCCCCAGAGGTTAATTTCCATTTACTTAAGACACATTATGCCTAGGCTGACCATATGAAAAGGAGGACTAGGCTCCTGTATCTTTAACAGTTGTATAGAAAAGAGGATTTCAGCAGGTGTCATTTGTATGCCTGCAGCACCTGGTGAAATCCCCTCTTCATCACAACAGTTAAAGCTGCAGGAGCTATACTAGAGTGACCAGCTACAAAAGAAGCCAGGACTCCTGCAGCTTTAACTGTTGTGATGAAAAGAGGATTTCACCAGGTGCTGCAGTCATACAAATGACATCAGCTAAAATTCCCCCTTTCAATACAACTGTTAAAGATACAGGAGCCCTGTCCTCCTTTTCATAGGGTCAGCCTAATTATACCTGCGTGAGTAAACTGCTAAATCTAACAATCATTTGCTTGAATTGACTTGAATCTTGTTTTGTAAGCCCCCCAACCTTTTTCATGGGCCCTTGGAAGTTTCATAGGCCCTGGCCACTGCGCCCTTTGTGCCTAATGGATAACCAGGAAGGACCGCTCTCACGGAATCCACTAAGAACTGGGACACATGCCGGCACCCTGATTTTGGCATGCTCTCCTTAAAGAGGCGCTTTATGAATCCCCTTTCCTTGCTTTCAGAAAGTTACATTAAACTCACCTGTTCTGCCAGGGGGTTGAGGTTTCTTGAAAAGACTTGATGTTTGAGTGCTGCTGCTGTTGCTTGGGGGGGGGGGAATCTTTAGTAGTTATATTCATTGAATTGGTGATAACCAGCCCTGTCCCCCCACCCTCAACTAGTGCACCCTTGAAGCCAGTTTTCCTTCCAGCCAGAGCACCTTCCAGTTTCAGAGGCCATTGGGACGGAGTGGTGGTGGATAGAATGACTTGAGCGGACATTTGTAGAGGGAAAACAGCAGGTGAGTGAAAAGTCGAACACCCATCTGAATTTATTTATTTATTTATTTATTTATTTATTTATTTATTTATTACATTTGTATACCGCCCCATAGCCGAAGCTCTCTGGGCGGTTTACATAGGATTAAAAACAATTAAAAACAATATACAAAAATTAAAACAGCAAAAACATACAACATAGACACAATCTGTACATTTAAAAACCACTTCAATTGCTGGCTCACCCCTGCAAATGCCACCAGCCCTTGAGAATTAGCATCCTGTGCCATAAAGAACGTAAGACCATCGGAAGAGCCCTCCTGGATCAGACCAAGGGTCCATTCAGTCCAGCACTCTGAACCCACAGTGGTCAACCAGCTGTCGACCAGGGATAGGCTGACCAGATAAAATCCAGGTCAGGGCTCATGTAACTTTAACAGTTGTAGAGAAAAGGGAATTTCAGCCAGTGTCATTTGTATGCAGTTAGTTCCTGGTAATAGTCCCTCTTCATCACAACAGTTAAAGTTGCAGGGGCCCTGCCTTCTTTTGTATATGGTCACTCTAGTATAGTGCCTGCAACTTTAACTCTTGTGATGAAGAGGGAATTTCACCAGGAACTAATTGCATACAATAATTGCATACAATAATTCCCTTTTCTCTACAACTGTTAAAGTTACATGAGCTCTGACCTGGATTTTATCTGGTCACCCTAACCAGGGACCCATAAGCAGGACATGGGTTGCAACAGGACCCTCCCACCCATGTTCCCCAGCAACTGGTGCATATAGGCTGCCTGCCTCTGATATTGGACGTTTGCTACCTGCATTTCCCGTGCAACATCTGATGCACCTTAAATCCGTCCTTTTAACTGGGAACAATGTTGCAGTAGGATACCGCCCCCCCCCCCCCCACATACACACTTCCCAATCCTTCTTTGGAGAAGCTGGGCCAGGCTACATTAGTGAGAGCCCCACAGAACTCCTTAGAGAGCACTGAGCACTTACTGATGCGGCAAACCAAGATGTTCACTGTACTATCTCAAGTGCCCAGGAGGGTGTATCAATGCAGTTGCCTCTGAGATGGTTTCTTATGTCTGTAGGACACCATCTGAGTCCTCCCCAGCTGTTCAGATCAGATTTCTTAACATGCCAATTATTGGATTGCTTGCACCGAAAATGTTGCCCCCATTCCCAACCTATGATACATTAAAATAATAGGATTATCTTGTGAGAAATTAATGGATAGCACTTATTTCCTGCAGTCTTCACAATTTCTTACAGCTATATTCTCTCTCTCTCCTGGTCTCACTCAGTTTCCATCTCTAAACACTATCCCAGTCAAGGCTGGTTGTTCTGGTGCCAGTGGGGCAGTGAATCCATTTTGGGTTTCAGTCAAAAGCAATGAGGACTCTAAAGGAGCTTTCCCTGCCCTTCCATACATCCTCTGCTCCTTACTATAAAGACACAACTGTTGCTCTTCGCCCAGTGGTTTAGTGGAGGCAGGGCTCCAAGGGTCAAAGCACCAGGACTTTTTGGATAGCAAGACAATGTAAAATAAAGCACGTTTGGACGAAAAAAATCCCAACTTCAAGTATAACCTGATGGGATCTGAGCTGGTGGTGACCAACCAAGGAAGAGATCTTGGGGTTATGGTGGACAACTTGATGAAAATGTCAATCCAGCGTGCGGCCGCTGTGAAGAAGGCAAACTCCATGTTAGACATCATTAGAAAAGGAATTGAGAATACTTACTCCAATTAGCCAGAACTAGGCTGACGAGTGTTACCCAGAGGACCTTCTCTTCTACTGCTCCCAGACTGTGGAATGGTCTGCCGCAAGAGATTCGACAAATTAGCAGTCTTCATGAATTTAAGAGAGCCATGAAGACTGATCTCTTTCGGCAGGCCTACCCAGTTCAATTTTAAGATGTTTTTAATAATGTATTGTTTTTTATTTGTTTTTAATATTTCATTTATTTTGTGGTCTTTGTGTTTTATATTTGTTGTTGTTCCCCGCCTCGATCCGGAGGGAGAGGCGGGTTATAGATATATTATTATTATTGTTGTTGTTGTTGTTGTTGTTGTTGTTGTTGTTGTTGTTATAACTGCCAGTTTCATACCACCTTTATACAAATCGATGGTGTGAACATGCTTGGAATGCTGTGTACAGTTCTGGTCACCACACCTAAAAGAAGATAATGTAGAGTTGAAAAAAGGCAGCTAAAATGATCAATGGACTGGAGCATCTCCCCTATGTGGGAAGGTTACAGCTGGGATCGTTTAGCTTAGAAAATAGGAGGCTAAGAGGAGACCTGATAGAAGCATACAAATTTATGCATGATGTAGAGAATGTGGACAGGGAGACATTTCCCCCCCCCTTCTCATAATATTAGAACCAGGGATGTCCACGAATCCCCCCCCCCGGATTGGATCGGGACCCGGATCGGGACTTCTGATGTTGTCCTGGATTGGTTTGGACAACATCGGAGGTCCCTCATATCAGATCGGATCCAATCCTGTTCCAAAAATTGGACGTCTGATTTTCAGATTGGCCACCATTTTTGGTGTTTTTGCCATAGGCTTGCATTGGGGGAAAGAAAGCTTTCCCCAATGCAAACCTATATGGAAAACATGGCGGTGTGTGTGTGTGGGGGGGGGTCTAACTACCCCCTCCCTGTCCCTCCCACCCACTCATGCTCCTTACTTACTGGGGCCATCCGCTGCCGTCCGCTGCTCCGATCTACTGAGAAACAGGCTTCTCAGTAGTGCACCAGGTGATGACATCATCATCCTGTGCACTACTGAGAAGCAGGCTGTGAAGCCCGTTTCTCAGTAGAAGGGGGCAGTGGATGGCAGTGGACAGCCCCAGCAGGTAAACAGCACGAGGGGGAGGAGGAGGTCCAATCCTCCGATCTTATCCGAACTGGATCGGATCCCTTTGGACTGGTTCGGATCAGATCAGACGATCCAGAAGCCGGGATCAGAATTGGATAATTTTATCCGATTTCAGTTGGATCGGCTCCGGATTGTGGATCGGACCTGATCCGATGCACACCCCTAATTAGAACCCAGTGGGGTCATCCCATGAAGCTGGTTGGTGGGAGATTCAGGACAAATAAAAGGAAGTCCTTCTTCACACAGAGCATAGTTAAACTATGGAATTCCCTTCCACAAGATGTAGTGATGGCCACCAGTTTGGATGGCTTTGAAAGGGGGGTTGGATAAATTCCTGGAGGAGAAGGCTATCCATGGCTCCTAGTCCTCGTGGCTCTGTGCTACCTCCAATATCAGAGGCAGTAGGCCTGTGTGCACCAGTTGCTGGGGAACATGGATGGGAGGGTGCTGTTGCGCCATGTCCTGCTTGTGGGATCCTGGTCGACAGCTGGTTGGCCATTGTGTGAACAGAGTGCTGGACTAGATGGATCCTCAGTCTGATCCAGCAGGGCTCTTCTGATGTTCGTATGACATAATCTGCCCCCCACACTCAGACTTCCCTTTTCCTTCTGAGCTTAGCTGCAATCCTGAGGGAGGAAATGGATTTTCCCAGCATCAGTATATAGTTGGGAGCTATCCCTGGAGACAGTCATGAGGAACATTTGCACTTCACAATTTTCCACTGCACTCTGCCTCCCCGCCTCTCTTTTTGACTCTCACCAGAGCTGTGTTTGTGAAAGGGCAGCCCTGGTGTTTAGAGCTGGTCCTACCATGAGACTGAGTGAGGCAGCTGTCTGAGGTAGTGGATTTGGGATGTTATGGAAGGGCAGCAAATTGTGAGGTTTTTTTCAATTTATTTTTCTTGTGTTACTCCCAGGGAGAGGTGCTGGTGGGGTTTTCTGCCTCACATGCAACATATGACCTTAACTTCAACTGGGAGAGGGCGGAATTTGGTGTTCTGCCTGAGGCCGCAGAGTATCTTGGGTCAGCCCTGCTGGTATCTGTTTCCACTTCAACTGTTTTTCTTTTACATTCTCTCTTCCAGTAACACACCGGAAGCAAAATAGCCTCTAAAAATTAACTAGTGTGCATTCAAAATCACATTTCAGCTGATTAAAAAAAATATTCTCCTGATTTACAGCACTGATTTGAAATTGGTGTTGACCAATTAGACAGTGGTAGCTTTAATAATAATAATAATAATAATAATAATAATAATTTCATACCCTCCTTTCCCTTTGGATCGAGACAGGGAACAACACTGAATGTAAAATACTATAAAATACATAAAACTGATTAAAAACATATAAAACTAATACATTATTAAAATAACAGTCAGACATCTTAAAATTCAACTGGGTAGGCTTGCCAGAACAGATCAGTCTTCATGGCCTTCTTAAATTTGGGAAGACTGTTAAGTTGACGAATCTCCTCCGGCAGGCCATTCCGCAGTCTGGGAGCGGCAGAAGAGAAGTTCCTCTGGGTAACGGTTGTCAGCCTAGTTTTGGCTGACTGGAGTAAATTCTTCCCAGAGGACCTGAGTGTGCAGGGCGGATTGTATGGGGGAAGGTGATCCCACAGGTAACCTGGATCCAAACAATGTAGGGCTTTAAAGGTAATGACCAACACTTTATACTTTGCCCAGAAACTAATTGGCAGCCAGTGAAGTGATTTTAATGTTGGTGTAATATGGTCACCCCTAGGTGTTCTGGTGACCAACTTGGCTGCCATATTTTGCACTAGTTAAAGTTTCTGGCCTAGGTACAAAGGTAGCCCTATGTACAGCGCATTGCAGAAGCCAAGCCTCAAGGTTACCAGCTTTAGCAGACAAACCAATCGAAATGTGCCTGTTGCCTTAATTAACGCCACTGTTAATCTAGCCAAGGTGACCGGGAGACGAAAACTAACCTTGGCATTGCTTTTTGTTATTGTTTGGTTTTTTTTTTCTCTAAAACCTGACCTTGACCTTACCTGCTGCATTTTCAGTACACCCTGCCAAAGATGTGTCAGGGGAGAGAAAGAGGAAGTTTGCACACCTGGCAATGAGGACTTCTCAATGTCATAGCAAAGGGGTGGGAAATGGCGAAGGTGGGGCTGGGAGAGAGAGGCGAAACAATTCCAGGACATTCTTTGGACATTGTTCAGTGATTGTGTTTCACAATGGGTCCAATTGCAGATCCTTGAGCGATGTGGCGATGATAGCACTGAAGAGAAGCTCCACATCAAATTCCAAACCGTCTCTTCCAAACAGAGTGCAAAGGCGAAGGGGAGGAAGCCCATTCAGTAACCCACAGAAGTAACATCTGGCTTCAGGACAGACTGGTTTATATTTCAGAACTTTGCTGCAATATACAAGGAAAGCTTTTTTTTCGGGGTCATGAAATGTTTGCTATTGTTGAAAACAACTCAGGGCTGTGAAATGTACCCATTTCCACTAAAGGTGCTGCTACCTGCTTAGGAACACTTTTTTTCTGTTCAAATTTTATTTGCAATTATAAGAAGGACAAAACCAAACAATAAACACCAACAGAAGGGACATTAAAAAAGTGTAACTGTTAGCAACAACAATTCCCGGCACCATTTGTTGAGAGAGGGAGAGAAATTCGACACTTCTGTTTCAAATATGTATGTTAATATAAGCAGACCATATATCTCAATAAGCATCCAGATGAAATTGATGACTGTAGGAGATGTGTTCAAATGCTGCCTGAGCAGCAAGATCTTCAGTCCACAGGATGGGAGGTGGTGGGTCTTTCTCCTTCCAGGCTTTAAGCATATGAGACTCTTTGCAACTCTTAAGTCTCTCAAAGTCCACTTTTGTTGTCTATCTT
This sequence comes from Anniella stebbinsi, assembly GCA_029215795.1. NCBI lineage: Eukaryota > Metazoa > Chordata > Lepidosauria > Squamata > Anniellidae > Anniella > Anniella stebbinsi. The sequence continues at coordinate 366,492,032 of JARDYH010000001.1, forward strand.
CATGAACATCCACAATGATCACAGATTTTTCAAGAACAACATATATGCAGGCAGTATCTTCTAACCAGAAAGAAGCCACCACAGGCCATGCCCACATCATATGCTTCAGTGATGCATTGTCTGCATTACAATGCCAACATCTGGCAGAGCTATCGAGATTTTCCTTAACCAGCCTCTGTGGAGTCCCATATACACGAAACATCATTTTTTGTTGAAACAGCTTCAATTTAAAGTCTACAGAAATAATACCTATGGAAGTTAAGTCAACTCGATCACCCCAGAGTGCAGGACACAGAAAAATGGGCTCAAGTTACAGGAAGCCAGCTTCCGGCTGGACATCAGGAAAAACCTCCTGACCGTTAGAGCAGTACGACAATGGAAGCCATGACCTAGGGAGGTTGTGGGCTCTCCCCCACTAGAGGCATTCAAGACGCAGCTGGACAGCCATCTGTCAGGGATGCTTTAAGGTGGATTCCTGCACTGAGCAGGGGGTTGGACTCTATGGCCTTATAGGGCCCTTCCAACACTACTATTCTATGATTCTATGATTCTATGAAGGTTGGAAAAGGCCCTCTGAGCAGCTGAGGTCATTTGGGCCTCCAGCAACAACGATGAATCTAGAAATAGCTCCACTCTACAATCCTGCTCCCTCAGGGGGTGCAACCTCCTCTAGAACAGTCAATGAGCCTATCTCCTGGACCCAGGAACCACTCACCCATAGGCTTTCCATCTTACCAGGATTTAAGTGGAGTTTTGTGGCTCTCATCCAGCTTTTGACTGAGTCCAGGTACCAATCAAGGACTTGTATGGCCACGCCTGATACAAATGTTATGAGGAGATAGAGTGTATTATCATCAGCATATGGATGGCACTTTGTTCTAAAATCCCAAACGACAGCTCCCAAAGTCTTCACATAGATGTTAAATAACACGGAAGAGAAGATAGTACCCTGTGGGATCCATAGGTCAAGAGTCAAGGGGTTAAAGATAACTCACACAATTTTACTTTCTGAAACTAATACTGTAGGTAGGAGTGGAACCCATTAGAGTACAATGCCTCTAATATCCAATTCATGAATCCAGTCCAGGAGGATACCATGGTCTATGGTATCAAAAGCTGATGAGAGATCGAATCAACAAGATTGTACTCCATGTCTCACTCTCAATAAAGATCATCCATCAGGATGAAGATTGATTCAGACCTATAACCATGTCAGAACCCACACACACAAACCATTTTTATTCATCTCACCATTTGAGGCAAAGGCCAAATCAAGGTTGTTCCCTGCTTTATCATGTAGGGATGGTGACAAACTGAGACAGCCCCATGGTTGCCATGGAGGCCATGAGGTCCTGAGCTAGCAACTCACAGGTGACCTCAGCATGGATACTGTCCTTGGTTCCTCCAATATCATGTTCAAGATTGCTTCATCCAGGGACGTGCTGAGCAGCAGGGGAGATGGTACAATGCACTAGCAACATCTCAAATCTGTCTCTATGGTACAACACTAGCTGCAACCTCTCAAGGCCTGCTGCAAGATGGGGTGACTTCTGTGTAAGAGACTTAGAAGACCTATGGACCACGGTGACCCACATTCCTCCAAGCTATGGTGCTGCACTGAGTACTCCAGGTGGACAGAGATGGGTCAAGTTAACTCCACCCAATGCACATGATATGTCTGATAGCATTCTCTGGACCATTCTCTGGGTTTTCCGAATCTCTGGTGCACTCCTTTAGAGCACCTGACAACATAAGCTATTATGGTCAACAGCCAGGGATAGATCCTTACAGGCCCACCATCTTTAAGACAACTAAATGCAACTTACCTACGAGCTAGATTTAGGCTGGAGCTAAGCATGACAAAGATCTAGTTCAGCCTACCTCATGTCTTGAGATCATTACGTTACCTTTCCCCACCACCACCACCACCAGCAGCCAATGAACTTGGAACAGAGGCAGAGAAACAGATGTTGTAATGATGCCAGGGTGAGATGCATTAAATTAGACAGTACAGAGTGTGGGGCTGGGGGAGGAACTGGACACAGGACTATCATTTTCGGCAGCAGCCCTAAGTTTTTCACGTTGGCTGCATTCGGACAACACATTAAGCAACTGAGGGTGTGGAGGGAAAACAATCATCAGTTGTGTTGCTTATTGTGTTGTGTGGAGGGAAACACGCCGCTCACAAACTACTGATGGTATGCTATTCTGCCCAAATAAGCAACTGAGAGAAACAACTGGCCAGCAAGTTGTTTCACTTGAAGCCAGTTGTTTAAAGTGTTGTGTGGAAGGGTGAGTGTGTTAATGGAGTGTGGTGAGTGGGTTAAAACACAAGCCCATAGAGGTAGACGGCAAGAGCGACCAAAGCGGCGGCTGCCACTCTGCTACAACTGGTGCAACTTGCAGAGGCTGCTGGGATAGAACTGGGAGGACTGAGGGAGGAGGGAGGGTGGGGAGAGGGGTGGGGGCTGTGTCAGTCAAATACTGGGGTGACTGTTAGCCCACTCAACGCCAGCCCCAACCACCCACAGTTGCGTAGGAATATGTTGTGTGGGGAGTACCCACAAAATAACCAACTTTGAGTTGGCTACTCTACCCACCATTGACTAATGTGTTGTCCGAATGCAGCCAATGTGTCATCCCATCCATATATGCAAGGAGAGCAATGGAGTTTCCAGAAGGACAGCTCCTAGCACTGCCAGTGCAGATCTTTCAGTACAGGGCTGATATGATCACCATTCCATGCAACGGTTAGCAGCCTAGCTGCCGCATTTTGCAGAAGCTTTTGGACATTCTTCAGGGTTAGGCCTATGAGACCATGTTGCAATAGTCTAACCATGATGGAAGACAACATTGTCTGGGCCTGCCATAAAATTCTGTCAAGGAGGCAGGGCAATGGCCCAATAAAATCCTCAACTGGAGACACCCAGTATTGACGGTTCCCCAGAGATGGTGAGTTTGTCCATTGAATTTTATCGATTGAAAAGTGTTCTAGGCCACCTTTCAGAGCAAGAGCTTTCGGTTGCCTTCAGATAGGTCTTTCAAGATTCTGGTCATTTCCCAAATGATACAGGAATTTGGGACACGGAGTTAGGAGGCGGGGGTGGGGAGGTGATAATCTCACCTTCTCCAATGATCTAGGCAAAACAAAAAGCCTGCATGTTTTCCCCAGAGCAACTCTGTTGGGCGCTCTCAGGGCTGCTGCTGTTTTCATAAAAGCCAACCCGCCTTCCATTTGTTTCTTCTCTAATGATCCTGCCTCGTGGCGTCCAAATTGTTTAATTGCTGAGCAATTAGCCATTACGTACAATGATTCCATCCTGGCAAATGGCTGGTGTCACTGAAAGGTATTTCGAGCCAACGAACACATGTTTACCCCGAGTGCTGAGCTACTGAATGGAGCCTGTTGTGTGGAGCACTGTGTGCCATCGATTGCCCCCAAATAGCTACCAAGTGCCTGGAGCAGTGAGCTGGTAAGCTTGTGCAGACTGGGAAAAGAAGCAATGGGGAGCTGGAAATGGGAAAGGAGGGGAGGGGTCATTTTAGCCTCGCCTGCCTCCCACCTCTTCGGCCCTGCTCCGTGCTCCATCAGTGGTGATGGGGGAGCATCACTGCCCTGGCGCCAGGCCTGCCCCCCATGTAGCCAGCTGGCTTTCTACCGCCTTGCTCGACAAGATGGCATCTTTCTACAGCAGCCACTCTAAGAAACCCCCTAGCAATAGATGTGCCCGACCTCAATGTGGAGGGCCCTTCCCTAACCAGGGCCAACCTGCCATTAAGCAGAATGAGTCAGTTTCGTTAGGTGGCAGATTCTGGGAGGTGGCAGCAAAGGTTGGGGAGGAGAGACCTGCACGCCATGCTGCTGTCGTGATCCCAAGCCCTCCCGCTGAGATGTGAGACAAGAGATCTGCCGGGCAATTCACAAGGCTTTATTCAGTAAACGGACATCCCGTCACACCTGAAGAAAGTGTGAATCCTAGGAGCTATTCTCTGAGCTTCATTAGCCTAACAAAGCAAAGCAGTTGCCTATCAACTAAATGGACAGTTTCCTGCAGTGTCTGATAGGCTTTTACCAGAGCAGGAGGGTCTCCAAGCTGTAACCTATGGCAAGTGGCTAGTCTGGCAGACCACCTCCCACCTCCTCTCAACTCTGACCCTGTGGCAGACTCTGGAAACTGTCAATTCTGATGTTCCCTCCCTCTCTGACAAAGACTGAGTTCCCATAGAGGGCCAACATGGTCTCTGGGCCTGGACCTCCTGGGAAGGTTCCTCCTTGACTCCTAGAGAGCTTTAGAGAATTTGTTCTCCTGCTTCCTGTCTTTGGCTGTACAGACTGCTGCAATGGCTAGGAGGGGTGATAGTTCCCGTTTACGCTAGTTGGCCACTTCCTGCTATGAATAGCTATCCCGTGGCTATGTGCATTTGAAGGTCAAAGGCTTTCTAGACAATTATTTGGGTTATAATAAAAATTCAAGCTCTCTGCTAGCCCAACTTCAGCTGTAACTAGGGCAAAGTTTGCAGCTTTTTTTGGCTCATTCTGCACCCTTGGCATGCAGTAAGCGTTCAGTGATCTTGACCTTCATAGTAAGGGTAGTATGTTGTGGCAAATTTGGCTTTACCATTGAATGTACACTTAAAACATGGCACCCTGTAGTGGACGTACTTGTATGATATGCTATCAGGAACTGCTGTCCCATGTGCAGGTGGCAGCCTTCTCAGTGAAGTACCTTCAGGCCCTGGACTGACTCCGCCCATGAAGGCAGTCCATTGGATCCTCTGGGACAGGAAGGAGTACAAAAGGGCTTCCTGCTCCAGCTGAGCCTTTCTTGGGCAACAAGGAAGCTCTGGTATGCTTCGGCATTCTTGGTTATTCTTTAGTCCTGACTTCTGGCTTGTTCCTGGTTTGTCCTTTGTTCCTGACTTGCTCTTTAGTCCTGGTGAATGGCTGGTTTGATAGCTCCTGGTTCCCAGCACCTGAATGAGCTGGCTCTCCGCAGACTGCTGCCCCCAGCCCACCCTTGTCAGATACATGCATTTGTCATATTCAAATTTTACATGTGGATATGAGGATCCATAAAGGATCCCCCCAAGTCCTTCATTATTCCATTATTATGATCACTCTTCCTGAATTCTGATTGATGGAGATAATCCTGATGCCAAGGAGGGAGCACAGAGCTTCCGGGAGGCCATCTGGGTCCCAGAGCTGACCCCACCCTCTTCCTGGTGGATGGTGACCAATTGCTGGTCACCTTCCACCAGGCTCTGCTCCTGGGTTGATCCCAGGTTGACCCCGGAGTGACGTCAGACAGCAGAAGTGCCATATTGATGTCACTCCTTTGATAAAATCAGGGTAAATCCCCAACTTTTTCAAAACAGAGCATCGTGGTGTAAGCCCCATGGTGGCTGCAAAGCTGTACTTGCACTGCCTAACTGACACCACGCAGATCCACAGCCATCGCTGTGGATCTCCCTTTATATAGAGTGTATTTTTAAAAAAATAAAAATCTGAAATTGGAGCAAGCGGAGTTTATTACCATTAGTTTACTACCATCTACTTTATCCTACATCAGCGTATGTGCATTGATAAAACAGTGGAAAAAGCTAATCTGGAAGTGATTGTCCATAATATTGTATCAAGAGATCCTCTGGGTGCTCTTGCAATAAACTAGATAGGTGGCTACAAAATAAAGGGCCTTCTCAGTTGTGGCACCCCATCTGTGAATTGTGCTCCTCAAGGAGGCTCACCTGGCAGTTACATTGCTGTCTTTTCAGGTTTCTCGTCTCCCAGGCATTTTAGATTATATGCTTTACACTGAATTCTTTTCCTGTGTTCTTTTTTTTTGTAGTTCAATTTCTATATCACGTTGTTATTCTTGCTCTGTAACCCTCCCAGAGAACTATTGCTATTGACCAGATTAAAAAGAAAAAAAAAGGCTCTTTTATTGACATGCTCAGTCCTGGTAAACCCCAATGGGCACAATGCTCAAAAAAGATAAACACACAAAAAAGATCTTGATAATGGTGTTTTTATCTTGGCTCACATCTGTGTTGGTAATGGGAAAAGACCAGTGATAAGTACCAGGAGAAAAATATGTTAGCAAGCCAGTAGAGATGTGAAGGCCAGGAAAAACAACTGGATTTTTAAAAAAATCATCCCCCCCCACTCCCATTGGATAGCTTGGAGAGCTCCTTTGGAGTTCTGACTGGCTCTGACTGAAACCTGAAGCGGATTCACTGCCCCACTGTCATAGGAGCCACCAGCCTCCACTGTTCCTAGGGGGGCCAGATTTGGCCCCTCAGAGCTGAGGTTCAACACCCCTGGCCTAAACAGTTTAATGTGTGAAGTGTCCCTTGGAGAAGTTGTGTTCCGTACTGCTGGAATTATCCATTTAGACCTGCAGCCCAAGAAATAATGGGTTAGAATCAGAATAGTAGATCTGGAAGGGGCCCATTAGGCCATCGAGTCCAACCCCCTCTGCTCAATGCAGGAATCCACCTTAAAGCATCCCTGACAGATGGCTGTCCAGCTGCCTCTTGAATGCCTCTGATGTGGGAGAGCCCACCACCTCCTTAAGTCATTGGTTCCATTGTCGAATTGCTCTAAACAGTCAGGAAGTTTTTCCTGATGTCCTGCCAGAATCTGGCTTCCTGTAACTTGAGCCCATTATTCCATGTCCTGCACTCTGGGTTGATCGCGAAGTGATCCTGGCCCTCCTCTGTCTGACAACCTTTCAAGTATGTGAAGAGTGCTATCATGTCTCCCCTCAATCTTCTCTTCTCCAGGCTAAACATGCCCAGTTCTTTCGGTCTCTCCTCATAGGGCTTTGTTTCCAGACCCCTAATGCAGGAATCCATTTTAAAGCATCCCTGACAGATGGCTGTCCAGCTGCCTCTTGAAGGCCTCTAGTGTAGGAGAGCCCACTACCTCCATAGGTCATTGGTTCCTTTGACATACTGCTCTAACAGTCAGGAAGTTAAGGAAGCCCTCCATCAAACTAGTTTCACCGATACAAGGATGACATTCTAGACTTTTCTCTCAGCAACAGCAGAAGCCATCCAGAGTTTTGTAGCCAGCCCTGGTGCAAACTCCCACTGCTTGAGATAAGAAAACACATAACGCCAACACATACACTACCATGCTGCTCTAGCCCAAAATGCCTGGCTCTGAGGGGCTCCTTCCTCAGAGCCAGGCATGGCAGGGGTGTCCTGCGAGATAGCCTGTAGAGATGATCTCTGGGGACACCCCTCTCATGGTTCTCCAGAGGACGCCTGCTCTGGAGAACCCCACTGGCCGCTCTCTCATTGAGGCAGATGCCATGATGGGAGAGCAGCTAGCAGGGCTCTCAGAGTACCGTCTGGAGGAGAAGATGGTCCCTCATGGGGGAATGGCAACATTCACCGCTCCTCCCGCTCCATCACCTGAGGCAGGGGCTTCACCCTGCCTCATGGGAGGGCTGTCCCTGCTTGTAGGCCTTGCCAGTGATATCTTCTTAGAGTTGCCATCTGAATGACCATACTTTCCGCTGCCGTTGCAAAGGCTGAAAATAAACTTTGCACAGTGATATAAGAATAGGAGTGAATCAATACATGGGTTTAGGGTTGTAGCCCCACAAAGCTTAGATCCATACTCTTTTTGGCCTTTCCGGGTTGTGAATAAAAGAGGAGAAGGAAGAATGGAAACACACACACATCTGAAAACGGTTTGTCAGGCATGGTTGCAAACGCTGCAATTTTGGTTCCGGCAATACCATGCACTCTCTTACAAGTCATTGGCATCTCAAGTACTATTGGATTCGTATGAATCACCATGAACCAAGGCAGTGGACCACAAAGTTAAAGCACTGGGGTTACCCCTTTCGTACTTGTTAGATATCAATCTGGAGAGTGCCAAACACATAACCAGGCAAAGAATGACAGATATAGATCTACAAGAACTTCATTGTACTGCCCGAGGACCATGTTCTCCTCTGTCCCAGGGCCTGCCGGACTTCGCCTCGAAAGGGGCAATGCCATATTTGGAGTGGTTAGTAGTCCCAAAGTACAGAAAGGCCTTTACACTGGCCAGATTTAATGTACTTCAATCAAATCTTTTGGAGGGCAGATATAAGAAAACACCACTGGCTAACAGATCTTGCCTGTGCAATAGCGGCGAGGTAGAGTCCATTGATCATGTGTTGTTCTTTTGTAACTTTTATAATGATGCCAGAGAAGATATAATATGGCCAATTATGCAAAGTTTCTCTACTGGCATCGGGACTTCCCCGCTGTCAAGCCTCCTACAGGGTACTGACAAATATGTAACTCTGCAAGTTTCTAAATTTCTCTGTATAGCAATAAGTTGCAGACTAACGTTATGCAAATGTAAATCCTTCTGTTTACTTTTAATTGTACTAAACTATGTAGTAGATATTGCAAACTGTTCCTTGTGCCAAACATATATTAAGTTTTTAAATTTAGCTAAATTTTATAAATTGTGCCGTATGCTGTACTAATGGTCTGTTGACTGCAAATAAAGATGACTGACTGAAAATGGTTCCTTTTTCACACTACAATTCAACCAACAAAGGAAGCTAACAAAATGGTGGAAAATACCTGCGATTTCCCACCAAATAGCCCGGATTCAGTACCAGAATTAAGGGCAGGTGATCAAAGCCAGTTGCAGTTGCTGTAGGTGGAGAAGGTTCATGGTTGTGTGTAGGGATGTGCACTGGATCGGATCCGATCCACGATCCGAATCCGATCCAGAGGGAAATCGGATAAATTATCCGATTTCCGATCTCACAGCTGGATCGGCCGATCCAATCCGAACCGATCCGAAAAGGTTCCGATCCGGTTCAGATGGATTGGAGGATCGGCGGGCGCCCGCTGGCGCCCACCGCCGCTTCCATTGGCGGGCGCCAGCGGGCGCCCGCCGATGAAAGTGGACAGCGGGGGGCTTCCCTAGCGGGGCTGTCCGCGGCGCGCTTACCTTCCAGGGACGTCCGCTCCCGTCCGGCGCCGGCTGCTACTGCCAGCGGGCTTCGCGGCCTGCTCCAGGGTGGCGCGCCGGGTGATGACATCACCCGGCGCGCCACTCTGGAGCAGGCCGCAAAGCCCGCTGGCAGTAGCAGCCAGCGCCGGACGGGAGCGGACGTCCCTGGAAGGTAAGCAGGGGGCAGAGGGAGGGGGCTTACCCCCCCGGGGCTGTCCGTTTCTATCCGCTGGCGCCTGCGGGTGCCAGCGGATGGAAGCGGACGGCCCCAGGGAGTGAGGGAGTTAGGCCCCCCCTCACCCACCCGCCGCCATTTTTTCCTCCTAGACTTGCATTGCAATGCAAGTCTATGGGGGGGAAATGGCGGCCAATCGAAAAATTTCCGATTTTTGGATCGGGATCGGACTCGATCCGGTCCGGGGGCCTCCAATTTTGTCCGATCTGATCCGTGACAAAATTGGAGGTCCCGATCCGGGTCCCGATCCAATCCGGGGGGTCCGTGCACACCCCTAGTGTTGTGTGTGTGTGTGTACATTGTCATTTGAAAGTTGCTTTGTTCATTTCAGCCATTCCATATGGAGGGGCTAGGTAAAAAACAAAACTAAAAACCTTATCCCAGACTCTACTGCCCTAAGCCTCTCCTGAACAATGTGATGCAGTTTTGACATCTGTTTGAATGAAGACTCTTCTTTTGGTCTGCTGCTAGCCAAGGTCTTTTCTTCAGCTGCTTGTCCCAAAAGAAGCGCTTGGCGGTCCAGAAAAGTCACCACCTTCTCCTTCTCCTTCCTTTCTCTCCTCCCTCACCGTAGAGTTGCTTTCCCCCACCACTGGCATGGCCGTTGGCTGGGTATGATGGTTGTTGTAGTCCAGCACACCTGCAGTGGTCCATGTTTGAGAAGGCTACTTAATAGTCTTACGGTGCAGTCATATGCATGTTTAGACAGGGGGGAAAAGTCCTACAACTCTCAGCGCTCCCCTTGCTGGCTGGGGAATGCTGGGAGTTGTAGGACTTTTTTCCGGTCTAAACATACATAGGATTGCGCCTTTACAGCTTTTGTTTTTGGAAAAACTGTGTCTTAATCAAACTGGGCCTCCAAAAGGAGCATGCAGTCTGTCCAGCTAGACATTCCAGGGTCATCGGGAGAGACATGATAGCATCCATCAAGTACTTGAATGGTTGTCACACAGAGGAGGGCCAGGATCTCTTCTCGATCATCCCAGAGTGCAGGACACAGAATAATGGTCTCAGGTTACAGGAAGCCAGATTCCGGCTGGACATCAGGAAAAACATCCGGACTGTTAGAGAAGTACGACAGTGGGACCAATTCTCTAGGGAGGTCGTGAGCTCTCCCACCCTAGAGGCCTTCAAGAGGCAGCTGAACAACCATCTGTCAGGGATACTTTAAGGTGGATTCCTGCATTGAGCAGGGGATTGGACTCAATGGCCTATAGGCCCCTTCCAACTCTACTATTCTATGATTCTATAACCAAAACTACCTTATAGGGTTGTTGTGAGAATAGAAGGGACGGAGGAGAATGCCTCCCTGAACTTCTTTGAGGAATGGTAAGCTTTTAAAACGGAACAGGTTTTTTTAAAGCAGCATCTACATGTTGGTATCTAATAACAGCAGGAGCAGCAACAACAACTTATTGTTGTTTCATTGGAGCAATCCAAATGTCTCAAACCCATTGAAAAAGCATTTGGGATAATTTGGGATTCCTTGCCTCCCCCTTTCTCCCCCCTCCCCCCAGTTTATCTATGGGGACCAGGAAGGGAGATTGGGTGCCCCGAGTCCTGGGGGTGGCGGCGGCACTAGCATCCTTCCTTCGGGGAGGGGGGCGTTCTCTCGGGCTGGCGATTCCCCTGTGGAACGTTCGGGTTTGTTTGTTTGTATTCGAACGTTCGAACAGAGCGGGCGGAATTCCGGGATTTCGCCTGGGTTCCGCTTGGAGCCTTTGGGCGCCGCCAGCTCTTCACCCTCCACCCACCCCCTTGGGGAAACTGGACTTTTCCTGACTCGAGTGGGCGGTCGAGGGACGGCGGTGGGGCGGGGCTGCCAAAGGAAGCGGCGGAGGGAAACTGTTGCGGGGAGCGGGGGGTGGGTGCGTTTGAAATCAAGGGTGCCCCCGCTGGCTGTGCAGGAACAAAGGCCCCCACGTGGGTGTGTCTTAGGCGGCGAACCCCCCCCCCCCCGGCTGCATTTCGTCTTCCACGTAGAGCGAGTCACACGACACCGCGAGCTGCTCGGGCAAACCCCATCCCCGCTTGTCGAGGTTGCTGCTGCCGCTGCCGCCCACGCGTGGGCTCCCCTGTCTCTCGGCTCTCTACTTTCATCCGAAGGGTGCCTGGGGAAGAGGCGAAGCTACAGGCCCGAGGCCACCTGCCACCTGCCCCCTCCCTCCTGCACCTTTACATTTCTGGGCGGACTCACCCACCGACCCACGTGGGGGATGTGGGCCGAGCGGTAGAGACCCGGAGGTGCGGGTGGGAGGGAAACCCACAGGAGGAGGAAGAAGGGGCCGGTAGCTGCGTCCAAACATTGGCCATCTTGATCCGTTTTTGCCTCTGCCTGTTTGTCTTTTTTCTGTCCTTAGGGTGACCCTATGGAAAGGAGGGCAGGGCTCCTGTACCTTTAACGGTTGTATTGACAGGGGGATTTCAGCAGGTGTCATTTGTATATGCATGGTGCACCTGGTGAAATCCCCTCTTCATCATCACAGTTAAAGCTGCAGGAGCTATACCAGAGTGACCTGATACAAAAGAGGGCAGGGCTCCTGCAGTTTTAACTGTGGTGATGAAGAGGGGATTTCACCAGGTGCTGCCTGCATACAAAGGGCACCTGCTGAAAGTCCCTTTCCAATACAACTGCTGAAGATACAGGAGCCCGGTCCTCCTTTCCATAGGGTCACCCTTCCTTTCCCTGCCCTTCTCTCCTATTTCCTCTGCGTTTCTTTCTTTCTCTCTTTCTCCCTCACTTCTCTTTCTTTTCTTTCCCTCTATACTTCCTTCCTTTCTTCTCTCCCATTCTGTTCTCTCTCTCTCTCTCTCTCTCTCTGCATTCAGACAACACGATAGTCAATGGTGGGGTAATAATCAACTTTACAGTTGTTCATCTAGAGGGTACTCCCCACACAACATGGTAATAAATAAATGTTTTTAATAATGTATTTGTTTTTATCTGTTTTAATGGTTTATTATTGTTTTTATTATTGTTTTTATATTTATACTTAGTGTTGTTCCCCGCCTCGATCTAGATGGAGAGGCGGGTTAGAAATGAAATAAATAAATAAATAAAAATAAATAAACCGTAGTGTGGATTAGGATCAGCGCTGAGTTGACTATGGCAGCATTCGGACTACACCATAGCCAATACAACTGACGATTGTTCCCCCCCCCCCAGTTGATTTTTGTGTTGTCTGAATGCAGCCTCTCCCTCCCTCCCTTCCTTCCTTCCCCTTCCTTCTTCTCTCTCTCTCTTCTTTCTTTCTTTCTTTCTTTCTTTCTCTCCCCCCTCCCCCCAATTAATTATAAATTCAGGATCCCGATGTCTCTATTCCACATGCCTTCTTTCTTTGCTGAACCATTGGATGTCCCCATCTCACTCCTTTCTTTTCTGACTGCGACGTTTTAATTCCACAACATTCATCGCCTTGGGTCCCATGTCTAACATTAGATATTTAATTCCCCTCCTACCACGGCTTTTAAAAAGCTTTCTAACAGCCTTTTTAATATATGCTAAGGGAAATGAGACCACCTTTCTTTTCAGTCCTAACACTTGTGAGAACTTCCACACCGAATTACGAATTTGGAGCAGCCAGTCGCCGGTAATTATCGTAGGAGACGATCACCCTGTTAGGGGTGTTTCTGCAGACAACTCTTATCGACCCCCTGAAGAAGGCCTTAAAAAAACAACACAGGCTGAAAAGCGTTGGGCTTGGAAATAAAATATTCTTAGCATTCTGAGAATCTGCTTGTCTCCTTTTTTTTTTTTTAACCTGAGTTGGATGCTCTCCTCTTTTTGGTTTTACACACACACACACACACACACACACACACACACACACACGGGTGGGGGTGGGAGGAAGTGCAGGATCTGGTCCTTTCCTCACCGCAAAATACGTCCAGGAAAGGACAGTTGTCTGGATGTCTTTAGAAGCTGACTATGATTCTGTATTCCGGCCACTCAGAGAAAATTGTGATGGTGGTGTGTGTGTGTGTGTAATTTGTCTAGCTAATCACCCCCCCCCCCATGACTCACCTAACTCTCACTGAGTCCGGTTGAGAGTTTTGGGCTTGTCTCGCAAATACCCATCCTGACGCCCTCCCGGATACCTGTTTTCTAGCCCCAATGCCGCAGCTCCACAGAAACGTGTGTATTATTCCTTCGAGTAAACAGGTGGGGTTGGGGTTGAAGTTGTCCTCTCTATCCCCACCCCCATGAAGAATAGATGCTTACTCCAAAGTAAGCGTGTCTAACAGCGTTGCCAATCAGGTACCCTGCAGTTGTGTGTTTGCTGAGATTCTTGGGAGTTGCAGTCCCTGCATCCTTAACCAGCTGAAGAACATAAAAAGAGTCCTGCTGGATCACACCACGGTCCAACTCATCCAGCATTCTGTTCGTACAGTGGACAACCAGATGGACAGAGGCGAAACCCACCAATAGGCAATAGCACCATCCTCCCTAACCATGTTCCCCAGCGACTGGTGTATATAGGTTTACTGCCTCTGATACCAGAGGTAGCACATAGCCATCAGGACTAGTAGCCATTGATAACCCTTCTCCTCCAGGAATTTATCCAACCCCCTTTGAAAGCCATCCAAATGGGTGGCCATCACTACGTCTTGGGGTAACGAATGCCATAGTTCAACTATGCACTTTTTAGCTATCCTGAATTCCCCACCAATCAGCCTCATGGGGTGACCCAGTGGGTTCTAATATTATGAGAGCGGGAGAACTATGCATCATTTCCTTCACCTCTGTCATGTCTCCCCTCAGTTGGAGAAAGCTCCTGTATTCTACAGGATTGCAGTCTTAGGCGCTCAAGAGCCACCAAGAGACGTCTAGTGGTGCTAACAGATGCGTTAAGTGGGGGGGGGGGGGCTGCAAGGAGAAACGCCCATTCCTGCATCTGACAACGTATCTCCTGTTCGCTGTGGTTGCTGGCATAATAAATGCCTTTAAGATGTCACCAGCCTCTGGGTGGGGAGGGCTGTGCTGCAAGAGGATGAGGGGGTGCGTGCGCGCTGGGAGTGTGCGCAAGTTTGTATACACAAAACAAGCACAGCTGCTGCACTTAATCCAGTAGCCTGTGGGTGAGCTGGTGTTTGAGCAACACAGGGCAATCTCTGTCTTAGAATGATGGGATATTTCTATTTTCTTCGACTTCTTCATCAAGTATATCATCATCATCATCATCATCATCATCATCATCTTAACATTGAGATCCAGCCTTTCCTTCCAACAGCTCACAGCCATGAACATGATGATGATGATGATGATGATGATGATGATGATGATGATGATGATGATTTATTACACTTATATACCGCCCCATAGCCGAAGCTCTCTGGGCGGTTTACAAAAATTAAAAGTTTTAACACTAAAAAGTCCACACACGCATGCACGCACACACAAATTTTATCCTCACCACAACCTTGAGAGGTAAGGTTAAGCTGCACGTGGCTCTCGCCCGCCTGAGTCACCTGATTTCATTGGAGGCACAGCGCGATCCTCGGCAGTCAGCCACACCATCTTCAGTGGGCCTCATTCCGACGGAAGCACGCATAGGATTGCAGCCTTTGAAGTGTGAGACTTTGGCTGGATCTCTACACTTTAAGGCTGTCGAGGAGAGAATGTGCAGGTGATGGGTCATTTAAACCGAACTATATTGCATATTAACAATTCTTCAACGGACAGGAGCCTTGTTTTAAGATACTGAAGGAAGCGATCATTTACCACTGACTAAGCAGTAAAGACAGTCAGTAGAGCTGTGAATGAATCCCGGATTATTTTAGAAGGCCTTCTAAAATATAAATAAATAAACCCAGCATGACCTCCAACCATGCCCTCCCGAGCTTCCCATAATCCTCTCCTGGAAAAAGGCGCTGGACTAGGTTGCCCAGTTTACTCTGGTCCATCAGGGTCTGAAACACTTTCCTTCGCTCACGGCTTGTGCAATTGTTACAGTGTTAAAGAAGGCCTTAGCTTGCTCAGCGTTTGCAGTAAGCCTTCCTGAACCTGGTACTCTTCGGATGTGTGGGACTAGAACTCTCATCGTTCCCATCAAGCAGGGTCTATGGGCCCTGCTGCCTGGGGATGATGGGAGTTATCTCCAACAACAGATCTCAAGGATGCACGCTGTCGGGGAAGCCATCTCGGATGGTGAATTCCCCACCCCTTCCCTCCGCCAGTAGCAGCAGCCTCACCTCCAAAAACGGATGAGCCCAGCCCGTTTTATTGTTAGCCACCTTGAGCACCATCTTTGGATGGAAAGGCGGGATACAAAGCAAATTAATATATAAATGGAGCCCCTTTTAGGGTGACTAATTAACTGTAAACTTTTTAGCTGATTCACTCGAACTCAAGCTTGCAGCTGCCATATCGGTGCGTGAGGCTTATCCGTGGCATCTTCTGTGGCTCAACCAGCAGAGAGTCTGAAAGGTGGCTGAGAATGTGGATGACTTCCTTTTGCTTTCCGCGAGGTAGGGTTGGGGAGTCACCGGAAGCGCGGTCGCCTGTTTTTGCCTGTGCTATCGCAAAACTGTAAGGCTCAGAGAGATACCCGTGTGCGAAATGTTTCGCAGGAACTCTGGTGCTGTTTCGTCCTCGTCTGGGGTCCCGGTCCCTCCCCACCCACCTCCTCCACTGACTTTGCCCCAGTGATCCATAGGTGCTTAGGGTGGCTATTGGATCATCTAAAGAAAATTCTGGCTCAGGCCAAATCCCTACGAACGCTTACTTGGGAGTCATGAAGACAATGGCAGCGATTCAGCCCGAATTCACCACTTTTCAGAGAGGTTTTGAACAGCTTCAGCTAAAGTGCCCTTGAAATGGACTGGATTTTTCCATGCTGCTTTGCTTTGGCTGGATCAAGGCCCCGAAGCACGTCTTGCCCTGTGAACGCGCAGCCTTCCCCCAACCCGGCACCCTCCCGTTGTGTTGAGAGTGCATCTCCCATCATCCCCAGAGAGGAGGTGTAGTTCAAATGCCTGGAGGGTGCCAGGTTGGGAAAACGCTCCGCTGCAGGAGTGGCAAAATCTTAGACGGCGGCTTCCTAGCTCCTTGTGAAACAATCTGCTGCTGCCGCTGCCAGTAGACTTGCTGTGAGTTTTGTGTGTCTGAATTGAGGAGAATCCCATTTTAGTGCTGCCATCAGGCTGGTGGCTCCGATTTTGATGAGCCTGTGAATCCATTCCGGGTTTCAGTCAGAACCAGCCAGAACTCTGAGGGAGTTCTCCAAGGTACTGAAACCTATCCCCCAAATCTTTGCAGCATCTTGGAGAGCTCCTTTAGAGTCCTGGCTGGTTCTGATTGAAACCCGGAACGGATTCTCAGCCCCATCGGAATCGGAGCCACCCGCCTCCGCTGCTCGACATCCTCCTTGAAAAGACCACTTGCTGCAAAAGACCTGCCCCCCCCACCCAATCCCTCTCCATCCCAGATCTCTTGAGCTGGTGTAAGAACTCCCCCTCCTCAAACTCTTCTCCCACCAAGACGCTGCTCTTGCTTTCTATCTCTCTTTCTCTCTCTCTCTGCCTCAATTACTTTACGCCGCCTGTCAAAACTTACAACAAGCACAGAGGGCCAGAGACAGATGTCAGGGAAAGGTCCGGTCAGATCCAGGGCTCTTCCGCCAAGAGCCCCTTGGGTATTTTTTTTCGTGCTTCAGCGATTGCGCTGCCGACGAGGATGCGCCTTGCGATGTGCCTTGGCAAGGACTGCAGCTCTCTCGGGGCGCGACAGGTTGCGGGTTCCTCAGAAACTGCCAAGAGTAGAGTGACCCTATGAAAAGGAGGACAGGGCTCCTGTATCTTTAACAGTTGCATAGAAAAGAGGATTTCAGCAGGTGTCCTTTGTATGCATGCAGCACCTGGTGAAAACCCCTCTTCATCACAACAGTTAAAGCTGCAGGAGCTATGCTAGAGTGACCAGATACAAAAGAGAGCAGGGCTCCTGCAGCTTTAAATGCAGTAATGAAGAGGGAATTTCACCAGGTGCTGAATGTGTACAAAGGACACCTGCTGAAATTCCCTTTTCTACGCAACTGTTAAAGATACAGGAGCCCAGTCCTCCTTTTCATATGGTCACCCTAAGAGCTGACTGGGAAAAGGAAGCGCTTGTGTTCCTCCCTCCTCAAAGGAATCTACTGTACTCTTCTCTCCATTTCTGTTTTCTGACCTCCCAACAGTCAGCCAGTTTTGGGTTTTCTTTTTGACCTTGAGATGCCCCCCCCCTAAATATTTATGTATGTCTGCCAACCTGGGGTCCCCTCCCTGCCCCAATAGACTGAACCCTCTCAGACTTTCTCTCAGGAGCCCCCACTTCCACCACAAAATGCTCGGTCCTCCTCACCTGAGTTCATTATTAAAAGGAGTGATAATCAAATATTGGGCCAGATCTACACCAAGCAGGATATAACACTTTAAAACGGTTTATAACTGTTTATTAACAGCTATAAACCATTTATAACGGGTTAAAACTGTTATAAGCTGTTATAAAGCAGTAGTGTAGATCCGCCCCAGGTATCACTCCAGATTTGGAATCTCTTGTCGGCTTCTCTTCTACGAGCTGTGCTCCCCAGTCTTGGGACATGGGTAGAGTGACCCTATGAAAAGGAGGACAGGGCTTCTGTATCTTTAACAGTTGTATAGAAAAGGGGAATTTTAGCAGGTGTCATTGGTAAGCATGCGGCACCTGGTGAAATCCCCTCTTCATCACAACAGTTAAAGCTGCAAGAGCTATACTAAAGTAACCAGATACAAAAGAGGGCAGGGCTCCTGCAGCTTTAACTGTTGTGATGAAGAGGGAATTTCACCAGGTGCTGCATACATACAAATGGCACCTACTGAAATTCCCTTTTCTGTGCAACTGTTAAAGATTCAGAAGCCCTGTCCTCCTTTTCATAGGGTCACCCTAGACATGGAGGAAGTGTAGTTTAAACGGGGGAGGCGTTGCTATAATAGATCTGTCTCTTGATCTATTGCTTCCTCTGCCATTGATTTGTTAGCTGATTTCAGCTTCATGTCGCCTTTCCGCCAGAGGCGGCTCTCAAGGTGGCTTAACAAATGATGAGGACATCAACTGGGCTGGGCCTTCCTCCCCTAGGGTAGCCATATGAAAAGGAGGACCGGGCTCCTGTATCTTTAACAGTTGTATTGAAAGGGGAATTTCAGCGGGTGTGATCGGTATACCTGCAGCACCTGGTGAAATTCCCTCTTCAGCACCAGCTAAAACTGTCCCACCACCATCACAGTGGGAGAGGGGCTTCTCAGTGGCTCCCCCCCTCCGAAGCTCCAGAACTCCCTTCCCAGGGAAACTCCTTGGTGTGCTTCTGGAGGCAGGCTAAAACTTTTCTGTTTCAGCAGGCCGTTGGGGATTAGTTGAGACCTCTGTGGATGTGCTGCTCATAGTTTGGATTATACATATATATATATATATATATATATATATATATAGTATTTAAAATGTTTAAAAATGTTCTAAATATTTTAAAAATGTAATATGTTTAATTATATTTTAATTTGTATATACCCCTGTTTTAACTGTACATGTTTTAATTCGTAAGCCGCCTTGAGTCCCAGTATTGGGAAAGAAGGAATATAATAATAATAATAATAATAATAATAATAATAATAATAATAATGATGATGCTGCAGGAGCCCTGCCCTCTTTTGTATCTGGTCACTCTAGTATAGCTCCTGCAGTTTTAACTTTTGTGATTTAGAGGGAATTTCACCAGGTCCTACATGCATACAAATGGCACCGGTTGAAAGAAATTCCCCTTTCAATACAACTGTTAAAGATACAGGAGCCCTGTCCTCCTTTTCATAGGGTCACCCTACCCAACCCCTCTACACCTAAACACCTTACTCCTGATTCATTGAGAACAGGGAAGGTTCCAGATTCCCCTCTCCCTCAAATTTTCTCTCTAAAGCACTCCACTGGAAAACTGAGCTTGCGATCCTAAACACACTTACCAAGTAGTAAGCCCCCCCTCCCCATTCAGCGTCCTCTGAGTAAACGTGTTTAGGGTGGCATGAAGGGCTGTAGCCAGTGTTAATCCTACTTAGAGAAGGCCCATTGAAACAAATAGGATTTAAGTTAGGCTCACATTGAATACAACCCCCTCCAAGGGATGTGCACACTTGCGCCCCACCCCTCTCTACGCATGTGTAAAAGGAAGGCTGCAAAAAGAGCTATGGGCCTTTGGGGAAAAGTACTTTGAAACCCAAATCCCACTTATGTTTATGTCTTTGTCTGCGTGGCGCATTCCTTAGCTGCCTTTCAAGACTATAGTTCTTGCAATAATGAAATGTGCCCTGTCCACCTCATCACAAGAAAATCCACATCGCTGATCCAGCCTCCCTTCCCTTCTCTTACAGCCCCTCTTATCCCCATCGCCCTGCCCCATCCGTCCAAGTCTTTTAATTTAGGGGTTCACCCTCCACTCTTGGGGGGGGGGTTCTCTTTTTAGGGGGAGCCAGATAGGGATTAGCAAAGATGGGCAGGGATGGTACAATAAACCCTGGTGTGAGTGTGGGGACAAAGAAAGACCTTCGAGACAGGCTCTCAGGATTTCAGAGACCCCTGCTGTTCCCAGGGCCCCATTCTGAAACCCGAGACTGAAATTCCCAAGCGGCGGAGAGGCCAACAATGAGAGCATGGCTAATGCAGAGAATGTGTAGAGCGCTCAAGAGTGTTCAAAGCACTGCCCACTCATTATCTTGGGTTGTAACCCTTACAACAACCCTGAGAGGTAGATCAGTTATTAATTATCTCTTTTTTTCGCTCCTGGAAGTTTTTCCAGATGGACGTGACAGGCTTTGCCAAATCATTCTGCCTTTTACTGAGTCAGGAATTTCCTGACTATTGAACATGTTTTAAGTATGACTGCATTCTGGATGTTGATGTGGATGTATTTTGGTGGGACCAGTTTCTGAAGGTTTTCTGTATAGGGTTGTTTTTTGTTTTGTTTTTAATGTGATGTCAGTGACTGATGTGACTCATGGAATAATTGTGACCTTTTCCTGTTGCAGTTGTACTTCAACTTCCATAGGCAGTGGTGTTTATTTTTCTCTTTTACACAACTTTTTTGTTATTAGGCATTGCTATGTCAATGAGGTACGTGTGCTTTTCTTTTTTGTCTATTACTGTTATGTCTGGTTGGTTGCAAGGTATTGTCTTGTCCATATGAATTCTTCTGTCCCCGTATATTTTATGATCTGCATTTCCAAGATTTTTATTCTGGTATAGTCTGGTATAGGTTGTTTGATGACGTTGAGTTTGATGGCCATTTGTTAGTGAATTCTTTTTGCAGCTGTATTGTGTCTGTATATTATTATTATTATTATTATTATTATTATTATTATTATTATTATGGCAGAGATAAGATTCAAGTGATGTTAGTGTGTGTGTCACTGCTTCCTAGCACAAGTAACTACTACTACTACTACTACTACTATTTATTTATAACCCGCCTCTCCCTCCGGATCGAGGCGGGCAACAACAACAACAACAACAACACTAGGCTATTCCTCTGTGTGTGTGTGTGTGTGTGTGTGTGTGTGTGTGTAGATATAATCAGGGGTAGAATTCAGGGTGGAGCTGGCCTACCTAGTTATTATTTGGGGGGGGGAGTCTCACTCAGTATTTAAGCTTCTGCTTGTTTTAGTTTAAAAGAAAACAGTAGAAATATTTAGGAATTTTAATTTCACGTGTTTTTTAAAAATCAAAATATTTTACATAGACACACACTCACGCACACACACACACACAGAGAGTTAAATAGCCTACAGCAGGCTCCAGAACACCTCAGGTTTTTTTTTAAAAAATGATCTCTTATCCTACGTAGATTTGGCTCGGCTATTGGCCTGGGTGCTTAATGCTGAATGATAGCCCCCACCCCAAGGCACAATTTGATGCAAAATTGCTGGGTTAAACTGCTGAGTCGGTGGTCCATGAACTTCGGTGGAGAGTACGCAAACAAGTCATTGGATGGGGAGTGAAGAACTTTCCATCGTGCGGTCTGAGGCAGCCTGCCTTCTTTTTGAGTTACAATTCCACCCCTGATATATAGATAGAGGGAGAGTTCAGCTATCGCAGCTGTGTTGATTTCATTATCAGCATTATTCAAGAAACGTCTTGAAAGTGGCATGCTTGAAAAATAAGTGTGTGTTATATTTGAGGTAAAAGAGGGATGCCTTCCATTTCGGAGTGCTTTATTGGGTCAGCCATCTCTCCCTAGAAGCAACAGAATATCGCCAATCTGGAGTGTTTTAATACCCTTCCCCCCCTCCCCCCTTATCTATCTTTCTTTTTCTTGCCAGCTTGGGTAGCTTTCCAATGTTTCTTCCTTTTTCGTTCACGCACCTCTAAAGCGATGCATCTAGCAAAGGTTCTCTTGGAGAGGCAAGGAAGAACGAGCGAACGAGCCCAACTCCAACTCACGTTGCTTCCCTGATTCAGGGATGGCCTGAACTCAAATTTCTGATCAGAAGGATAAATACAAGAAGGCAACAGCAGCCAGGAGTAAATAACACCGGATTTAAAATAAATAAATAGCTGTTCTTCGCGTCTCCTTGGAAACGGACAATACTCCTTAGCGCTTGGTGGGAAGGAGGGGGATTTATGCCTCTTTTGTTTCAAACGAAAACAAATGATATTAAGGAACCGGAGAGAGAGAGGGGTAGGGGGTAGAGAAGAGAATCTGGGGGGGTAGGGAAATCCCCCTACAAGCTCTAGCGGGGCTTATAGGGGGTGTTTCCCCGCTCTCCTCTTCTGCCCTCCCCCCTTTCTGCACGATGGATGTAAAGCCGATCCCCCCATTTATTTATTTTTTTAGATTTGGGAAGACGGGCTGCAGTTTGAAATTGACCAGGCTGCAGGTGAATTTCACGATTTCGCATTTGGTTGCTCAAAACGAGAAGTTATCCTGGCCAAGTTTGGGATCCGCTGGAGGTGGTGGTGGTGACGCTGCATCTAAAAGATCAAACTGAAATGCAGGCGGTGTGGTATTTGTTTACATAAACGCATCAGAGTGAAATAAAGTCGCGGTCACCACCCACCCACCCCCGACACAACCACCCACTCACATAATCTCTTGCAGCCAGACCTCACGCAGAATTACTCTGCTCAGTGGGATGGGATTTGCTCCCAAGTAGACATGCACAGGATCTCAGCCGCAGTAGAGGTGATCCGTTGCGATCTAATTCTTTTGCAAGATCCTATCCGCATTTATTGGTGGGAGAAAGTCGTGTGTAGTAGTTGGAGACCGCTCATAATCATTTCAGATATTCATGATGATTATTCAGAAATAAGGTATCAGTGCACCTGGCTCGGAATGTATCCACGCTTGCTCGGAAGTAAGTCTCAGTCTGCTCTATGGGGCTTACTCCAAACTAAAAAAACAAACCAACATGCATATAAACTTAGCCAGCATTTCTTCCCTGGACAAGTCCTTTTACCACTCTGACTTTCAAGGGCACAGTATCTAACCATCCATCCATCCACACGTACCTATCTATATATTCACATCACTTAAAAAAACATGATTCTGAATCATTCCTTGCAGATTTAATTTGATTTAGAATCAAAGGAAGTGCCAATGAAACCAATAGTCCAGGGATGGGCAGAAGGTAAATCTAGAAGTAATTTGCAGCAAGGATTTATGTCTCCCATCACCTAAATTATACTGAAATGAAGAAAACTTGAGGTAGTCAAGGTGGATTTTTATGCAGAAGGGCTGTGAGGTCAGTTCAGTCCTTCTGGTACCCAAAACGAATTCATAGGCTCAACATTTATTTAGTTCTAAGTACATGGTTTTTGAACCAGGCTGGTGGATCAAGGGTGTGAGAGAACTTCAAAATCGATCCCTCAAGCCTAAAACTAACCACTCTTGGACTTGAGTTCAGACTTAAAATCGTTGAAATTTCCCCCAACTTTTTAAATCGTACATTTTAATCGCCCAAACCTCCAGAGAGTTGTCTGAAGTGTACAAGAACAGAAGAGAAGGTGCCTCTTCCTGCATAAAAGTTGAGGGAAATAGGCGAAAAAGTTGACAACTTACAACAACAAATTAATTACGAAGTCACCTGTTTGATTCGATTTCCAAGGTTGGCTAAATACATTTGGCGTTCCAAATATTGCTGCGGAATTTTTTTCCGCAAACAGGAAGGAGTTACGAATACGATTGCCTTTGGTTCCTTCTCAAAACAGGTGAGTTTGCAACCAGGAGGAGGGCTGCGCCACTGATCCAAATGCAAGGCTGCCGCACGCAATTAGTCAGGCATGAATCTCCAGAAGGGAAACCGCCATCCAAGTAAAGAAGCTCAGGCTAGAGTGTGTGAGGAATGGAAATGAATATGATCAATCGCTTTGGAACCATTTCCAAGCTGTCCTAGAGGAGAAGATGGTGGAGCCTTCAGACGAGTTTATAAAGAAAATGCTTGCTTGCCTTTTGAGACTGGGGGGAGGGGGAGGTGGGGGGGGGGAAAGAAAAATGTTCCCGATTGATTTGTAACCGTTCCTACATTTCCCTAGAGAAACCCAAGCAAACGCCATCCAAAGTCTTTCTACACGTGTGCTCTCTCACACACGTTTAATTCTACTTTAACTGATTAGAGAAAGACAAGAAGTCGTGATCTTTCCCTTTGATCTGAGCCTGCTGACCGATGTCTTCTGTTTCTCTCCCCCATGCCTATAAATACCAAAATGACGTTTCCCTCCCCATTCACTTAAGTTTGCCCCCCCCCCCCGCAAGAGAAAGAAAGAAAGAGAGAGAGAGAGAGAGAGAGAGAGAGAGAGAGAGAGAGAGAGAGACCTTCCGCGTATCTGAGATTTGATCTTTGGGTCTTTGTTTATTTGAGAAGGATAATCTGGCTTCGAATTTACGGGGCACGCACCAACCCAGAGGATAAATTCCCATTTCTTGAAAGAAAAAGGAATCCAACCCCCCCTCCACACGCACCCCCACATAGGTCGAAATTCTAGGAACAAAAAACGGATAGAAAAGGTGAGCGGGGTGGGTGGCTGGGCTGGGGACAACCACCACGGATATGACAAAACCGAGGGGTGTACAAAGGCCATCGCGATATCTGAAATGAATTTGGCTGGAAGTCACTCTGCACAGAGCAGGAACAAAAATCAAATGGGGGAAAAAGATGTACTGTATCGGGATGTCAAGAGAAAACCTTGGAAGTTAGAATCAGTTTCAGAGAAATCGGTGGCACTTA
Organism: Anniella stebbinsi; assembly: GCA_029215795.1. Classification (NCBI taxonomy): domain Eukaryota; kingdom Metazoa; phylum Chordata; class Lepidosauria; order Squamata; family Anniellidae; genus Anniella; species Anniella stebbinsi. The sequence continues at coordinate 366,516,454 of JARDYH010000001.1, forward strand.
CTTATATCTTTTAGGACTTCTTTTAGGATGAACTGGACACTTTTATTTTTTAAAAAAGGTCTTATAAAAAGCTTCCTTTAAACACGTTATATCTCTCAACACAACCCACCACAACCCCATAATAAAAGCAGATATTCAGATTTCATCCTATTATTATTATTATTATTATTATTAATATTGATTTATTGTATTTATATACCGCCCCATAGCCGAAGCTCTCTGGGCGGTTTGCAAAATTAATTCCTTCTTGTAGTGTCTTCCCTGGCTGGTAGCTCAATTGTACTTTAATGGATCAAATGAAAGGTAAAAACCCAGTAATGATTTGGGCGCTTGTGGTATTATTACTTATTTTTTATTATTATTATTATTTTTATTATTATTATTATTATTATTTCGATTGTCTCCTTAATAAAACTCATTGGACCCCAAACCCAATGAATTTCTTAAGACACAGCTAAAGATGACTGGAGGATCCGTTTCCTGGAAGGTGAACATGACTTTTGTGGGGAGGTAATTGAATAAACAACTGGGGAGTGGGGATCCCGTGGAAAAGTAATGAATATGAGAAGCCCGTCTTTTTAGTTTGCCACTGACTCCTAACTGTTTAGTTCTCCGACAGCAACTTATAAAATTAAAATTGGGGTGGGGGTGGGGAGGGAAGGGATGCTAGAGAAACCCAGGCACGCAATTTTCTCCCCTTAAAAGAGGAAACGATTTTTCCAGTAGTTTCATGGGGGGGGGGAGTTTTAAAAAAAATGGTGGGGGACCCTCAAGGCTCTTTTGTGGCCAGCTGTAGAAATCATAGCTTTCAGAAACTTTTCCCAATCTCTTTTGTGCAGGCATCACTTCTGCGTGACTGGTTCTCCTGTTCCCAGTACACCCTATCTCCCTTCTTAGAAAGTTTAGAGGAGGTCCTCTGTGCTCAAACACCCCTTTAGCAGCGCCCGTCCCCCCCCCCCACACACACAACGGGTCTCTCCCACCCTCCTTTCTTTATCTCGCCCCCTCTCCTTTTCAACCCCTAAATTAATCGACAAAAACACACAACAAAAACAAAACAACAACAACAACAAAAACCCCTAAATCCCCACTAGGATTTCTATTGTACCCTAACCAACGTTTCTCCCCATCCATTGGAAGAAGCTAAGCTCATTTTCTAAGTTGAAGAACCAAAAAGAAGCAGAAATCTGGATTGTTCTTGGATGGAGAGAGAGAGAGACAGAGAGAGACACACTCGCACTCACACAGAGAGAGAGAGAGAGAGATCAGCTGTCTTGGAAACATCACAAGCGTTTGCAGCATCTGTTAAACCTGCCACCGCCTAGAAGAGGATTTGAGTCCCTAACAATACAAATCTATACATTTTTACTCAGAAGTCAGCCCCGTCGACTTCACAGAGACTTACTCCCAGGTAAGTATGCCTAGGATTTGCAACTCCTTTACAAGGACATGGGAAGACAACAACCATTACATGTGCTAGAACCATTTTTAATATAATTATACATATCTGCCAAATCCAAAAAAGAAAAGGTTTATCCATATATATCTCTTTTTTTTTTCAATTTCACATCTGCAAGCATAAAAAACAACAATGATTTTCTCCGTTTGGAAATTCAAAGTCAGAGCAATTGACCAATGCCTTAAATATATATTTTTCTCCCTACTGCTAGATTTTCCAACAGTAAGCTATCGCGTTACAAGGTGAATTTAAAAGTCCTTGTGTGTTTTTATTTATTGACTTAAAAAAAACAAATCTCGGTGGTTCATTCATTCAGAGACAGTTTGTTGTAAAAAGTTTTTTTTGTTCAGTGCAGTTTACCTCTGGTGAAAGGCATTTTTTTAAAAAAAAAAAAAGAGAGAGAGAGAGAGAGAGAGAAAGAGAGAAGTGGTCATATGTAACTCAGTTGCTCAAATTTCACTGTTAATTATAACCTATTTAAAATCACAGCAACCCCCTGCTGGTGTGGGGTTCATAGTTGCATACAATACAGGAGATCACAGTTTTAAAGTCTAGCACAGATTAAAAACCACAGATGTACCATTTATATAAGACACACACTGATTGTCTCTTAAAAACTACATATTGACTCCTTATGGACATTATTCTTATTTTCCCCCCTCTTAAATAAAGTAGTGCAGCTAAGACAACCAGTCTCACGACTCACGTAGCTCTGAACGAGTTTTCTTTCTTTCTTTGTTTGGTTCTCCTGAAACAACTGAAGGAGCTTGAGAGAAAGAGAGAGAGAGAGAGATAGACATTGTCCATTAAAAACAAAATATTTTAACCAAGGGTTGGATGACAAATTGGAAATTGGAGAGGGCAGAAGGAGAGTGGTGTATTCTTTCCGCACACACACACACACAAAAATATCTAGACAATTTCCTTTTTAAGAAAAGTACCCAATCCCCCGTCCCCACGGAAAACCTGGCCCATTGGAACATCTTCCACTCCTTCCAGACAAGAGAAACCCAACGGTTGGCTAAAATGATGAAGAACATAGTGGCCTGTGATCCTGCTCTCTGTCCACATAAGGCGTCTGTCCACATAAGGCGTCCTTCCTTCTTATCCTCCTTTCCAGAGCTTCTGAGTGAGAGATGATATCGGGAGAATGGTCAGGGGCATTGTCTTTTTGTGGATCGTTGCTCATTTAATTTGTGTCCTGTTCACATTTCTCTTTAATTTAAACCAAAGACCTGACTACAACTGGAACATCCAACCCACCATGGGTCTTGTCTTGTCTGTCTCAACGTCATCATCTGTTGTTATTATCATCATCATCATCATCATCATCATCATTGTCATTATTATTCTTGCTTATCACAAAAGGTTCCTACTAACAGGTCTTCACAAAACCTGGAACTTCCACGAAGATGTCTGGTCTTTATAATCCAAGCAGTCAGCATTGAAGTTTAGCTTCCAGGAGGCCGTTTGGTCCTTATAATCCAAGCAATCGGTAGTTGAGTTGAATCCCAAACTTGAAGCTCCATAGCCCTGGGTGGAGAGTGCAGCTGGAGACTGGTTGAGATGGCTGGCCACCGCATTGGTGCCCATGGGGCTAAGGGCAGCCCCTGGTCCAGGGAGCTGGTGATGCATAGGGGTCAGGTAAGATCCGCAATCCATCCCTCCAAAATAAGAGGTGGAGCCAGCATATCCTTGGCTGTAGCCAGAAGCCTGAGTGTAGGTCATCGGGTAAGACCTCTGCATGCATGAAGAAGAGGTGGACAGGGGGTCTGAGAGTGGGGAGATGGAAGCCGGGCTCCAGATGGACACCGGAGCGCTGCTGCTGGAAATGGCCGGAACGGAGGTACTGGCCGGAGGTGTGAATTGCCCGCTGGTGGCACTCTCTGAACTCACTTCTCGGGCCGGAGAACTCTTCTTCTTTGCAGGCCTCACTTTGTTCTGGCCACCATTCTGCTGCTGTTGCTGCTGTTGGCGGCACTTGGCCCGACGGTTTTTGAACCACACCTGGAAAACCAAGAGGAACGAGGAACAGGAGGAAGAGCAACGTTGGTTAGCCGTATTGGTCACAGCAAAGACAAATGGGACAAGAGCGGTGATCACAAGCGAGACCAGCCTTACCCAACCTGATGCCACCCAGCTGTGTTGGGCAGATGCATGGATGGCTGGGGCATGCTACATTGTAGTCAAAAACATCTGGAGGACACCAGGCTGAGAAAGGGCAATTAGAGGATAGCATTTCAAGGCAGGTGGAATTCCACTGAGAAATGACATGAATCTCCTCAAATGCCCTTTTCCCTGCCTCCAAAATTCATTGTGGGCTTTGTTCAAGCAGGTCAAGATCCAAGACTGGCCCACCAGAAGGTGCTGTATGGCTGGGATGATTGATAGTTCAGAACAAAGAGCATATTTGTCTAAAAAAAATGGCTTCTGGTGGCAACTCTAATTCCAGGTCTGATCGGCATTGCTCACTGGGTGGAAGGATTGCTTTCAGTGTGCTGGCCTCCCCAAAGGATGCCAGTGCTGGTGAGTGACAGATGATACCCACACAGCACACCCCAATTAATAACCTGCCTTCACATTTTTGGTGAAATTTTGCTAGTTTTGTCAGTGCCACTGTTTGCTTCCCTCAAAGTTCCTTGAATTTTTTGCCCAGGGATGTGCAATCCTGCCTTTCCCTTCCTCCCATATTTTTTTTTTAAAAAATCTCAAGTTCTTTCTCGCTCAGATGTGAAGAACTTGGTGAATTTTGGGAGTTCTTTTCTCTCTCTTCTTTTTATCAAAAGCAAACTGAAACAGAATTCTCACACATCTGCACCAGCCAAATTCAATAGGCACAGCTGTTGCCAGCATGGAGAGAACCATGATATGCCCGCCCGCCAAAGAGCTGTTAAAGATGAGAAACCTGTCAGAAAAAAAGAGGTGGCAGCTATAATTTAGGATTAACAAGGTGGAATACATGGCAATTCGAATCCAGACTTTGAAGAACTAAGCACTCAAATCCTGGGCTGGATAAATGGATTAATCTGTCCATTTGGGTTTCTCCTACTGCCAATTTCTTTTTAAAAAATCTCAATTTTTTAATGGAGAACTTTGTAAATATTGGTAAATTCTGATCAAAATGAAACTGAAACAAAATTCTGAGCCATCCCTAGCTTTGCCCAAGCAGGATGCTCCAGTCCAAACACACCTGAACATTACTGTTGCAGGTGAACTTTGGCAGTAGCTCTAGTCCTATGAAAGTCCGTGTTGGAAGTGTTGCAGCATCATGAAAGCAGGATACCTCCACAGGGCCAACGCCGTTCTAGGTTGGGGACTTCTCAGCCTGCCCAATGCAGTACACATCTAGACCTTGGAGCGACCAGGTGTTTGACTCCACCATCTCCATCTCACCCACTTCCTCCATCGAATCTGAGACATCCTTGACAGACACTTATCTGGTCTGGTTTTCTTTACAACCAACAGATGCTCCACAACCTTCCAACTCAAGGGATCATCACCACATCTGTATCAGAGACCACGAAGAGGAAACAGGTGTGGGGAACGGCTCTACGGCATTGATTCAACCTCAGGGATTTTTACTACCAATGATTTCACACGTCGAACCAAGCAAACCCAATTGTTTAATAAGGCCACTTTGGGGAAAGGGGGCGGGCGGTGGAAGCCCTTCCCAAGCCAGTAAGCTTGCCAGCTTAGGGTACCCCAAGGACCTCCACTTAAGTCCTATTGAAGTCAAGCCCTTAATTAAAAAGCACAGAGTATTAGGAGTGCTGGGTTAACAATTAAGAGAGCAATTGGGTGGGAGGGAAACCTGCTTATTCTTTGAAAAGGGCTGTGCATGCCATTCCCCTCCAGCCCACCTACAGGATCAGGCCTTTGAAAGGGGAGTAGCGAGCTGGAAAGGAGATCCCCACAACTGGAGCTGTAGCCCTCCGCTGCTTCGTGTTCTGATTCATAGCAGGATATAGGACCGACATGAAAGTGCCCACATGTAAATGTCAGCTGTACGCAAATCAATGGGATTTACTCTCAAGCAATGCCATCTTAGATGGGGGGGGTGCCAATCTCCACTTTCCCTCCTTCTCCCTCTCTCAGTATAACCCCTTCAACTCTCCAAGGTTCATGAGCTCTCTGGAGGGCATCCTTCATTGTCCTGATCTTCCGTCCGAAGCCTGAAAAGATGAAGGCCAGGTCTAAGCAAGCATGCATCAGAACAAGGTGGGAATGAGGTGATAGGGCGTGGATGTGGCAGAGTGGATTGGACCTCTTTAGCTGGGCATGGGCATGGGTGTGTTTTGGAAGGTCTCACCCATGGAAATAAAACTCCCTGCTAATTCTATACGAAAGTTCAAAAATGTCACCTGAAATGGAGCAGCGCATTCTACCACCTCAGCCCATATCATGGGCAGAAAAGCTTTATTATTTATTTATTTTATTTTTTATTTATTGACAATATTTATATACCGCTCCATATATGAAACAGATTCCGGGGTGGTGCACATGGTTATAAACAGTAAAAAGAAAGAAGATTTTAAAAAGCAAATTAAAACCGTTCTATATAAAACAAAGGGACCAGTCAAAACAGGGCCTCGTCAGTTGAGTTGAGGAAGGCTTCTAGAAATCGAGTCATTTTCAGGAGGTGCCGGAAGCAGCCTAGTGTTGGCACCTGCCTGACCTCCAGGGGCAGGGAGTTCCAAAGTGAAGGGGGACACCACACTAAAGGCTCTTCTGTTGGTGGACACTAAAGGCTCTTCTGTTGGCAGACACACCTCTCCTTCCTCCCCACCCCAGCAAGCCTCTGGCAATGCCGGAAAGCACCCCAAACTGGTCCCTAGACAGGGTAGGTTTCGCTGGCCACCTGCCAAGGGCTCACGCTCCAGCAGAGGCCTGCTGACAAGAGCCCCGTGGACTTCCTCCTCTACTTCACCATTGCAAGCTACTTGTTTGCCCGCCTCTTGCTCTGACCCAGAACAACGTCCGTAGCGAGAAGGTGAGGAAGCAGATGCCGCGGCCTGCTTGCTCCCAGGCTTTCTGCCTGTCAGGCAACCAATTGGTAGCAAGGATGAGAAAGAGGAGGAGGGGGAGCGAAAGGAGGCAATGGCAGCGAAAGAGGAGACTCACTTTGGGAGGGGACCCATTGAGGGCATCTTTCCCAAAGGCTCCCCGAAACCTGGAGCTGGCCTTCTTTGTAGAATACAAACAGCTTGGTGATACCACCCTGGTACAGCCGCTCTAGGAAAGGTACACAATGAGCTCATCCAGTTCCACACTGCCCAACGTCAAATGTTTTATTTATTTCAAAAACTAGGGTGACCATATAAAAAGGAGGACAGGGCCCCTGTATCTTTAACAGTTGCACTGAAGGGGGAATTTCAGCAGGTATCATTCGTATGCATGCAGCACCTGCTGAAATCTTCCCATTCATCACCACAATTAAAGCTGCAGGAGCCCTGCCCTCTTTTGTATCTAGTCACTCTAGTATAGCTCCTGCAGCTTTAACTGTGGTGATGAAGGGGGGATCTCTCCAGGTGCTGCAGGCCTACAAACGACCCCTGCTGGAATTCCCTTTTCAATACAACTGTTAAAGCTACAGGAGCCCTGTCCTCTTTTCCATATGGAGCATATCTACACTACTGCTTTAACAGTTTTAAACGGGTTAATAACCGTTATTGACCAGTTTACAACTGCTATAAACCATTTTAAAGCAGTAGTGTAGATAAGCTCATGGTCACCCTAAAAAAGCCAAACGTTTTATTTATTTTAGAAGCAGGTGCAATCTGCTACCTTTGTAGGATGCAAAATCAAATGCCTGAAATAGCAGCCAGACATTGCTACATGGCCTTAACACCCTCTGCTAGTTTAATTCTGAATATTGGGGGTGGGGGGAGAAATGGAAGAGGAAGATGAGGGGAAAGGAAAAAATAAGGAAGAGAAGGGGGAAGTTTGTGTATAGAGCCAAGAGGAAGGCATTATATTTTTCCTGAATTCCCACCCTGCCACTTTAAACTCTTCCGTAATATTGTTCTGCATTACCATTTTAAATGTTTGATCGGCTGTTCACAAGTTGTTTTTTAATTGAAATTATTTACACTGCTTATAGTAATCTTCAGTTTTCTGTTTTAATATTGTTATCATTTATATTGTTAGCTATTTATGCTCGGGCTTTTTTTTTCTAAATAGAATGGAGGGATAGAAAAATCTGGAATAAGTAAATAAAACATGTAAACACCTTTTGTCAGGCCCTTAATCTATTGACACATGTTGCAAATTTTATGCAGACATGTTAAAAAATAAAATAAAAAGCAGCTATATGTCAGTCGTGTAAGTCTGTATGTGTATTGTGCATATGGGCAAATACGTGTTCCAAGTTCTGTGGGTTTTATGAATACATATGCCATGGCTCTCTATCACAGTGGTTTTGTATATTTTGTGTATAGAGGTTCCAAACCCTTCTAATTTCAGTGAGGGTTAGAGGCCATATCCTACATTGCATTTTGAACTTATCCCTCCAAAATGTTTTGTGCACCACAAGTTTTGCATGTCTCTCATACAGGTAGATTTGTTAGGAGGCTGTGATTGGCTGCAGGTCCCAGTTGGGTATGCATTCAGCAACAGAGAACCCAGGTTTGCCTCTGTGTAACGTATGAAGCCTATTCCACTGAAATGAAGGGCATTTCGAAGAAATGTATTCAGAATGAATGAAAGAAAAGAAGGAGGGACGGAAAGAAGGAAGGAACAGAGAAATCAAATAAATAAGAAAAAAAGAAAGACAGAAAAAGAGCCCCTGTTCAGACGACACACGAAGCCACGGTAGTTAAGCGTTTTGAAATAAACGTTATGGCTTAGCATGTTGTGTGAACCATTCTGAAGCATGGTGGCTACATTACCACGGTTTAAACATGCTCACTAACCATTTGCTGCAAAAGGTTTAGCGGCTTAACCATGCCTTAGTGTGATGCTTGAACAGGCCCCAAAGAAAGAAAGAGGAGACGAGAGGGAGGGAGGGAGGGAGGGAGGGACGGAGAAAAAGAGAGAATCCTTTTTGGGCATCTCTCTAATATACATTGGTTTTTCACCTGTTTAACTGCCATGGCTTCCCCCAAAGCACCATGATAATAATACTTTAGTAAGAGTGCTGTGAATTCTCTTTCAGACATCCATAGGCCACCTCACAGTACTCCAGTTCGCAGGGTTTCCTGGAGAGAGTGAAAGGCTATTAAACCAGTTTAAGTCTGTGGTGTTAACGTGCCTTGCTGCTTCCTGTAGCTTAGCATATCTTATTAGTCCAAGATGCAATGTCAGCAAGTGTCTCCTGCGTCCTCCTCATTTGGCAAATCTACTGTACCCCTTTGCTGCAAATATCCTGGCAACTCATATTCTTATAAGAGCCCTGCTGGATCAGACCGAGGGTCCATCTCATCCAGCACCATGTTCCCACAGTGGCCAACCAGCTGTTGACCAGGGACCAACAAAGCAGGACGTGGTGCAACAGCACCCTCCCACCCATGTTCCCCAGCAACTGGGGCACACAGGCTTACTGCCTCGGATCCTGGAAGTAGCACATAACCATCAAGGCTAGTAGCCATTGATAGCCCACTCTTCCAGGAATTTATCCAACCCCCTTTTAAAGCCATCCAAATTGGTGGCCATCACTGCACCTTGTTTTATGGTTTAAAATTGTGTATATTGACTTTTTAATGTTCAATCTTTTAATTTTTGTAAACCTCCCAGAGAGCTTCGGCTATGGGGCGGTATATAAATGTAATAAATAAATAAATACTCTGTGCTGTGTGAAGAAGTATTTCCTTTTCATGCTTACATGAAAACAAGCTCTTTTGGAATCAATGGACTTTACTTTCAGGTTAAGGATAATTTCAAATGCTATCAATTCTTACATGAAAGTCACAGGAAACCTGCAAAAAATTGAAATGTGTGATGATATAGAAAGTGGGAGATAGTTGGGGTATGGGCAAGTTATTTCGGGGTGTGTGATTATGATCTACCTTTGATCTACTATTTCTTACTGAAAAGGGCCTTCATTGTACGAGTTTTGTAACACATGAACCAACCCTGTAAATACGTTTAGGATCAGGAGGTCAACTGAATGGAGGAAGCTTTTCCCAGCCATGGGATTTGCATTTCTCCCTGGATAGTTACTAAGTGACACCTATCATGTAAGTCAAATTTGGGGTTACACCCTGCACCACGGCCCATTCCTATGTCCTGATCTAACAGGAGGGTAAAGCTGAGCCTTCACTGGAAAAAGTACAAAACACAGAAGTCCGTTTTGTCTGATAGACATTGGATTCAACGGCAAAAATCTCCATTCCTTTCACTGGAGCCTGGACTACACCCAATTAAAATAAACACTGATAAAGGGGTGATGTGTGCGTGTGGATGGGTGGGTGTGCCGGGGACAAGGGTGGGGAGATGTTTTCTGTTGGTTTTCCAAGACAGAGTCAGCCTGGGATCTGGTCAATGAGTGCAAGTTGTTTAGAGAGGGAAGTGGAAAATAATAAAATAATAAAAAAACCCAGGACCCATTTCTTATTTGATGATACAGATTCAGACCATAAGCTTATGCAGCACAGTTCATTAGGGTGTGCACTCAGGGTATTTTAATTAATTCCTTTATTTTTAAAAGCTGAGCGTTAATTGAATACTCATTATTTTTATTCATTTATTTATTAAGCACTGTTCCATCGATGCCCTACTCTGCATTTAGATTCCCTGACCACAGGAGGACCATGGCAGTTGAGGAGGGATGGGATAAGGAGACACTCCTCAAGCCCCAGCATTGGTGAGGCTGGTGACACAGGGCAGAGGAGGGTCTTACGAGGTGATATTAGCCTTTGGGTCCCCTCCTCCTGGCCTCTTTGACATGTAGCTCCCAGCAGCGAGACATTATTGCTGGAGACATTAGGGTGTGCCTGGGCACACCCGGCACACCCTTTGCGCATGCCTATAAGACAGACTGGTCGGTCAACAGGAGATGAAAGGAGAGTATGCTTATTCTTATGATAAAATGTTCTGAAGAAGCAGCTGATATTAGTTGGAAGCTTGGTGCAAATTCAAAGAAGATGGACGATATCCCTCCACAGCCCCCACCCCCATTTTCGAAGTGCCTCTTCACACCTTACAAACAGCAGCAAAACCTGATCTACCTCTCAACCCTGCTCTTCTCCAATACATTTACCTAATGATGATGACACACATTTGCAAGCACATGCCGATCGCATTTACAGATTTCATTTTGGTGTTCATCAATGAATGCATAAATCACCTTGGGTCAACTTTTCCCAACTTGGTGCCTTCCTGATGTGTTGCACTACTAGGCTGGTTGGGGATTCTGGGTGTTGTAGTCCAACACATCTGGAGGCCACTGGGCTGGGGGAGGCCAACCGAAGTTGCAAAGCTAAGCAAAGATGCATCGTTTGAAGTGATCCTCAAATGGGAATCAATTCAGAGCTGATGGATAGCATCTCAGGTTTTGTACCTTAAAATCTGGCTTCCAAATTTAGGGTCATCATTAAGGGAGGCCTCATGGCACGCTGCCCGACTCTGCCTCATCCTGCTCTGTGAGGAGAGACTGAAAGAACTGGGCATGTTTAGTCTGGAGAAGAGAAGATGGAGTGGAGACATGATAGCACTCTTCAAGTACTTGAACAGTTGTCACACAGAGGAGGGCCAGGATCTCTTCTAGATTCTCCCAGAGTGCAGGACACAGAATCATGGGCTCAAGTTACAGGAAGCCCAATTCCGGCTGGACATCCGGAAAAACTGCCTGACTGGTAGAGCAGTATGACAATGGAACCAATGGCCTAAGGAGGTGGTGGGCTCTCCCACCTTAGAGGCCTTCAAGAGGCAGCTGGACAGCCATCTGTCAGGTACACTTTAAGGTGGATCCCTGCATTGAGCAGGGGGTTGGACTCGATGACCTTATGGGCCCCTTCCAATGCTACTATTCTATGGTTCCATGATTCCAGATCCAACGTGATTATTCGACCAGGAACATCTAGATTTCTCTAGCTAAACAAATGGCTCAGAGTAGGAGATACAAGTGTGAAATAAACATGTCCGTGATTGATTAGCATGCGTTGATAAGCCCGCTATAGTCATAAGAGGGGACAGAAAAGTAATCAAACAAACACTCTGAAAATACATCAATGGGTGGGGGAAGGTGAGATTTAATACTGAATAGCAATAATCAAGAAAAGCAAGCTTTAAGCCTCGCTTAAAAATAAAATAAAAACCTTCCTGCCCCACCCTGCAGGTTTCAATCTGAAATGGCAGCCTTGTTCATGAAGTCACAGCTCAAGCAACCATGAGAACACCCCCTGTGTGGCCTTGAGATAATTCACGCTTACACAGCAACTGTTCTACTATAGAAAAACACCAGGGTCTACTACACAAAGTTGTTGGGGGGGGGGGGATTGCATTGACCCAGATACTACAGGAGTACTTGAGAAGGGGAAAATAAGCAACACAGGTCCCCTCTACAAGGATTCGCTTTTGCGCCCGGTTAGGCGATTATGCGCATAATCGCTGAAGCACATTTACACCTAATACCTCTGCACGAGAGGCGGCAAAGCGCATTAACGGATGACCAAAATGCGCTTTACAAGTAGTTAATGCGCATAAGCGCTTGTTCACATAGGCAAAATGCGCTTTAACGGCCTGAGCAAAATAAAACTCGCTATTTAACGCGCATTCGATAATGCGCATAATTGGAGAGATAACGCGCCTCTACGCCCAATTTGCGCTCCGTTCTTGTAGAGGTAAAATTTTTAAAGTGCCTTGAAAGAGATTTAAACCTCTCTTGTAGAGGCAGCCACAGCTGCATCAAGGTCCTAGCGAGTGAAGGAAGGCAAGCCAGGCAGAGAACGGTGGTCTCCGGCACTCATGAAGCAAAGCAGGTCTAGTCTTACAAGTTGCAGAGATGGGGTCCTCCCCGGAAAGCTGGTGCATGACCTGCTCTTCAGAGAAAGGACGTAGGGAAGAAGACAGCTTTCCCCAGCCCAATGCCAATTGCTGTCTGGGGACAATGGGGGTTGTAGTCCAACACATCTGGACTATAGGTTGGAGAAGGCTGGTGTAAGAGGTTGAAATGAGAACTCTTGTGGATCAGACCAAAGGACGCCTGTTTCAGGGACAGGGGAAATTGTGGCTCTCTGGAAGTTGTTGGAGCGCAACTACCATCGGCGACGCTGGCTAGGGCTGATGAATGTTGTAGCTCAAGAACCTCTGGGAGGGTCGGGAGACACACTTTCCTCACCCCTGGCCTAGCTAGCCTGGCATCCTGTTTCCAACAGTAGTCGACAAGATGCCTCTGGAAAGCCCATGAAGAAGGTATGAAGGTCACCTCTCTCTCTCTCTCTCTCTCACACACACACACACACACACACACACATACACACATACACACACACACACACACCATTTGCTCCCCAGCAACCAGGCCTTGGGATCTGGAGGCTTGGCTCTATTGAGCTATCATGGCCCATAGTTGTGGACAGACCTCTCCATCTCCATCTCCATCTCCTCCTCCAACTGCATCTAATCCCCCCCACTTTGAAAACCATCAAAGCTCTAGGAACCATCACCCCACAGCAGAGGTCCACCAGTTCACATGCAAAAAGAAGATTGGAAGACATCTGGCATATCAGAAGGCATCTACTCAGGGGTGGTCAGCTTGAGGCCCTCCACACAACTGTTGGACTATAACTCCCATCATCCCTAGCATTGGTGAGGGCTGATGGGAGTTGTGGTCAAACAAGAGCCAGAGGGCCACAAGTGGACCACCCGTGTGTGAACTTTCAGCAGTTTCGCTTTCTCTCCATCTATGGAAGCCTCCCGCAATTCGGTCTCCTCCAGATATTTTGGACCTCCAACCACCAGAAGTCCTGACTATAAGCACTGGTGGCTTTAATGTCAGTGGAGCAGTGGACCCTCTCTGAGTTTCAAGCAGGACTAGTCAGTGCTCCAGGGAGCCCCTTGGATAGATCCTTTAGAGTTCTGATTGGTTCAGACTAAAACTCCCCCCACTGACATCAGGGCCAGCAGCCTCCATAGCCATTGGCCATGCTGGCTGGGAATGATGGGAGTTGCGGCCCAACAGTTCTGGATGTCACCCAGTTTCTGCATGGCCTCCCCACTTCCATATTTGTTTCCACCACCCATAACTTCCAATGTGAGGCCACTGAGGCATGCCATGAATCACATCTACCCCACCACACAAGCGCACATGCAAATCTCTTGGTCCCCCTCCCCAACACTCAGATTTGAAATGTTGGTGCACCGGGCCTCCTCCCTGCCTTCCTCCCACCTCTCGGGCTGGATCCTGGACATGAGCTGTGTGGGAGCCGGCCAGCCTAGAACTAAGCTGGAATAAAAGAGAAGTCAGACCACCCCTGCCTCCCGCTGGGCTTACCTGCACTCTGGACTCTGGGAGGTTGATTTTGAGGGCCACCTCCTCCCGCATGAAGATATCCGGGTAGCGGGTCTTGGCGAAAAGAGCCTCCAGGACATCTAGCTGGGCTCTGGTGAAGGTAGTGCGCTCCCTCCGCTGTTTCCGAGGAGTGGCTGGAGAAGGAAAGCCAAGGAGAAGCTAAACAGTGGCCATCTTGAGAGGCCAAGAGGATTACCAGATTACCAGATCGCCCTCCCCCGTTGGAGTCACAGAACTGGGGGATATGCCTTGCCCTTCTGCGTGGCATGCAAGCCAACCCCAAAAGGTTGGTTTGCCAGAAACTTTGAATAATCCGGAGGTGAAGCATGTTTTTCCCCCCCTCAGAAGCAAATCTGAGAAGTTCATGGCAGACCCTCTTGTGAGCAAATATTATTTAATGTGTACTTTACTGCAGGCCCCCTGCGGCATGTCTCTTCAGAAGATCACAGAGAACACTAGGACTTCTTGGCAAAGAAGTGCACCTTTTTGGATTGGAGCCAAATTCGTGTGCATGTTTACTCAGAAGGTCCCACACTTGCTTCATGGAGAATCAACTCCCCAAAACAAAGTGCAGAAGATGGCAACCAGCAACCAAATCCACATCCACTTGGAAAGGAGCCCCTTTGAACGGAGTGGGGGCTTGATTCTGCATAAACATGGGTAGGATCTACCTGGGCAGGTGCCCAGCCTACACCTCCCTAGGAGAAAGTGCTGTTCAACAGAATGGGACTTACTTCCAAGTAACTATGTTCAAGGGATCGGGCTGTACAGGTTGCGGTCTAACCTTAACCAATACAATGTAGTGGTGTTCAGATGAGAAGATGCCATGCCAGACAATCCAATAAGTCTACTCAGAAGTAAGCCCATCAAGTTTAACAGGGCTTTACTGTCAGGGAAGTGAATAGATTGTAGCCTTATCTCAGAAGACTGGAGGAGGAGCCACAAAGACATTACTCAAGAAGAAGTCCCACAGCTCTCAGTAGGGCCCTAAGCATGCTAGCAAGATCAATGAACCCCATAGTTAGCTGAGACTTGGACAGACACACAGACACACACTGCAGCAGAGCACAAAGCTAAAGCTGTGATTCTCCTGTGCATACTAACCCAGGGGTAACTTTTATTGAACAGAGCATGGGACTTGCTTTGGGATCGGGCTGAGGATCGGGCTGAGAATCGTACATCTGGGATCGGGCTGAGAATCGTACACATAGGCTTTGGGTAAGAACATAAGAAGTGCCATGCTGGATCAGGCCAAAGGTCAGCCTAGTCCAGCATCCTGTTCACACAGTGGCCAACCAGCTGCCAATAGGAAACCCACAAGCAGGACATCCCACCCTTGTTCCCCAGCACCTGGTGTACACCGGCATTCTGCCTCTGATCCTGGAGGTAGCACGTAGCCATCAGGACTAGTAGCCATTAATAGCCTTCTCTCCCAGGAATTTGTCCAATTCCCTAGCTAGCCAAGCTATACTACATGCTTGTCCTGAATCGCCCACCAGTAACTTCATAGGAGGACCCCACTGGGTTCTAGTATTATGAGAGAGAGAGAAAAATATCTTCCTATCCACTTTCTCCACATCCTGCTTAATTTTGTACACCTTTGTCATGACTCCCCTGCTCACTTTCTTTTAAGCTACACTCCCAGATTTTGTAACCTTTCCTCGCAGGAGAGTTGCTCCAGCCCCTTGGTCATTTCGTTGCTCTTTTCTGTACTTTTTTCAACTCTAGAATATCCTTTTTAAGGTTGCAGTGCCCAGAACGGTACACAGTATTCCAAGTATGTTCACACAAGACATTAGTATAAGGGCAGTATTGATATTGGCAGTTTTATTTTCAATTTCTTTCCTAATTGTGCCTAACATGGAATTTGCCTTTTTCACAGCAACACACATTGGGTTGACATTTTCACTGAACTGTCCACCGCAACCCCAAGATCTCTTCCTTAGTTGGTCACCACTAGCTCAGATCCCATCAGTGTATTCGTGAAGTTGGGATTTTTTTTTTGCCCCAAAGCTTACACTGAACTGCATTTGCTGTTTGGATGTCCATTCTCCCAGTTTGGAGAGATCCTTTTGGGGCTCTTTGCAATCCCTTTTTGTTTTAACCATCCTAAACAAGTTGGGGTCATCAGCACCAATCATTTGGTATCATCACCAGCTACTTTGAGTGCCATTTTTGGTAGAAAGCTAAGGTACAAATCAAATGAACAAATACACATGGCCTGGCCACCTACACTGCTCACTCCTAATCATTTATGAACAATTTGAAAAGCATTGGTCCCAGGACAGATCCCTGTGGAACCCCACTGTTTACACCCCTCCATTGGAAGACCATCTATTCCTACTCTGTGCTTGCTATTCTTTAACCAATTACTGATTCCGGACCATGCCTGCTACGTTTGCTCAGGAGTCTTTCATGAGGGGTGGAAATGCACTGGGATGTGGTGTGGGGTCCTAATGTTCTCCCCCACCCCTATCCATGCTTAAAAAGCCCCCAACCCATCTCTAAATACATATACCATACCCACTCTCTATCATCTCCACTGTTCAGCTTAGATCCTATCCATTTTTGGAAGCAAAAAGAGCTTGGTTAGGCTTTGGAACACACTGTCCAGGAAATGCACAAATTTATATAGACATTCCTGTGACAGGGCATCCATACTTTGGAAACCGGGGAAGCGTTTTCCATCTTTCCCTTTTTTTTCTGCAGGACCATGTAGCCATGTCTGCCATCCAAAACAACTGCTAGGGCAGGCATCCCATCAGAAGGTCCATCAGAAACAGTAAAAATCCAGTTCATTGCTCAGGCCAGGGTGGGAGACGGGTGTTGGGACCAGCTCAACATGTTCTTACACCTTCCTCCCTCCCACACACACACTGTGCTTTTTCTAGGGGCCCGATCCCATCCAGGGAGGCAGCCCCTCTTTTGCTTACCTGGATACCCCACGGACGGATGGAGGAGATCCATCCCAGAGGTGGTGAGACTCAGCCCGTTGACTGCGTAAGGTGGTTGCTTAAGATAAGACATCATGCTAAAGTTGGGGCGGGGAAGAGGAAAGATGGCCAAAATTCCGGGGTGGGGTGGATGGGAAGAGGGGGCGCTCTTGATCTCCCTTGTTATCCTCTTCTTCTTGGTCTTCTTCTTCTTCTGGAGTTTTGGATGGAGGTCTTCAGAGGAAGACTGGAGATCTTGAGTCTAATTTTAAACACACACACACACACACACACACACACAGAGAGAGAGAGAGAGAGAGAGAGAGAGGAATTATTGCAAAATAAGAAGGTGGGTTTAGTAGGAAGAGAATTCTGCAGAGTTAGAAAGAGTACCTCTTGCAAAATCACCCAGACGCAGACTGGAAGAGCATAGAGAAACTCATTCCTCCATCCCGCTCCCCTCCCCAAAAGTTACAGTGCATACATACAGTAATTGCCTCTTTCCTTAGGAACACCCCTCCCCTCCCTGTAACACAACACACACAGACTCATGTGCCCACACCGGCTTGCTATCCAGGGGGCATTTGCCTGGATTTCTCTAGGCTTACCAAGTCGTTAATTGTCTTCAACAAAACTTGATTGGGGCCCCATTCTGTAGTCACAAAGGACCCCTTGGCTAAATAAATAAGGCTGCTAACAAAGCCTCTCCTCCCCCCCCCCCAGTTTTTCTTCACGACAAAGGAGCATATCTGTTGTCCTCCCCCCCCCCCACAAGCTTTTTAATTACCCTGGATTTTCCAACTGCAAAAGATGCACCCTCCAGGCTAACCCCAAAAGTTTAGAATTAAAATACCCACTTTAGAGAAGATCTAAGCTGGGATTTTTTTTGGGGGGGGTGGGGGGAGTTGCCTCCCCCTGATCCACCATCCATCCCCTCTATCATTGCATGCCTGAAGTGATTTCTTTCAGCGGTCCCCCCCTAATTAGCACTTGGGCTAATTAGATTTAGAGGCAAAAGAGAGAGCGAGACAGAGACCCCCAGATTTCGAAGACTTTTGGACACACTTCGGGAGGGGAGCTTGTTGCGGGCTAAACAAACAAGTAATTAACTTTTTACATGAAGTGGGGAATATATTCCCCCCCCCCTTTCCAGTTCTCTTTTGGAGAAAAGGTTACCTTAATTGAGGTGATTATAACCTTCGCCAATGTGAGCACCAGGAAAGCAGAGAGACAGGTTTCCCCCACCCCCCGGTTTGTTTGGCGTTTGGGGGTTGTTGGTTTTTTTGGTCTTTAAATCGGTCTGGGGCCCAATCCACAAAGATAAGGCATCGCCCCATTTCGTTGTGTCCTCCCCTCCCACCTCTCCCAGCGGTCCTTCGGAGGTGTGTGTTTATTCATTCTAACACCTATTTGGATGCCAGCTGCCCTTTGAACCCCCCCCCTCCCAGGCAGATTCTATTGATGGTCTTCCCCCCACCGCTAAAGCGTCGCAGGATTCCAAAGGGTGATGCTAACCACTCCTGACAGATTAAACCCTTGAGCGTTTGGGGGAAGAAAATGTGGGGTTAAGACTCCACCAAGGACCTAATGAGATTGAAGTTTGGGAGCAGGAGGCCACGCCCTGATGTTTTCCCTCACCCTCCACTCTCAAAGGCTTTTTCCTTTTCTTTCTTCCTTTCTTCCTTTTTTTTTTTTAAGGAGGAAGAAACCCAATGGAAGAAAGGGAAAATGCCGATTCGAAGTCATTTTTGGTATTCAGACCCCAAATCATCCCTATTTCCCTTCTGGCATTGCTTTCTCCAAGGAGGAGGAGGCGGCATTATATCCTATTTTATCCGCGCAACAATCCGGTGCAGGTGTTTAGACCGAGAGATTTCCCCCCCCCCCCCTCACCAGCTGGATTTGAACCCAGACCTTTCCCCATCGACCGCACAAAATATCCTTTTTTCTTGTTGTTGTAACTGTCGGGGAGATGGTTTCTTTCCTTTCTAACAAGTCCCCCCCCCCCCCTTATCAACCTTCCCTCTTGGGCATTGACAACCCCTCGCTCGAGCACCTCATTTGGAAGGAAAAGATCCCCAGATTTCCGAAAGGACATGACTTCGAAGTAAAGAGCTGCATAGGCAGAGAGGGTGAGACCGCTGGCTCGGGAGCTAGCGCTATTCATGCCGATGGCCCCGCCGACTTCCAAGTAGCACAGGCATCCAAGACGGTTTTTCTCCTGTGTCTCATCGAGTTCAATATACTTCCTCCCTGAAAACCGGGCATAGGGTTGTAAAGTTTGCTCCGAGTTGTGTTCAATGGGATTTAAAAACAACAGCAACTTGTTGTGCAATCCTAAATCTGTTTAGACAGGGGAGGGGGAAGTCCCACAACTCCCAGCATTCCCCAGCCGGCTGGGAATTGTAGGACTTTTCCCCCCTGCCTAAATGGACATAGGATCGCGCCATTACAAGTATTTTGAGGAAGTTAACGCCCCGAAGGATTTGAGAAGGGGAGTTTACGTCTCAAGTTTGTGAGACTTCAGTCTGGGCAAGCATTAGCTAGGCTAGGGATGCATCTAAAATTGAGGTCTACCACCTTAACCTGGATCATTCAACCCCCGATCCTAAATCCTTTAAACCGGAGCAAATCCAAGTCCAAAAACCTAGCTGGGAAACGGGACTCGCGAAAGCCCGTTTAGGATCCGGCTAAGGAGCCACCGCCACCCCCCCAACGCCCACGCGTGGGCCTGTGACGTCAGGAGTCCCGATCCACATGGCTGCGATGGCCAAAGCCCACCCACACCCCAGTTAACCCACTCCTCATTTTAAACGTTCACAGGACCGGAGTCTCGCTGGAACTTTTAAGAGCTCCAGCAGAGCTCAAAGGATCCCGGAGTAAAAACCTCTCGGCCTCCCCCCACCCAGGCTAGGTTAGGCGTCTACTCCATCCTACCAACAGGTAAGGGCTATTTCACCGCAGATGATGGCTCAAAGAGTTGTCTGGATCCTGAGCTCAATGGAACAGAAAGTGACGGGAATCGCAGCTTTACTTGGAAGCAAGCGATCCTCAATCCCTTGATGTGGCAAGAAGTCACCTTAAAGGTATTGAATGTGACCCTTAAAATGTGACCGTCTCATCCCATACGATGCCAACGAAATAAAAGCAAAACAAATAAATAAATAAATAAATAAATGCCAGCTAAAGATGAGTTGTGTATTAGGCTATCGCCTCCATGGACTGAGGAGGCCTTTCTTTTCTTAAAACAACGCCTATTCCATAAAACCAAAAGTGAAGAGGGGCCGCATCCTGTCCTTAAAAACTATTGACTTGGAAGGAAGTTCTTCGAGTGGGGGAAGGATTCGGGATCGTTTCTCAGATTCCTATATAATCTAAGGAATCACAGTATATTAATTTTGAAAGAATTGATTAAAGTATACAGACACACGATTTTTTAAAAAATCAGATTTAAATATTCTCAGAGGAGCGGGGGATAGACACACTCCATCTGAAATATGTGGCCAAAACATGCCCAGCCATTTTTAAATCCGTGAGAAAGAATTCAGCAGGGGTTTTCATATTCCCTTTGAAATCAA
Organism: Anniella stebbinsi; assembly: GCA_029215795.1. Classification (NCBI taxonomy): domain Eukaryota; kingdom Metazoa; phylum Chordata; class Lepidosauria; order Squamata; family Anniellidae; genus Anniella; species Anniella stebbinsi. The sequence goes on from JARDYH010000001.1 coordinate 366,536,872, forward strand.
AGAGACCAGGAGCCCAATCCTACCCATGTTTACACAGAAGCAAGACCCACTATACTCCACGGGGTAATTGTGCAGAGATCCAGCTGTGAGGCAGAGATCCAATCCACACTTCCTGGGAAAAGAATCCCATACCCTTAAAAATCTGGAATTATTCGGAAGTTCAGATTTGTTTTTGTTTTTTCAATTTACGGTAATGCCTTTAGAATCCGGTTGCTTGATGTAGAAGGCTTATAAAATGGGAATGAGTATCCTTCCCACTTTAAACATATATAAAAAAGGGTGCTGTATAATTACTTTTTAAGGATAGCGCTATATAATAATAATAATAATAATAATAATAATAATAATAATAATTCCTCGAGACAGTTAAGGGTCTTCAAAGCGCACTGGTCTATATACAGTAATGGTGCCTGCCTCTCTCTCTCGGTTTCTTTCAGTTCCATCTGGATCCATTCAAATCAATTCCAGTTTTGCCACTGAATTGATTTCAGTGGAGTAAAGAGGTGTGTGCGCACCCCTCTGCACATGTAAGCCCTATGGAGAATAAGGCCCATAGGGCTGAATGGAAGTAATTTCTGAGTCAGAGTGCCCGGGGATCGGGGCCTCAAGTCTGTTTGTTAGTTACAGCCAACACGGGCAGCCCGACAAGCAACCCGTCCCCACATCCACGAAAACTCAGGTCAGCTTCCCTACAGCGCCCGGGACACAAACCACTCCTCTAAGAGAACGCCTAGTAAGAGTGTGAGCCGAAGCCCATCTCTCCCAAATCAAACGACGATTTAGTTAAGGCTGCAGTCCTACACGCCCTTACTTGGGAGTAAGCCCCGATGAACGCGGCCAGACTTACTTCTGAGGAGGCAGGCATAGGGACCCCGCTTTCAGGCTGCAACACTGTACGCATTGACCAAGCAGGAAGTCCCACTGGACACACAGCACGGATGGCTCCTGAGGAAGCATGCGCTGCACTCCTCTATCTACGCTTACTCTGGAGTAAGCCGCATAGAACTCTGGCACTCAGTTCTGAATAGTGGGCGCCTCCTATGCCTTTAGCCAGCCAGCCTTTCACGAATAACCTTAACTCGTCCCAGACTTTCTCAAATCCAAAACTTTAAGCGCCTCTGCCTTCTCTCTTTAGGATAGAAAATAGTTTTAAAACGTCGTTTGTACGGTATTGAAACACACACCCACACACGATCCATTTTTCCCATTCTTTTAGTTACCCCTTTTTTCCCTTCTTCCTCCAGGTTCTCTTGGAAACCGAATCAAAACCATCCATCAACGGTTGGGGCCGATCCACACCAAAGTGAAACATGTTTAGCCCCATTGATGGGGGAGGGGTGGTGGTGGTGGAGGAGGAGGAGAGCACATGCTTCAAATCAAGCCAACTGAAACGTGCTTCTCTTCGATTGGAGCGTGTCCTTGGAAAAAATGGTTCCTTGTTGTTATTTTAAAAAACTTTCTTCTAGCCCAGCGACTCCACCCTCCCAAAGACACCCAGCGCCTTTCATTGAGGGGAAACCCTTTGGGGGTGAGAGGCCAACCCACGCACATTTGCCCTTGAAAGTAACCCCCCTTGAAACCAACCGGGCTTACTTCGGAGTAAGCCGCGTTCCTAAACGTCCGGAGACTAGAGGCGCAACTTGGCAGAACCTCCCGAAAGCGCCCGCGAGGAAGAGAAAAGTTTTACCCTCCTTGCTTCCAACCCTTCCTGCTCCGAAGTCAAACCCCTCTCAGCAAACGAGGAGAGAAATGCGCACTCGCCCTTCCCACTGAAGATCTGGACGCAACGGCTGCTCCACCGAAGCAATCTGTCGCTCTTCCCTCCCCCTCCCCCATCGCCCCCCCCTCCTCTCGAGGACCCCATCTACCAGTTGCTCCGTCCCCGCTCAATTATAATTACCCCGTCCAAGAATTAATTATAATAAATGTTTTCTTGATAAACTAACGAGATAATCCGGGCGGCACACGTCCTCTAATTACGGGAGGCCCGCAACAGCTCTCAGAAACATTTGGGTTGATTAATTTTCTGCCTGATGAGGATGAAAGAAAACATCATATCGACTGGCAAGAGGGGGGGAGCAGAGAACGAGCCCACGAAGACGGGGTCTTCTTGGGGGCAGCCGCCGGCTGAACTAACCGTCGGAGTTCCTGAGTAACTTCCAGGGAGAAAACCAGCAACTAACACCTAACGGGGAAACCCTTTCTTCCACCTCTCCATTGCTGTTCCACAAATGCGCGCGCGCGCTCTTTCCACACCCGAATTACAAACAGGCAGGTGTTCCTGATCTCGCACCTTCTCCCAAACTGCGCTCAACCACGTGGGCTTGGGGGATCTCAGAAATCTCCCCCCCTCCACCCCCCACCCCCAAAAAATATTGGGGGATTTGGAAAACTCTTAGGGTTGAAAATCCTGAAATTCTCTCCAGCGGGGGGTGGGGGGGTCTAAAGAAAGAGCTCCGGATTCGTCCATTTGAAAGTGCAAGCCTAGACGGGTCTACTCAAAAGTTCGCCCCATTGGGTTCCATGTCACTTGCTCACGGGTAAACGAGGTGAGGATCGCAGGCTTGGGTCGTCTGTTTTTGTCTCTCCTGCGCTCCAACCAACCAACTCACCCGAGAAAGCTGCCTCTCCTCCAAAGCATCAATACTCAGTACGAGTTTGGTGATGGACGCATGGATTGGGCCCAAAGTTTGCTTTCAGCTGCCTCTCTGCAGAGTGTGATGCTCAGTACCCTAAACCAGGACGTCAATTTCAGTATAAATGCTTTCCAAAGGAAACCTGCAATCCTTCTATGTACGCTTACCATGGGAGAGTAAGAAGGCCAGTTGATTTACTTCCGAGGAAACGTGGTTCGGCTTGTTCTCCCTGTGCTACCCCCCCCGCGCCCCCACCCTTAGGATCAAGATTTGAAGCATGATCCTAGATGGGAAGTCAAGTCCCATAGATTTGAAGGCTCGCTCACGGCCTCCAAGCAAGGTCACCGGGGACTTCGGCCCCGATCCTACACCTCGTCCTTGCAGTCCCAGGGAGGCTCTCTCCCTGGAATCCACGCGTGTCAGCGAAACTGGTGGGAACTCCAAGTCATGAAGGGTTAGAATCCCGGTGGAAAAATCTGCCTGATTTCTAATGGGACATATTGTTAAATCAGGTGGAAAGCAGGCGAATGTCCAGAGGAAAGCAACGAAGGCAGCTTTTGCACTTTTCTTAGTAAATTTCTCTCTGCATAATCCATTTTTACTCATATCTTCTTGTAAAATGAATACTAGCATTTTTTGCACTACCAAGCTAGGAAAAATAATAGTCACTCCTCTGTATGAAACTCTGGCAGGCTGGAACATTCGTCATTTCATTATATAATTCTGTATAGACATAGGGTGCCCACAAAATATTTCTGTGGGTGTAATACACTTACGTACACACTGTAGCACACACGATTGAAATATTATAGAAAGTTAAATGGATGGAACTTTGATGTGCCATTCCTATGTAAGAAAATCATGTTTGTTTGTTTTTTTAAAAAAAGGCATAACTCAACAACTCGAAACACCCAAGGTAAACAAAAAGATTTTCCTTACACTCCAGTTTTATTCAGAGAGAGAGAGAGAAAGCGAGAGAGAGGTGAAGTGTACGGTGGCCAAAGAGAGACATACAAATCATATTTAGACATATTCGGATATTCTTCGGAACTATGTTTGTGTGCTTAAGCGAAAATGTTTGAAACTTCTGGCCTGGTTCGCTCTTCTTTCTCTGCCAACCCCTCAAAAAGTGTGTAAAGTGTGTGCAAATTGCCTGTGGCCAGTGGAGGGACAACCCGGAGGTCCCAAAAGGGCGAGTGGCACTCCGGATCCTCCCAGCACGTCCACTCCATTGCTTGCCTCACAAACTAGGCGATCTCCTCTGGAGTAAACGCCCCTGCCGTCAATGGGGCTTCATTCCAAGCAAAGAACTGGGGCTGCCGAACCCAAATCAAAATGTCTCTCCGGGTACAGTTGGGCCCCGCACAGAATCCGTTTTCTCTTTTCTATCATCAGACAACAACAGCCTCGTTTCTGCCCTGATCCTCTCTCTCCTTGCCTCCTTGCCTTTCTTACTTTTTTAAAAAAAACAGCTTCAGAGATCTGTGCGACTCAAAAGCTTGCCACTGTAAGCAACCTGCCCCCACCCAAAAGAAACAATAAAAGTATAGTTCAACCACGTTGGATCCTACCTGATCAGCCTCTTCTCCTTCCAAACTCTCTCTCTCCCCTCCCCCCTTTCTAATCCAGGTTCTTCCTTCTGGATAGTTTCCTTACAGTTGCTTGAAAATTCAATGTTGTGTTTGCCAAATGATTTTTTTTTTTAAAGTCTATCGATCCGGCTCTCTGGGAGACATCTAGTTATCAATAACCAACGAGTTGGGTGGATTTAATTCAAATTTCCTCTCCCCTCCCCCAATGACAAGAAAAGAAAGAAAGAATCTGTTGGATTCACAACCCAGCTAAACCACAAGGCTCAAGATTTAAATCATTTTCGTGGTTTCTCTCCTCTCCCTCCCTCCCCCGCATTCCCGCCCCCTGTTACTCCACAGCATCCCTGGCTGCAAATCTATTTTATATACATCCTTCTTACGTCTAAGTCCGGTTGAATTCAGTGGTATTTACTTCCGAGTAAACAAGCACGGGATTGAGTCAAATGGAAAGTAAATCCAAGTGCTTACCTTAAGTGGCTTATGGATGGAGCAATTATGCGCCAGAAGTTGAATTTGAATTATCTTCCTCCACCAACGCATTCACCCCCACCCCACAACAACAACAACCAAAAAAAAACCAACCCACAATAAAATTTATCCCTGCATTTTTATCAGGAGGGGAAATTAATTCATATATTTATATATATAGTAAAGAAAAGCAATTAACCCGGAGGGCCCGGGTTGACCAGGGAAGATTTTTTAAATAAATAATAAACAAATAAACATATCAACATCACGCACCGGGTGTCCCTTTCCGTTTGTTTTCGGTAAACGAAATCAAAATCATACGGTTTTTGAGGAGGGCTTTTTTACAATTAAAAAAAAATCCTACCAATGTCTCGCTGAGATACGTTTAACATAGCAAGTTTTCATAAGAACTTTCTTCAGTAGAGAGACCTCCGAGATCCATACAAAGACACACAAACACGCCCTTCCTCTCCCTCCCCGAGGAAGGAAGGAAGTCCCATTGATTTCAACAGAACTTCCTTCCAAGAGTTTCGCGATTCAGAAAAGGAGGCGAACGGTTTTCTACCAGAGAGCAGAAGAAATTAAACCTATTAGCCTTTCCGAGGAAAGCTTATGAAAAAATAGCGCCAACGACAAATATATAAATATCAATATATCTGTATCACCTACCTTAAAGCTGCCGTTCAAAAAAAAATCCTGGAAAAACAACCAGCCGACTTATCCTGCAGGAGTTTCTCAAAGCCCAGAGGGTTTGGGGGGATTTTTTTTTTCCTCCTACAAAAGAAACCAAAAGACAGAAGGGTTAGAACCTTCCTTCCTGCTTCTCAAGTGGTTAAAAAAAAAAAAATCAAATTAAAAAAAAAATCAAAAATTAAAAATCTTAATTTTGATTATCAATTAGTATTGGAGGGAGGGGGAGGGTCGAAATGTTTCTTGAGCATTTTTATTTATAAAAAATGTTTTTTTTTCCTTTAAAAAAAAAAAAAAGGAAAGGAAAGAAAAAGAGCCGACTCACACCCCCACCAAAGACCCCCTCACACACAACCCCTCCTCCGGTGAGTGGAGGGGCGCCGCGGCCGGTTGCGCTGGAGCGAGGTTGAAGACTTTTGGGGTGATGGTGGTGGCGCCACTGCTGGCTCGAAGGAGGCGCGCTCGCCCTCGCCCGCTCGCTCGCCTCTGCCTCTCCCTCTCGCTCGCTCTCGCGCTCGCTCTCCCGGGTTGGTTTGCTGCGAAAGCTCCTCTCGGGCAACTTTTTTGACGCCGGCGCTCCAACCAATGGCAAGCAGGGGATGATTGACAGATCTAAGCCAGAGGGAAAAGAATAAAAACAGACAACGGGGGGACAAGGAAAACAGGGCAGCGTTTCGCCAGGGGGACAATTAGACAACAAATAACAGCTACTTTTTAAAAAGAGAGGGAGAGCGAGAGAGCGAGAGCGAGAGCGAAAGGCACGCAGGCACAAAAAAAAAAAAATACAGGGAAATGTTTTCTCTCACCCCCCTGTCTAAAACACGCATCCACGCTCGTGGGCACTTTCTGGATCGAAATCGATCGACGCCTGGCGCGCTAGAGGAGCTGGGATCGGGTTACCCTCTTTGCTATGGGGCAGGGAAAGAGGAGGAAAAGGGGGGAGGAGGAGGAAAGAAGGGAATAAGAAGAGACGGGGTGGGGAGAATTAGCGCTTTGGTCGTATTGAGTAAGCATCGAAAAGGAAGGCGGGAGAGAAATCGAAGTGGCCCAGAAATAACCCAGAACAATGTGGCGGCATTTGGATGTCGTTTTGGGCTGCAGCCTTCAAGGATGGTTCTCAGGGAACTTGGGGGATGGGAAAGGGAGAAAGAAAGACAGGGAGAGTGATTATTCTGGTGATGGTTCTGCTGATGTTAATTAAAAGGGAGAGTGTTAAGGAGACACACACACACCCATACACACACGGTCCCGATGCGCTCGTGTCTCCGTAGAAAGGAAAGGCAGGCAGGGAATCCTCAGCCAAACTCACCCTCTTCTGCTCAGAGAAGGGGTGTAATTGCTAGGCACAGATTGGACCGTGATTTGGGTGAAATGCCTGCTTCGAGACCTTTCTCCCCGCGTGTGCGTGGGAACGCGCATTCGCGTGCGTTGTGGCTGAGGCACCTGCTGGTCCACTTCTTAGGCCCGGTAAGAATTTGAACAGAGTGGATTGAAACTCTTGGGGTGAAAAGTCCCCTGAGCACCAGCGGAAGTGGAGCTGAGTTCCGCTTGGGCTCATCATTCCTATGGCTGACACACCCTCTGCTCACTTTCCTACCTGGGAGTAACACAGTTGCACTTACTTCTGAGTAGACATGCATAGGATTGCAGCGGAAGTCATTCCTTTCTTTAAAAAAGAAAGGAAAAGCAAGTCCCATGGATGTCAATCGCCAGTGGCAGCCAATAAAGACACTTGGGAGGTTAAAAACACCCCCCACATAACACAGTTTATCATCACGACTGCCAGGAAGAATCTGTTCAACTTTTACACGAAAGCAAGTTGCGGTTGTTTTCTGCAGTGGATTGGGATGCTACTCAACTAATGGCAAAACCAGGCTGGAAATGAGCAAACAGGCCTTGGAAGAATCACCAAATTCTTCGTTTTCGTTGGAGTCCAGAGACTCACCCATTTTTAAAAATAAAATAAAAAATGAAACAACAGAAAGAATTTTTTTAAAAATCACAAGTTTTCACTTTAGAAGGAACTGCCCAGAAGTATTTACATCATATTCGAGGGATACAGAACACGTCCATTAAAAAGATTGCACGCATTTATTGTAGTTCAAGTGAAGATTATAAACAAATTCAAGACAATATTAGAGAGAGAGAGAGAGAGAGAGAGAGAGAGAAAGCGAATTCGAGTTATAGCCCACCCCATCCCGAAGGCTTGAGGCGGGTAACAGTACATTTTTAAAAAAAGTCATAGAAAAGGCAAAGATGCTATAGAAACAGAATGAAAGGAAATCGGATTAAATTTGTCCCTATTACACAAACCAGTTCAAATAAGGGTTCGGATAAAGGAGTGATCTCCTCCTCATGTATACACTCCAAAAGAAAACGTCCCAAATCTGTATCACTGTAATATTAGGTGGAACTCAAAGGTCACAAGGGGCAGTGCAAGCTTTCGAGTTCTTCAGAACGCTTCATCAGGCAAGATAGTAAACAAAGCTGCCCCCCAAAAGGGAGCGGATGATGTTCAAGCCATAGAGTCTGTATTTGGTTACGGTCTTAAAATGGAAAGTGGAAGAAGGCCGCAAACATTTAAATTAAAGCTCTATCAGATACAGAGATGGACAAACATAGAATTCGTGGTTGTTGTTGTTTTCAGTCTCTGCCAGACTAATGGAATTGGATCTTCTGCACTATTGATGTTCTAGCAATTACATCCCCTCTTTATTTCTCTTTCTAAGGGGGGGGGGGGAATGTGTTGTAATCAAATCAGATTCTCACTGCAATTAACGAATTATTGCAAAACATCCTACCTAGCTGTTTCCAACACAGCCCTTTCTGTTTTTCCTCTTTCACTCTCAGCAACCCCCCCCCCACGCTTTTCGAAGGTTAAAAAGAGGGGGGAAGCAACAGCATCAGCAGCCCCCAGTGTTTTAGCCGGACTGCCTTTGGGCGCTCATTTTTTCTGGAGGTCCATTTTAGCCTTTAAAACACACACATATACACGATAATTAGCCCTGCTGGGGGGCGTGGGGGGGATAACCGAGAAACAAGGGGAGAAAGTACAAGCCTCTGTTGAGAGCCTGGAGAAAGCTATCCCCTACCCCGAAACTGTCGATTTTGTTCAAGAACACTTTGGATGAGTGCAGAAATAGGGAAAGGGGCGCTCGGCATTTTGGAGAGTCCTTTTCCAGCAGAGAAACGGCCAACTCTTCTCCTTGCGATACCCGGCGACCGGCTCAGCCGCCGCAGACCCCTCCTCACACGAGCAGCAAATCACTTATCCATCGCAACGACTCGATGGCGTGAGAAGGGGGGCACGGGACCACCCCGATCCTCCGAACACGCCGTTCCTCGAAAGTAAAGTCCGTCCCACCGAAACGGGACTTAAAAACAACTATAAAAAGGTCCGATTAAAAGTCAAAGTTTTTTTTTGGGGGGGGGGAGGTGCGTGGGAGGGTGAAATGTGGGTGGGGGGGAGGAAGGCAGGGGAGACCGAGGATTGGGAAAAAGATTTGGAGGAAGAATTCTCAGGGAAGCAGAACGGAAGTGTATCCTTGTAAGTATCGCATTTCGGGGCAGTTATATGGATGTGGATGCCCTGTCCATAGGCTTGTATGGAGACACGCTCAGGCGGTGCTGAAATTGACCAGCCATGGAACCGCTAGAACAAGCTGAGCAATCTTTCCTCCGCCGCTGTATACAGAGGTGGTTGCTGGCCAGAATCATCCAACACCCTGTTTTTTTCCCCTCCCTCCCTCTTCCTCTCTCCTCGGTTTCTCTTTTGCCCCCTGGTCCAATAACTTTGGCATAATCGCTCGGCCAATAATAAAATCCACTGGCCAGAAACGGACAGTGGTGTTGCGGTACCAACGCCTCAGTCAAACGCTGGGCTCCCTCCCTCGCTTCCAAATTCTCCATCCACTTCAGACGTCTAAAAAAGCAAGATCGCGATGATTTTGTCACGGTTTGGTAAATTTACCCCTTAAGAGGCTTTCATAAATCCCAGAACACACCTTCAGCCAGATTTGAATATAGATTTAGGTTTTAAAACCCAGTCGCCGAGAACACGGCTTTATCAAAGAGAATTCCCCCTTTAGCTTAGCAATATCGATGCCCCGACGGCTCTTACCAAAAAACATAAAAATAAAAAAATAAACCCAAAGGGGAGGGGGGAGAAAAGAAAAGGAGTCAGGAAAAAGAAAGAAAGAAAGAAAGAAAACAGAAAAAAATCGGACCTGAAAGCGGGAGTTTGGCGAAAACAGGGAACCCCGTTTTGGGTGTGTGTCTACATGGGTTTTGCAAGAACAGTGTCTCGGACTAGCAAGCCAGCCTTTTACGCAGCTGATGGGAAAGTTAGAAAGTTGTGCGCGCGCGCGCGCGTAAAACTCGATCTTCCTCATCTGTAAGAAAGTGGAGGGTTTTGTTTTTTTGGGGGGGTTTGGTGGGGGAGGCGGATCAGACTTTCCCCCCCTCTACGCCAGTTTTCTATCCTCTTTCCTGGTCCATTTGGAAATCTTTACAGCCCCAGACGCCGAATTCGGGTTGGGATAAACACAGCGACAACGCGCGCTAACTTGGCAGTGGCGCCTTCTACTCCTGGGATGTAAGAGAAGGAGCGAGGGAGAGCGAGGGAGCGCGCGAACTCCTCGTGTGCAGTAAGTTACTTTGCGATCCTCATGCCAGCTGTTGAAGATGGCCATTGCTTTCTCCTCTTGCTATCCATCCTCTCTCTCCCCCCACCCACTCCCTCCCTCCCTCCCTCCTTCCTCTCCTCCTCTGCGCTCGGTCCAGAACGATGCTCCTTTTTGTAAGTTTCATTGGCTTTGCAACCTGCAAGGTGCTGCTAAGGATGGAGGCGGTTGAACACGACGGCGATCCTCTCTTCCGAGATCAGGAGAGGCTGTAGATGAAACGCGCACCACCACGCACACGTTTTTCCTCCTCCTCCCCCCCCCCACCTCTCAGGAAACCATTTTCAGAAGAGTTTTCTCCAGCTTTTCCCCCTCTTTCTAATCGCCTCCTAGGAGAGGAGATTCGACCAACTTCTTCAGCCTTCCCTCCGCCAGAGCCCTCCAGGGCTTTGCTTCTCTGAACCAATCGATCAGTTCTTCTAAACTTTTTGAAGCTGATCAGCAATACATTATTATTATTATTATTATTATTATTATTATTATTATTCGCTTTAAAAGACCCTCTGCTTGGCTTCCTCGGCCTGCCTCCTTCTGACCAAAACAAATTGGGGTGAAGAAAAAGATGGGCACAGACAGGAAAACAGGACAGTGGCAAGGTGGGGGGGGGCGAATGGGGGGGAGAGCTAGTCAATTTCCCAACAGGGCGGGGGGAGGGCACGTGGTCCAAATTTCTTAAACTACAATGGATGTTTCATTTAATTATTATTATTATTATTATTATTATTATTTAAAAAAATTGCTTGCCATCATCTGGCGGAAGGGTGGTGGTGGGGTGTGTGTATTATTCCTATGCAACTTGTCAACGCGCAGATCTCAGATTTGCATGAAAAGTTCTCGAGTTATGTCTTTTTTCTTCTTGTTCTTTTTTTAAAAAAACATTTATTATTATTATTATTATTATTATTATTATTATTATTATTATTTTACAAACTCGTGTGCTCTTCGGAGGTTCCAAAGCACCGTGGAGAGAGAAGGTGTGTGAAAAAATTGTGAGGAATCTCAGAGGAAAAGCAGCCAGCGGCGCCCGCCCGCCCGCCGCCCCCCCTCCACCCACGGTTCCACTGCAACGTGGGTCCCATTTTCGCTCCGATTTCGATCCCCTGGGGTTCTCCATGTTCCTCCCCTGCGAAACCCACTGGAGACCCGAAGTCCCAGCCACATCCCTTTCCTGACTTCCGTGGAAACGCATTTAGGATCGGTGTGAGTGTGTGACTGACTTGGAAGCCCCTTCTTCCTGGGTTGGTGGGTTTTACACGAGCTCTGTTCAAATCGAATTAGGGTGATATAAACGTGAGGTAGGTTGGCTTGTGAAGGGGCTTCATTCTGAGCCGCAAATCCTTGAGTTGAGGGTCTGCTTTGCCGTGTTTGGGGGGTGGGTGGGTGAGAGGGGGCTCTGCCTGGAGGCCGCATCTGTCCAAACAGTTTGTACATTTTTGTGTGTCTCCCCCCTCCGCAATCTCTTGCTTTTTGTATCACACTTACCCCGGCGAAGAGCTCTGGACAACTCCAAAGCTTGCACGATTTTGTGGAATTTTGGTTGCTCCTAATACCGGTATCTCCTAACTCTGGATTTGGTTGTTGAGGGGGGGGGGAACTTTCACTTCTATGGGGGCATTCTCCCCGCCTCTTCAGCCCCTTCTTTTCTCCCCCCCGCCCCCCGCCCCCCGCCCCCCACGCTTCGCTTTATACAGACCGCATTTCCTAGAATCCGATCGCCATAGAAAACAACCATTACAGTCCAATATATTTGCGTTTGTTGGCAAACTTCATACAACGGAGGGAGAGAAAGCGGGGTGGGGGGAGGGAGAGAGAGAGAGAGAGAGAGAGAGAGAGAGAGAGAGAGAGAAACTAGCCAGCCCAAAACGGCGAGGGGGGTGGGTAGGGGTCGGGAGAAAGAAGAAAAGGCTACCCCGGTGTGGCTTTAAAAAGTCGTTTCAAACAACCTCCCATCTTTGGTTTGTAACTCTTTTTCAAAGCTGTCTTTCCTTGCTTAAGAAAAGCTGCTTTATGGAGCGGGTGTCCCGAAGAACTTTCTCTCTCCCCCCCTCCCCTTCCTATGATTTTTAATTAGGACCCATCAATTATTTGGAGAATCGATATCATATAATCCGGAGTGGCGATGGGATAAGGTTTTAATCGGAGGGATTGGGGGGGGGGTCCCCCCTCTAGCCTCTGGCTAATACAAAGGCAAGCGTTGATATAAATAAGATTCACACACACGCACGCAAGACCTAACAAAACGTCACTTGTTAGAAGATACAGCGAGAAAAGGGGGGGGGGGTATAAAAGATGGTAAAAGGAAATCATTACACCTATATGAAGCATTACACCTCTGTATGTATGCATGTATGTGTTATCTGTTATCACACACACCCCTTCGGCTTCTCATTTCCCGGGGGGAGGGGCTGCTATTCCAAGTTGTCCTCTTGTATATTTACAAACAAACAAACAAACAAACACCCAAATGTAAAATCATTTAGAAATCTCTTTCTGTGTCCCCTCGTCAAAAATAGTATTTGACTTGTAAAAAAGAAAACAAAAAAATAAAAAGGTCAAATTTGAATTAAATAACTAATTTTTTTTAGAGCTATTAAAAATAGTAATTCTTAAAAACAAACAAATGATTTTCAACGTTGTTATTTTCGGAAATGAATTGGGGTTGGGGGGGAAAGGACGGAATGATAGAAAGAAGGAATGAGCAGAGGGAGGGGTGTCTTTTGCAGTTCTTTATATGCCCCCCCCCCGGAAATTCTTGACTGTTGGGAATTTCTTTAAGGATAATGCAGTCTGATTTTTAGGAAATAGGAAAAAACTCCTTGTGAAGTTGGCAGAAAACTGAACCTTTTTAAATGATACCCATGTTCTGATGGAGCTCAAATCAAACCCACCCACCCCAAACCCCTTAATGTATGTGTGTATATATATATATATATATATATCCCTCGTTTCTGCCTGACTAAACTGGTTTGTTTGTTTGTTCTCCAAAGCTGAGCATTATCCAAAAGTGAGAGGCCATTTCAGTGCTTGATCTCGGTGAGTTTAATATATGCAAACTAAACTGGGTTTTTTTTGGAGGGGGGAAGGAAAGGAAGAAGGGGGGAGTTTACCCGAGTAATTACGGCTAAGAGTGGACAAAAGTTGCTTTAAAATGTTAATAATTCTCTCTCCTACCCCTCCACCCCACGATCTGATCAGGACGGTTAAAAGAACCAGCTCAGGTAGATAATCTATGAAATATAATATTTCGCTTTTAATCTGAAGGTAGCCTTTCTGGCCATTCCTCCCTCCCCCCCCCCCAACCTGGCAGGGCTTACTGTATGAAATCCCAATTTATTTAAAAGCGTTGTGGTTTAATAATATACAACGAGGACCCTCCATTTAGTTCAGAGGAAACCTCGCGCCCCCACACTCTCTCTTGAACTTTCTCCCTAATCATGTCTAATGAAAACGTAGGATTTCCCATGATTTTGGAGTGGGGGGCAGAGAAGAAAAAAGAAGAGCAAAAATATAATGTATTGTCATTAGAATTGACTGTCGGATCCAAGGCAGCTCTTAACTGAAAAGAGAGGGGGTGGGGGTAGGGAAGGCAACCTGTTTTAATGGTTCAGTTGGAGGAGAAGATTACAGACTTTATCCAAACAAGGAGTCAATTAATAAGGGGGGGGGGGGGGTTGTAGCCATTAACCCTAATGTACTTGCGTCAGTATCAGCCCGGAGGGAGAGGGGAGGAGGACAGCTCCTACCTGAACCCTGGGGGCAGTGATGCCCCCCGCTGCCACCCCCCACCCATCTTAACATATGGTCAATTCCCCCCCCCCCCTTACGCCCCAGACAAGGAAAAGTTGAAGAGGATTGTAGTCTTTGCTGCTCTCTCTCTCTCTCTCTCTCTCTCTCTCTCTCTCTCTCTCTCTTTCTGTGTGTGTGTGTGTGTGTGTGTGTGTTTGAGTGAAGTAGAGCTCAAGGGGGCTATATTGCTCTTTTGCAAAATTCCCCCCCCCCATGGGGCATCCTTTCTCTTTCTGAAAGGATGCCCCAAGGCAGGAAGGCAGGCTATGGTCTATGAGCCACCGAAGACCGGCCCGATCTCTCCTCTGTTTTACTCTGAAGTAACCCCCCGCCCCAGTTGAGGGGATCATATTCCCAACATTGGGAAGAGGGTACTCTCAGGATTGGGCTGCACGTGTTTCAAATGTTCGGGAACTCTCTCTCTCCCCCAACCCCCATCCCAAAGCATCATGAATAGCAGCACACAGAGAGAGGGACACACACCTGGCTGAGGTCGCTGCACTTTGCAAAATCAATCTGTCCTTAAGTCAAACAGAAATCCAGGTTTGTTTTTTTTAAAATCATCATCATCATCATCATCATCCCCCACCTTTATACTCTGGTTGAATGAAACGTCTGTCCCCCCACAAAGTTGAGAAAAGCGCCTTTTCATTTTTACAACTGGTACTTCCTGGCTTTTCACCCACACCCCCATCACGCCTCAGATCCTAAGCACATTTGAAACATGATCCTGTGCATTGAATGCCACTGGGTTCCATGAGACTTGCTCCCAAGGAGCTGTGCGCATGAGTGCAGTCCCTGGTTCCATTGAGGAAGGACACGCTTTCATCCAGGGGCTCCGATCCTGCTCCATTCGCATCCAGAGGACAAGGCCTCCTGGCTGGTTGTACAGGGCCAAGTCAAATTGGATTTGATGGGCTCAGTTGGGGCTGAGAAATCTAGAGCTTGGTATGAACATATTAGGAGGAAGTCCCCAGTATAAACATTCCAGTTCCTAAATAGTAATAAAATCATCATCATCATCATCCAACACATTCCAAATAAAATGTAGATTGCAAACTGGGACCTCTTTGGGGCAGGGACCTGCCTTAACAGTAATCCTGAAAATGGAGAATAACAGCAATATTAATTAGACTGCTGTTTCTTACAAGAATCCCATTCTGTGAAGCACTGAGATTTTTCTTTTACAGTAAGGCATTGTTAGGGAGATAACACTCATAGAACATACACGTCTGCACACCCACACACTTAAAGATCATCCCAAACTGTTCACAACATCATAGCAATAAAAATGCATTTAGGACTCAATTCAATGCATGTTTAGACATAAAAAAAGCCACACAACTTCCAAGTTGGAATTTGTGAGGTCCCCCCCCTCTTTATGTCTAAACATGCATAGGATTGAACTTTATGTAATATATCTTCTTCCTGAGGTAGTGGGGTGGGGGAACCAAATCAATTCACATTTGCAATTTGATCCTAGAGGTATCCTTCATTTCAGGCGTGTTCAGGGGTTTGAGCTTTGTGGGATTCTTGCTTGCTCCGAATTCGAACTTGGATCACACATCTGAAGGCAAATCTCTTTCCTCCCCCCCCCCTTCACCAGATTAGGGCTAACTATACCTTCCCATCAACCCCAACTCCTGACTCATTTCAATTTTGGCCCCGTAGGGCTTTGTGATTTCTCCAGGATGTTTGTAGAAATCTCGATGGGAGGTTCATAGAAGGTTCGTAGAAACCTCAATGGGAGGAGATGAAAATCAGAAGAGAACCAGGTCAAATCAGACGAGGTGGATTCCTAACCAGATAAGCCAAAGCTGGCAATGAGGTTACACCTATTTCCTCTGAAAATGCCTCCCCTCCCCATATCGGGAACATTTACACTTTGACAGTAAAGGTGGGTAGAATCGGAGGGAGGATCCACACTACTGCTTTAAAAAGGTTTAAAACAGCTTATAACAGTAGTGACAACTGTTGGGGCCCAGGACACACTCCATATGCAGTTTTCAAAACGTTTTCAAAGTGTTGTATCCTGCTTGGTGTAGATCGGTCCAGAGTTCCAGCCACATTTAGGGCGCAAACCTATGCGGATGTAACCCCTTGGGGGGAAAAGTCCTACGACTCCCAGCATTCCCCAGCCAAGGGAATGCTGGGAGTTGTAGGACTTTCCTGCCTAAGCATGCATAGGATTGTGTCCTTAGTGTCTACACCTTGTGTCAAATCGTTATGAATGTGGAATAAAAAGCAGGATATGACACCAGGGAAGCGGTATATGGAATGTGTCAGAGTGTCATCAGACAAGCGTTTGATGATGGCACGCTCGCTACTGCCCACTTACGGATGTCTGTGCGTCCTTTAGACAATGACGTCTGCCTCCCGTGTGTCTCTCACTCCTTCCACTCCATTGCAAAAATAGACCCCCTTTAATCCGCCTTGACAGAAAAGAAGAAAAAAGCCACGGAATGTGCCGCCATTTCCTGCTGCGTGCAGCAAAATGGCGCCATAAAAGTGGCCCCTGAATGGGCCGCATGGTCGTTGCTGCTTCCTCTTTGTCTCCACATGTAAAGAGATCATCGCTATTGTGGGAGAGCACCAGGAGGTCATAATGATGGAAGGGAAATGGGAAAATCCACCCACCTGTGACATTATCAAGTGCCCCAACAGTTATCGGTGCACTTCAATACCACTGTAAAGCAGTAGCGTAGATCCAGGGCACAATTGGCTACAAAGAACCAAACACATCTATTAGGATGTCCCCAGCTAGATCTACGCTATGGCTTTATCGCAGTATTGAAATGCACTGATAACTGTTGGGGTACAATCCATAGACCGCTTTCATAGTGTTATATCCTGCTTTTTAGTCCACGTTAGTGTAGATCTGACCGAGAGAGAGAGAGAGAGAGAGAGAGAGAGAGAGAGAGAGAGAGAATTCATTTACCTGCCACAATTCTGCACAGTGAGGCCATGATCCAGCCACACTGAAGACTTAATAAGTCCCATTGATTTCAGTGGGATTTTAAAAATGTTTCTCTTTGTTTGGATGGTGCCATGATGATGATGGTTAGAAAATAACTTCCACTGAAAGTTAATGTGAGGCATGGTAGAGTGTAAATATAACAGGTGACCCTCAAAATAAATCCCAAGCCGTGAGGAACAACAGAAATGAATAGATGGGTTTGTTTGTTCTTTGTTCATACATCTAGATCTTGGGACCCCGCTGGTGTTCAACTTTCTACTCTCCCTAACCCATTTTCAATCGGTCTGTCGCTCTGAAACAAGCATGAGTGAACACACATGAGAGTTTCCCCGCTCCATATTAGCCCCTTTCGGGAAAGTAATTCCAGGGGATGAAGAAAGCTTGGGGATATTAGCCATCTCCGGCCTTTTTATTTTTAAAGACAGATACACACGCAGAGAGACTCCCTAAGAGACCTGCTATCTTGCCTCTGGCACTGAGGGATGGGCGGGGAAGAGACCCTTCCAAAATGTCCTCTTAATAGGCACCCTCTCAAGAGAAGCAAATTATTTGAAATGCAACAACTGACCTAATTTGAGAATTGAGGTGGGGTGGGGTGGGGCGGGTGGAATAATATACACTGGGAAAGAAAAAGAATCAGCCCACTGCAGATGGGAAAGAGACCAGTACCCAGCGAGCTCTCCTATACCATTGGTTAACTGGGGCCAAGGCTGTTCTTCTCTGATCAGAAAGGCTTTCCCCAACCTTGCAACCTGAGAGCCGGGTTTCAAGCAAAGCAAAAAACCCTATGTCTCTTCCTCTAAAGAGCTTTTAGTGCAGCCTTCCTCCATACCATCGGAAGCCTTGGACTAGAAATCTCATCATCCCCAGGCAACTGATGGGAGTTGTAGCCTGAGACATCAGCAAGGCACATGGGCCTAATCTACACCAGGCAGGATATTGCACTATGAAAGTGGTATGAAAGCGGTATATAAAAGAGAGGAGCCACACTACTGCTTTATAGCAGTATTGAAGTGCACGGACAACTGTTGGGGTCCACTGACACATTCCATATATCGCTTTCATACCGCTGTATCCTGCTTGGTGTGGCTACTGCCTTTTATATACCACTTTCACACTGCTTACATAGTGGTATATCCTGCTTGGTGTAGATTAGGTCCAGGTTTGCCAGGGCAGTGCTAGTAGCTCATGTGTGGCTTCTCCTTCAAATCCTGGTCACGTTTGGAGATGCTTTTAAACCTTCTCCATCGGCCACTTTCATGGAGGCAGTGGTGTTGTAGTGGAGTCAGGACTCAGAGGGACACAGCATCAGCATGCTTTTATTAGCAGAGACTAGGGGTGTGCACGGACCCCCCGGATCGGATCGGGACCCGGATCGGGACCTCCAATTTTGTCCCGGACCGGTTCGGACAAAATCGGAGGCCCCCCGGACCGGATCGAGTCCGATCCCGACCCAAAAATCGTACATTTTTGGATCGGCCGCCATTTTTTTCCCCATAGACTTGCATTGCAATGCAAGTCTATGAGGAAAAAATGGCGGCCTAACTCCCTCCCCCCCCGGGGCCGTCCGCTGTGGACGGCCCCGGCAGGTAAACCCCCTCCCCCGCGCTCCCTACCCCCCCCTGGGGCCGCCTGCTTCCATCCGCTGGCGCCCGCGGGCGCCAGCGGATAGAAGCGGACGGCTCCGGGGGGGGGGTAAGCCCCCTTCCCCGCCACTTACCTTCTCGGCACGTCCGGCGCCGGCGGCTACTACCAGCGGGCTCCGCGGCCTACTCTCGAGTAGCGCGCCGGGTGATGACATCACCCGGCGCGCCACCCTGGAGCAGGCCGCGGAGCCTGCTGGTAGTAGTAGGCGCCGGCGCCGGACGGGAGCCGCCGGGCCGGGCAGGTAAGGGCCCCCCTCCCCCCTCCCCCCTCCGCGCGCCCCCTCCTCCCCTCCACGCACCCCCTCCTTACCTTTCCGGCCCGGCGGCTCCCGTCCGGCGCCGGCGCCTACTACTTCCAGCAGGCTCCGCGGCCTGCTCTAGAGTAGCGCGCCGGGTGATGACATCACCCGGCGCGCCATCCTAGAGCAGGCCGCGGAGCCTGCTGGGAGTAGTAGGCGCCGGCGCCGGACGGGAGCCGCCGGGCCGGAAAGGTAAGGGCCCCCCTCCCCCCTCCGCGCGCCCCCTCCTCCCCTCCACGCACCCCCTCCTTACCTTTCCGGCCCGGCGGCTCCCGTCCGGCGCCGGCGCCTACTACTTCCAGCAGGCTCCGCGGCCTGCTCTAGAGTAGCGCGCCGGGTGATGACATCACCCGGCGCGCCATCCTAGAGCAGGCCGCGGAGCCTGCTGGGAATAGTAGGCGCCGGCGCCGGACGGGAGCCGCCGGGCCGGAAAGGTAAGGGCCCCCCTCCCCCCTCCGCGCGCCCCCTCCTCCCCTCCACGCACCCCCTCCTTACCTTTCCGGCCCGGCGGCTCCCGTCCGGCGCCGGCGCCTACTACTTTCAGCAGGCTCCGCGGCCTGCTCTAGAGTAGCGCGCCGGGTGATGACATCACCCGGCGCGCCATCCTAGAGCAGGCCGCGGAGCCTGCTGGGAGTAGTAGGCGCCGGCGCCGGACGGGAGCCGCCGGGCCGGAAAGGTAAGGGCCCCCCTCCCCCCTCCGCGCGCCCCCTCCTCCCCTCCACGCACCCCCTCCTTACCTTTCCGGCCCGGCGGCTCCCGTCCGGCGCCGGCGCCTACTACTTCCAGCAGGCTCCGCGGCCTGCTCTAGAGTAGCGCGCCGGGTGATGACATCACCCGGCGCGCCATCCTAGAGCAGGCCGCGGAGCCTGCTGGGAATAGTAGGCGCCGGCGCCGGACGGGAGCCGCCGGGCCGGAAAGGTAAGGGCCCCCCTCCCCCCTCCGCGCGCCCCCTCCTCCCCTCCACGCACCCCCTCCTTACCTTCCCGGCCCGGTGGCTCCCGTCCGGCGCCGGCGCCTACTACTACCAGCAGGCTCCGCGGCCTGCTCTAGAGTAGCGCGCCGGGTGATGACATCACCCGGCGCGCCACCCTAGAGCAGGCCGCGGAGCCTGCTAGTAGTAGTAGGCGCCGGCGCCGGACGGGAGCCACCGGGCCGAGAAGGTAAGTGCCCCCCTCCTCCCCCCCCCCGCTGTCCACTTTCATCGGCGGGCGCCCGCTGGCGCCCGCCAATGGAAGCGGCGGTGGGCGCCAGTGGGCGCCCGCCGATCCGCCGATCCGCCGAACCGGTTCGGAGCTTTTTCGGACCGGTTCGGATTGGATCGGCCGATCCAGCTGCAGGATCGGAAATCGGATAATTTATCCGATTTCCCACTGGACCGGACTCGGATCGTGGATCGGGTCCGATCCAGTGCACATCCCTAGCAGAGACCCAACATCGTCTACCAACTAAGCTTTCCCTCTACCTAACTAAGGTAGAGTTCCCTCTACCAACTAAGCTTTCCCTCTAAGCTTTGCTGCAGTCCTCTCAGAATCTGGGCAATGGGAAGAGGATGAATTTTCTCAACAATAATATATTGCTCTCTGTTGTAATGCAAAGAATTTCTATTTATTTATTTATTTACAATATTTGTATACTACTCTACATTCAAAAGTTTTCAGAGAAATGAACAACAGATAGCATAACAAGATAAAAGAATAAAAACACCAGGTTAATGAATTCCTTTTCAATTTTTTTTTAAAGAAACAGTTCTGTGGAGGGGGGGGTCTTGGTCTTGAATGGGTATTTAAGAGCCATTTGCTCTATGAAGGGCCTGCTCCTGGTGGAGATGGAAATAGCTAGAACTGGTTTGTTGGTATGGATCAACAAAAGTGCCTGAATTTGTGGATGCTTCAAAAATGCCCTGAATTTTGGACACGGATATGGAGACCGTTACGATGAATCATAGAATAGTAGAGTTGGAAGGGGCCTATAAGGCTATCGAGTCCAACCCCCTGCTCAATGCAGGACTCCACCTTAAAGCATCCCTGACAGATGGCTGTCCAGCTGCCTCGTGAGTGCCTCTAGTGTGGGAGAGCCCACCACCTCCCTAGGTCGTGGGTTCCATTGTTGTACCGCTCTAACAATCAGGAAGTTTTTCCTGATTTCCAGCCAGAAGTGCCTGCACTTCAAAATTTACCACTTCATGTAAGACATTTAAAATTGCTGCATACTGTTTCTATAGAGCGATTTTTTTAAATGCTGTAGACACTGCTGGAGCTACCTCTCAGCTACAATCCATGTTACTCTCGTTAAGGGATGGAGAAATCCATTTGGGTCACATTTTAATGCAAATGTACCAAATGTCACATTTTTGGAACAATCCACGAATCGATACTCAGTTACCTTTCAAAATTTGCACTTCTCCAAATATTGCAGTGGTGTTCTCTAACTAAAAATAATGTGTATGGGAAAATAACTTTCAAAAAATGCGCCATATTAGGAAAATTGCTTGAAAAAAGGTGTATATTTGCCAAAACTATGTACCCCAAAAAAATGATTGTATTTGGATAAACGAGCACAGAAATGCATATGGACTTTCATGCAAACTTAAGAAAAAATAATTCTCAATATTCGGGATGAACTGACCAAAACTTTGAGAAAATGATGCCTTTTCATGAAAAAATTGGTATTTAAGGTTATTAACTATAATTAAGAACCAACATGTTTTAAAAAATAAAAAAACATGGTTAAAAAAGTAATGGAATGAATACATTAAAAACGCAATTAAAAAGCACAGGAATAAATGAATAAAAAACAGCACCCAATGCAACATACACCCACCCAAGCAGAATTAAAAACAGAGGCCTCATCTACACCAAGCGGGATATTGCACTATGAAAGCGGTATAAAAGCGGTATATAAAAGGCCGGAGCCACACCAAGCAGGATATAGCGGTATGAAAGCGGTATATGGTATGTGTATATATATATGGGCCCCAACAGTTGTCAGTGCACTTCAATACTGCTATAAAGCAGTAGTGTGGCTCCTGCCTCTTATATACTGCTTTCATACTGCTTTCATAGTGCTATATCCTGCTTGGTGTAGATCTGGCCTAGTAACACAGGAAGAGAGAACTCCTGGATCTATCGACTTAATCTAGGCTGACCATCTGAAAAGGAGGACAGGGCTCATGTAACTTTAACAGTTGTAGAGAAAAGGGAGTTTCAGCCAGGGTCATTTGTATGCAATTAGTTCCTGGTGAAATTCCCTCTTCATCACAACAGTTAAAGGTGCAGGGGCCCTGCCTTCTTTTGTATATGCTCACTCTAGTATAGTGCCTGCACCTTTAACTGCTGTGATGAAGAGGGAATTTCACCAGGAACTAATTGCATACAAATGACACTGGCTGAAATTCCCTTTTCTCTACAACTGTTAAAGTTACATGAGCTCTGTCCTCCTTTTCAGATGGTCAGCCTACTTAATCTGGAAGGTAAGATTTAATTTCTCTTTAGCTTTTGATTTTTTTTCTCATATCAAAAGAAAACCCCTCGCATATGCCACGTGATCCAGCATTTCAGGCTGTCTGTGTGTGTGCGCGTTTAAATATACTTCTTTGCAATTGAAATGCACATATATGATTCAGAAGGGTAAACCCTTCTCCCTGACATGCTAGTTGTCTGTGGGCACGCTTCCTGCTCTCGAATTGGAGAGGAGTATTTAAACATACCTGCCCTCAGTGCAGCCTGAAGTGGTATTGTTTAGGAAAAGCTTTCCAATGGATTCTGACGAATATATGTTGGGAGGGAGGGAGAGAATCAAATGGAGGGGACTAATGATATTCTGGTAGGGTGACCACATTTGGGAAACCAAAAAAGAGGACCCTCAGTGGGGTGGGGGGTGGGAAAGTGGCTTTCCTTGGCCTCTGAAAAGCATGTCATTCACCCCCACTGCTTTAAAGGACCCAATTGGAGCGGAGGTGGGGAAAGTGTGTCATTCCCGCCCTCCACTGCTCCAATCGGGTCCTTTTCTATAATGTCCAGGAATGACATACTTTCCCCTGTAAGGTCCTGATTGGAGCAGTGGGAGCGAAATAACCCACCTCCAGAAAGCTCGTCATTCCCTCCAACCACGCTAATGTGGCCTTAAAGGGGAAAGCTTGTCTTTCCAGGACATTATAGAAAATTACAGAAAATCCCCCCTGACACCCAGGATAGAACAAAAACCAGGACAAATCCGGGGAAATCCTGACAGTTGGTCACCCTATATTCTGGGAACTGGCCATGTAGATATGGGAAGCAACATATGGTTCGTGGCTCCTGCATCTTTTGGAGAAGTGTGGGTTAGACCCTCAGGAGAGCAATGCTCACGCCACCCCTGAAATATAAGAATCACCCCTAATATACCTCAATAACGTTGGTTTACAATACTGGAAAAGTCCATTTAGAATAAGGGCCTGCTGTCCACTTAGGAGATGCCCTGATGCCTAAATTTTCACCAGAATTGTCCATTCCACCTTGATTGAATAAACATCAGTGTCCACCATCATCTACTGCAAAATATTTCCCTGCCTGGGATATATCGTTTGATATGTTGCGTATATATATAAAAAACTCAAAACGCTAGCATATAAGAAAGAAGGCTAGGCCAGACCTTATTTACCTAGTATCTAGCTTTCTATGTGCAGGGAGTTAAAATATTTTGAACGTTTGTTGCATGAGATAGTCCAGCCCAGGAACTGTCTTAACACTTCATCTGCTAATTGGCTGGGCTGGGGTCTCAAACTAATTTGATGTGGCGGTAGATGTTTTCCCCTCTCTAAAGACCAAATACTGCTGAGGATAAGGGAGCATAAAATTGTAGAGTTGGGAGGAACCTCAAAGATAATCTATTCTTGGAGCAACGTAACACAAATGTGCCTCATCACCTATGTGACAGCCTGTCAGATATTTGCGTAGAGGATTGTCTCCAGGACAATCCTCCCCAACCCCTTTAATCTTTCTTCATTCTTCATTATATATATATAATTTTATTTATTTCTGACATTTCTGTGCCTCCCAACAGCCGAAGGTGTCTGGATGGTTCAAAATAAACGAAACCATAACAAATAACATGATAAAATACGATTTAAAAGTTTAAAACTACAGCATAAAACAAAAACAGCAACCAAATAAAACCTAGCAGCAGGGCAAGGTTTAAAACAGAGTAACAGAATTAAAACAACAGAGCCCGAAAGTTGAAAACGCCTGGGAATCTAAGAAGATCTCCACTAGGAATGTATTAATTTAGTCAAATCCATCCCACCTGTGTTTCATGGATTGTCAGGGGGCTTTTGTTCCATGTGTGCAAATTCATATTTGTGAAAAATGTGCTAATTCCCCCAAATGCATGCAATTAAATTTGTGTAAAATTTTGGAAGTTTTTTTTTTCTAAAAAGTCTGCAAGTCCACAGAATCTGTGAAAATTAGGAAAAGCTGATCCATGGTGGGATCCGCAGGTTGAAATCATAGAAATCTGAAGTCATTTGATTCCACTGCAGATTTCTTTGGCATCCGTATGTGCTGCCAAGAAGAGGACAGTTTAAGCCCCAGACAAGTCTCTCTGGGAAACACATTCCACAACCGGACTGGGGCAACAGAAAAGACTCTCTCCTGAGCAGGCACCCGCCCGCCTCACTTTCTTTGGCAGCGACTTGTTGATGTTGTTCTCAAATTGCAATAGAGATGGATGTATCTTTCCATCTTTCCCATGTTAAGTCTGGCTCATCCTGAATTCTGAGAATTTCGCCTATCTTAAGTTTGATTTGCTTGAAAATCCACACACATTTTTTGGTGTGCATTTCCCATAATGCATCCATTTTTTACAGGATTTCCCCCAATATGCACACTTTTTGCGAGCAGTTTGCAGCCAGGTCAAGACTTTTCTTTTCTCTCAGGCATTTAACAGCTAATGTTGAGTTTTTAACTGAGTTTTTGGCCTGGCTGGGATGTTGGCTGTTTTTTTTCTTCCTGTTATGTTTTTATGGTTTTAAATTTTGTATATTGGTTTTTAATGTTCAGTCTTTTAATCGTTGTAAACTGCCCAGAGAGCTTTGGCTATGAGGAGGCATATAGATGTCATAAATAAAATAATTAATATATATAATTATATATACATTTATGTGTGTACATTTCCCTAATATACCCACATTGGTATGCATTCTTTGATTGGAGAACTCAATAGCAAAATTCAGAGAACTGCAAATTTTGAAGGATAGCTAATGTTCACATATTGGTTTAAAAGTGCAAAATTAGGAAAGTTCACACTAAATGTGAACAGAATGGATTTCCACCCCATCCCTGAACTGTAATGTCCTAAACTGGATGCAGTAGTCCAGGTGAGATCTGACAAAAGCAGAATTTAATGGTGCTATTACTTCTTGCAGTCTGAACACTATACATCTGTTGATGCAGCCTAGAATTGCATATTTACAGGGTTGGCCCTACCGTTAGGCAGAGTAAGGTGGCTGCCTCAAGCAGCAGAATTTGAATGTCATGAAAGGGCAGCAAATTGTTAGTCTATTGAATCTGTCGTTATTGTATTTTTACTGCCAGGAATGGGGGGAGGTACTTTTGGAATTCTAAGAGAAGCCATGCTGGATCAGACCAAAAGTCTGTCTCGTGTAGCATTTTGTTCACATGGTGGCCAACCAGCTGCTGCTTGTGGGAAACCCACAAGTAGAACATGAGTGCAATAGCACCCTCCTGTCCATCTTCCCCAGCAACTGGGGTACCTAGGCATAGTGGCTCTGATACTGGAGATAGCATATAGCCATCAGGACTAATAGACATTCATAGCCTTCTCCATGATGAGTTTGACTAACCTCCTTTGAAAGCCATCCAAATCGGTGGCCATCACTACACCTTGTGGAAGCGAATTCTATAGTTTAACTGTGCAAAGTCCTTCCTTTTGTCTGTCCTGAGTCAGCTTCATGGAATGACCGCATTGGGCTCTAGCATGATGAGAAAAAGGCACCCCTTTCCACTTACCCTACACTGTTTATCATCTTTTACACCTCTATCATGTCTCGCCTGACTGGTCTTTTTCCAAGCTCATGTAGCAAATACAATTTGTCTGGCTTTGGGTACTATGCAACTGGACTTGTGGGGGGGGGGGTGTGTTTGTGTGTGTGTGTGCATTTACTGTTCTGCCCTCAGGCAGCAAAATATCTTGGGCCAATGTTAGGGTGACCATACGGAAAGGAGGACCGGGCTCCTGTATCTTTAACAGTTGCGTAGAAAAGGGGATTTCAGCAGATGTCCTTTGGATGCCTGCAGCACCTGGTGAAATCCCCTCTTCTTCATCACGACAGTTACGGCTGCAGGAGCCCTGCTCTCTTTTGTATCTGGTCACTCTAGTATAGCTCCTGCAATGTAGCTATTCCAATTCGAACAGTCAGATAACTTTTTCAGAACCTGCCCCCCTCCCCCCTGCTCCACTCACTTGAACCATCTCAGCGTCACGCCCACTGATGTGCTTGGGCACGATCCCCCTTGTTTCCGTCGACAGGGACACTGCAAGCGTGTGGTTTCCCAATTCACGGAAGAAGAACGATCCCGTGTGAGTTTGAGGCTCATGCATTGCGCTATGAGCAGGCAGCTGGGACACACGCGATTCTTCATGCATGTGTGCTTCGGGAGGGGGGAATACGGTGGGGGGGGGCGTTTGCTCATGAAGGTACCGACTGCTCACACGAGCAGCTAAACCCGGGAGGGAACCAGATGGTTGGATGTAAGAAAGGGCAAGAGCCCGAAGCCACTGGGTTGGGGGTGCCGGTAGAGGCAGGCGGCAACGGAGGCCTCTGACCCTCGGGGGTTTCCCTCTCCATCCCCCCCGCTGGCTCCGGGCCCCATCTGGCCATGCTCCCTGGCCTCTAGGCCTGGGCCGCCACTGGGATCCCTTGTCAGCTTGTCGACACCGAGAAAAGGAAGAGCATGTGGCAAGTCTGGGGACGACAAAGCCGGCTCCTGAGCTTTTCTCCCCGCAGTTCACGACACAAAAGGAGACGGCGGCGGCCTCCTCCCAAGCTCTGCCAAGCCAGATTCCAGCCACGCTAATCTCCAAGGGGGAGGCAGGAGCGAAAGAGAGCCTCCCTCCCTCCCTCCCGGCCCGGAATCTATGCCCAGCATCCTGGGCAACCATCCCTCGAGGAGCTGAGCCCATTCCCAGCCGATCCGGCTGTTGCCAGACCCAGCCACCCCCTCCGCCTCTTCCTGGACCCTGGGGCTAAGCAAGAGACAGAGCCTATCTACACGACTGCTTTAAACGGTTTATAACAGTTTCAAAACTGTTATAAACCGTTTTAAAGCAGTCGTGTAGATAGACTCGCAGCCTCGGCCCTCCAGGAAAGGCCGTCCAGAGAGGCCGTCCCTCTCCCAGGCAGCCACAGGAGGCCCGGCGTTGCAGATTAGCCAGGCTCGGGGACCATGTTTTTGGAGTTCTCTTTCAGACAGCGAGGCAAGTCCCCAGCCAGGTGGGGCGGCCGCCATCCCTTTCTGCCTCCAGCGCCTTTGGCAGCGTCACGAGAGGTGGAAGTTCGGCAGGTGACGCTCTCTCAAACGCCGTGTCTCTGGGGCTTGGGAAAACGTCCCCTGCTGAAGGTCCACCTGCCCTGCAGCTGCAAAAGATACCAGACGAGAATGTGGGGTGTGGGTAGGGGGAGTACAGTGGCAAGAACCCTGCAGCCAGGTCACCAGGAGAAACGGATGTGCAAACAGGCAGACGAATTGTCCCAGTTAATATCTCCCTTTGTCAGGCAGAGAAGCTGCAAGCCATCTGCTCCTCAGAGAGTGAGAGAGGCGAAGCTGTTTCCCCCTCACAGACGGACAGACAAACGGACTGACAAGGGCCCCATTATCAGCTAATTTCCACATGCAGGCGGACCCGTTCTGTGGCAGTGCACTCTCAGAGACAGTGAACTCAGGGGTCCCCCCACTCCCCATCACAGATGGGCAAAGAGGCCAGGACCTAGCAGGGCTGTGAAGGGCTGGTAACAGGCCCAGGCCAGATGGGAAGTATGTGCCCCCCCCATTTCAAAAGAAGAGGACAACATGGCCGCCCCAAGGGACCATGTGTCCACCAACATGTCCGTTCTACATAACACCTTCATATTAAACCTGTCCTACGACACCTCAAGGGACCTAGACCCCGCCCCACATGCGGCATATGACCCTCTGGAATTTGCAGTCTGACCATGGTCTTCAGAACAGATGGCTTCTGCGCTGTTACAGTAAGGCGGGCTCCTCGCTTCTCGATGGGCCGCTTACGCTACGGAAGCAGTAGTGTAAGCTAGGGAGGACCTCCTCGTCGGAGTGCCCCCTCAAAATCATGGGCCCCGGGCCAACTGGCCCCACTGCCCTCCCCTCTGCACAGCCCTGGGGCCTAGCCCATTTCCCCTCACAAACAGGTGGTAGATTCAGTCAGACAATGAGCTGGGGGAGCAAAATCAGTCCCGGCTATTTTCAGTAGATGTCAGAAGCTCAATATGGAAGGGGCAGACAAATCTCCTTGGGCAGGGAATTTCGCAGGTCTCTAGCTGATGTAAGATGACCCTATGAAATGGAGGACAGGGCTCCTGTATCTTTAACAGTTGCATAGAAAAGGGAATTTCAGCAGGTGTTGTTTGTATGCCTGCAGCACCTGGTGGAATTCCCTTTTCATCACAAGAGTTAAAGCTGCAGGAAGCTAGATTCCGGCTGGACATCAGGAAAAACTTCCTGACTGTTAGAGCAGTATGACAATGGAACCAATTTTCTAGGGAGGTCGTGGGCTCTCCCACCCTAGAGGCATTCATGATGGAGCTGGACAGCCATCTGTCAGGTATGCTTTAAGGTGGATTACTGCATTGAGCAGGGGGTTGGACTTGATGGCCTTATGGGCCCCTTCCAACTCTACTGTTCTGTGATTCTGTGTTTCTATATATGCCATTACACTATTGAATTTTGATAGTTTTGAGGTGGCAGGTAGGGTTAGTGACTGCTGCACTCAAGTCCACAGGGAGCACATGTTGCTCACCCTTGACATACATCAAGGCTGCAGCAGACTTGTGCATACATCCACAAAAATACAGCGCACACACACACATACACATACACACACAAATATCATGAGCTAATCAACTACATATATTCAGAAATGTGTTAAGAACTTGCAGCACAAGAAAATCCCTAAATAAAACTGCTATTGAATGTAAGTAGCTGACTACTCCATGGCATTTTGGGGCTGTATATATATTATGTGTTTTAGGTAGTTCCTGGGAAGGGTGGGTGGGCTTCCCCCAAAATAAATAGGCCCTTTTTGTGGTCTTGTCTCATGTTTTGGGTTTTGGTGTGTATGTGTGTGTTTTAACCAGTGGTTCAAAAACTCCAGTGCCTCCCTGAAATCGAAGGGAATGGAGAAATAGAATCGGGTAAACTGATGATAATGCATGCAAATTTATGGACAACTTCCACCAGTAGTTTCACATGGGGTAACAAGATAGAACCTTGTGGCTCCCCAGGAGCCAAAGGCCAAGGGGATGAACATTAGTGCCCCCTAATGCCACCTTCTGGAACTTGCCTTCCTGGCAGGACTGGAACCAGAACGGAGATCTGCCAGCCAGTCCTATCCTAGCCTCATTCTCAAAAAATGGCAGATGTGTAGGTAAACTCTGCATTTCAGACTGTAGGATCATGTGATTGTAGGTCCGACACATTTATTTATTTAGTGTATTTTTATTTCACTTGTCAGCCAAAAAAAGACCCATGCAGTGGTTATAATTGGTGAAACCAGGCAGTCCTTGCCTGGAAGACAATGATGATGATGATGATGATGATGACAACACACAAGGAAAAAGCAATGGGGAGGGAAGAGGAATAAATAAGTCTCCGAGCAGGGTTGGTGGAATGGCCCTGCTTCCCTTTCTTATCTCCCTCCCTGCTGGAATGGCTGCTGGTGGTGACAGTTGTGTGAGAAGGAGCCTTCGTGGTGGTGGCCTTCAGCATATTCCCTGCACATCAAAACTAGTATGTTAGGGCAAAGGCTAGTCCTGTCTCACTAATCTTCTATTTTATGGTCTTTGTATTTATATTTATTGTTGTTCCCTGCCTCGATCCAGAGGGAGAGGCAGGTAAGAAATAATAATAATAATAATAATAATAATAATAATAATAATAATATAATTATTTGAGAGTGTCAACAAACATGTAGACTGGGGAGATCTGGTGGACATTGTTCACTTGGACTTCCAAGTAGCTTTTGAGAAAGTCCCTCACCAAAGACTCCTGAACAAATTTAGCAGTATGGAATAAGAGGAGAGATTCTCTTATGGATCCGTAACTAGTTAAAGAACAGAAAGCAAGAGTAGGAATAAATGGTAAATTCTCCCAGTGGAGGGAAGTAAATAGAGGGGTCCTACAGGAATCGGTATTGGGACTATATTTTTCCCCCTCAACTTGTTCATAAACAATCTGGAATTAGGAGTGAGCAGTGAAATGTCCAAGTTTGCCAATGACACCAAATTATTTAAGGTTGTTAAGACACAAAGGGATTGTGAAGAGCTCCAAAGGGATCTCTCCAAGCTGGGAGAGTGGGCATCCAAACGGCAGATGAAGTTCAATGTAAGCAAGTGCAAAATGATGCATGTTGGGGGGGGGGGGGGAAGCAACTTCAAGTGTAACCTGATGGGACCTGAGCTGGCGGTGACCAAACAAGAAAGAGATCTTGGGGTTATGGTGGACAGCTTGATGAAAATGTCAGCCCCGTGTGCAGCCTCTGTAAAGAAGGCAAACTCTATATTAGGTATTATAAGAAAAGGAATTGAGAATAAAACTGCCAATATCATACTGTCTTTATACAAATCTATGGTGCAACCATACTTAGAATAATGTGTCCAGTTCTGGTCACCATATACTTTTAAAAAAGATAATGTAGAGCTGGAAAAAGTGCAGAAAAGGGCAACTGAAATTATTAAGGGATTAGAGCATCTCCCCTATGAGGGAAGGTTACAACAGCTGGGATTGTTTAATTTGGAAAAAAGGAGGCTAAGGGGAGATCCAAGAGAGGTGTATACAATTATGCATGGTGTGGAGAATGTGGATACAGAGCTATTTTCCTTCCTCTCTCAAAATACTAGAACCCAATGGGGTCATTCCATGAAGCTGATTGGTGGGAGATTCGGGACAGATAAAAGGAAGGGCTTCTTCACACAGCACATAGTTAAAGTACAGAATTCGCTATCTCAAGATGTAGTGATGGCCACCTATTTGGATGGCCTTAAAGGGGGTTGGATACACTCCTGGACGAAAAGGCTATCAATGGCTACTAGTCCTGATGCCTCTGTGCTACCTCCAGTATCAGAGGCAGTATGCCTATATACACCAGTTGCTGGGGAACATGTCCTGCTTTGTTGGTCCCTGGTCAACAGCTGGTTGGCCACTGTGTGAACAGTGCACTGGACTAGATGGGCCCTCGGTCTGGTTCAGCAGGGCACTTCTTATGTTCTCAAATAAGCTTTGGGAGAGGCATTTTCACCTTTCAGAACAGTGGCAAAATTGCACAAAAGCAGGGAAGCCATCAAATGATCCATGGTTGGGGAAAGGCCAGGGAAAGGGGGCATGGCCATCCAGGGATTTTTGAACTGAGGCTGGATGACCACCTACAGGAGGTGCTGAAGCAGGGGACTTCTTGCAGTGGTGATGGTGATGGGGAGTTGGACTGGATGACTTTAGAGGTCTCTTCCAACTCTAGGATTCTATATTTCAAGAGATTTTCCCCTCCTCACACTATGAAATAATTTATGTTCACCTTAGAATACAGGTTCAATCTGGTCTTATGACTTCCCTCTGAGCATGCATGTGGAAAGCCTCTTTTTTTTCTTTCTTTTTTTTGGAACAAAGTGCAGGAGCCAGACAAGGAGTCCTGCCAAAGGTCAGCTTGTGTGGGCACCATAGGTCATGAGAACTTGCCCTCCCCAACAGATAGGCTCCACAAGTCCTCTTTTTTTTCCACAGATAGTAAAATGGCACCCTAGAGATCACGAGGCATTTATTCCGAAGTGATGCCACCAGCGGAGGCTGGTGGTTCTGATGTCGGTGGGGCAGAGAATCCGCACCGCGTTCCGATCAGAACCAGACAGAACTCTAAAGTAGCAGCTGAAGGTGTGGAGCAGCTTAGAATGCAAAGTACATTGGGTAGGTCCCTTAGAGTTCTGACTGGTTCTGATTAACACCTGGAGCAGATTCACCGCTTCACCGACATCAGAGCCACCAGCCTCTGCTGGATGCCATAGCTCGTTGGGTGGGGGGGGAGATGTGGGTTTTGGGCACCTCTTTAAAAGGCCCTGGTCCAGTCCCTCCCTGGTATCTCTGCTTGCAGGGCTTCAGCACATCTAGGATACGAAACACCAGAGATTCTGGAGGCCCTGTCTGGTAGAAAGACTAAGTGGTAGAACTAGGAGCATCATCACACCGGGGGGGGGGGGGGAATCGCATTTCCTTACTGTCTCTTCTCCACCCCGCCTTTGTCCCTCATTACTTCCGCTTTTGAAAGAGGAAGTAAACAATGCGCATGTGGCCCCTTCAGTGGGCTGTTTTGATCACTCTGCTTCTCCTGCACACAGCGGGAGATAGCGGCAAGTTCTGTCTCAAACAATAAGTCGGACTTACCAGGGTGTTTTTTTGTCACACGAAGAAGGCAAGAAGGGGGCAGGAGGCATGCGGGAGGCAGACGGCGTCGTGAGAGGGACCAGCGAAAATCCGTGAGCGCTCAATCACGAGCATGCAATAAATCGCTTCTCTGATAGGGCTCGAAGTCACTTTTGAATCACCAAGAAAGAAGACCAAAGGGGACACTGATCTGCATATGCTAATTTACATGCAGAACTGCAAATTTAGAAATCATTATTGTAATTTAAATAGAAATATCATTTCACAGCAGGGTAGACTGCGACCAGGTGACCTGTCCGCCTGCTTGTTCATTCTGCTGCCCAGTGGGGAACTGCAGGGAACTGATGGTTCTCTACCTTTAAAGCAGACATCGAACGGGCAGCCCATCACACAGAGGATGTCTTCAAATAGGGCATGGTCCTCTGCCAGCATTTCAAATAGAGGACTGTCCTCTGTAAAACAGGATACATGGCCACCCTATGACTGCACTACAACAAGCGGGGCAATCACATTTCTGAATGCTCTTCTGCAATTAAAGGAAAAAGAAAGGTCTGTCTGGAAAAAGAAAAACTACACTGAAGGCAAAGAACTGGGCTGGAGCACTTATCCTTTGTGTGTTAGTTTTCTCCTTGTAGGGAGCTTTTCTTCTTTTCTTTTTTTCCCTTCTTTCTTTTTGGCATGGGGGAGTATTCAAGATATGGTGTCCCCTACCCTGCTTCCTGAAGCGATAGAATGCTGTGTACAGTTCTGGTCTCCACACCCAGAAAACTTGCTGAAACGGGCAACTAAAATGATCAAACAGCTAGAGCATCTCCCCTATGAGGGAAGGTTACAACAGCTGGGATTGTTTAGCTTGGAAAAATGGAGGCAAAGAGGAGACATGATAGAGGTGTGCAAAATCATGCATGGTGTGGAGAAAGTGGAGAGGGAGACATTTTTCTCCCTCTCTCAAAATACTAAAACCCAATGGGGTCATCCCATGAAGCTGATTGGTGGGAGATTCAGGACAAATACGAGGAAGGACTTCTTCACACAGCGCATTGTTAAACTATGGAATTCGCTACCACTGGATATGGTGATGGCCACCAATTTGGGTGGCTTTCAAAGGGGGTTGGACAAATTCCTGGAGGAGAAGTCTATCAGTGGCTACTAGTCCTGATGGCTATGTGCTACCTCCAGTATCAGAGGCAGTAAGCCTATATACATCAGTGGCTGGCGAACATGGCTGGGAGAGTGCTGTTGCCCCGTGTCCTGCTTGTGAGTCCCTGTCCGACATCTGTTGACCACTGTGCGAACAGAGTGCTGGACTAGGTGGACCCTTGGTCTGATCCAGCATCAGGGCTGTTCTGGTGTTCTTAGTAGGGTGACCAGATAAAATCCAGGTCAGGGCTCATGTAACTTTAACAGTTGTAGAGAAAAGGGAATTTCAGCCAGAGTCATTTGTATGCTATTAGTTCCTGGTGAAATGCTCTCTTCATCACAACAGTTAAATGTGCATGCATTATACAAGAGTAACCATATACAAAAGAAGGCAGGGCCCCTGCAACTTTAACTGTTGTGATGAAGAGGGAATTTCACCGGGAACTAATTGCATACAACTGACTCTGGCTGAAATTCCCTTTTCTCTACAACTGTTAAAGTTACATGAGCCCTGACCTGGATTTTATCTGGTCACCCTAGTTCTTAGCAACAGCCCAGCATGCCTGCACACACAGAAGCACTAGTAGCTAAAGTTTTCCTCTCAATGATGCCTCACCTGAAGCATTTCGCTTCTTAACAGCGCAGGAGCAGAGCCAGTAAAACAGGTGGTAACTGAAAGAGAAAACAGTAGATTTACCCTTTTGTTGGATTTGGGCCAGACATGATCATTTGGTGCTTACATTCTCCTAGAGCAGAAGATGGATTTAGGACTATGATTGGGAACATGGGGGGTGAGGGGATGTGGGGACAGGGTATCAAAAAGAACTGTTTATTTATTATATATATATATATATATATATATTAAAGCCAAGACAGCTCAGAGGGACTGCATGGCAGCCAAGTTACATGACAGGCCAGGAGCCAGTCCAAAGCCGTCGCCACCGTCTACGCTGCCCATTCGGTTTGCCAACGGGCCCAGCTGCTGCCGGTTGCTCAGGAAGACACTTCCACAGTTTGATGCCGGGCCTTGTGAGTGCCTTCCAAAAAGTAGTGGTAAACATGCTGAGGTGAAGGCGATGCCAGCATCCTGCAACAGCGATCCCCTCCTGCTGCTAACATTTCAGGCTCGAAAGAGGTTTAAAAAAGAACTCCTAAAACAAATAATAATAATAATAATAATAATAATAATAATAATAATAAGATGAGGATATTATGAATGAAATTCTTATGCATTTGAATTGGTTACCTCAAAAGGAAAAAGGAAAAAAAAAAGGAATCAAATGAGACTCAAAACTGCATGAGTAAATTACGTTATTACTTCATTCCTCTGTGTACCTAAACCTTAGGCTGACCATATGAAAAGGAGGACAGGGCTCATGTAACTTTAACTGTTGTAGAGAAAATGGAATTTCAGCCAGTGTCATTTGTATGCAATTCGTACCTGGTGAAATCCCCTCTTCATCACAACAATTAAAGTTGCAGGCACTATACTAGAGTGACCAGATACAAAAGAAGGCAGGGCCCTGCAGCTTTAACTGTTGTAATGAAGAGGAAATTTCACCAGGTACGAATTGCATACAAATGATGCCGGCTGAAATTCCCTTTTCTCTACAACTGTTAAAGTTACATGAGCCCTGTCCTCCTTTTCATATGGTCAGCCTACTAAACCTGAACTCACCAATAATTCCTAATCGGGACAATGACATTCTGCAATCCTTTGTTCATTTAATTCTTGCTCATCGGATGGATATAACTGTTGATAAGGTATAACCGAAAAAGAGCCCTGATTCCAAATAACCTGAGGTTTGATCAGGAATGTGACCTCATGAAAGCACATGCACACACACCAAATAATGCTTATCAAAAGTATTTTAAACTTGAGGGGGGAGATCCTTACCTCGGGCGTATTATAATTTGAAATGGAATATAAAGCAGTTATTTGCCAAAAGAAAAGAGTGGCTGAGGGGAAATAAATGGAATAATTCAAAGCAACATCTAAAACACACACTTAAAAAACAACAACCCTTTTTAACCATATTGCAAGACAGAAGAGTTAACCCTAAACTCCTTTGCAATTTCATATGATTATTCTACAACACTTTGACTAGAGGGGGAAAAAACCATAGTGTAATTGCCTTGGCTTTTATGCAATAAACATGCCGCTTGATACACAAGGCATATATTATCTGCCTGCCCGAGACCTGAGATCTGTCGGAGGGGCCTTTCTCCAGGCCCCACCAACGCGAGCTATATGCTATGGTGGGACACGGGAGAGGGCTTTCTCTGTGGTGGCACCCTGGCTGTGGAATGCCCTCCCCCTGGAGGCCTGACTGGTGCTGGCACTGGCTTCATTTTGGTGCCAGGTTAAGGCATGGCTTTTTATTAATAAAGCCTTTAATGGCTAAATCCACCAGCATGCGCACTGTTTTAACTGGATTTTATTGTTTTAAAATTTTATATTGGTTTTAATATGTGAATGGTTTAATTTGTTTTAGAATTGTATACTTATTCTATTTTATAGGTATGATTTTATCAGCACGCCACCCTGAGATCCTTGTGATATAGGGCGGGATATAAATGTTTTAATAAAATAATTAAACAAATTTAGGACAATACATAGATACATATATAGATGTAGGTATTTTGTTTGTTCATTTTGTGGTTAGCTCCAGTGGCATCTCTGGTATAATGGCTTAAATAGATGCTTAAATAAAAGTTTAAATAAAGAAAGGGACATTCCCAATCCCCCCCCCCAAAAAAACTTATAGCACATGCGGAAAAGCACCTTCTGATGGAGTACAATGATGTGGCAATATTAGACAAACATTTTGCGAGTATTTCACATGCAGCATCTGTAAACATTTTGCAGTAGCAGTCAACTTTTGACAGTGAGCTCCATCACACCAGCATTTTATTGCACTTTCGTCCCGCCTTGTTTACAATTTTGCCCCGCGATCCTCACACGACAACATCATCCCTGTCCTACAGTCATCTCGCCTCTTCCCTTCCATTTTCCGTGTTTTTTCTAGGGCGGGGAAACTCCGGTATTTTTTTCTCCACACGGGACAAATCCGCCCTTCTGTCCCCATGTATTACTGTCCTCACGGTCTGTCACAGAACGTCCCTTTTTGGGGGACGTGTGTGTTGAAGGGTGGTCTTACTGACGAAAGAGGAGGGTGGGTAGTTTTTCAGTCTGTAGAGCCGCTCAACCACTCAGCCAGGAAGGGGGAGGGAGGGAGAGAGGGTGCGCAAAGGCCCCATGGAGAAGGAAGCATCATCTCACCTTTAAAGGCAGAAAAATGGCACCCAGACAATGAAACGTTAGATTGCTAAAATGCTTGATAACAAAACCAAAGGCAGGGGAAAGGCACCCATACCCATAACAATGTCCATCAGCCACAAGAACCAATCAACTGGAGGGGGAAAGAGAAGGGGACGGGACAGGGCGGGGTGGGGTGGGGCGGGCACAATAGCAAAAGAGTGAACAAGTGAAAAGAGATTTCGCCTAAACAATGGCGATACCAGGAAGGCACATGAATGGGACCAGTGCTTGACATGCTAAAGAAACGGAGGTGGAAACCGCGGATCATACCTGGGAAAAAAAGGTGTGATGGACCCCAGTGTCTGACAGCTATTGGGTTGGGGCTTTTTAGTTTAGTAAACAAGGTGAGTAAGGTGGGTAGGGAGGCATGATTAAGGTTTATAAAATTATGCATGGTGTGGAGAAAGTGGATACTAGACCTCAGGATCATTCTATGAAGCAGAACGGTGGGATGTTCAGGATAGACAAAAGAGAAACCCTTCCTCACACAATACGCAAACTAGGGAATTCGGGACCACAAGATTCAATGATGGGTGAGAAATTGGATGCCTATAAAATGGGACTAAACAAATTCATGGAAAGTAAGGGTGCAATCCTATTACGGTGACCATATGAAAAGGAGGACAGGGCTCCTGTATCTTTAACAGTTGTGTAGAAAAGGGAATTTCAGCAGGTGTCATTTGTATGCATGCAGCACCTGGTGGAATTCCCTCTTCATCACAACCATTAAAGATGCAGGAGCGCTGCTCTCCTTTGTATCCGGTCATGCTAGGCAGGGCTCCTGCAGCTTTAACTGTTGCGATGAAGAGGGAATTTCACCCGGGGCCTCATGCAGACAGCTGCTGAAATTCCCTTTTTTATGCAACCGTTAAAGACATGGGAGCCCTGCCCTCCTTTCTATAGGGTCACCCTAGATACTTCCCCTGAACAGAGACGCAATTCGACACAGACAGTCCAACAAGAAGGTTGTTGTGGGTATGTTGTGCCTATTTGCTGTGATTTCGTTGTTTCCCACCCTTGCTGTCCACCCTGAATAAAGAACAGAATTCTCCTGTAAAAGGGGTGGGGGAGGGAAAGGCCAAGTACTGAGAGATGGGGGAGGGGGCAGAAAATGTGTGTGTGCACTTGTGGGTAACAGAGAAAGAGAGAGAGAGAGAGAGAGAGAGAGAGAGAGAGAGAGAGCAAAGCTTTTGAACAAGGCCACGATTACATTCCATTTAAACCAGCCCTCACCATGGTGCAGAAAGCGCAACGCGAGGTGAAATTATGGCATGCAGTCGACATTGACGTTGCTGTGGGGCAGCTACCTACACACCCGGTCCAGCCGCTTTCTGAGCAATCAAGTGTTGCCGCATCGCCCTTGTTTGCACGAAGAAAGAATGGCAAAGCTCCTCCTCCTTCATTACAGCCAATGGATGTGTTATTGTTTGGGCCTAATGGGGTCTTTGAAAGCAGCAAACCCGGCGTCAAGGGGACCAGCCCCACAACGCCTTCCACATACCGATCTCCAGCGTGTCCGTTCAGTAGGGAAGGCCAGAGGCCCAGCCGCGTTCTGCTTCAAACAGAGCCCAGCCGTGGCAGGACGAGGCAAGGATACAAGCACTTGGGGGTGGGTGGGTTGGTGCAAGGAAGAAAAAATGGCCTCCAAGGAAGACGAAATTTGTCTTCCTTTCCTGTTCATGATGTGAACCAGCCTCCCCAACCTGGCACCAACCAGATGTTTTGGAATCCAGTTCCCATCCACCCCAGTCAGCATAGCCAGGGGTCAGGGATCATGTGATTTGGAGCCCAAAACTCCTGGAGAGCATCCGGTTGGGGAGAGCGGAATTGCCAAGCCTTCCTTTCCATCTCAGTTGGCAAGTTCATGGGTTTGCGTTGAATTGCATAATTCTTAGGCTGGGAGTGTTGAGCCTCTTTTCATTTCATTTCAGAGATGCTCTCAGGAGCCACTTTCTAATGGTGAGTAGAGCCAAAGATAGGGGGATCCTATGGAAAGGAGGACAGGGCTCCTGACTCTTTAATATTGAAAAGGAATTTCTGCAGGTGTCCTTTGTATGGATGCAGCACCTGGTTAAATTCTCTTTTCGTCACAACAGTTAAAGCTGCAGGAACCCTGCCTTTTTGACCAGATACAAAAGAGGGCAGGGCTCCTGCAGCTTTAACTATTGTGAGGAAGAGGGGATTTTACCCGGTGCTGCATGCATACAATGGACACCTGCTGAAATTGCCTTTTCGATGCAACTGTTAGAGATTCAGGAGCCCTGTCCTCCTTTCCATGTGGTCACCGTAGCCAAAGGCAAAAGGACTGGGGCCAACCATAGAAAAATGCCAGCATATGTTAGCTTCAGGCTCTTAGAGAGCAATCTAATGGCCCCTAGACAGCATCTAGGGAGATCCAAGTATGAGGACAGTGCTGTGACCTCCTCCACCTCCTCCAGAGTCAGTGTGGAGAGAACAATGCCGGGTGTCTCTCTGAGCTCACAAAAGTGACTTCAGAGAGGAGGGAAAGAGGGCGGTTCTGTGGGTGGGGAGGAGAGGGGACTGGGTAGGCTGGCTTATGAAGAATCCTCCAGCCTCCCCCCTCCCTCTCCTCAGAGCCCCAGCTAGATGGGCAAAAAAAAAAAAGCCCTTCAAGCAAAAATGCAGAGTGGGAGAATGGAGGCAAAGGTGGATTTCTGGGCTCCTCCCGCTCTTCCTAGCATGCCTGCCAGCCTCCGAGTTCGGAGGCTGATGGGCATCCAGAAATGATTGCGCCCTTCCTGCTGGTAACGAAGCCTCAGGAGATGTATTTCAACCTTATAGTATGGGGGGAAACTGCGCAAAAACGGGGAAGCCACCAAATCCTCAGGAATTGGGGGGGGGGGGGAGATATGGCAACTCAATATCAGGTATAGAACAGTAGAGTCTTCACCCAGTATCAAATGTAGAATAGTAGAGTCTTCACTCAGTATCAGGTGTAGAACAGTAGAGTCTTCACTCAGTATCAGGTGTAGAACAGTAGAGTCTTCACCCAATATCAGGTGAAGAACAGTAGAATCTTCACGCAGTATCAAATGTAGAAGAGTCTTCACCCAATATCAGGTGTAGAACAATAGACTCTTCACTCAGTATCAAATGTAGAACAGTAGAATCTTCACTCAATATCAGATGTAGAATAGTAGCGTCTTCACTCAATATCAGGTGTAGAACGGTAGAGTCTTCACTCAGTCCTTTTTCTCTTGGTTTCCACCCCTGCCTTCCTGGGCTCTTGGCCGTAATGCCTGGAGGTCTCCATGAAATGGGCACTCCTTCTTCTCTGCCTTCTCTATACTCAAGAAGTATTGGGAGAAAGGGTGGGTCCCTGTAGGAACAGAGTGCTGAACTAGATGGACTTTTGGGCCAGATCTACACCAAGCAGGATATAACACTATGAAAGTGGTATGAAAGTGTTATAGAAGAGGCAGGAGCCACACGACTGCTTTATCGCGGTATTGAAGTGCACTGACAACTGATGGGGCCCATTGACACGTACCATGTACCGCTTTCATAGTGCTGTATCCTGCTTGGTGTGGCTCCTGCCTTTTATATACCACTTTCATACCGCTTTCATAGTGCAATATCCTGCTGGGTGTAGATCGGCTCCTCTTAAGTTCTTAAGGGAGGGACCATCTTTCCCTTTTCACTGGCTTCTGCTTTTTGTCAATGCTGCCAATTTTATGGTAGTGGCATTTCTGTTGTATTTTATGGTATTGGCATTTCATTACTCTCTCTCCTTCACCCCCATGCCCTGCATGAGGCTCCATCAGCTTGAATGAGGCAGTGAAAATGGAGGTGGGGGGCATTTCAGCTCAGCCTTCACTTATTCCTTCTTGGGAAACCCTGAAAAGGAGGCTAAAACCCCGAAACTTTGGGTCAAAGCCAGTGGGTTGAGAGTTTCCCTTCCTCCCTTCCTTCGCCAGCAGTACAATAGGCAAAAGCAATCTCAGTCCGACCGGCCCCTGGGCTGCCATATTCACACTCCTCTATTCCCAACTTACTTTTGTTCCTTCTGAGTGTGCCACGGCTTTGCAATACACATGGAGATTGATGATAAAATCTCATCAAGGCCCTGCTAAAAGATCTCCTTTATCTGTTTCGATTGGCTTGATTACGCTGATTAGGAAAACACTGGAGAATTGCCTGTGATGGGGATTAAATAATGCAATTAGCTTTAATAATTTCACTAAAAAGTAGAATTACACCGGAACAAAGGGAAGAAAGGGGGTAGGGGACGTGCTCTGTGTGTACAGGGCTTTCAGATAAGTCATGAATCTTCCATTCCTTCCCGCTTTTGCTCCCTCCCTCCCTCCCTCCCTCTCCCCCTCCCCTCTCCCACCTTTGCAGTCCTGGCATTTTAACAGCCAGAAGACTACATAAAGGAGAATCAAGTCACTGGGTCCAGCTCAACGGGCTCTTTAAGCTGGGTTACCTATGGGCAGTGGAGGCTGGTGGCTCCGATGTCAGTGGGGGCAAGGAATGAGCTTTGGGTTTCAGTCGGGACCAGTCAGAACTCTAAAGGAGCTCTCCTCTTTAGAGTTCTGACTGGTTCCGACTGAAACCTGGAGCGGATTCCCCGCCCCACTGACATCGGAGCCACCAGCCTCCACTGGTTGTGGGGCCCCTTTAGATTTCTGCAGGTTTAACTCTGAGGTGAAGAGCCTCAGGTTGGGGTCCCAATCCAGCCCCTCTGAGATTTCCCAGACTGCTGCCACCCCTTTTCCCCAACCACCAATCAGTGGTTTCCCAGGGGTTTTTTTTGCATCCCAGCCTCTCTCTCTCTCTCTCTCTCTCTCTCCCCCCCCCCCATTCTAAACACTTGAAGTGTTTTTCCCAAGGCTTAGGCCCCCTCCACAAGGATGCGCTTTTGCGCCCAGTTCGGGGATTATGTGCATTATCGCGGAGGCGCATTTACTCCTAATCCCTCTGCACGGGAGGCGGTGAGAGGTGGCGAAGCGCATTAATTGATGTCCAAAAAGCGCTTTACAAGAAGTTAATGCGCATAATCGCTTGTTCACACGGCGAAAATGCGCTTTAACGGCCGGAGCAAAATAAAAGTCGCTATTTAACGCGCATTCGATAATGCGCATAATCCGGGAGATAACGCGCCTCTACGCCTGTTTTGCGCTCCGCTGGTGTGGAGGTAAAATTTATAATGAGCCTTCAAAGAGCATTAAACCTCTCTTGTGGAGGCACCCTTAGTTACTGGCAGACAGAGCTTCAAGCTACAACAGATTAGTATTTTGGCTCCACCCCTTTTGCCTTCAGCCCTGCCCACCACTGGAATGTGGCCCTAGGGAGCATCTCAGAATGGATTCCGGCCCGCGGGCTGAAACAGGTTCTGCGCAGCTGGTATAACGACTGGGGGGAAAATAAGTGTGATTGCCTAGCTCCTTGGATGGTGGATCTTGAACACTAGTTTGCTGTGGGACCCGTGAGAGTAGCGTGTGAGGGCGAGAGCGCCCATGAGAAGTAGATTAACGAGATAGCAAAGTAGGAAAAGATACAGGTAAGATCTCTTTCGCTTGCTGCGCCCCCTCTGCGCTAT
Organism: Anniella stebbinsi; assembly: GCA_029215795.1. Lineage (NCBI taxonomy): Eukaryota > Metazoa > Chordata > Lepidosauria > Squamata > Anniellidae > Anniella > Anniella stebbinsi. The sequence goes on from JARDYH010000001.1 coordinate 366,579,331, forward strand.
GATTGGCCACTGCCTTTTCCTGCCCCTGTATAAATGCTGCGTTCCTGTTGGCAGACTTCGGCTCAGTTTGCAAAGCGCGATGCTGGTGCTGGGTAATCCCCACACCAAGGAGGAAGCTCAGGATTTCCGGCTGTTATCCAGGTATTGGAGTCACACACCCCTGCCCTCATCCTGGCTTCTGGCGACCAACAGCTTTCAAAGTAGTGGAAGGGAAAATCGCCAATGATAGTTGAAGAACTGAAAGAGATGGGCTCCGGTTCCGATGTAAATACGTTCTTTATTCAAATGTTTTTTAAAAAATTCTTTAAAACAATCCTTTAAACAGCCCAACGTTTCGGATTGGAAACAATCCTTCTTCAGGAGCTATATTAAAATGAAGAAAAACAAATATTTATATATATATATATATATATATATATAAAGACCATTCTGGCCATTAGAAACAACACCCTACTTTTTCAATTGTAAAAGAAATGTAAAAATACAATAACAGGATATAATTTCTTTTCATGCTCTGCATATTTTCTGAAACATAATTTTATAATGAGGCCTCTCATTTTAAACAATAAAGAGACTTATATTACATTCACTTAACCTAAAGCCCCCCCTCCCCCACAAACTGCCTAAATGCTTCCTTGTATATGGTCTGGAGCTTAGCTGTACACAGTATTAAATTCTTCCAGAGACAAGTTTACATTTTGTTCTCAAAGTGGGGTAACCCCCTACAATTTTTTTTTACATTTGAATAAAGAAAGTATTTGCATCAGCAACAGAGCCAGTCTCTTTCAGTTCTTCAACGACCAACAGCCTTCAGCCAGGGAATGTCTCCGCAGTGAAGCTGGAGTGAGATTAGATGGCGGAAGGGCCATAATCGCCTCGCTCCGGCCAAAAAAAATGGGGTAAGTTTCCAACGTTTTTTATTCACAGCTTCACAGGAAAGCCCCGTGGCAGCTGCAAGGTGGATGCTGCTTCGTATAATCAACGCAGCACCACCACGCAGCCACTGCGGGGCTTTTAAAGCATATAAGCAGTCCCCAGGTGACCTGTGTGCCTTCAAGGTGCTAACTGTTGTGGGAAACTGTCCAGGGCCAACTCTGTCTTCTGATGGTTTTTATATTATGCTTTACTGTGTTGTTGTATTTTATGGTTTGAAGTTTTGTTTCGTGAACTGCCCAGAGCGCTTCGCCTACTAGGTGTTATAGAGATGTAATAAAGAAATAAAACAGCTTTAAATCAGACTTGTACTGGACAGCCCGTCAAATGGAGAACTGTAAAAGAGGACGCCTGGCACCCTTTTTGTGCTGTACACATGGAAATGGTGCTGTCCACTTTGGCCTTCACTCAAGGGATCGACCTCTGTCTAGATGACCTTTTGAAGCCAATGATTCTGTGACTTACCAAGGTTCTTCTTATGTAGGCTGACCATATGAAAAAGAGGACAGGGCTCCTGTAACTTTAACAGTGGTAGAGAAAAGGGAATTTCAGCCAGTGTCGTTTGTATGCAATTAGTTCCTGGTGAAATTCCCTCTTCATCACAACAGTTAAAGTTGCAGGCACTATACTAGAGTGACCGTATACAAAAGAAGGCAGGGCCCCTGCAACTTTAACTGTTGTGATGAAGAGGGACTATCACCAGGAACTAATTGCATACAAATGACACTGGCTGAAATTCCCTTTTCTCTACAACTGTTAAAGTTACAGGAGCCCTGTCCTCCTTTTCATATGGTCAGCCTATCTTATGTCAGCCATAAGATACTCCTCAAAGAGCTTCTTACACCTTCTGTCACAGGGACGTCAGTGACACAAAAAGGTTCAGAGGAATGATACTTCTGAGCTTAAGCATCTTTAGAGGCCTCCATGTTATTCACGGCATTCCATGTCCTCCAAGCTACCTGGGTCTCTGCTTATTTGGAATGCTTTTGGAGCTTTCAAAAGAAGAAGAAGCAGCCGCTCAGTTTTCAGGGAAGGCATCACCCAGGAACAATGGCTGCAATGGTATCTAAACCCAAATTGCTATTATGGTTAGGAAAAGTGCCGAGCTTTTGTTCCGTAAGGATTTCTCATAGAAGCCCCCGAACTAGCGAGCATACATTATTCTTCCGATCTGCGCATATCTCAAGATCTTGTTTACTGTAGCGAAGTGCTAATTGGGCGGCTTCAAAGCCTTTTAGTTGAATAATAATTATCAGCAAATAGCATTAACTGTTTCATTAAGTTGCCTGTTTTTTTCCTCCTGGCATCTTGGGTATTTTTTGGGGGGTGTTATTGTTGCTGGGGATAGAGAGAGCTGTAACTTACCTGAACAATTTTTGTCCAGATCTGACCTTTGGGGGTACAATAAAACCATAGAACAGAGTCCCAGACTTCGTAACATCTCCGTTCCCAAACTCATTCACACACTCTACAATAGCCATGCATGGCTTGTTTGTTTGTTTTGCTGGCGGTGATGGGGTACTCCTGATGCCCACCGTACCCCCCTCTCCCAACTCAGGATCTGGTTTATTGGAAAGAAACTCTCGATTTTCTCTAGCAAAAAAAAAAAAAAGGCAATTCCTGATATTCTGTGACAGTTCAGCCTGACTGAGAATCTGAACTGTGTGGGTGAAGGGGTCTGGTGATGCAAATAAGAGCTACCTTGGTTATGAATGGCTCCCACTGAGTTCTGTGGGAGAAAGTAGGGTGACCATATGAAAAGGTGGACAGGGCTCTTGTATCTTTAACCGTTGCATTGAAAGGGGAATTTCAGCAGGTGTCATTCGTAGGCCTGCAGCACCTGGTGAAATCCCTTCTTCATCACAACAGTTAAAGCTCCAGGAGCTATGCTAAAGTGACCAGATACGAAAGAGGGCAGGGTTCCTGCAGCTTTAACTGTTGTGATGAAAAGGGGATTTAACCAGGTGCTGCATGCAGACAAATGCTGAAATCCCTGCTGAAATCCCCCTTTCAATACAACTGTTAAAGCTATAGCAGCCCTGTCTTCCTTTCCGAAGAGTCACCCTAGGAGAGAGTAGCATGGCCTGCATTAGGAGTGGGACTGCAGGTGCTTCATCATGTGCAGGTTTAGACCCCACATCCAACAATGTCCCCAACTGCCCACTTTTGCATCTTCCCACATAATGAAGGGATGGCTGCCATTCATGCCAATGGGAAAAGTTAAAAACAAACAAAAAACACTTCCTTTAAGGGCACCATTGTGAGTAGGGTGACCATATGGAAAGGAGGACCGGGCTCCTGCATCTTTAACAGTTGCATAGAAAAGGAGATTTCAGCAGGTGTCATTTGTATGCATGCAGCACCTGGTGAAATTCCCTCTTCCTCACGACAGTTAAAGTAGAAGGAGCCCCGAACTCTTTTGTATCTGGTCACTCTACTATAGCTCCTGCAGCTTTCTGAATTGCAGAATGAAGTTCGACCTTATCTCCATACTTCCTACAACAACCTTGTGAGGGAGGCTGGTTTTATTACCACCACACTGCAGATGGGGGTGGGTGGCACTGTGACTACAAGAGATCCAGAGACATGAACCGGTCGTCGTTCCAGCTTCATACCCATGCAACATAAGCCTCTGTGGGTTTACTCAGAAGAAAGTCCTGCTGTGTGCAATGGGGCTTACTCCCATATAAGCAAGCGAGCCTAGGACTGAAGCCTCAGCTGTGATGCTACAGCAGCCCTCCAATGGAAAAGTGTGATCGGTACGAGAAGTTATCAGTGCGCAGCTCATAGGAGACTTACCTGACGCATGGTTTCTCCCGGTAGATTGTTCCTATTGTGAGCTAGGCCACCTCCTTTATAACATTCAATCAGGCCAGTTACATTCCCTTGGTTCCCTCCACGAGCTGAATAGGGCAGGTCATCCCCTTCCCAAGCCCCAGAGTTTGCAGCCTGCTGGGCCTTGGTGTGTTGTGCAGAATGCTTAGCTGTGGATACTTTGACTTAAGTTTAACCCCTTCTACAGATAGGCATCTCCACTTATTTGACCAGGAGAAGAGCAGAAGAGAAAGGAAAAGAGGATGTCTTCAAATCTGTATGGGGCTGTCATGGAGAAGATGGAGCAGGCCTCCGTCGCGCCAGACGGCAGGACTAGAACAACATCAGAAGAGCCCTGCTGGATCGGACCAAGGGTCCATTTTGGCCAGATCTACACCAAGCAGGATAAAGCACTTTGAAAACGTTTTGAAAACTGTATATGGAGTAGGGCTGTGAACAGACCCCCCCTATCCGATCTGGGTCCATCCACAGCACTCCCTCCCGCTCTCCCCAGAAAGACCTCCCTCTCCCACTCTTCCCACTTACCTGCTGCCTCCTCATCACCGCTATTGCTGCTTCCGCCGCTGTTTCTGTCCCCCGCTGCCAGGTAAGTGGGGAGAGTGGGGAGAGGGAGGTCTTTCTGGGGAGAGCAGGAGGGAGTGCTGTGACTGGATCCGGATCAGATCACCCCGATCTGACTCAGATCCGGGATCCAGATCCAGTCACAGCCCTAATATGGAGTGTGTCATGAGCCCCAACAGTTGTCAAAACTATTATAAACCGTTTTAAAGCAGTAGTGTAGATCCTGCCCTGTCCAGCATTCTGTTCATGCAGTGTCCAACCAGCTGTCAGGAACGTTCTCACATTTTCTAGACAAGACTGAACTCAGAGTGCTTATGGTAGGAAAGAGCCTTTGTTATTGTCAGGCCGGGTTGATGGATTTCTTTGAGCATCTAAATACAGTTCATATTGTATGTGTGCAACGCAGGAAGAAGTTAAAGAGGGGGCATAGCTTAGCAGTAAGGCCCTGCTTTGCATGCAAGAAGGACCCAGGTTTGATCCCCGGCATCTCCAGATAGGGCTGAAAAAACTCCTGCCTGAAACCCTGGAGAGCCTGGAGAAGAGAAGACTGAGGGGAGACATGACAGCACTCTTCAAGTACTTGAAAGGTTGAGGGCCAGGATCTCTTCTCGATCATCCCAGAGTGCAGGACGCGGAATCGTGGGCTCAAGTGACAGGAAGCCAGATTCCGGCTGGGCATCAGAAAAAATGTCCTGACAGCTAGAGCAGTACGACAATGGAACCCATGACCTAGGGAGGGGGTGGGCTCTCCCACACTAGAGGTCTTCATGAGGCAGCTGGACAGCCATCTGTCAGGGATGCTTTCAGGTGGATTCCTGCATTGAGCTGGGGGTTCGACTCGATGGCCTTATAGGCCCCTTCCAACTCTACTGCTCTATGATTGTATGAGTCTATGATTGCTGCCAGTCAGTGTCGACAACACTGGGCTAGATGGACCAAGTGTCTGTTGCAGTATAAGGCAAATTCCTGGAGGAGAACTCTCTCAATGGCTACTAGTCCTCATAGCTAGATGCTACCTCCAGTCTCAGAGGCAGTATGCTATGTGCACCGGTTGCTGGGGAACATGGGCGGGAGGGTGCTGTTGCACTCAAGTCCTGCTTGTAGGCTTCCTGTGGGCAGCTGTTTGGCCACTATGTGAGCAGAGTGCTACACTAGATGGACCCTTGGCCTCATCCAGCACATCTCTTCTGCTGTTCTTATGTGCTTCAGGCAGTTTCCAATGTTCCTAAATGGATTTCCCAGATTTGTGACCAGGATGTAGAGCAGCCGGACCAAGGCACCTGTGGCCCTTCAGATGTGTTGGACTACAATTCCCAGCATGCCTCAGCCCATCTAACACATCTGGAGGCACCAGGTTGGAGAAGGCTATGGAAGAGCACATCTCACTGTGGCTTGGAAGGGGGGGCAGGTGTTCATCTGGTATAAATCCAAAGACAGCAGAGTCACATTTTTTCTGCAGATTTGCAAACGTTCAGCATTTGAATCCAAGTGGTTAAATCACCATGCAGGGTGTCACCTGACAAAGCTGTTGGGATGCACCCCAGGTCTGGGCTCCGGTCCTCCGCTGAGATTCACTGATCCTTAAACAAATGCACATGTATACGCATATGCAAAGAGGGAATCTCTGTTAAATTGGCCAAGCTCCTTTAAATAACATGCCCCCCCGTCTAGTCACAAGGGAGTGCAGTGATTTGTTCCCAGTCCCACGTATGCCCCCCAAATGTTGCGCACTGTTAGCGTTGCAGTGATTGGAACAAATCCGCACTATTGCAGGCGGCAGATACAACGGCTGCATCATTTGAAGGAAACGCCGCCTTAGAGGGAAGGGAGCCCAGAGGAGCATGCACACCTGCCAGGACAATGAGAATCTGCTTGAGCTCACGGAGACATTCCCCAATAAATACCCCAAGCCCATTAGCATCTCCGTAGATCTCTCTGGCGATCGATTTTCTAAGTTTGCATCTCACTAGCCATTTCCCGCAAAGAGCCGAAGCCGACTCATCTACTCCACCAGCCAAAGAACATGCCCAGTGCAGAATGTTAATATTGGTTTTATTGTAGGGTGACCATATGGAAAAGGAGGACAGGGCTCCTGTATCTTTAACAGTTGAATAACAAAAAGGGAATTTCAGCAGGTGTCCTTTGTATGCATGCAGCACCTGGTGAAATTCCGTCTTCATCACAACAGTTAAAGCTGCAGGAGCAATTCTAGAGTGACCAGAGGGCAGGGCTCCTGCAGCTTTAACTGTTGCGATGAAGAGGGCATTTCACCAGGTGCTGCATGCATACAAATGGCACCTGCTGAAATCCCCTTTGCTATACAACTGGTAAAGATACGAAAGCCCCGTCCTCGTTTCCAGAGGGTCATCCTATTTTGCTGCAGCACACCCTTCAATAAGACCAGGGCTGACTTTTGGTGATGTCTTGTCTGCTGCTGCATCTCTATGGTACTGGAGGACTTCATTGCCAGGTGCAGGATGTTTTTAAACCCAAGGGCTGAATTCCTTTTTGGAGAAGCTCGTGGGGACTACGTCCCTGTGGTGGTTGAAGCAAAAGACAAGGGGCGGGGCTAAGGGGAAAAGGGGCAGGTCCAAAATATAAAAGATACCAGCGTATTTTGGCGTCAAGCTCAGTCTGCCAGTAACGAAGCCTTAGGAGCAGCATTTTGACTGTTTAGAAAACACAAAAATTGGGAAACCCCCCCCAAATGATTGGGGGTTGGGGAAAAGGAGGGACTAGGGGAAGGGGGCATCTGGGGATCGCAGGAGGGTCATATTTGGGTCTCAGGCCTAGGGTTCACTGTAGGGTAGGGTGACCAGATAAAATCCAGGTCAGGGCTCATGTAACTTTAACAGTTGTAGAGAAAAGGGAATTTCAGCCGGTGTCATTTGTATGCAATTAGTTCCTGGTGAAATTTCCTCTTCATCACACCTGTTAAAGTTGCAGGGGGCCTGCCTTCTTTTGTATATGGTCACTCTAGTATAGTGCCTGCAACTTTAACTCTTGTGATGAAGAGGGAATTTCACCAGGAACTAATTGCACACAAATGACACTGGCTGAAATTCCCTTTTCTCTACAGCTGTTAAAGTTACATGAGCCCTGACCTGGATTTTATCTGGTCAGCCTACTGTAGGGTGACTTGCAGCCAAGGGGATGAAATGGTGGTGCAATCACTGCTTAGATTTCTGTAGACGTGGGGGGGGGGGGGACAGGACATTACAAAAGTTCTTCACAATTTGCCTCCAGAAATTTCTAGCGCTCTACGTCCCCCAAAGTTCTGAATCCTGATCTTCTCCATCGGTTTCACGCCCTGTTGCAGCCACACCATAGTAAAAAACAACAACAACAACCCTTCCTTTCTTACCCTGAGCAATGCCTTCATTCTCTTTAGTGCCAGCTCTGATCCTTGCATAATATGACCAAAGATATTGAGATCAGTAGAGCCGGCGGTGAGAAATCCGAGGCAGCAGAAAGAGGTTTCATGAAGTGGAACAAAATAGTCAGTGGTGTGGAGTTCGCTCTTCTGCTGGCATGTATAAAACATCGATTCCGCCAGCCGTCAGAACTGCTGCTTTCTGCACCTCGTTTATGCTTGAGTGTAGCGGGGCGTTGTTAAGGAGAGACAATTTTGCATCCAAGGAGAAATAGGCAGAGAGCTTCGACCAATCGAACGGTCGTGACATGCAGGGCCGGGTTGTGGCGGTTGTTCTGTTGGTTCTCCTTCCGAGCTCGCCTACAAGACAGAAAACAAAAGCTGTTCAATAAACGAGAAGAAATGTGCTCCTTCGCGGCCCACGTTCGGCTTCAGTCCAGAGCCTCACAAAGGCTCCAGTACACTCATAGAGTTCTCCAGACCGGAAGGTGGCCCTGATCATCTTCCGTGGAGGTACTTCTAGTTTGCGATCAGGCATTCCCTGTGAATGTGTTAGCCAAAGTGGAGCCATCTTTTGCTTATTCGCATAGAATGATGGGGCTGCTTGCTAAGAATGCTTGTTAGCCAAAGTCAAATGAACAGATTATGCATGTAGCAGATAGAAACAAGGAACGAGCCTAACTCGGCCTTGGCCGGAATTGGAACATTCCCCAGATGTACAGAGCGAACTGATATCTTGTCCTAGCTGTATCTGCCAACTCGCTAGCCTTGCAAACCCAGGCGCAATAATGATGAGAAATGTGGTGGTCCTTGGCATTAGCCCAAAGGGCGATGGCTCCCATTGAAACGCATTGAGTTATGCTTGCGCGTGCGCTTTCTGTAGCAATGACATAGGGTGCTAGCTGTAAAAGTATATAAGGGGGAGCTTGCATGCTCGTAGGTATGGCTCTGGTGGGCTGGCAGCTTACTAGAGTGCACCCGCTCAGCTGAACGTAATAAAATGCGTTGGATCGGATCTTTGGAGTCTGTGCTTCTTAGTGGGAATTGGCATATCTCTTAGGAAAAAGAGCCTGGAACTTTTGGCCAACAAATGCATTTGGGCCAGTTTACATATTCAGCAGAATCAAGCTGTGATTTTGTTTTCCCTGGACTGGACTGTTCTTCCTGGACTATACCACTTCAGGCTGATACGGGTGGGTTTCAAAACACACACACACACACACACACACACACACACACACACACACACACACCTGGGGTGGATCTACACTACTGCTTTAGAACAGTTTATAACTGTTACAAACAGGTATAAACCGTTTGAAAGTGTTGTATCCTGCTTGGTGTAGATCTGGCCCCTGGTGTGTTTCAAGGGCAGACAAATAAATGTGCAGTAGGCTAGTGTCATGTTGCGTGTTTCCATCACTCCGTGTTGCAAAGGCAGGGGAGGGGAAACTGTCATGGGCTGCTATGCTCAGCGATGGTCCCATGTACCGAATGACACCTAGTTGTGATCTCAGTTTTGGATACACTTGTAAATGCTGGGAAGTCAGGCGTGGTAGTACATGGACATTCAGAATTTAATAGGTCATACCATGTTCAGCAGTTGGAAGTCAGAAGTCCTTAACAATCTTTTGCAAATCACCCAGGCATCTGCCAGAAATCCTTGAACTATGTTCCGCTCACCACTGCACCACATGACTAGTATTCAGCTGATGACTGGCAACTGATGGAGTGAACTGAATGCACTGAAAACCAATGGGTTGAATTCAGATCAAGTTAGGTGAATTCAGATCTCCACCGGAAGATGTTCGCCATGCCTTAAGTCCCCTTGATTTCAGTGGGAACTAACTGCTGGTATCGCGACCTGGATCCAACATGGGTTTGGAAGTGAGGTGTGATGAAATGGAAGCTTTTGGGGGGAAGTTATACGACCAGTTCACGCACGGAGGTCTTCTTCTTGGTGACGGTTGTGTGACTGCCCTGAACAACTGCAACATTGAGAATTGTGTATATATCAGGGCCGTTACAACTCCCGTGGCTGGCTAGAGCTGATGGGTGTTGTAGGCAAAAAAAGAATCTGGAGGACCTTCACTGATCATCTAAGGCCATTTCTACACTGGCCTTTCCCCCCAGGAACGTCCCCTGGCTGCTCCCGGGGCATTCAAATGATCTACAGGGAGTCCCGGGGACAAGTGGGGGATGGGCACAGGTTTTCCCAGGGATAAATAATCCCTGGGAAAATCCGATTCTTCCCACGGTCCCGGGAACGTTCCAAGACCGTGGGAGGTGTAGACGCCCATCCCTCCTGGTGCCCGCTTATTCACGAGTAAGCGGGTACCAGAAACGGGCACGGAGACACATGGGGTGTCTCCGTGCCCATTAGGGGAGGGGGGGAAAGCAAGTCCGCCATCCCCAGGATGGCAGGTGGGATGGGGCTCCAATTTCATTTTTTTAAAAACAAAACAAACAAACAAAAAAACCCTGTATGTTTTTGATGGAGTACAAGTGCACTCTTCGGATCCTTTAAAAAAAAAAAAAGGCACTTGTGATGATGCGATGTCCCAGGAGGAAGCTGGGATGTCACGCTTCCTGTTTGTAAAGAGGGGGATGATCCCAGAAGCTGGTAAATCCGGCATCATCCCCAGCCCTTAGGTGTAGACAGGGCCTAAGAGTTCACAGACAGAACCTTCATGCTAGCCCAAACATAATGGGCTGGATCAGATTGTATTTCTTCAACAATCGGGCAGGTCTTGTAGAGGGGAATGAGCAGACGCAGGTCTTCCAAACCAACTCAGCACCCCACCACTGCTTGTCCCTGCCTTGTGGACCCAGGGTAATCCAAATGCCACCAACATGCTTTGTATACATCAACCCATGTTAGTCAACATCACATGGGCAATTTCCCGATTCAATTAGAAAACATTCAACAGTGTGATGTGGCTGCAAAGAAAAGCAAACACTATTTTGGGCTGCATTTATAGAAGTATAGCTTCCAAATTGTGTGAGGTACTGGTTCCCCTCCGTTCGGCACTGGTTAGGCCCCATCTTGAGTACTGCGTCCAGTTCTGGGCACCACACTTCAAGAAGGATGCAGACAAGATGGAAAGGGTTCAGAGGAGGGCAACGAGGATGACCAGGGGTCTGGAAACAAAGTCCTATGAGGAGAGACTGAAAGAACTGTGCATGTTTAGCCTGGAGAAGAGAAGATTGAGGGGAGACATGATAGCACTCTTCAAATACTTGAAAGGTTGTCACACGGAGGAGGGCCTGGATCTCTTCTCGATCATCCCAGAGTGCAGGACACGGAATAATAGGCTCAAGTTACAGGAAGCCAGATTCTGGCTGGAAATCAGGAAAAACGTCCTGACTGTTACAGCAGTACGACAATGGAACCAATGACTTAGGGGGGTGGTGGGCTCTCCCACACTAGAGGCCTTCCAGAGGCAGCTGGTCAACCATCTGTCAGGGATGCTTTAAGGCAGATTCCTGCACTGAGCAGGGGGTTGGACTCGATGGCCTTTGGGGCCCCTTCCAACTCTACTATTCTATGATTCCATGATTCTATGAACTGGAGTAGGGACGTACATACGTATGTGGTGTTCGTGCCCTGAGGTGAGTACTTTTTGGAAAAAAGTGTTTCAGGAGATCAGCTCAATAACTGGAGAATGGGTTCACCCATCTTCCCAACTTGCTCTGTTAAATTTATGCATTGGACAGCGAGCAGTTAAATAAGCCATCTCTTATTGGCGGCTAGATGCCTGATAGCCAAGCATTGGAAAGAAAGCAAAGGGCTCCATATTGATTATTGGTACCAAAGGGTTTGGCAGATGGCCCTTTTAGAAAAATTGACCCCAGAATTGAGGAACGTGTGAGGACAATTAAGCGATATGGACAGAATAGGTGGATGGGTAAACAGACCAATTTCCGGGGTACCCTTAAATTTGTGAATGTTAAATAACATTAAACCCAGGTGGGAACATATATTTGTGTGTGTATATATATATATATATATATAATTTAACCTATGTAATCAGAACTATAAATTACAAGAATAAAATATTAAAAAAGAAAGAGAAAACAATCAACCGCATGATTTTCACCTACACGCATGGAACCGCACACACATGGGAGGTGTTCAGATGTCCTTTCCCCATGTGTGGATGATGAGTTGGGCAAGCACACCTTGGCCCAATCTACACCAGGCAGGATACGGCACTTTGAAAATGGCATGAAAGCAGTTTATATGAGGCAGGAGCCATGCTTCATAGCGGTATTGAAGTACACTGACAACCGTTGGGGCCCATTGACACATACCATATGCCTCTTCCATGCCGCTTTCATAGTGCTGTATCTGGCTTGGTGTGGATCTGGCCCTGGTGAGTGTGAAGGAGATGCATGGTCTCCTCTTCCTCCATGCAGTGGCCCACGTTTGGGGAGATGTATCATCCGATCTGCCCCAGACGTACATATTCAGCTGATCTCAATGAGCATGCACAAACACATGTTTTTGTGTGAGGGTGGCGAGAGGGTGGTAAGAAAGCTAAGGAGCTCTGAGTAAACAGAAGCCAAGATTTCCTAGATAGCAAGAGAGTTCCACACGTCCACTAAGCGAAATGTGGCCCGTGGTAAGGTACAGTTTAATAGTGTGCCATATTAAAGTTGCAAAGCCCTTTGGATCCAGTCCGAATTGCTCTTTTTCAGTGTGTTTTATTTAAATGAGAATGCAGAAACAAAACCAGGCCCCCTCCCCCCTGCCCCCTTTGAACTGGGTTGAATGAACATATTATTATGGCCGTGTTCTCTTTCTCTTTCCCCTTTTTAATTTACAAAGGAAACGCACCACCCTGATACTATAGCATGCACCAAATCAATGAAATATTCTGTGTTTCCTATTCATTAAGTCCCTAAAGCACTATGTGTAAATTCTTTTGCTTTAATTATACACCTCAGGGATGTACAAACCAAAAAAAAAAAAGGGGGGGGGAAGTCAGTCAGACAAAAAGCCAGATCTCTGCCAAAAGAAAGATGGAGAAAAACCCATTAAACTGGTAAACATTTATTTTCAGCTGGGAACCCTGCTATTAATTCATATAGTGACTTTCCCAGCCGAAATAATAAGCCAAGCTGAGTGAACCAAATGTTAAACGGGGGTAAAGATGAGCTACAGGGGAACACCCAGGTTGGTGCTTTTAGGTGATGCTCAAACCATAGCTGAAATTATTTTTCTTCTCAGATTATTTTGCTGCCAAATATTCTCCCGATAGTCTCACAAATAGCCAAACGTTTGCCAAATAGCCACCAAGTATTTGATCTCTATGTTTAGGATCCCATTTGCTCTCTGTTTTCAAATATCTCTGACAATTATTGTCTGGCAGCATTGAATACTTGACATGCAATGGGATTTAGTATCTGGCTGTATTGGATGGCAGACATGCAATGGCACTGGAACTTAACTCCGCTTAATAGATGAAAGAGCTGCTTTCTCGCATATGAGCCTGTCTGGGATGTGTGTGTGTGTGTGTGTGTATGTGTTACTTCTCTTGGGCCCACCACCATCAGAGGCAGTGGAGGCTGGTGGCTCTGATGTCAGTGGGGCAGTGAATCCGCTCTGGATTTCAGTCAGAACCAGTCAGAACTCTAAAGGAGCTACCCAAGCTGCGAAGCCTCCCTGAATAAAAAATGTATCTGCCTACCAGTGGACTGACAACAGAGAGGGTCCCAACCTAGCCTCTCTCATCAGGGAGTTGCAGAATCTGGGGAAGATCTGCCCTCACATTCCCAACAAATGTCCCTCTGATCAGTGGAGGCTGATGCTTCCAGTGTCAGTGGGGCGGTTTCAGTGAGAACCCTAAAGGAGCTATCCCCCTCTAACTCCTTTAAAGTTCTGACTGAAACCTGGAGCGGACTCACTGCCCCATGTCCAACATAAGAAGAGCCGTGCTGGATCAGACCAATGGCCTATCCAGCATTTTGTTCCCACGGTGGCCAACCAGCTGCCTGTGGGAAGCCCACACATAGGACATGAGTGCCCTCCTGCCCTTGAGGGAAAAAAGAGCCCAAGGGGAGACATGATAGAGGTGTTCAAAAGTATGCCTGGTGTGGAGAAAGTGGAGAGGGAGACATTTTTTTCTTCTTCTCCAGAACCCAACGGGGTCATCCCATGGAGCGGATGGGTGGGAGATTCAGGACAGGTAAAAGGAAGTCCTTCTTCACACAGCGCAGAGCTAAACTATGGAATTCACTACCAGAACATGTGGTGACGGCGATCAATTTGGATGGCTTGAAAAGGGGGTTGGATAGATTCCTGGAGGAGAAGGCTAGTAACGGCTACTAGTCCTGATGGCTATGTGCTACCTCCAGTATCAGAGGCAGGAAGCCTATATGCACCAATTGCTGGGGAACATGGGTGGGATGGTGCTGTTGCACCATGTCCTGCTTTGTCGGCCCCTGGCCGACATCTGGTTGGCCACCATGTGAACAGAGTGTTGAACTAGATGGACCTCGATCTGATCCAGCAAGGCTCCTCTTAGGTTCTTGTTCCCCAGCATATAGCCCAGGATACCGGAGGAAATCTATATGTAACCATCATGACAAGTAGCCATCAGTCAGCTCTGTATCAGCTGCAGCAGTTCAAATGGAGTCCGTATTACCAAGCAATAGCCATCAACAGCTCTGCCTATTGAACCCTGCTGCTGAAAGTCCACATCACCCTGCAAAAATGTTACAGATTAATCAGTGTTTGAAATGAATGCTCTGATTCAGGCCAAAAGACATGGGTTTAAGGCGGTCAGGGCTCCACTAGATCAAATGTTTATGCAAGCTATTTCTATCAAATAGACTATGGATCGGTTTGTGTGTGTGTGTGGTGGGGACAGATTCAGTTATTTTAATACTGATGTGGGCCCTTTCTACACCTAAGGGCGTAGAGGGAGGTGGGAGGATCACGGACTTACCTGCTTCCGCGATCCTCCCCCAGCGTCTAAACGGAAGTGCGACGTCCCAGAAACAAATAGGGACATTGTGTCCACCATATTTTTAAAGAAAAACCGGAGCAGGGAACGCAATTGCGCTCCTCCGAAAAGTGAGAGTTTTTTTTTAAAAAAAGCCCCCTTCCCTCTTGCTGACCTCCGCTACTCGTGGGGAGGAGGGAAGAAGCCGGGACGAGCGCCCACACCGCCCACGGTCCTCGGGATCGTCCCGGGACCACGGGGAAATAGAGGGGGTTGTCCCTGACTGCTCCCGGGATCCTCTGTGCGTCATTTGGACACACAGGGTCGACCCTGGGAAAGAAAGTCCTGTGTAGACATGGCCGTAGTGAAACCAGCATCACCTGAGATCATTCTGCATTGTTCTTACTCCGGGGCATCTTGAGAGTGGCAACTTCTCGCCTCTTAGTCCTGGTTGCGAAGTTGCTCTTTCGAAAGCCCGACGTGAGCATCCAGCCCCTCTTTCCCGAAGTCAGGTTTTAGCAAGCGCATCGTATTGGTTAGCAATGAATACATGCATAAGATGGATGAGGAGCCGTCTCACTCGCTCCCGCTTTCCCCAGGTTCTTCGATATGAAGAAGAAATGCCCTATTAATTTTGATAGACAAGTTGGCACGTAGTTATTTGAAAATCCAACATGGGATAAAGTTATGTGGGCCTGATTCCCCCCCCCCCCCCTGCAACATTTATTGTTATTATTTTGGGAGACAGAGGGAGGGAGATGAGGATTTGGCTAGATTGGAAACTCTTTCTCTCTCTCTCCCTCTCTCTCTCTCTCTCTCTCTCTCTCTCTCTCTCTCCCTCACACACACACACACCCCAACCAACCAACCAAGCGCTTTGTCAGTCGGTTTGTTCAGCTCTGCAGGGCTGTTCCACTATTTTCCAGCCACCCTGCTGGGGTTTTAATGCTGCCTATCACAGCTCCCTGAAGCTCCTCCTTTGCAATTAGACAAAGTCAACATAGCAACTGTTTTGAGAACAGCTTGAAGCTACCTGCAGCTATCAGCAGCACCGATCCAGGAATTTGAGGAGCCAAATTCGGCTCATTGAATATATCACTACCTCCACTGCAACTTTAAGTTGTATCAAGGCAATCTCTCTCTCTCTGTCTCAGATGCAGGCAATAATACTGAACACATTTAAGTCATCATCAGAAAAATAGAAGGCAAGAGAGAAAGGAAACTGAGAAGGGGGGGGAAGAAACCCTGTAAAAAGTCAACTTGCAGCTAGAAAGTAGTTTCCATGCCTACTGCAGCCTCTGCTAAAGAATGTGATGGCTGCCACGCAGAACTCAATGAAAAAGATGAAGATTGGGGAGGGGGGGAAGGGAAAGGGAGAGCAGGCAATACTCGTTTGGCAGGGATGGGGTGGAATCGGAGACAGAGGCCTTTGCTCTAGTAGGACTTATCCTCGCTCCATGTGGATTTGCAAACATGCCAAAATTCAGTGGCATGTGAGCCACACCGGGTGGAATGCAGGGGTCGGTTCGGGTCTCCAGGAGCTGGAATAGCAACAGGAAATGTCTGGGTAGTCAGGAGACAAAGAGAGAATGGAAGAAAGAGTCAGGAAGAAAGAGAAAAGGAGGTACGGTGTGGAGGAGGTGGGAAAGAGTTTTTATTTTTGCTAAATTGCTCAAGAACGAATTGGAAGCTTGGCTCATAAAAGGGGGCTAACAGGAATTTCTAGGCTGCCACAGGCGCTTGCTCAGAAATGACCTCAGGCAATGGCTACGCAACATTGCGAAGTCTTCCTTTGCAACGGCATCGGAATGGGCAAGACTTCGAGCCCCACAGAGCATTTTGTCAGGCGGAAGTCTTGGCGACTTCGGAAGAAAGGACAGTTATGGCCACCAGAGCCCGGAGTCTCTTTATGCTGCTGCTTCTTTACAAAGGGCCCGATTCGGACAGAGTTGAGCACTTTTAAGCCCTTCCCCACTTTGATTTCCATGGGAGAGATTAAAAGATGCGCTTAAATCTCCCCGTTGAAATAAATGGCTTGAGAGGGATTAACTCTGGGCACAATCCAGCAAGTGATTCTAACGATGGGGTAGGGATGGTTGCACAGAGGCATGCTGGGCCCCCCTACAAGATCCTGATCAGTGGGGATAGGAGATTACTCAGAATTAGGGATGTGCACTGGATCGGACCCGATCCACGATCCGAGTCCGGTCCAGTGGGAAATCGGATAAATTATCCGATTTCCGATCCGACAGCTGGATCGGCCGATCCAATCCGAACCGGTCCGAAAAGGCTCCGAACCGGTTCGGCGGATCGGCGGATCGGCGGGCGCCCACTGGCGCCCACCGCCGCTTCCATTGGCGGGCGCCAGCGGGCGCCCGCCAATGAAAGTGGACAGCGGGGGGGGAGGAGGGGGCGGGAGGAGGTGGGCCCTTACCTTTCCGGCCCGTCCGCTCCCGTCCGGCGCCGGCGGCTACTACCAGCGGGCTCCGCGGCCTGCTCCATCACCCGGCGCGCTACTCTAGAGCAGGCCGCGGAGCCCGCTGGTAGTAGCCGCCGGCGCCGGACGGGAGCGGACGGGCCGGGAAGGTAAGCAGGGGGTGCGTGGAGGGGAGGAGGGGGCGCGCGGAGGGGGGGAGGGGGGCCTTTACCTTCCCGGCCCGTCCGCTCCCATCCGGCGGCTACTACCAGCGGGCTCCGCGGCCTGCTCCAGGGTGGCGCGCCGGGTGATGACATTTTCCAGTATTGTTTCAGGTGAATATGCATAGTATGGTGTAGGTTGTTTGATGAGGTTGAATTTGATGGCCAGTTGTTGGTGAATTATTTTTGCAGCTGTATTGTGTGTCTGTCCATATAGTCCATTCCTGTCAGAATTTTACATCCTCCTGGTACATGGTCTATTGTTTCTTGGAATTGATGGCATTTCCTACATAAATCTGTTGTTACACTGTTATCTTTTATGATGTAGTTTTGGTAGTTCTTGGTTGATCCTTTATGGCTATTAGGAATCCTTCTGTTTCTGGAAATAGCTCACCCATCCTGAGCCGTTCGTACGACTGTTCTTTGTTTATTTGTGGGTTCTGTATTATGTTGTAGTGCTTCCCATGGAGCGCTTTTTGTGCCCATTTTTCTTTTTTCTCTGGAAGTATGAGTGGTCGTGTTTGGTCTTCGTTTTGTAGTACTAGGTAGAGTGGGGTGTAATTTTTATCTGCTTTTACTATGGCTTCATGAATGGGGGTGTTTTTAGTGCGGAATAATTCTCTGAGTGATTTTATCTGTTTAGCATGAATTCTGTTAATGTCCAGTAGACCTCTTCCTCCTTCTTTCCTGCTGATTATTATTCTTTCAATGCATGAATTGGGATGGAGCATGTGGTATTTTGTGAGTTCAGTATGATTGAGTCTGTTCATTACTTCGGGTTCAGTGTGTGACCAGTGTATGATTCCGAACGAGTATGTGAGGATGGGTATTGCGTAGGTGTTGATGGCTTTGAAAATGTTTTTAGAGTTGAGTTTGGATTTTAGGATTTGTGATAGGCGGGTTTTATATTGCATTCTTAGTTGAGTTTTTACTGTGGAGTGGTTGATTTTCGTGTTTTGTTGGAATCCTAAATATGTGTATGTTTCATCTTCTTCCATGTTATCTAATATTTTATTATTTAGTGTTTCTGTTGTTTCTTCTTCTTTCCATTTTCCTCGTTCTATGTGTAGCATTTTGCATTTTCCTATCCCGAATTCCATTTTCATGTCTGTCATCAGTTCTTCAGTGATTCGCAGGAGGCCTTTTATCTGTGCCAATGTCAAAGCATAGATTTTGCTTGTTTTTGGTGTTTTATATCAACACGTTAGGTATTGATGTTAAGGGTGTTGGATAGTAGATTGAGACACAGGCAAAACCATAGGGCGCAAAATGCGTCACTTTGACATATGCCAAGTTTGATATTCATTTTTTCTGTTGTTAGGTGTATTGTCATTTTTCCATGTCTCCATTATTGTTGTTGTTGTTGTTATTATTATTATTTTGCTTCCCGACCTGCATGGGGGAAGGTTTTCCAGAGGGTGGGTGCATGCTGTAGGTCCAGGTTTCACATACTGTGGGAGCAGCTTTTCTTGAGGGCCATTTTAAGAGAATCCTACTTGAAAATCATATGTCTAGATGGAGCGAGTATTGAAAAATTCACTCATGTATCAGTATTTTGCTCCTGCTTGAGGAGCGCTAATGAGCGCGCTGTTAGTATCTCTCTCAGGGAGCTCATCCTATTTGTACGTATCCTTCTTCCTTACAGAATGAGAAAAACTGGTGACAGCAAAATCTGCAAAGTTTTCTGTGGCTGCCGATAAAATTAAGGTCTACTATGGTGCCTTTCCTAAACCTTCTTATAAATTTTAGTTTGGCAATTTTATGAATCCTTTTGTATTGATGTATTTTGCAACTGGTGCAGACATTTTGATAATATTTAGTTTGATCATTTTTATTTGTTCTGATGTGTTTGATGGATGCTGCATTAATTGCTATGGCCTATTGCTGAGGCAAATAAATACATAAACTAAAACAAACAAACAAGCTAGGGCCAAATCCTTTCATGGATTACATCCAGGCTGGGGGCTTTTAGCCTCACCCAATCCCTCTTTTCCCACTGCAAGCTATGCACATAATTACAACTAAGGTTCTGCATGGTGTATTGCAACTAAGGTTCTGCATAGTGTATTGCAACTAAGGTTCTGCATGGTGTAGAAAGCAAGTTTTGGGACTGAGCTCCTTTGAAACCCAATTGACATGAAGTCTACAGAGAAGTAGGACTGGGATCAATTCGATTCAGCATTTCACCGGAAGGACATTTCCTTCATGGGATTCAGAGTTATACACATAAGGCAGACTTCCCAAACATTCTAGCTCAGCCTTCTCCAACCTGGTGCTCTCTGGATGTTTGAGGCTTCAACGCCCATCAGCCCCAGCCATCATGGCCAATGCTCAGGAATCTTGGGAGTTGTAGTTTAAAACATCTGGGCCGTGTTTATACGCCACCGCTCTGCCTCCTGGTTCCCCTCAAACCCCGCAGCAACACCGCTGTGAAGCAGCAGCAGTAGAGTTACATGTAATGCAGGCGTGAGCATGGGGTATTCAGCCCAGGAAAAATCACAGCTCTGGTTAAAAACAGCTCCATTCTTGCTATCTGAAAACTATTCAAAAAACAAAAGTTTTAAGGGAGAAGGAGACAGGGGTGGAGGAGGGAACAGCAGAGTCGCCATGAAGACACAAGCAAAAACCGCAACATTGTGGGCCATTCCGCTTGTCAAACCCACCCCCGGCCCTGCATTCCTGTGTCACTTGGATCTACCAGTAGCAATGCCCATGATCTTAACCTGAGCCGAGGCCACCGCTGTCAGGCAAAGAAACCACCTGGTAACCGCGGAGCAAAGGGAAAAGTCGAGGTAAAATGACATTGAGAAACAGTGCAGTTTTGTGGGGAAAAGCCCGATGTGGCTATAAATATTATTATTATTATTAATAATAATAATAATAATATTTGCATTTATATACCACCCCATAGCCGAAGCTCTCTGGGTGGTTTGCAAAAATTTAAAACATTAAACATTAAACAAAGATATACAAAATTTAAAAACCATAAAAAGCCTAAAAACAGATTATACATACAATATCCAATTAAACCAACTATTCTGGGTCAAACAACAACAACAATAACAACAACATCCTCAACATACGCTGTTAAATACCTGAGAGAAGAGAAAAGTCTTGAAAAGATAACAATGTTGGTGCCAGGCGAGCCTCGGCGGGGAGATCATTCCATAATTGGGGGGCCACCAATGAAAAGGCCCTTTCCTTTGTTGCCATCCTCCGAGCTTCCCTCAGAGTAGGCACCTAGAGGAGGACCTTAGATGTTGAGCTTAGTGTACAGGTGGGTTCATGTCGGGAGAGGCGTTCCATCAAGTATTGTGGCCCCGAGCAGTGTAAGGCTTTATAGGTTAAAACCAGCAGCTGCATCATATAAACAATGCAGCACCACTGCGCAGCCATGACGGGGTATACAGGGCATATAGCCAAGCATCTGGAGAGCATCAGGTCCAGGGAGGCCATTCTCATTTGCTTGAATCAGACAGCTGCTATAAAGCTTTCATCTACGATTGCTGGGCCGTAAAGGCATGGATGCAGGTACTGCTGTAGCATTAAACCAGAGTTGCCAGCTCGTGGCATCCTTTTAATTGCAAGCTCAGGGGGTTCGTTCCAGAAAGTTAATTGTTTTTCTGGAGATGTACAAAAGAACCCCATCTTAGAAATGTGGGTCAAGGGGACCTTGGCTTCCACTTCTCGGTATGCGGTCAAGGATTGTGGGGGTCAGAGAGAGGCGGAAACGCAGAGACTTATTTGAATTCCTTATTGCAAGGCGGGAGGTTAATTAAAATCATAGAAGCATTGCATTTGAGGTTCGAAACGGCAAGGGCAGGCTAATTTCACCCGTGTGTGGTCCCGTTTTTTGTTTTGGTTTTTTGTAACTGGAATCCTGTGGCTCAATAAGGTATGATTAATGTAAATTGATAAAGCAAGAGATTATACTCAGACGGTCTTAGCAGATAAGGCATAACTAACCTGTGTTAAATGATCCTAACTCAGCATTTCCACCCCACCCACCCCAAAAGAATATAAGTGCTTTGTTGGATCTGGTCAAAGCCCATCCAGGCCGGAAGCCGGAAGATGCTAGGCTGCAGAAGTCAGACACCAGCTCTTGCCTTTATCTTCCCCATGGCCCCATAGGGCTGCCAGGTGGGTTGACCACAGTCTAGTGCAGAGGTGGGCGAATGCATCTGTTCCTCTCCTGCGTTTGTATTTTAAAAAGATTCAAGTTTTTTTCCTCTACTGAATATGAATCGGTAATTTGTGAATATTAGTACATTCTTATCAACGTACTAATATTGAGAGCCAGTGCGGTGTAGTAGTTTCAGCACTGGACTGGGAGTCGTTGGGGTTTTACCGGTGCGGGATGCGTCTGCCCCGTGAATGCTTGCCCCCCCCCCCCCCCCCCGCTCACACAGCCCGCTCCAACGAGCCGGGGCACATGCGCGTCTGCCAAACGCTGGCAAGGCTCGTGAGCCTCACAAGCCCTGGGCATGCACATCCCTTTCTCCCCTCCATGCTAATGGCTCCAGAACGCACACTTTCCTCTGTTCCTCTCCAATTTGGGGAAAAAGAGAGCCAAGCTCTGGTGCTATACGAAAATATTTTTCTTTAGTATTTAATCTTTTCCTCAAAATGCTCGACGCGTTTTGGATAAATCCTTCGTCAGGAGCTACATGGAAAACAAGTATAGCTACAGTTTAGACAACTGAAAGATAAGATGTAAAATCGCTTAAATAAATTAAGCACAAAACAACACCCACATCAGATAAAACACACCTTTCTTGCATTCCTTTGCTAACAACCAACAGACATGAATACTAAACATTTGCACATTCATCTAGAGATTTAACAAATGCGCTGACCTGGGAGGCAAAAAGGCCCTTTTCTTTTTCTTCGGTTTGGTGGTGCCCCTTTCCCTCTTCTTTCCATCATCCCTCTCCAGTTGGGGCCTTAAAGGCCCCATTGATGTGAAAGAACAAAATGCATGATTTCCAGAGGGTCTGGAAATTGCGCATCCCCCCCCCCCTCCACGCTGATGGTGCCATCTGGTCACTCTACAACAGAGGGCAGCTTCAACTGTGGTGATGAAGGGGGGATTTCGCCAGGTGCTGCAGCCATACAAACGACACTTGCTGAAATTCCCTTTTCTATACAACTGGTAAAGATCGAGGAGCCCTATCCTCCTTTCCATAGGGTCACCCTATCTAATGGGAGGGCCAGCCAGCCCTGCCAGCGGATGCATTTTTTGCAGAAGGCTGTACTTGTGTGGGTATTTGCACTCATGGGGGTAGGCAGTCGAAAAGGCCCCAAACCCATCCAGGCCTCCCCTTGTGTGCCATTGAGATATACCATTGAGATGCCATTGAGATATACCAACCACTAAGGGCACAATCCTATGCATGTTTAGATAGGAAAAAAGCCCTACAACCCCCAGCATTTCTCAGCCAGGATATATTTCATTTTTTAAAAAATGAAACGAGAAAATGTTCATTCTTTACTTTACACTTTTCTGTTTTTTAAAAAAAAAGTTTCTAGCCCTCTTCCCATTGGCTAACAAAGAATAAGAGCACGCTATGAGCCAGTCACTAAATGCCATCTATAGGGTGACCAGATAAAATCCAGGTCAGGTCTCATGCAACTTTAATAGCTGTAGAGAAAAGGGAATTTCTGCCAGTGTTATTTGTATGCAGTTAGTTCCTGGTGAAATTCCCTCTTCATCACAACAGTTAAAGTTGCAGGGGCCCTGCCTTCTTTTGTATCTGGTCACTCTAGTATAGTGCCTGCACCTTTAACTGTTGTGATGAAGAGGGAATTTCAGCAGGAACGAATTGCATACAAATGACACTGGTTGAAATTCCCTTTTCTCTACAACTGTTAAAGTTCCATGAGCCCTGACTTGGATTTTATCTGGTCAGCCTAGCTATCGAGCGAAGCCGCATTTCTGACTTTTGCACTAAAATGCCAGCAATTGGCCACAAACACACACACACAAAATGCCCGCCCCCCCCCCCCCCGGCCTGTTCTCTTCAGCACCTCCACCCTGACATTAAGCGGCCTACTCTCCATTAATGTGTGCAGCCTGTCTCCACGCCAACCCGGCTCCCTGCCAATGTCTGGGGATGATAGGAGTTGTAGTCCAAGACAAGAGGAGGGCCCAGGCCGAGGAAGGATGCACTTTGCACAGAGATGCATTACAACCCCTCGCAGGTACTTGCAACGATACGGAAAACCTTCGTCCAGGTAGACTCAACCTGTCACCACGATGGTGTTTCTGCAAAGTCTACATGAAGAAGGGTTAGCGTTAAAAAAACAAAAGTATATGAGAGAAGTGGGGGGGGGGGTCAAAGGAAGCAGGGGGGGCTTGAAACAGGATCCTTAACATGTGCTACCACGGCACATCTTGGGCACAAAAAAAAGGGGTTTCTGCTGCTGGTTTCTGTGCTGCTCTGGTGGTCCGGAGAAGAATAGATTCCATTAAAGACCACAGAGGGCCCATGCTGGGGATGAGATTTGGATTCAAAGAAAGGCCCATCTTTACCCCCTGTACTTTTTTTTATTATTATTATGATCATCGGTAACAATGGAGGCAAGATCACAAACAGTTTGAGGTTTAAACAGCGCTTGAGAAAAAAAAAGAAAGGAAAGGAAACCCTTTTTGGAAACTGATGATCTGGCTTCTCTTGGACAGAGCCTGGTTGCTCAGAAATAAAAAAGAGGGGGTGGGTGCGTGGGTGCCAGCCTTGCCGGAGCTGAGCTTCCCCAGGGAGGGAGCAGTCTGGGATCTTCCGGACGGGACCCAAGAGCACCCTAAAAGTGCCGCACAGGAGCGGCTCAACCAACGCAACCTTGCCCCAAATGCTTGGTCAGTACCGAGGAGGGATGCAGCATGAGGAAGGGGAAAGCAAAAGGAGATTTCAGATGCCTTCCAAATGGGGAGGCCAGGGGCATCGTTTGAGTTCAGGACAACCAAGCCTTCATTTGATCTTCATGTTTAAAATGCAGTCGACAACCGCCTGCTTAAAATCTCAAGTGTCATCCATGCAGCGTCAGGAAATGTCTTTCGACTGATGCTGTAGTGGAGCTAAAGCTCATAAGATAGATGGAACGTAGGAAGCTGCCTTAGAATGAGTCAGATCCTTAATTCATCTAGCCCAATCCTGTCGACACTGACTGGCAGCAATGGGTTTCAGGTGGGATCCTTTCCTTGCCCTAACTGGAGAAGCCGGGGATGGAACCTGAGACCTTCTGTGTGCAAAGCATGTCCTCTATGACACTGAGCTATGAAGTCCTGGGGTGTTTTGATTAGCGGGGTTGATGACAATCGTCTACCACCCTGTTCCCTGTGAACTTAGCTGCAGTCCTCCCAGCAGTGGGCTGGAAAATGAGTTCTTCCCAGCAACAACCTGGGGTTGTGAGCTGTCCATGTTGTAAGGCAAAATGGTTCGGGGGTGGCTTCATCTGCAATGGGCAGTGAAGGCCAATTGCCTGTGTCAAAAATCAGCTCTTGTTAGAACTGGTACGTCATCTTTGAGATCAAATGATCCTCCCAGGCACAGGGAAAAACAACTGCTAGAAAAACAATGGGCCGGTGGTCTCATGCTGTTCGGGGATGGGGCGGCCCTTTCTACACCAAGGGGGTGTAGAGGGCCCAGCGCGAGCGAACCCGGACGTAGCCACCTCCAGGCTCGGCGCGCTCAACCCACATCTGAAATGCGATGGCCCAGGCTTCTCCTGGGCCGTCGCAAGTCGCGGTGGCCATTTTTTAAAATGATTCACGGAGAGAGCACGAGTGCTTCTCCACAGAAGTAGGTATTTTATTTTTTAAAAAAATGCCGCGCGCGATCGCATCCTCCTCCCCCCAGCCATCCTAGGGATGGCGATTTCGCTCCCCCCCCCAATTTTGATGGCCTTGGAGCCACGTGAGGCGGCTCCGTAGCCATCGGTGCAGCCATGCTTACTCATGAGTAAGCGCAGCTGCACCGGGGCGGGCAGCCACATTCTTCTGCGGTCCCAGGAACTTCCCAGGACTGCGGAAGAATCAGCCTTTTTCTGGTTCCTGAGAACCAGGAAAAATCCTGTGCCCACTCCCGCTACTCCCTGTACAGCATGCGGACTCACAGGGAGCAGCCGGGGTCCATCCCAGGTGTTTTGCCTGGTGTGGAAAAGGCCGGCATGTCCCCCTCATTCTCTTTCTCATGGGGCCTGTTCAAGCAACATGCTAATCCATAGTTAGGCTACTAACCCTAGGTTAGTGAGTGTGTTTAAATCGTGGTTATGTAGCCACCATGGTTAGGAATGGTTCACACAACACACTAAGTCATGGATCATTCAACACACTAAACCGTAAGGTCTAGCTCAAAATGCTTAACCGCCGTGGCTTAGCATGTTGCCTGAAGAGGGTCATGTTCTCCCAGGTCTCTCCAGCAACACGCTAAGTACTACCCTGCTCTTTGGCAGCTCAGAATTGTTTGACTAAGATCACTATTCTAAGATCATGCTGAAATAAATTGGGTACGTCTGATTTTTGGCATGCGCGTCTCTCTGTGTGTACACAGACACACGCACATTTTTGGACTCTTCTTAGGGCATGGTTACGAGAATTGTCCTGGTGAGCAGTGAGCACCCGCATGTCAATATTTACTGCAACTCCACTGCTTTCTATGCGCAAAGATGCCCAGGCTGTTTCGCAGACTCATCCATTCCAAATGGTTGAAGAGCTTCCACAAGAGGCAGAAAGTGGAAAATGTGGTGTCGATAGGAATGCTAGAAAAGTCAGAAAATGCTCCACTGGTTTCTCTCTCTCTCTCTCCTTCGAAAACTCGGGATAGGGCCGGCCCTGCCATTTTGCAAACTGAGGCAGTCGCCTCAGGCAGCAGATGATGGGAGGCAACAGCAAGATGTTGGAGGCGAGAGCTGTGCCCCATGCGGCCTACTTTGCAACCCCCAAGTTAGCCAGCTGCCATCAGGTGCAACGGAGGACACTGTCCCATCGCCTGTGTTGAATGCAGATTCATTGGCCAGTCCGGTTGGCTTTTGGTACATGGAATGGGAGGGCCGCCATCTTGTTCTTTGCCCCAGGAAGCAAAATGTCTTGGGCCGGGCCTGACTCAGGACCTGATAATTTGTAAGGTGGCCAGGTGGCCAACTTTACAGTCCTCTACTGGGAAAGCTGTCAGAAGACTGTTCTCTATTTGAAGGTATCCTCTGTTTGATGGGCTGCCCAATCCAAATCTGGTTTAAAGATAAAGAACCATAAGAAGGGAGAGCAGAGCAGAAGCCGACCTTGAAGGTGCCCATCAACACACAGGTCACCTGAGCAGCAGACTGCGCAGACACACAGGTCACCTGGTCAGCCTTCCCTACTATGGTGAGATGTATTGCATTTCTATGTATGTTTCTAAGCCCGATTCAAGGTGCTGATTCTAACCTATAAAGCCTTACACAGCTCAGGACTACAATACCTGACGGAATGCCTTTCCTGCCCCAAAACTACCTGTACACTACACTCAATATTTAAGGTCCTCCTCTGAGTGCCTACTCTGAGGGAGGCTCCGGAGATGGCAACAAGGGAGAGGGCCTTCTCTGTGGTGGCCCCCAATTATGGAATGATCTCCCCGTCAAGGCTCCTCCTGGTGCCAACATTGATACCTTTTCAGTGCCAAGTCAAGACTTTTCTCTTTTCCCAGGAATTTAGCAATAGGTGATGAGCTTAACTAATCCCGGATCTGTTTTTAGTTTTGGCTGATAGGGTTACAGTTATTATAACATGCATCTATTATAACATAGATATATGTTCTTGTGTATACTGTCTGTGGTATGTTTTTATGTTTTAAAATTTTGTATATCATTTTTAATATTTTAATCTCATGTAAATTGCCCAGAGAGCTTTGGCTATGGGGCGGTATATAAATGTTAATAATAATAATAATAATAATAATGCAATTATTTCTAAATTTGCATCTCTCTATATAAATTAGCATATGCAAATGTTATGCAAATGAACATCCTCTTTTTAAATTAATTTTAAGAGGGGACTTCAGCCTGAATTGGTGGAAAGCTCTTGGGTTTGATGTACAACTGCAGCTTTCTCTAACCTGGCAATGTCCAGATGTGTTGGATTGCAACTTCCATCGTCCCCAGCCAGCATAGGCAGCGGCCCCACTGGCGAGGATGATGGGAGTTGTGCGAGCTTGGGGAAAGCCGTACTATTGGGTCCGTTCCGATTTGTAACAGTGCAGCAACCTGGAGTTTTTTCCTGCTGCTTCCAATCTGGTATTTTCCACCAACATATCACAGCAGAATGAGCGCATGAAAGGGTTGAGCTAAGGGAACCCACCCAGTGAGTAAATTCTCTTTTTCAGAAGGGATTTTTCCCCCCCACCTCCTGAAATAAATCTCCCAGAGCTTTCCGGCTTCAGGAAAGCTTAAACAGTCAATGGAGAACGGGAAGAAAAAGTGACAAAACATTATGACAACAAGAACTGTACAACAGACATTGTGGAAATCCGCCGAGGGCAGAACCAGTTTGATGTCAGTCACTGTGTGGGAGATGTCGGGAATAAGATTCTTCTCTCTCTTCAGTTTTCATTTTCTTCCTTTAAAAAAAAAAGGAAAAAAGAGAACATGCATTCTGGCATCTCAAGTGCATCATCTCGCCTGTGAATCAAATCCTCCATTTTACTGAAGGTTTTGATTTCAAGTGGAGTCAGCCAAAGCTCAGTCCTGGAACTGCAGAAGGATTGTAGCTCAGAGGTAGAGACCTTGCTTTACACTCAGAAGGTCCCAGGTTCGATCCCAGGCCTCTCCAGATAGGGCTGGAAAAAATCCTGCCTGCACCCCTGGAGAGCCATTGCTAGGGTGACCCTATGGAAAGGAGGACAGGGCTCCTGTAGCTTTAACAGCTGCATTGAAAAGGGAAATTTCAGCAGGTGTCATTTGTACGCATGCAGCACCTGGTGAAATTCCCTCGTCATCGCAACAGTTAAAACTGCAGGAGCCCTGCGCTCTTCTGTGACTGTTGTGATGAAACTGTAATTATTGTGATGGCGAGGGAATTTCACCCGGTGCTGCAGGCATACAAATGACACCCGCTGAAATTCCCTTTTCAATACAACTGTTAAAGGTACAAGAGCCCAGTCCTCCTTTTCATATGATCACCCTAGCCCATTGCTGCCAGTCAGTGTCAACAATACTGTGCCAGGTGGACCAAGGGCTCTTGACTCAGTAGAAGGCAGTTTCTGACGTTACTAAACAGGAGGGTGTTCTCATGGCACTGGGTTGGCACCGCCTCCCTCTTCATCCTGCCCTTTCCCTCTCTTGGGCCAGCGTTGGGTAATCTCGACAGCGTGGAGGGAGCGCGGAGTTTCTGGGTGGCCATCGGGGTCCCGGAGCCATCTCTGCCCCCTTCCTGGTGGAGGGTGACCAATCGCTGGTCACCTTTCACCAGGCTCCGCCCCTGGGTTGACCCCGGATTGGCTGTGAAGCGACGTGACATGGCGGAAGCATCGTGTTGATGTCCCTCTGTTTGGAAAAAGTCAGTGTTTTTTCAAAACACAGCATGTTGTGTGTGGGGGGGGGGGGGGAAGCCCCGCGGTGGCTGCAAGCCAGTGCTTGTGTCCTTTAACCGACATGGAGCAGATCTACAGCCGCTGCACTTGCCCTGCGTATAGATTAGGGATGTGTATTGTATCGTTCCGATGTCCGATATTTCTGGCCGTGCACATCCCTACTATAGAACCCCCTGTTTTAGACAGCAGGAGTGAACCCGGAATATATGAATTACAAAGTCCTTCAGGGCATATACAGAGTGCATTTCTGTCACCATTGGAGTCCGTACAGACGAAATAAACTCTGACAATGCACTTGCTTCAGCAGCCTTTCTCTGGCTTGTGTAGTTAATGATGATTAATCAAGATGCCGCTCCAGTTCATTGTTTTGCATTGCCTTCATTATTATAGTAGCTGGAATGGTTTTTAATAGTGTATTTTAAGCTAGGGTGACCAGATAAAATCCAGGTCAGGGCTCATGTAATGTTAACAGTTGTAGAGAAAAGGGAATTTCAGCCAGTGTCATTTGTATGCAATTAGTTCCTGGTGAAATTCCCTCTTCATCACAACAGTTAAAGTTGCAGGCACTATACTAGAGTGACCATATACAAAAGAAGGCAGCCCCCCTGCAACTTTAACTGTTGTGAGGAAGAGGGAATTTCACCAGGAACTAATTGCATAAAAATGACACTGGCTGAAATTCTCTTTTCTCTACAACTATTAAAGTTACATGAGCCCTGACCTGGATTTTATCTGGTCACCCTATTTTAAGCTGCAGTTTTAATATTGTTTTAAGTACGCCACTTAGGGATGCTATTATATGAAATGTTATATACAGATTAGAGTCATGAGAAAAGTTAGGTTCAGTTTGTAAAAAAAACACGTGGAGCTTCAGCAAACGATCTTGGGCCTTCTGAAATGCAACCGCCGGAACTTTATCTTTGAAAGCAAGGCTGCGATTTAAATTGCTAGCCTGAAGTAGGGACCACTTCAAAGGAAAGGAAGGAAGGGTCCAGGCCAGGAGGCTCACAACCTTTGTGGGCCTCTGTGCACATCTGGAGGTTTGGAAAAAATCTCCATGGCAGGGGCAACACCATGAATCGGCTGCGGTAGGGGTTGGGGTGGCCAATTGCAGAAATGATTGGAGAAAAAAAACCCTTCACTGTTTCTGTGTGTATGCCTCTTTTGTATCTGTCTTCTCTCTCTCTCTCTCTCTCTCTCTCTCTCTTTCTCTCTCTCTCTCTCTGGCCCTTCTTCTTCCTCCTCCTCCTCTCTCTCTCTCTGCCCCTTCCTCCTCCTCCTCTCTCTCTCTGCCCCTTCTTCTTCCTCCTCTCTCTCTCTCTGCCCCTTCTTCCTCCTCTCTCTCTCTCTGCCCCTTCTTCTTCCTCCTCTCTCTCTCTCTCTCTCTCTGCCCCTTCTTCTTCTTCTTCTTCCTCCTCCTCCTCTCTCTCTCTCTGCCCCTTCTTCCTCCTCCTCTCTCTCTCTGCCCCTTCTTCTTCCTCCTCTCTCTCTCTCTGCCCCTTCTTCCTCTCTCTCTCTGCCCCTTCTTCTTCCTCCTCTCTCTCTCTCTGCCCCTTCCTCCTCCTCTCTCTCTCTCTCTGCCCCTTCTTCCTCCTCTCTCTCTCTCTCTGCCCCTTCTTCTTCCTCTCTCTCTCTCTCTGCCCCTTCCTCCTCCTCTCTCTCTCTCTCTGCCCCTTCTTCCTCCTCTCTCTCTCTCTCTGTGCACCTTCCTCCTCCTCCTCCTCCTCTCTCTCTCTCTCTCTTTCCCTCCCACTCTCTCTGGCTCTTCCTTTCTTCCTCCTTTCCGCACCCCCATGAAAGTGAATGGAGCCATTTCCCCATTCATTTCCATGGAGCAAGGAGAAGCGGCCGTGCTGAAAATGGGCTGGAAGGCAGGACAAGGGCTATTCCCACCAAGGAACCTGTTACCTCCAGGGTCTTTGGTGGGTGGGATGGGCTTCTACTACCCCATCCAGCTTATTTTCACCAGGGAGGGCTTTCCCCCCCCTTGCTCTACAAGTGAATGGGGGAATTGCTCGGTTCATTGGCACCGCTGCACCCACAAGGCCAGGCTGAAAATTGCCCCTGCCGAATTGCCCCTGCTGTATTGCCCCCGCTGACTTGCTCGATTCGTTGGCAGAGGGGGAAATCGCTTGGCCTTCGGTAACGATTATTATCATAATTTAAATAGAAATACAGTACTTCTCACCATCATGGGAAAGGCAGTATCCAGGTGGCCTGTCTGCCTTGCTCTGTTTGCTCTCCAGGTGCTGTTGGTGGGCAGCGTCAAGGCCCAGCTCTCTCTCCTGATGGTTCTCCAATTGGAATCCGCCAGCAGAAGAGCCTTGAGTGTGGTGGCCCCTTCCCTTGGAACTCCCTGCCCCTGGAGGTCAGGCAGGCACCAACACTAGGCTGCTTCCAGCGCCTTCTGAAAACAACTCTATTCCAGGAAGTCTTCCTCAAATGACTAACCACTGTTGTTATTGGTCCTTTGTTTTATACTGAACAATTAAGTCATTCTTTTTTTTTAATCGCCTTTCTTTTTACTCTTTAACCCTTTGTGCACCGCTCTGGAATCTATTTTAGATATGGAGCGGTATATAAATATTGTAAATGAATGAAAATGGACTTGAAGTGGGCACCCTTTCAAAAAGAGGACACTTTCAGGACAGAGGACAGTCCTCTGGCAGCTCTTCAAAGAGAGGACTGTACTGGCCACCCTAGAGTGCCCCTCTAGTGCTCACCAATCACGTTAATGTGGCTTCATCTCCAATCCTGGCAGATGATTCTTCCCCTCCCCCCACTGGTTGGCCACCCAATCCAGCAAATTGTCACTACACAATCTGTGAATGAGATGATTATGACATCAACAGCTACAGAACCAATCCCCCTTCTTCCCCTGCCACCTGATTTGCATGCTTGGATTCTATTCGTTGGCGTGATTCCTCAGGAGGATTCAGATGTAATGACTAGCAAGACCAGACGTGGAAACCAACGCTGTAGATGATTTACATAGCACGACTAAAGACAAGAAATGCCATTTTGTAAATGTTTCCCTTTAATGTTCTACCATCTCATACATAGGCCGATTTTTGTTTTGCTGGGCTCCAGCGGCGTTAGAACAATTCAGGATGCGGTTTCTCTGCCCCCTTTCAGCGGCGTGATTTGAAAAGGCAATTTTAATTAAGTCTTTGGGTTTTGTTTTGCATGCATTTCATGGTTTCATGTGCCAAAGAGGCTTTCCCTTCATGTGCGTTTCAGACAGCTGTGCTGAGCAAAATAGAGACAACTTGATTTTAACAGATGTCGAGAATGGTTAGGACAATAGCCAAGAAAAAAGTCCGGTAAGGTGAATCGCCCAGTGTAAACGTCTGCCACTGTGTCCCAATAGTGTCAAATATATTATCTTCATGTGCAATCAAATCAGTGGAACAGGTCTAGGGGAAAAGCAATGGATTCCATCCATACTTTGTAAGTGTTTGCAGGCCTGTTAGCTAAAGTGTTCTAGCCATTGTCCTACCTAGAGTAGACCCATTAAAACATTGGCTACAACCCAAGGGGGTACGTAGATTGGAGGGATGCAATCAGAACCTAAAGGCAGATAGTCTGAAATAGTTACTGAATTGTATTAAACATGCTCAGTCTTCATTGGGCTGCCTTGGTGTTTTTTGTTTTTTTTTAAAAGAAACCCAAGTTTCCAGTCCACATTTTCTTGCAGGCAGCTGGGATTGCTGTGAAACAGGCCTTCCATTGGTGCTGAAAACTGTGGGTTCAAAGGAGTTTAGTAGGTTGGTGCTCAGCCCTCACCTCTTCCTTGTACTCAGTCTTTAGGGCGGGTTGCTTTTCTTTGGCACACACCTCCCACGGTAGCCATTTTGTGGTGGTGCCCAAGACAGTTTATCAAATTGTCAAATGTGCCCATGGCCCAAAAGGAATAGGCTCCAGAAAGGTTGCCCATCCCTGAGGTACAGCTATTCCCAGCATGGAGAAGACCAGAATGTACCTGCCTGCCATGTCAGTTGAGGAGTGTCAGAAAGAAAGAGGTGATAACTCAAAGGCAGACTTTTCAAAGGATTCAAAGCCAGATTTTTTTTACAAATTAAGCACTCAAACCCCTCTATTCAGTCTCACTTTCTGAATTTTGGTGTTTTAAAAATTGCAACTTTTCCCCATTTTGCTTACTCATCAAAAAAACAAACCAAATGAAATTCTCAACCATCACTACTATCGATTGGTTGAATGAACGAATGGCAATCATACCAAATCCACTAAATTCTATTTCAAGTCATGTCTCAAATAATATCAAACATCAACTGCTGTGGGTTGCTACTGTCAAACTAAGAGCTACCTCCCAAATCTTCAGAAGCCAAATGCTGATGCTAAATACCAAATACATCTGTACATCCAGAGATTATTTGGAGGCTATTCACCAACAAAATCAAATTTTGAGAACTTTTCAGGGTGGGGAGGAGCAGATCCTTTTTGGTTCGGCATTCAATCCTTGCAGGTAAAATCATCTGAAAATGCCCTTATATTCTGTATCAGATATCCGCGTTCCCTGACATCCCCTTTGCAGCATGATAAACGTTAATGGAATTGAACAATCTACCTGCTACTTTAGCTGCCCCCAGGCGATTCCTTGAGATAAAGTTTCCTGCCCGTGCTCTAACACAGAACTCTGCTAATTCCCCGATTCCTCCCTATCATCATACAGAGAGTTTCCACACCAGCATTGCATCTAATATTTTGTTTATATGCCAGAATAATAGCTTGATCTTTGCAGTCATTAAAAATTGGGATGGACAACGCTTGCCAGTTCTAATCTAGCAAGAACTGAGACTTGCTCCACTATTGCCAGACTAAAGCTACTTTCCATCTACCTTCTAGACTCAGGCCCGGCATTAGGGTGGCCATGTGTTCTACTTTAGAGTGGACAGTCTTCTATTTGGAAGGCTACAGTGTTCTTTTAAAAGCATTGTTGTTCTGAAGAGATTTCCAGTCCATGTTGGTGTACCAGTAAATAACCATCTGAAGGGAGAGTCGCAGGGGCTAGCCTTGGAGATGTGCATCCATGGATTGCACCTGGACAGCAGGCTGAGTTGCAGGGACACAGGTATAGGGTGACCCTATGAAAAGGAGAACAGGGCTCCTGTATCTTTAACAGTTGCATAGAAAAGTGGATTTCAGCAGGTGTCACTTGTATGCATGCAGCACCTGGTGAAATCCCCTCTTCATCACAACAGTTAAAGTCGCAGAAGCCGTGTCCTCTTTTGTATCTGGTCAAGAAGACAGGGCTCCTGCAGCTTTAACTGTTGTGATGAAGAGGGGATTTCACCAGGTGCTGCAGGCGTACAAAAGACACCTGCTGAAATTCCCTTTTCAATACAACTGTTAAAAATATAGAAGCCCTGTCCTCCTTTTCATATAATCACCCTATCATGGCCTTCTATGGCGATGCTGAGGTGTAACATATTTCTGTTTAAATTAAAGTTCAGTGGAGGATGTTGGCTCCAATGCCAGTGGGTTGGTGAATCCATTCTGGGCTTTAGTCAGAACTAGTCAGATGTCTAAACAGAGCAAGCGATTGGGCTGGTATGGAAATGTAATTTTAAAAAACCCAAGGAGCTATCCAAGGTGCAAAGCACCTTGCATAGCCCCTTTAGAGTTCTGACTGTTTCTGACTGAAGCAAATGGTGATACCTCAAGCCCAGGGGCCTAATCCGACCCACCTGGGGTCCCAGTTTGGCCATCCAGGCTTCCACAGAGGACCATGCCCCTTCCTCTGTCCCAACCACCTTTTCCCAAACCAAGGATCACTTGGTGGTCCCCCGGCTTTTGTGCCGTTTCCCCTCCCCCCCCACTCTAAAAGCCTGAAATGCCTCTCCTAAGTCTTCGTTAGAGCTAAAATATGCTGGCATGTATGGTATTTTGACCCCACCCCTTTTGCCTTTGCCCCGCCCATGACCGAAATGGGCCCCTTGGACTGAAAAAGTTTCAACCCTTGGCTTGGAGTTTCCTTCCCTCTGCAAACAGCAGCCAATGTTGTAGCTCATGGGTGCAGAAATTCTTGACATGACATTGTCCAATAGGGTGACCCTAGGAAAAGGAGGACAGGGCTCCTGTATCTTTAACAATTGCACAGAAAAGGGAATTTCAGCAGGTGCTGCATACAGGAGCCCTGTCCACCTTTCCATATGGTCATCCCATTGTCCAATCATTGGTTGCTATTTGTAGATGTGGGGAGATTCTTCCCACATCTACACTCTTGGATGAGACTGATTATCTGGATCCATTTCAGTCGGGTTTCAGGCCTGGTTTTGGTACGGAAACAGCCTTGGTCGCCCTGTATGATGACCTATGTCGGGAGAAAGACAGGGGGAGTGTGACTCTGTTGATTCTCCTTGATCTCTCAGCGGCTTTCAATACCATCGACCATGGTATCCTTCTGGCACAACTGGCTGAGTTGGGAGTGGGAGGCACTGCATTGCAGTGGTTCCGCTCCTACTTGACAGGTCGGCTCCAGAAGGTGGTGCTTGGGGAACATTGCTCGGCCCCGTGGATTCTCCAGTATGGGGTTCCGCAGGGGTCAGTTTTGTCCCCCATGCTGTTCAATATCTACATGAAACCGTTGAGTGCAGTCATCCGGAGTTTTGGAGTGCGTTGTCATCAGTACGCTGATGACACGCAGCTCTATTTCTCCTTTTCATCTTCATCAGGTGAGGCTGTGGATGTGCTGAACCAGTGCCTGGCTGCGACAATGGACTGGATGAGGGCTAATAAACTGAAACTCAATCCAGACAAGACTGAGACGCTGTTGGTGGGTGGTTCCGCTGACCGGATGGAGGGTGTTCAACCTGTTCTGGATGGGGTTGCACTCCCCTTGAAGGAGCGGGTTCGTAGCTTGGGGGTTCTCCTAGAACCATCTCTGTCACTTGAGGCGCAGGTGGCCTCAGTGGCACGGAGTGCCTTCTACCAACTTCGGTTGGTGGCCCAGCTACGTCCCTATCTGGACAGGGATAACCTGGCTTCAGTTGTCCATGCTCTGGTAACCTCCAAGTTAGATTACTGCAATGCACTCTGCGTGGGGCTGCCTTTGAAGGTGGTTCGGAAGCTGCAGCTTGTGCAAAATGCAGCGGCCAGATTGATAACTGGAACCAGTAGGTTCGAACATATAAGACCTACTCTGGCCCGCTTGCATTGGCTGCCTGTATGTTTCCGAGCCCGGTTCAAGGTGCTGGTTTTAACCTATAAAGCCTTACACGGCTTGGGACCACAATACCTGATGGAACGCCTTTCCCGACATGAACCTACCCGAACACTACATTCAACATCTAAGGCCCTCCTCCGAGTGCCTCCTCCGAGGGAAGCTCGGAGGTCAGCAACAAGAGAGAGGGCCTTCTCTGTGGTGGCTCCCCAATTGTGGAACAATCTCCCCGACGAGGCCCGCCTGGCGCCAACATTGTTATCTTTTTGGCGCCAGGTCAAGACTTTCCTCTTCTCTCAGGCATTTGGCAGTATCTGAGGAGCCTGGGTTTGTTTTGTTTTGTTTTTGTAGTTTTTGAAGTGTTGAAGTGGTTTTTAAATGTACAGATTGTGTGTATGTTGTATGTTTTTGCTGTTTAAATTTTTGTATATTGTTTTTAATTGTTTTTAATCCTATGTAAACCGCCCAGAGAGCTTCGGCTATGGGGCGGTATACAAATGTAATAAATAAATAAATAAATATTTTAAAGGGGCCAAGACTGAAAGGGTTTTTACTTCCAAGCAAACTATATGCTCATGATGACAGCAAGCTTACCCACATGGGGAAACAAGTATGGGAAGTATCCATTAGTTTTTGAAGTGTTGAAGGGGTTTTTAAAAGTACAGATTGTGTGTATGTTGTATGTTTTTGCTGTTTTAATTTTTGTATATTGTTTTTAATTGTTTTTAATCCTATGTAAACCGCCCAGAGAGCTTCGGCTATGGGGCGGTATACAAATGTAATAAATAAATAAATAAATAAATAAATATAAATCATCATCATCATCATCTTCATCATCATAATCATATTCGTATCCCATTTTTTCCCAATACTGGGCCTCAAGGCAGCTTAACAAAATTAAAACTTATACAACATATTAAAACATATACATATTAGAAATATACAAAAGTTTAAAAAATATAATAAAATGTGCTTCAATATTAAAGCATTTCATAGAATCATAGAATCACAGAATATTAGAGTTGGAAGGGGCCTATAAGTAGGCTGACCATATGAAAAGGAGGACAGGGCTCCTGTATCTTTAACAGTTTCATAGAAAAGGGAATTTCAGCAGGTGTCATTTGTATATATGCAGAACCTGGGGAAATTCCCTCTTCATCACAAAGTTAAAGCTGCAGAAGCCCTGCCCCCTTTTGTACATGGTCAAGAGACAGGGCTTCTGCAGCTTTAACTGTTGTGATGAAGAGGGAATTTCACCAGCTTATGTATGCATACAAACAACACCTGCTGAAATTCCCTGTCCTTTGCAACTGTTAAAGATACAGGACCCCTGTCCTCCTTTTCATATGGTCACCCTACCTATAAGGCCAGCGAGTCCAACCCTCTGCTCAGTGCAGGAATCCACCTTAAAGCATTTAAAATACAAATAACAATTTTAAAGAAGTCCAGCGCATAAACAGAGGTCCAGACTATTCACCAAAGGCCTGCGGGAACAAAAAGTTTTAGCCTGCCTCCGGAAGCGCACCAAAGAGGGGAGCCAGTCTAGCTTCCCTGGGAAGGGAGTTCCAGAGCCCTGGAGCAGCCACCAAGAAGGCCCTGTCCCGCGTTCCCACCAGGCATGCCTGTAAATGGTGGTGGGACCGAGAGAAGGGCCTCCCCTGAGGATCTCAAAGTTATTAGTGTGGGAAAGGGAAGGAGAAGCAGGTTCAGAGTTACTGCACCCAGAAGCATCCTCATATCCTCTGTTGTCAAATGGTCCTATCCTGCCGATGGCGGCTTTTGTGGATGCGGATGCTATCTGGTATACCAGGTGCATTGTCATGTTGGCATCATGAGCCTCATGCATAATTGGAACACATCCGCATGCCCTAACCAGTCAAGTGAGTGGCGTCAAAGAAAGTTCTTGGGTAGCGGGGAGGGTGGTTTGGAAGGAAATGTGAGAATTTGATCTTGACTTTAACTGAAGCAGGGTCGGTCCAAGGCGACTCTGCGTTCAAAGGGAAGGCTCTGTTTAAAGTGGAAATGAAGGCATTGTGTATGTATGGCAGTGGTACTGGAGATAATGTCTCTCTAATGTTTTCTTCTTAACACAACTGGCGAGGACGTGGGGGTCTTTTTTGTTGACGTTGTCTGGGTCAGCCGACTATTTCATCTCACCAGCAGCCCGGGCCAGCCAATGTGAACTGGAAGCCAAGCTTTCGTCCGTCACCATCTTGGACTTGAGTTCACAGGGAGCTGGTTTGCATTCTTCGCATCAAAGGGAGCCACTCCAGCAAGGGCTTGGCTGGGAGGATAAAGCCTTGACAATTGAACTCATGACCTTGGTCATGGCCCAAATTGGGGACTCGAAAAGAAAGGAAACAGTGGTGTCCTTCCAACTCAGTCTCCGGGAGACAGTCTTTCGTATCACCAAAGCACCAACCTCAACACTTCCTGGGCCCCTGCCCCCCCTCCAAGCAATTTGGCCACCCCGGCATCCTTTTGCCAAGGAGAAACCCAGGTTAGGATAAGTGGGTGAGTTAAAATTTCCTCTCTGTTTACCGTCCTCAGTGAGGGCTGCCGTCAAAATCAGACGAAGGTGCCTCAGAATCAGAGCTGGTGGAAAGAGTCCAAACTGGCTAATGGATAAGGGAATCTGTTGCAACGGCAGTTCCAAGATGATATTCTGAAAGCCAAAAAAAAAAAAAAAAAAAGGAAGAAAGAAAGAAAGAAAGAAAGGGATGGTGTAGGTGGGGGAGAGACTGAAAATATTACACAGAGGCCTTTCAAGAATTTTAACTTGCCGAACAAGTCTTTTGAAGACCATCTTATCTCTCAAGAATGATCAGGAGCATTTATCTTACGGATGGCATGCGGCAATGTCTTCTCGAGCGATTGCTTAGGGGTTGTGACGGATGACCCCTAGGCTACCCACCGTTGATAGTCAAACTCTGTAACAAAGTTCCAAAATAAGAGCAAAGAAGTTTGCAGGAAGGAATAAAAATATGAAATGTATATAATGTACATATGATACTTTTAAATCTAGGATGTTGGAAAAATCTGGGATGGAATCAATTGAGTTCAAATTTCTATGAATCCAACCTGGGGATTCCATGCCGGACCAGCTTTTCCCAAGTCTCATGGACTTAATGAACCCCCCCCCCCCACACACACACACACACACCTAACTTTCTGGAATTTTATTCAAATGTAGTCATAGAAATATACGTAAAAGTAAAAAGAA
Organism: Anniella stebbinsi; assembly: GCA_029215795.1. Taxonomy (NCBI): domain Eukaryota; kingdom Metazoa; phylum Chordata; class Lepidosauria; order Squamata; family Anniellidae; genus Anniella; species Anniella stebbinsi. Next base: position 366,618,587 of record JARDYH010000001.1, read on the forward strand.
CCCAAAATATGCATTTAGCCAACATCAGAAACCATGTGTAATATGCAGGATCATACAAAGTTTTCCCAGACTTACATAATAATACTGGGGGAAATCCAATGTTATGCATATGAACTATACATTGCCCAAAGGGACTTTCCCCATCTCTCCTCTCCTTGCACCCCCAAAATATCTGCTCTGGAGGGTCCTTCAGCATTCTGGAGCAGACGTTGAGGACATGGGGGGCAGTGAAATTGCCCCCTCCCTGTTCTTTTGCTATTCCATTGGTGGGAGGGACAAATCTGTCTACTTCAAAATAGATTTTTATACAAGTCTTTTTTATTATTTAGGGAGTCATCCTTTTAGACAGTGTCTGAGTGGCCATAGGATAATTTGGATTCTCCGATCCAAGCTCAGACACAGTGCTCTGACCTTGGATGAGCAAATTGGAGATCCATCTGACTTACCTTTGCCAATCCCTTGCAGCCAACGTGGAAAGAACCATGCCAGCTAGCCTTTGGGGTCAGAAAATCGACCTGGGAAGGGAAGGCGGTAGGGGGTATTTAGTTGGGCAGGGTGACCCTATGGAAAGGAGTACAGGACTCCTCTATCTTTAAGTTGTCTAGAAAAGGGAATTTCAGCAGGTGTCATTTGTATGCATGCAGCACCTGGTGAAATCCCCTCTTCATCACAACAGTTAAAGGTGCAGGAGCCCTGCCCTCTTTTGTATTTGGTCAAGAGGACAGGGCTCCTGCAGCTTGAACTGTTGTGATGAAAAGGGGATTTCACCAGGTGCTGCATGCATACAAATGACACCTGCTGAAATTCCTTTTTCTGTGCAACTGTTAAAGGTACAGGAGCAGAGTCTTCCTTTCCATGTGGTCACCCTACTGTTGGGCAAGCTAGGGAGGAGACTGGTGAGTCCAGGAGAGGGGCTTTTCCAAGCCTGTTCCAGCTTCCTTCCCTCCTTTTCCAAAATGCAATCACTAGATGGTCAAAAAAGCAAAAAATGCATGGTTGGGAGATAAAAGTTGATTCTGCTGCTCGTCCTGCCCTGCATAGGATGATCATAATCCTCTAACTTTGGGGGCTTCTTATGATCATCAAGGGCACAACTCATAGAATTGTACCTTTACAGGCTAAAGTCATGAAATCAACATTAACAGTACGTCGTACAATTAAAAAACACTGTAAACTGTTCCGAAACCTTTTGGATGGGGAGCGGCATAGAAACATTGTAAATAAATAAAATAAAAATGATAAATAAATAAAGTCAGCATAGAATTTGACAAAATAAAACATGAATGCACAAAAGCCTATTGGGCTGTTGCTTGGAATTTGATGGGGCTGGAACCAGACAGACTTCCCTGGGAATCCCAAAAGTAAAAAGGAGGAAGCCAGAAGGCTTTCTCTCAAGTCATAGGGATGGGTGTGACGCTGCCTCTTTCGGTCCTCCGTTATTTCTCCTATTAAATCAGAGGATCCCAACTCCAGAACGTGCATCTGGATGCTGCTCACTGACCTGTTTTGGCCTCACAGCAGCCAGCCCAACACCCTATATTTATTTTCCCTTCTCCTTCACGGCTGCCACCATAGAACACTCTACTCTATCTCAGGCACTCCAAGAATCCACTCCAGTTTATGAAACAGAAAGAACTTTTAATCAACAGTAAGGTTATGCAGTTTACAAAGCTAATGGTTTCATCAGTTTCAATACTCATTTGTTTCAAATCAGTTTCAAGTGCAATCCTGCCTACGCTAACCTCTAGGCTACACTCTCTCCTCCCAGTCACTCTGTTCTCCAAATAATAAAAGACGTTGTTCCTACACTCTCACTAGACCCTTCCACAGACAAACCCAGATTCCTACTCTCTCTTTCTCCACATACAATCCTTACTGCCTCTCTTAACTCCTCCCCCTCATGGCTAACTGCCAATCCAGACCTTTGAACCACCAGCCAATCAGCATTCACTTCGCATTCCATTCATTCTCGCCCTCTCCCACCAGATTTAACCATTTACCAAACTGGTATTTGAAGTCCACACAGCAGTTACTTCCTGAATAGCAAATATCCTTACTTTATATAAATTGGAAATAAATAGGAAAACATCACAATGGGCGACCCTATGACTGGGGAATATTTCCCCCCTAGACCCCTGCTTTTTATTGTTAAACTATGGTGATTTTATTGCTCCCAGTGGTTATCTGTTCTTTTATGTATTTCAATTTATTTTTTCTTAAGATTTTTAAAATCCATTTTAAAATAATAATAATAATAATAATAATAATAATAATAATAATAATAATAGAACAATGGCTCACTGCAAAGCACCACCATCTTTATTTGGGTACAAAATCCCACCTCTTGCCTTGTACTTAAGTTCTTGGGCGAGTTACTTTTCTTTTAGTCTCAACAGTTTGCCTTGTGAGAAATGAGTGTTTTGTGACCAGTCATGCCCACCATGGCAGCCATTTTGTGAGAGTGTCGAAGGCACTCTCTCAAAATTCCAAATGTGCCCACTGACCCAAAAAGGTTGGGGTCTTCTGTTGACCCTAACAAAGTTGACATTCCATTGATGAGGAAGACCTGGATATTTTTTTAGATCCTGTGCTGGTGCCCTACCGCAAAACAGCTCACCTGGGGCCTTCAATATTGTCCTTTTGGCACCAGGCAAATGAATATAAGTTTGTTTTCCCAGAGATTTCATCTTCTTTTGTCCTTTTAAGCCACCCTAAGAGCTCCATCAGCAGTTTAACGCACTCTTGCCACATCTGGTATCTGGTTTTGCAGCGCGGGACTCACATGATGTCATCCCTGTCCCGCACCCATCTCACCTCTTTTCCTCTGTTTTGCGTATTATTTTGGTGCAGAGAAAGTCTGGATTATTTTCCCCAAGTGGATTTAATGTGCCCTTATGCCTCTGTGTATTGTTGTCTTCTCACTTTGTCCTTTGTTGGGGGCGTGTGCTTTGAGAGAAGGGACAGTGTGGAGTGGAAGAGCAAACCAGCGAAAGGGAGGTTTCACGGTGTAGCACAATACCATAAACCCACGTGAAAGGGACCATTAGCTTGACACGGCTATGAAACGGAGGTAAAAAACACGGAGGCAAACCGGGGGGGGGGGGGGAGGAAATAGGTGTGATGGAGCCCTAAGTTTCTAGGTCTCTTTTTTATTGTCTGGATGGTGTTTTCCCTGCTGTTGCCCTTTTTAAAATTGTTCTGCTTTTCTTCATTAATGTTTTGTTTATTTTTACATCTTTGTGAGCTGCACTAAGGGGACTCATGATGAAGGTTGTGGGGTATAAAATTCATAAATGAATAAGTGGGTTAGGGGCCTTCCTTCACCCTCTTCCTTGGGCAGGAGACGGCAGCATCCTCTAGTTGATGCCACCTTTGTCAATAAGAGGCACACGGCTTGTATTCTTTGAATAAGGCGTTTGTTCGCTCTCTCCGTGCACTTTCGGGAGAGGTCTGGGTTACGTTCTGGTAAGACAGAACTGGAGGTGAGCATTTCCCCAAGAGCGGCTGACAGGATTATAGGAACGGCATTCAGAGAAGACAAGGACTGAAGGGTTGTGCTACAGGCCTCTAAGCTTTCCGAGCAACCAGCTCTGGTTGCACACGCAAGTGTAAAAGGAGCGGCCTTTTTTCATTCCCACACGTCTCATGTTACGTCATGAAGCCAACAGGGGCGTCCTTTCCTTTTCCGCCCTTTTTCTTTCTCCCCCCCTCCCCTCCTGCAAATCCTTCCTCTGCTCATTTGCTGGAATTTACTTATAATTCCTACAAAATAACTATGAAGCTAAGCAGAGCTGGATGGAGGCTGCAGTGGCTACTCAGAACTCCTCAGTAGCAAAGCAGGGTGTGGCATTTAATAATAATAATAATAATAATAATAATAATAATATTTATTTATAACCCGCCTCTCCCTACGGATCGAGGCGGGAAACACAATACACATACAAGCATGACAAAGTTAAAAAATTAAAACAAGAGCAACACATCATTAAAACATCTTAAAATTCATCCGGATAGGCCTGCCGGAAAAGAACAGTCTTCACGACTCTCTTGAATTCGTGAAGACTGTCAGTTTGTCTAACCTCCTCTGGCAGACCATTCCATAGTCTGGGAGCCATGGAAGAGAAGGTCCTCTGGGTAACACTCACCAGCCTAGTTCTGGCTGGCTTGAGTACGTTCTTCCCAGAGGACCTAAGAGTGTGGGGCGGATTGTACGGGAGAAGGCGATCCCATAGGTAACCTGGACCCAAACCATGTAGGGCTTTAAAGGTAATAACCAACACTTTATACTTCGCCCGGAAACTGACCGGCAGCCAGTGAAGTGATTTTAAAACTGGTGTAATGTGGTCACCCCTAGGTGTACCGGTGACCAACCTGGCTGCCATATTTTGAACTAGTTGAAGTTTCCGGACTAGGCACAAAGGTAGCCCTATGTACAGCACATTGCAGAAGTCGAGCCTCGAAGTTACCAGTGCGTGCACTACCATCTTTAGGTCTTCCAACTCTAGGAAGGGGCGCAGCTGGCGTATCAGCCGAAGCTGATAGTAGGCACTCCTGGCCGTCGCATCAATCTGAGCTGTCATCTGGAGCGACGGATCCAGGAGTACCCCCAAGCTGCGAACACAGTCTTTCAGGGGGGGTGTAACCCCATCCAGAACTGGTTGACACACCTCCAAACCCAGGTTGGGGCCTTTGACAGCAAGCACCTCCGTCTTGTCTGGATTCAGCTTCAGTTTGTTTTTCCTCATCCAGCCCATTACCGCCTCCAAGCATTCGTTCAGAGGAGACACACTATCCTTAGCTGCATAAATAGGTGCATAAAACACAGCAGCGGGAGAGATGGCTATCAACAGCTACTAGTCCTGATGACTAGGTGCTACCTCCAGTATCAGAGGCAGCAAGCCTATTCTACACCAGTTGCTGGGGAACATGGGTGGGAGGGTGATGTTGCACCTGTGTCCTGCTTGTGGGTTCTGGTCAACAGCTGCCTGGCCCCTTTGTCTGATCAAGCAGGGTTCTTCTGATGTTCTCATGGTTTACAGCAGCCGTTCCCAATCTGGTGCCCTCCAGAGGTGCTGAATGACAACTCCCGTCATCCACAGATGGGGATGACGGGACTTGTGGCCCAACACATCCAGACAACACCATCTTGGGGAAGGGTGCTTTATTGTACTCCTAAGCTGGTACCGGAGCAGGAGTCTTCAGTCTTTTCAGACACAACCCACCTTTACTCTCCCAAAAAGGATTTTAAGCTTGGCACCTTGCAAATTGTGTGTGTGTGAATGGAACAAACCCCCCCCCCATCAATACAAAGTAGGGCCACACCATTTAATTGGTTAGATTAATTGGTGAAAATACATTTAAACGATAAAAGATGCTCCAATTCATTAAGCAGCATTATATATATATATATATATATATATATATATATATGTGTGTGTGTGTGTGTGTGTGTGTGTGTGTGTGTGTGTGTAAAACCTACAGTTGCTAGCAGCATCTCAAAAGAGGTCAGCTCCTTTCTCTTCGATGATGATGCTATTACAAAGTAGGGGAATCACCCGAAAACAAAGAAAATCAGCTGCTTGCTGCAGGAATATCTTTTACCTATATGCAAATCGAGGCACATTTAATCCACCATAACTCACATGATTCACTGATTAAAATGTCTTTAATCCAGTTGCAGCCCTAATAAGCTGCATAATAACCATGCACTTTTAATGAAAGAGAGAGTCGTACCTGGAAGCATTTCAGCGGGCGCTAGAATGGCGTCATTTGTAGAAGCTTTTAGATACAGAGGCATGAATATCCATATGAATTGGAACACAGGCTGAATGTCATAGATAGTTAAAAAGAGTAAGCGCTAGGAAGAGGAATGACTTAAAAAATAGGGGTAGGTTACTGCTTCCAAAATGCACTTTTGTAAACAATTTCCCTATTAAAATTAACCACTATGCAATAATCAGGTTCACAAAATAAAGGCAACCAAAAGAAGAGCGTATATAATATTAATGGAGGCACAGCCGTGCCTCCATTGTTAAGGGCAGTCAGTAAAAAACACATTCCGACATGTTAAAGTGATAATTGGGGGAGGGGTCATTCTAACAGCCATAAAATTGAAAATGTTTCATCAACCTTTCTGAAATTTACAGGTGCCAGAAAGAAATGTTTGTTTTACATTACTTGAAAATTTCAAGAAGATTGGTGAAAGATTGAGAGAAGGAGAGCAGTTTAAGGTAGAAAAGGAATACAAACCTCTCTCCCTGCTTTTGTAAAATTTACTTCTGGGTTGAGACTTTTTGTGCTCACAATTTGCATAATTTCTAGAGCCTTATTAACTAATCCAGTGGTGGGGTCTTCTTCTTCCTTGACTGTAGTTGGTGGAAAGCTTTTCGGTTTTTTAAAATTCCCTTCGGTTGACTTTTAAGGACTATTTTAACCTCTCATTCAAGTCAATGAGGCGGCCATCTTCCCTCATAACGCGACACTGACACATGCTCAGTAGCGTCGCTCTCCCCCCTCCCTCCTGCCTTAGAATGTGGGGTGGGTGAAATGGCCACTGCCTCTAGCACAGACCTTTTGAGTGAAGAAGAAGAGTTTCTCTTTTCTCTTCTGGAATATGCATTCCTTTGGCTCTAAGAGTATTTTAGGCTATCTTCATAAGGCCAGTTTGCTCTTTTGCTCCCTGGTGAAGCAGGGTGTGGTTCCTCTGGATCCATGGTAACTTGATCTTCAGATCTCTCCTGGGAGTAGGTAGCTATACCTTTCTTTTAATTTCCCCCACCCCACTCACACACAGTGCTCCTTCCCTCTTTTCTAAGAGTTTGGTTCATATTGCTATAAGTTGAAAGCTTCAAACACTTCATTTAATTAGTTTGGGCTGGTGTTAAGTTTTAAGTACAACGTTGAAACCTTTCAAAGTGCTTCTGGGCCTACAATGCTGGTTTCGGCCTAGTCACCCTGTTTTTCTAATAAGGTTTAGAAACAGTTGAGCTGTCGTTTATTTTGCATAGTGTACACACATGGATTTTCTTTCTAATCCTTGCAGTCTACACTGGCTCCTTCCTTGATGTGTTTTTGGATGCAGACAAACCCTTTTTTGTTCCAGCAGGCCTTTGGCAAATAATCTGGACTTCTGTCTATACCTTTGACTTTTAAATTGTTATGTATTTAAAATGTTTAAAATGCTTTAATATTGAAAAGTATTTAATTATATTTTTAACTTTTGTATATTTAGGCTGACCATATGAAAAGGAGGACAGGGCACATGTAACTTTAACAGTTGTAGAGAAAAGGGAATTTCAGCCAGTGTCATTTGTATGCAATTAGTCCCTGGTGAAATTCCCTCTTCATCACAACAGTTAAAGTTGCAGGCACTATACTAGAGTGACCATATACAAAAGAAGGCAGGGCCCCTGCAACTTTAACTGTTGTGATGAAGAGGGAATTTCACCAGGAACTAATTGCATACAAATAACACTGGCTGAAATCCCCTTTTCTCTACAACTGTTAAAGTTACATGAGCCCTGTCCTCCTTTTCATATGGTATGTAGTATATTCCTATTTATAGGTTTTAGCTGTATATGTTTTAGTTTTGTAAGGCTGCCCTGAGGCCCAGCATTGGGCAAAAGGCAGGATACTACTACTACTAGTAGTAGTAATGTTTCAGATTTCACTTCTGCATCTGATGTTCTTTTGCATTTACTTTTCTTTATAAACCATTCATATCTTAAGACTTCTTGTGTGGCATGTTTTCATTGGTTTAACAAGTTAAAAGGGGTATTCACTGTTTTCAAGCTTATGTTATAAAATCTATTTTCAACAGGCCTAGTAATTTCAAGAGTAACAGAGTTGGGGAAAATCCTCAATCTCTTTGCTATCAGAGGCACTGAGTAAGGGATCCCTAGAGATAATTTAGACTGACCCCAACCACAAAACACTATTCCCCCTTGTGAAGACATCTGGACCACAGACTGCTAAAGACAAACAAAGTAGCAGGCCATAATAACAGTTCTCATGTGGCCATTTGCCTTATGAGGCAGGTGCTCTGCGGGCTACCAAATGGAGGGACTAACAAGCCATAAAGTTGTCTGGCTGGGTCTGCCAGAAATCCAGCCTCAACACTCCTGGAAGGTCCATGTTCTATAGCACCTGCTGTCAGATGAACTTGAGGGAATCCCTCCCTCCACCCCTAGGTTTAATTTACTGGCTTCCCCTGGCTGACTTGCAATGATGGGAGTTGTAGTCCAACACCTTTGGAGGGCACCAGGTTGGGGAAGGGCTGCTCTAAACAAAAAAAGAGAAGTAGGTGGCCCTAAGTTGTTCGTGATCAGTTTTCCACAACCCCACAGTCACCTCTGCATATCATATTCTCCACCCTGTCCTCATGGTTTATCTGCTTTGGGAGAATGAGAATTTCACTTGCACTTTCTGCCTCCTTAGGGAGGATGTGGCGTTAAGGCTTGTGAGCCTTAACTCCCAATTTCCCTGCTTTTTGGTGCTTGGTTGGACTGGAGAGCCTTAACATTGTTTTTGTAAACCATAGGTTTTTTATTTAATAAATTGATTCAAAATCGCTAAAGAAACAAAGGAATTCACGAAGTAGAAATCTTAGTCTATAGCTGAAATGCTTCTGGAACATCTCCAGTAAAACAGCCTCAGTAGGAGCTCAATACCTAATAAAAGTAAAAGAATGAACACACAACATATAAAAGGAGCATGGACAAGTGTATGTCATTTTGTGTGTATTTTAATCAGAAAAAAAATACAGGCAACAATACTTGGTTGGAACTTTATCAAAAGTTTGAAGAGCGTCAGCATAGGAAATAAATGGAAACCATGGTACCATAATATCATTCTTTGAGTTAGGATTCCAAGCTTACATGCTATACTTCCCAAATTGTATTAATCCACTACCCTTTAGTTGGTTGCTTTGGAGATTTCCAGTCACATGCTACACATAACTTTGCAGCTGAACACAATTGACTAAGAAGGTCTTTATGCAGGAATCCAGAATCGTCAGGTTCAAAAAGATGGAGCAGCATTGCTTTAGGAGTTGCCGGTGGTCTAACGTGAAGAAATTTTGACAGGAATCAGTGACTGTGTTTCAAAACTCTCGCACTGTAGTAATACTTCACGCTGCTTTATATCGCGCTGGGCTGGGCAGACGGAGGATGTCGATCTCCTGTTGGATCCCTGTGCGATTGCAGTAGGTGGGCAAGAACGTAAGACTACCAGTGATTTAACAAAGCAGCAGTGAAATGACACTCCCACTGCCCTAAACTATACCGCTGGAATGAAGCAAGGTTGGAGGATCCAAGACTGGGTTTTTGTGTGTGCAAGTTGAGAACCAGAACTCAACACAGCTCATCTGGGCTCAGAATTCTTTAAATTTTAGTGCATATCCAAATCCAAATAATTTATTACAGTCATAGACCAGCAAATTTAGTGCATATCTTTTGTTCCAGGCCATTGGTTGATGGATCTGTTAGAGCAGTACGACAATGGAACCCATGACCTAGGGAGATGGTGGGCTCTCCCACCTTAGAGGCCTTCAAGAGGCAGCTGGAAAGCCATCTGCCAGGGATGCTTTAAGGTAGATTCCTGCACTGAGCGGGAGTTGGATTCAATGGCCTTATAGGCCCCCTTCCAGCTCTACTATTCTAGGATTCTAGGATTCTAGGATTCTATGATCTTGGGGTTCTGGCAAAAACCAAAGCAGATGCCATGAGCTTGACATCTGCCCAACACTGTTCTATCACTCTCAGGAGTTCAAAGTAATTCATCCTTGCGACAACCCTGTATGATAGGCCGACATGAGGGCCACCACCATCTTTCAGATGGGAAACTGGGGTTGCATGGAACACCCGCAGCTCATCGTTCCATTCTAAGCCATGCCTGGTTGGACAGTACAAGGCAGATGCCATCTCCTACATTTTGACCGGGAGGTGGAAATATGACCAGAACATGTTGTAGTGAGAGATGTATGGGTTAGGGCTGTGCACAGTCCCCCTGACTCACCTCGGAGGCCAATTCAGAGTTTCTAAACTGGCTCCAATTTTACTTGGGGCGCCTCGGTACCACCCCAGCTGGCTGTTTGTGGTGTCCTGGGTGTGAGGCCAGCTAGGAGTCTATAGGACTCCCCTCCCCTCCTGCTTGCCCCCCCCCAAACTTGATGAGCTGCTGCCCCACCAGCACCATGGGACTTGCCTGAAGCCTCCACATTTGCCTGTGAGCAGCCTGCTTCCAGGAGAGCCACTCTGGCCTGCATTAGATATACTGTTGTAAACTATGGCATCCAGAAATAGGCTTTTCCAGCCACCGTAGTTTACAACAGTAGCTCTATGACGTGCCAGAACAGCTCTCCCGGAGGGCAGCTGGCTCGCTGGCACATATGGATGCTTCAGGTAACTCCTGCAGCATTTTGGCTTCTTCAAGCTGAAGTGGCCCAATCCAGTCTCAAACCAGATTTAGCACAAGGTGGGCCAAATCGGCCCGCTTTGACTTGGATTCAGGGTTTGGGCCTGAGGTGAAACACATCTTTAGTATGGATTTGTGTGTTCTGCGGATTGCCAGGTGTCTTTTGTTCCGCCACCTGCTCATTGACGGAATCAGATTTTTTAAAACCAGAGTTTTGTTCTCCTTGTGCTAACGTGCATTAGTGCTTGCGCAAATGTTCTACTGTGCATTAGTTTCTGCGAATTAGTGCTAACGCTTAGGGCTGTGCACAGACCCCTCGATCTGGAGCTGGATCTGGATCTGTCAGATCCGGATCGGCCTTATCTGGATCTGTATGATCAGGATCTGATCTGATCAGTTTCGGATCTGGATCTGCATCCGGATCTGGAACGATCCGGATCGATCCGGATCCCATTTTAGGTAATTTTTGAAGCCATAGGTTTTCATGGGGGGGGGGGGGGAACAAAGGACTATACCTTTTTTATTTTAAAAGATATCAAATTGACACTGGATCTGGATCTGGACCTGGATCATCCGGATCAGTCCGATTCAATCCAGATCTGTGATCCAGATCCAGATCTGTGCACAGCCCTACTAATCCTCCCCAAAACTGAAAAACAGCCTGCAAGTCTGTATGACTCTGAAAAAGCTGATCTGCTGCTGAAATTCCAGCTCAGATTTCCAGAAATCTAAACCCAACATACCTAGTTGTAGTGTATTTGTCCCAAATGCCAACTTGCTATGTGTTATAGAAGTATCTTGACCATTTTTTTGATGTCCCCACTTCTGGGTGATGCCAAAGCTTTGCCCATATAATCTTGCACAGGTGCTAGGGGCAAAGGGTTGCTCTAACAGCACGTCAGATACAATTGGCAGCTGGGTCTCCTCCATCCTTTCTCGGGCTCTCTTTGCCATTGGTGGCCATATGTGGAAGACAGGGGCCACCGCTCAGTCATAGAGCACCTATCTTGCATGTAGAAGGGTCCAGGTAGGGCTAGGAAGGAATCCTGCCAGAAACCCTGGAGAGCCATTGCTGCAAGTCAGTGTTGACAATACTGGGCTAGATGAGGGTCAGACTCAGTATAAGGCAGCTTCCAATGTCCCTGTGACAAGTCTCGGACGGAAGGCACCCTCTCTTTGAAGGGATGCCCAATCCAAGTCTGGTTGAAAGATGAAAGAAGGGAGAGCAGGGCTTTGACGTCACCCATCAACACTTAGCCCATGAACAGCAGAATGAACAGCATGTGCAACATTCACTTCCACCTACTCCATACTTTTGTAAGATTTATCATAGCACATCAGTTCTAAATGGGCATCTATAACCCAAATCAGGGGGGTTTGAAACCTCAGGCCCAAGGGCCAAATCCTGCCTACCTGGATTCCCAATCCAGCCCTCCAAGATATCCCAGATGGCCACGCCCCTTCACCTGGCTCCTCCCCTTTCCCCAATGACCAATCATTTGGTGGTCTCCCTGCTTTAGCATAGTTTCCCCCTCCCCATTCTAAAAGCTTGAGCTGCCTCCCTTTCGTACACCAGTTGCTGGGGAACATGGGTGGGAGGGTGCTGTTGCACTCATGTCCTCTTTGTGGATTTCACATGGGCAGCTGGTCGGTGACTGTGGGAACAGAATGCTGGACTAGATGGACCCTTGATCTGAACCAGCAGGGCTTTTCTTACATTCTTATGATTGGTCTCCTATTCCTACCCATCATTCGACCGGTGGCCTCAGGTCTTTTCCTCCACTCTGTTGGAAAACGTCACCCCTAATATCATATAATTTTGTCTTCAATCCAGTAGATCATCTAGTGGTAGGACAGCCATCACAGGAGTGAGGCCAGATGCTCATCTCCACAAAGCCAAGACGTCTGGTTTCTCGCCCACCCCCCGCCCCCAAATAAATGTTAAGAGCTATCAGAGAATATCAGAAGAACTGCCGGCCTATATTCCACATATGGTGCAGGCAGAATCGAGAGAAACGTAGGCATGTGCAAGGGATGTGCTGAATGTCTCCAGCAAAAAGTGCTGAATGGAGGGGGGCATTGAGTGGGGATCCAGAGGGGGATCCAGATGCAGCAAGAACAATCCCCCAGCTGCCCTCTGGCTGCTTCGCTGTCTCCACCCCCAACAGCATGCCATTGCTCCCAGCAGTAGGAGAGAAAAGGACTCACTCTGCCAGGAGCTTCTCTGCCAGGAGACACACTTCAAAGAAGTTAGTAGGAGGGGCCTCGTAAGCCCCTCCTCCAGCCAGTGTCACCACAAAGCTCCACCAATGCTCCACCTGCAATGGCCCTCCCTGGTCAGGCAAGACGAACGCAGAGTGGGGCATCAGTGCCTACAGTGCTTAATAAACAAATGAATAAAAACAATGTCCTGTATGATTGAGCATTCAATAAACGCCCACCCTTAAACACAAAAATAATCCCCGGTTGCAAGCCCTAATGAAATGTGCTGTGCACACCTATGTAGAGGAATGTTTTCATGAGAGCTCACACCTGTTCATGCTGAAGAAGTGCTGAGGGTTCTTTTTTCTTTTTAAAAAGGGGGAGAAAAGTCAAATCAAATCATAGCCAGCACATTGGACAGGAGGACAGGATATTGGATAGCCCCGGTTTAAGTATGTGCTATTAAACATAGCATAGGGTTGGCAGGTGCTAATACCTCCTCCTTTGTGCCCCGATCAGAATTAAAAACAACAACACCGACTCCTCCGTTCACTGTGAACTGAAGATGATTTCCATACAATGAATCTGCTGTACTGACTAAGGAACAGCTGGGAAAAGTTTCAAAACTTTCCCACCAATTCTTTCTTCTCTCTCTCTTTCTCTCTCTCTCTCTCTCTTCCCCTTGTTTAAATTTGGGCAGAAAACAAAAGCAATGGAACAAACCCGATGGTGACTTCTTGCGTTGTCTTGTGACTAGAAGATTTTTTTGGGGGGGGGAGGGGATGTTTCATAAAAAGAGAGAGCTCAACCTTGTGAAGTATCATTGCTGTGTTTTAGTCTAATGCTACTTCTATCTTTTATCCTTTTTAATTAGAAGGCAAATTCTCAGACCGCCCGGCCTAATCCCTACACAGTGGAACAAAGCTTGCTAAAGCCTTTGAACATTGTTCCGGGGGGGGGGGGAGCCACCCCCTCCTCAGTAACTGTTGGCAGAAGGAGTCGGACTCTGACCCTGTTCTCAAGCATTTTCTCTATCTCCTGACGTCCGCCTGCCCTTTGGAACCCTTCTCTTGTTCTATTTAGGGGGAAAAGAGGAGCGGCAGCAAAGGGGGGGGGCGTCCGAGGAGATTTTCTAGGTGGGACGTAAGGCGCTGAGGAGGGACTGCAGGAGAGGGGCTGGAGTTCCTCGGGAAGCAAGACTGTGGAGAGAATTGGGACGGCAGATTACGTCCTTAAATTCAAGAAATTTCTTCATCCCTCACTAAATCTTTTCATGGGCGATGCTATTTTTTTTTTAATCAATTGTTGCATTTCCCATTAAGACAAGGATGCGCCCGAAGGATTGGGTTGGGGGAGGTTTCTGGTGAGGAAGGGAAAGAGGGGGAAGGAATAAAATACCCTCCCCCTCCAACTAAGGTTTCATGCCATTTGCTCATATTTAACATTTTTGGAGATCACAACCTTCAAAAGCACCAGCTTTCCTCTTAGCGCCGTCAAGTATTGATCATTGTGATCGAAATGGCAGGTAGATGGGGTTGGTCTGTTCAGGAAAATCACATTTCTTAGGACAACTAAAATGTCAGAAAGTAACGAGAAAGCTTTCGAATTCTCCCGAACTCTTCATCAGGTTGGACGTTAAGCAAAAAAAAAATGAGAGGCAAATCGTCACTCAAAATTCTCCACCATGCCTCTGAGCAGAGAAGTTGCAGGGTGGGGACATTTAAATGAATTTCTCCAGGGGGAGGAGAAATTCTCCAAGAGTTTCTTTCTTCCCCTGCCCCAGTTGTGTGTGTGTGTGTGTGTTGTGCTGCTGCCGTAGTAAGTCGTAGCAGCAGCATCTGTGTTGGCAGACCGGCCACCATTTTGCATCTCCCACAATGCCATTGGCCTAGTGACACTCCTTGGCATCGGGGGCAGAATAGCAGCCGCCACGAAGGTACGGTGGAGAACGTCGAGAGAAAATTCTGCAAAGGGGCCTTCTTTTTCTGCAGTGGGAGATGGGGTAAGAAAAAGAAAAATCTCAAATGTTCAGGGGGAAAAATGTCCTTGGAGAAATTTTGGCTCAGCATTAGCCAAATTCAGAAAAAATTGAAGTGGGGAGAGAAAAACGGGAGGATGATGGAAATTAAAGCCCTGAAGACCGACAAAGGGATAACACACAACCTGCCAAATTCAGTATGCAAGCATGTACGGAACAACATTTATAATTTCCCTGCACCCTTTCACTCAGCTAGCTGGAAGCAGGAGCTACAGTACAATACACATTTGGATGCCACACTTGCAAAGCCCTGAAGTCCAGCATGCCAGGATATTTTTTTTCTTCTTTTATTTAAAGGATTGTCTGCTTTCTAGAAGCTTGGCAAACTGCAAATCATTAAACTGGAGAACAACAGATGCTGCTGTTAGCACGGCTGTGGCTTCCAGAATGCAGTCTGTAAACAGCTGGACATGTTGCAAAATGTTTATGGGATGCTGTACATGGAACAGGGGACTGTCGGAACAGATGCCTGTTTATCTGGGTCCCGGAGAAGCCGAAAGAGGAGGAAAAATCTACCCAGGGCAGCAAGAGAATTAGGAGTGGGTGGGCACTTCTGCACTGCTCAAAAAGAGGAATTGCATCACCAAAGAAAGGACACCAATTTGCACAAGATTTGCATATGCAAATGTATAGATGCACATTTGGAAAAAAAATAACTACAATATAAATAGAAATGCAATACAATATGGTGGTTTAAGGCTGATTACTTGAGAGCTACTTGGCCAAATTTGCTCAATTATATTTGAAACTGAGGCTTGAGCAGTGTAGACATGCAGAACATTTTTGAAAGTTCAAAAAAAGTTCAGAGCTTGAGCTTTAATAGCAATTAACGTTCTCCGCATCAAACAGGCAGGGCAGCCCCTTTGCCAGCAGGATGACGGACAGCCCTGCTTGGCCAATCAGTCTGCTGTGAAGGTGGGCCCCAGGCACTGGTGATGGGGAGGGGGGAGGGGATAGAGCAGCCAATTGGGGTGCGTTAGGGAGGGAGTGGTGCCATGACACATGCAAATTTCAGAGGCGGGATTCACTATGCATGAGCCACAGTTGAATTATTCACTGTGGTGAGGTAACTGAGGAGCAAAAAAGCAAGAAAGGGGCAGGACTACTAGCACCCATGGCAGCATGGGCTTTACACTAATAGTGAAGAAGACTGACCAGGTGAACCTGGCCACAGTACTACTGCAATGCACTCTACGTGGGGCTACCCTTGAAGTCAACTCAGAAGCTCCAGCTAGTGCAAAATGCAGCGGCTAGACTGCTGACTGGAACATCTCATGGAGAGTATATAACACCAGTCTTAAAGGAATTGCATTGGCTGCCAATACGTTTCTGGTCGGAATTCAAGGTGCTGGTAATGACATTTAAAACCTTAGCGGCTTGGGACCTCAATACTTGAGGGAGCGCCTCTCCTATTCCGGTCTGCCCGAGACCTGAGATCTTTCACAGCAACCCTTCTTCATGCCCCACCAACACAAGATATATGCTATGGTGAGACATGGGAGAGGGCTTTCTCTGTCGTGGCACTCTGGCTGTGGAATGCCTTCCCCCTGCAGGCCCGACTGGCATTGGCACTGGCTTCATTTCGGCGACAGGTTAAGACATGGCTTTTTAATAAAGCCTTGGATGGCGAAATCCACCAGCTGGCATACTGTCTTGTTTTAATTGGATTTTACCGTTTTAATATTTCGTATTGGTTTTAACATATTAATGATTTAATTTGTTTTAGAATTGTATATTTATTGTTCTATTTTATATGTATGATTTTGTCTGTATGCCATCCTGAGATCCTTGTGATATAGGGCGGGATATAAATGCTGAAATAAATAAATAAATAAATGACTGAACAAACAAGCATGGTGTGTCTGCTACTCAGTCTGCTGTCCAAGTGCTATAAGTGTTGATGGTCATCTTCAAGGCTCCTGCCTATTCTGCCACCTTATGGTTCCTTGACCTTAAACCAGACTTGGACTGGAGACAGCCCATCAAATAAGGGACACCTTCAAATATGGGACTCTGCTAGCACTCCAAAACAGAGGACAGCCCTCTGTAAAATAGGATGCCTGACCACCCTAATCTACAGGAGGGCAGAGAGAAGGAACAGCATCTAGCTGGTCACTAGTAGAAGCAAGTTACTGGACTAGAGAGGTCCAAGTTTGACCCAGCAGGGGTTTCTTATTTATTAATTTGACTCAGCAGGACTCTTCTTGTTTATTAGATTTACATTCTTTCTTCATGGTAGAACTCAGCTCTGCATGCATGCGGTTCCCAGGTGGCCTCCCATCCAGCCATGCCCAGACCCAGACTGTGTTTTGCGCCTTTACACCGGCTTTCCCTAGATGTTCTGGACTGCAACTGGGGATGGGTGAGAAATTCGCTCTGGCAGTGCTTTGGAGAAACAAGGGCTAGGGTTCTGGTTCACAAGGAGAGCTTCCATGGTTACAGGTGTCTCTCCTCTTCAGGCTGTCTCCCTCCACAAGTAGAGGGGACAAATGCAACAAGGGGGAGGGGCAAGGCTGGAGCGTTCCTTCTCATAGAATCATAGAATTGTTGAGTTGGAAGGGATCATCTTGTCCAACCCTCTGCAATGTGCAGTAGAACCAATTCAACCATCCATGAGAGGTGGCTGTGCAGCTTCTCCTTAAAAACCTCCAGAGATGGAGAACCCACAACTTCCATACGTAGACTGTTCTACTGCTGCAAAGATCTTACCGTCAGGAAGTTTTGCCTTCTATTTAATTGGAATCAAGGTAGCTGTAACTTATACCCATTGTTTTGGGTCCCAATTTCTGTGGCCATGGAAAATAGTTCTTGACTGTCTTCCCTGGGTCATCCTTTTATGTAGCTGGACCCTGCTAATATGTCTGCCCTCAGTCTTCTTATCTCCAGACTGAACATCCCAAGTTCCTTCAGCCTGTCCTCATATGTTTGCTCTATTCAAGTACAGAATGCCTGAATACAGCTACTGTATTTGGCATCTTAGATGTTTCAAGAAATATGAACATGGGTTTGTCTCTCTTTTTACTAATCTTTGATGTGACAAGGTTGGTCTGGTTTGCATGTCACGGTGGCAAATCATAGGTTAATGAACCCACAGTTTGTAGATATGCATGCCGCATGTGAGCTGCTTCCAGTTTTCATAACCTAAGGCATGACATCCCAGTCTGGGCACTCAGGGTTGTTAATGGGTTAAACACTCCAGAGTCAACCTACAATTTGTCATGAGGGTAACTCTGGATTGTTTAACCCATAAGCAACCCAGATTGTTCACATTTGGACATCACGCTAACAATCTCATAGGTTGTTTATGCAAAATAAAAGTAGCATGCATCCTGGCAAATGGTGGGTTCATTAACCTATGATTTGCTGCCCTGACATGCAACATCTTCCATGGTGTGATGCATGGCATGATGCCACAGAGCTAAATGAAGATAAGGGTGTGTGGTTATATTAACTTTGGGTTGGTTTCCATTGTGTGGGTGAAGACTAAGGAGTGAAGCCAAAGGCTTCATGAAAGAGTGTTGGGTTCTGAAGAAAGAGAGAGAATTCTGGGACAGAGAATCAAACTACATGTTACATTAATTGCATAGCATGTAGCTGAACTGTAGCTTTCTGTTTACTCTAGAGTAAGTGCACATGGCCCTGAGTCTGATTGGTAACACCATGCACTGTGATGGGATAATTAAAACTTCCTGCCCAAGCAGTTTGCTTCTCAAAATCCAACCCCCAAACACACACACACACACACAAGTTAAAAAGAAGGAAAAGGCTTTCATTGGTATCAATTGAGAGCTTTTCTTTCTTTTTAAAAACCCTGTGTACGTATGTGTGTGGTGGGGAAGGGGATTTTTGAGAAGCAAACAGCTTGGGGCAAGGATTGATCCTCCCCACATGGTGCACAGTGGTCCTGGGGAGTGTGTGGGGGGGGGGGATACACACAATATGTTTAGCTTGGAAAAAATGAGGCTAAGGTGTGCAAAAATTATAGAGGGATGTAAAATTATGCATGGGGTGAAGGATGTGGGTAGGGAGACATTTTCTCCCTTTCTCATAATACTAGAACCCAATGGGGTCATCCCATGAAGCTGATGAGTGGGTGATTCAGGAGAAATAAAAGGAAGGACTTCTTCACACAGCACATAGTTATGCTATAGAATTTGCTACTGCAAGATGTGGTGAAGGCCACCAATCTGGATGGCTTTAAAAGAGGGTTGGATAAATTCCTGGAGGAGAAGGCTATCAAGGGCTACTAGTCCTTGTGCTACCTTCAGTATCAGAGGCAGTAAGCCTATATACACCAGTTGCTGGGGAACATGGGTGGGAGGGTGCCGCTGCACCCATGTCCTGCTTGTTGGTTCTTGGTCCACAGCTGGTTGGCCACTGTGTGAACAGAGTGCTGGACTAGATGGACCCTGGGTCTGATCCAGCACGGCTCCTCTTATGTTCTTATGTTCATGTAACTTCTGAAAAGTAAAGAAAATCCACACACATTGGAGAAAAACATGCTTTACCAAGTCAAACTATTTGTCCATCAAGTGCAATATTGTCGAATTTGTCTGGCAGCCGCTCTCAAGGGGCTCTGGCTGAGGTGTTTCATACCCCCTCTTGGTGGAGCCTTTTAATTAGAAGTATCAGCAGTTGATCCTGGTGTCTGGTGACATGTGGCCACTTCCCTCTTGCTGCTGGCTTGCAGACTCCAAAGTGGTAGAGACCATTCTACCACTTTACAACTCTACCTATACCACCTATGAATATGTGGCCAAACCCAAATTAGATTAAAATCCAGGGTTAGGTTCAATTCACAGCCAGTGCATTCAGAATGGGTTTAGTGGACCTGGAGTGAATTCAAGAGGAGGTGGAGATGAGATAGGAATGGGTGGATCTGTCTATTCCTTCTTCTCCAACATTTAGATTTTTTAAAAAATTCAAGTTCTTTCTCGCCTGAATATGAACTTTGCGAATTTTGGTAAATTCTTACCAAAAACAAACTGAAATGCATGTTTCACCTATCTACATCAGCCAAATTCAATTGGTAGAGCTATTCTCAGCACGGAAGGGACCACGATGTACCATATAGCTGTTGAGCCTGTCAGGAAAAAAAACACAAAATCAGGATTCAAACCCAGGCTTTTAAGAGCAAAGCATTCAAACCCCTGGACTTGGAGGGAGGAATCAGTCAGTGTTGATTTCTCCCACATTCATTTTAATAATAATAATAATAATAATAATAATAATAATAATAATAACCTCAAGTTCTTTTTGTCCTTAACATAGCAAACTTTGCCAAGGGAAGCTTCCATACCAGGAAGAGATAGGCAATCCATGTTGCTTGTATAGAGATTTACAGGGAATCATGTTAATTAGCAGGGGAGGGACAGACGGAGAAAATTCGCTCTTCTCCATTCTTCCTACCCCCCCCCCCAAGTTCAAACAAAACTCTTGTCTGCACCTTTTCAGCTTTCTGATCCTGCATCACCATTTTCTGCTTCCTGATCTAGCCAGATTTGGATTATTTTTGATATTTCTGCCCCAAAGCTTCAGATGATATAAATGATGACCCCATAAAGAGAAAACTGAGGCTTTCTCCCGTATCGCTCCCGAATATTGGAACACCCTCCCTTTGGTGTTGGGATTGGTCTCTGCATTCGGGAAGGGGATCAGGACACAACCTGGCTTTTAAAATTGGTCTTACGATACTTATGGCTTTTTAAGGAGTTCGAGGCTGTTGTTGTTTTTTCATTTTGCTTTGTTTTTAATATCTGATTATAGGTTTTATATTCTGAAATCTTTGCAAAGCACCTTTGTTGGCATCAGAGGGGCAACATTAAAATAATAATAATAATAATAATAATAATAATAATAATAATAATAATAATAAATTGAGGCAGACACAGACACAAATTATGGTTTGTCGGTTCTGGAAGAAGTCCTGCTTCCTTCATATCTGCTGCTCATCGCCTCCACGTCTCCATTATTCCTAGCGCTTCTGTGTGTTTCTAACTAGCAAAGCCCCACCATGGCCTTCTTTCCCCATGAGTGTTAGGGATCAAAGATAACATTCTTTTCTGTCTGGTACACTTAGCAGACCTGCCTCCCCAACTGTGGGATGAAAGGAACTCGCTAAACTGTTGCCATTTTGCAACATCTGCTATAATGCCCCTAAATCCAGATTTGTCTGACACAGGGCGCTTTCGCTCTTACATCACGGCCATGTGACAGTGTGAGTCCGGTTGCATCAAACTCAGAAAGGCTGCAGCTCCAGGCGATGGTTATACGAAGTGAACCTATTCTCTCTTTCAATCTCTCTCTCTCTCTCTCTCTCTCTCTCTCTCTCTCTCTCTCTCCCCCACTTTTCTTTTTGCCTCCTTGCCTGCGGCCAAACACTTGTAACTAAGCATTATTCAACCGGCAAGTTTAAATCTGCTCTCCAAAAGGTACCCAGGAACATATGCAATATGCCTTTGTCAGAGAGAAAAGAAAGAAAGCAAGATTTGGGCAGCTCATAGGCAAAAGACCTGAGCACGAAGAACAGACCCGTGTGTCCCAATTAATTACGGCTAAGAAGCTCTGATACACAGAGAAGAGAATGAGGCTGCTAATCCTTCACTCTGTCCTACATTCTTAAAATAACCCACATATCACTGACAGTCACACACACACAATAAATAAATAAAATAAAAATGGCCGCAGGAATGTTCTGGAGAGCCGAAAGTTTACGCTGGAGGGAGTGAGGTGGACAATACTACATGTGTTTGCGAAGAACACACAGGTTTCTAGCTGGAGTGTGTGTGTGTGTGAGAGAGAGAGAGAGTGGGAATAGCTCTTTGTCAGGGTGGGGCGGGAGAGGCAAAGTGAGAGGGGGAACCGATGGTGGTAAATCCTCTTTGGATTGTCTGTGACTCCAGACTGGAAGGGTCACTCTCACAATGGGGATATTGTTTCTCAGTCAGAGCAGCATCAGCACCATCCCGTTGTCATGGCGGAAAGTCACCTTTTCCCTCTTTCAGCACAGTGGCGAAGATTGCTGAAGGGCAGGGAGGCAAATCCTGATACTAGTAGGCCGTGAATCACCAGTAGGTTGCCAGGAGCAATAGAAACTGAGCTAATTTACGTAGATTATTTGTTTTAAAAAATAAACTTTGCTTTTCGTAGGTGGCCTATTGAAGCTTTTCTGATCGAAATTCTCCATATCTGTTGGCCTGCAGTCATATTTCCCTTTGTTCAGAGGAGGGCAATGAGGTCTGGAAACAAAGCCCTATGAGGAGAGACTGAAAGAACAGGCATGTTTAGCCTGGAGAAGAGAAGACTGAGAGATGATAGCACTCTTCAGGTAATTGAAAGGTTGTCACACAGAGGAAGGCCAGGATCTCTTCTCAATTATCCCAGAGTGCAGGATGTGGAATAATGGGCTCAAGTGACAGGAAGCCAGATTCCGGCTGGACATCAGGAAAAAAATTCCTGACTGCTAGAGCAGTACAACAAGGGAACCAATGACCTAGGGAGGTGGTGGGCTCTCCCACACTAGAGGCCTTCAAGATGCAGCTGGAAAACCATCTGTCAGGGATGCTTTAAGGTGGATTCCTGCATTGACCAGGGGGTTGGATTCAATGGCCTTATAGGCCCCTTCCAACTCTACTATTCTATGATTCTATGAATAAATACATCTGGAGATTCAGGTGCCCGCCATGCCAAGTTCATCTGAAATTCCTAAGGATTTATCAGGAATTCCAAAATCCTGCTGGATGGTTGGGTTGCTGGCTAGAGCCAGGACAACTGATGAAGCCTGAGGGAAGGAGGCGGGTACTTTTCAGGAGTAGAGATGGAGGACAGTTACATTTAGCCTGCATTTTTAAGGGAACCAACCCAA
This sequence comes from Anniella stebbinsi, assembly GCA_029215795.1. Taxonomy (NCBI): domain Eukaryota; kingdom Metazoa; phylum Chordata; class Lepidosauria; order Squamata; family Anniellidae; genus Anniella; species Anniella stebbinsi. The sequence goes on from JARDYH010000001.1 coordinate 366,641,104, forward strand.
TTTGCACTTCGTGGTCTAAAACGGGGCTCGGAACACAGCCATCCTTCAGTTTGTGCACTTGTCCGAACGTTGCAATGAAGGCCTCGGATCAAATAAATAAATAAATAAATAATGAGTATATATGGGAACATTGCACATGGAAATACAGATGTTAAGGGGAATTGCAAATGAAAATAAATAGAAATTGTTGTGCTTTAGAAAAAGTAATACAGTTCAATTGAGGTGCGGTTGCACTTGTAAGGAAAATAAATGAAGTATATATTTCGCATGCGGCTTCTTGTATGCCTTTCCCTTGGGCATTCTGGAAAAGCAGAGGAGGAGGAGGAGTCAGTCTCTTAAATGGACTTTTCAGCCAGCTCGTTTATCTTTCAGCCCCTTCCTACAACAGATGCCTGGATGCCACCTGAGCTCAGGGGCTCCATACTAGTGTATCACTTACTGTCGTCAATGGCAACTTTATTATGGAACGGTGTAGGGTGACCATATGGAAAGGAGGACAGGGCTCCTGTACCTTTAACAGTTGCATAGGAAAGGGAATTTCAGCAGGTGTCATTTGTATGCATGCAGCACCTGGTAAAATTCCCTCTTCATCCCAACAGTTAAAGCTGCAGGAGCTATACTAGAGTGATACAAAAGAGGGCAGGGCTCCTGCAGCTTTAACTGTTGTGATGAAGAGGGGATTTCACCAGGTGCTGCCTGCATACAAATGACACCTGTTGAAATCCCCTTTTCTATGCAACTATTAAAGATACAGGAGCCCTGTCCTCCTTTTCATATGGCCACCCTAGAATGGTGATACTCAGGGCTAGGATCAAGGGTAGGCATGGTCAGGCTCCTGCTGAGGGCCCACGGCCTAGCAGGGAGCCATTGACTAGAGTCCCCGGGACTTGCTCCTCCTCTTCACCATGGCAACCTGCTTGCCCACCGGCCTCTCACTCTGGCCCAGACAACAGAGGTGGTGGGAAGGATGGGGCAGGAGATGCCACGGCCTGCTTGCTCCTTGGCTCTCTGACTGCCAAACAAGCAAGTGGGAGCAAGGAGGAGAAAGAGGAGGAGAAGAAAGAGCAATCGGTGGCAATGCTACTAAGAAGACAGGTTCATTGAGGGAAGGGGCCCATTTGGGGTTGTCCTGCCCAAGGACCCTCAAAAATCTGGGATTGGCATTGGTGGCAGCCCGCTGCCGCCACCTCCTTGGGGGCCACTCAAAACCTTCAAGACCTTAGGGCAGGCAGAAGTGAAGGAGCCCAAGCCAGGGAGTTTGCGCCCTCGGCCCCTGAGGAGACCATCAGTTGGCCTGAGAGGATCCTATTCGAGGTTTTATAACATTCGTTATAGTATTTTAAAATTGTACATCACCTTGGGTGCCATAAGGGCCTTTCTGCAGTAGCCCCACAACTTGGACTGGGAGTTGGGAGAACCGGATTCTAGTCCCCACTCAGCCATGGAAACCCACTGGGTGACCTTGGGCCGGACACAGACCCTCAGCCCAGCCTACCTCACAGGGTTGTTGTTGTGAGGATAAAATGGAGAAGAGGAGGATTGTGTATGCCGCCCTGGGTTCCTTGGAGGAAGAAAGGTGGGATATAAATGCAATAATAATAATAATAATAATAATAATAATAATAATAACCGGCTGGGGCTTGTCAAGCCCAATCATTGCAGACCCTGAAAGCTCCTGATTGGAGGAGGGGAAAATAATAATAAAATTGAGGGCCACTGCCATGTCTTTATGAAATAAAATAAAAACTAGCATTAAAAAAACACATTATCGTTCTTTTTAACACACACACAAACACCTGCAAACAAAAAGTGTTTCCTTTGACCTTTTCTTGGGATGTGTTTTACTGCACCACTGTTTCTATTTTACCTGCAACATTTTACTGGTTTTCTTAGCAGTTTGGGGGCTAGATCTTTGTTTTATTATTATCGGTGGTTCCTATCGCTTCTTTAATATGTGCTGCTGTATTGTCTTTTAATCTGGAAGATACCTTGGGAGGGTTTTTACTCTTAAAAGCAGCCTAAAAATACTATAAAAGACAAAACAAAGCAAGAACCCAAATGATAAACCCATGGACGTGTGGGTGAAGTCATGCACCGGCTTCCAAGACGCCCAAAGGCAAAGGGGTGGAACAAAGGATGGAGTTTATTTAAAAACTAAAATCTGATGTGGGTCCGAAACACATCGGATTTTGGGTTTTAAATAAACTCCATCCTTTGTTCCACCCCTTTGCCTTTGGCTCTTTTTTGGCATCTTTATTGGGGGTTTCCTCCTTGTTTGGCTTTTGCTTCCAAGACACTCCCCTTCTTACTGCCTTCTCCTGGGAAATCCCCACCAGATGTTGGGGGTTGGCTCCCTTTTCCCTGGCCTCCAGTGCAGCCAAAGGTGGATGGAGCCTTGGCATACATACACCATGAAGTGCTTGACCGTATACAAAAGATTCTTGGGATCACGGCCTAAATACATAGCTGTTCCATCCCAAAACCACTCCATGGTGGATGCAAACTATTGTGGCCCCGATCCAAATCTGCGGAGGCCTTTGTAAGCTTGCATAAGAAATGCCCTGCTGATGTGACCTCATTTCCCACCGTTCAGGGTCATGGGCCAGCCCATTATTATTATTATTATTATTATTATTATTATTATTATTATTTCTTCCCCGCCTCCCCCTCCGGATCGAGGCAGGGAACAACATCAATGCAAAAAAATATATAAAATACATAGACTAATTAAAAGCAAATAAAATTAATACATCATTAAAATCAACAAAGTCTTAACATTTGACTGGGTATGCCTGCCGGAAGAGATCAGTCTTTATAGCTCTCTTAAATTCTTGAAGACTGGTAAGTTGGCGGATCTCTCCTGGCAGGTCCTGGTTGCGTGCTTGGACCTCCAAGTGGATCAGAGTCCCTTGATTGGGACACTTGCCTGAACTGGACCAGAACTGAAAAGAAACAAAGATTTATCCGTACCTCAAGAGCAGCGTTTTGTTTTGTTTTTAAAACATCATGCTCTGATAGTGTTATTTTAATGCTTTCGCAAGTCATACTTCTATGGAGATCTTCACTCCTCTGGTTTTAACTTTGCTTCCCCCCCACCACTTGTTTCTTTTGAAAGAAACACTCTGCAATCCCCCTAAAATTGGCTCTGTCACGATTTCGTTTTGCTAATACCCCCTGAAACTGCTAACGCTCCTTCCTGAAATACTTTCCTGGCCGATGTGTGTCAAAGAGGAGGTGGTGGAGGAGGAAATAAAGGCTACTGTCAAATTGATTATGTGAGGGCTCATTAGAGAAAGTAACAAGAGGCAAAATCTGCATATGCATTGCAGAGTTGTGTCTGATCTTGGCTAAGTGGTGAAAAGACAAAACGAGTCGAAACCTTCAGAGTTGTTCAAGGAAGACGCGAAAGGTGGAGGGGAGCTGAGCCAGCCTCCCTCCAACAAGCGTTCAACTGACTGTCGCTCCTTATAAATACGCTCCAGGACGACCGTTGCTGGTGGCACTTCAGTGAAGTACCTGTCAGTATTTCAATGATAAATCTGGGATTTCGGAGGTTGCAGCCCCAGCTAAATAAAACAAAAAAAATCATTATGTGCCGGTCCCTGACACACAAGACCATCGATTCAGTTGGCGAGTCATTTGAAAGGGAACAAAAAAGTTGAGGCTAATTGCCATATCTTTATAAATTCAAAAAAAAAACATAGCATTTTAAAATGCCACTCTTTAATAATATGAACATTAACATTCATATTAATATCAATCACAGGAATATCAGATTTAAATACCACTGCCAAAATATCCATTCATAATTTGCCATAAGAGGAATTGTGTGAGACAGATTACAAGCCTTAAGCCATTTCTCAAGAGACATATATTATGGATGCCCAAATATTGGTGTTCTCTTTCATATATTTATATCTATATCTATATCACAAATAGGGATGTTGGAGAAATCCACAATGGATTTCTCCATTGTTGGGGGAGGGATTTGAACAAAATTCTGGTACATCCCTAAAAGAAATTGTGGATTTCTCCATTGTCGGGGGAGGGATTTGAACAAAATTCTGGTACATCCCTAAAAGAAATTGTGGATTTCTCCATTGTTGGGGGAGGGATTTGAACAAAATTCTGGTACATCCCTAAAATAAATGATTCAATCAATGAGTGCATGAAAGAAAGAAAGATAATTGAGAACCCCCAAAACACAGATGAAACGGAATTAACAAAATTACCAGGTGCTACATGCGTACAAATGACACCTGCTGAAATTTCCCTTTCAATACAACTGTTAAAGACACAAGAGCCCTGTCCTCTTTTTCATATGGTCACCCTATAGAATAGTGCCAATAAAAAAGTTCCACCACCAGTCTAACAATATTTGTATCCTTTTCATTGGGTAAAGATGCTGAGACTTTTCTACCCCCTCAGCAATAGCAACGAACCAATCATAATAGGAAGAAAGGTTTCACCACTTCTTGAAAGATAGGTTTGCAAATAGGAAGTTCCTAGAAGCTTCTGGAAACTCCTAGAAGCTCCTAAACTAGCCATCTTTATTTTCATGGCCTTGGGTTTTATCAGTTAACTGGAGCCATTTTGCTACAACTTACTTTTCTCCGTTTGCATCTTGTCCTTTCTAGCAAGTTGTAACATCCTGCAAAAGCTGCCCGATATTTGGAGCAGGGTAGGAATGGGTTTCTTTCATGAAAAGCCTGCTCTTGTGTTCTGTTTCAGAAAATGGCTGAAACCAAAGTTGAGCCCTCTGTAAGCAGAGGTAACAGAGAAGGGGGGGGAATGTGAGAGGTGTGGGGGGGGGAATGGATTGGTTAGGGTGAGCACTTGAAAAGCAGGACCAGACAAAGAGGGGATTTCGCCAGGTGCTGCATGCCTACAAATGATACCTGCTAAAAAAACCCTTTTGATACAACTCTTAAAGATACAAGAGCCCTGTCCTCCTTTCCATATGGTCACCCTACAATCGGATTGGTCTTACCCTTTCAGTCAGGTTTTAAGGTCCACTTAAACTGATAGGTAGATAGGCTGCCTGGCAGCAGGAAATAACCTGGTAGCCTCTCTCAGTGCTAAATTGTGGAAACTGAGGAATGCCAGCAGATCTGGAAGCTTTATAGCAGGCTCTGGCCTGGGATTGGCTCTCTGGGATCCCCTGTTGCCTTAGGGCATGGGGATTTTGGGTCATTATAGAAACATCTCATTCAGACAGGCTGTTGTTTAGGCTGACCATCTGAAAAGGAGGACAGGGCTCATATAACTTTAACAGTTGTAGAGAAAAGGGAATTTCAGCAGGTGTCATTTGTATGCAATTAGTTCCTGGTGAAATTCCCTCTTCATCACAACTGTTAAAGGTGCAGGCACTATATTAGAGTGACCATATACAAAAGAAGGCCGGGCTCTGCAACTTTAACTGTTGTGATGAAGAGGGAATATCACCAGGAACTAATTGCATAGAAATGACACTGGTTGAAATTCCCTTTTCTCTACAACTGTTAAAGTTATATGAGCCCTGTCCTCCTTTTCAGATGGTCAGCCTACTGTTGTTTCCTCCTCCAAGCAGCAATCCTGGTGGCCCAGACAACAAATTCCTGGCCCTCTGTGTTTGAGCGGTACAGAATGGGAGCGTTTGGACGACATATTAGGCAACGGAGGAGGGAATAGCACACTCACTGTGCATTATTTTCCCTGTGCCTGACACATGACATGTTGCCCCTCCCTCTGTTGCGTGGCTGGTAATCCCGGCGTCCTTCTGGGTGGCTGGTGCTCCTCCCTCAGTCCTCCCTGCCCTATCCCATCATGCACCTCAAGTTCTGACGGCTGTATAGGAGCGGCCAGGTTTTGGGGGGCTGCTCCTGCCAGAGAACTCTATGACCAATTGCAATAGTCCACACGACAAGGGGGAATCAGCATTGGAGCCCGACACACGACATTTCAATCAATGGGTTTCAGGATAAGCAACGGAGCAGCCGGTTGTTTTCCCCCGTTGTTTAATTGACCAAAATAGCGTACTGTCAGTTGTATGTCCGTTGTGCGTTGCCTGACCCATGACACAATAATCAACACAACTGACATTTGATCTCCCCCCCCCCCCCCCGTTGATTATTGTGTCGTCCGAATCAAGCCTACCTGGCACTTTCATTGGAATGGAACATTCTGGAGGGATATGTGTCCCTCATCAAAATGGAGCTGGCACTTCTGTTCAGCACCACAGCATATGCGTACAAACACACACACACCTTTTCTCTCTCATGGCCTGGTTTCATAGAGCCCGAAAGAGCGCCATCTCCAATATATACATTTTTGTATGCATTTTTTTTATTGGAGAACTCCCTTGCAAATTTAGAAAGGTATCTGAATTTGGATTTATGTATATGTTCGAAAGTGCGAAATGAAGAAATTTCTCCCTCATCCCTAATAATGTGTAGTTCCACCTCTGGAAACAGAGCTGGTTCTGAAGTAGCTGAGCTCTGTAGATGAATGGGGATTTGAACCCAAGTCTGCCCAGTTGGAATAAGCAACAGCCATTCATTCAAACCCACTGTACGGAGCGCAAAATAACTGGTTAAAAATCCGCTAAATGGTTAACGCATGTAGGGAATTGTGGCGCTAGATCTTGGGTACACTTTGGCCTACTTTACTTTACCTATTTTTATCCTGCAACATGCCAAAATCCATCTAACACGCTATCTGATTCTTCACATTGGTCTTGTTAGGGGGTAGGTTACACATTGGCTGAATTCGGACGACACAATAAGCAACGGGGGGGGGGGGGGAAACAATCGTCAGTTGTATTGACTATCGTGTCGTCCGAACGCTGCCATAGTCAACTCAGCGCTGATCCTAATCCACACCACAGTTGATTATTTATTACCATGTTGTGTGGGGAGTACCCCCTAGATGAACAACTGTAAAGTTGATTATTACCCCACCATTGACTATCGTGTTGTCCGAATTCAGCCTCTCTCTCTCTCTCTCTCTCTCTCTCTCACACACATACACACACACACACACACACACACACAGATTTCTTGCTATGTATTTTTGCCTTATTACGGCATACTCCTCTACCAACCCATTTCTTAACTGAGGCTTGCCCTGAATGATTGGGCTACACCGTCTATTTGCTTGTCATTCTGTGCTGTAGCGGTTTTAAATTGGTTTTCATGGTTTTATTAACATCTATATAAAGGTTTTAGTGACAGTTGCGTGTGTTAATTGTATTTTAAGGCACGTCACCATATATTTTAATGTTGTTGTTGTTTAAAAAAATCCTTATTGACTTCTTAGAGTTACTTTTATACACAGCAGTATATAAATCTGTTAAACAACTAACTAACTAAATATTTGTACCAGGAGGGTGGAGTTAGCATGAAGTTGACACAATCAAAAACGCACCTCTAAAACAGACCCTTCAGTCCATTCGAAAGGCAAAAAGAGGAAGAAAGGCAGGATGCTGTGTGATTGTGAGGATCTCACTTGGTCTCAATCTCTCTCTCTCTCTCTCTCTCTCTCTCTCACACACACACACACACACACACACACACACACAATCTCTCTTCCCTTCCCCTTCCACAGAGTCTTTGGAAGGCACCAGATGCTCAACTTTTATTTTATTTATTTTTATTTACAATATTTATATACCGCTCCCCATCCAAAGATTCCGGAGCAATGAACAAAAAAATATAATAAAAGAATAAAAATAGAATAAAAACATCATATTAAAATTACATTTTTAACAGAACAAAGTTCTGAATAAAACCATGGCTGGTCATTCAGGGGAAGCTTCCTGAAACAATATTTTTATGAAGTTCTGGAACCAATACAACCTTGGCGCCTGCCTGACATCCAAAGGCAAGGTATTCCATAGGAAGGAGGCCACCACACTGAAGGCTCTTCTCCTGGTGGACTCCAATCAGACCAGAGATCCATGTGGAACCACCAGGAACATGCCCTCAGATGACCTCAGTTGACCAGGCAAGTTGGTACTTTTCAACCCAGATGGGTTCTCAAAAGAGCTTAGAAATCCACCCAGAGGTACAATATCTTAGGGATATGTGGTGGTTCAGCTTCTGGCTCTGAGCAGTTGGTGATACTGTCCAGGTTCCTGGCTCCTCCCTCCAGAGCAAAGTGGTAGAAGGAGCAGCCAATAGACTCGAGGCCAGGCTGGCTAATGGTAAAGATGGCTCCCATCCTATTGACAGCCCTTAAGAACATAAGAACATAAGAAGAGCCATTCTGAATCAGAACAAGTGTCCATCTAGTCCAGTACTCAGGTCACACAGTGGCCAACCAGCCGTTGACCAGGGACCAACAAAGCAGGGCATGGTGCAACAGAACCCTCCCACCCATGTTCCCCAGCAACTGGTGCACACAGGCTTACTGCCTCGGATACTGGAGGTAGCACAAAACCATCAGGGCTAGCAGCCATGGATAGCCTTCTCCTCCAGGAATTTATCCACCCCCTTTGAAAGCCATTCAAATTGGTGGCCATCACCACATCTTGTGGTATTGAACGAAGACACTCACAGCCCTGTCTCTAAGCAATTCCCAAGTCAAACCTCAGATCCTTGCAAAACATGCTTGTCTCCCATTGTTGACATTACGGTTTTATAAAAGGAAGAGACTCTCGCTGTCCAAGCAGTAGTCAGCCCAGAGTGACATGATAGCTTTGACTGTAATCCACGACAGGCCGTTAAGGCTCAAACATCGCTAAACGCCGGCACCTCTGACGTCAGCACAGCCTGACTCGCGGCAGGCTTCACACGCACAAAAATGAAAATATGAATATGTAAACTTGACATTTACTGCAAATTTAAATAGAAATGCCTCCAGTGGAGTGGTTGATGGCAGGCCCGCCTGCCTCAGAATTAAGAGAACAGAACATCCAAAACAAATGCATTGTCAAATGCAGTCTTTAAGAATGTGTACGTTATTGTATTGCGGCAAAACTGTTTTCCCACAGTGCAGGAGGAGGGTTTTGTTGGACATTCCCCCCCCACACACACACACACAAGTCAGCTTAAAGTCATAATATTATATATTTTGGCAGATCGTAGTAATCGCAATTTTAAGACTTAAATCCTTAGCATTTTCCCTCTCTTTAAATGTTCTTAAATGTGACCCCCCTAGGAATTCTCTCTTCAGGCTCCCATCAGAACCCAAATAGAAGGTGGGACAGGTTTGGTTGCGTTCCAACACTTTTAAAAAAATATAATGCTATTTATTAAAGTGATTCTGAAAGGGAAATGTTGAACTGAATGTGCATTGGTGTTCCATATATATATATATATATATATATATACCCAGATGGGCTGGAACTGCTTAATTAACATGGAGGAGAGGGGGGGGGGAAAGAGGCACACCATTAATCAGAAAGGATATTATTGTGCGACACGGATATAAATTCTAAATTTTGTTTAGAAAGGGTTGAGGAAAATATGTAATGATATACAGAGACAAACTCCCCCCCCCCCTTCCAGCCCTATACACACACACATGGAAATGATTGGCAAAACCTAGTAATAGTGCTCCATGGTGAAGAAATAAGTATGCGTCTGAAGAAAAGCACAGCGAGGGATATAATGTTAGTCAAATACTCTTTAACGCAACCCAGGCTGGGGAAAATGCTCTTCTGCATTTGGTCCGCCTCAGCACTGTGGCTGGCGAGCTGCAAGCAATTGAGACACACAAGTGCACCCTTTTAAACTCATTTCTTATGCCGGAGAGAGGCGTCCGTCTCATTAATATGCTAGAACGGTCAAGTAAGAGATTAATAACAAAGTCACCTGCTAAAGAGCGAAGGAACCTGTTGATTACGAATAAGCTTTCAAAAATAAGAGACCGGTCTGTGGAGGAAAATCAAGACCCAAAGGCAACAAGTGTTCCTGTAATTTATTCCTGCTTTATACCCGGGCATAAAAGCCTCTTTTATGAACGTGTTTGCAGGCCCCGCTGTGCGCAATAGGTGTGTGCCTTGCTGCTGATTTATTAATTTTAGTTTCAATCAAAGTGTGTCACCTGCAGACACAAAAATGTAGACTTCGCCTTCGGAATATACAGCAAAGAGGGAAAGGGAGAAAGGAATTCATTCCAATAATAATAATAATAATAATAATAACAACAACAATCTGTCAGCATTCTTTCAAAAAATAAATACTAATAATACATTATCATCATCATTATTATTATTATTAATAATAATAATAATATGTAAACATTATTTTGGCGTCTCTAGCAGAGACGCCAAAATAATTCTCAGCAACGTAACCGTGTGTGTGGGCGGGGGGAGGTGTGAGGGAGAAATACCCTCAAAATTAAATTAGACATTTTTGTCATACTTTGAAAGTCCTGAGGAAATAAAGCTAAGAGGGAGACCGCCCCTCGAAGCGTCGTCCCCTGTCATCAGCGAGAGGACACATTCTCCCACAATGAAATGTGTGAACGGGTCCCCCGAGGCAAATGTGCAAAAAATTCTCAATTAGTTGTCTTTATTTGGTGAACACTATGGGGTACTCAACTCCTCTATAGAATTATGGCGGGGAAGCCAAGCTCTTCATGAGCTTATTAGCATTCTCACAGGGCTGGAGTACAGCTGATAGCAGACTGTTGCCTCCGAAAGCTGCCGGTGGGACCCTTTGCCCTCGATTCGGCTTTGTCTCTTCTCACCCCCATCCCAACCAGCAGGAAGTGCTGCCCCGTGTTCAAAGCATCCTGGGATACCTTCATTCCATTCACAGTTTGCAGAAGCAACAGGCTCCCTTTTCCCTCTTTGTTTATCTGCTGCCCAAATCACAGCTGCCGTGCATCCAATGGGAAAGAGGCCGCGATGCCCCGAGCGAGGTCCTTCCTTTTGAAGGTGCTGGTCGACTGGTCCTACGGCTACAGTGTTATCCGCTCCGACTCATGGCAGCTCTCTGGGATCTTGGATCGGCGTCTTTCGTGGCCCAGCTACCTGGGATACTTTTGGCGGGGGGGCAATGGAGGTTGAATCCGGGGCCATCTGCATTCAAAGAATGTGTGTATGCTCTGTTGCAGGTTTCCCCAACCTGGGCCCAATCTACATCAAGCAGGATATAGCGGTCTATGGTATGTGTCTATGGGCCCCAACAGTTGTCAGTGCGCTTCAATACTGCTATAAAGAAGTACTGTGGCTCCTGCCATTTATATACCGCTTTCATAGTGCTACATCCTGCTTGGTGTAGATCTGGCCCTGGAGTCCTTCAGATGTTTTGGACTACAACTCCCAGCCTCTCTGCCCATTGGCCATGCAAGTTAGGGCTGATGGGAGTTGAAGTCCAAAACACCTGGAAGGCACCAGTTTGGGGAAAGCTGTTCTATTGGTTCCTAGTTATCGGGGGGGGGAGGGGGAAATCCCCTTTCTCTTTCTTTTCCCTGGTAAGTCACCGTTCTTGTTTTTGTCACGGTCTCTGTCTTTGGCGAGGCCTCGTTAAAATCTCTTTAGCTGGAATTGCTAGACTGGTTCAGGGTTTGTCCTCCCACTCCAAGGACAGTGGCGCGTTGGCACCAGGATGCCTTGGGCCCTCGCACTCACGCTCCTTCCTGGCATTTGCACGGGTAGGAAAGCAAGTGCGGAGTTGCTGCCGCCACCACACTGAGCACCGGGGAAGGGAGAGGAACGGGGCAGCCATAGGGGGAGGGAGGGATGCCAACTGGCTCACATCCCTTTGGCTGCCTCGTTCCTCTCCCCTCCCGGTGTTTTGTGCAGCAGCAGCAACAGCTCCGCACTTGGGAGGAACGGGGCAGCCAGAGGGAGGTCAGAGGGAGGTGAGCTGGTTTGGGCGCCATGCGTCCCTCTCTTTCTCCCCCTCCATGGGGGGAAGGAACCGGGTGGCCGGAGGGGGAGGAAGAGAGGGATGCAGGGTGCTCGAACTGGCACTCCTCCAGCCGATGACAACCAATCAGCTGTTGCCATTGGCTGTGCAGGCTCCGCAGGAAAAAAAAAGTCGGGGTAAGTGCCCGACTTTTTTACAGCGGGGTTTAGGGGTTTTGGCCCTGGATGACTTCGGAGCGGCAGCTGCGTCATGTGCATCACCTGCCACCACTCTGAAGCCACCGCGGGGAAAAGCTCCCGCCTAGAGGTACCCTTAATGCGCATGCAGGATCGCTCAAATGCCATGCAACTAGGGATGCTGAAAGGGTTTGTTCCGTCTGCATTTTTAATTCACACTCCCCAGACTGGTACATGGGTCAGGATGCAGCTTGCCTTCCATTTTCATACTTCTCCAGATTTTGCAATGCAGTCTTTGGCTCGAAAATGGCACCAAAATATGTATGAAAGATTAGACCTGTGCAAGCCTCGGGCATCAGATGTCCGAATCCGAAGCCTGGTGGCCATTTCATGATGGATCCGCCATTTTCTCGCCCACTCCCAGGGCTCCTGGGAGGGTTGGACATACCGGGGCCCAGGATCTTTCACGGGGAAGCCAGAAATCTCATGAGAGATCTCACCAGAAAGGCCACACTGGCGCCAGGAGGACACACTGGTGCCAGGAAGATAGATTCCACGTTGCCAAGGAGCGGGCAATGGTGCAACGGAATCAGCTGTACCCGCTGCTCCTGGGCCCCGGTAAGTCCAGCCCTCCCAGGCACTGTATGCTGGGTGTCGTAGATTTTTCCGGGGTCTGGGAGTGGGCGAGGAAATGATGGATCTGTCATGAAATGGCAGATCCATCATGAAATGGTTGCCGGACTTCAGATTCAGACATCTGAGGCCTGAGGCTTGCACAGGCCTATTAAAAATGCCTGGTTAAAATGCACATTTTGTGAAAAATACATTTCACAAAGTAATACGAATTTTCCTTAGACTTATGAATGAATGAACACATGTGAAACTAGGGACATCAGAGGAATCCCTTGGGGGTGTAGAGTTTGCTGAACTTTCTGCAGCTTGTCTCCCCCACCTCCCCGGACTTTGGCTTGCTTACATGCTAGCCAGCCTGATTCGATCTACAATGAATCGGGTCAGCTTGCAAATTTTCTGGTTGTTTCCCCCCCCCCGCACCCTCAACAATACAGAGTTATGTACATTGCAGGTGCAATTTGCATAACTTGTGTAAATGCTGGACATAATTTGCTTAATTTCCACAACGTGTGGCCAGAATTTGTGCAAATTGCAGCTGCTATTTTCTATTGATGAGCTCAGCTCTCGAATGCCAGGTAAGCAGTGGGGATCCATCGGGCCCCGAAATGGCCAGGTTTTCAAAGGACAGGCATCCCTACGTAACACTGACCCAGACCAGAAATCAATTGATCCATCCAGGGCCAACCCAAGATCTTTTGCTGTGCTTGACACAAAGGACAAGATGGCACCCGTTCCCATTCCATACACAAAAGCCAGATGGGCTGGCAGTTGAATCTTTCTTCGACGTTGCCAATGGGATAGCATCCTCCAGCATGCCTGAAGGCAGCAGTCCAGCTTAGGGAGTGCAGGGTAGAATGTGTGGCTACAGGTCCAACACCTTGCTGCCACCTCCCAGCACCTGCTGCCTGAGTTGACTGCCTCACTCTTCCTAACAGTAGGGCTGGCCTTGAAACCACCCGCCCCTACCTGTAATGCACAAGTAGTGACTTGACAATGTAGAGTAAATCCATACGTTACCTGAGCAATGTGGTACCCATTTTAAGCCTGAACAGGGCAAAGTTGGTTCGACTCACTGAGAAACATGGGCCAAACAAAATTCGACCTCTTCCCAACTTGAAATGTGCCACCTTATGCCAACAGTCTGTCTGTGGGCTTGAGACGGCTCCAGCTCCTTCAGCTGAAACAAGCCTGTAGGATCTTCGTAGCATCAAACAAGCAAATGAGCAAGACAATTGAAAGAAAACAGGATCCAAGTCCAAACTGGTCCCTGAATTTAGACTAAACCTGGGTTTTTGAGAACACTCTTTCCCTTCCTCACACACATAGACACATCAACACACACATACACACACACACATCTGGTCTTTGCAGCAAGAGTTCAGAATGTCTTTTCCAAAGAAGAGGGTATTCGCTGCTGTAGGGAAAACTCTCGCATTGACTAAATTAACAGGTTGTCTTATCAACTACTATAAGCCTTGAAGTCTAATTAATTTAGTCCTGATCAATACCCTTGAATGAGGCATTGATTTCTGTAGGTTTAATGTCCCCTTGCTCCCTTCCTCTCAAGGAAACAGCAAAGAATTACATTCCCTCCGCGTTGCCCTGATGTTCTTTCTAAAGCAGGTGAAGATGGTGTTTTGTGGCACATCTTTCAATACATGCATCATGCTTCAGCGAAAATGCGCATATGGAGCAGACAAGTACATTTCAGATTTGAAATGAATTATTTTTGCAAATGAGGTTTTTCCTGGATTGCAGCACAAAAATTTAGCATCCACAGACTGGGAGTGTCGAAATTTCTCCTCCTCCTCCTCTGTGCCATCAATGAGGCACAAAGAGGGTTGGATCTCTGGGTCAAAATCTAAGGCCCCTGTAGCCCAGGAGTCCACCAAATGACCATCCAGAAAGTGGAAGAATGGGAACATGGGCAAACAGGTCCAGGGGCACAGGAGGAAAGCTTCCCATCCATCCCTGCATCCACCAGCACCCCACTTCTAGGCTAATCTTCCCTCCTCCCAACACCCTCCTTCACCCCTTCCTTCATTGTTCAGGAGGTCGCCAGCCCTCTTGAGAGGCTTTCACAGGGACCTCCATGAAAAAAAGCGGAGAGAATAAACTTTCTTTTTGTGAATGTCCATAGCGTGACATCTCTTAGGATCAAAAACCTGTGTTCCTAACTCTTCCGTTTTATTGTTTCCTTGCTGTTTAGTGAATTTTTATCTTATTTTGTAAAACTAAATGATTTTTTTTTCCAAAAATCAAGCCACCTTGAGTGCCATTTTTTCTTGGTAGAAAGAAATTAGCAAATAAATTGCCTTATATTGTGAGCTGCCCTGGAAATACTTGTATTGAAGGGCAGAACGTGAATTTCTCGTATCAATGATTTATTGAATCAGTAAAAGGAGTCATCGTGGTAAATTCCTTCCATGGAGAACTGGTCGAAACTCTCAATTTTGGTTCCTCTCAATTTCTCGTTTTCCCATTGCGGAGCGAAGGATGAGAAATGAAGAGGCGACACAGAGTTGGGATTTAAACAAGGGCCACTTTATTTATTTACAAGAAAAGCAAGCATAAAGGGGGGAGGTAACCTAAGCGGGCATTTTGCATGGCCAGCCAGGCCATTGAAGGGGTCGGGCGAGACATTCACAGCCCGGGAAGTGGCGCCTGCTTTTTCGCCACCCCCCGAGCTTCCCCAATCTGAGGTGGGGGTGGCCTTCCGGTGTCGTCTCCACTCGTGCCGCAGGGCTCCGAGTAGACGAGATGGGTTGGCCCCAAAGGTAAGCCTTATCCCCCCAACTGATGCCGCAGGGCTCTCAGTGGTTGGCCCTCAGGCGTTACCAATCACTTGAATAGTGCCCGTGAATGCTCACCATTAAAAACATATCAAATGCCCGCTCCTACCGCCAATAAAGTGACCACATTGCCAGATTGACCTAGTTATCACCCATCCTGCTTTTGCAGTGTGAAGTAGGCGAAAAAAACTCACTCTCAAGTTAGATTGTGAGCAAAAAATTCCTACTTGGCCTCAAAAAGACGACCGGCGAACCCACACTGACAACAGGGGAGGGCGGGAGGGAGCTGCGCAGCACACAGTGGAGTTTTGGAGGGGTCCTGGTCCCCCTTAAATAGCCACAGACCCCTCCTATCTCCGGTGGCACCACCCTGGGCCAACCTATGGTGGCCCCCCACGTCACCTCTCCCCATCCTCGCCCGCAATCTCCTCTCCCCATCCCAGTGGGCAGGGTGGGGAAAGGTCTATCTTTAGTTCTGTTCATCCCTTTTTCACATCAATTTGAGATTAAAAACAACAACATTTGCACAAAAATCCATACACATTACTGTGTATATTTCTCCTCATGCACGCATCTTGTACACATTTTGCCTAACAGACACAGTTTTGCATGCAATTTTGCCTCACAAGTTGCATTTTTAAATGTTATTTTCACAAATATGTGCATTTTTGGCATGACATTTCTCCTAATATTTGCATTTTTGAACGCATTCATTTTTTTTAAAAAAAAATCTAGAACCCCATCACAAAATTCAGAGGGCTCAGTGAATTTCGGTTTCAAGGGTATGAAATTAGGTAAATTCACAGTAAAATGCAACATAAACACATTTCTCTTCCAACCCCTATGTTAGGGTGACCAGATAAAATCCAGGTCAGGGCTCCTGTAACTTTAACAGTTGTAGAGAAAAGTTAAAGGTGCAGGCACTATACTAGAGTGACCATATGCAAAAGAAGGCAGGGCCCCTGCAACTTTAACTGTTGTGATGAAAAGGGGATTTCACCAGGAACTAATTGCATACAAATGACCCTGGCTGAAATTCCTTTTGCTCTACAACTGTTAAAGTTACATGAGCCCTGACCTGGATTTTATCTGGTCACCCTAGAAATATGTGCAAGTTTAAGTTCAACATGGCACGCAGATGACTCAAGTTTGGGGAGTGCATTAGCAGCATGCGATGCCAACTGAAGGATGAGCCCCATGTTCTATGGGGCAAAAGTGTGCTTTGAAACCTGGAACTAGTAATGTCAGAGAAATAATCACTACTGGATCAAGAAGACAACTGCCAAAGTGTCCCCAAGCAAAATTAGGAAAAACAGCTCTCCTGTCGGTTGTTATGTGTATATCTACTCGTAAATGCAATACCTTGGGAATTGTAGTTTCATGAGTGTGCTGAAGACCCCATGTTGGAAATCCATAGGGACTTAGGAATCTGCCATGTATCGAGCCAAGCTGTTGCTCTAGGGTGACCATATGAAAAGGCCTGAGTGACCACATACAAAAGAGGGCAGGGCTCCTACAGCTTTAACTGTTACAATGAAGAGGGAATTTGACCAGGTGTTGGATGCCTACAAATGACACCTGCTGAAATTCCCCTTTCAATACAATCGTTGAAGACACAGGAGCCCTGTCCTCCTTTCCATAGGGTCACCCTAGTTGATGCATCTAGTACAGTATTGTATACACTGACTGGCAGCTGCTCTCCAGGTTTCCAGACAGGGGATTTCTCAGTCTGGATGGACTTACCGTGGATCAAACTTGAGAGGGACTGTTGGTCAGCGGTAGAGCACATGCTTTGCACGCAGAAGGTCTCAAGTTCCAGGAAGGGCTTGAAAAACTCTTGCCTGAAATCCTGGAGAGCCATTGCTGCCAGTCAGTGTTGACAATACTAGGCTAGATGGGGCCAATGATCTGACTTGGTCTAAGGCAGCTTCCTCTGTTCTTATGACCTCTTGTACACAAAGTGTGTGTTGTATCACTGAGCTACAGAAGTAAATGCTGCTGGCTCCAAGGTCAGTGGAGAAGTGAATCCGTGCCGGGTTTCAGTCAGAACTCTAAAGGAGCTATCCAAGGAACCCTGCTCTGTATCTTGGATAGCTCCTTTAGAGTTCTGACTGAAATCTGGAGCAGATTCACTGCCCCACTGACATTGGCGCCTCCAGCCTCCACTGAGCTACAGTCTCTCCCTTACGTTACAGCTCAACTCTTCCCCTCACAGAACTATCCTTCCAGGGGCTATAGGATACAGGTGGTTTCTCTCGGTGCATGCAGACCGGGAAGCCCACCCCTCACACGCCTCGTTGCAGCAGACATGGAAACCTCCGCCACCCTTGCTGCTCCACGGTTGTTGCTCTCCGATGGAGGCCATGGAAAAAAGAAGGCATTCTGGGATGGGGTAGGTTTGGATCTGGTAGATCCACCAGATCCAAAGCCTTCTCATTCTCCTGGAACTGGCCAGCTTGTTTCCCCTCCCACATTGACCAATGGAGGGGCAATCCGGAAGAAAAGCCGCCAAAACAAAAATGGAAAAACATCACTACCATCCTAGGGGGCCTGGTAGTACCTAGGATCCCATATGCCCACAGACTTGCCTGGTAAACTAGTATAGGTGTGCCAATGGTCTGGTTGTCCAACCAAGGAGAAAGAATCTTTAGATCTAAGTCAACCAGGTGGAATATGGAGAGAGCCCTTATATCATGGGTAGGCAATGTATCATGCCCACTTTCCCCCCAATTAAGTTATTTTCTTATAGGCAGTTGGGATGGCTGTAAAATAGGTGTGGTGTTGGTGCAGAATCCTTCCATAGCTTCATAGAATCATAGAGTTGGAAGGGGCTATAAGGCCATCAAATCCCACCCCCTGCTCAATGCAGGAATCCACTGCCCTATGGGTTCAATGAATTATTTGGTGTGTTAGGGCTCAGAGACCACCTCCGCTTTGTATCTAGTCTTTTGGGCAGGTTACTCGTCCTTTGCCACACCTCCCATGGTAGTCATTTTGTGGTGGTGCCCATGACAGTTTCTCAAATGGCCAAATGTGCCCATGACCCAACACGGTTGCCTGCCCCTGCCTTATTAAGCTTAGCCAGTTTGCCCCAAGCTGGTGCACTCCAGATGTATGGGGCTTCAACTCCCAACAACTCCAGCCGACATGGCCCGTGGTCAGGGATTCTGGGAGTTGTCGTACAAAACATCAAAAAGGCACCAGGTTTGGGAAGGCTGAACTAGGCTGTCAGTCCATCACACCAGGGCCTTGTTGGTAGTGGCACCCTGACATTGGAATCAGCACCACGGTGAGGCTCAACTGGCACCCATGCTGCTCTCTCTCAGGAGGCAGGTATCAGTGATGTCTTTCTCCCACGGCAGGGTGGATTTTCTTTTTACTGCTGCTGCTGCTTTCAAGGTTGTTTATTCCTGGCTAGATTTTTTGGGGGGTGGGGGGGATTTTGCATTTATAATTCTGAGCTGCTTTGGGCAGTGAATTATAAAGGTGGAAAACTTATTAAACAAGTTGCCAGGTTTATTCAATGAGATTTCCTGTGAGCAAGAGCTGCTGAGCACAGACCTTTGATGCACATAACATGTGCTTGACCACTGAGACATAACCCCTGGCCACAGACACGCTGGGGAAAAAACATGCCCTTCAAAGGCGTGGAAAAAAGGGGCAGTCGGCGTGAAGGTGCCTTTAAACTTGAGATAACTGACAAACTCAAGGCTTATTCTCCCCCATCCCGCTCCTCCTCCTCCTCCTCCTCCTCCTCCTCCTCACCTGCAACTTATTTACTGAACTCAGCTTTTGCTCCAGGTGTGCTATCTGCATTCGGATTTGATAACAAGCTACAAGCCCCTTTCCTTCCAAGCCATGTGCCCAGCGAGGCACAGAAAATAGCCCGAGAGCTTACCGCAGACAAATGTTTGGAGAGACTGGAGAGATACCAGCTTCATACCTGGGACTTTGGAACTATCTGCTGAAAAGTGTACAGAGAAGAAGAGGGGAGGGAGGAGAGGTATCAGTCACGGTTATCTATCCAGGTTGGAATGCCGTACTTTTGCTTGAGATAGTAACATTTATTTATTTGCCTCTCTCTCTCTCTCTCCATATGGAAGCCTTCCCCAACCCAGTACCCTGCAGTAGTGTTTGACTACAATGCCATGTGGCTTGGAATGACAGGTGTTGCAATCCATAGAATCATAGAATCATAGAATAGTAGAGGTGGAAGGGGCCTATAAGGCCATCGAGTCCAACCCCCTGCTCAGTGCAGGAATCCACCTTTAAGCACACTTGACAGATGGTTGTCCAGCTGCTTCTTGAAGGCCTCTAGGGTGGGAGAGCTCTCTACCTTCCTACATCATTGGTTTCATTGTCATACTGCTCTAACAGTCAGGAAGTTTTTCCTGATATCCAGCCGGCTTCCTGTAACTTGAGCCCATTATTCCACGTCCTGCACTCTGGGATGATCAAGAAGAGATCCTGACTCTCCTCCGTGTGACAACCTTTCAAGTATTTTCATGTCTCCCCTCAATCTTCTTTTCTCCAGGCTAAACATGCCTGGGTTGGGAAAGGAGGTTTTGGTGTCTCAGGTGAGTGGTTCCTCCCAGTGCTAAATTTGGGTTGTTGCTCTGATTTGTGCTGTTCCTTTACATTCCTTGATGCAGGAGAAGATAAGATCCTGGAATTCACTATCAGTAGATGTAGTGATGGCCACCCATTTGGATGCTTTCAAAAGGGGG
This sequence comes from Anniella stebbinsi, assembly GCA_029215795.1. Lineage (NCBI taxonomy): Eukaryota > Metazoa > Chordata > Lepidosauria > Squamata > Anniellidae > Anniella > Anniella stebbinsi. The sequence continues at coordinate 366,661,233 of JARDYH010000001.1, forward strand.
CTGGATAAATTCCTGGAGGAGAAGGCTATCAATGGCTACTAGTCCTGATGGCTCTATGCTACCTCCAGTATCAGAGGCAGGTCCTGTTCAGACAACATGCTAAGCCATGGTGAGGCTGCTAACCTTTTTGCAGCAAATGGTTGGTGAGCGTGTTTAACCATGGTTATGTAGCCACCACAGTTAGGAACGGTTCACATGACACGCTAAGCAGTATTGTTTAGCTCAAAGTGCTTAATCACTGTGGCTTAGCATGTTGTCTGAACAGGGTTGCAGTATGCCTATGTATATTGGTTACTGCACTCATATCCTGCTTGTGGGTCCCTGGTGGACAGCTGCCTGGCCACTGTGTGAGCAGAGTGCCGGACTAGATGGATCCTTGGTCTGATTCAGCATCAGGGCTCTTCTGATGTCCTTGTGTTCCTGCGCCTTCCCCTCACCCATCATAAGGAGGAGAATCCCAGGTGTGTGCAACACAGTAGGTTTGGGTACAGAAAACTGGACTGGAGGAGGAACAGATGGAAGACACCGAAACAGTGCCTCTCATCCTGTGGGAATAAAACTATAACAGTGATAGAAATGAGCAAGTCTGGCAGGGTGGCCAGTTATGCATTGCCGAAACAGAGGAATGGCACCATCAAAAAAGAGGACCAAATAGGACATCAATTTGAATATGCAAATTGATATCTGTAGATACAAATTTCCAAATAACAACCATGAATTAAATAGAAGTACAATACATTTCACTATAGTCAAGAAGACTGGCCAGGTGAGCTGTGTGGCTGGTCAGGCTGTGGATGGGCAAATTCAAGGTCCCTGGACACTCCCTCCTTATAGTTCTTTGACTTGGACCAGACTTGGACCAGATTTGGACCAGACAGCCCGTCAAATGGAGGACACCTCCAAAGGGAGGACTGTCCTCTGCCAGCTCTCCAAAATAGAGGCCTATCCTCTGTAAAGTAGGACACTTGGCCATCCTCAGGTATGATCAAGTCTAAAATACCAGCATAAGAGTTAATGAAGGTAGAGGATTATGGTCTAGGCCTGTGCTGAAATCCCTCATCAATTTTGTGTCTCCTATCACAGGCCACTAAATTGGGGGGAGGAGGCTATTTCAGGAAATTTCTGTGGAGGGGCAGGTCTGGCTTTCAGAGAAGGAAGCCCTCCAGAGCATTTCACAGGTCTACTATGTTTGCATATAACCCAAAAGACTAACATATTGGAAGGAAAGTGGTACACACATTCAGCATACAATTCTACATTTCAAGTTGAAATACTAGCCCGATCACCCTAGCAGCAAAACCACAGCAGATTGTGAAATCTCCCTTGAACGTTAGCTCTTTTCACCTGACCGGGTGTATTGAGTGCAAGAAGTGGAATGGGTGTGAGGGAGAGAGAAAGTGGGATTGTAGCAATAGCCACCCCCACTCATGCTCTACATGTATTAATCAGCTATTCAAAAAAAAGGAAGCTCTCTTCAGAAGAGCTAGTGAACGCACGCAAGTCTGGGATGGGGTCTGCTTTTGCAGGCCCACTCCTCATTCCCTTCACGCATTCAATATCGCCCACTTGGTTATGTAAGCAGGGCTATAGAGACATGGGTAGGCTGACCATCTGCAAAGGAGGACAGGGCTCATGTAACTTTAACAGTTGTAGAGAAAAGGGAATTTCAGCCAGTGTCATTTGTATGCAATTAGTTCCTGGTGAAATTCCCTCTTCATCACAACAGTTAAAGTTGCAGGGGCCCTGCCTTCTTTTATATATGGTCACTCTAGTATAGTGTTCTGCCAAAAAAGCCCAGGTCAAAGGGGTAGAAAAAGGATGTTTAATGTAGTGAAAGAGCTCCAACACATTTCAGCCCTCAGGTCCTGCTTCAGAGTTCTTTGTCGGAATGCAATGAATATCTGAGGCCCGAGGATGTGGACAAGGTGCTTGGCAAAGTCTGGTTGACCATCTGTGTTCTTGACCCTTGCCCTTCATGGCTTATTACAGCAAATAAGGAGGGGATCACCAGCTGGATCCAGGAGGTTATCAATTTCTCCATGAGAGAGGGAGTAGTGCCGGCCTCTTCAAAAGAGGTAGTAATCAGTAGGGGTGTGAACCGGATTTGGTCTGATCCACGATCCGGATCAGATCCAGGTTGGATTAGATAAAATTATTCGATCTGATCCCCAGCACCTGGATCGGCTGATCCAAGACGATCCGATCCGAAAAGGACCCGATCTGGATTGTATTGGATCAGAGGATTGCCCCCCCTCCCCCCCCTCATGCTCCTCACCTGCTGGGTCCGTCCTGCTTTTTTGGCAGAACATTTATATCCCACCTACCTCTCAGAAACTCATGGTGAACAAAAATGGTACTTAGCAATTTTGTAACAACCTTGTGGGATAGGTTAGGCTGAGAGAGGTGAATGGCCACAGGTCATTGTAAGCTTCATGATGGAATGGGTCCTACCCATCCTAGTCTGATATTTTGAGGGCTACACCACACCACACCACAACTATGGGCTTAGGTATGAAACTGTCTTTGCAGATCTTGGTTCTGGATTCTGTGAAAGTTTATTAGCTCTTCCATTTAGAACACTGAAAGTGGTTTGTTCAATTGCCTTCACTCACACAGAACTTGCCATTTTGGGCTATATCTCAAATGAGTTTCTACCTCATTTTGCTCACCCATGATCTGCTTTTCCAGGTTATTTTGCACAATATGAACCATGGCCCGGAACTGGTATTGTAATGTGGATGTTGTGGAGGTTTTGGAGTTTATTGTATCTGTCCCAGCCAGTAATGTTTGAGTGTTGAGTTGGGTTGAGTTGGCTCACTTGGAAGTTGCCGTTCCGCCTGTTTTGCTCAATATGGGCTATGGCCTCGAACAGGCATCGGAATGTGGTTTTAGTGGCTGTTTTGTGGTGTATTGTATCTGTCCCACCTAGTAATGTCTGAGTGTTGAGTTTGGTTGAGGTGGCTCACTTGGAAGTTGCCGTTCCAGCCTGTTTTGCGCAATATGGACTATGGCCCGGAACGGGCATCGGAATGTGGTTTGCGTGGCTGTTTTGTGGCGTATTGTATCTTTCCCACCTAGTATTGTGTGAATGGTGAGTTTGGTTTAGTTGGCTCATATCGAAGGGATCGTTCCAGCCTGTTTTGGGCAATATCGACAATGGCCCGGAACGGGCATCGGAACATGGTTTTCGTGGCTGTTTTGTGGTGTATTGTATCGGTCCCACCTAGTAATGTGTGACGGTTGAGTTTGGTTGGTTTCAGTCATTCGGAAGTGGCCGTTCCGGGCCATCCATTCTGTTCCGGAAGTTGTTTTGGGAGTTATGGGGTTAATAATAATATAATATTGCAATGGTTTCAGTCCTAAAATATTGTTCTCAAGTGTTTCTAACACATGCCACTCTTTTTGGCGTGGTTTTTTAATATAAAGGGGTCGTTCCGGCCCGTTCCATTCCGTTCCGGCTTTTACACCTTCCCGTACTCACAAATATGCTTGCATATAAATGCAGGTACAGCGTGGCGTTTCAAAAGACTTTGTTCAGTCCATTTTGTGTTCCATTATTCTGGTAGGAATGGGAGAGCAAATACATGTGCTTCTAGCAATGGAGGAGGTCAATGAGAGAGAAAGTGGGGCGGGGGAGGAAGGGGAGGAGCGAAAGGAAGCAATCGCAGGAAGCCACACTGTAGGCTATAGAGATCCTAAAGCTATCGGTGCTCAAAATTCCCATGAATTAACTATCTCCAACACTGCCCCTGTCCAGGAATTTGCAGTTGAGGTGCAATATTCCCAGCAAAACTCATTTTCAAAGGCAGGTTCAGATCTATTTCTTTTCAAAGAGGGTGTGGCCAAAGATGGAGGGGAGTGGCTAAGCAGTCACAGTTCAACAAGGCATGGGTCAACAAGATCAAGACCAATACTGTCTGCCAGATATTCCTCCCCTGCCCTGCCATTGAGCGCAGAGCTCCAGATTTGGGAAGGGCCGTAGCTCAGTGGTAGAGCAGATGCTTTGCATGCAGAAGGTTTGCAGTTTCGATCCCCGGCATCTCCAGGTAGGGCTTGGGGGGAAAACTCCTGCCAGAAATCCTGGAGAGGTATTGCTAGTCTGCATAGAAATAGTAGGGTGACCCTATGGAAAGGAGGACAGGGCCCCTGTATCTTTAAGAGTTGTGTCGGAAAGGAAATTTCAGCAGGTGCCATTTGTATGCATGCAGCACCAGATGAAATTCCCTCTTCAGCACAACAGTTAAAGCTGCAGGAGCCCTGTCCTCTTTTGTATCTGGTCAAGAGGGCAGGGCTCCTGCAGCTTTAACTGTTGTGATGAAGAGGGAATTTCACCAGGGACTGCATGCATACAAAGGACACCTGCTGAAATTCCCTTTTCCTATACAACTCTTAAAGATACAGGAGCCCTGTCCTCCTTTTCACAAGGGTCACCCTAGGAAATAGTGAGCTAAATAGTTTGGTTTGGAATAATGTGACATCCTATGCTGCAACTTGGCAACTTGAACAAAACATTGGCCTCATCTACACCAAGCAGGATATTGCACTATGAAAGTGGTATATAAAAGGCAGGAGCCACATTTCTGCTTTACAGCGGTATCGAAGTGCACTGACCACTGTTGGGGCCCATTGTCATATATCATATACCGCTTTCAGACCTATATCCTGCTTGGTGTGGCTCCTGCCTTTTATATACCGCTTTCATACCACTATATCCTGCTTGGTGTAGATTAGGCCACTGAAAGAGTTACTGGGAAGATCTCCTGAGGTCGAGTGTTAAGCATGCAGTCTGATCAACCTTTTAAAAAAAATGTCCTTCTGGACAATGGGGTTGAAAAGAACCAGGAAGAATCCTTACACGATCTTGGCTACTTTTGCTACAAATATGGGATCACCTTGGCAGAGTTGTGCCAACAACAAAGAGTGTTGGGAATTAGCAACCCTCACTCTTTAAATACTTACAAATCAGCTTAAATTTCGGCCCTCTGTCCTAAAAGTGACTAGTCAGATCTTGCAACTGCCGTACACCCGCCCTTTTTATTCCCAATCACCCCCTGTCCGGCAGGCTCGCCCACCAACAGTTTGATTCTTTTATTAAGGCTTTCTGCTCCGACAAAGCTGTACAAAATAGATCCTGCATGTCTCTCTCTCACACACACATCCACACATCCACACAATTCCTTTCCGATCTAAATATAGAAGAGCTAAACATTGTTGTTGTTGTTGTTATTATTATTATTATTATTATATTATTATTATTATTATTTGCCAAATTTCACTCTTTACATGTAAGGTTTTAATCTTTTTTTTAAAAAAGACAGACAGACAGACAGACAGACAGACAGACGAAAGAAAGTAAGAATAGAATAGAATAGAATAGAATAGAATAGAATAGAATAGAATTTCTTGCTAAATTCCAACCCTTAATCTCTCTTGGGGTGCAGCCAGGAGCACCGGTTGCAGGGTCGGGTAGGAAAATGGACTGATGGGTGGGGAAGGGGAGTTTGATGAGTTTCCATAGACTTTTACAAAAGGTCTTTAACCGAGAATAGATTGGACAAACTTCCCAAATACGTGTGTCCCACCCAATCATCAATTTCTCCCCCTCGCTTCTCTACGAAGGCCTATGTAAAAAAAAAAAAACCTTGCATAATGTTTCGGTCCTATTGTGAAGGCAGAGCCAGCCAGCCACCACTTAGATGTGGGCGTTTTGTGTGCGTATTTGTGTGTGCGCATACGCTTTTCCCCCTTTTTCATTTCGAGATGTCACTTTAGCAGAATAAAAGGATGTCTGGACATAAGCTGTTTACCAACTGGGCCAAAGCGGCCGAGTGGCAGAATGGAAGAGCAAGCCAGGCGATGGCAAGAATACCCCGGCACAATGGTGCGTGGCCATTTTCAGTCCGGGATGATTAACCTAACCCTGGAACTCTTCTAATCCAGCTCTCTTTTGAAGAACAAATGCCCCGGGCATAACATGAAAGAGGAAAAACTATGAAGGGGATGGTGGGTGTGAAATCTTCCATGGAAACTATTGAATACAATATAGGTTCGTAATCTTATTGCCTTTCCCCTCCCACCCCAATTATGCCTATGCTCAGTTGTTTGTGGGGTTTTTAATAGGGATGTGCACTGACCCCCGGATCGGATCGTTTTGCGGATCGGGATCAGACCTGGTGGACCAGATCAGATCTGATCACAGGTTGGGCATATCGGATTGGATCCGATTCCAATCTGAAAATCGGATGTCCGATTTTCGGATCGGACTCCATTTTGAATGCATTTCCCCATAGCCTAGTATTGTGTTACAAAAACGCCTATAACTTTTTCATTTGTAAAGATAGAAGGATGAAACATGGGCACTTTGTAGATGGGTTACTGGTAGTTAGCTGTGTGAAATTTCAGAACGATTGGTGCAGGCATTTTGTGGCAATTAATTTTTTAATAAAGAACCAGGAATGCCTATAACTTTATCATTTTTAAAGTTCCACACATGAAACTTTGCCACACTGTAGGCGGTACATTGGGACTCATGTGTGCAAAATTTTAGAAATATAGGTGCTTGCTTTATGTGGCAATTAATTTTAGAAAAATGGGTAGCAGTGGGGTAAATACAGTTATGCCTTCAAATTTTTTATTTTTAAAGATACAAACAGGAAACTTGGGCAAATTACAGGTAGCACTTGGCTTGATATGTGTGTAAAATTTCAGAAAGATAGGTTCAGGCATGTAGTGGCAAGGTATTTTTGAAACAATGAGGAAAGAAATGCCTATAACTTTTTTATTTTAAAAGTTAGAAGTCTGAAAGTTGCTCACTTTGTAGATGGGTTAGGGGTAGTTATCTGTCAGAAATTTCAGAAAGTTAGGTCCAGGCATTTGGTGGCTATGAATTTTTTAGATTAAAAGTTACAACAACACGGAGTTTTGACAGATAAAAGAGGGAGGTGGAGACGGGGGAGCAGGGTGCAATTGACAGCCCAAGCCTCTGTGGAAAAACTTTTGTAACTTTTAGTTATAGGCATTTTTTTAACACAATACTAGGCTATGGGGAAAAGCATTCAAAATGGCGTCCAATATTCTGAGTTTTTCCGATCCAGATCGGGCCCCTTCGGATCGGATCAGATCAGATGGTTGGCAGATCGGATCGGATCGTTGTTATCCAATTTTGGGGTGGATCGGATTCAGATCGTGGATCGGATCCAATCCACTGCACATCCCTAGTTTTTAAAAAGAAATAAAGGATAATTTTATTTTAATCAAATAGCGTCCCGCTAAAGAAATGCCGTAAGAATAACACCAGCAATGAAATCACATATTTTTATTTCCCTCTCGGACCGCTCTGCACATACGTGCGTCTAAACAAGGGCAGGTTTCCTTTTATTTTCTTCTTGAAATGGAAGAAAAAGCTTCAATTCCTGATGGCTGTGGGGTAGCGGAACTGTCACATTTCAAAATGTGGAAGATAATAACAGTGATGTTCCTTCTTCATTCCAAACCAGACGAGACCTTTTGTAAGGGGGTTAGCTTCATCGCCAACCGAGGCATGATCAATGCAAACCTGCCACAGATGCTGATTAGATAAGGCCGCAACACGCTGACTTTGCAAACAAATATGTAATGATAAACTAAACCAGAGATGGGCAATTGATGAGCCCGTGACCAGCAGTGGCTCCCAAACCATTTTTATCTGATTCTGTTTTAATCATGATGTGGTCAAACCTTCCATGTGTGCAAGAGAGAAAAAGCAAGGCAGAGCAGATTCATTTCGTCTGAAGTTGTTAGTCTTGATAGCTTTCTGGAGGGGCAAAGTCCTTCTGCCAAGTTCTTGAGTGATGTCTGAAGGACCAGATTCACCTCCAACCCTCTCTCCCGCGCTCCAATCGATGGCCACGGAAGCGGCCTGAGAACATGTGCAGAACACATGCACAGCCCTTACCACTAGAAGAGGGTGGCTTTATCAGGAAGACGGTCAGTTTGTCCTCAAACTAGCAACTGTAGGGTGACCATATGAAAAGGAGAACAGGGCTTCTGTATCTTTAACAGTTGTATAGAAAAGGGAATTTCAGCAGGTGTCGTTTGTAGACATGCAGCACCTGGTGAAATTCCCTCTTCATCGCAACAATTAAAGCTATAGGAGCCCTGCCCTCTTTTGTATCTGGTCACTCTAGCTATACTCCTGCAGCTTTAACTGGGGAATTTCACCTGGTGCTGCATGCATACAAATGACCCCTGCTGAAATTCCCTTTTCTACACAAAGATACAGGAGCCCTGTCCTCCTTTCCATATGGTCACCCTAGCAGCAGTACAGGGGTGCAATCAGAGGGTGAGTGGATGGAGTTTGCCTCCCCTCCCCTGGAGTATTCCAGGCAACCATCCCTGAATGTTCAGCTTCCATTTTAAATTTAAGCAGGCTAAATCTCTAGTCCCTTTGATTTGTGGACATATAAGAAAAAGCCAGTGTGGTGTAGGGCGAGCGAGACTGTTGCGGAGGGATTCAGGAGGCCTGGGTTGTAGTCCCCACATGGCCATGAAGCTCACCAGGGGGTGACTTTGGCCCAGTCACTGACTCTCAGCCTAACCTACCTCACAGGGTGGTTGTGAGCATAAAAGGGAGAGGAGGAGGAGGAGGGTGTACACTGCCTTGGTTTCCTAAATAAATGAATAACTAAATAAATAAATGTGTGTAGGTGGTGTTCTGCTTGATCACGGGCTCACTAACAAGTAATGCAATTAAATCACTTTAAGTTCTCTGCATTCATGGACTGGCTCTTCTGCAACAATGCCCAGCTTCATTAGATCACCACACCAGAATATTTATGGGTACAGCCATGAAGAGATTGGCCAATGGTTGGCCATACTGTAAATATAGAGTTGCCAACTTTTTTTTCCTGCTAGGGCTCCTGTGCATATAATAGTCATGAAAAGCAGAAGGCGAACACTGATTCCCAACTCACATACTCTTCACACACACAGAGTTCATGGAGAAGCTTTCAAACATGTCCCCCCCAATGCTGTTGATCTCAGCTGGGGAGGAGGGACACAATCTGCAGTTAAATCAGAAACTAGGCCGCCTACCTCTCCCTGAGGGCACTCCTAAACTCTTAGCTGGAAGTGTAAAAACTACAGTCACATAAGGTGGCCAACATAGGCATCAAAATTCAACAGGTGCAGCAGAGCTGTTCAGGTTCATCGCCTTAAGGCAGGCTTCGCCAACTTGGTGCCCTCCCGATGTGTTGTACTACAACTCCCAACATCCCCAGCTGACATGGCCAATGGATGATGGGCATTGCAATCCAACACATGTGAGAGGCACCGGTTTAGGGGAGCCCATCTTAAGAGTTTAGGTCATCACTGCTTCATTCAGTGGGTTAAACAAAGCATTTGTTATCTATCCCCCATCATCATCCCTTTGACTTTTTCCCCCATTCCTTGCCTTTGGAATTCCCCCACAGTTCTTTCTGGTGTTTGATTGGCTACCATCACTTCCTAGATTTAAAAAGAACTTCCAAACAGGGATCCCCAACTTGGCGCCCATGGGCCTCAGTGCACCCACAGAGACCTCCAAGGAGTTCACCAAAGCTTTGCGCTCCCCTGCCTTCAAAACAATATTTTTAATTAAAATAAATTTGAAAAATGTTAGGAAGCCTGTTTCTCCTTCCTACTCCTAAACCTACCACTGATCAGCAGTTGGGTGGGCAGGAAGAGAGAGAAAGAAAAAGTTAAACTGGACATGGATGGGAAATTAGGGCTGTGACCAGATCTGGACCCTGAATCCGGAGCAGATTGGGCTGATTCAGACCTCCTGATCCCAGATCCAAATTGGATCGGGCCTGGATCAGACCGGATCAGATCAGCAATCCGGATCCGATCCAAATCCAGTCACAGCACTCCCTTCCGCTCTCCCCACTCTCCCTGCTTACCTGCTGCCTCCTCTGCATTGTCCCCCCTTGTCCTCCGCGTCGTCCTCCCTCCTTGCTGTGGGCAAGTTGCTTTTCCGCTCATGCGGGATGATGACGTCACCTGCCATGACCAGCAAATGTGGCGCTCTAGAGGGATAGGTTGGATGATTTGTTTTGTTTTGGATATGTTATTTTGTATATTTTAGATAGATGATTCATTGATTGATTGATTAATATTATGAGACATGGATGGCGTATAGCCCTGTCTCCTTTTGTATCCTCCCCCAGAACTGGTCAGATGGCCTCTGTGCTTACATTCTAACTTAAAAAATATTGTAGTCCAGACTGCTTGAAACACTGGCTGGGTTCACACAATATGCTAACCTACCTGGTACGGGTTGTTGCTGAACCAAGGGCTATCATGTTGTCTGAACAGAGCACATTTTCCGCCGGGTGAGTTATCATGTTGTCTGAACGCAGCAACTGCCTGATTGTAGTCAAGCAGGGGAGAGGAAAATAAATTTCCATCTGCTCTTCTGCAACCTTTATTCCATGTCCCAACGCTGAGGCATAGCGCTGAATGTAGATTTGGGGCCTGCTGCACCCTGCGTAGTTTTGTCCTCAGTTAAATCCAGGTGGCGCAAAGCATGTCAGAATCCTCTGGTCATTTTCACAAGTGATGCTGAAATAGTGCTGTCTGTTTGTTTGACATTTCCCACAAGTTGATTTTAAAACTGTTCTTTGGGCCACCTGTGTAATGCTCAAAAACATTGTTTTACACGCTAAAAGCTGTTCTTTGTATCCCTTGTGGACATTCACTCAACTAAATGAGACCGAAATCATATTTATATAGCACTGAAATCATTAACAGCAATAATAATACTACTAATAATAGCTGAAAACATTGGTCAATTTCATCTGTATGTTATTTGATTACTCACTACAGGCCTGAGATTTTTTTTCGTTCAGGCTGAGCATTCAGGACACATCTGCATAACCTTTTTGTCGCTCCTTTTGTTCTGGTCTGTTACTGCAATAGGCAATGAAAAAGGAAATATTAAAGTTGGGCTTTCCTTATAACACCAAGTGTTTTATTAAATTAACTTCTCTTCGTTATCTCCTAAAGGCATGCCAGTTGAAGATTTGGTCATAGGAAAATTAGGAATGTATGAGAAATTCATTTCAGATCAGGATTTCCCTCATTCACACCTCCTGAACTCAAACTCAATCTGTGGTTGAAGTCCAAACATTTCTAAGCTTGCAATGGGATTTGCAGACAAAAGAAAAGTGTGTTCAATAATGTATGTATTGAAAAAGACGCATGGAAAAAGTGCATACTTTCAAAATATAGGTACAAAAGTGTGTACCTTTGGAAAAACATGCACCAATTTTGTGTGTGTGTGTGTGCAAACGGGGAGAAAAGAGTCTACAACCTTACAGACATGAGTTGGGATGAGTTTGGGGTGGAAACTGGAGAACCCCAATGAACTCAGGTTTTTCAGATTCCTGCCTCCCTTATACAAATCTATTTGAGACTGGATAATACCTAACTGAGATAGCTTATTTTTAGCACCCCAAGTGTTTCATATTTCTGTAATCTTTACAACCATTGAACTTGGTATAGGGTGACCAGATAAAATCCAGGTCAGGGCTCATGTAACTTTAACAGATGTAGAGAAAAGGGAGTTTCAGCCAGTGTCATTTGTATGCAATTAGTTCCTGGTGAAATTCCCTCTTCATCACAACAGTTAAAGTTGCAGGGGCCCTGCCTTCTTTTGTATATGGTCACTCTAGTATAGTGCATGCGCCTTTAACTGTTGTGATGAAGAGGGAATTTCACCAGGAACTAATTGCATACAAATGACACTGGCTGAAATTCCCTTTTCTCTACAACTGTTAAAGTTACATGAGACCTGACCTGGATTTTATCTGGTCACCCTAACTGGGTAAGTCTTCATCATTACTTTGGCTGACCATATGAAAAGAAGGACAGGGCTCATGTAACTTTAACAGTTGTAGAGAAAAGGGAATTTCAGCCAGTGTCATTTGTATGCAATTAGTTCCTGGTGAAATTCCCTCTTCATCACAACAATTAAAGTTGCAGGCACTATACCAGAGTGACCATATACAAAAGAAGGCAGGGCCCCTGCAACTTTAACTGTTGTGATGAAGAGGGAATTTCACCAGGAACTAATTGCATACAAATGACACTGGCTGAAATTCCCTTTTCTCTACAACTGTTAAAGTGACATGAGCCCTGTCCTCCTTTTCATATGGTCAGCCTATCATTACTCCCGATGGAGGATTGAGAATTGAGAGACATTGCAGATATCCTAAAATGAGTGAGGAGTTTTAGGAGTCAGCCCAGAGGAGATTTCAGCCACTTTTTACCTCTGGATTGTTTAATCAGGCTGTAATCCTACACCCCCTTACATGGGAGTAAGCCCCATTGAAGTCTGCGGGGCTTACTTCTGAGTAAACATGTACAGGATTGACTGATTGCTGTTAAAAAAAAAAAAAAACCAAAATGAATTGCCAGAAAGCTATTATATTAATAAAAGCCTACAAGGGATTGTATTCTCACAACTGGGTTTGAGAAACTCTATATGTCTATGATCCTCTGGGCAGAAAGATATCATGTCAATATAGTCTATCTGATGGAAACCTTTATATGTTCTTTAAAAAAAAAAGAGGCTATTGTCTTTGAGCCTATCTACACTATTGCTTTAAAATGGTTTAAACTTTAAAATGGTTTAAAACCATTTATAACAGTTTTGAGAACTGTTGGGGCCCAGGACACACTCAGAGCCTATCTATACACGCAGGATAAAACACTTTGAAAACGTTTTGAAAACTGTATAGGGAGTGTGTCCTGGGCCCCAACAGTTCTCAGAACTATCAGCCTATCTATACTACTGCTTTAAAACAGTTTAAAATGGTTTAAAACGGCTTATAACAGTTGTGAGAACTGTTGCAGCCCAGGACACACTCCATATACAGTTTTCAAAACGTTTTCAAAGTGTTTTATCCTGCATGTGTAGATAGGCTCTTTGTAATCTCCTTCACTGTTCTGTACCCTAAACTCCATAGCGTCAGTGCCTATCCACAGTGCCCTTAAAATGACTTATATTCTGTTTAAAAACATGGTTTTTAAGTCATTTCATTACTTGAATAGGACACACTGAGCAGTGTTTACGTTTCATAGTGACGGCTTCCTCCGTGTTCACTGGTGTATTACAGGGTTAACTCTAGGTCTCTTCTACTTTCGTTTTTGTTTTGCAGGCTGCTTGACCCGCCCACTTCTGTCTGGTATCTCAAGCAGCCTGCAAAACACAGAAATAACCATGTGTGACACCAGTGAACGCTTTGAGAATGGAGGAAGCAGTCGCTATGAAACGTAAGCACTGCTCAGTGTGTCCTACCACGTAATGAAACGACTTAAAAAAACACTTTTTTAAATGGAATATAAGTCATTTTAAGGGCAATGCGGATAGGCTCCTTGTCTTCCATTTTAAAAAACTCTTGACTATATGCATGCGTATTACAAGCTAATGCTGGCTGAATGCACACATATAGGGTAGAAGAAATGTCTTGTTGCATAGTTAAAGCTACCAAAGAGGAGGAGGAGGGCATCACTGATGAAGGCAGAATCTTGTTAATTATCATCACAATGCAATCGAGTACAGCCGTAAACCCTTTTCTATTAAGGATGCTCTGTTCAGCCTTGCCTCCGCAGGTCACCTCCAGAGCTGATAACCTTTCCAGCAGACAAATGCATGTCAAATTGGCTCATCTAATTAAAAAGCTGGGGAGGGGGGGTTGGAGAGAAAATACCAGCACACTTAGAGGCTGTGGGGGCTGCTCTCCTGCTCTCTCTCTCCCCCCCCTCCCCTCCAGCAGATGAAGTCCCTGTGTTTGCTCGGGGAGGAAACTGAGTCACTTAACATTTCAATAGGTTAATCAATCAACAATTAAAGGGAGAAATTGGTTAACTGGGCAACAATTAACATGACACTCCATTAAGCACACATTTCTAATTGCCACAGCTGTGAGTGGAAATTAGCACAGGGGTGTGGAAGCGCCTCTGTAGGCAGCGGGCCCCACACGTGATGGGCCATGGGTTGTTGTTAAGGAAATAGAGGTAGAGTCAGGGAAGGAACAAAAGGCAGACTTTTTCTCTTGGGAAGTGGTAGGCCCCAATAATGTGCATTATAATTTAGCAACAGAAAGCTAAAGCGAAGAAAGAGAGAGAGAGAGAGAGAGAGAGAGAGAGAGAGAGCTTTGTGGCATTTTTTTTTAAGGGAAAGAAGATGTGCTATGAACAGCGCAGTCCTATACAGGTAGGGTGGCCATATGGAAAGGAGGACAGGGCTCCCGTCTTTAACAGTTGTATTGAAAGGGGAATTTCAGCAGTTAAAGCTGCAGGAGCCCTGCCCTCTTTTGTATCTGGTCACTCTGGTTTAGCTCCTGCAGCTTTAACTGTTGTGATGAAGAGGGAATTTCACCAGGTGCTGCATGCCTACAAAGGGCACCTGCTGAAATTCCCTTTTTTATGCAACTGTTAAAGACACAGGAGCCCTGTCCTCCTTTCCATATGGTCACCCTACCGCTGCATGAACAGAATATTAGACTAGATGGAACATTGGTCTGATCCAGCAGGGCTCTTATGTTCTCATGGTGGAAAGAAACGCATGTCCTTCTTGTCTATTATGACTAGAATGCAGGGCCATCCAACAGAACTGACTGGCAAGAGATTCAAGGCAGACAAAAGGAAGGTGTAATTCGCTTATGGAACTGGCTGCCACAAGGTGTGGTGTTTGGCTAAGGTGCTTTTATGAAGTGTCTGTCTGTGTGTGTGTGTAGGGTGAGTGTGGCTAAACAAGCTCATAGAAAACCTTAGTAAAATAGGGACCTTAAATTTCATCAGGCTGGGTTCTCATCATCAGCGTCATCAAGTAACACCACCAGTATATGTGGTGCGGCTGAATTAATTAATTAGTTATTAAAGCTTAACTATATTTGTTTCCCCCAGCCAGAGGAAGCAAATATGGCAGGAGTGGATGACATGAACCTCCATGTATTCTTCACCCAGCATCTAAGGTCTCCCTCCGGGTGCCTCCTCCCAGGACATCAAGGGACAATGTCTTCTCGGTGATGGCCCCCCAATTATGGAAAGATGTCCCCTCCCTGTTTGCTTTTCAGAACCAGGTTAAGACCTTTCTTTTTCCCCTCAGGCATTTGGGAGAATCTGATGAGTTTTAATCAGGTCCTGGATTTGTCTTAGGGTCATGGTGGATTGCTCAAAGTTGTTTTCAGATATATGTTGTCTCTGTGTGTACTGTGTGTGTTTTACGTACATGGTCTCTAAATGTTGTATGCTGTATTTTTAAAAATGGTTTTTAATCTTTGTAAACTGCCCAGAAAGCTTTGGGTATGGGGTGGTATAGAAATGTAATATTTAATAATAACAATAACAATAACAACAACAACAACAACAATAATAATAATAATAACAATAACAACAATAAAGAGTGAGTGAGGTCAGGATGGGCAGTCTGCCTGATGTTCAATTCGCCAGTGTGCATGTCTGCCTCAGTGCAAGCTTAGAAGAGGCTGCTGGGTAGGGTGACCATATGAAAAGGAGGACAGGGCTCCTGTATCTTTAACAGTTGCAAAAGACAGGGAATTTCAGCAGGTGTCATTTGTATATATACAGAACCTGGTGAAATTCCCTCTTCATTACAACAGTTAAAGCGGCAGGAGCCTTGTCCTTTTGACCACGTACAAAAGAGGGCAAGGCTTCTGCAGCTTTAACTGTTGTGATGAAGAGGTAATTTCACCAGGTTCTGCATTTATACAAATAACACCTGCTGAAATTCCCTTTTCTATGAAACTGTTAAAGATACAGGAGCCCTGTCCTCCTTTTCCTATGGACAGCCTACCGCTGGGAGTCCCCATGCGCTCTGGTTTTTCATCCGCCTTCATGCTGTAAGAGCAAGAGACCCATGGATGGCTTCAAAAGGGTAGAGTTAGAGGAGAAAAAGTCACAAGCGTGCCTTAAAGAAAGATAAATGAAAAAGCTTCAGGCCACGATCTTGCTGGTCGATTCCAATCCATATCTCCTTGGCCTTCCTGTCCCCTTGGCTTCCTGGGCAATGGCCCCGTAGTAAATGATGAAGTGCAGGTACTCCTCATGACAATGGCCAAAGTGATATCTGCACCAAGAGTCCAAAGATCCCGGCAGCTGCGTCCGCTTCCAGCAGGTCTTTTGTAGACCTGATGGGTTTTAATTGCCCATTCAAGACCAAGATACAAGCAGGATCTACACTACTGCTTTAAAACATTTTACAACATTAGTGACAACTGTTGGGGCCCAGGACACACGCCATAAACAGTTTTCAAAACGTATTCAAGTGTCATATCCTGCTTGGTGTAAATCTGGCCACACACACACACACACACACACCCCAAAACACTTTGCTCACAAGAATATATTGTGGCTGAGAAAACCAATTTCCCCCACCAGTGGCAGTGAAGATGACAGCTCAGCTCAGAGGAAACAAGAAAGTCGGTCGGGAGCAGATGACGTCTAGGGTAGGCATGTGTGGTCAGGCATCTGCCGAGGGCTCAAGCCCCAGCAGCCCCTCCCCGACAAGAGACCCCTGGAGTTGCTCCTCGTTTTCACCACTGCAACCTGTTTGTTTGCCTGTCTCTCTCTGGTCCAGACAACGGTGGTAGTGAGAAGGAGGAGTACCAGATGTCACGGCCAACTTGCTCACTACCTCTCTGCCTATCAAGCAAGCGAGGGGGAAGAGAAGGAAGAGCAGCTAGTGGCAATGGGTTGGATAAATTCCTGGAGGAGGAGAAGGCTCTCAATGGCTACTAGTCCTGACGGCTAGGTGCTCCCTCCAGTATCAGAGGCAGTGTGCCTATGAACACCAGTTGCTGAGGAACATGGGCAGGAGGGTGCTGTTGCATCCATGTCTAGGCTGACCAGATAAAATCCAGGTCAGGGCTCATGTAACTTTAACAGTTGTAGAGAAAAGGGGATTTCAACCAGTGTCATTTGTATGCAATTAGTTCCTGGTGAAATTCCCTCTTCATCACAACAGTTAAAGTTGTAGGCACTATACTAGAGTGACCATATACAAAAGAAGGCACGGCCCCTGCAGCTTTAACTGTTGTAATGAAGAGGGAATTTCACCAGATACAAATTGCATACAAATGATGCCAGCTGAAATTGCTGTTTCTCTACAACCGTTAAAGTTACACAAGCCCTGTCCTCCTTTTCATATGGTCAGCCTATCCATGTCCTGCTTGTGGGTCCCTGGTCGACAGCTGGTTGGCCACTGGGTGAACAGAGCGCTGGACTAGATGGACCCTTGGCCTGATCCAGCAGGGCTCTTCTTATGTGATGAGAAGGTCGGCTTCCTGAGGGAGGAGGTCCATGGAGGGCCTCTTGCCCAAGGATGCTCAAAGACCTCGAGCAGGCCTGGGAGGGACCTACCACTGGCTCTCAGCCTGATCTAAGTTGGGTTTTTTTTTAAAAAAATGTTTTTTTAAAAAAAATGAAGATTGGGCTGAAGGTGAGCTGAAGTCTGAAAAGGCTGAAGACTACTGGTGCAGGTGGATAGCCTGGCTGTGACAGGCACTCCTCAAGTGCAGGAGCCCAGGTGATTGCTGAGGTCACCTGCCCCTAAATCCAGGCCTGGGTATTCCCAAGGAGGATCACCCTCTGTATCTCCCCCTCTCTCTCTCTATTATTCCTTTCTGACCTTAATTATGAACCTCCCGGTCTATTGTAATGAATGCAATTGCAAGAGAGCTTCCTTATCTCGGAAAGTGTCAGTCGCGCTCTCTGCTAAAACACACACACACACACACACCGACCTAATGCAACACATGAGCTTCACGTTTGCTTGTTGAAACTCTCGTTTATCCCTATGAGGGGGGGGAATGTGTTTCTAGGATCAGATGAATTTTTAAAAAGCTGTTCCAATAAATCACAGGGGCAGGGAAAGGGGAAAGGATTTCAGCTCTCTTCTCTTTTCCTTTGAGCACAAAGCACAATCAGGTAGCTCAACAGCACCCTGTCAGATGTGTGACCCAAGACTTTCCCACTGTGGGTTTCTGTTACACACACACACACACACACACACACACCAAATCCCTGGTGAAGGTGGGCAGGTGAGGAGGTGGAGGGATGTCTCTCTCACAAAAACTGGAAACCTAAATCAGGCTGAAATGAAGCCTCATTCCTTCGAGCTTTTCTGGCCAATGAATTTCCTAGAGTTCTTGTTTTCCTTCAACAGGCTTCCAGCCTTTTCTTTTTATTTCCTCTCTTGCATTGGTTGTTCAGCTCAGGAAATATACCGTATTTCATCTTGCACCATCCATGTCTATTTCATTAAAGGTGAGTTCAGTTTGGCCTACTATAACTTTTTTTTTTTTGGTCATAGCTGTTCTATTTGATGCTCTAAATATAGGCTGACCAGATAAAATCCAGGCCAGGGCTCATGTAACTTTAACAATTGCAGAGAAAAGGGAATTTCAGCCGGCGTCATTTGTATGCAATTAGTACCTGGTGAAATTCCCTCTTCATCACAACAGTTAAAGGTGCAGGCACTATACTAGAGTGACCATATACAAAAGAAGGCAGGGCCCCTGCAACTTTAGCTGTTGTGATGAAGAGGGAATTTCACCAGGAACGAATTGCATACAAACGACACTGGATGAAATTCCCTTTTCTCTACAACTGTTAAAGTTACATGAGCCCTGACCTGGATTTTATCTGGTCACCCTACTCTAATACCATTTTCCTAATATTGCTTTCAGATCAGGCGCAGCAAGAGTTAAACTGCAGTTTACTTTGCATGGCGTCATCTTTGATGACAGTCACACCGCTTCATAGTTCAAGGCACGGGGGTACAAATTTGGTCAAATTCATTTTCTCTGTGTTCCGCAGATTGTCAGTCGCCTTTAATTTCATCGACCATCCATTGGTGGAATCTGGTGGGGGGGGGGGGGGGTTGGTTTTTTTTAAAGGGAAGTAAAAGAATTCCATTACTGTTTGCAAATGCGCCTTTGCGGTAATGTGCATTTCTGCAAGCGCTAATGCACATTTCCAAACAGGAATTAATGTGGATTGATGCACATTAGCACTAAAGCACATTTTATGCAGAGGTGCATTTGCATAATATTTATTTATTTATGTATTTATTTATTTTATCTATTACATTTCTATGCCGCCCAAATCCCTCCCCCAGGAAAAGATCGATCCACATGTCCATGAAATTCACATGATTTGGAGAAAGCTGCTCCCCTGCAGAATTCGCAGGTCAGATGCATAGAAAACTAAACTCAGGTGAATCTGTTGCAGATTTCTCTAACTCATTAGTTCACGGTTACAACGGTTATTTTCTCAATATTCATAACATGTTTTACACTTTACATTTGCATGTGAAGCTCTTTTGCATTGACTTTTGTCATTCAGGCATTCATATCTTCATGCTTCCTGTGTGGCATGTTTTCATTTTTTATATATATAAATTAAAGGCAATTCATTGTTTTCCTGCTTAAGTTTTAAAATCAATCTTCAGATACATTGAGCCTTGGTTCAGCTCTGCTTACATTCTGTCGCTCGTTGGTGCAAAGTCAGAACCTTAGAAGAGGATTCTTAAGACCCAGAAAGTAGACGATCTACGATGGATCTCTAGGCCAAGTCAACACCTCAGAACCTCAGGATTTTGGAATGTTCTGGAATGTTCTCCTTCACAGGCCTCATTGAAATGAATAGAAAAATCTATGGTGCATGGGCCACACTGTATATGGAAGAAAGAGTAAAGCGATCATCTTAAAAAAAATAACATATTTATTTATTTATTTATTTAATGGTAATGGTGTAGGAAAAGAAGGCAACTAAAATGGCTGAGGGGATTGGAGCCATTCCCTGACAAGGACAGGCTGCAACCATCTGAGGGTGTTTGTTTGTTTGTTTGTTTTAGAAAATCTTGTTTAGAAAAAAGATGCTAGCAGGCTCCTGGGACAGGAGATAATAAAGTTTTCTAAAATTAAGGGTGGTGTGGAGGAAGCAAAGAGAAGCTGTTTTCTCCCTCTTTCATAAACCTAGAACCTGGGGTCATCCAATTAAACTGATTGGTAGGAGATTCAGGACAGACTGTATCAAGTTAGATGGCTTTAAAAGGGGATTAGACAAGTTCATGGTGGATATGGCTATCAAGGGCTACTAGTCGATAGCCATGGATTGCAGCAAAGGAGAGTTATTGCCTTCCTCTTCTGCTTCCCATAGGCATCTGACAGGTTGGTTCCAGTGTGACTCTTCTAGTATTCTTAGGATATGCCACAGTAATCCATACTGTATGGCTTGTAAGAGAATTTAATATCTATTTTTATATTAACTTTTGTCATTTAACCAATCTAAATGGTGGACCATCACCAATGGATCTATGGATGGCTACCCATCAAGTTGGTGCCAGGTAGTGTGTCCAGGTGTTCTACGTTACAGAGGCCCATCCTCTATCTCAAGAACTCTCAGAGGGCAGTTTGAAGATGACCTCTATTTGAAAAGTTGTCCAATCCCAGTCTCGTTTAAAGAGAAAGACCCATAAGAAGAGAAGAGCAGTTGGGCCTTGAAGATGCCCATCAATGGTCAACACCTGGACAGTATCATGTATAAGAGACACAGGTCACCTGGTCACTCTTCCCCACTATGGTGAGACATTTAGTATTTCAATTTAAATTATATATGTGATTTTGCCTTGTCTGTGAGCTTCTTAGAGGCAAGTGCTTGAGGAAAGAGGACGCTGGGGGTGTATGGATCTTTGGTTGGATCCAGCAGGGCTTCTCTGCTATTCTTCATGCCAGGAACATCAGAACATCATAGTGCAGTGTCACCTTCTAGCCAGCGTTTACACCCCACAACAGGTGGATCAGGCCAGACAATACTAATCAGTGGTCGCAAGGTTGGATTGAGACACGTGGAAGCCCTAAGCCATATCAGGATTCAGAGGCCCCATACCATAAAAATAGAGAGAAAAAGTGTATTACATTACAGTAAGGAGAGTAATGAAAGGGTATCACCACACGTTAGGGGTGCTTGTAGTTAAGCAGTATTGGATAGCCTTCTCTGAAGATGTGTATAAAAGGACTAATAAGTACAGCTTCTTTTAAACTGGCTGTAGTTTGCATGTATTGCCTCTAATACTAGATGCTGCATTGCCACACTTTCTGTATGAAAGGCAACTCTGTTAGTCACACTAGACTTTCCAACATTTTGACGCCAAAGCAATTTTGTCTTAGCTATCTCACATTTTAGTTATTTCAAACATATTTCGAGGCCCCTCATAATATGAGCCCTAAACCATGGCTTGGTCCTAAATCCGTCACCATGTGGGTGTCTCCACAAGCGTTCCGGCAAAATGGACTGTGGCCCATTTAACCACACTTCTCATCTATGGATTTGCACCTCAGAGCGTCAGGTGTGCAGCTGCCCAGGCCCTCCCCTTCCACGTGATGAACCAGATCAGGGGACGAACATCAGTTGATCTGCCCCCCCCCCGGTGATGTCTCTGTCGTGGGTAAATGCCATGGGTAAAGGAGCAGACAATGCGGGCCTTCACCTTTTGGTGGCAACCATGCAGATGCTAAAATGCCTCATTCCAACCTGATATTGGTTTATAATAATAATAATAATAATAATAATAATAATTTATTTATTACCCACCTCTCCCTCTGGATCAAGGCGGGGAACAACATTAAAAAACAAATGATATAAAATACATAAAACTGGTTAAAAACATATAAAAATGAATACATTGTTAAAATACCAATAAAACGCTTAAAATTTGACTGGGCCGGTCTGCCGGAAGAGATCGGTCTTTGTAACTTTCTTAAATTCTGAAAGGCTGTGAAGTTGGCGCATCTCTCCCGGAAGCTGGTTGGCCACTGGAGGGTTTTGCGTTTTGCATTGTCACCTTAAAGGAATCTAAGGGCAAAAGAGAATCATTTCATCAAGCGTGCTTCCGCCAACCTGTGTTTGCAGAAGTCACGATAACGCAGAGCCAGAGAAGCTTTAGCAGAGGGAAACGGGCAGGAAAGGAGGAAAACGCTTAACGCCTTCTGCATCCAACCACCTTCCCACTGAAATATTCCCCCTGGATATCATTATTATTGATGTGTCTGTTTGTTTAAGAAACACGTGTGCCATTTATCAATGTAAAAGTCCCTCCCTGTGGGCAGGGTCCCAACCGCAAACTCAAATAGTGCTAGCAGAGCTACGCCGAACCGTTCTGTTGCACATCCGCTCGCACATTACATCGGCACAGCTGGCTGCGCAAGTGCCTGCACAGCTGTTTTCATGACCCCTTGTGCACA
The DNA here is from genome assembly GCA_029215795.1 of Anniella stebbinsi. Classification (NCBI taxonomy): domain Eukaryota; kingdom Metazoa; phylum Chordata; class Lepidosauria; order Squamata; family Anniellidae; genus Anniella; species Anniella stebbinsi. The sequence continues at coordinate 366,683,522 of JARDYH010000001.1, forward strand.
ACCGCATTTGGGTGAAGTTAACTTCAGCGGGATTCTCTTGTGCATCCTTTGGAATCGAATTTGGATGCTGTCCTGTGTTCCTGGCCTGTTTACGGGAGAGGGCGAGATTATATTAAAAATAGCCTGGAAGGGGGGGGGGGGGGAAATGGCAGATGTGGGAGGGGTTAAGCACCAATTCTTCCCTACATACAATTCCCCCCTCACCACCTGCACCACATTTACTTAAACAGGAACCTTGTGTTTTTGTCACGACGAGCAGTTCCATCGTGGGCTTGACCCAAAATGCTCACGATTTGGGAAACTGCCTCTTCTCGCTTTGCCTCGGTGGTTTCGAGGGAATATTTCAAACTTCACAGTGAGCAACATCAGATGTATGGGGGGGAAGGGGAAATCGCAGTTCCCTACTGTCGCTTCTCCGCCCCCCTGTTCCTGTCCCACATGACTTCCTCTTTCTTCGCAGAGAAGAAAGAGGAAGTAAATCAAAGACCACGTGGCCCATTCGGGGGGTGTTTTTATCGCGCCGCTTTTCCTGCACATTGCAGGAAACAGCGGCACATTCTGTTCCCCACTCCCCCAAAAAAGGTTGGATTAAAAGGGGTTCATTTTGTGACAGAAAAAAGGCAAGAAGGAGAAGGAGATGAAAGGGAGGCAGAAGATGGCGTCTAAAGGACGTACGAAAAAAACATGAGTGGGCAGCAGCAAGCGTGCGATAAAATGCTCGTCTGATGAACCCCCGTGTCACAATACCATGTGTTGATTACTTAGCACATTTTCCTCTGCCCCCCATCCACACACACACACACACCATACTGCTGTAATAATTCCTAATTGTCTCAGAGCTAGGGAAATGCTTCCTTTAAGAAGGTTAAACAAAGAGTGTATTGACATTAGCAAAGATTGGTTAAAGAAAACATTATTAAATAAAAGGAGCTTTATTTAAACACTAAATGAACCATTTAAAGGCAAATGAGAGGTCGTAACGCCAACTAAATAAATAGAGTTAAACAATAATTAGATATCCATTTCAGATTAGAGCCAGACACTTGGGTTCGTCAGGCTGCAAGAAGGAAACGCACGCCCCAAATTTCTCCTCCTCTCTGCTGGTTTGTTCTATAGACATAATTAAATACTGCCCTGCTTTTTTTGTTTGGTTTGTTTTAAAATCTCCTTCAAGATTAAAAAGAAGAAGAAGAAGAAGAAGAAGAAGAAGAAGAAGAAGAAGAAGAAGAAGAAGAAGAAAGATTTCATTTGTAACTCCACATCATATTTGCTACTGGATGATAATACATCTTGAAAGTGTCGCTTTCATAGAAACAGAAGAGAAGATGTGAGCTTTCAGAGGGATCTCCTATGGAGAGGAATCGATTGTCCTAAGCTACTGGTTATACTTATCAGTGTTATCAAGCCGGCAAGTGCAGGCGCGATCCAAACCACTTCCAATATTTTATCATCTCTCTTTCCCAACACCAGGCTCTCAGGCACAATGGTGTCTTCTGTATACACTCTCTGCTAAATGATTATAGCTTCTATACCCTCCTGTTAAGTGCAATATATATATAGCAACACAACAACTGTTGCTATATATATATATAGCAACAGTTGTTGTGTTGTTTCTCAGTACGTTAAAATAGAGGCGCCCTGGTTTTATTTTGCTTTGTTTTCTTCCCTCCCTCCCCTTTAGGGTGCTGAGAGAGAGGATGCTACATTGGAGATGGTTGTAAGCAATATCAAGAACTGTCTTATCATCCCATTTCAAAGAGACAATCCTTGCAGAGAACCGGGGACCGCAAGTAGAAAAGCCTCTCTCGACCGCTGGGTTTTCATTAGGGTCTTCTCGAGATGATGACGACTGCAGAGTCTTGACAGCTACCACAGCACTAGGCTGGAAGACAAGAGTGCCGGTTTTCTTTTGCACAAGTGCCAAGGGCTTTCATTTATTTATTTTTTCATTTTTTTTTTAAACACACTGGGAATTTCTCTTTCCCTCCTCTGCCAGACCGCTCCCCATTTATAGGAACACAAGAGTTAAGGAGCTAGTTTAATGAGATCAGGCATCAGGACGGATAAATAATGACAAGATACAAAGCTTCCACTTTCCAGGATGGCAACATCAAAACAGCAGAGGAAGATCAGAATTCGAGGAAGGAATTGTCCCTCTAAGAACACAAGGAAGGGAGGACCGAGGCGTTCTTTCTGCCATCAAGAGCACCTAAGCTGCCTACAACGCAGCCCTCCGTATCCAAGGGATGACCTGTTTTGAAGAAATGCTACATTTTGTTCCGATTCCAAGGTGTCTCTCCTAAGAGGCTTTCTATTCCTCTGAAAAGGACTCTGTTTATTCTGCAGTGTAAACTGGGTCCCTGCAAATTCTTCTGCAATGCCTGCCCCGTGCCTTTTGATTCAGTGTGAATATTGCCTGGGTGTTCCACAAGCAATCCAGGGAATTTTCCAGATCTCTGCGACATTTTTGCATCTGTTTCATTGGCGTACGATGGCTGGCGTAAGGAAGCCGGCGCATGACAACATTAGATGCCTCTGATCTCTATACCTTGCCCTTGGAAGAAGGTTCCGTACAGCTCTCATTAACCAAGCACAGGCTGAGCCCTTTCCAGATCCAGAATCTCCATCATGACTTTTACGATGAAAGCGTTCAGTATCCTAAACGGAACCAGAGGCTTCTTTTCAAATCCAGCATTTTCCTGAGAATAACCTCATAAGGGAAAGTTGTTTTCAACAAATCCCTCTTATTAGCTAGAAAGCACAAAAGGACAGAACACGACCCTCCTTATTATGTTATGTCTGTGTGAGAGAGGGGGGGACACTGTTGAATTTACACACACACACACACAAACACACACACACACAAAGCACTTTGTGTTTAAGTTTAATCAAGTTTCAGCACATTCCACCCCCCCCAAAAAAAACCTAGAATCACCTCACTAGTCTTCCCTCCCCTTGCTCTAATGTGTGGCTGCCGAAATCCTCAGCTGTGATAAATTAAGCTACTTATTAATCTAATTATCGTACATTCATCCCAGAAACTTTCATGTGACTTGAAAAGACTATTCAACCTTTTCCCTCCCCTCCTAGAAAGGCCTCAACCTTGCGCCAATTAAGATTATTCTGAAATAAATGCTTTTTAAAAAAAACCTCAGAGAGAAGAGAAAGAGCTCTCTTTAATCATACAATAGAACATGGGCTGATCATAAGCAAAGCAAAAACTCTGGGAAAAGTTTAGGTTACCTTGACGCTCATAGACTTCAGGTTTCATGGTGAAGATATAATTATAGTACATTTATCTCTTTCCTCCACTGCCAGAAATTAGTCCGTTCTATTGTTTAGCAAATAGAGCTTCTCGCTGGTCTCCTACAACAATATGTGATTTCCCCAAGAACACCAGGAGGAATCAAAGCAGCCCAGTAAAATCCAGTATTTGTCTAGATGGGCACATTTTTGACTCCTGGAGAGCATATTAAAAATGCAGATTTTTCTAAATAGGGTTTTCTCTGTAGGACTAATCTATTGATATTAAAATATACCAATCCTAATGTCAGCTCAATTTAGGATTAAAAAAAAAGGAGAAGAAATATCATATCTTAGTCCCCATTCATTGCCAAATGATTTAGTTAACTGTGTGTCTGTGTTTTAAATAATGGTGCAAATGGAGCTATTTTGCATCCAAATTAAAGTCGGTATTAATTTGAATGCAAAACAGCTGTATTTGTGCATAGAGTTTTGATGGCAAGTTTGCCCAAAGAAGGTTGTTTTAAGTCACAACGCAGTATTGGGAAAATGCATCAGGGGCGTCACAACCCACATGCCTCAAAAGCTAAGAACCTTTTGGGCGTTGGGTTCCTGTTCTTCCCCCACTTTTTTTTAAAAAAAATTGAAGTGAAGATTAAAAGAGCAGAATTATAAAGTTATAATTACATTTTATTGAAACTTAAGAAATAGGAGAGGGGGGGGGGGAATCCAGCAGGAAACTTTTTGCAGAACATGGTGCGTTGTCATTATCGTTAAAAGATAAAAGTTCCATACTGTTTTTATCTGTTTATTTGGATGGGATCCAGCCTTTGCAGTCACGCAGGAAACAAAAAAAAAGGGGGGGGGATGGATGCAGGAGTAATTATTAAAACTGTGTGATTTGTTATCTCAGCTCCTGTCTTTCTAAATGGTAATACGATATCAGCAGCTGCAGACGGCGACCGGTTTCCTCTATTAGTAAACAAGTGCTTTGGAGACCCGTGTGGAGGTTTTTAAGCCCACTACTCCCCGAAGTGCTGTCAGGCTTAACTTCTAATCCGTGGTATTTCAGAGCACTGGAAATTCATCTTTATAAAACCTGAACAAAAAAGGGAAGAGAGCCTGGAGGGTATGAGCTCCCTCTGGTGAGACAAATGACAGGTTCATTTATTAATGAAACAATAACCCTGGAAGGAGGATCAAAGCGCATCCCATCCTCACTTTACAATCCCCAATTTTCTCAGGCCATACCATTTAATTGAGCCGTGACAATGGAATACTTAATTGTTGCATGGAAGTTTGAAGAAGCGACTTCTTCAGAATCCATGTTCGCATCTGGATTATTGCAGTCAAACGTAAGCCCAGCTCGTGGCGGATGCCGTCTCGATTCGTGACACTTTTAGGCGCTTTGGTGAGCCTGTCTTTCAAAAGGGCCTCGTGTCACCTTCTCTCCTGTAATCAAAAACCCACCATTATGTCGACCTTTTTTTTAAAAAAAATAGCTTCCTCCGGGGCCACAGCCACGCAACCCCAGTTCCACAAAATGTGGGGTGGGGGAATTCGTTCCTTCTGATGTCTCGCTTCCCCACATGCCAGAACTGTGAAGCGCCTCTCCTTACTCTGGCCCTTGTGGGTCCTCCCAGCGACAGGCACAGAATCTCCGCAGCCTGTGCAGTCTCCCGTTTTAACCTGATCTCAACCCAGTTTAACTAAGCATTGACACCACATGGCCACACCCCCTTTCCGTGGCTCCACCCCTTTCCCCCAACTGCACATTCTTTGGAGGTCTTGCACATTCTCCCACCACGATCATGGTAAAAGGTTGAAATGCCTCCCCTAAGGCTCGTTTACTGGCAGAACGTGAAACTAAACTATGCTGGTGGTTTTGGTATTTTGGCCTCACGCTGTTTTGGCCCCAAGAACTGGAGTATCTCCCACCCCCGAGACCTTTTTCTGAAATTAAATGTGGCCCCCTGGCTGAAAGAGATTTGATCTCCCTGAATTATACAGCACATTAAAATGTTCAAAACACATCACATGCATGATCAGGTTGCAGTTCTTACAACCGTCTCAGTTCTTATATTGCAGACTAGCAGATATTCCCGGTGTTGCTTGGGTCCCCGAATAATGTTAATCCCCTCTGGTCATTACTAATGTTGCGCCTCTCTCTCTCTCTCTCTCTCTCTCTCTCTCTCTCTCTCTCTCTCCCTCAAGGAGTACCATCACTGAAAAGTGGAGGAAAGAGGCTCTCAGTAGGCGCAGGCAGCTCTGGGCAAGGCATGCTGGGAGGTGTAGCCATTTCAGAGTTCTCAGGCAATCGCTCAGGTGGCCATGCATGATCCCCCAAGATCTCTGAAATGCCTACACCTCCCAGCATGCCTTCGGCAGGTGGCCTCATCTTCTGAGAGGTGGGTCCTCCACAGTTGCTGGGAGTTGTAGGCATGCGGGGGAGGGGTTGTAGGCATCAGTGTAGGATTTGTTTTAAACTGTTTAAAAATAGTTAAACTGCAAAAATTTGGGGTTTTAGGATTTTTACAGGAGGACCTATCAGCGTCCCAAATTTCAAGTTTGTACTTCATCTAGAAGTGGGTAAATATTTCTGGACATACAAATCCATACACATATGTTCAGCTTGAGAGAGAGAGAGAGAGGCAGAGAGAGAGAGAAAGGCAGAGGTGAGAAAGAGAGAGAGAGAGAGAGGGAGAGGGAGAGGGAGAGGGAGAGGGAGAGGGAGAAGGAGAGGGAGAGGGAGAGATCAGCTGGCCTAAGGCCCACTTGTGAGTTTTTGGCAGGGGCAAGATTTGTAGCTTCATTCCTCAGCCACTATAGTTCATCAGCCCTAACTACTGTGTTTCTGTCCCCCCACAAAGGATTGTGGTTACTGTAATTTTGAGAAGGCATCTAGACCCTTCCTAGACCACAGTTCCCAAGGCACCTTGGTTGGGAGCCATGGTGTTTAACCAGGATTGTAATTCATAGTACGGACAGTCCCTATGAGTCCCAATGGATTGGACAGGGTTCACTGGCAAGGTTGCAGGAGGCTTGCAAACAATGCAGCACTCTATAGCTTAAGAGGGTTTCATGAGAGGCCAGGTGTTGGGAGCCAACAAAGTGGGGGGTAACACACAAAGACAAAATGTCGCCAGTTACATCCCCAGAGTAAAATACTTGGAATTCACTGCCCTGAAGATATTGTTTTCCATCTGGGGTTATCCCCAAGGAGGTGGGGCTGTGGTGATGGGCACAAAAGAGACAAGACTGCAGTTGCCTCTCACACCCACATGCACACACAATGCGCACAAAGCATCACAACCCTTACTAAAAATGACACAAGCGTGCCCAGGCAGGTTACCTGAATACACAAAGAGGGGAGAGGGGAGTCAGTTCAACCTATGTCTCTACAGGTCATAAATATGGATGCAATCCCCTCTGCTGAGAACTCTCCGGGTGCCTTCTCACTAGAAATGAACGGGACGTGCAAAAGTGTGCTATTTTGCCACTCCTGTTCATTGCACTGTGGCTCCTATGGAGAAAGCTCCCAGGGTATGCTTCCCTGTTTGAAGCTACGGGGCGAGATGTTTGCTCTCTGCCCTCTTGATAGATTTGCAGATGATCCTTTAGGGTGACTTTTTCCAACCTGGTGTGCTCCAGACGTTTTGAACTTCAACACTTATCAGTTCCAGCCAGCATCGTCAATGTTCAGGAATGCTGGGAGTTGCAGTCCAAAACATTTGGAGGATACGAGGTTGGACACTGCTATTTATTTATTTATTTATTTATTTATTGCATTTTTATCCCGCCTTTTTTTCCTCCAAGGAACCCAAAGCAATGTACATAATCCTCCTCCTCTCCATTTTTATCCACACAACAACAACCCTGTGAGGCAGGTTGGGCTGAGAGCCTGTGACTGGCCCAAAGTTGCCCGGTGAGGGCTAGAACTCGGATCTCCCGACTCCCAGCCCAACACAGTAGCCACTACACCACACTGCCATAGCCACTATACCACACTGCCATTGGTGTCATTCACCCTTTCGGAGCAGGGGTGTGCGGCTACTATAAGAGGGACTTGGGTCATTTAATCTAGTTGGGATTCCTGAGTTGAACGGAATTGTCTTATCTAAAGAATCCTAGAAGAAGGTATCTCCAATCGAGGCTGGTGGCTCCGAAGTGAGTAGGGCAGTGAGTCTACTCCGGATTTCAGTCAGGACCCATCAGAACTCTTTAGGAGCTATTCAATACTGACAACTATTAGTTAGATTGATTTTGAATTTGGGGGGGGGATTCAAATGTATCCCTATGATTTATGACAATATATCCAATACTGTCAAACATTAGTTTGATTTATTTTGAATTTGGGGGATTGAAATGTATCCATCCTATGATTTTTATTTTTTTATTTATTTGTAAAATTGGCAAGATTTGTTTGTGGGGTGAGGTGAGCAACATGTTTATTTCGCTTATTTTTTCTTTCTGTGTTTAATGCGCTTTCACGGAATATCAAGGGATTGCAGAAATCAAGTACGCAGAAGAGAGTTCTCTCCAACTTAAAAGCACTTAACGGTGATTGGCCTTTTTGCAAAAAAAACAAACTCATTTGATGGCAACAGATTAGCATTCTTTCAGAAGGGATTGGGTCAGGAAGTTCTATGTACTGGATTCTTCAATGCAGTTTAAAGGGTGTATATCTCGCCATTCGTTATAGAACTCAAATGGCTATATGAAGATATTTCCATGTACTGTCCTGTAAATTTTGACAAAACTATATATTTTAATTTGTGATATGGTCTGTTGACCGATAATAAAGTGATATAAGTGACTTTTCAGTTCAACAAGTAATTGATTCTAATGGTCACTTTATTGTTCTTAATATTTCGGACATGTGTGTTTGTCAGGGTTGCTAGAAGTGGGTGCGTGAGAGGGTAGATGTGCCCCAGCCAGGCCAAGAGACCATCAGGTGTTAGGCAAGGACTAAGGAAGATGACCTAAAAGAGCAGCAGAAGTTGGAAGTAGTTTACAGAAATCCTCTTAACTGAAGGTGCTGGGAACTGAAACTGGGGCCATCCATATTCAAAGCAGGTACTGTTGTCTGGGGCAGGTTACAAGGAGCATACAACTCCCCTGTTACAACTTCTCCACGGGCTTCCGGTCTGTTTCCGGCCCAATTCAAAATGCTGGCTATCACCTATAAAGCCATATACAGCTCGGGTCCAGGTTATCTGAAAGACCATTTTCTCCCTCCCGAGCCTGCCCATGACCTGAGATCTTCAGGTGAGGCCCTTCTCTCGGTCCTGCCACCATCAACAGGCATGTCTGTTGGGAACACAGGAGACGGCCTTTTTGGTGGCTGCTCCAAGGCTCTGAAACTCCCTTCCCAAGGAGGCTAGACTGGCTCCCTCCTTGCTATATTTCCAGAGGCAGGCAAAAACGTTTTTGCTCCTGCATGTTTTGGGGAGTAGTCTGGGCCTTTCTAAATGCTCCGGATTTTTTTGTATTTGTTATTTGCCTTTTAATTTTTTAAAAAACGTTTTAATACTATAGATGATTGAATTATATTTTAACTTGTGTATATTTCTATTTATATGTTTTAATTGTATATGTTTTAATTTTGTAAAGCTGCCTTGAGACCTAGTATTGGGGAAAAGGTGGGATACAAATAAATATCATCATCATCATCATCATCATCTACAAAAACCAGCATGAGCAAGAAAAGAGAGATAATAATAATTAATAATAATCAATAATAATAATAATAATAATAATAATCAACAACAACAGTAATGTACTCTTCTATTGGGCTGTGATCCCTCCGAACCCACCAAGGGAGTTGGTATGGGCTTTTAAGGAGTGGCACCCTGACATGGAAGCAGGCACATTGGTAGGGCCATTGAATGGCCTCAATTGATCCTTCTCCAACAGAGACTTTGGATGGTTGGTGGATTTTTTGCAGAGCTGAGCTGAAATGTTTCAGAGGAGAGTTGTGTGAGAACCTTTTTTCTCAGGCTTCCTGAAATACAAGGATGAACCAAAACGAGAAACTAAGAGGAATGAAAACCAACGGATATATATGACACAGATATGAACTGCCTCAGACAACAACCTCCTAGACTTTCTCCACTCACAGTGATGAGAAACCTACATACAAATATGGCTGCTGTGTAACCTAGGCTGACCCTATGAAAAGGAGGACAGGGCTCATGTAACTTTAACAGTTGTAGAGAAAAGGGAGTTTCAGCCAGTGTCAATTGTATGCAATTAGTTCCTGGTGAAATTCCCTCTTCATCACAACAGTTAAAGTGCAGGGGCCCTGCCTTCTTTTGTATATGGTCACTCTAGTATAGTGCCTGCAACTTTAACTGTTGTGATGAAGAGGGAATATCACCAGGTACTAATTGCATACAAATGACGCCGGCTGAAATTCCCTTTTCTCTGCAATTGTTAAAGTTACATGAGCCCTGTCCTCCTTTTCATAGGGTCAGCCTAGTGTAACCTAGATTTCTTCCCAGGATCTTTGGTTCCTTCTCTGCGTTTCATTATCACAACAACCCCTGCCATAACAAAAGTGCAGGAAAATTACTTAAAGAACAATTTGTGGAATCCAGTCGTAGGAACTTCTAGTGAAAAAAACTTTTGGGGAGCAGCGGGATCCGAACCTCAGAAACAGTTTCATGATTGGGGTTTGGACACAGTGCACATAACAGGGCCTGAACCCCACCTTCAGGTCAGGGTAACCTACAAAGAGTGTGCTGTTGCACACATATCCTGCTTGTGAGTGGGCAGTTGGATGGCCACTGTGTGGACAGAATGCTGGACTAGATGGACCCTTGGTCTGATCCAGCATGTTTCTTATTACATTCTTAAGAAATGGCCAAAGGTATCATTCTGCAAACTCAAACAGCACTAGTTGAGCTCCACTGAAACTTTCCATTGTGCAAAAAGTTGCACATTATGCTTGACTTGAGAGCTTGGGGTGAGGCGGTTATGGGAGTGTCTCACCACGCTTACAATTGACCTGAATTCACTTCTACTACCATTCTACCACCAAGCCACGTTTCAGAAACTTTGCAGTGGTCACATCAATATGCATTGGGCTGAGACTGGATGCATAGTGAAGCAACACAACTGATTCCCCAAAGCAACCCAAGACTGGTCAACAGCGTCTAACTCATCAAATCAGTTTTGTGAACCAGCCCTTCATGTCAACAGCTGAGGTCCATGCAAGAAAAGCTCAGTTAAATGGGATCCAAATCTCAACACATAGAAGGGTGGAGACTGATTTCATCTTTACAGTTTGAGCCACAAACCAGTTAGCCCAATACTTGCATTTAAGATGAATTTGTCCAATTGAAGCTAACAGGATTGGAGCTACTTCAATCCAATTGCACTGTAGGTTATCTGCACTCGGGATCCTACTGTTCATTTATGAGTTGGATTGGCATTCCAGCTTGGTGGATATTAAACAAGTTATTGATGGCATATAGAATGGCAGGTTTATTTCCCAGGCAGTGGTAATGGCCTATGGACTGCCCATTTAAAGAAGTCATAACTTTTGTGCTCTGGAACCCATGGGCTTGCTTAATAGACATTTGCAATTCCATCAGAAATTGGTCTCTTACCCAAGTTGACGGTAATAACGTCAACTGAGCAAGCAGACTCCATGCAGCAATGTTTTAATTATCCTTCTCACTATTATGAAGAACTTCTGCAGCTCTTCAAGTTATTATACAGTAAATAACCAGTTTTCTAAAGGACAGAGCTGTTTTAATTATATGGCAATGAATGCATAATTATTATGTTTGTTAGGAGTGAATCACAAGACAACAGACTTGATACTGCTGCTCTAGTTAGTGCATCTTAATTACTTTTTCATTTATTTTGCATATAAAAGCTATTTGCTAATTGTCTTTGCTGTAAATATGCAAAATATAATTAGTCATTCATAATTCTTTATGTGTTATCTAACTGTACATTTGTTACTGAGGAACATATATTAAAGTTTGAATATTTAATGGGCTTTGGCAGCACAGAGCATTTCTGTACTAACTTTGCAGGAAAATATTAGAAGGGACATCATGCGTGCCTCCATTTAACCCCTTTCCCTAGACAAACAAATGTTTCTTCCATTAAGACAAGATAGCAGAAAATATGGTGCAAATTGAAAGCTGTTCCTTGTTCCCAAAATTGGTACATCAATTCATTGGGAAATAACTGCAAAATGGACATATGGAGTTGCCTTTTACTGCGTTGGACCCTTGGTTCAACTAGCAGCCTGGCTACAGGGCATCCTTTGAACTGGGGATACCAGGGGTTGACTGCAGAGCCTTTTTCATGCCAAACCTAGAATCATAGAATCATAGTAGAGTAGAGTTGGAAGGGGCCTATAAGGCCATTGAGTCCAACCCCCTGCTCAATGCAGGAATCCACCTTAAAGCATCCCTGACAGATGGCTGTCCAGCTGCCTCTTGAAGGCCTTTAGTGTGGCAGAGCCCACCACCTCCCTAGGTCATGGATTCCATTGTTGTACTGCTCTAACAGCCAGGAAGTTTTTCCTGATGTCCAGCCGGAACCTGACTTCCTGTAACTTGAGCCCATTATTCGGCGTCCTGCGCTCTAGGATGATCGAGAAGAGATCCTGGCCCTCCTCTGTGTAACAACCTTTCAAGTACTTGAAGAGTTCTATCATGTCTCCCCTCTTCTCAAGGCTAAACATGCCTAGTTCTTTCAATCTCTCCTCATAGGGCTTTGTTTCAGACCCCTGAGCATCCTTCTGAATGTTACTAAGGGTAAAGAAGCTGTAGGGGTTAAACCAAAATCACAGCAAAGATATGCCAATGGTCCAAGAGGCCAGGATAACACATTTCACTCAATGAGACTAGGGTAGTCCACAATTTGTTGTTGTTGTTGTTGTTGTTGTTGTTGTTGTTGTTGTTGTTAAAAGGATATTGTGTTTATAATCTGTTTTATGCTTTTTATGCTTTTTAAATTTTGTATATCGTTTTTTTAGTGTTCAATGTTTTTAATTTTTGTAAACCGATCAGAGAGCTTCCACTATCGGGCGGTATATAAATGCAAATAATAATAATAATAATAATAATAATAATAATAAAAATTATGAACCCTTCATTTTCTATGGACTCCCATCCCATCCTATCATTTTCCTATAGGGAGGCATGGATTTTTTACAATCTGTTCTGTCTACATTTTGGAGATTGTTAAGTGCCTTTAATTCCATCATCAGCTCATTGATGGAATCAGATTGTTTCCAATTTCCAAAACGTGCACAAATTCACATTTGTGTAAATTCGCACTTGCAAAAGTGCACAAATCCCCCCCCCCACAAAACAAGCCAATCCTCCCAATAGGCAAATCTTCCCCCCCCCCCCCAAATGTGCATTTTCATGATTTAGACTATAGGAAAAACATGCATTTTTGGCTGGTACTTTTTATGTCACGTTGTTTTCTATGTCTAAGTTTGCATAAAATTCCAGAAAGTTTAAAAAAAAAAAAAGCAATGTCCGCAATGTCACAGAATCTGTGAGACTCGGGAAAATCCTTTCTGCTGCAGAATCCAGGGGTTAGATTCATAAAAGTTTGAACTCATTTGATTCCATTGCAGATTTCTCTGACATCCCTACTTTCCTGGCAGGACGATTCTGGAACTTGAGGAGACCTCGAAGCAGGAGGAGGATCCTGTGGCTGGCCCTAGTGGTTGTGCAGGTTAGGGGAAGTCAGAGGATGCCGCTAGCCCTCCCAAGATCCAAGAAGCCCATGGCTTGAGATCCTAAAGTTTAGAAGAACCAAAGCACCTAAACTGGTCCTACCTCCCTGCTCCAGATCACCAGGGGTGTGTAGATTTAGTTATTCCACCTGTGTTTCATGGATTGTCAGGCATCTTTTCTTCTGTTGCTTGCTCATTGACAGAATCAGATTTGTTTTAGGGAGGCACAATAATTTATTTCGACTTGCACTAATGTGCGCTTGCGCACAAATGGGAATTTGTACACACCCCAGTTTTGTTTTTAATAATTAGTCTGCAAGACCATGGAATCCAGATCATTTGGCAAAAGCTGATCCTTTGCAAAATTTGCCGGTCAGATTCATAGAAAGCTGAACTCATTTGAATCTGTTGCAGATTTCTCCGACACTGACCAGAATCACTCCCAGGATCCCAGGAACAAAGATGGTACAGCAAATAGCCATGAGTCATACTTATGAGGAAGAGACATACTCCAAATCGGGGCCCTGATGACAAGTCAGGAAGGGGCGGGCCACCCACATCGCCTATGATGTTGCTCAGTTTGAGCCTAGCCCTTACTACCGCAACTCCTGTCTTCTGGTGCTCTCTGTTAGCCTGACCTTTCTGATCCTTGAAGCATAGGCCTTCTCCTGATAAGCAGGAACTGGCCATCTTTGCAGGGATGGGACAGCTCCATCCATGATGGAAACCCACAGGACACAGTCCCTCTCAGTATTGGAATGGCAGGGTGTGAGTGTTTGGAAAGAAGGCTTTCTGCAGAGAGCAAAGAGCAACAGCAAATGCAAGAGAGCTTGAGGTTTAATTTGCCAATCTGAAATTATCATAGGCGAAGAAATGGCTATAAGGATCTCTAGGTACCACAGCTTTTGCACTGCTTTACAGAAAGGTGCTCTACATGCTTCAAAACACGTTGAAAGAACAATATTTAAGAACCAAATGAGCAAAAATGATGCCTCTAGCTATTCGTGACATGGACGTGGTGAATGTGGTCTGAGCTGTAATTTGCCAGGATAGTAAATGGTGACAATCTACGGGACAGACCAAGTTGAAAGAGGAGATTCTGGGCCAAGGTTCTGTTATTTCTATTTTCCTATTTAATTTAAAGAATTGTTTTAAGTGTAGATAAATACTAATCATATCACTTACCCCAATAAAAAACCAAAATAATTTGAATTACAAGGTATAATGTATATTTTCAGAGTAAATGAAATATATGAGCCCTATCTGAAGGTATATGTGCTCAACTTTGCATAAAGGATTTAATCATTGCAATTTAATCATTGCAACTGTGGCCTAATCCACACCAAGCAGGATATAGCACTACGAAAGCGGTATATAAAAGGCAGGAGCCACACCAAGCAGGATATAGCACTAGGAAAGCAGTATATGGAATGTGTCAATGGGCCCCAACAGTTGTCAATGCATTTCAATACCGCTATAAAGCAGTAGTGTGGCTCCTGCCTTTTATATACTGCTTTCATAATGCTATATCCTGCTTGGTGTAGATGAGGCCATTGTCTTCCTGCTTTCATTGTTTACACGGTTTGTTGGCTTGTCGTTTTAGACAAGATGCCATGGTGGTCATAGACTTTATTTTCCCATTCTGATAGGAAAGGAACTAACAAGGCTGCCTCATATTTTGCATAATGAATGGGAGAAACTGTAATAGTGTAGGATGTGAACTTGTGTTAATTAATCAGTATATCTTTGTGTATAAGTTAATAGAAAAATCAATGGATCAAATAACCATCTTATATAGCCGTGATTTCTTTTATATCTGCATCATTTTCTCTCTCTCTCTCTCTCAAATGTTTTAGCTTCTTTGCCATGTCCATCACACGTGGAAATAGCTGCTTCCCTCCTTATTGCATTTTGCAATACATTTATATGTCTCCATTATCTCCTGGAATGTTTTTATGTACTATCCTAGCCATACCAGGTTTTAAAGACAAAAGAGGAAGTATGCGAAAGAAATGGGCTTATAGGTTGAAGCAAGAGGAAGTACAGGATACTGCAGGGCTCTCTTCTCGATCATCCCAGAGTGCAGGAAGACATGGAATAATAGACTAACCAGAGCCGGCCCTACCATCAGGCAAAGTGAGACAATCAGCTCAGGCAGCAGATGCTAGAGAGCAGCAGCAAGAGCTACACCCAAAGTTAGCCTGTTTCCCTCAGGTGTGATGGAGGATGTTTACCCATTGCCAGTGTCGAAGACTGAATTTCCAGTCCAGCAGTCACCTTTTGTACTTGGTACTGGGATCGGTGCCAACTTGTCCTTCAACTCAGACAGAAAAATGTCTTGGGCCAGCTCTGGCAACTACTTCCGTTTTTAGGAAGGCCTTTGGCTTTTGGGTATCTGCTTACTTCCCCCTGCCCTCCCTCTGCAAGCTGATTTTATTGGATTGTTTCATCTCATGACTGGTTTATTGGGTTGGATTCAGACTTAGTCATGTTTACAGTAGACCCAAAATTGGACATAAGTTAGTCATGACTAAGTATGACTAAGTCTGGATCCAACCCATTATTACTATCTTCTCCTCCTGACGTTGAAAGCAGATATTTTAAATATCTTCAGTGCTTGAAGTCCTCAAGGCTCAACTATTTTATGGAATTCAAGGTTGGACAGATGCTAATTAAAAACAACTAGATGGTGTGCAGTCTAAATTTCTTAGGAAAATCTTTTTGGTCCCAGATTGTGTCCCAAATGCTTCCTTGAGATTGGAAGCTGGTCTTCCTTCTATTTCTATGTGGGCTTCACTCAGGTCATTTAACTATTGGCTGCAGTTGAATTTATCCCCCCTCTGCTTGACTTTCAGGAGAGCAGCTGGTTGACAGCCATCAGTCGCAGGCTCTTCCACCACAACAGTGACAAACTCTTGGTTTCATTACAGCAAGAGATTTATTGAGGCAGGATCTTTACGACATTGAACCAGAGGACAACTTGCCTGCTTCAAGAAAATGATGGCCCATGTATCACTGTTTGTCATCTGCATGAGCAAGACCTAACAATTTCCAGATCCAGAAGACCTTTCTCAACAAGCACTCTGCCCCCGGTGTTATTTGCGGGTCGTTATAGGAGAATTCCAGTGGGAAATCATGCGTGTCCATTTGGTGAGGGCATTAAAACACTTGCTGATGCGCTCTTGTTTGGTTCCTTCTACAAGGAGGGGTGGGCAACTCCATGAGATCTGAGGGTCATTTTCATCCCTGCCCCCCCCCACCATGAATGGCACCCCCCCAAAGCACTCCAGATGTGTCTGGAGTGGCTATAAAGGACTAGCTTGTTTTCAAGCTAATTTTTACCCTTTTGGTGTTCTGTAGTTGCTGCCATAGTTGCATTAAAAAGGTCAAAAAGGCTTCGAACTGACCACTCCATTTTGTTTTTTAAGACCTCTTCTGTCCAAAATTGAAAAAATCTACTCCGCACAGAAAGTTACCATGTCACAGAGATGGGTTCCATCCCGCCCTTTCCCCTGACATGAGGCAGTTTTCTGTTTGCGAGGATTTTTTTTTTAATGGAACACCATTCAGTCTGTCATACCCCCTTCATCTGCCATCTGAAATGGTACAGTCCTAACCCAAGTCCTTTCCACCTCACGCGCTGCTTGTGAAAATTACAACTCATTTTGGTCACATCGATCGGCTGTTTTGGATATACGCTGTTACCAGACCCGAACCTGTCGGATGGGAATGGCTAGAAAACGAAGGCTCAATTAATAATTCTTTGGTACTTGCCTCCTTTTGAAACCATCTGCACAGAATGGGTATCTCTCAAACCCATTTGATTACCACCGCATCGAGCTGAAGCGTTGCGTTCCCTGCCTCCCTCCCTCTAAAGAATGGCATCCTCTCTAATTAGTTCTCAGTATGGCCTACAGACTTTGGGAATGTTTTACATTGCGATTAGATTCATTACAGAGAGATTGACTGGTTAAAATGGGTTGCGTGTTTCCCCAAAGTTGCATTAAAGTGCAGGTCTCAAGAACCTTGCCAGATAATTATATATTATCTTTTCCGCTCGTCTCCAGGAAATGCTGCCAGTTCCGTTCAAGTGATGCATGTCACATTAGACATTTCTCTCCCCACACACACACAACCCCTCCAGCCTCGCTCCCCCCCCCTCACCCCTCATCTCAAACATTTGATTTACTATCCGGTTGTACTGTTAATCCCATGTCATGACACCCCTATTCATTTCTGCTTTTCAGCTGAAAGCCGCTTCCTACAAAGATAATGCTAGGTAAAATCCATTGTACAGGGAAGAATATCTTCAATGCGACTATCATATCGAAAAGAAAACATACTTTTGCTCTCTTCACCCTCTAGACATTCTTGAATACCTCCCTTAATGATAGAGTCAAAGAGAGTAGCTACTAAGAACACATTGTGGGGTTATTTCTCCCCATCTGCCCCCCCTCGCCCTTCCACACCGTGGTTCTCTCAAACGTAATCCTGCTCTGTAATTCTATAATTGTTCTTATTTACATTGGGTAAATCTTTTTAAACTAACACATATATAAAAAAAACCCAGAGTGACAGGAGGATATGAATGAGAAGGAAGCTATCTAACATGCTTTAGTAAATTGTGATATGAATAAATCATACGGATCCCTACTTATCAAACAAGTATTTAGAAGCAAATTTAAATAATGCCCTTTAATGCCAACACTTCCATGAAACCCACAAACTGTCAGTTACATATGTTTTTTTCCCCAAGCAGTTGACTACTTGAGCTATAGATTAAATTGCTTTTAAAAAAAACATTGTATATATCTAGGAGAGCAAATTAAAAAAAAAAAAAAACACCAACCTCTTGAAATGGCATTCCACTTTGACACAATAGCTGAGACAGGGATGCTATTTAATCAACCCAAATCCCAAAGCTCAAGACCTGATATCCTCTCTCCCTGATGTTTGCAAGACAGGGTTGCAAATGAACGCAATGTAAAACAGACATCATTTCAATCTGAAATAAGCAAAAATGAAAATAAAAATTGGGAAATAATGTATATGCATCCCATTAGGGATGCATTATCATAGAATCATAGAATAGTAGAGTTGGAAAGGGCCTATAAGGCCATCAAGTCCAACCCCCTGCTCAATGCAGGAATCCACCTTAAAGTACCTGAAAGATGTCTGTCCAGTTGCATCTTGAAGGCCTCTAGTGTGGGACAGCCCACAACCCCCCTAGGTCATTGGTTCCATTGTCGTACTGCTCTAACAGTCAGGAAGTTTTTCTGACGTCCAGCCGGAATCTGGCTTCCTGTAACTTGACGCCAAGAGAGGAGGCAAACTCCGGTGCTCAAAAAAATGCCAGATTAGGATGCTTAAGATCTGATTTCAAATCACTCCCACTAAGGATGAACTCAACTGCTTTGTAAGCAAGGCTGGCCCACAAAGATGCAAAAGGGATATATCTGCAAGCTTGTGGGAACCACGAGGTCAGCATAAAAAGAACAAAATCGCACATGGGTATGTTCATGGAGGCTAAAGCCCCTCCCTCCACAGCAAACTCCCCCAAACTTACCCCCACTCAATGGGACCAGAAAAAAGAACCCAGCTGGCAGAAACACGCAGCCTTCCATGAACTATTTTCTTGCGGGTCCCACTTGTCGTTACATCTTGGTAAGGCCATCTTGCACCTGAGATTAAGCGCGTCATCAGAAGAGCATTTTATTGCACACTTGTTACTGGCCACTCATGGTTTTTTACGGGTCCTTCTGATGACACTGTCCACCTCCCGTGCGTCTCCCGCCCCTTCTGCTCATTTTTCCAGCGCAAAAAACGACCCGGAAAATCTGACTTTTTTTGGCTGTAGTGAACCAGGAGAAACAGCGGGATAAAAATGCCCACTGAACCGGCCATGTGGTCATTGTTTATTTCCTCTTTGTTCCCCGTGTAAAGAAAGAGGAAGTATCGTGGGACAGAAGTGGGGGGGGGGGGGAGAGGGACGGTAGGGAAATGCGATTTTACTCCTGTCTGATGATGCTCTAACTTTCTGAATGGTCACAACTCTTGCAAGTCTCTGCTTTCCAGATTGTCACCAGTGCTTCCATGTCGTTGGGCTAAGTCTGGCCGTTGGATTGCAGAGTGAGCATGCATGTGTTGCAGCCATATTGAAAAGGCACGGTGCTGCTAATCCAGATGGTGGCACGTGGGGGCATGCATGCTGTTCTCTAAGGTATTCCGATCCATGGGCTTTATCCAATACCTCTCAGGTTCAGCAAGCAAGCTCCATAGCCTCCTCCGTAAAGTGAGATGCCCCAGATGGGTGTGACACTTTCCCACCGCATGTGTGGAGCGTTCCCTCACTCACAGAAGAGAAAAGAGAAGGAAGAGACTGCATGTTTGCGCATACGCATTTTATCACTCTGGGACAAGAATAAATGTACGGCAGCATTGACCCATGCATACAGGGATCAACGGCTGCTTCTGCGAGTTACCGTACGCAAACCCTGAGAGGCACCCAACTGTTGCAATGTAGCAAACACGAATGTACCATTTAGGATAGAAAAGGCGGAACTGTGCAAAAGCCGTGCTAATGGGCCCACGTTAAAAAGCAGGGGGAATTTACAATGAAACAGGACTGGGCTTTCAAGGTACACAATGGTGAACCATTCAAAGAAAGCCCAAATCAGAGAAGATGAGCAACAGGCATCCGGTAGCGTAGCCCATTTTGAAAGCCTTTGTCAGAAGTAAAATACATTGTTTCTCCATTTGAACACCAGTTAAGTTTCTTTCAAGGCCCCAAAGCGGTCAGATGTTTCTTACTCCTCGTGACGGCTATCAGGTGTTTCCTGGTTTCATGCTTCTCTTAGGCCAGTGAATACTAGAGGAGAGGCTGCTGCCTGCTATGTGGGCAAGCCGGGTGACATCTTTCCTATCAGCCAGCCTCTTTGTCTACCGGCACCTTCCCCCTCTCCACAGGGCCGTGCAGAGCTGGTAATAGGCCCAGGCCAGATGGGAAGTGTGTGCCCCCCATTTCAAAAAAGGAGGACAACATGGCCGCCCCAAGGGGCCATGTGCCCACCAACATGTCCGTTCTACATAACACCTTCATATTAAACCTGTTCTAAAACAACTCAAGGCACATAGATCCCCTCCCCGCATGTGGCATATGGCCCTCTGGAACTTGTAGTCTGACCGTGGAATTCACAACGGATGGCTTCTGCGCTGTTTCTGCAAGGTGGCCTCCTCACTTCTCGATGGGCCGCTTACGCTATGGAAGCAGTAGCGTAAGCTAGGGGGGACCTCCTCATTGGAGTGCTCCCTCAAAATTGTGGGCCCCGGGCCAACTGGCCCCACTGCCCCTCCCTCTGCAGGCCCTGCCTCTCCATCCAGAGGGAAGGACTTGGAATCTGGACTGTATCACCTCTTGCCAGGAGTCTGAATAGACTCCTATGCTCCCAACACATCACATCTCTGTGGATTTTAAGTGTAAGCTGCTTTGGGAACCAATCTTGGCTGAGAAGCAGAGTCTACATGTAACAATTGGATACTCAAGACATCTAATGCCAGCAGTCATAAAGTTGGGTGGCCTCTTGTCAAGGACCAGAGGCTGGTAAGGGCTGCCCTGAGCTGTTCTGATTCCCAAGGAGTCACCACAGAAGTTTAGGGCTCCAGTCTGTCCAGAGTGCTCTCTACAAAATAAGAAATCACCAGGAGCATAGTGGAGGCAGGTTTACATCTGCTTCCAACTTGGCATGGCTAAAGCCCTACTTAAGAGCTACCATGGTGCCAAGTTTCATCTCTTTATCTTTAAAAATGACAGAGATGTAAACATTTTCATTACTTTCCATAGACTACAATGGAGCAGTTATCCAAAAACGGAGTGCAGCTTTGACGGTTAATCCGATGAAGCGGAGTGGAGCAGCGCCTCATCGGAGCTCCACTTTGAATTTCGGAGCGGGGCAGCCATGTCCTCTTAAACTATTTACTGGTTTCTTGGAACCTAACTTATGGTCAGAGCAAATGAATTTTATTTTTGACAGCGAAAAGACTGATATTACAACGTTGGATGAACAAATAATACAATGGATTTAGGACTTAAATAATGCTGTCTACATTTGAACGGGAGATATATTGGCTCCACTCATGAATGGATAAATCTATGGACATTCAGTCGGCTTTTCTTGAAGCTTATGCCTAATTTCCTGTTTGTTTGCTTGTTTGTTTGTTTTTAGAAGGTTGTATTTAATGACATTAATATGCATGCAATTTCTTGTCTGTTTTTCCTTTTTTTCTTTTCTCTTCACAATTTGTTTTCTTTTGATTAAAAAGATGAATAATAATACACACACTGGATAGACACAGCAACCTGCAGTTTTGAACTCTCCTTGGGGATGTGGTAATGGCTATGAGGATTGTCATGATTAGCACCTGTACTCCAAAATTTACCAGTACACCACTGGAAATTATGCTCTCCTTGTAACACATGGAGATCTCTCCATGTGTTACAAGGAGAGATCTTCGGGATGTGCGTAGTGTGGGGGGGGGGCAAGACCGCTTTGCGCTAGGTGTACAGCTGGAGGATTGTTTGTCTGATGGTTTTAAATCATTTTAGATCTATGTTGTAGTTGTTTGTGCTTCCTGTTGATGTCCTTACGTGCAGGACACAGAATCATGGGCTCAAATTACAGGACGCCAAATTCTGGCTGGACATCAGAAAAAACGTCCTGACTGTTAGAGCGGTACGACAATGGAACCAATTCCCTAGGGAGGTCGTGGGCTCTCCCACACTAGAGGCCTTCAAGAGGCAGCTGGACAACCATCTGTCAGGGATGCTTTAAGGTGGATTCCTGCATTGAGCAGGGGGTTGGACTCGATGGCCTTATAGGACCCTTCCAACTCTACCGTTCTATGATTCTACGATTCTATATTTTATCATGTATTTTAACAGTTCGTAATTTTTGTGAACCGCCAGAGAGCTTTAGCTATGGGGTGGCACAGAAATATAATAAATGTGATGAAATGAAGGATGTGGGTAGTGTTGCCTAAAGCAACATCATGAGTCAGTGGCATTGTTGAGACGGGAACCCAGAATTTCTTGGCCCCTAGCACAATCTCTTAGCCACTACTGTAGCTACGATGTTTTATCTTGGCATCTGAGCACAACAAATAAATATGGGGCACAGAATTAAAAGTTGCTTGTGAGTTGGCTCTCAAGAAGACTTGGTTTTGAGCAAATGTGTCAGGAAGCAGATTAATCAAGAGAAACATGAGTTTTCCTTTGCCATCAAAAAGGATCATCACCTTCCTCTCCTCTAAACGAAGTTTGTAAGATTATCCACTTTGGGGTTTATACATATAATCTTTATACCCAGACCCTGTTTTCTTTTTCGTTTTTAAATGAAATATCATGTCAGAATAATGCACAAAGGCTTACATAACATTATATTGGCAATATTATGCAAGATAAAACTCAGAGGAACGTTAATGTGAGAAGCGACAGATAGGAAAGCGATAATTGAAGGAAAGAAGAGCTGGAAGATCCCAATCTAGTTGTTGGCTGGGAACGTCTTAGACTTCTAAAGTTCTGGAAGGATTTTCTTATAATTCCTAACTTTTCACACAAACCAAAAGCTCTGGGCAATGCTTAGGCAATGGATACATCTTTCTAGGAACATGCCAAAACTATTCTCAGTTTTCCATGAAATGTTTTTGGCAGTGTTGAAAAATGCTTCCTTTTGTTAATTATTTCTTAGCAATCCATATAAAAATATGTTTGCCTGTTCATCTACATCAGGAGTGGGGAACACCGACTTTCCAGACATTGATGGACTCCAACTCCCATCAGCCCCAGGCAGTAAATGCCGGGTTGACTAGGCTGCATTCGGACAACACATTAGTCAATGTTGCAATCATGGGAATCAGGTCAGAGTGAATAAACCAGAAGGCAAAAGCAGCAGATACTGGGCATGGGGACAGAAGTTTTAGAAGTTGGATATTTTCACAAAGTGATTTGTCAGAAAATATTCCTATCCAACCTAAATTGCGATTTTCTACCTGAAAAATCAAAACAACAGAATATTCCGTAAAGCCCAGTGGGAAATTCTGAAGTGCAAGGAGCTCATTATGACTGACCCACGTCCCCAAGGAGAGTCCAAAATGCAGGCAGTGGTGTTGATCAATACCAACAAACCAATTCTAGAAGTTTGCATCTTCACCAGGAGCAAGTTGTTGGCAAAGCTAATGGGTCTTCATTGCCCACTCAAGACTAAACCGCAGCAAAATAGTTTGCATTGCAACAGGGATAGTTCATAGCAATATACTGATGCTGGAAAAGTTCATCTCCGGCCCTTTCTACACCTAAGGGTGTAGAGGGAGGCCAAGAGGAGGAACCCAGACTTACCTGCTTCCAGGATCATCCTCTTCATTCTTCATGGAGGAAGCAGAAGTTCCA
Source organism: Anniella stebbinsi (assembly GCA_029215795.1). Taxonomy (NCBI): domain Eukaryota; kingdom Metazoa; phylum Chordata; class Lepidosauria; order Squamata; family Anniellidae; genus Anniella; species Anniella stebbinsi. Next base: position 366,706,921 of record JARDYH010000001.1, read on the forward strand.
CTTCCTCCCGGGCGCGATGCGGCCGTCATGGACACCATTTTGTTTTCCTTGTGTCCCAGAGCTTCGTGTACGAACTCTCATGCACTAAGGGTAAGTTTTTTCCAAAAAATGTGCACGATCGCCCCCCCCCCTGCCCTTCCAGGGGTGGCAAAACTGGTGCCACCCCTTCCCCTGATGGGCACGGAGCCGCGTGGTGCGGCTCCGTGCCCATTTCTGCTGCTGCGCTTACTCATGAGCAGCAGCCAAGACAGTTCCTGGAACCGTGGGAAAATTAGGATTTTCCAGGGAGCCCTTATCCCTGGAAAAGCCCATCCCCCCCCCCCATGCCACCAGTAGTCCCTGTGTGTTATTTGCATACACAGGGACCAGCCGGGGACGGTCCCGGGTAAACAGGCCGGTGTAGAAACAGCCTCCATCTCAGCTACTATGAGGGTTACGGCTGGGCTGAGAGGGAACAGAGAAATCTGAGGGGAGGTGCCAGATGACGTCATCATCCCTGCCAATCAAAATGACCCATTGCTTTGACCAGGCAAGTCCTGGCTCCTTTACAACACTGGTATTTATTGGGGGTGTGCAGAGTGGATCTTCTCCGCCCCAAAATTTGGGGCACAGCTCCGATGAGGCGATTCCCCTCTCCAATTTTCGGAAGGGATCTGTCTCCCCGCACCATTGGTTTACCTGTCGGAAAACCGCTCCTTTTCTGGGTAACCGCTACATTCTCGTCAATGGGAATGAAATGCTCACCGTTCCCTCAGTTTTAAAGACAAACACATGAAAACTGGCACCGTGACAGCTTTTAAAGAGGGCTTTTGGAGCAGATCCCCGCATGCAGGGATTCATAGGGGATTTTTAAAGTCCGGACTCAAATGTCCTCTCGGGCACGTCTCGGGCCTTGATCTGCATGGCAAGGGGGCGAGGGAAATAGAGCAGCGAGATAAAACTAAAAGTGCTCTGCGCTCTAATAAATAAATTAATAAATGCCACAACTGCAGCACCCAGCTTGCTCATCTTCAGAGAGGGCACTGGACAGGAGCAGAGGCTTGCAGCAGGACGAGGAGGCGAGGCACGAGTCAAGGAGGCGAGGCGTAACAACAACAGCTTCCTCCTATATGCAAGGCTACAAGGCTTGGGGAGGAGAACGAGGAGAACGAGGAGGACGAGGACGTGGAGCCCCCCTCCCCCCGGACTGGAAGCCCAGCGCCAGCAGCCAGCCAACCACTCACACACTGACAGGCTTGGATTCTTTCAAAGATTTCTCACTGCATTTTTTTTGTAGATGCAGCTCATAGTGCAGAGATGAGAAAAGGTGACCACGTTTGAAATTTCCTCTTCTACACAACTACTAACGAAACAAACGTAATAGTGGCGATGAAGACGCTGGCACAACCCACCTGTGTAGGCTGACCATATGAAAAGGAGGACAGGGCTCATGTAACTTTAACTGTTGTAGAGAAAATGGAATTTCAGCCAGTGTTATTTGTATGCAATTAGTTCCTGGTGAAATTCCCTCTTCATCACAACAGTTAAAGTTGCAGGGGCCCTGCCTTCTTTGTATATGGTCACTCTAGTATAGTGCCTGCACCTTTAACAGTTGTGATGAAGAGGGAATTTCACCAGGAACTGATTGCATACAAATGACACTGGTTGAAATTCCCTTTTCTCTCCAACTGTTAAAGTTACATGAGCCCTGTCCTCCTTTTCATAGGGTCAGCCTACACCTGTGCATCCCAAGCCACAAGCTGAAGACCAACACTTTATTTTATTTATTTATTTATTTATTTATTTATTTATTACATTTGTATACCGCCCCATAGCCGAAGCTCTCTGGGCGGTTTACATAGGTAGGGTTGGAAACATTTGTTTTCTGTGAAGGCCACATGCCACCAATGGGCAGGGCCAGAAACAAAAAGGGGGGGTTCTTTCTTTCCCTTCTTCCTCACCCAGCAAGCTGCCGGCTGAGAGCTTGCTGGGTGAGGAAGGCTGTTTGAAATGACTCTGAGGGAATTGTGCTGCCCTGAGGGCTGCAGCTTGCCCACCCTTGTTTTATAATACCTGGAGTATGTCTGCATTCCCAATTCTCATTTCTATGTAAACATTTTAATTGTATTAGGCTGACCAGATAAAATCCAGTTCAGGACTCATGTAACTTTAACAGTGATACTGAGAGACAGGCCGTGAAGCCTGTTTCTCAGTAGATTCGAGCACCGGAGGGAAGCGGGTAAGGAACGCGAGGCGTGGGGCGTGGGGCACTTACCTGCTGGGGCAGCCAGGTCCGCCGCCACCGCCGCCGCGCCACCGTCGCCGGGTCCGCCGCCGCACTGCCGCCGCCGCCGGGGCCGCCGCGCCGCTGCCGTGCCGCCAACGCCGGGGCCGCCGCCGTGCTGCCGCCAACGCCGCGCCGCCACCACGTCCGCCGCCGCTGCCACCGCCGCCGCCGCCGCCAGGTCCCCCGCCGGCTCGTAAGGCCAGCGGCTGCGCAGAAGAGGTGGGGGAGGGCCGATTACGTCACTTCCGGATCCGGCCCTCCCCTGCCTCTTCCACGCGGCCGCTGGCCTTATGAGCTGGCGGGGGACCTGGCGGCGGTGGCGGTGGTGGCGGCGGTGGCGGCGGTGGCGGCGGTGGCGGCGGCGGCGGTGGCGGTGGTGGCGGCGGTGCGGCGGCGGCAGCAGAAGAGAACCCGCCCCAGTAGATCCGGGCTGATGTTTTTTGGGGGTGGGTGGCTTGGTGGGGGGGTTGTTTTGGGTAGGGGGGTGACTTGGGGGGTTTGTTTTGGGGGGTGGCTTGGTGGGGGGGGTTGTTGGCGGGGGGGAGACCGGGATTTTGGGTTCCAAAATCTGGTCACCCTACTCTAGCCCACCATCCTGTTTCCCAGTAGCCAGACGGATGCCCCTGGAAAGCCCACAAGCAGGACAATAAGGCAACTTAGAACAACAAATATATAAGAGAACATGAAAAGAAAATGCCCATCATAGCTAGGGTGACCCTATGGAAAGGAGGACCGGGCTCCTGTATCTTTAACAGTTGTAGAGAAAAGGGAATTTCAGCAGGTGTCATTTGTATGAATGCAGCACCTGGTGAAATTCCTTCTTCATCACAACAGTGAAAGCTGCAGGAGCCCTGGCCTCTTTTGTATCTAGTCAAGAGGGCAGGGCTCCTGCAGCTTTAACTGTTGAGGAAGGGGGAATTTCACCAGGTGCTGCATACATACAAATGGCACCTACTGAAATTCCTCTTTCTCTACAACTGTTAAAGATGCAGGAGCCCTGTCCTCCTTTCTATATGGTCACCCTATCATAGCTGAATTTCAAAATGTCAGTAGGAAAGATTTTGAACCTGAAAACAAATCTGAATTTTAAAATCTTGTCAAATTTCTAATGTATGAAATTTCTTCTCTACTTTAGCAGAGACTGATTCTGATTGTGATTCTGACTATTTTGCATTCATTATACTGATCTAGTACTGTTTATTGTTATGGATGTTTTATAGTTACTAGATTTTATTATTTTAATGATGATTTTATATGCATATGTTTGACTATATATTGTAGGCTGACCATCTGAAAAGGAGGACAGGGCTCATGTAACTTTAACAGTTGTAGAGAAAAAGGAATTTCAGCCAGTGTCATTTGTATGCAGTTAGTTCCTGGTGAAATTCCCTCTTTATCACAACAGTTAAAGTTGCAGGCACTATACTAGAGTGACCACATACAAAAGAAGGCAGGGCTCTGCAACTTTAACTGTTGTGATGAAGAGGGACTATCACCAGGAACTAATTGCATACAAATGACACTGGCTGAAATTCCCTTTTCTCAACAACTGTTAAAGTTACATGAGCCCTGTCCTCCTTTTCAGATGCTCAGCCTAATATATTGTATTTTTAACCTTTATGGAAGCCATCTTGTGAAGGCATTTGCCCTAAAAGGTGACCTACAACTATCTTAAGGCAGCAAGCTTATGCACATTTACCTGGAAGTAACCCCCATTAACCTCAATGACCAATGGCTTATTTCTGAATAGACGTCCATTGGATTGCACTGCATGTAAAGAAGCAAACAATACCACGATTGAGACATCAAATGCAGAACCACCCAAATCTGTAAGGATATTTTCTTTTAGCCTAGATAATTAATACATAACCACTCCGTCATGTGCCCAACGTTAAAACAAACTAGTGAAGAGTGTAAAAGTTCGTGTGCCCACGCATCCGCCAAAATTAAAAGAAAGCATCAGAAGTTAAGAGATGACCCTAGAAACAAAAGTTTGCATGCTTTTTAAAATTTCCAGAGGGGTAACCATGTTACTTGGTTGCAGCAAAACTACAAAGAGTCTGGTACCGCCTTGAAGACTGAAATAATAATTCCGGCATGAGCTTTTGTGGACACTGTCTACTTCATCAGTTGGATCTGATGCCACCAGCTTTTGTCCATGCTGTCCCCTTCATCAAATGCCATAAAACTCTTTGTTGTTTTTTTAAAAAATGTTTCAGTAGGCTTTGTTTAGAATGGATTTTGTATTTCGTTTACTATATTGGGATTTTTTTACATGTTGCTGACACCTGATCTCTTGTTTATTTGGAAGAAATGCATCCTGTATCATATTTGCACATCGAACATAAAACCTTTTTGTGGTTATATTAGATTTCCCTTGTGTGGTTGTAGTATATAAAAAGTTTCTTTGATGTCTCCCACCTCCCTGCCATCTATACATACACTTCCATTGATTGTTGGTTAGGGTATATTCCTCCCCTCCCCTCCACTGCCCTTTTTGGGGTCACCTGTTCTAAGCTACGAATGATACAGGTTGGGAATCTCAGAAGCATATCAAGAAAGAAATGGTGGGTGTATGGAATAGGGCCCAACTGTCCCCCCCTTTTTTTTAAGAGCAAACACTTCATCTCATGTGTGTTTGTGTTTGTGAGGAGCAATTGTGAAACAAAACCCCGTTTCATCGACAGCCCACCGGTCATGACTGCTCGCTTGAAATTCCATCGTCAGGAGAAGTAGCCGCAACTCAACCGAACAATCTCTCACAAAACATCTGCAACCAACTGACCCTGGCCTTAACCTTTAAATCTATCTTTTCATATTCATCTCAAAAGACCTTGTCAATGGCCAAGGAGACTCAAGAAAAGGATTCTTCAACAAATACACACACACACACACACACACAAAGATACAGAGGAAATTCAACCCAGATTAGGTGGCAAGAGATAATACGGCTTGCTCATTTTTATTCCGCTGCTCAAACTGGAGTTGAATTCATTTTCACTTTATCTTTATTCATGTTATTTAAACATAACATTCATTAGGATTGTGAACCGCAACAGATAGAAGAGAACAAAACTCCTCGCCAAAATTGGTGGGCATCTGTTCCCACTAGAGACGGACCACTGCCAAGCCTGGATCATGCCATATTTTTCCCTCTTCTTTCCCGAAATTCATTCAAAGTCAATTCAACAGTTTATGAAACCATTTGTTCAAACTTGCCATTAACCAAGTGAAATCGGTCATTTGTATCACCAACATTGCTTCAAAAAATGAGAGGTATTCATTACCAACTACGGACTGTTTGTCTTTAAGAAAATATCATTCAGACAAATGCATATTTTGCTATGAAACATGCTGGGCAGTAAAAGGCCAAGATGTTGTTGCTTGATAAAGCATTAGACAAACAGAAGTGTTGGAGTCGGGGATCAAAATATTTTGAAGCTGAAACTCAGAATATTGTTATAGGAAACATTTTTATGAATAAGTATTTTTTTCCCCCATTTATCGGCACACATTTTCCCTCCAATAGCAGTCTGACACCCTATTCCTGAATACATTCTTTGGAAACATGTCCTGCTAACCGTAATGGGGTTTACTTCTAAATAAATTGCTAGAAAAACAGCTCACATATAACATGGGCTTTTTAAAAAAATATCAAGCCAATAGGGTACCAGATCCAATCCTAAACATTTTACATGGTGGAAGTAAATCCTGCTGATGAAATTAGGAATGCCTTCTGTGTTGTGCCTTAATAATTAGGCCTCCAGGTATCTGAGGTACAACATAACATTACTGAGTTGCAAAATAGCAACAAAAATTACCGTGATACCTTAAAGTCCATTGCTTTTATGGTGACGTACGCTTTCATAGGAGAGAGCCCATTTTAGTGTATGCAGCAGTAAATGGCTTGAACTCATGACGCAATAAATAATACGTTCCTCTTTAAGATGCCGCAAGATCCTTTGTTGTTTTTACTGCAACAGACTAATATGGCTACCCTGCTAGAATTTGTCAACATTAAGATTACATTTCTTCCTTCCATGTGTTGGCTAGATATTATAGCTATCACCTTGAGCTGCAGCCTTGCATATACTGAAATCAATGGAACTTACGCATGCACAACAGAATGCAGATTTGCAATCTTAGAGCTTGATCGTTTTTAGGAGCGATGGTGGGAACACCACTCTCTTAGCACTAGAGTCTTGCTAGTTCTGATCCTATTGCAGTAGAGAAACTTTGGGCCATTGCTGCAAGGATGAGTGGTTTGGGAGGAAAGGGATGTACATATACTTCAATGAAGAAGGTATAACATGTTTTTAAAAAGGTTACTGAATGGGGATGGGGTGAGTTATTTGGGAAAGCTGTTATACCTTTTCAGAAAGCCTATATGAATACGCCCTCTTAAAGAACTTTTAAAATATTAAAACCCTCCAAAATGCAGCAGAACCGATGCATGCTTGCGTATATGTGTGAGCGAGACAGATAAAGAGAGTCAGAGTCATGTGCCTTGTTCTAAGTTAGGCTGACTATATAAAAAGGAGGACAGGGCTCATGTAACTTTAACAGTTGTAGAGAACAGGGGAAAAGCCAGTGTCATTTGTATGCAATTAGTTCCTGGTGAAACTCCCTCTTCATCACAACAGTTAAAGTTGCAGGGGCCCTGCCTTCTTTTGTATATGGTCACTCTAGTATAGTGCCTGCAACTTTAACTGTTGTGATGAGGAGGGAATTTCACCTGGAACAAATTGCATACAAATGACACTGGTTGAAATTCCCTTTTCTCTACAACTGTTAAAGTTACATGAGCCCTGTCCTCCTTTTCATATGGTCAGCCTATAATCTAAGTAATATTACAAACCCTATCCAACAGACACTTGTACAAGCATGTTAGAAGAAGACAGATTTATGATTTTAAATGCAATCGTATTGTGTTACTTTATGAGCTCCATCTGACGAGAGTTTTATTGCACGCTCGTTACTGGGCTCTCATGGATTTTGGTGGGTCCCTCTCACAGCGGCATCTGCCTCCTGCGCACCTCTCACCCCTTCTAGCCGTCTTCGCGCCACAAAAAAACACGGCCCAATAAGTCTAACTTATTTTTAAAGATGGAAGTTGCCGCTATCTCCTGCTGTGTGCAGGAGAAGCAGCGCGATCAAAACGGCCCACTGAATGGGCCTCATGCACGTTGTTTACTTCCTCTTTCAAAAGAGGAAGTAATGAGGGACAAACATGCAGGCGGAGAAGCAACGGTAAGGAAACGCGATTTCCCCCATGTGATGACGCTCTATGTATCTGCAGTATGAACCTATTTTGCAAGTGCATCAGGTAATTGGTTCTATTCTACACTTATGCAACATATGTCAAATCATTGTTCTCCCCCCACATGCAAAAATCTTCACAAACATATAAACAACAGTCAAAAAACTTCTCCAGGAACTGGGCGGAGGTGCATTAGTGAAGTCACAGGTGCTAGCCAATAGGCTCCCTCCACAGTCAGCTTCTCCCTATTCAGGGCAAACCATTCCAACAAACCCACACAAACAGTTGCACCTGAGATCTCATCCCAACAAAGAAAAAACAGATGTTATTTATAGAGCAGCAAAGGTGATACATTTAGCCAGCAAGCCCAATTTCCATTTGAAGTTCTGGCTAAAGGCAGTTTTCCTGCAAACTTATGGGAAGATGTATCCCTCACAAACACAAACACACACCATCATCCATACAAGCTTTTCAAACAAGACAAATGAAGATACTTCACCAACTTCCTAAAAAGTAATCTTTTTATAGGGGGAGGGAGAGCACCCAATCTTCCTCACTCTCTCCTACCATATCTGAAAAACTGCAAATTGCCAACATGTTATTCCAGCTTTCTCTCTACTCCATCCCTGCAACATTCACTCTTCTCTCTTGCCTTCCATGACCTTGCTGGGCACTTGTCTGCATAGCACTGACAATTTGCTAATGAACTGTTTTTGTTTTTAATTGCTTACTTAATTATGAAGCACTAACATAATAGCATTTCTAATTTGTACCATAATTGTATGCAGAGATGAAATGTTAGTATCCGTCATATTGCTTCCTTGTAATCATCTCTTGTTCTCGGGGAATTTCTAAAGAGATATGTTCTCTCCAAGGAAGATGACTTTTCGAAGATGCATTTCTTTCCACGACTATAATATAATATTTCATGGGGAGCCAGTGTCGGCTGCTATAGAGGATGCTTACAAGATATTAGCAGCCTTGGAATATTGGATGAATAATGCATTTGCAAAACCACACATCTTTTTTTTTTCTTTTTTGGAATAAATGGGAATGGGAATTTCTCAGTAATTTTAAACAACATGAAATAATTGTCAACTAAAAGTTGCATTGTTTGCATGGTGTTTTATGGGGGCATAAGAAAGTGAGAAACTCAGAAAAATAACAGAGAATAGACATCGTACCACCCTGATTCTTTAGAGAATTGCTTTTGTCTAAATATGTGCAAACTAGCATTCATTCTGAGCAACAGAGAGTCTGCTTGATCTCCATCGTAGCAAAGAAGTATGTGGATTTCATGCCGGCTGTGGACCATTGACTTTAGTTGCACTAATAAGGCAGCAGTACTACTTTGAGAGTAGTCTCACTGAACACAATGAGGCTTACTTCTGAGCAAAACTGTGTAAAGCAACTGATTGTTTTACAGCCAAGAACTTCAGCTTGTGCTAATAAAAGAAAGAAAGAAAACTCAAAGGATTATTTATTTGCCTCTCACTTTCTGCAGTAAAAAAAACCATGCACATTTAAAATGTTCATGGCTGAAGCACCAACATATTTTGGCCGTTTGCAAAATGATCTGTAAATATAAGAAATATACTCTTCACGTAAGGCTCAGAAAATAACCATCGCCCTGCCCAAAGATGGAGGTTTCCCCCCAATATATCCAAACTGCAACATCTAATTAAGTAGAGGCTTCATTGCAGGCCTAACAAGAGAGATCAAAGAAGAGGAGCTGATCTATGTATCCAAAAATACAAGTATTGGCCTGCCTCATTGTCACCCACACAAAGACCTGAAGCCTAAAATCCTTTACTCAACTAAATTCTTAATAAGTAAACTGAGACTAACCCTCTAATACCAGATTTGTTAAACAACGTGATTTCAGCCCCTGCTATTCATGCACCTTGTACAAGTAAAATGACTGTTAAGGCTAAGAATCATGAAAGAGTCGTTTTATATAGCTGCTAAATTCCCCTCAAATCTCCTTGCAACTTAACGAGTAAAGAAAGCTCAATGTGTAATACCGGCTAATGTGGGTTATGCTCGAAAATACTATCAACCTATCTTTGTGGCTTATCTAAGCCTGGATAATACTTTAGCCTTTATAGTAGACCCAACTCCATTTTTTTCTCCCAAGTCTTGACTATGTATTTCCTAAAATCCTTTTGCAAAGAGTTAAATTGGATGTGAAATCTGTACTAGGCTCCGGAGTTCTCTTTGTTCTAAGACTAGCCAGCAAAGTCTTGCTTCTATATCACTTTCATTGCCTTCTGATTGAGCCTGACAGTGTGACAGAGAAGCAAAGAGAGGCAATTCCAAGCTGAATGCAGGCCTTTTTCAGCCAAGCATCAGACTGCTCCTTCGCCCCTGAGAAAAAGAGGGAACAGATGCCGGTCGCAAGCTTCCCTAACAAAGTCCTAACTTTGATGCAGATGGAGGAGGAGGGGGAAATATATATAAAAAGATTGCCTCACTTCAGAAGACCTTGAAAGGGGCACAAAAGGAAAAGGGAGAGAGACAGAGAGAGAGAGAGAGAAAAGCAGGGACTGGGATGCTTTAGGAAGCTACAGCACTTTTAAGAAATGTGTTGTTGGAAAGGTTTCAGATCTTCAGAATCTGGAGCTCCGTCGGCCTCAAAAACTAGCTGAAAAGATCTGGGTGCCGTTATGAGAGGTTTTCTTTTTTTTATTGGTTTTGTTTCCCCTCTCTAATGATGGTGATGAGAATGAACGTTCTGCTGGCACGGAAATGGCTGGCTGTAATGGTGTTCCTTGTTTTCGGAAAGTCAAACAGTTGTCCACACAAGTACACACGCAAACCGTGCCGGAGAAAAAACATGTGGAAAGGTGTATTCTGTTTGGAATGTTGGCTGTTTCAAATTCAAGCCTGGTGTTTCCTGGCGCTTCGAAGACGGTCTCATGTAGATTAAGCCACACAGAGGGCTTTTAGAGAAGAATCGTTCCCAAGGGGTGAAGTCAGGAAGTGTATTTTATTTATTGAGGTAAAGCGGTAGTCCCAACTCATTCAGACCTGAAGATCACCTATCTCTCTGACTTCTGGGGGAGGAGGAAAAGAATCGTCCCTCTTTCTTGATTTTCCTCTATCCTACTCCCAGATCTACACTGGACAGGATATAAAACATTGAAAACGTTTTTGAAAACTGTATATGGAGTGTGTCCTGGGTCCCAACAGTTGTCACTAGTGTTATAAACTGTTTTAAAGCAGTACAGTAGATCCCTGCCTCTGTCTCTTTCCACTTAAGGGATAACAAACCTCATTTGTTTTGTTTTTGGTGGAGCCACCAACGTGATCCAATTTAGCTTTGGGCATGGCCAAGGACTGGGCCCCAAGCCACCATCTGAACACCAGTAGTTTAGAACATTTCTACATCACCTCTCTACAAGGTACGTCCCATAATTTTAGGTCTCAATTGATTTTGATTATGCCCCTTTTATAGAGTGACCAGATACAAAAGAGGGCAGGGCTCCTGCAGCTTTGACTGTTGTGATGAAGAGGAAATTTCACCAGGTGCTGCAGGCATACAAATGTCATCTGTCAAAATTCCCTTTTCTCTACAACTGTTCAAGATACGGGAGCCCGGTCCTCCTTTCCGTATGGTCACCCTACTCTGTGTCTCTGGACTGATTGAGGGTTACAGACTACACTCAATTCAGGCAGGAAGCACTCAGGGTGGTAGAGGGAGCCTTTAGGGGTTGCTTGTTGTTCATGATGACATCACAAGGCTTGTGAGGGTGGGGGGGGGCATCTGCTTGATACAGCTCTGCTCCAGATTCTCAGCTGGTGCCAGTTGCTAGGAGCACTTCCCCCCCCCCAGCTAGGCTGGCGAGTGAACGGTGATCCAATCCTCTCAGATCAAAATCTTGCTCCTAGTAACCACTCATTTAGCTTATGGCCACAAAGCTCTACATCGGACTGCCATTGATGACGGTTAAAATAATGCCCACCTGTGCAGGATTCTATGGCTCATTTGTTAATAAATAAACACAAGTCCTCAACCTCTTCAGAACCACCTTTAGGCAAAGCATAGATTAGGAGGCTGCTGAAATTCCCTTTTATCTACAGCTGTTAAGGATACAGAAGCCCTGCCCTCCTTTTCATAGGGTCACCCTAAGCAAATCTATGAAATAAAATAAAGTTGACTCGAGACAAAATTTAAATAACTGAACATTTGCTGCCTTTAAGTGATGGACGTAGGATGAAGAAAGGGGCAACTTTGTTTGTTTGTTTGTTTGTGTACACAGTTAAAAATATACATAAGATATGTTAAGAACATATGGTCATCAGAAGAGCCCTGCTGGATCAGACCAAGGCTCCATCCAGTCCAACATTCTGCTCACGCAGTGGCCAGCCAGCTGTTGGCCAGGAATCAACAAAGCCAGACACGGTGCAACAGCACCCTCCTACCCATGTTCCCCAATGACTAGTGTACACAGGCTTACCACCTAGGATATTGGCAGTAGCACACAGCCACCAGGATTAGCAGCCATGGATAGCCTCCCCCTCCAGGAATTTATCCAACCGCCTTTGAAAGCCATCCGAATTGGTGGCCATAAGTATACATCTGGTTATTCATGTATGTGCCCCAATCGCATATGGTGAGAGTACAAGGCTGTGAGGGTGAGGGGTAGTAAACCTCCCCCTTTCCCCGGCCTTTCCGCCATGTTCTAGTGCCAGGTCCAGCAGTCAAGGGGCACCATTGCTGGACACCTGCTGCTGCCCACCCTGCAGTTGATCCCATCCATGCACTCCAAGGCTTCTGACCGTGGCACCTGTCCTCCTCCTCGCTCTCACTGCCTGTTCACCTGTCCTCTCCAATTGAGCAAGCCATGAAAAGAGGGAGGAGAGCGTCCCTCTGGGCATGTTGCAGATTGGGCTCAGCGGGAAAGGGCAAAGTGAACGGCCAGTGCGGAGGAGGCAGGCCCCACTCATAGCCAGCACTGGCTGGTGGCTCTTTTCCGACAATACCAGAAGGAAGCCAGGGCAGAAAGAAAAGTCCCTGAACTTGGGATGGGATGGGAGCTTGGAGCAGGTGTAATGGAACTCCGGAGTCTTCAGACGTCTTACAGTGACCTTTTCCAACAGCCTGTGGCTCAGAGCTTTACCTGGCGAAGAGAGGGAGAGGCTCACACATTGGCTGAGTTCGGATGATACTTTAGGCAATGGAGGGGGGAATAGCGTACTAGCCATGCATTATTTTGGCGGCGGCGCAGCGGCACCCATCACACGACATGTTGCCCCTCCCCCCAGTCGCGCGGCTGAAAGTCCTGGCGTCCTTCTGGGCTGCTGCGTCTGCTCCCTCCCACCTCCCTCAGTCCTCCGGCCGTATCCCAGCATGTACCACAAGTTCGGAGCAGCCAGGAGGTTTTCGGCTGCTCTGGCCAGAAAACTCTATGGCCAAACAGAATAGGACACGGAGAGAGGTGGGGTTTCCCTCCACACGACACTTTAAACAACGGAGTTCAGGATAAACAACTGAGCAGCCCATTGTTTTTCTCCGTTGTTTAAATACTGTCAATTGTGTGTGCATTGTGTGTTGCCCTCCACACGACACAATAAGCAATACAAGTGATGATTGTTTTCCCCTCCCTTCTTTGATTATCGTGTCGTCCGAAACAGGCCATTGCCTGTGTTTGAACGACACAATATCCACTGGTGGTTTTAGCACTCAACCGTCAGTTGAGCGGTCACCGGTTAGTATTTGTGTCGTCTGTCAAGCAAAAAACACCTCACGGATGACTTTTTCCTCAAAACACCCAACGGAGAAACACAACCAGCTGCAGAGCTGACTATTCGCTCAACCGGTAGTTTTTGTGTTGTCCGGACAGAGCCAGTAGAGTTTTCCACCCGTTGAGTTTATTTATTTATTTAAAACATTTCTTAGCCGCCTTTCAGGGCAGAAGCTCTCCCAAGGCGGCTTACAACCATAAAAACAGTGTACACATCAAAAGCAATAAAAAGTAAAATCTCAATTAAAACAATAAAAGCTAACATTAAAAACGAGTATTCAAGTATGAGAAGGCCGTAGTAAAATAAAACGTTTTTAAGGGCTTCTTGAAAACCTGTAAGGGTGGTTGATTTTTTTCGCCTGGCTACAGAGTTCGCCTGGCAAGAGTGGCCCAAAACCGTGCTGACTGCTCTGCTGCAGCCAGCACACAACTCGCAATGGCTGCGGGGATAGCACCTGGAGGACTGAGGGAGAAGGGAAAGCAGGGAGAGGGGCAGGTGGTTTGTCAGCCAAATGCCGATTTGAGTAGGAATCCGCTCCCTGCAAATCTCAACTGCTCCACGGGGGCGTGGCAACATCTCGTGTGGGGAATACCCTTAAAAAACCCAACCCTCCATTGACAAATGTGTTGTCCAAATGCAACCACTGAAAGAAAAAGGCAGAAAGCACCTGGGGGGGGGGGGGAGAAGGGGGGAGAAGAACATCCCTTGTAGCCATTTTGGAACAAACAGAACTCTGGGACAGTTGAGGACAAGCCCTGGATCAGAAAGGCCTCACACACTGTAAAATCTGTGCCAGTCCCTGTCTTGTTTAAATGACAACCTCTTGCAGTTTGGATCCACTTCTTTTGTGGGTGCCAACCTCTAAGGGCACGATCCTATGCAAGTTTAGACCAGGGGGGGATTCTACAACTCCCAGCATTCCCCAGGTGACTGCTGAAGTGGAATTTGGCAGCATCCCTAGAGTTTATTTATTTACCGTGCTTCGCTACCGCCCAATAGCAGAATTAAAACCAAAAAATGCAACACGCTAAAACATAATATAAAACTTTGAAAAGTTTAAAACTACAGTACGGATCCACAGTAAAAACCGGCAGCAGTGTAAAACATTTAAAAATACAATAACGACAGAAACTGAAAGTCTAAAAGGACTGGCAAAATAAGTGTTGGGAATATTTCTACCTCGTCTGCAAATTACAGGAAGGGGGCAGTGTTGCAGTTAGTTAATCCGTGGGAATATTTGGGCATAGCTAGCTTTAGGATCTCCATAGCCTATGGTATGGTTTCCTGTGATTTGCTCCTCCCCTTCCTCCCCTCCTCTACCTCTGACCTTCCTCCACTGCTGGGAGCACATGGTTTGCTCTCTCTCTCTCTCTCTCTCTCTCTCATTCCTGCCTATGTAATGGAACCCAACATGAACTGTACAAATTCCTTTTGAAACTCTATGCTTGTGAGTAAAAACTCTTTTCTTCCTTCAGTGAAGAAGAGTTTGATCTCTTTTTGTTGGTCTAAGGCTGCCTCTACAAGAGGCATTTAAAGCTCTTTCAAGGCGCATTAAAAAATTTACCTCTACAAGAACGGCGCGCAAATCGGGCTTAGAGGCGCGTTTTCTCTCCGATTATGTGCATTATCGAATGCGCGTTAAATAGCGAGTTTTATTTTGCGGCGGGAGGAGAAGCGCATTATCGCTATGTAAACAGTAAATTTCCGCGGCTCCGCTCGTTTGGTCCTGCGAAGCTCCGCATGTGAACAGGGAAAACGCGCGTCCCATAAAACTGGTAATGCGCTTAATCGTCTTCGTGTGTAGGTATTCGACGTAAATGCGCTTCTGCGATTATGCGCATAATCGGCTAACCAGGCACAAAGCCAAATTCTTGTAGATGAGGCCTAAGGTAGACAGGAGTGCATGTGAAACTGGTAAATGCTCATTCCGTTTTGCCTTTTGCTTTTTGCTCTGCTAATTGCCTTCTAAGAGGAGGCATCATTACTGAATAATTTCCAACAAGAAGGTCTTCATCTGGTGCTCAAAAGAGCACAATGTGGGCACCATGTGAACCTCTCTGGGGAGCTCATTCCGCAACCTGGTGCCACAACAGAAAAAGGCCTTCTTCGTAGTTGCTACCTACCTCAACTCATTTGCTAGGGACACCTGGAGCAAGGCCTCTGAAGATGATTTTAGGGTCCACACAGCTATATATGGTAGGAGACAATCCTTCAGATAACTTGGCCAAAGTCATTTAGGGTTTTGGAAGTTAATATCTGCACTTTGAATTGGGCCCAGAAATGGAGTGGCAGCCAGTGTAAATCATAAAGCCTAGGTGTAATATGTTTATATTGGCCAGTCCCTATTAACAATCTTGCTTCCCTGTTTTGGACCAGCTGAAGTTTCCAGACTGTTTTCCAAGACAGATCCATGTCTAATACATTGCAATAATCCAGACGAGAGGTTTCCAAAGCATAGATAACTGTAGCTAGGCTATCTCTGTCTAGATGCAGACATAACTGGTATATCAACTTAAGCTGATAAAAGGTGTTTCATGCCACTGAGTCCACCTGGCCTTCTAATGACAATGCTGGATGCTGGATGCAGGGCATTCCCAAAATACGAACCTGATGCTAAAGTGGGAGTGAAACCCCCTCCAGAACAGTTTGAACATCACTGAGCTGGCAGACAAGTCACCCACTAACCCTACCTCTGGCTTGACACTCAATTTATTTGCCCACATCTAGTCCATTTCAAGTCCATTGAGAAATTCTATGAAAGGAGCGAAAGAGCTGGGTGTCATCCCCATATTGGTAACATCTCAGCCCACATCTCCATATAACCCTCCCCAGCAGTTTCATGTAGTTGTTAGCACAGGGGGAAAGACAGAGCCCCAGAGAACCCCATAGGTAGATAGAATTCCTATAGATCACAGCGACCTCCACTCCTCGACCCTCTGGTTGGTGTTGGTCCTGCACCAAGTCCAAAGGAGAGCACAACTCCCACCCAGATCTCAGCCGGTCCTCTCATCCACAAATAAATAATAGATGAGGGAGATTTGGGTTTGGACTGACCTAGCATTAAGTTACACCACCAGACCCAAGAGCAAACTGGTAAGGCAGCCGAGAACCATCTGGTTGGAGGAAGAACCGGAAATGGAGATAGGTGTAAGGCGCCTAGCCCCATTTCTCTTCAACTGGCCTGTATTACTCCCCTGGCTTGCTCTTGCTAGGATCATGAAAGGCAGGTGACTCAGTGCAAATACGTGAGACCTGAGAAGGAATAGATGGGAACGTTGTAGCAGCTCACTACGCGCATCATCACACAGGGGGAAATCGTGATGGCTTAACATTGCTTCTTCACCCACACGTTTGTCCCTCATTACTTCCTCTTCTGAAAAAGGAAGTAAACAACGTGGGCCATTTTGATCCCGCTGCTTCTCCTGCACACAGCAGGAGAGAGCGGCAACTTCCATCTTTGAAAATACGTCAGAGTTTCTGGGGTGTCTTTTTGTCACGCGAAGAAGGCTAGAAGGGGGATTGGCGCACGGGAGGCAGATGACGTCATGGGAAGGACCTTTGAAAATCTGTGAGTGCCCAGTAACGAGCAAGCAATAAAGCGCTCCTCTGATGGAACTCTACAACAAGGCAAGATCAGAAGGTGAAATGGAAGATTCTATTGGGTGAGGAGCCCATCCACCTGATTTCCACTTGCCAGACTGTGTCCATGAGAGGTGGAGCCTAATGGGGCGGAGTGGATCCTGATGGGGTGGGCTAGTGGGGTGGAGTGAGCTGTACCATCATCATGAAGCTGACAAGGTAAAGGCAATGCTTCCCAGAAATCCTGGCAGTCGCCAGGACTATAGAGGAGATGGTGGTAGAAGCCACAGAAGTGAATGAGGACAGTTTGGAGAAACCTTAACATGCTCCGCCTCCAGCCTGAGCTGAATCAGTTTGACAGTTAACTTTCAGCTCTCCTTTAGTAACCAGTATAGATCCTCCAACACTGGTGAGATCTGGTCAAACCACAACACCCCTACCAACAGCTTTGCAGCCATATTCCCAAGCCAGTTGAAGTTTCTGAGCCACCTTCCGGCAGTCTCATGTAGTGGTCCAGCCCTCCCCAACCCGGTGCCCTCCAGATGTGTTGGAGTGCACTTCCAGTAAAACACATCTGGGAAGCACCAGGTTGAGGAGGGTTTCAGAGGTTAACCTATAAGTTGCTAGGGCATGGGTAACTTTAAGCCGGGGTAGAGTATCATATCATCATAGAGTAGAGTTGGAAGGGGGCCTATAAGGCCATCGAGTCCAACCTCCTGCTCAATGCAGGGATCCACCTTCAAGCATCCCTGTTAGATGGTTGTCCAGCTGCCTCTTGAATGCCTCTAATGTGGGACAGCCCACCACCTCCCTAGGTCATTGGTTCCATTGTCGTACTGCTCTAACAGTCAGGAAGTTTTTCCTGATGTCCAGCCGGAATCTGGCTTCCTGTAACTTGAGCCCATTATTCCGCGTCCTGCACTCTGGGATGATCAAGAAGAGATCCTGGCCCTCCTCTATGTGACGACCTTTCAAGTCTTTGAAGAGTGCTATCATGCCTCCCCTCCGTCTTCTCATCTCCAGGCTAAACATGCCCAGTTCTTTCAATCTCTCCTCATAGGGCTTTGTTTCCAGTTTAGCTACAGCAACACAACACCATCTGCAACACCTAAGAAGAAACATCAGGCGTGGTAGGGCTTCTGGTTTAGAAATCCTTCCCTGTCCTATGTGCCCAACGTGAGTCAATTTGGCCTCTGTCTATGCAGAAGAAGTCAACCATGTGGATTAGTTCAAATAGCTGAAAATTATTAATAATATACTGTTAAACCGGTTTTCCCCAACTGGACGGCTTCCAGACATGTTGGATTAAAATCCCCATCATCCCCAGCCAGCATGGCTACCTGGAGGACACCTGGTTGGGGAAAGTTGTGTTAAACTCTCACATTATCACAAAGGGACACTAAGAATGAAGGAATCCTTGTACATCATGGGGGGAAAACACATACAGCATCTTTGCTCATTGATGCAACCAAAACACGGAGGGGTTATTATAATGTGCATTCCCTTGACACAGACTTTTATTTCATGCAAATGACTATGATTAGGATTCAAATACATTTTTTTTCTGTTTTCACACATTACTTAATCAATGTGAAGTACTGTGTAAAAATTGCATCTCTTCCTAACAGTTGTTTTGACCAAGTCAAGTATTGCTGCTAGAATTCTAATCCAGACTTGTGATTCAATTATCATTTGGAGACTTTCTAAATTCAAATTAAGTTTACTAAAGAGAAAAAGAAGAAAAAAGATGGTTAATACTACCAACATGGATCAATTGTAAGAAATTAGCAGAGCAACTCCCTTTGGCCAGAAAATGTGAAATAAGGTAATGTAAGAAGTTTTTGTCTTTTTAAACTCGGTTTGCAAAAAAAGGGTAATGAAGAAGAAGGAATTCTGGGCATCAAGACATACAATAAAGGCTCCACCTTTCTGTTTGTTAACGTTGAGCCAAATCTTTCACATTTTTCTCCATTTCATTTTTTTGTCGTATCAAAAAACATGCATTCCTTTTTCAGTGATATTCCCCACCCCCCACCCCGGTGCTTCCAGTGTGGCATTGGTGCATAGCATTGCGCTTCCACCACGGAGACTTGGGTTCAAATCTTGCAAGACGTGCTCGATGACCTCCATGAGCCAGTCACTGGCTATTTTTACGCCGGCCTTTTGACCCGAGGTTGTCCCTGGGTGCTCCCCATGCATCCAAATCATGCACAGAGACTCCCGGGGGCAGGGGGGGATGGGGACGGGTTTTCCCAGGCTTTCTTCATCCCTGGAAAAAACTGCTTCTTCGAGTGGCCTCAGGGCCGTCCTGAGACCGCGGGAGGTGTGGGCGCCCATCCCGCCTGGTGCCCGCTTACTCGCGAGAAAGCAGGTGCCAGAAATGGGCACGGAGCTGCACAGTGAAGCTCCGTGCCCATCAGGGGAGAGGGGGCTACATTTTTGCCATCCATGGGATGGCGGGGGGAGGGCACGATTTCGGGGGGATCTTAAAAAAAAACAAGACCTCTCAGTGGCTTTTGATACCATCGACCATGGTATCCTTCTGGAACGCCTGAGGGGATTGGGACTCAGAAGCACTGTGCTTCAGTAGTTCCGGTCCTACCTCTCGGGCAGGTTCCAGATGGTGATGCTTGGGGATAGTTGCTCCTCAAAGAAGGAGCAGCTATGTGGTGTACTACAAGGTGCCATCCTATTCCCAATGCTGTTTAACATCTACATGAAACCGCTGGGAGAGATCAACCAGAGGCATGGGGCAGGGTGCTATCAGTACGCTGATGACACCCAAATATATTTCTCTATGTCTTTGACAACAGCGTCAGCTAAGGATAGTGTGGGTCCTCTGAATGAATGCTTGGAAGAAGTTATGGGCTGGATGAGGAAAAACAAACAGAAGCTGAATCCAGACAAGACGGAGGTGCTTGCTGTCAAAGGCCACAATCTGGGTTTGGAGGTGTGTCAACCAGTTCTGGAAGGGGTTACACCCCCCCTGAAAGGCTGTGTTCACAGCTTGGGGGTGCTCCTGGATCCGTCGCTCCAGATGACAGCACAGATAAATGTGACGGCCAGGAGTGCCTACTATCAGCTTCGGCTGATAATTCAGCTGGACCCCTTCCTAGAGTTGGAAGACCTGAAGATGGTAGTGCATGTGCTGGTAACTTCGAGGCTCGACTTCTGCAATGCACTGTACATAGGGCTACCTTTGTGCCTAGTCTGGAATCTTCAACTAGTTCAAAATATGGCAGCCAGGTTGGTCACCGGTACACCTAGGGGTGACCATATTACACCAGCTTTAAAATCACTCTACTGGCTACCAATTACTTTCCAGGCGAAGTACAAAGTGTTGGTCATTACCTTTAAAGCCCTACATGGTTTGGGTCCAGGTTACCTGCGGGATTGCCTTTCCCATACAATCTGCCAGGCACACTCAGGTCCTCTTGGGAAAAATTTACCACAGTCAGCCAAAACTAGGCTGACAACTATTATCCAGAGGACCACCTCTTCTGCCTCTCCCAGATTGTGGAATGGCCTGCCGGAAGAGATTCGCCAACTTAACTGTCTTCCAGAATTTAAGAAAGCCATAAAGACTTATCTCTTCTGGCAGGCCTACCCAGTCGAATTTTAAGCATTTTATTGGTATTTTAACAATGTATTGGTTTTTATATGTTTTTAATCAGTTTTATGTATTTTATATCATTTGTTTTTAATGTTGTTCCCCGCCTCGATCCATAGGGGGAGGCGGGTAAGAAATAAATAAATATATTATTATTATTATTATTATTATTTCATCTCTTTCTCGCTCATGGCAGTTTTTCTAGACAGACATGACAGGCTTTGCCAAGTCATGTTGTCTTTTACAGATTCAGGAATTTCCTAACGTTTGAGCATGTTTTAATTGTGACTGCTTTCTGGATGTTGGTGTGGATGTATTTTGGTAGGCCCAGTTTCTGAAGGTTTTCTGCATGGTTTTTTGATGTGATGCCAGTGACTTCTTCTTGTTGTTATCTCTCTTTTCTTGCTCGTGGCAGTTTTTCTAGATGAACATGCTGGGCTTTGCCAAATCTTGCTGTCTTTTTACTGATTCGGAAATTTCCTGAAATTTGAGCATGTTTTAAGTATGACTGCTTTCTGGATGTTGGTGTGGATGTATTTTGGTAGGCCCAGTTTCTGAAGGTTTTCCGTATAGTTCTTTGATGTGATGCCGATGACTGAGGTGACTAACGGGATAATTGTGACCTTTTCCTGTCGCCATAGTTCTTTGACTTCCATGGCCCGTGGCGTATATTTTTTCTCTCTTTTCCTCTTCACAGACGATTTATGGAAATCTACCCCCACCTAATGGACACTGTCACAGAACAAAGACTGATAGATCAAAAAAGCGTTATAATCAATAACAAAAGGCAAATGGAACATGAAATTAAAAAACAAACAAAGAAGAAATAGCACAACAGAACACCAACGTGAAAAGCACAGATGCACCATCAACAAGCACATGAACATCCATAGAAGAAACAGCAACCGTAGACACAGCAACCCCACTAGAGGACTCCTGGACAACGCCACAACCCGAAACACACAACGACACAACAAACATGATCATAGAGCAGCACCTGATGGAAGAAATTGAGACAAATCTAACAAAATAGAGAGAAACTGACCCAACGAAAAGAAACCCACTACCTAGTCTAAAGTTTAACAAGGATACCCAGAAACTCATAAACATAATGAATAGTAAACTCACGACTTAACAACGATAGCAACCAAGATGAAATACACACAGTCATCTATGCAGCAGCTACAGCAGTCCTCACCTGTAACAAACAGGAACTCCCCACAAGCAACAACACACGCAGATTAGAAACCAAATCAAAATGGCAAATCAGAATTGAAAACAAAATAAAAGAGCTACGAAAGGATATAGGAAGAATGATGCAATACATAAATGGAAACCGCTCGAAAAGCATCCTCAAAAACACCCAAGACATCATAGCAAACAATAAAGAAACAGCAATAGTATCTCTCAACACACTGAAACAAAAACTGGCAGTCCAGACCACCAGGCTAAGAAGATACAAAGAATCAAATGAAAGAAAAGCCCAAACACCCTTTTTAAAAGAAATGAGAAATTATTAGAACAAAGAATAAGCAAGAAAAAAGAAAACAACATTACACCCCCAACTAAAGAAGAAATAACCACATTCTGGAAAAATATCTGGTCAGAACAGGTACAACACAGAGAAAACACAAACTGGATAAGACAAGAAGAAGAAAGACAGAGACAACTACCACAGCAAACAAAATATACAACAACTCTGGAGGAACTGAAGGAAACAATATAAAGGACACACAACTGGAAAGCACCAAATACAAAACTTCTGGTACAAACAGCTTGCATCAACACACGAATACCTCACTCAACAGATCAACACAATCATAGAACACCCACACCTATTCCCTCTATTCCTAACCAAAGGCAAAACCTACATTAAACCAAAAATTCCAGATACCCAAAACCCAACTAATTACAGACCCATAACATGCCTTCTAACACTCTACAGAATTATAACCGCCACAATCACACAAAAAATTGAAGCACATCTCACCCAATATAATATACTCACAGAAGAACAAAAAGGATGTAAAAAGAACAGCAGAGGATGCAAAGAACAGTTAATAATAGACAGTGTCATCATGAAGCAAACAGAAAAACATAAAAGAAATCTCCACACCTGCTACATAGACTATAAAAAGACTTTCGACTCCATCCTACACAGCTGGCTGAAAAAAGTACTCAAAATATACAAAATGCATCCCTCAATCCAAAACTTTCTGACAAGGATCATGGAGACATGGAGAACGACAATACATCTCCTCTTCCTTTTCTACTACATTTTTGTTATTAGATAGTGCTGTGTTGATGGGGTAAGTGTGTTTTTCTTTTTGTCTACAACTGTTATGTCTGGTCGGTTGCAAGGAATTGTCTTGTCCGTATGAATTGTTCTGTCCCAGTATGATGTGCATTTTCCAAGATTGTTTTGGGTGAGTATGTATAGTATGGTGTGGGTTGTTTGATGAGGTTCAGGTTGAAGGCCAGTTGTTGGTGAATTATTTTTGCAGCTGTATTGTGTCTGTCCATATAGTCCATTCCTGCCAGAATTTTACATCGTCCTGTTACATGGTCTATTGTTTCTTGGAATCTATGGCATTTTCTACATAAGCCTGTTGTTACACTGTTGTCTTTTATGATGTATTTTTGGTAGTTCGTGGTTATCTTTTTTGATGCATTTTTATTGTTGTTATTATTGTTCATTATTATTATTATCATTATCATCATTATTATCATTATTATCTTAATGGTATTCCTGAATATAATTTCCTTTCCTCTCCACCTCCCTCTTGCTCGCCAGCAACTTAAAGGCAGATACTTCTGGGCTGAGAAATTCTCCTCTTTGTCTCTTTTTATTCCGCCCAGACACATTTTTTCAATTAAAACAGATTTGTGCAAATTATTCTGAATGCACCACAAATCTCTTTGCACGGTTAAAGTTGATTTATCGGGGATGGGAAGTGAAAATTAAAATACGTCAATAGCTTACAAAAGAAGAGAAGAGGAAAGCGAGGAAGAAAAGACCCTCCCCTGTGCCATTAATCTCAGGACAAACTTGTCTGGCTTTGAAAAGGGCCTTGCCTGTTTCGCTCAGATGAAAAAATAGAGTGTGGCTGCAGTCCCATGCTATGCATGCTTTCCTGGGAGTAAGCTCTACCGTACATAGTATGAATTGCTTCCAAGTAACTATACAGAGGTCCGCTCTGTCCGGCTGCAGTCTTAGGTATACTCACAGAAGAGTAAGCTCCACTCAACCCTGCAGGACTTACTTCTGGGTAAACATGCCTATGATCCAGCTGCATATAGCAATTTGGAAGAAAGTAATCCTTTCATTTCTTACCTTACCTTCTCTCTTTCTCTCTTTCTCCATTTAAAATGTGTGAGAATGTCACACCTTTTAAACTGGCAAATATGTTTAGTTCACTTTTTGACCACCCAGTAACCTGAGTTCTCTGGGCAGCGTATAGGAGAATTAAAAATATAACATACAAAATCACAAGAAAACGATAATAATAAAACAGCACAAAATAAAAGCAGCAACAAGAGTTTTTTAAAAAATCCACGATGCACATCATAACCAGCAGCCAAAACTAGAACACTGCAAAGATCTAAAATCACTCAAACAGTTATTTAAATGCCTGGGAGACTAAAAAGGTGCTGGGAAGACCACAACATAGGTGTCAGTCAAGCCTCTCAAGTAAGGGCATTCCACAGATAGGGTGCCACAGCTAAAAAGGCCCTTTCTCTCTCTCTCTCTCTCTCTCTCTCTGGCCCTTTCTACACATTATTATTATTATTATTATTATTATTATTATTATTATTATCCTCATTAATTGCATTTACATCCCCCTTTTTTCCTCCAAGGAACCCAAGGCAGCATACATAATCCTCCTCCTTTCCATTTTATCCTACACCTAAGGGTGTAGAGGGAGGGGGGATCCTGGACTCACCTGCTTCTGGGATTGTCCCCCAGCTTCTAAACAGAAGCCCCGACCCTGCTTGCCCTACCCCCGATGCCCCTGGACTCCCCCCGGACCAGCTCCTTCCCTCTTGCTGACCCCCGCTTCTCACAGGGAGGAGGGAAGCAGCCGGGACGGGCGCCCACACCACCCACAGTCCTCGGGATCGTTCGGTCTCAGGACCGTTGGGAAATTCAGGATAACTGGGAAACGAGTTATCCCAGGAAAATGGAGGGGTCGTCCCTGCCTTCTCCCAGGATCCCCTGTGCATCATTTCGACACACAGCGACAATCCAGAGATGAACCCGGGAAAGACCCCCCCATGTAGACATGGCCTTTCTCTTTCTCTCTCTCAGTCACCAACCTCACATCATTAGTTAGGGGCATTAAGACAGTGACCCTGTTCAGACAACTAGGGATGTGTATCGTATCGTTAAAATATGTGCTAAACATGTGCTACGCATGTGCTACACATATGTGCCAAATTTGAGATCGATCCCTTCAACCCTTGATTTTATATGAATTTATTAAAGATCGTTTCAGTTCTGACAGATCAGAATGACAGCTTGCCACGTGCGTTCATTCAGACCTGTCAAAACGGAAACAATCTTTTAAAAATTCATATAAAATCGAGGGTTGGAGGGATCGATCTCAAATTTCATACACATACTTAGGCATGTCCCATAAGCACTGTGACCAAGTTTCAAGCCTCTAACTTTTAAAATACAGAAGTTATAGGTATTGTTTCTTTAAAAATAGGGCTGCAAAAATATCGTTTTTTCACGATAATTATCATGAAGACGATACGGTTTACCTACGATGTGAATGAAGACTATAATTTTTTGGGTCCAAAATGCCGATAACAATAAACGACGATATTTTTTGGCGCACACACCCCTACAGACAACATGCTAAGCCATGGAGGTTAAACATTTTGAGCTAAACATTATGGCTTAGCATGTTATATGAACCATGATTTAGCATGCCTTGTGAATCATTCCCAACCATGGTGGCTATATAACCACATTTAAACAGGCTCACTTACCATTTGCTGCAAAAGGATTAGTGGCCTAACCATGGCTTAGCATGTTGTCTGAACAGGCCCAATGACATCACTTTTATACCTGATCACTGTGGGTTAAACAAGCTTGTTTAACCTCCGGCATGCGCTGGGCACCATTTGTCTGATCACCCACCTGGGAGTAGCTGGCCACCTGGGAGTAGCTGGCTGGGAGTAGCTGGCCATGTCATCAGCACCCAGGCAGCATGGCTTGACCAATGGGGAAACAACCCTCGAATAAACCATGGTCTGTTGTTAGGTTATTTCAAGTAGTTTCCCTGTCCCAAAAGCCATACGATCCTGGTTCAGACGACACAACAAGCCGTTCCCAGGTGGGTGATTAGGCAAATGGTGCCTGGCATGTGCCGAGGCTTAAACAAGCCACCGTGGTTTGTTTAACCCATGGTGACTGCACAAACCAGCCATTAGAGTGCTACAGAAACCTCCAAAAGCTGTTAAAGCAGAGATAATCGAATGGAAAAAATCATCATCCGCACAAAATGGATCTTCCATATCGCTTTCAAACATCTGGTGGGGGAATCACCTGTCTCTTTCCTTCCTCCCATTCAGTGAATTTACTATATAGATAGATGACGGACAAAGAGACAGTGGCTCAATTCGGACGACACAATGAACAACTGGTGTGGGGGGAACAATCGTCAGTTGTTTTGACTATCGTGTTATCTGAATGCTGCCATAGTCAACTCAGTGCTGATCCTAATCCATACCACAGTTGATTATTTATTACCATGTTGTGTGGGGAGTACCCCCTAGATGAACAACTGTAAAGTCGACTATTACCCCACCACTGACTATCGTGTCGTCCAAATTGAGCCAATCAGTCAGTCAGAGATATAGGCTTAGTTCAGCTTACACATTTCCCAATGGTGGTTTTTGAACTCCACGGTGGAATTTTTACACCACCGTTGAGACACGTGTTGTCTGGTGGGAAAACTCCATGCAACAGTGGACTTTTTTTGGGAAAACACTCCACGCAGAATATCCACGTAGTACATAGGACAGTTCCTGTGCAACCATTGTGTTGTGTGTTGTGTGGAGGGCTCTGTGGAGTTCTCAACTGTGTTGAGTTGACTTTTCCCACTGGCTACAGAATTCCCTGGCAAGAGTGGCGAAAGGAGCGAGTGCCGCTCTAGGAGAGCCGCTGGGATTGGTTTTTTTGCAGCAATGGTCAATGGGATACCACCGGGAGGACTGGGGGAGGAGAGAGGGCAGAGGAACTGTCAATCAAATGTCACAATGGATTTTACTCAACTCCAAGGTCAAACAACGGTGGAGTTAGAAGATGTTGTGTGGGGAGTACCTCCTAAAAACTCAACCGTCGAGTGGAGTTTTCACACTGCATTGACTAATGTGTTGTCAGAACGGAGCCATAGAACATCATCAGATGGGGGGATCACGTTTTCTTACTGTCGCTTCCCCACTCAGCTTCTGTCCCATGATACTTCCTCTTTTTTCACACAGGGAAGAAAGAGGAAGTAAACAATGACCACGTGGCCCATTCAGTGGTCATTTTTATCAAGCCGCTTTTTCTGCACACAGCAGGAAATGGTGGCACATTTCAGTTTTTAAAACAAGGGTTTAGAGGGGTCTATTTTGTGATGGAAAGAAGGCAAGAAGGAGCAGGAGACATATGGGAGGGGGACATTGTCGTCAAAAGGAATCACGAACATCCGTGAGTGGGGAGTAACAAGCGTGCGATAAAACGCTCATCTGATGATGCTCATAGAGAGAGAGATAGTAAACTTCTTGACTCCACAAAAGAAAGCTCAAAATGTTCTTCTCCCTAGGTGAAGTCCCTAGCAATGCACTTCATCAGGACATCAGGAAAAACTTCCTCACTGTTAGAGCAGTATGACAATGGAACCCATGATCTGGGGAGGTGGTGGGCTCTCCCACACTGGAGGCCTTCAAGAAGCAGCTGGACAACCATCTGTCAGGGATGCTTTAAGGTGGATTCCTGCATTGAGCAGGGGGTTGGACTCGATGGC
Source organism: Anniella stebbinsi (assembly GCA_029215795.1). NCBI lineage: Eukaryota > Metazoa > Chordata > Lepidosauria > Squamata > Anniellidae > Anniella > Anniella stebbinsi. Next base: position 366,734,406 of record JARDYH010000001.1, read on the forward strand.
TTTATAGGCCCCTTCCCACTCTGCTATTCTATGAATCTATGATCTCCATTCATTCTTTCTCGACGCTATTCTGTTCCAAGTCGGTGTGCGTGTATGCCGTTATAAGCTTGTTGCTTTCAGCCTGGTGCTTAAAACCCACCGACCCCCATCATCCTTGCCATTGCCAGGTGAACTTTGTGTCCATTTCATATTTCTCTCCATACGTTCCTGATAAAAGCCTTATCGGGGAAATTCAAAAGCGAGCATAAAACCAGCATGGCTAATTTAGGCTAATTAGTATGGCGGAAGCTGAGCCCTTGTACTTCAGAGGTTCCCATGCCCTCCCATGCCTCCACCTGATCGCCTTGTCCAGCAGCAAAACCAGGAGGCACCACCAATTATATCATAACCTCTTCAAACGCTGAACCACTCCAGCTAATTTTATCCTATTAAACAGGCGGAAGGATTCAGAAGAAAGGTTCTCCCCCAAAAGCTTCAATTACCAGTGTCCCTGATTACCATCTTAACAATCCTATATGCTATAGTTAAATACGTCTCTCTCTCTTTTTTTTATTATTTGCTTAGTGGTGCTTTCTTGATGGAGATGAAAAGCCAGTATTAAGTGCATGTCTTTTCAACTCTAACGAGTGACATTAATAAAGAATGGGAGGGGGGGAGAGAAAGAAATCTCTTTTATTATTAGCACGATTAATCAAAGTCAAGTTTAGAAGCGTTCAAAGGCAAATGTGATCGGGGGGGGTGGAGGAAAGTAAACATCTCTCAGCATCTTAGCATTTCCAGCAGCCAAAGGTAAAACCCCCAATTACAACTAGTGCCTCAAGAGAAGGTTTACAAGCAAGCAAAACAAAACAAAAAGTTTGATAGAGGGGGGTGGGGGACACGGAGGGAGGGAGATTAGTGCAGCACCGGGTGCCATCAGTAAGTAAATCTGATTGCGTTAATAGGTATTGGGAGATATGGCAGATAATGCCGTTCCTTTGGTTTTAACCAACAGGCGCTTTATCTCCTAGCCTGGCCGTCTCCTGGAGAGCGGAATAACTAGCGCTGCATTTGGACAGCGATACATTTAAGTAGCTGTTCTGCATTTTCAGCAAGTCTGATCCTTGTAGTCCAGGCATGAACTGCACCTATGGGATCACTCCTGGACCTATCGTTTTCACAGTGGTCCATAGTCCTGGAACCCATCAAGTCCGGTGCAGTCCACATGACTATGCCAAAAGGACCTGTTCATTTTGTTTGAAATTAGCATTTAGAATCCTAGAGTTGGAAGACCTGAGGGTGTCTATATGTGGGGAAAGCCCCAGGGTGGCTCTGTGGTGGCGCTGTGTTGTTTATACGATGCAGAAGCCACTGTGGAGCCATCCCAGGGCTTTCCCCCAAAGCTCTGAAATAAAAAAATGGGGACTTAGCCCAACTTCAAGCCCTGTCCTCCTGTCCATATGGTCACCCTATAAGGAGAGAATGCTGGAACAATTCTGAAAAGTTCAACGAGCTTCAGCCTGTTTTTTTAAGACCTTCTTTGGGGGGGGAGGAATAATAATAATAATAATAATAATAATAATAATAATAATAATTTGATGAGGATACTGAAAACTCTCCCCTCAGCGTTCAACCCACAGAACTACGGTTCCCAGGTTCTTTGGAAATTCAGAACAGCCATTAAGGATGCAAACTTAAGCATGTTTAGACAGGGAAAAAAATCTACAACTCCCAGCATGCCCCAGCCAGCATAGCCAATGAGGAGGGATGATGGGAGTTGTGGGCCAAAACTTCTTGAGATCCACATGTTGCTGGCTGGGGGCATGCTGGGAGTGGTAGGACTTTTTTTCTTCTGTTTTCGAAACCAGTTTAAGTCTAAAGCGTACCGTGCCCGAAATTGCATCTGCCAACACAGGCCTTCGCTTACCATGAGATTAAATTGTCCCTGCTTTAAATCGAACATGTATATCCGGTGGCCTTTAAAAAAAACTACCTTCCCTCTTTAAAATGATTGACTCTAAAGATCCCTAGACTAATCAGCAGTATTTACTTCTTCTTTTTGGGGGGTGGTCAATATATGCTCAAATTGCAAATCAGTGACTCAAAGTCATGAGGGAAGGGGTGGAGGGAGTGTCAAATAATAGGGACATTGGAGTTAATCTCCGTTGACATTGTTACTCGAGGCCGGGCTGTGAAAATGTTATCCCCTTGTTTTTTAACTGGCACTATCTTTTCACCTCAAACGGAGCGACTTTCGCATCCTCTCTCCTTTCTTGTCAGCATGACATCGCTAAATGGTTATCTCCAAAACAATCTGGCCTCTGAGAAAACGAAACAGCAGCTAAGCAAATCCTCCACCCCACCTCACACCCCGCCCATCCTATTTGGGCTACTTTTTCTTAATGTTTCCCCAACACTTAATCTGTTAGCCTAAGTGTTCAGGGCCATTAGCAGCTCCGAATCCACCTTTGCTGAAAGAAAACAACATGGCATTCCAGGAGCCAGCCTTTAAAGGCAAGGTAAACCACCAGACAAGGGGAACACAATTCAGGCTAGGGTGACCCTATGGAAAGGAGGACAGGGATCCTGTATCTTTAACAGTTGTTTAGAAAGTTGAATTGCAGCAGGCGTCATTTGTATGCATGCAGCACTCGTGAAATTCCCTCTTCATCACAACCGTTAAAGGGGCAGGAGCTATACTAGAGTGAAGCGATACAGAAGAGGGCAAGGCTCCTAAAGCTTTAACAGTTGTTTAGAAAGTTGAATTGCAGCAGGTGTCATTTGTATGTATGCAGCACTTGTGAAATTCCCTCTTCATCACAACCGTTAAAGGGGCAGGAGCTATACTAGAGTGAAGCGATACAGAAGAGGGCAAGGCTCCTGCCGCTTTAACGGTTGTGATGAAGAGGAAATTTCACCAGGTGCTGCATGCATAGAAATGACACCTGCTAAAACTCCCTTTTCTGTGCAACTGTTAAAGATACAGGAGCCCTGTCCTCCTTTTCATAGGGTCACCCTACAGGCTTCCCTTACCCCAGAGACTATGTCGTGTGCCATTCCCTGAATTTCATCCTTCTGCCATTGCTGTCCCAAGCTTGGCTCTCACTTGGGGGCTGTCTGATCACTTGGAAAGCCCCCGAGTGGATGTGAAGTGGCGCAGCGTCGATTATATGCTGCTGCTGCAATCGCGCACCCACCCCAAGGGCTTTCTGCCAAAGCTGTGGAGAACAACAACCGGGGACTTAGCTTGCTTTTTTCTCAAGAGCAAGGTAAGGGCACACAAGACAGCATCACTACAGCCCCTCATGTCGCTCTGGAATCACAGCGGAGGTATGGCTGGACGGTGCCTGGTGGAAGGCGTCCTGCGATTGGTCACCTTCCACCAGGAAGAGGGCAGGAGCGGCTTTGGTCCCCAGATGACCACCCAGAAACCCCATGCTCCCTTCTCAGTGTCAGGATTAACCAACGCCACCCCAAGGAAGGGTGTTTCAGAGGGAGGCAGTGCCAACCCAGAGCTGTGAAGACATCCTACTGGTCCTACAATCCAGTCCTCCCTGCTCACAATCAGTCTGCTTTACACTGACTTAGATGGTGTTCCAAGCTTCTTGGGTCGTATCTATAGGATGCCACTTTGCCTCCTGATCCCCCCAAGTGCCCCAGCATCGCTGCTGCTCAGGGATGGGTGCGGGCTGCCCAGCAGCACCAGTTCAAAACAACTCCAGTCTTGCCAATTCCAGCTGTTGTAACTCTGCAGCTCCACCCTCTTCTAATCAGTAAATCCACCTTCCACAATGCCTTGCTCAGAAAGTGATGGCTCTTCCCTAGTAGAACAAAATAGCCGCTCCCAGAATAAGGAGGGTTCAGCTCTTTTCCTGGAATCTATGGCCTTGTCTACACCAAAGGGTGTGGAGGGAGGAAGGGAGGGAGGGAGGAGGATCGCAGACTTACCTGCTTCCGCGGTCCTTCCCCAGCGTCTAACCAGAAGTGTGACATCTCGGGAGAAAAGGGACGTTGCACCCGGCATTTTTTTTTTAAGGACAGAGGAGCTGGCGAAAAAGGCAAGGGAAACACACACACCCCACCATCCTGGGGATGGCAAAATTGCTTCCCCCCCATGGGCACGGAATCACCTGATGTGACTCTGTGCCCCTTTTTAGGACCCGGGATGGTGGGAAAACCGGGATATCCCCGGTTTCCGCTATCCTGGGGTCATCCCTAGGTCATCCCTGATTGCCCCCGGGATCCCCTGTGCATCATTTAGACACACCGGGACGACCTAGGGACAACCCCGGGATAAATCCCTGGTGTAGACATGGCCTATGGCTGCTGGATCTGGTCAAAGATCGGGCACTTTGTGCAGTGACTACGAAGACAATAGAGTCTCCTTTAACTTTTCAGTTATTTCACCAGACTCCATAAAGCTCTCCTTCGCTCTCCGCTTCCATTAGATGCTTGTGTAACAAGCTTCTCTTTCCCATGAGTAAAATGTTGATTATAATGAGCTACCTTGCAGGATTGTTGGTAGGACAGGCACAATAAGGATTGCAAAGCCCTTTGCAGAGTAAGAGTCCTGGACTAGGAGTCAACATCTGCTTCCAACCGAACCACATCCAGTCCAGTGCTCAACCGGTCCCCTCCGTTTCCGCACAGACGTTCCCTTGGTCATCTCTCAATAAACTACTGCCAGCCACGAATATAAAAGACGAATTGCTACAGCTTTCTTCTTCGCGTCCTCTTGTTTGTCTGCACTGCTCATAAACAAAGGTACTATATTAAAATGTTTCCTCCACCCTCCCTCATTAAGCATTGCGAGCCAATTGTGTTGGACTAATATCGAGGAGCTTGGTGGAAGCACATATCAGGTACAGAAAATGGGCAATTTAATAAGAAAAGAACGGTGTGACTTGGAATTTGTTATTTATTTCTTTTCTAAATAGCCATTTCGCTGGAGAATTACTGCACGATTTGTGTATAATTTGGCAGGGATGGTTATTTAAATATAAATGGAGAAAATATGTAATTCCTTACAGTGGCTATCTTCCTCATGGCTGGTGCATCTCCATAATTTTTAATAGTGCCATAAACAAAAGACTTTTTTTAAAACACACACACACGAAACAAAACACCCCCCTCTCTAAGCCACACACTAGTCAAAAGAAGATAATTGGGCCTGTATGTGTTTATTGTAATTTGAATGTGCTTCAATTAATTTTGTTCGCATTTGCTAGTTCTGTTTTTTTTTCTCTTTTAGAAAAAGGGAAACTTAAATTGGATTTTGTTATTTTTTGTGGATGTGTGAAATTTGTTTTCAGTGTTAATAACAATGGAGGGGGTGGGGACTCCATTACAGGTCCATTTTTTTCCCCAAGAGTCAACAGATCTTTCTCTGTTTGCCAACAGTTTCATTTTCTCTGGAAATGCTCCGTATTGCTGATGCAGTATTTTGTCAAAAAGTGGCCAGTTGCGGCTCAAGAATATCGATTGTGTTGTATTGGTGGATCCAATGATGCTGCCTAGTCGGACTCTGCTGAAATTATGTTTTATCATTGTATTGAGCTTGTGCGTTTTAAAAACTTTTTATAGTGTGCCACCTTGGGTATTTTTAGGCAAAACGTGAAGAAACAGATGAGCAAACACGCCTGCTGAATATCAGGTGGAAACAAAAGAACAGGCAGTATTTGTTTTAATATGTGCCTTTGCAAGGCGAAGGCTTGAGGCAAACTCAAAGTCTGTGGCTGAATTCGGACAACACAATAAGCAACTGAGGGGGGGGGGGAAATAATCGTCAGTTGTATTGATTATTGTGTCGTCCGAATGCTGCCATAGTCAATTCAGCGCTGATCCTAATCCACACCACAGTTGATTATTTCTTACCATGTTGTGTGGGGAGTACCCCCTAGATTAACAATTGTAAAGTTGATTATTACCCCACCATTGACTGTTGTGTTGTCCGAATTCAGCCTGTGTCTTTTCTAATTTCAGGGCAGAATCTTGGGAAGTGAGTTAAAAGCTTGCCCAGCAAGTGAGTCTAGACGAAGGAGAGATACACTACTTCTCAAATTAAGTTGTGTGGACATTATTATTATTATTATTATTATTATTATTATTATTATTATTTATTGCATTTATATCCCACCTTTTATCCTCCGAGGAACCCAAGGCGGCATACATAATCCTCCATTTTATCCTCACAACCTTGTGAGGTAGGCTGGGCTGAGAGTCTGTGACTGGCCCAAAGTCACCCAGTGAACTTCCATGGCCGAGTGGGGACTAGAACCCGGATCTCCCAACTCCCAGTTCAACACTTTAGCCACTACACCACACTGGTTCTCTTTTCACCCAGTGTCTGATGAAGCTACACAAGGGCCCTTTCCACACCTAACGGTGTAGAGAGAGGGAGGGCAATCCCAGACTTACCTGCTCCCAGGATCATCCCCCAGCATACAAACGGAAGTGTGACGTCCCAGAAACAAACAGGGATGTCGCGCCTGTTACACCCGCCATTTTTTTTCAGAGCCAGGAGCCCTCGTCCCATGGCAGAAAAGGCAGGAACCCCCCCGTGCCCCCCACCATCCTGGGGGTGGCAAAATTGCTTTCCCCCCACCCCCATGACCATGGAGCCACCCTGCACAGCTCCATGCCCATTTCAGGTCCCGGGACGGTGGGAAAGTCGGGATATCCCCAGTTTCCGCTATCCCGGGGTCATCCCTAGTTGCCCCTGGGATCATCTGTGCATCATTTAGACGCACAGGGATGACCTAGGGATGACCCCAGTATATATGGCTGGTGAAGGACAACTTTGATGCATTATATGTACTGAAATTCACATGTCATTACTTGGTGGGGGGAAATAACTGGTGCGACCGTATCTTTTTTTGTATGGCTTTCTATTAGTCATTCCATCAGTCCTACTGAAAGGCTACCTGCATCTAGGGATGAACAAAACTAACAATTTTGGTTTCTCACAGTTTCTCAATTCCACAGTGTTATGTCTGGATCATCCTAAACGTAGCTAATAATAATAATAATAATTTTAAAAATCAGTTTGTGTGGAAATGCATATCCATTTTTGTCTGCATTTCTCCTCACTATTGTACACAATTTTGCCTAATGTACACATTTTGTATGAGCAACTCTGAGTGACGTTTTCACTACTATATGGATCTTGTATGCACTTTTCGCTAATATACATTTTTTTTCTATTATTGGAGAACTCCATTGCAAAATTCTAAAAAGTGAGAATTTAGAAGGATAGCTGAGTTTGGTGGGGGTTTTGTTTTTTTTTGTTTTTTTTGCGTATTGGTTCAAAAGTATGGAATTAGGTAAGTTCATAGAAATCATAGAATCACATCATAGAATAGTAGAGTTGGAAGGGGCCTAAAAGGCCATCAAGTCCAACCCCCCTGCTCAATGCAGGAATCTGCCTTAAAGCATCCCTGACAGGTGGCTGTCCAGCTGCCTCTTGAAGTCCTCTCGTGTGGGAGAGCGCACCACCTCCCTAGGTCATACTGCTCTAACAGTGAGGAAGTTTTTCCTGATGTCCAGCCGGAATCTGGCTTCCTGTAACTTGAGCCCATTATTCCGCATCCTGCACTCTGGGAGGATCAAGAAGAAATTCTTGCCCTCTTATGTGTGACAACCTTTCAAGTATTTGAAGAGTGCTATCATGCCTCCCCTCGATCTTCTGTTCTCCAGGCTAAACATGCCCAGTTCCTTCAGCCTCTCCTCATAGGGCTTTTGTTTCCAGACCCCTGATCATCCTCGTTGCCCTCCTCTGAACCCCCTCTGGCTTGACTGCATCCTTCTTGAAGAGCGGTGCCCAGAACTGGACACCAGACTCAAGATGAGGCCTACTCCTGCAACCAAACAGATTCTCTCTCTCTCTCTCTCTCTGGAATCCACCCACTAAACCTCATTTTTCCCATGCAGAACAGCCAAAGGCAAAAAACAACAACAACACATGGCTCCTGCCACCTTTAATAGTTAAAATGGCAGACCAGCACTGGAGAAGCCGAGGGGAGATGCCAGTGGTGGGGTCTACTTGGGTACTTGGCCCAGAAACTGCTCAAAGATGCTGGGTGTTGCAAGGTCTGCTCTGCCATCCAAGATGCTTAGTGTGACCTTCAACAGCTTGGGTTCCATATTGCATAAGAGTCTAAAGACTTCCATCACTACCATGGCACTCGCTCTGATCCAGCTTTGCTAGATAACTACACAAGTAGGGATGGATGAATCAGTCTATGGGCAGCATCCAACCATGTCATTCTGCTAGTGCAAATGATGACGCTGCGCCGTAGACTATGGGCAAGAGGAGAATCCAACGAAAGTTGCATTTGTGTAAGAGTGGCTGTGTCAGTGCAGTTGGTCAAACAATTGCACAACTCATTGTGCTGGCAGTTGCATATTATGCTTATGCAACCTGTTGCGCATTACACAATGGGTAGATTTGGTGGAGCTCCGCTAGTACCATTTGACACCATTGGATGCTGCCCCCTTTCTGTCCCATGTCCACGTATATGCATGTTCACTCACAAGTCCGTTCCTTCCGGTTTCTGTATTAATTTATGTTTCTTGTAAAGCCGTATGACTATTTGCGCTCAAATGCGTACATCCAGCTCATTTCTCTCAAAATATGCTTTTCTAAACACATTTGATCGCATTTGTTTTGAAGACAGCTATTGAGGTGGGAAATCCATGGGGTAAACACAGTGGGTAAGTATGGAGACATGCCAAATCCTATGGGTATATAGATAGTCTGACCAGATAAAATCCAGGTCAGGGCTCATGTATCTTTAACAGTTGTAGAGAAAAGGGAATTTCAGCCAGTGTCATTTGTATGCAATTAGTTCCTGGTGAAATTCCCTCTTCATCACAACAGTTAAAGTGGCAGGGGTCCTGCCTTCTGTTGTATATGGTCACTCTAGTATAGTGCCTGCACCTTTAACTGTTGTTATGAAGAGGGAATTTCACCAGGAACTAATGGCATACAAATGACACTGGCTGAAATTCCCTTTTCTCTACAACTGTTAAAGTTACATGAGCCCTGACCTGGATTTTATCTGGTCACCCTATATAAAGAGTCCAATTCATACATTAGTCCTGGAGGTACAGCTCAGGTCAGTTTCTGTTAGAATTTACAAAGACCAAATTCCTCAGTCTTTAACTCGTGTTCAAGCTGATTTTTGTCTTTTTGCCATAATTATAGCAAAAGCCATAGTTGTGGCAAAAAGTATAGTCGGGGGGGGGGGGGATCCAGGAGAAATAACTGGCCCACCTACCACCCATGGTTTCCCCCCCCCTGTTTACACACAGACATACCCAATGGAGTTAGTCCACCAGCGGAAGGAAACAACTGATGGAATGGATTTCCCCCTCCCTCCTGCATTCCCCCCTCTGCCCCTCCAAATCTGCTCTGAAGGGTTGGGCAACTCTCAGGAGCAGATCTGAAGCTTGTTGGAGAGGCACAGGGGTGGAAAGAATGAGGAAGTTTCATGCAATGGTTGGATCCAACCCATAAATATGTCTACACACACACACACACACACACACACACACATACACATACACATACACACACACTGCTATTCCAAGCCCAAGGCAACTCATTGTAGCCACTTCTATTCCCAGGTATTTTGACTGGATGGCAAATTGACTAGACCGGATGGCAGGTAGATGTTGGTTTAGTCAGTTCCGTAAGATATTTGGGGCCTTAAAGACCCCACAGTGAAAGCATGCTAAAAGAGGCAAGGCCTTCTCTGTTGTGGTCCCATGATTCCAAAGATTCATAGGACCAGGTAGAATCCTATTGTCCCCTTGAATCACCTAATCCTTAATGTCTTGGTAGCTGCAGTATCACCCTCCGATCCTGGATTCTATGCCCAAACCTTTAAAATAATTTCACCCCTTCGCCATTGGATGGAGGGGGGGGGTCTGAATTCCCCATTCCCAACTTGGAGCCAAATGTTCCAGCCCATATGCTCTGCAGTGCTCAGAATTCGACAGATGAGGTCTGACTAGTGTGGAATAAGGTAGAATTGATTATGTCTCATAACTTGAAAATGATGAGTCTGTTAAGGCAGCCTAAAACCACATCTTGCTTTTCTGCAGCTGCAGCCCACTGCTTCCATGTTCAGCTTGTGTTCGGCAAGATCCCATCTACTTACTTACATCAAGATAAATTACGTTCATAGCGTTCCCACCATCCACTAAGCAAAAAAGCCATTAAAAAAAAAAACACAGAGATAAGAGTAGTCTGTCAGGATTTTGTGTGTATATCGCTGATTGATTATTTATGACTTTGCCCATCACGGGTTTTAGGGTTTTTATTAGTTTTATATGCGCCACTCCGGAAACCTATCTGAATGAAGATTGGGGTAAAAGTATCTAAATTGAATAAACAAACATAAAATAAGAGGATGCCTACACATGTAAATCATTTTTTGAAAGGATTGAATGGATCTCAAAATGTCTTTATGTGTTTATTATTTATTTCATTTCATTTCTATACCGCCCAATGGCCGAAGCTCTCGGGGCCGGTTCACAAAAAAAATCACCAATTTACCCGATTTAGGAAGGGAACAGAGAGTTGGCTTCTTTAGGTGAGATCCAGCATCAGCAAGAGGACTTCCACTCATGTAACAGGGCGTCCTCTCCCCTTCCCCTCTGAACCCCACAATACTCCCCGAAATCTGCCCTGGAGGCTGCAGAAGGAAGATGAATCCATTCTGTCAGCAGCATTTGCTCCACCGCAAGAAAAGTCCCACATATCCCATCTCTATTAAGTTTTAGATGATTCATGAAAACAATAGATCTCAAGTCCTGATTAGTGGTGCCCTCGGACTGTTTTGAGTGCATCCTTCGTAGGGATTGGTGTTGCATATTTGCCGTTTACTGTTGGAGTTGTTTCATAGTAGAATTCGTATTGTTCATCCTTGTACGCATAATCAAGGGAGGGGTGAGAGCTGATGCTTTCATGACACCTCAGGCATGGGGGTACACCTGCTCCCCTACACAAAAGTGAATTTGTGTGCAGGAAAAAATATATATACAGCGAGAATTGCCCTTTTCAATCGAAGCGCTGCTGTTCCATTTACAAGGTCAAATGTCTTCCACTTTATTTCTGCTTCCACGGAGTGGTGCGCTCTCTCTGCAAGTATTGCGATTGTGTTAGTTTGGATGACAGATACTTCAAAAAGAGAGCCTTTAGTCAAATGAGAAATGAGTGCAGTAACTCTAAAGGCCATTGCTGACCTGTTTCTTAATCTCCTCCTTATGCACACCAGCATATCGCAGACATAAACATGAAATGAATGGATATATCCATTTTCTTGGCTGGCTCCTTTCAATAATTCTATCCATTTCAAAAAATCCATGGATTCTTCATAGTTTCACACACACCCGCTCCAAACATGAGAAGGCCTATTATTTGATAACTTCTCTTGTGCAAGTGAATGGGGAGGGTAGCACGGGGCACGGGGCCTGTTCCGTTTAACAGCTAGAACTTCATCATGGACTTGCCTGGATCTAAAATCAAGGACATGCAGATAAACTAATTAGGTTACCTTCCTTCCTCCTTCTCTTCTTCCAAGCTCATAGTAGCTATTTTGGGATGGAGGGTAGAAATTCTCCCTCCCCCCAAGTATAGGCATATTCACCTATCCTTTTCAGGGTCATTGTTGGCCCTTCTTGCTGCTGTTATAACTATTTCTTCCAAATTAGGGTGTCTTTCCCCTTCTTACATTACCAGTGATCCCAGCCAATCAGGGACCACGGGTCACAGTTTTCCATACCCAATCAGATTTGACTACATGCTGATATCACCGACCATAAGTAAAAGTGATTCCAAATGGGCAATGCTTTCTAAATTAGTTTCATATTGGTGGTGATCCTAGTCAATCAGGGATCACATAGTAAGGACTGCCTTTGAAGGTGGTTTGGAAGCTGCAGCTTGTGCAAAATGCAGCAGCCAGATTGATAACTGGAACCAGTAGGTTCGAGAATATAAGACCTACTCTGGCTCGCTTGCATTGGCTGCCTGTATGTTTCCGAGCCCGATTCAAGGTGCTGGTTTTAACCTATAAAGCCTTACACGGCTTGGGACCACAATACCTGATGGAACGCCTTTCCCGACATGAACCTATCCGAACACTACGTTCAACATCTAAGGCCCTCCTCCGAGTGCCTATTCCGAGGGAAGCTTGGAGGTCAGCAACACGAGAGAGGGCCTTCTCTGTGGAGGCCCCCCAATTGTGGAACGATCTCCCTGACAAGGCCTGCCTGGCGCCAACATTGTTATCTTTTCGGCGCCAGGTCAAGACTCTCAGGCATTTGGAAATATCTGAGGAGCCTGGGGTGTTTTTCTTTTTTTTTTTTTTTGGTTTTTGTTGTTGTTGTTGTTTTGTAGCTTTTTGAAGTGTTGTAGTGGTTTTAAATGTACAGATTGTGTGTATGTTGTATGTTTTTGCTGTTTTAATTTTTGTATATTGTTTTTAATTGTTTTTAATCCTATGTAAACCACCCAGAGAGCTTCGGCTATGAGGCGGTATACAAATGTAATAAACAAATAAATATAATAAATAAATAAGGACATGACATCACAATGCTAAGGACAGTGACATCACAATGAGATTCACCTATTTGCTGATATCACTGGACAGGGCGGTAATTTCTGAGTAAATGAACACTTCTGAAGCAATTATTGGGAAAAAATGTGGGAAGTGAAAGTGCTTTTGAACTCTGCCCGAAAAAAAGTTGGCACGGAGAAACAACTACTTTTAGATATGCCCTAAATAATATCTATTTTATTTGAACAAGTGGATCAAGAAATGGTTGAAGCCAATCACAAACATGCCTCTAAAACTTTGTATACCACCTCAACGAAATGGGATTACTTTCCTCCAAGTTGCACAGTCAGAGTCAGCTGTTAAGGAAACATTTTCTACCCTTTTTCCATTGCAGTAAGAGAAAAGAAAACCTTTTGACTCCTAGTAGTTCCATCCAGCCGCATTTGTATCCACCACCACATCCCAGGTTAAACAGTGTTTGAGTACGTAATTTGTATTGTGCTTAAAAAGAGTAACCTGGAAAATATTCTGAATGTGTCAGGCCAGCATCAGGAAATGGCTCTCGGGGGAAAAAGGAGGAATAGGGTAAACTTTCCATTTTCTTTCTTCTAATATTCTATCCAGAGATAGGAGCTAATTTGCCTTGTCCAAAAACTCCAAAAAGGCACCGGGTGTGGACCAGGAGGGGGTGGGGTGTTGAAGAGAGACTGTATTCACTAATTATACACACTGAAAAGATTTTGGTTCTGTGCAAGATGATCCGTGTGATATGCTAATCCGTTTTTTCTGCTTGGTGCTGCCTGAAGCCCCTCTCTCTCTCTCTCTCTCTCTCTCTCTCACTCTCTCCCTCTCTCTCCCTCCCTCCACCTCCCAACTGCATGACAATAAAAGTTGTAGCAGCAAAAGGAATAAAATGGGGGGCTCAAAGAGGCATACAGCTCGAACACATGGCAGGCCCTTCCTGCCCTCCGCCCCGTCCCCTCCCCGCCTTCTTCTCGCAGTTGGTCTTTTGTGGTTTGCGGGTTGGTATCCTGAAGCCAACAGGCGAAATCCAGCCACCTTAGCAACTTAGTATGACGCTCGGAGGCCCCCCCCCCACCGCCTTTGCATTCATGAATAGTCAGTGAGCAGCAGACAAAATAGAACTAATCTTTTTTGACAGAATTGTTCAATTTTAGTGGGGAAGGCTTTGAGAAGATCAGGGGCAGGCTTTTGCTGGGGACCGGGGGAAACAATGAGGCAACCGTCATCGCCCCGGCTGCCGGTCTCATTGTTTTACAACAACACGGCCACGTTTTTATTCATGATTTATCGATTTTAAAATGTCTCTGAGAAAATATAGGGAGGGAGGCGGAGTTGAAAGACTTGCAAAAGTCGGGTAAAGTGTGGCATTCAAAGTCTTTTTTGAAAGCTTTTAATAATATATTTTTTAAAAGGCCAGGATTCTACCACCTCAATCAGTTGATTATACACTTGTATAAGTAACAAGAACATTTGAACTATTGAGTCTGTTTCCTGCCCGATCGTTTATAACGGGTTCTTCATCCTTTGCCTGTCCGCTTCCCGTTCGTTTTTTAAATTCCAAATTCTGTTCTCTTCAGCAACATTGCGTGCAACGCAGTTTTTAAGGGAGGAAATACATCATCCCTGTTCACACGCCTAGGGAAACCAAAAAAATTGAGAGAGAGAGAGATTTATATACTACCTTCATGCAAGTGCTGTCTCTATCTGTATACTCAGGAAGGAGACAACAACAAAAAAATCTAACCAATGCATGGGCAAAAGCCCAGAAGTCCGCAACGCGGCCCATGCAGCTGCAGCGCTGCATTTCAAATTCAGTTTACTCGTAGGACGCGGGCTAATCCTGGCCCCGTAATTCCCTACAGCCAAAGTCTGCCCCCCTCCCTGAGTGACAGTGAAATGCAAAGACACTAACCACGCTTATCTTGCCTTACCAGATGGCCGACTTGGATCAATGCACACATGCCACGATCAATGGGAGCGATAAAGAATTAGGGAAACAGTGGTACATGCTCCCAGAAAGCTTGTACACTGCATAATTATTTTATGATTCTACACATGGCTACATGTGATACTGGAGTCAGGAAGGAAAGGATAATTAGAGAGCCAGGAAGAATTTCGTTCTGCGCTGCGCATTGTCAGTCAGCAGTTTTTGCTCAGTTAAATTCAATTCTTTTTTTCTGGGTTTGTTTGGGTTGAGTGTCTGTGTGTGGTTAAACATTTCCTCTCCCCCCCCCCCATGAAATTTGGAGGAAAATATGTACAATCCTGAGCAAAGGGCTGCTTGCTTCTGCTTGGAAGGCACAATATACAGTGGGGAGAAGGTGAACACGTCCTAAGATACAACAGCCAAACATCTGGCCAGAGGTTGCGGTTGAAAGTATGGCTGTATTAGGGATGCTTGAAGGAGTCATTCTTTGCAAATTCCAACACGCATTGACCTGAAATGCGCCTCTTGGTCTAACATAGGGTTCGGAACGTAAACATCTACCAGATCTTTCACTTTTCCTAAGGTTGGGATGCAGTTCTCAGCAGTCTAAATGTATAAAAATACAAGTGTTGTTTTTTAAATGAAAAATAAATTGCCATGTGTACTCGAGGCCCAGGCCCAAAAAACCAACTCCTTTATTTCATAATAAAGGGGGCAAGAAATCTTACTTGTTTACTTGGGTATGAAAAATCTATTTTTCAAGTGAGAGCCAGGGCAAGTGAGAGCAATTTAAATAAATGAACCAACACACATTTTTGTAATGACTAGCGCAGAGGAGCATGCATCCTTATCTCTGAGTAGCAATTAGAGGACCATGTACCCGAATCTCTGGGTGAGGAGCTGGTGTTCCTCCTTTTTTGAATCAGAATCAAGTCTCTACCCATTCCCTGCAAGAACCACGTCAGACAGTAAGAGAAGACAGCCAGAAGAAGAAAAGAAAAAACATCATTTAAGGAAGGTGTATAGGCGGGAGTCAACTCCCACCCCTTAAACCACATGTGATTATTCCTTATAAGTATTACTATGTCTGACCTGCTCACTGAAACCTACCTGTTTTTAAGTTGACAAATAGCCAAGTGTACTCGATGCCCATGCCCACAACACAAATTCTTTTATTTCGTCATAAAAGGGGCAAAGTTGCACTTAAAATGCATGAGCTGTTGCTTTATTTTTTCTTGTGTTTCTGGATTTTAATCTTGAGCAGAGATGGAACTACTTCCCATTTGGTGCAAATATTTTCAGCAGCATCAAATAACACCCCCCCCCCCCATTTGCTTTTTAGAAACAAAATTCAAATTGCTGGTTCATTTTGAATTGCCCTCATTTACTCTTAGTGCTGCTATTATTGTGTAGGATTATGTATCGTTGTGATATCATTCCATGCGGTGGACCCTGATTGGCTTGGATTACTCATGTGACTAACACTGGAAGGAAGCAGTAGCAGTATCAACTGTGAATGAGAATGACCTCCAAGCAGGACAGGAGCCGGGGAAAATGTTGGCACCCAACAGAACTGAAGATGGTGGATTAGCTTTCGCACCCATAGGATGCAATCCTATGCGTGTTTAGACAGGGAAAAAAAACCCTACAAGTCCCAGCATTCTGCAGCCACCCATGACGGGAGTTGTAGGACTTTTTCCCTGTCCAAACATGCATAGGATTGGACCCTAAGTGTTTTTTAGAAGAAACGTTCACTCCGCTAAAAAATACTAGTTTTAACTCCAGTGTTGAAACAGGCAAATATTCAGCACAGCCCTAATCTTCATTATATCTAAGAGCAAAGCTTTGATCCTAACCCTTGAAGCCTCTCCTCCCCCACACTGAAACCTGCAACAGTGGCCTTGAAGAAAAGCTCTAGAAGAAACTTTAGAATTGTCACCTGTCCATCGCCTGGCACATGGCATCTTCTGCAGATGGAACAGCCTCAGCTCCACACACATAACCCACTGGCATAGATCTGGCACTTAGGTTCCAGTTTTGGATGGGCTCCGGAGCCATCTCAGAAGCAGAGCATTCCCCCGCTCCTACTGTGTGAATCATTGGGCAGGAAAGTCTGGGTCCCTTCATGAGGAAGAGAAAAGGGCCCCAGTATGGATATATATGCAGGACTTACTTTGGCTTTTCCTCCGAAATGCAAACCAGGAAGGCATCTCTATCCCGAAGGAAAGAAGAGAAGAAGAAGAGCGGTACTTCCATTTTTCTTTTCTTTCTTTCTTTCTTTCTTTCTTTCTTTCTTTTTGGAGCATGAAGCTCATCTGACGGCTTGGTCTTGCTAAATGCCACCACAAGCTGGCCCAGTGGCACAAACAGACAAGCTCTCTTCCAGCTCGGTTCTCCCGGAGACAACAGGAGCCAGGAGCAGACGGGGTTGCCTGGTGCGCTCAGCTGCTCGCGGGGAAAACAGTTGCGCCTCGTGTCGACCTCTCTGGCAGGCAACATCGGTGGAAGCCAACAGCACAGGGTCCTGAAGGCTACGACATGGTGCCAAAGCAGTGGCACGGAGGAAGATGGCTAGGACCCCTCGAGGGTTCCCCTTCTCCTAGGGCTGCTGGACAGGCTGTTGGATGAATAAGACATCTGTAGATCTTCCATCCAGCCTCCTGCCAAGATGAGCTACTTTCCCCTTGAAAAGCTGAGCGGGGGAAAGACAATCTGGACAGCAGGAAGATGATGTGAAACATAAGCAGCTGCCTTATGCTGAGTCAGAACCTCCGTCCATCTAGCCTAGTATTATCCGCACTGACCAGCAGCAATGGCTCTCCAGGGTTTCAGGTCCTACCTGAAGATGCCGGAGATTGAACCCGGGGCCTTCTGCAAGGCCTAAACTGCTGACCTCAAGGCATGGGCTTCAAGTAAAAAAGAGAGAGGTCTCTTAATCAGAACAAAAGACTCCAAAGGTACCAACGATACATGAAAAAAACTATTGCGGTGAGTGAAAACTATTTGTGACACACTGAACAATTTCTATGAACATATAGATACAATAATCAACGCCAAATGGTCCAAGTGATGGACACAACAGTTACACCGGATATTTATTACTGTTTCATTTCTTCATCAGATCACTCTTAACTCTTTAATTCCAGGCAGCTGGCCTTGAACATCCGCTGGGTGATAAACTTCCTTCAGTTAGGGGAAACAACATATTGTACAAACACTGATTTGTGTATTTATAGACTCATAGAATGGTAGAGTTGGAAGGGGCATATAAGGCCGTCAAGTCCAACCCTCTGCTCAATGCAGGAATCCACCTTAAAGCATCCCTGACAGATGGCTGTCCAGCTGCCTCTTGAAGGCTCTCGTGTGGGAGATCCCGCCACCTCCCTAGGTCATGGGTCCCATTGTCGTATCACTCTAACAGTCAGGACATTTTTCCTGATGTCCAGCCGGAATCTGGCTTCCTGTCACTTGAGCCCATTATTCCGCGTTCTGCACTCTTAGATTTCCTCTAATGAGCATCAAATCTCCCCCAGCTAGGTCAGACAGAAAAACCAAAGCTGCTTTTTCTCAGTTTATAGCCTTCAAGTACCCAAATCGCCACGCTCAAGGGCCATTCTATCCTATCCCTGCAGCGCGGAACACTCCAGTGTTTTGCCAGGCCTGGAGTAGCAATGGACGGCTCTGTAATATCCATTTCCATCCATTTCCTTAATTTGCCACCTCTAAGTAAGTTCTGTGTGGATTGGGGGGTTTTTAACGGAAATAAATCCGCATGAGGATTTTTGTGTGGTTTGGTTTTGGGCATATTTCTTTTAAAATTGTACATTTCTGTGGATGTTTTTCACATCTTGAGCATTTTTGGATGCAACCACCCATTGACTGAAGTGTATTTGTGTGCATTTTCGGAACGTGCACATTTTTCTTTAAACACTTTTCAAATGTGTGCATTTCATCAGACACCGTGTTTTTTTCCTGTTCAAGGGGAATGGTTTCCTGTGGGTATCTAGTTAGCCACCATGTGAATAAAATGCTGGACTATATGGGCTCTTGCTCTGATCCAGCCTGGTTCTTCTTATGTTCTTAAGATCGCTCTCCCTGAGTATTGAACAGGGAATTCCTGCTTGCCTGGATTGGTGCTGAGTCCCTGCTTTCCCTCCCCTGGGGTGGTGTTGGGTATATCCGACGCCGAGGAGGCAGCGCAGGGTTTCTGGGCAACCATCCGGGGACTGGAGCTGCCCCTGCCCCCTTCCTGGTGGAAGGCGACTAATCACAGGTCACCTTCCACCAGGCATGGCCTGGCCACGCCTCCGTTGTGACTCCAGAGCAAGGCTTTGGAGCAGTCTTGAAGCCATCTTGTGCATCCTCGCCTCACTCCTGAGAAAACAGCCAGGATAAGTCCAATGCTTTTTTTCCCGCAGTTTCGGCAGAAAGCCCCTGGGTGGGTGCACGATTGCAGCGGCATCGTATAATCAACGCCACACCACCACGCACCTGCCCTAGGGTTTTCCAAGCATTTAGATAGCCCCAGGATACTGAAGCCTGCAAGCAGAAAAGGTGGTGGGCTTGTTTGTTGCTCCATGACTACTACAGTTGCTTCCAGATTTTGCAAATGGACCCCATCTGGCTACAACCAGCTCCGTTGCCCCACTCCATACCACCATTGAAAAGAGGGGTTTGGAATCCACCACCACTACCCCAGTGACTGATGTGGGGTCATAAATTGGAAGGGAGGGAACAAGCCAGCCAGTTCCAACATGGTACTGTCCTGATGTTTTGGACTTCAACTCCCAGCAGCCCCAGTGACTACGGCCAAGGGTCAGGAATGATGGGAGAGGGGGAAGGGCAGAAGGAGCACCCACGCTGCTCTGGCGGTGGTGGGTGCTCACACCGGGTCCTTCCCCCAGGTTACCCAAACAGGACGATTTCCTTTCACTCACTGAGCATTTCTAATCCCCTTAAAAAATTCCCTGAGCACTTGCCCGATTCAAGGCGATCACTTTCCCCCTAAATCAAAATCCCTTTTAGTGGAGAGTTTTACAGCCTTAAATCACAGAGGGCTTTTCGGGGGAGGAAATATTGGTGCTCTCTTTTCCGTCATACACTTAAAACACATGCTATTTGTTTTTGGTCTCCCTTCTGCAAGGAGGACATTTAATATGTACAATAGAATTAATAGGGATGGAGTGTGTGCGGGACTTACATTAAATAAAAACCCACACTTCCGCAAAACAAAGGAGCAGCTGTGAACATGCAGAGCGCGCCTGCCGAATATTTTTTACCCGCGTTTGCTGAAAGATTTGCTCTGCAAAGTTTTATCTAATTTCTCATTCATTCAATTAAGCAGGGAGATAAAATGAACAGATCCCGAGAGATTAGGAGAGGAACTATGTTTAGCTCCTGCTTAGGGTTGCAATCAAGACTGTCTTGAGTTTCAAGATTAGAGGCAGGAAAACGCCATCGTCGAAAGACTCATCCTGAATGGGTCTGAGCAACGTTCAGTGTCAGCAGGCTTCACTGAGTTGACTTTGGAAAGAGCTTGACACGATGCCATGAGTTGCCTGGTGTGGACAGTGGCGGGTGTAGCTGCGAACCTAAGCTGTGAACCACAAAATCCCCTGGTTGTGCGAACTAAGGATGCACAAGACCAACCCGTTTGGCCCTGGAAGAAGTCAACCTTTTGTGAGGGCTTGACTCAAATCCTTGCAAAAACACAAGGCCCTGGCCTTGAGAATAAAACTGCCAATCTCATACTGCCTTTATATAAATCTATGCTATGAGACCACACTTGGAATACTGTGTAGAGTTCTGGACACCACCACACCTGAAAAAAGGATGTTGTAGAGTTGGGGAAAGTGCAGTAAAGGGTAATTAAAATTATCAATGGGCTGGAGAGATTCCCCTACGAGGGAAGGTTACAACAGCAGGGATTATTTAGTTTGGAGAAAAGGTGAGTAAGGGGAGACATGATAGAGGGGCATGAAGTTATGCATGGTGTGGAAAAAGGGGGTCGAGAAACATTGTTCTGCCTCTCTCATAATATTAGAACCCAAAGGAGTCATCCCATGAAGATAATTAGTATGCGATTCAGGACAGATAAAAGGAAGGACTTCTTCACACAACATAGAGTTAAACTATGGAACTCACTACCACAAGATGTAGTGATGGCCACCAATTGGGATTGCTCTAAAAGGGGGGTTAGACACATCCCTGGAGGAGAAGGCTATCAATGGCTACTAGTCCTAATGACTCTTTGTTATTTGCAGGATCAGACGCTATATGCCTATGTACGCCAGGTGCTGGGGAACATGGGCAGGATGGTGCCATTGCACTCATGTCCTGCTTGTGGGTTTCTCATGGGCACCTGGTTGGCCACTGTGTGAAGAGAGTGCTGGACTAGATGGACCCTTGGTCTGATCCAGCATAATTCTTATGTTCTTATCAGCTGCTCCTCTTCCTCTTTCTCATTATTCCTCCCACTTACTTGCTTGATAGGCAGAGAGCCAGTGAACAATTTGGTTGTGGCATCTACTGCTTCTTCTTTCACCACCACTGTTCTCTGCTCTGGAGCAAGAGGCAGGTGAATGAGCTCCAAAAGGATCTCTCCAAACTGGTAGAATGGGCTCCTCCCCCTGGATTATGGTTCATCTTCTGCTAGCTGCTCCAACTTGGGCTGCAGTGAGTTAGGCCAGCTGGTAGATTTCTCCTGGATTTATTTTTCAATCTGTGCGAATTACAGCTGTAATTTGCACAAACCCAGCAACTTTGGGTCATAATTTGTGCAAATTGTTGCTCTAATTTGTGCAAATCTCTGTCTGCACAAATTACAGCTCACACACACACACACACACACACATATGTGTGTGTATATATATATATATATATATATACGCAAATCGTCCCTCGGGTGCAAGGAAAACGTGTAACCTGGCTCACAAATGCAAACCGAGTTGGGCACGCGGCGGAACTCCAGTGAGCCCAAAGGGGTTCGGATTGCCTAGCAATGGATGTGCCTAGAAGGGCCTTATTGGTCCTTTGGAACTGGTGAGGTGCCTGGGCCAAGGCAACCCACCTGTTTTCCAGTCTTGGGCCCAAAGATGAATGAACTCAGTTCTTGGACTTATATGTCTGTAGTTTTGGGCGTGTGTGTGTGTGTGTGTGTGTGATGTGCTCCTCCTGATGGAGGGCACAACCATGAGAAGACATCTCCACCCATGATGGTAAATATACAGACATATACTAGTAAAGTATGTAATATGCTGGCTTTTCAAGTACCACCAAATAGGCCCAGCCCAAGATGGACAATTGAACCTTACTTCAACTCTAGTGATGGGATAGGGACCCCCCTGACACCCCAAGCCAGCGGTCCAATTTATCAGGTGCAATACATAGGCTGACCATATGAAAAGGAGGACAAGGCTCATGTAACTTTAACAGTTGTAGAGAAAAGGGAATTTCAGTCAGTGTCATTTGTATGCAATTAGTTCCTGGTGAAATTCCCTCTTCATCACAACTGTTAAAGTTGCAGGGGCCCTGCCTTCTTTTGTATCTGGTCACTCTAGTATAGTGCCTGCAACTTTAACTGTTGTGATGAAGAGGGAATTTCACCAGGAACTAATTGCATACAAATGACTCTGGCTGAAATTCCCTTTTCTCTACAACTGTTAAAGTTACATGAGCCCTGTCCTCCTTTTCATATGGACAGCCTAGCAATACAGGCTGTGAGGCACATACCTTCCTGTCCTCCAAGAGAGGAGAATACCCAAGGGGCTCAGGAAGAATGCCTAGGGAGTTGCCCCCACTGCTCCCAGCATCTGCTGCCTGAGGCAGTTGCCTCCCTCTGCCTAAGAGTAGGGCCGGCCTTGTCGCCAAAAATGCCTGCCCTGCATGCCCTAAATTACTCTGCTTTCCTCAGGTGCGCTGGAGGACACAGCCCTGCCACCAGTATTGAAGTAAACTTCAACAACCAGTCTGCTCAAGTTCTGCACATACAGGCCGTTTCTACACCAGGCTGTTTGCCTGGGATGGCCCCCGGCTGGTCTCTGTGCGCCGATGGTGTGCATTAGGTATTTCCGGGATTGCCCTCCCTCCCTCTACACCTCTATGGTGTAGAAAGGGATGAAGTGTAGGCAGGCCGCCATTTTGTCCATTGCCTCAGGTAGCAAACTGTCTCGAGCCCCAGGGCAGAAGCTATCCCACCAGGAGCACAGGTGTCCTGCAAACCAGCCCATAAATGATATACATGTTTCTCATTTACCTCTACCGGTACTCTCAAACACAGCCACACAAGTGTGTGTGTGTGTGTGTGTGTGTGTGTGTGTTTAATGTCTTAATTAACACCCTATGCATAAACAAATTATTGCATCACTTTGTTTTGATCTTCCATTAAACGTCAACCGTAATTAAGCTATAAGAAGTGGTGGTGAGGAAGACAGTTGCTCAGTTGAGCGACAGTGGAGGGAGCTCGTTAATGTATACATATGCTGGAGAAACAGCAGCGACCTAGATTTAAAAAAAGGAGCCCGTAATTCCCTTTGAAGTTTGGCGTGAGACAATTCATCACGCGCACAAATGAACCAGGCAATCTACGTGGCTCATGCAGGAGCTGGTCCTTGGCAGGTAAACAGGAAACAGATCTTTCATGAACAGCTGATGAGTGGGGGGGGGGGGGCATTCTGAGCAAAACTGCCCTAGGGCGCAATCCTATGCATGTTTGGACCGGAAACAGTCCTACAACTCCCAGCCTTCCCCAGTCATTGCTTGCAAACAAACAGCAGCAAGGGTGCAACCCTATGCATGTTTAGGCTGAAAACTGTCCCACAACTGGGAGTTGTACATGCAGATTTGCCCAATTTGGGGAAATTGGGGGGGGGGGGGGATCAGATTCTGTCAATGAGCAGACAATGGAAGGAAAGGCAGCTGAAAATCCACGAAATGCAGACAGAAAGGATTTTACAAAATCTATATGTCCCTCGTTCGTGGTAATGTAAAATTTGCATTTTGAAGGAAAGGAGGACAGGGCTCCTGTATCGTTAACCGTTGTACTGACAAGGGAATTTCAGCAGGGGTCATTTGTATGCATGCAGCACCTGGTGAAATTTCCTCTTCATCACAGCCGTTAACGCTGCAGGAGCCCTGCCCTCTTTTGTATCTGGTCACTCTAGCTATTCTCCTGCAGCTTTAACAGTTGTGATGAAGAGGGGATTTCACCAGGTGCTGCCTGCATACAAATGACACCTGCTGAAATCCCCTTTCTCCACAACTGTTAAAGATAACAGGAGCCCAGTCCTCTTTTCCATAGGGTCAGCCTAAGCCTGTTTCTTTTTCAAAACCACCCAACCAACCCATTAGCAACCATGATCTGGAGGATTGTAAAGCACGTCATTGCTTGTAAACAAACAGAAGAAAGGGCGCAATCCTATGCTTGTTTAGACCAAAAAAAAAAAAAACAGTCCTACCACTCCCAGGCCAAACACTCCGAGTTCCAAATCCATGTTTAGTGGATTTTCAGGTGCTTTTTCGTTCTATTGTCCGCTCAGTGACGGAATCAGATTTTTTTTTTCAATTTCCCAAAATCAGGCAAATTTGCACCTGTTCAAATTTACACTTATGAAAATGCACAGATTTCCCCAATGTGTGCAAATCCCCTCCACACACAAATGCACAAGTCCCCCATCCAAACGTGCATTTTCACGCTTTAGCCTGTGGAGGAAATGCACATTTTTGCTTGTCCTGCATGTCCTGCTTGTGGGCCCCTGGCCGACAGCTGTTTGGCCACTGTGCGAACAGAGGGCTGGACTAGATGGACCCTGGGTCTGATCCAGCAGGGCTCCTCTTACGTTCTTATATTTTTTGGGGGGAGGATATCTAAGACCATTTCAAAAGTTGGGTGCATTTCAAAGTTTATTTATTTATTTAATTTCTATACTGCCCAGTAGCCAAAGCTCACAGGGCGGTTCGCAAAAAAAATTAAACCACAGGGTGTAGCTTGAAGTATAAAATATGGAAATTTAAATCACAATATAAAACCACAATATAAAAGTACAACCTGAATCAACCAAGTGTGTGTAATGTCACCACTGATCCAACCCGCAGGCAAGTCGTGTGTGTGCGTTGCGGAGGAGGCCTCCACTTGAGTACATGTTATTATTTTAAAAACGTTGAATCCACCTTTCAAGGAGCACTGCCCCTTACAAGACGGCTTAGAAGAATAATATAAAAATATTAACATATAATTGAACAAGCACCTACACACACGCAAACACACACGCTCGGCAGCAGTTAATGATTTTGAAGCACCAAATGCAGACTGGGGGGAAATGTGTCTTCAATTTTGTGAGCGTGTGTGTTCTTGTGGCCCCGAGCCGGAGAGGCGGCAAACCCAGAACTAGCCACTTCCGGGTTCGGCGGGCTCAAACCACACCGCAAATGTGACGGCCTGGGCTTCTCCCGGGCTGTTGCAAGTTGCAGCGGCCATTTTTTTTGAAGATGCATGGAAAGCACACAAGCGCTCCCCCCTCTCCTGATGGCCACGGAGCCATGTGGTGCAGCTCCGTGGCCAATGGCACTGACGCACTTACTTGCTAGTAAGCACGGCAGTACCGGGGTGGCTGGCCACATTCTTCCACGGTCCCAGGAACTTCCCGGGGGCCGCGGAAGAATCGGGATTTTTCTAGTTTCTGGTTTCCCAGGAAAATCCAGTGCCCACCTGCCCCGGTACTCCCTGTGAGTCATGTGGCTGCATAGGGAGCAGCCGGGTTCCATCCCAGGCCAACTGCCTGGTGCGGAAAGGGCCATGGTTTACTTGGACTTTCAAAAGGCTTTTGACAAAGCCTCTCAGAAAAGATTCATGAGCAGTTTAGCAGTAATTGGATAGGAGAAGTAGTCCTCGTATGGATGACTAACTGGTTACAGAACAGGGAACAGAGAGTAGCAATACACAGTTGTAAACAATGGAGTAGAAATCACTCCTGACAGCTGAACGCACCTGTGCCTCCATAGTCAGCACGGAGTGCAGGAGTACTCCCAGACTGTGTACTAGACCCTTCAGAGGGAGTGGGCCCCATCCAGAGTCAGATATAAATCTCCATCCAGATTAGCAGATTTTCCAACCTGCAGTGACCTTGTTCAGATGACTCGCTAAGCCATGGTGGTTAAGCTTTTTGAACTAAACATTATGGCTTAGTGTGTCATGTGAACCATGACTCAGTGTGTTGTGTGAACCCCTCCTAACCATGGTGGCTACATAACTACAGTTTAAACACACTCACTAACCACTCACTGTGACAGGGTTAGCGACCTAACCATGGTTTAGTGTGTTGTCTGAATAGGCCCAATACTTCCATCTTAGCTGGATTTCAGCTTGTTGACACTCAACCATACCAATATTGTCCCCCAGACACCCATCAAGGTTTTTCCTGCCTCCCTAGGATTAGAATCTAATCAATAATGGTGGAAAAGAGAATAAGAACTGTATGCCATCTGCATATTAATTACACCGTAGCCCAAACTACCAGATGACTTCTCCGAGTGGTTTCATGCAGCTCTTGAAAAACATGGGGGGAGGGGATGACACCTTGAGATACTTGAAATGTCAATGGTCAAAGGTGGAACAAAAGTCCCCCAGCACCACCTTCTGGTTTCTCCACCTCACCCCACCCCCAGGGGGACCAGAACCACTGCAACACTATGCCCCCAGGTCCCATCCCGGAGAGATGATCCAGAAGGATACCATGGTCAATAGTATAAAAAGCCACTGAGAAGTCAAGGAGAACAAATAAGAGTCATCCACCAGGGCTACCAAAGCAGTTTCTGTACAAAACCCAGGCCAGATGCCAGAGTGGAATGGATCTAAACAACCTGTGTCATCCAAAACTGCCTGTTGCTGACATGACATTGCCTGCTCCAAGACCTTGGAGATTTGAATGGTAGATTTGAAACTGGGTGACAATTCACCATAGCCAAGCCATCTAGAACTGGCCTCCTCAACAATGGTTTTGCTACAGTCTCCTTCAGGACCGCCAGAAGTACTCCATCCCTTAATGAGGCATTGATCACATCCAATATCCATGTTGTAAGCCCAGCACAAGCAGACTTTCTAGTCAACAAGCTTGATGTTTCATTGCTCTCAGCTCCTCGGAACACCAATGAGCCAAGATGGCTCTACGTTTTGGGCGAGGATGTTTAGGAGTGATCATGTCGATAGTCCTAGTCAACCCCTGATTCCAGGAGTTGACCAGAACCACCGATTAATTCTGCATAAACTCCCCCAGCAATCTCAGGAGACCAACTGGATCCATCAATTACTAAGGGTGGACCATTCAAGTTGGCCCTCCACTGCTTCAAAGAGAGGAGGGAGCTTGTGACTCGAACATGGCAAGATCGTAATCTATCCATGACAACAGACTGATTGTTGTCCCCGGACTACAAGATCACCTTCCCTCCCCCCACCCATTCCAGGACAAAAGACCAGATCTAACATGTGACCCACCACATTTATTTATTTATTTATTCGTTGCATTTCTATACCGCCCAATAGCCAAAGCTCTCTGGGCGGTTTACAAAAACTAAAACCATAAAACCCATTTAACATATAAAACCAACAACAGTGTAAAAACATAATATAAAATACAGTATAAAAGCACAACCAGGGTAAAACCGAGCAGCAATGCAGAAATCTATACAGTTTTAAAATACAGATTTAAAACTACAAAGTTAAAAAATTAAGCTAATAATAATAATAATAATAATAATAATAATAATAATATACCCGCCTCTCCCTCCAGATCGAGACGGGGAACAACATCAATTCAAACAATATAAAATACATAAAACTGATTAAAAACAAATAAAATTGATACATTATTAAAATCAACCAAGTCTTAAAATTCAACTGGGTAGGCCTGCCGGAAGAGATCAATCTTTATAGCTTTCTTGAATTCTAGAAGACTGGTAAGTTGGCGGACCTCTCCCAGCAGGTTGTTCCATAGTCTGGGAGCGGCTGAAGAGAAGGTCCTTTGGGTAACAGTTGTCAGCCTAGTCTTGGCTGATTGTAGTAGGTTCTTCCCAGAGGACCTGAGTGTGCGGGGCGGATTGTATGGGAGAAAGCGATCCCGCAGGTAACCTGGACCCAAACCATGTAGGGCTTTAAAGGTAATAACCAACACTTTGTACTTCGTCTTGAAACTAATTGGAAGCCAGTGGAGTGATTTTAAAACTGTTAAGCTCTTAAAATACTAAGAAAATAAAAAGGTCTTCACCTGGCATCTAAAAGAGTATGATGTAAGTGCCAGACAAACCTCTCTAGGGAGCTCATTCCACAGCCGGGGTGCCACAGCAGAGAAGGCCTTCCTCCTGGTAGCCACCTGCCTCACTTCCTTTGGCAGGGGCTCATGGAGAAGGACCCCCGAGGATGATCTTAGGGTCCTAGCAGGCACATATGGGAGGAGACGTTCCTCAGATAACCTGGACCCAAGCCGTTTAGGGCTTTGAAAGTTAATGCCAGCACTTGGGCCCGGAGCCAGTGTTGAGCTGGACACAATTTGAGGCAGGCCCATGGTTATCATGGTGGCCATGAAGCCCTTAGCTGCTCCACACAAGGCACCCTCAGTGTGACAACTCCAGTAGTTAGATCACTGCAGATAGATTGCGTATCTCATTAACACCCCACCACTGTTCTCTTACAACCTGGATCCAACTCATAGTGAAACGTTTCCCAGCAAATCCCTGCTCTCAAATAAACAGAAATAGAAGGCAGGTTTGTTTCCTTTAAATCAAGAACAAGGATGTTGCTTCCGAAGTGATTATTCACACCTGCAATTCCCGTGGGTCATCATGGCTATAAATCCTCTAAACAAAACGGAAGTGTGTCTTTTCCTTTGAGGCTCTGAATGAAAAACATCCAAAGAGGTGTTAAATTTTGTCTCGGGGGGCTCCCCAAAGCCTTGGATGCATGCAAATCCCTGCATATAAACATGAAGGCCTTCATGGTAATAAGCAATGGCACCATGGTTTCTGGTTTGCTTCTTTCAAAAAAAGGTACCCGGCATTAGCAGGTGATATCCTCAGGCAGATGCTGAAGGCTCACTTTCACTGACATTGCTGCCCTGGGCAAGCATGACTGTAGTTACTTGCAATATACGTTTCTGAGCCTGATTCAAGGTGCTGGTTTTAACCTATAAAGCCTTACATGGCTTGGGACCGCAATGCCTGACAGAACGCCTCTCCCGACACGAACCCACCCGTACACTACGCTCAACATCTAAGGTCCTCCTCCGGGTGCCTACTCCGAAGGAAGCTCAAAGGTCGGCAACAAGGGAGAGGGCCTTCTCTGTGGTGCCCCCCAGTTATGGAACGATCTCCCCGACGAGACTCACCTGGCGCCAACACTGTTATCTTTTCGGTGCCAGGTCAAAACTTTTCTTTTCTCCCAGGCATTTTAACAGCTTAAGTTGAAGTTTTTAACTGAATGTTTGGCCAGGCTTAAAGTTTAAGATGTTTTAAATATTAGTTGTTTTTATGTTTTATGGTTTTACATTTTGTGTATTGACTTTTTAATGTTCAATCTTTTGATTTTTGTAAATCGCCCAGAGAGCTTTGGCTACGGGACGGTATATAAATGTAAATAATAATAATAATAATAATAATAATAATAATAATATCCCAGAACATCACGTTATGGCAGCCACCAGGTGCCCTTTAGCCAAGTGCCTCTGTTGCCTCCAAGATCTCCCTCTTTTGGACCTTTTCCTGCCAGCAGCCTCAAAGCCTGTCTTACCAGGAGTAGTCCTCTGGGCCAAGAATAAGGTGGTTCAGGTTAGCAGGGAAGCTGTCCGGCATGGAGCACAGGAAGAGAGATGTTGCTTCAACGATGGCTAGGCTCCAACTGAGCAACCTCTTAGGTTTTGCTGCTTCCCCGTCCCTTCCTGGATTGTCCTTCAGGCACCAGGAAGCCTCTTCCATAGGGACGGGGAGAGGTTGTAGCTCAGTTATAGAGCATCTGCTTTGCAGGCAGAAGGTCCCAGGTTCAATCCCCAGCATCTCCAGGTAGGACAAGAAAAAAATCCTGCCTGATACCCAGGAGAGCCATTGCTACAAGTCGTTGTTAAAAAAATACTGGCTAGGTGGACCTCAAGTCAGACTCAGTAAAAAGCAGCTTCTGATGTCCATTCTTCCCTCCTCTTTGCTATGTGAAATGCCTTGCTGCCCGCTTTTGTCCCCTGTTTGTTGTCTGTCAAAACTGGATGTTCCTCGGGGCAGGGACTGCCATTTATGTATTTATTTATTTATTTTTGCTTGTGATCCATTGTAAAGTGCCACACACAAAGATGGTGTCATTGCCATCATCAAAACAAAGCATGTTTTCAGTCCCCGTTGGTTTTGATGGTTGAGAGATTAGGGGCTCATCTACACCTAAGGCTGTAGAGGGAGGGAGGGGGAGGATTGCAGACTTACCTGCTTCCGCGATCCTTCCCCAGCATCTAGACGGCAGCGCGACATCCTGGAAGGTAAGAGGGATGTCGGGGCTTCCATTTTTTTTAAAAAAAGAAGAGGAGCTGTGTGGCCCCGATCCGTGCAAAGAGCTACCCAAAAAAAACCAACACCCACATCCGAACCCTCCCCCAACATCCCAGGGATGGCAACATTGCTACTCCTCCACCCCCATGGGCAAGGAGCCACCCCACGCAGCTCCGTGCCCGTTTCAGGCCCCAGGAGCATGTGGCACATCAACCACGGTCCTTAGGATGATCCCAGGACCATAGAAAAACCACAATATCCCCAATTTCCATTATCCCAGGACCATCCCTAGATTGTCCCCTGTTGATCCTGGGATCCCCTGCACATCATTTGGACGCACCAGGACGACCAAGGGACGACCCCAGGATAAAAGGCTGGTGTAGACATGGCCTTAAGCACATGCTGAACTCTTCCACTTACATGAATGAAACCTCTGATGCAGTTATGATTATAGCCACCTTCCCTATTTCACCGTTAAACTTTTTTGCTTTCCATCAGTGGATTGGAAAAAATGAAACAGAAAGAGGGGGGGAGGGAGAAACTTAACATAAGCTAGTGTGTACTTACATTATTACAATTTTTCAAAATCCACAAAGTCATAATGAAAACGAATCAGAGTTTTCACACTGGGAAGCTCGAATCCTGCAAACCAAACACCCAAATGTAGCGTCCCTGATGTGGATTTGATTCGCTCAGCTCTTCAAAAGTTTGTCTTGCATCCTGATCCTTGGTCTTGTGCGACGAAAGTCCAACTCTGCTGACGGCGATTTGCATCCAAAACCCCAAGCTCAGGAGGTAGAATTCCGCGGGTTCGTCGGCGGAGGAATAATTGCCATGCCACTTGCAGATAATTATGCGTTTGATCTCACGAATCGCAGTCTGAATGGTAGATGCAAATGACATTTGGCATCGGCAGAAGTGATCACTTATTAGAGGCATTTGCCTAGTCGCTCCATCCTAATTGCAAAACAGGGAAAAAGAAGGAGGAATAACAGAGTGTGTTTGTGTGTGTGTGTGTCGGGGGGGATCAGTGAGGTTAGAATTCTAAGAGCTGAGTTGTGAATTTAGACTATGGCTCTTTCTACACCTAAGGGTGTAGAGGGAGGGAGGGAGGGGGGCGATCCTGGACTTACCTGCTTCTGGGAATGTCCCTCAGTTTCTAAACAGGAAGCACGACATCCCGGAAACAAACAGGGATGTCGCACCTGTTACACCCGCCATTATTAATTTTTTTTACAAGTTGGAGCCGGGAGTGCCATTGCACTCCAACGAAAAAGTAAGTAAAAAATAAGAAAAGACAAAAGCCCTGACCCACTCCCCACAACCCCGATGCCCCTGGGCTCCCCACGGCCCAGCTCCTTCCCTCTTACTGACCCCTGCTACTCGTGGCTGATCCTGGGACCGTGGGGAAAATCAGAACAGCTGGGCAACCAGTTATCATGGTACAATGGAGGAGTCATCCCTGCCTGCTCCCAGGATCCCCTGTGCGTCATTTCGATGCACAGGGACGACCCGGGGAAAACCCCGGGGAAAACGGCAGGTCTAGAAAGGATTCCATGGGAGTAGTTGACTTACATCAGAGGAGTGCACTGTTACAGAGGAGTACACTGTTACTTAAAAGGAATTGCCAGTGAAAGCGATGGGACTCGTGGCTTTTCATCAAATTAACCTGCTCTAGAGCCTCATGTGCACACGCTCACACACCAGTGTTTGACACTCACACGGAGCTCTTGCATGAACAGCCTTCCCTATTCTTTTTAATGGAGAGGACAGCTCCTTACAGGCCAAGGAATGAATGTTTAAACTGGTCCCTCTGCTGAGATTAAGAGGTATATGCAGGGCTGGCCCTGCCATGAGGCAGAGTGAGGCAGCCACCTCAGGCAGCAGATGCTGGGGAGAGGCAAGCAGCAGCAAGGTACTGGAAGACAGAGATTTGTGTGCAACGCAGCCTTCCTTATGCCATCTAAACTTGCTTCCTTTGGGTAAATGGAGAATACTGCCCCATCAACAGAGTTGAAGCAAGATTCAACTCGTAGTTCAGTCATATTGTGTACATGGAATGGGAGGAAAATGTCATGTTTCTCAAAACTTCCCACCTTATTGGGAGACAATAAAGAAGTCTGCCACATAATCTACCAAGCTTTATTCAGGCCATAGACATCTCTTCCAACCTGAAGGGAGTCTAATTTCTAGGAACTTTCCTCTAGGGAAAACTGTGTGAACTAAGTGAGACAATTGTCCTTTCAAGAAAAAGAGAAAGCCTTTTCCCAGAATGCTTTAACTTCAAGGAGGCTGGTTCTGAAGAAGCCTTAGGCGAGAAGCTAGCCGGGCCGACCTTCTCTCACTTTCCTTTAGCTCCGCCTGCTTGAGTCTGCGGCAGACTCTAGGATCAGCTAGCCTTGAAATGCCCTCCCCCTATGAAGAATACTGATTTCCCACAGACTGTGTGTTGTTAATGTTTTCAGTGATAAGGTCTGGCGAAGGTTCATCCCCAGCTGGTGAAGAGCCCATGAGAATCACCTTTCCCACTTCCCGTGTAGGCTGGTATGTTTCTGGCGCTGTCTTTTCTGCTTCCGAATCTGATTCCAATTGATCACCAGAAACTTGTTTTGCCAGCCTAAGGGGAGCAGGTCTAGTCACAATAGAAAGGCACCATCTTGTCCTTCCCCCCCGATCCCCCATGCAGTAACATGTCCTGGGCCAACTGTGAGTAAACTCTTGCAGGCAGGGGAGCTTCATTTGAACACCTTGCACCCTCTGCACCCACAAGCAGAGATAGGAGAGAAATTCATTCCGATTGCTCTTTAATGTGGACGCACTGAATTCCACATTTTTAAACCAAACACATGAGCCAAAACTCAGAGATCCCTTTGAAATTTGCATTTCTCCAGATTTTGAAATGGAATCCTCCGATCATAAAATGTGTACAAAATGCATATACTAAGGAAATGTGAACAAAACTATTGTGTATATTATAATGTTCATAAATGCAGTATATTATAGGTAGGGTGACCAGATAAAATCCAGGTCAGGGCTTCCACATGAACGTGGCAAGGACCGTGTTACCGAACAATCAATAATCTTGTCCACGCATTAAAGAGTCT
The DNA here is from genome assembly GCA_029215795.1 of Anniella stebbinsi. NCBI lineage: Eukaryota > Metazoa > Chordata > Lepidosauria > Squamata > Anniellidae > Anniella > Anniella stebbinsi. Next base: position 366,767,516 of record JARDYH010000001.1, read on the forward strand.
TAAGCATGGTTTCAGCAAATTGCTCGCAATAAAGATGTGTTTTCCCCGAACATGAGGCTGGGCTGAGGTTTACAACATCATTATTTGGTTTTATTTGCCAAATGTCTTACCTGGTATATTATCTGCTTTTACAGATGTGTACCACGTTTGATTTTTTAATTGGTCTTATTTACCAAATGTCTTACTCATTAGACTATCTACTTTTTCAGATGTGTCCTCTTTGATTTCGCTGCGAAGAGAACCAGCATAACAAATCAGTATCGTGATTAGTGCCGGGAGAGTTTTCCAGCATTCTGTTCCCTCTCCTGCATCCAACAGCTCTGAATATCACACCTACTGTACAACAAATATCTCCTTCTGTCCTTCAGTACCCTCAGTTCAATGTTGAATGCATAATCATCCCAGCCAATTAAACAAGCAAAGTTAATAAGATACAACTGTGAAGGGGAGGGAAGGGGGGAGTCTGTTAAAACACCCCTGATTCTGTGAATGGGAAGTTACGAAAAAAACCAAACCCATAACTGGAAAGAATCTTGCAAATGACAAACAAAACATGAATCCTGCATGTTGGCTGTACAATTGGTTTTAGGAGTGGGGCATTTTCTCCAGAATTGGGGGCATAGGGTTCAAGTTTTGGTTCTGTTTTTGGGTGCAGATTCGCAAAGAAAAGTCAGGAGCGATAAGACAGCAATAGACATGGAAGAAGGGCAACAAAATGTCACATTGTAGAGTGCTTCTGCTCGCGGTTCCGGTCGGCCTGCCAGACAGCCAGCCAAGCCCGCTTAGGCAATACTCCATTCCATCCTCCCTTCCCTCTCCCATCTTTCCAGAGTTTCCTTCCCCCTTTCTCAATGGTCAGTCAACATTCCATGGTCATGTAATATATTCAGTCCTTAATGAGCTGTTTGGGGGAGGGTTTTTTTCTCCCCCACCATTAAAAAAGAACTTTTGTTTTTCTAAAACAAATTTGCACCTTAGCAAACCTTGGTATTCCCATCGTCTGTGGATACCTCCCTCTTGTGTGCTACTGTTTTGGATACGTTAAGATTGTCACTTGGAGAATGGCTTGGCTAATTGATTGATTGATTTGTTGATTCGCAGTATTTAAATACCACTCCCCATTCAGAATTTCGGAATGGTGGACAAAATAGAATAGAATAAAAAAACATTAAAAGTAATTTTTTTAAAAGAAACAAAGTGCAAATAAAACCGCGGTTGGACATTAAGGGAAGGCTTCCTGTAACAATGATGTTTTCAGGAGGCATTGGAAAGAATACAAATTTGGCACCTGCCTGACCTCCAGAGGCAGGGAATTCCATAGGAAGGGGGCCACCACACTGATGGCTCTTCTTCTGGTGGACTCCAATTGGATGATAGGTCTGTGTGGAACCACCAGGCACATGACATTGGATGACCTCAGTGACCAGGCAGGTTGATAGGGGAGAAGGCGCTCTCTCAGGTATCCTAGTCCCAAGTTGTTTAGAGCTTTGTACACTAGTACAAGAACCTTAAACCTGGCCTGGTAGCGAATAGGCAGCCAGTGCAGTTCCCTCAGCAAAGGAGTTGCATGCTAAAAATGGGCAGCTCCGGACAACAGCAGACCTGCAGCATTCTGCACTAGCTCCTGCTTCCGGCTAATACCAGGCTGGGCCAGCTGGGTAGGTATTAATCAGCCTGCTTTGGCTACTTTGCAGGATCGGCTTTGTTTACTAGAAACCCTGAAATCTATCAAAAGAAATACACCTAGAATTAATAAATGCTGAGGCCAAAATTTATTCTGAGAACAAGAAGTGATCTGAGCTCCCAGTCATTCCAAACAAAATAACTATTCCTGGTTTTCCCCCTCTCTCCCAGCCAGCTTTCTTCATTATAATTTAGGTGGGAGCCATTTTGTTAAACAAGTGTGAGTCATTAATCCTTGCTGATCTACTGGAAATATCTCCAAGATCAGCCACTAGACTTTCTGCCTATCTCTGGACTAGTATAGGAGATAATCAGGGCCTCCATCCGGGCTGCAGGAATATCATAAGACCATAAGAAGAGCCAGGCTGGATCAGACCAAGGGTCCATCTAGCCCAGCATTCTGTTCACACTGTGGCCAACCGACTGACAACGAGGGACCCACAAACAGGACGTGGGTGATGAGCCAGGTCTCCCTTATCCTAAAGTCGTGCCTTTTGTTATTTTCTCCCTTCTTCACATCTCGGTGGAGGACTTTCCATTTATCTCTCTTGGTTTGGGCCCAGTGTTCCAGGCTGCCAAAAAAAAATTGAATCTTTATCTGGTCTTTTTTTATCTGTGGTATCCCTCCTAGCTACTTGTGTCACTTGCAAATTTGATGAGTGTCCCTTCTACTCCCTCATCCAAGCCATTGATAAACATGTACAGGGCCTACAACAGGATACTGCAGCACTCTGCTTGAGACCTCCCTCCAGCGGCACCTCTTTCGTTGATGAAAAGGTAGCTCATACATGATTAAGGCTATAATCATAAGTGCACTTACAGGGGAGTAAGGCCAGATCTACACCAAGCAGGATATGAAAGTGACATATAAAAGACAAGAGCCACACCAAGCAGGATATAGCAGGGTATGGTATATGTCAATGGGCCCCAACAGTTGTCAGTTCACTTCAATACCACTATAAAGCAGTAGTGTAGCTCCTGCCTTTTATATACCACTTTCATGCCACTATATCCTGCTTGGTGTAGATCTGGCCTAGGGTGGCCATATTTGGGAAACAAAAAAAGAGGACACCCAGTGGGGGCGGGAAAGGGTGCTTTCCAGGGCCTCCAGAAAGCGTGTCATTCCCCCTGCCATGCTATTGGCAGCTGCCATTAGAGCGGCGGTTGTGAATGACATGCTTTCCCGAGGCTCCAGAAAGCACGCTTTCCCCTCCTTAAGGGCCTTGATTGGAGAGGAAGAGGGGAAAGTGTGTCATTTCTGGGGCCCCACTGCTCCAATAGGGGTCTTCAGAAAGTGTGTTACTTCCCCATCACCACACTAATGGCGGCCTTCAAGGGGAAAGTGTGTCATTCCAAGGACATTGTAGAAAATTACAGAAAATCCCCCCTGACACCCAGGATAGAACCAAAATCAGGACAAATCCGGGAAAATCCCGACAGCTGGTCACCCTAATAAGATCCATTGAACACAGTGGAATGTACTTCGGAGAAAATATCCTGTCCGGATATTGCAGACCTATTATTAATATAATCATATTTGCAAGCCAAAAATGGAAAGTAAGTGGTGTTTGTGCGCCTTTCAACTTTTCCATAACTAATGGGGACAAAAGTGTAATGCTGTGAGTTGATGAAGGATACATGCGCCCTTTGACCTGTGGCAATAGATTAACATGTCAGCACTGGCGGGTTGTGCTTTTTGTTTTTTGTTCAGAAATTCTAATTGAAAAGAGTTTTGACAATATGTAATCAGGAGTCAGCATTCCAACGAGAAGCCCAGTGCCTTGGCCAAATGAAGGAAAGATCATGAGTTTGAATAACGGAGAATTCTTTGGCACCGCCAACTTGGTGAAAGGTTAAAGGAGCCGACGCGCAAGGCAGTAATGAAAAAGAAAATGTTTAAGAGGAGAGACTCGACGATTTGTAAGCTTCTAAATTAAATTCCATTTAAGAACTTTAATTAACACAGAGAGACACCCGCTCGCAAGCACGCGGTTGCAAATTTAGGACTCCGTTGTTCTTGACAAGTTGTGTGGCTGTGCTCTACGTACGTTAAGTCTTTCTTTACCAGATGCCCTCTGCGAAATTTATCAGCCTGGTTTCTCTGTTGATGTGGTTTTGTTTAATGGGAGATTAACAGCAGGGATGGTCAGAGGGAGAAAGTTGGAAAGAATGGGCAGATCACACACAGCCACGGCCAGCATCAACACCTCACAACTTGGGCCTGATCCCAGAGGTTTAGTGTCCTGAGAGGGCCCATAGCTGTCAGTAGCCTCCCTGGGGGGGACCTTTCTGGCCCACCCCTCTGAGCAGTGTCAGGAAGCTGGGCCTAGCCAACATTCAAATTTCCCACAATGCACCAGATGTAGTGTCGCTCTCCGGGGCATTGTGGGGAATGGACAAGCGGACAAGAGACTGCCTCTCGGAGTGCAGCCACTGCCACTAAAGAAGCCTGCCTGGGCCTAGCGACAGAGGGAGGGGCCAATTTTGCTCCCTCCCTCAAACCTACGGCTTCCTACGCATTGCCAAAGAGAGGAAATGCATCACCAAAAGCAACTTCGCGGCCCCCGTTGCTCCCCCTTCTGATGGTTCTTTATCTGTAATAGAGAATGCCTTCAAAATAGAGGGCAGTCCTCTGGTAGCCCTTCAAATAGAGGACTGTCCTATGTAAAAGAGGACACCCGGACACCCTAACACTGCAACTTGCAGCCGGTCAGGAGAACGTAAGAAGCCTGTTCAGGCCTGGAACAGGAGAGTGGTGCCATCATGTCCACTGCTCAAGCCCCCACCTCCACTATCCATATATTGGGGGGCAGTCTGAGCAGGGAGTCTGCTCTACGTGTGAAGGTTCCCCCCTTCATCTAGAACCCTGTGTGATTAGGGCTCCATATCATGTGAGGGTTGCTTTTATCAGGGATGGCATCAAGGGCAGGCATGGTTGGGCACATGCCAACAACCCACACCCCAGTAGGGGCCCACTGGCCGGAGGTCCTTGGACGTGCCACTGCTCTTCACCGTCACAAGCAGCTTGTTGGCCAACCTGCCCATCTGTTTAGATCTTCAGGTGAGCCTCTGCTCTCTGGCTCCTGCATTCTGGCTTGATGGTGAGAGAGGCTTTTTTCAGTGATGGCTCCTCTATCTATGGAAAAACTTCCTTTAGCATCATCCCAGCCCTTGAACATTCCAGTGTGCAGCAGAGGATTCAGATGAGGATGAGGCACTGGTTACTTCCTTGAGGGTAGGACAGACAATGTCTTGTTCAGGGCCCTCCTCACAAGAGGTCTTCTGGCCATCATCCTCTGGCTCAGAAAATGAGTCTCCAGAAGAACCTGCACCTCCCAGTTTCACAGACTTCATAATCAGGTGGAGGCCCTTTAACAGTCCAGTCAGCTCCTCCAGGAGGGGCAGAGCTGACCACAGTAGACGTCAGCCTACATAAGGCTTCAGCTGGCTTTAACTCCCTGCTGAGACAACATCCTCCTATTGTCCTAATAGGAGAGAGTTCCAGCCAACAGAACGTACTTGGAGCTATCTGCGGTCCTATTTTCTCCTTGCTTATTTCTGACTGCCTTTGGATGCTACAGATTCCCCTGCAAGCCTCAAAGGACTACAGAATAGGACATCCCCAGAGAGACTTGCCTGGTATGGATGTTGCTGCCTTTTTGGAGCACTGCGATTGGCCATATTCACCTGTCCACCTGTAACATCTAATAGATTTCCAGACTATTCGCCCTGGCTTTTTAAAGTTTCGCATATTGATTGTTTCAAACTGCTGTTTAAATTTCTATTTTATTCTTGATTTCATTGTTCTTTTTATCTTGTGAATCACAAGAACATGAAGTTTGTGAAGTCAAACACTCAAAAGTTTATAAAGATGATGATGATGAACTGGGTATTTTGAACGTAGACATAGGAGGTGATTTTCACAATCAGTGACCATTTCCGAAGCTCATTTAAAGGATGTTGCAAAGGAGATGGAAGGCCAACTGTTCACTGTAAGGCAGGGATAAGAAACAATGGGTTTCAATTCCAAACTTATTTTTAGTGTATAATTATACAAAATATAATAATATAAAACTTCCACTTAGTCATCGGAGCTTCTGGGGATGCCTCTGAGACCTCCTGTTCACACACACATACACACACGCATATACATCTTGATGCCTACCAAACCAAAAAAAAAACAATCTAAAAGTTGGCCAATTATTCAGCCTGGTCTCTGATGCAGCATGAAGTGCCAAAGTCAGAAGGAATTATCTGGAAAGTCCTATCCTAGGTGCCAGAATTGTGTTGACAGGTGTGCAGATGAGCAAAACTGCTCTGTTCTGCTCTGAAAGTGGGAGAGGAACGAGGAATGGATCCAGTCGCTGGTGTGGAGTGGAGAAGACATTTTAGACCTCAGAATGGATTGTGGAATCCAGAATGGATTCCGCAATCCACACCAGGGATTTGCAGATCCTGAGAAAATCCAAAACAGCACTGGGAGTCTCTGCCAAGCAGTGTGAGCTCCATGTTGAGGATCCTTCTTCAAAACACCCTTAATATGCCTTTTCCCTCAGTGAGTCTTCTCACCAGCCACTGTGGTGAACTCCATGCAAGGAAGGGTGGGATGTAAATCACATTTAATTATCACCATCATCCCCAGCTGCTCTTGCTCCTCCTCCTGTTTCTTGTAGTGCTCTCTCATCTGATTGGCAGTGACTCACCCAGCAAAAGCCTTTCCCAGCCTGAGCAGGTACAGATGATGGGCTTCCCAAGAACATAAGAAGAACCCTGCTAGATCAGAGCAGATGTCCAGCAACTTCTTTCAGCCGGATTCCTCTTCAGAGAAGCTTTTGGGGTGGGAGCTGAAGCCAAAGGGGGCGGGGCCTCAGGCAAAGAGGCAGTGCCACAAATACCAACAGAGAACAGTATAGCCTTCCCTCCATCAACTAAACCTCAGGCGAGGCATTTTTTAACCATTTTAGAATAGGGGGAAATTTGCATAAAAACTGGGAAGCCACCAAACCATTGGAAGACAGAGGAAAGGGGGAGGTGGCCGTTTGGTAGGCTGACCAGATAAAATCCAGGTCAGGGCTCCTGTAACTTTAACAGTTGCAGAGAAAAGGGAATTTCAGCCAGTGTCATTTGTATGCAATTAGTTCCTGGTGAAATTCCCTCTTCATCACAACAGTTAAAGTTGCAGGGGCCCTGCCTTCTTTTCTATATGGTCACTCTGGTATAGTGCCTGCACCTTTAACTGTTGTGATGAAGAGGGAATTTCACCAGGAACTAATTGCATACAAATGACACTGGCTGAAATTCCCTTTTCTCTACAACTGTTAAAGTTACATGAGCCCTGACCTGGATTTTATCTGGTCACCCTACGCCGTTTGGGGAACCCGAGAGGGCTAGGTAGGGATAGCAAGTGGGCCAGATGAGGTTCAACCCACCCTCTCCCCACTAAAAAGGAGGAGCCATAGCTCTGTGGTAGCACCCTGTTTTGCACACAAAAGGCTTCAGGTTCGAATCTGGGCCTCTCCAAGTAGGGCTGGAAAAACTCCATCCTGAAGCCCTGAAGAGTCACTGCTGGTTGGCATTGGCAATAGCAGCCATGCTGGCTGGGGATTATGGGAGGTGTAGTCCAAAATGTCTACAGGCCGCCAGGTTGCTTACAGAAGAACATTACCAGTTCGGAGACAGCCGTCAACCCCATGAGCCTGTTGCCAGGAGATGCCTGGGGCATCCCGCCTCGAGGCACGGCGCTGGTCTCAATAATTCACGGTGATCCTTTCCAAATCTTAAGATGCTGCGGTCCAAAGGCAATTTTTAAAAAGAACCATCCTTTCCAGTGAGCCAAGTGTAGTATGGTATTTACAATGCTATTTGAGAAAAGGTCAAAGATTTGTCCTTTGCCAAAGATGATGTACTTGCAGGCAAAGAACACAGGGATGGTGGGCGGCAGCGGGGGGGGGGGGGTGGCGGAGAGGCACCAACCTGGCACACTGTGAAAGGGGCCACAAAGGCGGAGGGCGCCACCCAGAGGTTTTGAATTCAACTCCTGTCATTCCAATTGCGGCGGGTTAGAGATCACAGGGAGGCAGCAATATCTACTGAAGAGACATCAGACGATGCAGTAAAAAGGGTAATCCATTTATTTTTAGAGAAGTTTTCCACTCGGAGATCATACACATGACAGATCACAGAAACACATGCAAGCATGAAATTTAATTTTTAAGAATTCTTTTCCCGGGGCTTCCATGTACAATGACAGTGAATGGAGCAGAAGGAGGGGGGAAAGGGAAACGGGGGAGAGAAATAGCCATAGTCATGGCAAGACAATTGCTGCAAGACTTCTCTTCCTTTCCTTTTTAATTTTATTTCGGGCTAAGCATGAAACTTCGTAAAATTGGAACGAAACAAATCAAGGGACTTTAAAAATATCGACTCATGGATTGACTGAAGTAAAATGAGATATCTTATTTATTGATGGTATTCCTATAACACCTTTCTGAAGCCAGCTAAGGCAGTTTACATCAAGTACTAAAATTAAATACCAGAATCAAATAAAAACATAGTAATTTGTTTATTTATTTATTTTTTAAAATTCCTTCCTAACCGGGTAAATGTTTATTTATTTATTTATTTATTTATTGCATTTTTATAACCACCCCATAGCCGAAGCTCTCTGGACGGTTCACAAAAATTAAAACCATGAAATCATTTTAAAATATATAAAACAAGGCACAATCTAAAAACACAAACTCATCTTTAATGGGTGTTTTTTGGCTGGGAGGGGGGGCGCTGGTGGAAGAGGAGATAAAAATGAGAATTGTAATGTTGATTATTTGTTAATTCATTGGTTGATTCATTTCAAAGTGGCAGGACCTATTCAAAAATGGTTGGGATACTACAAAGTGTTCAGATCACACCGTTTAAACAATAATAAATATGTATATCAAAGAGCTAGAAAAGGTACAGAAAAGCAATCAATGTGATCAAGGCAATGTTCTACTTTTCCTACAAGATATGAAATCTGGGAGGGTATGAAGATGTGACTAAGAGGAGGCAGAGTCATCCGAACCGGTTTGGCCTCCTGGCTTTCATGCATTAAGAGCTTAAGAACATCAGAAGAGCCCTGCTGGATCAGACCAACGGTCCATTTACTCCAGCATTCATTTCACACAGTGGCCAACCAGATGCCCACAGGAAACCCACAAGCAGGATAGGAATGCAACGGCAGCCTCAAACCCATGTTCCCAGCAGCTGGTGTACATAGGCATGCTGCCTCTGATCCAGGAGGTAGCACAGAGCCATCAAGACTAGTGGTCCTCAGTAGCCTTCTCCTCCATGAATTTGTTCAACCCCTTTCAAAGCCATCCAAATTGCTGGCCCTCCCGTCATCTTATGGAAGAGAATTCTGTAATTTAGCTATGCACTTTGTGAAGAAGTCCTTCCTTTTCTCTGTCCTGAATCTCCCACCAATCATCTTCATGGGATGACCCCATTGGGTTCTAGTATTTTGAGAGAGGGAGAAAAATGTCTCCCTATGCACGTTCTCCACACCAGGCATAATTTTGTAAACCTCTATCATGACTCCCCTCACTCACCTTTTTTTCTAAGCTAAACAGTCCCAGCTGTTGGACCCTTTCTTCATCACAGGGGAGTTGCTCCAGCCCCTCGATCATTTTAGTTGCCCTTTTCTGCATGTTTCCAACCCCACAATATCCTGTTTTAGGTGTGGTGACAAGAACAGTACACAGTATCCCAATTGTGGTCACACCATAGATTTGTATGAAGGCAGTATGATATTTGCCCTTCCATTGAGCTCTCCACCTCCATCCCAAGATCTCTTTCTTGGATAGTAACCGCTAGCGCAGATCCTCAGATTATACTAGAAGCTGGGAATTATTATTATTATTTTGCCCCATATGCATCACTTTATACTTGCTTCTACTGAACCAAATTTACCATATTGATGCCCATTCCTCCAGTTTGGAGAGATCCTTCTTGAGCTCCTTGTAGTCTCTTACATTCATCCAAGGCTCTAAACTGCTCTTATGTACACATGGAGCTCAGGGAGCAATGCCATCCTGGACCATCCTGCTCTATCATTCCCAGTAACACTGAACTGAGATCCTCTATCTATCCTGTGAGGTCATGGGCTAGCCAGCAGAACCACCAGGAGCAGGGTCTCGCAAGGTTCTTAAATTCCAGGATGAGATGGATAATCTAGATCCATTTCAATCTGGCTTCAGACCTGGTTATGGGACAGAAACAGTTTTGGTCACCTTGGTGGAAGGCCTACGCCAGGAACTGGACAGGGGGAGTGTGTCCCTGTTGGTTCTGCTGGACCTCTCAGCGACGTTCGATACCATCGACCATGGTATCCTCCTGGGCCGCCTTGCTGGGATGGGACTTGGAGGCACTCTTTTACAGTGGCTCCATTCCTTCCTGGAGGGATGCACCCAGAAGGTTGTGCTGCAGGACTTCTGTTCGACTCCTTGGCCGTTGTCCTGTGGAGTCCCTCAGGGTTCCGATTTGTCCCCTATGCTATTTAACATATACATTAAACCATTGGGAGAGGTTGTCCAGAGTTTTTGGGGTGCGGTGCCACCAGTACGCTGCTGACACCCAACTCTACTTCTTTCCACCCAATTCCAAGGAAACTGTTTCAGTGCTAAACCAATGTCTGTCGGCAGTAATGGACTGGATGAGGGCAAACAAACTGAAGCTTAATCCAGACAAGTCAGAGGTGCTCCTGGTCAGTCGAAAGGCAGATCAGGGAATAGGGATGGGGTTACACTCCCCCTGAAGACACAGATTTGCCGCTTGGGTGTACTCTCGGATTCAGCCCTGAGCCTGGATTCCCAGGTTTCAGTGGTGGCCAGGAGTGCATTTGCACAGTTAAAGCTAGTGTGACAGCTCTGCCTGTTCCTAGAGATGTTGGACCTGGCTATGGTGACACATGCCTTAGTTACTTCCCAATTGGATTACTGTAATGCGCTCTATGTGGGGCTGCCTTTGAACAGTGTTTGGAAACTTCAGCTGGTTCAAATAGCGGCAGCCAGATTGTTGATTGGGGCTGGCTACAGGGAGCATACAACTCCCCTGTTAAAACAGCTTCACCGGCTTCCAGTCTGTTTCCCAGCACAAGTGCTAGTTATGACCTATAAAGCCCTATGCAGCTCGGGTCCAGGTTATCTGAAAGACCGTCTTCTCCCTTATGAGCTTTCCCATCCTCTGAAATCTTCAGGGGAAGCCCTTCTCTCAGTCCCACCACCATCACAGGGACACCTGGTGGGAACATGGGACAGGGCCTTCTCGGTGGCTGCTCCCAGGCTTTGGAACTCCCTTCCCAGGGAAGCTAGACTGGCTCCCTCCTTGATATGTTTTCAGAGGCAGGTAAAAACTTTCTTATTCCAGAAGGCCTTTGGAGAGTAGTCTGAACATCTGCTTATGTGTTGTTTATGAATTGTTTTTTAAAAAAATATATTATTCATATTTTAAATGTTTTTAAATGTTTTAAATGTTTTAATATTGCAGAGTTTTTAATTATATATTTATTTTTTGTATATCTCTATCTGTTTTAACTGTACAAGTTTTAATTTGTAAAGCCACCTTGAGTCCCAGTAATGGGGAAAAGGTGGGTTAATAATAATACTAATAATAATAATAACAACAACAACAACAGTCATCACATAAAAAATATATACAGAAAACCTCCAGAAACTGGGCCTACCAGAATACATCCACACCAACCTCCAGAAAACAATCATAATTAAAACATGTTCAATCGTCAGGAAATTCCTGAATCAATAAAAGACAGCATGACTTGGCAAAGCCCGTCATGTCCGCCTGGAAAAACCACCACGAGCGAGAAAATAATAATAATAATAATAATAATAATAATAATAATAATAATAAATGCAGGAGAGCTGCCCAGCCAAGGATCCAGAACAGGAGCTGCTGGGCAGAATGAGACATTTCACCAACAACATCCAAGCATCCAGTGAGAGCATTTAAAACAGCCTCTCTTGCCTCACCCTTTCTGGAACCATCTCCAGAATATGCTGAGGCTGATGATGATTCCTCACCCACAACTCGGACCAGAAGTAAAAAGCCTCAAGTTGCTACTTTTCCGGTTTGGGTTCCACCATGAGCTCAACACCATCTCTGCTCCTGGTCCATGGACGGAGTTTCTAGAACAGGGGGATGTAAATGTGGGTTGCCAGTCCAACCTTCCAGAATTCCCCAGATGGTGACACCCCCTTCGCCTGACCCCACCCCCTTTTCCCTTACTGCTAAGCATGTGATGGTTTTCTGGCTTTTGTACAGGCTCCCCCCACCCTCATTCTAAGAGGTTAAAATGTCCCTCATAAGGCAGGAAGAGCTTTATGCTCCAAAATGCTGGTATCTTTGATATTTTGGCCCTGCCCCTTTTCCCTTTGGGCCCCACCCATCCTTGGAATGCGCCCCCTCCCCCGAGCTTCTCTAAAATGGATTTCAGCCCTCGGGCTGAAATAACTTCAATACCCCAATATTGAACTTGGGGGTTACAACCAGTCGAGGTGAATGGTACCCCCCCCCCAGCCCTGCAGAATCCCTGTCTGCGGTTCATCTAGGGTATCTGTGATGGTTGCCTTTATCCCATTACCTGCTGGAGCCAGAAATTGGTTTCTACCTCTGAGAAGGTTTCATCTGCTTCTGTGCTTAGATGTGGGCTGACCCTGACACAGAGACCCCTGTCATATCCTCCATGTCTATCACCCTGATGGGTCACTTGAGTCTCAACCTTTGGGCCACCTTTTCTCACATGCTGAAATGTGTCATGAACAAAAGGCTCCTTCATAGGATCATAGAGTCATAGAATCGTAGAATTGGAAGGGGTCTCTAAGGCCATCCAGTCCAACCCCTTGCTCAATGCAGGGATCCACCTTAAAGCATCCCTGACAGATGGTTGTCCAGCTTCCTCTTGAAGACCTATAGTGTAGGAGAGCTCACCACCTCCCTAGGTCATTGGTTGCATTGTTGTACTGCTCTAACAGCCAGGAAGTTTTTCCTGATGTCCAGCCGGAATCTGGCTTCCTGTAACTTGAGCCTATTATTCCGTGTCCTGCACTCTGGGATGATCGAGAAGAGATCCAGGCCCTCCTCTGTGTGACAACCTTTCAAGTATTTGAAGAGTGCTATCATGTCTTCCTTCAATCTTCTCTTCTCCAGGCTAAACATGCCCAGTTCTTTCAGTCTCTCCTCATGGGGCTTTTGTTTCCAGACCCCTGATCATCCTCGTTGCCCTCCTCTGAACCCCCTCCAGCTTGTCTGCATCCTTCTTGGTGCCCAGAACTGGATGCAATACTCAAGATGGGGCCTAACCAGTGCCAAATAGAGGGGAACCAGTACCTCGCACAATTTGGAAGCTATTCTTCTATTAATGCAGCCCAAAATAGCATTCAGTTGTGCCCAGGTCTGGAATTCGAAAAATGATTTGTCATGTGGGCCCGGAGGTTGACAGACATGGCTGAGAAACAAACAAACAAATCAGCAAAAAACACTGTTTCACTTTGTCCCTTTGACACAGCGGTAATCTCATGACTGGAGACTGTAAACACAACGGGTAAATTGACAGTCTGCCTAGAAATCCAACCTGGCAGCTTCATTAGACATCTTCCGCCTGACTGATTAAACTTCATATCAGACTTGCTGTTTCTTTCTTTCTTAAAGGGGAAAAGCATGCACCCCACACTTTCCCCCAGATCTTTTGCTTGAACCAAAAGTTCACATTTCAAGTTAGACGTCCCCTTTACCCATCTTCTTCCAGTCTCATAATGCAATGACATTATTACCGGTTCCCCCTGTTGCAACGTAAAAGAGCTTTCATCAGTAAAATGTTGTTGCCAGCAGCTGCTACAAAAAGGCTAAGAATGCCTTTGGAGGAGCCTTTCTGGATGCTGCCTCCCACAGTGGTGCAATGGGTGGCCATCACATCACAGAAGAGGCCTCCTCTGTTGTGGCCCCCTGTGGTTGAATGCCCTTCCCAAGGAGCGCTGTGTGGCATCCTTGTTATATACATTTCGATGACAGGCTAAGACCTTTCTCATAAGAACATCATAACATCGGACAGTGCCTTACACTGGCTCAGACCCTTGGTCCATATAGCCCAGTATTTTCAACACGGACTGGCAGCAATAGGCTGTCCAGGGTTTCAGGAAGGATTCTTTCCTCACACTACTTGGAGAAGCTGGAGGTTGAACCTGGGACCTTCCGCATGCAAAGCACATGCTCTACCACTGAGCCAGAAGGTCCCAGGTTCAACCCCCAGCTTCTCCAAGAAGGGGAGGAAAAACTCCTGCCTGAAACCCAGGAGAACCATTGCTGCCAGTAAGTGTCAACAATACTGGGCTAGATAGGCCAAGGGTCTGACTCGGTCTAAGGTAGCTAAGGTGAATAGAGTAGTGGTTGCAAGTAGGGGTGTGCACGGACCCCCGGATCGGATCGGGACCCGGATCGGGACCTCCAATTTTGTCACGGATCGGTTCGGACAAAATCGGAGGCCCCCCGGACAGGATCGAGTACGATCCCGATCCAAAAATCGGAAATTTTTGGATCGGCCGCCATTTTTTTCCCCATAGACTTGCATTGCAATGCAAGTCTATGAGGAAAAAATGGCGGCGGGTGGGTGAGGGGGGGCCTAACTCCCTCCCCCCCGGGGCCGTCCGCTGTGGACAGCCCCGGCAGGTAAGCCCCCTCCCCCGCGCTCCCTACCCCCCCTGGGGCCGTCCGCTTCCATCCGCTGGCGCCCGCAGGCGCCAGCGGATAGAAGCGGACGGCTCCGGGGGGGGTAAGCCCCCTTCCCCGCCACTGCTTACCTTTTAGGGCCGTTCGCTCCCGTCCGGCGCCGGCGGCTACCGCCAGCCGGCTTTGCGGCTTGCTCTCGAGTAGCGCGCCGGGTGATCACCCGGCGCGCCACCCTGGAGCAGGCCGCGGAGCCCGCTGGTAGTAGCCGCTGGCGCCGGACGGGAGCGAACGGCCCTAAAAGGTAAGGGGCCCCCTCCCCCCCTCCGCGCGCCCCCTCCTCCCCTCCACGCACCCCCTGCTTACCTTCCCAGCCCGTCCGCTCCCGTCCGGCGCCGGCGGCTACTACCAGTGGGCTCCGCGGCCTGCTCTAGAGTAGCGCGCCGGGTGATGACATCACCCGGCGCGCCACCCTGGAGTAGGCCGCGAAGCCCGCTGGTAGTAGCCGCCGGCGCCGGACAGGAGCGGACGGGCCGGGAAGGTAAGGGCCCCCCTCCTCTCCTCCGTGCGCCCCCTCCTCCCCTCCGCGCGCCCCCTGCTTACCTTCCCGGCCCGTCCGCTCCCATCCGGCGCCGGCGGCTACTACCAGCGGGCTCCGCGGCCTGCTCTAGAGTAGCGCGCCGGGTGATGTCATCACCTGGCGCGCCACCCTGGAGCAAGCCGCGGAGCCCGCTGGTAGCCGCCGGCGCCGGACGGGAGCGGGCGGGCCAGAAAGGTAAGGCCCACCTCCTCCCGCCCCCTCCTCCCCCCCCCCGCTGTCCACTTTCATCGGCGGGCGCCCGCTGGCGCCCGCCAATGGAAGCGGCGGTGGGCGCCAGTGGCCGCCCGCCAATCCGCCTATCCGCCAAACCGGTTCGGGGCCTTTTCGGACCGGTTCGGATTGGATCGGCCGATCCAGCTGTCGGATCGGAAATCGGATAATTTATCCGATTTCCCACTGGACCGGACTCGGATCGTGGATCGGGTCCGATCCAGTGCACATCCCTAGTTGCAAGGCAGCACTCACCACAATCCTGAAAGCTGCCGCCAATACCTCCCCCTGCCCCAAAGCTCTCTAGAAACTCACCTTTGGTCATAGGAAAGACATCATCATCATTATTATTATTATTATTATTATTATTATTATATCCCACCTTCTTCCCAACTTTTTCACACCAGGCATGCTGGGACTTGAAGCTCTACAGGTGGCTGGAGTGTCCAGAGCTGTGATGGCTGACTCCACCTCTGGCTACCCCCATCCAAAAGTAAGTTGTGGAGCAGGGTCTTGTAGCAGTGGGATGGGAGCTTTTTTTATATCATCGGGGGCTTTGCTTGTGTTTCTGTGGATCACGAACATAGCTTTGACTCCTTTCGGAGTGTCTTCAGAGATGCTTATGGACCCCTGGCATAGTGCAGTAGACACATGTTTATAACTAGGGCTGTGCACGCCCCCCCCCCCGATTCACCTTGGGGACCATTTTGGAACCCCCGAAACAGCCCCAATTCAACTCAGGGTGTTTCAGGGATTGCTCGCCTTGCCTTGGTGCTGAGGCGAGATTCGGGTGCCCCGAGGCGACTTGGCCTTGCAGGTCCCTGAGTGTTGACTGCACAGCCGGCACCCAGGAGAGCCAGTAGCAAGGCCGGCGGTGAGACCATTGAACTCATCTCCCTCTCCCGGTTCTCCCCACTTACCTGCTGCAACATCACCGGCACCTGCCACTTCGTCGACGCTACCAGCCGCTGTCATCGCCGGACGCCGTATGGCCACCACCACTGGCCACCCTCATTCCCGGCACCACCAGCTGGTGTCATTGCTGGGCGCCGCATGGCCGGCACCACCGGCCGATCTCAGCATCGCCAGCCATGAGGCGCCTGGCAATGACGCCGGCTGGCGGCAATGAGGCAGCAGGTAAATGGGGAGAGACGGGAGAGGGAGGTGTGTCCAATGGACTCCCCACCGTCTTTCCCGGGACAGCAGGAGGGAGGGCCCAGTACGATTCTAAATTGGCCTGAGATGCCTTGAGATGTGCTTCTGCCTCGGGGCACCTCGAGCTGACCCAGAACCGACTCGGAACTGAGATGAGGCAGGCCGAATCAGCCCGCCTCACCTCGGTTTCGGGGGTTCAGCCCAAGACGGTGCACAGCACTATTTATAACATCACTGAGCATTTAGCTTTATTCTGTTTAAGATTGTATTTGGGTAATGATGCATCTGTAGTGAGAACAGACATTTCCTTTTATCTATAGGGATATAAGAAGAGCCGTGCTGGATCAGGCCAAGGTCCATCTAGTCCAGCATTCTGTTCACACAGTGGCCAAGCTGACCACGGGAAACCCACAAGTAGGATGGGAGTGCAACAGCACCCTCCCGCCCATGTTCCTCAGCAACTGGTGTACATAAGCATACCGTCTCTGATACTGGCGGTAGCACATAGTCATCATGGCTAGCAGCCAGTGATAGCTTTACCCTCCAAGAATTTTTCTAACGCCCTTTCAAGACATCCAAATTGATGGCTATCACTCCACTTTGGGGTAACAAATTCAATTGTTTAACTATGTGCTGTGTGAAGAAGGTCTTCCTTTTATCTGTGACGAATCTCCCATCATTCTGCTTCATGGGATGACTCCATGACTTCTAGTATACCTATAACTCGGGGAGAAATTCATTCAATTTCTGTTTTAGTGCAAACTTTCCTAATCTCATAGTCCTAAACCAAAATGGAAACTGAAACTCAGTCCATGTCTACACCTGTCAGATATCCTGGGGTCGTCTTTAGGTCATCCCTGTGCATTCATATGATGCATGGGGGATCCTGGGGGCAACCCGGGATGACCAGGGACTTTCTCCAGGATATCTGGGACCACAGATTTCCTGATATTTCCACAGTCCCGGGACCATCCCGAGTCAACCCTTCTTCCCCATGAGTAGCGGGGCCAGGTACGGAGCTGCGCAGGGAAGCTCCATGCCCTTCAGGGGTGGGGGGGGTAGCAATTTCACCATTGCTGGGATGGCATGAGGGTTGGATGTGGGGTTTGATAGGGGGAGTTCCTTACTTTTTTTGGTAGTTTGGATGGAGGCCGTGGCTCCTTTTTAAATAAAATGGCAGCCGCGACATCCCTCTTCCCTTCCGGGATGTCATGTGGCCGACTAGTTGCTGGGGTTGGATTGCGGAAGCAGGTAAGTCCGCGATCTTCCCCCCTCCCTCCCTCTACATCCTAGTTAAGCCCCTAGTTAAGCCCCTAGTTATCCTTTAAAATTCACCCTTCTCTAAATTTGCAGTGTAATTCTCCAATTGAAAAATCCATACAAAACTATGTCTCTTGGGAAGAAGCAAAAGGAAGTTCAAAATCCATCCTATTACTAGAAGTGCTTGAAAGAAATGTGTATATTAGGTAAAACTGTGTGCAAAAATGTATATATCTGGAGAAATGCACACACAAAAGCCAATGCGTTCGTATGCAAACTTTTTTTTAAAAAAAAAAAATCTCAACATTTAGGATGAAGTGATCGTAAGATTGGAAAAATGGGAAACTGAGAGAAACTGAAATTGACAGCTTTGTACTTCCCTATCTATATTTATATTTCAAATTAGATATTAGGACCATCAACCAATACAAGAGGTCTTAATTAGCTGGCTGCTTTTTCACTGAACTGTTGATTCGCTCCAAATAAATGTGCATTTTTGGTAAGCATCGAACAAAAGGTCAGCAGCGCCATGGCTGGCATTCTCAAAGTCATCATGAGGCCTGGGGTTTGTGAATTTGATGGTTCGGTCCCACAGGTACCTGATTATATGACCCTCAACAGGTACCTGAATTCTAGGGTCCAGTTACTTGCCATTCTGCTGCCGGAGCGCCATGACTCGCAGAGCCCTTGAATAAGAGGGAGAATGAATGATCCCTTATGAAAGATAACAGCGCTTGGTTTCCATGCAAAGAGTTGGGGAGGGAATTCATCATGAGGAGGCCTCCCCGGCCTCCCCCTGCTGTTGCCTTTTTCAATTATAATTAAATCCCCTCCAATCATCAAGGGTCGCCCATTGAAAACCTCCACCAAGCATCAGTGACTTTAAGTGAACAGGGTTAGTGAACCATATTGAAGGAACGGTGTTGCCTATTCAGGTTCTTTTCAATGAGATTTAGTCTATATGAACCCAATTTGCATATTGATACCGGCAAAAAAAAAAAAGAGAAAGCAAGAAAGAACGCAAGAAAGAGAAGCGTTTCAAGAGGAGAGCAGCTTTGACAGCTGAGAGGTGTGGGGGGGGGGAGCTGTGGAAAAGGTCCTTGGTCTGGTGAAAATCTTGGGGTAGGTGGGTGTCACCAAGCAGAAAGAGGAGAAATCTATACACTTTCAGCACGAGAAGTTAGGGCCTAGTTCTAGGGCTGAACGAAAATGTGAACTGAAACCATGAACCACTGATATCTTCAATCCAACGATGCCTCCAAAAATGTGCATGAGGGAAATAATAAAAATAACATGCTGTAATGCAGCTGATTCAGGGAAATAGTTTGTGAAAAAATGAGGATGTTACGGGAAATGGGCCTGAAAATGTGTACAATGCGGCTTAAAAAACCAAAACGCGAACTGATGGAGAAACGGAACAAATGAACTTAAGACTGGAAAAATGAGAAGCTGAGACCAGCTGAAAAGAACAGATTTGTTCATCTTTACCTAGTTCTAACTCAATAAACCTGTGTCTAGGCTATATCGTTCTCAAAAGTGCGAGGAAGGGGCTCACAGGGCTGAATTAATCAGGTGGGATGTTGGGTCCACAGGGCTGCCCATTCTCATCCAGGGCTCCATTCACACTTTTAATTAGGGGGTGTGCAGCGGATTAGGTCTGATCCACAATCCAACCCCAATCTGGGCGAAATCGGATATAATTATTCAATTCCGATCCTCACAGCTGGATCGTCCGATCTAATCTGATCCAATCCAAAAGGACCCGATCCAGATCTGAAAAGATCGGAGGATTGGACCTCGGACCTTCTCCCCCCCTCCCCACACTCGCACTTCTTACCTGCTGCCTCCTTGCTGCTGTCCACTGCCGCCTGCTGCTTCCGTACTACTGAGAAACAGGCCTTGCAACATGTTCCGCAATAGAGCAACAGTGTGCCGGGCGACATCATCACTTGGTGTGCCCTCGCTGGACTGTGGAAGAAGCCACAAGGCCTGTTTCTCAGTAGTACTGAAGCAGCAGATGGCAGCGAAGAGGCAGCAAGTAAGGAGCGTGAGTGGGGGGGAGGGACAGGGCCCCACTTACCTGCCAGGGCACCCACTGCCATTGCTATCCGCTGTTCCAATCTACTGAGAAACAGGCTTCACGGCTTAGTTCTCAGTAGAGCGCCGGGTGATCATCACCTGGTGCTCTACTGAGAACTAGGCCGCAAAGCCTGTTTCTCAGTATATTGGAACAGCGGATGGCAGTGGAAAGAAGCGGGCGCCCCGGCAGGTAAGGAGCATGAGTGGGGGGGAGGGACAAGGAGGGAAGGAGGGGGAGTTAGGTCCCCACTCACCCGCCCCCATGTTTTCACCATAGGCTTGCATTGGGGGAAAGCTTTCTTTTCCTCAATGTAAGCCTATTCCGAAAACACCTAAAATCATGTCTGATCCAAAAATCGGACATCCTATTTTCAGATTGGAATCAGCTCTGAACCGAACCGGGAAGCCTCCAATCCGCTCCACTCCGCTCCGAGGCACCGGTTCCAGTCCGATTCTGATTCCGATCCAATTTAATGTTGCACTCCCAGGTATTTGACAGCATATTATAAGTTTTTGTATTTAACTAGAACTGGATTTTGTTTTTACTATCAATGGTTTTTAATTGTTTTTGCATGAAGCCCTAAACAACTTGGGACCAGGGAGCGCCTTCTCTCCTATCAACCTGCCCGGTCACTGAGGTCATCTGGGGGCATGCTCCTGGTGGTTCCACATGGACTTCTGGTCCGATTGGAGTCCTCCAGGAGAAGAGCCTTCAGTGTGGTGGCCCTCTTCCTATGGAATTTCCTGCCTCTGGAAGTCAGGCAGGCACCATCTTTGTATTCCTTCTGGTGCCTCCTGAAAACATCATTGTTCCAGGAAGCCTTCCCTTAATGACCAACCGTAGTTTTATTTGCACTTTGTTTCTTTTAAAAATATTATGTTTTATATTGTATTTTCAAGGTTTTGCTCTTTTGCAAACTGCCTAATGAGCTTTGGCTATTGGGTGATATAGAAATGTAATGTAATGTAATGAATGAATGAAATAATTAAATAATTCAGCACCACCAGCGTGGCTGAATACACAGGGATCCGAAGCCAGACTTTTAAGAGTCAAGTATTCAAAGCCCTCTCCCTGGATGGACACATCTATCAGTTTCCCCCCACATTCCATTTTTTAAAAAAAGCTTCTAGTTCTTCCTATCCCATCTCTGAAGAAATTTGCAAATTTTGGTATGTTTGCATATGCGGTCTCTTACATTGAGCTGAAGGCGCCCATTTTTATCCATCAGAACCGGTCCACAAATAAGGAGATTTTGAAACAATGCAGCCTGCTCTGACATCAGGGTACCATGTTTGAAGAAGGACATTAGCAAAATGGAGTGTGTCCACAGAAAGGTGACCAGGATGCTGGGCGGGGAAGGGTCTGGAAAACAAGTCCTATGTAGAACATTCGAAAGAGTTGATATGTTTATCCTGGAGACAAGAAGATTGAGGAGAGACATGAAAGTGGTCTTCAAATATCTGAAAGGCCACCATGCTGAAGATGTAGTAGAGCTGTGCATCATTGAAACTCTTTTTAATTTATGCTAGCAGCCGAAGCGATGCCTTCTACTAGAGATGTGTATCGTATTGGTCCAATGTCAGATAACGAACCGATAAGGTCGTTATCGGACATCCGATGACCAATAACGATAATTTCCTTAGGTGGCCTTAGCTGATTGGATCTGATATCCATATGTCCGATAACTATCAGACATATCGGATTATCGGTCTGCCATTTATGGTGTTTTCCCCATAGGCTTGCATTGAGGAAAAGAAAGCTTTTCCCCAATGCAAGGCTATGGGGAAAAACACTGGGCCGGCACTTCCTCCATCCCCCCACATGCGGTCCCTCCCCCCACTCATGCTCCTTACCTGCCGCCGCCACTGCCGATCTGTACTACTGCTAAACAGGCTTTCCGGCCTGTTCCTCAGTAGAGAGACATGCTGAGTGATGACAACATCACTCGGTGCATCTCTCTACTGAGGAACAGGCCGGAAAGCCTGTTTAGCAGTAGTACGGGTCGGCGGCGGTGGATGCGGTGGCGGCAGAGGCAGAGGCGGAGGTGACGTAGGCAGAGGTGGTGGAGGCAGCGGAGCGACGGTGGCGGCGGCGGCGGAAGCTAAGGAGCATGAGTGGGGAGAGGGAGCACAAGTGGGGGGAGGGAGGGCCGGCCCAGTATTTTTCCCCATAGGCTTGCATTGGGGGAAAGCTTTCTTTCCCCCAGTGTAAGCCTATGGGGAAAACATCTGAAATGGCGGTCCGTTATCGGATCGAAACTTCTAATATTTATTGGATATCAGATCCGATCAAATCCGGGCACCCCCGATATGATCGGATCCGATATTTTTAATATCGAAACTTCCAATCCGATTCCGATATTTCTAGCCATGCACATCCCTACCTTCTACAGGGAACCGCTATAGCCAACAAAGAAGTAAGTTCACCTGCAAGCCAGGATGCTCGAGGCATCTTAGTGAATTCCAGTATGAACTGCTCTAATTCACATCCCTTGGACTAAGGTGCACCTCAGAACCTGGTTATCCATCAGATTGTTTTGCCACTTCCCCAATGTTCTGATGTATTAAAAATGCAGTTTGAGAGAAAATAAGTTTAGAAATATGTTGAGAGGGGGGAATGCATATTTCAATATTCGTTTCAATACAAATCTTTATGTGTAGTTTTAATTTTTAAAAATGCAGAATAATGCAGAAATGAGATGGGTAAACATGTGTGAATGTGACCCAGACCCAGAAATTGACTGATACCTCCATCCCTGTCTCTGAGTATCGCTTGAAACAACTGAAGAAATGCTTTTCTGTACTAGAAATGGAGTTGTCCAGCAAACGGGGAGTCTGAAACCCAGCTCGGTCATCCCTGGGTTACTCTCGTGCAATTTAGCCATTGCAAAATCATGGATCTCATTTACGGGGAGGTGGCTCAATGGATTTGGGTGCCCAAGGCAGAAAATCCAGGCTGCATTCCAAGAATAAACCAAATTATGAGCTCTTTCTTGCTGACCTTTACTGGTAACTCAAAAATCTGCCATAGTGGTATGTTCAGGGCTGGCACCATCAGGGGTTGGCACCATCAGAAAGGGGCCCATTGTCTTCCCCAGGAGCCTCCTGGTTTTGCTCCTCTTCCTCCTCCTCATTGCCTCTTCTGTCCTCTCCAAAGATGCAAGAAGTGAGGGGGATGAATACAAAGCAAAGTAACTTCTGCATTTCTTGTCTCCTCCCCCCCTCTCTCTTTCTTTCTCTCTCTCTCTCTCTCTCTGGGAGGAGGTGCCAAATCCCAGAGGGAGCGGCTAGTAAACTGGCAGCAGCAAATGTAGTGAGGAGGACGTGGACCCTTCTCAGGAAGGGGTCTCCCTGAGAGTATCTTGCCTAAGCCGCCCTGCAAGAAAAAACAAGGAACCAGCCCTCAGTAAGGTCAGCCTTGTATTTGTGCCACCAGATTGCTTAGTATTGGAGAAGCTGTGATTTAATCAAAGACGGTCTGATCTAGAAAGGAAGATTTGGGGGAAGGTAACCATAGATGACCTCATGTTGACCAACATTGGGGTAATGAATTCTGGAGGCTTTAAAAGCCCACCTCGATGCTTTTAAAGACCCCATACTCCGTTCTAACTCGGACCAAAGTCCAAAATTGAAGAGAGTTCCTTCCTAGTTCACCACCTATTCATGCCCACTCTGTCCCCTAAAGCCCTCTCCGCCAATATCCCATTCCTTGGGGAAACTACATTCCCCATGAGCCACCAGACTCAGTCACCTCATGACAGGGGATCAGGTTTGACGGCATTATCTCACCGTTGATAGAGGACACGGTGGTTTTCATCCCTGTTCTGGATCAGAGCCAAAGACTGCAATCCTGTGGACATATACTTGGGAAGCCGTTACAATCCACGAGGTTAACTTCTGAACAAACATGGTTGGGACTGGGGCGCACATGTCTAGCCAGAGCACCTAGTCTGAAGCATCTTTGAGAACCGCTGTCCATTGATGAAGATTCATTTCCTGCCTCTTTGACACTGAGAATGATTAAGAATGAAAAGTACCGGACATACTAGGCAACTATCAGTGGATCTGAAGCAAGGCCCCCTCTTTCCCCAGCACCTTATACCCCTTAAGTTAAATTGCCCCATTGTTCTCGTGAGCTGTAAACCAACGGGGTTTGATAGCAGTACTAAAGTTTACCCTTATAAATGGAAGATTAACGTTTTCTGGAACTTTACCCTAATCCTTGTTTTGAGTTAACCTCAAGGAGCCAGGATTAGTAACCCTTACCCACCACCCACCAGAACAGAGGACGTTTCTTGACTGCAACAACCGACTGTATTGTGTCCTTGCATGAATTCACTTTGCGGGACAGGATGCTGCGAGACACGAAGAAAATAGCGTTTGGTTGCCACAAAGAAGATGGAGCAGGCTTGTTCTCTGTTGCTCCCGAGAGCTGGATCAGAACCGACAGGTAGAAAATGCAAGGAAGCAAATTTCGGCTAAACCTGAGGAGAAACTTCCTGATGGTAGGAGCTGTTCAACAGGGAAATGGACTGCCTTGGGGTGGAGGTGGTTGGCTCCCCTTCATTAAGCAGGGGCTGAAAGGCCATCTGTCATAGATTTTACAATTTCCTTTTGCTTTGAGAAGGAGGCTTGGGCCAAATGACTTCCAAGATCCCTCCCAACTCCAAAATGCTGTGTTCTGTGATCACGATTTGACAACTGCTGATTTCTCACTAGTGGTCAACAACCTTTGACAGCATCTGGCACATCATTTCATGGAGTCTGAATAACCACTGGCCAAGTGGTTTGCTGGATGAGGCCAAGAGGGTCAACAGAAACCAACCAGGTGCCTCTGGAAGTAGGCTTCCCCTGTCCTCTGTCTTCAGCATCTCATACGAAAGGGTAGAGTGCCATCAAATATGGAGGATCCGTTGAAATTATATGCACGCTACAAAACCGCCCTCTCCTACTGCTTGTGTTTTTCCCGCGGGCAGCTGCCTGGACCCTGGGTCGGATCCTGCAAGGCTGTTCTTACATTCTTACAACATTAGAGGACGAATGTCAAAAGACCCAAGATCCCCGACGACATAAACACACGATTCCTCGCAGACCGTTTTTTTAAGCAGTTGATGGGTCCCTTTCTACTTATGTACTTGTTTGCAAGTGCCTTACTTCCTGTAGTCCTAGCAACTGAATATTTTAACTCCTATCTGGAGTTACAATCATGGTTTAATTATTATTTTTTTATGAAAATAAAAAATAAAAAGCACGCCACCACACACACAACAGTAATTAATTTTCACTCCATCATTACCAGAAAGCCATCTGCTCTGCTCTGCTGCAAGAAAGAAGCCAACAAGAAAGGGGGGGAAACATTCACAGTGGTTTTTTTCTGTGCCAAATCTTCCGTTTTTTGTGCGCTGCTGTTTGTATTTGACAAGCATTTAGCAGTGTCTAGTTCAACAGAAAGAAGGAATTGGAAGACAGGAGAACGGTTGCTCCTGCCAATTCCCCTGTCGCTGTGCACAAGTCCATTGGACCTCTGTTACAAGTATTTTCATAGAATTGTAGAATCATGGAACAGTAGAGTTGGAAGGGGCCTGTAAGGCCATCCAGTCCAACCCCCTGCTCAATGCAGGAATCCACCTTAAAGCATCCCTGACAGATGGTTGTCCAGCTGCCTCTTGAAGGCCTCTAGTGTGGGAGAGCCCACCACCTCCCTAGGTCATTGCTTCCATTGTCATACTGCTCTAACATTCATTTAGTTTTTCCTGATGTCCAGCCGTAATCTGGCTTCCTGTAACTTGAGCCCAGTATTCTGTGTCCTGCATTCTGGGTTGATTGAAAAGAGATCCTGGCCCTCCTCCATGTGGCAACCTTTCAAGTATTTGAAGAGGGCTGTCATGCCTCCCCTCGGTCTTCTCTTCTCCAGGCTAAACATGCCCAGTTCTTTCAGTGTCTCTTCAGAGGGCTTTGTTTCCAGACCCCTGATCAAAGGATGAAGACCTGAGAGTCAACAGTATGGTTCTCCTACCTCCAGTATTCCTCGATTCCCTTCCCATTACTTAAACCGTCAAATAATTAACATGCAGTCAAGCCCAAGGAGGAGTTACATGTTTCTACTTAGCTTTCAGAGGATGGGGCATCTTTTCCAAGAAGACCCTGGGCAACTGTGGACATGTCTCTGAATCTCAGCCTCAACATCAGATTTCTAGAAGTCTACCTCATAAGAACATATGAAGGGGTCTGCTGGATCAGCCCAGGGGTCTATGCAGTCCAACACTCTGTTCATACAATGGCCAATCAGCTGTCAACCAGGGACCCACAAGCAGGACACAGGTACAACAGCACCCTCCTGCCCATGTTCCCCAGCAACTGGTGTGCATAGTTTACTCTCTCTGATACTGGAGGTTGCACTTAGCCATCAGGGCTAGTAGCCATGGATAGCCTTCTCCTCCAGGAATTTCTCCAACCCCTTTGAAAGCCATCCAAATTGGCTGTCATCATTCCATCTTGGGGTAGCACATCCCATTTAACTATGTGCTGTGTGAAGAAGGTCTTCTTTTATCTGTTATGAATCTCCCACAATTCAGTTCCATGGGATGGTCCCATTGGGTTCTAGTATATCTAAGACTGGGGAAGAAATTCATTTAGTTTCTGTTTTAGTGCAAACTTTCCTAATCTCGCAGTTCTAAACAAATATGTGAACTGAAACTCAGTTATCCTTTAAAATCCACCCTTCTCTAAATTCTAGGTTTTAGTATTATGGGAGAGGGAGAAAATGTCTCCCTATCCACATTCTCCACACCATGCATGATTTTGTTCACCTGTATTATGTCTCCCCTTAACCTCCATTTTTCCTAGCTAAACAATCCCAGCTGTTGGGAGATGCTCCAGCCCCTTGATCCAGCACTGAGCCATGTGCAAGATTATGTTATTATCCTATAAAGCCCTAAACAACTTGTGATAAGGATACCTAGCAAACTGCCTTCCCTTATATACTTCCAGATGACATCTACAATCATCAGAGGAGGTCCTGCTCATCATTCCAAGACAAACAAAATGTCGCCATGATGAACCACGATGGCAGGGCCTTCTCTGTAGCGGCACCCACCCACTGGAAAACCCTCCTTCATGCGGTTTGGGAGGTGGAAAATATAACATCATTCAAACGCCTCCTGAAAACCACATCCATTTAGACAAACTTTCCCTGGATTATTACTTTTCCTGGGTTTATATGACATTTAAAAAAAAAAAAAAATGTTTTAAATTCTGACCTTTGTATATTGTGGTTTTCATTGTAAACTGCCCAGAAAGACTTGGCTGTTGGGTAGTATAAATATGTAATAAATAAATAAATAAAGTGTAGTTGCCCTTTTCTGCACGTAAGTGTCATAATAAATTAATAAATAGCAAAAGAAAGGGAGTTGCATCACTTCTCATAACTAGGGCCGATCTGACCATTGCAATTTTCATAAATGAGACTCAAAATGCGGGGTGGGGTGGAAGGAGGATGTATAATTGGACGACGATATCGACCTTCTGCATTGTGCAAAAAGGTCAGGGAAAGCTTGCTGCAATGGGGTTTGGGAAGGCAACATTGTGTCCCCCCCCCTTTTCTTTACCTACCACTGCCTCTGGTGGAGCTCCCCTTGGAGGCTACACACACACACACACACACACACACAGGACAGAATACCCTTGATGTAGCATCCTTCTGGACAGTGGGCAGGAAGGATGTTGGCCCTTCCAGCCAGCAGCCATTTTATTTTATTTTATTGGTAGCGACCAACATTTTACCCAAGAACATTCCAGAGCAAAGTTACAACTGGCGCATTACCTGGCGGACATCAAAAGGACCTTCGCAACTGCTACTGAAGAGGCTGCAACCATTAAAAAGCTAAACAATTGGACAGACACTATCGTGCCCACTGGACTTTTCACCCAAACGTGCTGCTCTCTGAAATCACCAACATGCCCCCCGCCAATTTCGCAGCCTTCAAATGGCCCTGTGGAATCAAGGGAGAATTTGCTGTAGCCGCATCTCGTCTGGCCCTCATACCTTGAGCTCCCTCACTGAGGCTCTACTTCCCTCAACGTTTCATGCCTAGGCAAGTGGCAAATGAAACTCCAGCCTTTCAGGGGGAAGCAGGGCCTGCGTACTTGCGGTGTTTGAATTTTTGTCTGTGCCTGGCCTGCACTATTCCATAATGAGGCCCCATTTAGCTCTCTTAATTAGTGACAGGGAATATTAATTAGCACCACACCTGGGGAGGCGAAGCAAATTCCTTGAATAAACTCCAAGTGTCTCAAGCGACTGCTGAACTAACAAGCATGGTATATCTATCTGCACATCGTGCCCTTGAAAAGCCTAATGGAATTCAAGTTTGTCGTCACAAATGCAACCAACTGGAACGGGGAGAACTCAAGGAGAACATGGGATGAGATGGACCAGTTAGGAGCTAGTAGAGGAAAAGCTGCCTTCTTCTCAGGTCCACACAAGAGTTTCATGGTTAACTTTCTTTCCACCCAGCCATGAAACATGAAGAACGTAAGACGCATCATGCTGGATCAGGTCCACCTAGCCCAGCACTCTGTTCACACAGTGGTCAACCAGCCGTCGACCAGGGACCAACAAAGCAGGACATGGTACAACAGCACCCTCCCACCCATGTTCCCCAGCAACTGGTGCACACAGGCTTACTGCCTTGGATACTGGAAGTAGCACATAACCATCAGGGCTAGTAGCCATTGATAGCCTTCTCCAGGAATTTACCCAACCCCCTTTTAAAGCCATCCAAGTTGGTGGCCATCATTGCATATTTAAAATGTGGAACTGCCCCAGGCTGAGTCAAAACATTGTTCTTCTAGCCCAGTATTGTCCACTCAATGATCCTCTTCAAGGTTCCAGGCAGACAGGACGGCCCACATGTCCTACCTTACAGAGGAGAGTCTTCTTTTTGAAGTCATTGTGTATTTGAAGAGCCATCCAGTTTAAATGCTAAAGAACCCTAAAATGGAAGAGCAGGGGGCTTGGAAGTTGCCCATCCACAGGAAGCAGCACCTGGACAGCAGATGGAACAGGCACCCTGGTCATGAGGCCACAGACTACCCAGCTATGGTATTGTAATTCTATATAGGTAATTACAATTATTTCTAAATTAGCACGTCTCCTCCAGCATGTACCCACTTGGACCCTTAAGTCCCCTTCAGAATCCGCTGTGGAATTCACTTCCACATGATGACCCTGTTCAGATGACACTCTAAGCCATGGTGGTTAAGCATTTTGAGCTTAACCATTATGGCTTAGAGTGTTGCGTGAACCATGACTCAGCATGTCATGTGAACCATTCCTAATCATGGTGGCTACATAACCGTGGTTTAAACATGCTCACTAACCATTTACTGAGCAGGCCCGATGTAGCGATGGCCAGGCTACCATTGTGGGTGGTTTTAAAACTTTCTCTTGTAACATCTCACCCTTCACTAAGAGGCCAAGCCCTACGGAATGAAAAGGTACCATAAGCTGCTTTGTTTGGCTATATCTTATCATTTCCTGTTGCCCAATCTTGCTTGGGCAGTGTGCATATGAGTGTTTTGAAGAAATATGCTAACTGCAATGTGTCCCATTCATAAGAAAGGCTTTCTGTGGTCTCATCTCCTCTTTTGGTCTGTCAAACATATTTCACTTGAAGTCTGTATTAGGACCACACGCAAGTAAAATGCAATGAAACAATTGCCCAATTCACAAATTAACGTGGAGGTCAAAGCCCTAATTTAGGCCAGTGCAACTGACTAAAAACTATTCACTCCTTTTGCCACATGATCCAGGCGCCCCTGAGCTCCAACAGCTGAGCTGCTCTAATCCTCCTTAATTTGAGTTGCAAGGCAACTCACATGGGATACTAAGAATTCTTTGAGAGTCTACTGTGCCCATTTGCTTGGTGCAGCTCCTCCGACCTGATCAAATATATATATATATATATATATATATATATATTCTTGGACCTCACTCAGAAGCTCAGGTGGGAATTTAAATTGTTGGGGTGCTTCCACATGACTTAGAAAGCCCATCATAGTCCGGCACACCTGGATTCCTAAGGGAGGGGGAGCTGAAAACTAGACATATGCAGCGGATGCTGGTGGCTCCGGTGTCAGTGGGGTGGTGAATCTGCTCCAGGTTTCGGTCAGAACCAGCCAGAACTCTGAAGGATCTCTCCTAGTTGCTATCCAAGAACTTTAAAGGAGCTATCCAAGCATGTTGGCATAAATGCGACAGCACCCTCCCACCCATGTTCCCCAACAAGAGGTGTACATTTCCCTGCCTGGAAGGGATAGAGCAGCAGTCGGGAATGTGTGGCTGTTGAACTGCAACTCCCATCAGTCCTAGCAAGCACAGTGATGAGGGATGATGAGACTTGAAGTCCAACCATCTCCAGAAGGCCACAGGTCTGCCATCCCCGGGAAGAGGGCATGAACCGAGCAGCTTGGCAAAAGAGCCCCAAGGGAGATGCTACTGCATCAAGAATCGCCTGTATAGGAGTTGGAGGCTCCGACATTTCTTGGCTCTCAGCCAGGCCCTGATCCAGGTAGGGGCTTATGTGAGCTTCCCCTCTTCCCAAATAGTCTCAAGCAAAGGGTGGCGTTGGGCAGCTAGCTAGGCAGCTAGCTAGGGAGAGGGGTCCAGTATTTAGCCAGGAGCCCATGCAAGCCATGTGGAGTTCTCTAATGGCTGAGCTGGAACATGAGTGCAATAATAGGTAGTAGTAATAACAATAATAATAATAATAATAATAAACAATAAATTTATTTCTTACCTGCCTCTCCATTTGGATCGAGGCAGGGAACAGCAGTAAATATAAAATATGATAAAATACATAAAACGGATTAAAAACATGATACACATTATTAAAATAGCAGTAGGGATATATGGATTTTGTAACACCCATCCCACCTGCGTTTCACAGATTGTCAGCTTTCCATTCGGGCTGTGCACAGCCCCACCAAAAAGGGGGGTCCAAAATGGCCCTATTCAACTCGGGGTGCTTCAGGGCTGGGCCACCTCACTTTGGAACTGAATCCGAAGCGAGGTCCCCCACAAAGTGGGTCAGCTCTTGTGGGTTTCTGGGTGCCCGTCACATGGCAGGCACTCAGAAAAGCCAGGCACAAGGCCAACAGGGAGTCTGCTGGAATCCCAGCTTCCATCAAACCCAGAGCCGCCCTCCTCCATCACCTTCCATTAGAGCTGCCATTTAAAAGTCAGATGGGATGTTTTCATAGATCTGAGATTTTCATAGATCTATGGCCGCAAACTATGGAAATGGCCCTTTATGGAAAACTATGAAAATGGCGGGGGAGGGAGGGGAGCCCAATGGCCTCACACTGGCTTTCCCATGCAGGTGGCTGGGCAGGGAAGAAGCCCACCGCCGCTCCAATTGACCTGAGGCACCCCACAATGCTTCGGATCTGATCCGCTTTGCCTCTGGATGCCTTGAGCCAAACCCAGTCCTGCCTCATATTCGGGCTGATGCAGGCTGAATTGGCCCACCTCGGCTCAGATTCAGGGGTTCAGCCTGACAAGGTACACATCCCTACTTTCCATTCCGTCGTCTGCACATTAACAGAATCAGTTTTTTTCCCAACTTTCAGAATTTGCACAAATTCACATTAGTGCAAATGCGCGATTCCCCCAATGTACAAATCCTCCCAATATGCCCGTTTTCATGCTTTGCCCTATGAGGGAAATGCTCTTTTTTGGCCGTTGTTTTTATTTTATTTTATTTTATGAGTTTTTCTTGGATTCAATTTACATAAAATTCCCAAAAGGGGGGAGGGAAGTCTGCTCTGCAAATTTGCAGGATCTGCGCGATTCAGGAAAAGCCAGTCGGCTGCAGTATCCATGGATCGGATTCACAGACATCTGAACTCATTTGATTCTGTTGCGGATTTCTCCAGCATCCCTAGCGGTGGGCAAACTTCAGTGCTCGTGCGATCTAGATGTGTTTTTATTCAACCCCAAGATCCATCAACCAAAACCTGGTGCCAAAGACATATACTGAAAATTAAACAATCCTGAGCCCAGGACTGTGAGCTGTGCTTAGTTCTGATGCTCAAAACAGATGAAGTCCATGCTCCCACCCCGCAAAAACCCTTTCTTGCTTACCCCCAATCTTTCATCAATATAATTGAGGGGAGCTGGCGAGGTGTTATCTTGTTGCTGATATTGTGAAACGGTTAGGAGTCAGAGATCCTTGCTGATCTGCTGCAAATTAGGCAGAGATCTGCCTGTAGGCTCAGATCTACCTTCTGCCACCCATCGCTGGATCAGGGCCCAAAACCACTGTAAGAACTGTGAGCTCCTTTGGGGAGGTGGGATCTTCCTCGGTCCTCCGAGAAGAGCACAGGTTAAGGGGCTGAACCGTAACACAGGAGGAGGGAGAAGCTCAGAGACCAATGTCCGGGTTCAAATGATGAAAGCAAGAGACATGGGGGATGTGTTCAGGTTTATGAAGAGGGATAATAATTCCATGAGCAATGGCGAGGGGTGAGAGACTCTGGCTTCATCTACACCAAGCGGTATGAAAGCGGTATAGGGTATGTGTCAATGGGCCCCAACAGTTGTCAGTGCACTTCAATAAAGCAGTAGTGTGGCTCCTGCCTTTTATATACCACTTTCATACCACTTTCATAGTGCTATATCCTGCTAGGTGTGGATTAGGGCTCTCTTTTTGCCACCTGGTCTTGCCTGTTTCCACCTGCCTTGCCACACGCCCAGCCCCAGGAGCCTTCAGAAGGAAACAGCAGCAGAAGTTGCTACTTTGGATGCCTGCGAAGGAGTATGTTCTGCCGCCAGGATGGCTTGAAGGCATCTATCCAAGGAGACGCATTTCCTCTCTCCCCTCTCCTGGTGCTTTGCTGCCGAGAGACGGCTGGGAAGGAAGAGATGCCATGGGGGGGGGGGGAGGGTGCCCTTTTCATGCTCAGGACATGAGACCCTGGCGAGAGGAGGGTCTCTTTCATCAGCTTGATGGCTGCTTGAAGTAGGATGACCCTATGGAAAAGAGGACAGGGCTCCTGTATCTTTTAACAGTTGCATGGAAAAGGGAATTTCAGCAGGTGTCATTTGTATGCATGAAGCATCTGGTGAAATTCCCTCTTCATCGCAATGGTTAAAGCTGCAGGGGCTATACTAGAGTGACCAGATACACAAGAGGGCAGGGCTCCTGCAGCTTTAACTGTTGTGATGAAGAAGAGGGACTTTCACCAGGTGCTGCCTGCATACAAACAACGCCTGCTGAAATTCCCTTTTCTATACAACTGTTAAAGCTTCAGGAGCCCTGCCCAACTTTCCATAGGGTCACCCTACTTGAAGTGCCTCATGGGTTCTTTCCTTGCCCTTTTTCGCTTTGAGTTTCATGCGGATGAGACGTCTTACTGTTCGGTCTCTTAACACGAACCGCTTAGTGAATCATTTAATGCCAGCGAATGTTATGATTAGCACTGGGTATTGTTCACTGACCTACTGGTATGTCTTGCACTTATTTAAGTGTTGGTATCTTTTCAAAGAACGGTAATTGAGTTTATGCTGTATTGTAACGTGTCGTAATTATGCATTATAAATTATGGCTATTGTATGTTTGTTTTGTGAATTGCTTTGAGCACAATACATTGTGGGAAATGCGGTACATAAATAAACTGACTTGACAAAGAGGCCCATGTATGCCGGGAACAGAGCTCCGACCTGACAGGACAATTGTATACTTGTTTCTTCATCTGTAGCCTGTGTAGTGGGCGCTTATTATCACCCGTGGGGATGCTCGGGTATTAAATGCACTACAGGAGGCCTCTGATATTGTTCCCTGTATGCAAAAGAAACCTATCGAGTACTGAAGGAGCAAATTATCAATATAAAAAAGCACAATGAAAGGGCTATAATAAAGTTCAAACAAAGTGTGCCTCTCAGTTCACGAGATCCGCCGGCATGCAAAATTTCCCTGAAAATTACACATCTTACGGTCGATTACTTTCCCCTCCTTGAGCTCAAGGAGCTGCTCCGGCGTTTTCATTAAACGTGGAGTATTTGGGGGGATGATAACGATAATTAATATAGCAAAACCACTTAACATGCAGATAATAAAGTATATGAAGCCTTCTGTCTAAAACTGTGACCCTCACTGCAGGATATGAACTTGCTATTTTTGACAACATAATGAAAAATCGTTTCCCCTTTCGGCGACTCGGTACGTTCCCAAGTTCGTATCAAGATCTGCTGGCATTATCAGAAGTGCATGTGCAGGCGGAAGGTGGGGGCATGGACGAATTGGCCTAGTTAATACCCAAGGGGTAGAAACACGGGCATTTGCATTGATATTGCCCAATATTGTCTGCTCTATTCTGACTGGAAGTAGTTCTCCAAGGAACCAGGCAGATTCTAAAATAACTCCTGCCGCTCTAACTGTTGGGATGAAGAAGGGATTTCTCCAGGTGCTGCATGCCTACAAAGGACATCTTTGCATGCCTACAAGTAATTCCATTTTCTGTGCAACTGTTACAGGAGCCCTGTCATCCTTTCCATATGGTCATAATAACAATAACAATAGCAATAATAATAATTTTGGTGCAGCATACTTGCACATACCGCCCTGGAGAGATTAATGCATTTCCCCCAATTTATTGGTGCAACCTCTGTCTTGGCCACCTGCACTGCCCTTTTGCCTAGCCACTGCCAAACGGCATGAAAGGTATTTCTTTAATCTCATGACAGCAAGCGAGGGACGGGCTTGAAGGACACATATTAAATCTCCCGGTGATACAACCGTCCGAGAACGGAAGGTCAGGCGGTTTGACTCTTCCCAGAAGCCCTTGAACAATGCAATTATTCAAGAAGGAAATTTCAAATTGTTTTCATTAGATTCCTGTTTTTCCAATCTAACCAAAGTGATTAATTAGGGATTAAAATATTTACACTGCACACATGCTGCCTTGGCATAGCGCTAGAACATTTAAGCGTTCTGCTAAAGGGGTCAGCTATTTTCCAGGCCTCTTGTTTGTGGGGAAGGGGGGAAAGAGAGCCATTCACTTCTATAGCAGAAAAGGGGCGTTTGTGGACGGATATATAAACTGAGCTTTGGAGGTATGTTACTCCTTCCAACCCTCCCTTGGATCATCTTTTCGATCAGAACTCGGAAAGATCAAAAGAAAATAGAGCATCTATTTCTAAACAAAATGCACATCTCAACCAAGGAATCATGCATCAACTCAGAAAGGGAATCATGCATCAACAAAGAATACCTCTGGCCATCGGCTTTTTAAGACTTGTGGCTTTGTCCTAGCTAGAGCTGGAGAAAAGGGCGTATTTTAAAAGATCTTTGCAAAACACGCACGGAAGCGAGGCTATTTTTTAATTAATTTTATGATAAATAGCGAAATATATGAAACATTGAAATAGACAATGTATTAAAATATATTTTGTGCACAATATACAAAAAGAATATCAGTATCTCCTACCAACAGAGGGGAAAAAACACTGTGTATGTTCATTAGACTGGTGCACCAAGTTCCAAATTTGACTCAGACCCTAGCCATGTCTTGATGGCAGCGCATCAACGCCATGAGCCCTCAATCCCTGCATTTGTGCTCCTTCCCATTATCTGCACGGGGGGGTTAGGAAGCGCCTGCACCCAGGCCTGTGCACTGCTGTGCATCATTGCATGGGTACCGGGGCGCTCCCCCCGTTGTTTCCCTCCTCCACCTCCCCAGGCCCAAAACAAAGAAGGGAAGTCGGCACTCCATTTTTGCTTTCTTTTCTTTTGTTTTTTGGTTTTGCGCTAATACGCAGAGGCGCATAACTGGCTCAACAGCTGGGCAGTTTGCTCGTTGGCCCCCTCGCTGCATTCAGATCCAGTTTTTTTGTTTTTTGGTTACTTTTGTTTAATTGCACTGGCCGGAAGAGGGGTGGAGGCGGTCCAGCGGCCATTCGGCTCACTGAACCTCCCCCTGTCCCGGCCGGGTGACCAATCAGGGGTCACCATTGGCTGGGGTACGCCTTTGACGTTGCCTTGCCCCAAGAGAAAAACGTTGTGGTTTTTTTAAACCGGTGCTTCAGGGGTTTGCCCCTGGATGGCTTCACAATAGCAGCTGCATCATATATAGATGACCTGCCGCCACTGCGGATCCAACCTGGGGCAAACCTCTCATCGAGACAAAGCCCCCTGATTCAGCACTTCGAAAAAACAACCCCAATTATCCTCCCCCTGATTCGAAGGCCATCCGCTTTGACTTGGATAGTGAAGCCATGCTTAGATTCAGAAACCTGAGCCTTCATGCCTTGACTATCATAGGAAACAGAATAATGGCTATAACTTTTTTTTTTATCTCTTTGTTGGGATTAGATGAAAGTTGCAGGAATAGTAGCTACTTCGGAGGAGACTTCACTGTCAAATGTCAGAAAAATGAGGTACGGGGGGGGTTGTGTGTGTGTGTGCTACAGGCCTTTGTACTTTGATACAGTTTTTAAAAGAACTCCAGATAACTTGTTTTTTATTATTATTTCTTAGCAGAACTGGAAGAAATTTGCACCAATAGCTTCCATTTATGAAAAGATTGAATCTGCCATGTTTCAGACAAATAAGTACAGGGGTTTCATGCAAGAGCAGCCTTAATGCTTTGAGAGTACCCCAAAGAGGATGCGCTGATCCCCCTATGTTCTTTGTAGATCATTGTTCTGAAAATGACTTAGAGCTTAGAGATGTCCCCTGAGCATGAACTCTGCAACATTTCAGAAGGATAGGTTCAGCGGTGCATGTGGAAAGGGAGTCCTCAAATTTGGGGCAGGGGGAAGAGTCATTTCCCCTTCCCTCTCCCCTGCTAAAGTGTTGGACTGGGAGTTGGGAGATCTGGGTTCTAGTCCCCACTGGGCCATGGAAACACACTGGGTGACTTTGGGCCAGTCACATACTCTCAGCTCAACCTACCTCACAGGGTTGTTGTTGTGGGGATGAAATGGCGAGGAGGGGGATTAAGTACGCTGCCTTGGATTCCTTGGAGGGGGAAAAAGCAGGATATAAATGCAATAACAAATAAATATATGTATGAAAGTAGCAAACGTCATAGAGATGTCTTCACGCAAGAAAAACTTTAGAGTTTCAGAAGAATAGGTGCATGGGCTAGGGAGTTATGATGTTTCAAATCCAGCTTAAGGCTTTTTTTTGTAGTGAAGTCGAGTTGCACTGGAAGAATGGGCATCTCATGGTCCCATCCTTGCTCTCCACCAAAGCACAGAGATTGGAGCCCCTGGTAAAACACCTAGTAGAATAAGAAGGTAGAGCTGTTAGTATCTCAACCACACTGCCTCCTTCCTCCCATCCCCCTATTGATCAACATTTTAGAGAAAACAAGACTTCCACCACACCTAATTTTTCCCCCTGGTTTATTTCTGCATTTTTTTCTTTCCCTCTGATGCAGAAGCACATCAAGCTTACCATCCCTTTCACCTGAAGAGTTGCTGTTTTGCTCCTTTGGTCCTTCGCTCAATTGCTCTTCTGCTCCACTCCACCCCTCCCCTTCTCTTTCTCCCTCTACTCAGGTCCTGTCAGATGAGCACTTCAACCAGACCACCTTTCTACCGGGCAAAAATGGAACGGCCCTTTAGTCTGACTCTTTGGGGGCATCGAGGGAGGACAATCCTGTCTCTGCAAAGATTCAGGCCTTGTATGATTTTTAAAAACGCTTTGGAGTCTGGCATGCAAGGTTTGGGTTTTATATTGAGGCTTGGAGCTGGCTGCTGGGAGAGATCGCTTTTCCCTGCCAGGACCTGATGCAATCCATTCAAGCCCCCAGTTCCTTTAAAACTACACGGAGGCTTAGGGCGCATTAAATGCGCTTAGGGAAAATAATCCAGGCTTTTAGCATTCTAGGAAAGTTTGGGGAAGAGGCAGGGTGTCAGCAGGACAGACACGGCATCCTGTGAGTACCGTGCTGCAAATCTACACACCAGGCATGGCGAGAGTGCACTAAATCGCTGGTGTGATGGAGCTCCAAAGCAAAAAACATTATTTGCAGGAGACATGCCACTTGCACATCTCTGAGCATGAATTGGTAGCAAAGCTTCATTCTGGCCCAGCTTTGGTTCATTTGGATTCAGAGGGAAGCCCGCTTCACCTCAGGAAGCACCAGAAATGGAACAAATTTCAACTCCTGACCATTAGCCATGCTGGCTGAGGCTTACGCGAGTTGCAGTCAAAAACATCTACAACTAAGGGTCAAACTACATGTTGTGTAGTGTATAACTCTCTCTATGTGTGTGTGTTTTCTTTACTCCAGTCTGGATTGGGACCTCAGCACACAGGGAGGGAAACCATACACACCCAGAATTGCCCCGTTCCTGAACAGCAATTAGAGAGACAGACATACACACGACCACCCCAAAAAAATCCCATTGCTGTAAACAGGAGGTGGAATTCTGGGAGTTCTGGGGGGGAGGTCATAGCTGCAGAGGGAAGGATTAAAGATCCCCCTTGCCTGTACACAGTAGTCCTCATTCAGGTTCGAGGATGCCCTTACTTTTAAGCAGGGAAAATCTAGCACTGCACCCAACAATAAAATCTATACTTCCACCCCCCCCCCCCCCAACCATTCTCCTTCATTTTGATAGAACAGAAATTGCTTTCGAATATTTTTTTTCAAAGGAGAAGAAAATCTCAGGGAAATCCTTGTGGTTGGGATACGGGACTCTTGTACTTTCCTTCGTAAGGGTGTGCGTGAGAGTGCCTTTCATTGTACAATCATCTCTCCGCTGACCTGCAGCCTCCCTGGCTTCCTGCACTTCAGTTAAAGCCCAGGGGAAGACGTCATGAGGAAACTCCTCCCATGAGGCATTTTTTTTTTCAGATCGGGAAAGCGTGGGCAGCCAGAGAGGCTGCAGAGCAATGGAGAGATGAAACACACAAAAATGCACACTTCAATTGTATGCAATGGAGCTTTTTCAGAGGACAAAGCGTGGGAAGCAGGAGAGGCTGCAGACCAACGGAGAGATGAAACGCACCCACACACAAAAAATCACATTTAAATTGTATGCACGCCCACGCCAGATACACAGTATTGTAAGCACTTTGCCTAAAATACACATTTTTGTATGCTTTTCTCTTCTTTAAAGCCTTGCAATATTTGGAGAAGCGCACAATCCGAAGAATAGCTGTATTTGCGCCTGTGTAATAGTCCTCCAAGCGTGAATTAGGTCGGTTCGCTCAGAAACGCAGGCAGGATGAAATCCTCCAGGAGCCCCGCGTCGTGCCCGTGTGATCTTCCCGGGGGAACCTGCCTGAGCCGTCGTCCACTCCAACAAGGGAATTCTCAGGTTATTCAAAAAGCAAGAGGCAGCAAATAAATAAATAAAACGAATGGCCTGCGACAGGAATGCCAAGTGCGCTTCTATGACCTTTGAAGTTTAGGATAATCGATTTGCTTCACATCTCAATCCTCTCCCGTCTGCTTGGCGGCATCAAAAGAGGTCAGATAAGTAACTCAGCACATGAACGCGTACTCCACTGATACCTACCCCCTACCCCCGCACGCCCTCGCTCCAGAGGTGCGCTGCGTTTCTTATGAACACTTTGTTTTAGCGCCAGGAATCGAAAATTGCTAACTTCCGGTCCCTTCCATAATAGCTCAAGACAAAAACACAGGCATGTTTCAGGAGCAGAGTGCGCGGTTCTCCTCTGCTTTCCGCTGGAGCTGCTTCAACTCCCCCGCCCCCTCCCCGAGATGAAAAGGGAGGCTGCCTAACAGGATTTGCATTCCTCTGCCCCAGAATGTGACTGTTGTGAGCAAAAGGTTTTCGGTGCGTATCTGTCCCCAATATTATCAGAGGCCTCAACCCATTTCCTGGCTGGAACATCTTTCCCCCCGGGGTCCATAGGAGTCACCTGCCACTTTCTTATGTTACTTAATCATTTTAGCCCAAGCTGCTAACTGTCTGGTATTTAGTCACCTTGAATTCATTTCTAGTGATGCTTGTAGTGCTATATTATTATTACCATTATCATCAGCATCAGTATGTACCACCCAGAGAGTTTGGGCTATTGCAATTAATAATATTTATTTGCGTATTTATTTATTTTTAAAAGATCTTGGCCGCCTTTCAGGGCAAAGGCCCTCACAAGGCGGTTTACAACAATAAGAGATATATCAAGAGCAATAAAAACATGTTCACAATAAAATAGCAATTAAAACAATATAACCAGCAGGAACAACAATATCAGCAATAACAGTATACACCATGGGAAGGCAATGGTAAAATAAAATGTTTTTAAGGCCTTTTTGAAAGCCTGCAAGGATGGTGCATGGGGGACCTCTGAGGGGAGTTTCTTCCAGAAGTTTGGGCCACCACAGAGAAGGCCCTCTCCCATGTGGATACACCACCTAATTGCTTTCACAGGTGGACAAATGAAAAGGGTTTCTCTTTCTGATCTTAAAGTGCAGGCAGGCTGATATGGGTGAAGGCAGTCCTTCAAGTAACTAGGTCCCAATAATAATAATAATAATAATAATAATAATAATAATAATTTCACTTATGTCATCAGATAGTATACATTGTTTTTCTTCAACATTTTAACAACTTCATTTTCCAACAGTATTCCAACACTCCTCCTAAAACATTATGTTATTAATTTAAATTGTCATCACTTGCCCTTGCCCTCAGTTGCCCTCATTTGCCTTAAATTCATTTACTCCATTTGCCTTCAGGGACATCATCATAATTTACTATGAGAAGAAGTCTGACGGAATTAAAGCAATAAGGTAATGCCCACAAATGTTTCTTTCACCAATACAGGCTCTAATGAGTTGCAATTTTAGATTTCAGTAGTGGAACAATGTTTTGGTGGTGTGGGCGAGATTCAAATGTGTGTTCAAAGTTCAAAGTAAAATTGCAAATTACATGTCTCTTAAGGATATTTGTAGTGGTGATTTTCAGTGTTACACTTCATGATAACTGTAGTGATACTATTGATAATCATTCTTCTTTTTTTACAATTGTATTTTATTCATTTTCATACATAAAACACTTCACAATAACAATTCAAAGTAATAACAACAAACAAAAGAAAAGCTAAAGAAATCCATTACAATATTACATGATATTGTAAAAAAAAAAAAAACCTGAAATTTGGGGCTCTTCTACACCTATGAGCCCTCCAGGAGGGAGTGGGGAGGATCCTGGGCTTTCCTGCTTCTGGGATCGTTCCTCAGCATCCAAATGCCAGCGTGACATCCCAGAAGGAAAGAGGGACATCCGTCGTGGTGTCTGTGGGTTTTTTTGGGGAAAGACTTTTGTGCTGTAACGCGGGTGCCATCATGTGCCAAAGTAAGTGTTTTTTAAACAAAACCTAGAGCCATTGCTGCGATGGCAACATAACTCCCCCCTCACCCCCTGATGGGCACGGAGCCCCCTCACAGAGCTCTGTGCCCAGTGGCAGAGCCCCGCTACTCGCGAGAAATAAGGGATGACCCCGGGAGTGGGCACCACACAGCCCACGGACTTTGGGGGTTGTCCTGGGAGCTGCCCGTTCCCTCTGGCATTCACACATGCTGGCAAACCGACACGAGACACTCACGTTGGTGAGACTTCTTTTTATTGAGGAAATCACACGGTAACAAGCACAATGGGTACATTCTCCAAACAACACTACTTAAAGCTGACTGATGGTTAGATAATAATAATAATAATAATAATAATAATAATAATAATAATTTTATTTATTTATTTTTTATAACCCGCTTCTCCCTCCGGATCAAGGCGGGGAACAACAACAAATATAAAACACAAGTACCACAAAATAGATTAAATATTAAAACAAATAAAAACTAATACATCATTAAAAACATCTTACAATTCAACTGGGTAGGCCTGTGGGAAGAGAGTAGTCTTCACGGCTCTCTTAAATTCAAGAAGACTGCTAATTTGTCGAATCTCTTCCGGCAGGTCATTCCGCAGTCTGGGAGCAGCAGAAGAGAAGGTCCTCTGGGTAACACTGGTCAGCCTAGTTCTGGCTGATTGAAGTAAGTTCTTCCCAGAGGACCTGAGTGTGCAGGGCAGGAGAAAGCGATCCCGCAGGTAACCTGGACCCAAACCATGTAGGGCTTTAAAGGTAATAACTAACACTTTATAACTTTGCCCAGAAACTGATTACCAGCCAATGAAGTGATTTTAAAATTGGTGTAATTTGGTCACCCCTAGATGTACCGGTGACCAACCTGGCTGCCATATTTTGAAGAAGTTAAAGTTTCTGGACTAGGCACAGAGGTAGCCCTATGTACAGCGCATTGCAGAAGTCGAGCCTCGAAGTTACCAGCGCGTGCACTACTGATTTTAGGTCTTCCAACTCTAGGAAGGGGCACAGCTGGCATATCAGCCAAAGCTGATAGTAGGTACTCCTGGCCTTCACATTTATCTGTGCTGTCATCTGGAGCGATGGATCCAGGAACACCCCCAAGCTGCGAACACAGCCTTTCAGGGGGAGTGTAACCCCATCCAGAATTGGTTGACACCTCCAAACCCAGGTTGTGGCCTTTGACAGCAAGCACCTCCATCTTGTCTGGATTCAGCTTCTGTTTGTTTTTCCTCATCCAGCCCATTACTGCTTCAAGCATTCATTCAGAGGAGACACACTATCCTTAGCTGACGCTGTTGTCAAAGACATAGAGAAATATATTTGGGTGTCATCAGCGTACTGATAGCAGCCTGCCCCATGCCTCCAGATTATCTCTCCCAGCGGTTTCATGTAGATGTTAAACAGCATTGGGGAAAGGATGGCACCTTGAGGTATGCCATACAACAGCTCCTTCTTTGAGGAGCAACTATCCCCAGGCATCACCATCTGGAACCTGCCCGAGAAGTAGAACTGGAACCACTGAAGCACAGTGCCCCCGATTTCTAATCCCTTCAGGCGTTCCAGACGGATACCATGCTCAATGGTATCGAAAGCCACTGAGAG
Organism: Anniella stebbinsi; assembly: GCA_029215795.1. Taxonomy (NCBI): domain Eukaryota; kingdom Metazoa; phylum Chordata; class Lepidosauria; order Squamata; family Anniellidae; genus Anniella; species Anniella stebbinsi. The sequence goes on from JARDYH010000001.1 coordinate 366,810,188, forward strand.
ATCCAGAAGTACCAGCATGAACACACTCCCCCTGTCCATACACAAGCATAGATCATTCACGAAGGCGACCATAGCGGTCTCAACTCTGTATCCTGCTGTGAAGCTGGTTTGAAATGGGTCTAGAAAATCTGTATAATCCAAAATTGCTTGGAGTTGGAAGGCAACCGCCCTCTCGATCACCTTGCCCAAAAATGGAAGATTTGATACTGGTCTGTAGTTACTAAGGTCCAGGGGATCCGGGGAGGGCTTTTTTTTTTTAGAAACGGCCGTATCGCCGCTTCTTTTAAACATGGTGGAGAACTCCCCTCCCTGATAGTAGGCACTCCTGGCCGTCGCATCAGCTTTAGGCTCCTTTCCTGATACGATCCTTCAGGTAACCAGTCGGGGGAGGGGTGTTAGGGTTAGCCACAATCCAATTTGAGCTTCTCCAGATGCCGCATACGCTGGCACATCAAGGGACATGGCCAAAGCCTAAACAAGATCTCAGGGAAGGGGAAAGACTTATGCCCTGAGTCACCAGAGCCAAGCAGAGACTGATCATGCACTAATTAGACCCAGTCTGCCGAATGCTGAACTGACCCGAAGTAAGCATGATCACAAGGAAAGTAAAACCTCAGACACAAGAGTCCCATCCTTCTGCTAAAGACTGGCAACTCCCTGCCACCCAAGTCTGGCTACAAACACACAATCCACAGCAAATGCGAGTTCAAGTCAATGAAAAGCTTCCCAGCACTTTCCATGGCACAATCCTTAAAAATCCAGAGTCCAAATGGCAAGGGAGAGAGCATGTGCAGAGTGCTTCCAAAATCCCAAAACAGATGGAATCCAACAGGAGGGGTTTCGGGCCTTGCGTCAAAAGATGATCTCTCACGAAGCTTCTTCAGCCTTGCTCAGCTATTATATACTAAAGCCTGGCCGATTCGAAGCCACTTGACAGACAGGTCCTCTGACCTGTAAACCATGCCCATGTGCCAACGAGGCGAGATTGCTCCGCCCACTACGATGCTGCTACGATCTGAGTGACAGCTTCCAAGAGCGGCCCCCTCCATTGTACCAAACCCAGGTTCTCCGGGAAACCTGCTACAGCTGCCAGGCCATGACAGGGAGGGAGAGAGCTACTCCCGTGAGAAACTCTGACAGAGATAAGCTTGCAGAGCCTTTGACTTTCTAAAACGCTTTCTAATACCTTGTGGTACACATGGCAGTGAGGAGAGATGGTCCCACTCAGGAAGCTCAGCCCTGGGAGCTGGCACTATCAAGGGGCATAGGCACCCATGAGATGTCGACAGGCCCCTGTGTTTATTGATGATATTTGTAGGTCACCCTATAACAGAGGAGCTTGGGACAACTTACAGAGCGGACACCTCCTTCAATCTAAAGGACTAGGAACTTGAAATCAGTAGGAAAATCAACAGGAAGTCAACCAGAGGCACGTGAAGGAGAGGGGATGACATGATATTAATGACAGAGATAGCAAAGATTCTATCCCTTCTCTTTGATGCTTCCCTTCCAGAGGGATTATCAGCTTGTTCCTTTCCAGTAAAGCCGTGACCACAGGCTGAACAAAGTGGGGAGATATTCCTTGGACGGATTCCGAAGAAACGGGGATCTTTTTTTAAATAGAAAACCTGTTCCTAATCAACTTTTTATACACGCTATCCCTCCACGAGACCCAACCAATATAATTAGCATTATCTAAATTAGTTATCACACAGGCCTCCTTCTTTCTTGGGGCAGGGGGAAAAAAGCAGGTTTCATTTTGACGTTATAGGTGTAGCTATAGGGCTTCATCAGAACTATATGCTTGGGCACATTTTAGTAGATAATATTTTTAATCCTAATTAAAAAAAAACCTCTCACATAAATATTAAGATTCATGAATAACTTTATTTTCCTTTGGAAATCAACTGATTTCCATATATCTATATTTCACCTATCTTTGGAATGTAGCAATTTTTAATTCCAACTCCCATATAAACAGCGGAACAGATTTGCATTATGTTAAGGTTGTGTTGAAGTTTTACTGGCAGTTAAAGTTTTCAACAGGGTTGAATATTAATTTTAAAAAATCAATAAAGTTCAGGCATTAGCATTCAGAGGTAACATTCACCGTGTTCCAATTCAGCCTTAATAGTTTCTAGGAAGAAAAAAAATGCAAAATAAGACCAGGACCCAGGAGGGGTTCAGTAAACTCTAGCCGTTCATACATCCTGGCAGGCAAGGGAAGTGGTTCTGGATCAGCCTGAAGCAGTCAGAAGTGCTTTGGACGCTCCAAACCACTTTGGACCAATCCAACCACAATCCAGATTCAGACTGATTCAGTCCAAATCAGTCCGCTTCTGTTTGGGATTCAGATCTGGAACCAAACCAGTGCACAACCCAACCAGAATGGTACACAGTTCTCCATTACCCTTGTTTATATTTCCACTCTCTGAAATGGTGCACACACAGGGTGATCCTATGGAAAGGAGGACAGGGCTCCTGTATCTTTAACAGTTGTAGAGAAAAGGGAATTTCAGCCAGTGTCATTTGTATGCAATTAGTTCCTGGTGATATTCCCTCTTCATCACAACAGTTAAAGGTGCATGCACTATACTAGAGTGACCATATACAAAAGAAGGCAGGGCCCCTGCAACTTTAACTGTTGTGATGAAGAGGGAATTTCACCATGCACTAATTGCATACAAATGACACTGGCTGAAATTCCCTTTTCTCTACAACTGTTAAAGTTATATGAGCCCTGTCCTCCTTTTCATATGGTCAGCCTAGATAACATTTCATTCCAGCAACTAGCAGGTCTCCAAGGAGAGCTTATATACTGGACCTTCCATAGCCCCATCCAGGACTCAGCTGTAGTACATCAGAGGCGTGTTGAAAAAGTTCCCCTCATGAGCAGGGCCCTATTCCCAAGAAGCTCTTTACTCCCAAGTAGCCCAGTTGCTGCAGTTCTTGAGACATGCACTTCCCTCCAAGCGGCCGCTTGTGCCTCCATCTTAGTGGAGCTAGCACATCCTGGGGCTGGGTGGATGCTCAACCTCCTCTTCTGGTCCCATGGCTGAGGTATGGTCCTTGGGGTTCCTGCCTGGGGCATTTCTCTGTGTCTACTGTTATTGAAGAGCCTAGCATAGTTTCCCCATAGATGCCAGAAGTGATGGGGTTCAGGGGATCACACAAAGTCTTTTGGCTCCATAATGTCCGGGTTTTCACCCGAAGAGTCAACCTGCCCTGGGTCAGGCGTGGCAGTGTGCAGGAATGTGTGTGTGTATGCGCACTCAAGTTCCATACCTCTTTGCAACTAGTTTCCTGGTGGATGTGCTAACCATGAGTAAACTCCTGGGATGGATTTATGGCTCTTTCTCTAAATGCTGTTTGAAGTAGCTTCCTAGATGGAAGGAAGAAGAACCACAAAGAGGGCTAGATATATTTCACAATTTTCCAACAGCACCTCACAACTGTGGAATTGGGCATGAGCCAAGCCTATCTTTGAGCTCCATCACACCAGTGATCGAGTGCACTCTCGCCATGCCTGGTGTGTGGATTGGCAGCATGGGACTCACATGACGCTGTGCCTGTCCTGCAGATACCCCGCCTCTTCCCCAGCCTTTCCTGGAACGCAAAAAGTCTGAATTATTTTCCTAAGCGCATTTAATGCGCCCTTAAGCCTCTGTGTAGTTTGAAAGGAACTGGGGGCTTGAATGGATTGCATCAGGTCCTGGCAGGGAAAAGCCATCTTTCCCAGCAGCCAGCTCCAAGCCTCAATATAAATCCCAAACCTTGCATCCCAGGCTCTAAAACGTATTTTAAAATCATACAACGCCTGAATCTCTGCAGAGACAGAATTGTCCTCCCTCAATGCCCCCAAAGAGCCAGATTAAAGGGTTGTTCCATTTTTGCTTGGCAGAAAGGTGGTCTGGTTGAAGTGCTCATCTGACAGGACCTGACTGGAGGGCGAAAGAGAAGGGGAAGGGTGAGTGGAGCCCAAGAGCTAATGAGCCAAGGAGCAAAAGAGCAGCTGTTCAGGTGAAAGGGATCATAAGCTTGATGCGCTTCTGCGTCAGAGGTTAAAAACAACAACCTGGAGGCAAACCGGGGGGGGGGGGGAATTAGGTGTGATGGAGGTCTTTTTCGGGCCCAGCCAACCAATGTGCCAGCTCTGTTCTCCTATCCATATGGTCACCATATGCACACATCACTGTTTTTGCTGTACAGATACTCCAACCCAGGAAGAGCAATGCCTCTATGGAAAGAGGCTTCTGTGTGCAAATCTCTCCCCTAATTCCTTGTCATCCATATGCCCAAACAGCTCATTGAAAGAAATACACATGATCATTCAGCACCGTAGACGATACGCTGCTTGCTGCATGATGGATAGATAAATTTCTATGACGATCATAGATCAGCTTGCTGGATGATGTTCATGCGCTAGTAGCAGATTACATGGTCAATGGTGATGACTTTGGGACCACGTCTCACCAATTTAGGGAGGGGAGACTGGATCCAGCACTCCCTGCCCATCAGAAGTAGACAGGCTGGGTTGTCAAAGTAGATCTTCAGGCACAGCCGTATGTGTGCAGGATCTGTTGATCAGAGCCAGTATGTTTTAAAGTAAAAGCTCAACCCAATGCATGTTTGGGGGGGGGAGACCTACAACTCCCAGCATTCTCCAGCCAGCATGAGGGATGCATAACATTGTGCCTTGGAAGGCATGACAGTGGAAGGTTGGAAGGCATGACAGTGAGGGTGGGGCAGGAGCAGTGGGGTAGGGAGTGACAATCCTCACCCCTTCAAGACCCTAAGGCCACCTTCCCAAGCCCGGTGCCCTCCAGCATTCTTAAGCATGGGCCATGCTGGCTGGGGCTGATGGGAGTTGAAGTCCACAGCATCTAGAGGCACCAGGTTGGGCAAGCCTGCCCTACGGATCTTGAACCCAGGTTCTGAACCATGACCCACCCACCCCTTCACTGCTCTCCAAGAACACAATTTTTGTGAATCTATCCTTTCTGATGCTCCCACACATTACATGGGATAGCCTGGCCCCCACTGAGGGGGTCTTCATGGAGGGAGTACAATGTACCCCTTCCCCACATATCAAGGACCTAGAAAATTGAATTAGCTAGATGACGTATCCCATTGCTTGCCTGTAAAATATGGTGCTGTGGGGAGGGGCAGAGTGCAAATTTGTGTACATTTTAATGGATGAGTTCCTTGATCAGGAAAAACATATTTTAATCAGTTGACTCACTTAACTGGCTACCTTAACTGAGGCTACGATCCTATATTCACTTGCCTGGGAGTAGGTCCCATTGAATTCCATGTAGAGGCTTGCACTACATCACCTTTCAAACTCTGAACAGGTGCCCATGATGATTAACCAGAAAGCATTTTTTTTTAAAAAAAACAATAATTACTTTGAATTTTTTAATCATATATACTACTAGCAAACTCCTTCTCCAAGTGCCGATCCAAATGGAGCCAAAACGACTCCCATGCGCACAAGAATCAGACGGCTGGGGCAGAACCTCAAAGTTAGCAGCAGAACATAAGTACAAATAAATATTTAAGGTGGGGGACTTAAAGGTTAGGGGGATGGAATTAAACAGCCCTGGTGAATGGCCAGTGGCCATGGAATGTTAAGTATCAGGTGGGGATCAGGATTAGGGGAGAAGAATGGAATGGAGTCTCCTGAGAGAGGGTGTGGCTGGCTGGCTGGCTGGCATTCTGAATAGCAGCATTCCATGCTGCACGATTTTGTTGCCGGTCCCAGTTGCCTCAATGCTAATGTATGCAGGTGTAATCCATCAATTCATTGACTAAAACTTATACAACTGTCAATCAACTAACAGTGCAATGCTGTTCATGTCTACAACATTTATATACCACTCCCTATCTAAAATAGATTCCGGAGCGGTGCACATAGGTATAAAACAGCAAAAAGAAAGAATATTTTTTTAATATAAAAAAAAGCAAATTGAAATTGTTCGATTCAAAACAAAGAACCAATAAAAATAGTCGCTGGTCAGTTGAGGAAGGCTTCTTGAAATAGAGTTGTTTCCAGGAGGCACCAGAAGCAGCCTAGTGTTGGTGCCTGCCTGACCTCCAGGGGCAGGGAGTTCCAAAGGGAAGGGGCCACCACAATAAAGGCTATACCCATTAAATTGGTATAGGGTTATAACCTAATCATTCTTTAATCAAATGACAGCCCTAGTTAAATACACACACACACACACACACACACACACACACACACACACACACAGCAATATTCCTGGAGGAACGTCTTTAAAAGGCACTGTCCAAAACTGTTCAGTTGGCAAATGCCTTCCTTCCACTCACGCTTTGCTTCCTGGGATGGGCTTATTTCTCCTTCACTGAGCACCTCCATACCGAGATGAATAAAGCGTTTGCAGTGTTCCACATGCGATGAACGATCTGCAGCCATTTCCTAAGAGAACACATTTTAATTCACAAAACGGCATTCATCAAAATGCTACCAACAATGGCCGTTCGTTAGTCCGATCCCAATCTATAAAGTGTGGGGCTTACTCACTTCAGTCTATCTTTACGGCACCGGTTATCTTGAAGTACACATAGCATTTATAATTGAACAACACAGAACAATGGGAGATTCACTCGTTTATTAAGAACCAAAATGAATGTAACCGAATATCCCCCTTTTGTTGGAAGCTACCTACCAAAGAGGTCGGTGTGAATATGACACGAATCATCCTCCCAGGTCCCTATCCCCAACCCCTGGAGATACTCATACTTTCTGTTATATTATCTTCAAGCACAGGAAAGGGGGGGGGGGGGGAAATAATATGCGCTTCAAAACAACATATATTTTCAGACACTTCACCAATAGTATATCAGTTCTTATCTTTGGATCAAATGTTAGGATGGATTTACCCAATCTCATATTTTACAGGGAAAAGTCACTACAAGGTGAGAAGGGAAGGGGGGGGGGGGAAGAAACATCCCTGTAATTCTTACAGTTATATTTTCATATTAAGATGCCCTGAAAAAGACACGGGGAGGAATCCAACGGGCCCACCAATTCTCTTCCGTCCTGCCAATTGTATTCTGCAAGCTTCTGCGGCAACTGAAAATGAGCAGAAACTCTCGAAGGAAGCCGGTCAGTAGAGCTCGCAGAAGGGAGCTCAGCCCACCTGCCTTCTTCCAGAAATGAGTGTTATTGCACATTTCGGGGCTTCGCCTAGGAAGCACTAAGAGCGTCATCACGTGGGGGAAATCTCGTTTGCTTACCGTCGTTTCTCCGCCCGCGCGTTTGTCCCTCATGGCTTCCTCTTTTGAAAGAGGAAGTAAACAACCTGCATGTGGCCCATTCAGTGGGCCGTTATGATCCCGTTGCTTCTCTTGCACACAGCAGGACATAGCAGCAACTTCTGTCCTTAAAAATAATTGGAGCTGTGGGCAGGGCCGTGCAGAGGGGGGCCCAGTGGGGTCAGTTGACCCGGGGTCCACGATTTTGAGGGGGCACTCCGACGAGGAGGTCCCCCCCAGCTTGCGCTACTGCTTCCGTAGCATAAGCAGCCCATCGAGAAGCGAGGGTCCCGCCTTGCGGAAACAGCGCAGAAGCCGTCCGTCGTGAAATTCTGAATGTGAAGAAGGGATGCCTTACATCTTGAATAAAAATGCTCCCCGTTACCTTTTTTATCAATCGTTCTAGTTCATATATGTATTTAGCACTGAATCAGGGCCACTGATTAAAAAATACTTAATGAGTAGTTTGAAATGGGGAGGGGGGCACACTTCCCATCTGGCCTGGGCATATTACCAGCTCTGCATGGCCCTGGCTGTTGGGGGGGGGGGGGGGGAACAACACACTTTCCTCTCCAAAGCTCCAATTGGGGCCGTTTCTTTAATGTCTGGCAATGACACGCTTTCCTCTTTAAGGCCCCGATTGGAGCAGTGGGGGGAATGACGGCCTTAAAGAGGAAAGCGTGTCATTCCAGGACATTATAGACAATTACAGAAAATCCTCCCCCCCCCCCCGACACCCAGGATAGAAAATAAAAAATCAGGACAAATCCAGGGAAGTCCTGGCAGTTGGTCACCCTATGACCTTGCCAGCGTGGCCAATGGCCAGGAATGCTGGGAGTTGTAGTCCAAAACAGAAGTTTAGCGGAGCCAAGGCTCACAAGTATGCGGCATATTTGCAGCAAGCTTCAATGGATTCACATCACCTGTCTTTCCGCTGAGGTGCTCAGGTGGTAGATAAGTGTGTGGGGGTGAGCGAGTCGGAGGTTGGAAACAAATATGAAGGCAGGGAGGTCTCCCCTCGGTCGCTAAATCAGCCTTCCCCAACTTGGGTGCCATCCACATCTGTTGGACTGCAACTCCCATCATTCTCAGTCAGCATGGCAATGGCAGTAGTGGCTCTGACGTCAGAGGGGCAGTGAATCCGCTCCAGGTTTCAGTCAGAACCATTCAGAACCCTGAAGGAGCTCTCCAAGGTGAGGAGGAGCAACCCTTTTTTTATTATTCGCAGGGCCTCCAGAAAGCACATCATTCCCCCCTGCCGCTGGGTGTCCTCTTTTCTGGTTTCCCAAATATAGTCACCCTAGGGATTGATAGGAGTTGGAGTCCAAACTATCTGGAGGGGGAAGGCTGGGGTGCCCATCCTGTTTCATTTAACAACTACTTATCATCCGTCCAGCGCCTCCTCCGTCCCTCGGTTGGTGCGGGCGCGTTTTCCCCCTACAGATGTTTACAATGAGAGAGGCGGGAACGCAAAGGGACAAATTGAAACGAGAGCTTGTCGGCCCAAGAAAAAGAAGGCCTCTATTATGAAATGAAATCTCTTTTAGCAACTATTAGACTGCATTAGAGGGAGTCGCAGGCATCTGCCTTGCAGCCACATTGCGAAAGCCCCGCGTATAATGGCCGTGCCTGAGCGCGCTGCAGAGACAGCCGACATTGTTCCTCCCAAGCCGACACTCGCTATTCTTGACGAAGCTCATGCGTTTTGTGAGAGATCAAAAGATTTACATATCCTATGGAGTGCTTTAGGGAACGCCTAACTGTGCACATTTAAATGCACGATGTTCCGCAGCCGTTTAAATACAGATTTCATTTCTCTCTTAGAGGGGGGAAGGGGGAGAAGAGACAGGATTGAATTCTGTATTTCATTTCCTACACCGCGCTGCAAAAGCACACTCTACCTTTTAGGGGGAAATAATTCTATAATTTAATTGTGATGCATTATTAAGTCATCGCTTTTTGCAATACATGGGGGGATTCATGCGCGTGCGCACACAAACATGATACGTATGTGCGTATGTGAAACCCTAATTAAAATATATGAAATATAAGAAAAGGACAGAACAGAGATAGGTTTAATACGTCTTCATTAAACATTTTGATATCCACTCTCCTTAAGCCAGATCTACACCAAGCAGGATATAGCGGTCTATGGTATGTGTCTTATGGGCCCCAATAGTTGTCAGTGCACTTCAATGCCGCTATAAAGCAGTCGTGGGGCTCCTGCCTCTTATAAAACACTTTCATACCGCTTTCATTCTGCTATATCCTGCTTGATGTAGATCTGGCCTAGTAACACAGGAAGAGAGAACTCCTGGATCTATCAACTTAATCTGGAAGGTAAGATTTAATTTCTCTTTAGCTAGGGTGACCAGATAAAATCCAGGTCAGGGCTCCTGTAACTTTAACAGTTGTAGAGAAAAGGGAATTTCAGCCAGTGTCATTGGTATGCAGTTAGTTCCTGGTGTTATTCCCTCTTCATCACAACAGTTAAAGTTGCAGGCACTATACTAGAGTGACCATATACAAAAGAAGGCAGGGCCCCTGCACCTTAACTGTTCTCCATGACCTGATATTTTCTTTTTTCGCACACCCCATAAACTGAAGCTGAATCCTGATAAGATGGAAGCTCTGTGGACTGGTGGTTCCCGAGTCTGGGAATTGGGTAAGCGACCTGTTCTGGATGGGATTGCACTCCCTCTGGAGGAGCAGGTGCGTAGCTTGGGGATACTCCTAGATCCATCCTTGTCACTGGAGGCCCAGGTGAACTCTGTGGCCCCGAGTACTTGGGGCCAGCTTTGGCTGATTTGCCAGCTACGGCCTTTCCTGGACAGGGACAAACTATGATGATGATGATGATGATGATGATGATGATGATGATGATGAACATTTGTATACCACCCCATAGTCGAAGCCTCTGAGTGGTTTTCATAAGATTAAAACAATTTAAAAACTAGCCACAGTAGTGCAAGCACTGGTAACCTCCCAATTAAACCACTGCAATGCACTCTACGTGGGGCTGCCCTTGAAGACAATTCAGAGAAGACAATTCAGAAGTTGCAGCTAGTGCAAAATGCAGCAGTTAGTCTGCTGACTGGTACCTCCCACAAAGAACATATAACACTGGTCTTAGAGGAATTGCACTGGCTGCCTGTTCACTTCCAGTTGTAATTCAAGCTGTTGGTAAAAGGGTTGGGACCTCGATACTTGAGGGAGCGCCTCTCTCTATATATGCCTGCCTGAGACTTGAGATCTATTGGATGAGCCCTTCTCCGTGCCCCACCAACGTGAGATATCCGCTATGGTGAGATAAGGGAGAGGGCTTTCTTTGTGGTGGCACCCCGGCTGCGGAATGCTTTCCCCCTGGAGGCCCTACTGGCTTCATTTCGGCACCAAGTTACAACGTGGCTTTTTAACAAAGCCTTTGATGGCTAAATTCACCAAGCCTGCACATAGTTTTAATTGGTTTAATTGGTTTTTACTGTTTTTAAATTCTATACTGGCTTTAGTTTGACTAATGGTTTATTTATTTTTTTAGCTGTGTATATTTAGTGTTTTATATTGTTTGTATGATTTTTAACCCTGAGATCAGAGTGATATAGGGTGGGATATAAATGTATAAATAAATAAATAAATAAATAATAGGTCACTTTTTGGGATTTTCTCCAAATATCCTTCACCATTGGGGGTGGGGGGGCACGATTTCAAAATGGTGGATGCAAAGTGGTGGGTCAAAAGGAAGAGAAACAGCATCTCGGGATGCAAAATAGATAAAAATAAATAATCCTTTCGCATCCTGAGAAGTCGTTTCTCTTCCATTTCCAGTGGCAGCTTTAAAGAAAAAAAAACACCTTCAAAAAAGACAAGGAAGCTGCTTTGTTGCCCTGCCAGTGGAGGCTGGTGGCTCCGACGTCAGTGGGGTGGTGAATACACTCCAGGTTTCAGGCAGAACCAGTCAGGACTCTAAAGGAGCTCTACAAGGTGCGTTGCCCCTTGACGATTGGCCTCTGCAAATTATCGGACCCACCTCTGAGAAGCTGTTAGAGAATTTCTTCTCCCCCTGGGGGAAATTTGTTGAAATAGTCCCAGCAATTTCTTGGCCCCCTAATAGCGTGGATAATTCCAAGTGCATCGTTAAACTATGGAATTCACTAGCACAAACCGTAGTGATGGCCACCAATTTGGATGGCTTTCAAAGGGGGTTAGATGAATTCTTGGAGGAGAAAGTTATCAGAGTCCTGATAGATATGGGCTCCCTTCAGCAGCAGAGGCAGTGAACCTATATACACCAGTTGCTGGGGAACATGGGCGGGAGGGTGCTGTTGCACCATGTCCTGCTTGTAGGTTCCTGGTCGACAGTTGGTTGGCCACTGTGTGAACAGAGTGCTGGACTAGATGGACCCTGGGTCTGATCCAGCAGGGCTCTTATGTAAGTGCCCATTTGAACATTGTTCCAACTTCAGCCAGCTTTTTCCTTAACTACTCAGCAAACAACTGAGCAGAAATTCAAAGAAACCTTCTCCTGCAAGTGAAAAAAAAATCCCTTTGCCGTTTACACAGAAGGAGAAGCAGAAAGAAAGTTCCGAAATAAAAAACCAACGGTGTGTCTGTTCCTGGTTCATTGCGTGTTACTTTCTGGAGGCAGCAAAAGGAATCCCTCTCTAATGAGGCATAACTGTGTTGCGATTAAGGCTTATTCTGTCTAAATATTGGTTCTCCGTAACGCTTTCTGAAAAAGAACACACGGCAGAGCCCATAAATTCAGCCGCAAAGGTGGAGAAAGTGAAAAACGAAGAGAGGGAGGGAGGGAGATGGGTTTTCTTCCTTTCCTTCTGGTTTTTGGTTGTGTTTTTGAAGAGAGAAAGCGCAAGACAGCCAATGTGTGAATCAAAGGCCGACTCATCCAGCAACCTAATTAAAGAGAACATGGCTTCTGCCAACTTTTAAACATCAAACAGGGGTGAGCTGCTTTCAAGGGAGGCTGGTGGTTCCAATCTCAGTAGGGCAGTGAATCCGCTCTAGGTTTCAGTCGGGACCAATCAGAACACTAAAGGAGCTCTCCACCAGCTTCTTTTCTCCCTCTGGGGCTCAGCTAGCAGCAGCATGGGACCAGAACAAGGAGACTGGCCAAGAGGTGAAGCAGCTCTATTAACTAGTTTCCTCTCAAGTCCCATTGAAGGACAGCTGCAGATTCTTTGACCTGCACCTGCAAGGTACAATCAGATGGAGTGACACACATGGATGCTAACCCTGACCTCATAAATCCAGAATGGGGGGCGGGGGGAGGGATCACTGAAATTAAATTGCGAGCCTTACACAGGGAGGGAGGAAAGACTAGTTAGGGTGAAGAGTCCTCGAAAAGTTATTTCAAAAGGAAAATAATACTGATATTTTAGCTGGTGCCCCCCGCACCAGCAGTATGAAGTGGTACTTTCCAGGAAGACCTGTACCATGTGATTCTCCTAGGATGGCCATATGCCCTCCTTTACAGAAGAGAGTCATCTGTTTGAACTCTCTCTCTCTCTCTCTCTGAAGGATGGTACAGTCCAAGCCAGGTTAAAAGGTAAAGAATCATCAGTGGTGAGAGCAGGCAGGAGGACTGTTGTGGCGAGAGCCAGTGTGGTCTAGTGGTTAGAGTGTTGGATTGGGAGTCGGGTGATCCAGGTGACCATGGAAGCTCACTGGATGACTTTGGGCCAGTTACAAACTCTCAACCCAACCTACCTCACAGGGTTGTTGTTGTGAGGATAAAATGGAGAGGAGGAGAATTATGTATGCTGTCTTGGGTTGCTTGGAGGAAAAAAGGCCAGATATAAATGTGTTAAATAAATAAGTTGCCTCTCAACACTTAGCACCTGGCCAGCAGACTGAGCACATAGGTAATGTGGTCACAGCCTTCCCTGCGATTTTATTTATTTATTTGTAGATTTGTTTATTACATGTTTAGACTGCCCAACAGCCAAAGCTCCCTGACAGTGAGATATATTGTGTTCCAATTTATTTAAATTATATTTGAATTCAAACTAGTTAAATTTCAGCAATTATTCTAGCAATTATTTCCAAATTTGCCATCAAATTAGCACATACAAATGTGATACAAATCTGTGTCTTCTTGCATATCTGTGTCCTCTGTTGCCCTCTCTTTTGGGGGGGTGTAAGTGGCCACCTTGGATTCTCGCAATGGTGTAGCTTAGCTCTAAAAGGGTTTCATGGCTCTTAGGTTAGATTTCCAATCAGAAACAGTCCTGAGTCATAATATTCTCTGCCTCCCATGTCTTATTATATAATGAACAGCATAACAGTAGGCTTGTAAACTATAGAGATGGATGGTTTATAGAATTTGCAAGCTTAATGTTATTCTGCTCATTATATAACATAGGGTGACCATATGAAAAGGAGGACAGGGCTCCTGTATCTTTAACAGTTGCAAAGGACAGGGAATTTCAGTAGGTGTCATTTGGAGATACACAGAACATGGTGAAATCCCCTCTTCATCACAACAGTTAAAGTGGCAGGTGCCCTGTCCTCTTGACCATGTACAAAAGAGGGCAGGACTTCTGCAGCTTTAACTTTGTGATGATGAGGTAATTTCACCAGGTTTTGCATATATACAAATAACACCTGCTGAAATTCCCTTTTCTATGAAACTGTTAAAGACACAGGAGTCCTGTCCTCCTTTTCATATGGTCAGCCTATATAACAATAACTGCCCAAAGAGCTTTGGCTATGGAGTGGCATAGAAATGTAAATCATCATCATCATCATCATCATCATCTTATATATAATTCAAAGTCATCCCTTTTTACTGCCTTCCCTTTGACTGATTCTCATGAAACACACTTGTTTGGAAAGCTCTTGACCTACAGATTCCACGGTAAACAACAGTTTTCACTATAATTCAAAACTGGGAGTGCATAAAGTTTTGGGATTTTTTTAGATTTAGGCTGTCTTTGATAACAATGTACGATGAAGTTTTATAATCAAGGAAATATAATTAATTGCAAATTGGAGCAAAATGAAATATGGACACACAAAGGACTCTGTATATCTTTATAAATCCAGGTGCAGGCCAAACCCAATGATATGCCAGTAACATACAGCCTGTAAATAAATCATGAAATGATTAAGAAACACTTACAGTTAAATTTAACCCAGTCAAAGTTTAGTTGTTGCTCAGAAAGGAAGTATCTAGCTGTTTAATTTAACAAGAAGAAGAAAAAGAAGAGAGAAAAATATACACCACTGGCCATGGAAGTCAAAGAACTATGGCAACAGGAAAAGGTCACAATTATTCCATTAGTCACCTCAGTCACTGGCATCACATCAAAAAACTATACAGAAAACCTTCAGAAACTGGGCCTACCAAAATACATCCACACCAACATCCAGAAAGCAGTCATACTTCAAACATGCTCAATTGAAAGAAAATTCTTGAATCTGTAAAAGACAACATGACTTGGCAAAGCCTGTCATGTCCGTCTAGAAAAACCGCCACGATGAAATAATAATTATTTATTTATTGATTTCTTACCTGCCTCTCCCTCTGGATCGAGGTGGGGAACAACATTGAATACAAAAATACTATAAAATGCATAAAACTGATTAAAAACATGTAAAACTAATACATTATTAAAATAACAAACATCCTACAATTCGACTGAGTAGGCCTGTCGGAAGAGATCAGTCTTTATGTCATCTAAAAGTTTCTGTACACCTTTACAAACACAGGTGCAGGCCAAAATACAACGATATGCCAGTAACATACAATCTGCAAACAAATCATGAAGGGATTAAGAGACACCTACAGTGAAAAGTAACCCAGCCGACGTTTAGTTACGCCTTTCGTTAGATTTGATCTTTCTCTGTGAACTGTGTTTGTGGGTAACCAAATAATAATAATAATAATAATAATAATAATAATAATGTTGATAAAGTGCCCACCAGAAACCTTTTTTAGAAAAACATAGCTCATTTTAATCATCCCACTGTTGCACTATTCCAGATTGGGTAATCTGGACTAAATCCTACTTTAGGCCTTTACTAACACATATTAGAATCCTTATTTCATGTTTAAGTATGTAATGAAAAAGAAAGTCATTCAGCATCCCAGCGCAGGCAGTCTCAGTCTCTCTCTCTCTCTCTCTCTCTCTCTCCAAAATATTGCATACCCGTGGCAGGTGCCCCTAGAAATTTGGCAGCTGAGGTACTTGCCTGCCTCAACAGCTGCTTGCTTGCCTTTGACCGTTTTGCAGCTAATGGTGCCATTTCTGGGCTGCATGTATGAAGTTACATTAAGAGAAGGGCAAGGCAGGGGGGAATTGCTTTTTACTGTGATTTGTTCCTTTCTCTTGATAAAGCACTTGCTGAGTCAGTTCATGGAGCACTTGTCCCTTTAAAGTGACCGTTGGCACTTTAAAGGAGGCAAACGTTATCACTCCTGTTTATTCCTTCCCAAAAGATGGCACACACACACACACCCCATTTCTCAGGGACAGAATTTCCTCCGCCACATTCCTTCTACGTTTCTATATTGAGAGAGAGAGAGGTGCTTTGGGGGGGGGGGGGGGGATGATGATGATTCCACACGATTCCCCCGTATCTGCATTATGAACTGGTACTTTCCAAGAACCGGGTCCTGTGATTCTCCTGACTGCACAGCCTGTCTCTGAGGTGGCTTTTTCCCTCTCTACTCAAGACTGTCCCAGGAATTCTATTTTCTGATCGGACCCTTTAATCCCCCAGAACCTCTTCTTGTCTGGCCTTCGGGTTGTAAGCGTTGGGGCCAGGAAACTAGGCGCCTTTGATTTTGTCCTTGCTCTGGAGTTGCTGGTGCCATCTTCCTCCGAACGCCTGCTGCCTATCGGGCTTCTTCTCCCGATAACCTCGGCGCCCTTGCGAAGACGTCCCAAAGCAGGGTTCTTTTGCTTCCAGGATTTTAAGACACTCAGGCTGAAGACGCGGGCAGGTTAGCAAAGTGTTTGCAGGAGATAAAACCATTGCTTGCTTTTAGGGAGAAAGGGGGGGGGGAAGAAGGGGGGAACGGGAAAGGAAGGGAAAAGCACCCAGCCGATTCATCCAGGCCTTTGCCAAAAACCTTAGAGCGATGCTTCGTCTTTGCACCGAGTGCCGCCATGATGCCTCGAGTCGGTGTTGTGGGACTTACCTTTTGCTTTTCACGGAGGGACACAGTGCTGGGATTGGGGGGGGGGGGGGGGAGAAAACCCCAGCCAACATAAAAGATTATGAACCTGACACAAGTATTGTGGGCACGGGGCTAACAGCAGTGTTAATGCTGAAGAATTCCCTGTGTTTGCAAGCTGGCAAGCGGAGTGGAAACCCAGATATTTGAAAGTGGGCCAAATAGCCTGATATGGAACCATCCTGGGAGCAGCTCCGGCTGCCGCTGGCTCTCTTACAGCTGTCTGTCTCCGTCCCGCTCTTCCCAACGCCATGCCAGGGACAACTCAACAGGTGTTTCCATAGATGTAACATGTTTGCCAACTTCTTCCTCTCAATATTATCTCTGAAGTACAATTCGCCCCCCCTCCCCAATGCCAGTTGGGTCTGTTGCCCGGCAGCAATGCAAACCAAAGACAACCGTGGCGTCCCTCCGGTGGAGAGCGAGGCAACAGGAACAAGAGGACCGATGTGAATGTACTCTCAGTGAGCAAGAGTGAACATCAAAGCCAGCCATTGCGCTGTGGTTAGAACTGTGTGGTGCTTTTTCCTAATCCATTCCGCCTGGGTTTCATGGATTGTCCAGTGTCTTTCAGTCTGTTGTCCACTCATGGAGAAATTTGGGATTGTTTTCCTGCTCACAAAAGTCCACCCACAATTTACAGAACCATCACAGGCATGTCATTTTTGGAATATTTTTCTTAGCTCAGTGTACAATCATAGAATCATAGAATGGTAGAGTTGGAAGGGGCCTATAAGGCCATCGAGTCCAACCCCCTGCTCAGTGCAGGAATCCACCTTAAAGCATCCCTGACAGATGGCTGTCCAGCTGCCTCTTGAAGGCCTCAAGTGTGGGAGAGCCCACCACCTCCCTAGGTCATTGGTTCCATTGTCATACTGCTCTAACAGTCAGGAAGTTTTTCCTTATATCCAGCTGGAATCTGGCTTCCTGTGTGGGAGGAGGAGGAAGCCTCTAGTGTGGGAGAGCCCACAGCCTCCCTAGGTCATTAGTTCCATTGACGTACTGCTCTAACAGTCGGGAAGTTTTTCCTAATGTCCAATGCGCTGCGCACTCAACATAAGATTGCTACACAGCAGAGGTTCTAGAGCAATCAGAGATGCATAAAATGTCAAGTGTGTGTTTGTTTGCTTTTAAATGGCGCATAGATCAGCATATTTTCAAGCAGCTTTCACATTTTGGTACAACTAAATTTGCATACAAATCTGGGAAGTTCAAAAAAGAAACGGCCCAAAAGGCCACAGCATTTCCGCGACTTGGAAAAATCCGTTCCGAGGTGGAATCTGTAGGATGGGTTCAAACAAATCCAGAGTCATTTGAATCCATGGCAGATCTCTCTGGCACCCTTGGCTGCAGTGTTTGCTGTTGTCATTCAAATATTATTTCGTGGGGAAGAACACAAGGGAGGACCAGCCTTCCCCGGGAAACACTGATTTCCAATTTGTTCCTCTCCCTGGTCTAGAAAAGATACAACAGAAAGACAAAAGATCATTTGAAACAATTCAGAATGTTGATAGAGCGAAAGAAGTACTGGATAAACCCAAGGGACATAATGGGAAAAAGACCTGATATGCCACTTTTTTATATTAAAAAAAACCCCTTTTATTAAGCAAAATCTTCAATCTCACAGTGATTTAACAAAATCACAAACGTCAGAAGTAACAGAGAGGTTCAAATATGTCACTTAGTTTTCAGCCACAGGTATCAATCATTCATACATTTCTACAAAATAGCGATTAATTTGAATCTTCCTGGCCTCCTGTAACATTCCTCTCTAGCTTTAACAAAGTTAAGAAAGGGAGGCCAATGTGCCAGGGATTCAAATTTCCCTCAATATATGATGACATTTTATCCATCATCGATATCTCAAGTATTTTATCACATCATTGTGATATAGACAGAGTTCTGATTTCAAACCGGAAGAATTTTGGCACCCTTTTACTAGATGCGCAATCAAATCTTTATGGATATGTGGTATATAAAGTTCCGTTGAGTCCCTAAGCTGAACTATACCTGGTTCTTGTGGTACTACATGACCTCTGATAGACTTAGGATGCAAACAAGTATGATTGGCATGGCTGGCTGGGGCATGCTGGGAATTGTTGGACATTTTTCTGTCTAAGCATACAAAGGATTGCATTTCTATTGAAGTGAAGGATCTGTGGCCCAAATGGACAGATCTTGAGACATGACCACCATCTTTGAAGCGCAGCGCCAACAGCTCTGCACTTTCTCCAGCAGATGTATGAATGCTCTTACTTAATATGATGTAACAGATTTGGGAAGAAATAATGGAACTTCATAAGGAACTTCACTCCCAGTTCGTTAACATTTATAGGAGAGTGTGATAGCAATTCTCATATGACTAGAGATGCTTGAGGATTCTGTTTGGTCCACATCTTCAAGCAAAGTGTCCACAGTTATGCTTCAGATAACTTCTCTGGCTTCCACGGTACAGTTTTCAGCTCAAGAAATTTGCCGAAATGCATCTTTTACTATAAGATGCATACAAAAATGTGCATTTAACTAAGTAATAACTAAGTGGAAAAAACATAAGAAGAGCCCCATGATTGGATCAGACCAAAGGCCTTTCTAGTAAACATTCTGTTCTCACAGGGGTCAACCAGATGTCTGTAGGCAGCCCAGCAGCAGGACATGAGCCCAATAGCACCTGCATGTTCCCCAACAACTGGTATTGAGAGGCATGTGCCTCTCATACAAGAGATAATATATAACCATCATGGCTAGTAGCCATTGATAATGTGATCCTCTAGGAATTTGTCTAATTCAATGATGACCTTATCTGGGCAGAGATAGCCTAGCAACAGTTAACCTCTGGTCTGGATAACTGCAATGCGTTATACTTGGGTCTGCCTTTGAAAACGGTCCGGAAACTTTGACTGATCCAAAATAGGGCAGCGAGATTGTTAACGAGGGCTGGACAGTGTGATCATATTATGCCAGTACATCTCCATCTACACTGGCTGTCAATTCATCTCTGGGCCCCATTCAAAGAGCTGGTGCTAACATTCAAAGCTCTAAATGGGCACATACGGTTGAACACGCATCACAATGCACGCTTGGAAATGTACAGACACTGAGCACAGGTTGCATTCGAGTCTGTGTTCATTGTGGGAGGGGTGAATGGTGTACATCTAGATAAAAAGTATATTGCATACATCCCTACTCAAATAAAATAAGCAACTCATGCATCCCAGTCAAGAGGCTCCGCTGAGGCAGCAAAGAGCAACAGGAAGAGGAGACAGCCCTGTTGGTCCCAGCGAACACAGTCCCAACATTACTCACTTTCCCATGCTCCAATGGGCCCTCAAACAGTGCCTGGACTGACCGGAGGAAGCCTGTGACGAAGCCCACGTTACTAGCTAACAGCAACTGTTGCCTACCATAAAACAAAAATGTTACGCTTCCAGCGGAGGCCCTGCTGGTGTGACCCTGTGGGAAAAAGCGTGCATGAGACCTACGTGTGATCTGGCCATCAGAACGTAAGAAGTGCCATGCTGGATCGGACCGAGGGTCCATCAAGTCCAGCACTCCATTCACACAGTGGCCAACCAGCTGTCAGCCAGGGACCAATAAAGCAAGACATTGTGCAGCAGCACCCTCCTACCCATGTTCCCCAGCAACTGGTGCACACAGACTTACTGCCTCGGATACTGGAGGTAACACATAACCATCAGTGCTATTAGCCGTTGATAGCCTTCTCCTCCGGGAATTTATCCAACCCCCTTTGAAAGCCATCCAAATCGGTGCCCATCACTACATCTTGCGATAGTTCATTCTATGCGTTGTGTGAAGAAGTCCTTCTTTTTACCTGTCCTGAATCTCCCACCAATCAGCTTCATGGAATGACCCCAGGGTATTATGGAAGAGGGAGAAAAACGTCTCCTTATCCACATTCTCCACACCATGCATAATTTTGTACACCTCCATCATATCTCCCCTCAGCCTCCTGTTTCCAAGCTGAACAATCCCAGCTGTTGTCACCTTCCCTCAGAGGGGAGATGCTCCAGCCCCTTGATCATTTTAGTTGCCCTTTTCTGCCCTTTTTCCAGCTCTATAATATCTTTTTTTAGGTGTCCCCAAAGGGAACTATTAGCACCCCTAAATCGATTTCCCAGCATGTGTTTAATGCTTTAGAGCAGAATTAGGGAACCACTTTCCACCCAATGGATGGGTTCCATTTTGGAGGACCTCTCAGAAGGTGTATGCCAGAAGTGGGCAGGGCCAAAGGCAAAAAAATAAGACCCCCCAAATACTAGCATATTTAGCTTAGAGTTCTTACTGCTAGTAGCTAAGCCTTGGGGAAAGTATTTCAACCTTTTAAAATGGGGGGGGGGGGGACAGCAGAAAAGTGAAATGATTGGTGATAGGAGGAAAGGGCTGGGGCCAGGAAAAGGGGGCTTGTGGCCCCAGGAGGGCTGGGATTTTCCCCTAAGTTTGAGGTTTGCACCCCTGCTTTGGAGGACCCATGAGAAGTAGCCATCTTTCTGTCGCATGGCAGAGGGGTGAGTGTGTCTCTGTGTATATCTGTATATCCCCCAAATGGTCATGAAGGAAACTGGGCTGATGCCCCAGATGAAGAGCCAAACATGATTTGTGCCTTGGACCTCCATCGCACCTAATTCCCCCACCTGGTTTGCCTCCATGTTTTTTTTACCTCTGGTGCATAAGCGTGTCAAGCTTATGGTTCCTTTCCCCTGAATATGCTGCTCTTTCGCTCCTTCGCTTGTTTGCTCTTCCACTCCACTCTACCCCTCCCCTTCTCTTTCTCCCTCCAGTCAGGTCCTGCCAGATGAGCACTTCAATCAGACCACCTTTCCGCCGGGCAAAAATGGAAGGACCCTTTAGTCTGGCTCTTCGGGGGCATCGAGGGAGGACAATCCTGAACGTCATCACATGTGGGGTTTGTTGCACACCTGCCACGACTTTGATCCACTTTTTCAGCGCTGGACTCGCTCAGGGCACGAGAACAGCAGGACGGGAATGACGTCATGTGAGTCCAGCGCTGAAAAAGTGGATCAAAGGCGCGGCGGATGAGCATCAAACCCCGCATGTGATGACGCTCCCTGTCTCTGCAGAGATGTGGGCCTTGTATGATTTTAAAAAATGCTTTCGAGCCTGGGATGCAAGGTTGGGGGTTTATATTGAGGCTTGGAGCCAGCTGCTGGGAGAGATGGCTTTCCCCTGCCAGGACCTGATGCAATCCATTCAAGCCCCCAGTTCCCTTAAAACTACACGGAGGCTTAAGGCATGTTAAATGCGCTTAGGGAAAATAATCTAGACTTTTAGCGTTCTAGGAAAGGTTGGGGAAGAGGCGGGATGTCAGCAGGACCGGCACACCAGGCATGTCGAGAGTGCAGTAAATTGCTGGTGTGATGGAGGCCTTGTTCACCCTCAGTTTTGACTTTGGGGGAGATGATGGCAGGAGGGGAGGAAGAGGAGAGGGGGCCATCAAAGGAGCACATTTTCATAGACGTGCATGGCCAAATTAGTGTGCACAGTGGACTAGAACCAGGCACATTAAAAATGCATTTCCCACAACTATCTTTGCCCCCCGACTTCAAAAAGAAAGGCAGAAAGAAAGATCACACCCAGCGCCAATTCTTCATCCGCAACATCACAGGCGGCTTCATCCAGATTAGGACCTCGAGGACACACCAGCCAGCCATCTTCTCCACTCACCCCCAATTCCGTTCCATTAATATGTAAAAGCTTAAGCTTGCTAAAGGGATTATTTCACATCCTATCTGATTGTAAACTGGCATTTCAATGATTACATGTATCTTTTTGTCATTTTCGCGTAAAACATCTCACTCTTGAACAGCATAATTGGCCTCTCCCTAATGTTTAATGAACGATTAAATCTAGCGGCATCGCAACATCTCGGCTTTCCGTGGTAAGCTCGCTCACAACCTCCGGGGCCACGGGGAGAGATGCGTGTGACGGGACCGCTTTCAAAATCCATCTTATTTTATGAACTGTTTGGTTTGGGGGGGTATCTTCCGCTAACTCTCACCGGCTCTCCTGATTAGGCTTAAGAAGCCCGTTAGATAGCATAAACCTATATCTTGAATACCTGAACAGTCCCTTCTACAAAGTGCTTTGGAGAGGTGGCTCATGTACATCTATCTTCAAAGACAGCTTTATTCCGTCTTCGTAGAGTCAGAGGCTCTTAAATCAGGCAGCCCGAGGGCTGGGGCAGCTTCTTATTCCTTGCACGGCCGGGAAAGCTGAGCAGAGGTGGGAGGTGCCCACTCTTCAGGTCAAGTTCCTTGTCTTGTCCACGGGGCTAATAGCAATGGCAGCACAAAATAGACAAAGTGGATTTTAGCATTGGGGGGGATGAACTTCGTTCCATGTGTTAGTTTTACGAAAAAGGAATAATGGTCTATTCCACAGTAACGCTCTCACCCTAACTCTGAACTCTCTGAATTAATCCCATTGATTTCAATGGAGTAAAGGTTCAAGTAAGCATGTTTAGGTTTAGAGCTTATTCCCGTTTCCATTTTATGATCCCATTAGAACAGCCTCCAGATCTGTTGGACTGCAACTCCCAGGGGAATACGGGATGGGAGAGCAATGTGTTCAGTCCTCATTTTAATATGAGCGTCCTTATTTTCACATCTTCAAATTGTTATCGGGTATCCTTCAACATTCGCCCTTTCTTGAATTTGGCAGTGGAGTTCTCCAATGAAACAATGCATACAGAAACCTGTATACTTGTGAAGATGATGTTCAAATATGCGTCATCTTAGGAAAACTGTTTGCAAAACAACAACAAAAAACTGTGTTTATTAGGCAAAAATGCATGCATTTGAGAAATGTGTACAAAAAAATGGTTATGAGTTTTCATGCCAGCTTTTTTAAAAATAAATTATCAACGTGGGGGGGGGAGCAACCCAAATTTAAGCCTGGAGAAATTCTCAAAGTTTGAGAAAAACCAAATGTAGGACTGGAAAAATGAGAGACTGAAAGGAACCAAAACGGGTATTTTCCCATCTCTGTTGGGAATTGTAGGACCTGCGTCTGACGCATCTCGATGGTTCTAGATTGAAGAAGATGGAGATAGAAATCATATGTGAAAAGTGCCTTCCCTTCAAGTAACTTCAGGGTCCACCCTCACTCCCGTCCATGCACTGGTTAGCTACTATGATGGCCTGCAGACCAAATGCATGCAGGTAACAAAACTGTGTGCGTGTGTTTTCTCAGCACAGAATTTCCATTCCCTTGATGCAGAATCTGAAAGAATGGAACTCAGAGGCAGCTGCCTTTTTCCATTGGTCCATCAAGGTCAATTTCCCCTGAAGAATGAACAGGGGCAAGATCTGCGCCACTGCTTCAACATGGTTTATAACAGTACTGACAACTGTTGGGCCCCATGACGCATTCCATATACAGAGCGTCATCACACAGAGGGAAATCATGTTTGCTTACCGCCGCTTCTCCACCCGCGCATTTGTCCCGCATGACTTCCTCGTTTTGATCGCACTGCTTCTCCCGCACACAGCGGGAGATAGAGGCAACTTCCATCTTTAAAAACCAGTTGGACTTACTTGGGTGGTTTTTTTGTGGCACAAAGAAGGCTAGAAGGGGAGGGAGGCGCACAGGACGCAGACGACATCGTGAGAGGGACCCGCAAAAATCTGAGTGCCCAGTAACGAGCCTGCAATAAAACACTCATCTGATGGAGCTGACAGTTTTCAAACCATTTTCTAAGTGATAGATCCTGCTTGGTGTCGGTCTGGCCGGATAGTGACTCTCCAGGGTTTTCCAGTCCTACCTGGACATGCCGGGGATTGAACCTGGGATTTTCTCCAGGTGCAGGATGCGCTCTACGACTGTGCTATAGTCTTGCCTAGAGAGGGAAAGGAGATTTTCATCAGACCAAACTCTAATCCCCCAAAACTCAATTTCCACACACGGAATGTCGGCCTTGCAGAGTTGAGGACCGCACAGTTAACGTGGCTCATTTTATTCAGAAGCCAAATGTTTCCTTATAAAAACGACTCCCTTATTAAAAAGGGGAGGGAGGAATTAAGAAAGAAGACCAGCATGTTGTCGCTGTTGTTAATGGTGCGCCTTGCATTCCTCTTTGGAAAGTTTACCGTAACCAAGCAAAGGGGCTTGACACCAGACTGGGTCCTACCGGCAGCAACGCACTTGGCTCTCCGGCATCATTCAAACGATTCCCATGTCAATTACTCCATTCCATTCAAAGTACATTTAGTTAGCATCAAATTACAGAACAGCTCATACAGAAATTCTGGTTCATTTCAAGGTTCACGTTGTCAAAAGGAGCTGTCAACACTTGACATCTTGTTTAGCTGTAACACTGTGAGAAGATTACTCTTACAACCACGATCTCAAGGAGAATCCTCTTCTCTCTCTCTCTCTCTCTCTGTTACCACATCTGAAGCAGGCACCTGCTTTTTGAGTTGTTGAACAAGTGTCGGCTTGCGCCATCAAAGCAAAGACTGGTGCTTGTGCGGTCAAAACAGAATGCCCAGCAGGTTCAAAGAAAACTGCTCTAAGGGCGCTGGCGAGGGAGGGAGTCAGTTGTGAAAATTTACAAAGGGGGAAGTCAGGTCCTGAGGAGAAAGGACAACTTCAAGGAGCTTATAGCAGAGGTACTGATGCTTTCCTAGCCTATGGCCCGAAATGTACATTGGAGAAGCTCTCAGGGCCCCATTCCAGTGGTGGATGGGGCATAAAGCCAAAGAGGCGGAGTCAAAATGCAAAAAATACCAACCTATTTTAGCTTAAAGCTGTTTGTGCCCATCACTGAGCCTTAGGAGAGGCTACCTATTGGCTACCAGGCCAGGTTTAAGGTTCCAGTACTAGTGTACAAAGACCTAAACAACCTGGGACCAGGATATCTGAGAGAGCGCCTTCTCCCCTGTCCGGTCACTGAGGGCATCTGAGGGCATGTTCCTGGTGGTTCCCCGTGGACCCATGGTCTGAACGGAATCCACCAGGAGAAGTGCCTTCACTGTGTTGGCCCCCTTCCTATGGAATTCCCTATGGAGTTTAGGCAGACACCAACATTGTATTGCCTTCAGAGCCTCCTGAAAACATTGTTGTTTCAGGAAGCTTTCCCTGAATGCCTGGCCGTGGTTTTATTTGAACCTTTTTTGTTTGTTTAATTACTGTATCTCTATACCTCCCAATAGCCAAAGCTCTCTGAGAGGTTCACAAAAATTTAAACCATAAAATTTAAACCACAATATAAAAGCAAACAACAGTACAAAAACACAGTACAAAAGTACAATATAAAAGTACAACCAGAATAAAACAGAGCGGTGATACAGAGATTTAAAATACAGATTTAAAATACAAATTTAAAACAGCAAGTTAAAAGACTAAGATGATAAACTGTTAAAATACTGTGAAAATAAAAAGGTCTTCACCTGGCATCTGAAGGAGTATAATGTAGGTGCCAGGCAAACCTCTCTACAGAGCTCATTCCACAGCCAGGGTGCCACAGCAGAGAAGACCTCCTCCTGGTAAATTAATCAATAAATTGCAACCTTTTAGAATTAGTTGTGGGGGAGTACAAAAGCTAGGAAACCACTGGATGATGGGTGGTTGGGGAAAGGGGTGGAGCCAGGGAAAGGGGTATGGCCATCTGTGAAGGCCTGGAGGACCAAATATGCCCCCATGCTGAAGGTTCTTCACCCCTCACTTATAGCACATTTCATGGCCGTCAGCAGAGGGTTCTGGGAATTTCTCCTGCACCCGCATCATGGTTCCGAGGGACCTGCAGGCAAAATACACCAATGGAGAAAAACCTCATTGTCCTGTTTCAAGGCCAGCAAGTGCCCTGGTCAATGCTCAGATAGTTCCCAGGTGTAAAAAAAAGAGAGTAGCCAGTCCAGTCCAAGGTTATACATGGGAATCCGAACAGGGTAGTAGGGGAAGGCAAGGGGCAAGGCCAAAAGCAGTCTAGAGGTCTATCTACAGAATCCAGTTGTGCCAAGTGTCAAAGCCAGGCAGGGGGTATCTAGGAAGGTAGTCCAGGTGGGTCATTGAGAGTCCAGGAGTCAGCAAGATCCAGAGAAGCAGGGCAACATGCTGAGGTTAACTCACAGTTGACTGCAGCAGGGATCTGGTCCTGGCTGTGCTGATTTATAGCTGGTGATTAATCAGCACAGCTGGCTAATTTGGTCAGTGTGTTGTTTTTAAGAGAGGCCCCACACTGCAGCCTCTTCTTGTTTTGCTGCTGCTTGCGTTTGAGCCTACCCTGTTCAGAGGGATGGATCCTCTCCAGCTCTACCTTCTGCATTTGGGGGAATCCGTGAACAACACTGGAGGAGCCAGGCTGGTCTTCTAATAGTTCCAGGAAGTGCTGTCAGCCGGAGCCTCCAGGTCTCTGCCTGGCTTTGGCTGAGGCTCACTGTGCTGTCTCTCCCTCTCTTCTTCCTCATCTGATAAATCCTCCTCCAGGTAAGGCATGACACTCATGTTGTGGATGGATCATGCAGACATGCTTGGCTCTATGGTGGGTAGACGACACCCGTGAGACATCAAGACTTGGACCCCCAACAGGTCCTGAACCTGGAGGAGCATGTCAGGCAGGGATCCAGTCTGTGTCCCACCACCAAGCTCTCACCAAGAAGGGGACTGCAACCAGCCAGCCAGGTAAATAAATCTCTTGACCTATAATAATCCAGAGCAAGTGGCTGTTGTTGATGGGATTGCTATTACGTAGCACTAATAAAGCACCTACAATTTTCTATACAGTGTACAGATATTGAAGGACAAGACAGTTCCTGCCTGCAGGATGACAATATAATTGAAATGATACAAGAAGAAGAAGAAGGAATGAAGATGGAAGAGGACAGCAAGCACTGAGCCAGTAACTTCTTCTCCAGCCATGGATGGGCCAGGTTGGTCTCATTTCTAATAGGTGGGGGGAGATTTTTCTGGCAGAAAGGAGCAAAGCAAGCTTCCGGAAGATGTCCCTACTCTGCCCAATGTATGGGTCCAGGTTGGTCTTCCCCTTCTATGATGTACTTCCTGGGAGATAGGATGAGGCCATGCGCTGCCTGCCATGTATATCTATCTATATATTCACCCCTATTAGGAACTTCCAGGTATGCCCATCTAGGTTTAATTCCCAAAGTGACTTTTGAATTGTAGGGGTATGTATTGGACTCTTCAGAAGATATGGGTTTCAGATCAAGAAATTCATTTTTGAAAAAAACAAAGATCAAATTGCATTGTACTATCTTGAGTCCTGCTCACAGCCATCAAAGCAATCAAATGTATTCAATGCTTGGGATCATTCTGGCTGGCTGGTATTGAATACACGCAGTGACAAACCATTAGGGATGTGTATCGTATCGTTAAAATGTCCGATAACGATACGATATGCTCTTTATCGTGCATACGATAAACAATAACGATACGATACAACTTCCTATGATAATCGTCAGAGACAATAATTTTCAGTCCGATTATATCGGATTATCGGACTGCCATATAAATAAACCTATAACTTCTGTATTTTAAAAGTTAGAGGCTTGAAACTTGGTCACAGGGCTTATGGGGTATGCCTGAGTATGTGTAGGGAATTTGAGATAGATCCCTCCAACCCTTGATTGTATATGAATTTATTAAAGATCATTTAAGTTCTGACAGGTCAGAATGGCAGCTCGCCACATGCATTTATTCAGACCTGTCAAAAAGTTGCATGATCTTTAATAAATTCATATAAAATTGAGAGTTGGAGAGATCGATTTCAAATTTCATACACATGTCTAGCATATGTTGCTACACATATGTGCCAAATTTCAGATCAATCCCTCCACCCCTGTATTTTATATGTATTTTTGAAAGATCATGCAACTTTTGACCTGTCAGAACTTAAATGAACTTTAATAAATTCATATAAAATCGAGGGTTGGAGGGATCGAGCTCAAATTTCATACACATACTTAGGCATACCCCATAAGCATTGTGACCAAGTTTCAAGCCTGTAACTTTGAAAATACAGAAGTTATAGGCATTTTTTCTAAAAGATTCAGTTCTATAGGGCACAATGGGGCTGCAAATTAAATATTGTATTCCCGATAATTATTGTGAAGACGATACGGTTCACCTATGATATTATTGGAGACGATAATTGTTTTGATCCAAAATTATGATAACGATAAAATACGATATTTTTGGGTGTGCACATCCCTATAAACCATACATCCGTGAATGGGTGCCAAGTGTTTTCATGAGCACATGGAGGTGTCAGGACCAGCTAGCCACTGGGGTTGGAATCTGATGAAACCTCATTAAAAGAGGACCCTACCATGGACCCCATAATGACTACACATAGAATACTGTGTACAGTTGTGGTCACCGCACCTAAAAAAGGATGTTGTAGAGTTGGGAAAAGCGCACAAAAGGGCAACTAAGGTGGTCATCTCTCCCATGAGGGAAGGAGCAGCAGCTGGGATAGTTTAGCTTAGCAAGAGTGAGAGGAGAAATGATAGAGCTGTACAAAATTATGTATGGTGTGGAGAAAGTGGATAGGGAGACATTTTTCTTCCTGTCTCATAATACTAGAACCCAATGGGGTCATCTCATGAAGCTGATTGGTGGGAGATTCAGGACAGAGAAGAGAACATAAGTGCCATGCTGGATCAGACCAAGGGTCCATCTAGTTCACACAGTGGCCAACCAGCTGTCGACCAGCTTTCTGTGGCCCTGGAAAAGAGTTCTTGACCATCCTCCCTGTGGCACCCTTTTATGTACCTGGACGCTGCTAACATGTCTCCCCTCCGTCTTCTTTTCTCCAGACCAAACATCCCAAGTTCCTTCAGCCTGTCCTCCTTTGAGGCAAAAACTGCAAAACAAGCTTAACACCCCCCCACCCCCCCCACCCCCCATCAAGGCTTTTGCCTCTAGTCAAGAGAGAACTAAGTATGATAAGATGTTGGCTAAAGAACTGCTGTGCAGAGTCACATGGAACTGCAGCCAGTTAGAACAGAACCTGTTTGACCTCTGCTCGAAGAACACTCTGAAGGCCATACTGTACTTGTCCATTCTCATGACAGGACCGATGATATACAGACCAGATGGCAGTGACCTCTGGTCATGAGAGCGAAGGGCATCTTGGGAGGGGCCTTGGCCAACTGATCTTTTGATAGCTAGGAGAACCAGAGACAATGGTCCCCTCTACAAGGATTCGCTTTTGCGCCCAGTTAGGCGATTATGTGCATAATCGCTGAAGCGCATTTACACCTAATACCTCTGCACGAGAGGCGGCGAGAGGCGGCGAAGCGCATTAACGGATGACCAAAATGCGCTTTACAAGTAGTTAATGCACATAAGCACTTGTTCACATAGGCAAAATGCGATTTAACGGCCGGAGCAAAATAAAACTCGCGATTTAACGCGCATTCGATAATGCGCATAATCGGAGAGATAACGCGCCTCTACGTCCGATTTGCGCTCCGTTCTTGTAGAGGTAAATTTTTTTAAGCGCCTTGAAAGAGCTTTAAACCTCTCTTGTAGAGGCAGCCAATATGATGCATCCATCCAGTGGGGGCTGGCGGTTCCGATATTGCTGGGACATTGGATCCACTCTGGGTTTCGGTCAGAACCAATCAGAACTCTAAAGGAGTGATGCAAGGTGTGGAGCTCTCCAAGACGCCAAGCACTTCGATAGCACCTCTAGAGTTCTGACTGAAACCCTGGGCGGATTCAGTGCCCCACTGACATCGGGACCACCAGCCGCCACTGACCCCAGGTGAGGATTCATTTGACAGAATGCACACACACCCCCATGCAAACATGTAATGCTGCGTAAACGGCCCCTTTACATTTACAGAAAAAACAAGTCACAATTTTTTCACAAAATGGCAGCTCACTAAGGAGTCGGGCAGCTGACCAGTACCTGTGGACCTCACCCCGGCTCATCCAGAGAGCCAAACAAGGGCAGACAGCCAGCAGGTGGGTCCGTTCATCCCTATTCCTAGCTTGCCCTTTGTGGTTTTGATGTGTCCGGGACATGAACCTTATTGAGCAAGAATGTTTCTCAGCAATACACTGATCAGTGCTTGGCAGCAGCCACCATTTAAATCTCCCACAATGCCATGGAGCACTATCTGGAGAGCATTGTGGGTAATTTAAATGGCGGCAGCTGCCCGGCACTGAATAGAGCACCCAGAATACAGGGGCAGCAGGACATCCATCAGCAGTAGGTCCGTCCTACACAAGAAAGGTTGAGTATATAAACCTCCAGTTCCAGCCTCCAAAGACCTGCTCCCAGTCTAGGTACTTTCTGAATAGCTCCTCTACCGCTCAGCACTAGGCCCTTTCTGCTTGGAAGACCAGAAAAGGTCAAGGAAGGGTGATTTTTTTTCCTGGGAGCAGCTTTTTGCACCTTGTCAGGTGCAGCTGCAGAAGGCCCAAAAAATCTTGAGGGAGCTTTTCAGATGTGTGAGGAGCTGCTGTTAGCTCCCTGCACATGACCATAAGTAGAACATGGCCCTTGAAATTTCGGATCCCACCCGATATCATTTTCAAGGGATCAGTGAGGCAGCACTCCATCCAAGAGATTCACTTCTGGAACCTTCGCGATGTCCCAGACTACGGATCTCGGGTCATCCCACAGCATCCTCCGGAATACTGCAAAGATACATCCCTCAAATTGCGAGGCGCAGTCGTTCTGGGAAACACAGGACCTTAGCCTTGTATCCTGCCTAGATCCAGCCAATGGGTTTTTGCTCTGCCTTTTCTGCCAGAGCTGGGCCCTGATACCTGATGCTACAGCCTCTGGAAAGAAACACAGGACTGGGCTCCCAATGGAGGAGGCACATAACTTAGAGGCCAGTAGACCACAAGACCTGACATCAGCAGGACATTGTGGGAACTTTAAAGAAATGCATCCCACTACCTTGCGCTGATCCAGGCGCTGCTGCTGGCGACCACCTGTTCCCACCATCACCCAGTAAGCCCACCTGGGGTCCCACTGATGTACAAGGGGGTGCAGCAGAGGGCACATGGCCAAGGATACCGCCCCCCCCCCCAAAAAACCTGGAGCAGCCTCTATCCCACAGGGTTGGGCGCAAACTACAAATGTAGCTATATGGCAGGACCCTTCCCTGGCCTAGGTACAGCAGCTGTCAAAAAGCACTGGATTCTTCTGAAGCGTTGCAGATGGATGCGTGCAGAGCACAGCTGGCCTTTCAGCTGGCCTCGATGCGATGAGCCGGCCTGCCAAGCAACGGCTTTCCTGGATGCCAGCATTCCCAAAATGTGACAAACAAGCACCGAAAGTTGCCACTCACAGCTGCTAACGCTCCGCCGCAGCAGCCGAGCCAGGCTAAGACCCAGGCCAGGTAGTGCTCCCTACCCAAAGGAGATCACATGCTGCCTCCAAGTCTCCCCTTTAGGGGGTGCGAATTTGTGAGGAACGAATTAAACGTAAACCCAATGGCGCTTTCCAGAAGGGGAAGGGGTGGAATTATAGCCACCTGGGCGTTTGGACAAATGGCAAGAAGTGTGTAGGGGGAGAGATAGAAGAACCTGTCTCTTCTTCCCCAGGGGGAGATAAGGGGTTCATTTGGGGGTCATTTTGAAAGGGAAAATGGCCCGGGAGGAAGTAGAAAGGAGCCCCTCCCTCACCATCCGTGGAGGCCCGGTGAATCCAAGGCCAGTGGGGCAGAGAATCAGCTCCAGATTTCAGTCACAACTCTAAAGGAGCTCTCCAAGGTGCAAACAAACAGCTCCTTTAAAATTCCAAGTGGTTGTCACTGAAACCCGGAGCGGATTCAGCACCCAACGGATAGCGGAGCCACCAGCCTCCTCTCTGCTCACCACGATTCCAGACTCCATCAGCTGGTCTATTATTATTATTGTTGTTGTTGTTGTTGTTGTTGTTGTTGTTATTATTATTATTTAAAATGTTGGTGGAAAGTTACACGTTCCTGGGTGCCGTGTGTCACTCAAGCCTCTCAGATAGAGAGCAGCAGGGTCAAACGATGTATGATGTCCGATTGCATGCAACCTTCCCATGACGTTTCTGCAGCATAAGACTAGCGTGTGTCCAAGAATTGCTTTTTAACCCTTCCCTCCCCCACTCAAGGTTTATTCTACTACCCCCCTTCCAGCTGTTTTCTCACATCGCCACCTCCATGGGCACCTGTATCTTTTCCCTTGCTCCAGGACTGGGTAAGTCATGTATGGTTTAGCAAGTTCACAATCTCACACCTTGATCTAGTGTGCCATTTAGGCTGACCATATGAAATGGAGGACAGGGCTCCTGTATCTTTGAGAGTTGCATAGAAAAGGGAATTTCAGCAGGCATTATTAGTATGCATGCAGCACCTGGTGAAATTCCCTCTGCATCACAAGTGTTAAAGCTGC
Organism: Anniella stebbinsi; assembly: GCA_029215795.1. Lineage (NCBI taxonomy): Eukaryota > Metazoa > Chordata > Lepidosauria > Squamata > Anniellidae > Anniella > Anniella stebbinsi. Next base: position 366,843,051 of record JARDYH010000001.1, read on the forward strand.
AGGAGCTATGCTAGCGTGACCAGATATAAAGAGGGCAGGGCTCCTGCAGCTTGAACTGTTGCGATGCAGAGGGAATTTCACCAGGTGCTGCATTGCATACTGCTGAAACTGCAACTGTTAAAAGATACAGGAGCCCTGTCCTCCTTTCCATATGGTCACCCTAGTGTCACTGGTAAACAGGTGCCTGGAATCGTTTGAATTTCCAAACGAATATAAAATTATCACCATGTCAGCATCATCAGAGTGGCATTACTGGGGAGGAGAGGAATCGAATGAAGGCTGAAGAATGAAAGGTTTCATAATTGCGATTCGAAGGAAAGGTGAGATGGATGGAGTTTTTTACCCCCTTTGCTCCACAGCTGAAAAGACCTGGAAAAGAAATGTGTGGAACAGCAGCAGCAGCAGCAAGAAAGTGTGTGTGTGTGTGTGTGTGTGTGTGTGTGTGTGTATGTGTGTGTGTGTGTGAGAGAGAGAGAGAGAGAGTTTTCAAGGCCTTTTGTCAAAAAAAAAAAAAAAAAGGAGATGGAGGAAAGAAATCCTTTGCAAGAGCTTTTCAATTAACAAAGTAGGATTGGTTTACCTGATAAAACGTTCCCCGTGTGAGTGTAATTGCATATTTATGCCCCACAGAGATTTTTTAATTTCTGTTCAGTTTGTTTGCCTTGAAAGTATTTGTCACTGGAAAAGGTTCTTGATGTGTAATTTTTTGAGGCAGCGTTTGCCGACTGTGCGGCTTGTTTTCATTTTAGATTTATTTCACCGCGGACGGGTTTTGGAGATGATGCCTTTTGCAGCCCCGTATATACACAATATAATCTTTCTCAAGAAGAGAGGCAATATTTCAAAAAAGCAGCAGAGAGAAAGCGTATTGAATGGATACTGTCAAGGGCCTGTTGTTACAGTTTTTCAGTGTGTCTGTAATTTTATTGCTCGTATTATTCTCTATGGCTTGGAACAACTTTATATCACTTCCAAGGTGTTGTTCTTTTGCAGCTTGCCAAACGGTATCATCTCCCGGTATCGTTAACAAGAACGAAACATAAAGTAGCCCATCCTTTTGCATATCGTTCGCTTAGAGCCCATGTAACGCGATAGAAAAGAGAGTGCCTTTTTTTATGAGTGTGATGGCTGCCATTCTCCCAGAATGCCCTACATCACAGGCATTCAGGAGGAATGAACATTTTTTAATGAAACTCTGCACCCCTCCTTTTTTAAAGGACTCATAAAGGGTAATCCCCTCAAACCTCTGGAGAGGTTTTGCCATCACCAGTGGGGGCTGGAGTAGGGTGGCCATATGAAAAGGAGGACAGGGCTTTAACAGTTGCACAGAAAAAGGAATTTCAGCAGGTGTCATTTGTAGGCATGCAGCACCTGGTGAAATTCCCTCTGCATTTGGAACAGTTAAAGCTGCAGGAGCCCTGCCCTCTTTGGATCTGGTCCCGCTAACATAGCTCCTGCAGCTTTAACTCTTGTGATGCAAAGGGAATTTCACCAGGTGCTGCATGCATAAAAATAATACCTGCTGAAATTCCCTTTTCTATGCAACTGTTAAAGATACAGGAGCCCTGTCCTCCTTTCCATATGGTCACCTTCGGCTGGGGGATCCGATGTCAGCGGGGCAGTGAATCCATTCCGTGTTTCAGTCAGAACTCTAGAAGATCTATCCAAGATGCAAAACTATCCAAGTCAAGACTGGTTCTGACTGCAACCCACCACCCTGATTTTAGTGAACCACCCAGAGAGCTTCAGCTGTTGGGTGGTACAGAAATGAAATAAACTATTTAGAAAAAAAAGAGACAACAAACAGAGGACAAGGTAGGGATTTATAAGATTTTGCATGATGTGGAAAGAATAGAGGAAATAGCCTCTCCCACGCCTCTCTGGGCTCATCTACACCTAAGGGCCTAGCACAAGGGAGGGGGGAGGATCGTGGACTTACCTGCTTCCCCGATCCTCTCCCAGCTTCTATACGCCCGCACAACATCCCGGAAGGGAAGAGGGACGTCATGGGCACCAATTATTATTACTTTTTAAGAAGAGCAGCTGGTCGCACAGTCCTGATCCGGGGGAAAGGCTAAGTTTAAAAGAAAAACCTTTGCACCCAAACAACCACCCCCACCATCCCAGGGATGGCAAAATTGCTGCCCCCCACCCCCAAAGGCAATGGAGCCCTTCCCCCTGGACATCTCCGTGCCCATTTTGAAAGCTGGAGGGGGTGGGAAGAAACTAGGACAGGCACCCCCAAACCCACAGAGCTCGGGATCGTCCCATGACTGTGGAAAAAATCAGGATAACCGAGGTCTCAGTTACCCGGGGGAAGACTCTGCCCATCTCTGGTTGCCCCTGGGATCCCCTGCGCATCATATGGATGCACAGGGATGCTCCTGAGCTGATCCCAGGATAACTGCATGGTGTAGACATGGCCTCTCTCTCTCGCTCGCTCTCACACACACACGGCTAAAATTCGGACTCACGCATTGAAGTTGTTTGGGAATAGGTTCTGCTCAGAAAAAACAGGGCACAACTTAACCTAATGCACCATTCCCAAGTCAGAGCCAATCTACACACACAGGATAAAACACTTTGAAAACATTTTGAAAACTGTATATGGAGTGTGTCCTGGGCCCCAACAGTTCTCAAAACTGTCAGCCTATCTACACTACTGCTTTAAAACAGTTTAAAACAGTTTAAAACGGTTTAGAACAGTTTTGAGAACTCTTGGGGCCCAGGACACACTCCATATACAGTTTTCAAAACGTTTTCAAAGTGTTTTATCCTGTGTGTGTAGATAGGCTCTCAGAGTGGTTCTGACTGAAACCCAGGTGGATGCAGCACCCCACTGATTTCTGTGAAAACCCCCCCCCCATCGTTTTTGTGAACCACTCGGAGAGCTTCAGCTATTGGGCAGTATAGAAATGAAATGAATGAACAAATAAATAAATAAATAAATAAATAAGAGCCACCAACCTCCACTGGCCATCACCGCTTTCCTTTCTTTCCACCCCCCCCCCAAAACAAAAACCTTCATCCCTGTCATGTGCTTGAACTAAAGGTTCTCTTGAAAATGTTTGGCTCAGTGCATCATTAATATGGCCAGTACCCTGCGGTTGGGCACATAGAAGGCAGCTAGTGGAAATAATAATAATAATAATAATAATAATAATAATAATAATATAATATATTTATTTATTACCCACCTCTCCCAACAGGAAACAATCTTCTTCTTTCCTTCCTCACCCCTGAAGCCCAGGTACCCAAAAAAAACCCTCTCAAAGAGGTTTGGGAACCACTCTTTACCAGTGTGGGCTGTGTCATAAGTAGGGTGACCATCTGGAAAGGAGGACAGGGCTCCCGTATCTTTAACAGTTGCATAGAAAAGGGGATTTCAGCAGGTGTCATTTGAATGCATGCAGCACCTGGTGAAATTCATCAGAACAGTTAAAGCTGCAAGAGCCCTGCCCTCTTTTGTATCTGGCCACTCTAGTATAGCTCCTGCAGCTTTAACTGTTGTGATGAAGAAGAGGGAATTTCACCAGGTGCTGCATGCCTACAAATGACACCTGCTGTCTTTTCTATGCAACTGTTAAAGAGTCAAGAGCCTTGTCCTCCTTTCCATAAGGTCACCCTACATAAGAAGAGCCCTGCTGGATCAAACCTAAGGGCCTTCTACACCAGCCGTTTATTCCGGAATAACATCAAGGTCATCCTGACCGGGCCACATGACATTCACCTACTCCCACGGTGATCTCATGAGGACAGCTCAGTTTTTCCGGAATATCACTGACTGGTTTTGTAGCAGCTTTTCCCCATCTCTCGCTACAATCCTAAAGTCCCCGGCTGGTGTGCTCCCCCTTTACGAGTTCCTGGCTTGGTGAACAGCCAACCTGCTGTCAGGGGAGTGTGCATGGGCATCGCCATGTTTCATCGCTGACTGTGATTTTTTTTTACTCAAACGTATAGATGCACAATAGCTCAATTTCAACAAAGTACCTATCCCCCTGTATTGCCATGTGTTTGCGCTTGTGCGCATCTCGGAAGAGTTATTAAAAACAAATCCATGCCCTGTACCCATCTGTCTAGTCCCGCCCACTTTTACCGATACACATCGAAACCGCTGTCATGGGTCACACGTCCTCCCGCAACGCCTCTCCTTTACTTGTGGGGAAATTCCCTCATGTGTGCCCCAATAGCAACAATCGCGGAAACGGGAAACCTCGCGATCATCCCTCCTCCCTCTCGAAAGGACTGAAGATGATGGGAACTGTAGTCCAAAACATCTGGAGGACATCAGATCACCTTCTCCTTCGCTACGTAAAAACAGTGAGACAAACCACGGCATATTTTCGTTCAGTTGCAGTTCAACTGCAACTGAAGTTGTTCCAGTTGGATTCTGGTTCAGGCCAATAACGGCTCAGGAACCTGTTTGGAATACATAATCAACCGGTTCTGTTCCAGTTCACGTTAGAAGATTTAAATACGGCACATCATTTATAATGATAATGGCACAGTGGGTGAAGCAAGCTAATAGGTCTAAAACTGTTGCAAGTAAGTGTCAGCATTGAGTACTATGAAGCATGCATGGAACAAAATTCTAAGTACTTAACAAATAATTGCTTACTTTGTTTGAACCATTTAATTTTAATGGTAGAATCAGAGACGTGCATAATGTATGAAGAAGCAACCAAATCAATTTTATAGAGGAAGGATAGGAAGAGCCTTGGTAAATAATCACAGAACTGTAACGATGGTTAGCTAATTTCAAGAGTATATATTTTTCAGCTCATTTAATAAAGCTGGGGACAGAAAGAAGGATCCACCTTAGGATGTTCAAAATGTTTTTAATCCCCTGGGGAGCATATACACAATGATCATGTATACCATGCACACTGATGTGCAATTATGTATTATATAATGCATAATTATGTATTATATAATGCATCTTCTGCTGATCAGTGCTTCTCCAAATTGTATGTTTGGAGAACAATAATCATCTGTGTTTTGAATCTAAGGCTGCATTCGGACAACACAATAGTCAATGGTAGGTTAATAGTCAACTCCACGGTTGATTATCGAGGGGGCACTCCCCACACGACATGATTATAATCAACTGTGGTGTGGATTAAGGCCAGCATCGAGTTGCCTATTAGTCAACTGTGTCTTTGATTGACACATCACCCCTCTCCCCCCCAATCCTCCTGCTGGTATCCCATCAGCCATTGCAAATTCTGCCAGCTGGACTAGAATGGCAGCCGCTGCTTTGGCCGTTCTTTCCAGGGACTCTGTAGTTGCCGAAAATAACCAACTGTGTGCACCGAAATAGTCAACGGTGCCTGACACATGACACAATAACCAACACTTGTTCAAATAATCAACTTTGCACATCATTGGTTATTTGCGTTGGTTATTTTGGCCGAATAATCAGCCATGGTGTGAAAAAGTCCCAACAGATGATACAATAATCAACCATTAACTAGCCCACCAATGACTGACTATTTAACCCACTGTTGGTTACCGTGTTATCTGGACCCAGTCTAATTCAGGCCATGTATATGAGCAATTCCCATATTGTTACAGTCCTAGATAAAATGCAGGCAAAAATAATTTCTCAAGACCCTGAGAGGTCGCCAGATCTGCTGGTCACCAGATCTGCTGGCAACAATAAATTAGCAGCTTCTAATGCCCTTTCAACAGCAATTGGGAGCCTCTGAAGTTGCTTCTGGAGAGAGAGAGAAAGAGAGGGAGGGAGATTATACTCATTACTTATTGTGCCCCACAGGAACTAGCACATATGATGCGGTCTTTAAAACGTTTTTGGATATCTTGAAATACAGGAATGACTGAATATCTGTCCTTCATCTAATGAATACATAGTATGGGCCCTGTGCATTGCAGTGTCCATCTATAGACTCTCCATCTCCAGTTCGGTTTAGCGATAACCACTGGAATGCTAAACAGTACAAGCAAGGTTTTATAGCCTAAAGTAATCCGTAGGTGCCACATCAAGCAATCTCTCCCTTTAGACACCTATGTGGAAAAGATAACGCACAATATTCAGCACAGGACCTTTTCAATTCCCTTCTGCTGCCATCTGCATTTAAAATCCACAAATATGCATGTAAATAAAACCGGAGTGGGGGCATTTGGAGAGGGAGAGAAGAGTCATAATCTTGACAGTCAGAGTTACTGATGCAGGTTCAGTGTGCTGTTTAATACTGAACCACCTTACCCAGAACAGACAGAGGGTTGCAGTATCTACACAGCAACGCCAAACTGTTGGGCTATGCATGGATACAGCTTTAACACACTTACCAGGATAAAACAGATCCGATTGCCATTCTTACATGAAATTACGCTCCAGGTAGATCTACACAAAATAGAAGCATGGACAAAATCTGCCTCCTCAGCCCATGAAAGGCCAAAAGAGCTAGGGGGCTGTGCTTCGCTTCAGTCCTGAAGCTGGAATCCGAGTTGAAGCGGGATGATTTGGCACGCCTCAGCCCGAATCTGGTTTAGGACCAGATTGGGCCACCTCGGCCTCAAGAAACCAAAATGCTTCAGGACGATTCAGCCAAATGGCCAGGCTCTCCCCCCCCCCCCCCGCCCACTTGCCCACCTGTGAGTCCGACTTGAGGCCTCTGTACATGCTGGTGAGCCATCGGGCCTCTGGATTGCTGTAGATTTAGTGTTGTAAACTACAGTAGCCAGACATAGCCATTTCCTCCTGCCATATTTTGCAACGCTAAATTCATGGCAGTCCAGAGAGGAGGCTGAGTGCCTTGCTGGGTTGCCACAACGGAACAAGGGTTCTTTTTCCAGGGACTGTTTTGTTTCATGTGCATCACTTTGTGCTTATATACTAGGGGTGTGCACGCCAAAAAATATCGTTGTTTATTGTTATCATCATTTCGGACCAAAATAATTATCATCTTCATTCATATCGTAGGTGAACCATATCGTCTTCACGATAATTATTGTGAAAAAACGATATTTTTGCAGTCCTATTTTTAAAGAAAAATGCCTATAACTTCTTTATTTTAAAAGTTAGAGGCTTGAAACTTGGTCACAGTGCTTATGGGGTATGCCTAAGTATGTGTCTGGAATTTGAGAACGATCCCTCCAACCCTCGATTTTATATGAATTTTTTAAAGATCGTTTCCGTTCTGACAGGTCTGAATGAACGCACATGGCGAGCTGTCATTCTGATCTGTCAGAACTGAAACGATCTTTAATAAATTCATATAAAATCGAGGGTTGGAGGGATCGATCTCAAATTTCATACACATACTTAGGCATACCCCATAAGCACTGTGACCAAGTTTCAGGCCTCTAACATTTAAAATACAGAAGTTATAGGTATATTTAGATGGCAGCCTGATAAAACGATAAAATCGCCCGAAAATTATCGTCTCCGATGATTATCATAGGTTTTTGTATCGTATCGTCATCATTAAACACATGCACGATAACGACCTTATCGTATCGTTATCGTACATTTTAACGATACGATACACATCCCTCTTATTTACATCATCCCATCTGCCTTTCTGCTGACCATTATCCCAATGTGGAATTTTTCCATCTTGCCTAATTCTGTATCATTTAGAAACCTAGCTACTTCACTGCTCACCTTTGACTCCAGAAGAAGGAGAAGAAGAGAAGGGAAGGGAAGGGAAAGGAAAGGAAAGGAAAGGAAAGGAAAGGAAAGGAACGGAACGGAAAGGAAAAGTTAAATCAGATTTGAGAAGACTTCAGGCTTTTCAGATCAACTTTATTTCTTACTACAATCCTGAAGTCCACCGAGTGGAGCCAGGAACAAAATAGTTGCTTGGGAGGGGGGCGGAGTCAAATATCTGCTCCATCCCATGCAGCATATTCACTAGAATGACCTGAAAACACGAATACAGGTCTACATCTGAATTACTGCACATCAGGGATTCTAACAGCCTAATTTAGGAAGGGGAAAGGGCCTTTAGTTGTTTTGATTATTGTTAAGCAACTAGGATTCAGAAATCTAAGACAACCTGGGGTGCTTCCAGATGGACAGCTCCTAACACAGTCCTGCAAAAGACATTATGCAGCTCTTCCATCCTTTCTTCCTTAACAGGTGTGTGTGTGTGTGTGTGTGTGTGTGTGTGTGTGTGTGTGTAAAGAAAAACAAGTGGAAGAATCAATGGGAAGAGTCCAAGTGGGGAAGGCTGATGTTTAGATTCACTCTCCCCACCATTAAATTTTGTGAATGTGGCAGGGCGATTTCACAGTAAAAGCCACATTTGGAAAAACCCCTGGTCTCTTATCCCATACCTATTAAGTTTCCTTACAAACCTCTGGTTAAATGTGTTATTAAAAGAGTTTTGACAGTCTGGCAGCTTGTGTCTGTGCAAGGTTACTCAAAAATAAGTGCTTCTGAGTTCAATAAAGCTTTGTCCCAACTAAATGCTAGGGGTGTGCATGGACCCCCAAAATCGGATTGGAATCAGAACCGGTGCCTCAGATCGGATCGGAGGCTGACCAGTTCGGAGCCAATTCCGATCCGAAAAATGGACATCCAATTTTCGAATTGGACACCATTTTAGGTGTTTTCACCATAGGCTTATATTGGGGGAAAGAAAGCTTTCCCCCAATGCAAGCCTATGGCAAAAACATGAGGGTGGGTGAGTGGGGACCTAACTTCCCCTCCCTCCCTCCCTCCCTCCCTGTCCCTCCCCCCTCACTCACGTTCCTTACCTGTCTGCTGGTACTTTCTACTGATAAACAGTAGAAACAACCAGCAGACGGAAGCGGGCGCCCCGGCAGGTAAGTGGGGCCCTCCCCCTCCCCCACTCGTGCTCCTTACCTGCTGCCTCCTCGCTGCCGTCCACTGCCGCCTGCTGCTTCCATACTACTGAGAAACAAGCCTTGAGGCCTGTTCCACAGTAGAGTGAGGGCACGCTGAGTGATGATGTCACCTGGCGCGCCAGCGCTCTATTGAGGAACAGGCTGCAAGGCCTGTTTCTCAGTAGTATGGAAGCAGCGGACGGCAGTGGACAGCAGCGAGGAGGCAGCAGGTAAGGAGCGCGAGTGGGGGGAGGGGGGAAGAGGTCCAAGGTCCAATCCTCCGATCTTGTCCCATCCAGATTGGGTCCTTTCAGACCCTCCCCCCTGCCCCCTGCCCCCTGCTTACCTTTCCTAGCCATCCACTCCCGTCTGGCACTGGCTGCTACTGCGAGCGGGCTTCATGGCCTGCCCGTAGGTAGCGCACCAGGTGATCATCACCTGATCATCATCAGGTGATCATCACCAGGTGATCATCACCTGATCATCATCAGGTGATCATCACCTGGTGTGCTACCTACGGGCAGGCCATGAAGCCCGCTCGCAGTAGCGGCCAGCGGCAGATGGGAGCGGACGGCCAGGAAAGATAAGCGTGCCGCACGCCCCCCGCGCCCCCCACACCCCTCCCCCCTGACCCCCCGCCCCCCCGCCCCCTGCTTACCTTTCCTGGCCGTCTGCTCCCATCCACCGCTGGCTGCTACTGCAAGCGGGCTTCGCGGCCTGCTCCTGATTATCATGCCAGGTGATGTCATCACCTGGCGCGCTACCTAGGAGCAGGCCGCGAAGCCTGCTCGCAGTAGCAGCCGGCGGCGGACAGGAGCGGATGGCCAGGAAAGGTAAGCGCGATGCGCCCCCCCAACCCTCCTGCCCCTTCCCCCTGCTTACCTTTCCTGGCTGTCTGCTCCCATCCGCCGCCCCCTGCCCCCGTTGTCCGCTTCCATCGGCGGGCACCCGCTATCACCCCCCGATGGAAGGCGCCAGTGGGCGCCCGCCGATCTGCCGATCCATCCAAACCGGATCAGAACCTTTTCGGATCGGATCAGATTGGATCGGCCGATCCAGCGGTGAGATCGGAAATCGGATAATTTATCCGATTTCCCCCTGGATCGGATTCGGATCGTGGATTGGATCCGATCCAGTGCACATCCTTAATTTCTATACCATCCAATAAATCTCTGGGCTTTTCACAAAACAACACTTAAAACCATGCAATATAAAAACATAATAGAATGTAACATAAAAATCTAAAGCAGTTTAAAACAGAATAAAACCAAAGAAAGAACCAACCTAAAAACCACAACATACTATTTGCCACATATTCAAAAAATGTTTGATATCTATATTGGATACCTGATGGTGTTTTATTTTGATGTTGGACGTTTGTTCATTTCTATTTCATTTCAGGAGTTATTTGATCATCGATACTTAATTATTTCATAGGATAGGGTACTCCATAGTAGACTTACAATGACATTTCGTATTTGTTAGTTGATAACTCATGTGATTTCATTGTGTTTCATGCCGACAAAACTCGAAACGATCAAGAGAGGCCGACAAAGCAAGGGTGACCATATGGAAAGGAGGACCAGGCTCCTGTATTTTTAACAGCTGTATTGAAAAGGGGAATTTCAGCAGCTGTCATTTGTATGCATGCAGCACCCGGTGAAATTCCTTCTCCATCACAACATTTAAAACTGCAGGAGCCCTGCCTTCTTGACCAGATACAAAAGAGGGCAGGGCTCCTGCAGCTTTAACTGTTGTGACGAAGAGGGAATTTCACCAGGTGCTGCATGCATGCATATGACACCTGCCAAAATTCCCTTTTCTATGCAACCGTTAAAGATACAGGAGCCCTGTCCTCTTTTCCATATGGTCACCCTAGACAAAGCCTGTCAATTTACATTTGGAAGGGGGGTGGAAATTAGTACCTGAATTTGAGTTTCAAAATTTCACATTTGAATTTTGATACAGAGAAACTGGAAAATTACAAACATTTCCAAACTTGAAATCTTTATGAATATTCATTTCAGCACCAGCCTCCAGTTTAAAAAAAAACCGATATCTCCTTATTCAAACATTGCCTGGGGTTAGTGTGGTAACAGAAGCAGCATTCCAATAAAAGAGGCATCATAAAGCATTTTGTCTCCGGTCTTCTTTAAAACACACCCCCACATTGCAGGCATTTCTTTGTTTGCCTGCTCCGTTTTCGAAACGCGACTCGTCACAAAACCGCTCGCGCACTGCACACAAGACAACAGGGCTGAAAACAATTGGTGACTATGGAATAAATACCTTTTTACAGTCTATCAAGGTCAACCTTTTCGCTTGATGTACTTAACTAACCATGTAAAATATTACATCAGCAAGCCCACAGGGCACTTAGAGATAGATCCCTATTTGCATAATGTCCTCTGTTCGCTGCTCCGTGGTCCTTAAGGGTGTTTAGAATAACGGGCTTGCAAGAACATACTTAATCCAATCTCATTTTAGCTTTTTGCTCTTTTAAGATTTCAAAAATTAATAAATCCCCCAGATATTCCAAATTACCATGCGCTTTTATAAGCATAACTTTGTAACTTTAACCCATTTATGAACATACCCTCCAGGCATATGTACTAATGAATAAGAAATAACATTAGAAGTTTAAAAGATGGCTCTCTTTATGAAGTAATGTAGGAAAATCCTGTTAGCTGGATCAAGTACAAAAGTGTGATTTCTTAAAAATAGAAAATCCTTCACAAAATTACTTGTAATTACAATAACCAAAGGATAAAAAGTAAGAATAGTTGAAGTATTGTCATTATTTCACTTGGTTTGTGGGGTGTTTTTATGTATGTAAGATGAAACACGTCACTAAAACCTGAGGGAAAGCGTTCTCCCAAGAAGAGTCAGCCCACAAGATTGTCACGCCTGAGGTGGAAAATCCAAATGGCTGTCCCTCTCTCAATAATTAAGATGGAGCACAGTCCATGGGGAAGTTCTCCTGCTCATTTCAATAAGCCTTGCTCAGGAGAACGTCCCCACAAATCGTGCCCCATGGATCAGATTTATCTGTGGGGTTGGGGATCCCCTTCAATCTTCATTGGCACACAATATTTGCCACCTAAGATGGCTGCCTCACCTTGGCTCAAGATGGAGCTCTCTCTGCCTCAGCACCTTTTCCCTTTATTGCTGTTTGTATTGCATTTCAGATAAAATATAGGAGGATGAAAATGCCATAGGCTTTGGGATCACAATGTGTGATAAATATTTCAGGAAAGGCAAGGCCCGTTCACATCATGAACCCTTTAGTGGTAGGGGATTCAGAATTTTGGGCAAAGAATTGACCCCCTCGGGCCAATTCAATGTATTTTTTCTTCTTTCTGAGTTAACATCATCGTGCAAGAACATAAGATGAGCCCTGATGCTGGATCAGAACCAAAGTCTATCTAGTCCAGCACACTGTTCACACAGTGGCCAAGCTACTGCTGACCAGAAACCCACAAGCAGGACACAAGTGCAACAGCACCCATCTGCCCATGTTCCCCAGCAATTGGTTTATATAGGCTTACTGTTTCTGATACTGGAGGTAGCACATAGCCATCAGGAGCAGTTGCCATTGATAACCCTTCTCCTCCAAGAATTTATCCAACCCCCTTTAAAAGCCATCCAAACTGGTGGCCATCACTACACCTTGGGGTAGTGAATTCCATAGTTTAACTATGCACCGTGTGAAGAAGTCCTTCTCCACACATGAATTCTGTCCTCCGTTACTCCCTTCAGATATGGCTTCTCATGAAAGGGCAACACGCATAGAGAGGGGCTTAGGGGTTGGCCCCACCCTCCAATGCCCATGTCTTAGACATGGACATTTGTCAAGGAAGCCTACATGGGTTTCCCTAGGAGCCGCCTGTGGACTTCCATGACTCCACTGTCCACGCCTAAGGTCTGGCCTTTAGGGGCTGGTAGAGCTGCATAGTGTTGGCGGCGGAGGCAGCGGCATGGTCCCACTACCCCTTTCTACCTGTGTAAATCCCTACACACGAGTAATGCATGAAGTGAGCTACTCACAGGCCAGATTCTCAGTGAGGTGATGGATCCGTATCTTGGCTGAACCACTTCACTTTACAGGTAGAGTTTTGGACGGCCTTCGGGCAAAGGCACCCTCAACGGGCCCCTTCCTTCAGTGAATCCACCTGTTCACCATCAATGTCCTCAACTGGTATTGCTCTACATCCTCTTTTGCGTGGTCATTCCCATTTGCATCCTTGACAAGCAAAGAGCTGGTGAGCAGCAGGCGCTGGCATTTGCTGCCTGCTCCTCCTCCTCACCACCTCCGCTGTCTGGGCCAGAGTGAGAGGCAGGTGAACAAGCCGGTTGCCATGGTGAAGATGAGGCGGAGCAACTCCATGGAGCCCACCCATGCCTACCTTTGACCATGCCTCACTTACCCCTGCGGAGCGTAGCTGGTTGAAGCTTGAGCCAAGAAGCCAGGTACTGCCAAGCAGTCTAGGGTGACCCTATGGAAAGGAGGACAGGGCTCCTGTATCTTTAGCAGTTATGTAGAAAAGAGGATTTCAGCAGGTGTCCTTTGTATGCGTGCAGCACCTGGTGAAATTCCCTTTTCATCGCAACACTTCATCACAACACTGCCCTCTTTTGTATCTGGTCACTCTAGTATAGCTAGTGTAGCTTTACCTGTCGTGATGAAGAAGGGATTTCACCCGGTGCTGCCTGCATACAAAGGACACCTGCTGAAATTCCCTTTTCTACACAGCTGTTGAAGATACAGGAGCCCTGTCCTCCTTTCCATAGGGTTACCCTAAAGCACTCACACTTGCCCACCTAGGAACCAAGGAGCTGCTGTGGCTCCAGGTGAGGAACTGTGGGCCAAAGAGCGCCAGCTTGGAAAAGGCGGTGCTAGGGTGTTGTGATGCTAACTGGACATTCTTTTCTTCTGTACATTATTAGCAGTAAAATCTGCCTTTTTATTGTCCCCTCTTAATTGTAGTTCTTGAATTTGTCCACCTACTTTTGTAGGTGTCACGCCCCTGCTGGAGGAATCCATTTCAGAGGAGTTGCTAGAGTTCCCAGAGATGGACCATGTCAAGGAACAGCCCATGTCAGGAGATCTGGGGGAGCCTGGGCCCTCAGAAGAGATGGTCGCAGATCCATCCCCACAAGAGGAAGAAATTTGCATCTTGGACAGAGGCTGGTTTTGAACGACACTTTAGGCAATGGAGGAGTTAATAACACACTCACTGTGCGTTATTCTGCCAGTACTCTCCACATGACATGTTGCCCCTCCCCCCGTCGCGTGGCTGAAAGTCCCGGCATCCTTCTGGGCTGCTGCATCTCCTCCCTCCCACCTCCCTCAGTCCTCTGGCTGTATCCCAGCATGCAACGCAAGTTCTGCCAGCTGTATCGGAGCAGCCGGGGAGTTTTCGGCTGCTCCGGCCGGTAAACTCTATGGCCACACAGAATAGTACACGGAAAGAGGGGGGTTCCCTCCACACGACACTTTAATCAACGGAGTTTGGGATAAACAACTGAGCAGCCCGTTGTTTTTCTCCGTTGTTTAGGTACCCCAAATAGCATACTGTCAGTTGTGTGTGCGTTGTGTGTTGCCTTCCACACGACACAGTAAGCAACACAACTGACGATTGTTCCCCCCCTCCATTGATTATCGTGTCGTCCGAAACCAGCCAGAGACTGAGCAACCACCTAGCCCTCAGTTGCAAAGGTCTTCTCTTGAGCAAGGTGCTCCACACGAATAAGACCTTTGCTAGAGGGCCTGTGATTAACTCCAGCTGTCCTTGGGTGGGGCTCTAGAAGCTTTGGTTATATAACCTTTCTGTTAGAGCTTGCTTGCTGCTGGGACAACATCTTACTACCAGCTGCAGAGTTGTGTGTTCCTGATCTAACTCTGTGACTGGACCTCTAGCCTACTGACCTTGGGACTCCTACTTGACTTTGCTTCTTGGACGGCATTTGACTACTCACCCATGCTTGGACTGTGGCTGCACCTCAGAGATTTCTTTTGGAGTCAACCCTCTTGCCTGGTAATAATACTGTGCCTTTAACCCTGGCCTGTTTCCTGACTACCTGCTTTGAACTGTTCTCTTGCTGGACTAACTGGGCTCGACCATTTGCCTGTTTATCAACTTGAAATTGGATTCACCTTTTCATTTTCCCCAAAAGCTGAGTCTAGCCCAGACAAAGCAGAACACAGAGGAGGAGGGTGAGTCCAATGGACTCACGGCCGGCCTCGCACTGGCTTTCCTGTGTGGGCAGGCGGATGAGGGGAGTGGCCAGCCACTACCCCAAATCAGCCCAAGGCACCCCAAGGCCTTTGGAACTGAACCGCTCCACCTCGCGTTGCCTCGTGTTGACCCAGTATCGCCTTGTATTCATGCTGAGGTGGGCCAAATTTGGGGCCTCATCCCAACGCGGTGCACAGCCCTACATGGCATCTTGGATAGCTCCTTTGGAGTTCTGACTGAGAGCCAGAGCAGATTCACCACCCTGCTGGTCAAATGTACCTGTGCAGATGACGAAACAGCCAGGAGGCCCTGGTCCATGAATCCCCACAAGCATCCTAGAGTTTGGGCGCTCTAAAATAAGAGACCTATTGAACTTGTGCCTCGCACACATCCCAGTGTGGCAAATCCAGAACAATACACCCCCACACTCCGAGGCACCGGCCTCCCGGGAATACTGGCAGAGCCCTGCCTGGAATCTGCCCCTCTTTGCGCCCTGCTTTCCATGATTGGAAGATGAGGTTTTGGTGCTGCGCTTTCACAGATATAAAATCAGGCTGACAGAAGCCTGGATTCTGGCTCTTTGTTCTCTCCCGCTAAACTTGTACTGAGCTGGGAGCCAAAAGTTTTTGGAACAGTCGCCTCTCTCCAGATGCTGACACTCATTTCTGTGGGAACAAGACCACTTACATCTAATTATGGTTTCCGCTCAAATTAACAGGACAGAAATGACAGCAACGAGGGCAGGGGTGGGGAGGCTCAGGATGAACTGGGAGACCTTTTCCCTGACACGGATTAGGACATGAAGTTGGGTTTCAAGGACACAGCAGCTCTTAGATGGGGCCCAATTAATGGAATGCTTCATTTGTGTCAAACTTTTGTGGCTTATTCACACAACCCTGCAAAGCACACAAGCAAAATCCATATATATTTTTCCTTTGTGGGATCCTCTCACAAATCCTTGAGAGTGTCATAGATGTTTCCCACAGGAGAGGATAAAAAGCATGACCATCTCCCCCTGCAAAGCAGATCCCAACTTAACATCTAGTCCATTCGGCTCGCCAGGTCCAAAGCAGGGGTGTTCAGAGCTATGGCTATTTTGAATCGTTCGTCCTTGTTCTGCTAGTCCTGGGGCTGTCTAGACATGAGGAAAGCACCACAGTGGCTGCGGATCTGCACCACGTTGGATAGATGACGCAGGCGCAATGTTGCAGCCACCGCGGGGCATCCTCGCAATGCTGCGTTTTGAAAAAGTCAGGGATTTACCCTGACTTTTTCAAATGGAGGGATGTTACACGGCGGAAGAACTGTGTTAATGTCACTCCGTGGCCAATCCGGGGTCAACCCAGGTGTGGAGCCTCGTGGAAGGTGACCAGCGATTGGTCGCCTTCCACCAGGAAGAGGGTGAGGATGGCTCCAGGACCTGGATGGCTGCCCAGAACCCCCGTGCTCCCTCCTTGGTGTCAGGATTACCTGATGCCACCCCGGGAGAGGGAAAGCGCAGTGCTGAAGAGGGAGGCGGTGCCAACCTAGCGCCGTGAAGACAGCCCCTTGGACAGGATCAAGAAACTAAACGTGGCATTGAGGCCACATCCTCGAACCAGCAGCTGTTCTAGGTACTGAGATTTCACCAGTCGTTGTTCACACACTTTCAGAGATATATTCACCATCATAAGGACTAGGAGCTTTACAAAAAAATTAAACAGATTTTTAGGAAACTGTGTTCTGTGGCTACTACTTCATTGCATGACTTTTCTGTGCTTCCATTGAATTGTGGCATTTGCACAGCTCTGTTGATGCTTGATTTCAGAATTAATCTTCTTCCTTCTTTTCCTTCCATATTCTTCTATATTCCTTCCAGAAGAATGTAAGAAGAGCTTGACTGGATCAGACCAGAGCCAGATGCCCATGAAAGACATGAAAGCAACAAAGGTATAATATCTCAGAATATGAAACATTGAGGAGATGATGATGATGATGATGATGATGATGATGATTTGCATTTATATACTGCCCCATAGCCAAAGCTCTCTGGGCAGTTTACAAAAATTAAAAACGTTGAACATTAAAAACCGATATACAAAATTTAAAAGCATAAAAAGCATAAAAACAGATTATAAATACAATATCCATTTAAAACAACTATTCTGGGTCAAACAACAACGAATAGCCATTCCAAATAGCCATTGATACTCCATTGACCTGTTTAATCCTTTTTATATATTTTAAAAAGACCAGGCTAACATGTATTAGCATATGCTGGACAGGGATAGCTTGGCCACTGCAGCCCATGCATTGGTAACATCAAAGCTGGATTACTGCAATGCGCTTTATGTAGGGCTGCCCTTGAGATTAGACTGGAAGCTGCTCTTGGTTCAGAACACCACAGCTGGGTTTGTAATGGGAGCAGCTTATCACCATCTTATGACACCTATGTTCATGAAACTGCACTGGCTGTGGATATATTGCCAGGCCAGGTTAAAGGTTTCAGTACTTGTTTACAAAGCCTTAAATAACTCAGGAACAGGACACTTAAGAGATCACTTGATGCGCTCCTGGTGGTTCCACATGGACCTATGGCCCAGTTGGAATCCACCCGAGGTACAGCCTTCAGTGTGGTGGCCCCCTCCCTGTGGAACTCCCTGCTGCCGGATGTCAGGCAGGCACCAACGTTTTGTTTCCAGCACCTGCTGAAGGCATTTCTATTTCAACAAGACTTCCTTGATTGAACAGCCACAGTTGTACTGGTATCCTCTTTAAAACAACAACAACTTTTAATATTGTGTCTTATTGCTTATATCTTTTATAGTTCTGTTGGAGCAATGTGTACATGTTGTCAAAAAAAGTGAAGTAAATTTATAAATCTTCCCCGCGCCTGATTGGCTGCTGCACTCACCAAGAGATACCCTCCTGGCGTTATCCAAGATTTCGGAGGGCTGGTCCAACATGGCTTGGAAAAGGGCCTGGAGGGAACAATCCTATGGAGGGAGCAGTCTGAGGGCCATAGCATAGTTCAGATTCCCAGCTCTAAGGTTGGAGAGGGGGAATCGGCGATCCGCCCCCTTCCCTAAGCAACCAGCAAGGAAAGAAGTGTGCCTGTGGGCCTCTGAAGTCAGAGACTCTATCTCGGAGAAGGAGTGGGGTTGGTTGGTGGGTGGGTGGGGTGGGGAGGAGAGGGGACTGGAGAAGTCAGGATAGGGGCTGTCCCTAGCCTCTGCAAGTTTCCTTCCCTCCCTCTCAAAAGCGCCATCAAAAAAGCCCCTCTAGTGAAAAATGCAGGGAGGCAAAGATCTGTCCTGCACAGGATGATTGTAATCCTCTGCATTCAGGGGCTTACGATCCTCGAGGTTGCAATCAATAGAGCTGCACCCTTAGAGCGTCATTAGATGGGGGGAAATTGCGTTTCTTTGCCGTCGCTTCTCCGCCCCCACTCCTGTCCCACGATACTTCCTCTTTCTACCCAAAGAAGAAAGAGGAAGTAAACAAAGGGCGGATTTACACTGCTGTTTTAAAGTACTTTAAAGCGCTTTAAAACAGCAGTGTAGATCCTCCAAAGACCACATGGCCCATTCAGGGACCGCTTTTCTCATGCGGCTTTTTCTGCTCATAACAGGAAACGGCGGCACATTCCGGTTTTTTAAAAATAAATCGGATTAAAAGGGATCCATTTTATGATGGAAAAAAAGGCAAGAAGGAGCAGTAGGCAGATGTCTAAAGGACGCGCGGACATCCATAGGTGGGCAGTAGCGACAAAACTCTCGTCTGATTACGCTTTTAGTGTCATGGCACACACTGTCTGGAACTCTCTACCACTAATAAAATTAAACAGGCACCAATCCTCCTAGGTTTTCAGCACCTCCAGAAACCATGCCTTTTCCAACAGGCATTCCCAGAAAGCTCATCTTGTCCTCTATGAATCGCTTAGAAATTTCTTTAATATCAACAACTCTGATTCATAAATATTGTCAAATAAATAAATATCCTCCTCCTCTTGTGAGCCTGTAACTGAAGGTCCAAGCTTTCAAAAGAGTCTGGAAGATGTGATGTGATATTACTTTCCCCCCCCCCTCTGCTGGAAAAACCTTGAACACTCAATCTATGAAACCAAGACAGCTACCAGTTGGTGACCAGGCCTGGCCAAACCTTCCGGTCCCCAGCAGAGAGTCCTCTCCAGCCAGCTATTAGGGTTACCGCAACTCAGTTCCAAGGATAAATTCCTGGCATCGATCTGGCTCCAGTTGACAGGATGAGTGTATCTGGAGGGAACGTACCATGGAATGTGCTACAGAACAGATTTTTCATTTGAGGTCCATTCCAAGAGAGCAGCAGCGGCAGCCACCAGAAGGGACGGTTACCCAAATGTAGGACAGGAACCCTTAGGTTGTTATTACCTTTCAAAGTATGGATGAGAATATTTTTTTAAAAAAATGCTGCTGTTGAAGAAATTATTTTTGCCTCTTGTCAGAAGTTAACAGCAACTAGTGGGATCTGTGACAAAACTGCAGAGTGCTGTTGTTCAGGATGCCAGCCAGCCAGCTGAGCCCTGTTCCACAGTACTCCAATCCGTGCCACTATAATTCCTTGGTTTTTCATCCGCACCACCAGTCAGCATTCCATTATCACTGAGCATGCTCAGTCTTCATTGAACTATTTTTGCCTATTCCAAACCTGGGGTGGGGTCTAACTTCTTCTTTTTGTCCTTTTGCAAATTTCAGGATTCCTCTTCCCCCCTCCCCCCCGGAAGCCTGCTGATACCTCCCTCCTCTGTGGGAGCTGGTATTGTTTTGGCTACATAAACGACACTCATATCCCGGACACTGGAAATAGAAATGAGGGTGGTGATAGCTCTATCCAAGCATGTGGTCCTGTCCTCTTTTGTATCTGGTCACTCTAGTATAGCTCCTGCAGCTTTAACTGTTGTGACAAAGAGGGAATTTCACCAGGTGCTACCTGCATACCAATGACAACTGCTGAAATCTCCTTTTCTATGCAAGTCTTAAAGATACAGGAGCCCTGTCCTCCTTTCCATATGGTCACCCTACTTTAAAGTAAAGTGACTATATGGAAAGTCGGACAGGGTTCCTGTTTCTTTAACAGTTGCATAACTCTAGAATTGCTAGAGTGACCAGATACAAAAGAGGCCAGGGCTCCTGCAGCTTTAACTGTTGTGAAGAGGGGATTTCACCAGATGCTGCAGCTCTCCAGGGGTTCAGGCAGGAGTTTTTCCCACCCAACCTGGAAATGCCATGAATCGAACCTGGGATTATCGACATGCAAAGCAGGGGCCTTCCCACTGAGTTATGGCCCCTCCCATTACATGAAATTTGAATAGGCTACTTTAGAACTGGAGAGATAGACAGGCAAATGAAAGGACAGATGCAAATTCAGAAATCGATACTATAATTTAAATAGGAATACAACACTTCTCAGAGTAGTGGGGAAGAAGGTGACCACCAGGTGACCACCAATGTGCCTCCTCTTTAGCCCGCTGCCCAGGTGCTAAATGTGAATGGGCAAACTCAAGGCCCCTCTGTGCTCTCCCTTCTTATGGACTTGGGATGGACAGCCATTCAGTCAGAGAAGGCCTTCAAACAGAAGACACACCTTCCAAAGTAGGATGCATGGGTGTGACCATATGAAAAGGAGAACAGGGCTCCTGTATCTTTAACAATTATAGAGAAAAGGGGATTTCAGCAGGTATCATTGTTATGCAGGCAGCACCTGGTGAAACCCCCTCTTCATCACAACAGTCAAAGCTCCAGGAGTATAGCTGGAGAGGGCAGGGCTCCTGCAGCTTTAGCTGTTGTGATGAAGTGGGGATTTCACCAGGTGCTGCGTGCCTACAAATGGCACCTGCTGAAATTCCCCTTTCCGTACAACTGTTAAAGATACAGGAGCCCTGTCCTCGTTTCCATAGGGTCAGCCTATGTATATCACAGAGACTGAATCGAATTTCAAATTAGATTTGCTGAGCCTGAGCTGCTAACGTAAATAAAAGGCCCTTTGCAACTTCAGATGGACCCTATTCGGCTTCAGTTGCTAGATTAGGGGCCATACTGGGGGATACGGGGTGATTTTTCGTACATGAGTCAGCATGAGTCAGCAAGGGAAATGAGAACTCCCTGGATCAAATTGCACACTTACAGTGCAATATGCATGTCTCCTCAGAAGTAAGTCCCACTGTGTTCAAGGACGCACTCCCAAGTATCTCCTGAGATGGTTAAGGTACTTCCACATCAGCTTCAAAGCTGCAATATGGCATTATTCCCATTGTCCCGTTGTGTCAAAGGAGGCATGCTGATTGCCAGAAAAATCTGAGAGGGAGACATTTGTATGTCTCTCCCTTGGTGGCAAGCAGCACAGAGGATCTGCTCAATTTCCTTTCTAGTATTTCAAGCACCTTGGATCGCAAGCGTGCTATAGCCCAAGGCTGTAGGCTATTTTCAAGTATCCGAACAATTTCTGTAGCCTTCTTATTGAGGGTCAGAGAGCTCCATTCCATTGCAACAACCACTGGGGAAGACATTCTTTCTCCTCAAAGCCAAACAGATCTTTTTAAAGCTGCTGAGCATATAAGATAAGCAGGCTTAATCTCACCTGTACTATTAAAATATCATAAGGCCATTTGGCATCCGTCCTATTCAAACTACAGCAAAATAATAATAATAATAATATTAATAATATTAATAATATTAATAATATTAATAATAATAATAATAATAATAGAAAAGAAAAAGCACCAATTTTTTTCTTTGCAGGGACCCAAATTGAACACGTATCATGCTTTACTCAAACCAATAAATAATCGCTTTTTGATCGGCAGATACAAAGGTTTGTGGAGTTGGTGGGGTTTTTTTTTTTCTTAATGAGAATGATCAAATCAGGATTAATATACTGCCTCTCTCTCGCCTCGTGGATTTAAATTTGTAAAAAAAAAAAATGTCTCCCCTTTCTATGCACACACGCACCCTGAACGGTATTCTTTCTGCCCAGCAAGGTACGTTTTCATTGGGGGGGGGCTCTTCAAACTGCCCCCCTCCCTGCCTATTTGGTTTGGTTTGGTTTGGTTTGGTTTGGTTTGGTTTGGTTTTCCCCTTAATGGCTCTGATGATGGATACTGTGTATGTGTACTAATCTGTAAATAGACTCCTGGCCCAGAAAGTATCTCATCCATGGAGCATCAATTGCGCCGGCCTCCATTTAGTCGGAGTCAAATAAAGCCACATGAGAGATGCATATAACATCAAACTTGCTGGATTAGAGAAAGGGACCTCGTCCTCTAAATCATGATTGTCAATCATTGCCCGGGATTAAGGGATATAGTTTAAAAACCTAAAAAGGGAGCACTTCCTTTTAACTTCTGCCTACTGTGCATTTTGGATTATTCTTCGCCCAGAAAGAGCCTTGCTTGAGTCAAGGCTGCCTCCCTTCTACCGCGGGAAGGAAATGCATCCCTTCGCAATCTGCCCGGCTCGCTTTCAGCTGGAATAGAAGCCAGCAAGAGATACAATGGAGAGGCTCCCTCCATCTCAACCTGCTGTTTCATTGCATCACGTCCCCCGGCCCGGCCCCACATCATTGGATCTGAGGTGGCAGAGTCCATTTTCTAGCGAGCCAGTTTCCAAAACAAACCGGCCTCATCTGTGTGGGCCGGCCGGCCACCCGCTCAAAGCTCCGAGATCTTGCGCAAAAAATGATGTGGGGGGGGGGGGTATATTTCTTGGGTTTTATTATTCCTATGGCCATCTTCAAAAGTGAAATGATAGATGAAAAGGACTAGTGGGGATAAATGAGCAATCTGTGCACCATACCAAAAAGGGTGGTGATGATCATCATCATCATCATCAGAAGCTGCCTTATATTGAGCCAGACCATGAGTCCATCTAACCCAATATTGTTCACACTGACTGGCAGCAGTGGCTCTCCAGGGATTCAGGCAGGATGCTTTTCCTTGCCTTACCTGGGAGAAGACGGGGATCGAACCTCAGACCTCCTGCATGCAAAGCAGGCGCTCTGTCACACTGAGCTGTGGCCCCTCCCTTTAATGTGCATGGTCTGTAGACTGATGTAGCTCCCCAGTTGAATTGCTGTGCTGCGTGAATGCCCTAGACGGCCTAAGGCAAGGCAGCCTCTCACTTCTCCCTTTTTCGGCCTTGGCACACACCTGCAATATGGGGATAATACTACTGACCTACCTTGTAGGGTCGTTGTGAGGATCACAACCAGAACATGCGGGTTGGGTCCACATTGAGGCGCGTGCAACTGGACTCCCTTTCCTGTTCCTCCCCACAACAAGCCCTCAAACCTTCCACCCCCAAATGCTACACATGCAAACTCTCTCCTATGAAGAGCTGTTTTGTGGCTGAGATGATGATGATGATGATGATGATGATGATGATGATGATTTACTTTTCTATACCGCCCTATGACCGAAGCTCCCAGGGCTGTTTACAGAGCTTTAAAAAATGAGATGACTTGAAAATTCTGGCAGCGCTGAGTGTGTTGCCAGTTCCCTGAAGCTCAGCCCCTATAACCTATGGGGGAGAGCTTGGCGGCTAAGGGGCAGTAACTCAGGGAGGTCAAGGCGAAGCCTAGCCAGGGAAGAGTTACCATTTGTTGGATGAAGGGTGGGGAGCAGAGCTTGGTCGATCAGAATGGAGTCTGTGAACTACTTAGTAACGGCTTTTGCTTTTCACCTATGATGTTACTCCTTCTCTTAGAAACCCTGAGAAGGAAATGAAAACCTGGGGGGTGGCTATACGTCTTCTAAGCCCAGCAGTGGCTATGCAGAGGGTCTGTTATACAACGCAGCTGCCAACTTGCCGGCTACCACGGGGCTTTTCATCGAAGCTGTGCAGTAAAAAAAGTCGGGAACTTACCCTGACTTTTCTCTTCAAAGCAAGGTCACCACAACCCTTCCGCCATGTGACCTTGCTCCGGGGTCGAGCCGGGGGTGGATGGCAACCCCTGACTGGTTGCCAGGAGCCAGGCAGAGGGCACGGTTGTGTTAACTAACTTCTCTGATGCTGCGTTAATTCACCCCAATTTATATCCGAAACTGTGCATTTGTGGAGGGAGCTTTTATTCTTTACTTGGCTGATGCACAGCCGTGCATCTCCAGTTTATAAAAAATACAAGATCTGCTGTGTTCCCTGACAGTTTGCTTTAATGGGGCAAAATTGGGGCGGGGTTGCCCCATTTCTCCCCATTCCAGCAAACTGTCAGGGAACCAGCAGGTCTCTATTTTTATAAACTGGAGATGCACAGCTGCGCATCAGCCAAGGAAAGGATAAAAGCTCCCTCCACAAATGCGCAGATCCTTCTGCCTTGGATAACCTGGGATTTTTGCTTCTTCTCAGAACAGTAGGCATAATGAGGGTGGGAGCTCTTACTCCCATGCCCCTTCCCCCTCTGCACCGCACCCAGAAGTATGTTTTTCCTGGCACTGAAAATCCGAATTTTAGGAACCGCCAGCTCGGCCATTTAACACTGATGGAGCAGAGACGATTTCATCATACCGCGGAGAGTAAGAGCAATGCGCTCTCCTCCCGTGCTCGTCAAGATGAAGCCCTGGAAGCTTTGAGTCTGGCATCTAGGGATGGACAAGTCAAACATCCATTCGCCGGGGGTGCCAAGGGTCGCTGTCAAGAGTAGGCATGCTGGGGCACCTTCTGACGGTCCACACAGCTGCAGCGGCCCACAGGGAAAAGACCCCTGGAGCTGCTTCACCCTTGCAAGCTGCTGGTTCATCTGCCTCTTGCTCTGGCCAAGAACAGTGGTGGTGGTGGTGGTGGTGGTGGTGGTAAGAAGGAGGAGCAGGAGACGCCACAGCCTGCTTGCTTCCTGGCTCTCTGCGGGTCAAGCAAGCAAGTTGCTGCAAAGATGAGAAAGGAGAGTAAGTGGAGCTGGTGACCACGGCGGTGAGGAGGTAGGCTCAACTGCAGGAGGGGGGGGGCATTGATGGTATCTCACCCAAGGTTCTCCCCAAACCTTGAGCCAGCTCTGAGCCATGTGTTCTGCTTCGCAGAGGACAGTCCTCTGTTTGAAGGTGCCCTCCGTTTGAAGAGCTCTCTACTCCAGTTGAGCGATAAAGAACCACAAGAAGGTAAAGTAGCAGCCCGGGGGGGGGGGGGGGGGGGTGGCTTGAAGGTACCCAAAGGGTGTCCAACTGTCAGAATTTCCCCGGATTTGTCCTAGTTTCTGTTCTATCCTGGGCGTCAGGGGGGATTTTCTGTAATTTTCTATAATGTCCTGGAAAGACACGCTTTCCCCTTTAAGGCCGCCATTAGCATGGCTGGAGGGAATAAGAAGGTGCATCATTTCCCTCCCACTGCTCCAGTCAAGGCCTTAAAGGGGAAAACATCTTATTCCCGGACATTACAGAAAAGGCCCCAATTGGAGCAGTGGGGGGGCCGGGAATGACATGCTTTCCCCTCCTCTGCTCCAACCGGGGCCTTTAAGGTGATGGCGGGAATGATGCGCTTTCCAGAATTTCCCCGGAAAACTGCTTTCCCACCCCACCCCCACAGGGTGTCCTCTTTTCTGGTTGCCCAAATAGGGTCACCCTAGGTACCCATATACAGTTGTTACCACCTAAACACCTTAATGAGCAGCAAGCACGCAGACCAACTTATCAAAACTTTCCCTGCTATGACGAAATATTTTATATTTCTATTGAAAATCCAAAAACGATTGCATCTATACAAGTACATTAGCATACATTCAACATCTAAGGTCCTCCTCCGAGTGCCTCCTCCGAGGGAAGCTCGGAGGTCGGCAACATGGGAGAGGGCCTTCTCTGTGGTGGCCCCCCAATTCCGGAACGATCTCCACGACGAGGCCCGCCTGGCGCCAACATTGTTATCTTCTCGGCGCCAGGTCAAGACTTTCCTCTTCTCTCAGGCATTTAGCAATATCTGATGAGCCTGGGTCTGTTTTGTTTTTAGGCTTATAGCTTTTTAAAGCTATTACAGTGGTTTAAAATATATGTGTATATTGTGTGTATATTGTATGTTTTTGCTGTTTTAATTTTGGTATATTGTTTTTAAATGTTTTAATCTTACGTAAACCACCAAGAGAGCTTCAGTTATGGGGCGGTATACAAATGTAATGAAATAAATAAATAAATATGCCCATTTTATACAGATCGGTGCCTCTTTTGCCCTGTTTTGGTTGCTTCTTCGTGGGGGGGGGGGCAATGTGTAAGTGGGCAGGCACAGAATCTGGGACGTTCTGCATACAAAGTATATTACATGGCTCAGGAATGCAATACCTGACCTGAACATAACCAGACACTATGATCAACATCTGGGGGGGGGGGGGCACCGAGTGCCTCCTCTGAGGGAGGGCTGGTGGGTGTCGGCAAGAGCCAGGGCCTTCTCAGTGATGGCCCCCCGACTCTGAAATGAGCTCCCCGCTGAGGCCCACCTGGCACCAACACTGTCATCTTTTCGCCGCCGGGTTAAGGCTGCTCTCTACTCGCAGACATTGAAGGGCATTTTAGTGGCATACGTTGGGCCATTTATGCCAGTCATCTAAACAAGCCTAGTGTTTTATTAAAACTGTTTTTAGCTGTTTAATTTATTTATTTTTAAAAATGTATCTGTAATTTTTACACTGCATTTCATGCTGTATTTTTATATCGTATTTTATTACTTTATGAATTGTTGTAAACTGCCCAAAGATCTTCAACTATTGGGCGGTATAAAATGAAATGAAATAAATAAATAAAATAAAATGATCGACTGCTGAGTGACAGTCCAGGGTGGGGTGAGGTCACAGAGCAAAGCCTCTGAAGCTGATCTGAATGGCCAGTCAGTTTCATACACCAGAAGACAGTCCTTTAGGCACCCTAAGCCTCTGACTGGCAAGATCTACACTACTGCTTTAAAACGGTTTATAACAGTAGTGACAACTGCTGGGGGCCAGGACACAGACGATATTCAGTTCTCAAACCGATTTCAGATCCTGGTTGGTGTAGATCTGGCCACTGTTTCATTTTCTTCCTTAACACACCCCTTTCTCTAGCCGCATCAAACCCAACATCATCTATTGTTGTTATTATTATTATTATTATTATTATTATTATTATTATTATTACATTGTTATATTGCCCAATAGCTGAGGCTCCCTGGGCAGTTTACAATTTAAACCATAACATACAAGTCAAGTTTTAAAACATTTCCCACAAAAAATTACCTATAAAACCAGAATAAGGACCGATCTACACAGTCCTTTGGAACGTTTTTAAAAGTATTTTAAAACGTTCCAAATAGGTGCGTTCTAAAACGTCTTAGGCCACATTACTGAGTACTCACGTTACAGGAGAAACAGTCTTTAGTCTTTAAAGCAGTGTGTGCAGTCACACACTGTTCTGCCCTGTCTCTTTCTCTTTCGTTTTTTCAATGAGTTTAGGGCAAGGCACTGTGGGGGTTGTAGTTCAGTCACCCACTTCCTTCTTAGTTCCTCCGTCATTCCCTAGCGAGTATAGGGCTAAGAATTGTGGGTGTTGTAGTTCACTCGCCCACTTCCTCTTTCTGCCCCACCAATCAACTGCTAAGCATTTGGGCACCAGTAAATGAAGCACTGCCCCCATGAATCACAACTGGTAAGGAAGGACACATTATTTTACTTAAAACTATTTATTAAAAGTGAAACTGTTGTATATAACTGAAGGGAGTTTAAAAAAAACCTCAGGTAGGCAACGTTATAGGGAGTGCGTCATGTGGCCCAAAGAGTTTTCATAACCCTTATAAAACGTCAAAAACCTTGTATGTAGATCGGCCCTAAGTTAGAGTCCCGGGAAAGCCTGTCTAAAAATATACGTTTTCAGGAGGCGTTTAAAAGATGTTACGTTTTCCGCCTCCAGAGCTGAACGAGGGAGGGTTCCCCAGAGGGTGGGTGCTGCTACAGCCTGGCACAGTATCGCTGCCTTGGTACCATGACGTT
Source organism: Anniella stebbinsi (assembly GCA_029215795.1). Lineage (NCBI taxonomy): Eukaryota > Metazoa > Chordata > Lepidosauria > Squamata > Anniellidae > Anniella > Anniella stebbinsi. Next base: position 366,871,049 of record JARDYH010000001.1, read on the forward strand.
GCCCTGACTCCTGCGTTTCGGGTCAGAAACCTCCTTCCCAGACCTGGTGTCCTGCACGCCTCATAAGCCCCCAGCCCAGATGATGGGAGTTGTGATGGTCCAATACATCTGGAGTGCACCAGTGGCTCATCTACATCTATGTGCCTTCCGGGATGGGGAGGGGAGGATCTCGGGCTTTCCAGCTTCCAGGGTCCTCCCCTAGCATCCAAACACCAGTGTGACGTCCCAGAAGGAAAGAGGGACATCCAACGCGGCATTGGGTTTTTTGGGGGAAGGAGAAGCCAGTCACGCAATTGCGCGACCCCGATCCTCCACAAAAAAATGAGTAAAAGAAAATAAATAAAACCCCAAACTTTGGTGCCGAAAAAACCCCGACAGCCATCCTAGGGATGGTGAAACTGCTGCTCCACACCCCCGATGGGCACGGAGTCCCTCCCCCCCATGCAGCTCTGTGCCTGTTTGCAAAGCCCCACTACTCATAAGCAGGAGGGAGGACTCGGGAGCCTGCGCCACACCGCCTGCAGTCCTCAGGGTTGTCCCGGGACCACGGGAAAAAACAGGAAAATCGCCGTTGCAGTTATCCCGGGGAAAGTGAGCAGTCGCCCCCGATTAACCCCAGGATCTCCTGTGCGTCATTTGGACGCAGAGCGATGACCTCGAGCTGACCCCGGGATAACTGCGTAGTGTGGATATGCCCCATTTTGGAGCAGGCTAAGGAATACAGCAACATCGTGGCCTCACTACACCTGTGTAACCTCACAACCTGTGACGTTTCTGCTTCTTGACTCCCGTCGCATCTGACACCCGCAAATAAGCTGCCATGAGATAAGGGGGAAGCAAATCTACTCTGGTTTCTTAAGGAAAGAAGGCAAGAGGCCGGGGCAATGCTCAAAACAAGTCATGTTCTCAACAGCTAACCTTTTAATCTGATTATTGCAACAACATGTTAATTTATTGGGGGGGGAGGGAAGTTTGGCACTTCGTTAAATTGCTAAAACCGTCGTGAATGGAGGCACAACAGGTTTGCTTTGCTGAATGCCTGGAACCACTCCTGGCAAAGAAATTCCAAATTTGGACTTAATTAATATTCCTAGCGCTGGTTTCCATAGTTTCTTTTTAAACACGAGTACCAGCAGAACCTTGGCAGCAACTTTGCCCATATTCTCAATAATAACCCCCCTCTGGCTGTCAATATGTATGAAAGAGAAAACATTTTTTGCATACCTACAACAGCCTGACTTTTCTCAATCTATTGTTCTCCCCCCCCGTTCCCCACAAAAAAAATGTCAGCAATGGTAGAAGGGGGGCATGTGTGTGTGTGTGTGTGTGTGTGTGTGTGTGTGTGTATATATATGAAATTTAAATTAATTTATTTTTTTGCTTGACCCAGCTTAACCGACTTAACTGTCTCCAGGTTTGTGTTCGACAAATTCACACAGGGATGCATTCAGCAATATGTTAGGGTTTCAGAGCTGACAAAGATATTATTATTATTATTATTATTATTATTATTATTATTCCATCTCTTTCTTGCTCATGGCGATTTTTCTAGACGGACATGACGGCCTTTGCCAAGTCATGCTGCCTTTTACAGATTCAGGAATTTCCTGACGATTGAGCATGTTTTAAGTATGACTGCTTTCTGGATGTTGGTGTGGATGTATTTTGGTAGGCCCAGTTTCTGAAGGTTTTCCGTATAGTTTTTTTATGGGATGCCGGTGACTGAGGTGACTAACGGAATAGTTGTGACCTTTTCTTGATGCCATAGTTCTTTGACTTCCATGGCCAGTGGTGTATATTTGTCTCTCTTTTCTTCTTCCTTTTCAACAACATTTTTGTCATTCGGTATTGCTAGGTCATTGAGGCATGTGTGTTTTTCTTTTTTGTCTATGGTCGGTTGCAGGATATTGTCTTGTGGGTATGAATTGTTCCATCCCAGTATATTTTATGATCTGCATTTTCCAAGATTGTTTCAGGTGAGTGTGTATAGTATGGTGTAGGTTGTTGGATAAGGTTGAATTCGATGGCCAGTTGTTGCTGAATTATTTTTGCAGCTGTATTCAATGTTCAAGCACGGTGTCAACGTGCTGCGTCCTCAGTCCTCCAGCAGACCAGCAGCCTCTCTACTGATGCCTGCAGCCCCCATTTTTTTAAAAAGTAGCTGGGTCTGGGAACTGCCATTTGCATTCCCCAGGTGTAGCATCGCTCCAGAGCATTGTGGGAAATTTCAGTGGCAGCTCCTGGCCAGCCAGTGCTAATTCGGAGTACTGCTGCTGCCTGTTGCTGCTGCCACCGCCACGTCGGCCTGGCGGGGCCACTCCTGCGGCTCCGCCCCCACTGTGGCAGCCCCGCCTCCCTTGTTACAGCTCTCCAGCCAGCCCCACTAGGCTGACCATATGAAAAGGAGGACAGGGCTCATGCAACTTTAACAGTTGTAGAGAAAAGGGAATTTCAGCCAGTGTCATTTGGATGCAATTAGTTCCTGGTGAAATTCCCTCTTCATCACAACAGTTAAAGTTGCAAGTGCCCTGCCTTCTTTTGTATCTGGTCACTCTAGTATAGTGCCTGCACCTTTAACTGTTGTGATGAAGAGGGAATTTCACCTGGAACTAGTTGCATACAAATGACACCGGCTGAAATTCCCTTTTCTCTACAATTGTTAAAGTTACATGAGCCCCGTCCTCCTTTTCAGATGGTCAGCCTAAGCCCCACCAACTTCCATAAGAAGGTGGGGTGGGGGTGGGGGTGGGGAGGTCTGGAGTAACCCCTACGGAGCAAATGGTTTGGTCCCTTGGGCAGAGTCCTTGGGCTTGAGAAGAGAGAACTAAAAGAGGGAGAATTTGTTCATTCTGCTGGAAGCTGAATTTGGAAGACTTTTGTTGAATTATTGGCTCTTGTCACCTTGTATAAGGTAAATTGAACTGTTAATTTTGTACAGTGGAATTTTCAGGGGTGAAGGAATCTTTTTCTTTTCTTTTTTGTATCCTTGATATTTGTCCTAATTATATTATTGCAGGGCTAGTACTTTGAACTATTTCGTTGAAATCCTGATCGAGGATTGCCTTGAGAAATTAAACTTAAGAACACTCTACACAAAAGACTTCCAAAATATTCAGCGCTTGGAAGTACAGAATCCCGCGGGACTGGGCTTCAAGCAAGAGGTCTCTATTTTTGTGTTGTTGCTGTTTGGGCATAGAAGGGCAAAATTGTGGCATGTTTGTTTGTTTGTTTGTAAATTAATGTTTACTAAAGACATATTTTGTTCAAGTTCTATTTTTTGTTGTCGCAAGTTTATTCTAATGAAGCCCCATGGAATCCACACGAGTGTCTGTTATACCTGCTCTACACGTTAGGGTGGCCACTTTTGTGTCAGCAAAAGTGAGGACGCCACTTGGCATTCACCAATTTATATGTATAGGTAAACATTCAGAAACAATCCTTTAAATTGAAACGCAAGGCATCCCACCATAGCGGAGAAGAGGGTGGCCAGGTGCCCTGTGGGCCTGCCCAGTGTGCAGTCCTGACTGTGGATGGGCATCTTCAAGGCCTCCCCTGGGCTCTCCCTTCTTAGAATTCTTTGATTTTAAACCAAACCTGGACTGGACAGCCTTTCAAACAGAAGACGCCTTTGAATAGCGGACTTGTCGTCAGCCAGCTTTCCAAAGTAGAGGACTGTCCTCTGTAAAGTAAGGCACCTGGTTTAGAACCCAGATCACACGGTGCTCTAAATCACCTGGGGAGTGCCCAACTGAAGAGCAGGCTCCCTGCTTCAGACGTCCAACTTGTGCAGGGTGGTGGGGCTAGGTGACGGAGGAGGTGGGGGTAGAAAGCACAGCCCCGCTGTACCCGACGTATGCCATGAATAGGGCTACGCAAGAGCTGCAATGAGGGTCTCAGACCTTGAGACGAGGGGGCGGAGTCTGGAAACTGAGGGGTGGTGCTTTTCTGGCAAATCATGAATTGTAGACCCCTGGGATGGGGTGTGTCTCAGTGATCCCCGGAGAGGGACCAAAGACGGTATCTAACCAATCGGGGAAAGAGCTTGTCTGTGCTTGAAGCCTCAGGGGCAGCACCTGGTGCTTATGGGGCAAAGCAAATAGCGAAAGCTTTTACCCAGTCAAGCAGAGAACAGCATGGTCGCCTCGAGAGTGGCCCCGCTGCCTGAGATTTTTACTCCTTCCTCTGCAAAGCCTGAGGCAGAGGCTGAAACATCAGGTCAAATCCTGAACCTATGTGGAAATAGGCCTCATTCCTGTGTGCAAGGACTGCGGAAAGACTAGTTCGTACCTGACTACTCTCCCCAGCCGATGAACAAGTGGGTTGGAGCCCCGAGGTGGGGTGTGCTACCAGTGCTGGGGAGGCAGGCCTACTGTGGCAGGAGTAGAAACCCTAGAGCAAGAGGGTCTGGCTCGGGCCATCACAAATTGCTAGCCGCCTCTTCAAAGCAGTTCCGTGGCGGCTTTGGCTGTGTAATTTGGTTTGACCTTCTCCTTAGTAAAAATCATCATCATCATCATCATCATCATCATCATCATCATCTCTGCACAAAAATCAGCCAGGATGTGCTGTGTCTTTTCCTGATATTGCTGCTGCTGTTCTTATATGATCCTTCACTGCTGGCATTTTCTTCTATGGAACATTTCTCGCCTCCCTGCTTTTAACTGAGGCCCTTTGTGTTATCTAACTGTACGGTGTTTGTCAGGAACAATTCTCAGAGCTGCCCCCTTCCCAGTGGTCGTCTGCTTCGTACAGCAGGCCTGGGCGGTGCGCGGCCACATGGCTTCCGTTGTTTGTTTCCAGAAAGGATAATTGCCTCGCCTTTGCTGCAGTGTGTGAAAGCGGGGATGTTTAGACGTTCTACGGATGAGAAACTTTGTGGTCAACTCCCTCTGGCTTCCCTGTCGGCAGCAGGCCACTTGCTGCTGCCATTTTGATTTCCCACCACGCCTCTGAGGTAACATTCCTGGTGGCATTGCGGGAAATTAAAATGGCAGTTCCCCTGACCCAACCACCCAGTGCGAACAGAGGCCCGGAGCAGATATCGGTGGTGGGTCCTGCTAGTTAGAATGGGTCTGGGTCCTATTTTATAGAGAGCAGTCCTCTCTTGGAAGGGCTGTTCAGTCCAACACCTGTGTAAAGATAAAGAACCATGAAAGGGGAGCAGGCTTGTTCAGAGGGGAGGGGGCAAGGGGAGCAATTTGCCCTGGGCCCACGCACAGCAGCACCCCCCAACAAGCGTTTGATATGCATGTGTGTAAGTGACAGCCCCCTCCCTCCAAAATCCCATTGGCCCAGGCCCCCAGATTCCTGTAGCTGGCCCTGAAGGGGAGAGCAGGCTTTCCACATTTAGCACCTGGACAGCAGATTGAGCAGGCACACAACTCTCCCCGGTCACCGTTACAGATGTCCCCACCACAGTGTTCCTATTTAAATTATAGTAATGATTTCTAAATTTCCACCTTCACAAATATATGAGCTTTGGCAAATTTATGCAAATTGGTAGCCTCTTCTTTTTCTGGTTTTTGTGATTTTCCGCCCCTGTCTTTTGTTTTCCAGCAACTCTGCGCAACGTTGTAGCTTTGAAAGCCTGTAGTTGCACATCTGTGCTGCAACAGTTCATTGAAGGTATGCATCGTACATCTTCACTGCCCTTACTTTCATTCCCCAGACTTTACTATTGCCATGGCAGCCATTACCAAACACTCCCCTGGGGCTCGTTGAGCCCGCCCCCTGCCCTTTATTGCCACACGTACCTTGCAATGGGTTCTACCCCCTAACTACACCCACCCTCCTAATCCGAACTGAAGCCACCACTGATAGTCACTCAAACATGCATGGTAACATCGGAGCAATGTAAAAAGCCGCAGTGAAACGACACATTGAAAAAGTGCAGCTTCACAAGGAATAGCACGATGTGGCTGGGCAGCTGCGTCATATAAACAACGGGGTGCAACTACGCAGCCAAGACGGAGTCTATAGAGTGTATAAACAAGCCCCAGGTGCTCACTTCAAGGCCCTCTCCTTATGGTCCTGTAACTTCAAACAAGACTTAAACTAACCAGCCCATCAAATCAAGGATTCTTTCAAATAGAGGACTATCTTCTGCCAGCCCTCCAAAATAGAGGACTGCCAAGGTAAAGTAGAACGCCTGACCACTCTAACAATTGGCTACATAGTGCCACTACAGGCCCGGTACCCTGATCCACTTCCGTCCTGTCCTACCTTGCAGGCCAGCTCACAATCTAAAACTAATGCTCGATTTCTTAAATTCAGGCAGGAGGGCCTCTTCCTACATTATTATTCATTCTTTCACTTCTCTAGAAGAAAGAAGAATGCAGGTTCAGGGAGATAATTCGCCGCAGCTGAGCTAAGTCTTTAATTTTTGTCTCAACAGGGTTCTTATTTCACACAGACGATAGTTTAGTAGCAATATCGGCTACTTTTGCTGTCTCTTTTTCTTTTCTACATGGGAGCCTTTCCAGCTCAGACGTATGAGCAAAGCAGGATGCAGCAGAACGTTGGGGCAAAGTTGTTTGGTCCAATTTTTAAGACGTGGACCAGACCGTTTCAGCTCAAAGAAGCCACAGCAATGGGGTTGCTATTTCTGGCAAGCGGAACACAATGCAGGGCTAGGGTGACCATATGGAAAGGAGGGCAGAGCTCCTGCATCTTTAACAGTTGCACAGAAAAGGGAATTTTAGCAGGTGTCCTTGGTATGCATACAGCACCTGATGAAATCCCCTCTTCATCACAACAGGTAAAGCTGCAGGAGCTATACTAGAGTGACCAGATACAAAAGAGGGCAGGGCTCCTGAAGCTTTAACTGTTGTGATGAAGAGGGAATTTCACCAGGTGCTTCATGCATTTAAATAATAGGTTTGCTGCTTGCACTAATTACTCCAAAATACCCCACCGCAAATTAGCTGTTATGGTGAAATAATACAAAAAAGGGAAGGAGTTCTTTATTTTATATCACTTTTATTCTGCCCTTTGCTCAAGGAGCCCAGGGCAGCTTACATACTCTCTCACCCACCACCGTTTATCCTCACAACAACCCTGTGAAGTCAGTTAGGCTGAGAGCTCCTTCAGACAAGGGGAAATCGCGTTCCCTTACCGTGCCTCTACTTCCTGCATCTCTTCCACTACTACAACGAGCTGTAATTACAGAAGGAAGAGAGCAGCCTCAATGCAGCTGAATGGGACAGAGCCCTCTAGTGGGCATTTTATAGCGCAACTTTGCCCGCACACGGCAGAAAAACCTGACAAATACCTACATATCCCACAAGAGTTGGGTTTCCTGAGGTTTTATTTTTAGCGCTAGAACAGGAAAATGGAGCAGGAGATGCACAGAAGGCTGAGGGCGTCATCAGAATGACCTGCAAACATCCATGAGTGGCCAGTACGGAGTGTGCTATAAAACACTCATTTAAAGAAGTTCTGAGTGTGTGCAACCAGCCCGAGGTCACCCAGTGAAGATCTGGGAGGGAAGAGTCCCTGGTTCTGGTCCAACACATTACCCAGGGGGTAGGCAACAGGGTGCCCATGGGTACCAGGGTGCCCTACCACTCTCACTTTTTTTCCAAAATGATCTCATTTTCTTATCAGCAGCTGGGATTGTTGTGAAATAGGTTTCTGATGCTGCTGAAAAGTGTAGGTTCAAAGGAATTGTTTTGGGTCTTGGGTCTTAGACCCTGCCTCTGCCTTGTACTCAACCTTTGCTGTAGGTTTCGTGTCCTTTGCCATACCTTCCTTGACAGCCATTTTGTGGTGGTGCCCAGGGCAGTTTCTCACATTGCTAAATGTTTCCAGCGGCTCAAAAAGGTCACCTAGTCCTGCTGCACCCACCAGACCAGAGGTTTAAAAAGGGTAACCCGTAGGCCTCATGCGGCCCACCAAGACATTTCTGCTGGTCCTCCAGACTCCCTTGCAGCCGCACTCCCTATTCCTTGCTTATCTCCAATTTCACCCATCCCTGCATCCCTGCTAACAACTCAGAGTCTGTGGGAACTCAGCAATCCTCAGAGGGGGAAGGGACTTCAGAGTTGGCCGATTCCAGAGTCTGCCGCAGATTCAAATGGGTGGAGCTAAAAGGAGGCGAGAGGTGATCGGCTCGGCTAGCTTCCCTCCAAAGGCTTCTTCAGAGGAATCCTCCCTGAAATTAAGGGACTCCGGGGGGAAATCTTCCCTTTTGTTGAAAGGACAATTGTCTCGTTTAGTTAGCCAAGTTTGAGCCCAGAGGGAAGTTCCTTGTGTTTAAACTCTCTTCAGGTGCGAAGAGATGTTTATTTGCTGAATCAAGTTTTGTGGATTACTTTGTCTTGCACTGCATCAAGGTGTTGGGGGTTGGAATCACGGCATGAGCTTCACCGGAAGGGAGGAAGAGAGAGACAGAAAATGTTCAGATCGCCTAGCCCTGTTCAACCCACCAGACCAGAGGTGCAAAAAGTGCAACCCTTGGGCTTCATGCGGCCTGCCAAGACATTTTCGGTGGCCCTCCAGATCCCCTTCCATCTGCGGCCACACTTCCTATTCCTTGCCTATCTCCGATTTCTCATTAGAGTTTGGAGTAGGCTGACCATCTGAAAAGGAGGACAGGGCTCATATAACTTTAACAGTTGTAGAGAAAAGGGAATTTCAACCAGTGTCATTTGTGTGCAATTAGTTCCTGGTGAAATTCCCTCTGCATCACAACAGTAAAAGCTGCAGGAGCCCTGCCTTCTTTTGTATATGGTCACTCTAGTATAGTGCCTGCACCTTTAACTGTTGTGATGAAGAAGGAATTTCACCAGGAACTAATTGCATACAAATGACACCTGCTGAAATTCCCTTTCCTCTACAACTGTTAAAGTTATATGAGCCCTGTCCTCCTTTTCATATGGTCAGCCTAGTTTGGAGGTAATCAACAGTTTCCCACATTAGTGCTAGTGCAGGACTCCCTTCATTTATCTCCGCCTTCTGACAAGAGAGGGGTCCAGCAGCAATCGTGTCGGGGTGCTGGATTCAGGGTGAAGGTTGCAGCTGTGGCCTTCCCCACATAGGCATGCTGGCTGTAGTCCAAAACATCAAGAGGGCTCCAGATTGGGGAAGGGTATTCTAGGGAACAGCCTTTGCTACTGCTGACTGCAGGTGTTCCTGGGAGAGGCTGTGCTGTGCTCCTATTCTTGCCCTGTAATGTGGACTGATCCTGCCATTACTTATAAATGACACCATAATGACAATTTAGAAAGGGAACAATGCCTTATACATAATGCCATTTTTACAAGATTTAGCCTCTCCCTCTTCCTGACACGCCCTTCTCTCTCTCCCTCCCTCTCTCTCTCTCTTTCTCTTTCTGACACCCTCCTCTCTCTCTCTCTAACATCCCTTCTCTCTCTTTCTGACACCCCGTTCTCTCTCCCTTTCTCACCTCTCTCTCTCTTTTTCTAACATCCCTTCTCTCTCTCTTTCTGACACCCCCTTCTCTCTCTCTCTCTCTCTCTCTCTCATTCTCTCTCTAACATCCATTCTCTCTCTTTCTGACACTCCTTTCTCTCTCTCTCTCTCTCTCTCTCTCTCTCTCTCTCTCTCTTTCTGATACCCCTTCTCTCTCTCTGATTCACCTTTCTCTCTCTTTCTGACATACCTTTCTCTCTCCCTTTCTCACCTCTCTCTCTTTGACACTCTCTTCTCTCCTCCACCCCACCCTCCCCACCAAACAGTCTGCAGGAAGAGAAACAGATCATTCTTGCCAGAGGTCTAAAATGATCACTTGCAGAGGGCTTTTGAAACTAGGCCAACAATGCATGGGGCTCAGGTTGCTCACCCCTGCCCTATCTTGGAATCATGTATTGGTTGATGGCGACCCAGCAAAAAGCACTTTTAGTGAGTTGGGAGAAGGCTTTAAATGGCAGCTCCCTCCTTTCTTTCCTTTCCAGCGATAGCAGCAGTTAGAAGAGATGCTTGGGAAACGGTTGTTCCAAGCAAAACAAAAGCATAATAATATCATCCCCCTGCTCCCTCCCCAAAGGAAAACTTCCAATCTTTCAATGTTTTAAAAAGTTCAGCCTAGTTGCACATTTTCCGCATTTGCTCCATTCCTACACACACACACACACACACACACACACACACACACTCACCATCCTCCCATCAGCAGAACACAGCAATATAAATACCGCTAACTCTGTGGAAATGAATTATTGACAATTTTAATACATGTTGCACAGTACATATTAATATAGAAAAATACATGTTATCAGCACCGTACTGTTGACTGTGTACTAATCCATTCCACCTGCTCAAATATTAGTGCAAATAATTATATATTTGTAATGCATCATTGCTGTCTAGTTGGAATCCATGCCGGCGGAATAAATGTCTCTTCGGAGAAGCTGTTTGCCATTACGGGCACAATGCACCGTATTCATACTCAAATTGACTTTGGATGGATAAGTAAGTAGATTGAGCAACCTTTAAAAATCCACTTGTGTGAGACTTAGCAAGTTATTTTAATGAATTGTTTACAGTCAAATGAATGTTAACACACGCATCACCCCAAAAAGACCACCTTTTATATGGAATGCCCAGATGCAATGGCTTTTCTCGAAATACTCAATGGATGTATTGGAAAGGAGCCAGGGTTCGAAAACTAACCCTACTGACAAAGATAGTTTGAGTGTGTTAGGGCACAATCCTATGCATGCTTAGATAGGGGGAAAAAGTCCTACAACCCCCAGCATTCCCCAGCCAGGCTGGCTGGGGAATGCTGGGGATTGTAGGACTTTTTCCCCTATCTAAACATGCATAGGATTGCACCCTAATATTATCACCGCTAGCCTCCTCATATTGTAGCTATATGTTGGTTTCTCTTTCCAATCTATGCACTAAAGGCCAAACAACACATGATACTAAATGGGTCACTTAAACTCAGACTGTGACAGTTGAGAAACAGGGCCTTTTCTGGAATGGCCCCATGTTTATAGAACGCTCTCTCCCCAAGGAAGCTCGCATGGTGGTGAGGCCGGCTGCGTTCAGACAACACAATAGTCAATGGTGGGTTAATAGTCAACTCCATGGTTGATTTTTGAGGGGGCACTCCCCACGCGACATGATTATAATCAACCGTGATGTGGATTAAGGCCAGCGTCAAGTTGATTATTAGTCAATGGCGTGTCTTCTTGACACATCCCATCAGCCATTGCGAGTCCTGCCGGCTGGACTAGAGCAGCAGCTGCCGCTTTGGTCGCTCTTGGCAGGGGAATCGCCAAAAATAACCAACCGCGTGCACCAAAATAGTCAACAGTGCCCGACACACGTCATGATAACTAACGGTTGTTCAAATAATCAACTCTGACAGCGTTGGTCATTTGCGTTGGTTATTTTGTCCAAATAACCAACCGTGGTGTGAAAAACCTCCAGAGATGGAGAAGCCACAACCTGTCCCACTGTTGTACAGATCCCAAGTTCCTTCAGCCTGTCGTCATAGGGTATGATTTAGACCAGAGCAGAGCTTCAGGCCCAGACACCAAATCTGGCCACACCCCTTTCCCACACAGCTCCACCCCCTTTCCCTCAACCACCAGTAACCAACATAGCATGCTGGGAGTTGTAGGACTTTTTCCCATAGGATTTCACCCTTAAGCTATATTGTGCTGGTATTTCTGGCTGGCCCCTTAAACCTCCGGACCTGCCTACCGCTGGAATAAGCCTACTGAAAAGTTCTCCAAAATGGCCTTTGGCCTTTGAGCTGAATTTAAATCATTCCTTTAAGCAACCTTGTTTTTAGCCTCTTTTAGATAGTCTTCCAAATTATAACCCTGGCTCATAGTTACAGGACTTTAGTTTTTTCTTTCTAATGCACACAATTAGATATAGGAGCTATACTAGAGCGACCAGATACAAAAGAGGGCAGGGCTCCTGCAGCTTTAACTGTTGTGATGAAGAAGAGGGCATTTCACCAGATGCTGCATGCCAGCAAAGGACACCTGCTGAAATTCCCTTTTTTATACAACAGCTAAAGTTACAGGAGCCCTGTCCTCCTTTCCATAGGGTCACCCTAGTCCTGCTGACTGCGTTGCACAAGCGCCCACCACCACTTATGCAAGGGAGATTTAGCATTTCCTAGAGGATGTCCCAAAACGAGCAGGAGTGAGAGCTTATGGTAGTTCCGCCGACCTGCCTCCTTCCAAAAACAAGCACTTCCGCTCCTGTCGGATTGCCCAAGATGCGTTAAAGCGCCATTGCGCAAGCAGAAAGGACCACTTGCGCAACACAATTGGTGGGGCAGAAGCGTCCCGTTCGATTCTGCCCCTGATCCCCTGATCCTTAAACTTTTAAATGATCTGGGGATTAAAAAAAGTGTATTGGTGATGACATCAGCACTAGCCAATAGGGGTTCATTACAACTGTAACTCAAGCAGTATCAAAGGAGAGAACAGTTCAAGCTGAAATGACACTGAAGCCTGCAAAACATTTTTTCCCCCAGGGCTCACCCCAGGGCTGTGTATGTGTTTTGTGGGAAGCAACAGAGCCATCAAAGTGTTTCCACTGTGCTCTTAAAATGTTACGGCTGCCTTCACTGCCTATGACTCCCCCATCAGCCCGTTTCTAAGCATTTAAATATATCTTTCTTTTTCAGTCCTCCTCCAGTTCCCTTCACAATATATATATTTTTCAAGTTGCATGATGGAGTAGTAAATACTCTGTGTCCCTTCTACTCCTTTCATTATGATTATTCCTTTTGCCGTAAGGCAAGCCGAATACAAATACGAAGTTTTGTTTAAAATAAAAATAAAAATTATAGGACTTGTAAATGGGGGAGGGAGGGAGGGAGGGAACACATACAGTTATTTTCTACCCTATTGGCAATCTCCTATTTTAACCAATTGGAAGGCGTATAATTACACACGCCCTCCTCTCAAGCGTTTGCTTGATTGCTGCTCATTAAATGCCAGCGTTCAAAGAAGGAATCTTAGAAAAGCAGCACTTTTAACTCATTACCTGAAAATAAAAAGGCCATTTTAAAAATTTAGTTGTCGATAGTACTTAAATTATATTGAGGTGCTACTGGAAATGTTTTCCTAAATTGCATGCTGTAATAGCTATAATACTTGGGAAAGCACAGCGGTGTAAACTACCCACCACCCCGAAAACCAAATTTTATTTCCCAAACAATTTGTTCGTTTGAGCAGGGAAGGGGGTGTTTCATGTTCCATTGCTGTGGAAGTGCTAAAGCAGAAAAACTCAAATTGGCCTGTCGCATAAGCCAAGGGTTGCCTAATCTTGGGGTGGGCAGAGTTTGAACCCTTTCTTGGGACAGATCACAGATTGTGGTTAAGAGGGTGCTGATGTAAAAAAACACATTGGATTCTCCCCAGTAGCATGATAGTAGAGTCACTTACCCATAGGGTGGCCCTATGGAAAGGAGGACAGGGCTCCTGTATCTTTAACAGTTGTATTGAAAAGGGAATTTCAGCAGGGCTCATTTGTATGCATGCAGCACCTGGTGAAATCCCCTCTTCATCACAACTGTTCAAGCTGCACGAGCCCTGCCTAGCATGATGAGATACAAAAGAGGGCAGGGCTCCTGCAGCTTGAACTGTTGTGACGAAGAGGGGATTTCACCTGGTGCTACATGCATAACCATGATACCTGCTGAAGTTCCCTTTTCAATACAACTGTTAAAGATACAGGAGCCCTGTCCTCCTTTCCATAAGCTCACCCTACTTACCCACTGCACATCTTGTGGTGTGTTTCCCAGCCTGGCAGCAATAGCCAATCAAGTGGAGTGAGAGCAGGAAATACCTATTGAGGTCATCGGAAGCTGCTTTATACTGAGTTAGATCCGTGGTCCATCTGATCCAGTAATGTCAACACTGACAGGAGGCAGCAGCTCTCCAGGGCTTCAGTAGGGTTGTCCATCACAAGGAAATCTGCCCCTTTTTGGGCCCAGTGGATCATCACGATGAACCCAGCTCTTGCAAGCCGAGCCGCACAATAGATCCCAAAATGCGGGTAGGTTTCTGAGCAGGTTTGCGCAAAATTGCAGGCTAATTTGTGCAAAATGGGAGCCATAAATAGCACAATTTGTGCAAAACCACAGCCGCAAAAGGTCTAATATCACAATTATTTGTACAAAACGGGAACCACAAATAGTGCAATTTGTGCAAAACAGGAGCAATAAATGGCACAATTTGCTCAAATGGTGGCCATCAGTTTGCGCGAATCACAATCTAGACTTCTGGTCCATCTCTCTGAGCTGCAGCCCCTAAATATCTTCATTGCTAAAAAGGTCAGTCAGCACAAGTGGAAAACCGTGCCTTGGACATGCCATGCACCTCCAAAAGCTGTATCTGCTCCCAAGAACACCATAAATAGTGCTACACCAGCTTTGAAAGGATCGTATGTTGGCAGGAAGTTCTGGCTGCTCTACATCTTGATCACCAAAATCATTTATTTTTTCTTTGTAGGCAGGATTGATTTAACATTGAGGTTCTTTCAAGCCATGCCAAGGGAACAAAATAGAATAGAACTAGGGCTGTGCACGGATCTGGATCAGGATTCCAAATCTGGAGCAGATCGGGCTGATCCGGGCTGCCTGGATCTGGATCCGAATCTGGTCCAGATCGGATTCGTGGTTCAGATCCGATTCGGATCCATGCACAGCACTCCCTCCCATTCTCCCCACTCTCCCTTCCCTCCCCCCACTCTCCCTGCTTACCTGCTGCCTCCTCCACGTTGTCCTGCCATCCTCCTCCTCACTGCGACATCATCAGGACAACGCGGAGGAGGCAGCAGGTAAGCAGGGAGAGTGGGGGGAAGGGAGGGGAAGGGAAGGGAGAGTGGAAGGGAGTGCTGTGCATGGATCTGGATCGGATCCGGATCCGAGTCAGATTGGATCGGGCCCAATCCTGACAGATCAGGATCCAAATCAGATCGGGGAGTCCATGCACAGCCCTAAATAGAACCTCAGGATGGGGCACATTGCCGTTTCGCTGGACATACAACTGATTTAAAGGAACCATCCACATCCGACTCTGTCAATATTAATGTTAATGGGCTTAACGGGGCGGATGGTAGCAAATGTGGCTGCAGAACAATCCTACCAGAGTAAAGGAATATCAGTACAAGTTTAAAACTTTTTTCTTTTAAAGCTGGAGGGGGGGGGGGATGTGCAACATTACTGAAGTATTCTTCTGATGCAATTTTCCGGCTTGCAACAATGCCAGATGTTTCTTGCTTGCCATTTTGAAATCATTACAAACTGACTAACTTCCCCCCCCCCCTTCCTAATTTTTTTTTTTTCAAACACAAAGATTTATACCGGTGAGCAAAACCACCGCTTTACAATGCTGGCTCTAAGATGTAGCGGTATCAGAGGTATGTTTGGAACCCACATCACAGCTTCAGAAAAGTGGCAGCCGTACAGCCGGCGCCTCCTCCGGTGTCCACAGAAGCCTTTATGCCTTTGCCATGGCCAGCAAAGAGAGCAGTGCAACGGAACAAAGCCAGCATGTTCCCAGAATGCTTGACAAAGCTTGGCATGATTTTCCCCTCTCTGGTTTATCACTATAATACTGTGCTCAATTTAGAAAAGAAAATAAAGGCGGGGGGGGAGAGAGAGAGAGAGAATCTACACCATTAGAAATGAGGCCGTACCGGCCGGGGTTGGAGACATTTAAAAAGCTTGCGGGAAGATTCTTGTAGGTTGAAATGTCAAGAGCAGGGCAGTGTTTACAGTGGAGCACGGGAAGCCTCTTGTAAGTTAAACGAAAAGCACAGGCCAAGGATCTCTTTGGGGAGAATGCAAGTGGGGTTCAGCAGTGCACCCCAACAGAGCACAACTGGTATCTTTGCCATGGGGAACATTCTCTGTTTATCCACTGCTGCCGCTGCCACATCTAGGGTGACCCCATGAAAAGGAGAACGGGGCTCCTGTATCTTTAACAGTTGCACAGAAAAGGGGATTTCAGCAGATGTCGTTCGTATGCATGCAGCACCCGGTGAAATTCCCTCTAAATCACAACAGTTAAAGCTGCAGAAGCCCTGCCCTCTTTCACATCTGGTCATTCCGGTATAGTCATAGATTTACTAAACAGAGCTCCTGCAATATCTTGAAATCGCGGCCTGGTTCTCATTTGAGCGCTGTGTTTCCTGGGCACGGTGAGTGATGAGGTGGGCAGCGGCGATGAGGACGGCCGGCAGCGGTGGCTGGCAGCAGCGGCAATGCATCAGCTGGTGATGATGGCGTCTGGCGATGAGGGCAGCTGGCAGCGCCGGCGATAAGGCAACCGGTGATGAGGCAGCAGGTGAGTGGGGACAGCCGGGACAGGGAGGTGAGTCTAATGGACTCACCGCCGTCTTTCCTGGGACAGCAGGAGGGAGGGCCCAGTGCCACTCCGAAGTGACCCAAGGTGCCCCGAAGCTTCGGTGCTGATGTGCTTCGGCTCTGGGGCGCCTCAGGCTGGCCCGGAACCGACTCGGAGCCAAGGCGAGGCAGGCCGAATCAGCCCGCCTTGCCTCGATTTTGAGGATTCGTCCCAAGGCATTGCACAGCACTACTGCTAACCCTGCTTGGAATGTCATGTATGACCAGGCCTGGCTTCCCTCTTTTGTGACTCCTGGGACTGAGCCTTGACTGGGGCACTTGCCAGACTGGAAGCAGGACATGGACAGCAACTCCTATCAGCCTTAGCCAGCATGGCCAATGGTCAAGAATGCTGGGAATTATAGGCCAAAACTTCTACAGGGCACCAGGTTGGGGAAGGCTGCTCTACAGAATATTTCTCCAGCGTATTTTCACATGTTAATTTTCTGTTCTCTTAAAGCACAAAGGAAAACAAGTTTCATGTCACACCTATCCATGTATGGAGAGTATAAGCTGAAGAGGCATTTCAACTATGTGACTTTGGTTCAAATGCTGCATAGACATCATTCCGGAGTACAGAAATCAAGGTTACATTTCATCCTGCTACACTCTGAACATGGGCAGATGAAGGGCAAAAGAAGTCCTGTTTCACGGGGGACTTCTTGATCTTACAGGAATTCAATCAAAACTTAAGACAGCTGTGGCACTTTGAAGATTAAATGAGGAAATACTACACAGATGTAATCTGTCCCTTTTAACAACAATGAGGAAAATTACTGTTCCTGCCACAATACTGCAGTGATGAGAAAACTTAAACCAGCCTATTGTGTCCAGTTCTGGGCGCCACACTTCAAGAAGGATGCAGACAAGCTGGAGGGGTTCAGAGGAGGGCAACGAGGATGATCAGGCTTCTGGAAACAAAGCCCTATGAGGAGAGACTGAAAGAACTGGGCATGTTTAGCCTGGAGAAGATTGAGGGGAGACATGATAGCACTCTTCAAATACATGAAAGGTTGTCACACAGAGGAGAGCCAGGATCTCTTCTCCATCATCCCAGAGTGCAGGACGCGGAATAATGGACTCAAGGCACAGGAAGACAGATTCCGGCTGGACATCAGGAAGAACTTCCTGGCTATTACAGCAGGACAACAATGGGACCTAGGGAGGTGGTGGGCTCTCCCACACTAGAGGCCTTCAAGAAGCAGCTGGACAAGCATCTGTCAGGGATTCTTGAAGGTAGATTCCTGCATTGAGCAGGGGGTTGGACTCAATGGCCTTATAGGTCCCTTCCAAGAGCCTATCTACACACACAGGATAAAACACTTTGAAAACATTTTGAAAACTGTATATGGAGTGTGTCCTGGGCCCCAACAGTTCTCAAAATTGTCAGCTTATCTACACTACTGCTTTAAAACAGTTTAAAACGGTTTATAACAGTTTTGAGAACAGTTGGGGCCCAGGATACACCCCATATAGTTTTCAAAACGTTTTCAAAGTATTTTATCTTCTGTGTGTAGATAAGCTCCAACTCTACTATTCCATGATTCTGATTCTTCCCAACTTGGTACCCCCTCCAGATGTGTTGGACCTCAACTCCCAGCATCCCCCAGCCAGCCCTACAGGGAGTTGTAGTCTAAGACATCTGGAGGACACCAAGTTGGGGACAGCTGACTGAAACCGAGTGAGCTTTACCCAGCTTCAGACCTCTGAAAAAGGGGTGAACCCATGCGTTGGATGGAACCGAGTTTGCTATAAACCCAGTGATGACAGACTGGCAAGATTTCCATGAAAAAGAGAATTTTAAAGGCAAACGATACTGTCTCCAGGAGTTTTTTAGGCTGTATGCTGCCAAGTTGTTTATGCCACTTCTCTTTTAACAGCTACAGAACTGGCAGAAATTGGGTACAGGAAGCTTTTCACAGTCCCCGTGTCACTGCATCATTATCGGCCGCCTGTTGAATTTCTGTCCATCGTGCAGGCTGACATTAGGAGTCCTGCCGGAAAAAGGGGCCACCCTATCTACGGTTCCCTGCCCGACATCCCCACTGCTCCCAGTACACTAAGCCCCATTGCCCTGGATTGTCAGGACACTGCAAAACCATGCACAAGCAGAGGACTGCAAGGAAAGGGAGGCCCTTTGGGGGCAAGAGAAGGTAGTGTTGAGGAGAAAGGGAACGGAAAGTGGAGGGCAGAGGAAAGCACTTGTTTAGCCCTCTACGGCTCAGGTCCAGGTTATCTGAAAGACCGTATTCTCCCATATGAACCTGCCCATGGTTTGAGATCTTCTGGGGTGGCTGTTCTCAGTCCCACCAACATCCCAGGCACGCCTGGTGGGTATGCGAGAGAGGGCCTTCTCCGTGGCTGCTCCAAGGCTCTGGAACTCCCTTCCCAGGGAAGCTAGACTGGCTCCTTCTGTGCTGCACTTTCGGAGGCAGCCAAAAACTTTTTTATTCCTGCAGGCTTTTCGAAATACGCCGGACCTGTGTTGATGTATGGTTTTGTTTTGTTTTGAAAATCTGTTACAGCTTTTAAATTTTAAAAATGTTTTAATTGTACTGTAGGTTTAATTCTATTTTAACTTTTGTAAGCTTATGTTTATATGTTTGAATTGTACTTTGTGAACCGCTTTGAGTCCCAGCCCTGGGAAAAAGGCGGGATATAAATATTATAATAATAATAATGATAATGACAATAATAATAATAATAATCTGTTGCAGAGCAGGAGCAGTAAACCAAGAACAGCAGCATTTACCTCTCCCGGGGACACCATTCCTGACGCTCTTCAACCGCAGCAGGTTCCAAGTTTAATCAGAGTAAACGTTTACATGTGGCGAATGCCGCTTTGCAAAAGCAAAAAGCCCTCTACAAAAGGGGCAGAATCAAAGGGCTGCTCCCCTCTGCTTTCCACCACAGAGTGACTGTAAGGCGTTAGCTTGTGGTGCGGGGAAAAGAAGGGGGGAAACACGATAGCGTGAATCTGTGTTTACGTTGAGGAATACCGAAATGCAAGCCGTTCCGTTTGGAGAAATGCCGAAACACTGATTGTTTCCCCCACCCCCCACCCCCATTTGGAAGTCAGAAAGGCTCACATGCCCGGCTCGCTTTCTTGCATCCACATGCCGTTGTCATAGACGGGAAGAGATTTTGCAGAACCTTGATCTCTGGAGACTGTTTATTTCACAAGGACGATGAAAAACGGGCAATGGAAGGGCCAGTTTAAGTTATAGCTGATATTTTTGTGCGGAGGACGACCCCGACCCCACCACCCCTGACGACCTCCCCTCCCATCCCCGTCTCAAAAGCTGCCACCGCTGTGCTATCTAGTGAGCCAAGTCCCAGCGAGTGCTGGGTTCCGCTTCTTCTGCACCCTCAGCTGAAGTGGCGGCCAAGACGGGCAGATCTGTAGTCAAGGCGGAGCTGCACGAAGGAGTGGAGGATGTTCTTCTCCAGAATCGCCAGCTGCTCTCCCGAGCAGACCTGCTTCAGGTTGTCCGGAGCTACGACAAGCAGGTTGCAAAGGGAATGGAGCGTGTCAAAAAGCTGCAATACCAACGCGATCTGTGGTAACGGGGGGGGGGGGGGGGGGGGGGGGAGGAAGCAAAGGGAAATCGGTGTAAATATCACACAATGCTGCTGAGATCAGCCTGGAGGTTATGAGAAGCCCTTCTCAATGCACAGACACCCCTTCCTCTTGTTCATGCACATCGCAAACCTGGAAGGCAAAGTCACTTCAATATCCCCCTTTTGCAAATGCAAGGCGGCAGCTGACATAGTAAGGCCAGCTAATTCAATATACAGCCAAGGGACGATGCCCCATATTGCACATGGCAAGCATAACTGTGGCTTACCTTGAACTCTTTGGCGCACTTCCGGTATTCAGCCACATCGCAGATGGCCAACATGCCGCCCATGCAGCTGTAGGAATATTGCTGCAGATGTTCATAAATCAGCCGGTGGAAACGCACGCCAAACTCCATCAGAACGCTGTCGACGTTCTTCCCGTCCATCGAATTTCTGATCTTTTCCACTTGCTTTCTGACATATGCACAGATTTTGGCACAGGCCTGAAAGGTAAACGGGGGAAGTTCAGAATAAGGCTCTCTTCTCAAGCCTGAAAGGGGAGGTCCGGAGCAACGGGAGGGTGTAATAGGAAAGGCTTCATCTTTCACTGGACTAAAAGTTTTGAGTTACATACAAACTAAACATCACCCACCGATCTCCAATTCTTCTCTAATCTCTCAATCATCATTCTAAAAATAACCTATTTCAACACTGAGACTTTGGTGAATGACTCGTTGAGTTCAAAAGTCAAAATTTCCTTATTGAATATAAAAGACAATGTAAGGGTTTGGTCCTTTACAATGGAGTGTGACCCCTGTTTATCACTATATTATCCCTGTATGAAGTGGGAAAATATTGGTGATCTAGCAACTCTTATGAAATGCATCAAGACATATACCTGGATTTACAGGGTCCTCTATCATTGACCCATAGGATTGCTCTCTTAACTGATTTTCCAGTCAGTCTGGGCACGTTCATAAGAACAGAAGAAGTGCCCTGCTGGATCACTGGACCTTCTCTTCTGCCGCTCCCAGACTGTGGAATGGCCTGCCGGAGGAGATTCGTCAACTTAATAGTCTTTTTGACTTTAAGAAAGCCATAAAAACCGATCTCTTCTGGCAGGCCTACCCAGTCGAATTTCAAGAGTTTTATCTGTATTTTAATAATGTATTAATTTTATATGTTTTAAATCAGTTTTATGTATTTTATGTCGATCCTGAGGGAGAGGCGGGTAAGAAATAATAATAATAATAATAATAATAATAATAATAATAATAATAATAGTTATTAGACCGAGGGTCCATCTAGTCCAGCACTCTGTTCACACAGTGGCCAACCAGATGTCGACCAAGGACCGACAAAGCAGGACATGGTGCAACAGCACCCTCCCACCCATGTTCCCCAACAATTGGTGACAGACTTACTGCCTTGGATGATCACTGAGAGGAAATAAGCCACGGTAGCTCATTTCCCCTCCCATGTGCTGGTGACAAGCCACCTAATTGGCATAACTACGCTCACAGGGCGTGGGTTGTTATGATGTCTGAACCTGACAAGGGTGGGCGGTGTGGTTTATAAACCACCCTTAAACATTTCAGGGTGGTTTGTAGACCATCCCAAGGTTCAGACATCAGGAAGACCCGGGTTATGTTATGCCTAATATTTGAGCTTATACGTTTGAATCTCTTAATACATTGTGGTTCTGTTGATAGCAGCCACAAATGGTGAGGGTAATTACACTAATCACGTGGCTCACGGCCGGCACATGCAGGGAGGGGAAAATAAGCCACCGTGGCTTGTTTTCCCTCTGCGATCATGCAAACCCAGTCTCTATCTCACAGAAAGTTCTATACGGCCAAAACGCTTGCACACTCACATGCAGAGCGTCACAGGTGCAAGAAAAAGTTCACCTTACCCATTTCATCCCTCCTAGAATTTAAAAAAGCACCCTGGCATCGCCAAAGCAGAGTTTACCTGCATGGAAATCCCACGGATGTCAATGGAATTGTAGCCCCAAGTATGTCTGCTTAAGACTGCAGCATTAGTGTGCGAGCCACATCAATGGTCTTTGATGTGCCCACCACCACAACCAACAGCAACATGCACACTTCAAATAAATGCATGTACTATAATTTTCCAAAAACGCTGGCTGCTCCCAAGACCATTTCAAACCCTGGAGTCATACTGCACTCATTCTGTGAAACACACAGGAGGGCCTTTGAAGGCAAATGCAAAACCAAATCACTGTTAAAATACACTTCTTGGCCATTTTAGGCATTATTCGTCTTCAATGTTTTATCGTACGCCTAATATTTTAGCTTATACAAAGTTTGACTCTCTTGATACGTTGAGGTTCCGTTGATGGCAGCCACAAACGTCTGGGACAGGGGGGCACAACATTTCCAAACTTTCCGAGGGCTGCAGGGGACGCTGGGCCCTGAGTGATCCTGACACAGAACGCTCTTTCCTTGCTGCTGGCAGTGGCGAGAAAAGAGCTACCTATATGAGGATGTCTCGGGGGAATCGGCAGTGGTGAGGAATTCAGCAGGGCACCTCTGGGAGGAGCAGAGTATAAGCCTTTGTGGGTGGGTGGGAGCACATATGGCCCACAGGCTGTGCATCCCTCATCTAGGAATATAGAGAGGGGAGTCAGAATTGCATTCCCTGACCTTTGGAGGAGGAGAACATTTTCATTCCTGCTCTTTGTAGGTGGCACACAATAGTTGAGATGCAAATGACTCCACAGGGTGGGCAGAAGTTTGCCTGGTGGTACTCTCTAAATACTAAATCACTGTAGGACATAATAGGGCTTCGTGCATACGGGAGGATACAGCATTATTGCGGGGGGGGGGGGGGGGAACGCAAAAGCATCAGCACGTCTGGCCCCGATCTGTGATCCGTTTTCATGCAGCGCGACAGGACCACAACTACTAAAAACTGCTGAGAATTTAGGAGCTACTCTTGTTCTCCCCGGCTGAAACCGCACAATGGAAATGCGTCAGAATTCCTAGAAGAGCGAAGGAAAACTGGACTATTAAGTCGGGCGCACGTGTGATAAAACGTATACATGGAGTGGAGTCAGCAGCCGCAGGCAAGAACGCCAGCAGCAGCCCAATTACGTGCTGTGCCGCTTGTCACTGACTAATCTATATTTAGTTACTCACATTAGTGTACTGAATCAGAACATTGTTCTCATCTTCTGGTTTGAAATCGGTCTTCTTTTGTTCAGCCGCCAAGATGTGCTTCATCTGTCCAGCCATGCAATTCAGCGTCCTTCGGAGTTAAAATACCAGGTGGCTGTTTTAAAGAGAGCATTTTGAGCCCTACAAAAAACCCCAGCCAACACGATCCCCCTCCCTTATCAAAGCAACCGCTTGCTTGTGGTGAAGCGCAGTTGCAGACCAATCCCCAGAGGCTTCTAGGAACGGTGGGCCGCTAGGCAGGATCAAATATAATTTGGAAATTTGCTATACGCTCTACATTATACATACACGCCAAAATCATCCCCACAGCATTTTTTAAATTATTCGCCAGAACCACGAACAGTTGATGTAAACCACAGAGAGATGAACTGAAGTACGAAAGCTTCACTTGCCTATCTATGCCCATGTCAAGTTTCACCTCCATTTGTTCTGTGATATCCTTTTTCTTCTGAAGGCATTCAGAGAGCTTTGGAGAAGAGCTGTGATAAATTAAGGGAGGGGAAGCCGTTATCTACGGTTTGTCGTAATGCAACCATCAACAGGACACCCTGGATTCCAAGCACTTGAATCTGTCAGGGTTTTTCCAGCTCATCCTCCCCCTATTAGTCTCAACTCTTATCATAAAAGAGGCCTCCATGCTGCAATTATGCATGGAGCAACCCAACTGATGTGAAAAGTGGCAACCGGGAGTGTTATGGGGGGCACAGAGTGGACCCACTGGACCAACCGGATGCCTCCGGGAAGCCGGCAAGGAAGACACGAGGGCAACAGCCGTCTCCCGCTGTACTTCCTAGCACGCTGCCTCTGACCCTGGAGGTAATATACAGCCCTCACAACTAGTAGCCATTGATAGCCATTACTCTCATAGAATCATAGAATAGTAGAGTTGGAAGGGGCCTATAAGGCCATCGAGTCCAAACCCTGCTCAATGCAGGAATCCACCTTAAAGCATCCCTGACAGAAGGTTGTCCAGCTGCCTCTTGAAGGCCTCTAGGGTGGGAGAGCCCACCACCTCCCTAGGTAAGTGGCTTTCCATGAATGTGTCTCATCCCACTCTGAAGCAGCAGATAATCTCAGTTTAAAAGTTGATAAACTTAATTTTAAAAACAAGAGCAAATTCTGAAAGTGCGCGAGCTCAGAAGTCAGGACAGAGCAACCGTTAGATCAGGGCGCAGGAAACGCCACACTGCATGTCTCCATGCCGTCCCCCCCAAACACGCCACAGAATCCTTGCTTATTTCCTGCCATTATGTCAGTCCCTTGCTACTTAAATTTGTGCGGCAACTCAGGGTTCATATGTAAACGTCCACGATCATTATTGCTGGGTCCAGTGGCAAAAAACAGGAGATTATTAACAGAAAATCTAGAGCTCACCGTGCATTGCAGGACCCACAGGCTTCAGGCAATGAGGCCAAACCCACAAAATACAAGGGAAGCCCCTAAGGCTTTACTATACGAGAGCTGCTTGTTCTGCACCTTTTATATGACTTGAGTCACGGGACGATATAGGAGTATGGCTTCTTGGCTCAAAGACAACAAATGACGTACCTAACCAATGGCATCAGATGGTCATTGAACTGTTTGTCAAAGAGATGAAAAATAGTATTAGCCTGGTTCACAACATCCAGGAAATAAAGATTTGCAGTTTTGGCATCTGGTGAAGAAATACCTAGAGGTAAATAAATGACACAGGTAAAACACATTTTTTGAATGGGGCTAAGAAAACAATTCACCCGACGCGCATCGGTGAGACTGAGCAACAATTACTTACATTGCCAGAGGTAACAAGAAAACGGACGTTAAGCTGTATAAAGATATATTTCTGATTAACTCTTTTTTTAAAAAAAATAAGTTAAGCATGGGAGTAGTCTAATTTATTCCATCAGCATGAATGTTCTAAGATAGATACATATCAGCAGTTTTAAGAATGGTGTTTATTTGGGGATTTGGTGGAGGATTTGGTGGGGTTTACATTGCTGTTGTTTGTTTGGAGTCTAATAAACAAGGCAGGTTATAAGGAAAATATACTACGTTACACCATTGCTCAGCCCAAAATTAAATGATCTTTTAAGTCCTTCTCAAGATGTGTTGTGCTGTGTTTATGCTGTTGCTATTGGAAATTAATTTTGAGAAACGGACACACGTCAGCTACTTTACGCTTTGCTATGAAATGGAAACGAAGGTGGTACTACACTTACCTGCCAGCCCAGTTTCTAGAGCATAATCAATGTGCTCGATGCACAAGAATTCTACGAGCAAAGAGAAAATCCTGAAGGCATTCTTCGGCAAATCTGAAGGATCAGAAAGCTTTAAAAACAGAAAGGACTTGTTAGCACTTTTCTGGCATTGAGATGTGAAGCATTCTGTGCAAGTGATTTCAAGCAGACTGCTTTGCATGGTTTCATTGAAGCCAATATAACCGTGGAGAGGCAGAGCACCGTGCAAGCGGCAGGTCTCGTTACCATCCCAAGATCCCCAGTCTTAATTTTAATGAAAACAAGATTTTTAGCCCTTGCAGCAAAGCTTGAACCTAGTTGGGCTGCATTTGCTAAAGTCCCAAAAGTTTTGTCTTTCCTCAGAGCTCTAGGCAGCTCCTTGCATCTATTACAAAATAATATTTCCTACCCTTCCCCTTATTTTAGTTTTTATTATTATTATTACTGCATTTATATCCCGCCTTTTTCCAGCAAGGAACCCAAGGCAGCATACATAATCTACCTCCTCCTCTCCATTTTATCCTCACAACAACAACCCTGTGAGGTAGGTTGGGCTGAGAGTCTTATAACTGGCCCGACGTCACCCAGTGAGTTTCCATGGCCGAGTGGGGAGTAGAACCAGGATCTCCTGACTCCCAAGTCCAACACTCTAGGCAGTACGCCACACTGGCGCTCTCTCTCTCTCTCTCTCTCTCTCTCTCTCCTGAAATTCTCTGAATTCCATCCCCGGTCTGTATCAGATTGCGTGACTGGGTTTTTCCCACTCTTTGCATGAAAATCCATGTGTATTTTTATGTGTATTTCCAAATGTTCACATCGATCGTGCGCATCTTTGAAATGTACACATTCTTCTCCCATCGATTAAAGCATATTGGTGCACTTTTTTCAAAAGTACGCATTCCTTCATGCTCATTTTTTCAAATGCATGCATGCTGTCAAATGCATGGGGGGGGGTCTGCAAATCACGTTGCAAGCTCAGAGATCTATGGACGTGGACTGCAAGTTTCATCCGAGTCCTGTGTTCTGTCCAGAAGATGTGACTTAGGGTAAATCTTGATGAAAAATGAACCGAAATGAATTTCTCATACACCCCAACTGTGCACCTTCCCCTTTTCAGAATTGGTGCTATCAACCTTTCCTTCAACGATGTCAGAAAATGCTATCAAAGGCCAATTTCAAAGGAGTACCTAAACCCCTGACTTTTGGAGGATATGGCTTCAATGCATGTCTATAATGCTGGGGAGGGGGGAACATAAGCATACTGAAGAGGGCCTCCAAAAAACATATTACCATTTTGCAGTTCCCATTAACCTTACCCTGGTCCTGACGGCAAAATCTGGAATACTTACTTCATCTCTTCATACGCTATCTTTCCGCCAAAAATCAGTTTACGAAGTGGCTCACGAAAAATGCATAAAGCAGATGATGTAAAGGATAAGAAGTTTTTTTAAAAAAATCAGCAAAAGGAAGCATGCACTAAAATTCTGTGTGTGTGCGTGCGTGCGTGCATGCGTGCGTGCATGGGTATACGCACCCTGTGACACCTCTCAAAAGCTTGTTTCGTTTCTTGCAAGAGGTTAACTACTACATCCTGGGACAGGAAAGTTTCACCATGGGTATCGATACTTGGGCCCAGGGGCAGGTTTGTCCGTTGCCGTATTCTCTCCTTGAGGTCTTGAATGCTAGAAAGAGATGCGCCAAACAGGAACATTTACCCAAGTCAAGTATTACTCAGGTTGGTTTTTCAGCCACGAAAAGCTAGCAATCTTACACAATGTACACAGAAAACAAATACCATGAATTCTTGAGAAAGACAGCAGCAAATAGAGCTTCCTTAAATAACGGAAGCCCCCATCATCTATTAGCCCTTAAAACCAGCCACTTCCCCCATGTTCCATCATGATCCAGTACTCACAAAGAAATACCCTCTTTGGCTGGAGACTGGCCATTTTTTTTTTTAAGGAAGGTGAAGGTTGCATAGAACAGGCAAAGCTGTCGGTGGGATAAATACCCATTTCTTTTGTCCTGCTACCATATGTTTTCATAGTGATTCAAAAACCAGCCAAACCTGTTATGATGAGAGATAATAGTGGGACAAAAGATGCTGTGCGCACATTGCGGGCGTTTACCAGTCTCTTAAACTTACTGCTTGCCTCCAGCCTTAGAATCAACACTCTATATATGTGCCAAGTTAGCACGGCCGGAAAGAGAGGAGCGGTCTTCGTGGCTGCACCACTAACGTGGAAACGCCTTCCCGCTGGAGGATTGCCAGAGCCTGAGCAAAATCCCTGTCACATGTATGTGCGATGCACATATGGAAAAATGAAAATATGGTGCACAGGGTATGCATGTGATATATCTAATTTCGAAATGTATGAAGGAACCTTTATTCCTCTCCCCCCCGATAATCCAAAGGGTAATTAACTAGAAAGTTGGAAGTAGACTAAATAAGATGTTACAACTGGAAGACATCTTTTGCTCATGCTAAGTTATTTCACAGAACATCTCTACAGAAGTGTCCCACTCAAGAAAACATTACAGTAGGTCCACATTATAAATGTATTTGCTAACATCTTAAGCAAATGTGCCACATTCCTGCTGGACATCAGGAAAAACTTCCTGACTGTTAGAGCAGTACAACAATGGAACCCATGACCTCGGGAGGTGGTGGGCTCTCCCACATGAGAGGCATTCAAGAGGCAGCTGGACAGCCATCTGTCAGGGATGCTTTAAGGTGTATCCCTGCATTGAGCAGGGGGTTGGACTCGATGGCCTTATAGGCCCTTTCCAACTCCACTAGTCTATGATTCTAGATCCAAAAATACTGCAAATTTAAAATAGTAAGTGGGCTGGAATAAGATGGAAAGCCAGAACTTACCCTCCACTCCCGATGGCTCTCTTTTGATGATTCTTTGACTCATAATAGCGCTGCAAAATCATGGAGCTCCGGCTTCTCAGATAACCAATTTCCACCTCAATGTAATTCTCCAAGTAGGAAACGAAGATGGATTTGATAAGCTTAGACAAGAAAGTCTGCTTATCACTGCCCAAGTTAAACTCCATCAATTTGCTTGAAAGATTAGTAGTCCTTTATGTTAAAGGGGGGAGGGGGGGAGCAAAAGAAAGGAGCAATGTATTTGTAGGAGTTAAAATACAGGTATAGCATTTACGATATTCACGTCTAACGGGGTGCAGTGAGAGGTCTGGACGCACCGAGCAAATGTGGACTTGCTTGATCCCCTAGACTGGAGACCACTGCAAAAGCCTCATGGAAGGACAGGAGCTATTTAATAAGTGTGCAACCCTATGCATGTTTAAGACAGAAATAAGTCCTACAACTGCCAGACTCCGATGTATGCTCAAACAGACTTATTTCTGTCTAAGCATGCATAGGATTGCACCCCAAATCATTTCTAAAGTTAACTTAGGGAATGCCAACAGCACCTCCAGCTTATTTGTATTTGGCTGCAAGAAGAATAACTTGTGTTACAATTAGTGTTACACTCCTAGTTTATTTAGCATGGAAGTTAACATATTTCATGAATGGGCGCCAAACTTCATGATTAATGTGCAATCATCTCTCTGCCACCACCATCGCCATCATCTCTCTGCCACCAACATCTCCCATTCTTTTGAGCAGGAGGCAGTGAAATAATACTGAATATATATCCACATAGTCACCGGGGGCCACCACCAAAAGGCACTTTTTGTTAGCCGCATTTTTTTTACGCTAAATTCTTTTTGAATGCCTCAGCAACAAGATGTTTCTAGACTAACCTTCCACTTTCATATCCTAGCGAAGTTAGGCACGCGTGTGCATGTAACAGTGGACAGCTGCGTGTGCAAACAGATACTATTTCAAAAGCAAGCCAAAAAGATCACACAGCTCAAAGAATAGCCCACCATTCCAAAAGAAAGCAGCACCAATGTGCAGAGCGTCTGCAGAGGGAAAACCAAATTGAGCAAGCAGCCATGGGCCTTTGTAATTTGATTCTTTTGGAAGCATTATAATAGGCTGACCAGATAAAATCCAGGTCAGGGCTCATGTAACTTTAACAGTTGTAGAGAAAAGGGAATTTCATTTCCAGTGTTATTTGTATGCAATTAGTTCCTGGTGATATTCCCTCTTCATCACCACAGTTAAAGGTGCATGCACTATACTAGAGTGAACATATACAAAAGGAGGCAGGGCCCCTGCAACTTTAACTGCTGTGATGAAGAGGGAATTTCACCAGGAACTAATTGCATACAAATGACACTGGCTGAAATTCCCTTTTCTCTACAACCGTTAAAGTTACATGAGCCCTGACCTGGATTGTATCTGGTCACCCTACATTATAAAGCAGCACCCACCTTGTATATAGTTCATAGAGGCTCTGAAGGTACTGTTCTGCATCTGATTTCTTGTGTTCTTCCAACTGGTCCTTTATATAACTCTGTGAAACCAAGGCGAGTATTTCCAGTTATTTATCTCCCTCGGGAAAGCAGGCACCTTGAACCCATCCATGTACATTTAAACCAGTTTGGGGAACTTCTTATCCAAGACAACTGAAGTTCCAAAAAATAACATCTCCATCATAATCCATGCCAATGTCACTCTGCCTCTATTTATCCCTGTTTCAGAAATCACACTGTTTCGTTCCTACACTGTTTCAAATTCCATCCTTTCATTGTAACCTAACTACTACTATTCTCATGTTTGTTCTACACACTGTAGGTGGTGGTGAAGGAACTGTCGCTAATCCTGATCTCCTTTGCATCGATTCCACCAGATGTGCTGTGTTGTATACTCCACTGAACAACAAAGTGTTTTATTGGTGTTTTATTGGTATTTTAATGATGTATTGGTTTTATGTGCTTTTAATGTTTTGTATTTTGTGTTTAATGCTGTTCCCCGCCTCGATCCGTTGGGAGAGGCGGGTAATAAATAAATATATTATTATTATTATTATTATTATTATTATTATTAGCTGCAGACCTGGAGAAATATGAGAAGTGGATGTCCGAATTTGGATCTGCTTAACCTCAGAGACATCTCTTCACAAGGGATTTTAGCTTTTCAGTTACAAAATGTGACAAGGACTTAGAAATCTTTTAAGGCTTGAATTTTTTTGCTATGGACAAGACCCCTTTTAAACTTTTTTTTTGCACTTTAAAGGGAACAAAATAAAATGTTACGCTATGAGATCATGATATTTCATGGATGAATACTAAAAACTACATAGCTAGGGAAACCCCATGCAGTTTTGGTTGTCTGCACTTTAACAGTGAATGCTAGTCCTAGTCTTTCATGGCTTTTATCTGCCAATCATATATGGGATTGTGCAGGGAAAAGGCAACAAAATTGATTGTGTTATACCCTAGGTCTTAGGCCATATCATATGTCTAGTTAGATCCCAACCTCCTTGAATGTAGGACTGACGTTTTCATTCTTTGCTTCTGCCTCTCTCCCTCTTCTAGAGAGCTCATCAGTATGATCCAGGATGAAAATGTTGAGGATCGCTTTACACTGCAGTCATGTTGCCATGGCTGCACTGGTATTTGATAGAATATTGATATTATTATTATTATTATTATTATTATTATTATTTCTCCGTTACAAATGACGTGCCAATACCTAAGGTTATGTTCTTGTCATACAAAGCCCTAAACAACCTGGGACCAGGACTCCTAGCAGACTGCCTTCCCTTATACATGCCCAGGCAATCTTTAAAATCATCAGAGGAGGCCTTGCTGGTCATTCTGAAACTAACAGAATGTCGTTACGCAATATCCCAGGGGCGAGCCTTCTCGGTAGCGGCACTGAAAACCCTCCCTCAGGCAGTTTGGGAGGCAGAAAATGTGGCACCTTTCAAACGCCTCCTGAAAACACACTTGTTCATCCCGGCGTTTCCTGGGCTGCAAGTAAATTAATCCTGCCATTCCGCTTTTATTTAAGTGTTTTTTTAATCACAAAATTTTATTTTAGTTTGAAATAAGGTTAACAAAATAAAGGCAATTAAAAAAAGAAGAAAAAAAGCATAATAAATCAAAATCACTAAAGAAACAAAGGAATTCACTAATTATAAATCTATAACTAATGTTTTTATGGAACTTCTACAATAAAATGGCCTACGTAGGAGCTCAATACCTAATGAAAGCAAAAAAAAAAAAAATACAAATTCTACAACATACATGTTGTATTGCTTTTATTATAATTGGAATTGTTTTTAATGTTGTGTTTTTAATATTGTACTTTAAATGTGATTTTAATATTTATACATGAACCACTGAGAATTTTTATTAAATGAATTGTTTATTTACGGTCAATAAACCAACACAGTAATCGATTTAGCTGTGTAAAATAAATAAATAATAATAATAATAAAAACACATTTAGCTGAATGCTGTTCTTGGATATTAAGTACAGGTCTATACAGTGTCAACACAAGCATCCGAGGCTCTACCGACTCACACATTGGCTGAATTCGAACGACATATTAGGCAACGGAGGGATAAATAACGTACTGACCGTGCGTTAGGCAGGCGGAGCTCCACACACGACACGTTGCAGCCGGCACTGCTCGGCACCGGCAAACGCCCCGGCTGCTACGAACGGACGGCGGCCATTTTGGTTGCAGCATCTGCTCCCTCCCCCTCCCTCAGTCCCCCCCAGCCGTATCCCAGCATGCACCGTGAGTTCTACTGGATGTATAGAGCGGCGGGGGGGGGGGGCTGCTCTGGCCGGCAGAACTCTATTCCCAAACGAAATAGTCCACGGAGACGGGGGGGGCTCAATTCGGACGACACGTTAAACAACGGAGTTTTGGGCTAAACAACGTGCAAGCCCGCTGTTTCCCTCCATTGTTTAATTCTCCTGCTTAGCGTACTGTCAGTTCTGTGTGCGTTGTGTGTTACCCTCCACATGACACAATAAGCAACACAACTGACAATTGTTCCCCCCCTCCTCCGTTGCTTAATATGTCGTCCGAGTTCAGACAACACGGTAGTCAATGCAGCGTGAAAACTCCACTCAATGGTTGAGTTTGTAGGGGGTACTCCCCACACAACATGTTCTAACTCCACTGTTGTGTGACTGTGGGCTACCATGGAGTTGAGAAAAAAGCACCTTGAGGTTTGATTGACAGTTCCTCTGCCCTCCCGATGGTATCCCATAAGCCATTGCTGCGAAAAAAACAATCCCGGCAGTTCTCTTAAGAGTGGCACTCGCTCCGTTCGCCTCTCTTGCCAGGGAACTCTGTGCCAGTGGGAAAAATCAACTCAACGCAACGGGAAACTCCACGGATCCCGCCACACAACATGCAACACAAATGATTGTCCAGGAACTCTCCTCTGCACAGAGTGGATATTCTGCGTGGAGTGTTTTCCAAAAACACTCCACCGCTGCATGGAGTTTTCCCGCCAGTCAACACGTGTCTCAACAATGTGTAAAAACTCCACCGTGGAGTTCTAAAACCACCATTGACTAACGTGTTGTCCAAACTGAGCCATAGCTCGTCTGCCCCTTCACCATGCTCAGGGATGCAGTTCCATGGAAAACCCCGGGTCTCAGAGGTAAAACAATGTGGAGCAGGAAGGAGAATAAGCCATACCACCCTAACTGGCGCAGAGAAGTAGCTGCTCTAGAGCATACAAAGCACACACTAGGTTTGAGGTGATATTACATTTTTAACATGAGAACATTCCACAATCCTTTTCTTGCCCATTCCCATGAAGTTTTTGTGAAGTAGGTTACTGCCATGTTCAGTGTACACAGGAGTACCTTATGCTTTGTTTGTGTGAACTGCCCGAGACTGCCCAATATGACTAGGACTATACTACAGTATGGACCCAGGTGTCCTAGCAACATTCTCCATACATGACTACTCTGGCAGGCAAAGAGATTGAGGGACACATACAGCACAGGGCCATGCCACCTATCGAACACAATTTATTCTCACGTGGAAAAAGCTTGAGTTCATAGCAATTAAGGTTTGAAATGTTGGAACAGGTAGCTGCGGCACAAAGGTGATGTACTACACAAAGAAGAAGGCAATGAAACCCGTGTACATTTCTGTATTATTATTATTATTATTATTTTTAAAAAACAATACTTAAGCAGCAGCAAACAGCTTTGAGTTCTTGCAAGTCACCTGAAGTCTGATTTCAAAGATATTCTGGATGAGTTTGGCCATTACAGTCTCTGGACTGCTAAATATATCTCCAACTTGTTTGTTCACATTCTGGCAGAGAATAGCAGTATCTTCAAATATATCACTCCTCAAGTAAGCACCCTGAATGTTAGAAAAGTCAAAAGAGAGTTTCTACCATAAAAAAATATCCATATCTGTAAAACAACACCATGTGTATATGTATGTAAGCCGCCCAGAGAGCTTCGGCTATTGGGCGGTATAAAAATGCAATAAATATATAAATAATACTAGAGTAAAGCCCGTGTCGCCATGGCCATCATTAATCCCGCTCCTTTCCTGCTTTTGGCCCCTCAGTCCCCGAAACCACAGAGGAGCTCATGAATAATGCAAATATCCCCCCCTCCGAAATTACCATGTGGTACGGCCCTGCCTCCTCCCTCATGCATTCTGATTGGCCACCTCTGTCCCCTCTCCCCTGGTAATGGCAGCCTAGTGATGCAGCCCACCCAGCACCTGCCTTTGCGCCACACTGATTGGCCAAGCAGGGCTGTCTGTCCTCCTGCTGGCAAAAGGGCTGCCCTGCCTGTTTTCCAGGGAGGAAATTAATTGCTATTCAAGCTCAAGCTTTGAACATTTTCAAACTTCCAACGTTTTCTGCACATCCACGCTGCTCAAGCTTCAGTTTAGAACAAAAATTAGCAAAGTCGGTCTGACAGATCTCAAGTCATAAGCCTTACACTACCGCATTCTTATATAGAATCCTTTGCAAATCTGACAAGTGCAAACATACTTTAAACCAAGCCCTTACCTCTTGGCACTGTTTTATATACACATCAACACAGTGGGAATATCCCTGCGGGAGGAAAAGAGATATTACAATTCAGACATATTATTACTATCATTAATGAATTTTTCAAGTTTTATTTTGGGAAGTGCACTGGGCACCAAACATCCTTCCGCCTGGCTCTTTCTTTCCTTCCTCAGCCCCTTGGGAGTTCTACTCTGCCGACAAAGATAGAACCAGGATGACAAAATAGGCAATTAGATGGATTAGTTCCCCATAGAGTGGTTCTTTCGCTTTTACCAGACACACACTAGAAGGACACGGTTATTCGTCAAACTCAACAGCCTCTCAGACCCGTTATTTACTTAACGATTCATTCAGAATTAAGCCCTTTAATATGCAATATTTGGGGCTCCAAACTGTTTCACCTTGAGATAGATAAGAGTAGAATTCACACATAGCTTTAAGCACATGTGCCCAACCTCATCCCCCTCCAAACAAAGTTTAGCCATGGCCACCAAATTCAGCCCTTACAAGCACTTTCAAAAGATGATCAGTTTGAAGCACAGAAAGTCTGTAATGGGAAAGAGATCCTCATTGTGGGACACTCACTAAGAATTATTTTCTACAAGTCCTGAAGGAACTTACAGTCCGCAGCTAAATCCCAGGGAGAAAATCCTGCAGAGACTTATAGTCGGGAGCTAAATCCCAGGGAGAAAATCCTGCAGAGACTTACAGTCAGGAGCTAAATCCCAGGAAGAAAATCCTACAGAGACTTACAGTCGGGAGCTAAACCCAAAGGCGAGAAACCAGCAGAGACTTTAGAGTTCTTCCAGCCCTGCGTTAACACAGATTCCTCAGCAGTCGCAGAGAACTTCAACCACAGACTTAAACTAAACCCAAGTTTGGAAAGGGGCAATAAAAGTAATACATAGTTATTGTCACAAGGGCGCTGTGCTGACCTAACTAGTGGAGAAATCTGCTTATAAACAAAAGTGGGGCTTAGTTTCAATTCAGGCTGTGTTTTAAGCCTTTAGCAGCAGCTCATAAACTAGCATTCAGGTACAGACATTGTCTGATCCAGCATGGCTCCTATCATGTTCTGTACATTACATTGTTACACAGAGAGTAAACTATCAGTTGCAGAAATCGCAATGAGACATGAAGGGCAGGGGAGAGTCCACAGCTCAGTGGGTAGAACTCGTGCTTTGCATGCAAAAGGTCCCAGGTTCGATCCCTGCCACCTCCAGAAAGGCCAGAAAAATCCAGCCTGAAACCCTGGAGAAACACTGCTGCCAGCCAGTGCCAACACTACTGGGCTAGATAGAACAAGGGTCTGACTCAGTATAAAGTAGCCTCCTATGTTCATATGCATGTGTTTCCACCAATTTGAAAATGCCCTAGACAGAAAGGAGCACCCTGGTCCCAAGGAGGGGCAAAGAAGAAACTATGAAAACAAAAGGGCAGGAAGTTTCAAAATGGCACCAGTAAGAAGGGAATGCCGTGTGTTGTGCCTTGCAGTTGGGTGGCCATATGGAAGGGAGAACAGGGCTCCTGTATCTTTGTAGAGAAAAGCGAAATTCAGCAGGTGTCATTTGTATGCATGCACACCTGATGAAATTCCCTCTTCATCACAACAGTTAAAGCTGCAGGAGCCCTGCCCTCTTGAATCTGTAGTATAGCTAGCGTGACCAGATACAAAAGATGGCAGGGCTCCTGCAACTTTAACTGTTGTGATGAAGAGGGAATTTCACCAGGTGCTGTACGTATGCAAAGGACACCTGCTGAAATGCCCCTTTCAATACCACCGTTGAAGATACAGGAGCCCTGTCCTCCTTTCCATATGATAAATCGAGTTCAACTGTCATTCATGGAGGAAACAGCACAAGAGCCAAAGTTCCAAGGACAGAAGAAACTACTTTATCCAGCAGCAAAATGTATTGATTTACATGCTGGGAAACAGCTGGTAGGAACCAAATCATCTGGGTGGATTAGCAAGGGCTGCACAGTCTCCCATCCCACCCCACCCCACCCCATCTATGAGAAAAGCGAGAGTTTCTGGAAGGCGCTATTTGAAGCTGAAATCATTCTCATATTCAAAGGTCAAAACCCTTGCCTCAAATTATACCCGACTTGGTTTAGGCTGCAATCCTACGCCTGTTCACTCAAAGTGAATCCCACTCCCAGGGAAGTGTGCCTAGGATTGTAGCTATAGAAACTGACTTCTCACCTTAAAATGAAGCAAGACCGCCGCTACTTCTCTCATCCTGTAGATCTGTCCCCTCCTTTGCGCGCTGGTAAACTCTTGGATCAGTTGGCACTCTAAATCATGGTATTTACCTGAGTGCAAGGGGGTGGGAATAAAATAAAATGTCAGAGTTGATGAAGCAGGAGCAGCAGGGAAATTTTCTAATAGATTAAACATGTTAAGGGGAGAAACGTACTTGCTATTTTGGATTTTACTTCAGCAAACCTGTTGACAAAAATATATATTTAATTAAAACCCACACCTTAGCACTTAAACTCTCCATCCAAAAACCCCTTCACTTATCACACATATTAGTTGCAATACCTAAGATTTATCTGAAGTGTCCATTAAACTCCCCCATAAAGAATAAACCACAAGCATACCGAGATGAACCTATGTACTATACAAGTACACTTTTCAGAAGTTGAGACTGGGGAACACTCCCTGTCTAGTTATCCTCGGTGGCAAACATAGGTTTGTTGTGCCCTAGTGTATGGTCTTGGGCCAGTCCCCATTTCTCAGCCTAACTTACCTCAGAGTTGCTGTGAGGAAAAAAATGGAAAGGGGGGGGAGGGATCACATACACTGAGCTCCTTGGAGGAAAGGAGGTCAACTCCAGGATGAAACCGATCTTCTAGATCCAATTCAACTGGGCCTCAGACCTGGTTTTGGAACCGAGAGTGGCTGAGGGGCCCTGTGAGAATACCTTTGATGAGAGGACAGACTGAGTGCGACCCTGTTGATTCTCTTGGTCCTCTCACAGCTATCAATATTGTCAACCATGGTATGCTTGTGGTTGGGCCGCCTCAGTTCAGGCTTGGAGGTACGGCATTGCAGAGGTCCTGCCCCTACTTGGAGGGTCGATTCCAGAAGGCAGCGCTAGGGGAGCGCTGCTGTGCCCTGCCGCACTTACGCTATGGAGTACCACAGGGCTCCATTTCATCCTGTTTAACATCTACATGAATCTGCTGGAAGAAACCATCTAGAAATGTGGACTGATGACACCCAACTCTACCTCTCCTTTTCTTTTAATTTGAGTGATGCAGCCGTGTTTTGAATCAGCATTTGGATGCAGTAATGGAATGGATGAAGGCCAATCAATTGAGACTCAGTCCAGACAAGATGGTACTTGTTAGTGGGTGGTTCGCCTGCCTGGCTAGATACAGTGGGTGGTTCGCCTGCCTGGACTCCCCCCCCAAAAGGATCAAGTTCACAGTTTGGGGGTGCTCATGGATCCAGCATTGTCACTGGAGCCTCTATGGCTGAGCACGTTTGTCCAGCCAATCTGATATACCAATTCCCACGGCTTTGCTACAGTTATCCATGTACTGATAAGCTTTTGCTTGGGTTACCGCAGTGTATTGTGCATGCGATCGCCTTTGACGATGTTCTAGAAACTTCAACTAGTTCAGAATAGGGTGCCGTATTATGTCAGTACTTCGCCATCTGCACTGGCTTCCACTCAGTTTCCAGCCCCAGCTTGGGGCCAGGTTACCTGAAGGACTGTCTCCTCCCGTATACACCTACCCAAACCCTAAAATCATCTGCTGAGGCTCTTCTTGGCTGCCCCACCAAATGAGGTGAGATGGGTGACTACTAGGAAGAAGGCTTTTTCAGTGGTGGTACCCTAGTTATGGAATGTCCACCCAAAAGGGGGCCACCTGTCCTTTTGGCACCAGGTGAAGGCGTTGTCATTCCCCCATGCTTTTTAGGGCACAATCTTATGCATGTTTAAACAGAAAAAGGTCCTGCAGCTCCCAGCATTCCCCAGCAGCCATGCTGGCTGTGGCATGCTGGGAGTTGTAAGACTTTTCTCTGTCTAAGCATACATAGGATAGGGCCCTTAATCTTTTAGATTTAAAAAACGTGTTTTAAATTCTTGTGCTGCTGTTGGCATTATCTTGATTTTCTTCTGCGGCTTTTAATTCATTATAGTTTACAGATTATGTTTTATCGTATTGGTGTACTTTATTGTTTTACCTTATTTTGTGAACCAGAGCTTCGGCAAATGGCTAAAAATGCACTAAATAAATAAATATAAATTAGGATTAAAAATGTTTAAATATCAAGGTTCTTGGGCAAGATGTGCCTCCCACTGACTGAATGATTGAGCCTGCAATTCGATGCACATTTATCTGGGAGTAAGCTCCACTGAACATAGTAGAACTTACATCTAGGTAAATCAGCATAAGGTTGCATTGTAAATCATCTATCATGCGGTCACCTGCCACAGAAGGGGAAATGTCATTAAGTAGAATGGGGGGCTATTAATTCTAAACAAAAAAAGTATTTTGTTAATGAGGTTTCTTGCATGAAATTTGTCATGGCCCTAGGATTTCGGGTTATGACATTTTCCCCCCTTCAAAACTATTAAATGAGCCAGTTGAAAAAGAGACAGAAATCAAAGACATTTTACAATTGTCAGTCATACGTCACCTGTCAAAAGGTAATTCCTGTGCTATCAGGTGCAGCTTCTGGATGATATCAGCTGCCTCTTCAATCTATAAGGAAAAGAGATACAATTTCCTGGAAGAGAAAACTATGCCAGTAGATCACTTGCTCCTTCAAACTGAAAGCATTCCGCAGTGTCCTCCTTAGTATAAGGAAATCATATCAGCCGCTTACTTTAGTGACAGTCTGAGATATTTCTGGAAAATATTTCCATAATGCATCTACGACTGACAGGTCACCTGGAACCTGCCCTCAGATTTCAAATCCTCTCTCAAAACTAAGTTGCAAAGAGTTTATTTAAAACTTTATCCACTAAACTTGCAATCATCTCCCTGACTGCATGTATACGGACTCTTCAGCGGACCAATAGAATATTTTAGGAAGTTCCTACCAGCTTCTTAAACCAGAAACAGAGCGGCTCCTTTTGGCACAGCTGCTGCCTCATTTACTTCCACTGCATGTGACAGGCTAGAGGGGAGTGAAATGGTCCTCTGAGAAGTCTGAAGATAAAGGCTCAGTTCAGACAACACGGTTCTCAACAGTGGTTTTAGAATTCCACGGTGGAGTTCTCTGGCAAGAGGGGCAAAAGGAGCGAGTGCTGCTCTAGGACAACCGACAGGAATGTTTTTTCACAGCAATGACTGATGGGATACCATCGGGAGGACTGGGGGAGGAGAGTGGAGGAACTGTCAATCAAATGTCACGATGGATTTTACTCAACTGCACGGTAGCCCACAGTCACACAACGGGGGAGTTAGAACATGTTGTGTGGGGAGTATTACCTAAAAACACAACTGTTGAGTGGAGTTTTCACACTGCGTTGACTACCGTGTTGTCTGAACTGAGCCAGAGTATACTACTGCCCTCGCAGACAGCTCAGGAGCAAGGCTATCTTGTCTTCAAGATGGCTTCTCCCAATCTACTGCCAGGCCAAGTGTGGTATCATGGTGACAGTACTGCACTAAGATGGAGGCATTCCGTGCAGTGCAGTGGTGGGACAACTACTTTCCAGGCACAAAGTACCAGGTTCAATCCTCGGCATCTATGTGTAGACCTGGGAAAGAGCCACGTCTGAAACTACGGAGAGATGCTGCCAGTCAGTGTAGACAACACTGGTCTAGATGGATCGAGGCTCTGACTTGGCATAAAGCAGCTTCTTATGTTCCACTCTAGGTGGCTCTGGATGAGTCATCTCCCTTGGCCTGACCTACCTCAAAGGGTTGTTATGAAGATAAAATGGAGGGAAAACAATACAAGCCATCCATAGAGGAAGGGCAGGATGAAAATGTGATAGATAAATAAATAAATGCCTAGTATCTTCACACAGACTATATCATTAAGTTCTCTGGGAAGGAGGAATTGCCAAAATAAATTAAGAATAATCTTTCAGCAGCAAGTACACATTTTTAAAGCTTAACAGTTGGCTTTGGTCCTGTACGCAGGGAACCTTCAATTAACACGCAACCAGAATTTTAGTTGCAAAACACACTATGTGCATAAAGACGTTCTGCAAAATTCTAGTCTGAGTGAGACAGCCTCGCCTGACATGGTGAAATAAATGATTTGTCTTTTCATGACTGCTTGTCATGACAAGCTAGGATAGGAGAGCAGGTTTTATCATCCATGCACGTAAACTTCAGTGAGATTTGCAAAGCTGGGCTAAAAATAGGCAAAAATTACAGTTCTGAAAACTGCTAAGATTAGTAAGGCAATCAAAACCCTTTGAAGTATAAAGTGGCCCATGTGAACACAAATGGCCGGGTACAGCGGGCTGGGGTTATTGGGATTCTTTGCACATGGGCACTGAGACCGCGCTACAAGCAGATCACGCTTACAGGTGTATTATAAATTGAGAGCAATAGCAATTCATAACACTGAGGCAAGAAAAAGATTTCAGAATGATGTAATCGAAGACACCTTCTAACCTATATGTCCTAGGAATAGCAGGTCGGGTGTCCCTGCTTGAAGGCACCCTGAGCGCCTTTCAGCAGGGACATCCAACATACATACACACACCTGCTTACACCTTCCCAAGGGGAGTGCAGGCAAAAGTGTGCAGCTGGTAGGGCACACCTGTTTGAATACATCCCAAATGCTTTCAGGAAAAAAAGAAGGCTAAGGGGAGACCTGATAGAGGTGTACAAAATTATGCATGGTGTGGATAATGTGGACAGGGAGACATTTTTCTCCCTCTCTTGAAATACTAGAACCCAATGGGGTCATCCCAAGAAGCTGATTGGTGGGAGATTCAGGACAGATCAAAGGAAGGACTTCTTCACACAGCGCATAGTTAAACTCTGGAATTCACTATCACAAGATGTGGTGATGGCCACCAATTTGGATGGCTTTCAAAGGGGGTTGGATGAATTCCTGGAGAAGGCTATCAACGGCTAGCAGCCCTGATGGTTATGTGCTACTGCCAGTATCCGAGGCAATAAGCCTGTGTGCACCAGTTGCTGGGGAACATGGGTGGGAGGGTGCTATTGCACCATGTCCTGCTTTGTTGGTCCCTGGTCGAGAGCTGGTTGGCCACTATGTGGACAGAGTGCTGGACCAGATGACCCTCGGTCAGATCCAGCAGGGCACTTCTTGTGTTCTTATGTATGAAACAGCATCAAACATCCTCCAGAGCAGGTGGGGAAAGGAAATGCCACTTTGGCCCACACATGGGCCAAGACTCCCTAGATGTCTTGGCTGCACAGCTGCCAAACAACCCCATTTGCAACAGCAATTGCGAACAGGAACACAATTCTTGGGAAATGTTCACAATTTCCAGCACTTGCATTCACATTGGAAAATGTGTGTTTGCGCAAATGCTCAAATCTCCAACAAATCCGCATTTTCGCACTTTAGCCTATGGAGGAAAATGCACATATTTGATAACAAAAATTCACATTTTGAAAATGGGGTAAAATGCCCACTTTTAAAAAATGTGTATTTTCCTCAACTGAAAGAGAGAGAGAAAAGACTTTGCTTGCATTCCATAACTGCAAATGAAATGAAAAGAGGTGTAGCTTTGAGGAAGAATTCGGAGAACTTGAACGAGTTTGAATGTCACATATTCACCCATCCCCGGTCCTAACGTTTATCTATATTACTACACAACTACTTTGAACTGATTCTGGAATGATTTTTGGAATGATACAGAATGATACAGAAGCAGACAAGCTGGAGCGTGTTCAGAGGAGGGCAACGAGGATGATCAGCGCTCTGGAAACAAAGTCCTATGAGGAGAGACTGAAAGAATGGCCTGCCAGGAGAGATTCGCCAACTTAACAGTCTTCCAGAATTTAAGAAAGCTATAAAGACTGATCTGTTCCAGCAGGCCTACTTAGTTGATATTTAGGAGTTTTATTGGTATTTTAACAATGTAGTAGTTTTTATATGTTTTAATCAATTTTATGTATTTTATATCATGTGTTTTAATGTTGTTCCCCGCCTCAATCCGGAGGGAGAGGCGGGTAAGAAATAAATATATTTGGAAAAGAGAAGACCCAGGGGAGACATGATAACACTCTTCAAATACATGAAAGGTTGTCATACAGAGGAGGGCCAGGATCTCTTCTAGATCATCCCAGGGTGCAGGACATGGAATAATGGGCTCAAGTTACAGGAAGCCAAATTCTGGCTGGACATCAGGAAAAACTTCCTGTTAGAGCCGTACAAGAATGGAACCAATGACCTTGGGAAGTTGTGGGCTCTCCCACCCTAGAGGCATTCAAGAGGTAGCTGGACAGCCATCTGTCAGGGATGCTTTAAGGTGGATTCCTGCATTGAACAGGGGGTTGGACGATGGCCTTATAGTCCCCTTCCAACTCTACTATTCTATGATTCTATGAAATTATATAAAAAGCAGAAAATACAACTTTCAAAACATTAGAGCAAATGTTTATTAGCACACAATTAGCAACCCTACTGTGGTGAAAACCTAAATACAAACTATCAGAAATAAAGGAAAATGCAGTTCTAGTTACCTTACTTGGTTTCTAGGATAAATTTAGATATTATCTCCAAATAACTCTCCCTTGACATTCAGTTCAAATTTCAGTGATTTCAGGAGTACTGGATGATTTAAAATGTGGGGATCATTTGGAATTAATAAGTACATGGGCCTGACTGAAAATGTATGAACTGTAATGGGAGCAATGGGAGAGTATAGAACTTTATTTTAGTAATTTCAGATCCGAAACATCTTAATTTAAAGTAGAAAAATGAGAAATCTTAAAGACACAAAAACACTGTCACAGATGTAAATGGACAAAGAAAAGTGATGTATGTATTAAGCGGGGTGGAGTTTGGGGATGTTGTTGGAGAAAAGATTTGAAAATATGTGTGGAAGAAGGCATGGCTAACTTCAGCAGCGAAGAGAAAATTGCTAGAAGAGGCTAAAGCAATGGCATTTGATGTTTAAACTGAAAAACTGGGTTTAAGCACTGTTTGCAAAGTAGGATCAGATTGGACATCATGGGAAACTATGGTTAAACAAACCACAATATTTGCTTCAATGCCGGACACATGAGGAGAGGAGGGAACACGGCTTATTCTTGGCCCAACGAAAATGGTTTATCAAACCAAAATGGTTACGTCTGAACAAGGCCACAGTAGGGCTTTATATCTTATGTCTTGGTTTTAAATTGTGAAGCCATATTCATAAGGAGAGAAATGCGCCCACACACCTGCAGAGATTATTTTAACAAGGTACCTTGGTTTTCACTGTACACCCCTAGGAAGAAACAGAGCAGCACATTAACAGTTTCTTGGAGCCTAAAAACACCTCCTGATACTACTTATCTCTATAAAGAGAGAGATCTCAAGAGTCGTTTAGGGGGAAGTGTTCATTCACAAGTCAGATGAATTAAAGTGGGAAGCTCAGAAGAAGAAGAAGAAGAAAAAAAAAACACAAGAGATTTCCAAAGTATTCTAAAGAGTTACTCTCTCAGCATCCTTCCAAGTCGCTTATGATTTTGCAAAATGAAAAAAGAAAAAAAAAGTGACAGCGCTTTTGAGAATGGCTGAATCTGCAGGTAAAGAAAGTTAATCTGCACTCCAGAACAATGCAGCTTGGACAAGACGCTCACTGGGGAGTCGGACCGTGGAAATGTTATAGCAAGAATTGTAATTAGGGCAACTCAGCTTAGGGTGAGCATCCTCTTCCAATCCTGCTGACGGGTCTTACCTTTTCAGGGTTGGTGAAAACATCAGACTTCAGTTCTCCATCTAGAAACTCATTAAAGTACTTCATCAGTTTGTGAGCCTCGACTAGCCGTTGCCGTGGTGTGTTGACCCCCTCCAGCAGGTCGCCAAGGTGACAGACTTTAGTTGCCACGTAGCTGACATGCTCATCTAGTTCTTGGAAGTGTTGGAAGGCAACCTGGGAGAAGCAGCCAGACAAAGCAATAATGTTTGTGTTTACTGTAATTAAGGAAAGCCAAGCTATTCAATAACATCCAAAAGAACAAAGGGCTCAGAAGCCAAGAGAGGGGGAAGATTCAGCACCCAGCCGTTCTCCAGTCAAATGTGCAAACATCCACAGAAATCAAAAGCAAGCACGAAGCAAACTAATTGCAGTGGTGCGATCTACATGGCAGAGATCTCAACACA
This sequence comes from Anniella stebbinsi, assembly GCA_029215795.1. Lineage (NCBI taxonomy): Eukaryota > Metazoa > Chordata > Lepidosauria > Squamata > Anniellidae > Anniella > Anniella stebbinsi. Next base: position 366,915,590 of record JARDYH010000001.1, read on the forward strand.
GATTTGATATGGGCAGTGCCTAAAGTGTGTAGCGGCCTAAATGCTCAGTCAGATTGGTTCTAATTGTTTAAGCAAAATATACAGAATATGCACATGCAGTCCTTTCCACCTTAATCACATGTTTCTGTTCTTACTCATTGACCCTTTAAGGTTTGTAGTTCCGCAGCTGTCGACTCATGCATGGCCAGCAGGACTAGCTAATGGTTGCAGATGTAAAGTACGATGTAATCAAAGCAACCGGAGATACATTTTCATATGTAAAGGATATTCGTATAGACTTTAAGGTAAGTTGACTTACTGTATCTCATTTCGCCTTGATAGTGGCTGATGAGAGGCAAAAGATTGATGCCGTTGTCTTAGTAACAACCCATCCTCACTACCGAGAACAGTAATGCCCTTTTACTGAAGCAACGCCCCACACAATAAATAACAGATGCCTTCTCTCAAATTATGTTTGCTGTTAGGTATATAGGAAGCGAGTCCCAATTGCCAAGTGACTGCAAGAGTGTGCCTCTACTGCTCCAGAATTAAAATTCAGGAGACAAAAATGACATCAATAACTTGTTACTTAAAACTGGGATATAAGCTTAGGACATGGTCCGGCAGGAAGCTCTCCCCTGCAAAGACATGGAATGAGTCCCACTGCCTACCTGGTTGCTCTTTTGAAGCTCTTGAACTTTCTTGGCAAATTCTTTGGCTTCTCTCTGGACTTGCTGCTCTAACTTTTCCACCCTTCTCTGGATTCGTTCATCCAGCAACTTCAGCTCATTGATATGGTTCACAAACTCTTCTTGTAATCTGACGAGTTTTGGGGGGAGATAAAATTTGATGAAAGCACATGTTAGTATACAAAAGCTTATTCCTTGACAGTAAAATTATAATATAATGTTACCAAGTATAATATTATGTGAGGATCATGGAGATGTTTAAAGAAAACTTGAGGAGAGGTATGCTAGTGGAAATATACAAGATAGTTGTGTTTTAAAAACAAATGTATAGCATATCATTTGTCTAAATGTATTTCTATCCCACTCTCTTCCCTGCTGCTCAAGAACTTCAGTCTAACATAAGCCTTACAAGACCTTGATTTGTCACATCATGATACTTTTTCAGGCATGCATTTGGTCCAGAATTTGTCTAGAGAGGGTCAGCCGTATTTCTGTACCAAACCACAAAGACTAAGCAAATTTGCCGCATAAAAGGCAGATTTCACTGCTTAAGAAGTATCTAGGCACTTTCTTACTATAATTCAAGCAAATACACAGACCGGGAAACCAACCTTAGGAAAGTCTTCTTGACCTGACTACTGTATGTGTACAGCTGTACACCACAGGAATCCCAAGCTGGGCAGAGAGACATGTAAATCCACACATAGGCCCCTGAGCTTCAGCACCAGTTACAGGATCCTAGAAGGACTAGGAAAAACCTCTGCCCAGAAAGGGGAAGAACTAAATTCAAGACCCAAGATCATGAATGGCTAACAGCCTCTTGTATATAATTCCTCCTGAATAAATCACACTGCCAACTCTAGGGGAAATGGGCAAATAAGACAGCCAGGAGAAAATTGATATGCTTATTAAAATGGATTAAAAGAAATTTGTGAAATGGTACTTCATCTACCAAAATACCGCAATTTGCTCTTACTGCATAGGTCGTATTGAATTCTATTCTAAATTAGCAAACTTGCCTGGATCTGTCAGTTCGGGGACTGATCCCCAAAGTTATTTCACGAAGCTAATGGCCTAGTCATTCAGCCACATTAGACCTGTTCCTTCTCCAATCTGGGCTTTCAGAAGGAAAGATATCCACTTCTACCCTCTGTTTTCTTGTTGCTCTCTACTTTCCTTCCCCCCCTCCCCACCCTAACAGGCTATTCTGAAAACCTGCTAAGAAGCTTGCATGGGGGGGTCATAGAGATCCAGCAGCTTTCACAGCTGGAATGCTTACTGAATACGTATTTGATTAGCACAGTGCTTGCTCTTTGATAAGAGATGGTTTTAAAGTATTCATTGTACTGCAAGATTACGCTATGCTGAATTTTACCTTTTGGGATCAAAAGCTTCCATACCACCTCGGGAACCTCCGCCAGGAGTCCTCCATGCCAGGCGTTCAATGTACTCATCTGCCACAAAGGGCTCCTAACCACACAAGAAAGAGACCCTTTTACAACAAGCCGCAGCAGGAAGTGCAAGATACACATATTGTTTATATCTTACCGAGAAAGTAGTTAAAAGCTTTTTCTGCAGTGAATGCTTTACAAAGCATAGATAATAGGGCCAATGGTACGTTTCACATTTGTGCACCTAATCTAAAAATTGGGTATTCTGAGAATGGTGAACATCTCGTTCAAGGTTTGCAAAACTGGCCTGCATAAGCAGTGTTTCCCAACCTTTTACACTCCAAGACCTGTCGTTCACTGCAAAGCTCTGCCAGGACCAAGGACCGATGCATTCAACAGTGTTCTCACTCAACAATGACGCTAACATTCTGTACAAAGGGTCCTTGCCATCCAATAGTTCGAGAGGCTAGATCAGGCAAGGAAAGGTCAAAGTTGTTCCTTTACTTCAGCTCATCAACCTCCGCTATCTCCTTCCCACACTCTTGCCTCGTTCCTTTTTGCCATATCGCTCCTTATGGATGGAGGGACCGTAGCTCAGTCATGCATGAAGGCCCAGGTTCAATTTTCAGCATCTCCAATTATAAGGATCGCAAGTAGCAGGGCTGAGAGACCCTCTGCCTGAAACCTCAGACAGCTGCTGCTAATCAGAGCAGACAGTTCTGGGCTAGACGGATGGTTTGCCTCAATATAACAGGGATAACCTGGCTTCAGTTGTTTTATAATCTGGTAACCTCCAAGTTAGATTACTGCAATGCACTCTACATGGGGCTACCTTTGAAGACAGTCCAAAAGCTGCAGCTTGTGCAAAATGCAGTGGCCAGATTGGTAACAGGGACCAGAAGGTTCAAACATATAAGATCGATTCTGGCCCGCTTGCATTGGCTGCCTGTACGTTTCCGAGCCCGATTCAAGGTGCTGGGTTTAACCTATAAAGCCTTACGCGGCTCAGGACCACAATACCTGACAGAACGCCTCTCCCAACATGAGCCTACCTATACACTATGCTCAACATCTAAGGTCCTCCTCTGGGTGCCTACTCTGAGGGAAGCTCGGAGGATGGCAACAAGGGAGAGGGCCTTTTCAGTGGTGGCCCCCCAATTATGGAATGATCTCCCCGACGAGGCTCGCCTGGCCCCAACATGGTTATCTTTTTGGCACCAGGTGAAGACTTTTCTCTTCTCCCAGGCATTTTAACAGCATATGTTGAGTTTTTCAATCTGTTTTTACATTTTTAAATTTTGTATATCGGTTTTTAATGTTTAATATTTTCACCTTTGTAAACTGCCCAAGGAGCTTCGACTATGGGGTGGTATATAAAGAAGAAGAAGAAGAAGAAGAAGAAGAAGAAGAAGAAGAAGAAGAAGAAGAAGAGGCAGTTTCATATGTTCCACAACCTCCTCCTTTCTAGTCATCAAATGATTTCCTTCTAAGTTCACAAGAACAAACTTGCTGCAGCAGACCAAGGGTTGTCCAGCACCTACTGTTTCCAACAGTGGCTAGCCAGATCTTTCCAGAAAACCCACAAGTCACTAAGAGCCATTTTTAAGCACAATGCAACTTAACTGTTCCTCCACTGTGACCTCACCCTACCGCTCTCATCTCCTACTCACTATTCATTTATAAAGCCTAAACCCAACGCATATCCATGTCTTAGATGGCTCATGTGGATTGTAGGCTCTGTGGAAAGACTGTATTCATTCTGTATAGCACCAGGTACGTTGCTGGCACTATATAAAACGTTTCATTTTTTAATTGTAATTATTTTTACATTTATAAAACACAACAAGTAAATTAGCCAGTGTTGTCTGAACACAGTGCATTTCGCGGAGGGTGTCTTGTTGTTGGGGTTGTTCAGGGTGGTTAGCAAGCCATACTGCATGGTTAACGAGCAACCCATGGAAAACATGCTGTGTTCAGACAACATAATAACCCACGGTTCAACAACAACCCATAGTGGGTGGGTTAGCGTGTTGTGCGAATCCAGCCAATGAGTTTTTAAAATTTAAAAATGTAATGTTTTACTCATTGAAAAGACAAATTTGGAAAAAAGCAAAAACAGCCATTGCAGAAATATTATATTTTTATATACTTAGAAATTACTTTTAATTATATATAAAAATAATTTATCAGAAGGGGATACAAGAATTTTTAAAAGGCGTTTTATTTATTTATTTGTGACATCTATATACTGTCAAATATAATAAAATCTCTCAGAAAGAACATCAGTTGTAATGCGACTTTTTGCAATTCAAAGTGCTTAGAGGCCACAAATGGTGTTCAGTTCTGGGCATCTGAACATCGGTCACAGATGTAACATGATGAAATATAGTACCCAACTAGGTAGATATATGAATTCCTTCACACCTACATTGCACCAAAGTTACAATTCAAGTTTGTCCTGTTTACTGGCCAAGCAAAACTTGTCTTTGATTTCCATCTATTTGGCTTTCCACTGTTAAATATGTTTCTTTGTACGTCACTCTGGGAGGCCTATAAGACAATTCTATGTACGTCTACACAGCCGTAAGCCTCAAGATGTTCAATGAGGCTTACTCCCAGGTAAGTGTGCATATAGGATTGCAGCCTTTTACTGAAGGGGTGACTATAAATTTATTAAATGTAAATTTTGACAGGGCAAACACCAGCAAAGTTTACAGTGTTCATTAGGTTTTACCCTTTTAGACATTCATATTCTTGCCCCAAAGAAAATATCCTTCTCATCTAAAAACATTAGGAAGGGAACAGAATATTTTCTCCAATCTGCATCTGAAGAGAAGCGAATGACTATTATGACTAGAGCTGAGAATCTTTTACTCAACGCACACACCCATGTGTGTGCATACACGGTATTAGAATGAAACATGGTAAACTGAATTAAGGTGCCAATGGCTATTGTTTTTGTTCTGTTATCATGTTTTTAATTGTGTTTTAAAGCATTATTTTATTGTTTTAATCGATTTTTATGATTGTAAGCTGCCATAAGTGCCATTTTTCTTGATAAACCTGGGGTACAAATCAAATCCATAAATAAATGGCCACCATCAAAGAAAGGTCAAGGGTCATTGCTGAAGGAAGGGCAGGGGATCCAATCTGTCGTGAGAAACTCCTCAGAGGTCCCTGCATGTGAAAGATCCTACCACCCGCAACTGAGACTCCATTTTCCAACTCCCTGGTGCCACATCACATGTACGTACATTCCATTATCACGAATATACTTTCTCCCTGATCCACCATTTCACACTTTCCATTTCTCCATGAACGCAAGGAAGGAGAAACAAAGAATGATGTATGTGAACTCTGAAGCTCATCTTTCTTTCTGACACATGCACAGGTTAGTTTTGATTGGCACACACATGCCTAGCAGGGCTCCTGTGCCTTGAAGAGCTACCGGACAGGAAGAAGTACAGAAAATGAATTCCCATCTCCAAGACAGCTGAACTACTCCCCAAAAGGTAGCTGTTACAGACAGGAGCCCTGCCAAGAAAAAAAAGGTGGTCACCTTAGACAATGAGCGTCATCACATGGGGGGGAATCGCATTTCTTTACCATCACTTCTCCGCCCACGTGTTTGTCCCTCATTACTTCCTCTTTTGAAAGAGGACATTAAAAAGTGTACGTGGCCCATTCAGTGGGCTGTTTTGATCGCGCTGCTTCTCCTGCACATAGCAGGAGATAGCGGCAAGTTCTGTCTTAAAAAATAAGTCGGACTTACAGGGGTGGGGGTTTTTTGTCACGTGAAGGAGGCTAGAAGGGACAGGAGGCACAAAGGAGGCAGATGACATTGTGAGAGGGACCTGCGAAAAGCCGTGAGTGCCTAGTAATGAGCGTGCAATAAAACTCTCATCTGATAGAGCTGAATCTCTTAATGCATATCAGTTCATTACTTCTTCAGCAGTTTAGGATTGTAATGAATGTGTCTCTGAAGGCCAAAGCTCTCAAGGCCTCATCTCTCATTGAACTGAACCCTGGGGGCAATTACATGAGCTAGGTGGGCTAACAGGCCATTTATTTACCTATACAGCCTTACACGGCTTGGGACCACATTACCTGACAGAATGCCGCTCTCAATATGAACCTACCCCTACACTATGCTCAACATCTAAGGTCCTCCTCCGGGTGCCTACTCCAACGGAAGCTCGGAGGATGGCAACAAGTGAGAGGGCCTTTTCAGTGGTGGCCCCCCAATCATGGAACGATCTCCCAGACAAGGCTTGCCTGGCGTCAACACGGTTATCTTTTCGACGCCAGGTTAAGTCTTTTCTCTTCTCCCAGGCATTTAGCAACATATGTTGAGTTGGTATGTCATCTGCTTTTATGTTTTTAAATTTTGTATATCTGTTTTTAATGTTCAATGTTTTAATCTTTGTAAACTGCCCAGAGAGCTATGGCTATGGGGCGGTATATAAACATAATTAATAATAATAATAAGTTATTATAATAATAATAATAAGACCCTTTTCCCTAGGAAAAATAGCCATAAGCAGTGTACAAAAATATATCTTTTTTGGAGCAGCAGCAGTGATTCGGGAAAACTTGTCAACAAAAACTGGGTTATTGCTCCTAAATTCCTCCATCTCTCCAAACAGCAATACCATTCTGGATGCAACCTAAGGATGCATCTTGATGACCCCCACTTACTGCACCCTCGTTGTTGTTGTTTTTTGCCCCCCACCTATCACCACCCTTCGCTCCCATCCTCATTTACGCTGTGTCAACCTAACACGAGGCTATGACTGCTATTATTATTGCTCTTTCAACAACCCCCCTGTGACTTGAGCGGCTGCAGGCCAAACACATCACCCAGCAGCAGGCAAACATTTTTTCAGATCACTGCAATAAAAACCTTGCTTTCTGAGTTTCTCCTTTTCATGTGGCTGCTAGAGGTTTTTAAAAAAAGAACAGAAAAATGGCAATTGTTGTCTCCCCAACCTTTTCCTCCTAGACTCTCCCCCCATCTCCCCCATTTTTGACCCCACAGAAACCATACTTTCCTATCACCCCGACGACAGGTGCCCTCCCTGTTCCAGCAATGCCACCCCCCAATACACATTTATTCCCCATCCCCATTTTTTTGGGGGGGGGCAATATTCTATTCCCCACTGCCTCTAGCTTGCCTTCAACTTCTTCCCCCCCCCAGAGATCCCCCCACTTTCTCAATTTTACACCTCCCTCCCATCAATTTTCTCGATTTTACACACCCACCCACTTCCCCCCCCCTACTGCCCCAGTCATAGGGGCAGGGTGCGCTCCTGATCTCTCTTTATATCAGGCCTTCGTATGCCCCCCCTCCATGTTTCTCTCCCCACACATTCCCTTCCCCTAGAGACACCCCCTTCCCCATCATTCAAATACCCTCACTACAAAACCCTCTCCACAAGACCCCCCCATCTCCGCCTATTCAGAAGGCACCCCCGCCCTAGAGCTGCCCCACACATACGCCCCTCCCCCCATACGCACACCGTGACAGCTCCCTCTTCCCTCCGAGGCAGACCTGCCGCCTCCTCCCCCCCACCCCAAATGGGTGTCCCCCTCCCCAGAAAGAGAAGACGAGGAAGGGGCGCCCCCGGCCCGCCAGCCCCCTTTTACCTCAAAGAGCTCGGGCGTGACCGCCGCCATGGTGCCGCCGCCTGCGTCGTTCTCTTTGTCCCGCAGCCGCCCCCGCAGGCCGCCCGCCCGGCGCCCAGGCCAGGCCTCCTCCATGGTCTCCCCTCAGCAGCGGCAAGCGGCTCGACCTGACAGGCCCTGACCCAGGCGGCGGTAACAACTTCCAGCTCCTCCTCCTCTCTCGCCCAACCCACAGGCCTCCCTGGCGGCCGCGTCGGCAACTCGGGCTCCCAGCCTCGGCTAGGCCTGCCTGCCAGGCGGCTCCGCCCAAGCGCCTCAGTCAGCTGCCGCCGCTGCCGCCGCCTCCTCCGGTCCCTAGGCCGGAAAACCGGACCCAAGCCAGCCCCCCTTCTCCTCCTCGGTGGAAGGGGACGGGGCTGCGGTTGGGGTCGGGGGTCTCTCCTCAGGTAGCGCGGGGAGGGAGGGGGCGTTATACTTTTTGAGGGGAAGAGGCCCTGATAGATCGGGGGAAAGTGAGGAGAAAGAAGCTGCGATGGGTGAGGGGGGAGAGAAGCGTTTCCCGTGATAAAACAGGGGGGCTGTAATAAGAGAGAGGGGGGGTTCGTCTCTGAGGGGATCTGAATAAGGGGGCGACATCCCTTTTAGACGGGGGCGTGTGGTCAGAGTGAGGGGGGGTCTCCGCCTGGGGAGACTGTCGTAGAAGTCGGGGTGCTCTGTGCTGAAAGGGGGCTCCTTGGTTTACAGGGGGGCCTGCCGTAGGTGGGAGGGGGCTCCCTTGCTCAGCAAGAGAGCCTAGTGTGCGAGAATAGGGAGACGCCTCGCTGGTAGAAGTGTAGCTGGGCCCCTTCCACACTCGGGGTGAGTGTCTTCCCAGCTGCAAGGGATTAGGGGGGTGGGGGTTCCCCAGTCTCGAGTTGGGTTCTCTGATCTAGGCATCTTTGGGGGACAAGGGGGGGGTCACTGATCTGCAAAGCAAGGGCTCTTGTGGTGGACAGGCGGAGGGTCTTCATAGTTTGGGGTCGAGGGGTGTCTGTGACATTTGGGGGGCAGTGAACTAAGGTTTCCCTCATCTGCAGAGGAGTCTCCGCTAGGTTTTGGGTTGGGGGGGGGGGTGTAGCCGAAGAGAGAAGGTATCCCCTGCCCAGTGGGATCAGATTCTGATTGGGGAACGGGGGGGATCTGGGATCCTGTTCCTCCAGTCGAGGAGACAGGACTCGCACTAGGATCAAGGAGGAGGAAGAAGAGAAGTGGTTTCTGAGCAGGGATTCCCTTAGCACCCTAATGATGCCTGCAACAGGAAGTTCCTTGGCTGTGAGGCTGTCACGGAAATGCTGATCCCGCGACCCGTTAGCTGCCTGCGATGGCTTTAAGGGGACTCTGGCTCATCAGCCATGAACAAGGGCCGCATGGCACCACGCTGTTTTCCAGGTAATACCACTGGACTGCTTGTTCCGAGCCTACAGACGATCCGATCGTTAATGTGACTTCCGCCATAAAGAGTGGCACCCCAGTGGTTATTTTTTAAATTATACTCATTCCTGGCGATGTTGTGAAGCGGGATTCCTTGCAGGAGTTGAACCACCACATAGGGACGTCGGAATCTGCCTTATACTGCGTCCATCTAGCCCAGTATTGTCGATGCTGATTGGCAGCAGCTCTCCAGGGTTTCCAGGACACGTTTTTTGCAGACCTGCCTGGAGATGCTGGGCATCAGCCCTATAACCTTTTGTGTGCAGCAAGGGCTATACCACTGCGCAGTCGCCCTTCTAAGTGAGCATCAGCCTCTGTTTAGGGGAAGGATTGTTGCTTAGTGTTACACACGTGCTTCACAAGTGGAAGGTTTGCTGTTCAGTCGCTGGCGTCTGTGGTTAAAACGGGTCGAGGAGCAGATAATGGGAAGGGGGCCACTCTGGCTGACAATCTGCTGGGTGAATCGCTCCCAGTCATAACAGATCATACTGGCCTAGATGGGCAAAGGGTCCGACCTGGTATAAGGTGGCTTCCTCACTTCCTGTGTAACCTGTGTAATCTGTTTTCCCCCTGTGGAGGCTTTGGAGGGGGGAATGGATGGAAAAATCCAGGGAAAATGTGGTTTTGGTTCCAGATTTTCAAAACAAAATCCCTGGGGTGGGGAATGGATTTTTCCCCCACATCCATATTTTTTCCCATTTTTTTTTTTTTTAGGCCATCTCATCTCTAGAAGAAATAAAGAATCTGAACATGACCTAAGTAGTTTGCAACATTGTCTGTTAGATGAGTCATCCCAGCAATGGTACCGTGATGTGTTATTGAGGTTTCTTATCCTAACATGCAAGCCTGGACATCTCAAAACATAGGGCATATATATGCCACAGATCGTTTCTTGTTTAAGAGCCCTTTCCCCTCGCTCCAAGGATCTCTTAGCAATTGTAGTTGGGAGAGGAAAGAAGTCTCTGTAGCTCCCTGAACTACCAAGATTCCCAGAATTCTTTTGGGGAAGGCATGACAGTTAAAATTGTATAAAAACCCATATGTCAGAGTATACAATACTCCACTAGATAAGCAAATGATCTGACATAAGACAGCTTCTTCTGTTCCTCCTATGCTCCTGAGGTGACTGCTGCATGGTAATGCTGCAATTGGAGGGGCCATGGGATGGTCCCTGATTGGGACAACCCTTTTAGCAATTGTTTGTTGTCCATCACTTGCATTTCGGTCCCTCTCTATGCTTGGAGTTTGTGTTACACCAGCATAGAGGGAATAGCAAGGGGGGCTGCCAGCAATAAAGCACAGTACCGTCCTCCTCTGCAGGGCCAAGGATGATCCGGCCATCAATGCAATACTGCCGCCACAAAACACAAGTAGGAACTTGGTCCATGAATGTGAAGGGTCAACAGCCACAGTTGAAATTGGTGTTCCCCAAACTTCTGGGTCCTGAATGTCAACCAGAGGCTTCCTCTTGCATCTGAGTTTAAGAATAAAAATAGCCTGACCCTTGCGTGAGTTGCCGTCCCGGTTTAGGGAGGCAAGCGCAAAGCTAGGGAGGCAAGTGCAAAGCCAGAGATGCTGCTATCTGGGGGATAGGCAAGCCAGTTGGATTGTTCAGCCATCGCCCAATGCTGCAGAATTACCCTCCCACCCTCCAGCGAAGTCTGACTGGAAGAAAAGGCCAGAGTAGCAACTCATGCAGAAAGACAATAGGCAGCCTGTCGTTGGGTTGTGGGGATGTGTGAATTCTGCTCCCTTGTGATAGTGATTTGATTATTCAGTCCTTTCCAGTAAATGGAAGAAGACCAAGTCAAAGCAATTATGCATGCAGAGATACAACAGGCAGCCTGTGCTGCGGGACTGATAATTGGTCTGCTTCTCAGAACTGATTGAAAGATCTACTCACACACCTGATATGGCAGAACTAGCACCCCTCTGCTCACTCCACCCTCCAGAAGAGGCAAGGCGAAGGCAATTAATCATGTAACACAGGGATGGGCAATTCGTTGGCCTACAACTCCCATCAGCCATTGCCAGTAGAGCCAATGGTGTGGGATCATGGGAGTTGAAGCGAAAACATCTGGGGGTTCACAGGTTACGCACTCCTTATAGCGTATAGGAATTTCAGGTTCACGGGAGAGGCCTTGAATTTATTTCTTGCAGCATGCACACAGTTTGGAAAATACTAGTCTAAACAGACGGCAGAAATAGGCTGTTGCTTAGCTTGCACCCAGCAGCCCTTTGCAGACACCCTGATCAATACATCATGCAGAGACTACTTGAAATCAAGCCTGCATGGGGTGGCTTAATTACTGCCACCACAGCAGCACGTACAGCCAGTCACCACACTCTGCTTGTGCGTCCATAGGATGCTCCATTCAGGGGCCCACAAATTTTGGCTGGCTTTGGTAGCCAACCAGAAATTCGTGGAAGCCAGGATTCTTCTCCTTTCCCCCTTATAGGTAGAGCTGTAGAGCCTGACCCCATTTTTCTAGAATAGCTGTCGCTACCACGAAGACACTCCACACAAACAAAATAGCATGGTGACCTGCTTTTACATATTACAGACATGGTGTGGCACAAGACGTAACTTTGAGCCCGTTATCGAGTAGCCTGTGCTAAACAGAATGTGTTGTCTGGTCCCAAAATCAGACTGTTCTCCTGTCTTGCCATGGGGCCAGAGTCCTTGGTAACTTTGGTTGAGCCACTGCCCTGGTTTTTGCATCCGCTAGGCCTTTGGGTGGTGGAGTGAAGAGAATCCCTCCAATCCACCGTGCATATAATGTCACGTACTGTGTTGGTGTGCCACAGATGCAAAATCATGCAAATGCGCAATTTAGCCCCTCAAAAGGGGGAAGAATTAGCATGCAGCGGTAGGGCTTGCACGACTCCAGTCCAAAAGAGCTGGTAAATGTGTGAACAAGACCACAACTTATTTCATCCGCAGGCCTCCATCGTTTGCATGTGAACATTGGAAGGATTTTAAAAAAACGAACATAAAGAGCATACACTGATTCTGTAAACTCTGAACTGTGATTGTGATTATTGAAGTACATCAATAATTGTAGTCTGCATTGTAGACTCAGGAACACTTCAGCCATCCTTCAGCCAAAAAGGGAATTAGAGACGACAAATAAAAACCTTCCACCATGCCAGGTTCAAACACCAATTCTACATAATGCCAATTATCCCCCTTTGTTCATTCCTAGTGTACTTTAAAGTGACACTGTCAACTTGACATTTTGGAATTAAATTAATTTTGAAAAAAATCGAGCTGACGGGGGAGTCTTTTAAAAATAATTACTGTACAACGTAGTAGTTAAATCCATTTGTAAAAAAAAAAATTATGGTTTTTCTGCTCTCCTATTGATACTACAAGGGTTTTATATTTCATTTACCCCTATGAATAAGGGGAGAATTAACCAAAGGACTGTACTTGCTAAGGCAAGATACGGAAGCATCTAACGATCAATCGACCAATTGGAGAAGACAAACTTAAGTCATTATTTCTCAGGTTTATAGCAGAGGCGAAGGACAAAAAGCATAGAGCCTAATTGATTTGCCTGTTTTTATCTGTAACAGACTTAGAAACAATCAAGGCTGTAAATTTTCCCAGAGTATGAAGTCATGACCTCTTAGGGATGACTGTAAAAGAGGCAAGCCAGGTCACAAGCCTTTGAGGGCTTGTAGTGCTCAGTATACATAACATCATGTGTGCTTCATGTGGAGGCCTCCTTGTACAGTAGCCTGATTCAAGCTGTAGTTTCCCATCAGAACAGGAGGGAGAAAGAGGGTGCCACAGGAGTCTCTGTGAATGCCAGCCTCTGTATGGCACCCCTGCCTCTCACTAAATGGTCTGTCAGGGTGTCAGTATGTGAATTGGAACAATAATTTGGGGAAATAGGCTTCCATGTTGGCCCAGCGTACGGTTGGCTTCATGCCATGTATGTAATCGTGTATAGAATCATAGAATAATAGAGTTGGAAGGGGCCTATAAGGCCATCGGGTCCAACCCCCTGCTTCATGAAGGAATCCACCTTAAAGCATCCCTGACAGATGGCTGTCCAGCTGCATCTTGAAGGCCTCTAGTGTGGGAGAGCCCACGACCACCCTAGGTAATTGGTTGCATTGTCATAATGCTCTAACAGTCAGGAAGTTTTTCCTTATATCCAGCTGGAATCTGGCTTCCTGTGACTTGAGCCCATTATTCCGCTTCTTGCACTCTGGGATGATTGAGAAGAGATCCTGGCCCTCCTTTCAAGTTCTTGCAGAGTGCTATCATGTCTCGCCTCAGTCTTCTCTTAGGGGAGAAGAATAATGTAGAATAATGGCAGACAGGCGTGCAGTGAACGTCCGCTCTTTGAGGATACAGATGTGAGGCCATTTTGAAGCATGCCATAATACCGTTACAGATGTGCTGGGCCATTAGCCAAGCAACAGAATGTTAATGTTGCTGCTCTGTTTCTGTTTCCGTGGTGCAGGCGTTACCCTACGGTGGAAAAGCGAGCGAAATCCTTCAATGGATCAAGTTATGTACCCGTGCCAGAAGACGGCCCTTTCCTTAAAGCGTTACTGTTTGAAATGAGGCTGACCAGCGAAGACCAAAGCTTTGTAGAGCGTAGGGATGGTTGTTCCCGAATCAACAAGACTTCTGTCTATGCTCTGCAAGCTGAGAGGGGAGACCTCTGGCCTGTTGTGGCTTTCCAGAAGAGCGGGCTGGTCTACGTGGGCCTGCCTTTGGTTGAGCAATCCGTAACGCCACGCCCACCCCTCTTCAGTATCAGTGGGATCTCTCAGGCCTTTGACCTCTTGTCCAGGCTGCTGGCTTTCATGAGCTCCAGTCAGAAGAGCGAAGCGGAGAGGAACACCAAAATCAGCCACCTCCCAAGCTTGCTCATGCAGGCCTGTCCGCTCGGCACCCCGCTGGATACAAACCTGAGCATCTCAGAAAATAACCATGCCGCTCCAAGTAGCCACCCTCCGAAGCCACCAGCTTGGAGAACCAGCACATACAAGGGAAAGCCCCAAGTTAATGTCTGTATCACCGAAAAAGTCAAGTCTGTTCAGTATGACAAAAGGGATGCGGTGGACATGTGGCAGGTTTACGGAACTGTAACTTGCAAGGTGAGACGATTTCCTGTGCAAATCTCTCTAACCTATTTGACACATGAATGCACCTGGAAAAGTAAAAATTCAGCTCATTTTTATCTTGGCACATGGGGAAGCTGAACTTAATATTTTTAATGCTTCAGCATGCTGCAGAGAAGATACTGCTTTTTTTAGATTTGTGAATTAAACGAGAATTAAAATCTCACTTTACGGTTATGCTCTTGCAAACCTTGCTCCTAGTTTTGCTGGCTTAAGAGTTAAAATATGCTGCTACTAATATTTTATCGTTTTTATATCACTTTTCAGTGTACAATTTTCAGCATGCAATCCTTATGTTATTCATCCTTATAATAGCCCCATGAGAGAGGTTAAGGTGAGAGACAGTGGTTTATTCATACATCACACCAAATCTTAACTATGGCTCGGCATAATATCTGAATTGGCACACCATGGGTTGTGATCAGTCAGCTAACCAGAATCAAAAGTTACGGTTTGAAATGGGTTTGCAAACTGTGGTTCATTGCTCTGTCTCCAGAGATCCCTACAAAATAGAAGTGGAAGAGCTGAGCAGATGGAAAGCAAAAGCAGTAAGTTGCTCTAAACCAGGGTTTGGCTATTCATTTGGAAGCTCAAACCATGGTTTGGGTTCTAAATAGTGATGAGTGCAAACCATGTTTTAGTGTGATGTCTGAATGGAGCCACTGGCTGGCCACTGATAATGCTATCCTGGTGTGTTTACTTAGACGTAAGTGCCAATATGTCCAGTGAGTCCTACTCCTTAGTAAGTGTGTTTAGGATGGCAGCCTGAGTAAGTTTCACAGTTAAGTAGTGGTTTGATCCCTCATCTTCCAAGTAAAAAAAAACCATGGGAATGTTTTACAGTTTAGGGGACATTAATAAAATTACAGGTTTGGATCCTTTGCTCTCTCTGATTACAAATACAAAACATTTAAAATATAAAGATTATGAACATGTATGGTTACTGCAGCTAGAACATTCCACGCAAAGCTTTGGAAAAGAAACAAGCTCCCAAACATAAAAGCTGCAGAAATGTAAACTGTTGGAATTGTGCCGTTATGCCAAAACTAGCCGATTATGTAAGTGAAAGAAAGACGGAAAGTAAGCTACATCGATTGTGTAGCTGGTTTTGTAGTTGTGCTAAGCTCTAAATGCACAAATGAAAGTGTTCGTTGTCACAATTTTAGCATTTTAACATCCTGATCCTGAGCATGTTTATTCAGAAAAAAGACGTACTAGATTCAGTGGGCTTTACTTCCATGTAAGTAAAGAAAAACAAACCTCACCCAACCCCAACCTTTCCCCTCTAGCTAGGAACTGGAGTGGGTGGCAGGGAACGTTCCTGTCATGGCACTTCGCCCTCAGCACCCCAGCAGGGGTGTTCCCTGTCCCCTCCCCAATTCTAAGCTAGAAAAGAAAGCTGAAGATCCTCGTTATCGCCTGAAACTCTCACAGTGACAAGTGGAAAATGGACTTCTGGATTTGCCATTATAGCTGTTCCAACAGATGCCATTCTGTCTGCCACTGATTGCCAGGACTGCCTTTTACCAGCTTAGGGCTAGCTTGGCAGATGCGGCCCCACCTAGCCATGCCGACATAGACCTTGGTTACATCCAGGTTAGATTACTGTGATGTACTCTACAGGGGGCTGCCTTTGAAGATGGTTCAGAAACTGCAACTGGCACAGAATGTGGGGATAAGAACACTTGTGGGGACAAGGTAGCTCAGATGTTTGTTTCCAGGCCCAATTCAAGGTTTGTTTCCAGGCCCAATTACTTTCCGGGCAAAGTACAAAGTGTTGGTTATTACCTTTAAAGCCCTACATGGTTTGGGTCCAGGTTACCTGCGGGATCGCCTTCAGCCGTACAATCCGCCCCACTCACTCTGGTCCTCTGGAGAGAACTTACTTCATTCAGCTAGAACTAGGCTGACAACTGTTACCCAGAGGACCTTCTCTTCTGCCACTCCCAGACTGTGGAATGACCTGCCGGAGGAGACCCATCAACAGTCTTTTAGAATTTAAGAAAGCTATAAAGACTAATCTCTTCCGGCACGCATATCCAGTGGAATTTTAGAACGTTTTTAGGATGTTTTATTGCTATTTTAAGAATGTGTGCCATGTTTTTAATCAGTTTTATGTATTGTATCATATTTTATATTTACTGCTGTTCTCCGCCTCGATCCAAACGGAGAGGCGGGTAAGAAATAAATTATTATTATTATTATTATTATTATTATTATTATTATTATTACTGGTTTGAGCCCGAAAACCCTAAATGATTTGGGACTCTGTTATCTGAAGAACTGCATCCACCCTATATGAGCCAACCCAAGCAGCAGGGCTTTCTCTGTGGAACTCCCTCTCCAAGGCGATGCATATGGGCCTCATCACTGAGGGCTTTTTTTTTTTACCCTCTGAGGAAGCATTTATTCCAGTCTGCAGCTGGTACTTTTTAAAAAAGCTTTGGCTTCTGTCACTGTTGGGGGGCATTTAAAATTGTAATTGTATTTTCATATGTTTTGTAATCTTTGAGCAAGGACAGTATGCCCTGAAAGGCAGGTTAAAAATGGATTTAAAATAAATTAACGAATAGGAGGTTGTGAGTAAGCTATTCATCAGTGAGGCCTGTCCCAATTCTCATAGAATTCTGGGTTTGCTTTGAAGACCTTTGATTTTGTCTTTGAAGTGCGACATAGAAGGAGCTGCTCCCAACGTGACGGTCGGCCTGAACCTCCCTGCCAACGGCTCTCCTCTCCAGGATATTTTGGTCCACCCTTGCGTTTCTTCGCTGGATTCTGCCGTCCTGACCTCCAGCAGTGTTGGCATAATGGACGACTCGGCTTTCAGCGGACCTTACAAATTCCCCTTAATACCTCCTCCAGACCTTTTCAATCTCTGCTTTTATACTTCCCAGGTAAGGCCGCACGATTCGTAAATGCGACTGTGAATCGGGCAGAGCCAGCGCTGCCGAGCATTTGTCAGAGTCAATGCCCCAGCAGGGAGCGCACTTCTGGCCCTGCTGCTGCTGGCACCAATGTGCTCCTCTCTGGCGCAGCGGGGATCAGCATTTGACCTCCAGCGGCAGCAAGGATGGGGAACAGCTAGCAGCAGTGGCGGTGAGGAGAATGGGGGCCACGCTGAGAGCGTCTTGCCTCCCAAAACCCAGACTCGGCCCTTTCCCTTTCATTCACTTGGAATGAGCAGTGTTTTGTTCACTCAAACCGGAAGACTCGGCTGCCTATGTGAGACATTTCTACCACTAGCAGCCTGCCGTCCGCAAATGCAAACAATAACTAACGACATGTAGGCTCAGTTCGGACGACACGATAATCGGCCGGGGGGGGGGGGGGTTAACCGTCAGCTGTGTTGCTTATTGTGTCATGTGGCAGGCAGCACACAACACACGCACAACTGACAGTACGCTATTTTGGAAAAAACAACCGGCTGCTCAGCTGTTTATCCCGAAATCCATTGTTTAAAGCGTTGTGTGTCAGGAACCCCCCTCCGTGTACGCTATTCCAGTTGGTCATAGAGTTCCCCGGCAGGAGCGGCGGGAAAAAACCCTGCCGCTCCTATACAGAACTTGCGGTGCGTGATGGGATATGGCCGGAGGACTGAGGGAGAGGGGAGGGAGGAGCAGCCCAGAAGGATGCCAGGACGGGGGAAGGGCAACGTGTCATGTGGCAAGTACTCGCGGTGAGTGTGTTATTAACCCCTCCGTTGCCTAAAGTGTCGGCCGTACTAAGCCGTAAAGCAATTCTGTAGTACACTTATTAGGAAGACTGCAGAACGGCTTCTCGGTGTGGCTGCTGGCAATTGGGGGTCTTGGCCAGATGGCAAGGTAGATGCCGCCTGTACAGGGCTACAGGTGAGGTGGTGCTTCTGGTTTGGGGTCTAGAGAGGGGGGGGGAAATGTCTGTCCTCTCTCTGCTTCCCCACTGTGTGTACGTTTTTCATGCCCATTGTGTAGTTATAAGAAGTGTGGGTCATAAAAGAGAGTCACAAGGAAGGCCAAAGTGCATATATTCCACACATACTGGGTGGCAAGACCTGCTTTTTTTTTGGTGGGGCGGGGTGTGTTGATAGGATGGGCAAAGAGGAGAGACTCTGGGCTGGCACACTTAACAGATTTGTGAAGGATGCAGAACCAAAGGGACATCTATCTGACTGATCAACCACCTATATAAAGATACAGTATTTGTCTCAAAATAAGTATTTAATGGATATGGGCCTTCACACGTAGGGTCATCTTTGCATAGTTTTCATGTAGGGAAGGCAAAGTAGGTGCCATACCATCCTGTATAACAACGGATGGTCACTTCTCAGCTCTGATTCTGAAAGGAATCTGCAAGTTAGCAACATCCCTCCTGCTCATTACATGCTTTGAGTGTGCCGTTGGATGAGTTTTTGGCCTTCATCCTAGAAATATTTCCAACACCCTGCTGATCGGTGGTTTAGAGAATCTAGCTTGCAAATGAGTTGTTAATTCCTATTTTCCATCAGAATTAAGCACTTTCTGCCTAATTATCTTACTGTTTAGCAATCAGAGAGTTTATATTTGACATCTGGAAACTGTCATCCCATTTTAATTCATTTTATTTTATTTTAGAATTTGCACTCTTATCACACGCCTCCAAAGAAGCCTCAGGGTAGCTTACAATGTACCAAAACCAGGAAAAAAAATTGATAAAACACATGAAAATGATCTTAAAATAGGAATATAAAGAATTCAACTCTTTTCTCCCATCTTGCCCAGGTGCCTGTCCCTCCTATTTTGGGATTTTACCGGCTGAAAGAAGAAGATTCACAGTGGAAGTTCACCATTCACCTTAAGCTTCATGAGAGTGTAAAAAATTATTTTGAATACTGCAAAGCCCGTATTCCCTTTTTCAACAGGTGAGAATAATGCAATTTTCATTCATTTATTTATTTCATGTTTATACCACCCAATAGCCAAAGCACTCTGTGCAGTTCACAACAATTACATTCCCAAATGGGCAGAAACATAAAATAAAGTCTTTATCATACAAACATTTTCAATCAGTTTGAAATATCTAAAAACAGTTACAGTAAAACCCTGAACTTGATAAATTCCCTAATATTCCCCTGTTTCAAGTGGGAATTTAAAAAATCAGCATATCAAAGGTGTTGTTTCCTTCCTTGGCTGTAATCTCCCTCTGTAAAAACCAGTTTTCAGCAGCAGAAACCATCAAGCTAACAGAGAAAGGAGGAGGAGAGATAACATCTAGTCTAGGGTAACCAGATAAAATCCAGGTCAGGGCTCATGTAACTTTAACAGTTGTAGAGCAAAGGGAATTTCAGCCAGTGTCATTTGTATGCAATTAGTTCCTGGTGAAATTCCCTCTTCATCACAACAGTTAAAGTTGCAGGGGCCCTGCCTTCTTTTGTATCTGGTCACTCTAGTATAGTGCCTGCACCTTTAACTGTTGTGATGAAGAGGGAATTTCACCAGGAACTAATTGCATACAAATGACTCTGGCTGAAATTCCCTTTTCTCTACAACTGTTAAAGTTACATGAGCCCTGACCTGGATTTTATCTGGTCACCCTAATCTAGTCCCTCTTCTTACCTATCTAGCTTTCTCATAAGGAAACCCATTAGGCCTGCTTGTAAGGAAGTTGCTAGTGCCTGGTTGAACTTCTGAAGAGCTATGGCTAGCTAGAGAGCCTCTCCCTCCACACATAGACACACATACACTGCCCCAAGGAGCAGGTGGTGATATACCCTTCTGATTGCCCAAAGGTCAATCTAGGTGGGGCTTCTTTTTGGGCTTGGCCACAACCACCAAGGTTCAAAACAGCAGTGGCAGCCAAACTAGCAGAGAGAGGAGTTATCTGCAAACTGTAGCGTGACGCAAATTATTGCTAGGTGAAACACCAGTGCATATACCTAACGCTAACCATAGTTCGCTCCGAAACTGAAGTGGATGCCTGCGCAAGAGAGAAGGAAGGGGTGGATGTGGACCTGATGATCTTTTGGAACATTTTAAGCAGTTTGGTTGTGTTGATGTGCCTTAATTGTAAGATCTGCCCATGTACTGCTTGGTATGTTCACCTTGATGCAACCCCTTGCCTGTAATCCTAAAATCGTTGCCTTATCATGGGGCTCTCTGCTTAATTCTGTGCAATGCAATGAGTAATGGGTGGGCCGTTATTTTAGATGTGGTCTCCAGTTCATGCTTTAGAGTGCCAGCACAAGATACTTTGGAAGGGAGAGTATCTGTGCATATTTGGCAAGGAAAACCTCACTAGGCCTGCTGTTACAACATTCTGAACCATTTGCTACAGAGAATAGTAAGAGTAGCTATGGGTTACATCATCCAACCCTTGTTGCTGTAAACAGCTAATTCACACCAACCCCAGCTCGTGTAGGAGAGGTGCATTATTGGCTGCATTCAGACAACACAATAAGTCAACAGTGGGGTAACAATCAACTTGACAGTTGTTTATCTAGGGGTACTCCCCACACAACATGATAATAATCAACCGTGGTGTGGATTAGGATCAGCCTTCAGTTGACTATTAGTCCACGCTGAGTTGACTCACTCATTCCCCGCCCTCTCTCTCCCCTCAGTCCTCCTGCTAGTATCCTATCAGCCATTGCTGCCGAAAATCTATCCTGCCAGCTGGACTAGAGCGGTAGCCACCGCTTTGACCACTCTTGCCTTGCAACTCTGTGGCTGACAGAATAATCAATGGTGCCTCCACACAACGCGATAACTAGTGGTGGTTCAAATAGCCAACTCTGCACAGTATTGGTTATTTGCGTTGGTTATTTTGGCCAAATAACCAACCATTGGTTAAAAAACTCCCTCTGCACACCCTGTTAACCTATGGTGGGTTAAATAAACAACCATTGACTATTTAAACCACCATTGGTTATTGTGTTGTCTGAACCCAATCATTGGCAGCATTTAGACGACACGATAATCAATGGAGGGGGGGAAACCGTCGTCAGTTGTGTTGATTATCGTATTGTCCAAATGCTGCCAATAACTTACTGTTCGTTGCCTCTTCCCCCCTCCATTGCCTAAAATGTCGCCCGAATGCTGCCGATCAGCAACACAACGGACGATTGTCCCCCCCCCCCCCCCCGGTTGATTTTCGTGTCATCCGAAACAGGCCATTGTCTCATTTGTTCATTATTTAACGAAGCAGCTCTGAATAACTCATTGGTTACTGTAACTCAATGGTGCTTTGCTCTCCTCTTGGTGACAGGGGGCCCATTACACACTTGGAATACAAAGTCAGCTATGGCCAACTTGAGGTACTGAAAGAGAAAAGCCTGCTGGTTTGGGTCATAGGTAAGATAGACCTCTTTATTTTCCTCTTCCTAGGCTGAGGGAGGACAACTTGTTTGGAAAGACCTTGCTGACTACTCTGTTTACAGTTGGGCCAAGAAGATGGGCCTGTGATGTTCTACTGCTTATTGTTATAATTGTATCGCAAGGTTTGTTGTTTATGATATGCGCACATATATATATATATATATATATATATATATATATTTAAAAGAGTTAGGAATGCTAACAATTAAAGTAAATGCCTAGGCCGAAATGTACTTCTTTGCCTGTTTCGGACGACATGCTAATCAACACTGGGGGGGGGGGGGACGACAATGTTGTGTAGCTCATCGGCAGCATTCGGACGACATTTTAGGCAACGGAGGTTGCATTCGGACGACACGATAATCAACACAACGGACGATTGTTCCCCCCTCCCCTCCGTTTATTAGCGTGTCGTCCGAAACAGGCCACGGTTTGTAGTTATAAGTCTTAGTAAGTATAGAGGATTGGCTAGTTGTTTGGAGTGCCTGGATTGGCTGGCTGTGTAAGAGTGGGAGGAGCTGGAGAGCAGAGGAAGTTCATATATAGTTTCAGCTGATAGAAGCTGGAGAGGGGTTAGAAGGAATGGAGAGAGCTGGCAGATTGATTGGGGGGATTTTTGAGAGAGGCGTTGAAAGAGATTTGAGAGAATTGAGAGTATTGAGAGAGTCTGAAGCAGGATTATTAGATGAGAAGAGTGTTTGATTGAGAGATTGAGATAAGATTTGAGAGCATAGATGAAATAAGGAACAGTTTGTTAAAGTATAAGAGTTCTGACAAAAACCATTAAGCATTGAAACCTCGTGACCGCTACGCAATTGAACTGAAGTAACCATTAAGCTTGTTGACACGCAATTTCTTATTCATAAATTCTTGTTAATTCACTCTCCTGGTGTGGTCTTTGGGTGTACCTGAGAAGGTACTGGTGGCAGCGGAACAAAGAAGTCTTCTGGAGGCCAGGTTGCTGGGCTGTGGGGCTGTGAGGCCTAAATAGTAAAGGCGAGACAGGGGCAGCAGCAGCAAGTGGCCGAGGGTAACCTCACAGGGCCAAGTCCTCATTTCACTTTCCAGTGGGATTTACCAGCAAGGACTTCTTTTACTCCTCTAGCCTTGAGTTGATGGTTGAGAGTGTGAGCTAGGAAGGTGGTGGTTCTCATCTGAGCTGTAACTTTACTACATGTGGCCTTAGGGTGCCCCTCAGTTTCCCTTTTGTAACGTGGGGCGTATAATAATACTGACCTTCCTCAAACGATGATGCTCATTTGGCTGTTAGAAGTGCCATAATTATTATGAGTGGCTCTTAAATCATTATTGTCATCATTAAAACCATTATGAGTTGCTCTGAAATCTTTTTTTTTTTCCCTCCTCTGCAGGACAGAAATTTCCCAAATCGTTGGATGTTTCCCTGACCGGGACAGTCGCTTTTGGTCCCATGAACCCAGAGCAGCCAGTTGATCCGGTGTGTAACGGCAGCACCTCCTACGTCAAAGTAAGCCATAGTCTCTAAGAGAAGCTGGAGCTTGCCTATACAGCTGTGGCAGCCCCTGTCCCCAAAGATTAGGTATTTCTGGACACGCCTTTCATTCAGGAGAGTTTTTGGGCTTTCAGTCTGCATGGGAGTAGATGTCAGAGAGCAAGAAGGGCCTTGCCACTGGATCCCATTTTCAGTTCCTGACTTCAGATGGCAATACACGCACACGCACATCATCATCATCATCATCATCATCATTTATTTCTTACCCGCCTCTCCATTTGGATCGAGGCGGGGAACAACAATATGATAAAACACATAAAACTGATTAAAACATGCCACACATTATTAAAACTGCATGAAAACATCATTAAAAAACATCCTAAAAACATTTTAAAATTCCACTGGATATGCCTGCCGGAAGAGAACAGTCTTTATAGCTTTCTTAAATTCTAAAAGACTGTTAAGTTGACGAGTCTCCTCCGGCAGGTCATTCCACAGTCTGGGAGCGGCAGAAGACAAGGTCCTCTGGGTAACGGTTGTCACTCTAGTCTTGGCCGACTGTAGTAGGTTCTTCCCAGAGGACCTGAGCGTGCAGGACGGATTGTATGGGAGAAGGCGATTCCATAGGTAACCTGGACCCAAACCATGTAGGGCTTTAAAGGTAATAACCAACACTTTATACTTTGCCCGGGATGTCCAAGCAGCCCAAGTGGCCTGAGAGCCTCCACTGGCTGTAAGAAGTAACCACTACAGGAACCGACCACATAGATTGGTCTTCATTCCCAACATGTTTTGAGGTATCTTTTCCCAAGGGAAAAAGTTCTTATATTCACTCCTAAGTAAAAAACTGCTTTAAAAACATCAACACTATCATGCAGTGGACAGTCAGTGTTGTGCAGTGGTTAGAGTGTTGGAGTGGAAGTCGGGAGATCCGGGTTCAGGTTCTAGACCCCACTTGGCCATGGATGCTCACTGTGTGACTCTGGGCCCGTCACAGACTCTCAGCCCAACCTACCTCACAGGGTTATTCTTGTAAACGTAAAATGGAGAGGAGGAGGATTATGTATGTCGCCTTGGGTTCCTTAAGGAGGAAAAAAATGCAGGATATGAATTTAATAAATAAATACTTTAGTCTGTGCAAAGTAAACAAACTTCTGAGAGGGTGGACCCTGTGGGACTTACTTTTGAGTGCTCAGTGGTGTCGTAAATTTTGAAGTGCAGGAGCTCATTGTGACAGTCGCCAGGCTTAGCTCAGACAATTCATTTCCACCACCCCCACCACCCCTGCTACTGTGAGAATTGCAGCTAATCTCAGAGGGAACAGGGAAATCTAAGGAGGGTGGCAGATGACATAATTGTCCCTGCTAATCAAAACGTCATGGTACTTTGACCCTGGAAGTCCCAGTTCCACTACATCACTGATTGTCCTGCACAAGAGACTGACCAATATGGATATCATCAGGCTGCTTAAACTAGCAGCAGGAATTTTTGCTGCCACTGTTTTGCTGCAAATATTACATATAAGTTGCCAGCATTCCCCCCCCCCCCTCCCCAAAAGCTGGAATGAGTCTGTGCCTCTCTCAGTGTTTTCTGCTTGGTTGTCTTTAGCTTTATTTTAGAATCCTGGATTTCACACTTACTGGATGCTACACTGAGCAGCATTCCATCCAGGTCTTTTCATCAGGAAAACCAAAGATCAGTACAGGTGAGCAGTTTACGCCTTTGGCAATTTCAATTGCATCAGGACACATTTACGGAAGCATAAAGGTATACCCAGATGAACTTGCCGTGGATTGGCTATTTCAGGATTATTGTCTACAGAATTTAGCTTTTAACGCTTTAGATTTCTAAGGAAACGTATTATAAACTTTTATTATGTCTTATATAAGTAGCTCAGTGGTGTTTTTTATAAATTATGAAATATTTAAAATCCTAAACATTATTTATTTAAGTTGTGTTATTCCTGTATTTTAAATTGCCACTAGGAGCTCATTTTCTCTCTCCCTTTCTTTTCATTTTAGCTCGAGAAGTTCTTTCTTCGGATTACTACATCTGGAATTCCAAAGCCCCAGCACCCGTTGTGTATAGAACCTTACTTTTCTAATTTCCCCCTCGGTTTTGTACTATAAACTAAAAGTAAATTTACTGAACTATTTTAACCTGTGTATTTGTTATTTAAAGTCCTATTTTTGGAAAGCAATAAAATAAATAAACAAGGGTGCAATCCTGTGCATGTTTAGGCAAAAAACATTCTGCAGCTCCCATGCTGGCTGGGGAATGCTAGAAGCAGGAGGACTTTTTTCTGTCTCGCCATTCCTAGAATTGCACCCTAAAGATCTTTATTTTACAGAATGTCCCCCATAGCGCCCATTCCTACCCTATTTCAGACAATGCATGGTACATAGCTTCCAATTTCCAGTCCTCAAATACCCAAAGTTACCTGTAGCCAAATACATTGGCTCAGTTCAGACAACATGTTAGTTAATACAGTGTGAAAACTCCACTCAACGGTTGAGTTTTTAGGAGGTACTCCCCACACAACATGTTCTAACTCCACCGTGGTGTGACTGCGGGCTACCGTGGAGTTGAGTAAAATCCAGCACGATGTTTGATTGACAGTTCCTCCACCCTCTCTCCTCCCCCAGTCCTCCCAATGGTATCCCATCAGCCACTGCTGCAAAAAAACTAATCCTGGCTGCTCTCCTAGAGCGACATTCGTTCCTTATGCCACTCTTGCCAGGGAACTCAGTAGCCAGTGGGAAAAGTCCAACTCAACGCAACGAACTCCACGGAACCCTCCACACAACACTCCAGTTGTGCAGGAACTCTCCTCTGCACAGCGTGGATATTCTGCGTAGAGTGTTTTCCAAAAGAAACTCCCACCGCTGCATGGAGTTTTCCTTCCAGACAACACATTTCTCAAAAGGTGCTGTAAAACCACCAAGGAGTTCTAAAACCACTGTTGAGAAACATGTGTGAACTGAGCCATTGTGTATGTATCTTCACCACCACCACCATATCACCAATTCTGTTTAAATAGCCCTCCTACTGTTCTGCTAGATATTGGCCAGGAATCTAAGCAGGGGAAGAAAACACAGATACATGTATAGCTTGGAAAAAAGGAGAGTAAAGGGAGACCTGATAGAGGTGTACAAAATGATGCCTGGTGTGGAGAATGTGGAGAGGGAGACATTTTTCTCCTGTCAAAATACTAGAAACCAATGGGGTCATTCAATGGAAGCTGATTGGTAGGCGATTCAGGACAAATAAAAGGAAGGGCTTCTTTGCACAGCACGTAGTTAAATTATGGAATTCACTCCCACAAGACGTAGTGATGGCCACCAATTTGCATGGCTTTAAAAGGAGGGTTGGATAGATTCCTGGAGGAGAAGGCTATCAACGGCTACTAGTCCTGATGTCTATGGGTTAGACCCATGTGCATCAGTTGCTGGGGAACATGGGTGGGAGGATGCTGTTGCACCACGTCCTGTTTGTGGGTCCCTAGTTGACAGCTGGTTGGCCACTGTGTGAACATAGTGTAGGACTAGATGGATCTCAATCTGATCCAGCATGGCACTTCTTATGTTCTTAAGTCTTCTGTTGTACCCAGGCTCCAATGTTCTTTTTCAAGGGGGCAACAGTACATTTTGGCTGTTGTTTCACTCCTGCTTAGGTAGGATTTGCCATTGTGCCAGGCAAGTTCCTATAAGTAGAGAAAGAACCTTGTCTTTTGGTTGAGTCTAGTTTCCAGTCGGAGCTAGCTATGATTCCTGAAGTCCGTGTTGTTCGTCTGTCAAGTGGATAGAGCAAGCTCTTTGATTCAGGAGTCCACTGGATGAATCTTTTGAAGCACATAAAATGTATTCCAGTTCTTCTGCACATAAAATGGATCATTCTACTACCTATCTATCATACCAGCAAGGGCAAACAGTTAGGAATAACATTTCCTTTGTTTATTTAGGGCGCAAATGCTTGACCGTGCTGGCATGTAACGGCAACCGAGGATTCATCAACCCATGCTCTGAGTTGTCAATGGCCCTGTTCGGACGACACACTAAGCCACGGTGGTTACGCATTTTGAGCTAAACATTATGTCTTAGTGTGTCATGTGAATCATGACTGAGCATGTTGTGTGACCCATTCCTAACCATGATGGCTACATAACCACGGTGGCTACATAACCACGGTTTAAACACGCTCACTAACTATTTGCTGCAAAAAGGTTAACAGCCTAACCATGGATTAGCATGTTGTCTGAACAGGCTCACCATGTGCAAACTAGGTCTGCAGCCATGCCTTGTAATGAAACTGTCTAAAATGAAGGCAAGCATCCAGAAGTGAACAACACTCAGCACTCTCTCGCCACTAACCTCCCATATTTATGGCAGCATTTCGAAACATATTCTCAGAGGGCATTTCATGAATGAGAAAATGAAGATTTACGTGGTGCAAAAATAAATAAATGACATGGATGTTTTTAGATTTTGTGAATTCAAGGGCTGGATCTAGATTTAAGTTGGATCGACTGCGCTGGCAGAAGTGGGCTTCCCATTCCTTCCTACGTTTTCCCCCAGCCTCAGCCCCCTGGAAACGCTACACAGAGAGTCAGGAGACCTTGCTGAATGGGGTGTGCTATCGTGTGGAGGGAGGAGGCGTCCCAAAAATCAGCTGGAGGGACCTTCCATGAGAAGTTCCATTCCTGGCATAGAAGGCAGCAATACCAGCAAAAAGTACTGACCAGTATTAAAATCGTCACCAGGTCGCTCCTGTTTTGAAAGCCAGCAAACAAAACAAAAAACTTTTCTGAATTTTAAGGAGCAAGGAAGCCAATTCTCTTTGGGTTTTTGTTTGTTTTTATCAGTTTCTTTAGGAACACAGGAAATGGCATTCAGCAAGTTATCAGAAAATGAGCAAATTTCCGAAAGGTGGTTGGGAAAAAGTCTTGGGAGCCTGGAGCGTAGCACAAAAGGAGAGGCCAACGGCATCTTTCATAACCAGGCACAATGGCGTAACTTTTGTTTAACTGTACGCTTTGTGATAAATAAGATCAGCGATTGTGTATAGTGGAGAAGTTTTAAAAGTATAATTTGAAAAACGGCCCGGGTTGAGATAGTAATCTCATAGCTGGTTAAACATCATAAAGAGTAGCTTGATTAGCGGAAGCCACACCGTTCGGCTGAAACTGCTTGGCAAAACTTCTAAAAAGACAGCTGGGGTGTGCTGAAATTAAAAATCCCCTGTTTCTCAAAGATATCATCTAGGAGACACCACATGTGCGACATTAGTTGCTTCTAGAGAGGGGTGTGTACGCACAGACACGTACATCTCAACTAACCCTTTGTTATGCAGAGACTTACCTGGTTCACGCAAACAGCAGATGAGGCGCGAATTTTGCTTCTGGAATCAAACCACGGGTGATCACACATGCATAAAGTGGTCAGTCACACATTGTTAAATCAGAGGACACACAGGCTACACAAATATTGCCTGTGCCGATGTCTATGTGCAGACGAAAATTTAGAAATGAATTTAAATCGAAATGCAATACATTTCACCATCCTGGGGAAGGCGGTGACCAGGTGCTCTGTGTACCTGCTCAGTCTGCTTTTCAGGTGCTGTGAGTGCTCATCTTCAAGGCCCTTTAGCTCTTCCTACTGGTGGCTCTTTGCCTTTAAACTTGACATGGACTGGACATCCTTTCAAATACAGGACACCTTCAAACAGAGGAATGTCCTATGACAGACCTTCAAATAGAGGACTGTCCTCGGTAATGTAGGACGTCTGGCCACCCCACGATGAGCATCTCCTTGCCATCTTGCACATAGAAAACTGAATTCTAGCCTTGCCTGCTCTATGGTAGGTGAACCTCGCACGCAGAAATCAACCATGCTGAAGATAAGCCTTCTAGGCTAGTTTTTTTTATCTGCACAGAGGATTTTGTGAGAGTGCATTCAAACAGGAGATTCCCCTCCCTGCAGCCTGCACCGTATGCTTCTGCCGCATGTGCGGATGGGCACCAGCTCCAAAAAGGATGGCCGTTAAATAATATACCCGTTGTACAGATGGGTAAGCTGAGGGTCAAAACAGATTCCACCAGGGAAGTGCGTGAACGGATCTCCCCGTGGTTTGTTTTGTTTTGATTTTTTTTAAAAAAGCAGCTACGAGGGAAAGGGGCTGAAATGGGGGGAGGGGGATCAGAACCCATTGATTTTCCAATAGAATCGCTTCCCCAAAGCCTGGGAGTGGGGCAAGTTTCTGTATCATCTCCCCCCCCCCCCCCCCGGCAAGGAAATAATAGCAGTCTTGGAAAGGGGGAAGTTTCAGACACCCTCTCTCCAAGTACCGCAATTCAATGCACTCTCCCCACAATTGCTTCCATTGTGCTTTTAACAGGAAAACGAAGACCCATCTGTTTTGAGATTCATTTAAGGTGCAATCCCACACATGTTTGGATGGGGGGGGGGAAGTCTTGCAATTCCCAGCATTCATATGGGATGCCCAGAAAGGCTGGCTTTTGTCAAAATACTCAGTGGACGTATTGAGCAGTGGCCAGGGTTCACTAGCCAACACCATTGCCACAGAGTGTTTGAGCCAATTAGGATGCCATCCTATGCATATTTAGAGAGAAAAGGGTCCTACATCTCCCAGCATTCCCCAGCCAGACATTGGTGGATGTCGTAAGACTTATTTCTCTCTAAACCTGCATAGGATTGTGCCTTAATCATCCAAGGTCATCCCTACAAATTGGGATTTAAGATCTAATCTCTCATACCTACTCCCCAAATGCTCTGTGCATTTGACCCCACGGGTTCTCTTCTACTTACTCCCCACGCACAGGCGAAAAGGCCTTCCTTGACACTGTCCTTTTCCCAGACAGGCAACACAGCCATTCCTAATCCACCTCCTCAAAACACTTCTATTGTTGGTGAATCGCTGTGACCGCCCCCAGCACTCCCACCAATAACTGCAGTTCCTGGGAAACTGTCATCCATGCCCCAGTCAGCACGATCACTGCAACATCTTTTAGGTGTGAGCAAACAAAAAGCTTTGCTTCCTATGAGGGTGCCTATTGGACAATGTCCATGCCATCAATGCCAGAGGATCGCATTTTGAGTCATTTTGAGTGGCCTGTCATTTATTTATTTACTTACAACATGTATATACCGCTCCCTGTCCAAGGATTTCGGAGCAGTGAACAAATGGGATAGGAGAATAAAAAGAATAAAAACATCATTAAAAATTACATTTTAAAAGAACGGTTACAGTTTGAACCACGGCCGGTCATTCCAGAAAGGCTCCTTGGAACAATAACGTTTTCAGGAGGCGCCGAAAACAATACAATGTGGGTGCCTGCCTGACCTTCAATGGCAGGGAGTTCCATTAGAAGGGGGCCACCACACTGAAGGCTGTTCTCGTGGTGGACTCCAAACAGGCCATGGGTCCTTGTCGAACCATCAGGAGAGATTTCCCCACTCCATTTTTTTCTTTCTTTCCTTTCAGAAACATCCCTCTGCAGCATTCAAGCATGCCTCCTCTAATTTGCACCCCCCCAAAGAAAACATCTCTTCCTGCTGCCCCCAAAACAACGCTTTTTCTCACAACAGCACTACTCCCACCTCTGCATGCTTGTGAGATGTCACTTCAGCAGGCTAACGCTAGTTCAGCACTAAGCCATACAGGAAAGTGGTCGAATATGTGAGAAAAGTAGAACATCTGAAGGAGTTTACGTGAAGGAATGTTAGGATCAAAATAAAGAGGTTAGCCATTATTATTTCCCTCTTCCACAATTACGACATCTAAGGTCCTCCTCCGAGTGCCTACTCCACAGGAAGCTCAGAGGATGGCAACAAGGGGGAGGGCCTTTTCAGTGGTGGCCCCTCAACTGTGGAACGATCTCCCCAATGAGGCTCGCCTGTCGCCAGCGTTGTTATATTTTTGGCGACAGGTCAAGACTTTTCTCTTCTCCCAGGCATTTAACAGCATATGTTGAGCTTTTAACTGACCCCAGGATAGTTGGTATGCAGTCTGTTTTTATGCTTTTTATGCTTTTAAATTTTGTATGTTGGTACATAAATGTCATGGCACCCAGTCATTAACACACACGCAAACTTCTGTAGCATACGAGAACTGATCTCTGAAAATAAGTCAACTAATGTGAAGCAGGTGGACCTTCTCACACTGAATCGACTCAACGTGCTTCATCGTTATGTTCTTGACACTGTGTCGCTCGTTTCCGGAGTCTTCCTCAACTTTGCCACACCTGCTTTGAAAGAGATTGGCTGGAGGCAAGGAGCACAGAATCAAAAGCAGTGTAGTAGGGATGATCAGCCGATCTCCAGGGGAAGACAATCAAGGACGCACACGAGGAAACAGAAGACCCCCCGTTGGTTGACGCCAATCAGAGTGAAAGGCCGACATTTTTGTTGGGGGGGAAAAGAAAAAGTCCAGTGTCCTCTGTAGCCAACTCCTCTCATGGACCAAATTTCCAGCGTGGAGCAAAGCCGCCCCTGCTTTTATCCCCTGGAGATCAGCTGGTCATCCTGACGCTGCTTTCGATTCCGTCTAGGAAACCTATCTTTTCAAGATAATTTCTTTCACAAAACAGAAAGAAAGGGAGCGGAGAAGACAAAAGTCTGTTTCCCGTTTGGTAGGTGACCTGTTTAATGTTTTCCCTGTGTCTGGGAACTCCTTAGTGTAATTACCGACCTTTGAACTCGCCAACTAATCCGGAGCTATTTTGTATTCCTGACTCATCTCGAAGGGTGGACCTTTCTTTTCTTCCAAGTCCGCTGCCACAATTAAAGAAGCAGCAGCTGCATTTCAAAGGGATTCCAATTCCAGAAGCTTAATCGTGATTGACATGTTCTTATTCTAAGCTATAAGAAACTCTAAGAGTCCTTTCTTGGGTTAAAACTTCAATCATTTTCTAAAAAATTATCTCAATATGGATTTTATTCATTTTCTTTGATAGCCATTCTTTGCCTTTTCCCCTTCTTCTATATATATATATATATATATATATATATATATATATATATCTTGAAAGATGCTTTGCCTTGGCAGCGAATATAAACCGCTAGCAGAAGGGAAGATTCAAGAGTGCCAGACATCTTCTAGAAACAGAAGTGGGTAAATGCCGTTTAGTGTCAAAAAATATTATTAGGGAATCGGACACCTGCCATATAGCCTCGCATGCTTTGGGATATCCAAGAGATGAACGAAGGGGGACGTTCTTGAAGTTGACCACCAACAGGGAAGGCTTGTCACGAACCGGATGATAAAAGGCAGCAATAGCAATTCAATTCTTCTTCTTTTTTTTAACCAATCAAGGAATGCATAATCTGTTATTCCATTTTAGCATAACTTTCGGTTCCCTAACCCAAACAGCAGTGATTCTGCAAAACAGCAGTGGTTCTATTTTTCAAATCAGCAGATGCCCGCTTTAAAATGACTGGCAAAATATGGAAGACTGAGGAAGTAATTTTGAAGACAAGATTAAGAAAATTCCGGCAACTGTTTCTGGAATCAGATACAGAAAATGTATTGCACAGGTGCCAAAAGTGGGCTTCAGAGTAAGGATAGCACTCAGTTGTGGAAACAACTACGTTCCTGTTAAATGAAACCTTTCAGGGAATGGAGAGGCGGAATTTGAAAACCATTCATTTCCACATTCGTTTGGGGACAGTGCGTATGCTTATTTGGGATTCATTGTAGGGAAATGCGTAGATACATGCTGTACTGCTTTCAAATTGCATTAAGTTTGCAAGAACAGCTTGCCAAAGTGAATGAATGAATCCACGAATTAGCCTTTAATTACACTTTCACCTGTATGATCTCGCCAACATGTTTTGTGAACCGCACAGAGTGTATTAGCTACTGAGCGATATAGAAATGTAATAAATAGTAAATAAATGAGATAATTTCCCTGAGATACTTCTGCAACCAATTTATCATTGTTTTGCACTGCCAATGTTGATCAGCAATAAATGTCATATCTTAAATAAGTTCCATACACCCAATTGAGTTCTGCAGCCGGCTAGACTATAATGCCCAGGATACCATCTGAACACTAACAAGATGCCAATGGCTCTCAAATGCCAATGATGCACCTTGATTGCAAAAAAAACCCAAGGATCCAGAGCAATTCAGACTGAACTGACCCCAACAGAATTCTTTACGTGAGCCAGTTCGATAAAGGGATGTTTATGAACTTCTAGGAATAACTCCTTATATGTATGGCTGCAAAGGGTGCAGTTCAATCCCAGCCCTTCGAATATCTCTCTAAGACATATTTTGATGGCTGGAAACCATGAGGTGGAAGCAATGTAGGAGAAATTCAAGAGTGAGAAATGAAATGTAATGACCTGACAACTGGCAACAAAGTGAACGCCACGGACCACGGCGAAGTGGGATTGGGTGAGCTCAGACACCAGCACCCTCTTCAGGCGTGGAATACCAGAATTGCAACGTCAGCTCCTGTGACTGGCAGATAATGAAAGGCCTCTGGATTGGCCAACTCTGATATAAATACTAGGCGCTTCCTTGGCCTTCTACTCTTGCCTGAACAACACACGGTACCTTCTTTCTGCTTCACTTCAAGCTGAAGTAAATGGCCTCAGGGACTCAGACAGGGCTGGCCCTACTGTCCCCACCCCCTGATGGCCTCAGAGCCCCACGGTGCAGCTCCGTGGCCATCGACGCAGCCACGCTTACTCACGGGTAAACGTGCCTGCGCCCGGGATGGGCGGCCACACCAGCCGCCCATCTCGTAGCCCTCCCGGAAGCAGGGAACGAACCGGGTTAATAGCATTCCCTGAACTCTCGGGAAAATGGAGGGCTGGCCCCTGCCTACCTGCCTGCGGGATGCTCTGTGCGTCATGCGAACTCTCCGCGAGCAGGCAGGGGGAGACCCTCGAAAAATGGCTGGTGCGGAAAGGGCCTTAATTTCCGTTTTAGAGCATCATCACACCGGGGGGGGGGGGGGGATCGCGTTTCCTTACCGTCGCTTCTCCGCCCACATGTTTGTCCCTCATTACTTCCTCTTTCGAAAGAGGAAGTAAGGAAGTAAGCAACGTGCCCGGGGCCCATTCAGTGGGCTGTTTTGATCGCGCTGCTTCTCCTGCACACAGCATGAGATAGCAGCAAGTTCCGTCTAAAAAAATAAGTCGGATTACTGGGGGGGAGGGGCTGTCACAGAAAGACATCCAGAGGGGCGAGAGGCAGACAACGTCATGAGGGGGATCCACGAAAATCTGTGTGTGCCCAGTAACAAGTATGCATTAAAGAGCTAGTCTGATGAAGCTGTTAGACTGGGCGATTCTTAATTTCAGATTGCAAATGGCGGAGTTTCCTTCGTAACATGAAAAGCGTTGGATGCACCGGAACCCTCCTCTCCACCTCTCTTCATCCGAATCCACTCAGAGACTTCGCTTTATGTTACACTTGCATAGGCTGACCATCTGAAAAGGAGGACAGGGCTCATGTAACTTTAACAGTTGTAGAGCAAAGGGAATTTCAGCCAGTGTCCTTTGTATGCAATTAGTTCCTGGTGAAATTACCTCTTCCTCACAACAGTTAAAGTTGCAGGGGGGCTGCCTTCTTTTGTATAGGGTCACTCTAGTATAGTGCCTGCACCTTTAACAGTTGTGATAAAGAGGGAATTTCACCAGGAACTAATTGCATACAAATGACACCGGCTGAAATTCCCTTTTCTCTACAACTGTTAAAGTTATAGGAGCCCTGTCCTCCTTTTCAGATGGTCAGCCTACACTTGCAGCAATTTCGGGGAGGGGAAAGTTGGTTTTTGTTTGAAATAACAATGCTACTTAGGGCCCCAGGTTTTATTTGAACTGCCGTGTGCAAGGAGGGAAACTTTAAGTCTTCCTTCCCATGCTGTGATCCTGACCAAATAATCCTGCAAACACCATCAGGAAAAAAGCTACCATGGGAGCTTCCCCCCCCCCCAAAGCTTTTGTGACGGGGTGGGGGTGCTTTTTGTCAGGTCACTGTGAGGGAAGAATGGCATAAACCATCTCTCCCTGTGGTGAAGTCCTAGTAAAATGGGGGAGGGCACGCTCTTATTATAAAAAATTTAAACCCAAGCAGGATCTGCACTACTTCTTTAAAACGGTTTATAACAGTCATGTCAACTGTTGGGGTCCGGGACACACTCCAGATACAGTTTTCAAACCGTTTTCAAAGTGTCATATCCTGATTGGTGTCGATCTGGCCCCAGGCATCACTTCAAGCAGCATATTTTGCGTAGGGTGACCCCATGAAAAGGAGGACAGGGGTCCTGTATCTTTAACAGTTATATTGAAAAGGGGATTTCAGCAGGTATTATTAAAATGCATGAACCACCTGGTGAAATTCCCTCTTC
Organism: Anniella stebbinsi; assembly: GCA_029215795.1. NCBI lineage: Eukaryota > Metazoa > Chordata > Lepidosauria > Squamata > Anniellidae > Anniella > Anniella stebbinsi. Next base: position 366,951,067 of record JARDYH010000001.1, read on the forward strand.
ATCACAACAGTGAAAGCTGCAGGAGCCCTGCCCTTTTTTGTATCAAGAGGGCAGAGCTCCTGCAGCTTTCACTGTTGTGATGGAGAGGGAATTTCACCAGGTGCTTCATGCATACAAATGACCCCTGCTGAAATTCACTTTTCTATGCAACTGTTAAAGATACAGGAGCCCTGTCCTCCTTTCCATATGGTCACCCTATGGTTGGGAGAAAGGGGTGGGGATCTGGAGGGCCAGATCAGGACAGGCTGGATTTGGCGCCCTAGCTTGAGTTTCCTGACTTGGAGTTAGGCCCTCGGCTGGCCTTGCTACCTGTTCCTTCCATACAGCAGGTTCAGATGTCAGTAGGAGATCAGGCTTTTTCAACAGTAGCCCCCAAACTTTGGAAGCTTCACCCAGAAGAAGTTCAGAAGGCTCCAACATGACTGCCTTGTCCCAGGACTGGGGGTTAGTTCAAGGGCCGTGTCCTCGACAGGGTAACACTCCCAACGATGCAGCAGGTAGGTTGATACATAAAGCTGTCACTTGGAGGCCCAGGTGGCCTCAGGGACAACGAAGTACACATGGCCCTCAATGATCGGTTCTTGGACTGGGATAACCTGGCAACATCCATGCCCTGATGGCTTCCCGATTGGACTACTGCAGTGCTCTCTACGTGGAACTTCCCATGGAGATGGTCCAGAAGATGCAGCCTGATACAGAACGCTGCTGCTGGTTTGCTGACAGGGGCAGGGAGCTGGGAGCATATCAAACTGGTTTTGGAATCTCTGCACTGAGGCCGTTTCTACACCAGACTGTTTGTCTGGGATGGCCCCCGGCTGGTCCCTGTGATTCCAAATGACGCACAGGGACTCCTGGAGGGGGGGGGGGGGGGAAGGGATTTTCCAGGGATAAGGGATCCCTGGAAAATGCCAAATCTTCCGCGATCCCGGGAAGTTCCTGGGACCATGGGAGATGTGGCCACCCATCCCCGTGAGTAAGCACGGCAGCAGCAATAGGCACAGAGCTGCACCGCATGGCTCCATGCCCATCAGGGGAGGGGGGGTACCAGGTTCACCACCCCCAGGAGGACAGGGAGGAGGGTGGGGCGATTTCACGTGCGTTGTTTTTTTTTTTTTGCTTTTTTTTTTTACTACCCTGAGAGATGGAGCGCAACTGTGTTCTTCCCGGAACAAAAAAAATGGCGGCCGCAAAGTGCAACAACCCGGGAGGAAGCCGGGTCGTTGCACTTTTGGTGTGTATTACAGAAACAATCCCGGAGGCAGGCACTTCTGGGATCGTCGCCCCTCCCTCCCGCCCTCTACACCCGTGCGGTGTAGAAAGGGCCTGACTGCTAGGGGTGGGGTTGGGGTGTCCTAGCAGGCACCCAGTTCAAGGTGTTAGTACACAGGCGTAAATGGCCTACTACCCTGATACATGAAGGACAGTCACCTTCAATACCAACAAATCCAAGATGGAAGTTTGGCTGGGGAGGCTTTGCGTGTGGTTGCCTTGAGGAATGTGGCCGGGGGGAGGGGGGAATGTGTGGGATGATGATAATGGAAGAGGAGGAGGAGGAGGAGGAGGAGGAGGAGGTTGTAAAATCCATCTCATTTCATCAAGCCAAGTGAGAATTTAAATTTTCTGAGGCTGCTCTCATATATGCTTTTATTCAGGTTCATAATAGCTTTTGTATTGTTTCTTTTAGTCACTAAAATTTAATATAAGCTGTTTTGAGCTTGTGGATTGGTGGGGTTTTTTTTCTTCTTTTTTTAAAGCTTAAATAAATTTTGGGTTAAGTCAGGGCCATCCCTTGTGAAGCTATCAAATTGCTTGGTAAAGGAAAAGGATTGTGAAGTACCTTCTATATACTGAAAGAGTCTATATAAATATTCCGAGGATTTCCAGTTTAATTTTTTTTAAGTAAATGGCAAGTTTCTAGCCATCATGACTATGAACTGACAATGTTCGTAGTCCTAGGGGTGTGTTTAAGGTGGGTGTTATTTAGTCAAGAAAAAAACTTCTCTTTCATTGCTTTACTGTGCAATAAAATCAAATCGAAATTCTGTGCCAAGGGAAGCTGACTGTACCATGCAAGTTAAGTGCTTGGTATGGCATATTTACAGCACATTTCCATGCATGTTTACTGAGATGGAAGTACCATTTTGTGCAATGGGCCTTGCTCCCAGGAAATTGTATTGCAGCCTTGTTCTGCTGTGCCAATAGAAAGATGCTGAGACACTTACTGAACGGGGATGATCAGGGGTCTGGAAATAAAGCCCTATGAAGAGAGACTGAAAGAACTGGGCATGTTTAGCCTGAAGAAGAGAAGACGGAGGGGAGACATGATAGCATTCTTCAAATAAGTTGAAAGGCTGTCACACAGACGAGGGCCAGGATCTCTTCTCTATCATCCCAGAGTGCAGGATGCGGAATAATGGGCTCAAGTTGCAGGAAGGCAGATTCCGGCTGGACATCAGGAAAAACTTCCTGACTGTTAGAGCAGTACGACAACCGAACTCATGACCTAGGGAGGTGGTGGGCTCTCCCACACTAGAGGCCTTCAAAAGGCAGCTGGACAACCATCTGTCAGGGATGCTTTAAGGTGGATTCCTGCACTGAGCAGGGGGTTGGACTAGATGGCCTTATAGGCCCCTTCCAACTACACTATTCTATGATTCTACGATTCTATGACACTTTATGGTCTTTTTGAGATTTCATCGAAGCCTGCAAATGCCTCAAAGTCTTTCAGTCCTATTTTTGTTGTCATAAGGCAGGGGCGAGTAACCTTTTACGGTCCGGGGACTAGATTCCCCCCTCAGGCCCCCCAAATGGGCTGGATGACTCCAGGGTTGGGGCCCCACCTGTGACATCAGGGGAGCCCCCCTACATATTTGGCTCCCTCGCTAAAACACAGGCTGGAGCTCCTGCAACTGGCACCTTGGTTGAGAAGATGGCTTCACTTGGTACTGGCTTTTCCTAGCTGGGCAAAGCCCAGGCGGAGTGAAGTCAGCCTTCCTCCAGGTGATATCCTAACTGGGGGGGCAGACTTTGCTCTGTCCAGACTTTCTGAGCAAAGCCCCAAAAGACACCAGGCTCGCTCCACCTTTGCATTCCACACTTGGAGACCGCAGGGGAGGAGCTGAGCGCTGGCTGAGTGCTTTTCCTTTGCTTTTCCTGTGCAAGGAAGGTGGAAGAGGAGTGAACCAGATGAGGAGCACAGCCGACTTTACTCCTCAATCGCCTTCCTCCCTCACTCTGCGGGAGGAGGGCAAGGGGGGAGCGAAGCGAATGAGCTGCAGCCTCAAGACCACCACTCGATTGCTCTCCCACCCCACTTTCCCTTCTGAGGGGGTGGAACTTCACGGAGGGGGAGGTTCCCCATCCCTCTCATAAGTAGGGCTGTGACCGGATCCGGATCCAGATCCCGAATCCGAGTCGGATTGGGGTGATCCGGGACTCCAGATCCCAGATCCGAACCGGATCGGGCCGGATCCAAGTCAGATCAGGCCCGATCAGGATCCAGATCGAATCGGGGGGTCCGTTCACAGCCCTGCTAGAAACCTGGCTTTAACAGAAATCAAAGCTTAGCTTCTCAGAACAACAAAACCTCAAAACTGCCTTGCCTCCAGCAATCAAAGAACAATTGTGCCTGTGTTAGAAGTACAGCCACCGAACATGCATTTGGGGGGGGGGGCATGATCTCACCTTCTGGCCCCTCCCCCAACATTAAATTAAATACAATAAACAAATAGTTGGGTGGGAGACAAGGGTTCAGATTTCTACTCGGACATTAGGCACTCCAGATGGCCTCGGGCACAATCTCCCTGCCCACCTCACATACTCGTCAAAGTGTATCAGTATAGTAGCCTCGTGAGTCTTGGTCACACCGATGCATGGCCAAAAGATGGGTGGAGCATGGCGATAGACATCAGGGCCTGTAGCTGCGCCTGGAATCGCCCGTCCCAGCAGGCCCTGTAGTGTAGACTTCCCGCTCTTAATGAATGTAAGCCGATTTTTAAAAAAATGAAAAATGAATGCAGCTATCGCTCCTTTAGGGTTCTGCCTGGTTCTGCCTGAAGCCCAGAATGGATTCAGAGCCCTACCCATATCAGAGCCCCCAGCCTCCATTCAATGCATTTTTTTTCTGTATTCATGCTCTGATGGGCCCATGTGCATTCTATAGTGTGTAAGAGATGTTCTATAGAACTGAAATTAATTTGTGGGGTGGTATGTAGGAGGAATTGATATTCAGATTTTTCCAACTTCAAATTGACTTGCAGAGATTCATTTCATTCCCTCCCAGCATTCTTAGTTACAGATATTGCTGGATTTCGGCAGTGGGGGGGGGGGGTTTAAATAAAAGAAACAAAGCTATAGAAGGTATGCATTTCAGAAATAGATAATAAACATTCCTTCCATAAAATTCGTCCAGACCAGTAAGCATTCAGTCTCTCCTTTTAAGTATTCCTCCCAGTTGAATTCTGAAAGCTAGAGTCCGAAACTTGGCCAACTTCGTTTTGAATTAGTGCAACATTTTGTTTCGGCTCTAAAATATTTGCATGTGACCGAGATCTCTGGAGGCGCATGCAGGTGTAGCGAGTCTTACAGCTGGTAGCCCCCTTGAAACCGCTAAGGTGCGCTATTCCAAGTTAAGGGATGCAGTGCGATAACTTTCTATTGGATAATAATGTATTATTATTGTTATTATCATTACTATCATCAATAATATCAATTTAATAAACATTTGTATTTTGGTAGTTTGAACACACACACACACACACTCAATTAGCACCAAAGTTTCTAAACATCATCTCATAACCACAATTCCTTCCTTCACTCACAGCCCCCCACCCCTTCTGACCTTTGTCTCTCCCCTAAACTCCAAGGGAAGCAACAAGGGAGAGGGCCTTCTCTGTGGTGGCCCCCCAATTGTGGAATGATCTCCCCGACGAGGCCCACCTGGCGCCAACATTGTTATCTTTTCGGCGCCAGGTCAAGACTTTCCTCTCCTTTCAGGCATTTAGCAATATCTGATGAGCCTGGGTCTGTTTTTTGTTTTTTAGGCTTATAGCTTTTTAAGTTATCGTCATGGTTTTAAATGTATGTGTGTATTGTATTTTTTTGCAGTTTTAATTTTTGTATATTGATTTTAAATGTTTTAATCTTATGTAAACCACCTAGAGAGCTTCGGCTATGGGGCGGTATACAAATGCAATAAATAAAATAAATAAATAAATAAATACCCACCATCTACCCCCTGACAAGGGGAACATCACATTTAGGGAAATGATGGACAATAAAAATCAGTGAAGCAAATGAACATATTAAAAAAAATGAAAAAGGAAGAATGAAAAATCGAGAGAGATTGGGAGATGGGAGAGAATATTCCATTCATCTTACAAATATGAGAACAGTCACTGGGAATTTCCTTAAGAATCTCAAAGTGTTCTTAGTCTTGAAATAGGTCAAGGAAGCCCTGCCAAATATTTGGACATCTTTTCCCCAGGCAGTCTTGCTTAAGATATGTTGGTCTCTCTTCTGCAGCCAAGCCCATCCAACCTTGGCTCTGCTTTTCAGTCCCTGGCCCTGAACTAGCCTTCCAGCATGGAAGAGGGGTGGGGGGGATGCTAATCCTTTAGCCCCAATAGGTGAACGTAGAATGCCACTCCCTTCTAATGCTTGTTTACCCTCCCCCCCCAATAGATGTGGGGCTAAAATTACTTTTGTCAGATAGGGATTAAATGGTGTATTTCGGACTACATGAATCTGGACCGGTACCTCAATCCAAAAGGGTGAGATGCCCCTCCAGAGGAGAAGAACCAAGTCTATACTTCCCCAGTGAAAGGCCTGGGTTGCACTGCCCCCGAAGCGGAATGTTCTTCTGAATTAAATGAAGGTACAAACTCAATGAGAAGGATGTGGCCACCACCAAAGCTCTCCCCCCCGCCCCATGGCAGAAGGTGAGGGCCTTCTCAGTGGTGCCCCCCCAATTATGGAATGAACTCCTCAACGAGGCCCACCTGGCGCCAGCACTGTTATCCTTTCGGTGCCAGGTCAAGACTTTCCTCTTCTCCCAGGCATTTAACAGCATATACTGATTTTTTAAATTTACCCCAGAACTATATTTAGGCCTGGCTGAGAGTTCAGTTGTTTTAAACATATACTGTTTTTATATGTTGTCTGTTTTTATGCTTTTATGGTTTAAAATTTTGTCTATCAATTTTTAATGTCCAAAGATTTAATTTTTGTAAACCGCCCAGACAGCTTCGGCTATGGGGCAGTATATAAATGTAAATAATAATAATAATAAATAAATAATAATAATAATAAAAAATAATAATAAAAGAATAATAAAAGAACTATGGCAACAGGAAAAGGTCAAAATTATTCCATTAGTCACCTCAGTCACCGGCATCACATCAAAAACATATACAGAAAACCTCCAAAAACTGGGCCTACCAGAATACATCCACACCAACATCCAGAAAGCAGCCATACTTAAAACATGCTCAATCGTCAGGAAATTCCTGAATCAATAAACGACAGCATGACCTGGCAAAGCGAGTCATGTAGACTGACCATCTGAAAAGGAGGACAGGGCTCATATAACTTTAACAGTTGTAGAGAAAAGGGAATTTCAATCAGTGTCATTTGTATGCAATTAGTTCCTGGTGATATTCCCTCTTCATCACAACAGTTAAAGTTGCAGAGCCCTGCCTTCTTTTGTATATGGTCACTCTAGTATAGTGCCTGCACCTTTAACAGTTGTGATGAAGAGGGAATTTCACCAGGAACTAATTGCATACAAATGACACCTGCTGAAATTCCCTTTTCTCTACAACTGTTAAAGTTATATGAGCCCTGTCCTCCTTTTCAGTGGTCAGCCTACCGTCATGTCCATCTAGAAAAACCGCCACGAGCAAGAAAGAGATATTATCATCATCATCATCATCATCATCATCATCATCGGGCATAATGTCTGCATCCCACTTCAGGTTGATATGGTCAAGCCGCTTTTTTAAAAAAGGAAACACAGCAGCGTTTTTTATCAAAGCAAAGCCTATAGAAACATCTTTGGCCTTCGAAAGGTTGGAAGGGTGGGAATAAATCGCAGCAGATCAAACACTGGCATCGCCTTGCACAGCTAGGCCAAAACAAGCTAGTGTGCTTCCACAGCGCCCCAGGTGCTGCCAAGCGGCTGTAGGTATGTTGTGAATCAAATTCTATAAATATGGGGAAAGTTCTTGAGGATTAGTGACTCCGGTGTGGTGTAGTGGTTGGAGTGTCGGAGTAGGGACTGCGGAGACCCAGGTGTAGGGTGACCAGATAAAATCCAGGTCAGGGCTCATGTAACTTTAACAGTTGTGATATGATATGATATGATATGAACATTTTATTTGTCTCTGGCACAAAGGCCGTTACAACTGCAGCATTAAAACAAAAGATCTCTGTGACAACCAAAATACTTTCAAATTCATAGGGAGAGAATGCATATAAGGGAGCAGACTGCGAGAAAAGGCTGAGGTTTATACTGTTAAAAAAAAATGCAAACCCTAATATCAAATCACAGAAAGTTATAGCATGTGGTCCCCTCTGCAATCTACACCTGATTTCTTTAGGAAATTTTGGCAGATTTTTTGAGCTGCTGCGGCAAACGTTGCGACCTTGATGGTAATTGGTTTACTATGATCTGCTAACAGATCACAGATAATATCAGCAGTGGGTCAACCCACTCTTGTTCTCAAAAGCTCTCCCAGTAAACGATTCCTAATATCTTTATACAAGGAGCAGCATAACAAGTAATGTACGACATCTTCCACCTCCCTTGCACCACAAATACATGTCCGCTGAATATAGGGAACCCCTTTATACTTCCCCTCCAGGAAGGCTGAAGGCATTGTTTGAAAATGGAGGGCAGTGAAGGCCTTTCTGATGTAACTTTAACAGTTGTAGAGCAAAGGGAATTTCAGCCCGTGTCATTTGTATGCAATTAGTTCCTGGTGAAATTCCCCTCTTCATCACAACTGTTAAAGTTGCAGGGGCCCTGCCTTCTTTTGTATATGGTCATTCTAGTATAGTGCCTGCAACTTTAACTGTTGTAGTTGTGGGAAATGTTGCTTTTTCATCAAGTAACATACAGGGCTAAGCAATTATATAATCCAGTAAGCACATATAAAGCCTCGGCACATATATTTAATCCAATAATCAATAAGCTAAAGCATTTTTTATTTAGGAGGCACATAGATGCCAAATGCACAGTAGTGAGCAAAAAAGCAGAAGAACATATCTAAAGATAGATGTAGACAGTGGAGCAGGATTGTCAGGTGTCTGTGGCCTTTGAAGCGTGAAGAAAGGCACGAGACATCATGGGGAAATTGTTCCACTGGCTGTTTTGTCATGAGACTTCATTTAGTAGATTAGGCTGACCAGATAAAATCCAGGTCAGGGCTCATGTAACTTTAACAGTTGTAGAGAAAAGGGAATTTCAGCTAGAGTCATTTGTATGCAATTAGTTCCTAGTGATATTCCCTCTTCATCACAACAGTTAAAGGTGCAGGCACTATACTAGAGTGACCATATACAAAAGAAGGCAGGGACCCTGCAACGTTAACATTTGTGATGAAGAGGGAATTTCACCAGGAACTAATCGCATACAAATGACACTGGCTGAAATTCCCTTTTCTCTACAACTGTTAAAGCTACATGAGCCCTGACCTGGATTTTATCTGGTCACCCTATAGTAGATGGAACTTAGCTAATGCAAGTAGAACGCAGGTGGATTGTGGTCGGAAGTGACAGGAAACACAAGAAGACCAAGGCAGTAGGTCAAGCTTCGCTAAGATTGTTTGCAGTTATAGAGGAAACAGATGATTCTGGTAAATACATGTGTGGGTGTAAAAGTGTGGAGGAGAGGGGAGGATGAACAAAGGTGGGGATTTTAGTATTATAATCAGGCGTATCGGATAGGCTGTAGGGACCTTTTCCGGCCGGGAACAGGGAATAAATGCTGTGTGATTTATGATTTTCGGTGTGTGCCAAGCTTGTATAGCCACACCCCTTTTGCAAAAGGCTTTGCAATAAAGAAACTTGTTTTCAACGTTCCAGATTGTGTTGTCCTTTTCTAAAACAGAATGGGCATTTCTAACATGATGAAGAGGGAATTTCACCAGGAACTAATTGCATACAAATGACTCTGGCTGAAATTCCCTTTTCTCTACAACTGTTAAAGTTACATGAGCCCTGACCTGGATTTTATCTGGTCAGCCTATGTATAGGCACCCCATGACGAGTTGTTTATAAATCCAGGCAGAACTGAAGAGGCGTCTGCACCAAGAAGCAAGACTTAATCAGCCAAAAATGAGGGACCTCAACATTCAGGGAACTCGTGGGCATGTGCCCTGACCTGGATTTTATCTGGTCAGCCTAACCAGGTGCGAATCCCCGTTCAACCACAAAGTTCACCAGGAGACCTTCGGTCAATCATTATTTCTCAGGCTTTTCATAGGATTGTTGCCATGAAAAAAGAGGGAGACGGAAGGGGAGACACACTCTATACCATCCCAAGCTTCTTGCAGGAAGGGTAGTATAAAATGCAATGGACAGACGCTGGAGAGATGCTGTACCATCAAGGGTCAGCTATTCCACCTGCTCCTCTTCCCTAGGGTGACCCTATGGAAAGGAGGACAGGACTCCTGTATCTTTAACAATTGTATTGAAAGGGGAATTTCAGCAGGTGTCATTTGTAGGCATGCAGCACCAGGTGAAATTCCCTCTTCATCACCACAGTTAAAGCTGCAGGGGCCCTGCCTTCTTTTGTATCAGGTCACTCTATTATAGCTCCTGCAGATTTAACTACTGTAATGAAGAGGACATTTCACCAGGTGCTGCCTGCGTACAAATGACACCTGCTGAAATTCCCTTTTCTCTACAACTGATAAAGATACAGAAGCCCTGTCCTCCTTTTCATATGGTCACCCACACACACACTCCTGGAGACTTCAAAAGCAAGGCTGGAGCTGCATTTTGAGAGGCGCTGCTTCAGGGGCAGAGATGCTATTCCATATTTGTTCTTATCCACTCTGCAGTAAACATATCTAGTATACCGCTGAATATTGTTATTGTTATATTCTTTAATTCAGTTAAGGTGTTCTATTGGGATTGTTGTATTTGTTGTATTTTTTGTAAACTTTGGACCTACTTTATTTGATGTACAGTGCTTTGTAATAAAGCTCTATATAAATTATTATTATTATTATTATTAATTTCTTTTTAAATCCCCTTTTAAAAGGTATCATTTCCAAACTTATTTCCAAAACAGAGGGGAACTTGAAGGAAATATGTAAACTAGCATCATTCAAGCGCACCAAACTTTTTTGAATTCCACCACGAAGCCAGTTCCAACTCACATCCGTAATCAAATTGCAAGCTTTTTCTTCCCTTTAGTGGGTGTTTTCATGCACGTTTTTCCCAATGCACACATCAATTTTAAGCATGTTTTTTAAAAGTTACGCGTTTTTCTCCCACTGATTAACGTGCATTTGTTTCAAAATTATGCATTTTTTCATGTACATTTTTTAAAATGTACCCATTCTTTTGAAAGCATTTGCTTGCTTGCTTGCTTGCTTGCTTGCTTTACTCCATGAGTCTCCTTGCAAGCTCAGAACTGCACCGACTTCAACAACAGATTGCATTTGGGTCCATGTTTGCTTTGACAATGTGCCAAATGAGTAAATTCTGTTCAAAAACGAACTAAAACAAACTTTTCATACACGCCTGTTCCTGCTAGTGTCATTGTCTGAAAGGTCATAAAGAAAGAAAGTGTTTATTGATCCAAACAATGGCCCAAAATATTTTGGAAACCAAATCAGAAAATAGAAATGTTCCCCTTGTACCTCCTGCTACACAGGCACACACACACACACTGCTAAAAATATAATAATAAATATTTGACATATCACTGCCTTTTAATGGTACACCCTAAAATTTGCCACTCAAGTTAGACCGCTGTGCCCTGTCTCATTGTAAAGCTGGCTTCCCCCCTACTTCCAAAAATACACTTACCTAACTCCCTCGCTTCATGGATATCACTAAAAATGTAGTTTTGAATGTGACCATGGAAGTCTGGAGGGTAACAGAGCCAGAACAAGAGTTTCTAAGACAAAGGTCAAATAAAAAAATGAAAGGAAGGAGGGTGGGGGAGAGTGTTAATAAACAGTCTTTTGAGTTTAAAGCGCTTTCTCCTTCGTCTTTTTTTAAGGATTACATCTTAAATTCCAACAAATCAGATTTAGGAGTTACTGAAACTGAAATTGATCCATCCCTCATCCAAACTTTGCAATACTTGGATGTCCTGACATCATTTAGATAGTGAGCTGTATTATCAGATTAACGCCACCCCATTGTACGCGGCCGCTGAAAGGGAAAAAGGAGGCAAAGGATTCAGAAACGTTGGATGGATTCGGAACCTTTTAACCTGGCTGAAGCGTGTTGGGCCCTGTTATGCAAATACCTCCAATCCTTTGCTAAGTTCACTGGAAATAATTTTCTTGAATGACAGGTTTATTCAGCAAGGATTCAGTTGGTGATTAATCCCCCTTTGATCTAGGGTATTTCACTTAACTAGCAGTTACCACGTTCTGACAAAGTGCAACTGAGATTAAGGGGACGACCAGGATACGACCAGGGTATGCATTTCATTCTCCCAAACCTTCCCCCCCCCCCCCAACCCGGCCACCACAAGAAAAGGGGCCCAGAATGCTATCTGTTCGCAGTATTTGAAGATGGCTTCTGAGTTAGAAAGTCAATTGAATAGCAAATGAAGTTTGGCTCTCGGAGAAGAGGCAGATGATGGATCTCCTGCCTTGCGGCTTTCTTTTATGCAGGATAGCTTGGTCTCTCCTCTTCTTCATTTAAGAGCCGAAAACCGAAATGCTGACTGCACCCTAAAACTGGTTCTCTGACTATGTCTGAAGCCAAACTGATTAGAACACAGATATGGCATGGATCTTATTTGAGGTCAGCTGTTCTTGAATAGGCACCAACACCCTCTGCATTGCTAGTTAGCAGTTGAAGCAAAACAATGCGGGTCCCCTTTCCCTCCTGCCCCCCTACTATGTTAGGTATTATTACTATTAATTACATTTCCCAGCCATGCCATCAAAGCAGCTTATGGGGCAGAAAACACGACAGAGAAAGAGAGAGAGGGAGAGAGGGAGAGAGAGAGAGAGAGAGATCATAAATACAACTTTGAATAATTAAAAGAAATTCCAAAATACATAATAAAACCCCACTAACAATTACAAAACTGGGGAGCATGTTTTCCTGCACCCAGGACTTTTATGTGAGAGAGAGAAAGCCCTGTACGGTGATGTGGCTGCAAAAAAAGCAAATGCTATTTTAGGCTGCATTAATAGAAGTATAGCTTCCAAATCATGTGAGTAGTGGTTCCCCTCTATTCAGCACTGGTTAGGCCTTATACTGCGTCCAGTTCTGGGCACCACACTTCAAGAAGGATACAGACAGGCTGGAGGGGAGTTCAGAGGAGGGCAACGAGGATGGTTAGGGGTCTGGAAACAAAGCCCTATGAGGAGAGACTGAAAGAACTGGGCATGTTTAGCCTGGAGAAGAGAAGACGGAGGGGAGACATGATAGCTCTCTTCAAATACTTGAAAGGTTGTCACACAGAGGAGAGCCAGGATCTCTTCTCCATCATCCCAGAGTGCAGGACACAGAATAATGGGCTCCAGTTGCAGGAAGTCAGATTCCAGCTGGACATCAGGAAAAACTTCCTGGCTGTTAGAGCAGTATGACAATGGAATCAATGACCTAGGGAGGTTGTGAGATCTCCCACACTAGAGGCCTTCAAGAGGCAGCTGGACAGCCTTCTGTCAGGGATGCTTTAAGGAGGATTCCTGCATTGAGCAGGGGGTTGGACTCGATGGCCGTATATGCCCCTTCCAACTGTACTATTCTATGAATCTATGCTTCTATGAAAAGGTGAGTTTTGGCTGTTTTTATGAAAGACCTGGACTTCAGGTCAAGACGGGCACTTTTTATTGTATCTTGAAGCAAATTGGGTACTTTGTTTGAATTGCAAAATACCACAGTAATAGAAAGGGAAAGGAGACAATAAGGAAGATGCTCATCATCATCATCATCATCATCACATGACTCAGCTTCGCAACTCAGCTAGGGAGGGGCTGTAGCTCAGAGAGTAGAGCACAGGATCGGTACACAGAAGGTCCCGGGTTCAAATCTTGCCTTCTCCAGTTCAAAGGATCAGGTCCCTGCCAATCAGTGTTGACAACACTAGGCTAGATGGACCAAAGGTCTCTCAGTATAAGGCATATGTGTGTGTGTGTGTGTGTGTGTGTGTATATATATATATATATATATATATATATATGCCCCCCTTTCTTCAGACTCCCCACATAGCTAGTCATTTCATGCTACAACAGAAACCTCCAGAGGATTTCAGCCCACCTAGCAGTGGGATAGCGTCAGGATTGATGTGGAGGGTTGGGGAAGGTCCACAGGGCCCCTTGCCGTCTTTATTGGGTCAATAATACATAAACTAAGACGGATTTAAAGCCTAGGCAGAAACAGCTTAAGACCTATTACAGTGTAGTGGGCTTTGCAAACAAATCCCCTTTTAAGAAATGCCCAAATCGAGAGTTTGTGTGACAGTTTGTAGAGGCAGCAGCTGCAGGGAGACGGAAAGACTCGCCATTTGGAGCGGCCGTTTCCAAAGGCCCTCCTCTTTTCAGGGGGACACGTCAACGGAGGTGGGGCAGGTCCCGCGTCAGACCCACAAATGCTGTACCCTCTGACCTAGGGCAGCTTCTGTATGCCGCAGTCAATGCTGTAGTCCTCAAGGTGCCACAAGACTGTTGTGGGGGGGGGGGGGGGCTGTGTTTACGGCAGCAGACTAACATGGCTACTTCTCCAAAAGCTCTCCGCGTTGGTTTCTCTACTGAGGAGCTCCTGGACATCTGCAGTGGAAACCTCCTTGTGCAAGCAGAAGATAGTGTTCCAGCAGGCTTACGCAGTTCAAGCAGGAGGAGGCAGCCAGACCTGTGGGGCCTCAGTCTCACTGCCACCCCATGTGAAATTGAACATATCCTTAATGCTCCCTTGAACTTCCACAATGCCAATGGAAATCTACAGTGCAGCAGCAGGGAGCTCTCTTTCAGGGAAGGTTGGACGAGGGTGAGAAGGAGGATGACACATTTTTACCACATTCTTCAGCCAAAAAAGCCTCCCAGCGTGGCTTGCAAAGATCAGTAGTAAGACAGCCCTTGCCCCATGGAGGCTGGTGGCTCCGATGTCAATGGGGTGGTAGATTTGCGCCGGGTTTCAGTCAGACCCGGTCAGATCTCTAAAGGAGCTTTAGAGGTCTGACTGGTTCTGACTGAAACCTGGAGCGGATTCACCACCCCACTGATATTGGAGCCACTGGCCTCCTCTGTCCCTGCCCTTCAGACTTACAAGTGAGAAGACACAACACCAAAGAAAGATGGGATTGGGAGGGAAGAGGAAAATATCACCTGTGGTCTCTAGTTCTTACTTAGGAAGTTATAACAATTGTTTCTGGCAAGGAGGAGGGAGACAAACCCCCCTCCCTTGCTATTTCTTCACTGGTTGATGGATGGGGGGGGGGGGGGGACAGTGTTTCATTAATCCTCAGTTCCCTGGCCCATGGCAGAAGCCAGAGCGTGCCGCCCATCAGCTCTGCAGTTCCAGGGCAGGTGTCAGTTGATCTGTTCATTGAGAAAATCCCTGATAAGTTTCCAAAGGCCTCTGCATTCCAAAGACATAGGTCTGATCCATACCAAGCAGGATATGACACTTTGAAAACATTTTGAAAATGGTATATGGAATGTGCCCTGGGCCTGAACAATTGTCAAAACCGTTATAAACTGTTGTAAAGCAGTAGTGTAGATCCTGCCCTAGAAGCCACTGATTAAGTACATAACAAGAAGAGATGGTTAAGAAGAACATAAGAAGAGCCCTGATGCTGGATCAGACCGAGGGTCCATCTAGTCCAGCACTCTGTTCACACAGTGGCCCACCAGCTGTCGACCAGGGACCAACAAAACAGGACATGGTGCAACAGCACCCTCCCACCCATGTTCCCCAACAATTGGTGACAGACTTATGCCTCCTTGGGTTCCTTAAGGAGGAAAAAAGGCAGGATAAAAATGTAATAAATAAATAAATAAACAAACAAACAAACAAACATGGTGGCTTCTCCCCAGCACCAGTGTTGAGGGTAGGCATGATTGGGTACCAGCCGAAGGCCTACATCCCAGCAGGGTCTCACTGACAAGAGCCCACTGGAGCTGCGCCTCCTCTTCACCATGACAACCAGCCTGTTCCTCTTGCGCTGGCCCAGCAAACAGTGATGATGATGAGAAGGAGACAACCAGGAAGCTCTACCCCTTCCATCTCACTAGGCTCCACCCACCAGTCTGCCGTCACCATCCTTTTGCTCATAGGCTCAGTCCCTGCATATTAGGATCTGAACCTGAGGAGAACTAGCAGGGCTGGCGTCCAGAGTAGCCATAGTCGGGCACCCTGCTGAGGGCCCGTGCCCCAACAGGGGCCGGATAGTGACAGCCCCCCAGAGCGGCTCCTCCTTTTACCCATTGCAACCTCCTTCGTTCGCCTACGTCTTGCTCCGGCCCAGACAACGGTGGTGGCGGCGAGACGGAGGAGCAACAGATTTATTATATATATATATATATACATATATATTTGTTTATTTATTTATTTATTTGTAACATTTATATACCGATGAATATAATAGAATCTCTCAGCGGTTCACAGCATTGAAATACAATATTAAAACACAGAGGCCAGATCTACACCAAGCAGGATATTGCACTATGAAAGCAGTATGAAAGCGGTATATAAAAGGCAGGAGCCACACGACTGCTTTATAGAGGGATTGAAGTGCACTGACAACTGTTGGGGCCCATTGACACATATCATATACCACTATATTCTGCTTGGTGTGGCTCCTGCCTTTTATATACCGCTTTCATGCCACTGTATCCTGCTTGGTGTAGATCTGGCCAGTATTAAAACAGAACATTGGGTCTGTTCAGACGACACTTCAGGCTCTGTGGTTAGCGAAACTGTGGTTGTCTGGGGTTAGCGCTAACCACAAGCCGTGCTGTTGCACACAACACTTTAAGCCACGGTTAGAGCTGCTAACCCTGCTGCAGATGGTCCGACCATGGTTAGTGAGTGAGCAGGGTTTAGCAAAATGCATCGCACAAGACACCTTAAACCCTGATGCTTAACCAAAAGCTTTAACCATCAGGGTTTAAGGTGTCTTCTGAACAGGCCCATTAAAACATAGCATTAAAACACTTCCAACTACAATAAAGGAGCAGTAAAACGGAGCAGCAAAATGGCGGGGACTAATTAATTTACTTACGGCCCAGGGAAATCCTGGGTGAACGAGTGAATCTTCAGGAGGCGTTTAAAGGATGCCACATTTTCTGCCTCCCGAACTGCCACAGCCTCCTTGCCACAGCCTCCTTGCTCACTGGCTTTTTGCCTGCCAAGTAACCAACTAGTAGCCGTGCCCCATGCTGGCTGGGAATGATGGGAGTTGCAATCCAACACATGTGGAGGGCACCAGGTTAAGGAAGGCAGGACTATGATGATTGATGCCTGTTGCGTCCCCCTCTCTAAGCCGCACCAAGGCCAGTTGCTCCTCCTTGCTACACTATGGGCCCCGATCCAAAAAGTTTGCCCCTATCTCATGCTGCACGGGAGGCTGTTTTCAGCAGCATGGCAAACTACATATGTAGCCTGGCTCTAAAGCTTTAGCAGACCGCCCCCATTCCTTTGCACAGCCTGCTTTACAGACCATAATAGGTTCACCTAATGATTTGGAAAAGGGCAGTATTAGGGAAGCAGGAAGCTATCATAAGGCCGCCAGTTTAAAAAATAATGAATGAGCATATTGTCCGAAGGCCACGTCTGCCCCCTGGTGGTCAAAGCATACCCATCCCCCTTTCCTCCATTTCCAAATTTCAGTGGGGAGTGTGGGTGGAACACAACGCAACCATTTGGTAAATCTTGAGAACTCCAAGATTTGACAAAATGCAAAGAAAAAGAAAGAAAGAAGCTCTAATGGGGGACCCAAAAATAGCCATATGACAACTGAGCACACTCCGTGGCCACAGGATGCTGATTGACAGGTAAAAACAGAAAACTGGGAGGGGGTATGGAATGGCGTATTTGGGAAAAGGGCTTGCTGGAACACCGGGCAAGAGCACTCCGCTCTGCCACACTTTTTTGCAGGTCCCACTTGTAACATATGTTACGCTTCTCCGCCCCTTTCCCTAGTTGATTTTGTCAGTTGTCAATCGTCAGTGCAATGTTGGAATAAGGCAAAATCCATATTGGTGTAATATCTTTATTTAGCCAAGCACAAGATCACCCGCAAATGCGTAAGTTTTAGAGATCTGCAGATCTCTTCATCAGGCAGGAGGTTGCAAAAAGCAGGTTGCGTCGTGATTCCAAGGCCTCCCGAGGAGATATGAGACCTAAAGAGGTCTGCTGTACTATCCACAAAGAGCTTTGTTCAGTAAATAGACATCTCTTCACACCTAAAGGGAGTGTGAATGTTAGGAGCTATCCTCTAAGCTTAATTAGCCTAACAAGGCCAGGCATTTGTCTATCAACTAAATGGACTGTTTCCCGCCATGCCCAACAGGACTTTACCGGACTTCTTCTTCGGGGAGGGTCCTCTGGTGAGTAGCTAACCTAGCAGTGCGCCTCTCATCTCCAGTCAACTCCACTTGCTTGACCCTGCGGCGGACTCTGGGGTCTGTCAACTCTGATGTTCCCTCCCTCTCCCACAGTGACTGAGTTCCCGGGGGGGCTGGGGAAGTGTAAACTTTCTGAGCCTGGGCCTCCTGTCCAAAAAGCTCCTGGGAAGATTCCTTCTTGGCTCCTGAAGAGTCTTGGAGAATTTCCTCCCCCACTTCCTGTCTAGACTGATGAAGGTCTGCTTCTTCTCCATCGGCTTCTGAGTCCGATTCAGGTTCCGAAACCCAGTCCCTTACACTAGGGAGAATGGGACTGATCCTGACAGGTTGCTGGGCAGGGGAGGGGGCAGGAATTGGAGAGGAGAAAGACTGAGCTGATGTTGCATTAAGGATGTCGGTGTCCTGAAGAGATTTGGAGATCTTGAAAGCTGGCTCATTTTGGGAGGGGTGTTCTTTAAGTTGCCATTAAACTTTATGGATTTTGGCATTTTTCTTATGGCCTTTGTTGTGTTTTCCAAAAATAATTAGGCAAAGGTATTTTGGTTCAGTGTTGAACCCCTAACAATGAAGGTCACCTTTTTCTGAATTAAAGTTGGAGACATTGCGTTTTTATACCTGTAAGGCTTTACTTACAAAATGAAAAAGAGTAAGAACTACACGACCCCAGAGAGTCTGAGAGGTTTCTGTGTAAGGAACATTTCTGGGCATTCTTCCCAATTGGAAGGAGCAAGAAGGCCACCTCAAAGAAGTTTCTCATGCAGAGAGGCGACAGGAAGCCTCCCTCTCAGTTGGATGAAGGCCACCTCAACATTGTTTCTCTTGCAAGATGTGACAGGAAGCCTCCTTCTCAGTTGGATGGAGCCCACCCCAAAGTGATTTCTCATGCAGAGATGCAACAGGCAGCCTCCCTCCATTAGAAGGGCTTGAACGATCTCATCGCACTGGATGCAAAGACTTAACAGAGAAAACTTATTGGAAAAGGAAGCACATTCTGAGCAGCAAAACATGAAGAGATGCTGCCTCCCTGGGGTGGGAGATCGAGCTGGCTTTCCGTTTGCAAGAGCTTTGGGTGATTGCATCAAGTTTTCTCTGATAGGGCACTAGCAGCTCTCTCCTGGCACACAGTGTGGGAATTACTGCTCTAGCCTGTCTAGGAAATATTTTGGCTCCGTCAACATTGGAAAAGATCCTTTTTGATGGATGACCTCTGCATTTCATGATCATTTAGAGGAAGTCAGGAAACTCAAGCTAGGGGGGCAAATCCAGCCTGTCCTGGGTCCTGGTCTGGCCCTCCAAGCTTTCCTGAAAGTCCCCGCCCCTTTCTCCCAACCATAGGGTGACCATATGGAAAGGAGGACAGGGCTCCTGTATCTTTTGACAGTTGTATAGAAAAGGGAATTTCAGCAGGTGTCATTTGTATGCACAAAGCACCTGGTGAAATTCCCTCTCCATCACAACAGTTAAAGCTGCAGGAGCTCTGCCCTCTTGACCAGATACAAAAGAGGGCAAGGCTCCTGCAGCTTTAACTGTCATGATGAAGAGAGAATTTCACCAGGTGCTGCATGCATGCAAACGACACCTGCTGAAATTCCCTTTTCTATTCAACTGTCAAAAGCTACAGGAGCCCTGTTCTCCTTTCCATGTGGTCACTCTACCCAGCCATCGATATTTGTTGGTTCCCCAGCTTTTGTACAGCTTTCCCCTCCATTCTAAAAGGTTGAAATGCCTCTCCTAGGGCTCAGTTGCTAGCAGGAAAAGCCTTAACCTGCAATATGCTGCTATTTGCTGTTTTAGTCCTGCCCCTTTTGCCTTTAGCTCCACCCACCACTGGGATGTGAACCCCGAGAGAGGCCCTTGGGCTGCAAAATAGGGTTTGGAGCCTGGAGATGCTTGGTTTTCCCCCCCCAATCACCAACCTTCCTATCTTCCTGTCTGACTGCCAGTGCAAAATCATCATAGCATCATGGAATAGTGGAGTTGGAAGGGGCCCATTAGGCCATCGAGTCCAACCCCCCCTGCTCAATGCAGGAATCCACCTTAAGGCATCCCTGACAGATGGCTGTCCAGCTGCCTCTTGAATGCTTCCAGTGTGGGAGAACCCACCACCTCCCTAGGTCATTGGTTCCGTTGGCATACTGCTCTAACAGTCAGGAAGTTTTTCCTGATGTCTGGCTGTAATCTGGCTTCCTGTCACTTGAGCCCATGATTCCGTGACCTGCACTCTGGGATGATCGAGAAGAGATCCTGGCCCTCCTCTGTGTGACAACCTTTCAAGTATTTGAAGAGTGCTATCCTGTCTCCCCTCAATATTCTCTTCTCCAGGCTAAACATGCCCAGTTCTTTCAGTCTCTCCTCATAGGGCTTTGTTTCCATCCTCCAACTTCCCCATTTGCTTTTAAAATAGATTGATTAGCCCTGCACTGGTACCCACATCCCAGTCACTTTCCTCCACAGAAAGAGGGGTGAGGGGAATCTCCAAGACCTCAGAACATGCTGGGGGAGAAAGGGCGATGTGAGCTTTAGAATCGGGGAGGAAGTTCCTGGCTCCTCCCCCAGAGGCTCTACTCCTCCCAGCTAGACCTCGAGAAGGCAGCTACAACCACCTTGGAACTCTGGGTCAAGGCCTGTGACCCGATAACCCCAGTTGCGACCCAGACCTTGGACAGCAACTCTGCAGCTCAGGAGCCGTCCCACCCTTTGTGCGGTGGCTGAGGATGATGAACGTTGTAGTCCAACACCTCTGGAGGGTACCAGGTAGGGGAAGGCTGTGCTAGTGGAACATAGGGACTTAAGCAGCTGGCTTATATGGAGTCAGACCCAGCGGAGGCTGGTGGCTCTGATGTTCAGGGGGCAGAGAATCCACTCCAGGTTTCAACCAGAACCAATTAAAGCTTTGGAGCTTGGAGAGCTCCTTTACAGTTCTTACTGGCTCTGAACGAAACCTGGAGTGGATTCTCCCCACTGACATCAGAGGCACCAACCTCCACTAGTCAGAGCATCGGTCCATCTACCCATTATTGTCAACACTGACTGGCAGAAGCTGCTCTCCAGCGTGTCAGGCAGGAGTTTCTCCAGCCCCACCTGGAGGTGCCGGAGATCGAACCTGGGACTCAAAAGGAATGCTATCTGGAATTCCCTGGGCCTGACAGATGAGCCCATGAAGGAATAACTCAGAGGGCCTTTTCTTGAGTAGGATTCGCATACAGAGCACCATTTTCTTGCAAGGGATTCTGGGATTTGTAATCCTGGTTCTGGTGGGGAAACAAGGCCTTCTAAGGCCTAGAAGAGCCCTAAGCGGTTGCTTTCCTCCACTGCTACCAGCTCCCTCTTGCCCATGAGGGCTCCTGGGGCAGGTGGCCGGGTAGCCTGCAAGATCAGAGCGATCACAGACCATGGCTTTTGCGAGTGCCCTGAATCAAATGCTTATGCTGTCCTTCCTCGTACTCCATGCTCTGCCCAATTCAGGCTGTTTTGTTTCAAAACAAAACAAAACAAAATCCTCCTTGCAAGTAAAAAGCTAGCAGACAAAGGAGAAAGTTCCTAGCCCAGCCCACTCCCCAGAGGCTAGTTTTCTACTTCCAGGGAGCTTGTTTTGTATGTAGAGGGCATCTCTCCATGTGCAAGCTGAAGTGATACTGCCTGCCCTGACACCTCAGGACCCTCATTTCCAGAGGGAAAGTACATGTATCGCACACAGCAGGTCCCAACTTCCATCTTGAACAGAAAGCCCCCGCCAATGCAGGTAGACAATATTGGGCTAGACAAAGAGTCTGACCTGGCAT
Source organism: Anniella stebbinsi (assembly GCA_029215795.1). Classification (NCBI taxonomy): domain Eukaryota; kingdom Metazoa; phylum Chordata; class Lepidosauria; order Squamata; family Anniellidae; genus Anniella; species Anniella stebbinsi. The sequence continues at coordinate 366,972,617 of JARDYH010000001.1, forward strand.
AAGGCCGCTTCCCCTGTTTGGCTCCTTGCCTGCATTCTGGGGCCAGCATCAGGGTCAGAGGGGAGATCTTGGTCAATGGTCATGATCAGGACCGGCTCTAACATTAGGCAGAGCGAGGTGGCCACCTCAGGCAGCAGATGCTGGGGAGTGGAGAGCACTGGAGAGGTGTTGGAGAGCCCAGGTGTGTGTGTCATGCAGCCTGCCCTGCAGCCCCTGAGCTAGCCTGTGTCCTGTCTAGCTCAGCTCAAGGCTCCCAGGCGAGCCGATCCAAAACAGGAGGCAGAGGCAGAGGTAGAGGCAAAGGCAAGTCAGGGGTTAGGACCCTGGACAGCTCTATGCTGGCTGGAACTGACTCAGGAACTTCTGTTGTCTCAGCAACACACAGAGATCTTCTGGTGCTTTTTGAAGGCTGGCCGATATGGGCCTACTGTTGTTAACCCCACCACCTCTGAAGATCTGTCTCTTAAAGGGCCATTGCCTGGTTCTGCAACCACCTGCTCCTCCGGCATGGGGGTAATGAGGACTGCATTGGAGGATGGGGGGAGGTGTCTGAGCTCAAAGAGTCAGTAAAGCCATGTTCTCTGGCCTAGAAGGCTCACTGAAGGATGCCTCCTCCACCTTGGAGTCCTCTTCTGAGCCAGAGGGGGATCAAGGCCAGACAGCATGACACCCTACCACCCTTGGACGGAAGCTCCCCCATCACTGGTGCTGAACTAAGATTCATCTGCCAGTCCAGTTGGCTTTTGTACACTGAAATGGAAGGGGGTGCTACCTTGTCCATCTCAGGTAGCAAAATGTCTTAGGCTGGACCTGTTCATGATTAGTCCTTGTCAACTGAGGACACAGATCTGGGTTCCACGGACACTGCTCTTGGTGCACAGCAGGGTCCCTTCCCCTCCTGGTTTTTATTTTAAACTTGCAAACCAAAGCACTGCTCTCCAGAGCAAGCTTAGTTGGATTCAAAAAAAGTCATCTTGCGTTTTGGAGCTCAGACCCCCACCTTTGCCTTGTAATTAGGTTCTTGGGCAATTAATAATAATAATAATAATAATAATAATAATAATAATAACAATTTATTTCTTACCTGCCTCTCTGTCTGGATCGAGGCGGGGAACAACAACATGATAAAATACATAAAATTTATTAATTAATCTATTTAGTCTCTCCGGTTTGCCTCATGGGAAATGGATGTTCGGGGACAAGCCATTCCCACCGTGGAAGCCATTTTGCAAATGGGCACCCCCCCTCCCCATGGTAGCCCCCATAAAACTCTCAAATTTCTAAAGAGTTGGGGGGCACTGAATCAGATCCTTAGAGCTTGCAGCTCCAAGAAATCTTAGAGCTCCTGGAGATCTTGACTTACCTGGAACAGGATTGAGGGCTGATGGACTCCTTAGCACAGGGGTGCCGTGAGATCCCTCGGCATGGGGCTGGGGCTATACTGAATGTTCACAGTGGGGCAGAATGGGGTGAGATGCCACCCCACTTCTCTTCAGGCACATGTAAGGGAGTCTGGCCAAATCAACCCACTTTGTTTTCTGCCCACTTTGAAATAGGGATGCTAATTCAGTCCACCTTTTTGAGCAAACTGACTAGATTTCCACTTCCTGGACAAATACATGGATCAAAACATACTTCAGTTTTTGCACTTCTCCAAATGTTGAGATGCTCACTGAAATGCAGATTAAAATGTGTGTTTTAGGTTAAACTGCGAATTCTTACATTAGCATTATTATTATTATTATTATTATTATTATTATATTATTATTATTATTATTATTTATATCCCGCCTTTTTCCCCAGTAACGGAACTCAAGGAGGCTTACAAATTAAAACATGTACAGTTAAAACAAACAGCGATATGCAAAAATTAAAAATATAATTGAACATAGTACAATTTTAAAATATTTAAAACGTTTTAAAACATTTTAAATGCGCATAATTAAAAAATCCAAACTATAAGCAGTACATCACAAAGGTCTAAACTACTCCCCAAAGGCCTGCTGAAACATTTTGAACATCCATTCAAAAATACCATGAATTTGCATGCGCTCTGTGTGTGTATGTGTATGTGTGTTTTAATTGTAGATTGATGCAGGAACAGGGCAGAACAGACTCATCAATGATCGCATTGGAAACTGATGCAGATGAGACAGAGGCTGAATTCGGACAACGCGATAGTCAATGGTGGGGTAATAATCAACTTTACAGTTGTTCATCTAGGGGGTATTCCCCACACAACATGGTAATAAATAATCAACTGTGGTGTGGATTAGGATCAACGCTGAGTTGACTATGGCAGCATTCGGATGACACGATAGTTAATACAACTGACGATTGTTTCCCCCCCACACCAGTTGTTTATTGTGTCATCCGAATTCAGCCATAGACTGATCCATCCATCCATCCATTGAAACCTCCTCACCCTTTTTCCTCCCCAAAATGGGATCCCTTGCCAGCAATCTGAAGTGGCTTGGCCCATTCTAGCATCTCAGAACTATATCACCTCATCTTTCTACACATCTGAACCAGGCCTTAATCAAGCCAAACTTGGATTCAGAGATTCAAATGCAAAGTCTTTGAGACACAGCAGAATTTACCTCCTAACTCAAAAGTCAAGGAATCTTGGATGCTTCATATTGGAGGGTTCCTTGTGCTACCAATGGATTTTCAGCAATAAGGGGAAATAGTGGAAGACACAAATGGAAGACAACATCAGCTGTCCTTCCACCTACCCTGAAAAGTGTCATAAATTAAGCAGTATAACGCAAGAAGCCAAGAGAAGAGTCCATAAAACAGTCCGTGGTAAGAGCCTGAAGTTTCCATCCGAGCCGAGTTGTAACAATACTGGAATCACTAGGCATTGAAGAGTTGTCAGAAGTCCAGTCCAAAGGTTCAGGATACGTCCAGGCAATAACAAGGTTATAGGGAAGCACTGAAGAATGGTCAGGATGTGGTCCAAAGGTGGGAACAAGTCCAGGCATGAAACACGAAGTTGGAAAAGACACGGCACCAGATACAAGAGTTGCTTCCAGCGATCTTACTGAGTGCTGGCCAGACTTTTATGGGGAGTGCAGTAATTCGCAATTGCCGTCAGCTGCATCGGAGTTCAACCGGTCCCTGCCTGCTTTTGTGAAGCGCCACTCCCCCAACGTTTCCAAGCTCAGCTGTTCCTCCTTACTGGCTGATTCCTTAACTGACCCACAACACAAAGCTTCATGAACGATGCAGGTCAATGCCTTGATAAAAAGCCTTGTTGGGAAGGAGCCCTCATATCTTAATGGATAACTGGAACCAGAATGAACTGCGTCACGATGAACGGATGGTGTTTGCCCTGGAATCCAAGAGCTCAACCGCCAATATGCCACCACACTTGGGCACCAGCCAGAAGGGTCCATGGTCAAGCTAGGTCATTTTAAACCCTACGGGCCCAAACCTACTCATGTTTAGACAGAGTAAAGTCCTACGACTCCCAGCATGCCCCATCCAGCAAACAACAATGACCACAACCGTTTGCCAACCTTGGTTGAAAAAAAGACGAGATATTCCGAGTGCACGGCGTTTGCTTCCCCTGCCCTGATTCTAAATGCATTGACTTGGGAATGAGCACTGTTTTATTGTAGGGAAAACAATATTTTTAAGGGGAGAATTTTTAAAAAATGAACAACTGTAGCAATGCGCACGCACAGCCAGCTGCTCCTTGACCATAAGGTGCTTTTAAAAATAAGAACATAGGGATGCTACACCGAGCAGCACCAGCCCAGGTGGGTTACAGTATCTAGGCTTCTAGCTTTTTAAGTTATTAGAACAGTTTTAAATGCATTTGTATATTGTATGTTTTGCGGTTTTAATTTTTGTATTTTGTTTTAAAATGTTTTAATCTTAGGTAACCTACCCAGAGAGCTTTGGCTATGGGGCAGTGTACAAATGCAAATAATAATAATAATAATAATAATAATAATAATAATAATTTCAAAGTTTGGAAGTGAGAGTTTTTCCCAAGTCTATTCTGAAGGAAAGATATTTCAGGACAGATTTGCTCCATGCCTGCTATGAAGGAAGGCAACGCCCTTCTTCTCAGGGGATTTTTTTTTTTAAAAAAAATGTGCAGCTATGAAGCAAAACAGAAAAGCCCCCCCCCCATAAAAAAAATAGCCCTTGCCACATTTCTTCACCTTTTCAACAGGTGTGGCATATCGGTTGCCGCACCAGAGCTGAACCTAGGGCTGGATGTGAAACCATAGACCCACACGCGGGACCGGGCGCTGGAGCGCTGGATTCTCTTAGCTCACGGAGCGGAACTGCCAGCGAAACTGAATATGTCTCAAACAAGAGAAATGACCCGTCCAAATTAATAGAACTAGATCCTTTTACGGGCTCCCTTCGCAATCCCGATTGCCAACTTTGAAAAGCAAATTGGAACAAGCCAAGGGGTGCTGAAAACTCCTTTCACCACCCGCCCAAAACAAGTCATGGCCAAGAGTCAGAGGTTGGAAGGGGAGAAATGCCGGAGCTCGACCATAACAAAGGGAGCATTCTTGGAGCGAAAATGCATCCATTCTGTATCTCGGACGCCCGTGAAATGCATCTTTACGTTTCTGGGCTAAACCGCTAATAGCAACGGGCATTGATTTGGAGAATAAAATGGTAACCGGACTACTGGGCTTCAGCTATTGGGCAGTATAGAAATGCAATAAATAAATAAATACACCCGGTTTTTTCAAAGCATGTTTGTCGATGGAGAACAGGCAACCGGTCGCCTACCAAAAATGAATATGTGATCAAGCCAAATACTAAGGAAGTGAACGAGAAGAAGAATAGCAGCCCAATGGGATATAGGTCTCTGTTCTCACCAAGGAGGTACACCTGTGCACGGACTCTAAAACTACAGATTGCAAGTCGGGATTTGCGGGACAGAGAGTTCCTCCATTCCCAAAACAAAAACAAAGAAACCAAATGAAATAGCATTCCACGCACACACACAACAACAACAAGAGTGGATTCGAACCCTTCACCCTGGCATGCTGGCTTTTGCATCCCAACCGCATTCCATCTCGATGTCATGTCCCTGTTGGAGGAGTCCTCCTCAGAGGAGGAGCTAGAAGTGCAGGGCACCCCAGACCAGGGACTGCAGGATAGGGTGACCAGATAAAATCCAGGTCAGGGCTCATGTAACTTTAACAGAGAAAAGGGAATTTCAGCCAGTGTCATTTGTATGCAATTAGTTCCTGGTTCCCTCTTCATCACAACAGTTAAAGTTGCAGGGGCCCTGCCTTCTTTTGTATATGGTCACACATCTTTAACTGTTGTGATGAAGAGGGAATTTCACCAGGAACTAATTGCATACAAATGACACTGGCTGAAATTCCCTTTTCTCTACAACTGTTAAAGTTACATGAGCCCTGACCTGGATTTTATCTGGTCACCCTACCGCAGGAGCTTGAGCCCTCGGGGGATGTGGTTACAGGGCCATCCCTGTCAGGAGAAAGGGACTCTGAGGCAGAGGCTAAGCAACCCCCTGACTCCTGGGAGTGTCGTCGCCTCAAGCCACAGGCTGGTAGGTCTCCTGTGCGCTGGAATGCTTGCCTGCAGAAAAGGTCTCCTCAGGAGAAAATGACTCCTCGGGCGTAGGGTTCTGAAAAGAGAGCTTTGATCACTGCAGATGAGCTCTGTGTGGGTTCCGGCAGGCTTTGGCCTTAAAAGCTGTCACTAGACACCAGCCAGTGTTGGAACAACTTGGTCCATCCTGCCTTGTCTCCTGAACTGTGCCTGAAGCCCTGTTTCCTGACCTTTTGGACTGCTTAATGACTCCGCCCCGAGACAACGTAACATACATGTCTGATTTACCATGTTTGACCTCTTGCCTGTTAGCGTGACCACTCCTGTTGTTGCCTGATCCTCTTGTCTGCCTGCCTGCTTACCTGTTCTCTGATCTCTGCCTGGGCTTAAACCGCCTCTGTTATCGCCCAAACTCCACTGCATCTAGGACACCCAGCCTCAGTCTGAAGTGGTGCAGTCTAACTATAGGCTTTCTACTACTACATTAGTCCTAATGTCTCAATGGCCATGCTGGCTGGGGTTGATGGGAGTTGCAACAGTTCGGGGGGGGGGGGCACCAGGTTGAGGAAGGCTGGTCTAGAGAGAGTCCATCCAAGTGATTGCGCTTACTCTTCCTTGAACAAGAAGAGGTCCTCTCTCCCATAATACTAGAACCAATCGAATCAATCAGCTCTGCATTCAGGAGAGATAACAGAATGTACTTCTTCAGACGATGCCTAACTGACTCATGGAATAACTGACTTACAGGGTTGGAACAAACTTTGAGGGTTAGGTTAATGCCTTCCTTATCCTACTTATGGATTTCCTAAGGCTATCCACTCTCGGAAACAGGACACTGGTTGAGATTTGCATTTGAACCTGCAGGTCTCTTTGCACATCCTTACGTCTGAACGTCTGTGTCGCTTTTTGTATCATAGCCGCTCTCCCCCTACAGATGGTTTAATAATTTTCAGCATTTGGGGACTTATTTTTAGCCCCCTTTTCCCCCTCCTTCACCCACTAACATAGCTGAAATAATTACCTCTCTGTTCCCCCTTATTTTCCCCCCCAAAGGCTTATATTTACCTATTTGTTAAAAGGATTTCTCCTGCTGGCGTGCTGATGCTGTGACAAGGGGACTCTGAGCGCACAGTAGGTGAAATAATATTGTATATTGCACAGTAAAAAACCCTGCAATTGAATGTTAATTTAACCAATAAAGTAACGGAACGGCAATTAGGAGAATAATCATTTCTTATCTCTTAAGGGGGTTAAAAGTAGATGGCAGATTTACCCTGTAGTGCTCACCAGTACAGAAATTACTTCTCGAGTCACTAGAAGAAACCAGCTCCAAAACTCTGCTGCTGCTTGCAAATGTGAAATGCCAGGGCAGGTGCCCAGGTGAGGTCTGGCTTATACCTCCTCCTCCTCCTGTCTCCATCAGCTCTCTCCATTTTTAGCTGTCTCCACCGGAGCATCACGGCAAACCACCCATGCATGATGCTCCAAAAATAAATCCATCCATGGATTTTTCCAGCGTGATCCAAGCCATTAAGCAAGACCCCTCCCCAACATCACTCCATTAGGAACGTCGCAGTGGTGTGGAGGGGGGTTCTCCTCTGTAGTTCCAGATGCCCAACCCAGAATTAGTTGAAGCTCATTTTCTCACTGAGGTGGTCAACCTGTGTTTGGGCTATGCAACTTCAGATTTGATGGACCCACTCACACAAAGGCATGCTGGTCTTTCCCCTGCCGCCAACTTCTCTGCCTGCTAGAAATCTAGCACATCAGGAAGAACAAATACAGCCTTCTCCTTGGCATGCTAGCTTTCTACATGTAGGGGCATTGATTTGGTAAGGAGGAGCAGTTGATCACGCGAGCTCCCACCTGATGTCTGAAGAGGCATAGTCCCGACACAGTTTCACCCCCTCCGTTAGTTAGAACGAGGCCTATGGAAACTAGTGTTGGGTAGCAACTGAGTAATGGATGAGGGAGAGCCCAGTTCAACTCCCTGTGTAGCCATGCAGGGTTGGGGAACCTGCCCACAAGCTTACAGGGGTTTCCCTTTGAACCTATGGGCCCCTCTCCCTCTCAGGGCCCCTCCCCCTCTCAGAAGCCCCTCCCTTTCTCAGAAGCCCCTCCCTTTCTCAGAGGCCCCACCTCCAGCTTGGACTCAACACAACTCAACTGGCTCCAACTAGGTGACAATTTGTCCACCCAATCAGGTCAGCGAGTGAAGGAGGTGACCAACCCGTCTGGTGCCTGGAGGAGCTCCTCTTTGTGGTCCTCTCTACAAGGATTCGCTTTTGCGCCTGGTTAGGCGATTATGCGCATAATCGCTGAAGCGCATTTACGCCTAATACTTCTGCACGAGAGGCGGTGAGAGGCAGCGAAACGCATTAACAGATGTCCAAAATGCGCTTTACAAGTAGTTAATGCGCATAAGCGCTTATTCTCACAGTCAAAATGCGCTTTAACGGACGGAGCAAAATAAAACTCGCGATTTAACGTGCATTCGATAATGCGCATAATCGGGGAGATAACGCGCCTCTACGCGCGATTTGCGCTGCGTTCTTGTAGAGGTAATTTTTTTAATGCGCCTTGAAAGAGCTTTAAATGCCTCTTGTAGAGGCACGCCCAGACACTGACTGAGTGCTTTTCCCAGGGAACAGCTGTGGTGCAATGGTAGAACTCCCTGCTTTCTATGCAGAAGGTCCCAGGTTCGAATCCTGACATCTCCAAGTAGGGTTGGGGAAGAATCCTGCCTGATAGCCTGGAGTGCCCTTGCTGTCAGTCAGGGTGGACAATACCGGGCTAGATAGACCCAGGGTCTGACTCAGGCTTCGGCAGCTTCCTCCATGCAGAGAAGAGGGACGGAGCTCCATTCCCCGCTGCGCATGGAGAAAGATCAAACGAGGAAGGGGGAATTGATGTCAGCGGAGAGGGTGGGGCTTCAGGGTGGAGCTCCTCCCTTGACGTCTTACAGATTGGTCCGAGGGAGCGATCCGGCTGCTGGAGTAAAAAGCGTCCCCCGCCCTCGGCTTCAAGGGGGGGGGGTGTTCACTTTGGCCCTCTCCACACCCACCAGGGCATAAGAGCTGCTGTGTTATCTGGGGCAAAAGGCAGGACCTGTGATTGCAGCAGTATAAGGGGAAGACAAGCAGTTTTGCACCCAGGCAAGGCCGTCAAAGGCCGCATGATGCAGCACGGCTGTAGCCATTGTGCAAAGCATGGAAGTAAAACACTTGCATATGCTTATCTTTAAATGTCTGTTGGCACGCTGCTGGAAACCTGATTGGCCAGGGGCCGCATGGGTCTTTACAGACCAATGGCTGGAACACCAGGGTTTCCTCCAGCAATCATAACATGCGTTCTCCGATCAAGCTGAGTCTCTCTTTTGACATAGGACTGGGAACGAGGGCTGTGCACGGCCCCCCTGCTCAATTCGGAGCTTCCGAATTGGCCCTGATCCACATCAGCCCAGATCCAACCCGCTCTGAATCAAGATTCAGATGTCCGAATTATTCGGACATCTGACAGGACAGATGGCTAGACGGCGCCTGGCTTTCCTGGGTACCCGCTGAGTGCCCCACCCCCTGCTGTGAAAGCCCTGCCTTGTGCGTCAGAGGCGCGTGAGCAGGGACAGCTGCTCAGCTCGCACCGAACCACACAAGTCCCCTGCCTCCTACCTGGACCTGCCATGACCCCCCACAGCTGTGCAGGCCACTTCAAGTGAGTCGCCATTTTAAAAGCTGCAATCATGGCAGGTCCAGGTAAGGAACAGAGGGTTCCAGATAGGTCTGACTCACTTCAGTTTTGGTCCGAATCAGCCCGCTTCGGCGTCATGATTCAGATCCGGAGCCAAAGCGGGGCACAGCACTACTGGTAACGGAATGGGCCAAACCTGTCTTTGCAATATTGCAGGCCATGTTCTGTAGACTCATGGTAACTTCACACCCACCTACTAAACGTCACCTGCGCCAAACGCGTTGGCTCATCAGCTCAGCATCAGCCAGTCCCACAAGAGGCTGTCGAACCACAAGCTTCAACATGGAGGGTGCAACTTGTCCGATTTTGCTGCATCGCTTGCATGTATGTGAAATGCAAACCTCCCACCTTCCTTTAGCTTTTATCCAACTCTTTTCATGAGCTGGAGAAACTGGGTCAGCTTGTCTTCATTTTCTTGTTTGCTTCTAAATCCTTGGCAGGAGGGGGAGGATTGGCTCTCTCTCTATATACATTACTCCATTTTCTGCTTTCTATTTTGGAAACGCGGGGATTGTCTTGCTTTCACTTCACCTTGAGAAGGAGATGTAGGGTGTGGGGAGGCTGGGATTTTCAAAAGGCGGACAGCGAGCCAGGGAGACTGTCATTCCAAAACGGTCTCTTCTGCCAGCAGACAGGGAGCGGGATTTGCATTGCCAATGTACTTCACAAGCTGCGCCGGATCTACACCTTGTCTCCAATCATTACGATCCCATCATGGTAAAACTATATCCCTCTTGCGCATTTGTACCTCGTAAGACACACAATGACATCTCCTGCAGCATTTTAAATAATGTGGAATAAAAAGCAGGAAATAACACTATGGAAATGGTATATGGAATGTGTAATGTGTCCGAACAGTTATCAGTGCACTTCAATACTGCTGTAAAGCAATAGTGTAGATCTAGCCCTGGGAAGCAGTTCACTATCATAGAATCATAGAATAGTAGAGTTTGAAGGGGCCCATAAGGCCATTGAGTCCAACCCCTGCTCAATGCAGGAATCCACCTTAAAGCAGACCTGACAGATGGCTGTCCAGCTGCCTCTTGAAGGCCTCTAGTGTGGGAGAGCCCACCACCTCCCTAGGCCATTGGTTCCATTGTCGTACCACTCTAACAGTCAGGAAGCTTTTCCTGATGTCCAGCCGGAATCTGGCTTCCTGTAGCTTGAGCCCATTATTCCATGTCCTGCACTCTGGGATAATCGAGAAGAGATCCTGGTCCTCCTCTGTGTAATAACCTTTCAAGTCCTTGAAGAATGCTGATATGTCTCTCTTCAACCCAACTGTTTTATCTTCAAAATCGCTAGAGATAAGTGGTTCTGGGGGGTGGGGGCATTCAGAGAACTGAAGCAGCTTGAAAAAGGGATCGCATCTCATGCAGTCGATGCCCACTCATTCTACTTCCACCTCTAACAAACAGGTTTGGTAGGTTTTTCTATTGTTTCAGAAGCCAGCTTGACCAGAACTAACAACGGGTCAAAAGAAGTACATGTGGACATCTTTCCATAGTGAGGAAGACTCTAACCTGTGTATCTTCTGCTCAGACTGCTGTCCAGTGGCTGTTAATGACAACTTCAAAGCCTCTCCCAGGTCTTCCTTTTGATGGTCTTTTATCTTTAAAATGGACAGCCCTTAAAATAGAAGACACCCTCAACTAGAGGACCATCCAATGTAAAGTAGGACACCTGGCCACCCAAAAGAGCAACATATTTCTCAAATCACTTTCAGCTCTTTTTGGTTGAGGAGAAATGTCAAGTGGAAAGAATGCTCTAATGTGTTATCTAAAAGGAGAGGTGGAATTTACGGACTTCCAACTTGAACTTAGCTTATTAACAGCCTCTGGACTATGTATTTCACAATATGGGAAAGCAATAGAGTTACCTAGCCTGATGGAATGTTGCCTTTTTATTTTTAAATGTGTCGCATGAACATTTATTTGTTCATTCATCATCACACTCACGAATCAAACAAACACTTTTTGATTTGTTTTTTTTTTTAAGTGCAAAACTGCTGCAGGAATGTGGAGATGTTCTTGGTGACATCACAGGTGCTGGCCAATCAGGGTTGCCCACAGCCGGTGTCTGCTTCTTCAGCATTCCAGAACCAAGTTCATTGTGCGTGTTTTCAGAGCTCGACCCAGAATAGTGATAGATATGTTTGGACTGAATGCCAGGAGGGTACTGTTAGAACATCTCCACTATCTAAAAATTAGGGCTGTGCATAGCCCCCCCAATTCAACTCAGAGGCCGATTTGGGGGTTCCCAATTGGCTCCAATTTGACTTGGGGTGCCTTGATCCCAAACTGCCTTGCTGCAGTTTCCCGAGTGCGAGGCTGACCAGGAGTCCATTGGATTTTTCCCCTCCCTGCCACTCACCCCCTCTCCCTTCTAGCGCCCCCCCATTCACCCGCCCACCAACCTGTGGGACTTACCCAAGGCTTCCATGCGCCAGTAAGCCACCTGCCTCCTCTCTGAATTGACTTTAGTGTTGTAAACTACAGCAGCTGGAAATGGCCATTTTCAGCTACTGTAATAATAATATTTATTAATTTATTTATTACCCACCTGTCCCTCTGGATCGAGGCAGGGAACAACATTAATATAAAACAGCATAAAATATATAAAACTGATTAAAAACATATAAAACTAATGATTATTAAAAACATATAAAACTAATACATTATTTAAAAGCATCTTAAAATTTGACTGCGTAGGCCTGCCAGAAGAGATCAGTCTTTAAAGCTTTCTTAAATTCCAGAGGACTGTTAAGATGGCAAATCTCTCCCAGCAGCCCATTCCACAATCTGGGAGCAGCAGAAGAGAAGGTCCTCTGGGTAACAGTTGTCAGCCTATTATGTGCTGACCGGAGTAAGTTCTTCCCAGAGGACCTGAGTCTGCGAGGCGGATTGTATGGGAGAAGGCGATCCTGCAGGTAACCTGGACCCAAACCATGTAGGGCTTTAAAGTAATAACCAACACTTTATACTTCGCCCGGAAAGTAATTGGCAGCCAGTGGAGCAATTTTAAAGTTGGTGTGATATGGTCACCCCTAGGTCTGCTATATTTTGAAGTAATTGTAGTTTCCGGACTAGGCACAAAGGTACCCCTATGTACAGCGCATTGCAGAAGTCAGCTTGCACTACCGTCTTTACAATTTCCAACTCTAGGAAGGGGTGCAGCTGGCGTATCAGCCGAAGCTGATAGTAGGCACTCCTGGCCGTCGCATCTATTTGGGCTGTCATCTGGAGCGACGGATCCAGGAGCACCCCCAAGCTGCAAACACAGCCTTTCAGGGGGAGTGTAACCCCATCCAGAACTGGTTGACACACCTCCAAACGCAGGTTGTGGCCTTTGAGAGTAAGCACCTCCATCTTGTCTGGGTTCAGCTTCTGTTTGTTTTTCCTCATCCAGCCCATAACCACCTCCAAGCATTCATTCAGAGGACCCACACTATCCTTAGCTGATGCTGTTGTCAAAGACATAGAGAAATATATTTGGGTGTCATCAGCGTACTGATAGCACCCCGCCCCATGCCTTCGGATGATCTCTCCCAGCAGTTTCATGTAGATGTTAAACAGCATTGGGGATAGGATGGCGCCTTGAGGTACGCCATACAACAGCTCCTTCTTTGAGGAGCAACTATCCCCAAGCATCATCATCTGGAACCTGCCCAAGAGGTAGAACCAGAACCACTGAAACACAGTGCCTCCGATTCCCAATCCCCTCAGGCATTCCAGAAGGATACCATGGTCAATGGTATCGAAAGCCGCTGAGAGATCCAGAAGTACCAGCAGGGACACACTCCCCCTGTCTATACCCAAGCGTAGATCATCCACTAAGGCGACCATAGCGGTCTCAATTCCATATCCTGCCCTGAAGCCGGTTTGAAACGGGTCTAGAAAATCTGTATCATCCAAAACTGCTTGGAGTTGGAAGGCAACCACCCTCTCGATCACCTTGCCCAGAAACGGAAGATTTGATACTGGTCTGTAGTTATTAAGGTCCAGGGGGTCCAGAGAGGGCTTTTTTAGAAGCGGCCATACTACCACTTCTTTTAAATGTGGTGAAAAATTTCCCTCCCTGAGAGATGCATACATAATAAGTTGCAGTTGGAATCTAATTGCATCTCCTCCCTGGGCAACCAGCCAAGAAGGACAGGGATCGAGAGGGCAAGTTGTCCCCCTCATTCATCCAAGCAGCTTGTCCACATTCTCAGTACTCACCAACTGAAACTGATCCAGTGTAATTCTACTCGCAGAGTCGCTGGACACTCCATTGTCAGCTTCTGCTATAATGACGGCATCTAAGTCGGCTCTTATCCGAGAGATTTTATCTGTGAAATGATCGTTAAAGGCATCACAGCAAACTACCGAAGGCTCTAAAATCGGGTTAAGGGGGGAAGGTGTCTGAGTTAGACCCCTCATCATCCTGAACAGTTCTGCTGGACGTGAATTCGCAGATGCAATGCGTGCAGTGAAGAAAGCTTTCTTCGCTGCACATATTGCCACCCCATAGGAATGAAGATGTTCTCTATGTTGTATCTTTGTAGTTTACAACACTAAATCTACAGCAGCCCAGAGAGGAGGCCAGGTGGCTTACCAGTGCACATGGAGGCCTCAGGTAAATCCTGCAGACTTTGTGAGCGGGAAGCAGGCAGTGGCTGACCATTAAGCCAAATCAGCCTGAAGCCGTTCAGGTGCTTCGGGCCAAAGCAGGCCAATCTGGTCCCGAAGCAGATTTGGGCCAAGGCAGACCAAATCAGCCTCCTTCATTTCGGATTCAGGCTTCAGGACCGAGGCGAAGCACACCCCTACTAAAAATGTTAGCTGTGCCTTCTTTGCCCTCAAAAATTATCATCTGTCACGTAGTGAGATGGATTACTGGGCCAAGGCCTAGAACTGTAGTTACTGGCAGTCAGAGCTTTGAGCAACAATATGCCGGTCTATTCTGTATTTTGGGCCCAGCTGTTTTACTTTCACCACGTCCCCTTTGCTTTCTGCCCTGCCCACCACTGGAATGTGGCCCCCACTTCCCAAAATTGAATTCAGCTCTTAAACAGAAACGGAAACCCCACCCTGGCCTAAAATGTGAATGTTACTCTACTGCTGCTGAAAAATCCTGGACAGATTTTGTGCCTCTCATTTCTGGCTGAACTAGCCGCAATAAGTACTTTTGGAGCACTTAGGAAGACACTATCTAAATAAACACTGCACAATAAAAAGGGCATCATCAGCACATCGCATTATGTTATTGTCCATGTTTCCCATTTTAATCCCCTTAGTGTCTGGATTAGCTCAACTGGCTCCCTGATAGGAAGGGAGACGTTTGTGATGGAAGCCGTGGAGGGAACATGACAGAGGTTTATAAAAGTAGACCAGCAAAATACATTTTGCAGACATGGATCTATTCCCCACTGCTCCTGCAAACACACACCCCTGCCCCCCTGTACCCCCCATGCCCCAATCTAAGGAGGGTTAACATGTGTGAAGGAGGAACATCTATGAAGTACAACGTATTCGCAGTGGCAGCTCCCTGAACATTTACTTCTGGCCTTCCTGTGAGGTCCTCTTTTCCTTAAAACAGGGGCGTAGGTCCTGCCTCGGGTCTCAATCTGCCCCTCCAAGATTGCCCAGATGACCACTCTCCTTTTCCCTGGCCCCACCGCCTTTCCCCGACCGCTGGTCATTTAGTGATTTCCTGATTTTCTACTGTTTTCCCTCCATTCTAGAAAGTTGAGATCTGGCCCTCTGAAGGCTTCCTTAATGTCCTAGTTGAATCCACATCTGGGCTAAATAGGGGCAAGATCCTTCAGCATGACTCAACAAAGCAATTGGTCTGATAATCTGAAATGACTAGTGTAAAGCCCAGGTCACCATGGGAGCTAGATGTGTGAGGGCAAAACACTGTTCCTTGACTCCCGTTATGTCAGTCCTCCAGAAGTTGTACAGAGGTTACTTTCCCTCAACATAACTGAGGACTTTTGGCCCTCGCTTCCTTGTACCTGTCGCCGCTGAATGACATTCGCTTCTTCCCCTCAGGCCTCAAGTCCACCTCCTTCCCTCTTACTCCACATTTAAAATCCCCGGCTTTTCCTAGACTGCTTCTTTCCCCTCTCCTCTGCCACCTCAGAGCGTTCCCCATCTCCTCCACCACCATCCCTGCCACCAACATGGCTGCTCTGAGAGCAGCCCAGGCTGGTAACACCCAAAGCCCTCCTTTGTGTTTTTCTCCCTGCACGGTGTGGTGCTACGTGGGAGATGTAGTTCCCTGACCGCCTCAAGTTCCTGGCAAGGCGCAGAAACATACCATGTAGCTATTAAAGTTTGAGCTTTGAACTTGTGTGAACTTTCAAAATTTTCTGCACATCTATACTGATACAGCTTCAGTTTAAAACAAACATTAGCAAAATCAGTGCGGTAGATCTTGAGCAATAAGCCTTACGCTACAGTATTCTTATGTAAGATACGTTTTTACTATGAAGCAGGGCAGCACGCAACATTGGTAAAATCTCTCAAATGTTGTGGCTATTCACATAAAACAAGTTTTTCCCTCTTACTCTCCTTCTCCCAAAGGGCACAGGCTGGATTGCAAAATATATGTTGACATTGTCCAGAACATCTTACAACTAAACTAAATACTATGTTAAATGCATAACGTGCAGCCGATGCTATTTTTTTTAATGTAAGTTTTTATCATACACGGGTCCAAGGGGTTAAATCTTCCCAGCCAGCTGCTTTCCCTGCTAAATTTGCCCTCGGCACTAAAGAAAAATTATTATTATTATTATTATTATTATTATTATTATTATATCCCGCCTTTTCCCCAATACTGGGACTCAAGGCAGCTTTACAAATTAAAACATGTACAGTTAAAACAGATAGAGATATACAAAAATTAAAACTATAATTAAACATGCTACAATATTAAAACATTTTTAAAAAACATTTAAAATACGAATATGGTCACCCTAGTAACTCCTGCCCACATCCACCCATGGTGGTTCTGACTTGGATTAGGGCCTCATACACTTACACCAAAGTTTTATTTAAAAGTTACATGCTACACATTTAACATAGCATTTCGTTTAGCCCTGAGATCAGCCATGACACCTTGCTTATCAAAGGCAGAAAGCTGCCTGCCAAACCATAGGTTTAAGCCAAAAGGGAAGTGGAATTTTGGAATCTTTTCAGTCACGTTGGAAAAACACACCCCTTTTCAGCAATTGCTTGGTGGCTGCTGCAAAAGAGCTCAAAGCTGTTCACTGATTCGGGAAGCATCGCCTTCACTCTTAATTGGCTTTGTTGGCCTTTAGTAGCATCGTCATGTAGCCAAATCTGATTGACACTGTGACATCATCGTCGATTGGCTGGGACTAACCCATGTGGCCTTGCTCTTCTGCTCGCTGGATGAAAAGAAAAAAATAGCGCTGAAGAAGCAGCAGACAAGAGGAAGAATGGCTGCAAATAGGAATAAAACATTTCCACCCTCAAAATGCTCTGTTTTTAACCCCGAAATCAAAACGGGAAGACATTTGGTGCGGGCGTTGCCAGCAATTTTTTCACAGCCTCCAAATACTGTTGGTCCAATAGCACCTAATATTGTTAATATTTGTTCCAGACTTACATCTTTAGCAGGGCGGTTTTCCCCCTGGATTAATAATAGTTTTCGGGTTGCCCTCACTCAACCAGAAAGCAAAGCTAATGCAGTACTCACCGTGTTCCTGCCGCCGGCTAGGAGTCATCAAATAGGTCATAAATAAACCTACCCCCCTTATAGGAAAGACAATGGAATTATCCATACTCCTACTACCTCCAATTACCGTAAGAGCAACAATTATAAGGTTGCACTCCTACAGACACCCTGAGGAGAAAATGGGGGGAAAGTGTTCCATTAGGCAGAGCGGCAGTCAAATTTTCTCACCATTAGCCACCGATGGTGTGCCACTATCGCACGAGGGAAGCCGGGGTTCACAGGGTAACAATTAATGAGTCTGGCAATTAGACCTTCTGATGTGCACCCCTCCAACCGAACGTGGGAATTAAAGTGAGAAAGGCAGAAAAAAAGTCCCCTATGCATTTGCACATGACTTGCTGATAGATGGAATAATGGGGTCATGCGCAGAAGAGAGTGAGGGGACACCCACAAGCCTATATATTTAAC
The DNA here is from genome assembly GCA_029215795.1 of Anniella stebbinsi. Lineage (NCBI taxonomy): Eukaryota > Metazoa > Chordata > Lepidosauria > Squamata > Anniellidae > Anniella > Anniella stebbinsi. Next base: position 366,990,080 of record JARDYH010000001.1, read on the forward strand.
GCCGTACATCAAGGGTCATTGTCCAGGCGTTGTGAATTCCAGAATGAGCTGAGAGAGAAAGAGAGAGAGAGAGAGAGAGAGAGAGAGATCTTGCAACTTTATCAGTTCCAAAAGTGAGAGTTTGAAAGAAATTATTGGCCAGTTTAATGTAAATAAAATGTAGGCCTTATGTTATGACATTCAAGGCTTCCTGTCTTTCTCAACATTGCTAGTTCGTTTCTGTCAGAAATGGGGTGTTGGCTGTACTTCCTTTGGGGCGGAAGAAGGCTATGACCCAAGCTTCTTATTCAGGTTTCACGCAAACTGACATGCAGAGATGTACGGACAAGCAAACTACATGCGCAAGAGTTGCTAGGTGTCCGCCATCCCAAAGTCAGACAGTCAAAACAGAAGGCCTTGATGTCACTGGGTTGCCAGGCCTTGAAAATCAGAACTCTGATACATGCCTAAGAGCACAGCCCGTGATCCAACCCTAATTTTAAAGCTGAACTAGCAAAGTCCTTTTCTCCCGCATGATCTTTATTTGGGTTCAATGGAGCAGTTCTGTGTTTTGAAGCTCAGACCCCGCCCTCTGCCTTACAATTGGGCAAATTACTTTTCTTTTAGTCTCACCATTTGCCTCCTGGGAAATGAATGTTTTGTGAATGACCACACCCACCAGGGAAGAAGTTTCATGAATAGCAAGTCCCCCCCATCCTCTGGGGCAGCCATTTTGTGAGAAAAGCCACAACATTCTCTCAAAATTCCAAATCTGCCCACTGCCTTAAAAGGTTGGGGAGCCATGCCGTATTTGAAATCAGGCCCAAAGGTTTAAAAGGCATTCCATGCCATTCCGGGGGTGGGGGTGGGGGATGGAATCTGAGATTAAGGGTGCAAGGCAGAGACAGGACAGTCATCTGTAAGGGGTGCTTTAAACTGGTTTCCTGCACTGAGTTGTACTCAGTGGCCTCAACGGGCCCTTCCAAATCTATAATTCATATATATATATATATATATATATGAAAGATAGATAGATAGATATGAAAGATAGATAGATAGATAGATAGATAGATAGATAGATAGATAGATAGATAGATAGATTATATATATATATATAGAAATTGGGCGTCTCTACATCAAAGGGAAATCGCGTTGCCTTACCGGAGCTTCACTTCCTGCTTCTTTTGCTCAATTGTAATGGGCTGCATTACATGGGCGGAGAGGGACAACCCCGTGGTCTATGAATGAAAACTTCCCCTCCTCTCAGTGCTCATAGTCTTGAATGGGACAATACCCTCTAGTGGGTAATTTGTAGCACAACCTCAGCTGTTTTAGAACAGGTATAACCGGGGGAAGGCACAGGAGACGTGCGGGAGGTTGATTACGTCATCTAAAAGACCCGCAAATGTCCATGAGCGGCCAGTCACAAGCCTGCCATATATTGCTGGTGTAGAGACGCTCATTGTCGTTGTGTCCGGTTGCTGGTTCATGCCCCCAAATCCATGACACATGTTAAGGAACATAGGGCAGTATCTAGTTGAAGTAAATGGGCCTAATTTACATAGGACTACCATTGGACTCCGCCCATAGGAAGCGGCCTTGCACTGTGTCAGGCCATTGGTCCATCAAACTCCGTATTGCCTGCATAACGCCTGGAAGCCATGGCTCTCCGGGTTTCAGGATGGATACTTTCCTATCCCTTTCTGGAGAAGCCAAGTATTGAACCTGGGACCTCCTGCATGTAAAGCAGGGCTCTACTACTGAGCTACCACAACCCCTTCCAAAGCCTCAACCACACCAGGCTTTGAAACTCCACAGCAAGCCTTCCTTCAGACTGAGGACAGGTTCTACCGTTAGGCAGAGTGAGACAGCTGCCTAAGGCAGCCAATTTGGGGTGTCCCAATAGCACAGCAAATCATCAGATATTGAATTTATTATTCTTATTGTATTTTTGATGTCAGTAGGAGGAGAGGCTTTTCTGTCTCAGGGGCCAAAATAAGTTGACCGGCCTTGGATGCTCTGTATCTTAATTGGAAACGGCAAGGTGTGTGTATTGTTAGCCGTAAAATCTCTTAGACCAACCCTGCTGTCTAACCAAATTTGCTACTGGGGGTGCAATAATAATAATAATAATAATAATAATAATAATAATAATAATAATACATGTTTATAACAAAACACTTCTCTTTTTCCCCCCAGCTTATTTAGCAAGTCACTTTACTAATTGAGAAAAAGTTTAATGAATTTTGGGTCTCTTCACACACATAGACACCCCCCCAAAAGTAATTACTTTATGTTACCAATGTACTCATTTGAAAAATTCATTAGATTTCTGTTTTCATGTAAATACCTCTGCCAAATTGCATTAACAAAGCCTAGCTTATTAGGGTTCATGGTTCACATAGTATCTGAAAAGGAATAATTGTATAACTGCTCAGTGAAAACAAAGTAAATGTTCCTCTTGAGCTTCTGCAATTAAAAAACGGGAAATTAGAACTATTCAGGCTCAAAAATGCAAATATGGCATGTTTCCCACTCGCAGGAAAATAAAATGATAACAAGCTGCAGGAGATTCAGAAGGCCTTGTCTCTTCTTTCCCATGGTGTCTGTTGTGAGCTGCTGGGATGGGTAGAATGGTAAAGCTTAAATACAGCTACTTTGCAAAGCTGTCCTTGACATCGGGTGATGATTTAAGTTTGCAGTTTCATGGGACACAATCCACCGGGACATTTTTCTGTGGTGAGCCTTGTTGAAATTGGAGCGTGGCTCTTCCAGACTGTACCACCCTGGGCTGCTTCACAATCTCTTCTCATAAGACCACGCTATGGACACCACCGTCCAGGGAGAGACCATACTGTTCGCTGCTCCACTTCTCTTCCAAGAATGTCCTGGTAGCATCCTAATGTGGGGCCGAATTCTGTTTCAGAGGAGCTCTCGGAGCCATATTCCAGCGGTGGGCCAGTAACTAAGCCTTCCGAGAGACATTTCAACCTTTTAGAATGCCGTGTTTCCCAACACCCCTCACTTTATTGGGAGATAATAAAGAGCTCCGTCACGGAATCCAAAAATCTTTATCCAGGCAATAAACATCTCCTCCCACCTAAAGGGACTTTAATTTTCTAGGAACTTTTCTCTAGGCAAGATTATGCAAACCAAGCGAGACAATTGTCCTTTCAAGAAAAAGGGAAAGTCCTTTTCCAGTACACTTTAACTTCAGGGAGACTGGTTCTGAAGAAGTTTTTGGTGAGAAGCTAGCCGGGCCGACCTCCTCTCCCCTTTTTTTTCCGCTCCGCCTGTTTTAGTCTGCAGCGGATTCTAGGATCGGCTAGGCTTTCAGTGCCCTCCCCCTCGGAAGAACACCGATTCCCAGCTTGTGGGTTGTTTACACCCTCAGAGATAAGGGCTGGCGAAAGTTCATTCCCAGCTGGTGAAGAGCCCGTGACAGACACCTCTCCCACACCCCACACAGGCTGGTATGTTTCTGGTGCCATCTCTTCTGCACCAGGATCTGACTCTGATTGATCGCCTGAAAATCCTTCTCCCAGCCAAAGGGGAACAGGCCTAGTCATAACATAGAATGGGGGGGGGGGGGGGGGCAAGACAAAGGTTGGGAAACCACCCAATTATTGGTGGCTGGGGGAAATGGGTGTGGCCTTCTGGGGAACCCCAGAGGGTCAAATCAGGACCAGATTTGGCCCACCTGCACCTCCAGTTGAACATGTGCAATGTGGCACCTCCGTGTTGTGCTTTCGTAACCCTGCTGAAGCTAGTTCCATGTCATAACCTATAGGGGGGCTAAATAACTCAGCCGGCCCAGCCACCAGCAGGAGAAATGTATTTGTCTCTAGAGAATTGCCCGTAATCTATATAAGAATAAGGTAGTGTAAGGCTGACTACCCAAGAGCTACCAGGCAGATTTTGCTCATTTTTGTTTTAAACCAAAGCTTGAGCAGTGTAGATGTGCAGGAAATTTCTAAAGTTCGAAAAACATCAGCTTGAGCTTTAATAGCAAATAATGACCTCTGCCAGCAGGATGATGGACACCCTTGCTTGGCCAAACAATGTGATGTCAAGGTGGTCCCTAGGTGCAGACATGCAGTTAGGCTGTCGCTTCCAGAAGGAAGTGGGCTGAGAAACCAAAAGGAGGAGAGCATCCAACTCAGGGCAAAAACAAAAAGGAGAAAATCAGGTTCTCAGAATGCTAAGATACTTTATTTCCAAGCCCAACGCGTTTCGGCCTGTGTTGTTTTTTAAGGCCTCCTTCAGGGGGTTGAGAAGAGATGTCTGCAGAAATACTCTTAACAGTCGGCAGTAATTAACAGTCCCCCAGTCGTCAGTAATTATCGTAGGAGACTATCATCCTGTGGGCCTCTTCAGTCAACACGCTAAGCCATGGTTAGCCCACTAACCCTTTTGCAGCAAGTGGTTAGTGGGCATGTTTAAACCGTGGGTATGTGGCCGCCATGGTTAGGAATGGTTCACACGACATGTTAAGTCATGGTTCACATGACAGGCTAAGCCATGATGTTTAGTTCAAAACGCTTAAACATCATGGTTTAGCGTGTTGTCTGAACAGGGCCAGTATTGTGCATAATATCAAAAAAAGTTTAACTGCAAACATATAAACAGACAGCAGACACACACAAACACACACACATATCAATATCTATCTATCTATCCACACACACACACAAACACACACACAAACACACACACACTATCCCAATAACGTTATTAAAAACCAATATTTTGCTGTGAAACGCCTGGGAGTAGAGAAAGTCTTAACCTGTTGCCGAAAATATAAAGATTGTATGCTCCTTGGGACAGGGACCAACCTCTCTCTCCTCTAAAGTTACATGTACAATGATGAGACTCAATCATGGTTGACAGTGGAGGCTGATGGTTCCAATGTCAGTGGGACGGTGAATCCGCTCCGGGTTTCAGTCAGAACTCTAAAGGAGCTATCCAAGATGCGGAAGCACTTTGGATAGTTTCTTTAGAGTTCTGACTGAAACCCGGAGCGGATTCACCATCCCACTGGCATCGGAGCCACCAGCCTCCACAGATTGTTACTATTTTACCGTGGTTTTAGTAGCACCAACTGATTCAGTAAAGCTTACATAGCCCCTATGAACTGGTTTCGTCCCTTTGTGGCAGAGTCCTCACTCAAGGGGAGAACTCGGAGAAAAAAAACTAAGCTTGTTCAGCTGGAAAACAAATATGGCTTCTAATCACCTTGTAAAAGGTAAACTGAACTGATATTTGTGTATTCCTAAATTGCGAAGAGATGGGAAATCATTTCCTGTATCTCTGGTATTTGTTATAGTTGTATGGTCATTGCAGGATCCAAAACCGATCTATTTGTTGCATTTATTTGAATAGGACCATTGTTGAATGTTTTTATATAACTAACATTCTTACTTAAAGACATGCTTGTTCAGTTATACCTTTGCATGTTTTATTCTCATTGAACCCCAAAGAGCTCACATCCATGAGCAGACAACAGAACGAAAGGTGCCTGACAAACTGTGAAACACAGACAGAGCCTGGAGCGCTGTATATGAACTTGGAGCCAGAAAACCAAAAAACCCTATGTCCCCCCCAAGTGCTGTCTAGGGGACATAGGATTGCAACCTAATTTATTTTTCTTCTTGACCTTGCTCTTAGCACGGGCTATATTACCAGCAGCCACCAGGGGGCAAGGATGTTTGATCAGATTGGGCCCTTAGTACTGAGAGATGAATATAACCTTTTCTCCCTATCCCAGTGTCCCAATTAAAATCACACCCACACACCCCACACATCGCTATATACCCTGATGGGGAAAACTTCCAGGAACCTGTTCTTCCCCTCAGAGCATATAGCACCCTGGGGAGTGTGTAACTTTAATTAGGAAAATGACATGAGGATAAAAGTCCAACCACCCTCCCACAGCATTGTGGTCCAGATCCCACCTTCCCGTGGCTGCTGTTAATTACACACACACATGTAACAGATATTTTAATCACAGAACTCCTGCCTCACTGAGAAGGTAAATCCAACTGTCACTAGATGATCTATCACTTCAGATCGCACAAAGAGCTCCACATGACTAAATATTTCTCCACACAAGATGGGTGAGCATTTTGTACAATTTGGTTTTCTTATGGGAACTTACGAAAATTTGCAGATTTCTTCATAAACTGGGTGAAAAGAACTTGGAAGTTTTAAAAAAAATTCAAATGCGAGAGAATGTGAAACTGACAGATCCATCCATTGCTATTTCAAGGTTTTATTTATTTATACGTGTGAAGAAGCATCCCATCCTGTAAGCTGAAGAGGTACAGCCCAAATGCAGGTTGACCACTTCATTTTGATCCAGGTGTCAGTATGTCTGGGGCAAGGACAGACAGATGAATCTTCTCACTTTTGGTTTCTTTCAATTTCTTATTTTTCCAATCTTAGGTTCAGTTCAGTTTGAGAATTGCTTTTACTTTAAGTTTGCATTAATAAAGTGTACGTATTTTGTGTGCATTTTTCCTAATTCCCCCTTTTTTGTAGGGCTGTGCATGGACCCCCCAATCCGATCTGGATCCCGATCTGGGAGGTCCGGATTGGGCCCGATCTGGCCTATGTCGGTGTTGCGGGAATATTTCAGGTATGATCATAACAATAGCTTGTGATAACAACATTTAAATGATTGAGAAACTAATATTGATTTCATGCTTCTAATAAAAACATGTATCTGTTATCCTGTAAGATAGAACCAGCAATGTACTAGCTAGATGTGTTGAGCCTCATCATAATGAACTTTGATCCACTAGCAACTATATGCATTCTGTATTGTTTTAGTTTATCTTGACCTCCATCATTCATATGTGGTGCCTTTCTCTGTTTTGACTTAGAGACAAATTACATCATTCCTATGTACAACCCTGTATTATTGTAAACTTTCCCCTGGTACAAAGGTGATTCTGTACAAAAAGCTAGATATGCTAATTCTGATGTTTCCAGTTTCCTATATAAGAGTGATACCCAATATACTTAATTCAGTCAGAGGTCTATCTCTAGCTCCCTCAGCTGATGTGTCTTCTTCAATAAACATACCTTTTAAAGAAACCAATAAGTGAGTATCTTTGGTCTCCACTGTAACTGAGTTTAGTTGCTTGCATGAATATAACTCCTTTGAAGTTATTGGGAGGGAAGTCACTGATCTATGGGAGGTCCCTTCCCCATCTTAAGGTTATTCATCCCTAGTCTACATTTAGGCCAGTTACTGTATCAAAGCATTATAAAGAATTAGAGTAAAGATCTTTCTCATAAGAGATCTGCGACAATAAATGACCCCTTTCTCATAAGAGGGAGTCATAGGCCTCCCTGGGGGACTCAAATTCCTGCCACAGTCGGATCGGGCCCGAATCGGGCCAGATGGGGCAAATCTGCTCCAGATTCGGGATTCGGATCCGGTCACAGCCCTACTTTTTTGTATGCAACTTTACCTAATATACACACTTTTTGCAAGAAATTTCCTTACAGAATGCATTTTTGAATGGTATTTTCACTAAAATACACATTTTCGTGTGCACCTGTCCTTAATATATTCATTTCGTTTATTGGAGAACTCCATTGCAAAATTAGGAAAAGTGTGAATTTCAAAGGGTATCTGAGTTTTGCATAGTAACTGAGTTTTGCATAAAAACGTTTGTTGGTTGAAAACTGTGAAGGGAGGTAAGTTTGCATTAAAATGTGAACTGAACAAATTTCTCCCCCGAATCCAGTTTGGAAGAACTGGGGTTCTGCCACTTATAGGGTGACCAACTGTCAGGATTTTTCCGGATTTGTCCTGGTTTTTGTTCTATCCTGAGTGTCAGGGGGAGATTTTCTATAATGTCCTGGAAAGACACACCATTAGCATGGCAGGAGGGAATGATGTGCTTTCTGGAGGCATGGCATTCCCCTCCCCCACTGCTCCAATCAGGGTCTTAAAGGGGAAAGCGTATCATTCCAGGACATTATAGAAAAGGCCCCGATTGGAGTATTGGGGGGGCAGGAATGTCATTCTTTCCCCTTCTCTGCTCCAATTGGAGCCTTTAAGGCGGCAGGTGGTGATGACATCCTTTCCAGAGGCCCTGGAAAGCTGCTTTACCACCACCACCCCACAGGGTGTCCTCTTTTTTGGTTTCCCCAATATGGTCACCCTACTGCAGCAGTTTGCAACTAAGGGCAGATTTGGGCAATACATGTAGCTCATTCGACACCAGTGGTTTGCCCCAGTTGGATGGTGCTGTCGTGCTTTGCTCTTGGAGTGCTCCAGTCTGCCAGGAGATGTATTATGCCAAAATGAAAATGCATCGGAACACTGACCAGCATGGTACGGGAGCCTGCCGTTTCGGCACAGAATGGGAATAGAGTCTCACTGTTTCTCTCGCTCGCGGAAAGCGTAATCGTTTATGCACAGCTGGGATAAGTCTGGATCTCATTCAAAAGTAAATAAATAGTTTTTGTGGGTGGGGGGTTGTTGGTTTGTGTGTGTGTATGTGTTTTTGAAGTAGCAGCAGATTCTATTGCATTGCCATAGAAACAAAATGGGTAAAACCCAACAGGTCTTTTCTGTGTGATTCATTTCTGCAATATAATATCCAGGAGTCTTTAAGTGGCTGAAAGGAAATGCAGAGATGTAAGGTAAGGTAAGGGAGATTTAAAAGGTGTTCTTTTTTTACATATTTCACGGCATACCAGCTTTGAAATCACTCCACTGGCTGCCAATTAGTTTCTAGGCGAAGTACAAAGTGTTGGTCATTACCTTTAAAGCCCTACATGGTTTGGGTCCAGGTTACCTGCGGGATCGTCTTTCCCCGTACAATCCGCCCCGCACATTCAGGTCCTCTGGGAAGAATTTACTTCAGTCCCCCAAAACTAGGCTAACAACCATTACCCAGAAGACCTTCTCTTCTGCCGCTCCCAGACTGTGAAATGGCCTGCTGGAAGTGATTCGTCAACTTAACAGTCTTTGACTTTAAGAAAGCCGTAAAGACGGATCTCTTCCGGCAGGCCTACCTAGCTGAATTTTAAGAGTTTTATTGTGATTTTGATAATGTATTCGTTTTATATGTTTTAAATCAGTTTAATGCATTTCGTATTAGTATTTAACGTTGTTCCCCGCCTCGATCCAGAGGGAGTGGCGGGTAAGAAATAAATAAATTATCATTCTTATTTTTATTATTGGAATACATAGGCATCCACATTACACAGAATTCTTCATTAATCAGACAAAACCTGCATGCTCTGCCACTAGCTCTACAGCATTTCTTTGGCTTCTCTTAGGGATGTTTCATACATTACATGCATTAAACCATTGTGGGACTGGGAACTTTAGGCAATCCCAGTCCCACAATGGGTGCATTTGTATGATACACATGCTTGGAACATGTTCTACTCCCATGTTACAGCTGAAGATGTACACTTTAAAATATCTTAGCTGCATACAGAACATGTAATGTGTGAATGCAGCCCTTGGTTGTCATGACCAACCATGCAATAACTAACTACTCTTGAACCTTTTATGAATAATATTTCTTTATACCTCCATCCTGTAGGAAAGAAGGACTGGTCTATCACATGAAGGAGAATAAGGTGAGAAGGAGTTGGTAGAGTCCTGAGAGGATAAAATGCATTGTGGCATTTCAGAATGCAGTGTGGCACAGTCAATATCCCCCATGTTGAAAAACATTAAAACAAAACTTCCCTTAAAGCAGAAATACTAAGAAGCAAGGGACTTCTGCAGTCCTAAAACTTTTCTTGCCTGGTGTGCTAGGATTTTTGGACTTGCCGTTACAGTTGTCAGTTTATGTGAGGAAGGGCAATGTTAGGGTGACCATATGAAAAGGAGGACAGGGCTCCTATATCTTTAACAGTTGTATTGAAAAGGGGAATTTCAGCAGGTGTCCTTTGTATGCATGCAGCATCTGGTGAAGTTCCGTCTTCATCACAACAGTTAAACCTGCTAAAGTATAGCAGATACAAAAGAGGGCAGGGCTCCTGCAGCTTTTACTGTTGTGATGCAGAGGGAATTTCACCAGGTGCTGCATGCTTACAAAGGCCACCTGCTGAAATTTCCTTTTCTCTACAACTGTTAAAGATACAGGAGCCCTGTCCTCCTTTTCATATGGTCACCCTAAGCAACATTATGTAATTCTCGCATATTGTGATTTTGCCTGGCCAGGTGGGTGGGTAGGTTGGCATGCAGGGGAGACTTCTGGAGGCTTCAAAAAACAGTGTGAGAACAAGTGTGTTTCAAAAAGAAACACTGTCCACTCCAAAGACTGGATCTGATATGGATATAATGACCACTGATATCAGTAGTAACCTGTTTCCCAGCTCATTATTTAATGGTGAAAACATGGCCATGGTCATACTGTAGCTGGAACCAAAGCTGAATTATAGGGCAAAAGCTAGTGGGGGACCATTATGAAATCCACAAACCCCATTTCCTGACTTAGCCCCCACAAAAAAGATTCTACATATATTAGCTAAGGAAGTGATCACAAAAAGTAGGGAAACCCCCCCCCCCCCCCCACACACACACATACCCACAGCCTCCCTAGAATTGAAGCATTGCCCAGTAAGCCCCTTATACTAGTAGTTCCCCAACCTGGTATCTTCCAGATGATTTGGACCAACTCCCAGAAGTCCCAGCCAACATGGCCAATGATCAGGAATGCTGGAAGTTATAATCCAAAACACCTGGAGGGCACCAGGTCAGGGAAGGCTGCCTTTTGCTATTTGTCTCTCCTCCACCCACCCTGAAACATTAGGCAGACCCAGGTATGCCATTAAAGATATGGCCCACAGGAAACCACTGCTGATCCTAGCTCCCCTATGTGGGTAACTGTATGAGACCCGTTTTTACAAATGTATTTGGAACATTCACACTTGGGTACACATGCAAAAGTAATGTGTGGAGGGGCACCCAGTGTGACCTGAACAGAAATAACATTGGTGGTTGGGTTTACTTTCTAGTGCTGTAAGAGAAACTTGGCGCAAAGAATGCAATGCAACATTGCCCTCTAGTGATATTTGTTAACACACACGTTGTTCCACATATTCCAAATCTCTTGAGCAGTGCAGTGCAAGAAGCACACAACATTAGCCACATTGGTAAAAACCACCACCACCAGCAGCAGCAGCAGCAGCAGCAACAACAACAGGTAAAAATAGAACCTTTCCCCCCCATCTTTAAATATTTGGCTGTGAAAGAGAGGTCCATTTGGTCCTGTTGGAGAAGCCCAACAAATCAAACGTATGAACCTACTTTATTACATTTATCCCACCCTTCTGCCAAGGAACTCAAGGAGGTATGTACAGGGACTCCTCACTACCATCCTGCGAGGTACATTAGGCTGAGAGAGTGTGACTGGCGAAAGGTCACCTAGTGGGTTTCCGAGAGGTGGAATCTGGGGAGAAGGGGCAATGGGAAAAGGGGACGTGTTGGGAACTTGGAGAAAGGACGGTGCTGATCTCTGTAAACTGAGTTCGGGGGATTTGAACCCAGGTCTTCCCAGGCATAGTCAGATATTATCATGTGTCAAGGATAAAAATCCACTTTGGTTGTAAGGCAACTCTGTTTTATTGAGCGTAATACAGCCGTATGGAGAGAGTCCTACAGACAAAGAACTTCTCCCTTAGCAGTGTGGAAAAACAGGTATATTTATCCACAGTAGCATCTTAACCAATTAGCAGTTGACAAAATTCCAAAGCTAAACAAAGACAGATCAATGAAAACTTCTTCATTATACCTTATCAACAGATGGCCCATAACTCTTCTAGCAATGTCAGATTGACCTGGATGGCCAATCCTCCTTATCAAGCTAGCTTATTTGTCTTATTCTATATCAAAAGGTCTTGACAGTTAGAAATTCCAATTAAGCATTTCCTTCCAATTAAGCAGTTTCAGCATTACAGCACATTCAGGCACATACATCATTCCAATCCCATCATGCAGTTCACTTGCAAGAACCAAACTACATACAGAGGCTTACATACAAGTATATCAAGGCTTGTGGCCTTGCTTTCTCAAATGGTATCACTGTTTGCTTTATACCAGGTCAAACTATTTGTTCATCTAGCAAAGAGTTGTCTACTTTGACTGCCAGCCGCTCACCAAGATCTCCAGCCTTCCTGCCTTGAATTCTTTGAACTGGATACACAAGGGACTGAACCTGAAGCTTGGACCATTCAACTAATCCATCATCCCTCTGCAGCATTTCCAGGTATCCACACTGTCCTGTCTCCCATTCTTTACCCTGCATGTGAGGCACTAGATGAGATCATACACAGATACGACACTACTATACTGATGATAAACAGTTTTTCATCCAAAGTAGGTCCTTAGTGCTTAACAGATATCTGGATATTGATGACCCAAGTGAAGCTGAATCTAGACAAGAATTCAATTTCAGATCTTCCCATCCCTTACGTTTACAACCCTTTTGTGATAAAAACAAGCCAGCAAATAAAACAGCCTCTAAAAACTATTAACAAGATCTCAAATACTATTAACAACACAGAAGAACGCAAGAGTTTCCATTAGGTGCCGAAAAGGTAACAAAGATGGCACCAGGTGAATATTGTCAGGAAGTGAGCTCCATAATCGGGCTTTCTCCCTACCTCCCATCATCCCCTGCTTAACCTCAGAAAGTAGGGTCATCTGGTGAAACACCTCTGCAGAAGATCTTAATTGGGGAAAGGTTCATGTGGGAGAAGGTGATTCTGAGAAACACAGGTCTCACTGCTTATGGCTTTCAAGGTGAAAATCAACACTTTGAATTGAGTCCCGAGCCCAAACAGGAGCCAGCAAAGATCTTTTAAATACTGGCGTAATATGTCCATCACGCTTAATGCCAGTTAGCAAATCTGGCCACCTCGTCCAACACCAGGTGAAGCTTCTGAACTCTTTCCAAAGTCAACCACGGTACAACAGCCCACGCAGCAGCTGGTTCTGACATCACTACCAGCTTTATGACTTCAGGCATAGAGAACATGACCTATGCAGCCTGAAGCAGAAGAGCCGAGTTCCCTTCAGATCAGGGCTTTTTTTGGAACATAGCGGCACCTGAATCAGTGACCTGTTTGCTCAGTCTCAACGATGCATGGACCATTTTGCAAGCCTCAGGACTGTATGAAAGGACCGATGGATGCATCAGTCCACTGAACAACAAACAGGTAGCTTAGCAGCCTGCCCCAACCTGGTGCTCTGCAGGTGTTTTTGACCAGTACAGCAAAGGGAGTTGTAGTTCAACATATTTGGAGTGAACAGGTTGAGGAAGGTTCAATGGAAATAAGAATCCTCTTAATTGGAGTTTATGTGGGAATCTAACTGAATGTAAGAGAACGTTTAATGAAAGGAAGGCAAGAGGGGAACAGATTGGTCTTCTCTTTCCTCTGGCCCTTACAGAGTAATAAAAGTAGAGCTATGACCAGATCCGGATCCCGAATCCGGAGCGGATTGGGCTGATTCGGACCTCCGGATCCCGGATCCGGTCACAGCACTCTCTCCTGCTCTCCCCGTCCCTCCCCCCAACTCTCCCTGCTTACCTGCTGCCTCCTCCACGTCGTCCCCCGTCGTCCTCCCTCCTCGCTGTGGGCCAGCCGCTTTCCCACTCGCACCAGGTGTTGACGTCACCCACCGTGATCGGTCGCAGCAGGTGATGTCATCACCCATCACGAACGGTAAAGCGGCTGGCCCACAGCAAGGAGGGAGGACGACAGCAGGATGTCGCAGTGGAGGCAGCAGGTAAGCAGGGAGAGTGGGGGGAGGGAGAGAGCAGGAAGAGCGGGAGGGAGTGCTGTGAATGGACCCGGATCTGAGTTGGATCGGATCGGGCTCGATCCAATCCGAGTCGGATCGGGCCCGATCTGGCCCTGACAGATCGGGCTTGGGGGGGTCCGTTCACAGCCCTAAATAAAAGCACCATCCAAAAGGAGGGGATAATCAAACCGACTAAACCACAACTACTGGGTCCTTTTTTGTTTTGGGTAAAGCTGCAACTAGCATCTTTGCACACAAAGAAATTCAGTTCAATTTAATTGTCTAGAAGTGGGAATAGGAACAATTTTGTTGTACAGAGGGATCATTTGTAAAGTAAAAAACCAAAAACAAAATAAGTATCCCAGCTGGCTACAACATGTTTTTAAAATTAGGCCTTTATCATATGTACCATTTCCCCCCCGGATTGCTTCTGCCGGTTCCCCCTCTGTTTCCTATGAGAATCTAGCGCTTTGAATCATAAGTGGTTGGTTTTGCTCCGATACCTCAGCTCAGCCTGTTGAACTTGCGTGAACTTGCCTGAAACGGACTTTGCCCGTTCAGGGTCAAATCGAAACAGAAACTAAAAATGGAGCACTCAGGGCACGAGAACAGCGTGAGGGGGATGACATCATGCAAGTCCCGTGCTGAAGAAGTGGATCAATGTTGTGGTGAGTGTGCTTAAAACCGGCGTGTGATAACGGCCTTAGGAAGGACACCAGCCTTGGGGTACCGATGTCAGCACAGTTGCTGAGGCAAGGCCTGCTTCCCATGGTCCCCATCACTTGCTGATCTCTGGGGGTCATTTGGACTTTGAGTATAGATGGTACATTTAGGCAGCCTTCCCCATCTGATACCCACCAGCTATCTTGGACTTCAGCTCTCAACAGCCGCAGCCACCGTGACTAATGAGGGAAGGTTACAACATGTTTAGCCTAGAAAAGAGGTGAGTAAAGGGAGACTTGATAGAGGTGTACAAATTTATGCATGGTGTGGATAATGTGGACAGGCAGACCTTTTTCTTCCTCTCTCATAATACTAGAACAGGAGGGAATCCCAGGAAGCTGATGGATGGGAGATTCAGGACAGATAAAAGGACGGACTTCTTCACACAGTGCATAGTTAAACTTTGGAATTTGCTACCACAAGATGTAGTGATGCCAACCAACAAAGATGGCTTTAAAGGGGGGGGTTAGACAAATTCATGGATGATAAAAGCTATCAATGATTATTAGTCATGATGGCTATATATTACATCCAGTATTGGGCGGTGCAGTATGCCTCTGTATGCCAGTCCCTGGGGAACATGGACTGGAGGGTGCTGTTCAGCCTTGGATTGACCATTAAGCAATATAAGCACGTGCTTAGGGCACCTAGGGAAGGGGGGCACCACAGAGTACCAGTACCATAGCTGTAGCCATAATAAAAAACGGTTTATATTTAATATAGTTGTGTGTTCTGGCGTTGAAGAAAACTGAGCTTTTAATGTCTTATTTCACCTTCAGCACTTATTGAGTCTTAACATCTTGCCGGCTAAGCAATGGAAGGGCCAAGGGGGCACCATTATTGGGCTGTGCTTAGGGCATCAGATGGCTTTAATCCGGACCTGGTGCTGTTGCACTCGTGTCCAGCTTGTGACCTTCCCTTTTGGGCATCGGGTTGGCTTCTGTGCGAACAGGATGCTGGGTGAGACGGACCCTTGGTCCGATCCAGCACGGCTCTCCTTATATTTTATTGGTCCGGAATATTAGGAGTTATAGTCCAAAACAACTTGAGGGCACCAGGTTAGGTAAGGCTGGTTTTAGGCTGTTTGGGGAAGGCGTGGCAAGGAAAGAGAACTAAAGAGGCTGACTAGGGTGACCATACGGAAAGGAGGACAGGGCTCCTGTATCTTTAATAGTTGTATAGAAAAGGGAATTTCAACAGGTGTCATTCGTATGCATGCAGCACCTGGTGAAATCCCCTCTTCATCACAAGAGTTAAAGCTGCAGGAGCCCTGCCCTCTTTTGTATCTGGTCACTCTAGCATAGCTCCTGCAACTTTACTGTTGTGATGAAGAGGGAATTTCACCAGGTGCTGCATGCATACAAATGACACCTGCTGAAATTCCCCTTTTCTATACAACTGTTAAAAATACAGGAGCCCAGTCCTCCTTTTCATAGGGTCACCCTAGCAAAAACTTCACCTGAGAAATATACTTTGAGATACGTGTCTATGTGTGTATGTGTGCGTTATCACGTGTCTGCCCTCACGCTATTCCCCACCCCCTTCTGTTGCCTCCTGAGAATCGTGTTTAAGAGACTCCCAACCCGCATCTTTCTACTGCTAGCCCCGGACTGTATTCCCCTCAGGCTTGTTCCCGCCTGTTTTTCGGGTCCGCCTGCGCCCTATTTCCGCCCTCGCAGGGGCCCTTCCATGAAGGCAGATGAAAAGGCGGAGGCGTCGGGCTGACCATAGAGTCCGGCTGCGACCATAGAGACAAGAGGAGCAGGACGGGACCGGTAGCCGTGCCAACCGCGGCGCCTGCCCAACTGTCGCACGCGGCTGCCCGTGGGGGGGGGGGGGGGAAGAGAGCGAGCGAGGCGCACGAGCCCAGCCAGGCGAGGCCACGCCTCCTTACCCCCATTCTCCTTCCTCTCTCAGTCCTTCCTAGGGGCCTGCCGTAAAGGGAGGCGGCGTCGCAAAGCGTCGCGCGTCTTCCCTTCGCTCTGGAGCGGCGGCCTGGCCTGACAGGAAACCTGGCCTCGCTTTACGGCCGCTGGATGAGGAGGAGCGGAGACGGGGAGCGGGAGGCGCCGCGGCCGCTGCTGCTGCTGCTGAGGAGACTTTGGGGTGAGGAAGAGGAGGAAGAGGAGGAGGAAGGGGGCGCGGGCAGGAGGGGCGGCGTACGTGAGTGAGGGGACGACGACGAGGGAGGAGGGGGTCGCCATGGGTCTCTCTTTCTCACGCTCTCCTTCTCTCTCTCGGTGTCTCTTTTTCTTCCTCTCCGTCTCCTCAGGACATGGCCGAGGTACCGCCTGGGCCTAGCAGCCTCCTCGCTTCGCCGCCGGGAGCCGCCGCCTCGCTCCTGTCGCCCTTTCCAGGAGTCGCCGCTGAGGAGGAAGAGGAGGAGGAGGAAGAAGAAGAAGAAGGAGGAGGAGGAGTTGGAGGAAGGCCCCGTGGGGGGGACGAAGAGGAGGAGGAGGAGGTCGGGGATGAAGAAGGGCGCGAGGGGGGGGCCTCCCGCCGCCGCCGCCTCTGCCCGCCCCGCCGCCGCAACCACCAGCTCAACGGGCTCATCGCGGGCCCGGACTTGCGGCACTTGCGGAGCTCCCTCAAGGGCAAGGGGCTGAGCAGCAGCAGCAGCAAGAGAAGCGGCGGCAGCAGCAGCAGCAGCAGCAACTCTGTTCCTGGCAAGACAATGGGACACGGGCAGGAGACCCCGCACCCGCAGCAGGAAGGGCCCCCGCCTCCCCCCTCGCTCAGCAACCACCACCGGGGGCCCCACCCCCAGGCAAGGACTGTGCAGCAGCAGCACCATCACCACCACCGCCACCACCACGAGGCTTCTGGCCCCTCTGCCGGGGACAGGAATGGGCTGGCCGGGGGAGGTGAGGAGGAGGAGGAAGGCCAGGAGCAGGAGTTGGAGAGGGAGGAGGAATCCCTGCTGCTCCTCTCCAGGTCCTTGGCCTCCACGTGCAGTTTGCAGAAATGCTCCTTGGGCCCCCCCACAGACTCTTCCTGGGCCTCGCGGCAGGTGGAGGAGGAGAAGGGGGACCTCACGATACGATACGTCCGATACGAGTCCGAGCTGCAGATGCCAGATATCATGAGACTGATCACCAAAGATCTGTCCGAACCCTACTCCATTTACACATATAGGTATTTTATCCACAACTGGCCTCAGCTTTGCTTTTTGGTAAGTTGTGGGTGGAGGGGGTGGTGGAAAGAGACATGGTTAAAAGTGTGTGATGCTAGGTAGGGTGGGGACTGGGGGGTTGACAGATGTAGGTCGGGGGGCACTGGATGATGGGGGGGGGAATCACAGCATAAGTAAAACTATGGAGGATGCACCCCGCTGCTGGTTGCTTCGTCAAAATACACAAAATAGGGTTGCTGATCTCTGTGGTCCAGTTGATTTGGCAGCTGTGTGCGTGAGTCTCTGATTTGTGAAGAGTTTTGAGTAACAAAAACCTGCATGTTTGTATGCATTTTAAATTTGTGCAATAAGGGAAAAACCTTCCATGCCTATTAGTTTTCGGGAGCCAGGATAATAAATGGCAATCATCATGCTTGGTGAACTCACAGCATTGGTGTTAGTTTTCAAAATAGTTTTGGGGTGTTCAGTCATTTGTATTTTAATTGTCCTTAGTTTTTGTGTGTGTGTTTTTCCATTTGATTTGTTTTTAGTACTTTCTTCCTCAACCTCTGTCCAGGAAAAATCTGAAATAGCAATATTAATTATTTTAAGAACATCAACGTAACAACCATCACAGGAATTCACTGGAATATTTGTAGAGCAGGGTGTTGAAAATTTAACTCCTAAAGTCATAACGTTTTGGCCTGGGTATAGTCTAGTCTTATTTTCCTGCAGCATAGGATCAATATAAACCAATGCTTTTTCTGAAAAGCAATCAACCTTTTTTTAAAAAATATCTAAAAATAGTATTCCACAGAATTTCATAATAACAAGTGTCGGCTTAGTACAATTGGTGTTTGGGCTTCTAGTCTATGTACACTAACTAAAGTGTCTATCTTATTATCCCTAGTGAAATTACAACAATTGGTCTCATCTTTTTATATATTTGAACACTGTGTGCTTTCCCAGTCCCCATACTAAATGCTTTTCTTCTTTGGATTCTCTCAGCTAGTTCAATGAGACAACCTGATATTATTCAGTGATGGTAACTGGTGGTTCACTGAGGCTAGAAAAGTTTTAGAATGTGAAATAGAAGTTGGCAGAGAGTTAGAATTTTGATGGATGTGTCTGTTTTTCTATAGCGTGTAAGTGCTAATTTTAAATTGAAATGGTTATCTTTTTAATCAGTAAAACCATGCTGTATTTATAACATTCATTTATATGCAATACTTACTGATCATGCCTCTCATCAAACTACATTTTTGAAATACTTATTGTTCCGGTTACAGACACTGAGCAATTGGTCCTTTCATGGTAGATAAGGGGCTGGGACGACGATCCTTGGGAGAGTTTCCTTTCAAGCCTAACTTTAAAAAGAGGGCAGTTAGTGTGGTGAGAGAGAGAAGGAAGGGAAAACCTGCACGCCTAATCAAGTGACAGTACGCTATGGGTGAGTTCGGATGACGGTAACAGGGCAAGAAGCCATCATGGCTGCTGCCTCTTTATGTGCTACATGTATGACTGTCATTGGCATTACTCTTCGAGCTGCAGCACAGGTTGGAATGTCATCCGAACCCGGCACACGACCGGGGTGGGCAGGGTGTTATAGCCACCCTACAGCCTCTACTGCATGTTGTGGGTTATAGGGTGGGTACGACTCCCCACTGCGTGGCAGGTTTGAAAGACACCCCAACCTGCACTCCAGCACAGAGAATAATGCAACTGGCAGTCGTGAACAGCTGGAGCAGCCACAATGGCTTCCTCACCCATGTGATTGTCCAAACCCAGTCTTGAAGTTAAAAAACTTGTTTATTTTAAAGGGGAATGACATGTTCTTTTATATTACTCAGTAATAGTCAGATTGGACTGCACTCTGCAATGGTTAGACCTCAGACTTGCCAACCCTCCTTAAGTTTAATTTTATGGAGGTATATACAAAGTAACTGAAGTTCCTGCTATTACCAGATGATGAGCAACTGAAGAGGAACGTAAGACTATGTTCAATGAAAAGCCAATTCTCTTAAGATACCTTGAATACAATAATTAAAAGAAGAAGGCAAAGGGTTATTTGATGGACTACTTCTGGTTTTTATTAAATGAATATGTCTGTTAGTGTGTCTGGTGCTATTGCACCTTTTTAATATGGTATTTCTTGGAACTTGCTTTTTGAGAGAGTCTATTAAGCCATTTCCTTGATCTTTCCAAGGAAGACATCACCTGTAGGTTTTCTACCACTTGATCTGAAATATGTGTAATATGCTGCTGTTAAGACTGAACTGTTGATAGGGTTGTGACATGTAGAAGTGCAGCAGGAGTCATTGATGGACATGAATAGTTGGTTGGGTGGGAAGCAAGAATAATGGCTTGAGGAAAATCTTCAGTGTTTGGCTATTCATAGTAGCAACATCAGCATAAGCGTTCAAAGCTTTTTGCATTTGGTCTATGAATCACACAGCCCTTGTATACAGCTTCAGCAGATCTCAACCAGATGTATTTATTGGGAATGTGACTTGGCTTGGCCTCAGCAACAAAACTGAACACCACGTTTTAGTATAATGCTGACTTCATGCTGCATTTGGTAAAAAGACCAAGGGTGTTCATGGGCATCTGCTTCTAAGAAAAGTGATTAAACAATTCAACTTGAGTCAGCCAATATCTGTGTTCTGCACAGCTTCTGGCACTTGTGAGGCTTGTTTCTAAGTAGTCATTTGCAGGGCTGATCTTCCAGAAGGCTGAACTAGAGCACATCACAAAAATGCAGTTGTAAAGGCATTCTAGCAAGAAAGCATTACATTTATGGGTTTCAGTGTTTATCAATTCTAATAGTTCTGGGGAAGTTCTAAGTATGAAATACAAAGTGTTCTTCCCAAATCTTTATGGCTTTGGTTTTCCAGGCTCAGTCAAACTAATAATGCTGCAAGATGTTTAGTCCCCTGGTTAGTCTCTAGCAGAATTAATCTCTGTGCAGTGTGTACTTGATAATTTTTAGCAATGCTATTTTGTAGTAATGTAGGGGAGAAATGCTCAGCTTTTCTATAGCAATGGGGACATTCATGCTTAAGTGTTTAATTGGTGGTAGTGGTATGCTATAATTTGCTCCCTGTTTAGATGAAATTGTCCTAACGAGACACAAATCTTCAGTAGACTGAGAATCTAAATGCTGCTAATACTTATGTGAACTTCTAGTTAGTGTTTTATTGAGTAACAATCCTGTTTGGTTATGAGTCTGGTCCAGTCCAAAAATTATCATTTGGTGGTCAGGAACATACCACAGACTCCATCCTCCCATTGATTCCTTTTTCCTGGTTTAGTTGATTCAGATAGTTTGCTTGATTTCATGTGTCACAGCAAACTATGGCTAATGATAACTAGGATTGCCTGCAAACAAACAATGAAAGAAAGTTGGTATCTGGACACATGAGAAGAAAGTGGGAGCATAAAAGCCTGTGGCATAATACCTGATCTCTAAACCATGGCTTATAGATTGCTTCGTCATGTTGTGTAAATTGGGGCTATGAAGAAATTTTGTAAAGTGAATTCAAAGCTACTTCAACCAAAACACTATTCAGCTGTCTTACTGGAAATACAGATAGAAAGCTCCTGTTTCCAGACAAAGGAACACAGGAGTTCAGATGTTGATCATGCACACGAACAGGAAACCAGGGCTCCAAGGTTGCAAGCCCTGAGATTGGATTTGCCATCATCTCTCTCTCTACAATTACTTTTGCCACTATTACAAGGCCATCATTGTCAGTCAGAAGTGACTTGCAGCCAATCTTAAGATTGATCCAGTAGGGCTGCTTTTGTGCCCACTTCTTAACTTTTCTACGGCTCTAGTCACCTTATCAGCACCAACTGGACCTAGCTTTGGTTCTAGTTAAAAATACTATTTTGTATGTCTTTATGTTGTCAACAACAACTAGTCGAGCAACCTTTTTAAGATGTTAACGAAACGAGACCCAGCTTGTGATAAAACAAAACTTTTCTTCATGATCATAACAGAAACTTAGAGGTGGCTGCTTGAAAAGTCATCTAGTATCTGACTGGGTTCGCACAATACGAGCATGGTTAATAAAACACGGTGGCTTGTTAAACAATCCCTCGCATCCCACCTCATCTCCCTAATTACCCTCACTAGGCGCTTGGTTGTCATGACATCTGAACCCATCAAAGATGGGTGGCTGGAATGGTTAACAAACCACCCAGAACCCATGGTCTATTTTGGTTTATTAAGCACCCTTGTGTCATGCAAACCAAGACTATGTCACAGTGACCTGGTTCGCATGATTAATTTGAGCCACTGTAGCTTAAATAAGCCAGTGTGGCTTGTAGTGTGCACTGGCACCCATTCTGCAGCCCAACCTCTGCTCGTAGGTTCTTGTGTCATCTGAACCTGGTGAGGCTACATTGTTGGCATAATTAACAAACCACTCATAACCCTAAAACAGCCCATGGCTTCTGGGTGGTTTTTTAATCATGCCAACACCCAACACTTGCTAGGTTCAGATGACACGTGCAGTAGTTGGGTTATGGAACGGGTGTCCGGCACATGCTACAACCCACGGTGTCTTCTGAAAGCCACTGTGGCTCAAATTGATCGTGTGAGCCCGGCCACTATGATGTAGATTCTGCTGCATAATAAAAACTGTTCTGCATACCTACCAATACTAAGACTCTGTACTCTATTTAAACCTTAAAGATAGAATGTAAGAGAATAGCTGTGCTTGCATGAGGGCACAAAATGCTTCTGTTTTATGCCAGTATAAACATTTTAAGATCAAGTAGCTGGTAGTACTTTCGCTGCTGTGCAAATACTGTCCATTGGCAAAACGAATATGCCTGTTGTATACTGTGTGCATGCGCCTTTGAACTCACTACATTAATTCACTTGTTGCAAGAGGATTGTCAGGTAAAAAGAAACCCTGTGTCCCATTGATCTGAATGGGCTGGTTAAGCACTTGCTTAAATCCCTCCTAGTGAAGTTGGTGGGAGTTCAGGGTGCTTAATTGTGATTGGATTGTGCTGCTAGTCTATAAAGCTTCTGAATTGCAAGAGATCGTTCATTTTCACTGTTAGTATCTATTTAACAAAAGGACTGGTTATATCATAATAGTCACTTAATGCAGTCAAGCTACTCTGCACAAAAATTTGTGTTCTCTTAGCATTTTCAGCATTAGAGCAATATTTTTCAGGATCTAGCTGGTACATATCAAATGTGCGCAAAGTTTCAGCCTAGGGCAAGATTTTAATGTAGGGGTATTGTCTCTCTGTCTTCAGAACTTGAAAACAATTGGCATGCAATCCAAAAGAACTTGGATAGTTCCTCCACAGCTTATTATTGTTGCTTAAATTGTAATATCTTAAACTTTCAAGGCTTCCTCTACCAAATTTGAATAAAGAAAACATTTTTATGTGATTGAATTTGAAATCCAGTATCTTTTCCTTAACCAAATAGATACAAGGATTTGTGCAAGGGTAAGATTTCTTAGGTGACCTGTTACTTGTGTTGACCTGTTACAATATGAAAGGAGAAAAGGTATAAATTTAGCATAAAAAGATTAATTTTCTATATGTTTCAGATTTAAAATCTTTTCGCTTAATTCAGCCCTTCTTTATTGAATAATTAATAAATAAATACATTCTTTATTTATTTATTTTATCATGTAGGTTTATACATTTTTCTTTTGTTCTGCAATTTCTTCCTTTCCTATCAAGACTTTTTATGAGAATGGTGCATTAGAAAATGTACAGTTAATATCACACTAGTACTTAAAACGCTGATTGGATCTGCTGGCCAGTGAAGGGCGTTTTGAAACCATAAGGGCTCTAAAGCAAATTCCATTATGACATGTGTGTGTGACAGAGCGAAAGGGCAAGGGTTGGGGCTGAGCTCCCTAAAATAAATTAACAAGGCATTCAACATAAGAGAAATTAATTTAAAGTTGGCCAGATTACATTTCAGAATCTGAATTTAGCTGTTTGTAGTGCAGAGGCCTTCCCTCTCACTCCCTCAAACCTCGAACCAGTTATTCCAGAATAGCCTCTGGAGTCCTCCCTTTGATTCCAGTTGAGTACATAGTTAGAGGACAGCAGGCTTTATATCTTCAGAGCAGCTTATTCATCTAAAAAATACTTAAGTCATGTAGTTTCTACTTGGGATTTCATCATTGTTTTCCTCATCAACTGAAAGGTGCATGCTTAAGTAGTATTGTATCAGTGATGCATCATTCGAATTACAATAAGGCTTTCCTTTTGCATAATATAGGAGTTCTTTGTGGAATAGGGCCCGGCCAAAGAATTCTGAAGGTAACTGCTTAGATCCTAAGCAGCAGGAAAATCACATGAGGAGATCTTCCTGTCCTGGACACACACACACCACGAAAAGCCACTCAGAAGGATTTCGGAATCCCTTTTAATCAGCGTGAGATGAGGCAGGGTGGGAGGTGGAAATTGCTCAAAATTGGATGGAATCAGTTTGTCCACTCCATGCACAAGATGGTGTGTCCACCTAGTCTTGGGCAACCCCTCCTTGCCCATATCCTGCTGTATAAGAGGGTCCCCTGACCCTTCACAGAGATTTGTGGAGCTGGGGGAGCTGGGAAAACCTTATGCAAACTTCTTTCCCTTCACACGACTCAGAACGCAAGATCATGAGCGTAACATTACCTTTTTTTTTTTATAAGTCCTATCTGAAAACATACCATGCAACAAAATGTGCAATGAACACTTTTGGTTACTAGGAGATGCAGTCTTTTCATAAATGGGCATATAAAGTTGAGGATTTTGTAGCACTGCGTATTGGCTTCTTAATCTACAAAAATGTCTTTGCATTTTTTTTTAAAGGCAATGGTAGGAGACGAGTGTGTAGGTGCCATTGTCTGCAAGTTGGATATGCACAAAAAGATGTTTCGCAGAGGTTATATAGCCATGTTAGCAGTGGATTCCAAATACAGAAGAAAAGGCATAGGTAAGAGCTCTTGTGTCCTTCAAAAATTCTCCTAAATATAATACACTGACTAGTTGCTGCTTTGAATTACAAATTTTGGCATGCGCCCTTTCGTTTTACAGGTTATTTTGATCTTTATTGTTTTTAAGTTGGGGCCCTTCCCGGCCCCTCAGCATCTCTACTCAAGCCATGGGTTCTTGTCCTAGGGATATACATTTCCATTTGTAGTTACAATTCAACTTGATTACAGAGTTTAGTTTGAAATTATTATGGCACACGTAACAAATGGAAAGTGAGATCTAAAATAAGTAAATTTGTTACTCTTCTCTTCCCATGGTTTCCAAATCACACAAATTCCCAAGATGCACCACACTTGCTGAAGCTAACCAGGGCAGGGTCTCTTCAGTGCCTGAAAACCATAATGCCTGTTTGTGCTGCCTTGAGTTCCATTTTGAAAGAAAATATCTTCCTGTACTGTAACCGCGTCGTTATATTGTGGAATTCTTTGAGCTGCATGGTGTATCCCAAGTTTATGAAAACATATGCAAGTCATGTTAAGTGCATGCACTTAATCATGCAAATCAGCAGAAGCCCTCTAGCACCTAATGTCCTTACTGTGTGTGTGTTCTAAGGGGACGAAGCAAACATTCCAAGGCAAAAGCTGAAGCCAAGATTCTATGAGGTCACCAGCTTGTCCATCGCCTGAAGACACCTTCATCTTCTCTTCAAGTTCCCTGGGCTTGTTTGATTGAGTTACTGTGAAATCAGTGGAATATGTCAAGGCTACGTTTTGAAGGACATTCCTAGTCCTGGGGCCCTAGTGAGTGCTGTGCCATAAAACCATTAATTACCTACCTATATGTGATATGGGCAGATGGCATCCCTCAGGTGGCGAGACACAGCCTGACTACCAGTTGCCAACCCCTAGATTCTACTCTTATCTAGGAGAGAATCTTCAAATTTGCTACCTTACTTCGCTGGCATGCATTGTTGGTAGACTGGATAGGAGACAGAAACAAACTAACCTTCTGGGGGAGCAACATCTGGGTTTTCTGTGCGTCTCCTCCTGCATACACCTCCTCTTGAGGCTTGATTACACAATCTGAACATTCTAGCCTCCTTATTCAGACCAGGACTGTACACATTTTGAATTTATTTACAATATATACCTCTCCCTATCTGAAGATTTTGAAGTGCTGAACAAATTGAATAAAAGAATAAAAAAACCATTAAAACTTACTTTTTTTAAAAGAACAATTTGTTCTTGTCATTGGCCACTGACCTTGATCCCATCGGTGGGATGGAGGGGGTTGCTGTGCAGTTGTGCTTTGCTTTCTTGGTGCTCTGAGCTTAAAAGGAGCAAAGCTGTGCTGGCTTATTGGAGGGACGCTTGCCATGCAATGTGGTGAGAGAATTCATGGGCCATTGCTTCAGACAACTAGCAAGTTGCTGACTATGACCCTGGTCAGACAGCACACTAAGCCATACGGTGGTTAAGCATTTTGAGCTAAACATTATGGTTTAGCGTGTCATGTGAACTATTCCTAACCATGGTGGCTACATAACCACGGTTTAAACATACTCACTAACCATTTGCTGCAAAAATGGCCTAACCATGTCTTACTGTGTTGTCTAAACAGACCCTATGGGGGTGATCCAAAGATTCCCTTGTGTGTGGTGTCCCCCACAGCAGCTCTTCAAAGGAAACTTGTCCCACCCGGCCCTGATTTCGTGACATGCAGAGCTGCTTTTACTTTCCAGTAATCTAGCCCTGTTAAAGACCAGCATGCCTTGTTTATGTGCAATGCACACTCTCTTAAGTTGATAGCATTGTCTTGTGAGGCATCTTTATGTAGTAGACTTCCTCATTTAGAAGAAATCTGGATGCAAAACTCTGAATACACTAAAGGAAAGAATATAAAAATCAGTTTTTTTTGGCGGGGGGAGCGTTTCAAAACTATCTTGTTTCGTTTTGTGTACTAGGAAATGCAGAAGTGCCATTCTGTTTACAGACAAGGTGTTGGTTGTAGATCTCATGATATGTACATTCTCATTTTCTGTCCCAGCTGCACCCCGTCCATGCTGTGGCAGACTAGGACATAGATTTTTCTGGAAGCTGCTTTGTGGACCTGCTTGGGTCAAAACAGGGTGAAAATCCTAAATAAGTCCCTGCTTTAGTTTGAATTTGGTGGCAGGAAATGCCTCATCCCAGCTTGACAGTCTTTTGTTAGTTGTATAGAATATCCGCAATAACTATTGATCTTGCTTAAATTAAATTTGAATTGTTTTATAAGGTCATAGGCTACACTGTAAGAGCTAATTTGTGCTGAAATAATTTGTCCTTGTAGTTTAAATTTGTTTGTTACTTTTAATCTGTTCCAGGTACAAATTTGGTTAAGAAAGCCATTTATGCCATGGTAGAAGGAGATTGCGATGAGGTGAGTCTCGTTCCTTTGAAGCAACCATGTCTTCATGCTTTGCTCACTTGAAGGCTGCTTTTTCAAATGCTTCTTGCACTGTAATCAGAGCAGAATATAGAATGCGTTCAGAGAGATACATTATCCTGAAAGCTTTCTGTGACTCCAGGAGAAAAGAGTTGGTTGCTATCTCCCTCAGGAAGTGCAGCATTATCAGTGAAGGCTGCTTTTACACATGCAAACACCCCCAAAAGTTGAAGAATCAAGGATTGTATTGAATAACTGTAGCTTAAAGTGACATTCGTGGTTAATGTAGTCTATTAAAAGTTTTAAATGTTAAGGCTTCCTTAGAGTGACTTGGTCAAGTGCCAGGGCTGATCTGAACTCTCCTGTGACTTAACTTCCAAGCATGCCTTGGCAAGTCCAAAAGAAGACATCCGATCTTATAAGTCCAATATAGGATCCTGGGGTTTCCCTTTGTCTTATTAATTTCTCTGGTTTTGTCCTGGGCATTCCTGTGGCCCTGCAACCTCTTTTTTCCCCTTTGGTCTGTCTGAACCTGTGCCCAATGCAAGAGGCAGGTTCACTGGCAGATTAAAAGTTTTGTCTGATTTGTCTTGATTACGCTTTAGAGAAGCTTGAGTGATCATTTTTATTAACTTAAGTAGATACAACCTGTGCACTAATAAAGCGCTAAAATTGGCTTAAGAGCACTTGTGTTTTCAAGCATGCTAGGAAAACTCACCATGATACACTGAAAATATATTATGTTGGGAAGTTAAGAGGGGCCATATCCTTCTGTTACTGTTGACAGTTCTTTCAGATACAATAGCAGTCGAACGTTCTTCCGCTCAGCATTAGCCTTTGTGCTGCAATAACCTGGATGGCTTAGAAAATTTCTCAACTTAGCCATGTGAGATCAAAGGACTGGACATTTTTGTGCCCTTTGCCCCAAGTATTCTGTATTGTACTAACTGGGCTGTGTTGGGTAACTTTTGATTTTTAGAGGGTATTGAAGTCTAGATTTTGTAATGATTACAGTTCAGTTATATCAATAACTATTGGTTTCACCTAGTATCAAGTCTAAAATACTAGATGTGGAAGAATCCGTTTAAATGTGAGTTGGAGAATCCTTCAGGAGCAAGGGTGGACAACTTGTGGCCTTCCAGATGTTTTGGTTTATAATCCCTATCAGCCCTAGTCAGCATAGCCAGTGGTGAGGGATCATGGGAGTTGTAGGCTGAAACATCTGTATCGCCACAAGCTGCCCCTGTTCTAGTATGTGCAGTACTAACCAGGACTAGCCCTTTGACTCTTCAAATGAATTTCAGGATGATTTGGGTTTTTTAAAAAGAAATTTATGTGGAATTTGAAGTAGTTGCAGTCCTTCCGTTTGAATTTATGCAACACTGCTTCTTTGAATAATTCAGTTACAATTAACTTACTCACTGCACCTGTTCGTTTCTTATAAACAGAATTAAATCAAGCCTATGCTAATCAGCTGCTTTATTGCTGTAGATTAAGCAGAAGAAGAATGAGATTACCTTTCATGTGTTTTAGAGCATAGTTTGGGGTATAAATAGGGCTAGCCCCGTTTTTATACAATACTGCATTTTAGCATGTACATCTCTTCACTGTAGGTATAAGCGGAATTCTAGATTTCTTTTTGGAAGTTGTTTTAATTTGGATGGTACTCTGAAAATTCTGCTTGCAATGCTAGATATTCCATTAGAAATCACATAGTTTAACAAAAATGGCTTTCTTCCATAAACTTGTAGGTTTCCACTGTAAAAAATGCCGGCCAGGTTTTTTTAAAAATTGTGTTATATTACCCATATTTAGCTCATTAAGATTGGACCTAAAAAGTTAATAGGCAAGCAACAAATGGCCTTGACCACTGATTTTGGCAGAAAGACCGGATATAATCTTAATAAATTCCAAAGTTGTGGCTCAATTAGGTATCACATCAAAACTGTGGCTTGTGCGAAACCACTCTTTAGAATCCAAACCATGGTATTGAGTATGCAGTGTACAATCCATGGTTTAAAGCTTCTTGTCAGATTTGTTTTCTATCTGCTTAGCACTCCAGAGCGGATCAGGCTGATCCAGGCCAGATCGGATCTGCGAGCCAGATCTGATTTGGATCCGTGCGCAGCACTCCCTCCCACTCTTCCCCTTCTTCCCCCAACTCTCCCTGCTTACTTGTTGCCTCCTCCGCGTCGTCCCCCCTCCTCACTGTGTGCTACCGCATTTCCCACTCGCGTCGGGTGATGACATCACCCGACACAAGCGGGAAATGCGGCGACACACAGCGAGGAGAGAGGACGACAGCAGGATGACGTGGAGGAGGCAGCAGGTAAACAGGGAGAGTGGGGGGAGAGCAGGAGGGAGTGCTGTGCACAGATCCGGATCCAATCCGAGTCGGATCGGGCCCGATCTGGACCTGACAGATCCGGATCCAAATTGGATCGGGGGTTCCGTGCACAGCCCTAGAAGCAAGCCATTATTACGATTCGTCAATGTCAAGTCATCATGCCAAATCATAATCCTCTTTTGCATGTAATGACTGCCCATCGGCTAAACAACCCATGGGCTATCAGGCACAAGCAGGAGAGAGTGTGCATGCTGCCTCCTGTCTGCCACTTCCACTTTTGCTCATCAACCTATGGTCAATCCATTTCTATGTTTTTGAGCATGACATGCAAACCCAGAGAGCACTGGGTTGTTTAGCGGATTCAGCAAACTATGGGCTAGTTGCTGGATTTAAGCCCTAAACAACCCAGCACGGTTTGCATGTCGTGCTCAACACAATATGAGTATATGATCATAGGTTGTTGATTAAAAGTGCACAGCCCACAGATTGTTTAATGCATCGGCTCTCATTATGGGTGAACCAGCCTATAGTTAACACTAGTCATTGTTGACAAGCTCACTTCAGCCTCTGGTTTCTCGTTCTGGTTTGCTGGCTGATCACAAACCATGATTTATCAATTCGCGTATCTTGCCAAACCTCAGTCATAATTTAACATTATGTTGAAAAATCTTAAAAGATGTTACTTGTTTTGTAGCCCATTTTTAGCCCACTATACAGGGGTCCAAGATTAACCAACCCTAAATGATTCTGAAATCTTGACTTCGAAGAATCTTGTTTTTGAAGGACTTACTGGCAAATAGGCTTTCCTGAATACCTGAAAAGGGAGCCTCAAAAGTGCTCAGGATGCCAATACACTATAGCACAGGCTCTGAATAGTTGTAGTTGAGAACCATAGTCCCATTTTGTAAATTATTGCTTGTTTAAAAATATGTACGTGCTCATGACAAGAGACTTAAAAATGCACTTTTGAATTGGCAAAGTGGTTCCTGGAACAACTGGTATTTTCTATCATGGTCTTCCCATGACATGAGTCTCCTGGCTTCAAAGAATGGGAAGCTGAAATACGAAACGATCTCTCCCTCGATAAGTTAACTGTTGCTTTAATATGCCTATTTCAGATTGAGCCTGCGAAGTCAAAAGTAGCTTGGATTTGTTCTCTGCAAAGTCCTAGAAGAATGTAACTCCCCTTGAAAAATGTGTCTTCTTTTGTAGGTTGTCTTGGAAACCGAAATCACCAACAAGTCTGCGTTGAAACTTTATGAAAACCTTGGCTTTGTGCGTGACAAGAGGCTGTTCAGATACTATTTAAATGGAGTTGATGCGCTGCGTCTTAAACTGTGGCTGCGTTAATAGGAGGAATTCTTCTTCCCCACCAACACGGCAGCAACGTCCTTTGCATGCAATGCAATTTTGTGTGGAATTGCTTTGCAGGTGGACAGAATAACATCCATGCAGCTCTTCTCTGTGAGTGTCTCATCGAGCGTCGCACCTAAATCGTTGCACTGTGTGGCATGGCGCGTCTTGTTCTGAATTTACAACAGGTTGTTTCAGACTTCAGATCCTCTTGGTGACCAGGAAGATGTGCCAGTAGGTAGCCAGGATCCCTTCTTTTCATTTGCAAGTCTACTGACTCTTGTTATATAAACGGTGAACATTTTATCCAAGAACCTGTGTAAGCAGAACACAACTTCTTCTTTTTTTGGGGGGGGGGGGGGGGTTGAGAGAGAGAAAAGCCAATGTAGATTGTAAAATTCTATAAGTATACTAACATTTCATACAAAATTCACCATAGATTTTTTTTCCCCTGGGGAAAATAAAAACGGCTTCAACTTTAGGTTTTATTTTTCAATATTGAACTTTCCATTCTTAAATATTGGTACCTCAGTGATTAGTGAATGAAAAAAAATGTATTGTAGGGTGGGGTGTGTGTTACATCAAGTAACGGTAACAATTAAATTGCGTCTGCCAGTGCCTGTATAGATACGTATATTTGTCTCCACCGCTGATTTTTGAGTGCATGCTTTTCTTGATTTTTTTTGTCTTTGCAAGAATGGCTTTTATTTAAATTCTGGATCTGATAATAAATTATTTCATTTATAATTTGGATACTTCTCCCATGTGAGGGCTTAAAAAGCCCTTCTCTTATAGCAAGAAGTGTAAGCTATCTTTTAAAACAAAAACAAAAAAACTTAGCTGCTAAAAGGGAGTCTGATGCACTTTTTCCTTTGAAGAGAGTGAGGGATCTTTTTTTTAAAACAAACAAACAACAAATTAATGCAAATTGGATCGATTTTTTTTATTTAATCAAAACTATCCCTATAATAGCTAAAGAACCATTATTTTAAAGCAGTTGGAACAACTTAATTTTGATATCGATTCATATTGCTTTGCTTCCATGTTCTAAAAATGCTTTAGTCTTCAGTTCTTGGTCTTGGAAATAGATTTCAAAGTTCACCACCATGTCTATTTTTAAGCTGCTTTCGTTTTCTCTATTTTTTTTCTTTGCAAAAGCCAAAACTCTTGCAATTTTAATTTTCTTCTGAATTATTTGGCAGAGGTGTGTCCAAATATTGGGTTTGAACTTTCCCCCTTTTTAAAAATGGGTTACATGGGCTTGTTAAGACCAACATCTTTTTTCAGCAGTTACACAATGTGTACTTCTGTCTGTCAGTGCAATATGTAAAGCGAATCACTTCTTTTTGGCAGTTCAGCAATGACAGCATTGGTATATAATATATATATATATATAAGCAAAACGTAAAAACAACCCTAGATGACTCATGGAAAAATAGATTGCTTCCTTATATTGAAAGGAAACTCTTCAGAACTCAACTTTGCCTTACTATGTTGTATGTTAAAGATTCAACCCATCATTTTGTAAAATGGCTCGAGTTACTGTACATTTGAGAGGACCTGACCTCCAGTCACCCTTTGGAGAAAAAGACCCATTCTGGACAGCTTAGTAAGTTTAAAGGAAGGCCATCCTTATTTTGCACAGACTGAGCATCTCCCCCACTATGTATAAGTTGTGAATTGTATTTGGGAAAAAATAAAGGATTTTAATTTAAAACTGGCACTTCTCTCCAGACACAATTTATATGATTCACCACCACCTCTCCCTAACCAGACTGCATGGTGCCTTTGAGTCGCAGCTCTTTACAACTTAAGAGGGCCCTGTTGGCAGAAGCAACATGCTATGTTTGCAGCAGCGCATAACATTCTCTTGGGCACCACAGGGCATCTTCATTCATGCTAGTGTAGCTCTCGGTAAACTAGTGGGGCAGCTCATCTTTGCTACTGTTAGGATCGAGGGTTTGGGTGGTGCCGGCCAAAAGGTGGTGGAGAATTCTGTGATGACGTCATAATTGAAACATCTTTTTTGTTATGACTTCTTCCCCATAGAATTTTGTTTGTTGGATGTTACAGCAAGTGAGCCAGGATGGAAGGGAGAGCATACAAACATGCAATCTCTCAACTGCCATCATAAGAACATAATGAGCCCTGCTGGATCTGACAGAAGGCTTTCTATAACCCAGCTTTCTGTTCACATAACCATCCAAAGCAGGACACGAGTACAGTAGCACCCAGTCATGTTCTGCAGCAGCATACTATCTCTGATACTTTAGGTGATGCTGATGATCCTCTTACCCCTCCATCAAAAATTGTATCGTTCAGGAAGAACCGCACCAGGTGCTTTTTAGGCATATTTGAATCTGTTTTTCTAGTTTTTCTTCCAACTGGCTACTGAGCCCATTTCAAATACCATCTGTTTTCAGTAAGTTCTTGATATTTAAGGTCTGGCTGCTGAACAAAAAATATATAGCTTTCCTATGTAAGAAAAATACTGCTTGAAATATTAGTAACTCCTGTATAGCAAAATTTGTAGCAAAAAGGACCAGGGCTGTGCATGTATAATATTCAAGAGTACTGATCTGTTTCCAATTTCAGAAGGCAGAAAACATCTTCTCAAGAGCTGCTGCATTACCAAGATGAGGATTTAGTTCCAACGAGCTCATCAGTTTCTAAAGTTGCCTCCACCATAATAAAATAAATTTGTTTTCAGTGCAAAATTATTATTGCAGCCCTCACTGTGACACTACATGACATTAAATCTCTATGAAAGCTAAAAACTTGACCCCGTTACCTTTTCCAAATTAATAACTTCAGACTAATGTTCATTCACGTATATCCAAAAACTTTGAGTCAGTCTAATGTTACGTTGCTTCCTAGCACTGGTCATGTCTTTAGAGATTTAAAGAAAATGTAACAAAGTACCAGAAGATCCTTTTTTTAAAAAAATGTAAGAGAGCATGTACAACCTCCAGACAGGCTTGAGGGTTTCTGCACTTCGTGGATCTTTTCTTGAAAGTAGAGGCCTGTATTGCATGGAAGCATAACTTGGAAGAGGAATGTGTATGTCTGCCCCTTAGTGTTAGGGTAGCCGGGTGGATGTATTAGCCTCCCC
This sequence comes from Anniella stebbinsi, assembly GCA_029215795.1. Taxonomy (NCBI): domain Eukaryota; kingdom Metazoa; phylum Chordata; class Lepidosauria; order Squamata; family Anniellidae; genus Anniella; species Anniella stebbinsi. The sequence goes on from JARDYH010000001.1 coordinate 367,023,882, forward strand.
TGTAGGACTTAACATTGCCCTCTCTGCCTCCAGCAAGAGAAGGACTAATCTCTCTCCCACATGCCCATAATCTGGCCTTCTGCAGGAATGCCTGTGTCATCTGGCAGCTGCCCATTCATATGGTGCAACAAGGGTTTGTGGTGCGGGGAGAGACTTTAGGAATGTGTCTACTGAATTTAAGTATCCTCAACCTTAGCTGTCATGACTGTATACCATACTGTGTGGTAGTTAGCTTTGTGATCTGTAGCGTTTCCTACTGTTCAATGCCTAAGTAACCCTAAAAAATGTCTTGCTTAGCATAGGAACAAAGGGAGCTGCCTTTTACTGAGTCAGACTATTGCTCCATCTAGCCCAGTATTGTTGACACTGACTGACAGCAGTAGGTCTCCCGGGGGTTTGGTAGGATTTTTTTCCTTGCCGTACTTGGAGAAGCTGGGAATCGAACCTGGAACCTTCTGCATGTAAAGTGTGTGTTCTATCACACTGCAAACTTCCCAAGACTGTCTGAATCTGTCAGAAACCTGTGCAGAAATAAAGGGACAGAAAGCTTTTATTTTATTCATCACAAAATACGTAACAGAAGTTATAAGATACCAGCTATTTAACTGAATAGCTGTATTAATTTATTGTGCAGATTTATAGCAATCACCTGAGATACAAATACATTTGCAATTCTTAATCAAATCTGTTCACAATGCTTTCATTTTCAGGCTCCATCCTATTAAAAAGAGAATATAACTACCTCTATTGTGTCAGGTAATTGGGATTATTCCTGCTCTTATCGGGGTGGGCAATTTGTGTCCCTCTGATTGGTTTGGCCTACAACTCCCATGATCCCTCACCATTGGGATCATGGCTAGAGCAGACGGGAGTTGCAGGTCAAAACATGTGGATGGGGTCGCAAATTGTCCACTCCTGATTTAGGACCTTAATGTCCTGCTTGTAGGGCTTCCAAAGGCATGTGGGTAGCCACTGTTTGAAACAGGAGGTCTAGTCCAAGGTGGGCCCTCAGTCTAATCTAGCAAAGCGCTCTCTCTATTTTTTTTCTAGTTGCTTGCCAAATCTCAAGTATTTTTCCTGGCCACTGTGTTTTTCTGCCTCAGGTTTGGCATCAGATACATTGGTGAATGTATTGGCATCAGATACATTGGTGAATAAACCCAGTTGTTGTTTTTTAGTTGAGTTCCCCCCCCCCCCCCGCACCAACCTTTTCCCTTGACACCATACTCTGAATAACCAAGCCTTGCTCCTGGCTCCGTTCTGTTCTGCCCCCTGATGCTCCCAGACCTGTTCTTGGTGCTGCCCATTGAACCAGGTATTTTTTTTTCTAATTGCAAGCAGTCCCTGGTCCACTCAGATATCCTGACATCTGGCACGCCCGGCCCCAAATTTTCATGTCCCACAAAAGGAAGTCTCTGGACCATTCTCTTGTGAGTTATAAGAATGGAGCCAAATTTCTCCCCCAGTTGTTCAAAAGGAGTACCATTGCTTCTGTCTTCCACTGTTCTTCCCAATAAGTGTAAAAGCGCTGATGCATGCACATTATTATTTTAAAACATATATATATATATATATATATATTCATCCAATTTGGGCTGCAGCCTAAACTCACTTGCTAGGAAGTCTCGTTGAACTTATTGGGACATGCTTTTGAGTAAACATGCATAGAATTTCACTGTAAATAACCTCAAACATATTAAGCTGCCTCTATTACTGTTCTGGTTGTTCTGTGCTGATATTATTATTATTATTATTATTATTATTATTATTATTATCCCATTAGGTCCCCTTACTGCAACATTTCTTCCCCTGAGCCTGATTGTAAGTTGGCAACCCTATCCCCAATGGTGGATAGGGCCCATAGAGAAACGGGATTGCCAGGTAGGTAAGTTGGAGTCTTGCTGAGGCAGCATTGCCTTAAAAATATATCCCATGGCTGTGTAGTAGGATTTCCGTTCAGTAGATTTGACATTTTGCATGTCAATAGAGACACATTCCTGAAGGTGGGCATCTTCTCATCTTAAGCCAATGTCAATTAAGTCAAAAGAGGATGTAAAATTGACTTTTTAATGTTCAATCTTTTAATTTTTGTAAACCGCCCAGAGAGCTTCAGCTATGGAGTGGTATATAAATGTAAATAATAATAATAATAATAATAATAATAATAATAATAATAGAGGCATAAGTTAAAACCACCATTCTTAAAGCCTTAGCTATGCATCATTTATACAACAAATGTAGCTTATATTCAGGAGGCAGCTCCACAAAATCATTTAGCATGAACACGCACCATTCTAGCTGTTGTGCAGTTACCAACTTCTCCTTGAACTTTTTTTTTTACATTTCTGTATCGCCCAATAGCCCACGCTGGCTGGGTGCTTCTCAGCTTTTGCTGCCTCCTCTGAAATCACTTTGGTTCAGCATTAAATGGTCTTCACGATAATGCTGGAAGGAAGCCATTCTATAAAGCATTCTAGAGGATCGGCAGTATGACAATGGAACCAATGACCTAGGGAGGCCGTGGGCTCTCCCACATTACAGGCATTCAAGAGGCAGCTGTTAGGTATGCTTTAAGGTGGATTCTTGAATTGAGCAGGGGGTTGGACTCGATGGCCTTATAGGCCCCTTCTGACTCCACTATTCTATGGAGGGCGCCAGTTGGGGGTAGGATGCTTTGAAAATCCAGGATGCTGGCAATGAAGTGGAGTTTTAAGTAGGGGTGTGCACGCCAAAAAATATTGTTATTTATTGTTATCGTCATTTTGGGCCAAAAAAAATATCATCTTCATTCATATCGTAGGTGAACCGTATTGTCTTCATGATAATTATCGTGAAAAAAACTATATTTTTTGCAGCCCTATTTTTAAAGAAAAAATGCCTATAACTTCTGTATTTTAAAAGTTAGAGGCTTGAAACTTGGTCACAGTGCTTCTGGGGTATGCCTAAGTATGTGTATGAAATTTGAAATCAATCCCTCCAACCCTCGATTTTATATGAATTTTTTAAAGATCGTTTCTGTTCTGACAGGTTTGAATGAATGCACTGATCTGTCAGAATGGAAACGATCTTTAATAAATTCATATAAAATCAAGGGTTGGAGGGATCGATCTTAAATTTCATACACTTACTTAGGCATACCCCATAAGCACTGTGACCAGGTTTCAAGCCTCTAACTTTTAAAATACAGAAGTTATAGGTATATTTATATGGCAGTCCGATAAAACGATAAAATCGCCCGAAAATTATCGTCTCCAATGATTATCGTAGGTTTTTCTATCATATCGTCATTGTTAAACACATGCACGATAATGACCTTATCGTATCGTTATTGTACATTTTCACGATACGATACACATCCCTAGTTTTACGTGTACATAATGGATGGGCAGCAGGGACAGAATGGTTTGTGTCCCACGTAGCAAAACCATTGTATTCTCTCAGGCTTTAGGGCATAATTTCTAAAGCCCTCTAGAAGTGCCAATTTCGGATAGAAATATAGGCTCAATTCAGACAACACAATAAACAACTGGTGGGGGGGGGAACAATCGTCAGTTGTTTTGACTATCGTGTCATCCGAATGCTGCCATAGTCAACTCAGCGCTGATCCTCATCCACACCACAGTTGATTATTTATTACCATGTTGCGTGGGGAGTGCCCCCGAGGGTTAGCGTGAGGGTTAGGGTTAGTCAACCCACCATTGACTATTGTGTCATCCGAATTGAACCATAAGGGTTGCTGGGAGAAAAACCGTGTGGCCCGGATTAGATCCATCCACAGGCCATCACCCAAATCTAAACCATTCGTCTAAACAATTTAAGAAGTGCTGAGAAAAAAGGAGAGAGAGAGAGAGAGCGCACACATGGAGAATGGCTTTCACGCAGTTCCAACATGGTAGGTTATCTCACGTTGGCCATCTAAGCCATTTAGCCTGAAGCCTCTAATCTGATGAGAGGGCTGGTTTCTTGTTTTCTTCATCAGGTGTTGGGTTACTAATACCCTTTGTGACGACAGGAAACGTTTCCTCAAGCTTAGACGGTAGATACTTATTTATTGATTGGTTCACTGAAATGAAATCCAACTCTTCCTTTCTCTGCGCTCCAAAGCAGGCGCTAGTTCCTTCCAGCCCTTGAAAGAAAATAAATCCAGCATTTTCACTTTGGGACAATTTCTTTCTCAGTCTTCATACAAACTCTATCATTGTCTTGTGTTTGAGCCAAATCTGAATATTGAAGGACGTCTCCATAGTTCCGCCCTTTGAAGTGCCCAATCCCTGAAGTGTGGGGATACAGAAAATCATGAATACAAACTATGGTGAAAGGCATAGGCAAGATAGGAGGAATGTATCCATCAATCCTGCAGCATTACAAATGTGGCTACAGGTATATGCAAATACGCCAGGATTGTGTTGCCTTGAAATCTCCATTTCTACGCCTAGCATGTCGAGATTCTTTTAACTTCCCGTGTAAGATATATGTGTACTACACGCCTGTATTGGCATCATAGAATCGTAGAGTTGGAAGGGGCCTATTAGGCCATCGAGTCCAACCCTCTGCTCCATGCAGGAATCCACCCTAAAGCATCCTTGACAGATGGCTGTCAGCTTCATACCCCTTTAGCTTTTATGGCTTCCCCACAAAAAACATTGGGAACTGTGCTTTGGTGAGGATCTGAGTTCTGAAAAATCCCAAACACCCTCCTTACAGAGCTACACTTCCCAGGGTTACCCGAGAAAAGGGAATGACTACTATGCTAGCTTAAATCTGCAGTAGGGGTACCAGACCTCAGGTTTTTGGAGGGGGTGGGCAAGGCATATGTATTGAATCCAACAGCTTTCCCCAGTCTCATGCCCTCAGACGTGTGGGGACTACAATTCCCATATAAGAGTCATGGTGATTTTTTTTCAAGCTTGGCCTTTTGCACAACATCCTCAGCTCAGAACTCTCGATCGAAAAACTCGTCGAAAAGGGCGATCCGCTCCGTCTTGGTTCTCACTAAGGCAGGCCTCCGACAAGGTTTCCCAAAGTTATCCCAGGTGTCGGAGTCGGTGCTTGAAGCATCTGAAGAGGATTCCCTCCTTGCCTGCTGCTTGAGCAGCCATGTTTCCACTTTACCCCTCTGGCCAAGATGGGATTCAGGTGGTCCATGCTCTTTATAAAGTCCCCCGCTCCATAGATCATCTCATGAAAGAAGCAAAAGAAAGCTCTGTTGTAGCGTATAGCCAGCAAGTCACAGGAAGCGAAATAATAACATTGTTTATTGACTACCTTGGCTTGGTCAGTCAGTCACTAGTTTTGCCTAGAGCAGCCCTCCCGAACATGGTGCCTTCTGGATGGGGATGATGGGAGTTCTAGTCTAACACATTTGGGCAGCGCCAGACAGAGGAAGAGTCAAGGATTTGGGGGGGAAAATAACTTAATGGTATTTAATGACTGGACATTTTTCCTGAACGGTGGCTTCTGGAATGAATTCCGCAACCCATTTCTACAATATGGTCCTCCATCTGCATTGGCTGCCAGTTGGTTTCCAGGCCCAATTCAAAGTGCAGGTTTTAACATTTAAAGCCACAAACAGCTTGGGGCCAGGGTACCTGAAGGGATGTCTCCTCCCGTATTTACCTACCTGGGCATTCAGATTGTCATCCCATGAGGCAGTTGGCTATACAACAGAGAGGGACTTTTTAGTGGTGGCACCCAATCTGTGGAATGCTCTCCCCAGAGAAGCTTGCCTTGTGCCTACATTATGATGAATACCTTTTCATTCTCCCAAGTATTTTAAGAACTGTACTTAGTGCTTTTAGTACTGTATTCTGCTGCATGTTTTAATCTGGAGGCTACCTTCATGGCATTGCTTTGCTGTCACTTTGGAGAAAACCCCGCAGTTTCGCTTCTCCAGGGTGGGGTGGAAAATCCCCACAGCAAAGCGGAGCGTGAGCTTTCCAGGCAGCACCAATAGCCCCTACCCTCTGCCCAGCCCTCCAGCGCATCCCCTCAACCTACCATGAGGCTTGATCCGCCCCCCCCCCCAGAATGCCCCCAGCTTCAATTCACAGCGAGGTCATCACCAAAAGACAGCACGAAGAAGGCATTGACCTCGCATTAAAAGGAAAAACTGTGGTAAGTTGGGGGTGGGGCCCACGCAGTTTTGCTGGAAAACCCCATGGTGGGTGCAAGTTGGGGGCTGTGATGTATAAAAGACGCAGCACCACTTCACAGCCACCATGGGGTATACAGGGCATGTAGACAGAAAGCCCCCTGGTTTTATGATGCTGTGACAGTTTTATCCTTCGCTGCTGGTTTTACCTCTATTTTATTCTGTTCTGTATTTATTTTTTTTAATTTCAATATTTGTATTGCATGTTTTAATGTATTGTACACCACCCAGAGAACATTAAATCAATCACGGATCAGACAATAAACAAATATGTAAAACAGATGGTAAGGATTGTGTGACATCTCTGCTTCTCTACCACAGCAGAGGCCCATGGGAAGGCAAGGCAAAGCCCCAGGAGTGATGCCGTCTGGGGCTGCCTGGCTCCATTCTGGATCAGGAAATCATTTCCTCCCCAATTGGTACCTGGGTTTGCCACCCAAAGTCTGGATGGGGGTGAACTCGCCTCCTTCCCTCGTCCTAGAATCCTGCCGGATCATGGGTCAGCAGAATGAATGTCTTCTTGAGCCAGCTGTTTTGACATGTTTTAAATATGGGTGACCTAGCCCTCGGAAATGAAGTAGAGGTACCAACATCAGATGGAGGGTACAGAGAGCTCAGAGGAGAGATTTGCTCATGGCAAAGAACTGGAGAGCCTTAAATCTAATGATGGAGCTGACACAGAGAGTAAAGAGTGAGCTGGCTTCTTCATCACATGGCAGTATCAGCCGTGCGAGCCACAAAATGGAGCTTAAACTGGAAAACGTGATGTCGCTTACCATGGTTTCCATTAAATGTTTGGTCATGCTCAATAGCAAAGAGATTTTCGTCATCCTCACTGCTATTATTTCTCTGCACATGCCCACGAGTTCCCTGAATGTCGAGGTCCCTCATTTTTGGCTGATTAAGTCTTGCTTCCTGGTGCAGACGCCTCTTCAGTTCTGCCTGGATTTATAAACAACTTGTCATGGGGTGCCTATACATAGGCTGACCAGATAAAATCCAGGTCAGGGCTCATGTAACTTTAACAGTTGTAGAGAAAAGGGAATTTCAGCCAGAGTCATTTGTATGCAATTAGTTCCTGGTGAAATTCCCTCTTCATCACAACAGTTAAAGTTGCAGGCACTATATTAGAGTGACCATATACAAAAGAAGGCAGGGCCCCTGCAACTTTAACTGTTGTGATGAAGAGGGAATTTCACCAGGAACTAATTGCATACAAATGACACTGGCTGAAATTCCCTTTTCTCTACAACTGTTAAAGTTACATGAGCCCTGACCTAGATTTTATCTGGTCACCATACCTATACACAACAGACTTAAAATTGGGTTAACAGTCATTCATTACCTCTAGGGGAACCTGGGAGCTGTAGTTCAATTGAAGGGCTTGCTATTGCTAACAGCATCCTCAGCACTCTCAACAAACTGCAGTTCACAGGGTTCTTTGAGGGAAATCATCACAGTTGAATAGGTATAAAAATCAGCACCAATTCACGGAATAGACTTCAAAAGAGGAAATCCAGAACAAGTTGATGTAGGGTTTAAGTGGCAGTCAGCAACATGTTTTTAAAACGAAATTTAAAAATATTGCTTCAAACAACATGCACATTTAATAGCTAGATCAATTGACTAAAATCCATATGATCAATTAGCTAAAATGTATTTAATTAGGTAGAGGCTTTACAATGTCATTGATTAATAAACTAGATGTAGCAGGTAGTGGCAGTGAATCCATCTGTAATGCCGTACCACCTCATGCCCACAAACTAGTAGTCCCATTGCTAGGGTGACCCTATGGAAAAGAGGACAGGGCTCCTGTATCTTTAACAGTTGTATAGGAAAAGGGAATTTCAGCAGGTGTCATTTGTGTGCATGCAGCACCTGGTGAAATCCCCTCTTCATCGCAGCAGTTAAAGCTGCAGGAGCCCTGCCCTCTTTTGTATCTGGTTACTCTACAAAAGAGGGCAGGGCTCCTACAGCTTTGTGATGAAGAGGGGATTTCACCAGGTGCTGCATGCATACCAATGACACCTGCTGAAATTCCCCTTTCAATACAACTGTTAAAGATACAGGAGCCCTGTCCTCCATCCCATATGATCACCCTTCCCATTACTTTACTAGATCATCCACATTTTTCATTCTTAAATCCACCAAATGCATCTCTCTTTAAACCATTTCGCCATTACCTCTTTCTTTATTTCCAGCATCTTCATCTTGAGCAAATATTGTCGTCTTCCTGCAGGATGCATAAGAGCTCCCCTTCCCTTCTCTAGCTCCTAGGGTAAGCGGAGGGATAAAAGCTACACAAACATTTCATAAAACAAACTCATGGTTTCTTCTCCCATCCATCACTGCTTTGTAGGGGTGTGCACGGACCCCCCGGATCGGATCGGGACCCGGATCGGGACCTCCAATTTTGTCCCGGACCGGTTCGGACAAAATCGGAGGCCCCCCGGACCGGATCGAGTCCGATCCCGATCCAAAAATCGGAAATTTTTGGATCGGCCGCCATTTTTTTCCCCATAGACTTGCATTGCAATGCAAGTCTATGAGGAAAAAATGGCGGCGGGTGGGTAAGGGGGGGCCTAACTCCCTCCCCCCCCCGGGGCCGTCCGCTGTGGACGGCCCCGGCAGGTAAACCCCCTCCCCCGCGCTCCCTACCCCCCCTGGGGCCGCCTGCTTCCATCCGCTGGCGCCCGCGGGCGCCAGCGGATAGAAGCGGACGGCTCCGGGGGGGGGGTAAGCCCCCTTCCCCGCCACTTACCTTCTCGGCACGTCCGGCGCCGGCGGCTACTACCAGCGGGCTCCGCGGCCTACTCTCGAGTAGCGCGCCGGGTGATGACATCACCCAGCGCGCCACCCTGGAGCAGGCCGCGGAGCCTGCTGGTAGTAGTAGGCGCCGGCGCCGGACGGGAGCCGCCGGGCCGGGCAGGTAAGGGCCCCCCTCCCCCCTCCCCCCTCCGCGCGCCCCCTCCTCCCCCCTCCCCCCTCCGCGCGCCCCCTCCTCCCCTCCACGCACCCCCTCCTTACCTTTCCGGCCCGGCGGCTCCCGTCCGGCGCCGGCGCCTACTACTTCCAGCAGGCTCCGCGGCCTGCTCTAGAGTAGTGCGCCGGGTGATGACATCACCCGGCGTGCCATCCTAGAGCAGGCCGCGGAGCCTGCTGGGAATAGTAGGCGCCGGCGCCGGACGGGAGCCGCCGGGCCGGAAAGGTAAGGGCCCCCCTCCCCCCTCCGCGCGCCCCCTCCTCCCCTCCACGCACCCCCTCCTTACCTTTCCGGCCCGGCGGCTCCCGTCCGGCGCCGGCGCCTACTACTTCCAGCAGGCTCCGCGGCCTGCTCTAGAGTAGCGCGCCGGGTGATGACATCACCCGGCGCGCCATCCTAGAGCAGGCCGCGGAGCCTGCTGGGAATAGTAGGCGCCGGCGCCGGACGGGAGCCGCCGGGCCGGAAAGGTAAGGGCCCCCCTCCCCCCTCCGCGCGCCCCCTCCTCCCCTCCACGCACCCCCTCCTTACCTTTCCGGCCCGGCGGCTCCCGTCCGGCGCCGGCGCCTACTACTTCCAGCAGGCTCCGCGGCCTGCTCTAGAGTAGCGCGCCGGGTGATGACATCACCCGGCGCGCCACCCTAGAGCAGGCCGCGGAGCCTGCTGGGAATAGTAGGCGCCGGCGCCGGACGGGAGCCGCCGGGCCGGAAAGGTAAGTGCCCCCCTCCCCCCTCCCCCCTCCGCGCGCCCCCTCCTCCCCTCCACGCACCCCCTCCTTACCTTCCCGGCCCGGTGGCTCCCGTCCGGCGCCGGCGCCTACTACTACCAGCAGGCTCCGCGGCCTGCTCTAGAGTAGCGCGCCGGGTGATGACATCACCCGGCGCGCCATCCTAGAGCAGGCCGCGGAGCCTGCTAGTAGTAGTAGGCGCCGGCGCCGGACGGGAGCCACCGGGCCGAGAAGGTAAGTGCCCCCCTCCTCCCCCCCCCGCTGTCCACTTTCATCGGCGGGCGCCCGCTGGCGCCCGCCAATGGAAGCGGCGGTGGGCGCCAGTGGGCGCCCGCCGATCCGCCGATCCGCCGAACCGGTTCGGAGCTTTTTCGGACCGGTTCGGATTGGATCGGCCGATCCAGCTGCGGGATCGGAAATCGGATAATTTATCCGATTTCCCACTGGACCGGACTCGGATCGTGGATCGGGTCCGATCCAGTGCACATCCCTACTGCTTTGGTCAAGTCGTACTAAAAATGGTCTTTGTAGTTGACACACAGGAAACGACGCTTTTTGCTGACGTTCTATTCTTTGGCTAGCTAAAACCACAGATTCCTAGCTGGAGTGTGTCAAAACCTAGATCTACTCAGGAATGGACAAACTAGGAACAGAAGAATCAAATTCTTAGATCCGGAGTATAAAATGTGTGTGCACGACAGGCCGCGTGTGGCCTGGCAGAAAAGAGCAGCTAAAATGATCAATGGACTGGAGCGTCTCCCCTATGCGGGAACGTTACAACAGCTGGAATTGTTTAGCTTGGAAAAAAAGAGGCTAAGGGGAAACACAGGATCTACACTGCTGTTTTAAAGGGCTTTAAAGTGCTTTATAACAGTAGTGACAACTGTTGGGGCCCAGGACATCCTCCAAAACAGTTGTCACTACTGTTATAAAGTGCTTTAAAGCTAGGCTGACCAGATAAAATCCAGGTCAGGGCTTATGTAACTTTAACAGTTGTAGAGCAAAGGGAATTTCAGCCAGCGTCATTTGTAGGCAATTAGTTCCTGGTGAAATTCTCTCTTCATCACAACAGTTAAAGTTGCAGGGGCCCTGCCTTCTTTTGTATATGGTCACTCCAGTATAGTGCCTGCAACTTTAACTGTTGTGATGAAGAGGGAATTTCACCAGGAATTAATTGCATACAAATGACACTGGCTGAAATTCCCTTTTCTCTACAACTGTTAAAGTTACATGAGCCCTGACCTGGATTTTATCTGGTCACCCTATTTAAAGCGCTTTAAAACAGCAGTGTAGATCCACCCATGTACAAAGGTGTACAAAATTATGCATGGCGTAGAGAATGTGGAGAGGGAGACATTTTTCTCCCTCTCCCATAATACTAGAACCCAATGGGGTCATTCCATGAAGCTGATTGGTGGAATATTCAGGACAAATAAAAGGAAGTCTTTCTTCACACAGCACATAGTTAAATTCACTACCACAAGATACGTAGTGATGGCTACCAATTTGGATGGCTTTGAAAGGGGGTTGGATGAATTCCTGGAGGAGAAGGCTATCAATGGCTACTAGCCCTGATGGTGATGTGCTACCTCCAGTATCTGAGGCAGTAGACCTGTGTGCCCCGGTTGCTGGGGAACATGGTTGGGAGGGTGCTGTTGCACCATGTCCTGCTTTGTTGGTCCCTGGTCGACAGCTGCCTGGCCACTGTGTGAACAGAGAGCTAGCCTGGATGGACCCTTGGTCTGATCCAGCATGGCACTTCTCATGTTCTTATTTGGTGATACCGCTGCCAGAGAAATCAGAGCACCATTGCCTGGGGTTTCCCCTGCTAGCGCTAGCAAGTTAACGCCATTCCTCATCTCCAAGGCTTCTGTTGACGGGTGTGTCAGTGCACGCATGCATGGCATTGACGAGTGTGTGAATATGTGCATGCACCTCTGGGGCCGTGATTCCACCCAATGCAGCCCCTGGGGTCCAAAAGGTTGTGCTCCCCTGAGTTAGGTCAAACGGAGGTCTCAGAAACCAGCTTTCCCCACTGCAGGACATGGGAACATCTTCGTTCCTATGGGGTGGCAATACGTGCAGCGAAGAAAGCTTACTTCTCTGCACGCATTGCGTCTGCGAATTCGCGTCCAGCAGAACTGTTCAGGGTGGTGAGGGGTCTAACTCGGGCACCCTCCCCCCTGAACCCAATGTTAGAGCCTTCGGTAGTTCGCTGTGATGCCTTTAACAATCATTTCACAGATAAAATCTCTCGGATAAGAGCCGACTTAGATGCTGTCGTTATAGCAGAGGCTGATAATGGAGTGTCCAGCGACTCCGCGAGTAGAATTACACTGGATCAGTTTCAGTTGGTGAGTACCGAGGACGTGGACAAGCTGCTTGGTCGAGTGAGGAGGACGACTTGCCCTCTCGATCCCTGTCCTTCTTGGCTGGTCGCCCAGGGAGGAGATGCAGTTAGATCACAACTACAATATATTATTAATGCATCTCTCAGGGAGGGGAGTTTTCCATCATGTTTAAAAGAAGCGGTAGTACGGCCGCTTCTAAAAAAGCCCTCCCTGGATCCCCTGGACTTTAATAACTATAGGCCAGTATCAAATCTTCCATTTTTGGGCAAGGTGATCGAGAGGGCGGTTGCCTTCCAACTGCAAGCAGTTTTGGATGATACAGATTTTCTAGACCCATTTCAAACTGGCTTCAGAGCAGGATACGGAGTTGAGACTGCTATGGTCGCCTTAGTGGATGATCTACGCCTGAGTATTGACAGGGGGAGTGTGTCCCTGTTGGTACTCCTGGACCTCTCAGCGGCTTTCGATACCATCGACCATGGTATCCTTCTGGATCGCCTGAGGGAATTGGGACTCGGGGGCACTGTGCTTCAGTGGTTCCGGTCCTACCTCTCGGGCAGGTTCCAGATGGTGATGCTTGGGGATAGCTGCTCTTCAAAAAAAGAGTTGCTATGTGGTGTACCACAAGGTGCCATCCTTTCCCCAATGCTGTTTAACAAACTGAAGCTGAATCCAGACAAGACGGAGGTGCTTACTGTCAAGGGCCACAACCTGGGGTTGGAGGTATGTCAACCAGTTCTGGATGGGGTTACACTCCCCCTGAAAGACTGTGTTCGCAGCTTGGGGGTGCTCCTGGATCCGTCGCTCCAAATGACAGCTCAGATAGATGCGACTGCCAGGAGTGCCTACTATCAGCTTCGGCTGATACGCCAGCTGCGCCCCTTCCTAGAGTTGGAAGACCTAAAATCAGTAGTGCACGCACTGGTAACTTCGAGGCTCGACTTCTGCAATGCGCTGTACATAGGGCTACCTCTGTGCCTAGTCCGGAAACTTCAATTAGTTCAAAATATGGCAGCCAGGTTGGTCACCGGTACATCTAGGGGTGACCACATTACACCAGTTTTAAAATCTCTTCACTGGCTGCCAATCAGTTTCCGGGCGAAGTACAAAGTGTTGGTTATTACCTTTAAAGCCCTACATGGTTTGGGTCCAGGTTACCTACGGGATCGCCTTCTCCCATACAATCCGTCCCGCACGCTCAGGTCCTCTGGGAAGAATTTATTACAGTCAACAAGAACTAGACTGACAACCGTTACCCAGAGGACCTTCTCTTCTGCCGCTCCCAGATTATGGAATGATCTGCCGGGAGAGATTCACCAACTCACTAGTCTTCCGGAATTTAAAAGATCTATAAAGACTTATCTCTTCCGGCAGGCCTACCTAGATGAATTTTAAAGTGTTTTATTGGTGTTTTATTGGTGTTTTAATGATGTACTGGTTTTATCTGCTTTTAATCAGTTTTTGTATTTTGTGTTTGGTGTTGTTCCCCGCCTCGATCCGTTGGGAGAGGCGGGTGATAAATAAATATATTATTATTATTATTATTATTATTATTATTAGAGTCCCACTTAAAAGTTTTAGCTATATGGGTAATTTGGGAGCCACTTCATTTGATTTTTTTTCACAAAATGAAGTCATTGTGCCCCTGATCCCTGATCTGGTTTGGAGTCATCATGTGAGGGAGGAAGACATTAACTCTGTCCTCCCTGGACCATTTTCCTGCTGGTCACACACGCTCACACACGCTCCTATTTGTTCCTGAAGGTGAAGCCGCACATTTTGAGACGTGCAATACTTCCTCCAGGGCGGCAGAGGGGTGGGTGGTGTATCCCTGAGTTCTGCCAGGTAAATGTCATAAGCAGGCAATGTTTTGCCCCCTCTTCCTTGCATGCCATAATCTCATCCCGGATGAAGAGCCGCATGGCTGCTTATGGGGAAGGTGGGGGCAATGAAATGGTCCAGGTTAAGCCTTTTTTAGGGGAAGAGAGTGTGCTTAATGTAGTGTGTGGTTTGACCCTAAGTTTCGCCTGCATTTATTCAGCAAACTTTTTCCTCCCCCTCTGATCGGTGACCCACTTACCTCTGCTTTACATACTGCCCTGCCGCCTTGCAGACTCAAGCATTTGTCTGGAGGGGTGTCCTTTGCAAGAAGGAAAGGCTCCAGCTTCTGCAAAGCCAAGAAAAGTTGGAGCATTTAGCACGGGGGTGCAGGACCTCAGACTTGGGGGCCAAAGGCGGCCCTCCTGGGGTCCCTGTCAAGCCCTCCAGGAACCCGCAGATGGTCACACCCCCTTATTGTTTAGTGGTAACTTGGCTTTTGTGTAGTTCTTTTCCCCCATTCTAAAAGGTTGAAGTGAATCAGCTGAGACTTTCTCACAGGCAGGAAGAGCTTTAAGCTAGGGTGACCCTATGGAAAGGAGGACAGGGCTCCTGTATCTTTAACAGTGGTATAGAAAAGCAGGTGTCATTTGTGAGCATGCAGCACCTGGCACAATCCCCTCTTCATCACAACAGTTAAAGCTGCAGGAGCCTTGCCCTCTTTCGTGTCTGGTCAAGAGGGCAGGGCTCCTGCAGCTTTAACTGTTGTGATGAAGAGGGGATTTCGCCAGCTGCTGCATGCGTACAAAGGACACCTGCTGAAATTCCCTTTTCTGTGCAACAGTTAAAGATACAGGAGCCCTGTCCTCCGTTCCATATGGTCGGCCTATTTAAGCTACAATCGACTGGTATTTTTTTATTTTTTGGCCTCCCCCACTTTTTCCTTCGCCCCCCCCCCCAACCCCCTGAGCTTCCCTGAAATGGAATTTGGCCCTCAGGCTCAAAAACATTTTCCGCCCCTTTGTTTAACACCACTTTGGATTTTACCCAGAGCTGACCCAAAAGCCCCTTCAAGTCTAAGGCTGAGCTCCCGCCAGCACCATTGCCCTGTGCCAGACGCTGCCAGCACAGGGCAAAGCAGAGAAGGCATTTGTGAGACTTAGTGACAACTCGTGAGACTCTGACCGTTACACAAGCATTTGCAAAGCATCCCAGGCAAAACAGGAAATATGGCCGAACACAACGCCAAGACAAATTCAAAGAATTGGGATAGACCAACTGGTGAAGGCAAATGATTGGATAAAGTCCTGGAGGAGGAGAAGGCTACCAGTGGCTACTAGCCCTGATGGCTCTGTGCTCCCTCCAGTATCCGAGGCAGTAAGCCTGTGTGCACCAGTTGCTGGGGAACATGGGCGGGAGGGTGCTGTTGGTCCCTGGTCGACAGCTGCCTGGCCACTGTGTGAACAGAGTGCTGGACTAGATGGCTCCTTGGTCTGACCCAGCAGGGCACTTCTTATGTTCTTATGACGTCCAGACCAAATTCTGATATCACCTTATCTTTGTGCAACAGTATCCTACCATGCCAAAAATAACCAGTATCAGAAATGTCCAAATTTATAAATATAAATAAAATAGAAAGACGAACAACAGAGTATTTTAAAATATTTTTAAGCTAAATGTTTCAGCTTGAAAATATTTTAAATACTCTATTGCTAGTCTTTTTATCTTTCTGAATACATTTTACCTTAAGACTGACTGTATCCACAGCGGATCCAGAGCCTCTTTGTTGCTTTCGCTATATATCATTTCATTTCATTTCTATACTGCCCAATAACTCTAGGCAGTTCATAAAAACTGAAACGATACAGTGCAGTGCAAAGTATAAGATATGGAGGCTTAAACCACAATATAAAAGTACAATGAGAATAGAACCGAGCAGCAATGAGATTTACAAGATAGATAGATAGATAGATAGATAGATAGATAGATACACACACACATTACAATCCACATTTCTCACATCTACAAACAATACAGGACGCTGCAGGGCTTCCACAAGAATTTGCAACATCTCACTGGCGAATCGAGGCCAGGTGTGACTCGGAGGAGGTCTGTGGAGTTACTGTGTTGCATTTCCCACCATCCTCCAGTGGCGAAAGCGGAGCACCACTGAGGACTATTGGCTATGCAGGCGAGGGCTGGAGTTGCAGTCCAATTATTATTATTATTATTATTATTATTATTATTATTAACCCGCCTCTCCCTCCAGATCGAGGTGAGGAACAACAATAAATATAAAATACAAAGACCACAAAATAGATGAGATATTAAAAACAAATAAAAACCAATACATCATTAAAAACATCTTAAAATTCAACTGCATAGGCCTGCCGGAAGAGAGCAGTCTTCATGGCTCTCTTAAATTCATGAAGACTGCTAATTTGTCGAATCTCCTCCAGCAGGTCGTTCCACAGTCTGGGAGCGGTAGAAGAGAAAGTCCTCTGGGTAACACTTGTCAGCCTGGTTCTGGCTGATTGGAGTAAGTTCTTCCCAGAGGACCTGAGTGTGCGGGGCGGATTATACGGGAGAAGGCGATCCCGCAGGTAACCTGGACCCAAACCATGTAGGGCTTTAAAGATAATAACCAACCCTTTATACTTCCACCCCACCGGATCTCTTCTGGCAGGCCTACCCAGATGAATTTTAAGCATTTTATTGGTATTTTATTGGTATTTTAATAATGTATTATTATTATAAAATAATGTTTTATGTGCTTTTAATCCGTTTTATGTATTTTATATTTGATGTTGTTCCCCGCCTCGATCCGGAGGGAGAGGCGGGTAAGAAATAAATAAATATATTATTATTATTATTATTATTATTAATCAAAACAGAAAAACAAAGCACATTGTAATAGGAATGAGACCAGATAACACAGCACAGTTACCAAAGCTGGAAAACAGTCTTAATAGGAACATAAGGAGCTGCCTTTTACAACGTCGGACCCTTGGTCCATCTAGCCCAGTATTGCCAACACTGGCTGGCAGCAAGGGCCCTCCAGCTTTTCAGGCAGGATTCTTTCCTAGCTGCACCTGGAGATGCCAGGAATCAAAGCGGAAACCTTGCGCATAGAAAACAGGTGCTGTACTGCTGAACGAAGCCCCTTCCCATATTATTGTTGCTGATGTTATTGTCATTGTCTTATTATTATTATTATTATTATTATTATTAATCATCATTATTATATCATCGTCATCATCATTAGGCTCACCCTTGGTGACATGGTATAGCAATGAGTAGAACATTTGAAGCTGCCTTATGGTAATTCAGACTATCTGTCCGTCAACTCCAGTACTGTTTACTCTGACAGGCAGCAGGTAGAGGTGTTGCCCATCAGCTGCTACTTGATCCTTTTAATTTGAAATGCCCGAGGTTGAACACTGTAAAGTACATGCGCTTCCATTGAGCTGTGGTCCCTCCCCAGTCCCGAAAGTGGAACTGTATTATTAGAGGCCTTCAAGAGGCAGCTGGACAGCCATCTGTCAAGGATGCTTTAAGGTGGATTCCTGCATTGAGCAGGGGGTTGGACTCAATGGCCTTACAGGACCTTTCCAACTCTACTATTCTAGGATTCTATTTGAAAGGGGACGTTTTAGCAAATTATCCTGGCTTGCTTTTGCCTGCCAAAAAATAAAAAAATAAATCTAATTCAAATGGTTTTCAGCATTATCAATCAAATACAGCATTCTTTTAAACCCATAATATCTTACAATCACCCTAAATTCCAACAATGGAGTACAGTTCTGTTCCTTGACAGGTTTATAAAGGACAATAGCTACATTGGGCTAGTTGATGTTATGTTTTATTGTCTCTGTTCCACATTCTATCCTGCATTAATAAGGTTTAGAAGTCATATATTCTAGTAAGGTTTAGAAGTTGCATATTCTATGCAATGCTGTGCATGTTCACTCAGAAGCAAGTCCTACTACATTCATTGGAGCTACTTCCAGGTAAGTGTGCGAGGGTTTCAGCCTTAGCATCGCCAGCGAAAGTGCCATTAAGACTGATCTGCTGCATCCCTACTCCATTTAGCAGTTTTAATCAAAGGAGACAAATTTAAGGGAAGCCACTAGGTGGCAGCAAGTGACACTACAAAGCTAACTGTTCTTCAACCATTTTCAGACACTCCCAATGTGTAGTAATAATAATAATAATAATAAATCTTCAAGATGCTGACTTCAGCTGGAGTGCTCTTCACGCATTACATCTTTTAGATGTACCCCTAAAAATAGGCTGACCATCTGAAAAGGAGGACAGGGCTCCTGTAACTTTAACAGTTGTAGAGAAAAGGGAATTTCAGCCAGTGTCATTTGTATGCAATTAGTTCCTGGTGAAATTCCCTCGTCATCACAACAGTTAAAGTTGCAGGGCCCCTGCCTTCTTTTGTATATGGTCACTCTAGTATAGTGCCTGCAACTTTAACTGTTGTGATGAAGAGGGAATTTCACCAGGAACTAATTGCATACAAATGACACTGGCTGAAATTCCCTTTTCTCTACAACTGTTAAAGTTACAGGAGCCCTGTCCTCCTTTTCAGATGGTCAGCCTACCTAAAAATATAAAATTTGAATGAGACAAACGGGTTCAGAAACTTGTGGATTATACATCATCAGAGAGGCAGCATTGCCTGAACCTCTGGGGACGAATCTGGGTTGGTTTGTGGCTTTGTACTGTGTGAAACAGCCTGCAAAAAGGCAAACAATCAACAATCATTCAGGCTCCCATGGTATGTGGATGGATGACTTCAGACATTACCAGTAGAACTGCAGATGAGTTGATGCTCAAGGGAGAAGAGTTTCGCCTGTTTTGAGTTTCCACTGAAATGTCTCAAGAGGGAGTCTGTGAGGGGCAATTCCCCAGCCTTCAAATGTTCATGCAGATAGGGTGATCCTATGAAATGTAGGACAGGGCTCCTGTATCTTTAACAGTTGTGTAGAAAAGGGAATTTCAGCAGGTGCCATTTGTAAGCTACAGGAGCCCTGTCCTCCTGACCAGATACAAAAGAAGGCAGGGCTCCTGCAGCTTGAACTGTTGTGATGTAGAGGGGATTTCACCAGGTGCTGCATGCATACAAATGACACCTGATGAAATTCCCTTTTCTATACCACTGTTAAAGATACAGAAGCCCTTTCCATAGGGTCACCCCACATACATCCATGCGCCCAGACACACACGTCACACACACACATCCCATGCAAGTTTCCATTGCAGGGTCCAGAGGAAAAACACAAAGAAAAGAACTTCAGCCGGCTCTTGTGAACCTGCTCGGTGCTTTTAATAACATCCCGAAAACTGCCATAAATGCCCCATAAATTCCATTGTTAAAGCAGCCTCTTGACTAGGAATGGGTGAGAAATTCATTGGGTCTCACATTTTAATGTGAGATTACCCAAACTGTACCTCCCAGAACTGAATGCAGACCCAAGTGTTCTATGTGATTGGAAATCCCCACATTGACAAGTTGCAATGTGTTTTTCAAAACAAAAGGCGTTCAAGAACATGCACGCGTCGATTTCTAAAAGGAGCCAAATGCTCTTGGTTCCACATCGACCTATTGACCTGGTTGGAGTCCACCCAGAGAAGAGCCTTGAGTGTGGTGGCCCCCTTCCTCTGGAACTCCCAGCCCCTGGAGGTCAAGCAGGTGCCGACGCCGCGTAGCTTCCGTCGCCTCCTGAAAACAGCTCTATTCCTGGAGGCATTCCTCTACAGACAGTCACCGTTTTTATTGGTATTCTGTTTTTTTAAAAATTACAATTTTAATAGGGTGCTTTGATCTTTTTTTAAAAAAAGCTTTTTACTGTTTTACTTCTGACGTTCGCCACTCCAGAATCTGTTTTAGCTATGGAGCGGAATGCAAATGTTGTAAAATAAATAAATAATGATAATAAAATAAAACACACTTTAGTCAGTGGGGGTATGTGCATGTGGGGGGGAGAGGAAGGCTTCCGTGGGACTAGAATGGAATGAGCCCTCGTGGTGAAAAACGGAGACCCTGAACAAGATCAGCCTTGACAGATTCACACAAGCGTGGCTGCTCTTGACTGTGCTCCATTACTTCACTTCTTCAAAGCAACTGTAGTGCTGTGTGGAAATTGTCCCCTTAGAGGTCCGCGTCTTGATCCTTCACTGGTCACTTTGCCCAGCCGCACTCATCAGGACATAAGAAGTGCCATGCTGGATCAGATCAGACCAATCCAGTCCAGCACTCTGTTCGTTCACACAGTGGTCAACCAGACGTCGACCAACAAAGCAGGACGCGAGTGCAACAACACCCTCCCACCCATGTTCCCCAGCAACTGGTGTATATAGGCTTACGTTCTCTGATACTGGAGGTAGCACATAGCCATCAGGACCAGTGACCATGGATAGCCTTTCCTTCAGGAATTAATCCAACCCCCCTTTTAAAGCCAACCAAATTGGTGACCAGCCAGTCTTATTTTAGAGATGATGTTCTACTATTTGAAGTCTCCCCCCGAGGGGCTGTCCAGCTGTGGGAAATTTTGCCTGGGATTCTGAGCTGGAGGTCCTGAGGGGATCACCTCCTGAGGTGTTCTTTCAACCTCCCCATCCCTGAGACTTTCGACGCCTGAAGGCCAAGGGAAAGGAATCAACACAGCTCAAAGCATCTGGCAGGATCTCACATGAAACAGCACACTGCCTGAAAGAAAAGGCAGCGAGAAACGTGGAGCAAAGGAGGGAGACAGCCCTTCAAAGGGAGCTTGACGAGTCAAGGAATGGTAACACGGATCCCTCTGGGGGACGGATTCCCACCAGGCCGGGTATTGGACGATGGTATAGCTTGAAGTGGCGTTGCCAAGGTGTCACCCTGTGAATTTCAATCTCGGCAATGCGGCGCTGGTTTAAGGAGCCGGCAGCTTTGCTGCCTTTGGGGGAATCCACATTCGAGACTAAATCCCGTTGGGTTGAAAGCTGCAGCACTTCGCTTCAATCCAAGTACTGGATAGGGAGACGGGGTTGCAGAGGTGACGGTGGTGGTGAGGAGCACCGGGGGCAGCAAGTGAGCAACCAGAAGGAGGGGAAAAAGGCGAAGGCAGGGTTTGGCCAGGACAGGTTGCACAACCAATTCATGACATTGGCTGTCACGAGGTGTAGTAATGGCCGCTTGATAGGATGGGTTTGGCAGGGGCTTAGATGAATTCATGGTGATCAGTCTACCACTGGCCACAAGTCACAGTAGCTACATAGGGAGCAACAACCAGAGCCTCTGTGGCCCTGCTTGTGAGCTTCCCTAAAGCAGCTGACCGGCCACTGTGAGAAAGAGGATGGTGAACGAGATGGAGCTTTGGCCTGACCCAGTAGGGTCCCTTTTCGTTTTGTGTGGTCTGCTTTGGGCCAAAGTGCTGAGCGTCACTGCAGAATAGGAGGAGGGTTGTATGGACGCTATTAAATTTGTTCCATCTGTGTTTTGTGGATTGTGAGGATACAGTGATATGTTTCTCCCTCCCTCATAATACTAGAACCCAACGGGGTCCATCCCATGAAGCTGATGGGTGGGAGATTCAGGACAGATCAAAGGAAGGACTTCTTCCCACAGCACAGATTTAAACTATGGAATTCGCTACCACAAGATGGAGCGATGGCCACCACTTTGGAAGGGGGGTTGGATGAATTCCTGGAGGAGAAGGCCATCAAGGGCTACTAGCTCTGATGGCTAGGGGCTACCTCCAATATCAGAGGCAGTAAGCCTGTGTGCAGCAGTTGCTGGGGAACATGGGCGGGAGGGTGCTGTTGCACCATGCCCTGCTTGTGGTTTCCTGTGGACAGCTGGTTGGCCACTGTGTGAACAGAATGCTGGACCAGGTGAACCCTTAGCCTGTCCAGCACGGCTCTTCTTGCATTCTTATGTTCTTATGTTCCGTCATCCATTCATTGACAAGATTGGATTTTTTAGATTTTATTTTGACCAGAATTTCATTCTACTTGTGCTAACGTGTGATAGTGCTACTGTGAAATAGCACAAATTCACCACCACCACCACACACCAGTGAAGATCCAGTCCACATCTTTGTGGAATCCGTGTCGCTTCGAAAAAGCTGGTCTGCTGCGGAACCTGCACGTGGGATTCATAGAAATCCCAACTCGTTGGAATCCATTATGGATTTCTCCAACCCCCATTCTGCAAAGGGCAGAGACGTACCTGTCCTTGCATGCCATCACCTCAACGTCTTGCCCAATGAATGCCCTGCTGTAGTCTGGTGGCTCTGATGTCTGTGGGGCGGTGAATCCGCTCCGGGTTTCAGTCAGAACCAGTTGGAACTCTAAAGGAGTAGAGTTCCGACTGGCTCTAACTAAAACCCAGAGTGGATTCACCACCCCACTGACAATGGAGCTACCAGCCTCCACTGAGCCTGTGGCCCTTTCTATACCTAAGGGTGTAGAGGGAGGGGGGGTGATCTCGGACTTACCTACTTCCGGGATCGTCCCCAAACTTCTAAACCGTAAGCACAACATCCTGGGACGAAAGGGACATAACGCCTGCCATTTTGTTTCATTTAAAGCAACAGGAGCCCTCATTGCACAGCGGAGAAGGTAGGGGAACACCCCGTGTGCGCCCCCACCCCACCATCCTGAGAATGGTGGAATTGCTTCACCCCCACCCCCACGGGCACAGAGCCACCCCACGCTGCTCCATGCCCGTTTCATGTCCCAGGATGGTGGGGAAACCAGGATATCCGTGGTTTCCACTATCCTGGGGTTTCCCCGGGGTCATCCCTGGGTCACCCCTGTTTGCCCCTGGGATCCCGTGTGTCATTTAGACTCAGAGGGATGACCCAGGGATGACCCCGGGGAAATCGCTGGTGTAGACATGGCCTGTGTAGGCCTGATCTCCTCCTTTTTGGATTTAGCCCATGGCCAAGTAATCCCCCCTACTCTGTTCATCTCAGCAGATGAAGGATAAGAATTTCCCCTTTCTCCCTCCCTCCCGCCCTTCTGATTCCCTTTCCTTTTCCTTATTTCCCTTCTCACTTCCTCAAGCCCATAGCTCACTTTCAATCCATGTCTACGCTAGCTGGGGATGATGGCGCTTGTTGTGCCACACAGCTGGAGGGTGCCGGGTGGTGTAAACAATCCCGGACTAGACAGCCAAATGGTATGACCCAATCCTAGGAATTGTAGCCCAACACATCCGGAGCATAACAGGTTGGCAGAGGCCAGCAAGGGATCGTGACCTGCCCAAGGTCATCCCGTGATCCCATCATTGCACAGCAAGGCTCCAGAGCAGCCCTTGGGCCGTGGAACCACGTGGGCTTTGGCTATGCAGGTGGATCCCCAAAGTCACGATGGAAGGAGATTTCCATAAGCACGTTACCTGCAGCCTTCGCGGAGGATGCTGCTTGATGATGCTTGCATCTCCCCCTTCTGTCATCAGGTCTAACGGAAGAGGCCGCGGCCCTTGAAGGGAAAGAAGCACCAGGTGAACCGGAGCGGATTGTGCATGTCTTTCATATCGTTTTCCCTAGGGTGACCATATGGCAAGGAGGACAGGGCTCCTGTATCTTTAACAGTTGCACAGAGAAGGGAATTTCAGCAGGTGTCCTTTGGATGCATACAGCACCTGGTGAAATCCCCTCTTCATCGCAACAGTTAAAGCTGCAGGAGCAAAAGAGGTTAGGGCTCCTACAGCTTTAACTGTTGCGATGAAGAGGGAGTTTCACCAGGTGCCGCATGCATACAAATGACACATTTTAAAAATCTCTTTCCTATACAGTTGTTAAAGATACAGGAGCCCTGTCCTCCTTTCCAAATGGTCACCCTAGTCAAGAAGGCAGGGCTGCAGATTTAACTGTAGTGATGAACAGGGGATTTCACCAGGTGCTGCATGCATACAAAGGACACCTGCTGGAATTCCCTTAAAGATACAGGAGCACTGTCTTCCTTTCCATGTGGTCACCCTAGCTGAAAGAGCTTCTGGACTCCTACCCTATTGCCACACCAAAGATGGTTGCTCAACTGCTCCTCTCTCTAGCTCTGTTGTTCAGTTTTTCTGCAACAGCGTGTACAGTACAGGCACCTGAAGCAGGCAAAGTGAATGACGCGTCCATAAGAGTTTCCTTTAAAAAATCAAAATCAGTTATAGGATGTTTAGGGAACACTCCTGGGCTCCCTTGGAAGGATACTAAGAGACTGGTAGGTGCGTCCCAGCTCCCTCTCTGCCCATTGCTCTGAACGCCCTGCTGGATCAGACCGAGGGTCCATCCATTCCAGCACTCTGTTCACACAGTGGCCAACCAGCTGTCGACCAGGGACCCACAAGCGGGACACAGTGCAACAGCACCCTCCCACCCATGTTCCACAGCAACTGGTGCACACAGGCTTACTGCCTCAGATACCAGAGGGAGCACCTAGCCATCAGGACTAGTAGCCATTGATAGCCTTCTCTTCCAGGAATTTATCCAATCACCTTTTAAAGCCATCCAGGATGGCTGAGCTTCTCTGTAACAATCTTACATGCTTTAAAGACGATGCCTGTTTGATTTAAGGCACAAGCCAAACATAATTGTCCTGCTATAATATGCTATCCCAGCCTTTCTCATCCAGGAACCCTCCAGATGTGTTGGACTACATCTCCCATAATCCCCAGCCAGCATGGTCCATGATTGTGTTGACTGGTGCCAGGCTGGGGAAGGCTGGCACGGATACTTAGACAAGATGCCAAAAGGGTGCCCAAAAACAATGCAGGGAAGCCAGCGTGGCTGAGCTTCTCAGTAACAAGATGTTGGCCATTTGGGTAGTCCTTTTTGTGGGGTTCAAATTGTTTTTGGTTCGCTTTATGCCACCTGCATGGATTTCTGCATGATGGGTGTCTCCTACTTTGCAAAAATATTTGTAGCATCCAGAAATGAAAACTTGTGAGGGGAGTGTTTTCTGGGGAATGTAGCAGCCCTACACAATCTATTAGCTATAGCGACACATCCCCTTGTTTAGATATTTGAGCTCCCGCTCACTTGTGATGGACATTTATGGATTTGCACATTTATGGATAGGCCACATCAGCATCATTAGCGTGCAAAAACGGCTGTGCAAAAGGACAAGGTGTGTGTCGCAGGGAACAACATTTTCATCATGCACAACAGAGAGCCTATCTACACTACTGCTTTAAAACAGTTTATAACAGTTTTAAACCCGTTAATATTAACAGGTTTAAAACGGTTATAAACTGTTTTAAAGCAGTAGTGTAGATAGGCTCAGAATCTGATTTTTAATCTTTTCTCCCCCAAGCCCAGGTGTTTATGTAAGCGCTGTTGCTGTCGTAAAATGCTCAGAATCTGTTGCTAACTGCCCAGAACTCATCTGTATTCACCACAGAATCTTCCAACTTGTGAAATGGAAGTCCAATTGAAGTGGAGGGATATCGCCTTTCATGCTGGGAAGATAGCAATGGACTATGAAATGATCCAGGGCGGGCAGCAGTATATATCCAGGGAGACATCATCATTAATATTATTTCATCGCTTTCTCACTCGTGGCGTTTTTTTCTAGGCGGACATGACGGCCTTTGCCAAGTCATGCTGTCTTATACAGATTCAGGAATTTCCTGACAATTGAGCATGTTTTAAGTATGACTGCTTTCTGGATGTTGGTGTGGATGTATTCTGGTAGGCCCAGTTTTTGAAGGTTTTCCATATAGTTTTTTGATGTGATGCCGGTGACTGAGGTGACTAACTGAATAATTGTGACTTTTTCCTGTTGCCATAGTTCTTTGACTTCCATGGCCAGAGGTGTATATTTGTCTCTTTTTTCCTCTTCCTTTTCAACAACATTTTTGTCATTCGGTATTGCTATGTCGATGAGGTAGGTGTTTTTTTTAGGGGTGTGCACGGACCTCCCAGATCAGATCGGGACCTGGATCGGGACCTCCAATTTTGTCCCGGATCAGATCGGACAAAATTGGAGGGCCCCCGGATCGGATCGGGTCCAATCCCGATCCAAAAATCAGACATCCGATCTTTGGATCGGCCACCATTTTTGTTTTCCCCATAGACTTGCATAGAGGGAAAGAAAACTTCCCCCCAATGCAAGTCTATGAGGAAAAAATGGCAGCGGTTGGGTGAGGGGGGCCTAACTCTCTCCTCCCCCACGGGGCCGTCTGTTGTGGACGGCCCCAGCAGGTAAGCCCCCTCCCCCACGCTCCTTACCACCCCAGGGCCGTCCGCTTCCATCCGCCCGCGGGCGCCAGCAGATGGAAGCGGACAGTCCCGGGGGGGGTAAGCCCCCTCCCCCTCCCCCTGCTTACCTTCTGTGGCCGTCCACTCCTGTCCGCCGCTGGCCGCTACTGCGAGCAGGCTTCGCGGCTTGCCCCTAGATAGCGCGCCAGGTGATCATCAGCCTCGTGTGAAAACGCAAAAGAAATGTAAGACAGCAGCTGGATCAGATGGCATTCTGATCCCAAAGTCTGCTGTATCGGACCAAACGATCCAATTCGCAATTGCAGGCCCAAGTTCCCACAAGCTCATTTTTTCCTGGCATGTTGCAGTAAATGGATTTGGGGTAGAAGGGGAAAAAACTATATGTAAATTTGACATTTATGATGCACCCTCCCAAAAAACAAAACGTTGCTAAAATGGTCTCCAATGTTGTGGCAGAGCATTATGTGAACACAAAGCTTAGCTTAGCTTAGTTTAGCTTAGTTTAGCGTAGGGTGACCAGTTAAAATCCAGGTCAGGGCTCATGTAACTTTAACAGTTGTAGAGAGAAGGGAATTTCAGCCAGTGTTATTTGTATGCAATTAGTTCCTGGTGATATTCCCTCTTCATCACCACAGTTAAAGTGGCAGGGGTCCTGCCTTCTTTTGTATATGGTCACTCTAGTATAGTGCCTGCACCTTTAACTGTGGTGATGAAGAAGGAATTTCATCAGGAACTAATTGCATACAAATGACTCTGGCTGAAATTCCCTTTTCTCTACAACTGTTAAAGTTACATGAGCCCCGACCTGGATTTTATCTGGTCACTCTAGCTTAGCGTAACCTTTCCCAAACTGGTGTATTGGACTGAAACTCCCATAATTCCCAGGCAGCATGGCCAATGGGAATTATGGGAGTTGCGGTCCAACAGTTCTAGAGGACACCAGACCCCGGGGGGGGGGGGGGAATAATGACAAAATGAAATATCGCAAGCGTGCGGCTGCGAAGATATCCTTAATAGGTTTGTAAGCTCCTCAGGACAGTGATCTATCTTGAGCTCTGAAAAAATGCAATAAACATTGATGGTATAATGATCACAATAATAATAACCTTATGATAAGATCACTGCAATGTGCTTTATGTGGGGCTGCCCTTGTGCACCGTTCAGAACCTGCAGCTAGTGCAGAATGCAGCAACCTAGCTATGCTCACCTAGTGTCTGTGTTAAAAGAACTGCACAGGCAGCTTATTAGCTACCAAGCCACATACAAGGTTATGTAGGGTGACCATATAGAAAGGAGGACAGGGCTCCTGTATCTTTAACAGTTGTGATGAAGAGGGAAATTCAGCTGGTGTCCTTTGTATGCATGCAGCACCGGGTGAAATCCCCTCTTCATCACAATGGTTAAAGCTGAAGGAGCTATACTAGGCTGATCATATGAAAAGGAGGACAGGGCTCATGTAACTTTAACAGTTGTAGAGAAAAGAGAATTTCAGCCAGTGTCATTTGTATGCAATTAGTTCCTGCTGAAATTCCCTCTTCATCACAACAGTTAACGTTGCAGGGGTCCTGCCTTCTTTTGTATTTGGTCACTCTAGTAAAGTGCCTCCAACTTTAACTGTTGTGATGAAGAGGGAATTTCACCTGGAACTAATTGCATACAAATGACACTGGCTGAAATTCCCTTTTCTCTACAACTGTTAAAGTTACATGAGCCCTGTCCTCCTTTTCATATGGTCAGCCTAAGCTATACTAGACTGACTAGATACAAAAGAGGGCAGGGCTCCTGCAGCTTTAACTGTTGTGATGAAGAGGGAATTTCACCAGGTGCTGCATGCATACAAACGTCACCTGCTGAAATTCCCTTTTCTGTACAACTGTTAAAAATACAGGAGCCCTGTCCTCCTTTTCATGTGGTCACCCTAATTGAGGCTCAATTACACCCTAAAACAGGAAAAGGTAAGAAAATGCACGGTTACCTGTGGCATATCTTCCTTGCCATGTTTCTCGCAGTGGAGGAAGGTGCCTTTCCGATACTTGATTTCTCCCCATCCAGGAGGCAACTGAAGTCGGACTCATCTCTTGAGGCGAACCCTGGAAAGTATACACAGCCACATTGCTGCAGGGATCCAGTCTTTCTGCTTTCCTTGACATCGGAGCTACCTTGGTCACGTTCCTACGAGCCTTGGAGGAATTCAGACCCATCTTTCTGGGTTATGGATGATTCACTTTCAAAAGAAAGAATGGCCAAATCTTCTAAATCATCATCATCATCATCATCATCAACCACCACCACCTATATTTCATTCCTCGGACTCAAAAATGCAGAAAGGTAGTCCTTAAAATGGGGGGAACATGGATGAAGATCAATCCTACCACCCCGGAACCCCTTGGTGCCCAGGTGGCCGTTTTGAAGGCCCATGAGGCTGTTCAGAAGAGGTTGAACACGCAAAGGCAAGTCCAAGTTCTCCTCAGGAAGAGCGGCCCTCAACTAGCAGAGATGATAGCTTTGGTATCCGTACAGTTCCATTTCTTCAATCCCTTTTGAGGTGAAAGACGCCAACGTCCTTCAATGGTATTTTTCTCTCAGAACACACGCACAAATACAGAGAGAGAGAGAGAGAGAGAGAGAGAGAGAGAGAGAGGCATACCAAAAGCCAAATGGTCACCCATTTCCATGGTAACTCCGCCATCTCCACATGTAGTGAGTCCAGTTAAACATTGACCTGGTCTGGGAACTTCCTCAAGTGAAAGAACATGCATCTGCCTTGTACTGAACATTAAATGGGCCCGGAGCATTCTGGGAGATCAAGGTTAAGTATTGAATAACTGGATTTTGTGGACATTCCCCTCTCCCT
Organism: Anniella stebbinsi; assembly: GCA_029215795.1. NCBI lineage: Eukaryota > Metazoa > Chordata > Lepidosauria > Squamata > Anniellidae > Anniella > Anniella stebbinsi. The sequence goes on from JARDYH010000001.1 coordinate 367,052,972, forward strand.
TTTCACCAAGGCGGAGTTAACCATTAATAGCGTCATGCTGTGGTTTAGCCCTTTTCTCTTGGATTGCCGTCTTTTGTTTATACACTTTTTATAAAGAATCCAGATGTCATTCTTGCCACGTTGTACCACTGTTTACTATTTTCTCCTCTTGTACTTTTTTAAAACACATAGCTTGTGGAGATTTTAACGCCGTTGCAGGGCCAGACTGTCCTGTGTGGACAAGCAAAATGCTATTGAGGCACTGTGAGAGGTGGGGTCTGCAAGGCAACTGGCAATATTGAGCTCCATCGCACCTATTTTTTCCCCCTGGTTGGCCTCTGCATTTTTTTTTACCTCTGATGCATGAGTGTGTCAAGCTGATGGTCCCTTTCATCTGAATACGCTGCTCTTTCGCTCTTTTGCTTGTTTGCTCTTCCACTCCACTCCACTCCACCCCGCCCCTTCTCCTTCTGCCTCCAGTTCATTGGTTGCTCCTCCTCCTCCCTTTAACAAGACATATACAAGCAGGTCCTGTCAGATGAGTACTTCAACCAGACCGCCTTTCTGCCAGGCAAAAAAGGAACAACCCTTTAGTCTGGCTCTTTGGGGGCATCGAGGGAGTACAATCCTGTCTCTGCAGAGATTCGGGCGTTGTATGATTTTTTAAAAACCCTTTCGAGCCTGGGATGCAAGGTTTGGGTTTTATATTGAGGCTTGGAGCCGGCTGCTGGGAGAGATCGCTTTTCCCTGCCAGGACCTGATGCAATCCATTCAAGCCAACAGCAAGACTCCCGTCACAGCACACGCCCCCAATTAATTTAAAACTACACGGAGGCTTAAGGGCACATTAAATGCACTTAGGGAAAATAATTCAGACTTTTAGCCTTCTAGGAAAAAACAGAAAAGGCTGGGGAAGAGATGAGATGTCAGCAGGACAGACATCGTGCTGCAAATCCACACACCAGGCATGGCAAGAGTGCACTAAATCGCTGGTGCGTTGGAGCCCATTTCCTGCTTGCACTACCAAAGGGATCCATTCCCCGTTACTTTAAAATAACATCTCAGCCAAGCTCCAAGGGTTGCTGCAAATCCTGACATCAACTGAGGAAGTGACCGATGGAGCAGAACTCCTGTCCCCCCCCACACACACACACACACACCCCATCACAACACTAGATCTGGGCACTTTCATAAAAATAAAATGGACAGAGCAGTTCATTATTTATTTATTTATTAACTCTGCATGAAAACTGACATATTTTCTAGCACATTTCTCCAAATATGTGCATTTTTGTAATCACTTTTCCTTAATCTAATGCATTTTTGTGAGTATGTTTCCCTAATATATACATTTTAGTGCACATTTAAAAATTTGTGAACTTCACGACAAAATTTGGAAAAATGTGAATATCACTGTCTTAACTGCATTCTGGTTCCTGGGTAAGTTTGGGAAGAACAAATTTGATAAGTCCATGTTAAAACGTGAACTAAGCAAATTTCCCGGAAAGTGCAATTTGATGAGAACGGTGACAATTCCTTGTTTGCCGTCAGTAGCATGGGGTTCTGCTAAAATCAGTCTTCGATGTTGTGCTTTATTTTATATATATATAAAACTAGAATCTCTGTGGTCCACTAGGGTGCTCTGAATTTATAAAATAGGAATGCACTGGGCCAGGTTATTTGAAGGAACGCCTCCTCCCATACGTGCCTGCCCAGACCCCTAAGATCATCCTTAGGGGGTCCTTCTCCATGAGCCCCTGTCAAAGCAAGTGAGGCAGGTGGCTACAAGGAGGAGGGCCTTCTCTGCTGTGGCACCCCGGCTGTGGAATGAGCTCCCTAGAGAGGTTCGCCGAGCACTTACATTATACTCTTTTCAATGCCAGGTGAAGTCCTTTTTATTTTCTCAGTATTTTAACAGTTTATCATATTGGTTTTTTAACCTTGCTGTTTTAAATTAGGGATGTGTATCATATCGTTACGATGGCCAATAACGATCCGATAAGGTCATTATTGGACATCCGATTAATGACGATAAACATTCCAGAAGGCCCTATCTGATCCAATCCGAAATCCATATGTCCAATAACTATCGGACATATCGGATTATTGGACCGCCAGTTTAGGGCCGGCCCTCCCTCCCACTCCTTCCCTCCCCCTCCTTCCTTCCCCCCCTCATGCTCCTTATCTGGGCCTTCCCTGCTGCCGTCCGCTGCCGTCTGCTGCTCCAAACTACTGAGAACTAGGCTTTGCGGCCTAGTTCTCAGTACAGCAACGATGCGCTGGGTGACGATGTCACCCAGAGCATCTTAGCTCTACTGAGAACTAGGCCACAAAGCCTTGTTCTCTGTAGTTCGGAGCAGCGGACGGCAGCGGATGGCAGACAAGGCCGCATGTAAGGAGCACGAGGGGAAGGGAGGGGTCCCCCCTTACCTGCAGCCTTCCAGGCTGCCATCCGCTACCCCTCGCACCCCTTACCTGTAGCCTTCCCCGCCGCCAGTCTGTAGTACTGCTAAACAGGCTTTGCGGCCTGTTCGTCAGTACAGAGAGGTGCCGAGTCATTTGGCACCTCTCTGTACTGATGAACAGGCAGCAAAGCCTGTTTAGCAGTACTACAAACCGGAGGCGACGGTGGAGGCAGCAGAGGCGGCAGTGGCAACAGAGGCGGCAGCAGCGACAACAGAGGTAGCGGCAACGACAGGTAAGGAGCATGAGTCGGGGGAGGGAGTGCGAGTGGGGGGAGGGAAGGAGTGCCGGCCCAGTGTTTTCCCCATAGACTTACATTGGGGAAAAGCTTTCTTTCCCCCTATGCAAACCTATGGGGAAGGCACTGTTATCGTATTGGAACTTCTGATATTTATCGATTTCTGATCCGATCAAATCTGGGTACCCCCCGATATGATCGGATTCGAATTTTTTTTTATATTGGAATTTCCGATAATGATACGATACGATAATTTTTGCCGTGCACATCCCTATTTTAAATCTTCATTTTAAATCTGTATAAATCCCTGCATTGCAGCTCACTTGTACCCTGATTGTGCTTTCGTATTGTATTTTTATACTGTTGTTTGTTTTATACTTTGATTCGTGTCTGGTGGTTTTAACTTTTGTGAACCGCCCAGAGAGCTTCAGCTATTGGGCGGTCTACAAATGCAATAAATAAAGAAATTAAACTATTCAGGATCTGCGATCCGACCAGGGGAAACCAGATGATCCACGGTGTGCGCTCCTGCTTTAAGAACATCCGTGCTTCACTGGATCTGACCATGGTCCATTGCGCCCCAGGATTGTGAGAAAAATGCCCAGCAACCAACAGTCACTATGTGATCAGGCAGAAAATGATCAGTACCTCACAGGCCTGCCAATGCTTTGTATGCCAAAGGCCTCAGGTTCAATCGCTATAATCTCCAGTTAAAAAGATCAGATAAGCAGGAGATGGGAAAGATACTTTTCTTCCTTAAACCCTGGAGAGTAGCTGTAAGTCAGTGTAGCTAATTTTGCTTTTGCTGGATGGACGTATAATCTCACTGGTATTAAACAGCATCTTATATTCACACTCACACACACACAGTTTCCTGTCTCGAACTTCGGCATTTTAACAAAGCTTTTACCCTCGTCCGTGCCCTCTCTTCCGCATTTCCGATGTAAATGATTGTTAGAGTGGGCATCCCGCAAGCCGGGGATGATCGCTTTAGCACTGCTGAACAATGCAGTAATGGAACACGTGACTCCGAGTGCCAGTCCCCAGCATGGGCTACTCTCTCCCACGCAGAAACTCTCTTCATGCTTCATCGGTTTGATGTTCCTACCAGGGAGCGTTTACTCCGTGGGGTCGGCTCTCCTTCCCAACCGAATGGCGATGGGCCGCGGGGAAAGACTGGCTCAATCGCTGGTGATAGGGAAGCCATGCTTGTAAGCCAGGGGTCTCCAACACGGTGCCCCCGGAGACTTCCAACAGCACCCATGAAGCACTCTATTCTCTGTACACTTTTTTTAAAAAAAGATGTTTCCATAAAAAAAAAAAAAACTTGGAAAAGGTTAGAGCAGTCCTCTTTCTCTCTCTTTCTCTCTCTCTCTCTCTCTCTCTCTCTGTAGCCTCTACTCTGCCCTTTCTTTCCCCTCTCCCCTTTTGCTTTGCTCTCTCCCCTTCCCTCCCAGCCTCCCACCTCTCTATTTCTCTCCTTACCTTTTTACCTTCCTGTTTCTCCCCCTCCCAGCTTCTATCCTGGCTCTTTCTGTAGTCCCCCTTCTCCCAGCCTCTAACCTATTTCTCTCTTCCCCCACCTCTTTCGCTCACTATGGGCTCCATCGCACCTACTTTTCCCCCCCGTTTGCATCTGCGGTTTCACATCTGTGCACTGTTGCGCTCATGTATCTTTTCACCGGTATTGCTACTATGCCAGCGAAATCTCCCACCCAGTCCCCTACTTTTCTCCTTTCTCCTGCAGTTTATATATATATATATATATATATATATATCACACACTAGCTTATAGTCCGGCGCGCTACTGTGGGACAGGCCGCGAAGCCTGTTTCTCAGTAGATTCGAGCACCGGAGGGAAGTGGCCGCCCCAGCAGGTAAGTAGGTGGCGCCTCCCGCTTCCCACTCCTTACCTGCAGGAGCAGCCTCTTCCCTCCAGTCCCTGGCATGCTACTGTGGGACAGGCCGCGAAGCCTGTTTCTCAGTAGATTCGAGCACCAGAGGGAAGCAGACGCCCCGGCAGGTGGTGGCGGGGTGGGTGGGTTTCCCCCCACCCAAAACCCCACCACCAAGCCATCCATCCCCCCCAAGACCCAGCCCGGACCTACCAGGTCTACCGCCGCTCACCGCCACCACGTGACCCCCCCACAGCCCCGGTTTGCCCCTGCCGCCCCCCGGTTGGCCCGGATCGCCCCAGGTTTCCCAGTTAGGACCGGGAAACCCCGGGCGATCTGGTCACCCTAATTCTAGTTACATTTTAAAACTACGCAAAGGGTGGGAGGAGGTGCCGCAAATGGATGCAGCCCATTTATGTGGGTTGTTTCCTTTTATGTGGAATTCAGTTGACTGCTCGAGACCAACCTTAGAAGTCGGAGTTGTAAAAGACACGCAGCAGCCACCAACCTGTGCACTCACAATAGCCACCAAAGGCCAGTAAGTCTGGCCTGCTGCCCAAAGCATGCTGGGAGTTCTGCCCAAGGCATGCAGGGAGTTGTGGGTGTAAACCTAGGTTTTTATTAAATTCTTTAAAACTATTTAAACCCCCAAAATTTGTGTTTTTAGATTTTTCTGGAATATTGTATAGCCACACCTATCACTGTGTCACCGTGTCAAGTTTCTAACTCATCTGGAAGTGGGTAAACATTTCTGGACATATGTGATGCACGCATACTTTCCACTTCATAGGTAGAAATTATATATATATATATATATATATATATGTGTGTGTGTGTGTGTGTGTGTGTGTGTGTTCTGCACAAATACAATAGTACGGCGGCTTGAAACTGTGCAATTACGGTAAAAGAACACACTATGCTTTCCCCTAAGATCATATTAAACAAGATAAGTGAAGAGAAAGTATTACAATTAGTTTTTGGAGAAGTTTGTGGTCAATGTTGGCTTGGCAAGGGAAAGCCGACATTGCTCTGGCCAGGAAACCTAGACATTATTATTATTCTGTCTCTTTCTCACTGGTGGCGGTTTTTCTAGATGGACATGACAGGCTTTGCCAAGACATGCTGTCTTTTACAGGTACAGGAATTTCCTGACAATTGAGCATGTTTTAAGTATGGCTGCTTTCTGGATGTTGGTGTGGATGTATTTTGGTAGGCCCAGTTTCTGAAGGTTTTCTGTATATCTTTTTGATGCAATGCCGGAGACTGAGGTAACTAACGGAATAATTGTGACCTTTTCCTGTTGCCATAGTTCTTTGACTTCCATGGCCATTAGCATTGTTGTTGTTATTGTTATTATTATTATTAATAGTAATAATAATAATAATAATAATATTATAAACCACCTTGAGGCTGGGACTCAAGGCGGTTTACAAGTTTAAAACACGTACAATTAAAACATATAAATATAAATTTACAAAAGTTAAAATAGAATTAAACCCGCAGTAAAATTCAAAACACTTCCCAAATTTTAAAAACAGTAACAACTTTTTTTAAAAAATGCATTAAGTCCAGAGTAGTTCCAAAAGCATGCCTACTCAGGAGTAAGAATCATAGTGTTCTCCAGACCTTGTATAATTTTGTACGCCTCCATCATATCCCACCTAACTCACCTTTTCTCCAAGCTAAACAATCCCAGATGTTGTCACCTTTCCTCATGGGCTCCAGCCCCTTGATCATTTTAGATGCCCTTTTCTGTACCTATGCCTGATGTTATTGTTCGGTGATTACACTGCACTTCTATGTGTTTCAAAGATTTCATTAGGATTTTCCCAAGCCCTACTGAAGAACCCCCATGCCCACCTCCCCCCAAGGAGGCTTCTGTTTCCTCACCACCCATTCCAGCAGGCCGTGCTGAGAGAGATGAGTGAGGGAACGGGGCCATTCCACCAGCCCTGCTGAAAGATTTCATTTTTCACCCGTCTTCCCTCCCCTTCCCTTTTTCCTTGCATGTCGTGACTTTTCGATTGTAAACCTGTGGGCAGGGACTGTCTCCTTTTCTTGATTATTTTGGCTGAGGAATGGTATAAAAATACTCTAAATAAATAAATCCGCAGCATGTTTGCTGTGGGAGAGCTATTTGAGCCGCCCTGAACTGTTACGTGCACAGTGCTGTGACCGACAGTCACTATTGTCGAGGCTCCCTTCCTGAGCTTTCAGAAATGCATTATGCTCTGGGACGGCTTCTCAAGCTGCCATTATTGGTGATATATTTTGTTTCCCTGTCAGAGAGAGGCCCGATTGCCCCTCGCCGTGCCGAAGGATGTAATATCGCAGCTGCGTCGTTTGTCAAATGGTATTTTTCTCCACACTTTTTCACTACCTGCAACCTAACGGCAGTTTTTGTCTGACAAAAAAATTAAGTTAGCAGGTTGCTTCACTTCTGGATATTCGAGGTTTATCTGCGAAAGAGGAACTCTGTTATGGCATTGTTCTCACTGAGGGGAGGGCGAGGTCTGGGTTATACCACTTCAGGCCTCAGATGGGGGCTCACGTGACTGAATGTAGGGTGACCATATGGAAAGGAGGACAGGGCTGCTGTATCTTTAACAGTTGTATAGAAAAGGGAATTTCAGCAGGTGTCATTTGTATGCATGCAGCACCTGGTGAAATCCCCTCTTCTTCACAACAGTTAAAGCTGCAGGAGCCCTGCCTTCTTGACCAGTTACAAAACAAGCTCCTGTTGTGATGAAGAGGGGATTTCACCCGATACTGCATGCATAACAAATGACACCTGCTGAAGTTCCCTTTTCTATACAACTGTTGAAGATACAGGAGCCATGTCCTCCTTTCCATATGGTCACCCTACTGAATGTTAAGGGGAGAACCGTAGCAGAAATAGCCGCTCCCGCCCCTGGGTGCCAATTGGACAAGAAAGTCCTGTACAGTTACTCCTGACCAGATGGTGACAGCGTTATACAAAGACCACAGTTCATGTGGCCTAGCGCTCAGGGAGAATGTCCGCCTTGCCCAACCTGGCGCCCATCCTCCCAATGTTCTGGACTACAACTCCCAGCATGGGACTTGTAGTCCAAAACAGCAGAGGGCACCAGGTTGGTGAAGGCTGATGTAAAAACATAATAAGCCAGGTGCAGCGCAGGCTAGCGGATCCGATGTCAGTGGTGTGGGATATCCGTGCCTGGTTTCTGCGAGAACCAGTCAGAACTCCGAAGGACATTGGAGAGCTCCTTTAAAGCTCTGACTGGTTCGGACAGAAAACTGGAGCGGATTCCCTGCCCCACTGACATCTGAGCCAACAGCCTGCACTGGCTAGAAGTCTGACTGATTCACACTTACCTGTAGCAAAGAGGGGATGGAGGGAAGGAGGTGGCTACGTGACGAAATTTAGTGGGTTGGATCCAGCTTCTTTTCCGTGGGGAGGTGCACTCCCTGGGCGGAGTTCTGCTCACAGTGCTCCCCCGGCAGAAAGAGGGGGGAGGAGATGACCATTGCCAATTTCTCCCTCTGCTATCCACAGCTTTGCCTCCTGTCTGTTCCTGATGTCCTGCAACCCTCCCAAGCAAATTTGAATGAGGTTCATAGGGAGGAGTATCAACGAAGTTCATCGCCTCCATTCCATCAGCGGAATTCCTATAAGGGTTGTGAATGGATCCCCCGATCCGATCCGGATCTGTCAGGTCCAGATCAGGACTGATCCGACTCAGATTGGATCTTCTGTTGCCATAGTTCTTTGACTTCCATGGCCATTGTTATTATTATTAATAATAGTAAAAATGATAATATCCTGCCTTTTGCTCAAGGCTGAGACTCAAGGCAGTTTACAAGTTTAAAACACGTACAATTAAAACATATAAATATAAATTTACTAAAGTCAAAACATAATTAAATCATTATTTACTGTTTTCGTAGAATCATAGAGTTGGAAAGGTCCTACAAGACCATCGCAGGAATCCACCTTAAAGCATCCCTGACAGATGGCTGTCCAGCTATCTCTTGAAGGCCTCTAGGGTGGGAGAGCCAACCACCTCCCTAGGTCATGGGTTCCATTGTTGTACTGCTCTAACAGGACGTTTTTCCTGACTTCCAGCCAGAATCTGGCTTCCTGTCACTTGAACCCATTATTCCACGTCCTGCACTCTGGGTTGATTGAGAAGAGATCCTGGTCCTCCTCTGTGTGACAACCTTTCAAGGACTTTGAATTGATTTTATCTGTAAGCTGCCCTGAGATCCCAATGATATAGGGCAAGATACAAATGTTAAATAAATAAATAAATAAATAAATAACAGACTATTGAGGATCAGGTGGTGGAGTTTAACCCTTTCCCCTCCACCCCAACATAGGCCTGATAACCAACCTCTTAACTCAAATAACAGCTTTAGGGAGAGACTGACTATTGTCAAGATCATGATCAGGGGAGATTATATTCCTTTTCCCTCCCACCACAGTCCCTCTGCTGCTCACACAGACCTGGCATTCTATTTACTTTACAAAAAAGCAGGTACGTTAGTTGCATTCAAGCAGTTAACATAGCTAGGGTTGTTGCGAAGACTCATCTCGTTGGTGCATAAATTGACCCGGAAGTAAATCCCACAGAAGTAAATCCCACAGGTTTACCTGGAAGTAAATCCCACAATAAGTGGGGCTTACACTCCCGTGGATGAGCATAGCAATGCTGCCTCAAACCATCAAATTCTATGGGGCATGAGTGTGCCAAGTCTTTTATTGAGTTGTGTATTCCAATTTCAAGATTAATTCCCGGCCAACCCACCCAAAAAAGAAAGAGATTTGCTTTGTTTTTGTTAGTTTTTTTTAAAAAAAAAAAGCAATTTATTGTGTTTCTTTGCGCCTGCTCCCGGCTAAGTGTACAAATGTAAAAGTTGACGTACTGATGTGTTTAGCGTTAAATTTACAATCCATCCCTGCTTTTAAAATAATAATGATCGGGGTGTTTTGTTTTAAGCATACAGGTGGGCGAGAAAAATGTACTAAATCATATTCACAGAATATACATGGGCCGTGCAAGTTCAGACGTCGCCGGCTCTATGCCAGCGGTATGGACACCGTCCCGTTCGCTCTGCTCCTGCTCCTGAAGTGAACGCTGGAATCCGTGGCATCCTCAGCGTGGTCTTCGGCCTTCTTTTCTTTTAAGCTGTTGATGAATCGTAGCGTGATTTCGTCCCATTCCTCAGGAAGCAGCAGCAGCAAGAATCCCAGGCAGATAATGATGGTGGCCCCTAGCCTGACGACGCTGAAGATCACCTCGCGTTTCAGAAGATCGACAGCTACGTTGCCGGGGCGGGGGGGGGGGGAGGAGAAATGAAAAAAAAGAAGAGTCAGATGGCTGAGCCAAAATGCCACTCCCTCGTTTCACCGCCCCATTTATGGAGGGGGTGTTGCGAAATGTGGGGCCCATTTTAGCCTATCTTCCCGGGAGCTGTTTAAATGCTCGTAAAGCCCCGGGATGGGCGCGCGGTGGGGCAGCATCCACCCCGGGGCTTTCCGCCAACGCTGTGGAGGAAAAAGGTTGAGGGCTTACCCCAACTTTTTTCTCCTGAGCAAGCTGAGGACATGCAAGATGGCATCAAGGCAACTCCAAAGCCTCTCTCCGGAAATGCAGCAGTGGCGTGGTCAGGTGGTGTCTGGTGGAAGGTGACCTGCGATTGGTCACCTTCCACCAGGAAGGAGGCAGGGGTAGCTCCGGTCCCCAGATGGCCGCCCAGTAACCCTACACTCCCTCCTCAGCGGCGGGATTACCCGGTGCCACCCCAGGGGAGGGAAAGTGCGGGGTTTGAAAGGGAGGCAGCGCCAACCCAGTGCCGTGAAGACACCCCACCTGCCCCAAAGACGCTTGCCGGGCTCCTATGTCATACACTTTCTGGTGCCAGGTGAAGCCCTTCTTATTCCCCCTAGCATTTTAGTCTTTCCGTTTCGGTTGTTTTAAACATGTTGCTGTATGTTTCACTTGGTTTTACTTTGTTTTTTTACTTCTGTTTTATAGTGTCGTTTTAAACTTTTATCATGTATCTTACGTTGGGGTTTTTGTTTTGATTTTTTGGCTTTAATAGTCGCGAACCACCCAGAAAGCTTTGGCTATTGGGCTAGGCTGACCAGATAAAATCCAGGTCAGGGCTCATATAACTTTAACAGTTGTAGAGAAAAGGGAATTTCAGCCAGTGTCATTTGTATGCAATTAGTTCCTGGTGATATTCCCTCTTCATCACAACAGTTAAAGTTGCAGGCACTATACTAGAGTGGCCATATACAAAAGAAGGCAGGGCCCCTGCAACTTTAACTGTTGTGATGAAGAGGGAATTTCACCAGGAACTAATTGCATACAAATGACACTGGCTGAAATTCCCTTTGCTTTACAACTGTTAAAGTTACATGAGCCCTGACCTGGATTTTATCTGGTCACCCTATATTGGGCGGTATAAAAATGTCATCAATAAATACATACATAAAAAATAAAATGAAAGTTAGAAACTAACTGAATGAATAAATGAAATCTTCAGGGTGCGTAGGACACATTTCAGGGGAGAAGGGAGGCAAATTTACCACCGCCACCAGCAGCAGCCATATTGTTCTTTCTTTGGCAGTCACTGGCTGGAGACCACCATGTTGCTGCCCTCATAATGCCGCTGTAATCAAAGCTATATCACCATGTCATTGTTTTCCAGCAGTATTGGGGGGCTGGCTTGGGTGCCTCCACTGGAAGCCGCCAGTTTGGTCTCCAGAATGTTCCTATGATGAACGATGCTATGTGATTATGCCTGGTGTGGAGAAGGTGGACAGGGAGACATTTTTCTCCCTCTCTCAAAATACTAGAACCCAATGGGGTCATCCCATGAAGCTGATGGGTGGAAGATTCACGACAGATAAAAGGAAGGACTTCTTCACATAGCACAGAGTTAAATTATGGAATTCACTACCATAAGATGTGGTGATGGCCACCAATTTGCATGGCTTTGAAAAGGGGGTTGGATAAATTCCTGGAGGGGAAGGCTATCAATGGCTACTGATGGTTATGTGCTACCTCCAGTATCTGAGGCAGTAAGCCTGTGTGCACCAGTTTTGGGGAACATGGATGGGAGGTTGCTGCTGCATTCGTGTCCTGCTTGTGGGTCCCTGGCCGACAGCTGGTTGGCCACTGTGTGAACAGAGTGCTGGACTAGATGGACCCTCGGTCTGATCCAGCAGGACAATTCTTATGTTCTTATCTCTCACAAGAGAGCATAGTGGAATCAAAATGGTGGTGGCTGTGAGAAGCATGGTACATCTGGGCCAGATCTACTCCAAGCAGGATGTAGCGGTATGAAAGTGGTATATAAAAGTCAGGAGCCACACCAAGCAGGATATAGCAGTATATGGTATGTGTCAATGGGCCCCAACAGTTGTCAGTGCACTTCAATACTGCTCTAAAGCAGAAGTGTGACTCCTGTCTTTTATATACCGCTTTCATCCTGCTATATCCTGCTGGTTGTAGATCTGGCTTGGAAGGAGTCCTGTTGTTACAGCTGTGAAACAGGCAGCAGCAAAGGAAAGGATTACGTGAATTCCTCCCACCCACCCCAAAATTAAGCCAAAAGTTCTAACCTTCAGCCTTTCAGCCCAGATTTAATTGGCTATACTTAGGATAACACTTGACCATCTGCCCTGCGGCTTGGCTTCCACCTGACACCCCATTCTCACCATTGGCTGATTTGCTGTGATCCTCATGGAATGTTCACAGACATTCTGACTGCTCAGGCTGCCAGCAGCAACAGAATGCTAGCAAGCAGCACAATGTCTACGCAGGGAGTGAAAGATCAGTTTGGCCAAAGGATGGGCTGAACGTTCATGTGGTGATCTGAACCCTTAGCAGCTGCATTTCCTCCCCAATGTGACCACCCCACACTCACCTGATGTTTGCAGTTCCCTGTAATGTGATACAGAAGCTATACAGATGGAGTTGAGAGGGGGCCATTCTACCAGTCCTGCTGGAATTCTACTTAATTCTTTTCTTTCCCCTTCCCACCCATCTTTCCTTGTATGCCGTGTCTTTCTCGATAGTACAACTGCAGGCAGGGACTAGCTTGTTTTAATAATTGCAAGTAAGCCATTCCAGGACTCTTTTAGCAGAAGAGTAGGATAAAAACTACTGTAAATAAATGACTGTCACTCATCCAGGAACTGTGGAACTCCCTGCCGAGGGATGCTAGGTTAGCTGCTTCTCTGTTGTCCTTCTGCCAATAGGCAAAGACATTTTAATTCAAGCAGGCCTTTGGCGTGTAAGCTGGTCCGTTCAGTTGTATCCTATGATCATTGTGTTTTTCATACTGTTTTTAATGTATTCTTTCTTATTTTTACATTGTAGCTTTGTTCCTATGGTGCAAGCGCCCTCAAGTGCCATTTTCTCAGTGGAAAGGTAGGATGCAAATAAAAGCAACCAACCAATCAAGCTATTTTATTGAGAGTCCCATAGCTCCATGTAGACAAGCACTTTTGAACCAAGGGTGGAGAAACTCTTTCAGCCCGAAGGCCGGATTCCATTTTGGAGACACTCTTGGGGGCTGCCTCCCAGTGGTGGGCAGGGCAAAAGGCAAAAGGGGCAGGACAAAAATACCCCCCCCAAAAAAAAACCCTGCATGAAGCACCTGGTGAAATTCCCTCTTCATCCCAACAGTTCAAGCTGCAGGAGACCTGCCCTCTTTTGTATCTGGTCCCTCTAGTATAGCTCCTGCAGCTTGAACTGTTGGGATGAAGAGGGAATTGCACCAGGTGTTGCATGCCTACAAATGACACCTGCTGAAATTCCCCTTTCAATACAACTGTTAAATATGCAGGAGCCCTGTCCTCCTTTTCATAGGGTCACCCTATATTGGATTGGGACCCCAGACTTGAGGTTCCGCACCTCTGTTTCAAATGATCAACGTGTTTTAAGCGACCAACATTCATGATTCATATACCTGCATTGCCAGGAACACTCAGCACCGTCCCGATAGAGATTAAGATGGGGAATGTAAGAACAACGCCGACGTTCACCAAAATATTAAATGCTATAAAAGGGAAAGAAGAAAAGCATGAGTCTGTGAAGAAGGCCAGATCTACACAAAGCGGGATAAAACACTCTGAAAGCAGTTTGAAAACAGTATATGGAACGTGTCATGGTTCCCAACAGCTGTCAGCGCACTTCCAAACCATTATAAAGCAGCAGAGCAGATCCTGCTGAAGGCTCTTCTGTGCCAACTGGATCGGAATCTTCAAGGAAATATGTTGGTTTAACAAAACCAATGTAGGGTGCAATCCAGTGCATGTTTAGACAGAAAAAAAAGTCCTACAACTGCCGGTATGCCCCAGCTAGGGCATGCTGGGAGTTGTAGGGCCGGGGCATGCTGGGAGTGGTATGCCCACAGCATGCTGGGAGTGGTATGGCTTTTTTCTGTCTAAACATGCATAGCATTGTGCCTTTAAGCTCCCAAAAGCTCTGGGAGGCCTTCACCTGATTTGTTCTCCCCAGCCCCTGCTTTTTAGAAGTATACTACTGCTATACATCAGGGATGGGCAATTTATGGCCCTCCAGATGTTGTTGGACTACAACTTCCATCAGACCTAGCCAGCAGAGCCTGTGGTGAGGGATGATGGGAAGTATTGTACATTAGAGTGACCGTATGGAAAGGAACAGTTGTGTCGGAAAGGAAATTTCCGCAGGTGTCCTTTGGTGAAATTCCCCTCTGCGTCACAACAGTTAAAGCTGCAGGAGCCCAGCCCTCTTGATCAGATACAAAAGAGGGCAGGGCTCCTGCAGCTTGAACTGTTGCGATGAAGAAGAGGGAATTTCACCAGGTGCTGCATGCATACAAATGACACCTGCGGAAATTCCGTTTTCTATGCAACTGTTAAAGATACAGGAGCCCTGTCCTCTTTTCTATATGGTCACCCTGTTGTACATGGATTTTCCATTTAGCAACCAGGCCTAATAGCCAAACAGCTGCTGCCACAGCTCTCTCCCATGAATTTGCCTAATCTTTCTTTCAAGCCATTGGAGCCTCCAAGCAGCCACCAAAACATATTTTAGAATCCAAATGTATTTGTTGGATATTCCTTTGTCTGTTCTGCCTCTACCACCAATTCACAGGATGACCCCAAGTTTGGGTGTTTTTAGAACTGGAAACTGCTGACATTTTTACATCACTGTTCCTCTCTCTTAAATTCCTCTCTAAATAAGAAACACACACAAAAAGAATCCATCAAGGAAGCGGATACTAGAAGTCATGTTTAATGAAAAGTCTAGGAGGGTTCAACGAAAAATCTAGCAAACTTGTGACTGGCCACTCACAGAAGTTTGCGGGTGCTTTCAATGACGTCGGCAACTTCCTGAACATCTCCCACACCTTCCCACAGTAATTCCTTTTTTTTAAAAACCCTGTGATATCCCAATTCTACTGAAATATCTTGGGATTTCCTAGCGTGTACAGGGGACATTGCACTACAAATCACCTGCTACAGTGCACTGTCCCATTCAGGGCTATAAGCACCAAGAGGAGGGGAAATTTTCCATTATAGACCACGTGATCACCCCTCTCGGCCCGTGTAATGCAGCCCATTACAATTGCACAAAAGAAGCAGGAAGCAAAGCCCCGGTACGGCAACACGATTTCCCCTTAATCTAAAGATGTCCCCAAAGATTCTGCTGCAAATGAAGAAGACAGGAACGTTTTCTCCCACACGTACCTAGCCAGAGGCCCGCGATTCCACACAGGTAGCCCCAGGGCACCACTGAAAAAGGTGTCCAGTACTCCACCTTTGTAAAATACAGTATGACAGGCATGAAGGATAGGAAGATCAGGTTGAAGAAGCCGAGAGTCGAGACGAAGTGGGCGGCTTCCCCAAAGTTGGCACTTCCAAGGAACATCTTAAACAAAACCTAAGACGGGGGAAGGAAAACATAGAATCATGGAATAGTAGAGTTGGAAAGGGGCCTATAAGGCCATTGAGTCCAATCCCCTGCTCAGTGCAGGAATCCATCCTAAAGCATAAGATTGGGAATGGGGATGGAGTACGAACTCAAGTGATGTTTGTCACATGCCCACTGCACAGCTGGGACCTGTGCAGCAGCAGCCCACGCACCTGGGGAGCAGTGGTTCAGGTGCCCACTAGTGAGAAAATACAGCTTGTCCCTTCCTCCTGGCAGGGGAACCTGAACTCGGGGCCAGTGCATAGGCAGCCAGAACATGCTTTGTGGACTGAATTCTATAGAGAAGGCTTCCCCATCCTGGTGTGTTCCCAGCCAGCATAGCCAACAGTAAGGGCTCATGGGAGTTGTATTGTTTCACAATGAAAACCATAGACCACAGCAAGTCAGGACATAATATAAAGCTTTCAAAGCTCAAAAATGCCATGTAAAACCAAAATAAAACCAGCAGCAGTTAAAGACCCGGGGACAGCCTGGGTGAAAAGACGTGTTTTCAGGAGGCTTTTAAAGGATATTACCTATTCTGCCTCCTGAAACTCACGAGGGAGGGTTTTCCAGAGGGTGGGTGCCACTATGGAGAAGGCCCGCCATCGAGGGTCTTCATAGCGACATTTCGTACATTTCAGAATGACCAACAAGACCTCCTCTGGGGATCTTAAATGTCATCTGGGTGTACAGAAGGAAAGGCATCGCAGTCACAAGTTGTTTAGGGCTTTATAGGATAATAGCATGACCTTGTATGTGGCTCGGTAGCTAACGGGCAGCCAGTGCAGTTCTTTTACCACAGGTGTTACGTGAACACAGCTAGCCCCACATAGATCGCATTACAGTAGTGTAATCGTGAAGTCACCAGTGCATGGATGACCATGGCCAGGCTATCCCTATCCAGGAACGGGCATACTTGGTGCACCAACCGAAGTTGGTAATGGGCGCTCTGAGCCACCGAAGCCACGTGGGCCTCCAGCGACAAAGACGGATCCAGGAACACCTCCAAACTACAGACCTTCAGAGGGAGTGCAACCACATCCAGAACAGACAAACACCCCACTTCCCCGATGTAGGCCCAAACATCTGGAAGGCCGCACATTGCCCACCCCTGTTTTAGAAGAAGAGTTCTCATTTAAATTATGGAGCTCTCCTGGAGGGCAGAGGATGCTTGAGAGGACGCAGAATCCAGGGGAGTCCCTCCTAACCCCCGAGGAGGTTTGCACCTGCAATCGGAGAGAGAGATGCTGCAAATGTGAGTTCCCCCCCCCCTCTCACTGGAGGGGTCGTTATTAGCTTTCAAAATTTTCTCCCGGTCGAGCGCCGTCAATAAAATGCCAGCCCAGAAGAAGACGGGCGGAACGCAGCGACGTTAATCTCGCTGCTGTGGAATAATAGAGTTTTCATTAAGACTCGATAAAACCGAATCCTTGGTGGCCGCAAAGTAATTATCTCCGATGTAACTTTCTCCCGGCGCACCTGGCTTGGAATGTCAATGAGGCAGCCAAAGAGAGGAAGGAGCATCATTTTCAAGAGACCTCGCTTTGTTTGTCTGTGCGTGCGTGTGTTGAGAGAGTTTTTGAAAGTATTACGATGGGAAGGAAATGCGCCGACCTACCTTATACAGCGCAGAGGTCGATGCGGATCCAACGGCGTAGGCAACACCGATAATTGAATCGCCATGGAAACCATCTGCATATGCCATCATCACAATCCCGGTGATGGCCATTATTGCAGCGACTATCTGCATAATCCGAAAGGAGAGAAATGTAAAGTGACTTTATTATCTGGAAAGAGACGTGATGAGGCTGCAGTGGGCACGTCTATAGAATGCTTCTCCTTTTAACGTTCATCTTCCAGATTCCCAATTTAAAAAGGTGATTCGGAGACACCGAACGGAAACGAAGGACCGGATTGGAAGCGTCGGCTAGGCTGACAACACGGTGGCTGATTTCAGACAACACGATAGTCAATGGTGGGGTAATAATCAACTTTACAATTGTTCATCTAGGAGGTACTCCCCACACAACATGGTAATAAATAATCAACTGTGGTGTGGATGAGGATCAGCACTGAGTTGACTATGGCAGCATTCGGACGACACGATAGTCAATACAACTGATGATTGTTTCCCCACCCCAGTTGCTTATTGTGTCGTCCGAATTCAGCCGGTACATTTGCGTCGCCCCCCACCCCCCCGTCATCTCCTCGTGAAACTCAGTCAAGGAGCTTTTATTAAGATTATTTTAGTTTTATAATCCCTTTGGGAAAAATTGCTCCAAGATCAGATTGTTTGGTTTTACAAGTTGTGGCCTATAAACCATGGGGCGGGGGAGGGGGGGGAGGGGGAGGCGTTGCAGCACAGCCGTGGAAATTATGGTTCCAGGAAATGAGAGATGAGATGGAGGTTGGTTCCATCTCCAGACAATGACGGCACTTGTGGCATCGAAGAAGCAGCCTCCCCCATTTTTGGTGGGTTTCAATAAGGTGACCCTATGGAAAGGAGGACAGGGCTCCTATATCTCTAACAGCTGCGGAGAAAATGGGATTTCAGCAGGTGTCATTGGTATGCATGCAGCGCCTGGTGAAATTCTGTCTTTTTCATCACAACAGTTAAAGCTGCAGGAGCCCTGCCCTCGTGACCAGATACAAAAGAAAGCAAGGCTCCTGCAGCTTTAATTGTTGTGATGAAGAGGGGATCTCACCAGGTGCTGCATGCATACCAATGACACCAGCTGAAATTCCCCTTTCAACACAACCGTTAAGGATACAGGAGCCCGGTCCTCCTTTCCATATGGGCAGGATCTACACTACTGCTTTAAAACGGTTTCTAACAGTAGTGACAGCTGTTGGGGCCTCGGACACATTCATATACAGTCTTTAAAACATTTTCAAAGTGCCATATCCTGCTTGGTGTAGGTGTAGACCATAGTCACCTTAGTTTTAAAAACAACAACAGCCATGCAGGAGAAGTAACTGTCAATAACAGAATAGATAGGCCACCTTGCAGGGGTGCTGAACGTCACGCCAGGGTGCAACAACTGGCCCACTCGGGGTCCCAACTGAGGCCTCCAGGGTTCCGCAGAAGACCACACCCCTTTCCCCGGTCCACTGACCATTTGGTCTTTTCCCAACATTTGTGCCATTTTTTTCCCATTCTAAAAGGTGGAAAACGCCTCTCCAAAGGTTTAAGGACTGGCAGGAAGATCTTGAAGCTAAGATACGCTGGGCTGCTTTTCATTTTTGGCCCTGCCCCTTTTGCCTTCAGCCACACCCACCACTGGAATGCCATCAACAGCTTCTCTGAAACGGATTTCAGCCCCTGGCTGAAAGAGGTCCAACCCCCCCCCCCCCCGGTATACCACTTTCAGATTTAGGTAGGGGGAAAGGGCAAGGGTCAGGAGATGCTTCCCAAAGCTATTGGTTCGGACGTAATAATAAACCATAGTTTAGCACTCTGTGAAGCAGCCTGTTCTAGCATTGGATTTGAGCGCTACCTTCTCCCCTCTAGCCTTGTTACTATAAAGAGGAGATTGGAGGCAATGACTTCCTGGTTTAAACTAAGTGCAGTTTGTCTGTACATCCAAATGGAAAACTGTGGTTAGTTTAAACTACAATTCATCAGAACAGGCCAGGTTAAGAAACCACACTTGCATCCTGGTTTGTTTCAATAATCATTGTTTAAGGGCACAATCCAAGGCATTTTGTTGTTGTTGTTAGAGCCAGTGCAGTGAAGCGGCTAGAGTGTTGGACTGGGAGTCAAGGGATCTGGGTTCTAGTCTCCACTCGGCCATGGAAGCTCATTGGGTGACTTTGGGCCAGTCACAGACTCTCAGCCCAATCTACCTCACAGGGTGGTGGTTGTTGTGAGGATAGAAATGGAGAGGAGGAGGAGGATTATGTAAACCACCTTGGGTTCTTGGAGGAAAAAAGGTGGAATATAAATGTAGTAAATAAATGTTTAGACAGAGAAAAATGACTTTTTTCTATCTAATCGTGCATAGTATTGTGCTCTAAAGTAACCACAGTTTGTCCTTTTGGACATAACAACAAACCATAGCATGTTTAATCTTCATTGCCGATGCTTCTAATCTCCTCCTAATGGCCATGCCGGAAGAGGAGGAGGTATAAGCAAGCTAAAGGTTTGCCCAGGCTCATTTGCACAGCAGAAAACTATGATTTAGCTTTAAGTTCAAACTGGGCCTATGATTTAGTGGTGGAATGACCCAGCTGCTCACTCTGGGCCTTTTCCAGGTGGCACTATGGCAAACCCAGGTTTAGCCTCAAGTGTATCATCCTGAACAAACTAGATGTGATAGTAGCAGATGTGATCTCATCCCAAGCACATAGAAAGCAGGGGATATGGAACCCCAGTTTATAAACCAGTGGAGGCTGGTGGCTCTGATGTCAGTGGGGCAGTGAATCTGCTCCGGGTTTCAGTCAGCACCAGTCAGAACTCTCCAAGGTGCTGACTGGTTCTGACTGAAACCTGGAGTGGATTCACTGTCCTCCTGATATCAAGAGCCACCAGCCTCCACTGGAGGAAACGAGGAGCACATTCAGGTGATGGATTACGGCTCAGGGGTAGAAGCCTTTCGTTGCATACAGAAGGCCGCAGATTCACTCCTGTCATCTCCAGTTAAAAAGATCAGCTAGAAGGCGATGGGGAAAGGCCTCTAATTAGAAATACACCGAGCAGAAAAGCCTTCTCCAACCTGGTACCTTCCAGTTATCTTGGCTAGTTAACCATCTGCCTTTTATTTAACCCAGTAATGAATCTATGCTAAGACAGGGCTCCTGTATCTTTAACAGTTGAGTAGTAAAGAGAATTTCAGCAGGTGTCATTTGCATGCATGCAGCACCTGGGGAAATTCCCTCTTCATCACAACAGCTAAAGCTGCAGGAGCCCTGTCCTCTTTTGTATCTGGTCTCGCTAGGCACATGGTCACCCTCTATTTAACTAAAGTTGCATCTTATCAAAACCTAAAGATAAACGTCCTTCTGGAGATACTGAAAGATGACTTCTGAAGCAAATGCCTCTGCTCAGGGTCAGCAGGAAAAGGGCAGCTTTATTGATTTCTTTTTTCAGCCCCTGCTACCGTAGCACACAGCCTCAGAAAATAACCGCCGTTACCTCTCAGCACCATCAATTAAAATTTGTCCTCATGGATTAAAATTGCCCTCCACTGATTAATTAACTAAAGCTTTTGTTGATGAATCCACTGATTAAACCGATCCAAGCTTGCAGCTCTAGTATTTATTTTATGGTTCTTTTTGTCCAATTCACTTTGTTCTTTAATGAGCACTCATATTGAATTTGATGAGGGAGATAAGGAAACACAGAGTTTGCAATATGAGGTGCTGGAGGAGGAGGGTAATGCCTTCCTGCAGCCAGACACAGAATTACAGTGGACCGGGATTTCTAGCAATTATACATAGGCTTCAATACAAGTGGACCAAACACCCAAATAAGTATCCATTTGAAGGTGGTCTGTATGCCACCCGTTCATATATTGAAAGCATTGTAAGTTCCTCAATTCTTTGCATTATAGGAGGTGAGTGTTTATATTTCCAGTGCAGTAATATCAATCTTTTAGCTGTCCATTTATGCTAACCAGTGAGAATCCATTTATGCTGACCAGTGAAGATTAAAGACTGTTCCAGTACAAAGTTTATCTGTGTAATAACCTCCCCACGAAAGGAAGCCGCTGCTGGACATTGCCAAAATGTGCGTTTAAAAGAAGCATTCCCTCTATCACACTGCCAACGATTATCTGAATGAGACAAGCCCTTATTAAAGATATGTTGTGGTGTCCACCAGACATGAAGCAAACGCTTTTTGCTGAATAAAACACAGCCTAAGATCCATAGACACACGAGAGGAAGATGCCAAAGCAGCAATCCATACAATAGACATTTTGTGATGGTGCCCACAGCAGTTTCTCAAATTCCCAAATGCACCCGTGGGTCCAACAAAGTTGGGGACTCCTGGTCTAAGAGTCCAACCCTCTTGCCCTAAAGGTGGGCTCTTTCCATGCACAACTCGACGCTTCTCTGTACTAACGAACAGGCTGGAAAGCTTGTTGAGCAGTAGTACGGGGCAGCGGAGGCGGGGGCGGCAGCGGAGGGGGCAGCGGAGGCAGCAGGTAAGGAGCATGAGTGGGGGGAGAGAGTGCGAGTGGGGGGAGGGAGGGAGTGCCGGCCCAGTGTTTTTCCCCATAGACTTGCATTGGGGGAAAGCTTTCTTTCCCCCAGTGCAAACCTATGGGGGAAAACACTGTTATCATATCAGAACTTCCGATATTTATTAAATATCGGATCTGATCAAATCCAGATACCCCCCAATATAATCAGACCCGAATTTTTTTATATCGGAATTTCCAATAATGATATGATACGATAATTTCGGCTGTGCACATCCCTAATCGAAACTATAAAACCACATGCTTTCACTCATGAGTCCAGCTTCAAGACCTGTTCTGCAACCAACAGAATTTTACCATAAAATATCTTGAAGGTGGGGCTTCTTGGAGGTGGAAACCCTCCCTGAAAAATGTGGTATGTTTCAAACATCTCCTGAAAATGCCCTTGTTCACCCAGGCTTTTGCTGGCTTGTAATTAATTGCAATTAATCATAGGCTGCTCCATTTTCCTGTTCCATATTTTGTATTGTTATTGTAGTTGAAATGATTTTTAATAGTGTATTTAAATATATTATATTTGTTACATTTATATTCCACCTTTTCTCTTCTTTAATGAACCCAGGATGGCATCCATAATCCCCCTCCTCTCCATTTTATCCTCACAAAACCCTGTGAGGTAGGTTGGGCTGAGAGTCTGCGATTGGCCCAAAGTCACCCATGGTCAGGTGGGGACTAGAACCTGGATCTCCCGACCCCTAGTCCAACACCACACTGGCTGTCGGCTTTTAATATTTATGTGGCTTTTAACATGGCTTTTAACATTTAGATCTGACCACTTAGTGGCTTCATTATCTTAAGTGGTCTGTTATATAAGATTATTATTATTATTATTATTATTATTATTATATTACACTTATATACCGCCCCATAGCCGAAGCTCTCTGGGCGGTTTACAAAAATTAAAAAGGTTGAGCATTAAAAAGACAATATACAAAATTTAAAACCATAAAACAGCTGTCATTAAAACACTTTAAAACATTTTAACTGTTAAGCCTGGCCACAATATCAATCAAAACCTCAACTTGAGCTATTAAAATGCCTGGGAGAAAAGAAAAGTTTTGACCTGGCGCTGAAAAGATAACAGTGTTGGCGCCAGGCGGGCCTCATCGGGGAGATCATTCCATAATTGGGGGGCTTATTGGTAATGTAAGGCTTATTACTCGAAAGCTGCCAGACTGATTTTGCTCGTTTTTGTTTTAAACTGAAGCTTGAGCAGTGTAGATGTGCAGAAAATTTTGGAACTTTGAAGAAGTTCAAAGTTTAAGCTTTAATAGCAATTAATTTCCTCCATGCCAAACAGGATGACAGACAGGCCTGCTCAGTGAATCTGTGGTGTGAAGGCGGGCCCAAGCCCAGCTGCACAGTTAGGCTGTCGCCACCTGTGGGGAGGGGGAAGGGGACGGAAGCCAATCGGGACACAGAGGGAGGGGGAGGGGCTGCACCACCTGCAGATTTCAGAGGGGGATTCACTACACATGAGTCACATTTGCATTACTCATGAAGCTCTCTGTAGTGAGGGGCAGAAAAGTGAGAAAGGAACAGGAATTCTAGCACGCAACTCCAGCCTCAAGCATTATCCAAGACTCAGAAACGGAGAGGCAGTCGACAAGCAGGACATGGTGCAACAGCACCCTCCCGCCCATGTTCCCCAGCAACTGGTGTCTATAGGCTGACAGCCTCTGATACGTTCCACACCTCCCACGTCCCGGTGCCTCCTCACAGGCACAGGGTTCACACCAGGCAAGAAGCAATGGAGAGAGTAGGCTGTGCTTCTCTCATGGTATGCCACGTTGGGGATCTTCACTCTCAAAGGGGGCAAAGGAGAACGATCGAGGCTCCACTGGAGGAAGAAGCTCCCTGGGATCTGTGAGGTCCCAGAGGCCTTGCGCCTGCTCATTCCTGGACTCCAGACGCAGCTCCTGCTGCAGCCTCATCCCTAGGTCCTTTCTTAAGGGCATTGCTGCTGGAAGGAATGGTTGGGGTGGGAGCCGGAGGAGAGACTCTGGCCGTTTCTACACCAGCCTTTTTTTACTGGGGCTGCCCCTGGGTGGTCCCTGTGCGTTCAGATGACACACAGGGACTCCCAGGGGAGGGGCGCGGTTTTTCCCAAGGATAAGGAATTCCTGGAAAATCCCGGGAACTTCCTAAGACTGCAGGAGATGTGGACGCCTGTCCTGCACCGTGCGGCTCCGTGCCCATCAGGGGAGGGGGTGGCAGCAATTTTGCCACCCCTGGGATAGCAAGGAGGGGGGGCAGTTTGAGGGGTTGAGGGGAGCAAGTGTGCTCTTTCGATCCTTCCCGGGGGGGGGGGGGGAATGGCGGCCGCAACTGTGCGACATCCCAGGAGGAAGCCGGGACATCGCACTTCCTGTAAAGAAAGAAGAGGACAATCCCGGAAGCAGGTATGTCCGGGATCATCCCCAGGCCCTCCCACTACACCTGTAGGTGTTGTAGAAAGGGCCTCTCTTTTTGCCACCTGGGCTTGCCTGTTTCCACCTGCCTTGCCACATGCCCAGCCCCAGGAGCCTTCAGAAGGAAACAGCAGCAGAAACTGCTACTTTGGATGCCTGCGAAGGAGTTTGTTCTGCCTCCAGGACAGCTTGAAGGCATCTATCCAAGGAGAGGCATTTCCTCTCTCCCCTCTCCTGGTGCTTTGCTGCCAAGAGACGGCTGGGAAGGGAGAGATGACATAGGGGGGGGGAGGGTGCCCTTTTCATGCTCAGGACATGAGACCCTGGTGAGAGGAGGGTCTCTTTCAGCAGCTTGGCCGTGGGCTGCTTGAAGTGCCTCGTGGGTTCTTTCCTTCCCCTTCTTCGCTACGGGTTTCGTGTGGATGAGACGTCTCACTGTTCGGACCCGTCACACGAAACTGCTGAATGGATCGTTTGATGTGAGTAATCTTGATTTTTATTGGCACTGGATGTTGTTAACTGATCGGCTGGTATGCCGCACGCTTCTTTACATGTTGATCCTTTTAAAATGACCTGACACCGAGTTCATATTGTATAGTAAGGGCGGGGGCTGCATTCCCAGGCATTCTAGTCCTCCCGCTCCGTCGCATTTAAAACCTTTGCTCTGCCGTCCGGTTTTATTTCGCTTCGCACTTCGACGCGGTCGTTTTAAACTTGGTCCATTTTAAGTGGTACCTTATGACGTATTTTGTGGCGTTCGTTGTTGCGAACTGCCCAAAGAGCTCCAGCTATGGGGTGCTATGGAAATGTAAGGAAAATAAAGTAAGTTTGTTTGTTTTGCAAACCGCTTTGAGCACAAGGTTTTGTGGTGAAATGCGGAATATGAATACACTGAGAGCTCCATCACACCAGCGATTTATCGCGCTCTTGCCATGCCCGGCATGGGTTTTTGCAGCGCGGGGCTCACACGACATGGTCCCTATCCTGTGCTCATCTCTCCTCTTCCCCTCCCTTTTTCAGCTTATTCTGGAGCAGGGAAAGTCTGGGGTGTTTTTTTCCCCCTCCATGCACAATGAAGCCGCTCCTCCCTCCCGTGTATTGCTGCCCTTGCGCTATATTGGACCATCCATTTTTTTTGTTGGGGGGGGTGTCGAAAGGCAGTCTCACTGACAAAAGAGAAGAGCGGGGCGGTTCTCTGCTCAACTGCTCAACCGTGAAGGGGGAGGGAGAGAGGGCACCCAAACACCTCATGGAGAAGGCAAGCGAGGCCACCGCCACCCATGCCCAGGACTTGGGCCCATTCAACAATGTGGCTCTTACTCCTGAGTAGGCATGTCTAGGTTTCCTGCCCAGAACAATGTCGGCTTCCCCTTGCCATCCCAACATTGACCACAAACTTCTCCAGAAACTAATTGTAATACTTTCTCTTCACTGATCTTGTTTAACTGATCTTAGGGGAAAGCCTAGTATGTTGTTTTACTGTAATTGCACAGTTTCAGGCTGCTGTACTATTGTATTTGCGCAGAAATATATATATTAAAAAAAAATTTTTAAATTAACCGCAGGGGGAAGGAGAACGTAGGGGGCGGAGTGGGCGATTTCACTGGCATAGTAGTGATACAGGTGAAACAATACAGGAGCGCAATAATGCACAGGCATAAAAGTGCCCAGTGCTCAATTCACTTAGGAAACGGAGGGGGGAGGAAAGCGGATGCAAACTGGGGGGGGGGGAAAGTAGGTGTAATGGAGCTCTGAGTATTGATATGCATCCTGCCTCTGAGGATGTGTCTTTCTGGTGCATCTCTCTCTCTCTCTCTCTCTCTCTCTCTCTCTCTCTCTCTCTGTATGAGTCTTAAGCCATCTGCTGTTCTTGTCTTCCTGAGTCTTTAGCAAACACTGGTTTAGCAAACACCTGTACATCCCACTCAGTTTTATTTATACAAAATGCCTTGAGTGGAAACAAGCAATAAGAGGAAAAACAGCCAAGCAGGTACCATTGAGAGGCAAGCGGGTTATTTGGCATTTTCAGCAACGTTGGCCCCCATATTTTTTCAGCCCATTCTTTTTCTGTTTCTCTGCAAAGCTCATGTTCCTCGGGACCATGTTCCTCAGATTCATATTTATTCAATCAGGGTTTCTTAATGTCGTTTCTCTGCCACCGGCAAGACTGGCTGTGCGTGGTGTGGTTCATGAACTTGGCCATGGCTTAAACCCACACCTCTGCTGCTGCTCAGGCCGAAACCAGAAGACAGCCCATTTTCCCACCATCTACCCACCACTGGGGACTGGCCTTTTGTGGCCTCTGCCATCCCCAATTCAAGCCACGTGCCTACAGCCGCAGAAGCAAATGGCTGCCTATGAGTAAAATGAAAGTTCTGGGCTTGGGAGTGGAGGCAAATCTTGCCCTGAGCACTAGCTAATGTGTGCAGTGTGGTGTAGTGGCTAGAGTGTTGGACTGGGAGTCCGGAGATCCGGGTTCTAGTCCCCACTCGGCCATGAAAGCTCACTGGCGCCATTTCTACACCAGGCTGTTTGCCTGGGATGGCCCCTGGCTGGTCCCTGTGCGCCGATGGTGTGTATTAGGTACTTCCGGGATCGCCCTCCCTTCCTCCCTCCCTCTACACCCCTATGATGTCGAAAGGGCTTGGGTGACTTTGGGCGAGTCACAGACTCCCAGCCCAACCAACCTCACAGGGCTGTTGTTTTGAGGATAAAATGGAGAGGGGGAGGAGGAGGATTATGTATGCCACTTTGAGTTCCTTGGAGGGGAAAAGGCGAGATATAAATGCAAGACTAAATAAATAAATGAATAAATAAAATGCATTTTTACACAGAAAAAAAGTCCTGCAATTGTAAGGCTTTTTTTCTGTCTAAAAGTGCATAGGATCGCATAACTGAGGCTGTGTGAAGCCAAGCTCTGCCCTCCATCCACATGTGAAAGGATGTGAAGATCAGTCAGTTATGCACGAGGCAAACTTTCTGCTTTCAAATAACCATAAATGGATTATTCCACAACTGACCACTTTTGCACTTGCGCTGGCCCAGGCATGAGAGAATTCTGCCATGGTCCATGTGCCATTTTCATGGAACTGGCCTCGTTTTGTACGGTTTTAATTAATGACTTCAAACAGGGATTCGCTCTGGCATCATTTTGGATTTCGATGGAGGTTTTGTTTATTTTAAATCTGCCGATTGCATGTGCACATGGAATTGTTAATTCCATTTTTTTGCAGCTCGTAGCATAAACAAATAAAATTGACTACTAGTAAATTTGGAATTCCAACGATGTACCTTGCAGACTAGCTGTCGAGACAAACAAAATTACGGCTGTAATGGCCTCTTTGTATTGATAGCTTTCCCTATCTTACTGCCCTCCGGATGCATTGGACTATAATTCCCAGTGCCCATGCTGTCTGGGGATGTTGGGAGCTGTAGTCCAACACATCTGAAGGCAAGTTGGGGAAGGCTCAAGATTCATGGAATAATGGGCTCAAGTTATAGGAAGCCAGATTCCGGCTGGACACCAGGAAAAACTTCTTGATAGTTAGAGCAGTACGACAATGGAACCAATGACCTAGGGAAGTCGTAGGCTCTCCCACACTGGAGGCCTTCAAGAGGCAGCTGGACAACCATCTGTCAGGTATGCTTTAAGGTAGATTCCAGCATCGAGCGGGGGGTTGGACTCAGTGACCTTACAGGCCCCTTCCAACGCTACTATTCTATGATTCTATGACAAGTCCTTTTCCAAGGTGGGACATGCCCATTCTTGCCCTCTTGGAATCCCACATATTTCTCCATAGCTGCAAAACCAGTCCCCCCCCCCCCCCATGTCCTGTCACAGTCTGGCAGAAGCCTGGATGGAGCATTGCAAAGGAAGGTGTGCAGCTATGCATAGAAGAAGGAGCAGGCTTGATTCTCAATGGATCCCATTAAGTTCTATGGAACAAAGTGAACTGATTGAAATCTGGGACTCATCTGAGAAGGCGGCAAAAGCTGCCTCTTGCCTCAGACCAAGGGCAGGGAGCAAGTTCATTCCCCAACAGAGTGGTTTCCTCAGATGTACCCCTTTACTTTCTTCCATAGAAGTGAATGGGAGTGCTGCTCAGAAGCTCTATGGGAAAAGTAAAATGTAGAATTTCGGAGTGCAAGTTGAAAAACAGTCTATAAATTGTGCCCCTTCCATATAATATATAGGCTCTCACTCCACCCACCCCATGCCCATTATAACAACAGGTGATGATGATAATAATAAAGGAAAGATTATACAAGCATTTGTGGGAGAGAGTCTAATATTTCCCATTCTTATAAATGTGTTCCCGTGGGGCAAAATCAACATACAACTGCAAGAAATTCTGCGTTGGCTTTCAGTGGATTCATTGCCTGTGGTTATATCTCAGTTTCGCCTCCAGAGGGCAGCATTTATGAGAATGGAGAACTGTAGAAGAACACCTGGAAAAGGTGACCTCGTGGTGAGGTTTCCCTGTAAAAATGATTCATATAAACTCAGACCAAGATTTCCAGAATCCTGTAGGTGATGCCAAATTCTTCTGTTCCCAGAACAATCTCGACCAGGCAGACATACCACCTGTTTATATTGTCCGCTACAAAGCTAACAAGAAAATACGAATACAACATGCATTCTTCGCAGCATCGTAACTATCCCCCCCAAAATTCTGAATGGATGATAGCAAATGAAAACAACAGTTTGAGAAGATTGTGTAGGTCATTACCCTTACACCCATGAACCTGTCTTTCAGTACGATCCACGAGAGGAGGAAGACGAAGGCCTTGTTGCAACAGAATAGAGCTGAGACGTCTGTAGCAGTCAGCTTCTTCAAAGCCAGCAGGTAAAGGTAATTCGTCAAAGTCCAGAGAATAGAAAAGGGAGCTGTCCTTTTAAGAAAGAGTTTCAGCGTCAGACCATCTTCGCCAAAGATCCGACTGCATTCCCTACAAAAGAGGAAAAGGGGCAGAAAATTCAGGATGTGGACGGGTCGTAGAAACGCAAGATCATGGCCGCGTTACGAGGCAAACAAGGCCTAAGCACCCCCCCCCCTTCCGAAATGAACATCCCAGAGAGCTGCAGGTGGTGAACAGGACCTGCACTGGCACCTGGGCTAGCATGGGCAGGATAGGGGCCACTAGGGCTGGCGTTGCTTAAGAACATAAGAAAAGCCATGCTGGATTAGACCAAGGATCCATCTAGTCCAGCGCTCTGTTCACACAGTGACCAACCAGTTGTTGACCAGGGACCAACAAAGTAGGACATGGTGCAACAGCGCCCTCCCACCCATGTTCCCCAGCAACTAGTGTATATAGGTTTACTGCCTCTG
This sequence comes from Anniella stebbinsi, assembly GCA_029215795.1. Lineage (NCBI taxonomy): Eukaryota > Metazoa > Chordata > Lepidosauria > Squamata > Anniellidae > Anniella > Anniella stebbinsi. The sequence goes on from JARDYH010000001.1 coordinate 367,082,449, forward strand.
ATACTGGAGGTGGCACAGAGCCATCAGGATTACTAGCAATTGAAGTCTTCTCCTCCAGGAATTTATCCAAACCCCTTTGAAAGCCATCCAAATTGGTGGCCATCACTACATCTGGCTGCAGCATCCTGTCTTCTTATTTAAAGAAAACAGTTTAGAGTTAAGTGGAAGCCAGCTGGTTACAGTGAAGTCACATGTATATTATTATAAATCTGTGGTTATGTATGTGCGTTAATGTAGATCTAGAGCCAATCTACACGCTAGGTTTTTAACGTTTTATAAGGGTTATGAAAACTCTTTGGGCCACATGATGCACTCCCTTGAACGTGGTATACCCAAGGTTTTTTAAAACTCACTTCAGCTATATACAACGGTTTCACTTTTAATAAATCGTTTTAAGTAAAATAGTGTGTCCTTCCTTACCGTTTGTGATTCATGGGGGCAGTGCTTCGTTTACTGGTGCCCAAATGCTTAGCAGTTGATTGGTGGAGAAGAAAGAGGGGCTAAGGAGGAAGTGGGCGAGTAAACTACAACACCCACAATTCTTAGCCCTATACTCATTGAAAGCTAGGGAATGACAGAGGAACTAAGGAGGAAGTGGGTGACTGAACTACAACGCCCACAATGCCTTGCCCTAAACTCATTGTAAAAGTGAAACAGAAAGAGACGGGGCAGAGGAGACAGGGTGACCAGATAAAATCCAGGTCAGGGCTCATGTAACTTTAACAGTTGTAGAGAAAAGGGAATTTCAGCCAGGGACATTTGTATGCAATTAGTTCCTGGTGAAATTCCCTCTTCATCACACCAGTAAAGTTGCAGGGGCCCTGCCTTCTTTTGTATATGGTCACTCTAGTTTAGTGCCTGCAACTTTAACGGTTGTGATGAAGAGGGAATTTCACCAGGAACTAATTGCATACAAATGACACTGGCTGAAATTCCCTTTTCTCTACAACTGTTAAAGTTGCATGAGCCCTGACCTGGATTTTATCTGGTCAGCCTAGTGTGAGACCACACACACCGCTTTAAAGACTGAAGATTTTTTCTCCTGTAACGTGAGTACTCAGTAATGTGGCCTAAGACATTTTAGAACGCACCTATTTGGAACGTTTTAAAATACTATTTAAAACGTTCCAAGGGACTGTGTAGATAGGCTCCTTGATAGAGAGTGTGGTATGAGTGACAGGAGGTGGGATATAGTTGTATATGTAAGATGATTGGCTGCGTGAGAGTGGGAGGTTTGAAATAGGGTGCGTTAGATAAACAGGGAGCTGTGCTTGTGTAGATAGGGTTTCAATTGTGTTTCGATAGGGAAGAGTTTGGATAGGGCTTGTGACAAGATAAGATTGTGAAGAGATCAATAGTGACTAGGATTTGTATGTATAGGATTAAAATGGGTGGGGGCGGGGAGAGTGTGCATATATATATATGCTTTTAAAGTGACTTGTTTACTGTAACATCTCAATGCTGTAATTAATAAATATTTTTATGTTTTATAAAATTGTACAGCTACGACTCCTGGCTACAAAAAGGTAAAGCAATAAAGAGAATAATATAGGTCAGAATTCAACCCGGTGTGTCCTCACATCTCACAAAGTAAAAGTGTTGGCACTGAGGTAAAGGACCTGGTGGCAGAGGGTGTTGTCCACAGTGGTAGGCTGACCAGATAAAATCCAGGTCAGGGATCATGTAACTTTAAGAGTTGTAGAGAAAAGGGAATTTCAGCCAGTGTCATTTGTATGCAATTAGTTCCTGGTGATATTCCCTCTTCATCACAACAGTTAAAGGTGCAGGCACTATACTAGAGTGACCATATACAAAAGAAGACAGGGCCCCTGCAACTTTAACAGTTGTGATGAAGAGGGAATTTCACCAGAAACTAACTGCATACAGATGACACTGGCTGAAATTCCCTTTTCTCTACAACTGTTAAAGTTACATGAGCCCTGACCTGGATTTTATCTGGTCACCCTACACAGTGGGAAAGAGCTTATTGAAAAGATATTCTCACTGGTTAACTAGCCAGGAATGCCCCCCGGTTACAAATGCTCTATTATTATTATTATTATTATTATTATTATTATTACTTTTAAAATATATTATGCTTTTCTACAAAAACATGTTTCCCCAAGGAAACATGTTTAGCGTAAGGACTTCTTTTCATTGCATGGTCATGACTGTGCTTTGATTGAAGGATTTCAAATGTTTGGGCGACCCTATGGAAAGGAGGGCAGGGCTCTTGTATCTTTAACAGTTGTGTAGAAAAGGGAATTTCAGCAGGTGTCATTTGTAAGCTGCAGGAGCCCTGCCCTCTTGACCAGATACAAAAGAGGGCAGGGCTGCTGCAGCTTTAACTGTTGTGATGAAGAGGGGATTTCACCAGGTGCTGCATGCATACAAATGGCACCTGCTGAAATTCCCTTTTCTATTCAACTGTCAAAGATACAGGAGCCCTGTCCTCCTTTCCACAGGATCACCCTAAGAGTAGGTGCCAATCAAGTCCCCACCCCTGAATGTATTGTTCTAGATTCATTATCTGTTGTTTAAAAACAAAACCATGATAAGGTGCTATGAAAATCCTTTGGGGCCACAAGGCCAGAGACAAATCTTAAAAGAAATACATAACATATATGCAGATCAGGGAGTAGGGACTCAGCTTGTGCTGGATGGGGTTACACTCCCCCTGAAGACACAGGTTTGCAGCTTGGGTATACTGCTGGATTCAGCCCTGAGCCTGGATGCCCAGGTTTCGGCGGTGGCCAAAAGTGCATTTGCACAGTTATAGCTAGTGCACCAGCTGTGTCCGTTCCTTGAGATGTCGGACCTGGCCATGGTGACACACGCCTTAGTTACATCCCGTTTGGATTACTGTAATGCGCTCTACGTGGGGCTGCCTTTCAACAGTGTTCAGAAACTTCAGCCGGTTCAAAGAGCTGCGGCCAGACTGTTGACTGGGGCTTGCTACAGGGAGCATACAACTCCCCTGTTAAAACAGCTCCGCTGGCTTCCAATCTGTTTCTGGAAGCAAATAAATTGCTGGTTATGACCTACAAAGCCCTATAAGGCTTGGGTCCAGGATATCTGAAAGACCGTATTCTCCCATATGAGCCTGCCCATCCTCTGAGGTCTTCAGGGGAGGCCCTTCTCTCAGTCCCACCACCTTCACAGGCACACCTGGTGGGGGCGCGGGAGAGGGCCTTCTCGGTGGCTGCCCCAGGGCTCTGGAACTCCCTTCCCAGGGAAGCTAGACTGGCTCCTTCTATGCTGCACTTTCGGAGGCAGGCAAAAAGGTTTTATTCCAGCAGGCTTTTCGAAATACGCTGGCCCTGTGTTAATGTATGGTTTTGTTTTGTGTTTAAAATTTGTTACTGCTTTTAAATTTTTAAAATGTTTTAATTTTACTGTAGGTTTAATTCTATTTTAACTTTTGTAAACTTATATGTTTGAATTGTACCTGTTTTTCCTTTGTGAGCCGCTTTGAGTCCCAGCCCTGGGAAAAAGGCGGGATATAAATAAATATAATAATAATAATAATAATAATAAGCATAAAATAACAAGGTGTTTTTGCTATCTGTGGTGAAAGCTTCATAAATAGGGTCCTCCAATGTTCCATAAATCCCAACCCAATTTCTATAGTATCTGGAAAATTCAGGAAGCAAACAAGGACCCTGTTCAGACAACACGCTAAGCCACGGTGGTTGAGCACTTTGAGCTAAACATTATGGCTTATATGATTTGGCATGTCATGTGACCCATTCCTAAGCGTGGTGGTGACATAACCACGGTTTTAAACACGCTCACTAACCATTTGGTGCAAAAGGGTTAAGCAGTCTAACCATGGCTTAGGCTGTCGTCTGAACAGGCTCGATATGTCCACAGCTTGGTTGGATTCCTCTTAGCCATAGTCTTGAACCATTTTGCTCCTGCTCCTCATGACAATGGCTAATTATTTTATTTTCTCAAGGCAGCCACACACACACACACACACACACACACTTTGTAAGATTCAATAGGCATTCTCCATTGCTACTTTTCCAAAAGGCGACAGAAATACTTTTATTCACTTATGGCATTTAATTTCCTTCTCGTTTAATCTAGTGTATTTCTTCGCTGCTACTGATTCTTTTACTTGATTGCTTTCTTGATTGCGGTTTATAGACGACTACATTTTTATTACGTTTTTATTATTTATCGTGTATTTCTTTTGCAGCCGCTTCGGGCTAAATATAATGTTTCCATTTCTTCTCCTCCCCCTCCTTCCCTGACACATCGCAATTTTGCTCTGGAGGGTCCCCCAATCAACTGGAGCAGATGGGGTGGGGGGACAGGGTTCCTGCAGGGAGGGGGAGAAATTCAATCTGCCAGCGGTATCTATTCTGTTGGCAGAAGGTCACCACTCTTTGAAACCAAGTGGGCTATAAATGGTAAGACATCAATCAGGCAATTTCATTCATTTATTTGTTTATTCATCTATTTTCGATCAATTTATCTCCCGGTAGCCTATATAATCAAAGTGGCTATCAACCCGGTTAAAACGACCTGTGCAGAATATAAACATTAATATGTCTTAAAATATATAAAAATATCATAACTACAACACAAAATGGCAGCATCAAATAGACCACAGGGAAAAAAAGTTTAAAATGTAGCCTTCATCAGAAATGATTCAGTCAAACACGCAATAGAACAAATGGGTCTCAACTGTCTGTCTAAATGAAAGCAGAGAGGTTGCGCCAGTGAAGGCTGGTAGCTGCAATGTCAGTGGGACAGTCAATCCGCTCCAGGTTTCAGTCAGGATTCTAAAGAAGTGAAGCACCTTGTATAACTCCTTTAGAGTTCTGACTGGTTCTGACTGAAATCCGGAGAAGGTTCATCGCCCCACTGACATTGGAGCCACCAGCCTCCACTGGAAGGAGCCAGGCAGATCTCCCCAGGGGAATATTCTACAATCTTGGTGCCATCACAGAAAAGACCCTGTCATTCCTACCCATCCCCTGCATCTCTAACAAGAAGAGGATGCTGTGCAAGGTTCTGACAGGTTCATATGTGAGAAACCAGTTCTTAAGATAGTATGCAAGAAGGCGCATCACCATAATTATGGACCTACCTGATTTTTTTGATTGGAGATTGCTTTTCCTGTGCAGTTGCAAGATGCCCAGAGTAATAAACAGGGAAAAACATAATGTTCCAGTTTGTGGAAAACCAAGTCATGAAAAACGGATAATCAAAGTTCTTGTAGGTGATTTTGACAATCTGTGTCGTTCCGACACAAGAGGACGAGACAGACAAAATAATCAGAAATCCCCAGACAATCTTGAGAAACGTGGATGTGCAAGACTCACACCGGGTCTGCGCACGGTTCTCTTGGCCGGCGCCTTCGGCCTGGGCTTGTGTCCCTTCTTCTCCTGTGGAGAGAGGCAAACAGGGGTGAGTTAAAGGAACCAAGGCCTCCATTAGCATCTATTGCATAGCCCCGGACCAGGAGCAGGGAATGCCTAGCACTCCAGATGATGTTGGACTCCAACTCCCATCAACCCCAGCCAGCACAGTGAGGGATGATGGGGGTTGCAGTCCAACAATATCTGGAGGGCTATAGGTTCCTCATCCTTACACTGGCCAATGGGAGAGGAACCACTCTAAGAAAGTATGAGGAGAGACTGAAAGAACTGGACATGTTTAGCCTTGAGAAGAGGAGGGGAGACATGATAGCACTCTTCAAATACTTGAAAGGTTGTCACACGGAGGAGGGCCAGGTTCTCTTCTCGATCATCCCAGAGTGCAGGACACGGAATAATGGGCTCGAGTGACAGGAAGCCAAATTCCGGCTGGACATCAGGAAAAACTTCCTGACTGTTAGAGCAGTACGACAATGGGACCAATGACCTAGGAAGGTCATGGGTTCTCCCACATTAGAGGCATTCAAGAGGCAGCTGGACAACCATCTGTCAGGGATGCTTTAAGGTGGATCCCTGCATTCAGCAAAGGGTTGGACTCGATGGCCTTATGGGCCCCTTCCAACTCTACTATTCTATGATTCTATGAAATACCCAGAATATGAGCCAATTTTAACTTAAAGCTCTTACTGCCAGTGACTAAGTTTTAGGACAGACGTTTCAACCTTTTGGGACGGGGAAAAAACTGCAAAAGCTGAGAAACCACTAAATGATTGCTGATCGGGTAAAAGAGCGGGGGCGGGGCAGTAGGAAGCAGGGCATGGCCTCATCTGAATAAGGTTTGACACCCCTGCTGTAAGATCAATCAATTGCACCTCCTCTTTACAATGGCCTCTTTACCAAACATGCATCATGCCTGGATGGTAATAGTGCTCATAAGGGTTATGGTTTCATAGAATCATAGAATAGTAGAGTTGGAAGGGGCTTCTAAGGCCATCACGTCCAACTCCCTGCTCAATGAAGGAATCCACCTTAAAGCATCCCTGACTGATGGTTGTCCAGCTGCCTCTTGAATGCCTCTAATGTGGGAGAGACCACCACCTCCCTAGGTCACTTGTTCTTTCAATCTCTCCTCATAGGGCTTTGTTTCCAGACCCCTGATCATCCTCAATGCCCTCCTCTAAACCCCTTCCAGCTTGTCTGCATCTTTCTTGAAGTGTGGTGCCCAGAACTGGACACAATACTCAAGATGGGGCCTAACCAGTGCCGAATAGAGAGGAACCAGTACCTTGTGCGATTTGGAAGCTATACTTTTATTAATGCAGCCCGAAATAGCATTTGCTTTTTTTGCAGCCACATCACACTGTTGGCTCATATTCAGCTTGTGATCTACAACAATTCCAAGATCCTTCTCGCTTGTCATATTGATTAGCCAAGTATTCCCCATCTTGTAACTGTGCATTTGGTTTCTTTTTCCTAGGTGTAGAACTTGGCATTTATCCCTATTAAATTTCATTCTGTTGTTTTCAGCCCAGCACTCCAGCCTAGCAAGATCACTTCGGAGTTTGTTTCTGTCTTCCAGGGTATTTGCGATCCCACCCAATTTTGTGTCGTCTGCAAATTTGATAAGCATTCCCTGCACCTCCTCATCCAAATCATTAATTTTTAGTCCTTCTCCATTGGACATCAGCCCTGCCCACTCTGAAAGGGATTCAACACCCTCACCTTACAGACTGTGATGGGAGATAAGAGCACCAGTCCAGGGAGTTGTGGGACTTTGGTTCAGGCTGGTATCTGAGATCTCTAGATAAGGCTTTGTGTACCGTGTGTCTTTTGAATCTCAGGGGCTGGAGTGGCTCAGAAAGTTTCCTTTCCTGCTTTCCCCCATATAAACTTTAGGTGGCACTGTGACATAGTAGAATCGTGCAATTACACACGTAGAAAAACCATTTTCTTTCGCTCTCGCAGTAATACAGCATTTTCCCTTCTTTTAAAAACCATCCAAAGTGCCGACTAAAATCAGAACCAAACTAGAGGGTCATAATGTTGTCGAAAGAACCTGTAAACCACCGTGAATAGAGAATGGTGAGCGTATAATGAATGCTAGGGGTGTGCACGGACCCCCCGGATCGGATCGGGACCCGGATCGGGACCTCCAATTTTGTCCCGGACCGGTTCGGACAAAATCGGAGGCCCCCCGGACCGGATCGAGTCCGATCCCGACCCAAAAATCGTACATTTTTGGATCGGCCGCCATTTTTTTCCCCATAGACTTGCATTGCAATGCAAGTCTATGAGGAAAAAATGGCGGCGGGTGGGTAAGGGGGGGCCTAACTCCCTCCCCCCCCCCGGGGCCGTCCGCTGTGGACGGCCCCGGCAGGTAAACCCCCTCCCCCGCGCTCCCTACCCCCCCTGGGGCCGCCCGCTTCCATCCGCTGGCGCCCGCGGATAGAAGCGGACGGCTCCGGGGGGGGGGGGTAAGCCCCCTTCCCCGCCACTACTTACCTTCTCGGCCCGTCCGGCGCCGGCGGCTACTACCAGCGGGCTCCGCGGCCTACTCTCGAGTAGCGCGCCAGGTGATGACATCACCCGGCGCGCCATCCTAGAGCAGGCCGCGGAGCCTGCTGGGAGTAGTAGGCGCCGGCGCCGGACGGGAGCCGCCGGGCCGGGCAGGTAAGGGCCCCCCTCCCCCCTCCCCCCTCCGCGCGCCCCCTCCTCCCCTCCACGCACCCCCTCCTTACCTTTCCGGCCCGGCGGCTCCCGTCCGGCGCCGGCGCCTACTACTTCCAGCAGGCTCCGCGGCCTGCTCTAGAGTAGCGCGCCGGGTGATGACATCACCCGGCGCGCCATCCTAGAGCAGGCCGCGGAGCCTGCTGGGAGTAGTAGGCGCCGGCGCCGGACGGGAGCCGCCGGGCCGGAAAGGTAAGGGCCCCCCTCCCCCCTCCGCGCGCCCCCTCCTCCCCTCCACGCACCCCCTCCTTACCTTTCCGGCCCGGTGGCTCCCGTCCGGCGCCGGCGCCTACTACTTCCAGCAGGCTCCGCGGCCTGCTCTAGAGTAGCGCGCCGGGTGATGACATCACCCGGCGCGCCATCCTAGAGCAGGCCGCGGAGCCTGCTGGGAGTAGTAGGCGCCGGCGCCGGACGGGAGCCACCGGGCCGGGCAGGTAAGGGCCCCCCTCCCCCCTCCGCGCGCCCCCTCCTCCCCTCCACGCACCCCCTCCTTACCTTTCCGGCCCGGCGGCTCCCGTCCGGCGCCGGCGCCTACTACTTCCAGCAGGCTCCGCGGCCTGCTCTAGAGTAGCGCGCCGGGTGATGACATCACCCGGCGCGCCATCCTAGAGCAGGCCGCGGAGCCTGCTGGGAATAGTAGGCGCCGGCGCCGGACGGGAGCCGCCGGGCCGGAAAGGTAAGGGCCCCCCTCCCCCCTCCGCGCGCCCCCTCCTCCCCTCCACGCACCCCCTCCTTACCTTCCCGGCCCGGTGGCTCCCGTCCGGCGCCGGCGCCTACTACTACCAGCAGGCTCCGCGGCCTGCTCTAGAGTAGCGCGCCGGGTGATGACATCACCCGGCGCGCCACCCTAGAGCAGGCCGCGGAGCCTGCTAGTAGTAGTAGGCGCCGGCGCCGGACGGGAGCCACCGGGCCGAGAAGGTAAGTGCCCCCCTCCTCCCCCCCCCTGCTGTCCACTTTCATCGGCGGGTGCCCGCTGGCGCCCGCCAATGGAAGCGGCGGTGGGCGCCAGTGGGCGCCCGCCGATCCGCCGATCCGCCGAACCGGTTCGGAGCTTTTTCGGACCGGTTCGGATTGGATCGGCCGATCCAGCTGCGGGATCGGAAATCGGATAATTTATCCGATTTCCCACTGGACCGGACTCGGATCGTGGATCGGGTCCGATCCAGTGCACATCCCTAATGAATGCCTCATGTAGAAAAGAGCAGTGTATCTTTTTCACATCTTTTGCAGTTGATCTTCGTAGCAGAAGTTTCCTCTCCCAGCTGCTGCTTGCAGTGCTGGCTCTAGCTTTGTCGAGCTCTTGGGCAAGATGTCCTAATTGGACACCCCCCTCCCTGAGTAAACTGATTCCTGTTACACTATCACTACCGCCATTTGCTTGCTCTCTCCCTCTAGGCCACATCCTTGCGGGTGTCACTATTGTCCAAAGAAATCTTGCGGATCTACTGCAAATCGCCTTGCGATCTACCTGCTGTAGAGGATCAGGAACTGTACTTCAGTGAGACAGGATTATTATTATTATTATTATTATTATTATTAGTCTTTCACGCTTGTGGCGGTTTTTCTAGGCGGAAATGACGGGCTTTGCCAAGTCATGCTATCTTTTACAGATTCAGGAATTTCCTGACGATTGAGCATGTTTTCGTTATGACTGCTTTCTGGATGTTGGTTTGGATGGATTCTGGTAGGCCCAGTTTCTGAAGGTTTTCTGTAAAAAAATTTGATGTGATGCCTGTGATTGATGTGGCTAATGGAACACTCGTGACCTTTTCCTGTTGCCATAGTTCTTTGACTTTCATGGCCAGTGGTGTATATTTTTCTCTATTATTATTATTATTATTATTATTATTATTGCAAAATACTTCCACTTGTGTAGCAAACCTGCAGGTGCATGGGGGGGCTTCCCCCAGAGATGGACAGTGGCTCACTGATAAAGCCCAAGGTTTCCATGTAGAAGGTCCCAGGTTCAAGCTCTGGGTATCTCCAGTTAAAAGGATCAAATAACAGGGAAAGAGTGAATCACCTCTCTATGCTTGAGTTCCTGGAGAGCTACCGCCAATTACAGCACCTACCTGGCCACATAATCAGACCTGTTAAAAAGGTGCTACCAGATGAGGCTTTTAATGTGCAATCGGTACAAAATTTTACAAAGGTGGGGGGAGAGATCCAAATGACAACATCATCCACTTTTAACACCCTTTCATTTTCCCACCATGGCCTCATCCACACCAAGCGGGATATTGCACTATGAAAGCGGTATATAAAAGGCAGGAGCCATACGGCTGCTTTATAGCGGTATTGAAGTGCACTGACAACTGTTGGGGCCCATTGACACATACCATATACCACTTTCATACCACTATATCCTGCTTGGTGTGGTGCCTGCCCTTTATATACTGCTTTCATACCACTTTCATAGTGCAATATCCTGCTGGGTGTAGATGAGGCCCCTGTCTTCCACCATTTTTCTTACCGTCGAAAATTTGTTAAGAAAGAAAGATGGAAGAGCTGCACAAATGCATTGTCATACTTAGCACCGTCAGCTAGCTTTCGGTGCTCTGTCAATGCACAACCCTCTGCAACCATGAAGACTAGAAACTTGATTTTAAATAAAAATAAATAAATAAATCCACTCTTTGGATGCAAAATATCAGGACTTGCTCCTGGGTACTTCTGGGATCGTCCCCCTATACCCGTATGGTGTAAAAAGGCCCTAGGTTAGGGGGCACAGGGCAGGCTGCACAGCACTCACAGCTCTGTCCCTAAACACCTTGTTCCCACTCTGACTAATGGTAGGGCCAGGCCAGGCATCTCATCAGACTAAAGCTCCCAAGTTTTTCTGAGAGCAGCCGTAACAAAGTCCTATGAAACCCACAGAGGTGACCATAGGGGCAGGGCCTCAAAGCCTTTCACTAGAGCGTATCAGCCAAGTCAGAAGCAAATTTCCTTTAAACGACCCGGGTGAACATTAAGAATGCCAACTTCTCTGTCTCTATCAATTCAGCGATAAGGATGTAAAAAGAGCCCTGCTGGATCTGACCAAGGGCTTATCTAGTCCAGCGTCCTATAGCTGGCAGTGGCCAAACAGGATGCCCTTGGAAAGGCAGGATAGAAATATTTCTATTAAAATTAATACATAAATATTAAAATCAAAAATCACAGAATGAACAGGCAGTTCTAAGAGTCAGGCACCTCACCCATTTTTGTTTTAAAACCAAACGTCTCAAGAACTTTCCTCAATAAGTTGATGGAGAGGATCTACTTGGAATCTGAGTGATTCCACATTATGGATTTCAAATTGGTTTAATGCTCTCCACTATCAGAAGCAGTAAGCCTATGTACATCAGTTGTTGGGAGAACATGGGTGGGAGAGTGCTGTTGCACCCATGTCCTGGTTGTGGGTCCCCGGTCGACAGCTGTTTGGCTGCTGTGGGAACAGAGTGCTGGACTAGATGGACCCTTGGTCTGATCTAGCAGGGCTCTTCTTATGTTCTTATGCTCTCCATATCAGTCCTCCCAGTGAACCCTGGGAATTGCAGTTCTCTGAACGAAGATGGAGTGGGGACCGTTATCAGGCAATTCTCAGGATTTTTTTAGGGAAGCCATGACATCTAAAGTGTTATAAAACTGATTTGCCTCTGGGTATGGCCTGCTGGAGCTACTACAAATTTCAGACAGTTCCATGGCTCCTTAAAAAGCAACCTTGGCAAGAATCATTCTCTTAGGGTGCTAGGGATCTCTAATAAATAATCCCTTGGGTTCTTTGGTGGCCAACTAGTTTAACTAGCAAACAAAGCCCTAAACAACCTGGGACCAGTATACCTGAGAGAGAGAGCCTTCTCCTTTACCAACCTGCCCAGTCACTGAGGTCATCTGAGGCCATGTTCCTGGTGGTTCCACATGGACCTGTGGTCAAGTTGCAGTCCACCAGAAGAAGAACCTTCAATGTGGTGGCTCCCTTCCTAAGGAATTCCCTGCCTTTGGAGGTCAGTCAGTCGCCAACGTTGTATTGCTTCCAGCGCCTCCTGAAAATGTTGCTGTTTCAGGAAGCTTTCTGCGAATGACCAGCTGCAGTTTTACCCGTACTGGGGTTTAATCAAAACCTTGGTCTTTGAAAAATTGTATTTTTCATATGGTGCTTTTTAAAAATTCTTTTATTCTATTTGTTGTTCGCTGCTCCGAAATCTTTTGGATGGGGAACGGTATATAAAACTTTAGATTGATAGATAGATAGATAGATAGATAGATAGATAGATAGATGTTGTAATTATAGTATTCAATGCATCTCTTATGGTAGGGTGACCAGATAAAATCCAGGTCAGGGCTCATGTAACTGTAACAGTTGTAGAGATAGGGGAATTTCAGCCAGTGTCATTTGTATGCAATTAGTTCCTGGTGATATTCCTTCTTCATCACAACAGTTAAAGTTGCAGGGGGCCTGCCTTCTATTGTATATGGTCATTCTAGTATAGTGCCTGCAACTTTAACTGTTGTGATGAAGAGGGAATTTCACCAGGGACTAATTGCATACAAATGACTCTAGCTGAAATTCCCTTTTCTCTATAACTGTTAAAGTTACATGAGCCCTGACCTGGATTTTATCTGGTCACCCTATCTTATGTCTACTGTCATCCCGTTGTCATTTCTAAGAAGATTTCACAGGTGATCACTTGGAACTTCTACAGAATAAAATGGAAGGGGGGAAATAACTCTACTTCTACTGGTTTGACATGTGTTATGCTTTTGCCGAGAAAGGAAGCAAAGGTTGGGTGGGTTACATTTGAAGAAAAGTCTCTTAGCAGGGCCCTGGTGGTCCAAGACTGATCTTTCAAGAAGACCACAGATGAGTCCTTCTTCCTCCAGATCCTTCTTCTTCTCTTCAAACATGAACGAGATAAAAAGAGTTGGTGCTTTGACAGCGGAGCTGGACCGACTTTTAGAGAGATCCCCTCTGGCTCAGAGGAGTCCCTCTCCAACGACTGACTGCGTGGCATGAGCACGTCCACCTTGAGAAGTCTTCTTCTGCATGGACCTATCTTGCCACAAACATCTACGGGAGACAACCACACACACCTCTTTTTCCCGTCCATCCTTCCTGCCCACCAAAATCCCAGCCGCACAAGGGACCATACCTGGTGGGGCGGGGGAGACCTTTGCACCCAAGGCCCAAGGGGAGTTGGGATGCTCAGGCCATCACACGCCTACCTGATCTGTTCTGCCTCTCTCCTCTGCCGTGCCGGCAAAATCCAGCGGGACTTCGACTCTGCAGCTCTAGAATGGGAGCGGCAGAATCTTCAGCAGAGGGCAAAGGGGAATGCACTCTGCGGGAGCCGCTCTGCGTGCTGGGACAGTTGGATCCCGGCTTGCATCGGCTGACAGAGGACCGGGTGACACCTGGGGAGAAAGAGTTTGCATCAGTTTGGTGGGTAAACTCCCTGGAAAAGGGACAACGGGGGGCCTGGGGTGTTGTCGGCTAATGTTTGGCTGTATCCGAACATCCTGGATTTATTTATTTATTTATTTAATGTCCACCTGAAAATAAACAAGTCACTGGAGAAGATGGGCGAGAGGAAATGCATAAAGTAGGAACTGAAGGTCAAAAATTCATTTCTTCCCCACCCCCTCGTCAATAACGACGTCACATTATGAGAACTTGTGGATCAGAGAACCGTTGTTCTTGGCTGCTGTGCCATCATTTATTCGCCACACGCGGAGCAAATCAGAGGAGCATTCCTACCAATGCATGCACTTACTGTGTACGTGACTGCGCATGCGCGATAGCGCCTCTGAACATGCGAGGCTGATTTGGAAGAGAGTGACTCGTACGCCAGTGCGCTTGAGTTCTTCGCACTGGCCTTTCCAAGGGAGTTGGTGAGTCTCAACGTGGAAGTCTCAGGCTTTGGGGTGTACCTCTGGCCGTGGCTGAATTTGAGCTCATGAACAGCCTTGGAACCGATTTGCAACGTCAGGGATCTGCCTTGGAACATGCGGGATTAGTTACGATGAAGAGAGTGCTCCTAAGCACATGCAGAAGGCCTTTCCCTCTTGTCTGGGCAATCACAGTCAGACTGACACACCTCTGGGGTTAGGGGCAGGGCTTCCGTGTATTTTCCGTGTATTTTCTTTAGCAATTGTTTACTGCCTGTAAAGTCTTCCGGTCTTGACCCTAGAACTCATATTGGCCTTTTCCTTCTCACTTATACTAAAAGAAGAGCTGAGCCACCAATCCATGCTGGAAAGCATCTTCTGATGGTCTTCGGGTGATGGCGATTTTGACCCACCTGGAATTTCCCATTTCCGTGTTGGAGAGCATCTCGTGAAAGTCTTTGCCGAACATGCGGCCACCCTCAGAAACCAGAGTGACCGTTTGCACCTCCTGGAAATGGAAACTCTTCAGATGCACATTACAGGGCAGGGCTATGGCAGCCTGGGATTTCCGCATCTTCCAAGGCCCTTGGTCCTTCTTCTCATCTTAACAAATGTGCTTGGAGATCATAGCAGAGGTGGGAGATGGTTGATCAGAGCCACACACTCTTTCTTCCATGGGTAGGAAGTTTTGCAGCTGAGGAGGCATCCTATCTTGTTCCAGGAGCAAAAGGAAGACCAGCAGATAGCAGAGCACAACATATACATATCTGTGATGCATGCCAATATCCTAGTCAGATTTTCTGGGATCGACACACCTTTGCTAGGGAGAACGTCCAACTGAACACACTGAGCCTGACTTTGGAGTCACTATGCATGCCCAAGGCTTGCATGCCAAGATCATACAACATTTAGAAGAAGACTTTGGCCTCATCTACACCAAGCAGGATATTGCACTATGAAAGTGGTATGAAAGCGGTATATAAAAGGCAGGAGCCACACCAAGCAGAATATAGCGGTATGAAAGCAGCATATGGCATGTGTCAATGGGCCCCAACAGTTATCAGTGCACTTCAATACCACTATAAAGCAGCAGTCGTGTGGCTCCTGCCTTTTATATACCGCTTTTATACCACTTTCATACAGCAATATCCTGCTTGGTGTAAATGAGGCCTTTGATATCCTACTCCACCTTTTTCCAAACTTTGGACAGCTTAAAACATACAATTCTGCAACCTCTGAATTAAAACTGGAGACATGCTGGGAAAGATGTACTCTCAGGAATGTGACACATTATCCACCCTCTGAAGAGCCTACCTACTCTCTAGTGTTTCAGAGTGGGCCTGTTCAGACAACACGCAAAACCATGGTTAGGCTGCTAACCCTTTTGCAGCAAAGGGTTAGTGAACATGTTTAAACCGTGGTTATGTAGCCCCCATGGTTAGGAAGGGTTCATGCTAAATCATGGTTCACATGACATGCTGAGTCATAATGTTTATCTCCAAATGCTTAATGGCTGTGGCTTAGCGTGTCATCTGAACAGGGTCAGTGAGTCCCTTGCTCTGAGCGTGCTTCCAGACTGGATGGAGTCCACAGCAGTGAGTCACACAGAGAAGTAATGAGCAGCCTCCTCTGAGGTAAAGGGGGGGGGGGGTAATGCTACCACATCTGGAGTGATCCATCCACATCTGATGCAGAGATGTGGTCAAATTATCTCCCCTCACTGGAGGCTGACTGGAAGGAAAGGAGAGGAGAGCAGGGAACCATACGGAGTCCCAGAAAACAGCCGCCTCTGTCCAATCCAAATGCTTCCGGTTGACCACATCCTGATTAATGTGTAGACTAGTCAAGGAATGGTAATTTAACAACAAGCATTCAATAATATATACATAAATTGTAACACATTAAAAGTAGTAAAAATAGGTGATATAAATATAAATATAATTTAATACAATGATGTAATAAAAAAGAATAGATTGCTGGTCAAACGCGTTTCAACACTTGTTATAGTGCCTTCTTCAGTGACCATTACTACAATGAAAACATACATAAATAAAAACATAATTTAAAGTTAATACAATGTTTGGTGAGAAAAGGAAAATATTGAATTTTACTAAAAACATGCATCCAAAGATTATTGCACATACCAAAAACTGCATAGCCAAATGCTGCATAACCAAACCTTTTGGCCTGGACTTTCTAATAGGAGCAGCCTAACTCGTATGGCCAGTATTTCTCCTACTTTTAAAATGTTCAACGCTTTCTAAAAGAAAATATAGAACCACATTTTAACAACCAATCTTATATGGAACATGAAAAACATTAAAATGCTGGAATAAATTTAAATCCAGAGCTCGTCGAATAAACTTACAGTCTCTCTCAAGTTGCCTACATTTCCATCTTACTGCAGCTGGCGTCAAGATTAACTCTTACCAGCACTGGTTTTATAGTCAAGATAACAAGCTACTCCTGTCCTACTAATCGTCTATTCAATTAGGCTCAGATAGCCTTTTAATTGCTTTACGGACCATTACTGTACAGAAGCTGGTCGGACTGGCAGTTGAAACTTACTTCTACACTTTATTTATTTTATGAAAACATTTGTATCCCACCCTATATCACTAGGATCTCAAGGCACTTGCAACGGGGTAGGAACTTCTATTACACCCAAGGCAGCAGGCCAGTTTGCAGGGCGAGCTGGGGAAACAGGAAAGGTTGTGGCGTACACAACTCTGTCAGAAGGGAGCAGCTGGGGAGGCCAGAGGGAGCAGCCGGGAGGCTACTACAGCTGTCCAAAAAGGAAGAGAGAAACAGGTTCTCGGAATGCGGAGATACTTTATTAATTCATGGCCAACGCGTTTCGGACTATGTGGTATTTTTAAAAGGCCTTCTATTCAGGGGGTTGGGAAGAGGAGTCTTCAGAAAACTCTTCACAGAATGATAGTCTCTCGTGGTGTTCACTGGCGACTGAGCCAGCGTTCCAAGAACCGTTTCTCTCTTCTTCTTTTTTGACCTAAGTGGATGCTCTCCTCCTTTGGGTTCTTTGCTACGGCTGTCCTGCCAGTATCTGCCGCCTGAAGCAATCACTCTGACTAACAGTAGGGGCCAGCTCTGGTTACAATCCCTTAGCCTAATCTACCCTGTAAGGTCGTTGTGAAACTGAAGTGGGTGGACTCCGTGTACGCCACCCTGACCTCCTTGGAAGGCTGGTAGAATACAGATGTGAGGTGACGGAATAGACATTTGTTGCTCAGAAGACTGAGGCTGGACCAGGGTTTGTTTTTTTAAGCAAATTTTCAAACTGCACAAATGCTTTGTCAGACACCCCCTGCCCCCGCCCCTGCTCAAGCCAAACACATGATTTCTCTTTCCCAACTGCACATTATCAGATTTCCAACTGCACATTATTTTTCCCAACTGCACATTTTGTGTCCAACTGCACACTTTTTTAAAAAAACCCTGGGCTGGACCTAGACGTTGTGGGGGAGGGGTAGTGGGTGCCACTCCAAGCATTAGCCCTGCATCTCTACTTCAATTTCATAAGAACATGAGAAGAGCAGGGCTGGATCAGACCGAGGGTCCATCTAGTCCAGCATTCTGTTCAACCAGCTGTTGACCAGGAACCACAAGCAAGATACATGTGCAACAGCACTCTCCCACCCATGTTCCCCAGCAGCTGGTGCATATAGGCTTACTGCCTCCGATACTGGAGGTTGCACTTTGCCATCAGGGCTAGTAGCCATTGATAGCCTTCTCCTCCAGGAATTTACCCAACCCCCTTTTAAAGCCATCCAAATTGGTGGTCGTCACTGCGTCTTGTGGTAGTGAGTTCCGTAGTTTAACTCTGTGCTATGTGAAGAAGCCCTTCCTTTTATCTGTCCCGAATCTCCCACCAATCGGCTTCATGCAGCCAGCGATACTGTCATGTTGTCTGATGCAACGCGCGTGACATCACTGAGCTTCACATTTCCCTGCCCTGATCTGCTCCATTGTTGCCAGTTGCAAGCCCACATTCCCCTGTAATGTCCCATTCCGCCCTGATTTTGCAGGGATGCACTGAATGAAACCTGTGCTTTCCCCCACCCCTCATACTCTAAGGGGCGATTTCCTCCCCCCTTAAAGGAGCAAATCTAAACTCGACCTGCAAAGGAGCCTTTGCATAATTGAAAGAGGCAGCCTGCATTTATACTGAGAATTGCAGCGCTAGGGATAGGTGCTTCGTTAAAAAAAAAGTTGGCGAAAGGCAGGTCTACCTGACAGTCTAGCAGCCCGGACTATCTTTCTTTCCTCTGTCAGATGCAAAGAAACCCTAGCAATTTACAAAGCAAATCACAAAGTTTTGCCAGGCTCTCCCCCACCCCATCCATCCCACGCACACATTTCTATGTCCAAAGGAGTGGCAAGTAGCAGATTGCATTTAAGAGATTGCCTTTAATTCGGAGACGTCGCTAGATCCGGCAAAATAACCTTCCCCGATGTTGGGAGAGCAACAGCTTATCAATTTTTCATTGCAGCAGCTGGAAAAACCCTGGACTGTCTTCTTTCAGGCTGTCACGGCTAAGCGCCTTGCAAGGATGCGCTCCAGCCCTCAAGGTGAACCGGTGCATTCCAGCAAATCTTTCTAAAGCTCCTCGTTCGTTTATTTATCCTCCCCTGCCCTCCACCAGCCAACCACCTTTACCAGAAGCTGTAGCCTCTTCCAGACAGTCCCTGATGAGACAGCAGCCCAGGCACGGAGGGTCGGAGAACTTCTCCATCATGCATCAGAAGCAGAGAAAACTGCCTTCTGCCGGGTTGGCCTATTTATTGCTCTTAGGGCACAATCCTATGCATGTTTAGACAGAAACGGATCCTACAAGTCCCAGCATAACCCAGGCAGCATGGCTGGGTGGGGAATGCTGGGAGTTGTAGGACGTTTTGCTATCTAAACGTGCCCCGTTCTCTTTCCTCCAAAGGCTGACCACTAGTTGGTAGGGTGACCCTAGGGAAAGGAGGACAGGGCTCCCGTATCTTTAACAGTTGTGTAGAAAGGGGAATTTCAGCAGGTGTCATTTGTATGCATGCAGCACCTGGTGAAATCCCCTCTTCATCACAACAGTTAAAGCTGCAGGAGCTGTACTAGAGTGAACACATGCAAAAACGGGCAGGGCTGCTGCAGCTTTAACTGTCGTAATGAAGAGGTAGTTTCATCAGGTGCTGCATGCATACAAATGACACCTGCTGAAATTCCTTTTTCTATGCAACTGCTAAAGATACAGGAGCCCTGTCCTCCTTTCCATATGGTCACCCTACTGGTTGGTTTCCTGGCTTTTGCATGTTTTCCCCCCGATTCCAATAATTTGGAATGCCTCTTCTAAGGCTTCATTACTGCCAAGGAGAGCTCTTGGACCTCACACGCTACTGGAATGCGGCCCCCGAGAGTTTCTCTGAAACTGAATATTGGCCCTCGGATGAAAGAGGTTAGACACCCCTAGTATAGACTGACAGCCCTGTCTATATTCACTACACCAAAACGATGAGTCAAAATCATTTCCATAACATCCCAGTTGTCCAACAGCAGACTGAGGGAGTTTACACTGATTTAGAAGCTCACTCTCTTCCGGCTGCGCCTTCTGGTTCTGCTTTCTCCTATGCCGATTTTAGGCTTCTGGTTTTAATTCCTACTCAGCACAATGAATAGCGCAATCCTATACATGTTTAGATGGGAAATCACTGTAAGAACATAATAAGAGCCCTGCTGGATCAGATGAAGGGTCTAGCTAGTCCAGCATTCTGTTCACACCGTGGCCAACCAGCTGTTGACCAGAAGCCCACAAGCAGGATATAAATGCAAGAACATGCTCCCACCCATGTTCCCCAGCAATTGGACTACATAGGCTTACTGTCTCTGCTACTGGAGGTAGCACATAGCTATCAGGACTTTATCTAGGGATTTATCTAACCCCCTTTTAAACCCATCCATGTCGGTTGCTGTCACTACATATTGTAGTAGCCAACTCCATAGTTTAACTACGAGCTGTGTGAAGAAGTGATTCCTTTACTCTGTCCTGAATCTCTACATCTTGTGGTCACAGAATCATAGAACCATAGCATAGTAGAGTTGGAAGGGGCCTATAAGGCCATCGAGTCCAACCCCCTGCTCAATGCAGGACTCCACCTTAAAGCATCCCTGACAGATGGTTGTCCAGCTGCTTCTTGAAGGCCTCTACTGTGGGAGAGCCCACCACCTCCCTAGGTCATTGGTTCCATTGTCATACTGCTCTAACAGTCAGGCAGTTTTTCCTGATGTCCAGCTGGAATCTGGCTTCCTGTCACTTGAGCCCATTATTTCGTGTCCTGCACTCTGGTTCTACAGCTCCCAGCGTTCCTCAGCCAGCCATGAGCTTGTTCCTTTGCAAACATGCATAGGATTACTCTCTAACCCAGTATTGGCTACTCTAAATGGCAGCTAGGTTGGATACTTGTGACTCACAAAAAAAAATGATTTAAAAAAAGAGAGCATGCGTCACCCCCTACCCCAAAAAGGACAAAAAAGGGACACCTATTTGCATAAACTAATCCAGTGAAATGTCTAAAAATATAGGTCCTTATAAAGAATACTCTCATGTAAAATGTAAGTGCATTTACCACCTCTAGATAATTTTTGATGCTGCTTTATGCTGAGTCAGACCTAGCTCACCTAGCTCTGTAGTCTGACTCAGAGGAGGCTGGTGGCTCCGCCGTCAGTGGGGCGGTGAATCCGCTCCAGTCAGAACTCTAAGAGCTCCATCACACAAGCGATTTAGTGCACTCTCCCCATGCCTGGTGTGCGAATTGGCAGCATGGTACTCACATGACGCCATGCCTGTTCTGCTGACACCCCGCCTCTTCCCCAGCCTTTCCTAGAACGCTAAAAGCCTGGATTATTTTCCCTAAGTGCATTTAACGTGCCCAAAGCCTCCATGTAGTTTTAAAGGAACTGGGAGCTTGAATGGATTGCATCAGGTCCTGGCAGGGAAAAGCAATCGCTCCAAGCCTCAATATAAAACCCAAACCTTGCATCCCAGGCTCGAAAGCCATTTTTAAAATCATACAAGGCCTGAATCTCTGCAGAGACAGGATTGTACTCCCTCGATGCCCCCAAAGAGCCAGACTAAAGGGTCATTCCATTTTTGTCCGGCAGAAAGGCGGTCTGGTTGAAGCGCTCAACTGACAGGATCTGACTGGAGGGAGAAAGAGAAGGGGAGCGGTGGGGTGGAGTGGTGCGGAGTGGAAGAGCAAACAAGCGAAGGTGCGAAGGTGCGAAAGAGCAGCTATTCAGACGAAAGGGATCAGAAGCTTGATGCGCTCCTGCATCAGAGGTTAAAAAAACGTGGAGGCAAACCAGGAGGGAAAAATAGGTGTGATGGAGGTCTAAAAGTGATATCCAAGGTGCTACCAGCCTTCACCGTACTGACTTGTGGCTCCCCTCTCCGCTCGCTGCACGGTTTTTATTTTTATTTTCAAAATATCCAGCCAAATATATGATGCACCAAACGTGTGTGCCAAAGAAACATCCCTCCCAGTTTAATGGCCCACTTCTGCAATTGTCTCCTTGTCTAAAACGTTCCATCTCTGTCAACACACTCCTGAGCTGCCGTTCATCCATCCTCTCCGGCTGTTGCGCACTAATGAAGCATCACTACCTTGTGAACCAGCCCATGGCCACATTGGGTTAAAAACGCCTGATTTGCAGCAGAAGAGGCGGTTGCACTTCGCTGGGATTTAGATGCCGAGGCTACAAGGAGCTTCCTTCATGCATCAAAATACTGCTTCAATCTGGCACAGATCCACAGGGTGAATTTCCAGTACAATATTACTGTTACCGCTTTTTTAATATTCATTACAGTCTTCCATAATGGGGTATCCAAATGGTTCGCTTAGTCCATCTGAAAACAGAATTTCTGAAAGGGGGGGGAGAGAACAACACATCTGTGTTTTGGATTATTCCCAGGGATATTAATCCAGCGCATGGGTTATTCACCTCTTAAAAGGGAGAGGACAAGCAAACTGGTTTCCTCTAGTGTAAAAGGGGGCAGTCGCCTTAGGTCTTGGGAGGTCAAACGGGACAATCCAAAGTCATGAATTCCCAAGGCATTTGGCAACCAGAAGCTTTCAACCTCAACCCATCTGGCCTTGATCTCTTGGTATCAGGATCAGCTAGGAGCCAGTTACAGGCTTGGAAAGTCTTTAGTAGATCCCACCTCTCTTTCCTTATCTTGGCAGTTGGGTTTGCTGCAGCAACATTTCAATACACCTGGATTAGGGTGACCAGATAAAATCCAGGTCAGGGCTTATGTAACTTTAACAGTTGTAGAGAAAAGGGAATTTCAGCCAGTGTCATTTGTATGCAATTAGTTCCTGGTGAAATTCCCTCTTCATCACAAGTGTTAAAGTTACAGGGGCCCTGCCTTCTTTTGTATATGTCACTCTAGTATAGTGCATGCACCTTTAACTGTTGTGATGAAAAGGGAATATCACCAGGAACTAATTGTATACAAATGACACTGGCTGAAATTCCCTTTTCTCTACAACTGTTAAAGTTACATGAGCCCTGACCTGGATTTTATCTGGTCAGCCTAACCTGGATCATCAAATGGCATCACTCTGGAGTAGGATAGTCAGGTGTCCTGCTTTGCAGAGGGCAGTCCTTTGTTTGAAGGTGTCCTCTATTTGATCATCAGAAGGGAGGGCAGGAGCCGGTCTTGACGTTGCCCCTAAACTGTCAGCAGCTGGACAGAACGCTGAGCAGCAGGTACGCAGGTCACCTGGTCAAGCTTCCCACCCTTTTATTATCTTTCTATTTGCATTCATATGTAGGAATCAGTCTATGCAAATGTCATGCAAATTGGGTGCCCTCTTTTTTGGCAATGTGTTAGCGGCCAGCCTACTTTGGCATGACACAAGCTCCTCATCTACGCCAAGCAGGATATTGCACTATGAAAGCGGTATGAAAGCAGTATATAAAAGGCAGGAGCCACACGACTGCTTTAGAACGGCATTGACGTGCACTGACAACTGTTGGGGCCCATAAGACACGTACCATATACTGCTTTCATACCGCTAAATCCTGCTTGGTTTAGCTCCTGCCTTCTATATTATTGCTTTCGTAGTGCAATATCCTGCTTAGTGTCGACTAGGCCCATGTCAGAAAAGGTCAAGTGAAATGATCAAGGGGTTGGAGCATTTCCCCTATGAGGGGAGGTTACAGCTGCTGGGATTGTTTAGCTTGAAAAGAAGGTGAGTAAGGGGAGACATGATAGAGGTGTACAAAATCATGCATGGTGTGGAGAATCTGGATCGGGAGTTATCTTTCTCCCTCTCTTATAATACTAAAACCCAATGGGGCCATCCCATGAAGCTGATCAGTGGGAGATTTAGGACAGATCAAAGGAAGGGCTTCTTCACACAGCGCAGAGTTGAACTATGGAACTGACTACTACAAGATGTGGTGATGGCCACCGATTTGAATGGCTTTCAAAGGGGGTTGGATAGGCTGACCATCTGAAAAGGAGGACAGGGCTCATATAACTTTAACAGTTATAGAGAAAAGGGAATTTCAGTAGGTGTCATTTGTATGCAATTAGTTCCTGGTGAAATTCCCTCTTCATCACAACAGTTAAAGGTGCAGGCACTATACTAGAGTGACCATATACAAAAGAAGGCAGGGCTCCTGCAAGTTTAACTGGTGTGATGAAGAGGGAATTTCACCAGGTGCTGCATGCCTACAAATGACACCTGCTGAAAATCCCTTTTAAATACAACTGTTAAAGATACAGAAGCCCGGTCCTCCTTTTCAGATGGTCAGCCTAGGGTTGGATAAATTCCTGGAGGAGAAGGCTATCATGGCTACTAGTCCTGATGGCTATGTGCTACCTCTGGTAACAGAGGCAGTAAGCCTCCATAGACCAGTTGCTGTGGAACATGGGTAGTAGGAGGATGTTGCACATCTGTCCTACTTGTGGGTTCCCCATCAACAGCTAGTTGGCTGCTGTATGAACAGAATGCTGGAATGGATGGACTTTTGGTCCGATCCAGCATGGTTCTTCTTGTATTCTTTTGTTCAGACACCAAGGGAATTATGAGGAATTAAACTGGTGGCTGCAGCCGTTCAGCCTCCACCATTGGGGGAAGGAAGACACCTTCTCAACGGTGCCGACCCTGGCACCAGGCCTGGTACTGGGACCCTTGAGCAAACCCCTCCAAGCTGTGGAATGCCCTGCCTCATCCTCCAAGACCCAGGCCCACCACCGGTTTCTCATGACCTGCCTGAGCTGTAAATATTTCCAGCCAGAGCAGCCTTCCCCAACCTGGGGGTGTGTTGGACAACATTGCACATCATCCTTAGCCAGCATGCCCTCCAGTTGCATCCGACTATAACTCCGCAACATGCTGGCTGGGAACTGTAGCCCAACTCATCTGGAGATCTCCCAGGTTGGTGAAAGCTGAGCTAGACTTTGGCCGGGCTGTGGCTTCTCACAAATCTCTGCACAAAACTCCCCTCTTACAACAGCTCCACTGGCTTCTGGTCTGTTTCTGGAAGCAAATAAATTGCTGGTTATCACCTATACAGCCCTATATGGCTTGGGTCCAGATTAACCAAAAGACCATATTCTCCCATATGAGCCTGCCCATGCTCTGAGACCTTCTGGGGAGGCCCTTCTCTCAGTCCCACCAACATCCCAGGCATGCCTGATGGGTACGTGGGAGAGGGCCTTCTCGGTGGCTGCTCCAAGGCTCTGGAACTCCTTTCCCAGGGAAGCTAGACTAGCTCCCTCCTTGATGTGCTTTCGGAGGCAGGCAAAAACTTTCTTATTCTGGCAAGCCTTTGGTGAATAATGTGGACCTCCATCTATGTTCAAGGTTTTTAAAATTTAATATGTATTTTAAACATTGGAAAATGTTTTAATATTGAAACCTATTTAATTATATTTTAAACTTTTGTATATTTCGTTTATAGCTTTTAACTGTATATGTTTTAATTTTGTAAAGCTGCCTTGAGGCAGGATACAAATAAAGATAATAATAATAATAATAATAATAATAATAATAATACACTGACTTGTTCCACTTCTGTATCCCACCACCATGTTTTGCTCCAGTGGACAGATTTCTTAGCTCAAACCCTGAGCTGCAAGTCTCTTGGCCAACCAATTCACTCTCCTGTTGAATAGCCTGACCTCTCCATCCATCACTCCTTCTGGTTCCAGTTGTGCTGGGACTGACACTTGGCCATCACTTCTCCTTCGCTGGCAAACTGCCTCCCGGGCAAAATTCACACCCATCGTACTCCATCTTGCTGCATCCTGGCCACTGCAATGGACCGCAGTTCACCTAAACCCACGTGGAACTTCCTCGATTGGCCAACGCATGGTGCCATAGGCAATGGTGCCAGTAGAACTGGTCCTTGGGGCCACCGTCCATGACCTACAGCCCAGATAGTGCCCAAATAGCCATTTAAGAGATCTGCAGATGATAAGGGCAGCAGGGCAGCAGAAGCAAGCTCCATTTTATCACTGTAACCATCATGGTGCTAAAACTTCCTGGCTGTTAGAGCAGTACGACAATGAAACCCATGACCTAGGGAGGTGGTGGGCTCTCCCACCCTAGGGTGCCTCTACAAGAGCGATTTAAAGCTCTTTCAAGTCGCATTAAAAAAATTACCTCTACAAGAGCGGAGCGCAAATCGGGGGCTGAGGCGCGTTTTCACTCTGATTATGCGCATTATCGAATGCGCGTTAAATAGCGAGTTTTACTTCTCCGCGGCCGTTAAAGCGCATTTTGACCATGTAAACAAGCGATTCTCCGCATTTCAGCCACTTTAAAGCGCGTTTCATACTGCCGGTTATGCGCTTCACCGCATGCCGTTTACAGGATTTAGGCATAAACACGATTGTGAGAAGATGCGCATAATCCGGCAACTAGGCACCAAACCGAATCCTTCTACAGGGGACCCTAGAGGCCTTCAAAAGGCAGCTGGACAGCCACCTGTCAGGTATGCTTTAAGGTAGATTCCTGCATTGAGCAGGGGGTTGGACTCGATGGCCTTAGAGGCCCCTTCCGACTCCACTATTCTATGATTCTATGATTCTATGATTCTGTTTGTTTGTTTGTTTGTTTGTTTAAAATACAAAACTGCTCAGAGTTTTGTTATATTTTTAAAATCAGGCAAACAGTCGTGTTGTTATAGAATGTAGAAGCAGTCTCGTAGCACATAGAATGGCAGGGGTTTGGGGGAAGGTTGTTAGTTGTGTGCTTCACAACTAAAGTGAATCCCCATCCACGCCCCACCCCCCATCCACCCCATAAGACTATTAAGTCCAAGGTCTAAAATTACCCAGCCACACCACTATTCGTAGGCAGCAGAGCATGCTTTGCAAAGTAGCAATTACCAGTTTGCACAAAGCCAGTCAGGTACTTTTCTGCCACGACTCAGAAGGTGCGCTGTGCAACTCAGGGTGTGTGACTCGGGTTTTTTTGCATTGTTCAGAGAGGATGCAGTGGTGCAACAGTCTCACACTGGAGTGTGTGTGTGTGTGTGTGTGTATGTGAGTGAGTGTGCTTTGGGCCCAGAAATGAGCCACGGCCCACAGATTTATCTCTGTGATTCTGCCAGATCAACAGCTAGCTCAGGGTTTACTCGAGCACCTCCGGTGTCCCTAACACACCTGACTCTGACTCTGGGCCCCCTTGAACATCTCAGCACTTTGACCTCAGCCAATGGGTAAACTTGTTATGAGGGGAGGTTGTATTTACTTGTTTAGGGTGACCCTATGGAAAGAAGGACAGGGCTCCTGTAACTTAAACAGTTGCACAGAAAAGGGAATTTCTCTTAAATACTGGTTTGCTGCTGTTTCCCTTGCTGTTTTATTACTAGTTTTTCATGCTAGCTTTTATTGTTTAAATTGATATTTTTAATGTGTGTGTGTGTTGTTTTTTATATATGGTTGTTTTCATATATGGTTGCAAGCCGCCTTGGGAGAGCTTCTGCCCTGAAAGGCGGCTAAGAAATGTTTTTAATAACAATAACAATAATAATAATAATAACAACAATTGTATGCATGTAGCACCTAGTGAAATCCCCTCTTCATCACCACAGTTAAAGCTGCAGGAGCTATACTAGAGTGACCAGATACAAAAGAAGGCAGGGCCCCTGCCACTTTAACTGTGGTGATGAAGAGGGACTTTCACCCGGTGCTGCACACATACAAATGACCCTTGCTGAAATTCCCTTTTTTATTCAACTGTTAAAGATACAGGAGCCTGGTCCTCCTTTCCATAGGGTCACCCCATATTTGTTAGTTCGCTTGTTTGATTTGTAGCCAGCCTTTCCACACACACACAAAAAAATGGCACTCCCGGTGGCTCTCAAGGGGGTTACATGTATCCTGTGCAATTCTTGTGTGAACCCCATCTCAGGGTACCTCCACACGAGACGTTTAAAGCTCTTTGAAGGCTCATTAAAAATTTTACCTCCACACCAGCGGAGCACAAAACGGGCGTACAGGCGTGTTATCTCCCCGATAATGCGCATTTTCGAATGCGCGTTAAATCGCGACTTTTATTTTGCTCCGGCCGTTAAAGCGCATTTTCGCAGTGTGAACAAGCGATTATGCGCATTAACTTCTTGTAAAGCGCTTTTTGGACATATATTAATGCGCTTCGCCTCCTCTCGCCGCCTCCCGTGCAGAGGGATTAGGAGTAAAAGCGCGTCAGAGATAATGCGCATAATCGCCGAACCGGGCGCAAAAGCGCATCCTTGTGGAGGGGGCCTCAATGTCTTGCACTTTGGATTTCCCAGCAATCTGCACCTGGAACTTTCTGACCACACCAGCCCCTGATCCTAGTAGTACTTGGTTGGCCTAGGGTGACCATATGAAAAGGAGGACAGGGCTCATGTAACTTTGTTGTTAAGAACAGGGAATTTCAGCCAGGGTCATTTGTATGCATGCAGCACCTGGTGAAATCCCCTCTTCATCACAACTGTTAAAGTTGCAGGCATTATCCTAGAGTGACCATATACAAAAGAAAGCAGGCCCCCTGCAACTTTAACTGTTGTGATGAAGAGGGAATATCACCAGTAACTAATTGCATACAAATGACACTGGCTGAAATTCCCTTTTTTCTACAACTGTTAAAGTTCATGAGCTCTGTCCTCTTTTTCATACGGCCAGCCTAGGTTGGCCCACCCATAAAGCCGGACCTGCCGAAACTGACCACACCTCAGCATTACTACCACTGCCTCTCTTGAACCTCTGTCCACTCTCTCAATGCAAAGGTTTCCCAAATCCCCTCCAGATGGCCCAAAGACCCTCCTGCTGCAGGCAAGAGTACAGCTATATGGTAGGGTGACCATATGAAAAGGAGGACCGGGCTTCTGTATCTTTAACAGTTGTATTTAAAATGGATTTTCAGCAGGTGTCATTTGTAGGCATGCAGCACCTGGTGAAATTCCCTCTTCATCACACCAGTTAAACTTGCAGGAGCCCTGCCCTCTTTTATATCTCCTCACTCTACAAAAGAGGGCAGGGCTCCTGCAGCTTTAACTGTTGTGATGAAGAGGGAATTTCACCAGGTGTTATTTGTAAGCTGCAGGAGCCCTGCCCTCTTGACCAGATACAAAAGAGGGCAGGGCTCCTGCAGTTTGAACTGCTGTGATGAAGAGGGAATTTCACCAGGTGTTGCAGTGCATACAAATGACACCTGCTGAAATTCCCTTTTCTATACAACTGTTAAAGATACAGGAGCCCTGTCCTCCTTTCTGTATGGTCACCCTATCTATGGAGGACGAGGAATGCACTACCTCCAGGGCACACCTGTGAACAGTAACACAAAAAGCATGTGAAGTTTGGAATGTGTACGGAATACAAAGCACCTTCACAGTCAAAACAGCATCAAAAGTCACTCATGTCCTGAGCTTTTTCAGAAAACACCCTGGTTTTTTTTCTTCCTTTTTTAAAAAAATAAAAAATAAAACAAAACCCTGCAATTTCAACTAAGAGCCCCCAGCCCGACCCAGATGAGACCCTAATCCTCGCAGAGCAACACAACGTAACACAATATTTTAAACTGAGAAAAAAAAATAAAGGTTTTTGCACTGAAATATTATTAGACGATCGAGACAAACCGGCAGAGCTAGTTTGGCAGCAGTTCACAAACTGGAAACGAAAGACGAGCAACTTTCCCACCCCCCTGGTTTGGTCTTTACCCCCCTTCCCCCCCTCCTCAGAAATGGTTCTTTATACACTGCAAAAGCCAGACATTTTGGGGCTGCGAACCAAAATGAAGAAATAAAGACTTTTAGAAGCATTCCAACCCTCTTACCCATGGCCCTCTGGTAACATCTTCTCTGTCAACATTACTGGTTCGAGAACACAAAGGGAGACAAAAACAGAACAGGATGGGAGCTCATTCCTTTCCTTCGGTAAGACAACGTAAGAGGAATAAAATTGCGTTTACCGTCTGATCTAGGTGAATTTAATGTGGCAAGACGGACCGGTTCTAACGGTGCCACTCTAGCGGTGTGCTTCTTCATTCTCTGGGGTGGTCCGCTCTGAGATGTTACGGTCTCCTCTCCGCCTCTTGCCTCCACATTGTTTTTGGGTATCCCACCCCCACCCCTCCCCTCCCACCCCCAGCACCACAAGGTACCTCTCTGCTGCGCCTAGAGACAAGTCGCGGTTTGGAAGATGCTGCAGCCAGCAAGGAGGGCAGAGACACCGTTTCCCGGGGAAACCATTTGCAACACATTCAAACAACGGCTTGACCTCAGAAGTGACACTTCCCCCCCCCCCCCCGGTCGCTCAGAACTCAAGGTTCAGGAAACAATGCCAGGCATCTACGTGGCCCAAAGGGGCCCTCCTTTAACTTCTCATTCGGAGTCAAAGTGCCCCTGTCTGCGTGAAACAGTGTCCCCCCCCCCCGTGTGCCCACAAACCAGGCACACGATTTTTCAGAGACGGCGGCAAGGGAACGGTGCCAGGCAACCTGCTGGTACTTCGTGCTGTGAAAACATATGAGAGGCCGTGTCCGGCGCATCCCAGCGAACTTCGAAACGCTTCCCTGCTTCCGAGGTATAATATTGGGAAGGGGGGGACGTGGACACCCTGCTGCCGAGTGAAACATCATAGGGCAAGGGGTGAAGTTCCAGCCGTCGGCATGGCACGCGAAACAACATTTGACAGGATACATCGAAGAAGGTTTCGATGTATAACAAATCCCGGCGTGTTTCGAGCCTCGTGGGTCCTTATCAAGGGACTCTAAATTAGGGTGACCCTATGTAAAGGAGGACCGGGCTCCTGTAGCTTTAAGAGTTGCATAGAAAAGGGTGTCATTTTTATGCGTGCAGCACCTGGTGAAATTCCCTCTTCGTCACCACAGTTAAAGCTGCAGGAGCCCTGCCCTCTTTTGTTTCTGGTCAAGAGGGCAGGGCTCTTGCAGCTTTTACTGTGGTGATGAAAAGGGAATTTCACCAAGTGCTGCATGCCTACAAATGACACCTGCTGAAATTCCCTTTTCTCGACAACTGTTGAAGATACATGAGCCTTGTCCTCCTGTCCGTATGGTCACCCTACAGTCTAAATCCAATAAGCATAAATAGTGAGATCAGGCACATGGGATTTAAATGGTTACAGATTCACAAGTCAGCAAAATAAAGGCAGGAGCAAATATTAATCTTGCTACCTTTTGACCCCTCCTTTCCGCTCAAGAGCTCAATGGCGTGTAGATGGCTCTTAACACCACTACTGTCCCAATGTTATCCTCACAACAGCCCCGCTGTTAGGCTGTGAGATAGGAACTGGCCCAAGGTTACCTTCATGAGGTTTTGAATCTGGGTCGCCCTATCCTAGTCCAATGCTCTAGCTCAGCTTTCCCCAACCTGGTACCTTCCAGATGTTTTGGACTGCAATGCCTATCATTCCCAGCTAGTGTTGACTGGGAATGATGGGAATTGCAGTCCAACACATCTAGAGGGCACCAGGTTGGGGAAGGCTGCTCTAGCCACTATGCCATACTAGCTGCATTGCTATGCACAATTACCTAGAATAGAGTGACCAGATAAAATCCAGGTCAGGGATCATGTAACTTTAACAGTTGTAGGGAAAAGGGAATTTCAGCCAGTGTCATTTGTATGCAATTAGTTCCTGGTGAAATTCCCTCTTCATCACAACAGTTAAAGTTGCAGGGGCCCTGCCTTCTTTTGTATATGGACACTCTAGTATAGTGCCTGCACCTTTAACTGTTGTGATGAAGAGGGAATATCACCAGGAACTAATTGCATACAAATGACTCTGGCTGAAATTCCCTTTTCTCTACAACTGTTAAAGTTACATGAGCCCTGACCTGGATTTTATCTGGTCACCCTAACCTAGAACAACGCCCCTTTGCATAAAGTGGTACTTACTTCTGAGTACACATGCGTAGCATTGGACTGCATGATATTTCGGCTGGTGTTCAACAGGTGTGTTTCCGCCCATCTCTGCAACCCTGTAATGGAGTAGCTACACCTACAGAATTCCTACCTTCTTCACAGTTCATTAAAAGATTGGAGCCTTCTTTGGGGAGGGGAAACACAACCTCCCTAAAGAATAGAGGCGAGAATCACAGGACAACATTTCTGCTCTCAAAATCTGTACTGGCAGAGCAAGCGAGAGATTTGTCTTCCTAACTTTTGGTAATTTTACAATATTAGTGACACCCAGCAATATTAAATTTCTCAAAGGCAAAGAATTTTGCTTCAAGTTATTATGATACCAGTTACCTCTTTGTCTGTCTATTTCAAGGATTTACATGCCATTTTGATTTTTACAATAAATCTCAAAATGGTTCACAAAATAAAATCATCACTAAATACAACAGAATAAATCAAGAAAATCATAAAATAGTAAAATATTCACAATATCTTAGTAGTACTAAGACTCAGGAAATGCCTGGGCAAACAGATACATTTTAATTTATCACCAGAAACGCTACATACTGTGAGCCATACTAGTAAGGTGACCATGTGAAAAGGAGGACAGGGCTCCTGTGTCTTTCACAGTTGCATAGAAAAGGGAATTTCAGCAGGTGTCATTTGTATGCATGCAGCACCTGGTGAATTTCCCTCTACATCGCAGCAGTTAAAGCTGCAGGAGCCCTGCCCTCTTTTGTATCTGGTCACTCTAGTGTAGCTCCTGCAGCTCCAAATGTCGATAGGCAGACGATTGAACAAAAGGCGCCCGACAGAACGGATTTTACACCACCTGTACATCTCAATAGATTTATCCAAACTTTTTTGCCTTAACTCAACGTTCCTTAGATGTTTCTTCACCTGAGAGAAAGCTCAAATTCCCTCCATTGTTGTTTTTAGGCAAAATATTAAGATGGGACCAACTTGACGAAATGAAAAGCTCATCTGGTCTATAGCCCTGTTTCCCAGAGTGGCTAGCTAGTTGCCTCCAGAAAGCCAGCTCGGGAGCATGGGAAGCTGCCTTGTACTGAGACAAGACCATGGGTCCCTCTAGTATTGTCAACACTGACTGGCAGCAGAGGCAGTTTCAGGCAGGAGTTCTTCCAGCCCTGCTTGGAGAAGCCGGGGATCAAACCTGGGACCTTCTGCATGTAACACATGCACTCTACCACCAAGCTACAATCCCTTCCTACCAAAAGCAGGCTTTGAAGGCAACTACCTCTCCCATTCTTGTTCATCCTCCATCAGCTGGTATATAGTGGCGTTGTGGGCTACCCCTGAACTTGGAGGTTATGCATAACCTTCATCACTATTGGTAGTCACTGATGGACCCATCCTCTACAAATGTGTCTGCTCCCCTTTTACAGACTTCAAACATGTCAGCCACCACCACATCTGGGTGCTGCGAATGGCTTCATGTCATTTTCGGTTCTGCTGAGAACATTGCCAAACTGTGTTGACCTGAATGATGAGAGAACAAGCAACAAAGCCGGAGACATACACCATCCCACAGTGGGAAACTCCATTACACAACATGGTGATTCAGGCGCAACGACAAACCATGGTTTGGCCTTGGGCCAGGGTGAGTGGAACGTCTTTCAACCTGAGGGCCGAATTCCATTTCAGAGATGCTCTCGGCGGCAGCAGTTGAGTAGTGGGCAGGTCCAAAAACAAAAGATGTCCAGGATATTTAGGGTGACCATATGGAAAGGAGGACAGGGCTCCAGTACCTTTAACAGTTGCGTAGAAAAGGGAATTTCAGCAGGTGTCATTTGTATGCATGCAGAACCTGGTGAAATTCCCTCTTCACCGCAAGAGTTAAAGCTGTAGTAGTCCTGCCTTGTCCTCCTATACTATGCTAGAGTGACCAGATACAAAGGAGGGCAGGGCTCCTGCAGCTTTAACTGTTGTGATGAAGAGGGAATGTCACCAGGTGCTGCATGCATACAAATGACAACTGCTGAAATTCACTTTTCTATACGACTGT
Source organism: Anniella stebbinsi (assembly GCA_029215795.1). NCBI lineage: Eukaryota > Metazoa > Chordata > Lepidosauria > Squamata > Anniellidae > Anniella > Anniella stebbinsi. The sequence goes on from JARDYH010000001.1 coordinate 367,115,885, forward strand.
TAAAGATACAGGAGCCCTGTCCTCCTTTCCTACATCAATGCACGATCAATTTTAATGTCCACATTTCTTCTTTTAGCATCTTTAGGGTTGTGAGGGTCATAGAATCATAGAACAGTATAGCTGGAAGGGGCCTATAATGCCATTGAGTCCACCCCCACCCCCCGCTCAATGCAGGAATCCACCTTCAAACATCCCTGACAGATGGCTGTCCAGCTGCCTCTTGAAGGCCTCTAGGGTGGGAGAACCCACGACCTCCCAAGGTCATTGGTTCCATTGTCGTACTGCTCTAACAGTCGGGAAGTTTTTCCTGATGTCCAGCCAGAATCTGGCTTCTTGTAACTTGAGCCCATTATTCTGGGCTCCGTCACACCAGCATTTTATCACACTGTCATCATGCCTGGTTTGTGGTTTTGCAATACAGTACTCACATGACATCGTCACTGACCTGCACTAATCTCATCTCTTCCCCTCCCTTTTCCATCTTATTATGGAGCATGGAAAGTCTGGTTTATTTCCTCCATGCGGGATTAAAGCGCCCTTCCACCCCGTGTATTGCAGTCGGCACATTTTTCTTTTGTTGGGGGCATGTGCTTTGAACATGTGCTTGCTGACAAAAGAGGGTGGGGCAGTTCGCCACCTCCAGCACACCGTGTCGAACGAACTGAGCCAGTCAAATGGGTTTTTGCTACTCCAACCCCACCCTCCTTGCCTCCTTGCCTGCAGAAATGGTGCCCAGCCGATTAAACATTTAATTGGGAAAATGCTAGACAACAAAGCCAGAGTGAGGAGGGGAGGCTCCCACATCCATCTCTTGAAAAAAAAAAAATGAAGTGGAGGGGGAAGGCGAAGAGGCAGGGCGGGGCGGGTGTAATAAAGGGAGAGACAGCAAGTGAAAAGAGAGTCCCTCAGTATAGCTACAATTGTGAAAGGGACCGCACTAAAGAAACAGAAGTCAAAATCGCGGTGCATACCAGGAAAAAAAAAAGTAGGTGTGATGGAGCTCTCTGTGTCCTGCACTCTGGGATGATGGAGAAGAGATCCTGGCCCTCTTCTGTGTGGCAACCTTTCAAGTATTTGAAGAGTGCTATCATGTCTCCCCCTCTTCTCAAAGGTAAACATGCCCAGTTCTTTCAGTCTCTTCTCACAGGGCTTTGTTCCCAGACCCCTGATCATCCTCGTTGCCCTCCTCTGAACACGCTCCAGCTTGTCTGCATCCTTCTTGAAGTGTGGCACCCAGACGTGGGTCGTATGTGTGGTTTCTAAAACAATTCTATGGCTGGAATGGCGGTTTACAACCACATCAGCTTGCTCTTGGGTTGTGCTCAACGTGGAATGAAGGCTCTCGAAGTCTCTTTGTATCCCCTGCACGCATCTCTTCCGGCCCGTGTTTGCATTGTTTTGCTTTTTCGTTCCATGAATCGCATTAATATTCCAGCCCTGTGAAACGAGTTGGTAATGGCCTTGTCACTTGTCATCTTACAGCTAGAGCAGGCCTTAAAAGCGCCGAAGAAACGACAGGGGACGTGAAGCCCTTTTCATCCCTCTTGCCGACTGGCCGTTCAAGTCAGTCCCGATGGGGCGATGCAAAGGTTATCCCACAAAGGGGCAGATTAACCAGGAAGCGAAGGAGGCCACGGTGTAGGGTCACAAACGATCTCCCGCACGGGGTGATTCAGCCCCCATGGTGTGACATTATGTGAATGAGCATTTCGGATCGTGCACACATACCCCTCCATCCCATGCGTGATGGCTAGGTGCTGCCTCCGGTATCAGAGGCAGTAACTTGCTGTAAGTCCCCAACAGTTGCTGGGGAACAAGGGTGGGAGGGTGCTGTTGCACTCATGTCCTGCTTGTGGGTCCCTGGCCGACAGCTGGTTGGCGACTGCGTGAACAGAGTGCTGGACTAGATGGACCCCTCAGTCTGATCCAGCAGGGCTCTTCATCTTATGTTCTTAAATCCTTTTTTTCGGCCACCCCACAATTGGTTGTTTTGTTCCAACCTGCAAAGTGTGGTTTGCAATTGTCTTAGAAACCAGGGCCCTGGATCAAACCATCATTGGTGGGTTTGGACAAAATGGCCCACTCTGATGTGTCGCAAAACACTGGGGTGCAAGGCACGTGAGCATCCAAGGTGAATATCATGTGCAACGAATTGTCTTACCAGTGTTTATAGCAAGAGAGAGTAGTAAATAATTTCTGCGACCGTTGTTACAACCCCCTGAGGAAGGCCTAATATGAAAAAGAGGACTCCTTTATCTTTAACAGTTGCATAGAAAAGGGAATTCCAGCAGGTGTCATTTGTAGGCATGCAACACCTGGTGAAATCCCCTCTTCATCACAACAGTTAAAGCTGCAGGAGCTTCAATAGAGTGAACAGATACAAAAGAGGGCAGCTTTAACTGTTGCGATGAAGAGGGGATTTCACTAGGTGCTGCATGCATACAAAGGACCCCTGCTGAAATTTCCTTTTCTATTCAACTGTTAAAGATACAGGAGCCCTGTCCTCCTTTTTATACAGTCACCCTGCGATTAATGTGACAACTGTCAGATTATATTTGATTTTACAGCAGTTCTTGGGTGTGATTTTTTTTCTCCCTTGCCGGTACAAACTTAATTGGTTCACAGCAAACTAGTCCCATAGGAGATGAAAAAGGAGAGAAGCAGGTTCTCAGAATGCTGAGATACTTCATTATTCACGCCCAACGCATTTCGGTCTATGTTGTTTTTTTAACCTTTTTCAGGGGGTTGGTAAGAGATTTCTGCAGAACACTCTTAGCAGGATGAGCGTCTCCTGTGATATTCACTGGCGACTGAGTAGGCTGACCTGATAAAATCCAGGTCAGGGCTCCTGTAACTTTAACACTTGTAGAGAAAAGGGAATTTCAGCCAGTGTCATTTGTATGCAATTAGTTCCTGGTGATATTCCCTCTTCATCACAACAGTTAAAGTTGCAAGGGCCCTGCCTTCTTTTGTATATGGTCACTCTAGTATAGTGCCTGCACCTTTAACAGTTGTGATGAAGAGGGAATATCACTAGGAACTAATGGCATACAAATGACACTGGCTGAAATTCCCTTTTCTCTACAACTGTTACAGTTACATGAGCCCTGACCTGGATTTTATCTGGTCACCCTAAGACTGAACAAAACTCTTGGTTAACTGGTTGGAAAGGAGAATTAGAATAGTATTGCTGGAGAATTCAGATGAGAAAATGAGGTAGAAATCATTAGAAACCACTGTGGAGAGTGTTGCGGAGGACCCAGACTCCAGGGACGAAAAGAAACTGAACTGAAACATGAAGGTGGGAAATAAACAGTCTACACTAATTTTATCCTCACAACAACAATAACCCTGTGAGGTAGGTTGGGCTGAGAGTCTGTGACTGCCCCAAAGTCACATAGTAAGCATCCATGGCCAAGTGGCACCTAGGACCCGGATCTCTTGAATCCCAGTCCAACACTTGAACTACTACACCACACTATGTCTCAGCTGTTCATATTTATATGGCTTTTAACATTTATAGGTGGAGTACTTAGAGAGCTCATTGTTCACCCAGGCTTTCTCTGGCTTGTAATTCATTCCAATCATTCATACACTGCTCTGTTTAAGTGTTCCGTGTTCTGTATTGTTATTGTAGTTGAAATGTTTTTAATAGTGCATTTAAATATATTATATTTATTACATTTACATCCCACCTTTTTTATTCCTTAAAGAAATCATGGCAGTGTACATAATCCTCCTCCTCCTCTCCATTTTATTCTCACAACAAGAACCTTGTGAGGTAGGTTGGGCTGGGAGCCTATGACTGGCCTAAACTCGCCCAGTGAGCTTTCATGGCTGAGCGGGGACTAGAATCTGGATCTCCTGACTCCCAGTCCAGCGTTCTAGCTGCTAGGCCACGCTGGCGGTTTCATTGTTACATTTTAAAATCAATGACACTGCACGTTCACCCCTTTGATAACTTTGCGGAAAGCGGTATAGATAGGGTGACCAGATAAAATCCAGGTCAGGTCTCATGTAACTTTAACAGTTGTAGAGAAAAGGGAATTTCAGCCAGGGACATTTGTATGCAATTAGTTCCTGGTGAAATTCCCTCTTCATCACAACAGTTAAAGTTGCAGGGGCCCTGCCTTCTTTTGGATATGGTCACTCTAGTGTAGTGCCCGCAACTTTAACTGGTGTGATGAAGAGGGAATTTCACCAGGAACTAATTGCATACAAATGGCACTGGCTGAAACTCCCTTTTCTCTACAACTGTTAAAGTTACATGAGCCCTGACCTGGATTTTATCTGGTCAGCCTAGGTATAGATGTTTGTATAATAAATGAACGGAGAAGTAAACAAAATTTATTAGTACAGCCCGGCCGTCCAGAAAGAGATTGGATTCTTTTTCCCAAACCCCCATCTAGCTTTGGGAGAACAGAGCAATCGCCAAGGATACCTAAGTCAACCATGCAACAAGCAGCAGAGATATTCTGACTTTGCTTTACAAAGCAGGCATCTCTTGCGTGCCTTTTGTTTTAAGTAGAACAATGTCTCAAAGGGCCCCTCTTGTTTAAAGAGAGATTATAGGTTTCTTAATCTTTCAGCATAGTAATTTAGCTGTTCACTGACAATGGCACACGGTATGAATAAAGTGTCTTTGAGAAGGAGGAAGACAGTCTGCAGTAGCAGCAAAGAAGAAATCTGTATTATTATTTTCATGCATGCAATTTTGCATTGGTAGATACAATAATAGATTTAGAGGCCCTGAGTTTCTATTATCATTATTTTTTTGAGAGGGGACAGGAATAATTTGGCAGTAATTGGATGTCAAATAATTATTAATGAAGAAATTTAGGGCAAATGACAAAGCCGCTTCTTTACTTACGATCTATCTCGTCTTTATCGTCGGACATCTGTGTAGAAGCCACATCAGAGCAACAGGGTGAAATATTGTTTTATATGTTCGCATAGATGGTAGCGAAGCTCAATGCTTAATTAGATAAATATCATCCTTTCTTTTGTTCCTGACTAAAAGTAAAGCAGGAAATCAAAATTAGATAAACTATTATCGACTTGGGAGCTATCTCCTGGTGGATCAATGTGCAAACTTCCGGGTCACACAGTACTCTTTATCGAACCTACAGAAGATCACAGAACTGCTTGCATGATGGGATATTTTGGTGGGGAGGGGGTATCTTACTAATTCTCATCTCTAAATCAGCCTTCCCCAAAACTGCGCCAGCTGCACTGGCTTCCTGTGTGTTTCCGAGCCCAGTTCAAAGTGCTGGTTTTGACCTTTAAAGCCTTCAGCAGTTTAGGACCAAGTTACTTGAAGGACTGCCTTCACCCATATTAGCCTGCCCACACTTTAAGATCAGAAAGAGAGGCCCTTCTCATTTGCCCACCCGTGAGAGCAATTAGATGGGTGTCCACACGTGACAGTGCCTTCTTTGCAGTGGCCCCACAACTTTGGAACAAGCTGCCATCAAAGGTCCACCATGCACTGTCCTTGAAAATGTAATACGATGATAATAATAATAATAATAATATCATTCATATATATATATATATATATATATATAATGAAATATAAATAAATAATAAATATAATAATAATAATATGAGTAGTTATAGCTGCTATTTTACATTGTTGACTTTTATTGCTTTAATTGCTGTTTTGTGTTTATGTTTTTATTGTCTTTAGTATTTTAACTGTTTTTATTCATTATATTGCTGTAAGCCACCTTGGAAGAGCTTCTGCTCTGAAAGGCGGCCAAGAAATATATTTTTTTTAAAAAATCCCCCCATGTGGTGCCTTCCTTGTGTTGGACTATAATCCCATAAACTCCGGCAAGCAGGGCCAGTGGACAATCCATCTAGGGACCCTGGTCCAACGCAGCGGAAGCATCTTGGAGAGCTCCTTTAGAGTTCTGACTGGTTCAGACTGAAACCTGGAGCGGACTCTCCACCCCGCTGACATCGGACCCACCAGCCTCCACGGTTCAATTGTGCTTTAGGGGAAATCCATTGGTTGCTTTTTGATCTGTGGAATCCCCCAGAGAGTTTTTGCTAGCTTCCTCAAAACTGACGCCAGAGAATTTGGAATCAAGAAAAGTCCAATGGGCTAGCAAGTCAGCTAACAAGTGCAGAGTAGACAGCCTGCCCCTCCCATTGCATCTTTCTTGTTTGACACTGGGGCCAGATCTACCCCAAGCAGGATATAGCAGTATAAAAGTGATATAAAGCTATAAAGCTATAAAGACTGTTCTCTTCCGGCAGGCATATCCAGTGTAATTTTTAGAATGTTTTTAGGATGTTTTAGGATGTTTTAATGATGTTTTAGGATGTTTTAATGCAGTTTTAATAATATTTGTCATGTTTTAATTAGTTTTATGTATTTTATCATGCTGTTGTTCCCCGCCTCGATCTAGATGGAGAGGCGGGTAAGAAATAAATCGTTATTATTATTATTATTATTATTATTATTATTATTATATATCAAAGACAGGAGTCACCCCAAGCAAGATATAGCAGTATATGGTATGTGTCAATGGGCCCCAACAGTTGCCAGTGCACTTCAATACCGCTATAAAGCAGTGGTGTGGCTCCTGCCTTTTATATACCGCTTTCATACCACTTTCATACCGCTACCTCCTGCTTGGTGTAGATCTGGCCTCGGTGTAGTGAAATGGACTCATCTGACCTGCAGACACTCTTCTGCAAAATACTTGCTGTTTATTTGTACCTTGGCGGGGTCAGGATACATATGAATCCAGCTATGTGACCAACCAGGCCTGAGAGAGGTGAGTAAGAAATAAAATTATTATTATTATTATTATTATTATTATTATTATTATTATTCCTGCCTGCAGAATGTGGGGTGCACTTTGGTGCAGAATGTTGATTGTTTGAGGCTGCAATGCTATACTCACTGGCCTGGGAGTAATTGTCATTGAAATCAATGGGAAGTCACAAAGAGGAAAGTGCTAATTAGGGCAGAATATATGCTGCCTGGATATGACAAGGGATTTCAGGGTGGGAGGAAGATACTGATTGTTTTCAAGATCTATTTTTATGACCCCAGCATACTAATAGGGATGTTGGAGAAATCCATTTTGGGGCTGGAACTCAGGTGGGGGTGGGGGTGCCAGCTTGGCCTCCCCATCCCCCACCCCCCACCCCCAGATTCCTGAGCTGGCTTGATTCAACGCAGGATGAGCTGGGCAAACTCATGTGCGTGTGCAAATCCTGATGTGCCCAAATGTGGATTTAAGCAAGTTGCAAGTTGCCCAACTTTGTGGCTGGGATCATTTATGGGAACCTCGATTTGGGCAAAACTGCAGGCATAAATAACATCATTTGGGCAAAATTGCAGGCATAAGTCGTCCTTTACGTCTGCATTTCTACACAAATTGCTCTGTTTATGGCCATGGTTTTGCACAAATCGCAATTTCCATAAATATGCCCAGCAGTGAATTCGTGCAAAACGTAGCTTGCGACTAAAATTTTGAAAAAAGATGTGAGCTCTCGCAGGGTGCTCACAAGCCATCTGGTGGCTCACCCCACATGTACGTCAGGGTCCAGCAACCGGCAGTCCAGTGAGCAGAGTGCGATTAGGACTCTGAGGCGTTTGCCTGTCCCTACAAGAAGTCCAAAATGCATTATCAACACAAAACAAGGTCTTGGAAAAGCTGACGTTTCTAAATTCCTTTTACGAGCATGCCTCGTTCCCCCCCCCTCTCTCTCTCTCTCTCTCGTTCTCATTCTTGTCTAATCTCCATATAATCCTCCCTAATACTTTTCACTGGAAATCTTGCTTTCTTTTGCCATATTGTCACAAAGCAGATAACACAGCAACGTCTGCCGGTCTGCATGGAGGAATAGGAAGAGGATTATTATGCTAACTACAATACAAAATCAGAGCGACAGGATAGAGGAATTCTCTGTCATCACTCCGGGCGGCCAGAGTTGGATTAGCCATCTTCACAATGAATTAGCACTCAACTCTACGAGTGCTCCCAAGGGGATCCGCAAAGTGTTGTGTGGCAAACATGTGGTTATGTGGAGTTGGGATCTTCAAATGAACTGAGTACAGTCCTTAGCTTCAAGGTTAGAGCCTGGCTAACCAACGGTTAAGGCAAAAAAACACGTAAATGGGGGTGCCATTTTACGTGGGCCGAAGCAGGTAATGCCACATTCCCCCAAAGAATAGTTCCACAAATTTCTCCTTATCTAAATTTCTTCTCTGGTATCATTATTATTATTATTATTATTATTATTATTATTATTATTATTATATATTTAACAGTTCCAAATTATCTGGACTTCCTTCCAAAGGGGAAATGCAGCATCTGGTATTTTTCTTTTCATTTGTTCTTCATTTATTTTTATTTTTAAATGCAAATAAAACATCTGAATGCAACAGTCCCATTGCCTGATTCCTTCGCTCCCTCGAAAGTTGTACAAGGCACTGTGAATGCTCAGATCCAGTGGAGGCTGGATCAGAACCAGTTAGAACTCTAAGGGAAATACCCAAGCTTATCCCCAGAATGGTTTCAGCGCCTTGGATAGCCCCTTTAGAGTTCTGAATGGCTCTGACCAAAACCCGGAGCAGAATCACAGCCCCAGTGACAGAGGTACCACCAGCCTCCACAGCTCAGATCACTGCAGCGTTCAGCTCCTTCCGTTCTTTTTTTTTTTTGTTTTGCAATCTGGCTTTTGTAATGCACACACGTTTCGGTGAGACACCGCAGCCTCGACATGGTCGTTAACCTGGACTGCATCATGACTACTTCTGCGGTGTTTTGCCAATGCAAAACAAACCTACGAAGAAACAGCTTGACGTGACTGAACAGGCGGATGTACTGAGATGTTTTCCAAATGGCGTTTTACTGGCATGTGAGAACACATGTGTGTATGAGGAAACACTGGACAAACACCACCTTGAGGTCATTCGACATAGGAGTCGCGCCTTCACACCTCCTTTTTCCGCAACGCTTTATCAATACGATAATTTATTGATTTGTTTGTTTGTTTGTTGCATTTCTATACCGCCCAATAGCTGAAGCTGTCTGGGCGGTTTACAAAAATCAAAACCCTGAAAAACGTTCAAAATATAAAACAAACAGCAGTGTAAAACCATAATATAAAATACAGTATAAAAGCACAACCAGGATAAAACCGAGCAGCCATGCAGAAATTAATACAGATTTAAAATACAAACGTAAGCAGCAAAGTTAAAAGTTAGGCTAATGAATTGTGCAAATACTGAGAAAATAAAAAGGTCTTCACCTGGTGTCAAAAAGAATATAATGTAGGTAACAGGTGAACCTCTCTAGAAAACTCATTCCACAGCTGGGGTGCCACAGCAGAGAAGGCCCTCCTCCTGGTAGCCCCCTGCCTCACTTCCTTTGGCAGGGGCTCACAGAGAAGGACCCCTGAGGATGATCTCAGGGTCTGGGCAGGTACATAAGGGAGGACGTATTCCTTCAGATAACCTGGGCCCAAGCCAGGTTGTTTATTTATTTATTTATTTATTTAAAACATTTCTTAGCCGCCTTTCTTTTCCCAAAGTTCGGAGAGCGCCTGTAGGCATCTTCATCCTCATCCTCATCCTCATCCTCATCTTTTTTGTCAACTGGCCATAATGCAAAAAACAGAAACAGAAAGAGCCGGGTTCAGAACACAAGTGCCGCTCGTTTGCCGCCGTTAGACAGGTGGTGTTAATGGCATGTTCGAAAGCTTTGCAACCATTCTTGTCGCCTTGACATTCACAACATCTAAACGAAAAGTGAGCCGGAATCCATCTGAGCATCCGGGAAATGCTATTAAAAGGGGATGCAGCGGTTGTTTCCTTAGCTCCTGTGTAGAAACTACAGTAGGACAACATGTGAGAAATTGTCTCAGCCTCACTGGAGTTTCAAAGGCACAATCCTCGTTTAATTGGGATTCCTAAGAAACAAGCCCCAGCCAGCAACATCTTGTGCTCTTTTAATGATCACCTTGTAACCTTGAGGAAGTCGCATTGAGTCCTAAGACGAGGATCATTTTTCTCTCGGATAGGGTGTAATGTTGCACCGAGGGCCGTCTCTGACTTAGCAGCCATCAGTCAAGAGCTATTCGACAAGCTTTGATTCCATTAAATCGACGGAGTCCTTCTTCTTGAGAGAACAGCCTGTATTAACGCCACGGTGTCCCAGAGCAATGAATTTTCCCGTCAGAACGTTCTGGGTTCCGCCTCCCCTGAAATGATGAACGCTTTAGAGAGAAAGCCTTCATCTTCCAAGAAACATGAGCCAATGCATCTGGGGCTTTTAGCAGCGAAGGAAAGATGAACATCCTCATCAGCTTCTATCCCAAAGTCCAGCTAATCTAAGCCAGGGCAAAAGCCAGTGCAGAACCAGCAGATGGTGCATTGCCCACTGAAAACAATCATTTGCCTCACCAAGAGGTATTTTTTTAATTATAAAAAGCAGACTTTTCCATTTGTGACATGATCACTTCCATTTGAAAAATGAAAACTAGTTTTTAAAATAGTCAAATTGCTATTATTATTATTATTATTATTATTATTAATTATTATTCACATTTCTATACTGCTGCATAGCCAAAGCTATCTGGGCAATTTGCATAAGATTAAAACATTAAAAATGATATACAAAATTTAAACCCTAAAACCCTAAAAACATACCACAGACTGTATACACAATTCAAAGGGCACTCTTTGTCACACAGAGGAGGGCCAGGATCTCTTTTCAATCATCCCAGAGTGCAGGACACAGAATACTGGGCTCAAGTAACATGGATTCCTGCATTGAGCAGGGGGTTGGACTCGATGGCCTTAGAGGCCCCTTCAAACTCTACTATTCCATGATTCTATGAAATGCCAAAGATGAATATCTTTACAGAAAGCACATAATGTACTGGTGGGATTCACTATCAGAAGGTTAGATGGCTATAAAAACAGAAGAGAAACAAAAGCCCTCTTCAGGCATTCAGAATTATAATTGTGGAGGGGAGATGGAGCCATGCTGACAAGGAAGGTCTAAAGAGAAGCTATAACCCCATAGGGCTGGGTATAGTAACAGCTTTCTTCATGACTGGGAATGCTGCTTTCAAAGCACCCAATCACATGGTGGATGGTAGCCACATTGAAATGGGCAACTTGTGGCCCCCTACAGACGTTTGGCTTTCAACTCCCACCAGCCAACTCTTGGAGGAGAAAGCTATCAATGCTACTAGTCCTGACTGCTATATGCTAGGGTGTCCCTATGGAAAGGAGGACAGGGCTCCTGTATCTTTAGCAGTTGTCTAGAAAAGGGAATTTCAGCAGGTGCCATTTGTATGCATGCAACACCTGGTGAAATTCCTTCTTCATCACAACAGTTAAAGCTGCAGGAGCTTTGCCCTCTTAGAGTGACCAGATACAGTAAAGGGCAGGGCTCCTGCAGCTTTAATTGTTGTGATGAAGAGGGAATTTCACCAGGTGCTGCATGCATCCAAATGACACCTCCTGAAATTCCCTTTTCAATGCAACCGTTAAAGATACAGGAGCCCGGTCCTCCTTTCCATAGGGTCACCCTGCTATATCCTCCCCCAGTATCAGAGGCAGTATGCCTAGGTACACCAGTTGCTGGGGAACATAGGCGGGAGGGTGCTGTTGCCCTCATGTTCTGCTTGTGGGTTTCCTGTGGGCAGCTGGCTGGACTGAATGGCCCCTTGGTCCAGTCCAGCATGGATCTTCTTACATTCTTATGTTCAGCCCATGCCAGCATAGCCAATAGTGAGGAATCATAAGAGTTGTAGGCCAAAAACATCTGGAAGGCTACAAGTTGCCCCATCCCTGGTTTCGTGGAACATGATTACAGCCTCTCTTTGACCTCCGTGGTTATCCCAGGAAGGTCAGGGGCGCAAAGGGCATGGTGGGGGGAGGGTCCCCATCGCCCCACAATGATTGGCAGTTTGAATGCCTGGAGAGAGAGAGAACATCAGAGGAGAGGGATCCTGTCCATGGTAGCTTTATGGACGTGTTCAGAAGCGTTGCGCCTCCAGGAGCAAATTCACTCCCGTACAAAATCTAGTAATTCAAGGTGAGAATTCCAGAAGTTCTCAAGGATGCCCGGGCAAACAGAGAAGGGCCCCACAGTGATTCGAGGTAAGGCCCCTGAGGATCTGGAGGACTTGGCAACATTCTCACCCCCCCCGAAAGGCTCCACCCCATGAAAGACTCCACAGCCAGAACAATGACAAACAAGATCCTGTCCGCTGTGAGCCAAGGAACACTTGATCTTCTGCCATCCTGGAGCAATTGGAGTTCTGAGAGGCCAACAACATGGAGCCATGCGTTCTGAGCAGGGGGCCGTGAACACCTTTTTGCAATCGGCACAGCAGAAAAGAACAAAGGCCGTTCGACGCCTGGGTTGATAACCTGGCGTTCCCTGGCCTTTCAAAGGAGAGGATGGGGCGCCACTAGCTGGCAGCATTTGCTTCTCCTTTGGCACGTCTCCCCTGCCTTCCCTGAGCGCACAACGCCTCCAGCCAAGACGGTGGATGAGCTGCAGAGCCTGCCTGAGGAACGAAGTTAGGCCCGGGCGTTTGTGACCAGACTGCTGATAGAACAGTGTGCCATTTCAGGAAAAGGCCGTGCCCACGACAGCCAGAGTGCGGATCCCTGACCCTTGTGGGGATCAGCTGGTACACACACACACCCCGACATGCCACGTACAAACAGAGACAGTCCTGTGTGCCAGTCTGCCCCAAGGGTGTGAATTCCCTCCCCCTGACTACATTACCCACCCCACCCCCAGCCAACAGCTTCCTATCTACTACTACTGCATGCTGCATTGTTTAATCTATAATAAGCCATCCTGCACGGATTTATAAACAAAGGAAGTGCTTGATTGCATTCTTTTAAACATTCACATCGAAGTTGGGATTTTTTTAACCGTTTCTATGGGATTTTTTAAATCTTTGAATGGCTCGTTATCTGCCCAGAGAACATTCGTTATTGGGCGGACTAAAGATATAAGAAATACGTTAATTAATTCATTGGTCGACCGATTAATTAAATCAATCTTCGGAGCAGGTTCTGCTCTACAGCCAGCAGCAGCTCAGGGCTTGGAGTGTGTTCAGTACCACGGACAGCAGTCCAGAAACCAGAGCACAGGCAACTGACAGACATTCACAGGCAGGCTGGAAGAGTCTTCTGGAAGATCCGCCTCCTCGGGGGTTGCATGTGGTTATCTTAAAGGGCCAGTGTCCTTTCCTGCAGCTGTGGTGGAGAGGGGTTGGGGGGTGTTGGGGAGCGAAGAGAAGGCTTCCCAGAGCCTCCATGCCCACTGGAAGAGTCGGAGGTCCACTCCTCTGAGTCACAGGGCAGAAGCACCTCCTGGGGATCAAGAGGACAGGGTGCAGGATCCATGGTGCAATGACCTGCCAGGAGAGATCCGCCAACTCACCCATCTTCAAGAATTTAAAAGAGCTATAAAGACTGATCTCTTCCGGCAGACCTACCCAGATGAATTTTAAGTGTTTTATTGGTGTTTTATTGGTATTTTAATGATGTATTGGTTTTATGTGCTTTTCATCAGTTTGTGTATTTTATGCTTGGTGTTGTTCCCTGCCTCAATCTGGAGGGAGAGGCGGGTAATAAATAAATATGTTGTTGTTGTTGTTGTTGTTGTGGAGGGCTCCACTTGTGAAGCTCTGGGAACTGGTTCTGACTCCTTGAAGGTGCAGAAAAGGGCAACTGAAATGATCAAGGGGCTGGAGCATCTCCCCTAAGCGGGAAGGACAGTTACAACAGCTGGGATTGTTGAGCTTGGAAAAAAGGAGGCTAAAGGGAGACCTGATGGAGGTGTACAAAATTATGCATGGTGTGGAGAATGTGGAGAGGGAGACATTGTTCTCTCTCACCCCCCCCCTCTCCCTCTCCCTCCCTCTCTCTCTCTCCCATAATACTAGAACCCAATGGGATCATCCCCTGAAGCTGATGGATGGGAGATTCAGGACAGATAAAGGGCTTCTTCACACAGTGCATAAACTCTAGAATTCACTCACGATGTGGTGATGGCCACCAATTTGGACGGCTTTCAAAGGGGGTTGGATAAATTCCCGGAGGAGAAGGCTATCCATGGCTACTAGTCCTAATAGATAAGTGCAACCTTCAGTATCAGAGGCAGTAAGCCTATATACACCAGTTGATGGGGAACATGGGCGGGAGGGTGCTGTTGCACCGTGTCCTGCTTGTCGACTGCCGGTTGGCCCCTGTGTGAACAGAGTGCTGGACTCAATGAACCCTTCATCTGATCCAGCATCAGGGCTCTTTTCATGTGCTTGTGTTCCTATGAGTTGTCGCCACTGATCTCAGAGGTCTCTCGATCCCGGCTCATTGTTTCTACTTGCTTCTGCTGCCTGTACCCCTGTCCTCTCCTGGCATGCAAGCAGCAACCAGAACACAGAGGCAGAGCCTTTTCCTTCACTTGCCTTTTGCTCTCGCTCTGGATGGTGGTACAGATGGGGCCCAGGAAAAGAGGGCAAGCAAATGAGCAAGGTGGGGGGGGGGGACACATTAAGCAGCATCATGCCAAGATCCCAACCTCTTCCTTCTCCCCCCCCCCCCCGCGCCACCAAGAAAAAGCTCTTGACAGTTGCACAGAGCTTCTTTTTTTTTTAAGGGAACTTCCTGAAGACATGGCAGTAATCATGACAAGATGATTTTGAAAGCCAAGCACACCTTCCCAGCTTTCCGTTCGTAGGCGTTTTAGCACTTTGTAGCAGTAACAACCTTCAGGAAATCAATGGGTAGCTTTTTGCAGGAAAAGTAAATGGACTTTTATCCAATCTATGTTTTTTTTTTTGGGGGGGGGGGGGTTCCTGGACCAGCAGCAGGAAATAAGGTTGAAACTTCACAAGAAGGCCCACTAGGTGAGGGTGCACGATGCTTGTTCATGGAAATGTGACTCATGAGAACGTAATTCTACCCCATACCAGCAATGTGAAGAACTTCTTAGGAAGGGAAAAAACATTTTTGGGGGAGGGGAAGGGCACGGGTTCCAGAAAAAACGAGGGCATTTTGGAGAAAACTGACAATAGGTCATTCCGTAAAGCTAATACGTTACATGGATTTCTCAAGAGCTGCCTCTTCAGTAAGCAGGTGCCATTGAAAAAAAAGGAAGGAACATTTCATCCCTGTTGAACCTATCAAAGCTTGCAGGCCTTTGCACCTCCCCGCTGACGGTGATAGCCTCACCACATGCTGGGCCCTTCACACCACACTGAGTGACTGAGCAGGGCTGTCCATCATCCTGCTGGCAGAGGGGCTGCCCTCCCCATTTAGTGCAGAGGGAATTAATTGCTAATAAAGCTCGAGCTTTGAACGTTTTCAAACTTTCAAAATTTTCTGCACATCCACACTGCCCAAGCTTCAGTTTAAAATAAAAATGAGCAAAGTCGGTCTGGTCACTCTCGAGTAATAAGCCTTACACTACTGTATTCTTATATAAGATTCAAATCTGAATGTTAAAGCAACCCTATCAGTGTCTAGATTATAGAACAAACAACCTTATGCCCCAGTGTCATCCTGACCTCCTCTCATTACCCTTCCTTTGCCTCAGTTTCCTTATCTCCTCTGCTCTTTCGCCCCAAGCCTCCCTCTCCTTCCTTTCTTTTAACATCCTGTTTCTCCGACCAATCACCAGTCAATTACGGCAAGAGACATCTGTTATAAGAATCTCTGCAGAGTTTTTAATAACCCCCTGAAGAAGGCCTCAAAATAAATAAAAAGAGGCTGAAACACGTAGAGATGTAAAATTTCTGGGAATTTTGAAGCCATGGGGGAAAAGGTTTTTTCCCATGGGGCGGGGGTCAGGAAAAAAAACTGAAATTTTTAGAAACCCAGAGCGGATTCCCCATCTCACTGACTTTGGAACCATCAGCTCCACTGTTCCTGTCTTCAGAAGTTCCCAGTGGAGGCTGGTGACTCCGGTGACAGTGGGGCAGTGAATCCGCTCCAGATTTCAGTCAGAACCAGCCAGAACTCTAAAGGAGCTCTCCAAGGTGCGGAAGTGCAGCTAAACTAGACTTCTCCTTGGCATGCTTTAGAAGATGGTTGTGTTGTTATTGGTACTAGAGATGTGAAGGCCCGGAAAAAAAACGGAAAAATTTGGGGGGGAAAACTTTTCCCGAAAATTTCCATGTTTTTTTCCCCAATAAAAACAGAGAAAAATGGAAATTTTTGGGAAAAGGGGGAAAACGTTTTTCTGAATTTTCCCATTGTTTTCCCGGGCCTTCACATCTTTAATTGGTACACGGTGTCCTGTGAATTCCCACCGTATGCCTATGCATTGCTTTGCACCTTGGATAGCTCCTTCAGTGCTGTGACTGAAACCTGGAGCGGATTCACTGCCCCACTGACATCGGAGCCACCAGCCTCCAATGCCCATAACCCTTAAGAAATTTTATATCCTCACCTGAGAGGTGGGGGGGGTGGAGAATAATTATAATTTAATAATACACACTCACTCTCACCCACACGTACATACACAAGATGATATTTCCTAACTGGAGTCCAGACCTGCCCAGAGCATTACAAACTTGCAAGGTGTGAGTGTCACAGCTGTGTCTTTATGGAAATTTATTCCGATATAAAATATGTGCCTGCCAGAGAATTCTTCATGACACTGGCTTTTCTCTTAGTTTGGTGCCAGCTTATTACCACCGTGGGCGATGGGGAAAGTGCCCTGAGGCGTTAGATTTCTAACCTTGCAGAAAGATGAAAACATTGCATTGGAACAGAAGACAGTTTGTGGTGTCTGTGTGTTTAAGTGGTTACTGGTGGCTAGCTCTGTCTTTCTGGGGTGAAAGGTGGATTTCATGCTTTGCATTGCACTGGTAATATGTAGGTACAGTTTCTAAAAAGTCTGTGGAAGTGGACTTCATATTGTGGGAGCCCCTTGGAGAGCTCCTTTAGAGTTCTGGCTGGTTCCGACTGAAACCCAGAGCGGATTCACTGCCCCACTGTCATCGGAATCACCAGCCTCCACTGGGAACTTCTGAAGACAGGAGCGGTGGAGGCTGATGGCTCGAATGTCAGTGAGGTGGGGAATCCACTCCAGGTTTCATTCTGAACCAGTCAGAACTCTAAAGGAGCTCTCGCACCTTGGAGAGCCCCTTTAGAGTTCTGACTGGGTCCGACTGAAACCCGAAGCGGATTCCCCACCTCACTGACATCGGAGCCACCAGCCTCCACTGGTTCTGGGGGAAATCCCAAGACCGGGAACGATAGCGCGCCCTCGTCCCTGCAAACAAGCTCCTTCTGAGTTGTAGCGGTGATGTGGAAATGCTTTTACGATGCCCGGATTTCAGAGGAAGCTGCTGTCAAGCTGCCCCCGCTGGATTTACGTTAAGACAGTGCCCTTCCCCGAGGGGTTACTTCTAACGCTGTGCCTGTTACTAACACACGTGCACATCCAAACACATGCACACATGTGTGGAAGCATAACAACTTTGTGCAAGCCGATACCATGTCCGCAGTGGTGTAGTGGAATCAGGTCTCCCAGGGACGCAGACCCAGCACCTTTTTATTAGCAGGGACAATGACATCAACCCCCCTCCTCAAAATCCCTTGTACCCTCGGCACTTCCCCCTCCCCCTAGTAGCTGGGGGTGGGCAATGAATTTTCCAAGCTAAATTGTTTCCTATTATCATGCAAAGTATTGAGGGGGGGCTTGGCTTTCAATGGGCAATGAAGACTCATTAGCTTTACCAAAGACCTGAAAATGAGTTGACCTTTAGGAATGCCCAGATTGTGCTGCCTGAGGCAGCTGACTCACTTTGCCTAACAGTAGAGCTGGCCTTGTTTTGAGGCAGTAAAGAGCCCAATGACTGGAAGTCCTAAGGAAATAGATACTGATGACACACAATAGCCAGATTGGGCTACATAGAATCATAGAACAGTAGAGCTGGAAGGGGCCTATAAGGCCAAAAAGTCCAACCCCCTGCTCAATGCAGGAATCTACCCTAAAGCATCCCTGAAAGATGGTTGCCCAGCTGCCACTTGAAGGCCTCTAGTGTGGAAGAGCCCACCACCTCCCTGGGTCATTGGTTCCATTGTTGTATTGCTCTAACAATCAGGAAGTTTTTCCTGATGTCCAGCCGGAATCTGGCTTCCTGTGACTTGAGCCCATTATTCCGAGTCCTGCAGCCTGGGATGATCAAGAAGAGATCCTGGCCCTTCTCTGTGTAACAACCTTTAATGAATTAGAAGAGTGCTATCATGCCTCCCTGCAATCTTCTCTTCTCCAGGTTAAACATGCCCAGTTCTTCCTTGTCTCTCACAAGCACCAAAATATCCCGAATCAGTCCTGGACACTGATGGGCAGAAGGTAGATCTCCAGGTGTTTTGGCCTTCAACACTCAGAAGCCCTTGCCTGTATGGCCAATGGTCAGGAATGCTGGGAGTTGAATTCCAAAACATCTGGAGATCTATCTTCCGCCCTCCCCTGCTGTGCATATTTCAGAGCACTGTCGAAAGTGTATTTCAAAGAGTTGAGTAATTAATGGGGTGTGCTAATACCTTAGGGGAGGGGACTCTAACTTTGAGAAGATGTGCCCCTCCAAACGATTTAGAGATGGGACCCATAGCTCCATGGTAGAGTACATGATTTGCACGCAGAAAGTCCCACATTCAATACCCGACGTCACCCTATAGAGCTGGAGGAACTCCTGCCTGACATCCAGGAGAACCATTGCTGCCAGTCAGTGTTGACAATACAGGGCTAGATGGACCAAGGGACTGACTCAGTATACAGTCAGCTCCCCATCTTTCCAAGCATGCCAAGCGTGGGCCAGATCAGGAGATCAATGAACTTTTCTTCCTGCACCTATCTAACGTACCATTCACTTGTAAATCTGCTCAAACGATAGGCAGGCCCTGAGTATCATGTGAGAATAATTAAACATTTTTATAGGATCCTTGGTGCTAACCTTTTATGCTGGGGGGGGGGGGGGAATAGGAAGGAGAGCTGAAAACATTAGTCTTTACATTTTCCAAAGAGGTGGAAAGAATATAAATAATTACTCAAACTCTGGAGAGTTTGCCAAGTACAGCAGCTTTCATTAAAATGAAAGATTCATTCCCCTCAAATCCCCGATGTTATGTTAATTCAAACCCAAAGCATTGATTTTAATTGCAGGCAAGACAGGATGTGCTCCCAAATGCAGCTTTTAACTACATGCTTGGGTACAAATTTTTCCACCCTTAATTACACCGTGTAGCTGGGCTGCTTTAAAATGTTTCCATGTTTGCGTGTTAAGAAACTGAAAAAGGGGGTCAGTTTTCAATTTGACACAAGCCAGAATTAAATGATTTGCAAACCCGCTGGACTTGATCCAACAGAGACACTGATGGTGGTTCTGTCCATCCCCTACGCCTCCCAAGTAATGGGGCTCTGAAGTGTAATATTAGCCAGTGACCCACAGCGGGGGGGGGGGGGGGCAACGAAACTTACTGAGAGGATGGCCAGGATCTCTTCTCAATCATCCCAGAATGCAGGATGCGAAATAATGGGCTCAAGTCACAGGAAGCCAGATTCCGACTAGACATCAGGAAAAACTTCCTGACTGTTAGAGCAGTACGACAATGGGACCAATGACCTAAAGAAGGTTGTGGGCTCTCCCAAACTAGAGGCCTTCAAGAAGCAGCTGGACAGCCATCTGTCAGGTGAATTCCTGCACTGAGCAGGGGGGTGGGCTTGATGGCCTGACAGGCCCCTTCCAACTCTACTATTCTATGATTTGATGAAAATGCTATGGCAACCCTGGTCTTCAAACAAATAAAATCCCCTACACCGGCAGGAGGTAGATCACTGACATGACCAATGGTCAAGAAGCCAAAGTCCATCTAGAGATCTACCTTCTTTCCCACTATCCTAATCAGCCTTCCCCAACTCTGGGTCCTCCAGATGTGTTGGGAATACAACTCCCATAATTCCCAAGGTTGAAATCCCTACATTCACTCCGGTATTTCTTTTGGGAAACATGTTAAGACCCAAAGAAGAGCCTCGGCTTGATCAGACCAAAGGCTTGTTGATTCTTTCCCAACATGGTCCCGACTTCCCCAGCCAATGGCCATGCTAGCTGGACATTATGGAAGTTGTTGTCCAACACATCTGAAGGGCACCAGATTGGGGAAGGCTGTCCTGTACCCACCCCGGACTGTAGCTCTACACCTCCCTTCTCCTCCACAGAATGAGATCCTCCCTTCTCTGCCCTCCCCACCTCATCTGCAACACAAAATTAACTTCCAGGATTCATTGCCAGGAGAAACGGTAGTGGCCACACAGGCGGAGATGGATTTCAAATCAGATTACACACGTTCACAAGGGATCAATGGATCTATCAACAGCTATTAGCGGTGGCACCTAAATGAATTGAAAAACCTCCATTATCGGAGGCAGGCTTGCACTGAATATCAGTTGCTGATTTGTCTGTGGGGAGGAGAGAAACAGCGGGGAAGGGCCACTGCCATTGGGTTGGATCCAGATGTAGTCATACATAGAGTAGACCTACTGAAATCAACGGAACTTAAGTTAGTCATGAGACTGGATCCAGCCCTTTATGTCTCGCGAGCGAGCTTCCCCATGGCATTTGGAGGAAAGGACCACACCTCGGTGGTGGAGCACCCGCTTGGCATGCAGAAGGCCCTGGGTTCAAATCCTGACATCTCTACTTTAAAGGATCAGGAAGCAGGTGATGGGGAAAGGCTCCTACAGAGCCACTGATAGTCAGAATAGAAGGAGCTTGACTCAATGGATCTGGCAAATACAGTCCTTTTATGTTGCTGACCTATTAAAGCAGAGGTGCAGAACGTCAGGATAGTGGGCCAAATCCAGCCCAAATGAGTTCCCAATCCAGCCCTCTGCAGCTCCCTTCCCCTGGCCCCACCCCCTTTCTCCCAACAACCAATCATTTGATGGTTTCACAGCTTCTGTCCAAGATTCCTTCCTACCCATTCTAAAAAGTTGAAAAGCCTCTCCTGAGGTTTAGTTACTGCCAGTAAGAACTTCAAGCTAAAATTGCCTGGTATTTTTTGGCTCATCCTCTTTTGCCTTTGGATCCGCCCACCACTGGGATGCGGCCCCCGAGAACTTCTCTGAAACCGAATTTGGCCCTTGGGATGAAAAAGGTTCTTCACCTCTGTCCTAAAGGCTCCCTCACTTTATACCAGGTTTAGGACAAGGAGGTTGTCCTCTCATCTAGACTGCAGCTTCGGAAACATCGCGTTTTCAGCGCCGGTTGTTTTCTATTCTTGGTTTTGCTTTTCAAAAAAATCAACAAAGGGGAGGGAAAAAAGGGAAGGAGCCCTGTCTTCTTTTGCATCTGGTCACTCTAGAATCGCTCCTGCAACTTTAACTGTTGCGATGAAGAGGGGATTTCACCAGGTGCTGCATGCATACCAATGACACCTGCTGAAAGTCCCTTTTCTATACAACTGTTAAAGATACAGAAGGCCTGTCCTCCTTTTCACATGGTCACCCTAGCATCAGACAGCAAAGTGGGAAACTGTGAAAGTAAAGGCTCCAATTTTGCTCATCTCCAGGTGGAGACCTATAGCTGAGAAAGGATGTCATGAATGAACTGGGACTTTCTATTACCTGAGGCCATCTCTTCCCCAAAGAAGACTCTTAGAACAAAATCTATTTCTGGATGAGTGAATAATGCAGCATGCACCGTCCCCTCCCAGGACTCCAAGCTCAAGGTACCACATGGGGGAAAGCAGGCGTCAGCTCAGAGCTTGAGCAATAGGGTTTTTTTATGCCGCAAAATGAGGCTGATGTTCAAGTGAAGGCTCCAACCCGTCAGTAGCAGGATCGTTTTACGGCCAACGGATGTTTCCTTCAACACGCATTGTTATGCTCATGTCAATGTAAGAGCTACACGGGGAGAGACATTTGCCTTCTGCAAGCATGGCAGAATTACCCATGCTGCATGCTGCAAACGCATGAACATCAGGTGCAAATTTTGAATTCGTGAGTGTCTCTGGGCTCCTTACCATGTCGTTGTCAATAATTGATCATCAACGCATTTATTATTGATAGATCCCTGTAGTTGTACATGGCACCTTACGGAGAAACATATACCCACACCCACCCACCCACCCACACCTTGCAGAGATGTCTCTGCCCCAAATAACTTACAGTCTACAGTTCAACAACATGTATCGATTGGTTTACTCACCTTCATACCTTGCTACCTTTCCCCAGACTTCCCAAACGTGGTTCCCTCCAGGTGTTTTGGAATAAAACTCCCCTCATCCCAGCTAACAGGGCAAATGGGAGTTGTAGTCCCAAGCGTCTGGAGGGAACCACATTTGGGAAATCCAGGTAAAAGTAGCAAGGTCTGAAGATGAGTAAACCGATCGATACATATTTTGACTTAGTTTCACTTGGGGTTGAGCACTGAGAAATTAAGTTGTGGGTTTAGTGGGAAAAGTGTGTTTTAGGAAGGCATATGAAGAAATGACATATAACAAAAGCTCCGTTGGATTGGAGCAGGTGGCAGGGAAGGGATCACCACAACCATTCATCCTTAATATAGTCACCTCTGGTTGCAATCTTTCCTTACAGGGGAATTGCTCTAGGCCTCTGATCATTTGGTTTGCCCTTTTCTACACTTTTTTGCAGCTCTGCAATAAATTAGGCTGACCATCTGAAAAGGAGGACAGGGCTCCTATAACTTTAACAGTTGTAGAGAAAAGGGAATTTCAACCGGTGTCATTTGTATGCAATTAGTTCCTGGTGAAATTCCCTCTTCATCACAACAGTTAAAGGTGCAGGCACTATACTAGAGTGACCCTATACAAAAGAAGGCAGGGCCCCTGCAACTTTAACTGTTGTGATGAAGAGGGAATTTCCCCAGGAACTAATTGCATACAAATGCCACTGGCTGAAATTCCCTTTTCTCTACAACTGTTAAAGTTACATGAGCCCTGACCTCCTTTTCAGATGGTCTGCCTATGCAATATCCTTTTTGATCTGAGGTGGCCAGCAGCATGCACTGCCTTCCAAGTGTGGCCGCATCACAGATTTGTATGAGGGGAGGATGATACTAGCAATTTAATTTTCAATTCTTTTCCTAACGATCCCCCCCATATGGAGCTTGCCTTTTTCACTGCAGCTGCACACCGGGTGGATGTTTCCTTCGATCGATCTACCCCAACTCATGCTTACTCAGAAGTAAGTTCCACTGCGTTCAGTGGGGCTCGCTCCCAGTTAAGCGTGCATAGGATCGTTGTCCAAACAAATCCATTTCAAAAGCATTGCAGGTTGTGAAGTGGCTGTATGAATTGTATCATTCAACATTTCCAGAGATTCATATTTTTTTTGCCTGTAAATGATTCATTGCTGAGAATTTGTCATGCTGGCTCCACCACTGAAAGTATCTTTCAATGGAGGAAAACGAGCTGCCGTTGGTAACCCTCACTCCACTTAGCACACTGAAATGGCACGTTTAACCCATCCATTTAGCTTACAGTGATGGGTTGCCTGAACATGCAGAATTGAAGGTGCAGTTATTTTTAGGCCCACAAGTGGTAAAACTTGAACTTGACCATGAAACAGACATCACCATGATTTATTGAGAGTACTGCTCCGCCAAAGCTGTGCAGGGGATCCTTTTTGTCTATCAAAGCAAAAAAACAAATCCACCAACTGCTGAGATTTCTTGTAATGATTTGTTATTTATTTATTTTTTTAAAAGTGCAGGAGTTTTGAGCATAACACATGGCAGACTTCAAAACAAGTGTTGAATAGTAATTGAAATTGCTCCGGGGTTAGCAGGGATGTTATTGCTGAGGTTTGTAGAAAAAGAAGGTAACATTAAGGCAATGTCCTGCATTAGCAACAACAACAGCAACCTACATCCTGATTATTATATGCTAAGGAAACTTGAGGTTTGGAACATATGCAGGGTGACCATATGAAAAGGAGGACAGGGTTCCTGTATCTTTAAGTTGGATAGAAAAGGGAATTTCAGCAGGTGTCCTTTGTTTGCATGCAGCACCCGGTGAAATTCCCTCTTCATCACAACAGTTATAAAGCTGCAGGCGGCCTGCCTTCTTGACCAGTTACAAAAGAGGGCAGGGCATGATTTAGCGCTGTGTTAGCATGCAGAAGGTCTCAGGTTCACTCTCTGGCATCTCCAGGTAGGAATTGGAAATTGGAATTGCCAGTCAGCATAGACAAGATGTAGTTTCATAGACTGGTCGTCTGGACTGGCATAAGGTACTGTCCTATGTTTAAGCCAGCTGGATGCATTGCTTCTCCTCCTGGATTCGGAGATGTGCAGTGGGATAGATGCCATATTGCTGGACTGCTATACGGCCCACTGGGGCCTCAGACTCCCTCAGTGTGTGCATAGCTAGGAAAGATGAAAGTAGAGCCGAGCCCAAAAGTTGGGTTTTCAAACTTCTAGCTCAATTCTTTTTTTTTCTTTTTTTTTTTTTGAAGGAGCACAAGGTGAGCCAGAAATTTGCAGAGGGGGATTTGGGGATAAATTCCAGGAACACGTACTACTGATGGTAGGATAGCGGGAGTGGTATCTAGCTATCTATTGTGAAGCTGCCTGTCATGCCCTTGCTAGAGGAATCTTCCTCAGAGGAAGAGCCTCCAGAAACCAGGGAGATACCTCATCAGTCACTAGCACCAGACCAGGAGGAGCCTGGGCCTTCAGGGGAGATGGCTCCAGGTCCTTTCCTGTCAGGGGGAGGGGACTCTGCCCCTGGAGCAGATGCTCAGAGCGCCGTTGCCTCAAGTGACAAGCAAGTCGACCTCCTGTAAGAAGGAGTGCTGGTTTACGAAGATGGTCCTCATGAGAAAGTGACTCTTCTTGAGTAGGGCTCTGGTCAGAGTGTTCTAATGGGCAGCAGCTGAGCCTGGGTGGGGCTGAGCAGCCTTTGGGATTGAAAGCCTGCAGGCAGAGCTTGCTAGTGATTGGAAAGAACATCTCACTAGCTTCTCTTGCTTTTGTCTTGAACCCCCTGTGCTATGACCTTGGGCCCCTGATGGTCTCTGCTCCTGGTGTGTGTATGTACTAGACTGCCTGTGCTTTGACCCTTTGCCTGTCTGCAGGAACAGCACTGAAGACGATACGTTCATTGTCCGTAGTGTACAGAGGCCGTCTGATGCCAAAAAAAAAAAAGCCGTGTAGGTTTTGGAACCATCACAAAACCTGAAGAACCTGCGGCAACAACTTTTATCTCCATCTACTTTGATGTTATCCTAATTTAAATCATACTCCCTGAAATGACTTTAGGGTTGTTGTTTTTTTAATCAAATAAGATGAAAAAGGGACTGCATTTACTAAAGCAATTGCTGCCCATGTAATAACTGTGAGGTAGAAAACGTGGAACATGTACTGTTCTTCTGCAATTTCTATAACAAGGCTAGGGACGGTCTGTTACGCCCCATTCATTATGCAGCGTTTACCGGGGTGCACCAGAGAAACCCTGCTGGCTAACCTCCTTCAGGGCTCAAGCAAGTATATAACCCTTCAAGTAGCAAAATTCCTCTGCGTTGCAATGAGGAACAGAATTCAGTTGAGTAAGTGTTGAGCTAATGGAATTTTTAGGGCTCGTGGGATGCTATAGGGATTTGCTGAGTATTTAAAACTTATTACGCATGTATTTTAACTTAAAAGTTTCTTAGGTTTTAATTTGCTGTTATATGGTCTGTGGACTCTTAATAATAAAGTTGTTGTTGAACCAGATATTTTGAGGTAGTTAAAAAAGACTACTACCTCAAAGCTTTTAAACCAGAGTTTCGTCCTGTCATGTAATACAGTTACCAACGATTCATGGAAGTTTGATCAGTAGCATTTCTTTTAAAAATTATTGATTAGCATTTTTATAGATTTCTATCTTGTCTTTTTACCATCATATATTTTATTAATGTGTGTATACTTAATATGTTATTATAATGGTCTGTTGACTGCGAATAGATTGATTGATTGATTGATTGACTGATTGATACTAAAGCAGCAATTAACATTCATCAACAAATGGTTTCATTTTCTCTTGAAATATGCCTCAAAAATACTCAATTTTAAAAGAAAAATGTGAAAATACCAAACTCCAAAAATGTCAAACTCAAATGTTTTGCTAGATTTAGAGAAACGTTATTCCAGCTTTACTCAAAATGTTGCTATTATACATCAACCAGTGGGTAACCATACTCCAACGTTACCACTGTTTAAACAGGGTAACAACCCCCAAATCAGCACTTCTCAAGAGGTAATTACCTCTGACATTGCCTCAATCACACACTTTCAAGTGGAAATTGCTATCCCATTAAGATCTAGAGGGTGCTGATATAGATATGGTTTAGATAATTTTTTATTGCATTTATTATTGCATTTATATCCCAACTATTTTCCTCAAAGGAACCCAAGGCAGCTTATATGGTGTTCCTCGCCTCCATTTTATCCTCACAACAACCCTGTGAAGTAGTTCAAGGTGAGAGTCAGTGGCTGGTCCAAAGTTGCCCAGTGAGCATTATTATTATTATTATTATTGTTGTTGTTGTTGTTTATTTATTTATTACATTTCTATACCACCCCATAGCCGAAGTCCTCTGGGCGGTTTACAAAGATTAAAACATTGAACATTAAAACAGATATACAAAATTTAAAACCATAAAAAGCATAAAAACAGATTACATAACCATCTGGGGTCAGGTAAAACTCAACATTTGCTGTTAAATGCCTGGGAGAAGAGGAAAGTCTTAACCTGGCGCTGAAAAGATAACAATGTTGGCACCAGACAGGTCTCATCAGGGAGATCATTCCACAATTGGGGGGCCACCACTGGAAAGGCCCTCTCCCTTGTTGCTGTCCTCCAAGCTTCCCTCGGAGTAGGCGCCTGGAGAAGGGCCTTAGATGTTGAGCGTAGTGTACGGGTAGGTTAATGTCAGGAGAGGCGTTCCATCAGGTAATGTGGTTACATTTATAGGTTAAAACCAGCACCTTGAATCGGGCTCATAAACGTACAGGCAGCCAATGCAAGTGGGCCAGAGTCGATCTTATATATTCAAACCTTCTGGTTCCTGTTATCAATCTGGCCGCTGCATTTTGCACAAGCTGCAGCTTTTCAACCGTCTTCAAAGGCAGCCCCATGTAGAGCCTATGCCCAAGTCAGCACTTGAACCCAGATCTCACTATTCCAGGCAGTAGTGGGGAGTTATTGAACATTATTCCAGGTTCACCTGCAAGCATGTGAATGTGTGATCTCATGTATGTTGGACAGATGAGGCTACTGTCGTCTTAAGTAGGTCGGAAAGGGGCCCTATGAATTATAAATTGCCTAGGAATGTTAAGACAAGAAAGTGGAAGAGACGCCACAGGATCAGATAAAAACTTCCTCTTATTTGCTGCCGTTGCCGCGATGACCATCAAGAAAAGCAATTTAAGAATTCCAGCTCTCAAACTGTAAACGTGTGCATGGTTCTGACGGCAATACATGGTGGCGCTGGTTCTAAATACATGGTGAAATTGGCTCATAGAATGGGCAGAAATCCCTTTCCTGGTCAGCCGCTGCTAGCTCAGACCCTATCGGGGGAAGGTGCTGCTGGGTTTTTTACCCCAATGGGCATCACTTGGCACTTACTTACACTGAACCCCATTTCTCATTTTGAGGCCCAATCATCCAGTCGGGAGAGCTCCTCTTGGAGTGTGTGACAACAAGCCCCTTTCGGTTTTTAACACCCTGGATAATTTGTTATCATTTGCAAACTTGGCCACCTCGCTGCTTAGCCCCTTAGCTCCAGATAGTATATGAAAAAGTTAGAAAAATACTGGTCCCCAATCATAGGCATGCAGAGCTCATTTCATTAGGGTGTGCACCTTAAAGGCCCTGATTGTAGCGGGGGGGGGGGTGAGAAAGTGCGCTTTCCAGGGCCTCCAGAAAGTGTGTAGTTCCCCCAGGGATGCTAATGGCTGCATTCTGAAGGCTTTCCCGTCCTTTTAAAAGCCTCTATTCAAATGGAGGGGAAGGAAAGCGGAGGAGTCCTGGGAAATAAGGGTGTGCCTGGGCACACCCAGTACACCCTGTGCGCACGCCTACGGTCCGAATACAGATCCTTGGGGGAATCCAGCTTCTTACATCCTTCCATCATGAGAACTGCCCATGTCTTCCTACTCTCTGCATCCTGTTCTTTATCCGTTCACCAATCCCTAAGAGGACCAGGTATTCCTCCTAGCCATAGATTTAAAGCAAATGGGAAAAAACTAAAAAAAAAGCTTCACATACCCAACAATCCTCTCCTTAATGTGCAGCATGCACTTCTTTAAGCACTTTAATACGTTTGTAATCATTATAATTGCACAGCCGTTATTAGCAATCCTAATGATCTACAACACGGATCATTTTCCTCAGCAGGTGCCGTTTCACACCGGCTTCTGTGAATTTTCTAAGCTTCAATTAAAAACAGAAGGAAACACGTTTTGAAACAGATGAGTGGCTTTTGAGAGGAATCTCTGCAACCACTGGAAGCAACCAAATTTTTGGACCTTAAGGACCGCCTCCTCCCATATGGCCCCGCCCACAAATTTGCCACCTATGCATTCCCATACACACCATTTGAGAGGTAAGGCATACACGAAGGGTATGAACACCTGCTTTGCATGCAGAAGGTCCCAGGTTCAATCCCGGGCTTCAATCCAGGTAGGACTAGGAAAGACTTCTGCCTGAAACCCTGGAGCACCACTGCTGCCAGTCAGTGTAGACAATACTGGCTTAGATGAAACAAGGTCTGACTCGGTATAGTAGCTTCCAATGTTCCTATGTCCTTCTTCAAACCTGAGGAACAGGGTCTTTTTGGTTGTGGGACCAACACTCTGGAATGCTCTCCTATAGCCCCATCCCTATGTGCCTTCCAGTGCCTGGTAAAAAACCTGGTCCTCTAAACAGGCCTTGTGGGTGGGGAACTGAGCTGAAAAGATGCAAATAAATAGCCTTTGTGCCATTTTATGCTCCATCAATAACATCCCTTAATGGTGACCGCTATGAAGTGATTCCGGAACTTCAGCCCTTGCTGAAAATTCCAAGGTTTTCAATCCTTAATTACATGGAGGCAGTAAATGGACTGTGACATTTCAAAGGCTATACCCCCCACTTCCCTGGGGTCAGACCCACTCAACCCAATGGGGCTTACTTCTGGGTAGAAAGGTACAAGATTGCACCTGAACAACTCTTGACTACACTCTTCCTGCTAACATGCGTAGTGTCAGGGTCGAGCCAGGACTGTAGGTGGCCAAATCCAGACCTGGAGAGGGTTTGTTTTCCAGCCCAGAGCCTCTGAAATGCAGAAAGCCAGGATCCTGACACGCATTCCAGAGACTTCAAACTGTCTGCCGATTACAGAGAATGGTTGTACACATCCATCATACATGATTCTACATCAGCACACCTGCTTCTACATAGCTCTGTAGCCTATTCCTACAATCCAAACCGGATGAGAACCAAGCTGGATAGGAAGATGTATATACTTATTCAAACATTTGCCCCACTAGCATAGTCAGGCACAAAAATGGTATTGCACAGGAGTAGGTAGCAGTAACAGGAAATCATTTCTTTGGGCAAGCAAGCTAGTATTTTAGAAGGTAAATGCAACTTAGTTTGTTTAATACTGTTTTGTGCTCTTAGTTTGGGTTTAAAATATTTTAAACGCCTTAAGTGATGACGTTTTGTATTTATTATGACATATCTTCGTTTTTGATTTTGTAAACCACTTAGAGGTATTTTTTAGATGTGTTAAGCGGTAGATAAATGGATTAAATAAGTAACAAAATAAAACCGCAGAGCGGCCCAATTTGGATCAGGGCTAGAGCGCTAGAAAAGCGGGGGTTAACACTACACTACACACAAACACACCACATACGCACTGGTTTTCTAAGTAAAATCCATGCCCCAACAACAGTGCAGGCCCCAGAGTCCAACCCATCCTGGTATCCTGCAGTCATTTTATCTAAGAGAATTAATTTGCCTTGTCGTTCATTATGCCAACGATGGTTCGGGGGAAATATCGTCCCTTTAAGATGTGCGTGCGGGAGCACCTCTCGCTTTACGAAGCCTGCCATATGTGCTGGAGCTGTTCTGCTCAGCAAAACATATGCTCCGTTTCCTTGTTAATGGGCTTGTCTCACATCCCTTTTAAAGGCTAGAAAATGGAATTTAAATGCCGGGGGGAGTTCTGTGGACGTGCGTGCACGTGAATTCACTCCTGGTTATCATTTGAGATCCCTAAATGGGCACAAACTGCTGCCCACATTCGAGGCTGTGCAACCATCCAGATTACGAGATCCGTCACCCTTGGCGTTGTACTCTCTTGAGATTTTACTCTAATCATAGAGCAAAGCTAAAAGTAAAAGAAAAGGCTGCAGCTGATCGCTCAGCTTCTTTTACCCAGAACGTTGCATAATCCCGACGAAAGCTGTATCGGAGCTCCCTAAAAATTAAACAATTGCTCACACACATTTCCGCTGCCCTATACAAAGCATTCTTTAAAAAAAATAAAAAAGGTAAAACTGAGTCCCCCTAACCTGAACTACTTCATACTCCACGTATATGCCTGCGGTAAGAAGACTGATTGTTAAACTGTAAGAGAACCCAGTTAAAATAAATTGGGGGGGGGGGGGTGAAAGTCAACACATCCAAGGTATTAGAATCAGCACGAAGGTGTTTTTAAAACGTAGTATTTTATTTATACCTTCACAAGTGTGGCTGTCAGGACCCATATATACCCAGACGCTGAGGCAGATTAGACATCTGCGAAAGAGAAAGGGGAAGGTCTCACCCCTGGCAGTGGCGTTTCAGTCAGAACCAGTCAGAACTTTTCAGGTTCCAATCAGAACCAGACAGAATTCTAACACCTTGGATAGCTCCTCTAGAGTTCTGGTTGGTTTTCACTGAAACCCGGGGTGGATTCCCCACCCCAGTGACATGGGAACTGCCAGCCTCCACACTTTGCATAGTTCCTTTAGAGTTCTGATTGGTTCTGCCTGAAACATGGAGCGGATTTACTGCATCATTGACCTCGCAGCCGCCAGGCTCCACTGAGCCAACCTACAGCTTCACTTATACCTTGTGGTCTTTCCAGAAACATCTGTCTGGAAGCAAAATGCAGGGGCTGGATGGACCTTTGGTCTGGCCCAGCAAGGCAAGTCTTCTGTCCTTATGTTCTAGAAATAGAGCACTCAGGAAATGCCCTTAAGGCTGAATGACATGTAAGAGTTCACTTGGGGCTGCTCTTGAAAATGGCAGCTTCCCCATCTTCCATCACCATTAGGGTCGCCTCCTTGTGGTATGACATCATCACCTTGTGTTATGACATGATCACACTGCATGTTTCTCTACCTCCGTCAGTGGTAGCCAATGTTGGAGCCCGGATGGAGGGATCTATGATGCTTTGAAATTATAAAACACGCTAGGTGTTGCTCCATGTCACGGGAACGGAACTTGAGAAAAGCGTTCCGTTTTTGGTGGCACTGCCAAATCAAACGCAGCATGTAATTCTGCCCTCAGGGATTGCTTCTCTCTCGTACAAGCCATGACAACTTCCTGGCCCAGATAAGGGCAGTTACAATAGGCTGACCAGGTGGCTCGGGATTTCCCGGTCCTAACCGGGAATCCAGAGGCCAACCGGGCCAACCGGGGGAAAACCGGGGTGGCGGGGGGTCACGCGGCGGTGGCAGCGAGACCCGGTGGAGGTGGAGGAGCCCGGGAAGCGGACGCCCCTGCAGGTAAGCACGAAGGGGGGCACTTACCTGCTGGGGCGGCCGCTTCCCGGGCTCCTCCGCCACCTTTGCCGCCGCTGCCGGGCTCGTAAGGCCAGAGGCCGCGCGGAACAGGCAGGAGAGGGCCGGATCCGGAAGTGATATAACCGGCCCTCTCCCGCCTCTTCCGCGCAGCCTCTGGCCTCCTTGGGGCTCAATCGCGATGGCGATGAGCCCTGAGGAGCCCGGACGCCCACGCCCGCCTCTTCCGCGTGGGCGTCTGGGCTCCTCGAGGCTTGTCGCCATCGCGACGAGCCCCAGAAAGGCCAGAGGCCGCGCGGAAGAGACGGGAGAGGGCCGGTTACGTCACTTCCGGATCCGGCCCTCTCCCGCCTCTTCCGCGCGGGCGGCGATGGAGGACCCCGCGCAGCCGCGCGGGCGACGGAGGACCCGGCGCAGCCGCGCAGGCAGCAACAGAGGAACCCGCGCGGCCGACAGAGGAACCCGGCGGTAGGTCCAGGCTGGTTTTTTTGGGGGGGGGTGTGGCTTGGTGGGGGGGTTGTTTTGGGGGGGGCGGGGGGGACCGGGATTTTTACTTTTAAAATCTGGTCAGCCTAAGTTACAATGCTTGTCGTAGTTAGGGTGTAGTGGCTACTGGGTTGCATCCAGACTTAGTCATGTTGAAAGCGGACCCATTGAAATCAATGGGCCTGTTCAGAAGACACCTTAAACCCTGTTGGTTAAGGCTTTTGGTTAAGCAGAAGGGTTTAAGGTGTCTTGTGTGATGCGTTTTGCTAAGCCCTGCTCGCTCACTAACCACAGTCAGACCAACTGCAGCAGGGTTAGCGGCTCTAACTGTGGCTTAAAGTGTTGTGTGCGACAGCACGGCTTGTGGTTAGTGCTTGCCCCAGAGAACCACAGTTTCGCTAACCACAGGGCCTGAAGAGTCATCTGAACAGGCCCAATGAGAGCTAATGTGGTGAAGTGGTTGGAGTGTTAGACTGGGACTCAGAAGTCCTGGGTTCTAGTCCCCATATGGTAATAAAGCTCACTGGGTGACTTAGGGCCAGTCACTGATTTTCAACCTAGCCCACCTCACAGGGTTGTTGTGAGGATAAAATGGAGAAAAGGAGGATCGTGTATGCCGCCTTGCACTCCCTGGAGGAAAGGGAGGATATAAATGTAACAAATAAATAAATATGTCATTTTCTTTCCGGCAACAGAATAAGGTGAGCTATTAGTCAGAATAAAAGAAAAACTATCCTGAGCACTCCTTTGCTTGGGATCTCAGCCTCAGTGGCATTCCAGACTTTGCAAGCTGACATTCCCCGTTTCTACCCCTAAATTGCTGGTGAAACTACAATCCAGCATTGGGGGGGGGGGGGGGGGAGAAGTGATCACACAGACTGGCCTTCCCTATCCAGTCGACAGATATTTCTTTGAGGAGAAGCCTTCAGTTCCGTCGCAGGATCTTTGTCTTTGCTGCTACCCTCTAATAGATGGGGATGAGGCCATTTACTGTCAGGCAATAGAAGCTCCTGCAAAATGTTCTCCGACACACAGGATCATGTTCCCGCTGCTTGTGACTGGAATAGTGTGGTCATATTTGTAATCCCAGAAGTACTGTCTTTTTAAAAAAAATATGAGCAAGGCTCTTGCTTTAGAAAACGGGATCTTCCGTCTGCGGCTGAGGAGGCATGCAACCAGCAAGACAAAAGAATGCCAGGGGATTATACTCAAGTGTCATACACTTCCTGGAAACAAACACATACATAACACTGGAACTGAGAAACGCTGAATTTCTGTGAAATATTGATTGATTGAAATGATTTCTATACTGCTTTTATGTGTGGGACCCTTACACTATGCAAAGGAAGTAACCCGCCTATCTTTGCTTGTATTCTGAAAAGTTTCTGTAACGCAAGCCCACAAGATCGATTTATTTTTTTACTTGTTTATTTAAGGTGTGTGGACCCCCGCTTTCCCCCTCTACACAAGGAGACCATCAGAGCAGCTTAGAAGACATAAAAAGCATTTTTTAAAAAATCCACAATAGCCAAACATTAAACTGGATTGACCAAGGGCAAAACACAGCAAAAATGAAAATTCAAAGAACCCAAATGATCCATGAATAAATGCTACAGTGGAAACAAACAGTTGATTTAAAAGAAAGGGCTTCACACGAGAGGCAGAACACAGCTAAAGGGGAAGCTGATCTACCCTCTTGGGGCAGGGAGTTCCACAGACCCAGAAAGCCATCTTGCCCATTGCTACCAAGGTAGGATGACCATATAGAAAAAAGGACAGAGCTCCTGAATCTTTAACAGTTGTATTGCAAGGGGGGATTTCAGCAGGTGTCGTTTGTAGGTATGCAGCACCTGGTGAAATCCCCTCTTCATCACAACAGTTAAAGCTGCAGGAGCTGTACTAGAGTGACCAGATACAAAAGAGGGAAGGGCTCCTGGAGCTTTAACTGTTGTGATGAAGAGCGAATTTCCCCAGGTGCTGCATGCATACAAAGAACACCTGCTGAAATTCCCTTGTCAATGCAACTTGTTAAAGATACAAGAGCCCAGTCCTCCTTTTCATATGGTCACCCTAGAAGCGAAGGATTGAACCAGGAACTTTTGCATGTATGCATATGCTCTACCACTGAGCTACAGCCCTTCCCCAGGGAGGCTGGCCCGCTGCCTACACTCATACCTCTCTGGCACCAGACAAATACATTTTTTTTATTATTATTTTCTCAAGCCTTTCAAGATATCCGTCAGATCGTTTTAGTTGATGTCAGTTGATCTCCACTGTTTTACTCCTGCTTTCCCTACCGAGTAGTCATTTTATTTTTCAAATTGTTTCATAAGTGTCTGTAACGCCACCCTGGGAGCAATTGCTAGCAACGATGTAAGATAC
The DNA here is from genome assembly GCA_029215795.1 of Anniella stebbinsi. NCBI lineage: Eukaryota > Metazoa > Chordata > Lepidosauria > Squamata > Anniellidae > Anniella > Anniella stebbinsi. Next base: position 367,150,544 of record JARDYH010000001.1, read on the forward strand.
ACAATGTATGGATGCATGCCTAAACAAACGAATTGCATTATGATCCTTGCCATTTTATTTTCCATCATTTTCCTGATTGTTCCCAACATGGAATTTGTCTTTTCCACTGCCAAAGAAAACGGAGTTGGATTTTTCAATGAACTCTCTGAGATTATCTGTTTTCTGGCAGGTTACTGAGGTCATCAGAAGGCATACTCCTGGTGGTTCCACATGGACCTTTGGTCCGACTGGTGTCCACCCAGAGAAGAAGAGCCTTCGTTGTGGTGGCCCCCTTCCTATGGCATTCATTTCCCCTGGAGGTCAGGCAGGCCCCAACACTGTGTTGTTTCTGGCACGTCCTGAAAATACCTGTACTGCAGGAAGCTTTCCTTGACTGACCAGCCATATTTTTATTTTACTTTTTAAAATATATATATTTTAACATTTTTTAAAAAAAAATCTATCATTTTATTTGTTTATTTATTTATTGTTCACCACTCCAATATCTGCTTAGATGTGGAGCGGTATATAAATGCTGTAAATAAATTAAATTAAATAAATTCAGATCCCATTGGCTTGCATCTGGGATTCTTCCTTCCAATGTGCATTTCTTCAAAGTCGCTTTGAATCTCATCTGTGGGACTCCATGAATTTTGGCTGGCCTTGGCACCCAATCAGAGTTTGTGAGGACCACGGGACCTGGCTCCTCCCCCAAGAGGCGGGGCCTGGTCCCTGACTTCACACTGCACCTCCAGAGAACACGATCAGGAGCAATCTCCCTGATCCTCTTCTACATACAAGCATGGACCAGGGGAGGAAATCAACCCTTCAGTTTTGCTGAACTCCAGAGGTCCTCAGAAGGTCCAGGAAGCCAAATAGCACCATGACGTGTGTCTCCTTCCCAGCTCTAGCATTGGGAGGGAGGCTGAGGTTTGCCAAGTTCACTAGAAGGTGGTGATGCCCTCACCATGGTGAACGTGGCAAGTGGAATTGTGGGTCGCTGCTCATCGGCCATTTTGTCGACTGGTTCTCAAAACACAGGGAACAGCCCTGAAAGGTGTCTGGCTGAGAAGAACAGGATGCGGTCAAGGTGACAGTGAACTGCATCAAGGTTAATCGTGCCGTAAGGATGTATAGAAGAGCTTAGACTTTGGCTGTGAAATGCTTGGCAAGCTTTAAACAGTGATATATAATTTATGCGCAACGTTAGATGCTTTTCATTGACCACATAAGCTTCACACACACACACTTCTTAAAGCTTGTCAAATCACTTTTGAAAGGCTTCCAAAATATCGCTTTCACTCTCAGGAGAGGAGAGTGAATAGGTTATTCCCAAGAGGTAATTTTCAGCAGTTTAAACCAGGGGCTTTAGGATGAAACGCTCACCTCAGGCTCAGTCGTTGCTCTAAACTTGGTTGCATCGACGTAATAGGGTTTAACGGCGACGTAACAAGACCAAAACATCATTTTGCACCCAGAAGCTCAGCACTGCATCGTCACACATTCGAAATATCCACGCCTTTCAAATTATAGCTCCTCTGAAGTTCCCCAGTGAGCCACTGTGAACAGGCTCATCTCAGTAAAATATGCGCTTCGGGCCAGCAGCTCACCCTGGATTTCTGAGAATATCTCTTTGAATGTCTGAATCATGAAACCGCTTGGAATTCAAATGCACTCATTTATGAGGTCTGTAGCTCTATCCCATTTAAGTCAGAAAGGGCTGGGGAAAAAATGAAAGGGCTGAAAAAAAGCTGAATAGCAGAAGGAATATACGGCCATTAACTTTCTGCTGGCTCACCCATCTTAAACCTATTATTACAGTTTCTCAAAGTCTGTTTTTTCCCTGCTATTTTCTTTTCTTCTCCCTCTCCAGGGAGGCTCCATCAGCCTTGGGAGAATTCTGTCTGCAAAGTTCAAGGGAAAAGCTGACGTGGGTCAAATTTGGGAGAAAAGTGCACCTAATGCTAATTCCTCTCTTTGCAATTGCAGGATCACTGAAGAGCCCCGAATGCCTCTTTTTAGTGCCAGGACGATACCAGTGCGCTTTGCCCACCCTCGAGGCTGGAGACAGGTGACTGGGTGTTGAAGGTGGCTCCATGGAGGCATCTAGGGGGAGTTAACGCTTTCAGGAAGAGGGGTTGCTGCAAATCCCACCCATCCCGGCAATTCAGTCTCACCACATTTCTTGGCTACGCCCATGCAAAACTCCTCTGGCCTGCTCCTCTCCAGGTCGCCAATCAAAGCACCATGCGTTACCTACAGTAGCTAAGCAAAACCTCCACATTCAGTGGCACTATACCTCTGGCTACCAGATGGTTAGCACAAATAGTGGGGGTGCAAAGGGGGGGTGCTGTTGCCTTTGTGTCTCGCTTTTAAGCTTTCCAGAAGATGCATTTGGTTGGCAACAGAGAGCTAGACAAAATGGCCCGTAGGTAGAGTGACCACTTAAGAGGAAATGTACCACTAAGAGGTCGACAGAAGGCGCCAGTTTGCATGACATTTACATATGCTAATGTATAGCTGAATCTGTGCAAATTACAGCCAAATTTGGGCCAACTTGGGCCAGATTTGCAAAAATTATGCAAATTTGGCTGTAATTTGCATCATTTGTGCAAATTTGGCTGTAATATGCACACATTCCTCAGAAATTTCGGCAAATTGTGGAACCTCCCGCCCCACACACAAAATTCCCAGAAAAATCCATGAATTGGCCCAATTCCCTGCAAATTGAGTCAGGTACCACAGTGGGAGCTGAAAGGCAGTTCAAGGGAGGGGAGGTTGATCCTAGGAAAACACATCAAACTACACCACCACCCCAATGGCTTTTTCCAACATCTCTGCCTGTGAGCTCACTCAATCTACTATCCAGGTGCTGGATTCCCTCTTTTCTCCTTTCTCATGGACCCCCTCTACAAGAATTCGGTTTGACGCCTGGTTCTCCGATTATGCGCATCTTCTCGGAAGCACTTTATGGTAAATGACTGTACGCAGGAGGTAATTGAGCGCACAACTGGTGGCCTTACCGGTTGTTTGAAATGCGCTTTAGAAGTAGTTAATGCGGAGAATCACTTGTTCACATAGTCAAAATGTGCTTTAACAGCCGGAGCAAAATAAAACTCGCTATTTAACGCGCATTCAATAATGCGCATAATCAGATAGATAACGCACCTCAACTTCCGATTTACGCTCTGCTCATGTAGAGGTAAAAATTTTAATGAGACTTGAAAGAGTTTTAAACCTCTCGTGTAGAGGCAGCCATGGACAGTCCATTAAATGCAGGAAGGACGCCTTCAATTAGAGGACTGCCCTCTACCAGCTCTCCAAAATAGAGGATTGTAGTCAGTAAAGAAAGACACCTGGTCAGCATAACTAGGATCTGATCCCCACTGGGCTCTTGCTATGATCCCCTTGGGAGACATAGAAAACGACGGATACTTTGAAAAAGGCAGCTGCCTCTTGGAAAGATGGACATTTTACACCGCATGGCAACCTTTGCCAACCCAGGCTGGGTAAACTGCTCAGACAAGAAGAATAAATACAAGAATTCCAGCTTTGATGAGCCCAGGGAGCTGAAGCGGAACAGCCCTGGCCTCCATTTCTCACAGCAACATGAGCACCTCCAGCTGTCAAGACGCTTTGCGCCAAAATAACTGTGCATTGTCTGGCCAAGGCACATTTGACACATGATTTCTGCTTATATTAAGGTAAACCAGGGGCTCGGCTGAAGGCAGCTACAGCTTACACAAGCCCTAGTGCAGTCATTTTAGAAAATAAACAGCCCTGGTTCAAAAATTACCTCAGTTACGAATTTGCTGGGTGGGCTGAGCTGGGTCACAACATCTCCCTTCCTCATCTCCACCCTACACCCTGTCTGTAATACAGGAGTAACAACCATGGCTTGCCTTGTGCTACTCTGTGTTAAGCACTAAGACTTCGATCCAAGGCTCACTTACTTCAGAGTAAGCCTGACTTGAACATAGCATAATTTACTTCCAAGACAGCATTTACTTTCTGAGCCCAATTCAAGATGTTGGTTTTGTCCTGTAAAGTCTTACACAGCTCAGGACCGCAATGAATGACAGAAAAACTCTCCCGGTGTGGACCTACCTATATACTGTGATCACCATCTAAGGCCCTCCTCTGAGGGAGGTTCGAAGGATGCCACCAAGGGAGAGGGCCTTCTAAGTGGTGGCCCCCAATTGTGGAATACTCCCCTGACTTAAAGCAACACCTGTGCCCCCCCATACAACCTGTCTGCACGCCCAAACCATCTCCAAATATTACCTCCATCGGAACCGAGGCTTAAGAACATAAGAAGAGCCATGCTAGATCAGACCCAGGGTCCATCTAGTCCAGCATTCTGTTCACACAAAGGCCAACCAGCTGCCCAAAGGAAACCCACAAACAGGACATGAATGCAACAGCACCCTCCCACCCATGTTCCCCAGCAACCGGTGCACACAGGCTTACTGCCTCGGATTCTGGAGGTAGCACAGAGCCATCAGGACTAGTAGCCATTGACAGCCTCCTCCTCCAGGAATTTATCCAACCCCCTTTGAAAGCCATCCAAATTGGTGGCCATCACCACATCTTGTGGAAGGGAATTCCATAGTTCGACTATGCGCTGTGTGACGAAGATCCTTCCTTTTATCTGTCCTGAATCTCCCACCAATCAGCTTCATGGGATGACCCCCATGAAGTATTATGAGAGAGAGGGGAAATCTTCAATGGAGAGCTGTTTTTCAAAAGTTGCACCTCAATTTATGAATGCCCTCTCAAGGTTGGTACACATGGTACCAATATTGCTGTCTTACAGGTACTGTGCCAAAAGCACTTCTTGAATTGATTGTGGCACTTTTAAAGCAATCTTCTGTCTTAAATGTTTTAAACTCCCTGACTTATCTTTACACTTTTATCCATTCTTTGTTTTCTTTGTGTTTATTTTTTTAACTTTTTTTTAATAAACCAATTTAAAGTCATTGATATAAATGTGGTATATCAACATTTCGAATAAGTATTTTTGTTCATTTCAGAGATCTGCTTTGCAGCTAATATTATCCAGTCTTTAAGGGAGGAATTTAGACAAGGGCTGCCTCTACAAGAGAGGTTTAATGCTCTTTCAAGGCGCTTTAAAAAATTTACCTCTACAAGAACGGAGCGCAAATCGGGCGTAGAGGCGCGTTATCTCTCCGATTATGCGCATTATCGAATGCGCGTTACACAGCGAGTTTTATTTTGCTCCGGCCGTTAAAGCGCATTTTGACTATGTGAAAAAGTGCTTATGCGCATTAACTACTTATAAAGCGCATTTTGGTCATCCCTTAATGCGCTTCACCGCCTCTCGTGCAGAGGTATTAGGCGTAAATGCGCTTCAGCGATTATGCGCATAATCGCCTAACCAGGCGCAAAAGCGAATCCTTGTAGAGGGGACTAACAAGTTGCATTATTTCAGTTCCCCATCACCATTTTTTCCTGACAATCTCTGTGCCTTGGACAGCTGCATCGCAACCAGAAATTCAATAGATTCAGCTATTCAGCTCTGGCATAAAGACAGACCTGTTGGATTTCTGCCTGTCTTGCAACTGTTAAGGGCTCACAGAGCTCTGATGAGGGGGGAAAACACTCTGCGGCCCGCTCTAATATAGAGTTAGCACCAACCAAAATGTACATCAACCATTCGTTTAAGAACCTGGATCTATGCAGACAGAATTATAGCTCCAGTAGTTTTTTCTGGTTTAAAGCCTCACAGGGTGTAAAATAAGTGGATTCTTTCCAAAGGGCATTTATCTTCCTTTCAGCAGAGACCTCTTCTGTCAGATTCAAAGGCCATTAGGATGAAATCTCCAAGGACAAAGGCTTAACTTTTTCATTTTGTTTCAAAACCAAACTTGACCAAAAAAAAAGGCCAAAACAACTAAACAGCAATTAGCTTCATGGTTTTGAATCGTCTTTTCTTCAAAGTGGGCCACCGGTTCCCTAGCAGAGCGAACTAAGCAAGGGGAATGGCATAGAGAGAGTGGGAAATGTCTGAGATTTCATAAAAACATAAAGAAGCCATGCTGGATCAGAACAAGGGTCCATCTAGTCCAGCGTTCTGTTCACACAGTAGCCAACCAGATGCCCATGGGAAACCCACAAGCAGGACATGGGTGCAACAGCACTCTCTTGCCCATGTTCCCCAGCAACTGATGTACAGAGACCTACTGCCTCTGATACTGGAGGTAGCATAGAGCCATCAGGACCAGCAGCCATTGATAACCTTCTCCTCCAGGAATTTGCCCAACCCCCTTTTACAGCCATCCATGTCGGTGGCCATCACTACATCTTGTGGCAATGAATTCCAAAGTTTAACTCTGCATTGTGTGAAGAAGCCCTTGCTTTTATCTGTCCTACATCTCCCACCCATCAGCTTTATGAGATGAACCTAGTAGCATAGGATAGTACTGTTTATCCACTTTTTTCCATCACTTACATAATTTTGTACACCTCTATCATTTCTCCCTTTACTCACCCTTTTTTATATAAACTACACAGTCCCAGAGATGGTAACACAAGAGTTGATGCATCCCCTTGATCAGTTTGGTAGTCCATTTCTGCTACTTTTCCAATTCTACAATATCCTTTTTTTAGGTACGGTGAACAGGCCTGCTATCCTAGGCTGCCTCTACAAGAGGCATTTAAAGCTCTTTCAAGGTGCATTAAAAATTTTACCTCTACAAGAACGGAACGCAAATCAGGCATAGAGGCGCGTTTTCTCTCCGATTATACGCATTATTGAATGCACGTTAAATAGCGAGTTTTATTTTGCTCCGGCCGTTAAAGCGCATTTTGACTATGTGAACAAGCGATTCTCCACATTAACTACTTGTAAAGCGCATTTGAAACAACCGGTAAGGTCACCAGTTGAGTGCTCAATTACCTCCTGCATACAAGCATTTACGATAAAGCGCTTCAGCGATTATGCGCATAATCGGCTAACCAGGCGTCAAACAGAATCCATCTAGAGGGGGTCCTAGACTGATGCCTAGGCTCTTCTATCGGTAACATCAACCCCACCGATTATTTTTGAGATCTTATAGTAGTAGAAGATACAGCAGGGCTGCTCAGAAGGATTCCTGTGCCATTAGCAAGCACCAGGCAGGCAGAGGTTCAACAGGTACAGATTTTCCCTACTTCTGCAACTCCATGGCAGGTAAAGTTGCATCAGGTGAGTTTCTGCCCGCTCCCCTATGGCACTTTATAAAGAAGCAGGTGCCTTGCCAGGAGAAGATATTGGCAGTCCCAGTATGGAGTCCTAAATGTGAAAGGGTTATATTGACAGAAATGCTTAGCTGGCGCCAGAATGCAGTCAGGGAACAAGATGGCCGCCTTCCAATGTAAATTGTAATGGATGAGACCTGGACTCAGCCAAAATTGTGGAGCTTGTCCCATTACTGAGTCACCTCACAGAGGGAGAAGGCTAGAATATTTTAGTTCAAGGGACAGAAGGTGTAGGAAAGACTATAAAAAGGTTTGTGGGAAATGTTTTATTTATTGACAGAATAAAATGTTTTTGCAGAATATGATTTATAGAATAAAATGGATTGATCTGGAAAAAGGGAGTTTAAAGATTGTGGTTTAAAAACAACATTAAATGGTGAAAATTGCTAATTTTAAGTTGCAAGGAGAACCGTGGGGTGATAAGGAATGGGTTTTAGGAACTGTGGTGTGCATTAGGAGCAGTGTTGAGTTGACTATTGGTCCATGCTGAGTTGACTCATTCATCCCCCACTCTCTCTCCCCCCTCAGTCCTCCCGCTAGTATCCCATAAGCCATTGCTGCCAAAATCTATCCTGCCAGCTGGACTAGAGCAGCAGTCATTGCTTTGACCACTCTTGCCTTGCAAGTCTGTGGCTGATGAAATAACCAATGATGGCCAAAGAAATAACCAACAGTGCCCTCCATTCAACACAATAACCAACGATGGTTCAAATAGCTAACTCTGCAAAGCGTTGGTTATTTGCATTGGTTATTTTGGCCAAATAACCAACCATTGGTTTAAAACATCCCTCCACACAGCACGATAACCCACAGTGGGCTAAATAACCAACTGTCAACTATTTAAACTGTCGTTGGTTGTTGTGTTGTCTGAATCCAGTCACAGGCTCAATTCGGACGACACAATAGTCAATGGTGGGTTGACTAACCCTAACCCTAGGGGGCACTCCCTACACAACATGGTAATAAATAATCAACTGTGGTGTGGATGAGGATCAGTGCTGAGTTGACTATGGCAGCATTCGGATGACACAATAGTCAAAACAACTGACGATTGTTTCCCCCACACCAGTTGTTTATTGTGTCGTCCGAATTGAGCCACTGGCTGCATTTCGACAACACATTAAGCAACTGAGGGGGGTAGAAACAATCGTCAGTTGTGTTGCTTATTGTGTTGTGTGGAGGGTAACACGCCGCTCACAAACTACTAACAGTATGCTATTTCGCCCAAATAAGCAACTGAGAGAAACAACTGGCTTGCAAGTTGTTTAGCTCAAAGCCAGTTGTTTAAAGTGTTGTGTGGAGGGGTGAGTGTGTTAATGGCGTGTGGTGAATGGGTTAAAACACAAGCCCATAGAGGCAGGTGGCAAGAGCGACCAAAGTGGCGGCTTTGCACTCTGCTACAACTGGTGCAACTTACAGAGCTGCTGGGATAGAACTGGGAGGACTGAGGGAGGAGGGAGGGTGAGGAGAGGGGCGGGGCTGTGTCAGTCAAATGCTGGGTTGACTATTAGTCCACTCAACACCAGCCCCAACCACCCACAGTTGTGTAGGAATATGTCGGGTGGGGGGTACCCACAAATCAACCAACTGTGAGTTGGCTACTCAACCCACCATTGACTAATGTGTTGTCCAAATTCAGCCACTGTGTTGGATTCTGGTGCTGGAAGCCCTTAGTCATTCTTCCATCTCCTCCCAAAGCATCCCATCATCCCCAAACATGCTTTGTTAGCAAACAAGAAATGCTAGCAGTAAGAATGAATTCAGAACAACCTGAATAACAACAACAACAACAACAACAACAACAACAACATATTCTTGAAGCCATATTTTCTTAAAATTAGCCCTGAGCTGAAAGTTCAGCCAAGGGAACATTTCACTCAAAACTGGGGGCAACTGGGTAGTGTTCCGATATCACTCCCAGCACCCCCATTTTTGCATGTGGCACCACCAAAATTTACATAGCTCTGTCATTCTCCCACCCTGAGGTCCTTTGGGAACAATGCTGCATCTCCTAGCATACAAAGGCATCACGGCCACCACAAAACGAGAGGCAAGAAATCACCCAAAAGGCCCCGCTGTTTTTACCCACCCATGGACAGGGCAATAAAATCCAGAGGAGTAATTTGGCAGCGCCTTAATAAAAGTAGAGCTGAGATCTTTATTTGTGGCAGCTCTCCTGTACCTTTAAGGAAAGAAGAGCAAGAAGAAAATTAAACCGATGCAATCTTTCCCTGCAAAGAGATGCAGCGGCCCTTTCTACACCATAGGGGTGTAGAGGGAGGGAGGGTGATCCCAGAAGTACCTAATACACACCATCGGCACACAGGGACCAGCCGGGGGCCATCAAGTATAGACAAACTTTGCCTATCGAATTTCTACCTGTTATGAGCTGCTGTAAAAGGCAATGAGAACTCTGCTAGGAAGGAAGGAAGGAAGGAAGGAAGGAAGGAAGGAAGGACAGATGGACAGATGGACAGATGGCAATTCCATGTTGAAAGTCACTCATGGACTTTTGGGCCTAGGGTGACCCTATGGAAAGGAGGACAGGACTCCTGTATCTCTAACAGTTGTATTGAACGGGCAATTTCAGCAGGTGTCATTGTTATGCATGCAGCACCTGTTGAAATTTCCTCTTCTTCACAACAGTGAAAGTTGCAGGAGCCCTGCCCTCTTTTGTATCTTGGAGAGATTTCACTCCGTTTGATGGGCCAGTATAAAGCAGCTTCATATCAGGGGTGCAGAACTTTAGGCCCGTAGGCTTCATACGGCCCACCAAGATTCCAAACCTCTTTGAAGTGTCGATGTGGTTTTTAAATGTATAGATTGTGTGTATGTTGTATGTTTTTGCTGTTTTAATTTTTGTATATTGTTTTTAATTGTTTTTAATCCTATGTAAACCGCCCAGAGAGCTTCGGCTATGGGGTGGTATACAAATGTAATAAATAAATAAATAAATAAATAAACCACTCCCCCTTCCCGGAGCTCCACCCCCTTTCTCACGACCACCAATAGTTGGGTTGTTTTCCAGCTTTTATGCAGTTTTTCCATTCTGAAAAGTTGAAATGCCTCTCCTACGCCTTAGTTACTGGCAGTAAGCACTTCGAGCTAAAATGTGCTAGTATGTTGGATCTCCTCTCCTTGCCTTTCGCTAGGGTGACCATATGGAAAGGAGGACAGGGCTCCTGTATCTTTAATAGTTGCATAGCAAATGGAATTTCAACAGCTGTCGTTTGTACGCATGCAGCACCTGGTGAAATCCCCTCTTCATCACAACAGTTAAAGCTGCAGGAGCCCTGCAAGAGCTATCCTAGAGTGACCAGATACAAAAGAGGGCAAGGCTCCTGCAGCTTTAACTGTTGTGATGAAGAGGGGATTTCACCAGGTGTTGCATGCATCCAAATGACACCTGCTGAAATTTCTTTTTCTGTGCAACTGTTAAAGATACAGGAGCCCGGTCCTCGTTTTCATATGGTCATCCTAGCTTTCTCCCTGCCCAGCCCTGGAATATGCCCACCTTAGAAACATTTGTCTAAATGAAATCTGTTCCTGCAGCTGAAAGACGTTCAACAGCCTTCCTTTATATGTTCACTCAGCTTTCTTCAGAAATCAAACCTCCACAACAGCATATGATTTTCTGGCATTATTTTACCCCCACACACACACACATCCCAATTTAAGGAAAGCACTGCAGGCTTCCAAACACGCTTGCCCCCGTATGACTCCAGCGCTGAATTCTGCCCATTATGCAAATGTTCTCTGCACCTCTGTTATGAAGCAGGCCTTCAATCCGGCCAGTCGTGCCTTCCTGGAAATATTCCCCCAGGGAGCTCAGCCCTGCAACTTACTTATTAAAAGGCAGCCATTTAAATTTAGAACAAGGATAGTGACCTACATTGCGTGTAAACAAGCTCCTGCAGACCTGACACATTTCAAGAATGTCATGTTTCTGAGCAGCAGGCCTGGTCCCTGCATCCGGGTTTCGTTTCTGTTCTTGTTTTCTCGGAATGGTTCAGTTCTGAGCTGAAAACGGGGCAAGCGGACCCTGTGGAGACCAATTCCAAAGGAACACCTAGGTTCGTCATTTGCAGCAAAAACAACGCAGAGTCTTGCGGCACCTTAAAAGAGTAAAGGATTTATGGCGGCTTGAGCCTTTGTGGGCCAAAACCCCTATTTTGTCAGATGATAGTGGTCTCTGGCCCATGAAAGCTTGCACCAAAATAAATTTATTAACCTTTAAGGCAGCGTGAAGCTCTTTGTTATTTATTGTATGGAGGAGATGTTCTGTCTGGTACGGTTACCGTAGCAACTAGTACTTCCTCTCTCCCCCTCCACCTATTAGATAGTTTACTGTGGTATGCTGGGATATGATTAGGGGTTGATAATGGGACACTGCACAGAGGGTGCCGTTATCTGTGGGTTCGATCCAGGCAAAGTCAAGCGTTCCAACTGCCAAAATCTAAAAGTACGACTCAAAAGTAAATACCATTGATTTCACAGGACAAATTTCTCAATGACCAAGGTCGAATGATCTGGTGGAGAATTTCGACCCAGGGTGCAGCTGCTATGAAATTCCATGTCAGGCATAATTTGGAAATGAGCAATTTCCATCATTTGGAGCAACCAAAATGATCAAGGGGTTGGAGCAACACCTCTATGAGGAAAGTTTACACTGTTCTCCTTGTGTTTTTATTGTGTAGAGCATGGAGAAAGTGGAAAGGCATTTTTCTTCCTCTCTCAAATGCTAGAACTTGGGATTCACCACTCCAATGACATCAGAGCCACCAGCCTCCACGGCTGATTGACTCCCTTTAGCTGGGATGGGCTTTTACTTTCACGCAGTGGCTGAAGACCCCCCAGGAGGGTCAGTCAGAACCCAAGTGAGGAAACCAACGGCTAGACGAGATGCACTTCTGCTCCGGTTCAGCAAGGTTCTACACAAGGGTCTGGATCCACAGGCACAAGCAGAAGAAATTCCAGCCATGGCCCGCCGGAGCGAACTGTTGCATGACAGCCAGCGTACACATTTGCACAGCACGGGCTTAGTGCAAAGCACGCCCCTTGAGACACCATGCAACACTGGCACAAGGGGCGGAGCGGCACTTCCTGTTCTTGGAGACCTTGCGCAATAGGGTGTGTTCATATGGAAAGGAGGACAGAGCTCCTGTATCTTTAGCAGTTGCATAGAAAAAAGGGGACTTTCAGCAGGAGTCCTTTGTATGCATGCAGCACCTGGTGAAGTTCTCTCCTCATCACAACAGTTAAAGCTGCAGGAGCCCTGCCCTCTTTTGTATCTGCTCACTCTAGTATAGCTCCTCCAGCTTTTAACTGTTGTTACCAAGAGGGAATTTCACCAGGTGCTGTATGCATACAAAGGACACCTTCTGAAACTCCCTTCTCTATACAACTTTAAAGATACAGGAGCCCTAGTCCTCCTTTCCATAGGGTCACCCTATTGTGCAGGGTGTGCAAGAGACCGCACGGCTTCTTGTGCTAGCACACCTCATGGGAGCGTGAACAAGGGAACGCATGATGCCTTGTGCTGTTGGGTTTCAGTTCGATTTTCCCTGCAAGGATCTTGTGCAAAGCCAAGGAAAACCTTTCCGTTTGTGGAGGAGGCCTGTTGTTTGTTTGCATAATGTAGGCTGACCATATGAAAAGGAGGAAAGGGCTCATGTAACTTTAACAGTTGTAAAGAAAAGGGAATTTCAGCCGGTGTCATTTGTATGCAATTAGTTCCTGGTGAAATTCCCTCTTCATCACAACAGTTAAAGGTGCAGAAGCCCTGCCTTCTTTTGTATATGGTCACTCTAGTATAGTGCCTGCAGCTTTCACTGTTGTGATGAAGAGGCACCTCCAAATCCAATATTTATTCAGCCTCTGGTTGTTTGCCATAAATCACAGGTGGGCAACCTCAAGGCTAGAGGCGAAATCTGGCCTTCCTGGGGTCTAAATCTACCCCTTCACTAGGGTGACCATACGGAAAGGAGGACAGGGCTCCTGTATCTTTAACAGTGGCATAGACAAGGGAATTTCATCAGGTGTCATTTGTAGGCATGCAGCACCTGGTGAAATTCCCTCTTCATCACAACAGTGAAAGCTGCAGGAGCCCTGCCCTCTTTTGTATCTGCTCACTCTAGTATAGCTCCTGCAGCTTTCACTGTTGTGATGAAGAGGGGATGTCACCAGGTGCTGCATGCATACAAATGACCCCTGCTGAAATTCCCTTTTCTATTCAACTGTTAAAGATACAGGAGCCCTGTGCTCCTTTTCGTATGGTCACCGTACACAAACCCCAAACAGCAGATTTCTATGGGGGGTGGGAGGGGATTGCCTATTGGAATTCCAGCTCGTTCCAGAGTGTCCTGCTGTTCCTTTAACACTGTCCATTGGTTTAATGCTGTCCATTCAATGATGTTCTACTCCTGCGTTTTCACCTGCGGTGCATTCCCAGAGCTCCCCAGAAATAATCTCCTGCACACAGCCAATGACGACGCATTTAGCGCACTAAACGGGCTGCATGAACAATTAACAATAATGATAGTTCTTTGCATCAAGTGAAAGCGTCTCTTTTTATTACTTGGCCAGAATGATTGTGTGAGTTATTGTCATCAAGGGATTCCTAAACTTCTTTGTTGTCAAAACAAAACAACACTTTCAGAGAGAGAGAGAGAGAGAGAGAGAGAGAGAGAGAAAGAGAGAGAGCAAATAAGGAGAGCACCTTGCAGCAGCTTGCCGGCTTTTTTGATTCATGTGTTTACTTTGTCAATGGCAGATGGAAGCAAGATTTATGCGAACCAAAGGTTAAGTAGCTAGGCAGTAGGGAGGACAAGGAAGTCATCTTTTTCCAATCAGCTGGATCTCATAGAATCATAGAATCATAGAATAGTAGAGTTGGAAGGGGCCTATAAGGCCGTCAAGTCCAAACCCCTGCTCAGTGCAGGAATCCACCTTAAAGCATCCCTGACAGATGGTTGTCCAGCTGCCTCTTGAAGGCCTCTAGGCTAGGAGAGCCCACGACCTCCTTAGATCATTGGTTCCATTGTCGTACTGCTCTAACAGTCAGGAAGTTGTTCCTGATGTCCAGCTGGAATCTGGCTTCCTGTAACTTCAGCCCATTATTCCGCATCCTGCACTCTGGGGGTTGATCGAGAAGAGATCCTGGCCATGATCTGTTCCCACTTGTCGTGTTCAGAGGTGGCAGACAAGCTACCTCCCTCATAGGCCTGAAAACATCTTAAATCTTCTGTCATTCATCATCCCCAGCCACCGTTCGGAACAGCCTTCCCCAACCTGAGGCCCTCCAGATGTATTGGACTACAATCCCCATCATTCTCAGACAGATTTGTCAAACTGCAACTCCCAGCATCTTTGGATGGGGTTGGGAAAGGGGGCCCCATCTGAAACCTTGAGAGCCACAGCCCATCATAGTAGACAATACTGAGCTAGATGGACCAATGATCTGACTCAGTATAAGGCTGAGCATAAAACCTATCTAGTAGGGTGACCATATGGAAAGGAGGACATGGCTTCTTTATGTTTAACAGTTGCGTAGAAAAGGGAATTTCAGCAGGTGTCATTTGTATGCATGCTAGGGCTGTGCATGGATCCAGATCCGGATCCGGCATCCGGAGCAGATTGGGCTGATCTGGGCCTCCCGGATCTGGATCCGAACCAGATCGGATCGGGCCCGGATCAGGCCGGATCGGATCTACAATCCAGATCCGATCCAGATCCGTGCACAGTACTCCCTCTTGCTCTCCCCTCCTTCCCCCCACTCTCCCTGCTTACCTGCTGCCTCCTCCGCGTCGTCCTGCCATCGTTCTCTCTCCTCTCTGTGTGCCACCACATTTCCCGCTCACGTCAAGTGATGACGTCACCCGCCATGAGCAGGAAATGCGGTGGCACACAGCGAGGAGAGAGGATGGCAGGACAACGCGGAGGAGGCAGCAGGTAAGCAGGGAGACTGGGGGGAGAGCAGGGGAGAGCGGGGAGAGCGGGAGGGAGTGATGTGCACGGATCCAGATTGGATCGGGGGCTCCATGCACAGCCCTAATGCATGCAGCACCTGGTGAAATCCCCTCCATCACAACAGTTAAAGCTGCAGGAGCTATACTAGAGTGACCAGTGATCTTAAGTTAGGGGGAAGCTTGATTGCCCATGACTGGAGTCACCATTTGGACCTCTCTGAAGGACTCCCTGAATGCAATGCTTTACTTGCACATGAATGGCTGCCCATCATTCCTGGGAAAGGGGAAGTCAAGTTGGGGACACCATTATGACCGCACGTCCTGCATTTGGGCTCAGAGTTCATTCCCAGATGTCATTCCTGGGTTTTCCAGGTAGATCGAGTCGGCTTCGTGGTGGCAAGGAGAAAGCTGCCCTGCTGAGAGCCACAGGCATATTTACACGTTTCTCTCTCCAAACTTGGTCCATTCATTCAATCTGCCTTATACCAAGAGTTGAAACCTCCCCCACACATCAAGCAAAGGTAGACTTGGGGCAAAATGGAAGCGTCTGGAGAATGGGGGGGGGGGGAGAGAGAGAGACCTTGTGTGACAGCCAAGGAGGTCTAGCATTGGCCATGGGGAAGATGGGTCCGTGAGAAGCCATTTTAAAATCCCCACAATCCGGGCCCGTGTCAAGGATGATAGGGCACCTGTCGAGGGTGCACACCCTGCAGGGGCCCACTGGCAAAAGCCCCCTGCACTTTGTGCTCCTTTTCACCATGGCAACCTGCTTGGTTCTCCTGCCTCTCGCCCTGGCCCAGACAACGGAGATGGTGAGAAGGTGGAGCAGGAGAGGTCACGGCCTGCTGGCTCCCGGGTGACGTGTTTACTATACAGAATCCAGAAAGCCAGCCAATTTCCTTATCTATGAATGTCCGGGAAAAATGCCAGGCCTTACTTGTTTGAAGAGATTTATTTACGGTTCGTGAATCCAATTATACATTGCCAGAGTCATGCCATTAGTTCCATCAGTCCAGTCGTCTAAGCCGAAGGTCAAACCAGGTTTCCGAATTCCAAACTCCAAAGCAACAGTCAGCCAGGTGTCCAGTCCACAGATTCTGATCCAAGATCACGGAGGAGGTCAAGAGCCGAAAACGTTGGTTGTTCTCAACGAACTTTAGCTTCTGCCTGCCTCCCTCTTTATACTCTGTTTGAGCCTGCTCCCAGCTGCCTGCAATTCCCTCGTTATCTTACTTAAGGCTTGCGTCAGCTGTGCTCTGTTTTCTCAGTCTCATACTTCGCCTTGTGGGCTTAGCTTTCTCCGCCCGTTTGAGCTGCCGCCTTTGCTGGGGAGTTACCGGACAAACTCCTTCAGGCCCCGAGTCTTCCTCATTAGAAACAGGGGGTGGGGTGGGGTGGGGGAGGGTGGCTTTCCTGGGGCTCTCCTGAGGACCCTGCCTGCTGTTCCTCCTCCTCCAGTAAGTCCTGGGGAAGGGGTGGAGCTGCAGTTTCTGCCCCTTCTTCCTCCTCAGAGGAAGATTCTTCAGGCTGCCTCATGACACCGGGTTCTGTCCAGCAAGCAAGCGGGAGCCATAGACGCCTGTGAAAACGGCAATGAGGAGCGAGAGCAGCTGGTGGTCATGGTGGTCAGAAGGTAGACTCACGGAGGGAGGAGAGGGCATTGAGGGTGTCTTACCCAAAGGCCCTCCAAAACCAGGAACTGCCATGGCCCACAATGATGTGGCGACACTCTAAGGAATTATGGGAAAGTAAAATGGCGTCCCCAAGTGGGGGAAAACCACTTTAATGTCCCACAGTGCCCTGGGGACACTATGGGATGTTTGAAGCGGTGTCTCATAGCTGCCCACCACTGCACTTTCCTGGCTGCCACATCAACCTGCCACGAGGGCCTTTCAAACCTGGAGCCATCCCTGCAGCCAGGAATGCCCGTCTGAACATGGCATGAGCCACATGTAGGGGAGGTTCTCCCCTCCCAATCTTTTAACAATCTAAGGTTGAGGGAGAGAATGCCAGTGGCAGCCAGGAACGTACGTACATTCGAAGAATGCAAGCGGTCTTTACTATTACTGGAATCTGAATAAATAGTTCTTTCCCCGTGCTGAATTATTTGTGAAGTGTGTCTGAACAGCACTAAGTGCTAACTCCATAATACATTTCTCCCCTCAAACAAGCACTTCTGGAGCTTCAGAGCATGAAATAAGTGAGCTCCACAGAGAGTGGTATTTTTAGCTTCTCCAGCCACGTGACAAGGCAATGGCTTCTGTTGGGATCATCAGTATCACAAATTTAAAATTGATTGCAGCAATAGGATTGCTTGGCCAACAGGCAGGACTAAAATGAATAAGGGTTTCCGGGACTTTTAATCAGGGAGCAGGTGCTGCTCAGTGAAGCACAGACAGGGTTAGAAAATGCCTCTTCTCACTGGCTGTGTTCAGACAACACAATAGTCAATGGTGGGTTAATAGCCAACTCCAGGGTTGATTACAGAGGGCCACACTCTGGCTGGTTTCGGACAACACTTTAGTCAATGGTGGGTTGAGTAGCCAACTCACAGTTGGTTATTTTGTGGGTACTCCCCACACAACATATTCCTACACAACTGTGGGTGGTTGGGGCTGGCGTTGAGTAGACTAATAGTCAACCCAGCATTTGACTGACACAGCCCCCATCCCTCTCCCCTCCCACTATGGGCTTGTGTTTTAACCCACTCACCGCACGCCATTAACACACTCACCCCTCCACAAAACACTTTAAACAACTGGCTTCGGGCTAAACAATGTGCAATCCAGTTGTTTCTCTCCATTGCTTATTTGGGCAGAATAGCATACTGTTAGTAGTTTATGAGCAGTGTGTTACCCTCCACACAACACAATAAGCAACACAACTGACGATTATTCCCCACCCCCCGGTTGCTTAATGTGTTGTCCGAAACCAGCCAATATGTTCCTACACAACTGTGGAGTGGTTGGAGCTTGCGTTGAGTAGACTAATAGTCAACCAGGTGTTTGACTGACACAGCCTCTGCCCCTCTCCCCGCCCTCAGTCCTCCCAGTGCTATCCCAGCAGCCATTGCGAGTTCTGCTGGCTGCACTACAGTGGCAGCCGCCGCTTTGGTCGCTCTTGCCAGGAGACTCTGTAGCCAGCCGAGATAGTCCACTCAACCCTGCAAAACAGTCCACTGAGCCTAACGGACAACACGCTAACCAACGGTTGTGCAGATAATCAGCTCTGCAGAGCGTTGGTTGCCTCCATTGGTTATTTTGGGGAAATCGTCTACCGTGGGGTATTTTTTGCCTAACAGACAACACAATAACCAACCGTTGACTATCCAACTAACGGTTGACTACTAAAACCACCGTTGTTTATCGTGTTGTCTGAACTGAGCCTCTGTTTCATGTGGAAGCAGGTGGTAAAACTTATAAAACATACTCTAAACCCCCATGATCCTTTCTCTACAGATAGCTTTCCTGGGTAAATCAGCTGTTACTATCATATCAACAATGCCCTTCCTTCAAAAGCCTTGATGGTATGGATTGTTAACAGGCAGCCCCAGGGCTCAGTCTCCCCTGACAGGCTTCCTCTTGAGCTCCCAGCAACGCTACTAATCCCAGGTGCGCCTCACTTACTACACACCTTGACCTTTTTTCTCCCACATGAACTGAGACGCAGGCAAAGGTGCTCCTTAGACCGCCTAGCAACTCTGTCCCAAGGCCAAAGCTGGCCTATCTAGTCCGGCCTTCTGCTCACAAAGTGGCCAAGCAGCTGTCCATGGGAAACCTACAAGTAGGACATGAGTGCAACAGCACCCTCCCACCCATGTTCCCCAGCAACTGGTATACAGAGACATCCTCTGACACTGGAGGTAACATATAGCCACTAGGGTCATGGATGGGCATGGATAAGTGTTGTAGATCTGTTTGATGATATGTCCTTTCTTAGCTTCCTTTTCCCGTTCTCTTTGGTGGCTCCCCTCCACACTTTTTTTTAATTGTTGTATTTGCAATTTTTTTTAAAAAAAAAAGGTCTAGTAGCCATTGATAGCCTAACCCTCCATGAATCTATCTAAACCAAGTTCTGGGCACCACACTTCAAGAAGGATGCAGACAAGCTGGAGGGGGCTCAGAGGAGGGCAATGAGGATGATCAGGGGTCTGGAAACAAAGCCCTGTGAGGACAGATTGAAAGAACTGGGCATGTTTAGCCTGGAGAAGAGAAGACGGAGGGGAGACATGATAGCACTCTCCAAATACTTGAAAGGTTGTCACACAGAGGAGGGCCACGATCTCTTCTCGATCAACCCAGAGTGCAGGACGCGGAATAATAGGCTGAAGTTACAGGAAGCCAAATTCCGGCTGGAAACCAGGAAAAAACTCCTGACTGTTAGAGCAGTACGACAATGGAACCCATGATGTCGGGAGGTGGTGGGCTCTCCCACGCTAGAGGCCTTCAAGAAGCAGCTGGACAGCCATCTGTCAGGGATGCTGTGAGATGGATTCCTGCATTGAGCAGGGGGTTGGACTCGATGGCCTTATAGGCCCCCTTCCAACTCTACTATTCTATGATTCTATAATAATCCCCTTTTAAAGCCATCAATAGTGAATTCCACAGTTTTACTATGTGCTATGTGAAGAACTTCTTTTTACTTGTCCTGAATCTCCCACCAATCAGCTTCATGGGATGATCCCTTTAAGTTCTAGTATTACGAAAGAGAGGAAAAATGTCTCCCTCTCCACTTTCTCCACACCATGCATAATATCTCCCCTAACCCACCAATTTAACCCACAGAAAAGGAACTTTCAGCAGGGGTCAATAGTATGCATGCAGCACCTGGTGAAATCCCCTCTTCATCGCAACAGTTAAAGCTGCAGGAGCGATTCTAGAGTGACCAGATACAAAAGAAGACAGGGCTCCTTCCCTTTTTTCACCTCCCCTTTGTCAGTTCATTTTCTTCAGAGAAAGGGAAGGTCTTCTTCTCGAAGATAAGACAGCCAAATGACTATCATACAGGTTGTTTGGATGGGTCTGCCTTCTAAGGTGACTCTATGGAAAGGAGGACAGGGCTCCCATATCTTTAACAGTTGTATTGAAAAGGGAATTTCAGCAGGTGTCCTTTGTATGCATGCAACACTAGGCTGAACATCTGAAAAGGAGGACAGGGCTCATACAACTTTAACAGTTGTAGAGAAAAGGGAATTTCAGCCAGTGTCATTTGTATGCAATTGGTTCCTGGTGAAATTCCCTCTTCATCACAACACTTAAAGGTGCAGGCACTATACTAGAGTGACCATATACAAAAGAAGGCAGGGCCCCTGCAACTTTAACTGTTGTGATGAAGAGGGGATTTCACCAGGAACTAATTGCATACAAATGACACTGGCTGAAATTCCATTTTCTCTACAACTGTTAAAGTTACATGAGCCCTGTCCTCCTTTTCAGATGGTCAGCCTATGCAACACCTGGTGAAATTCCCTGCAGGCGCTATACTAGAGTGATCAGATACAAAAGAGGGCAGGGCTCCTGCAGCTTTAACTGTTGGGATGAAGAAGAGGGGATTTCACCAGGTGCTGCATCCATACAAAGGACACCTGCTGAGATTCCCTTTTCTATACAACCGTTAAAGATACGGGAGCCCAGTCCTCCTTTCCATAGGGTCACCCTAACTCAGGCTAAACAATGGCTAAATGCATTATGAACAACTTGGTTCCTTGCTGTTGCTTTCAATTTTGCAAATAAGGCCTTACAGAACTAATTACTGAACAAAGAAAGAAAATCAATTATACCCAGAATCCTGATAGACAGATACCTGCAAACAAGCTCCAGCCAAGTTCGAAATTAACTCCCTTTATGCACCAGCGAGTATGGTCTATTTGGAAGCAGCTTCAAATCAAACACATAAGAGCAAAGTAAGCGGCGTGTGGAAGGGGGGTGAATTTAGCAGTTCATCTTCTCAACTCCTGAGTCAGGCAAATCTTCCATTGATTTCAATGGCAAGTTTTGCTGTGGTCAGGCTGGAAAGTCCAACGTTTAATTAGAGCTGAGCAAACAGTTCACAAAGATCCGGTTTACTCAGCAATGAATATCTCGCCGCACCATTTTCTTACCCCTGCACAAGCTGACTGGCCATTTTTGACCTAGTCACACTTGGAATTATTTTTAGATTCCCTCTGTGTTAGGGTGACCTTATGGAAAGGAGGACAGGGCTCCTGTATCTTTTACAGTTGTCTAGAAAAGGGAAATTCAGCAGGTGTCCTTTGTATGCCTGCATTACCCAGTGAAATTCCCTCTCATAACAGTTAAAGCTGCAGGAGCCCTGCCCTCTTTTGTATCTCTATGCTAGAGTGTCCAGATACAAAAGAGGGCAGGTCTCCTGCAGCTTTAACTGTTGTGATGAAGAGGGAACCCCTATTGGAGCCTTTGACCCCCTCTAGATGGATTCCATTTGATGCCTGGTTAGCCGATTATGCGCATAATCGCTGAAGCGCTTTAACGTAAATGCTTGTACGCAGTAGGTAATTGAGCGCACAACTGGTGGCCTTACCGGTTGTTTGAAATGCGCTTTATAAGTAGTTAATGCGGAGAATCGCTTGTTCACATAGTCAAAATGCGCTTTAACGGCCGCAGCAAAATAAAACTCGCTATTTAACGCGCATTCGATAATGCGCATAATCGGAGAGAAAAGGCGCCTCAACTCCAGATTTACGCTCCGCTCTTGTAGAGGTAAAAAATTTAATGAGACTTCAAAGAGCTTTAAACGTCTCGTGTAGAGGCAGCCTTTGTTTCTGTCCCCTCACCTGTCCTCCAGGCTATGTGAGAGCAGCTAGGGGGACAGGTGAGAAATCTGTTGGGTTGGCATTTTAACCCGAGATGACCCCGTTCACACCACCTGGAACCCAACACAGGAGGAAATCCATACAATCCTGGGTTTGCAATGCCGTTTTGCAAAACGAAACTGAATACGTGTGCGCATTTGAAAAACAGGCCAAGGAAAACGCATGCATTTCCAAACTGGGCGCAAACACACTTCAGTCAGTGGGTGAACGCATGCATCTCGGGGGGGGGAGAGAGCAAAAAAATGCACCTTTTTGAAAAGCATGCACAAAAATAAGTACGGTTTATCATTATTTTACTTTTTTGGGCAGAAAGGAAAAGCTTGTCTGGAACCGGGACAGAACAAGACTAGTGGTGGAAAACCAAGATCCTGAAGGAGACCGAGGTTGTCAGATGCATCCATCCTGCCCGGATCGGGGCTCCTGACATTACCCAATGGGTACCAGGAAGTAGCCCTGCGGCAGCTGCTCTCCCCGCTGCAGGAGGAGTATAATCAGCTTGGTCCAAAATTATCCATGGTTGCCTAAACCCAATGAAGAGATTTTCATTGTACATATGCTGAAGACAAAAAAGAAAGAGGAAAAAAAAAAAGCCTGTTTTATTCTCAAGTGGCACCCGCATATTTGTGTTTCTAATATCAACGCTGCATAAACATCGCCTATTATTGTCCTTATGAAGCCAGAACGAGGGATGGGAAGCTAATAAGCACACGCAAGAAACTGATGTCAGATTTATTGTTTCAAATAAGTACCAGTGATCCTCATAAATATTGGATCGCTGCGTCCCCACATTCTTCGTGCCATGGCTCCACTCCCGTTCTCTATGTCATGAGCTCTGAAACTCGGAGAGGTTCTGCCGTCCTACAGAACCACACGAGTCCTCAGCAAAGGTTTGCAACTCGGAAGTTCACCCAGCCTTCTAATTAAAATGGCCGACTGGTTGCCTGTTAAACCTGGTAGAAGGAAGCAAAGAAAGTTTTCCTGGGGGTTGTCTTCTCGGCACGGAGTTGGCACCGCCTCCCTTCAAAACCCCACGGTAATCCTGATGCCAAGGAGGGAGCACAGGTTTTACAGCAGCTATCCAGATATCAGAGCCACCCTCCCCCTCTTCCTGGTGGAAGGCAACCAATCACCAGTCGCCTTCCACCAGGAACCGCCCCCAGATTGGCCCCGGAGTGCTGTCAGATGGTGGAAGAGCCATACTGATGTTGCCCCCATTGAAAAAATCAGGGTAAGTCCCTGACTTTTTCATTGGCAGCATTACAGGAAAGCCCCGCGGTGGCTGCGAAGCTGCAGCTGTGTCATATAACTGACGTAGCGCTGATTCGCAGCCATCGCGGGGCTTTCCCTGCATATAGACATTCCCCCCCTCAAGTGTCATTTCTGTGACTGCGAAAATGGGGCCCTATTCCAAAGTCCTATTCCTCATTGGGTGGGGCTACCACATTTCCACCTGAGACTTCTAAGAAATGAACCTAAAACAATCTCTTCGCTAAAGTTTTTATAACATTTACCAAACCCAAGTGTCCGAGTGTATTTTCACGCCTACGAATCATTAGTCGGAAATGGATACACTGGATAAGAGTTATTTGCACAGTCGAAAGTTGTTACTGATTTTTAAATGAACATTTTCCCTACTTAAGTAAGAGTGTCTTATAATGCTAAATCTAAAGCAAGTTTCCCCAACCTGGTGCCCTGCAGATGTGTTGGACTGCAACTCCCATCATCCCCAGCTAGCATGACCAATGATGGGAGTTGCAGTCCCACACATCAGAATTGAGAGCTGGTACAGCGTAATGGCTACAAATCAGGAAGTTCCCAGTTTGAATTTTGCCTCTATCATGAACTTTCTAGATGGCCTTACATAGGCAAGCCGCTCTCTCTAAGCCTCACTCCCCCTCCCCCACGCAAACACCTGCAATAATAATACTGTCCTACTTTGCCAGGGTAGATTGTTAACTATGCAGGCTGGTTAACCACCCTGTACAACCCAACAACAAACCATGGGTTCTCAAATAAGCCACACTGCATGGTTAACAAGCCACACCGGCTGCGTTCAGACAACATGCTAACCCATGGTTTGACAAACAGCCCTTGGCTAAAAATAATCCATGCTCATCCACTGAGCGAGTGGTGTGAACAGCCCCATTGTCTGGGAAGGGATAGTGGAGTGCTTTGCAAATTCTTGCAAAAGTTGTCAGAAGCCCCCCCCCCCTTTGTATTGATGGATGGGGGGGAATGGATGGGGGTGCATATGGGGTGGCTGAGGGAGAGAGCAGGCGTGGTGTGATAGGATTTTCATAGATCATTACTAACCCATCACTTCTCTCTCTTACATCATCAGTCTCCTCCACTATTTCATTCTCTCTCTCTGTTAAGGGGCCCACTGCATGGCGCCGTACGGCTCTCCTCTCTATCCAAACCGTACCCCCCCCCCCCCGGTCTGTTCCGCCTGGACCTGAACAGCTTGCAGCAAAGTGTCATAAATTATGGAGTACAAATGAGATCAAGCCTTATTCTCAAAGGGAAGGGAGCCTGGAAGAGCGATTGTGTTGGCTTTTGCTCGCCATACACAGAGGCCATTTTTTGCTAAAAGTCAGCAATAGGGAAGGAGTGGAGGAAAGACCCGGACACATCAAAAGGCGCACAAAGTAGGCTTCCCTGCTACAACTGAGGACCCAAAGCCGTACGTTGCAATGTTATGAAGGAAGAACGGCAGGTGGCGGGGACTTCTTCGTACAAAAGAGACCAGTGCTTAACAGAAGTTGTACACCCTGACAGAGGCAGCCTCCCCCACCCCCATGCCTTTAAAGGGAAGAAGCCTGCTCAAGAGACACGTGCAGAGGGGGGGTTTGGGGGGGGGAATTGTTCATTTTCTCCAAACAAAAAAGTAATTATAACAAATATAGTCACGCACATACATTCTCCGTACACCTGCAGATAACACAACTAGAATATTATATCTATCATTAATTGGTCGGTTTCTATATCAAATTAGAATTTGCTAATCCTGTTGATTAATTGGAGGCCCATTTTCTGTATTCAGTTCTAAACGAAACATTAAGAACACAAGAAGAGATATGCTAGATCAGACCAAGGGTCCATATGGCCCAGCACTCTGTTCTCACAGTGGCCATCCAGCTGTCGACAAGCAACAGCAGCCTCCCATCCATGTTCCCCAGCAACCGGTGGATATAGACTTACTGCCTCTGATACTGGAGATTGCACATAGCCATCAGGAGTAGTAGCCATAGATAGCCTTCAGGAATTTATCCAACCCCCTTTTAAAGCCATCCAAATTGGTGGCCATCACCACATCTTGTGGCAATGAATTCCATAGTTTAACTATGCGCTGTGTGGAGAAGTCCTTCCTTTTCTCTGTCCTGCATCTCCCAGCAATCAGCTTCATGGGATGACCCCATTGAGTTCTAGTATTGTGAGAGAGGGAGAAAAATGCCTCCCTATCCACATTCCCCGCAGCATGCATCATTTTGTAAATCTCTGTCAGGTCTCCCTTGAGCCTCCTTTTTTCCAAGCTAAACAGTCTCAGCTGTTGTGACCTTTCCTCATAGGGGAGATGCTCCAGTCCCTTGATCATTTTAGTGGAACTTTTCTGCATTTTTTCTAGCTCTTCAGTATCCCTTCTTAGGTGTGCTGACCAGAACTGTACACAGTATTCTAAGTGTGGTCGCACTATAGATAGGCTGACCATATGAAAAGGAGGACAGGGCTCCTGTAACTTTAACAGTTGTAGAGAAAAGGGAATTTCAGCCGGTGCCATTTGTATGCAATTAGTTCCTAGTGAAATTCCCTCTTCATCACAACAGTTAAAGGTGCAGGCACTATACTAAAGTGACCATATACAAAAGAAGGCAGGGCCCCTGCAGCTTTAACTGTGGTGATGAAGAGGGAATTTCACCAAGAACTAATTGTATACAAATGGCACCGGCTGAAATTCCCTTTTCTCTACAACTGTTAAAGTTACAGGAGCCCTGTCCTCCTTTTCATAGGGTCAGCCTACTATAGATATGTATAAAGAATGGCTGCCAAGTTGCTACAAAATCCTCCTCCTTTACTTCTCCTCTAGCCGTATGGAAACGATGGGTTAGTTTCTCCACCAGCACAGCCGATCCTATTCTATCCCGATATCTCCGGAATAAAAGTCCTTTGGCATTTTCCCAGACTCTAACAATCTCATGTCTCGCACCTCCTACCAGCATCATCAACAATTCTTTACGACAGAATCCCCTCATTGTCTCCAGTAAACAATGAAAATAGTAGTAAGGTTTCATTTGGAATTACCCTTTGTCCTGTTACATTACTCAGCCACGTGCAGAGGAGTTTCACATGGCACATACTCAGAGCATAGGCGTGAGCATAGGGTGTGCCCAGGCACACCCTAATTTCCCAGGGCCACCTCCACTTTCCTGCTCCCCTCCCTCAAATCAGGGCTTTTAAAGAGGACAGGAAAGCCTCCGGAAAGCATCCCTGGGGGAACTACGCACTTTCTGGAGGCCCTGGAAAGTGTGCTTTCCCCTCCTCCGCTCCAATCAGGGCTTTTAAGGTGCACACCCTAATGAAATGAGCTGCGCACGCCTATAGCTCAGAGGTATGTTTTCAGTTCCGATTGCAGGGGCAGAGAAAGGTTCCAGAGAAACTTCAAGAAATCCTATTCGCTGGCTGAATTCGGACAACACGATACTCAATGGTGGGGTAATAATCAACTTTACAGTTGTTCATCTAGGGGGTACTCCCCACACAATATGGTAATAAATAATCAACTGTGGTGTGGATTAGGATCAGCGCTGAGTTGACTATGGCAGCATTCGGACGACACGATAGTCAATACAACTGACGATTGTTCCCACCCCCCCACCCCCCGCAGTTGCTTATTGTGTCGTCCGAATTCAGCCACCGAGTCTTTTAGAAGATCAATAAAATCAGTAGTGGTAATCTAGAGTGACATCAGTGTGCAGTTATTTATCTACCTTAAGGCTTTGTAATCTAATTTTCCACTCCCGTGAGTTCTCAAAGCAGAGAAAAATATTAAACACACACACACACACACACACACAGAGGGAAAAATCCAAACTAAATCAGCAGCATTATCTCAACAGCAGGGGAAATAATACGAACCCAACCAAACTTCATGGCACGCAGAGGTTAAAAGCCTGCTTCTTAAGAATATAAAAGGAATTAAAAGCCCTTCAATGTGGCAAGTCTCAAGCAGTGGTGAATTCTGTACATGCAGGGAGGCAAGAGAGAAATGTTCTTATTAATTGTTGGCGACAAGATCACCTCCAAAGGAACATAAAAATGTAAGAAGAGTCCTGATGCTGGAGCAGACCAAGGATCCATCTAGACCAGCACTCTGTCCACACAGTGGCCAGGCAGCTGTCAACCAGGGACCCGCAAGCACGATACAAGTGCAACAGCACCCTCCCACCCACGTTCCCCAACAACTAGTGTATACAGTAGGATGACCATATGAAAAGGAGGACAGGGCTCCTGTATCTTTAACAGTCGTATAGAAAAGGGAATTTCAGCAGGTGTCCTTTGTTTGCATGCAGCACCTGGTGAAATCCCCTCTTCATCACAACAGTTAAAGCTGCAGGAGCCCTGCCCTCTTTCGTATCTGGTCACTGTAGTATATCTCCTGCAGTTTTAACTGTTATGAAGAAGAAGGAACTTCACCAGGTGCTGCATGAAAACAAAGGATCCCTGCTGAAATTCCCTTTTCTATACAACTTAAAGATACAGGAGCCCTGTCCTCCTTTTCATATGGTCACCCTACAGGCTTACTGCCTCTGATACTGGAGGTCGCACTTTGCCATAAGGACTAGTAGTCATGGATAGTCTTCTCTAGGAATTTATCCAAATTGGTGGCCATCCCTGCATTTTGTGGTAGCGAGCTCCATAGTTTAACTCTGCGCCGTGTGAAGAAGTCCTTCCTTTCATCTTCCTGAATCCCCCACCCATCAGCTTCATGGGTTGACCCCATTGGGTTCTAGTATTATGGGAAAGAGAGAGAGAGAGAGAGAGAGAGAGAGAGAGAGAGAGAGAGAATGTCTCCCTATCCACATTCTCCACACCATGCATAATTTTCTACACCTCTATCAGGTCTCCCCTCAGCCTCCTTTTTCCCAAGCTCAACACTCCCAGCTGTTGTCACCTTCCCTCATAGGGGAAATGCTCTGGCCCCTTGATCATTTTAGTTGCCAAGAGGTCTCACCAACAGCAGTAGCACCAATTCATGAGCAGACCTCAGTGCTCCAGGGGATGTACAGAGCAACATGAGGCTCAAGGGCCTTCCCATTTCAATTTAAACAGTGGGGAAAGAGAACAGAGAGAAGGACCGTGGGAAAGAGGGGAGGGTACCAAGGGATGGAGGTGAGCAACTCTAGTTCATTTGCCAAGCGCATTTGCTGAGCTTTGTTTCTGGAGGAGGCAGTTACATCCAAGGCTAGGGTGACCCTATGGAAAGGAGGACAGGGCTCCTGTATCTTTAACAATTGCATAGAAAAAGGAATTTCAGCAGGTGTCATTTGTATGCCTGCAGCACCTGGTGAAATCCCCTCTTCATCACAACAGTTCAAGCTGCAGGAGTCCTGCCCTCTTCTGTATCTGGTCACTCTAGTATAGCTCCTGCAGCTTGAACTGTTGTGATGAAGGGGGAATTTCGCCAGGTGCTGCAGGCATACAAATGACACCTGGTGAAATCCCCTTTTTTATTCAACCGTTAAAGATACAGGAGCCCTGTCCTCCTTTCCATAGGGTCACCCTAGGACTAGTAGCCATTGAGAGGTGGAGGGAGCCTGCTTTTGGCTTCGTGTATTATTGTGTGTTGAGGGAAGATGGAGCTCCAGAAGGGCTGTTCTCTTCCCCTCCACACAAAGAAAAAGCTCCCTGGAAGTGACCTCCATCTGTTTTGAAACAATGGGGAGTATCCAGTGGTAGTCCTACTAAGAGAAGACTCATTGAAATACATGGGACTTTAGTTAGTTAATTTCAATGGGACTACTCTAAGTAGGGCTAACATTGAATAACACAAGAACATCAGAAGAGCCCTGCTGGATCAGATCAAAGGTCCATCTAGGCCGGCACTCTGTTCACACAGTAGGCTGACCAGATAAAATCCAGGTCGGGCTCATGTAACTTTAACAGTTGTAAAGAAAAGGGAATTTCAGCCAGTGTCATTTGTATGCAATTAGTTCCTGGTGATATTCCCTCTTCATCACAACAGTTAAAGGTGCAGGCACTATACTAGAGTGACCATATCCAAAAGAAGGCAGGGCCCCTGCAACTTTAACTGTTGTGATGAAGAGGGAATTTCACCAGGGACTAATTGCATACAAATGACACTGGCTGAAATTCCCTTTTCTCTACAACTGTTAAAGTTACATGAGCCCTGACTTGGATTTTATCTTGTCA
This sequence comes from Anniella stebbinsi, assembly GCA_029215795.1. Taxonomy (NCBI): domain Eukaryota; kingdom Metazoa; phylum Chordata; class Lepidosauria; order Squamata; family Anniellidae; genus Anniella; species Anniella stebbinsi. The sequence goes on from JARDYH010000001.1 coordinate 367,180,007, forward strand.
CCCTATCACACAGTGGCCAACCAGCTGACAACCAGGAACCAACAAAGCAGGACATGGGTGCAACAGCACCCTCCCACCCATGTTCCCCAGCAACTGGTGTACATAGGCATTACAAGCCTGCATGGAGTAGCAGAACCAGTAGCTCCTCCTGTGGAGTTATATTTGGAATGCAAAGTGCAGTGTTTAGCAAGTGGAATTATTAATTTATACAGGGCAATCGATAGCTACAGCCTGTGGCCGCGGATATTATATAACAGCTAGTTTCTGCGGTTGGCAAGGATTTGCATTTGGTTCTGCTTTCCAGACGCAATCTGAGGTGCTGGTTTTAAACTGCAGCACCCTGTTTACTTGGAGTATTTAAAGGAATGCATTCTACAATGCAAAGACTGATATATTTATATGACTACCCACCGACCCACATCTCTGCAGACGGAGGGGGGATGCTTTGAACCTCCCTTCCCTGCCTTCTGAGATAGGAGGTTAATGCCTCTCTCTGGGTCTGATAGCAGTAGGGCAAAGAATCCACTCTGGATTTTCATCAGAATCAGTCAGAACTCTATATGAGAGCTAGCAAAGTTAGGTGACCCTATGGAAAGAAGGACAGGGCTTCTGTATCTTTAACAGTTGTATTGAAACGTGGAATTTCATCAGGTGTCATTTGTAGGCATGCAGTACCTGGTGAAATTCCCTCTTCATCACAACAGTTAAGGCTGCAGGAGCCCTGCCCTCCTTTGTATCTGATCACACTAGGCAGGGCTCCTGCAGCTTTTTGCTTTTTTTGCAGCCACATCACACGGTTGGCTCACATTCAGCTTGTGATCTACAACAATTCCAAGATCCTTCTCACTTGTAGCATTGCTGAGCCAATCAATCAATCAATCAATCAATCAAAAAAGAGAGCTCTTTCAACAATGGGCAAGCCTCAACCAAATACTAAAAGGCGTAAAGTCTTAGTATTATTATTATTAATGATGTTTTCATTGGCTTTCATTTGATCTTGATCTCCTCTTGGAGGGACGTTGGTGTGTCCAAAAGTGGCCTGTGGAATTGAAATGTAAACAATAAGTAAATTTGTGTAAAATGGAAAAGGAGGAGGAGGAGGAGAAATTGTTTGTGGGTCTTCATCTGACTCGCAACTGTTCTACAGGAAACAGGATGCCCAATGGAGGCTGCTGGCTCCAAAGTCAGTGGGGGTGGTGAACCCGCTCCGCAATTCAGTCAGAGCCAATCAGAACTCTAGAGGAGCTCTCCTAGGTGCTTTGCAGAGCTCCTTTAGAGTTCTGACTGGCTTGGACTGAAACCCGGAGCAGATTCACTGTTCCCCTCCCCCCCGCTGACACCGGAGCCACCAGCCTCCCCTGGGGATGCCAGACTTTTCGCCTGATCCAGGAGGAGCCTTCTTATATCCTTATGTAAATGCTTTGCTTGCTAAATCCAGGACTGCCAGGGCAATCGATCCAACAGCTCGGCCATCAAGGCAGTTCCTCTTGATCTAGCATTGCTGGGTAAGCAGCCGCAGCTGTGCGCATCTCCTCTGCATGGGAGTGCTCTGGCTGGCCTCCTTCCAGTCCAGCCGAAGCCAGGGTTTCAGAACCGCCAAACCCGCTTGTCGGCTGCAGCCAGGAAGCGCGTTCTGTCTTCTGAATGGATTGCCACAAACAAGCCCTGCAAAGCAGCAAGGGCTCTTAACCACAAATGACTCCCACTAAATAACACAAACCACAGGGTTTTCCGTGGCTTACCCTGAACATGAACGTACCACGTGCAAAAGACTATTACACGGACACTGATTTTTGCTCACACCGCCACAAACCTGCTCAGGATGCAATCCTAGACATGTTTAAAGAGAGCAAAGTCCTACAACTCCCAGCATCCAATTCCTCCTAGGAGTTGTAGGGCTTTTTTCTGCCTAAACATGCATTTACTTATTTTATTTATTTTATTACATTTGTTTACCGCCCCATAGCCGAAGCTCTCTGGGAAGTTTACAGAAGATTAAAACAATTAAACAATATACAAAAATTAAAACAGCAAAAACATACAATATACACATAATATACACATACATTTAAAACCACTGTAATAACTTTAAAAAGCTATAAGCCTACAAAACCAAACAAACTCAGGCTCATCAGATATTGCTAAATGCCTGAAAGAAGAGGAAGGTCTTGACCTGGTGCCAAAAAGATAACAATGTTGACACCAGGCGGGCCTCGTCCGGGGGATCGTTCCACAATTGGAGGGCCACCACAGAGAAGGCCCTCTCCCTTATTGCCAACGTCCGAGCTTCCCTCGGAGGCACTCAGAGGAGGGCCTTAGATGTTGAACGTAGTGTTTGGGTAAGTTCATGTCGGGATAGGCGTTCCATCAGGTATTGTGGTCCCAAGCCGTGTAAGGCTTTATAGGTTAAAACCAGCACCTTGAATCGGGCTCGGAAACATACAGGCAGCCAATGCAAGCGGGCCAGAGTAGGTCTTATATGCTTGAACCTTCTGGTCCCAGTTATCAATCTGGCCGCTGCATTTTGCACAAGCTGCAGCTTCCAAACTGCCTTCAAAGGCAGCCCCACATAGAGTGCATTGTAGTAATCTAACTTGGAGGTTACCAGAGCATAGACAACTGAAGCCAGGTTATCCCTGTCCAGATAGGGGCGTAGCTGGGCCACCAACCGTTGCATCCTAAAATGCCTTAATGTATTCACCACCAGCTCATGCTTCCGCTGTGATCTCAAGTGCTGTGGGATTTTGCAATTGTCTCAAGCATCGATTGGCCAGTGCCTGTAACATCACTAGTGTCAAGTCATCAGAGTCTGTTCCATTTAAAGATTTATTTTTTAAAATCATCATCATTATCCTAGTTATTGGAGGCTAATTGCCTCCCTGCTGCAGCAATGGAAGAAAGCTCTTCTGGCTCTGATACCCTCCCCCACCCCCTCCCCAACACTTCTTCCCCATCCAAGTTTCTGGGACATTTTGCTTTTTCACATGGGGTTTGCTTTTTTTTTTATATGAGTGGACGTCAGCTCACGCAACAGACCTTTCTGGACCCCTCCTCCCCTTGCAGACCCTCCCCCCACACACACAAATATGCTCTGGAGGGACCCCCAACGTTCCAGAGCAGATTGAGTGTGATACAAAGGGAGGAATCTACACCTCTGATAGATGTCATTGTGCTATACAAGGGACTTGCAGGAGGAGGGTCATGCCAAAGAAAAGGAGAAGGAAGAACCATAGAGTTGTGTGTATTGTGTTATTCTGGAGGTTTAGGTTCAGAAGGGGGGGGGGGGGGAAATACCTCCAATAAGGAACTTATTCATTAATTTAATTGAGATCCAGCCAGGCTTATGAACTCTGTTGCTTGAATCAACATCCCTTACAAGTTGGTACCCTAATGTTAAACATCCAGATCAGTTTCTACAGCAAGTGGTTACAAGGTTAAGTAGCATGCAGTATCCTTGCTTCTATATCCCAGTGAATTTTTTTTTAAGACACGGTAAATGCAAATTTATGGGCAGGCTTTGTCTAGCATTGGTGTTGCATAATGCAGAAGAAAAAAAGAGGGGGGAAGCAAAAGCAGATGATGGAAAGGAGCGCATATTAATAGGCTTTTCCCAAAGCAATAACGGCAGCTTCCCAAACCTGAGAAATTCATACGTCTTTAAGAACAAATAAAGCACTGGTATAAATAAAAGATTCTCTCCATTTGTACCTCCAGCCTCCGCTGACGCTTAAAGAGAAGCAAGTGAGGCGAAATGATGGCAAATTCTTAACAGCTTGCAAATATTTCATTTAAAACTAAACTACCTAGTGCTACAAAATCATCATCATTATCTTTGGCAGCTACCACTGAAACTGGGGTAGTGTTGACATCTGAGATCACCTCTAACACAGAAGAGGCAGCGTAGATTACACTGAAATTTTACAAGAGGGGAAACTTTACGACTAGCTGAGTCAGCAGAAGCAGAGGGAGAGAGGCACAGAGAGAGAGAGAGAGAAGAGAGAGACAGAGACAGAGACAGAGACAGACAGACAGACAGACAGACAGACAGACAGACAGACAGACAGACAGACAGACAGACAGAGAACCCAGCCAAATCATATTACAGCTGTTTCGCAGATGTTTGTTCATTACCCACTGGGTGACTAGCATCAAGTGGTCACTTGCATGTGAGAATAGCACAGAATCATGTCAGACCTGGTGCTTTGCAAAGCAGTCAGCTGACACGTTCAGCTATCAGTCATCCAGTGGGACATAATACCGCATGGAGAAAATGATGTACTGATGTGTCTGACCCAGTGCAACTAGGGCCATGCACATATATGCCTCCTGAGAGCATGCTCACTGGGAGGATTTGAAGGGCATGTGACTTTGATGATTCCAGTCAACAGCTCATCTTAATCCATAACGCTTGAACACATCTGCATCCGACTCGAGAAATTCTGCAAACGACTGATCAAAGCCTGCGTAAGAGATTGGGGGAAATCACAGAGACTTGGCACCTTAAACCCCGCCCCTGTCCCGGTGCAGAGGGTAGGACGAAAGAAATCCCATACAACATGGTGGCGTACATTTTCACCTGACGCCTACAACACCAAGTGACAACTTGCATGTGTGAATAGAAGATCACAGACGTGAAACGTTCTTAGCATCGCAACCTTTGAGACTTTCCAGGGAGTTGCCTACTATCAAGAATCAAAAGCAGAAAGATGGCATCTTTCTAAAGGTAGGCTGACCCTATGAAAAGGAGGACAGGGCTCATGTAACTTTAACAGTTGTAGAGAAAAGGGAATTTCAACCAGTGTCATTTGTATGCAATTAGTTCCTGGTGAAATTCCCTCTTCATCACAACCGTTAAAGTTGCAGGCACTAAACTAGAGTGACCATATACAAAAGAAGGCAGGGCCCCTGCAACTTTACTGGTGTGATGAAGACGGAATTTCATCAGGAACTAATTGCATACAAATGACACTGGCTGAAATTCCCTTTTCTCTACAACTGTTAAAGTTACATGAGCCCTGTCCTCCTTTTCATATGGCCAGTCTACTAAAGGGGTCCACATTTGTTAGCTCCGCTGGGTGGGCAATCATTGCTTCCAGTAGTAGCCATGAGGCAACAAATGTAACATGGTTAGGCTAGGATGACCCTATGGGAAGGAGGACCGGGCTCCTGTATCTTTAACAGTTGCATTGAAAAGGGAATATCAGCAGGTGTCCTTTGTATGAATTCAGCACCGGTTGAAATCCCTTCTTCATCACAACAGTTAAAGCTGCAGGAGCCCTGCCCACCTGACCAGATACAAAAGAGGGCAGGGCTCCTGCAGCTGTAACTGTTGTGATGAAGAAGCAGGGATTTCACCAGGTGCTGCATGCGTACAAAGGACACCTGCCAAAAGTCCCTTTTCTCTATGACTGTTAAAGATACAGGAGCCCGGTCCTCTTTTCCATGTGGTCACCCTATGTTGGGCACCTGTTGCGGGCCCAATCCCCCAGCAGGGGCCCACAGACCTGAGCTGCCTGGACTTGCTCCTCCTTTTGCAACCTGCCTGTTCACCTGCCTCCCGTTCTGGCCCGGGCAAAAGTGATGGTGGTAAGCAGGAGGAGGAGATGCCACAGCCTACCTGCTCCCTGGCTTTCTACCTGTGAAGCAAGCAAGTGGGAGCAGTGCGGAGAAAGAGGGTGAGTGGCAATGGGTGTGAGAACGCATTCTCACTGAGGGAGGGGCCCCCTGAGAGTGTCTTACCCAAGACCCCTCGAAAACCCGGAGAAGGCCTTCCTGCTCCACTAGGCTGACCCTATAAAAAGGAGGGCAGGGCTCCTGTATCTTTAACAGTTGTATTGAAAGGGGGATTTCAGCAGGTGTCGTTTGTACGCATGCAGCACCTGGTGAAGCTGCAGGAGCCCTTCCCTCTTTTGTATCTGGTCACTCTAGAATAGCTCCTGCAGCTTGAACTGTTGTGTTCAAGAGGGGATCTCGCCAGGTGCTGCAGGCCTACAAAGACACCTGCATGGTCACCCTACGCTCCGCAGAGACCACATCTACTGCCTGAGAACTGAGGTTTGCAGGAGCGGATACGTGCGTGCATGAGCGTGTGTGCACATACAGAGTTCGCATGGGCATCTGGTGTCCTCACGTTACAGACAGGCAGCCCAACAAGGGCCCCTGGAGAGCTCCTTTAGAGTTCTGTCTGGTTCTAACTGAAACCCAGAGCGGATTCATTGCCCCCCTGGCATCGGAGCCGCCAGCCTCCACTGCCCCCCTCCACACTGAGCGAGTGGGGTCTGTGAGCCCTACACCATTTCAATTACCAACAATCCCCTGGAGTGAGGCTACATTCTGGGTAATTAACATAGTGGGCCGCTGGCCTGGCACTTTGACAGCTCGTTTGCACGGCTCTGTCCTGCCAGCAGTTTTAATCAAAAAATCTTACACCTGTGGCGAACAATATTGGACGTTTTCCCTACCAGAATTCGAGGTCCAGTTGCCATACTGGCTTACCTGAAATCAAAAAAACCAAAAGGAGGAGAGCATCCGAGTCAGGACAGAAAAAAGAGGAGAAGCAGGTTCTCAGGATGCTTAAAATACCTGTATTTTAAGCATCCTGAGGACCTGTTTCTCCACTTTTTTCTATACTGGCTACCTGTATAGAAAAAAAAAGGATGGTTTTTACGGTTTTAATTTTTGTGAACCGCCCAGAGAGCTTCAGCTATTGAGCAGTATAGAAATGCAGTAAATAAATAAATAAATGAAATGAAAATACTTTATTTCAAAGTATTTTAAACATCCTGAGAACCTGTTTCTCCTCTTCTTTTTTTTCCTATACTTGCTACCTGGCAACTAGGGCTGCGTAAGGATCAGCTCTAAGCGCCGCATTTGCCGGTCGCGGCGGGTGATGTCATCACCCGACGCGATCGGGAAATGCGGCAGCACACAACGAGGAGAGAAGGACGATGGCAGGATGACGCAGAGGAGGCAGCAGGTAAGGAGGGAGGGAGGGGGAGGGAGGGAGGGGGACAGCAGGAGGGAGTGCTGTGCATGGATCTGGATCGGATCCAGATCGGAGTCCGATCGGACCAAATCCGGTCCTGACAGATCGGGATCCGGATCAGATCGGGGGGTCCGTGCGCAGCCCTACTGGCAACCATCGCTGCGAAGCACAGTGTGACTCAACGTGACAAGGTGTCAAAGGAACAACAGGCCAGTCCAGAAGGAGAAACGACCAGAGATAGGTGCGGGGTGATGTGCACCTGGCGATTCTCTTTTTTGCCACTGCACCGCCAAATTTTAGAGACAAAGCAGGACTTATTTTCCTTAACTCAAAGAAAGACCAGCCCTTTCGGGCTGCCTTGGCACCCCATTTCAGTGACAAATTCAGCAGCACTGCATTGGGGAAGGTTTGCAAAAAAAAAACAGACAGGCCACATCCAGCTCAAGTGTTCCCCATCCTTGATCTATTAGCATGATACAGTCCCCTGCAATTGGCAATAGCTTTTAGTGAAATCAAAAAGGGGGTTTCCATTTCTCTGCTGCCCCAAATCCTTTCTGAGCAGGAGATGTTAGGGGCTGAACCAGTGGAAGCTGGTAGCTCCGGTGTCAGTGGGGTGGTGAACCCACTCCAGGTTTCATTCAGAATTCTAAAGGGGCTATCCAAGGTGCTTTGCAGAGCTCATTCAGAGTTCTGACAGGTTCTGACTGAAACTCGGAGCGGATTCCACTGGTTGAACCTGAGACCTTTCCCCACGTGTTCTATACCCTCATCTACCCTTTCGCAGTTGAACGGCCCTTTGACAAGCCAAACCCCGCCGCCCTCTTCTCACGATCCATGCAGAACAGGCCCTGTGGCCGAGATCCGGCCAGCAGAGGAGTGTTTTTCAAAGACGAACGCCCAGCAAATGCAAAGACCTACGCTTTGAGTTCCGTGTCCTGTACACAGAAGTCTGACTCAAGAAATCTCCCCCAAATGATAGTGGCAGCCTGTCTCTTAGAAAAAAGACAGGAAGAAAGGATCAGCAGGAATGTCACTAAGAGAACCAGAAGGCTGTACTTTATAAAACATTAAGTGTAACATTTTCTAAATTACTCAAATGACTTTAAAAGCCTACATACCTTTCCCCCCCCCCCCCTTACATTATTTCTCCCTGTGTGCGTTGGAAGTGTAATTTTGTAAATGCAGGGCTTTTTCCTACAGGAGAACTGGATTTACAAATTAAGAAATATAGGGCGGGGAGGTCTGCATTATTCATTTAAAGACTGCTGCTCCGCCTTTTGACCAAAGGATAGGACCCAAGATGTACTAAAACCAAAGGTCCACAATTCTGAGCTGGCTTTGGTAGCCAGCCAAAATTTGTGCTTGCTACAACCTGCCTCCTCCACCCAGAATAAGGTTTAAGGTCACATCACGCTCAAGGCCCAAGGCTCAGAACTGGGAAAGGTTAGGTTAGGAAAGGGCTCATCCTTCTTATTTATTTATTCATTTATTTTTATTACATTTATATCCCACCTTATTTCTTCCAAGGAACTCAAGGCAGCGTACATAATCCTCCTCCTCTCCATTTTATCCTCACAACAACAACCCTGTGAAGTCGATTGGGCTAAGAGTCTGTGACTGGCCCAAAGTCACCCAGTGAGCTTCCGTGGCCGAGTGGGGACTAGAACCTGGATCTCCCGACTTCCAGTCCAATCAGCCCTGGATTAACCATTAAGCAATATAAGCACGTGCTTAGGGCGCCAAGGGAAGGGAGGACACCACAGAGTACTGGTACCATAGCTGCAGCCATCTAATTTTAAGGAATATATAAATATAATTTTAAAAAGCTTATATTTAATATAGTTGTGTGTTCTGGCATGGGGGATGGCCTTGAAGAAAACTGAGCATTTAATGTCTAATTTCACCTTCAGCACTTATTGAGTCTTAATGTCTTGACGTTTAAGCAATGGAAGGGCCAAGGGGGCACCATGATTGGGCTGTGCTTAGGGCATCAGCTGGCCTTAATCCAGCCCTGAGTCCAATGCTCTAACCACTACACCACACTGACTTCTTGTGCTGAGTCTCAGAAAAACTCAGAAGACAACACGGATGTCTTGGTGCTTTTCAAGTGTTTCCAAGGTTGAGTACACCATCAGGGAGGGTCCCTGCTCTTCTTCGGGCTCAGGAAATATCTGGCCATTTTCTCTGACCTGGCCCTCACCAGGTCCAAAGTTGAGCTCGCCAGTGGTGAGCTGGCGAGTGTAGGTGTGGACCAGTGAGTGAAATGGTCATATCATAAAACAATTGGAGCCCTTAAAACAACATAACCAGCAACACAAAACAACAAGATACCACCAATTCCATCAAAGGCCTGAACAACCAGAACAGGTTTTTTTTCTTTTCAGTCAGCCAGCGCATAAAATACAACAATGATATTGCAGGCAAATGTACACCGGGAAGAATGTTCCAAACCTGGATCCCACCACTGAGAAGTTCCTGTCCCTAGATGCCACACATCGTATGACCAAAGGTAGAGGCATCTGAAGCAGGGAATCCATTGAAGAACTTAGGGGGCAATCCTATACGTATTTAGATAGGGAAAAAGTCCTACAACTCATTTACACAGAAGTAAGTGTGACTGTGTACGGTCAGGCTTATTAGCTGATGCATGACATTAATCAATTTCATTAAATCAGCATCAGCTTGCATATAAGAAAACTAGTCCTCCTTGAGAAAAGGGCAAACTTCGTTCATTTTTTAGATGCTAAATTAATCTTCTCTTACACAGGACAGAGAGTAGCATTTGCCATCTGCAGTTTTATACATATTTATATTAAACAACCTTTAAGCAATTTTAAATATCTGATACTGAAACTGGGGGGGAGGCATTTTTAGTCAAACAAACGTGATTAACTAATTAAGCAACCAAACTTTGTTATCCACGCTTTTTAAAAGACAATACACGTTCACATGTAACACTAAGCTGTAGTGTATGTCGGCTTTCCCCGACCTGGTGAGATGTGCTGGACTACAACTCCTAGCATCCTCCACGGACTGTTGCTTTAGCCATGCATGGTTCTTACAGATGAGCAAACAAACCATGGCTTGGTTTCACTGGCTCTGGTTTGTTTCTCTCCTGCCGATTTTGCCAGCCTTCAGAGCGGTTTCATTTTCAGGCTGCCCTTGCCAGGACCTCTGATTCTGGGTGATGAACAGTGCCGACAAGCCAGGGATAAGCCACCATTCTGGTTCAGGCACCATGACAAACCATTGTTTAAACAAGCGAGGCTTCATCAGCCAACAACAAACCATGATTTCTACTTATGGTTTATAGCTGGTTAACAAACCATAGTTGGTTTCGAAAGATGCATTCGGACTCAATAACAAGCCAGATCTCAAGAAATCATACTGTGGCTTAGCATTATGTGCAAACTGACAACATAAGAACATAAGAAGCGCCACGCTGGATCAGACCAAGGGTCCATCTAGTCCAGCACTTTGTTCCTACAGTGGCCAATCAGCTGTTGAGCAGGAGCCCACAACAACACCCTCCCACCCATGTTCCCCAGCAACTGGTGTATATAGGCATACTGCCTCTGATACTGGAGGTAGCACAGAGCCATCAGGGCTAGTAGCCATTCATAGCCTTCTCCTTCAGGGATTTATCCAACTCCCTTTTAAAGCCATCCAAATTGGTGGCCATCCCTACATCTTTTGGTAGTGAATTCCATATTTTAACTCTGTGCTGTGTGAAGAAGTCCTTCCTTTTATCTCTCCTGAACCTCCCACCAATCAGCTTCATGGAATGACCCTGTTGGGTTCTAGTATTATGGGGGAGGGAGAAAAATGTCTCCCTATCCACATTCTCCACATTCAGTACACCCCATTTAGGTCTCCCCTTAACCTCCTTTTTTCCAAGCTGAACAGTCCCAGCTGTTGTAACCTTCCCTGGGCCAACGTGAGAACAAAAGGAAGAGAGTTTGTTATGAATCAGCAAAGCGAGTTAGCTGGGGAAAAGATAGGCATGTCATGGAAAAAGAGACATTGATATTATTAGTGAGACGAACTGAAATGTAGACCTCCAGAGTCTTCTGGCTCAAAGAGTATGGATGCTTTTTAATCGTATTTGCTCTCGGAGATGATTGTTTGTTCTTTGTGAGCTCATGCTTGTAATTTCAGTATGGAACCTGAAATCCAACGTGCAGCCTCTAAAAACAGCATGCAGGCTTGCGCAAAGACATTCAAGATTATTCACTGTTTATTCCTCAAAGTGTGGGTGAGCTTATCACTATCTGAAGTCTTCAGAGCTGGTCCGAGACGTTGTGCTACCCGGAACAGAAAACTCAAATTCCCCTGCCCCCAGGTGCAGGATGACAGAACTAAAAGAAAACCTGACAGTTTCTCCCCTTAAAAGATACTTCAAAACCCACCACTTGAGGCAGTTGGCTTCACTGTCTCCAAGGGCAGCCCCGTGTACATTGCATTACAGCAATCCAGCATGACCCTATTCTGATTGGCTGCGGCTTTCCGAGATCTCATGCAGTGCCCTTTCCCAGACCTGCTGCTAGCTTGTGTCACTTCAGCTGGAGATTGTTAGGGACTGGACCCAGGAATTTCTGCATCCGTGGAGGCTGGTGGCTACGGTGTCACTGGGGCAGTGAATCCGCTCCGGGTTACACTCAGAACTCTTAAGGCACTCTGGAGATTCACCGCTCCACTTATACTGGAGCCACTAGTCTCCACTGTTCTGTGCCCAAACCACAGGCTCTTCCACGGAGCCAGAAGCCCTCCCATTAGCAACAACCTGACCCTACATATCTGAGATTAAGAAGAAGAGTGGACCAATACTTCCTTGGGACTGGGAGACCTCAAAACCTCTTTTTCTTTGAATTATGCCAGGGCAGCCTTTAGCTCCTTCCCCCCCCCCCCCCGGCCTTCCAACATTCCTTGAATTTGAGAAGCAGCCTCCCTACTCAGCTGAAACATCTGTAAGGATGTATTGAGTCCACTTCTGGACACCACACTTCAAGAAGGATGCAGACAAGCTGGAGCGTGTTCAGAGGAGGGCAACGAGGATAATTAGGGGTCTGGAAACAAAGCCCTACGAGGAGAGACTGAAAGAACTGGGCAAGTTTAGCCTGGAGAAGAGAAGATTGAGGGGAGACATGATAGCACTCTTCAAAGACTTGAAAGGTTGTCACACAGAGGAAGGCCAGGATCTCTTCTCGATCAACCCAGAGTGCAGGAGGAGGAATAATGGGCTCAAGTGACAGGAAGCCAGATTCCGGCTGGACATCAGGAAAAACTTTCTGAGTGTTAAAGCAGTATGGCAATGGAACCAATGACCTAGGGAGGTGGTGGGCTCTCCCACACTAGAGGCCTTCAAGATGCAGCTGGACAACCATCTGGCAGGGATGCTTTCAGGTGGATTCCTGCATTGAGCAGGGGGTTGGACTCGATGGCCTTATAGGCCCCCTTCCAACTCTACTATTCGATGATTCTATTCTATGATTTGGAAGGAAGCATCAAAGAAATTTTTACAAAATGTCTAGGAGGGAGAGGGGGCGTTCTGCACGCATCCAAAGGCTGCCTAGGCTGAAGCGCTCAGCGCCTGCTTTCCTGCCCATTCATTCTTCGAAATTACATCCTCTTCGCCTCAAGTATCCCTTTCAAATGGCCGCAGCTGGCAGGAGACAAATGGGAGAAAGCCTGTCAGACGCCTCGTCCTACAAACAATCCTCTTACATAATCGCCTCTCCCAAATTGTTGACAGTTTGCTGCATCAAACAGGACGGCTCTTGGATAGAAGCTTCTCTATACTTTCCCCACCAGCCAAAAAGCTACGGAGTGAGTATCTTGTCTCTAATTCATAGTATCATAGAATCATAGAATCATAAAATAGTAGAGTTGGAAGGGGCCTATAAGGCCATCGAGTCTAACCCCCTGCTTCACTGCTGGTTAACTGCATTGCTCCTTGGGGAAGTGGGTTGTCTTTTCTGTCGGTCTGTCTGTCCTTTTCTGACTCTTTCTGCTGAGAGGGACCCATTTCAAGAAGAGAAGAAAAGCCACCAAGCCTTTCACAGTTGCCCGGATCTCACCCCTACATTGCCCTTTTGCGTTCCCAAATGGAGCACTGACTGGCTGCCTTTTTCTCCCGACGTTCCTGAAATCACCAGCTTTTCAAAAGTGTCTCATCCACAGCCATCTCCTGGTTGCACCAAACAGAGAATCGCGCCGAAACACTAAAACCTGCAACGGGTCGTTTCCCGGCCGCCGTAGAAAAATGAATCGCTTCTCATTAGATGCATGTCGACTGCGGCTTTACAAAACAAACAGGGCCAGGTCGTTTCCAGTCGCACGGAAATCTCATGCGCTGGCCGCAGGCACGCACACACGTCCCTGCCGGCTTCAGCTGCTCCTGAGCCCCCCGCTGTTCCTAATTGAAAACTTCCAAGGCAGAAAGGTTCTATTCTAAGCAGGGCTGCTTGCTCGCGTCTCGAACGCGACATTCTTCCACTAGAGGCATTCTCGATTAAGTTAGCACAAGGGAGACCATTCATTCAGGCCTTCATTGTTGGAGCATCATCTGACTCTAGTACAGTCATCGCCCGCGGGGTTCGATGCACACCTGCCGTGACTTTGATCCACTTTTTCAGCGCTAGACTCGCTCAGGGTGCGAGAACAGCAGGACGGGGACGACGTCATGCAAGTCCAGCGCTGAAAAAGTGGATCAAAGGCGCAGCGGGTGTGCCTCAAACCCTGCGTGTGATGACGCCCCAGATCACATACGCTTTGGGTGGGAAATTAATATTGCCAGGCCTATATCAGAGAAGGATGAGAAACAGTTCCTTTACAGCAAGGGTGTTTAAGCGCTTTTGGGGGAAACTCTCGGGAGCTGCATGCCAGCGGTGGCTGGTAACACAGGCAAAAAGGGGCAATGCAAACTGCAAAAGAGCAGAGCCAAATTGGCAGCAATACCAGCATGTTTTAATTTTTAGCTGACACTGCCAGTAGCTAGGCCTTTGGAGAGGCTAGGGTGACCCTATGGAAAGGAGGACAGGGCTCCTGTATCTTTAACAGTTGTGGAGAAAAGGGAATTTCAGCAGGTATGGATGCAGCACCGGGTGAACTTCCCTCTTCAGCACAACAGTTAAAGCTGCAGGAGCTCTGCCCTATTTTGTATCTGCTCAAGAAGGCAGGGCTCCTGCAGCTTTCACTGTTGTGATGAAGAGGGGATTTCACCAGGTGCTGCACACATACAAATGACACCTGCTGAAATTCCCTTTTCTATGCAACTGTTAAAGATACAGGAGCCCCAGTCCTCCTTTCCATAGGGTCACCCTACCCACCTCGGAATCCCAACCTGCAACATGTGACCCACTTTGTCAATTTTGCAACTGTCCAACATGGCAGCAACAGTTTTGCCATGACCCAACTGGACTGATCATTTGACCCACTTTTGGGCCATGACCCACCTGCTGAAGACTACTGGTCTACTCCATGAGTGGGTGACCTGTGACCCTCGAGATGTTTTCCCTACAGCTCCCATCAGCCTTAGCCAGCATAGCCAATGGTGAGGGATGATGGGAGATCTGGAGAGCCTTAACATTCCCACGCCTGGCCTACACTAACTGGCAGCATTTCAGATGGGAGGGGTTTTTCCCATTATTGTCGTTGTTATTATTATTTACAATATTTATATACTGCTCAATTATCTAACACAGATTCCAGAGCGGTGAATATGGGTATAAACAGTAAAAGGAAGAAGGTTAAAAAGCCAATTAAAATTGTTCAAATCAAAAACAAGGGAACCAGAAAAAAAACAGTGGCTAGTCAGTTGAGGAAGGCTTCTCGAAACAGTGTTGTTTTCAGGAGGTGCTGGAAGCAGCACAGTGTTGGCGCCTGCCTCACCTCCAGGGGCAGGGAGTTCCACAGAGAAGGGGCCACCACACTAAAGGCTCTTCTCCTGGGGGATTCCAATCGGGCCGCAGGTCCATGTGGCACCACCAGGAGCATGCCCTCCGACGACCTCAGTGATCGGGCAGGTTGGTAAGGGAGAAGGCCCTCTCTCAGGTATCCTGGTCCCAAGTTGTTTAGGGCTTTGTACACTAGTACCAAACCCTTAAACCTGGCCCCGTAGCCAATAGGTAGCCAATGCAATTCCCTCAGCAAAAGGATGGACCCTTGGTCCATCTAGGCCAGTATTGTCAACACTGACTGGCAGGATTCAAGCAGAAAATTTTCCAGCCCTACCTGGAGATGCCACGGCCCATGCCTAATGCACTGGGGTGGTTAACTCAAGCTTATGATTCCATTCAGACTCAATCAGTTGGTGAGGTTGGAATGGGGACATAAGAACATCAGCAGCTGTTTATCTGGAGTCAGACCTTTGATCACAGAATCATAGAATCATAGAATAGTAGAGTTGGAAGGGGCCTACAATGCCATGGAGTCCAACCCCCTGCTCAATGCAGGGATCCACCTTAAAGCATCCATGACAGATGGCTGTCCAGCTGCCTCTTGAAGGCCTCTAATGTGGGAGAGCCCACAACGTCCCTAGGTCATGGGTTCCATTGTCGTACTGCTCTAACAGTTCAGAAGTTTTTCCCGATGTCCAGCCAGAATCTGGCTTCCTGTTGCTTGAGCCCATTATTCCACGTCCTGCACTCTGGGATGATGGAGAAGAGATACTGGCCCTCCTCTGTGTGACAACCTTTCAAGTACTTGAAGAGCGCTATCATGATGGAGAACGTCCAGCCCAGGGACCAAACTTGGCCTCTGGGATTGCCCAGAAGGCCGCACACCTTCCCTTAAACACCAAGTGCTTGACTGTTTCCTGGTGTTTGTGCCTCTCCTAGGGCTTAGATACTGGCAGCAAGAGCCATAAACTAAAATATGCTGGGAGTTTGATCCTGCCCCTTTTGCCATTGGCTCTGCCAACCACCAAAATACAGCCCCCAAGTGCTTCTCCAAAATGGAATTCTGTCCTCCAGCTGAAAGTGGCAACACCCCCACATTACGATCAACCTACTGTACCTTCACCACCGCCATGAATGTGTGTATACGTGGGTATGTTGTGGTTGACGAAATTCAGGATGAACAGCCACCCTTAAGACGCATCGCCACACTCTTCGCCAGCTATTTCATGCTTTCAGACAGAATTACAGGAAATCCCCCCCCCCAAAAAAACCACATCTGAGTTTCCACTACAGCAAATGAACACAGGCAAGCCAAGATCCGTCTATTAGGAAAATGAAAAATTATCTTATCACGGTAATGACAAAACACTTCATTTTTCTTTGCAGGGAGACAAAATTCTTTCCCTGCTACAAGGTGGATTAAAGCCCACAAAGCCAGAAGCCAAATTCTTCTTGCATCCTGATGAAATAGATTAGCCATCCATACAAAAATGGAACACTACCCTCCTCTCCAGATCATGTTGGCTTATATAATGCATACAACTGTTCTCTTTTGGGACTGTGAACCGAAGCAATAGCACCCACACACACACACACACACACACATTCCTCCAGAAAAAAAAAGGTTGCCAACTTTCTCTTCGGACAGAGTTCCTGCATCTTTAACACTGCTATCTGTGTGGAAGAAGCGCAAATTCAACAGGGAAAGTTTGCCCTTGGCGTGAAGATCAAGTTAGCAGGAAAAGGTTTGCCTGCTCAAATCCTGCCTCTCCTGAAACTGCTAAAAGCACAGCAGCCTTGACCAAAAAAGAAGTTGACAACACTACTCAAAAATAAGCCTTCTGACCGAAAGTCAGTGGTAAAAATGCAGAGGCCATGGAAGCATCATGCTAAGATGGATGTAAGATAACATGCCCGCTTATATGATAACTACTTAAACAAAAAAAATACGCTTTACAAAACCATGTTAAGGCTCTAGAGCTTTCAACCAAGCACCAAAAAGCAAGGGAATTGGGAGTTAAGACTCACAAGCCTTAACGCCACATCCTCCCTAAGGAGGCAGAAAGTGCAAGTGAAATTCTCATTCTCCCAAAGCAGATGAACCATGAGGACAGGATGGAGAATATGATATGCAGAGGTGACTGTGGGGTTGTGGAAAACTCATGACAAACAACTTAGGGCCACCTACTTCTCTTTTTGTAGAGCATCTCCTCATGTTGAGAGTTGCTGCTTGTGTTTATTAGGTGATTATATCGAGTTGGTACCATACTAAGATTATGATTATGATTAGTGTGCAGAATACTAATGGCAATCCATTATTCAGTTTTGGAAGCATGTTGTATTATATTGTTGTTGTTATTATTTGAAATCCACTAATGGTATGAAAACCATTGGCAGAGAGATTCTCTTTTCCCCATGAGGCCTTTTCCACTAAATTCTACTATAAGGAGTTGGGGGACCCTATGGAAAAGATTTGAGTTGCCGGGGGGCGCAGCAGAAGACCACTCACATGACGTTGGATGGAATAGAAGAACTTTTATTTTTACATTTGGTTTACAATTGTTTTCCCCTTTGAGCTTTCTGTAATAGCGGTTTATAAATGCTGGAAGAAATACAGCCTGAAACTTTACCCTGAAGTCTGCATTGCTGCAAAATGTGGAATCATGCAGGGTCTGGGGTGGGGGGGCATTTGTCAACATGAAATACTTTGACCACAATCCAAGCTTAAGCAGGCTTAGGGTGCAACCCTATGCACGTTTAGACAGAAAAGAGTCCTACAACGCCCAGCATAGCTGGCTGGCGAAAGCTGGGAGCTGTAGGACTTTTTTCTGTCTAAATATGTATAGGATTGAGCCCTGAAAGAAAAGGGCTTCAGTATGTTTCTTGCCTCTGAGCCTGGATGCTCCACACGCCACTGAGAGGCCACGCTCCACCACCTTGGATTTGTCCCTTTTAAGGCCACCTAAATTGGCGGCCCTCACCACATCATGTGCAGAGAGTTCCCCAAGCGCATTCATGTGCGGCGTGAAGAACCCTTTCCTTTTGTCTAGCCCTTCCCGAGCGGTCCCTTCCCCCTAGGTGCATCGGACTACAATCCCCAGCATCCCCAGCTGGCAATAATGGGGAATTGTAGTCCAAGACATCTAGGGGGAGGGAACGAGGTTGCTTTTGTCTGGCCTGAATCGACCGCCACATCAATTTCCCGGCGTGTGTGATCCCATAAAGGAAAGAGAGGAGAATTTGTTTCCCCGTTGCCATTGGCTTTATCCACGTCCCCTACATCACACACGCGCGGACCTCGCGGGATCTCTCTTCCTACATCCTGCGGCGAATCTGTGACGGCCCTATTCACACTCGCGCTCACACACACAGGGACGTCTATACACACACACCAGCCAACACTTGATGCGGCAGCCATCCAGAGCACGCCGGTCCCGCCCGGGCAAACCCCCACCTTCTCTCGTACACGTGTGCGCGCGCGCACACAAACACACACACACCTTGCAGTCTGCTCCTTGCTTCTTTTTATTTATTTAAAAAACTAACTCCGGATGCAACCCCCTTTCTCCGGGGGGGTGGGGGGAAGGACCAACATCAGCATCCGGTGCAAATTGCAAGGCAGTGGAAGGCAAACGTGGTCTAGTAGGCACCCCCAGCCCCAAAAGATGTGGACAGGATGCGGGGCAGAGGGAGGGGGTGAATCCCCCCCACACACACACACCTCTACCAGTGGAGGCTGGTGGCTCCGATGTTGGCGGGGCTGCGAATCCCTAAAGGGTTTCAGTCGAAAGCTGCCAGAACTCTTCTAGAGCTCTCCAAAGTACTGGCCCTTACCCCCAAAATAGGGTTCAGCACCCCGGGTGGCTCTTTTAAAGCCCTGGCTGTTCCTGACTGAAACCTGGCCCGGATTCGCAGCCCCACCGACACCGCTGTGACTTCTTCCTCTCCATCGCCCCCTTTCCCCCAGGATCCAGCGCACCTTCTCCACCCCCCCCTTCTCTTTCTCCCTCCTCCTCCTCCTCCTCCCCCAACTTTCACAGCGGGGGGGGGGGTGCTGGGGAAGAGGAGTGCGGGTTTCGGGGAGGGGGAGGGGGTAGAGAGACGGGAGGGACGGGCGCCTGCTCCGAAGGAGCGCCTCACTCCCTCGCTCTGGGGCGCCCCGGATCACACGGACGACCCCCGCGCCTCTCCCCATCCAAGGAAGACAGCCGAGCCCTCCGTCCAGAAGCCCCCCCCCCCCCGCCCGGCCGCCCACCTGCTCAGCCGCGCGGCTGCGGAGCGCCGTCTTACTTTTCTGGCTGGCATAGCCCGGGTAGTAGCCGTAGTAGCCGGTGATGCGCAAGATCCGGTCCTCGATGGTGGCCACGCCGTTGGGTGCCGCCTTGACTTCCATGGCGAGGGGCTCGGGCAGCCCCGGGCCGGGCCGGGCGCCGGAGGGGAAGCAGCGGACCAGGAGGAGGAGGAAGAGGAGGCGGCCGGCCGGCCGGCGGGCTGCTGCGGCTGCGGTTGCAACGCGAGCCGGAGGGAGGCGGCGGCGGCTCCTCCTCGGCGCGTCTTCTCCACGGCTGGGTCCAACGAGCGGCTCCTCCGCATGATCGCGAAGCCTGCCGCCGCCGCCCCCTCCGCTCCTCCCGCTGGGCCAGCCTCCCTCTCCTCCCTCGCCACCCCCGGGCCAAGTTTCCGCGCCGATCGTGCACGGATCGGGGCGCCGCCGAGGAGGCGGGAGGGGAGGGGAGGGGCGGACGAGGGGGCCGCCCCCGCCTGCCAGGAAAGAGAAGTTGGTGGGACGCCTGGCGCCGGCGAAAGCCCCCACGCGCTCCCCCCCCCGCCGCCGCCAGGGGGGAGTCACCGCCCCCTCTGGCTTCCTGGGGAGAGGGAGGTAAGGAAAAGAGGGGTCCCCGAAGGCCGAAGGGTGCTGAAGCGTCCGATCCTAGCCACGTGTACCTGGGACTCGGGGTGGTGGGCTTACTTCTGAGTAGACACGTGTTGGGAGAGCGCTGGAAAGGAGCTCGGGGCGTTTTCGTTGGAGGAAAGAAAGGGAGGAGGAGGAGGAGGAAGAAAGTCAGGGATCTACATGACTACAATACTAAAAGCTCACTGGGTGGATCATAGAAACTGGAACCCCAAAACGCAACACCATCAAATGGAACCTTTCGTCTGCAAAAAAAAAAATTGAATACTATTTAAAGTAGCCAAAACAATAATGAACAGCAAATACCAGGACCAGATATCACAACGGGCTTAAGGTGCAATCCTATGCATGGAGAGAGAGAGAGAGAGAGAGTCCTACAACTCCCAGCAGGGCTGGCAAAGGAATGCTGGGAGTTGTAGGACTTCTTTTTCTGTCTAAACATGGATAGGTAGGATTGCATCCTGAAACTTTAAACTGGCGCATCGTATGTCACCAAGTGCCCGGGAGAGGAAAGTCTTAACCTGGCGCCAGAAGGATGCGTGATTTTGGAGGATTCCCCCCTCCCCCCATATCAGGGCTCAGCCCATTCAGCAGGGTCCTGAGCCCCCCACCCCACCCTCTGTGTACCATTTGGGGAACCGTGGCAGGGGCAAGGAAGTCTCCTTCGGCTAGCCCAGTAGCATGCAGCAAAATCTGAATCAAATCCATCTTTTTACAAAATGTGCGCACTGCCAGGTCATAAGTCGGGTTACATATAACATCAGTATTCTCCTTCTTTCAAGGATCTCAGGACAGCATACATACCCCCCTTTTATCCTTAGAACAACCCTGTGAGGTAGAGTAGGCTGAGGGAAATAACAGCTGGTCTAAAGTCATCTGGTGAGTTTTCCAAACTCCAAATTAGCATAAGATCTTTGTTAGGTCAACTCAAAGGTCACAAACAATGTAAAAGCTTTCAAGAATTCCAGATCTCTGCATCAGGCAAAACCTTACAAAAAACTGCTTGCTTGATGAAGAGATCCTCTTGAAAGTTTGTGTATTTTGGGTGGTCTAAACATATTGCACCAATATGGATTTGGGGATTTTTCTTATTTTTTTCTACTGCTACCATGTGTGTGAGTGTGTGATTAGTAAGCTTTGTAGCTCAACAGGGATTTGAACCTCGGTCAAGGTCTACACCTTCTTCAGTCCAGCACACTAGCCACTGCACCACAGTGCCTTTCTTCCACAGCAGCACAGAAAGTGGCATACACAGGTATTCCCAGATAGTCTCCCCCATGATAATGGGTCTCTCTCAGACCAAACCTCCTAGAGAAAGAGGTTAGAGGGAATTTTTCCCCTCCTCACTCACTCGGGATGCTTTCCTCTATTCCCAAGCATTTGGTGATATATGATGGGGCTTTTTAAAGTTTAAGGATGCAGTCCCCCTCCCATAATACTAGAACCCAGTGGGGTCATCCCATGAAGCTGATTGCTGGGAGATTCAGGACAGATCAAAGGAAGGACTTCTTCACACAGCGCCGAGTTAAACTATGGAATTTGCCACCACAAGATGTGGTGATGGCCACCAATTTGGATGGCTTTAAAAGAGAGTTGGATGAATTCCTGGAGGAGAAGGCTCTCAATGGCTACTACTCCTGATGGCTATATGCTACCTCCAGTATCAGTTGCTGGGGAACATGGGTAGGAGTGTGCTATTGCACTCATGTCCTACTTGTGGATTCCTAGTCGACAGCTGTTTGGCCACTGTGTGAACAGAGTGCTGGGCAGGATGGGCCCTTGGTCTGATCCAGCAGGGCTCCTGTTATGTTCCTATGTACTCTGGATCAACCAATGCATTTGATGGCCGGGAAATTCAGGGCAGAAAAAAGTAATCATTCACGCAATATGTGCTGGATTTATGAAATGTAAATTGGTTTATGGAATCCGAAGCCTCAAGATGTAGCAATGGGAACTTAGGCTGTCTCTACAAGAGGCATTTAAAGCTCTTTCAAGGCGCATTAAAAAAATGTACCTCTACAAGAACGGAGCGCAAATCAGGAGTTGAGGCGCGGTATCGATTATGCACATTATCGAATGCACGTTAAACAGCGAGTTTTATTTTGCTGCAGCCGGTTAAAGCGCATTTTGACTATGTGAACAAGCAATTCTCCGCATTAACTACTTGTAAAGCGCATTTGAAACAACCGGTAAGGTCACCAGTTGAGTGCTCCATTACCTCCTGCATACAAGCATTTGCGATAAAGCGCTTCAGCGATTATGCGCATAATCGGCTAACCAGGCATCAAACGGAATCTATCTAGAGGGGGTCTTAGATGGACTTTTTTTTAAAAAGAGGATTAGGCAAATTCAGAGACCGCTGTTAGCTGTCATAGCTCAATAGAGCCTGCAGCTTAGGATGCGACTGTCAGGCCCGACTTTCTGACACTCTCTGGCAACTTGACACAGGACACAAAGAACAGCGGAGGTCTTAATTGCAGCAGATCAGGCTATACAGACCTTCAGGGCGTCAAGTTGTCAGCGCTCCACCGCCAATCCCACAGTGTTGCTGCTGTGGGTGGCAGCGCGTTTTCTAGATGACAGGAGGCTGCACGGGGTTTCCGGCAGCCATTTGGCTCTCTGGGCCCACCCCCTACCCCTCGCCCAGCTTTCAGTGACTAATGGGAGGTCGCCTTCCGCCAGGACAGCACCCCCCACCCCCAGTACAGTGCCAGACTAAGGACAGATGGCAGAAGAGCTGTGCTGATCTTGTTCCAGCAGGAAAAGTTGGGGTACGCCAGCAACGTTTCTGCTGCACATCATTGTCTCTTTGCCCCACAGTGGCAGCGAATAGGTAAGTTTTGTTGTGTAATCTGGAAAGCTAGAGGCTGCCTAAAAGTTGTCTTTGCCCCGCGGTGGCTCCGCAGTGCTGATTCGGAGCCCCAACGGGGCAAAGACCACATTTAGACAGCCTCTAGCTTCCCAGATGACACCCCAAAACTTACAGCATTTATCACCCCCAGTGAATCAATTAGCCTAGGCAGAGGCTATGGGCATGTTGTTGTTGTTGTTGTTGTTGTTTTTTTAAAAAAATTATTTATTATTTCAACAAATAACAAACATAAAATGAACATAATACATAAACAAACCTTAACATTCCCCCCATGCTCCCCTACCCTTGAGACCTTCATTGCTCTAGTTTATTATACATTTTTCCAAAATTGCAAGGATCCTTTTGAAGGTGTACAACCTCTCCCCTTTATTAAAACATAATCTAAAAATGGTCCCCAAATACTATCAAATCATTCTTTTTGGATAATCCCATCCTAACTTTCATTTTACATGTTAGTCTGTCATTAATTGCAATATCTCACACCCCTTTATACCATTCTTCTATACTATAATTCCCTTGTATTTTCCAATTCTTCACTATCATTAATCTAGCCGGTGTCAGGAGGTTGTTTATCAGTTCTCTTATATTTTTATTCCCATATTCTTTATCAAACATTGAAAGTAAAGCTAAATTTGGACTTGCTTCCACTTGATTGGGCTGTATGAGTGGCATGTGTCCCTGAGAGTGGAGAAGTGGAGTTCATTACATAGTCTTCTTGCTCTAAGAATATTTGGCAGCCTGACCTTTTTCTACTAAGCCTACTAAGGCAGCAGCAGCAGCAGCAAGTAAAAGCAAGTAAAAGCAAGTAAAAGCTCAAACTTTAATTTTAACATTTTTAAACATTTTTAAACATTTTTAAACATTTTTAAACATTTTTAAATTGGCTTTTAACCATTTTAATCACTTTTAATGAGTTTTAAAATATAAACTACTCTTTTTTTTAGTTTTTCCAGATAACTAGTCTGTTTTAGTGTTTTTTACAAGTTTTACAAGTTTTAAAGACCACAGCTGCTGATACTGGATTTATTGCTGTTGCTATTTTAACATATCTAAGTCGGAGGACACTATTTTCAAAGACTTGGAATATTATTACTGAGCAACGTGGAGTGGCTGAAGAAAAAGAAAGAAGGAAAGAAAGAAAGAAAGAGGGAGCAGATAGAAACAGAAAACAGAAACTAGAAAATCAAAACAAACACAAATAAAGCAGTATTGGAGACTAATAGCCACGCCTTGGTTCCTGCTTGCACCTAATTACACTCAGAGCTTGGCCTGGGAGAAAATTAGCTAATCAAGAAAGGGCAGTTGCAATCAACTGCAACTAGCTGAAGCCGAGAGAGGAAAAGTGAAAGACTGCACAGATTGTTTTACTGAGTGGAGAGAAGAATTCCTGACATTCATAGGAAATACAGTGGAAAGTCAATGCGGACAAGAGCCTAGCTTTGGAAAACTAAACAAGGCAATAAAGGTACAGTCCTACCCCTCTTTTGCTTCCCCGCTAAATATTTCGTCTTTACTGCCTGTAGAGATCTCTAACACAGAAAGCACCTAGTCAGTATTTACAAAAATACTGATTTAAAATGGTGCTTACACGAGAAGGCTACAAAGAAAGGGGACTTGCCCCTATAACTACTGATGTAAAAGAGTTCATTAACTCATATAAACAGTCCAAAATCACGGATTTTTTGTTTCCCACTGTCGGCTCCCACTCTAGTACGAAAGTTTACTCTTCCCCAGATAAAGACCTACCGACAGAAGAAGCATTAGACTGGTCATTAGGGCCTTTTTGTTTAACAAGTACTGCTGGCAATGGATTATCTGTGGGACGAAGAGACAGTCTGGCAGCTGAAATTGCAGCAGTAGATAGTGCATCAGTTAATGGAAATAATACAACCAGGCTCACTGATTCAAAAATACATAACAATCCTATTTTTTCAACAAAAACTACACTACTGCAGACTGAGACGGAAAACCTGGACAAGATAATCACAATCCCTGGTTCTCATGATGACTCTAGAGAAACTTCAGATCACACTGAGCAATTAGTTAATGCTCAGTTTGAGAAAATTAGGAGGCTTATGTTGGATCGGGCGGAGGATATTTGGTCTATAAAGAAATATCTTGCTGAAAGTCTGGACCTGCTGACGACCCTTACCGGCATTGCCCTTAGATTAGTCAATAATGGAGGACAAAAGGAGTTATGTCTAAATGAGTCTAATGATTCAAGCTCAAACATAAGTATTTCCGAGTTACGGCAGGCTCAGAAAGAGACCAAGCCGAAAAAAACTTCTGCGGGGGAAGAGACAGGTGTCCGAATGACTAACAAGAAAAGAAAGGGAGTAGCTACTACTATTAACAAAGTTCATATTGAAGGCCATACAAAACCTGACAGAACAAATAAATCCTACAAAGTAAATACACACAAGACTTTACAGGTTATGGGGAAAAAGTCAAAAAATATAAAAGGCTCCTCAATTACAAGGACATCAACTAAAATGAACTTTAACAGGCTTTTCAATTTGTTGGAAAAACCTGAAGGTGTCAAAAAAACTTCTAAGTCAAAGAATAAGAAAGAGACAACTAAAAGTCTGGCATCAACTGGAACTCAAACATTACCCTTACTAAACTGCATCTGTCCATGTGTACAGGATAATGCCCTAATTAGAGGTACTTTTTCGGCCCTGGAAGAATACAACCAACCTCAAAAGGAAAATCCTTCTCTGCCTTTGAAGCAAGTAGAACCAGCTAGCTGGAAGATTTCTAATCTAAAAGAGAAATCATGGCAACTGCAATTATTAAGCTCTAATTTGGTATTTTCAAACTATCCCAAACCACAAGGGCTGTTAACTCACAGAGAACGTACTGACCATCTAATTACAGTTATTGCAGATTTAACTACAATTGTTGTTCAACCTAAGGATGTACTAAAAATAGACTATATTTTCTACAATTACTGGTCTGCCCGGGCCATCGTAACATTTAGGACTCCAGGCATTGTCTCATATATTTATAGTGCCAGAACTTCATTTTGGAGAAACGGGATGATGGTTAACAGGCACTTCAATAATCTGGCTCCCCCACTTAAAATGAATCCAAGCAGATACTCAAAAGACTGCCGTGCAGATCTCTCAGTTAGGAACTTAACAAATTTAGATTCATCAGCGGAACTCATAGTTGAGAAGGACACTACAATAAGCAAAAGTGTAAACCCTTTTAACACAGAACGGAGAAATGAACAAGATTCAGATAAAGAGGTCTCAAGTTGCGAACACCTTATGATAGAAGAACTACAACTGATAGAAAGCTATGAGGCTTTACCTGCCTCTGAACAGAAGGAGATACTAAACAACTTATCAATACTAAAAAAAGTTCTGATAAACAAAACAAAAACTAAAGAAAAAAACACCGAAATACCAACTTCAGAAAAGGAGTTGACAGTTAAGGGCTTGAGAAACGATGTATCCCTCACCCACAGTCCATCGGGAAGGGAGGAAATTACTAACAACTCTATGAGCACCAAAAACAGCAGACTTAAATTTGATGTTGCCAATTCAGACTTGGAGGCCAATAACAAGAACCCTCCACTAAGTAACAGACTTGATGGGTATAACTGTGATAACTTAATACAGATTCACCGACACCCGAATGGTTGTGTCTTCAATAATAGGGAAGGACTAGCGGATCTAATTGAGGAAATGGACTGACTGTCCAAAGAGGGGACTCATCCTACTCTAAATATTCTATCTTGGAATATTGCAGGATGGGGCTCAAAGAGGAGTGGGAGTCCGAGTTTTCTGGAATATTTGGAACGTTTCGATATTATTTTTATGCAGGAAACTTGGAGTAGTGATACAATAAATCTAAATGGCTTTTCCTCATTCTGTCTCCCTGCCCTTCCTAATAAGGTGAAAGGAAGACTTAAACAGGGGCTTGCTATTTTAATATCCTCAGCACTAAATGTCAGAGTAATCAAGGAAATGAGTTATAATGCTAAAGCCCAAGCTCTGATATTGGAAATGGGTATCCCTAAGGTGACCCTACTATTAATTAATATGTATTTGCCACCATTGTTCTGTAAAGAAACTATATATAGGGAGTGGACAGAACTAGACTGTTTTTTTACAGACTTAATAACTAGGTTCCCGTTCGCCTTACCAATTGTGGCAGGAGATCTAAATGCTAGAATGGGTAAATACACTGTTAACTCACTGCCTGGGAAAATGGGAAATGGAGGAGGAACGTCTACAGAATCTCCAGAGAATAATATCAGACACTCTAAAGACAGTTGTACTAACTCAGCAGGCCACTGTCTGTTCAATTTTGCTGCTAGACACAAGCTTACCATTTTAAATGGTTGTACTGAGGGTGACCGTTGGGGTGAGTTCACCTATATATCATCCAGTGGATCGAGTACTATCGATTACATACTGGTACATAAAAAATTGGAGTCTATCAGCTGTAATATGAGAGTGGCTGAACGGCAGGATAGTGACCATCTCCCACTAGAGATAAGTCTGGGTATCCCAGGCCCTAAGGCAGAGACACATCCCTGCCCCCTTCTTTCTAACAATCACCTGTCGCTTACAGGAAGGAAAATCAAATGGTCAGTTGCTACTGCCCTAACCTTTGAACAACTATTAGGGACTAAAGAATACTTAAATTACTCTAACTGGATAAATGTAAGCACAGACCCTGAGAGATGTGTCTTAGCCTATGAGGACTTAATAAAGAGTCTAAGTTCTGCACTACAAGGTAACCCCCCTAACTCTAGACCACAAAGAAAACAAAACAATAGCTGGTTTGACAGGGAATGTAACATAGCTAGAAAAGAACTCCAGCTGTCCTATAGTAAATACCGTAAGAATAACGAACGGAAACTACCATCATCTTATTATGAACTGAAAAAAAACTATAAGAAACTAATAAGTAAGAAAAAACAAAAGGCAGATATGGAAAAGTGGCAACCTCTGGCTGGTGCCACTAAGTCAAACAATACCAGAACCTTCTGGAAAGTGGTGACAGGACTGACTATTAAAAGTGTAAGGGAACCCGAATGTTGTGTATCAGCCTCAAGTTGGGTTGAACACTTCACTGAATTACCCTCCAAAACTAATGAAACTGAAAGAACCCTCACTATAGATCCAGAAGTGTCGGTGTGGCCTGATGTTGATCCAAAAGAAACTGAGGAGTTAATAATTAATTTAAAAGAGGGTAAAGCGCCGGGTCCTGATGGGATTCCAGCAGAACTGCTAAAAAGCAAAATTGGATGGTGGGCTCCACTTCTCGCATCCCTGTTTTCAGTAATAAATAAAACAGGAATTATCCCTGAGGCTTGGAGGAAGTCCATAATAATACCTATTCATAAAAAGGGCCCAAAAAATGATCCACAAAATTACCGCCCTATCAGTCTTCTGTCAATAATTGGAAAGACTTATGCTAGCTTCCTGAATGGAAAGCTAAATGCGTGGCTTACTAAAAATAAGATCTTAGGTAGTGAGCAGATAGGGTTTACTGCAGGGAGATCCACAAACGATCACTGCCTGACTCTGATGCACTTGGCCTTTAAATATACTGCCCAAAGAGGAGGGAAGCTATTCTGTGCATTCATAGATTTAAAGGCTGCATTTGACTCCATTTCGCGCAAATTATTATGGGAAAAACTGGAAAACCTCTCAATTGAACGAAGACTGCTGTTTTTAATACACTCTCTATACACAAATACAACAGCCCAGGTAAGGTGCAGTTTAGCGGGGCAGGTTACAAATGAAATTGTTCTAACACGGGGTGTTAGACAGGGCTGTGTTTTAGCGCCATCCCTGTTTAACTTGTATTTAGCCGATCTCCCTGCTGCACTAAGTACAATACAATCACATCCGCCTAAAATAGGCCAGACGAAAATAAGTCTACTATTGTATGCAGATGATGCAGTATTGTTGTCCCAAACCCGTCTGGGTTTGAAACGTCTTTTGGATGGTTTCAATGCCTATTGCCAAAAAAACTGCCTGTCTGTGAACACCCAGAAATCTAAAGTACTAGTGTTTGCTAAAAAGAAGGCAAAGTACGTATGGTCCATGGGGGGGAACCAAATAACCCAAGTGGACTCCTATAAATATCTTGGAATTCATTTTCAAGCCAACCTCAAATGGACCATACACAGCAAATATATAAAACAAAAGGCAGAACAAACTATGGGTGCGCTCAACCGTTTTTATTATCAAAATGGAGGCAAATCATTACCCGCGGCAATCCGTGTATACAAAGCAAAGCTTGTTCCCCAAATTCTTTTTGGGGCCCCAATTTGGTTACCCCTGTTTAAAGGTTCATTGGAAGGTCTGCAGTCTTTTTTCCTAAGGCAGTTATTTGGTCTCCCAAAATGTGTAGCAGGCCCGGCACTTAATTTGGAAGCTGGTCTAAATTCCTTGAATTGTGTTGGTTGGACTCACTCCCTGAATTTCTGGTTCCAACTCTATCACAGCATTACCCCAGATGCCTTGGTCTCTCAGGTCCTATTGGACTCGTATGTATCCCCCTGGACGAAGGCACTAGCATATAAAATAAACTCCTTGGGATTATCAATCCCCAGTCTACTCTATAAAGATCTAGAAGGTGCTAAATATACCTTGAAACAGAGACTAATGGATATAGACTGCCAGGTGATGAGTGCCTCTGCCCGCGGCCCATGTTCTCCCTTATCCTTAGGGCTATTGAACTATATGTCTGCAGATGGTATGGCCTACCTGTCTTGGTTCTCTGTTCCTAAATATAGGAGAGCATTTATGTTAGGAAGATTTAATGTCCTCCCCTCTAAACTTTTGGAGGGGAGATACAAGAAAGTCCCTGCTGAGGAAAGGTACTGTCCATGTAATAATATGGAGGTAGAAACAGTTGTGCATGTTCTGTTTAATTGTAGTTTTTATAATGATGTTAGAAGATCGCTCATTTGGCCAATTACACAGAAATTTCCTGGCAGATCGCAGGACAAATTGGCTATTGCTCTACTTCAAGGGAACAATAAGCATATCTCTATTCAGGTTGCAAAGTTTCTCAATCTTGCTATCAGATGTAGAGCCCAAATGAATGTATAATTTAGTAGTAAGTGAACAAAAGATAAATATACATCACTAATAGAATACATGGGCTTTTTACCTCCAATGGAATTGTACATGAATTCTAGCTTAAATACTAAACTCTCAGATCATTGTAACTCTTGCTGTTGTATATGCTGTATATACTGTATAGGAAATGGTCTATGGACTTAAATAAAGTTTGTTTGTTTGTTTGTTTGTTTCCACTTGATTAGCCAATATTTCACTTATTTCTTTAAAAACTCTTTTCCAAAATTTTTGTACATGCATGTCCACCACATATGGAAATATGTCCCCACTTCCTGACAATCCCTCCAGCATAACATTGAAATTTTCTTATCTATCTGATGTAATCTTACAGGAGTGAGATACCATCTCCAAATTATTTTATAATGATTTTCTTTTATCCTTATTGATAACAACTTTAAAGTTCTTAGTTCCCATATCTTCCTCCAGTTATCCTCAATAATTTGTTTTGCTAAATCTTCTTCCCAGAATGCTTTCAAAATTTCTTGTTGCTCCCCCTTCTCTAACAATATATTATATATTTCACTTATTATACCTTTTTTTACTTTTATTTCCCCCCTCCTTCTCTCTTGACTCAATTAACTTTTCAAATCTTGTTTCCTTTCTACATTCCTTATTTTTCTTCTTCCATTTCTGTGTTCATTGTTCCAATTGTATACACTTAAACCATAAGTTTTTTTGTCCTCTTAAAACTTCTTCTATTTGCTTTTTATTAACCATTCTCTTCATCCATTCTTTCACTTTAATTATTTTTTTCCCCTCAATAACCCTTCCAATTCTCTTCTTAAGTTACCTGGGAAGTTCTCCAACAAAACAACTGGGGCTAGAGGAGAAATTCCTGGTATTAATTTCTTTTTATACTTCCCTCAAATTTCTATAATATTTTTTAAGATGGGATTTTCCATATCTTTCAATTGATTCTTTTGTATTTTACTAAAAATATATATTTTGTAAACCTAACTCTATTTCTCCTGTCTGCGTCTCTAACCATTCTAAATCCTCTTTCCCTACTATACTATTTATAACATATCTCAATTGATTAGCTATATAATACATCTT
Source organism: Anniella stebbinsi (assembly GCA_029215795.1). NCBI lineage: Eukaryota > Metazoa > Chordata > Lepidosauria > Squamata > Anniellidae > Anniella > Anniella stebbinsi. Next base: position 367,210,842 of record JARDYH010000001.1, read on the forward strand.
TATATTCAGGAGTCCCAACCCTCCTTTCCTTTGAATCTTATACCATTTCGTTTTATTAATTCTTGCTTTTCTATCTCCATTACAGTAGTTATTTATCATGCTTTGCCCACTTCTTATTTCTACTTCTGTTATTTTAATTGGTAACGTTCTAAACAAAAAATTAATCTTTGGTAATATTTTCATTTTAATAACCGCTATTCTACCAAACCATGAATGCTTTAATTTCCTATAAGCCTCTAACTTCTTCATTATCTGATTTTTTTAAACTACTAAAATTTATTTCCTCTAACTTTTCTAAATCTTTCGTTATTTGAACTCCTAAATAACACACTATATTTTTAATCTTAAGATCCAATTTTAAACTGCACTCCTCCCTTTCTTCTTTGTCATAGTTAAATAACATCATTTCTGATTTCCCCCAGTTTACCTGTAGTCCTGTGTTCTCTCCAAATTCTCTCAAATGTTGCTTTATTTCTTCTATGCAATCCCTCGGGTTTTCTAATGTCAATAAAGTATCGTCCGCAAACATGTTAATTTTTATTTTATCTTCCCCTCCTATCCCCTTCAGTCTCTCATCATCCCTAATAACATTTGCCAATATTTCTATGACTATTGCAAATAATATTGGGGAGAGAGGACACCCTTGTCTTGTTCCCCGGGCTAAGGTAATTTGTTGTGTTATTCCATCATTTACCATAACCTCCGCCTTATTGTTTGCATAAAGCTGATTAATCACTCCTATAAACCTTTCTCCAAAACCAAATATCTTTATAATAGTTTTTAATGCTGGCCATTCCACGCAATCAAAGGCTTTGAAAATATCTAAAGCTATCAACCCTGCTTTTAAGTTCCTTCTTTTAATAACATTTATTATGTTCAATACTCTCCCTATTAAATTAGGCATTTGCCTCCCTGGAATAAAACCACATTGATCATTTTTATATACATAAAGGTATTCAGTCTCATTGCCATAATTGCTGTGAATATTTTAGAATCTTGATTAATTAAAGAAATAGGTATATATGATGCTGGGTCCGTTAAATCCTTATCTGGTTTCGGGATTAATATTATCAAGGAGTGTTCCCACGATGGCGGGGTCTTCTCTCCATTTATTATATTATTATACAGTTTTTTCATTTTCGGTACTAAAAGCTCTTTGAATATCTTATAATATTCCGGCCCCAACCCATCTACTCCTGGAGATTTCCCTCCTTTCAATTTATCAATAATTCCTTCTATTTCTTTTTCAGTCACTAATGCTTCCATATAATCCCTATCCTTATCTTGTAATCTTATCTTCCAATTCTTCTCTACGTATTCCAGTATCCTTGTCTGTGGGCCCACTTCTGATGGATACAATTTCTGATAAAAATCTTCAAAACATTTTAATTTATCTTTCATTAAATTGCAACTTTTCCCAGTTTTATCTTTAATCATCCCTATTGTATTTTTTCCTTCTTTGATTGCGTGGACCTTGCCAGCGTTTTAGAATTTTTATTGCTGTTTTCAAAAAAAAAAACTTTTCAGGTATATTAATTCTTTTTGGACTCTCTCTATATCCTTTTCCTCACATTCTTTCTTTTTTGCTTGGAGTTGAGCATATATATGCTTATCTTTATTTATTCTAAATTGTTCCTCTAATTCCTTAATCTCCTGTTCAATCTTTTTACTGTGTGCTTCTTGTTGTCTTTTTAATTTACATGATTCTCTAATACATATCCCTCTTACTACTGCTTTCATCGTGTCCCAAATTATCCGCTGTGAATTTACCCCTGTTTCATTTATTTCCCATATAGTCTGTATTTCCATTTTCATTTTTTCCACAATATTTTTATAATTTAAAATTTTAGTATCCAATCTCCACCTTTTTGCTTCCCTGTAATCTTTCTTTATTTTAATATCCATGCTTATTAATGCATGGTCTGAGACCTTAATTACTCCTATTTCACAATCCATAATCTTAGAAATCATGTTCTTTGAAACAAATATATAATCAATCCTGGAAAAACTCTTATATTTTGGTGAATAAAAGGTATATTTCTTTTCCTCCCCTTTCACTATTCTCCATACATCCTTCAATTCTCTTTCTTCCATTACCTTGGCTAAACCCGTTTTCCCAATACCTTTTGTATTATCTTTATCTTTTATTTTATCCATCACCATATTAAAGTCTCCGGCCATTACAATGTTTGCTTTCTCTACATTCCCCATTATTCTAAACATTTTATCATAAAATTCTGTTTGCTTTTCATTTGGAGCATAAACATTAACCAATACATATTTTTCATCCCCATAAAACAGTGTAAAATAATAAATCTTCCCAAAACATCCCTTTCCGCTTTAACCACATTAAATGCACATTTTTTAGAAATTATTATCGCAACTCCTCTTGCTTTAGAAGTTCCATATGCCTTCTCATATACCCCCACATTCCTCATTTTAAGCTCATTTATACCATCTTTATTTTGATGTGTTTCTTGTAAAAATATTATATCAGCTTTCTTTTTCTTCAACATCCCTTCAATCCTCTTCCTTTTAACAACACTACCCAGCCCATTCACATTTAAAGTTATTAATCTTAATTTATTTTCCATATCTCCAATCTTAATTTTCTTTGAAGGTCTCCTAATGTGACACAAATACCCCTTCCCTCCCTCCCCCATATAACCCCCATTTCCCCCCCCCTCATCCCCAGGTTTCCCCGGACTGCAGCTCCTTTCTTCCTCTTCTTAGGACCCTTCAGAGGGGGAGGGGGGCAGCGAACATCCCGCATGGAACCAACACAGGACCCCCCCTCCCTTAACTCTTCTTACTTTCCCCTTTAATCTATATTTCAGTCACAAACTGCTTCCACCTACTGCCCCTTCTTCTTTTTCTTGATCCTGCCTCCCGTTGGTATCTTTCTCCATCAGGCCCAGGTTCCATAGAAGATCCGTTCCTTGCTCGCACGATGTTATTCTGTGTTGTTTCCCTTCGTACGTAAACCTCAAGAATATTGGGTATCCCCAGCTATAAACAATTGAATTCTTCCACAAGGTAGTTGTACACAGCTTCACACTTTTCCTCCATTGAATTGTTTGAGGACATAAATCATTGTAGACCTGTATCTGCGAAGACTGGACATCACTTGCCCGGCACATCTAATAGCTTGCATCAATTTTTCTTTTTTGTAAAAGCTGGCAAATCTTACTATTACGTCCCTTGGGACCATTCCACTCCTTTTGGGTCCCACTCTGTGGATCCTTTCAATATCTGCGTCTTCAAATGCCATTTGAGGGTCCATCTCTTTAATCCATTCCAATAGCTTGACTTTCAAGATCTTTGGATTTCCCCCCTGCTGTTCCTGGAAGGATCTGATGTGAATATTCATTCTTCTATCTCTATCTTCCATGGAAATTAGGCGTAAGTCCATATCCTGTAAGATTATATCTTGCTTTTTTATGTTATCTTTATTCTGATCTATCTGCTGCTCCAAGGATCCAAGTTCGTCATTAATCATTTGAAGACCGTTTTGTAGCTCCCGCTGAGAGTTCTGGAGCTCCTTCTTCACCTACTGCATAAGCTCAGTTTTCTGCTTATCCATCATGCTTTGGATGCTAGCCAGTAAGTCTGTAGAAGGCATCTGCTCTGCTTGTGATTTCATTGTTTTGGCTACAGCTCCTGGCTTAGCTCCATCTTTGTGATTCCCACTTCCAGTTTGTGACGGACCTACTTTTCCATTAGTCATTGTTATTTTTTCTGAATCCTTTCTCGTCAGACGGGACCAACTCCTATCAGATGGGTGAGTTTGGGATCTGATCCACTTCGATGGCGAAATTCTCCTGCTCCTATCTCGATCTCTGGCATCCAGCCAGAGGATACAGAGCTCGGTCTTTCTACCACCACTAAATTCCTTGCTAATTAGTTAATACTGCCCAATATTCTCAGTAAATGTCCAATTATTCTTTGCTTTCGTTTGAAGTTGTAATCAACAAAGATAACTCCGCTTTTAGCACGTCTTCTGTTCAACTTCCAAGCCTTGGCAACCCTCCCAGGCTCATTAGCCAATTACAAATCACTGCTAGTATTTTTAGCTCTGTAGATTCCTCTCCCTTATTCTCTGAATGTTTAGATAACAAAAACAGCTTTTCACTCACAGTTTGGTCATTTTAGAGATGGGTTAGTTTCTTTTTTTAAATCTTCTTAACCGGGAGGAGAGCCATTCCCGACTGTCTCGTTACATACCGGATGTCCCGCCCCCAGCATGTTGCTTTGTTCAAAAGAAAGTTCCAAGGTTAGAATCCACACAGTGTTAAAAGACGGAGTTCAAATCAAGCAATAGATTCCAGGACAGGGTCTTAATAATACAGGATTCAAGACAGACAAAAGTTCAAGTTTCATGGAAAGTCCAGGCAAGAAAGTATTCCCAGCAATTAAGAGCTCCATCACACCAGCGATTTAGTGCACTCTCGCCATGCCTGGTGTGTCCTGCTGACACCCCGCCTCTTCCCCAGTCTTTCCTGGAATGCTAAAAGTCTGGATTATTTTCCCTAAGCGCATTTGACGTGCCCTAAGCATCCATGTAGTTTGAAAGGAACTGGGGGCTTGAATAGATTGCATCAGGTCCTGGCAGGGAAAAGCATTCTCTCCCAGCAGCCGGCTCCAAGCCTCAATATAAAACCCAAACCTTGCATCCCAGGTCCGAAAGCCTTTTTTAAAATCATACAATGCCCGAATCTCTGCAGAGACAGGATTGTCCTCCCTCGATGCCCCCAAAGAGCCAGGCTAAAGGGTCATTCCATTTTTGCCTGGCAGAAAGGCGATCTGGTTGAAGTGCTCACCTGACAGGACCTGACTGGAAGGGGAATGAGAAGAGGAGGGGTGGAGTGGAGTGGGGCGGAAGATCAAAGGAGCGAAAGAGCAGCTATTCAGGTGAAAGGGATCATAAGCTTGACACGCTTTTGCTTCAGGTAAAAAAAATGCAGAGGCAAACCAGGTGGGAGGGGATTAGGTGTGCTTCTGCACCATCTTAAATTTACATGAGGAGCTGGAATCTGGCCCTTCTTTAGTTGCTGCCTTAACCTGGAAGACACCGCTGAGTCCCCCTCTGTTGTGGAGTCCTCCTCCTGCTTAGTTCTCACAATCCCAGGCTGTAAACAAGAGGCCTCCCTCAAGGCCCAATCTAGCAGCTATGGCTGACAGGGAGTATTGCCCTCCTTCGGCCTGCAATCAGATGGAAAGCTAGGCAGAGCTGAACTCCCAGGTCCCAAGCTTCTCAGGCCTGGATTGGGCTCTATGTCATCCCGATCTAACTCTGAATTGGTGGGAGACGGTAGCTCTGATTTCAGTGAGGCTGTGAATCCATGCTGGGTTTTCCATTAGAACCAGCCAGAGCCTATGCGATGTGCTGAAACTGGGGTGGGGGGGAATAGAATCCAGCACCTTGTATAGCATAGATTCACAGCCTCACCAGAATCGGAGCCACAAGCCTCCACTGCTCTGGATCATTGCCCTGACCTCACTCTGAACTAGTCTCTGGCTCCAAAGTTGTGGGGCCCAGAGTGCTTGGACTAGAGCCAGGCATCAATCCACCTCTGGATACCAGCCATGGGTGCCAAGGTCAGGAGAGGCACTGCCATCATGCCCTCTTTTTTGGGGTGGGGGGGGAGGTTCCTGGAAGCAGCTGTCTACTGCTTGCTGGGCATGATGGGAATTATAACCCAACACACCTGGAGGGCTGCAGGTTGATTTAAGGCTGCCTAACGGCCATTAAAGCCCTATATTATAAACCAGGGTTGAGCACATTTCAGGATGCTGGAATGTATATTAGCTTTTATTCATTAGAACCTTAGCTCTGTGTGGGCCATAGCTCAGTGTGATAGAGCGCATGCTTGACACGCAGAAGGTCTCAGGTTCAATCCCTGACTTCTCCAGGTAGGGCAAGGGAGATAAACCCGGCCTGAAGGCCTGGAGAGCCGCTACTGCCCGTCAGAGTCGACAATACTGGGCTAAATGGACCAAGGGTCTGACTCAGTGGGTGAATTTGGACAACACTTTAGGCAATGGAGGGGAAAATAGCATACTGACTGTGCGTTATTTTGGCGGCACCACCGTGGCACCTGCCACACTACATGTTGCCCATTCCCGTTGCGTGGCTAAAAGTCCCGGCGTCCTTCTGAGCTGCTGCGTCTCCTCCCTCCTCCCTCCCTCAGCCCTCCGGCCGTATCCCAATATGCAGTGCAAGTTCGTTGTTTTTCTCCATTGTTTTAGTGCCCCAAGTAGTGTACCATCAGTTGCCCTCCACACGACACAATAAGCAACACAACTGACGATTGTTCCCCTCCCCCCATCACTCCGTTGATTATCGTGTCCTCCCAACCAGGCCAGTATGAGGCAGCTTCCTAGGTTCTGAGGTTCCTAACGTTGAGATCCTGATCCAAAAGATAGACACAGACTCAAAGACCTCGGAGCCCGGGAGTTTGCTTTTGAGGACCAAAACTCTATAGAGCTCAACAGCCCTTTCACAAAAACATACACTCATAGGTTACCTTAACCTTTCAGCAGTATAATTTGGGGCGGAACTGGGATTATTTTTGTTGCTGCTATTGTTAAATAATTAGGACTTAGAAACCTTTCCTGATCAATTGCAAATCACTCAGAGATGACCTCCAGCAAATCTAGAGCTAGTTTCTGCCCGTTCCAGTTATACACTGTCTCACTTTCCAAACTGGGTGCGATAAAAACAGCAAGGATCAGTTTATATTTCTTCAATACAGCCTCATTTGATGATGTGCTTTAAGGATAATTTATGTTGCTCTTTGCTGCCTGCCGCGTCCCTTCTTTTACACACACACATTTTTATTTTTATTTTTTTATTATTATTTTTGGAACTGAAAGCAGCACAGATTGAAGTTTGAGCAAATGCGAAATTTTGATTTCGCAAAAAATGCGGTTGAGTGTTTGTGTGTGTGTGTGTGTATGTGGGCAGATGCAACTTGACTCTAGCAGGCAGGCATGTAAATGCCTGCGCATGGACTCAACATCCCAGTTCACGGCTTCTCTTCTATGAGCTGCAGGCTTGCATTTGCTGAGACTGCAGGCATGCGTGTTTTGGTCTTCCAATGGCAGTACAGCAGGGGTGTTGAACCTTAGCGGTGCCCCCCCAGGCCAAATCCAGCCTACCTGGGCTCCAATCCGGCCCTCCCAAAGGCTTAGAGCGTCATCACACAGGGGGAAATCTCATTTCCTTACTGTCCTTTCTCCCATGTGTTTGTCCCTCATTATTTCCTCTTTTGAAAGAGGAAGTAAACAACATGCACATCACCCATTCGGTGGGCTGTTTTGATCCTGCTGCTTCTGCACACAGCAGGAGATAGCGGCGAGTAATGTCTCAAACAATAAGTCGGACTTACTGGGGTGGGTTTTTTTGTCATGTGAAGAAGGCAAGACAGGACAGGAAGCGCGCGGGACGCAGATGACGTCATGAGAGGGACCCGCAAAAATCCGTGAGTGCCCAGTAATGAGCGTGCAATAAAACGCTCGACTGATGGAGTTCTTAGTAAGAGCATTAAAATCCCCAAGGGCGGCTTTTCACTCTTACTTGATGGCAGTTGAGCAAAGTCCGGTATATGTGATATGGGACTTCTGTATATATAAGGTATATAATATACACTAATTGCTGATGTTACAATACTTTACATCTGCCCAAATCTTTACCCTCGCCAACTCTACTTTCTTTTATGCTCCAGGCAAAACCCTTTGTATTTTCTGCAGCTTGGGAAGTATTCTAGGTCCTACAATCTTGTGCTCTGCTTCTATAGGGTAGCATTGATGTGCCCATTTTGTAAACTGCCCCTGATCTCACCACTGGGAGAAGGGGGGGCATATAAAATCCTTCTTCTCTGGTTTATGCTGGCCTACAAGATGGGTGTCACCTGAATCTTTTAGAAGCTTTCCCCTGCCCTTTGCCATGGATGGACAGTCTGGTTCACAGTCCTTCCGCAGAAGAAAAGTTTTGGGCTTCTAAGCATGCAGCAGTCAAGTGGGACCTAATGAATGTGCCTCGGCTCCTGCGTAGCATTTTGATCTTAATTGCTTTTCTTTCCTTGTGCTGATGCGGGCCGGCTGCTGATAAAATCCATCTTGCAGCCAGAAGGAAACAAGGCTTCTTCTGCTAGTATCAGGGCTAAGCAGATTGCAGGCGTCCATTGATACATTTGGTGAAAGCTTTAATCACAGATTATAATTGGCAACCCCTTGGTTAGTCGGTGGAGCCTTTAAGTTAATAGGCTGACCATATGAAAAGGAGGACAGGGCTCATGTAACTTTAACAGTTGTATTGAAAGGGGAATTTCAGCCGGTGTCATTTGTATGCAATTAGTTCCTGGTGAAATTCCCTCTTCATCACAACAGTTAAAGGTGCAGGCACTATACTAGGGTGACCCTATACAAAAGAAGGCAGGCCCCCTGCAACTTTAACTGTTGTGATGAAGAGGGAATTTCACCAGGAACTAATTGCATACAAATGACACCGGCTGAAATTCCCCTTTCAATACAGCTGTTAAAGTTACATGAGCCCTGTCCTCCTTTTCATATGGTCAGCCTACGTTAAGAAGCAAAACCAGCAGGGGTTGAGGTTTTTTAAGTTTGAAGGATCTGCTCCTCTATGTGAGCTCCATCACACCAGCGATTTAGTGCACTCTCAAGTTGTTTCTTCACTCTTCTTTGGGGGATTTTTCTTGGCCTCCACGGGCATGCTGTGTATGCTGTTACACTCCTGCAGCCCAGTACTGAAAGGGGTGAACTTGCAGGGACTTCCGTACTCACTCAGTGCCTATCCACATTGCCCTTAAAACGACTTATATTCTGTTTAAAAACATGGTTTTTAAGTCGCTTCATTATGTGATAGGACACACTGAGCAGCATTTACGTTTCATAGTGACAGCTTCCCACGTGTTCACTGGCGTATTACATAGGCTGACCATATGAAAAGGAGGACAGGGCTCATGTAACTTTAACAGTTGTAGAGAAAAGGGAATTTCAGCCAGTGTCATTTCTATGCAATTAGTTCCTGGTGAAATTCCCTCTTCATCATAACAGTTAAAGGCGCAGGCACTATACTAGAGTGACCATATACAAAAGAAGGCAGGGCCCCTGCACCTTTAACTGTTGTGATGGAGGGAATTTCACCAGGAACTAATTGCATACAAATGACACTGGCTGAAATTCCCTTTTCTCTACAACTGTTAAAGTTACATGAGCCCTGTCCTCCTTTTCAGATGGTCAGCCTAGTATTACAGGGTTAACTCTGGGTCTCTTCTACTTTTGTTTTTGTTTTGCAGGCTGCTTGACCCACCCACTTCTGTCTCCATAACTCAAGCAGCCTGCAAAACAAAAACAAAAGAAGTAGAGTCAAGAAATTAACCCTGTAATACACCAGAGAACATTTTGAGAACGGTGGAAGTAGTCGCTATGAAACGTAAGTACTGCTCAGTGTGTCCTACCACGTAATGAAACGACTTAAAAAACCACGTTTTTAAACAGAATATAAGTCGTTTTAAGGGCAATGTGGATAGGCTCTTAGACTTCAGTTTTCTAAGAGGAGGGCACTGGAGACTTGTGGTGTTCCTTTTATTTAAAAGAAAGATATATTTACACTGCGCTGAGGATGAAGGTCTGCAACATGACAATGCCACGCAAAAAAATCTGCTTCCTCTCAGCTGCCCATCGATCTTCTTCTGCCAGATGAAAGGTGCTCTCCCTCTTTTTGTCTTGGGCCCTTTCTGCACCTGAGGGCGTAGAGGGAGGGAGGGTGGGGGAAGGATCGTGGACTTACCTGCTTCTGCGATCCTCCTCCAGCGTCCAAACAGAAGCGGGACATCCCGGAAGGGAAAAGGGACATTGCACCCATCGCGCCCGTCGGTTTTTTTTTAACAAACTCCCAACAGAACATGAGTTTTTTTAAAAAAAACCTCCGATGCCCCTGCACTCCCCGCAGACCAGATCCTTCCCTCTTGCTGACCCCACTACTCGCAGGGAGGAGGGAAGAAGCCAGAACGGGCGCCCATATCGGCTGTGGTCCTTGGGATGGTCCCGGAACTGCAGGAAAAATCAGGATAACTGGGCAACCAGTTATCCTGGTAAAATGGAGGGGTCGCCCCTGCCTGCTCCCGGGATTTGGACACACAGGGATGACCCAGAGACAACCCAAGGAAAAATGGTCAGACATAGCCTTAAGTTCTCTTCTTCCTACCCCACCCCCCTCTCAGGCCTTTTAGGTTAACAATTCAAGATAACCTTTGAGGAGGAAAACCTCTTGTCTCTTTCTACTCAGCAGCCCTGAATTTCAAGGCACCCCTTGAGTAGGCTGACCATATGAAAAGGAGGACAGGTCTATTGTAACTTTAACAGTTGCAGAGAAAAGGGAATTTCAGCCAGTGTCATTTGTATGCAATTAGTACCTGGGGAAATCACCTCTTCATCAAAGCAATTAAAGTTGCATGCACTATACTAGAGTGACCAGGTACAAAAGAGGGCAGGGCCCCTGCAGCTTTAATTGTTGTAATGAAGCGGGAATTTCACCAGGTACAAATTGTATACAAATGACACTGAAATTCCCTTTTCTCTACAATTGTTAAAGTTACATGAGCCCTGTCCTCCTTTTCATATGGTCAACCTACCCTTGAGGTACCTTAGACTGACCCCAAGCATATAACAATCTATACATTTCTGTGATAATCACGTAAAGGGAATGCATCCGGCAGATTGTGTGTTGTGACTATAGCCCCTGTCCAAGAAGCGGGGCTATACGGCTGGTGCCTGGCAGTCCCTCTGCAACATTTGGAGGCCTCCTAGGAATGTCCGTATGCACTTCCTCATTGTCACTCCTGGTGGCTTTGGCATGCCTTTATTTCATGCTTAAGTAACATACGAAGGTGCAAACTTCATGTCACGCCTATAATGCAATGGATTCAAGACCTAACAGCACTAACACTATTTGAAAGCATGGTATATAGGCACCATTCACGAATGGACTTAAATTTTAATGTTTGGTCTACCTAGCTACAGTTTATGTATGATTTACTCCTTCCCCCCCCTTTTTTTTTAGAATGTTGCAGTATTTGAAACTGAGACTTTCAAAGTATGCAGTTATATTTGCATTTTTATTTTATTTTTTTGTTTTGTTGAAACAAAACAATAAAAAATGATTTTTTTAAAAAAATGTCACTGTGGGAGGATGAGAAAGGATGAGTGAATTGAGCCATTATTATTGACTGCTCTTTCCTTGCAACAACGCAGCCTCAGGTTCCCTTTACTGAATTGATGAAGGCTGTCTTCTCTTCCTCATGGGTATGCGCCCCAACCCAGGATGGCTTTTGAAAGCTAAAAACATGCCATCTCCTTGCCGAAGCAGCAAAATAACCTTGCCTCCTCCCCATTATCCTGGGAATGCGTAAAGAAACAAAGGCCTGTAAGGAGGGAATGCCAGATCTACGCCAAGCAGGATATAACACTTTGAAAGTGGTTTGTTGTTGTTACTATTATTATTATTATTATTATTATTATTATTATTTTATCTCTTTTTCGCTCTTGGCAGTTTTTCTAGACGGACATGACGGGCTTTACCAAATCATGCTGTCTTTTACTGATTCAGAAATTTCTTGACAATTGGACATGTTTTAAGTATGGCTAGGCTGACCAGATAAAATCCAGGTCAGGGCTCATGTGACTTTAACAGTTGTAGAGAAAAGGGAATTTCAGCCAGAGTCATTTGTATGCAATTAGTTCCTGGTGAAATTCCCTCTTCATCACCACAGTTAAAGGTGCATGCACTATACTAGAGTGACCCTATGCAAAAGAAGGCAGAGCCCCTGCAACTTTAACTGTTGTGATGAAGAGGGAATATCACCAGGAACTAATTGCATACAAATGACACATGCTGAAATTCCCTTTTCTCTACAACTGTTAAAGTTACATGAGCCCTGACCTGGATTTTATCTGGTCAGCCTAAGTATGGCTGCTTTCTGGATGTTGGTGTGGGTATGTTTTGGTAGGCCCAGTTTCTGAAGGTTTTCAGGATAGTTTTTTGATGTGATGCTGGTGAGTCCTAGGGTGACCAGATCGCCCTGGATTTCCCGGTCCTAACCGGGAAAACTGGGGCAATCCGGGCCGACAGGGGGGCGGCGGGGGCAAACCGGGGAAAGGATCAGCTCTCCTCCCGCCCTAAAATGCCCACGCTGCTCCCCAGCCTCCTCAAGAAAGAAGTGCTCAGCGTTAGGGAGCGTCAACAAATTCCTTGTCTGGTGGCTAACTGCTTTAGCCCCCAGACAAGGAATTTGTTGACGCTCCCTAATGCTGAGAGCAGTGCGGGCATTTTAAAGCAGGCTCTTCCTCCTCCTTTGCCTGCTGCTGCTGTTGCTGTTCCTCAGGTACCTCCAGGGAGTCCAGGAGCAGGGCAAGAAGGGTGAGGGGGCTGCAGGGGGTCACGTGGCAGTGGAGGAGATCGGTGGTGGCAGCGGAGGACCCGGTAGGTCCGGGCTGGGTTTTTTTTGGGGGGAGGGGGTGGCTTGGGGGGGTGTTTCCATTGGGGGGTGGGGGGTGTCTGCTTGTTGGCCGCATGGCAGGTGGCCTTTTTAATTTTTTTTATTTTATGTTCGGGGGGCTGCTTTGGTGGGGTGGCCATTTTGGACCGGGATTTTGCTTTCCAAAATCTGGTCACCCTATCAGTGACTGATGTGACTAACAGAATGATTGTGACCTTTTCCTTTTGCCATAGCTCTTTGACTTCCATGGCCATTGGTGTATATTTGTCTCTCTTTTCCTCTTCCTTTTCTACAACACTTTTGTAATTAGGTATTGCTAAGTCAATGAGATAAGTGTATTTTTCTTTATGATTGTTGTTGTTGTTGTTGTTATTTAAATAATTATTATTTTATTATTAATATTGTAAAAATAATAAAATAATAATAAATAAAAAGAGATCTTGGAGTCATGATAGGTAAAAGGGACTGAAAATCAAAGGAGATCTTGGGGTCCTTCTAAAAATAGGGTGCATTCCATGTTAGGAATCATTTGGAAAGGGACTGAAAGTAAAACTGCCAATATCATAATATTTATTGATTGATTGCATTTCTATACTATTCAATAGCCGAAGCTCTCTGGGCGGTTCACAAAAGTTAAAACCATCAAATGCAATTCAAAGTATAAAACAAGCAACAGTGTAAAAACACAATATAAAAGTACAATATAAAAGCACAACCAGGGTAAAACCGAGCAGCAATGCAGAGATTTATGCAGATTTAAAATACAGATTTAAAACAGCGGAGTTAAAAGACTACGATAATAAACTGTTAAAATACTGGGAGAATAAAAAGGTCTTCACCCGGCATTAAAAAGTATAATGTAGGTGCCAGGCGAACCTCTCTAGGGAGCTCATTCCACAGCCGGGGTGCCACAGCAGAGAAGGCCCCCATTATATTAGAGGAGGGGGATGTGTGTTTCTCCAGATGTTGGTGGACATCAACTCCCATCAGCACTAGCCAGCATCACTAATGGTGAAGGATGATTGGAGTTGTAGTCCAACGACATCTGGATGGCCGCATCTTCCCCATCTCTGCTTTATACAAACCTGTGATTTGACCACACTTGGAATCCTGTGAATAGTTCTGGTCGCCGCACCTAAACAAGGATAGTATAGAGTTGGGAAAAGGGCAGAAAAAGACAAGTAAAATGATCAAGGGACTGGGTAATTCCCTTACAAGGAAAGCTCACACTATTGGGGGTGGGGTTTAGATTTAAAACAAGAGGGATATGATAAAGATTTAAGATGTAATCCTATGCACGTTTAAACAGCAAAGAGTCCTACAACTCCCAGCTTTAAGAACATAAGAACAACAGAAGAGCCCTGCTGAATCAGACCAAGGGTCCATCTCGTCCAGCTTTCTCTTCACACAGTGGCCAACCAGCTGCCAAGCCGGACACAGGTGCAACCACCCATGTTCCCCAGCAACATTTTGCTGTCTAAACATGCATAGGATTGCTCCCTTGGAAAATCCAGCATGGTGTGAAGAAAGTGCAAAGAGAGAAATGTTCCTTTCTCTCTCATAATACTAGAACTTGGGCCAGATCTACACCAAGCAGGATGTAGCGGTATGAAAGCGGTATGAAAGCGGTCTATGGTCTGTGTCAATGGGCCCCAACAGTTGTCAGTGCATTTCAATACCGCTATAAAGAAGTCGAGTGGCTCCTGGCTCTTATATACCATTTTCATACTGCTATATCCTGCTTGGTGTAGATCTGGCCTTGGAGTCATCCCATGAAGCTGAATGGTGGGAGATTCAGGACAGATAAAAGGAGGTACTTCTTCACACAGGGCATGGTTCCAACATGGATGGCTTTTTGATGGAGGAGAAGGCTACCCATGGCTAGTAGTTCTGATGGCTATATATGTTACCTCCAGTATCAGAGGCAGTATTAGGGTGACCAGATAAAATCCAGGTCAGGGCTCATGTAACTTTAACAGTTGTAGAGCAAACGGGATTTCAGCCAGTGTCATTTGTATGCAATTAGTTCCTGGTGAAATCCCCTCTTCATCACAACAGTTAAAGGTGCAGGGGCCCTGCCTTCTTTTGTATAAGGTCACTCTAGTATAGTGCCTGCATCTTTAACTGTTGTGATGAAGAGGGAATTTCACCAGGAACTAACTGCATACAAATGACACTGGCTGAAATTCCCTTTTCTCTACAACTGTTAAAGTTACATGAGCCCTGACCTGGATTTTATCTGGTCACCCTAGGCAGTATGGCCTTGTACACCAGTAGCTGGGGAACATGAAAGTGTGTGTGGGGGGGGTGCTGTTGCACTCACGTCTGGCTTGTGAGTTTCCCACAAGCATCTAGTTGGCCATTGCTAGAAACCAGACACTGGACTAGATAGACCTTAAAAAAAAAAGTACGAAGTTGCTAGATTTCACTCTACAAAGTTTGCCGCCCTTTTCCAGGGTCTCTAGAAGTTGACGTTTGAAATGGCACGTATGGATCGCCCGACCTGGCACACCCCAGAGATATTGGACTACAAACCCTATCATCCCCAGCCAGCCTGGCCATTGGCTATTTGCCATGCCATTCACAGCGGACAGACTGCGGTTTCGCACCCTGCAGGCCCAAAGGCATATTTTGAGCTGTTGATAACCCCATCTTTGGTAGGATAGTTCTGTTTTTTCTCTGTTTTTCTAGCTTAGCTCTCTAAACAAGAGAATCAACACCCTGCTGGCTGAATGGAAAGCAGGCTATTGTGAAGCAAATTAATACAGCACACAGGAGGTAAGCAGAATATTCAGCAATGTGTGAGGCAGGGAGGAGGAATCCTTACTAAGGAAATTGGGACAATCTCCAGAGAAGTCGCTGTGTTGGTCTGTTGCAGCAAAAAAACAAAAAAAGGAAAGAGCTTTTGATGCTTTAAAGACCACGAGGATCATCGGACGGGTGGATTTTCGCGTTTCCCTCCCGTCACTATGGCCTCCTGCTGCCGTCCCTCAATAGCGACGGTCTCTTTACACAGGGAGAGAAAGAGGAAGCAGCAATGACCACATAGCCCATTCGGGGGCAGCTTTTATCGCGCTGCTTTTGCTGCACACAGGAGGAGATCGCGGCACATTCCGGGTGTTTAAACGTCCGGGTTAAAAGGGGTCTATTTTGAAATGGGAAAACAAGCGGAAGGAGCGGGAGGCGGACGCTGCCGTCTAAAGGATGTGCGGACATCCGTACGTGGGCGGTAGCAAGCTTGCAATAAAATGCTCGCCTGATGACGCTCTACATCCCAGCCCAGACCCAAGGCCTCTCCCTGCCTGAGGAGAAAGCACATGCAAGCCTTGTACCCTTAATTATTTAGTAGGTTTTGATATACCACCCAATAGCTGAAATTATTTTGGTGGTTCACAATTGAAACCATCAATACATTAACAAGAAGAAGAAGAAGAAGAAGAAGAAGAAGAAGAAGAAGAAGAAGAAGAAGAAGAAGAGAAAGACAAATATACACCACTGGCCATGGAAGTCAAAGAACTATGGCAACAGGAAGATATCCGTCAACTCACCAGTCTTCAAGAATTTAAAAGGGCTATAAAAACTGATCTCTTCCGGCAGGCCTACCCAGATGAATTTTAAGTGTTTTTATTGGTATTTTATTAGTATTTTAATGATGTATTGGTTTTATGTGCTTTTAATCAGTTTTGTGAATTTTATGTTTGATGTTGTTCCCCGCCTCAATCCGGAGGGAGAGGCGGGTAATAAATAAATAAAATTATTATTATTATTATTATTATTATTATTCCGTTAGTCACCTCAGTCACCAGCATCACATCAAAAAACTATACAGAAAACCTCCAGAAACTGGGCCTACCAAAATACATCCACACCAACCTCCAGAAAGCAGCCATACTTAAAACATGCTCAATTGTCAGGAAATTCCTGAATCTGTAAAAGACAGCATGACTTGGCAAAGCCTGTCATGTCCGTC
Source organism: Anniella stebbinsi (assembly GCA_029215795.1). Lineage (NCBI taxonomy): Eukaryota > Metazoa > Chordata > Lepidosauria > Squamata > Anniellidae > Anniella > Anniella stebbinsi. The sequence continues at coordinate 367,227,333 of JARDYH010000001.1, forward strand.
TAGAAAAAGTGCCACGAGTGAGAAAGAGAAGAAATAATAATAATGATGATATCAACAAAAACAACAAAACCTTCCTGGCTATGGGGCTCTCCTGAGAGTTTGGTCAGATCCTAGGAACGCTCATGTTCCATGGTTGCTTCTTTCTGCCACAGCAGCAGCAAAGCGAAAGGTAAAGGGTGCAATGCAACGTGAGGGAAACAGAGGGTGGCGGCGGCTGCTCCAGAGAGCCCCGCCAGCCCCTCTCTCACTATGGCAAGTGCCATGGCGGGTGTCGCATCTCCCAAAACCTCCCGCCTTATTGGGAGACAATAAAGAGGCCCGCCACATAATCCACAAAGCTTTATTCAGGCAATAGACATCTCTTCCCACCTGAAGAGGAGTCTAAACTCTAGGAATTTCCCCCTAGGCAAAACTAACGAGCTGAGCGAGACAATTGTCCTTTCAAGAAGAACGGAAAGCCTTTTCCCAGTATGATTTCACTTCAGGGAGGCTGGTTCTGAAGGAGACTTTGGCGAGAAGCTAGCCGGGCCAACTTTCTCTCGCCTTCTTTTCGCTCCGCCCTTTTGGGTCGACGATGCACCCTAGGATCAGCTAGCCTTGAAATGCCCTCCCACTCTGAAGAAGACTGATTTCCCACAGACGGTGTGGTGTTAACGTTTTCAGAGATAAGGTCTGGCATAGGTTCATCCCCAGCTGGTGAAGAGCCTGTGACAGTCACCTCTCCCACTCCCTGTATAGGCTGGTATGTTTCTGGCGCCGTCTCTTCTGCTTCCGAATCAGATTCCGAATGATCTTCAGAAACTCCTTCCTCCAGCCTAAGGGGAACAGGCCTAGTCACCACAGCGGGAGAGAGGCTAGCAGGGCTCTACACAGCATCCACTAGAGGCAGCCGTTCTGGACCCTCTGGATGGGGTTGGGGGCAGGGGCGATCAGCACAATACACCGCTCCTCTTGCTCCACTGCCTGAGGCAGGTGCCTCAGGCGGCCTTATGACAGGGCCGGCCCTGCTACAGCCCATCAGTTGCATATTAAGGGTTTCAGGTATATATCATGCCTCTGTGTGTGTGTGTGTGTGTGAGGTAAACATTATTGGGAGGAAAGGAAAACTGTAAACAGTGAAGTCAGAGGGACACGGAATGCAGAAAATATGGCTATGTCCCTGCTTTTCTTTGTGAAATTTGGAGGGTCTGTTGACGCTAAACATCAGGGGTGGGGAAACTGTGGCCCTCCTTATGTTGTTGGACTCCAGTTCCCATCAGCCCCAGCAAGCATGACAAATGGTAAGTGGTGATGGGGGTAGTGGTCCTTTTTTTTTAATCCGGCCACTTTGATAAAGGCAGGTGGCAACCCCTGAAATTCATATGCTTTCTAAAGAATAATCTGAAAATGGCTAAACACACACACACACACACACACACACAGCCCTTCGGAGGCATGCTGCAGAGCCCCTGCTAGGATCTTGCCATGTTCAAGCTTTTCCTCTCAATGACAACAACAACCTTCCCCAAGATCTTGTCCTCTAGGTACGTCGGACTACCGTTCCCATCATTCCCCACTAGCATGGCCACGCTAGCCGAAAATGATGGGAGATACATCCAACACATCTGCACCAGGTTGGGGAAGGCAGAGATACAATCGTAGTAATAGTGGTAGTAGCTATTCTTCTATTTAGACAAGAGTAGGGATGTGTGAAGCACCGAAATCTGAGCTCGGCCAAAATTTTCTGGATTCCACCTCGAAGCTCATTCCAACTTGAGTTCATATCACTTTGCAAGCTTTGTTGTTTCGCATGAAAATCCATGTAATATTTCCAAACGTTTGCACCAGTTGTATGCATTTTTGAAATGCATGCATCCTTCCCCATGATTAAAGCATTATTTGCACACAGTTTTGAAATGTACACATGGTGTTGAATACTTCCCCCACCCCTTCTTTGGTTTTTTTTTTTGTCAAGTTTTTATTTGGTGAAATGTGTTCATGTCCAGTAAGAAGTTTTTTCTGGAACTAAGAAAGTAAGAACCATTTGAGATTGCCATCTCAAGGTTTTGTAAAGCTGCCAAAAGAGTGCAGCTGGATAGCTCTCTGACCAAGGTCGTTTGGTTTTCTTCTTGCTGGACTCTCAGGCATAGCAACACAGAAGGAGACATGCAATCGACACTGTGATAGGCTCACAGTGCTATAAATGGATGACATGTGATGAAACAGTTTGGAGAGTTTGGAGAGTCTATAGAAAAAACGTTTCTTCTCTTGTACTGCATATACTTGTATAGTAAACTTAGCCTAGTAGTTTAAAACAATCAGTTTTAAACTGATTTAAACTGCCAATCAGTTTCCGGGCGAAGTACAAAGTGTTGGTTATTACCTTTAAAGCCCTACATGGTTTGGGTCCAGGTTACCTACGGGATCGCCTTCTCCCATACAATCCGCCGCGCATGCTCAGGTCCTCTGGGAAGAATTTACTACAGTCAACAAGAACTAGACTGACAACTGTCACCCAGAGGACCTTCTCTTCTGCCACCCCCAGATTGTGGAATGACCTGCCGGGAGAGATTCGCCAACTCACTAGTCTTCAGGAATTTAAAAGATCTATAAAGACTGATCTCTTCCGGCAGGCCTACCTAGATAAATTTTAAAGTGTTTTATTGGTGTTTTATTGGTATTTTAATGATGTATTGGTTTTATCTGCTTTTAATCAGTTTTGTATTTTGTAGGGGTGTGCATCGGATCGGATCCGATCCACAATCCGAATCCGATCCGCCCCAAAATTGGGAAAATCCGATCCGATCCGATCAACCTCCGATCCGATCCGATCCGATCCGACGAGGTCCGATCCGGATCGGACGCCATTTTGAATGCTTTTTCCCATAGCCAAGTATTGTTTTACAAACACGCCTATAACTTTTTCATTTTTAAAGATAGAAGGATGAAACTTGGGCACATTCTACACTGGTTAGGGACAGTTATCTGTGAGAAATTTCAGAAAGATTGGTGCATGCATTTTGTGGCAATTAATTTTTTAATAAATACCCAGGAATGCCTATAACTTTGTCATTTTTAAAGTTACACACATGAAACTTTGCCACATTGTAGGTGGTACCTTGGGACCTATGTGTGTGAAATTTCAGAAATGTAGGTGCTTGTCTTGTGTGGCAATTAATTTTTAGAAAAATGGGTAGTAGTGGGGTAAATACATTTACGCCTCCCATTTTTTATTTTTGAAGATACAAACAGGAAACTTGGGCACATTACAGGTACCACTTGCCTTGATATGTGTGTGAAATTTCAGAAACATTGGAGCTTGCCTTGTGTGGCAATTAATTTTTGAAACAATGAGGAAAGAAACACCTATAACTTTGTCATTTTTAAAGTTACACACATGAAACTATGCCACATTGTAGGTGGTACCTTGGGACCTATGTGTGTGAAATTTCAGAAACATAGGTGCTTGCCTTGTGTGGCAATTAATTTTTTAATAAATACCCAGGAATGCCTATAACTTTGTCATTTGTAAAATTACACAAATGAAACTTTGCCACATTGTAGGCGGTACCTTGGGACCTATGTGTGTGAAATTTCAGAAACATAGGTGCTTGTATTGTGTGGCAATTAATTTTTGAAACAATGAGGGATTCATTGGACAGCACTTGCCCATAGGGATTCATTGGACAGTACTTGCCCATAGGGAGTCATTGGACAGTACTTGCCCATAGGAAATCATTGGAAAGCACTTGCCCATAGGAAATCATTGGAAAGCACTTTCCCATTGAGAAATACAGTTATGCCTCCCACTTTTTTATTTTTGAAGATACAAACAGGAAACATGGGCACATTGTAGACTGGTTAGGGATAGTTATCTGTGAGAAATTTCAGAAAGATTGGTGCATGTGTTTTGTGGCAATTAATTTTTTAATAAATACCCAGGAATGCCTATAACTTTGTCATTTTTAAAGTTACATACATGAAACGTTGCCACATTGTAGGTGGTACCTTGGGACCTATGTGTGTAAAATTTCAAAAACGTAGGTGCTTGCCTTGTATGGCAATTAATTTTAGAAAAATGGGGAGTAGTGGGGTAAATACATTTATGCCTCCCATTTTTTTATTTTTAAAGATACAAACAGGAAACATGGGCACATGACAGGGAACACTTCACTTGATATGTGTGTAAAATTTCAGAAAGCTGGGTCCAGGCATTTGGTGGCTACGAATTTTTTAGATTAAAAGTTATTAACCTTTTTTACACAGAGGCTGGGGCTGTCAATTGCACCCTCCCGCCTCCCGGGAAGAAGAAGGAAACACTTTCTCTCATCTCTTTGATCCTTGCACGCTTGGCTGCAACTGAGCTAGTATCCATTACAAAAGGAGAAACAAAGTAGCACTTGGCTCGTGTCTGCTTTGATACTTTCACTTTTTACTCAAGCAGAACGGCTGAGCCTAGGATCACTCTCTCTCGCTAGGATCGTTACAGGAGAAATTTTCTACAGTCTTCAAAGTGGTGTGTGCAGACACCTTGCCACCACATGCCTGGACCTATCATTCTGAAATTTTACACACATATCACCCAACCCTCGCCTGCCGCCAGCACTTTTCGTCTTACGCCTGGCAAGCGGCGTCCCGCTGCTCCACTGAGCCGCCAATTTGAGCAAAATGGTGGCGTAGAGTGGACCATTTCCACAAAATCATGTAATTGGACCTCGCAGCTGCCTTTTGCGCCAAATGACGCTTTGCGGGGAAAGCTGAGCCGCCATTTTGAGCAAAATGGTTGGCTTGGCAAACAGCGGGGTCTTCCATGCTGGCTCGACTTGACGTGTGCCAAGGCAGGCAAGCACGGGGGTCCATAACCTGCGGAGCTTGAGCCCCCAACCGGACCCCAAATGGTCCAGCGCCTTCCTCGCTTGTCTATGTGGTTTCTAGAGATGAGTAGAAAAACTGGGATCCTGCGCCTCCCGGTGGTGAAACTTTTACCTGTGCTAAACTGCCTTCAGCTCACTGCATCAAGTAACAAGCAAGACAAACCGGGATTAGGCCTTGTGCAGCCAAGATGCATTCATAAACACATGATGATCATGGTGATGATCCACTGCAAGGCAGGGTCAGAAGGGGGTGGGGTGGCTTCCAGATGACGCTTTTATTATGCGATCACCCTGCCCGATTCACGTAATTTCATGGGGGGGGGGGTTCCAGACAATGGCATCTTCCATTCATAACCCGCCCATATTTTCTCACCGCCTCCTCCAACTTTTTTCTTGCCAGGAAAAGGAACCCGTTAAGGATGAAAAGACAGAAGAGCTGCACAGGGCTGTTGGAGTGTTAGCGATCGGAGCCCTCCGTCTAGATTTGGAGGAGAGCAGCTGCAGACGGAGGGGCTGGTGGCTGCTGGGGCTGATAGGAGCTGTAGTCCAAGACATCTGGAGGGCGCAAGATTGGGAAAAGCAGTCCTACTCTGACAACTTCCTGCTTGTGTCCCTAAGTCCTATGTCATCACCCTGGTGTAGCACAGAATCACAGAATCATAGAATCGTAGAGTTGGAAGGGGCCTCTAAGGCCTTCGGATCCAACCCCCTGCTCTGTGCAGGAATCCACCTTAAAGCCTCCCTGACAGATCGCTGTCCAGCTGCCTCTTGAAGGCCTCTAGGGTGGGAGAGCCCACCACCTCCCTAGGTCATGGGTTCCATTGTCGTACTGCTCTAACAGTCAGGAGGTTTTTCCTGATGTCCAGCCAGAATCTGGCTTCCTGTGACTTGAGCCCATGATTCCGCGTCCTGCACTCTGGGATGATCAAGAAGAGATCCTGGCCCTCCTCCGTGTGACAACCTTTCAAGTATTTGAAGAGCAGGGATGTTGTCTCTTCTTAACTCTGGTTTTGGACCTGCCTCCGGCTCTTCTTGGGAAAGAGGAAATGGCATTAGAGGAACTCAATGACGTTCGTTGGGATTTCTTTACTGCCAGACCATGGGGGATCTCTGGCGATGACTTAAAGCTTCCCATGGCCGCTGGGCTTCTTCTTTTGTTCTTCTTCTCCCTCTGAGACATTTTAATCAAGATTTCCGGTACTGTGATCTCTCCGCACAATGCGCTCCCCTATCATTGCGGGGACGCATTGTTATTGTAAATCAGCAGGCAATAACTCAGTTATATCGATGCCGACACGGCAGAGCCGATAATAAATTATCATCTTACCAGGGATTTAATTAGGGCATAAATCATCAGTCCGGTCGTTTCACAAGGGAGAACTTGGCCATCAGAGCCTGCATGGCATGGGGTGTTGACCCTTGTTCCTTTTCAGAGAAGCTCTGGGGGGGGGGGGGGGTGTTCCAGTGGTGGTGGTGGCCAAAGGGAAATGGGGCGTGGCCAAAAATGCCTTAGGAGAGGCCTTTTACCCTTTCGGAATGGAAGGGGGAGCAGGGTGCACAAAAACTGGGGAACCACCCCACAGTTGGGGAAATTGGGATTGTGCCAGGGACAGTGGCATGGCTATCTGGGAAACACCAGAGGAAGGGACTGTGAACCCCCGTGGGCCGGTTTCGGCCGACCAACCTGAGGTTCAACACCGCTGCAGTATGGTGTAGTAGGGAGGGAGATGGATTTTATGTATTTATTTATTACAGGTACATCCTGCTTTTTTTCCCTCCTTATGGAATCCAAGGCGGCATACATAATCCTCCTTCTCTCCATTTAAGCCTCACAACAACCACCCTGTGAGGTAGGTTGGGCCGAGAGTCTGTGACTGGCCCAAAGTCACCCAATGAGCTTCCATGGCCAAGTGGAGACTAGAACCCGGATCTCCCGACTCCTAGTCCAATGCTCTGACCACTGCACCACACTGGGGGAAGTATTTCTGCCTGTAGAAAAAAAGCTCCTTCAGACGAGGCTGAAATCACGTTCCCTTACCGTGGCTCTGCTTCCTGCATCTCTCCTTCTTCTGCAACAAGCTGTAATGACACCAGGAAGAGAGCAGGAAGAGAGCAGTGACCACGAGACTTGTACAGCCTCAATGCTGCTTAATGGGGCAGCACCCTCTAGTGGGCATTTTATAGCGCAACTTCTCCTGCACACGGCAGGAAATGTAGATAAATACCGACGTTTTCTAGAAGAGTCGGGTTTTCTGAGCCTTTTTTTAAAGTGCTAAAACTGAGAAATGGAGAGGGAGACCCACAGGAGGATCACTGCCTCATCCAAGTGACCCTCAAACATCCGTGAGTGGCCAGTAATGAGCGTACTATAAAACACTCATTTAAAGGCGCTCAAAGACCCAAGTTTGGAATGCTCTTGAACGGCCAGCTCTGAGCACTATCCAATCATTGGCTTAGATACTCTGTTCGCTGGGGGGGGGGGCAATTTCTGTTTTTTTAAAAAAAAAACCTCCATCAGCTTTCCCCTGCACCATATGCCACACCATTGCCAAGGGTCCCCAGCCCCCAGGAGCAGATTTTCCAGGGGCAGCGTGAACAGCAGAAGGTAGAGGCAAAGCGACCGAGCTGCCAATCAAGAAGTCCCAGGTTCGAATCTCTCCTGTGTGTCATGAAGTCCCTAGGTGAACTTAGACAAGTTGCTTTCACTCTCTCTGTCTCTCAACCTCAGTACCCCACCCCTCAACTGCAATATGAGAGATAATAATTCTGTCTCAAGAAGAACAATGATATTGTTCTCCCTCTCCCAGAATACTAGAACCCAATGGCGTCATCCCATGAGGCTGATAGGTGGGAAGTTCAGGAGAGATCAAACAAAGGACTTCTCCACACAGCACTTAGCTGAACTATGGAATTTGCTACCACCGCATGTAGTGATGCCAACCAACAAAGCTGACTCTAAAAGTAGCTACTAGTCCTGATGGCTCTATGATACCTCCAGTATCCGAGGCAGTAATCCTATGTGCACCAGTTGCTGGGGAACATGGGCCATAGGGTGCTGTTGCACCTGGGTCCTGCTCATGAGTTCCTGATCAACAGCTGGTAGGCCATTGTGTGAACCTTGGTCTGCTCCAGCATGGCTCTTAAGTGATGGGATGTGCTTCTACCAAGCATGGGCAGCTGACAGGTCTGTTTCTATTCTTTTTTCGACTAGAACTGAAAGTCTCCTAACCTGTGGCTGATGCAAATAATGGAATCTCTCTCTCCTAACCAGAGATTGGTGCAAAACAATATTAGGCAGGGAGGGATAAAGAGCTAAGTGTTATATGATATATAATATGATAGGGCAACGTGGATGATCAGGGCTCTGGAAACAAAGCATTTTTAGCCTGGAGAAGAGAAGACAGAGGGGAGACATGATAGCACTCTTCAAATACACGGAGGAGGGCCAGGATCTCTTCTCGATCATCCCAGAGTGCAGGACGTGGAATAATGGGCTCAAGTGACAGGAAGCCAGATTCCGGCTGGACATCAGGAAAAACCTCCTGACTGTTAGAGCAGTACGACAATGGAACCAATGGCCTAGGGAGGTGGTGGGCTCTCCCACATTAGAGGACTTCAAGAGGCAGCTGGACAACCATCTGTCAGGGATGCTTTAAGGTAGATTCCTGCATTGAGCAGGGGGTTGGACTCAGTGGCCTTATAGGCCCCTTCCAACTCTACTATTCTATGATTCTATGATTAGGTTTCAGAGCTGGACCGAAATTTATGTCTGAGCGAATTCATTTCTGGGATTTTAACCATCTAGTTTGAAAAACAAAAGCAACTCCTTTTCATTGCTGCTATTGTCATACAACTTGGAATCAGAAAGCCTTGCCAGTATATAGGCAGTAAGCCTATAGACACCAGTTGCTGGGGAACATGGGTAGGGGAGGATGCTGTTGCACCATGTCCTGCTTGGGGGTCCCTGGTCAACGGCTGCCTGGCCACTGTGTGAACAGAGTGCTGGACTAGATGGACCCACAGTCTTATCCAGCAGGGCTCTTCTGATGTTGTTACAGCAGTGAGCTGCAGTAGATCCCCAACCTAACTTCTGCCCAGCCTTGGCTTGTGCAATCCCTGTGCTTTCTCTTCCAACTCCATCCCTGGTTGTAAAGCAGAGTTCTGCTGTGCTGGATCTGCCAATAGAACTACCTCTGAAGCCCCGCTAGCACCGCCTGGGGAGCGATCCATATCAATATTTCATTAAGATCGTATATAAGATGACAAAGTAACGCACACTGTCAAAACAACCTTTAGCTTGTGTTCTAATAAAAGAGTCTCTGGGTAGCAACAGCATCCTGTATTAAAAGCCCTGGCTGTTACCATCGAGCGAATGCCGTGAGCGTTCCTGTGCAACTCACAAGAAGAATCCTGCAGGATCAGGAAATTTGCCCGGCTCGCATGTTCAGGCACACAGACCAAACCAGCACTTTGCGAATGTAGGCATGAACTCAAACGCAGCTCTACGCTGATATTTGCACTTTCCCAAAGTTTGCAAGGCAGTGCGCAGAATTCAAAAATATTAAGGGGGGAAATCACTAGCAATTTTTTTTGTAAAAGTGCATATATTAGCCCGAAACAACTTGGGACCTGGGTCCCTAAGAGAGCATCTTTTCCCTTACCAATCTGCCTGGTCACTGAAGTCCTTGGAGGCTGTGTTCCTGGTTGTTCCGCATGGACCTTCAACCCAATTGGAGTCCACCAGGAGAAGAGTCTTTAGTGTGGTGGCCCCTTCCCTTCGGAACTCCCTACCCCTGTTGGTGAGGCAGGCTACAAAACTAAGCTGCTTCCAGCGCCTCCTGAAACACCTCTATTCCAGGAAGTCTTCCTCAACTGAGCAAGCACTGTTTTATTGGTACTTTGTTTTAAATTGAACACTTTTAATTTGCTGTTTTTAATCTTCTTTCTTGTTACCGTTTTATTGGATTTCACCAGGGGCTGCATGCATACAAATGACACCTGCTGAAACTCCTTTTTCAATGCAACTGTTAAAGATACAGGAGCCCGGTCCTCCTTTCCATATGGTCACCCTAAGTAGCACCCCCACCCCCTTCTGCCACAGCTCTGGCTAAATTTACCACTTACCATTTCTGTATTCCAGTAACACAGTCTTCCCCAACACCCATCATTGGTCCCCTCTACAAGATTTCACTTTGACGCCCGGTTGTCCGATTATGCGCATCTACGGATAAGCGCATTTACGCCTAATACCTATCCACGAGAGGCAGTGAAGCGCATTACGGGATGTATGAAACGCACTTTAAAGTTGTTTACATGCGGAGAATCGCATGTTTCCACAGCCATAAGGCGCTCTAATTCCCGCAGGAAATTAAAACTCGCTATTTAACGCGTATTCGATAATGCGAATAATCAGAGATAAAAAGCGCCTTGACCCCTGCTTTGCGCTCTGCTCTTGTAGAGGTAAATTTGGTAATGCGCCTTGAAAGAGCTTTAAATCGCTCTTGTAGAGGTACCCATTCTCAGCCGGCATGGCCATAAGTACAACTTATACTATCTAAAAATGCTACGTATTTGTGGCTGCTGTTATTTCCTCTGAAAACAGCTGGCGCAATTGTGCCCAGGTTCTTCTGGATGATTTCTCTCAATTCCCACATCCAGACAGATGCATCTATTTTGGGAAGCTTGGCTTGTTTTGTGTATACAGGGTGAGGGTATGGTAAGGTGCTCAAAATAACATTCTCGAGCTGCAGCCAACAGTGGTGTATAATTCAGGTATACGCTCTAGTTGTTCTCAGATATCTGGAACATTGCACATCAATGCGCTTTGCTTGCAGGCAGAGGCATCTCAGCAGTTTTAAACCTTGGCACATGGAAGAGTGAACGGCGCTTAAAAATTCGAGAGCCAGTGTGGTGCAATGGCTAGAGTGCTGGACTGGGAGCTGGGAGATCTGGGTTCTAGTCCCCACTCAGCCATGGAAACCCACTGGGTGACTTCGGGCCAGTCACAGACTCTCAGCCCAGCCTACCTCATAGGGTTGTTGGTGTGAGGATAAAATGGAGAGGAGGATTATGTATGCCGCCTTGGGTTCCTTGGAGGAAAAAGGGCAGGCTATAAATGCAATAAATAAAAATAAAATAATTTTAAAAAAGCTCATAGCCCATCCAACGAAGTAATGGAGGTAGTGGCCCATTTTGCCAATGTGGGGAAATTAGAGGAAACAAGACTGGGCCTTCTCTGCTGTGGCACCCTGGCTGTGGAATGAGCTCCCTAGAGAGGTTCGCCTGGCACCTGCATTATACTCCTTTCGACGGCAGGTGAAGACCTTATTTTCACAATATTTTAACAGTTTATGATCATAGTCTTTTAACTCTGCTGCTTTAAATCTGTATTTTAAATTTGCATTTTAAATCTGCATTGCTGCGCGGTTTTTTTACTCCGGTCGTGTTTTTATATTGTGTTTTTATATCGTATTTTTTATATCATGTTTTTATGCTGTTTTGTTGATGGTTTTAATTTTTGTGAATTGCCCAGAGAGCTTCGACTATCGGGCATTATGTAAATGTAATAAATAAATTCAATGAATCAATAAATCAATAAATCAATAAGTGTGCAAGGAAACATGAGAGTGTCAGTTCAGCAACAAAAACAAGACTCTCCCCCCCACTCCTTTGCACACATGCCAGGGAGGGAGGGAAGCACTCCCTCAATTCAAACCACGTGTTTGCCATATAAAGACGCCCATCCTAATACCACAAAAAAACCCAAAGCAGAAAGACACAGTACGGTTGAGGGGGTTTTGCGGGAGTTTTGCTTCATGTAGAGACACCCCAAATCCAGAGTCTAAAATGACCTGGCTGCACCACGGGATTGCTGTGGGAGGTTCCTTCATGGCAAAAACAGCTAGCCGCCACAACACCGGCCAGCGCAGCCCGTCCATCAACACCCCTGTTTCCCAAGACAGCCTGTCTTGCTAGCTGATCGATGGAGGGAAGGTGGCTGTTGCTATGGGTGAGTTTGCCGCTAAGGCAGAGACGCTGGGTTCGCTTCCTATCAGCTTGGCCATCTCGTAGTCCAGAAAGGCCTCTCCCCTGTAGCCAGCAGAAGCTTTCATTGATGTCCAGCACCTCTGGATGGAACCAGGTTGAACAAGGCGGCTCTAGAGTTATGAAGATAGCCCTCCACATGCATTCAGTGAACATCTGGGGACTCGTGAGGTCACACCCCTTGACACTGATGTAGCTGCTGTCAACACACACACGCGGTTGATTCCTGCTCGCTCGGAGGAGCCCCCTATGTGCCTAGCTCTCCCTTTCATCCTAAGGTGGAATGCACGGCTGGTGGCAGAATGCACAGTTGGTGGCAGAATGCACAGATGGTGGCTGTTGGTGGCATGGCAATTAAATACATTGGCATTGGAGGATGGGGGCATGGCACGCTGCCAAGACCCTGCTCCCTTCTCTCACATTCATCGAATGGTGCAGTCCAACGTGAAGAAGAGAGAAATTGCTACCAAAAAGGAATTCGAAGGAGAAGAACTTCCTCCAGAAATTCTCCTAAGAACATAAGAGGAGCCGTGCTGGATCAGACCAAGGCTGCCTCTACAAGAGGCATTTAAAGCTCTTTCAAGGCGCATTAAAAAATTTACCTCTACAAGAACGGAGCACAAATCGGGCGTAGAGGCACGTTTTCTCTCTGATTATGCGCATTATTGAATGCGCGTTAAATAGCGAGTTTTATTTTGCTCCGGCCATTAAAGCGCATTTTGACTATGTGAACAAGTGATTCTCCGCATTAACTACTTGTAAAGCGCATTTGAAACAACCGGTAAGGTCACCTGTTGAGTGCTCAATTACCTCCTGCATACAAGCATTAACGATAAAGCGCGTCCGAGAAGATGCGCATAATCGGAGGAACAGGCATCAAACGGAATCCGTCTAGAGGGAGTCCGAGAGTCCATCTAGTCCAGTATTCTGTTCACACAGTGGCCAACAATCTGCCTATGGGAAACCCACAAGCAGGACACAAGTGCAACAGCAGCCTCAAGCCCATGTTTCCCAGCAACTGGCGTACGTAGGATTACTGCCCCTGTAGCATAGAGCCATCAGGGCTAGTAACCATCAGGACTAGTAGCCATTGCTAACACAGCAGCAGGTGGACGGGACAGGAACATAGGAGCCCTGATGCTGAATCAGGCCAAGGGGCCACCTAGTCCAGTATTCCATTCACCTAGTGGCCAGGCAGCTGCCAACTGGCGACCCACAAGCAGTACACAAATGCAACAGCAGCCTCAACCCCATGTTCCCTAGCTACTGGTGTGCATAGGCACACTGCCTCTGATCCTGGAGGTAGCATAGAGCCATCAAGGGGTACCTCTAGGCGGACTGTTTCCGTCGATAGGGCTTCGCACTGGCAGCAGTTTGGTTACATGACGCAGCCACCAGTGCGAAGTCATCAAGGGGCAAATGCCCTTTGCTCCGATTTTAAAAAGTCGGCCATTTAGTGCGACTTTTTTGGAGCGGAGCGGGCAGCCCAGGGAAAGGGGGTGGAGCAGCACCGCCTCCGCTTTCCTCCCCACCATTTTGAATTTTTAAATAACTTACTTTACCAGTGAGGAGCCGATGCTCCCAACCGCCCCTCCAGCTGCTGGTGGGCTGCCACCCATGCGGCGGCGCCAGCGGCTCAAGGAAATGCCAGCATGGCGCCCCTCACAGAGGGGCTTCAGGTAGCGCAAACGTGCCTCGCGCCAGCCGCCGCCACCGCAATGTATATTCAATGTCATCAAGAGGGGACCAAGGCAAGTAGCCATTGATAGCCTTCTCCCCCAGGAATTTATCCAACCCTCTTTTAAAGCCATCCAAATTAGCGGCCATCACTACATCTTGTGGTACCGAATCCCATAATTTAACTCTGTGCTGTTTTTAATTGTTTTTAATCCTATGTAAACCGCCCAGAGAGCTTCGGCTATGGGGCGGTATACAAATGTAATAAATAAATAAATAAATAAATAAAATTTTAAAAGTCCTTCCTTTTACCTGTCCTGAATCTCCCACCAATCAGCTTCATGGGATGACCCCTTTGGGTTCCAGTATCATGGGAGAGGGAGAAAAATGTCTCCTTGTCCACATTATCCACACCACGCATGATTTTGTACACCTCTATAATGTCACCCCTGACCCCCGCTTTTTTCCAAATGAAACAATCCCAGCTGTTGTAACCTCCCCTCATAGGGTTGGGTTTGAGGTCCCTGTGCTTACTTATGAGGTGACTAAGGCATGTGTGTGAGTGTCCTGTCTTTCATTGTCCACTCATCTCTCTGGCGGTCTGTAACCCCCTCAGCTTCTTCAATTAAAGCCCAGGGCGAAGGCATCATGAGGTAATTCCTCCCATCAGGCTTTTTCAGACTAAGAAACGCAGGTGGCCTGGGCGGCTGTAGAGCGATGGCGAGATGCGTCATAGAAAGGGCCTGTTCAGGTGACACTCCAAGTCATGGTTAGGCCACAAAGCGCAGCAAATGGTTAGTGAGTGTGTTCAAACCATGGCCGTGTGGCCACCATGGTTAGGAATGGTTCACATAACGCACTCACTAATGGTTCACATGACACGCTAAGCCATAATGTTTCGCCCAAAAGGCTTAACCACCGTGGCTTAGCGTGTCGTCTGAACAGGGTCATGCAGAGCTCCATCACACCAGCGATTTAGTGCACTCTTGCCATGCCTGGTGTGCGGATTTGCAGCACGGTACTCACATGACGCCGTGCCTGTCCTGCTGACACCCCGCCACTTCCCCAGCCTTTCCTAGAACGCTAAAAGTCTGGATTATTTGCCCTAAGTGCGTTTAATGTGCCCTAAGCCTCCATGTAGTTTTAAAAGAACTGGGGGCTTGAATGGATTGCCTCAGGTCCTGACAGGGAAAAGCCATCTCTCCCAGCAGCCGGCTCCAAGCTTCAATGTAAACCCCAAACCTTGCATCCCAGACTCCAAAGCCTTTTTTTATATCATACAACACCTGAATCTCTGGAGAGACAGGATTGTTCTCCCTCGATGTCCCCAAAGAGCCAGACTAAAGGGTCGTTCCATTTTTGCCCGGCAGAAAGGCAGTCTGGTCGAAGGGCACATCTGCCAGGACCTGACTGGAGGGAGAAAGAGAAGGGGAGGGGTGGAGTGGAGTGGAAGAGCAAACAAGCGAAGGAGCGAAAGAGCAGCTCTTCAGGTGAAAGGGATCATAAGCTTGACGCACTAGTAAAAAACACGAAGGCAAACCGGGGTTGGCGGGGGAGGAATTAGGTGTGATGGAGGTCTGAGAGAGAAAGACACAGCACGCCACCGAAAGGAATTCAAAGAAGTTATAAAACAGCCTGAGCATGAGGTAGGAAACTGGGTGCCTCCATCATGGCAGAAACACCTTGCAGGAAATTGGAGGGGCGATTTTGGCATAACACTAGCTCCACCTGTTCCCTGGAGCTGGCACTGCCTCCCCACCTCACAGTTGCTCCAGGGCTTACGGCAATGTTGCTGTAAGCGTCTGCAATAGAGCAACAGCGACCCAAATTTAACATTTGCAAGACGCTGACGTTGCCCATCTCTGAATAATGACAACAAAATGTTGTCAATGTTTCTCGGAAGAGGTTTTTCTCAGAAAAGTTCGGCGATTTTTCTTTTCTTGCTCACCCAACCCTAGAAATAAGAGAGCACTGTACAGATGTTAGGTATGGAGAATATGAAGGTGGTGTTGGTATTGTTATTATTATTATTATTATTATTATTATTATTATTAATTTCATCATCTCTTTCCCGCTCATGGCAGTTTTTCTAGATGGACATGACAGGCTTTGCCAAGGCATGCTGTCTTTTACAGATTCAGGAATTTCCTGACAATTGAGCATGTTTTAAGTATGACTGCTTTCTGGATGTTGGTATGGATGTATTTTTGGAGGCCCAGTTTCTGGAGGTTTTCTGTATAAGCTTTTGATGTGACTCTGGTGACTGAGGTGACTAACGGAATAATTGTCACCTTTTCCAGATGTCATAGTTCTTTGACTTCCATGGCCAGTGGTGTATATTTGTCTCTCTTTTCCTCTTCCTTTTCAACAACATTTTTGTCATTCGGTATTGCTATGTCGATGAGGTATGTGTGGTTTTTCTTTTTTGTTATTATTATTATTATTTATTTATTTATTACATTTGTATACTGCCCCATAGCCGAAGCTTATTATTATGCATTTAATGCTTCTTTAATTCATATGTTTTGGAAATGTCCAGTAGTTGCCCCCTTTGGGGAGGAGGTTATAATAAGGATAAACTTTGTACTGAAACAATCTTTAATATGGAAGGATGTGCATGTCCTCCTAAACTTCCCACCGGCTTTTTGGAAGTTAACACATGGTCAACACAACCGGACTTCCAGAGCCCTTATGACAACTAAAAGACTTATGCTATCACACTGGAAGGACAAATGCCCACCTTATCATAATGCAATGGACTGCGGATTTAACAACACGATCAATATTTGAGCGGGTGTTATATATAGGTATGACGTGTGGGTGTTATACATACAAGTGGCTAAATACATAGATATAGTAGGCTGACCATCTGAAAAGGAGGACAGGGCTCCTATAACTTTAACAGTTGTAGAGAAAAGGGAATTTCAACCGGTGTCATTTGTATGCAATTAGTTCCTGGTGAAATTCCCTCTTCATCACAACTGTTAAAGGTGCAGGCACTATACTAGAGTGACCATATACAAAAGAAGGCAGGGCCCCTGCAACTTTAACTGTTGTGATGAAGAGGGAATTTCACCAGGAACTAATTGCATACAAATGACACTGGCTGAAATTCCCTTTTCTCTACAACTGTTAAAGTTACATGAGCCCTGTCCTCCTTTTCATATGGTCAGCCTAGATATAGGGTCTGCTTTTCTTGAAACCTATGCATAACTCTCTCTTTAAAAAAAAACAAACCAATGGTATACCCGATGGGAAAAGGATGATTTTCCTATATATGTAATGTTTCTTTCCTACGATTATTTTTAATGTTCTGTTTCATTAATATTCACAATAAAACGGGGGGAGGGAATAAAATTATTATTATTAGTATTAGTACTTTTATGCCACCTTTCAACCAAAACCTCTCCCACCGTGGCCTAGATATCATCCATTCAACAACAGAGTCCCTGCCCGCAGGCTTCCAATCTAAAAAGACACAACACAGAGAAGGATGCAAAATGGAGGGGGCCCGCTCCGGGAGCCCCTTAGGGTTGAAAAGTGGCATAGAAATACTTCAGATAAATAAAATGTATTTGGCTTGTGCCCCAGGCTCTTCCTGACAGTACCTAACCCTTAGAGGAGGCATTCCAGTCTTTTAGGATAGGTAGAAACTGCCAGGAAAGCACCAACATAGGCGTGCACAGCTCGTTTCATAAGAGTGTGCACTCTAAAGGACTCGATTGGAGCGGAGGAGAGGAAAGTGTGCTTTCTCCCCCCCCCCCCCCTGCTCCAATTGGGGCCAAATCCAAATATAATTTATTACGGTCATAGACCAGCAGATTAAAAGTAGCTACAAATACAGCAATTATTAAAAACCAATTAAAAATAACAAGAAGAAAACAAGTCAATAAACAGCAAATTAAAATAGATAGAATTACAACTATTATAAAAATGATCCAAAAGTCACGTATCTGAGACATAAAATATCCTAAACATAACAGTAATAGCACCTCCACAAATTTTACTATCCTCAATTCATCATCATTTTCCTACAGGTGATAGCAGATGCACTGAATCGTGCTACATTGTATGTGACCTGAGAATTCCGATCTGATAATAGATATTCTAAGTAAAATGCTTCAGATCTTCCTGGTTTTTTAAGAAGAATTGGGGTAATTAAATCTCTGCGGAGGTCACGATAAAAAGGACAATGGAGTAGTACGTGAGCTTCAGTTTCTACACTTCCCATATCACATGGGCATAACCGTTCTTGGACAGGGATTTTATTATATCTGCCTTCCAGAAGCGCGGAAGGTAGAACATTTAGTCTGGCTAGCATGAAAGCTTTCCTATATTTGGGAATTGATAAGCTTAACATATAGTTTGGCATTATAAATGCTCCTACATAGTTCTGATAATTGGGATAGCGTGGAGTTAATCTCAGATGGTTTTGAGGGTCGATGTCTCTGATTCTCTGTGTGATAGCCACTTGAGCCTTAGTGTATCCTAAGACCTGTATGACATCAGCCGAGAAGCCCAAATGCTGCAATTTTGTCGACAGAGTCCTTTTCCATTTGGATTGAAATGGGTCAGTCAAAACCAGCAGGGCAAGACCCACAGGAGAAAAAGTTAGCTTTAACCAGAAATTCACCTTAAATATAAGCATTCGCGCCTCCATCGTAATTTGTCCTACCTCTAGCCGTAGGATTGTATTAGGCACACAAGAGGGGACTCCTAGTATTGCTCTTAAAAATTTTGTTTGTGCAACCTCAAAAGGGGCATAGTCATCAATAATGCATATCTGACAGCCATACATCATCTGTGCAATTACTTTAGCAGTGAAAACTTGCATGGCTGCAGGAATATATTGGCCCCCTTTAGCATAATAAAAGGAGAAGAGTGCTTTAGCACTCCTTTGAGCGTTTTCAATGGCATGTTTTGTTTGGGATTTCCATGAACCTGACGATTGAAAGGTTATACCTAGGTATTTGTAGGAGATAACCTGCTCAATCTGATGACTATTTATCCGCCATCGGTGCTTGGTCCTCTTTCTATTGAAAACCATGACCTTAGTTTTGTTATAATTTATTGTCAGCAGTTCCTCTTTACAGTAGGTAGCCAAAGCGCATAGAAGACGCCTCAAGCCTATACTTGACAGTGATAGAGGTGCTGCATCATCCGCGTATAGGAGGATTGACAAAGATCTATTTGCCAGTCTGGGAGGATGTGAGTTTATTCCTTTCAAAGACTGAACTAGGGAATTAATGTAGAAATTAAACAAAGTGGGGGCCATGATACACCCCTGTCTTACTCCATTGTAAGTGGGTATTGATCCTGTTAAATGTCCAGCTCGGCTACATCTGACCTTCATGTATGTCTTTTCATGGAGACGCCACATAAGTATGAGCAGTCTCCTATCGATGTTAGTAGCCTCAAACTTTTTCCATAACTTATCTCTGGGAATTGAGTCAAAGGCTGATTTGAAGTCAATGAATGCAACATGCAGACCTTCTTTAGTTGATGACGCATATTTTTCAGCAATGTGTTGAAGAACTAGTCCTTGGTCAACTGTGGATCGCCCCACTCTGAATCCGGCTTGCTCATCTTCGATGATGTTTTCTTGTTCTAGCCAGTCTAGCAGTTTCTCGTGCAGGTGGGAGGCATATAGTTTGCTGATTATACTCAGCAGGCTTATTGGCCTATAATTTGCTGGGTCGGATCGTTCGCCTTTTTTATAAATTGGAATGACAATGGCTAGACCCCAATCCTCAGGGATGTGTGTCGTATGGTCAATGCATGTAAACAGAAAAGCTAGTATAGGAGCCCACCAATCTATATTTGCTTTTATCATTTCAGGGGGTATGTTGTCGCACCCGGGGGCTTTGCCTGGTTTTAATTTTGAGATGAGATGTCGGATTTCTTGTGAGGAGACCGGGGGACACATGGGTAAATTTTTTATGTCGATCTTGAATAGTTGTTGGTAAGTCTGTCCCGACGTAAAGATGGTGCCAAAATGCGCTTCCCAGGAATTTGGAGAAATAAAATATTCCATATTTACTGTTATTTTTGGCCAGGCACTTGAAACCACACTCCAGAAGGTTGCAGAGTCTTTATCTCTTGCTGCATTTATTAAAGTTTGCCATGTGGTTCTTGTGGCCTGCATCTTTTTTGTTTTAATTAATTCCTTATAACGCTTCTTCAGTGTGAACCATTCGGAAGGCAGTGTTGGCCGATCTTGATCTCTGTACAACTGGTATTGTTGTGTTAAAGATTTTTTCATTGCAATACATTCATGGTCAAACCAATGCTTAGATTTTTTTAGTGTGGAGGTTTAGTTGAGCATTGGGCTTCAGATGATTTTGCAAGAGCATAATAATATCTTGGTACAATGTAAAGACTATTGTTGGTGAGTCTGCAGTTAGTAATGCTTCTCGATACTGAAGTTTACTTTCAGAGTACAGTATCTCTGTTATGTTATCGCTTAGTCTGTTAGTCCATTTTATTCGTGTAAACCTTTTCTCAGCCTCTAAGTTTAGCATCCACGTACACTCAGTATGAGTAATCTGAGTGGCGAGATTTAGTGTTAGGACTAGAGGTAGATGGTCACTCTCAAGACGTTTACATACCCTACAAGTGGATATAGCATTTAACAAATTATATGAAGCTATGAAGTAGTCAATTGTAGAGGCTCCGACACCTGAAAGGAATGTGAATTCACCAGTTTTATCGCCTTCAATACTCCCATTTAAAATTACCAAGTCGAGTTTATTTACCAGTTGCATTAGATAGAGGCCAGCGCGGTTGCAACACTTACCTTTCGACTGCCTGACTGGTATAGAGTGGGCCTCCTCTTGTTCAGGTAAATTTTCATGGAAGTAAGAGTACAATGTAAGGTCCGTCTGCCCTATCCTGGCATTTAAATCTCCTGCCATGATTATACGAGATTCAGGATACAGGGCTGTTAGTTCAAAGATGTACTCTTCTAACTTTAACCAGTTTTGCTTAATTTGTTGTTTTTGACACATAGGTGGGAGGTAAGCATTGATTATCAGTAAACTGTTTGACCTAAAATTAATGACCAGGGCAATCGCTAGATGTGACAAGGAGGCTGGTCTAACAATGTTTGCCCTGATGCTGGTCGAGATCAATACAGCCAGGCCTCCTTTGGGTCGACCACCTCGGAGGCTGGGTTCTGCGTCTAGGGAGTACGCAGAGAAACCATTTAAAACCAGATTCTCTTTGGCCCAGGTCTCTTGTAACAGTATGATGTCATGCTTAATTATAAAGTTTTGAAAAGTAGGATCCTCAACTTTGCGCTGCCAGCCTGCTATATTCCATGATAAAAGCATCAGAGATCGTTTTTGTTGATGTAATTTTTTCCGGTGCATTTTTTGTCATGTCGAACATGGTGGGGTCCCTGGGCCCACTGAAGGTCTCAAGAGATTTTGAGCTGGTTTCTCATTTTGTGAGATTTTATTTTGAATTTTGTAGGCCACCATTTGAGAATCCAGCTCATCTACATTATGTGGTGCATGGTCCAGGCCTCTCTGATGTTTGGTGTGTTTTTGGGGGGGGCCTTATCTGCAGTTCCCACTGGTTCTTCCTGATGTTCAATTTTTTCCTCCTCAGATCTGGGTCTGCTGACATTTGAAATTACCCTGGTTGTTTGGTTTAATTGGTTAACAACAGGGTTCAGTTGTTTTTCTGGCGAGCCTAATTCGTTCTCCTCAAGGAACCTCATGCCAAGCAAAGAAATGGGCTCCTTCCCTGTAGGTTTATCAATTATCGTTGGGTAGGTTATATTACTCCTGAGACATCTATTCTTTGATGGTGGAATGAGTTCTATGTCAGCTATTGTGTTTATAACGCATTTATGTTCCTTAGATATCTCTAGGGTGTCTTGTCTTTTCTCTTTTGAGGGTTCCTTATATTCGAATAAGGTAGGGACGTCTAAATCATGTTGTTCCTTCACTTTAGTTGGACCCTCAGTTCTCCCAATTTGAATGTTTGCCAGATGTGATTTTAATAGGTCTAGTCTTAGCATTATTTCTTGTTGTGCCTCATAAGGCAATGCACAGAAAGAGTTCATTAGCATTTTTTCCTCCTTCTCAAGAGGTATCTTCTCAATTGGGAGAAGTTTCCTTGGTTCATACTCCCTTAGTTCATCGTATTGACTTTGCTTAGTTGTTTCATATAAAGAATCCAAGTCGATTAGATTTCTTGAGTAGCTATTTTCAATTGCTAATCTGCTTTTTAAGCTTGTTTTACTTTCAGTGGCCAGTGCCTGAGGGGGGGCAGTATTCTCAAAGAATCTTAAAACTGAGATGCCACACCTGGCTAAGATGTCCCTAGAGGCAAAGACCTTGCTAGCTAGGCTTTGTTCGGCAAAGGCAATCACAGCACGCGCACGGATATAATTGTAAAAAATATATTCCACGTTTTTTATATCCGTTATTTTAAACAAGCCCTGGCTTACTGGCCTCAGTATCTCTAAGAGATGTCGCTTTCGCTCATGCTGGGTTAATAAGCCTTTAGGTTTGGGGTAGTTGCTCATTACCAGCTTTTGGCGATTTAATGTCAGGTTCCAATTTTTATTAGTTACAGCCTTCGTTGGAGAGATTTTTCTTTCGAGTGGAATAATAGTCCAAGGGTCATGTGTATCCAAATACTCAAGTCGAGCCTCTGTTGATACTGGTGAGTTTTGGTGTGCAGAGAAATCAGGTTTGACTCCCAGCATAGATGTTTGATTTTCTTCTGCATGTTTCTTACTTGTTACTTTCATTTTTTTATGATGTATCGTCTTCAAGTTTTTGGAGTTTTTTGCCTTCTTTACGTTTTTAAGCCCCTTCTTGGAATTTCTAGGTCTTTTCATCATGTCCATTATCCTACTCGTTTTCCCATGTAGGTTTGGAGACTTGTTTATTTGAGAGTTTAAATTGGACATGCTGTTCGTCAGTGCTATTAACAGGTTGTTGCTTGCAGACAAGTAGGATTTTATATGTTCAATCTCCTTCATCAACAAATAAATCCAACCTTCAATTGGCAGTCGCTCCTTATGAAGTTTCTCTGTCTGAATAGAGGACGTATTCGGGTTTGTTTTCCCCTTATCTTGGGCCAGTTCCTGTATTTGCTTAAAGATTGCATCATTTAATTCATTATTATCTACAGCTGGCTGCATTCGTCCTGGAAGTGATATCTGTTCCGCAAATGCCAACTCTGTTGCTAGATCTTCATTTAAAAACTCCTCTGCTGGTATTTGGATATTCCCTTTATAAGTCAATGTCCAATCCAAAATGGGGTTTGGGGGGTTTAAAACCCCCTTCTCAGTTCCAACAGTTTCCCTTTTATTTTCAAGGTACTGAGTGATCTTTGTTTGTTTTTTACGTTTACCCAGAAGGGGATCAACAGCAGCGGGTGCAATTCCCAAGGTCTTATAGTCCTTTCTGGTAAGCACCATATCTCTTATTGTAGATTCCAGTTATATACTTCCCGGCAAAAGATATACTTGTTAAAATGACTCAGTTAATTAAGTGTTTGCTTACTGCCCAGCATAGCTCACTTTCTCCGAGGTGTGGGTGGATATCTTCCGTCTGCTCAAATAGTTGTAAGCACTGCAAATTCTGTAAACACTGTTTGTTTTCACCGATACGCCTTAAAGAAGCTGTGTAATCAGCACAGACTTTCCAGAAATCTTCTGAGAAGTGTTAGGATAAAATTTACTAACTAAAAACTAAAAACAAATTGAAAAAACTAAAAACAAACTACGGAGCTCAACGCAGAAACAACCTTCCTTATCGCCATCTCCCCCCCCCCCGCTCCAATTGGGGCCTAAAGGTCCCGATTGGCGCAGCGGGGGTGAAAGAGCAGGCTTTCCAGGGCCCCCAGAAAGTACGTAATTCTAGAGTGATCCTATGGAAAGGAGGACGGGGCTCCTATATCTTTAACAGTTGGATAGAAAAGGGGAATTTCAGCAGGTGTCATTTGTAGGCAGGCAGCACCTGGTGAAATTCCCTCTTCAGCACAACAGTTAAAGCTGCAGGAGCCCTGCCCTCTTGACCAGATACAAATCCAGGTCAGGGCTCATGTAACTTTAACAGTTGTAGAGAAAAGGGAATTCCAGCCAGTGTTATTTGTATGCAATTAGTTCCTGGTGAAATTCCCTCTTCATCACAACTGTTAAAGTTGCAGGGGCCCTGCCTTCTTTTGTATGTAGTCACTCTAGTATAGTGCCTGCAGCTTTAACCCTTGTGATGAAGAGGGAATTTCACCAGGTGCTGCATGCATACAAATGACACCTGCTGAAATTCCCCTTTTCTATGGATCTGTTAAAGACACAGGAGCCCTGTCCTCCTTTCCATATGGCCACCCTACGTCATTACCCGCAGCACACTAAAGGCAGCCACTATTAGTGTGGTGGCGGGGGGGGGGGAATTATGCACTTTCCGGAGGGCCCGGAAAGCATGATTTCCGCTCCACCACTCCTGATTGGAGTAGTGGAGGAGGAGCAGCAAGCACGCATTCCGGGGCCTCTGGAAAGTACGTAGTTTCCCCGGGGATGCTAATGATGCTTTCTCATCCTCCTTAAAGCAGTGGGGGGCATGGGAAAGTGGAGACAGTCACAGGAAATTAGGGTGTGCCTGGACACGCCTGGCACACCCTATGCACATGCCTATGAGCACCAAACAATCTGGGGTTGAGGGAGAAAGGACGGGGCCAGAGGAAGGGATGGAGCCCTCTGGGATCCCGGGAGGGCTGGCTGTGACCCACGGGCCAAGGTTCAACAGATCTGATCCCGTAGAGGCTGATGACTCCAATGTCCAGGGGCCATGAATCCGCTCTGGGTTTCGGTTAGAACCAGCCTGAACCCTAAGAGAGATATACAACATGCTGAAGCCATTTTGAGGATAGGGTTCAGCACCTCGAATTGCTTCTTTGGAGTTCCGACTGAAACCTGGAGCCACCAGCCTCCGCTGCCCTGGTCTGTAAAGCAGCTCCCTATCCCCATGGCCAAATTAGCGTTTGTTTCATAGTTTACCATCCAAGACATGCTTCAATCTGGATTTCTTTTGTTTTTACCGTGAAAAGTAAAGTATTGTGACAGCTGTGTATGGGAGCCACACTGTCCAAGGCAGTAACAAAAGGCAGGTGAGCATCTGGCCTTCGAGACATTTTGGAAGTCAGGGGCTTGACAGCAAAAGGCTTTTTTTTCCTTTTGGCCAAAATACTTTGACACAAGCAGGCATCTTTCTCCCTTTGGAGGCCAGCCATCACCTTCTCCATCTTGACACTCAGCCCAGGCTCGACAGGAGGAGACAATGCCAGACAGAGCGGCCCATAAATAACAGACGCGGCTTTTGTAAGTTGCGGGGGGGGGGGTGATTAGCATGGAAACAACCCTGCCTTCTGCTTCAGAAATGTTGCTGAAGTCAGGGAGGGACCTGCCGCTTCGTAGGAGACCTCTCTGGTTTAAATGTTTTTTTCCTCATCATCCACAATGGCAACCGAGCTGCATTTTAGCAGCGTCTCTGTATCCCTGAGATGATCTTTGAAAGACGTCCTAGGTGTGAGTGGAGTCTTGGGAGCCAGATGCTGCCTTTAACCCCGACCTACAATATGGAAGCCACACATACAATTCATCTTGCACACCGATCCTTCGCTGTTGACCCATCTTCGGTTCAGACAGGATGCCAAACCATATCTGAGTGACTGGAAACATGCCCCGTGCTTGCATATGCTCGTTCATTCTTCCTCCGCTTCGTATTCTCTCTAGGGCCGTGGAAGCCTCGGCTTCAGAGACCCGGAGCCTTGGCGGACGCATTATTGGCAAAGCTGCCATTTAGCACCCATCCCTAGTGGGGAAAGAGCCTACAACTCCTAGCATGCAATGCCTGGGAGGGAGGGACTTGCCAGCACCCAGGAATGGCAGGCACTTGCGGCCTCGCCACCGCCTGCCCACTGGCGCAATCGGCCACCCACGTGATCTGGGACGGGCAAATCATTCTGCCAGCACCCCACAGCCACCTGCTTCCCTTGAGAAACACCCACTTCTGTGAGCCCAGCTCTTACCAGAAGTGGGCGACTCTCGGGGCAAGCAGGCGACTGCGGGACTCTAGCAGAACATGCGGCGCCCCTTCCAGGGACTTGCCCATCCTGGATCACGTGGGCTGGCGGCGATCACACAGGTGGGTAGGGGACTGCAGCAGAGGTGAAGAAGCAGATGCCTGCCATACCTGGGCCCTAGTAAGTCCCTCTCTCCCAGGCATTGCATGCTGGGAGTTATAGGCTTTCCCCACTAGGGCTGTGCGCTAAATGGCGGCTTCATCATAACATGGCTGCTGAGGCTTTGGATATCCGAAGCCGAGACTCGCGCAGCCTTAGGTCTTTCTCCTTCACTTCCTGTTTTGGGCCATAGTTTGCCGTGACGTCCAAATCAACAAACCATCATTTGCAGTAACCTACAGTGGATCGCAAAGGAAAGAAACAAGTTCTCAGGATGCAAAATTGATTTACTGACAAGAAGCCCGACGCGTTTCGACCTGTCCTTTATTGTAAGGCCTTCGTCAGGGGGCTGTAACATGGATGATAAACTAGAGTACAATGAAACAACATCTTAAGACATATTTCTGCTAATGGGTTAATTGGCAACTGAAAAAGGTAATCCTCAAATTCATTCTTATATTCTTAGTCCATTTTTTTCATGGGCTCTGCCAGGTGTTTCCATGTAGTTATGGCAAGATCTGTCACAAAAAGATTAATACACAAGACAATCTTTTTGCTAGAAGAAATTCCGGAGACACTTCCTTCTAGTAAGTAAGGGCTTGTGTGTTATATTTTTGCCATAGGCCAGATTTATAAGATGTTTAATATTAATATATATGCATAGGTCTTAGCAGCACTCTGTCATGTTTATACTGTTTTTAATGCCAATATATATGCATAGGCCCTTAAGGCAATGTGCTTAATTAACCCATTAGAAGAAATATGTTTTAATACGACACGTTGTTTCATTGTACTCTGTTTTATCAAGATGTTAACAGGCCAGTGGCAGTCCACTGAAGGGAAACATCTGACATGCAGGAGAGAGGAGTTGATGAGGAGGCCTACAGTACTGCTTTGCTCAGATTCGGGCCGAGGCAGTGCAAAGCCCTACTTTAGTGCTTTTTACCAAGAATTATTAGCCATCCTGGCTGCAATGTACATTGAACTGCAACCTGTTAAACTACCTCCATTGACCACTAACTTTCAGTGTTTGAAGTTGGCCAAACCGATCCAGCAGAAGGTAGAATCCTCTGGTTGGAAAGGTCACCTAGACCAGCCCCTCCCCCCACCCACGGATGCAAGAAAAAGTAGCAAGAAGAGAAAAACCTCCATCGGTATGCAAGGATTGAACATCAGAACATTATAATTATTTTGGATCAGAAGGCCTGCTAAGAATTTTTATCCACTCATAAGAGAACTCCACAACAGAACAAAAGCCTCACTCAGAACAATGTTTACCAGACGAGTAGAACTCTAATAAGAAATGAACATCTGCTGTCGTATATGCAGATTGGGTGAAAAGACAGCATTTTAAAGGAATGAAGCTTGAAATCTAAGACTGAAACTTAGAAGAACATGTTTTATAAGAAGACTCAAAAGAACCCTCGTGCACAGATGAAGAAATAACAAGATTTTTAAGAAGGAAGCATACTTAGTGATGCATTTGTGTGAATAAAGCTGCGACAATGAGTTTTTCAAGTGAATCACAATGTAAGGAAAAAGTTATGCACAACTGGCAAAGAAATATTGTAGAACAATATGAACATATTATCTTGGAATTGTTGCAGACCACAAGCTGAATATGAGCCAAGAGTGTGATGTGACTGCAAGAAAAGCAAATATATTTTGGGCTACATTAATGGAAGTATAGCTTCTAAATCTCGCGAGGTTCTGGACACCACACTTCAAGAAGGATGCAGACAAGTTGGAGGGGGTTCAGAGGAGGGCAATGAGGATGATCGGGGTCTGGAAACAAAGCCCTATTTATATTTATTTATTTATTTATTTATTGCATTTGTATACCGCCCCATAGCCGAAGCTCTCTGGGCGGTTTAAATAGGATTAAAACAATTACAAACAATATACTAAAATTAAAACAGCAAAAACATACAACATACACACAATACACACATACATTTAAAACCACTACAACAACCCAAATAGCTACAAAAACAAAAACAAACCCAGGCTCCTCAGATATTGCCAAATGCCTGAGAGAAGAGGAAAGTCTTGACCTGGCGTCAAAAAGATAACAATGTTGGTGCCAGACGGGCCTCGTCAGGGAGATCGTTCCACAATTGGGGGGCCACCACAGAGAAGGCCCTCTGAGTAGGCACTCGGAGGAGAGACTGAAAAAACTGGGCATGTTTAGCCTGGAGAAGAGAAGATTGAGGAGAGACATGATAGCACTCTTCAAATACTTGAAAGGTTATCACATGGAGGAGGGCCAGGACCTCTTCTCGATCATCCCAGGGTTCAGAACACGGAATAATAGGCTCATGTTACAGGAAGCCAGATTCCAGCTGGACATCAGGAAAAACTTCCTGACTGTTAGAGCAGTACGATAGTGGAACCAATGACCTAGGGAGGTGGTGGGCTCTCCCACACCAGAGGCATTCAAGAGGCAGCTGGACAGCCATCTGTCAGGGATGCTTTAAGGTGGATTCCTGCATTGAGCAGGGGGTTGGACCCGATGGCATTGTAGGACCCTTCCAACTCTACTATTTTATGTTTCTATGATTCTGTGATTCTATGCTACACCAAGGTAATGACATAGGATTTAGGGACACAAGCACTTGCCCATAGAGAAACCATACTTGCCCATAAGGATCCATAGGACAGGAATCCCTATGATCAAGTATGGTTTCTCTATGGGCAAGTGCTGTCCTTTTTGCCCCCATGGGAAAGTGCTGTCCTATGGATCCCTACGGGCAAATATGGGTTCTCTATGGGCAAGTGCTGTTCTATGGATCCCTATGGGCAAGTATGGTTTCCCTATGGGCAAGTACTGTCATTTGTTTTACTATGTTCCCATTGATTCTTATTTTCCTGCTGTCTCAGGCCCCCTCTACAAGGATGCGCTTTTGCGCCTGGTTGTGAGATTATGCGCACTATCGCGGAGGCGCATTTACGCCTAATCCCTCTGCACGGGAGGCGGCGAGAGGCGGCGAAGCGCATTAATTGATGTCCAAAAAGCGCTTTACAAGAAGTTAATGCGCATAATCGCTTGTTCACACGGGGAAAATGCGCTTTAACGGCCGGAGCAAAATAAAACTCGCAATTTAACGCGCATTCGATAATGCGCATAATCCGGGAGATAACGCGCCTCTACGCCCGTTTTGCGCTCCGCTGGTGTGGAGGTAAAATTTATAATGAGCCTTCAAAGAGCATTAAACCTCTCTTGTGGAGGTACCCACTATTTGCCTATGTGTGAAATGGGTTTTGTGGTCTCCCATCTATTTTAATTTAAATCTTAGAGGAGTGGGCTTGGCTATAAATGCCTTTCTCTGTGTTGTGACATACCCTGGATAAATTGTTTTTTAAGACACTTTAAAAAAAGTCTGATCTCTGTTGGTTCTAGGAATTTAGTATGCTGCAATTATGTAACCCAAACACACACTCCCTTGCAGTCATTGACTTTTATTTGTCTGTTGCCTCAGTTTGCATGTGTGTGAAATGGGCTTCTTCCTTTCTCATCACCCTTTGCTTTCAGTAAATGGGCTCTGCCACAAACTGCTTTCTCTGTGTTATTCGGGAGAGGGAGGGGGTGATCCCCTTGGCTCTACCTCTACTGAAACCATTTCCGCCCCACCAATTGGGGTTAGGTAACTGAAGTTTGGGATGGGGACACTCATAATTGCATCGCACTTAAAAACCATGATGCTTAAACTTATTTATTTATTCCTGGGCAAGGTCCTAGAGCAGGTGGTTGCTGGCCAGCTCCAGGTACTCTTGGTTGAGACCGATTATCTGGATCCATTTCAGTCGGGTTTCAGGCCTGGCTTTGGCACGGAAACAGCCTTGGTTGCCCTGTATGATGACCTATGTCGGGAGAAAGACAGGGGGAGTGTGACTCTGTTGATTCTCCTTGATCTCTCAGCGGCTTTCAATACCATCGACCATGATATCCTTCTGGAACGACTGGCTGAGTTGGGAGTGGGAGGCACTGCATTGCAGTGGTTCTGCTCCTACTTGGCAGGTCGGCTCCAGGTTGGGGAACATTGCTCGGCTCAGTGGATTCTCCAGTATGGGGTTCCGCAGGGGTCAGTCTTGTCCCCCATGCTGTTCAACATCTACATGAAACCATTGAGAGCAGTCATCCGGAGTTTTGGAGTGCGTTGTCATCAGTACGCTGATGACACGCAGCTCTATTTCTCCTTTTCATCTTCATCAGGTGAGGCTGTGGATGTACTGAACCAGTGCCTGGCTGCGACAATGGACTAGATGAGGGCTAATAAACTGAAACTCAATCCAGACAAGACTGAGACGCTGTTAGTGGGGGGTTCTGCTGACCGGATGGAGGGTCTTCAACCTGTTCTGGATGGGGTTGCTCTCCAGAAGCGGAGCGGCCACGTGGCCGAGGCCAGGGGAGGGAGACTAGAGGCAGCTCCTTTCCCCCTCTCTGCCCCTAAGTTGAGGCTTTGCCTTTATCTCCCGCCTAGTACCCCAGGACAACCTTGGGCGGGGACCCTCTACCCCTGCCAGCTGGCGCGGCACCATGTTGGGGGTCTGAAAACACTCCCCTCCCCCGCGTAGTGCAAGACTGGTTTCATTTTTAAAAAAGCCCTTTATTGGTTGCAAAGCAAGGACGCTAGGCGGCTGGAGGCGATTTATTCCGGCGCTCCTCCTGCGGGAGTGGTGCGGGCGCTCAGGGAAGCGGCCATGGGGCTGGGGCGGCGGGGTGGGTGGGTAAGGCGTCCGGCCCCCGAAGCAACGGCAGCTCTTCTCAAGCGGGCGAAGAAGCGACTGGGGGGCGGCTCCGTCCTCCCTCGCTGAGTTCCGATCCAGGCGCCGAGGGCAGCGCAGGGCCTTTCCCGTGGTGGCGTCCTGCCCTGTCTCCCGGGGAGGCATTGCGGGGGGGGGGGGTAGTCGTTGCCCTGCTGCAAGCGAGACGAGCCGTGCGCCGCGCGTCCCCCGCCGTCTGTCTGTCTCTGGCGCGGAGGACGAGGAACTGCGGGGAGAAGGCAGGAGCGGGGCGCGGAGGGCCCCCGGTTCCGTCCAGCCAAAGCCGCCGGTAGTTGCGAAAGCAGCGAGCGGGAAGAGGGTGGGGCGGAAAGACAGGAGGCGGTCAGGCTTCTCAGGGCCTGGCGCTTGCCGCCGCTCCCCCCCCCTCCCCGCCGTAGGGTCTGCCCGCAGGTAATACACACCTTTCCGTTTCAGGCCTCTTAGGCGCCTCGACAACGCTCGCAGCCTGCCCTGCAGCGGCCCCGCGCTTGCCATCTTATCCTCTGCGCGAAGGACCTGCTGCCCGCGGTGCTTTTCTACTCGTTTGCCGTAGGGAGGGCAGCAATGTTTCTTTCCCGATGGCGAAGATGTCCTTCGGAGCGCACCAGGCCAAGCGGGAAGGGGCGGTGGGGGGGCAGAGGGGAGAGAGGGGTCTGTGCAGATGGATTCATAGAATCGTAGAGTTGGAAGGGGGCTTATAAGGCCATCGAGTCCAACCCCCTGCTCAACGCATGAATCCACCTTAAAGCATCCCTGACAGATGGCTGTCCAGCTGCCTCTTGAAGGTGTGGGAGAGCCCACCACCTCCCTAGGTCACTGGTTCCATTGTCGTACTGCTCTAACAGTCAGGGAGTTTTTCCTGATGTCCAGCCGGAATCTGCCTTCCTGTCACTCGAGCCCATTCTTATGTGCCCTGCATGTGTCCCTCGTTGTCGTCAAAGGGACCCGCAAACATCCATAGGTGGGGAGTAATGACATAGGTATGCGCAAGGGGTGTGCCCAAGCACACACTAACGGCCCAAGCAATAAACGTTGAATTGAGGGGGGGCACCTAGGGATCCAGAGGGGGATCCAGACGCAGCAGGAACCGTCCTCCGGCTGTTCTGCCGCCTTGCTGAAGAACTATTGCCTCCGAGAGATCGCCACTGCTCCTGGCAGCCGAGCAAAAAGGAATCTCTCTGCTGGGAGCCTCTCTGCCTGGAGCCACACTTCAAAGAGTCCACACTTCAAAGAGCCTCGTAAGCCCCTCCTCCAGCAGGTGTCACCACAAAGCCCCACCAATGCTAGGGCTTGAGCATCTGCTCAATTCCCACCTCCCTCAATGGCAACGGCCCTCCCATGGTCAGGCAAGCTGAACGTGGAGTAAGGCATCAGTGTCTACAGTGTTTAATAAATGAATAAAAATAATCTCCCTTATGTTCACCTTTTTTAAAAAAAAATCCCTGGGTGCGCACCCTAATGAAACATGCTGCGCACGCCTATGAGTGACAAGCGTGCGATAAAACGCACGTCTGATGATGCCGAGACTGGACAAGAACTTCTGATCCCACACATCTGGAGGATACCCTGCTGGGGACAGCTGGTGCAGACCTGTCTGCCTGCCACCTCTGTTCAAACAAGAATTGGCAGGTTTTTGGAGCCTTGCCAAAAAGGTTATCTGAAGGAACTCCTCCCATATATACCTGCCCGGGCCCTAAGATCATCCTCGGGGGTCCTTCTCCATGAGCCCCTGCCAAAGGAAGTGAGGCAGGTGGCTACCAGGAGGAGGGCCTTCTTTGCTGTGGCACCCTGGCTGTGGAATGAGCTCCCTAGAGAGGTTTGCCTGGCACCTACATTATACTCCTTCAGGCGCCAGGTGAAGACCTTTTTATTTTCACAGTATTTTCACAGTTCATCAGTTTGATTTGTAACCTTGTTGTTTAAATTCGTATTTTAAATCCTTATCAATTTCTGCATGGCTGCTCGGTTTTTATCCTGGTTGTGCTTTTATACTGTATTTTAAATTACGTTTTTATACTGTCCTTGTTTTATATTTTGAATGGGTTTTAATTGTTTTAATTTTTGTAAACCGCCCAGAGAGCTTCGGCTATTGGGCAGTATAGAAAGGCAGTAAATAAATAAATAAAACCTGCAAAGCTTGTTTTTCAGAGGCAACGCAAAGCGTGAATGCCAAGGGCAGCTGTGTTCTGGCATCCCACCATCAAACCTCTGGGAAAGGACTAAGGTCCGTCTAGGGTCGCTCTGTGGGCATCTTGAGTTTCAGATTCCCCGCATTGCAGATTCCCCCTGGCTCTTTTCTTGGCTCCTGGCCAGCCCTTTTCACCTTTGGGAAGAATCCAATCCTCTCCCTTATTGAATCCTCAGACCTTTTATCTCTTGTGCCTCCCTCAACAGATGCAGAGGGATTTACGCAGCTAAGAGAGCGGCCTCACTTTATTTCATTAAGTCTGCCTGGCCAGCTAATTGTTGCATTTTAAAAACCAGCCTCACTTCCCTGGGAAGGGGAGGGGGGGCTGAGAAAGCGGTTTCTCCGCCTTGAAAAGCTGAAGCACAGCAGTCTTCAGTGGAAGCAGCGCAGTGCAGTGGTTAGAGGGCTGCTCTAAAAGGGCTGGGAGAGCCTGGGTTCGAATCCCCACTCAGTCATAAAGCCCACAGTGCCACCTTGGCCCGGTCGCCCTAATCTACCTTGCAGGGTTGTTGTGAGAATTAGAAGGGAGAGAGAACCATGAACAGTGCCCTGAGTCCCTAGGTCTGGGGAACTGGCCAGCACCCACCCTTCACGTCAGAACATGTGCACCCACCACCATTGTCTGGCTCTCTGTAGAGCTATCCATCATAGAATAGTAAAGTTGGAAGGGGCCTATAAGGCCATCGAGTCCAACCCCCTGCTCAATGCAGGAGGTTGGACTCCCTTCCTGGTTGAATTAAGCCACACGGCTAGCATCTCTTCCTGGCTAGCCATGTGCTGTCATTGTAGGCATCACAGAGCATAAATGCTGGATTTGAGGAGGAATGAACCTATGGGGCCAAATGAGAAGAAGCGTTCAAGGCATCTTTGCATTTCACATGCACCTTTTTGCCAATGCAAATGGACTTTTTCCCTGCCTGAGACCCTGAAAGCTGCTGCTAGATGGACAAAGCAGTGGAGGCTGGTGGCTCCAATATCAGTGGGGCGGAGAATCCGTTCCGGGTTCCAGACTATTTGTTCTCCCCAGTGGAGGCTGGTGGCCCTGCTGGTCCTCCTGCACATCTGTTACCTGCTCACCTGAGTCAACTTCTGCTAGTCATTTATGCCCACAAAGCTCCTGACAGATCCATCGCCTTTAAATTGAACAGCCAAAGCCAACATTTCTGTCTTAAGCCATTTCTACAAGCAACAATTAGAAAGAGACAGAGAGAGAGAGAGAGAGAGAGAACATTTCTTATAGAACACTTCTAATTTGCCAAGTGCTTTCCAAGCTTTATTGTTTGTCCTCACAACAACCCTGTGAGGTAGGTCACTACTATCCCCGTCGTACAGGTGAGGAACCGAGGCCAGCCAAACGGACGCATCCAAGGCCCGATGGAGATTCCGTGCCGGGGATGGGACTCGGATCCAGGCCTCCACCCCCACCCCCACCCCCACCCACCCCTGGTGCGAGCTCAATCCTTTATCCACTAAAAATACATATTCCTTTCCCCTACAGGCATTACTCAAATGTAAAAATCTACATTGATTAGAATGTACGTTCGCTATCACATTTCAAATTGCTTGCTTCCTAGCCCAACCACAACAACATTCAGAGGTACCGCATTCGAGACCCAGGTACCACTTTGGATGGTCATGAGCTGACTGATTTCCCACGTGTGAAGGGGTGCAGGGGAGGATTGATCCTCAGTGGAAGAGCAGCTGCAATGTACAACCCGGACATCTCTCGTTAAAGCATGCGAGTTGAACCTATTTTACCCCAAGGGCGGAATTCCATTCCGGAGAAAGGGGGGGGGGGGGACGGGACGTGGCCAAGGACAAAGGGGCAAGGTCAAAATACCAGCATTTTTAACATTCTTCCCGCCAGTAACTAAGTCTTAGGAGGGGCATTTCAGACTTTTAGAATGGGGGGGGCGCATTTAACCCAGGAAAACACCAAGCAATTGCCAGTTTGGGGGGGAAGGGGGGGACATAGCCATTTGGGAAAACTTGGCTGTTGGATTGAAACTTGGCCCACAGGCCTGAGATTCAACACCCGGGTTAAAGACCTCAGGCCTTCTCTGCCTAAGCCCCTGAGAGTTACTGCCCGACAGCTGGATGGACAAATCATTTGAGCCGATACAAGCAGTGGAGGTTGGTGGCTCCGATGTCAGTAGGGCAGCGAGTCTGCTCCAGGTTCCCGGCAGAACTCTAAAGCAGCTATGCAAGGTGCTTCATATTGCCTGCTCCATACCTTGGACAGCTCTTTTAGAGTTCTGACTGGAACCTGGAGAAGGTTCACCGTCCCACTGAAATTGGAGCCTCCAGCCTCCACTGACTACACGGTAGCTTCTTATTTTGCTATCAGTATGCCATTTGCTCAGTTCCCTTCCATCTCTTTGGGGAACAATCTGGTGTGAATGTGCTGGCTGAGGCATGCTGGGAGTTGTAGGACTTCTTTCTGTTCAAACATGCATGGGATTGCACCTTAAGCCACCAGCTCAGAGACATCCATCACGCTACCTCCATCAGGGCAAGGATGTCCTGAAATCGCATTGATATCTCCCTTCCTTGAAGACTATAAGGGACAATGATAAGGAGAAAGGCCATAGCTCTGTGGCAGAGTCCCTGTTTTTCACGCAAAAGGTCCCAGGTTCAGTCTTCACCATCTCCAGGTAGGGCTGAGAAGGTCTCATGTCTGAAACCCTGAAGACAAAATATATATGGACCAGGTATCAATGTTTGGAAACCACCTGCCTTGGATCCAGAGCAGGTCCATATATGCATCTCCATATCTACCAACGAACCCTTGGAGATCAAAAACACTGCCAAAAACTTCTGTTTCACCTCAAAATGCAACAATGGAGACAATTCAAACATTCTCAGCTGCAAGAGCTGAATAATAACCATGGGATGTAACATCCATGCAGCGCCCCAATCCGTTACACATCTCATCAAGCTGGAAAAGACTTCCACCCAATCAGCGTGCCTAGGACCTGAACCCTGGTCTATGGCAATGATGAGAATTAGTTCTCCATCGTGAACCGGTGTGCTTACAAGGCCAAGTTAGATGTTACACGGGAAACGCATGAATAGTTTTCCACTTGTATGTTAACGGAAGAGCAGTTGCGGCAGTTTTAGCAAAAGGACAGCAGAAGGTGAAGGAAATCAGAACACAAGAAGAGCCATGCTGGATCCGACCAAGGGTCCAGCTAGTCCAGCACTCTGCTCGCACAGCTGTCAACCAGGAACCCACAAGCAGGACATGGGTGCAACAGCACCATCCCACCCATGTTCCCCAGCAACTGGCGTATTTAGGTTTACTGCCTCCGATACTGCAGGTAACACATAGCCATCAGGACTAGTAGCCTTTGATAGCCTTTCCTCCAGGAATTCATCCAACCCCCTTTGAAAGCCATCCAAATTGGTGGCCATCACTACATCTTGGGGTAGCGAATTCCATAGTTTAACTCTGCGCTGTGTGACGAAGTCCTTCCTTTTATCTCTCCTGCATCTCCCACCAATCAGCTGCATGGGATGACCCCCGAATGCTTGACCCTTTCTCCACCACTGTTGGTCCAACAAAATCGTAATCTCTCCCCACTCCCCACTGCTTTTCTCCTATCAGGGAAAAGAGGCAGGTGCCCCATATCTTAATCAGCATAGGGGGAGAAAGCAGCGGAAGGGGAACGGAAAACTGGCAGGAAGGTGAGGGGTCAAGCATCCCTGCCCTTCCACCTTTTTTCTGCTCCCAATTGCAGCCCCCAAACCTGTTTTGCCATTTAGAAACGAAATATTCTACCCACGTCTGCCTTTAAGCGTAATGGACTATATATATTGTTATGTCCATTGATTGTACTCTACAATTAGTTTCTACCTGGCCGATGAGATGGTCTGCTTCATGCTGGCATTTCATCAATTAAACAGGGCTGCTAATTTTAGAAACCGGCTCAGGTAATGCCACATTTTTAGAAGTAGCTTCCCAGCGGGAGAGAGAAAGAGAGAGTCGGGATTTATCTGGGTTGAAGACATTCCTCCCCAAAGACTGCAACAGGGACAATGACATCTTGATTGCTGTCGGCTGAAATGTAAATTGAAACCTTTGAACCGTTCCTGTCCTGTCTCCGCCCCTGAATTCTTGTCTCTGTTACCTTTGAATGACAGGCGGTGCATGAAAATTCTTATTCTTTAAGGGAACGACGTCACAGAGTTGTGCGTTGCACTTGGGGCTGCAACATGCTCTGAGCGGTGTGCGTGTGTGTGTGTCTTCCTTTGGGGGACAGGTTGTGTCAAGCGCCACTACCATGTGAATGCACAATGCGGCTGGCAGCTGCGATGCAGCAGAAACACTTTCTACTCACACACCTCCCTTTGCAAAAAAAAAAAAAAAACCCAAAAAAGGAAAAAAGTGGAGTGGGGGGTGGGGAATCACTGGAGATCACGACGCGGCACATGGCAGTCTGTTTCAAAATTCATCTTCGGAGCTGTCCGCTAATAGCATCACCCGGTCTTGCATGCTGTTAAATTCCCTCTGCTGGGGAGGAGGGGGAGAGGAAGAGGAGGGAAATGGAAGACAAACAGAGAGGGGACAGGGAGGGAGAGGGAGAGAGAGAGAGAGATCAGCTACAGGGCATAAAACCTCATTTCTTTCTTCCCCACCTAAGTGCATCGGTGCATTTCATCTCTAAAGGAGACAGGTTAGAAAATGGGGCGAGGTGAGTGTGGTATCGAGAGGACCAGAGACCCCAAAAGGGTGAAATCTATGTCATTGGGTAAGCTCCTTGTCCCACCCTGAAGGCTAGCAGAAGCAGCAGATCACTTAAAGTGCTAATTATGCAAACCAGATCAACCTGATGGATTTAACCTCTGAGCAAACTTGGATAGAACTCTGCTGTTATTCAGCAGAATTCACCTGTCTGGTGTGCAAAATCTGTATCACTTCAGTCTGATAGGATGTTCTGTCCTGTCCAGTGGACAGGGCTGGAAAAGGCCCAGCTCTGGGGCTGTGTGGATGCTATGCTAGTGCAAAATCACATCTTACTTTCTTTAAGTTTCTGGTCCTTATGGTTGGAAAAGATGTGCTCAGAAGCAATTGCACAACGCCTACAGGAATCTCATTGGGAAGAAGGTTTCCATGGGTCAGAGGGTGAAACGTTGGTGCCCTGAGTGGCTCCTTCCCTTAGCATGTCTACTCAGAAGTAAAGTTCAATGGAGCATTCTCCAGGTAACTATGTAAACAATGGTAGCCTAAATCACACAAAACCAGTTGTTGTTTTAAAAAACACACACACAAAACACTGTAGAATGAATTAGGCGGAAAAACAATATTATTTTGGGGAATTTCTCCAGGTTGCCTAACTTACCGGACTCACTGGGGGTGGGAGCCATGCTGGCTTGGAATGATGGTATTTGCAGGCCAACAGAGGGCGCCACGTTGGGGATGGCTGCATTAAAATAATGCATGCTAGCAATCCAAAGCCTGTTTTAATATATTTTCTTCTCAGCACAAATACAGTGTTCATTACCCCAAGCATAAGTAATCCAGATTGATAACAGGGACCAGAAGGTTTGGGCATATCAAACCTACTCTGGCCCACTTGCATCGGCTGCCTGTATGTTTCTGAGCCCAATTCAAGGTGCTGGTTTTAACCTATAAAGCCTTATATGCTTGGGACCACAATACCTGACGGAACGCCTCTCCCGACATGAACCTACCCGAACACTACGTTCAACATCTAAGGCCCTCCTCCAAGTGCCTACTCCGAGGGAAGCTCGGAGGACAGCAACAAGGGAGAGGGCCTTCTTTGTGGTGGCCCCCCCAATTGTGGAACGATCTCCCCGACGAGGCCCGCCTGGCGCCAACATTGTTATCTTTTCGGCACCATGTCAAGACTTTCCTCTGCTCTCAGGCATTTAGCAATATCTGATGAGCCTGGGTCTGTTTTGTTTTTAGACTCATAGCATTTTAAGTTATTATAGTGGTGCTAAATGTATGTGTACATTGTATGTTTTTGCAGTTTTAATTTTTGTATATTGTTTTTAAGTGTTTTAATCTTATGTAAACCGCTCAGAGAGCTTCGGCTATGGGGCGGTATACAAATGCAATAAATAAATAAATAAATAAATAAAATAATAATAATAATAATAATAATAATAATCCAAGCGCCTATGTGTTGATTTGAATGAAAAGGTGGCACTTTTTGCGAGCCACATGTGTCCAGGTGGGGGCCGGAGCACCTCCACCGGCTTCGAGACAGGGCACTTTACCTTTCGCTTGTGTCTATTGAAGACATTCCTGCGCCGGCGATTCATAATCTTGATGCTGTAAAGAGCGCCTAGGATGAAAAGGGCCCCAGCGATGCCAACCCCCACCGGCACCAGCATTCCAGACATGTAACCGGCCTGCAAGGAAGCGAGAAGCGAGAGAGAGAAAGGGACAAAGGCAAGAATGCGAAGCAGGCGATCAGCTCAGCTCAGGCTCGATTATTCGCCACTGTTCACAATGGAGCGACAGCTCTGCTTCTCTGTAGCTTTGTTGCAACATTTGGAACACCTGATGCCAAGAGAAACGGAGCAGCAGGGGGGAAGAGGGTGATCAGACCGTTCTTTGGTTTTCATCAAGTGAAAGTGCAGGAGAACAGAACTACCTTCACTTTGAAATGCATTCACATTTTCTTTGCTGACCTCTCCCTTTCTGGAAACAAGCTCATTTATAGACCAGGTGACAGTGGTCACCATGAGGAAGGCTGGAATTGGGACACACACACACACACACACAACAAAACACTCTGCCTGCACAAGCTCTTGGAGAGGAATGTCGAATCCAGGAACTCTCAGCAAAGGGATACTATGGGGAGATTGGAAGAGGTCCCATCAGGGTGTGACTGGCCAGAGGGTGGGCCACCAGGGCCTTGAAGCAACCCTCAAAGACATGAAAGGCTTTTCCTCACAGCTGCTCTTCCAGAAGATACATTTGAGTCTTACGGGAAACCATGCATCCAAATGTCACCCTTTCGGATCCCTGAAAACCAAAAAAACAACAACCCCGAAATGAAGAGCTCCGTACCTTATCTTTCAGCTTTTCCATCCAGCTCCTCACTAGAAAACCAACAACAGAAACGTTAATTGCAATCGTGAGCAGTCACCATTAAAAAGACACTACGCTACACCCATCAGTGTAAAAAGACACAAAATGTGAAAATAATAGCTCCTTTTCTCCATGACCTGTAAACGTTTCTTAGGCCTCCTCCACACGAGACGTTTAATGAGCCTTGAAGGCTCATTATAAATTTTACCTACACACGAGCGGAGCGCAAAACGGGCGTACAGGCGCGTTATCTCCCCGATAATGCGCATTTTCGAACGCGCATTAAATAGCGACTTTTATTTTGCTCCGGCCGTTAAAGCGCATTTTCGCTGTGTGAACAAGCGATTATGCGCATTAACTACCTGTAAAGTGCTTTTTGGGCATCTTTTAATGCGCTTCGCCGGTTCTCGCCGCCTCCCGTGCAGAGGGATTAGGCGTAAATGCGCCTCCGCGAAAATGCGCATAATCCCCGAACCGGGCGCAAAAGCGCATCCTTGTGGAGGGGACCCCAGTGTTCTTTTAATGCGATTTTTTTAAAAAAAAATAGCTCTACTATTGTGTACATTGGAAAAGGGTGTATTTGCATCCAGACCCGCTGCGGTTTTATAATAATTAATAATAATTAATATAGCCTGTGTTGCTTTTGTAACATTAAGGTTGTACAAAGATGGGGGGGGGTTCTTTTCGCATGCCTGTTTCGACCCTGCAATACTTGACCAGGTGTGCATTTAAGCTACAGCCTTGAGGCAGAAAGCAAGAGGGGAGGAACAGGCATTCCTGTGCCTGTCTTGTTCAAAGAGAGCGTTGAAAGACAAAGAGATTCTTGAAGGGGGGGGAGAGAAGCTTCGATAAGGAGTCTAGGAGTGTTTTGTTGTGAATATGGAATTTGTCTAGTATGTATTAATAACTCCTTTGTTAACTCATTTGCCCTGTCTGGGTGTATGGATAAGGTTCACTGCTAATGTCCGTGTAAATTAAAGCATATTTCCTAACATCTGTGTGAAGAAGTCCTTCCTTGTTTCTGTCCTGAATCTCCCACCCATCAGCTTCATAGGATGAGCCCACTGAGTTCTAGCATTATAGGAGAGGGAGAAAAATGTCTCCCTCTCCACTTCCACTACACCTTCTAATTAAAGTATAGTAATGATTTCTAAATTTGCATTTTTAGATATAAATTAGCACACACAAAGTTATAGGGTGACCCTATGGAAAGGAGGACAGGGCTCCTGTTTAACAGCAGTACAGAAAAGGGAATTTCAGCAGGTGTCATTTGGATGCAGGCAGCACCTGGTGAAATCCCCTCTTCATCACAACAGCTAAAGCTGCAGGAGCCCTGCCCTCTTTTGGATCTGGTCACTCTAGGGCAGGGCTCCTGCAGCTTTAACTGTTGTGATGAAGAAGAGTGAATTTCACCAGATGCTGCATGCATACAAATGACACCTGCTGAAATTCCCCTTTTCAATAAAGATACAGGAGCCCTGTCCATATAGTCACCCTAACAAAGTATGAGCAAATCTCTGTCCCTTTTTTGGTGATGCATTTCCCTTTTGGGTGGGGAGGATGCATTAAGTAACCACCCTACAGGCACCACTTCCTGTCAGCATTTATAAATCAAAGTGATAAAACAGTGTTAAACCTACGAGCGATAAAAAATATGGCACGGAAGAAGACAAAGAGCTTCCTTTAGGAACTCTGCTGGGATCATCCATGAAACGTGTCCCTTATAGGCAAGAATCAATGTGCTGACGCTACGCAGGAGTTCTCCATCAAGGTGTAATGTTCATATAATAATAAGGTGACCAGATAAAATCCAGGTCAGGGCTCCTGTAACTTTAACAGTTGTAGAGAAAAGGGAATTTCAGCCAGTGTCATTTGTATGCAATTAGTTCCTGGTGAAATTCCCTCTTCATCACAACAGTTAAAGTTGCAGGGGCCCTGCCTTCTTTTGTATATGGTCACTCTAGTATAGTGCCTGCACCTTTAACTGTTGTGATGAAGAGGGAATTTCACCAGGAACTAATTGCATGCAAATGACACTGGCTGAAATTCCCTTTTCTCTACAACTGTTAACAGGAGCCCTGACCTGGATTTTATCTGGTCACCCTAATTATAATAATAACAAAATAAAATATAAGAGATACCTTTTCCCCCAGATGATGGTACTGGAGAAGTAATCTGATTGATTGATTGATTGAAAACAAGCACCAGCAATTTGTTTATTTATTACATTATATCCCACCTTTTTTCTTCTTGCAAGGAACACAATCCTCCTCCCTTCCATTTTATCCTCACAACAACAACCCTGTGAGGTAGGTTGGGCTGAGAGTCTGTGACTGGCTCAAAGCCACCCAGCGAGCTTCCACAGCCGAGTGGGGACTAGAACCTGGATCACCCGAGTCCCAATCCAACACTCTAACCACTAGGCCACACAGGCTCTCACACCACTCTGGCTCTCAATTCATGGTCTTTTGGATGTTTTGGCCTACAGTTTCCAGTATCCTTCACCGTTGGCAATGCTACTGATGGCAGCTGTAGGCCAAACATCTGGAGTGCCCCCCTTTAGTCAAGCTGACTGGATGTAGAGCCCAACCCATCCGAAGGGCAATGGCCAGTTTATAATCTGAATGAGCCTCTAAAACCTGCTTCTGAAACCTTTGCCCCAGCGTAGTATCTGCAATGGCGCCCTTAACCTTCAAAGGTTTCTTGCATGTAGTTGAGAGAATTCACAGGTATGACCCCCCACACACACTCCAGCCTGAGAGAAAGCTGGTGCTCCACTTCTCAATATCTGGGGGCCTAGGGCTCATGTGCCTTTACAAGGCAGAAATCCAGCAGGTAAAGCTTTACCCACTAGTGCACGTTCGTGCCAGGGAAAATGGAATCTGTTGGATTTCTGCCTGTCGGGCACCTACTAACTCAAGGGGTGGGCAGCTGCGGGGGCCCTCGGCCTTTTCAACAGCCCTCTCCAAGTGATGAGTTCAGGCCTCTGGCAAGACTGGTCTGTCCCTCTGTCAGTGGCCCACCGGGCAGGGAGGAAGATGCAGAGGGAGAGGAAGAAAGGGGTGTCAGAAAGAGAGAGAAAGAAAGAGAGACGGAGAAAACAGGAAGCTGCCTGGCACTGAAAGAGACCAGTATTGTCATCACTGACTGCAGCAGCAGCCCTCCCAGGCTTCAGGCAGGATCCTTTCCTCGCCCAACCTGGAGATGACAGGGACTGAACCTGGACCTTCCGTATGCAAGGCAGGGGTTCTACCGCGGAGCCAGGGTCCTCCTCACTTTGATGCTCCCCCACTCTCCCATTGTTCAGTTCAGCTCTGCCCCTCATCAGCCTACAGCCCCCAACAGATTACCTTCAAAGCAGGGGTGACCATCCTGATGGTGTTGGACTACAGCCCCCAGCACCTCTGACCTTGGGTCCTGCTGCTGGGGGGCTTGGGGAGTGGAGTCCAACAACGGCAGGGACCCCAATCCAAGCCTGAAGGAAGGCATCCCTTGGCAGAGCAAACAAACCGTTCCCTCAACCCTGCTCTAATGGCACAGGGGCCTGGGCAAAAACTAGGCAGCAGCTCCATCCGAGAGCTCCTCCTCACTCCTCCCTGCCCCCCAAAGCTTCTTTAAGAACATAAAAAGAGCTCTGAGGGAGCGTCTCATCCTACGTCCAGCCCTTAAGAACATAAGAAGTGCCATGCTGGATCAGACGAAGGATCCATCTAGTCCAGCACTCTGTTCACACAGTGGCCAACCAGCTATCGACCAGGGACCCACAAGCAGGACATGGTTCAACAGCACCCTCCCGCCCATGTTCCCCAGCAACTGGGGCACACAGGCTTACTGCCTCAGATACTGGAGGTGGCACTTAGACATCAGGACTCATAGCCATGGATAGCCTTCTCCTCCTCCAGGAATTTATCCAACCCCCCCTTTAAAGCCATCCAAACTGGTGGCCATCCATCACCA
This sequence comes from Anniella stebbinsi, assembly GCA_029215795.1. Lineage (NCBI taxonomy): Eukaryota > Metazoa > Chordata > Lepidosauria > Squamata > Anniellidae > Anniella > Anniella stebbinsi. Next base: position 367,271,083 of record JARDYH010000001.1, read on the forward strand.
CATCTTGTGGTGGTGAATTCCATAGTTTAACTATGTGCAGTGTGAAGATCCTTGCTGTTGTTTGAGGACCTTCTGCCTGCAAATGAGCTTGGAGTTGCACAGCCTCCTCACCTCCTTATCTGTCCCCTAAATTGCACTGCAGTCACGTATTAGCAAGCCACCAATGAGACCTGCCATTTTGACCCCCTTTTCTAAGCAACATGTACACTTGCTTTCCTGTGGGCATCTCCCTGCCTCCCCAAGCTGTTCACCTGAGAAGTCTGGAGGAGAGTCGTTTTCCCTCAGCCTCTTGCACTGTCAACCCTTCATATTGCTAATTGCCTAATTCGCCGCTCCAGAGTGACGTGAGAGGCCTCTTAATATACTTGTTTGCATCGCCTTCACACTTGGGATGGAGGGAAGGGGTCATCTCCTAGCCTAAGGGCCTTCACCTTTCAGGCAGATGATTTCAATTCATCATTGACTCGGATCCCAGCAGCAAAAGGAGACAACGGCTCAGTTCGCATTCGCATGTAACGAAAAGCTGGAGGAATTTCCCCGCAGGGCTTCTTGTTGTGCCGCCATTTTGAAAAATTAGGGCGTGGCGGGGTGCCCATAACTTTCTGTTACATGCAAACCCAATGAAAGTGGGTTGTTTGGATGGTTCACAAGCCACCCACAACCCTAAAACAGCCCATGGGTTCTGAGTGGCTTGCCAAGCACCCCAACAACTCACCCTCGCCGGGTTCACACATATCAAGAAGCTGCCGCGGCGGGAGCTTGGATCGCCAACCTGGCGCCACGGGTGCCACCACCCTAAGAAGCCAGAATGGGCTGCACTGATAGTGTGAACCAGATCTTTCTCTCAATGCCCGGTTCGCATGGCCATCATTGCTTAAACAACCCATGGTGGCTTGTTAAGTCCCAGTGCATGTTGGGCGTCATTTGCCTAATTACCTGCCAGGGCACATGTTATTACCTGCCATGTTATTTGAATCCGGGCAGTATGGCTTGTGGGGATAACTCTCAAATAACAAAACAACAGGACATGGGTGATCATACGAACCGGATCTGTCTCTCATGTTTCCGCACCTCTGCAGGTGCTGGAGGTGTCATGATAAGTCCCAATAAACAGGGAGAGTCCAAACATGAAGGCAACTATGTTGATTCATTTCAAGGAACCAGCTATTTCAGTCTCTACCAAGAGCAGGTCCTTTGGAAAGCCAATGGGTCTCATTGCCCATTCAAGACCAAAACGAGCCCAAACTATTTTGTAATACAACAGGAAACAATACATCATTGTTGGGAAATTCATTTGCTCCCAGCTCCTTTGAGAATTGCAGCTAAGCTCAGAGGGAACAAGGAATTCTGAGCCGGCGTGGAAGTGACAGATGAAAATTAAAAGAAAAGAGTGCTCCCTTAGATGACTGGCAGACACAGGCGGTGTGACCCCATTATGTGGCTGGCAATTTGGCCATTATTATTATGTTTGATAATGATCCTCTTCTTGTACATCATGACATTTTCCTTCCGTAACGTTCCGCGACAATCGCCGAATGCATCAAACCCATTTTGAAGATGAATATGGGAACACATCGGAGTAAAATGGCCCTATTTGGAGAGTAGCACTCTTCAAATATTTGAAAAGTTGTCACACAGAGGAGGGACAGGATCTCTTCTCGATCAACCGAGAGTGCAGGACACGGAATAACGGGCTCAAGTTACAGGAAGCCAGATTCCGGCTGGACATCAGGAAAAGCTTCCTGACCGTTAGAGCAGTACGACAATGGAACCCATGACCTAGGGAGGTGGTAGGCTCTCCCACACTAGAGGTATTCGAGAGGCAGCTGGACAACCATCTGTCAGGGATGCTTTAAGGTGGAGTCCTGCATTGCGCAGGGGGTTGGAGTCGATGGCCTTATAGGCCCCTTCCAACTCGACTATTCTATGATTCTGTGATTCTATCCATCTCAAGCAAGGAGGGCCAGGCCTCTCCTTTGACAAGAGGACCATCCTCTTTTGGAAGGGATCCTCCATTTGAAGAGTTGCCCAGTCAGGTTTGAAGATAAAAACAACAAAGCATCTCGTGGCGCCTGAAAGCCTAACACATTTATTTCGGCGTAAAGCTTAAGTGTCCACAAAAGCTTCTGCCAAAATGAATTTGTTAGTCTTTTAAGGTGCTGCAAAGCTCTTTGCGGTTTTGGCTACAGCAGCTCAGCACGGCTTCCCCCGCTGGAAACGGGTTTAAAAATAAAGAACCACAAGATCTGGAGAGCAGATTGAATGGGCAGACACAGCAGTCACCTGCTCAAAGTCTTCCACACTACACTGAGACGTATTTCTGTTTAATTATGGTAGTGATTTCTACGGGCACAATCTTATGCATGTTTAGACAGGAAAAAAAGTCCTACAACTCCCAGCATCCCCCAACCAGGCTGAGGGATGCTGGGAGTTATAGGACTTTTTTTCCTGTCTAAACATGCATAGGATTGCGCCTTAAATTTGCATCTGTACATAGAAATGAGCATGCACAATTTTTATGCAAATCACTGTCCTCTTCGGTCTTCGTTTTGGGGCCATGCATTTCCTCTCTTTGGGCAATTCAGATGTGGCCACTTTACTGCCCATGTCTCCTCCTCCACAACCACTGCCACGTGCCACAGCAGAAGGCTTCCCTCCGTCTAACGCACGCAGCATCCAGGTGCAAGCATCCGCGTACGCCGTGTCCGCTGCTTTTGAAAGGAAAGCAGCCGTTGTTCTTTGGGCTGAAGATGCTTCAGGCGGCAGCGGCGGCGGCTGACAAGATGCTGCCACCATTCGAAAGCAAACCTCGACAGCTGCAGTGTGTCAAACGGCGTGCCGTGCGTGCCACGTGGGACCTTAATGTTCAACTAAACATGAACACAGAACATCTGCAACTGGGACCACTTTGTGTTTTGTTTTTCCACTTCAAAGCAGCCATGGGGCACTGTTAATTAGATTGGGGAAGTGGCTAGACAGAAGGGGAGGAATCAACTGGATTCTTCCACACCCTCTCCTTAATCGGAAAACTTATTTATCCTTGGAAAGCAGGAGGATGAGGACATACAAGTATTTAGATGTACAGGCTCATAAGAACATAAGAAAAGCCCTGCTGGATCAGACTGAGGGTCCATCTAGTCCAGCACTCTGTTCACACAGTGGCCAACCATTGTTATCTTTTCGGCGCCAGGTCAAGACTTTCCTCTTCTCTCAGGCATTTGGCAATATCTGAGGAGCCTGGGTTTGTTTTGTTTTGTTTTTGTAGTTTTTTTTGAAGTGTTGAAGTGGTTTTTAAATGTACAGATTGTGTGTATGTTGTATGTTTTTGCTGTTTTAATTTTTGTATATTGTTTTTAATTGTTTTTAATCCTATGTAAACCGCCCAGAGAGCTTCGGCTATGGGGCGGTATACAAATGTAATAAATAAATAAATAAACCAGCTGTCGACCAACGACCGACAAAGCAGGACACGATGCAACAGCACCCACCCACCCATGTTCCCCAGCAACCTCTGTATACCAGCATACTGCCTCTGATAGTGGAGATAGCACCTAGCCATCAGGACTAGAAGCCATTGCTAGCCTTCTCCTCCAGGAATTTATCCAACCTTCTTTTAAAGCCATCCAAATTGGTGGCCACCACCACGTCTTGGGGTAGCAAATTCCATAGTTTAACTATGCGCTGTGTGAAGAAGGTAAATAAATAAAATTTTTATTACAGCCTATTGGCCAGTAGTACATAATTTAAAAATACATAATAAAGGACTGGTATTAAAACACTTAAAATAGAAAACATTGGTGAGCTGAACATAGGGCTCACCCCTTAAAAAGTAAAGTACATTACAATAATTATATGAGTAAGCAACAGTGCGAGGCTTTTCACCTACTTAATACTAGACAGATTAAAATGCCAAGAGGTATACTATTTATGGTGAGTTGGCATGAGGAACCGTAAGATGCTATACAACCATTAGGGCTCTGCAGCCAATTGCGCAATGGAGGAACTTGGCTACTTGCAGGGTCATATAGTTGTTTGAGCCCTGCAGGAGTGTGTGAAGAAGGTTATGTGTCCTGAGTCTCCCACCAATCGGCTTCATGGGATGACCCTATTGGGTTCTAATATTATGGGACAGGGAGAAAAATGTCTCCCCAACCACATTATCCACACCAGGCATAATGTTGGACATCTCTATCATATTTTCTCCTTAGTCTTCTTTTTTTCACGTGTACCTGTATGTTTGAGAGGCTGAGGCATGCTGGGAATCGTAGGTCTTTTTTTTCCTGTCTAAACACGCATAGGACTGTGGCCTTACTCAATTAAACTGAAATACATTTCCTTATTATTCAAAAACTCAACACTTCCTTTGAGCTGTTATTGACGGAAGTGTGAGATAGCTAGACACTTCATCAAAAAAAGGCAACCATTCATGGTTAGATATAAAGGACTCTCTTAAATATGACTTTTCCCCCCTGATAGATTATTTCCCCTTGCTCAAGTCGGTTCAGTTTTACCGTTTCAACCATTAGCCAGAACAGCATAGATCATAGAACAAAATGTTGACTCCACATTATTTGGCTACTGACTGCTTATTTAAAATGCTACATCTCTGCAGCGTGATTTATAACGTGGTGGGTGAAGGAAGTCAGGAAGAGGTTTTGATAAAAAGCCAGAACAAATGAAGCCGCTTTACAAGTTATCTTAATGTTACTGTTGGAAATTATTTTCAAACTATTTTTTGAAGATGGACTAGTGTTCACAATCATTCAGTGTAGCTGAGAGATATTTGTCCCTCACACTCTGTGATACGAGGCAACAAAATAGATAGTGGCTGGGTTCTCTCAGGCATTTAGCAATATCTGATGAGCCTGGGTTTGTTTTGTTTTTAGGCTTATAGCTTTTTAAAGTTATTACAGTGGTTTTAAATGTGTGTGTATATTGTATGTCTTTGCTGTTTTAATTTTTGTATATTGTTTTTAATTGTTTTACTCTTATGTGAACCGGCCAGAGAGCTTCGGCCATGGGGCGGTATACAAATGTAATGAAAGAAAGAAAGAAAGAAAGAAAGAAAGAAAGAAAGAAAGAAAGAAAACAGTGACAAGCCAGAGTACAGGTTGAGTATGGGTTGAATGTGGTTTGTCATTGAACTGTGGGTTGCTGTTGTGTGAACCCAACCATGCTAACAAACCGTGGTTTGTTAACCACAAGCAACCCATGAAGAGAACCCATGGTTTGTTTGGGGTTGTGAACTGTGAGTTGTCTGTGATTTTAACAAACCAAGGTTTGTTAGTGCAGCTGGGTTCACACAACACAACAACTAAGGTGACCAGATAAAATCCAGGTCAGGGCTCATGTAATTTTAACAGTTGTAGAGAAAAGGGAATTTCAGCCAGTGTCATTTGTATGCAATTTGTTCCTAGTGAAATTCCCTCTTCATCACAACAGTTAAAGTTGCATGCACTATACTAGAGTGACCATATACAAAAGAAGGCAGGCCCCCTGCAACTTTAACTGTTGTGATGAATTTCACCAGGAACTAATTGCATACAAATGACTCTGACTGAAATTCCCTTTTCTCTACAACTGTTAAAGTTACAGGAGCCCTGACCTGGATTTTATCTGGTCACCCTAACAACAACCCATGATTCAACAACAACCCACAGTTCAGCAAGAACTTACGCTCAACCCATAATCGTGAACCAGCTGAGTTGTGGCATGCGAGCTCCCCTGATAGCTCAGGAAAAGCCAAGCAATTCCTCACACACGCACTCTAAAATGTCAAAGAGCTCAACATTTCTGAAGAAAAACTGCATGAAGGCCAAGAAACCATCAAACAGTCAATGGCCAGAGGAAGGGGACAGAGCTAGCTTGGAGAGCCCAGATGGCCAGCTGTTGTATCTGCTCAAGAAGGCAGGGCTCCTGCCGCATTAACTGTTGTGATGAAGAGGGGATTTCACCAGGTGCTGCATGCATACAAATGACGCCTGCTGGAATTCCTTTTTAAGAACATAAGAAGAGCCCTGCTGGATCAGACTGAGGGTCCATCTAGTCCAGCACTCTGTTCACACTGTGGTCAACCAGCTGTCAACTGGGAACCAACAAAGCAAGACATGGTGCAACAGCACCCTTCCACCCATGTTCCCCAGCAACTGGTGCATTATAGGCTTACTGCCTTGGATTCTGGTGGGAGCACCTAGCCATCAGGACCAGTAGCCATTGATCGCCTTCTTCTCCAGGAATTCAGCCTCCCCCTTTTAAAGCCATCCAAAGTGGTGGCCATCACTACAACTTGTGGTAGTGAATTCCAGAGTTTAACTAATTTATCTATGCAACTGTTAAAGACACAGGAGCGCTGTCCTCCTTTCCATACGGTCACCCTACCACTGGAGTCTGGCGCTGGCCCTCAACGCCGGGTTCTAGTGTTATGAAAGTGGGAGGGGAAAACATCTCCCTGTTGACTTTCTCTGCGCCTTACATTTTCCTGAAGCAGAGTGTTAAGATTAAGGCCTTCCTTCAGCAAAGCAGAAAAGCTAATGCCGGTGTTTCTCTCTGGGGAAGGAGGTCTTTCTTGTAAAATATTAGTCAGGCAGCTGCATCAAAGCAATAATTATGCCACCTCTCCATTCGGAGAAACACCGGGGCTTTGTAAACACGGAATGGTGTTAATGTGCCATTTCTCACCGATGCTGTAATTAAAAGAACTGCAGCCACTCATTAACATTCAATGGGATAATGAGGGATAATGGACCAGGATTTAAAGAAGTGAGGAAAAAAGGACTCAGTACTGGCTGAAAACTCGAGTTCCCCTTCCTAAGGAAGTGTTCCCCAACCTGGTACCCTCTATATGTGTTGGACTGCAACTCCCATCATTCCCAGCCAGCATGGCCATGATAGGAGTTATAGTTCAATACATATGGAGGACATCAGGTCTGAGCTAAGTGTTCCCAAAGAGAAAAAGAAGTCTTGTAAACAAGCCCCAAATGGTTACTTTGAGAGACTGCCAACTCTTCCCGGATTGGGAGCAGGGCCGGCCCTACAACAAAGCAGCAGGAAGTGGGCGCAGCAGGCAACACGGGATGATAAGAGGGACAAATATGGGGTTCGGGAGAGCACCTTCCAGATTGGGGGCCACAGGTGATTTTCCTTCAGAATAAAAGCAGCCAGTTTATGCAAAGGTTTCAGAAATACTGCGAATAGCATCACAGGTTTGTTTGTTTGTTTATTTATTTGTTTGTTGCAACGCTCTTGATTTGAACTGCAACTCGAATAAGCGCCAGAGAACATGCTGAATAGTCAGGGATTATGGGACCTGTAGCATAAAACGTCAAGTTCCTCACCCATGGTCTACATTGTTCTTAAAAGTCTGGTGTCCAGAACTGGATGCTATGCTCGAGGTGAGATCTGACTAGTGCAGAATGAAGTGGAAATCTCGTGGCCGCTCACGCAGCCTAAAACTGCATTTAGCCTTTTTTGCAGCCATATCACACTGCAGCCACACATGGTGATACTGTTCTTAGGGTAGAACGGCCGAAGAACTGTTCCATGCCCCCATATGATCACCTGTTCATGCTCATCTTCATCCCATGAAAATCTTCACCTCCTAACAGTGGCATCCTATAGGTATCTACTGAGAAAGATGTTCCATTGATTTCAATGGGACTTTCTCTCAGCTAAGCCTATATTATGACTGTAGCCTATGTTTCTACATAGCAGGTGGCTGTTAAAGGCAGAAGACGGGGTGAAGGTAGGGTGACCATATGAAAAGGAGGACAGGGCTCCTGTACCTTTAACAATTGTATAGAAAAGGGGATTTCAGCAGGTGTCATTTGGATGCATGCAGCACCTGCTGAAATTCCCTCTTCTTCATCACAACAGTTCAAATTGCTGGAACTATGCTAGAGTGACCAGATACAAAAGAGGGGCAGGGCTCCTGCAGCTTCAACTGTGGTGATGAAGAGGGGATTTCACCAGGTGCTGAAATTCCCTTTTCAATACAACGGAGCCCTGTCCTCCTTTCCATAGGGTCTCCTTAGAAGGCAGACCCATCCAAACAACCAGCATGATAGCCATTTGGCCGCCTTATCTTCGAGAAGAAGACCTCCCTTTCTCTGAAGAAAATGAACTGACCTCAGAATATGAAACTGCCTCGGAATTTGAAACTATTCTCCCACAAAAACCTCACCAGGAACCCTGCAAGTGTAGGAAGCTATTGCAGGCCCTGGAGAGGCTTAGTGCTGTTAGGAACTTTGGCTGAATCACATACAACTTCTTCTTCTTCTTCTTCTTCTTCTTCTTCTTCTTCTTCTTCTTCTTCTTCCAAAGAAAGTTGCCATTTTTCTTGCCTCTGACTTGCATCTCATTCTGAGCCGCTTTACACTACGTACAGCCAAGGCACCATGTCATTTTGACATTTTGGCTTCAGGTGCTAAAATCTCTACAGCGAGCGCTAATATTTCCAACCCACCAGTCATCACTGTGGAACCTAAATATCCGTCTACTTTTGCCCTAAAAATTATCGGTTAACTGGGGCTAATGACGGTCAGTGACTTCTTTGGTAACCTAGCTGGTCAGAGGACTCCAGGAAATGACCTTGCATTCCCAGCCAGTCTGGCTGGTTCATGGGCTGCCCTTCGCACAAGATTTTTGTAGGCAAAAGAGAGCAGTATAAGGAAAAGATGGACAGGCCATGGAGCACATTTTTTGCCAAAGGGACAGAGAGAAAGGGCCAAATTTTTGCAACGTTATGAAGGGAGAAGCAGATCAGAAAAAAACAAGAAACGGTTTCTCAGGATGCAAAATATTTATTTTCACGAAGCCTGATTGTCAGTTGCCATAGATTAGGGTGACCCTATGGAAAGGAGGACAGGGCTCCTGTATCTTTTAACAGTTGTCTACAAAAGGGGATTTCAGCAGATGTCATTTGTATACATGCAGCACCTGGTGAAATCCCCTCTTCATCACAACAATAAAAGCTGCAGGAACTATGCTACACTGACCAGATACAAAAGAGGGCAGGGCTCCTGCAGCTTCAACTGTGGTGATGAAGAGGGGATTTCACCAGGTGCTGCACGCGTACAAACGACACCTGCTGAAATTCCTTTTTCTATGCAATTGTTAAAGATACAGGAGCCCTGTCCTCCTTTTCATAGGGTCACCCTACCATAGATTATCACAAAAGACCATTATTTTGCCGGAAGAAATTCTGCAGACACTATCTTCTAACAACCCCCCGAGGAAGGCCTTTGAATAAAGTACAGGCCAAAAAGCACCTGGCTTCGTGAAAATAAAATATTTTGCATCCCGAGAATCCTTTTCTCTTTTTTCTGACCTGTTTTGCATGCTCTCCTCCTTTAGTTTTTGGTTTGACGGGAGAAGCAACATGACATAGCTACAGATAAATATGAGGAACAAAGGAGAGACAGGAGTCAAAGACAGGTCTTGGCCTCAAAGAGCTTACAATCAAGGCAAGGGAGGATTTTTGTTCTAAATCGGGTTCCCACAACCACTGAGGTTTGGGTGGCTTCCCAGGTTTTGCACGGTATTATTATTATTATCCCACCTTTTTTCCTCCAAGAAAAATCCTCCTCCTCTCCATTTTATCCTCTCAACAACAACCCTGCGAGGTAGGTTGGGCTGAGAGCCTGTGACTGGCCCAAAGTCACCCAGTGAACTTCCACAACTAGAACTTGGATCTCCCGACTCCAATGCTCTAGCCACTAGGCCAGACTGGCTCACATTCCGAAATGCAGAAATCCCGCTCCCAAGGCTCAGTTCAGTGGAGACGGAGCTCTGAGTGGGGCCGGTGAACCCGCTCTGGGTTCTATTATGACTGAAACCCAGAGCAGATTCACCACCCCCTAACATTGGAGCCAAACACTACCCTGGTTTAGTTACTGGTCTTTATTTATTTTATTTGTTTATTTCAACATTTGTATCCAGCCCTATTATCCCAAAGATCTCAGGGCGTTGTACAGATAAAATCAGAACAGCAGTAAGAGCTTTCAGCTAAAATAGGCAGGTATATTTTTATCTACTTTTATTTATTAAAACATTTGTATCCTGCTCTATTAGCACTAGGATCTCAGGGTGGCATACAGATAGAATCATACAAATAGTATAAAACCATAGACATGGCTAAAACCAAATTAAACTATTCATCAAGCTAAAAGCGGTATAGAATTTAAAAGCAATGGAAACATTTAAAACAATTTAAACTAAGTGCAAGCGTGGTGAATTTCGCCATTGAAGGCTTTGTTAAAAAGCCGTGTCTTAACCTGGCGCCGAAATGAAGCCAGTGCCGGCGCCAGTTGGGTCTCCAGGGGGAGGGCATTCCACAGCCGGGGTGCCACAACTGAGAAAGCCCTCTCCCATGTCCCACCATAGCATATGTCTCGCATTGGTGGGATGCGGAAGAAGGGCTCCTCCAACAGATTTCAAGGCATGTATAGGAGAGGTGCTCCCTCAAGTATCGAGGACCCAAGATGTTTAGGCTTTAAACATCATTACCAACACCTTGAATTCCAACAGGAAGCAAATAGGCAACCAGTGCAATGACTTTAAGACCGGTGTTATATGGTCTTTGTGGGATGTACCGGTCAGCAGACTAACCACTGCATTTTGCACTAGCTGCAACTTCGGAGTTTTGACTGTTTAGCCACATCTGTTTCGGCACATCTGTTTTGCCTTTGGCCACACGGACCCTGAGTGATTTTGTGACTTTGCTTTTATTCTATTCCTGTACGCTACTTTCTTTTAATGCCCCACAAGTTGTGTATATTTGGATATTTAGACATACCCTGATATGTTTTACTATTTTTATATAGATATATTTAGTGCTCTTATTATGATCTCCTTGTTTCCTTTTCTTGGTTCAATTTTTGCTTGCTTGCTTACTTGCTTACTTGCTTGCTTGCTTCCAATAAAGGCTGCCTCCCTCTATGACCTCTCTCTTTCACTCCCTCCCTCTATTTCGAGTAGATAACCTTGTAGACTTTAGACACTGCCATGAACTCACGATCCCTATTTTCATCAGTATTGAGATGTCGCAGTTGTAACAAAATGTAAAGCCTGCCCCTTCAATGTAGCCGAAATGGCAAATATTCTGGATGGGCTATTACTTTCAAAACAATCAAGTGTCAGGCCGTATAACTCCTGAAAGGGGGAGACTGCTTTTATCCACAGGAAGGCCATATGGGGGTGCAAAGGTACGCGCGTATCGGTGTCAGGAAAGATGGAGGAAAGAACCAAAGGGAGTGGGCATCAGCAGATGTTCCAACAGTTACATTTATGGTTGTTGAAACAACCTTGAGAGAAGCCAAGGAGTTGTTCGGATGTTGTCTCTCTCTCCAATGGGGGCGAGGCAGCCAGGAGAGTGTGGAGGCAGTTCCCTGGGGTACATCTTGACGAGGAGCTTGCCCCGGGGTAGATCCACAGTGGCAGCAAGTCATCTATATGACGCGGCTGCCGTCGTGGAGCCCTCCCGAGCCATTCCCTCGAAGACCCGCTTTTAAAAAGCCGGGCACTTACCCCGACTTTTTCAAACCAGCGAGGGGCAGACGCGCCTCTTCAGTGTCCATCCCTCCCCTCCGGTTTCACATCGGAGGCGTGTCCCCGGCCACTGGCGGACCCAGTGGCAACGACAGGGGGAGGGAGGGGTGCAGCAAGCCACTGGGCCATCTCTACGCAAAACAGTAAAAAAACAAAACGGACAGGGCACTCGGCGAGCAAGATAAGGGGGAGGAACCAGGAAGGGATGAGCCGAGCCGCAGTGGCACCCATCCGGTGGCGCGGCACAGCGGCTGCTCCCTGCCCTCCTGTCAGAACCCCGCGCTCTCTCCTTCGCGTGGGGGACAATGTGAAGGAACGTAAATGCGGGGGGTTGAGGGCTGGAAGTGCCAATGCGCCACCGTCAAGACGTGGCCAAGAAGGCATTGTATAACCAGCGGAGACTAGCTGGCTATTATTAGTCTCTTTAGGGGTCTCCGGACCAATCTCTATCCCCTGCGTTTGGGGTTGTGTTTGTTCACTTGATGCCTTTCAATAAACCCCTCATTTTCTTGAAGCAGTGTCTGCGTGTCCTGCCTCCACCTGCGCAGGGAAATGGGCCCAGAAGGTGGGTTCAGAGTAAAAGACAGGGAGGTGGGTGGGGAAATAATCACTAGCATCACTGTAGGTTAGTAGATCTTGTCACCATGGAGACGTTGTTAACAGTACAGCCTTGAGCACTTCTAAATTACGAAGAGGTTAACAGTTATTTAGCAAGGATGAAAGCCAGAAAGACCGTCTCAAGCAATATCCATCCTATTGATCCTCCTTGCAGATGAATACCGATTTCAAAGTTTTGGAAGAGAACAGCTGCTTGAGGTTAGAAGCAATTATGCTGTTATTGGAAACTGAGAACGACTACACTGATATATATATATATATATATATATATATATATATATACACACACATATATATATATTGTTTCTAATGGATGCTTCTCTCTCTGGATCCCAAAGCAAACGATGTGATTTATTTGTTTACTACAGGAGAACGCTTCTGCAGGAGCTCTGATCTGCCTTGTCCCCAAGAAGTCTTTTTTCTTTCTTTCAGGCTTCGCCCGAGAAAAAAAGGAAAAGCTCATAAATGAGGGGAAGGCACCATGCAAGGGAGGCTGGTGGCTCTTATGGCAGTGGGGTGATGAATCCACTCTGGGTTTCAGTCAGCCAGGTTGGTCACCGGTACATCTAGGGGTGACCATATTACGCCAGCTTTAAAATCGCTCCACTGGCTGCCAATTAGTTTCCGGGCGAAGTATAAAGTGTTGGTTATTACCTTTAAAGCCCTACATGGTTTGGGTCCAGGTTACCTGCGGGATCGCCATCTCCCATACAATCCGCCCCGCACGCTCAGGTCCTCTGGGAAGAACTTACTGCAGTCGGCCAAGACTAGGCTGACAACCGTTACCCAGAGGACCTTCTCTTCTGCCGCTCCCAGACTGTGGAATGGCCTGCCAGAGGAGACTCGTCAACTTAACAGTCTTTTAGAATTTAAGAAAGACATAAAGACTGTTCTCTTCCGGCAGGCATATCCAGTGGAATTTTAGAATGTTTTAAGGATGTTTTTAGGATGTTTTAGGATTTTTTATGCAATTTTAATAATATGTGTCATGTTTTAATCAGTTTTATGTATTTTATCATGTTGTTGTTCCCCGCCTCGATCCAGACGGAGAGGCGGGTAAGAAATAAATTGTTATTATTATTATTTTATTATTATTATTATTATTCTGACTGAAACTTGGACTGGATTCACCATCCCACTGATATCAGAACCACCAGTCTCCACTGGTGCCATGATGGTGGAAAATGATATGTGTGTCTGTGTGTAGCTTTCTGGTCTGCTCTGGGAACAAGACATGAAGGCTGCCAAGGGACTTATTTTCTAGCAATGCTCCATGTACCTGTAGTAATTTTATTTATTTCTTTGCTTGTTTTAAAGATCCCTCGAGCGCCCTTCAATCTGAGTGTTTCCAGGGCGGCCGAATACTTCCAGGGCATGGAGGCATAACCCTCCGGCTACTGGAAACTCTGCTCGGCGTTCTCCTTGGGCACATTGACACATTTCCAACTTTTCTCAGGTATCTTGAGGGCTAGAAACATGATTGCTTTTTGTTTTGCTTTTTGTTTTTTTAATTAAAGCTGAGATTCACCAGTTATTCTATGATTCTACGCCTGCATGGTGCATTCCTTCTAATAATCTAATCAATGAATGTTTATGTAGGAATGGATTGGAGGACACATGGAATCCACTGAAGGCCCAAACCATATTCTTTTCGACTTCCCGGTTTTTTAAAAACGAATAGCACCCTCGGGGTGGGGCTGTTAAGTTTAAAGAGAGGAATGGAGAGGGCTACATTACCCTTCCCCTTCTAGACATTTTCCCATTCAAAATCCATCCCCCCCCCGCCCCACCCCACCCCCAAATAACAGGCCATACGAGAAACGCTATTTTAAAAAATGGCCTCCCTCAACCATTACTTTGCTTAGACTCTCAGCCCTCCAAATTTGCTTTGGGTTTAAAAATATAAAAGTTGGAGAAAAGACAGAGGTGATTGCGTATGACGTCTGCTCTGGGACTGAATTTGATGGAACTACAGATGTCGATGACTTCTGTCACTTTTCCTAAACCCATATTTAATCACGGGCTGAAACTGGACAAATCTTATCTGCGTGCAGCTAGGCAAAGAGAACTCCAGAGGGACTTTGAGGCACACACATATACACTGCCTTCCCCCAAATCCCAACAGAACTGACTCCTCAAACCCACAACGTGACCCAATGCAAGTTTGCCATGAAAAGTACTGCAATATGTCAAATGCTTCTTCCCCAGACTGGAGTGGTATTTCAATTAGAGAGAGACGCTGGTCCCGAGCAGGGTCTCAGTCACACAGTAGAGGCTGGTGGCTCCGATGTCAGTGGGGCTGTGAATCCACTCTGGGTTTCAGTCAAAACCAGCCAGAACTCTAAAGGATCTCTCCAAGCTGCTAAACCTATTTTGGGGATGGAGTTCCAAGCCTTGGAGAACTCCTTTAGAGTAGGGCTGTGAACGGACCCCCGATCCGATCTGGATCCCGATCTGTCAGGTCCAGATCGGGCCCGATCCGACTTGGATCCGAATCCGGGTCCATTCACAGCACTCCCTCCTGCTCTCCCCGCTCTCTCTCTCGCTCTCTCTCCCTCCCTCCCTCCCCACTCTCCCTGCTTACCTGCTGCCTCCTCCATGTCGTCCTGCCATCGTCCTCCCTCCTCGCTGTGGGCCGGCCGCTTTCCCGCTCGCACCGGGTGATGACGTCACCAGCCGCGAGCGGGAAAGCGGCCAGCCAACATTGAGGAGGCAGGATGATGCGGAGGACGATGGGGGACAAGGCGGAGGAGGCAACAGGGAGAGTGGGGGGGGGGGGAGAGAGGGAGAGAGCGGGGAGAGCGGGGAGAGTGGGAGGGAGTGCTGTGACCAAATCCAGATCCGATCCGGATCACAGATCCAATCTGGCCTGATCCAGGCCCGATCCAACTCGGATCCAGGATCCGAATGTCCGAATCAGCCCGATCTGCTCTGGATTCGAGATCTGGATACAGCCCTACTTTAGAGTTCTGGCTAGTTCTGACTGAAATCGAAAATGGATTCACAGCCTCACTGAAATCGGAGCCACTAGGCTCCACTGGAGTCATGTGGCCGAGCATCTCCGGACTACTTCCAGTTGCTTCCTGACAACACTGCAAGGATGTTTGTTTGCTTGTTAATAAGATTGAAATCTTTCCCTGCGAGCTTGCAAGATCCGCTGCCCCCCCAAAAAGCCAACATGCTGCAGAAAACAGGTTTTGCTTACCAAGCCCTTGGTTCTGCTGTTCCCATTCGATTGCACTGGGCACCTGATAAGATACCCCTGAAAGGTCTCCTGCAGGATTCTCCAGCTCTTCTAAGGGTTCCTGCAAAGCCTCACCAGGAACTGTAAAACTGGACAGATCAGCATCTCCATCCAAGCTTTCGTCCATTGAGTCTGGGTCTCTGTCATCATCATTCTCGTCATCTTCTTCTTCCTCCTCCTCCTCCTCCGGTTCCTCTTCGTCGTCCTCCTCCTCTTCCTCCCCCTCCTCTAGACAGGCAGGAAAGACACGTGGTTTGATTCATTGGTATTATCAAGAGCGTATGAATTAGATTTGTGCACCCTCCTTCTGAACAACTGCCTTTATAGAAAACTATGGTGCGACCACACATCGAATACTGTGTACAGTTCTGGTCACCACACCTAAAAAGAGATATTGTAGAGTTGGAAGAAGTGCAGAAAAGGGCAACTGAAATGATCAAGGGGCTGGAGCATCTCCCCTATGAGGGAAGGTTACAACAGCTGGGATTGTTTAGCTTGGAAAAAAGGAGGCTGAGGGAAGACCTGATAGAGGTGCATAACATTATGCACGGTGGATAATGTGGACAGGGAGACCTTTCTCTTCCTCTCTCATAATACTAGGAGGGCACCCCATGAAGCTGATTGGTGGGAGATTCAGGACAGATCAAAGGAAGGGCTTCTTCACACAGTGCAGAGTTAAACTCTGGAATTCCCTTCCACAAGATGTGGTGATGGCCACCAATTTGGATGGCTTTAAAAGGGGGTTGGATAAATTCCCGGAGGAGAAGGCTATCAATGGCTACCAGCCCTGACGGCTATGTGCTACCTCCAATATCTGAGCCAGTAAGCCTGTGTGCACCAGTTGCTGGGGAACATGGGTGGGAGGGTGCTGTTGCACCACGTCCTGCTTCGTCGGTCCCTGGTCGACAGCTGATTGGCCACTGTGGGAACAGAGTGCTGGACTAGATGGACCTTCGGTCTGATCCAGCAGGGCACTTCTGATGTTCTGGTGTTCTTGTTGGGGAAATGGTTGAATCAGAAGCTCTGTTTTCCTTTGTTCTTAATCTCTGTAATACTGTTTAATGCGAGCGCTTTCGTTTCTCACTGTGTACCTAATGGCAAAATTTTGAAAGCTCAAAAAACCTGGACCTCAACTCCTGGATAAAGAGGGACCCAAGCTAGGATACCTACCCCTGACCCCAGCACACAAACACAAAATAGCATCCTTTGTTATTCAGTTTACGGTGACCCATTACAGCCTTCCCCAACCCACTGGCTGGGAATGATGGGAGCTGTAATCCATCACCAGGAGGGCACCAGGTTGGGGAAGACTGAATTAACGCAACAAGCAGCTCCCTGTTTCCTGACTTGTTATCAGAGACTGTGATCCCTCCCAGCTCTGAGAAAGAGCTGCTTGGTTGGCTTGCTGAGGAATCTTCCCTAAGCCCTGGCAGCAGCAAGTCTGAGATGCTTCGAAGAATCGAATCCCCTTGAAAAGGCAGGCTCGCGAGTTAAGGGCAAGATCCTGGTCCTCAGGGAGCTGCACAGTAAGACCAACAAAGCCCCAGTGAGGATCAGACAGTAAGTAAGAAATGACGGTAGTTCAACTATGGCGAACGACCAAGTCAACTAAGAAATACTAGAACTCAATGGGGTCATTCCATGAAGCTGATTGGTGGGAGATTCAGGACAGATAAAAGGAAGGACTTCTTCACACAGCGCAGAATTAAACGATGGAATTCACCATCACAATACGTAATGAGGGCCACCAATTTGGATGGCTTGAAAAGGGGGTCGGATAAATTCCTGGAGGAATAGGCTATCAACATTGTTATCTTTTCGGCGCCAGGTCAAGACTTTCCTCTTCTCCCAGGCATTTAACAGCATATGATGAGGGTTTGTTGTGTTTTTGTGTGTTGTTGTGCTTTGACCCAGAAGGATATTGTAATTTTAACTTGTTTTTATGCTTTATGCTTTTAAATTTTGTATATTGGTGTTTTAATTGTTCAATGTCTTTAATTTTTGTAAACTGCCCAGAGAGCTTCGGCTATGGGGCGATATATAAATGGAATGAAAGAAAGAAAGAAAGAAAGAAAGAAAGAAAGAAAGAAAGAAAGAGTCCTGATGGCTTTATGGTACCTCCAGTATCAGAGGCAGTTGCTGGGGAACATGGGTGGGAGGGTGATGTAGCACCTGCATCCTGCTTGTGGGTTCCTGGTCAACAGCATGTTGGCCACGTGTGTTCGGAATGCTTTAAGGTGGATTCCTGCATTGAGCAGGGGGTTGGACTTGATGGCCTTATAGGCCCCTTCCAACTCTACTATTCTATGATTCTATGATTCTATGAATGCTGGACTAGATGGACCTTGGACTGATCCAGCATCACTCTTCTTATGTTCTTAAGTTCTAACACATTTCACATCATGTGTAATTTGGCCCCCAAGACTGTATGGCCCCGTTCAGAAGACACCTTAAACCATGGCTTTAACCACGGTGGTTAGGCTAGAAAGCTCCCCCTCAGCCCCGATGCCCATGGACTCCCCGCACACAGCTCCGTGACCGTTTCCTGAGCCCCGCTCCTTGTGGAGAAGAGAGAGGACCCCGGGAGGGAGAGCCACACCTCTCGCAGAGCTCGGGATGGTCCCGAGACCGGCGAAAAAAACAAGAAAAAAACGATCCCAGCTATCTCTGGAAAACGGAGCGCTTGTCCCCCGTCCACCCCGGGATCAGCTGTACGTCATTTGGACACACGGGGATGACCTCGAGACGACCGCGCAATAAACGTCGGGTGTAGATGAGCCCTTTGCCATAATGCTGCACAGCTGGTTAACATTTCTCATCATTGGAAACAGAAGGAAATGCTGCCATCTGTCGGTCTCCGGGAGGCAATGGAGCCTTCAAGAAGGTTGTAGGATGAATTTAGTTCTTTATTTATTTATTTATTTATTTGGTAAATGTAGCAATGAGACGTCACATAAATGCAGGAGACAAAGCAATAAATAAATAAATACATAAACTTCACAATCATATACAATGAGATTAAAGAATCTATCAAATATGGTATTCGATGTTACTCTAACTTAAGTCCCGTTCATTTCAGTGGGTCTACTCTAAATAGGACAAACCTTGGATACAACCCAAATATATATATATATATATATATATATATATATATAACCTGATGGCACAGCCAAATTAAAAACTGCGGTGCCTCTTAAATGAAACTTCTACCACGGTATCTACACCTTCACAACACGCACACTGAGAGCTGGACTGAAACAGGAGAGGTATTGTGTGCAATGCAATGCAGAGCAAAACAGATTTAAGGAATAATCCTATGCATTTTTAGATAGAAAAACGCCTAAAACTCCTAGCATTCCCCAGCTGGAGCATATTGGGAGTTGTAAGCCTTTTTTTTTTAATAAACATGCATAGGATTGCACCCTTAAGCACATGGATTCAGGGGGCTAACTGTGCTTTAAAAATTTACTTTGCTTTGCAGCTGTGGATTACAAACCCTGCTGAATCATTGGGAGACCTCAGCCCAATCACTCTTTCTCTCTCACCCTAACCAACATCGCAGGGTTGTTGTCCGGTTGAAATGGAATAGCCCCATGTGTCTGGCCCTGAACTCCTTAGGGGAAGGATGGGACATACATGAAATAAATAAACCTTCTCTCTTTTTTTGTCTTTTTTATCGTCCTGATTGTCTAGACAAACAGGTAATAGAGCATGCTAAGATCTGAGAAATCTGATTTTGGGCAATGTACTCTGTTGCATGGAAAGAACTGGAGGATAGAAGGCAGACAAAAGGACGGACTTCTTCACACAGCGCATAGTGGAACTCATTTCCACAAGATGTAGCGATGGCCACCGACATGGATGGCTTTAAAAGGGAGTTGGATAAATCCCTGGAGGACACGGCTATCAATGGCTACTACGTCCAGTATCCAAGGCAGTAAGCCTGTGTGCACCAGTTGCTGGGGAACATGGGTGGGAGGGTGCTATTGCATTCATGTCCTGCTTGTGGGTCCTTGGTCAACAGCTGGTTGGCCACTGTGTGAACAGAATACTGGACTAGATAGCCCCTTGGTCTGATCCAGCAGAGCTCTCCTTATGTTGTTGTTCCCTCCACCTGCTGCTGTGGTATAAATTGCTACTAGTCCTGATGGTTACTAG
Source organism: Anniella stebbinsi (assembly GCA_029215795.1). NCBI lineage: Eukaryota > Metazoa > Chordata > Lepidosauria > Squamata > Anniellidae > Anniella > Anniella stebbinsi. Next base: position 367,290,647 of record JARDYH010000001.1, read on the forward strand.
TCCTGATGGCTCCATGCTAGCTCCAGGAACAGGGGCAGTAAGCCTACGTGCACCAGTTGCTGGGGAACATGGGGTTGAGGCTGCTGTTGCACTCGTGTCCTGCTGGTGGGTTTCCCATGGGCAGATGGTTGGCCACTGTATGAACAGAATGCTGGACTAGATGGACCCTTGGTCTAATCCAGCAAGGCTCTTCTTTTATGTTCTTATGACTAGTGGCAAATTTGGAAGTGCACATGTTCATCATGACAATCCCCAATAGCTGCGGTCCCAAGGAGAGTCCAAAAAATGCAGGCATTGTTCATTTCAGTTTGATTTAGCAAGTGTCCCACCCTCCCACGTTATCTTCAGTAATATTATCCCACACCCGGAAGTCTGTCGACCTTCTCCTGAACCTAGAAGTGCCATGCCGGATCAGACCCAGGGTCCATCTAGTCCAGCACTCTGTTCACACAGTGGCCAACCAGCTGTCGACCAGGGACCCACAAGCAGGACATGGTGCAACAGCACCCTCCCACCCATGTTCCCCAGCAAGTGGTGCACAGAGATACTGGAGGCAGCACACAACCATCAGGGCTAGTAGCCCTTGATAGCTTTCTCCTCCAGGAATTTATCCAACCCCCTTTTAAAGCCATCCAAATTGGTGGCCATCACTGCATCTTGTGGTAGTGAATTCCATAGATTTAACTCTGCGCTGTGTGAAGAAGTCCTTCCTTTCATCTGTCCTGAACCTCCCACCCATCCGCTTCATGGGATGATCACATTGGGTTCTAATATTATGGGAGAGGGAGGAAAATGTCTCCCTCTCCACCTTCTCCACACCAGGCATGATTCAGGTACCTTCAGATTCTAGCCTGTCCAGTTCATAAGTTGCAGCCGTGGTAATCCGGTGGGCCGCTGGAACTACGGTTCTCCTTGAGGAAGGCACCGAAGAAGGTGGAGCCATCGTGGCTTCAGTAGCGGCAAGGATCTCTTCTGCCCGCATCCTCAGTTCCGCCAGAGTCGCAGGAGCGTCGGTCGTGGAAGGGCCTTCTTCATTTCCCAGGGCTTTGACGGGCCCTGCAAGACGAACAGAAAACAAGAAACTGCTGCCTGCCTGAGGCCCATAGAGCTCACAATCACAGAGCAGCCCTGCAGCATTACTTGCAAGCAGCGAGTAAGGAATGTTGACAACATCAAGAAAGAGAGGTGATCCCACCTTACTGGTTACAAAGAAAAACATTCTCCCAACGGAGTTATCCTAATTGCAAGACTGTAAGATCCGCTTTTCTGGTTTGGAGCGTCTTGTTTCGTGAGGTAGCCAACAGATGCCTAAGGTAGGGTGGCCCTATGGAAAGGAGGACAGGGCTCCCATATCTTTAACAGTTGTACTGAAAAGGGAATTTCAGCAGGGGTCATTTTTATGCATGCAGCACCTGGTAAAATTCCCTCTTCATCACAAGCGCTAAAACTGCAGGAGCCCTGCCCTCTATTGTATCTGGTCACTCTAGTATAGCTCCTGCAGCTCCAACTGTGGAACGATCTCCCTGACAAAGCCCACCTGGCGCCAACATTGTTATCTTTTTGGCGCCAGGTCAAGACTTTCCTCTTCTCTCAGGCATTTGGCAATATCTGAGGAGCCTGGGTTTGTTTTGTTTGTTGTAGCTTTTTGGAGTGTTGTAGTGGTTTTAAATGTACAGATTGTGTGTATGTTGTATGTTTTTGCTGTTTAAATTTTTGTATATTGTTTTTAATTGTTTTTAATCCTATGTAAACCGCCCAGAGAGCTTCGGCTATGGGGCGGTATACAAATGTAATTAATAATAATAATAATAATAATAATAATAACTATTGTGATGAAGAGGGAACTTCACCAGGTGCTGCATGCGTACAAAGGACCCCTGCTGAAATTCCCTTTTCTATGCAACTGTTTAAGATACAGGAGCCCTGTCCTCCTTTCCATATGGTCACCCTACCTCAGGGAATTCTGCAGGCAGGGCAACAACCCCACCCTCGTTTATCCCCAGCATGTGGTATTCAGAGAGATTCTGCTTTATAGGTTCCATTTAGCTATCAGAAATGACGATGTAAGAAGAAGCCCAGCTAGATTAGACGAGGATCCTAGGGACCCATGTCATACCAGGTCAAATTATTATTAACAATATTTATGTACCGCTTTTCATCTGAAGCGGTATATAAATTTCTTTTTCAAATCCCAAAGCAAATACATACAAACAAAAAGACCACAAGTACGCACACAATAGTATCACAAAGATAGGTCAAGCCTGTGGGAAACCCAAAGCAAACAGTTCTGTTTTCATTGAACGCCTACAATAGGGCCAGCACTGAAGCTTGACATACTTCAGAGAGGAGATCGTTCCACAGGGATGGGTGCCACTGCAGAAAAGGCCCTTCTCCGTGTTGTCGCCAAACGGAAATATGTATGCTGGGGCACGGACAACGAGGCCTCCCCTGAAGATTGTGACGGCCTGGGAGATTGGGATCACGGGAGAAGTTCCTTGATGTATCCTTAATGGGTGAATTTGAGCCAGTCACTGACCTACCCCACAGGGTTGTTGTGAGGATAACATGGAGAGGAGGAGGATTATGGACACCGCCTTGGGATCTTTGCAGGAAAGGCCAGATATAAATGGAACAACCCTGCAGAGGGAAGGCTTGCATAAACAGATGGGTCTTCCATATGCCCCTAAAGATAAAACATGTTGGCACATGTTGGAGTTCAGCGGGAAGTTTATGCCACATTCTGGGCATCACTATGCTAAATGCCTCGCTCCAAACGGCTGCAGAACAGCCTTTGAGTATGTAGCACTACTAGGAAGGCCTCCCCTGATGACCTCAAGAATCAAACAGGCCTATAGAGAAGAAGTCGGTCTTTCGGGTAACCAAGTCACAGGTTTATTAGGGCTTAACAAAACCATGGGTTGAAACTCTGGCTGAATTCGGACAACACATTAGTCAATGGTGGCCAACTCACAACATGTTCCTACACAACTGTGGGTGGTTGGGGCTGGTGTTGAGTGGACTAATAGTCAACCTAGCATTTGACTGACACAGCCCCTGCCCCTCTCCCCACCCTCCCTTCTCCCTCAGTCCTCCCAGTTCTATCCCAGCAGCCTCTGCAAGTTGCACCAGTTGTAGCAGAGTGCCAGCCGCCGCTTTCGTCGCTCTTGCCGCCTGTCTCTATGGGCTTGCGTTTTTAACCCACTCACCACACTCCATTAACACACCCACCCCTCCACACAACACTTTAAACAACTGGCATCGAGCTAAACAACTCGCAAGCCAGTTGTTTCTCTCAGTTGCTTATTTGGGCGGAATAGCATACCGTCAATAGTTTGTGAGCAGCGTGTTACCCTCGACACAACACAATAAGCAACACAACTGACTATTGTTTCCCCATCCCCCTCAGTTGCTTAATGTGTTGTCCGAATTCAGCCACTGTGTTGTTTCTCCCTCAAAACCTCAGAGTTCCAGGTTCAGACATCACGGCATCATGGAGCATTCCTGGGTCGTTTAGCAAAGTGGAAGCAGGTGAGCGGTTAGAAGTCAGCACGCTCTTTCTCACATCCATGCTCATAAATAATCCGTTGTTTGTTAAGCATGGGTTATTTGATCATGTGAAGTAGGCCATTCTGGGCCAGTTCACACGACATGACTGCCCACCAAGGCTTAATTTAGCCACAGGGACTGTTGTGTTGTGTTGAGAACTGGTATGCAACATTTTTGCATAGCACCCATGGGCGCAAGACTATCCATGGATTCTCGTGTTGTGCGAACCTAAGTGGCATGGCTTATATGACAGGGTTTCAGGCCTGGTTTTGGTACGGAAACAGCCTTGGTCGCCCTGTATGATGACCTATGTCGGGAGAAAGACAGGGGGAGTGTGACTCTGTTGATTCTCCTTGATCTCTCGGCGGCTTTCGATACCATCGACCATGGTATCCTTCTGGGACGACTGGCTGAGTTGGGAGTGGGAGGCACTGCATTGCAGTGGTTCCGCTCCTACTTGGTGGGTCGGCTCCAGAAGGTGGTGCTTGGGGAACATTGCTCGGCCCCGTGGATTCTCCAGTATGGGGTTCCGCAGGGGTCAGTTTTGTCCCCCATGCTGTTCAATATCTACATGAAACCGTTGAGTGCAGTCATCCGGAGTTTTGGAGTGCGTTGTCATCAGTATGCTGATGACACGCAGCTCTATTTCTCCTTTTCATCTTCATCAGGTGAGGCTGTGGATGTGCTGAACCAGTGCCTGGCTGCGACAATGGACTGGATGAGGGCTAATAAACTGAAACTCAATCCAGACAAGACTGAGACGCTGTTAGTGGGTGGTTCCGCTGACCAGATGGAGGGTGTTCAACCTGTTCTGGATGGGGTTGCACTCCCCTTGAAGGAGCGGGTTCGTAGCTTGGGGGTTCTCCTAGAACCATCTCTGTCACTTGAGGCGCAGGTGGCCTCAGTGGCACGGAGTGCCTTCTACCAACTTTGGTTGGTGGCCCAGCTACGTCCCTATCTGGACAGGGATAACCTGGCTTCAGTTGTCCATGCTCTGGTAACCTCCAAGTTAGATTACTGCAATGCACTCTACGCGGGGCTGCCTTTGAAGGTGGTTCGGAAGCTGCAGCTTGTGCAAAATGCAGCGGCCAGATTGATAACTGGAACCAGTAGGTTCGAACATATAAGACCTACTCTGGCCCGCTTGCATTGGCTGCCTGTATGTTTCCGAGCCCGGTTCAAGGTGCTGGTTTTAACCTATAAAGCCTTACACGGCTTGGGACCACAATACCTGATGGAACGCCTTTCCCGACATGAACCTACCCGAACACTACATTCAACATCTAAGGCCCTCCTCCGAGTGCCTCCTCCGAGGGAAGCTCGGAGGTCAGCAACAAGAGAGAGGGCCTTCTCTGTGGTGGCTCCCCAATTGTGGAACAATCTCCCCGACGAGGCCCGCCTGGCGCCAACATTGTTATCTTTTTGGCGCCAGGTCAAGACTTTCCTCTTCTCTCAGGCATTTGGCAGTATCTGAGGAGCCTGGGTTTGTTTTGTTTTGTTTTTGTAGTTTTTGAAGTGTTGAAGTGGTTTTTAAATGTACAGATTGTGTGTATGTTGTATGTTTTTGCTGTTTAAATTTTTGTATATTGTTTTTAATTGTTTTTAATCCTATGTAAACCGCCCAGAGAGCTTCGGCTATGGGGCGGTATACAAATGTAATAAATAAATAAATAAACCCTCAAATAAACCATGGCTTGATGTATGGTTATTTGAGGCTTGTTTTTCCCTCAAACAAGCCATTTTGCCTGGGTTCACAATGACATGACAACCCACACCAGGGCAAAGAATTAAGGTAACAGTGCCCAGCACATGCTGACTTGTTTTGATCGCACGAACCAGGAAATCCACAAGCAGAACATGAGTGCAACTGCACTGCCCCACCCATGTTCCCCAGCAACTGGTGCAAAATAGGCATCCTGCCTCTAATTCTGGAGGTAGCATATAGCCGTTGAGATTAGTAGCCATGGAGCGCCTTCTCCTTGAGGAATTTGTCTAACCCCCTTTTAAAGCCATCCAAATTGGTGGCCATCACTATGTCCTGTCGAAGTGAATTCCAGCCTATCTACACCAGTTGCTGGGGAACATGGGTGGGAGGGTGCTGTTGCATCGTGTCCTGCTTTGTGGGTCCTTGGTCAACAGCTGGCTGGCCACTGGGTGAACATAATGCTGGACTAGATGGGCCCTTGGCCTGATCCAGCAAGGCTCTTCTTATGTTCCAATGTTTAACTCCGTGCTGTGTGAAGAAGTCCTTCCTTTCCTCTGTCCTGAATTTCCCACCAACAAGCTTCATTAGATGACCCCGGGTTCAAGTATTATCAAAGGGAGAGAAATGTCTCCCTAGTCACTTTCCCCACATCATGCATAATTTTAAACGCCTTTATTGCGTATCCCCCTTTTCGAAGATCAACAAACACAGACGTTGTAACCTTTCCTCCCAGGGGAGTTTCTCCAGTCCCTTAATAATGCCAATTGCCCTTCTCCACATCTTTTCCAGCTCTACAAAATCCCTTTTGCGGTGCACTACGCATGCATCATCTGGGGCTAAATCAGAACTCTTTGGAAACACAAATTTTCAAGCCAAGAGTAGCATCGTTCCTGCCACACTGCTAAAATTTTAAAGGGGGTGCATTTATAATTAAGCTTGTTAGGCACAAACTAATTGCACTGGGAAGCTGGTGGTAATTTGATAGCAAACGACCGTTGGTGTAGCTCACGCGACGTCCCTGGGAACAGCAGAAATGAGACACTCAAGACACTTACACACACTGTTTATCCAGGGTTTGCAAATTAAAATTCCCCTTCCCTGGGGCAATAGCCTTTAACAGGTCTCAAAGTATGGAGTTACCCTGGAACAGGCTCCCCTGACTTGGGGCTATCTTGATGTCTTGGACTACATTTAGAATACTGTGTTCAGTTCTGGTCACCACACCTAAAAAAGATATTGTAGAGCTGGGGGGGAAATGCAACTCAAATGATCCAGGGGCCAGAGCATCTCCCCTCTGAGGAAAGGTTACAACAGCTAGGACTGTTTAGCTTGGAAAAAGACAGGCTAAGAGGAGACTTGATAGAGGTCTACACAATTGTGCCTGGTGTGGAGAATGTGGACAGGGAGACATTTTTCTTCCTCTCTCAAAATACTAGAACCCGGTGCCACCTCATGAAGCTGATTGGTGGGAGATGCAGGACATATAAAAGGACTTTTTCACACAGCGCATAGTTAGAGTACGGAATTAGCTACCACAAGATGAGGCGATGGCCACCAATTTGGATGGCTTTCAAAGGGGGGGTGGATAAATTCTTGGAAGAGAAGGCTATTAATGGCTACTAGCCCTGATGGCCTCCAGTATCAGAGGCAGTATGACTATGTACACCAGTTACTGGAGAACATGGGCAAGAGGGTGCCATTGCACCATGTCCTGCTTGTGGGTCCCTGTTTGACAGCTGGTTGGCCACTGTGTGAACAGAATGCTGGACTAGCTGGACCCTCGGTCTGATCCAGCAGGGCTCTTCTTAAGTTCTTATGACTACAACTCCTAGCATCGATGTGGGTTGGGGCAGTGGAGGCTGGTGGCTCCGAAGTCAGTGGGGCGGTGAATGTACCCCAAGATACAGTCACAGCCAGTAAGTACTCTCAGAACCAGTAAGAACTCTCAAGGAGCTTCTTTAGAGTTCTGACTGGTTCTGACTAAAACCTAGAGCGGATCCACTGCCCCACTGAAATCAGAGCCACCACCCTCCACTGGATTGAGGGATGCTGGGAATTGTAATCCAACACATCTGCCCCATAATAGCATAGCACTTAATGCATTAGAGAGGGAGTTCTGGAGTCATTCCAAGCAATTGCAGTTAACATGTTAACATGTTAAGTGTTTCCTACATGCATAAAGACTCTGGGCTTATATATCTAATTGTTTAATTAACATTATTTCCCACTCTATTAAGGACGGACAGATCAATCTGTTTTCAGTCCAGCTGCAGGAGCTATACTAGAGTGCCCAGATACAAAAGAGGGCTGGGCTCTTGCAGTTTTAACGATTGTGAAGAAGAGGGGATTTCACCAGGTGCTGCAGGCCTACAAATGACACCTGCTGAAATTCCCTTTTCTATACAACTGTTAAAGATGCAGGAGCCCAGTCCTCCTTTCCATAGGGTCACCCTACCATAAATGAATAAAGTAAAAACAAAAACAAAATAATCCCCAACCAACAACCAACCTTCTGCATGCAGTGTCTTAACAACAGACAAAGACCCAGCGACGGGGGACACAGTAATCTCAGAGTTGTCCGAGTTCCTCAGCAGCTGGGAGACGCTGGAATCTGTTGCCATTTGGGTTGCCAACTTTCTTTCTTCGTCCATCACCCTCTCTTGTCCCGTAGCCTGCTGGGGAATGATATCCGCTGGGGTCACAGCTGGGGGCACATCACCAATCTCATGGAAGGCTGCAGCAGGCCTTTGAGTAATACCTGGTGCTAGGGGGCGGAGATGGAATGGAAAAACAAAAGAAGGTAAAACATCTGTTACGGGGCACATTTGGGGACAGTGCCAGCGCCTGTACTTCACAGAACTCTTCATCAGGTGGGAAACACAAGTAGGAAGATCTCAGAGAAAACTAGGGAAGCTCGGAAGTTGGCAACAAGGGAGAGGGCCTTCTCTGTGGTGGCCCCCAAAATTGTGGCACGATCTCCCCAACGAGGCCCGCCTGGCGCCAACATTGTTAGCTTTTCGGCACCAGGTCAAGACTTTCCTCTTCTCTCAGGCATTTAGCAATATCTGATGAGCCTGGGTCTGGGGTTTTTTTGTTGTTGTTGTTGTTTTTAGGCTTATAGCTTTTTAAATTATCATAATGGTTTTAAATATATTTGTAGATCGTATGTTTTGCAGTTTTAATTTTTGTATATTGTTTTTAAATGTTTTAATCTTATGTAAACCGCCCAGAGAGCTACGGCTATGGGGCGGTATACAAATGCAAATAATAATAATAATAATAATAATAAGTTTGCATGTGGCAAAAAAACAGCTGTGTGACTACCAGTGGAGGATTTCTGAAAACAACACAACAGGGGGAATTGGCTATTTGCAATGCCGATTCAACCTTTATATGACTTAGCATATATCACGGGGAGATGATGCACGTGAGGAAAAGGCAGGGATGTAGATGTGACGTAGGGGGTATGCAAAATCTCTCCCTTTATTTCCGCCTTCCTCCACACACGCCTCATCTTTGTGGGTCTTCGTGCACTGCTTTGAAAGAGGTCTTTTTAAAATTGGCAACTGGAACGCACGAGGGCACTTCGAACATGCAAATATCTGTAGTTTGCTTAAAGCTGCATCATGATTCCCATAGGAAAAGGAACAGGGTGGATAGGGTGACCCTATGAAAAGGAGGACAGGGCTCCTGTATCTTTAACAGTTGCAGAGAAAAGGGAATTTCAACAGGTGTCATTTGTATACATACAGCACCAGGTGAAATTCCCTCTTCATCACAACAGTTAAAGCTGCAGGAACCCTACCCTCTTGACCAGATACAAAAGAGAGCAGGAATCCTGCAGTTTTAACGGTTGTGATGAAGAGGTAATTTCACCAGGTGCTGCATACCTACAAATGACACCTGCTGAAATTCCCTTTTCAGTACAACTGTTAAAGATATAGGAGCCCTGTCCTCCTTTTCATAGGGTCACCCTATACTTACTGGTAAAGAGATTTTTTTATTGACTTAAAGTTATTTTTATTTATTTATTATTTGTTACATTTATATCCCATCTTTTTCTCTTTAAGGAACCCCAAAAGGGGTTGTACATAATCCTCCTCCTCTCCATTTTATCCTCGCAACAACAACCCTGTGAGGTAGGTTGCACTGAGAGTCTGTGACTGGCCCAAAGCCACCCAGTGAGCTTCCATGGCTGAGTGGGGACTAGAACCCAGATCTCCCAATTTCCAGTCCAACACTTTAGCCGCTACACCACGCTGGCTCTCACTATTTGACTATTTAAATAAGCAACAACACCCCAGATATTTTTAAATCTGTTTATTTTTGTTTTACAAGTTCTAGGTAGGAATTTTAATGCTATGAAAGATTAGTTGCAACAAAGGCTGTAATTAACATTCACCTATTTTCCCCACTGACGAAGACCTGCAATGCCCAAACACGTTTGAGATAGGGACATTGTGTAGGATGACCCTATGGAAAGGAGGACAGGGCTTCTGTATCTTTAACAATTGCATAGAAAAGGGAATTTTGGCAGATGTCATTTGTATGCAGGCAGCACCTGGTGAAATTCCCTCTTCATCACAACAGTTCAAGCTTCAGGAGCCCTGCCCTCTTTTGTATCTGGTCACTCTAGTATAGCTCCTGCAGCTTTAACTGCTGTGCTGAAGAGGGAATTTCACCAGGTGCTGCCTGCATACCAATGACACCTGCTGAAATTCCCCTTTCAATACAACTGTTAAAGATACAGGAGCCCTGTCCTCCTTTCCATAGGGTCAGCCTAGCACTGTGTATTTATATAGCCCTTTGTGGAAACCAGTTATGAAACTATGTATGTATGAGAAACTATAGGACTGCTAATCTATTGTTTAAACTTTGTATGGAATATTATGTTGAAAGTTGGTATAATGAAATATTTTTATATATGCAATGTAATAATAAATAAAATAAATATAAATATAAATAAATAAATGATTGCAGAAAGAAGCGAGAAGTTGATTGTCCCAAGAAACATGACCAGTTTCCAGAAAAAGGCATGCGCAGCAAAATTGTAAATTCTGGCTGAAGTAAGGAATTCTACAACACCAGCCAAACGGCCATCACCTGATGAGAGTACACATGGAAATATTGTCATAAAGATGGGGCGCGCTGACTGACCCTTGCCTGCCCACCATTCAACCTTGGACATTTCACTCTGAGCCTGTTAAGAAATCAAATCTTCCCCACTTCCCTTCATGTGAGGTGTGTAAGTTGTTGGGCATGCAAATAGGTCTAAGCAGAAGTTGCTGCCACAATGGCACTGATAGTCTCTATAGCAGGATCCGGCTGTGATATAACTCCTAAGGAAAATGAGCCTTTATAAAAAGGTGGGGGGGGGTCTCTCTGAAAGATCCACCAGGACATTTCCCACCACCACCACCACCACCTCTTTCCTCTCAGCTGTCTTGGGCTGCCTCTACAAGAGGCATTTCAAACTCTTTCAAGGCGCATTAAAAAATTTACCTCTACAAGAATGGAGCACAAATCGGGCGTAGAGGCGCGTTTTCTCTCCGATTATGCGCATTATCGAATGCGCGTTAAACCGCGAGTTTTAATTTGCGGCGGGAGTTAAGGCGCCTTACCGCCGTGTAAACATGTGATTCTCCGCATGTCAACAAGTTTAAAGCGCGTTTCGGTCGTCCAGTAATGCGCTTCGCTGCCTCTCGTACAGAGGTATTAGGCGTATATGCGCTTCTGCGAATATGCGCATAATCGGCTAACCAGGCGCAAAGCCAAATTCTTGTAGATGAGGCCTTGGAATAACTTGGTTGTCTGGTCACCACACCTAAAAAAGGCTATTATAGAGCTGAAAAAAGTGCAGAAAAGGGCAACTAAAATGATTAAGGGATTAGAGCATCTCTCCTATGAGGAAAGGTTACAACAGCTGGGATTGTTTAGCTTGGAAAAAAGGAGGCTGAGAGGAGGCATGATTGAGGTGTAGAAAATCATGCCTGGTGTGGAGAATGTGGAGAGGGAGACATTTTTCTCCCTCTCCGATAATACTAGAACCCAATGGGATAGTCCCATGAAGCTGATTGGTGGGAGATTCAGGACAGATGAAAGGAAGGACTTCTTCACACAGCACATAGTTAAAACTATGGAATTCACTACCACAAGATGCAGTGATGGCCACCAATTTGGATGGCTTTAAAAGGGGGTTGGATAAATTCCTGGAGGAGAAAGCTATCAAGGGCTACTAGCCCTGATGGTTATGTGCTGCCTCCAGTATCTGAGGCAGTAAGCCTATATGCACCAGTTGCTGGGGAACATGGGTGGGAGGGTGCTGTTGCACCATGTCCTGCTTGTGGGTCCCTGGTTGACAGCTGGTTGGCCACTGTGTGAACAGAGTGCTGGACTAGATGGACCCTGGGTCTGATCCAGCATGGCACTTCTAGGTTCAGGAGAAGGTGGACAGACTTCCGGGTGTGGGATAATATTACTGAAGATAACGTGGGAGGGTGGGACACTTGCTAAATCAAACTGAAATGAACAAGACCCTCTCATAATCATGAATACCTTCAAAACACGAGAGAGAGGAAGCAAGAATTTTCCTTGACTCTTTGCTCAGAGACGTGGACTTTTCCCCTCAGGGCCAAAACAGGCATTACTTTAAATGTGTGCCCAGCAGCTATGACTTCTTTTCATTTTTAATCTAGAGCAGGTGCAGTGCCCCCCTGATCCAGATCATAAAAGCCCACCACCACCACATTAGGGGCCCAATCCAGATAGGGAGCCCTGCAACTACCCAAAAGGAGGGGGGAACATAGCTGCTAGGAGAAGTCTATACATGGGGGAAGCTCCGGGGTGGATCCGCATTGGCACTTTGTCATTGATACAATGCAGCAGCCACTGCGGAGCCATCCCAGGGCTTTCCCCTGAAGTTCCGAAATAAAAAAGTCCTTTTTCTCTGGAGCGAGGCAACGACGACGTATCTGCCGTCTCTCGCCTCTCCAGAGGTGCGGCGGAGGCGCGGCCAGGTAAATGGCGAGCCCTGATTGGTCGCCATCTGCCTGGACAGGGGGGGGGGGCAGCGAGCTGAACGGCCATTGGAATGCCCCCATGCTTCCTCCGGCGTGGTGAGAGGAAATGCTTGGCGGGGAAAAACTAAGGTGAAAAAAAGGTAAAATGCAATGGGGAGGGATGTGTGGACCCGCAGAGACGCTCGTGCGGTTACACGCATGGCGCAGCAGTGCACGGGGTGGCTGGGGCTCCTCCTCCTCTGATGCAAATCCAGCGCTCACTCCTTGGTGTGGCAACAACCCTGCAGGAGCGCCAGCGTGGGGTTTTGGGGGCTCGCAGAGCCAATGTGTCATCATCAAGACAGCCCCCTGGACACACATTTAAAGTAATCTCTGTTTTAGCTCTTGTTTGCCGTAGCTTGTTGCAGTAAACACTGACAAAAGATCCCCATCGCTGCATCCGTCCACCGCAGAAAAACAGTTTTAGAATGCACCAATCTGTTCCCCTTCACAGCTCTGTGTATCTTATGCTCCAATATCGCCACACCACATGATGCCCATTGATTGTTCCGCCTGTTCTTCGAAAAGCGAGAGCAGAGCACATTTCTACCTCAGCAGCCCATTGGGGCTCAGGCGTCCCTCCTGCCAGACTACTTTTAACCATACCTTTACTCGCATCTCCTTTTCTCCAAGTGGTTGTCGCCAGGACCTGCAGTGGCTGAACAGCCAAAAAAAGCAAAAAAACACCCCACTCCATCACATTGGAGCCAGGCTGCAGAAGTTTGAGCTGTCTGCAAATCCCCACAACAGCAGCAATAATTGCTCGAGAAGCCCAATCCTGAAGGTCAAACGTTTCTCCTCTTTCCATGCTGTCAGGGTGGTATCCAGCTAGAGATGTAAAATTCCCAGAATGTTTTAAGGCATGGGTAGGCAGACCATATGAAATGGAGGACAGGGCTCATGCAACTTTAACAGTTGTAGAGAAAAGGGAATTTCAACCAGTGTCATTTGTATGCAATTAGTTCCTGGTGAAATTCCCTCTTCATCACAACAGTTAAAGTTGCAGGGGCCCTGCCTTCTTTTGTATATGGTCACTCTAGTATAGTGCCTGCAACTTTAACTCTTGTGATGAAGAGGGAATTTCACCAGGAACTAATTGCATACAAATGACCCTGGCTGAAATTCCCTTTTCTCTACAATTGTTAATGTTACATGAGCCCTGTCCTACTTTTCATATGGTCAGCCTAGGCATGGGAAACAGCTCCCTCCCCTAACCCAATCACTTGGGGGGGGGGGGCTGGAACATAATGAAAACTGAAATATATGCATTACAATTTGCTCCAATTTCTGTTTAGTTTGTCATAGCAAAAAACAGCAAAGAGCCCCGTGATTCTTTTAAAATGTAATTTTTAAAGATGTGTTTATTCTGTTTTTATTCGTTTATCCCATTTGTTCACCGCTCTGAAATCCTTGGATTGGGATCGATATATAAATCTTGAAAGGGCCTTTTCAATGGTGGCCCCCCAATTATGGAACAATCTCCCCGACGAGGCTCGCCTGGCGCCAACATTGTTATCTTTTCGGTGCCAGGTCAATACTTTTCTCTTCTCCCAGGCATTTAACAACCCATGATGAGCTTTCTAAATGACCCCAAATCAATATCCATTTAAACAGATATTGTATTTGCATATTATCTGTTTTATGTTGTTATGGTTTTTAAATTTTGCATATTATCTGTTTTACATTTCTACGGGTTTAAAATTTTGTATATCTGTTTTCTTAAATGTTCAATGTTTTAATCTTTGTAAACCACCCAGAGAGCTTTGGCTATGGGGTGATATATAAATGTAAATAATAATAATAATAATAATAATGTGACGCATTCAGCGCACTATGGTTTTGCCTGTGCCTCAATCCACTATCCAACACCATTAACAACATCACATATGGCATCGACATAAAACACTATAAACAAGCAAAGCCCAGAATCAATCACTTCCTGTACATGGATGACATCAAAATCTATGCTTCAACCTTGACACAGATAAAAGGCCTCCTGCGAATCACTGAGAAACTGACAACAGACATGAAAATGGAATTCGGAATGGAAAAATGCAAGATGCTACACATAGAAAGAGGAAAATGGAAAGAAGAAGAAACAGCAAAAACACTCAATAATGAAATGTTAGACAACCTGGAAGAAAATGAAACATACAAATACTTAGGATCCCAACAAAACACAAAAATCAATCACTCCACAGTAAAAACTCAACTAAGAATGCAATATAAAACTCGCCTACCACAAATCCTAAAATCTAAACTCAACTCGAAAAACATTTTCAAAGTCATCAACATCTACACAATACCCATTCTAACATACTCATTCGGAATCATACGCTGGTCACACACTGAACTCGAAGAAATAAACAGACTCAATGGCACCAAACTTACAGAACACCGCATGCTCCATCCCAACTCATGCATTGAAAGAACAACAATCAGCAGGAAAGAAGGAGGAAGAGGTCTGCTGGACATTAACAGAATTCATGCTAAACAGATAACATCACTCAGAGAATTATTCCGCACTAAAAACACCCCCATTCATAAAACCATAGTAACAGCAGATAAAAATTACACCCCACTTAACCTAGCACTACAAAATGAAGACCAAACACGACCACTCATACTTCCAGAGAAAAAAGAAAAATGGGCACAAAAAGCACTCCATGGGAAGCACTACAACATCATACAGAACCCACGAATAAACAAAGAACAATTGTATGAATGGCTCAGGAAGGGTGAGCTCTTTCCAAAAACTGAAGGATTCCTAATAGCTATACAGGATCAAGTTATAGCAACCAAGAACTACCAAAAATACATCATAAAAGATAACTATGTAACAACAGGCCTATGCAGGAAATGCCATCATTCCAAGAAACAATAGTCCATGTAATAGGAGGATGTAAAATTCTGGCAGAAATGGACTATACGGACAGATACAATACAGCTGCAAAAATAATTCACCAACAACTGGCCATCAAATTCAACCTTATCAAGCAATCTACACCATACTATACATACTCACCCGAAACAAGCTTAGGCCAGAATAAACCATGAAAGCTTAGGCCAGAATAAATCTGTTTTCAAGTGCCGTAAGACTTTTATCTGTTCTCGTGGCCTTTATTTACCATTCAGTAACCGAATTCCGTCCTTATTTCCAGATTTTAGAATGCTTGTTAAAATTTGATTAGAGTGATTGATGACTCTTGTCATTTTGGGGGGTTCAGCACCCCACCTCACCCTGCCAGCCAGCCAGGGCCTCTAAGGGGCAAATTCCTGGCTGGGGAATGCTGGGAGTTGTAGGACTTTTTTTCTGTCTAAACAGGCATAGGATTGAGCTCTAAATGTTAAGAATCTGAATGGATGGGTAGATCCATCTCTCTAGCGGATGTGTAGGCAAATGTGTGCTCATGAACACATGTCTACTCAGAAGTAAGCCCCATCAAGATCAATGGGGCATATTTCCAAGAGCCCATGTATAGGACTGCACTCTACGATGGGGGTGGTGCACGAACTACTTTGTATCTTACTAGACCCCCTGAGATCTACCCAACCAGAGAATGGTGAAAAAAGAGATACACTTAGAATTAAAGAATTGCATGCGCAGAAATTTGTTTTGAGCATGAGAATTGAATGGAACTCACAGTACTCCACTATACTGGCGGGGGTGGGGGGTGGGGGGCATATCGTTTGGTCAAGAGCCCAGATTGGCCAAGGGGTAGTGCTCCTGTGTCTTTAACAGTTGCATAGAAAAGGGAGTTTCAGCAGGTGTCATTTGTATGCGTGCAGCACCTGGTGAAATCCCCTCTTCATCACAACAATTAAAGCTGCAGGAGCCCTGCCCCAAAAGAAGGCAGGGCTCCTGCAGCTATACAACCGGTTGGATGAAGAGGGAATTTCACCAGGTGCTGCATGCATACAAATGACACCTGCTGGAATTCCCTTTTCTATGCAACCGTTAAAGACACAGGAGCCCAGTCCTCCTTTCCATAGGGTTGTGACATGGAATTTAAAAATTAAGATTTGCTTCTTTTCCCTGAAGTCCCCAAATTGGGATTTAGATCAGTTGTAAATCAACCAGATACAAATCTTATGTAAATTCTTGAGATTCCTTTCAGGGAAAAAGGGCAAATGGTCTCAAGTACCGGTGATTTGAAGACAATAGATCAACATTGAGGTGTCAAGTACCTAGCTTTATGGGAGAAGCCAACCGGTTTAAAGAATGCTTTGTTTTCCAGCCAGAGAGGCCCTGTTTATCTCATGTTTGGAATGTTTTGACTGACCTTGCTTTCTTGCTTTCTGTATCTTCGCTTGCTAAATAGAAGTGTTATCTTTTTACTCCCATGTCCCCAGTTCTGAGTTGTAAAAAGCTCCTATTCACATACGTCACCAGTGAGGGGAGTTCCTTTTTGATGCTAAAAGAGTAAAAAGCCTTTGTTTTGTTTGGTAGGGGCGGATCTCCCTTGAATTTTGGCCGAGAGGCACAGGGATTTCGCCACAGCGCTGTTTTCCTAATAAACTGAATTAACCTTCCTCCTGTCATCTGAGTTTGATTTTAAGTAGCTCCAGGCTACACCCTCCTCAAGCTCCACAAAGCCAAGAAATTGTCAGAAACTGTGCTTGCTTACAACTTGTCCTCCAAGAACTCACACGTTTCCTTAGTCCTTTAGGGCCAAATCCCGTTAAGGAGGACGGAGTGAGTGCCTGGGACCAGCAAAGATCCCCCATGTTGTCATGGCCCTGCATGGCCTTATGAAGCATCTAAGCCTTACTGTTTCACTAGAGGAATCCTCCAATGAGTTGACCCATGCCAGTTTGTTGCTTACATCACTATTTATTCGTTTATTTATTTGATTGCTACCCTGTCTTTCTATCAAAAATGGCACTCAAGGCAGATTACATTCACTAATAAAACTTGAGTGAGACTTACTTTTGAGTAGACGTAAATAGGATTATGCTGCAATGGCATACATCAATAATTTTGGACTAGTATTCCTTTAATATAAGTATTGCATTTAAAGAAAAACAATAATAAGCAAACCCATTCAGCCGCCAGGATGGGTTAAACAGTGAGAGGGAGCCCTCTTCTAGCAGTAGGTCTAGGTGCCTCATAAGGCAGTACAAGATCAGGGTATTGTTGCTAGACTGACCATATGAAAAGGAGGACAGGGCTCATGTAACTTTAACAGTTGCAGAGAAAAGGGAATTTCAGCCGGCATCATTTGTATGCAATTAGTACCTGGTGAAATCCCCTCTTCATCACAACAATTAAAGGTGCAGGCATTATACTGGAGTGACCATATACAAAAGAAGGCAGGGCCCCTGCAGCTTTAACTGTTGTGATGAAGAGGGAATTTCACCAGGAACTAATTGCATACAAATGACACCGGCTGAAATTCCCTTTTCTCTGCAACTGTTAAAGTTACCTGAGCCCTGTCCTCCTTTTCATATGGTCTGACCAAGGAAAAGTGTGGATGCATGGAAGCCATTAAAAGATGAACGTATCTCTACCTCCCCCTGCTAAGGTCCCTAATCCGTGTATTAACATCTAGACTCACCTTGCGAGGTCACATACTATAACCAAAGGAATCTGCATTGCACATAGAAACTCTCTGCAATAGAATTCCTCTGAAAACTTTGGAGCTTTCTGGCTTCAGAGTGAAACTGAGCATGCCTGACATAACTTTGCCAGCAGTTGCCGCCATAGGTTTTCATAGGGAAGGAAAACCTTGATCGCTTTTGAACAGCTACTCAGAACTACACCAAACCGGCAAAGGGCAAGCCTCCTCAGCAAGCCCGAATAACAGACATCAGAACTTCTCACCAAAATGTGAAAGAAATATATGATATGCAGAGCTGCAGCTTGGAGTAAAAACAAAAAAAGGACAAAAGGATCAATTTTCACCACTTTTTAACTTGCTGCCTCTGTGGCCATTTGTATTGGATCGGTTCGAAATGTTGCACAATTCTAGACATCGGAGAGATTACAGAGGCCACGGATGTTCAACGGCTGACATTTTTATAAGCAGTAGAAGTTCGATGACGTCAGAACCTTTTCTTTTAGCAACTCAACTTAACTAAAGGATAGAGCTGTGCAAACTTCGAGCCTCGGATTCGAAGTCCGAATCACGGAGGCCATTTTCTGGCAGATCCGCCATTTTATGATGGATCCGCCATTTCCTTGCACGGCCCTAGGCCCCGTACAGCCTACAGGAGCAGAGGCTATACGGCGATCGTGTCAAAGAGTGGGTGATGGCAGCAGCAGGTATACGTATAGCCTCTGCTCCTGGGCCCCGGCAAGCCCAGCCCTCCCAGGCACTGCATGCTGGGAGTTGTAGGCTGCCCAGGGGCGTAGGGCTGTCAGAGGAAATGACGGATCCGTCATAAGATGGCAGGTCCGCCAGAAAACGACCTCCGAGCCTCAGATTCGGGTACCCGAGGTTTGCACAGCCCTACTAAAGAAGCACTCCAGTGCCCCCTCAACCATCTATATGGAGCAAGTCAGGCCAATGAGCAACAACTACCAGTAAAGTAGGACAGAAAAATCAATCAATATCCAAAGGGCACCGAAAGAAGGGACGTCTACTCTAAGCAATGCCTTGGCCTTGGTTTCCCTGGTGCCAAACATCTTCTAAGCACCAGGGCATGAAACCAAGAGTGGGACACACAAGGGGAGGATTTGACACATTTACATCAAATTCCTTCTGACCATTTCGGACAAATCAAGGACATGAAGGAAGGATTATGTAGTGGAGGCTGGTGGCTGTGATGACGGTGGGGCATTGAATCTGGGGCACTTTGGAGAGCTCCTTTAGAGTTCTGACTGGTTCTGACTGAAACCCAGAACGGGTTCACTGCCCCACTGACGTCGGAGCCACCAGCCTCCACCAGCACAGAGATAGCTTGCAACAAAGGCCAAATTCCCTTGGGCCAATGGCCGCGCTGCCTGGGAATGATGGGAGTTAAGAGTTCAACACATCCCTAAAAAGGAGACAACACCAAGGAGGAAACAGGAGGACAGAATTACCTCTTTGTGGATTCCTAGGAGTTTGGAAGACACCTGATTTGGTCACATCTGTTGTAGTTGCAGTCTCCGGAAACCATCGGGAACGACTCGACACAG
This sequence comes from Anniella stebbinsi, assembly GCA_029215795.1. NCBI lineage: Eukaryota > Metazoa > Chordata > Lepidosauria > Squamata > Anniellidae > Anniella > Anniella stebbinsi. Next base: position 367,310,079 of record JARDYH010000001.1, read on the forward strand.
CCGGGCCGGTGTTTTCCACTGTGCTTTCAGCAGGGTCTTCGCCCTTCGCTGGCAGATTAGCCACACGGATGGGATTTAGGCTAGAGGAGAGTGTGACCAGCTCTTTGCCCGGCACTGGCGCTTGGCCTGACCAGGGCTGATCATCTTTGCGTCCTTTCACTGTGGTTGACGATAACCTCGGTGGTGGCCCCTTTTTCACGTCGTCTCCCTCCTCTCCTCCAGCAGGCAGAGACAGTTCCGTTACCGTCCGGTACTGGGTCGCCACCACGGGCCACACGCCTCTCGCCTGACCGGCGGGGTTCACTTTTGTATCGTCCCAGTCGTCACTTTGCGGCAAGGTGGCAGCCACCGTCGTGGCGGTGCTGGGGGTCCCTTTCAAAAGCCCCCGATCGTCGGCGTTTTCCCCTTCCAAATTGACGGCGCCGTCGGTGGGAGCTAACGGGAGGGTTGCAGCCGCACCCGGGCCTGTCCATATCGAGGGGCCGCCTCCGTTGGGACCCTGCTCAGAATCGAACGATTGACCAACTGGAGGGAAAGGGCCGGCGGTGTGGTCACCGGCTGTCGTACCGGGAAGACTTGCCACCCTTTCTTGCATGGACAGCTGGGGCGTGCTTGAATAGCCGGCACTATTTCCTCCATCCAGGTAACCCAGCGTAAAAACATCCCCTTCCATATTCTCTGTAGGAAGAGGCCCTGCTGCACCACTCTCCCCTTGCAGCATCCCTCTTGTGGGGCTGCTCAGCACACCGCCCGTGACGTTGGGGTCCGGCACCACCATGGCCGTGGTGAGCACAGCCTCCTGTGGCCCGTTTCGATCCAGCTCTTTATTGGGCCCGCTGGAACCGAACTGCCTTTCGCTTCCACTGACCCCTGGGGACGCGCTGGTGTAAACATCCAAACTCTGGTGTCCCGCGAGGCTGTGAACCCCCAGGATGGATTGCAGCATTGCTTTCACCGTGGTGGCGGTGTTTAATGACTTCCCGGATGGCTCTACGGCGGCGCCATCCAGGCTTTCGGAGGCTGCATGCACAGGTGAGCTGAAGTTACTTCCGAGGTCCGTGGCACTCGCGTTCACGATGCCTTCTACGTCGCTCCCGTCGGGCGAGGCCTGCTGCAGTTGCCTGGCAGGCCTCCCCTCCGTGTTTTGGAAAGCGAGGCACTGCAGGCTGCCGGAGTTGAGCAGGACAAGGCAGATGGCGATGCACACGGGGAACCCCGTCACACGGCTCATATTGAAGGAAAAGCTTGCATGGGAACGAGCAGAGCAAACGGTGCAGGCGAACAAGCCCTGGAAACGAGAAACAACATACAGCCTTCATTTCTGTTTCCCAGCATATTAGCATCTTTAATTAAGCTTGCCGATAAGACCCTACCAGCTACAGCCATCTCTCCCAGCCACGTAGGGAAGTCAACCGGCCGTGTGGCTTTTACTCTGGGCGGTTGCATCGGAAGGATTTCTTCACAGGATAAGCAGGGCCTGTTTTGCAAGAGACGAGCTGCAAGGCTCGAGCAGAGCTTGCTTCAAGAAAGCTCTTTTACAAGGTCATTTATGTGCAACCCAATGAGATGCATGCTTACTTGGCAGTGAACCCTACTGGGATCAGTGGAACTCACTCCACAAATAATTGTGAACAGGGTGTGAAGAAGGACTTCCTTTTATTTGTCTTGAATCTCCCACCAATCAGCTTCATGGGATGACCCCTTTGGGTTCTAGTATTATGGGAGGGAGAAAAATGTCTCCCTATCCACATTCTCCACACCACACATGATTTTGTACACCTCTATCAGGTCTCCCATTAGCCTCTTTATTTTCCGCAAGCTAAACAATCCCAGCTGTTGTAACCTACCCTGATAGGGAAGGAGCTCCAGTCCCTCAATCATTTTAGTTGACTTTTTTCTGCACTTTTTCCAGGTCTATAATATCTTTTTTTAGATGTGGTGACCAGAACTGGACACAAGATTCTAAGTATGGTCACACCATAGATTTGTATAAAGACAGTATTGTACTGGCAGTTTTATTGTCAATTCCTTTTCTTATAATGCCTAACATGGAGTTTGCCTTCTTTACAGCAGCCGCACACTGGGTTGACATTTTCATTCAACTGTCCACCACGACCCCAAGATCTCTTTCTTGTTCAGTCACCGCCAGCTCAGATTCCATCAGGTTAGGCCGACCAGATAAAATCCAGGGCTCATGTAACTTTAACAGTTGTAGAGAAAAGGGAATTTCAGCCAGTGTCATTTGTATGCATTTAGTTCCTGGTGATATTCCCTCTTCATTACAACAGTTAAAGGTGCAGGCACTATACTAGAGTGACCATATGCAAAAGAACGCAGGGCCCCTGCCACTTTAACTGTTGTGATGAAGAGGGAATTTCACCAGGAACTAATTGCATACAAATGACACTGGCTGAAATTCCCTTTTCTCTACAACTGTTAAAATTACATGAGCCCTGACCTGGATTTTATCTGGTCACCGTACATCAGGTTATACTTGAAGTTGGGGGGAGTTGCCCCAACGTGCATCACCTTACACTTACTGACATTGAACCACGTCTGTCCTTTGGATGCCCACTCTCCCAGCTTGGAGAGTTCCCTTTGCAGCTCTTCACAATGATAATGATAATAATATCTTTATTTCTTACCCGCCTCTCCCTCTGGATCGAGGCGGGGAACAACAATAAATATTAACACAAAGACCATAAAACAGATAAAACATTATAAACAAATAAAACTAATACATTACTAAAAACATCTTAAAGTTCAACTAGGTAGGCCTGCCGGAACAGATCAGTCTTCACGGCTCTCTTAAATTCAAGAAGACTGCTAAGTTGTCGAATCTCTCCCAGCAGGCCACTCCACAGTCTGGGAGCAGCAGAAGAGAAGGTCCTCTGGGTAACACTCATCAGCCTAGTTCTGGCTGATTGAAGTAAATTCTTCCTAGAGGACTTGAGTGTGCGGGGCGGATTATACGGGAGAAGGCGATCCCGCAGGTAACCTGGAACCAAACCATGTGGGGCTTTAAAGGTAATGACCAACACTTTATACTTCGCCCAGAAACTAATTGGCAGCCAGTGGAGTGATTTTAAGACTGGAGTAATGTGGTTACCCCTAGGTGTACCCGTGACCAACCTGGCTGCCATATTTTGAACTAGTTGAAGTTTCCAGACTAGGCACAGAGGTACAGCGCATTTCAGAAGTTGAGCCTCGAAGTTACCAGCACGTACACTACCATCTTTAGGTCTTCCAACTCTAGGAAGGGGCACAGCTGCCGTTATCAGCCAAAGCTGATAGTAGGCACTCCTGGCCATCGCATCTATCTGAGCTGTCATTTGGAGCGAGGGACCCAGAAGTACCCCCAAGCTGCGAACACAGTCTGTTGGGGGGGGGGGGGTGTATCCCCATCCAGAACTGGTTGACACACCTCTAAACCAAGGTTTGACAGCAAGCACCTCCGTCTTGTCTGGATTCAGCTTCAGTTTGTTTTTCCTCACCCAGCCCATTACCGCCTCCAAGCATTCAGTCAGAGGAGACACACTATCCTTAGCTGACGATGTTGTCGAAGGCATAGAGAAATATATTTAGGTGTCATCAGCGTATCGTTAGCACCCCGCCCCATGCCTCCAGATGATCTCTCCCAGCGGTTTCATATAAATGTTAAACAGCATTGGGGAAAGGATGGCACCTTGTGATGTACATGTATATAATTTACGTGATACATAATGATGGACATATATAAATATTATATATTGTTATTTTAGATTACCCTGAGGGAGGACCTAAGGGTCTGAAATGCACAGGAGTACTTTTATTGTATTAAAATCCTTTTTTTCCTACCCCTTTGCCATTGGCTTTTTCTGGCATTGGAAAAAGGCTTCAGTAGCGCCCCTGCAAAGCAAAATAGGACACTTGGCGGCAGAAGAGGGGGGCCTTCTCCATAGTGGCACCCTTTCTGTGACAAGTCAAGGAAGCATCAGTGTTTGAATCTTTGGATGCAAAAGATCCCAGGTTCAATTCCCAGTATCTCCAGGATAGGAAAGAATCCTGCCTGAAACCCTGGACAGCCATTGCTAAAAGTAAGTGACTCAGTTCAGACAACACATTAGTCAATGCAGTGTGAAAACTCCACTCAACGGTTGAGTTTTAAGGAGGTATTCCCCACACAACATGTTCTAACTCCACCGTTGTGTAACTGTGGGCTACTGTGGAGTTGAGTAAAATCCACTGCGATGTTTGATTGGCAGTTCCTCCACCCTCTCTCCCCCCCCCCAGTCCTCCTGATGGTATCCCATCAGCCATTGCGGCAAAAAAGTCAATCCCTAGAGCAGCACTCCCTCCTTTCGCCGCTCTTGCCAGGGAACTCTTTTAGCCAGTGGGAAAAGTTAACGCAACGCAACGCAACGGAAAACTCCACGGAGCCTGCCACACAACGGTTGTGCAGGAACTCTCCTCTGCACAGCCTGGATATTCTGCATGGAGTGTTTTCCAAAAAAAAACTCCACCATTGGGTGGAGTTGTCCCACCAGACAACACATTTCTCAATGGCGGTGTAAAAACTCCACCGTGGAGTTTTAAAACCACCGTTGAGAAACGTGTTGTCTGAACTGAGCCAGTGTCGACAATACTGGGCTAGATGGATTAATTACCTGACCCATTATCAGGCAGCCTCCTAAGCTTATTGTCACTCAGGAGACCAGTTAAAACTCACCTGTTCAGAAAAGTTTTTAATGGACTTTCCATTTTGCAATTTTATGGTTTTATTGCTGTTTTCATTTTTGAATCGCTCAAATGATTATCACCTAAATTATGCATTTATGGTTTTTTTCTAGAAAGTTGTTTTTTGTACGCTGCCTAGGATGCTTTTTTTTTTTTTAATGCCATAGTAATAGTTTAAATTAACAAAATAAAATCGGCTCAAGAGGACAGCGGGCAGCCTTTTAAACCTTGCCATCTTGCACATACATCTCACAAGGGAACCCACCTGGGCCGCCTTTTCAGACGGAAAGCTCCTAGTGCTACCAGCGAAAAGGCCTAGGGCAGCTATTCTTAATTATGTGCATTTAAAATGTTTTTAAATATTTTAAATATTTTAAAATTGTACTATGTTTAATTATATTTTTAATTTTTGTATATCGCTATTTGTTTTAACTGTACATGTTTTAATTTGTAAGCCGCCTTGAATCCCATTATTGGGAAAAAGGAGGATATAAATAAATCTAATAATAATAATAATAATAATAATAATCTGTGCATTTCGCCTTAACAGATTATGGGAACACATACATTGATTGACTGATTGATTGATTGAATAAATAAACAAATAAGATAAGATAAGATAAGATAGGGGCGGAAGGAGGGAAGGAAGGAATGTTGGCTTTCTGGCATCATAAATTGTAGGGCTGTGAACAGATCCGGATTCCGAATCTGAAGCAGATTGGGGTGATCCGGACCTCCCGGATCCGAACCGGATCGGGGGGCTGTGCCCAGCCCTAATTGCTTGCCCCAGCATTGCTTCACCCACAATGCTGTTCCAGAAGGGAGAAGAATGGTGACAAAGATGGGATTCAGGGAAAGGGTTGGGCTACTGCAACCTTAGCCATAATGCCAGCGCCCAAATTCGTCCCTAGTGAACGGAGCTGCGTTGATGCGTCCGCCGTAAACACCTTCGTCCCTGCGGCTCGAGGAACGCTACATTCCTGCTGGCTCGTGTGCTGGAGAGAACAACAGGCAGCTGGCAGCTGCCACTTCTCCGCATGGCACCCTTTGGCAGAAGGCTTAGTTTTTAAAAAAATACCCATCGGTGCAGCACTTAAAATATCCAATTCCGTGCCTCGTTAGAGCACTTTCGCTTTTCATCTGGAGACGGCCAATTTGAAGAGGGGGGGAAAGGGGGCAAGAAATTTAAACTTAAAACCTGGCTTAGAAGATGCAGCTCCAGAAAAAGAAAACAAAAATCTCCCTGCGCATAAAAACAACAACGGCTCAGACATCAGAGGGAAGGGTGGGTTAGGATACTTCTCCCTGAAAGGCTAGCTTTCTGCACACACCAAGGGTTTTTCTACTTGGGTTAGTACAAACCAAAGAGGGCCATTTTTTTCCAGCTTGTAGCCTGATGAATTGGTCCCCAAAGCCACTGACCACTGCCAGCTCCACAATTCTGGGCACTCTCGGGGAACAGGATCCCCAGTGAGAGCCCCCAACCTGGAAAATGCACGCTAGCTGAGAGCTCTCTCAGGATGCATCTGATCTGCTGGAATGCTCTCTGCAAAGTGGAAATGATGGCATGTTTGGGCCGTAGGCCTTCTCATGGTCTTGGAGCCCTGGCAAATGCCTGACCTTGCCACCCTCGGGAGCTGGCCTTGCCACTGGCTGGATGGCTGTGATGTCATAGAATGTTCACGTGCATCCCACCTGCTCAGGAAGATCTTTGTTCTAACTGCTCGGGTCAGGTTTGGAATATTGGCGATCAGTTCAGCTGCTGTGAGGGAAGTGGAAGGTCAGTTTGGCTAACGTGTGAGAGAGAAAATATCATGGGCAGGAAGGGACTGTGTGCTGCAGGGATGTTGTGAAGATGAGGTACGTGGAAGATGGGGGGAAGGCCGAAGGAGCATGGGGAACATGGGTATAACTCTTCTATAGGGCCCACGGATGGGTGTGAGCTATATCCTTTTGCCAAAGAGAGAGGCAGAAGAAGAAAAAGAGGGCTGAATTTCCCATATCGATTTGAAATTATCCAAAGTCTCTCAGCTCTCTAATAAGCCGGGGTTTAGGAACGTCAGCGCCTCACAAACCTTCTTCCTTAGTGATTTCTAATTAGCAGAAGATGGAGATGAGAATATTGTATAAATTAGCAGATCGATAATACCCAATGGCACACGTCTGCCTTTCCTCAAGGAAGGCAGAACATTTCCACACTTCTCCTGCCCTATTTAGCGCTTCCCAATTAAGACTGTTTAGGAGGAGACTGCAAAGGGAGGAGGAGGAGGAGGAGGAGGAGGTGGAGGTGGCAGGATGTCTTTCTGAGTGAGCCACCAGGCCCCATCAATCTCCAAACACAGGGTTTCTTTTAGAGTACTTAGATTCTAGAGACGCAAGTTAAGACCATAAGAAGAGCTACGTTGGATCAGCCCATGGAGCTATCTAGGCCAGCATTCAGTTAAGGTGACCCTATGGAAAGGAGGACAGGGCTCCTGTATCGTTAACAGTTATATAGAAAAAGAGAATTTCAGCAAGTGTCATTGGTCTGCATGCAGCACCTGATGAAATTCCCTCTTCTTCATCACAACAGTTAAAGCTGCAGGAGCCCTGCCCTCTTTTGTATCTGGTCAAGAGGGCAGGGCTCCCGCAGCTTTAACTGTTGTGATGAAGAGGGAATTTCATCACATGCTGCATGAATACCAAGGACACCTACTGTTTTCAATGTAACAGTTAAAGCTGCAGGAGCCCTGCTCTCTTTTGTATCTGGTCAAGACAGCAGGGCTCCTGCAGCTTTAACGGTGGGAATTTCACCAGGTGCTGCATGCACACCTGGTGAAGTGGGAATTTCACCAGGTGCTGCATGCACACAAATGACACCTGCTGAAATTCCCTTTTCAATGCAACCGTTAAAGATACAGGAGCCCTCTCCTCCTTTCCATAGGGTCACCCTTATTCAGTTCACGCAGTGGCCAACCAGCAGCTTGTGGGAAGCCCACAAGCAAAACACACGTGCCATAACATTATCTTGCTCATGTTCCCCAGCAACTGGTGCATATAGGCTTACTGCCGCTGATACTAGAGGCAGCACGTAACCATCATGACTAGTAGCCATTGACGGCCTTCTCCTCCAGGAATCTGTCCAATCCCCTTTTGAAGCCATGCAGATTGGTGGCCATCGCTACATTTGGGGTAGCCAATTCCACAGTTTAACTAGGGCCCTGTGTGAAGAAGTCCTTTCCTTTTATCTGTCCTGAATCTCCCACCATTAATTTTCATGGGACAACCCCATTGGGTTCTAGTATTATGAGAGAGGGAGTTGGATGGATCAATTACCTTTTTGTGAGTGGCAGGAAACGGTCATGGGAAGAACACTAGTGAATGCCTCTACTGAACTGGCCACACAAGTCTAGGCTGGATTCAATTATTTTATGGCATTTCCTTTCCTCCATGGAGTTTGGGATGGGATGCAAACACTCAAATGCATGTAAGGTCCTGGGTTCAAGCCCCAGCATCCTCAGGTAGGGCTGGGAAAGAACCCTGCCTGAAACCCTGGACAGCCACTGCCAGTCTGTATCCACCAGCTTTACAAATGGTCATGCTGGCTGGGGATGGTGGGACTTGTAGTCCAACATCTCTAGAAGGTGCCAAGTTGGAGACATCTGGTGTAGACAATATGGAGCTAGACAGCTTCTTGATTTCCTATGAATGCAACACATCTGAAGGGCACTTGGTTGATGAAGGCTGTGATAGGGCAACCATGGCTAATGGCTATTGACAGATGGTAGCTTTCTCCTCCTCCCTGAATCTGAAGTTTCGGGCTGCATTTGGGCAACGCAATAGTCAATGGTGGTTTAATAGTCAACTCCGTGGTTGATTATCGAGGGGGCACTCCCCACACGATATGATAAAGGACAGAATCAAGTTGACTATTAGTCAATGTTGTGTTTGATTGGCACATCCCCTGCCCTTTCTCCCCCACTCAGTCCTCCTGCTGGTATCCCATCAGCCATTGCGAGTTTTGCTGGCTGGACTAGAGTGGCAGCTGCCGCTTTGGTCGCTCTTGCTAGGGGACTCTGTAGTCGCCGAAAATAACCAACTGTGCGACGAAAGAATCAACAGTGCCTGACGCACACCACGATAACCAAGGGTTGTTCAAATAATCAACTTTTGGCCAAATAACCAACAGTGGTGTGAAAAAGTCTGACAAATGATGCAATAACCAACCGTTGACTATTTAGCCTCCCATAGGTTATTGTGCTGTCCGAACCCAATCTCAAAATCATCTAAGACAGCAGCCCTCACAAGTTGTATAAGTTGAGTATAGGAAGAGAGGAACCTGCCTTATACTATCAGACCCTCGGCGCATCTGCCCTAATATCATCAACACTGACTGGCAGCAATGATTCTCCAGGGTTTCAGGCAAGGTTCTTCCCTTGTCCTACCCAGAAATGCTGGGGCTTGAGCCCAGGATCGTACATGCATTAGAGTGTTTGCACCCTAAGGAAGCAAAATACCTGCACGGAGAGAGGGTTCCTTCCTGCTCAGTCCCTGATAGTCAGTACCGAGGCAGGCAACACAATCTCCGGTTTATCGGGGCACGGGAAGGATTGTGTTTTGGGTACGAATGTTGAAGTAATTTGCGATGGATTCAAATGAGACTGGATTTCTGTGAATCTGAACTGCGGATTCTGCAGCGGACTGGCTTTTTCTAAGTTGCACAGACCCTGAAAACTCGCAGACCAGTTTTTTACTTGCGGAGTGTGGGAGACATGCACTAATGCACAGGTGTGCCTATTTTCCTAAGAAAAATCCGATTCTGTCAAGGAGCACACAATGGAATGAAAGACACCTGACAAACCGCAAAACACAAATGGAACAGATTTCACAAAATCCATACATCTAGGGTGACCCTATGGAAAGGAGGACAGGGCCCCTGTATCTTTAACAGTTGTATTGAAAAGGATAATTTCAGCAGGCATCATTTGTAGGCATGCAGCACCTGGGTGAAATTCCCTCTTCTTCATCACAACAGTTAAAGCTGCAGGAGCCCTGCCCTCTTTTATATCTGGTCAAGAGGGCAGGGCTCCTGCAGCTTTAACTGTTTTGATGAAGAAGAGGGAATTTCATAGGGTCGCCCTACATACCTCTCTAGTGTTGGGACTTGGCCTCCCAGGGACAACCAGCCACATGCTGGGAGAGGAGGGAAAAGGTTAGAACAGGATTCTCCAACCTGCCTCCCTGCAGTTGTGTTACAGTCCAACATAACTTGAGAGCACCAAATTGGGGGATCTCTGGGTTAGGTCAAGGCCATGTGTCGTCAATCACGGGAGCTGAGAGATAAGCAGCAGCTAGAATGGGTCATCCAACAGTCCAAGGCCAATAAGCCAAAGATATCCGTCTGAAGCCAAGGGAAACAAAACCAGATCTAGGGACGTGTTGAAGAATAGTTGAAGTCGTTTCCAGTTCAAGAATATCCAAGCTGGGTCCAGGAGCTGGCAGGAATGCTACTGCTATGGATAAACAGAAACAACCATTGCTTCCAGCATCTGAACCAGGCTTGAGACTTATCTTTATGCTGAGGCTTGTGGACGAGTGAGGCCAGCTGGGTCAAGCTGCATCTATCTTCTGCTTGCCCATGTGCTGGGCCCACAGCTGTCCTGTGTCCTCCATCCCAAACGGAGGCACAACACCAGGTCACCCGGGAGAACTGTCTACTCCAACCTAAGGAGACCTACTTCATTCACCAAGAAACCTTGTCAGGTAAAATACTAAGTGCACCTTTGCACGGTGGCAGGTCAGAGTTTTCGGCACTGACCAGGGAGGCTTGCGTCCCAATTCCCTACTCGGCCATAAAGCTCCCTGGGTGACGTTCGGCAAATCACTGTCATTGGGCTTAGACTACCTCACAGGGTTGTTGTGAAAAGAAAACAGGACAACAATGCACAAACACACGCTCCTGCCGACATACACTGATCCAGACTGCTTGGAAAAAAGGTGTCATATTTTGTAAATATACAAAAAACTAATGATGATGGAGAGGGATGGCTATGGGGTTGCATTCAGCTTGGCCGGTCACCACTGGTCTTGCAAACACATTGGATCTGTGACAGGATCATCGCAAATGGCATCTCTGCACAGAAGACATCCAATCTGGGGTGGGCACCTACAGGGTGGGCACCATCCTAACCCCCTTCTCGAAAATCTGGTGATTCGCATGTGTTGCAGGAATAACCTCACCCAGCAGTAAACAACGTAAAAGATTTCTCTTCAGGCAGCAGACTGCAGATCAACAAATAACCCCCTGAATTCCTGGTGCACAGATTTGCCTTTCCCAACAAAAAGTAGGGTGACCCTATGGAAAGGAGAACAGGGCTCCTGTATCTTTTAACAGTTGTAGAGAAAAGGGATTTTCAGCAGGTGGCCTTTATGTATATGAAGAACCTGGTGAAATCCCCTCTTCATTGCAACAGTTAAAGCGGTAGGAGCCCTGCCCTCTTTTGTATCTGGTCACGCTAGGCAGGGCTCCTGCAGCTTTAACTGTTGGGATGAAGAAAGGATTTTACCAGGTGCTGCATGCATACAAAGGACACCTGCTGAAATTCCCTTTCCTATGCAACTGTGAAAGGTACAGGAGCCCTGTCCTCTTTTCCATAGGGTCACCCTAAACAAAAGACCAGCTTTTATCCCAAAGCATCGCACAGAACCTGAACATGTGCCTCACGTTATAGCTTATAGCATTGCGCCAGAGTGCCACCTTATGCTATTTTCAAAGTGGGATGTGGCGAGGAGGGACCTAGCACCTCCGCACGAGAGACAAATGGCAAATGGCATGAAGTTTTGTCCGGATGCCTGCTTTGATCAATCCCACGACCCTTTTGATAGTCCCAAATCTAGCCTTTTCCTTCCACACCCCAAAATCGGGGTTCTGTGGCGATACCAGCAGTCAGGAGCAGTAACCTTAAATCATATGCCTGCAATATACAAAAAAGTTTTTTAAAACACACACACATGCAGAATAACCCAGGGAAAAGGAGGGAGGGGGGAGGGTTTAGATCCTCAAGTTGTCTTTGCACACGCTTACAACCGTTTAGCCATGGAATTCCACACGGCTGCTGACCCAGAGAGCCATGAATGAAATCAAAGCCAGTGAATTGAGGGGAAATTCGAGCTTTGGACAAGAAAGCGGGGGGGGGGGGGGGAGAGGGGATGTGGAGTGGGGAGGGAGGGAGGGAGGGAAGGAGACAAATCCCCAAACAAAAGGCAGGCAGGCAGCAGCTCCAGCCAAATCAGTGGACACTCATCCATTTGCTCCTGCGGCGCAAAGAAGAATGTTCAAGACTAGCCTACCCCTCCGTTATTCTTGCGGCATTCAAGGCTGATGGGGGTGGGGAGAAACCCTGCCTCACCCAGAGAGGCCTGCTGGCTCAGCCCACCCACCCCCTGCACCCCCAAGCAGGCCAAGGGCAGTGTCGTCCCATTCATCGATTCTTGGCTCCTAGGGTCTTTGGGATAAGTCTCCGCAGCCAAGTCCTCCCCCCTCTGGGCTTTGGGTTGTGGGCTCCCATCCTTGGCTGGCAAAACAGCCAAGATGCCTTACCTGGGCGGCCAGCATCCCTTTAGCTGGGCAGCATCTTTACGGTACCCAGGAAGAGATCCCTCCTGCTGCTGCTGCTGCTGCTGCTGCTCCTCAGCATCCTGCTCTCAGCTGCTCTGCTGCTGCCTTCATGGCCAGGAGACTGGGAGGAGAAATGAAAGGCAGGCAGGCAGGCAGGCAGGGGCAGAGGGAAGGCGGGAGCTCAGCTCCTTTTCATATTCATGAGACACTCCTTCTCTGGCTCACAGATTGGGCAGAGACAGAGTAGCAAGATACGCCAGCACCCCCCCACTCAACAAAAAAACAAACAAAAAAGAGCCCTCCTCAACCTGCTCACTCCTGGCTCCGCTTTGTGACAGAGGAGTTGGTGGAGAGACATATCCCAGCTGTTTCTCCCGTACAAATAATAATAATAATAATAATAATAATGCATTTGATGGCAGATGATGATAGGGGCTTTAGTTGTTTTTTAGCTGCTTCAACTTATTTATTTATTTACTGCATTTCTATACCGCCCAATAGCCGTTGCTCTCTGGGCGGTTTACAAAAAATTAAAACTATTAAAAACAAAAAAAAACATTCAAAATATAAAACAATGACAGTATAAAAACATAGCGTGACATACAGTTTAAAAGCGCAACCAGGATAAAAACCGAGCAGCCGTGCAGAAATCGATACAGATTTAAAACATGGATTTAAACAGTAAGGTTTAAAAAATCAAACTGATGAACTGTGAAAATACAGTGAAAATTAAAAAAGGTCTTCACCTGGCGTCTGAAGGAGTGTAATGTAGGTGCGGGGCTAGGCTGACCATGTGAAAAGGAGGACAGGGCTCATGTAACTTTAACAGTTGTAGAGAAAAGGGAATTTCAGCCAGTGTCATTTGTATGCAATTCATTCCTGGTGAAATTCCCTCTCCATCACCACAGTTAAAGTTGTAGGGGCCCTGCCTGCTTTTGTATATGGTCATTCTATATAGTGTCTGCACCTTTAACTGTGGTGATGAAGAGGGAATTTCACCAGGTACTAATTGCATACAAATGATGCTGGCTGAAATTCCCTTTTCTCTGCAACTGTTAAAGTTACATGAGCCCTGTCCTCCTTTTCATATGGTCAGTCTAGCAACAATACCCTGATCTTGTACTGCCTTATGTGGCACCTAGACCTACTGCTAGAAGAGGGCTCCCTCTCACTGTTTAACCCATCCTGGCGGCTGAATGGGTTTGCTTATTATTGTTTTTCTTTAAATGACAGAGCTTTAAATCGCTCTTGTGGAGGCACCCTGAGTCAGTCCTGTGAATAGTTCTTTAACATCACTGCTCTTCCCCCTTCCCAAAATTTATTAAGAAACATATGCAGATAAATGCAGTTAGAAATACACACACACATACACACACACACACACACACACACACTGAACATGTCCAGCCCTCTGTTCCCCAACGCTTAGTAAGTATTTTCCAGCATTTTAAGTGTACAGTTCTACACCAAATACCATTTTGTAGTGATTTTGATAAACTCCCCCTTCTGCTATGATTCTATGATTCTATATATTCTTAATACGTATTAAATACATGACATTTCCACAGTTAATCCTTAGAATAGGGCTCTCAAGTTAAACCAGTATTATTAGCCCCATATTGGGGGGGGTGTAATTGTGGTTTGCTCAATGTTGAGATTTGAACTTGAGGCTTGCTCATAGCTTACGCTCCTGGCCACTAGAGTATTTATTTATTTGATTTATATACCATCTTTCCTCCAAGAAGCGCAAAGTGGTGTAGACTGATTCCCTCCCCACCCCACCCATTTTCCTCACAACAGGCTGAGAGATGGTTACTGGCCCAAGTTTACTCAGGGAGCTGCATAGAAAAGTGAGTATTTGAAAAGTGAGAATTGGACATAGTGCAGCCTTCCCCCAAACTGGTGTCCTCTAGAAGTTTTGGACTTCAACTCCTATCAGCCCCAGCCAGTGTGGCCAATAGTCAGGAATTCTGGGAGTTGTAGTTCAAAACATCTGGAGGACACCAGTTTGCAGGAGGCTGTCCTATCCAACACTCTCTAACCACAGCACCAGCCTTCCCAACCTGGTACCCTGCAGATATGTTGGACTTCAGTTCCCATTACCCCCAACCAACAAAGCAGAACCTGCAAGTCAGTTCATGCCTCGAGCTCTGCCACTGCCATCCCCTTGAAACACAGCAGCTGATGTTCTTACGATTTCATTTTTTGTTGATCACACAAAAAAATAAATTCCAGGTTTGCTCCTCGGCTGCATTGGCTCTACATTGCTGACGGCGGGAGTAGAAAAGCTTTTACTTCTATAAATCAAGTCAGCAGACATGACCTGGGAAACAGAACTGCTGAGTAAAAACACTCAGGCCCTTCTCCATCCTGTCCAAGGTCACATAAGTAACGTTGAAGTTCTGGGAAGAAAGCCTAAAATGAAACTTCTCTGTCTTCTACGGCTGAGCGGCGCTAAGCAGAGTCTCTTAGAGTCTGTTAAAAAGGTATATAAAATCAATGGAGTAAATAAGTGACCAGAGATAAAGAAAACTGTCCCAGAAGTAAACCACTGAAGACTCTCTCTTTCCTCTCTCTCGCTCTCACACACACACAAAAACACACACATGCAGAATCTGAGCTTAAATTTATGCCACCATCTGTCCATTCTCTGTAGCACTGAGTTATTTTTCCTCCTTCTGTCCTACTTACTGAATTGCAAAATTAGCCTAGCAAGGAATTGGAAAAACAAGTCAGGGAGAACAGACATTAAGGCAAGTAAGCCTAAGAAAACATTTGCAAGGGTCCCTGTTCCACACCCATTCCCTAAAGCCAATGAACAAAATATCAGACTGACTGAGCATAAACTCTATTAGAAGAGCCCTGCTGGATCAGACACCAGGCCTATCTAGTTCTGAGTGCTGGACTAGATGGACCCTTGGTCTGATCCCAGCATGGCTCTTCTGATGTCCAGTAGCCCGTTTGCCAGAGTAGCCAACAAGAAGCCGATGTCAGTGGGGCAGTGAATCCGCTCCGGGTTCAGTCAGAACTCTAAAGGAGCTCTCCAAAGCATGTGAGGAATGCTTTCCAGCTTTCCAGTAGCTTCAATTCCTTTCCTAAAACCCAATTGCTCTGCAGGCTCAAAAGATCTGCCTGGGACACCCAAGGGCCTTCTGTACTAGGTATGCAATAACGGGGTGCTGACCTTTTCTGGGTTCACTGGATGCACATGTGAACGAGGACATTTGATATCAGTGATACTGGCAGTTTTATTTCTGATTCCCTTGCTAATGATCCCTAGCATCTTTTTCGCCACTGCTACACACTGGGCAACATTTTCACTGAGCACACGTTCTCACATTGAACCACATTTGTCATTTTGTTGGGGAGATGTTTTTGGAGCTTTCCACAATCCCCCATTTTTTATTATTATTATTTAAAATAGCCTGAATAACAAGGTGTCATCGGAAAACGTGGCTGTTATTTCCTTGGCTGTAATTTCCTTGATCCTCTCTGGGTCACTTTTTAAAATAAATTGGCATTGCACGGGCTTTTTCCCATTCCTCTAGGACAAAGGCTGGTCTTGGGAACATAAAAAAGGGAGGTGGCTGGAGCCCAGAACTTTGTGCCCAGGACCCCCTCTAGATGGATTCCGTTTGACGCCTGGTTAGCCAATTATGCGCATAATCACTGAAGCGCTTTATCATAAATGCTTGTATGCAGGAGGTAATGGAGCACTCAACTGGTGACCTTACCGGTTGTTTCAAATGCGCTTTTCAAGTAGTTAATGCGCATAAGCGCTTGTTCACATAGTCAAAATGCGCTTTAACGGCCGGAGCAAAATAAAACTCGCTATTTAACACGCATTCGATAATGCGCATAATCGGAGAGAAAACGCACCTCTACACCCGATTTGTGCTCCTTGTAGAGGTAAATTTTTTAATGTGCCTTGAAAGAGCTTTAAATGCCTCTTGTAGAGGCAGCCCAGGCATCCTACAAGGCGGCGGAGGGTGGGGGAGGGCAGAGGATGTTTTGCCTGTTCTGTGCTGTGCTGTGTGTGTGTGTGTGTGTGTGTGTGTGTGTGTTTTGCCTGGTTTTGTGTGTGTATGTGTGTGCTTTGTTCTGCTGGGTTGAAGGAGTATGGTGTGGTGTTTGTTTTGCCTGGGATTGTTGTGTGCATGATGTGTGTTTTGCCTCAGGAGGGTTTTTCTGTCAGTGGGTGTTTTGCTCGTAGCTCTTAACTGAGCATCACCAGTTTGCCTGGCACATAGTTGCGCTTCATGGCAGCGAATATGTGATTTGGCTTTTGGGACCCAGACTCCACTTCTGCCTTGTATTCAGTTACTTGGCAATTGACTTGTCTGGGAGATCCACCAGTTTGCCTTCTGTTAAACGGAAGGCAAACACTCACCAAGGCAGCCATTTTGTGAAGGGGTAAATCGCCATGACCCCACAACGGCAGCCATATTGTGAGAGCACAATGACACGCTCTCAAAATTCCAAATGTGCACACCAGTCCAAAGATATTGGGGACGCCTGATCCAGTCCAATCTGGAAGAATCTCTATAGCCAGAAAAGACAACTCTCATGAGCCCTTATTTATTTATATAATACCTTCCATATCAGGGTGACCAGATACAAATCCAGGTCAGGGCTCCTGTAACGTTAACAGTTGTAGAGAAAAGGGAATTCCAGGCAGTGTCATTTGTATGCATTAGTTCCTGGTGAAATTCCCTCTTCATCACAACTGTTAAAGTTGCAGGGGCCCTACCTTCTTTTGTATATGGTCACTCTAGTATAGTGCCTGCAACTTTAACTGTGGTGATGAAGAGGGAATATCATCAGGAACTAACTGCATACAAATGACACTGGCTGAAATCCCCTTTTCTCTACAACTGTTAAAGTTACATGAGTCCTGACTTGGATTTTATCTGGTCAGCTTATTCCATATATGAAGCTCAGGGTAGTATGGGGTTCCCAAGCAGTCTCCTATCCAAGCACTGACCAGTCCCAAGACTGCTTAGTTTCAGCAAGGTAGATAAGAATATAATCAGAGCCATACCGGATCAGATCAAAGGTCTATCTACTCCAGCATTCTGTTTGCCCAGTCGCCAACCACATTGGAAGCTCACAAGCAGGACATGAATGCAACAGCACTCTCCCAGTGCTAGGGTGACCACCTGCCAGGATTTCCCTGGATTTGTCCTGTTTTTTGTTCTACCCTCGGTGTTGGGAGATTTTCTGTAATTTTCTATAATGTCCTGGAATGACACGCTTTCCCCTTTAAGGCCGTCATCCTCCCAACTGCTCCAATTGAGGCCTTAAAGGGGAAAGTGTGTCATTCCAGGACATTAAAGAAAAGGCCCCAATTGGAGCAGGGGGGGGGGAATGACACGCCTTCCCCTCCTTTGCTCCAATCTGCCTCAGTTGGAGCAGAGGAGGGGAAAGAGCACTTTCCGTGGCCTCCGGAAAGTGTGTCATTCCCCGCTGCCACTGGGTATCCCCTTTTGTTGGTTTCCCAAATATGGTCACCCTACTCACTTGCGTTTCTAGCAACTGGCATACAGAGGCATAGTGCTCCTGATACTGAGATAATATATAGCTATCATGACTACCAATAGCCTCAGCCTCCGTGAATCTGTTTAATCTAGTGGCCACCACAGCTTGCGTTAGCTAGGCTGACCATATGAAAAGGAGGCCAGGGCTCATGTAACTTTAACAGTTGTAGAGAAAAGGGGATTTCAGCCAGTGTCATTTGTATGCAATTAGTTCCTGGTGAGGCTCAAGGTATAAAATTAGACTTCCGGGTAGAAGATGGCGACGGCAGCGTTTGCAGAGTCTTGGCAGCTCCTTATCTTTTAACTTTTAACTTTAAAGTTTCAAAGCTCAATTCCACTCTGAATTGGTTGGGTTTGGCTGAAGATATTTGAAGCAAAGTGAAGTTTGTTTGGTTGTTGCTCTCTTCTCGCTTTCTACTTTTATCAACTTTATTCCCCTTATCTTCCAAACCATAAGTCAATGCCAGCAGCAAACGTCAGCTGCAAACTGCAAACTGTAAACTAATGTCAGCTGTATTTCCACAAATCTACAAAGTTGACAACAAGCTAAAACTATCTTCGATTATAAATTTGGAAGAGGGCGTTGCTGTGAGACTTTTTAAAACCCCTGAGAAGAAGTCAGGAAATCGTTAAATTTTTTACCTCAGCCTCCTTTGGTTTACTACTATGCTTAAAGCCCGGTTTGTAAGACATTAACCTACCTCAGGCTCTGCTTCATAAGGATGTATCACAGAATTATTTGCAATTTTGGTCAAAGATTTGAGTGAATTGTAGGAAGTGTGTGATAATATATAGGTGTTTGCCTCATAAGGGAGTATTCGTTGTAATAACCTCCCTTTCATATACTATCTCAGTCTAAGTTTCAAGTCTCTTGTTTACTGTGAGTGTGGGACTACGAAAACAACATGGTCCTTACAAGGGAAGGATATAAAGAGAAGGGGCTGCTCCCAGTAGCTGGGGATGTGTCAGATCATCTCAAGGCCTTCAAACAACTAAAAATTACAGAGTTTATGTCCAGAGAACCTGTGTGCAGCCTTAGTCCTTCTGCAGTCTCCTCTCCAGAGATTTTGAATATGAGTAGCTCAACCCTGGATTGGTCATTGGGCCCCCACTGTCTAATGAGGTTGGGAGAATCTGAAAACCCCGAAAACAGTAGCAGCCTGGCGGCTGAATTTGCTGAAGCAGAGCTTGTTCAGAGAAGAAATGTCAAGCTATTAAATCATCTTGATACTACTCCCCCCTGCCCTATCAGTCCACTTGCACTTCCTACGTCCCCTCTGACGGAGGGAGTAATTCCAGAGCTGACAGGGCTTGTTTTGCCGAAATCAGAGGATTTAATTCATTATTTACAAGCCCTGAGCCAGCGCCTTGACTCACATCATGGGAACAATGGGAGAATGATTCAGAACCTGATGGACGACATTGTCTTAATTAAGAGCTTCTTAACAGAGTGCAAGGACCTTCTGTCAACTTTGACAATATTTGCACTAGGCAGGGGAGAGGAGATGAAACATCTTGATGCATCAAAAACAGATTCAAAAACCAATCCCCCTCCTCAAAAGGTTAGGGGGACTCAGCATGGCGAACCCAGGGCAAAGACGGCTACCGGATCCTCTATCAAGGAGAGAAGTGGTAAGATTGACCATGAAGATGTCATCCAAATCCCAGTCCAAACAACTACTCAAAATAATCGTGGATCACGAAATAGTATTGGCAAACACAAGCTCAGGAAAACTACATTACCTATGAAAAAGAAATCAAAAAATTTAACAACCCGGTCGAACATAAGAAAATCTACCAAAATGAATTTTGGAAGGCTATTCTCAATTTTAGAGAAATCAAGGAATGAGAAAAAACCTGAGAGACTAAGTGATAAAGGAGCAAAACAAATCACATCATCCAACGCCGTGCCGGTAAAGAGCATATGCGATTCCAGTCAAAATGAAGCATCCAAAGCTGGGGTTGCTCCCCAAGGTCAGGGACTTTTATCTAAACATAAACAAACTGGCCAAACTTTTAAAACAAAAGAAATAGACCTGAAAGAATCCACCAGCATGGGAGCAAACCACTGGCAGATGCAACTACTCCCACGAATCCTAGTTGTGTCAAATTATCCCAAACCTAAAGGGATGCTGTCTCAGAGAGCCCGAATTGAACATTTTATTTCACTTATAGAAGGCTCTGCCAGGATTTACTTAAATAACTCTGCGGTTCAAGAAATAGAGTATGTTTATTATAATCAGACCTCAGCACGAGCAATAGTAACCTTTGATTCAATAGCAACGTCTACATATATATATAACAGCAGAGATTGTCTTAGGAGCAGCGGGCTGGTGGTCAGTAGATATTTCAAAAACACAGCCTTGCCGATGCAACTAATTACACGCAGCCTATCCATCCAGGGGCAAAAGGTTCCTATACTAAGCACCGTGACTGGTGCTGGTATTTCCTCTAAACCACCCCCCTTTCCTCTTAGCTCCCCTGATGGATGGTATGGACTTTGCAGAAGCAAAGAAGGGTGTGGGCTAAAGTCTGGAAGTAATAACACAGGTGATGTGGACGATATGCCTGAGGAAAGACAACTAATCAAAAGCTTTGAGGATCTTCCCGCACCGGACCAACAAGTGATCCTAAAAAGGCTGTTAGTACTTAGAGAAACCTTGTACTCTAAACTCAAATCAGACAGTAATCTTAATAGCAGTCCATGTCCAACGATTGAAACCAGGCCCCAAGATCATCAGCAGGAGACAGATGGACGATCTAATAAGGATACTAGACTTGCCTCCACCTCTAAGCAACCACAACATGCGCAAATACATCAGAACTTAGACGGCTTATTTGCCAAGGATACTAATTCCGTGATTAGCTCCAAACGACCATCACATGCGGAGCGTACTTCCTGCTTGAGAGGAATTTTAGAGTCCAAACCAGAGACCGTGGAAGCACGGTCCACTCACGACGTCTTGATCAACTTCTGTAAAGACAGATCTGATGAGGGACGGAGCCCCGAAATCTCTAAATCACAGTCTTCCACGAGGTCTCCTCACCATCAGACAGAGGGAAGAAACAAGAGCCCTCGAACTTCTATATCATCCCACTCAAGAGTAACTGAGACAACTAAGGGACTCCCCAGCTATAATACTAAACCCTCCAATTGCTGCGTTTTCAACAACAATGAAGGATTATTAGATTCCATTGTTGAAATAGACTGACTGTCCGGTCATGAAACATTTACCAATTTAAACTTACTATCATGGAACATTGCTGGGTGGGGCGAAAAAAATAGAGACCCTGGCTTCCTTAGGTACCTAAAGAAATTTGATATAGTCCTACTTCAAGAGACATGGTGCTGCGATGAAATATATGTAGACGGTTTTGCTACTTTTAGTCTCCCTGCACTCCCTTCTAAAGGAAAAGGCAGGAACCGACAGGGTTTGACTGTATTAGTCTCATTGTTGTTAAATGTCAGAATTACCAAACTGCCGAGCCATGACTCCTCGATTCAGGCTCTGGTTTTAGAAATGAGCCCGAATAAGCTAACCTTCATAATATTCAATGCATATTTTACACCATCTTTGCACAAAGAGCTGACTCGGGAATATTGGATGAAAGCTGAATGCTTCATTGTGGAGTCAATAGCTAAATTCCCCTCAGCTTATTTGATCTTGGGAGGGGATTTAAATGCAAGGACAGGCTCGAATACGAATCCCTCACTGATAGCAAATAAAGATTCTGGGGCAAGCTTGGAACTGAGTGGAGGGAGCTTACGCCACTCCAAAGATCGTATTACTAACTATGCAGGGCAATGTCTCCTCCAGATGATTGCCAGGAATGATTTCCTTATCCTGAATGGCTCTATGATCAATGACAGATGGGGAGAATTCACTTTTACCTCAAATCAAGGTTCAAGTGTGATAGATTATATTATAATTCAGAGATCTCAGACAAATATTGTTAGAAGTTTTTCGGTGGCCAATCGTCTGGAAAGCGATCACCATCCTTTAGAGCTTGTTATGTTAGTCCCTGGTTCTATCCAGTTGGAAGCGTGTTGCCCACTATTAACCAGTGGCCATCTAAAAGTTAATCCTAAAAGACTAAGATGGACACCAAAGACTGCTAACACTTTTGAACAGCTGTTTGTGTCGGATGTCTATCTTGAGCTTGTTAACCGGATTCATGACTCACAGTCTCCAGAACTGGCCCTAGGTGCTTATAATGCTCTAATTGAAGTTATAAATTCTGCTCTACAAAATAATTCTAACAACTCTAAAGAGCACAGGCTTTCAAATAAAAATTGGTTTGATAGTGAATGCATAAAAGCAAGAAGAGAACTCTATGCTGTTTACTGCGCCTATCGTAAAAATAACGAATGACAAATCCCAGTTTCTTATTTCAAATTAAAGAGAACCTATAAGAAATTACTCCGTCGGAAAAAGTACGAGGCAGACCGTAAGATCTGGCACCAATTGATCGGAGCCTCGTCTCTTAATAATACCAGAACCTTTTGGGAAATAGTATCAGGGATAACTAGGGTCAGAACTGGTGATGCAGGGAGTTTTATTTCTGCCGACGTTTGGGAACAACATTATAGAGCAATACAGAATGAGGCTTCGATATCTGATTCTGCCCCAGTGTTAAGGTCAGATTTCCCCACCTGGCCAGATGTAGACCCATGCCTTATAGAAGACTTATTATTAAAATTAAGGGTAGGCAATGCCCCCGGCCCAGATGGAATCATCCCAGAACTGTTAAAAAACAACCCAAGTCGGTGGGCACCAGTACTAGCATCTCTCTTTACAATAATTAACAATTCAGGGCAAATTCCCACCACATGGCAGAAGGCATTGGTGATCCCAATCTATAAGAAGGGCCCGAGAAATGACCCGAGTAATTATAGACCCATTAGCCTGCTGTCAATCGTTGGCAAGATTTATGCCAGTTTTTTGAATATTAAACTTAGCAAGTGGATCAGCGAAAATAACATTTTGGGACAGGAACAAATCGGATTTCAAGTCGGGAGTTCAACTAACGATCATTGTTTGGTCTTATACTATCTGGCCCATAAATACACTGCAACAAAAGGAACCAAATTGTACTGTGCTTTTATAGATCTTAGGTCAGCTTTTGACTCTATATCTCGCCCCCGATTATGGAGGAAGTTGGAACAACTTCATATAGACAGCAGACTGCTATTTTTGATACAGTCCATGTATCACAACACCACAGCACAGGTTCGCTGTAGCAAACAGGGCCATCTCTCCAGTTAATTCGTCATTTCTCAGGGCGTTAGACAGGGCTGCGTTCTTGCGCCATCCCTGTTCAACTTGTTCCTGGCCGATCTTCCCTCCTCACTGTCAACACTGCAATCCCATCCTCCTAGAATTGGACAATCAAAAGTCCAAATACTTCTTTATGCGGACGATGCGGTTCTGTTATCTCAGACTAGATCGGGGCTTAGGAGACTTCTCAATGGTTTCTCAGATTACTGTACTAATAATGATCTAACCATCAATTACCAAAAGTCCAAAGTCCTAGTTTTTGCAAAGAAAAAAGTAAGATTAAAGTGGTCTATGGGTGGTCATAATATTAACCAGGTTAACTCATATAAATATCTAGGGATCTGTTTTCAGGAGAACTTCAAATGGCAGGAACATCATAAATATATTAAAAACAAGGCAGAAAAAACAATGGGGGCTCTCTGCCGTTTTTTTCTTTATAATGACAGCAAATTTCTGCCTGCAGCTATTAGAGTGTTTAAGTCTAAACTGGTATCTCAGATTCTTTTTGGAGCCCCAGTTTGGTTCCCTTTGGCCAAAGGAACACTCGAGAGCATCCAAACGACTTATCTACGACTGCTATTTGCAGTCCCCAGATGTGTATCTGGGGCTACTCTTGCTCTAGAGGGTGGTCTGCCCTCTCTGAGCAGTTTGGCCTGGAAACACACTGTACACTTCTGGTTCAGATTATACCATGGCCTGGCTCCAAGCTCCCTGGTATCCCAGGCCTTATTAGATTCTTACATATCACCATGGACTAAAGCAATAGTACAGAAGGTTAACTCGCTAGGACTTTCTCCATCCCATCTATTTATGGATGCAGATACTGCTAAAAGGACGATAGGGCAAAGGATATTAGATATCGATTTTCAAGAACAGTTGACAAAAGCTCGGGGCCCATGCTCTCCTTTCTTATTGGGCCTAACTGAGTACAATGGTAGAAATGGAATGCTATACTTGAGCTGGCTATTTGTACCTAAATATAGGAGAGCTTTTACACTAGCCAGACTCAATGTTCTCCCCTCTAAACTGACGGAAGGGAGATACAAGAAAATTCCATTAGAAGCCAGACGATGCCCCTGTAACGATCTGGATGTGGAAACAGTTGAACATATGCTGTTAGATTGCAGTTTTTACAAAGAAATAAGAAATTCCATGTTAGGCCCAATAATTCAAAAACTAGGTATGAATGGGCAGCAAACTCTGATAAGCACTTTATTACAGGGTAAGGACAAGACGCTTACTCTGCAAGTGGCAAAATTTGTTCATTGTATAATAGTCTGTAGAACTCAAATATTTAACAGCCAGCCTTTATAGATTTTAGGTACCTCTTCCCCTTTTATAATAGTTATATATTTTATTTTTTATTATTAATTTTAATGAGTGTAAATGAACATTGTATCAATGTTTAAATGCTATTTGCTGATGTTTGGCCTATTGGCTGCGAATAAAGTTGTTGTTGGTAATTAGTTCCTGGTGATATTCCCTCTTCATCATAACAGTTAAAGTTGCAGGCACTATACTAGAGTGACCATATACGAAAGAAGGCAGGGCCCCTGCAACTTTAACTGTTGTGATGAAGAGGGAATTTCACCAGGAACTAATTGCATACAAATGACACTGGCTGAAATTCACTTTTCTCTACAACTGTTAAAGTTACATGAGCCCTGGCCTCCATTTTATATGGTCAGCCTAGTGTTAGCGAATTCTATAATTTAATTATGTGCCTTGTGAAGAAAGACTTCCTGAATCTCCCACCATTCAGCTCCATTGGATGACCCCAAGTTATATCTCCCTAACCCTATGCAAACATGTATACACCTCTATATCTCCCCTTACTCACCATTCAAAGCTAAACAGCCCCAAATGTTATGGACTTTCCTCACAGGGGAGTTCCTTCATCTACTTTTCAGCATCTTTCTCAGAACTACAATGTGTGTTTTGATGTGTGGTAATCAGAACTGTACACGTTATTCCAAGTGCGGTGGCACCATAGATTTGTATAAGGGCACTATGGTATTGGCAATTTTATTTAAAACTCTTTTTCAAATCATGCCCAACATGAAGTTTGCCCTTTTCACAGCAGCCGCGCATAGTGATCCGCCATAACCCCAAGAATTAAAATTGCAAATGCTGTTCAATGTAAGCAAGTGTAAAGTGATGCAGGTTGAATCAAAAAATTATAATCATGTATATGCTGATGGGATCTGAGTAGCAGTGACTAACCAGGAAAAGGATCATAGAATCTTAGAATAGTAGAGTTGGAAGGGGCCTGCAAGGCCATTGAGTCCAACCCCTTGCTCAATGCACGAATCCACCTTAAAGCCATCTGTCTGGTGTGCTTTAAGGTGGATTCCTGCACCTTACACTTGCTTACATTGAAACACATTTGCCATTTTAATTCTTAAAACAGTGGTGTTTTCCGACCATCCGGGTACTGGAGCCCTCCCTCCACCCTCTTCCTGGGCTTCCAGTTACCAATCAGCAGTTGCCATCTGCCCGGAACGCCCCCAGCCAGATCACCTATGGAGCAAGGTCACACGGCCTAAGGGCCATGGTGACCTCACTTTGAAGAAAAAAGTCAGGATAACTCCCCAACATTTTTAAAGCGCAGATTTGGGGCAAAGCAGCACCGATTCGCAGTGCCAATTTGCAGCAACTGCAGGTCTTTGAAGTCAGCCTCCAGAACATTTATTTGTAAGCAAGTTAAAAAGCATCTGTCCCAATACCAATCTTTGAAGGACCCGACTGCTTACATCCCTCTGTTGTGAGAACTGTCCATCTATTCCTAGGTGCTTCCATACAAATCTTTTATTGTGCATTCGCACTGCCTCATTCACAGAATTTGGAGAGGGGGAGTTCCAGACCACAATGTTTTCAATTTGTTGCCTTCCCGTGCTTTCCATCTTCCATCTTTTTTCTTAATAGAAAAACAATCTGTTAAGGAAGAAAGTTTCCCTTCCATCTGTTGTAAGAAAAAGTCTAGTGTGGCTATGGTGTACTTTCAGAAATGTAGAAAATGCAGTTTCCCAATTAAGAGAGCAGTCCTATCGTCCCTGGGAGAGTATTCCAGGGACCATTGGATCGCTCCTAAAATCCTTCTGAGGTCAAAACTCAAACTTGGAGAAGGGCAAAAGGTGGTATTCTGTGGGCGGGGAGGGCAGGAGACTGGAGGGACCATGATACCAGTTATCCTGAGCCTCTTCCAGCCTCCTTCCCTAACCCATCCAAAGCGCCTTTAATAAAAAAGCCTGTCTTGTGAAATCTGCAGGGTGAAAGGACAGAGAGGTGAAGACTGGATGCAATGCATGATCGGACACATCCAAATTCAGGGGTTTCCAATCACCAGGGGCACATACAATAGGTTTTGTGCACTAAAACATGCTTTCCTTTCATGACTTATGAGACACAGCAGGTATATGGTAACCATGTGAAAAGGAGGACCGGGCTCCTGTATCTTTAACAGCTGCACTGAAAAAGGGGAATTTCAGCAGGTGTCATTTGTATGCATGCAGCACCTGGTGAAATTCCCTCTTATTCATCACAACAGTTAAAGCTTCAGGAGCCCTGCCCTGAGTGACCAGATATAAAAGAGGGTAGGGCTCCTGCGGCTTTAACTGATGTGATGAAGAAGAGGGGATTTCACCAGGTGCTGCATGCATCCAAAGGACACCTGCTGAAATTCCCCTTTTCAGTGCAACTGTTAAAGATACAGGAGCCCTGTCCTCCTTTCCATAGGGTCACCCTATCTGCAGTATGCATGGGATGGGATTAGGAGAAATGGGATGGGGGAAGGAGCCAAAGAATGCTTGATAAGGAGGACCAGCTACCAGCCCCTGCGAAAATGCTCCGCGATCAATTAGGGAAGTTGCAGAGAGCTCATAAATATTTGTATTTATTTATTTCAAACATTTCTTGGTCGCCTTTCAGGGCAGGAGCCCTCTTAAGTCAGCGTACAATCATCATCATCATCATCATCATCATACAACGATACGGTCTTAAAAACAGCAATTTATTCCTGCCAAACAACAAAATGATCCCTGGGGCCAGGCGCGTGGTGGGGCAACCCTCGTGACGAGCGAGGTCTGCGCCGCCACTGACGGAAGGTCCCCCGTCGCCGTCTCCCAGCCAATCAGCTCCGCACGCCGGCGGTAAGGGAAGACCCTCCTTCCCTTTCCACCCCCAACACATTGAGGGCTTGGATTTCCGCCTTCTTTCGGAGGGAGCCGCTGCGATGCCGCTGTACGAGGGCCTCGGGAGCGGCGGCGAGAAAACCGCGGTGGTGATCGACCTGGGCGCGGCCTTCACCAAGTAAGAGGCCTGCCAGCCTCCCTTCCCAGCCTTCGGTTGCCGCCGCCCTTCAGCCCCAGGCTGTGAGGCTCCCGGGGGCTCTGGAGCTGCTTGTCTCCCGCCTCCCCCACCCCCGCGCGCCCTTTCCTCGTTTATTATTTGTTAAATTTATCTTTTAAACCCCATGTACCACGTCCAAGGCGGCCTGGACTCATCTCCTAGAATCATAGAATGGTAGAGTTGGAAGGGGGCCTCTAAGGTCATCGAGTCCACCCCCCTACTCAATGCAGGAATCCACCTTAAAGCATACCTGACAGATGGCTCTCCAGCTGCCTCTTGAAGGCCTCTCTTCACCTTTCTGGTGCTGGTTGTGGTTATTAGAGAGGACAAGGCTTACTGTTGGGCGTGTTGGGGGGGGGGGGGGACCTGGAAAAGTTCACCTGCCTCCATCCCAGTTTCCCAGAAATTCCTGGGATGCTTCCAGGCAAGGCTTTTGTTCAGACACTGCACTGCCTCATTCATAGGGAATGTTGGGGGGGGGGGGGGGAAATCCAGGGGGTTGTTTCCAATGTTAACTCTACTTAAAGTAGACCTGTTGAAATGAATGGGACTTATTAAATGAGGTTCCTTTCAGTTTTGCCTACTTTAAGTAGGACTAACGGCGGTTTCGACTCCAGGCTTCATCACCCTCCATTTTTAATCCTCCTGTGTCTTTTCCCACCGCTTCTTCTGTCTGATTTTTTTTCCTTATCGCAGAAAGTCAGTTGAGGAAACGCTGCACAATGTCTTTTGATGGGTAGCACTGGGAACTGCTGTCTGCTTAGAAGCCCTCCTAGAAACAAATGGAAAGCCGGGGGTGGGGATGTCAGTTTTTTCTGCGGCTTTTCCTCATTCCTTCAGAGGCTTTGAATCTCTGGTGGTTACTGAGTGCTCAGGGGAGGGGATGCAGGTTGCCCATGCCCTGGGCAATATGAGAGCTGTTCTCTCATATTATTATTATTATTATTATTATTATACTTATATACTGCCCCACAGCCAAAGCTCTCTGGGCGGTTTACAGAAATTAAAAAAATGAGCATTATAAAGACAATATACAAAATTTAAAACCATAAACGTAAAACAGCTGTCATTAAAACACTTTAAAACATTTTAACTGTTAAGCCTGGCCACAATGTCAATCAAAACCTCAACCTGACCTGTTAAAATGCCTGGGAGAAAAGAAAAGTTTTGACCTGGCGCCGAAAAGATAACAGTGTTGGCGCCAGGCGGGCCTCATCAGGGAGATCATTGCATAATTGAGGGGCCACCACAGAGAAGGCCCTCTCCCTTGTTGCCATCCTCCAAGCTTCCCTCGGAGTAGGCACCCAGAGGAGGACCTTTGATGTTGAGCGTAGCGTACGGGTAGGTTCATGTCGGGAAAGACGTTCCATCAGGTATTGTGGTCCCAAACCGTGTAAGGCTTTATAGGTTAAAACCAGCACCTTGAGTCGGGCTCGGAAACATACAGGCAGCCAATACAAGCGGGCCAGAATCGGTCTTATATTTTCGAACCTTCTGGTCCCTGTTACCAATCTGGGCGCTGCAGTCTGCACAAGCTGCAGCTTCCGAACAGTCTTCAAAGGCAGCCCCACGTAGAGCGCATTGCAGTAATCTAACTGGAGGTTACCAGAGCATAGACAACCGAAGCCAGGTTATCCCTGTCCAGATAGTGTTAATGTGTTTTTTTGCAGTAAGAAAAAAGATGAAAGAAGCAGTGGGAAAATATGGGAGGGTTAGGAGTGGAAGATGATGTCATCTGGACACCTACCAACCCTGCAAAGTTCCCTTCTAAATGACAAGTTGCTTTTAAAACAGAGGGACTTAAAATGTGGCTTCTGATATTCCATCAGTTCACAGCAGATTGTTGGCGCAATGCAGCTTGTGAAGCCCATCAGTTCACAGCCCAGTTTGGTTTTATCTGACTGCCGAATAGCCCTCAAGCAGAAAGTAGCCTTTCACAGCCCTGCTGCTTGATACATCTTTAGCTAAAGAGGCCATATGCCTCCCCCTAAAATGTGCAATAGCAGGGTATCTTCTGGTGGTAATGCAAAAGAGAAAGAGGGGGGGAGGAAAAGCCCCATACCATCCTAGGCATGTGCAGGTCCTTGGGCCTGCCAAAACTGCCTTTTTTGATTTAGACAATTCTCTTCTTCGTTACTGATCCATTTGTCCCTGGCATGGAGTAGTTGAGACTGGCTCTGAGATTAAGCCCTGGCTCTAATACGCTCCTGTGTCCATCCTTATGGAAGCTGCCTTATGTTGAGTCAGACCATGGGTCCATCTAGCCCAGTGTTGTCGACACTGACTGGCAGAAGCTCTCTGGAGTTTCAGGCAGGAGTTTTTCCAAGCAAAACCTGGAGATACCAGGGATCTGTATGCAAAGCCTGTGCTCTGCCACTGAGTGATGTGTCCTCCCAGCTTTATCTGATCTCACTCAACATATGCAGCATCTCCCTTTCTAACGCAAGGTCTCACTCCATCTCGGGAAGGAGGGGACTTCCTGACCTAAGTAATCCAGGTAATTCCACCAAACAAAGAGGCATTCCATAACACTGATATCCCCACTTCGCTCACTCATTCAGGTGTATTCCACCTCTCCTTCCACCTCCTTTGTCTCCTGCAAACTCTTGTTTCTCTACATGTTTGCTAGAGGATTGTAATGTCCTCTTCTCCACTACCCTCCATAGTGTGGCTCCCTAAGACAACTCTTCTTCCATCTTTTGTCTCATGTTTTAATATTGCGAAGATTTTACAGATGTTTGAGTCCAAGTTAGAACGTTGTTTGATTAAGCAGGTTAAGACACGTGTAACGGTAGGGATGGAGTTGATTTAGCGTCAACGTTAGTTTCCCTCCGTAAAAAATAGAGAGGGGTTTGAGATGTGTGCTCAAGTGCAGGAAGACCATTCACTTCCTAAGTATGAAACGGAGAAAACAAATAGTTCTTAACTGATGGGGCTTGCAGTGGTTTTAAATTCTCTCATGATTGCAGCTTTGAGTTTCTTTTAAAATGTTATAGATTCATGCAATACTTATGGGATAGAACGTCTTGAAACTTGTTTATCGCTGTTGTGCCTCAGCTTGGGATAGAGCGGGAAGGAAGAACAGCTGAGCCTGGAAGTGTTTGGAGAGTGGCCCTTCACAGGAAGAGGCAGAAGCTAGCTGTAGGCCAATGCAGCTGACAGCAATCCCTAATCACTACCATCCCAATATAAGGCAAGCCAGAGGCCCTGAGTTGGTTTCTGGTTTTCAAGCTCTGCCCTCCTGGCTTTCATACCAGCTTCTTGATCTTGCCTGAATGTAACCCAGTCTTGGAAAGAACTTTGATAACTCTTCAGCGCATTCCTGAACTGTTTGACTCAGCTTCTGATGGATACTTTTGGCATATGACCATGGACTGTTTATTGATGTTTCTAGACCGCTTATCTCACAAACTCTGGAGATTTACGACAATAACCATGAGTAAATCACAGAAACCAAATATGTTGTATTAGAGCATTTTAAGACCGTTGTCTTTGTGGATGGTCTTCTGAAATCTGAGTTTATTGATCAAGAACCTCAAGGCAACCATATGAACTCAGTTTTGGAAACCCATGAATTTATATTAAAATGAGGAAACCAAACGAAACAGATGTTATAGATATATTCTCCAAATAGACATAAAGTTGTTCAGAAGGTGACAAACTCCTTGTTTTTGTTCTAATAACTAATATTTCTGAGCTGTTCCTGATCCTAGCTTAGCACATATATGGTAACCATAGGAGGGCATTCTCAGTTGATCAAAATCTCAGTCTGATGGTAACTGGAGCTTACTCCTTCTGCCGATCCAGTCCATTTTGTTGTCTGAAATACATTTAACAGTAAATGTATGTATTAATATAACCTTAATTTTCCAGATGTGGCTTTGCAGGAGAAACAGGACCAAGATGTGTTATTCCTAGTGAAATAAAGAAACCTGGCATTGCAAAGGTAGGTCTCTTCTTTTTTAAAAAAAAAGTGTTTCCAACAATTTGATGTGTGTTAAATGCTTGTTTGAAGGTTAAAAGAGCCAGTGATGTATGGTGATTAGAAGCTTGGACTCAGATTCGGAAGATCTGGGTTCTAGTATCCCATATGGCCATGAAGCTCATGGGATGGTTTTGGACCAGTCACTGACTCTCACCCTGAAGTATCTCACAGGGTTGTTGTGAGATGAAATGAAGAGGAAGAGGACCATGTAAGCCACCTTGGGTTCCATGCAAGAGGAACAAAGGCGGAATGTAAACGTAATAATAAATACATAAAAGGGTGTTTTATCTCTATAATGCCAAAATTCTTTGTCTTTAGTGTTAAAAAATAATTATTGTTTATCTAGTGTTATCTGTGGGGCATGTGGCGCTTTACACAGGCCTAGCATACTGGAGGATGTGGTTAAGCCATTTGAGACCTTGCAAGGAACCATTCTAGATATAGAGACTATGGGTGACTGTGGTGATATTAGTTGGCATCCTATCTTAGCCAAGGGGAGTGATCCCCTCTACAAGAATTCGGTTTGATGCCTGGGTCTCCGATTATGCGCATCTTCTCGGAAGCGCTTTATGGTAAATGACTGTACGCGGGAGGTAATTGAGCACACAACTGGTAGCCTTACCGGTTGATTGAAATGCACTTTAGAAGTAGTTAATACAGAGAATCGCTTGTTCACATAGTAAAAATGCGCTTTAAGGGCCGCAGCAAAATAAAACTCGCTATTTAACGCGCATTCGATAATGCACATAATCGGATAGATAACGCGCCTCAACTCCCGATTTGCTCTCCGCTCATGTAGAGGTAAAAATTTTAATGAGACTTGAAAGAGCTTTAAACCTCTCTGTAGAGGCAGCCGGAGACAATATATGAACTAGGGTGTGCAGGTATAATCTGAGGTGTAGCAAACCTGCTAGTATTGAACTTCCTCATCCTAAAGCCCGAATCTGCTTTGGAGAAGCTCTCAGGAACTGCATTCCTATGGTGGGTGGGGCCAAAAGCAAACTGGGTGGGGCAAAAATACAAAAACAACCCAGCATATTTTGGCTTAAAGCTCTTGCTAATGTTAATTAAGCCTTAGGAGAAGCAGTTAAAGTCAACCTTTTAGAATGGGGGAAAACTGCAAAAAAGCTGGGAAACCTCCAAATGATCAGTGGGGTGGAACTAGGGAAAGGAGCATGAACATTTGGAGAACACCAAAGGTCCAGATTGGGATCCCAGGTGGGCTGGATATGGCACCTCCCTAGGGCTAGGCTGTAGCTTTGGGCTATAAGTCATAGAATCCTAGAATAGTAGAGTTGAAAAGGGCAATAAGTGGGGTGACTGTATGGAAAGGAGGACAGGGTTCCTCTATTTTTAACAGTTATATAGAAAAGGGGATTTCAGCAGGTGCCATTTCTATGCATGCAGCACCTGGTGAAATGTCCTCTTCATCACAACAGTTAAAGCTGCAGGACCTAAAGTAGAGTGACCAGATGCAGAAGAGGACAGGGCTCCTGTAGCTTTAACTATTGTGATGAAATTCCCCTTTCAATACAACTGTTAAAGTTATAGGAGCCCTGTCCTACTTTTCATATGGTCACCCTAGCTATAAGGACATCGAGTCCAACCCCCTGCTCAATGCAGGAATCCACACCCAGGGTCAAATCCAGCCCTTCAGAGTTTCCCAGATAGCCCTGACCCCTTTCCTGGACCCATCCTCTTTCTCCCAAATGTGTGGTGGTTTTCCAGGTTTTGTGCCATTTTCCCCATTCTAAAAGCTTGAAATCATATAATCATAGAGTTGGAAGGGGCCTATAAGGCCATCAAGTCCAATCCCCCGCTTAATGCAGGAATTCTCCTTAAAGCATCCCTGACAGATGGCAGTCCAGCTGCCTCTTGAATGCCTCTAGTTTAGGAGAGCCCAGTACCTCCATAGGTCATTGGTTCCATTGTACTGCTCTAACAGGAAGTTATTCCTGATGTTTCAGCCAGAATCTGGTTTCCTGTAACTTGAGCCCATTATGCCGTGTCTTGCACTCTGGGATGATAGAGAAGAGATCCTGGCCCTTCCTCTCTGTCCATGAAGAGTGCTATCATGTCTCCCCTCAGTCTTCTCTTCTCAAAGCTAAACAATTCTTTCAGTCTTTCCTTATAAGGCTTTGTTTCCAGACCCCTGATCGTCCTCGTTGCCCTCCTCTGAACACGCTCCAGCTTGTCTGCATCCTTCTTGAAATGTGGTGCCCAGAACTGGGTGCAATACTCAAGACAATTCCGAATAGAGAGGAACCAGTACCTTGTGTGATTTGGAAGCTATAGTTCTATTAATGCAGCCCAAAATAGCCGTGCACAGCAAAACATTCACAACATTCTCATTTGAACAAACCTAGGTTCTAACCTTATTCTTATTATTTAAGTAGCAAATACAGTATGTGTGTGACAGTATTAAATCAAAATTGCTTCAGATGGACTTTTTTTTTTCTTTCACAGCCCATCAAAGTTGTTCAATGCAACATTAATACAGAAGAGTTGTATTCATATCTGAAGGAGTTCATTCACATGCTTTATTTCAGGTAGGTGATGCTGCACTGAGTGGAATGACTGACTCGAAAAGAGATTGCTTAGGTACCATGTTACAGTAAAATACCCTAATGTTTGTACTAAGCCTGGTGAAGTTTCCAGTTCCGTTTGGGTCACGATGGCTTCAGTACGGCATCTGAGAAGAGTTTCCAAGATGTCTTAGCACTGAGCCACACTTGTTTATGTCAAGGGCGGAGGCTTACTACCTTTCTTCACCTTCTCTGAGGCCAGCAGAAGCCTGTATTTTCACAGTGTGGAAGATATTATGGGCTGCAGCCTTCTCTGAACTCTAGCCCAAGAGACAGGAATGGTGTCACTTCCGTGCTATGTTAAGGTGAGTTACAATCTTATATAGTAAGGAAAGTGGCCTTTCTGAGAAGGTAACATCCATAACAACAGCACTAAAGAGGTGTCCTGAAACAACATAATCCAGAGTTAAGAACATAGGAAGCTGCCTTATACTGACCATTGATCCATCTAGCTCAGTATTGTCGACGGTGGTTCAGTTCAGACCACACGTTTTTCAACGGTGGTTTTAGAACTCCACGGTGGAGTTTTTACACCATCGTTGAGAAATGTGCTGTCTGGCGGGACAACTCTATGCAACGGTGGAGTTTTTTGGGGAAAACACTCCACACGGAATATCCACACTGTGCGGAGGAGAGTTCCTGCACAACCGTTGTGTGGAGGGCTCCATGGAGTTTTGCGTTGAGTTGACTTTTCCTATCGGCTGCAGAGTTCCCTGGCAAGAGCGGCGCAAGGAGTGAGTGCCACTCTAGGAGAGCTGGCAGGATTTTTTTTTGCAGCAGTGGCTGATGGGATATGATTAGGAGGACCGGGGGAGGAGAGAGGACGGAGGAACTGTCAATCAAACGTCACGATGGATTTTACTCAACTCCACGGTAGCCCACAGTCACACAACGGTGGAGTTAGAACATGTTGTGTGGGGCGTACCCCCTAAAAACTCAACTGTTGAGTGGAGTTTTCACACTGCGTTGACTAATGTGTTGTCTGAACTGAGCCACTGACTGGCAGTAATGGCTGTCCATTCTTTCCTATCCATACTTGGAGATACTGGGAATTTAATCTGGGATTATTTGCATACAAAGCCTGTGATCTACCACTGAGTTACATTCTCTCTCTGACCTGACAACCTGGTGCCCACCAGACGTTTTGAATTACAGCTCCCATTGTTTCTCAACATTGGCCAGGTTGTAGTCAGAAACATCTGGGAGGGCCCAGGCTCCTCTACCACTGATGTAATCCGTCAGTTGACAGGAAGAACAAGATCCAAACGCTTCTCTGTGCCAGGAGACACCATTCCAACCTGTGGCTCTGCTCACATTCTTTGTTGCCCCCATCGGTTTGTGGACTAACAGCGCAGTCCTGTGCATTACTCAGAAGTATGTCCCATTGTGTTACATGGGATTTACTCCCATGTCATTGTGCATAGGTTTTTGAGCCTACGTTTAGAGACTGCTGTCTACTGGAATCCAAGTAAGAAATTAGTTTTTACACGAAAACATGGAAGAACAGGTACTGGCTTCGATTCATCTCTCTGGTCTCATTTGTTAACTTTTCAGGCATTTGCTGGTGAACCCCCGAGACCGTCGGGTTGTGATTGTGGAGTCCGTGCTGTGCCCTTCCCATTTCAGAGAGACACTCACAAAGGTTCTATTCAAGTATTTTGAGGTAATGCATTTCAAGCATCTGCTGTAGCTGAAGATATAATATCTCTTTCTTGCTTGTGGCAGTTTTTCTAGGTGGACATGATGGGCTTTGCCAGGTCATGCTGTCTTTTACAGATTCTGGAATTTCCTGACAGCTGAACGTGTTTTAAGTATGACTGCTTTCTGGAAGTTGGTGGTGATGTATTTTGGTAGGCCCAGTTTCTGAAGGTTGTCTGTATAGTTTTTTTGATGTGATGCCGGTGACTGATGTGACTAACGGGATAATTGTAACCTTTTCCTGTTGCCATAATTCTTTGACTTCCATGGCCAGTGGTGTAAATTTTTCTCTTTTCCTCTTCCTTTTCAACAATATTTTTGTCATTTGTTATTGCTATTTCAATGAGGTATGTGTGTTTTTCTTTTTTGTCTACGACCGTAACGTCTGGTCGGTTGCAAGGTATTGTCTTGTCCGTATGAGTTGTTGTTGTTGTTATTATTATTTACATTTCTATAACACCCCGTAGCCAATGCTCTCTGGATGGTTTACATAAGATTAAAACAATTAAAAATGATATACCAAATTTAAAACCATAAAAACATACTCTATACACAAGAACGTACACCTAAGTACAACTATAAACAACTATAAGCTGTCAGCCGAACCTAAAAACAGATCCTGGATCAGTGAAGCTCATCGCATATTGCTAAATTCCTGGGAAAAGAGAAAAGTCTTGACTTGGGTGTCAAAAAGATAGCAATGTTGGCGCCAGGCGGGCTTCGTTGGGGAGATCATTCCATAATTGTCAGGTTTCCTTGGCTTGCTTGTGGGAAAGCAACTTCTGACCTCACCGGTTGTTGTTGTGTTCAGTAGCTGAATTGCTGCCAGGAGCCTGGATCTGTGTTCAGCTTTCTTAATGCATACACACAGCACAACCTGCAATGTGGTTCCCTTAAACTCGTATCTGTAGCTTAGCAAGTAGGGGCAGAGCTGGGGAGATCTGTTTCAGTTCCCAGTTCAGGCATGAACTTGCTTGGTAACCCAGTCCAGAGCTCCATGTTTGCTCCAGCGGTGCGCATGGAGCTCTCACTGATTTTTTTTCCTAACCAGTTGAACAGAGACCGCAGACTGGTGTTCACAGCTAAGGATGCAATCCTATGCATGTTTAGACAGGGAGAAAGTCTTACAGCTCCCAGCATGCCTGGCTGGAGCATGCTGGGAGTTGTAGGACATTTTTCTGTTTAAACTTGCATAGGATTGTGCCCCTATTCTCTGCTCCAGATACTTATGAAAGGTAGAACAGCAGCGAATCTCACAGCGTGACAGCTATTTGAATATGAATGTGAAAGATTGTAAACTGAAGCACTGTTGAAGTTGCTAGATCCGTATAGCCCCCATTGTGGAGCCAGTGTGCCATAGTGGCTAAACTGTTGGACTGGAAGCTGAGAGATCCGGGTTCTAGTCCCCACTCGGCCATAGAAACCCACAGGGTGACTTTGGGCCAGTCGCAGACTCTCAGCCCAACCCACCTCACAGGGTTGCTGTCGTGAGGCTAAAATGGAGAAGAGGAGGAGGATTATGTATGCCGCCTTGGATCCCTTGGAGGAAAAAAGGTGGGATATAAATGCAATAATAAAAAAATAAAAATTGTATGCTGTCGGATCACAGCTGCCAGTTGACCTCGGGGGCTGAAGCAGGTGGATGGCGTTGCTCCCTGTGTTCATATCTCCCTTTACAATGAGGTGTGTGTTTTCAGCTCCTGTAGATAAAGTAGAATTCAAGCCCTGCATGAGTCAAATAGAATGTGTATACCAAAGAGCTGATCTCGCTTCTGTGTGACATTGGGAGGCCTCAGAAGCTGCCTTCTGCCAGGTGAGACTATTTGTCCGTCTCACCTAGTATCACCTCTGATTGGCAGTTGGTCTCTAGCAATGGGGTCTTTTCCTTCACCTGTTCCTTTTAACTGGAGATGCCCAGGGGTTGAACCCGGGCCCCCTTGCATGTAGAGAGCAGTGGCAAAGCTTCCAAGCCTTCACGGGCATCTTCTACAATCATAGAATTGTTGAGTTGGAAGGGACCACAAGGATTATCTAGCCCAACTCTCTGCAGTGTGCAGGAGAACCAATTCAACCATCCATGAGAGGTGGCTGCCCAGGTGGCTTAAAAACCTCCAGAGATGGAGAACCCACAACCTCCACAGGTACACTGTTCCACTCTTACGGACAGGAAGTTTTTCCTTATATTTAATTAAAATCTTGGTAGCTGTAACTTATACCCATTATTTCAGGTCCTAATTTCTGTGGCCCCGGAAAATAGTTCTTGATCATCCTCCCTGTGGCACCCTTTTATGTACCTGGACACTGCTAACATGTCTCCCCTCAGTCTTCTTTTCTGCAGACTGAACATCTGAAGTTCCTTCAGCCTGTCCTCATAGGGCATGTCCTCAAGTCCCTGGGTCATCTTTGTTGTCCTCCTCTGAACCTGTTCTAGCCTGTTTATGTCCTTCTGGATATGTGGTGCCCAGAATTGTACACAATACTGCAGGTGTGGTCTCACTAGTGCTGAGTAGGGAGGAATAAGGACTTCATGCATCTTTGATACAATGCTTCTTCTAATGTAGCCCAGAACTGCATTAGCCCTTCTAGGGGCTATCTTACACGGCTGACTCATGTTCAGGTTGCTATCGACAACCACACCCAAATCCTTCTCCAATGTTGTGCTCCCAAGCCATGAATCCCCCATCTTGTATGTGTACCCTACATTTTTCTTGTAATACTTTACATCTCTCCCTGTTGAAGGACATCTTATTCCTCTCCGCCCAGTCTTCCAACCTGTCCAAATCAGATGGCAGTCTCATCCTGTCCTCATGGGTGTTGGCCAGACCGTCCAGTGTTGTGTCATCCACAAATCTGATAAGAAGCCCATCCGTTCCATCATCCAGGTCATTAATAAAAATGTTGAATAATACTGGCCCCAAGACAGTGGCTGAATTCGGACAACACAATAAGCAACTTGGGCAGGGGGGAAACAATCGTCAGTTGTATTGACTATCGTGTCGTCCGAATGCTGCCATAGTCAACTTAGCACTGATCCTAATCCACACCACAGTTGATTATATATTACCATGTTGTGTGGGGAGTACCCCCTAGATGAACAACTGTAAAGTTGATTATTACCCCACCATTGACTATCGTGTTGTCTGAATTCAGCCAGTGTGTTACTCCGCTGCTTACTGCTCTCCAGCTCAATGTAGAGCCATTAATGCTGACCCTCTGGGTGCGGCTAGCCAGGCAATTGTGTACCCACCATAGTGTAGTGCCTTCCAAGGCAAACTTTAGCAGCTGGTCAATGAGAGCTGGTCATGTGGGACCTTGTCAAAAGTTCTGCTGAAATCGAGGTCCATTACAGCCACAGCCTTCCCCTTGTCCACTAGCGGAGTTACCCTGTCAAAGAAGGAGACAAGTTTTGTCTCACATGACCCATTTTGGACAAAGCCATGCTGTGCAGTGTGTAACTTTGTCACCTCTGTATTTCCCTCTAGGTCCCTTCGG
The DNA here is from genome assembly GCA_029215795.1 of Anniella stebbinsi. Taxonomy (NCBI): domain Eukaryota; kingdom Metazoa; phylum Chordata; class Lepidosauria; order Squamata; family Anniellidae; genus Anniella; species Anniella stebbinsi. The sequence continues at coordinate 367,349,315 of JARDYH010000001.1, forward strand.
TGCTCTTTGCTCCAAGCCACCTGATGTCTCTCCTGACCCTTGGGATTAACTCTGCGATGGTTTTGGATTGTGGCTATATAGAAAGTCTGGTCCTACCTGTATCTTTTTCTTTCTTTCGTCTCCGCCCCCCTTTCCCCACAGCATGAAGATCAGGATGCGGGTGTTAATTTTGAAGGTTGATTAACTAAAAAAAAAACCGTACAAAATCACTAAGTAAAAATACATCCATTCTTCCAAAATGGCTTTTCTCCTGTGGTTAGGTTGTTACTTGCAAAAGTGGGTGTATGGTTTGTGGTGCTTGCATCTGGCTTTTTAAATCATAAATACAATCAATGAAACCTCCTTAGCTGCTTGCAGATTTATGAAGGAATTCCAGTTCTCAACTGCTGGGGTGCCCTTCCATTGGGAGGAAAAGCCATTCACAAGTAAGTCGGCGGCAAGTATTTTGTCAAAGCATCTGTACCGCGGTGATTTAATTTTGCGCTGTTCGGATGTATCGTTTCCAGTCCGCCTAACTGTAATCTGGAGGACTGAGAAGGAGACCTGTACTCATGCATGCTCTCCTCTGAACCAGACCTGCAAAGCCCAGGGAGCAGGAGGCTGAAATCCATAAGGTGGAGCTTTACCTCAGTCCACAATTGGGAAGATTGAAAATGTTATGTCTGAACCATCCGTGTGCGTGTGCTCAAATTGCCTTGTAGCCCTTTGTGAAATATTTACAAAAGCCGGACGATAACGGGGGTGTATCTCATACACAGCATAAAGCTGGGAATGAGCTGTTGTACTAGTGCATCATGTTGGACGCATGTTAGAGAACCAATGTCTACTCTTCGTTAAAATAACGCCTACTGTCCAATCCTTTAGAGAACTGGAGTACCAGCTACTGGAGCAGAGCACTGTGGATACAGGAACCACCAAAGGACAGAGCCTTCCCTCTGTGATGGGTAACTTATCCTTACTGATAAGAGAGGGATGGTTCTCATTTGACCTGTTCTGGGGGGAGGATGGATTAAATAAATCCCCTTTCTTCCTCATCTTGCTGATCAGCATTACAAAAAGATAATTAGCAGGCAACCTCCCTGTCCCATCTCCATGAAAACCAGTACAGATATTATTCATGAAGTCTTATTGGCCCCAAGAAGCAATGGGCCAATAAGTCCCCCAAAATCTTACTTCCAACAATAGACATGTTTGTTAATTTGAGAAAGAGTAGAGAATTTGCAGTGCACTTGATCTACACTATCCAAGATAAAACATTATCCTTTCATTTGCACATTCTGTGTGTAGAGGGGGGGATCTGTCAAAGGCCCCAACCTGGGTTTGGAGCTGTGTCAACCAGTTCTGGATGGGGTTACACCCCCCCTGAAAGACTGTGTTCGCAGCTTGGGGGTACTCCTGGATCCGTTGCTCCAGATGACAGCTCAGATTGATGTGACGGCCAGGAGTGCCTACTATCAGCTTCGGCTGATACGCCAGCCGCGCCCCTTCCTAGAGTTGGAAGACCTAAAGACGGTAGTGCACGTGCTGGTAACTTCGAGGCTTGAATTCTGCAATGCGTTGTACATAGGGCTACCTTTGTGCCTAGTCCGGAAACTTCAACTAGTTCAAAATATGGCAGTCAGGTTGGTCACTGGTTGATCCGAAGGGAGAGGCGGGTTATAAATATTATTATTATTATTATTATTATTATTATTATTATTATCTTTAAATGCAAAGTTCCAGACATTGCAATTCTATTAGACTGGTGTGAGTGTGTGTTTCGATCTTACATCGCAACGGCACTTTTCTGCTTATTGGTACCAAATTCTCAGTGTGCTTTTCTGATCGGGCTCTGTGGCTGCTAATTCCAGGTGTATTGGACTAAACAATTTCCTGTATTTTAGGTTCTGTTCCCGAAGACATTGTAGAAGACATAAAAGGTAAAAATACCTTTCTTCGTTCCAATCTTCGCTTTCCTCCTCATTAGACAGACGCAGGAGATGGTCACGGAATGCTCGGACGGCTTTCTTGAATTCCCCTCGAGCTGGATAGCAGCAGCTAGTGTTGCAGCCCTCAGACATTCTGTAACGTGGAGTAATGTTTTAGTTCTTCATCTCGGAATCGTGCACAGCAGTTTGAACTTTACATGCAGGACCCTAAATTAGAGTGGGCTGTTTGGGGTCTCGATTTGGCCTATCAGGACCATGCCCCATCCATTTCCTCCCAATTACCAATCGTTTTGTGGTCTCCTGCCCTTGTGCATTTTTTCCCATTCTAAAAGGCTGAAACGTCTCTCCTTAGGCTTAGTTACGTCAGAAAAGCAGTAAGAGCTTTAAGCTGAAATATACTGGGATTTTTGGAGGGAGAGGGGGTTGATTCTATCCCTTTTGCCTTTGGCCCTGCTCGCCACTTGAATGCGGCCCCCAAGGACTGGAGGCTAGGTCCAAGACTTTCTTCCTAGCTCACGCCATTATCACGTGTAACTCGCTGTCAGTCTGCTGAGTCTTTGAGAAGAGGGCCGGGGGAGCTTTACTGTGGCAAGCAAACATGGCCCACAACTTTTAAAAGAAGTCAGATGCCCCTTAGAAATCGGGTGACTTTGGGCCAGTCATAGACTCTCTACCTCACAGGGTGTTGTTGTGAGGATAAAATGGAGAGAAGAGTTATGTACGCCGCCTTGGGTTCCTAAAGGAGGAAAAAGGCGGGATACATAAACAAACTTCCTCCATTGAAATAAATGAGGTCCCTGTGCAATCAGGAATGATGACCCTGTGCAATTCCCACATGCACTGGAATTCCCACGCCCAGAACTGGTCACTGTACCAGGGTAGAGGTTTGTAAAGCGCTTTGCACGTTCAGACGGTGATAGAAATAATGATGGTGTTTGATCTAAAGACCTTTTCCTTTCTCTGAAGTTCGTACTTGTTTCGTGAGTGATCTCCAGCGGGGGCTGAAAATCCAGGCCGCGAAGTTCAATATGGACGGCACCACTGAGGTAGGTGAGGAGTGAACTGAATTTCCAATTCAGAAGAAGAAGAAATCCGATGTTTCCAAATGTCTTTCACTTTTCACCTTCTGATAGTGTTCATTCTGTTCTAGCGTCCAACTCCACCTCCAGATGTAGATTATCCACTGGATGGAGAGAAGATTTTGCATGTGAATGGAGCAATAAGGTTAGAAATGCAGCAGATTTTTTTTGCGTTAGAGGGGCTGTTCACACCATACACTACCCACAGTCAGTGATCGAGTGTAGGCTGTTCTGAACCATGGGTAGCTTCTTGAACTGTAAATTAGTGTGTCTGAACTCAGCAGGGTGCCTTCTTAACCATGTAGTGTGGCTTATTTTCTCAAACAAGCCACCTTGAGAACCCGTGGTTTGTCGTTGGGTCTGCGTTCAGACAACACACTAACCCATGTTTCTATGAGCAACCCACTGTTCAAAACAACCCATACTTCAACCACTGAAATGGGGCTCAAGTTACCCCACGCTTTCATCCTTGGAAGTCATTTAGCAATATACTACTTTTTGGCGAGATTTGTACTAGGTGACGTCTGTGCAGTCCCTCCCACTCAATTTTACTTGCTGTGTAAGGGCAGAATGTGTAGATCTGGGGGGTCCTGGGCAAGGGGTCATCAGCCTTGATTGTCCATCAGACAGCCCTGTGAAGCCATGCAGCCAAGCAGGAGGTTAATGTAGGCCAACCAATGTGGGACCCATGGATGCCTCTCTTGGTACGCGGCAGGCTCCCTCCTGCTCCTGATTTTTATTTTATTTCATTAAGCTCGTTTTAATCGTTTTTTTAAACTGGGAGGCTGTCATACTGCAAAGTGAAGTGCTAGCCACCAACGCCATCTTTATTTAGTTCCAAAACCCCACTTCTACCTTGACCTCAGGCTGTTGGGCAACTTACTTTTTTTTTTTTTAGCCTCACCGGTTTGGCTTCCGGGTGACTGGCCACATTCACCAGGGTTCCCATTTCATGAAAGGGCAAGCCCCACCCCCCAATGGTAGCCATTTTGTGAGAGCGCTCACAAAATGCCGGATGTGCCCACCAGCCCAAACACACTGGGAACCCCCTGGAGTAGGAATTGGATGCAACATATCTGGATCCTGTGAGTGTGCCCTGAAGTCAAGTGTAGTTCCTTTCAGATCCTTTGGACGACTGGGAGGGAATGGGTGGCGTCTTCTCATCTCTTGAATAGAAACAGTGCTTTATTCCCCCTTTGGATTACCCAAAGCCTCTTTTTGTTTCTTGCCGACAGGGATTCTGTTGTCGAAATACTCTTTGAGCAGGATAATGAGGAGAAATCAGTGGCTACTTTAATACTGGACTCCCTTGTCGAGGTATGATGATGATGATGTATTTATTACATTTCTAACTTGTGCAAGTTGTACTGGTTGGCATTTTGCTTCTCTCGTGCCCGTCCAGCACTACCAAGAAAGAATCCCTTCCCCTGAACCAATCGCAGTATTGACAAACATGCACACCCAGCAAAACAGCTGGTCCTGCCATCTGTTGCTCTTGGACTGCTAACAATAGGCTGACCATATGAAAAGGAGGATAGGGATCACGTAACTTTAACAGTTGTAAAGAAAAGGGAATTTCAGCCAATGTCATTTGTATGCAATTAGTTCCTGGTGAAATTCCCTCTTCATCACAACTGTTAAAGTTGCAGGCACTATACTAGAGTGACCATATACAAAAGAAGGCAGGGCCCCTGCAACTTTAACTGTTGTGATGAAGAGGGAATTTCACCAGGAACTAATTGCATACAAATGACACTGGCTGAAATCCCCTTTTCTCTACAACTGTTAAAGTGACATGAGCCCTGACCTGGATTTTATCTGGTCACCCTAGCTAACAACTACAGTGAACCTCCAGGTGCCCATCCGATATCCATGAGGGTGGTTGCCCATTCTCGATTCTGATGCGCTCCCCTCCACCTTCTCTGGGCAAGTGAATCCCGGGGAACGAGTGGAAAAGAGCAGTCCCGATATATCATGCTGTGACTGCAGCCCGTGTGGGGGTTCCCCACCCAGCCCGCCAGTTTCTCCCCTTAACTCTGCCCCCTCTCCCAGCAGGGAAAGCCCTTATTTCCCATTAGCTGCTGATCAGGAGGTATAAGCTTTTTCCTATTGGGGAGGGGGATTGGGGGCCTGGAGAAGAAACGACTGAATGGTTCTCTCCTGCTCGCTTGTGAGTAGACATGCAGAAGCCTGTCCTGCTTACTTCTGTGTATAAAGTGCTGCTGACGGATTCAGACCTCCTTACTTCTGAGTCGGCTTAAAATCAGGGAGAATCGTATTTTGCCCCCACCCTCTCTGCCTTTTGCCGTTCCTTTTGCCTTTGGACTTACCTGCAGATGGAATGCCGCTCCTGAGGCCTTTTCCCAGATTGGAATTTGACCCTTGCACTGCCTTTCCTGTATATTCACCCAGCAGCACTGAGGAAGGCAAACAGAGCGAGTGGTTTTCCTGCTGCCGCAGCCACGTTGGACATTGTGTGTGGATCCAAGTTCCTTTGGTCTTAAAAATAATCCATTAAGATAAAAGGGAGACAGAGAAGGGTTCGAATTCCAGTGGCCAACGTTGGCTGCATTCAGACAACACGATAGTCAATGGTGGGGTAATCAACTTTACAGTTGTTCATCTAGGGGGTACTCCCCACACAACATGGTAATAAATAATCAACCGTGGTGTGGATTAGGATCAGCGCTGAGTTGACTATGGCAGCATTCGGACGACACGATAGTCAATACAACTGACGATTGTACCCCCCCCCCCCCCCCCCCCGTTGCTTAATGTGTTGTCCGAATGCAGCCTTCGTCTCCCTTGCTCTGGCAGCAATAGGCTCTCTGCCTGGGTTCTCAACCATCGCTTCTAGCCCCAGGAGCTTGGTAAATTCAATACCTGTTACTAAGGAAGGGAAGTGGCAGGGCCCTTTACCAGGTGGAGAACAGCGAGTTAGTTGGCAAGTGAACCCTTACAGTAGGAAGCCAACTTCCCTTTTCCCTGCAGTGTGGCAAACCTGCCTCCTGGTCTGCTATACAATAGATCTTCATAGAATAGCAGAATTGGAAGGGGCCTATAAGGCCATCAAGTCCAACCCCCTGCTCAATGCAGGAATCCACCTTAAAGCATCCCTGACAGATGGTTGTCCAGCTGCCTCTTGAAGGCCTCTAATGTGGGAGAGCCCACCACCTCCCTAGGTCATTGGTTCCGTACTGCTCTAACGGTCAGGAAGTTTTTCCTTATGTCCAGCCGGAATCTGGCTTCCTGTCACTTGAGCCCATTATTCCGTGTCCTGCACTCTGGGTTGATCGAGAAAAGATCCTGGCCCTCCTCTGTGTGACATTCTTGTTTAGTTTGTGGCTGGAGTGAAATGCTTTTATCTCCCATCTCCTCCTCTTCCTTCTTTCAGTGCCCGATAGATACCAGGAAGCAGTTGGCTGAGAATTTGGTGGTGATTGGCGGCACCGCTATGTTGCCAGGATTCCTGCACAGGTTAATGGCGGAAATAAGATACCTGGTGGAGAAGCCGAAATACAAGGAGATGCTGGCCTCCAAGACCTTCCGAGTGCACACGCCACCTGCCAAGCCCAACTGTGTCGCATGGCTGGGGGGTGAGTCTGAAATATCTGCCAGTTAATGTGGAGATTATTGGAGGACTGTGTACATTCTGCAGGGGATCATAACTCTGGCCCTGACTAGAACCTATGTGAAGACAAATCCAGAGTTGTCACATGCCCCGTGTTCAGAGGAGCCTAAGAGGAGCCCTGCCGGATCAGACCAAGGGTCCATCTAGGGTCCATCTAGTCCAGCATTCTGTTCACACAGCGGCCAACCAGCTGTCGACCCGGGACCCACAAGCAGGACACAAATGCAACAGCACCCTCCTGCCCATGTTCCCCAGCAACTGGTGTAACTGGGCTCACTGCCCTTGATACTGCAGGCAGCACCTAGCCATCAGGACCATCAGCCATTGGTACCCTTCTCAAGGAATTTATCCAACCCCCTTTGAAAGCCATCCAAATTGGTGGCCCATCACTACATCTTGTGGCAGTAAATTCCATAGTTTAGCTCTGCTCTGCATGAAGTGGTCCTTCCTTTTATCTGTCCTGAGCCTCCCACCAATCAGCTTCATGGGGTGACCCCATTGGATTCTTGTATTATGGGAGAGGGAGAAAATGTCTCCCTTCTCCACCCCATGCATAATTTTGTACACCTCTAGCATGTCTCCCCTTAGCCTCCTTTTTCCAAGCTAAACAATCCCAGTTGATGTAACCTTCCCTCATAGCCTTGGGTGACCAAGAAGAGCCTCTTATTTTAATTATATTGATGGATTCAATTGCATATTCCCTCCTTCTCTCTTCCTTCAAAGAGCTTCATGTATATGTCTCTCCCTCCCTCCCCCCCATCACCCTTTATCCTCACAAAAGCCCCCTGAGGTAGTTTTATTTTATGTCTTGCCACTGTCCTGTTCTTTGTCCCAAGAGTTAAAAAAAACACCTCTGTTTTGTTCCGCTCTAACAGGAGCCATTTTTGGAGCCCTCCAGGACATCCTCGGAAGTCGTTCAGTGTCGAAGGAATACTACAGCCAGACGGGCCGGATCCCTGACTGGTGTTGCCTCAGTAACCCTCCTTTGGAAATGATGTTTGATGTAGGGAAAACCCCTCCGCCCCTGATGAAACGGGCCTTTTCCACCGAGAAATAGGAGCCGGCCTGAGGCGGGAGTTCGTTCAAATCATGCCCCCCACCCTTCCTTGCTCCTTTTCCTGATGTTTGGACTGTGATGGAGCCCAATTCAGATCGTCAGGCAGACCCTCAAGATTGAATTCTGGCGAAAGAGTTTGGCCACTTTTCCCCCCCCTCATGTCGGCTACACCGGCTTAAGATGATACCCCAGCGATACACTTATTTATATGTACAGGAATTGCAAGATCTGTGCCCAAGCTGTCCATCTTTATTATTATTATTTAAAGTATTTAGATACAGTTTTTTTAAAAAAACTTGCTTGGAACTTAAAACCGCACATGCAACTTTCTCTTCCCCAGTCGATGTTATGTTTTATGTCACATTAGCCCTTGCTTAAAACATTAAAAACAAATCTCCATAGACTTGTGTGTGTGTGTTTCCATTCGAAATCTGTAAAAAGTAGCCTGGTCTTCTTGCATTAGGAGTGGGAAAGAATCAAATGCCTTAAGATGGGTGTGGGCAGCCTTGGCCTTGTTTAGCCAACTTCGCCGCCGCCACTACCGCATCCCTCACGTTCCATGCCAATTCCTCCGTGACTGGAAATAGAGGAAGGAGGCAAGTGCCGTCTCTGACAGAAAGCAGCCAAGGCAGAAGTGGAAAACCATTTTTGTCTAGGTATTTAAACATGGGAAAATAACGATGCAACCAATAATTCACCAAGAAAGCTTTATCCAAGATGTGATCATGTGCATTACTACAGTCTCAAGACGGGAACAAATGAACGATGACGAAAAGACTCATCAAATTAGGCAATCCCCTATCAAAGAGACATTGCGGTGTCCAACAGAAACGAAACAGAAGTTTTTGCTGAGTAAGACGCAGCCTACGATCCATAGATGCGACAGGTAGACGCCAAAGCAGCGGTCCATTGATGAGGCATTTTGTGGTGGTGCCCGCAGCCGTTTCTCAAATTCCCAAATGTGCCCACAGGTTCAAAAAGGTTGGGGACCCCTGGTCTAATTCGGCTGAGCCATTGGCCCTCACAATGCAATGCAAGAGTGCAAGAAGGAAATTGCTCTCAAGGATAGATCCATGAAAAACATGTAAGAAATTAACTAGGAACTGAGAAGAGAGGCGGGGTGCTTTCTTTGAGGACATTTAATCCTAAAAAGTCCCAGTGCTGTGTTTGGCCTGCACTGTACCGCCTATGAGAAGCAGAACAACCCACCTATTTCCTGCTTTTTTGTGAGTGATGCATCACTCTTGCACGGGGGAGACGAGCATCCATTAATATCGCAGCTTCGCTCGTTATCAGTGACACATCTACACCAAGCAGGATATAACAAGGGGGAGGGCCTTTTCTGTGGTGGCCCCCCAACTTTGGAACAATCTCCCCCATGGGGCCCGCCTGGCGCCAACATTGTTATCTTTTCAGCGCCAGGTCAAGTCTTTCCTCCCAGGCATTTAACAGCTTATGTTGAGTTTTTAATTGAGTTTCTGGCCTGGCTGGGAGTTTAAAATCATTTTAAATGTTAGCTGTTTTTTATGGTTTTAAATTTTGTATATTGATTTTTAATGTTCAGTCTTTTAATCTTCTAAACCACCCAGAGAGCTTCAGCTATAGGGCGGTATATAAATGTAATAAATAATAATAGTAATAGTAAGAATAATAACACTATGAAAGCGGTATACGACATGTGTCATGGGCCCCAACAGTGGTCAGTGCACTTTAATACCGCTATAAAGCAGCCATGTGGCTCCTGCCCAGATCTTCTACTTCTATGCTGAGCTGGTCACTCCAAGCACCATCGTTCTGCCTTCAAAGATCTCAAGAACAAAAACCAACAAGTAGAACATTACAGAACATTCACCTAGAATTGCTTTTAAGTAGAGCTATTAGTGTAGATGCCTGCAGGTAACACCGCTGAAGTTACAGGAAGCCAGATTCCGTCTGGACGTCAGGAAAAACCTCCTGACAGTTACAGCAGTACGACAATGGAACCCAGGACCTAGGGAGGTGGTGGGCTCTCCCACACTAGAGGCATACAAGAGGCAGCTGGACAGCTATGTCAGGGAGGCTTTAAGGTGGATTCCTGCATTGAGTGGGAGTTGGACTCAATGACCTTATAGGCCCCTTCCAACTCTACTCTTCCATGATTCTATTATCTTCTCCCCTCTGCCTTAATTCAGATACGGAAAGGAGCAGATCACTGCACTTGCTTACCTGTAATGGATTGGAGTCTGTGAAGAGGGGAGAATATGCATTGGGGAAGGGACATGTTGTATCGAGGGAATAACTGGGATAGGAAAACAAGGGTGAGGGCTGAGATAAGACTTGCATGGGCCAGAACAACTACCAAAAAGCAGGCCTGGCCTGTTCCTGGGCCTCTGACAGAGGCTTGATATGCAAAGATCAGTCAATGAAGCTTTCCAGGGCACGATGGAGCTAAAGTGAGCTCTTGTTCACATGTTAAAATGAATTATCAGGCCACGAAGGAGGTCACAGCAATAGGTTGCACACACACACCACCTGTGTACATTAGAACATCAGAAGAGCCCTGCTGGATCAGACCAAGGGTCCAACTAGTCCATCACTCTGTGGCCAACCAGCTGTCAACCAGGGACCCACAAGCAGGACTCGAGTGCAACAACACTCTCCCTCCCATGTTCCCCAGCAACTGGTGTACATAGGCATAGTGTCTCCGATACTGGAGGTAACACATAACCATCAAGAGTAGCAGCCATTGATAGCCTTCTCCAGGAATTTATCCAACCCCCTTTGAAAGCCATCCAAATCGGTGGCCATCACCACATCTTGTGGTATTGAATTCCATAGTTCAACTAAGCACTGTGTGAAGAAGTCCTTCCTTTTATCTGTCCTCAATCTCCCACCAACTAGCTTCATGCCCCACTGGGCTCTAGTATTTTGGGAGGGGGAGTTAAATGTCGCCCTGTCCACATTCTCCACACCCATGCATAATATGAATACAGCTGAATGCATGAAGAGAGCCCTCACATGTATATGCCGAGCAGGGATCTCTGTAAATGGGCACACTCACGTCTATTTATTTGTAAAAGTAGAGTTCCAACTACACAGAGAGTGCGCCCTGTTCATGGAAACTTGAAGGCACACAGGCTCTTTTCACATGCTCAGATGAATGCCTGCTGCCATGATCCTGTTTTGCTTTTACTTTTCTCCCTGCTCTGTAAGAGGCTGCATAGATCAAACTGCTGTTAAATAGGCAGCTCCTGGGACGATTTCAAGTATCAACACCCCCAATTTCAAGCTAGTTTCCAGCTTGTTTTAACTATCTGGCTCCCCTCCAAGAAATGCTGGTAATTGTAGTTCAGTAAGGGTACATGTACAAACAAACAAACAAGCAAGCAAAAAAGCCCTACGAGTCCCAGCATTCCCTTGCCAGCCATGGGGGATGCTGGGACTTGTAAGACTTTTTTTTCTGTCTAAATATCCATAGGATTGCACCCTAATGGGGATTTTAAACAATACTTCCCAGGCTACACTGAAGAGGACCTTGCCTTTGAATCCTGTTTAACGTCAGAGCATATATATGATTTAAGTCCTGTTAAGTCAGTTATATACACGCAACAGTGATTTTTCTGGAAAATCCTAATGAATGGATTTTACCTTCTCCCTCTGGTCAGCTTTCTGGTATTGTCAGGAGAATCCTTCAGGTGACTTTTGTCAGTAGGAAACCACCTGCTGTGCTTCTCACCTAAGTAGGTTCTTAATTCACCCAGGTGTATTCATTTACTTTAATGCCTCCAGCTAGAAAGATGATGTCTGAGTTGCCAGGACCACAATTTCCACTTTCTTTCTGTTCCAAACGGACTTTTGGGGAATTGCTTAGCTCCATAACTGAAGTTGGAGTAGTGTTGGTGTCTCCTTCTTCTGTATTATGAAGCAGAGAAGTGGGCCATGGATGAGGAATTCTCATTGGAAAGTTACCTTGATCAATGCTCAAGCCAGGTAAACTTCGGGATGTTGGATTTAGTCAACTCTGAGAGGGCTTTGGGGGGAAGCTAATGTTCTATCTCTAGTATTGTCAGGAGGACCCAAGGAATAATAGTATGTCTTCTTAACGAGAGCCTCAGCTATTGGGCGGTATCAAAATGTAATAAATGCATACATTGAATTAAATACTGCCCTTGGTAATCAGAATACTAACTGTTCCTTACTGTGGAATTCACAAAACCCACTGTTATGCTCTAGAAAAAGGTTGAACAAATGTCTCATTACCATATTTATTTGATTTGATTCTGGATACACTGTTTTCTAAAGTATTCTACTTATTACAATGCTTAGCATTTATACAGGGCTAAGTAAGGTGGGTCCATATAATTATTTCCAAATTGCAGATGTGAGACTGCAGCTAAGTGGATTTTCTGTCTATTGACAGCTCTGTCCTCACCCTGGACTTCCTCTCATTGTTCCTTCTCATTGTTCCAAGTGTGTTAGATTTATCTTTGCTCTTTGCTTCATAGTTCTCTGAGACATGTCATTGGTGTTCCCATTATATAGATGAGAAAGACAGTGAGGTACCTCCCCTAGGAGAGAAGGTTACAACAGCTGGGATTGTTTAACTTGGGGGGAAAAGGAGGCTAAATGGAAACCTGATAGAGGTGTACAAAATCATGCATGGTGTGGAGAATGTGGACAGGGAGACATTTAACTTCCTCTCCCAAAATACTAGAACCCAGTGGGGCATGAAGCTAATTGGTGGGAGATTAAGGCAGATAAAAGGAAGGACTTCTTCACACAGTGCGTAGTTGAACTATGGAATTCAATACCTCAAGATGAGGTGATGGCCACCAATTTGGATGGCTTTCAAAGGGGGTTGGAGAAATCCCTGGAGGAGGAGAAGGCTATCAATGGCTGCTACTCCTGATGGCTATGTGCTACCTCCAGTATCAGAAACAGTAAATCTGTGTGCACCAGTTGCTGGGGAACATGGGTGGGAGGGTGCTGTTGCACTCATGTCCTGCTTATGGGTTTCCTTTGGGCAGCTGGTTGGCCACAGTGTGAACAGAATGCTGGACTAGATGGACCCTGGGTCTGATCCAGCAGGGCTCTTCTTATGTTCACTAATCATCAGAACTTAATCTTGTTCACAACCCCGAATAATGGGAACACCATTTTTGGGAAAAGCTTGCCTTGCATATTCCTGAGTTTGCAGTTTAAAATGTAATATAATAATAATAATAATAATAATAATAATAATAATAATAATACTTTAAAATGCCCCCCCCCAAAAAAAAACCGTTAGTCAATGCAGGGAAAGTGTGCACTTTTCAAAAATGTGCTCCAAAATGTGAATTTCCCCCCCTTTGAAATGAGCACTTTCCCCATGTGACGAAAAAGAAAAGCAAGTTGCAAACAAAAACATGTTCGAGGGCTAAAGGTGCAATCCTATGCATGTTTAGACAGGGAGAGGGCCTACAACTCCCAGCATGCCCCAGCCAGCCACGGTGGCTGGGGCATGCTGGGAATTGTAGGCCTTTTCTCTTTAGCCCTCTCCATGGAGCCCCTGCCTCTGACCTGTAATGAGATTCCACCACTGAACCATTTAAAGATGCTGATATTACTATTTTTTTAAAAAAAGTTTGTATTTTTGTGGGGGTTTGCTATGTTTTAACATCAGGTCTGTACTATTCTTACCCACCTATCTGGCGCTTCAACACCCTACTCCTTGCTGCGATAAACATGGGCCTTGTGAGAAAGCCATGATGTTGCTAGGAGTTTGGTTCCCTGACGATCCAGGGAACTTTACATAATGATTTTGGAATCCACAAACACTAAGTAACAAATGTTTTTCTCTCCCTATTTGGCTGTTGTTGTAAAGGATGGATTCCCATCCACCAGCCTGCAAGGGTACCCTCCCATGAGTCCCTTTGGGACAGACTTGCCGATTTCCTCAACTCCAGACGCATTGTTTGGTTCTCCGCTTGGCCAAACGAAACATTTCCCTTCGGTGGACCTCAGCTTCCTGCCGGATGATTTTTGCCAGGATGAGAAAGATGGCGGCAGAGTGCTAGGAGAGCAGCTTGGCTCTCAGCTGGGAACGCAGGACAGTGGAGTGTTCTTTGATGACGGAGACCTGTCCCAACGGAGGGACGGAAGTGCCACTGAGCCGTTGCCTGAGTCATCTGGGGCTTGTCCCCCCATGACCCCAATGACTCCGATGACCCCGATAACCCCCTCTTCAGAAGGGTCTGGCATCGTTCCACAGTTACAGTAAGTTAAGCTAAAGGCTGGTTGTTCCAGTGCAGTTGAATGCCCGGTCCTAAGCCTGTGCCAATGGGACAATCTCCCTAGCATGTCTGTTGAAGAGTAATGGAACTTTTAGTACCGTATTACTGGAAATGGGGCAAAACAGGCCCATGGAACAATATATTTTTCAGCAAGAGAGTAGGGGCCAAGCTACACATGGAGACTGTAGACCCATGTGTAAATCCTGGATTGCTGCCTTATTAATACCACAGGGCACCATCCTGTCCCCAATGTTATTTATATCTATATGAAGCCGTTGGGAGTGGACATCAGGAGATTCGGGACAAGGTGTCACCAGTATGCTGATGATACCCAGCTCTGTTTCTCTGTGACATCTGAATCGGGAGAGGCCGTGCATGTTCTGAACCGGTGCCTGGATGCAGTTACGGCTTGGATGGGGGACAATAAACTGAATCCTGATAAGATAGAGGCTTTGTGGCTTGGTGGTTCCCAGGTCCAGAAATTGGAGTGTTTGCCTCTTCTGGATGGGGTTGCATTCCCTCTGAAGGAGCAGGTCCGTAATTTGCGGGTGCTCCTGGATCCATCTTTGTCACTGGAGGCTCAGGTGACCTTGGTGGCCCAGAGGGAGTGCCCATTATCAACTTTGGTTGGTACATCAACTACGCCCGTTCCTGGATAGGGATAGCCTTGCCATGGTCATTCATGCACTGGTAATCTCCCGACTAGACTATTCTAATGTGCTCTATGTGGGGCTACCCTTGTGTTTGGTTCGGAAGCTGCAGCTAGTGCAGAACGCAGCAGTTAGGGTGCTCATGGGGACACTTAGCTCTGCTCATATAAAACCTGTGCTAAAAGAACTGCACTGGCTGCCTGTTAGCTACTGAGCCACATACAAGTTTATGTTGTTATCCTACAAAGCCCCAAAACAGCTTGGGGCCAGCATACCTAGCAGACCGCCTTCCCTTATATACACCTGGACGACGGTTACGATCATCAGAGGAGGCCCTGCTCATCATTCCAAGACGAACGTAATGCTGCCATGAAGAACCTCGACAGCAGAGCCTTCTCTGTAGCGGCACCCACCCTTTGGAAAACCGTCCCTTGTGTGGTTCGGGAGGCGGAACATGTCACATCTTTTAAACGCCTCCTGAATACGTGCCTTTTCACACAGGCTTTTCCTGGGCTGTAATTGATCTGATTTTATATGGCATTCTTAAACTTTTAACGTTTCTAATGTATTGTATGCTTATTGTATTTTATGGCTTTAATTGAGCAATGCCATCGGGCGGTATAAAAATGTGCCGTTTAAAACGCAACATGGATAGGAGCGAGGGAAACCCATACCTCCCAGTCTCCTCCCCTCTTGTTAAACCAATAAAATGGTCAACCAGGAGATGCAGCAAGATTTCTAAAAGTGGAGAGATGGGCCACGGCCATGGGCCAGGTGTTGAAGGATGGGTTGTGTCCATGCACAGCCTCTGTGGCTTCTCTGAGTGACCAAATGTCTAGGATCAGTCCTGAGATAAATCTTCTAACAATCCTCTGTAGCTTAAACATTATTGTCCTGCTTTTCTTTAAACCTCATGTTTCAGATTTTTGCAAACTAGCAATGCTTTGTGAGATTTCACAAAGCCAAATAAGTAGGTGGATGGTCTTTAAAACAAAAAATGAAGCTAAATGCTGGATATTTCTCTCAGCGCAGTGAATGTAATGTTTCCTGAACTTGTTCTAGCTTTCTGGTAATCCCAACACATGCTGCAATGTTCCCATGATGCTATTCCATACAGCAGTGGGAACAAGGAGGATGTAAATTTTCCCCGTGCCCAAGTACTGAAAGGGACAACAGACTGCCCTTTCCATCACGCCTAATTTCCCCCCTGGTTTGCCTCTGTTTTTTTTTTTTTTTTTACCTCTGAGTCAGAAGCGTGTCAAGCTTATGAGCCCTTTCACCTGAAGAGCTGCTCTTTCGCTCCTTCGCTCTTCCACTCCACTCCACCCCTCCCCTTCTTTCTCCCTCCAGCCAGGTCCTGTCAGATGAGCACTTCAACCAGACAGACCGCCTTTCCGCCAGGCAAAAATTGAACGACGCTTTAGCCTGGTTCTTTGGGGGCATCAGGGGAGTACAACATTGTTATCTTTTCGGCACCAGGTCAAGACTTTCCTCTTCTCCCAGGCATTTAACAGCATATGATGAGGTTTTTTGTGTTTTTGTGTTGTTGTGCTTTGACCCAGAAGGATATTGTAATTTTAACTTGTTTTTATGCTTTATGCTTTTAAATTTTGTATATCAGTGTTTTAATTGTTCAATGTTTTTAATTGTTGTAAACCGCCCAGAGAGCTTCGGCTATGGGGTGGTATATAAATGGAATAAAATAAAAAATAAATAAATATCAATCCTGTCTCTGCAGAGATTCAGGCGTTGTATGATTTTAAAAAAGGCTTTGGAGCCTGGGATGCAAGGTTTTGGGTTTATATTGAGGTTTGGAGCTGGCTGCTGGGAGAGATCGCTTTCCCCTGCCAGGACCTGATGCAATCCGTTCAAGCCCCCAGTTCCTTTAAAACTACGCGGAGGCTTAGGGCTCATGAAATGCGCTTAGGGAAAATCATCCAGACTTTTAGCATTCCAGGAAAGGCTGGGGAAGAGGCGGGGTGTCAGCAGGACAGGCACGGCATCCTGTGAGTACCATGCTGCAAATCCGCACACCAGGCATGGCGAGAGGGCATGAAATCGCTGGTGTGATGGAGCTAAGCAATTAATCATATTGTATTCTGTGTTTAACTTCCGCTGTTGTGGTGCCTCCTCCATGAGGTCCCTAAGCACATAAACACCTTTTCTCTTGTTCTCCCAGGAACATCGTGGCCACTGTAAACCTGGCTTGCAAGCTGGACCTCAAAAATATTGCTCTTCATGCCAGAAATGCAGAATACAATCCAAAGGTAAGCAGCAGAAAGGCTACCTGTCACTTGGTCTTTGAGTAGAGTGGCCGCTTATGAAGAGGAAAGGCATTGCCAAAAACAGAGGATGGGGATTTGCATAAAGTTTGCATGTGCCAATTTATATGGCACATACTTCAGGGAGCGCCTCTCCCTATATATGCCTGCCTGAGACTTGAGAGCTGTTCGAGGAGCCCTCTTCCGCGTCTCACCAACATGAGACATACGCTATGATGGGACATGGGACAGGGCTTTCTCTGTTGTGGCACCCTAGCTGTGGAATTCCCTTCCCCTGGAGGCCCGACTACTGCCGGCACTGGCTTCATTTCAGCGCCAAGTTAGGACATGGCTTTTTAACAAATCCTTTGATGACTAAATCCACCAAGCTTGCACATAGTTAATTTTTTTTTTGCTGCTTTTAAATTCTATACTGGTTTTAGCTTGATTAATGCTTTAGTTTGTTTTTAGCTGTGTATATTTATAGTTTTGTTCTGTTTGTATGAGCTTATCTGTATGCCACCCTGAGATCCCCAGTGATATAGAGTGGGATACAAATGTTTTAATAAATAAATTTAAATAGAAATCCAGTATATTTCACCATTGTGGGGAAGACCGTGACCAGGCGATCTGTCTGCCTGCCTCTTCAATCTGCTGTTCAGGTGCTCACAGTTGATGGGCAACAGTTTTTGTGGTTCTCTACCTTTGAATAAAACAGCCCTTGAAACAGAGGACTCCTTCAAATAGAGGATTGTCCTCTGCAAAAGAGGGCACACGGCCATGCTACCTCTAATGAGTTTCCTCCCTTCTTCTGGGCTCTGGTTAGGCCTAGACTTGTAGAACTTTAGACAAGGAGCCACCTGAGATGCTTCCGGGCTGCTGTCTGTTCCAAGAGGACTTCCTCCAAATGTACCTGTTCTAAATAGGCCTAACAACAACGATACCATGGCTAGTGACAACCTTTATTCTGGGGGTGCTTCCACACTAGAGGTTTAGAGCTTTTCCACATGGGGCTTATATTGTACGATCAAGATTGGTTACTCATGGAAGTTTTCGGGTCCTTTAAACAACCTCGTCAACCTCCAGGGCTGTTCCCATGGTTTATTACCTTTATCCTGCTTTCAAAAAGATTGGAGATAACATGATAAGGGATGTTAATTCAATCTATTGGCTGTGTGGAATGACGGTGTTGCACTATAATCACAGCACCATCTAGTGGCTGTAAAATGAAATATGTAGAACTTGCCGAGAAAGGGCTGTCCTTGATTCGAACCCCGTGTCCACCCGCCGGAAAGCTTTGGATAGCTTCACACCTTGGATAGCTCCTTTAGAGTTCTGACTGGTTCTGACTGGAACCCGGAGAGGATTCACTGCCCCACTATCTTCAGAGCCACCATCCTCCACTGCCTTCACTCTGTAGTTACATTGATTTTCAATTTCATAATACCTACTCTAAAAATCAGACATTTTCATGAATGATAATTGATTTTATCCTTGGTATATTGTAAGGGAATGACACCTTTTTTAAAAAAAAAAAAATCACACCAAAGGCCTTCCATCTTACAATATTTATGTTTTCTTTCACAAGTGAAGACCCTTGGAAGAGAAAGGCCTTTCCCATGTTGAGAAATTTCCTTGCAGACTATTGGAAGCCATTCCAGACTCGGGGGGGGGGGGGGGGAGACCTTACGTTTATGGATTTTAAAAATAAATGGTATACTATCAAAGTCGTTTACTCAAGGTAGTAATCTGGTTTCCCCCCTGAACTTTAGAGGTTTGCTGCTGTTATCATGAGAATCAGAGAGCCAAGAACGACAGCCCTTATATTTAGTTCCGGCAAAATGGTCTGCACAGGAGCAAAAAGGTAGGAGTACCTGGCATTACTATGAACCCAGAAAAAATGTAGCACAGGGGGCTCCTCTCCTGGCTGATCAAAGGTGGGGGGGAATGGACATAGAATCATAGAATAGTTGAGTTGGAAGGGGCTTATAAGGTCATTGAGTCCAACCCCCTGCTCAGTGCAGGGATCCACCTTAAAGCAGACCTGACAGATGGCTGTATAGCTGACTTTTGAAGGCCTCTAGTGTGGGAGAGCCCACCACCTCCCTAGGTCATTGGTTCCGCTATCATACTGCTCTAACAGTCAGGAAGGTTTTCCTGATGTCCAGCCGGAATCCGGCTTCCTGTGACTTGAGCCCATTATTCTGCATCCTGCACTCTAGGATGGTAGAGAAGAGATCCTGGCCCTCTTCTGTGTGACTTTTCAAGAATTAGAAGAGTGCTATCATGTCTCCCCTCCGTCTTCTCTTCTCTAGGCTAAACACACCCAGTTCTTTCAGTCTCTCCTCATAGGGCTTTATGTCCAGACACCCTGATCATACTAAAAAGTGTGTGTGTGTGGGGGGGGGGTGTTTTTGCTTATAAAAACACTTTTGGGAACAGGATTAATCCAGAACAGGCTTAAAAGAATTATCAATAGACAATCTGGCTAGTAACAAACATATCCTCATACTTGGGCTGTTCACACAACATGCTAACCCACACTCAGCGGTGGAGTGTAGATTGCTGTTGAACTGTGGGTTAGTGTGTTGTTTGAGCCCAGGACATTTTCCAGTGACTTGTTAACCATCCTGAACAACCCGATTTCAAACCATGGGTTCTCAAGGTGACTTGATCAAGAAAAATAAGCCAGAACACATGGTTGACAAATCAGCCTGTGGAAAATGTTCAGAGTTCTGACAACACAATAGCCCGTGGTTGGACAACAACCCAGGGTTGACCACCGAATGTGGGTTAGTGTGTTCTGTGAATGCACCCACTGTATGCAGGGTTTGACTGCTTATATTCCATGACTGGTATCCCCTTGAATAGTGGCTAAATTAAGCCACGGTGGGCTGTTGTGTCATGCAAACGGTGACAGCTTCCTGTGTTCTTATGTTCCTAATACGTAGCCCTGCTTAAAGCTCTGCTGGCTTTTTGTTCTTACCCTTTGTGTGACTCTGTAGTGAAGAACAGTCCCGCCTGGCAGCCAGGAAGTACGCGCGTGTAGTGCAGAAACTCGGGTTCCCTGCAAAATTCCTGGACTTCAAAATACAGAACATGGTGGGCAGTTGCGATGTGAGGTTTCCCATCCGGCTGGAAGGTTTGGTCCTAACGCATCAGCAGTTCAGCAGGTAGGTCTGTCCCCACTAACCCATGGAGGAAACGAAGAGGCGATGGGACGGCCCTTCCCCGGATGTTGATGGAAGACAACTTCTCATCACCCATGACCATTGGGGCTGCTGGCAGTGGATGATGAGAGTTGCTGTCTAACCACATCTGGGGACTTGAGGTTGGGAAAGGCCTGCTGCAAGGAAATGGAAAGAAGCATTTACATTCATAGTATGGAGATGTTTTCGAAAATGCCCTCGTTGCAGCTGAATTGTGAAACACTGTGCCCTGTGGTCTCATGGCTATGGGGGGGGAAATCAACTTTCTAGTCCTCAGCCCCTTTACGCCACTTGTAAGCAAAGATCCAACAACAATTATATTGTTGTTGTTCTCCGCCTCGATCCGGAGGGAGAGGCAGGTTATAAATAAATATTATTATTATTATTATTATTATTATTATAATAATAAATTGAATTTGCAGCCCTACTATCATGATTCTGCTACTCTGCTCCTGTGTAATAAATAATAATAATAATAATAATAATAATAATAATAATAACTCTCGAGATATTAAAATGATCTAAGAGGGTGAGTAATGTCATTTTTGCATGCAAACCCATTAAAGTAGCAGAGTATAACCAGGTGCATACGGAAAGGATGACTGGGCTCCTGTATCTTTAACTGTTGTGACGAAGAGGGAATTTCAGCAGGTGTCATTTGTATGCATGCAGCACCTGGTGAAATCCCCTCTTCATCACAACAGTTAAAGCTGCAGTAGCCCTGCCTAGTGTGATCAGATACAAAAAAAAAAGCAGGGCTCCTGCAGTTTTAACTGTTGTGACGAAGAGGGGATTTCACCAGGTGCTGCATGCATACAACAGACACCTGCTGAAATTCCCTCTTCATCACAACAGTTAAAGATACAGGAGCCTAATCCTCCTTTTCACATGGTCACCCTAAAGTGCAAAAAATACAAGCCAAGGTGAAGGGCTACACGTGACGTTTAAAAGCAGTGTAAAACCCAAAACCATACAAAATGATATTTAAGAAATCCTGTGTGAAAGTCACCTGCTAACTTTGTAGCCAATAAACTTTGTGCTTTTCCGTTCTTTGCCAAGCCAGGTAATTTTGGGTTTTGATTGCAGCTATGAACCAGAACTTTTTCCTGGCCTTATTTATAGAATGGTCAAACCGAGGATTGTATTGCTTATTTTTGTGTCTGGAAAAGTTGTATTAACTGGTAAGTGAAGTCTTTACTTCAATGCACAGTCTTTAGCCCTAAGTCTTTCTTTATGTGTGAAGAAGAAAAAAGAGCACAGGCTGCTGGGAACAACTCCAGGGCCAGCCCTGGTAGAATGCAGGGGAACTCTAAAGTAGGGTGACCATATGGAAAGGAGGACAGGGCTCCTGTATCTTTAACAGTTGTACAGAAAAAGGGAATTTCAGCAGGTGTCGTTTGTATGTATGCATGCAGCACCTGGTGAAATTCCCTCTTCAGTTAAATAATTAAAGCTGCAGGAGCCCTGCCCTCTTTTGTATCTGGGCTCCTACAGCTTTAACTGTTGTGCTGAACAGGGAATTTCACCAGGTGCTTCATGCATACAAACGAAATTCCCTCTTCATCACAACAGTTAAAGATACAGGAGCCCTGTCCTCCTTTCCATAGGGTCATCCTACTCTACAGCAGATGTTGTTGGACTCCCAACTCCCATCATCCCTACCCACTGGCCATGCTGGCTGGGGCTGATGGGAATTAGAGTGCCACATCAGCTGGAGTGCCACAGGTTCTCCACCCCTGTGCTCAATGCAGATTCATGTGACTGACAGCTCAACCCTATACATGTCTACTCAAAAGTAAGCCCCACTTACGATTTCTCCAATCCCTCTTTAAAGCCATCCAATTTGGTGGCCGTCACTATATCTTGTGATAGTTTTGGAATTCCATAGGTTTGGATTATGGGCATTGTAGTCCAAAATATCTGGAGTGCACCGGGTTGGGGAAGGCTGCTATAGCTCATTGTTCTGCTAAGAGAACCTTTCTTGTGGGGGATGACGACGACAAAGACTCTCTTTCTGCCACTCTTGCATAGAAGCGTCATGCCAGGTGCAGGTTTTATTGGGCCCTTGGGCAAGACATCTTCAAAGGGAGGGAATTTATTTATTTATTTATTTATTACATTTGTATACCACCCCATAGCCGAAGCTCTCTGGGCGGTTTACATAGGATTAAAAACAATTAAAAACAATATACAAAAATTAAAACAGCAAAAACATAGAAACATACACACAATCTGTACATTAAAAACCACTACAACATTTCAAAAAAGCTACAAAAACAAAACAAAACACCCTCCCTGCATGAGTCGACCTTCTGATACCAGCTGTTCTTCCTCCTCCTCCTCCTCATGGCTCCCACTTGCTGGATTGACAGGCAGAGAGCCAGGAGCAAGTCGGCCTTGGCATCTTCTGCTGCTCCTTCTCACTGTTGTCTGGGTCAGAGCCAGAGGCAGATAAAGACCTCCATCACACCTAATTTCCCCCTCTGGTTTGCCTTTTTTTTTTTTTAACCTCTGAGGCAGAAGCTTGTCAAGCTTATGATCCCTTTCACCTGAAGAGCTGCTCTTTGGCTCCTTTGCTCTTCCACTCCACTCCTCCCCTTCTCTTTCTCCCTCCAGTTAGGTCCTGGCAAATGAGTACTTCAACCTTGCCTTTCTCCCAGGCAAAAATGGAACAGCCCTTTAGTCTGGCTCTTTGAGGGCATCGAGGGAGCACAATCCTGTCTCTGTAGAGATTTAGGCCTTGTATGATTTTTAAAAAGTCTTTGGAGCCTGGGATGCAAGGTTTGGGGTTTATATTGAGGCTTGGAGCCGGCTGCTGGGAGAGATGGCTTTCCCCTGCCAGGACCTGATGCAATCCATTCAAGCCCCCCGTTCCTTTAAAACTACACAGAGGTTTAGGGCGCATGAAATGCACTTAGGGAAAATAATCCAGACTTTTAGCATTCTAGGAAAGGCTGGGGAAGAGGCGGAGTGTCAGCAGGACAGGCACGGCGTCATGTGAATACCGTGCTGCAAATCCGCACACCAAGCATGGCGTGTGTGCACTAAATCGCTGGTGTGACAAAGCTAAGCAGGTTGCAGTATTGAAGAGGGGAAGCAACTCCGGGCAGCTCTTGCCATTGGACCCCTACTTTTGATCCCAGCCGTGCATACGCTCACTAGTGACCCTTGTGAATGTTATCAAAGCTAATTCTGAAACCATCTTTTCTTAGGTGCCAAAGACCGTTCTGAAATATATGAAGCATTTGAAAACATCTATCCAATCTTGAAGGGTTTCAAGAAAGCCTCTTAATTTTTTGGTGACAAATTATAGCGATCGGATCGGTGTGTAATATATATGTTTCATCAAGTCTTAGGCACCAAATTCACATTCTCAGACCTCAGATTGGTGATTGATAGACAACCATAGCTTTTTGTGTTATGACTTGTCTCAGTCTGCTTTATCATATTCTTCTTGTTGTGAATTGCTTAAACAGAACAGAAGTCGATATGTTGTGAACAGAATTGTTCAGGCGGATGAAATATGATGTAAAATAGAGACTAAACAAAACCATTCTGTTAAAATACTTTAGGGGTTTGGGTTAGCATCTTGAAATACTATGTGATACATTTAAGTATTATATGTTCTCAATTCAATAACTTATTTTTGTCTAAAATAGAGAAATTACACAATTTATAGTTTATTTAATGATATTAAGACATGTTGCTGTCTAATCACTTACTGTTTTTTTTTTTAAAAAAATTCATGGACACTGCAATTCTTGTTAGCGCTAGCAATGGCTTGTTGTCTTGTTAGGATGTTAAGCCTACTGTTCTATTTCACTTGGTTTACTTTTGAGTAAATACACCTAGCATGACAATTTACAGTCTATATAGAGGCTAACATTTGAATTACTAATTGCATGGAAAAGTATTATAATAGAAGTTTTAGTTTGTTAAAGTCCAAAGTGCCTCTCAATATAGACATATTAGTTTATAACGAAAAGTGGCTCTTTTTATATAAAATTATTTTGAATGAAGAATTTTATAAGATGTTTAATGATGAAACAAATAGTAAATTTCATAAATAATACATACCTTTATGAAGACCTAGCGAGCAAGCCCACTTACGCACAACCCAATGTGGAAGCTTTTGTGTCTAGCAGATCTCTTCTACAGGTTAGTTGCCTTTCAGCAACAAAGTTGGGGGGGTGGGGAGTGAGAAAAGAACAATGATGCTGGAGATGGCAGAAGCATCTCTGCTACCTAGTATCTTCTTTAACATCCCTTGATTTGAACAAGAGTTCTGCTGAACTGAAAAGCTTGCACATTGGTGTGTTTCTGTGTGTGTGTGTGTGTGTGTGTGTTTGTGTATGATCCTTTCATTGGTTGCCCCTGCCTCCCTGCTATTCTCCATGATAATGACGATTTATTTTTCTATACATTTCCTCGTCCTCATCCTTACAAATATTACACACACACCCAACTTTAACAAAACATTCAATCAGCCGCTCTCACAGGGCACCGCCGCTGCTGTTCCTGGTGCGGTAGAATCAGCCTTCTCGGACCGGGAGCCCTTTGGGTAACTTGTACTACAAATCCCATCGTCCCCCGCCAGCATGCTTACAGGCTGTGGAATCAGGCTTCCACGACCAAGCGCCCTGCGGAGGCCTCGGACTACAACCCCCATCGCCCCCAGCCAGCATGCTTACAGGCTGCGGAATCAGGCCTCGATGACTTGGCGCCCTGTGGAGGCCTCGGACTACAACCCCCATCGTCCCCAGCCAGCATGCTTACAGGCTGCGGAATCAGGCCTCGATGACTTGGCGCCCTGCGGAGGCCTCGGACTACAACCCCCATCGTCCCCAGCCAGCTGGGGACGATGGAGGTTGTAGTCCGAGGCTTCCGCAGGGCCCCCGATGGGGGGGAAGAGGCTGCCGTAGAACTCCTGCCTGGGACTGGGCGTGTCCCTTCCAGCCCCGCCCCCTGCCGCGTCACCCTCGATTGGCCCCGCCCCGCCGCTCTCCCCGCCGTTTTGGTGGTTGTTTTTTTCCCATCATGCCCCAGATGGAAAACAAAGTCCCACGTGATAGGCAGGCGCCGCGAGCCCGTCCTCAAGATGGCGTCTCCCAGGGGCGGCGGTTGGTCGGGCCCAGGCTGGCGCCGGCCGCCCCCCGGCGCAGTGGCGGCCGCGGTGGTAGCGGCCGAGGGCGCTGAGCCCGCCGGGGCCGAGGGCCTGTACGTGGCCGTGGAGCGCTGCCCGCTCTGCAACACCACGCGACGCCGCCTCACCTGCGCCAAGTGCGTCCGCGACGGAGACTTCGTCTTCTTCGATGGCCGAGACGTGGAGCGGTGGGTGCCGGGGAGGGACGGAGGGACGACGGGGGCCGGGCTGAGGCCTTGGAGAAGCCTCCCTTCGGCCCACCGAGGCTGTGAGGCGGGCCTGGGATAGATAAACGCGGCCCCAAATACCCTTGTGTGTGTGTGTGAGTGAGAGAGAGAGAGACACTCTGCACATGCTCAGTGGCACTCGTCGCCATGTAAACCGCCCAGAGAGCTTCGGCTGTGGGGTGGTATATAAATGCAATAAATAATAATAATAATAATAAATGACCTCCCACGTTTCAGGGCCGACAGGTACCGACTGCACAAAGGTCCAGGGCTAAACCAGGCTATGCAGGTTTTCCCTTCCTCCCTCCCAATCCCCTTTAATTTTGTGTCTTTCTTTTTTTTAAAAAAAATGTAAGCCTGTGGGCAGGGACTGCCTTAAGAAATACCTTTGTAAGCTGCCTTAGGAGCCTCTTTGGCTAATTGGCGGGATAAAAATACTATGATGATAATATCTGGTCCACTAGCTCCCTTGCTCTTGTTGTTGTTACATTTATATTCTGCGTTTTCCCCTCTTGCAAGGACCTCAAGGCAGCTTACATGACCTTCCTAGTTTCCATTTTATCCCCACAACAACCCTGCAAGGTAGGTTAGGTTGAGAGTGGCGATTAGAACCCAGATCTCCCGAGTCCCAGCCCAACATCCAGCTGCACCAAACTGACTGTCTATAAACTTATCATGAAGTCTTGCCAACAGTTATTAGCTTTAGGGCACAATCCTATGGCCTTGTTTAGACAGCATGCCTCAGCCAGTCTAAATATGCATAGAATTGCACCCAAAGTTTATTTTGGGATAGGTGTTCCTTCTTGGAAAAACCAAATCTGCAAATGCTAGTGTGTAGAGATATAATCATCTGTCAGGTGTGCTTTAAGGTGGATTCCTGCATTGAGCAGGGGGTTGGACTCGATGGCCATATAGGCCCCTTCCAACTCTACTGTTCTGTGATTCTATAAAAAACATTTTTTAAACCCTGCAAATTCGGAGAGCAGCTTTTATTGTGATTGCATCCTCTTCTGTCTCCATTTGGTTAAGGTTCCTAAATGGAATTTATAACTGGTCGACCATAGGTTTCTTATTCTCCCTGTGTGTTTTGTGGAATATGTGGCCTGATCCATTATCCACATTCACCCTGAAAGGCTTGGGATGGTGATCCCTGACTTCCGTTCTCTTTAAGTGTTTCTTCTAGGAGCTGAAATCATCCCCAGCAAAGTCCTCAGTGGAAGACTAGGCACCTTTTTCTTTCTCAGTATATCGATTACTAAGATTGTTCGTTATTTGCCTCTGAGTTTAATTAATTTTTAAGGGCACAAGCCTATGCCTGTTAGGCAGAAATAAGTCCTACATCTCCCAGCATCTGCTGGGGATTACTGGGATTTGTCAGATTTATTTCTGTCTAAATATACATAGTGTTGTCCCCTTGGCATTGTGACTTGTTGGTACCATCTCCACTGAGATGAAAAATGGCGGGGATTCTGTATCTCAGTACAGCCTGGTGGCTGTAGATTGTAAACTTTACAAATGGCTTTTATTAGGCTTGTTGTGCCCTTTTGCTGGTAGTGGGACCCTTCTGCTAATAGATTCTTTTGAACAGCTGCTGTCTAATCCTTTGCATGTTTACTCAGAAATAAGTTGGGGCCAGAGATCAGCCATAGAAGACGTGTACTGTATGCAGAATATCCCAGGTTCATCCCTAGGCTCTCCAGTTAAAAAGGTTTGGTAGCACTCTGTCTGAGACCCTGAAAAGACACTACCACTCGAGTAGACGGCTCTGGGCCAGATAGGCCATTGGTCTGACATGGCATAAGAACTCAGATGTTCATGGGTTTCTTAGTGAGTTCAATGGGGCTTAGACCCAAAAAGGTTTGCATAGGCTTGCTCTTAGTATGTGGTTGTCATTCCTGCTTCTTAACCGTATGCTTCATAGCACTATGGGTTGCATG
The DNA here is from genome assembly GCA_029215795.1 of Anniella stebbinsi. Classification (NCBI taxonomy): domain Eukaryota; kingdom Metazoa; phylum Chordata; class Lepidosauria; order Squamata; family Anniellidae; genus Anniella; species Anniella stebbinsi. The sequence goes on from JARDYH010000001.1 coordinate 367,376,688, forward strand.
TTCTTTAATAGGGTTTAAGTGTTTCCTCCCTAGTAGTCTCCTAAATTATACTTCATCCTGAAATGCAGTGTGTGTTTCAGGAAATGTCCTTCCTATTCCATGTGTGTGTGATGAAGTTTGAACTTGGTTAACATTTAATTATGAGCAATGAATCAGTGTGGCAGGAAGTTCTACTGTTAATAAAAACAGAGGTGTCCTCTAACACTTGATTTGTGCAATGTGTTTTTAGTATTGCAGCATAGTTATGGGAACATCATCAGGGGACTGGGAGAATTATTTCCAGGAGGTAACAAGATGAGTGTAGCATCATAGCTAAAGAGTGCGAGCAGGGAAGGCTCCTGTTCAAATTTACTTCAGCCAGGAACACCTTAGGTGGACTTCAGGAGGCCCTCTGCGAAATGGGGTGTGTGGAAATACTGACCTACTTGACTGGGCTGATGTAAAGCTTACTGTGTTTTTGTGGTTTATCTGTTTCACTTGTAACAAATATTTATATCCACCTCTCTGCCTGACCACAGGCCTTTAACGCAGCTGATAATACATGAAAATTAATACATAATAAACATAAGATAAGGCAGTGGTGATTTATGAAAGCTTTGTGGAGATAATAGTGGAAAATGCTGGGAGTGGTGATGCTGTTGTTCCAGTTCCTGGAACATGGCATCTGTGAACCACTTTGAACACTTGCAGTGTGTTATATCAACACTGCTTGTTGTAATTAAGAACAACAACAACAACTACAACAGAATTTGGGTAGTCATTAACTTCTTGGAAATGCATGTCATAAATGCAGTATATCTTTGGTAGCAAGTCTTTAATTTGTACACGAAGGCTGCCAAAGCTAAGCTCCTGGTCAGCATTATTTATTTATTTATTTATTACATTTGTATACCGCCCCATAGCCGAAGCTCTCTGGGCGGTTTACATAGGATTAAAAACAATTAAAAACAATATACAAAAATTAAAACAGCAAAAACATACAACATACACACAATCTGTACATTTAAAAACCACTTCAACACTTCAAAAAAACTACAAAAACAAAACAAAAGCATTAGTTTCCTGGAGGGTCACTTTGAGAAGCCAGTGAGGGATGGCTTCTGTTCCTAGAGCAGCCTGCTGGCAAATCCTGCTTGCACAGGTACCCCTCTCTCCATGATCCCTTTTGGGTTCTAGTAAACCTTAGAGGGTTCTATGGCTGGTATCGCCGACAATCCTGTAGAAGCCCTGATCAATAGATGGAATCAAGACCTAACTAGGGCTATCGACACGATCGCTCCTAAACATTCTCTCTGACCCGCTTTTAACTGGGTGCCCTGGTATACAGAAGACCTCAGGGAGTTGAAGCGGAAAGGACGATAACTGGAGTGCTGATGGCAGAAAACTCGACTTATATCCAACAAGACACAACATAGAGAACATCTACATTCCTATGGGGTGGCAATACGTGCAGCGAAGAAAGCTTCTCTGCACACATTGCGTCTGCGAATTCACGTTCAACAGAACTGTTCAGAGTGGTGAGGGGTATAACCCAGGCACCTTCCCCCCTGAACCCGATCTTAGAGCCTTTAGTAGTTCGCTGTGATGCCATTAACAATCATTTCACAGATAAAATATCTCGGATAAGAGCTGACTTAGATGCTGTCATTATAGCAGAGGCTGACAATGGAGTGTCCAGCAACTCCGTGAGTAGAATTACATTGGATCAGTTTCAGTTGGCGAGTACCAAGGACATGGACAAGCTGCTTGGACGAGTGAGGAAGACAACTTGCCCTCTCAATCCCTGTCCTTCTTGGCTGGTCATCCAGGGAGGAGATGCAGTTAGATCACAATTACAATATATTATTAATGCATCTCTCAGGGAGGGGAGTTTTCCATCATGTTTAAAAGAAGCGGTGGTACGGCTGCTTCTAAAAAAGCCCTCCCTGGACCTTAATAATTACAGGCCAGTATCAAATCTTCCATTTTTGGGCAAGGTGATTGAGAGGGCAGTTGCCTTCCAACTCCAAGTAGTTTTTGATGATTTTCTAGACCCATTTCAAACCGGCTTCAGGGCAGGATATGGACGTGAGACCGCATTGGTCGCCTTAGTGGATGATCTACACCTGAGTATTGACAGGGAGATTGTGTCCCTGCCAGTACTTCTGGATCTCTCAGCAGCTTTCGATACCATTGACCATGGTATCCTTCTGAAATGCCTGAGATGGATTGGGAATTGGGGGCACTGTGCTTCAGTGGTTCTGGTCCTACTTCTCAGCCAGGTTCCAGATGGTGATGCTTGGGGATAGTTGCTCCTCAAAGAAGGAGCTGTTGTATGGAGTACCACAAGGTGCCATCCTATCCCCAATGCTGTTTAACATCTACATGAAACCACTGGGAGAGATCATCCGGAGGCATGGGGTGGGGTGCTATCAGTATATTGATGACACCCAAATATATTTCTCTATGCCTTTGACGACAGCGTCAACTAAGGATAGTATATCTCCTTTGAATGAATGCTTGGAGGCGGTAATGGGCTGGATGAGGAAAAAGAAACTGAAGCTGAATCAAGACAAGACGGAGGTGCTTGCTGTCAAAGGCCCCAACCTGGGTTTGGAGATGTGTCAACCAGTTCTGGATAGGGTTACACTCCCCCTGAAAGGCTGTGTTCACAGCTTGGGGGTGCTCCTGGATCCGCCGCACCAAATGACAGCTCAGATAGATGCAATGACCAGGAGTGCCTACTATCAGCTTTGGCTGATATGCCAGCTGCGCCCCTTCCTAGAGTTGGAAGACCTAAATACAGTAGTTCATGCGCTGGTAACTTCGAGGCTCGACTTCTGTAATGCGCTGTACATAGGGCTACCTCTGTGCCTAGTCCAGAAACTTCAACTAGTTCAAAATACGGCAGCCAGGTTGGTCACTGATACACCTAGGGGTGACCATATTACACCAGTTTTAAAATCACTCCACTGGCTGCCAATTAGTTTCTGGGCAAAGTACAAAGTGTTGGTCATTACCTTTAAAGCCCCACATGGTTTGGCTCCAGGTTATCTGTGGGATCGCCTTCTCCCATACAAACCGCCCCGCACACTCAAGTCCTCTTGGAAGAATTTGCTACAGTCAGCCAAAATCAGGCTGACAACCATTACCCAGAGGACCTTCTCTTCTGCCACTCCCAGACTGTGGAATGGCCTGCCTGAAGAGATTTGTCAACTTAACAGTCTCTTTGACTTTAAGAAAGCCATAAAGACTGATCTCTTCCGGTAGGCCTACCCAGTCAAATTTTAAGGGTTTTATTGGTATTTTAATAATGTATTCGTTTTATGTGCTTTTAATCAGTTTTATGTATTTTATATTTGATGTTGTTCCCCACCTTGATCCAGAGGAAGAGGTGAGTAAGAATTATTATTATTATTACAACAAGGGATGAGAAAGGCATCCTTATGGGACTGCATTTGGCCTAAGGGCTCTTTTTGGGCTGCAGCTTATTCTAACCAATGTGCAGTGCTTTGCATGTTCAATGGGACTTACTCCTCAGTATTGCAGCCTTAGTTTTTCTACTCCAAGTTCATTAGGCTTGGGAAAGTTGAGGTATCAAAATTCAGCTGTTTCTTGTTCATCTGGTCTCAAACCTTTTACACATTCTTTGAGAGGCCTTGAGCGTCCCCCGCCCCTTTTTGGAATTGTTTGCTGAAGTCTAATCATGCTGTCTGTATCCTCTTTATACACAGGCAGTTTTCCCATCAAAGACCAGTAATACTAAACATAAATGTTTTTCCTTAGTCATTATATTTTTATCGTGCCGTTTCCTCTAAATTGCCTCGCTGAAACACGTTGATAGAACATAACAATTAAATAACAAGGTAACAGCTAGCAGCAACAAGGTAACAGCTAGCAGCAACAGGACAACCTGCCATAACTGGGTAGGTGCCACATAGAGTATGGTGATTGCCTTTCCAACCAGTGGAGGTTTCCAAACACTATCGAAGGCAGCCCCATTTAGACCACATTACAATAGTCTAATTTGTAATAGCAGCCTTTGTTTGCTGTCACTGGAAATTTGCAGGATCTGTTGGAATTTAGAAATGATTTCTATGATTTATTTATTGCATTTATATACCGCCCCATAGCCGAAGCTCTCTGGGCGGTTTACGAAGATTAAAAACATTGAACATTTAAAAATCGATATACAAAATTTTAAACCATAAAAAGCACAAAAACAGATTACATATCAACAATCCAGAGGTCAGTTAAAAACTCAACATATGCTTCTAAATGCCTGGGAGAAAAGTCTTGACCTGGCACCAAAAAGATAACAGTGTTGGCGCCAGGCGAGCCTCGTCGGGGAGATCGTTCCACAGCTGGGGGGCCACCACTGAAAAGGACCTTGTGGCTGTCCTCCAAGCTTCCCTCGAAGTAGGCACTCAGAGGAGGACCTTAGATGTTGAGCATAGTGTTCAGGTAGATTCATGTTGGGAGAGGCGTTCCATCCGGTATTTTGGTCCCAAGCCGTGTAAGGCTTTATAGGTTAAAAGTAGCACCTTGAATCGGGCTCAGAAACGTACATGCAGCCAATGCTGATTTCTATGCACATTTACTCAGCTGTTTCTTGTTCATGTTTACTCAGAGATAAGCACCACTGTGCTCATTGGGCTTACTCCCAAGTGGGCATGCATAGGTTTGTGCAATTGTGTGTACATTTATTTGGGAGTAAGACCATTGTGGAGCTTACTTGCATAGAATTGGACTGCCCAAAGCATTATAGAAAATTAGTGCTGTTCTTTGTCATGCAAATTTTTAATAGTAGGTGGTGTGAACAGGTTAAAAAAAAACCCAGCCAGTTAATTATCCTGCTGATCAAAGAGCCTGTGTTGAAGAATGGCAGAGTGGTGTGGCCTCCTTCCGTAAACAGAAACTACATCATGGCTTTTGTACAGTTTCTGTGATGGTAGTGTCAGGCATTTGTATGAAAGTCCAACAAACAAGTGCAATACCTGTTACGCCACATTTTTTTCAATCCCTTCTTTCAGACTGCATATATTCCTTCTCTTGAGGAGAAGAACTAGCAACCGTGGTAGTGTGGGATTGGTCATGCAATAGATCCAGGAGATTGTCATCACTTTAAAAGACAAGTAAGGGCGCAATCCTGTCAAATTCCTGTGCCTTACTGGGCTGAAGCCAGCAGGGCAGGAAGAGCAGCAGAGGCAATCTCCGCTTCCCTGTCCGCCATCTTCGCTGATTTTCACTAGGCAATCTTTTCAACCCATCTAGAGAGGGTGATTTGGAGGGGGGAGGAAAGAGGCTGGAGAAAGCTCAGGATAAATTGTATCCTGGCCTTTGGTTTCTTCCTCTCCCCTCTAAACACCCGCTTTTCTCCTCCTCCTCCTCCAAGGTCACTTTTCAGACCTTGGGATGCAGCCAGCACAGCTCTTTCTGCACTGGTTGTGAGGGGGCGGGGTCCCATGGGCCTGAATGTCTGACTCCCCCTTCCCAGATCGGACCCCTGAATTCCCCTTCCCCCCCCCCCCCCCCGAGAACTCCTATGGTCTCCGGGACACTCTCCCATGGAACGTAGGATTGCGCTCTCCATCACTGTGCCTAGGGGGCACTTCTAACATTTGGATGTATATCGGAATCGGATGATTTGATATGTAGTAGTATCGTTTTGTGATTTCCCAAACATCTGATAGCAGTGGCACAGTCTCTTCCACAGTCTAAAAGTAAATCTAATTGTGTGTGTGTGTGCATGTGCGTATAAGGGTAAGAATTGCCCACTCCTATGTTTTTGCATAATTCGCTGTTCTGGACATGCCTTTGAGTTGGAAGTGGGCAAGCCTGGAGTAGGGGCTCGTGCAGACCCCTCTGGGAGTTGGGCATTCTACTGTCCGTCTGCCTTAAGTGCAGTTGGACTGTTCCATCATATCAGATGCAAGGACGCAGCAGACATGACCCATCCGCAGTGGCGGCTGATTGGAAGGAAACAAAACCGGAGCACTGACTCATGCAGGGACATAGTAGGCATCCTCTTTTTGTAGCAGGATTCTTCAGGTGCACAGGAGCACTGAGTCATGTAACGGATTTATTCTTCAGGGCCTACCATTTGGGAATTGCTGCTATAGATCGCGGTAACGTGAGCAGTGCGTGACATTAATATTTTCCATGTTTTGGAGTTATTTATATTTTCCATGACATAAGACGAGCCCTGCTGGATCAAACCAAAGGCCTACCTAGTCCATCATCCAGTTTTCCACAGTGGTCAGCCAGATGCCTGTAAGAGGCTTACAATTGGAGGCCATTGTGCCTCCAATTCTGGAAGTAGTGGAGACCCAATATGACTAGTAGCCATTGAGAGAGCCATCTCCTCCTCCATGAATTTGTCTAATCCCCTTTTAAAGCCGTCCGAACTGGCAGACATCACCACACCTTGTGGGAGCGAATCCCATAGCTTGGGTATGCACTGTATGAAGAAGTACTTTTCTCTGAACCTCCCACACACATGGGATGGCTCCAGGTTCTGTTGTTATGGGACAGGAGGAAAGTGTTTCTCTAGTTCAGTGTCCCCAAACGAATTTGGCTTCCGAACACTTTTGGACTTGAAATATATGGATGGAACCTATAAATACTAGTCTGGGGGGGGGGGGGGGTATGGAATACCACTGAAATGAAGGGGGGTTGGGGAAATTTCATAGCAAATTAGATAAAGAAAATTAAGCCTATTTTCATATCAAAAATGACCATGTGTAATGCTCAGAAGTGTCTGGTATTTTTCTTTGGGTTTTTGAAAGTTAGTTTTTGGGGGATGTTCAATATTTTACAAGGAACAAATAATAAAGAGGGCAGAATGAACAACTGCCCTAAAATCAATTTACAGAGCCTAGAGCTGAATCTTAGTCACACACAAAAATTTAAAAACTTTCCTACTTCCTGGCTGAGGCTGCTGTCTGCTGAGGGTCTAGAAGGATTCAAGTTGGCTGCCAGATTTGCAGGCTAACCCTTCCCCACCCCCACCCCCCCCGGACTCACACACACAGAATTCGGAAACAAAAATTAAACAAGCACAGAGAGAGAGAAAGAGAGAGACTTCTCAGCCAGCTTCTGTTGCTACCTTGGCTCCAGACTTTGCTCTCTGTGAGTCTATCTCGTGAACCCTGGCTGCAGATGCCAGCCGTGTGATGCAGCTGCTGTGCTCTGATATGGCCATGTGCTCTGGTGGTTCCACACAGACCCATGGTCCGATTGGAGTCCTCCAGGAGAAAAGCCTTCAGGGTGGTGGCCCCCCTTCCTATGGAGTTCCCTGCCTCTGTAGGTTAAGCAGGCGCCAATGTTGCGTTGCTTCCGGTGCCGCCTGAAAACATTGTTTCAGGAAGCTTTCCACGGTTTTACCAGAACTCGGGTTTTATCAGAACTCTGTTCTTTTAAAAGTAGTCATTTTTAACGTGGGGTTTTCTTTTATTCTATTTCTTGTTCACGGCTCCTAAATCTGTTGGATGGAGAGCGGTATATAAATATTATAAAGAAATAAACAAACACCTGAGGAGGGGGGTGGGCTGCTCTGCCTTCCTCATCATCTCCAGCCTGCAGTGGAGGCCACACCACAATAGCAGCCTTTATGATCTAAATGCTATTCAACTCAGTATTTTTGATACATACATGTTTTCTATCTCTATTGTCAACATGTTCTCACAGAACCCCTAGTCACATCACATGGAACACGGGGTTCCACAGACCACACTTTGGGAAACACTGCTCTAGTCTATCTTGTGGCTTTTATTTAATAGATTTGTATACTGCTGACCCTATTTGAAAATACCTTTAAACAGTTTATAAGAAAATTAAATACATTAAAATACATTATGCTGTACATTAAAATGCCTAATAATTGCTAAAACATGTATATATAAACACTGAAATAATAAAACCCCATAATTACAAACAAACAAACTGAGCAACACACTCATTCAGAGAAGACCTGGGTAACGAAATGAGTCTTTAATTGATTCCTAAAGCCTGATACAGTTAGTGCTTCGCAAATACCAGCAGAGAGGTCATTCCATAAGGAGAAGGCCTGCTTCCTGGTTGCTGCGAGAAGGCGATCTGCCGGCCATGGTACAACCAGTAAGGTCTCCTCTGATGGTCTTAAGGATCGCACAGGTCTGTATTGGGGAAGGTGATCTGCAAGGTAACCTGAGCCATTTGGGGCTTTACATGCCAACAGCAAGACCTTATTCTTGGCTCGGTAGCTAATAGGGAGCCAGTGCAGTTGCTTCAACAGCAGTGTGATACATGCATGGCCAAGCACTCCACTCAGCCTCATGACTGGCACATTCTGTACCAGCTGCAGTATCGGGACCCAGCAATATGTTAAACATAGAATCATAGAATAGTAGAGTTGGAAGGGGCCTACAATGCCATCGGGTCCAACCCCCTGCTCAATGCAGGAATCCACCTTAAAGCATCCCTGACAGATGGTTGTCCAGCTGTAAAAACAGTAAAACAAATGCCCATCAAGAGGACAGCAGCTCGAATTGAAACGGAAGGAGGCTGCACATCCTCCCGTGAAGAGTTTCCCCATGGCATTCACCTGGAGGAGGAGGCTATCAATGGCTCCTAGTCCTGATGGCTAAGTGCAACCTCCAGCATCAGAGGCAATACGCCTGTATGCACCAGTTGTTGGGGAACATGGGTGGGAGGGTGGTTTTGCACTTGTGTCCTGCTTGTGGTTCCCTGGTCGATAGCTGGTTGGCCACTGTGGGAACAGAGTGCTGGACTAGATTGACCCTGGGCTGAACCAGCAGGGCTCTTCTGATAGTCTTACCTACTGTGAATCTCTTACTCTCCTGTTTTCAATTAGTAGCTGTACAACTGTGTTAGGGCCTTTTCTGTTGTGGCACCCTGCCTGAGGAGATTAGGTTGTCACATGCTGCCTAAACACAATTCTTTTCCAGCAAACCTTTAATTTATTTGCTGAATAGCTTTTCCTTATTTAGTCCTGGGTCTTTTGGTTCCATTTGTTTTTATGTTTTTTGGTTTATTGCAGCTTTAATGTTTATTTGTTTCTATTTGGAGCTGTTTATGGGTTGTGTTTATATATCGCTGTTGAGTTGCTTTAGATGGCTTCTCTTTTGGAGGGTTGGAAGTGGGATATATATTGCTAAATAAATACTTTAAATCCCTAGTCAGTGCATCGGCAAACATTTGAAATGGTCTTGATATGTGCACCAGCATTCCAGTTATGTTGGAATGATGGCGCACATATCGGCTCCAGTTCTATACACAGTTACCTGGGAGTGAGTCTCGTTGAACGCCATCAGATTTACTTCAGAGTAAACCCTCCCAGGATTAAGTTGTAAGACGGGGTGGTAGGCAACCTGGTTTTCCTGGTGTTTTGGACTGTAGCTCCTATCATCCGTTACCATTGGCCCTGCTGCTGGCCGTTGTGGTTCAAAACATCTGTAGGGCATTAGCTTACCTCACCCTGCTGCAAGAGCTGCTATCTCCCTATGTTAAATCGCCTCCATCGAGTCCAAACAGAGCAAGCAAGTTTCATTGCGGAAGTACAAAGCCTCATCTTTTGTGCCATTTCAGAGCTTCCTGCCCTCTTCTCCCTGGCGTATGTCCCAGCGACCTGCCTTCTCCAAAGACCAACTTGGCGCTTAAAGCCAGGCTTACTTTAGTTGGGTCAAAGCCAACTTCTTAGGTCCATTTCATTCACGGACTTTCCTCCCCTTCCTTCTGCAGCCCCCTGCACCTCAGGGGTTCGGTGGTCCCTCTGGAACAGAATGTCACAGGGGACTGCAGCAGGATGGGGAAATGGCTGAAAATCAGGGATCCCCCCCTCCACACACCCAAGAGCAGAATATCTTTCATTCTTGCATCACATTTAAATCCAAGCCAAAGTGTTGTAGCGCAAACATTTTTTTCCTTGCCTGGTCTTTGGAAAGACTCCCCGCGGCGTACAGTTCAGAGCACAGGAAGTCTTGGGTGGAGGAGTTGCTGTTTCCGAAGCTCTGTCAGCTCTCACCAGGCAAGGTGATGAAAGGTGGAGGGAGGATGGTCCTCCATCCCGCCCCTCCCTCTTCTCCCATTGCCTGCAGCGGAAGGAAAATTAGACTGGCATAATTTCCGACTCTGGGGGTATTTCACGGGAATGAGAGGGCTGAGGAACCTATGGGTCCTCAGCTGCCCTGGCGCACCCTCAAACCACCCTGGTTTTGGCCCCACCATCAGTAGAGCCAAACTGGAAAGCATTGCCATTGTATAGGGAAGACCTCTGCAGAGGGAATCCTGCAATAACTTATGGCTGCCAGGACGCCGTCCCTGGGACAGTGGGGTTGCAGCCTCATTTCTTTGTTTGTTTTTCAAAATGGTATGAACAAATGAATAAAATATATTACTGGAGCCCTAATCAGGCATCCTCTTGTGTAACCTCTAAGTGTGAGGAGGCCGATACAGTCAGTTAGCCAAGAAGACAGTTCCTGCCCTCAGGCTTACGATCGAAAAAAGGCATGACACACAAGGAAAGGGGACGTGAAGGGAAGAGGGGGGAAAGAGAGAAAAATTAAAGGGACCAGAGACAGGGCTGATGGGGTTGACCTGCTCCTGAAGGAGGGAGAGTCCGACTGGAGCAGGCCCTGATGTTTCCTCTGCCTGCCCCTGTCCTCCTTCCTCTTTCTTCTTCCCCCACAGGACCAAGATGTCAGTTATCCCCTCCTTGCATTTAGAGCTTACCTGTGAGAATCTCTGAATCTCTGAATAGGGTTTGGAACTCATCCAGATCCACAGATCATTTTTTATATATATATACATACATACACACACACTTACCCGCCTCCCTCTGGATCGAGGCGGGAAACAACATCAAATGTAAAATACATAAAACTGATTAAAAGCACATAAAACTAATACATTATTAAAATACCAATAAAATACCAATAAAACTCTTAAAATTCAACTGGGTAGGCCTGCCAGAAGAGATCGGTCTTTACAGCTTTCTTAAAATCAAAGAGACTATTAAGTTGACGAATCTCCTCCAGCTGGCCATTCCGCAGTCTGGGAGCGGCAGAAGAGGAGGTCCTCTGGGTAACAGTTGTCAGCCTGGTTTTGGCTGACTGTAACAAATTCTTCCCAGAGGACCTGAGTGTGCGGGGCGGATTGTATGGGAGAAGGCGATCCCACAGGAAACCTGGACCCAAACCATGCCTATATATTCAGAGGTAGGGTTATTTTCTTGTTAACGGGGGGGCACGCAGGGCTGACTCCCCTCCCCCAAATATTTAGATTACTACTTCAAATGAATCAGTCTGAAAGCTACCAAAACATAGGACAGGGATTTCTGTTTATGGAAAGGCATTGTCCCATAATAAATTTAAATGTACAGGTTTTATGAAGAAGCAAAGGAGTTGTTGAAGAGGAAGGAAAACTAATGTTCTTTATTTATCAGCACCTCTATTGACACATCTTGTTGTTAGCGCTTGCAAAATTATGAACTATGGCTGTCTTTTAAAGATCCATCGCTTTCCTAGGTCATGAGTGGGATGACTTCAGTTGTCCATTACTATTGTTTCACCAGAATGGCCATTGTCCTTTGATGGGTACATTGAATAATGTGAAGCAAGAGGGACATATTCCAGATCTCTTAACAGTTAAGGCATAAGAAGTCTGGGTTCATTGATCCTGGATCGGTGTTCTTGCTGAAGTGCATGAAAAGTACCTGGCTGAATCAGGCCCTGATCAGTGTCAGGCCGATACACCTGAAATCAGCCCTTGGACCACAAATGACCTTCTGCCAGTCCTGCTGCAGGTTAAGCCAAAAAAAAAAAACCTGGTACCATTCCATCCATCTTGTTTCCCCTACAATTTTCAATGCGCCAACGATTTTCAAAGTGCTGTACTGAGATTTAAAAATCAGATTGTGAGCTTGCAGGCGGAGACTATCAGTCTAGATCATCTGAATTCACAACCTTACTCTTCTGCAGGTTTTCCGAAAAGAAGGAGAGATTAAAGCACCTTAGAAGCAAACAGCATGAATTCCAGTCCCAGTAAGTCCCAGTTCCTTTTATCCCTTTTTTTGGTTTGGTTTAATCACAGAGAGATAATCTCTGTAACCTCTGATGTTTGCTAGAAGCGTGGTTCCGGTTGCCAGCTAATCTTCTGTTCCTTCCCCCTCCCCCTTTCTTGTAGGTTGTTAAAAGCGATGGAGGGGAAGAAGATAACCGACCAGCTGGTGAGTCCTTTGGAAGGCTTCCAATTCGCCTTTTAACTGGTGCTGCTTTCCCATAGTGCACCCCTTCCCCAACCTGGCGCCCTCCAGATCTGCTGGACTGCAAATCCTGAAGGGTGCAACACTCTTAATTGGCCCTGCCCGTGTGGCTTTCCTAGACACATGATGTGGGATTGCACCATGAGACAGTGGTCTCTATGATTTCGCCCAAAGCACGCAGGGGCCTCACATGCATTGGGTGAAACATTTATTCTACCTGGGGGAGTTGTGTGCTCTACTGCATGAGGAACTATAGTTTAGATGGAAGTTGTTCTGGAATACCAGAATACTCCAAAACTCTCTCCATTGGTTGGAATTTTTAATTAACCTTCTGTTTCACCTGAATGTAAAGTATCAGGCCTCCTCGGTCTAGTAATAGTTGGCCTGTATGCAGCATTTTTCTAAGATGTTCAAAGCGCAATACTCATTTCATCTTGGTAATCTGCACAACAATCCTGTAATGTTGGTCCCTAAACCTCGCTCCGAAGTCCATTTTGGGCATTTAAATAAAATAAAGTGAATAATAATAAAGAGGAGGGGAAATATAAACACATTTACCGAGTTCAGTGCCTTAGAATGAGATTACCCAGTGTTGAACAGTACTGCAACAATCCCACACTCAGAAAGGGAGACTGGATGGCCTTAAATTTGATGGATACCTCACCTTGTTAAAAGTGTGGTTCGCTAGGCTTGACATGGAACTGCTACCCAGTACAGAACTTTCAGTTGAAGTTCCTGATTTCCAGTGGAATGACATTATCATGCAGCCCCCAGCCTCTCCAGTATTCGTTTCTGAGGCAGTGAGTGCCCAGATACCTGGCAAATAACCAAAGCCTATGGCTTAAGTTGAGGGACAAATTGGTTGGAAAAAAACGGGTAACTCTGTAGTATAACTTCCTCCCAGAACGCTGATAACGCACAGGCAACAGCAAAATGCGTCTTGTTCACTTAACTGTGGCACTACACTAGCCCAAGGAAAAGTCTACGGCAGCCTTCCTCAACGTGTGCTCTCCAGATGTGCTAGACTGCACATCTGGAGGGCACCAAATTGGGGAAGGCCGATCTAAGGCATCTTAGTTATTAAGTGCTTGCCTTCTCAGTGGCTCCAGAAACTTCTGGCCGGCTGCTGCTGCTTACAGCCAAATGCATTTCACGACACAGCCAGGGGCATAATAGCCAAGCGTTGCTGATATTTTGGGGCCTGAAGCAGAATAGCTTTTTGTGTTCTTGAGAATGCCGATTGTGGACAGCATCTGCTAGTTACTGTGTTTCTTTCAGAGGTGGAAAATTATGTCTTGCAAGATGCGGATTGAGCAACTGAAACAAACCATTTGCAAAGAAAATGAAGAAATGTCAAGAAGTAAGTAATGGTTGTGCGTTAGAAGAGTCGGCATATCCCAGCAGGGGCCGGGGGCATAGGCTTCTCAATTTCCTGGGGGGAGCACGGGGCTAAAGCTGGGAAAGGGAGCTAGGCTTATTTGTTTACATTTATGTATATATTTTTATTTCTGGAAACCATCCTTCACCAATGGATCCTAGAGTGTTTAAAACCACATATTAAATAACCAGTACTCAACAACCCAGGACCCGACCCTTTTTGTTGGCTTAAAACTCTGGTTGTTTGTCCCTCGCCAACCCAGAGCTCTGGGTTCTTGACATCACATCAAACAACCCAGGAACTTCCCACTAACGGATTTGAGTAAGCAATAAAGCCAATGCCGTCCTGGGGACAAGTTTAAGAGACTCGCCGCTGCCTTTGCCGCCCTAGATTCTGAGTGGCTCCTTCGGATTAAAGATGAGAACCAGAAGCTTTACCGCAGGGCTCAGCGCCATCAGGAGAAGAAGGAGAAGATCCAGAGGCACAACCGCAAGCTGGGGGAGTTGGTGGAAAAGAGAAGCTACGACCTGAGATGCCAGCATGAGCAGCTGGCGAACCTCCGGCGCTCACATGTCCTGGAACTGACCTCGATCATCTTCCCGATTGAGGAGGTCAAGATCGGCGTAAGGTAGGAAAGGCGCAGCAGTGCAGCTGATGTGGTTGACCGCACCCTCAGGAGGAGGTTCACTTCCTTGGAATGAGGCGCATCTGCGTGCTCACTGTGAGGATGGGGGGTGGGATTGCATTTCTGTCCTGCCTTTGCTCCAAAGGGCTCTTGGTATTTTGGCCTCAGAACAACCCTGCGAGGCAGGCTAGGCTGAAACTTAATGACTGTCCTAAAGTCACCCAACGAGCTTTCATAGCTGAGTGAAGGTTTGAACCTGGTCGACATTCTACCTGCAGAACAGCGTACTGGAGATCACTACGGTGACCACATGAAAAGGAGGACAGGGCTCCTGTATCTTTAACAATTGCATAGAAAAGGGGAATTTCAACAGGTGTCATTTGTTTATATACAGCACCTGGTGAAAGTCTCTCTCCATCACAAGAGTTAAAGCTACAGGAGCCTTGCCCTATTTTGTATCTGGTCAAGAGGGCAGGGCTCCTGCAGCTTTAACTCTTGCAATGAAGAGAGAATTCCACCAGGTACTGCAGGCGTACAAATAACACCTGCTGCAATCCCCTTTTCTATGCAACTGTTAAAGATACCGGAGCCCTGTCCTCCTTTCCATAGGGTCACCCTGAGTTTAGCAAACACTTTGTCAGCAGTGGGCCTGGTTAGAATGCAGTTCCTGGCAGAGTTGGGACCAGAGTTGAGGCAGATTCACCGTCGGGTCAGTCCAGAGGCAGCGGGGTCATCCTAGAGCCAAACTCCTGCCGAAAGAGGAGGAGGAGGAGGCTGATTCGGAACAAGGATGCAGGTAAACATATAGGAAAGGAGTCAGACCGGGACGAGAACGGATGGAGGATAGAGGAGGACCAGGCAGGCAGAGGCAAATAGAGCAGATGAGGGAGCCACCCAAGCCTGGCCAGAGCTGCCAGGAAGAACCAGTGGAGCCGTATTGGGGGCAGCGGGTGGGGTGGGGGAGGCACTGAGAGGCAGATGGAGCCAAAATCCCTTCCCAGCCCTCTCTGCTGTTCCGGTTGCCAGCTGACACTTCTCTTGCCGCCTCTTCTGCACAACTGTCTTTCCGTGAAGCTGGGAAGATGATTTAATCCAGTACACTTCCAGCTGAATTGGCCGGTTTGCTCTTCCCTCGTAGTCTATGAAGATCCTATTCAATTTTCTTCCCTGTCCTCTGACGTATCCCGCTGGACTCTTACGGAGGGTGCTGTGCCTGCTTACCAGATAAAAACCTAGAGAGCCCCATCCTCCTCTGCTCTGTGCTGGTGCACAGGTCGAGTTCTTGTCAGTCCTTGCGCAAACCAAAGCGGCTGGCTCTGCCCCGGGCCCGGCCCTCAGAAACTCTGCCCCTTCGCCTTTCCTCCAGGGACCCCGCGGATGTGTCCTCCGAGAGTGACAGCGCCATGACCTCGAGCACCGTGAGCAAGCTTGCGGAAGCCAGGCGGACCACCTACCTGTCTGGGCGATGGGTGTGTGACGACCA
The DNA here is from genome assembly GCA_029215795.1 of Anniella stebbinsi. NCBI lineage: Eukaryota > Metazoa > Chordata > Lepidosauria > Squamata > Anniellidae > Anniella > Anniella stebbinsi. The sequence goes on from JARDYH010000001.1 coordinate 367,392,415, forward strand.
CAACGGCGACACCAGCATCGGGATCACCGGGCCTTGGATGACCCTCCCCAACAACGGCGATTATTCCGCTTACTACAACTGGGTAGAAGAGAAGAGAACCACGCCAGGGCCAGGTGAGGGGCCTGCGCGCAGTGCGACCTCCCGGGCGCCGGTTCTTCGGGGGCCATCCTCTCTCCCTGGCTCCTTGCGCAGTATGTGTTTTGCGCGCATGCGCGCGCAAATGCAGAGTGCGTAATTGAATCTCAATTCAGTGCGCTGGAGTGCCGAGGAAGGAGGAGATGTCACAAGGGAGCTATAGGCAGGGCTCTGTGTAGGCTGCGATTCTGCAGGAGAACACGCGGGGTGGGGCAGGGGTTCTGTAGTAGAGCCCCTGCTTTGCATGCCAAAGGTCCCAGATTTGATCCCCAGCTGGATCAAGGAATCCTGCCTGAAACCCTGGAGAGGCATAGCTGCCAGTCAGTGTCTTCCATACTGGGCCAGATGGACCGATGGCCTTGACTCCCTATGTCCCTATGGTAGTACTAGCCACAGAATTCAGCTTCCTTAGTATCTTAGCCTCCCTCCACCCCGCCCCCAAACCACATAAAAGCAATTTTCTAGACCTCATGGCTATGAAGGAATGCTTGCAAGTAGGGATGTGTATCGTATCGTGAAAATGTACGATAACGATACGATAAGGTCGTTATCGTGCATGTGTTTAACGATGACGATACAATAGAAAAACCTACGATAGTTATCGGAGATGATAATTTTCGGGCGATTTTATCGTTTTATCAGACTGCCATATAAATATACCTATAACTTCTGTATTTTAAAAGTTAGAGGCTTGAAAATGGTCACAGTGCTTATGGGGTATGCCTAAGTATGTGTATGGAATTTGAGATCGATCCCTCCAACCCTCGATTTTATATGAATTTTTAAAAGATCGTTTCCGTTTTGACAGGTCTGAATGAACGCACGTGGTGAGCTGTCATTCTGATCTGTCAGAACGGAAACAATCTTTAATAAATTCATATAAAATCGAGGGTTGGAGGGATCAATCTCAAATTTCATACACATACTTAGGCATACCCCATAAGCACTGTGACCAAGTTTCAAGCCTCTAACTTTTAAAATACAGAAGTTATAGGCATTTTTTTCTTTAAAAGTAGGGCTGCAAAAAATACCGTTTTTTCGCAATAATTATCGTGAAGACGATACGGTTCACCAACGATATGAATGAAGACGATAATTTTTTGGGTCTGAAATGACGGTAACGATAAACGAGGATATTTTTGGGCGTGCACATCCCTACTTGCAAGTGCATGGCGCAGCCTGCAGAAATCTCAGACGCTGGAAGGTTAGCGAAAAGTTAAATTGGCTGGGGTTGCCTCCGGTGCCTGATGTGGCGGCAGGCCTTTTCCTCTTGACTGGTGATGCTTCAATATTGCGGAATGAGAGGAATCGCGCCATTTGCCCCGTCTTGTAGAATTCATCCCTGGGCCACAAAAAGTTTCAGTATTCCTCGGCGCAGAATTCTAATTTAATTTTCTTTTCAATGTGGAGAACTTTCCGGCCTGTGTGTCTGGTGGATGGGTGGGGGTGTGGGGAGCGCCAGAAAATGAAAAGAAATGAGGGCCCCCCGAGATGGGGCAGGGAACCTTTGGGGCTTCGGTTCCCACCTTCGCCCTGGGCAAAGCGGGGAGGCATCGGACGGGCCGCGTGTGTCTCGGCTTCCATTTCACGCTGTGCAGGGAGAGGGGAAGCCCGCCTGCCTCCTGAAGTTGCTGCTGAAGGGTCAGTAAAGCTTCTGTTCAGGTCGGGAATAAAAGGCTGACCTCATTTGTGTAACTTTGGGGGACGTGAACGGCTGCTACTCCTCGGGAGTCCTTTTGCCGATGGCCGACGGTTTTTCTCACTTCTGTTCCAGACATGGAGCATAATAACCCTGCGTATACCATCAGTGCTGCTCTGTGCTATGCAACTCAGCTGGTCAACATCCTGTCGCATCTACTTGATGTAAACCTTCCCAAGAAGCTGTCTAACAGGTACAAGGAAACCCGATTGCTTGCCCAGGGGCTGCTTGGGAGCTTGGTTTGTCAAGTGTCTGATCCAGAGGGAGCCTAACGCCACTTCTCATGTGGCGTTTCTATGTATGCAGACAAGGCCTTGAGACGCCGCTGGAGGGCACACAAAGCTTTTGGGAGGCTGTTCTAAACCCTTTATTCAGTAGGGCTGTTCACTGGGGCTCTATTGCAATCGACCCCATGTGGGATCGCACCCCACCTTCCCTTTGCCCTCTGACCCATGGGCTGTATTCACAGGTCTGTGATCCCCCCCTCTCCGCAGCGTTCACTACACACGGATCCACATAAGAACAGTTCCGTTGCGTTGCTTCCTCCCAGAAAAAGCAAAGGGTGTGAGGTGAACTGGCCTCTTTCCCAGCTCCCCCCCAAATCCCCTCCCACTTTTGCCCAGAGTAGTTTGTTAGCGTGGCACAGGTGAAGCGGCCTGAGACAGGATGAGCCACCCGCCTTGAGTTTATGCATCACGCCTGCGTCTTAACGTCTTTTGCAGCGAGTTCTGCGGGGAAAACCTCAGCCGGAGGAAGTTTACATGGGCAGTGAAAAAGCTGAACGCTAACATCCTGTACCTTTGCTTCTCTCAGGTATGCGGAACGGCCACCCTTTCAGCTTTTCTTCTTGGGCAGGTTTGCATTTGCCTGACCGATCTCCTTCTTTCTTCCTCTTGCTCTTACAGCATGTCAACTTGGACCTCCTGCACCCTCTGCATACACTCAGGAACCTGATGTACCTGGTCAGCCCCGAGACAGAACACTTGGGGCGGTAAGAAACGGCTTTGGCTTCTTCCTGCCCTCCTGCCTCCTTCCTGGGCCTCCCTTCTGCCTGGCACAGCCTCCCCCATTGCTCTGCCTCCGGGCCACCTCCCTCTCCTCCTCCAAGGCCTTCCCCTCCAACACAGCTTTGCCAGGACCATGACATTGATGTAGGGGTCTTGATGAGCATACTGAAAATGGCACGGAAAGCCAGGTTTGGCTATGAAGCAGCCTCATACCTCTGCACCTAACTCAAGAGCGTCTGCTCTAACTGGCACAGGCTCTCCGGGGGTGGGGGGGAGGGAGGGCTCCTGGTCCTGCTTATCTGTGCTGGACTTTCTATATGTCCAGCAAGTCTTCTGTGGCCTTCTCAGCGCAGCAGCGGTCAAAAGAGAATTCCTGGTTTCAGGCAGCAGCTTGTTTTCCAGACATTTCTCCTCCATGATGAGGGATAGAAACTTGCTCCGTGTCGAATGATACTATTTCTGAGTGAGCTGCCGGATCCCATGCGAATGCTGCCTCCTGTCTCTGTTATTCTGCTGCTCCTTTTAGGAGGAGTGGTGGAACAGCTCGATGAAAACGCCGACCCAGCGTGCGGCTGCTGTAAAGAAGGCAAACTCCACGTTAGGCATTATTAGAAAAGGAATTGAGAATAAAGTTGCCAGTATCGTGTTGCCTTTATACAAATTGATGGTGCGACCACGCTTAGAATGCTGCGTGCAGTTCTGGTCTCCGCATCCTAAAAAGGAAATTGTAGAGCTCGAAAAAGGGCAGAAAAGGGCAACTCAAATGATCCAGGGGCTGGAGCATTTCCCCCATGAGGGAAGGTTAAAACAACAAGGATTGTTTAGCTTGGGGGGGAAAAGGAGGTTCGGGGAGACATGTTAGAGGTGTACAAAATCATGCACGGTGTGGAGAAAGTGGATAGGGAGACATTCCCTCTTCCATAATACTAAAACCTGGGGTTGTCCCATGAAGCTGATGGGTGGGAGATTCAGGATAGATCAAAGGAAGGACTTCTTCACACAGCGCAGAGTTAAACTATGGAATTCACTGCCACAAGCTGTAGTGGTGGCCATCACTTTGGATGGCTTTAAAAGGGGGGTTGGACAAATTCCTGGAGGAGGAGAAGGCAATCAATGGCCCTGTTCAGAAGACAAAAAGCCTTATTCACCACGATTAAAGCTGTGGCTTAAGGTGTCTTCTGAACGGGGCCAATGAGGCGGTATGATTATGTACTGGGAGCACGGGTGGGAGCGAGCTGTTGCACCCGTGTCCTGCTCGTGGGGTTCCCAGGGGCAGCTGGTTGGCCACCGTGTGAACAGACTGCTTGACTAGATGGAGCCTTGGTGGCTTCTTCTTAAGTTTTTAAAGCCTCCCTTCCCCATCCACGGTTTGCTCTGGGACTCCGCTTCCTGATGCTTTGATTTGAGTGCATCACTCAGCTGAGACGTCGTACCCTTTTTTTCCCTTTTTCCCTTTCAACAAGCTGTGATCTTTCGGTTTGGCTTTTGGAGCTCTAATTGCAGCTTGACACCCTTGAGGCTTCCTTTCGGTTTGGCCGCAAAGGGCCTGACCAAGGCGTCTTCTGTTTACGCTCCTAGGTCCGGGCCATTTGAGATCAGTGCCGATCTGGAAGACTCCATGGAGTTTGTGGATCCCAGCGGCGCCAGCGAAACAGACGAGAGCGGGGACGAGCACATCAGCGACGAAGAGACCGACCTGGGGACGGACTGGGAGAACCTGCCGAGCCCCCGCTTCTGCGATATCCCTTCCCAGCCGCTGGAGATGCTGCAGAGCCAAAGCACGCAAGCCTCGCAGCCCATTGCCAGCAGCAGCAGCGCCGGCGGCATGATCTCCTCCGCAGCGGCCTCCGTGACCTCTTGGTTCAAGGCGTACACCGGACACCGCTAAGGAACGGTTGGACCTTTCTGGGGGGAGCTTCCCCTCCCCACTACCCACCGTCACTGTAGTAGGCCTGACCTATTCAGTCAAGTAGCACCCGGGACAAGAAGGGTCAGGCTCCTCCTTGCATACGCTCCTTTTGATTCGCCCCGGCAGACGGCGTCGGCCATGTTTTGTAGACGCCTCTTGCCATACATTTCAAACACCCGGATCGGAACTCGGCACCTGTGAGTCCCACCTGTTTCGCTGAGGAGGGAAGGAGGAGGATCCAGTCTGTGGGTTTTGTTTTATTTTTAGTTTAGACTTTCAAAAAGGAAACCGACTGTGTGTGTGTGATCTGGCCGTCGTTTGAAGCATGAAGACAGAAGGAGAACTGCGAGAGAAAGCCATTTGACTGCCACGCCAATGCATAAGCCCGTCCCGCCTGAACCCCTAAACGGGTTCTTGGGTCTCTTTGTGTTTTAAGTGTGCGTCCCTCACAAACGCACAGGTGAATTCTGCAGCACAAATGCCCACATTGGCAAGATATGCAAAGGATGCATTTTGATGTGGTTTCTGATCTCTGTTGCCATAATTTTAATACAGGAAATCGTGGTTCTTCAGACTCAATAGATTTTTACTTTTAGAGAAAAAGAATTGGTGGTAGGTGATGCCTTTTTGCGTGTGTGTGCGCGCGCAATGTTCTTTCAGTAGTAGACTTGTCTGAATTATTTTCACATCGAGCCACCAAGGCTACCACACACTCTGGCTACCACACACCAAAGAAAGGCTGGACCGTAATAACTTGCCAATACAGAGCAATCCTTCGGCTCGCCTTATGATTTGCCTTTTTCACAAATTCTCTCTGATGTGAAGAGGGGCCACACATCTTTTGCAGTTTCGTTGTGCATGTTCCGTGTCCCTTGTGCTTCTGGAAAGGCAGTACTTCTGGGGCAGGAGCACAAGGATCATTCCCCCCCTTTGGTTAAAATCCCAAGAAATCCTGCCCCTCTTCCTCTGTTCAGTTAGGCATTTTCTTGGATGTAGCATGGTACACCTTGGACTTCAGTATCTTTTTCTAAGCAGGCAACCTCGCCCTTGCAAATTACTTCGCCTATCACGACGATGGTCCCTTCTGCCTGTTCAGCTCTTTTTAGGAAATCCAAGCTTTGGCTAGGTTCCAGTTCATACGGCAGCAAGTCATTTCACGGGACGGAGAACTCGGCTGGCCTTCCCTGCCTCATGCTCCGAGGCCAAGGTGCGCCATGGCCACTCCATCCCATGGCCCCTGTGTGTGAGGGCCAGTTTCACATCGCCCTTCCCAACCAAAAGGTCATGGAAGTCGGGCTTAGTTATGTGTTGGGTGGGGGCGCGTGGCCACCTCGGCGTGGGAATTTGATCCACTGAGCTGAACTAGGACAACATACACAGAACTTGTATCTCCACATTCAAGGACACTGTTTAGCCTTCCCTGACCTGGTCCTCTCCAAATGTGTTGCACTGCAACTCCCTTAATCCCACAGCCAGCTGAACTAGGACAACATACGCAGAACCTGTATGTCCACATTCAAGGACAGTGTTTGGTCTTCCCTGACCTGGTCCTCTCCAGATGTGTTGCACTGCAACTTCCATAATCCCACAGCCAGTGTAGGGTTGCAGTGCAACACATCTGGAGAGGACCAGGTCAGGGAAGGCTTCTAGGGAGCAGCTGTTTTGCAATATAGTACAATAAGGAGAGAATTACATTCTTTCTCCTCTGTGACACGCTTGCTGTCTTCACCCTTTCCTTCCTGTTTTTCTTTTTTAACACGTAGGTTGACGTTTCCCCTCCCAGTGGCCGAAAACATTGACTACGCATCTACGGATGCCGGTCCGAAGAACTCCTACCCCCATGCCCCCACCCTTGGCAGCGCCTGCCTTGGATGCTCTTCTGCCTTGGTGCCAATTCATACTTGCAACAGGGCATGCGGTGCTGTCACATGGAGTATCCTTTCTGCGGAAGAACACCCTCCCCCCCAAGCAAAAATCTTGCCAAAAGCTTCTGTGGTGGAGATTCCCACACAGAGCCACGTTCATGTGATGCGTCTACTTCATGCTGCTGCTTAATATGTGATCTGGCTGTCGGCAGATCAGTTCCATGGTGCGCTTGTATTCAATTTTCCTTTGATAGACTGCCCCACTTTGGCCTGGCAGGGGTGTAAAGGGGACACATGAGGATCTAAGTAACTTTACTTAGCAGGTTTCCCCGGGCAGGCGGGAATTCGTTGGGTGCTGGGGGCGGCTTTTGTTCTATGAATTTCTGTCACTAAACCAAAGATCTCTCCAGTTCAGTGTTCTGCTTTAAAAATCCATCGGGTGACATTTCTCACTCCATGGACTTAATGTGGAAGGACAGGAAGAGTTTAATCCAGACGGCAACATTTCAGGATCCTGTTAGAGGCGGTATTGAGCCACAAGAGACTGATCGGGGCGTTGTCTCTCCTGACTCTAAAAATGAAATATGGGATGGAGGGGGGAAGTTCTTAGAAGAAAGGCACTTTATTAGTTGCAGATGAGACAGGCTGCTTAAAATTGGGGCTCACACTTGCTGGAGGAGTGCAGTGTGACTCCTCCACACTGGCCCCTTCCCCGTGTAAATATTTTTGTGTCTCCCTTTATCCTCCTGTTTTTGTTGAGTATGAACCTTTCTGCTACTTATTTATGGTTTGGTTGAAAAAGAAAGAAAGAAACCCTCCTAATATACGTGCTAGGAAACCATTTTCCAATTAACCCCGGTAAACTGCGACAAATAAATTTAAATGCCAGTAAGCCACGACCCCTACGTCGGTTGTCACAATTTCCTCATCTTAAAACGATGCCTCCTTTCTGCAATAGTGTAGCATCCATTCAGAGTCCACAAAGAGATTTACATCCCCGGGGGTGTGCTAGGATCAGGTGTCACATCCTTTCAAGTAGATCCTTTTGTAATGACTGGGTTTCTTTTCTTTTTTTTGGGGGGGGGGGTTGTTTTTAAATAAATGTTTTTACACACGTATAGGCTATCTAGAGAAACTGGGAGAGTGTGTGTCTAAAACTTAGTGCAATTAAGAAAAGTTGATTGTTCTGTTTAATATGGCGGGGAGAAGACCGTCATTAACAGATATCCTGGGTACAGATGGCCAGTTGAGCGTTTTGTGAGATCCTAATTCTAATGTTGCAAAGGTAGCATTGGGCATTTAGGGCTGAGACTCTCAAAGACGGCTAGCGGAGCGTCTTTTTTTTTGAGATCTTGGTCTTGCGGTGCCCCTTTCAAACTAGAAGGGTTCTAACTTAAACACAGATATGTGTGTTTTTTTTAAAAAAATAATTATTGTATTACTGCAATAAATCTTCAACTGGAGTTTTTCTAAGCTTGGCTGGCTTGATTTTTATTCAGTTTTTATGACTTACAGTGACCATTTCTTAATGTGTGAATTCCTCTGTGTGTGTGTTAAACTGAGGAAGACCGCAAAGAAGAAAATGTCTTCCACTCCCATGGATGTCCGTAAAGGGAGTCTTAACCTTTTCAGGAGACTAACTTGGCCATAAGAAGACACGAGCGCTAAGGGAAATTCCGTTGTGCTAGTGGAAGGGATGTCTAGCACCATGGCAATAGTGCTAGCTGACGCGACAAGATTTTCTGGGGAATCCCTTCGCACCAGCTAATGTGATTGGCATTGTGCGCTAGAGGTTCTTTACACTAGCTCAATATTATTTACATTAGTGCGTGTGCATTGAATACAGTTGTGAGTTAGTTAATGAGAGGGATAAGGAGCAGCTGAGCCAGGGAGTGTTTGGGGCATGACACTCCATAGAAGCTGGTGGAAATCAACTGGGCTTCAGGCCAGCTGATGCTAATTGCTCATTAATCCCCGTCCCATAAAAGTCTGGCCAGAGCTCAGCCCCAGAGCTGAAAGCAACTATCATCTTGGATGTCTGTGCCTTGCCCTGTACTTCTCAGCTCCATGCCTTTGATCCAAGCTTGGATTCTGACCCCTGGATTGTGACCCGACTATTCTCTTGTGTGCTTCTGAAACCTTGGACTTGCCCAGGCGTATCCTGACCCTGTGGACCGGCTTCCTGGCTACGATTCAACGTCTTGCAATTCTGCTACTGTTATCTGGGCTTCAACAGCGTCTCCGGCTTTTGACTAACGGACTGGGTTACTGACCTTGGACCTGGACGTTCCTGAGTGGCATCCTTGAATTACGACAGATACTGCCTCTAGTTTGCCAAGACGTGTGGCTAATTTTGGGACTCCACAATGCACAGAAGGTGGGGGAAAGAAGCACAAACGCCTTTCCTGGTGGCACAAATGTTTCCTGTTGAACACCCTAGAGCTGCATCCTCTCTCACACACATTGAATGACTTCTAAAAGCTGCTCAGTGCTGATTCTCTCTTCAGAGATGGTTTTTAGGTCCCCCAAACAAGCAGCAATGTTACCGTCTTTATTAAAGCTTGCAGTAGGTGGGAGGGAATCTCCTACAGGTACTGTTAATAGCCCCAGACATTTATTTATATGTAGTATTTTGAACCTGCTCTTACTCAAAAGAGCTCAGGGCACTACTGTATGTGGTTCCTCCAGTAGCCAAGTGTTGGAGCATATACTTTCCAGCCTGGAGATGGTATGGAGCTAGTTGGAGCCAGCGGTCTTTCTGTATCTTCATATTCTCACTTGTATCCTCACAGCAATCTTTTGAGGTAGGAGTGAGCTTTCATGTCTGAATTGGAACTTGAACGCAGTTCTGTCCAGTGTGCCATTCCGGCTGTTTCCCTTTTATTACACGCTGCATTTTGCGCACACAAAACCATTTCTATTCACACGCACACTTGAAACAGACAATTTATTCAAAGGTACTAAACTTGTGTTGCTCAATCCCAAACCAGAGCACAAAATGCCATGCACCAAGAAAATAAGGCAAAGGCAAACAGGATCGGGGAGGGCTTAATTTAAAACTTCTAGCTTAGGGAAGTTAGATTTATTTTACTGTACTATTTATCACATTTCTATTCTGCCCAAGAGCCGAAGCTGTCTGAGTGGCTCACAACAATTTAAACCATGAAATATATAATGATATATCATTGAACTTATGCATTTTTGGTTATTTTCCTTGCAAACTCATTTAAGAGAGCCAGTGTGGTATAGTGGCTAAAGTGTTGGCCTGGGAATCGGGAGATCCGGGTTCTAGTCCCCACTCGGCCTTGGAAACCCACTGGGTGACTTTGGGCCAGTCACAGACTCTCAGCCCAACCCACCTCACAGGGTTCATAGAATCATAGAATAGTAAGGTTGGAAGGGACCTCTAAGGCCATCGAGACCAACCCCCTGCTCAATGCAGGAATCCCCCTTAAAGCATCCCTGACAGATGGTTGTCCAGCTGCCTCTTGAAAGCCTCTAGTGTGGGAGAGCCTACAACCTCCCTAGGTCATTGGTTCCATTCTCGTATTGCTCTAACAGAATGTTTTTCCTGATGTCCAGTTGGAATCTGGCTTCCTGTAACTTGAGCCCATTATTCCGTGTCCTGCACTCTGGGGATGATCGAGAAGAGATCCTGGCCCTCCTCTATGTGATAACCTTTCAAATATTTTAAGAGTGCTATCATGTCTCCCCTTAGTCTTCCCTTCCCCAGGCTAAACATGCCCAGTTCTTTCAGTCTCTCCTCATAGGGCTTTGTTTCCAGACCCCCTGATCATCCTTGTTGCCCTCCTCTGAACACGCTCCAGCTTGCTACCTCCTTCTTGAAGTGTGGCGCCCTGAACTGCATGTAATACTCAAGATGGGGCCTAGCTAGTGCCGAATAGAGGGGAACCAGTACGTCGCACGATTTGGAAGCTATACTTCTATTAATGCAGCCCAGAATAGCATTTGCTTTTTTTGCAGCCACACCACACTGTTGGCTCATATTCAGCTTGTGATCTACAACAATTCCAAGATCCTTCTCGCTTGTCGTATTGCCGAGCCAAGTATGCCCCACCTTGTAACTGCATTTGGTTTCTTTTTCCTAGGTGTAGAACTTGGTATTTATCCCTATTAAATTTCATCCTGTTGTTTTCAGCCCAGTACTCCAGTCTATCAAGATCACTTTGGAGTTTGTTTCTGTCTCCCAGGGTATTAGCAATCCCACCCAATTTTGTGTCATCTGCAAATTTGATAAGCATTCCCTGCACCTCCTCGTCCAAATTATTAATAAAAAGTGTTGAAGAGCACTGGGCCCAGGACTGAGCCCTGCGGTACCCCGCTCGTTACCTCCCCCCAGTGTGAAAAGGTACCATTGATAAGTATTCATTGAATCCGATTCTGTAGCCAACTGTGGATCCATCTAATAGTTGTTCCATCTAGCCCACTTTTCACTAGTTTGTGAAACAGAATGTCATGGGGCACTATGTCAAAAGCTTTGCTGAAGTCAAGATATACTATGTCCACAGCATTCCCACAGTCCACAAGGGAGGTTACCCGATCAAAAAATGAGATCAGATTAGTCTGACAGGATTTGTTCTTGACAAATCCATGCTGGCTTCTAGTAATCACTGCATTGTTTTCAAGGTGGTTACAGAGTCACCTCTTTATAATCTGTTCCAAAAATTTTCCCAGGGATGGATGTCAGACTGACTGGTCTGTAGTTCCCAGGTTCCTCCTTTTTACCCTTTTTGAATATAGGGACATTAGCCCTCCTCCAGTCGTCTGGCACTTCACCAGTCTTCCATGATTTTGCAAAGATAATGGACAGTGGTTCTGAGAGTTCTTCTGCCAGCTCCTTTATTGCTCTAGGATGCAGTTCGTCGGGCCCTGGAGATCTGAACTCGTTCAAAGAAAGTAGTTGTTCCTTGACCATTTCTTTATCAATCTCAAACTGCAATCCTGCCCCTTCAGCTTGTACTTCACTTTTTCCAGGGGTTGCTACTGTGAGGATAAAATGGAGAGGAGGAGGATTATGTATGCCGCCCTTGGGTTCCTTGGAGGAAAAAAGGCAGGATATAAATGCAATAATAAAATAATCCTGCAGCCATATCATGGTGATTGGTTGCTGTCTGGATTTTGAAAACAGCGAGCTAAAACAGCTACTTCCTTCTTAACATCATGGAGGGTATGGCAATGTCACAGGAAGTGCAGATTGGAAGAGTGGTGCGTGTGGGTTGTAATAACAGCCGTGAATGATGGCAATAGGACAATAGGACGTGTGCATCCCTGAAGAAGCCATGGAAGCAAAACTATTGGCTGTAATAATTGTTTGCAGGCAGCCGGAGGCGCTCATACCTCACCTTCGCATCCTTCCTAGGGAAGCCAGCCTCTCCTTAGAAATACACAGGCCTTCAGACAATTCAAGTTCAGGGGTGTGGGGTGGGAAGAAGGTATACTGGGATCTACTGGTACATCTCTGGTTTGCAGTAGACCAGTGGGTGTTCTGGACTCTAAACAGCAACAATAAAAGCCTTCCCCACCCCCTGCTGCCAGAATTAGATGGGGGGGGGGGAGAGCAGGAGTAGATCTGTGTGTGACGGTACTGGGAGCTGAGTTCTAATTCTGAAAACAAATTCCTGTATGCTCAGATGTCCCTTTCTCCTCAATGTAAAGCATTAGCTGCACCTCTGAGACAGTTTTGCGCCTGGTTGCAATTGGTAGATTTCAGGTTTCTTTTCAAAAACAAAGTGGACCTTTGACAGTTCCACCTCTTGAGAAACGGAACTGTGAGGCCGCCGGATTACAGTTCGTTAACACATAGTCCCATTTCTCTGGGCTTAGATAATAAAAGACTACAGATGGGCCTTTGGGGGCACACAACCATTATCCCACAGGGGCTGATGGAGTGTCAGCCTGCAAGACTTGAGTGTGGCTGGTTCTCCTTGCTAGGAGGTGCCTTCCAGACAGCTGCAGATTGGATCTCTGTTCTCAAAAGTTGCACTTAGTGATCTTCTAACCTCATCTGTTAAAAGTGATTCCTGAGGCAGGAGGGGATGCCGCAGCTACACAGAGATTGCCATGTTTGCTGGTGAATTTCCATCCATTTTGAGGCTTAAGATCTTCGCTTCTCCTGCACTCCGAAAACACACCACCCTCCCACAATGCAATCACACGGATTTACTGTGCGGGTTTCCTTTTGTGTGTGTGTGTGTGTGTGTGTGTGTGTGTGTGTGTGTGTGTGTAAATGTCTACCTGTCCGGCTTTCTCCTGTCTGGTTAAGTAGGAATGTTTCTCTCTTCGGTCCTCAACTGAAAGCTCATGGCGGAATCTCACCTGCAAGTCTGGATGAACCCACTATGGTCTGGCTATGTGGAGGGGGGATGGAGGGACATTTCTCCAGAGTTGCTTGGAGCTGGAGCTTCTACAGTGGCTGAATTCGGACAACACAATAAGCAACTTGGGGGGGGAACAATCGTCAGTTGTATTGACTATCGTGTCATCCGAATGCTGCCATAGTCAACTCAGTGTTGATCCTAATCCACACCACAGTTGATTATTTATTACCATGTTGTGTGGGGAATACCCCCTAGATGAACAACTGTAAAGTTGATTACCCCATCATTGACTATCGTGTTGTCCGAATTCAGCCAGTCAGTCAGGGCAGTTTGACTGGGAGTGGATTTGGATATTTATATCCTGCCACTCAATGAATTGAGAAGAGACTCATTGTCCCGTCCCTCCCCTCACTCCACCTGGTAGGTCAACATACACCCACTTCCCCGACCTGGTGCCTTTGTCATGTTTTGGACTGCAACCCCCATTATTCCCAGTCAACAGAACAGCCATGCTAGGTGAGGATGGGAATGGCTGTCCAACACATCAGGTTGGGGAAGTCTGTCTTAGAGAGCTGCTGCCTCGATATTACACGAGGCAAATGGTGCTTTAACAGGAACATGGTTTCTGAGATGTAGGAAGCAATGCTTTACTTGGCAAGAGGAATATTCAGCACGGGCTGCTGGAGTTCAAGAAGGATCTTGACAAGCTGGAAAGGATTCAAGATTATCTGTTTTAAAGGGATCTGTGGCGATCCAGGAAATTACAGGCCAGTTAGCTTAACATCTGTTCTGGGTAAATTAGTGGAAAGCGTGATAAATGATCAAATAACAAGCATATGGAAGGACAAGTCTTGCAGAAGGAGAATCAACATGGCTTCTGCGAAGCGAAATCCCGTCTCACTTGCCTTTTAGAATGGGGCTGGTACTTTTTATTACCTTTGGGACGGTGGATTAAGAGCGTAATCCTATGCGTGTCTACTCAGAAGCAAGTCACATTGATTTCAACAGGGATTACCAGCCGGTAAGTGGGTGTACAATTGCAGCCTAAGGGAGCAGGGGTCAAACAAGTTGTTGGTAGCTCACGGCAAATTCAACTCGCACTCGCAGGGTCAGTAAAGACTCTTGATTGTGGTGAGGAACAAGCACACGTATAGTGCTTTTTACAAAGTAAAGAATTATTCATAGTTCGAGGCCAAGTTGCTCGTTAAAGCAAACAGCCTGTTTCTAGCGTGAGATTAATTCTGTTTGAATGCGAGTGGACCAAGGCTGGATTTAGACATGCGGGGGCTCTAAGCCGTGTCAAGATAGAAGGGGTTAATGAAAGAGTACCACCCAGTGTTAAGAGTGACCCTGTTCAGACCACGCCGTTAACCACGCCGTTAACCCTTTCGTGGTTAGTGTGTTTGGGGCAGCATAGTTAATGGTGTCATCTGAACACCCGTTTTCCCTAACCATCTGGCCCATTAACCACATTGTGGCTAGGCTCACTAACCATGTTGTGCAAAGTGATTAGTGGTGCTAACCATGGCTAAAAGTGTCGTCTGACACGTGCCTGTGGTTAAGGGGCCGTGGTTAAAGGGTTAAGGAACAGAGCTTCCACTGCAGAGCGGCTGAACTGGGCACGGCCTCTCTAGGTGGTGTGCTCTATGGCTGCTCTGGACTGCCGCTTGACTGTTACGGTTGTTGTGGCTGGCATTTAGCGCTTTCGCTGCATTTTTTTTCAAGCAATTTTTGATCTGAATAGCAGAGTGCGCTTACTGTACATCTGTGGAAGTAATTGCTTGCAATTTCCCCAGATGAAACAGCTGCTTCTCCCACCTCACTGAAGCCCTTTCACACCCCTCATGTTCTGATTACTGTGGCGGCGCTGCCTGATGACGCAGCTAGCGCGGCCGTCTTGGAAGGCTTCCGCCTCCCCTGTGATGACTGCCGAGGTATAGCAGCCATGGCGATGCAGAAAGCAAAGGAACCGCTCACTAAACGGGGTGATGCATGTATGTAACTGCTGATTTCATTGGTGCCTGCACTAAAATGATGGCCGTAACTGCCAGGGCTCCTGGCGCTAGGGCTGCGGGGTGGATCACTCGGAGGAATCAGGTGCGCCACTAACCACTTTGTGATTAGCGTGTGGTTAAGGAAAACTTAACAACAAAGGGTTAACAGTGTCGTCTGCAAGCCTTCCGCATGTGGCTAGCGTTAACCACAGCTGAACCTGGTTAAGCTAACCACACAGCCCTGAGTGTGGTCTGAACGGGGCCATTGTTACACAGCCTTCTCTGAAGATGTGCCACTTGCCTGTGAACAAAGTGTTCAACCTCCTATTAATCAGGATTAAATATGCACGTATGCAACCCTGAAGGGTTGGAATTTGGTCAATGTCAACAAGGGCCAGAAGGTTTTCTGAACGTCTGAAACTTCCATAAGATGCATCAGTGAACGAGGAGATTCGCCTATGCGTGATTGTCTGCATTCATTGGCGTATGTCCAAACGATGGGGAAATAATGTATCTTATTCTCTACGTTGGCAAAATTCATGGTAAATACATTCACAATATTCATTTTTAAATGTAAAAACCTGCTATT
The DNA here is from genome assembly GCA_029215795.1 of Anniella stebbinsi. NCBI lineage: Eukaryota > Metazoa > Chordata > Lepidosauria > Squamata > Anniellidae > Anniella > Anniella stebbinsi. The sequence goes on from JARDYH010000001.1 coordinate 367,407,951, forward strand.
TTCTAACACCCCCCCCCCCACATATACATTCCTCTCTAAATACAGAGCCTGAATGTAGAGCCTGAATGTTTGCAACACTTTATTTTAAGGGGGGGGGAAGGAGAGGGGGGGAAAGAACATTAGCAAGAGGCAGATTTAGAATGTGCATTTTATTTAAGTAAAAAAACAAAAACCGGGTAAGGTGGACCAGAGCTTTTCTTTATACTCTTCGCTATATGATAACATTCCTCTTTTGCTTGTTGCCACCCTAAGATATAACAAATATTTGTTCTAGTCTAGTTTTTAGGTTGTCCAGTTAAACCATCTTTTTGAAGATCGATCTTTCACCAATTTAGAGTTTCTCTTCGGAAACATCTTTTAATATATATATATATATATATATATATATATATATATGTATATATATATATATGTATATTTTATACACGATATACAGATTTGAAAAGGAGACACTTTAAAACACGGGACTGTGGCCGCAACACGCCCTCGTAGCTGCGTTGTAGCAATTTATGGTGGTCAACCGGCTGGAGACACGCTTACAGACAAGTGAGATTCGAGAGCGTCCGACGTGCACAGAGATGGGCTCGAGGCGATCGTTCCTCCAATGGGATAAAAGGCTTTTGTGATTCGAAGTATGTGCAGTTTCATAGCCCTGTGGAAGGGGGGAAAGGGAAACCACCCGCAAACTATATACAGTGTAAACATCGCAAGGCATGGAATTCTCCTCCCACCCGGGACCGAGGCCTTCCAAAGGCCACGCAGGCGGCGCTAACAGTCCTCGTCAGTTTCTCTGGATTTCTTGTGGAGAGCACGGTTAAAGCTGTGGCAGGCAGGGACCCAATGATTGTCGTGAAGGCCGAGCTTGCAGCCGGGAACGCTCTTCTGGGAGCGGTGGCAGCACATCCAGTAGCCCGGGCCGTACGGCAATGCCTGGCAATAGGGCTTGGGATGCCACCGGCAGAGAGAGATGTCCCCCTTGGTGTACTTCTTCTTGCACTGCTTGCATGGGTCCTCCCTGTAGCGCGGGTCACGTACCCAGCGGGAGTCCGCCGGCCTGATGTCGTAGTACTCGATGACAAATTTGAAATAGCCGCAGGTGCATTTGAGGGCCACCAGGCTGCGGGTGGGCAGCAAGCCAAAGATCTTGACCATGATGTGGTGGGGCAGGAAGGCCAGATACTGCTGGGGCTGCAAGAGCTGCTGGATCTTAAACCTGGTCTCCAGGAAGTCGTGAGACCTCTGCCTCTTGAGGCGGGAAGAGTCGGGGATTTGCAACGCGCTCTCCAGGGGAGATTCCGGGGGAGACCCAGTGACGTGGCTTATCAGGCCAGGCTCGCCTGCGGGGGAAGCCGCCTTCCCTTGGCGCTCTTCTGCACAAGGCTCCCCTGACGGCACACGCTCGGGTGGGATTTCGCACTCGGACAAAAGCAAGAACAGCCTCCCCGGGAGAGAGTCTTCGCCGAAGCTGGAGTCGGAAGGATGGGTTTCCCTGCAACCTTTCTCGGCCTTGGTGACAGATATGCTAATACTTAAGGACTCTCTCGCTCGGACACTGGAATCCAGATTAGGGAGAGCTCGTGGCTCTTTCGGGGTACAATCAACTGCTGCATTTTGGCCCTGCAAGGAACGTGGGGATGTCTGAGCAGCTTCCGGACATGCCCCGGCGTGGGGCGGCTTGGCGATCTCTTGAGAAGCAGGACACTCGCCAGACGTGGCGGAACCTCCCAGCTCAAGCTGATGGCCTCGGGTCCCTGCCAGGCCCTCCGGGAAGGGAGTTGACGGGGCGGCCGACAGACCCTCCTCCAAAGGGCCACGTTTCGACCTCCACGCCTCCTCCCCCTGGCCCCGCTCTTCCCGGTGGAGCGCCACAGCGGACTCCTTGCCGGCTTCATTCTCGGGGGGCATCCCGCTTGCCAGCAGCACTCGCCCCACATGGCGTCGGAAGCTGTTGTTCCTGGACAGGCTCCCTGCATCGCGTTCGCTCTGGTGCCTCAGGCACTCGGATTCCAGCTTGGCCACCATGTCCAGCACGCGCACCGGCTCCCCCTGCTGCTCCCCATCGCCGCTGCCGCCGCCCCCACAGGCCGCCTTTTCAGAATGAGCCTCGTAGACCTCCAAGGTGGGAAAGGGTCCGGGAGCAGCGGGGGCCCCTTTGGGCGGCCCGGGAAGCCTGGTGACGGCAGAGGCACCGGGGCAGCTTTTGGTGCAGCTGGCCAGCAAGACGCTCGCTCTTTGCTCCAGAAAAGCAACCATCTCGACAACGGACAGCGGTCGGCTTGGGAAGCCGCCCTCCCCACCATCATTCACATTATGTACGGAGCAGTGCTCAATGCCACAGGCGAATGGCTCAGGCTGGGAGCACCTTCCGCTGGCCTCCCTTATCCTTTCCAGCTGGATCGTGGCCTTTTTGAGGTCCAGCGACTTTTTCCTGCGCTTCGTCGCCCGCCCATCTATGTCCCAGGTGCTTTTGTTCTTCATGGAGGAGACCCTGTGGTCGCCGCATTGCTGGCCCGCAAAGAAGGCGATCTTCTCCTTGGTGTTCCCCGGCTTCACGACGGCCCAGATGTCCAGGGGCCCCTCGCCATCGTCCCCCTGGTGGATAGTGGCAGGCAGGGCGGCCCTCCTCTCCTTCACGCTGGGCCCTTCTGCGTGGCTCTCGCCGTGGCTCCTGCCACAGATCGTGTTGGGAGAGAGACTCCCCAAAGGCTTCCAAAGAGACGGGGTGGGCAAGAGGCCAGGCTGGGCGCTGGGCGGCTTTCCCTCATTGGCCAACCTCTGTTGGCTCATGGGTGGGCTTCGTGGCGGGTCTGGGCTAATTTCAAGGGACCTCTCTTTCTTCTGGAACTTCAGATATGGCTTTAAGTGCATGCCAGATATTCTAGGGGGTAAAGAGAGAGAGAGACACCTTAAGAACAACTTTTGCTAATTTGTGAACAGAGCAGCCTAGAGGTGACGATGGCTATCCGAGGTCTAGGAAGATGTTGGGAGGCTTTGGCACCGTCTTTGCACTGGGAACTGTGGCGTGAGCGTTGACACATCTGCTGGCAAGAAGGACGACCTTCAGCCGATGTAAAGCACGGGGGTCACTTACCTGCAACCTGGGTTTCTTGAGAGCCTGTCCACGCACTCCATCCCACCTCCCAGGATTTGGAGACTCTGGGTTGAGGGAGGGAGGGGTTCTTGTGCAGCCCACCCACGGCCATATGCCTCCAGTGGGAGGCATCCTGAGAATGGCTGGAACCCTCTTGAAGCCTTAACCAAGACTGCTGAGCACTCCAGAGCAGTGGCATTCAGTCTCACGTTCTCCTCACTGAATCGCACACTTGCTATTCTATTGCTGGTCTTTGAAGATCGTCGAGTTCTTTTTCAACTTCTGCACAATGCACCTCAGATTTTGCTGCCAAGAATAAACTGGTGTCCTCAGCGACCAGGCCTACCTCCCTTGATCGCCTTGACTGATCCTGCTACGGGTCTTTGGGGAAACCCAATGGTACTTCCTCCGACTGGCTGGCTGCACTGGATCTACCTGACTCCCTCTTTGTGTAGAAGTTGTCAATTCAGAAAACTTCTTAAGTTGCTCCTAGCTGAGGCAGAGAGGAGTAGCGGTTAGAGGGATGGACTAGGACTGCAAAGACCTGGTTTCAAGTCCCCACTTGGCCCTGAAGCTCCTGGGGTGACTTTGGGCCAGTCCCTGACTCTCAGCCTAGCCTATCTCACAAGGTTGTTGTGAGGATAAAATGGAGAGGAGGAGGTCTAGGTATGCCATGTCATGGGTTCCTTGGAGAAAAAATGGTGGGATATAAAAGCAACAAACAAATGCCTACTCTTAGCATGCAACCCTTGATGGAATAACCTGAAGGAATATGGCCCCCAACAGAAAAATGATTCCCACACCTCTAATTTAATGGAACTTACTCTCTAAATGTACCTTTTAGAACGGCGTTCAGTCAACGGAATATTTATTTGTTATATTTTACTGATGGCTACTATTTCTGGTTTTTGCTTTTACGGGGCTTGATACCAATAATTATGGCTTGTATGAGGGTTCATTCGCTGCCTTGACGTTACTATTTTCGGATGCAAGGGATACAAATATTTAAATAAGTATTGTGAAAGCTTGCTTTATTCTTATTCTTGACTTCCTGTTTTTTAACCGGCTACCAATCCACAAAAGATCCCATCTTTCCCCTTGTTTAACAGCAGTTTTCTTGGGACATGGAATAGTTGCTATACATTTCCTGGAAAGCTGAAAGACTGTATTCTCCCTTATGAGCCTGTCCGTCCGCTGAGGTTTTCAGGGGAGGCTCTTCTCTCTGTCCCATCACCATCACAGGCACGCCTGGTGAGAACAAAGGAGAGGGCCTTCTCGGTGGCTGCCCCGGGGATCTTGAACTCCCTTCCCAGGGAAGTTACACTGGCTCTCTCCTTGGTGTGTTTTCAGAGGCAGCCAAAAATGTTCTGTTTCAGCAGGCCTTTGGGGAGTAGCGTGGACCTCTGTGATGTGTAGTTTATATCTTGGATTTTTTTTTATTATTTGTATTTAAAATGTTTTTAAATATTTTAAAATTATATTATGTTTAATTATATTTTTAAGTTTTGTACATTTCTATATGTTTTAACTGTACATGTTTTAATTTGTAAGCCGCCTTGAGTCACAGTATTGGGGAAAAGGCGGGATATTATTATTAATAATAATAATAATAACAACAACAACCACCACCATCCAACCTTCTCTGTGGTGGCCCCCCAATTGTGGCACAATCTCCCTGATAAGGCCCGCCTGGCACCAACATGATTATCTTTTTGGTACCAGGTCAAGACTTTCCTCTGCTCTCAGGCATTTAGCAATATTTGATGAGCCTGGGTCTCTTTTTGTTTTTTAGGCTTATAGCTTTTTAAGTTATTATTGTGGTTTTAAACGTATGTGTATATTGTATGTCTTTTGCAGTTTTAATTTTTGTATTTTGTTTTTAGGTGTTTTAATCTTATGTAAACCGCCCAGAGAGCTTCAGCTATGGGGCGGCATACAAATGCAATTAATAATAATAATAATAATAATAATAATAATAACAACAACAACAACAACCACCACCACCACCCCACACCTCATCCTTTCTTTAAAACGGGTGTTGCATCCACCAAGCCCATATAAAGGCAGGCATGGGGTCAGGACAGCTCTTAAGCGTTTAACTTTCCCACTGATGGGTTGGGGGAGGAGGTCTCAACGTCGGCCGTACCGTTTGACCGGGTGGAATGTGGAGGGCGTGGAACTCAGCAGTTCCCTGTGGAGTCCAGCTCGGAAGGAACTCTTCATCATCACTCTGCTCCCCACCTCCACCTGCGCCGGGCTGTCACAGCCAATCCATCTCCGTCCACTGCCAGGGCTCCCGCATCAGCTTGTCACGTCCCACGCAGTGGCAGACTGGGTCTTTGGCACCTAAAAACTGCTGGGGGGAAAGGAAAGGAGATGCCGTGAGACTGAGCGGGGGGACGGGCGGGCTACGCACATTCCAGCGGTAGGACGGCAGCTTGTATTCAGGGAAATGCTCTCTCAGACATCGGAAGCTGCCTTATACCAAGCCAATCTTGTCTTTCCCAACCTGGTGGCATCCAGAGGTTTTGGACCGACTCCCATCAGGGCTAATGGGCAAGAATCCTGGGAGTTGCAGTCCAAAACATCTAGAGGGCTCCGCACCTTGGATAGCTCCTTTAGAGTTCTGACTGAAACCCGGAGCGGATTCACCGCCCCGCCGACATCGGAGCCCCCACTGCTAGAGGGCATCGGTTTGGTGAAGGGTGAACTAGATTACCTGCACTGACCGGCAGCAGCCCTCCAGGATTTTAGGCAGTGGTCTTTCCCATCCGAGCAGGAGATTTCTCATTCATTTAAAATATTTCCTGGCCGCCTTGTCAGGGCAAAAGCCCTCACAAGGCGGCATACAACAATAAAACACATAACGCTGATACAATATTAAAAGCCATAAAGCACAATAAAACAGTAGGGGGGGCGAAATAAAAACAACAGTCAAAACCAATAAGGAAAGCAGCAGCAGCAGTAATCGTATCAGGAGAAGGCCAGAGTAAAACAATGTCTTCAAGGCCTTCTTAAGAACCTGCAATAATGGGGCATGGCGGATCCCTTGACAGCAACTTATTCCAGAGGTGTCGGGCCACTGCAGGGAAGGACCTCTCCGATGGGGGGGTGGAACCTGAGATCTTCTGTATGCCATGGAGCTACAGTCTGAAACTCTCCCTTGGGGTATCTGGCCACGCATTTTCTTCTTTAAAGCCCTAAACAGTTTGGGGCCAAGCTACTTGAAGGACCGCCTTCACCCATACCAGCCTGCCTGCACTTTAAGACCAAAAATAGAGGCCCTTCTCATCTGCCCACCAGTCAGAGAAATTAGGTGGGTCTCCACATGGGAAAGGGCCTTCTCGGCAGGGGCACCATGCCTGTGGAACGAACTCCCACTGGCGGTCTGCCATGCACCATCTTTGCAGGCTTTTAAAGAGGCCTTAAAAACGTTTGATTTTATAGCGTCCTTTTCATAAATGAATACTGTTTGGCTGCTGCTGCCCTCGTTGTTTTTTATTGTTAGTTTTTACTGTTAGCTTTTATTGTTTTAAACTGATATTTGACTGTCTATGTTTTTTATTGCTTTTAATGTTTATACTGTTTTATGTATGGTTATGAGCCGCCTTGGGAGGGGCGTCTGCCCTGAAAGGTGGTCCAGAAATGTTTTAAATAAATAATTAAACAAATTAATAATAACTGGGCATGGTGAAAGGTCCTATGGGGTTTGACAGTTTCTCATTTTTATTTTTAAATGAGGAATTGATCTTATAATATTGTAGTAGGCCCCGTCCCCCCCGCCACTCCTACGATTCTTGCAGGGGAAAACGAAACATTAGAGCAGCAAAATTGCTAACACTACCAGAAAGCAAAGCTGACCGACTTTCCAAATCCCGGCAACATATTGGATTTCGGAGAAGAACAGGCTGGTGCACAGCAGCAGACCTTCGGAGGCACTGTCGTTGGTGGCCCCCGTGGGCCGAGGAGACCGCGGAGTGAGTTCAAACACAGCTGCTGGCAGTACTTCCTTTGCTCACGTGCCCCCCCCCCCCTCCAGATAGCTGAGGTTCACAAGAGCAGTTGCTTCCACGCTGACACTTGAGGGGAAGTCTAAAAATCATTAGACACAAAACACCCAATTTGCTGGATGGAGTACAGGGTGGAAAACGAGTCCTGAGTTGGGGGTGGTGGGAAAGTGGGCCATTAGTGTCAAGACAATGGGATGCCGCTTTGACAGGTACTAAACATCAGAAGAGTCCTGAGGCTGGACCAGACCAAGGGTCTATCTAGTCCAGCATTCTGTTCACACAGTGGCCAACCGGCTGCCCATGAGAAACCCATAAGCTGATCGTGAGCGCAACAGTACCCTCCCGCCCATGTTTCCCAGCAACTGGCACACACAGGCTTACCGCCTCGGATACTGGAGGTAGCACATGGCCATCAGGACCGGTAGCCATTGCTAGCCTTCTCCTCCAGGGATTTGTGTAACCCCTCCTAAAGCCATCCAAATTGGTGGCCGTCACTACATCTTCTGGTAGCTACATCTCCCACTTCCTCCACACCACGGGTAATTTTGTACACCTCTGTCACGTCTCCCCTCATCCGGCTTTTCTCCAAGCTAAAGAATCCCAGCTGTTGATACTTAGGAATTTGGGAAATCCATGGCAAACCAGCTGTGCGAACAACTCAAAAAGGGTGTCTTTGCAAGCCTCTTGATCTGGGTATTCAGAATAGTGTCACACTTTCTTCTGTACTCAGCCCAATACCCTAGAGATCTCAAATTCTGATCAAACGCAGGAAACCCCTACCGTTTTATAAATCAAGCGTGCCAAGTCCTCACGATTGCAGTGAAAACCTCTGAAATACAAAACCCAAGAATGGCTTGAGTGGTGGTGGTGAGCAATGCCAGTTCCTTGTCCTTCTCTCATTATCACGATTTCCCGTGTCTCTCCCACCCATTTCGGTCCAACAGCCATGTGCTGTCTGCCCTCCAAACAGATCCCTTCAAGCTGCTTTCCAGGACGCCACCAGAAAGTGCTTAAGGAGAGAGATAAAGGCCCTTGGATGCCAACGGAGCTTTATTTTTTATTTATTTATTTCATTTGTAACCCGCCTCTCCATCCATTGAGTTGGACACTGATCGTTGGGCAAGGCCAGACCACATAGCGTGAGGGACACTGCCTCAAAGATATTACTGCTCCAGAACCCCAATCAGCACTGGTCCAGCTCTTCCTCAACACATGGGCATGAGTACGGCTCATTGCTGTGCCTCTTCTTATGCCAAGGGTCAAGACGAAGGCTGCCACTGGTGACTCTAGAAGTTCCGTCCCTTTGTCTAAGTGTTCCAGGCATCAAGAAGCTTCCTAGATAGAATGTCCTCTTTGCCCTGGGACTCCTAAGGAGACAGAACACATGGCTGGGGTAGGAGGCCTCTGCTACACAAAGTTACCAGGGGACTCTTGTCAACGTCAAAAGAAACTGACCATTAGGGAAACATGAGAAACCGGCTTCTATCCAGTCAGACCAATGGTCCATTTAGCTCAGTATTGACTCCACTCACTGCCTGAGAAGCATACAATCTAAATTTTGACAGGGAGAGAGATAATAAAGGGAGAGAAGAAAGGGAGAAGCAGTGGTAACAAAAGCGCTCCATCAAGAACGAGGATGATTAGGGGGTCTGGAAAGTGGAAACAAAGCTCTATGAGGAGAGACTGAAAGAACTGGGCATGTTTAGCCTGGAGAAGAGAAGACAGAGGGGAGACATGATAGCACCCTTCAAATACTTGAAAGGTTGTCACAGAGAGGAGGGCCAGGATCTCTTCTCGATCATCCCAGAGTGCAGGACGCAGAATAATGGGCTCAAGTGACAGGAAGCCAGATTCCGGCTGGGCATCAGGAAAAATGTCCTGGCTGTTAGAGCAGTATGACAATGGAACCAAGACCTAGGGAGGTGGTGGGCTTTCCCACACTAGAGGCCTTCAAGATGCAGCTGGACAACCATCTGTCAGGGATACTTGAAGGTGGATTCCTGCATTGAACAGGGGGTTGGACCTGATGGCCTTAGAGGCCCCCTTCCAACTCTACAATTCTATATTTCTACAATGGTCCTGTTGATGGAGCCATTACCTGCAGAGGCTCATTTGTCGGGCATGCCTGAAAATGCTTTCTCCTGTATTGCTCCCAAAACTATGAAACACACTCCATCAAGAACTTCGATTGGTCCCACTCTCTTAGCCCTTAGAAAGGATGTAAAGACACATCAATTTCCATTTAGCCTTTTTAAATGTGTGGTTTAATTTTTAATGATTTTACCATTTTTAATGGTCGTGTTGTATTGTTTATGGTGTTATTATTCAATTGTTGTATACCACTTTGATGGCTTTTTAGAGGTAAGGTGGTATATAAATGCTAATAAAGGAATGGACACCAGCCACACATCTGCAGGCTTCCTGTGAGCAGAGGGGGAAGGCCGAAGGGTTCATGCAAAAGGTGGTCTGGAGAGGGATCTGAGGAAGGGAGGGAGGTGGCACCACACAGGCATTCCAGGAAAGGGTCTTGAACAGAAGGGGGCCGTGCCAGAACACTGGCAGAGCCCCTCGGTAGAGGCATCAATGCTCTCTGGAAATAAGTCAGCATCTAGTAAGTACTCTGAAGATTCATTGAATTGGAAATTCTGCAGGCTGGAACCCTTAGCCTCCTCCTGCAATCTGTTAGCAAATGCCTGCCAAGAAGCTCTCACTCATCTGACGAACACAGTCTCCATAGGTCTCCATCCTACAAGAGGCTTGGCTAATCAAGATCAGATTCCCACCCTGGAAAGTGCTCTTTGGAGGGTGCAGGAAGCACCCTCAAAAAAAATCTGCCTTTTCACTTTTTCTTTTTTTTTTGCTTTAAGATGGTTGTTTGTTTTTTTCACTTTCCGCCTTTCTTTCCGCCTCTCCGCAGGGATCGTGTCACAGACCCCATCCAAACGACATCAGTGAGGGCAAAGGAAGCTGTATTGCCCTCGCTCCGAAGCTCCAGCCCAGCTCTACTTGCGTCAGCCGCTGTGTGTGCGTTGGAATAAACGTCTGGCTGCAGTTTCAGGCGGGCAACCCAGCGAGAGCAGCAGAGGGCGGAGAGGTGGCCAATTTTATATCCATGCAAACGCTTCAGGTTCTGCAGCACTGTGGCCGTTCCATTAGAACGCATTCCTCCCCGACTCCATCGCAAACGCTTCTCCACATTTCTCAAGCCTCCCTGAATAGTGGCCAAAAAACGGGCGGCAGGCCCTTTCGAAAAGGGGAAAAAATGTTCAGGATACTTGGCCCCTGCACCTGCTTCGGCAATAATACCAAGAACCGATCATACAGCTCGTGCCTCGGCAAAACAAAAAGTAAAGAAGTAGGGTTGTGTGAGCCTCAGGCCTCGGAATCCCGCATCCAAAGCCTGGAGGCCATTTTAGGACGGATCTGCCATTTCCTCGCCATGGCATTGCCCGTTCTTCGGCACCGGCGACTCTATGTTCTCAGCGCCATTGCGTCCTCCCGACGCATGGTGCCATTGCGTCCTTTCCGGGGAGGGATCTCGCAAGATCCCTCCCCGGAAAGGACGCACTGGCGCCGTGCCATCGGGAGGACGCACTGGTGCCGGGAACATAAGAGTCGCCGGTGCCAAGGAGCGGGCAATGCCATGGCGGGCGGCAACGACAATAGCTCTACCCTCTGCTCCTGGGCCCCGGTAAGTCCAGCCCTCCCAGGCACTGCATGCTGGGAGTTATAGTCTTTTCAAGGGCCTGGGAGTGGGCGAGGAAAAGGCGGGTCCATCCTGAAATGGCCTCCGGGCTTTAGATTTGGGATTCCGAGGCCTGAGGCTTGCACAGCCCTATAAATAAGGGTTGACTTTCCAGAAAGGCAACAGGACATGGGCTACATCTATGCCAACCACCACTTCTCACGTGGAGACACAGGTGAACCACCTCAACACATGTGATTGAACACACATACACGTATATGCAGACATATGCATGGACACTGTGACTCAAAAAGCTTCTTTCCAGGAAATCACTGGAGAGAGATTACAGACAACACAAAGGACGAGTTAGTACTATTTTGTTTTGTTTTTAAACCCACCTGGCCTTTTCCCTACACAAAGGAGGCATTGAGTTTCTACCGTGAAAAGTTGCCCACAATGTCCCAGCTGTTCCACAAAGATAACACACATGAATTCACCGCTTATCTTCCCTCCCTCCCTCCCTCCCTCCCTCAAACATGGAGGTATTTTCCACAGAACTGGTTCATGTATAAGACTACAAAGTCCGGCACTCTGGCGCTATTCTGTGAACATCACAGCACCTGTTTATGGTATTCACCCGGGCCTCAGCGCTTAGGCCACACGCCTGGGCTGTTACAGACTTTGTCCCACCTGGAAAGGCAGAAAACCCAGCGCGGGAGCCAGGGGGACAAAACACTGGTTTTGGATCAGAAAGACCAGAGTTTAAATGTCAGCCGCAAAGATCAGCACGGATGTGGTCCCTTGCGTGGCCTTTTTCTTGGGCCCTATTCTTCCTTTTACAGCCAGTGGGCATCTGGGTTCTGTAGAATCCGGGTCCAGACTCTCCCAGGTGCTCCAATTCACCCAGGACAGCCCAAAAACCTGGACTGCTTCTTTCTAGACAAGAGCTGGTTCGAGTTAACACTGTTAAGTCACAGAGCTGATTCAGCCACATTTGTTTTTCTTTTACATGTTTCAGGGCTGGGTACTGGCACCACTGCAAATGGTTCTGGGGCTAAGACCTGGTAAGGTTGCATGGGCAGGTTGGCTAGCAGTGCCAGGTGTAGCTGTGGGCAGGTGGGCATGTGTGTGTGTGTGTTGCTTGCGAGGCTAGCTGGAGTTACCTCTCCCACCCACCCTTGGTTTGGGGCTCGGGAACATGCCATATAGGTAGTAATCCCAGTCATAGGGCATTCTCAATTGCTACTTTACAGGGAGGCTCTAGGGCTGAACCTTGCCTTCGAAACAATGGAGGTGGCCCATCGCTCAGTGGGAGAAAGACGTCCTTGGCACAGGTCTGGGCTCAACCACCAGCCCACCTCCAATTACAAAGCTCTCTGTGAGCCTGAACCTCTGAGGAGTTGCCAATGCAATAATAGGCATAAAACAAGCCCAAAGCTGTTGATCCACCTGAGTACCTTCTCTTTCTGCTCCCACTTTCCTCCTCCTCTTCCATGCTGAGCCTCAAGCCTTCCAGGAGTCACAATGTCTGGCCTGTGCTCTCCCCTCCCCACCCCAAGCAAAAAATAAGCCCCAAAAACCTGGCACTGAAGAGACATTCCAGGCTCAAGCCCAAGCCTTGTTTCGTCCCGACGGCTTGTTTCAAACACACACACACACTCCCAGCTGTCACACAGAGGAGGGCCAGGATCTCTTCTCGATCATCCCAGAGTACAGGATGCAGAATCATGGGCTCAAGTGACAGGAAGCCAGATTCCAGCTGTACATCAGGAAAAACGTCCTGACTATAAGAGCAGTACCATGGAACCAATGGTACCTAGGGAGGTGGTGGGCTCTCCCACACTAGAGGCCTTCAAGAGGCAGCTGGACAACCATCTGTCAGGAATGCTTTAAGGTGGATTCCTGCACTGAGCAGGGGGTTGGACTCAATGGCCTTATGGGCCCCTTCCAACTCTACTATTCGATGATTTTATGACCTCTCCTCTCCCTGCGGGTATCTGGGAACTGTAGTTCAGTGAGGAGTACAGAGTGGCCGAGACCCATAACAGAAACTTCTCAGCTTCCTCAATAAACGACACTTCCCAGGATTATTTCCGCAAAGCTGTTAGGGTGTAATGTACATACGCCCCAAAATGGGATAATCTCATTAAATGCATACGTGGATCACACATTCCAAAGTAACTTTTTGACACGTATGTGCTCAAAAAACCATCCAAGGGGTGTCAAACATTACAAACAGAATTTCACTTCAGATCCCTTAGGCGCATACTATTCGACTGTTCTATGATCCTACGCCTTATTTCCCCCACAAAAGCGGTTGCACGATGCTCTTTCCCCTTTTGCATCCATTCCCCTTTTAAGCTATGCAGAGTCGGCTCAACTGCCTCAGCTACGACCCCATCCAGTCGCTATGCTTCCTTCTGGACTTTAAAAAAGACATACATTAAAAATTATTCTAAGTGCTTTTGATTCTGTTTCTGGCAGGCATTGAAAAGTCTTTCTCTGATTAGCACCGAATTCTATAACAGGGGCTGGGGGCACTGCACAACCTCAGGGGCAGAGGCAAAAAAAACCAGCCCCACAGTTCTATTCGTAATTCCCCTTCAGGAGATGCACAGGTGAAGGGGGCATTATTATTCTTTATGTGATCCCGAATCCCATTCGTGCTTAAGAGCAGAACAAACAACTTGCAGGATCAAGAAGGCCAGCAAAGGGCTGGTGCCTTAAGTGACCTACACAGTGTATCCAACCCTCCGTGGGCCGGTCTTGCTGCATTCTCCTGTAGAAAACACAAGCAGGGAAAAGAAACGTAAAACCCATCCAACCCATAAACAGGTCGTGGGAACATCAGATGCTGCCTCGCACTGAGTCAGACCCTTGGTCCACCTAGCCCAGTATTGTCGAGAGCAGAGGCTGCCCTGGGTCCCAGGCAGAATTTTTTCCAGCCTCACCTAGAGATGCCAGGAATTAGAACCTGGGACCTTTTGCATGCAAAGCAGGGCTTCTAACGCTGAGCTACAGCCCTCCTTTCAGGTCAAAGCAGCCCAGAGCAGTTCATCTGGGCTTTTGAAGCAGCAGCAAAGACAGCAGCCACATGCTTTATTGGATTTTGACATTTCAACAGCATCACCGCAGCCTACAAAAGCCAGCGTCTGACCTCAGCAAATACAGAAGCAGGCAGCACCAAGCCTTCGCAGGCATCGCAGGTGTGCGCGGCAGCACAAGGGTACAGCTGCTGGGTGGATCTTTGGGGGCAGCCGGGCTTTCAGGTGAGCGGCATCCATTCCACGCATGGTGTAGTAGTTGGGGTGTGAAACACCTCTGAAGGACACCAAACAGCCTCATGAGCTCAGCCTTTAAAAAAAAAAAAAAAAAGGTTCTAGCTGCCATCAGTATAAGCAGTAGTCAGGATTATTATTAGGATACTGCTTTGATGTGAAAGAGATCCAAGGAAGCTTACAAAAGGGTCAATAAAGTGCAATCAAAATTAAACAAAAAATGAAAGAATACATACAAAAACGCTGAGATCGCAGCACCAAAACTATAAAAATTGAGAGGTCTCGCAGTCCATTAAATGGAACAGGACACCAAAAGCATGTTGAAAGACAAAGGTCTTCAACAGGACGCCTTCTTCAACAAGAGGGAAGCCAGAGGTTCTCTAAAAGGAAGGCACCCAACTATTTCGGAAGAAAAGCGGAGTCAGTAGAAAGCTCTACAGAGGCAGCTGGGTTGGAAGGGACCAGCAAGCTCATCCACAAAATTGAAAGATCCATGGCAGGCTAGAATTGGGCATTGACAGCCAATCAAAATGCAGGAGTGATCGGAGGGGCAGGGCTTGCTTGAATTGACAGTGAGAGAGACAAGAAAGGGAGAAGCAGAATCCATCAAGAACAAGGATGATCGGAGGTATGGAAACAAAGCCCTATGAGGACAGACAGAAAGAACTGGGCATGTTTAGCCTGGAGAAGAGAAGATGGAGGGGAGACATGATAGCCCTCTTCAAGGACTTGAAAGGTTGTCACACGGAGGAGGGCCAGGATCTCTTCTCCATCATCCCAGAGTGCAGGACACAGAATAATGGGCTCGAGTGACAGGAAGCCAGATTCCGGCTGGATGTCAGGAAAACATTCTTGACTGTTGGAGCAGTACGACAATGGAACCCATGACCTAGGTTGGTGGTGGGCTCTCCCACACTAGAGGCCTTCAAGAGGCAGCTGGACAGCCATGTGTCAGGGATGCTTTAAGGTGGATTCCTGCCTTGTGCAGGGGGTTGGACTTGATGGCCTTATAGGCCCCTTCCAGCTCTATGATTCTATAATTCCTTGGTGAAATGAGGCAATGGCCCATCTCCACTCTTTGGAAGGGGTTGTAAGTTGGGGTGCAGCATCTCATCCTCACCCCCAAAACTAATTCCATACTGCCGCCGGGGTCTGCATTTGATTTCCCTCTGGGTTCCGGTGCCGCCGCCTGCCTGGTTCATGGGCCTCCAAACTGAAGCTGCAGCAGAAACGGAGGGGCTGGTTTCCTCCTGCAGGCACAGGAACCAGCTTGCCAGACAGGTTGTGCTGCACAGCACAGGAGGAAATGAGAGTTGACCCAACCAACAAACTGCCAGGGCTCTTTCAGGGCTGGTGAAAACAAAAGGAAAAGGAGATGAGTCATGGCAGAGAGCTCCACTCTCATTCCATTCCACCAGGCATGGAATTAACAGCTAGAGGAGGCCAGAAGGCATGAAGGAAGTCAGGGCACGCTGGGAAAATCGCTACAGGAATGCTTAAGAACGGGCGGCTGTTCACACGGCGTCCTGAAAACACGCCCGACAGTGCAACCCTGCGCAGGTATATTCTGAAGGGACGTAGCTCAGCGGTAGAGCACACGGCTTGCATGTAGAAAGCCTCAGGTTCAATCCCTAGCTGGGGAAAGAGCCCTGTCTGGTACCCTGGAGAGTTGCCCATGGCCAATGTAGACCTGGGGGTAGGCAACCTTTTTTTGGCCATGGGCACATCTGGCTATTTGAGAAACTCTCCTGGGCACCACCACAAGATGGCGGCTACGGGGTGTGGGAGGGGAGAAGGACAAGTAACTTGCCCAAAAGACTGAGCACAAGGCAGAGGTGGCATTTGAGCCTCCACCGCACACTGAGCAATTCCTATGCACCCATAGTTTTCTGCACCCACAGTCACCGATTTCACAGGTATCCCTGCTGCTAGTAAAAAAAAGTGTTAATTCTGAAGAAATAAGTGGGGGGGTAGGCACCTTGTGGGGGGGGCAAGGAAGATGTCTGCGGTGCACTGGGGGCCAAGGGCATCACGTTGCCCTACCCCTGATATAGACAGTACTGGGTTGGGTGGACCAGTGGTCTGACTCAGTAGAAGGCGGTTTCCTAAAAGAAAGTTCCATTGTGCCAAAGGGCCTTACTCCCTAGGAGGCGCACGTAGGATTGCCGCCTAGCAGGGGAAAAGATTCTAGTCCCTGCTCTCCTAATTTTCTAATTTCAGGGAACTTTTTACAAAGAGGAGGATTCAAACGTAACTGGATTGTGTTTTACAAAGAGGAAGATTCAAAAATTGTTGTAGATCACAAGCTGAACAAGAGCCAACAGTGTGATGTGGCTGCAAGAAAAGCAAATGATATTTTGAGCTGCATTAATAGAAGTATAACTTCCAAGTCGCGCGAGGTACTGGTTCCCCTCTATTCGGCACTGATAATAATAATAATAATAATAATAATAATAATAATTTATAACCCGCCTCTCCCTCCGGATCAAGGTGGGGAACAACAACAATATAAAACACAAGCATCACAAACAGTTAAAATTTAAAAAACAAGAAAAAATACATCATTAAAAACATCTTAAAATTCATCTGGATAGGCCTGCCGGAAGAGAGCAGTCTTCATGACTCTCTTAAATTCATGAAGACTGCTAATTTGTCTAATCTCCTCCGGCAGACCATTCCATAGTCTGGGAGCGATGGAAGAGAAGGTCCTCTGGGTAACACTCGCCAGCCTAGTTCTGGCTGACTTGAGTAAGTTCTTCCCAGAGGACCTAAGTATGCGGGGCAGATTGTACGGGAGAAGGCGATCCCACAGGTAACCTGGACCCAAACCATGTAGGGCTTTAAAGGTAATAACCAACACTTTATACTTCACCCAGAAACTGATTGGCAGCCAATGAAGCGATTTTAAAACTGGTGTAATGTGGTCACCCCTAGGTGTACCGGTGACCAACCTGGCTGCCATATTTTGAACTAGTTGAAGTTTCCGGACTAGGCACAGAGGTAGCCCTATGGACAGCGCATTGCAGAAGTCAAGCCTCGAAGTTACCAGCACGTGCACTACCGTCTTTAGGTCTTCCAACTCTAGGAAGGGGCGCAGCTGGCGTATCAGCCGAAGCTGATAGTAGGCACTCCTGGTCGTCGCATCAATCTGAGCTGTCATTTGAAGCGACGGATCCAGGAGTACCCCCAAGCTGCGAACACAATCTTTCAGGGGGGGTGTAACCCCATCCAGAACTGGTTGACACACCTCCAAATCCAGGTTGGGGCCTTTGACAGCGAGCACCTCCATCTTGTCTGGATTCAGCTTCAGTTTGTTTTTCCTCATCCAGCCCATTACCGCCTCCAAGCACTCATTCAGAGGAGACACACTATCCTTAGCTGACGATGTTGTCGAAGGCATAGAGTATTGGGCCCCATCTTGAGTACTGCGTCCAGTTCAAGAAGGATGCAGACAAGCTGGGGGGGGGGGGGTTCAGAGGAGGGCAACGAGGATGATCAGGGGTCTGGAAACAAAGCCCTATGAGGAGAGACTGAAAGAACTGGGCATGTTTAGCCTGGAGAAGTGAAGACTGAGGGGAGACATGACAGCACTCTTCAAGGACCTGAAAGGTTGTCACACTGAGGAAGGCCAGGATCTTTTCTCCATCATCCCAGATTGCAGGATATGGAATAATGGGCTCAAGTTACAGGAAGCCAGATTCCGGCTGGACATTAAGTAAAACGTCCCGACTGTTAGAGCAGTATGACAATGGGACCAATGGCCTAGGGAGGTGGTGGGCTCTCCCACTCTAAAGGCATTCAAGAGGCAGCTGGACAACCATCCGTTAGGGATGCTTTAAGGTGGATTCCTGCATTGAGCAGGGGGTTGGACCGGATGGCCTTACAGGCCCTTTCCAACTATATCTGGATTGTGTCAATTCACTCTTCAACCACATGGAGCTGCATGTGTAGAGCAGAGGTCTGTTGAGTCCTTCTCTATACCCCTGCTGTACACATGCAGGAGGGAGCAAGGTCAGGGTACCAGTCCGGCCCTCCACGGCTGACACAGCCACACATTTGGCATTAAGAACATCAGAAGAGCCCTGCTGGATCTGGCCAAGGGCCCATCTAGTCCAGCACTCTGTTCACACATTGGCCAACCATCTGCCGACCAGGGACCCACAAGCAGGACACGGTGCAACAGCACCCTCCCATCCATGTTCCCCAGCAACTGATGCACATGGACTCTGATACTGGAGGGAGCACATAACCGTCAGGGCTAGTAGCCATTGATAGCCTTCTACTCTAGGAATGTATCCAACCCCCTTTTTAAAGCCATCCAAATTGGTGGCCCTGAAGTGTGCTGGTGCATGTGGAACTCAATACCAGTGGAACTCTGGCTGACCTGAGATTCTGCTCATTGGAATGGGGCCACTGTACACCCCTATAGGCTCCCTTCGCACTAAATACGGAAAGTGCAGACACCGTCGGAGGGGGGTTGTCAAGTTCGATGCATCAGCAGACGCAATCACTTTGCGCATGGAATGCGTGCACCTGAGCACTCCTTGGACCAGGTGTGATTGTTCCTCGGAAACACCCATGGATCCGGGCAGCTCTGCCTACTGGGTGGCTATTGTTATAAGGAATTAAATGGGCCTACAGCCTAGATATGTATGCCACAGACACAAATCTCTTGGCTTCGCAATAAAGGAAATGAAGACAAAAAAAGCCATGATGCAAGTGCTTGGCTTGTGTTGCTAACGCTACTACAGTTATCGTCAGGTATAAAAAGAAGAGGATCACACACACACACAAAAATACAACTGCTACTTTGCAATCTTAACTACGGCTGCCTCTACAAGAGAGGTTTAAAGCTCTTTCAAGGCGCTTAAATTTTTTTACCTCTACAAGAACGGAGCGCAAATCGGGTGTAGAGGCGCGTTATCTCTCCGATTATGCGCATTATCGAATGCGCGTTAAACAGCGAGTTTTCTTTTGCTCCGGCCGTTAAAGCGCATTTTGACTATGTGAACAAGCGCTTATGCGCATTAACTAGTTGTAAAGCGCAGTTTGGTCATCGGTTAATGCGCTTCGCCGCCTCTCGACGCCTCTCGTGCAAAGGTATTAGGCGTAAATGCGCTTCAGCGATTATGCACATAATCGCCTAACCAGGCGCAAAAGCGAATCCTTGTAGAGGGGACCGGAATCAAAGAGAGGGGCTTTGAACCTTCCTTGGATCATGTCTCTTTCCCCTTTTCAAAGTTTCAGTAGTGGAACTTACTGCCTGGTTAGTTAGTTCACTACATCCCTTCTTGTTTTACATAATCCTATTCCATTAACATCGTTTATTCTGATCCCAGTATCAGAGTTTGGGTAGTACTTTGTTTTCTCAGTATTTTAACCGTTCATCAGCTAAATTTTTAACTTTGCTATTTCAAATTTGTATTTTAGAACTGTATTAATTTTTGCACGGCTGCTCGGTTTTTATCCTGGTTGTGCTTTTAGAATTCATTTTATACTATGTTTTTATACTGTTGTTTGTTTTACATTTTGAAAAGTTTTCACGGTTTTAATTTTTGTAAACAGCCCAGAGAGCTTCGGCTATTGGGCGGTCACAAGGAACGAAAAAGATGTAGGTGTTAAGTTCTCAAGGAGATATTGTTAAACCCATGTCTGGGCTGTATCACTTCAGATTGCAGGTGGAAGCCCTACAAATGGTATGTTCCCCCATGCAAAAAAGTAATAATCATAAACCCAGCTGGAGACCTAGATGTTAGGAAGAGGAGTTCTAGCCTAGCTTTTTCCTCTCATGTGTTAATCGTCTTATGTGAAGGGAATCTGTAGTCACAGTGAAACACTCAGCCATGGGAGTCCCCATCCGTAGTCTGAAGTGGTACAGCCCAGACACAACATGAGAACTTGGCCACTGAGTTCAGGATAAATCAGAGCTAGTAAAATATCTGGGATGGGGAATAGCATTGGAGGCAGGGATGAGGTGGGTGGGTTTATATTTCCAGGCTGTTTCAGCTGAAACCCCCTGTTTGTTTTGGGTCATTCCCAAATAACTGCATTCCACTATGTAACTGCAAACATCAGACCCACCAGAGGTAGTACTTCTGGCTACTGTTTACACAGCACATAACCTAGGACGAAAGATAAGCAAGGAGAAAGTGGCTCATTTTACCAGGGGTTGCCAATGCTCTTCAGCCTCAGACCTGCACATGCAAACAAATAGAAACTAGAGCCTCTTCAGAGAGGGTCTCTCTTTGAAGGAGAGAGCTTCCTTCAGTAAAACTCAGGACTTTCCTTGGTGGAGGATGTAGGAGACTGCCTAATATCAAGGAAGACAATCTGCTTGTCCAGCCCAGTATTGCCTGTTTTGAATGGTAGCAACTCCCCAGAGGCTGCCTCTACACGAGAGGTTTAAAGCTCCTTCAAGTCTCATTAAAATTTTTACCTCTACATGAGCAGAGCGCAAATCGGGAGTTGAGGCGCGTTATCTATCCAATTATGCGCATTATTGAACGCGCGTTAAATAGCGAGTTTTATTTTGCTGCGGCCATTAAAGCGCATTTTGACTATGTGAACAAGCGATTCTCCGCATTAACTACTTCTAAAGCGCATTTCAAACAACCGGTAAGGCCACCAGTTGTGCGCTCAATTACCTCCTGCGTACAGTCATTTACCATAAAGCGCTTCCGAGAAGATGCGCATAATCAGAGAACCAGACGTCAAACCGAATTCCTGTAGAGGGGGTCTCTGGCAGAAAAATATTTTCCCCATCCATCCCCTGCTACCTGATCCTTTCAAAAGTCAGACATGCTGGGTTTCTCTCTGTGTGTCCAGGTCTATAAAATATTTTATGCATCTATGTCTACCCGAAAGTCTTAATTACAATTACACAAATATCCGAGAAATCACCAACCCTGTTAGGACAAAGGGCAATCATTTACAGATTTCCACCACTACCGCCACTGCTTAATAGTGCCTGGAAATGTACCTCTTTCTCCATTGCCCCTCCACACCCCCAGCCCAGCCCTGGGGCAAAGTGTATGGGGGGAGCAGAAAGGGCTTTGAAGGGAAGTGGGATTACAAGGAGGGGATGGAGTTTGGCTGACAGGGTGAGCGGAGCTGTTCTTTGCACAGTGAGCAGCAAGGAAAGAAACTGCACAACGGAATCGAGGGCAAAAGACCTCTGTGGAATGAACATCTTGAGTATTGCGTCTAGTTCCGGGCTCCACACTTCAAGAAGGAGGCAGGCAAGCTGGAGAGTGTTCAGAGGAGGGCAACAAGGATGATCAGGGGTCTGGAAACAAAGCCCTATGAGGAGAGACTGAAAGAACTGGGCATGTTTAGCCTCAAGACGAGAAGACTAAAGGGAGACATGAGAGCACTCTTCAAATACTTGAAAGGTTGTCACACAGAGAAGGGCCAGGATCTCTTCTCGATCATTCTAGAGTGCAGGATGTGGAATAATGCGCTCAAGTGACAGGAAGCCAGATTCCGGCTGGACAGCAGGGAAAAAAATCCCTGACTGTTAGAGCAATATGATAATGAGACCAATGACCTAGGGAGGTGGTGGGCTCTCCCACACTAGAGGCCTTCAAGAGGCAACTGGACAGCCATCTCTGCTAGGGATGCTGTGAGATGGATTCCTACACTGAGCAGGGGTTGGACTCAATGGCCTTAGAGGCCCCTTCCAACCCTACTATTCTATAAGTCTATGATTCTATTCTATGATTCTATGAACATAGGAGAAATGTTTATTTATTCTGACAAAAAGGGCCATCAAGACACCTGACTGCAACGTAAAAAAAAAAATCACCATGACTCAATACAGTCATTAAAAACAGAACACTGAAAACACAGCAGCACAAGCCCTGAAAACCAACTGCCACTACATCCACAAAAACATGACATTAAAAACACAGCAGCAGCAGCAGCAACCTTTAGCTTTTTTTCTGTAAGTCACCAAGGAACTGGCGCTGTGGTCTTCCTGAAATATGAGTACGGGAGAGAGAGAGGAACAGCACAGAAGGGGGTGATAGTTGCAATACCAGGAGGAGAGTGACAATCCAGCAAGCCCCTATTTGGTACACAGGAGATCTCACACACAGCTAGACGGGCCTTGCGATTTTTCCTCTCCTAACAGCAGATCCCCTGAGCTATGTAGGGCAGCTGCCGATGCTGCTAGCGTCCGGGGCTGCTCTTTCTTCACGCGAATAGCGCGGTTCACAAGGATGGAGGGCGAGCCACCTGCTCATCTGAATACTGCCAACACGCCCAGTTGTAGAGATCAATCTATCTCCGTCTGGCCACATGTTCTGCTTGCTGCAGCACTGACTCACACAGAACAGATGCGCTGTAACCTCCGACGCGAGCGGAGAGCGTTCCCAACTGCTTCCAACCAGCATCCTTTCCATCGCTCCTGCTCAGCAAGCCAACAGGCAAACCTCCCTGGTGCTCTCGGCAGCAGGACACAGCTGCAATGTCTGAAAGGGTCTTTCGTAACATCTTCCCTGATGGGTTGATGGAATAACCACCAAATACAACTGACTGATCGGTGCAAGAACAACGGCTTTGTGGAAATAATCTCCGCCGTATGGCACGGAACGTCAAGAATCACAACTCCTATCAAAAGAAAGCAAATCTCTAGGCCGGGTGGCTTCAGAGGAAAAGCTCGGCGTTAGGGGAGGGGGTGTCTTCTCAAGGGGGCTTCCAGCAGACCTCAACAGGGCTTCGACGCCTCCACATCATGCCCCATCACTTTACCTGTGCATGTCTCCCTCTGATGTCCTGCCATCACCTTCCCTCCTCGTGCGAACACACACCAGGAGTTGGAAGGCAAAGGAAAGACATAGAAAGAGACAAGCGAGTGAAGTCATTGGATTGAGAGGGTGAGATAAGGTGAGCCAAAGTTAGGACATACCTCCCATGATTCAGCACACATATTTATAGGGAATCATGATGCAGGGCTGTATTTAACACCCAGATGGTGCTTCTGCAATCAGATTAGGAGGCACTGCCAAACCCACATAGAAGCATTGCGCTTGCATGAATACAGACCACCACAACTGGCTACAAAGTTGGGGTAAGCCTCTTCAATTCCATGCGCCTGCAGCAACCCCTGCAAGCATGTACAACTATCCCACTGGCAGGGAGGATGCTGCTTTCAAGTCATTTTATACATGAAGGCGCTTTCCACGTCAGAAGCGGTTCATTGGTGAAGCTTCACTCAGCCCATTGGCTAAGCTCAACAGAAATGGCACACTTTGCGCCTGAAAGGGACACTGCAGCCATTTTTTATGCACGTAATTAGGCTTTGGGGGGAGGGGAGGCAGTATGATGTGGTAAACCAAATGCGTAGAACCAGGAAACTCAATTAGAGATTTTTTTATCTGTTCTGGGAATCAAAGAAGCCCAACCTGATGGGCCGTTCAAAAAGCCATCACGTCCTTTGAGATTCAAGACAACCGAGGATCAAAGCTTAGGAGATGCCAGGAGATTGATTACGATGCTAAAAGCGCAACTTTTACAGCCCCAGAAAGATCATAGGCTTCGACTGAAAAAACAAACAGCAAATCAACACCTAGATTTCTAATTTTCCATTCGAAAGAAGGAAGTGATTGTGTAACTTATGGAATACCAAAAGTCATTTGGAGTTTTATTTTTCACTTACTCTCTTCTGTTCTCCTTAATAATGTGTTTTCAAGGAAACGGGGAACCCCTCAACTGTCAAAAAGATTGTCAGCTACTGGTTGCGGTTGCAAAGGCTGAATCTAAACATTTCCAGGCCAGCAGGATTTGGATTATGGCGCTCCTAGAAGACAAGATAGATGCAGCAAAAACAGGGCAGAGCAGGAAGACAATATACAAGCTGGAAAAGGAACTGGAAATTATTTAGACAGATGGTACTCAGCGTGTCCCTAGGAATACCCATGGCCATCCAACTCTTATCCAATGCATGAGAGCCTTAGAACTGGTTCACACATTCGCATACATCACCCAGTTACTCAATGCATGATGACTCACAGATTGACTGTGTGAACCGACTGCTGTAGTCATTAAGTGATAAACAAACACAGGTCAACCAGCCCTTAGGTTACCTGCAAGGAAGATTCTAGTGAACTCATAAGGCTAAGTACCCAAAGACAAGCAACAATTTCATATTTGCTATTTTGCCTCATACTTGGCATCCTCTAAACCCATCTTAGTTTCTACCCACAAGCTGGGAGACAATAGAACTTCTGAAAACAGAACCAGAAACTGCTTGGCCAACCCTGAAACTGAACTAACCCCTCCACCACCATTGTATTCCATATAATGTCACAAATAATTTGGGTAGGTTTACGCCATCAACTATCTCAGATTGTTTCAGGATCAACTGAAGTGGAAACAAAGCCCTATGAGGAGAGATTGAAAGAACTGGGCATGTTTAGCCTGGAGAAGAGACGATTGAGGGGAGATATGACAGCACTCTTCAAATACTTGAAAGGTTGTCACACAGAGGAGGGCCAGGATTTCTTCTCGATCAACCCAGAGTGCAGGACATGGAATAATGGGTTCAAATTACAGGAAGCCAGATTCCGGCTGGAAATCAGGAAAAACTACCTGACTGTTAGAGCAGTACGACAATGGAACCAACGACCTAGGGAAGTGGTGGGCTCCCCCACACTAGAGGCCTTCAAGAGGCAGCTGGACAACCATCTGTCAGGGATGCTTTAATGTGGATTCCTGCTTTGAGCAGGGGGTTGGACTCGATGGCCTTATAGGCCCCTTCCAACTCTACTATTCTATGTTTCTATGATTCTATGGTTAACTTGAACCCTCAACCCCTGCCGCTAAAATGGGGCAAACAATAAACAGGGATCTGGGCCATAACTGTGGTATCCTACATACACAGACACACACACAGGGGCGAGGAAGGGCTTTGGCTCAGTGCTACAGCCCCTGCTTTGCACCTAGAAGGTCCCTGGTTCAATCCCCGGCATCTCCAGGTAGGACTGGGGAAATTCCTCCCTGAAACTCTAGAAAGCTGAGCTGCTGCCAGTCCGTGTGTCAACAATTCTGGGTTAGTTGGATCAGTGGTCTGACTCAGTATACAGCAGCTTACTATGTTTCTTACTAGGAAGCTGGGTGTGAGTCTGTGCATATTGAAAAAAAATCAGATTGAAAGGTCCATAAGAATATAAGACGAGCCCTGCTGGATCAGACCGAGGGTCCATCTAGTCCAGCACTCTGTTCACACAGTGGCCAACCAGCTGTCGACCATCTATTCCAGCAGCCTGTTGCAAATAATGACCCGCCAGATTGTCACTGGGAAGCCCACAAGTAGGGCATCACTGTTTGTTTGTTTGTCCCAGCACCTGTTACTTAGGGGTTTACACACTCACCGTTGAGGTCTGTTCCTTCCATGGTGTGGAAGTGATTGTCCCATGCTGCTGAGTGAGTATGTATGGGAAGGGGCCACCATTTTCCCATGGAACCATGGCCTCCCCCGACCTCACCGCCCCAGAGATCCCCCCCCAGCTACTGTTAATATGCTCCCTTAAGGTCCCCTCTACAAGGATTCGCTTTTGCGCCTGGTTAGGCGATTATGCGCATAATCGCTGAAGCGCATTTACGCCTAATACCTCTGCACGAGAGGCGGCGAGAGGCGGTGAAGCGCATTAACGGGTGACCAAAATGCACTTTACAAGTAGTTAATGCGCATAAGCGCTTGTTCACATAGTCAAAATGTGCTTTAACGGCCGGAGGAAAATAAAACTCGCTGTTTAACGCGCATTCGATAATGCGCATAATCGGAGAGAAAACGCGCCTCTACGCCCGATTTGCGCTCCGTTCTTGTAGAGGTAAATTTTTTAAAGCGCCTTGAAAGAGCTTTAAACCTCCCTTGTAGAGGCAGCCTCTCTCAGCGTGAAAAAGCAGAAACACAAAAGCCCTCGTAAACTCCAGGCTCAACTCTCTTAAGCTTGTAAAGAAATCAGAGGTTGGAACAAGTTCAGGAATTGCAGCCTGGTGATAATGAACCACATAAAACAAGGTCTAGTGGGAATCCTCGCTAGCTGCTCGCGACACACATCCAAAGCAGGTTCTCAAGCCAAACCCTCTTTAAAAAACAACAACCCACAGTTGTCGGGCTCCAGCTCAACCTGGAATAGAGGAAGGGAGCCAGGAAGGAAAGCCCTCAGAGTCGGGAAGCCTGGACCAAGGAAAAGAAGCTGGGCTGGACTTAGGGGCAGAATGAATACCATGCAGGAGAGGACCAGTGAGGAGACCAGGTCAGGTCTAGGAACAGCTGGGCAGACAGGGAGGAGGCAGGACAGCAAGACTGGGCGTGGCCACGTGGGCAGCAGAAGACAGAACCTGGTACAAGGTAGTGGCCCCCCAGAGCCGCCGAACTACAAGCTAATGCGAGGGATCCCTGATCCTGGCGTTTTCTTCGAGATTCAAAACAGCTGTGGAACCCGCCTGAATTGAATCAGGGCCACAGGGCTGGTGGGGGAGGGTCACCTAGCCCCCCCATACTTTCCCCAATTTAAAAGCCCCTCCCCTGAAGTTGCCATTAGTCACAGAGAGGGGGTATTTCTTCCCCCACTTGATTGTGGCTAACAGCAACTGTGGAGTGGGGGAGGCGTTGGTTTTGAATGGTGAAATTGTGCAGGGGAAATGGTTAAACCCACCACCCTTTCCACTGCAACCTGGGGCTTCCCACAACTGGGGTTGGGGGCTTTGGGCCTTGAAGAAAGCGGCAGGGGATCTTATCCCAGACCCGTGGCATCGGGCACGGTTCGGCTTTCCGATGGAACTGGTTCCCAGCCTGACAGAGTCTTCGTCTTGCTTCCTTTTGCAGAGGATCGTGGGAGGCTGGGGCAGGCCACACACCCGTTCCAGGTGCTCCAGCTGGGAGTGCTGGGAAGTGAGCCCTACCTAGCCTCTGAGCTTGAGATGGAGGAAGAGCCACCATCGATTTGTACTAAAGCTAAGCCTCCAAATGTTTTTACTGCCCTTCTGAAGATTCTGCAACGCTTTCATGCCTTTCCTCCAAGAGGTGAGGAGGGGGGGAAACATCCAAGACACTCATTTTTTTCCATCCCAGCATTGTTTTACAACACTGATACTGTAGAGTTGACTAACGTCCAGCCGGGGGAATCGCTGTTTTATCACCGCTACTCAAAACAGACCCTCCCAGCTCACACTGACAGGAGTCTGGAAAGTCACTGGAAGCACATCACACCCTGCAGAACTCGCAAAAGTCCACAGATGGATGAAGCAATGCGCTTGACCACCAGCCATTCCATTGCAGTGAGAAGAGCAATAACAGTCACAACGAATTACTCAGTTCACAGGATTTTCGTTTTAAACACAACACCTACATGCTCGCTTGTTCCCCTCTATAAGATTCCTGCATTGAGCGTGGGTCAGACTAGAGCACCTCCAAGGCAAGGCGCCCGTTCCCACTCAGAAATTCTGTAGGAGTAATTTCATTTTAACCTCGATAGAAAAACAAGGCCAAATAGTGGATTCCAGGAGGTATATATTCACACATTAATATATTATAATCAAACTCTCTCTCTCTCTCTCTCTCTCTCTCTCTCTCTCCCCCCCCCCTCTGTCTCACGTATACATACACACACACCTACAAACTCTAAGAACAGGTAGTAAAATCTGGAAATAGCTTTCTTCATTCTGGAGTCAAAAAGAAAACAACATTAACAGTGCAATCCTATGCATGTCTACTCAGAAGTAAGACATTCAGAATTCAATGGGACACTCATAGGTATATGAGTCTAGCACTGCAGCCTTATAAACCTCAACAAGAAGCAGTACATATCATAACACCCAAAGTATAAGAATCAGATGAAAATGGTGCCAGGGTTCTACTCTACTGCGTTCCTCCGCGCTACAGCAGCGGAGCAAATGGTCTCTTAACCTGAAGTACAGTGGCTACACAAAGGCAGGGCCTTCTCAGCAGCGGCACCAACACTCTGGAATTTCTGCACCCACCCACCCACTTATTGTTGGCTGTTTGATAGCTGGCCAAGATGGTGCTTTGGGGACTATATGTTTGCTCTAGTTTGGATTATATTTATATTGACACTGTTCACGTATCATAGTTCCTGATGCTTTGATGAACTGCTGTCTTTCCCCTCCCCACCCTCCTTTTGATTAAGTGGTAACAGTTTGTCATTTCTATTTTGTAATTTACTCTTAGCTCCCTTGTTTGTTTTGTAATTTATTCTTAGCTGCATTGTGGATTTTTTGTTTTGTTTTGTTAAACGAACAAGCGAGATATAAATATGAATCAAGAGGTGCAAGACCCAAACCAAAAAGAAACCAAACGTTTTTCCGAAAGTACTCACATAGCAAAAGTGGTTTACTCTCTAAGATAACCTTGGACACAGATTGCTTATAGCAGGAATAGATATGCCACTGAAATGTAGAGAATCAAACTGCCGGGTGTATTGGTTCTTTGGACAAGGAAGAAGGGAAGAAAAACAAACCTCAACGTGAAAATCCTGAAAAGCCATCGCGATCTCACAAGGGAGGCTACCAGACAGAAGCCCTTTTCTTAGTCATTACATCATTCTTGTTGACACCCTTGCAAAGATCACTCGGCACACAGGCCACATTCAAAACTTCCACAAATTTCATAATAACAAATGTCTGGGTTTTTTTAAAAAAAATAAAACAGAAAAAACCCATTTAATTTAAACCAGACTTCCCCAACCTGGTGCCCTCCAGCTGCATAGGACTGCAATTCCCAGCATTTCTAGCCGGCATGAGAGCATGATCAGCTAAAGGGAGCGCCCCTTCCCTTACCAACCTGCCTGTTCACTGAGGTCATCAAAGGGCATGGTCTGACACTTCCACAGGGACTTCTGGCCTGATTGGAGTCCACCCGGAGGGCAGCCTTCAGTGTGGTGGCCCCCTTCCTATGGAACTCCCTGCCTCTAGAGGTCAGGTAGGCACCAACACTGTGTTGCTTCTGGCATTTCCTGAAAACAGCTCTATTCCAGGAAGCCTTTCTTTCTTAACTAACCTGCTGTATTTTTATTAGTGTATAACCATATATGGAGTTTTATTCTTCTTATCTTTGTACTGTTTTATCTCTGATTGTTCCCCGCCCCGGAATTTTTGTAGCTATGGAGCAGTATATAAATGTTTAAATGTTGTAAAAGACATAAATAAATAAATAAATAAATAAAGGCCTCAAGACCAAAGTCACAATGAGCGTTCCAGTGGCTAAACAACTTAAATATAAACATTTCCTGCCCACCAACCCAAAATAATTAATCCTCCAGTTACAGTCCGGCTGGACATCAGGAAAAACTTCTCGACTGTTAGAGCAGTACGACAATGGAAGCAATGACCTAGGGAGGTCATGGGCTCTCCCACACTAGAGGCCTTCAAGAGGCAGCTGGACAGCCATCTGTCAGGGATGCTTTAAGGTGGATTCCTGCTTTGAGCAGGGGGTTGGACTCAATGGCCTTATAGGCCCCCTTCCAACTCTACTATTCTATGATTCTATGACTTTAAGAGCCCCTACAGTTGCAGAGAGACTTATACTTCAAGATTGGAAAGATAAAAAATACCCATCACTCCTTATTCGACGGTGTGAAGATTCTCTTGCTGCACTTGAATGTATATCCTGCCGTCATCAATCTCATCTGGAGACTTATTTAGATCTATGGACTGCTTGTTTTTCCCCTCAATTTTTCCCCCTTTTGATAATAGCGTTATGAACGGTTATTGGAAATAGATATGCCTTTTTGTCATGTTCTTCCTTTTATTGTTGCTGTTTCCCCACCTCCAAACAAACACTTTTTTCCGTTTTTGTTTCTGTTACAATTGCAAATAATTTTTTTAAAAATCCACTAGAATCATAGAACCACAGAATTGTAGAGTTCAAAGGGGCCTCTAAGGCTGTCGAGTCCAACCCCCTGCTCAATGCTAGTGTCCCATCCCCTTTCCCACTATTGCTCAATATAGACAAGCATTTAGAAGAGCCTTCCTGAATCAGGCGGCCGCCAGATGTGTTGGACTACAGCTTCCATCATCCCTGGATGGAAACAATGGGAGCTGTAGTCCAACACATCTGGTGGGCACCAAGTTGGAGAAGGCTGGGTAAGACGTTCCAGGGCCTGTTTGCACATCCCTTCACATATACCAAGTTTGGTTTGGATTGCAAATAGGTCCCAAAACACAGGCGCGCACACACACACACACACACACACACACACACAACTACCAGCTAACAGACAGATGTCCTACTGGGAGAGTCGAGCACTGAAACTACTCACCCAGGGGGCACCACGGCCCTTGGTTGAGTTTTCCTAAACAACTGTATTGGAAAATAAAGTAAGGTGCTCAATGACTAGTCTTATTAGATCAAAGCAAAGCCTTCTGTAAGATGGCTCAGCTCTTCTGCAAGACAGCTCAGCTCTTCTGCAAGCTTTGCCAAACCAGAAATCAACGCTGTCCCAAATTAATTGGGGTAATACCGCCGGGCAAGTCAAGGTAAGCACCCAACGTGCTTCCGAAAGCAAATCCACGCAAACCTTCTGGCCTGAACTTGGCAACTCTTAACAGGGCGCTACATACATGGTATTTTAGTTTGGTTGGTTTATTTCGAGCAAGAAGGCAGAACTGTAGGCAAGATTGAAACGGCAAGATCTTGGCACAAATGTTTCCAAACCATGCCAATGAGGCCAAGGGCAGCACCTGCGAAGTCTCCTGCATGTAGGTGCAAGAAACAAAAAGTTGAGCGAACTGGAAAAACACTGGCGATAGCCGGGGAGAATATACAAGGATTTCAGTGCATTTAGACCAAAACAAACAAACCAGTATGCTGGTGCTACAGATGAGAACACAGAAAAGGAAGAGATTGTGGGAAATTGTCATGGAAAAAAGAGGGGCAAGGGAGGGCGGGGAGAAGCACTGCACCATTATCTTTATTGCCCTGGGACTGCACCCCTTTCATTTGTAGCCACTTCTGCAAGCCAACAATGGGCAGTGTGATTGTAGGTACCTTTATGCTGTGCCAAAGCACATATACACAGACATTCAGAACAATCAGCCCTGCTTTCATGGGAGCAAAAGGTTGCAGCCAAATTAAATGGGTGGGGACCCCGTTCAAGAATCTTGGAATCCGCTAATAGGATATAGGAAAATGTGACCATGATGTAGAGGGCAGGGGAGAGTTCCCTTTCCTAACGAATAAAAGGAAAGAGAGGGGGGAGGAGTGGGGAAGAGTGTGGGTCAGAGAACAAAAGAGGCGATTCGAACAGAATCAAAATACCACAACATGGGAAAGTTCTCCCAAAGCAAACGAAATGAAATGAAAACGTGTGGCATGCCAGAGCGGCCTTCCCTGAATTGCTACCCTCGAGATGGTTTGGACTACAGCTCCCACAATCCCCAGCCAGCATGCAGGAAGGCAGCAGGTTGAGGAAGGCGAAAGAAAAGGTCTCCCCCCCACCCCAGGACAGTCCTTTGCAAGAGAAAAGATACCTGCAACACGTCATCAGCTTCAGAAGGTCGGCAGGCAAAAAGAAAAAAGCAGCCGGTTCACGCCTCCGGCTTTCCCTCTTGACGAAAACAGCATTCGCACCTGGTGCAGGAAACTGCCCCGCTCGGCGTGGGCCCTTCATGGGAGTTTCAGCCCAGTTTCAGCCCATCTGCTCCTTCACCTGAGTCGCAAGACCCCTGCAGCAGCCAGGCACTGAAATCACATCCTTCAGGCTGTGACATCAGCCTGTTTCCATGGGAATGACGGGGGCTGTTCAGAACCCAGTGTTATAGAACAGCTGCTGCAGGAGCAGGAGCGCGGCACAAAAGCGGCCCAGAGTCTGTTCTTTGCACCCGGGCGAGGGCTGTTCCTTGGGCAAATCTTGCTCAGAGAAGAAAGCTACCTGTTGCAAGGGGGTGATGGGGTCCCGGGGGGGGTTAATTAAAAGGTCTCCTGCACAGACAGGAGCTGTACCTGAGTAGCAGAACACCTGCCTGCCTTGCACAGAGGAGGTCCTGGGTTCAGCTCCTCCTGGCATCTCCTAAGGACACCTCCTTAAAACCTTAGGGAACTGCTGCCAGTCAGAACAGCAGACAGTGCTGGGTACCCTAGGGGTGCAGAACCTCAGGCCCAGGGGGCCAAATCCAGCTCTTCAGAGTTCCCCAGATAGCCCTGCCCCCTTTCCTGGACCCATCCTCTTTCCCCCAAATGTTTGGTGTTTTCCCAGGTTTTGTGCCATTTTTTCCACCATTCTAAAAGCTTGAAATGCCTCTCTTAAGGCTTAGATACTGGCAGGATGAGATTTAGGCAAAAACATACTGCTATTTGGGATACTGTAATCCCGCTCCCTTTGGCTTTCAGACCCGCCCACCACTGGAATGCAGCACCCAACAGCTTTCCCGAAAAGGAATTCAGCCTGCAGGCTGGAAAAGGTTTTGCACCCCTGGGCTAGACGGATATTTATTTATTTGTTGCATTTCTATACCGCCCAATAGCCGAAGCTCTCTGAGAAGTTCACAAAACTTAAAACCATG
This sequence comes from Anniella stebbinsi, assembly GCA_029215795.1. Classification (NCBI taxonomy): domain Eukaryota; kingdom Metazoa; phylum Chordata; class Lepidosauria; order Squamata; family Anniellidae; genus Anniella; species Anniella stebbinsi. The sequence goes on from JARDYH010000001.1 coordinate 367,440,540, forward strand.
AAATCCATTCAAAATATAAAACAAACAACAGTACAAAAACATAATATAAATTTAGGATAAAAGCACAACCAGGATAAAACCGAGCAGCCATGCAGAAGTTAATACAGATTTAAAATACAGATTTAAATGGCAAAGGTAAAAAAAAAAATAAGCTGACGAACTGTTAAAATACTGAGAAAGGAAAAAGGTCTTTACCTGGCATTTAAAAGAGTATAATGTAGGTGCCAGGCGAATCTCTCTAGGGAGCTCATTCCACAGCTGGGGTGCCACAGCAGAGAAGGCTCAGTATAGCTAGCTCAGTATAAAGGCAGCATCCTGCGCACACAGTAGTTCAGCCTTCCCTAACCTGGTGCCTTACGGATGTGTTGGACTACAGCTGGCTGGGGGATGCTGGGAGTTGTAGTCCATCTCATCCAGAGGGCCCCAGATTGGGGAAGGCTGCAATAGATGCTTCAGGGGCTTGCTCACCCAGACTGAAGAGAAGCACCAGGCCCAAGGTAGGGTCTTGAATAAAAGCCTACAGCTGGCTAGGAATTAGAAAAGAAAATGAAGCTGAGTAGGGCACTGAAGCTCCACTCCCTGCAAGCCCTAGTCAGCCCCTCCACAACATGGAGCTCCCCACTGGACACAACTCATTTTCAAGCCTCTTTCTTGCAGCCATGAGGACTGGAAACTTGCCTTCTTTTCTCAAATGTAAAGTGGAGATTTTCAGGATGCTGAATTTGGCACCGAACACCAGGGGCCATTTTTGCACAGAACAGGATTTGCTTTCCATCAGGCTGGATGCGCTAGCGGAGATAAATCCAAGAGCTGCCATCTTCTTCCATGCTGTCCTCATCTTTTGGGGCGGCGGGTGGGCAGGGAACGGGCTGAGCATGGAGTCAAACTCTGCAGTTTAGGAAACTGCAGCATATGTTTCTTTTTCTGGTGTTTTCTTTGTCTTGAAAGGAAATTAACAGAGACTTAACTCTCACACTTCATGGGAGTCACTAAAGCAGCCAAGACGTGGGGAATGCATTGAGGTGACCACCACACCGTTTGCGGCAAAGTAGTTTCCATTTATATACAACTGCTTGTTGACCAAGAAGAATCTTCCTGATTGGGAATTGGGAAATTAGGATAGAAAAGGGCAGCCTAATGAAGAGCATACCCTCGCACCAGTCCAAACTTTGGATTCTGCCTCTTGACCCTGGCGCGTGGAGATGACCTCATCTTGAGGCACCAGAGTCTGAAGGTAAAGTCCTATGAATGAAGCGCTCCCCTGCCCATTTCATGATGGCTTCAGGAAGAGGCGTCCATGTTGGAAATGGGCAACGACGCTTGTTGTTTGGTTGGAAAGGGTTAACCTGATTAACCTTCCTTTAATTTGTCTTTATTGGCTTAATTGGTTTTGCCCTTTCTTCTGCTCCTATATATTTTCACTCAGAATAAAGCTACTATTGTTTTCTTTTTTACCTTACCAAAGGTCTTAGCAGACTGTTTATTGTGAGTGCTATCTTTGCATTCATTAAAGCTATCCGGATATACCCTACAATCCATTCTCAGCCTGAAGATCCAGATTAGTTTCAGATCAGATCCTTAACATTATGGAGTCTGAGGCTGCCTCTACAAGAGGCATTTAAAGCTCTTTCAAGGCGCATTAAAAAATTTACCTCTACAAGAACGGAGCGCAAATCGGGCGTAGAGGCGCGTTTTCTCTCCGATTATGCGCATTATCGAATGCGCGTTAAATAGCGAGTTTTATTTTGCTCCGGCCATTAAAGCGCATTTTGACTATGTGAACAAGCGATTCTCCGCATTAACTACTTGTAAAGCGCATTTGAAACAACCAGTAAGGCCACCAGTTGTGCGCTCAATTACCTCCTGCATACAACATTTACGATAAAGCGCTTCAGCGATTATGCGCATAATCGGCTAACCAGGCATCAAACAGAATCCATCTAGAGGGGGTCTGATTCTCAATTAATCATACGGGGGGGCAGTCCTCCCCCACACAGACACTCAATGTCAGAGTTTGCCATCATCAAACTGGGGCTCCAGAATATAAAGAGGGGCCCTATGTCCTTAATCCAGCCCTTCTTCCCGGAACGTTGCTCTCACTTGCTTTTGGGCCAGCTCACACAAACAAAGGGTTGGAAGCTGGAAAATCTGGTTAAGGCCCCCCTGCCTACCAGCCCCCTTCTCCCCCAACAAAACACACATACACCCTACCCAGCTACTGCACACTGCAAGCAGAGAGCAGGTGTTGTGCAAAAAGTGGCTTGCAGAGCACAGACTCCAAATGATTCAGAAAACTCATCCCAAGCCACATGCTGGCATCCTAACTTCCCGAATTCCTCCCTGACCACAGGAACCAGTTCAGACCCACAGTTGTGGTGCAGCTTCTTGAACCTACACAATGGCTCCTGGATTGCCCGCTCTTCCACCACGTCTGAAAATACTGAGACACAAATAGGGATGTCAGAGGAATCCAGTTAGGGGATGGCGCTCAATGAGCTTTCATCAGCTTGGCCCACGGACTTTGATTCATGGTCTGCTAACTGGCCCGACTCGGCCCGCGGCGAGTCAGGACAACTAACAAACTTCTAGTGGTTTTTTAATTTGTGGAAACTGCACCTGCAATTTGTGGGAATCATGGCTGTAATCTGCGCAAGTCAAATTTGCGCAAATTACAGCCGAAACATACAAAAATATATGCAAAAAGTCCCTGGAGTGCAAGCAAAATTCGCGGCTCGGCTTGCAAATGCAAGCCGAGTCAGGCCTGCAGCAGAACTCTGGTGAGCCAAAAAGGGGCAGATTTCCTGGCGGAAAACATCCCTAGTCAGAAGGCAGCATCCACATGGCGCCTGCATCTCAGGAGAGCAGATACTCTCCGGGAATCTAACTTTGGCTCATGAGACCACCTTCAACCAAGCTGTAAGGATGACTGATGTGAAGCCGGCACCATTTCCACAGGAATCAGAATCATTCCTGGAACTAGTCAGCAATCCTGCTAGGGCAAAGCTTCTCTTGGCTCTAGACACCAGAATGAGCTATAGGCCATGCTGGGTCCACAGACCTGGCTAAACTTTTTTTGCTGGCCAAAGTCCACACAAACTTGTAGTAAACAGGGTGTGGTCTGTTCCATGTTGGGAGTCTTCTTAGATTTTTGAAATTCTCTTGCTTCCCAAGTATATTCACAGTCTTTCTGGGGGAGGGAGCGGAGGGCTCTCCCAACGCCTTGTAAACAGACCAGACAGGCCAAACTCTTCCAACCTTGTGGCTTTAGCCCTGAGCAAACAAACCCGCCATTCATTCTTAACCAAAGGGTAACCTCCGCGGTGGAGGTGCTTCCGTGTGCATGAGCTGGTGGTGAGCAGCTGGCTGGGGGGTGGGGGGGCACAGTGGACTGGGTTCAGTCCTCTTTCCACTGCTCAGCTGTTCCCCCTTCTCCCCTAAAAAATAACAGCAGCTGTAACAGAAGTCTGCAGCCGACTGTATTCTAACGATAGAACTGACTGAATTTGAGATGTAATGCAGTATTAGTCGCCCTATAAATCCCAGCTTTCATTTTTTTCAAGGTTTCTAGTCCTTAGGGCCACACCTGAAAACAGAGGCAGTGCCTGGCCGGATTTCAGTGATCTTCCATCCAGCGCCAGACAGCTTATGTAAATCGGAAGCCCAAAGAGTCACATGAGACCTCCTTACTTGCTGTACCACTGGGACAGCTGTTCAGAGAGGGTGTTATATCATCCTTAGCCAGAGAAAGAGCCAGGTGATCAGGAGAGACCCAAATCTCTGAAAGGAGAGTTGGCGAAGGGACGTTTTGAGAGCATTCAACTCAACCTACGTAGTTCACAGTCTTCAACAAACGAGGTTGCTGCAAATACCGTTTCCTTCTGCCTTAGCAGCCTTTGTGGGAGACTAACCTAAGAAATGTTACACTAAAGAACAGGGCACCATCCTATTTGATCAGGTCCCCTGCATCACTTCCAATACTGTGTAAGGTATTTTTGCTGCCTATCTAAGTTACAACCACCATTTTGCTGGCATCCACCCAAGCACTTCATTCCACGCTTGGTGTCTTCCAATCAATATCACTTTTCCATGCCCACCAGTTTAGAACAGCAAAGCCAAGGAACATCCGTTTCTCTCTCCCCCGCTTGTTCTTCCAGTGGGATTCTTGTGCTCGCCTACGATCTCCGAAGATCGCTTCAAATACAACTTCGAGTCACTCCCGTTTTCAACCTGCTTTTAAGCGCGCACTTCTGTGCATATTTGTCAAAAGTGTGCATCATCCCCTATTGACTATAGTGTGTAAATGTGCGTTTTAAAGTGCACCCTTTGAAAAGTATGCATTTTTTATCATGGTCACAAATTTGGGGATTTGCAGACATCTCTCTTAAAAAAAAAAAAAAAAAAGATCCCGCTCGTGTTTGCAATTGTGAATGGGACATGCAAAAAGAAAAGAAATTATCATATCTCTAAATATCATGTTTTCTCTGCTGGAATCAAATCCTTTCTTTTTTCAATGCCCCATCTGCTTTTATTCTCGGCCAGGACTATAACCTTCCAGCGCTAACTGGTAATACCAGTCCCTGGTAGCAGCACGGCCTAGCCTTGAACTAGACATCCCCACTGGCTCTGAGCTGCACTCCAACTCCCTGGCTCACCTTACCTCCGCAATCAACTGGGGACCACCCCTTTGAAACCGGTACAATTCCAACACAGACAGGACCGCCCACAATGGGGATTGTGAAACTAAACCTGGGTTTAGTATGGTTTAAAATGCCAGGTAGAAGTGGCAGAATACGCCGGCGCTATCAAGAAAGACGTTAATGGATTTGCAAGAGTTTTGCAAGACTCACTCAGCCGCACACCCACTACTAGCACCTTGAAGTGATACTACGATTCCTATTATAAAGGAAGATCCTGGAATGCACCAAATAATCTACTTAATCTACTTTTGCCACCTGCAGACAAAAACACATCTACTGTCTAGCTATGCGTGTGCACGTCCACATATGAAGCTTTCTTGTGGAGATTATTTCCCATCTTGCCAGTACTGTCTACTCTGAGAGGAATTCATCAACTGTGAGCTGCTGGGGCATACTGGCGTGCTGGGAGAAATTAAACAATAGAAAAAGGCTACTGAGAGCCCAGAGCATACAGAGATGTGAAAGAACTACCCACATCCAGCAGAGGCCGACTGGGAGGTGGGAAGGCCAGTGCAAGGAAAACCTGCAAATACATGGTGAGGAGCCTCCAGTGTGTACGCACCCTTTGGACTGCAAGAAGACTTTCGAAAGCCTCTGGGCCAGCAATTTCCAAAGACCGGGTTTAAACACAAATGAGCAAACCGGCCCAAATGATCTCCCAACCTCCATTTTTAAAAAGTCAGCGCATTGTGTATGTTGACAAGGATTCCCTCTCTTCCCCAACACCAAACAACCAGTAAGCGCTAAGTTGAGCTGATCATTAGAACGCAAGAAGAGCCATGCTGTATCAGACCAAGGGTCCATCTCGTCCAGTGTTTTGCTTACACAGTGGCCAACCACAGATGCCACGGGAAACCCACAAGTAGGACATGAGTGTGATAACAAATCCCCCACTCAGGTTCCCCACCAATTGATGTACATAGCATATAGTCATCATGTCTCGTAGCCATTCTCGTAGCGTGTTCAGAGGAGGGCAACGAGGATGATCAGGGGTCTAGAAACAAAGCCCTATGAGGAGAGATTGAAAGAACTAGGCATGTTTAGCCTGGAGAAGAGAAGACCGAGGGGAGACACGATAGCACTCTTCAAAGACTTGAAAGGTTGTCACACAGAGGAGGGCCAGGATCTCTTCTCGATCAACCCAGAATGCAGGACACGGAATAATGGGCTCAAGATACAGGAAGCCAGATTTTGGATGGACATCAGGAAAAACTTCCTGACTGTTAGAGCAGGAAAACAATTGAACCCATGACCTTGGGAGGTGGTGGGCTCTCCCACATTAGAGGCATTCAAGAGGCAGCTGGACAACCATTTGTCAGGGATGCTTTAAGGTAGATTCCTGCATTGAGCAGGGGCTTGGACTCGATGGCCTTATAGGCCCCTTCCAACTCTACAATTCTATGATAGTCTTATCCTCCACAATTTTTTCTAATTCTCTTTTAAAGTTGTCCACATTGGTGGCACTAGATCTGCTGCTGGCAGAATCCACAGCTGAATCAACTATGTGCTGTGTGAAGGACGTCCATTTCTCTGCCCTAAATCTCCCACTGATCAGCTCCATGAGATGACCCCATTGGGGTCTAGCATTATGAGGGACGGAGAAAAATGACTCCTTGTCCACTTCCTCCACACCATGTATAATTTTGAACACCTCTATCATGTCCCCCTTTACTCCCCCCCCCTTCCTGCTCAGACACGTCACTGGGGAGAAATTAAAAGAGTACCTTCAGAGAGCAGCCCCTCTGCACAGTTTCAGACATCACAGCACCTTCGATGGTCTGCTCGATCCTTTGAAGGGCATTTCTGAAAAGGCAAATGGGGGGGGGGGAGAGAGAGAGAGAAAGAAAGTTAGAAGGCAGCAGGCAATTAGCGGGCAGCGAGCATTTTATCTTTATAAAAAGGACACATCATAAAAATGACCAGAGGACAAGATCAACCAAATGTATTAAAGAAGCAACACCCAGGACATTTAGGGCTCTTCTCTCTGGAGGACATTGGCAATGACGACTCAAAGTGGTTAGATCGTGCAATGAATTTTTGAAAATGACAGTGGAAGGCACACAGACACCCACAACTTCAGGAGCTTTCCAGCTCACAACTCAACTCAAAAAAGCTAAAGGAGAAGAACAAAACACTACTACAACACAATCATATATTAAAACACACGACGTATGGGCAAAATGATACTACAGTTGCTGGGGAACATGGGTGGGAGGGTGCTGTTGCACTGTGTCCTGCTTGTGGATTACCCACAGAGAGCTGGTGGGCCACTGTGTGAACAGAGTGCTGGACTAGGGACTCTTGGTCTGGTCCAGCAAGGCTCTTCTTATGCTCTTCTTGATACAAACGGGGTAAATGCCCAAACCCCCACCTTCCTGGAACACAGGAAGCTGTCTTATAAAGAGTCAGACAACTGGCCCATGACCGACTGATTTGGAGAAGGGGGAGGGTGCGGAATAAGGTCCATCTTTCAAAACATGTCCCACATTTTCACCCTAACTTTCACCCAACTAAGGCTGGTATACATCAGGTTAATGTACTTCAGCCTTCTTAACCTTGCACCTTCAGATGTGTTAGGCTACGACTCCAATCATCCCCAGCCAGCATGGCCATTGCACATTTTAAAATCATAGAACCATAGAATAGTAGAGTTGGAAGGGGCCTATAACGCCATCGAGTCCAACCGCCTGCTCAATGCAGGAATCTACCTTAAAGCATCCCTGACAGATGGTTGTCCAGCTGCCCCTTGAAGGCTTCTAGTGTGGGAGAGCCCACCACCTCCCTAGGTCATTGGTTTCATTGTCAAACTGCTCTAATGGTCAGGAAGTTTTTCCTGATGTCCAGCCAGAATCTGGTTTCCTGAAACTTGAGCCCATTATTCCGTGTCCTGCACTCTGGGTTGATCGAGAAGAGATCCTGGCCCTCCTCCGTGTGACAACCTTTCAAGTATTTGAAGAGTGCTCTCATGTCTCCAGCCCTCTCTAATCACACTACACTGCACTTGACACCTTACCGACCAGCAAAAGGCCAGTCGGGGGGGGGGGGGGGGGGAGAACAGACAGGAGGGAGCCGCATTAGTTTCTTGTAGTACAAAGCACAAGGAATCTTGTGGCATCTAAAGACTTGACGAATGCATTATTATGGCATAGGTTGTCATGGAGGACAGCCCACTTCATCAGGTGCATGAAGCATTATCCTGAGTTACAAGTGTATATACGCACACACAAATGCATATACTAATGGATATCTTAAGAGAGGGTTCACAGCAGGTTGAAGAGCAGCAGAAGCAAGTTCGTCCCAAATTACTAGACCCGTCTGCACTGTACTATGAATTATTCTTATTTATTTACTTACTACATTTTTATACTGCCCAATAGTCGAGGCTCTCTGGGAAGTTCACAATTAAAATCATAAAATAAAGCAGATCAAAACATAAATGTTTGAAAAATAACACATTAAAACCAAAATATACCCAGCAACAGTTACAGCTTTTCAACCTGTGTGAAAAGATGCGTTTTCAGGAGGTGTTTGAAAGATGTTACATTTCCCACCTCCCAATCTGCACGTGGGAGGGTTTCCCAGATAGTGGGTGCCGCTACAGAGAAGGTCCTGATGCCGAGGTTCTTCATGGTGACAGTCTGTTAGTTTTGGAATGACAAGCAAGACCTCCTCTGGAGATCTTAAATGTCATCAGGGTATATGTAAGGGAAGGCCATCTGCTAGGTATCCCGGTCAAAAGTTGTTTAGGGCTTTATAGCAAAATATCAAGCAAGCAAGTTTATTACGGTAAATAATCAGCATATCAGAACAAAAGCACAATAACATACAGTTAAAAAAACAGTAACATACAGATAAAATTGAGAGATTAAAAGTTGAACTATACAAGTACCAACAGAAGAAAACATGAGAAACCCAAAATGTAGACCGTTCAGTGATGTTGATTTATCACATCTCTATGACAGATTATGACAGACGCACAAAATTTAGCCACTTTAGCTGTGACCTGAAAGTTCAGGTCTGACAAGAGATACTCTATGTAGAATTCATCCAGCCTACCTGGAATTTTTTGAATGAGTGGGGTTATAAGTTATAGGATAATAATATAACTTTGTATGTGGCTCGGCAGCTAACAGGCAGCCAGTGCAGTTCTTTTAACACAGGTGTTATGTAAGCATAGCTAGATGTCCCCATGAGCACCCTAACTGCTGCATTTTGCACTAGCTGCAGCTTCTGAACCATGCGCATGGGTAACCCCACATAGAGCACATTGCAGTATTCTAATCGTGAAGTCACCAGTGCACAGATCATCATGGCTAGGCTATCCCAATACAGGAATGGGTGTATTTGGCATACAAACCGAAATTGATAATGAGCATTCCTGGCCACCGAGGCCACTTGGGCCTCCAGTGACAAAGACGGATCCAGGAGCCCCCGCAAATTACGGACCTGCTCCTTCAGAGGGAGTGCAGCCACATCCAGAAGAGGCAAACATCCCAATTTCCAGATCTGGGAACCACCAACCTACAGGGTCTCTGTCTTATTGGGATTCAGTTTCAGTTTATTGGCCCTCATAAACTGGCCCTCATCACGTTGACGCCCCTCTCCGAAGACCTTCAGAATTACTGCTCAGCTGTACAGAGGTAACCAATTTGGAGTTTACCCACCCGACCAGCACTAGGAAAGTGTCAGCTGAGCAGTGATAAGAATATACTTTTAGTTGGCTTTCTTGCAGCAAACCAGAAGTGAAGCTGCAGCGCATCCTTCTCCAGTGCTTTCCAAAAGACTTTGGACTTCAAGTCCATATCCACACACACACAACCAAGCTAGCACAGCCTTTAGAAATTTGCCAGCTAAACCCAGCACACTGCTTTGTTACTCTTCCCTAAAAAGCACAGCTGGTTTGGCTCCCAGATTGGAAAGGGTAGGAGAAAAATAAAACCCACGCACACACTTCTTACGCACCACTGGTTGAAGATTTCAAGCCCATGGCATTGAAAAAAGCCCACGCCACAGTTGGGTGCCCAGTTTAGTGCCCAGTTTAGTGCCAGCCTTCCGGGTTAGCATTCCTTTCAGCCGTGCACAGAAAGCCGGTGCCGTAAGGAGCTCGATTAATTTTTCTCTTTCTCTCTCTGGAGTCTCAGGCACACAGCTTCGACATCCCTAATAGCATCTGTGCTTTTCTACAAAGGGGATGGAACTCCGTGAGCCTGCATGAGAGGCTATTTAAGCCTGTATGGAAATTTATTTCAGATCCTTCAAGATGATGATGATGATGATGATGATGATGATGATTATATTTTTATACTGCCCAATAGGTGAGGCTTTCTGGGCAGTTTGCAATTAAAACCATAAAATACGGCAAGTCAGAACATAACATATGGCTTTAAAAGTTAAAATACCATATCAATCCAAAATAAGTTACAGTCCAGGGAAAGACTGTGTGAACGGCATACGACCACGGAAGAAGGACCACCCTCTCACCCACCCTGGCTTTCCAAGCTCTTTGGAACTAGGAGGGCCAGCTCAGCAACCCATAACTAGCCTGCAGCTTGCTAGATTATCACAGCCAGCTCCCAAAACTGCAACAGGAACGAGTCCCCTGTGCCTGGGTCCGGTTGCGTATGCAATACTGCGGTGGCAGAGTACAGAAGCCATACAGACATGAGCCGGCCTCCGTAGTTGCATTTTAAATCTGCTGGACAGGTTTTTCTGTTTTGCTTCATGGATGTATGGCTTTTGATGATGACGGGAGTATGATTTAAATGGTTTATGTGGCTTAACACTGTTTTTGCATAATGACGGTTGCACTCAGGACTCCACGGAGACACGTATGGTGGGGTAAACGTTAAAAAGGACATGTACACATGATGTGCACCCCGTTCCTGTGTGGGGTGCCATCGTGCCTATAGCCAGCCCATAGCATCTCTGTAGGGTAGGCTTCCCCAACCTGGCGCTCTCCAGACGCGTCAGACTACAATTCCCATTATTCCCAGCCTGCATGGCCATTGGGAGTTGCAATGTTTTTGGCCGCGGGAGGAAATTGTCAACATCAGTGTGGAAAAACAACCACCAGGAAGGAAAGAATGAAGACAGCAAGTGTGTCACAGAAGAGCAAGAATGTAATCAAAGTAGCTGCCCTCCAGATGTTGGAGGTTCACTGGGAACATCCTCTCCTCCAAAAGAGTAGAGGGGGAGGCATTTTGCCATTCCCAAGGAGGTGAGGGGGGTATGCCTATGCCCCGCTTTGCTCATACATCAGCAACGATGCCATGGCTGGGTTGGGCTGGCTGCTGTTCAGCTTAGACAATACCTACGCAGCTCTCACCGGACTAAAGAAACTTGGCCTTCCTTGCTCCAGCAGCGTCTTTCTAACCGCATGGGATACTGGATTCGCAAGACGAATGGCTTTAGAAGGGGGTTGGATAAATTCCTGGAGGAGACGGCTATCAATCGCCACTAGTCCTGATGGCCACGTCCTACCTCCAATATCAGAGGCAGTAAACCTATGTACACCAGTTGCTGGGGAACATGGATGGGAGGGTGCTATTGCACTTGAGCCTTGCTTGTGGTTCCCTGGTCAACAGCAAGTTAGACACTGTGTGAACAGAGTTCTGGACTAGATGGACCCTTGGTTTGATCCAAACCGTGGGACTTCTTATGTTCGTGTTATGTGTTTGATTTCATTTCCAATCCCCTCTCTTCTGCCCTCCCACAAGACCTGGAAAAGCGTAGCAGTATCTGCTGTGCTATGGCAGGCTTTTTTGTCCCCTTCCACCATAGGCTGGAAAGGAGACACAAGGGGAATTTGGAACAGCCATAGTCCAGGCTGTTTAACCCTAATCCACCTACACTGCCTTCTCTGGATTCTCAGGACAAGGAACACTTGTCCTGAGAATCCAGGTGCAGCAGACACCAATGCAGCACCTTCTTCTCCTCCTCAAGGTAAGAAGAGTGATGTGCTGCCCCTGCGCCACTTGAGAAAAAAAATACTCAATAGCAGCAACAGCAGAGCACAATGTTTGAAGAACCACAAGGGGAGGAAGGGAGATTACCTACCTCTCCTCCTCTTGCTCCCAGCCCAAGTAGGATACTCCTACATCCCCACCCCCTTATCGGTGGGTGGAGGATGTGTGCAGAAATTTACCTCTGCCAACAACTCAGACCTACAACACTCGGCTGTAAGAGGAGACATTATCACCATGCTGATATCACCTGCAGAGCTGCTTCTCTTCAAAGAACACCTTGCTAGCTTCCGTTTGAAGGCTGTATTTGCCGTATCCATGGAAAATATAGCAAAATCCGGCAGCTCCAAGGTGAGAGAAAAGCAGATTTGGATTAAGCACTGGCAAGAGGTTTGCAACAAGGGAAAGTTTGGCGGTAGAACAGGCTGCTCAAATGGGCCTCTGGAATCTCCTCTCTTATTTTTTAATATTTCTAAAGCACCGCCTTGGAGAGTGGGGCTGGGCGAGGGGGGGGATTGGACTGACCTCTTGCAGGGGTGCCTTGAGAATAGGATGTCCTGTCATACAGAGATAGGCCCGTGTCCCCGACAAAAGAAGCGAGAAGGATGATGCCAGATAGAGTCAACAAATCCCATTTCAGAGACCCTTCTGGAATTGAAAGGTGGGAGGTTGTGCCGATTTATCACCACCAGCATCTAAAACTGTTTGTAACAGGGTAATCTGAAAATTTGGGATTTGTTCGGCACTAATTTCTTAGGAGCCCTCAAAAGATTCTTTTAAGATAGCTGCTCATAATGGTACCTGAAGACACCAGCAACTTCGGTCCAGTCAGCTGACTCCCAAAGACAATCCCTATCCACTGAGCCCTATAAAACAATGGTTATGAGTGTTCCACGCCATCCAGTACAAATATTGTAGAAAAGAAGGGTATAAATGAAATAAGTCTTGTTCTGCTTGGGATAGCCAGCCAGCTCCCTCCGGGCCCTGGGATTCTAGGGGATCATCAGACAAGCGTTTCATAGCATGCTCATTACTGGGCACTCACGGATTTTCGCGGGTCCTATTCACGACATCGCCTGCCTCCCATGCGTCTCCCACCCTTTCTGGCCTTCTTCCCATGACAAAAAAAAAGTTCCCAGTAAGTTCAATTTATTTTTAAAAACAGAACTTGCCATGATCTCCTGCTGTGTGCACGAGAAGCGGGGGGGGGGGGAACGCCCCCTGAATGGGCCACATGGTCGTTGTTTACTTCCTCTTTCTTCTCCTGAGAGAAGAAGTGTTGTGAAACAGAAACGGGGGCGGAGAAGCGACGGTAGGGAACCGTGATTTCTCCCCGTCTGATGAAGCTCCTATTGCCTGGAGCGTGAACCCTTTTCAGAACATGATGATCATCACTCCAAAGTTCAGCCTGTGAGTGCTGTTGTTTATGTAGTCAGTACTACACCACCTATGCATAAGAGGGAGATTTCAGCAAGCTCAGATAAACCCCAAGGGTTACGGAAGTATTAAAGTCTTTAGAGGCAGAAAACCCCCAACAGAGGGCAGCTCCAAAAATAGCACAATCAGGACTTTTGATAGTCTGGGGGGGGGGGGGGATAGAAAAATGGGGGAGAGGGAGTTGGAATAGGGTGGCTGGAATCCTGAACTGAATCCATAATGCCAAATTTTGCAGTTTTTTTCCCTTTATATCCCTGGCATTAGCAGATGGTTTCAGGGAGAAGGGAAGGTCTTTTTAGATACAGTCAAGCTACCTATATATTAATTGAATGAACGAACGCGCGCACACACACACACACACACACACAGTGCTCAGCTTGCAAAACACTGATTAAACTGCTCACATCTGCTTCAATAGACTACACATCAAGTCCAGCATCCTCTGGTGGCAACTGAGGCAGCTGCTTGTCCAATTTTGATGGATGAGTTTCATCCTGTTCAACCTGAGGATGTGGACAATTTATTTGGAGGAGTAAAGGTGATCATCAGCTTGTTGGCCCTGTGTCCATCCTGACCGGTACCAAAGCTGCCAGAGGAGGCCTAGCAAGTTGGGTGCTGGAGATTGCAAGTGTTGGATATCTCAGCAGCATCCAATACCATCAGCCACGGTATGCTTCTAAGATGACCTTAGTGTCTAGGTAGGTCTGGCCCTATTTGGCTGAACGTTCCTAGAAAGTGTTGCTGGGGTGGGTGGGTTGTATTTTGGCCCCTTGGCTTATGGGGATCTTCAGGGGTGTATCAGGGATGCTTTGGAAGCCCAGCTGTGTGTCCCATCACCAAGAGAGACTCTGTTCATGGAAACGCAAGACAGGACTTTCTCTGTAGCAGCACCCCAAATGCTGGCTCCATGTGTGCTCATTTATGGATGCAGCAAAGACTTTCTTTGTTGTTGTTCTGCTTGGCTTTTAATGTTTTTTTAATATGAGGCTAATTCCACTCGCTGAGGTTTTCATGAAAGCTTTGCTGTTCATGTGGTCTGTTTTGAATGTGTTTCAATATTCTTTTTCTTCTTGTACACCACCTCTGGGGCTCTGTTTGGGCTGAAAGGTGGGCTATAAATATTTTAATAAAATAAATATCAAATGCTTTATCCTAAAAAGAATGAAGTTGTATTAGTGATAAGTGCTTTTCCCAATGTTGTGAACCAGTGGAGCTGAGGAAGAGAATTTTGGCTATACTGAGCAGGAATTGGAGTGAGGGTGGGGAGAAGAGAGGTAAGGAACAAGGATTGCAGGAGATAATCTTCCTTACTTTCTTCTTACTTCCTTGTCCACCTTACTGAGTCCTGTAGGGCAGGGATGTGCCCCATTTAGGAATAATTGCTGTAACCTGCCTGTAGCCATGGGATAGGGTGGACGCCAGCTCAAAATGGGGGGGAAAAGCAATTTAGGCCTAGGAGTTCTTTCCAGCATACATCCAGTAAAGATCAGTCTCTTTAGACGGAGTAACCCAATGGAATCCAAAAACCACACATAGAACCTCTTTAGATAAACAGCTCATTCTAGGGCAGAGTGCTCCTGGACTATACCACTTCAGACTATAGGTGGTGGAAATAGGTGGCTAAGGGTACTGCAAATCCTATGAGGACCAAGGGTGCAATCCGAACTCGGCTGCCGAGTATCCAATGCAAGGCGGCTGGAGCACAGAAGACCTTCGCCTCCGCTCTCCAGCCGCCCTGCATTTCTATTAGATAGGTGATATCGCCAGTCTAGCAGCGGCGCTTCGGAAGGGGAGGGAAGGAGACTGGGAAACATCATATGGCCTCCGCCACAGACTCCTCCCCACCACTGGGAACACCCCACTTTTCAGTCTCTGTGTTCCATTTCCGAGCACAGAGACGGAGCCAGAACCACGCTGGCTACGAGGGGGAGGGGGGGGCGCAGTTTCTGGGCTCCCAGGTCGGAGGAGCCCTGTTTCTGACTTCAGAGCCCAGAAATCAAATAATCCGATATCCCCACAGATTCTGTCTAGGGTACACAGGATTGCTCCCTAAACGGCCCAACTTGCACGTAACAACCAATTACGGGTTAATCACATCTACTCTCTAGGTGCAAGGTTCACAAGTAACAACCAGGTAGTCGGGGCCAGGTGTGAGTACGCAAGCTGCCTCCTGTCTACTCCCACTTTGTATCCAGTTTAGCATCCTGGGTTATTCATCACAATGTCTGAACCCCGCACTGTTATTGAGGGGCTTTGAACCCATGGTTTGATGTGGGGTCAGAACTCTGTACTATTTCTCCCTCAACAAACCAGAAAGACAGTTTCAGACATCACGCCAAACACGATGAACCAGATGCAAAGCAGTAATCTGTGTGCATACAAACCGAATACAACAAAAAGGCAGTCATCTGTGCACTCATTTGTGCGCAGCCCCTATAATCCATGGGTTGTTGTTACATGCAAACCAGGTTGATATTTGCCAGCAGAAAAAAGAACTCCTGCACTCACAGAGCCGGGCCCGGTCCAACTTCAGTTGACGGCTCAAGCACGGCACCAGAGAGCTGCCCCCATTTCTTCGCGGTGGCGGCTCCCTCCCCGCTCGCTCGCTCGCCCACCAACCCACCCAGCAGCAGTTCCTCCTCCACTCCACTCCCTCAGCCAGAGGTCTCATGATGTTTCGGCAGAGTTTTTCAAGAGCCTCGCAGCCAGGGCAGAAGGTGGGGGCTGAAGGAATGGGAGTGGAGGCAGGTGGCAGCAGGCTAGAGTGGCTGGCTAGATGGCCAGCCGGCCAACCAAGCAATGGCGGGCCCTTTGGGTGGGAAGATTGGTGCAATCTGCTGCTCTCCCCATTCTGTGCTACCTCACATGCCCGCATCAGGCTGCTTCATTGTAGGGCCCGCCTTGCAGAGAGCAGATGTCCAGAAGAAGGATTCTCACCAAGCTTCCCCCACACCCTCAATAATAGTCGTTTTCCAGGTGAAAGATTTTTTCCCCCCAGGAACCATTCTGCCATGGGCTTAACTGCTAGTCCAGACAAATTCACCATCGACTACTAACTGGGATAAGGCCTAGAGGGGCACTGGCAAGCCCTTGATCATCGAGCTATGTTCCAACAAGCCACTGGGCTGGCGGGTGAGAGAATTCCTTCATTGTTTTGCTGAAGCAGAAGCGCCGGCTCAAAAAAAAATGGCCGAAAACAAAAACCATCCGATGCCTAGTGGCCTGCATTCCTAGCCAGAAGAAAGAAAATTTGGCACCAAGCGTTTCACAGGCTCAGATTACTGTGCAAACAGCGATTAAAACAGCCAGCCGTGCACAACAGATATTTCCCCCCACCCTCACGTGGGCTGCAAAACACAACATGTCCCATGCCTCCCCCCCAAAAAAGGGCAGTCGGGATGTGATAACGGTCTTAAAAAGTCTACGAGTCCTCCAGCTCACCCCAATTCAATTTCTCCTAGAGAATGAATCGTTTTATGGGATGCACTCAACAGAACAGATTCCTCAGGAAGAAGGAAGCTTTAAGTAGTAAGGAAAACATGAGTCGTTAATGATCTACCCAATGTAACCCAAGCTTCCTTGTTCGCTTTCATCAATTCCACTTCACAGACATTATTCAAACATCCTCTTAACACAACGAAAATAAAGACTGGGCAAATAAGCAGGAAAGTTACGGCTCATGTAAAATTTCAAAGTATCGCCCCACGCAACTCCCAACATTAAAGAATGTCGAACGGTCTCTGCTCATCGCATGCTTTCGTAGGAAGTGGATTATGAAATGACTAGTATCTAAGCAGCATGGGAGGTATATTTATTCTAACCCGGAGGAGGAGGAACAACTCGAGCAAGGTTAATAGCCCTGAGTTTGCTGGAAGCTGCGTGCAGGTTATTGAAGTACCAGTGGGTGTGGTAGAATGATAAAAAATAATAATAATAAACGAGCCTGACTTTGAAGTCTGCTTAGACATGCAGAATACAATTAAAGATTGTTCTGCTCCAGGCAGAGGCTGACGGATAATCCCGTGCCATTTATTATAAACTTGGCCTCACTGCCATGCTTGAAACACAGTCACCTGCCTGCAAGTTTACAATGCATCTTCCCACACTGGCTTTGTGGAGGAAGGACAGCAGGAAATACAGGGGAGGGATCTGGCCAGCGCACTCGAGTCCCCAGACGCTGGCATTCAGCATCTTATTAAAACCGCAGTAATAAATATGTCATGCCAAAAGGACGTCTTGGAATTCAGAGAAGTTCAAAACTGTTAATAGTTTTCCTGGTTGAAAATTCATCCAAACTTAGTAAATGCTTGGCTCATAAGTTGTCCAGGCAACAGGACATTTGCCCAGACTGTGGACATCTACAACGAGTCAGAGTAGACAAAGCTGCGCTAGATTAACCACTAGATAAACCGCCCAGAGAGTTTCAGCCATGGGGCAGTATATAAATGTAATAAATAATAATAATAATAATAATAACAATAATAATAATAAATAATGGACCAATGGCCTTGAGAAATGAGAGTGTGCATAGGGAGAGGGGAGAGCTGGCACATTTTTATTCTCAAGCTTGCATATTTAACAAGATCTTACGGTGTAGAGGAACAGTGATTAAAATATCGGCCCTATTCAGACAGCATGATAAGCCATGATGTTTAAGCATTTTGAGCTAACCATGATGTCTTAGCATGTCATATAAATGGTGGCTACATAACCATGCTCACTAATTACTTGCTGCAAAAGAGTTAGTGGCTTAGCGTGTTGTCTGAATGGGCCCAATGTTTCAATCTAAGTAGTGCAAACCATGCCTTTACTAGGAACTCTCCAAATTATCTCTGCTGGTTGTACTCCCAAACTGCTTAGTAATGGTATTCCAGGAACTGGAAGAGAGACATGCGAAAGGCCTTCCTTTTGAAACAGATGGAAGTTGCTTCTTGATTTTGGAAGGCTTTCTACCTCTACCAAAACAAACTTCCTTAAAAAAGCAGGGAGTTCAGTCAGCTCTAAATGATGGAACCTGGTTCAAGAGCGCTCCCATTTCTCATATGAGCATCAATCCTTAGGTGAAAAAAGGGATGAATAAAATGGATCGCATTTCACCCACCCTTCAGAGAGAACACAACTTGCTCCAATACCAGCTAAAGGCCGCTGCTCTGAGGACAGTTAAAATAATGGTTATGTCTGGATCTTTTTCCCTAGTTCTCTCACAAGTACGTTCCCATATGGAATAGAACTGCTGATCCAAGCAAGCAATCACCATACAGCAGAACTAGGGCAAGGATTATTTCAAATTCATTAAAGTTTGTAATAAAAATATAGTACTTCTGAGGACTCACTAGTTAAGAAGAACATAAGAGGGCAGTTCACACGATCAAAAAAACAACAAACTACAATAGCCCATTGGCTAGCTAAAGGTTGTTTAACCCTCCAGTAAGCCATGCCCCCCTGGGTCAAGCCACCCATGGGGTCAAAGTGTTATCAGCCCAGCCAAAGTTTATTTTCAGTCCACAGTGCCACGACTGGAAGAGTACCACCCTCCCAATTTACCAGATTGGTGAAGAGCTGCCACCCACCCTTCAGGTTACTGGGAATCTAAACATTTTGGGGCTGTTAACCCATGCTGCAGCAAATCGTCGGTAAACCAGCATTATGTGCAAATCGGGTCTTTAAGTTGGCACCTAAAATTCTAAAATAGTCCTTCACACTACTAGAGCAAGCTACACTTAACAGAATAGGTGCACACACATGGAAGAAAACATCAAATCACATGTGTAGTATCTGCATGGGACAAACCATTATGTTTTTCAGTCAAGGGGATATTCAACTACCAGAGATGAGGACAGGGGAGGGGAGAGATGGGGTAGTAGCAAAATGAACAGATCCCACAAACTGCCAACCCGGATATTATTTTATTTGCTTTCTGCTTTTTTATCTAAGGAATATATATATATATATATATATCCATCAGTGTAGATGGTGCTATACACAGTAAAACAATAAAACAGCAATGCCCAGCCACATATGCTTACATTCTGATAAAATCATAATAAAACAATAAGAAAGGGAAGGGAATGCACCAAACAGGCACAAGGGACAAGGAAACTAATAGTGCAAAAGTATGATCAAAATCAAGTTCTAAAAGCTTTAGAAAAAATAAACATTTTCAACTGAGCTTTAAAAACTGTAACTGAACTCATGGCCTGCAAATGCTCTAGAAGAGAATTCCAGGGCATTTGCGGACCATGAGTGCAATTACAGTTTTTAAAGCTCAGTTGAAAAGCACGCCATGCTTAAATGATTTCTTTACCCCCAATATGAGCTTTTTCTCTCTTTTTTTTAATTTTGCATGGAAGAGGATAACACTCTCATGATCACCACATGGAAGCTGTGGTAAGTTTAAGTGGCTTCGCATGCCAACATACTAATACATGTTCCAGAACAAGTTACCACATATGTTCTGAAAACAGATCACGGAGCTGCTGCATTCAGACCAGTTCTGCACAATGTTGTGTGTCCCACCATGACAAATTTGGTCTTCCAGCCATATACTGTGACCCATCACATCCTTGGCAACTTCCCAGCGGTTTTCAATTTCAAGGCAGATATCAAGACCAAGAGGGTTAATAAACCTGGTGAGTGGCCATACATGGCTGGTGGGCAGCATTCACATTGATGGGTCACCAGCGGTCCTAACAACAGAGGTCGATTCTGAGATACAGGAAAGAACGCCAAGTCTAACTTATCAGAGCCAAGGATACAGGGAGCCAACTAGAACTGATGTAGTGGAATATGCATTGTAGTGGGTAGAATTGGTAAGAATTAATTGTTATCTTGTAGGTGTGACCAGTTCTGTATGTATGTATTGTGAGATGACTTTGAGTAATGGAATCTATTTGTAGAAATCGAGAGAGGCTGCTACCAACAGGTTGGTCAAGTTCTGGAAACAGCACATAGTTTAACTTAGCAGGGATACCTCCATCTGGGTAATACTGGTATCAGTGGCAGCCCTGGTAACATTAAGAAAAATAGAAATGGTGGTATGATCAGGTCCAAAATGAAGGATGAGGTCATTGGCATCATGGGAGTCATAAAAGGCCAGGGTTTGATCAGTTAGAGAGATTCTAGGAGAATGAGAAACCTGTCATACATGCTCAGGCTGGCTTCACCCACCATGCCTTCAATATAGGTAAATATGAATGTTTGATATTGACCGTTAGATTGAGTTATCAATGTGCTTGCTACTATCTTCATTGTACTTCTAGTGATTATAACTTGTGTGTATTTAAAAATGGTTGTGAACTGCCTCATCTTAGCTAAACGCCTGTTATTCTCTTAGACTGTTTGAGCAATAAAATATATTCTTTGATACTCTGTGTTGTCTGGCTTGAGAGAAGATTCAGGGACCGCTACCCATATACATTAATTCCTGAAGCCCAAAACACTTGGTAATGATTTGCAAATCTACCACTGAGAAGGATCTGTCCTTTAAAGCATCTTTATTCTCTCTTGATCCGATGAATCTCAGATACACCCACTTTGAGAAACAAGCTAGTCAGAGCAAGAAGCAGTTACTCGTCTCGACTACTCATTTTTTAAAAAAACGAATTGTCTTTCTTAGGTGGAATGAACAGCAAAACATTTGGTTC
This sequence comes from Anniella stebbinsi, assembly GCA_029215795.1. NCBI lineage: Eukaryota > Metazoa > Chordata > Lepidosauria > Squamata > Anniellidae > Anniella > Anniella stebbinsi. The sequence continues at coordinate 367,461,279 of JARDYH010000001.1, forward strand.
AGATGTACGGGGAAAAACGTTACATTTGGCTTAATGAGTAACATCATCTTTCTTGAGTGACAAATCGTCTGTGATGTCACAAAGACTCAGTGGCATCAGATATCCAAGTAGCATGAGCCTCAGGGATTGGCTGAGCTCTAGTGATGTCAACAATCCCTTCAATTCAGGGCCCTTGACTTCCTCTTTTGGCCTTTTAGAACATTGGTGTAGTACATCAGCAGTAAAATAGAAATGAATTCCAATCCCATCATCTTCACCTTTGACTCAGGTGATCATCATCATCATCATCATTTTATTATGCGGCCACAGGCCCAGAAAAACAATCACAGTCATTATTAAAACCATAAAGACACAGTTATTAATTCATTGTACAGCAAGCTAAAAAAAAATTTAAAGTACACATATTTAAAATATTTGAACATAGTTAAAAGCACATGATACTAAAAGTTAAAAACAACAACATAAGATAGAAATTACAATTGTGGTGGGAATATCATTTTACAAGACCTTTGTACTGAGAAGATGAATTTGGCCACTGATTCTGTGATTAACTTATTTGTGCCTGCCAGGAAGTATTCCAAATACTGTTAAGATGTCCTTCCAGGGCATTTTCTCATTAAAAGGCCAAGAAATCTACTTCGCTCCTCCCTATGGAGACTACATTAGAAAAAAAACATGCCCTAACGATTCAACTGTTTCATCACCCTGATGCCCTGATGGCGCCCTTCCAGTATTGCAGAAGGAAGGCAATTAAATCTAGCTCTGGAGAAAGCCTGACAGTACTTGGGAATGGTCAGGTAATCCAGATATCTAGCATATCTGGGAAATTCAAAAATTAGACCAGAGTGTGTTGGAGAGCAGAATCTACATGCATTTGTCATGGCATATTGAAAATCAATGTCCTTAATCCGTTGTTCTACAATAGGTTTTGCTACAGGATAATCTCGTGTATGGAGAAAATCCATAGATAAACCTAAAAAACGCAATTTGGTAGTAAGACCTTTGTGCCATGAACTGGTAAAGACATCCCTCTGTAACAAATAAAGGTAGCCTTGGGATGAATCAGCATATACAATCCTTATCCAATATCGGAAGGCAAAGGACCAACCCCTGCCTTCTAGTGATGCAGGTGAGCCTCCAGGCGAAGACCTGCAGATGGCACACATCTTGGTATTCCAAAAAGTGAGTGCAAGAAGTTTGAAAGAACACTCTCAACTGTTGGATTAAATCCCTGGATCCATATTGGAATAGCATACAACTGGGCCAGAATTTTAGCTTTAAATAGCAGGAATGAATTGTCCCCCTTTGGTGTAAAAAAATCGAAGTACTGCCTTACTAACATTCTGGGCAGCCCGGACTACAACCTGCCTATGGGTAGCCCATGAAAGTGTAGAGGAAAACACAATGCCCAGATATCTGAACTTCTTAACTTGCTCTATATGCTGTTCCTCTATTAGCCAGTTATTTATTGCTCTACGCCTGGAAAATACCATAATTTTTGTTTTACTGAAATTAACTGTCAATAGATTGTCCTTACAATAAGTCAAAAAGACTCAAAGTCAGCGTTAAAGGCCTATTTTGGACAATGACATTAAAACAGCATCATCTGCATACAACAGTAAAGGAACTTTGGTCCCTGCCAGTTTTGGCGTATGAAAGTCAGATGCTAAACAGTTCCCCATCAAATCATTTAAATAAAGGTTGAACAAGGTGGTGGCTAGTATACGACCCTGGTGGACCCTCTTGTTGGCTAAAATAGGTTTATGTTAGATTGCCCTCCAGACCACACCTTACTCTTAGTGTGGTGCATTGATGTAGGCATTTGGTAAGGCAGGGTAACTTCCTAGTTTGCTCAAACTATAGTTTGCCAGGTGGGTATAACTGTTTGTTCCCAAGTAAGTGTCAAACTAAGGAACTTGCTTTCTAGCATGCACTCTTGAGGTTTCGTTTACAGTGACATTATTGTAAAACAAAACAATCAGAGAGCATAAAACCAGATGAAAGTACAGATAAGTGAAAAGGATTGATAACTTTCAGGCATGTAAAATAAAACTGGCATAGGCTAATTTTATCCAGTATCACTTTTCTCTATCAGGACACTCCCATTATTGTCCGCATGTTCTAAGCAAGAGGGAAAAACCAACAGTGCAATCCTATGGCCCCTAGCAACCGTCCGAGGGTTCATTGGATACAGAGATCTCCTCCTCCACAGCTGGAGACAGAGCTCCACATGCAGAGATCCAAGCATGATTCTGCCCCCCTCCAAAGCCCCTCCCAGCCACCGTGGAAAGCTATACAGCAATGACCTTACCTAAGGTCAGAGTGCAGCCTTGGAAAGGGAGGAAAGAAGAGAAATGGGGGTTGCTGGTGGGTGGGTGGGGAAGGGGCCATGGATCTACCAAATCCAATGCCCCTCATGTCCTAGCTCAATGCCATTAGACAGGCTCAGGCCCAGCACTGGATACTCAAATGTTTTGGTCCTTCTACCTTTGGACTGCCAGAATTGCTCTCTAAGAGGATTTAAAACTTAGGAGCCTGCAAACATCTCTGTACAATTCCCATTCATGAGGTACTTCTGATTTCTCTAACCTCAAGAAGTCCAACAGAATTCAAAGTCACAAAACAGCAATCATGTCAGACCAGCAGCCCACTTCATCATGTTCAGTGGAGACGGAAGGCAGCACATAGCGGTCTAGACGGAGCTGTGGTCCACCGAAGGAGAAAGCCAATGATTGCCCTGAAGGCCGCAGCCATCAAGCCAAACAATACGTTTGATTCTGAGAACACACACACCATTTGGTCATGTTGAAAGAAGTTCTGTGTAACTTGGAAGCTTCCATTTCCAGCACGTCCAACATTATTTAATCTAATAAAAGGGTTCCGCCTCACACAAAAAAGCGAGAAGACAACTGAAGCAAGCAAGCAAGCAAGCAAACACCCAAGTACGAAACATATATAAATGCAAAACACGTCACAAAAGGAGCCAACAGTGTTTGAAAGGTACTAGGAAGTACCAGGGGGGAAAAGAAGGAGTCAGAACGTTAATGAAAAACAATGGGATGGATCCAGAGAACCCTTTTCCAAAGCAGAAGGGCTTCTTCCATCCATAGAAGGGACCAAAAGGCCCTCTGCACCACCTCTCATATTACTTCAGAGGGTCTCCAATCCTCTGGAGGAGATTTTCAGGGGCTGAAGGCGGGAGGAGAAATAGAGGAGAAACACTTCCATCCTCCAGCTCCACTGAGCACAAATCTGGATCAAACCCAATGGTTTGTTTACATTTTGAAAAATGGGCCAGGAGGAAAACTATAGGAAAAGCTCGCTTTAGGATTGCTTCGCCTACTTTAAGTTTATTTCTGCATTACAGGAGGCTCTAAATCCTTGCTAAAGGCCAACAGAGCAATGAGGTTTGTAGTGAAAATCTGCATTTGTACTGATCTTTGCATGTGTAGCAACATAACCCCATGGCACAACAAAAGAATTCCAATGAACTTTAATAATGAATAGCTATTAAGAACACCTAGTACTAAACGACAAGCCAAGCTAAAAATAATTCAGAACTGCTGAGAACATTTTTTTAAAAAATAAAAAATTATACAAACCCTCAATTAAGAGAGATTTAGTGCTGGCCAAAGGGTTATGCAAATTCCCCAGGTTGTTTAAGTGTTAAGGAGAAGAAGCAGTAACAAAATCCCTCTATAGAAAAACAAGATAAGGATGGTGGCATGTCTCAAATAGTCTCAGAAAATGACAGAAAATGCAGTTATAAAAGGTGGATTTTGCTGAGCATGTTATAAATTGGCTGTCACAGGCAATGAAGGTCAAATAAAAGCATTGATCAAAGCCATTTAGATAAGACTACCATAAGAATATAAAAGCAGCCCCGCCGGATCAGACCAAAGGTCCACCTGGGTCTAGCATTCTGCTTCCTGCAGCAGCGAGCTCCATGGCCTCTGGAAAGACTGCAAGCAGGGCCTGGATCCACAGCCGCTCCCTGCTGCTACTCCTCCCCAGTGAGCACAAGCCCTCTGAACATGGAGACTCCCCACAGCCATCATGGCTAAGAGGCACTGAGAAGCCGCATTCCCATGGATATGGCGGATAGGGTCATCCTCCTCCATATGAACAGGAACCCAGGACTCATTTGGCTAATCAATGCTGCATTGTCCTTTAATCTCTCAAGGTTCACGTTTGCTTTGGTTTGGGTATGACAATGGTGAAGATCACGTGATGGGAAGAGCCTTGCAGGAAGACTCACCCTCCCTCAATCATCACCACCAAGAGCCATTCCAGCAGCCTGCAACAGAGGGACGTGAGAGGGGAAACAGGGCTATTCCACCATCTACCACCCCTGCTAAAAGTCTAATTTTCTCCTTCTCCCTTCTCTTCCCCTCTTCCTTGCATGTTGCGTCTTTTTGTATTGTAAGCCAATGGGGCGGGGACTGTCTTGCTTTACTGATTCCCTGTAAGCCACTCCAGGTGCCTTTTTAGCTGAGGAGCAGGAGAAAAATGAAACTGAGCCCCAGTTGAACTCAATTCAACCTCCGATTTGTTCACATATTCCAAGACTGGCCCTCTGGTCAAAGAAAACGGAAAACAGAGGCTCTCGGTTCACCCATCTTAGAGCATGTTAGTGATATCATGGTTCTCATCTCTGAAAGTTGGAGTTCCTGGTTCTATAAAGAAACACCATGACCTGTGGATGATGGGCTAAGATGAGCAGAAAGGTGTGTGCCTGAAGCAAAAAGAATTCCAGCTTGTTTATTTCAGAACAACTGTGAGAAAACCTTTCAAAGCCTAAATTGTATGAACAAGCCTTTATTATCTCTGACATAAAAGAACAACAGATCACCATAAGCCGCAAGAGTGACTACAGTCCTTACAATTGCTAACATCAGTTGTTCCAAAGCTGGACTTATTTGTGCATCCTGTCAGGGAAAGTGCTTAGCAAGTGTTAGGCTATTGTTCTTTGCAGAGGCAGACTGTAAAAGTGGAATTTACCGCAATCAACAGGTTCATGAATTTTTCGGGGCTACAAATGAGTAAATGTGTATTTTATGGCCTTTATCCATATTTTCTCCCCCGAAGCTAGAAAGTGAACCTAAATCCAAGACTGTATCATCTATATCACAGATATTGGCCAATGTGTTGAACTTTAATTGCTTCTTTAAGAAAAATACCTAAAGACTGCTTCAAATGGGGGGGGGGGGGGGAGGTTCAAGGGAAGGCATGAGGCTTTGTAGTTTATTGCCAGACTCTGAGGAACCCCACCTATCTCTGGGAGGCTACTGGAAAGCTGAGCTCCATATATCAAAAGTGGGAGCAACAGCAATGAAGGAACTTTTAAATCTGTTCAGTAACTGTTCAGAACAAGACGTTTGCAAAAGCAATTAGCAAAGATGGATAGTCAAATCCTATGAGCCATTTCTCCAATTCCCAGCTTTGTGTACCACCTAACCTGACGGACAGTTCTGGAGAACTTGAAAGCTTTTTGAGACATCTTGATTGATCCAAATAAAGGTAGTGCCCAACTGTGGATTTCGGATCTTTTCCCCAATATGGCTATCTTTGCTTTTCATTAAAGCAGCAGCTCAAGGGATCACAATGGCGTATGTCAGACCAAAGAAGAGAATACGCCATTTCTACCATGCGCAACAGACTTTACAGAGCACCAATGGTGGTGGCACCACCACTGAGCTGTGCCCCGATTCTGGGTTCACCTTGTGCATGCATGGCAGTTTATGCAACAAGCAAATGAAACTCTTCCTTAATGGGAACAGGCGCAGAAATGATCTGCTCAGCCTCATTTAGTAAGGAAAGGATAGGCTTAAACTCTGACGGATCTTGAATCCCAGCTTGTGGGGAGGGGGAAAGAGAAATACAGCCACTTTCTTGTTTTTCTCTGCTGATGCTAGAGGAAGCCAGGCACTGCTGCAGAGTGACCGAACTGGTGGACCAGGCATTGCCAGAGGATGACAGAGCATTCATGGGTGACTGTTGCACCTGTCGGAACTACCACAATCACCCACAGACGTCTGACCATGCAGAGATGTGAAGCAGGGGGCCTGGGTCAGCTGCTGGTCTACAGTTCCTGTGACTTATATCCATTATGTGTTCACTCTAGGTCTATACTAAAGTCTATATTAAACCAACAGCTGACCATCAAAGACTGTGTTTGTGTAGTTCAAGCTGAATTGCTCAATGGAGGGCAAACAATCATGATCAAACATAAGAATGGGAAGAAATATGCCATAAATTACCAAACCTTGTTCTTACCTGCAATTTTGGATTGGAAAAAACATAACGAAAGGATGATCTAAAATAATAGAATATTAGCAAATCCCCCCAAAATGTGGCAAAGGAAGAACATCCTGGCCTTGCTGCCTGGGGGCAGGCATTTTTAGCACAGGATCATCTACTACTGTGTTAACACAGTAGTGTGCTAACATAATTCTGCAACAAAGACCAACGCAAGATGGGGCCTGTGAACCAATAACGCATGAGGACAGGCCCAGGTTCATGAATCTCAGAGCTGCCCACATGTTACAGGACAGTGGAGTGTCCATTTTCCAGTAGATCTTCTCTGACAGTCATTGTCCTCACACCAAGCTTTTATGCCTGTATTGCTCAGATTGTCATATACCAGTAGGGATCCAACTGCTTTGCTCTTCCCGTTAAGTAGGGACTCTTTGCATTCAGCTGTAGTGAGGAAAAGTGCTCTTCCCAAACCTTTCTGCTAGGACAGCAGCATTACTTACTCACAACTCCAGAAGTGTCCAAAATGTTGTTTTCAGATTGAGACCGCTACTCGATTTTAAGGCTTTAAAATTGCCCCTCCTACCATCCATCCTGATGCAGAGATGACAGTTTCCAAACTACTATTAGCAATGAGGAAAAGTAATCTGGATCAGGATTGCTGATGGGAGGGGAGGTTTTATTTATTTCTTTATTTATTGCATTTCTATACCGCCCAATAGCCAAAATTCTCTGGGTGGTTTACAAAAATTAAAACCATTCAAAATATAAAACAACAACAGTATAAAACATAGTATAAAATACAACAAAAGAGCACAACCAGAATAAAACCAAGCAGCAATGCAGAAATTAATACAGATTTAAAATACAAATTTAAAACAGCAAAGTTAAAAATTAAACTGGAACTGTTAAAATCCTGAGAAAATAAAAAGGTCTTCACCTGGCATCTAAAAGAGTATAACATGGGTGCCAGGCGAACCCTCTAGCGAGCTCATTCCACAGCCAGGGTGCCACAGCAGAGAAGGCCCTCTCCTGGTAGGTTTTAAACTCCCTTCCCACAGTGATCATATCCCCTGATCTCAATATGTAAGGAGGGGAAGTTTATACACATGTATGGGGGAGGAGAGTGTGCATATATGGCATGTGGCCCCATCACTCACCACCCTTACAACCAAAAAGATTGCGCAACAGTCACCAACTAGATGCCTGCCAGTAGCCCACTGGGCATGAACGCAATAGCCTTCTCCCATTAATGCTTCCTAGCACTTGTACACAGAGGTATTCTGCCTCTAAACCTGAAATCCAGCTATCGTGATTAGTAGTAGCCACTGATAGACCACATGAATTTGTCCAATCTGCTTTTAAAGCTCCATAAGCTAGTGGTCATCAGCACATCATTCCCTATGAACAAAGAGTCTGCCCTTGCAGGGCCAACCTGCCTGAAGACCTCCCTCATTATCTGCTTGTCTGCCAAATTTATGAAGATTTAAGGACAGCCTTGTCTAGGGATTTAGACCTGCCATCAGGCAGATCTGATGGGTATCTGATCAATTTTTTATGGGGGGATAGATTGCCCCAGGTTTCTGAAAAGGTGGCCCGCTTTGCTTTTAGTCCAGCAATTCTAAGGAGGAAATTTTGTGACAAGTTGAACTGTCTTGATGAGTAATCTTTTACTGATAGGTTTTATTACTGTTTTAAACTGATGTGTATTATGCTCTTGTTTTTTATGTGTTTTGTTTATTGTACTGGCTTTTGCTACACAAATAAACTATTTTCTTACTAGCACATCATGTAGCCGTGAATTCTAAAGAGTAATGATGCGCTGAGCAAAGAAGTATTTTCTTCTGCCTGCCAGCAGATTCAGAGTAACCTATTTCACTGGATGGCCTCAGAGTTGCAATATGGGAGAGGAAAGCAAACTTTTCTCTGTCCACTTCCTCCACATCATCCATGATTTTATAAAACTCTTCGAAGTCCCCTTCTTAGTCTCTATTTTAGCCTTCCCTTTCCGCCTAAAGAAAGGCACGCCAACTCTCTGTTCAAGTAACAAGTGCTGGGGCTCGATACAGGGGGTGGAAATCCACTTCATGCTCTGCTCGCGAGCTTCCAGAGGCATCTGGCCGGCCACTGTCACAGAGAGAATGCTTAGACTAGATGGACGTTGGCCTGACTCAGCAAAGCAGAATCTCTAATCTTATGCCAACAGCAGCAGTACGTGAACAGCGGTGAGAACACATCCAACAGTTCTTCCAGCAATAAGTTGTGCCGCTAGAATGCATGAGCCATCACTATGGAAGCGTATATGGCTTCCTTCAGGAAGAAAAGCATTTGGGTAGAAGGTTTGCAACATCTGCAATAGCCCCATGAATGAAACACGAACAAGCCGGCCATGCTAGTTTATGCTAGTTGAATTTTAAATCACTAATGTCCTTTCCGGCTCCCATCAAAACAAACGCAGATGTGCATCCAGCACCCAGCCTGGTGAATTACAACCAAGACCTTTTCAAACTGGCAGGGACCCAACTCCGGCACCATCCCAGGACGTCGCTTTGGCAGCTCACGGAAGCTGTTGCCCTCACCGCGTTCGTCGTTTTTAAAATCCTCATGACCTCAGTGGCGGCATTATGCTAACTTTCCCCCGCAAGTTATCTGGTTCTAATCGGTGGAAACCTTCCTGCAGCAGGCTGTCATTTGATGTCATTGCTGAAGATTAGCAAACTTCAGAAAGCTACAAACAGAAAGCTACAAAAAAACCCAAAAAATCAGCACTAGCAAGATGGGAAGGCATTGAGGGCGAAATGCAGGGTGTGGAGACAAAAAGGCAAGGAAAGAAAGGTAGATCAAAGGAAAGCCAGTATCTCTCTAGCCCAGTTGTTTTCAATTTTTCTTCTGGAACCCCCTGGGGGTGTTTAGAAGCTTATCAGGAGTTTCTCAAGGAGAAGGTCACCTTGTCCGATTTATTTAATGTACAAAGCTGTACATGGCTTGGGACCCCAATACCACAAGGATGGCCTCTCCCCATAGGAGCCCACCCAATCCCTGAGGTCAGCTTCAGAGGCCCATTTCTGTGTGCTCCTCCGAGAGAAGCTCAGAGCGTAGCAGGTCAGGCAACGGGCCTTTGCTGCGATAGCCCCACATTTATGGAACGCTCTCCCCAAGGAAGCTCCGTCGGGCGCCATCATCTCTTTTGGCAACCGGCAAAGTTGTACTTATTTTCCCAGGCATTTGGAATTAGTTATGACCCAACTGTTGTGGACTGCTTTTGTGGTGTTCATTCTGGGATGTGGTGGGTGTGTGGGTGTTGCGTATATTGGATGGACACTTTTTGTATTGTATTTTTATTTATTTCTTTAGATTATCTTTTATGGTGTTGATTTTTGTTTGTTTTACCATAATCTGTTTTTATGCTTTCTATAGATTTAAATTTTGTATATCTGTTTTTAATGTTCAATGTTTTAATCTTTGTAAACCACCCAGACAGCTTCGGCTTTGGGACAGTACTTAATAATGATAATAATAATGTGTTATGATTTATATTGATTTTAGGCTTTTTCTGTTATATTAATTATGGATTTCCGTATCTGTGCTTCGAGATTGCTTTTTGTGGTGAGAATTATTATTATGATTATTATGATTATTATGATTACTGGGTACACTCACCCACCTCTACTGATCTGCACCTGCAACACAGTCTTGAAGGAGCATTCATCATGTTCCGAGAAAGACATTCAATCAACAAAGAGGCCACTTAACCTGGCCAATGCTCTGTCTATGAACTGACTGTATGCTATGGAACATAACCCAGAGTTGTCTGCAAGATGTAGGGCTTCCTCGATATATCAATCAATGTGGAAGAAGTTCCCTAGAGATACACAGTTTGAAAGCAACTGCACCACATGATGCTTGCAAATCCTCTGGAGACAGGATCTGTCCTTGCATCAAAATGCTACCTACCCCAAGACTTTAGAACAGCCCAAGGTTCAAAGATTTCTTCCCACTATGTCTGAAGTAGCATAGGGGTAGACAGACTTCAGCCTTTTGGGATCTACTTTGTTTTTTACTCGAACCTTGAGGTGCAAAAGACGTACACTTTGAATTTAAGAATTCTGAGCCCAGGAATTTCTTTCAGCTCCAGAACTAAACTCTTTCCACGTTAAAAAATATATATCCACTCCTGGACTACTACCCACCAGCTTTCATCATTTTAGCAGGATTTCGGGTGGGTGGGCGGTCATACTGTTGTTGCCATTGTTAAACAACTAGAGTCTTGTTGATCTACTTCAAATCACCCAGAGATCGATTCCAACCTAGATTCTGCCCACCCCATCATAGATCAGCTGATGATGTTAATATTGTATATGACAAACACAGAACTATATGCAGGGCTTTCTGCCAGAAGTGAAAGGGGCTGAAAATGGTGGGGGGATCCTGAGACCAGTGCTCATCTCAGCCTTTTTTGGGATTCCAAGGACATCTCTCAGGACACTGTCGGTGGGATTCCAGTTGAAAGCTTCACAGTGCAGCCCTCAGCTGTAATCTTGAACAGCTGTCCCCAACCCAACACCTTTCAGATGTGCTTGACCACAATTTCCATCATCCCCATCCAGCACGGCAATTCTGGTTGTGGATGATGTAAATTGTAGTTGAATACCCCTGGAAGGTGCTGGGTTGGGGAAAGCTGATCATGGACATGACTCATCCACCACCCAAACCCACCGTAAGGTTTCTGCACTCTAAAACCCCATTTCCTACCTCGAAACAGCCCCAAAAACTAAGCATGAAGGAAGAAATGTTATTTTCTCAGACCCCAAGGTGGATTAGGCTTCCAAGCAAAATATATTCCAAAATCTTCATTTTTAGATATCTATTTGAAATGTCCAAGAGGAAAGTCTACTGTATAAAACACCTATGATAAATTGCACAAGGCTGATCCAAGACGTTTTGGTAGCCAGAGTGGAAAATTCAAAATCTAATAGAGGGTACAATCCACTGGAGGCCACACTGAAATGAACAGAGGTTCTTGCAGGAGAACGCTATAGGGCAGGGGTCCCGAATGCAGCACTCGCGAAGGTCCGTGGGGATCAACGAAAGAAATGTCCCCCATTTTTTTAATATACTTACATGGATTTGTGTTATACATAGGCTTCAATAAAAGCAGACCAACTATTGATATAATATCCATTTGAAGGTGATGCCTATATGCCACCTGTTCAAATATTAAAAGCATTGTAAAGTCCTCAATCCATTGCATTATAATGTTTATCCTTCCAATGTTGTAATATCAGTCTTTTAGTTTCTAAAGGGCACAGAGAATCTGTTTATGCTTACCATTTGTTGATTTCCATGAAGCAAATTATTAAAAGCAGCACTTTTAATAATTTAAAAGTGTGTGTACATCAGTGGATGTTAAAGGCTGTCCCAGTACAAAATTTATCTGTGTAATAACCTCCCCCACAAAAGAAGCAACTACTGGACATTGCCAAAATATATGTTTAAAAGAAGCAACAGCTTTATTGCACTGCCAGCAATGAGCCAGATTAGATAACCCCGAATTAAAGAGACACTGCCTTGTCCAATAGACATGAAACAAAAGTTTTCGCTGAATAAGACACAGCCTGTGATCCACAGACGTGACACGTAGATGCATTTTGTAGCAGCTTCTCAAATTCCCAAATGTGCCCACAAGCCCAAAAGGTGGGGGGACCCCTGCTCTAGGCGACTGAGCTCCATGGGTCAGATCTGTAACCCTCACTCCATCTCCCTTAATGGGGCCTAAACATCTCCTGAGGTAGCCTCCTCACCAGGTTTTGCAAGAAAAACTTTTGCAAACTGAAGGAGATAAGGTCAGTGGGCAGTGAATGGGAGGAAAAGTTAACAGAGCCAAAGGTAAAAATCCACTCAGCATTGGATGGTTTTCCCAAGTGGGGGAATCGAGAATTTTTTTATGCTGGCAATAATATTTCCTCCCAGCCTATCTATTCTTTTTGGAAAATAAAGCAACACAGAGAATCAATTCAGCCAATTCCAGTTCTACAAGTCCCACTCATTGTGCAGCTTCCAGACTCCACCAGACAGCAATACACACAGAAAAGCAAACATGTTTAAGTTACGGCAACCTTTGAACCCACAAACTGCTCACCAGGGGGCATGATGTGGGTTTTCTGGAAAACAAATACCAAGATCAACTGTTGTCAAGGAAAGAACAAGTCTTTTGAGTAGCAAACGGTGTGCCTGCGGTTTTCACACCTATGTTTTAAACTTGTTCGGCAAGGAGCCAGTTTCAAAGCCCCGTGCTGGCTTCAAACGATGCAAAATATCTGCTGGAAAAACCACTTAACATAACTCCCAAAGTTGTAAACAGGACTACTTTTGTTTGCAAGGAGAAAATTGCCGTTGATGGAGGGCAGTTAGAAAAAGATACTTATTGTTAACCAACACACATTTCTCCAAATTGAAAATATATTTGGATTTTCATACACCACTATTCTTGAATTACAAACTTGAGGGCATATTCAACCATGTTCCCTGCCCCCCCTCAGCCCCCACCCATTATTTTCTATGCCTTAATCGCTTACCATTTAGATTACGGTGATGCATTCTTCATGGGACTGCCTTTGAAGAAACCACAGCTAGTTCAAAATGGTGCAGCCAAATTACTTTCAGATATGGGCTTTGTAAACCATCTAACTGTGTGTGAACTGGGAGCCAGGAGATCCGGGTTCTAGTCTCCACACAGCCATGAGGCTCATTGGATGACTTTGAGCCAGTCACTGACTCTCAGCCTAACCTACCTCACAGGATTGTTGCAGGGATAAAATGAAGAGGAGGACCATATAAGCGGCCTTGAGTTCCTTGCAAGAGGAAAAATGGTGGGATGTACATGTAATAATAACTAAAATAAATACATAAATAAATAAAACCCTGGTATTATTACCAACTATACTGGCTATGAATTTGTTTATGGATCAAATTCAAGATGCTGCTTCTGAGCTATAAAGTCCTAAAAGGTTTGAGGGCAAGATATCTGAAACATTGGCTCAATTTGGACGACACAATAAGCAACTGGGTGGGGGGAAACAATCGTCAGTTGTTTTGACTATTGTGTCATCCGAATGCTGCCATAGTCAACTCAGCGCTGATCCTCATCCACACCACAGTTGATTATTTATTACCATGTTGTGTGGGGAGTGCCCCCTAGGGTTAGCATGAGAGTTAGGGTTAGTCAACCCACCATTGACTATCGTGTCGTCCGAATTGAGCCATTGTCTCCCCCTGTATGAAGCTTCCCATAATTTTTAACATTCTTTGGGGGACCTGTTACGTGCCTCACCACCAAGAACGGTTAGGCTGATGGAGACAAGAGACAGGGCCTATTCTGTGGTAGCACCCCAACTTTGCAATTCCTTCCCTGCGGAGGTCAGATTGGCCCCACTTTCATGTCGGCTGTAAAGACAGCTTTGTTTAGGTTGGTTTTTTATGGGTCCTAGTTTTATTCCGCTCTTTTGTTGTTTTAAAGACGGCTTGTTCTGTTGATAGTCTGGATAGCTTGATAGGACATCATTTTAAAGTTGTACATCACCTTAGAGATCCTTTCGGCACAAAGGTGGTTTATCACTATTTTAGTAAAATGAAATACATTTAGGGTGCAATCCGATGCATGTTTAGACAGAAAAATGTTGCACAGCTCACACCATTCCTCAGCTCTGGGAGCTGTAGGACTTTTTTCTGTCTAAAACAGCTTAGGCTTGTGCCTAAGTCTTCAAAATTGGGAAAACTCATCACATTTTGATGGGAAATATCCATATTACACCATTGACATCACCAGACACTCAACTTACATCAACAAGGCTTCTCTCTCTCTCTCTCTCTCTCTCTCACGCGCACACACACACACACACACACACAGAGAGAGAGAGAGAGAGAAAACATGAAAATGCTGAAATTGTGCAACTAAGTGCTACTACTTGGTCGAAGACTAAACTGGAAAACTGCTTCAAGTTCCTAGGAAAAAGCCTAATATTTTGAGCAAGATTTTTCCAGCCTTTCGTTATTCTAAAGATTTTTCTTCCAGTTGATTTTTTTTCTCAAAATATTTTCCAAAGCTGGATACAAAAATTAATTTAAAGCAAAATAGCTTTTAGTAAAGAAAATACAGATGCAACCTCAAGCTGTTAAAATCATAAAAGACCAATGGACAAGTTCAAAATCATTGTTCATTAAAAGCTCAGCCAAATAAGAGCCTGGATCCAACCGTTGTGGAAGTCCACTTATGCAATGTACAAATTCCTTTCCCCCTCCTAACCCGCAGTAGCCCCCCAATGCATTCCAGAGGGTAACCCCAACCCTCTGGAGCAGTTTTGAGGGGTTGCAGGAGAACATCTGTTCCACCAGTGGTTTCCTTCCACCGGCGGAGCAATACAACCAGATACAATCCACAGTCTTCACCTGGCACATAAAACTTAACAAGGTCTTCTTCTGTGGAGACTCCCAACTCACCTCCGAAGTCTGGAGTACCCAGCAAAAGGCCTGCAATAAGGACTAGAATGTCTGTGTAGGTTTGTATACACGTGATCCTTTCTTACTGTCCTTTCAATAAGTTAAAAATTAAAATTAAAAAATTTAAATAAAAGCTAGAGATGAATATAAGCAATGCAATCCGGGGCTTGTTTTTATCTACTTTATATAATCATGCAAGACCGGGAAGTAGGGCGAATGTGAGGGAGCAGTGTCGATTGTTTAATGACTGCTCGTCACAAAGGGTTTTATTTCTGCTACCATGTATTTATTGAAAACCGAATAAAAGCCGATGATAAACAGTACCATGCAGCAGCAGGCAGAACCTGGATGCGATACCAGCACAACTGGTGAATGAGGTTCTTTCACACCATCGCTGTGCGGAGAATTCCACAGGACACTCCCTCCCTTCTCAGCTCTCAGTATCCCTGAAGCAAGAGATCAGCTATATATTAAAGAGGAAATGCGCTACAGAAAACTTGCCAGCTATGATTTCAAGGGCCAAACACATTGCCAGTAAAAGTCCAGTGGGTAAGCAAAGTTTATAATAGAAACAAGTACATTTAAATAAGAGGGAAAAGAATCAAATGCAGTACCACACCTACCAAGGTGCCCTATGTGCCCCACTTAAAAAGAAAACAAAAAAGTAATATTTTCTTATTTGCAGCTGGGGTTGCTGCAAAATAGGTTTCTGTTGGTGCTGAAAATGGTGGATCCAAAGGAGTTGTTTAGTGTGGTGGAGCTCAGCCCCAACTTATGTTTTGTACTCAATCCATTGGGCAGATTACTTGCCCTTTACTCTGCCTTCCAAGGCAGCCATTTTGTGATGATGCCCATCACATTGCCATCAAATTGCCATTGGCCGAAAAAGCTTACCTACTCCAACACACACACACACACACACACACACCATTTGAGAAATACTGCTGTTTAATGTAAACTATTTTACGGCTCTAGTCATATATTACACCAGATGCTCCACTCCCAGATATGTCATCCCTGGGACCAACACCTAGGATTAGTAGCTGAAGAAGGGTTTCATTACCCCCATCATTATCTTGTAGGCTGTTATCAGATGCTCAGTGTAGTTTCCATCTCTGAAGCTAAGCAGGTCTGGGCCTGACCAACATAAGAGACCGCTAGTAAGAAGAAGAAGCTGAGCATAGTTTGCTTCTCTCAATTCTGCAGAGCCTGCCCACAGAATACATTCATCCTACTAGAAATAACCATGCTTAACCCAGAATTCTGAAGCTCCCCTGAGTGGAGGAGGAGATATACTCCAACATACAAGGAAGCAGGTGGCCCCAGCTGCCGGTGTGGACTAGTGGCTAGAGTGTTGGACTGGGAGTCGGGAGATCCGTGTTCTAGTTCCCACTCAGCCATGGAAGCTCACTGGGTGACTTTGGGCCAGTCACAGGCTCTCAGCCCAACCTACCTCACAGGGTTGTTGTTGAGAGGATAAAATAGAGAGAAGGAGGACTATGTATGCTGCCTTGGATCCCTAGGAGGAAAAACGGCGGGATATAAATGTAATAAATAAATAATCTTTGCTTATCTTATATATCATTTAGCAGCAAACTGTCCTTAAAGGTGGTGGAGCAAAGACAATGGGAAAGGCAACCTGCTTCCTCGTGAGTTTCCCACAAGATCCTTCTCCAGCTTTCTCTGCTCTTCTCCAAGGAAACTTCAGAATCCTCAACGATCAGAGCCAGGCTTAAGCATGGCTGCTCTTGATGCAATGTGCAGCCACACTCTAAGGCAGCAAAAGCGTATCCCATCTCCACATATAGATAAGCCACATTACACTGTGCGTTATTTGTTTGTTAAAAAAAGAGAACATATAAAGTTCTGTAAACATAACATAATACATTCTAGAAAACAAAAAAAATGGTTACGCTCGTGATGCACTCCAAACCATTCATTATGCCTGAAACCAGGCATAATGCCCCTAAAATTCAAACCAATTCTTAGCTTGCAAGGTTTTTAGTGCCCATTTTCTCAGTCATCTTTACACAACCATTGATATTCCCATCTTCAAGATGACAACGTACGTTCTGGCAGATTTAATTTTCCAGAAGCCTATAGCTTCTGGGCTTTGAACAGAGGTTTTCAAGGTGCCTATGACCCCAGCTTTCCAGAATATCACCAGTAAGCAAAAGCTGGGAGCTCCCAAGATGAGAGGATGTGCTGAATATTTATGCTTTCAATCAACCAACACCTACACAAGGGAGCTGGGAGGGGTACTGTATCTGCTCTACTAGTGGAGGCACAGCGTTCTTCCTTCCTTTCTAGCTTGTAGGAAAACCAAGCACTCTGGTCAAACATGTAGGGAAGAGATATATTCCTCCCCTATCAGCGTGCAGTGTGGAGAGAATGAAATGGCATGTAATGAAACATGGGGATCCCTGCTCATTAGGTAGCGAGCAAAAAGCTAATTTAGCAAATACTTATGTCATGGGTTAAGGGAAAAACATGATAGGAGAATCAAGGTAGATTAGAAAGCAAGTCAAGTGCCTCCTATGGAGAAGATTCACTGTGATACTGCTTGAATTCTCATTACTCTATGTTGGCTTGATAAAAGGCAGAACCAGCTGAGAAAGGCTGAACTCTGAAAACACGTACACAAAATCAACCCAGCAACCTGGGGTCATGTTCTTCCATTTGTTAATAAAAGATTCAGGCTGGCAACCTAATAACATCTTCCACACCACGGCGCAAAGTGCACTCTATAAACATCCTTTACGCCTTAACACTGAAGAATGTATCACAAGCTACTATCATCATCTCCTTTGCCATTGCTTTTTAAAAGCATAAGTACATTTATCCTATATTTAACCATGCAATTAGTATGAATAGGACATTGATGCTTTACGGAAAGGGCATATTAATGAGACACTGATATGATGAATATTTTAAACGCAATGCCATCTCACTCCGCACACACTGTTCTGAGCATGTTACAGAGTATGATCAGTGCATTCAGAAGTGTCACTGAGCATCTGACAACGTTCTGTCCAATCCAGTTTCACAATACCGTCTTTATGTAACTGGCACACAGCATCAAGACAGAGAAAAGGACAGGAACAAAATTGACAATACATGCACAAAAACAGGGATGAGAAGATTCACAGAATATTTTTAAATGTCTGCTGCATTTTAATAGATGGTATTGATACAAAACCATTGTCCATGTAGAAAACACGGCCACCAAAGACATTACGGCATTATACCACCAGTCAGTGTGGCATGGACCTCATCTCCACTTTAGGTAGCAGTAGATGCACAATTTGGTATTGTGGATACACAAAGTTTATACACTTAGCAGAATCAACTGATAAAAGCTTTTCATGGATTGTACCACTTCAGGCTGCAGGTGGGGGTTGTCTACCTTAACGTTTCTCCATTGAAAGACATCTAAGATGTCAGGGAGTTCTGCCTAGCCTTCTTCCAGACACTTATCATTAGAGCTTGTTTGGAGAGATGGCTTATGACAGTTCACATTGTCTTTCATGGTAGTATGGAATCCCACCTCTCTTCATTACCTGGCCACCCATGCACCATCACCTGCTAAGGAATTCCCAAAGGGCTTGTCAATATCACCTTGTTTTACCTTGAAATTGAGATGACGGGATAAAAGGTGTCCGTCTAGCTTTTAAATATAAAATACATAGGATGGGCAACCTCACTCCAGTGCTGGAGTGAAAAGTGACATTGACAGGTTAGGGGTAGCTGACAAACTTCACCTAATTTTTTCACCTTTTTCCTCCATGGAGCATCAACTACAGCCTCATGGAAGCTCTTATGGAGAAAGGAGCAGACAAGTAAAGTTTCCTTAGCTGCAGTGGTTTGTGCAAAATGCTAGTTCGCGGGCTAATTATTTTCCCCCTTTTGCGAGTAGAGCCAACAGCAACAATGTTGTGGAAGGTGTACTTTAAGGGCTGAAGTTACCCCAGCAGAAACAGCCCTGGGGTTCTATCCCATGCCAGTCCTACTTAGAGTAGACCCGCTAAAATGAATGGGACTTACATTAAACTAACAAGGGATACAACCAATGGGAGGGTGATGTTTCCTCATCAAAACTATCCATTGCATGGGGACTACCTATTGAACGATTAGCCTTGAATAAGGCTAATATTTCTATAGCATTTGCAAAAAACAAAACAAAACAAAACAACCCAAAGCCCTTTTATTATTACCTCTTGATTCTGCTGAATGTGTAAATTGACCCTAACAGAAGTAAACGTCACAGGACTCCTCATGTTCACTAACTCGTATATGCTACTGCAAGATACAACTGAATCATCAAACACAAGACCCATCTCCATTATGGGTTTTCTGTACCTTCAAACCAAAAAGAGAAATGCCCAAATATACCTTAAATACAGCCAAGAGAGGAGAGAAAAGGGGGGAAATCTTAAAGGGAGCTTGCTGAGGGCAAAGTCCATTCCCAAACCTTTAGTCTGGGAAGACGCGTATGACACTACACATATTTCATTTTAGCTGTAAAGTTAAAGGGGGGAACAAAACATGTACACAGGTGGTACAACGTTGCCTCTACACCCGTACAGGTAAACTGAAGTTGCTCTAAAGGGCAAAAAAAAACCACACCTCAGTTCCTTGCAGCCTTTGCAAACACCTGCATTTAACTCAATGCAAACACGGAAAAATAGTCACACGTCACCTTTACATGAACTTGCCAGCTTTTTCTTACACGGAAATCATTCTGTGTTGCAAACTGAACACAAGGAGCCCTTAGGACATGGTTGGCAATTGCTAAAATCACCCTACTCCCTACAACAGGGGCCAGTCAGAGGACCCCCAGTAACAGGAAATCTTGGCAATTCTTGAACAGGGTGTGTGAAGGGGGGAAAGAGCCTCTATTCTAGCTAAACCTTGAATATGGGGGGAAGAGCTTGGCTAAGGGGCAATTCAAATTATGAAAAGGCAAGTAATGCTCCCCAAAGCCTAGATGTTAATCGGGGGGGGGGGGGGGGGAAGCTGTCAATTGGGCAAAAGAAATCCCAAACCCCTCTCCCATTTTGAAAAGAGGAAATCTCGCCCTGGCAACAAGGGGGTTCCTCCCAAACCATAGGAGCTGCCTCAATTCTATACTCACCCCCCCAAAAAAGTCCTAAATACAGGGACCCCTAGTCCTACACTGACCCCCAAAAATCACAACATATGGGGACGGGAAGCCTCCACCCCAACTTTTCCCTGGGCTTTGAAAGCAAAGGTAACCCCAATCCCACAAACCCCTTTCTGAAATGATAAAACGAATATGTGGAGGGACCTCCATCCTTAGTCCTTAGTTACAGGGAGGGAGGGAAGCCCTGATCCCAAAAAAGACGGAAGGGAACCTCAGCCCCAGATATGACCCCCAATGTTACAGAGCTGGAACTACATTGATATTATCACCCAACCCAACCCTAGATGTGGAAAGATTCAAACTCCTCATCCTCCATGACAAGGGGGGAACCCCCCATAACGGAGGGAGCCCCCCAGCCCAAATATTTCCCCACGGCAAAGGGAACAGGGACTCAACCCACACCTACAGCCTCCCCCACACACAGGCACCACCACCCTACACAAAAAGAAGCCCCCAACCCCAAATATGGAGTAGACTGGACTATCACCCCGAAAAACACAAGACAGGGGAGGGGGCGAGTCTTGGAGGGGTCCCCCCATATATGCCCTCGGGTTACGGGGAGGGGGGCTCTGACTTCCAAGGCGAGAGGGGACCCCAGGCCCACAGAGGAGGAGGAGGAGCAGGCAGGGGCGGGATGCGCGTCCAGGCGAGCCCGGCGCGGGTCCTGCCTCGAGCGGCCCTGCCTGCCCTACCTGGCGAGGGGGCGAAGCTGAGCGGGCGGGTCTCCTCTGGGCCTCTCCGCTTCCTTCTCGGCTCCCGCCGCCGCTGTATTGCTGCTGCTGCTGTTGCTGCTGCTACCACCTCCGCCGTCTCCCTCCGTCCCTTTCCCTCGCTCGGCCCCAACTCGGCGGGGAGGAGCCGCGGCCGCGGCCTCTCGCCAATCCAGGGCCCGGGGCGGAGCCGCGACGCCGAGTAGGGGACCGCCCGCCCGCCCCCGGCAACCCGCCCGGGTTGGCTTCAGGCTGGCTGGCGCTGGGCCCGGCGGGGCACCCTCCGACCTGCCGGCTCCCTTCGCCCGCCCCCGTCTCTCCTGCCCTCCCTCAGCCGTGCCAGGGACGGACGGGCCGCCCGCCCTCCTCCTCCGCCTGGCTGAGGGGATTTCAGGCCGAGGAGGGCCAAGCACAGCCCCACAGTGCCAGCCGCACAAAACCCAGCGCCATGGACTGCTCTAATAATAATAATAATAATAACAATAATTAATAATAATGTATTTCTTACCCGCCTCTCCCTCCGGATCGAGGCGGGGAACAACATCAAATATAAAATACACAACGGATTATTTATTTATTTATTTATTGCATTTTTATACCGCCCCATAGCCGAAGCTCTCTGGGTGGTTCACAAAAATTAAAACCATGAAATCATTTTAAAATATATAAAACAAGGCACAATCTAAAAACACAGAATAACATACAATATAAAAACACAACCAGAATAAAACCAAGCAGCAGGAATTAATACAGATTAAAATACAAATTTAAAACAGCAAGGATTAAAATTGAGTTAATTTAACTGTTAAAATACTGGGAGAATAAAAAGGTCTTCACCTTGCGATGAAAAGAGTACAAAGTAGGCGCCAGGCGAACCTCTCTGGGGAGCTCATTCCACAGCCGGGGTGCCACAGCGGAGAAGGCCCTCCTCCTAGTGGCCACCTGCCTCACTTCCTTTGACAGGGGCTCATGGAGAAGGACCCCTGTAGATGATCTTAGGGTCCGGGCAGGTACATATGGGAGGAGGCGTTCCTTTAGATAACCTGGCCCCAAGCCGTTTAGGGCTTTAAATGTTAGTACCAGCTAACCACATAAAACTAATACGTTATTAAAATGCCAATAAAACACCAATAAATATAAATAGGAAAGGTGCCAGGCTGGTGGTGCCAGGCTTCTCCATAACAAGATGCCAGCTTTTGGGGGCAGGTTGGCAGAAGCCAGCTTTTAAAAGTCGGTGGTGCCAGGCCGGGTCTAAGGTCTGCCTCTGGCTTTTAATGTATTAATTTTATATATTTTAACCAGTTTTATATATTTTATATTGTTTATATTTATGTTGATCCGGAGGGAGAGGTGGGTAAGAAATAAATTATTATTATTATTATCATAATGAAAGGCGGTGCCAGGCCTTTCATTAAAAGCCAGAGGCAAACCTTAGACCCGGCCTGGCACCACCGACTTTTAAAAGCCGAATGCCAGCCTAAAAAAAGCCAGCCTGGAACAAAGTAGTGGTGTAAGTTTTACACAAATGTGAACCTTAAACCAAGCCTGATACTACCTTTAAAAAAAAAGGCAGATGTGAACCTAAGACCCAGCCTGGTACCACATTCCTGTGTAAGCCAATTGCCCATGTAAAAGCCAGACTGGTACCAGGGATCGTTGTGTTTTGTTTTACACAAGATACAAACCTTAGGCCAAGCCTGGAACCACCTTTCTTGAAAAGCCAGATGTGAACCTGAGACCCAGCCTGGCAAAACCATCCTTTTAAAGCTAAATGCCAGCCTAAAAACCAGGCTGGTACCAGCTGTTGTTTTATTACACAAGATACTAATCTTAGACCGAGCCTGGTAACACCTTTGTTAAAAAGACATATGCAACAGTTAGATCCAGCCTGGTATTACCTTCTTTTTAAAGCCAAATGCCAATCTAAAAGACAGGCTAGTATGAGTTTTTGTTCTTTCAATAAGTTACAACCCTTAGACCTAACCTGATGCCACCTTTCATTGAAAACCAGATCCAAACCTTAGACACAGCCTGGTACCACCTTCTTTTTAAAGCCAAATGCCAATCTAAAAGCCAGACTAGTACAAGGTGTTGTATTTTTTACACAAGATACGAAATTTAGATTCAGCCTTGTACCACCTTCTTTTTAAGCCCAGACCCAACCTGGTACCACTTCCTTTTTTTATGCCAGATGCCGATCTAAAAGTAAGATTGCGAACCAGGTATTGCTGTCTTTTACACAAAATATAAACCTTTGACCCAGCCTGGTACCACGTTTTTATAAGCAAGGTGGCAACCTTTAAAACCCAACCCGGTGCCAGTTTGGGGTTTCTGTTTTTACACAAGGTGCTAACCTTGGAACCAAACTGATACGGGGGGGGGGGGGGTGTTACATTATTTAGTATTATTTTTTACCTCACCTTTCTACCAAAAAATGGCACTTATTTTTTTAAGCACAGTGCCAATCAATCAAGGATGATCCAGCTCTCTCTTTTTAAAAGCAAAGTGTAGACTTTTGTTGCTAGGCTGGTAATTTTTTTCTTTTCTTTTTTAACATAAGGTGCTAATCTTAGAAACAGTGTGATACCAGCCTGTTCCACAATTGCCAGGCACTTGACAACCCACTGCTAAAGATTAAGCATGGCTTCCATGTTGAACTTTCCCCGGCCATTTAGCCTCTGTCCACATTACAGTCTTCCCTGTGCTTAAGGAGAAGAAGAGCTATAATGCACAGTCCTATCTTATCGTGGTCCGGGGGGGGGGGGGGAGGGGTTGATTTTGTCAGAGTAATTAGCGGATTGGCCAGACTACTGTACTTCTTGTGTGGTCAGCAGATTATGTAATGAATGCACTTATCAAGGCTTTTGATGGCTATATATGTAGCGCACACCACCTTATCACCATTGGTTTGAATTAAGCAAAACAACGGCTTGCAGCCAGTGCATAGGAGTCCGGTTTCTCAAGATCGCCTAAAACCCACAAGTCAGTGGAGTCATCTGCCTCAAATGCTAGCGGAGCATATGCAGTGACGATACTCCAGGGTACTGAGGTCCCTTGGGCAAGACACCCTCAATGGGCCCCCTCCCTCATTGAGTCTATTTTCTCACCAGCTGTTAATTGCTCCTCAGTTGCTTTCTTATCCTTGCTACCACTTCCTTGCTTGACAGAGAGCCAGGGAGCAAGGAGTCCGTGGCATCTCCTCCTCCCCCCCCCCCCTTGTCTGGGCCAGAGCGAGAGGCAGGTGAACAGGATGCAAGACTGAAGGGGAAGAGCGAGTCCAGGGGGCTCTTGTCAATGGGACCCTATGGAGTTTTAGCCCTCAGCAAGTGCCCAGAAGTGCTGATCCTGTACCTTGGCCTTAAGCACATATTTTATAACAAGACTATTGTGAAGGACATGGGTTTCTGAGGCCCTTGGCGCTTCCAGAGGAGGGAGGAGGATGCGCTCCTTTGTTGACATATTTCTGAGCTACTTATCTCTTTCGTACCAGCCGAGAAAAGCAGGTGCTCTTTTAACGAGCAGAGACTTAATGGCTTTCAGCTGAACAACCGTTAGGGAGGGTTTCGTTCCCAGGCGGTGCAAGGGCGGGGGACTAACGAGAGAGTGGCTGATAAACGGAAGCCGGAGACGGGTGGTTCATCTCTCTTCTCTTCGGACCTGGATGCGGTGAAGAGGTGATCTTCGGCTGGTTAGATAGAGCCGGGTGTTAGATAGAGTTTTTATTGTTTTATATGCCTACTTGGTTTAAGGGGGCTTGACACTGTTCAGAGTGTGCCTAATTGGTGGGGGATGCCAATTGTTTTAGTGCTTGTACCGGTTTTGTGCTGCTAACCTCACCTACCTCAATTCCCATCACCCCCCCCCCCCTTGCTCCCCTCTCCTACCAACCCTCTCCTGCTTTGACCAAGGCCTTAACTTAGGATAGTGTGTTAATAAACTTGCTTTGGTCCTTAATTGCTGTGTGGTTATTTCAAGCGTTGGCTCAAGCCAGCTTTGGCTGGGGAACCGGGTGGCGGGACGGGGGTTGTCCGCCACGACAGGGGAACAAGGTTTATGTTTCCTTGACATGGTTGGCAGTGTTGGGATTTATGAGCCAAGCTTGAGAAATAACGGTGAGAACAGTTACTGATTGGGGGTGTAAATTCTGGGAGGCTTCCTTAAACCAACTAGGGAGTGTTAGAGATGCCAGGAGATAAAGACACACCCGGGCCAGGGCCGCGTTGGACCCCGACGATGGGACAGACACCGTCGACAGCGGCAGAGCTTACAGTGGGCTGGGGAAGCGATGAAGGACTCATAGCTGCCCAGCTGAGTGAGGCCACCTTGGAGGAAGAAGCGAAAGTCTCCGCTGCAGAGACGGCAGGGGAGGTTAACCCCAGTCCTAGCCCGGGCGGTTCGGGCTTGATGGCGGGCTCTCTAAAAATGCCACCTCTAGATAGTGAGAGCGGAAGTGATCAAGACGAAAGTATGGAAGAATGGAGGCAAACCATGAAGGAGTTGATGAAGCAACAACGCCGAGCGCAGAGGCAGCATTTGGAGACGGTGAAACTGCAGGCGGAAACTTATAAACTACAGCTCCAAGTTCAAGAGCAGCGCTCTGGGATTAAGGGCGGCCGGCTGGATAGAAAGCTTTTTCCCACTTACAAAGAAGGACAAGACGTCTTAGCTTTTTTCACCCTGTTTGAGCTGGCTTGTGAGGACCAAGAGGTCGACCCGGCGCAGCGGATGGCGGTTCTTTGGGCTCAGGTCAGTGGGGATTTGGCTGACTTAATGGGAACTGTGCCTCGGCGAGAGGCTAATGACTATGAAAAATTTAAAGAGACAGTGAGGCTGCGGTTTGCACTCTCTGCCGAGAACTGCCGGCAGAAGTTTCGGGCGGTGAAAGCAGGGCCCCAAGAAGGATTTATGGCTTTAGCCGCTCGAGTGGAGAAATCTCTGGATTTATGGGTGGAAGCAGTGGGGGCTACCAAAGCCGCCCAATACCATGAGATGTTTGCAATGGAGCAATTTTTTGCAGCCATGCCGGAAGAGCTGGCAGCTCTAGTTAATGACCATCGTCCCACGTCTCTGCGAGAAGCAGCGTTGCTGGCTGATCAGATGGGAGTTTACCGGAGAAGAGAAGCAGCTAAGCCGGCTTGGCCGAAGAGAGGGGGAGCTCCCGCTGGAGGGAGTGGAATTCCAGCAGCCGTGGGAAAGGCGAGTGGAGCCGGGCCGTGGCCCGTGCGGGGCGAAAGAAGAGGGGGGGAAGTTCCTCCCAGACTGTCTTCCACCCCTGCCCCCCCCTCGGGCTGTTATTATTGTAAAGAAGAAGGGCATTTTAAACGCCAGTGCCCGAAGCTACAGGAGAAGAAAGTTCGGGAAAGCACTCCCAGGGTGGGAGCGATTGCGCAGCCGGCTTCTTCCAGCCAAGCCGCTGCCGCCTCCGACTGGGAAGACAGTGAGGGGCCCTCCAGTGGGGAAGAAGATGCCCCTGCCCAGGCTAGTGCGAGACCAGTTCCCAGACCACGCGCCGCATCTCGCCAGGCCCGTGAGGGTCGTGGGGCCGAAGAGGGAGCCTCGTTGGGCTTGGTCCAACCGGGACAGGTCCAGTGGAGCCAGCTGCAGTTCTGTGAGTCTATTACCCTTAATGGGAAGGTGTGTCAAGGGTGGAGGGACTCAGGCGCTTCCCTTTCGGCCGTGGACAAACAATATGTACGCCCTAATCAAATTCTCCAGGGCCAGACTTTTACAGTCACTCCCTACAGTTCCCCCCCGATTACTTTACCTCTAGCCCGGATTCCCACAGAATATCACGGATGGAAAGGAGATATGGTTTTCTTGGTCCATAGCAACTCCCTTTGGCCCATTTTGGTAGGGAATGACTTAGCCTATTTAGCGGCCACTATGGGGGCAGTCACTCGGAGCCAGTCCAATGCTCAGACTTCTACCTCCCTGACTGAACCAGGAGAGGAGCCAACAGAGGAAGAGACCCGAGAGCCAGGGGTTTCTGGATCCAGTGGGGGACTAGAGGAGAGCTTGGAGGAGCCGGTGATCCCATCAGAGGCAAATCCAGCCAACCCTAACCCCGCCTTTAAGGCCGCTCAGCGGGAAGACGACTCCCTTCAGAAATGCCGGGAAGAGGCTGAGAGAGGAGTAGTAGATGTGACCCCCCAGCACCCAGTTCGATTCTTCTGGCAAGATGGAGCCCTTTACAGGGAGTTTGCCCCTAAAGGTTTAGAGCAACCCTGGAAGGTGTGCCGGCAATTGGTGGTGCCACAGGGCTATCGAGAGCCAGTTCTTCAGCTGGCCCATGCTACGGCCTGGGGAGGACATTTGGGGCGGAAGCGTACTTTAACCCGCATCTCTAAAGAATTTTATTGGCCGTTGGTGGCTCAAGCCGTGAAAGATTACTGCCGTTCTTGTGATGTCTGCCAGAGAGTGGGATTCAATCGAGACCATCCTAATGCCCCATTGCAACCGTTACCAATTGTGGAGACACCTTTTGAACGTATTGGACTGGACGTGTTGGGTCCTTTCAATCCCCCTACACGATCCGGAAAGCGGTTTGTGTTAACAGTTATTGACTTTGCTACCCGCTATGCAGAGGCGGTTCCGTTGTCATCCATTACAGCCCCTATGCTGGCTAAAGCTATGTTGTCTATTTGTGCCCGCCTAGGAATGCCCCGGGGTGTCCTCTCGGATCGTGGACCAGGGTTTGTGTCCCAACTGTTCCAGAAGATGTGGGAGCTTGGCGGAGTGGAATATGCCTTCTCAGTGCCCTATCATCATCAGACTAACGGCTTAGTGGAACGTTTGAACCAAACTTTGGGGAAAATGATCCGAGCCTATGCTGTGGACCACCCTACTGACTGGGATCAAGGGCTACCCTTATTGCTCTTTGCTTATAGAGATGCTCCTCAAGAAAGTTTAGGATTTTCTCCTAATGAGTTGATGTTTGGGAGGGAGATTCGGGGACCCCTCACTTTGTTGCGAGAGGAATGGGAGGGACCTGTGGCCAAGACTTCTCCTTCCGTGGTGACTTTTATGCGTAACCTCCAGCGAACGCTACAAGGGGTCCAAGAAGTGGCCAGAGACCATCTTAGCCAGGCTCAAGCAAGCCAACAGGCCTGGTATGATCGGAAGGCCCGGGTGCGAGTGTTTCAACCCGGGGATAAGGTGTTGGTGTTAAAACAGCTTAAGCCGGACAAATTGGCTTTAAAATGGGAAGGACCATTAGTGGTTAAGCAGCGGGTGGGGGAGGTGAATTACCTCCTAGATTTTCCAGACACTCCAAGACAACCTAAAGTGTTTCATGTAAATATGTTGAAACTGTATGTTGATCGCCAAAATTTTGTATTTGAACTTCAACCCGAGGCGGAAGAGGTGGGGGGCGGCCGGATCAAGCCGTTACAAGCTAAAGTAGAGTCTATTCGAAACTGGCCTATTCCTCGCACCAAGAAGCAAGTTCAGTCTTTTTTGGGCCTGGCGGGGTATTATCGACGCTTTGTTCCTCATTTCAGTGCTTTGGCTGCCCCCTTAACGGACTTGTGTAAAAAGCGATGCCCCCTCCAGGTGAGATGGACCGGGGAGTGCCAACAAGCCTTTGACTCCTTGAAAGGCCAGATGATGGAGGCTCCCATTTTGCAGGCTCCAGATTTTGATTTACCTTTCACCCTCCAGACGGATGCCTCCGAAACGAGGTTGGGGGCAGTGTTGCTTCAAGAAGGGGCCGATCATCAGCTGCATCCGGTGGCCTATCTGAGCAAGAAACTGTTGCCTCGAGAAAAGAGCTTGGCCACCATCGAGAAAGAGTGCTTGGCCATCGTATGGGCCTTGGGAAAGCTGCGCCCCTATCTGTGGGGACGCCATTTCCATTTGCAGACAGATCATTCCCCTTTGTGTTGGCTGGATAAAGTGAAGGGGTCAAATGGGAAGCTACTTCGGTGGAGTTTGGCCCTTCAGGACTTTGATTTTACAGTGACTCATATTAAAGGACGCGACAATGTATTAGCAGATGGGTTGTCCCGGGCCTACCCGAACTAAAGAGGGTGGGGAGAGGACTCTAGAGATTCCCCTACTGAAGAGATGAAGGACTTGGAGGAAAACCCCCAAGTCTCATCTCCTTAAAGGGGGAGATGTGAAGGACATGGGTTTCTGAGGCCCTTGGCGCTTCCAGAGGAGGGAGGAGGATGCGCTCCTTTGTTGACATATTTCTGAGCTACTTATCTCTTTCGTACCAGCCGAGAAAAGCAGGTGCTCTTTTAACGAGCAGAGACTTAATGGCTTTCAGCTGAACAACCGTTAGGGAGGGTTTCGTTCCCAGGCGGTGCAAGGGCGGGGGACTAACGAGAGAGTGGCTGATAAACGGAAGCCGGAGACGGGTGGTTCATCTCTCTTCTCTTCGGACCTGGATGCGGTGAAGAGGTGATCTTCGGCTGGTTAGATAGAGCCGGGTGTTAGATAGAGTTTTTATTGTTTTATATGCCTACTTGGTTTAAGGGGGCTTGACACTGTTAAGAGTGTGCCTAATTGGTGGGGGATGCCAATTGTTTTAGTGCTTGTACCGGTTTTGTGCTGCTAACCTCACCTACCTCAATTCCCATCACCCCCCCCCCCTTGCTCCCCTCTCCTACCAACCCTCTCCTGCTTTGACCAAGGCCTTAACTTAGGATAGTGTGTTAATAAACTTGCTTTGGTCCTTAATTGCTGTGTGGTTATTTCAAGCGTTGGCTCAAGCCAGCTTTGGCTGGGGAACCGGGTGGCGGGACGGGGGTTGTCCGCCACGACAGGGGAACAAGGTTTCTGTTTCCTTGACAACTATAAAGACTAGTCTCTTCCGGTAGGCATATCCAGTGGAATTTTAGAATGCTTTTAGGATGTTTTATTGCTATTTTAATAAAGTGTGTAATGTTTTTAATCAGTTCTATGTATTTTATCATATTTTATATTTACTGTTGTTCCCCGCCTCGATCCAAATGGAGAGGCGGGTAAGAAATAAATGTATTATTATTATTATTATTATTATTATTATTATTACCCCAGGTTCAATCCCCACCATCTGCAATTGATGGAGCTGACGCAGCAGCACTAGGGAAAGGCCTCCTTTGTTCCTGGGACAGCGGAGAAGATAGATACTACTCGGCATGACAGAGCAACGATCCAACTCTGTGTAAAAACGCCTTGATATAGTCACAATCCAGCTGAAATGACCAGAAGCCAATGAAAGACCTAGCACTGTCTGTAAAGAGTTAACCAAACTTTTATTACATGCCCGCCATTTGCCAGATGTGGCCCATTCATCCCAGGTAAAGGCTTAGACAGGTGAAAGGTGAGCAGAGAGGGGAGTTAGAGGAAGAGGGAGGGATGGCTCACATAGGGCGCCATTAGACGGGTGGATTTTCGCATGTTCCTACCGTCGCTATGGCCTCCTGCGCCCAGGGCCCGCCTTCACACCACACTGATTGGCCAAGCAGGGCGGTCTGTCATCCCGCTGGCGGAGGGTCTGCCCTGCCTGTGTGGCATGGAGGAAATTAACTGCTATTGAAGTGCGAGCTTTGAAACTTTTCAAACCTTCAAATTTTCCTGCACGTCTACAATGCTCAAGCTTCAGTTTAAAACAAAAACGAGCAAAATCAGTCTGGTAGCTCTTGGGTAATAAGCCTGATGTTACTGTATTCTTATATAAGATGGTTGCAATTACCCTGAAGTTCAAATGAGAGAAGGAAGCATCACCATGAGATCTGGATACCTCCCAGCAATGGAGAAGTGAGGAGATTGCAATCACACTTAGGCTGCAATCAGGCACGTCGCCAGTCTAAAAGTTTGGGGGTGGGTGCTTAAAAAAAAGTAGGGGGCAGGTCACCTGGATGGCAGACCTTTTAAAGACAAAACGGTAAACTTTTTAAAATCATTTGCTTGTAAAAAAACAAAAAAAGGAGGCCCCTCCAGACCATCCCCAGGGTGTGGGGGATGGCCTGGGTGTGCCCCATATACCAGGGACGCAGACCCTTCCACCCACCAGGGTTTATCACATGGCTGTGGCCCCTTCTAGCCCAAACCCCTTTTCCCCTGGCCATCTGGTGGTTTATTGGCTCTTTGTGAGATCCTCTCCCCACCATTCAAAATGAAATGTCTCCCTAAAGGCTTAGAGTTTAGCAAGAGCCAGCGTGGTGTAGTTGCTAGAGTGTCGGACTGGGAGTCAGGAGATCTGGGTTCTAGTCCCCACTTGGCCATGAAGCTCACTGGGTGACTTTGGGCCAGTCACAGACTCTCAGCCCAACCTACCTCGCAGGGTTGTTGTTGCAAGAATAGGATATAAATGGAATAAGTAAATGTTACCGGAAGTAAAAGCTTTAGGCTAAAATATGCTGGTATGTTAGATATATATTAGCCCCCCCCCCTTTTGGCCTTGCCCCCGCCCACTATTGGTATGTGGCCCTCAAGATCTTCATTGAAATTGAACTCAGCCCTCAGGCTGAAACAAGTTCAAGCGCCCTGCTTGAAGTGAGTCCTGTTGAACTCCACGGGGTTTGCTACCCAGTAGACGTGCCTAGTTCTGGTCACCACAGCTAAAAAAAAGAGAAAAAGATATTATAGAGCTGGAAAAAGTGCAGAAAAGGGCAACTAAATTCATCAAGGGACTGGAGCATCTCCCTATGAGGGAAGATTATGACAGCTGGGATTGTTTAACCTGGAAAAAAGGAGGCCGACGGGAGTCCTGATAGAGGTGTACAAAATCATGCCTGGTGTGGAGAATGTGGAGAGGGAGGCATTTTCCTACCTCTCTCATAAGGCTAGAACCCAATGGGGTCATCCCATGAAGCTGATTGGTGGGAGATTCAGGACAGATAAAAGGACTTCTTCACACAGCGCAGAGTTAACCTATGGAATTCACTACCACAAGATGCAGTGATGACCACAACTTTGGATGGCTTTAAGAGAGGGTTGGATAAATTCCTGGAGAAGGCTATCAATGGCTACTAGCCCTGATGACTGCGTGCTACCTCCAGTATCCAAGGCAGTATGCCTATAATGCACCAGTTGCTGGGGAACATGGGTGGGAGGGTGCTGTTGCACCATGTCCTGCTTTGTGGGTCCCTGGTCAACCACTGTGTGAACAGAGTGCTGGACTAGATGGACCCTTGGTCTGATCCAGCATCAGGGCTCTCCTTATGTTCTTACGATTGCACTGTTGATACACTCTCCACTCACTCAATTATCCGTTACCATCAAGGAACGGTCAGTTCTGTCCTCCGGATTGTACTGTGCAAAGAATAGACTCTCCTCTAGCGGTGGAAAAGGGTGTACTGTACTTGCCTTCTCCATCGATTGCATCTCACCAGTCGGGAGTCAGTAAGCAGCAGTTAGGGATTGTCGACAGATCTGAGTTCACTCTTGTCCGAACGTGGAACCTGCTGGCTCTTTTTTTTAGCAAACGTAAGAGCTGCCCATGAGAAAATTTAGCGTAACTGTCCCTGGATAGCAGCCAGGCCACCCAGAAACAAAAGCTAGACGCAAGGAGAGGAGTCCCTGGACTTCCTAAGTCGGGTGTAATTACATAGGGGATTTAAAAAATGTTTTTAAATATTTAAGGGTGCAATCCTATGCACGTTTAGACAGGACAAAGTCCTACAACTCCCAGCATTCCCCAGCCAGGATTGCACCTTAAAAGAACGTAAGTGCCATGCTGGATCAGACCGCGGGTCCATCTAGTCCAGCACTCTGCCTGTGCTATCTTTTGGGGGAAGGGAGAGACACACTGCAACCCAATCACACCTAGGCAAAAAACCTGGATTCTGCCTGATTCAACCCCTGCCCCTTAGCGTAGCCTTAGTGGGGAACACCCACTAAGTGTTCAAGGGGGTTGAAACCTCCTAATCCCCAGACCCTGCTACACCCTTGCTCATTCTGATGCTGCCCCAGATGTGTTGAACTCCCAACACCCATCATTCCCAGCCAGTTGGGCAAGGCTGCCTTACTGTAGCTAAAGCTGTTTGTGCAACCGGAACACATCTTTTTCCTATTTATGTATGGTACTTGAGAAGTCTGAGGGGAGACATGATAGCACTCTTCAAAGACTTGAAAGGCTATCACACAGAGGAGGACCAGGATCTTTTCTCCATCATCCCAGAGTGCAGGACGCAGAATAATGGTCTCAAGTGACAGGAAACCAGATTCTGGCTGGACTTCAGGAAAAACTTCCTGTTAAAGCAGTACGACAATGGAACCAATGACCTAGGGAGGTGGTGGGCTCTCCCACACTAGAGGCCTTCAAGATGCAGCTGGACAGCCATCTGTCAGGTATGCTGTAAGGTGGATTCCTGCATTGAGCAGGGGGTTGGACTCGATGGCCTGAGAGGCCCCTTCCCTCTATTCTATGGTATCATACAGTTTAGAATAATTCTCCTTTGTTTCGATGGACAGCTCTCACATCCACTGTGGGGAAAGCATCCACCTTGTGTGTTTACATTTTACACCCCTATAATAAAAAGATGCCACTCTGCCCGTCTGTCCCTTGTTCCTGCTCAACGTCAAACCTCCAAGATCGAGACTCTCACAAGCTGCTGAATTTTCTAGGTTGATTTATAATCATGTGACACTTTGCTCATGACAAGGTGTAAGTCAATGGAGAACAACATTTCTGCATGCAACTGAGCACTGGATTGAATTTGGGAGTTGGGTCAGAGGAGTAATTTAAAGAAATTCATTTATTATATTCTGATACCATCCCATAACCGAAGCTCCCTGCAGGGTTCACAAAGATTGACCTTTGCTATAACCTAGCCTGTGCTTTCTATGGAGATGGGCTTTGTTTTGCTGGAAATCCAAAACTGCCAATGATGAAGTGACTTGATTTGGGTGGTGTGTGTGTGTTTAGAAATGCTATCTAGAATGACTGAGGCTCAAACACTTTTTTTTTTTAACCTTATCAAATAATTAGTTTTCCAGGGGAATGCAATCAGGGAGCCTGTGAAGTTGATGAAAGCAGTGGCCGGTGAAAAAACTCTTAACTTGTACCATCAAATTAATAATTCAATCGCCTTGCCAGTGTGCACTGGGCAGTCAAGAAATCACAGTCCATTGATTATAATGTGCAGTGCATGGTTAGTTTTAAACTTGCCAAAGCTGGAAGCAAACTTGAAAGTCAGAATACTAACCTTGCCTTCCAAAGGCAATCTTTGGACCCACTTTTTGGGCCAAGCTATTGCCAAACTGAGAAATGCGGTACCAAACCTTTATTTCCTCCACACAACGGACAGCATAGAAGAGAAATAAATGTACAAGCACTCTCAAAGCACTGACTCAGAAATTTAAGTTCTAGCCAATAAATCCAGCAGTGAAGTGACTGTTCCTACTCCATCAGGGAACATGTTACCATAGAGACAAACAGTTAATTATTTTGTTGAGACACCAGGGAAGAAAAATAGATTTAATAAAAAAATAGTTGTGCAGATTTGGGGTGGGCAGCCATCCAGTCCTTGATCAGGAGTGAGTGATAAAGTTTGTTTGCTGTTCTTTAAATTAAAGCATTCAAGATAGATCGAGATTATTTCAGGTTGTTTTCTGGGGAGGGATCAAATATAATCCAGCGATTTAATCTGCAGTGTGGTCCTGGAAGAGATCTATAATAGGTTTGATTAAAATAAAAACCCCTCTCTGTACATTTTGCCAACATATTTTCTTTTCCAAGCTCACTGAAACCACCTTTGGTCCACCACCTCCCTCTGGTGGATACTCTGAGCACATGGTGACGAATATCAGCAGCGTGTGCAGTGGGCGTTTTAAAGCCCCGTTTGTAGTTTTGCATGTTTTTTTCTCAAATACACAGAGAGGAGGTGCCACTGTGCACTGCAACTTTTGAATCTAAATGGAAAGTACAGGCACCAGATTGCCATAAATTAGTTAGGTCCTGACCAAGTCTGATCCAGTCTTGGAAGGGCAAGAAGAGAGCACAGTACAGATGAGCAGGCAGGATCACTATTCCAAGCAAATCATGCATTTTTAGGATTCAAAATGGCAGACGATCCAAATGAAACGGGATAGCACATGCTAGCAGAGCAGATGCTGGGACCAGCAGAGATGACCTGGGCTAAGCGTTTCAGGCATATTCCTGCAGGCGACACGGATTTATACAAAAGCTGGAGAATTCGGCTTCACAAATCGGGAGATAAGGCTCGTTTTAGCAAGCCAAGTCGAAATCATCGCGTTCTTGATTGTAGTTGAGCACATGTTGGCGGATGCGAGAGGAGTCAGTCCAGGTGATGAAATCCTCCATGGCCCGCGTCACCAAGAATGCCGGATCGGTCACAACTTCAGGGCCGAGCCGAATATGTCCCTGCTCCACGAAGGTCACGGCAGCTTTCATGTTCTGGGCCATGCGGAGCTTCAGGAGTAGACAAGGCAAGCGGCGGCGGCAGAAGGAGGTGGCCGAGACACGGTCGCACTGCTCCAGAGAGCTCTTGGAGGCCACCAGGCCCATGGCATAAAGCTTCTCCAGGAGCGCAGCTGTGCTCCGAGCCCGGAAAGCTGACGATTCCGGAGCATCACCCAAGTCTCGGATCCGGCGAGCCAGCTCCCGAACCGCCCTGCTCAGCTGGTTGTAGCGGGTGTAATCCTCCCTGCGCTGCAAGCGGTAGCGACGGAGCACACGCAGCTCAGCAAGGTTCCCTGCGGCAGCTTCCCAGTTCACCAGGTCTAGCTTCTTGAGGAGCTTTTGCTCATGGAATTTCAGCTTGCGCACCATCTTTTCTTCCTAGATTAAATGAATCATCGAGAGTAATTTACTTATCACACTTTTATTATTAACGTTACATAAAGTTGACTGTAATAAACATTTATACCTAAAATTATCGAAGTGCCATGAAGACATTAAAAGAGACAGTCCCTGCCTACAGGCTTGGAATGTAATAGACATAGCCCAGAAAGGGAAAGGCATATAGCACTTTGTGTCAATGCGCTCAAGGTAGTTTATGGAGAAGGATCTTAGCTCGGTGGAAGAGCGCAGACATTTAACACAAGACATCCCAGGCTCAGTCCCTGGCATCTCCAGTTAGGAGGATCTGGTAGCAGATAAAGGAAAGATCTTTACTTGAGAGCATGCTAGGCTAGCTGGGAATGATGCAAGTTGCAGTCCAACACACCTGGAGGACACCAGGTTGGGGAGGGATGCCTCAGAGAGCTGCTGGTAGTTGGGAGTAGACGACAGTATTGGACTAGATATATCACAAGTCTGACTGGGAGTAACTTGGTTAATTCTATTTTTAAATGCTTTAGCTAAGTTGGAACTTTTTGCAGCAAATGGTTAACAAGCATGTTTAAACCGTGGTTGTGTAGCCACCATGGTTAGGGACGGTTCACATCATATGCTAAACCATAAAGTTTAGCTCAAAATGCTTAACCACCGTGGCTTATCATGTTGTCTGAGCAGGGTCATAGTCTGATCTGGAAGAACACAGCTTCCAATTAAGATTAGAATTAAAAATAATAGCAAAGCGGAGAACCTAGTCTTGGGGTAGGTGCCAATATTACATAAGGGGAGGACTGCTGAATTAGACCAAGGGTCCATCCAGTCCACCACTCTGTGGCCAACCAGCTGTTGACCAGGAACCCACAAGCAAGACACAGGTGCAATATCACCCTCCCATCCATGTTCCCCAGCAACTGGTGTATACAGGCTTACTGCCTCTGATACTGGAGGTTGCACTTAGCCATCAGGACTAGTAGCCATTGATGGCCTTCTCCTCCATGAATTTATCCAGCCCCCTTTTAAAGCCATCCAAATTGATGGCCTACATCTTGTGGTAGTGAATTCCCTAGTTTAACTATGCACTGTGTGGAAAAATACTTCCTTTTATCTGTCCAGAATCTCCCATCCATCAGCTTCATGGGATGACCCCACTGGGTTCTAGTATTTTGAGAGAGGGAGAAAAATGTCTCCCTATTCAGGGGGACGCCAGCTGCGCCCCTTCCTAGAGTTGGAAGACCTAAAGATGGTAATGCACGCGCTGGTAACTTTGAGGCTCAACTTCTGCAATGCGCTGTACATGAGGCTACCTCTGTGCCTAGTCCGGAAACTTCAACTTGTTCAAAATATGGCTGCCAGGTTGGTCACCTGTACACCTAGAAGTGACCCAATTACACCAGCTTTAAGATCACTCCACTGGCTGCCAATTAGTTTCCAGGCAAAGTACAAAGTGTTGGTCATTACCTTTAAAGCCCTACATGGTTTGGGTCCAGGTTACCTGCGGTATTGCCTTCTCCCATACAATCCGCCCAACACGCTCAGGTCCTCTGGGAAGAATTTACTACAGCCGGCCAAAACTATGCTAACAAACATTACCCTTCTCTTCTGCCACTCCCAGACTGTGGAATGACCTGCCGGAGGAGACTCATCAATTTAACAGTCTCTCTGACTTTAAGAAAGCCATAAAAACCGATCTCTTCCGGCAGGCCTACCCAGTCGAATTTTAAGAGTTTTATCTGTATTTTAATAATGTATTAATTTTATATGCTTTTAATCAGTTCTATGTATTTTATGTCATTTGCATCAATGTTGTTCCCCGCTTCGATCCTGGGGGAGAGGCGGGTAAGAAATAAATGTATTAACCATGCATGATTTTGTACAGCTCTTATCATGACTCCCCTCAGCCTCTTTTCCCCCAAGCTAAACCACCCCAGCTGCTGTACCCTTCCCTCATGCGGGAGATGCTCCAGCCCCACAGACTGTCCTGCCCAAAAGATGCTCCAGCTGTGTGAAGAAGTCCTTCCTTTTACCTCTACTGAATCTCCCAACCCATCATCTTCATACTTCTCTATCCACATTTTCCACCCCACATGCAAGGGGCCTGCGCCCCTGCGCCCCCCCCCCCCCGGAGATGCGAGCGGCCCACCTACCCTGGCGCTGCTCCAACCAGCCAAGAACCAGACTCCGCACCGAACGTTCCAACACCACCCGG
The DNA here is from genome assembly GCA_029215795.1 of Anniella stebbinsi. Classification (NCBI taxonomy): domain Eukaryota; kingdom Metazoa; phylum Chordata; class Lepidosauria; order Squamata; family Anniellidae; genus Anniella; species Anniella stebbinsi. Next base: position 367,498,838 of record JARDYH010000001.1, read on the forward strand.
GCAAGCCCCACGTGGGAAGGCCTCTTCCACTTCCGGTTTCCCCCTCCACTGGAAGAGCTCCGCCCCCTTCTGAACGTAGACTTATGATTGAAGATAGGTACATGCTACTCAGCTTCCGGGCTGACTTAAAAACATAAGAGGCCTGCTGGAGAACACCAAAGGCCTATTTTGTGTCGCATCCTGGTTCCCACAGTGGGCAACTAGACACCGCAATGGGAAGCCCACAATAGGACAAGCAGGCTGCAATCCCTCTGGGGTTCTGAGACATCCATCCTCGGAGCCTGGCAGTGGCATACGTCCATCATGGCTGGCAGCTGGTTCTTCCAGTCAGCCACCGAAAAAAATAAACGGCGTGAAGGAGGGAAAGAAATAACTCCCACCGCAGCAGTCCCGTCTTCAAATAATAGACGTGCTACTCTACACTCTTTTTATCTCTATGAGGGAAGAGGAAGGGGGCGTAGCCGGAAATTCCGGATTTCGTGGCTTCGGGCCAATCACTGGGCTCGGAAGGCGGGAGGATCGTGAGGAGAACTCCAAGCGAGAGGCCGAACTCGTCCTCCAGCGAGAGCGGGCTGGGGCCGCCCCCTTCGCCGATGGTGATAGGTGGGCCGGCGTGAGAGATCAGGAACGCAGCCAGTAGGCGAGCGGTGCTCCGTTCCCCACGGCCAATCAGCGGCGGCGGCGGCTAAAATTTGAACCGGGGTTTCTGAGGGAGAAGCGCTCGGCGGTTTGAGGTCGCGCGCGGAGTCGAGCGAAGGGGGTCAGGAGAGGGAGGACTGCGCGTGCGCGAGGGTGTGAGGCGCGGAGGTGAGTCTATTATTATCATTATTATTATTATTTATTATGTTTATATACCGCCCCATAGCCGAAGCTCTCTGGGAAGAGATCATTTGGTGATGATGTGGACTTCTGAATTATGGTTATGTATATATTTCAGTCCCTATCTGCAGCCTTTCCGTTTTGTTTTGGACTTCGCCTCAGCCCCAGCCAGTACAGCCAATGGGCAGGAGTTCTGGGAGTTGTAGTCCAAAACATCTGGAGGGCACCCGGTTGGGGAAGGGCTGGGCTAGGTAGCCCAGAAAACATGGGATGGGGGAAGAAACGGGGGAAAAGAAAGGAGGGGTTGGAAATGGGGTGAGAGTAGAGACGTGAAGGCCCGGAAAAAAACCAGAAAAATTCAGAAAAAAAACTGGGTTTTTTTGGAAGGCTTTTTTTGTTTTGTTTTTTCTGAAAAATTGGAACAATTGGAAAAAAAGGATGAAAAAATGGATTATGGAATATTTTCTTTTAGCACGATGAATAAAATGTTTAAGACAAGGTGTTCCTATATTACTGCTCCAAATGATTTCTAAAAACTATTTACAGTATCGGATTATCACAGTTTCTGTGCACAGAGGATAAGCAAGTCCTAGATTGCAAACTGAGAGACTACAACTCTCAAATGCAAGAGCAAGATGCATTTCTGCCTCTAGGGGGCACTGCCATTGTCACAAGAGAAGGGAGAAGGTTTCAGTTTCGTTTTTGCTTGTAGGTGGCTCTGTCCTCTTGTCTTGACTAGTCTAGGCCACAAAGGACTGGAAGAAAGTACAGAGCAACAAAAGGGAGCTGAAAGTATACTTAATTGAAAGGTAAGAGTTTAAATTTATCTGATTTCAGAAAATTAAACCATAGTTTAGCTGCATTCGTTTATTTTCATAACCCTTACGTAAATCATAATTTAATTCCTACTAATCTTATTATTTATTGCCCCCCTAACCATAACTTAGTATTTACTTGCAAGCTAGCCACTACATTATTTTTCTCCCCACCCCCCTCAGGAAAATGGTGAGACCAACATCTAGCATATGGAGGCATTTCTACTTTACAAGTTCTTCTGAGAAAAAAAATGTGATCTGCAAATACTGTCAAATGAAATATGCATTTCCAAATGCTACTAGGATGACAAAACACATTCTTGTATGTAACAAGTGTCCAGTAGATATTAAAAAATCCTTCATGGATCTAAGTGAGGAGGATCATAATGATGAAAGTACTACACATAGCTTTCCTCAGCGTTCTCGTTCAAGAAGTCCTTTGTCTGATCAATCTGCAACATCAGCTTCATCACAAAGTATTGTCCCATCAGCAGCATCTTCAAGTAAACAAATATTGAACCAACTGTATCCAAAAAATACTCAATAGCTTCATTTGTAGATCAGGAAAAAATTGATCAAGCTCTTGCAAGAGCAATATATTCTTCTGGAACCCCATTGTCGATTACTGTTAATACATACTGGCAGGAAGCTTTTAAATTACCAAGACCATCATACCGTTTGCCCAGCAGACATTCTTTGAGCAAGCCTCTTTTAGATTCAGAATACGAACATGTAATGGAATCTGTGCAAGGAAAAATCAACGAAGCACTGTGTCTTGCTCTACTTAAGGATGGATGGACAAATGTGAGAGAAGGAATTACAAATTTTGTGATAACAACATCTCAACCAGTTTTTTACAGAAACATTGAAACAGGAGTAGATTAGTGGTAAAATATGTGAAGTCCTGCAGAAAATTGGGAGTGGTAAAGTATTTGCTTTGCTGACTGACAATGCAAGTAATATGAAAGCAGCATGAGAGATCATAATGGATAAGTATCCACATATTACTGCAATAGGATGTTCATCTACTGGGCTAAACTTGCTTCTTAATGATATTATGAAACTGGACACCCTTCAAAGGATCTATAGAAGAGCAAAAGAAGTTATAAAGCTACTCATATTGTAGCTGCAGTTTTCAAGAAGAAGCAAGTAGAAAAAAATGCAAAGAATAAAATAGTGACACTGAAGCTTTGTAGTAAAACTCGGTGGGGTGGAGTGGTGATCGCATTTGAAAGTTTACTAAAAAACAAAGAAGCTCTTCAAGAAACAGTAATAGTTGAGGATCTTAAAGTACCCAGGAGTGTAAGGAACACCGTACTTGATGAGGATGTCTTCTGGGTTCAGCTGCAGTATTCCTTGAAGATTCTAAAGCCAATTTCTCCAGCAATCACTGCATCTGAATCAGACAGTGCACTTTTATCAGAAATTCCTTACCAAATGGGCAAGATAAAAACAACTGTTTTTGAGAATCTCAGTGTATCTCCGCTTACAACTACAGAAGAAAGTAAAGTGAAAGATTTTATTTTAAAAAAGGGAAGCATTTTGTTGCGATCCGATTCATGCTGCTGCAAATCTGTTGGATCCAAGGTTCAAAGGCGGAAATGTCAGTGATGATAGCACTGCTACTGCATTTGACTGGATTATAAAAAAAACAAGCGTCACACTTAGGATTTGATGTTGGAAAGGTACTTTCAAATGTTGCAGGATACAGAACATCTTCAGGGATTTGGTCCAGGAATGCAGTCTGGGATTCTGCCAAACATGTCCCTCCTACAACATGGTGGCAAGGTCTTTGCACAACACAGCCTCTGTCTCCTCCTGCGTCTCGCCTTCTTCAGATTCCTCCATCTTCTGCAGCATGTGAAAGAATCTGGTCTATGTTTGGAAACCCTCACACCAAATCAAGAAATAAATGGACACGTGAAAGGGTAGAGAAGCTTGTTTCAATCCGGGCAAACCTTCAGTTTTCAGAAATCCATGATAACTATGATGATGACAAACCCAACGATGCAGAAGCAGAGACTGAAACTGATAGTGATAGCTATAGCTCAGAGAAGGGGTCTGATTAAATGTCATGTCTATTCATTGAATCTTGTTTCCCCCCTTATTTTTTTCTCAGTTCTTTTTATGGGAATGGGTGCTTTATATCTGCTTGACACTGGAGGACTAGGGGACTAGCAGAGACATGCTTTTCTTTGTTACTAACGTTGATGGTTTCTTCTGGGTTTTTTAAAAAAACATTTTTGCCTCATAAACTGGCAAAAGCAAAGAGGTTCTTTACAGTTCAGGTTTTCCTTAACATTCAGGAGCTTGTAGCTCCATTTGTTATCAAATAAAGTAAAAAAAATTAAAAAGTAAATTCAGTTTGTAATAATTGTTTGAATTCACTGTACTTTGAATATACCAAATGTGATAATTTTATGCCAGCCCAACTTAAACATAATTACATTTTATGTTCCTAAAGTAACGAAGTGACTTTCAATCTGTAAAACCTGCTAAAATTGCATCTTTTTCAATTTTTCCAAATTTTTTTTGGTTTTTTCTGGAAAAAAACAGGAAAAATGGATTTTTTCTATGGCTTCAAAATTTCTGGGAATTTTACATCGCTAGGTGAGAAAAAAAACACATGGGAAACTTTGGGGGGACGGACAGCTTCCCCATAACAACACAATAATGGTTCTTGCAGGGTTGCTAGAAAGATGGAGCCGGTTTATTTTGGCGTGAGCTTTTGTGGATGTGTACACTAGAGTCTGTCAAAGCTTGTGCCAGGCTTTCGCAACCTGGTACCCCCAGATATGTTGGATTACAACTCCCATCACTCCTAGTTAGCATCCTCATTTGGGGTTGGTGGGTGCTGTGGTCCACACATCAGGGTGGAGATGGAAAACCGCGTTGCAGGTTGGCTTATTGATTTAAAATAATTCTAGGCCTCCTTTCAGGGCAGCAGTCTTCCCAACGGGGTATAAGGCCATCGAGTCCAACCCCCTGCTCAATACAGGAATCCACCTTAAAGCATGCCTGACAGATGGCTGTCCAGCTGCCTCTTGAATGCCTCTAGTGTGGCAGAGCCCACCACCTCCCTAGGTCATTGGTTCCATTGTTGTACTGCTCTAACAGTCATGACGTTTTTTCTGATGTCCAGCTGGAATCGAGCTTCCTTTTAACATGAGCCCATTACTCCCCGTCCTGCACTCTGGGATGATGGAGAAGAGATCCTGGCCCTCCTCTGTGTGACAACATTTCGAGTATTTGAAGAGTGCTCTCCTGTCTCCCCCCCCCCCTCTTCTCCAGGCTAAACATGCCCAGTTCTTTCAGACTCTCCTCATAAGGCTTTGTTTCCAGAACCCCCTGATCATCCTCGTTGCTTTCATCTGAACACGCTCCAGCTTGATGGAGCGTGTTCTCTGATGCAGTCGGTTCTGGTTGTCAATGCTTTCGTTGTACATCTTTTAAATCCATAGAAGAGTTATTCAGTGTGAAATGTTCTTCCTCCTTTATTTCTGTAGAAATAAAAAAATGCTTTCTTAAAGGAAATAAAAGTGGGGTGGGTGGGGGAGGAACTGATCTAGTCTCTCACGGGGGTCTCTTTCCTTCCTCCTTCTCACACGCATACTTTTTATATAGAATTAATTTGCTAAAGATGTTACTCCAATATCTTACATATTCTTTGTACTGTTTTCTTGCAATATTTTCTGTAAGTAGCAACTAGCTTAGCAGTGGAGCTATATACAGGGAGGAAGAACAAAATCTATAATGTAATTTTTATTTTCCTCATCTCGCTTTATATCTAGAATAAATAAAATGGATACAAATTTTGCTACTCGGTACAAAAAGGATCTGAGTACCGCAACCCTCAAGACAAAACTGGTCCGCCGAAAGTCTGTGTTTCAGAAGGAGAACAGGCACAATGAGTTTAATAAGGGCAGGCAGTTTGGAGTGATTGATGCCAATGTACAGTCATCAAGAGACAAGGAACTTCCTCAGTTAGAAGAGACAGGCGAAGGAGACTCCTCAAAGGGCAAAAGGAAGCCAAGTAAGTGAAGACATGTGACTAATGTTTAACAAAGTTCTTGTTTTTAGTCTTTGCCACTGGGCTCCTCCCTCCCTAAATCAAATAAATTACTGAGCTATTTTTTTTCTCTTAAGACTTGGATCTATTTAATTTACTCTACATTTGGGAGTAAGTCATATGGGATGTTTTAATGCAAATATAATAATAGGTTTAATCCTATTCAGAGTAGACCCATTGAAATTAGGTTAGACTAACATTGGCCTTAGAATTTTAAAGTTGGAAGGGGCCTTGGAGGCCAACTAGTCCATCCCCTGCTCAATGTGGGATGCAATTGCAGCATCCCACATTGGTCGTTAGTGAAAGGGAGCCTACCACCTCCTGAGTCAGTCTGTTCTACTTAGCTCTTCTCTTTAGGAAATTTCTCCTGATATTTAGCTTGTCTGCCTCCTTGCAATTTCTACCCATTTTCTAGACCTGCCATTTGGAGCAACAGAAAACAAGTTTGTTCTGCGTTGTGCATGACAGCTCTTCCAACATTTGCAGACAGCTTATCATGTCTCCCTTTAACCCTTCTCCAGACTAAACACGCCCACCTCTTTCAACTGGTCCCCATAGGACTTGGTTTCCAGGCCCCTCACAATCTTGGTTGCCATCCTCTGAAGATGCTGCTTCTTAATGGTTGTGTTCAGACAACACAATAGCCAATAGCGGGTTAATTGTCAACTCCACAATTGGTTATCGAGGGGGTACTCCCCCCCATGACATGCTTATAATCAACCGTGGTGTGGATTAAGGCCAGCGTTGAGTTGACTATTAGTCAACAGTGTTTGACTGACACATCCCACGCCACCTCTCCCCCCAGTCCTCCCGCTGGTATCCCATCAGCCATTGTGAGTTTTGCTGGCTGGACTAGAGCAGCTGCCACTGCTTTGGTCACTCTTGCCAGGGGACTCTGTAGTGGTCAAAAATAGCCTACTGTGTACAACGAAATCGTCAGTGGTGCCCGACAAGACGACACACTAACCAACGGTTGTTCAAATAATCAACTCTGCGCAGCATTGGTTATTTGCATTGGTTATTTTGGCCAAATAACCAACCATGGTGTGAAAAATCCTGACAGACGAAACAGTAACCCACCGTTGACTATTTAACCCACTGTTGGTTATTATGTCGTCCGAACCCATTCAGTGTCCATGTCCTTCTTAGAATGTGGCACCCTGACCAATACTCCACATGTGGTCTGACCAGAGCAGAACAGATTGGAAATATTACTACTTATGGTCTTATGATAGGGCCCATAGCTCAGTGTGATAGAGCACATGCTTTGCATGTAGAAGATCCCAGGTTCGAGGCCTAGTTTCTCCAGGCGGGGCAAGGAAAAAACCTTGCCTGAACCCTGGAGAGCTGTTTCTGCCTGTCAGTGTCAACAATACTGGGCTAGATGGACCAAGGGTCTAACTCAGTATAAGGCAGCTTCCTAGCTTCCTATGCCTCTGTAAATGCAACCTAAGATAGTATCAACATTTTAAACAGCTAAATGCAGGACTTTGCATCTCTCTCTGTTGAACATCTTCTTGTTTTCAGCCGATTGTTTCAGCCTGTCAAGATTGCTTTGAATCTTGATGGCGTCTTCTGTGATATTATCCTTCCCAGCTTTGTGTCACTTGCACATGGATGGAAAGGACTGGGTTGCCCATCCTGATTAAGTTGTTGTTATTTGTTGGAATTTAAACTCTTCCCCCCCACCACCCATATAGCCCAAATCCCAAAGTCTGCAGCTAAGACCCGTGGACAGGAGCGCCTGGAAATGCTGCAGCGTTACAAAGCTGAAAAAGAACTTCGCAAGTTGAAAGAGCAGAGAGAGAAGCCTGTATTTAAATGTGGGCGATTCAGACCGGAGGACCCTGGCTTCCTTCCAAACGCATCACAGATCCCACGACTGAGCAAGCCGAAGGAGAAGGTAAATGAAAATAGCAGGCATTGTACTTAGAATCATAGAATACTAGAGTTGGAAGGGGCCTACAAGGCCATCAAGTCCAACCCCCTGCTCAATGCAGGAATCTACCTTAAAGCATCCCTGACAGGTAGTTGTCCAGCTGCCTCTTGAATGCCTCTTGCGTGGGAGAGCCCACACCTCCCTAGGTCATTGGTTCCATTGTTGTACTGCTCTAACAGTCAGCAAATTTTTCCTGATATCCAGCCGGAATCTGGCTTCCTATAACTTGAGCCCATTATTCCACGTCCTGCACTCTGGGATGATGGAGAAGAGATCTTGGCCCTCCTCTGTGTGACAACCTTTCAAGTATTTGAAGAGTGCTATCATGTCTCCCCTCAATCTGCTCTTTTCTAGGCTAAACATGCCCAGTTCTTTCAGTCTCTCCTCATAGGGCTTTGTTTCCAGACCCCTGATCATCCTCATTATGTGACTCCTCTGTATTCCTTTTCCCAGTCATTCACTTGGGCTCAGTTCATGCATCATAGCTAACGATGCCTTGGGCTTGCGCAAGCTCCCTGCTCCGCCTGTGCGTTCCCAACTCCTTCCTCTTGTTTGTGTCCAAACCAGAATCAGAAACTATGGTTTAAATTGGGCCTTCCATTCCAGTTTGGAGGCCAGCTACGGCAAGTGTGGGCCAGAAAGGGAGAGGGGGAATCGGGATGTGATGCTGAAGGAAAGAGCGCTTGAGCACAAGGCTCATTCACAATGGCCAGGCCATGATTTGGTAGCTGTTAGGTCTGAACTGGATCACAGCGTTCGCTTGTGTACTTCCATTAAAGTCAAAAGCTTTAAACTAGAGCATGTTTGTTAGGCTAGCAAGATTGAAATAAAATAGCCCATGAAGATTCAGCTGGTGTGAGCTAATTTGTTATTTGCTTTCTGCTGGCTTAAGATCTCACCCTGGTTTTTTTCAAAAAGAAACAAGCATTTAAAAAAAAAATTAGAAGCAGCTTTTCTGTAAAGCAACTTACAATAAAATATCGATTATACAACAGCAATAATACAACAGCAATCCCCAAAAATAAGAACAGCAAAACGAAACATTTTTAAAAGCCTTATGGCGATCCCTAATTGGTTAGGAGGTACAGATTACTCCAAATCGTGTGGGTGGGGAGGGTGTTATATGTTTCTTGCTAAAACTATAATATATAACGCATGGGAATGGGAAATTTGTCTCAATCTTTGGTCTCCTCCTAGGAAGCACCACCTGTTGTGCGGATGACGCGATCGAAGACAAAGAATCAATTGCTAGAACCAGTTGGACCATCAGCTAGATCACACCTTCCAGTAACTTCTTCTGTATGTTTATTCTTGTTCATATAGCTTGAATGTTGGGACCAGGATACCTGAGAGAGCGCCTTCTCCCTTACCAACCTGCCCGATCACTGAGGTTGTCAGAGGGCATGCTCCTGGTGGTTCCACATGGGCCTGTGTCCCGATTGGAATCCACCAGGAGAAGAGCCTTTAGTGTAGTGGCCCCTTCTCTGGGGAACTCTCTGCCCCTGGTGGTCAGGCAGGCGCCAACATTAGGCTTTTCGAGAAGCCTACCTCAACTGACCAGCCACTGTGTTTTTCTGGTTTCTTTGTTGTTGTTTTAATTGAACAATTTTAATTTGCTTTTTAATATTATTTTCTTTTACTGTTTGTACTTATGTTCAGTGCTCTGGAATCTATGTTAGGCCCCCTCTACAAGAATTTGGCTTGATGCCTGGTTGCCCGATTATGCGCATCTTCTCACCATCGCTTTTACGCCTAATTCCTATAAACGACAGGCGGTGAAGCGCATAACCGGCAGTATGAAACACGCTTTAAAATGATTGAAATGTGGAGAATCGCTTGTTTACATGGTCATAAGGCGCATTAACTGCCACGGAAAATTAAAACTCGCTATTTAACACGCATTTGATAATGCGCATAATTGGACAGAAAAAGTGCCTCGACCCCCAATTTGCGCTCCGCTCTTGTAGAGGTAAAATTTTTAATGCACCTTGAAAGAGCTTTAAATCGCTCTTGTAGAGGCAGCCTTAGATAATTGAGCAGTATATAAATATTGTTGTTAATAATAATGATGATGATGGTGATGTTGTTAAATATAGAATTGAACTACCAGGGCTGTGGCAATTAATCTGAAAACCAGGGATGGGCAGTTGTTTCATTTGTGCATGTAGAATTTAGTTGTTTTGTTTTGTGTGTCTGGTTTTTGGTGTGCAGCGTGTCAGAAGTCTCCACTATGCTTTGACTGAGTGTGGTTAGTACCTGAAATTATACGTACATGAATTTCTGTGTTAGTTGAGAACTGGTTTCCTTTCAATTCTCTCTGATCTACACAAACAGTAATTACATCAGTAATATACCATATTACCCCATTTGTATTGTGTGTGCACCCAGCAGTTTTAATCCAGCCAATGGTTTCTTTCCAGGGGGGTTGGAAAAGATCTCTTCTTCCTGTCCCTTGAATTCTAACTCCCTAAAGTGGCCTAGTGCACTTCAAATGTCTGAAGTTAAGAAAGGGAACATCCAAGAATCAGAAGCAAATCTCACAGTCCCCGTTGCTGTATTCTTCCTTTTAATTAAATGGACAATGATGTGCACGCACACACACCTGCTACTTTCCTGGTTCATGGAATTAGTTGCATAGTTCTCTGGATCCTCAGCCTTGTATGTTGAGTTCAAAAGAATTATTTTGACCTAAACACTTTTCAAGGTCTTTGTAGAGTGGAACTCTGAATGGTGCAAAGCGGCGCACCTTTATGTAGAATTGAGAATTGAGTTTTGGATTGCTTGATTCTGTTGTATTGGCAGCTGTCTTTAATGCTTGCTATTTGATGGTAATGACTTAAGTCAAGTGTGTTCTTCTGGTCGCCTGTGGTGCATAAGATTTGCTTCCAGGTGACTAAGCAAGGAGCTTACCTAAAACCTATATTTCCGTAAGGGCAGACTTAAGGTAGACAAAAGGTCTACTTTATAATTATGGCTGCAATTCAACATAGGTAAGCAAGTTCCATTAAACTCATTGGCACTTCCTTCTGAGTAGACATGCGTAGGGTTGAACAGTAAGGGAATGATTGCCTTGCTAGTGTCTGTTGGCTATAAAAGGAAGGGCTGTGGGAACGTGGGTGAGAGGATCCTGTTGCACCGTGTCCTGCTTTGTGGGTCCCTGGTCGACAGCTGATTGGCCACTGTATGAACAAAGTGCTGGACTAGATGGACCCTCGGTCTGATCCAGCAGGGCTCTTCTTATGTTCTTAGAAGTGAATGTATGGTAAAATGTATGTGTTTTCTCATAATAAACGGGGAGTGATGAAAATTCTGCTTCATTTCTCTCTGCAGATGATGCCTAGCTGTACTGGAAAGAGCAGCCATCTGCAAACAAGCCAGCCTAAACAGAATCGGATCCACGTAGACAAACCTCCCAAAAAAGAGAGCAAAGGTATGAATTGTCCACTGTATCATCCCATATAAGGTCAACTTGAATCTTTATACCCACCTTGAATGTTTAACCCTTGGATGCTTTGTATATAGCATCTACTTCCTGCACATGTTTCAAAAGCGATTGGTATCCCTTATTTCATTTAGAACTTCACAACCACGTTGGGAGATGGCTACGTCACCATCCCATAACCCAAAGCCTATTGCAGCTTGCATGAGCTTTCATGGCTTTGAATCTGAATGAATCAAGTTTTTCTAAGGCATTCAACAGGAGTAGAATTCTAAAGTTGCCAGAGGTTCCATGGGAACTTGCTATCCTATCTTTCCCCCTGTGCCAACGTTCTGCCATGCTTAATTCTGGAAGGCAGGCTCTCCTTCTGATCATTTCTAGCTACTTTTCCTTGCGCTCATTCCAAACTGGGCTCCTTTTCATTCCCCTTGAGGAAAGGATGAATTTGGGGTGTCCTTGTTCGTTGCCGTTACCCGCTTCAGAAGGGAGCAGGCTGGATAATCTAGTGGTTAACGAGCTGTGCCTGGCACGCTGTAGATCAGAGTTCGAGTCTCCTGTTGGACGGCAGAGCGTGCAAAGCATTGTGGCTGCCTTTGGAATTGGTTGCATTTGTTAATAACATCAGCGCAGCTCTCAACAGCCACATAAATAAATCGAGCGGCTGCTGCCGACAGGGTCCCTGCCCAGTCATTAGGTTTCAGTGCCATGATGCCATGCATTACTTCTGACAAAACTGCTCACCAGGAGCAAGAGAGTCTTTGACCTGGGCGAGTAGGACTGCCCGGGAGCCAGATGTCCCCTTGCAGCACACTGGCTAAATTAGGCTGCTAGGAAAACCTGGAGTGGATTTTGGAGGAGGAAGCCTGTGTTCTCTGGTTCTGAATAGCATTGGTGAGTTTTTCTTCTTCACTTTCTGGGAATTCATCACATCTGGTTAGTTGGTCTTGAGCGGAGGGGAGCCTGACTCAGTCTCTCTCTAGGTGCTCAGTAGGGAGTTTAGCCTCTCTTCCACTCCTCCGTCCAGGTGCAAAACCGCTTCTCCCACACAGTCTCTTGTTTTCCTCCCGCAACAATTTCCTTTTCCCCCTAAATTCCACCCTTCATCCTGAGAAGAAATGCCAAATACTCCCCAGTCATCCAGCTCCTGTGCTTTTAATGCCTGATCGCCAGAATGTGAAAAGCCTTGAAGACTACAGTTTTTACCTCCACTTTCAGAGGTGTGGCCCGCAGTCTCTACAACCACACATGGAAGAACTACAAGAGCAACAGCCGCTGCCAAGACCAAAATACCGCAGGTATCGCAACCGGCCATAATTGCAGGTGAGCAAAGTATTAAAAAGCTCTGTATGGGCGGTGGTCAGCAGGGCTATAAGTTGTCTTCATTTTCATTCCATTCTCATTGTAGTTTCAGTACGTTTCCCCCTCTATTTTTATAAATATCTGGCTGGTGTCTTTTTGAAGAAAAAGAAACCTGACTTATCCTCCCTCGCTTTTACGTTAGCAAGGCAGTTAGCAGATTTGTGGTGGAAAACTTCTCAAATAATGCTAGCTGTGTCCTGTTTTAGGTAATGTGCCGCAGAAGAGGATAACGCATAAAGGAAAGCAGCAGAAAGGAGTCAAAATTGAAGAGACAACAGTAAGCTTTTTATTTTAACTTCTAAAAATGTTTTCCATGTTACAGCTTCGCATTCATTGACCTGGTAGTCTTTAACAACAACCCTGTGCGGTAGACTAGTGCTGTCCCCATACTGGCAAGGGGAAAAGCCAAGAACGTGGCTTATTTATTTATTACATTTGTATACCCCCCCATAGCCGAAGCTCTCTGGGCGGTTTACATAGGATAAAAACAATATACAAAAATTAAAACAGCAAAAACATACAACATACACACAATCTGTACATTTAAAAACCACTTCAACACTTCAAAAAACTACAAAAACAAAACAAACCCAGGCTCCTCAGATATTGCCAAATGCCTGAGAGAAGAGGAAAGTCTTGACCTTTCACCGAAAAGATAACAATGTTGGCGCCAGGCGGGCCTCGTCGGGGAGATTGTTCCACAATTGGGGAGCCACCACAGAGAAGGCCCTCTCTCTTGTTGCCAACCTCCGAGCTTCCCTTGGAGGAGGCACTCGGAGGAGGGCCTTAGATGTTGAACGTAGTGTTCGGGTAGTTCAACTAGTTCAAAATATGGCAGCCAGGTTGGTCACCGGTACATCTAGGGGTGACCATATCACACCAACTTTAAAATCACTTCACTGGCTGCCAATTAGTTTTCGGGTGAAGTACAACGTGTTGGTCATTACCTTTAAAGCCCTATATAGTTTGGGTCCAGGTTACCTGCGGGATCGCCTTCTCCCATACAATCCGCCCTGCACGCTCAGGTCCTCTGGGAAGAATTTACTTCAGTCAGCCAAAACTAGGCTGACAACCATTACCCAGAGGACCTTCTCCTCTGCCACTCCCAGACTGTGGAATGGCCTGCCGGAGGAGATTTGTCAACAACAGTCTCTCTGACTTTAAGAAAGCCGTAAAGACTGATCTTTTCCGGCAGGCTTACCCGGTCAAATTTTAAGAGTTTTATTGGAATTTTAATAATGTATTGGTTTTAATATGTTTTAATCAGTGTTATGTATTTTATACTATTTGTATTTAATGTTGTTCCCCACCTTGATCCAGAGGAAGAGGTGGGTAAGAAATAAAATAATAATAATAATAATTATTATTATTATTATTATTATTATTATTATTATTATTATCTCAAGCCACCTAGAGTGTGGCAATCTCTTGACTCAACATTTTTAGCATTCAACTATTCCAGCTCTTTAGTGCATCCATATTTCTAGGAAGAGGGAGAGGATGGAAGCATTCTCCGGTGGTGATGTTTTAAGTGAGTGGCTGTAAAATGCATCAAGGTCTCAGGGGCTACTCAAGCATTCCCTAGCGTCTCATGAAGGTGGCATGTTGCCAGCTCCTTATCGGCTGGGAAAGTGGTTCATAACTTTACGCACGAATCTCTGTCCTGTTAACAGGCATTGCACAGCATGAACGGCAGTACTCTAACAGAGGCAGTGAAGGAAGAGGCCAAACCTCAATCTGCTACTGATACAGAACAGGATGTGGTTTTCCTTGAGAAGGAAAACCTGCCAGCACCCCCCGTCCCGGCTTCTGCGCCGCCAAAGAGAACACGTTCGTTTGCCCCCCAGAACTTTGTGTTTAAGCCTCTGGAGGGTTTGACCACCTACAAGGTTAAACCAATGAGTCCTTCCAGGGCGGATGTGTTCTTGTCCCCTAATCTATTCTGGAATCCCACACAGACCATCAGGTAAGCTCCCTGCAACTTAAACTTTCCTGTAAGATGTCTTACATGTCCTCCCTCCGTATCCCCTTTCCTTTTGTGTCATTTTTTTTAAGACTGTCCGCCTGTGGACAGGGAATGTCTTAAGAAATATTTTTGTAAGCCGCTTTGAGAACCGTTTTTGGCTAAAGGGCAGGATAAAAGTGCTACAATATATATGTTTTTTAAAAAATAGATGTGTCTTACAAATGTAACAAAGCTTACTAACTCACTCAAATTGTCTGTGTTTTTGAGGTGCTATTGTCTGAGGTCAAATGTTATGTTGGTTCAGATGCGTATCACGTCAATTGTTGTTCTTCTCCCTAGTGAAGTCCCTGAAGACAATGCAAGAGAAACCAGGCCACAGGACTGTGGTCTAAAAAAACAGCTCTCTCCTAATGCAGAAGTGACAAAGGAGGATCTTCAGGAGTGTCAGTCTGCACTGGAATTTCTGGAAGCTGAGACAGGTGAGTCGGAGACAGAGCTTTTGTAACACAGTTGCTAAGAGGCTATGCCGCTAGCTAGGGATGTGCACTGACCCCCCGGATCGGATCGGATAGCGGATCGGAATCGGACCTGGGGGGTCGGATCGGATCGGATCGGAGGCTGGTCGGATCGGATCGGACCAGATGTCCGATCCGGATCGGACGCCATTTTGAATGCTTTTTCCCATAGCCAAGTATTGTTTTACAAAAACGCCTATAACTTTTTCATTTTTAAAGATAGAAGGATGAAACTTGGGCACATTGTAGACTGGTTAGGGGTAGTTATCTGTGAGAAATTTCAGAAAGATTGGTGCATGCATTTTGTGGCAATTAATTTTTTAATAAATACCCAGGAATGCCTATAACTTTGTCATTTTTAAAGTTACACACATGAAACTTTGCCACATTGTAGGGGGTACCTTGGGACCTATGTGTGTGAAATTTCAGAAACGTAGGTGCTTGTCTTGTGTGGCAATTAATTTTTAGAAAAATGGGTAGTAGTGGGGTAAATACAGTTACGCCTCCCATTTTTTTATTTTTGAAGATACAAACAGGAAACTTGGGCACATTACAGGTACCACTTGCCTTGATATGTGTGTGAAATTTCAGAAACATTGGAGCTTTCCTTGTGTGGCAATTAATTTTTGAAACAATGAGGAAAGAAACACCTATAACTTTGTCATTTTTAAAGTTACACACATGAAACTTTGCCACATTGTAGGTGGTACCTTGGGACCCATGTTTGTGAAATTTCGGAAACGTAGGTGCTTGCCTTGTGTGGCAATTAATTTTTTAATAAATACCCAGGAATGCCTATAACTTTGTCATTTTTAAAGTTACACACATGAAACTTTGCCACATTGTAGGCGGTACCTTGGGACCTATGTGTGTGAAATTTCGGAAACGTAGGTGCTTGCCTTGTGTGGCAATTAATTTTAGAAAAATGGGTAGTGGTGGGGTAAATACAGTTACGCCTCCCACTTTTTTATTTTTGAAGATACAAACAGGAAACATGGGCACATTACAGGTACCACTTGGCTTGATATGTGTGTAAAATTTCAGACAGCTGGGTCCAGGCATGTGGTGGCAAGGTATTTTTGAAACAATGAGGAAAGAAACGCCTATAACTTTTTTATTTTAAAAGTTAGAAGTCTGAACATTGCTCACTTTGTAGATGGGTTAGGGGTAGATATGTGTCAGAAATTTCAGAATTATAGGTCCAGGCATTTGATGGCTATGGAATTTTTAAATTACATGTTTCAAAAAAAATTCTACAGAGGCCAGGTCTTCCCCTCCCGCTTCCCGCGAAGAGAAGGAAACACTCTCTCGTCTCGATCCCTTTGATCCTTGCTAGTAGTATCCATTACAGGGCTCGTGTTTCCTTTCCTACTTTCACTTTTCACTTTGTACTCAAGCAGACACGAGCCCTGTAATGGATACTACCAAGGATCAAAGGGATCGAGACCAGAGTGATCCTTCCTTGCACGCATGGCTGCAAAACTCAGCTAGGCTCAGCCGTTCTGCTTGATAAGTGAAAGTAGGAAAGGAAACACGAGCCCTGTAATGGATACTACTAGCAAGGATCAAAGGGATCGAGACGAGAGAGTGTTTCCTTTTCTTCGCGGGAAGCGGGAGGGGAAGACCTGGCCTCTGTAGAAATTTTTTTGAAACATGTAATTTAAAAATTCCATAGCCATCAAATGCCTGGACCTATAATTCTGAAATTTCTGACACATATCTACCCCTAACCCATCTACAAAGTGAGCAATGTTCAGACTTCTAACTTTTAAAATAAAAAAGTTATAGGCGTTTCTTTCCTCATTGTTTCAAAAATACCTTGCCACCACATGCCTGGACCCAGCTGTCTGAAATTTTACACACATATCAAGCCAAGTGGTACCTGTAATGTGCCCATGTTTCCTGTTTGTATCTTCAAAAATAAAAAAATGGGAGGCGTAACTGTATTTACCCCACTACTACCCATTTTTCTAAAATTAATTGCCACACAAGGCAAGCACCTACGTTTCCGAAATTTCACACACATAGGTCCCAAGGTACCGCCTACAATGTGGCAAAGTTTCATGTGTGTAACTTTAAAAATGACAAAGTTATAGGCATTCCTGGGTATTTATTAAAAAATTAATTGCCACACAAGGCAAGCACCTACGTTTCCGAAATTTCACACACATGGGTCCCAAGGTACCACCTACAATGTGGCAAAGTTTCATGTGTGTAACTTTAAAAATGACAAAGTTATGGGTGTTTCTTTCCTCATTGTTTCAAAAATTAATTGCCACACAAGGAAAGCTCCAATGTTTCTGAAATTTCACACACATATCAAGGCAAGTGGTACCTGTAATGTGCCCAAGTTTCCTGTTTGTATCTTCAAAAATAAAAAAATGGGAGGCGTAACTGTATTTACCCCACTACTACCCATTTTTCTAAAAATTAATTGCCACACAAGACAAGCACCTACGTTTCTGAAATTTCACACACATAGGTCCCAAGGTACCCCCTACAATGTGGCAAAGTTTCATGTGTGTAACTTTAAAAATGACAAAGTTATAGGCATTCCTGGGTATTTATTAAAAAATTAATTGCCACAAAATGCATGCACCAATCTTTCTGAAATTTCTCACAGATAACTACCCCTAACCAGTCTACAATGTGCCCAAGTTTCATCCTTCTATCTTTAAAAATGAAAAAGTTATAGGCGTTTTTGTAAAACAATACTTGGCTATGGGAAAAAGCATTCAAAATGGCGTCCGATCCGGATCGGACCTCGTCGGATCGGATCGGATCGGATCGGAGGTTGATCGGATCGGATCGGATCGGATTTTCCCGATTTTGGGTCGGATCGGATTCGGATCGTGGATCGGATCCGATCCGATGCACACCCCTACCGCTAGCCCAAACTCCTGAGTTCAGATCTCTCCCACTGTGAACGCGCTACTGGCTTTTAACAGCTTAAGTTGAGGTTTTAACTGACTTTGTGGCCAGGCTTAACAGTTTAAAATGTTTTAAATATCAGCTGTTTTATGTTTATGGTTTTTAAATTTTGTATATTGTATTTTTAGTGTTCAATCTTTTAATTTTTGTAAACCGCCCAGAGAGCTTCGGCTATGGGGCAGTATATAAATGAAATTAATAATAATAATAATAATAATAATAATTTAGGCAGAACACCATTTGCTCAGCCCATTGCCTGTAGGGCCAACCTACCTTGTAGGTTCATTCCTATCTGAAATGATTTGAAGGTTCCCAAAAAAGCACTATAAAAATTCATTTAATCAATTCATTTATTACATGCCTATATGGCCCAATACCCAAAGCTATCTAGGGGGTTCACACCATGATAAAACAAAACCTAAAATCTTTAACATTCAAGAATGGGAAACAGTTTCCACACAAGTTAAAACAATTAGCAATGAAACTACCAGGGCCGGATAAAAAAACAGGCTGTCAAATGATGGGGTGTTTTAGCTTCTGCTGCTGCTCTTACAGCTGTGTGCTTCAGTGAACTATAGTTTTAGTTGACGGATCTGCAGGGCTGAGAATGGAGAGCATTATAATTGGGTTGGAAGCCATTTTATACTGATGCATTACTGTAGGAAGTGATGAGGGAGAATATTAAATGTGGCCTTTTTTTCTAGACATCAATGGTAGCTCTGAGTTATTGCAAGTTCAATATTTCCCCCAACTCTCCAACCACGCACCCACATATTATTGAGGTTTTGGCGGTATGCGCATTTAAGCTTCACTGGTTGTTAGTTTAAAAGCAGATGGTTCCGCTCTAATAGTCAGGAAGTTTTTTCTAATGTCCAGCTGGAATCTGGCTTCCTGTACTGAATAGAACCAGTACCTCATGCAATTTGGAAGCTATACTTCTATTAATGCAGCCCAAAATAGCATTTGCTTTTTTTGCCGCCACATCACACTAAATATGAGCCAACAGTGTGATATGGCTGCAAAAAAAGCAAATGCTATTTTGGGCTGCATTAATAGAAGTATAGCTTTCAAGTTGCACGAGGTACTGTTTCCCTTCTATTGGGCACTGATTAGGCCTCATTTTGAATATTGTGTCCAGTTCTGGGCTCCATATTTCAAGAAGGATGCAGACAAGCTGGAGGGGGTTCAGAGGAGGGCAACACGGATGATCAGGGGTCTGGAAACAAAGCCCTATGAGGAGAGACAGAAAGAATTGGGCATGTTTAGCCTGGAGAAGAGAAGATTGAGGGGAGACATGATAGTGCTCTTCAAATACTTGAAAGGTTGTCACACAGGAGGGCCAGGATCTCTTCTCGATCATCCCAGAGTGCCGGACACGGAATAATGGGCTCAAGCTACAGGAAGGCAGATTCTGGCTGGACATCAGGAAAAACTTCCTGACTGTTAGAGCAATATGACAATGGGACTAATTGCCTAAGGAGGTTGTGGGCTCTCCCACACCAGAGGCATTCAAGAGGCAGCCATCTGTCAGGTATGCTTTAAGGTGGATTTCTGCACTTCCAACTCTATGATTCTATGGTTCTTGAACTAGAAGTCTTAAAATGGTGGAGAGCCCATTGCAACTTAAATTCTTCCTGTGCCGTACGGAGTTCTCACTGCGTAACATCCTGTCTTTGCAGAATGCGTGCCTAATGAGATGAGGGGTGCTGTTCTCACAAAAAGGGAAAACAGCCTGCTGTGTGCAGACCTGCCAGCAATTGCCACGTCAGACCCGACAGGGGAGCCACAGCATGATGTGCCCTATTTCAGGTTTGTACGAAAGGGTAGACGGTGTGTTGAGTTCTGCCAGGTCCAAGTCATCCATCAGGTTCTTTTGGTTACTAAGATGAAACAAGCCGCTTGTGCAAAAATATGATGGTTTATTGATGGGAAATGGATGCAGAATGTATACCTGCAAAGAGAGTTAGCACCTCCTTCCAGTTAATCCAGCTTTCATAGCTGGGTGTCTATTGCGGTCCCTTTGAGCCAAGGCAGGTTCTCCAGGCCCCTTGCACAGTTCTTCCTGAAGTGAGGCTGGAGCGTGAGGCCTGTGCCTTGGATCTTCTGGGCATCCCTGCACGCTGCCTGCCTCTCTCTCAGGAGCTGACAGGATGCATCCCTTCCCCCTCTCAGAAGAAACGGGGGGGGGGGGGGGCTCCCTCTGCAGGTTCCCAAGGCATCTAAGCTGGGAAACTACTTGCCTTCCTAGTGCCTAGTTAGGAGTGAAAACCTGCCAGCTCACCTTGAGAAAAGGCTGTATGAGAAAAGACTGACATAACTGAGAGGCCCACCCAGGGAATGAGGCCTGCTCTTGTCAGCTACAGGCTGCTAAAATCTATTCACTGTGTTAGGCTGTACAGATCTCTTAGCAACATTTTGGAACTCTGTGAAGTCCATCTTTCTGCTCACTAACAAACTCACGACAGATGGGTCATCTAAATGGATGCGCAGCTGGCTTAATAGAACACTTGTGACCTGGTTTGCACAATCAGCAGCCGACCATGCGGCGCATGCTGGGCAGGATTTGAATATTCAACGCTCGGCTGCGGCTTGTGTCATGCAAACCTGGGGCTTGAGGGCTATGTGAGAGTTAAACCCAATAATAGACCATGGTTTATGCAGAGGTTGTTTCACCCTCGTGTAACCCACGGCCCCTGTTTGTATGACACGGCAAGCTGTGGCCGGGTGTTGAATATTCAAAATGGCCGGCTGCATGCGCCGCAGCCCACCCTGGCTGAAAACACTGGCTGTTCAATCATGCAAACTGGCTCTCTCTGTTGTAAAGACATTTACGTTGCTGCTAAAATAATTCCGCAGAATGAAGAGCATAGAAACCTCACACCACCATTGTAGGTGAATTTGAATGATGGAAAATCAAGAAGGAGGCCTCGGATAATAGGTTGCATTGTGGGAAGGAGAAGGGGAGGTTAGTAGTAAGAATGCCCCCCCCCCCCCCGGGTCCATTATTACCTGGTCCTTCAAATATATTTCAGCCCAAATCTGAGTTAGTGGTGAATGGTCGCAACTCCCATCATCCTTCATTGTTTGTTATGCTGGGAAGGGCTGATGGGAGTTATAAGCCTGGTGCATCTCAACGGTTTGCGCCGTGGCCTGTAAACGGCCAAGCAGGCCTGGATCTGGTGAGGGTAGGCCTCACCAATGGCTCACCCTAAGCAGCCTGGGACTAGAATGGTGGGAATTGGGTCCTGTAGCCTGCTGATTTTCCTCTCAGATGAGTGTGAGTAGAGTAAATTGGTTGACATATAAGGCTGAATCGCTGCCATTCAGGCTGCAATCTGCTCCTAGAACCTACATGCCCCATTTATTTCCTGTACTGGTACACCAATGAGATTTGGACTTCATGTTGGCGCCCAAATGAATTGCAAATAGAAATGGCCACTGGCCTTAAAGAGATCCATTATGGATCAGAATGGGTGGGTTGCGCCCATCCTTGGTGAGGAGAGGGACCTGGGTCAGGGAGAAGAAGTAGTCCACATAGTTTTGCCTAGAGGGAAGTTCCTAGAGTTTAGGCTTCTCTTCAGGTGGGAAGAGATGTCTCTTGCCTGAATAAAGCTCTGCGGGTTACATTGCGGACCTCTTTATTGTCTCCCAATAAGGCGGGAGGTTTTGGGGAACACGACAGCTTGTCCTCTCAAGAAAAAGGGAAAGCCTTTTCCCAAAACGCTTTAACTTCCTTCAACAAATCATTATTACAGTCCATAAACCAGCAACACACAGTTTAAAAGATACATATGCATACAACTAATACCCCAGGTTATCAAAAAAGAATAATTTAGTCCACCACCAACAGTTTCCTACATTGAATCGCCAAGGAGAAAAATTTAGCAACTTGGATCGTCACAGATTTGTCCGTGCTCTGTAGCAGGAACTTAAATCATTGCCTCACGTGACATCCCTACTAAGCGTTGCGTGACTGGGTACAGCAAATTGGTCCTACTCTTTTGGTAAAATTCACAATCAAACAGCACATGATTTATGGATTCTACTTCGGAGTTGTTGCAAGGGCAGAGTCTATTTTTGGTAAGAACCCTTTTAAATCTCCCCTCCAATAACTTGGAGGGAAGATCATTAAATTGGGCCAACAAAAAAGCCCTTCTGTACTTAGGTGTTTCAAGCCAATTCCAGTAGGGCATCAGCCCCTTTGGCTGGTTGTCAGGAAGACCTTGGGCTACGGGACAGCATGGACTATAGGGGTGTCCATGCAGAGTCTGTAAATCTATATCAAGCAGTCTTTGCTTTATAACATGTTTAGCGTTCCCCAGCTCCAGGGAAAGAAGGAAAGGCAGGGACAAGCCCAGTGTCAGGACTTTCTGTTCCACTGCCTTGTGCCAGGGAGATACATATCGGTCAGTAAGAACCTGATAGGGCATAGAGATTGGAGATGCAGCATGATGTTGAGGAAGCCAGAATGTTCTTCTTCGTGGTCTCTGTGCATCACACATATGGGATCTGCGCCGGCGCCGAGCCCCAATCGTGAAACTTCACTAGCTAGCTTAGTGCTTTTTTTTTGGCGGGAACCCCTCCCCCACCATCCATCGCGCATGCTCCGGGTCCCGCCTTACCTCAGTTCTTCTTCGACCGCGTAGCTGATCGCCTCGCGGGAGACTTCTCCGGACGATTCTTCGTTCGTAGTATTCTGAGGAAAGTAAAACAGTTTTTTTCTCTTAGCTTAGTGTTAGGTTAGTTTATTGTTAAAAAAAAAAAAAAAAAAGAAAGAAAAAATTAAAGTAGTTATTTAGTGTTAAGTAGTGGACATCTTGTCCATAATAGTTATGGCGCAGGCGGCGCTTTTCAAGAATTGTTCTCACTGTAGGGCTAAAATGACCCTAACTGATGGACGCTCTTTGTGCCTCGTTTGCCTGGGAGAAGGGCATGTGGTGGACTCGTGCGCGCATTGCCTGACCTTTTCCCGCCAGACCAGGAAAAATCGGGCAGACAGGCTCAAAAGCCTGTTATGGAGTAAGGCCTTGTCCGCGGTGGATAGACCAAGACAGCCTTCCCCAGTGGACTCAGAAGGGGGCCGTCCGCCATCCGGGGAGCGTGGGCACAAGCCTATAAATCGCTCGCAACCGGCATCTCCCTGCTCCTCCCTGCCTAGGGACGCTGCAGAAGCGCCTTTGCCGCGACCTGTGAAGGAACCATCTTCCAAGAGGTCCACTTTGGCGGCAAAAAAGGCTAGTAAGACTAAGCAGTCTGCGAAGTCGAAGCCGTCGAAATCGACACCGAAGCTTCCTTCGTTACCGAAACATTCAAGAAAACGCTCGACTCCGAGAGAGGATTGTCTCCCTACTCTTAAGCGGCCATCGACATCGCCGCTGGAGCCATCGGCAGTGAAACGGCCCTCGGCCTCGACATCGAGCCAACATTCGGCGTTGAAGGATCGGACGTCGACATCGCGCCACCCCTCGACGTCGAAGGAACGGCCGTCGGCATCGAGCCACCCCTCGGTTTCTAAGGACCGGCCGTCGGCATCGGGCCGCCCCTCGACATCGAGGGAAAAACCAACTAAGGTGGCGTCGGTATCGAGCCGAAAGTCGGCATCGTCGACACCACGACTCTTTGAACCGTCGGTACCGACAACAAAGCCCGCGCCGGTACAGAAGAAGCACACGGCTCCGACTCCGACCCGCCCGGCATCTTCGCCGCTTCTGTCTCAGCGGTCTGCCCCAATGACACCAAGGGCCTCGTCGTTGCCGCCACGCTCAGCCCTCCAAACTTTGGATGTGGAGGTATACTCATCGGACTTGGAGATAACGGACGTTATCCCGGCAGATACTTCTTTCGATCGCGACGATGAGGACAGACCTATTGAGGAGTGCCATCACGCTTCACCGCTTGGTGTCGAGGCATCCCCGACGTCGAGAGATTCTAAAGCGACCTACCGGTCTCGATCCCCCTCTCGGTCTCGCTCTCGCTCTCGGTCCCGACACTGGGAGTCGGCTTCCGATAGATCTAGAAGTAGATCTCGACACCGGAAGGCTCCGAGATACCTTTTCGATCCCTATACAGGGAAAAGGATTGGACGATCATCCTCGCAGCGGGAGAGTAGGTATCGCCAGTTGCCTTCTGCAGCACACTCTTCGACGGCTCTTGTGCCGAGACCATTGTCGCCAACATCTGGAGATGACTATGCCTCGGACACTTCGTCCATACGTTCCCAAGCTCCATCAGTTCCATCTCCCCCGGAAGGGGTGGGGTCTAGGGACAGACCATCGCCATCTTTAGAGTTAGGCACTTTCTCTGACCAGATGCAGAGGATGGCTCAATCCCTTGGCTTAGATATTAATCAGCCACAGGAAGACCTAAATGACAAAATTTACGACGTCATGTATGAGGAGCCAGCACCTCAGCTCAATCTGCCGCTAGTACCAACTCTTTTAAAGACCTTTAAGAGTGCGTGGGAAACACCGGCTACAGTTGGAGCTACTTCCAAACGTTTGGAGACTTTATACAAAGTTAAGG
Organism: Anniella stebbinsi; assembly: GCA_029215795.1. NCBI lineage: Eukaryota > Metazoa > Chordata > Lepidosauria > Squamata > Anniellidae > Anniella > Anniella stebbinsi. Next base: position 367,523,212 of record JARDYH010000001.1, read on the forward strand.
ACGCCGATGCGCCTTTTCTGTGTAACCACCCCAGACCTAACTCTATTGTGGTTGAATCGTCACTAGGACGCAATGCTAAAAGCCATTCCACTCCTGTTGATAAGGAGGGCAGAAAGCTGGATACGTTTGGTCGTCGTGTGTACTCTTCAGCTACGCTAGGCTTTAAAGTAGCTAATTATCAGGCTACCATGGCTAGGTACCAGCTGTTTCTCTGGAACAAGATTTCCGCATTGACTGATTACCTTCCAGATGATCAACGCGAACTAGCCAGAGTTTTCCAGGCTGAAGCGACCAGACTATCCAGACGGCAGTTAACGACGGCAAATCACCAAACGGATTGTGCGGCAAAAGCCCTCGCGGGGGCAGTTGCTTTGCGTCGCCATGCCTGGTTGCGCACCTCCACGTTGCCAGCTGAGACAAAATCTAGAATCGAGGATCTCCCGTTTGACGGGGAGGGCCTATTTCATTCGTCCACCGATAACACCATGGACGTTATCCACAAGTCAAAGGTGACGGCTCGTAAGATGAGCGCGCCAGCACAACAGCAGACGCAACCACAATCTCGTTCGCGTCGTTGGTACCGCCCCTTCCAGTACCAACCTAGACGTCAGCAGGAGCGCACCCAGCGTTTTCAGGCACAACAGTCTCAATCTTCCTTCCAGCCAAGAAAACAGACTAACAGATACAGCAAGGCACGTCGCCAGGACCAACCGTCGAAACGGCGTCTTTGACTCCATTCCTCTACTCCTGCCTCGAGCTCAGACCAACAGGCTCCAACCTTTTCTGCATCGCTGGCGATCCATAACAACCGACGGGTGGGTGCTCTCAACGATTTCCGAGGGCTACCTCATAGAGTTCCAAGCCTTTCCACCTCTCGGCACTGTGAGGACTACCCCTCCGTCTCCCACACTGCTACACGAAACAACAACCCTGTTGCAAAAGAAGGCAATCGTCCGCGTCCCAACGAGACTTTTAAAAGCGGGTTTTTACTCGCTCTACTTCACGGTTCCAAAGAAAGACGGCAGACTGCGTCCCATAATGGACCTCAGACATTTGAACAAGTTTATAAAACCAAAGAAATTTCGCATGATCACGTTGGCCCAAATCCTGCCCCTCCTAAAACGAAACCGTTGGTTCACCCTGGTGGACCTCAAGGACGCCTACTTTCACATCCCGATACACCCCACTCATCGCAAATATCTGAGATTCGTTGTTGGGGGAAAGGCGTTTCAGTTTTCAGTCCTCCCCTTTGGCCTCCGGACGGCGCCAAGGGTATTTACCAAGTGTATGGCGGTAGTGTGCGCCCATCTCAGATCACAGGATGTCGAGCTCTACCCTTACCTCGACGACTGGTTGATCGTTTCTCCATCGCGGTCGCGAGCACTCTCCGACGTCAACCTGGTCATGTCTTGCCTGGCCAGCCTGGGTCTGCAAATAAACGAAGAAAAGTCCATTTTTCGCCCCACACAAACAATTCAATTTATAGGGGTGATTCTAGACTCAACCGCGGGAAGGGCGTACCTGCCACCAGAACGCGCTCAAAAGATCGTATCTCTGGCCGCCAAGCTTCACCGACACTCCCGTGCAACAGCGTTCGCAGTGCTTCGCCTCCTAGGTTTCATGGCTTCGGCAGTATTCGTTGTTCGCTGGGCTCGTCTACACATGCGTCCACTACAACAACTCCTTCTCAAGCACTACCGGCCTTACCTAAATCCAAGGAGAATAATAATTACCATTGCGAAGGTTGTCCTCCCTTCTCTCCGTTGGTGGTCTTCCACCGCAAATCTGGCCCGCGGCATGCCGTTTCATCAAAAAGATCCCACTCGAATTGTTACTACAGATGCGTCTCTGCAAGGGTGGGGAGCGCATTACAACGACCTGCAGATTCAAGGAAAATGGTCACAGTCAGAGTCCAGACTCCACATCAACCTCCTGGAATTTCTGGCTGTAAAGTGGGCGCTACACGCTTTTCTACCACACCTTCAGGGACACAGGGTTCGCATCCTGTCGGACAACACCACCGTGGTGTGGTACGTCAACAAAGAAGGCGGGACAAGATCTCCTCGCATTTTACAGTTGGCACTAGATATTCTTCATTGGGCCATTCACAGGGACATCTGCCTGACCGCGCTTCACATTGCGGGAACGGACAACACGAAGGCAGACACACTCAGCCGGGAGTTCACCGACACCCACGAGTGGGAGTTATCCCAGGACGTACTGAAGCATCTGTTCGCAAAGTGGGGCAAGCCGTCGATAGACCTGTTTGCGACTTCTGCAAATGCCGTTTGCCAGGACTACTGTTCTCGGGCCGGGATTGGACCTGCATCTCTCGGAGATGCATTCCAGTGGGACTGGTCCAACGGCTTCCTATATATGTTCCCCCCGTTTCCGCTGATTTCGAAAACGGTGGCCAAGGCCGCAAGGTGCCCCCTGAACGCCATACTGGTGACCCCTTGGTGGCCAAGACAACACTGGTTTACCACCCTCTATCGTCTGTCGAGACGGCAGTGGTGGCGCCTGCCCAGGGTACCGCACCTACTGTCCAAGGACGCAGGGAGTATCCTGCACCCGGACCTGCAGACACTGCACCTCACAGCGTGGCGGATCCAACCAGATGGCAGTCATTAGATATGCCTCCGGCTCTGCGTTCCATCTTCGAGGCCTCCATCAAAATGTCTACAAGGGCTTCCTATGTTAGAAAATGGAGGCGGTTTACTAAGTTTGCCAATGACAAGGGTTTTCCAGTTCACGATGGCCCCATATCGGGGATCGTTGATTTCTTGTATTTACTTCATACGGCAGGCTTAAAACCCTCTTCAATCAAAGTCTACCTGGCAGCTGTGTCAGGACAACACGCGAAGATTGACGGCTATACAGCTTTCACGCACCCAGTGGCAAAAACTTTTATGAAAGGGCTACGCCACATGTTCCCACCACTGCGCCGGATTGTTCCTCAATGGAGCTTATCGGTAGTTTTAACGGCGTTAATGACTAAGCCTTTCGAGCCGTTAGCTACGATTGATCTCCGATTGCTAACGTTTAAGACAATTTTCTTGGTCGCCATAACATCCACTAGACGTGCTTCAGAGCTAGCGGCACTAATGGTGGGACCTCCTTACACCCAGTTTTTTCGGGACAAGGTTGTGTTACGTCCTGGCCCCTCGTTTGTTCCCAAAGTGTCTTCCATGTTCCACGTTAATCAAGATATAGTTCTTCCAACGTTTTTTAAGGAGTCTACAGACCCCCTCTCTACGGCTTTACACACCTTGGATGTGCGACGCGCCTTGGCTTTTTATAAAAAGAGGACAGAGTCTATCCGTAACTCGGAGAAGCTCTTTATATGCTATGGTGGAAAGACGAAGGGATTGGCAGTTTCCCCCCAACGTCTGGCACATTGGATTGTGGACACTATTGTCCTGGCTTACCAAGTTCTTAACAAACAGCCCCCTGCTTCGTTCACAGCACATTCGACAAGGGGGCAAGCCACTTCGTCGGCCCTGATCTATGGCTCATCAGTTCCGGACATTTGCAGGGCGGCGACATGGTCCAGTGCCTCAACCTTTGTGAAGCACTACAGGCTGGACGTTAGAGCCGCAAAAGACGCTTCGTTCGGCCGAGCGGTCCTGTCTTCCATCTGTCAGTGACCCACCAGCGTGCATCCCCTCCTCCGGTAAGTTTGGCTGATTACTCGCCCATATGTGTGATGCACAGAGACCACGAAGAAGAAATGCAGGTTGCTTACCTGTAACTGTAGTTCTTCGAGTGGTCATCTGTGCATTCACACAACCCGCCCACCATCCCCTCGTTGCAACGCTATGGTGTATGCAGGAGGATAGAGCGCATATGTCTCCTATTCATTGCCTGGTGCGAGGCCGTAACGCGGTCTCAGGGAACTGAGGTAAGGCGGGACCCGGAGCATGCGCGATGGATGGTGGGGGAGGGGTTCCCGCCAAAAAAAAAGCACTAAGCTAGCTAGTGAAGTTTCCCGATTGGGGCTCGGCGCCGGCGCAGAGCCCATATGTGTGAATGCACAGATGACCACTCGAAGAACTACAGTTACAGGTAAGCAACCTGCATTTATAGTATGTAACCAAGCTGTGCATCTCAATGAGCTTAAGCCGGCCTCTAGGTTAAGAGCAGTTCCTAGCACCCACCCAGGCATGCCAAAAATAGCTCTCAAGAATTTGGATTGGGCAGTTTCGAAAGAGCCCTTAAACATAGGGGACCAAATGGGGGCACCAAACAAAATTTGGGCCACCGGTTTGGCTTTGAAGATTCGAATGGCCGCCAGTAAGAATTTACCTCCTTTGGCAAAAAAGAACCTTAGCAGCGCACCTGCGGATTGCTCAGCCCTCTCCCTAGTGTATTTCACATGTTCAGTTTAAATTTTCTTGAAACCAAACTCCCAAATACTTTAAAGCATTTACTTGGTCAATTTTGTGGCCTCTAAAAACCCATGAATGCTTCCTTCCCCTCTTTGCAAACATCATTACTTTGGATTTTTGGTAGTTTATTGTTAAACTGTTTTGATCACAGTAATCCTTAAATCCGTTTAAAAGCCTCTTTAGGCCTAGACGAGTCTGTGAAAGCAGAACCACGTCATCGGCATACAACAAAATGGACACCCTGGATGAATCTAATTTGGGAGGATGAGATTGAATCATATCCAGCGCTGAAGGAAGGTCAGCGAGAAACAAGTTAAACAGGGTTGGGGCAAGGATACATCCTTGCCTGACCCCCCCTGTTTACTGTAAGTTCACTTGTAAAGTGACCTTGATTGCTGCATCGAACCTGGGCATAGGTGTTATGATATAGAGCTTGAATTAAAAATAACAACCTATGCTCTATACCAAGACGCTCCAACTTTACCCATAAGAGGGAACGAGTGATAGAATCAAAGGCCGATCTTAGGTCCATTAATGCTACATAAAGCTTACCGCGCTTTGGTTTCATATATTTGTAAGCTAAATGGGCCAAAACCAGGCAGTGATCATAAGTAGAACTGCCTGATCTGAATCCAATCTGCTCCCTGCCCAGAATGTTGTTATTCGAAACCCATTCACGGAGTTAAATGTTAAGAAAGCTGGCATATACCTTCCCAATTGTTGATAGAAGACTTATGAGTCTATAATTCTTTGGATCATCCCTTGGCCCTTTTTTAAACAACGGAATAACATGAGCCTTACGCCAGTCAGTGGGGATCAGGCCTGATTTGTTTATACTGGTGAATAATGTTGCCAGTAGCGGACCCCACCAGGCGGCATTTGCTTTTTAGCATTTCCGTGGGGAATCCCAGCAGGACCGGAAGCTTTGTTTGGCTTCAACTGGACCAGTAGCTCCACTACGCTGTCAGAATCAACATTGGGCCAACTGGGGGTATCTGTTGCCAGTGTGGGAACTTGATTGGCTGTCTGCGCTCTGCCAAAATTTGAACGAAAATGCTTATCCCAGATCGCCATAGTGATATGGCAGTCTGAATAGCCTTTCCTACTTAACCTTTCCTACTTAACCCAATCACTATCTGCCAAAAGGTTTTGCTATTTCTTAAAGACGCTGCCCCTATTAGCGATTGCCACTCGGCTTTGTCTGCCTGATATTTTTTCCGCCTCACGAGCTTTTTATAACTCTTTTTTTGGACATAATACTGTCTGGGAAGGAGACGTTCATTATTCTGCCTATAGTCTTGATAGATTTCCAAGAGCCTATTTCTTGACATAGCGCACTCCTTATCGAACCATTTCTTATGGTGAGGTCTGTGCGATGTTAAGGGTTTAATGGCCTTCTGGAACAAGTCCGACAGGATTGTTAATAGTTCCTCATAGGCCAAAATGCATGACTCAGAAGACGAGGCAGAAAGAAGCTGCTCAACAGCTGCTAAACATTCATTTGAGCAAACCACTTTCTCAAACAGTTGAGCTGAAGCACTGGACCAGAAGATTTTCCTGCTGCCCAAACTAGTATTACAAGGCTGCCTAGGTATGAGAGGGAGACTCATTTTCAAATGGGTCGGACCTGGAAGATGATATTCAAGTTCCAAAGATAAGTGATCGCTCACCAGAAGATCAGCAACCTTAAAATTATGACACAAGGAGGACTTTGACCTGTGTATTATACAATAATCTATAACACTGGAACCTCTTGTTGAGACATAGGTGAATTCGCCCCAGCCATCATCCTGAGTATTGCCATTTAGTATGACCAATTTGTTCCTTGCAACAAACCGGAGCAGACACTGACCAGCAAAGTTAACAAAAGTATTCTTGGAAAACCTGAGTTTAGCTTTGAAATATTGAGCCTGGTGCGCAACCCCAAGTTCCGGGTCAATTGAGCAGGTTCCAGTCCTTGCATTAAATTCACCCATAAGCACAAGATGCGCGAAAGGATATTTATTACACAGATCCATCAAGAACCCTTCAAATTTATGCCAAAGAAGAGTGATTGCCTCCCTACCTTGTAAGGGAGGCAAATACACATTTATTAGCATGAGGGTTATTTTAGAGGATCGAAATTCCAAAATCAGGGCCTGAGCATAGTGGCCATAGTTCCGGCTCTCCAAAACCTTGGCCTCCAAGGAGGTAGAAATCAAACAACAGAGGTCCTGCGAATTTCTCCCCTTACCATTTCCGGGTAGCACAGGTAAGCAAACAGAAATAAAATCATTTACAATTACAGTGTTTTGGCACCATGTTTCTTGCAAGCATATTATGTCTGACTCGGAGAAGTAGCTAAGAATATGTTGGTCCCTACTTTTTAGGGCCCATCCAGCTATGTTCCATGGTATGAACTTTAGGGAAGAAAGATTTTTCTTATTTTTTAGTCATTCGATTTCCTGGATTTCATCCAAGTGACCATTCAAATTATCCACCACACAACCGTTCTCCCTCAGGAATGGGCGGGGGTACCCTCCCCCTCCACATAACTATTAGTAAAATTTGATGTTGATGTTTCCCTCTCAGGCGGGGACTTCAAGGGCATATCTTTTTTAGTAGGCCCGTCTTTGTGTTGGTTCTGGTGCTGGAGGCTGGTTCTGAATAAGCTTTTGGCGAGAAGCTAGCCGGGCCAACCTTCTCTCGGTTTCCTTTAGCTCCGCCCGCTTGAGTCTGCGGCAGACCCTAGGATCTGTTTGCCTTGAACTGCTCTCCCCCTCTGAAGAAGACTGATTTCCCACAGACTGTATGTTGTTAACGTTTTCAGTGATAAGGTTCTGGCAAAGGTTCATCCCCAGCTGGTGAGGAGCCCATGAGAATGACCTCCGCCACTTCCTGTGGAGGCAGGTACATTTCTGGCTCTGGCTCTTCTGCTTCCGAATCTGATTCTGATTGATCGCCAGAAACTCCTTTCCCCCAGCCTAAGGGGAACAGGCCTGGTCATGACAAAGTAGCAGAGGTCAGGCTGTGTGTTTCTCATGGCTCTCAGCCGTACATAGGTGCTCTCCTTAAACAGCATGTAGCTTGATATTGAAAGCCTATTAAAGGTGAGTCAGTGTAACAAAGTGTGTTGGGCTTGAACTAAAGAAACCTGGGTTCAAATCCCCACTCTGTCAAAATTCACTGGATGGCTTTGGGCCAGTCACAATTTCTAAGTGAACCTACTTTGCAGGGCACTGGGGGGATAAAACGGGGAAATCTTATGTATGTTTTCCAAAGTTCCCTAGAGGAATGCAAATAAGGTTGATCACTCCAATTCCCAGTCTTGGGGAATAGTGAGGCTTGTCTAAAGCTTGTTTTTATGCTATTTATGGTTTTATATTTTGTATATTGGTTTTTAAATGTTCAGTGTTTTTAATCTTTGTAAACCTCCCAGAGAGCTTCAGCTATGGGGCAGTATATAAATGTAGATAATAATAATAACAACAACAGCAACTATCCTTCTTCTTCTTCTTCTTCTTCTTCTTCTTCTTCTTCTTCTTCACAACATAGCAATACCGAATAACAAAAATGTTGTTGAAAAGGAAGAAATAAAGAGAGACTAATATACACCACTGACCATGGAAGTCAAAGAACTATGGCAACAGGAAAAGGTCACAATTATTCCGTTAGTCACCTCAGTCACCGGCATCACATCGAAAAAATATACAGAAAACCTCCAGAAACTAGGCCTACCAGAATACATCCACACCAACCTCCAGAAAGCAATCATAATTAAAACATGCTCAATCGTCAGGAAATTCCTGAATCAATAAAAGTCAGCGTGACTTGGCAAAGCCCGTCATGTCCGTCTAGAAAAACCACCACGAGCAAGAAAGAGATCACAGTAATAATAATAATGCTCAGGCTAACACCCTACCTTCGGCTTCAAGTATCCAACAACACTCACGTAACTCAACTTTGCATCTGTATGTTCTTTTTCTTTTTAAAGAAACACCCTTCAGTCTGAGACAGAGAGACTGGCTTTGCGTTGTCTCGAATGGGATGGAACAGCTGAAACGGATATCCCAGAAGACGGTAAGAGAAGAAACGCAAGGGATAGTTGTGACATGGCTGTCCAAGGTGGAACGGTTCGCTTAACTGTGTTGGCCTTGAGGCTGTGGTACTTCTATCCAAAATACATCGGGTTTTAAAAACTGTGCTTCCCTTAACTTTGCATATGTAACGAAATATTGATTTCTTCAGCAAAAGATCTTGTACGCACCACTGTTGGGCAAACCAGACTGCTGATAGCGGAGAGATTCAAACAGTTTGAAGGGCTGGTGGATAACTGTGAGTTCAGACGTGGGGAAAAGGAAACAACCTGTGTAGATCTGGATGGATTCTGGGATATGGTGAACTTCCAAGTAAGATTTTTTTGAGTGTGATATTTCTCTCGAGTATTAGGTGGTCTTTCTCTTTCAACCTGTTGCTTATAGCCAAGTCTGTGCCTGTGCAATTCTGCCCCCCCACACACACAGACACACAGACACACACAAATCCTGGTTGTGTGCCAGGGTAACAGCTTCTTTAGCCTGATGAAAATGGTAAATGGTAAATTAGCAGAATTGTCCCAAATTGGGAAAATAGGCCACTGTTGGAAAAGGTGACCAAGGCATGAAACTCTGTCCCTTGCAAACGATGCTTTCCAGCTTCCGCATGTGTACCTCGCTAGCTTTTGAGGTCGTGCCAACCTCTGCCCTCAAAACTAATGAGCTAGAAATTTGCTTTCTTTAAAACAAAACCTGGGATTCTCCATGTGCTAAATTTGGCACCCAATATTAAATTCTCCACTTGTGCAGCACTTCAAGATACAACACATAAGAACATAAGAAGTGCCATGCTGGATCAGACTGAGGGTCCATCTAGTCCAGCACTCTGTTCACACACGGTGGCCAATCAGCTGTCAGCCAAGGACACACAAGCAGGACATGGTGCAACAGCACCCTGCCACCCATGTTCCCCAGCAACTGGCGCACACAGGCTTGCTGGAAGTAGCACATAACCATCAGGGCTAGTAGCCGTTGATAGCCTTCTCCAGGAATTTGTCCAACCCCCTTTTAAAGCCATCCAAATTGGTGGCCATCCCTACATCTTGTGGTAGTGACTTCCATAATTTATGCGCTGTGTGAAGAAGGACTTCCTTTTATCCATCCTGAATCTCCCACCAATCAGCTTCATGGGATGACTCCTTTGGGTTCTAGTATTCTGGGAGAATATCCACATTCTCCACACCATGCATGATTTTGTAGACCTCTATCAGGTCTCCCCTCAGCCTCCTTTTTCCAAGCTAAACAATCCAAGCTGTTGTAACCTTCCCTCATAGGGGAGATGCTTCAGTCCATTGATCATTTTAGTTGCCCCTTTCTGTTGTTTTCTACCCTTTTTCCAGCTCTACAGTGTCTTTTTTTCGGTGTGGTGACCATAACTGCACACAGTTTTCTAAGTGTCGTTACACCATCGATTTGTATAAAGGCAGTATGATACTGGCAGTTTTATGCTCAGTTCCTTTTCTTATAATGCCTAACATGGAGTTTGCCTTGTTTATAGTATGGTGGGATGTACTTCTGTGCAATTGTGCATAAGACATGGACTATAAGTTGCTTTCATTGATGCTGTTGTGTTCTAGACAAACGTGCTTTGTACGGGGCTGCCCTTGATGGCAGATGGCAGCACACATTTTCCAAATTTAGAGATTTCTAAAGAAAGTAACCTTTTCCGGGCAAGTGTGCGAGCCATACATTATTGTCAGTCACCCCATTAAGACGGGGGGATGAGTTATATTTTCCACTTGCACCTTAGCGACTAGAGCTTTGGAAAGCCTAGTGTCCATTCAGGCCTGTACTGACCAAGCAAGCTTTCTGTGCATTTTGAAGCACTTTGTTTTGCTTCCAAAGAATGCAACCAAGTTCGGATTGTTGAGCTGGCTTACTTTGACCTAGTCCTTCAGCTGTTAATGTTTTTCTCCCAACAGGTAGAGGATGTAAACAAAAAGTTTGAGAACTTGAGGAAGCTCCAGATGAACGGATGGCAAATGATAGATGATGTCCAATCTAAGAGACCTGCCATGGTAGGTTTTTGTAGTTCTCTTGGCTGATCATAAAATAGTAAAGTTGGAAGGGGCCTGTAAAGCAATCGAGTCCAGCCCCCTGCTCAATGCAGGAATCCATCTTAAAGCATCCCTGACAGATGGTTGTCCAGTTGCCTCTTGAAGGCCTCTAGTGTGGGAGAGCCCACCACCTCCCTAGGTCATTGGTTCCATTGTCGTACTGCTCTAACAGTCAGGAAGTTTTTCCTGATGTCTAGCCAGAATTTGGCTTCCTGTAACTTGAGCCCATGATTCCATGTCCTGCATTCTGGGTTGATCGAGAAGAGATCCTGGCCCTCTTCTGTGCAAAAACCTTTCAAGTCCTTGAAGGGTGCTATCATGTCTCCCCTCAATCTTCTCTTCTCCAGGCTAAACATGCCCAGTTCTTTAAGTCTCTCCTCATAGGGCTTTGTTTCCAGACCCCTGATCATCCTCGTTGTCCTCCTCTGAACCCCCCTCCAGCTTGTCTGCATCCTTCTTGAAGTGTGGTGCCCAGAACTGGATGCATGCTGCATAGTCACACTGTCGGGGTTCCACCCCGACTGTCAGAGTTCCACCTTCCTGGCTGGACCCTCTGACTTTGCTCCTTAAAGATATACTGCCTCTTTTAGAGCCACACTGTCCCTCTTGGGACCCAAGCTTCCACCTTTTCTCTTTCCCTGCTCGGTAGCATGGGGTTTGAGCTGTAGGCAGGTGTGAAATGGACTCTCCCACACACAGGTTTTAAACCAAAAAACTCTTTACTATTCCAACCATAGTAAGGCACATTAGCTTAAGGTATTTACACACATAGAGCTGTTACTTACAAAGGCAATAAAAACAAACAAACATAAATAAAACCGCAGTTTCATCTGGCTTGGCTACCTGAAACCTTGTAGTTCAGTCTAGTTTTCCTAAATCAGGCTCTGAGTCCCTCCCAGCGCCTAATTGTCCTGCATCTCGCTCTGGGATGGCTCAATCCTCCATCCCCAACGACTTGAATCAGTTCTCCCTTTCTTCCTCTCGGGTTTTCCTTTTTTAAAGACTCCCTCTAACTGACCAGCCAGCCTTTCGCATTGGCTCTCTGGCTAGCGCTTCTCATTGGCTCTTCTTTCCCGCTTCTCTAGTTTGAACTGCTGTTTTAACTCCACCTCTCAGCTTTCGACCTTTTCCCTAGAAACCTGGTCAGAGAATTGTTAAACTAATCAGGAAACCTTTTGCGTGTATGTTAATCTTAACAATTCACCCATTCTACATACATTTTAACTCATTACATCCAATTTAACTCTTGATAATCCAGTTGAACCCTCACACACACACACACTCACTTGCTCTGTTATGTTATGCCCACTTTCCCCCTAGCTAAGGCACAGGCCAAGGGCTCTTTAACCCCCTGTTTGCTTGCATGAACTGCAACTCCAGGATGGTTCTCTCCCCTTATGCACGTTTGCTGCCTCTTCCCATGCGCAAGCCAAGAGATGGGAGACCTGAAGGGTTCCACGAGAGCATCCGTTGACTGCACCAGGGAGCAGTGGGTTAAGGAGCCCTTGGCCCATGTCTTGACTTGTACAAGGCTGGGTCAGTGGGCGAAGCCAGTGTCCCTCGTCTTCCAGGCCTTGCTCAGTCAGAGCTGTCGGCCACTAGAGGGCTCACGATCCCATAGCCTTCTCCTATTCCAAGGGAGGCTCGGAAGACGGCAACAAGGGAGAGGGCCTTCTCTGTGGTGGCCCCCCCCAACTGTGGAATGATCTCCTCGAAAAGGCCCGCCTGGTGCCAACATTGCCAGGTCAAAACCTTTCTCTCTTCCCAGGCATTTAGCAATCTGCGATGAGCTTCACCGATCCTGGATCTGTTTTTAGGTTTGGCTGACAGCTCAAAGTTGTTTATAGTTGTTTTTAGATGTATGTTTTTGTGTATGCTGTGTGTTTTTATGGTTTTAAAGTTTATATATCGTTTTCAATTGTTTTAATCGTATGTAAACCGCCCAGAGCTTTGGCTATGGGGTGATAAAGATTTTTGATCTGGGCATTGACATAAAATCAAAATTCTGAACTCTGGATTCCCTGAAGCCTCAAAGAAATGGTTCAAGAAAAAGCAGAGGCACTTAACACTATACCAGGCTAAAGTTCACACCTCACATTTTAGCATTTCAATGAAAGAACACAAAACGCCATAATCTAAAACATGCTTTCCTGATAACAATTCTCACAAGCTCATTCCCCAAATGGTGTTGAAAATTAAACATGACTCAATGGCCCTCAACACAGTCTCACAGACAAGATGGCACCTACAATGTAAACATTTTCAGTTCTTCCCAAAGAAAAATACTGGCCATTAGAGGAAACCAAATACCACCAAGTATCAGTGATCGAAGGTTATCAGGAAACAATAAATTACATTGAGGCGTCAAATGCCCCGGATATTGTTTTATTAGGGTTTAGGAAATTGTTTAGTTGAAACATTTATTGGCATGTAGCCATCGCAGGAGGTAGGGGGGGTGAGTGGTATGTGACCTCAAAGCCTGTAACAGAGATAAATGAAAGAGTTTTTGTCTTTGTGATTCAGAGAGCTTTGGTACTACCCCATGTGCCACGTCTCTCTCCTTCGTACGCTGTTTTGAATAAACCTGTTGGATTGGACTTTGCCTGTTCCTGGTGATTCTTCAATTTAAGAGTTAGGGAACATTTCCTTAACGGGCAGTATAGAAATGTAAATAATAATAATTTATCTCGCTCTAAAATGACTGCAGCATGCAACTCCAAACCTTGGAATTGTGGCGTGCTTGTATTTTTTTTTTTAAAAAAAAGATCTTTCCGCTCTTGTGTTTCTTCCTCTTACTGCTTCCAGTGTATCCCCCTCCACACTGGTTGTCCTTCTGGATAGCAGGGAGGGCATTAGAACGCAGAACATGCTCCATTTGGGATTTTTAAACATCTGCGCAAGGACACATCTTTCGGACCTGTTTCAGAGCTGTACTCCTGCCAACGTAGCGAGAGCGCAAATTCCCTTCTTCTTCCTCAGTGAGACATCCCCTGTTCTGGAAAATGAGATCATGTTTGATTTGAGCCCCTTTCTCCACCACCTGCCCAGAAGGCAGGATGTATTTGACGTCCCTTTGCTTTAAGAAGGAAGGCATGTTTAGCATTTTCTCAGAGTTCGGAGCCCTTCCCATAATCCTGGTAAACCCTGCAAAGCTGCCCAGTGTAATCCTCGCTGTGGGAATGGCTGAGGTGCGGTTCGAACTGGCGCCTTCCCTTGCTCACAGCCGCTGTCCCTGAGCCAGGTTTTCAGTTTTGGAAGTCTTTGTTATAAACTGGGTCGCTACAGAGATCGCCAGGACTCCACCTGTGTCTGCAGAGGTCGGGGTCCCTGCTGTGCCAGACGGTTCTCAGGAGAGCTCTACTGTCGTGTCCTTTGACTTGCAGAAGAAGGCTGCCCCACTAAGGACCACCAAAGCACGCGGGGGCTCTGTCGGAAGGGCAGCAGCCCGAAAGCGTATTGCAGCGATAAAAGCGGCCGTGAAGAACAAGAGGAAGCAGGAGGGGCCGGCGAAAGAAGCTACGGGCCAACAAACGCCAACGGAAGCAGAGGAAGTGACGTTCGACGGCGTTTTTTCCCAAATCGAATCTCCTGCCAAACCCTTCGCAGGTCAGTCGGGAGCAAGACTTTACAGAGGGGCCTGTCTCGGTGGGCCGGTGCGCCTCCGATGAACATCCCCGATTCCTTTTCATAATCAGGGAAGGGGAAACTTGTCCCAGGAAAGTTGGAAACTAGTGAACAAGGACGGTGACTGGGGATGGGCAAATGTCCCTGCTGGTTTTCCGACACTGGCACGTGCGGGGCGAATTGCCAGACAGTCCGCAGCTGTCCGGTGAGAGCTCGCAGCCCCTTTTTATCCACGAGCTGCGATTTTGCGCAAAATTGCAGGTGGGAATATTTGTGGAAACCATCATTTGCACGGATTCGCAGCCGCCCGTAGCACCATTTGTGCAAACTTGCAGGCGTAACGGCTCACTGACGCCTGCGTTTTGGTACAAGTTATGGCACGCGTTTGCGCAAATCGCAATTTCCATACGTCATTCCTGCTCAGAAGTTTGCACAAATCCACATTTGAGCCAAATTGTACCCCCAAAACGGGCAAGAAACTGTGAGTTTGCCTGACTTGGCATGCGCCCAGTCAAGCCAGCTCAGGGATCTGCGAGCTGGCGAAAACCCGCCAAACCCCACACCCCAACCGGATTCTTCCGACATCCCTGTGAGTGAGGGGTTTTTCATGGGTACCAGGCCTCTCTAGAAAACAAATGCTTGCTAGGTCACTCTCTTCCCTTCTCTCAACCATAGGTCTTGTTGGACATTCTGGGTTAGGGGGGAAAGTGTGCTCCCTGTACTGTACAGATGCTCACGTGTGACACACACACAACGTAGTATACAACATTTTTAATACTCAAGAATTTTTTAAAATTGAGTTTTTGCCAAACAATTTCTGTTACTGGAAATTATATATAGTGGACTAATAGTCACTGATAGCTTTTCCCTCCCTGAATTTGCCTAATCCCCTTTTAGAGCCATCCCAACTTATACCAGTATAAGATGCTCCTTGTGTGTTGGAAACGAGCATGCCAGAGAGAATCATTTCATTTAGCCCACTTTGTGGTGCTTCAAAAATAGGACCTCTCCCCTCCCCTCAGCTGCAGCCCAGAAGTGGTACCGTTAAAAAAACAAACCCCAATTCCGCGCAATATGCAGAACAGCTCTTGAAGAGACTAAACGTTCTGCCATCCAGGTAACTTCTAGGTGTTTTGGGGCACAGGGCAATCTTTAAGAATTCAGATTTCTCTGTTGTGGCACCCCGGCTGTGGAATGCCCTCCCCTTGGAGGCCCGACCAGCACTGGCGCCAGCCTCATTTCAGTCCCAAATTAAAAATGGCTTTATAACAAAGCCTTTGATGGCTAAATTCACCAAGGTTGCACATAGTTTGAGTTGTTTTTACTGGTTTTAAATTCTATACTGCTTTTACCTTGATTAATGGTTTCATTTGATTTTAGCTGTGTGTATTTATTGTTTGATACTGTTTGTATGATTTTATCTGTCTGCCGCCGTGAGATCCCAGTGATATACGGTGGGATACAAATGTTTTAATAAAATACAATACATTTCTTTTTGACATAACACATGGATAGAACTCCCTGTACTTTATCTCCTGCCCCCCAGGCTGGACTCCTAAATCTGCCAGCAGGACTTCCCGGCGGATTTCCAGACGAGCAACTCCAAGATCTGCCAATAAGGCCCTGCTTCAGCATTGCGCAGATACCTGCATTGTACGACTCGGCACACCGACGGCGTCCCAAGCCGTTCCTTCTGTGCGAGATCTGAATGCATTCTTGGATCCTGCTGCACCTGACATGCTTGGTTCCATTTCTGAGCAGAGGTATGTAGCTGGCGTGAACTTGGGCCCCTTTGGCTGGGGGCAGAAAAGATGCCCCACATGTCCTATTGCCTGTTGTTTCTGGATGAGGCCAGAGGTCTGCCCAGCCCAGCCTGTTGTTTCCCACAGCAACAAGCTGGACGTCTTCCAGATGTTCACATGAAGGGCACAAAATTGGTGGCCTTCCCCTGTTGTTTATACACAGCATTTGGGACGCAAGGGGGTCCTACCTGTGCACATGGAGGCTCTATTGACCCTCAGGGCAAACGCATGGAGGTGCATTTTGTTCCATGCTCTCCCTGAGTTCTTGGGATCCACACTGAGCCAGAGGATCAGAACACTTCAAGAAGGATGCAGACAAGCTGGAGGGGGCTCAGAGGAGGGCAACGAGGATGATTAGGGGTCTGGAAACAAAGCCCTGTGAGGAGAGACTGAAAGAACTGGGCATGTTTAGGCTGGAGAAGAGAAGACTGAGGGGAGGCATGACAGCCCTCTTCAAATACTTGAAAGGTTGTCACACAGAGGAGGTCCAGGATCTCTTCTCAATCATCCCAGAGTGCAGGACACGGAATCATGGGCTCGAGTTACAGGAAGCCAGATTCCGGCTGGACATCAGGAAAAACTTCCTGACTGTTAGAGCAGTACGACAATGGAACCAATGACCTAGGGAGGTTGTGGGTTCTCCCACATTAGAGGCCTTTAAGAGGCAGCTGGACAGCCATCTGTCAGGGATGCTTTAAGGTAGATTCCTGCACTGAGCAGGGGGTTGGGCTCGATGGCCTTAGAGGCCCTTTCCAACTCTACCGTTCTATGATTCTATAACAGCAGCATGAAGCAATCTCAGATACCACTTAAATTTTCATCTGTGGGGCCAGAACCAGTGCCAGGCTCTTCCTACGCCACAGTACCCCTGCCAAATACCTGATCCCTTCATCCTGCTTCAGAACCTGTGGCGTAGACTTAAGCGACCCCTGGAAGTTGATAATTCAACTCCTACTGATACTGCACAGACGACATTTTTGAATCATTCACCTGCTTCCTCTCCTATCGCAATTCCTTCCAGCTGTGATGCCTGACCCAATTTCCTTTGGCCACACATCCAGCTACAATAGTGTCACCTCAGTCTTTTCCAGGGCTGAATAAGGTATCGTCGTTCCAGCCCCTGTCACAGGGGTGGCTGCTGCCGCTGCTGGCTGACTTGAATGGGAGAAATTGTTATTCATTCCCCACTCAAAATGGTCGATTGCATCTCTGCACTGATTCATACTGTACACTTCACCCTCAAGGTTGTTCATTCAGTGTCTTGGATGTTGACTGAGAAGGGAGGGTTTGGGACGCTCCAGGAGATAACTCCTCTCTCCTCTCTTTCCCACATGCCCACACCTTTCCCAAGATAAATATTTGGAAAAGCTGGATAGTGACAAAATTTCCAGATTGCACAAACCTGCTCTCTTTCCTTTTCCCCCAGGGACATCCAGGCTGCAGAGGAATTGCATGCCACAACAGAAGGGCTAGCAGGAGAAGCTACTGTAAGTAGCCTTGTGGTTGAATGCACAACTGCCCTTAATATCAGAGGTTTTCACATTTGTTTTCTGTTGCTCCAAGAGGGTAGGGCCCAAATCGATGGGTCCAAGTTACAAGAAAAAGGATTTACACTAAACAGTAGGAAGAACTTGTGAAACAGATTCCCTCAGGAGATGGTCGACTCTTCATCATTGGAGGTTTCAAGGAGACGCTGAATGGCCATCTATCAAGGATGCTGTAGTAGTGGATTTTCTGCATTGGCATGGGGTGGGACTAGATGCCCTTTGAGGCCCCTTCCAACTCTATAATGCTGTGAAATGGAAGGGAAACTATGAGCAGCTTTTTAAACTATAGTTTTAAAGTTGATTGGGTCACTGCTCTGGATGAAATTCTTTCAAAGGAGCAGTTTGGCTATCCCTGGTTCAGGTGAATCTCCAAAGCTGCTTGACGTTTTTCTGTAATACAAAGAATGGCCCATTTCTCCCCTTCTTGCACTTTGAAGTCTATATCTCTTCTCTGAATCCCTAGGATGCACAGACAGCCACCCATGCCAGGGGATCACCCTCAAGTGATATGAATGGCTCCGTTTCTGCCAGTTGTCAGGGGCTGGAAAATCCCAGCGTTAAAAAGGAAGAACCAGAAATTGCAAAAGAGGTGAAAGAGACCATTGCAGGTCTGAATGAACAGGGTGCCTTGTGCAGTCCGAAGAAGGATTCCCAGTCTGAAGGAATTTCTTCTTCAGAATTACACACTCCAGAAGGTAAGTAAAACTGGTAGAATTGAGCATTTGACCATGATTCTTTGAGCAGCGCGAAAAACCCCTCTGGCTGAGGTTCTTGTACTCTGAAATCGCAAGAACAATTTGGGATTTGAATTTCTCTACCTACCTGCGTTACTCCACTGCAACAAAAGAGAAGGTAGGTTCACACAACACAACAAACCAGAGTAGAAGTTAAATATTGGGTGGTTGTTGAATTGCGGGTGGTTGTGTTGTGTGATCCCAGCTGCGCTAAAAGATCGTGGTTTGTTAACCATTAACAACCCACATTTCACACCCAACAACAAACCATGGGTTGTCTTCGTGGGTTGTTTGTGGTTAACAAACCCCGCTGAAAATATGACTTTATTTTCTAGGCTTCTTCCTCGGTGATTTCTGTGATGATGGAACGCTTGATCTCCAGGTACATTTGCTTGGAATGGAGTCGGTCATTGTGAATATAGACAATTGTAATATTTCTCCATTTACTGCAATTCTGATGCCCTGCTTTCCATTTTTAAAAGAATGGAGGGTTGGGGGGTTGGGAAAGGCCAAGAATAGCAAGTTTCCACCCCCTAGTGCAAGGCAAAATTTATCCTCCCGAGAGCAGCCCACATAATGCAGATGGGCGATGTGAACATCAGCAAAAACTAAGAGCGTGCCAAATCACCCTCTAGAGCCAGTGACTCCCATCAGTTTCGTGTTGTGGAGCCAGGCTTAACAACACGAAGTACATATTTGTCAGATGGGATCTCAGGTGTACTTCAGCTTTTGATAACATGGGAGGACCCTTGATTTCCATTACGCTGTTCACTGCATAACCAGTTGGATCGGTTTTTGGGAGCTCAGTAATCTTCCCTGAGGCCATTGGTAGTCTTCCTGTTAAAGAAGCCATTCATTCATGCAGTTCCAAGTTTAGGCGCATGGCACCCAGTGAAGCAAGCCTTCTTAACATTGTTTAATCCTATTCAAGCCGTGCCCCCTACAACTTAACTAAAACTGAGATGAGGTAAGGTTTATGTGTATTATGTCCCAAAATAAGAATCATCCAGATCCTCTTGCTGGAAGAAACAAATTCTTGTTAGAATCGCCACCGTTTATTAAGGAGATATTAGGGGGCTTGGATAACATAACTTAATTCCAAAGTGTTTGGTTTTCTAACAATATAGAATTTTCTCAACAAGATGTATCACAGATGAAGTGTCTGAAATGCAAGGAGGGTTATGGGTTGGATGGCTAAGTTGCATTGGGAAACATATGTTTGGTGAAGGTGGGGAGATACCAACGGGCCATCTTCTGGGGGTGGAGGATTCACTAGATGCTTTACCTGAAACTTTTGAGTCCATGTCTTAGGTAATAATGGAGTATGCATCCATTTTAAGCTCTCTGCAACAATGAGGTCTAGAAACTTACTTTCCTCTCCTTGCCCCCACCCCAAAAGATAGGGGATACTCAGAGTTCGTAGTGAAACTGCAGCCATGCGTTTCTGATTGTAATATCGCACAAGCGAGGTATCTCACGCCAAAGACTGCCCCATGCAAGGCATAGGTTACTGAGATTTGGCAGGTAAGCCATGCTGTGGGCTTCAAGGAGAGAGTTTTCTAGCGTTCGTATGAATTATTTGGGGGGATCCTTTTGTGAGAAACTTATGGCGGTAAGCTGTGTGTGAGATGCACATTGGCCTTGGGAAGCATGTCTAGTCAACAAGAGGGCAAGATTTCCTTTGACCACCAGAAGCCGCACCATGACTACTTCTTGTTAGCCTCAGAACTGGCAGCAAATAGTACCATTCGAAAGTTCTTCTCTGCCACCAAGAGGACTGGAAACTTTGCTTAGGTTCCACAGGACAGCAGGGCTCCTTAGGAGCCTGCATTTGGAGCATGTAGTGAACTTTTGCTTTTGCTTTAGGCTCTTAACTCGTTTATTTGTTCCCAGCAGCCACATGCGGAAACCAGCCTTTTCTTCACTCCTCCGAGGAACGAAGCTGCGAAATTTGCGGCAGCTGCTCCGTGCGACGACCTCATTGTATTCTCTCCTCTTCCTCTGCCAGATGGGGAGAAATAAGGAGGCTGGATTAATCCAATCCATTTGGGGGTGTATTCTGTTTGAGAGCGGCTGTGTCAGTGCACTGAATAAATGGGGTGGGGTGGGGGTGAGGTCTCTTTGCTTTTCGCGTTTCAAGTTTCATGACGGGGTTATGATTTAAATGTGTTTTAAAGATGTGTACGTCTGCCAGAGGAGAGACCCAGGTTGTGCGATGGAGAAGATGAACGCCGGGGTTTTCCGTTATCCCATATATTTTTTCCACGTCTCCGTCTCTAGTTGTGTTGCTACCAAGAAATGTTTCAAAAGTCTGTAAATAAAGATCACGGCTTACCTTCAAGAGTGGTGTGCGTGACAGAATCTTCATCGTTTAGCTTTTTTGTCAGTTCCCTTTATTTTTTTAATCAAACTTGGAAATATATATCTTTATTATTAAAGTTATGTTAACAAGCTTGATCCCGTCTTATCTATGGGGGGGTCTGCTTCTACCTCTCAATGCCATTTATCTGGGTTCTTATATATCATTCATCTTCCCCTCCCCCTTCTTAAAATAGTTTAATTTTGTTTTGGAATTTTTTTAAAAAAAAAAATCTTTCCCCATCTGTTTTTTCTCCCAGGGTGGATTGATCTTAAATCAAGATGTTCAAGGGAACAGAGCTGGCTGGGGAGTACTGGGAGTTGTAGGACTCCTTTCTACCTATACATGCACAGGATTGGGCCCTTAATCAGTTATTTATATCGGGATGTAAATCAGCGCGAGAGAGAAAAGGCTGACTTAAATCATGGATTTACATAAATTGATGCTATTTCATAAAGAATGGTGCAGATCTGGCATGGACCATGTAGTTTACATCTAGGGTATTATAGTTGCAGTACAGCCAGGCAATGCACCTTTTTGGCCCTGCTCAGAAAGAAGGCTGTTGCGTTGACAGGGAAGTAGCCTCAATGCTGGCCGGAAAGAGACAAAGTCTGGTGCTAGTAAGCGTGTATCTTTAATAATAAAAGCCCGACATTTCAGATATGATCCTTCTTCAGTAGCCATAAACAATGAATAAAATATATACAACAGTAAATAAAAATGCAGACAACACCCATCAGAAATTATACATTCTTTTCTTTTAAAAAGTTTTTTATATATAGAATGATGAATATTTTTCTATTTTTAAAATTATATATATATATATATATATATACACACACACACACACATATATATATATATATATATAGGGCAATAAATGCATGTTTTCACTGGACAAACATGCTTGGATTCTCCCTTTAAATTCATCTCTATAAAGGCGCTTACATGTCCTTATTGAAAGACACCTGTATTTTAAATTTATATGCGTGTCTCGCTTTAAACTGAAGAAAACAATTATATACACACACAAATTTAAAATACAGGTGTCTTTCAATAAGGACATGTAAGCGCCTTTATAGAGAAGAATTTAAAGGGAGAATCCAAGCATGTGTTTGTTCAGTGAAAACATGCATTTATTGCTCTCTCTATATATAATTTTAAAAATAGAAAAATATTCATTATTCTATATATAAAAAACTTTTTTTAAAAGAAAGGAATGTATAACTTCTGATGGGTGTTGTCTGCATTTTTATTTACCGTTGTATATATTTTATTCATTGTTTATAGCTCCTGAAGAAGGATCATATCCAAAACGTCGGGCTTTTATTATTAAAGATCCACGCTTACTAGCAACAGACTTTGTCTCCTTCCTGCCTGCCTGTTCATAAGGCACCTTAAACCATGTTGCTTATGGCTGTTTTGTTAACAAGCCTTAAGCATCGTGGTTTAAGGTGTTTTAAGAACAGGGCCTTTGTCTCACTGTATACATTTTCCACCCTTCCCTTTTTTAACAATAGAGGGAATGTGTTTAAAACAGCTCCTGTATGAATATTTCTTATGATTAATACCCATGGCAGTGTGTTTGTAAGATATGAGAACACAGGACCCCGCTCTTGGGATGTTTTCTTTCCTTCCGGTGTAGCAACTTCCTGATTATCTCTGGGTTGCATCCAGCCATTTCTGTCTGCCATTGCCTCCCTCTTCTCTACATCCCTCCAGATGATGGCAGTTGTAGTCCAGGTTTGGGAAGACTAATACATGCAGTCATAGCTGCCAGCTCTTCCGCTACGGATGTTTTGTGGTTGTCGGGCATTGATTGCAATAGCAGGACAATTCAGTCGGAGCAGAGGCATGGAAACATCTCTGGCTGGCATTGCCTGCTTCGGAGAACCTTGGTGGGCAGGTGATAGTGCCTAGCAGAGGACGCAGCAAGGAAAGGGAGGGGTGTAGAGGAAAGTCCATAAGAATGGTGCATATGACCCAGAGCTACAAAGGGGAGAAGTTGCATTGATCTGAAAGAACTAATCAGATCACATAACTGGAAGGCAAATCTTCACATACAGCTCAGACTTTCTCACTCAAATGGCCAGAGGCCTAATGGCTTTTTGCCTTTGAACTGGTAGGCCTCACCTTGGAGGAACAAGGGCTATCCAGTCCCAAGACCATGCCCCAATCCTGTGCCTCCAAACACTGCAATGGGCTTTCTACTTGTTACAGCCTCCATGGGGCTTGAACATGACAACCGTTTCTGGGATGGCATCCCTGGATTCATGTCACACTTTACATGAGGCTCTTAACTTGCCCTTATTGATGGAGTAAGTCATCTCCATCTCTACCCTCACTGTTCCATAGCTATGCAAGACACAACCATGATCAGTCTCAAAAGGTGGTGATCGTTTTTCCATGTGGGTCCTAACAATCAGGGCAGGGATTCAAAATGCCATGATTTACAACTTGTAGATGGCCACTAGTTTGTAAGGATCTTTCATCAGGAAACAAGCACAGAGAGAGAGAGAGATACCGCCGAGTTTCAGGCTCTACCCCAACCTGGCACCCTCCAGATGTGTTGCGCTGGAAGCCAGCTGGGCTAGAGAATATATTGTAATAGACTGACAAAGTAAAGATCATCTGCATGCAAGTACCTCCAGAGTTTGCATTAATTCAATTATTCAGGATACAGGCATGGCTTTGAAACCCTGACCACGGGCAGTCCTGCACAGCTACATCCCAAATCCAGCATCTGAGCATTCTCCATTTATGGCTCACCCTCTTCCAAAACTTATCTCCTCAACTGTAAGGGCTAGAACTGTGCTTGAAAAAGAAATGAAAGCCAAGATGCTTGGCAGGTTAAACTGCACATTTGGCAGGAGTCCAGCATATAACCATAAAATGACAACCAGCCTTTGTGTCAATGGTCCTATATTTTATCATTAATTTTTGTCTTACAAAGTTAATCCAATCAGACCTATTTTTTAAAAAAAAAAAGAATCTGTTTCAACATAAAGAGTTGGAGTATTGGTGAGCCAAAGGCAAAGGGGGTTAGATCATGGTCGGTGTGACGCTGGTGAGGGTGACGTCGCCCATGATGGAGAGTTTGGTGATCTGGTTCAGCTCTTTTATGCGATGGTTGTACTGCAAGATATGAGCATCGTTGACGGCGACCTTCAAATTATTCGGTTCACACAGGATGTGGATCTGCAAAAGGACAGACGTGAAATACTTTACTGTACTGAAACAAATTGTGGGGGCAGAGGGGGCCATGGATAAAGATGGTCCGAAGCCCAAATACTTTGCTGAACCTTTTAAGACCACAGCTTTAGCACACTGCTAGCATCTACCTCGGGAGGTGGTGGTCTCTCCCACACTAGAGGCCTTCAAGATGCAGCTGGACAGCCATCTTTAAGGTGGATTCCTGCATTCAGCAGGGGGTAGGACTGGATGGCCTTAGAGTCCCCTTCCAACTCTACCATTCTATGATCTAGAGCCTTCCATTGTAACTTGTTTTCAGATCTGTAGCTGTGTTAAACTGTTGCAGAAATAACAACAAAGAGCCCTGTATGCCTTAGAGACGAAAGGATTTTATTATGGCATACACTTTCATAGACTAGTTCCCACTTCATCTTAACAGAGCTAAGACGATCACGTTACCGCCAATTACTGCTTCTGTGAAGGAACATTTTGCATACTTTTTAAAGCTCTGATTGAAGCATCAGAGACCAGCCGTCCCAATCTGAATAGTTCAGTGCATCTGTACAGCACCAGGTTGTGGAAGGCTGTAACAGACTGTTCATTCTACATTGCCATATATTGCTCATCGTATTAAAGAATATCTCTTTAAGTGCTCTATACATTTTACACTCATCTCGCTCCATGAATCGGATAGAGTTGGCTCTAATCCACAAATGCTTATGCAATGATAAAATGTATTAAAGTGCAATCTTATGCATGTTTAGACAGCAAAAAGTCCTACAACTTCCAGCATGCCCCAGCCAGTGCTGGCTGGGGCATGCTGGGAGTTGTAGGACTTTTTGCTGTCCAAACACGCATAGGATTGCACCCTTAGTTCTGAAGATACCATAACAACAACAAAAATATTCCCCATTCTCTGATGTCAAGATGGTATCTTTTCCTGGCCATTTTTGCATGTGGAAAAGTCACCACAAGGTGAGTTTCTGATGTAATTTTGTGCAACGCAATTGTGAATACAGTCCCAGGCACAGGATGCAGTGAATTGGGATTTTTCTATAGACATGTTTACACCAAATCCCACAAACCACAGCACCAGTTTGACGCAGATATAACTTACGGGACAGAATGTTGCAGGTCCTCATCCTCGGTATTGGATGCATAAATATTTAGCACCAGATAAGTGGAGAATCCGGATAGAGTTGATTTACCGTGGAATTGCACATTAGAGGCCAAAGATGCTACATGCTTACCAAGCCATGAAAATTGTAAAGAAAGAAAGAAAGACACACACACACACACACCCCTGGGCTTCCTAGGAGCTTTTGGTTGCTGTGGAGACTGGTAATTCTGATGCCACTGGGGCGGTGAATCCACTCCAGGTTTCAATCAGAACTCTAAAGGAGCTATCCAAGGTCTGCATCTTGGAAAGCGCCTTTAGAGTTCTGACTGAAACCCAGAGTGGATTCACCATCCTACTGACATCGGAGGCACCAGGCTCCACTGTGAGAAACAGGAAGTGGAAAGAAATTAGCTTTGATGTGATCCAGGAGGGATCTTCTATGTTCTTACAATTAAGACTACTGGGGAAGACTTTGGACAAAGTGCACTTGGCATTTCTAAACTCCAGATGTTACTGATGGAAAAATGGATGTTAATAATCAGCAAATACGACGTGCCTCAATCTAGGTGCTGAACAGAAAGAACAAGGGAGGATAACAGCTTAATGAAACAATGAAAAGGCATTTTTTGGAGACTGGGTTGTATCAAATTGTCTCCATCCTACAGTGTAACAGAAACCGCTGGCAAGATGGATTTCCTCTCCCCTTCTGCAGGCGCCCCAAAACCCTCAAAATTCACTCAGGAGATTGGGGGACTCTCCCGAGCAGATGGGGGGAGGGAGGAGGGGGGGAGAAAGGAAACTCCTGTAGAATGAGTGGACATCCATTTGCATAACTGTATGCAGCCCTTACTTACACCAGGGTGCAAAACCAAGGGTCAAATTCTATTTCCGAGAAAGTCTTGAGGCCCACATTTCAGTGGTGTGTGGGGCCAAACGTAAAAGGGGAGGGGCCAGAATACCACCACGATTTAGCTTAAAGGATTTACAGCTTGTCCCCTAAGCCTTAGTTGAGGCATTGAACCTTTTGGAATGAGGGAAAACTGAACAAGAGCTGGGGAATCACCAATGATTGGTGGTCTAGGAAAGGGGGCGGGGCCAGGGCAACTCTGGAGGGCCGGATTTGGCCTCCGGGCTTAGGTTCCACACTGCTGCCTTCAACATTAGACAGACTTGCGTAAAATCAAATTGATCTTGCAATATTCCCATAATGATGATATCATATGGAGAAGACAACACCCTGCAACTGACCAGTCATAATAGCTATAGACAAGTACCTCATTGACATAGCAATGCCTAATGACAAAAATGCTGTAGAAAAGGAAGTAGAAAAGAGAGACAAATATACACCACTGGCCATGGAAGGCAATGAACTATGGCAACAGGAAAAGGTCACAACTATTCTGTTAGTCACCTCAGTCACCGGCATCACATCAAAAATTACACAGAAAACCTTCAGAAACTGGGCCTACCAAAATACATCCACACCAACATCCAGAAAGCAGTCATACTTAAAACTAGGGGTGTGCACTGGATCGGCTTCGATCCACGATCCGGAGCCGATCCAGGGGAAATCGGATACCATTATCAGATTTCTGATCCCCCCTCTGGATCGTCCAATCTTTTCCAAACCGGTTCGGAAGGACCCGATCCGTTTCGGGGAAAATCGGAGAATCGGCGGGCGCCCGCTGGCGCCCACCACCACTTCCATTGGTGGGCGCCAGCGGCCGCCTGCCAATGGAAGCGGACAGCGGGGGGGCTTACCTGGCGGGGCATCCTCCTCCTCCCGTTGCCGGCTGTAAACTACTACAAGCTAGGCCTCGTGGCCTAGTTTACAGGAGAGCGCCAGGTGATGATGTCATCACCAGGCGCTCTCCTGTAAACAAGGCCGCGAGGCCTAGTTCGCAGTAGTTTACAGCTGGCAACGGACAGAGGAGGACACCCCGCCAGGTAAGGAGCGGGAGGGGGCTTACCTGGGGGGGCTGTCTGTTGCCATCGGCAGGCGCCAGCCGATGGAAGCGGACAGCGGGGGGGGCACTTACCTGCGGGGCCGTCCAGCGCCTTCCCCTGCGTAGATCTACTGAGGACTAGGCTTCGCGGCCTGGTCCTCAGTAGAGCGCCAGGTGATGACTACCTGGCACTCTACTGAGGACTAGGCCGCGAAAACTAGTCCTCAGTAGGTCTACGCAGAGGAAGGCGGCGGATGGCCCCACAGGTAAGGAGGATCGCCGGGGGGGGGGGCTTACCTGCCGGGGGCCCTCTGCTGCCATTCGCTGCCGCCCGGGCGGCAGCGGATGGCAGCGGAGGGGCCCCAGGAGGTAAGGAGGATCGCGAGAGGGCTCCCACTTACCTGCTGGGGTCATCTGCTGCTGCCCGCGGGCGCCAGCGGACAGGAGCAGAAGGGCCCTGCAGGTAAGCACAAGGGGGCGAGGAGTTAGGCCCCCCACTCACCCCCCTGCCGCCATTTTTCCCCATAGACTTGCATTGGGGGAAAGCTTTCTTTCCCCCAATGCAAGTCTATGGGGAAAAATGGCGGCCAATCCAAAAATCGGACATCCAATTTTCGGATTGGGATCGGGTCCAATCCGATCCGGGGGACCTCCGATATTATTCCGATCTGATCCAGAACAAAATTGGAGGTCCCGATCTGGTCCCGATCCGATCTGGGGGGTCCGTGCACACCCCTACTTAAAACATGCTCAATTGTCAGGAAATTCCTGAATCTGTAAAAGACAGCATGACCTGGCAATAGGCCCGTCTAGAAAAATCGCCACAAGCGAGAAAAGAGATGATGATGATGATGATGATGATAATATTATTATTAATAATAATAATAATAATAGTAATAATACATTGAAGCCAATGGTTCCATGACATTTACCTTGAAAGGTTTGCCAGCCTCAAATGGGAACCAGGGGGCTGTTCGCTCTTCCTTCCCCCAGATATTTTGCTGCATGGTGTTGCACACGATCACTTTCCTGTTGTCCTCATTGAAGCGGGGGTTGAAGTGGAAGGCAATGTCGTTGCCTTTCTTCAAGTCCACCTGAAATCTGCAAAGAATAGGGAGACGCCCTGATGTTCCAGAGGGATGTTGCAGTATTTGACATTAAAAGGATGAAGTGGGAGTCATTGAGATTAAGATCATCGTGATGTGTGTTTGCATGTTCCAACGTCTCTAACACTTAATTTGTAATCCCGGAAAGAAAACTCACTGGAACCCCGATGATCATGGATAAAAAGAAATTGTGCTAAAAAATACCACCTGGCTATATTTGGGTATTTATTCATTACATTTATATCTCACCTTTTTTCCCCTTGCAAGGAGCCCAGAGTGGATGACATGGTCCTTCCCTTCTCCATGCTATCCTCACAACAACAACCCTGTGAGATAGGCTAGGCTGAGCGTCAGTGACTGTCCCAAAGTCACCCAGTGAGCTTCATGGGGACTAGAACCTCTATCTCCTGAGTCCCAGTCCAACACTCCCAACCACTTCACCAAAGTGGCTCTCGATATAATGCACATTTTTTTAAAATCTGCATAAATTTGCTTATTTTATACAATGCTGCTAGTTGCGGGGGTGGTGTGTGTCTGAGTGTGTGTGTGTGTGTGACAAGAACCAATTGTGAACATTAAAGCCATCAAGTGTACTGGAGTAACTTGTGTGATTATTTCATTTGCAGGCAGCAGGTGGCGCTGTTGCTATGCTTGCCTGTAAGGGGGACACTCTGGTTAAAGGAATTGCATCCTGGCAGGACATTTTGGAAACTGTCCAGGTATGCTGCATGGTTAATCTAGCCGGTTCCTTGACTTCCCTTGCTGGGATACCTTCAACCAGCAAACATCCAGCAGTATCTACTGGCTCCTTATTCCCAGATGAAAGGCTGGGGAAAAACAACGGTGTCTCTGGCCACGGAGACTGGGCAAACAGCCATGTTGGGATCCACCCCACAATAGGGTGACTCTCTGGAAAGGAGGACCGGGCTCCTGTATCTTTAACAGTTGTATAGAAAAGGGAATTTCAGCAGGTGTCACTTGTACGCATGCAGCACTTGGTGAAATCCCCTCTTCATCACAACAGTGAAAGCTGCAGGAGCCCTGCCCTCTTGATCAGCTATAAAAGAAGGCAAGGTGCCTGCAGCTTTCACTGTTGTGATGGAGAGGGACTTTCACCAGGTGCTGCATGCATAGGGCAACCATGTGAAAAGGACGACAGGGCTCCTGTATCTTTAACTTGCATAGAAAAGGGAATTCCCACAGGTGTCATTTAGATGCATGCAGCACCTGCTGAAATCCCCTCTTCATCACCACTGTTAAAGCTGCAGGAGCCCTGCCCTCTTGATCAGATACAAAAGAGGGTAGGGTTCCTGCAGCTTTCACTGTTGTGATGGAGAGGGAAATTGACCAGGTCCTCCTTTCCATACCCACAACAAACACAATCCCCTGTAACAAATGCAGAGGATCTGGGATCAGCCTGCCTTCGCCTCCCACTCCCCAGGGCCTAGACTCACTTGTTTGGATTTGACTTCACCGTCCCGACAATGGTTATTAACAAGCGAGGCACAAGTCCTGATGGAAGCGGGATGTCACAAGGAACTTTCTGCAAAAAGAACACAGATTGCCTTGCGTGAGGCCAATGCATCCTCCACAGTGTTGGGCAACCTCTTTCCGCTGCTAGGCCGGATTCATTTCAGGTAAGCTGCAGGTGGAGGGGGCGCATTCCATTGGTGGGCGGGGCCAAAGGGGTGCAGCCCAAATACCCAAAATATCACCCTATTTGAGCCTGAAGCTGTTGCTGCCAGTAACCTAGCCTTAAGGAAGGACTTTCAGCCTTTTAGAACGGGGAAAACCCTGCACAGAAGCTGGGAAAAGACCAAATGATCATCAGTCAAGGGAAAGGGGCAACTGGTCAAGGAATGGAGGCATGGTAATCTGGGAAACCCCAGCGGGTTGGATTTGGCCCAAAGGATGGAGGTTGCCGACCTCTGCTCCTCTCCGATTTCCATCACGCTTGTACCTCCTTCGCAGGCTGTTCCATCGTACCTGTAGGATTTGCCTGCCCTCAAATAGATTAAGTGTTTGCGCTTAATCCGTGTACAATGGAACAGAGCTTGAAGCTGCCAATGGGTGCCAAGAGGGACACGTATCTACATCTATCTGCAAAGTTCGTCAGATACTCCTTGTTTGAGCCAGCTGTTATCATTTCTTCTGGGAACAAAAGGACTTGCTTCTTCCATGGAATTCTAGACCTCCTAGCCAAGGAACTGGAACAACTATACACGTCCCCCACCTCACCCCACGCTCACGAACGTTTCTCACCAAGGGAGCTGAAGAACCGCCAGATGGTGTGGGAAGTCCAAATCCAGGCCCGCTCGCTGGCGCAGTCGGCTGTGCTCCACTGCCGCTTGGCGGCTGCCCAGGGGCAGGATACATTCCGGATGCACCTGGTGGAATGACTCCTGGGGCGCTGGGAAATCCACCTGGTGCTGGTGGGCCTCCGGGGTATGATCCTGCTCCTGCTGGGCCTCCGGGGTATGATCCTGGTGCTGTTGGGGCTCCGGGGTATGCGCCCGGAGCTCCAGGGTATGCGCCCGGAGCTCCAGGGTATGCGCCCGGGGCTCCAGGGTATGCGCCCGGGGCTCCAGGGTATGCGCCCGGGGCTCCAGGGTATCCGGCAGGATAACTTGGGAATGCACCAGGTTGATTTCCCCACGCGCCAGGCTGTGCGCTTGGGTTAGGGTTGTTGGACCCTGACAGGGCATCGGAGAGCTGTAGGGGAAACAAAGCAAAATCAGTCACTTGCCGTAATTTCCCCCAGGGGATGGTTTGCACTACTCTGGGCGGTAGCCACTTCTTTCCTGGAATTATGGATGGTGCTTTCTCATTTCCCCAAGAATGCTGTATGGGACATCTTCAACAGAGGGCTCTTCATCAGCCAGGAAACTTGGGGTGCAGTCCAAGACAGCTTGACCAGTCAGTGCTCCCCATTTCATGTTACAACCACAAAAATCAACCCTTTTCAAAACTCGGCATCAGAAAGCGCCACCCCTTAAGAAGCAAGACACTTACCGAAAAACCGTCAGACATCTTCCTGAAACAAAACAGAAAACAGAAGAGATCAGCACATAAGAACATAAGAACATTCGTGCTGGATCAGACAAAGGTCCATCGAATCCAGCATTTTGTTCACACAGTGGCCGACCAGCTGAGCATGGAAACCCAGAAGTAGGGTACAAATGCTACAGCACCATCCTACTCATGTTCCCCTGCAACTAGTATATATAGGCTTACTGCCTTGGATGCTGCAGGTAGCACATAACCATCTGGACTAGTAGCCATTTTTAAAAATGTTATTCTATTAAGCACATTCCACAGTACAAAGCCTCATATCATGAACAACGTCAGTGCAATTCAACAGTTGTCCAGTAAGCTGTTCATACATTAATCGGGGAGTAACATGCATACATTTATGACTAGCGGAGCAAAGTCCAGAGCAGAGCCAGTACTATCATCATGCCAGTGTGGTGTAGTGGCTAAAGTGTTGGACTAGGAGTCGGGAGATCCGGGTTCTAGTCCCCACTCGGCCATGGAAACCCACTGGGTGACTTTGGGCCAGTCACAGACTCTCAGCCCAACCTACCTCACAGGGTTGTTATTGTGAGGATACAATGGAGAGGAAGGAGGAGGATTACGTATGCTGCCTTGGGTTCCTTGGAGGGAAAAAGGCGGGATATAAATGTAATAATAAATAAATCCCAGGAGCCCATTTCCTCGGGTGCCAGTCACAAGCTCCAAGGCTATGTTGCATGAAGCACAATCAAAGGTAGTTTAGGCTGAGTCTTCAAATAACATTATTTCCCATGGGGAAAACATGAATTTCATCTTACACATGCATTAGAAAAGGACAGTTCTCCATAAATATCTGTGTCTTCAAGGACTGCAATAGGAAGTCATTCATATTACATTTATTCGATGACACGGGGGGTCTAGAAGCCATCGATAGCCTTCTCCTCCATGAATTTATCTAACCCCCTTTTAAAGCTGTCCAAAATGGGGGCAATTATTGCGTTGTGTGGTAGCAAATTCCATAGTTTAAGAACAGAAGATGTGCCATGCTGGATCAGACTGAGGGTCCATCTAATCCAGCACTCTGTTCACACAGTGGCCAAACAGCTGTCAACCAGGGACCAACAAAGCAGGACACAGTGCAACAGCACCTTCCCACCCATGTTCCCTAGCAACTGGTGTATACAGGCTTCCTGCCTCAGATACTGGAGGTAGCACATAGCCATCAGGGCTAGTAGCCCTTGACAGCTCTCTCCTCCAGGAATTTATCCAGTCTCCTTTTAAAGCCATCCAAATTGGTGGCCATCACCACATTTTGTGGAAGCGAATTCCATAGTTTAACTCGGCGCTGTGTGAAGAAGTCCTTCCTTTTATTTCTCCTGAATCGCCCACCAATCAGCTTCATGGGATGACCCCACTGGGTTCTAATATTTTGAGAGGGAGAGAAAAATGTCTCCCTCTCCCCATTCTCCACCCCATGCATAATTTTGCAGACCTCTATCAGGTCTCCCCTTAGCCTCTTTTTTTCCCAAGCTAAACGATCCCACTGTGCAAGGCAGCTGCTATTCATTAACTAACTTTTATTAGTAGCAAAAAGAGCCAACCTTCACTATACAGCTATCAAAACCAGCTCTAACTTCATAATAGTTGCCAGCTATTCAACCAAGTAAATATGCATGTGCTACGAGACACTGAATCCGATACTGTGTAAGTTCACACTTGACTCCTTGGCATTCTTCTGAAACCCAATCAATATAGCACATGTCGAAATATATTAGCTCAAACCATGAGCATACTGGTAGAGGCCTCCTTTCCCTGCAAAGGGTTAAAATCTGGGCCTTGGCAAAGATTTATGGGAAAGGCTGAGATACACCAGTCAGAGTGGGCAATATTATGCCAGATCAGAGGTGGGCATCTGCAGGTCATTTTCACTTCCTGTACTTCTCCCTCCACAGGCTGTAACCCCATGTAGACACACACATGCGGGGGGGGGGGAATCCCCCCAAGTTCAGCAGCAAACTGCTCCGTAGTATTACCAGGGTTGCATTTAGCTTCTCTGCAAGCTAAATACAACCCTTTTAGTACTCCACAGCATCTACAGAGCTCTAAAAGGACAAATTTACGTTGCAAACAAGCTGGATTTGTCTGTTTTAGTGCTCCGCAGCCTCAGAACCACTGGTTTCACTCAATGGCTGAATTCGGACGACACGTTAAGCAACTGGGCGGCGGGGGGGGGGGGGGGGACAATCGTCAGTTGTATTGACTATCGTGTCGTCCGAATGCTGCCATAGTCAACTCAGCGCTGATCCTAATCCACACCACGGCTGATTATTTATTACCATGTTGTGTGGGGAGTACCCCCTAGATGAACAACTGTAAAGTTGATTATTACTCCACCATTGACTATCGTGTTGTCCGAATTCAGCCAATGTGTCGTCGTTGTATCAAGAAATATCCAGGCCCTCCCTCCGCATAAACACTCGGATAGGCACGTTGCTCATCTTATATCTTACTACAAGATCTAAGAAGGAGGGGGGGGGAGACACGAAGAGATGGACTAGCAAAGATGCTTTTAGGACATTTTGCATCCAATGGAGGTGGGCATTATAGAGAACCCAGCCATAACCTGGATGGGACATTTCATCTTGGGAACAGTGGAGGCTGGTAGCTCCAACGTCAGTGGGGTTGTGAATCCGCCCCAGGTTTCAATCAGAACTATAAAGGAGGCATTTTGCATCGTTCCTTTAGGAGTGTGACTGGAGAGTTGGATGTAGAAGGGGTGAAGGTAAAGTGATTTGAGGGTGGGCCTGAAATGGAGGCAAAGTGGATTTAAAAGAAGATGACAATCAAGCCAGTTTCAATTGAACCGTAAGAAGCTGTCCCGGGACAGCTGTTTACTGCCAGCAGTTCAAATGTGCTGCCAGTTAATTTCCTTCTTTGTTTTACACACGTGGTGTTGACTCATCTCGGAATAAACTGAGAAGACAGCCCAAAAACATATTTCGGCTCTCTTCACACAAACAGAGCTGTTTTGTGGAGAGCGTGCAACACACGACAAGACATTCAAGGCCCTGGAGGAAAAAACCACAAATTCTGTAGAAACCTTCAGCAGCGCATGGACGCAAGGGCCCTCCCCCGGCCCTCCCAAATTCAAGGGTATATTCAGAGAAACTGCAAGCATTTCCTCTTTCGGACAACACACAGCCGTTGTGCAAGGCGTCAGGCGAAAGCACCGGGCAAACATGAATCATACCT
This sequence comes from Anniella stebbinsi, assembly GCA_029215795.1. NCBI lineage: Eukaryota > Metazoa > Chordata > Lepidosauria > Squamata > Anniellidae > Anniella > Anniella stebbinsi. The sequence goes on from JARDYH010000001.1 coordinate 367,557,424, forward strand.
CCCCACGCCCATCGCTTGCTTCAAGGGCTCACTAACTCTGCTGGCTTCCCCAGGAGCAAGAAGAACGTGTTTCTGCCATGCTGGCTGGGGATGATGGCAGTTGTAGTTCAACACATTTGCAGGGTGCTGGGTTGGTAAACACTGTTTATGAGCTGCTGCTGTGGTAAAGAGTGGCGTGTTGTCTTCAGTAGGTCTCTCCTTGAAAGCAGCTTACATATCACGGCTGCGGGATTATTCGAATCCAGGATAACTCCTTAATAGCATGGAAGGAGAAAAGTACTGGATAAAGTATTCTATTTGCATGGAGTGGCGGAGTAACCAAGATCTTTGTGTGATTATCTCCTACCTCAGCCACCAGAGTTCCTTTCGACACAAACGGCCACGCAGGAATTTAAAGGAGGGCAGGGATCACCCAGCAATCCAATCGCAGGTGCCAACCGGCTTCAACAATCTTGGCTCTGCTGGCTATTCTCTTCTTTGACCTCGACCACAGCTTTGCGAACAAATCCACAAAAGTCACTAGTCCACAAGGCATCTCTAACTAGCACATTGTCAGGAATCATCCCCATTCCTTGTCCGGGTTTGGAACACATGTATGGATTGACTTTCCCTTGTGTTCAGAACCATGGAAATGGCAACAGAGAAATCGCATTGATGAGGATCTCAGTCACGGTAGTAATGATTAGCTTTTGGTGAGGAGCCAAATGGAACTTTCAGGAGGCAGAGTCTAAATTGCAGGCATGTCATTTCCACTTATCTCTAGTGAGTCACCTTCAGCTGTTGCCCGGAGGTTGTTTTGAACCACCATAGAGGTAAAGACGTTTGTTACCTCTTGATACCGCAAGCAGAGGATAAAGGACTTTAAAAAGATTTCAAGGCATCTGTAATGTCCTCAAAAACAAAGCATCTACATGAATGTATTGCCAGGTATTGGATGAATTAATGATGGACCGGTTAATGCCTCCGTTAAATTAAATGATTTATGGTTGTTGCTGATGTTTTAGTTGTTTTGTGGAATGACTGGGCAACACGTAGGCCAACACGTGTGGAAGGTTACAACTCCCATCATTCCAATCCTCACCATGTTAGCTAAGGCTAATGGGAATTGTAGGCCAAAACATCTGGAGAGCTACAAGTGGTTATATTTTAATTGTAGCTGGTTGAAATGTTGCATACTTTGGTTTTGTTCTAAGTCATCTTGAGTCTTGTTTGTTTGTTTGTTTGTTTTGAGAAAGGTGTCCAAGAAACAACAACGGAAAGTTAACGGCTTCGCTTGATCTGTATAATTCATTCCGATTGCAGAATCTAGGTTTTCTGGGCACAGAATGTGAGATTCTCAGAATCACAGTCTTCCTGGTTTGAGGCAAACATCACTGACTGAAGGAATCAAATACTACGATTGTGAAGTTGAATGCACATCCCATTCAACCACTGAAGTGAATCAAGAACCTCCATACCAAACATTCCACACAAATTAGTCCATAAAATTGAGTTAGATAAAATTGTCCAATTCAAAACCAGCCCAACAGGATTGGGTGGTTCTGGCTTTTACTTTCTGATTAGGTTTTGTTTGAAAATCCGAGTTCAGCATCAATTTTTAACTTTGCAGGATTCTGAAAAATAAACATACAGGATCTCCACCCTGCATAGATATTTTACCAGTCTAACCCTAACTACAGCAAATTAGTTGTAGTTACTCAGTGGTGAAGGAAAGGCACTCTGTACCTGCTCAAAAGCGCTATCCTCTTAGCACTATTAATCTACGTCTCTCTTTTAAGGTACACAAAATTGTTAACTCACAAGAAGAACATAAGAAGAGCCATGCTGGATCAGTCCAAGGTCCATCTAATCCAGAAATCCATTCACACAATGTCTAACTAGCTGCCCACACAAAACTCAGAAGCAGGACATGGATGCAACAGCACCCTATTGCCCATGTTCCCCAACAACTGTTGTAGTCCACCTTCCCACTTATACCTGAGTGAATCATTTGAAGCATTTTGATGTCCTGGAATTTATTTTTTTAAAGAGAAAGGGGGGGAAATCAAACTTTAAGAACATAAGGAGGTAACAGTGGACAACCAGCAGCCTGTGGGAGGCCTACAAGCAAGACATGAATGCAATAGCACCCTCCCTCCCTCCCTTGAACTTTCTTCACTGCCTGGTCACCTGGAGACAACTATGAGTCACCAGAGCCGATTAGGCAAATCACTCTTTTTAAGCAATTTGTCACAAGAACATCTTTGTCATCAGAGCAATTCAGTTCTGCCCAGGAGGTTGTAGTTTTTCAGACAAGACTTGGACATGTTCCTGTAAGGGATGCCTAACCCTGTCTTACTTTAGGAGACTGGAAAGAAAGTTGATTTTGTCTGAATACATTTCACCTTTATCTTCAGTGCCATTTCAATACTCTTTTATGAACCTGTCCCAGGCTGGGGAAGACAAGCCTGGGCCATTCCTCTAAGAGCAAAGAATGCCTTCCCTGAATACGAAGCTTAGGTAACAACAGCCCTCTTGGAAAATCAAATATTTAGACAACAAAAGTCTAACGGTGGCCTTGGAGAGCATCAAAATACTAAACAACCCTTTTGTTTTCGACATATTTGCAGGCAGTTGTGTTTGGCAGAACTAATCTTCCAACAAATATCTGGGTAGTAGAAATCTCCCATCACAACCACTTCATGGTTTTTTGAGGCTTCAGTTACCTGCTTTAGTAAATCTTCATCTAGCTCTTCTGACTGATTTGGTGGTCTGTAGCAGACACCTAGCAAGATATCCTGCCTGCCCGAGACGTGAGATCTTTCAGAGGAACCCTTCTCTGTGCCCCAGAAACGCGAGATATACGCTATGGTGGGACATGGGAGAGGGCTTTCTCTGTGGCGGCCCCCCGGCTGTGGAATGCCCTCCCCCTGGAGGCCCGACTGGCGCCGGCACTGGCTTGATTTCGGCGCCAGGTTAAGACATGGCTTTTTAACAAGGCCTTTGATGGCTAAATCCACCAGCCTGCACACTGTCTTGTTTGAATTGGATTTTACTGTTTTAAAAATTCGTATTGGTTTTAATATATTAATGGTTTAATTCGTTTTAGAAGTGTATATTTATTCTATTTTATATGTATGGTTTTATCTGTACACCACCCTGAGATCCTTGTGATATAGGGTGGGATATAAATGTTTTAATAAATAAATAAATAATAAATAAATAAATATCTTGTCTTGTTAAATTGCCCTTTTATCTTAACCCAGAGGCTTTCAACCCTTGTGTTTCCATCAGTCCAGTGGACCTCTGAACAGGTAAGTTCATGCCTCTGAACATGTGCAGAATGCTTCCTCTCTCCACTGAGGCTCAAGCTAGACATGACAGCAGCAGACCACTTTGCACAAAACCTGGGCCTGTCCCCCAGCCACGAATAAAGCGGGGAGTGGCAGTGAATTCTATAGTTTAACTCTGCGCCGTGATCTGTCCTGTATCTCCTACCGATCGGCTTCATGGGATGACCCCATTGGGGTTCTAATATTATGGGACAGGGAGAATTGGTTGGAGAGGCTCGTACCTACAATGCAGACATAATCCAAGCAGGATTAAAGCGTCTGGCCTGTTCCCAAGCAACACAACGGCCCTCTGCAGTCGCCGCGCTGCGATCATTTCAAAGGGAGGGATGTTGACTTTACATCAGATGAATGGCGTACACACGCACACACGCAACACAGAAGTAGCTGGGAGCCACAACCGACGTGACGTAGGGACAAACAGACAGGAGGCCGTGAAGTAGGAATTCCCTGAATCAAATCACGCCTCCGCTATCAACTGTCAACCCTCCAGCATGCTGAAACGTGTCGGCCACAGCCCACAGCTGCGTTATGCGGGTAATAATGTCCATCCCTCTTAGCGGGTTGTAAAACTTGCTGCAGTAACATACGTAAGGGGCCCTGAACACTAGAAGACAATCGTTCTCGTTTGCATTTCCGTCTCACCCTTCCTCTATTATGCGTAGGATGGCATGCGACTTCTCCTGCATTATCACCCCAACAACCCTGCGAGGTAAAGCTACTGGCCCGAGGTCAGTGGGCATGCTTCAAGGTCAGATCTAAGGCTCAACCTCTGATCTGTCTGGTCAAAGATGGTTTCCCCCTTGTAGTCGTCTTTTTAATAATAGTTTCTGTGCTTTCACAGAAAGGTGTAACACAAATTGTGATTAATTAATTAAAGCTCAGCCACTCCAACAATATAAATGCTAAGCTGTTCTTATACAGGGAAAGGAAGAAAGGAAAAATACACTTGCTATCCATCGCTTGTAAGAACATATCAGAAGAGCCCTAGTCCAGCATTCTGTTCACACATACACTTCTACTTCCAAACACAAATGACGATGGCGGTTTTAGAATTCTGCATTTCCTGTCGCCCCTACCTTTGCGCTGATTCCAGCTGACTCCACACGGCAAATGTCTCCTTGGCACCACCGCCCAACTGGTTCGGGAACTGGTGTCTCAAAGGCCTCTTTAGCACTGGAGTGGGCAGTGAGGTCAAGGGGCCAGACCAGCTTTTCTCAACCTGGTGCTCTCCAGATGTTTTGAACTACAACTCCCATAATCCCCCAGCCAGCATAGTTGTACTCCACTAGGTTGAAGGAAGCTGTCCTAGGGCTCGTCTATACACCCTACATGCCCTGTCATGGCTGTGCAGTTGCGCCCCGTTGTTTAAATGACGCAGCCACTAACTCAAAGCCACACCGGGCTTTTCCCCACGAAACTGCGCTTTTTCAAAGGGTTGCTTTACTGAGAAATTTTTAATCGCTCCGGTGTCACCACGTTGTTCCTTTGTCTGTCAGTGGTGGCTTCGGTTTGGGTTAGGAAAGTGGGCATAGCTAGGGACAGATCCCAGTGCAGGGTAAGCGCAGGAATGCAAGGCAGGGAGTGGCCTTAGTAAGCCTAGGAATGGCCGCCGTGGCGATGTGAAACTCCAGGGAACGAAAGTAAGGGCAGTGATGATATAAAATGCAGAAATTGAATGAAATGTAGCTGCACAGCTGCGCTGCTAGAGGGCTTTCAAAGTTGCACAGAGTTGCCAGAAGAAGAAAAAATGTTTCTTGTGGTTTTCCAGTCCCTCCACATTTCTTCCCCGTTCCCGCCGTCTGACAACTGCTGCAGTTATTTCCAGGCTGGATAGCCTCCACGCGCTCCTTCCATATAATTGTATCAATTCCACTGAACGCAGCAGCGATGCTGTGTTTAGGAGAATCAGCGAGCAAAGTGGTGTTGCATAGATGCTCCCCTGGGCAGCTGAACACCCATCCTCACTCAAACAGAAGTGGGAAAAGATGGGCAGGAAGGGCTTCCTGGCATGGATTTAGGGACATGGGAAAACTTGCCATGTGGCTGCCCGTCCAAGAAGTGGCGTGTGCGTGTAGTGTGAGCGGTTGCAATCCAATGCATACATATGCACAACGACTGTCCTGTACGACAGGGTGAAATCACGCGCATAAACCGTGCGATAAAGTTGCAGAACAGGCTACACATTCAATTAAAAATAAAAACAACGCACGCCCACCAAGTATTCAGTACTCCATCGGGGTGGGGCCCCGAAGTGACTCATTGTCAGCAGGGCCAACTGGGGCTTCGGGGCAGCCCCACAAGTTTCGGATCCTGGAAGCCCTGAAGTACAAGAAGCGTGCTCTGAGCCAGCCTTTGTCAGCCTGGGGCCCTCCCGGTGTATTGGACTACAAGTCCTAGCATCCCCCAGCCAGGCTGATGGAGGATACTGGGAGTTGTAGTCCAACAGACCTGCGGGGAGCCAGGTTGGGGAAAGCCGGATCGGAGAAAGATGCAGGCTGATTTGATGCATTTCGCCCTCCGCCTTCAAATCCTTTCTCAAAAACATCCTTTCCTGGGAAGACCCTCTGGTAGCTCCTCTTCCAATGGAACCAAGGCCAAAGATTGTCCCTGAAGATGGCTCTGATGCAGGTGGAGATCCATGCAAATAGGCTGGCAGAAGCAGACTAAATTCAGTGGAGGCTGGTGGCACCTATTTTGGTGGGGCGGAGAATCCGCTCTGGGTTTCGGCCAGAACCAGTCAGACCACTAAAGGATTGATAGCTCCTTTTAGAGTTCTGATAGACATCCAGAGTGGACTCTGGGCCACTGGTTTCTCTCCCCAGTGCAGCCTCCTGAAAATGCCACACACACAGGGCGGGGGAGCACCCATGAATGGGTTGAGCTGTGGTCCAGGGGGGCAACGGAGATACCCCAAAATTGGGCAGAGGTGCCTCCTGTGAGCGGAGCCCTTGCAGCTCTAGAGCTGCCGATCCTGGATCCAACCCTGTTCTCTCAAACCTCTCTCCTTTCCCACCCCGGACTTCCCCACTCTCAACGTTTCCTTTGGAGGCTCCTCGGGGCGGGGACCTGCCTGCCTCTAGCGGTTCCTTTCCTTACGTTTCGCTTTCATCCGGCCCTCCAAGGAATCACGTCCCCTCGTAAAGCCCCCCGGGTCACGTCGACGGCCCGCCCGGGCTAAGTAGCTTACAGTTCAACCCTCGCATGCATCTCCAACTCCACGGACCTTACTTCTGAGTAGACAGGCCTAGATTGCACGGGAAACGGTGGCAGTTCCGTTCTATAAATCGGGGGGCGGGGCGGAGGGGGGGGCAAATCCCTGCAGTGCCGCCGACCCCTGGGCCCGGGAAGGGAGGGAGCTGGCAACAAACTGCCCCGGGCCAAAAGCCCCCCCCCTCCAAAAAAAAGTCAACTCTTCCGTTTTGGAGCCCACCTCTCCTCTCTGACACGCAACACTTCCCTGCCCCCTAGTTGGCAGCTCTTTACCGGGAGGGGCTGGAGAGAGACTCCCCCCCCCCCCTAAAGTTGCATCCTTGTGCGTGTGTCGGGGGGGGGGGGTCGATCTCCAAATTTCTGGGGTGAAATAACTTCCACCCAGTCTCGGGGGGAGGGTTTTTTTGGGGAGGGAGGTTTTCTGGGGTCGTGGTGGGAGGTTTTTGGGGGCTTGAGCCGGGCTGGCAGCGCCGCTCTTCTCCCGGGAAAGGCGCCCCCTGCTGGCCCTCGCCGCGCCCTGCGCCCTTACCTGGGTGGGTCCCGTCGGACTTCGCAATGACACGACGCCGGCGGAGCAGAAGCAGCAGCGGAGACTGGCTCGGGCTGGGCCGGGCAGCCAGCTCATATAGACGCAGGGAACGACGACGACGCCCTTCCCCGGGACCGCCCCGGGACCGCCCCGGGAAATCGGCCCAGGCGCTCCGTGGCTGGCCGGAGCGCCCCCGAGGGCTGCTGCTGCTGCTGGCACCGTCCAGGCGGGAGAGGGGCACCCCACCCCCTTCCAGAAAGGCTCCCACTTTTCTTTTCTTGGCTTCTGTGGCAGCAGGGTATTCAACAGGTGCAGCAGCCCATTCCTGTTTGGGAGGGGAGAAGCTTCACCGGTTGGATTTTCCGCACCCCAGGCAGTTGCTACGAGAGACGTTGGAGCCCTGTTAGATTTAAGGGAAGGAAATGGGCGTGGCGGGGGACATGGGACTTTAACATTTGAGGGACAAGCATGTATTCAACAGGGACAGCTTTCCCCGTCAACGCATTCACACACTGGTCAAAGCTTCACCGGTTGGATTTCTGCATCACAGGCAGCTGCTACGAGAGACGTTGCGCGCACACACAGGAAATTTACCGAATACTTAAGGGTGCAATCCTATGCACATTCAGACAGAAAAAAGGTCCTACAACTCCCAGCATGCCCCATCCAGCTGCTGGCTGGGGCTTGCTGGGAATTGTAGAGCTTTTCTCTGTCTCAACATGCTTAGGCTTGCGTCTTCAATTTCCTTCTGACTGCTCTGTTTACAACTCTTCTATAAGAACATCAGAAGAGTCATCCTGGATCAGACCAAGAATCCATCTGGTCCAGCAGTCTGTTCACACAGTGGCCAACCAGCTGTTGACCAGGAACCCACTAGCAGGACACGGGTGCAACAGCACCCTCCCACCCATGTTCCCCACCAACTGATGCATATAGGCTTACTGCCTCTGATACTGGAGGGAGCACATAGCCATCAGGACTAGTGGCCATTGATATGCACCCGATGAAGTGGGCTACATAGCCCGTGAAAGCCTGTCCCAAAATAAATCTGTCTTCAAGAGGCCACAAGGTTCTTGGTTGCGTTATAGCCATAGATGTGACTGTTTCATGCTGCGTACATAACAGGGGCGGAAGACGGGTTATTATGAATCATCCTTCTCTGGGTTTCCATGGTGATAAACTCAGCCTGTCTATTGTTTTCCACTGCTGTGGGCCAATGCTTTAATTTGATCCTGGTAGCTGGGCCTCAGGCACGTGACTGCATGATTAACAAGCCCTGTGACCCTCCCATTGCGAAGCGGGCTGGTGGGATATGATCCTTCCACGTGCCAAAGGAAGTTAGCTGCCCTGCTCCTTCATCACATGCTGCTATGCAGGGAGGTAATTTGGAAATATATCATCGGCCGAGTCTGTGTGTGGCAGACAGTGCAGGGGTGGCGCTAGAGGGGGGCATGCAACCCCCCCAAACAAAGAGCTTGCCACTCAACTGTGTCCCCGTTGACGGATTCTGCTTTACGTCAAGGAAAGGCACTTTTCACATATACAAATGCATTCATATATTCTGTTAGAAGTGTCCTGGTACATCAAAGGGTGCCACAGTGAAGATGGTCAAGAACTATCTTCCATGGCCACAACAATTAGGACCAGAAATAATGGGTATTTTGTTACAGCTACCTAGATTGCGATTAAATCTAAGGGAAAACTTCCTGACAGTAAGATCTGTATTTTATGTATTTTTATTTTATTTAAAAAACATTTTTATAGCGCCACTGTTAGAAATGACCATTTAGGTTGACCATTCAGTCTGCGAAAGTACAAAACAATCTGGAAGGTGAAAGTAAGTTTCTTTATTGCAAAGACATTCTTGCAAGAAAGGGTGAGCTAGGCACACACCCTGCAATGAAATCACATGTCCTAACACCACCTCGCCATTTCTGGCATCGTAGCGCTTTACAATAATGCATAAAACAATTTTGATTAAGAACCCTCAACCCGCATTAAAATTTAAACCACCCCTCCCCCAAAATCTTGTGAAAATAAGAGCCCCTGACAGAGGCATTTAAAACAATTGACGGTGGGAGCCTGTCTAATCTCCAGTGGCAAATTGTTCCATAACCGGGGCACAACCACTGAAAAGGCCCTGGCCCCTGCACATTCCAAATTGTAGCGGGGGACAATCAGGTCACCCTACACTTGAGAGCCAAGGGTGGGACACAGGAGTAAGGCGAGCACTCAAGTAACCAGGGCCCAAGCAGTGCAGGGCTTTATACGTCACACCAGTTTTTAAATCGCTTCATTGGCTGCCAGTTTCCGGGCAAAGTATAAAGTGTTGGTTATTACCTTTAAAGCCCTACATGGTTTGGGTCCAGGTTACCTGTGGGATCGCCTTCTCCCGTACAATCCGCCCCGCACACTTAGGTCCTCTGGGAAGAACTTACTCAAGTCAGCCAGAACTAGGCTGGCGAGTGTTACCCAGAGGACCTTCTCTTCCATCGCTCCCAGACTATGGAATGGTCTGCCGGAGGAGGTTACACAAATCAGCAGTCTTCATGAATTTAAGAGAGTCATGAAGACTGCTCTCTTCCGACAGGCCTATCCAGATGAATTTTAAGATGTTTTTAATGATGTATTTTTTCTTGTTTTTTTTTTTTTATTTAACTGTTGTGATTTTTGTGTTTTATATTGTTGTTGTTCCCCGCCTCGATCCGGAGGGAGAGGCGGGTTAATAATAATAATAATAATAATAATAATAAATTATTATTATTATTATTAAAACCTTATAGCGCACCCTAGCAGCCACTGGCAGCCAGTGGAGCTCTTGAAGCACCGACGTGATAGAGGACCACTTCGGAAGCCCCTTGACCAACCGGGCTGCTGCATTTTGTACAGCCTGTAGGCGCTGGATTTGCTTCAAGGGAAGCCCCTATATACAGCGAGTTGCAATAGCCAAGCCTAGAGGTGACCAGGGCATGAACTGCGATGGTTAAGATCGGCCTCTGACAAAAAGGGGCGAACTTGGCGGAGCATATGTAATTGGTAGAAACAGCTCCAGACAACAGCCCCCACCTGTGATGACATAGTTAGGGACTGGTCAAGAATGACACCCAGGTCTCGCGCCTTGGTCACAATCCTCGGTCGGATTCCTGAAAATGAAACAACTGCAAGCTCCTGCATTGAACCTGCCAGCCGCTGACCTCGACCAACCACCATCAACTTAGTCTCCTCCAGATTAAACTTTAACTTGCTTCTGGACATCCAATTGCAGATCTCAGCCAGGCACGGAGACAGGACAGCAACTGCCCCAGAGAGGTTTGAGCCCACCGAGATGTAAAGCTGGGTATCATCGGCATACATATGGTACCTCGGCCTGTGGGTTTTAATTAACTCGTCTAGCGGCCTCACAGACACATTGAACATGAAAGGTGAGAGGCTGGAGCCCTGTGGAACTCCACAGGGGAGGGCTGTGGGGGCAGATGAACAAGTGCCCATGGTAACCAACTGAGCCCCTCCATCCAGGTAGGACTGGAACCAGGCAAGAGCCAGGCCCTCCAGTCCCACCTGGGTCCTCAACTGGCTAATCAACCATCCATGGTCCACTGTGTCTTACCATCCAATAATGGTAAGATGGGCAAGGGCAGTCTCTGTGCTGTGACCTGGCCTGAAGCCTGATTGAAAAAGATCAGAAAATCTGAGTCATGGAGGAACCGTTGGACCCGCTCCAGTACAACTTTCTCCACCACCTTACCAAGAAAAGGAAGGTTGGAGACTGGTCTGTAGTTTGCTGGCAGTGATGGATCAAGAATTGGTTTCTTAAGGAGTGGCCGCACACTGGCCTGTTTTAGGCAGGTGGGCACCTTAGGCCCTCCATCAGGGATGCATTCACCACTGCCGTCAGAAGTGGATTCACCATTGACCATGCAGGGCGGATCAACCAAGTTGGACACGGGTTCAATCCACAAGTAGTAAACCGGAGCTGACTGAAAATCCTCTCCAGCTCAGTCAAAGATACTAGGCCAAAGCAATCAAATATAGGTTGTGTCCTGGGAGCTTCCAGCGGCAATTCTGCAGGTAGACCTGGATGGAAAACCAGCCCTAATCCTGCTAATCTTTCCAATAAAAAATTGGGCAAACTCATCACATCCATCAACTGTAAGTTCTGTTACCGTTGCTGCACAGTCGGGATTTATCGGGCTGCACAGCACTGAAAAGAGGCCAGCCGGCCGGTTCTTTGTTGCATCTAAGCAAGAGGAGAAGAAAGATTTCTTTGTCCTCATCACAGCCCTATGATTTTGTTGCCGATACCGCACAAGGGATTCACAATCAACAAGGGAGCAGTCTACCTACGGAGTGGAACAGTCTACCTATGGAGGTTGTGGGTTCTTCATCTCTGGAGGTTTTTAAGAAGAGGCTGGGCAGCCACCTCTCGTGGATGGTTTCACTGGTTTTCCCGCACACTGCAGAGGGTTGGACTAGATGATCCTCGTGGTACCATCCAATTCCACAATGCTATGATGCTTCGATCATCTGTGTAGCTCTTCTACAGTTCAGCTGCAGCTCTTGAACCAATGAAGGCTACACATTTTGCAGCTCCTGACACACTTTTCAAGATGCCAATAGACCAGTGGTGGCTGTCCACTGAGGGGAAACTTCTGACATGCAGGCGAGAGAATTAACAGAGGCAGGATCTACACTACTGCTTTATAATGTTTTATAAAGGTCTTGACAACTGTTGAGGTCCAGGACACATTGAGTAGCCATACAGTTTTCAAACCGTTTTCAAAGTGTAATATCCTTAGTGTAGATCTGTCCAGAACGTACTATTTATTTACAGGCTTCCTAATCATCATCATCATCATCAAAGTAATATTTTTTCAAAATTAAAGTTAATTTCCCCATCTGTGGTGTAGCCCTAAAGCAACCTTTTCCCCACTTCTTTCAGAAATTCCCTGTTTAAAATGGAAATTTTAATGTGAAATGTAGCATTATTTTTCTTCTAGACACCTTCATATATGGGACACATCTCACCCCCAGCTAAAAATATACTTTGCCCCTTCTGTACCCTCCTTGAATGTTTTTTTTCCTGGACAGAGTTATTTATTTGCTTGCTTGCTTGCTGGCACGCTTGCAGTATACCTTTCTACCAAGAAAAGGGGCATTCAAGGTACTTCTTTCTAAATCTTTCAGCATTTCCCGAACCTTGAGAAAGCCAGGAACCGGGGGGGGGGGGGACCCACACGGGACTTTAACAACTGAAGGACATGTTGAGGATCCAGTCATGCACCAGTGCCGTCCATGTGCAGTTAACATCCCCCCCTCCTGTAGCCCTATCTCTTTCCCCTGTCCACTTATCATTTTTTAATGTTCAGTGTTTTTAATCTTTGTAAACCGCCCAGAGAGCTTCGGCTATGGGGCTTTATATAAATGCGAATAATAATAATAAACCACAAGCGAGAAAGAGATGAAATAATAATAATAATTTGGTGGGTCCCTGGCTTCTGTACTTCCCATTTTAAACCCATTTAAAAAGTTTGAAAGGTCTTCCTTAAGACTTAGTTACAGACAGTAAGAGTGTTACGCTAAAATATGCAATGGGGGGGCATTTTGGTCTGCCCCTTTTTCTTCTGACCCACCCACTGCTGGAATGCCGCCTCACCGTCCCAAAAGCGTCTCTGAAATTGAATTTGGTTCTCACTGAAGAAAAGTTTTGATAGGGATGCGTGGGGGATTTTCTTCCAAATCAGTTGGCAGATCAGGTTAAACCAGGGTGTGGTGGGGACTAAATTTATTACATTTATCTCCTCCATTTCAACTAAAAATAGCGCTCCAGGGTAACAATAAGATACAGATAAACCTGTACAATTCAAACATTAAAACTCAAATAAGAACAAGTGAACATAAGTAATAAATGAATGGCCATAATAATGATTTACAAATGAAGGCTCTTAATTTTTTCATGAACTTGGAATCCTGATTAAAATTAAATTGAAAAACAATTCAGTTCTAGGAATGTAATGTACCCAGTGATTGTTTTGTTGTCCTTATATGTTTTGTATCAATTATTTTATATAAATCTCATTAAAATATTGGGGGGGACTCAAACAAGAACATATCCATTAAAGATACACCAGTAAGAAAGAAAATAACAGCACGCAAGTAGGTTTTGGGGCAGAATTCTATGCATGTTTAGGCAGAAAAAGAAGTCCTACAACTCCCAGCATGCCCCAGCCACTTTTTTCTTTCTTAACAGGCATAGGATTGCACCCTAAGTGTATTACGTACTGTGAGTGACAACCACGTTGCCACAACAGAGAAACACGGCTACCTCTGTAAATCTTTGCTGATGTTCCCTGATGTACTTCTGGGGGTGAAATTCAGCCAGGAATGACAGGTAGCTATGGCATTGTCAGCCACAGGAGAAGCACTGTAAGTTTTACACATTCCAAATATTTTTGGAACTGTGTCCTCAGAATGACATAAAGAGTAATGTGAACAGTGTGTAATTTCAGAAAATAGAGATGTTGTTAAAACCCGGACCCTGCCATCTAACTTAGAAGAAAACCCTGTTTCTTAAAGCTTGGGGAGTAGGGCTGTGCAGCCCCCCTGAACCGGATCTGGATCCGGATCCAGACAATCCAGATCATGCCGGTCCGCTCTGGCCCGATTTGGCCCTCCCCCAATCTGGTTCAGAACCAGATTCAGGTCTCCAGATTGAGATCCGGAGACCCTCCTTTTCCCCATAGACTTGAAAGTCTATGGGGAAAAGGACTCACTGCCCTCCCTCCACTCCCCACTCACTCTCCGCTGTCTGCGCTACCGTGCACCGCTGGGGAGAGGGGGGAGAGGGAGTGGGTCCCCACTCACCCGCAGTGGTCCACGCACCGTCGCTCTACTGGGAAACAAGGCTGCGTAGCCTGCTTCTCAGTACAGCAGCCGGCAGAGGACAGCAGCCGAAGGCAGCGTGGACCACGGCGGGGGAGTGGGGAGAGTGAGGGAAGGGCACCCAAGGGACCTAGAAGGCCAATGGGCCTGGATCTCCAGATCGATCCAAATAGATTCAGAACGGGCCCAATCTGGTCCAGAACGATCTGGACCTTCCTTGACCCAGTTCAGAATCGGAACCGGGATGTCCAGATTGGCTCAATCCATTCCGGATTCCGGATCTGGGATCTGTGCACAGCCCTACTGGGGAGAGCCTACAAGTGGTGATGGAGAAAGGCACTCTGTACATGCTCAGAGCTGCTACTCTTTATTATATTTAAGGCCTGTTTCTTTAAAGGAGGAGCGTGGCTGAAGATAAGAGGCGGGTGCGTATGGGGAAATGGGTGGGGCTAAAGGAGGGCGGGGCCATGAGATCCACAGCCAACCAACTCACACCTTCGCCTCTCTACACTTCTTCCCACCAATGTTACATGGAGCTCCTTCTGCCTTGGGCATTGATTGGAGCTTCAGTTTTAAACCACCTTTGGTACTGTCCAGCCAAAATTGAGCATTTGGAAGACCCAAATGTTTCAGTGGGAAAGCGCTAAGCATTTGGGACCACACATAATTCTATGCCATCTCACAGAGAACACGTTGCCAGAGGTGTGGTGGGTGGGGGGACCCAAAACCTACTGTGGACCACACACAACCAGTCCCTCATTCATTTGTACGTAGTTGGGCTCCGGGGGGAGCAGTATCCAGGCTCCAAAAATGAAGAATTGGGCCAGACTCAACGTTGGGACATCTCATAGAAACTTCAGACTCCAAAATACTGGGGAAATTGTTTCAGGGAAATCTCTTTTTGTGGTAGCTAACTTGAACTCAGCAAACTTTCAAAACAGGTTTGCATGCCAAACGATGAGTCACGAACCATCCACCACTTCACAGCAGTTATGTGTAAAAATATTTCGAGCAAGGGTGGGAAATTTGTCTTCCGTTCACACACCCTCTGGAGGAATGGGACCTCCAGTTCTCCAACCATAAGCCATTAGCTCTCAAAAGAATCCCGGAATCATCTGGAGATACTCTGCAGCTTGAAATCACATTTGAATGGAACATCCCCCAAATGTGTGTATGAGCCATGCTGGCTGGGGAATGTGGGAACTGTAGTCCAATGCATTGGGAGGCGCCAGGTTGGTGAAAGCTGTTCTAGGAGGCCCTGGATTGCTCAAAGGAAGCACCCAGAGAGCAATGGGTACAGAAATGTAATACTACTACTAAGGAAATCACAGCCACTATATGGGACAATGGTCACGAGTCTGGCTGGCTATTTTAAAAGTTTGGATAAACTTGGATACACCTATCGCTAGCTATTTCTAAACAGAACATCCATATTCAGGAATAGCATACCTTTGGATACCAGACAACATCTTAAGTGTATTTACCTTACCTCACAAACTCAGCTTTAAAGATGGCCATCTATCCCGAGAAATCTCATTCATCAATTTATTCAAATTAAGTTTAATAATTTGAGATATAGCTCTGGGAATAAGTAGTCCGTGTCGTAACATCCAGGCACCATTAAAATTGCCAGTCTGTTAATATACTCCGGGATACGCAATCCCCAAGTCAGTCTCCACGTTCTCATGATGAAAATGAAGTTGAGAAAAAACAGGAGGCAGAAGCTGTTTCATGCTTCCCGGTTTCTAGAGCAGAAGTTAAGTTCAGTAGTTCCAGGGCAGCCTTTCACATAACCACAATCCTTGTAAGGACTGGAGCCTCACAACATTTTCAGGTACAGGTACATTTCTAGATACAGGTAGACCAGGTGAGAAGCCAGGTGGTGTCAGGTCATCATCACCTCTCCCCCATAGAAGACTGCTTCCGTACCAGACATCTTCTAAACTCAGGAAGCTCTGTTACTCAGACGACTTGAGTAAACAACTGTAGAGCTGCAGTATTAGGGACTTCTTTCCTTCTCAGGACGTATTTATTTATTACACTTCTATACTGCTCAATAGGCAAAGATCTTGGGGTGGTTCACAACTAATAGAACCATGAGACAGAACATGATAAAATACAATATCAAAGTTTAAGATTACAGAATAAAATAAAAAACTAAAACCAAGATAAAATCTAGCATTAATGCAAAGATTTCAAATACAGCAAGCAGATTTAAAACATCAGAAACTGAAAGACTAAAATGCTTGGGAAAATAAGAAGGGCTGCACCCGGTGCCGAAAAGAGCCCAATGTAAGTGCCAGGCAAGCCTCTCTGGGAAGCTCATTCCACCACTGGGGTGCCACAGCAGAAAAGGCCCTCTTCCTGGGAGTCACACACCTCGCTTCATTTCTGCCCGGAGAAGAACCACTCAAGACAATCGTAGGGTCCAGGCGCAGATATACAGGGAGAGACGATCCTTCAGGAAACCTGACCCCATGCCACTTAGGGCTTGGAAATGGACTGACAGCCAGTGCAGATTAACTGCAAAATGGTCTTCTTCAGTCCCGAAATAAAACAGAATGTGACACAAACCCCAGTGGCTTGGACAAGTCTGATGCCACCAGAGAGCAGTAAGCCATTCCAACAGGCTGTACAGAGGGAGATGAGAGGGAGAGCAGGGCCATGCCAAAAGCTCTGGCTGCAAGAATGGTTTCCTCTTCCCTCCCCATTCCTTTTTCCTCATATGTCACGTCTTTTTAGACTGTAAGCCTGCAGGCCGAGACTGTCTTCTCTTATCATTTGTAAGCTGCCTTGGCAGCCTTTTTGGCCAACAAGCATCATGAAAATGTTTCAAACCAGTAAGTAAAATGTTTTATCTGTCATGGTGTACAAAAGCTTAAAGGTGGGCAGGTCATTTTGCATTTGTCCCAACCGTAATAAATGCATACAAGAAAGTTTAAGAGCAGACGTGCCTGTTGCCCTCAGCCGCTTCCTTAATTCCTGGGTCTGCTCACACCAGCGGCATCACGGATGTGCCACAGCCACCGCAATACTCTCCAAAGTCTTGCAAAAGCTGTGATGAGCCACAATGAACTGGTTCAAGCTTTGTAGCACCGACTTGACATATTTCTCCTGCAATCCTTGCAACAACCCTGTGAAGTGGGCTGGTATCATCACCCCATTTTACAGATGGATGATTTGCGGTTGAGATGAGATGGTAACCCATGATTTCCCAACTAATACCTCTAGCCATTGAGCTACACTCATGTGGGTTTGTGACTGCAGCTTTCTTGGCAGATGGTCAGAGCCTATGCTTAAATATGCCCAGCAAAGGAGAACCTAGCACATTCTGATCAGCTACAACTTTTAGGAATTTTCCCCTAACACTTAGGGGAAATCCTCCAACTTCCAAACATTGGTTCTAGCCTCCCGGAGCAACAGAACAAATGTAGAGAACAAATGCCTTTTCAGTGGTGGCCCCCCAACGATGGGACGATCTCCCTGATGAGGCTAGCCTGGTGCCAACATTTTTATCTTTTCGGCACCAGGTCAAGACTTTTCTCTTCTCCCAAACATTTAACAGCGTATGTTGAGTTTTTTAACTGGAGAGTTGATATATAGTTTGTTTTTATGCTTTTAAATTTTGTATATTGGTTTTAAATGTTCAATGTTTTTAATCTTTGTAAACTGCACAGAGAGCTTCGGCTATGGGGTGATATAGAAATGCTATTATTATTTCATCCCTTTCTCACTCGTGGCAGTTTTTCTAGATGGACATGACGGGCTTTGTCAAGTCATGCTGTCTTTTATCAATTCAGAAATTTCCTGACTATTGAACACGTTTTGAGTGTGACTGCTTTCTGGATGTTGGTGTGGATGTATTTTGACAGGCCCAGTTTCTGAAGGTTTTCTGTATAATTTTTTGATGTGATGCCGTTGACTGCAGTGACTAACGGAATAATTGTGACCTTTTCCTGTTGCCATAGTTCTTTGACTTCCATGGCCAGTGGTGTATATTTGTCTCTCTTTTCTTCTTCCTTTTCTACAACATTTTTGTCATTCGGTATTGCTATGTCGATGAGGTATGTGTTTTTCTTTTTTGTCTATGACCGTTATGTCTGGTCGGTTGCAAGGTATTGTCTTGTCTGTATGAATTATTCTGTCCCTGTATATTTTATGATCTGCATTTTCCAAGATTGCTGGAATCATCATCATCATCATCCATCTTCTTCACAGTTGTCCACCTCTCTCCTCCAGATTGGAAGTTAAGCAAAAAGAAGGCACGGAATGTGTGTGTGTGGAGAAAAGGATAAATAACTGGGCATGCCAGGAAAACCTGAAGTCTGCAGCTTGTAGCAGCTTTGAGGTGGGAAAATGGTATTAGACAGACAAATGAGTTAGATTGTGCTGGATGGAGGCGCCTTAGTGCCCCCTCCTGATTAAACTAGGAAATTGCAGGTGTCATTTATTTCGTTTATTGAACGCATTTTATATGATGCCTTTTAATCAAAGATTAGGGCAGTTTACAAAAGCTTAGCCAAACCACCAGCGGGTAAAAGCACAATTAAAAGTCAGAGAGCATAATGCACTTTAAAAGAATCAAATAGGTTTTAAAACATCTGGGTAAATTACTAGGCACGTCTCTTTGTTGAGGATATCCCGTAAGTGCGCCATCACGACAGAAAGAAAGAAGTTCCATGGTTGTTACAGCTCCAATAGGGAAGGTATCTGGAGAAGGTAGCTGACCAATGACTTTAGCACGTGGTTGAGTTAGTATAGAAGGAGGCGCTCCAATAGAGACCTAAAGATTCATCCCTGGCCAAGGTGAACCGAAGGAGGCCTTTCTCAAAAGACATGCCTCCAGTTTCTGGTATATTAAGGGAGAGATTGAGAGGCAGGTGAGCTACCAAGAAGCTAGGCTGGGGTCCTCAACGTGGTGCCCTCAGACACCTCTTTGAGTGCCTGCCATGCTTCCTGCCTCTTAAAGGTTTTTTTTAATTAGGAGGCTGGCATACTGCATAGCAAAGGGCTTCCCTTCGAGCTCTCCCTTTATTCGGGTGCAAGAGCTATTTTGTGTTTTGGAGCTCATTGTTACTTAGGTTCATGGCTAGCACGGGCGTGCGCGGCACATTTCATTAGGGTGTGCATCTGTAATGAGTGCACTCCAGTTGAAGAGGATGAGGGGTATCCGTGCTTTCTTGAACCCTCTTCCCCCCCGCTCCAGTCAGAGCTTTAAGTGTGCCCGGGGGAATTACACACTTTCTGGAGGTTCCAGAAAGCACTTTCTCATCCTCCTTAAAGACCTTGATTGGAGCAGTGGGGGCACATGGGAAAGTGGAGGCAGCCCCATAGACATTAGGGCGTGCCTGGGCACACCCTGTGTGCACTCCTATGTTGGTTACTTTTCTTTTAGCCTCAGCAGTTGGACCTGTGTGGAAAACAAGTGCTTTGTGACCCACCATACCCGCCAAGGCAGCCATTTTATGACTGGACAAACCACTCCTCCCTGTGGAAGCCATTTTGAGAGCATCCGTAGCACTCTCAGAATTCCACACGTGTTCATTGACCCAAAATGGTTGGAGGTCATGGTCAAGATAACATTGGAACTGGAGACTCCGCCTCACGGATCACAAAACCAGCTCCTTTGTAACAGCAGGCTTGCTTGGTTGTGGACGCGGGGCCCATTTGGCCTCTGCTTCTGAGCGTGGCCAAGGAAGGGGATGGGTTTTGCCCCCTACCATCTTGCCTTCAGAAGTGAAGTCACTGGGAAGGATGTTCCACTTGGACCATTCCCCAACAGAATTAAGAGACGCTCCCCAGGAGTTCGGGTGAAGTGGCTGCCTCCTCTTGCCACCTGGCATCTGGCTGGGCGGAAGCAGTTGCTTTGCTTGCAGCTACCAAGAACCACCAGCAGACACAACGGCCTCTCAGCTATGGGGGCTCAAGGAGTTAAAGCAATCAAACTAGCTTTATACAGCTTGGGATCACAATACCAGAAACCTACCCATACACTACGCTCAACATCTAAGGTCCTCCTCCGAGTGCCTACTCCGAGGGAAGCTTGCAGGCTGGCAACAAGGGAGAGGGCCTTTTCATTGGTGGCCCCCCAAGTATGGAACCATCTCCTTGACGAGGCTTGCCTGGCGTCAACAGTGTTAACTTTTCGGTGCCGGGTCAAGACTTCTCTTCTCCCAGGCATTTAACAGCATATGTTGTTTTTTACTGACCCCTAGAGTTGACATGTAGTTTGTTTTTATGCTTTTAATTTTTGTATATTGTTTTTTAAATGTTCAATGTTTTTAACCTTTGTAAACCGCCCAGAGAGCTCTGGCTATGGGGTGGTATATAAATGTAAATATTACTATTAATAATAATATGCTGGTAGGCTTCCCAGCCTGTCGCAATTTAGGCTTGTAAAAAAGCCTCTATTGGTACTATTCAGGGACTGACCGCAGTGGGGGGAGAGGGGATTTTTCTAAGGGGGATCACAGTGTTGGCGAGGGCTAGCTGTGCCCTCCCTACGAAATGCCCCTGCCCCTCCACTTCCCTCCTGCTGTCATTAAGCTTTCCATCAGAGGCTTTTAAAGTATGGACGCCGCGTGGGCAAAGGAGACGGGAAATGTCTTCTCACCAACCGGTGGTGGACTTGCCCTCTGCAACTAATGATAATTGGTTGATTCATGGTTGCCGTTTTTGCAGGGAATCTTGTGAATGGCAGTTCGGTAAAGGAGAGGCACATAAGGCACAATCCTAGGCATGTTTAGACAGAAAAAAAGGTCCTCCAACTCCCAGCGTTTCCCAGCCAGCATGGCTGGCTGGGGAATGCTGGGAGTTGGAGGACTTTTTTTCCTGTCTGAACATACATAGGATTGCCCCCTAAAGTTATTCAAAGCAGCCTCTCCCAATCTCGTGCCCTCTAGACGTGTTTGATTACAACTCCCATCATTCCCAGGCAGCAGGCACCGGAGTCCCGGAGGCTGCTTCAGAGAGGGTTTTTTTTTAGCACCTCACCAAAACTACATCCCCAGAATACTTTGGAGGGAGTTTGCAGTGCAGCGAATGACTTCTGATGCCTCTGCCACACGTAGATGTGACAGGAACCTCTAAGGCAAAACTAAGGAGTGCACCGAAGAAGAGTCATCTTGAAAATACATTTAATGTCTAATTGTATACAAAAAGTGACAGCGTTTTCAAAAAAATATCAAATCCTGTATTTAAAGCCTCTTCACTACCATCATACAGCAAATATTTGTCATCTAAAAAAAAGGAAAAAAATACAGCAGCAGGTGATATGGTCTATATACTTCAGAAGTGTGATTGCTTAATAATTCCATATTGTAAACAAATGCAGTTAAATATCCACCCCAGAAGCACAAGCCAAGAAAACCAACCCAAACTTCTCAGCGGTTTTCAAACTCACAAAGAACACCATAGGAACGATACAATTTCCATTGCATAACAAGCGTCGGTCCCAAACAAATCGCTCACACTTGGGACAGAATCATCATTAAGGGTTTTACTACACAGCATCAAACAACAGGGGCTTTTGAAAGGAGAGCCTTCCATTGCTAGGGGAAAAGTCATCTCAAAAAATTCAAGCCCTTCTTAGAACACCAAGGAACAATAAGCAGAGATGTTGGAGGAGGCGTCAGTTTTTAAAACTTCGCTTTCCATCAAATAAATCTGGTCTGTTTTTGAAGTTCAAGTGTATTTTGCCCTAATTGCCTTCTCCCTTACTTACCCAGAACAAAAACGGGAGTTATTTTCTTCAAGATACTACTTCCAGCACCCCAAAAAGCGAGAGACCAGCGTAACATATAGCTCCAATATCTTCCTATATAGGCAGAGATGTGTTTATGCAACATTTCCATGGGAGGGCAGAAAAAAACAACACCGATTCTGAAACTGGGTCACAGGATATCGGCTTTAAGATGAGACAAATATGTGCCTGCATGAAATCTCAGCAGCTACAGGGTTGGCCAAAGACCCCCATTGTCTGGGGGTAGCGGTGTTTGAGCGACCTCCTTAGCTCTTTGACCCTTCCTATGCCTAGAACACCAGAACAATGCAGACAGAACTATGTGCAGATTTGTACAGTTCACACAGATTGCAGAATTCAGTTTTGCAGGGCACGGGATTTGGGTTACCCAAGATCAGAGCTTTAATTAGTACACAAAACCATACATTAAGGTCTTTGTGTGTCTTTGGAGCTGTTTTGCCTCTGATGGCACCCATTTGGATGGCTTTAAAATGGTGTTAAGACAAATTCCTGGAGAAGGCTACCAATGGCTACTAGTCCTGATAGCTATGTGCTACCCCCAGTATCAGTGGCAGTAAGCCTGTATACACCAGTTGCTGGGGAACATGGGTGGGAGGGTGCTGTTGCACTCATGTCCTGCTTGGAGGTTTCCTGTGGGCAGCTGCCTAGCCACTGTGTGACCAGAATGCTGGACTAGATGGATCTCGTTCGGATCCAGCATGACTCTTCTGGTGTTCTTATGTCTATGCAGGGTGTGGGCCCAACTCTAACTTATGCTGCAATCCTATGCCCACTTACATGGGAGCAAGTCCTGCGCTGAACTCAGTGGTACTTGCTTCTAAGTAGACATAAATACGATTGCTGTTAGCCAGGCCCACACAAATCTCTTCTATGAGCTTGATGGTTGAATAGCATTCTGCTCTAACCATGCAAAAACCCTATACAGGTTTTAACAGTTTGTTTCCAAGAGTTCATATAATGTAGTATTTATACATACGACACACTGAAGTACACAAGGGACTGGGACTGGTCTGTAATCTGCACTGTTTCATCTTTCACTTAACTCTTCTGCCCCATGAGCGTTCTGTGAATCTAGGGAGTTTGCACCCCCAATGAATTATTCCCAATTTAGACTGGAAAACTGGGAATTATTATTCTTAGAGCCTCTCTGCAGGCAAAGCATCCCAAAACTGCATTTCAGCTTTTGCATCTTATGCAAATCCCTTTTCAGTGAGGATAATGCAACATCCCAAACAGGATCAGGATTGGGGGAGCAAGACAAATAACCTTGTCAATTAAGCATGCAAGGTGAGGTTGATACTCAGAACAGGAGAAGAGTACACAGCCTCCAAAGAATTGTACTAGAAAACCAACCAGAGAAGGTTCAAAAGATACTAGGACTTTATTTTAGGGTTTTAGCCTCAGGAGTTTCCAAAGTTGGCAGAGGAGGAGTTGCCACTTACTAATCTAAAATATCTGATAGCTACTTGCGCAAACGGCACAGCCAGGTGCCACAGAGCACATTCACTGTTAATTACTTTCTGGGGGCGGGGAGCGGCATTTCCCCAGGTAGGAATTATTATGCTTTGTGACGTTGGGAAGTCGCAATATCCCTAAAAGAGAATAAGATGGAGGGAAGACTTGCAGAATCAACGAGAAAGGGAATGACTGCCACAAACTGGCATTAAGAACTGCTTAGCAAGGCCCTTAATTTCCCATGCATCGCATTTCCCACCACACCTTGTTCAATCCTGCTCGGAGATAAACCAGTGCAATTGTTACCGCTTGTGGCATGCCAGTCCCTACCATTCCATTACGTCCGTCCACCAAGTCTTGAGATCTCAACAGATCTCCTCTTGCGAACTGATTTCCTAAAAGAGGCTTGAGAATAGCCGTTTGCTGAGGAAGCATTAAGAATTGTTTCCAGGTGACTAGGCAAAGGTTTGCAGGTGCTTGTCAACCAGACAACAGTTAGCTGATTTTTTTAATATGGTCTACTAAATTGTGGATTTGGAAGGCTCTGCTGAAGAGCTACACTGCTAATCCTAACAGCAAAATAATGTAGCTCTTAATGCCACCCTGAAGGGGGGAGTTTATGCCAGTTTCGGGACAATCTTTTAAAAAACGGAGTGAAGGAAAATGTACACGCAGGTTAAGCAGACACATTTTACTCAGTTGAACTGAGGACAAGACCTTGGCATCCAATCTGGGGGACACCAAACTAAGGTGTCCAACTGCTCTTTGTGGAGTACTATATAAGTAATGGCACAATTCCAAAACAAGAACAGCCGAAACGAGAGGCTTAAAGATTCTAAAGCTCTGGGACAAGAAGGGATGTTCCTGGACACATTTCTGTGCCCTCCCCAGCAAAGACATGTTCAATTCAGACTTCCGTTTGTAGAAGTGAAATAC
The DNA here is from genome assembly GCA_029215795.1 of Anniella stebbinsi. Lineage (NCBI taxonomy): Eukaryota > Metazoa > Chordata > Lepidosauria > Squamata > Anniellidae > Anniella > Anniella stebbinsi. The sequence goes on from JARDYH010000001.1 coordinate 367,581,527, forward strand.
ATAAGACAACCAGAACGGTCAGAGCTCATCCATCCAAGCTAAAACTCAAGTATCTTCAGTTTCTGACTCTTCTGAGATGGCTCGTGAAAACTATGAAGTCTAACCTAGGTGGCAGATTTGCCTCTCAGCATTATCTATTCCAGCTGGCTGAACACCTAAACTGTAAGCCTCAAGTGCTAGCTCTCCCCCTCTGCAACGATTTCCCCAAACCTGATGTCAAAAATTGCCTCCAAATTAACAAGCGTTGCTTCTCTTCAATTTGATGAATGACTGCAGTGTGCCTAGCCGATTTCTTCAAGAACTTCTCCACAATACATCGAGTTTATTGAAATGACTTGAATAACCTGAACACACAGACACAAGGTACGGACCATCAGTCTAGCCTGCCCTGCAAGTCCAGCATTTAAAAATTAGCGATGGCCACGATCCCAGGTTTTAACAAATCTCTGAACAATTCCGGAGTAGTCCTTACTCATTGGGCCAATGCCCACCTGTTCCAAGATGAGATCCTTATTTGAGCAAGGATTAGAGAGCTGGGGCAGTAGGCTTGTTTATCCTAATACGTCTCGACAAACAAAATGGTTACTTCTGCATTTGAACGGAGTCCACCTTATGCAGAGGTGCTCCTACACACCTCAGACAGGCGTGCAGAAGGTACGCGCTCTTCAAGTCTCCAAAGGGTTACCAAAAACAATTCTTTTTTTTCTTTTTCTTTCCGTAAATAGCAGACCGGGGGAGAATTCTTTCTCAGACTGCCACAGGTTCAACGGTACGGCTGCGAAAAGAAAACGGAAGAGGTCAGTTTCTACAGTTCCAAAGTCAACATCTAATTGTCTTATTCAAGTTTTATTTGTGATTGTAAGCTACCTTGAGTAGAAAGGCAGGGTACAAATCAAACCGAATAAACAAACTTATTTTTTAGTTTTAAAGGTGTAGGCATCTTTGCTTTCAGGAACAGGAAAGAAGGTTGAGACCAACCAATATGTCTTACCTTTATGCATTAACACATGTGCCTCCCTCTCCCGACAGATCTAAAAAGCTATATCCAACCATACTGTGTGGGATTCGAGTGCGAGTAAATGGCCTGTAAGGGAAGGGGGCAGAGATGAGGGATGGCCCTGGAAATTTCACTGCCTGCCCTGTGGTGCCCTACTCCATGGGGAAAAGATACTATGGCAAACTAGTAGCTAGCCCATTCTTGACTAATGGCACCCAAGCTCAGCCACATGAAGCAATGGTCTGCAGGCCAGAACCAACCCTGGCAGAGATTGCAGGCCAGATGAAGGGGCTAGGATGAATCTTGGATTAAAGAACCTTGCCCCTTTGGACCAACGAAAACCATGCTTAGACTTTCCGTTGGTTTCTAAGCCATCTGCACTGACCAACAGGTGTTTCTCCTCCAGCAAGAGGGCTGTAGACTTTCATGAGCCATGTTAGAGGTTACAAACAGCAGCACTTCTCTGGCCAAAGGCTCTAATTGCCAACCCCCAACAGAAGACCACCGTCCTTTACCGCAGCTCCTCAATTTTTAGATGCTTGCATTTCACCACTCCATTTCACTGATCCTTTATTCTAGCTGGATGTGTTTAAATGCTGTGAACCACTGAAAGGTTCTATTATATTCAGCAGTATATAAATGTTACAAATACATAAAGTAGAAGGCACTGGACAGCAGTAAATACCAAGGGCCAAATGGTTTTCTATGGCCTAACAAGCTTAAAATATTCCGTCAGTGTTTCTGCTCCTAGGCATAAGGCAGGGACTACTCCCTTAACCCCCTCAACTCAGTGGCAAGGGGGAAAAGATACTTCCAGGCAGAGGGATGGACTCCCCGGACTGCCCACAGAAATGAGCCTGCTCTTGAGGGTTCTGGGTTCCCCCTGCATGAACCTACAACGTAGCTTGGATTGATTTGGGAACACTTTGCCCCTGATGTGAACAAACATCCCGGGGCACTGCAAAGATGATAACTGTGGTGTTTTGAAGGCTGGAACCTTTATGTCAACTTAGAAGACCTGTTTTGCAGGGTCATGTATTCACAGCAAATCTCAAGGAGTTTATCCAAGTGGTTTTCAAAGTGTTTTCTGGATGTTTCTTCTCGGGGAGAAGATCATCAATGGCAAGCAACCTCCACACCAGCAAGGGACCTTTCTGCTGCAATGTGCAGCTGCAGGAATTGCAATGCGCAGAGCCGTAGGCTCTGGGGCACACGCTGTTTGTGTAGGGAAATGGAGACGCCTAACAGGGCTGGGCCAGCATCTTACAGCAGCCTCCCCCAACATTGTGCCCCACATCTGAGCCTGCCCAACGCCCATCAGCCTCAGCTACCATGTTAGGAATGCTAGGACTTGTCATTCAAGACAACTGGAGGGCCCCAAGTTGGGGAAGGCAGCCATACATGAACTGAACGTGCACTCCAGAACACATCCCACAATGCTTTGCAACACACAGGGGCTCTTTAGACCCACATTGGAGAAGATTGGAAGCCGCTGCAAAGATGAAGAAAGAAAGCTCATCAAAGGGGGATATCATAAGCTGCGTTTCCCAATCTGGCACTGGCTGGGGATGCTGGGAGTTGGTAGTTCAACACATCCAGAGAGCGCCAAGTTGGGGAAGGCTGTTATTACTGGTATGTGAGCCGATTCTCCGGCTCTTGTTAGGCTATAAAACGGAACAGTACCACGTGTGCAGTGAACACACACATGCTGTTAGAGAAAGGCTAAAGTACTCACATGAGGGCCGCCAGGCATGGACGGAGCTCCAGCAGGTGCAGGTGGCACTTGGTAAGGGTTAGGCGGTGTTGGGTACAGTCCTGGAGCCGGATAGGACCCTGCCGGTGGAGGATATTGGGCTGGCGGTGATGGTCCCCATGTTCCTGGGGGGACAGTGCCCCACGGCACCGTAGGAGCAGCCCCCGGTGTCTGGCTGGGAGTCGAATATGGCCCTGGGGGTGGGTATGGCACACTGGGTGCAGGGTACTGGCCTCCTACTGTGGGGCCCCACCCGCCACCGGACATGGATCCCCACGGTCCAACAGCAGCAGGGGGCGCGGCTGGTTCCGTCGGACCCCCAAATGGCCTTGGGAGCTCTGGGAAGGGCATGTTTGGGGGAGGGTACTGTCCTGGTGGGGCGGGGCCTGGGGGTGGGTAGGGGGCACCAGGAGGACAAGCAGAGCCAGGAGGGGGGAAAGGAACGGGCGCTCCTGGGGGCAAGGAAGGATACATCCCTGATGGTGGGGGCCCAAAAGGCACGTTGGATGCGGACGTGCTGGGAGGCAATCCGGACGGAGCAGCTGGGGGAGCACTGGGCGTGTTGTTCCAGGGATTGGAAGTTGGCCAGGCCTGTGGGGGCTGCTGTGGCTTCGTGTTGCCCACGGCCGAGGTCTTGCCAGGGGAACTTTCAGGTAGAGCATCTGACAGCTAGGAAAATGAAACACCCATGAGACGTTGCAGGAAGCGTTACAGTCAGCGAGATGCCAGTTTACACTTAATCATCCTCTCGGAAACATCCCTATTCTAACCACCATTTTGTCGGGTGTTATTTTAATACCTCTGAACACAAGATTCAGGAAGTCTTCGGTAAAATCATCATGCCTCTCTGAAGTTCGCTGCCAAGAGACTCCCAAGCATCTATTCGCTGCGCACTGCAAAACCATGGATCATTTTTCAGGGACCACTGGCCAGGTCTGTTGGGCCTCTCCATCAATCTGAGTCAACTGGAACTCCCCTATCATATGAAGAATGACCAGCCAGCTTTCACACATCCATTGTTATTGACGACAAGCTACTGTATGAAACAGTGGCAGAGGAGCACATTTAAGTAAATTTCTGCAATTCAGGTTGTCCTTCTTGGGAAGCAACCACGATCATGGAAACCTCTGCAGAGCATACCCATGTACTACGGGCTCACACTCTCTTCTCTACACAACAGACTATCCAGGACAGGGTGTGGGGAGGGAAGATGGCTGAAAATAGCGTGCTCACCAACACCACTGCCACACTTGGCATTATTTTCTGCTCCCGGCCTTAAATATCTGTATCTTGCTTTTAAGATATAGTTCTAAGTTATCAGTTAGAACCACACTGGATCTCCCAGGTTAGGCAGCAAGCATGGATCTCCCAGGTCTCTGTTTGCCTTTTAATGAGGACTTGGGATTAGAGCAGCTACAGGAGAAGATCTGGGACCCACCAAGTGGAACTTGGACCACCGGCTACGCCAAGTGTTTCAGTGCCTTCATTCTCCCAATCTGCCTCGAAATGCCCTTTTGCCTTCGCTGCCAGGGTTTCAAAAGTAAAGGCGCAACGGCGGCGGATCTCCCCACTGCTGCATGGAGGAGGCTTCCAAGGGCAGAAGTCTTTCTCCACTTGTAGAGAACTGGGCTCCATCCTATGGGCCCTGGGATGCCCTTTGAGGGACCATATAATTATAACTGGGCAGGGTAATCTGAGAGCTCTCACATTGGAGCCTAGAGATACATAACTGTCTGCTATGCTCATGTGGACAGAGCGGAAGTGAGGGAGGGGCGGTGTTCTCTCTCCTTTCCCCCACTGATTCCTTTCTGTCAGCCAAATAGGGTTTCTTTCCACCCCCATCTGATTTCCTCAATGGGAGGAAACTAATCTACATCAGCTCTAGTTCAGACTCTTGCTCTGCTTGTACTCAGTTTGAACAAATTACTTGCCTTTTGACTGACCAGCCCCCCCCATGGCAGGTATTATGTGACTAACCACATCCTACATGGGAATCATTTTGTGGTGGTGCCCACTGCGGTTTCTCAAATAACCAAATGTGTCCATGGGCCCAAAACATGAGGGACTCCTGCATGAACATGTATTGCAGGCATGGTAAACTGCATTAACAAAATGAAGTATTTCAACCATAATACTCAAGGGGCAGCTACTGAAAGTGAAAATGCATTTCTCAAATTTTAAGTCTCTGACTCAGAACCACATACAACCATCTGTTCAAGCATCTGAATTGTTTTCATTAGTCATCACGAATTGGATACAACTTAGAAAGCTGTCAAGATGAACAACTCACCGAAAAGTCGTCAGACATTTTCCTGTAAAATAATAATAAAAAAAGAGTGGTTAAATATAGACCTGCAGGCTACAGTATGCACAAATATTTCAAACTCATTTAGTGCTCTGATAATCAGCGTTGAACTGGCAGCCCCTGAACAGCGCAACTTCAACTCTGTGTATATTTGAGCCTCTCCTACAGGCCACTTTAAGATCGCCAACCACAGCCACCCTAAAATAAAGGGCAAACATCACTGCCGCTGAAGGTGTTAACATGTGCAGAAGAGATCAGTTTAAGAGTGTGCTTGTCACCCATATACGTATCGTGTTTAGACTACACGATGCCTTTCCCATAGGATGAAAGATAGCGACTAATTCCCTGGGACAGGGATTCATGTCCCCAAACAATCAAGCAAAGCCAATTTTGTTTGTTTTAGAAACTTCTATGCCACTTCCCTTCCACTAATGAACTCTCAAGCAACTAGCAGTTTTTTTAAAATGTAATTCATTAATAACGTACTACAGCAGTAGTCCAGAAAACCCAGCTCATCAGCAGTAAAAAATAAATAAGCCTCTATCCATACAGTTTTCCCTAATGGCCTCTCAAAAGATCTAAGTCTTCACCTGGAGTTAAAAGGCCGATGGAATCATTTGGCCCTCCCTGCTGCCTGAGGCTCTCCAAAGTATGACAACTGAAGAGGCCTAACTCCCTAGGCGGAGCCCCCAAATCTCACACTACAGGGAAACCCTATAAAACATTTGCCCCTTCAAGTCCACCAACAGGCACCCATAATTTGTTTACTCTTACATCTACTTAAAATTCACCAGAACCAATTGCCAAAACCTGTCTCTGCCCGACTCACACGTAAATTGACCTTTGCACACACAAAGGATACTTGGTGGCAGAAAGTTAGAGACACTCCACCACTTTTATGTTTTAGAGTGTGTGTGTGTGTATACAGCTCTGTATAATCTGGTTTGAGTTTAGAGCAGAAAAGCAACAGGTATATTGAACTCATCCTTCCAGAAAAGCAAATGCCACCCGAGAGCCAGTCCTCCCTCCTAACCCTTTGCAACACCGTCCAGCCTAAAAATAGATCTTCTACATAATTGTTACTGTGATGACCTCCATATGTGTGGTGCCACACTCACGCCGTGACCTGGGAAGGAGGTAGAAGAGTTGGAGGACCTTTAAACCCTCTGATGACTAAGCCTAGGGTGGGAACTGCCATGCCCAGGAAAAAAAAGAGGCAAAGGTCTTTGGCTCCAGCTACACAGCCCCACCCATGAGAGAAGTCTAAAGGCCTGCAAAAGTGAAACTGACGTCACAAATCAGCACATACAGATGACTAAAAACAACCACATATCTGCCTAATTCGATCTGGGCCCATAATTCTGCCACAGCTTTCATATTTTGTGTTAGGGATGCAACTTGACTAAGGCAGGGCAAAGTTAAGAGAGCTTGGGGGGGGTCAGGTGGGTCTTATCACATGATTTACTCTGGTCTATTGCTGTTCTGTTGGTCTGGTCAGTTTTCTAGTAGTTCCTTCGTTTTGGCCAGCGCTTATAGGTGAGTGTGATTTTGGACTACAGATCTAACAAAAAAAAGCTACTTTTCCCAAAAGGTGCCAGATGCATCATTTATGTCTTGTCACATGGAGACACAGACAAGGAAATGACTTTCCATTATTGGCCACACCTTAGATTGTCTTCCATGCCTCCATATCAGTGCGGCTGTCCGCTCTATGGTATGAGGCAAGCAACTGCATTACAAAACACAGTGAGACTATGGAAAGATGCCTCGCCCCGCCTATGCATCACAGTGAGACCAGCTCATCATGCCACACAACTGCTAGGCCTTCTTACTAAATGCAAGAAGAATTAGGTATTTTGATGAGGTCTTCCCCTTCACCATACAGCCCCTGATAAAGAGTGGTTCCAATAGTTATGCTAATATACTACGCAAATTAGTTGTGATGCAAATCCTGTAAAACATCTGCCTTCCTCAACCCAGTGCCTTCCAGATGTTTTGGACGACAACTCCCAGCACTCCTGACCATTAGCCATGCTGGCTTGGGTGATAGGCATTGAAGTCCTAAACATCTGGAGGGCACCAGATTAGGGAAGGCTGTTGTAAAGCACCCAATGGGCCAAGGGTGTGCAGCATCTAAAGGGTCAAGTGAACCACAAATACAAGAACTATTTTGTCATGGCCTCATGATACTGCACCACGCAACAGTAGAGGATAGCCAGGCCCAACTGGAAGAACTCCAGCTGATTCCTTCTTCACAATTCTATCCTCACCTCACAGCATCTAAGCACACCTACCTAATGAACCATGAGACATTCATTTTTTGTCCAGTGTTATTTGCCATTAGCTAATTGTCTAGCTGCTGAAATCCCACCTGTCTTCATACAGCACACTGCTAAATTCCCTCTATCCTCCTGTGACTTAGCTTACATTGTTTCGCCGTTGGCAGCCACTTAGCACCACCGTGCTAGAGGCAAAGACGGCACTTCTGATCAACCAGCTTCTCAAGAGGCGGCACAGGCCCAGCTTTTAAGTCCCTCGTTAAACTTGCCTTACAAAATAATTTTAGGTAGAAGGAAACACCCTGTCAGAATGGAAGAAGTTGCCTGTTATTTTAGACTAACAAACAATGGTGATGCCATAGTCCCAAACAAGGAATAAGGAAATGTTTTATCACATTGAGTGGTTGCTTAAACACACTGACCCTGTTCAGATGACACGCTAAGCCAAAGTGGTTAAGCAGTGTGAACCATTCCTAACCATGGTGGCTACATAACCACGGTTTAAACATGCCCACTAAACCACTTGCTGCAAAAGGGTTAGCGGCCTAACCATGGCTTAGCATATTGTCTGAACAGGCTTACTGAGTCCTAGGGATTTGGCGGGGAGGGGAATCAGATGGGGAAAACCTATCATTCGATTGGAAACTTTTTAAATGTTTGACATCTTGAACAATTCCACAAACCTAGGGGAAGAGATGTGAGCTCTGTTTCTCAAAAAGGTTTCTCATTTTACTGAGGGGATTCTAGGAGTAGAACATCGTTCATGTGGGATCCTGCTATTAGTTCCTTCTCCTAAATTAAAACTGGCTCACACCTGAGCTTCTCCTGTTGCTTTGCCCCAGCCACTTCTCAATTATTTCCTCACAGAAGGCCAGTTCTTTCTTTTAATCTTCTCCCTTTGTAAGTTCTTTGAGTGCAGGGACCTATTGCTTTTGGTTATGCTAGTCTATTGAATACCATAATGGCACTATTGTGACCACATAATGCCTATACTGCACCAGCTGCACTGGTTTCTGAGCCCAATTCAAAGTGCTGGTTTTGACTTTTAAAGCCCTAAATGGTTTGGGACCAAGATACTTGAAGGACCGCCTTCACCCATATCAGCCTGCCCACACTTTAAGATCAGAAAGAGAGGCCCTTCTCATCTGCCCATCTGTAAGAGAAATTAGGTGGGTCTCCACATGGGAAAGGGCCTTCTCAGCAGTGGCCCTACACCTGTGGAACAAACTCCCACCGGTGGTCTGCCATGCACCATCCTCACAGGCTTTTAAGAAGGCCTTAAAAACGTTTTATTTTACCTTGGCCTTCACATGATGAGTATTGTTATTACTGCTATTGTTGATCCTGTTTTAATTGTTGGTTTTATTGTTTTAATTTATGTTTTATGGTTTTCAATGTTTTAAATATTTTATTGCTTTTAATGTTTTATGTATTTGATTGTTGTAAGCCAACTTGTAAGGGCTTCTGCCCTGAAAGGCAGCCAAGAAATGTCTTAAATAAATCAATAAATAAGTGAGGGACAACAGAGGATCCTCCCCAATTCTGCCCCTTCCCCAACTGCTGTGGCAAGCAGGGCTCTAAATGTGCCCACAGCAGGTGGCTCAAAACAATTGTCAAGGATGTTAACACTTACAGAGAAGCAAAACCACCCAATTTCAACTATTCCATGGAGCCAAAGGGTGTGTGCCTCCAAAGAAGATATGCAACCAGTGATACTTTGGTCTTCTAAAGACACTTTAGGCAGTTTTCAGAGGCTTCCTAGGACTACATGAAACAAAGTTCACTCGTGCATAAGAGACCTCTGAACTTTGAAGACCACAAAATCACAATTAAGGATTTCTGACTATACTCCATGGTTGCAATCCTAGGCATACGCCTTTGGCTGTAGATCTCATTTAAATATGTATTTAAAATATTTCTTGGCTGCCTTTCAGGGCAGGAGCACTCCCAAGGCAGTGTACAACAATAAAACACATTTAAAAAACTGTTGCAATATTAAAAACAAATAAAAATGCAATAAAAACAAGTAAAAAGCAGTAGAACTTACTTTAACATAAACACAGTTGAAACCAGGGTATCTAAGTCAAGCTCGTTTTAATAACTCCCCTCCAACTGCAGCCAGATATTTCAAACCAAGGTGCTCAAAATACAAACAGCACTTACTTGATCTACCAGTGTTTCCCTTTCCTTTACCGCTTCGAACACAAATATGTGTAGACAAACTAGAGAACACTCCACATCTAACTTTTTCTTCACTCTGCTCCCAGAGCCATTGGGGCAGGCATTGCCATAGCGACACTGCCCAAGAATTCAGAGTTGAGGAATAGATAGGGGTGTGTTTTATAGGCAAACGGCTCTCTGGCATTTCCTCACACTGTGCTAGCTGTATCAGGGAATCCCCAAACATAGTTTCGTTCCTCCCTGAGGATGTCATTACTGACCTACATTCAGGGCTATATGTCAAAGATGCCCAGAGTTTCCTTATGGTATAAAGTTTACATTGACAGGCATAGGATTGTGAAGAGATCTGGCTCCCTTCAGCCTGCTGACAGACCTGGCAGTCTCGGATAGGAAGAAACCGGATACTTACATTTCTCTCTCCCCCATAATACTAGAACCCAGTGGGGTCATCAGGGCCATGCAAAGGGGGAGGGCAATGGAGCCCATTGGCCCAGGGCCCACGATTTTGAGGGGGGCACTCAGACAAGGAGGCCCCCCTTAGCTTACACTACTGTTTTTGTAGCATAAGCGGCCCATCGAGAAGCGAGGAGCCCGCCTTGCGGAAAAACAGCGCAGAAGCCGTCCTCGTGAAATTCTGAATGTGAAGAAGGGATGTCTTACATCTTGAATAAAAGTGCTTCCTATTACCTTTTTTATTGATCTAGTTCATATATGTATTTAGCACTGAATCAGGGCCACTGATTTTAAAACAATACTTAATGAGCAGTTTGAAATGGGGGGGGGGGCACACACTTCCCATCTGGCCTGGGCACATGACCAGCTCTGCACTGACCTGGGGGTCATCCCATGATGCTGATGGGTGGGAGATTCAGGTCTGATAAAAGGAAGGACTTCTTCACACAGCGCACAGTCAAACTACGGAAATCCCTTCCACAAGATGTAGGGATGGCCACCAATTTGGGTGGCTTTAGAAGGGGTGAGGTGGGGGTGGAGAAGGCTATCCATGGCTACCGGCCCTGAGGGCCATAGGCTCCCTCCAGCACCAGTAAGCCTATATACACCAGTTGCTGGGGAACATGGGTGGGGAGGGTGCTGTTGCACTCGTGTCCTGCACAGCTGCTTGGCCGCTCTGTGAACAGAGTGCTGGACCCGGTGGATCCAGCAGGGCTCTCCTCACGCTCTTATCCCCCTCACAAATCCTGGCCACGAGCCTGCGAGGTAGGGCAGCATCCTCACCCCACCCCCACCCCCCGGTACTCCGGGGGCGAAAGGACCACGGTTGAGGAGAGGAGCTGCTCCCTTGGCAAGCGCCTCATGCGGGCAAGGGGGGGGAACGGGGGGGCTTCCTGGTCCCCTCCCGCGGGCCTCGCCTGACCACTCGCCCCGACCCAAGCGCTGAAGCTCAGCCGGGAGGCTCCGCTGAGGAGACGCGGCGGGCAGGGCAGGCGCTGCCCTGGCGGGAGGCGGCCCGCCTTCGCTACCCCCTCGCAACGGGAAGAGCCCAGGCCTGAAGCCCGCCTACCTCAGGCCCACCTCAGACCCACCTGAGGCGCGTCGAGTGATCCCGACGAGAACAGCGGCCCCTCCTTCCTTCCCTCTCCTCCTCCCTCTGCTGAGCCAGCCGGAAGCGGAAATGAACCTCTTTCTCCCTCCGCCTTGAGAAAAAAGGGAGAGGGGGCCTGATCACGTGACATCCGGCTGCCGCTAGCGAGCAGGCGCAGAACGCCGCGAGCGGGAGGCGTAAAGGACGGCCACGTGACTCCGAACCCTCGCGCGTCCTCCGTCTCTCCTCCCCCCTCCTCTCGCGCTCGGCCTTAGGGGCGTGGCTTGCGCGCGTGAGGGCAGCTGCCGTCGCCCCTTCCGAGGGCGCCGCCTCGCTCAGCGCCTTTAAGGCGGCGGCGGCGGCCCCGCAGCGGCCTCTGCTGGCCGGAGGGTGGGAGTGCGTATGCAGGGGAGCCGTGCGCGGCTTGCCCTTCCCTGCCTAGGCTGGGAGGGGGTGAGATTTGAACCCACGACCCTTGGGGTAATTCCCAAACTCACCATCAAGATTCCCCCCCTCTCTTTTTAAACGTCGTGGATGCAGGGGTGTAGTCTTCTTAATTTACTGGTGGTGGTGGGAAACATGGGGTTAATAATAATAATAATAATTTATTTCTTACCCGCCTCTCCATCTGGATCGAGGTGGGGAACAACAATATGATAAAATACATAAAACTAATTAAAACATGACACATATTATTAAAACATCCTAAAAACATCCTTAAAACATTCTAAAATTCCACTGGATATGCCTGAGAAAGTGGGGGGGTAGGCTTATTTGTTTGCATTTACGTATATATTTATATTTCTGGAAACCATCCTTCATCAATGGATCCTAGAGTGTTTAAAGCCACATATTAAAATAATCAGTACTCAACATTAATTATGATTGTTTACAGTGTAGGGTGGCCCTATGAAAAGGAGGACAGGGCTCCTGTATCTTTAACAGTTGCATAGAAAAAGGGAATTTCAGCAGGTGTCCTTTGTACGCAGGCAGCACCTGGTGAAATTCCCTCTTCATCACAACAGCTAAAGCTGCAGGAGCTATATTAGAGTGACCAGATATGAGGGCAGGGCTCTTGCAGATTTAACTGTTGTGATGAAGAGGGGATTTCACCAGGTGCTGCATGCATACAAAGGACACCTGCTGAAATTCCCTTTTTCTATGCAACTGTTAAAGATACAGGAGCCCTGTCCTCCTTTCCACATGGTCACCCTAGACTACACACTACCTCACCATCCATAGCCCTATACAATATACCATCCAGGTTGAAGCTCAAGATAAAAATCAACAAACTCTTCTTATGAATTAAAACAGATTTGTTATAGCTAATTAGAGGAAGCGCTGAAGAGTAGATCACTAAACAAAGCACCAAAGAAAAGAAATACATTCAGGATATATACTTCTGTCAGCCAGGCAGTGAGCTTGCTGATGTTACCTGGTTGGGCATAGTTTACGCCTCGGCGTGGATGGAAACCGTTCGTGCAAACTCGGGAATTGCCAACGGGTACGAAATCTGCATGCTGCTAAGAATCACAGCTTTCCCGTCCTGCCCCAAGTTACTAGTCCATAAGAATGTGAAAACAGGCTCGACAGAGGACAGAAGGCTTGAATGAGATTTCCACTGATGGGAGAGAAAGCATTTCACTGCCCTGCATAACTCCTCCTCGTCACTAGCAGAAGCAGAATAAGGTTGTTACATTTTTATACAGCCCGATAGCCGAAGCTCCCTGGGTCGTTCACAATTAAAACCTTAAAATACAGCAGATCAAAGCACACTACAAAGGTCAAAAAGTTTTAAAATACCACCAAAATAAACCCTGCAGCAGTTACAACCCAGGGGACAACCTGTGTGAAAGGAGGCATTTAAAGGATGTTACCTTTTCTGCCTCCTGAAACTCAGGAGGGAGGGTTTTCCAGAGGGTGGGTGCCGCTACAGAGAAGGCCTGCCACTGAGGCTCTTCATAGTGACATTCTGTTCATTTCAGAATGACCAGCAAGTCCTCCTCTGAAGATCTTAGAAGTCATCTGGGTTTATACAAGGGAAGGCAGTCTACTATGTATATAAACTATAGAGTGTTTGGTCAGAAACCAGCTTGTTTTATGATTTGTAAAGTGCCTAGTATATTTTAGCTGCTATATCCATAGGGATATGTATTATTACTACATTGCATAATCTCTCTATTATTAACTTTAACACCAATAGCATCATCCTGACCGTTAGATTTTGCCTTTGCTGTTGACTCTGACTCTGCCTCATGTGCTTTCCAAATATGGCTTTGCTAATATAATATAAATAACTGGAAATCATACAACCCCCCCCCCCCCCGCACACCACCCCTTTCTGTGCTTTGGGATATTTATGACGACAGTAACAAATCCAGCGAATTCCTTGGCAAGCGCCTAATTCTTCCGACTCTCAGGGCTATTAAGGTAATACCCACTGGTTCCTCTTCCCATTTAGGAACAGAGGAAGAGATTATGCTGGAGAGGAGCATTTGCGAAAGAGCAGCCGGTCTCCCTGGGGGAGTTTTGTAGACATTTCGGCGATAAATTGAACGATGGAGCTTTCAGACTCTCCACACGCACGCCGAGGTTCAGACTGTGTGTTCTGAAGGCCGCCCCCCCCCCTCAGGTGGCTGCTTGCTGGGGAAATGGGGTGGGATAGGGTGGCGGGAGTGTTGTTGCTGCCTCTGAGCTTTTGTTTGTGCTGTCCAGGTACCCCCTCCATCCGGCCCATGGCCCAGGGGTACTTGCCTTGGACACAAGTGCTCATCAAAGCAGGTTTGCCAGCGTGCAGAAATGTGGAACTGCAGAAGTTCTCAAGCGGCCTCGGGCAGCATTTGAGGTAGTCAGATTCTATAACTGAAGCCATCAATCTCTTCTTCAGCTCGGAATTCATTTCCATCATCGCCGGCCAAACCCATTTCCATCATTATTCTTATCCGTTGCTTCACCCGTTTGATGATGGATGGGAACCCTATTTTGCAGAGACACCGTCTCGTGGGCACGTCTCTCTTTTTCTCTGCGACGAAGGAAAGTTTCCTTCCCCATGTCTGCGTGCTTAATTTAAAAAAAATTAAATCTTGAATATTAATTTTTAAAATGTGCTGGAATATGTTGTTTCTGTTTTCAGCCGGTTCGTGTTTTCCAAGCTTTTCTGATGTCTCGGCGAGAGCTGCACAGAAAAAGGGGGAAAAAACCGGACGATAAGCCTAAGTATGCGCAACTGAAATAATTGCATACTGTATATTCCTGTCCTTCCCTCCTTCTGCTCTTTTTTCCTCTGTGTTGAACTTTAGATTGTATGCTCCTTGGGACACGGGACCTTTCCTCTTGTACACTGAAACATGCCATACACATGGACGGTGCTGCATTGAAAACAACAGTGTCCACAAATTCTTTTCATTTACTTGTTACATTTTTAATGAGCCCAATAACCAGTGCAGGCGTACAAACAGAAAAAAAACATGAAATACGAAATAAAACAATGACAATAGAAGAGGTCAAATTAAAAGCAAGCTAAAACCGCCAGCAGAGATAAAATTAGTGCAAATATCTAAAAATACTAGAAACAGTTCCTCCAATGCTTGGGAAAATAAAGAGGCAATGAAAAGGCCATAAGGTAGGCCTTTCATAATGTTAATTCCAGCAGTGGTGCTAATACAGGGTTGTCCAAACGTCTGATATCCAAATCCCATTTCCCCAAACTAAAGTTGAAAGCACACTTCGCTTGTATTCCCATGTATGTCATCGGCATTCTAGCTCCACCTCTTTTGCCCTTGGCCCCGCCCACAACCGGAATGTGGCCCCCGAGAGCTTCTGTGAAATGGAATGTGGCCCTCGAGTTGAAAGAAGCTCAGCACTCCTGGTGTAAAGGCTGACTTGAGACAAGTCCATAGAGGCAACGGGGAACCCCTTCTGAGGATGGATAATTCAGGTCCGTCCCAAGATCAGGACTATTTGAATGGTCCAATAATCACCCCTGCTGCAGAGGTGGGGCAGACTTACCCCGCCCCCAGCAGAGCCTGATTGGACAGAGGCAAGAGCAGAGAGGCACATCATGGTGGATCGCCAATTTGGATGGCTTTCAAAGGGGGTTGGATCAATTCCTGGAGGAGAAGGCTATCCATGACTCCTAGTCCTGATGGCTAGGTGCTACCTCCGGTATCTGAGGCAGGCTGCCTATTTACATCAGTTGCTGGGGAACATGGGCTGGAGGGTGCTGTTGCACCTGTGTCCTGCTTATGTTTTTCCCGTGGGAATCTGGTCGGCCACTATGTGAACATAATGCTGGACTGCAAGGACCCTTGGTCTGATCCAGCACGGCTCTTCTTGTGTTCTTGTGATGGGGCGTAACGGGCAGCCTCCTTTTTAGTTGGTCACATTTTGCTGAGGCGAGCCTTGGAATCCATTTGGGCATCACTGAGCTCTTTCCTTGGAATCCATGCAACGTCTGAGTGGCCTGTGTGTGTGTGTGTGTGTGTGTGTGTGTGAGAGAGAGAGAGAGAGAGAGAGAGACTGCAGTGTCATGGGCTCCCCTCCCTCCGTGACTCTTCTTTCTCACTGCAGTTGTCACCAGCTGCTCATGGGCCTCCTCTTTCACCCCATTGCTCCCACTGGCTTGCTTGACAGGCAGAGACAGATGGCCCAAAGGTCCTTCTCATCAGCACTGTTTTCTAGCCAGAGCGAGGGGCAGGTGAACCAGCAGGTTGCCATGGCGAAGAAGAGGAGCAAGTCTAGAGGCTCTTGCCAGTGGGCCTCGGCATGTGCCCAACCACGCTTACCTAGGGTGACCCTATGGAAAGGAGGACCGGGCTCCTGTATCTTTAACAGTTGCATTGAAAAGAGAATTTCAGCAGAGGTCCTTTATATGCATGCAGCACCTGGTGAAATCCCCTCTTCATCACCACAGTTAACACTGCAGGAGCCCTGCTCTCTTTTGAATCTGGTCACTCAGGGCAGGGCTCCTGCAGCTTTAACTGTGGTGATGAAGAGGGGATTTCACCAGGTGCTGCATGCATACAAATGACGCCTGCTGAAATTCCCTTTTCAATGCAACTGTTAAAGATACAGGAGCCCGGTCCTCCTTTTCATATGGTCACCCTACCTTTTACACCAGCCCTGTGTGTGAGATTCAAAATGGCTGGCCAAACTGGACAGCCTCCACCTCAATCCTGGCGCCAAACTAAACATTATACCACAGCTACTTCTGCCTTGTAACCCATCTTGGGGAGGGGGCGATTTGTAATAGTCCCAGGATCTGACATGCAATTAGAATGTATCTGAGCTTGTCTGCTCAGGTAGTACAGGCCTTATGAAATAAGAGAATAATATTGCATGTGTATTTACATACCTGTTTTGAGGGTTCAAAGTGCTGAACATGTAAAGCTTCTTTAGATTAAAGGGAAATAGTATTTGCTTACCGGTGCTTTGCTTCCTGTTTCTCTTCCGCTATTGTAATGACCTGAATTACTTGGGCAGAGAAGGGCGACCAAGTGGTCTGTAATTGAAAACTTTCCTGTTCATATACTTGAATAGAACAGCGCCCTCTAGTGGGAGTTTTGTAGTGCAACTTTGGCTGCCCATGGCAGGAAATCCCGGGATATTTTAGAAGAATTGAGATATCCAAGGGTTTTTGTTTAACCGGAATAACCGGGGGAAGCAGCGGGAGATGTGCAGGAGGCTCACGATGTCGTCAAAATGACCTGCAAACTTCCGTCAGTGGCAAGTCCCGAGCATGCTATAAATCACTCATTTAAAGAAGCACGTACAACCAGGAAATGGCGTAATCCAGTTTTCCACCTCCCCAAATGATTAGCTGGTGGTCTGAGATCTTTTGTGTTATTTTTGGTCTGTCGCTAACAATGCCCCCCACCCTCCTAAAAAAACCCTGACTGGTGAAAAACAACCCAGGCTGCTGCTGAGTCGCTCAGAAAAATACATCCTAGCAGAAGATCAAACAAGGCTAATAAATCGCCTTCTACAGCCCCCACATTACACCAGATAATTTGAAATTGCCTCTTGGGCATTAAACAGTTCGTTATTATTTTTTGGGAAGGAGGGAGGGAGAACGAAGGGAGCACACATGTACCAGGAACGGGGGGGGGGGGGGAGAGAGAGAGAGAGAGAGAGAGAAGAAAGAGCCATTCTTTTAATGGATATGTAAACCCTGACAATTTGATGCAACAAGCTGCAGCCGGATGAAAAACCAATCAGGCGTTATGGGCAGCGGCGGCAGCAGTGTAGAGCTGTTGCCAAAGGATTGTGTTCATAAACATTTTTTAAAAATGCTTTCATTCATGAGGACTTGTAGCTTGTCCACTCCAGATAAGGCACGGAGTGGATTATATTATCCACATTCCCTTCTCTCTGGGTGGTGGGGCATTTGATAACTCATTTGGGGGAAGAGGCAGAGCTCAGTACCAGAGCCTATCGTTACACATCCTTCAGTGTTTGGGGCCGTGCAAAGGGGTGCAGGGCTTCCATGGGTTTGGTTCCCTTTAGGAGGAGGTTGTGGAAGGCTTGTCGGGTAATCATTGTTTTTTATTTACAAATAATCAGCTTGAGTGTAGGTGGAGGCATGGCTTAAATCGGGGGTCTCCACCATGGTGCCTATGGGTACCAATCTGCCCCAGAAACTTCTTTTGGCATCCACAGGTTCCCTGCCTCTCTGGATTTTAAGATTTTTAATATATATATATATATATATATATATATATATTCATTGGGGGTTCAAGAGAGCGTGTTTCGTGTTTTGGAGTTCAGACCCTACCTCTGCTTTGTTTTTCAGCAAGTTACATTCTTTTAATCTCACCACTTTGACTTCTGGATAATGAGTGTTTTGTGACTGGGTATGCCCACCATGGCGACCATTTTAGAACTGGGCAAGTCTCCCCCCCCCCCCGTGGCAGCCATTTTGTGAGAGTGCTCATGACACTCAAAATTCCAAATATGCTCAACCCCCCCCAAAGGTGGAGAACCCTGCTGATTCCAACGGATGGCCAAAGTCCACTGCTCCCACATCATATCTGCACAGAGTCAGCCCCCACGCCAAGATGCTGTTGGCTTGGCAACCATTGGTTTGGTATTCTTTTTAGCCTAGAAGCTCTATCTAGAGCCACCTCGTTTGCTTCCGGTAACTTGCAGATTCCCAGGCGGATCAAGGGGTCTGGCTTTGCCGCGCTCAAAACGGGGTGGCTGATTAAAGTTTCTAACTTTTGACAATGTGCTGCCAACGTTAAAGTAGTCATAAAAGTAGTCCCGCTTTGAATTTATGACCTTTGACAGAGGTAACGTGGCCTTCCCTCCAGCAGGTACGAATCAAACCAGGCGGAGGACAGTTTTGCATCCTTGGTCCAGGCAGAACGGGCAAAAATTGTAGCAGGAAATGGAATATAATTGTGGCCCAGATAGCGGGAACGGCTTTCCCAGGAGCTATAACTCAGTGGCAGAGAGCACAGGCTTTGTACGCGGGGGTTCAAACTCTGGTGGCTCCTATGTCAGTGGGGTGGCAAACCCGCTCTGTGTTTCAGTCAGAACTCGCCAGAACTAAAGAAAGAAAAAAGAAGAGAGAAAGAAGGGGAAAAAAAGAAGAGACAAGCCAGAAGAAAAACCGTGGGGGGGGGGGAATGAGGGGGAATTATATTTGATTGGTGGTTATTGTTAAAATGATTTATATGTTGTTGGATAAGAAAATGTAATAAAGAGGGATTAAAAAAAAAAAAACTCACCAGAACTCTTAATGGCGCTATCCAAGGTGCTTCCTTTAGGATTCTAATCTTCCAAGCGAGGGGCAGATCCCTCCCTTGTGCTGTTTTGGCGGCACATGGCCTGCTTGTTTCTCTCCCAAAGGGACTGTGGGTGGAGTGGTGGGGCAGGAGGCAGGCCGGTGGGCCCTTTCAGAATAGGCCCATCCTGTCCGCCGCCTCTAGCAATGTTGTTTGCTTCAGCAGCTTGAAGGAGCAAACCTCGAAAGGTCGCTATTGTCGGTCAGGTGCTCACCCTTTCCGGCAGTGGTTCTGTTGATCTAGATATTTTATATACACAAAACAAGAAGGTAGCGGGCCTAGGGTGACCAACTGCCAGGAATTCCCTGGATTTGTCCTGGTTTTTGTTCTATCCTGGGTTTCAGGGGGGATTTTCTGGAATTCTCTATAATGTCCTGGAATGACTTGCTTTTCCCTTCAAGGCCGTCATCCCCCCGCCCCCTGCTCCAGTCGGAGCCTTAAAGGGGAAAGTGTGTCATTGCTGGGCATTTAAGAAAAGGCCCCAATTGGAGCGGGGGGGGGGAAATGACACACTTTCCCCTCCCTTTAAGGCCCCGATTGGAGCAGAGGAGGGGAAATAGTGCTTTCCGGGGCCTCTAGAAAGCACGTCATTCCCCCCCCCCCCCCGCGCTACTGGGTGTCTTCTCTTTTGTTTTCCCAAACATGGTCAAACTAAGGTAGCCTTTTCACCCCTATACAGCTTCCTTGGCGAGGCCTTCAGGAGATGCTGTAGTCCGGGGAATCCAGAACTGCAGAACGGAGCATCTCAGCCTGTGGCAATAGCGATGCGAAGGTGGTGTAGGCGCAATCCGTACTTCAGTGGGAGAACAGAGGGCACCCTGTTTAAAGACAGAAGAAGAGGCCTGCAGGATCAGACAAGAGGCCGATCTCCACCTTCTCCCACCTGGTGGCCCTCTGACGTGTTGGATGGTTGGAGATGTAGTGCATCACATCTGGAGGACCGTGGGTTGCGGACTATGCTTCTGTGAATGCAATTTGATGGTTGCACTGGCTTTTTAAGCAGTTGTGTCACAGTGCTGGTTCCTGTCCTCAGACCCCCCCCCCCTTTGCCTAATCATACAGGATCTGACCCCCCCCCCCCCAAGAAGATGATTCAAAGCTGTGTGCAGACATTCAGAGCTTGAGCCATCTCATTTTGGCCAGATGTGCAAACGCCTTCGGAGAACTGAGCTCTCGGTGTACAGGAAGGTTTACATGGGAGTAGGATTTCCTTTGGCCTCCTTGACAGGCTTTAAACCAGGGGTGCTGAACCTCTTTCTGTACAAGGGCCTAATTCCAGTCAGGGGAGGTTCTCAAGGGCTGCATTCTGGTGGGTGGGGCCCAAGGTAGAAGGGGTGGAGCCAAAGGCAAAGTGGGTGGGGCCAAAATACCCCAAATACCAGCATATTTTAGCTTCAATTTCTTACTGCCTGTAGCTAAGTCTTAGGAGAGGCATTTCAACTTTTGAGAATGAGGAAAAACGTGTACAAAAGCCAAGAAACCACCAAAATACTGATGGTCAAGGGGCGTAACCCTCTGGGGCATCCCAAAGGGCCAGATTTGACTCCAAGGCCAAAGTTCTGCACCCTTGCTCTAAAACAGGGTGACCCTATGAAAAGGAGGACAGGGCTCCTGTATCTTTAACAGTTGTATTGAAAAGGGAATTTCAGCAGGTGTCCTTTGTATGCATGCAGCAGCTGGTGAAATTCCCTCTTCATCACAACAGCTAAAGCTGCAGGAGCTCTGACCTCTTTTGTATCTGGTCACTCTAGTATTGCTCTTGCAGCTTTAACTGTTGTGATGAAGAGGGATTTTCACCAGGAGCTGCATGCATAACAATGATACCTGCTGAAATTCCCTTTTCAATACAACTGTTAAAGATATAGAAACCCCATCTTCCTTTGCATATGATTAGCCTAGTAAAGAAAATCCCTGGTGGGCGACATACTGTTGGAATTTCTGCAAGGAATGCTGGACCAGATGGACTTTGGTCTAACCCAGCCAAGGTACTCCTGATGTTCTGACGCAAGAGCGTGTAGGTCAGATCACTTCTTAATGCAGAGAGCCAATGCAGTGTAGAGTGATTGGGGTGCTGGACTAACACTGGGGAACACTAGCCATGCTGGCTGGACACGATGTGAGTTGTAGCCCGACACATCTGGAGGGCTACTCCAGTTGGGAAAGGTTGCTACAGAGTTCCTGAGTTTGCACTCTTGCAGTGGAGGCTGAGGGCTCCAATGCCAGTGGGGTGGTGAATCCGCTCCGGGTTTCAGTCGGAACTCTAAAGCAGCTATCCAAGGTGCGGAAGCACCTTGGGTAGCTGCTTTAGAGTTTTGACTGAAACCCGGAGCGGATTCACTTCCCCATTGATGTTGGAGACACTGCACTCTTACTGTCTAAATTGAACAAACAGTAGTGGACCCTGTAAATTCTAGTGAAGCAAAGAAGCAAAGCCAAATCCACAAGACTGAACCCACACCAGGCCTGCTTGCATAGCGTTTAATCCATGATCATACCTGCTAGATTTCCCGCTGGTAGAGAACACCGTATTTTTCTACTCAGCTCTCTAAGCATTTCAAGAAAACCTTGAATTATACTAGAAGTCACTTATTAGCATCATGTATTCCAAAGGTTAAAAAGCCCACTGGTTTCATGGGCAATTTTGCTCCATTGAATCAATGTTCAAGTCCCTTATTGGGTTTTTATTACAGCTCGAATTGACAGAGAAAACGACTCGGATAGACTTAAAAATGGGAAGGAAATGCAGGTTCATAATAAATAGGTCACCGAAGGTCTCCTGTTTCATAGGAAGAAGGAAGCTGTCTTTGTGTTACGCCAGCTATAAAAAATGATTAAAACTGGAGCGAGACAGGAAGCTGATAATTTGATTTATCATCTTAATGGCTACGATTCATGAATAAATAATAGGATGGGTTATGTTATCTCTTGTAAAATAAAAAAGGGAGGAGGAGGAGGAAGGCCCATTTCTGTAATGAATGACAACAAGAATGGCATTCCGAGTCTTGCTTGCCATGTTTGGTCTTTTTTAAAAAGGTTAAAGGAATCGCCTATTTCTCATTATTTAGTGGATCATGTCTTTTTTTCCAAGAGACAAAAAAAAAAAAAAGCTTAACTAAAAGCCATTCACCTCCCATTAGCATTACATCCAGGAAAGAACGTAGAATTGATCACCAGGTCATCAATAACTCTGGCCAAAGAACTGACTAAAAGCTTCCTTGAGCTCCCCCCCCCCTTTTCCCATCTCCCTCCACCCCCAGGGCACGTTTTTCAAAACTACACCCTTCTCCCTCGTTTTTAATTATTTAAGAGCATGTCAGCTTTACAGTAAGGTCATGTATGAATGCGTCACACAGGAACGACTTCTCTGAACTGAAAATAAGGCCAGTTTGTTGAAAGAGGTACGGCACAGATTTTGTTTAAGAAATCATGAGCTCTAAAATCTATCTATACCTATAGCTTGTCTGCATGTCTGTTACACAATTAATGTCCAAGGTTTGTCAAAGGCAGACAGTCCAATGTCAACGTTAACAATCCCAAATCCATTTTGGGCAATGTCCGATATGTATTCCTTGAGGGACTGGCCGTGGTTTTATCAGAATTTGGTTTGATCAGAACTCTGCTTCTTTTTTTAAAAATAGTAATTACTTTAATATGTCAACATTTCAAAACCTGTTTAAAACCTGTTTAAATCTGTTGGTGTTTCCCACTCATCTTTTTACATTGATCTCAGTCTTTGCTGCTTGTGCAGTCTGCAGTTGCATTCTTTTATGGCTGATTGTTGTATTTTAAGATTTTATCGATACTGTAAAGCCACCCAGAGTATGTTGTAACGGTTGTTAACTAGCCAGCTTTTCACCGGGTGCATTAGCCTTTAGTTCAGCAAAGCCAAGCACTGCTCAGGCATAGAACAGCCTAACGGTATCGCTCAGTGTTAGAGCGCAGGAAGTTCTGGGTTCAATTGTTGGTTTCTGCCCTGAAAGGGTCTCAGGTAACAGAGTCTGGGAAATAGCCTCTACTGCCTTGCCTTGTCGTCAGATCAGAGCCACACTGCAATGGTAGAGTGGATGCACTGTCTACAGAAAGCCCTAGGTCAATCCACATTGACCCTGTTCAGACAATACACTAAGCCACGGTTAGGCCGCTAACCTTTTTGCAGCAAATGGTTAGTGTGTTTATACCGTGGTTATGTAGCCACCATGGTTAGGAATGGTTCACACGACATGCTAAGCAATAATGTTTAGCTCAAAATGCTTAACCACTGCAATCTCCGTTGTTTTTTTTAAGATAAGGATCTGGTAGTGGGGAAAACCTTCTCTGCTTGAGACCCTGGAAAGCCACTGCAAGTGTGGTGTATTGTTCCTTGCAGAGAATTGTAGGAAATTCTCATCTAGCAATTGTGTAAAACTGGGAAAGGCTCCCTCAGTGCTTAGTGATCCTGGCCTGAGAGTGCTTGTTGAGGCCTTATGTGTATTGATCATCTTACACATGTTGATGCTTATAGAAGACTTGGATGTCCTGAGGTTTATTTACCTAAATGCATACATAAACAACAGACATTACAACCAGTCAGAGCTTTGCTCTAAATATTTGAACTTTCCTGGTCCCACATCTCCTACTGGTTCTAAGACAGGTATTACCGGACTGTGGATTTTAGATCGTATTATGTTGATATTTTACCAAGTACACCGGTTATTTATTTGTTCCTGGACTCAGTTCTTGATTTTGACCTTTAAAGACTTAAATGGCCTGTGGCCAGGATACCTCTAGAACTGCCATGTGAAACAAGTTCTTGTAGAGAGGTTCTTCGCTGTGTTTTCCTGCCATCAGAGGATGTCCACATAGAGAAGGGCCTTTTCTGTTAAGAGTGCTGGATTGTAGAATAGCTTCTCTGGAGAGGTACACCTGGCTTTCTAATTGTCCATGTTCTACTGTCATCTGGGCAAGGTTTTGTGTGTGCTCTGTGTTTTGAAATATTGTTTCAGCTTGCTCTAATGTGCTAAGGTTTTAGTTATCTATGTTGTGCTTTTTTATTATTATTATTTTGTCTGTTGTAAGCCACCTTAGGCGAATTATCTACAAGATAGGCAGGATATAAATTAATATGCTAAATTCTGGCATTATAAAGCAGCTTCACATAATTAAAATATAGAATAACAATTATTTTTTGTAGAAGTATCACGTGTGTAGTAGCATTCTTTCATCTGCCAATTCAGATTCTGAAAACCGTAACTGTTGCGTAGGACAGTAATGAGCCAGAAATGGCCATTAGGCAATAATGGCCTGTTTTCCAACTCTGCAGAGTAATTAAAATAAAATGATGTTATTAGTGGATGCTAATTATTATGCTTGATTGCAATTATTATTCCTGATGTTCTGCTTGCTTTGGTAGAGCAGGAGAACCTAGGTTCAATCTCCAGTGTTTCCTTGTAGAGCTGGAAAAACCTCAGGCCTGAAACCTCACTGCTGCCAGATGGACCAATGGTCTGACTCAGTACAAAGCAGCTTCCTATGTTCCTATGGATGGTTGGACTGTGCATAACATGCCAGGTTAAAAAGTGGTGCCATATTTTGCCTGGCCTCTTCTCTATGTTACAGGAGTCTTAAAATGCCCGAGTGGCCTTGGCAATGGGAAAAAATACTTTACAGTGCAGAATGCTGTTGTTTTTCAATTTCTCCTGCTATTTCTGTTCCATCTCTGGCATTTTGCTTAATTACAAGAGGGCACGTTTACGTAATCCCATGTGGATTTGTTATTGCACACTGCTCTTTGTTTGCATGCAAACTTGTTGACGGGGAAATGGTCTCTCACAGGCAGTCCAGGCTTCTGAGGTGGCTGAGCATTCAGGGTTGCTTGTTTGTGTGAAATGCCTTCATTTTCAGCCCACAGAACTGGAGCGATCAGGTCTGCCCAGCTATGGAACTGGTTGGTGTTTCGGAGGCTAACTGGACATCTGCCCCACTTCTTCTATGAGGGATAATATTTGCATTGTATCACTAGAATTAGCAGCAGGAATTACAAATGAGTTCACTTGTCCCCATATCTCAGATCTTGTGGCCTTTCTTCAGTCCATTTCCCTTCTAGACTTTTCGTTATGATCATTCACCAACTCAGGTTTTCCTGCATGATATGCAATTGAAAAGTTAAATTTCCCCCTTTTTTGTCCCAATATGCCATGTTATTTAAAAGCAACCTTATGAGACTGCAGGGGTGCATCCCTCTGCAGAGCTAAGGTGGCCAAGTGTTCTACTTTATAGAGAATTGTCCTCTATTTGAAGGGAAGTCAAAGAACTGTCCCCAATTTGTAGGCATTTTCTCTTTGAAGGGCTGTCCAGTCCAGCTTCAGTTTGAAGATCAAGAACCATAAGGACAGAGAGCCAAAGGGACCCTGATGTTGCACGTTTGTTCACTAGTTGCTAGGAACATGGGTGGGAGGGTGCTGTTGCACACATATATATATATATCCCGCTTGTGGATTTCTTGTGGGCAGCTGGGCGGGCTCTGTGTGAACAGAATGCTGGACTAGTTGGGGCCTGGGTCTGATCCGGTAGGGCTCTTCTCATCCAATTAGCACCTGGACAGCATCAGACACAGCGGTTAGCTGGTCACGGTCTTTTGGACTATGGTGAGTTCTATTGTTTTTCTATTTTCTTTTGGGCGGTACGTAAGTGGCCACCCTGTTTATGGGTGACAGGTACTCTTAAATCAGGTTTGTGGTCATCTACAATGACCATATGAAAAGGAGGACGGGGCTCCTGTATCTTTAACAGTTGTGACAAAGAGGAAATTTCAGCAGGTGTCATTTGTCTGCATGCAGCACCTGGTGAAATTCCCTCTTCATCGCAACAGTTAAAGATGTAGGAGCCCTGCCCTCTTGAGCAGATACAAAAGAGGGCAGGGCTCCTGCAGCTTTAACTGTTGCAATGAAGAGGGAATTTCACCAGGTGCTGCCTGCAGACAAATGACACCTGCTGAAATTTCCTCTACATCACAACTGCTAAAGATACAGGAGCCCTGTTCTCCTTTCCATACGGTCACCCTATTTCATCAGCTGCAATCACACCTGGGAACTGGGGACTGCTACTAGCCCAGACAGAATGCTACTAGTCCACATGAGTTAGCAGCATGGAAGAAACAACATCAGTGGCATTTAAACTGTTGACACAGAACCAAGCTGTTAGTTACCTGTTTTAAATATAATCTCAGCAACTCACCCTGTTTGTGGTTTGGCATTTGGGTGTTTCCTCCGGTTTCAGGGCAAACCTACCTGCCTGGGAGGTCCCTTGCTGTTGCTTACGATGTTCAAACAGAGGAGCTATGATCATGGTTGGGTAGAAGGGATGAAGAGTCCCTATTTTTACCCATACAACTGTCAATCTGATGAGCTGTTTTGTCTGCTGGGAAGGTAAAGGGCGAGTGAAAAACGGCTGGTGTCAGCTGCTGTTGTGGAAACAGATGGCTGCAATAACGTTACATAAAAGAAGAAGCAAACCCCAAAACATAAATATTGCAGCAAGTTTGTAAGATTATCTATCCCTTGACCTTCTGCTTTTAACTAAAGAACTCTGTTTCGCTTTTGCTGTTGAAAACAACGGTAGCCATTTTCTCTGGAATTCCCAGTGTTTCCTGGGCTCGTCCGCCCTTCTTTTCAAATATCTGGCTTGCGGTTATTTCTCTAAACGGAATTACAGCACCAGCCTGCTCAGCGAGGACTAAAACCGCTATTGATCCTGCTTCGAAAACCACTTCCCCTCTCTTTAAGAGGGTCTCTCTCAAGCCAGAAAAGATTTATACACACCATCTGGCTTTACCTTTAGAGAAGGACATTAAACAGGAGAACTTAAAACAGAAATCAACCTAGGAAATCCCTGCCCCACTTGGAATGTTATGAATCATAGAGCACTTTGGAGGATGCTCATCTTACACACCGAAGTAAACACATTTACGGTGCAAGCCTATGGACATCCACTCAGAATTAAGTCCTATTGAGTTCCACGTGACTTACTCCCAGGTAAGTATACATAAGATTGCAATCTTAGGATCATTTTACTTGTGTAGGACTTAGCTTTCACATTAAGTATATGTAGGATTCTACAGTGGCCAGGTGTCCTACTTTACAGAGGGCAGTCCTTTATCTGAATGCTTGACCATAGAATCATAGAATAATAGAGTTGGAAGGGGGCCTATAAGGCCATTGAGTCCAACCCCCTGCTCAATGCAGGAAACGACCTTAACGCACACCTGACAAATGGTTGTCCAGCTGCCTCTTGAAGGCCTCTATTGTGGGAGAACCCCCGACCTCTCTAGGTCATTGGTCCATTGTCGTACTGCTCTAACAGCCAGGAAGTTTTTCCTGATGTCCAGCCGGAATCTGGCTTCCTGTAACTTGAGCCCATTATTCCGTGTCCTGCACTCTGGGGTGATCGAGAAGAGATCCTGACCCTCCATGTGACAACCTTTCAAGTATTTGAAGAGTGCTATCATGTCTCCCCTCAATCTTCTCTTCTCCAGGCTAAACATGCCCAGCTCTTTCAGTCTCTCCTCATAGGGCTTTGTTTCCAGACCCCTGATCATCCTCGTTGCCCTCCTATGAACACGCACCAGATTACCTGCATCCTTCTTGAAGTATGGTGCCCAGAACTGGAAGCAATACCAGTCCAAGTCTGGTTTAAAGATAAGGGACCATAAGGAGGGAGATTGCAGGCGCCTTGAAGTTTCCCCTCAACACTTCGCACCTGGTTAGCGGACTGAGCAGGCACACAAGTGACTTGGACACAGCCTTCCACACTACGGTGAGATGTATTTCGATTTACATTATACTAAATATTTCTAAATTAGCCTCTCTACATATCAAGTCTGGACCTGATTCAAAGTGCTGGTATTAACATTTAAAGCCCTAAACGGCTTGGGGCCAGGTTATCTGAAGGAACACCTCCCCCCCATTTACCTAAGATCATCCTCAGGGGTCCTTCTCTGTGAGCCCCTGCCAAAGGATTGGTCACCACAGACTGGGCAGAGAAGGGGGTGGACCAGCAAGCTGAACAATTGCTGGACCACCTCCGCGCATCATTGTTTAAAGAAAATAAAAACAAAATAAAATAAATGGGGTGGATGTTCAGAGCTGGAGCCCCGTTCCTGCACACCCCGTCGGGTTTCCCCCCCTTGTTTATTTGTAAATGCAGGGTGTCAGCAGGACAGATACGGCGTCACGTGAGTACTGTGCTGCAATTCCGCACACCAGGCATGGCGAGAGTGCACTAAATCGCTGGTGTGATGGAGGTCAAACAGAGCGTTTCCCCTTTCTCATTGCAAAGGAAGATGGGGGTAGCTCTCTCTGGTACATAGAGCATCATCAGATGAGGGGGGCGGGAATCATGTTTCCTTACTTTTGCTTTCCCCTCGCTTCTGTCCCATGATACTTCCTCTTTCTTCACAAAGGGGAAGAAAGAGGAAGTAAACAATGACTACGTGGCCCATTTAGTGAACGTTTTTATCGCGCCGCTTTTCCTGCACATAGCAGGAAATGGCGGCACATTTCGTCTTTTAAAAAATTGATTTAAAGGGGTCTACGTTGTGACAGAAAGAAGGTAAGGAACGGGAGACCTCCGTAAGCGGGGAGTAACGAGCCTGCGATAAAACGCTTGTCTGACGACGCTCACAGAGTAGTAAAGGAGAAGCAAATGTAAATAGAAAGAAATTAGGAGACCAGGAATAATGACAGCATTGAGTTAAAAGCAAAAGGAGGTTGCTACAGGAAGAGGACCAGATAGATGCTGCCTTGAGAATTTTTAAAGGTGATTTTTTTAAAAATAAAAAAGACAGGTAAAAACATTTTTAGCAATTATTCTGAAGTCAAAATAGTTAAGTGTGCAATGGGGGAGGGGAAAAGAAAGCTGGATTTTTTTTAAAAAAGATTCTTATTGCTATTGTGAAATAGGTATG
This sequence comes from Anniella stebbinsi, assembly GCA_029215795.1. Lineage (NCBI taxonomy): Eukaryota > Metazoa > Chordata > Lepidosauria > Squamata > Anniellidae > Anniella > Anniella stebbinsi. Next base: position 367,610,312 of record JARDYH010000001.1, read on the forward strand.
AATACAAATAGGCAGTTTTATCAATACATATGGCGGTTGAAATGGAAAGAAGTGATTGATGGGGAAGCAATGCTAAAAAAAAGCATGCATTAAGAATGGACATCAATTTTCATAAATTTCATTCATACATTTCCACACACAAATAACAAGGGCTGATTCATGGCGCACAAGGTTCAATGCCTCAGCCGATTTAGTCAGATTGACCTCTGGAGTTATAAAGCTATTTTAAAACTGAATAGAAGAAAAAGCCTAATAATCTACTTCTTAGTCCTGAGGGAGCATAGTACTGTCCTTGAGACGGAGGACAACGTGCAGAAACAGGTCAATTTATAGTTTTTGTTCAAAAGACTCATTCCTGAAAGAGGACAAGCATTTTTCTTGCCATCTTGGGCCCCCTCCACAAGGATGCGCTTTTGCGCCCGGTCCGGCGATTATGCGCATTATCGCGGAGGCGCATTTACTCCTAATCCCTCTGCACGGGAGGCAGCGAGGCGCATTAATTGATGTCCAAAAAGCGCTTTACAAGAAGTTAATGCGCATAATCGCTTGTTCACACGGCGAAAATGCGCTTTAACGGCCGGAGCAAAATAAAAGTCGCTATTTAACGCGCATTCGATAATGCGCATAATCCGGGAGATAACGCGCCTCTACGCCCGTTTTGCGCTCCGCTGGTGTGGAGGTAAAATTTATAATGAGCCTTCAAAGAGCATTAAACCTCTCTTGTGGAGGTAGCCTTGGTCTTAAAGACACATCCTTCTCAGTATTTACGTTTTCTGGTTTTAAATTTTGTATATTGGTTTTTTAATGTTCAATCTTTTGGTTTTTGTAAACTGCCCAGAGAGCTTCAGCTATGGGGCGGTATATAAATGTAAATAATAATAATAATAATAATACTCATCCCCATTGTCTGCAACAGGAATACTCTACCACATACATAAATGACGGGCATGAAGGATTGGGGCTAAGTGAATTTGCCAAACCGGGGACTGTCCATGCTTTTGGGGAAAGCAGAAGGTTACTGCGATCATAACCTAAAAAAAAGAAGGTATATTTTGGGAAGTGTTGCGGGTGAAATAATGAGAAGGGAGTGATAATGTAATGAAGAAGGCCCTTTTGAGGGTACCATTACCCAGAAGCCAATCTGTTGGGCCTGTCTTAAAGGAATTTCTCCTGTGTTGCCTCTAAACTATGAATGTGCTCCCTCAAGATCTACGATCGCCCTGTATTTCTCTTGATGTTTTGAAAGGTTTTAAAGACGCATATTTTCAACGTTTGCCTTCTAAAATGTGTAGTTTTTACTGCTTTTAATGTTCTTGTTTGCATATTGTTTTAAATTGTGGTACACCGCCTTGATGGCTTTTTATCAGATGAGGTGTGATATATAAATGTTAATCATAAATGAATGTAGAGGACAGTGCCTCCATTGATGCCAATGGGAGTTTCCCCCCCTAAACTTAATTGTCAGTCAGGGGATTTCCTGGGGGATCCCAGTTGGGGATCTTTTAAGTGCCTAGAAATTTTCCTGAGGGTAGATAACAGGAAGAGTAAAGACAGCAACACAGAGAGTAAAGAATCTATGGCAAGAATGGATATGGGGTAGTTAGATCTGCCCAATGATCATGTTAATTGTATTTGTCCTAGCCTGTGTGGCTAATGACTTGTGCAGGTCCCATCCTGACTAGTGCTCTAAGACTTAGGGAGCAATCTTATGGCTCCTAGACATCGTCTGAAGGGCCATAGGATACTGGGGATTCCCCCCTCCGTGGTTTGAGGTGGTGCTTCAACCTTGGAAGCGGAGTCAGAGATTCTCCTGCCCCCTCGCAGCCTGCATGGAAAGAACCAGGCCAGCTGGCCCCCAAGGCCGGAAAAGTGACCTTAGAGAGAAGGGGGTGTTTCTGTGGCCGGGAATGGGAGGAGGCAGGAGAGGCCAGGGGGCTGTCTATATGCTCCAAAAGCCCCACGGGGGTTACATGGTGGCACGGCACCGGTTATACAATGCAGCAGCCACCTCGAAGCCACTGTGGGGCTTTCCTGTGAAGCTCCGCATTTAAAAAGTTGGGGAATTACCTCAACTTTTTAGGCTGGAGTAAACCAAATGCGGCTCTTCTGCTGTCTAACCGTGAGCCAGCATCAATGCAGAGGTGTTCCCAGGTGGAAGGCGATTCCCGATTGGTCTCCGGAAGCCTGAGCAGAAGGCGGGTCGGCGAGCCGCATGGCTGCCAGAAACCCCACGCCCTTCCTCTGCGTCCGGATTAGTTGCCACCACCCCGCTGCAGAGAAAGCACAAAGTTTTGCTTAAGGCGGCAGGCAACGCAGTACCGTATAGGCAGCCCCCTGGATACAAGCTATCCTGAGGCCTCTCCAGGCTCCTCCCCCCTGAAGCACTATTGTTGGGCGATCTGTAAAGCTGAAAAATGCAAGGTGGGAGGCGAAGATTGCTTTTGTCACTCCTCCTGCCCTGCATTGGAGGATCAGAATCATCTGATTGGAGGATCCGATCATCTAGAGCAGAATTGATAGGATTGCACCTTGTGTTCCTTGTAAAACAGGTACTAACGTCTCATCAATGCAGTAAATGATCATTTCAGGATTCTCAGTAGATATCTCCCCAATATGCACACAATTTATAAAAATATTTTTTAAAAAATGAAATTGCTGTGCCACATACCGGATTGTTGTCACATGGAATCTCAAAAGACAGCAGCCTCAGTCATACTGAAAAGATATTAAGGACCCACACAGTAACAGCAGCATCATAAATAGACTTATTAATTTCACTTTTTTTTTTTATGGAGAGGACAAAGTACTAATTTTCAAAGAAAGGTATAAAATACAAATTAGTCACTCTTGAGGAACCATTGCATACAGTGTTTCAAACATGCCTGTAACACATATAATTCACAGTTTATAAAAAGCAAGTCAAATTCTATTTTGACTTATATTCAAATCTAAAAAGGTTAGGTGTGAGTGAAAACTTCTTTTAAAAAAAACTTATCTGAAAGTCCATAAAACTGTATAGAATATTACTGCCAGTAAAACTACAGATATCATGTCTTCACAAAAAAGTCTACCCATTGGGGCAAGGGAATAAAAATCTATTTGGATCATAAGGCTCAGGCAGAATTCAGTTTGGATTATAAATAATTTCGCGGGGGGGGGGGGGATTAGAGAAAAAAGACCTTCCCAGAGCTTTAACAAACAACCAAAAATGCCTTTGAAAATGTCTTCTAGGATTGTTGCTCTGGTACATCAATCCTGAGAACTCTAACTTTAGACTTATAATGATATTCTTTCAAATATAATTTCACAGACGGAGGAACAGGAAGGGCATCTATGCCATCGTAAGTTGTACAGTTACAAATAACTGTCCTGCATATATGTTGGAGAGAAAAGGGGAAAGTCCTGTTTAAGGGAGTCGAGAGAAGGGGCTCAAAGAACATACAAGAACTTGGATCTTTATAATGTTCCAAGAGTCCAGTAATGTCAGGAGAATGGAAGACACAGGGGTCGTGAGCATCGAAGCTGAAGTTGTGATTCCACTGCTCAATCCTGGCGTGAAGGGAACGACTGTAGCGCCGAAAACTAACGGAGAACAAGTAATCTTCCTGGGCAGAGTCTCGTAACAAAAAAGTCCCCTCTGGCTTTCCGTCCAGAAGCGCTTCTGCGGCGTATTTATCCATCACTCCCCAGTAGCACGGGTTATTATTGATCTGAAGGAGGTCAGGGACGAGGCAATGGACATAGTCAATCTGGGTGTGATATTTAGGAGGTGTTTCCAGTTGCAACAGCTCATCATCCGTTTCCCATCGCGGCTTGTTTCTCTTCCTAGAGCTCGTACAAAGCATCACCACTTCATCATCGGAGTCCATGTCGCTATCCTCTCTGGTGTTCCTTAGCTGCTTGCCTGTGGAGGATTCGCCCCGGGGGTCACATCTACAGGAAGCACTGTCACTAAAGTGACATGCCTGCAAGACAGCCGACCCTCCTCCCTCCACACTCTCAACCTCCCTCAATTCTCCATCTTTCCCTTCGCCTTGCGATGACTCCATACTCAGACGACTTTCAGATCTTTGCTTCATGGGGGCAGTGTGCCGCTTGATTAAATGCCACCGAAAGGCTAGCTCAGATCGGGGTGGAAAAGGGCACTTGTCCAACATAAGCTCACTGATATGTATTTTTCTCTTGGATGGGAGCACCGAAGAATGTCGACTGCCACAATTCCTTATGGGGAAACACTGCCCCACGGCATCCTGCAGTTTCTGTTTCAGAGAACGCCCCAGGAATCTGTGGCTGCATGGACGTTCCAAGTCCAGCTCGGTGGAGGAACAGCTGTGTTTCCTCTCCCGGGTCTTTAAACTCAGCGTAGATTTTCCAGAGGCGCTGGCCGTTTCTGCATCAGAACCGCTCTCGCTCCGTTTGGACCAAGAAAGCTTCTTTCCACTCCATACATATCCATCTTTTCTGTCTGCGCTTCTACTCCGGCTGGTTTTAGGCCTCACGTCTGTGTTTTTAGGATTCCTTTCTTTATTTTCCGCCATGCTTTGATGTGACGGGACTCACAGAAGTTCCAAGACTAACGTTGCCAAATCCTTGTCTCCCAGTCTCTGTTACAGAAAGCATCCATCAGGTACTTCTTGGATGTGTCTATGAAAACAGAAAAGATGATACTCAATGTATATCATGAGTACATGGAGAGGAGAAAAGGCACGCAAGTCCTGTTTCCAACACAGGGCCAGGCCAGCCTTTCTTGGGCTATTGCCAGGCAGGAAGCATCACAGCCGGGGGTTCGTTGTCTTTCCTCGCCTTCCCTAAGGATATCTGGTAGCTTGTCACCCCCCAGACTTGTAACTACTATCAGCAAAAGCAGGAGTGGAGATGGGATAGTACAAACTGCTGGATGTTCTTAGGGGAAGCTCTGAAAGGCATCTTGGAGTGAACAGACTGTGCCAGCAGTGCAGCGGCAGCCCTGTTGGGAAGGAAAGAGCTATATCAGGGTTTCCTCGCAACACCCTTTCGAAAGCTTTCCATTAGGGTGCAGCACCGATCACTTGAGATAGTCCCACTAAGATCAATATATACGCTGGTGAAAGCAGTTATCAATTCATCCTTAAAACCATTTACTCCAAAGTTACACCACTGCCTACTGTGGCTCCTTCGAATTGCCCTGGCTCATACAGCAAATAATTAAAGAGCCCTATGTGTTGAAAGTATACTTGCAGCCCAATCCTATGCATGTTTGCTTAGAACCAAGAGCGTCATCAGATCCGGGGGGGGGGGGGGAATCACGGTTCCCTACTGTCGCTTCTCTGCCCCGCTCCTGTCCCACAATACTTCCTCTTTCTTCCCGGAGAAGAAAGAGGAAGTAAACAAAGACCACGTGGCCCATTCAGGGGGCATTTCTATCGCTCCACTTTTCGTGCACACACCAGGAAATGGCGACACATTCCTTGTCTTAAAAAAAGTCGGATTTTTTGGGGTCCGTTTTGTGATGGAAAAAAGGCAAGAAGGAGCGGGAGGCAGACGGCATTGCCTAAAGGAAGAGCGAAAAAACGTGAATGGGCAGTAGTGAGAGTGATGACGCTCCAAGACTGTGCTCAGTGGGACTTACTCAGAGGTAAAACATACACAGGATTTTAGCCGTGGAATTTTAGAATATTGTGAAGGTCTTGGTAAACACTCAACTGCAACACCAATGCTAATCTCTGCAGAGGAGAGCATGCAAGGCCTTGGAGCCAAGGAACACCTTTTTGCGTTTTTACACTACAAGGGGGCTTCTAGATGTAGGAGTCCTAGCATTACTGCTCAAAGGCCATTGTGCAGCTATCCTGGGTATTTTGCCTGGCACCCCACTGTCATCTTTTTGTCACCAGGCAAAGATGTGCTTATTTTCCTAGGCATTTGGACATCAGTTATGGCCCAATTGTAGTGGGCTGCTTTGGTGTTGTTTATTCTAGGCTTTGAGGGGGTGGAGAGAAGTTTTTGTATATTGCGGATGAACACTTTTCATGATGTGTTGTTTCATAATATTCATTTTTATGTGTATTGTTATGCTGATTTTGGTCTCCATTAATTTCGGGTTTTTTCTGTTATACTCCTTGTGGATTTTTATGTCTGTGTGGGGAAGTCACTTTGAGATTGCTTTTGGCAGTGGGAGGTGACACATACATATAAATAATAATAATAATAACAACAACAACAACAACATACATACTCACCCGAAACAATATTGGAAAATGCAGATCATAAAATAAACTGGGACAGAACAATTCATACAGACAAGACAATACCCTGCAACCGACCAGACATAATGGTCATAGACAAAAAAGAAAAACACACATACCTCATCGACATAGCAATACCAAATGACAAAAATGTCATAGAAAAGGAAGAAGAAAAGAGAGACAAATATACACCACTGGCCATGGAAGTCAAAGAACTATGGCAACAGGGAAAGGTCACAATTATTCCGTTAGTCACCGCAGTCAACGGCATCACATCAAAAAATTATACAGAAAACCTTCAGAAACTGGGCCTGTCAAAATACATCCACACCAACATCCAGAAAGCAGCCACACTCAAAACGTGTTCAATAGTCAGGAAATTTCTGAATCAATAAAAGACAGCATGACTTGGGAAAGCCCGTCATGTCCATCTAGAAAAACCGTCATGAGCGAGAAAAGAGATTATTAATAATAATAATTTATTTTCTGCAATAAAGAATAAAGATGGAAGATACAGCGGGCAATCACAGAAGATGCGATGAGGGGGCTCCGAGCGGAAGATGTCTTTATCCGGACCCTCTAAAATTCCATGAATGACAACATAAAAGCGTCTGGAAGCGTCCCAAGCAACAACGGGGTGGTCGACTATTCCCAAAACTTGTCCCAATGGAAATTATGATTGGCTCAGACAATCAGCACATTCATGAAAGATCCCACTTCCAGTAGAGCTGTTTTTATAAGCTGTTTTTATAAGCTGCACACTGTAATACTCATTGCCACTAGCTCTCTCTCTCTTTCTTCTCTTTTTAAACACATTGTTAAAACCTTGGAGCCACTCTCCACCTTTTAGTGCTTTCAGACAAATGGATCTGTGGGTAATGATGCTCTGAATCACACACGACACACTTCTAACTTAATTAGTCTTCAAGAGCTTCCTCTATGACATGTTAAGACAAACAGACTACAGATTGGGTGTAACACCATTCCGGGTGGGTGGGTGGAGGCGGATTTCCCACCCCCTTTTTTGCTTTGCCTGTCCTTTGGACAAGTGCTGTATTCGTGCCAGTGAACTATTCAAGAGCAAAAAAAAAAAAAACAACCACCAGAAGGAAGACAAAGTAGGTCAAGAAGTATAAAGACTCAAAGATTCATGTTATGCTTATTCAATATTAGTTCACATAAGCATGATGTTAAGAGATGCTATTCTATCCTGACACTTTCAGGTCACTCTCAAGACAGAAATTAATTAAAAATACATAAGTCACAGACTAGGAATCTCTTGGTGCTCTTGACACTTGCTTTTAAAATGAAAGTTGTTTTTCTTTTCTTTACTTTTTTTCCCTAAGGATGCCTGCAAGGCTATTGAACTATCTAGGCTTTACATATTGAAGAGGATTATATAAAATCCAGTTCCTTTGCTGGAAGCAATTTTAAAAGACCATGATGGATAGAAATGCTTTTTAGGTACTGCAGGCGAAAAGAAACGATATTACAGAAATTAAGCCTTCCTCAAGATTTAACTCATGCCTGCTATATGTCTTTGGGTGCCTTAGAGAGTTCGCCTTCATTCAAAACTGTTGCCATGCCTGTCCTGTCGAATAAAAAAGATGGACAACTGGGACGGTAAACTTTTTATACTGTGCCGCAAAGGTTTCTGAACCATTGAGGCATTTTTAAACAAGTACTTTTATATTATTTATTATTCCATTATTTATAAGCCACCTTTAAAGCAAGCCTTAACTCAAGCTAGTTCACATAAAAATAAATCATAGTATCACATAGTTCAGCTCCTCTACAGATAGGGGTGGGGGAAACCCCTCAAACCAGTGTTCAGGCAGAACTTTGAAAAACCAGAAGGTTTTTTAAAACCTATCTCAAAAGACAGTAGGATTGGTTTTAACAGCAACTGGTTAGGGAGAATTATGATGGAAAAGGGCATGCTCCTCCCATGAAGATACGGATCATGGCCTCTTCCTCAGACCTTAAGGTATGGAGGCCCTGTAGGCTGCTAAGCCATGCTAGGGTTTGTTAAAAACTGGTGTGTTGTTAACCTGGTTCACATGTAACAGTAGTCCAGAGTATGGGTTGAGTATGAGTGGTCGGTGGTGAGCTGTTGAATAGTGAGTTGTTGTTATGTGTGAAACCTGCAGTATGGTTTAACTATGGGTAGTTAACCACGAACAACCCATGGGTTGGTGTTGGGTTGTGAGCTCACAATCCATTGGTTTTCTTCCTGGATTGATAGCGGTTAACAATCATAGTTAAACTATAGTGCAGGATTCACATGTAACGGCAACACACAATTCAACAACAACCCATACTCAACTCATAGGGCCAGTTTCACCATGGGTTATTTAAACCTTGGGTTTTCCGAGAGTGTCTGACCCTCATATAACTATGATGGCTAGTTTTGGACAGCATGTCACAACCTCATTAGGGGTTGCATATTCATAATGGCAGCCACATGCACTGCAGCTCATGTCATGCAAACCAGGATACACTCCGGGTTCTTGTTGCATGCAAACCAGGCTGTTGTGTCTGAACCCATCCCCGCAAACAAACCATGGTGTTTTAACCAGCTATAAACCACAAATAGAACCCATGGGATGTTGTTGGCTTATAACGTCTGTTGTAATCATGGCTTATTGTGATATCTGAACCCAGAATTCTATATTATCCCAGATACGTTTGTACTAGTGCCCAGCTGAAAATGAAACAGGTTTCAAGGTTGGAAAATGGTGGAAAGAGGGATAATGGAAATAGGGTAAACAATCCACAGTTTGCTCATCTACGGGACAATTCATTGCTGGTGCAACAAACCATGGTTAACATAAACCATGGCTTATGTGAATGCAGCCAAAGGGTACCATCTGCTTGTGCAAGGGGACTTCTCGTTCCTCTCCTCCTCCTCCCTGCAACCCTATGCTCCTCCAAATTGGGTTTGAACGGTCCCCCAACCCTCCAGAATAAATTGGGTATGTGGGGGGAGGGGCAATCTGTTCTGCAGGTAGTATCTGTTCTACTGGTGACCGAACAAAGTCGGATGCAGCCTCAGACCAGCACTTTGTGGGGTCTGGATGTCAACAAGTAGCCAGTGTAGGTTAGCACAGGAGCAGGCTCCACAGGAATGCATCCTGTACCAGCTGAAGATCCCAAACACTACTGAAACACCCACTCCACCCCTGTCTTTTAGAATACACCAGAAGGGGCAAGCCTGGAAGTTACTGAAGAATGGGTGACAGTTGTTCCTAACCACGGCTGTTCTTCTAACAGTAAATCCAAGATCCAGAAGTACAACCAGAATGTGTATTTGGTTCACCAAAGAGGAAATGCTGCTAATCGTCAGAAGGAATTAGACTCCTGGAACAATTTAGAAGACCATCTCAGTATCAGCTCCATCTTGTGCATCACTGAATCATGGCCTCCACACACTTGTTTAGAAATAAAGTTGCTGATTTTCATCATTGTTGGTTTATTTCTATGCTGCTTGTTTTGTAAATGAAAAATGGAGCAGGCCATCTTCTGCATTATACTCATGATACTACACATCAAACTGCCCAGTAGTTTTATATAAATATTAAATAGTAATAGGGGCAGGATGGAACGTCACAGGAAAACACCCAGAGGTCTACAGAGGAGTAAACCCTCAAACTGTCCAGCTAACTCCTATTAATTCTCATAGGGGCTCCCAAGGATATCATCACTGCTATAATGTGTTTTGCATGGGGCGTCATTTGAAAGTTTCAAGTGGTTCAGAAAACAATGGCTAGATTGCTGTCTGGGATATGACCAGACAATAGCGGGGATATTTTACTGATGCTTAAAGATCTTCTTTGGATCTTGGTGTTATTTCTGGACACAGTTCAAACAGTGCAGTCTTATGCATGTTTACTTAGAATTATGTCCCATTCTTTTCAATAGGGTGTAAGCATGTATCAGACCGCAGACAAAGTTCTGGTTTTGATATATAAAGCTTTAAGTGGTCTGGGGGAAAAGTACTAAGGACTCCCTTCGCCTATAGGCTGAAAACAGAGATAGTCATTGGAGGTCCTTCTTCAAGGACCTCCATATTCTGAAATTTGGTGGTTAGCTCCTGGAGATGGAGACATCCCTCCTTCTAGGTGACAGACAAAGTCTGTCATGTTTGCTCGAGCCTTGTGTGGTGGTTAATACTGTTCTGATGGTGGTGTTTTCATTGCTGCTTTGAGTCTGTTGTTGTTGCTTTGTGAGCAACTTGAGGCTGCATGTTTAGTGCTTTGATTTCTCTTGGTTTTAAACTGCTTGAATCTGGGATTTATTATATTTTATGCTATCATGGGGCTGCGTTTGAAAACTGTCCAGAAAATTCAGCTGGTACAAAACAGGGCAGTAAGATTGTTAACAGGGACTGGCCAATGAGACCATACTATGGTAGTCCTTTTCTAGCTTCACTGGCTGCCAGTCCAGGTCTGGGCCTGATTCAAAGTGCTGGTATTAACATTCAAAGCCCTAAACGGCTTGGGGCCAAGTTATCTGAAGGAATGCCTCCTCCCATATGTACCTGCCCAGACCCTAAGATCATCCCCGGGGGTCTTTCTCCGTGAGTCTCTGCCAAAGGAAGTGAGGCAGGTGGCTAACAGGAGGAAGGCCTCCTCTGCTGTGGCACCCCGGCTGTGGAATGAGCTCCATAGAGAGGTTCGCCTGACACCTACGTTATACTCCTTTCGACACTAGGTGAAAACCTATTTATTTTCATAGTATTTTAACATTTTATCATCTTAGTCTTTTAACTTTTCTGTTTTAAATCTGCTACCTTTGTATTGTTTCTCAGTTTTATTCTGGTTGTATTTTTTATACTGTATTTTTTTACATTGCGGTTTAGTTATATACTTTAAATTGTACTTATGGTTTTGAGTTTTGTGAACCGCCCAGAGTGCTTTGGCTATTGGGCGGTACAGAAATGCAATAAATAAATGAATAAATGATTTTTATGGTGACCCTTTTTAAGACTGATGTAAAATGCTTTGAATGCCATTTTCTTTGGAAGAAGGCTACAATTTTATAAACATGAAATTAAAAAAGGGGGGTATCTCAAAAGCCACCGAGAGGCCAAGAAAAAGAAAATACCACAGAAAATTCTGCTTGTTAATCTCTAAACTGGTGGAAGACTGAGACACAGATCTGATGCCCGCCAGACCGTGTATGCGTGTTCCAGTAGTATCTGGAACCTTCAAGTGATAGAGGATGCATTCCTGTGCAGTCTGCTCCTGTGCTAAACTACACTGGCTACTTGTTGATATCCAGACCCCACGAAGTGCTGGTCTGAGGCTGTATCCAACTTTGTTGTATTAATTATAGCGCCCATGCCGCTGCTCATAAATGTTTGTTTAAACAAACACATTGTTTTCCACCTTGATATTTAGGGATAATTTAGATTGTAAGGGCACATTATCTTACTTATACTGTAGTCTTCAGAGAAATGTAAGAAGACCCAAACCATTCTCCAAATGTATAATTGAAATCAGAAATTGAAGTCAGCCACCTAGAATGCCATTTTTGGTAGAAAGGTGAGATGCAAAGCAAATAAAAAAAAATGTTTTCTGCCAGATAAAGAGGAAGAAGCTTGTCTGCACTTCAGGTCAGGTGGGGTTGGGTTTCCACCAAAGCCATCTTTCCATCTGACCTGAGCAATGATTTAGCATCAAAACTGTACATCCCTCCCTCCCTGAGCCCCACTTTCTCCCTTATTAAAGCGATTGAGATGATCAAAGAACAAAGCTCTGGGTTCTTCTTTCCATTTAATTAATCTATTCTCGCATTCTATTTACCCACCCTAATCCTGCTTCTGAGAAACTCTGTCCTATTCCCCAAGGTTACGTATACTGATTGCTCTTCTCTTTATCAGTGAGCAAACGAGCAAGAGAAAGAGGCCATATATTAAATGTTACATTTAGCCAGCACCATTTTTAAGGCTAGAGGAAGTTAATCCTACATGAAAAGGGGGGGGGGGGAAGCCCATGGTACAGAATAATTTTACGCAAGAAGAAAATACTACAAGTACAACGTTGCCAGTGTGTAACCTCAACAACTTACAAGTAAGGCCTTTCTGATGACAGAAAATTCCTGATCATGCTTGGTTTAGAGGAACATTCACATACATTGGATTCATGCCAGTAGCACAGTCTTGCCTAATACCATGTTTTAGCCTGTACTCCTTCCCGGCTAACTCCACCTCACTATCCAACCAGGTTTTAACCCCCTCTTCATAACCCAAGGACGTTTTAACTAAATAAATGTACATAGCTTTATATCCACTAATGCCAGCAATACAGATAAAAATGAAACGTAGCAAAGATATTAAGTATACTTTCACCCAGAGGGCAATGTTAATGGAGTGAGCCATTTGGTAAGCGAAGTTACGAGCATCTGCTCTGTAGGCTTTATTTTCACAAAAACGGAGCAGATGTGACACAGGCATATACTCACATCTTCCATGCACAAATTAGTGGGCACACTGAAAAGCATTTTAAAAGCTCTTTGCACTCGACAGAACACTTAAACATGCAGCTCGCTCCCACCCGCAGACAATGGAATGAAGGGTTCCTTTTAGGCCATATGATTCTGCCACGAGGGAAGTCATCAAAGCATGAAAAATACTGTGGAGGAGTTTGACCCGTTGTTCCTTGACGCAGGGCTGCCTCTTCTGCAGGCTTCAATATCACGGAACTCTTGTCTTGGGTAAAGCAAGGAAATCTACATTGTTCCCTTTCCTTCCACTGAAAGCTGGTGACTCTCAGAATGTCTGGGAAGAAGGTCTGCAGGAGAGATTTGACTAATCCTTCCTGACATCAAACCCAGGAAAGGCAGAAGACCGGTGAAGGGTGAAACCAGTTATTTTGGGCACTATTTGATGTCTGAATAGAGGTAAGGATTCCAGGCCAAAAATATCCCCCTCTGACTAAGGGCGCAATCCTAATCATGTTTAGATAGAAAAAGTCCTACAACTCCTCTGCTGGCTGGGAATGCTGGGAATTGTAGGACTCCCCCCCCCCCCATCTAAACATGCATAAGATTGTGCCCTATCTGACTGATAGTTCAGATCAGGCAATCGGTAAGCCTCCATTTTCCTGAAGAGAGAAATTCTATCCTCTGTAATACATTATAGGAGTAATGAATACATTGTAACCACACGAATGGAAGCTACAAGTAAATTATATTTGCTATCCCAGACGGATTTAGTCTAAGAACCCAAACAGTTGCCAAAAAGAGCTGCTCAAAGCACTTTTCTTTTGGCACACTCCTCCCTCCACAACCCAAGTTAGGGATTTCTCTTAGATTAAGTCACAAATGCATAAACAGACATCAGAAAAAATCTGTTACAGCACTCAGAGTGACAAATTCCACAAAAAGGTACCGTAAGCTATAAGCAAGAACATTGTGAAAAGGAGCTGCAATGTCGTTTTTAAAGGTTTCTGCCAGGGAGCAATTTTTGACTAATAAAATTAAAAACTAGTTTCACTTGCAGAATTATAAGAGGAAGCTGTCTTTTGAGTTAAGATATTTTGTATTCTTATGCCAAAGGCTTCCCTCCTTTAAGAATACATATCCAATACAATTTTCAAAGATTACTTGTATTTTAAACAGGTACACACTAAAGTACACTTGTCTATTATCATTTTTAAAGGATCATCCCAGTTCTGAAAATATTTGCATGCATTTAAATACAGCAAATCTCTTACATAGGAACAACACAGCAAAGAGAAACTAACAGACCCAAGCCTCTCCAATAGAACTGGACAGGAATGTGTCAATGTTGCATTTTCAGATTTGGAGACTAAGTAAGCTATTAATGTGGGACAGCAAAATCTAGCCAAACTGCTTCAGTAAAGGAGCTTTAGGGACCCTTGTTCATGTGACTTGGATACATGGGCAAGTTAGTTGTGTGAATGATTCAAAAGCAAGAAATTGGACTTTAGGGCTCACTAGGGAATGCATGAGGCATTCTTTCATCATGTTTGCAAATGTATCTATCCATGGAAACACTTGCAGAGACAATCCTCTGATGGGGAAAAAGATCACATCATGCAAAAAGTTGCTTTATGCCATTCATTAGCATGCAGGTATAAGAGTGAAATGTACTGAACTGTGCCGGCCAAAGACAATTTGGTCCCAGGAGCAGAAAATCCAAACAGCATCACGCCGTATGCTAATTCAGCCTTCCCCAACCTGGTGCTCTCCAGATGTGTTGGTCTACAACCTTCAGCATGCCCAGCTAGCCCTGCTGGTAGAGGCATGCTTGGGCTTGTGGACCGGCACATCTGGAGGGCACCAGGTTGGGGGAAAGCTGTGCTAATTAACATGGGGCAAGCTTCATTCAAATGAATGGATCAAGAGCAGCAATTTGTACAGCTTCCATTTGTTTCGCAAGGGCCTCCACAGGGAGAATTTCCCAGTGCATTGTGTCATATGGATCAGATCTCCATCTCTCGCCCTGCTGCCCTTAATGGTAACCACAATCCATCCACGGCACTAGGTCAGTAAACTCACAAACATTTGAACCTGAAAAGCCAAAGGCAACAGGGATGAGTATGAAGACAGATGTTGCAAACAGATAGGCACCATCTCAACTGCTGTTTGGAAATTCAAGCACTAAGAGCAACATCCTCAAACTGGGACAAATAAGAATAAGGGGGCGGGGAGGAAGTGTGCAATGAGAATTGGCTGAGACCTCCATCACACCTAATTTCCTTCCCTGGTTTGCCCCTGCATTTTTTTAACCTCTGAGTCAGAAGCGCGTCAAGCTTATGATCCCTTTCACCTGAATAGCTGCTCTTTCGCTCCTCTGCTCTTCCGCTCCACTCCACCTCCTCTCCTCTTTCTTCCTCTAGTCAGGTCCTGTCAGATGAGCACTTCAACCAGACCGCCTTTCTGCCGGGCAAAAATGGAAGGACCCTTTAGTCTGGCTCTTTGGGGGCATTGAGGGAGTACAATCCTGTCTCTGCAAAGATTCATGCTTTGCATAATTTTAAAAACACTTTTGAGCCTGGGATGCAAGGTTTGGGTTTTATATTGAGGTTTGGAGCCAGCTGCTGGGAGAGATTGCTTTTCCCTGCCAGGACCTGATGCAATCCATTCAAGTCTCCAGTTCCTTTAAAACTACATGGAGGCTTAGGGCGCATTAAATGCGCTTAGGGAAAATAATCCAGACTTTAGATGTCCTAGGAAAAGACGGAAAAGGCTGGGTGTCAGCATGTGAGTACTGTGCTGAAAATCCACACACCAGGCATGGTGAGAGTGCATTAAATCGCTGGTGTGATGGAGCTCAGAGACTGGCCATTCTGTTCGTCCCAAGATCCTACCAATTTTTTCCTTTCTACAGAAATATCTTTAGCTTCCTTACTGTGCTGTAATTCAATCAGGATTAAGATCCTTGACAGGCATTTATCACAATTCCATTGAAAAGAAGTAGAAGAGTCCTGTTAACACCCCCCAAAGATGCTTAAATAAAAGAGTTCTGTTCAAAACATTTTTCTTAAATAAAACCACGTGGATATCTAGTTGTGAATTTACACCAAAAATAACCTACAAGTTACTAATTATACTCTAGCTCAAAACAAGGTAATAAAGCTTGTATTGCTAGAAACAGAATAAGGCACCAACTTGTTTTTATTTTTTAAAAAGTGTATCAATGTATCCTGAAACCTCTTGCCACAGTAAAACAAAACACACGCATACCCCACATAAGTAAACAAGAGACCTGACATATTTTCTTATATATTGTAAACATGGCCAAACAAGCCATCTACAACTATTTTATATATTTTGTCATCTTGGATCTCAATAGTAACGAAGTTAGCATAATAAGGCAATGACAACAACCCTTTGCTGCTCTCTCTGATTTTTCCAATTTTTATTTTTAATAAACACATACCTTAAAAGCTAGGTTTGAATAAATGACTTTCGAGTGTTTCCTAATGCACACTGTGGCAGTAAAACAGACATGCATTTCAACCATTCTTAAGTGACTTTCTATAGAACTTTTAGGGCATGTCTTAAAATGTGTGCATCCTAGTAGTAGCGCTAGGAACAGATATACTTGAAAATGCCATTGGGAGAGAAGAAAGCCTTTTTAACATTTTTAAAAGTGAAAGTGCATCTAAAGTAGGGTGGACTGATCAAAAGTTTAAAAAATAATGGGGGTAGTGCTTGCTTTGGAGCTAGGATGTTCCGAGATGAAAGGCAATCTTTTAAAGGCTGGCATGCCAACATTAAGGAATACTACTTTCTACCGGGAAAATATAAGATGTTTTAATGATGTATTTTTTTCTTGTTTTTAAATTTTTTAACTGTTTGTGATTCTTGTGTTTTATATTGTTGTTGTTCCCCACCTCGATCCTAAGGGAGAGGCGGGTTATAAATAAATAAATATTATTATTATTATTATTATTATAATATAAGAGATTGAAGCGATCAGCAACGTAGTCAAATATTGGACTAATCACTCGTGGATGCTGTTAATTAAAACTTGCACTCACAACCTTCAACTATATAGTTAAGGATCCAAAATATTTATTTAGCCATATACTCTATGCATTTTGTAATATACATCTCTAGAACAGTTATCGAAATTAGAAGCGAGAGCTTCCTGAAAGAAGCTTTGTTGTAGAGCACCAATTGCCACGTTCAAAATACCAACACAGGCAAAAGTTTTGCCTTCAGCTGTTCGGAAAAGTTATACTGCAAGGAATAATAGCCATGAAACTGAAGCAAATTTGTTGAGAACGCTCCTTCCCCAAATACAAATGACTGACATCTAAATCCACATTGGGAAACCCCACCTCCAGCTTCTCTCTTCTTCCCCAGAATTAAAAACAAATAAACAAACCCAAAACATACCACAAAGGTGTGACCTGATAAAAGTTGAATAATAATAATAACAATACATTTATTTCTTACCTGCCTCTCCGTTTGGATCGAGGAGCAACAGCAAATACTTTCGATAGGGGGGAAAAATAAGTTGTCCTAATGAAAAAGGATGCCATCCTCCACCCACCCCAATGCACAGAGCTCACCTGCTGCTCACCAGAAGAGACATTTTGGGGGCGCTTCCAAAAGTAGGGAGGCCTGAAGAGAGGCTTCATCCCGAGACTGCATCCCAAGACCACATCCCATGCAATAGCCACAACAGGCACATCTGCTTCCCATCAGACACAAAGGCAGACTGGATCAACTGCACAGCTGGAGTGGGAGGGAAGATGGGCTGGGCTGGAGCATCAGGAGATTACAGAGGAGGGGGGCAGAAAAGGGGGAAGGGAAGTAGAGGAAGGAAGAGGTCAACAGGGGAGGAAGGGTTTTTTAGAAGAGGGGGACAGGGAAGAGACCTATTTTCACAGCTTAAGTTGAGGTTTTTAACTGACATTGTGGCCAGGCTTAAAAGTTTAAAATGTTTTAAATATCAGCTGTTTTATGTTTTTTTTATGGTTTTAAAATTTGTATATTGACTTTTTAACGTTCAATGTTTTTAATTTTTGTAAACTGCCCAGAGAGCTTCGGCTATGGGGCGGTATATAAAGGTAATAAATAATAATAATAATAATAATAATAATAATAATAGAAGGGGATGGAAGGAGGAGGAATAGGAGGAGGAGACCAGAGAGGCATAAAAAAGGGAGGAAGGCTAAGGCACAAGGAAAAGGGGTGTGGGTTTTTTTAAAAAAAGATTTTCAAGGAAGAAGGGGCCGAAGAAGATGGATGGAGAGGGATAATGGGAACAGGAGCTAAAGCTGCAATCCTAAACCCTGAAAAGTCCCATTGAGGTCAACGGAAGTTCTTCCTGCAGAAACGTGTTTCGGGTCAGGCTGCAAAAGGAAAGGGGGGGAATAAAAGCAATGGAGGAGGAGAGAAAGGGAGAATTTACAGAAGAAGAAAAGGGCGGGGGGGGGAACAGAAGAAGAAATGGGTGGGAAAGGATGAAGATGAAAAAGGAGGGGAGGGGAAGGGGATCGCGAAGACAACTGCTACGTGGGAATGTGGGGAGGGGAGGCGGTTACGTGTCAAAGGAAGAAGGGGTAAAAAGGACGGGGAGGCTGATGGATGAGGGAGGAAAGTGGGCGGCGGGGAAGGAGGACGGAGGGGAGCGGAGGCTTCAGAGGAGCCGGGTCAGGCTAGGCGCCCAGAGGCCCGGCTACTTGCCGCCTTCTCCTCCTCGCTCGCTCCGCAGCCAGTGGCCCCGGCTGGGCGGCAGCGGCGCTTCGTGGCCCTCGCTCCCGATCCCAGGCGGCCCGAGTCACCTCAGGCGCCGCCATCGCCTGGCCCCCATCGCCGCCGGTGACAGGATCCAGCCGGCCCGGGAAGGAGGGACGGAGGCGCGGGGAGGAGGAGGAGGAGGTAAGGCCGGCCCTGGCCCCGGCCTCTGACGCCGACGCCGCCACTCGGCTCCGCCTCAAACCCAGAGCGCGGGAAGCCTCGAAGGGCACGGGAAGGAGGAGCGAGCGAGCGAGGCCTCGTCGTCGAGCCGGTGAGGCCGGGGGCTGTTTCGGGCAGCGAGGATGCCTGGGTGACTAGCGAGCGAGGTGGGGGGGGGGGGAGGCGGCTTCACATCGCCTCAGCGGCAACTCGCCTTCTCAGGCCCCGCGGAGTCTGGGGGGGGGGGGAAGGGTTGTAATGAAGGCCGCCCCTTCTTCATGGTCCGGGGGATTGTAAGTGAGGCGTTTTATACCTCAGCCCGGCCTTCCCTACCCCGTCGCCTCCCAGGTGTGTTGGACTACAACCTCCATCACCCCCAGCTGGTATGCCCCAACCTGGCACCCTCCCGGTGTGTTTGGCTGTAATCCCCATGACCTGCAGCCGGTATGCCCCCAACCATCAGGTGGGTTGGACTACAACCCCCATCACCCCCAGCCGGTATGCCCCAACCTGGCACCCTCTCGGTGTGTTTAACTATAATCCCCATGACCTGCAGCCGATATGCCCCCAACCATTAGGTGTGTTGGACTACAACCCCCATCACCCCCAGCCAGTATGCCCCAACCTGGCACCCTCCTGGTGTGTTTGACTATAATCCCCATGACCTGCAGCCAGTATGCCCCCAACCATCAGGTGTGTTGGACTACAACCCCCATCACCCCCAGCCGGTATGTCCCAGCCTGGTACCGCCCTGGTGTGTTTAACTACAGTCCCCATTACCCCCAGCCAGTATGCCCCAACATGAGATGTGTGAGACTACAACACTCATCACCCCCAGCCAGCATGCTCTTCCCCCTCCTTGTGTACCAGTAACAGAGGAGGGGGGATATAAACTGTCCTGTGTCACCCCCACAAGAGCTCCCAATCCCACTGTCTATCAACAGCCACCCACTCCCCACCCAAATGAGCTGGTAAAAACACCCACACCACTTTTTTGTATAATTTACATGGGTTTGTGGCATTTGAGTCTGCTTGTTTCACAGGTTACATAGCAGCAAAATGGAATGGGAAGGAGCAGCGGACGAGCCCACTTGCAGGGGTTATGTGTTTGTAAACCCATATTTGTTCTGTTCGTCCATTATGCTAAATTGTATTTTTTATTGATTCATTACATTTCTATACTGTCCCATTAGCCAAAGCTGTCTGGGCAGTTTACAAGATACAGCTTAAAACCATAAAACGCATTAACATAGTAAAACATAATATAAAACCGTAAGTTTAAAACAGAATAAAACCAAAGTAGCAACCAAGATAAAAGCCAGCAGCTGAATTTTTTAAAACTGAAGGGCTAAAATTGAAGGGAGTGGGGGACCTGTGGCCTTCTAGATGTTGTTGCACTACAACCACCATCATCCCTGTTGATTGGCCATTGGAGCTGGGAGTCTTAATAACATCTGGAGGGCCATAGGGGCTGATGGGAGTTGTAGGCCAAAAAATCTGGAAGGCCACAAATTTCTCACCCTGGATTTACAAGATTCTTGCCTTTTACTCTGGGGTAATGAATGTAGATTAATGTTACTCTCCTCCAGCTTGATACCCAAAACAACTGGTGTTAATTACAACCCCCATTTGGTGGATTTCTGTGAGGGTCATCTGCGGATGAAGAAAACATTAGCACAAGCCAAAAGGGGAATATGGTAGTGAAACAACCAGCCTATTAACAGCCAGGATCATAACATTAAAAAATAAGTTTTCAGCTTTTTCATATCTAAAAGTAGTCCATATTATATTAACTGATTTTCTGTGTTATGATATGGTAGTCTAAACTCTATTCTTTGATACGAAAATGGTTTTTTGATTAATATGCTGCTTTTGGTTATATGTTATCCAGAGAGCTTTGGCTACTGGGCAGTATAGAAATGTAATAAATAAATAAAATGTATTATCCTTCCTTATATTCCATTCTCTTCCAAAACCACCACCTTCTCAATTTTTATTGTACCTTCCTCTGGGCAGGGACTCTGTCTTCCACCTGTGTTATTCTGTAAAATGCCATGTAGAGATGGTGCTATATAAATAATGTACTTTTAATGTAATGGTAAATTCGGTCATATTAGAATAAATAAAAGATTTCAGGGCAAGCAAATCCTTTGGTGTTGGTTAGCAGTTTTAATAGTGTTCTACAGCACAATGCTATGCTTGCTTACTCAGAAGTAAGTCCCATTATGTTCAGTGGGGCTTATTCCCAGGTAAGTGCGTGTATAGGATTGCAACTCCAGATAGAACATCATGGTTCAACATTATTGTTGCAAATCTCTAATATCTTGGTTTTCTCTTTGTTCTTCCACCTTTCTTGCTACAATTCAGTAGGAAACAGATACATTTTGTTCTTCTTTTATGACGCAAGTATTAATTTTGCATTTAGCCACCTTGGAAATATTATTAAAGGATGGAGTATAAATCCCTAAATAATAAATTAACTTTGATTTTTTGGCTGTATTCGTCAAATCACTTGAATAGCTAACCCCCTCTTTAAACTTTGTTACGTAGATCAAGATAATGTCTCTATCGCAAAAACCAATGAGATACGGGCACACTGAAGGCCTCACAGATGTCTGCTTTGATGACACCGGAAGGTAAGGGACTGAGCAAGTCTCACTAAAGTTGGTGGGACATACTTCTGAGTAGACATGTGTAGGTTGTGCTGTGAAGACCTGTTCGTCCAAGGTAAAGTCCTGAAATGGTAGATGTATCTATAGATATATTTTTAAAGTTGTGTTAATCTTGCATGTACTTGATTCAGGCCTGGTTTTGGTACGGAAACAGCCTTGGTCGCCCTGTATGATGACCTATGTCGGGAGAAAGACAGGGGGAGTGTGACTCTGTTGATTCTCCTTGATCTCTCAGCGGCTTTCGATACCATCGACCATGGTATCCTTCTGGGACGACTGGCTGAGTTGGGAGTGGGAGGCACTGCATTGCAGTGGTTCCGCTCCTACTTGGTGGGTCGGCTCCAGAAGGTGGTGCTTGGGGAACATTGCTCGGCCCCGTGGATTCTCCAGTATGGGGTTCCGCAGGGGTCAGTTTTGTCCCCCATGCTGTTCAATATCTACATGAAACCGTTGAGTGCAGTCATCCGGAGTTTTGGAGTGCGTTGTCATCAGTACGCTGATGACACGCAGCTCTATTTCTCCTTTTCATCTTCATCAGGTGAGGCTGTGGATGTGCTGAACCAGTGCCTGGCTGCGACAATGGACTGGATGAGGGCTAATAAACTGAAACTCAATCCAGACAAGACTGAGACGCTGTTGGTGGGTGGTTCCGCTGACCGGATGGAGGGTGTTCAACCTGTTCTGGATGGGGTTGCACTCCCCTTGAAGGAGCGGGTTCGTAGCTTGGGGGTTCTCCTAGAACCATCTCTGTCACTTGAGGCGCAGGTGGCCTCAGTGGCACGGAGTGCCTTCTACCAACTTCGGTTGGTGGCCCAGCTACGTCCCTATCTGGACAGGGATAACCTGGCTTCAGTTGTCCATGCTCTGGTAACCTCCAAGTTAGATTACTGCAATGCACTCTACGTGGGGCTGCCTTTGAAGGTGGTCCGGAAGCTGCAGCTTGTGCAAAATGCAGCGGCCAGATTGATAACTGGAACCAGTAGGTTCGAACATATAAGACCTACTCTGGCCCGCTTGCATTGGCTGCCTGTATGTTTCCGAGCCCGGTTCAAGGTGCTGGTTTTAACCTATAAAGCCTTACACGGCTTGGGACCACAATACCTGATGGAACGCCTTTCCCGACATGAACCTACCCGAACACTACGTTCAACATCTAAGGCCCTCCTCCGAGTGCCTCCTCCGAGGGAAGCTCGGAGGTCGGCAACAAGAGAGAGGGCCTTCTCTGTGGTGGCTCCCCAATTGTGGAACGATCTCCCTGACGAGGCCCGCCTGGCGCCAACATTGTTATCTTTTCGGCGCCAGGTCAAGACTTTCCTCTTCTCTCAGGCATTTGGCAATATCTGAGGAGCCTGGGGTTGTTTTGTTTTGTTTTTGTAGTTTTTTTGAAGTGTTCAAGTGGTTTTAAATGTACAGATTGTGTGTATGTTGTATGTTTTTGCTGTTTTAATTTTTGTATATTGTTTTTAATTGTTTTTAATCCTATGTAAACCGCCCAGAGAGCTTCGGCTATGGGGCGGTATACAAATGTAATAAATAAATAAATAAATAAATAAATTCATGGTAGGAATTTGGTGGTCGTTTCCCACAGAGTTTTATCTCTTGTGAAAAATATAACAAGGAATTCACAGGACTTCATACACAGAAGTGAGTTCATCTTAGGTGTGAAATATCTATGCTACAGGTCAAACTGCTCATGTGTTAGTCTTCAGGGTTTGCACTGCCTTTGTATCCAAATATCTGTCTACTGTCGAATCACAAGGGAACATCAGAATTGTATAGTGCTGAATTTTCCCATGTTAACAAAAAGTTGTCCAACCAATTTTTGGGGGGTCTGCTTGGTGGAGTTGGCTGATTATCTGCTATTTTCATACATTTTTCCAATTTCATAAAAATTGTTCCAACTACACTTTTATCTATTTGTTCTATGTACTAATTCATACTTTGCAGATTTTTTTTTATGTTGTACTATTTGTCAACTGCTTTGGCTACCCTTATATAGAAAGGTGGGACATAAATTTCCATAAATACTGAGGCAATATAATTTCACAAACCTGAACTGTAGGTTGATGTAGTTGTGCACAGATGTATACACATGATCATTCCATGTGAAGGCTAGTCTGCAGGTTCCACTTTCATCTTCTGGGCCAAGTGGAATAATGAAAAGCCATAGAGGGATGAGGGCAAACTATTGTGTTACCCATGGTTGACAAATATGGAGTCTAGCAGCTGGGGTTTCTGCCCTTTCTCAATGTGACAGAGATTGAGCTCCACAAAAATAGATTTCAGCACATTTTCCAATGTTGTTAGAGTCAGTAGTAGACTTAAACCACTTCAGCGTATGTAGTGGCTTCCTGGTGTCCTCTGGATATATTTCAATATTCTCTCAGTGGCATGGATTCAGCATGTACCCAAGGGTTCAGTTCACACAACACATTTCTCAACGGTGGCTTTAGAACTCCACGGTGGAGTTTTTACACCATCATTGAGAAACGTGTTGTCTGGTGGGAAAACACGCAACGGTGGAGGTTTTTTTGGAAACATTCCACGCAGAATATCCATGCTGTGCAGAGGAGAGTTCCTGCACAACCATTGTGTTGCGTATTGTGTGGAGGGCTCTGTTGAGTTTTCCATTGCATTGAGTTGACTTTTCACACTGGCTACAGAGTTCCCTGGCAAGAGCGGCGAAAGGAGCGGCTGCCACTCTAGGAGAGCCGCCAGGATTGATTTTTTGCAGCAGTGGCTAACTGGATACCATTGGTAGGACTGGGGGAGGAGAAAGGGCGGAGGAACTGTCAATCAAACATCACGATGGATTTTATTCAACTCCACAGTAGCCCACAGTTACACAACGGTGGAGTTAGAACATGTTGTGTGGGGAGTACCTCCTTAAAACTCAACCATTGAGTGGAGTTTTCACACTGCGTTGACTAACGTGTTGTCGTAACCGAGCCAAGAGGCTGCCTCTTCCCTTGTGTCCAATTCTTCTCTCCATGATCTATCAGTCTGTGATTGAGGTAATCGCCCAAATGCCAGTATCGACCTTGTAAAGTGTCATCCCTACTGGCTATTGTGACTAATACACATTACCTTTGAGTCATCTATCACAGTTTATGAAACTCTGTGAATATGTACGTCTAAAATCAGCAATTTTGGCATGGTTTCATATATATACACATTTGTGTAACACTGGCTTTGTTTCTTTGAATAGCTGCATTGTAACTTGTGGCAGAGATGGAGATGTCAGGATTTGGGAAAGCCTGGATGATGATGATCCCAAGACAATTAATGTGGGAGAAAAGGCCTTCTCATTTGCTCTCAAGGTATTGTGGTTGAAATATTGCTATGAAATGTGCCATGGGGACTTGGAGACACCCTGGTTCTTTCAATACATGTGCAGGGCTTATTTGTAAAAGTAGACTCATTGAATAGGTCTGTACACTAGGCACAAGTATCTTATTTTCACCGCTCTGTGCTGTATTGGTTTAGAGTTCAGCAATTTTGAACAACTGAATGCTCATGTTACACAGGTTATTTGGCTTGAGAGACTCACCTATTCACTTGGGGTAAATAAGAATTTTGATCAGGCACAAAACATTTACATGCTGCCTTATTTGCTAAAAAGCCATCAAATTGATGCACAACGTTCTTTCAAGTTTGGGAAAGGAAATGGCTGTCTCCCCCCCCCCCCCCCCCCCCGGCCTCTCTTTCTGGCTGTGTGTGTCACAAATGGTTAACATGGATATGTGGGCAGTTAGGATAGTCATACAATAATAGAATAGTAGAGTTGGAAGGGGCCTATAAGGCCATCGAGTCCAACCCCCTGCCCAATGCAGGAATTTAGTAAAACATTTGGAATAATAACTTTTTTTGTGGGTTTATTTGCAAGGCTGTAGTGTATGAGGTCCCCAGAACAGATATTTTTGTTAATTGAAAGCGATTTGCCTTTTTAATTTGTGTTACCTTATCATTAACAAATGGTTGATATGTCTGAATTTGAGCAGAATGTTTATTTTAATTGATTAATTTGTAACATTAATATACTGCTGAATATAATAGAATCTCTCAGCATGAGAGTTTATTTGAACACAAGTATGATCATTTATCCACTTTGAGCTTCCTGCCTGAATGCAAAAATGGAAAACAAATAGAACAAATAAAATACTAACACTACAATTTCACATTAGGCATTGAGCGGTTCTTTCCTGAAACAAAGGGCCTGTTCAGACAATACGCTAAGCCATGGTTAGGTTGCTAACCCTTTTGCAGCAAGTGATTAGTGAGCGTGTTTCAACCACGATTATGTAGCCACCATGGTTAAAAATGCTTCACACGACACATGAAGTCATGGTTCTCATGACACGCTAAGCCATCATGTTTAGCTCAAAACGCTTAACCATCATGGTTTAGCGTGTTGTCTGAGCAGGGCCAATATTTATACTACAATACAATGTTTCCCACTCATTTAAGTTGGACTCTTGCTTTAAAGCTTAACAAAACTCACTCCATTGCAAGCTTATCTTTTGTTAAGTTTAATGCTCAAACTGGCGTTCTTCATAATGGTCTTTTATTTGTGGAATCCTAGACCAAGTCTGCCCTCTTGTGATTATAGCAAGTTAAAGCAATTCCATTAAGACTTCAGTGCTTTCTGTAAGAAGATCATCCCCCAAATTTACTAGTCTCTTACCTTTTACTAAAGCCTCATGTGTTATACTGTGCTTGTGAATTTACCTAGAAACATTTTAACATTTTCAATGCGTGCATATTTTACACTGCTTTTATTCGGTCTGATGAGTGTTCACACTGCATCTCTTGAGTTTATATTTTCCATTTTCCATCCTCCCTGAACTTTTTGAATCTATGGTTTGGTGGCGAATCTGCTACTGGATCCAACTGTAGGATGTAGCTGTCTCTCATGTGCTATTCTTATGTGGAAAGTATTTACAAGAGGTAATTACTCAATGGTTGTAACTTGTGTGTGCATATAAATATAAAGCTACCGACAAATTTCTATGGAAATAGGTTTCATTTGTAAGTTGAAATGTCAATCCAAGGACATTCCCAAATGCATTGCCAATGTAACATGGATTGAGAAGGAGGAATGTTTACAAAGGATGATCAGGCAGGAAAAAGAGGATGATTAATCTTCCCCATATCTGTGTATTTCCTCCCCCACAGGCTGTTTCTCCCCCAGCTAGTATACCAATTTTGGACCCCAGCTGGGAATGGATTTGACTAAAAACCTATGGGAGATATTTGCAGGGGGAAATTGTGCGGTAGGGGAAGGGTTACACAATCCTCTTCTGCCTGCCAATAATCACCCCTCCCCCACCCCGTTAGATACCTGATATTTGTCTTGTAACAGATAACCTGATATAACGACAACTTTATTAGAATTTCAAAAAGTAATAGGAGGAAACATATATATTTTTCCCAGATCCTTTTTGCATCTCTAATATGTCAAATTGCATGGAAGATTAGAATGAACTTCTCTCCCCTTGGGTCAATGGATGAGGTTTAAGTCACCTAATCCTAGTATTGCTTTATTTGTAGAATGGAAGATTGATTACTGCAGTATCTAACAACACTGTCCAGAGCCATACGTTCCCAGAGGGTGTTCCAGATGGTATCCTGACACGCTTCACCATGAATGCAAACCATGTGGTTTTCAATGCTGATGGGAGCAAAGTAGCTGCTGGAGCCAGGTAATTTTTGATCCAGAAGTATCAGAGAAAGATGCACAAACTATGGATTTTGGATCCATAGCAACTGGATAAAAACATTCCTTTAAACATAGCGAAAACATTCTGTTAGGTAAACTGCTGATTGATACACTGACTAAGCATTTGGGTGTATTGTGGGAACACACTAGCTCTTCCTACATGGGGTGTGCAAAGCTGCCTTACCCATAGGAAGCTGCTTTTACACCCTTGCACTGATTTGTAATTCCCCCAAATGTGTAGAGATGAATTTGGCTGTACAGAGTTTCAAATGGGCAATAGAAGAATATATACAATATAAGCTAATACTTCACTGAGTTGAAGAAGGCCATCTTGAGACTGAGGCCTAATCCACACCAAGCAGGATATAGCGGTATGAAAGCGGTTTATAAAAGGCAGGAGCCACACCAAGCAGGATATAGCACTGTGAAAGTGGTATATGGTATGTGTCAATGGGCCCCAACCGTTGTCAGTGCACTTATTATTATTTATTATTTATTTCACTTATATACCGCCCCATAGCCGAAGTTCTCTGGGCGGTTTACAAAAATTAAAAAGATTGAGCATTAAAAAGACAATATACAAAATTTAAAACCATAAAACAGCTGTCATTAAAACACTTTAAAACATTTTAATTGTTAAGCCTGGCCACAGTGTCAATCAAAACCTCAACTTGAGCTATTAAAATGCCTGGGAGAAAAGAAAAGTTTTGACCTGGCGCCGAAAAAATAACAGTGTTGGCGCCAGGCGGGCCTCATCAGGGAGATCATTGCATAATTGAGGGGCCACCACAGAGAAGGTCATCTCCCTTGTTGCCGTCCTCTGAGCTTCCCTCGGAGTAGGCACCCGGAGGAGGACCTTAGATGTTGAGCGTAGTGTACGGGTAGGTTCATGTCGGGAAAGGCGTTTCATCAGGTATTGTGGTCCCAAACTGTGTAAGGCTTTATAGGTTAAAACCAGCACCTTGAATCAAGCTCGGAAACATACAGGCAGCCAATACAAGCGGGCCAGAATCGGTCTTATATGTTCAAACCTTCTGGTCCCTATTACCAATCTGGCCGCTGCATTCTGCACAAGCTGCTGCTTCCGAACCGTCTTCAAAGGCAGTCCCACGTAGAGTGCATTGCAGTAATCTAACTTGGAGGTTACCAGAGCATAGACAACTGAGGCCAGGTTATCCCTGTCCAGATAGGGACGTAGCTGGGCCACCAGCCGAAGTTGGTAAAAGGCACTCCTTGCCGCTGAGGCTACCTGAGCCTCAAGTGACAGAGATGGTTCTAGGAGAATCCCCCAAGCTACGAACCTACTCCTTCAGGGGGAGTGCAACCCCATCCAGCACAGGTTGAAGACCCTCCATCCGGTCAGAGGAACCCCCCACTATCAGCATCTTCAGTCTTGTCTGGATTAAGTTTCAGTTTATTAGCTCTCATCCAGTCCATTGTCGCAGCCAAGCAGTGCGCGTTCTAAAGCAGTCGTGTGGCTCCTGCCTTTTATATATCGCTTTCATACCGCTTTCATAGTGCAATATCCTGCTTGGTGTGGATCTGACCTAAGTCTTCATCAGGCTTTTACTACTTTCCTTTTAACCATTGCTCTCGTGGAGGTGGTTGTAAGTGTTAACTATAACTTTTAGATCGGCTCCTTGTAAATCATTTTGAGTACCCGTGCATAAAAGCAATATGTAAATGGTTAATAGCTCATTTTGATCAACAGTGAATTTCATAAAAATGACGCTGTTTCAGTTTCTCATTGTATACTACAATTTCTGACTGTATTGTTATCATTACCTCTAGTGACTTTGTGGTGAAAATTGTCGCGGTAACTGACAGCAGCCAGCAAAAGACATTTCGAGGACATGATGCACCTGTTTTGAGTGTGGCATTTGATCCAAAGGACATTTTCCTGGTAACATATACTTTCCTGTAGGCCTTCTTTTCATTGTTCTCTTCATTGCGTGTGCCATGATTCTAAGCACTTACCTTGCCGGGCTTGCCTATAGGACTAACATGGTGTTTCATTTTGGGCATGCTACCAAAGCAGTCACTCCATTCCAACCTATTAACTTAAGTCTGGTTACTTGATCTCATGTTTCTTACATGAGGGATTTTTTTTTTAAAAAAATTGTATTTTAAATGCCATTCCTCAGTTTAAAAAAAAAAAAAAAATTCAGGGCGGTTTTGTAAATCAAACTATTAATAAAACATAACATTGAAAAGTAAATGACAGACGTGGCCTCCAAACCTATACACACTTACCTGAGAGTAAGTCCCATTGAATTCAGTGTAAACATACATAGGATTGCATTGTCGATGTGGTTTCATAGCAATTCTCTTTCTCCGTGGTACTGTAATTCTGAGATGAGGCCTAGGGATCTTTTAACACAATTCCAAATAGCTCCCCAAAATACAATTCCCAACCCGTTCCTGGCTTGTTATTGTAAAAAAATCCAAAGTTAACCCAACAATTGCCGTTGTTAAATATATACTTTGGATAAATTCAGCAGTAGTTTTGAAGGAAGGGAGGAGACTTTTATGTGTGGTTGGGGAGAGCAGTTTCTTAAGTAAAGGTGACTCTGATTTTATTAGTCTCCCAGCTAGTGTAATTTCCCAGCATTCCAGAAATCGCTGGGAAAACGTTGGGAAAATATGATTCTGCCCTGGGTATTAATAATGTAAGGATAATTCGTGTATCAGAGTCATAAGCTCCTATTGAATGATGGCTGCAACAACACTGGGAGGAATGTCACAATTCTTTTCTCTAGGTATGTTGACTTTTTTGTATGCCGGAGAGCTTCTGAAACCATTATTCTAGTATGTTGCTTAAAATATATATATTTTGGAGGTTGTGCAGTCCTTCTTTCTTGTGCTGGGGTGCATCCCTTTTGCAGTCTGGAGAGAAGAAGGCTGTTCCCTCAACAGCAAAACTACTCCCTCCTTCCAATATGCAAGGACCAGATGCGGCTAGTACTTGAAGGGAAAGTTATGGTTCCTTAAAGGCCTGTAGCACTTAAAGACGTGACAGGTAGCTGGAGGGGGTTCAGAGGAGGGCAACAAGGATGATCAGGGGCCTGGAAGCAAAGCCCTATGAGGAATGATTGAAAGAACTGGGCATGTATAGCCTGGAGAAGAGAAGACTGAGGGGAGACATGATAGCCCTCTTCAAAGACTTGAAAGGGTGTCACACAGAGAAAGGCCAGGATCTCTTCTTGGTCCTCCCAGAATGCAGGACACGGAATAATGGGCTCAAGTGACAGGAACACAAATAACAAGGTACTGGCCTTAACCAAAAAAACATCAAATAAAAAAAAGAAGTTAAGGACGTTCATATAAATTGAAATTTAATACAAATGAGAATAAATTGTTAATATCTTTAAAGAGCACTCTTATGCATGTACAGATAAAATACTAAAATATAAACAGTGCTCATTAGATTCTGGCCATACGCGTTTCGACTTATTAGTCTTCGTCAGTGGCCCAATCACTAGGCTGTTGAGTATTCGGATAAAAGCTTCCAAAAAAACCTTGTATTTAATAAGATGTACCTTATCATGCACGAGAGTTGAGGCTAAATCAAAAACGTCTGGTGCATAATATCTACCACATTGTGGGGAGTGACATATAAATAACAATTTATCCTAAAGTGACAGGAAGCCAGATTCCAACTGGACATCAGGAAAAATGTCCTGACTGTTAGAGCAGTACGACAATGGAACCAATGACCTAGGGAGGTTGTGGGCTCTCCCACATGAGAGGCACTCAAGAGGCAGCTGGACAGCATCTGTCAGGGATTCTTTAAGGTGGATTCCTGCATTGAGCAGGGGGTTGGACTCGATGGCCTTATAGGCCTCTTCCAACTCTACTATTCTGTGATTCTATGGCATGAGCTTTTGTGAGAAAGGTGTTTTGTTGATCCAAATGGTAGTTAAAAACGCCCATATTTTTGAGTTTCACTGAGCTGCTCTTCAGGCAGAATGAATATTCAGAGCGTAAAAAGGTAGCAAAGGCTCTTGCATATCTTTGGGATGAGCAGTAGCACCTGCTTTTACGCCAAAAGTCCCAGGTTGAATCCCTGGTAGCATCTCCAGGTAGGGCTGGAAAACCTGACTGAAACCCGGGGAGCCTTTGCTGACAGTCAGTGTCAACAATGCTGGACGGAGGGTCTGGCCTGGTATAAGGCAGCTTCTGATGTCTGTTTCAGGTTTCACCCCAGCTAATTTTTTGCAGGCAAAGAAAGGCTTGGCTGATGATTAGGTTTTCTCTTGGCCAGAGGGGTAAAGATTTGGACCAGTATATCCACTTTATCAGCATGAAGTACTTACGATACCTATGCTGTTTTAAATGTAAATCTTATTTCAATAGGAGTTTGTGGGGCACATCTTAATGACTCTTTAAAAAATATTCCTTTATGCAGGCATCAGCAAGCTGTGATGGGTCTGTCAGAGTCTGGAAAATTTCAGAGCAGGTAAAAAGTCACAATTTGGAGTTAATTAAGCTTAGAATTGTATTGCAAGAGATGCTTACATAGCTTTTAATCTCTCACCTCAGCATTGACTTCATACCAACTTGCATTGTCCATGTTCAAATATTATCATTTTTGTGCTCTTTAAAACACCATATATCTGTTTGGTATTTTTATATATCTAGTCTGAATGCATGTGTCATTTATTTATTTATTACGTTTCCGTACCAAAGCTTTCTTTGCAACCAGGAGTTCACTTACTTACTTTTGCACATGCAAAAGTATGCATTATTTTATCTCACAAGACACAGAATTGGTTGATATAAACCCTACTGGATATTTAGAAACAGGCCGCTTTTGATTCACGAAGACTATCATGGCAAAACGATGTAATTATTCCATACTTATCATTAGGGTTCGCAAACTTTTTCTTACCACTGTACCTGCAGGTGGACAGTCAAGTAGGTTACATTGAGTGTCTGAGTTGCTCAGGCCTGTGAGCTTTATGGCTGAAGGTGATCTTAAGCTGGATATCCTGCGTCCCAGCCCCACACTCCAGCCACTGCACTACATCTGCCTCAGGCTTCCATGCTAAAATATCCCTATACTTGACCTGGGAGGGTTTCACTAGAGCCACTTCTTGCCCCTATTTCAGACGGGTTTGTATCAAGCTCAATGACGCTGTTCACATATTTTGGTTCCAGACCTGTGAGACAAGCTGGCTGCTGCTGCAGAAGTGCAATGATGTCGTGAATGCAAAATCAATATGCAGACTCTCCTGGCAACCGAAGAGGGGAAAGGTAACAAGTGATCTTTATGTTTTAATCCTCCCGTGTGTGTGTGTGTGTGTGTTTCTTTGAACAAATGAATTGGAAAAGCAGTAGATGAGAAAAGAGTTGAGAGCTCCTCCCTTTTTCCACACTGCTTTTCCTTTCAAATCGACCCCTCCTGGGGCCACTTGCAGATGGGTGTATGGAAATATGAGTTAGCCGGGCCGTACCGCTGACCTCAGGGAAACGATGGCAGAATCTTGCCCAGGGTTGACGGCAGGGGAACAGTGTTGTCAACAACATGAGGGTGTTGTTATTTGTCTCCATCAGGAATGCAGGTTATGGGAAGACGCAATGGACAAAGGGGCAAAGCGACCGGGTGGCAACCCTGTCCCTTAACCCTTTTACTCAGAACCCTTCCCTGTCCTTTCCCAAACTCCCAAGTGCCCCCGACAATGAACCCTTATGCTGAAGAGCTCTCTGTGGAGGTGGGGCTGCAAGCCTCTGAGGAAGAACTCTGTATAGGCCACTCAGATGATGAGGACCCAACACCTGATTGTTCCCCTGAGCCTGTGGCTTCAGGCCCCTTAAATAAGAAACCAGAATCCGCATCTTCACCCGCATTTTCAACTGCCCAAGGCTCCTCCCTCCATTTTAAGCTCTTGGCAGACAACGTGCAGGGATGTGCAGCTAGAGTGCCGGTCCTTTTAACTTCTTGGAAATCCTGCAGGTGGGGTAGGGATTGGGCAGTCAACAGGGGTTATCATTTTTTGCTGACCCAGCCAAACACTGTAGTTGCCAGCCCCCTTCATTGAGGGTAGGGCCAGTGGGGAGAGCGGCCAGTTGAATGCCACCGCTTGAAGGTGCTGAACGCTGCCTTTTCCTGTCCCGGCATGCCCTTTTCCTGCTGGCGGGGTGTTTTTTGATTGCTGGTTTGGCCTTGCATGGCCAAGGCTCTCCAAACACCTTAGCCATGTCCCAAACAACCCCAGCATCCGTACCCACATTGGAGCTCAGGCAGTGATGGGGATTGCTGCATAAATGCTAAGACCATCTCTGCCCCACCCCTCTGCACCTTCAAATTTGGGAAGAAGGCTGGCTGCTTGCCAGAGGGTAGTGCCACATGGCACTTCCACTGAGTGTGGCAAGTGGAAGGATTGAAGCCTTCTGCACTGTGTAGGGCTTTTCTGAGCTCAGGTGTTTGTTGGAGCAACATATATTGCAACGGGAGCTGTTCTAGGTGCTCCCTGTCCTAGAACCATAGAATAGTAGAGTTGGAAGGGGCCTATAACGCCATGGAGTCCAGCCCCCTGCTTAATGCAGGGATCCACCTTAAAGCATCCCTGACAGATGGCTGTCCAGCTGCCTCTTGAATGCCTCTAATGTGGGAGAGCCCACCACCTCCCTAGGTCATGGATTCCCTTGTCGTACTACTCTAACGGTCAGGTTTTTTTCCCTGATGTCCAGCTGGAATCTGGCTTCCTGTAACTTGAGCTCAGTATTCCGTTTCCTGAACTCTGGGGTGATTGAGACAAGATCCTGGCCCTCCTCTGTGTGACAACCTTTCAAGTACTTGAAGAGTGCTATCATGTCTCCCCTCAGTCTTCTCTTCTCCAGGCTAAACATGCCCAGTTCTTTCAGTCTCTCCTCATGGGGCTTTTGTTTCCAGACCCCTGATCATCCTCATTGCCCTCCTCTGAACCCCCTCCAGTTTTATTCTGACCCAGACTGACAAAGCTTTAGTTGCCTTGATAACATGTTTCCTGTAGACACTCTCTGAGGCCTTGTTCAGCACCTCACCGACTTTGACAGAACCCACATAATGCATCCCATGTTTCATGCACCGTTCTTCTTCGTGGTCTCTGTGCATCACACACTATGGGCTCGCGCCGGCGCTGAACCTCATTTCGGAAAAACTTCTAAAGCTTAGACTCTTGGCGGGAATCCCTCCCCCCACCGCCCTATCACGCATGCTCGGGTTCCCGCTTACCTCAGTTCTTCTTCGACCGCCATACTGCTTTCCTTGCGGAAAACTTCTAGGAGAACTTCGTTCGTATTTTTTCATAGTTATTAGCTTAGACTCCAACTTTTCCCTCTCTCTTTAGTTTCTTTCTCTTTCTTCTTCGTTCCTGTATTAAAATATATATATATATTCTAAATATCTCTTCAATTCTCTCTTTCCCCTTCCTTCCCACCTCCGGGGGGGGGGGGTATTTTTCTTTCCTTTCTCCCCACCCCGGTGTATAGGATATCATGGCACAAACAGCTCTTTTTAAGAGCTGCACTTCGTGCAGCGCCAAGCTGACTTTGTAAGATGGCCATTCTCGTTGCCTGCTCTGTCTTGGTGAGGCCCACATAGTCGACGCTTGCGCGCACTGCCTCAACTTCTCCAGGCAGACTCGAAAAAACAGAGCCAACAAATTAAGAGCTCTTCTGTGGAAGAAGGCACTGGAGATGGTGGACACCCCCGTCAAACAAACACTTCTAGCCACCCCGGGGAATAAACGGAGAGATCGGCCTCCTAAGATGGCGCCTTCCCACTCCGCTGAGGGAGTGAAGGCCAAAAAGTATAAAAAAGCTTCTGCGCCGCATCTCGAGCACGGCGCCCTGAAAGCTAAGGATAAGCAAAAAGCATCCTCTAAACCGTCAAAGACTAAGAAGGAGTTCCAGAGGAAAGGCCTCGCCTACTTGGCGCTGCCCCAGTCGGGGCCTGCCTCAGTACCGACACGCTCCCCGGTACTGATGGCGCAGACGGTACCGTCGCCGCCGGCCTCGGTTTCCATTCCGCTTGCGTGGCCGAAGCTCCCGCCAACGACAGCTCTGAGTACGGTACCGCCCCAAAGACATGCGGCTACGACACCGAGAGCTCCCTCGGTACCAAGCGAAGCGCAACCCTCGGATTCGCGTCGATCAACTTTCCTCCCGGAGGCTCCCTTCCGCTCCCCGTCGGTATCGGCGCTGCACTTGTCGATGTCGCCGTCAGCGTCTGCTGAATGTGCGTTCGACCCTCTCTCTCCCCTGACGTCGAGGCCAGTGTCACCGGTTTTGATAGGAGCCCTGGCGGATCGCCGGTACCGTTCTCGATCCCCGTCGCCGTCGTGTGAGTGGGATCGTTACTCTGACCACTCTGCAAGATCTTGGTCCTCCCATCTTCGCAGACCGGCACGAGCTAGCTCCGGCCCACGCTTCCTCTTCGACCCTTACATGGGTAAGCAACTGAGAGCAGAGGAGACCTTCAATCCACCGTTGCTGCCCAGGCAACCACCGTCCGCCACGGTATCGATCCCGCCAAAGGAACCGTCGGTACCAAGGCCCTCTCCGGCACCGCTTCTCTCCCTCGACAGCGAGGCTCCGTTGTCCCCCCAATCAGAGGAGGACTACGCCTCAGACTCCTCCTCGTCGGAAGACCAACCACCGTCGGTCCCGTCGCCGGATGACGCTGTGGGAACGGATAAGAGGGCCTCCCCGACAGTCGAAGTGGCATCGTTCACTGATCAAATGCTGCGAATGGCTCAGTCCCTATGAGTGCAACCACAGCAGCCTGTGGAGCAACATCCGGACACCATCTACGACGTCATGTGTGCTGATTCATCTTCCACACTCGCTTTACCATTGATTCCAAAGCTCCTCCACACCGCGCAGGAATCTTGGAAGAATCCGGCAACCATGGGTCTGGTGTCAAGACGTCTGGATGCTCTGTCTAAATTACAGGAGAAGGACTCCGGCTTCCTGCTGTCCCATCCCAAGCCCAACTCAGTGATAGTGGAGTCCGCCCAGGGAAGATCATCCAAATCACACTCCGCACCCGTGGACAGGGAAGGTCGAAAGCTGGACTCTTTCAGCCGCAGAATCTATTCCTCGGCTGCCTTAGGCATCAAGGTTTCAAACTACCAAGCCATGATGGCGCGGTACCATCTGTTTTTATGGGAAAAGGTGGCCTCATTACACACACACCTCCCGGATGAAATCAGGGATGCGGCTTTAGTCTTTCAACAGGAAGCCACGGCCTTAGCCAAACAAGAACTAACCACGGCCCGGCACCAGGTGGACTGCCTCTCCAAGGCTATGGTTGCGGCAGTGGCCTTGAGGTGACACGCGTGGTTGCGATTGTCCAACCTACCTCAAGAATCAAAGTCCCGCATTGAAGACCTCCCCTTCGATACGTCCACGGATTCCACCATGGACACAATCCAAAAGGCGAAAACAACCGCTAAGGAAATGGGGTTTTACCCGCCTGCAACATCTCATTCTTACCGCTCTCGACGTTGGGGCCGACAGCATCCTTACCAGGCCAACCAATTCAAACAGCGACAACAAAGATTTCAACCTACTACCACACAGCAGACATACCAACAAAGGAGACCCTTTCCTCAGGGCCGCTTCCGCCAACAGTGGGGGAGGCAAGATGCTCCCCAAAAGCAGCGTCTTTGACTCTCGCCAGGTCACTCCCCATCCCATCACAAACTTCAGCCATCGTCTACAGCCGTTTCACCACACCTGGGCCCAAGTAATATCGGACAAATGGGTCCTCAATATAATCAATAACGGATATCTTATAGAGTTTATCTCTCCCCCCAGCAGAGTTACATAAAGCACACAACTCCTTCAGAGGCCCTATGACAGGAGGTGGCCACGCTCCTCCAGAAGGGAGCCATTGTCCCTGTCACACGCAGGGACAATCCAGACGGATTCTACTCCAGGTACTTCACCGTCCCGAAGCGGGACGGCAGTCTCCGCCCCATCTTGGACCTCAGACACCTCAACGTTTTCATTATGACCAGGAAATTCCGCATGATAACTCTGGCTACCATCCTACCACTACTCAAACGCGGAAGTTGGTTCACCCTCATCGACCTCAAAGACGCCTATTTTCATATTCCCATCCACAGCTCCCACCAACGTTTTCTCAGGTTCGCAATAGGCCTTCAGATTTATCAATTTACCGTCCTCCCATTTGGCCTAAAGACGGCACCAAGAGTATTCACGAAATGTATGGCGCCGATCTGTGGCTCCCTACACTCAGCAGGTGTGGAGATTTACCCCTATTTAGACGACTGGCTGATAGTTTCCCCTTCCCGGCGTCAGGCGGAGCGGGATGTGTCCACCACGAAGCGTCTCTTGCACAGCTTGGGCCTGGTTATAAACCTAGAAAAGTCGGTGTTCACGCCCACAAGGACCCTACAGTTTATAGGAGTGCTGCTAGACTCAGTAATTGGGAGGGCATTCCTTCCCGAGGAGCGGGCACTCAGGATTCACCATCTCGCCAGAAGCATGATGGACTCCGGGATGTTGAGAGCGTTAACGCTGCAGAGAGTACTAGGCCTCATGGCCTCATCTGTTTACACAGTCAGATGGGCACGACTCCAGATGAGACCGCTGCAACAGTTTCTTCTCTCATCCTACGACCCACTCAGCCAACCGAATTGGGTCAAGATTGCCATTCCACACACACTACACCCGTCGCTCAGATGGTGGACATGTCAGCAGAACTTGCTGAACGGCTTACCCTTTGTGAGTGCAGGACCAAGCCGCACGCTCACTTCGGACGCGTCTCTTCTGGGATGGGGAGCGCACTGCGACCACCTGACAGTTCAAGGAAAGTGGTCTCGCCTAGAGCAGACGTTACACATCAACAGGCTAGAACTTTTAGCAGTTCAAAAAGCCCTGCGGGCGTTCGAAAACTACCTTACAGGTCACCATGTCAGAATAGTATTAGACAACACGACGTTTGTCTGGTACATCAACAAGGAAGGGGGTACGCGGTCGTCAGCACTCCTGCACCTGACCATAGAGATCTTCCAATGGGCGATAGACTGCGACATGCGCTTGTCTGCCATTCATATAGCAGGATCGGACAACGTACAAGCGGACACGTTGAGCTGTCACTTCTCAGACACGCACGAGTGGGCATTGTGCTCCAACGACCTCTCTCGTCTTTTTGCCAAATGGGGAACACCGGACATCGATCTGTTTGCGTCACAGGACAACGCTGTCTGCACGGCCTTCTGCACAAGAGCCGGATTGGGCAACCGGTCCCTCGGAGATGCTTTTAGCACACCATGGAGCACCGGTCTGGCTTATGCGTTTCCTCCCTTCCCTCTGGTAGGCAAGGTGATCACGACCATGCAGCGGCAACGAGCAAACGCAATCCTCATTGCCCCGTGGTGGCCAAGACAAGCGTGGTTCACCCCACTCTCAAGGGGAATACTATCGCCTTCAGTTGCACCCGAGATTGATCTCCATGAACGAGGGCCTGACTTTCCACCCGGATCTGCACAAACTGAAACTCACGGCCTGGAGAATCCGGCCTACTGGCAGGACCTAGATTTACCACCGTCCTTACAGGCTATCCTTAGAGAGGCTAGGAAACCCTCCACAAGAGCTTCCTATGACAGGAAATAGAAGAAATTTACCCAGTTTTCCGCTGCTCGGAGCATTGACCCATGCTCCTGTGGGATTTCAGATATCCTGCAGTTCCTACTTTCTCTACACGAAGCGGGACTTAAGCCAACATCCATAAAAGTGTATTTGGTGGCAATATCGGCTAGGCATGACCTGATACAGCACTTCTCAGTTTTCACACACCCACTCTCCAAGTGTTTCCTCAAAGGGCTACGCAACCTAAAACCGCCCTTACGTACCATCGTGCCGCAATGGAGCCTCTCAGTGGTACTGACCGCTTTGACTGCCAAACCCTTTGAACCACTGGCGACTATCGATATGAGGCTGCTGACTCTTAAAGTTGCCTTTTTAGTGGCCATAACTTCGGCTAGACGAGGCTCCGAACTTTGCGCTCTCGTGGTGGACCCTCCTTACACGCAATTCTTCCGTGATAAGGTGGTTCTCCGACCGGGTCCAACCTTTCGCCCAAAAGTGGTGTCCAATTTTCATGTCAACCAATCCATAATGTTACCTACCTTCTTCCAGGCATCCACAGACCCTATCAACTCTAGACTACACTCCCTAGATGTTAGACAAGCGCTTGCTTTCTACAAAGACAGATCAGCTTCCTTCCGTAAGTCAGACCGTCTGTTTGTCTGCTATGGGGGTAAGACTAAAGGACATCCTGTTTCTACCCAAAGATTTGCCAAATGGGTAGTACAAACGATCTCTCTGGCTTACCAACTTGCTAAGAGAGAACCTCCAGACGCTCTGAGGGCGCACTCCACACGTGCTCTAGCAACTTCCACCGCTCTGGACAAAGGGATCTCGCTTCCTGATCTATGCAGAGCAGCCACTTGGTCCAATGCATCAATGTTCGGCGCACACTATAAACTGGACGTCAGGGCCAGAGAAGACGCTTCCTTTGTTTGGTTGGGCTGTCCTTTCTTCCATTCTTCAGTGACCCCTCAGCGAGGCCTGCCCTCCTCCGGTAAGTGTTCGCTTGTTATTCGGCCATAGTGTGTGATGCACAGAGACCACGAAGAAGAAATGCAGGTTGCTTACCTGTAACTGTAGTTCTTCGAGTGGTCATCTGTGCAGTCACACAACCCACCCACCGTCCCCTCTAGACCTCACTATATATTTACTGGTCCAGGAGGCTGTTGCAAGCATGCAACCATTGGTGTTTAACTGTATATTCATGTTACCTGTTCAGTTCGCGAGGCAAATACGGTCTCATAGAACTGAGGCAAGCGGGAACCCGAGCATGCGCGATAGGGTGGTGGGGAGAGGGGTTCCCGCCAAGAGTCTAGGCTTTAGAAGTTTTTCCGAAATGAGGCTCGGCGCCGGCGCGAGCCCATAGTCTGTAACTGCACAGATGACCACTCGAAGAACTACAGTTACAGGTAAGCAACCTGCATTTCTCTGTCTCTTGTGAGTTCTTACCTGAATAAAAGGAAGCAATGAAGTGAATCTATCGTGACACAGAACAAAACCAGAACTCATTTTGAAAGCATTTTAAGAAATCAGACGTGTACTAACAAAATCTTTCCCTCCCCATCTGAATAGTTGCTAGCCATTCCAGTAGAGAAAGTCATTAAACTGTACAGAAGGGAGACCTGGGATCATCAGTTGGATCTGTCAGATCACTTTATTACACAGGTTGGTATACTTTGGACAGCTGCTATTTAATCATTCTATGTTGTGGGGAGAGAGCTGTCCTGGTGCTGTCAAGGAAGAGCTGCCTGATTGTTATTAAACTGATTGCTTGTTAATGATTAACATTATTATTATTATTATTATTATTATTATTTATATATGGCCCCATAGCCGAAGCTCTCTGGGTGGTTTACAAAGATTAAAAGACTGAACATTAAAAATCAATATACAAAATTTAAAACCATAAAAACGTTTTAATGGTTAGCAGATGTCTACCTGCATGCATGGAATGGTGTGTATATGTATATGTGAGAGAGTTTGAATGCAAAGAGCTGTGATTTGTAGTAGCATTTAGAAGGTAAACGTTCTTGGGGTGGAGTTGCTGTCTGTGGGGGACGGTCTGATGCAGAATCAGAAGTTATGTTGCCATCTAGCACAGCCTTCTGTTCACACAGTGGCCAACTCGCTGCCTACCCACAAGTAGACATGAGTGCAGTAGTATCCTGCTCAATGGCTCAATTCAGACAACACGATAGTCAATGGTGGGTTGACTAACCCTAACCCTAGGGGGCACTCCCCACACAACATGGTAATAAATAATCAACTGTGGTGTGGATGAGGATCAGCGCTGAGTTGACTATGGCAGCATTCGGATGACACAATAGTCAAAACAACTGTTTCCCCCACACCAGTTGTTTATTGTGTCGTCCGAATTGAGCCATCTTCTCCATCAACTGGTGTGCATAGGCATTCCGCCTCTGATACTGGAGGTAGCCATCAAGGTTAATAGCCATTAATAGCCGTACATGAATTTGTGTAATCCCTTTTTAAAGCCAACCAAATTGGTGACCATCACTACATCTTGTGGTAGTGAACTCTATGGTTTAACTTATGTGCGGTGTGAAGAGGTCCTTTTATTTGATCTGGATTTCCTATCAAATCAGTTTCATGGGATGACACCATTGGATTCTAGTCTTACGAGAGAGGAAGAGAAATGTCTCCCTATCCACTTTCTCCACATCATGTGTAATGCAGCTCTATCATGTCTCCCTCACTTGCCTTTTCCAGATGTTGTAACCTTTAGCTGCCCTTTTCTCCACTTTTTCCAATTCTGCAATGCACTTTTTTAGGTGCAGAACTAATAACAAAGGTACCATATATTTCAAGGGCCCTGTCTCTCATCCAAAGTAAACTAAATCCAGTAGTGCAGCCTGCAGATGCCACAGAGCTCAGGTTAACAGGGAGCTCATAACGGTATCATGGAATCTGTTATATTAATATTCTTTCAAACGGCCAAATTTTAAAGAACTGGCCCACGCCTGTGGCAAATAGAAATAGTTTCTCTACTATCATATTTATATAAGTAACACATTTTAAAATTCAAAGTTCACCTTGTGTGAAAGGAAACAGAAGAGCCCATTATATCCCACATCTAGATTTTCTTTCAGGTCCCCTCTAAAATCCCAGTGCAAATGCTTTTACTTTCCACAAAGGATTCATAATCAGAATGCTGGTTTGATGCCAAACATAAAAAGGGAGATGGTTCAACATGTTCTGCAACTAACAGTGTGTCCTTCCCCCCCCCCCCCACTAGACCCTCAATGTTGTAGCGTGGTCTCCATGTGGACAGTACGTGGCAGCTGGAAGCATCGGTGGCTTTATTGTCGTTTGGAACGTGGACACCCAGGAGTGCCTGGAGAGGTACTATTTTGTTTTCATAACGTCTCTTGTAAAGAAGGGCTTCCACCAAATAGAATAACTATCGAGCTGCATGATTGGGGGGGAAATGAACATTTGCCTCTCTTAACAAATTTTGCATACCATGGGCAGTATCTAATGCTGGCAGTTTGCCAGCTCTAAACACGTTGCACTAGTGGGAATAACTGCTAGCGCAATGGGAAAGTAGCGCTTGCTAGCGCAACCCAGGAAGTTTTAGTTTCTGGAGTGAGACAAGTCTGCGGCGGAGCTCCCTTCTGCGACCTCCACAGACGGGTTCCACTCCAGAAGAGGTTTCCGGTTGTGCTATTACGGTGGCGGTATTAAACACTGCCCAATTGGTTTAGTCTGGAGATGAAGCTGCTTATGACAGGATGTCCCCCTTATTCTTTTTTGGCTGATAGGGAGGTCTTGTGCCATTTCTGTCATGAAATCACAACGATCAGCACAGAACCTGCCTCCTCGTATTGCACGAGTAATCCAATGATAAGACAAGATGCACTTCTTAAGTGAGATCTGAACAATATCGTCAGCTAAGCTCAGTGAACCTTTGTTGGGTTCTTGCCTTACATTTACTATGCTGGCGTGGTGTTGTGGATAGAGTGGTGGAACCCAAAGAGGGCTGGGTTGAAATCCTCGCTGGGGGCCTTGGGGCCAGTCATTGGGCCTG
This sequence comes from Anniella stebbinsi, assembly GCA_029215795.1. Classification (NCBI taxonomy): domain Eukaryota; kingdom Metazoa; phylum Chordata; class Lepidosauria; order Squamata; family Anniellidae; genus Anniella; species Anniella stebbinsi. The sequence continues at coordinate 367,652,960 of JARDYH010000001.1, forward strand.
TTCACATGATCACCGGTGGGTGGAAATAAGCCACGGTGGTTTATTTTCTCCCGCTGCGCCTGCTGGTCACATGCCGGCACAGTTCGTTTCATTACCGCCGTGGGTTGCCATGTTGTGCCTGTCTCCCACTATGATTGTGTGAACCTGGTCACCCTCTCTTGCCCTAACCTGTCACATAGGGCATTTTGAGGAAAGAGTAACATACAGCAAGTGTAATTGAAATAATCTCATATTCTTCTCCTGCATACCTCCATTCCCCCCCCCCCGACCTCTGTTGTTCCCCCTGTTTCATATTGTAAGTTCCTTGGTGTAGAGACCTGTCCTTTGTAAAGCACCGTGTACTTAGATAGCACCATATAAATAATAAATAATAACTCCGTGTACGTTTCCCTGGGCTCCTTGAAGGATGGGTATCGCTCAAATATGGTTAATAACGAAGTAATCGTCATGCAGTTCCATCTGTCAGGTCCAGGTAGAGTCAGGTCCAGATGACAACTTCCCTTGCATTTCTCTAGCACACCACCAAGGGTGTAGGGGGAGTGGCAGGAAAAGGCAGATTGTCTCCTTTTCCCCACTAGTGGCAACCATGTGTTTGTCAGCTCTGCAAACTGCACGTAGCCCGCAGTCATTTGAGTGTGCGGATTGGTGCTGTTTCAGCCCATGTGTTGTGGCGTGGACTGCACAGACCAGATATACTTCGGCGGTCATTAGTAAGAGCCAGGTAGAAGCCACCTATTTTCCTACAGAAGGAAACAACGCATTGAAAAGATTGGATCAGCTTAGGATCGTTAGCATGTTTTCTCACTTAATGGAAAATCCTTGTTATAATGAAAGAAGTCATTTATTAGGACTGCCGCATAGCACAGGAACTCTTCGGTCGCTCTGTTGAAGGGGGTCTTAATTTCTGCCATGGTGATCTCTAAGCAAGAAGAACGTTGTCCCAAGTTCATCCAAGTGAAGCAGTGTTTCCATTTCACACAAGTCCTTAGCCGGCCTGAGTTCTGAGGACCTGAGAAATTGTCCATTCCTCTAGTAAGGCCTTCTTGGAGTGTGTTTTTAAATCTGAGGGTTTTTGCTGACTTTTTTTAGGGTGAAGCATGAAAAAGGTTACACCATCTGTGGTCTGGCCTGGCACCCCAAAGGTGGTCAGATCGCTTATACAGACATGGAAGGCAATCTGGGGCTACTTGAGGATGTCTGTGCTGTAGAGGGAAAGAAATCAGACCACAAGGTAATACAAACTGGAATCTTCTTTGGCTTTTCCAGTATCCTTTTCTGTCATGGGTGGTCTTTATCCAGTCATATCAATTTGGAGTTTTGCAGAGGAGAAATCTCACAGTTTTCTTGACATGCATTTGAGATCATTACCTGCTAAATCTCCGCTTCAGGCACCGGCTCCTACTACCAAAAGCTACAATGATCTTTTTGATGAGGATGACAATGAGGACTTTCTTAATAGAGACATGGTTGGAGATGACTGGGGTTCAAAGGCAGTAATGAATGATGAAGATGAAGATGACCTTACAGTGGCATCGGGACGTCCCAGAAACCGAGGAGCGATAATAGACGATGACGAGAACTCCCTAGGTTAGGATTTCTCGAAGCGAGATGTGCAGAGGAGGAGGTGAGGGAGAGGGGTGAGCGTTGGGGTAACTGCAGGCACATAAGCTTAACGGTGATGCTATCGGTTTGGCTACCACCATCCTTAAGGAGGTTGTAAAGAGACTTGACTTCATAAGCCTCTGCTGGTAAGCTGATCTGTCTTTCTACCTTTCATAGAAACTGGATTGCTGAAAGGTAACTCTGCCCTTGATAACGAGGAAGAAGAGGATGACCAGAAAGGCCTTGTTCCAGTTCAGCCACTGTCATCAGCCCAGAGATCTTTCTATGATGGTCCAGTACCAACTCCTCGTCAAAAGCCATTCCAACCGGCTTCCACCCCTGTACATCTCACTCACCGCTTCATGGTAAGTTTCAGAATTTTCATTGTTTCATTGCGTGCTTGATTTGCTTTTTTAAAGTAAGATTATTACTAACTGAAACGTTCAAATCAAGGCACTGTGAACACATCGTAATAGTCCAGCCGGAAGGTTATCAAGGTATTGCTTCTTCTCTCTCCAGGTAGAGAGCTGAGAAGAATAGAGATCGGTTACAGAAGCAAGCAACTTAGCCTCCTCTTAGCATTGCTCATGCCTTTTGATGCTCACCTATTCTAACTTCCTACAGCCCTCTTGGACAAATAGCTTATATTAGGACAAGTTTTCATTGCAGCCTAAACTCTCCTCTTAGTGCAGTATTGGCTGGCTCCTAGCAGATCATTTCACAGAGCTCTTCAAGGTACTGTGTTGCGTGTGTAGTGTTGTTTTCCCCACTCCCTCCCTTCTCGCATATTCATTTTTTTTTCTTTAAGCATAAATCAAAGGAGCTAAATGCCTCCATCTGGTTAAGGGGGAGTTTATTATAAGGAGGCTTATACTGGCACCAACTCCATCCTCAAATTGAAAGTAGGTGAATGAGGTGCATGCTATAGCTCTTACGCTTGTCATCTAGTGCAGATATAGGCCCAATTCAGACAACAGTGGTTTTAGAACTCCACAGTGGGTTTTTTTACACCACTATTGAGAAATGCGTTGTCTGGTGGGAAAAAAACACTCCACGCCGAATATCCACACTGTGCAGAGGAGAGTTACTGCACAACTGTTGTGTGGTGGGCTCCATGGAATTTTCTGCTGCGTTGAGTTGACTTTTCCCACTGGCTACAGAGTTCTTTGGCAAGAGCGGCAAAAGGAGGGAGTGCCGCTCTAGGAGAACTGACAGGATCGTTTTTTCACAGCAATGGCTGAAGGGATACCATCGGCAGGACCGGGGGGGGAAGAAGAGAGGGGAGGAACCGTCATTCAAATGTCGCATTGACTTTTACTCAACTCCACGGTCACACAACGGTGGAGTTAGAACCTGTTGTGTGAGGAGTACCCCCTAAAAACTCAACCGTTGAGTGGCGTTTTCACGCTGCGTTGACTAACGTGTGGTCTGGATTGAGTCATAAACGCTGTGTGAGCCTCTACTTGAGTAATAGCAGGTTTCGTGAATTCTCTCTGAACAGATGACAGGCATTATTTATTCCTTTAAAGCAGTTCTACCCTGTTCTCAGCAATTCTTGACGTTCCTCTTGCAGGCATGGAACTCTATTGGCATCATTCGCTGCTATAACGATGAGCAAGACAATGCTATTGATGTCGAGTTCCATGACACTTCCGTACATCATGCAATGCACCTGCCCAATCCTTTGAATCACACGATGGCAGCTCTTTCCAGTGAAGCTATTTTACTAGCCTGCAAGAGCTCAGAGGAGCTAGCAAGGTAAAGCACACTTTAACGCGTCTGCATGGAGCACAGCTTGTAAAAAAGTATATATCTTTGGCATTTTATGGTCGTACTTGCAAGGGGCGGTGGTGGTGGTCTGGATGGAATGAACACATCTCAGAGCTGCTGCTACGCTTATAATGATATCTCTCGAGCTGCTGTTTTTTTTGCAAAACCTCAAGGGGAACAGCAGAATAATGAAGTAAAGTTAAAATTAATAAACAAAAGAAGGCTTATTAATTAATTAGTTATCTGATTTCCTAGTGTGTTTTAAACATGAGTGCATTCTTCAGGGGATATTACTTAACATCTAATCAAAAACAAAATGCTATTAACCAGCATCCTGCTTTAATTCAGTCTCTAGCAAGCTGCTGCTATCAGGCAGAACTGCCCCCCCCCCAAACATTGCAGCAGAAAGGCTGTGGTCTGAACATCCCTTCATTCACATCATTTTGCATATCCACCATTTTCCCCCTCCCATTTTTAGCAAGCTTCACTGCATCCATTTTAACTCCTGGGATTCCAACAAAGAATGGACGGTTGACGTGCGGCAGGACGAAGATGTCGAAGCTATTTGTTTGGGTCAGGGCTGGGCCGCCTGTGCCACTGGCAGCCTTCTGCTTCGCGTGTTCACCGTTGGGGGAATTCAGAAAGAGATTTTCAGCCTACCTGGTCCTGTGGTGTCAATGGCAGGACACGGAGAGCAGCTGCTGGTGATCTTCCACAAAGGTGCTTTCCCTCCCCCACTTCGCTGTTTAAATGTGTACTATGGCTAGTTGTTGAAATGTTATCTGCATAACTAAAGTAAGTTGTCCGCAAGTGCCCAACAACTTGTTTTCATTTGTGATTATCATAGAATCATAGAATAGTAGAGTTGGAAGGGGCCTATAAGACCATCGAGTCCAACTCCCTGCTCAATGCAGGAATCCACCTTAACTTTATTTTTTTGAAAATAATTCCTAAGTCTCAAGTTCGAATTCTTGTGCGTTTTAAAGATGCTTAAAATTAGCCAGGGAATGAAAATCCAGCAAGATCCTTTAGGTGCACAAAAAAAAATCTTGTGCACAAACAGCGAGTCTTCCAGCTCTCCCTTCCCAACAGCAGAAGCTTCATTGTGCAGCTTCCTTCTGACTAGAATGAATGTTCCCTGGATTTCCCCCTCTCTTAGGTACCGGCTTTGAAGGGGATCAGTGTCTTGGGGTACAGCTGATAGAGCTTGGAAGAAAGAAAAGGCAGATTTTACATGGTGACCCGCTTCCCCTTTCCAGAAAATCCTATCTAACATGGGTAGGATTTTCAGCAGAAGGTAAGAAGGTTCATTACTCTTTCGATTCAGAGGTACATTTGTTTGATTTCCAGTGGGAAAAATACACAGGTGGATCCTAAGTCGCTTCTCCATTAATGTAAGGCGGGGGAGGCAATTTCTGCCAACTCCCCCACCCTCCATTTGGAGCCTCAGCACTATATTCCACACCACTCCCAGGGGTCCCTGAACCCCAGGCGTGGATTTTTGGTGGGGGCAGAGGGCTGCAGAGAGAGAGCGGAGAAAAAAGCAGCACGGACTCTTTCATTTGCAGAAGGAAAGTTACGACCCAAGCCACTGTTTTATTTATTTGCAATATTTGGATACTGTTCCATATCTAAGACAGATTCCGGAGCGGTGAACAACCGAGGCAAAATAGTCAAAAGATATTAAAACACCATATTAAAAACATTCTTTTTAAAAACAGAATGGCAATTAAAAAAGTGGCTGGTCAGTTGAGAAATGCTTCTTGGAATAGAGGTGTTCTCAGGAGGCACTGGAAGCAACACAGTGTTGGTGCCTGCCTGACCGCTAAGGGCAGGGAGTTCCAAAGAAAGGGGGCCACCACACTGAAGGCTCTTCTCTGGGTGGACTCCAGTCAGGACATAGGTCCATGTGGAGCCACCAAGAGCATGCCCTCTGATGACCTCAGTGACCAGGTAGGTTGGTTGGTAGGGAGAAGGCATTCTCTAAGGTATCCTGGTCTATCCCTTACACTAACTATAAGGGCTGGTTAAGAAACTAACTCAGCTGATGATCCTCATCATGTATTGGTGGAGTTGCTTCCAGACTGCTAAACGGGGAAGTTCAGCAGATCTGTTGAGGTGAGTGTGCTAAATCTCTGGTGTGATGGAGCTCTGAATTTCAACCACTCGGTGACTCCAGGCTACCAGAAGGTGGTGTTGTTTCCAAAGTTAGCAATGTGAATTGATTCTCTTCAAAATGTTTTGTACTTTTTAAATTCTGCAAACACTGCCCGTGTTTGCACTTGACATCATGTCAGCTCATGAGTCTATACAGTTGCTTGAAAACGAACTAACCTTCAAAACTAATGTGGGGTGTGTGTGTATCTTCTGACGAATAGGTACCCCTTGTTATGTGGATTCAGAGGGCATCATTCGCATGCTGAACAGGGGGCTTGGCAATACTTGGACTCCAGTTTGTGACACAAGGGAGCACTGTAAAGGGAAGTCAGATCACTACTGGATTGTTGGCATTCATGAAAACCCTCAGCAGCTCAGGTAGGACATTAAGTTGAATGGCTGTTCCAGTCTTCCATGTTCCAGTCTTTCGTGCGGCATTTCCAGAGGCAGGCACAACCTTTTTTATTCCGGCAGGATTTTTAAAATAGTCTGGACCTACGTTTATGTATGGTTTGGTTTCGTTTTTAAAATTTGTTACTGTTTTAAAAATTTTTTAAAAAAATGTTTTTAATTTTGCTGTAGGTTTAATTCTGTTTTAACTTTTGTAAACTTATATTTGAATGTTTTAATTTTACAGGTTTTAACTTTGTAAACCGCCTTGAGTCCCAGCCCTGGGAAAAAGGCGGGATATAAATAATAATAATAATAATAATAATAATAATAATTTAATAATAATTGAACAGAGCATCTTTTTTGCCAGTATAAAGATAAGATGAATAAGACAATGTTATTCCTGGTACTTGAGTCATCTTTCCTTGTCCTCTACTCCCCGGGTTAAACTGCTGGGTAAAACTGTCAAGAACATATTTATTTATTTATTGCATTTTTATACTGCCCTGTAGCTGAAGTTGTCTGGGCAGTTCACAAAAATTAAAACCATGAAATCATTTTAAGAATTATAAAACAAACCACAATCTAAGAACACAAAATAACATGCAATATAAAAAACACAACCAGGATAAAACCAAGCAGCAGAGATTAATACAGAACATAGTAGCATTGCCATCCTGTGCTGAGTGTGAATATAGTGACTAAACAGCAGTTTTATATGCCAAAGCTTTTCCGGGACTGGCTCTTTTGGGGCACCGCACTTGAATATTGCTATTTTTTAAGTCTCTGCACAATCAAAACCATCACGTCAGGGAGAGAATTCAGCTTTCCTCCTCATACTCTGTTATTCTTCATGTTGAGACTTCTTTTTTAATTACTTTTTTAAAGACCTTGAATATGCAAACAATCCTTTCCTGACCTGCAGTCTGAAGTATTAAAAAGAAGGAACAGTTTCAGCTTTTTATATTGCTGAACGTATAAACTGCTGAGGGAAAGAGAGGGGGAGACCCTTCCATGAGATGCATCTCTTGATTCTGCCCTTCTCCTATGCAGATGCATTCCTTGCAAAGGAGCCCGCTTTCCTCCTACGCTTCCCCGCCCTGCAGTAGCTGTGCTATCCTTTCATCTTCCTTTTTGTCAGACTGCAACAGATAAGGGCCAGATGGAGGTAAGTCAAAGTCAACATCTACCTATTTGTTAACTGGTTTTATCAGGGGTTCTGTTGACGTGCGTTTAAAGCTATTCTAGCAATCTGTGTGTGATCAGAGCTTATCCCTTGGTTCCGAGAGCCACCCTGGGGAAAAAGGTGTAAAGGGTTGCAGTTGGCTTTCACTCCTCACGCTCATTTTGCATTCTTTTTGCTTTGTTTGTATTGAATAGAAATAGAACGTGTGAGTCCCGAGCAATTTTTATCGGGCGTTCTCATTAAAAACAACGTAAAATGCCTCGGATGCAAACAGTCTTTGCCAGGAAGAAAGACAGTGTAGAACCTGCTCTATCCCCTATGGAGTTGGAAGTCAGGATCACTTGTAGGATTCTTTATAAACTGCATGTAGAATCATAGAATAGTAGAGTTGGAAAGGGCTTATAAGGCCCTCAATTCCAACCCCCTGCTCAATGCAGGAATCTACCTTAAAGCATCCCTGACAGATGGCTGTCCAGCTGCCTCTTGAAGGCCTCCAGTGTAGGAGAGCCCACCACCTCCCTAGGTCATTGCTTCCATTGTCGTACTGCTCTAACAGTCAAGAAGTTTTTCCTGATGTCCAGCCGGAATCTGGCTTCCTGTAACTGGAGTCCATTATTCCACATCCTGCACTCTGGGTTGATCGAGATGAGATCCTGGCCCCCCTCCGTGTGACAACCTTTCAAGTATTTGAAGAGTGCAATCATGTCTCCCTTCAATCCTCTCTTCTCCAGGCTAAACATGCCTAGTTCTTTCAATCTGTCCTCATAGGGTTTTGTTTCCAGACCTCTGATCATCCTTGTTGCCCTCTGAACCCCCTCCAGCTTGTCTGCATCCTTGAAGTGTGGTGCCCAGAACTGGACACAATACTCAAGATGGGGCCTAACCAGCACCGAATAGAGGGGAGCCAGTACCTCGCACGATTTGGAAGCTATACTTCTATTAATGCAGCCCAAAATAGCATTTGCCTTTTTTGCAGCCCCGTCACACTGTTGGCACATGTATAGAGCCATGCCCTTGGATTTATATGTCTCCACCCCATGTAGAACGCTTGCATGTTTGTGCCTTCCAGAGCCTTGTTAAATTCTTGCAATTTGCACTTTCAATAGAACCCAAAACACAAAAATACTAAATAAAAGGGTTTCCCAAGAATCTCATATTTGATTGGGTTTTTAAAAAAGCGCAAGCTGCTAGTCCTAATGGCACTAAAGATATGCTTGGAAGTGCATGGACAGCACCTGCTGAAATCTGGGAAGCAAGGTGGGGTGGTGGGAAATGAATATCATTTTTAGAGACCAAGGACAGGGTTTTCAGAATGCCTAAGCACATTTCTTGTTGGAAAAATCATTCTGGTTTTAAATTTTCTATACTTGTGAACTCAGAATTCACCTAAGATTGAAAATATAACGAATGTAGTCTTTTATTCATTTCCTGGTTTAGCACCTTTTGATATTTTTTGCCATCATATTTTCAAAGATGATTCTGACAGTGAGTGCCGATGTTTATTTATTTTGCTTTTGTCCGCTACCATATTTTGTACCATTGCTGTGTTCCCGTGGAGTCATAGCGTACAAGCAGCCCTGATTGGCAATATCTTAAGCTGTCTTTCCTTTCTTTCTTTCTTTCTTTCTTTCTTTCTTTCTTTCTTTCTTCCATCTGCACGTCTTAGGAGCAATTCTGGCGTTCGGTCCTGTTTCACAACCACCTGGACTACTTATCCCAAAATGGGTATGAACACGATGAAAATGTGAAAGGGCAGGCAACACAAGAACAGCAGAACCTCTTGATGAAAATGTTTGCTGTAAGTGGCCGTTTTAAATTCAAAAATAATCAAAGCTCTTTGGGCATTTTAGGCTTAACGTTGCTTTCCTTTTCAGTGTGGAATGCTTTTTGTTTTGGCCATTTTTTCCTTGCAGAGTTTGACTCTTCCATGCAGCTATTCACTTTATATGGTCAGTGATTAGCTCCTGCTAACTCGTGAAATAGAAAAAGGGATGTTTAGGTTTAAACATTTGCTCTGACAAAGTCTAGTGTGGCAACACACACCATACTGCCGAGTCTAAGCGTAGGTAGATTTCCTGGAAGATAACTACACGTCTGCCTAATACAAAGATCTTGTGGCTGTGAATAAGGGCCAGCTGGCCAATGCCATTGCCCATCTCTGTTCCCAAGCTGCCGGACATCCCAGGTGACTTGGCTGTGGGCAGAGCTACTGCTAGAGAGAGAAGCCAGAGAATCGACACCGGGGAGGAGACAAGATATAGTAAAGAGGGAATCCCAGGGAGGGGAACGGGATAAAATGGAGAAGAGTCCAGGGCCAGATCCACACCAAGCAGGATATAGCACTATGAAAGCGGTATGAAAACGCTATATAAAAGGCAGGAGCTAAACCAAGCAGGATTTAGCGGTATGAAAGCGGTATGTGGTCTGTGTCTTATGGGCCCCAACAGTTGTCAGTGCACTTCAATACCGCTATAAAGCAGTCGTGTGGCTCCTGCCTCTTTTATACCACTTTAATACAACTTTCATAGTGCCATATCCTTCTTGGTGTTGATCTGGCCCAGGCAAGAGTGGGGATGAGCTCACCCACAGGGGAGGGATGGGCCTGGGTGCTTGAGGCATGAGTGGCCAAGGCTTGCTGGGAGGGGAGTCTCACTGAGCCAGGGGAAAGCTCGCCCTAGTGAGGGAGCCGCCACTATTCCGAGGTGGCAGAGTTTGGAGAGAACACAGGAAAAAGAGCCAAGGTGATGCAGACCCCTGGGCCTGCTCTAAGGCTTCAACAAACAAACCCCATAACCCGCAGTTTCCTCCTTTACAGCTCAGTCCCCTTCAGGCCAACCATGTCAATGAAGTGAATTGCATAAATGTTATGAATGTGCTGGTCTTTTATTATGTAAATATTTGTTTTATTTATTACGATATTTCCAACCCGCGCTATCTCACAAGATCTCAGGGCAGGATAGAGTCAGTAAAAACCATTTGACATGAAATCATAAAACCACAGCAAAAACTCCGCAATGCAGTATAAAACAACCAAGGTAAGTTAGAACCAAGCCAGGGTCGCTAGTATCCAAACACTTGGGTGAACAGGCAAGTCTTACCTTGGGACAATGAAGCCAGCATCAGTGTGAACTGGGCCTCCAGGGTTGGTGGATCTTGGGATTCTAGTAAAAAAAACACATAGTCATTCACACCAGCCTGAAGTCTGCGCCTCCCCCCCCCCCCCCCCCCCAAATCCTTTTGGCTCTTTTAAATACAAATATAGATTTCCTTTTCCTTCTGTGTATGTTTCACAGTCAGTATGCACAGGTTGAGCACTTTAATTGCAGAGTCATAGCACTACAGTTATTTTCACTGTCATGAGTTCATTCTTCTCTATCATCCCAGAGTTCTGTACATGGGAACATGGGCTCAAGTTAGAGGAAGCTAGATTCCGGCTGGATATCAGGAAAAACTTTCTGACTGTTAGAGCAGTACAACAATGGAACCCATGACCTAGGGAGGCACTCCTACCCTAGAGGCCTTCAGGATGCAGCTGGACAGCCATCTGTCAGGGATGCTTTAAGGTGGATTCCTGCATTGAGCAGGGGGTTGGGCTGGATGGCCTTACAGGCTCCTTCCAACTCTACTCTTCTGTGATTCTATGACTCTTTGTTGCAAGGTGGCTGGGACTTGCTCTGGTAGCACTCACAGGAATCAGTGAGCTGCCTGCTGGCCATGTGAATAAAAGAACGTGGACTGAAGGGTGGACACATGTCCTTCTCAATGAGGATAAGGAAGAGGAGGTGATATCTTTGAGTCCTTTTTTGGTTTTTCATGAGAACCCTCCCATGTAAACATTTCTGTGTTTGTTTGTTTTGTTTTTAAATAGCTTTCCTGCACCCTGGAACGTGAATTTCGCTGTATGGAGCTGGCTGAGCTCATGACTCAAAACGCCGCGAGCTTAGCTATCAAGTATGCCTCCCGCTCTCGGAGGCTGATGCTCGCTCAGCGGCTCAGTGAACTAGCGGCAGAGCGAGCGGCAGAGCTGGCAGCTGCAGAAGACCAGAGCCAGCAAGAGGAAGCAGAGCCACAGCAGCACCAGGAGGATTTCAGAAACCACCTGAATGCTGGGTAAAAAAGGGGATTGCAGCCACGAGCGCCCATGAAGTAGTTGCATGGACCTCCTTCACCAAATTTCTGTAGGCTTGTATCTTCCTGGAGATCACTATTATTTCTATACCGCCCCATAACCGAAGCTCTCTGAGCCATTTACAAAGATGAAAAGAGTGGACATTAAAATCAATATACAAAATTTAAAAGCATAAAAAACAGCTAACATTTAAAACCATTTTGAAACTCTCAGCCAGGCCAAAAACTCAATTAAAAACTCAACATAAGCTGTTGTGGGTGTCTGCATGACCTGCTGCCTCATTTCTCCTCTCTCAACCCCTACAGTTTAGCTGTGACCCCCTTCGTGTCCACACCTTGAGCAGTGGGGATCCTCTAGGCCTTACACTGGGCCATTGCATTTTACGTTCTCCACTTTGATACTTTTGTGGAAAGCAGTATATAAATGTGAAAAGATTAATAAATCACCAATAATAACAATAAATAAATAATAGACATAAATATCCGGAAAGGCGCCTCATTCTGTTCTCCCATACCAACATATGTTTGGGGTAACTTGCCTAAAAGGCAGAGTTAAGGTCCGTGCTGCATGTGTGATGAGCTGTTCAGAGCATTCATAAATGCTAACTCTAGAAGAGTTTTATCATCACTTCGTCTGGCATCCTTTTTCAATGTTTTATTGAGTTAGGGAGGCTGGAGAGGGGTATAATGCTGGCTGTTTTGTGTTCTGTGCTCTTAGTTTAGCTGAGGATTAATGCTGGAACGCTTGTTCTGTCTAGCAGTTGTCCTCTAGAAGTAGCCGGGGATTTCAGACTGCATCAAACTCCGCTCCTAATCCAAGGGCAGGAAGGTTTCTCCCGTCGCCATCCCTCGCTATCAACATCCTAGCACAGCACATAAGACTTCATGCAGGCTCTGTCAGGATGGAAGAAAGCAGCCATTTTCCAATATGCTGGACCGAACTTCCAGGAAACTTAGCATTCCTGAGTATCTCTATTGAAGCATTGAGGAACATTCATGATCTGTCTTTGCAACCCACTTGAGCCTCTGAGTCAAAAATGCTTTTGGGAATCTATGGTAGTTTTTATTACCGCTAAGGCGGAACGATGATCATGATAAACTCTGTAATTATCCAAAAGAGTGACAGTACTGAAGTGTGACAGATTTAGTTTTGTGCAGACGAAAGAGTGGCTAACGTACGTTAGGATGCTGGGGAGTAAGCAGGGTTTTTCCCTTTACGTAATCTTGAAGATACATCTGAGGTGTGGATAAGCAGGCAGCAAAACTTCAAGGGTTTCATTTGCAAAACCTGTTCAAACGCTACAGTTTGTGTTTCCTCAAACCTCCCCGTGTGTTCAGAGCTTCCTTGGAAGTGTGTTTTATGTGCCCCCCTATAGTCTGAAGTACTGTGATTAGGGCTACAGGACAGGGCTTTCTCTGTGGTGGCACCAAAGCTGTGGAACCCTATCTTTAGGGGAGTTCACCTTCCTTGTTTTCTTACTGGCTGTTAGACCCTTTATGGAGAGCTTTTGGATCACTGCTTTGCTTTTGCTGCTATGATCAGTGTTGCCGCTAATCAGTACCAGTAGGCTATTTTTGTACCAATATTTGGTGAGTTATTACACGATATACAACTTTGCGTTGTTTTTATATGTTTCGTTTGCTACCTTTGAGGCATTTGGTCAAAAGATGAGTTATAAATATTTTAACAAAATAAAAATTAATCTCATGGAATTCAGTCCCCACAGTAACTATGATCAGGGTTTTGAACTTAGTCTGTTGTTTTGTGTATCCCTCCGGCCTGCAACGTGGGTCCCATGGGCAATGTGCCCACCTCCACCTCTCTTGGCGCCTGCTGGGCTCCTCGTCCCTCCTGATTTTAATGTTATTTCTTCAGATTCTTTTAATAAAAAAATTAACTGGGAGGCTGGCAAATGCAAACCGAGGTGTCACCCCCACCATCACCCATGGGCGCCATATTTATTCGGGTTACAAACATTCTGCCTCTGCCTGGGACTTGGGTTCTTATGCAACTTACTTTTGTTTTAATCTCACCAGTTTGCCTTCTAGGGAACAAATGCTTTTGACCAGCCATGGCCACAGTGTGCCTACCCCTCCCAATGGCCACCAATGTGTGAGAGCCCTCGCGACACTCCCTCAAAATTCCAAATGTGCCCAGTGGCCCAAAAGGACTGTGAATCTTATCAGTGCTTTTGACTTTCCTCTGTATGGCAGTTCTTTCTTTCTTTCTTTCTTTCTTTCTTTCTTTCTTTCTTTGTCTTCCTTCCTTCTTTCCTTTTTAGCGAACGGTAGAAACCACTTGCTGAATACATCTCTCTCCTTTAGTTACAGTAACACCCCCACAGAATGGAGTCAGGCTCGCGTCAGAAACCTCCAACGCCAACAAAGTATGGAGACCTATGAGGAAGCTGAGGATGAGGAAGAAGACATCTCTGAAGTGTCAAAACCTAGTAAGATGGATGCACACACACGTTCAGGGCAGAAGGCTGCATGGTTATAGGTTTCTTAGACCCTGAAGTATGGATGTTGCCTCGATTAGGAATACCCCTCCCCTAAGGAGGAGATAAGTGATGACTGACAAGCTCAGCCAAGGAAAAACTGGGGTTGGGGTTTTGGAATCAGTTTCCCAACTAGGGAGGGAAAGTTGGCTGCTCCCTTCACTCCTGCCGGGAGAGATCCGCCAACTTACCAGTCTTCTAGAATTCAAGAGAGCTATAAAGACTGATCTCTTCCAGCAGGCTTACCCAGTCAAATTTTAAGACTTGGTTGATTTTAATAATGTATTAATTTTATATGTTTTTAACCAGTTTTATTTATTTTATATTGTTTGTATTGATGTTGTTCCCTGCCTCGATCCGGAGGGAGAGGCGGGTAAGAAATAAATAAATAAATAAATTATTATTATTATTATTATTATGAAGCAGCAAGTAGGATATTTGCTTTCTTTTGCATTTGTAGTGCATTTCCAGCTTCTGTGCCCATCCCTTCAACTTTGCAGGGGTTCTATCTGTATCAAAATGGGGCCCATAATATAAATTTGCCACTTATTCATAGTGAACTTGGAAGACATCTAACATTTCGTTGTCCTTTTAATGTTTGCACTTAAATATTCACCATTGCTTTTATTTGTCAGAAGGATCTCCCATGCTCGGTGGAGGTGCATCTACTCCCAAATCTGGTGAGTCAAACTGAATTTATTCTGTGCAAGGAAAAATGCTTAATTTGAGGCCTGTTCAAACGTTTGGCTCCAGCAACCCAGGTATATTTCTCCTTTCCTGCATGTATCCCATGAAGCAGCTGATTAAATAAATTGGACAGACACCTGTTACGGGGTGTCTTGATTGCCCCTGCCTTCCAAATTCCATGTTGTAGAAATAAATTCTCCACTCAGAATAAATTGTACAATACAAATTTGCCCATGCCTACTGTTAGCGAGCGTCCTTGTTGCCTGTATGCCTGAGTGCTCTTTCAGACATGCAACTTTGACACTTGAAGGGATCTTTTACCATTGAGCACTGAGCGTCCCAAAGTTATGCACCTTAGAGAATTTCAGAGATTGAAGACACGATTGCTTAACCCAGGAGTAATTTATTGAAAAGAATTAAAGACACACATTCAAGAGATCAGAGAAGGCTTTTAAAGGATCACTATTCTGTTATACAAAATTTGAGTTCTAATGATTAAAACAGACACATTGAAAGCCATGGTTTGGTGTAACTGACTAGAAGAGGAGAGCAGAAGAAGTTTTGGGCTGTGGAGAGATGGGGGGGTGGATCTCGGGACTGGCATGGGAAGGAAATAGAGGCTGGTAGCAAAGTTGGTGAATGGAGAGAGAGGCCACTAGCAAGTTGACTCTCCTGAAGAGAGAAGCAGGGAAAGTTGACTGGGCAGTAATAGAAAAGAAGGGGGGGGGGGAACTTGGTAAGATAGTAGACTTGTTGGGAAGAAGCTAGTAAGGGGTTGGTTACCTCTCCATATCTGCGTGGTCTGGGGTGCGATGAAGTTGGAGGCAGTGGGGTGCCCCTCCAGTGAAGAAAGAAAGAGAGAAAGGAAGGAAGAAGAAGAAACTCCACAAGATTCCTCTTGTGAGAAAAAGTGAGGCTTCTCTTGGTTCGAAGAGACCCCCTCCCTTTTGGGCTGTCTGGGAGCTGGTTATATGCCCCCCAAATTGAGACACAATGGCCATAATCCTTAAACAATGGCTTATCGAAATGTTATTTGGAAATCAAACCTTTCCTTCCTCTAGACCCAGACAAACAGGTAAACATTAACACCTGATGAGTGGATTTCCCAGTGATGACATTTTGGAGTCTTAATGAAAATTGAAGATGGATTAAGGGAGGGTAGGAGGTCAAGGAGTCAAAATTGAAGAGTCATGGTCATGCCGGGTGGTGGGGGGAATTCATGGCCTTGTATCACATATACCATTCTGCTTTGAGTGTCATGCTTGGCCCTTAGAATGGCAGATTTCTTCTATGCTTTCCCAAGCTGGAACAAAACCTTTTTTTCTATGTCAAAATCAGCAGAATATTGGCTTGTCTGGCAACGCTACTCTGGATAATTATCCTTTCACTGAAACCTTGCTACCTGATCTGTTGTTGTTGTTGTTATTATTATTATTATTATTATTATTATTATTATTATTATTATTTTACATTTCTATACCACCCCATAGCCGAAGCTCTGTTGAAGTGTTTAAATATTCAGCAGATGCTACCCACGTACCACTGGTACCACAACTGAATAGTTGGTTGTACAAGACAGAGAGCAATTAGCGGAAAGGTTGTTAATCCGGTTCAGTATACTGAATCCAAGACATTGCGCTGACTTGGTGGCATTGTACCGGTGCTGTGATTCAGCTGCACCACGAGAGGCCTGACATGAGTCACATGTGGGTGGCTGAATAGCGGGCTGAGGGCACTGAGCCCAATCCTGCTCACATCACTCAAACGAGGAGTATCAGGACACTGATACCACCAAACTATTGGGTGAACTTTACAACGCGAGTGCCGCATGCCAACATACGTTGTCGGATATGGTTTTAATTGTTGCGAACTGCCCAGAGAGCTTCGGCAGTTGGCTGGTATAAAATAAAGCAGGGCCAAGCTGACCCAAGCTGCCTCATCAGAGCAATGTCAGAAGGAGCAATTCTGCGGGAACTGAAAGGATCGGACTGTTAGATTTTATCTGCAGGGTTTTGTTTCTTAAACTGGGATTGTCAGAAAAAACGGATTTTCAGGTCAGTTGCCAGCTTTTTGCCTGGCAACTGACCTGCGAATCCATATTTTCTGACAATCCCAGTTGCCTGTGACTTAGGGATGATAGGGGATATATGCAACTGTACGTACAGGTTTCTGTTGCAAATGAAAATTATTCAGGGCCTCTTTTCAAGCAGCACACAGGATGTTTTCTTACGATTTTCACCGGTGTTCTTGTCCCCCTTACATCTCTCTAGGTTTGATAACCAAAGCTGTAACTGTACCCAGCAACCAAGGCCGCGTCAATCCTTTCAAGGTGAGAATTTTATGATTTAATTGACCTTGATTTTAAGTAAAATATATGAAATACATTGCAAATCCTGAGGGTGTCCCCCCCCAAATCTTTTGCTTCTATAGGTATCCACTAGCCAAAAGGATCTACTGGTTCACCCTACTAATATTTTAGACAACATGACCAAACTGTCCAAGAAAAGCCCCGTGCCGAGTGGCCGAGCAGCTCCAAACAAGGAGAAGATTCCAGTTATCAAGCCGTTGGTGCCTAAGCCCAAGTCAAAGCAGGTGAGATGGCCTTGAGCTTTATGTTGGTTTACTACTACTACTACTAGGGTGACCATGTGGGACAGGTCTCCTGTACCTTTAACAGTTGTATTGAAAAGGGAACTTCAGCAGGTGTCCTTTGTAGGCATGCAGCACCTGGTGAAACCTGCAGGAGCCCTTACCTAGCTATATTAGAGTGACCAGATACAAAAGAGGGCAGGGCTCTTGCAGCTTTACCTGTTGTGACGAAGAGGGGGTTTCACCCGGTGCTGCGTGCATACAAAGGACACCTGCTGAAATTCCCTTTTTCGATACAGCTGTTAAAGCTACAGGAGCCCTGTCCTCCTTTCCATAGGGTCACCCTAGCTACTACTATGGCTAATATTTGTTTCTTACCCGCCTGTTCCTCTGGATCAAGGCAGGGAACTACATCAAATTCAAAACAGCATAAAATACATAAAACTGATTAAAAACATGCAAAACTCACACATTCTTAGAATAACAACATTATTATTAAACTAACAATGAGCTTGGCAAATGAATTATTACCTGCAGGGAATGTTGCAACTAAATGAAGGCTGTAGGTCCCAAGCCTGGAGATTGATTTGTGGGAGTAGTGTGGGGAAGAGAGAGGCAACGGAAGGGCCCCAAAACAGAGTCCTCCCCCTCCTTTATTTTATTTATTTATTTAAAACGTTTCTTGGCCGCCTTTCAGGGGCAGAGGTCCTCTCAAGGCGGCTTACCAGTATTAACAGCAATAAAATATTAAAAATATGAAAAGCCATAAAAACACAATTGCAATAAAGCAGCGATTAAAACAATGAAACCAGCAGGAACCACTTTACTGTTTTTATATCAGGCTTGTAAATAGCTCCTCACACATGATAAATAAGAAATTATATCCAGGTGACCAATTGGAGAATATATATTTTTGTGATACGAAGGTGTTGATGGTGCTTCCTTCCTCCCCTTTCTTTCATGCTATTTGTTGTACCACAGGTAATAATATGGTATACGTTGGAAGGCAGGGTAGTGAATTCCTATTTACTTTTTTAGGCTAGTAACTTATTTTCAAGGCTGGTTTGTGTTGTAGTGACAGGACGCTAGACAGAAGCAACATAAACCCTTTATCAGAAGGATTACCACTGTGAACCAAATAAAATAAATACAATGCATTATTATGTGATGGCATTTTTATTACCTTAATGGTGGTTTCACATGGACCAATGGCCGGACTGGGGTCTGCCCAGAGAAGAGCCTTCTTTTCTTTGGAACTCCCTGCCCTTGGAGGTTAGGCAGGCACCAACACTGTGTTCCTTCTGCTACCTTCTGAAAATCGTGCTATTCCAGGAAGCCTTTCTTAATTGACAAGCCACCGTTTTTAATTGGTATTTTATTGGTACTCTGCTTTAAAAAGAACAATTTATTATGTATTTTAATCTTTTTATCTTTTTAAAGTTTCACCCTTATGTTCAGCACTCTGGAATCCATCTAAGATGTGGAGCGGTATAGAAATGTTGGAAATAAAATAAATAAATAAATAAATAAATAAATGGTAAAATAAATATAATCTTCATTTTATTCAAATGTATGTACCGCTTTCCACAAAGGTATCAAAGCGGTGAACATATATAATGGCATAAAACCAACAATAAATATAACAGGAAAAACAACACCAATGAATCGGTAATAAAACCATGCACTCTGCTGTGTGCTACAAACCATAGCTGGCTGGATCGCGCTTCAGGGAAAGCTGGTGTAAAGAGATGAGTTTTAAGACAACGTCCCAATGTCAGAACTGTGGTGGCCTGTCTAATCTCAGTTGGTAAAACTATTCCAGAGAATGAGTACTGCAAAAGACTGGACTACTGTAATGCACTGTCCTTGGGGCCGCCTCTGAAGACGGTTCGGAAACTTCAGCTGGTGCAGAATGTGTCCGCCTGAGTATTGGTGGGGGTGAGGTGATTTAATAACAATAACAACAATAACAATAATAATATATTTATTTCTTACCCGCCTCTCCCTAAGGATTGAGGGGGGAACAACATCAAATACAAAATAGTATAAAATATATAAAACTGATTAAAAACATACAAAACCAATACATTATTAAAATAACAATATAACGCTTAAAATTCAACTAGGTAGGCCTGCCAGCATAATGCCACATAACACCCAGACTGCAGCAGCTGCACTGGCTATCTGTGTGCTTCTGACCCCAATTCAAAGTGCTGGTTTTGACCTTTAAAGCCCTAAGTGGTTCGGGACCAAGTTATTTGAAGGACCGCCTTCACCCATATCACTTTAAGATCAGAAAGAGAGGCCTTTCTCACCTGCCCAACAGTGAGAGAAATGAGGTGGGTCTCCACATGGGAGAGGGCCTTTTCAGCAGTGGCCCCACACCTGTGGAACGAACTCCCACCGGAGGTCCGCTGTGCACCATCCTTGGAAGCTTTTAAGAAGGCGTTAAAAATGTTTCATTTTACCTTGGCCTTCTCATGATGAGTACTGTTTTGCTGCTATTACCCTTGCCATTCTTGATGGTTTTATTGTTAGCTTTTATTGTTTTAGTTGCTATTTTACTGTGTGTTGATTGCTTTTAATGTTTTAAACTGTTCTTATGTATCGTTGTAGGTTGCTTGGGAGGGCTTCTGCCCTGAAAGGCGGCCAAGAAATGATTTAAATAAATACATAATAAATAAATAAATGCTCTTCTGCAAGCGCTCCTGAGGCAAATTTTAAGATTATTTGGAGGCAATGCATGAGTGATTAATGATTTGATATGTATTACTGGGCTATGCACATAGATTCCAGAGCATTGTTCTGTTTTATTTTAGGGATACACATTTTAAAGTGTTTGCTTCTGAATTACTGCTTGTTGCTACTAAAGAAGGGGTTTATATAAATATTATCATAGAATTGTAGAATCATAGAATTGTAGAGTTGGAAGGGGCTTATAAGGCCATCGAGTTCAACCCCCTGCTCAATGCAGGAATCTACCTTAAAGCATCCCTTACAGATGGTTGTCCAGCTGCCTCTTGAATGCCTCTAGTGTGGGAGAGCCCACCACCTCCCTAGGTCATGGGTTCCATTGTTGTACTGCTCTAACGGTCAGGAAGTTTTTCCTGATGTCCAGCCGGAATCTGGCTTCCTGTCACTTGAGTCCATTATTCCATGTCCTGCATTCTGGGTTGATTGAGAAGAGATCCTGGCCCTCCTCTGTGTGACAACCTTTCAAGTATTTGAAGAGTGCTATCATGTCTCCCCTCAGTCTTCTCTTCTCCAGGCTAAACATGCCTAGTTCTTTCAATCTCTCCTTATAGGGTTTTGTTTCCAGACCCCTGATCATCCTTTATATTTGAAATGCCTTGGGTGGTAGACCTCATTAAACTGTTTCCTAGCACATTGAGCGTTAACACTCTAGTTTTGGTGTATCCATAAATCCCTTGTGTGGCGAGTCCAAGGGAGATACCTCCCCGCCCATGGTAGTGGGTTCGATTGAAGCCCAAGTGAACTGGACAAGGGCGGTGGTGCAAAAGCCAAGGTGTGTGATGGATAGGGTGGTGGCAGCTTTTGCTTTCTAAGCAGCAAAGAATGCTGAGCAAGGGAGGGAGGAGGAAGAGGACTTTCAAGTCAGAGAACGAGAGGGAGGGCGGAGGCGTAGCAACAGCAGCCTTGGAAACAAAACACTCTGGCTCAGTTCAGACAATATGGTAGTCAACACAGCGTGAAAATGCCCCTCAGCAGTTGAGTCTTTAGGGCGTACTCCCCACACGTGTTCCAACTCCACCGTTGTGTGACAGTGGGCTACCGTGGAGTTGAGTAAAATCCGTTGCGATGTTTGATTGACGGTTCCTCTGCCCTCTCTCCTCCCCCGGTCCTCCCGATGATACCCTGTCAGCCACTGCTGCAAAAAAACAATCTCGGGGGCTCTTCTAGAGCGGCACTCGCTCCATTCGCCGCTCGTGCCAGGGAACTCTGTTGCCAGTGGAAAAATCAACTCAACGCAATGGAAAACTCCACGGAGCCTGCCACACAACATACAACACAACTGTTGTGCAGGAAGTCTCCTCTTCACAACTTGTCCCCCCCCCCCCCAAAAAAAAATGTTGTGCAGAGTTTTCCTGAAAGACAACACATTTCTCAACAGTGGTGTAAAAACTGTTGAGAAACGTGTTGTCTGAACTGAGCCTCTGGGAACAGTTAGTTGGATGGATAGACCATCCTCAGCACTCCGCTGTAATGGGCTTGGGGCTCCTATTTCCGAGAACAGAGGCCTTGATATGGCCCAAGCCCTGCCCCTGGGCATAAAAGGGTGCTGAGAAAACACTCAGGGGGATCGGGGACTTGTGGAGAGCTCCACACCTAGATACATGCATGCCACAGCCAAATGAATTTCTGTCTCTCACAATCTCCTTCCCTCATAACGAATTAATAGTGCATTTACAACTATTAGCCTGAGAGATGCATGTTAACACGAGTTGAGAGCTCCCTGCCCTGAACAGCGTACAGTCTAAAATGCACTTCATAAACGATGCCTTTACTGTGAATTTTAGTAAAATGCATTTTCTTTCTATAGGCTGCAGCAGCCACATTTTTCCAACCCCGTGCATCTAGTACTGAGAAGAAAACCGCAGAGGAGGGCGGAGGGAAAGCTGCAACCGCCCCGCCTACATCCCAAGTTTTGACTGAAGACTGCGACCCTAAAAGGTCAGCCTGCCAAGGGGTCATTCCTCATTGCCATTGTGGGGTGACCTCCTCCTCCCTGACAAATCCAGGTGTGAGGAGAGACCCATTGCCAGGCAGCACCAATATTTTCCCAAATTGAAGTCCTCTTCCATTCCTTTTAGGCCAAAGACTGGGTTCCAGATGTGGCTAGAAGAGAACAGAAGCTCTATTCTGACAGATAATCCTCACTTTGAAGAAACAGAGATAATAAAAGAAGGCATGAGTCGATTCAGAGCACTGCCCGCTGAAGAAAGGATGGTAACGGAATCCCCTTGTGAAGGATTTTATCTTTTATTTATTTGTTGATCCTGTAGAAACCCTAATTTTTCACTTTTGCCCTGGAATGTGCCGCTCCTGATTGTCTATCCCGGCATCTTGTTGCATCGTTTTCAGTCTTGTCTCTCGCTCTCCCAGGATGAGAAAACTTAGAGGCTGCTGCTTAAAACATGGTCTCATGCAGCCCTCACCAACCTAGTGCCCTTGAGATACGTTTGACTCCAGCCCCCATGATGCCCAGGCAGCTGGCTGGGCATCCTGGGGGTTGTAGTTCAACATACCTGGAGGGCTCCACGCTGGAGAACTTTGTTCTCACGTTTGTGGCACAATTGTGGATGTCGGAGAAATCCACCACGGATTCAAACGGGTTCACATTTCTGTGAATCTGGCCTGAGGATCCTATAGACTTGTGGACTGGCTTTTTCCAAGTCGTGTGGATTCTGCAGACTTACGGACGGGATTTTAACTTTTGTGGGAGATTGACACAAATGCACATTTGCGCAACTGGAAATCCTACTCAGTCAGTGAGCAGGCAACAGAATGATAGATGGCTGATAATCTGCAAGACACAGACAGGAGGGCTTTAACAAAGTCTGTACAATCCCTTGGCACAATGTGGGCCTACATTCTGCCGCACCGTATAATGCTAGTCTACCAACCTATCTACCAGAACCAAAACTTAGTAGATAAGACTTAACAAGGCATGCAGGTGCAATGGTTAACATTTACCCTAGGAAAAGGTGCCGATAATGGAGAAGGGTGAGGAAAAGGGCCTTGAACACGGGTGGGAAGTCTGTGTCCCTCCAGATGAGGATGGACTACAACTCCCATCATCCCTGACCATTGGCCGTGCTGGCTGGGGCTGTTTGGAATAGGAGTCAGTTCCACAACATCTGTGGAGCAGAGGTTCCCCACCCC
Organism: Anniella stebbinsi; assembly: GCA_029215795.1. Classification (NCBI taxonomy): domain Eukaryota; kingdom Metazoa; phylum Chordata; class Lepidosauria; order Squamata; family Anniellidae; genus Anniella; species Anniella stebbinsi. The sequence goes on from JARDYH010000001.1 coordinate 367,675,871, forward strand.
TGACCTAGAAAGGCAGTGCAAGCATTCTGTCTAGACATGTTGCTCAAAAGCAGGTTTTGTTTCTGTTTCAAATGAAATACAGGAAGTAACATGAAAGAGCAGGAAGTGGAACAGAAACGACGGGCAGCTTCTCTTTGAAGCATTGTGTGAGAAAGCTCCTAGTCTGGGCACAACCTTGGCAAACTGTTGGGATCTAGGTTCATTTTGGTTTGTGACGTTTCTTTCCCACTCTTCCTCCAAGGAGCTTGGGGGCACCATGCATGGGTTCCAACCCCCAGCCCCTTTTATCTCCCCAAAATAGGGTAGGCTTGACTGACGGTGACTGCTCCCCAAATCACCCAGTGAGCTTCACAGCTGAGTGGAGATTAGAACCTGGCTCTCCAACCTTAGTCTGAGACTAACTACTACATCAGTTCTTCTTCGTGGTCTCTGTGCATCACACATATGGGCTCGCGCCGACGCCGAGCCTACTTCCGGGAAACTTCCTAACTAGCTTAGACTTTTGGCGGGAACCCCTCCCCCCACCATCCTATCGCGCATGCTCAGGGTTCCCGCCCTTAACCTACCTCAGTTCTTCTTCGACCGCTTCGCTGTTAGCCTCGCGGGAGACTTCGTCTTTAACGTTCGTACTTTTTCTGCAAATATAAGAAGAATAGTTGTAGATAGTTTAGTTCTAGTTAGCTTAGGCGATTTTCTTAGTGATAGTTAGTCTATTGCAGCTGAAGTGTGGGACAATGATAGTGTTATATGGGAGAAACCAGGAGCAATATTGCTGCAGGACTATCCTATCCATCAGTTTCCTCATTGAATGAGAGCATCCTAGCTGAAAAAGAGTGTGTCTCTTCCTGGGCTTGACAGGTGGATAACTGAAGCCAGTATCCAATGCTTCTGCCACTGCACTAGCCAGAACGGCCACTAGCATCACAGGAAGCTACCACAACCCAGGAAACTAGCCGAAACTGTTGCTTCCGGAATGGGACATGTCAGTGGAGCTCGCGGAAGGGAAGTTGGCTTCCTGTTGCCCTGGCAGTCATTCCCACTCGGGCAATGGGTTTAGCACTGGCAAATTGCCGGCATTGGATACCGCTCTCTCTCCTATATTCCCTGGGCATGTTTAGCCTGGAGGAGAGAGGATTGAGGGGAGACATGAGAGCACTCTTCAAATACTTGAACGTTTGTCACATAGAGGAGGGCCAGGATCTCTTCTCCATCAACCCAGAGTGTAGGACGCAGAATAATGGGGTCATGTTACAGGAAGCCAGATTCTGGCTGGACATCAGGAAAAACTACCTGTTAGAGCAGTACAACAATGGAACCAATGACCTAGGGAGGTCGTGGGCTCTCCCACACGAGAGGCCTTCAAGAGGCAGCTGGACAGCCAAGGATGCTTTAAGGTGGATTCCTGCTCTGAGCAGGGGGTTGGACTCAATGGCCTTATAGGCCCCTTCCAACTCTACTATTCTATGACTCTGTGATTCTAATCTATGAGAAGGATTTACCCTTAAAGGCAGCCTAAAAATAATTTCAAATAAGTAAGTAAATGTCCAAAACTGACAAATCCTAGTGTCGCCTGTGCCATCTTCTACAGAGTTACAGTCTGCCTCGGCCCCAATTACAGTTGAACTCATTGCTGGCTGTTGTTTCTATTCCCTTAAGGCTTGGACTGAGAAAGCCAAAGGAAGAGACGTCGGTGATCCAGCTGAAGGAAAAAAGCGGAAGCGCCTGGAAGCTGTTAATGGTGACAGGCAAGAAAGTGAAGTACAAGCATCGGAAGAGGATACAGGCTCAGCCAAAAAGCCCAAATCCTTTGAGCAGTCTACCATCACAAATCTATCAGCATTTGCCTACAAGCAGAGCTAGACTCACTGGGCGCCTCTCTAAGGCCTCTTGTTGATTAACTTTAGACTGTTGTACGAACCAACCTGCCAGCTCTCCAAAGGAAGTGTGGTTGTGCTGAACTTCCAGGCAAAGAACCTCTTCCTGGAAATATTGCTACCCACCTGTTACATGTAGCTTAAGGTTTACCTGTGTTTCATAGGGTAGTTGTAAATTGGGTTTGCCATTGTAGGCATTCGGGTGTTGCCTTTTTATGCCATGCTACTTGGGAGTTGGTCTCATTAGGTCTGGTTCATGGAGCCAGGGCCAATTTCACCCTGACTAAGGGTTGTTCTTCTAATAGTGTGTTGCCTTTTGGACAGTATCCCTCAGCAGGCAACAGCAGGCATGATGAAGGAGAAAAGGTAGCGTTGGCAGTCCAGGAGCTGACCTGTACTCCAGGTTAACATTGAGTTGTTGTTCTAGGTGTTCCTTACATTGTTAAAAAGCTATGCAATGTAGCAAAGCCTTTGTCAGGTTCTGTCACTTGTTTGGTTCACTTTTCATCCCAAAAGACCTGTAAATGCCTCTGCTTGCCTCATTGTGTGCTGACAGGTGCCATGAATGAATGATGAAGCCGTCTTGCCACATGGCCAAGCTGAATAGGATTCGCACAACCTACATCCGTTTTGTGCAACTTGTTCCAGGAAAAGAATCCGAGAATACTATATTTTTATGTTACTGGTATTACTAAATAAAACAATGATCTTTTTGGATCTTGGCTGTTCAACACTTTTTCGTTTTCAGCGCCTTATGCTGCCGCCTTTCCAGATACCTTACACACAGGTAACCTTCGTTGGCTGATTCTTTTAAAGTCAGGAACAAAATAGCTATTTATTTTTTTCCCCAGAGAAACCAGTTTGGTTTAACCAAACGTTCCTGTCCAATGTACGGAAAGGCACAATCCATGGGCAGCCTGTCTTGCACCAAGTGCCATTGGCTTGAACGAGTTGCACAAGGGCCGTTTCTCATTCTCCCTTCCCCATCAGCCAAAAAGTCATGAAAATCGTTCTTGTGACTTTAACTCAGTGGGCTGGTTTGCACAACATGAGGGTGGTTGATAAGCCACGGTGGCTTAAATTTTGCATGCCGGCGTGATTTATGTAATTACCCTCACCAGACACAGCTTGTTGTGTCTTCTGAATTTGGCAGGGGTGGCAGCTTGTTGGGATGGTTAACAAACCACCCAGAGCCCATGGCCTGTTGTAGTGTTGCGAGGTGGTTTGTAAGCCATCCTCACCGGCTTCAGGTAACACAAGGCGCCATGATGGAGGCTTGAATTGGTGTCTGGGCACCGCAGCCCCCGTGGCTTAAATAAACCATGGTAGGCTGTGGTGATCATGCGATCTCCCACAGGGGAGAATATTCCAATCGATATTTCTGATTGTGCTTCCACATAAAATGGGAAGAGCCAGAATTGGACCAAATGGAGCCGGAGCTCAGAGTCCACAGCAAAAGGGAGGGCCCAGTGGTAGAACTTATGCCTTTCATCAACAATGTCTGAGGTTCAATTTCTGGCATCTCCTGGTAGGGCTGGGAGAGGCTCCCGTCTGAAACCCTGGAGAGCCGCCGCTGCTCGTCAATGTACACAATACTAAGCTAGATGGACCAACATCTTGATTCAGTACAAGGCAGCTTCCTATCCATATAGCTGAATAGGATGTAGGTTAATAGGAGAGCCATATCAAGGGACACACACATTTCAGTGTTACACTATCCTTCAGGTCTTTTTTTAGGGGAATATAGGAAATGTCAAATGATAAGACGTTGCATTTTCCTTTAAGAAGTAGCTTAGGGATTTTCTGTCCTTTGACTGCACAGTTGTCATTACATCAAGAGAAGTGCATGTGAGCCACTTTGAGCGAACAAAAAAGTGAATATATACCTATGAAATATTATTACTGTTACATGGTACACCTGCTCTCTGATGGGTGCTCACGCTGTACTGCAGGGGAGTGTGTGGGTTGCTAGCAAGTGGTTGAAGAATCCTGAAAGGATTGGTTAGGCCTCATCTTGAGTACTGTATCCAGTTCTGGGTACCGCACTTCAAGAAGGATGCAGACAAGCTGGAGGGGGGTTCAGAGGAGGGCAACGAGGATGATCAGGGGTCTGGAAACAAAGCCCTATGAGGAGAGACTGAAAGAACTGGGCATGTTTAGCCTGGAGAAGAGAAGACAGAGGGGAGACATGATAGCACTCTTCAAATCAGTTGAAAGGTTGTCACACAGAGGAGGGCCAGGATCTCTTCTCGATCATCCCAGAGTGCAGGACATGGAATAATGGGCTCCAGTTCCAGGAAACCAGATTCCGGCTGGACATCAGGAAAAACTTCCTGACTGTTAGAGCAGTACGGCAATGGAATCAATTACCTAGGGAGGTCGTGGGCTCTCCCACACTAGAGGCTTTCAAGAGGCAGCTGGACAGCCATCTGTCAGGGATGCTTTAAGGTGGATCCCTGCATTGAACAGGGGGTTGGACTCAGTGGCCTTATAAGCCCCTTCCAATTCTACGATTCTATGATCTGGGGTGGTCTTTTATGCCCCTTCTAACTTGCTGATTATAGAGAAAATGCTTTTCCTTTTTTCTCATGTGTCAGCTCAGTTGATAGTGCTTTTGAGTCCCGGAGATAAAGGGCTGTGAACCTATAGAACATGGCCACTTTTATCCAACTGACACTTAAGTTGCTATTATTCAGCAGGGTTATTATAATTGCCACTCAATGATAGGTTTTGTTGGGCAGAAGAAATTCAAGATGTTTTTTGCAAGGATAAGAACAAATTGCATCATTGATCCCAGGGTTAAGATATCCCAAGGTAAATTAGCAAAGGGATGCAGGAGCACAGCTGTCCATAGCTGCTGTGGACCACAAATAAAAAACTGAGCCACTTTGCTTGTTCGTTCAGAGGTGTTTTGAGAAGATTGCCATTTTAAAAAGCAAAGAGCAGTTTGCTAGTTTAGTGTGAGCCAGAAATATCCAGCTCAAATTTCACACATTAAAATCTCACGCATCTTTCCACCCTGTGCCAGTCAACTTGGAATATAATATTTGCTTGCCCTTCAGAGCTACCATAAAGGTTCCTGAAGTAATGTATGTGAATACTCTTAAGGAGATACATAAGTAGTAAATATTGCTGTTAACCTCATGTAGGGAGCAATCCCATTGCCCCTAGACAGCATCTGAAGGGCAATAGGATAGTTCGGATTCCCTAATCTGAGGTCGGAGACAATGTCTCCCTAGCAGATTTCTTTATTCTGATGTTTTTAAAGAATTCTTTATTGTTGGTCTTTGTTGCCAGACAAGCCAATATTCTGCTGATTTTGACATAGAAAGGAAGGTTTTATTCCAGCTTGGGAAAGCATAGGAGAAATCGGCCATTCTAAGGGCCAAGCCTGACACTCAAAGCAGAATGGTATATGTGATACAAGGCCATGAATCCCCCCACCCCTGGCATGACCATGACTCTTCAGTTTTGACTCCTACCCTCCCTTAATCCTATCTTCAATTTACATTAAGTCTCCAAAATGTCATCCCAAGAGAGTCACCAGGAAATCCACTCATCAGGTGTTAATGTTTACCTGTTTGTCTGGGTCTAGAGGAAGGAAAGGTTTGATTTCCAAATAACATTTCGATAAGACATTGTTTAAGGATTATGGCCATTGTTTCTCATATTTAGGGGCATATAACCAGCTCCCAGACAGCCCAAAAGGGAGGGGGTCTCTTCGAACCAAGAGAAGCCTCACTCTTTCTCACAAGAGGAATCTTGTGGAATTCCCTCTTCTTCCTTTCTCTCTTTCTTTCTTCACCGGAGGGGCACCCCACTGCCTCCAACTTCATCGCACCCCAGACCATGCAGATATGGAGAGGTAACCAACCGCTTACTAACTTCTTCCCAACAAGTCTACTTTCTTACCAGGTTTCCCCCTCTCTTCTCTTCTGTTACTGCCCAGTCAACTTTCCCTGCTTCTCTCTTCAGGGAGAGTCAACTTGCTAGTGGCCTCTCTCTCCATTCACCAACTTTGCTACCAGCCTCTATTTCCTTCCCATGCCAGTCCCGAGATCCACCCCCCCCCATCTCTCCACAGTCCAAAACTTCTTCTGCTCTCCTCTTCTAGTCAGTTACACCAAACCATTGCTTTCAATGTGTCTGTCTTAATCATTAGAACTTGAATTTTGTACAACAGAATAGTCCCAATTATCAGAACTATGTAGGAGCATTTATAATGCCAAACTATATGTTAAGCTTATCAATTCCCAAATATAGGAAAGCTTTCACGCTAGCCAGACTAAATGTTCTACCTTCCGCGCTTCTGGAAGGCAGATATAATAAAATCCCTGTCCAAGAACGGTTATGCCCATGTGATATGGGAAGTGTAGAAACTGAAGCTCATGTACTACTCCATTGTCCTTTTTATCGTGGCCTCCGCAGAGATTTAATTACCCCAATTCTTCTTAAAAAACCAGGAAGATCTGAAGCATTTTACTTAGAATATCTATTATCAGATCGGAATTCTCAGGTCACATACAATGTAGCACGATTCAGTGCATCTGCTATCACCTGTAGAAAAATGATGATGAATTGAGGATAGCAAAATTTGTGGAGGCGCTATTACTGTTATGTTTAGGATATTTTATGTCTCAGATACGTGACTTTTGGATCATTTTTTATAATAGTTGTAATTCTATCTATTTTAATTTGCTGTTTTCTTGTTGTTATTTTTAATTGGTTTTTAATAATTGCTGTATTTGTAGCTACTTTTAATCTGCTGGTCTATGACCGTAATAAATTATATTTGGATTTGGATTTGGATTTGGGTTGAGGCGCTTTTTACTTCCGATTATTCGCATTATCGAATGCGCATTAAATAGCTACTTAAAATTTACCGCGGGAGTTAAAAGGCCTTATGGCCATGTAAACATGCGATTATCCGCATGTAAACAACTTTAAAGCGCATTTCATACGGCCCGTAATGCGCTTCACTGCCTCTTGTGAATAGGTATTAGGAGTAAATGCACTTATCCGTATATGCGCATAATCGGGCAACCGGGCGTCAAAGCGAAATCTTGTAGAGGGGACCTTTAATTCTTTTCAATAAATTACTCCTGGGTTAAGCAATCATGTCTTCAATCTCTGAAAATCTCCTTAAGGTGCATAACTTTGGGACGCCCAGTGCTCAAAGTTTAAAGATCCCTTCAAGTGTCAAAGTTGCATGTCTGAAAGCGCGCTCAGGCATACAGGCAACGAGGACACTTGCTAGCATCTTGATGTTGTTATCAATATGCTCCTCAAAATGCTTATCTGCGTCTCTTATTGTCTGCCTGCATCATTTTTGTGCAAGCTTGTGCTTCCTTTTGTTTTGCTTACTTGGGCAAGTTTTCCATTTTCTGAAGGAAGTTTTTTCTCTAATAAAAAAGAAAAGGAAAATATGGGGAGTTGGTCTTCATCACTGTGGCCCCCTCCACAAGGATGCGCTTTTGCGCCCGGTTCGGGGATTATGCGCATTATCGCGGAGGCGCATTTACGCCTAATCCCTCTGCGCGAGAGGCGGCGAAGCGCATTAATTGATGTCCAAAAAGCGCTTTAGAAGACGTTAATGCGCATAATCGCTTGTTCACACGGCGAAAATGCGCTTTAACAGCCGGAGCAAAATAAAACTCGCGATTTAACGCGCATTCGAAAATGCGCATTATCGGGGAGATAACGCGCCTGTACGCCCGTTTTGTGCTCCGCTGGTGTGGAGGTAAAATTTATAATGAGCCTTCAAGGCTCATTAAACGTCTCGTGTGGAGGAGGCCTGTGATAATGATACTCCACTTTCCAATGACCTGGTTTGCATGTTTCTCCCTCAACAACCCAGAGTTCTAGTTTTTCCTGTCACAGGCACAACCCAGGAACAGGACATTCCTGGGTTGTTCTGTAATCTAGAAACAAAGGGGAAGCGACGAACAAGCAGAAGGCAGCACGTGTCCTCACTCCTCTGCAGCCCTGACAACCTATGGGTTAAAGAATCCATGGGTTGTTCATTACATCCAAACCGGGCCAGTGTTGTTCTTCTGTGTGTTTTCAGTCCTTTGTGTCACAAAAGAAAGAGTCTTTTTTTTTTTGCACAATAAATACTGCCAAATACCAACAGCAAAGTGCTACTGAGGTTCCTGTGATGTTAGTTCATCACTTCCTGTTTAAAAGGTCATTCTATTTTATTGCTTCCTGTCGATCACAGCAGCGGGATTAAAGATGAGGTCCCCCTTCCCAGTTGTCGCAATGTCAGTTTCTATTTCCAGGGGTGGTGAAAGGAGGCTTTAATTACTTTTTTTTCTTTACTGTCATTATTTTTATAGCAAAATAATTTATTTAACTCTGTGTGTGTGTGTATGTGTGTGTGTGTGTGTGTGAGAGGGAGAGAGAGACAGAGAGAGAGAGAAAAGGAAGGAGGGAGGGAGGGAGGGAGGGAGGGAGGGAGGGAGAGAACAGAAACTGACACTGGGAATTTCTTCAGGAAGAAATCATTAAAATGTGATGGACCTGCAAACAGGAGATTGATTAACTCTGACCTTTTTGTGTAAGGGGGAACCTCAGAATAAAAGCAACCTCAGTGTTTGGTTTTTGAGAAGTTTTGATATTTTAGAAATGGAGCTCTTCTGTTTATTGATTAAACAAGATTAAATAATATTTGACCTTAGCGCAGCCGTTATCTGAAAGCCAGGTTCAAAGGTTTATCTGTTACGGCATGCTATCTTTGCCATAGATCAATAAAGAGATACAAAGGCAGACAGATACAGTACATTCCATACACTGAAGAAAGTTAAAGAGGCAAAGAATTCTGGCATTTGCATCAAGCAGTTTTACCTACTTTCCTTCTACGGTAATATTCTGAACCGACGCAAGTCCCAGTGATTGGCCTGGGAACAGCAGACGCTGCAGTTTTACTGAAGCAGGCAAAAAAGCAACCAGTAATTTGGATGGGAGACCACACTGAGAGCCAGAAGGAAGTGCTCGAACAAATGTTAACATACTTATTTCTAAATGTGAATCCCGCTGTACTACAGAAGCCTCAAAGTGGCTACCAGCAGTAAATACAAAACCAAACAAAACCAACTCTTAAAAGCAGCTGAGAATAGTCAGTATTACGTCTGGGGAGAATTATAAAATAATCAAATGTAAATTTAAGGGCTTGTGAGAACAGGATGGATTTCACCACTATACATGGTTTATGAAGAGTTACGGGTGGGGGAAGTAATAATTTCTGGAGCCGTTATTGATTTTCAAAATTCTTTACTGCATCAACCCATAGTGAGGCTGGGAGGGAGGGACAGATAACCATATTTCCAGTCATTGCCATCCTTTTTTTAAAATTGATTTAGACTGCAGTCTACTTCTTACTTACTTCTAAGTTGACATGCGTAGAATAGCACTGTTAATACACCTCGAGGAGGTACAAAAAAGGAGGTGAATAGAATTATTAGAAAAACGGATCATGTGTAGAATGAAAAGGTTAAAACCAACAGACATTTCAACATGGGAAAAGATGATTGAGAAGGGCTGTGAAAGAGGTTAATATAAAATATAAAGATGGAAAATTGTCAGGGGGAACCATAGCTGTAGAGCTCGCTTAATTTCTTGTGTACGTCATCTGTCCTTTGCGCCACATAAAATTCCTGCCGACCTCTTTTTTGTGCAAAAATGCATTTGGAGAAGCGAAAATATTGTAATATTTATCACATTTCCCTTCCTCTCTGTCTTATGGCACATTTTCAAGATGTCTTCACAACCATCCTCCAGAGTAGAGCCCTTTTTATTATTAATGAGCAAACCGCAGTTCGTCAGGCTAAGGAAACGGACGTCATTTTTTCTTGAATGTTGCCAAGCAAACATCAGATGTGGTGGAGCAGTGTGAGAAGACATTTTGCTGTTCTCAGTGGGGGTTTTCCTTCCTAATATCTGCCTGCTGAGACAAATTGCATGGCTTTCCCAAGCCCTCACGATCCTAATGCAAGGTTCCACATCAGTAAAGCTCGGAACTTTGCAAATAATTGAACTGCAACTTGCACACGGATGATGCTACATCAAAATAATAAGGGGTTGCCAGATCAATAATTCAAATAGAAGTCTTGCATTGGCATGGTGGGCTTGAATGGGGAAGGATTACTGATCAGGTGAACGGCAGTGGTGAGGGAGGGTTCTCCCATCCTGCTGTGGACAGATTCTACGGCTAGGTTGTCCTCTCACTGTCATTATTTAAATTACCTCCTACACTGCTACTAGCTTTATGTGGTGGGGGAGGGAGAAAGGGAGAAATAGGCACAATAAAGGCACTTGATCAAATTTGTAGATGCTCTCACAAGGCAGACATTTAATGGCAAATAAATAAATCTGGGGAATCAATCTCAGGTCCCCTCTACAAGAATTCAGTTTGACGCCCGGTTGTCCGATTATGCGCATCTTTTCGCAATCACTTTTACACCTAATCCCTATACACGGGAGGCGGTGAAGCGCATTACCAGTTGTATGAAAGGCGCTTTAAAGGTGTTTAACGTGGAGAATCGCTTGTTTACATGGTCATAAGGCACTTTAACTCCCGCAGTAAATTAAAACTTGCTATTTAACGTGCATTCGATAATGCTTGTAATCGGACAGAAAAAGCGCCTCAACCCCCGATTTGCGCTCCGTTCATGTGGAGGTAAAATCGGTAATGCGCTTTGAAAGAGCTTTAAATCACTCTTGTAGAGGCACCCTCAGATCTGCCGGCATAATCTGGAGGTTGGCACTAACATAAAGGTTGTAGAAATCCAGCCTACAAGAGGCCCGTGTGGCCGGTCACTCCATCCCTGTGGGTGGAGATTCTGTACAGCCAGCCAGCCTGTTCTCAGTGCATCCAGACTGAAGGTTCCAGCAGAGCAAAACAGCATTGCTTTCCCTAGCTCAGGGGGCACCACCAGATGATGTTGGATTCTAACTCCCATCAACTTCAACCAGCATGACTAATGGTCAGGGAATGTGTGGGAGTTGGAAGGCTAAGGTTTCCCCACCCGTATCCTAGATAGTACCACTTCAGGCTGCAGGCGGTGGGCAGGAAAAGGAATTGAGAATAAAACTGCCAGTATCATACTGCATTTATACAAATCTATGGTGTGACCACACGTAGAATACTGTGGACAGTTTTGGTCAACACACCTTAAAAAGGTATTGTACAGTTGGGAAAAAAAATGCAGAAAAGAACTGAAATGATCAAGGAGCTAGTGCAGCTTCCCTATGAGGGGAGGTTACAACAGCTGGGATTGTTTAGCTTGGAAAAAAGGAGGCTGAGGAGAGCCATGATAAGAGCCGTACAAAATCATGCATGGCGTGGAGAATGTGGATAGGGAGTAATTTTTCTCCTTCTCTCAAAATACTAGAACCCAGTGGGGTCATCCCATGAAGCTGATTGCTGGGAGATTCAGGACAGATCAAAGGAAGGACTTCTTCACACAGCACAGAGTTAAACTACGGAATTCCCTTCCACAAGATGTGGCGATGGCCACCAATTTGGATAGCTTTCAAAGGGGGTTGGATAAATTCCTGGAGGAGAAGGCTATCAATGGCTGCTACTCCTGATGGCTATGTGCAATCTCCAGTATCAGAGGCAGTAAGACCATGTGCACCAGTTGCTGGGGAACATGGGTGGGAGTGTGTTATGGACCATTGTCCTGCTTTGTAGGTCCCTGGCCGACAGCTGCCTGGCCACTGTGTGAACAGAGTGCCGGACAAGATGGACCCTCACTCTGATGCAGCACGGCACTTCTTTTGTTCTTTTGAAGTTGCCTGTCTGAATACTCTCTCCTGAAGAAAAAAAATCAATTTTCCACAGAGTATCAATGCTTCTAAACTGGGCCGGCCCAACCGTTAGGCAGAATGAGACAACCCATCTCAGGCAACCGATCTTGGGCATCCCGAAAGGGCAGCAAACTGATAGTTATTTATCTTTTCTTGTATTTTTACTCCCTGGGAGAGTCGTGTGTGGAATTTTCTCTCTCAGATGGAGGCGGGAGGGGGGCACCACCTGCTGTTCTGGCCCTGGCTGTGATGATCTTATCTGGTTGCTGCTCTATTTGTCTCAGCTGGGTTTCTGCGAGGTTACGCTCTCCTCTGAACACTGAGCTGCCACGTTGTGGCTATTTTCTCTTGTTTTTAATGTCATTAGCATCCAAGGGGGCGGGGAGGACGTGAGTCACTAATGTGTCTTTGTGACATGTTTCCCTTTCCCTGCCTTCTCAGCAGCCTACAATTTCCTCTCTTCCATGTGGGAGAGCGTAATACTGACCACGGATCTCATGGACAGACAAAGAAGGTTTTCTCAGCCGAAGCCTAAAAACGAATGCAGCTATAAACCGTGGGGCTTCTGATGAAGAAGTCCGCAGAAGGGGGCGTGCATTGAAATAAGGGTTCTCCATTATAAGCTGCAGGACCGTGATATCCTGATATCTGTAAAAATAAACGTTTTTAAATGAATGGGGGAGGGGGCATTGTAAGAGCCACATGGCTGGGACAGGCCAAAGGCCTCTTTAGTCCACCATCCTGCTTCCAAGAGTTCCTAACCAGATGCCTCCAGGAAGACCACAAATAGGACGTGAGCATATTAGCATACTCCTGCCTGCTGTTCCCCAGCAACTGGTATTCAGAGGCTGCATGCATGGCGTACAGCCGCAAGGGCCGACCTTCCCATGACATGGGGTGGATCCCCTGCAACAGGCGGCAGAATGGGAGGAGTACCTAGCGGGAGCAGCCTCCTGCCCTTTAGATCCTCTCAAGGCAATCCAGAGGGCCATCTAGGTGATCTCCAGAGACACCCCCACCCACAATGCCTGGCTCTGAGGAAGGGCTCCTCGGAGCCAGGCACCTGGGCCTGGCCAGCTCTCTGGAGAGCCACGGAAACTGCTTTTTAATGGCTGACGTGGCTCTTCAGAAAATAGCAGCAGTAATGGCGATGGCGGCAGCAGCCATGGGGAGGTAGGTGTGAAACATGGTATGGAGATGCAAAATGCAGCACTTTTTTGGGGGGGGGACATGCATGCAGGAGTCTTAGCTGTGGGAAGGTGGGACTTGGCAGGTGGGGTGGATAAAGACCTCCATCACACCTAATTCCCCCCCCTTGGATTGCCACCGCATTTTTTTGCCTCCTTGGTCCCCTCTACAAGGATTTGCTTTTGCGCCCGGTTAGGCGATTATGCGCATAATCGCTGAAGCGCATTTACACCTAATACCTCTGCACGAGAGGCAGCGAGAGGTGGTGAAGCGCATTAACGGACGTCCAAAATGCACTTTCCAAGTAGTTAATGCTCATAAGCGCTTGTTCACATAGTCAAAATGCGGTTTAACGGCCGGAGCAAAATAAAACTCGCGATTTAATGCGCATTCGATAATGCGCATAATCAGAGAGATAACGCGCCTCTACGCCCGATTTGCACTCCGTTCTTGTAGAGGTAAAAAAATTTAAGTGCCTTGAAAGAGCTTTAAACCTCTCTTGTAGAGGCAGCCCTTGGCTTGTTAGCTCTTCGGTTCCCTCCACCCCTCCCCTTCTCTTTCTCCCTCCAGTCAGGTCCTGTCAGATGAGCATTTCAACCAGAGCGCCTTTCTGCCGGGCAAAAAAAAGGAACGGCCCTTTATCTGGCTCTTTGGGGGCATTGAGGGAGTACAATCCTGTCTCTGCAGAGATTCGGGCCTTGTATGATTTTTAAAAAGGCTTTCGAGCCTGGCATGCAAGGTTTGGGTTTTACATTGAGGCTTGGAGCCTGATGCTGGAAGAGATCGCTTTTCCCTGCCAGGACCTGATGCAATCCATTCAAGCCCCCAGTTCCTTTCAAACTACACGGAGGCTTAAGGGCACATTAAATGCTCTTAGGGAAAATAATCCAGACTTTTAGCTCTAGGAAAGGTTGGGGAAGTGGCGGGGTGTCAGCAGGACAGGCATGGTATCATGTGAGTACCGTGCTGCGGATCCGCACACCAGGCATGGCAGGAGTGCGCTCAATTGCTGGTGTGATGGAACTAAAAGTGGAGGGAGAGCTCAGTCAGTGGAAGAGTGAGCACTGGCCCTCTCTAGCCATCATGACTACTAGCCACAGATGGGGTTCTCCTCCATGAACTGGTTTAATCTCCTTTTAAAGCTGTTCCAAGTCAGTAGCCATCTCAACATGTGAAAGGGAACCTTCCTGAAAAAGGTAGAATATAAATATGATGAATAAATTGGACCAAATGAACATCTCTCTAGGGCTTATTTCTTTTTAATAGATTCAGGGTAAGTTTTCAAATTCTGCATTGATCCAGAGGCAGTAAGCCTGTGTGCACCAGTTGCTAGGGAACATGGGTGGGAGGGTGCTGTTGCACCATCTCCTGCTCATGGTTTCCTAGGCTGCCTCTACACCAGAGGTTTAAAGCTCTTTCAAGTCTCATTAAAAAAATTACCTCTACATGAGCGGAGCGCAAATTGGGAGTTGAGGCGCGTTATCTATCCGATTATGTGTATTTTCAAATGCGCGTTAAATAGCAAGTTTTATTTTGCTGTGGTCCGTTAAAGCGCATTTTGACTATGTGAACAAGCGATTCTCCGCATTAACTACTTCTAAAGCGCATTTCAAACAACCGGTAAGGCCACCAGTTGTGCGCTCAATTACCTCCTGCATACAGTCATTTACCATAAAGCGCTTCCGAGAAGATGCGCATAATTGGAGAACCAGGCGTCAAACTGAATTCTTGTAGAGGGGGTCCTAGTCGACAGCTGGTTGGCCACTGTGTGAACAGAGCGCTGGACTAGATGGAACCTTGGTCTGATCCAGAAGGGCTCTTCTGGTGGTCTTATGTTCAGGGTAGCAACGTATTTGCCAGGTCTGCACTATCATGTGGCGAGTTCCTGCAGGAGGAGCCATGGCTTAGTAGTAGAGGGCAGGTACTGCATCTATGCGCCCCAAGGCTCAATCCCTGGCAAATCCAATCAAACATTTTCAGGAAGCATTTAGCAAGACCGGCTAGTAAAATGTGGGCTAGACGATGCCGTGGAATGCACCCCCCCCCCCAGAGCTTATCCAGAGCTTATCCAAAATGAAATTTGGCCTTCTGACTGAAGATCTTTGAGGCCCCTCCTAACTCTATGACATTATCTGCAGGGGTGGAGGGGGAGGGAAGCTTCTTCTTCTAAGCTGTGGCTGGTCTTGAGTAGCCCCTTACTACCAGGTAAGAAGGACTGAAGGTCTAACTCTGTTGAAGGAAATGGTGAAGGGGCCGGAGCATCTCCCCTATGAGGGAAGGTTACAGCAGCTGGGATTGTTCAGCTTGGAAAAAAGGAGGCTGAGAGGAGACCTGATAGAGGTGTACAAAATCATGCCTGGTGTAGAGAATGTGGACAGGGAGGCATTTTTCACCCTCTCCCATAATACCAGAACCCGACTGTAATCCCATGAAGCCGATTGGTGGAGATTAAGGACAAATAAAAGGAAGTTAAACTATGGAATTCGCTTCCATATGATGTGGTGACTGACCACCAAGTTGGATGGCTTTAAAAGGGGGGTTGGATCAATTCCTGGACGAGAAGGCTACCCATGGCTGCTAGTCCTGATGGTTATGTCCTACCTCCAGGATCCGAGACAGTAAGCCTGTGTGCCCCAGTTGCTGGGGAACATGGGTGGGTGGTGGCTGTTGCACCCATGTCCTGCTTGCGGGTCCCTGGTTGATGGCTAGTTGGCCCCTGTGCGAACTGAGTGCTGGACTAGATGGACCCTGGGTCTGATCCAGCAGGGCCCTTCTTATGAAGCTTCCGCAGGGATCCTCCTGGGGCGCCTGTGCTTGGAAGGGACAGGGGTAGGCTGACCATATGAAAAGGAGGACAGGGCTCCTGTAACTTTAACAGTTGTAGAGAAAAGGGAATTTCAGCCAGGGTGAAATTCCCTCTTCATCACAACAGTTAAAGTTGCAGGTGCTATACTAGAGTGACCATATACAAAAGAAGGCAGGGCCCCTGCAACTTTAACTGTTGTGATGAAGAGGGAATTTCACCAGGAACTAATTGCATACAAATGACACTGGCTGAAATTCCCTTTTCTCTACAACTGTTAAAGTGACAGGAGCCCTGTCCTCCTTTTCATATGGTCAGCCTAGACAGGGGGCCACCCGTGTGCCTGCTCGTCTCCAGCGAGGCCCCGCGAAGTTCCCCGCGCCTATGGGGAGTTGGGGAAGGGCGCGTCCTCGCCTTTCGGCCCTCGGCGGAGGTGTGTCAGCGGCCGCTCTTCCGCCTCCCACGGGCCGCTCAGTGCCTGCCTGCCTGCCTGCGCGCCCGGCGCTTCCGCCTGTTGATCTCGCCGGCCGCCCGGCCTGACCCTCTGACAGGCTGCGGGGCCGGGTGACGCACGGGCAGAGGGCCCAATGAGAGCGGCGCCAAAGCCGTGGCCCAAGCCACGCGCGGTATAAAGCGGGGGTCAGGACGCAGCCCGAGGGCAAAGTGAGTCCGGCCGGGAGGCTGGTAGTAGATGGGCGAGAGCCGCCGCTTGCCTCTCCTCTCCTCTCCTCCTGCCGCCGTCGAGGCGTCGTCCTTCGCTGGGCGTGAGGCAGGCGCTCCAGGGCGCGCCGTCTCGACCCTCCCCTAGCCGGCTTTTGGGGGTCGGTTCTCCGCGCGGTGTCCTCCTCCTCCTCCGGAGGGGACCGTCCTCGGCGGGGCAAGGCGCGCCCGGCGAGGGTGGGCGCCCGCCCGGCCGCTCCAAGGCTCCGGGAAAGTTCCTTTTCCGCGCCCAGCCCTCTCCGCGCCTCTCGCCTGGGCGGCTCTTGGGGCGCCCGGGGTCCCCTCCCCGCCCTTGCCGCCCGTTGGCACTTGAGCCCGCGGGGGCTGAGCGCTCGTGCGGATGGAGGACATGAAGCCGCCCCTGCGAGCCGCCAGCTGCAACGGCTACGCGCCGGCAGAGAAGAAGCAGCAGCCGCCGCCGGCGCTGCCGCCCCCCCAGCCGGCGCCCAGCCGCTCCGGGGAGGCTTCCCGCTGCTGCGCGAAGGCTGGCGCCGGCGGCGGGCAACCCTTGGAGAGCTGGAAAGAGGAGCGCACCCGCAGCGAGGAGGACAACGAGATGAACCTGCCCGCCTTGGCCGCCGCCTACGCCACCATCCTGCGCGCCCTGGGCGAGGACCCCCAGCGCCAGGGGCTGCTCAAGACGCCGTGGCGCGCCGCCACCGCCATGCAGTTCTTCACCAAAGGCTACCAGGAGACCATCACAGGTGGGCGCCTGGCCCCGGGGGTGGGGGTGGGTGGGGGGCGGCGGCGGCAAGGGTCAGAAATGTTCGGCTTCACAACAACCCCGCGAGGTAGGCAGGTTCTCCTTGTCGCCGAGGCTGAGCTAGCGTCGCTGTATTATCCTGATTCACAGAAACCAAGGTTCAGGGCAGATAAAAGAAAGCCCTTCGTGCAGTGCTGGGTCAACGATGGAATTCACTGCCACCAGATGTGGCAGTGGCCACCAATTTGGATGGCTTTCGAAAGGGGTTGGATCAATTCCTGGGGGAGAAGGCTAGCGATGGCTACGAGCCCTACGTGCTACTTCCAGTATCAGGGGCAGTAAGCCTATCTACACCAGTTGCTGGGGAACATGGGCAGGAGGGTTCTGTTGCATTTGTGTCCTGCTTATGGTTTCTCAGTCGACAGCTGATTGGCCACTGTGTGAACAGAGTGCTGGACTAGATGGATCCGTGGTCTGATCCAGCACGGCTCGTCTTATGTCCTTAATACACATGCTTCTATTGTGTTGTGCGTTGAAGGTGTGCATTTTAAAGTGCCAGTGTGATGTAGGGGTTAGAAAGTTGGACTAGGACAGGGGTCTAGCCTCCACCTGGCCATGAAGCTCATTGGGTGACTCTGGGCCAGTCAGCGATTCTCAGCCTAACCCACCTCACAGGGGTGTTGTGAGGATAAAATTGGGAAGGTGAAAGATCGCATTGGGCTCCTCGAAGGAAAAGATGGGACATGAGCGTATCCCCAAATAATAAATTTAAGTGCTATATGTCATTGCAGGTACCTTAGCAGCATCCTTGTAAGGCAGGCCGTTATGGTGCCCATGGATGGTGAACGGGGAGGGGTGAGATTAAGAGAATAGAGGTCCATGGCTATATAATGACCTTCCAATGAAATCGAGGTGACTTAAGTGCTGAGGGATACAATCCTATGCATATTTAGACAGAAAAAAGTCCAACTCCCTTCATACTGCAGCCAGCATGCTAGCTGGGGAATGTTGGGAGTTATAGGACTTTTTTCTGTCTAAACGTGCATAGGATTGCACCCTAAATCTGGATTTCCTCATTGGTCTGTAGTAGCCCACTTCTTTTATAGAGATATAAGCGGAGAAAACATGGAGATAGAATTGCACACCTTAAGATATCCCCACAAATGGGACTTCTCTAGTGATAAGAGAGATCTATATTGTTAATCCAAGATATTTTTGATTTTTTCCTGCACATTTTTGCAACGCATTTGGTTGTTACCTGATTGCTACGCAGACTTGCCTTTCTTCCTGGCTCCAGAGTTCCTGCCCGTCAGCACAGCATACTAATGTGATGTTGCATGCCGTGTTTCCTTAAAGCAAACGAAAGTAACAAGTCAGAAAGAACAACCTCATGTGGCTGTTCCCCGCTCTTCCTTGAGTTGCACCCTGCCTGTATTTCAGAACTCTTAACTGAATCCAAACAGTGTTTCCCACAAGTAGGCTCCATCCATTGGTCCTGGGATCCTGGGTTAGAAGGTGTGAATGTTAAACGTTGCTATGCCAGTGAATGGTCTGGTGAAATATTGACCATTATTTGACTGCCTCACTTTCAATTTACTTAAAGTCAAAGCTATTTTGCCATTTTATGGCACATTCAACCCAGATGGAGGGATCTTTTGGGAGCTCTTTGGCTGAGTCTGCTCATCCTGAATAAGTTGGCATCCTCCGTTCAGAGGAGGGCAACGAGGATGATCAGGGGTTTGGGGAAAAAATCCTATGAGGAGAGACTGAAAGGACTGGGCATTTTTAGCCTGGAGAAGAGAAGATTGAGGGGACACATGATAGCACTCTTCAAGTACGTGAAAGGTGGTCACACAGAGGAGGGCCAGGATCTCTTCTCAATCATCCTGGAGTTCAGGACGAGGAATAAAGGGCTTGAGTGACTGGAAGCCAGATTCCAGCTGGACATCAGGAAAAACTTCCTGTCTGTTAGAGCAACACAACAATGGAACCAAAGACCTAGGGAGGTGGTGGGCTCTCCCATATTAGAGGCCTTCAAGAGGCAGCTGGATAACCATCTGTCAGGGATGTTTCAAGGTGGATTCTTACATGGAGCAGAGGGCTGGACTCGATGGCCTTATAGGCCCTTTCCAACTCTACTATTCGATTATTCTATAACCCTGAGTGGCCACCTCTGACTCAGGTGCAGTTGGGAAAACTGGTGTAGTGTAGCGGCTGTGATGGGTTTGACCCTTGCTTCTGCTATGAACTCTCTTGGGCAAATACCTCCCCCTGCTCTCTCAGCCTCAATTTGCGATATGGGAGGTAATAATGCTAACTTACATTGTAGGGTTGTTGTCCTTTCTCCTTCTTTCCTCCCCGTTGCAGCCTCTGTGGGCGAGAGAGTGTGGGCCAGAGCTGACGTAAGGCTAAAAGTTCAGTATATTTTAAAATATATATTTAAATTCAAGCAGGAAAATCAGTGAATGCCCTTCAGCTTGCTAAACGAATGAAAGCATGCCACACAAGAAGTATTAAAATATGAGTGAGTTGTAGAAAAAAGCAATAGTAGAGTTGGAAGGGGCCTATAAGGCCATTGAGTCCAACCCCCTGCTCAATGCAGGAATCCATCCTAAAGTAGGGTGACCAGATAAAATCCAGGTCAGGGCTTTTGTAACTTTAACAGTTGTAGAGTAAAGGGAATTTCAGCCTGTGTCATTTGTATGCAATTCGTACCTGGTGAAATTCCCTCTTCATCAGAACTGTTAAAGGTGCAGAGGCCCTGCCTTCTTTTGTATATGGTCACTCTAGTATAGTGCCTGCAGCTTTAACTGTTGTGATGAAGAGGGAATATCATCAGGAACTAATTGCATACAAATGACACTGGCTGAAATTCCCTTTTCTCTACAACTGTTAAAGTTACAGGAGCCCTGACCTGGATTTTATCTGGTCAGCCTACCCTAAAGCATCCCTGACAAATGGTTGTCCAGCTGCCTCTTGAGTGCCGCTAGTGTGGGAGAGCCCACCACCTCCCTAGGTCATTGTAATGATTGTAATGATTACAAAGAAGATACATTTGTACTCATCCACTACAAAGCTGTGTGACAGTTATGTGCAAAGATCACGTCACGCAAAGTAAACTACAGTTTAAATTTTGCAGAGGCTTATTAATAAACCAATATTTGGAAAACTGTATTAGAGCATCCAGTGAAGTAGTTACGGCATGCAAAAGTGATAGTAGGCCAAACAAGTAGCAGTTTCAATTAAACTCTTAAACTCCCAGTAGTCCAAACAAGTTAAATGCAATTTAACCGTGGAGTCCAAACTTCAGGGGAAAGGAAGGGGAAATTAAAAGGAAAATTATGGTTACCTCTCTCAAGCAGAGATCTGAAGAATAGGTTCCTCAGGACCCAAGGAAGGATGGTGAAGACCTCTCCCAGGGTCCAAGATGAAGCACTCAGCCAGTTCCAAATGGGAAAATTAAACTAGAAGTGAAGAAACAGTTTTAAGAATGAAAAAGGGTAGTGGTGCTTGAGCCCCACCGGTGAGTCAAATAAAATAGTGTGGGGGAAAAAAACGGATCAAACTGCTCAGGAGCTAAGCATCTAACCCCAAAAGCTAGTTTAGAAACAATGGGCAGCTGCAGCCTTAAAAACTGACATGGTCAAAGTAAGAAACCCCCTGTTCTCTCCTTCAGAAATGTGTAAATGTCAGCCCCAAACTAGCAAAAATATGTTAGCAAAAACTAGAGCTATGCAAAGAGGGAAAACAAAAGAAGTAAACAAATTCCTTCTCTTAGGGGGCAGTCAGTTATTGAGTCACTGACTCCCCTAAACTTTCCTGCTTTCCGATTGGCCTTTTTCCTTCTTTCCAGTTGCCAGTTAGAAATTTGGTTTGGGATTGGTAAAAGACATTTTGGGTGGGCAGAAGCCTACAAAAACAGACTTTTCCCCATAGTTTAGGGCAGCTGATATTACCCTAGGCTTTATCAGGGTATACAGAAACACTCCAGATTCATGGACCTGCTAGGTGCAAGGAGTAACAAACATTGTAACTTCTTGTCATATCGATCAATTGTTCCCATGGGACTTTGCATTACTATAAAATGAAATGCCCTTGCTTTGGAAAACCATTGAACCTCTAGGTTTAGGAAGGGGCACAGAAGACATGTACTAGCATTGTTGTAACTCTACTGCCAACAATCTGTTTTAGGTATGGAGCGGTATACAAATTTAGTAAATACTAAATAATTAAAAAATCAATATTCCTTTCCCCCCCTTCCTTTTATTTTATTGCATTTATATCCTGCCTTTTTTCCTCCAAGGAACCCAAGGCGGTGTACATAAGCCTCCTGTCCATTTTGTCCTCAAAACATCAACCCTGTGAGGTAGGTTGGGCTGAGAGTCTGTGACTGGCCCAAAGCCACCCAGTGAGTTTCCATGGCTGAGTGGGGACTAGAACCCGGAACTCTCGGCTCCCAGTCCAATACTTTAGCCACTACACCACACTGGTTCTTTCCACTATTGAATCCTGTGACATCTCTGCCTGTGACCTTTGCTTGTCCATCTTCACTACTCTCAATAATGTGGAGGCCTTCTGATCTCTTAGACTGACATTGGGTTCTGATTTGGTTTCTTAGCCCAATTCAAGGTGCTGCTGCTTACCAATAGATTATGCGAGCATCTTGGGAAGACCAGTAGACCATCGCTCCCCCTCCCTCGCCCCATTATATGGTCATAGAGTTGGTAGTTCCCTGCTTGATGATGTTTAAAAGAAAATAAGAAGTGATCAACAGTGTAATTTAGATCAACAATGGAAGCAGTCATTAGAGAATATTGAAAAGGCTAGATCAAATCCGTAAGCAAAAGATTTTGTTTTGAATGTGCTGGTTTCATAAGGGGAGAGAGGATCTAAAATCTTAGTAGTATGTTGAACTTAATCTTGTTTTAATTTGTAAGGAGGGAATATGAGCCAATATATTCTTAGAATCAGGTAACTTAGGGTGTCAAACATTAAGGGCATCCAGCTGAACTGGAGTGCAATTAATTGAATCCTGGATATTTTGTCCAGGTAAAATTTAATAAGGTGAAGGAACTGTGTCATTTAAGGGATATTTTGATGGCTAAACAATACAAGAAGAGCCCTGCTTGATCAGACCAAAGGTGCCTCTAGTCCAGCACTCTGTTCATATAGTGGCCAACCAACTTTCAACCAGGGACCCACAAGCAGGACATGGTGCAACAGCACCCATGTTCCCCAACAATTGGTGCATTATAGGCTTACTGCCTCTGATACTGGAGGTAGCACTTTGCCATCAGGGCTAATAGCCATTGATAGCCTTCTCCTCTAGGAATTTATCCAACCCCCTTTTAAAGCCATCCAAATTGGTGGCCATCCCTACATCTTGTGCTAGTGAATTCCATAGTTTAACTGTGTGCTGTGTGAAGAAGGACTTCCATTTATCTGTCCTGACGCTCCCACCAATCAGCTTCATGGGATAACCCCATTGGGCTGTAGTATTATTAGAAAGGGAGGAAAAATGCTGAATTCTTAACTGCCTGGGATAAATAGGAAGAATCCTGAAGACTGACTGGGTTCCATGCATGTCTGATTGAACAAAATATAAAGCTCTTATCTGAGGATGCATTGTATACTTAAAATCAGATATGGAATTGGTTTTGACAATTGTATCTGAGGATATTTCTATGAAATTACTCATGTTATGTGATCTATAGTAGGTACAACTATGAGCATCTTCAAAAAAATTTTAACCTTTGCCTGCATATGGAGGAGGATGGCATTACCACTGGGGTAGTTTTCTCTGCCTTTCCCCTATTTTATCTTTAAGCCCATAGCAGTCGTGAGAGGATACTTGCTCATTTTTAAAATTTGTTTCAAGTCCTCTGTCTTGTCCTTTCAATGGGTCCTGTTGCATTGTGGAGCCTGTTATGAATCCTGAAGCCTTGATATACTCCATAATCCTGACTTCCTCACCAGCCCTGTCTGCTTACCGTTTCAGATAGTAGCTTCTGCATTGCAGGGTTCTGCTATGGATCAGATCTTCAGGTTAGTTTTCACAGGGAAGCAAGATGGTAAGAGATCAGCACCATGGAAAGCTCCATGTGAGGCTGGAATGAGACAGAATTGTCTATATGTTGCTCCAACAAAGAGCAACTCAAGACAGCTGGTTGGCTCCACCTCCACACTAATTGGGTTTTGTCTCTTAAAGGGATCAAGCTGTGATAATGTAGGAATGGCTATGGCATGCAAGTGTTCTCATGGCAAGAGTCCTCAGAGTCCAAAAACAGCAAGGCAACCTCCTGTGGGTACAGGGGAGTTGTTCCCTGGGATTTTTTGGATGAATTGGGTCTTGTGGAGGTGAAATCCTCATGAGGCTTTTCTAATCCTGACACCTTGTCGTCTCCTCCTCCTCCTCCTCCTCCTCCTTCTTCTTCTTCAGAGGACAAGAGGTTAAGATCCTCCAAGGACGAGGGTTCGGGGTCCTGCTCCATGACAGTTGAGCATTCCATGCGGGGCTTGGTTGATTCTCCTGTGTTTTGGGGGTTTATTTACTACCAGCTGGGGATTAGAACAGCAAGGGTTTGTCAAGCACCCGACAGCCCCGTGCATGGCTGTTGGGCTGCAAGCGTAGGACAGGAGTGGGTCTCATACCAGAAGTGTTGTGTAAAATAGAAAAGCTGTTTGTGTGTGAATCCATCTTGAAAGTGGAAGAATAAAGCTCAGCTTCCCCCTCTTTCCATTTTCCAATACACCATAATGAGTATTAAATTACACCTTTTTTCTCCTCTGCTGTTGACGGAGAAACTAGAAGATGCTTTCCAAACGATCGATTCCGTTTGCGATGGTGCGTATGATTTTGGACCTCATTAGAGACAAGCGATGACAGAACCAAGTCTTGTTGGCTCTCGTACGTCACCTTTCGTGTAAATACCATTCTGGCAGGAAAACAAAGCAGAGCGGCAGGTGTCCCCTAGAACTTGTTCTTCTCTTTTGCCTCTCCGTATCTCCTGCCATCTGCCATTTTTTTTTCACCTTGCTTCATCTGTCAGTACTTCAAGGAAAGTGCTTCATGTTGGGTCCCACTGATACGATTTAATTTTGGTCTTGGCGCCCTCTCAAACATGATTTGGAAGAATCGTACACGTTGTTTTGAGATAACATTACGCATTATCCTACTCCCTCTTGGGTATGGGCAAGGCCGTACATACTTCCTGTTTTCCTTTGTACCTTTTTGAAAGCAGGTTTCTGGTGCTTGTGTTATATTCATAACCATAAGTCATGTTTTATGTGAACATGTTTTATGAGGTACAGAGTGTGCAAAAGGCAGATCGGTCCCTTCTTCCGGTTTTGGCAAGGATCCTATGCTGTTAACAGCTTTTGAGGGGCAGACGTTCATCAGGTTTCCCTTTTCTCGGTAGGAAAAACGTTGGGAAGTGGACATTATTTTTCTTCAAAAATGATAGCATCTAGAAATTCTGACAACATGGTGGACGCACGGTATGTTCATGCGAACAATAGGTCCTTAATTTGTATGGTTAACAGTCACTAAAAGCAATTTTTGGTCATAAAGAAATATCCCTTCACCACACTGAAGGTTCTGCTCCAGGTGGTCTCCAATCAGGCCATAGGTCCATGTGGAACCGCTATTAGAAGATGTCCTCTGTTTGAAGGACTCTCCTGTCCAAGACTGGAGTAATGATAAAGAACCATGAGAATGGCCACCAGTTTGGATAGCTTCAAAAGGGGATTGGGCCCATTCCTGGAGGAGAAGGCTATCAATGGCTGCTGGTCCTGATGTCTCTATGCTACTTCCATTATCAGAGGCAGTATGCCTATGTGCATCAGTTGCTGGGGAACATGGATGGGAGGATGTTATTGCACTCATGCCCTGCCTGTGGATTTTCCGTGGGTGGATCATCTGCCACTGTGTGAACAGAATGCTGGATTAGATGGTCCCTTGGCTGATCCAGCACAGCTCTTCTTATGAGAGGGGAGAGCAGAGGCAACCGGCCAGCAGACAGAGAATACATACAGGTGATCACCTGGCCATAGTGCATTTCCACTTCCTCTTTTCTGGCGACGCATCAATGGCCACCCTTCAGTTATGGCAGAGGAGCCAAAAGGGCGTACCGATATAGGTTTTATAACACTTTAAAATCCATGGCTCCCCAGCCAGGAAGGAATCCTGAGAACTATCATTTTGTGAGGTGCTGAGTTCTTTGGTTTGTGTCAGGCTGACGAAGGCAGCTTTCCCCTTCCTATACCAGGAAGCGCACAGGGAAAGTTTGCTTGATCTAATATGAATTAGTTTAACACACATTTCCGCATAAATTGGCTGCTCAATGACCATGTGGTGGAAACACTGGAGAGGTGTATGCATATGTATAAATCTTACACAGTGACAGGGGGGTGGGAAAATGTCAGCACTGGTGCAATCCTACGCATGTTTAGACAGAAATAAGTCCCACAACTCCCAGCATCCCCCAGCTGGCTAGGAGTTGGAGTTAACCCAGCCTAGAGTCACCTCATAGACTCATAGTCTCAGCCTAACCACTGCACCACACTGCTTTTATGTGTATTGCCCAGTCTTTTTATCTGGTTGGGGAAATGAAGGGGGTGATAGGGGGGTTGTGGCCGAAACCTAGAAGAGAGGCCTCTGATGCAAACCCCGTAATGGCATGTGGGTGTGTGCAGCGTGAGTCCGTCCGTACATAAAACAGTATAGTTGGAAGGGGCCTATAAGGCCATCAAGTCCAACCCCTTGCTCAATGCAGGAAGCCACCTTAAAACATCCCTGACAGATGGCTGTCCAGCTGCCTGTTGAAGGCCTCTAGTGTGGGAGAGCCCACCACCTCCCAAGGTCATGGGTTCCATTGTCGTACTGCTCTAACAGTCAGGAAGTTTTTCCTGATGTCCAGCCAGAATCTGGCTTCCTGTAATTTGAGCCCATGATTCCGTGTCCTGCATTCTGGGTTGATGGAGAAGAGATCCTGGCCTTCCTCTGTGTGACGACCTTTCAAGTATTTGAAGAATGCTGTCATGTCTCCCCTCAATCTTCTCTTCCCCAGGCTAAACATGCCCAGTTCTTTCAGTCTCTCCCCATAGGGCTTTGTTTCCAGACCCCTGATCATCCTCGTTGCCCTCCTCTGAATCCATGGCTAAAGCTGAAACATCAATGTTGTCGGAACTTAATAAACTCCCCGGTTGGAGGATGTAGACCCTCGGTTGCTCAGAGACCCTTGCAAACCTCGCCTCATGCGTTCTGTTGACCTGCCCCCTGGCTGTCAAGATGGCTGTGATTGTGAGAAGTTGCCGGAGCGACATTAAAGCCATGCAAATAGTCTCTATAGCAACAGGTTCTCTTACCAGTGACGCCAAGTCTGAAATTCATTGGGGTGTCAGTCCTCTCTTCCTCCTCATACTCAGGGTTTTTTTAAAAAATCTTTTCCGCTTTCTCTCTCTTGCTGCGCTCCTTGCTTTCATGCAGCACCACTTCTGTTGATTGCGATTTTGCACGCTCCTAACCGTTCATCTCAAAGTTCCTCAGTCACATAATAATAATAATAATAATAATAATAATAATAATAATTTTATTTCTTACCCGCCTCTCCCTTTGGATTGAGGCGGGGAACAACAGCACAATACAATATAGATCAAATACATAAAATTAATTAAACGAGCATATAAAACAGTCATCACATTTTAAAATTCTTGGTTTAAAGTTCATCTGGGTAGGCCTGCCGGAAGAGGCTAGTCTTTATAGCTGCCGTAAACTCGGAGAGAGTGTTAAATTGACGAATCTCCTCTGGCAGGCCATTCCAGAATCTGGGGGCGACAGAAGGTCCTCTGGGTAACAGTTGTCAGCCTAGTTTTGGCTAATCTACGCCAAGCAGGATATTGCACTATGAAAGTGGTATGAAAGCGTTGTATAAAAGGCAGGAGCCACACTTCTGCTTTATAATGGTATTGAAGTGCACTGACAACTGTTGGGGCCCATTGACACTTTCCATATTCCGCTTTCATATCGCTATATCCTGCTTGGTGTGGCTCCTGCCTTTTATATACCGCTTTCATACCACTTTCATAGTGCAATATCCTGCTTGGTGTAGATGAGGCCTTTGTCCCTGCAAGAAAAGATGAAGGGATGATCCAATCAAAGTTATGTGCATTTAAACCCCAGTAGCTTCGGTGGGAGTGTGAATCAGGCGCTTGTACCATCCTAAAAACTAACAGATTAGTTACGGCATAAAAATAGTACAGTCTGTGGTAATTCCATCAAGCTTAAATGTGTACAGGATGAATGTTCATGACAGCAGCAACAGACAATAACAGAGTCATCCTTGTTTTGCTATACTAATGTAACACCTGTAGCAGAAGAGAAAACTGTTGTCTCTATTGAGACCTAAACAAACAGAATGGAATTTACTAATTAATTCTAGTCCAGCAATTTCACGTAGGCATCTTCCTTTGAATTTACATTGTTTGAAGAATGGTGACATTCAGATCGGTAACAAGATGTCCTGGGAGATTTGAAATGTTCCCACTGGTTTCTGAATAATGCAATTTTTATGTCTGATTTGTATTTATTTTTATTTGTTTATTAAATATATTAAACGCATCATAAAATAAATGTCTCTAGGTGTTTTACAATAATAATTATGAAAATACAAATAAAATTACAATAAGAGCAGCGATATAAAATTATCCCTTTATTCTCTTGTGTAGAAATATGTACACATACCGTGGATAACGCTGCATACATTTGGAGTGCGCATTGAACTCAATGGGACTAAATTGCTAAGTAGATGTGCATAGAGTTGCCCTGTAAATACGTTGTATTTTACATCAGCAGGACCTGAAGTGTTTCACTTTGGGTGGAACTTTCCTTTCCTACTCCCATTCACTCTGTTTCCTAAAACTTCTGTTTAAAATAAAAATAAAAACGTCATGCATTTTGCCATACCTAATATGGTGTTGACAGTGTAGTTAATTGGCAACCCGTTGCAGAAATAAGAGTTCTCACTCTCTCCGTTTAATTTATTCTCACAACAGTCGTGCAAGGTAGGCTGTTTGTAGCCCCATTTTTACAGAGAAGGAACTGAGGCTGAGGGAATGAACCTTCTCAAGCCCAGCTAGGATGCGCAGAACTGAACACTGATTTGACGCCGGGATTCTGTGCCCCAAATCTTCGCCACCCCCTGGATAAACATGGTCATTCACATTTTGTCCAACAGGAAAAAGTGAATCAGGTACTGTAAAGAAAACAGGACTGTTTTGGTTTTGACCCAGAAAGTTTACTTTGCATAAGACTGCCAGGCAAGGGCGAGGGAGGAAATAGGGATGGGGCAGCCCCTTAGAACTCAGTTGGCTGGCACAGCGGTTGCTCTCTTCTGAGCATGCTGATTAAGAGCTCCGTCACACCAGCGATTTAGTGCACTCTCGCCATGCCTGGTGTGCGGATTTGCAGCATGGTACTCACTTGATGCCGTGCCTGTCCTGCTGACACCCCGCCTCTTCCCCAGCCTTTCCTAGAACGCTAAAAGTCTGGATTATTTTCCCTAACCGCATTTAATGCGCCCAAAGCCTCTGTGTAGTTTTAAAGGAACCGGGGGCTTGAATGGATTGCATCAGGTCCTGGCAGGGAAAAGCGATCTCTCCCAGCAGCCGGCTCCAAGCCTCAATATAAAACCCAAATCTTGCATCCCAGGATCAAAAGCATTTTTCAAGATCATACAATGCCCGAATCTCTGCAGAGACATGCCCCCAAAGAGCCAGACTAAAGGGTCGTTCCATTTTTGCCTGGTAGAAAGGCGGTCTGGTTGAAGTGCTCATCTGACTGGAGGGAGAAAGAGAAGGGGAGGGGTAGAGTGGAGCGGAAGAGTAAAGGAGCAGAGGAGTGAAAGAGCCAAAGAGCAGCTCTTCAGGTGAAAGGGATCATAAGCTTGATGCGCTTCTGCATCAGAGGTAAAAAAACGCAGAGGCAAACGGGGGGGGGATTAGGTGTGATGGGGGTCTAAAAATGGTGATTTACCTCTGAAGAGGCTAGTTGAATTAAACAGATGTCTAGTGGAGAGAGCAGAACTGGGGCGGCACCAAGGATAGGCATGGAGGGGCCCATATTCCAGCAGGGACTCACGGGCAATGGCCCCCTGGAGCTGCTCTTCCAGTTCACCATAGGGACTTATTTGTTCGCCTTGCCTCTTGCTCAGGCCTAGGCAACTGGAGCAGTGAGAAGGAGGAGCAGGAGACGCCGTGGCCTCCTCGCTCCCTGGCTCTGGGCCTGACAAGCAAGAAAGTGGGAGCCATGATGAGGAAGAGGAGGAGGAGCAATAGCAGCTGGTAGCACTGGTCGTGAGAAGGTAGGCTCACAGAGGGAGGAGGGCCACGGATAGGGTGGCCACATGGAAAAGAGGACAGGGCTCCTGTATCTTTGACGGTTGTATAGAAAAGGGAATTTCAGCAGGTGTCATTTGTATGCAGGCGGCACCTGATGAAATCCCCTCTTCATCACAACAGTTAAAGCTGCAGGAGCCCTGCCCTCTTTTGTATCTGGTCACTCAGGGCAGCTTTAACTGTTGTGATGAAGAAGGGACTTTCACCCGGTGCTGCATGCCTACAAACAACACCTGCTGAAATTTCCTTTTCAATGCAACCATTAAAGATACAGGAGCCTGGTCCTCCTTTCCATAGGGTCACCCTAAGTAAAAGCCAAAGATTGGCTGAGCCCGTTAGTGGGCTGGGTGCATGGTGTGGTCGAGCCAATCTGCAATGCGGTTCTTTCCTGTTGCTGCTGGTGCATTATGGGACCCAGCTATGGGAAGCTGCAAGCACAGATGAAGTGTCCCAGTCAATGGGTTCCCCCATGTTTTCTTGCACTGTAGGACTTGACAGGCTGCTACCGCAAGGTAGCTGTTGTGTGTCGTCCCTCGCACGGCGATGTTCTTTGACCCCCATGGCCTGGACGGGACTTGGACCCTTGAGGGTTGTATTGGGGAGTGATTTTGGCCACTTGCAAATGGGTTTTTTTTGTTGGGAGGCCAACGAAATGGTTTACGGGAAGGGAAGTATTGAAAGGCCAACTCAGTCATGGCTGCCCTTCTGTGCACTGGTTATTTGCGCGGTCTCTTCTCTCCCCTCACTGCCGCCTTCTCAAGGCAGCCGGCCTGGGGACAGACACGGCACAACGAAACTACGGCGTGCCTCCAGCCACGGTCGCCAGGGTTACCTGCATCAGCCTGGCGGCACACAGGAAATTAAAGCCACCCGTGATAGCATATCGCTATCAGCTCCAAATGGCAGCTCGTAGGTACATACGCCTGTGTTTGTGAGGGAGGGCGATGCGTCTGCGTGTGTCAGAGGAAGCCGCAAAAGAAAAGGCGGCTGGCACAGCTGTTGGGTTTTTATATTAGCTTTTGAGTCACTTGGAGACGAGAATGAAGCTTTTGATGCCCTCAAACCCTTTGTTCGTATTCAGATTGGCTCCTTTTAAGGTATCCAGGAACCATGTAAAAATGAGGTCAAGCTATGACTGTATTTATAGGCTTTCTTTCGTCCGTGTTTTTTATCCTGAGGGATTGGGGCAGGTAACCAAGACTGGAAATGTATTACGTTGGTGCTGCGCGTTAATGAATTTTCCCCGGTTGCTTTCCAGTCTTGTTTTCTTGTCCTCGCATTGGGTGTGTGAGGTGGGCCATTGTTGCTTACTTCTGAGGAGACATGTTTATCGACGCATTTTCAGCTAGCTGTCCCTTGAGGCAAAGAAATAAAAAGGACAAAGGAGAGAACTGGGGAACGCCTGAAAAGAAAAGGCGTTCCAAACTTTATTTATTTCAAAAGAGGGAGGAGGGAAAAGTAGCGCTGCAGGAGTGTGTGTGTGTGTCTGTATGCACCCAAAGCCCCATGGTGGCTGCGAATCTGTGCTGCATCCGTTATATGATGCGGTTGCAGATTCACAGCCACCGCAGGGCTTTCCCTTGAAATGCTGAAGAAACCCCAACTTTTTTTCTCTGGAGCGAGAGCAGCACAGTGTGTCCGCCGTCTAGCCTTGCTCCAGAGCTGCTGCGGAGGCATGGCTGGGCAGATGGTGACCCCTGGGCAGAGGACCGGGGGCAGGCCGGGCGCTGGAAACCCTGCGCTTTCGCTGTACTGTTGGGATTAGCTGTCGCCGCCCGCAACCAGGGCCGTGCAGAGCTGGTCGTATACCCAGGCCAGATGGGAAGTGTGTGCCCCCCACCCATTTCAAACTGCTCATTAAGTATTTTTTAACCAGTGGCCCTGATTCGGTGCTAAATACCTATATGAACTAGAACGATTGATAAAAAAGGTAACGGGGAGCACTTTTATTCAAGATGTAAGGCATCCCTTCTTCACATTCAGAATTTCACGACGGACGCCTTCTGCGCTGTTTTTCCATAAGGCGGGCTCTTTGCTTCTCGCTGAGCCGCTTACGCTACGGAAGCAGTAGCGTAAGCTGGGGGGAACCTCCTCGTCAGAGTGCCCCCCTCAAAATCGTGGGCCCCGGGTCAACTGGCCCCCCTGCCCCCCCCGCACGGCCCTGCCCGTGACAGTAAAAGCACGGGGTGTGAGCTCATTACAGTGACAACCCGTCGCCGTATAGACAGCTCCTGGGTTAATAATTCCTTGCTATCTGGGGACATCAACGAGATTCCTTCCTTTTGGGGGGGGGGCATTCATTAAGCTTCGCAGGTGCCATGATGCATGCGGAGATTTACACAAAAAAAGTAATCCCCAATGCTGACGTTCTCAGGGGTAAGCCTCATTGAAAAGAATGCGATTTACTTCTGAGCAGACATGGTTATCCGCGCCAGCTAGTTGTTCCTTGAGGCAAAGAAATAAAAAGGGCAAAGGAGAGGACTCGTCTCATCGATTAAGCTTATTCGAACGTTCAGTGATGTGCAGGTAGCCATTAACAAATACAGACGCAGAACCAAAGAAATTCTTGATGGTCATTGGAGGGTCCTGACAGGAAAGGTTAATTCCTTCCGTTCCTGTCGGGTCCACCTTTACCTGACGCAACGTTCTGTTCATCCTCGCTGCGCTGAAGCCACACCTCCTCACCTCGTCCCCGGAATAGTACCACAAGTTTGGGACACATTGAGTCCCAAAAAACGTGGAAGTCATGGTAACTGGAAAATCCATCACAAAAGGACTTCGCTAAAATGCAGCTTTTATGGCAAGAAAATCCAGGATGGATACAGATTGGGGGTAAAGTCACTGGTCATGCCTGGGTGTGAGGCACAGCAGCCCTGCAGTAAATTCACTCATGAGGACTAGATACTTGTTTACAGAAAGAGAGGAAAACTGAATGTTTTGTGCTGCTGAATCCTCTGCCAGATACTACCGAATGCAGATTACATGTACCATAGAATTACAGATGTGTAGAATATATGTCTTCTTAATTATACAGTTGGAACAAAAAAGGATTTTAATTTTTGTTTACAACATTTATATACTGCTCCACATCTAAATAGATGAACAATAATACATAAAAAGAATAAAACACTGTATAAAATATATAAAGAATAAAATAACATATTAAAAGTTTTTTAAAAAAGAATACCAATACAAAAATAAACATGGCTGGTCAATTGACGAAGGCATCTTGAAACAAAGATGTCTTCGGAAGATACCAAAAACAATACAATCTTGGTGCCTGCCTGATCTCCAGAGGCAGGGAGTTCCACAGAATGGGAGCCACCACATTGAAGGCTGTATTCAGGATGGTCTCCAGTCGGGCCATAGATCCAGTCGGAACCACCAGGAGCATTCCATTTGATGTCCTCAGTCACCAGGCAGGTTGATAAGGGAAAAGGTGCTCTCTCAGGTATCTTGGTCCCAAATTGTTTAGGGCTTTATGCGCTAATAGCAAAACCTTAAACCAAGCCTGGTTTTGAATGAGCAGCCACAACCCTCTCAAGTATCTTTCCTAAGAAAGGGGTACATGTGATTGGGCGGTAGTTGTCAAATGCCATTGGGTTCATAATGGGTTTCTTCAGGAGTGGCCATACTGCTGCCTTCTTAAGGGTAGTAGGAACCCCTCCTTCATCCAAAGATGCATTTATCATTCCTTGTACTCACCTGGTCATATCTCCTCAACTAGTTCTTATTAGCCAGGAAGGACAAAACAATGGAGTCATAGAATTATAGAATAGTAGAGTTGGAAGGGGCCTCTAAGGCCATCGAGTCCAACACCCTGCTCAGTGCAGGAATCCTTTTTAAAGCACCCCAGACAGATGGCTGTCAAACTGCATCTTGAATGCTTCCAGTGTGGGAGAGCCCACAACCTTCCTAGGTCATTGGTTCCACTGTTGTACTGCTCTAACAGTCAGGAAGTTTTCCCTGATGTCCAGCTGGACTCTGGCTTCCTGTAACTTGAGCCCATTATTCCGTGTCCTGCACTCTTGGAGGATCGAGAAGAGATCCTGGCCCTCCTCTGTGTGACACCCTTTCAAGTATTTGAAGAGTGCTATCATGTCTCCCCTCAATCTTCTCTTCTCCAGGCTAAACACACCCAGTTCTTTCAGTCTCTCCTCAAAGGGCGGTGTTTCCAGACCACTGATCCCACAAAAGTGTTGATACCAGATTGTAGTTTGGATTGGCAACTATACAGCCTCCACTTTCCATATTCACGTATCCATGCATTAAGATTGTTGGGCAGGGTGTGTGTATGTGTGTGTGTGTTCTCCATGTTCCATCTTTAGGAGAAATACAGCATACATGTACAAAAGAGGGCCTTCTCTGTGGTAGCTCCCTCACTTTGGAATGCTCTCCCAGAGGGGTGCGCCTGATGCTGAGTGTCAGGCTAAACCTTTTTTATTTGCCCAAACTTTTAAAATCATTGTATTTTCAGCTGGTTGAATAGTTATTCCTCTCAGTTACATGGATTTTTGTTTGTTTTCAATTGTATTGTAGATTTCATATTTTTATGCATACCACCCTGAGACCCATTTTTGAATGAAGGTGCCATCTATATATTCTTAAAATAACTACACTGGGATTGGGGTAGGGAAGAAGCCGGCATAAAACACAATTGCTCATTTGTGGTATCTTGCAACTGCTGCTAACGTGACTGACTTGATTTCAGATGTACTAAATGACGCCATATTTGATGAAGACCATGATGAGATGGTGATTGTGAAGGACATAGACATGTTCTCAATGTGCGAGCATCACCTGGTTCCATTTGTCGGAAAGGTAATTTTTAACTAACTTCAAACCCACCCACCCCTTTATGAATAGGCAGGTGATTCGAAATGTTTGGTTCACAAAAGCCATTCGGGATGAAGCAGCAAGTTACTAGAAGCGAATTTGGAGACAATGGCCTCATCTACACCAAGCAGGATGTAGCACTATAAAAGCGGTATATAAAATAAAAGGCAGGAGCCACACCACTGATTTATAGCAGGATTGAAGTGCACTGACAACTGTTGGGGCCCATTGACACATACCATAGACCGCTTTCACACCGCTATATCCTGCTTGGTGTAGCTCCTGCTGTTTATATGATGCTTTCATACTTCTTTCATAGTGCAATATCCTGCTTGGTGTAGATGAGGCCAACATGTCATTGGGGAGGGAGTAGCTATGCCAGGAAATAAGGCTATCATAGTAAAGCATAAAACACTTAGTGGGTTGTCTTATGGTTTGTCAATGTAACAACCTCCTTGGGGAGTTGGATGTGCCCCCAACTACAGCTGATTTCCAGAGAGTGGAGGTGAACAGCCTCTTTCCTGGGCTGGCCGCTGGTTTGCCCTTTTAATATATTGTCCTTTTGTGGGACTAGTGTAATTTGTGCATTATGTGGGGATCATTATATGTGTACCTGTCGTATGTTCCTGCCTGATTGCTGAGATCATCTTTAGAGGCTGTTCTCTGAGTACCGCACCTACAATGGTATGGCGGGTGGTCAGCAGGGAAAGAGCCTTCCCTGTAGTGGCCCCCTGTCTGTGGAATGTCATTCCAAGGGAGATCCGCCTGGCCTCTTCTTTGTATACATTCAGATGCCAGGTTAAGAACTTCCTCTTTTAGCAGGCATTTCAATAACAACAACAACAATAATCTTTAATCTGCTGCTTTGATTATTAACTTTACTGCTGTCTCTTAAATATTCTTAATATTTGTAGGGTTTTTAATGTTTTAATATTTTGTTAAATATTGTTAAATATTAACCCGCCTCTCCGTTAAATATTAACGGAGAGGCGGGTAAGAAATAAATTGTTATTATTATTATTATTATTATTATGATTCTTTCATTGTTTTTATTATTTGTGGGGATGTTTTATTGTTGGTTTATTGTTGGTTTTTATGATTGTAACCCCCCCCCCCCCCAGGATGTTTACCAGTTGGGTGGTGTGTGTGTATATATATATATATATATATATACTAAATAAATAAGTAAAATATTGTGAATCAAGGGAGAGGGAGGGGTAGTAAATGTGACAACAGGGAAAGTGGATTGGTTAAAAAGTGAAATTGTGCCCCTTTTCTGGAACAGTCATTTTGTACATCATTACTCAGCGCCAATAGGTACGAGTGATGGACTCTCCATTCACATAACCTGTTCTACTCCCATCTCCTCTTTACGCCTGCCCTCATCCCCTGCTCAATTATATTTTATAATTACCCCACCTCTCACAGTTGGATCGTTAAACAAGCAACACTCGTATCAATACTTCTTTGGTCCCACGATATATTCTGACAATCGATATTCCATATCTCTCCAATCCTATGGTACGTGCAAGCAATTGGCACGCCGGGTGGATGTACACACGTGGTTGGTGGTTGGTGATGCCTGGGGAGTTTGGAACCGGGATCCCCTGTCCTTCTTGCTCCCTTACATGATACATACACACCCTTCCTTCCTGGCCACACTCAAAGTAACGAAAAATCTGAAAAGGAAAGCAAAAAGCAGCTTAGTAGCAATTTGGAAAGGTGAGAAAAATCATGATTATTTCCAATGAATGCCCTGCACTTTTAAATAAAAGGGTCGTGAGTCGCACGGGCATTACCATCTGTGTGGCAGCCTTTTACACCTGGCCCTGGAGTAGTGGGTTGTTGCCTTTTGAACGGGCTTCTGTAGCAGGTCCCTCCAACAGCACCTGGATTTGCAGCCGATTAGGGAAGGGTCCGTAGCTCAGTCGCAGATCAGCTGCTTTGCATGCAGAAGGTCACTGGTTCAATCCCCACTATGACCAGGGAGCAGATGACGAGAGCGACCTTTCTCCATCTGAGGACTTGGAGAACCGCTGCCGGTCAGAGAAGACGGTTCTATACCCGTCGGAGAAATAGTCTATAAGGCAGGGTTCTATACCGAGGGTGGCCGTGATTAGCTGTCACTTGCTGATTTCTGTATACCTGTTAAAGAGCCAAGACGAGCAGGCTGGGTGGTTTCTGGGAAGGGACTTTAAATACACAAAATTGTTTAGATATATGTGTGTCTGAGCCCGTTCAGGCGACACTTCAGGCTCTGTGGTTAGCACTAACCACAAGCCATACGCTGGCACACACACCGTTAACCCTGTCCGGTTCCTGGTTTCCTTAACTGCATGCTAACCACAAAACAGCTAGATGAACGCCTGAGTCCTCCAAATACTCCACCCCGTATCCCATCAGCCCTTGCGCTAAGAGAGGCTATTTAGGCCACTCCGTACTGCTAACTCTATGATTCCAGCCCCTTAACCACAGGCATGTGTCAGACGACACCTTAAGCCAAAGTTAGTACCGCTAACCCTGCTGCAGAACAGGGTTAGTGAAGCCGACCACAGTGTGGTTAGCAGAGGCATCTGGTTAAGGAAAACACATGTCAGATGCCATTGTTAACCCTGCTGCTTAACCAAAACCCCTGAACCAGCAAGGTTAACGGTGTCATCTGAACAGGGCCACTGTGTGTATGCTGCCTGTTCAGAGAGCTTTGTAATGTAATAAATGATATATAGAGGGGTGTGTGAGTGTTAAAGTCGCACAACAGCAAAGCAACTAGGAGGCTCGTAAGTTAAAATATATAAGAAAGATAGATAGACTAACAACGGAGTAATTTCAAAATATATTTAGAACTAAAGGTTTCGGCTTCTGCCCTCATCAGTAGCTGCGATGTTGTTGGTTTTTAAAAAAATCAATATAGAAAAAAATAGAAGCACTATCCCTCCATGTTTTTCAACAGGTTTCCTGCGTTGGAGGGAGGGGATTCAAATATTCTGCTATCGGTATCGATCTCAGCATTGTTGGGAAACTTTTCCAGGGTTTTTATCCCCCTCTGCTCCTGCAAAAAATAATAATAATAATTAAAACTAGGAGGCAAAGGAGATCCAAATCTGTTCACTAGAATAAATGCATGTGTTTCAAGAGCCTTAGTTTTAATTCGGATTCAGGTTTGCAAAGCGCTGGGGTTTCAGAGATGGCAAAGGATGGGGTGGCAAAAAAAGGAGACGGGAGGGTTCAAATCACCGGATCTTAGAACGGAAGGTCTTGCTCGTTTGATGCAGGTTTTCAGAACGAGTGGGTCGCGGGAGGGACAAGGGCTCTCTGGCGGCTGCCAGCGAATCTTCTAGACACGATTTCCAAAGACCTTTCCGTAGCAAAAGCCTTCTGCCAGTTTCCCTCTTGAAACGCTTCTCTGCTCTCCCTGCCTTGGCAGTAATAGCTTCTGACATTTCGTTCCAAAGCCCTCCATGCAGGGCCCCCAACGGCCTGCCTCACGGGCAGGCGTCCGTGCATCAGATCTGATCGCCCTGGACATAAGCACTGATCTCTTCCAGGTCACGCAGCCCTTTTGAAATGGCCCTCGGCGTGGCATGGCGCGGCGCAGGACCTTCTGTGAGCAATTTTCTGTCAAGCTCACCTTTTGCTTCCATCCCACCCCACCCCCACTACCTAGTCTTTCTCCTTTTGAAATAGAACATTTGCAGAAACGTGCTTTCTACCTTGATGAAAGTTCTGAATCTGAAAGCTCAGAGATGCGTCTGTTCGGTCGTCCCAGCCTGTTGCACCTTGCGAGAGGAGAAAGAAACTGGGAGAGCAAACGGCCCTTCCTTCCAGGTTCTCCAACAGACTAGGGGCACAGCGCCCCTCTTTTCCTCTCCCCCCCCCCCCCCAGTGCTGTAGGTGAAGCAAAGATGACCAAGGAATCTGGATAGCGCCAAAGATCTCCAGCAAGTTTGTGCATGTTCAGTTTGGTTTGATTGGTTATTGCGATGTATTTATTTGATCTATATAGTGTCTTCAGGGTCTGTTAGAGTAGAAGAGGACAATTTAAAATTTGACACGGGAGAAACAGAGGAAGAAGAGGGAAAAGGAAGCCAGGATTGACAGGGAAGGTATATGCCGTTGTTTCAGTTACATGTGCTTAAGCTGAATTGCAGATAGGCATGGCAACGGGGGTGGGGTGGGGTGGGGTGGGGGGGAGGGGTTTCCATGCTCCAAATCCCACCTGTGTATTAGAGGTGTTGAGTCTCTTTCATTCCAAGGGATGAGAAGCTCTCGGGAGGGGGGGGGGGTGAATTCCAGTAGCGGGCAGGGACCAAATACCAAAAAATACCTGCATATTCCAGCATTTCAGACTTCTGGAATGGGACCCCCCCCCCCCCCCCAGCAAAATCTGGGAAACCAAACCATTGGCATTTGGAGGGAAGGCGGTGATGTCAGGAGAAGGGAGTGTAGCCAGCCTTGCAGGCAGGCTGGATTTGGATGCAGACAGGTATGAGATCCTGCACCCCATCTCAGTTTTTGCGAGGGTCCATAAAGCATGTGAGTAAACAACTCCCCCACCCTCCAATCTGTTAAGGGTGCCCTTAGACTCGGGGGTTGAGGAGGAAAGCATCTTGCCATACTCAGACCATATTCTGGGAGAACTTCAGTTGCAGCCTAGAGTCCACGTTTTTGGAACGCTGAGACTCGACATTGGCCGACGCCTTCCCCAGAACCTACGGAAGACGAGCCGGAGTATTTCCCTCATGTTCTTCCAACTGGATGACCCCCAAGCCTGCCCTCTGAAGCTGGCTCTTTTGCGCTGACCCTCCCTCATATGCCTACGACATTGTGACGCCTGTACGATTCCTCTCTCCAGAGAGAGCACATTCTGTGGCTTTTCTAAGTATTTCTGTTTTGTTTTCCTTGCCAAGTAGTTTCAGCTCATTTGAGGTGGCACGCCTTGTCCCTTCTTACAGCGCCGAAGCAATGGCTTCCGTGTTCTGCTAAGCTCCTGTCAGTCTTTTGATCACAAACACACGCTCCATTCAGAGAGAAGACTTGGAGGTTACATTTGTTAATAAATGTGATCATTCTTCTTCCAGGGTAGTTCTCAATGAAATGCAGAATACTGTAGGTAAAGAGCTGTTGTATTTTCTTGAATCACACTCCCATCTTGATGAAAGCCTGCAAATTTTTGAGCTTCACATGAACTCATCAGGTAGAATGGAAGAGCGCCCTAAACAGAAAGCGTAACTCAGAAGCTTGTTGTCTGCTGTGTGCCATCAGAAATGCCTCTATTAAAACAGGGGATGTGAACTGTATTGTACCTTTCTAGAAGGGTGTAACAGTGGGCTAGATCAAGTTATTAATGCTTAGTCAGGGCCAGTGCAAGCAGAACTAAGCAGCTGTTTAGGGCAATATTGTTCCTGGGCCATAGGAATGCATGATTCCAGGTTCTCATGTATTATTATTATTATTATTATTATTATTATTATTTTCATTCATATACTGCCCAATAGCTGAAGGTATTTGACATGGCCAGGACTCCATGCAAATCAAGTGAACTCCAGAATCCTCTGGAATGTCACAGGGGTGGTGTCAGGATGAGGTTTATTCTCCTTAGTGTCTGAATTGGACTCGGAGACTGAAGAAGAAAGAGAAGTACACCAGCCAAGACAGGAAGCAGGGTAGGAAATTCTCCCAAGGCCTTTTCCACATCAGGCTTTTTGCCTGGGTTGGCCCCTGGCTTCTCCCTGTGAGTCCAAATGACACACAGGGAGTCCCGGGGGTGGAGTGGGGACGGGCACGGGATTTTTTTTCCAGGTTTACAGAAACTTCAAAAATCCCGATTCATCCGAGGTCCTGGGAAGTCTATCCCGGCGCAGCCGCGCTGACTCTTGAGTAAGCGTGGCTACAAACGACACAGAGCCGCATTTCATGGCTCCATGCCCAGCAGGGGAGGGGGTGGCACCAGTTTTGCTTCCTCTGGGAGGAGGGCTGGGAGGGAGGGTGGGGGCCCGATCATGCATGTGCTTTTTGGAAAAAAACTTACATTTTCGGAGGAGTGCTCATGTGCTCTCCGTCGAGGGAAACAAAATGGCGGCCGCGACTTGATGTGGCTTCTGTGCGCCAATCCCGGAAGTGGCTACTTCTGGGATCGCCCGTGCTGCGCCTGCTACACCACTATGGTGTAGAAAGGGTGCAAGACTCTCCAGGAGTCAAGCTGGAATCTTCCCAGGAGCTTACCGGACAGGATGCCCAGGTTCAGAGATCATCCTCCCGCCCCTGGGAACTCAGTCTTTGTTATAGGGGGAGGGAACATCAGAGTTGACAGATCCCAGACTCCGTTGCAGGGTCAAGCGGGCGAAGTTGAGAGGAGGAGGGAGGCAGTCCACTAGGTGAGCCACTCGCCAGGGATTTCAACATGAAGACCCTCCCTGAAGGAGGGGTCTGGTAAAAGACTGTTGGGCACAGCAAGGAACTGTCCATTTAGTTGATAGGCACCTACCTTGCTTTGTTAGGCTAATTCAGCTTAGAGGATTCCTCCTAGCATTCACACTCCCTTCATGTGTGAAAAGATATCTATTTACTGAATAAAGCTTTATAGCTTGCATGGCAGACCTCTTTATTGTACTCACATCTTGGTTGGGGAGTTTAGAAACACGGCAGGTGGCAATAGGGTACATTTGCTCTGTTGTTATCATTTATTTGCAACCCACTTTTTCCTCCAAAAGAGAGTCCAAAGCAGCTAACAGCAGCATACAGAAACAATCCAATGGTATCAAACAAAATAGTAAAAGACAGTAACGCAAAAAAATGATCTAACAATAAAAATACCGCAACAAGCCTATAAACAAACTTTCAAATCCAGACTTAAACACCCTGGGTCTGAAAGGGGGAAAACAACAACACACACCCACTTCTATTGTACTCTCCTGGCTAGAGGAAACTCCTGCTTGCCACGGTGCAAACGGCTCTCCACAGTCCAGATATACGGATTTGAAACTAGTTTTAACGGCCGTTCCGTATCCTCGGGAAAGCTGCAGGACATGTAGTCCTGTGACGGGCTGAATTTTGCGGAGAATGATTAACACCTTCACCAAACCGCAATTTTTGGGATTCCTTATGGGAAGCCATGACAGTTAAATGGTTCTCATCCATTTTTAACACCTTGGTGCGTCAGAGTATTAAATTCTACATGGATTTGCGTAGCCGTTCTTAGACTTTGAAATAAGCTTAATAAACCTTAAACATCTCAAGAACTTGCATTACCTCTTTCATTATTGACAGGAAGGAAAGAAAAATGAGACGTGAGCTCATCAAGCATGTTGAATTTCTGCCTGCTCTTGCCCAACGGTATGCCTGTTTGTTCCTGTAACACATTGAAAAAGCACACTCCTGGGTCATGTCTGATACAGCACGGATGCGCGTGCATGGACCTCTTGTCTTCTCAGATAGCATTGTGTGATGTATTTCATAGCCTTTTTCTCCCTCTGCTCTAGGTGCACATTGGTTATCTTCCTAACAAACAAGTGCTAGGACTCAGCAAACTTGCAAGGTAAGGTCTACAGGTAATTAAAGTAATGCAGATTACTAAAACAGATTACCCTGTGGGAAGTATATTAAGGTGCATAAATTGATCCTTCTCTAAATTCCAGCAAGCTGCGTTATTATCCGTAAGCCTTTCGGATTTTGGACAAAACACACCTGTGCTAAGGCTGCTTACAATTACACAGTGACCTGGTTTTTACGTAACGACAAGGTTGA
The DNA here is from genome assembly GCA_029215795.1 of Anniella stebbinsi. NCBI lineage: Eukaryota > Metazoa > Chordata > Lepidosauria > Squamata > Anniellidae > Anniella > Anniella stebbinsi. The sequence continues at coordinate 367,717,941 of JARDYH010000001.1, forward strand.
GTATGGGTTGTTGTTGAATTATGGATTGTTGTTACATTTAAGCCCTTTACTAGAGTTTAACTATGAGTTGTTAACCACAAATCAACCAGAGTTCACAACTCAATAACAAACCATGGTTTCTCTTCTCGGGATGTTAGTGGTTAACAATCCATAGTTAAACCACAGTGCAGGGTTCCCAACTAACAACAACCCACTATTCAATGACAACCCATATTCCGGGTTTATTTTTATTTATTTATTTATTTTATTACATTTGTATACCGCCCCATAGCCGAAGCTCTCTGGGCGGTTTACATCAGATTAAAACAATTAAAAACAATATACAAAAATTAAAACAGCAAAAACATACAATATACACACAATATACACATACATTTAAAACCACTATAATAACTTAAAAAGTTATAAGCCTAAAAACAAAACAAACTCAGGCTCATTAGATAAATGCCTGAGAGAAGAGGAAAGTCTTGACCTGTCGCCGAAAAGATAACAATGTTGGCACCAGGTGGGCCTCGTCGGGGAGATCGTTCCACAGTTGGGAGGCCACCACAGAGAAGGCCCTCTCCCTTGTTGCCGACCTCTGAGCTTCCCTCTGAGTAGACACTCAGAGGAGGACCTTAGATGTTGAATGTAGTGTTCGGGTAGGTTCATGTCGGGAAAGGCTTTCCTTTAGGTATTGTGGTCTCAAGCCATGTAAGGCTTTATAGGTTAAAACCAGCACCTTGAAGTGGGCTCGGAAACATACAGGCAGCCAATGCAAGTGGGCCAGAGTAGATCTTATATGCTCGAACCTTCTGGTCCCAGTTATCAATCTGGCTGCTGCATTTTGCACAAGCTGCAGCTTCCAAACCGTCTTCAAAGGCAGTCCCACGTAGAGTGCATTGCAGTAATCTAACTTGGAGGTTACCAGAGCATAGACAACTGAAGCCAGGTTATCCCTGTCCAGATAGGGGCGTAGCTGGGCCACCAACCAAAGTTGGTAGAAGGCACTCTGTGCCACCGAGGCCACCTGAGCCTCAAGTGACAGAGATGGTTCTAGGAGAACCCCTAAGCTACGCACCTGCTCTTTCAAGGGGAGTGCAATCCTATCCAGAACAGGTTGTCATTACACTCAGAGATCCAGGTCCACAATACATGATTCAAAAACAGGCTCTGGGTCACAATGTAGGAGGAGTCGTGGTGAGAGCCCCAGGCAAAAATTGAGACAGTTTCCAACATTAGATCTCCATGCTCAAGAGCCCAAGCTGACTCGGGTTCAGGGTTAGGAATAGTTGTAGCTAGGCAGAGCCCTTGCTCTTGGGGTAGCCCCTTTGACATGATTACTACTTGGGAGGGGGTCCCAGCTGAACTAAGTGCAGGGGTTCGAGAGCAAACTAGGCCAAGGAGCCCTAGGCAATGGAAACAGCCCCCCTCCCAGTGCAGGATTTCCACACACACCTGACTTGGGTTCAGGGTTACAAGAACTACTGTAAGTTGTGGCAAGACAAAGTCCTGGCCTGTTGGGAGGTGTTCCACATTTCAGGATCTCATGCAGCAGGGGGCCAAGTCAAACTGGGCCTTGCAATTCAGGCATGGACTAGACAAGAGGGAGCTCCCATGCGGCAGGGGAGTTCCAGCCAGGAAAATATGTGGCACCTTTGTGAGACGGCGGTCATGGGCAGAAAATATTGAGTGAACGAAAACGAGACTTTAACGTTGCCATGGCAGCCATTACTAAACACTAAGAACATAAGAATACTCACCTGGAGCCTGCCCCCTGTCCTGTATTCTCGTGCCTTCCTACCCTGGGATCTGCCCCCTAACTACACCCACCCTCTTAATCCGAACTGAAGCCACCACTGACACATGCACAAACAACCATGGTGACATCGGAGCAAAGTAAAAACGCCGCATCGAAAATGCGCAGCTTCGCTGAGGAACAGCACGATGTGGCTGCGAGTTGGCGGCTGCGTCAAATATAAACAATGGGGTGCAACTGCGCAGCCACGACGGAATATATAGACCATATAGACAAGCCCTAGGAAGTGGAAGAGGGGACGTAGGCGTGAAAGGAGAGCACAGATTGGCCTCCAAACCATGGCTTGGGAGATTGGGGGGTGCTTTCAGGTGGAGGACTCTCAGTTCAGGTATCCCTTGTGCTTGGTAGCCATCAGCTGCCTGTAGCAGAGAGAAAGGTAGCTGGATGTTTCTGGAGAGACTCCCTTCGCCACATGGAGAAGCCTAAATGAAGTCAAACTGACCCCGCAAGTGCCTAGTTGTGTACCCATCCTGTTCTGTGCTGCAGCTTCCATAGAAATTGAGAAAAGATAGAAATGTTGACTGGTCTCATCACATGAGCCTGCCAATGTTGCCTGGCACTGCAACCCTGGGAGGGGGGGGGGGCTGAGCCCCTCCCATGAAATTCAGAGAGGGCATGAGTCCTGCATCCCCTCTAAAGTTTACACCCTTGAGGCAGAACAAAGGAACATTTTTCTTTGGCAACTGGCTGATAGAACAACAAAAATGCCACTTCTGACGTATTAAATCCTGGGGCTCGCCTGAACGCCCTGAACGCCCTGCATGCCCCATCGTTGCTGCGCAGTGGCGCAATGTTTTAATGTGGCAGCCACATCGGGTTTTTTTGCAGTGTCATTTTAGCCCAGCTTTTCCAGTTCCTCTGAGGTCACCGCGTTGTTTCTTCGTCTGTCAGCGGTGGCCTCGGTTTGAGTTAAGCACGTGGGGGTTGCTAGGGGGTGGATCCAAGTGCAGGGTCAGCGCAAGAATGCAGGGCAGGGGGTGGGCTTGACAAGCCGAATGGCCCCCGGTGCTCAGGGTTTCCCTGGGCTGAATAGCTGTTGCTCACGCCTGCATGTATTTCTAATACTGCTTCTTCGCAGCAGTGATGCTGCGGGGTTTTGAGAGAATCAGGAGGCAAAGTGGGGTCCTATAGACACAGCCCTATACTCAGAATTCAGGCTGAAATAGTCTGTTCTCATCTTGCTTCCCCAACGACCTTCTGTTTAGTTGGCATCTCAATTAAATCTGACTTTCCATGTCTCTTTGTAACCTGCAGCGATCAAGCCCTCTGTATGAGTGTCACAGATGAATTCAAAGCAGTCATGATTCACTTCATGGGAAACTTTGTGTTTTGTCTCAGAAATACCATTTAGCTTGGAGGTGGAGGCTTGCTGTAATCAGACCGTTGGGAGGTTGACTTTTTTATTTTAGATTATGTAGTTATAGATCGTTGTAAAACTTGTAAGTTGCACCTTGATGGAATTCAACCTTTAAACATGCCAGTGTGATGCTTTTTGCCAATTGCCAACTGATGAGCAAGTTGCTAGTCCTTATTGTGTAGTGGGGAATTCCTTTAAAAAGGAAAGACCCAGAGGGCAGCTCAGTGAAATGAGATGTGTAGGGCTACTAAATTGGCTTTCGTTGATCAGTCTGCCGTAAGCTGATTTTAAAGCTCACTGCTCTGCATTTCACTAAGCCATCATGGCCTTTGCTTAGGGCAGCAGATTCAAAGCTAAACTAGATCCGAACCCCAGCAGATCCATGGGTGCCTGGGGGTAGGGGGGGAGAATCTCCCATGCTTATTAATTCAAAGCAGCTGGAATAGGAGTGGGGAAGGCAGTATCTCACTCTCTGCTCAAGCAGAGCTTGTGGTATTCTGTAGGGTGATCCTATGGAAAGGAGGACCAGCTCCTGTATCTTTAACAGTTGCATAGAAAAGGGAATTTCAGCAGGTGTCATTTGTATGCATGCAGCACCTGGTGAAATTCCCTCTTCATCACGACAGTGAAAGCTGCAGGAGCCCTGCCTAGCGTAACCAGATTCAAAAGAGGGCAGGGCTCCTGCAACTTTCACTGTCGTGACGAAGAGGGAATTTCACCAGGTGCTGCAGGCCTACAAATGACACCTGCTTGAATACAGGAGCCCTGTCCTCCTTTCCATAGGGTCACACTAGTGTTCTGCCTCTTAATTATCTTGACCAGCCTCCATTATCCTAGCACCCCCAGAAGCGTTTGGCTACAACTACTGTCTTGGGGAAACTGGGAGTTGTAGTCCAATATACCTGGAGGGCACCAGGTTGGGGATGGAAGATGTTGATTTTAAAAAAAAAACCCTTGCCCTTTACAATCAGTGGGGACCTTCTGGACTTGTGATATCTGATGATTCACTCGCCTTACAACGGTTGGCTTTTCAGATGCAGGGCCATCGATGGCTTCTCATGTAATTGCTAGGTTTTGTCCATCTCTTTGCGAGCCAATGTTGAAAGTATTCTTGCCCACCTTGTGGTGTTTTTCCATCCTCAGGGGGTGGGGGGATGTTTGAGATCCATGGCCAGCCTATTGCACTGGGTCGCCTTGGCAGAGTCGATCAATGGGTTTCCATCGCTACGCTTGCCCGCAATTGTCTTTAAATTGCAGAGATCAAAAAAGGACTCCAAACTAGAATTGTCCCACGCATCTGATGACTCTCTTTGTGTCTGCTAATAACGGCCCTAGAAACACGCCATTTTCTGTCCATTTCTTGCCAATCGATAAATCGCTTAGGTTAAGTGGCAAGGGATGTTGACCAGCTGAGCCTCCTTGAATGGCCGGTTCTTCCCTGTCATCAAAAAGGAAATGTGCAAAATACTGTATTTTCACTTGTTTGTCTACGTTTTGTGATGTTTAACTACTTTGTGTAACCTCTGTGAGGCTGTAATGTAACAGAGGCCTAGGTGTGTTACTGTGAATGGAACCTCCTGTACTCATTTCCCATCACTCACCCAGGCTGCCTCTACAAGAGAGGTTTAAAGCTCTTTCAAGGCGCTTTAAAAAATTTACCTCTACAAGGAGGGAGCGCAAATCGGGCGTAGAGGCACGCTATCCCTCCGATTGTGCGCATTATCGAATGTGCGTTAAATAGCGAGTTTTATTTTGCGGCGGGATGTGCTGCAGCTGCTGCTGCTCGCTCCCCCGCTCGGCTCCTGGCTTCCCTAGCCGGCTCCTCTGGCTCCGTCTTTTGCCTTCCTCGCCCGCCCACGTCCCTCGACAGACTTCCCTCCGGCGGAGGAGGGCGAAGCAGCCAGGCACGCAGGCAGGCAATGGAGCGGAGCGCTGAGGCTGCAGCCAGCGCGCGCGGGAGAGCTTCGCGTGGCCGAAGAAGGGGTCGCCCTGCCGCCGCCCCCCCTCTCCCCGCCGCCGCCGCCGCCACCCCCGCCGGGAAGGAGACACTCCCCGTCCAGCAGTGACAACTCCTCCCGGCTCCCCTGAGCGCCCCCCCCCCGGTTTCTTGCCTTTGCAGAGAGAAAGGCCGGCGGAGGACTCTCGCTGCCCCCTCCGTTGCTCCCCAGCCGAGATCGGCTCCTGTCTCCAGGGGTCTTGCCTCCCCCCTCCCCTCTCCCTGCCTGCCTCTCGTGCAGAGGTATTAGGGGTAAATGCGCTTCAAGGATGAAGCGCATAATCACTTAACCAGGCGCAAAAGCGAATCCTTGTGGAGGGGGCCCCAGACAACCCCATCACTGTACCATTCATGCACATGCATCTAAATGTTGTTCCCTTCCAGCTGTGCATTTCATTCTACCAATAGCATCATTGGAACCCCAGCCTAATGTGTGGGACAGTCCTTTTTCTCTTTTCTCCTCAGAAATTGGAATATTCCTGAACATTCCATAATGCCTTAAGCACTGAGCCAATGACTGATGGATGTTTTATTTCAATACACTGAGCTCTCACAGTCACTATGGATATTTCAAAGATTGTTTCCTGCATTTGCCTGAGGGCTTTTTGACTTGAGTTATTTGATTATGGAGGTGGGCAGATTTGAAAAGCCATTTTCCCCACAAACCCACACATTCTGGGCTTTAATTTCATACTTCACTTGTGAGTGCTGTAACTGATTATCAACATATGCCTTTCACTCTGCACACGGATATAACTGATGAGAAAGCCCAGATAAATTTGCCAAAAGGGACATGTTTTACTTAAAGCTACCTGTGGCTCAGATTCAGGTTTTTCATAGAATCATAGAATCACAGAATAGTAGAGTTGGAAGGGGCCTATAAGGCCATTGAGTCCAACCCCCTGCTCAATGCAGGAATCTAAAGTAGGGGTGTGCACCAGATCGGGTTCGATCCACGATCCGGCCCCAGTCTGGCCGAAATCAGATAAAATTATCCGATTACGATCCCCGCATCTGGATCGTCTGATCTGCTCCGATCCGATCTAAAAGGACCCAATCCGGATCGGAAGAGATCGGAGGATTGGACCTCCTCCCCCCACTCGTGTTCCTTACCTGCCGGGGCCGTCCGCTACCGTCCGCTGGTAGTTTCTGCTAAGAAACAGGCTTCGCGGCCTGCTACTGAGAGGCAGGCTGCGAAGCCTGTTTCTCAGTAGACGGGACCAGCGGACGGCCCTAGCAGGTAAGGAGCGCGAGTAAAGGGGAGGAGGCTTACCTGCCAGGGACGGCAACAACGGCCCCGGCAGGTAAGGAGCGCAAGGGGGGGGAGGGACACGGAGGGGCAAGTTAGATCCCCACTCACCTGCCCCCATGTTTTCCTCATAGGCTATGGTGAAAACACCTAAAATGGCTGCTGATCCGAAAATTGGACTTCCAGTTTTCGGATCGGAATCGGGTCCGATCTGATCCGGAAAGCCTCTGATCCGATCCAACACGCCAACCCTGGATCTGATCCTGGTTCTGATCCGATCGGGGGGGTCCGTGCACATCCCTACCTTAAAGCACCCCTGACAGATGGTTGTCCAGCTTCCTCTTGAAGGCCTCTAGTATGGGAGAGACCACGACTTCCCTAGGTCATGGGTTCCATTGTCATACTGCTCTAACAGTCAGGAAGTTTTCCTGATGTCCAGCCGGAATCTGGCTTCCTGTCATTTGAGCCCATTATTTTGTGTCCTGCACTCTGGGTTGATCGAGAAGAGATCTTGGCCCTCTTCTTTGTGACAACCCTTTAAGTATTTGAAAAGTGCTATAATGTCTCCCCTCAATCTTTTCTTCTCCAGGCTAAACATGCCCAGTTCTTTCAATCTCTCCTCATAGGGCTTTGTTTCAAGCTGTTGGAACAATAATCTCTCCTAATAGGATTTCTCTAATGTGTTGGGTTTGTATATACTGGTGGCAGAATAAACAAACACTTTTTGTCTCTGGATTTTCATATGGGCAAACTTTGGAGCTGTAATTGAATCCAGTGCCTCATCTGGTATTCTTCTTCTCCATTCGCTATACTCGAGCAGTACATGTGAGAGATTTGCATTATGAAAATAAATGTATCAGTGGGGTGTGTCTCTCCACAGAGCGACCAAACGTAGGTTGCAGCGATGTACCGCCAAAGGATTATGTCTAAACCAAAAAGTTGCGGATTTTTCCCTCTCCAAAATTGATATGGCAGTTGGACCCCTGTCTAAACAAGGAACGGTCAGACATTTTAACACGTGAAGCGAAAATGTGTCTTGTGAGCCTTGTCTCTATAGGGTGACCATACAGAAAGGAGGACAGGGCTGCTGTATCTTTAACAGTTGCATGGAAAAGGGAATTTCAGCAGGTGTCATTTGTAGGCATGCAGCACCTGGTGAAATCCCCTCTTCATCACAGTTAAAGCTGCAGGAGCCCTGCCCAAGAGGGCTGGGTTCCTGCAGCTTTCACTGTTGGGATGAAGAGGGAATTCCACCAGGTGCTGCAGGCATACAAATGACACCTGCTTAAATTCCCTTTTCAATATAAAGATACAGGATCCCTGTCCTCCTTTCCATATGGTCACCCTACTCTAGCAGGCTAGAAAAGATTGCTCCAGTAACTTTTTGACCCTTCCGGTCAGTGAGCTCTTCTTATGAAGCAGCTGGCACTTTGCAGAACCCCTTCTTCTTCAGATGACCAAGTTGATGATCTGTCTCTGTGGACTGGCATGGCTTGAGCATAAGGCACATTCAAACCCACATGAAGAACTTTTACAGTCCTTGTGATAAGCAGAGCTAATTCACCCTCTCTAGATTCTTTGAGATAGGCAAATGCCTCCTAGCTCAGCCTTGCTCATCATCTAGGCTGACTTTTTTATTATTATTATTATACCCACTCCCTGGCTGAATCAATCCATCTCTTAGTCCTGTTATCTTCTGTAGCCTTTCAAGAAAAAAATGTTTTGTCTGCTAGCTTGCCCATCTTCACAAACAGGTCCTCACTTTTTTTTTCCCGGCCTGCTCCGTTATTGCTTCTCATTTTATCATGCCGGGATGGGTCTTCATTTATTTTCACCTGGCTCTTTTGGGTGTGTCTGTAAATTTAAACTCTGTTTTCACTGGGCAAAAACTCTTCAAATCTATCCCCAGAAAGTGATATCTGAGATTAGGCTGACCATATGAAAAGGAGGACAGGGCTCATGTAACTTTAACAGTTGTAGAGAAAAGGGAATTTCAGCAGGTGTCATTTGTATGCAATTAGTTCCTGGTGAAATTCCCTCTTCATTACAACAGTTAAAGGTGCAGGCACTATACTAGAGTGACCATATACAAAAGAAGGCAGGGCCCCTGCAACTTTAACTGTTGTGATGAAGAGGGAATTTCACCAGGAACTAATGGCATACAAATGACACTGGCTGAAATTCCCTTTTCTCTACAACTGTTAAAGTTACATGAGCCCTGACCTCCTTTTCATATGGTCAGCCTAGATATCTGTGAATCGCCCAGAGTGTTTGACTATTGGGCCGAACATGAAGTGAAATCAATAAATAACCGAATACTTTTTTTTTCTCCTTCTAGGATTGTGGAAATATACAGCAGAAGATTACAGGGTAGGTAATCTTCTTTGTGCGCTACCGAGTGAAATATATTTTTACCACGCTAGGAGAATGTGGTGTAGGATATTATATGGCAATAAATTATAGCCCATTAATACCCTGAAAACAATCATTATTTGTACCCCGCTCTTCCTCCAAGAAATTGAGGTCTAGTTCTTACTGAGGTGGTAAGACTCTGTGAGGGTTGTACCACTTTCAGACGACAGGTGCGGCTCACATGATGGAAAACCCCTCCATACAAAAAACTCCCCACTCACAGACAGCTAGCATGTCAGGCAATGGATTCTAGCTTAGTCTTCTCTCTCATTTTTTGGTTTTATGCATGGGGAGATATATATATATGTATATATATATATATATATATATATATGTATTCAGGAGTATACAATGTTATGTGTTGGCCTATGTGTGGGTTGAGGGAACAGGCTAGCCGGATTGGTCCAAGACTCTCAAATTCCGTTTTGAAATCCGAACTCCACCTTGGAGTTTGTACACCTTAGAGGTGTACAAAATTATGCCTGGTGTGGAGAATGTGGCTAGGGAGACATTTTTCTCCCTCTCCCATAATACTAGAACCCAACGAGGTCAATCCCATGAAGCTGATGGGTGGGAGATTCAGGACAGGCCAAAGGACGTCCTTCTTCACACAGCGCATAGTTAAACTGAGGAATTCACTACCACAAGATGTAGGGATGGCCACCAATTTGGATGGCTTTAAAATGGGGAGAAGGCTATAAATGGCTACTAGTACTGATGGCTGCATGCTACCTCCAGTATCAAATGCAATATGCCTATGTACACCAGCTGCTGGGAAACATGGGTGGGAGGGTACAATTGCAGTCATGTCCTGCTTGTGGGTTTCCCTTGGGCAGCTGATTGGCCACTGTGTAAACAGAATGCTGGACTAGATGGGCCCTTGGTCGGATTCAGCAGGGCTCTCGTCATGTTTTTATGCCTTAGCAGCTGGCTGCGACAACTCATTCAGTAAGCACCTCCCTAATTATGGTTGTGTCCCCCTTTTGAGATTCAGAATGTTCCCATTCTGCTCTGTAACAGCTCATGGTATTTAACACATAGATAGATTAAGCAGGTTTTTTAGGCTGACCATGTGGGAAGGAGGACAGGGCTCCTGTATCTTTCACAGTTGCATAGAAAAGGGAATCATCAGGTGTCATTTGTATGCAAGTAGTTCCTGGTGAAATTTCCTCTTCATCACAACAGTTAAAGCTGCAGGGGCCCTGCCCTCTTTTGTATCTGGTCACTCTAGTATAGCTCCTGCAGCTTTAACTGTTGCAATGATGAGGGAATTTCACCAGGTGCTGCATGCATACAAATGATACCTGCTGAAATTCCATTTTCTATGCAACTGTTAAAGATACAGGAGCCCTGTCTTCCATTCCATATGGTCACCCTTTTTACTGCTTAAACTTCTTTTGCAGTTTTTAATACTTAGGACAGGGCTACAGAATCTTTATTCAATCTAAGGGCCAAATTACGAAATGCGAAAGGTCTAAGGGCCCCCATTCCATCTGTGCGTGGGGCCAAAGGCAGCGTGGGCGAGGCCAAATGGGTTCATTACCAGTTAAAAGCCTGTTCAGAAATAAGCTGGGCAAGTCTTCTGCATGTCTACTTGGAAATATGCAGGGCTGAGTCTTGAGTGTGTTGGCTCCCATCCTTTAGCCGGGCCTTGAGTGTGTTGGCTCCCATCCTTTAGCCGGGCCTTGAGTGTGTTGGCTCCCATCCTTTAGCCGGGCCTTGAGTGTGTTGGCTCCCATCCTTTAGCCGGGCCTTGAGTGTGTGGGCTCCCATCCTTTAGCCGGGCCTTGAGTGTGTTGGCTCCCATCCTTTAGCCGGGCCTTGCGTGTGTGGGCTCCCATCCTTTAGCCGGGCCTTGCGTGTGTGGGCTCCCACCCAGGCATGCACCTACATTGCTTTGTTTTCAGTGTTTGCTGAAGGCTTTTCTTTTCAGTCCATCGCTTCCTGACTGATGACTAAATTCTAGCAGCTGTTGTATTGATTTTTCTGCTCTTATTATATTTTTTCAATTTTGAATTTAAATTTCTTGTTCACTTTCTCTGATATCTCTTGATGTGGTGCAGTTTATAAATTCAATAATAATAATAATTAATAGTAATAATAATAATGTGACTTCACAGACGTCCCATGTTAGTCGTTAATCTGTCATCGCTCTCTCTCGCCTCCCTGCAACTTCTTGCTGTAGTTCAGGAGCGCCTTACGAAACAGATTGCTGTGGCCATAACTGAAGCCTTGAAGCCTGCTGGCGTGGGCGTCGTCATTGAAGCCACGTAAGTTCACGTAGGTTTTACTGACTTTCCAAAGGCCCCAGGGAGTTATTGTATTTGAATGTGTCTTATTGTTTTAATCTAGTTTAAATTGTTTTGTAAGCCACCTTGAGTGCCATTTTTTAGTAGAACGACAGGGTATAATCAAATAGACAAATAAGCCTAGCTCTTGTTGAATTAGTTGACTTGAGTCTGGGCCGTACCACTTCCGACCGCAGGCCAGGGCTCATATGATGGAAATCCCTACACGTAGAAATCTAGCCTGACAGGGACAGGGACTCTTCTCCCTGTCATCTAACTTTTGGCAGGCAGGGAGTTTTGTTTGCGGAGGAGCATTCGATTGCATGAGTTTCCACATGCAATCCAAAGTATTAGCAACCAGACACAGTTTCACCACCTCAGTGACAACTAAAGCCGCCTTTAACAGAGATGATGAAAAATAAGCGTGTGTTTTCAAGAACTGGGAGGGGAGGGGGTTGATGGCTCTGTTTTTTAATTCAATTTTTTTTAAAGAATGGTACAACGTTATACCGAGATTGGGTTAGTGGTATGGATTGTGGAGTTAAAACTTCTGCTCTGCTGGGACCCTAAATTCATGCTGCTGTTCCAAGCCCAGAGTTCCCCCAACCTGGTGCCCTCCAGATGTGTTGCCATGTGTTTTATTTATTTACAATACCTCTTGGTTGCCTTTCAGGCCCTCCCTTGTGTCAAACAATAGAATTCCCAGCATACCCCAGGCAGCGTGGGAGTTGGAGTCCAACACATCTGGAGGGCACCGGGTTGGGGAAGATCATCCGAGTGATTCTTTCTTAGTGATTCTAACAGAATGTACAGAGGGGCTGGCTATGTTTAGTAGGGCTGTGCAAGTTTCGGGCCTCGGATTCGAAGTTCGAATCATGGAGGCCATTTTAATAATAATAATAATAATAATAATAATAATAATAATAATTTATTTCTTACCCGCCTCTCCGTTTGGATCGAGGCGGGTGGGCGGGGCTTGCCATTTCCTCGCACAGCCCTAGGTCCCCAGACAGCCTACAACTCCCAGCATGCAGTGCCTGGGAGGGCTGGACTTACTGGGGCCCAGGAGCAGAGGCTATACATGTCCTTGCAGCTACCGTTGGACGCTCCTCGGCGTGATTTCTTCCTTTCCTGCACAATCGATAGCGTCCTCTCGTGCGATCTGCGCACAGGGATGCCAGCGATCGTGTGGGGAAGGCAGGGGTCATACGGGGAAGCCGGTGATGGTGCTGAGGATCACCCAGTGGCAGCCGTGAGGACATGTATAGCCTCTGCTCCAGGGCTCTGGTAAGTCCAGTCCTCCCAGGCACTGCATGCTGGGAGTTGTAGGCAGTACAGGGGCCTAGGGCTGTGTGAGGAAATGGCAGATCCATCATAAAATGGTGGATCCGTCAGGAAATGGCGTCCGTGATTCGAGCTTCGAATCCAAAGCCCAAAGCTTGCACAGTCCCAATGTTGAGCCTGTTGCAGCAAAATCAACTCTTAAGATGCCCCAAGGCTCTTGGTGTGTTTTTGCCTGATGGAAACTCCCTCCGCTGTTTGGTTCCCCACAGGCACATGTGCATGGTGATGCGGGGAGTTCAGAAAATGAACAGTAAAACTGTAACCAGCACGATGCTCGGAGTGTTCCGGGAAGACCCGAAGACGCGAGAAGAGTTTTTGACGCTCATCCGCAGCTAAGACTGTGCCACCCTTCCCTGGACTCCCTCTTGAACGTTCTTGTCTAGCATCTCTGTTGGGTCTTTTTCTGCCTCTCTCTGTCTCTCTGTCTCTCTTTTTAAAGTAACCACCCCTTTATATTCTCTGTTTACTTGTTCTGTAAAAAGGGTCTTTATGATAAGTCCAACACGTACTTCGTTTGCTCAAACAGCGCCTCTTGTCAGATAATCCTAACCATCCTGAAAAAGTTTTCTCTGTCTATGTCACGTGACCATTTTTAAGTCAGATTCTCACGCAATGTGTGTTTGTATGGGCTGCATAGGATTTTATCAATTGTAGTGTTATGTAAGATCATTTGAAGTGCTTTAAAGAAATGTTCCCACCGAGTGATGGGGGGGGGGGGGAGAGAGAGAGAGAGAAACCACTTTGCCCAAATACCCACAAGAATTCCCCTTCAGGATATGGAGAGATAAGAGGGGTAGTGGGTATATTCACATCCTACGTTCCTCAAAGTACCCCAAGACGTAGTGATGGCCACCCATTTGGATGCCTTTAAAAGGGGGTTGGATAAATTCCTGGAGGAGAAGGCTATCAGTAGCTACTAGCCCTGATGGTTATGTGCTACCTCCAGTATCAGAGGCAGTAAGTCTGTGTGCCCCAGTTGCTGGGGAACATGGGTGGGAGGGTGCTGTTGCACCATGTCCTGCTTTGTTGGTCCCTGGCCGACAGCTGGTTGGCCACTGTTTGAACAGAGTGCTGGACTAGATGGACCGTCGGTCTGATCCAGCATCAGGGCACTTCTTATGTTCTTGAGTAGGCCTCCATCAGGAGGTGCTGCTGGTCCAAGAGGAAATACCTTCTCCTTCTTATGCCCCCTTCCTGTAAACACTTCCCTCATAATACAGTGGAGGAAGAGACATGGTGCTTCCAGATGAGGCTTTCAAGACCCTGTTTCATTCACAGCATATTATGAGGGTAAGGTTCGGTCAAGACAGGGCTGGCCCAAAATAGTATGCTGTCTGAAGTGATGGACAAAATGGCACCCCTCCTTAGCATTCCATATACAGCAGTTGACTGGACTGGCAGTTGAACCTTAAATCAAGTCCACTGATGGGATAGGATAGCATCCTCCAGCTGAGGCAGAAAGCTGGTTTAGGCCCCCTGGGACAAGTTGGGTGGCGTACGCAGCTCTATCCTCCAACAGAGAGGAACAGCCAGAGAATTCATGATGAGCAGCCAAGAGGCAGCCAACGCCCTCCCCCAGCATCTGCCGCCTGAGGCAGTCACCCTCACTCTGTCTGATGGTAGGGCCGGTCCTGCCTACAGATGTCATCTACTCATAACACTCCCATGTTTTTCCCGCCGCTTCTTCTGTCTTTTTCCTTAATTCAGAAAATCTTTTAAAGGAAGATAAAACAGAACACCTGCCCAAATGCCTTCAGGTTGTGAGCATTCATAGGAGCCCTCCATCTGGAAGTACCCACAGGATACTCTGTGGGAGGAAGGAAAACATCGGAGACCTTCCTTTTCTGGCGGCTTTTCCTTTCCCAGTGATGCTGGATTCATAGCTATGAACGGTAGTCATTAATGAGAGGGATTTTAAGCCCACCCCTTTCCCCCAAAAAGTCAGGTGCAAATGACCATTCTGTGCTCCCTGCTACTGAGAGACCAGCAGGGCTCGGGGCAGAGCGCCATAATACAGAGTCCTTTGGGTGTGAAAGCCCTGCAGTCTCCGTGAGATTGGCTTTATTGACAAATGTTCAAGCAGAGCCTATTGGAAGCAAATAGACACGCCTTCAAATGGCAGCAAATCAGTTGAGTAACTTGAACTCAGCGACATGAAGGAAGGGAAAAGAGCTGTGGTAACAATCCAGCCCTCTGCTTGCCCTTTCATATCTGGATGAAGGGTGATGCAAACCCGTTGCTTCCCCAGCAAACCTTGCATCTGTTTCTCTCCTCCAGGCGGGTGGGTGGGGCTTGGCCTACACACCACGAGGATGAGCAAAGCTAGGGTGATCCTATGGAAAGGAGGAGAGGGCTCCTGCATCTTTTAACAGTTGTACTGAAAAGGGAATTTCAGCAGGTGTCCTTTGAATGCATGTGGCACCTGGTGAAATCCCGTCTTCATCACAAAAGTGAAAGCTGCAGGAGCCCTGCCCTGTAGCTACAGTGACCAGATACAAAAGAGGACAGGTCTCCTGCAGCTGTCACTGTTGTGATGAAGAGGAGATTTCACTCAGTGCTTCCTGCATACAAATGACACCTGCTGAAATTCCCTTTTCTATACGACTGTTAAGATACAGGAGCCCGGTCCTCCTTTCCATATTGTCCCTCTAAGCAAAGCCATCAAAGTCACGACACCAGCCGGACTCCCTCAGCTCATATTGGTTCCAGTGGGCTGTATTAAGAGCTGAAGTTCTAGCAATGGAATTCAGGTTTACCTGTACGTGGCTTTGGCCCAGCTTCAAAATAAGCTACGTTCTAAACCGGCTAAAGCAGAATACCATAACCTGAGACACTCTGCATAATTTATTCTGCTGGTCATGGAAAGGAGCTATGCAGGGACGCTGCAAATACTGTTCCCGGAAGTTCTGCTCATCTAGGCTGAGCATATGAAAAGAGCATATGAAAAGGAGGTCAGGGCTCATGTAACTTTAACAGTAGTAGAGAAAAAGGAATTTCAGCCAGTGTCATTTGTATGCAGTTAGTTCCTGGTGAAATTCCCTCTTCATCCACAACAGTTAAAGTTGCAGGGGCCCTGCCTTCTTTTGTATATGGTCACTCTAGTATAGTGCAACTTTAACTGTTGTGATGAAGAGGGGATTTCACCAGGTGCTGCATGCATACAAATGACACTGGCTGAAATCCCCTTTTCTCTACAGCTGTTAAAGTTACATGAGCCCTGTCCTCCTTTTCATAGGGTCAGCCTAGCTCAGCTCTTCTTCGGCTTCTGAGATGCCACCGACCCGTTCAAGCCTTTCCTTTGCTCGCTTAGCTGGGGTTCTTGTGGAGCTGATTCTGCAAGCAGACACTATGCTGGGCCTTTCCACACATTACATGGCAGCAAACCCTGGTTTGCGACAAGGATCTGCAGCCAACCCTGGCTCTCCGAAGAGCTCACTTGTATGAGCTGTGCGTGTTGTCTCATTCACACATTTCATTTTTAGTGTATACTTATGGTTTGTTTAACCCTAAATGGAGGTATTTTCTCTATTCAGCCCAGAGTCATCAAGTGATGGGATACTGAGTTGTGTCCTCGTGCAGGTGTCTGTGTCTGTCCATGCTAGAGTGCTAGTTTCTGCAACCAGACACTTTTTTTGTGGATGCCAAAGTAGGTCACTCTTTCCCCTCTGACACACACTTTCCTCTTGTGTAATTGCAATGTCCTTGTGGGATGCAGCTTTCTGCAGCCGCTCTAAACAGTTTCCCTCTGAGCAGAGGACATATTCAGGGAAGTTTTATAACCTCTTTAATTAGAGAAAGATGGCGCACAAATTGGAACCAACTGTCGAGTAGAATCGTGAGCTCCAAGCCGGTGTCTGACACCCAGGTTTGCAATGCATTGTCAAATACACCATGTACCAGGGCCTGGGCGGTGTCTAAAGCCTCGTGGTGGCTGCGTGTTGGTGCTGCGTTGGTTATATGATGCAGCTACCAACTTGCAGCCACCACGGGGCTTTCCCCCAAAGCTGCGGATTTTAAAAGTCGGGATACTTACAGTGACTTTTTACTTTGCTGCAAGGTCACCACTGCCTTCCCGCCATCGGTCGGTGGTGACCTTGCTTAGGCTTTGGGCTGGGGGCAGATCGCAACCACTGATAGATCAGCGAAAGAGTGGGAAGGCTGGGCAGAAGGCAGGGGCAGGCCCAACGAGCCGAATGCCCTCCGGAAAGCCTGTGCCCCCTCCTGCCATGGGGATTAACTGTCCCCACCCCACAGCTGCGATGCTGCGGAGTTTTAAGGGAACATAGGGCCAAAGCGGCGCTGTGAAGACACTCGCCTGAGTAGCCCAAATCATTATATAGCATTAAACTTTTGTTCATGTATGGAACCTCCAGGTTGTATTTAGGGGCAGCTGTTGGGGGAGAGGCCTCTTGCCTGCAAATTCTGCTTGCTGGCTTCCTAGAAGAGTATTTCAGGCACCGTGGGAATTGGGATGCCAGCGCCTTCCAACTATATTTCCGTGATTGGTCTGATCCAGCATGGCTGGTTTTGATGTTCTTCTGTATCATTCACAGGACTTAACCCGGCTTTGCTGGCTGAGAATTGCAGGAGTTGCAATCCCACACATCTGGAGAATACCAGGTTGTTGGAATGCTGACTTAACATATGCAGATCTGCAAAGTCCTTAACGAGCTTTATTGGTCTGCCCTTCCTTCAAGGAGCTCGGGGGGGGGGGGGAGCTTTTTCGCGGTTATCCCAGTTCATCCCCTAAGAGCTAAGCTTAGGCAAACTTGCCAAAGACTACCCAGCACACTTCATGGCTGAGCGGGATTTGAACTCAAGTCTCCCTGGTTCAAGTCCAACCATCTTCCTTCTAATTCTTTTCACAGATTGGACTCTGCAGTTTAAAGTGCTTCAGCTGAAATTTGGGGAGGTGAATGATGTCTTTGTTAGCACAGAGAGAGAGAGAGAGAGAGAGAGAGAGAGAGCAGGTGGATAACCACGGTTTTATCCAGTTTTTTCAGTTTTGCTGAAATGAAACGGCTGTCTCCCACCTTGCTCAAAGGCAGAGGCAGGAGCTGAGATCTCACGCTTCTGATTCAGGACAGTCACGGTATCATCAGCTAGGTGTTCCACCATGCAATGATTCAGACATACTTCTGGGCAACCTCTGGGCAACTTCTCATGTGCAATTCCCATAAAAGTGAATGAGAGATGCACAAATGTTCAGGGGTCAGCAGCGGCAGGGTGGGGTGGGGGGTGGGTGGGGAAGGGAGAAGGACCTTGTTCAACTCACATTCATTTCCATGGAGCTTGACCAAAGAGAGGTTCCAAGTGGCTTGTACCCTTTGTGGCCTTAGAACTTGTGGAGATACTTTGTACGGCTAATACTATTATTTATGGTATTTCTTTGGTGAACCCTATGTAATTTGCCATCTCGTGCCCTTTACTTTACCACTGTGTGTGTTTGTGTATATATAGACATGTAAACCATACACAATCTGTCTAGTAATCTCCCCGTGTCAAAATCCGTTCTATTTAAAGTATTAAAATACAGTATTGGTCATGTTTGGAGACTCTCTTCTGTGTGATTTGTTGAGTTCAGCGCTGGCAAGAGGCCACTGAATCTGTTGCAGCCCAAAGGTTAGAATTATTTGAGAACTGAATGTATACCTGCGACCAGAATCCTACCTGGTTCTGACCGATGCTTGGATTGACCACCCCACTGACGTCGGAGCCACTAGTCTCCACTGAGCAGAGCAATGCTACTATCATAGAATAATAGAATTGGGGAGTTGGAAGGGACCACAAGGATCATCTAGCCCAACCCTCTGCAGTATGCAGGAAAATCAGTTCAACCATCAATCTTACCGTCAAGACATTTTTCCATATTAATCGCAATCTAGGTAACTAACTTATACCCATTATTTCAGGTCCTGCTTTCTGTGGCCGTGGAAAATAGTTCTTGACCATCTTCCCTGTGACACCTTTTTATGTATCTGGACATTGCTAACATGTCTCCCCTCAGTCTTCTTTTCTCCAGACTGAGCTTCCCAAGTTCCTTCAGCTTTTCCTAATAAGGCATGTCCTCAAAGTCCCTGGATCGTCTTTGTTGCCTTCCTCTGAACCTGTCCTAACCTGTCAATGTCCTTCTGGAAATGTGGTGCCCAGAATCATACACAATACGCCAGGTGTGGTCTCGCTAGTGCCGAGTACAGAGGAATAAGGACTTCACGTGCCTTTGATATAACCGAGGCCACCCGTCGGATGCAAAGTAGTGAAACATCCTCCAGAGGTGGCCAGTTGTGAACTAAGCAAAAAGGTGTGATGAACAGATGAGATCTAAAGTTTATGCCCCTCTCTATTCTCTTGTAGCGGCCTTCCTCGACCCGGTACCTTCTGGACGTGCTGGACTACAACTCCCACAATGTTCCTGTGGATTATGGGAGTCATAGTCCAACACATCTGAAGGCTGTTTTGTAGGATGCCCCAAAGATTTCTCCGTACCTCCATTTTGGGCATGCAAAAATAGGCACTACGGAGCCTGCGCTTCATGTCTTTCATAATGCAATTCCTGAACTCTTTCTAATTCATTTGGTTGATCTTTTCTTGAAACTGGACCACCATCTTTTTCATTTCATTTGAAATAAAGAAATCCTCCCGAGGGGGAAAAATCCCTCATTTTGTCCATCCAGAAAGAAGAAAACCCACACAAAAAAGCAGCAAAATATGGAGGTTTAAACATAAAAGGTAGTGTCAATATTAGGTTGCTCAAACAGTGCTGCTCGGCCTAGCTGAGTTACCTAATACTCTCAGAATTACCCCTTTCTCCTTCTTTGTTCAGCTTTGTTTAATCCATAGACTAACTTCAGTGCTGACCTTTTAATTCCTGGAAGAGCCTGTATTTTGCAGCAGGTGAATCAAGGTTGGAAAGCTGTTTTATCAGCAGAGGAAAAGGAAAAGCAAAACGTGTTATTTTTTTTTCATATTTGTATCGTGCCTTTTCTCCACGGAGTTCATTTGGCATTCTGAGCTTACTTACTTATTCGGTGGCCTAGCAGTGTATGTGACCGACCTGCTTTTCATTGTGCAATCATCTTTCCAGCAAACCTGAAGCTTCCTCGACTTCCCGCACTTCAGTTAAAGCCCAGGAGGAAAGCGGAACGAATTAATTCCTCCCCTAAGGCCTTTTTCAGATCGGGAAGTGCAGGCAGCCTGGGAGGCTGCAGAGCAATGGAGAGAGGTGTAACAGAAAGAGAGACCGTACCCTCAGATTAGGCAAGCTCAAAATCGCTATGAAAGTAAATTCAAAACAAATTTTATAACTTACTGAGAATGAGGCAGGAAAATGGAAGCCTCTTTGATGGGGCAAGAAAAAGTTAAGAAAATTGGACAGATTTTGGGCTTCTCTATTCCAGGCTTTTATCCTGCACCTTTACTGGGACTTCTGCTTCCAGATTCTTTGTGGGATCGGCTCCATTACACATGTTTAAATGTGCATTTTTCCAGGGGTTTCTTCGTCTGCATGTTCTATAGGTTTAATTATACAGCCACTAGATGGCGATGTGATATAGTGGGAGTCTAGAAATTCACTAGCAATTCAAAACGTGGTTTAAATTTATTACTTCATTTACCTTGATAAAGGTTATAAAGCACAGGAGAGACCCTGGAGGTTGATGACATTGTGTAATGACCTGCAAACTTCCATGAACGCACGATATAAGACTCATGTCAAAAAGCCCTTTGGCACAGCAGTAGCTCTACTTGCCCAGAGCTGGAGACAGCAATACTCCCCCCTCACATGTGCTACAGGGCTTTCAGAGAAGTAGTGGTATTATAAACTTCTGCATTTGAGACAAAATGTATCCATTTAAAGGTGGGAAGATGCTGAACCATGAAGAATGGCAACTAGAGTGGAGCTAAAATTTCTCAAGGCATTTTTCTCGGAAAAGTTCTGAGATTTTTCTTACCCCCTTAGAAAGGAAAGATCATTTGGCAGAATTTTCCTCAAATTTCCATCACCATATTTTGGTGTGGTGGACACCTTCCCTTTTCTCACAATGTCCTGAAACAATGCTAGGTGGAAGGCTTTGTGGAGGATGCAAAATGGGGGCCAGGCTGCCAACACAGTTTCTGCTTTTACCGCCTGAGTGGCAGCGCAAAAAACCCCAAAACCTTTAGGGGGAAAAACCCTGCAATTGGTGAGTTCCACCTTCTCCTCCAGGAATTTATCCAACCCCCCTTTTAAAGCCATCCAAATTGGTGGCCATCACCACATCTTGTGGTAGCGAAGTCCGTACTTTGACTCTGCGCTGTGTGAAGAAGTCCTTCCTTTTATCTCTCCTGAATCTCCCACCAATCAGCTTCATGGGATGACCCCCTTGGGTCCTAGTATTATAGGAGAGGGAGAAAAATGTCTCCTTAACCATATTCTCCACACCATGCATGATTTTGTACCCCTCTATCATGTCTCCCCTCAGCTTCCCTTTTTCCAAGCTGAACAATCCCAGCTATTGTAACCTTTCCTCATAGGGGAGATGCTCTGGCCCCTTGATCATTTTAGTACAAATGGCCTCTCAAAATTCTCCACCCTACTTGTAGGCAGAGAAATTGGGGAAACCGTTTCACTTAATTTCTTCAGAGGGAGAAATTCTCCAGCAGTTTCTCACAGGATATCAAGGGCTGCTAGTCCTGATGGCTATGTGCTCCCTCCAGTATCAGAGGTAGTAAGCCTGTATACACTAGTTGTTGGGGAACATGGGCGGAAGGGTGCTGTTGCACCATGTCCTGCTTTGTTGGTCCCTGGTTGACAGCTGGTTGGCCACTGTGTGAACAGAGTGCTGGACTAGATGGACCCTGGGTCTGATCCAGCCTGGAGCCAAGAGCAGTTTCTCCGTGTGTGTGTGTATGCGATTCTAGCAGCTTTGGCCTCAAGGAGTATTTATTCTGATTGTAGAATCCAGCTTTCCTTCGTGCAGAACTTGACATAGTTCAGAACACAGTTCAATTTCCCCTCCTAGTGACACAAAAGTCAGCGCTGAAGGAGTTTGGGTGTGTGTGTGTGATGGCTTCCTTTTTTCGTCTTCTTTTCTCCCCGTATTCGATCCTAGCACTGTCCTGGTCTGATGAGGTTAACTATTATCACGAAGAGTAATGGCGGACTTTGGTCCTTTTTATGATGCTGCCGGTTTTATGTCATGTGGAAAGAGATACGTGATCCTGAAGGTATTGGAGGTGATCCCATACAAGCGGAACATGGCTCAATCTGACGTCGGTTCTCCAATTTCCAATTAAGGAGGGCTGCATGAATCCGCAGATTTGCCTCTTGACTGGATCCACCCCTCTCTTGCTCTTTTGCCAAAGCTTTGACGTCTGAGTACAAAGCAAGTTGCTATTTCAAAAGCTTTGGCCCTGACTCAAATGTCGAAAAACTTCTGCCCTCATCAGCCAAACTCACCCAGACACCACCGCCGAGCATTTTTCTGTCATTCACCTGCTCTCTACTTGTAGGAACATGGAGGACTAGATGGCAGAGATTGGGGCGTGGGAGGGGGCAGGCGGGGAGAGGATGGAGAAAGGATGGGTTCCAGCAAGGCTGTGAGCTTGGGGGGGTCCCAGAAATATTGAGGGGGGGGGGTTCCCAGAAATCCTGCCATAAGCATGTTTGGAGACTGGGAGCTCCATCACACCAGCAGCTTATCGGACACTCGCCATGCCTGATCTGTGGTTTTGCAACACGGGACTCACATGACGTCGCCCCTGTCCTGCACCCATTTCGTCCCTTCCCCCCATTGTTGTGTTTTATTTTGGTGCGGGGAAAGTCTGGATTGTTTTCCCTTCTAGCTTTTTCCTTTGTTGGGGGCGTGTGCTAATGGAGTCTTGCTGACGAAAGGGGAGGGCGGGGTGGTTCTCCTCCTCCAGCACGTCATTGTACAGGGTTGTGCTTGGTTGAATGGACTTTTTACTGCTCCAACCCCTCCCCCCCATTGTCTGCAGAAACGGAGCCCAGAAGAAACCTTAAATCAGTAAATCACTAGACAACAAAGCCAGAATGAGGAGGGGGGGAAGGAGCTTATGCCCATCAGAGTACCTCAACCAATAAACTGGAGGAGGAAGGAGAAGGGGCAGCGTGGAGTAGAGTGGAAGAGCAAACAAGTGAAAACCCACGTGAAAGGGACCACTTGACATGCTTATGAAATGGAGGTAAAAAACACGGAGACAAACCTGGGGGGGGGGGGAATAGGTGTGATGGAGCCCTGGATGAAGAGGCCCTTACAGACTGTCCAGACTCAGTAACTGTCGTGTCAGCAGCTGCAACATCCTGTGGAATAACAACTCAAAATAACAGTGCCCTGCGGAAATAGTAAAGGTGTGGACCACTCACCTCAAGGACTTGAACCATCAGCAATAAGACTGTTACTTTCTATTATTGTGGGTCAACTAAAGGGCAGGTTAATAGAAAGGGTCTGCAGGGTGAATCAGTACCTGGAAAAACTGTATATAAAGCAGGTATAGCAAAAGTTCCAGGAGGACCTCAAAGGGCGTCATTGGATGAACATTTTGTGGCATGCTCGCGACTGGCCCCTCATGGTCCTTCGCAGGACATTTTTGATGATGCAGTGTTTCCTCCTGTGCGTCTCCTGCTCCTTCTGCTCTTTTTTCCCGTCACAAAATAGGACCTGGAAAATCTGATATTTTGGCCTATAACGATACCTCCCGCCATTTCCTGCTGTGTGCAGGAAAAGCTGTGGGATACAAACGCCCACTGAATGGGCCACGCGGTCATCGCTGCTTCCTCTTTCTTCACCATGTGAAGGAAGAGGAAGCTGCTCATCCCTATCGTGGGACACCAGCAGGAGGCAAAGTGATGGGAGGGAAATGCGATATTCCCCCACTGCCTGATGATCCTCAAAATCTCCGGAGCAAAGTCTCACTAAATGAGTTTTAGTTTCCCATTGTAGTGAATGGTGTAGGGACAAAATGTCATGTCTGTACCGGTTTGAATCTAAATGCAATTTCGATATGCAAACTTTGTGAACTAATAAACCAGTTTAAGATTAGAAGAGCATTTGTGAGCAGCCTCGTGACTCCAATGTTTGGGAGATCCGTGGTCTGATTGGGACTCACCACCCTAGATCAGAGAGCTTTGAGTCCCAATGGTTTGCTAGGCTAGTTGGAGGGGGGGTGAAGACATCTGTCATGCCCTGTAAAGATCCTTGTAGTTATGGAGGGCTCAGCAAATTTCCATGAATTTGCAAGATTGCAGCATCCTTTCCAGAGGTCATTATTTCATAACTACCTGGCACTTTTTCCACCACCCTCCTCCTCTGCAAGTCAAGTTTTCCTTTTTCATCGAGTGAACAGTGTTGGGAAAGTCTTTTTGTAATCTCCAGTGCCCTTTGAGCTTTGACTATGCCGCCCTGTTGAACTCTTGTTTAAACAGATGTCGTGCCATGATTTACTAATGTCCAAGGGTGGCCTGAAAGGGATTGATCTGACATTTTTGTATCTTCATGGGAGGCACAGTGGATATGGGTATTTAAGAAGGAAGTGTTCAATTAAAAAAATGACAATGTGCGCAATAAGATTCATTTTTGTAACATCCTTGATCTAGCCCAGGACTCTCTGAATCGCAGTTGCAAAGAATAAGCAGCACAATGTCTTCAAATGTAGGAACAATTAAGAGAAAGAAAGCAACATTGACATAAACGGGTCTCATTTGGGGGCTGCATGCTTTTAACACTCTCTGCTTCTAGGGATTTAATTGGGAGCCGATCTACACTCTAGCTTTGTAACGTTTCATAAGGGTTACGAAAACTCTTTGGGCCACATGACGCACTCCCTTGAACAATGTATACCCGAGTTTTTTTAAAATTCACGTCAGCTATATGCAACGGTTTTTACTTTTAATAAATCGTTTTAAGTAAAAATAATGTGTCCTTCCTTACCGTTTGTGATTCGTGGGGGCGGTGCTTCATTTACCGGCGCTAAAATGCTTAGCCGTTGATTGGTGGGGAAGAAAGAGGGGCTAAGGAGGAAGTGGGTGAGTGAACTACAGCGCCCACAATGCTTAGCCCTATACTCATTGAAAACTAGGGAATGAAAGGGGAACTAAGGAGGAAGTGGGTGACTGAACTACAGCACCCACAATGCTTTGCCCTAAACTCATTGTAAAAACAAAACAGAACGAAACGGACAAAAGAGTGTGAGACCGCACACACCACTTTGAAGGTTGAAGAATTTTTCTCCTATAACGTGAGTACTCAGTAATGTGGCCTAAGACGTTTTAGAACTCACCTATTTGGAACGTTTTAAAATACTATTTAAAACGTTCCAAAGTACAGTGTAGATCGGCTCTGTGTCTCTAAGAGCAGGTCTTTAATCCGTTCTATTAAACTTGTCTTCCCTCCCAATGAATTTCCCCTCCTCCTTACTAACACTTGAAATAACGGCCTTGGCAATGAATGGGATTTACTTCCAACAAAAGCAGTTAGGATCAAATTTTCCCACATGGCCCTGCCCCCTTCCCATGGCCCCACCCCTTTGCTTCCCAGGTTGTGCGAGATCCCCCCCCCCCCCGTAAAAGATTGAAATGCCTCTCCCAAGACTTAGTGACTGGCGGTAAGAGCTTTAAGCTAAAATACGCTGGCAGTTTTGTTATTTTGGCCCTACCTCTTTTTTTTTTTTACCTTTTGCCCTAACTCTAGGGCGACCATATTTGGGAAACCGAAAAAGGGGACACCCAGTGGGGGGGGGGGGGAAAGCGCACTTTCCAGGGCCTCCAGAAAGCACATCATTCCCCCTGCCACACTATTGGCAGCTGCCATTAGTGTGACGGTTGTGAATGACATGCTTTCCAGAGGCTCCAGAAAGCACGCTTTCCCCTCCTCCACTCCAATTGGGGCTTAACGGCCCCGATTGAAGAGGAGGAGGGCAAAGTGAGTCATTCCTGCCCCCCCTGCTCCAACGGGAGCCTCCGGAAAGAGAGTCATTCCTCCCCACCCCCTGCTAATGGCGGCCTTAAAGGGGAAAGTGTGCCATTCCAGGACATTATAGAAAATTACAGAAAATCCCCCCTGACGCCCAGGATAGAACCAAAACCAGGACAAATCTGGGGAAATCCTGACAGTTGGTCACCCTAAAACCACCACTGGAATGCAGCCCCCTGAGAGGGTCTCCAAAATTGAATTTGGCTCTTGGGCTGAAAAGGTTCAGTACCACTGCTCTAAGGAAGCATTTTCCAGAAACATGCTAAATAGCTTGATTGTATGCTTCTGATATGGTGGTCACTAGAAAGTATATAGAGGGATGCTTCAGCCTTTGTCTCTAATCAATCCCTGCTCCCAAGCGTCCCTATGTGCTGCGGACGGAGGGTGCACCAGAACCCCATAGCAAGCAATGAGGTCTCATTTTGGGGACTGGTTTTTGCTGGCCTCAGTCTGGTACCCAACTTGGAGAAAGTCTCATTTTGCTAAAAAGGTGGCCAGGGGTGCGTGTATCTATATGATTCCACTTTGCAGCTGCTTCCCCCCTCCCCCAAACCCTGCAGCAGCCACGCTGCAGGGAAGGAATGCTAAATCTAGACAGCAGGAGGAACGTGGACTATCTGATGGTCAAATTGCCCCCCTGCCCAACGGCTTGTGCTCTGGGCTGACCCTGTACTGGGAGCCGTCCCTAGGAACGTCCCCATGCCGAAGTCACCACTGACAGATGGGAGAAACAACGTGGTGGCATTAGAGCAAATAGAAAAGTCGCAGTAAAAGGACACCATGAGAAAGCACAGTTTCGAAGCCCTGACGTGGCTGCAATTTGGCAGCTGCGTCATATAAACAATGTAGTACCACTGCGCAGCCATTATGGGGTATACAGGGCAGATAGACAAGCCCCAGCAGGTGGTGAGAAATGTGATCTATTACTGCTGCTGCTTCTTGAACCTGTATTGTAAGCTAGACAATATTTTGTCTTCCATCAGCTAGGGTGGGCATGTGTCCTCTTTTACAGAGGACAATTCCTCTATCTGGAAGGTGTCCTCTGTTTGAAGGGCCATCCAGTCCAAGTTTGATATAAAGACAAAGAACACTCAGAAGGAAGAGCTGAAGGGCCTGGAAGTTGCCCACCAAGATCACCTGGCTACAGCCTTCTCCACTACGTTGACAGCTACTGCATTTCCATTTAAATTCTAATATTGATTTCTAAATGTGCATCTATACATAAAACTTAGCATAAGCAAATTGTATGCAAATTGGTGTCCTCTTTTTTTTTTGGCGATGCATGTCCTCTTTTGGGGCAATTCACAAGGGGCCACTCCACTAACAACACGGGGAGGGGAAAAAAACGCAGCAACAATTATAAGACCTTGCAAAGCATCCAGATGTGCACAGAATGGAGGAGTCACGGCCGCTCCGCCCTTCCCCCCCAATTCCAGACGCAAAACACACAAAAAAAGTGAAAATGCTTTTTAAAACCTGATCATTCTGAGCCTTTTTTAAAAAAGACAGCAAGAGCAAACAATCCAGTAAGTAGCGAACAATAGAAACACGCCAGCTGTGCACTGGGGAGCAAAACTCTCCATTCCGTCGCAGCAGAACCAGCCAGCCAGGAGATCGACGTGGAGCAACATCAGGCAACATCAGCTGAAATCCAGCTGTGGTTGTCTGCATTGCTTACATTTGAGAAAGTGGCAAACCTCCACACATTTCCCATGTGGCAAGAGGGTAAGTATATCAATCTCCTTATATTGCTCCTCAAGCCCTCTTTAAGCTCCATCACACCTAATTTCCTCCCCTGGTTTGCCTCCATGTTTTTTTTACCTCTGGTGCATAAGCGTGTCAAGCTTATGGTTCCTTTCCCCTGAATATGCTGCTCTTTCGCTCCTTCACTTGTTTGCACTTCCACTCCACCCCACCCCTCCCCTTCTCTTTCTAACTCCAGTCAGGTCCTGGCAGATGAGCACTTCAACCAGACCGCCTTTCTGCCGGGCAACAATGGAAGGACTCTTTAGTCTGGCTCTTTGGGGGCATTAAGAGAGTACAATCCTGTCTCTGCAAATTTTCAGGCATTATATGAATTTAAAAAAGGCTTTGGAGCCTAGGATGCAAGATTTGGGTTTTATATTGAGGCTTGGAGCCGGCTGCTGGGAGAGATCGCTTTCCCCTGCCAGGACCTGATGAAATCTATTCAAGCCAACAGCAAGACTCCTCTCACAGCACACGCCCCCAACAAAGGAAAATATGAGAGTACAGTACTACACAGAGGCTTAAGGGTGCATTAAACGCGCTTAGGGAAAATAATCCAGACTTTAGGCATTCTAGGAAAAGACAGAAAAGGCTGGAGAAGAGGCGGGGTGTCAGCAGGACGGGCACAGCATCATGTGAATACCGTGCTGCAAATCTGCACACCAGGCATGGCGAGAGTGCACTAAATCGCTGGTGTGATGGAGCCCTTTGATCACATCAGATGGGTCTTTGCTTCAGTTACCTTTTGTCTATGCAATAAAAACATTGGCTGCCAAAAACATTGGCTGGGCAGTGGGCATGCCCCGGGATTTTGGATCCAGTCTGGAAGAGCTGAAAGCAAGTGGCTGGCAACCCCCAGAGGGGATTGGCCCACTTTTAGATGGGTTTCAACCAGTGCAGGCTGATAGCTCCTGTTTCAGTGGGGCAATAAATCCACTCTGGGTTTCAGTCACAACCAATCTGAACTCTAAATGAAGCTATCCAAAGTGCTAAATCCTTCGCTCAAAGTGGGCCCCGTACACCTTGGATAGCTCCTTTAGAGTTCTGACTGAAAGCAAAAAGGAGGGAAACTCTGGTGCTCAGAAAAAGAAAATGTATTTTTCTCTACACGTTTCGGAGATGTCTCCGGGCTTCTTCACATGAGCAGAATAAAGCAAAACTCCCGGAAGTTCGCCATCCTTTTGATGACTTGGCATCAGCCAGGACGGCTCCCGTGGCTTCCCCCCCCCCCCCCTTATTCCATTATAAAATAGATCAAAGAAAAGCTGGAATAAACCTGAATGGCACAAAATCGGCAGTGTGTAAAGCTGGTATAACCTTGCAGAGGAAGAACTTTCCCGCGCCTGCGATTGAGGGAGAAGAGGGTAAAATGCCTTCCTGTAAAAAGAGAGGCAGATCTGATCCCCCACTCCACCAAGAGCACCCCTTTAAGTTCAATGGGGCTTACTCCCAAGTAAGTGTGCTGAGGGCCTTATGTCTACCCAGGCTAAGTCCCATTGTGTTCAATGAGGCTTACTCCCAAGTAAGTGTGCTGAGGGCCTTATGTCTACCCAGGCTAAGTCCCATTGTGTTTAATGAGGCTTACTCCCAAGTAAGTGTGCTGAGGGTCTTATGTCTACCCAGATGTAAGTCCTAGCTTTCCTGAGGGCTGTGAGGAAACAGTACAGCAGAGATCCCCTCCCCTCCTTTGCACACATGCCAGGGAGAGGCACTCCCTTGATTCAAGCCTTTAAAGGAGTAAGCAGGATCTTCTGTCTTGTCGGCCTTCTCCTCTGGTGTAATCCACTCATATCAATTATGCCACAAACCAGGAAGCACAACAGCCCTGGGCAAGACAGGGAAAAGTTGAACCATTTGAAATCATGAAAAAGAATCATGAATTCTAGGAAATTCTCAGCCAGCTAGGTGAGTCATTCACTTTAACCGAAGAAAAGATAGCTGGTTTGGAGAAATTTGTCTGTGCCATGTACGGCCACCCTAGATACTAGGGATGTGCACTGACCCCCCGGATCGGATCGGATAGCGGATCGGAATCGGACCTGGGGGGTCGGATCGGATCGGATCGGAGGATGGTCGGATCGGATCGGACCGGATGTCCGATCCGGATCGGACGCCATTTTGAATGCTTTTTCCCATAGCCAAGTATTGTTTTACAAAAATGCCTATAACTTTTTCATTTTTAAAGTTAGAAGGATGAAACTTGGGCACATTATACACTGGTTAGGGACAGTTATCTGTGAGAAATTTCAGAAAGATTGGTGCATGCGTTTTGTGGCAATTAATTTTTTAATAAATACCCAGGAATGCCTATAACTTTGTCATTTTTAAAGTTACACACATGAAACTTTGCCACATTGTAGGTGGTACCTTGGGACCTATGTGTGTGAAATTTCAGAAACGTAGGTGCTTGTCTTGTGTGGCAATTAATTTTTAGAAAAATGGGTAGTAGTGGGGTAAATACATTTACGCCTCCCATTTTTTTATTTTTGAAGATACAAACAGGAAACTTGGGCACATTACAGGTACCACTTGCCTTGATATGTGTGTGAAATTTCAGAAACATTGGAGCTTGCCTTGTGTGGCAATTAATTTTTGAAACAATGAGGAAAGAAACACCTATAACTTTGTCATTTTTAAAGTTACACACATGAAACTAAGCCACATTGTAGGTGGTACCTTGGGACCTATGTGTGTGAAATTTCGGAAACATAGGTGCTTGCCTTGTGTGGCAATTAATTTTTTAATAAATACCCAGGAATGCCTATAACTTTGTCATTTGTAAAGTTACACACATGAAACTTTGCCACATTGTAGGCGGTACCTTGGGACCTATGTGTGTGAAATTTCAGAAACATAGGTGCTTGTATTGTGTGGCAATTAATTTTTGAAACAATGAGGGATTCATTGGACAGCACTTGCCCATAGGGATTCATTGGACAGTACTTGCCCATAGGGAATCATTGGACAGTACTTGCCCATAGGAAATCATTGGAAAGCACTTGCCCGTAGGAAATCATTGGAAAGCACTTTCCCATTGAGAAATACAGTTATGCCTCCCACTTTTTTATTTTTGAAGATACAAACAGGAAACTTGGGCACATTGTAGACTGGTTAGGGATAGTTATCTGTGAGAAATTTCAGAAAGATTGGTGCATGTGTTTTGTGGCAATTAATTTTTTAATAAATACCCAGGAATGCCTATAACTTTGTCATTTTTAAAGTTACATACATGAAACTTTGCCACATTGTAGCTGGTACCTTGGGACCTATGTGTGTAAAATTTCAAAAATGTAGGTGCTTGCCTTGTATGGCAATTAATTTTAGAAAAATGGGGAGTAGTGGGGTAAATACATTTATGCCTCCCATTTTTTTATTTTTAAAGATACAAACAGGAAACATGGGCACATGACAGGGAACACTTCACTTGATATGTGTGTAAAATTTCAGAAAGCTGGGTCCAGGCATTTGGTGGCTACGAATTTTTTAGATTAAAAGTTATTAACCTTTTTTACACAGAGGCTGGGGCTGTCAATTGCACCCTCCCGCCTCCCGGGAAGAAGAAGGAAACACTTTCTCTCATCTCTTTGATCCTTGCACGCTTGGCTGCAACTGAGCTAGTATCCATTACAAAAGAAGAAACAAAGTAGCACTTGGCTCGTGTCTGCTTTGATACTTTCACTTTTTACTCAAGCAGAACGGCTGAGCCTAGGATCACTCTCTCTCGCTAGGATTGTTACAGGAGAAATTTTCTACAGTCTTCAAAGTGGTGTGTGCAGACACCTTGCCACCACATGCCTGGACCTATCATTCTGAAATTTTACACACATATCAAGTGAAGTGTTCCCTGTCATGTGCCCATGTTTCCTGTTTGTATCTTCAAAAATAAAAAAATGGGAGGCGTAAATGTATTTACCCCACTACTCCCCATTTTTCTAAAATTAATTGCCATACAAGGCAAACACCTACGTTTTTGAAATTTTACACACATAGGTCCCAAGGTACCACCTACAATGTGGCAAAGTTTCATGTACATAACTTTAAAAATGACAAAGTTATAGGCATTCCTGGGTATTTATTAAAAAATTAATTGCCACAAAACTCATGCACCAATCTTTCTGAAATTTCTCACAGATAACTGTCCCTAACCAGTGTATAATGTGCCCAAGTTTCATCCTTCTATCTTTAAAAATGAAAACGTTATAGGCGTTTTTGTAAAACAATACTTGGCTATGGGAAAAAGCATTCAAAATGGCGTCCGATCCGGATCGGACCTCGTCGGATCGGATCGGATCGGAGGTTGATCGGATCAGATCGGATCTTCCCGATTTTGGGGCGGATCGGATTCGGATCGTGGATCGGATCCGATCCGATGCACACCCCTACTAGATACTCCTCTGTGAATGAAGTAAGATACAGTCTATTTAGGAAGAAAACAACACCTAAGATCCAGTCTAAGGCATTATCCAAAGTTAAAGGGATTGACCCAACAATGCTGCCTCCAACTAAACCTGCATTGATCCAAAAGATTAAAAGAAGCAATTCAGCATCGTGGCTGTGGAAATGAGCAGATTGAAGAAAACCTGATGATGAGCTTGATCCTACTGAACACAGCTGGTACTTGGAAGATGGCAGGTACCACGTAAAATGGTACGATGATCCAACACTCCCAGAAAATCTTGAAATGGCCACAGAAGAGGACAGTGAAAAAGAAATTGAGGAAAGCGATTTTGACAGTGATGATAGCAGTTCCAATGAAAGTGAAGAGGACGTCCAATGAAAGTTATTTGTTAATCCTTCTCACAGAACATAGTTTTTATTTTGTAAGTTGTAAATTTTTGCTGAAGATTTTTAAAACGTTTGTTAAAAACAATTCAACCTAATAAATAGTCTTTTGTTATATATATCATCATACTCGTCCTGTTTGAAATTTTGTAAAGAACATTTGAACATGTTCAACTGTAAAAATCACAGTTGAACATGTTCAAAATGATCTGTGCATCAGATCGAGAGAGATTTAGGGTGGATACTTTTGAAATGAAAGCCCTGTATGATAAACTGTAAAATCATACAATCCTGAGAAAGTGGACATATAATGAGATACCACACATAATTCCCTAAGCGTTGGGGTAAACCCCATGTTATTATACATTTTCTTAATACTCATTAAAAATGCAACTTTTTTGTTCTTGAGTATTCTTTCAAAAGTCATATAGTTCGTGAGTAAATCATAGTTAAACGTCACACATAACCAATGTGAACACTGATTTTATACGTTCAAATGAAATTATCTCAAAAACTAATGGAGTTAACGAAAAATGTGTAATTACAAAAGGTATTTGTCATTAAATTTGAAACATTTCAGAAAAAAAATCATCTCTGTAGCATAAACGGGTGAGAAGTTATGCATATTTAAATGTGGCAACTACATAATCTGTATATAGCCATTCCATTTCTTAATTCTGAAACAGGCAATGATTCCTTTATCTGAGGTACTTATACACACTATCTTGCCTTTCCCCGCCCCTCCAAGGAACCCAAGGCAGCATACATAATCCTCCTCCTCTCCATTTTATCCTCACAACAACAACAACAACAACCTTGTGAGGCAGGCTAGGCTGAGAGTCTGTGACTGGCCCAAATTCACCCAGTGAGTTTCCATCTCTGAGTGGGGACTGGAACCAAGATCTCTGGATTCCCAGTCCAATACTCTAACCACTACACCACACTGGCTCTCAAACAAGAAGTTGGAATAATCCATACATGCCAAACAATTGACTGGGTAGGAAAGAAGCAGGATAAAAATAAATTTTATCACTCCAATCATTTTTCTATTTCAAGTCTTATTCATAGCCTTGAAATAAGTAGACGAATACAGAGAATCGTTTATTATTGATCATTTAGACTGGGAACAACTAAAATGTGTTTGATTACTTGGCAGCAGCCAGTTTTAAGTGTTGTGGCTTAACTGGCGAGGCGGAGGGTTAAACGCAGCCATGACGATTTATTTATTTAAAAAGTGATTTTAGTTCTGGGGTGTTCTAATAAGGGAGAACGATGGCAGTACAGGTGATCTTTCCTTTGAACAGCGAGTGGCGTTGACTGAATAGTTATTTATCATCACACGCTTCATTTAATATCTAAAAAATCCACACCTCTATAGAAGTTTTAATAATAAGAGAATGCATTTAAATGTTGTAGAAAACAAATTTATTTATTTTGTTTGTTATATAAATTTATATATCACTGTCCAGTGAACCACCAAAGTGGTTATCAGCATCATCTTACTATAATATATATATAAAACAATAAAAGCGCAGGAATACAAGCGCTAGTCAACAATAAAACTGTAAGAGGAGAGGCCATTAACCCCGAAAATAACTAAACTATGAGTTCTGGAATTGGATGATGTTCAGACTTTTCTAATCTATCTCAAGCGTCACTGCTAAGAGTCAGGGAATACAACCTCCTGCCTTCTAACCAGAGTACTCGAAAGGAAAAGTACTAGAAATGACATTTACAGCTCAGACAATTCTAATAAAGTAGAGATAAGGGGCTTATTGTGCTCCTTGGAACTGGAGAGAGAGAGTGAGAGAGAGACCCTCCCAATCTTACAGCAAATTCTTAAAATGCCATATTTCAAAGGAGGAGATAAAAAATGGAATCCAAAAACGTAAATCTGGGAATTCCCTGGGAGTAGATGGCTTCATGGGGAATTGTTCAAAACATTTTGTGAGAACCTGTTGCCACATTTTAAACTTCTTTTACAAAGTATCCTGGGTGAGGAGGAGGGCCCAGGTAGATGGAGGGAGGCCAGGCGATGGTCCTCCACAAACCTGGCAAAGACCCACCCCCACCCCACCCCTTAGTGGAACTGTACCGCACGATCTCCCTAGTTAATCAGGATGGCTGTTTTGACTAAACATTTGCACCCATTTATCACTGACTATAACCACGCTGATCAAATGAGCTTCATGTCTAGATGGCACATGGTTACATCTAAATGGAGGGAGCTCATTCTAGTATACCATGAGGCACAGTCTAATACACCAATATCCTTTTTGCTGAATGATGCCTTTAAAGCTTTCAATCACTTGGATTGGGCCTATATTAATAAATTATTGAGTGTGGGGCGTGTGTGAGGAGAATGCTTCCTCCCTTACAACCTGTCACTGAGGTCATCAGATAGTTCCACAGAACTCCTGGTGGTTCTTCACGGATCGGAGTCCACCTGGAGAAGAACCTTCAGTGTGGTGGCTCCCTTTTTGTGAAACTCTCTGCCACATTGCATTGGTTTTGGCACCTGCTGAAGACATCTTTATTTCAAGAAGCCTTCCTCGTTTGACCACCGTGATGTTCACTGCTCCTTTTACCCAGGCTTTCCCCTATTATCCCTTCATGCCTAGGATCGTAAGCCTAAGGAGTGAGACATCACTGCCAAATCAGCTGACCTTTTACCCATACAGAATTAATGCCAAGTGTGTCGAATTTACCACTGTTACTCTTTTGGGGGAGTGAGTGCTGTCTGTTATGTGTTCAAGTACGGGGTAGTTTAAATGAAGACTGATTTGGCACATGGAATTAACATAACAACATAGGAGCCATGCTGGATCAGACAAAGGGTTTATCTAGAACAGCATTCTGTTCACACAATGGCCAACTAGCTGCTGACCTGGAACCCACAAGCAGAACATGGGTGCAGCACCATCCTCCCGCCCATGTTCCCCAGCAACGAGTCTATACAGGCTTACTGCCTCTGATACTGGACATAGCACATAGCCATCAGGACTAGTAGCCATTGATAGCCTTCTTCAACAGGAATTTATCCAAGGTTACAACAGCTTTAACTCAGTAACATAAAATCCACTAATTTCTGCCCAGAGATGCAGCATAGGATTACCTGCTCTTAGAGTGGGCCCACCTAGAACAGGAAGCTCTTCTCCTCATCCCTGGCCTTGTCTAAATGGGTACAGGACTCCCCAAATGGACAGCATCCGTTTTGAGGAAAGCCAAAACTAGGAATCAGTCAAAAGGCCATTCCTTTGGTCTAGCAAAACGTTTCTCTCTCCTCGTCCATTTCTGTTTGCATCCATTACACAATTAGCCTTGAATGTCCTGTAAATGCAAAGCAGAGTTTCCAAATTCCCATCCGACGATCTCCTGGTCAAGTGGCCACAAGGCCCTTCCTGGTTCTATCCAATCACACAAGTGCTTAAGTTCAGGTTCTCTTTCATCTGCATGGATAAGAGAAAGCTGCCCTCACATAAAATAAAGTTCATTTACAAGATGTTGTTTCCTTGTATTCACACGGATGTTGTCGATTAACCTAAGCCTGTCTCACTACCACTAAATCCTCCCTCCCCAACTAAGATGGTGCTCCACCAAGCTCCAACCCTTCTCTCCCCTCAAAACTAACTGCCAAACCAGAAAAATAAACCCTCCTGTGACATCACTCCCTCCCTCCCAGGTAGAACTAAAACAGCTGATCACACAAAGGCTCCATCCTGCCTACAGTTAGCACTTCCTGACCTGAACATACTTTTCTTTCAAAACCAAATGCATTAATATTGATGTAATAACACAGGTTAACATAATGAGCAACTGATTTTGTCATAACCGGCAACCGGGTTTTAAAAATTAGTATTCTCTTTTTATTTTTTTGTAATATGTTCTTTTATTCTTTATGTGTCGGAATATGATGATTTTATTCTTTTTATCTTTTATTGTTCACTGATCTGGGATGTGTTTAGATGTGGAGCAGTACATAGGTTTTAACCTATAAAGCCTTACACGGCTTGGGACCACAATACCTGATGGAACGCCTCTCCTGACATGAACCTACCTGTACACTATGCTCAACATCTAAGGTCATCCTCCAGGTGCCAACTCCGAGGGAAGCTCAGAGGACGGCAACAAGGGAGAGGGCCTTCTCTGTGGTGGCCCCCCAATTATGGAATGATCTCCCTGATGAGGCCCGCGTAGCGCCAACACTGTTATCTTTTTGGCGTCAGGTCAAAACTTTTCTTTTCTCCCAGGCATTTCAACAGCTTAAGTTGAGGTTTTTAAGTGAATTTTTGGCCAGGCTTAAAAGTTTAAAATGTTTTAAATATCAGCTGTTTTATGTTTTATATTTTTAAATTTTGTATATTGACTTTTTAATGTTCGATCTTTTCATTTTTGTAAACCGCCCAGAGAGTTTCGGCTATGGGGCGATATATAAATGTAATAAATAAATAAATAAAACTTTAATAATAATAATATATTTATTTATTACCCGCCTCTCCCAACGGATCGAGGCGGGGAACAGCATCAAACATAAAATACAAAACTGATTAAAAGCACATAAAACCAATACATCATTAAAATACCAATAAAACACCAATAAAACATTTTAAAATTCATCTGGGTAGGCCGGCCAGAAGAGATCAGTCTTTATAGATCTTTTAAATTCCTGAAGACTGGTGAGTTGGCGAATCTCTCCCGGCAGGCCATTCCACAGCCTGAGAGCGGCAGAAGAGAAGGTCCTCTGGGTAACACTCGTCAGCATAGTTCTGGCTGATTGGAGTAAATTCTTCCCAGAGGACCTGAGTATGCGGGGCAGATTATACGGGAGAAGGCGATCCTGCAGGTAACCTGGACCCAAACCATGTAGGGCTTTAAAGGTAGGGAACCAACACTTTGTACTTCGCCCGGAAACTGATTGGCAGCCAGTGAAGAGATTTTAAAACTGGTGTAATGTGGTCACCCCTAGATGTACCGGTGACCAACCTGGCTGCCATATTTTGAACTAGTTGAAGTTTCTGGGCTAGGCACAGAGGTAGCCCTATGTACAGCGCATTGCAGAAGTCGAGCCTCGAAGTTACCAGCGTGTGCACTACTGATTTTAGGTCTTCCAACTCTAGGAAGGGGCGCAGCTGGCGTATCAGCTCCTGGCCTTTGCATCTATCTGAGCTGTCATTTGAAGCGACGGATCCAGGAGTACCCTCAAGCTGCGAACACAGCCTTTCAGGGGGAGTATAACCCCATCCAGAACTGGTTGACACACCTCCAAACCCAGGTTGTGGCCTTTGACAGCAAGCACCTCTGTCTTGTCCGGATTCAGCTTCAGTTTGTTTTTCCTCATCCAGCCCATTACCGCTGCCAAGCATTCATTCAGAGGAGACACGCTATCCTTAGCTGACGCTGTTGTCAAAGGCATAGAGAAATATATATAAGTACACTGTTATAGAAGATAGCCTAATACTTTAAAAAAAAAAGCTTTACGCACATAAACAAACTCCTGACTTTGAATTATAGTGAGAATTGTGGTTCTTTGTGAAATCTGCATGTCAAGAACTTTCCAATGAAGTGTGTTTGAGAATCGGTCAATGTGTAGGCAGTCAAAAAGGGATGACCTTCTGATTCCCAACTTTGAATTTCTCTCTCTCTCTCTCTCTCTCTCTCTAGATAATCACAGTGGTTTAAGGGCAGACAATGAATGCTCTAGTAATACTTTCCTTGGTTGACTGCCCCAGTTCTTCTGTTCATTTGTGTGTGTGTGTGTGTGTGTGAGAGAGAGAGAGAGAGAGAGAGAGAGAGAGAGAGTTGTATCCCATCATGAGTTTACCGGTGTGTTTTGCATTCCGAGAAATACACTTTGCGGTGTGACCCTTGAAATGGAAAATGGAGCCAAGAAGCTCATGAATTTCTAGCACTAAGTCCAGGAACCAGTCATCACTTTGCCCAGAAGGGTCTTAGATCATCGGTGCTACCAGCTGCAGCAATGTGGCACTTGGGACCAGCCTTTTCTGGAAAGGTTGCCAAGGTGAATCTGCCCTGCTAATCAGGAGGATTTCCTTTATTAGGAGGAGCAGAAGGGTGTGGCTGGTAATGGAACTGAATGTGCAATTCGGGTAGGAGGATGAATCTCTTGCCTTTCCTCAGCTTCGTCACAGCATCATCAGTCGAAGCTGGCAGCTCTGATGTCCTGGAGGCGATGAATCAGCTCCAGGTTTCCGTCAGAATCACTCAGACCTCTAAAGGAGCTATCCAGGGTTCTTCATACACATACACACACACACACACACACACACACACACACACAGAGGCACAGAGAGAGAGAGAAAGAAAGAAAGAGAGAGCTATCGTACATATGGTACATCAGTCGCAATCTTAATTAAAATCATGTTACCTTGGAGATGGCTGGCGCCACAACGTCCCCATACTTATCCATGGCTTAGTCTCTCATCAGTTGGTCCTCCCCTTTTATTAGTATGCAAATCACTGGGCCCAGAGTGGCAATAATGCTCAGTGGGGAGACCGGTGGCTCTGATATCAGTGCGGCAGTAAATCTGTCCGTGTTTCAGTCAGAACTCTCAAAGGCTCTTCAAAGTTGCAAGCAGGGATATTTCTTGTCCTACCTGGAGGTGACGATGAGCAACCCAGGGACTTTCTCCATGCAAACTATGCGATTTACCCCTGAGATAAAGCCCCTCTATCCTACATGGGAAGCTGCCTTGTATTGAGTCAGACCTTAGGTCCATCTAGCTCAGTACTGCTGACACTGACTGGCAGCAACAGCTGTAGGGGGTTGCAGGTGAGACTTTTTCCCCCCGGCCCTGCCTGGAGACTACCTGGGGCGTTCTGCATGCAAAGTAAGGACTCTACCACTGACCTAAAGCCCTTCCCCATAACAAGACTTTTATGATAAGATGAAACAAGGTTTGTCATAAAAACGTGGTTAACTTTATTATAAAAATCATACTACTACTGCTAAAATAATACTATACTACTAGTAGTAAAATAATACTATATACTACTACTACTACTACTACTAGAATACTAATATGATACTACTATGACAATACTATACTACTACTATAATAATAGTAATAATATACTTCTACTACTACTACTATTACTACTACTACAACAACAAATAAATATTATTAAAAATACCTGTTGCATAGCTCGGGCTCTCCTTTACTTACCTGCATTGTCTGTAGCACTGAGTGAATAGAATGCATTTCCTTCTTTCAAGAAAACACCAAGGAAAAAAACATTGTGGCAACCCTAAATACTATGCATGCGTGTTTGTCTCTACTCCTCTGGCTAACTGCAATTCCGGTTGCCTTTTCTTCCAAACGTCAGCACAGCTGAGTGATGCCTGGCCGCCCCAAGTAAGTCTGTTCTGCCACCTGCTGGCTAGCAGGGATGGTGTGTCCATTTGTTAGGAGCATAGGAGGAAGTGGCCTTATACTGAGTCAGACTCTGACTGGCAGCAACAGCTCTCCAGGGTTCAGGCAGGGTTTCCCCCCCAGCCCTACCTGAAGACGTGGGGGGGGGGTGTTAAACCTGTGACCTTTTGCATGTAAAGCAGGGGGCTCTACCACTGAGCCCCTCCATTCACAACCAAGGGCTAAAAATAGATGCTCCATTAAATCCATCATGTCCAAATCTTCCTCACCATTGAATCCATGGAGTTTCCTCTCTCTCTCTCTTTTTAAGCCCTTGTGTGGGATGGGGGGAGGAGAAATTTAGGGGGAATAAGTGGCCCAGTGGGGGAGCTGAATCCTCCCCTACCTGCGTGTGGAGGTTCTCATCTGGATCACCCCCCCCCCCCCATATGCTTGCTGCGAGGTAAGCAAAATTCGTGAGGAGCAACTGCATGGGACGTATTTAACATAGGGACTGGTTTAGCCCGGACATACCATGTTTCCTTGTGAGTTCAAAGCACTTTCCCATTTTTGTTATTGCTTGATATACTAGTGCTATCTGTGTGCATAGCACTCTACAGAGTAAGTGATGACGGGCCCCTGCCCTGAGGAGCCTGCAATCAAAAAGATTTAAAACAGAAGGAAACGTGGGCAGGGGGGTAAACAAGGGAAGAGGATGCGTTCCTTTCAGTTTCATGTCCTTAGCCTTCATTACAGGCCATGAAGGGATTGAAACAAAAGTGTCACAGGAAAGTTGGGTTTGAAGTGGAGGGGGGGATTTGAAGGTGGGGGAGGGGAATAGAGAGATGGCACCATGGATGCATTTTTTTGCCCCTTTCTAATCTCTTTGGGGTGGGCACTTCTTCCCCGACTGTGCCTGGGAATCATTCGCTCATTTCTATCCAGAGATGCAGCATAGACTTA
Source organism: Anniella stebbinsi (assembly GCA_029215795.1). Classification (NCBI taxonomy): domain Eukaryota; kingdom Metazoa; phylum Chordata; class Lepidosauria; order Squamata; family Anniellidae; genus Anniella; species Anniella stebbinsi. The sequence continues at coordinate 367,758,214 of JARDYH010000001.1, forward strand.
CCTGCTCTTAGAGTGGGCCCACCTAGAACAGGGAGCACGTCTCCTCATCCCTGGCCTTGTCTAAATGGGTACAGGACTCCCCAAATGGACAGCATCCATTTTGAGGAAAGCCAAAACTAGGAATCAGTCAAAAGGCCATTCCTTTGGTCTAGCAAAACGTTTTTCTCTCCTCGTCCATTTCTGTTTCCATCCATTGCACAATTAGCCTTGAATGTCCTGTAAATGCAAAGCGGAGTTTCCAAATTCCCATCCGACGATCTCCTGGTCAAGTGGCCACAAGGACCTTCCTGGTTCTATCCAATCACATAAGTGCTTAAGTACAGACCCAAGCAACTGCAGGGAGTCAGCACAGAGATTAGTTCAGGTCAGCCAGTCTGGGCAGCGTGAGGCAGCTGCCTCAGGTGGCAGCTGTCGAGGGGCAGGAAGGAGGCGGTGCTGTGTGTGTGCCATGCCTGCCCTGCACCTCCGAAACTAGCCTGCTGCCTTCTGATGCAGCGGAGGATGCTAACAATGTTGAAGGAAGACCCAACTGCCAGTATGGCCGGCTTTTGAACACGGAATGGTGTGGTTGGCGGGGTTGGGGGAGAGACGTCATCTTCCCCTTCGTCTCAGGCAGCAAAAGGTCTTGGGCTGGTCCTGTGTCTAGATATGTTCTCTAGATGGATGAGATGGCAGACACCTAGTGGCAAGAGCCAGTGTGGTGTAGTGGTTAGAGTGTTGGACTGGAACTTGGGAGATCCGGGTTCTAGTCCCCACTCAGCCATGAGGATCACTGGGTGACTGTGGGCTAGTTGCTGACTCTCAGCCTAACCTACTTCATAGGGTTGTTGTGAGAATAAAATGGAGAGGAGGAGGGCCGGGTAACCCAAGCAACTCCAAGGGCTCTTGCCAGTGGGTTCCTGCTGCAGTATGGTAGGCTGACCAGATAAAATCCAGGTCAGGGCTCATGTAACTTTAACAGTTGTAGAGCAAAGGGAATTTCAGCCATTGTTATTTGTATGCAATTAGTTCCTGGTGAAATTCCCTCTTCATCACAACAGTTAAAGGTGCATGCACTATACTAGAGTCACCATATACAAAAGAAGGCAGGGCCCCTGCAACTTTAACTGTTGTGATGAAGAGGGAATATCACCAGGAACTAATTGCATACAAATGACACTGGCTGAAATTCCCTTTTCTCTACAAATGTTAAAGTTACATGAGCCCTGACCTGGATTTTATCTGGTGAAATCACAACAGTTAAAGCTGCAGGAGCCCTGCCTAGCGTAACCAGATTCAAAAGAGGGCAGGGCTCCTGCAGCTTTAACTGTTGCGATGAAGAGGGAATTTCACCAGGGGTTGCAGACATACAAATGACACCTGCTGAAATTCCAATTTCTAAACAACTGTTAAAGATACAGGAGCCCTGTCCTCCTTTCTGTATGGTCACCCTACCTTATGGGTTTAATTTTTGTGAACCACCCAGAGAGCTTCTGCTATTAGGTCGGATAGAAATGAAATAAATAAATCCCATTAAGTGAAATGAAACTTATGCCTGGATAAGTGCGTGTAGGTTTTCAGCCTTACTTTAGGAGGAAAACACAAAGTTACTATTATTTTTTTATTTAAGTGTTATAATATTCTAATCACACTTTCTTTTTTTTTAGCTATGGAATAAAGCAGGTTACAGGTTCTTGGGGAATTTTTTTGCTGTTCAAGAGCTCTGTGTTTGCTCACATTTCATTTCATTTCATTTATTACATTTATATACTGCTTACAAAGATTAAAAACCTTAAAAGTACAATATTGTACTTAATATAAAATTATTTACATATAAACAGGCAGCACTCACAAATATATATCCCCATACAATTTTAACAACCAACTATAAATATGGCAGCCAGGTTGGTCACCGGTATACCTAGGGGTGACCATATCACACCAACTTTAAAATCGCTCCACTGGCTGCCAATTAGTTTCCGGGTGAAGTACAAAGTGTTGGTCATTACCTTTAAAGCCCTACATGGTTTGGTTCCAGGTTACCTGTGGGATCGCCTTCTCCCATACAATCCGCCCCGCACACTCAGGTCCTCTGGGAAGAACTTACTACAGTCAGCCAAGACTAGGCTGACAACCGTTACCCAGAGGACCTTCTCTTCTGCCGCTCCCAGACTGTGGAATGGCCTGCCAGAGGAGACTTGTCAACTTAACAGTCTTATAGAATTTAAGAAAGCTATAAAGACTGGTCTCTTCCGGCAAGCATATCTAGTGGAATTTTAGAATGTTTTAAGGATGTTTTTAGGATGTTTTATTGCTATTTTAATAATGTGTACCATGTTTTTAATCAGTTTTATGTATTTTATCATATTTTATATTTACTGTTGTTCCCCGCCTCTATCCAAATGGAGAGGCGGGTAAGAAATAAATTTATTATTATTATCATTATTATTAAGAAATGCCATAACTAGGTTAAAAATCTTATATGCTGCCAAATGCCTGAGAGTTGGGGAAGGTCTTAACCTGGTGCCAAAAAAATAATAATGTTGAACTTCATTAGGGAGATCACGCCATCTCCCTTCTTGCCACTTTCCAAGCTTCCATCAAAGGAGATACCTGGAGGAGGGCCTTAGATGATAAGCATGCTGGGAGAGGCACTTTAGGTAGGCTGACCATATGAAAAGGAGGTCAGGGCTCATGTAACTTTAACAGTCGTAGAGAGAAGGGAATTTCAGCCAGTATCATTTGTATGCAATTAGTTCCTGGTGAAATCCCCTCTTCATCACAACAGTTAAAGGTGCAGGCACTATACTAGAGTCACCATATACAAAAGAAGGCAGGGCCCCTGCAACTTTAACTGTTGTGATGAAGAGGGAATATCACCAGGAACTAATTGCATACAAATGACACTGGCTGAAATTCCTTTTCTCTACAAATGTTAAAGTTACATGAGCCCTGACTTGGATTTTATCTGGTCACCCTAGATGCCAACATACTCCCTAACCCCAGATGATAGGGTGACCAGATTTTAAAAATCAAAATCCCGGTCCCCCTAAAAACAACCCCCCCACCAAGCCACCCCCCCAAAAAAAACCAGCCTGGACCTACCGCCGGGTTCCTCCGCCACCCGCGCGGGGTCCTCCTTTGCCACCCGCGCGGCCGCGCGGGGTCCTCCGTCGCCCACGCGGCCGCGCGGGGTCCTCCTTCGCTGCCCGCGCAGGGTCCTCCATCGCCCACACGGCCGCGCAGGGTCGTCCGTCGCCGCCCGCGCGGAAGAAGCGGGAGAGGGCCAGATCTGGAAGTGACGTAACCGGCCCTCTCCCTTCTCTTCCGCGCGGCCTCTGGCCTTTCTGGGGCTCGTCGCGATGGCGACAAGCCCCGAGGAGCCCGGACGCCCGCACGGAAGAGGCGGGAGAGGGCCCGTTACGTCACTTCCGGATCCGGCCCTCTCCTGCCTCTTCCGCGTGGCCTCTGGCCTTACGAGCCCGGCAGCAGCGGCGAAGGCGGTGGCGAAGCCCGGGAAGCGGCCGCCCCAGCAGGTAAGTGCCCCCCTTCGTGCTTACCTGCTGGGGCGGCCGCTTCCTGGGCTCCTCCGCCGCCGGGTCTACCACCGCTCCTTGCTTGCTGCCACTGCCGCGTGACCCCCCGCCACCCCGGTTTGCCCCCCCGCCCCCCGGTTGGGCCAGTTTGCCCCTGGATTCCCGGTTAGGACCAGGAAATCCCGAGCCACCTGGTCAGCCTACCAGATGACAGCACTCATTATATATGTAAGAACTCAAGAGCCATACTCGATCAGACCGAGGGTCCATCTAGTCCAGCACTCTGTTCACACAGTGGCCAACCAGCTGTCAGCCAGGGACCCATAAGCAGGACATGGTGCAAGAGCACCCTCCCACCCATGTTTCCCAGCATCTGGAGCACACAAGCTTACTGTCTTGGATACTGGTGGTAGCACATAGCCATCAGGGCTAGTAGCCATTGTTAGCCTTCTCCTCCAGGAATTTATCCAACCCCCTTTGAAAGCCATCCAAATTGGTGGCCATCACTACATCTTGCGGTAGTGAATTCCATAGTTTAACTATGCGATGTGTGAAGAAGTCCTTCCTTTTGTCCATTCCTGACTCTCCCTCCAATCATTTTCATGGGATGATCTCAGGCTCTAGTATTTCTTATCCACCTTCTCCACCCCATGCATAATTCTGTACACCTCTACCATGTCTCCCCTTAGCCTCCTTTTTTCAAAGCTAAACAATCCCAGCTGTTGGAACTAGGGGTGTGCACGGCCCCCCCGGATTGGATCGGGACCCGGATCGGGACCTCCAATTTTGTCCCGGAACAGATCAGACAAAATCGGAGGCCCCCCAGACTGGATTGGGCCCGATCCCGATCCAAAAATCGGACATCCGATTTTTGGATCGGCCGCTATTTTTGTTTTCCCCATAGACTTGCATTGGGGGAAAGAAAGCTTTTCCCCAATGCAAGTCTATGGGGAAAAATGGCGGCGGGTGAGGGGGGCCCCTAACTCAATCCTCCCCCCTCGCGGTTCTTACCTCCCGGGGCCATCCACTCCCATCCGCTGGCGCCCCCGGGTGCCAGCGGATGGAAGCAGACGGCCCCGGGGGGGGTAAGATCCCTCCCCCTCCCCCTGCTTACCTGCCGGGGCCATCCGCTCCCCTCTGCCGCTGGCCGCTACTACGAGCAGGCTTCGCGGCCTGCCCCTGAGTAGCGCGCCAGGTGATGACATCAATAAGAAATTCCATGTTAGGCCCAATTATACAAGAACTAGGTATGAATGGGCAGCAAACTCGGATAAGCACTTTATTACAGGGTAAGGACAAGAAGCTTACTCTGCCAGTGGCAAAAATTTTCTGTATCAACCTAAAGTCAATTCCAACCTGTGCAGTCAGATCTGTTCGCTAGTTTAATATGATGATAATACTACTACTACTACTACTAATAATAATAATAATATAAATGCTTGTTGTGTCCCCCTTTGCCTGTTAGTCCTCTCTAGTTTGCTGAGAGGCTTACAAGATGCTGGAATACCAAAGCCTTTTGTTTAATCTGAAATGGAGGTTGCATCAGAGAGGCAAGATGTTATTATCTGCTGAAGACAGATTGTTCTAAGTTACTATTGATAAGTTGCATTAGTGCTTAAAGAGACAAGGTTTCTGTTTTAAATTTGGGAATGTGATTGAATTTAAAGATAGTGTGGTCAAAAAACGGTGTATGTTTCATTTTTAAGAAAATGGTCACGAAGCAAAATCCAAGCAAGTTATCAAACTTCCATGTCTTCCGAAAGTGTCTGTTAATCCTTGGGGAGGGAGAAGAAATATATATTAGAAAATAACTATATAACCATATTCTTATGTCAATATATACAGTATAAGGGCTTCGGCTATTAGGGAAACTAAGTTGACTGATTGTGGTTGTAACATCACCATCATCATATTTCTATCCCACCTTTTTTTCCTCTTGCAAGGAGCCCAAGGGGGGTTACCCGGCCCTCCTCCTCTCCATTTTATTCTCACAACAACCCTGTGAAGTAGGTTAGGCTGAGAGTCAGCAACTGGCCCACAGTCACCCAGCGATCCTCATGGCTGAGTGGGGACTAGAACCCGGATCTCCCAAGTTCCAGTCCAACACTCTAACCACTACACCACACTGGCTCTCGCCACTAGGTGTCTGCCATCTCATCCATCTAGAGAACATGTCTAGCCACAGGGCCAGCCCAAGACGAAGGGGAAGATGATGTCTCCCCCCTCCCCAACCACACCATTCCATGTTCAAAAGCCGGCCATACTGGCAGTTGGGTCTTCCTTCAACATTGTTAGCATCCTCCGCTGCACCAGACGGCAGCAGTCTCGCTTCAGAGGTGCAGGGCAGGCATGGTTCACACACAGAACCGTCTACTTCCTGCCTCTCGACATTTGCCACCTGAGGCAGCTGCCTCAATCTGATTAATGGTAGGGCTGGCACAGACTGGCTGTCATGAACTCATCTCTGTGCTGACTCCTTGCAGTTGCTTGGGTCTGTATGCGTACTTCACTACCTCAAAAATACTCAAGCCATTTTTATCCCATGAAATGGTGTTTGGAAATATTTGTTCTCCTTCACATGAGTTGCAGGGTCTCAGCAACAGTGATCAGGCAAGTTCATCTCCCCTTTATGAAGGGGTCTGCTCATCATTTCAACATGGCTTTTGTTAAGGTCAGTGTATGATTTTACATTCAGATATATATCGGCACTGCAGGTCTTCCCAAGAAATTGCACAGCAGCATCAGTCGCAAAATAGCTGCTGCTGTGCTGGTACAAGTTCTAAGATCTGACATCGGTCCATGCATGGTTAATGAAGACAACCGGCAACAAAAGGAAAAGGTTGTATACACAGAATTTGAGACCAGTTGGAAGATTATTTTAGAGTTTCTTCCTGGTGTCTGGAGTGTTTTCAGAGAAATTGGTGCCTCCTCTTATCCCATTTTTATTTCCATGTGTATATGTATATTTTTTTATTAGCTGCTGTCTCATCAAGGTATTGAGGGTGTGGGGTCTTGGGAGCTATTGAACCATAAATGTTTTGTTGTAGACCATAAGATTCTTCTGTTAGCATGAAAACCCTGATAAAATTGTTAATGGTTCTTTTTTAAATTCAGTTCTGCAATTAATTGGGAGCTATTAATGAAGGGAGATAAAAATGCAGAACCCAAATTTTTGTTTTGTACAATAAAGTGGTATCAAGAGTGTTATAGCATTAAGATATTTTCATCTCATTAGACAAGGAGAAACATAAAATGCACAGGAGATAGATTTGCAATGTTAAGTAACGTGGGCTGCAGTTGAGGAGATTATTTTATTTTTCTATAGTTCCTTTTGATTGTAAAGTGATATCGTACTGTGCATGAGTTTACATTATAATGCTCTAGACGTTGTCACATTCGTTTCTCTTGGGTTGTACAAAGACAATAGATGTTTTGTAGAACCCAAGAGAAATTTATTTACTCCATTTATTTTTATTTTGAAGTTTACAAATTCCATTTTGATAGAAGAGCTAATGTTGTTGCGGTAATGTTGGTAAATAAAAAGGCTAAACAAATCCAGTTTAGGGAGCAGCCCTATGCATGTTTGGATAGAAAAAGTTTTGCATCTCCCAGCATTCTCCAGCCAATATGGCTAAGGTGACCCTATGAAAAGGAGGACTGGGCTCCTGTAGCTTTAACAGTCGTGTAGAAAAGGGGATTTCAGCAGGTGTCATTTGTATGCATGCAGCACCTGGTGAAATCCCCTCTTTGTATGCCATCTGTTTTACATTTTTATGGTTTAAAATTTTGTATCTCGATTTTTAATGTTTTAATCTTTTGTAAACCGCCCAGAGAGCTTCAGCTATGGGGCATTATAGAAATGTAAATAATAATAATAATAATAATAATAATAATAATAATAATGCTTTAAGTGTGAGTTGGCCTTGGAAATGCCAGAAGAAGAAAGAAGAAAAAAGAAATAGAAATAATAAATAGAAATAAATAAATAATAATATATTTATTTATTTCTTACCCGCCACTCCCTCTGGATTGAGGTGGGGAACAACATCAGTAAAAAACAATGTAAAATACATATAAAATACATAAAATTGATTAAAAGCATATAAAGTTAATACATTATTAAAATCAACAAAGTCTTAAAATCCGACTGGGTAGGCCTGCCGGAAGAGATCAGTCTTTATCGCTCTCTTAAATTCTAGAAGACTGGTAAGTTGGCAGATCTCTACCAGCAGGTCATTTCATAGTCTGGAAGCGGCAGAAGAGAAGGTCCTCTGGGTAACGGTTGTCAATCTAGTTTTGGCCGACTGTAGTAAGTTCTTCCCAGAGGACCTGAGTGTGCAGGGCGGATTGTATGGGAGAAGGCGATCCCGCAGGTAACCTAGACTCAAACCATGTAGGGCTTTAAAGGTAATGACCAACACTTTGTACTTCGCCCGGAAACTAATTGGCAGCCAGTGAAGCGATTTTAAAGCTGGTGTAATAGAAATAGAAATAATAAATAGAAATAATCAGTTTTGAGCACTGGAGGCTGGTGGCTCTGATGTCAGTGGAGCTGTGAATCCGTTCTGGGTTTCCGACAGAAGTAATCAGAACTCTAAAGGAACTATCCATAGTGCTGGACCCCATTCCCCAAATTAGTTCAACACCTTGGACAGCTCCTTTGCAGTTCTGACTGGTTCTGGCTAAAACCCAGAGAGCATTCACCATCCTACTGAAATAGGAGCCTCCAGTGGTTTTGACAGATGCTACATTAATGGCATGGCAAGAAATCCCCTCTCCAATCCCCAACCCCCACTTTGGGTGTTAAAAGCTCCACCCATATGAAATCATGAGCTCAGTTGATGCCTTGACCTCATGAGTTACTTCCATCTCCAAGGGCTGACAACCGTTACCCAGAGGACCTTCTCTTCTGCCGCTCCCAGACTGTGGAATGCCCTGCCGGAGGAGACTCGTCAACTTAACAGTCTTTTAGAATTTAAGAAAGCTATAAAAACTGTTCTCTTCCGGCAGGCATATCCAGTGGAATTTTAGAATGTTTTTAGGATGTTTTTAGGATGTTTTAGGATGTTTTAATGCAGATTTAATAATGTGTGTCATTTTTGCTCAGTTTTATGTATTTTATCATATTGTTGTTCCCCGCCTTGATCCAAATGGAGAGGCGGGTAATAAATAAATAAATAAAGAATAATAATAATAATAATAATAATAATGGAGCACTACACATTAAGCAGGCTGCCCATACTGTAACTGCTCAACTTCTGGCCCGCTCATTCATAACAAGAATTCTCCATTAACCTCACGCGGGCACATCAGAAATGCTTGTAATTTGTTCTGCCAACTCCCCTGGCTGCCAATGACATACAGAGAGGACCATCTACTCCCTGAGACGTGCCAGTTGCAAACCAGCACACCCACACAACCTTATTAAGGATGCGCTTGCCAGGAATCATTACCACGTAGTCTTTGTTTATTTTCAAAATGTTCTGTCCACAAAATGTTCCAGGCTTTTCATCGGAGATCGTTCTCTTTTCAAAAAGGAGACACACAGAGAGAATGAGAATAAGACGTCAATAAGAGAGAGAGGGACAGAAGAGGGTGGAGAGAGGGGGGGTATTAGAGAGAACCCCCCCCCCCCATTTCATCCCATTACAGCAAACTGTCAGGGAACACAGCAGGTCTCTATTTTCACAAACTGGAGATGCACAGCTGTGCATCAGTAAAGGAGAAGAGCTCGCTCCACAAATGTGCAGATTCTCCCTTCCGATCCTGGATAACTTGGAATTTTGGCTTCTTCTCAGAACAGTGGGCATAATGGGGGGAGGGGGTGGGAGCTATTACTTTTGCCCCACCCCACCCTGAAGTATGTTTTTCTGGGTTTTAGGGACAGCCAGCTCTGCCGTAAAACACTGAGAGCCTGTTTCATCATACTGTGAAGAAGAGCTGTGTAGACCGAGAATCCTGTGAGCCATAGTCGCCCAGAGGCTTCTGGGAAATGGCTGCCTCGGCTTCCCACGGCCCAGCCTGCTAGTGCATCTTGCTAATTGCTGGGAAAATGGATCAGAGACGTCTCACACCCGCACCTTATCTGGGCCGGCCTAACAGGCCGGACAGAGCAATAACGAGCTCACGTTCCAGAGCTGTTGAGCTTTGAGAAGCACGGCCAAAGAAGAAGATACGCTTGCTTGTGCTAGATCCACCGTAGTAGTCTATGGTGGGAACGTGCGTTGCGTTATTGCTTGAGAACTTGTAACTCTGCCAAGCGCAAAACAGCTATCAATTACTTTCGCCCCCCACCCATGGGTCCAGATGGGTCAGCAGCTTGATGCATGAGTGTCTGCCATTTGAGTCCACCGTTTATGGGGCGGCGCTTGTATGCCGTAAGTTTGCCTAACAAACACTCTCCTTGTGAGTAAACCTCTGAGTCTGAGTCTGAGGTTTCCATGATGCTTAAAAGAACAAACGGCCAGGGGCCCTGGGACGTCACAAGAGCAACGCACTTTCCTCCCCTACTCGTCAAGATGAAGCCATGGATTCCCCTCCCTCCCGTTTTAGGTGTGCTCCTGTAAACATCTTGACTCTGAAATGTCCATTTTGCCTAGAAGACGATCGACTCAACCAGTTTCTCCAACCTGGTGCCCCAACATGTATTGCACTACAACTCCCATCACCCCCAGCCGCCATGACCAATGCCTGTGTAGGCTGGAGGGGAATTCTTGTCCAATACATCTGGAGGGTGCCAGGTTGGGAAAGGTGGATCTGACCTAATCCATCCATCCCCGGCAACTCCTGACTGGCCGTCCTGGGGAGCATAGATAGCTTCATCCAGGCCAGCCCATCGCACAGGAGCACCTGTTACAGGTAGGGAGCTGTTCCCAAAAGCTGCCCATAGACTGGAACTCAGGCTGTTGCCATTGCCAAGGCAAGGAAGCTTTGGGCCTTGTTCTATTATTTTATACTCTGAAATTTAACTTAGAAGGCCTGGGCAGCCTTCAGCTAACCATCTTCTCCTCCCTGTACCTTCATCACAGTGTACTTTTCAGGTTCTCTTTCATCTGCAGGAATAAGAGAAAGCTGCCCTCAGCTGCATGTTGATTGGTCTCCATGGGTGGTCTCCTTTTTCTTCTTTGTCAATTTCCTTTATTAAAGTGTGGGTAGACTGGCAGATTCAGATTTACACTTCCTGGCCCGAGGCAACGTTCTCTGGGCCAATCATCATGTGCTCGGGCCTCTTTCTCCAGAAGCCAGCTTTTGAAAATCGTTATTGTTTGTAATTGTTCTCTACTCCACCTTTCTACTGGTGTAGGCAAGTAGCTTACAATAATATAACAACATAAAGATAACAATAATTATCTGTTCGTAATAACTATTTGTTTGTAATCCATCCAGAGAACATCAGTTATTGGACAGTTTAGAAATACAATGAAACAAGTCAAAGGAATTGCAGTCAAGTCTTAAAGCAGAGCACACTAGAACAAACCTAATAAATAGATAAATAAAAGATAGCACGGGGCTCCTTGAAACGAACGATTTATTGCATGCTCGTTCTTGGCCACTCCCAAAAGTTTGCGGGTTTTTTACACGTTGTCATCAACAACCAGGATGCATCCCATGGTATCCGTTGGAAATTCCGCCATGAAAAGAACCACTTTTAAAGTGGTAATATCCTGAAAAAAAGCGGGATCTTCCACCACTAGATGGCACTGTCTCAGTGGAACTGAATGGAGGAAAAGTATTTAATTCCAACTATGTGTTCGCCCCTCTCTGCCCGTGTAAAGCAACCAATAACAATTGCACCAAAAAGCAGGAAGTACAAGTGCCCTGGGGTAAACAACACAATTTCCCCTTAATGTAAATATGCCCTCTGATTACAAATGAAATTCTAAAAAGGCTCCTTCCATTAAAATGGTCCTCACTGTTGGTTTAAATCAGGTAGTGATGGGGCCAGGTGTATTTCTACTGGGAAGCCTATCTAGTTCTTGGGTATCACACCTGAAAAAATCCCCACTGCCAGATACCTGACTACTGCAAATCCAAAGGGCCTCTGAAATGGGCCTCTTGAGCAGGCTCACGCAGGGAGAATGCTGCTAGAGATCCAATTCTCACTCCAAATCCCTTAGCATTTATAAAATGCAGATAGTCTCTCTAAGCCCATCATACAACCTTGCCATACAAAAACAGCCTGATCTGGGGAAGAGATGCTTGGGGAAAAAAAATATAGAACAGAGAAATGACAAAACCCTAAGGAACAGCAATATTTGCTATCAAGATAGAAGCAAAGGGGGGAAACGCCGTTGCATCTCCCCTGATGACTTCCTGGTTTCTTTTGCGTCAAAAAGACCTGCCTGATTTAAGACCAGGATCTTTGACAGCACTGCTTTTGTTTTGGGAGAGACGCAGGAGCAAGCCATAGACGCTACATGTCTGTGGGAGATTTTAATACAGATTTGGCTTGATCAAGGGGAAGTTCAGCCGTCTCATATCATGTTGTGTCAACAGAGCGCATTTAGGGAAAGATGGGCCTACATTCGTCATAGGGATTGTATTAAGCTGACATGCAGGTCTTGCGCATTATGTAGCATGTTTGCACGGCTCATCAGTGGGAGCCATGGGAGGAGGTTTTGGGATGGAGCAGAAACTCACGACATGTAGGCTGACCAGATAAAATCCAGGTCAGGGCTCATGTAACTTTAACAGTTGTAGAGAAAAGGGAATTTCAGCCAGTGTCATTTGTATGCAATTAGTTCCTGGTGATATTCCCTCTTCATCACAACAGTTAAAGGTGCAGGCACTATACTACAGTGACCATATACAAAAGAAGGCAGGGCCCCTGCAACTTTAACAGTTGTGATGAAGATGGAATTTCACCAGGAACTAATTGCATACAAAAGACACTGGCTGAAATGCCCTTTTCTCTACTACTGTTAAAGTTACATGAGCCCTGACCTGGATTTTATCTGGTCACCCGAACGGCGTGGGCAGAGTTCATATGCTGGCTGACATAACCTAGCTATGGGAAACTTGCTAGGCTGATCCTCATGGTGATTACAGAATGTCATCCGACTCTTGACTAGCTCAGCTTCACATATTGTAGACCAAGGAGGAAGCAAAGGGAATTCAGGTTTCCCCAGGGCCTTGCTTGCACTGTCACGTGGGCAGTGGAGATTGTATTCACCACACGAAACACAGGAATTGGTACATCCACTGGACATTCTGCTATTTGCAGTTTGCAGTATTTAAAATTAGGTTCCATAGCTGCTGTTTTAATAGGCCACAATCCTGCACAGCGCAGATGGGGGAGAGATGCCTTCACTGCCCATGGTGTTGAGGATCTTTTAAAAACTGCAGTGGGGCGGGCACAGTGGCATACTGCAGTTTTAAACACTTCTTGGGGGCCACTTCTGAGTAAACATGTTCAGGATTGCACCGCATAGGTAGCAGGAGGAGCGGACGTCAACTATGCAATGAAATACAAGAGTCACTAGAGACAAGGAAATGACGCCATCTCTTGGATTTGCTGACTCGCACAGCTAACGATGGTGGGGCTCCAGTTGTGGTTGGTAACATGGAAGCAGATTTAGGAAACACGCTTTTGGGTCTTCGTGCGCCAGCAGGAACAAGGTCTCCCTCATCCAGTTCGGAATGCTTTGCTCCAAATTTCCATCAAGGTAGTGAAACACACACACACACACACACGTACAGCCAGATTTAGCACACCAGTCACTCTGAAATCCAAACAGCAGGCCGGTCCGTGGAAAATGCTGTGTTTTTGGATGGCAGAGGGTATTTCCCCTGCATTTGGGGAGGCTGGTTCCATAGCAACTCCGAGGTGAATGAACGACATCTAATATACCCAGAGGTTGCACCTCATTGGTCTGTATGGCCAGAGACAAGTCGGTTTAGTTACTTGTGTGAATGAGCAGGGATTTCTGAACAGGTGACTGGAAGGCCTTTGGTGGGAAAAATGGGGGCACAGCTAGATGACATTAGGGTGGGGGGAGGTGTTGCTAGCGCTGACCCTCTTCGTCCCTCCCCCCAGCAATGATATTATTTCCCAACCCCCTGAATGTACCATTTGATGAACTAGGGCAAGAAATGACAGAAATCAGGGGATGTTGTGATGGAGAAAGGGCTGAGAATAGAATGCCAACTATTTTAAAAATCTAATTTACCTGGCACAATGGCCTGGGTTCTGTGTTACGTAGAAACCAACCCCGTCACATTTCCAGCATCCTCAAGACACAGACAGGAATTCCTGTCAACCAGGGATAAATAGGAAATCTCTCCCCGTTCTCACCTTTTACCTCCACCTTCCTGGCTTGTTGAAAAAGCAGCAATGGCCCATCTCACCAGCTGCGCCTTGCCTATGTTTATGCCCACACACTTTCTTTGAATGTCTGCCTAATACAGCTAGAGAATGCCCAAAAAGTTGCAAAGAGACAGGGGAATGCTTTTCCACAGTTCCTACTCATTTCACTGGGGCTAAAGGAGAGCATCCAGAGTGATGAAGCGTAGGGTGGAAAAAGCTTTCTCCCCGCCTTTAAGAGAAAATACCTTCTCACTTGGACTTCCAAAAGGCTTTTGATAAAGACTCCTGAGCAAACTTAGCAGTCATGGAATATGAGAGGTCCTCTTATGGATCAGTAACTGGTTAAAGAACAGAAAGCAAACAATAGGCATAAATGGTAAATTCTCCCAATGGAGGGAATAGTAGGGTCTGAATTGGGACCATTTCTTTTAAACTTGCTCAAAAATGATCTGGGATTAGGAGCAGGGATGTGCATTGTATCGGATCCAATGTCTGATGCCGATTAAAATTGGAGAAAATCAGACATCCGATTCACGATTCCGATACAGTCCATCAGAGCTCCGATTTTTTTCTGATACAATTTTTTGTTGTCCGATTTTAATCGGAGAAAATTGGAGCATCAGACGCCATTTTGAATAATTATCCCTATAGCCTAGTATTATGTTAAAGAAATGCCTATAACTTTTATTTTTAAAGATAGAAGCATGAAACTTGGCCACTTTGCAGATGGGTTTGAGGTAGTTATGTGTGACAAATTTCAGAAACCTAGGTGCAGGCATTTGTGGCTGTGACATTTTGAAAAATGAACCAGGAATGCCTATAACTTTTTTATTTTTAAAGATCTACACATTAAACTTGGCCACATTGCAGATGGTATGTTGGGACTCATGTGTGTGAAATTTCAGAAACATAGGTGCCTGCCTTTGGAGGCAATTAATTTTTGAAAAATCGGTTGCAGTGGGGGAACTTTAAAAGTTCCATAAGTTCCAAAATGGAGGGGGGAGAAGGCAGGGGAAGGGGGAGGGTGCTGTTTGACAGCTGTCAAACCCACCGTTTTGGAACTTATGAAACTTTTAAAGTAAAAAATTCATAGCCACTACATGCCTACACCTATGTTTCTGAAATTTCTCACACAGAAGTACCTCAAACCCATCTGCAATGTGGCCAAGTTTCATGCTTCTATCTTTAAAAATAAAAAGTTAAATGCATTTCTTTCCTCATTTCTCCAAAAATACCTTGCCACTACATGCTTGAACCTATGTTTCTGAAATTTCTCACACATGACTACCTACATGCCATCTATAATGTGGCCAAGTTTCACGCTTCTATCTTTAAATATGAACAAGTTGAAGGCATAACTGTATTTCCCCCCACTACAACCCATTTTTCAAAAATTAACTGCCTGCTTGTGGGTCCCTGGTCGACAGCTAGTTGGCCACTGTGTGAACAGAATGTTGGACCAGATGAACTCTTGGACTGATCCGGCATGACTCTTCTTATGTACCTAAGTCAAAACACAGTGCCCAAATAAAGAGCCAACGCTCACCACTGTTATAAAATCTTGTATTAATCATCTCCCTTCACTTTCAATATAACGTTGATATGAAACATAGGCATGGCTCCTAGTTACATGGGAGGAAAACGAATAATAAATATATATTGTAGCAAGTTGAAATCACGAGGTTGTCTCACCAGTAATAACAACAAATTGAAAACTGTACACTTGCAAAGAAATTACAGCAATCCCGAACATTAGTGTCCTTCACCTCCTGTATAATCCGGAAGCCGATACATGTAAACAAACATGCTATGTCCATATATGACAATTTTTTTCTTTTTAAAAAATATGCATTGCTTGGCAACATTGACTAGGCAAAAATATTTCTTTGTGCACTAATTTTATACAGGGGAAATACACTCTTCCCCCCCAACCCAAAAGAAAAGAAAAGCGATCAAGGCTAAAATGCATGCATGTACCAATAGAGGGCTTTCTCGTCTTCCTTTTTTGCTGATAGCTGGCATGCAACAGAAATGGAAATCCAAGCTTTTTCATCTGCTTTACGGTAGGCATAAATACATAAGGGTTATATATTAATAAGGGAGGAAATATTCTGTTTCGTTTTTGTTTTGTTTTTAAACATTTATTAACATTCCTGTTTTCTTGCAATTCCTCCCAGAGGAATACACATTCACCTTTTAAGTAAAGATTAAAGGAATACAAAAAAATAAAACTCACTTTGCAAACTCTAATGACTTGTATAAAATCAACTTTAGTGTTATCATAGCTGTGTGCAAATAATACTTTCTACGAGATCTACTCTTTCTACTACTTCTTCAAAACAGGCACATCTAGACTTGAGGGTGGGTGGCAGGGCAGGCCTGTGAGCCTCACTGGAAGTCAGAAGCATGAGCTGTTGCTGTTTTGGAAATCTCTTTGCCCCCCTCTCCTTCGTAAGGTCCAGAGCAAACAGTGTGTGCTGTGACCCCACCTCGCCGCCTGAAGCCAACATCATGGGCGCGTTTACCTAAATGATATGAAGAAGGGGCAAAGGCAAGGTTTGGGATGTCTAATTTAGCCCTGTGAATCCCATGGCGAGAGGAGAGTGGCCAGATCTACACCAAGCAGACTATTATTATTAACAACAGTTATATACTGCCCCATAGCTAAAGCTCTCTGGGCGGTTCAAGAAAATTAAAAACATTGAACATTTAAAAACCAATATACAAAATTTCAAACCATAAAAGACTAAAAACAAACTACGTATCATTTAAAACTGTCCAGGGGTCAGTTTAAAAAAGCTCAACGTCTGCTGTTAAATGCCTGGGAGAAAAGTCTCAACCTGGCGCCGAAAAGATGACAGCATTGGCGACAGGTGGGCCTCGTCGGGGAGATAGTTCCATAGTTGGGGGGGGGGCACCACTGAAAAGGCCCTCTCCCTTGTTGCTGTCCTCCGAGCTTCCCACGGAGTAGGCACTCTGATCACAGTGTACGGGTAGGTTCGTGTCAGGAGAGGCGGTATGAAAGCAGTCTATAAAGGCAGGAGCCACACGATTGCTTTATAGAGGTATTGAAGTGCACTGACAACTGTTGGGGCTCATTGACACATACCATATACCGCTATATTCTGCTTGGTGTGGCTCCTGCCTTTTATATACAGCTTTCATGCCACTATATCCTGCTTGGCATAGATCTGGCCGGCGACAAGAGAAATACTTAAGAGCAGACTGGTGCTTCATGGCTGGAGGTGAAAAAAGTTCTGTAGCCATGCCTCCCCAACTTGGTGTCCTCCATTTGCACAGGACAACAACTCCCATAATTCCACACGCAATCTAAACTGCCCACAGATCTGTACATCACTCATCAAAGTGTCGGTTCTTTGTCCAGGGAGCTTGGCTAGAGCTGGCTGGAGTGAAACCTCCTTCCCCTCTGGGATCTCACGACCACAGAGAGAAACGCCTAGGCTGTCTTCTGGCTTCAGGCTGGCCTAGCTGCCAGCTGCGCCAATGGAGCGGCGAATGACACCTCAAAAGAAAGGCTCGCTTTCCTCCGCATCATTCCTTCTTGGCGCCGCCCAGGAAAAAGAGGCGGGAAAAGGCACTGCCGTTGCCCAAGGTCGGGAGAGGCTTAAGGAGGTTGTGCGTGCGTCACCGCAATCAAAGCAAACCGTTTGGCGACAGGTGTATAGGGTGGGTGCCTTGACCTGTTTGTGAGGTCTTGAAGTAAATGCCAAGGCCTGCTAGAAAATGGAATGCCGGGCCTTGTTTGCCAGGCATGGAGCAATCCTCTGAATGAAGACCCGCAGTGAGAAATCCTTCGAATGTGGTCTGCACGAAGCCTTTTGGTGTAGAGCAGAACCACTTGAGTAAGGTGAAAGTGCAGTGGATGCCAGTAGATCGGATGTCATTGGGGTGCTGAATCTGCTCTGGGTGTCAGGCAACTTGGATAGCTCCTTTAGAGTCCTGCCTGACACCCGGAGCAGATTCAGCACCCCACTGACATCCGATCTACCAGCCTCCACTGGGTAAGTGTTGCTAAACCAGAATGGATTGAATTCAAAATGGGAGTCAACGGATGCCTCTCAAGGATGCAACAGCGCCCCTGGTGGCAGCTGCCCCACATCACCTCCTGGTTGGGTCACTTTCTGTATGTCATTGGCTTCCATTCCAGCCAGAGGCCAAGGGTATGGTGCAGATCTGTTGCCTGCACAGTTTGTTTTCTCCAGTGCTCAACACAGCCAAGGGCACTTGGAAATACTGGATTGGTTCATGTTGCAGTGTAGACGGTATCACAGTGCAGGAAATAAAGCGATTTCCCTCTTCTCCTTAAACCTGTTGCTTTGTTGTTGGTTGGTTTTCACCCTTGTCAACTGCTGTCCCCAAATTAACTCTATAGTAGCGTTAAAAAAAGAGATATTCCCCCCTCCCTCCCACAACCCCATTAACACAAATCCGTTTGCATTTTTCCATTCAAGAATTGTCATAAACCACTAAAAAGGAAAGCGCCAATATTAATTCCATACGTGATAATCGCATAGTAAAAGTTCTCTCGGGTTGAGCAGGCCGAGAGAACCAGCTTTACACACTCTTGTAATGAGAGCAAGCAAAGAAAAAAAATAGAACTCCACACATTTCTATGTAGTGAAATATTTTGCAATTTCTGACACTATCATATAATTGCTCATTATAAAACAGTTGCATTTGGTGATAAATGGGTAAATATAAAATGAAAGGCACTGCCACTTTTTAAAAAAATACTAAACATTTGACTTCCATGGCCTTTTGCATGCAACTTTTTTTTTTATAAATAGATTTAATTTTTCTTTAGATACTTCTGGTGTTTTTTCTTTCTTTCTTCTTCTTAAATCAGTGGTTTTTTTTTTTAACCTGCAGTCAATACAGGACTTAAGAGATGGGCTTCAAGAACGTAGTTGAAGCTCCTTTTGATTATGCAAGAAACAGAAAACACCCATACACAATTCAAAACAACAACGTATCTACACACTGCCAATGGGGGGGGGAAGCTCTCTTATTGGAAAGGGGGGGGAAGGAAGAAAACGAAGTATATGGTTGTTAATATCACGAATTTATCATGGTTACCAGCCATAGCGAGTTATAAGTCATATATTTATCCAAAATAATATATTTTAATAATCAGATAACCTCTGTTTTCTATATTCAGCAAAGGAATAAATAAATGTTTCGGATTTGTAAATACTTTTGAGGAACATCCTCCTTTTCTTCATCTGTGCCCCAGATCCCTGTACAAGAGTTTGCAGACCTCCAAAACACTCAAGCGGTCATTCCCTCGGCTCCTGTAGCCAATCCATTTCCTTCTCTCACTGACGCACCACCTGCGTTCCCCACTGATATCCGCGGCCGCCCAGGCCGGTCTCCGGAGCAACGCATATTGCATTGGGACTCGTGGGATGCGAAATCCACACACCGCCACGCAGCCTGCGCAGGGGAGTAGCCTGGCCGATGGTGTCCCTCTTCTCGAGTGCCTTAAAAACCACTCCCCTGAAATCTTTCCCGCCACAACGGCGCTCCTTAACTACACTTCAAAACACGTCCCCTTCCACCACGACCACGCATTCCGGTAAACGTGAAACCGAGAAATAAAAATGGCATTTTGGCACTTTTTGTTAAAAGGTATAAACTAATTTTAAGTCTTGAAAAAAGACTGCATCTGAAGCACATTTACCTATATCTGCTTTGTCTACCGTAGGGGTTGGAAACTGGGGGGGGGTTCTGCCCCCCCTCCCAGGTTGCACTCCCGCTACCACGTTGCAAATTTCAGCATTAAAACTGCTACGGGGGAGACAAACTTAGCCCCCCCCCAAGAAAGTTAAAACTTTCTTGTTACCTTTTCACCTTCCATAGCAGTTTGATGTCAATTTCTTTTGCCACTGCGAATTTCATTGGCGTGGCAGCAAGGGGTGTTTGTGTGATGTGCTACAAGCAACCTACGGTCTGCGGGTGGAGTGCCCCTGGTCTACAGGATGCAGAAATGGTTGCAGATCCTGAGGGGCAGCCCTTTCTTGTCTCCCCTGCCCTACACTTTGCGTATTAAAAACCAAGTCACAGCAAACGTTTGGCACGAAGCTGACGTTGATTAGATGCAGAGGAGTTTTTATTCTCCCTGATCCAAACTGGGTTATCGGCACACGACTGCAGGAAAACCAAAGACGATGACGCACGTGCCTAGATGCAGGCTTTCTGCCCTACACCTTGGGCATGTCCACACTCCATGCTTAAACCAACATGGCTTCCAACCAACAGGCCTTGGGAGTTTTAGTTGTGCGTTGGAGCGGAGGATACGTAATAATAGGACCTTTGCAAGATGGGGAAGGAGGTTAGGGGAACCATGCCCATGTAAAACTGGTCTCAAACCAATTAAAAAACTGTAGTGACAGTTTCATCACAACAAATCGTCAGCACCTTCACAAAATTACAAATTCCCAGCAGGGGTAGGAGGCTTTGGTGTGGCCAATTTCCATCCTCCTGAAACCCACCAGGGACTGTTCCTCCTGTTACTGCCAAGTTGTGCACCTTGTTTTAATGTGAAAACATGCCTACTGCTTTTGCTGCCACTGCGCACTGCCAAAATTCAACCACAAGGCAGTGCCCATGGTGGGTGGGTCGCATGCATGTCTCCCATCCCTTAGGCTGACCCTATTTAAAGGTCAGGGCTCCTGTGTCTTTAACGGTTGCATAGAAAAGGGAATTTCAGCAGGTGTCATTTATAGGCCTGCAGCACCTGGTGAAATCCCTTCTTCAGCACAACCATTAAAGCTGCAGGAGTGATACTAGAATGACCAGATACAAAAGAGGGCAAGGCTCCTACGGCTTTAATTGTGGTGATGATGAGGGAATTTCACCAGGTGCTGCATGCATACAAATGACACCTGCTGAAATTCCCTTTTCTATGCAACTGTTAAAGATACAGGAGCCCGGTCCTCTTATTCATAGGGTCGCCCTACCATCCCTGATTCCCAGGGTTCTGGGGGGGAGGGGGGGAAGCCATGATGGAGAAACTGGTTTCAAACCAATGTGTAGTGTAGAGATACCCCAATGCTCAGCACTGTAGCACACAACCAAGAACTGAGGAGGCATCCTGGGGGGAACATAGAGCCATTTTGTCTTCCATGGAAACCACCATGTCAGGAACAGGAAACAAGATGTACAGAAACACACACCTGCCGTCAGCCTGTGGAACTGGTGAGTCTTCATGCTGTCCGATGGTCAGAAATGGGGAACAGACCCCAAAACGGGGGCGCTGTCTAGACAAGCCCTTATGCTCAAGGATTGCACTAAATACTGGTGTGATGGGATGCATCAAAATATGCCAACTTTTTTGAGCGATACTCTGTTGAAGCTTTTCCCTTCCTGTAGGCAGCAACAGCGCCCAATTACAAAGCCAACAGAGAAAGGTTGGCATCAAATTTTGAGATGCTGTAATCGCACTTTTTCTCCAGTGACCAACTTTTTGGGGAGGGCAGGGGTCCCCCCCCCCATGCTGTGCTTTCTAGAAGATTTCAAATAACTACTGTTAATAGGTCAGCCTCAAGCCAGTGGAGACCGGTGGATCCAATGTCAGTGAGGCGGTGGATTCACTCTGGGGGTCGGTCAGAACTCCAAAGGAGCTCTCCAAGGTGCTCTGCACCTTGGAGAGATCCTTAGGAGTTCTGACCAACCCCCGGAGTGGATTCACTGCCCCACTGACGTCGGAGCTGCCGGCCTCCGCTGCTTCTGACGTTGCGCCTCTCATTTAGACGGGACATGAGCCACGTCCATTCATCCCGTGTGCGTGCCACGGGGTCTCCTATGTGACCTCACATCTCTTTCCGGGTTTATACAGACCTCCGCATTTCATATCCTGAGGCCTTCTGGCCTCGCATGTTAAACATGGGCAGGCCCAGCCAGAGCTGCAGCGGAAGCGAAGTAGCAAGACAGGGCGCGGTGTCGGGAAGCTATGCGCAGCCCCGACTGTTCTTCCAAGGCCCTTTTCACGAGCCACCTGTGTGCCGGCTCCCAGAAGAGCCAGGTCTGCTCGCTTCTTTCCCCTCCTGGCCTCCTGCGCGACCCCCGTTTGCCAGGCCTGGAGAAAGGCAGCAGTGTCTGCCGTCCAGCATAAACAGACGCCGGAACAAACGGCCTATTTAGACAGAGCCCTGCTGACTCACACGGCTTTGTTTACCCTCCCCTCCTGCGTGGCTCTTCGGCACAGGAAGGGCACGTTCTACCCTCCTGAGGCGGCGCATCCTCTGATTACCTCACGGAGCAGGGAAAGCCGTGGGATCTTTGCCTTGCCTGTACTTTTATTGACTCGGGTGACCATCTCTCATGCTCCGAGCCTGTTCAAGCGGGAGTTAAGGCCACACTGATTTCAAAGGATCTGCCAAGCGGGGGTTCTTGGGATCACACAGTCCCTCAATACGCTTCCTTGGAAGGAAGGGGCTCTTCCCAATGTTGCTTCAGAGGTATGGGAATGCAGGCAATGCTAGCAACATAGATACCCCAAGGTCATGGGGGAGGAACCAATGACAGGGCTACTATTTTAGGGTGACCCTATGGGAAGGAGGACAGGGCTCCTGTATCTTTAACAGTTGCAAAGAAAAGGGAATTTCAGCAGGGGTCATTTGTAGGCATGGAGCACCTGGTGAAATCCCCTCTTCATTGCAACAGTTAACACTGCAGGAGCTATACTGCAGTGACCAGCTACAAATGAGGGCAGGGCTCTGCAACTTTAACTGTTGGGATGAACCGGGAATTTCACCAAGTGTTACTTGCATAAAAATGAGAGCTGCTGAAATTCCCGTTTCTCTACAACTGTTAAAGATACAGGAGCCCTGTCCTCCTTTTCATATGGTCACCCTATCTGTACCCGCTCCTGAGGCTTCCCTGCCACTGTGGTCATATAGGAATCAGCCACAAGTTCCCCTGATATCAGGAAGGCTCAAAGCATGTCCTTCAGGCAGAGCTCTGATGTGCGGATCAGATGCATCCAATTCCTGCAAACCACATGACACCTATGCATAACCCCTGATGGACCCCACAAGTAGATCAGGAAGACCCATGGGTCCCCACACGGAGGTCGGGGAGCATCGCACGGTCAGCTCCAGCAATCTGAAGCCGAGGTGTTCCTGCCCCAAGCAGTTTGACTGACACTTCTGGGTCCCAATTAAATGTGTCCGCTTGAATGGTGACCGGTGCTAGGCATTGGGGGTGCAATGGACTCCCACCAGCTGTATCATGGGGCTCCACCCAGACAAGTCACTTTCAATTTGATGTGGGAAATTCAGGCCTGTCTTTCTTAGTTCTATGCGCAAAGTACACTGGGGGAAACCTGGTCCTAGGTGGCGCTTTCGGTGCAGGTGTGTGCGTGCTGCACACCTGTTTTCCCGCATGCCTGGTTTTGAGAGTACGGAAGGACCGCGAGGGCCCTGTTCCCCCCGAGATGCATCTTTAGGAGGATGTTCTTTCCCAGCATGTGGGACCAGCTGTGCTAAGTTCCGAGTGCAGCATCTTCTCATTCCACCCGCCCCCCCCTCCTCTCTCACACCGACCCACACCCTCTAAGGTACGGAATCTTCTCCGAAACTCCTCCTCGGTCCGCTCTGCGACATCCCCATCCCCTCCTTTCGGCGCCCTGCTGTGGCCCAGCTTGGAAAGTCAAGAAAAAGTCACGAGTGCCCTGAGGCCCTCTAGAAGCGATAGCCGCGGCGACACAAAATAAAATTTTTAAAAAGGTTACACATGCACACTCACACAGATGCCAGGCAAAAGATCCATTCTGACAATGAGGGGAGGAGGGGAGGAGGCAGAGAGACCAAGAGGGTGGCGCCAGCCGTTCTTTCGGCTCTTGCTCGCATTGCTTTTGTCCCGGCCGTTGCGTCTCCCGAGATATTTCCCCAGCACATACGTGGACAATCTCGTAAGGGAACATAGCAGCTGGGACTGGGGCCATGGCAAGTATCCCGGGTGGCAGGAGGCTCCCAGGAGGCAGGTCTGGGGGCTGAGCTCTCTCCCCCCCCCCCCCGCATCAACATTTCACTGAGTAATGCTGCAGGAAGAGAAGGAGGATGCTCAGCACATCTGACGGGCTTTTTCTGCCCTGCCTTCGTGTAAACAACGCATCACATTTAAAGCCGCCCTTCGAAGTGGAAACGGGTTGGTTGCTTTTGTTGCCTTTCTGCCTGCCCACCCCCAAAATGCCAGCTCCCGTTGAGGTTTATGTCGGTGAAATGCACCCCATATGCACAGGCGGCCAATGCGCTGCTCCCTTCGTCATGAGCTCGCTTCAGCAATGGACAGGAAAGTCTCCTCCGTCCTAAAGAAGGGTTGTCTCTGCCATCCTGTTGGAGATTCCTTGCCTATTACCTTGCTCCTAAGACGCCTGCCCTCAGACCCTCCCGGGATACCTGCCCTAAGGTTGAGCTCTCCGGCCTCTTTCGCTTCCCCCCATGCTTGCGCATTGTCCCAGGTCTAGTTCTGATGATGTAACAGTAGGATGACTGATCCTTTCACAAAATGAGAACAGAGATGAACAAGAGAGGGGAGACAGAGAGGGAAGGAAAGCAGAAAACAGCAATGAAAAGGTTGCAAAATATCTCCAGGGCTCCTTAGCAGGTCCAGGGACCCGTCACCCAGTCCGCCACTGGTCCAGCAGCCAACTTTCCTCACGGCCAGCGTTGTCATTGCAGACACTCTGTCTTCTAGATCGTCGAGGTTCTCTCAACACCATCTGAAAAGGTATATTCAGGGTTATTCAGCCGTGGCATCCCAGGAACAGCCCAGCTGGCGGTGACGTCAACGATTTCCTACCCTGGAGCCATTTTAGTAGGAGGGAGGTGAGAGGAACCAAAAGGCTTGGTTCACACAGGCTGTTCAGCTATGGTGTGGGTTTGTTGAAATCTGGTTCGTTCTTGTGTCTAAATCTATCCCCGCATACAAACCATGGTTTGTTAACCGGCTACAAACTACCAATGAAATCAACGGTTTGTTGTTGGCTGACAAAGTCTGCCTTGTTTAAACCACGGCTTGTTGTTGTGCCTGAACCCAGAACCGTGGCTTATCCCTGGCTTGTTGGTGCTGCTGTCTGCCCTGAAACAGAGGCGCCCAAGCAAGAGGAGCCTGAAAATGAAACCGCTCTTAGGGCTGGCAAAATGGGCAGGAGAGAAACAAACCAGAAACAGGGAAAACAAGCCATGGTTTGTTTGCTTGTCTGCAAGACCATTCATGGCTAAAACAACAAACCATGGTTTACATAAACTGTGGCTTAGTGTTATGTGCAAATGCAACCCCTGAGTTCAACCCTTGTTGTAAGGCAGATTATCTGTCTATTTTTCCTTCCCCAGAGAAACCTGGCAACGTGGATCATGTCATAAAAACCACAGGTTCAGGCCACTGGGAAATTCTCCTGCATGCACCCTTTTCATATGAACGGGAGCTGTGTGAGAGTATTATTCTAGGAGAGGGGGAAATTGCCGTGCTCTGCCAGGTTGCCGTGGCTCAACCAAGTGGAACAAGATGACACCACCCTAAGTCAATCAACTAGATGCTCCAAAGCAGCCCACCCCAACAGGTGCCCTCCAGATGTGTTGTACTGCGACTCCCATAATTCCCAGCCAACATGGCCATTGGGCACCAGGTTGGGGAAGGCTGCTCTAGATGCCTGGTGCCATCTTGAAGACTTCTCTTGCCCCAACAGGGAAGCGAGGCAGCACTGGTACTAGTATGGTGGAATATAAGCAGGTTGGATGGAACACAGAGGTTGGGGGTCGGGAGCAAGAGAATAGGACAAGGACTGAGCCCTCCTCTATCCCAAACAAGTGTAGGGCTATAGGAGTGAGCCAGATGGACCACAAACTCTCTATCTCATTTTTGGGGACGATACTCCTTCAAACCCAGCAGGTGGCGATCTATGACCACAAGCCAACAGAGCACCCAGGTGGCACAACGGAAGCTGCCATTCACAGAGTCAGACCCTTGGTCCATCTAGCTCAGTATTGTCCACACTGGCTGGCAGGGTTGGCTCTCCAGGGTTTCAGGCACCACCACAAGCCATGGTTCAAACAAGACTGGCTTTGGGCCTGTTCAGACAACACGCTAAGCCATGGTTAGGGCCGCTACTCCTTTTGCAGCAAGTGGTTAGTGAGCATGCTTAAACTATCGCCGTGTGGGAAAACACCACTCACATGACACGCTAAGCCATCATGGCTAGCCCAAAACGCTCAACCACCATGGCGTAGGGTGTTGTCCAAACAGGGGCTGTGTCAGTTAACAGCAAACCATGGGTTCTATTCATGGTTTGTAGTTGGTTAACAAACCATGGTTTGTTCACGGAGATGTAGTCAGACACAACGAGATGCTCACCTCGTCGCATCCCCTAACGACAAATGTAAAATCTCCCCTGCTTCCAAAGCCTAACAGCAGTGTCTCATCCTGAGCACAGCTGCTCTGTACTGATCAGAAGGCTGCCACCATGGGCTCCCACCCTTTCTCTTCCCAACATCTTGGCAGGAAGGTAGGCCTTAGGAGGAGATATCCAAAGAGGACAGAAGGGGGAATGGGCCTCCATCACCCCACCAACCCGGACCTGCATAACGCTCTCTTTTGAGACGGAGGAAATGCCTCCGGGGCCTGCCGGCATTGCTGCAGCTTCTAAGTTACACAGGCCCAGATTGTGGAGAGACACAGCGGGTTTTGTTAAGGGCAGAGGCCAGGCCGCCCCGCCACCATTTTTGACCCTCCCCAAGCTGGCCATTAGGGCTCTCTCTGTTCATGCTGCAAGTCAAAGGTTTGCGACAACTGCCCAATGCTCAGGCCTCAATTCATCCACCTGGGGAACTTTTCAGACTTAAAGAAACAAGCGAACAGGCCATCCTGTGCATGTCTGATTTGGGAAAAAAACAAACTCAAACTCAAACTCAGCAACCCATTTTTTCTCTCCCTTCAAAACGTTATTTATAGCACAAGTCAATTGGAACCCTTGGGCTGAACATTACTGAATGAAAACAACTGGCAAGGAACACGATCCTGTCACGGAATGTCTCAGCAAGATGTATTTTAAAGCAGCTGCGAAAAAAGCAGGGTTGTTTCCCCTTTCTCCTCCCCTAGCAAAGCAGCTGACATTGTTTTAGAAGCCAGGGAAATCTCTGGGCATTTTCACCAGCAAGGCTTCAGTTGGATTTGCCCTCAAATTGGTCTGAAAGGTGGACCTAAGAAATTCATCTGCCCCTGCTCTCTGTCCCCTAGGCTAAAAATATGATTTGCCCTCTGGTTCTCTGACACCTCGGGTACCACAACCCGCTTGCATTGGCTGCCTGTACGTTTCTGAGTCCAATTCAAGGTGCTGGTTTTAACCTATAAAGCCTTACAAGGCTTGGGACCAAAATACTGGATGGAACGCCTCTCTTGGCACGAACCTGCCCGTACACTACGCTCAACATCTAAGGTCCTCCTCCAAGTGCCTACTCCGTGGGAAGCTCGGAGGATGGCAACAAGGGAGAGGGCCTTCTCTGTGGTGGCCCCCCAATTGTGGAACGATCTCCTCGACGAGGCTCGCCTGGCGCCAACACTGTTATCTTTTCGGCGCCAGGTCAAAACTTTTTCTTTTCTCCCAGGCATTTTAACAACTTAAGCTGAGGTTTTTAACTGAACTTGGCCAGGCTTAAAAGTTTAAACTGTTTTAAATATCAGCTGTTTTATATTTCATGTTTTTAAATTTTGTATATTGGCTTTTTAATGTTCAATCTTTTTAATTTTTGTAAACCGCCCAGAGAGCTTCAGCTATGGGGCGGTATATAAATGTAATAAATAAATAAATAAAATTTTAAAATGCCTTTAAATGACTGTAGTGTTTGCTGCTTGCAAAGACGTTTCGTTTTAATCAGTGGCATTATACTGTGTGTGATTCTATTTTTGCTTTTCCTTTTTGTGTGTGTGTAAGCCACTCTGAGTACTCACTGAGTAAGAGAATGGGTAGTAGTAATAATAATAAAAACATCCACAACTACTATGGCAAAGGGAAATGTTGCAATTATTCCGTTAGTCACATCAGTCACTGGCATCACATTGAAAAACTTTACAGAAAACTTTCAGACACTGGGCCTACCAAAATACATCATTCACGCCAACATCCAGAAAGCAGCCATACTTAAAACATGTTCAATAGTCAGGAAATGTCTGAATCAGTAAAAGACAGCATGACCTGGCAAAGCCCATCATGTCCATCTAGAAAAATTGCCATGAGTGAGAAAAGAGAAAACCATCATCATCATCATCATCATCATCGTCGTATGTCTTCCTTTGTCACACCCCAGGACTCTCGCTTCTATCCAAATCATGGGTTTGATTCGCCTCTCCTGTTGCCCTCAGCTTGAAGCACCTTGGAGAGCTCCGTCAGAGTTCTGACTGAAACCCAGAGCGGATTCACCACCCCACTGACATCAGAGATTATACCCATGAAAGAGGCATTCTACACATGAGAAATGGAATTGGCAGTCCCCCAGCTGCAGTCTGAAGTGGTACAGTCCTGCCTTCCATCACCTTATTTTTCCTAATGTGCAGGTGGGCTCTCAGAAACTCCACGAGACGGACATAAGAAGAGGCACTTACCTCCGAGGGCATGTTCAGTCATGCTGAGGCACAAAGACTCCAGCCTGTTATTGATATCAGGTTCTGTCACTGGTACCTGGAACTCTGCAGAGATAATGAACAGAAGGTTTAAGGCCATCACAGACCATTTCCAACGCAGCTGAAGGCATTCCTTGTAACTAGAAGGAACTTCAGGATGCGGCTGTCGCCAGGCAGTTGTTATGTCCGCCCCCCACCCCCAAAGATTTTGGTGTGGTTCCCCCCCCCTCCCCCCCAGTTTAGGATCTCCAACAGTTCTATCGCTCATTCTCCTGGGATTGCAGATGGATAATTCTGGAGCAAATGGAAAGTGGGTACGATCAACCACCGAGAAGCAATTAAGTTGTAGACAAGGAGGTTTTTGAACTCCTTAAAAAAACAAAACAACCCAAGCAAACCCCTGCTAAAACCTGTTTTGACCGAGGAGGATGGCAGGATGGAAGACGTGAGTCTGTATGCCAAGGAAAACGATGCTCAATCATGCCAACAAATGAACTAATAGGGGTTGCAGGTCCACACATCTCCACCAGGTTGGGGAGAAGGCTGGATTATACACTTTCAAATAAATCATACACTGTCTTAATAAAGGGAATGTCCCTTCCCATGTTAGCTCCCTGCACTACAACACATGAGATCTTCTGATGAGGCTGGGACCCAGATTTTGCCTTAGAATCATAGAATAGCTGAGCTGGAAGGGGCCTATAAGGCCATCGAATCCAACCCCCTGCTCAATGCAGGGATCCACCTTAAAGCATCCCTGACAGATGGTTGTCCAGCTGCCTCTTGAATCCCTCTAATGTGGGAGAGCTCGCCACCTCCCTAGGTCATTGGATCCATTGTCGTACTGCTCTAACAGTCAGGAAGTTTTTCCCGATGTCCAGCCGGAATCTGGCTTCCTGGAACTTGAGCCCATTATTCCGCGTCCTGCACTCTGGGATGATGGAGAAGAGATCCTGGCCCTCCTCTGTGTGACAACCTTTCAAGTATTTGAAGAGTGCTATCATGTCTCCCCTTAGTCTTCTCTTCTCCAGGCTAAACATGCCCAGTTCTTTCAATCATAGGGCTTTGTTTCCAGACCCCTAATCATCCTCATTGCCCTCCTCTGAATCCCCTCCAGCTTGTCTGCATCCTTCTTGAAGTGGGGTGCCCAGAACTGGACGCAATACTCAAGATGGGGCCTAACCAGTGCCGAATAGAGGAGAACCAGTACCTCTCACGATTTGGAAGCTATACTTCTATGAATGCAGCCCAAAATAACATTTGCATTTTTTGCAGCCACATCACACTGTGGGCTCATATTCTGTTGGCCTTACAAAGAGGCACCCTGCCACCGAAGATCCTTGCAGCAAGAAGGTATTCAGCAGTGGCCTGTGGTTTGCCCCTCACCGGCTATTTCCCCTGTGATATACATTTAAAATCTTCCACATGAAATCCAAGTCTCCACTGATCAATGGAGAGAATTCAAGGGACCGCAGCCCCAGCGTTGACTGGTGGGAGCCAAAAAACAAACAAACCCCTGCAGGGGATCCTGCAAAGGCATCCCCATGTTTGTGTGTGGGGTGTGTGTGTGTGTGTGGGTGGCTTTTGCCCCCTACCAAGTTTTCCTGGGTGCAGCCTTTTAAAACAGCCCCTATGCAAACTAGTGGAGAGGACTCAGGGCAGTATCCAATGCTGGATGCGTGTGAGTCGGACCCACTGCCAGCGCAAGGGGAAGCCAACGGATCCTGGAGCAAATGGGAACAAGTGCAAACACCTGTTTCTGGAGTGGGGCAGGTCAACGGAGCGGGCAGAAGGGAGCTCTGCTCACCTTTCCCATGGCAGAAAGGAGCATTTCTGCTAGTTTCCGGGTTTGCTGTAGGAAGCACTACCGGTAGGTCCTGCTGGCACAACAGAAACAGCAGGCGAGGAGTGGCATTGTGGGGCGCTGGCCTCAGTGGTTTGGGAATGAGCTGAGCTCTTTCCTGATTGGAGGAGAAATCCTCCAGCTCGTTCCTGATCCAATGTGACATAAGCCGGGGTGGGAGGGGAAGGCGGCCCAGGCCTAGTAGCTCCAGAGTCAATTAAGAAGTCTGAGAAAACTTTGCCTGGCAGGGACATTAACAAGCTCACTGTCCAGATGTCAATTAATTAATACAATTTATATCCCGCCTTTTTTTCTCCTTAAGGAACCCAAAGTGGCATACATAAGCCTCCTCTCCATTTTATCCTCACAACAACAACCCTGTGAGGTAGTTTGGGCTGAGAGCCTGTGACTGGCCCAGAGTCACCCAGTGAGCTTCCATGGCTGAGAGGGGACTAGAACCCAGATCTCCTGAGTCCCAGTCCAACACTCTAACCACTACACCACACTGGCTCTGTCCAACACATGAAGCACTATACCACACTGTCGAGTGGGGACTAGAACCTGGATCTTCAGACTCCCGCTAACCACTACACCACACTGTCCATTTGGGGGTGCAGAGACAGTGAGCGAAGGGAGAAAAACACTTTTCGGCCTACCTGGCTGCTGAAACATGAGCATCGTCTGTGGGGAGGTGTGGACCGGCAGCGAGCGTGTCCTTTGGACCGAGGTGTGGCTCCGGCTGGGCATGCTGTTACTCCCTCCGGGGTTGGCAAACCACAGGCTCTGCGGGCAGAAGGCAGAACAGGCACCGTGCAGGTAAAGCAATCTACGAAGGCCGGCAGAGCAGAGAAGGTGCAAGGCGTCCCCCGGCTCTGCCCAAGCCACCACGGAGCATGCTACAGAACTAGGGGGTGGAATGTGGCGGCACGAGGACGGTGCTCAGCACAGCAGGCTGCGCATGCGTCAAGGCTGCGACGATGGTGAGCGGAGAGGGCAGCGAGTCTTGCCTGCTTCACCCGTGCTCGTCCACAGCGGATGCCATTCCACTCAGCCGTGGTGCGCTCTTTACAGACTGGCGAGCGAACAAAGGCGTGGACTCTGGTCGAAAAGTACTGCCCCTGAGGTGGCGTGAAGTCTAAACAGGCCTGACATTACCCAGCTTTGTACCTGGGATCTCTCCTTTAGAGTTCTGACTGGTTCTGACTGAGATCCAGAGCGGATTCACCGCCCCACTGACATCGGAGCCGCCAGCCTCCACCGGTCTGAATTTGAAGCCGGCTATTGTTTATTTATTGCATTTATATCCTGCCTTTTTTCCTCCAAGGAACCCAAGGTGGCATACACAATCCTCCTCTCCATTTTATCCTCACGACAACAACCCTGTGAAGTAGGCTGGGCTGAGAGCCTGTGAATGGCCCAGAGTCCCCCAGTGAGCTTCCATGGCCGAGTGGGGACTAGAACCCGGATCTCCCAATTCCCAGTCCTACGCTCTAGCCACTAGGCCACACTGGCTCTTTTGTGGAAAGAGCTTTACACTCCTGCCCTACAGGACAGTGCTGGGGGGAGGCTTGGGCCTTGTGTCCCTCTCCTCCTCCAGCATGGCCAAGAGGAGATCAGGAGCTTTTGCTCCCACGTTCAGCTCACCGCAGCTAGTCAGTTCATCCGAACTGGAGATGGTCGTTAGCGTTATGGACGATGGTTAGGGAAACAAGCCAGGGCAATTAACCACGGTTTGAAGCTGGCTTCTTTCCCTAATGCACAGTGAACACAATCTATCCAGGTACAAACAGAACAAGTAACTACAGTCAGCAGGAAACAGAAGCCAAACCTTTCAATCTCATCCTCGCAGCTGCGCTGGAAAAGGAGAGGCTTGGGCATGAAACACGGAATCGCAATTTAGCGCCACTTGCAAATGAGGCCGCTGTTCAGCGAACAGAGCTTGGAAGAGTCCCATGCACATTACGGCCCACTTCTGGGTTTGTCGCTCCTGTGCACCCTAAAATGCGACGACCCTGGCTGCTCCCAGGCTGTTGGGGCCGCATTTTGTTTTTTTTAAAAAACATGCAGAAGAGTGCTCTAGTGCTTCACTGAAAGGTTTTTTCAAAAAAATTGCGGGCAAAATCGCAGCCCCCCTCCCCCCCGCCATCCTGGGGGTGGCGATTTTGCTTTCCCCCCTCTCCTGATGGCCTTGGAGCCGCCCAGTGCGACTCCGTGGCCACCTGTGCCGCCCCCCTCCCCCCCCCTGGGATTCCCTGTGCATCACTTGGGCACACAGGGAGCAGCCAGGGGCCAACCCAGGCAAGAAGCCTGGTGTGGAAAGGGACTCCTCCTCCTCCTCCTGCCTAAGGTGTCCTTTCCACTCCCTAATCGCCACACTTGGTTCCTTGAACATCCGTGCCTGTGACCCCGGCTCCTTTCTCTCTTTTCCACAGCAGCGTTCCGACCCTCCCTGCCTGCGCTCCTCCCGTCCCCTTCGCAGGACCTCTTTGCAGCATTGAAGACAGCAAAAACAGGAAATGCCTGCAGACTGTTCTGGCCGGCTCAGTTGAGTTTATTTCCCCCTTTTTCAATGAATTTAAAAAAAGGGGGGGGGGAAGTAAAAAGGATCCAGCTAAGTCCAACAAGGGAGACTGGATGGTGACGAAGCAACTGTGGGTGACTAGATGATTAACTTGCTCTCTCTGACGGAGAAGAAAATATCAACCTACAGTGGAGGCTGGTGGCTCTGATGTCAGTGAGGCGGTGAAAGGGTCTACCCAAGGTGATTCGCCCTACTGGCTGTCGTGTCTAGCTTGGGCTTCGGTGGAGAGGGGGAAGCATTCTACACATGCTTGGAGGCATTTCTGCAGACAATATGCCTGTGTATTGTTTTGCACCTTAAGTAGCGCCTTTAGAATTCTGCCTGAAACCAAGAGTGGATTCAGCACCCCACTGGTAATGGAGTCACCAGCCTCATCTATCCATCTATCTATCTATCTATCTATCTATCTATCTATCTATCTAATCTATCTATCTATCTATCTATCTATCTATCTATCTATCTATCAATCTATGGCTTTGAGATCCATATGTGAATTGGGATACTGGCAGTGACGTGGTTTACATGACGCGACAACTCACCATGGGTTATTCAACTCACCATGGGCTGCGGTGCCCATAGCCCCCATTTTGCATATCCAACCCCCCACTTGGGGATTGTCGGGTCATGGGAACCTAGCCCCGCAGATTATGCAAAGATTAAACAGCCCCCGCATAACCCATGTTTGCTAGGTTTGCATGACATGACAAAACCCGAGTAGGTGCTGGATATGCAAAATAGCGGCTGTACTCACCATGGCCTTCTGCGGGTTAAGTCACTCACAGTGGGCTGTCATGTCGTGTGAAGCTGCCTCATGCACATTTGTGTGTGTGTCCACCCTCCCCTTTCCTAAGTTTCAATAATAGTCCCTTTCGCTCCCCCCCCCCCCCCCCCATTATAACATGATTTATAAGGATTGGTTTGCTGGTTTATCCAGTTTTCAACAACAGCCAGTCAGGAGACTACAAGGAGGATATGAAGTTGATGCCTGTTCCCTGTTGCTGGTCCCCAGCACCTGACATACTGAGATATACTGCTCTTTGACTTGGATGCTCCATTTAGCTGACATGGCTAATAGCTATCACTGGACGCACACACTCACACACGGATTTCTCAAATCCTCATTTAAAGGCATCTAAATTTGTGGCCATCACCGCCTTGCAGCAGCAGATTCCGCAAGTTAATGACACACAATTGTATGTCCGGCAGATTTTTCGTTCATTCGGGTCAACTCCCAAGAGGTCCAGTGGCCACGCTGGAGTAATCTGTCCTGCGTCTTCGACCTAGCTTTGGGCTTTGCCAGCAACACAGCTGCCTCACATCTCCACTGTACTAGTTCCTTGGGGGTCCTCTCTGATGAGCTCCCTCTGGTTTGGACCAACTCTTCCTGCCTCAGTTTACAACGCGGAGAAGGCCACAAAGGGTTCTGCCATTATCCAGAGAACCAAGATCCAGTGGGGGCTGTACCCCCAGTCTTCTGGAAGAACGTCACGGGGGAGACCAACTTGGCCCCTACACTGGCCAGAGAAAGAACAATTGCAGGATGTTTGTTTCTCCCTTCCCTGCCAGAAAGAACACTTATAAGAACTTTGAAAACTAGTGTTAGAATTTTGCATTTTTCATCCTCCCTCCCAATCGCTTTTCCTTTTGTGATGTGCCTATTAGATTGTAAGACTAAGGGCAGGAAGGGCTCTCATTATTACTATCTGTAAGGTGCTCTAGGAGGTGTTTTCGGCTGAAGAGCGGGTTAAAAAAAAATGCTGCAATCAAATAACTAAACAGATCCTATTGCTTTAAGGAACTTCCCGCGATCTGGTAGATACGCACCTGCCTTCCTTGTTTCAGGATGGTGGGGTTGGCGGCTGCGCTGCGCTGGGCAGCTCCCAGAAGGCCACTGGGGCCCAGCAGACCCAGCCGTGAGGTGGGGAGGTTCCGGGAGGGGATTTGGAACTGCCGTGGGTTCCGCCGGCCCATTCCTGCACCTACAGATCCAGCTGTTGGTAAGGAGTTCGACTGCCCAAACCCTCGGCTGGAGGAACAGAAGAAAAACAAATCCACAGATCTACATTAAGAACCATATTATACGTTCAAATGTATGCCTGGGATAAAGCAATGGAGGCCGGTGACTCCGAGGTCCGTGGGGTGGTGAATCCGCTCCGGGTTTCAGTCAGAACCAGTCAGAACTCTAAAGGAGCTCTCCAAGAGGCTTGGATAGCTCCTTTAGAGTTCTGATTGAAACCCGGAGCGGATTCACTACCCCACAGACCTCGGAGTCACCGGCCTCCACTGGAATAATCCTACATTGTTGTTAAGTACAAGAGACTTGGGAGTCAAACACTGAGCATCTTCAGCACCACTGCTTAAAATTAAGGACAATGCAAATCACTCGTAACTTAAAATGCTAACCTTAATTACACAAATGTTTATTACGTCGTATGTTAACTCTTCTGCAACAAACAGGCCATTTTAATTGATATGAATGCAAATGATTTAAAAAATCTGGACATTTATTATTTTGGATGCCTCATTTCCTACCCCCCCCCCCCCCCCCCCATCAACAGTTCACATGGGGTGGAGGATTTGGGTAGTGAGGAAACTCCTAGGGGTGACTAGGCCGTGTCCCACTTCCCTGTGTGGTGAGTCATTTGGGGCTGCTGTCTGAAAGGGACCTTGGCCAATGATGTCCTTCCAGCTCCTGAGTGACTCCGCCCACCTAAGCAGCCCATTGGTTTCCTGGGCATCGCTCAGTCTTGTTCTTGCCCCCCAGACCTATCATAGAATCATAGAACAGTAGAGTTGGAAGGGGCCGATAAGGCCACTGAGTCCAACCCCCTGCTCAGTGCAGGAATCCACCTTAAAGCCTCCCTGACAGATGGTTGTCCAGCTGCCTCTTGAATGCCTCTAGTGTGGGAGAGCCCACCACCTCCCTAGGTACCATTGGTTCCATTGTCATACTGCTCTAACAGTCAGGAAGTTTTTTCCTGATGTCCAGCCAGAATCTGGCTTCCTGTGACTTGAGCCCATTATTCTGTGTCCTGCACTCTGGGATGATGGAGAAGAGATCCTGGCCCTCCTCTGTGTGACAACCTTTCAAGTACTTAAAGAGTGCTATCATATCTCCCCTCAATCTTCTCTTCTCCAGGCTAAACATGCCTAGTTCTTTCCATCTCTTGTCTTATGTAGGACAAATTGAGGCCTGGAGGTGCTTGCCTCCCACTCTGCTGGGTCTATAGGCTGTCCATGGCCCAACATCACCCCATCCCACCCCACCGCCCGAGCCCCAGCGTTGTCTTCCTTCCCAGGCACCAAATTTGAAAGGCGAATCCCCAAACCTACGCTCTTGGCTGCCGGTATCCCGAGAGATCTAGGATGGATTTCCGAGGGAAAGACCTGAAGAGTTTTTGCACCTGCTGTTTCCATGACAACAGCCTTTTCTTCTGTGTCTCTGTAAATGCCTGCCCCCAAAAAATGAGGGGAGGGGGAGACAGAGAGCAAGAGAGAAACGTGAGAAATGAAATAAATAATTATGACGGGGATAAAGTCACAAGTGATCATAATAACGAGCAGCCGGGCTAGTAATAAAACATCTCATGCAATAAGTAAGGTAGAGGGGAAATAATAACACACTTTTAAAAGGCACCTGCTGCCCTGAATGCAAAAGTCTCTCCATTTCTAGCAGGGCTGACCCAACCAATTACCCTTTGCAGAAAGACAAATTGAGCCCCAGGCATTTTCCTGCGTGTGGGTCATTTGGAGGCGTCAACACAAGCCAAGGTCTTGAACTGCAAGGATATTGCAGCCCCGGTGACAATCTCTTGAGCAGGGTCGCGGGGGGGGGGGGGCAATTGCCTCCCCTGAGCTGCTGACACCAAAGATTGCTCCCTCCACAAGCAGCCAGCCTGCCAGCATGCTGTTCTCGCCATGGAGCAGCCCGTATTTCATGGGTGCCTGGCAGTGGCGAAACTCTTCAGGGGCCCTTTCTACACCATAGGGGTGTAGAGTAGGGGTGTGCATGGACCCCCTGGATCAGATCGGGACCCGGATCAGGACTTCCAATTTTGTCCCGGATCAGATCGGACAAAATAGGAGGCCCCCCGGACCAGATCGAGCCCGATCCAAAAATCGGACATCCGATTTTTGGATTGGCCGCCATTTTTGTTTTCCCCACAGACTTGCATTGGGGGAAAGAAAGCTTTCCCCCAATGCAAGTCTATGGGGGAAAAATGGTGGCGGGTGGGTGAGGGGGGGCCTAACTCCCTCCTCCCCCCTCATGGTTCTTACCTCCTGGGGCCATCTGCTGTAGACGGCCCCGGCAGGTAAGCCCCCTCCCCGGCGCTCCTTACCTCCCAGGGCCGTCCTCTTCCATCCGCTGGCACCTGCGGGCACCAGAGGATGGAAGCGGATGGACCTCAGTGGATAAGCCCCCTCCCCCTGCTTACCTGCCGGGGCCGTCCGCTCCCCTCCGCCGCTGGCCGCTACTGCAAGCAGGCTTTGCGGCCTGCTCCTGAGTAGCGCGCCAGGTGATAACATCACCTGGCGCGCTACCTAGGGGCAGGCCGCGAAGCTTGCTCGCAGTAGCGGCTAGTGGCGGAGGGCAGCGGATGTCCCTGGAAGGTAAGCCCCCTGCCCCCGTTGTCCGCTTCCATCGGTGGGTACCTCCTGGCGCCCGCCGATGGAAGTGGACAGCCCCACCAGGGAAGCCCCCCCCCGCTGTCCGCTTCCATCGGCGGGCGCCCACTGGCGCCCGCCGATAGAAGCGGTGGCAGGCGCCAGCAGGCGCCCGACAATCCTCCGATCTATTCCAATCTGGATTGGGTCCTTTCCGGATCAGATTGGATTGGATCGAATGATCCAGTGGGGTGATCGGAAATTGGATAATTGTATCCGATTTCCCCTGGATCGGATCCGGATCGTGGATTGGACCCGATCCAGTGCACACCCCTAGTGTAGAGGGCTCAGGGCGGACGATCCCGGAAGTAGCTGCTTCCGGGATCGGCGTCTGGAGTCCTCACGGAGGAAGCGGAAGTTCCGCTTCCTCCCGGGCATGACGCGCTCGTCACACCCGCCATTTTGGAAGTGCCGGGGCCCCGAAGAGAGCGCACAAGCGCTCCTGCGCTAAAGGTTTTTTTTTTTTTTAATGCGTGCGATGGGGGGGGGGCTTCCTCCCGCCATCCTGCCAATGGCGGACTTGGCTCCCTCCCCAATGGGCACGGAGCCTGCTGCTGCACTTGCTTGTGCAGAAGAGTGGCAGGTCTGGGGATGGGCGGCCACATCTTCTGCGGTTCCGGGAACTTCCCGGGACCGCGGAAAAACCGAGTTTTTCCAGGGTTGCCTTATCCCTGGCAAAACCTGTGGCCAACCCCCCCCCCCCCCCCCCCGCCCATGGGACTTCCTGTGCGTCATTTGGACTCACAGGGAGCACCCAGGGGCAATCTCAGGCAAAACTCCTGGTGTGGAAAGGGCCATGGTCTAGATGGGTCAAAGGTCTGATTCAACAGAAGACTGTGCTTGGGACATTTGAGACAGGTTGTATTATTGAGAGATTGCTTAAATATCACATATTGGGTCAATCTGTAATGGCAGCTCTTTGAGAACCAATTCTAAGGACCTCTGGTTGGAACAATTAAGCTCTTGTTACTACAATACAGCGGGCCGGGTGCGGGCTGTTTTTGTTTATTTAGCAAAAGTGCAACAAATTCAGCTTTGCACTCCCAGATCTGATTGTACAGCTCTTTGGATCCAGGGAATCTGTACTTTCCAAACAACTTCCAAACCTGCAAGGACTACACCCCTGCCATTGCCCCCCATGTAGACACAATGTGGATGCGTTTTTTGCGTTTAACCCGTTGAAGGCATGAGAAGGCACGTGGTCTGTTGGGAGAACTAAACATCCCAGAGGAATCCCGCTGGCCACCGTGGGAAACAGATCCTGAATCAGATAGGCTTTTGGTCTGACTCAGCATGGCTATTCTTAAGTCCTTAGATATTATGATACTGGCCTTACCTTCTGTCTCATCAGACAGTAACAGAAATCAGGATCAGGTTAAGAGGGCAGGGCTCCTGCGTCTTTAACGGTTGTGATGAAGAAGAGCGAATTTCACCAGGTGCTGCATGCATACAAATGACACCTGCTGAAATTCCTTTTTCTCTACAATTGTTAAAGGTACAGGAGCCCGGTCCTCCTTTCTGTATGGTCACCCTAGTAAAATAGTGCTTCGGCTGCCTGGCAGAGTTCTGTTTGTTATCAAGTGTGTGGCAACTGTTGCTTCAGCCGCTTCTAAAATGAGAGTGTAGTGACTCTCCAATAGTGTTGGCCAATATATCTTGTGTATTTTAAATGCTTTTAGATGAGTTTGCTTTGGTATTCACTGCTGGGTTGCAATTTTATTTCTTGCTGGGATCTTTTTTTTAAGGGGAGGGGTTCTGTAGGTTTTATTGCTGCTTATGCAAAGCCTCTGGCCAGTCAAAGTGCTGGCACACCCTTCAAAAACAAGAAAGATCCAGGCAGAAATGAGCATTGTTATAGTCCTCTTAGGAAGAGGATAGGCTTTGGTACAGAATAGTAATTTGGGGCGTGGGGGATAGGGTGACCCTATGGAAAGGAGGACTGGGCTCCTGCATCTTTAACAGTTGTATAGAAAAAGGAATTTCAGCAGGTGTCACTTGTATGCATGCAGCACCTGGTGAAATTCCTCGTCATCATGACAGTTAAAGCTGCAGGAGCCCTGCCCTCTTTTTATATCTGGTCACCCTAGTGGGGAAGGAAAGAGAGAATGAAAGCAGCTTTTCATGAGGTGGAAGTGTTTCCTCTTTCAAAATATTCAAAGATTTTAAGCTCCGGCTATATTTAGACTGTGGTCCTGGCAAAGATAAAAGCAGGAAATGTAATCCTCTCGCTCCAAAGATAGGAAAGTTGAGGTGAGCTGCCAACAGGTTGGCCATGGCTGGCTGGTGGCAGAGTAGCGGGCATGGTCTCTAATCCAACGCCCAAGCATGCCAATTGAGAAGACCCTCGAGACTTTTAGAGGTAAACAAAAGGGCAGGTTAATTGCGTAGATGCAATTAACATTCATGTTTTTGTTCTGTCAATAGCAGCTAAAGGGAAGCCTGGTCAGCTTCCAAAAGCGTTGGGGAGGGGGGACTTTAACTCTTCATCTGAAAATAAAAATATTATTGAAGGGAGCAATCCTTACAGCCCCTAGACAGTGTCTGAAGGGCCCCAAACTGAGGCTGAAAACAGTGCTCTGACCTTGGAGAGGGGAACTGGAGATCTTATCCCCTTCTCCCTCATAGAGGGGGGGAAGAGGGGGTGGGAGGGGAGGAGGCTGGAGAGGCCAGGATACAAACTATCCTGAATCCTTTCCAGCCTCTTTCCCTCCCTCTCGAAAGCATCTCAGCTAGATGGGCAAAAAAAGCCCGTCTAACAAAAAATGCAGGGCGGGCGGGCGGGGAGGGAAATATTGCCTCGGCCCCTTCCTCCCACCCTGCATAAGAAGTTCGTAAGTCTCTGAGTTTGGAGGATTACAATCATCGAGGGCACAACCCATAGGATGGAGCCCTTAACCCATTTTATCCTCACAAGAACCCTGTGTGGTAGGTTAGGTTGAGAGTCAGTGGCTCAATTCGGACGACACAATAAACAACTGGTGTGGGGGAAACAATCGTCAGTTGTTTTGACTATTGTGTCAACCGAACGCTGCCATAGTCAACTCAGCGCTGATCCTAATCCACACCACAGCTGATTATTTATTACCATGGTGTGGGGAGTACCCCCTAGATGAACAACTGTAAAGTTGAATATTACCCCACCATTGACTATCCTGTCGTCCGAATTGAGCCAGTGAGTCACTTAAAAAAAGCTACTGTAGAGCTAGAAAAAGTGCAGAAAAGGGCAACTCAAATGATCAAGGGGCTGGAGCATCTCCCCTATGAGGGAAGGTGACAACAGCTGGGATTGCTCAGCTTGGGAAAAAGGAGGCTGAGGGGAGACCTGATAGAGGTGTACAAAATCATGCGTGGTGTGGAGAATGTGGATAGGGAGACATTTTTCACCCTCTCTCCAAATAGTAGAACCCAATGGGGTCATCCCATGAAGCTGATAAGAGATTCAGGAGAGATAAAAGGAAGTACATCTTTACACAGCACATAGTTAAACTTTGGAATTTACTACCACAAGATGTGGTGATGGCCACCAAGTTGGATAGCTTTCAAAGGGGGTAGGATAAACTCCTGAAGGAGATGGCTATCAAGGGCTACTAGTCCTGATGGCACTGTGCTACTTCCAGTATCAGAGGCAGGAAGCCTTTATACACCAGTTGCTGGGGAACATGGGTGGGAGGGTGCTGCTGTTGCACCATGTCCTGCTTTGTTGGTCCCTGGTCGACAGCTGGTGGGCCACTGTGTGAACAGAGTGCTGGACTAGATGGACCCTGGGTCTGATCCAGCATCAGGGCTCTTCTTATGTTCTTATGAGTGGCCCAAAGTGACCTAGTGAGCTTCAGGGCCAAGTGGGGACTAGAATCCTGGTCTCTCAAGTCCCAGCTCTACACAACACTGGCTCTCTATCATAGGCTTTTCATATGGTACAGGTTTAGAGCTTGCCATTTTCATTTCGTTGGATTATGTGTGTGTTTTATTATTATTATTATTATTATTATTATTATTATTATTTTTAATTGTTTTATTCCACATGGCTTTGAGGACTCTTTTGGCCAGAAAAGCAGCTCATAAACGCGAACATTGTTGAATGATTATAAAACACCAAACCTTGGTGCTGGAAGCAAGAGGAGAGCCCTGATATGGCTATGCCTGACTCATGGCCAGCCGTTTGGGGGAAGCAAAGTTACAGCAAGGATGAGTGTTTCCAAGTGTGCCTTTGGCAGGAGAGGGGAGGCAGCAACATTCTGCCAGACGCTTGCAAACAAGAGTCTCTTAAAATAACAGCAACCTATAAAAGATCACTAGCTAATGGGGATGGGCTGGACTGCAGAGTATTTGCAACAGAACAAGGTCCTGGCTGTGCCAAATTCAGGGTGACCATATGTAAAGTAGAATGGGCCCGCTGTATCTTTAACAGTTGTACAGAAAAGGCAGGTGTCATTTGTATGCCTGCAGCACCTGGCAGAATCCCTTTTCATCACAACAGTTAAAGCTGCAGGAGCCTTGTCCTCTTGACCAGATACAAAAGAGGACAGGGCTCCTGCGGCTTTAACTGTTGTGATGAAGCGGGAATTCCGCCAGGTGCTGCAGGCATACAAATGACACCCGCTGAAATTCCCTTCTCTATCCAACTGTCAAAGATACAGGAGCCATGTCCTCCTTTCCATAGGGTCACCCAAGCCAAATTATTACCAACGAGCAGTGCTCATTAGCTGAGGTGTTTCCCCAATATTCTGAAACTTTGCAAATTAAAATTGATTAAATTAAAAAACATATTACACGTGTTCACAGAGATAATCTTAGACAACCGAGTTCCTATCAGTATTTTCCTACCTAGGATTTCACACCCTGCCGCTGGCAAAACTTGTGCTAGAAACTGGCATATTAACACATCCAGAAACTCCAGGAGTGGTCTCTAAGGAAAAGAACAAAAGTTCTTTTGTCCCTAGAGAAGTCTGATCTGGCCACAGTGGCACATGCCTTAGTTGCATCCTGTTTGGATTACTGTAATGCGCTCTACGTGGAGCTGCCTTTGAAGAGTGTTTGGAAACTTTAGCTGGTTCAAAGAGCTGCGGCCAGATTGTTGACCGGGGCTGGTTACAGGGAGCAAACAACTCCCCTGTTAAAACAGCTCTACTGGCTTCCAGTCTGTTTCTGGGCACAATTCAAAGTGCTGGTTATGACCTACAAAGCCCTATATGGCTCAGCTCCAAGTTATCTGAAAGACCGTATTCTCTCTTACAAGCCTGCCCATCCTCTGAGGTCATCAGGGGAGGCCCTTCTCTCCGTCCTACAACCATCACAGGCACGCCTGGTGGGAACGCAGGAGAGGGCCTTCTCGGTGGTTGCTCCGGTGTTCTGGAACTTCCTTCCTAGGGAAGCTAGACTGGCTCCCTCCCTGGTGTGCTTCCAGAGGCAGGCTAAAACTTTTTTGTTCAGGCAGGCCTTTGGGGAGTAGTCTGGACCTCTGTTTATGTGTTATTTATATATTGGATTTTTAAAAAAATATTTGTATTTTAAATGTTTTAATATTGTGGAATGTTTAATTATATTTTTCATTTTTGTATATCTCTATCTGTTTGAACTGTAAATGTTTTAATTTGTAAAGCCGCCTTGAGTCCCAGTATTGAGAAAAAGGCGGGATATAAATAACAATAATAATAGTTTTGCAAAACCCGCCAGACGTCACTCACCTCATGAATTAGGCATTTGTCTATGAGCTGAAGATAGGAGCTTATATTCTCCTCATCAGGTCTGGAGACAAGGAGCTGAGTGCACACTGCAAAATAAGAACAATAATGCTGATAATTTTAAGAGCGTGGGGAGGATCGCGAGAGAAACACTCTTTTCCCACCAGGGAAATTTGCACCTGTTTCAAGCCTTCCTTCAAAAATGGATTCAAAATAGCTCCATCACAGTGACCTGAAAAGAGCCACCATTGACGGAATGGCCATCCACAAAGAATGTGCCCACATACAAACACACACACAG
Organism: Anniella stebbinsi; assembly: GCA_029215795.1. Taxonomy (NCBI): domain Eukaryota; kingdom Metazoa; phylum Chordata; class Lepidosauria; order Squamata; family Anniellidae; genus Anniella; species Anniella stebbinsi. The sequence goes on from JARDYH010000001.1 coordinate 367,801,743, forward strand.
AGGATTCCATTCGTGCCTTTCTGTGTTTAGTTCCATATTTTGCTCTCCGTTACTGTGGCATCAATCCGGAATTACTCCATTTAAGTCTATTTATAAAAGGAAGCAGCTGGGTCTGCTCCTTCCCTCTGCTCCCATAAGGAAAAGTGACTTGATGCACATGCAGGTCAGATGCAGAAAAATAGGGCTCGCCACAAGGGGGCAGAGGTGAACATTCGAGGCTGCATTAGACCAAGCCAGGCCATTGGCCGACCAAGCCCAGTATTGTCTTGGCTGGGGAGAAGCGCTCCAGGGTCCTAGGCAGAACTCTTTCCCAGATGTATGACTGAAGGTCCTTTAGCTGTAGGAACCAGGGGCTGAACTGGGGAGGCAGCTGCTTCACCCCTGAGCTATGACCCTTCCCCAAGAAAAGATTCTTTAGGACAGCCTCCTCTCAAAATGGTACCTTTCAGATGGTTTGGAATGCAACTCCCATCGCTCCCAGCCAACATGGCCAATGGGAATGATGGGAGTTGCAGTCCAGCCCCTCACAACTGGGAGGCTCCCCCATGGCCTCTGAAGTCCTTGTGAAGCTCCTTCATGCTGAATGAGACTATGGTTTAGAGTAGACCCACTGAAATGCATGGGACTTAAGTTAGACTAACATTGGATTCAACCCACTGAACACAACCCCATGGGCCCTTCTGAGCTCGCCTTCCCTAACCTGGTTCCTTCCAGATGTTTCGGCCTACAACATCTATCAGCTCCAACCAGCATGGTCAGAGATTATGACAGGCACAGTCCAAAATGTCTGAAGGGACCCAGGCTGGGGAAAGGCTAATCTAATCTATCAAGCCCTGAAATTTTCACACATAGGCTCATTTCAGACGACACAATAAACAACTGGTGTGGGGGAAACAATCGGCAGTTGTTTTGACTATTGTGTCATCCGAATGCTGCCATAGTCAACTCAGCACTGATCCTCATCCACACCACAGTTGATTATTTATTACCATGTTGTGTGGGGAGTGCCCCCTAGGGTTAGGGTTAGTCAACCCACCATTGACTATCGTGTCGTCCGAATTGAGCCATACTTTCTTTTTGTCTTGCTTTGTATTACTGAATATCCATCCAGAGGAATGTTTTAGCTGCCTAATGAAAAGGTGTATTTGAACTATTGTTTTAGCTGCCTAATGAAAAGGTGTATTTGAACTATTGTTGAAATGGTGCATTTGAACTATTGTTGCTTTTGGACATAGGCGTGTGTAAGGGATGTGCCAGGTGTGCTCAGGCACACCCCAGTGTCTCAAGCAATAATGTCTCCTTGCTGGGAGCCACATTTCAAAGAGGCCAGGAGGAGGGGACCCAAAGGCTAATATCACCTTGTAAGGTCCTCTTCCAGCCAATGTCTCCACAGAGCCCCCTCACCTGCAACGGTCATCTTGTGGCCAGGGAATTTGAACGTGGAGTAGGGCATCAATGGAACAGTGTTTAATAAATAAATGAATAAAAATAATGAGTATTTAATAAACGTTTGCCTTAAAAAAAATAAATTAATACAACTCCCTGGGTGCACACCCTAATGAAATGTGCTTTTGGAAGTTTTCTAATGGACTAGCATGCCTAGCTACACTTTTTGGTCTGACTGGCATTGGCTCTCCAGAGAAACAACCCCTCCCCCCCACACACACCTCTGTTCCCCAAGAAACATTTCACCCGCCTTGCCAGGGGCTGAAGCTGGGAACACTTCTGTATGCAAGGTACGTGCTCCACACCCCTTCCGTTTTGAACCTTGACTGGCCGATGAAATGATTTTGTGTTCAAACGACTCCAAAGTGGATTCTAACCAGAGCCAATTTTGGAGTCAAGTTAGTTGGGAGCTGGGCCCGATGCCTTGCTACCTCCGCTAGATACTGTTTGCACCGCCATGGAGGAAGCAAAACGGATTTTGAGACTTTTTCCAAAGCATGGTGGAGAGTGAGTACAAATCACACAAAGTCTGTGGCGGTAGGTACCACAAGCTGATCTAAGGTGGGTCAAGCCACCCCCACCCCCCAGTTCCAGCGGACCTTTTTGGGATAAGAATGGACAGGCTGAGGAGGCGAATAAGGGGAGCGAGTCTAGGAGAACAAACCAAGTGGAGGTCTAGAAAGACAAATAGCAGAAAGGCAAAAATGATGCATACGATGAAAAGTGAAAGCGCGTCCATTGCTTCAGGCTGGAGCTGGGAGGGGTTAAAGACCATGTGCAACCTAATTCTGTTTCCTTCCTGCCACTCAGTTCTCTGAATGAATGCTAACAAGTGCTCTTAATAGTCGTTACAATAGTCAAAGGCGGCAAAACATTTGACAACGTCCGACGGGACTGGAGAGTTGACAAAAAAGGAAACTGCTGCTCACCTTTCCCCATCACCTTGGTGAAATGTCCTGGGATGTCCCCTTCAGGCAAAGGGACTCCCCCAGATTCCCCCTCGCAACCCGGCAAATGGTGATGCTGCATCTCCCCGGAGGCGGAGTCCTTGCAGTCCGACCCTTGGCTGTCCGAGCCAATCAGAGAAGCCGGGCGGTGGGGCTCGGAATCCACTGCCATGTTCCGAGAAGAGTACGCTTTGATAGGGGTGAGGATCATTTGGTGAAGCTCTTGCAGCGGGACACGCAGATTGCTGCCTTCTAGGATGTCCTGTGGGTAGCAAAATACCCGCTGACCATTCATACCAGCATCCCTAACCCAAATCCCGAAGCACTATCTGCTCCTTTCCACAGGACTGTTTTGGGCCAACCACGACTCTCAAGAAAAGGATGTTGCATTATTGCACTAGATAAGCCAGGCAGAGCAGAGGGAAAGGTCAGCGTTTAAAGAATATCCAGTGCTTAAAAGGCGCTGTGGGATGGAATGTTTGATTTAGTTTTGGGAGATCCAGGTTCAAGTCCTTGCTCACCAACAGTAATTTGATATGCAGGTAGATGGAAATCATGGACAATCGCTTTGCGTGCCAAAATATGATATAGAAATGATGAATAAACATCACCAGTTTTATCAGGAAGCTGGAAAATGGGGGTTGCAGGCAACACCTTTGTATTATTTATTTATTTATTTATTGCATTTGTATACCGCCCCATAGCCGTAGCTATCCACCTTTTAGCCCAAAGGAGTGGCAGAGATTCCTAGCAAGACACAACAGAAATATAACAGAGTGTGCCTGATTCAGGAGAGACAAAAGGAAATACTTTGTCACACAGGGCATAATTATATGATGGAATTCACTTTCACAAGACGTAGTGATGACCACCAATTTAAATAGTTTTAAAGGGGGATTGGACAAATTTGTGAAGGAGAAGGTTATCAATGGCCTTATACATGCAACTTCTTCAGACAAGAACGTAAGAACATAAGAAGAGCCCTACTGGATCAGACCAAGGGTCCATCTAGTCACAAAGCAAGACATGGTACAACAGCACCCTCCCACCCATGTTCCCCAACAACTAGTGTATACAGGCTTACTGCTTCTAATACTGGAGGTTGCACTTAGTCCTCAGGACTAGTAGCCATTGAGAACCTTCTCATCCAGGAATTTATCCAACCCCCTTTCAAAATCATCCAAATTGGTGGCCTTCACCACATCTTTTGGCAGTGAATTCCATAGCTTTACTCTGCACTGTGTGAATAACTTCCTTTTAGCTGTGCTGAATCTCCCACCCATCAGCTTCATGGGATGACCCCACTGGATTCTAGCATTAGGAGAGAGGGAGAAAAATGCCTCTCTCGCCACATTCTCCACACCATGCATAATTCTGTACACCTCTATCGTGTCCCCCCTGAGCCTCCTTTTTTCCAAGTTGAACAACCCCAGCCGTTATAACTTTCGGCCGTAGGGGAGATGCTCCAGCCCCTGGATCATTTTAGTTGCTCTTTTCTGCACTCTTTCCAACTCTACAATGTCTCTCCTTTAGGTGTGGTGACCAAAGCTGTACACAGTATTCTAAGCCCTACTAAGACGGACTTCAAGACATTCTTGCTGTCCGGGCAAGCCCTGATTACAGCGCAATCCTACGTATGTTAATGTGGATGTAAGTCTCTTGTGTTTAATAGCGTTTACTCACTACTAGAGGTGTTTGGAATTGCAGCCTTAGATGGCAAACGTCAACAAGAAATGCTTAATCTGTCATCTTCCAGTTTACGATATACGCAGCAACCTGTTGATGGTTGCGTTTGGATACCCAAGGGTACTTCAACCCTTCAAAGTGCCATGGGCAAAGCAGGGCAAAAGGGTGAAAGACAGAGACCCTGCAAATGGCTCAGGAATCACACACGAAGCCTGCAGGTTGTTTCTCGGCCTTCTAAGAGCTAATATTAACTCCGAGAGAGATCTATTACAGCTTCGTTAGCACCAGCAGGTTTCCTAAATACGGCCGCGTGTTATAAATGAGCGGAAAAGAGGTGAGAGTTAAGCAGCCGCAAAGGCAACCTGCAGAGCTACTGAAAAGGCCCCAGCAGAGGTGGGCGGGGAACTACCTATATACTTATCATCTGCATCAATATTATTTATGGAATAGTTAGTGTACAAAATGCTTTATTAGCTTTCCTACAGACTGAAGGGCAAACGGTGGCCCACGGCCATTACCTCTACCAGAGTCTTTCTGATTGCATTTTCTTATTTTATTCCTGTGGACTCTTTCTTCCACTTCTGTTTGCCTAGGGGCATTGTAGTATCAGACCCTCTGCCTCTTCCTGACCCAGACACCCTGTTTCATAGGAACACTGGAAGCTGCCCTATCCTGAGTCAGACTATAGGTCCATCTAGCCCAATATTCTCACTACCAGCTAGCAATGGCTCACCGGTATTAAGGCAGGATTTTATCTGGTCCTACTTTGGGAGGCCAGGGATTGAACCAGAGACCTCCAGCATGCAAAAAATGTGCTCTATCCCTGAACTATGGCCTTTCCTGTTCCCATCCTACCATATCTCCTCAGTTTCCAACTCTTCCCTTTTCCACTTTCCTTCTGGCCCATTTCTCTTCATTTGTTCCCCTTTCCTGTGGAGATAGCACATACTGTGACATCAGAGCAGATAAACCAATGATAACGCAGGCGTGGGAGAAGGAAGCAAAAATATTAATCCTAGAATCATAGAATAGTAGAGTTGGAAGGGGCCTATAAGGCCATTAAGTCCAACCCCCTGCTCAGCAAATGATCTGTACAGTGGGCTCCGGAGGAGATATATGAGGAGTCCAGAAAGTTAAGAAGCTTAATTACTAATGCACTTAATTGAAGTAACAGCTCCAAATTCATGAGGTTTGGAAGAAAAGCTGAGTCAACTCACCCTTTCCAGGGACTTGAGAAGGTTTTGCCTCTCTTTTAGCTTTTGGATACTGATCACAATTTTGTGTCTTGCACCTTTGGTAACATTCTGCAACAGAAACAGAGGACACAATGTTAGCACACGCACAAAGACGCCACCGTCAGAAGGGGGTGTGCAGTTCATTGTTCAGGATGGAGCTAAGCAATATGTAGAGGGTTCTAATAGGGTCGCGACTTTCAACTAATTGGTTAGATTAATCAGTTGAAAACATTTTGAGCAAATGAAAAGGTTACATTAACCAGGACGCGATTTAAAAACAAAACAAAACTCCTTGTTTTAAAGGGTTGGTGGAGAGTCTGGGCTCCTTTATGTGGGAAACTTCTGACCCAGTGAAGGAATCCTGCTAGTGGAATGGAGGAGGTAGTCTTCATTGATTTACCCTTCCCGCTGCAGTCTCCTATTGCATTTATTTATTTCATTTCATTTCACAAAAACTGAAACCACAAGTACAGCATAAAACAATATAAAAGCTTAAAACTACAATATAAAAGTACAATGAGAATACAATCTAGCAGAGATTTAAAATATAGATTTAAAACAGTAGAGTTAAAAGACTAGAAAGCTAAAATAAAAAGATATTCAACTGGCACCAAAAACAGTATAACGTTGGTGCCAGGCGAATCTCTCTAGGGAGCTCATTCTACAGTAGGGGTGCCACAGCAGACAAGGCCCTCCTCCTGGTAGCCACCGGCCTAATTTCGCTTGGAAGGGGCTCCCCTACCCTAAAAGATTCTGCTCCAGGGAGTTGGGGGAACTCGGGGATTGTGTGTGTGGGTGGGTGGGCTTGGCAGCAGAGGCTGCATAGGGAAAGGGGAATCGGCAAAGATCCCCTCTACCTCTTTTCTGGTGAGGGAGTGTTTTGAGCAGAACTCTGGTGGAATAGAAGCTTGATCCAAGCCAGTCTGTCTCCCTCACCCACAGGAGACTAAGCCTGTCCTAAGGGGATATCCCAAGTATTAGGTCAAAACAAAGAGCGAATGCTCCCCACTTCAAAATTACTATTTATTCAAATGCACATTTATGCAGAACTAATCTGCCCATCAATGAAAACCCACATCACCGATCAACTGCAGCCCTGTTCAACTATAGCCCTACTGACAGTGCAGGCAGATGGTGGCGATGTCGGTTAGGTGGGAAATCCGCTCTGGGTTTCAGTCAGAACCAATCAAAACTCTAAAGGAGCTTTCTAAGGCACACCTTAGAAAGCTCCTTTAGCGTTTTCACTGAAACCTGGAGAGAATTCTCTGCCCCCATGGACATCGGAGTCACGAGCCTCCACTGCCAATTGTTCGCCTAGAGCCCTATTCTATTCGTGGATGGCGACTATTTTAAGAAGAGAGCCTCCTCTCTCCTTGTAGGCTCTTCATGTGATTGAGAACACTAGAAAATCGGGGTTCTTCATTTCATGGAGCCTCCACAGAGAGAAGAGGCCTCCTTTTCATACGGTCCTCCTCCTGGAGCATGATGAGAGAGAGGAGCCGGGCTGGGGGCCATTTTTAACTTCTTTGAACGACTGAATAGGGCTCAAGACTGATTGGATTGGATGGTCCAAACTTCTGATGGAGGTTGGGGTGCATGCGTGGGACTTGTGCTTAGATGGCCAAGCCAACCCGGTGGAAATTCGTTACTGGGTAAGTTAACGTACTTGGGCCTCTAGCTGACATTCGGTCAGGGCCATCATTTCGTCATATGTCATCTGGGAGAAAAGGGCGGCATACTTGTGAAGACGCAGACTTTTGAGCCAGGCAGGAACATCTGCAAGTCAAAGAGACAAAATGTGACAATTAAATATCAAGGGTTTTGTTTACAGTAGAGCTGAGCGGCAGAGCGCACACGTCACCAGCAACTACGCAACACAGCAGCCTCATCCAACCTGGTTCCCTCCTGATGGGTTGGACTGCGACTCCTGTCATTCCCAGCCAGAATGGGTTTTGGAGGCACCCACGTATGAGAAGGCTGCAATACAGTCTTTTAGGCCAGGATCATAGATGTAATGATGTCACCATGGGATCTGCCATTCAGTCCCTGGGTTAGGTCCAGATTTAGTCATAGTTAGAGTAGACCCATTGAAATTGATGGGAGTTGAATTAGTTATGATTAACTCAAATCCTAATAATTTCAATGGGTTTACTCTGGGTATGACTAAATCTGGATCGAACCCATAGTGTTCTTAATGCAAGCATCTGGATCATTATCGCATTTGGACCATGTGCCTGATGGGGGACATGGGTTTCCGTGCTTACAACCCCCTCCCCCCCATGGCCACATGGGCAAGGACCATGCTTTGTGTGAAGATACTCTCCGTGGGTCTACACAGCTTCCTGAAAGTGCTGCAGGATGAATAACTTCTACGCTAGTGATATTGTTTGTCCTGTACATGGTTACTGTGACCCATGGCCTACCTGACCCCACACATAGATTACTGCGAAATGCTGCACGTGAGAATGTCATTGAAGGACGTTTGGAAATTGCAATCGGTCCAAAACACCGCGCCCAACTGTAAAGCAGGGTGACCACGAGAGATCATGTTATGCCTGTTTTCAAAGAACTGTAGCGGTTATCAATTAATTTCCAACCCACAAAGTTTACCAGTCAATCTCCAGTTTAAAGCACTACTGATTTTTGACCGTTAAATTCTTGGTCCCTACATTCCCCCAGTTGTGTTACCACCCAAAGAGGCTCTGTGAGCATTCACAACTCCATAAATAAGTTTAAAGGGCAAGCACAAGGCGGAAGGCCTTCTGATAGTCTGGTAGTGGCCTCCTCACTGGGGAATTGTCTCCCCAGAGGGCCTGCCAGGCCAGCTTGCTTCTCTGCTTATCAAGAAGAAGAAGAAGAAGAAGAAGAAGAAGAAGAAGAAGAAGAAGAAGAAGAAGAGAAAGAGTAAATGCTTCCTAAATTGAAGAATGTGTTGAGTGGCGTGGCAAAAAGCCGAGGGATAGGTGTATTGTTGCCACTGATGATTTTATGGACTTCTGTTGCTGGCTTTATGGGGGTGGGATGATAATTTGCAATATTCTATTATATCAATCTGGTTTGTGTTCATGTTTCTGACTTTTTTTAAGAATCTGTGTTGCAAAGGATGGCAAAATAACAATTAACTAATAAATTAAGTCAATAAGAAAACTGCAGCCCTGTACAGCTAGGTACCTGCGTTTGGCATGGGGACAGGAGTTACCAACCCCGCTGTGGGATGCATTGCATACCATACACTTGAACGACAGAGTGCTCAATGCTGCATGTTCTCCAGTGTAGTCTGGATTGTGTCCGTATGTAGCTGAAGGCCTGGCATCCTTCTGCCAGTTGGGCTGAGAGCCTGTAGAACAGCCTTCCCTGATCTGGTGCCCTCCACACGTGTTGGACTACAACTCCCACCATCCCCAGCCAGCAGTACTAATGGCTGGGGATCCTATTTGTTACAACTGTACCATTTCAGGCTGAGTTCAAATGATTCTCTGCGATGTAACCTGGGTTGCAGAGTGCTGCTACAGCACAATCTTTAGCAAAGGGTCAGGTTAGGCCAGGTTCCCGAGTGAAGTAGGATGGGATGAGATCAGCACCACGGAAAGCTCCAAGTAGTGCTGGGGCTCGAAACCAGACAGTGTTGTCTGTACGTTCTCCAACAATGAGCAGATCAAGAGTGGGTCTTAATGTGGAAATTGCCTGTCTTTAGGCTGGTTGGCTCCATCTCCACACAGATCATGACTTTGCCTAAAAAGGGCCCAGGCCTGTTTTAGCAGCCTCAAACAGCGATGATGTGGGAATGGCTGTGGAACGCAAATGTCCTCATGGCCAAAGCTGGGAAGGGAAAGATCTTCCTGGGGAACTATATCCTGGGGAGGTATAGGCTTTAAGACGCCTTTTTGTGACTGCACCCTTTTCCTGAGCTCTTTTAACTCTGGAGCCTCCTTGGAAAGAAGAGGTCATGATCCTCTGAGGGCGAGGATTCCGGGTCCTGGTCCATGACTCCAACATGTACTAGTAGCTCTTTAAGGTAGCAGTGACCCCCTGCCCTAAATGGCCATTTTATTGAACATATGAAGTTACCTTATATTGAGCCATACCTTGGGTCCATCTATCCTTGATCCTCCAATAGGGACCCTCCAATAGGGATCCTATTGGAGGGTCCGAGGCTTTGTCAACAACTGGTGAAAGGTTGTGCCACATGAACTTTTGATCCTTACCATATTATGAGCTACACCGGCCTGGAAAGTAATAGTGTGTGTGTGTGTGTGTGTGTGTGTGTGTGTGCAATTGCCTCCCTGTTTATATACAATTGCCAGCTCTCCTCCAATCTCCTCTGATGCTGTTCCTGCCCCCAACCCACCTTTCCTGCCCATCTCTGAGTACAGCTTAGTGGATTTTAAGCTCTTTTTTAAATGATGTGCTTTTTAAAATATATATATATATATTCAGCTGTTTCAGGGGTGGGCAACTTGTGGTCCTCCAGATATTTTGGCCTACAATGCCCCTCAGCCCTAGTTAGCATATCCAACCATGAGGGACCATGGGAGTTGGAGACCAAAACATCTGGAGGGCCACAGGTTGCCCACCCCTGAGCTATATATCCTGGGTGTACAACTTGGTAGCCAGATGTCTCTGGAAAGCTCGCAAACTCATATGCAGGATATGAGAGAAAAAGCCACCCCCTCTTATGAAGGATGAGCCCACGGAATATTTTTGGCGTGCCCAAGGGTGGTGAGAAGAAAGTAGCTTAGGAAAATCAGGAGCTGGCAATAATTACTGAGCAGTACTACAGGCTTCGTCAAGACGCTCACTAACCCCTCAAGGATGATCAGGAGGCACATGGATGGCACAGTTCTATAGGTGAACCTTGGCAGATGTGGCCCTGGAAGGTATGTGGATAAAACACTGCCTGGGATCCATATGTAATCTGCTCTCAGCTCTTCAAAGGAAGAGCTGGGTAGAAGTGTGATGGATGGATAGATAGACACAAGGGGGTTAGTAGAAACCTGCACTGCCGCAGCAAGAGTACTACAAATGCCCATGTCAAGCTCTAAAAATCATTGCTTTAGTCCTGGATAATTATCTGAAGTCTGGACCAGAGTACAACCCTGGCCATGTGCGCACAGAATTGAGCAGGAGGTTGGACTTGATGGCCCTTCCAACTCTACTATTCTATAATTTTATGAACTATAAGCACGATTCTGGGAAATTCTGGCTAAGGGAATGAGGAATGGTTTGTTTAGCATGTCGTCAGAACTGGAGATTCTGGTTTGTCTCTCCAGGATTGTGAACCGGGGTTTATTCATGGCTTGTAAAAGGTGCAACAAGCCAGGATTCCCAGTTTGGATGACATGCTAAACAATTTCTGGTTTGTTCAGTCGCTCCCACTAGCTGGAGGAACCAAGCGGGAATGAAGGGCTGTATGCAGCAGCATGCAGCTTGTTCATGATAAGCCAGGATTCTTCAGAATCCTGGCTTATCATTTTGGGCAAACATGACCACTGCCACCAGCCGACCATAAATGTCTGCAGCACCGAAACCATCTGCTCCATGTACAGTTAGAACTAGTCTATGGCTGCAGCAAAATAAGGTAGCAGAATGGACTGCACTAATCGCTTCAGCCAACAGACTGAATCAACCATTTTGAATGCATTAAAACTAGGCTGACCAGATAAAATCCAGGTCAGGGCTCATGTAACTTTAACAGTTGTAGAGAAAAGGGAATTTCAGCCAGTGTCATTTGTATGCAATTAGTTCCTGGTGTTATTCCCTCTTCATCACAACAGTTAAAGGCGCAGGCACTATATTAGAGTGACCATATACAAAAGAAGGCAGGCCCACTGCAACTTTAACAGTTGTGATGAAGAGGGAATTTCATCAGGAACTAATTGCATACAAATGACACTGGCTGAAATCCCCTTTTCTCTACAACTGTTGAAGTTACATGAGCCCTGACCTGGATTTTATCTAGTCATCCTATTAAAACCTTACATAAAACATCCCTGCAAAGAGGGAAAGAAACAACAGCACAACTACCGGTAGTAAAGCGGGAGTAGAACCTCTCTACCAGGTGTGTCACATTCCTATTTCTGGTTTCGGTTTCCCAAAACCTTCTTAGTGGCTACAGGAACCATTCTGGAGACACATGCACACTTGCACAAGGACTTGCGCAGTCCATGCACACTCTATGGTGCCAATCACATTAATTATAATATGCAAATCAGCATCTGCCTACTGATAGGCTTGCAGCATGGCCCTCCGTCCTGAGTATCCATTTCTAACGTCTCTCCCGAATAACTGCGGTCCATGCTTGCATTCCTCAACTTAATCAAAAGAGAAAAGCCACATGCTGGTTCCTAAGGGTAACTTGAAGCCACGTTGAACAGCGTCCACGATCAATGCACAAATCGGAAAGCCATCTCTCTCGCAAATTGGAAGGAGCAAGTGCTCCACTGGGACTTGAAGGGACAGCTTCTCTTTCAGCCTCGGCTGTTAAGGAGAGACGGCAGATGGGAACGGGCGAGAGCCTGACAAACACGCCACTGAAGCAGCACAGACTGAAGAGCACTGGGAGGGTAATCAGACAGCCTGCCTGTTACTCCGGCCAAAGGCAGCTGGGCCGATTCATGGGCCAGAAAAAGTCTGCACTCCACACAACAACCTTCGCAACCTGGTGTCCTCTGGATGTGTTCGACTACAACTCCTATAAACTCCCAGGCAGCATGGCCATCAGCCATGCACTGCTTGCTTAAGGAATATAAACTTCTTCACACAGCGCAAAGTTAAATTATGGGATTCACTACCACAAGATGTAGTGATGGCCACTAATTTGGACGGCTTTAAAAGAGGGTTGGGCAAATTCCTGGCTATCCATGGCTTCTAGCCCTGATGGTTATGTGCTACCTCCAGTACTGGAGGCAGGAAGCCTGTGAGCTCCAGTTGCTGGGGAACATGGGTGGGAGGGTGCTGTTGCACCATGTCCTGCTTTGTTGGTTCCTTGTTGACAGCTGGTTGGCCACTGTGTGAACAGAGTGCTGGACTAGATGGACCCTCGGTCTGATCTAGCAGGGCTCTTTTTATGTTCTTAAACAAATCAAAGGAGAGCCCTGCTGGACCAGACCAACGGTCCATCTATCCAGCATCCTGTTTCTCACAGTGGCCAATCAGGTTTAGAAAAGGGCAACTCAAATGATCCAGGGGCCAGAGCATCTCCCCTATGAGGGAAGGTTACAACAGCTGGGATTGTTCAGCTTGGAAAAAAGGAAGCTGAGGGGAGACCTGATAGAGGTGTACAAAATCATGCGTGGTGTGGAGAATGTGGACAAGGAGACATTTTTCTCCCTCTCCCAGAACACTAGAACCCAACGTGGTCATCCCATGAAGCTGATTGGTGGGAGATTCAGGACAGAGAAAAGGAAAGACTTCGTCACACAGCGCAGAATTCGCTATCACAAGATGTGGTGATGGCTGCCAATTTGGATGGCTTTAAAGGGCATTTAGATAAATTCCTAGAGGAGAAAGCTATCCATGGCTACTTGCCCTGATGGTTATGTGCTACCTCCGGTATCAAAGGCAGTCAGCCTATATGCCCCAGTTGATGGGGAACATGGGTGGGAGGGTGCTGTTGCATTCATGTCCTGCTTGTGGGTCCCTGGTCCACAGCTGGTTGGCCCCTGTGTGAGCAGAGTGCTGGACTAGATGGACCCTCTAGTCTTCTGATGTTGTTAGGCGCTTTCAGGACACCTACAAGCAGGGCTCAAAGGGATCAGCGCCCCCTCTGTCGTTCATATCCCCACTTGCTGGTATTCACCAGTACAAGGGGGTCCTGGAACAAACTGTTGCTGTGTGGAGTTGCTTCTGTTCCGGGTTGCAGCCATACCCTATTCAGCATACTCTATTCCATACCCACCCATGCACCCCACACACAATGAGTCATTCGGCATTCCACTGAATTATTCTTCTCAACTCTTTTCCCACAGAGTTTGGGGACTCCTTTAAGCAGAATAGTTAACTGGCTGTCTTCTCCCATATGACCCTGTCTATCTAGTTAAGTTCTCAAGAGTAGCCCTAATCCTGGCGGAGGCACAGTTAGCAGGTACGGGGGAGAGAGCTTTTCCCGTCGTCAGGGTGGAGAACTCTCCGGTCCAGAAGCCTCATTATTCCCCCTCCCCCTGTTGGTGTTCTGATGTCACTTTGGCATCGATGAAAATGGAAATCTTATTCTCCCTCTTTCTTGGCTAGCTGTCCCCAAGTGACCCCCCCCCAAATTTTTTTAAAACCGTTTACTGTGTTTTGTACTATTTAGAATTGATTTTTTGTATTGTATTGTTCTTGTTTAAGTGGCCTGATAGCTGCACTTGGGAATGGGGATTCCCCACTGACGGGTACAGAAAAGCAAGATAAAAAAATATCTTAATATGTAAATATAAGAAACAACAAAGGCCAATGGCTCTTGACAGACCGATCCTCCGCGAACCTGTCTGATCTGCTTTTGTCACGAAGAGGATTTGCAATAAAATGTAAACACAGAAACAATCCGTGAGCCCTGATTTGGAACAGTCTGTTTTAAAATAATTTCAGGGGCTGTGTGGTGTGTGTGCGTGTGTTTGTGTGGTGAGTATGGTTAAGCAAGCAGGAGGATGAAGAAGGGAAATCTCATTTTCTTTCCACTCACCTTTCATACCACTCCCTTCTTCCTGGAATGTGTTACGAGCAGAAGTCTGATCTTCTAAATGTTCGCTCCCACCACTTCCCGAAGAAGCTACACTGCTCTGTGGAGACAGGGGGGCATGATCGGAAGGGATGCCCTGGGGTCCTCTAGCGCGTAAGTCCTCATGAGACATCCATCCGTGTCCTAGAGGTTGGCTGGGCACAGTCATGGGCGGGGTTAGGGACACGGACCGTTTCAAAGGGCTGTGGTGGGTCTGGCTCGAGAGAACTGAAACAAACAAACAAAACGGGGGAAAAAATTAAAACAAGGTATTTCTCCCCCAATGCTTGGCACATGGAAATACCAGTGGCTCCGTCGGACCCAGAGAAACAGAGGCGCGGAATTGGAAAGGTGGCGCAACGGGTGGTTGAAAGACTTATGCTGCATGGACAAAAGAACATACGAAGAGCCACGCTGGATCAGACCGAGGGTCCATCTAGGCCAGCACTCTGTTCACACAGTGGCCAAACAGCTGTTGACTAGGAATCCACAAGCAGGACATGAGTGCAATAGCACACTCCTACCCATGTTCCCCAGCAACTGGTGAATATAGGTTCACTGCCTCTGATTCTGGAGGTAGCATATAGCCATCAGGACTTGTAGCCATTGATAGCTTTCTCCTCCGGGAATTTATCCAACCCCCTTTTAAAGCCATCCAAAATGGTGTCCATCATTACAAGTTGTAGTATCGAATTCCATAGTTTAACAATGCACTGTGTGAAGAAGTCCTTCTTTTTGCCTGTCCTGAATCTCCCACCAATCAGCTTCATGGAATGACCCCAGTTGGGTTCTAGTATTATGGGAGAGGGAGAAAAATGTCTCCCTATCCACATTCCCCACACCATGCAAAATTTTGTACAGCTAGTGAATATAACAAGAGACTATCATTTTGTTAAGAAACTTCTGCAGACCTATCTTATCAACCCCCTGATGAAGGCCTTCTAAATAAAACCTTACAGGCCGTAACGCGTTGGGCATATTATAATATTAAAGCGCTTCAGCATTCCGAGAACAGCTTTTCTCTCCCATTTTTTTCGACTCTAGTGGATGCTCTCCTCCCTTTGGTTTTTTGCTATATGGAAAGGAGGACCGGGGCTCCTGTATCTTTAACAGTTGTATAGAAAAGGGAATTTCAGCAGGTGTCATTTGTATGCTTGCAGCACCTGGTGAAATCCCCTTTTCATCACAACAGTTAAAGCTGCAGGAGCCCTGCCCTCTTTTGTATCTGGTCACGTTATGGACAGGGGGCTCCATCCATCGCACCGGTGCAGGGGGTCCTTGGCAAATGAGTTGATATGGAACGGATCCCTGCAAGCCTGAAAATCAGACTTAATTTGCTTTTAAATGGTCACTTGTATGGTTTTAGGATGTGTTGATAGTGTGCTCCGCCCTGAAAATCTGAAGTTCCGACGAAGCTCTGAGTTTTCGAAGCTGAGAGGAGACGGTTTTAAAACTGTCAAATACCCGTGGAGCGGAGAAGCGCAGCGTTGAAGCTTCATCCCATTTTTGGATAACCGCTCCATTATAACCTATGGGAATGAACCAGAATGCTTACATCTACGTCATTTTTAAAGATAAAGAGATGAAACTTGGTGCCTTGATAGCTCTTGAGTAGGGCTTTCGGCATTACAAGTTTGAAGCAGATCTGTTCATCCCTTGATTTGTAGGAATTTTTAAATTCTCCCTTCAAACCATCCCCCCCATAAATACACACATACCATCCTTTCTGATTCTGCTTTAATTCACCCCTGCACATTTGTGGAGGGAGCAATAATAATAATAATAATAATAAATATATTTATTTATTTCTTACCCGCCTCTCCCTCTGGATCGAGGCAGGGAACAACAATAAATATAAATACAAAAACCATAAAATAGATAAAACATTAAAAACAAATAAAACTAATACATTATTAAAACTTCTTAAAATTTATCCTTTACTCTGCTGATGCACAGCTGTGCATCTTCAGTTTATAAAAATAGAGATCTGCTAGAGAACCCCCATTTCACCCCTCAAACTTAAAAAAAATCCCTAAAAATCAAGGGATGAACAGATCTGCTTTAAACTTAGCATGCCTAAATCCCTACTTAAGAGCTATCACAGTGCCAAGTTTCATCACTTTTATCTTTAAAAATGATGGCGCTGTAAACATTTTGGTTAATTTCCTCTGACTATAATAGGTTCTCTGACGGGTAATCCGATGGTGCAGAGAGACACAGCTGCTCTGAAAATCAGAGCAGAGAAGCGCCTCATCGGAGCTCTGCTCCGAATGTCAGGGCGGAGCAGACCCGCTCTGCACGCCCCTATTACATACTCTGCCCAAGATCCTGTGGATGAAGGGCAGTTTATGGATTTTTTAAAAATTAATTTATTAATTAAACCACTGTCCTGAGCCAACCGGATAAAGTTTGAGCATGTTAACGTGATTTCCTGGAGAAAGCCTCTCGTGTTTCAATGTAGGTCACCTTGCTATGAACTGACTGCATTCATGCTCAGCCAAAATGGTGAGGTTGCGGGTCAGAGGAAGAGGGAAAACACATCTTGCAACAACCCCCCCCCCCCTCCACACACACACAAAAAATGCAATTTCACTGCTTGTAGAGATTTGTGGGGAGGGTCATTCTGCATACTGGGGGGATTTTTGAGGGTGCGGGAGAACAAAATAGAAAGCCCGGGTACATTTTGGGTTGCTTCGAAACGACTGCTTCTCAAGTTTCCTTCCTAAGGTTTTATCACTTGAGCGGTTGGAACAACAATTGGACATCTCTCCAGATAGCTGTTGGGGAACGGACGGAGATCCCTGCCTCATTTCTCCACCAAGCCTACCTGTCTTGAACAAAAACAACCAACGTCTTGGGTACAAACTGATCTGGGAGGTTCTCCTGGGAGAAGATATATGGAGGAGAACACCAGCCTCTTATGGAAATTCTGTCCTCAAAACCATTCTGCAAAAGTGTGCCTGGGACCTCCATCACACTTAATCCCCCCACCTGGTTTGCCTCCACGTTGTTTTAATTCTGAGGCAAACACGCGTCAATCTTATGATCCCTTTCACCTGAAGAGCTGCTCTTTCGCTCCTAAGGTTCTTCGCTCCGTTGCTCTTCCACTCCACTCCACTCCACCCCACCCCTTCTCTTTCTCCCTCCAGTCAGGTCCTGTCAGATGAGTACTTCAACCAGACCGCCTTTCTGCCGGGAAAAAAAGGAACGACCCTTTAGTCTGGCTCTTTGGGGGCATCGAGGGAGGACAGTCCTGTCTCTGCAGAGATTCGGGCCTTGTATGATTTTAAAAAACGCTTTTGAGCCTGGGATGCAAGGTTTGGGTTTTATATTGAGGCTTGGAGCCTGCTACTGGGAGAGATCGCTTTCCCCTCCCAGGACCTGATGCAATCCATTCAAGCCCCCAGTTCTTTTAAAACCACATGGAGGCTTACTGTGGATTTAATGCATTCAGGGAAAATAATCCAGACTTTTCGCGTTCTAGGAAAAGCTGGGGAAGAGGCGGGGTGTCAGCAGGACAGGCATGGCGTCATGTGAGTACTATGCTGCAAATCTGCACACCAGGCATGGTGAGAGTGCAGTAAGTCGCTGGTGTGATGGAGGCCTAACTGTGTGGGGAAGATATTATTTTTTCTCCCCCCCACCCCCAGCCCTTCTTTTTGGTATTTGCATGATGTTGCTCTGTTCCATATTATGCAATAATAAACTTTCATCAAAGGGAAAGTTTGCAACTCCTATCATTGCAGACATAAAACTCTCACAGTGTAAACAGATGGTTTGTGCCACCACACTTGCTTAGATAAAAATATAGTGAAATAACAGAAGGAGCAATCAAGTGGTTACTAGAGCCACCGCTTACAAGCTTATTTTGCCACTGAATGCTTCTTTTTTTTTTTTTAGAAGAAGCTGTCTGATACAGAGACAGCCTGGAATGTGCTGATGAACAAACGTATGTGAAGCTGACATGGTCTGGAAATAGACTGATCCATCCAACCCTACTTGGAAGTTAAATCCCCCTGGGTTCAATTTTTATTTATTTATTTAAATTTATTTCATGCATTTCTAATCCACCCAATAGCTAATGCCCTCTTGGCAAATTACAACCACTTAAAAAACTAAAATGCCATTTTAAAACAGATATAAAATACAACACAGATACCTTATATAAGAATACAGTAGTGTAAGGCCTATTATTCGAGATCTACCAGACGGATTTTGCTCATTTTTGTTTTAAATTGAAGTTTGAGCAGTGTAGATAAGCAGAAAATTTTGGAAGTCTGTGAACGTTCAAATTTTGAGCTTTAATAGCTAAATAGTATGTTTCCAAGCTCCGGCCAGGAGCCTGGGGTGGTTGGGGAGCTACACCTCCCATGTAGCTCTGCGCTGCATAGGCACACAGGGAGAAAAACATAAGAGCGGGGCCTGAGGGAGGGCCTTGGGCTTCTGTGAGTTGAGATCACGCTTGGAGCAGCCATACTGATGGCAGGGGTGGAGGTGAATGCTCTGAGGTGGCGGCGGA
The DNA here is from genome assembly GCA_029215795.1 of Anniella stebbinsi. Classification (NCBI taxonomy): domain Eukaryota; kingdom Metazoa; phylum Chordata; class Lepidosauria; order Squamata; family Anniellidae; genus Anniella; species Anniella stebbinsi. The sequence continues at coordinate 367,820,274 of JARDYH010000001.1, forward strand.
GGGGAAGATGAGGCCCTAGAAAAAGCCGGCTTTTAAAAATTTGGGGGAAGAAGGTTGTGTTGAAGGAAAATAACCCCCATACAGCTTCTGGAGGACTGACACAGTTTGATCCAAGGAACAGTATGTTCCTCAGATTATTAGTACCCATGGTGACATTGGCTTGACACTACTTTAAAAGAATAAAATACAATATAATAAACAACAATAAAACAATAAAGCAGCCATGCTAACCTAGCACTGGGTCTCCAAATGAAACTTCAATGAGATATACTCTCAGATATTTGTACAAACCGCTGCCTACGATTAAATCCACATCAGCCGGTTTCTTCTGGGATAAAAATGGGCCAAATCTCTTTTGAATTTGGCCCTCCATTCCTGGTGCATTCCTGCGCTATTCTTTGTACGTGTGTAGTCCATGCTCCCCCTGAAGGAGTTGCATATAAGGTTCGAATATATAAGACCGACTCTGGCCCGCTTGCATTGGCTGCCTGTACGTTTCTGAGCATGATTCAAGGTGCTGGTTTTAACCTATAAAGCCTTACATGGCTCGGGACCTCAATACCTGATGGAATGCCTCTCCCAACGTGAACCTACCGGTACACTACGCTCAATATCCGGTCCTCCTCCAGGTGCCTACTCCGAGGGAAGCTCAGAGGATGGCAACAAGGAGAGGGCCTTTTCAGTGGTGGCCCCCACCAATTATGGAACGATCTCCCCGACAAGGCTCGCCTGGCACCAACATTGTTATCCTTTCGGTGCCAGGTCAAGACTTTTCTCTTCTCCCAGTCATTTAACAGCATACGTTGAGTTTTTTAACTGACCCTTGGATAGTTGATATGTAGTTTGTTTCAATGGTTTAAAATTTTGCATATTGATTTTAAACGTTCAATGTTTTTAATCTGTATAAACTGCCCAGAGTACTTCGGCCATGGGGCGGTATATAAATGTAATAAATAATAATGGAAAGAGCAGGGGGGGATTGCTCATGAGTAGATCCACTGGCAGGGAAAGGTTCCTATGGATCCTTATTCCCTTACCTAGGCTGACCATATGAAAAGGAGGACAGGGCTCATGTAACTTTAACAGCTGTAGAGAAAAGGGAATTTCAGCCAGTGTCATTTGTATGCAATTCGTTCCTGGTGAAATTCCCTCTTCATCACAACAGTTAAAGTTGCAGGCACTATACTAGAGTGACCAGATACAAAAGAAGGCAGGGCCCCTGCAACTTTAACTGTTGTGATGAAGAGGGACTATCACCAGGAACTAATTGCATACAAGTGACACTGGCTGAAATTCCCTTTGCTCTACAACTGTTAAGGTTACACGAGCCCTGACCTCCTTTTCAGATGGTCAGCCTACCTTACCTAAACTACATCCATTGCAAAGAAAAGTTGCAGTGTGTTGTCTGAAGCAACTCTTCCATAGCAGCAGAACTACTCACGAGGAAGAGCAGATTCCGCTGCTACTTTAACGGTGAACGCATTTATGCATTTATCTATAAATGTTTAGGCTGGAAAAAAGCCCTACAATTCCCAGCACTCACCAGCCAGTTATGCTGGGGGGTGGGGGGGTGGGGGAATGGAAAACAGTGGAAAGGCATGGCTCACCGACTGGAACTCCAAACACGAGCATCCACATTGCCACTTTTTTTGCTGTCGAACTGGTAAACAGCTAAAGGCCCCTGGGCCCAGCTCTACTGCTTGGCAATGCAGGGGTTAAGAGAGTGGGTCAGGCTCCAGGTCATAGTCGGAGGTGTTTGGGCACACATTGGCTAGGCTGACCAGATAAAATCCAGGTCAGGGCTCATGTAACTTTAACAGTTGTAGAGAAAAGGGAATTTCAGCCAGTGTCATTTGTATGCAATTAGTTCCTGGTGAAATTCCCTCTTCATCACAACTGTTAAAGGTGCAGGCACTATACTAGAGTGACCATATACAAAAGAAGGCAGGGCCCCTGCAACTTTAACTGTGGTGATGAAGAGGGAATTTCACCAGGAACTAATTGCATACAAATGACACTGGCTAAAATTCCCTTTTCTCTACAACTGTTAAAGTTACATGAGCCCTGACCTGGATTTTATCTGGTCACCCTAACATTGGCTAGCAGCCTAATGGGAATCACTTGGTGGTCTTGGCTTAGGGAAAGGGAAGGTCAAAGGTGGGAATGCAAGGAGTGGTGGTGGGTAAAATGACCCTTTGGAAAAGAGGACCGGGCTCCTGTATCTTTAATAATTGTACAGAAAAGGGAATTTCAGCAGGTGTCCTTTGTAGGCATGCAGCACCTGGTGAAATTCCCTCTTGGTAACAACAGTTAAAGCTGCAGGAGCCCTGCCCTCTTTTATATCTGGCCACTCTAGTATAGCTCCTGCAACTTTAACTGCTGTGCTGAAGAGGAAATTTAATCAGGTACTGCATGCATACAAATGTAGGGTGACCATATGAAAAAGAGGACAGGGCTCCTGTATTTTTAACAGTTGTATTGAAAGGAGAGCTGCAGTTAACGCTGCAGGAGCTATGTTAGAATGGCCAGATGCAAAGGAGAGCAGGGCTCCTGCAACTTAGAGGGAATTTTACCGGGTGCTGCATGCCTATAGAGGACACCTGCCGAAGGAGCCCTGTTCTCCTTTCCATAGGGTCACCCTATGCTAGAGAGCAAGGGAAGAGGAGCCCCAGGGGAAATAATTCACTTGCTGAGACAGATAGGAGGGAGATGCTTACTTTCAGAGAGGTTCAAGGAAGTTGATCTTTGCCCAGGGCCATCTTGCAGAGAGTCTTCAGGAAGAAGAGGACACCAGAGGTGTATCTGCCCTAGGGAAATTGGTTTGATCCAAATTTTTAGATGAAGTTATTCAATTTGCACCTCCCGAACCTATATGTGAACCAGAATGTACTGGCAGTCCAAAGTCCATACTTCTCTGAATTTTTCAATGCAATTTGTAACTCAAAAATTACATTTATCTGGGGAAAGTACACATAATCACTTGCAAAGAGTGTGCCCGCTAGGAAAAGTGCATCTAAAAATGCACATATTTGAAGAAATTGCACATGTAAATGTGCAGAAATTTTTGTGAAGCCCAAACTGATGTGGAAAAAGGGCTGAAACTAACTTATGGCCTGGAAAATGAGAAACGGAGCGAATCCAAAATGGACAGATTCGCCCCTTCCTAATCCAGCCCTTACCCAGGGGCTCAGTGAAACAGGGCAAACACTGGGTCCAATTAAAGAACTGTGAAAGGTAGTGTGCTCTAGTGGTTAGAATGTCCAACTAGGAGACTGTTTGTAACCGAGAACGCTCTGTCTGGCTCAGGAGCTGCCAATACCTACCCTGCAATCTCCCACACGTTCAAAGATTTGTAACTGAAACCCAGTAGTCCCTACTATGCACTGAGTGTATGTGGGAACTGAACCAGAGTGTGGACCCTCTGAGAGGTGGGGAATAAAAGATGGCTACTGAAACCGCAGCTATTCCCTGCACTGAAGGTCTAGAGCAGATACGGCTCTAAGGTAGGCTGACCATATGAAAAGGAGGACAGGGCTCATGTAACTTTAACAGTTGTAGAGAAAAGGGTATTTCAGCCAGTGTCATCTGTATGCAATTAGTCCCTGGTGAAATTCCCTCTTCATCACAACAGTTAAAGTTGCAGGCACTATCCTAGAGTGACCAGATACAAAAGAAGGCAGGGCCCCTGCAACTTTAACTGTTGAGATGAAGAGGGAATTTCACCAGGAACTAATTGCATACAAATGATACTGGGTGAAATTCCCTTTTCTCTACAACTGTTAAAGTTACATGAGCCCTGTCTTCTTTTTCATATGGTCAGCCTATCTAAGGAACTGTCCTGAAGACACGGGCAAACCCATCAGCCGTTGTTCTCCGACGGGAGAAATGCTAAAGAAGTGGTTTGTGGCAGAACTGGTTCCACTGCTCAGGGATGGTGTCAAGGGTTTTTGGGAGGTCTGGTAAATTTTGGAACTAGTTCTAACCTTCCCTTTGGAAATGCCAGGAACAGAGTCCCTGAATGGAAACTTCAATTAATAGCTCTTATCTCAGAAGTCCTATGAAGACACCCAACTGTGCTTTAATTGTATACATATCTGACTTTCTAACCCACATCTTCTGGCAAAGATCTGGTGCGTGCGAGTGCGGGACACTCCCTGGATTTCTGTGGGTCTCTCCTTAGCCCACCCCTCTGCTTCCCCTTTAAATCTCTTGTTTTGGCTGATATATTATTCCCACAGTATCAAATCAGCAAATTCCAGCCGCTCCAAATTATAGATGCCAACACCATGGTGTGTGTGTAGGAGGCGGGGGGGGGGGTGTCTATTACTCAGCCAAAATGATCATTCTGCAGCTGTGTACTCTAAAAATGGGTAAGCAAGTAATATCAAACGGACAACATTGCTTTTGAACTGAATAATCAGGGAAGAAACGCTGATTGCCGAGAAAGCCTGGCAGGCAAATATAAAAATTGATGTTTTTAAAGCCCAAGAGGTTTTCCGTGTGGACAGTTGCAACAATCCTCCCCCCTCCCAATCCACCAGTTCCAGTGGGGACACAACAGTGATTTACAAGTGCCGCAGAGACGAATTGATTCTCACGAGACTTCCCACCGACTTTCAGGTTCTGCTATTGGCACACCCTTTAAATGATCTGCAGGGCAATTCTGCACAGAGTCTGCTGCCGAATGCCAAATTTGAATCCCTATGTATCTGTGGGCTGAGCAGAATTCTAGAGGAAGGGGCATGGCTCAGTGGCCGAGCTCCTGCTTTGCATGCAGAAGGTCCCAGGTTCGAGTCCCGACACCTCCAGGCAGGGCTAGGAAGGAATCCTGCCTGAAACCCTGGGCAGCCGCTGCTGCCGGTCAGTATTGACAATACTGGGCTAGATGAACCCAGGGTCTGATTCGTTACAAGGCAGCTTCTTATGTCGCTGTGTTTCTATTCTAGAATTCACTATGGTTTGGGAATGTTTAAGCTGCCTTGTACTGGTTTCCCTTTATTCAGCACTGGTTAGGCCCCATCTTGATTACTGAGTCCAGTTCTGAGCACCACACTTCAAGAAGGAGGCAGACAATCTGGAGCGTGTTCAGAGGAGGGCAACGAGGATGATCGGGGGTCTGGAAACAAAGCCCTATGAGGAGATTCTGAAAGAACTGGGCATGTTTAACCTGGAGAAGAGAAGACTGAGGGGAGACATGATAGCACTCTTCAAATACTTGAAAGGTTGTCACACAGAGGAGGGCCAGGATCTCTTCTCCATCATCCCAGAGTGCAGGACATGGAATAATGGGCTCAAGTTCCAGGAAGCCAGATTCCGGTTGGACATCAGGAAAAACTTCCTGACTGTTAGAGCAGTACGACAATGGAACCAATTCCCTAGGGAGGTCGTGGGCTCTCCCACACTAGAGGCCTTCAAGAGGCAGCTGGACAACCATCTGTCAGGGATGCTTTAAGGTGGATTCCTGCATTGAGCAGGGGGTTGGACTCGATGGCCTTATAGGCGCCCTTCCACTCTACTATTCTATGATTCTATGAAGTAGAAGTCTCCAAAAGTGCTTGAGGCTGAAGCTTCTATGCCATCCATGTCATTCACTTCCCCATAATCTATAGCCATATTCCCATATTCATACATGACTATCTCTGATTACCACCCCATACTTCACTCTCCTAACCATCACACAATTCCCTTAGGAGAGGGAAAAAACAATTCTCTACAAACAAAATCTAATTAAAAATACATACAAATCAAGTGAGTTTATGCAGAAAAGAACTGATTTCGCCTTCATGTTATTGATGGTCTCATTCTCAAAGGGAAGCATAGGATCATGCAGTAATAGGGTTAACCTTCCCAGGTTGACTGGTTCATTATGGAAGGAGCTGTCGTGGGAAACAGCCTACTTTTGTTGAGGCACGCCACCATTACCTTGAATGGAGAATTCTGGGAAAGGCTTTGGATCATGTGACAAAAATTGTGGAACTTCTGCAAAAAATGTTCAGGCTTTGTCAAGCCCACAGGATTCACCATCAATAATGGGATCCCCAACTGTGGAGCAGCCTCCAAAATTTTTTCTGCCTACATGTGATGTACAAATTACTGATGCAGGAGGCAGTGGAGGTTGGTGGCTCGGATGTCAGTGGGGCAGTGAATCTGCTTCAGGTTTCAGTCCGAACTAGTCCGAACTCTGAAGAAGCTATCCAAGAACTGGTTCTGACTAAAACCTGGAGCAGATTCACTGCCCCACTGACACAGGAACCACCAGCCTTCACTAGAAGGAGGAGTCCGATCAGGGTTGATCTCAAAGGTCAAGATAGGACCTACAGATGATATTTAAAGTGGTTTGGAAATGGCTTTACTGTCCTTGATTCATCCCAAAAACACATGTTCTGAGAAGGTAAGAATTCTGCATGCAAGGAATTCCCTCCATTAGATCTACAGTTGGAAGACATGTCTGCTAAACAAGGTACCCGCAGATCATCCAGTGAACATAACAACGTAGGAAGAGCCCTGCTGGATCAGACTAGGGTCTATCTACTCCAGCATTCCATTCAGTGACCAACCAGATGCCCACGGGAAATCCACAAGCAAGACATGAGTGCCACGGCACCCTCCCACTCATGTTCCCCAGCAACTGGTGTACATAGGCATACTGCCTCTGAGACTGGAGGAGGCATAGAGCCATCAGGACTAGTTGTCATTGATAGCCTTCTCTCCCAGGAATTTATCCAACCCCCCTTTTAAATCCACCCAAATTGGTGGCCATCACTACGTCTTGTGGTAGTGAATTCCAGTTTAACTCTGCGCTGTGTGAAGAAGTCCTTCCTTTCATCTGTCCTGAATCTCCCACCGATCAGCTTCGTGGGATTGACCTCGTTGGGTTCTAGTATTATGAGATAGGGAGAAAAATGTCTCCCTATCCAAATGCAGAGCCCCCAAAGTCAGGAGACCAGGGCAAGTTTGATCTCATGAAGCCTTCCAGATTCCCGTCCTCTCTGCAGACGAGGGCGAGTGAGAAGAAGGCTCCATTGTAAAATTGCTCTCCCGCTAAAGAAGAGAAGGCTGCGCTAATGTCTGTTTGGTGGCCCTTTTCTACACCTTTTCCAACTCTACAATGACCTTTTTTAAGCTTCTGGTCACCTCACCTAAAAAGGATACCGTAGAGTTGGAAAAGGTACAGAAAGGGGCAGCCAAAATGATCAAGGAGCTGGAGCATCTCCCCTGTGAGGAAGGGTTACAACATTTAGGGCTCTTACGCTTAGAAAAAAGAGAAGCAGGGGAGACTTGATAGGGCTCTCCAAATTATGCATGGTTTAGAAAACGCGGATAGGGGAAAACGTCTCCGTTTCTCATAATACCAGGACCCAATGGGAGTCACCCCGTGAAGTTGATTGGTGGGAGACTCAGGACAGATAACAGGAAGGACTTCTTCACACGGCGCAGAGTCAAAATATGAACATCGCTACCACAAGACGTAGGGATGGCCACCAATTTGGGTGGCTTCACATAGCGCACACAGTTCTGCTAGTCATGATGGCTGTACATTACTCTCAGTATTGGTGGCTGTTCAGCTCTGCATGCCCCTTGCAAGGGAACATGAACGGGAGGGTGTTACAGCGCTCATGTCCTGCTTGTGGGCATCCCATGGGTATTGGGTTGGCCCTTGTGTGAACAGAATGCTGGACTAGATGGACTTTTGATCTGATCCAGCATGGCTCTTCTTATGTTCTTAGGTAACCTCCCCAGACCCACAAATACAAAGACTGCTAGTGCGACCAATCAAATAGCACCGTGCTGCTATGTTGTCTTTTCCTCCTTAACATATATAGGCTGGGTTCACACAACACACTAACCCAGCCAGTGTGGGTTGTTACTGAACCCTGGTCTATCGTGTTGTCCGAACACAGCGCAACCAACCAACGAGGCTAGCATAAAGGTTGCTCATTAACCATGCAGTGTGGCTTATTAACCACCCTGAACAACCCAACAACAAGCCTGTTCGAGAAAAAGGTCGCTTGTTTGAGGAAAAATAAACCACACTGCACGGTTAACAAGTCAACCTGTGGAAAACACTCTGCGTTCAGACAACACACTAACCCATGGTGGGTTGGTGTGTTGTGTGAAACTCAGCCATATATTGGTGGAAAGTAAAAAGATGGAAGAAGTGGTAGGAAAGCAAGGGGGGTTTACACGTGGAAGACAACATTGTCTGGGCCCTGTGTAAAATTCTGTGGACGAGGCTGGGCCATTGCACAATAAAATCTTTGTTGGGAAGCACCTTTAGACTCATCACAAGGGGAAGCGCTTATTAAAAATAAGCAGTCCTGGAAATTTGTGACAGCATCATGTTTTTCCTCCAAAAAGAGATTGTGTAAACTCATCTTTGGATTGGATCGGGCAGTTTAAAAGATGTTTCTATGACAAATACCTCTATATGCCTCCAAGGGGGAAAAAAGGCATGTTCCACTGAGCAAATTCCAAGTGCTGGCAAGCAGCTAGTTGTTTGCAAACAACCAACAAGGCTAGCATAAAGCATCTGACAGATTCAGGTGAAGGAAAAGGAGGCGGCCACGGAAAACTCCACAAACAGTTTAGCATCGCGGCTGCCAACAGCTGAACTGCTCAGTTATTGCTCTGTGCTTTCCAAGAGTTTTCTTTTGGATGCCTTGTAGGAGCAGGAAAGGCTGTTTTCACAGCAATCTGCTTATCGCTCTCTGCGGGAGATAAATGGATATCAAAAGCGGGCTTGAAAGGAGAATGCCTGTCGGGCTGCAGAAATCCTAACGAAAACAGCACATGTGCAGTCTCCCGAGTCAACATACGGAGGGGGCTGTAACCCTTAGTCTGCCTGCCGCTTAATGGATTCAAACGTTCTGATGGACTACAAAGGTGCCACCAATTAACCAGGCAGCAGCTTGTGTTTTTGTTTAAAGGTTACAAATAATTAATACTTGCTGGTGAAAAACTGTAGATGACAAATGCTGAATTAGAAGCTGCTGGCCCTCCTCTACGAGGCTGAAGGAGCAACACTGAGGTGAGGCCTCCTTTGACCCAGGTGTGCATCAGGTGGAAATAGGAGACGTGACAAGCTGGTTAGAGCAATGGTTTGTTTTCATCTGCAAATGTATGCAGATTTAGGGTGCAATACTAGGCATGTTTAAAACGGGGGGAAAGTCCAAGAACTCCCAATCTAGCTGGCTGGGGAATATTGGGAGTTGCAGGACTTTTTCCTGTATAAACATGTATGGGATTGCACCTTTAGAGAACAATCCTATGCCCCCCTAGGCAGAGTCGGGGGGGGGGGCATAGGATACTTTGGATTCCTGGATCCGAGGTCAGAGACAGCGCTCTGACCTCGGACCCAAGAGTCTGAACTCCCCTCTCACTCCTCCTCGGATTCGGATCGGAGAGACCCGTGCTTGCTGCCTCTTGGAGGTTGCAAAGGCGACCTCGGAAAGGAGGGAAAGGGGGAATGCTGGTGGATGGGGAGGCAACGGCTTATGCTGCATCCCCAGGGCTCTCCAGGCGCCTTCCCTCCCCCTCCCCAATGCCTCAGCTAGACAGGCAAAAATGCCCATCTAGCTAAAATGTAGAGCAGGAGACGCGGTTGAGGTGAGGAGCCTCCTGTTCCGCAGTAGATACCTAAAAGCCTTTAATTGATTATCAACCCACATGATTAATGAACTACTATTTTGAAGCATGTGGGGTGGGTTCCTATTTGATTGGCATATGGCCAGTTTTGTCTGGGACTTGGAAGACCCAGGTTCTAGTCCCCGCTTGGCCATGAAGCTCACTGGGGGACTTTGGCCCAGTGACTCTCGGCTTAGCCTACCTCACAGGGTTGTTGTGATGATAAAATGGAGGAATACCATGTATGCTGTCTTGGGTTCTTGCAAGAGGCAAAAAGGCGGGGTATAAAGGTAACAAGAACTATAACAGCGTACTTTGCCTTTATATGGAAGGATGATCCAAACTCCCCACCTAAATCCTGTTATGTTTCTATTATATTGGGAACTCTGGAGAAGGGCCGGCCAATGTGCTCTGAGAAATTCTGGGGAGGCCTTTCTCTCAGTCCCACCAACATCCCAGGCACACCTGATGGGTACGCAGGAGAGGGCCTTCTCGGTGGCTGCCCCAAGGCTCTGGAACTCCCTTCCCAGGGAAGCTACACTGGCTCCCTCCTTGATATGTTTTTGGAGGCAGGCAAAATCTTCCTTATTCTGGCAGGCCTTTGGTGAATAATGTGGACGTCCATCTATGTTTAAGATTTTTTAAAAATGTAGTATGCATTTTAAGTGTGGAAATGTTTTAATATTGAAATCTATTTAATTTTATTTTACACTTTTATATATTTTTAACTGTATATGTTTTAATTTTGTAAAGCCGCTTTGAGGCCCAGTATTAGGCAAAAGGCAGGATACAAATAAAGATAGTAGTAGTAGTAGTAGTAGTAGTAATAATAATAATAATAATAATAATAATAATAATAATAGGTTTTGGGAGCCAATGGGGAAAATGCCTTCTGTGGGCCCCCTTCCTCAGTAGAACCAACTTTGCCTTGCCTATGTCAACATTGGGCATTTGCTTGAATGCTGCCTTTGGGCTCCATCTGTATAACTTGCTCAGAGAAGGGGAGACCAAGGCAATCGGAGGACGCTGTTCCTTCTCCTTGCTCGAATGTGTGTGTGAGTGTATGAAAAAGAGAGAGAAACTTGATCGTGTGGAACTTCCATTCCTCCTCCCTGTTTTACAGCCGTTCATCACAGGAAGAATTGAAGTTTTCTGCTGCCTTTATTAAAGCTGCATTTGCAAAAGGCTCCCTCTCTCTCTTCCTCATTCCACTGCTTCGTGCCACAGAAAACACTGAAATGAGGTATTAATAGCTTTGAAGGGAGCTGTGTTTCTGCAGGCGGGAGGGAACAGGTTAGCCTTTGTGAAGGTGGAAAGCTGTGGTCAAAACACGCAGTACCTGCGCTTTGGCTCTAAGCTGGGACATTTCAGTGCTGTTCCCCATGAACAACGGTTCTGTGTTTCGTGGTCTACAGATCTGGGTATATTCTGTGGATCGGCGTGTGGGGAGCTAGCCCAAGAGAAGGTTCACAAGCCTAGCAGATTGTGACTCAAAACAGCAGAGCAGGTTGAGGAGGGGTATTTAAACCAAGCGTGTCGATCCTCTTTAAGCCCGAGGGCTGAATTGAATTCGGGAGAAGCTCCCGGAGGCCGTATTCCATTTGTGTACGCTACTATTGCCCACTTTGACTGAGGCTTGGAGGGCGGCAACAAGGGAGAGGCCCTTCTCGGTGGTGGCTCCCAATTATGGAATGAGCTCCCTGACGAGGCCCGCCTGGCACCAGCACTGTTATCTTTTTGGTGCCAGGTTAAAACTGCAGGTTTTCAGGGCCTCAGCCACAGACCTTTCCCAAATATTTGCTCCTTGAAACGCTTTAACTGGAGGCACCAGGGAGGGAACCTGGGACCTTCTGCCTGCAAAACAAGGAGGTGCTCTTGTGCTGTAGCCCCTTCCCAGAATATCAAACTGCCTTGTACCAAGTTAGATCCTTGGTCTGTCTGGCATCAGCTCCTCAGATTCATCATGGAGGCAACGCAGGGTGGTTCTTGGGATCTGTTTTGTGTGCAAAGCATGACCTAGATATAGGATCAACTATTCACAAAGTTGGTTCAACCCCTGTGGATTAGGATCAAGCTAAGAGAGAGGGAGGGAGTAGCCCAATTACACCCACTGAACTTAAAGCGGGGATCTGAATCTCCTCAGCCCTCATCCAGAGCTCTAACGCAGGAGTGGGCAACTCTGGATGTTTTGGCCAACAATGCCCATCAGCCTTAGCCAGCATGGCTAATGGTCAAGGATGATGAAAGCATCTGGAGGACCACAGGTTTTGCACCAGTTCTAGCCACCACACCACACCGGATCACCCTATAGCATCCCTGCCAAAGAGCCAAGCTGCTGTTCAGTTTCAAACGTGGCTTGTCTCTTTGGAGATGATAACCATTTGAAGCAAAAAAAAAAAAAAATCAATGAAGCTGTACTCTTACTCTGCCTGCCACACCCACCCACACACCATGTGGACATGGGGCCTTCTGTCCTCTATTCGTCACTGGTTAGGCCTCATCTTGCATCCAATTCTGGGCACCACACTTCAAGAAGGATGCAGACAAGCTGGAGGGGATTCAGAGGAGGGCAACGAGAATGATCAGGGGTCTGGAAACAAAGCCCTATGAGGAGAGACTGAAAGAACTGGGCATGTTTAGCCTGGGGAAGAGAAGATTGAAGGGAGACAGGATAGCACTCTTCAAATACTTGAAAGGTTGTCACACAGAGGAGGGCCAGGATCTCTTCTCCATCATCCCAGAGTGCAGGACACAGAATAATGGGCTCAAGTCACAGGAAGCCAGATTCTGGCTGGACATCAGGAAAAAACTTCCTGACTGTTAGAGCAGTATGACAATGGAACCAATGGTACCTAGGGAGGTGGTGGGCTCTCCCACACTAGAGGCATTCAAGAGGCAGCTGGACAACCATCTGTCAGGGAGGCTTTAAGGTGGATTCCTGCATTGAGCAGGGGGTTGGACTCAGTGGCCTTATCGGCCCCTTCCAACTCTACTGTTCTATGATTCTATGATCAAAAGGCCTGTGGTCTGGAGCAAATAGGTTGTCTCGTGACCAGGAAGGCCAAGAGAGAATATGATGAAGGTGTGTGTGTGTGTGTGGGGGGGGTGTACCCCAACCACCAGAAGTCACAGTAGAGCAAACATGCCCAGCTCAAGGGATTTGCTTTGGAAAGGAAGACCAGCAGACATATTGACCAGACCGGGTGACCGGAGTAACAACCAAGTCCGAATGTTTGCTTTGCAAGGAACTGAATCTGTCCTTTTGTGGCTCATGCCCACGTAAATATTGCGTTAAGGATGCTTATGAGCTTAGTTGATGAAATGCAGGCATGTAGTCTCCATCTAGGTGTGATTAGCAACTGTCGGGGCATGCTGTGGTTGGAAGAATTTGCAACTGGAATTGATGGCTTGTCCTTTGCAACATTTCCCACATGGACATTGTTCGCCTGCCGGTATTGCACGACGTGGAACATTTCAACACGCTTTCAACATTGTCTGCCCTCGGGGGATTCACTGCACACTGGCAAGGAACTTGTGTATATCTACCATGGAAACTGAGCACACAGCAGAGAATGCTAAGGCATATCCTACAACTGCAGCAGGAAGAAGGCGACTTTTAGTGCAATAGTTTATGACAGCCAACATTTCATTTAAAACTGCAAGTTAAAAAATAATTTTCTGTTGTGGCTGGCTTTGTACTAATTACTGTTTTCTTAGCCTCCATGCTAAGTAAAATATGAGCATTAATTGGTTGCCTTTGACTGATTTTAATAGGGTGTCAGCTGCTCTAAGAACATCTGGACACAAGAGCAGGATATTACCCATACAAATAAATATTCTATTATATTTGACCTCTTGACTTCAGTCTGTTCATGATAATTAAACTTTGCTGTAAGTGATGGAAACAATTTTTTTTGAGAGAGAGAGAGAGAGAGAGAGAGAGAGAGAGAGAGAGAGAGAGAGAGATTATCCTAAGGCTTGTTGGGATGTTCTTGTCGTAACTGAAGGCTGACAAAATTACTACCTGCAAAACCACAGAATTCAGAGGTTACTACTGATAGGATCAATTAGGAACGTTATAAAAGATGTTTCTCAACTTTTGAACCTGCAGTTTAATTTTAAAATGCTTTGGTGAACATGGGATATGTAGAGTTTTTGCTCAAGAATATAAACTAATAGTTGGTTCTCTGGGTTGATAAGAGGCTTCCTGCAGGCTCATGTGAGCAATTTAAATCTGCAGCCTGAAATCAGACTTGTGTACACCAAACCAAGATAAACGCTTGTGCTAAAAATGTGGAAAAGCGGGCATTGTCTTTCTTTGCAATGTGAATACATTAACTAAGTTTATCTGCATCAGCGCTCTTCTCCTGTCTACACTTGCCTGTTGCAAGAGCGGAGCTCTATGGCCCATGTTAGACAGCCTGATGCAGCCAGGACAGAGAGAACATACTCCATTCCCTTTCTAGAACAAGCCAAGTTAGCATTATTTATCCCCATGCTTCACCTGGGAGGGCTGAGGAGGTGTGCTTCCCTAAAGCCATTCAAGGTGCTGGTTTTAACCTATAAAGCCTTACATGGCTTGGGACCACAATACCTGAATGAATGCCTCTCCTGACATGAACCTACCTGTCCACTACGCTCAACAGCAAAGGTCCTCCTCCGGGTGCCTACTTCGATGGAAGCTCGGAGGACGGCAACAAGGGAGAGGGCCTTCTCTCTGGTGGCCCCCCAATTATGGAATGATCTCCCTGACGAGGCCTGCCTGGCGCCAACACTAGGCTGACCATATGAAAAGGAGGACAAGGCTCATGTAACTTTAACAGTTGTAGAGAAAAGGGAATTTTAGCCAGTGTCATTTGTATGCAATTAGTCCCTGGTGAAATTCCCTCTTCATCACAACAGTTAAAGTTGCAGGCACTATACTGGAGTGACCATATACAAAAGAAGGCAGGGCCCCTGCAACTTTAACTGTTGTGATGAAGAGGGAATTTCACCAGGAACTAATTGCATACGAGTGACACTGGCTGAAATTCCCTTTTCTCTACAACTGTTAAAGTTACATGAGCCCTATCCTCCTTTTCATATGGTCAGCCTAGCCAACACTGTTTTCTTTTCGGCACCAGGTCAAAATTTTTCTTTTCTCCCAGGCATTTTGACAGCTTAAGTTGAGGTTTTTAACTGAATTTTTGACCACGCTTAAAGTTTAAAACGTTTTAAATATTAGTTGTTTTTATGTTTTATGGTTTTAAATTTTGTATATTGACTTTTTAATGTTCAACCTCTTAATTTCTGTAAACTGCCCAGAGAGCTTCGGCTATGGGGAGGTATATAAATGTAAATAATAATAATACTAATACTAAGAAGAAGAATGAGTTTACAGCTTCGAAACTCTAAATGCTGCCTGTTCGTTTTCCTTTTATTTCTGCAAGGGAACACATGAAAATCCAGGGAAGGCGTCTGGTCTACACAGGCTTTCCCATGGCTGCATCATATGGGGGGGCGGTGGCGATGGGAGTTAGGCATGTGGAAACCATCTTTCAAGAGCCTGCAGCTTGAGCAGGTAGGTTCGCATCCTGTGTCTGAAATTCTGCTTGAGACATTTCCTGGCGAGGGACAGAGCCTGTAGACCTCTCCGCGAAATCAGAGCTGCGTGTTGTCCTGCGCGAGCCAGGCTGCTGGGGAGAGCAGAACGCCCTCATTGTAAGCAGTCAGGAAGCACCTCGGGCCGGGATAAGAGCTGTTTTGTGTAGGAGCCGAGGGAAGAGAACATCGAGGCAAAAGAGGAAAAGCTTACACAGCCGGCTCCTTCGGTGGGAAAGAGTGCTTCACGCCAGGAGCGCAGCTGAATGGAACATTGTGCAGGCGGGGAGACGGACTCAGGCCGGGGCAACCAAAAAAGAAGGGCCGCACTCTCTTGATCCTGGCTTCGCTGCACTGCTACGAAACATCATGTGGACCAAACCGTTCAAAATCTCAGCTGTCTGTCAAGGGGCTGAGTACACCGTCCCCGGAAGTTTACTTCCTTGTTTATTTGCTCATTTGCTTGTAATCAGGATTCCATAAAGATCTGAACCCACGCCTCCTGGTCCAACTCAAACACTTTGATCAATGCACCAACAAATGCCCCGGGCCAGAAAACACATTTCACCTGCTTCATTCTGATGTCTGTCTTGTAGCTGCGGCACAGAGCCTCCATTCATAAAAAAAAAGAAAAAAAGACAATGCCCGTCTCAGTCACTACTTTACAGGCCATGAAGGGTGGGCAAACATGCCCCAGAATGCAATTTGCTTCGTGGAAGGGGGTGGTCTAGAAGAGAGGGGATTCAGCAGCTGCGTTTTGCTTTGGATGGATTTGTTTAAAAAGATTTCCCATCGGATTGGCCAGTGATTTTAGGTGGTTTCAGCCCAGCTCCATCCAATGAAAGCCTTCCGTTTCTATGAAGTTTCAATTTCATTCTGGCTATTGTTATTACACAACACTTGTTTGGTAGAAAGGTCGAGTCTAAATCAAATCAATAAAATGTTCTTACAGAGATTTATTCTCCATTATATTGTTAGATTTTATTCAGTTATCATAATGGGTAGAAAAATGTAGTAACGGCGAGTTTACTTTTTAAACTTGAATTTCTCCCATTGAAACCAGCAGGTTGGGGAGTGGGGGGGGGGACCTCTTACAGTCCAAGGGCCAAATCCAATTTTGGAGAAGCTCCCACATTCCAGTGGTGACTGGGGCCAAAGACAAAAAGGGTAGAGCTAAACAATAAAACGTCAGCATATTGTAGCTTCAAGCTCTTCCTGCTTGTGACTAAGCCAGGGAAGGGGTATTTCGATCTTTTAGAATGGGGGGAAATTGCATTAAAACCAGGGATCCATCAAGCTCTCAGTGGTTGGGAGAAAGGGGGTGGGACCAGGGTAGGGTGACCATGTGAAAAAGAGGATAGGGCTCCTGTAACTTTGCCAGCTGCACAGAAAAGGGAATTTCAGCAGGTGTCATTCATATGCATGCAGCACCTGGTGAAAATTCCCTCTTCATCCCAACAGTTAAAGCTGCAGGAGCCCTGCCTAGAGTGACCAGAAGCAAAAGAGAGCAGGGCTCCTGCAGCTTTAACTGTTGTGATGAAGAGGGCATTTCACCAGGGACCGCATGCATACGAATGACACTTGCTGAAATTCCCTTTTCTATGTAACTGTTAAAGACACAGGAGCCCTGTCCTCCTTTCCATATGGTCACCGTAGGCCAGGGCAAGGAGGCGTGGCCACCTGGAGAACACCGGAGGTCCAGATTTGGCCCCTGGGCCAGAGGTTTCTCATGCCTGGCATATGGATTCCAAAACACAACAGCTGTAAACACAGATTGTAAAGACGCATGGAAAGAAGCCATAGGAAAATTGTAAAAATTATGAATGCAGGATGAACATTCGACCTCTGCTGGTTTCAAGACTTAGGAGGGAGGGAATCGAATGAGGAAGCCACCGCCCAGAGCAACGGTGATGTTCTTACATCTTTTAATTGTGGGTTTCCCACACGTTGACAAAGAGGTCAGACAGTGTCTACAACAAAGGTTTCCCTGTAGGCTTACACACAGCCACTGGCTTTGATGCTCTGGAGGCGGCTGAAACTGTTACGTCTGTCTGCGACCACACTGGCAAATGTGAACCGAGTTCATGCCCACCTCCCCACATATCTGCCTGAACGTCCCGTTCTGCAACAGCAAAAGATAACAAGATCAGTAACAAGAGCGCAGAGGTGACTTTTATTTTAAGAGAGAGCTCCTTTTGCGGTTTCTGAGCGGTACACACCCCTTCACCACAGGAAATGAGTATCTATGAGATAAACCGTATGTCTTCCAATGCACCGTGGAAGAAAACTGAACACAAACCCCGAAATCCCTTTTGCACCTTACCGTCAGGTATCGGTTTCAGCAAGTTGTAGGTAGAGGTATTTAGAACTAGTCTGGGTTGTCTCTGCAAGCTGAGCTCTGTCGGGATTCTCAGGGAAAGTGTTCACCCCGCCCTTGCCAAGGGGTGTGTGTGTGAACGCTTTCCCTGAGAATCCTGACAAAGGCTCTTTCTACACCTATGGGTGTAGAGAGAGGGAGGGGGGACGATTCTGGATGTACCTGCTTCCGGGATCGTCACTCCAAATCCACATAGGCAGTGTGACATCCCAGGAGGAAGGAGGGACGTTGCGACCACATGTTTTTTAAAACATCAGGCACGAAGAGCACACTTGCTTTCCACTGCAAAATGTAAGTTAAAAAAAGAAAATCTGGCCCGATATCGGGGGGCCTCCTTACCCCCGCCATCCTGGGGATGGCGGACTTGCTCCCCTCTCTCCCCTGATGGGCATGGAGCCATGAGTTGCAGCTCCATGCCCATTTCTGATGCCCGCTTACTCGTGAGTAAGCGGGCACCAGGCAGGATGGATGCCCACACCTCCTGCAGTCTCGGGTTGTTCCTGGGACCACGGGAAAAATCAGGTTTTCCCCGGGATCCCTTATCCTGGGGAAAACCCGTGCCTGTCCCCCCCCCCCCCCCCATCCCCAGCAGTCCATGTGCATCATTTGCACACATAGGGACGACCCGGGGCAATCCCGCAAAAAATGGCCAGTGTAGAAACAGGCAGAGATAAGCTTGCACAGACATTCCAAACTAGTTTTAACTAAATCTAACTACAACTTGCAGAAACCGATACCTGACACTGCTAACCGGCTTCTTTAATTCTGCATCGGTTGGGAGCTAATCTCTTTTTGTGCAACGTTACAACTCGCTTTTTTGTAAGAGCAAAAGCGTCATCTAGTCCAACCCTCTGCTGATGTAGGGAATGCACCATTGGAGCGTTCCTGATAGACGGCCAAGGTCAGATCCACACCAAGCAGGATATAGTAGTATGAAAGCAGTATATAAAAGGCAGGAGACACACGACTGCTTTATAGCGGTACTGACAACTGTTGGGGCCCACTGACACATTCCGTATACCGCTATATCCTGCTTGGTGTAAATCTGCCCACACAGGCTCTGCTTAAAAACTCCTAAGGAAGGAGAGTCCACCACTTTCTAATGCAATTGCAGACTAGACCTGCCCCTAGCGCGGAATTTATGCATACAAATTCCCGGAGGCCGGTCGTGACTGACAGAGCAAACAGATCGACGCCACGGCACCTGAGAAACTAAAATGCATTCAGGTGGAATGTTTTTGCACAAGGTTGGGGGGAGGGGATCCAACCCACACTCCACTTTCTGTCATTCTTTGAGCTTCCACGTCCTCATTTGCATTCCCATTGAAAAGCCAGCATCTCATTAAAGTGGTGCGTGCTTTTTATGAGCTTGGCTCGACATCCCGTTGTCCTGATCCCTCCTCCTTCCTGAAACCTTGTTCTTGCTGCGTTTGCACCACACTGCACACACATCATGGTCCAGTTTAGCCTACTGGACATGGCCGCGCTTCCATTAGGGTTGCAGCAGATGTTTTAGTGGGGACACCTGCACAGGGTGTTTGTCTATCCCAGGCATAGGCAACTTCTGGGGTAGGAGGGAGGCACACTGCCCTCCCAGGAACCCACCACGAACGAGTTGGGGCCAGGATATCTGAGAGAGCACCTCCTCCCTTACCAACCTGCCTGATCACTGAGGTCGTTGGAGGGCATACTCCTAGTGATTTCACATTAGGGTGGCCCTATGGAAAGGAGGACCGCGGCTCGTGTATCTTTAACAGTTGTAGAGAAAAGGGAATTCCAGCAGGTGTCCTTTGTATGCCTGCAGCACCTGGTGAAATCCCCTCTTCATCACAACAGTTAAAGCTGCAGGAGCCCTGCCCTCTTTTGTATGTGGTCACTCTAGTATAGCTTCTGCAGTTTTGACTGATGTGTTGAAGAGGGAATTTCACCAGGGGCTGCCTGCATACAAATGACACCTGCTGAAATTCCCTTTTCTATACAGCTGTTAAAGATACAGGAGCCCTGTCCTCCTTTCCATAGGGTCACCCTATTTCACATGGACCTTTGACCGGATTGGAACCCATGAGAAGAGCCTTCAGTGTAGTGGCCCCTTCCCTGTGGAATCCCTGCCCCAAGAGGTCAGGCAGGTACCAGCACTAGGCTGCTTCTGGTGCCTCCTGAAAACAACACTGTTTCGAGTAGTCTTCCTCAACTGACTAGCCACTGTTTTTTTCTGGTTCCTTTGTTTTCAAATGGAATGATTTTAATTTGCTTTTTAAATCTTTTTTTCATTTACTGTTTATACCTATGTTCACGCTCTGGAATCTATGTTAGATAATTATGCGGTATATAAATATTGTAAATAAGTAAATAATAAATAATGCACCCTTGGTCTCCGTTGCTGAGTTTCCCGCTGAAATTGAAGAGGCAAAAAAAGTGATGATTTTGCTTGAAGGCAAAGTCACGCAAGCAGTGGGAAGGGGGAGCATGTCCCCGCCCCCAAAAGGGCCAGGGTAGCCCGCATGGGGCCTGTGGGTCACACGTTGCCCGCCCCTGATCTAAAGCTTAAGAACATAAGAAGAACCGTGCTGGTTCACACAGAGGCCAACCAGCTGCCCACAGGAAATCTACAAGCAAGACCTGAGCACAACAGCAACCTCCTACCCATGTTCCCCAGTTTTTGTAAACCACCCAGAGAGCTTCGGCTATAAATAATAATAATAATAATAATAATAATAACAACAACAACAACTGGTGTACATAGGCATACTGCCTCTGATACTGGAGGTATCGCAGGCAGTTTCTCCCCTCAGACTGTGAAACGTTTGCAGCGTCAGCGGAGCCCAGAAGCCGCCAGTGTCACGGGGTTGTTACACCCACAGCCACTATTAAGCACCTTGTTATATCATCTAGATTAGCCTCCCCGAACTTGGCATCCTCCAAACGAGGTGGATTGCAACTCCCACCATCCTCAGCCAGCATGGCCAATGGGAGTTGTAGTCCAACCCCTGGAAGGCACTCAGCTGGGGAAGGCTGACAGAGACGGTTAGATTATTAAATGCCTACAGCTTCTTTTTAGTAGAATCCAACCCTGATTTAAAAGGCTTGCTAGTTCCTTGGGGTTGAACCCAAACCCAGCTTATTTGACCATTGTGTGCGTGTGCACAGGAACAGCTGTACAAAACCAACCCAGAGCCCTGTAGCACTTTAAAGGCTAACTCATTCATGATGGCCTCAGTGAGAGTTTACCATTCTGGAAGCTGTACAAAATCAGTTTTTCTTGAAATAGCATCGGCAACAATTAAAAAAATCGAAGAATCGCACTGTGTGAGAAGGAAGCGTCTTATGTATGCCAGGATGAGTGCTTTAGTAGGCGAGGGAGAGGCGGGGGAGAGATAAATGAATCATGGCAAGAGAATTGATGCGCATGCGCCCCCACTGCATGGACCTAGTATAGGATGAAGTTCCACAGGTAATGGCTTGCTTTGTCAGGTAGTTGATTACATCTACCCACTCCCTGCTGAATGAAATTATTATCCACAATTATCTCTTTGGACACAATGGCTGAATGCGGACGACATATTAGGCAAGGGTGGTGGGCGGGAACAATCATCCGTTGTGTTGCTTATTGTGTCGTGTGGGGAGTAACACACCACGCACACACAACTGACAGTATGCTAATCAGGCAATTTAAACAACGGAGGGAAACAACGGACTTTCACATTGTTTAGCCCCAAGCCCAGTAGTTTAAAATGTCGTCCGAATTGAGGCCCCCCCTCTCTCTGTGGACTATTCCATTTGGGGATAGAGTTCTGCCGGCCAGAGCAGCCGAAAACCCCCAGCCACTCTATACAGCCGGCAGAACTCACGGTGCATGCTGGGACACGGCTGGTGGACTGAGGGAGGGGGAGGGAGGAGAGAGGAGATGCTGCAACCAAAACGGCCGCTGTCCGTTCTTAGCAATGGGTGCGTTTGCCGGTGCCAAGCAGCGCCGGCTGCAACGTGTCGTTTGGGGAGCCCGGCCTGCCTAACGCACGGTCAGTACGCTATTTCCCCCTCTGTTGCCTAATATGTCATCCGAATTCAGCCAATCTCTTTGGAAGCCCTCCTGACCAAGTCCAAATTAAATGAGCAGGAGTAGTAGGCTGACCAGATAAAATAAAGGTCAGGGTTCATGTAACTTTAACAGTTGTAAAGAAAAGGGAATTTTAGCCAGTGACACTTGTATGCAATTAGTTCCCGGTGAAATTCCCTCTTCATCACAAAAATTAAAGTTGCAGGGGCCCTGCCTTCTTTTGTATCTAGTCACTGTAGTATAGTGCCTGCACCTTTAACTGTTGGGATGAAGAGGAAATATCACCAGGAACTAATTGCATACAAATGACACTGGCTGAAATTTCCTTTTCTCTACAACTGTTAAAGTTACATGAGCCCTGACCTGGATTTTATCGGGTCACCCTAAGGGGTAGCACTTGACCATTCAAGGTGCCCTTCTGCAGGTCCCATTCATTTCCTTGAGCCTTACTCAGGAGAAATTCCTAGTGCAGGGATGGGGGACCTGCGGTACTCCAGAGACTGCTGGACTGCAATACCCATCATGCCTCACCTCTGGCTATGCTGCCCAGGGCTGATGAGGGTTGCACTCCAACTACATCTGCCCAACCCTGTCCTGGTAGATTGTGATCTTTGTCTTGTGGACCTAAAGTCTGGACTCCTGCATTGAGCAGGGGGTTGGACTTGATGGGCTCATCGATCCCCTTCCAACTCTACTATTCTATGATTCTATGACCTCTCAGTATCACGCAGGTAACCACCTAAGTCCACCACATGCGCTGGCCAATTTGTTCTTGGGTGCGTGTGTGTGTATGGGGGAGTTTCCACCAGTGGAACGATCCCTCCTACTTTTCTTACTTCCACCCCACTCCCACTGGAAACAGCCAACCCCAACGACGTCCCTGACTTACTTGTGCCGGTGCTGGTCCCGATCGTGTTGATGGTTGCGGGGACGGAGGAGGAGGAATAGAGAGGCAGGTGGCCATTCTCACAACCCAGGTTTTTATCCTGCCAGCTGGAGGCATTCACGCAGATGCCGGAGTCCCGAGAGCTCTGCCACCCGTTCAGCTTATCGTCCGAGTTCTGTCTTTGGTGATAGTAGTGCGAGTGCCCGTAATCCACCGAGTCGGACCGTCCTCTGCTTTGGCCGCCGAAGGTCCCCGACGTGCGGTCCTCCAAGTGGTTCAGCCACATGGCCAGAGCACTCCTGTCCTCCAGGGACGTGGCGGGATGGATCAAGGCGTAGGACAGGAGCTGCCGGCTCTCCTCTATGTGTTGGTTGTGTTCGATCGAGTGAGCCAGGATTTTGGGAAGCAGCTTCATGTACTCCACTTTTGCGTCGATATTCCCAGGCTTGAGCAAAGGCAGGTGAGTTAACAATAAAGAAATCACTTTGTCCTTCGATTCTTGCTGCCACTGGTTAATGATTCCTGTTGTGCCAGAAGGGGAAGAAACGGGGAGGGGAAGAGAGTTGTGAAATCAGCAAACAATCCCTAGAAAGCAAATAAAAAGTTTCAAAGAGCACTGTAAATTTCAGGCAGCTTTGCAACACTGATCTCACAGAAGAAGAAACACAGACTAATTGTTTCGCCCCTCCTGTGGGGGAGAAAAAGGTTACAAAACAAAAACAAGGGGGGGGGGGGAAACAGCCAAACAAACAAATCGGAAAACTGTGGGAATACGCAGGCTTTTGAGTCACACAGAACCTCGAGGCGGAAAGCATGCAGAATTTCTACATCAACAGACAATGCCTGGGGCATGATGGGACTTGATGGGAGGCCTCTGGATGGGAAAAGCTGGTTTAAATGAACCCATTCTGGTGGCAGCAGTAACCACAGTGACATGAAAGACCCGACCCGACCACTTAACCCCGCTTTTCCCGAATCGTTCGGAATTCTAGTTGCAATCCCAAGTCTTTCTGTCAGGGTCCACCCATCTGATCCATCTTGAGTACGAAATGACGGCTTGTCCACAATCACATTCATCCCTGCCTTGTGCTCGCAATGTGCAGATTCCACTCGGGGGCGGAGGGCAGGCAGGCTGAACAGGGAGCCACATGCCTGTGATTGTGGGTTACAGCTGGGTCACAGATAAAGTGGGCGCTCGCTGAAGGTGGCTGCTATAGAAGGAAGGAAGCTGAACGCCTGCGCAGAGGAAAATAATTCCAAGCCAGCACATATGCGCCTGGATTGCTGAGACCCACATGGCCCTGTGGATGTCACGGAACCGCCGGCGATGTATCACACAAGCCCTAAACCCACACAAGTCTCTCAGGTTTCACGCACAAACATACATCCCACCCTCAAACACAACTAGCTAAAAATTCAGCTGGCTATTTCAGGTTGGTTTCTACTTAGGGTGACCCTATGGAAAGGAGGACTGGGCTGCTGTATCTTTAACAGTTGCATAGAAAAGGGAATTTCAGCGGATATAATTTGTATGCATGCAGCAACTGGTGAAATCCGCTCTGACTCACGACAGTTGAAGCTGCAGGAGCCCTGCCCTCTTTTGTATCTGGTCACGCTAGTATAGCTCCTGCAGCTTTAACTGTTCTGATGAAGAGGGGATTTCACCAGGTGCTGCATGCATACAAATGACACCTGCTGAAATTCCCTTTTCTATGCAACCGTTAAAGATACAGGAGCCCTGTCCTCCTTTTCACGTGGTCACCCTATTCTACTCAGACCACCAAACACAGGGTGGCTTAGAATGCTCAATGCGAGGGGGACCTCTTTGTACAAAGGGCCGCAGCTGATGGTGGATGGAACCAGTTTGCAGCACTGTAGGATTGTATAGTGTTGTGTGTGTGTGTGTGTATGTGTGCGACCCCAACCACTTCAGAGAGCTCCTTTAAAGGGTTGGGGAAGGGAGGGACACCCTTTCTACTACTACATGGGTAGCAACATTATCCAAAGAGATGGACCACAGCTCAGTCCTAGAGCAGAAGCTTTGCATAATAAGTTCCCAAGTTGAATCCCCGGGGTCTCCTAGGACAAGTGATGAGAAAGATCAGAAATATTGGGCTAGCTGGAAGATAGTCTGACCTTCTTCAAGGCTATGTGCTGAGTTCTCCAAGGCTTCCACAGTACAGGTGATGGGAGCAGGGGAATACTGGGAATTGCTCAGGTGAGATTCCAGGAGGCAAGGCATCTCACTGTTGTGAAGAGGATGCTTGCACACTGTTCTATAAGCCAACTGCTCTGATACATCCTTCGAATGTAGAATGAACACGCAGAAAAATGACTGTGCTCCACAATAACGGCAGCAGGGGGAACATGGATCTAAAGACCCCAAAATACCGGCGAGGTAGTCTTATGGAGCTAGTTGACAGGATATAGTGGTATGAAAGTGGTACATGAAAGCCGGGAGCCACACGACTGCTTTATAGCAATGTTGAAGTGCACTGACAACTGTGGGGGCCCACTGACACATTCCATATACCGCTATATCCTGCTTGGTGTGGCTCCCGCCTTTAATATACTGCTTTCAGACCGTTATATCCCGCTTGGTGTAGAAACAACCTAAGTCTGCTGTTTTTAAACAACAGTAAAGGAACAAGAATCGGACGTTTTGCAATCAGGAGGAGACTGTCCTCAATAGGCTCATACAGTTTTGTCAGAGTGTGTATGAGTAATGAATACAAATGTGTCAGCCGGGAGTTTCAACACAGGCACACACAGAAAATCCCGCCGTGATTTTTCTACAATTTGTAAACAAGACAGCAATTTATAACAAGCAACAAGGACTATAATTAAAGACCGTGAGGAATTTTTTTTTTTTAAAAAAAGGAAGATACACTGGCCAAGGAATCTGAGAGCAGCTCATCAGCGAATGGTGTATTATTCTGACCCAAGTTTTTATAAATTTCTTTATAAAACATTTCTATACTGCTTTGTGGTTCTAAACAAAAGAGCACAATGCCACAGTGGTAGTTGTTAGCAAATTGCCCTTAAATTGCTGCTTTCTTGCACCCTTGCTTTCTGTTTAACATACTTCTTTTCCTCCTTAAGTTCATTCAGAAAATCTCCTCAGGCGAACATCTGAAAATTAAGATAGGCATGTCTAGAACGGGATTCAGGAAACACACACACTCAGCTTAACAGCATGGCTGAAAGATGACAATATTTCAAAGTGGATGTAGAGCCCCATCAGACCAGCGATTGAGTGCCCTCTCACCATGCCTGGTGTGCGGATTAGCAGCACGGTACTCGCATTATGCCATGCCTGTCCCCGTCTCTTTCCCAGCCTTTCCTAGAACGCTAAAAGTCTGGATGATTTTCCCTAAGTGCGTTTAATGCGCCCTAAGCCTCAATGTAGTTTTAAAGGAACTGGGGGCTTGAATGGATTGCATCAGGTCCTGGCAGGGAAAAGCAATCTCTCCCAGCAGCCGGCTCCAAGCCTCAATATAAAACCCAAACCTTGCATACCAGGCTCAAAAGCCTTTTTTAAAGAGCCAGGCTAAAGGGTCGTTCCATTTTTGCCTGGCAGAAAAGTGGTCTGGTTGAAGTGCTCATCTGACAGGACCTGACTGGAGGAAGAAAGAGAAGGGGATGGGTAGAGTGGAGCGGAAGAGTAAAGGAGCAGAAGAGCGAAGGAGCGAAAGAGCCGCTATTCAGGTGAAAGGCATCATAAGCTTGACACGCTTCTGCCTGAGAGGTAAAAAACGCAGAGGCAAACCAGGGGGGTAGGATTAGGTGTGATGGAGGTCGTAGTTTGAAGGCATAAAACAAGAAATTCAATTGCCCCCCTAAAGAAGAAGACAAGACCAATCTAGTAAATTATATGCTCATCTTCAACCCCAAGAAGAAAAGTCAACAAAACCAGAGTCAGTCCAATGCTCCAACTAGAAATACATTAGCAGCACCTCTGCAGGATGCGTTTCTGAGACATACTAGCTGAGGTAAACACTGATGTACACCTCAAGGGCGGTGTAGGTGATCCAAGAGCAGACAAAGTGAAGTGCTAACCTTAACCAAAATTAACAAACTAGAAATGACCAAAGAGTTAAGGTATAGAATATTTTTTTAAAAACTTAGTTTAGTATATAAAACAGAGCAATTGAAATACTAGATACAATTTTGCATCAACAGATATTTAAACAATTAGCTCTGTACATCGATGAAGGAGGCAGGCCAAATGTGTTTTGGTCCTGGATCTGGTTACAATCTCACAGATGTCTTTTTTCCATTTAGCATCCATTATAGAAGATGTCAGTTGGTCTGGAGAGGTGCTTTATAACTCTTAGGTCCTTTCTACACCATAACGGTGTAGAGGGCGGGGAGCGGGCGAACCCGGAAGTAGCCACTTCTGGGTTTGTCGTTCTGGTGCGCACTGGAAATGCAACGACCCGGGCTGCTCCGGGGCTGTCGCAACTGCCATTTTGTTTTATGTTTTATGCTGGAGAAGAGTGCACGAGTGCTCCACCGAAAGGTTTGTTTGGGGGGGAAAAACGGTGAAATTGTGCCCCCCTCCTCCCCCGCCATCCTGGGGATGGCGATTTCGCTTCCCCTCCAATCCTGATGGCCTCGGAGCCACGTGGTGCGGCTCCGTGGCCATCAGTGCAGCCAGCCACATTCTTCCGCGGTCCCGGGAACTTCTCGGGACCGTAGAAGGATCGGGATTTTTCTGGTTCCTGAGAACCAGGAAAAATCCCGTGCCCATCCCCCCCCCAGCTACTCTCTGTGCGTCATGCGGACTCACAGGGAGCAGCCAGGGTCCATCCCAGGCGTTTTGCCTGGTATGGAAAGGGCCTTACTCTACCCCCCACCCCACCCCAAGAAAATAATTCAGCATGATGCATTCAATGTATGCCTTTTTGGAGGTGAGATTTGATAATACTACTGTCCCTCAGTGACTTGTTTGTGGGTTTGGGGAGGTTACATAAGGACATAAGAAGAGCCATGCCGGATCAGACCAAGGCTCCATCTAGTTCTGGTGTTCTAAGGGTGGCCATCTTCTTGGGGAGAGGGGATCTTACCTCCAGGCCTGGGATTGTGGTTGACCAAGCTCTACAAGGTTCAAAACACTGTCCCCTAGAAGGACAGCCTTTGCCGTTGTGCAACATGGGGTATGATGTCATGGATTGGTCAGGGGTGCATGGCAAAGCTATGCACTTACTTGTACAGCAGTCCACAATTTTGGGCTGGGTTTGGTAGCCCAGGTGAGAATTGTGGTTGCCACAACCTAATAGAATCATAGAATAGTAGAGTTGGAAGGGGCCTACAAGGCCGTCGAGTCCAACCCCCTGCTGAATGCAGGAATCCACCATAAAGCATCCCTGATGGATGGTTGTCCAGCTGCCTCTTGAAGGCTTCTAATGTGGGAGAGCCCATGGCCTCGCTTCTGCCCTAGACACTGACTCTGTCCAGTGCCTCTGTGCAAGATCACAATGCCCCGCCCTCTTCTGCAGCTCCATCTTGGGAATGGGGCTGGAGGGTGAAGCCCTTGCCTGCATTTGTGCAGTGCTTCCAAGTGTAATGCCGCTGCAGAAATGCCCCTTTGCATCTCCAAGCTGGGGAGGCAGGCTAGCGCTCTTCTCCTCATGCTTGCCAGCAGGTGATGGAAGGCTCGCCATGGTGAACAAAATTGTGGACTTACAGCCATAGGATTTCAGTGAACAACACACCACAGCACCTCATGGCCTCTATGGACTGCTACTGGCCATGAATTAAAAACAATCATGAAAACCCGCATCAGTTGTCAGAGTAACAGAAAACACTGGTCTAGGTGCCTCAAATGCCATTTATTTATTTACTTATTTTATTTCATTTCTATACCACCCAATAGCTGAAGTTCTCTGGGCGGTTCACAAAAATTAAAAACACAGAGTACAGCTTGAAGTATAAAATATGAAAATTTAAATCACAATTAAAAAAACCCCACAATATATTTATTTCATTTACGTCCCAGCGTTCTATCAAGAAAATGGTGCCTGGGGCAGCCCATAAGAACACAAAAAGAGCCCTGCTGGACCAGAGCCAGGGTCCATCTAATCCAGCACTCTGTTCACACAGTGGCCAACCACATGCCCCAATAGGAAGCCCACAAGCAGGTCATGAGTGCAACAGCACCCTCCCACCCATGTTCCCCACCAACTGACATACCAAAGCATACTGCTGCCCTTACTTACTGGCTTATTGGTATCAAGTCTTATCCTCCGTGCATCCAACCCGCATCCAAGGCCATTTCTACACTGTCCTTTTCCCCTGGGGATGTCCCTGGGTCCTCCCTGTGCGTCCAAATGATGCACAGGGACTCTTGGGGGCGGGGGGGGGGGGGAACAGGCGCGGGTTTTCCCAGGGATAAAGAAACCATGGGAAAACCCAAATCTTCCAGTGGTCCCGGGATGATCCCGAGGGCCGCGGGTGGTGTGGATGCGTGTCCCGGCTTCTTCCCTCTTCCCTATGAATAGCGGGGGTCTGCAAGAGGGAAGGCGTCAGGCCAGGGGGAGTCTAGGGCCATCGAGGGTGGGGGGAGCGGGGTCGGGCCCTCCCCCCTTTTTTCACTTACTTTTGCGTTGGAGCACAAGTGCACTTCTGGTTCCGTCGTTTAAAAAAAAAAAAAGGCGGTCGCAATGAGCGTGACATCCGTTTGCTTCCAGGTTGTCACACTCCCTATGTAGAAAGTGGGTGACGATCCCGGAAGCAAGTAAGTCCGGGATCACCCCCAGGCCCTCCCTCTGCACCCTCAGGTGTAGAACGGGCCCAAGATGGTGGCCATCACTACATTGCATGGTGGCGAATAGTTTAACAACATGGTCTGCGCTGATTCTGTAAGGAAACCTCACCTGCTTGTACATACCCATTCAAACTGTTGAAGTTCTTAGACACCAGTCATGCTGGCGCATGAGATTTTGTCTAGACCTTACTATAGGGAGACCCTATGGAAAGGAGGACAGGGCTCCTGTATCTTTCACAGTGGCATAGAAAAGGGAATTTCAGCAGGTGTCATTTGTAGGCATGCAGCCCCTGGTGAAACTCCCTCTTCATCACAACAGTGAAAGCTGCAGGAGCTATACTAGTGACCAGATACAAGAGGGCAAAGCTCCTGCAGCTTTGGCTGTTGCGATGAAGAGGGAATTTGGCCAGGCGCTGCATGCATAACAATGACACCTGCCGAAATTCCCTTTTCTATGCCACTGTTAAAGATACAGGAGCCCTGTCCTCCTTTCCATAGGGTTACCCTACCTTACCATAGCCACACTTCAGAAGGCCTCATCTTGGCATAACATGTAGAAGAGCAGGCAGCCTGGGTGGGGGAAGGAAGTCACATTAGAAAGAAGCAAGTGATGTGTGGGGCACGTGGGTTATCTCCATGCAGCTTGTGACTCAACCTGCTAATCACTTGCAAGATTCCACCAGTACAAAAATAACGCAGGTGTAGTTACGGCGAACGGCAGTGCTGGCTCTATACTTAAACACATCTGTCCGGGGAACTGGCCAGTGCCACAGGGTGGGGGTGGCGTCACAGGAAAGGAACAGCTACAGCAGCTCTTTATGTTTTGAGTTCAAAGCAGGCACACAAACTAATTTAGCGCTCTTGTCCAAGTTTTTTTTAAAAAAAACATTTTAAGCATTACTGGCACAAAGTGGCCTCTATGCGTAAGCGCCACCGTGTGACCTGCTTTTGCAGCTTCCGCGTAGGACCGGCCCCTCGGTTTAATCTGGAAACCGACTCTCGGTGACCTGTAATAACACCGCTCCCAAATTAGATCACACAAGTTTCACTTGGCCACTCTTCTCTCCGCCCTGCAAAGCGGAACACAAGTGTTGAGGGTTTTCTTTCCCCTGGTTTGTGTGTGTGTGTGTGTGTGTGTGTGTGTGCTCACAATTCTCTCCTTTCAGGTTGCCATGCCCAGCCTGTCATGCTGTGTGAGTTGCTCAAACATTGTGATTTACAAAATTTCTGCTTTCAAGGGACTCCTGTTCCCCCATAGAACCTTGGTGCATTGCTGAAGATTCCTGGGTCATGGTTTTGGGGTGCGCACTCAGGATACGCACAGATGTACCTAATAAGATAAGAACGCAAAAAGAGCTATGCTGGATCAGACCAAGAATCCATCTAGTCCAGCATTCTGTCCAGCTATCTGTCGGAAGCCTACAATAAGGACATAGATGCAATCGCATCCTTCTGCTCATGTTCTCCAGCCAGTGGTGTGCCATTGCAGGACTCCAAGCATGCAATCCTCCCTGCAGAATCAAGCTCAGGAGAAAGCCCAGTGCTGATTGGCCAGCTCTTGTGATATCATGAAGCCACCTCCCCTCTGGCGTAGTTTTTCAAGTTAAAAGAAAAATATATGGCCCCAAACATTTCTCATGACTGCCAAGGGGTACAAGGTCTCCGGATTGAGCAGGACTGTTATCAATATGGGTTCCTGCCTCTGCCATATCAGCCAGGAAGAACCTGTTTGCACCCCAGCCTGAATGTACAGTTTTATCAGCAATTGGTCACCAAGACATTCAGCAGGATAAGCTTTCCGAGGCTAAAAGAGAACACAGTGGGCAAGGCTTTGGATGCACAAGAATGGAAGTGGAGTCTTACTGGATCAGTTGTTTGGCCACTGTGTGAACAGAGTACTGGACTAGATGGACCGTTGGTCTGATCCTGCATCAGGGCTCTTCTTATGACTAGCTTATGACTTTTTATATATGGAGGACAGGACACCTTTTCAGAGCTTCCTTTAAGTTCCTTAACAACCTGGTTAGCTTGCTTGCCAAGCATTCTGGTGCATCAGTAAGGCTATTTCTAAGCTTGGCCAAGCAATCAAAGTGACACCAGTGTCCAATCCAATATATTTATTAAAGAGCCAAGCCTAGAAAAAAGGTAAGCCAAGTGAGGCATGATAGAGGTGTACAAAATTATGCATGGAGAAAGTGGATAGGGAGACATTTTTCTCCCTCTCTCAAAATACTAGAACCCAATGGGGTCACCCCAGGAAGCTGATGGTTGGAAGATTCAGGACAGACCAAAGGAAGTCCTTCACACAGCGCAAAGTTCAACTATGGAATTCACTTCCACAAGATGCAGTGATGGCCACCAATTTGGATGGCTTGGATAAATTCCTGGAGGAGAAGGCTATCAGTGGCTAGTCATGATGGCTATATTTTGCTTCCAGTATCGGAGGCAGTAAACCTCTATGCACAGCAGTTGCTGGGGAACATGGATGGCAGGGTGCTGTTGCATTCAGGCCCTGCTTTGTGGGTTTCCCATGTGCAGCTGGTCGGTTGTGTGAACAGAATGCTGGACCAGATAGACCTTTGCTCCAGTCCAGCAGGACTGTTCTGAAGCAGAGATACTTGAGAAATAGCCTGTTGCTTCAAAAAATTAAAATGAAACTCCAAACTAGCTCTAGAAAACTTATCTATCAGAATCCTCAGAGTAACTCAATAAATCAGCTTACAGGTTGGAAAGGGGACTTTCTAGCATAGCTGGCTGAAGTTGCCTCTTCTCTTTCCATGTGAAGGCAAGGGAAAATCTCAGAGGTCTGGAAACAAAGCCCTATGAGGAGAGATTGAAAGAAACTAGGCATGTTTAGCTTGGAGAAGAGACGATTGAGGGGAGACATGATAGCACTCTTCAAATACTTGAAAGGGTGTCACACAGAGGAGGGCCAGGATCTCTTCTCGATCATCCCAGAGTGCAGGATGCAGAATAATGGGCTCAATTACAGTAAGCCAGATTCTGACTGGACATCAGGAAAAACTTCCTGACTGTTAGAGCAATACGACAATGGAACCAATGACCTAGGGAGGTGGTGGGCTCTCCCACATTAGAAGTCTTCAAGAGGCAGCTGGACAACCATCTGTCAGGGATGCTTTAAGCTGGATTCCTGCATTGAGCAGGCGGTTGGACTCAGTGGCCTTAGAGGCCTCTTCCAACTCTACTATTCTATAATTCTAAGTATTTCTACAGGGCCAGGCATTTCCCAGGGAGGGAAATTCAAACTGACCAAATCAATAGCCTGGTTCTCTGTGGACATTTGTCCTAGACGACTTACATATGCTGAGTTATGGGATAATCTGAAATGTATAGAGATGTAAATTCGGGTGACTAGGCTGGCCATGTTCTTTGTTCAAAGGTATTTCTTGGAAGGATATGGGGGTGGTTAGGTAGGTAGGTAGGTTTGGTTCACTACAGGGTGATGGGAAAGTGCAAACACTAGTCTGGATTTAAAAGCAACGAAGAGCTTTGGGGCACCTTGAAGGCTAACACAGGGAGTTTGGCATAAAACGTCCTGGACACCGTCCACTTCTTCACATACAGATGCAAATAAATGTGTTCGTCTTTAAGGTGGCACAAGTCTATTTGTCGTTTATGCTGCCGCAGAACGAATGCGGCTACCCCTCTGGAAATTGTCACTCTGGATTTGCTTCTCCTTTTTTGGGAGCAGAAGAGCCCTGTAGGGAAAGGGGAACGGAAAACATAGGGAGAGACGAATACCAACGCAAAATCACCACCACCACCACCAACAAAAAAACACAGAGAGACAGAGAGAACAAATGGAGCAGAAGGGAAACTATCAAACACGAATTCCAAGCTAGTGACATGCAAGCTGGACAGGCAACGATGACTCACAGGCCAATAAAATGTGCCGGAATCGGCTGCCATATGACGCAAAGCCATGATGACTTCCACATTACAAAAAAAAAAGGGGGAGGGCCGGGTGAAATCATCTGCCGTTCAAGCCAGATTGGGAAGACGGCCTGCCAAATGGAACGCCATTGGCTGGGCTCCCTGTGGCCAACGGGGAATTTAAAAAGGAGAAAGAGGGAGAGAGCGCCAGCCAGACTCTTGGAAGTGAAGTTCACCGAAGCAAGAGTTCAAGCATCCCAAATTCCCAGCTGCATCTCTCTCTCTCTCTCTCTTTCCTCTCTCCCCCGCCCCCAATCCCACATTTGGAAGAGACAAACACAAGGATGGAGGGCTCACAGCACACTTATTTTTTCCACACCGGAGCCTCGCTCAGGGTGGGATCCCTCTCTTTACGCCCAGGCTGGCGGGGATGAATAGGGGCATATGAGCCGGTGTTCAGCTGAGGGCCAAACTGCCCCTTAGATCAGACAGCCTCAGCACAGCGGCCTCCGGATGTGCTGGACTACAACTCCCACCATTCCCAGTCACACTGGCTAGGGGTGATGGTAGTTGTAATCCAGTGCATCCAGAGACCACTGGACTGGGGAAAGCAGCATTGGATAAGAACAATAGAAAAGCCCGGATGCTGGATCAGATGAAGGGTCCATCCAGTCCAGCATTCAGTTCACACAGTAGCCAACTAGCTGCCCATGAGAAACTCACAAGCCAGACATGAGTGCAATAGTACCCACCTGTTCATGTATCCCAAAAACTGGTAAACCAAGGCATTCTGCCTCTGATACTGGCTTATTAGCCATTGCTATCAAATCTCACTCTCCATGAATGTCTACTTCCCTTTCAAAGCCATCCAAATCGGTATCCATCATTACATCTTGTGGAAGTAAATTCCGTAGTTTAACGACAGGCTGTGTGAAGAAGGCCTTCCTTTGATCTGCTCTGAATTTCCCATCAAACAGATGCATGGGATGAGCCCGCTGGGGTCTAGTTAGGATTGTCACGACCATCCGACCGGGATCCATGAAGGCAACGGATGCCTTGTGTCCAGCCCTCACGGACCCAGTCGGACGTGCTCAGTGCAAGCGCCAACCTTTAGCTCTTGCTACCCATCCCCGCTGCCTTAATGGTGGCTGGCATTAACGCAGCCGGGGGGGGGGGGGGGAAGAAGTGTGCCATTTCCGGAGGCCCTGGAAACTGTGCATTTCCCCCTCCCATGCTAATGGTGGCCACTATTAACTCGTGGGGGGAGAGGAGGGGAAGCCAGGGCGGGTGATTACCGAGTGCTTGCGAGGCTCGCAAGCGCTTTGCGGAGGTTCACACAGCCTGGTTTGCTGGGGCGAGCGGCAGCAGAGGTGGGGCGAGCGTTTGCCAATTTCACCCATTCCTAGTTCTAGTATTATGAGAGGGGGAGAAAAGTGTCTCCTCATCCACTTTCTTCACACCATGCACATTTTTTTTTACTATTCTGTGTGTATGTTTGTATTTAAGGTCCAAATGGCTTAGGCTGACCAGATAAAATCCAAGTCAGGGCTCATGTAACTTTAACAGTTCCTGGTGAAATTCCCTCTTCATCACAACTGTTAAAGTTGCAGGGGCCCTGCCTTCTTTTGTATATGGTCACTCTAGTATAGTGCCTGCAACTTTAACTGTTATGATGAAGAGGGAATTTCACCAGGAACTAATTGCACACAAATGACACTGGCTGACATTCCCTTTTCTCTACAACTGTTGAAGTTACATGAGCCCTGACCTGGATTTTATCTGGTCACCCTACATGTATATATCTCAGCTTTGTTGAGGGAGTTCAAGACTGCACACATGGGGTTCCCACCGCCCCCATTTCCTCCTGACGATACAATGCGAGATAGGCTGAGAGATGGTGACTAGCCCGTGGACATGGGCCAGATCTACACCAAGCAGGATATTGCACTATGAAAGTGGTATGAAAGCAGTATATGGCCTGTGTCAATGGGCCCCAACAGTTGTCAGTGCACTTCAATCCCGCTAGAAAGCAGTCATGTGGCTCCTGCCTTTTTTATACTGCTTTCATACCGCTTTCATAGTGCAATATCCTGCTTGGTGTAGATTGGGCCTTACAGTGAGTTTCATGGTGTGGAGTGTCCCGGTACAGCACAATTTGCTTCAGTATTACTGGCCTGATGCACAACTGCAGGATTTCAAATCCTGATTAAAGCTGGAGTAGACTCAGCACAGCACAGCAATGCACCTGGTGCCGAAAAGGAAATGGAGAGGCAAATTCAAGAAGGAGGGGGAAATGTGAGCCATGATTAAGAAGAATAGGGATGCACCAGGCTGCTGGATTAGGGGCTTGAAGTGGGAATTTAAAAGATAGGTGAGCCAGGTGAGCTGACAGGTTCGTGTGCATTCAAAACCCTCTTAGAGCTCCATCACCCCAGTGATTTAGTGCACTCTCGCCATACCTGGTGTGAGGATTTGCAGCATGGTACTCACATGATGCCGTGCCTGTCCTGCTGATACCTCGCCTCATCCATATTTTCCTTGGACACCTAAAGTCTGGATTATTTTCCCTAAGTGCGTTTAATGCGCCCTAAGCCTCCGTGTAGTTTTAAAGGAACTGGGGGCTTGAATGGATTGCATCAGGTCCTGGCAGGGAAAAGCGATCTCTCCCAACAGCCGGCTCCAAGCCTCAATATAAATCCCAAACCTTGCATCCCAGGCTCCAAAGCCTTTTAAAAAACCTGAATCTCTGCAGAGATGGGATTGTACTCCCTCGATGCCCCCAAAGAGCCAGACTGGATGGGGTTGCACTCCCCCTGAAGGAGCAGGTTTGTAGCTTGGGGGTTCTCCTAGAACCATCTCTGTCACTTGAGGCTCAGGTAGCCTCAGTGGCAAGGAGTGCCTTCTACCAACTTTGGCTGGTGGCCCAGCTACGTCCCTATCTGGACAGGGAAAACCTGGCTTCAGTAGTCTATGCTCTGGTAACTTCCAAGTTAGATTACTGCAATGCACTCTACGTGGGGCTGCCTTTGAAGACGGTTTGGAAGCTGCAGCTTGTGCAGAATGCAGCAGCCAGATTGCTAACAGGGACCAGAAGGTTCGAACATATAAGACCGATTCTGGCCCGCTTGCATTGGCTGCCTGTATGTTTCCAGGCCCGATTCAAAGTGCTGGTTTTAACCTATAAAGCCTTACACGGTTTGGGACCACAATACCTGATGGAACATCTTTCCCGACATGAACCTACCCGTACACTACGCTCAACATCAAAGGTCCTCCTCCGGGTTCCTACTCCGAGGGAAGCTCGGAGGACGGCAACAAGAGAGAGGGCCTTCTCTGTGGTGGCCCCTCAATTATGGAATGATTTCCCCGATGAAGCCCGCCTGGTGCCAACACTGTTATCTTTTCGGCGCCAGGTCAAACTTTTCTTTTCTCCCAGGCATTTTAATAGCTCAAGTTGAGGTTTTGATTGACACTGTGGCCAGGCTTAACAGTTAAAATGTTTTAAGGTGTTTTAATGACAGCTGTTTTATGGTGTTAAATTTTGTATATTGTCTTTTTAATGCTCAATCTTTTTAATTTTTGTAAACCGCCCAGACAGCTTCGGCGATGGGGCGGTATATAAGTGTAATTAATAATAATAATAATAATGGGTCGTTCCATTTTTGCCCGGCAGAAAGGCGGTCTGATTGAAGTACTCATCTGCCAGGACCTGGCTGGAGGGAGAAAGAGAAGGGGAGCAGTGGGGTGGAGCGGAAGAGCAAATGAGTGAAGGAGAGAAAGAGCAGCCATTCAGGTGAAAGCCATCATAAGCTTGGCGTGCTTCTGCATCAGAAGTAAAAAACTGCAGAGGCAAACTGGGGTGGGGGGAGATTAGGTGTGATGGAGGTCTTAAGGCACAGAAGGAAATATCAGTATGCAACATCATCCATCAGTAAGAAGCTTGTGGAATTATCATAATGTTCACCAGCCTTCCCCCCACCTAGCACTCTCCAGATGGGTTGGACTGCAAGCCCCATCATCCACTGCAAAAGGTAAAAGGAATGAAGAAAGGATGAAGAACAATTAGGGAGGGTTTCATGCCGGCGAAATCCCACCACCCATTTTGGGAGTGGCAGGTGAGGTACTCGAATTAAGGAAAAACCTATGCAGGTGGGAAATGTCGAGCAGCTGATGTGATCAATGCTCGCTCAGGATTTCCTGCCGAGGAGAGAAGCAGCAAAAATAGTTCACAGCGGCTATGATCGAGGTACTGGAAACAGCAATGGTGGTTTCTGGCTGGGAGATGGCCAGAAATGGCCTGCCCGATGCAGATTGGATTTCTACTCTGACCCTTACTAGCAAAGCGGAAAGTGCCAGAGAAAAATGCTGGGTCATCGCAATTTGCTTGTGTTGCTCTGTTCGCACAGACCTGACTTGCCAATGGCAAGTGGGAATGGATGCCTCATCACAGCAGAACGCTCTCAAAAGCCAGTCATGAATCATTAGCATGTGCCAGAACAACGGGCGTATTAATTTCCTATTCTCTCCTGGCTGCCCCCACTGCTTCTGTTGTGCACAAAATTTACAGCTCCAAAGGCAATAGAAAGCGGAGTCAGAAATTACCAGACATATGCCTGCCCTGGACAAATACAGAACTAGATCTGGATGCACAACACTCCCAAGCAGTGCCGGGTGAAGAGGAAGAGTGAGTCCAGGGGGCTCTTGTCAATGGGCCCCTGCCAGGATATGGGTCTTTAGCAGGTATCCAATGATGCCTACTCTGGACACCGGCCCTGACCGCAACCCAAAGGAGGTAGGTTTTTCTTTGCCTGTCCTAAGAACACCAGAAGAGCCTTGCTGGATCAGACTAAGGGTCCATCTATCTCAGCACTCTGTTCACACAGTGGCCAAAAAGCCACTAACAGCTACTGATAGAACTTCATGGATTCCCTGGATTCCTTTCTAAAGCTATCTAAGGTAGCGACCCTCACTAGACGGGGTTGAAAGAAGATCAAAAGAGCCCTGATGCTGGATCAGACCAAGGGTACATGTATAGGGTGACCAGATAAAATCCAGGTCAGGGCTCATGTAACTTTGGGTGCCTCTACAAGAGAGGTTTAAAGCTCTTTCAAGGCTGATTAAATTTTTTACCTCTACAAGAGAGGAGCGCAAATTGGGGGCTGAGGCGCTTTAAACTTCCGATTATACGCATTATCGAATGTGCGTTAAACTGCGAGTTTTAATTTGCGGCGGCAGTTAAAGCGCCTTACCGCCGTATAAACATGCGATTCTCCACATGTCAACAAGTTTAAAGTGCATTTCGGTCATCCCGTAATGCGCTTCGCCACCTCTCATACAGAGGTATTAGGAGTAAATGCGCTTCCGTGAATATGCGCATAATTGGGCAGCCAGGTGCCAAAGCGAATCCTTCTAGAGGGGGTCTCTAACAATTGTAGAGAAAAGGAGATTTCAGCCAGTGTCATTTGTATGCAGTTAGTTCCTGGTGAAATTCCCTCTTCATCACCACAGTTAAAGTTGCAGGGGCCCTGCCTTCTTTTGTATATAGTCACTCTAGTATAGTGCTTGCACCTTTAACTGTGGTGATGAAAAGGGAATTTCACCAGGAACTGATTGCATACAAATGACACTGGCTGAAATTCCCTTTACTCTACAACTGTTAAAGTTACATGAGCCCTGACCTGGATTTTATCTGGTCAGCCCATCCATGTAGTCCTGCACTCTGTTCGCACAGTGGTCAACCAGCTGTCGACCAGGGACCCATGAGCAAGGAGTCCCTGCTTTGCCCAACTGAGCCATCTAGCCCCACCCCTATCCAGACCCATGCTTTCTAAAAGGGGATCCACACAACCCACCAGTCGAAATGCAGGCCCACCAGGACCTGGGCGTGGCTTATCGTAAGTGCTGCAGCCATGCGTTAATGTGCTTTTTAAAGAAGGCAGAACAGTGGAGGAGTTTCTCTCCCCAGACAAAAGCTGTCCTTTGCTGCGAAGATGTGAAGGACAGTCAGTGTCTGCCTGGCTCACAGCATTGCCATTTCTGTGCTGGTCATCCCCAGGCAAACTTCGAAGTCCCAGCGAAGGGCTGTCTTCCTGCTTTCAGGACAGAAGTGTCTCGGGATGATGCTGGAACATACGTTTATCGGATGACGATTTGAGCTCAGGGGAACAAACCAAATCCAGGTTGCGGCTTACTGAGGCGTGTGTAAGATCAAGGATGCCAGGGCAAAGTCACTTCTCTATAAAGAGGGTGTGAGAAGTGACAGGGGTCTTATTTGCAAAAAGTAACGCCATGCTATGCAATAATGTGTACCTGTGTAGGCATAGACCTCCATCACACCTAATCCCCCTCCCCCGGTTTGCCTCAGCGGTTTTTTGCCTCTGAGGCAGAAGCGTGTCAAGCTTATGATCCCTTTCACCTGAATAGCTGCTCTTTTGCTCCTTCGCTCTTCCACTCCACCCACCCCACCCCACCGCTCCCCTTCTCTTTCTCCCTCCAGTCAGGTCCTGTCAGGTGAGCACTTCAACCAGACTGCCTTTCTCCAGGGCAAAAATGGAACGACCCTTTAGCCTGGCTCTTTGGGGGAATCAAGAGAGTACAATCCTGGCTCTGCAGAGATTCAGGCGTTGTGTGATTTTAAAAAAGGCTTTGGAGCCTGGTATGCAAGGTTTGGGTTTTATAATGAGGCTTGGAGCAGGCTGCTGGGAGAGATGGCTTTTCCTTGCCAGGACCTGATGCAATCCATTCAAGCCCTCAGTTCCTTTAAAACTACACTGAGGCTTAGGGCGCATTAAATGCACTTAGGAAAAATAATCCAGACTTTTAGCGTTCTAGGAAAAGATGGAAATGGCTGGGGAAGAGGCAGGGTGTCAGCAGGACAGGCACGGCGTCATGTGAGTACCGTGCTGTGAATTCGCACACCAGGCATGGCGAGAGAGCGCTAAATTGCTGGTTGGATGGAGCTCATAGCAGCGTTTTTCAGACTGAGCTGCAGAATTTGGAGGGCCCATAGCTCCGAGTGGGAGAGGCCCTGCTTTGCATGAAGAAGGTTCCAGATCCAATCTCCAGCATCTCCAGGTAGCCTTGGTGAGCCATGGCTGCCTGTCCGTGTCGAAAATACTGGGCTAGATGGACCGATCGTCTGACTCCACAGGTAAGAGCACCTTTTGTTCCTATGGTGTTGGACGCAAACGTCCAGCAGAGGTCATCCATATTTAAATGGTCCCATTCCAAACGGAACAGGGCAGGAGGTGTTGCCGCCCCTGCCCAATTTGGAATGGAACTTCTTAAATCAGATAAATCAGGATGATATCTGCTGGAATTTTGCATCCAACACAAAATGTGTTATGTTTATATCTACACAAATGTGCAGAACAACAGGCATTCTGCGACTCCCACAAAATTCAGCTCTCCTTAGCACTGAACCCGGTTTACGTTGTAGTAGAAATTTTATTTTATTTTCTCTTGTTTAGTATGAGCAGAGCACAAACAATCCAACGGGTAACCTTTTGCACCACACGAGTCCCAATTAGTGTAGGCAATTATTACAACGAGCTTCAAGACTCTGTCAAATTGCTGCAGCCCCCAATCTACCGCTGGTTTTAAATGCAGATACTTTAATATTAGCACATGATCGGTTGATTTACATCAGCAGAGAGAAGGGGGGGGAGAAAGAGAGGTTGAGTTTTAGGGCACGATCCTATGCATATTTAGACAGAAATGAGTCCTACAACTCCCAGTGGCTGGAGGTCACTAGGAATTGTAGAATGTTTATCTTCTAAACATGATAGGATTGCGCCTTTAGAAACAAATAAAACGGGCATGGAGCCGCATGGGGTGCCTCCATGCCCATTTTGCCATCCCCAGAATGGCGGCTGGAGGGGGGGGCACTTTTTTTTGGTACCTGTTTACGCAGGATCGGGGCCATGCACAGCTCTTCTTCTTTCTTCCTTTTAAAAATGGCGGGCAAGACGGTGAGCTTCTGTTTAGATGCTGGGGGAGGATTGCGGAAGCAGGTAAGTCTGCGATCCTCCCCCCTCCCTCCCCACCCTTAGGTGTAGACATGGCCAGAAGTGAGCTTGCAGTCCTTTCACACAAATCTGGACTCCTGCACCCGGGTTTCTTTATTTCAGCAGCTGAATTTGGATGGGAAATGTCATTTAGTTGCTGTCTTTCTTAGGTAGAGTCAGAATCACTTGCTGATGTACTGCACTTCACCCAGACACCTTCTGGTAGATTCCATTCTACCTTCTGCCCAACCCTGCTCTAAGGCAACCAAAGTGATCCATTTTATCCTCGTAACAACCCTATGAAGTCGGCATGGAAGGTTAGGGTTAAATGTGGATTCACCTGGCTTAATGTGTGAATGTTGGTGAATGTATATTGTGTCAGGTCAAGGATTCAAGCAGGATTATTCCTCATCCACCGGAGGCTGGTAGCTCCGATACCAGTGGGCCAGTGAATCTGCTCCAGGTTTCAGTCCGAACCAGTCAGAACTCTAAAGGTGTTCTGACTCATTTGGACTGGAAACCGGGGCAGATTCACCATCCAACGGACATCGGAGCTACCAGCCTCTACTGTCCTCATACTTAGACTTTACCTAAAATTACCATGGCCTCATCCACAACAAGCAGGATATTGCACAATGAAAGTGGTATGAAAGTGGTATATGAAAGGCAGGAGCCACACTTCTGCTTTATAGCGGTATTGAAGTGCACTGACAACTGTTGCGGCCCATTGACATATACCATATACCACTATATCCTGCTTGGTGTGGCTCCTGCCTTTTATATACTTCTTTCATACTGCTATATCCTGCTATATCTGGCCCATGTGCCCAACTAACATCAACACAGTGGTCTTAATTAGACGACATACCATTGGTGAAAGGTTCCCTGCCGGTGTCATAAATATAAGCAATATCAAAGCTCCAAAGTACTTTTGGAAATGTCCAGTTTCTGAAAATATTATGTTCCATCCTTTGCCTCATTCAATACAGATTATTAGCTGAATAAGTCCTGAAGTAAACTAGCAAGTCATAATTCACAGGGCTAAAAGAACAGGCTTTTTTCCTACCTCAACTTCAGTGTCAGCTGTTCCCAAGAAAGAATCCCTACCTGCCCGCCACCCGAATCTTATTTAGAAAGCAGTCGATAGCAATGTAATTCAGAAACACTGGTATTAAGAGGATGTAGCAAGGGTTTTGTTTTATTTATTTCTTTATTCTTGAGTAAATGTTACAGAAAACATCTATCTGGCTTGGGTGTCTAGGGACTCCTGTCTAAGGCAGCTGTTTTTGGAATGTGAGTTATTCCCAGGTGATTAATGAATGATTTTCCATCAGCGAATGTGCAGATATAATATGTTTTATAGCTACACTTATCGACATATTCTGCTGACTGTTTCTTTGCAACATTTCAGGTTTCTGAAGCGAATGCAGGCAGCCTTCAGGTTTAAGGCTCTTATGCAGCCAAATCTCCTGCAGGGTTTTCCCCCCACATAGAAGTGTATGGGGGAACAGCAATGTATTTATCTCCAAATCTTTGTTGTTCATCCATGAAAACATACAGGAGGAGGGAGAGGGGAAGCTGAAGTTTCAAGATGCTGAGAATTCTGGGTCTGATAAAACATTCTGCACTGCTGTGAAATCTCAGCACATACATAATCAGGTCTACAGATTATGTGTGAGGCTGCCTTTACAAGAGAGGTTTAAAGCTCTTTCAAGGCTGATTAAAATTTTTACCTCTACAAGAGAGGAGCGCAAATTGGGGGCTGAGGCGCTTTAAACATCCAATTATGCGCGTTATCGAATGCGCGTTAAACCGTGAGTTTTAATTTGCGGCGGCAGTTAAAGCGCCTTACCGCCGTGCAAACATACGATTATCCGCATGTCAACAAGTTTAAAACGCGTTTCGGTTGTCCTGTAATGTGCTTCGCCGCCTCTCGTACAGAGGTATTAGGAGCAAATGCGCTTCTGCGAATATGCGCATAATCGGGCAGGCAGGCACCAAAGCGAATCCTTTTAGAGGGGGTCTGGGTTTAGCAA
Organism: Anniella stebbinsi; assembly: GCA_029215795.1. Lineage (NCBI taxonomy): Eukaryota > Metazoa > Chordata > Lepidosauria > Squamata > Anniellidae > Anniella > Anniella stebbinsi. The sequence continues at coordinate 367,863,500 of JARDYH010000001.1, forward strand.
CCAAAAATGATTTCTACTAGCCAGAACACCCAGCAGCCTGCCCCTCCCAAAGAATTAAGGAGAAGGGCTAATAGAACAAATGGTATACTTCCGCATAAGCATTTTTCTGAAAATTAAATTTGCCCCACTTTCTTGGCAAGCCTCAGCCTAGCCCAATCCAGCATGCATTTGTTTTTAAAACAAGGGTTAAAAAGCTAGGAGACATAGCCTTTCCCTCTCTCCCAAAGAAATCCACTCCAGATTTTTCTTATTTTCCTGCAGCAGCTCCCCTTCATAACTCTATTTATTTATTTGTTCTTTTTATCTCTTTTTTTTTTTTGGTGTGGAAAGGGAGAGAGAGAGAGAGAGAGAGAGAAGCCAGTTGCATGCTTGGGTGGTAGGGTGACCAGATAAAATCCAGGTCAGGGCTCATGTAACTTTAACAGTTGTAGAGAAAAGGGAATTTCAGCCAGTGTCATTTGTATGCAATTAGTTCCCGGTGAAATTCCCTCTTCATCACAACAGTTAAAGTTGCAGCGGCCCTGCCTTCTTTTGTATATGGTCACTCTAGTATAGTGCCTGCAACTTTTAACTGTGGTGATGAAGAGGGAATATCACCAGGAACTAACTGCATACAAATGACACTGGCTGAAATTCCCCTTTCTCTACAACTGTTAAAATTACATGAGCCCTGTCCTCCTTTTCATATGGTCAGCCTAGTTAAAGCTGCAGGAGCTATGCTAGTGCAACCAGATACAAAAGAGAGCAGGGCTCCTGCAGCTTTAACTGTTGTGATGAAGAGGGAATTTCACCAGGTGCTGCATGCATACAAAGGACACCTGCTGAAATTCCCTTTTCTATGCAACTGTTAAAGAGACGGGAGCCCGGTCCTCCTTTCCATATGGTCACCCTATTCTAGCAGCTTAATGTAGCTGTTGTAAAGCAGCCTCCCTCTCAGAGCATTCTTGCTCATTACGACGAAAGACTTCCTCCCTCCCTGGCTCACAGGCAAATGGGTTTGCTGAAGATGATAACCAGGACTGGAACTATCACGAATGTCAGGATTTGGAATTCTGGGCAACCATATATCCTATGTTTTGCTGCATCCATTCTGAGGAAATACATAAAACAAGTGGGCTCCAATAACAACTGCAAAACATTTTCCAAAGAAATGGAAGGAAAACTAAAATTTGTCCAGTTTTAAAAGACTTGAGTAGCTTTATTTCATTTCAACAGAGCTTGAACAAGAGACAACCCTGACAGATTGTGCCCTTGGCTAGATAATGGATATTTTAAAAAATGGTGTCGAGAAAGGGATATGGCTTGCATTACTGAGAATGATACTGCATGATAATACTCTTGTCGGCAATAGAGCAGTTTATTTCTTTTAAAAAACAAACAGCTTATTTCAACAAAGGTGTCTTGTATCCCTTTAAGAAGCACCTTCTGACGCTGGTACTCTTTTAAACACGCGTGAGCAAAATGATATATTAAAGAAGGGCCACGACCCTCTTGAGTAGATGGGGAGAAAAAGTACAGACACATGCTAGATATAGCAAACATATGACTGCGTTCCTAAAAATATATCTGTGGTCTCACTAAGAGGCAGAAATAAACCAGGGGGCACACAGGCTCCTTTGTAACAGCGCTGCTCTGTTTGTAGCCTTTCATACTTAGCTAGCGCCCATGATTCTCAGAAGGGAAGCCTGCAACATCCACCTCAAGGGTGGGCAACCTGGTGCCCTCCAGATGTTCTGGACTACAACCTCCGTAAGCCCCAGTCAACATGGCCAATGGTCAGGACTTTGGGGCACCAGGTTGCCTACCCTTGATCTGAACTGTATTGGACTGATGGTAGCAAAGGCTCTGAAACTGATTGGCTGAGCTGATATGATGGTACAGAATGTTCATATACATTCCGACTGGAAACACAGCTGTTAGGATATTTTCAGTCCATTTTCTGTTAGAGAAATGTAATAAACAAACAAATGAAGGAGTGTTGTCGGTTGGCTGGGATTAAAGCCTTCCACAGGATAAACCAAGGCCATGCTTTGGGGGACTTAGGGCTTGTCTATATGCCCCGTTTAGCCCATTTTGGCTGTACAGTGGTGTGGCGTTGTTTATATGACGCAGCTGCAAACTCGCAGCCACATAGGCCTCCCCCCCCCCCGAAACTGTGCTTTTTTGCGGTGTCATTCACCATGGTTTTTAAATTTGCTCCGAGGTCACCAAGTTCTTTCCTTCGTCTGTCGGTGGTGGCCTTGCTTCCAGTTGAGCCAGTGGGTAATTCCTGGGGGCGAATCGAAGCCCAGGGTAGGCCCGGGTATGTGAGGGAAGGCAGGGCAGGGGGTGGGCTCCACAAGCTGAATGGCTACAGGCACTGCAGCTTTTCCGGCTGGACATCATGGTTTATCATACCCACCACCCCGCAGCTGCGATGCTGTGGGTTTTTGTGGGAACAAAGCAGCAAAGCAGCGTCATAGAGACACCCCCTTGAACTAACCAGACAGTAAGTGTGCGTGTCCGTGTGTGTTTGCTGTATTTTCAATATACACATGGAGAAAGCACCCCTGGATTTCTATTTATTTCTCATACATTTTTAAGTAAAGAACGTGTTAACCTGTTTTGTATATAACAGGTAAGCCTAAAGTCTCTCCAACCTTTGCTGAAAGGTGATTAATATGTGATCAATATGGCAAGGACCACTAACTGACATCCTGGCCCTGTGGGGAAGAAGAAAGAGGAAGGAGGATAGGAGCAGGCAGAGGAAACATCGAGGCCTCCTTCAATTGGACTCCCCTCCTTCAGGAGTAGGACAACCCCATCAGCCCTGTTGCAGGTCTACTTCTCTCTCTCTCTCTCTCTCTCTCTCTCTCTCTTTCCCCCCTCTTCCCTCCCCAACTCATTTTCCTCGTGTGTCATGTCTTTTTTAGATTGTAAGTCTGAGGGCAGGGACTGTCTTCTTTACTGATAGATTGTGAGCCACTCCGAGAGCCGCTTTTGGCTGAGGAGCAAGGTAAAAATACAATAAATAAATAAATAAATAAAGGGTGCTATTAATGAAAAGCCTCAAATGTCTTTTATCTTAGCAGACTGTCTCCTCACACTAACTCAGTTGGAAATGGGAAAGTGAAAACAGCCCACTAGGCGCGGGGAGCGAAGGGTCCTGGAAATTCACAGATGAACTATGAACACAGATGGTTAGAACATAATGTAAGAACTGCCTTGCTGGATCTGAGCAAGGTTCATCTAGTGCGTGTTAAGAGGGTCAAATTATGTGTTTGTTTACTATAGCGAATCACACAAGGGCTGGTGAGGGGACTGGTTTCCAGCATTATTGAAGTTGAGGGGGTGGCATTCATTGGAGGGGAGGGGCTGGAGGCCATTATTTGTACCATGTACCCACCACCCAGGGCCAGCATCAAGGGTAGGAAGGGTTTGGCAACCTGGCAGAAGATCTTCCTGGCAGAAGATCCCCCTGGAATCGCTCCTCCTCTTTGCCATGTCAACTTGCTTGTTCACCTGCCTCTCGCTCTGGCTCAGACAATGGTGGTGGTGAGGAGGAGGAGGAGATGCCACAGACTCCTTGCTCCCTGGCTCTCTGCCTGTCAAGTCAGCAAGTGGGAACAATAATGAGAAAGAAGATGAGGAGGAAGACCAGCTGGTGACATGGCGGACTCACTGAGGGAAGGAATCCATTGAGGATGTCTCAGCCAAGGGCCCTCAAAAACCTGGATCTGGCACTGTTCCCACCATCTGTGGTGGCTGAAAGCATTTCATATTAATCTCCATTACACCACATATGAACATTGGTCCAAGATCCCAGGCAGAGGTCTTTCCCAGTCCCGAATTCCAGTCCCAGCAGCCATATTTCTTGACAACACTACGCTTGCGCAACCAGCAGTGAAAGGTGCGCAGGGGGGATGGCTGTGGAAGGGGGAAGAGAGGCAGACGCTTAATCGGCCTGATGTGGCCACCTGCTGAGGAGCAGAAACTTTCATAAGGTCGGAAAGGTGCAACCGGTGGGCCCACTTTCAGTAGCTTTGCCAGAATCATGTGTCCGTGTGGCACCATCATCACAAAGAGGCTTGCCTAGGAGCACAGGAACACAGGGAGCTGCCTTATACTGAGTCAGACCATGGGTCCATCTAGCCCAGTATTGTCGACACTGGCTGGCAGCAGTGGTTTCAGGCAGGAGTCTTTCCTTGCCCTACCTGGAGAAACCGGGAATCAAACTTGGGACCTTCCGCATCCCAAGCAGGCGCTCTATCACACTGAGCGTGGCCCCTTGCCTCTTCGACCATTTTCTCTCCTGAAGTGTAACTAACATTGTGAGCAGAGGAGGGTAGATTCCGAACTGAGCCCTGAAGAAGGGCTCTCCTCCCACCCCAAAACTTGCAAACCCTCTACGCAACACGTATCCTGGGGGCTGTCTACACACCAGGAAAGGTGGCGTTGGATCTGCGCCCCGTCGGTTAGATGACGCAGGCGCAACTTCACAGCCACTGCAGGGCTTCCCCGTGATGCTCTGATTTGAAAAAGTTGGGGGTTTACATCAAGATGGGGCTTCCGCCATGTGATGTTGCTCTGGGGCCAATCTGGGGCCAACCTGGGGGTGGAGCCTGGTGGAAGGCAACCAGCGATTGGTCACCTTTCACCAGGAAGAGGGGGGCAGGTCTGGGACCTGGATGGCTGCCCAGAAGTCCTCAGCATCGGGATTAGTCAACGCCGTCCCTGGAAAAGGAAAGTTTGGGGTTGAGGGGGGAGGTGGTGCCAACCCTGCGCCGTGAAGACAGCCCCCTGGAAAGATTTAGAAGCCAAGATCCAAACAACTCACTGCCAATTTCAGACTGAAACAAACAATAAACAAGAACAGTTCCCTGGCGATAGATATTGACACGTCGACCTGAACTATACATCTATTTTATCAAGGTAAAATATTTCTACCCCACGGATCCCTTCAAACAATGGGGTTGCCGAGTTGGTTAATGCAGCAAATGTGACAACTGCATTTCTCCAAATGCAAAACCAAAAACAATAGGAAAAACAAATGTTAACAAAAATAGAAGGCAGCAAGGCATACTGAAACACAAGAGTTTAAACTTGGTATCAGAACCCCAACAAGGAGAGAAATAGCCAGGACTTCAAAGGCAAAGTGTATGAGGACCTGGGTGCCATGACCGAGAAGTCCCTGTCCTGCATGCTCACCAACAGCACCACTAACTTTAGGGTGACCATATGGAAAGGAGGGCAGGGCTCCTGTATCTTTTGTTTAGAAAAGGGAATTTCAGCAGTTGTCATTTGTATGCATGCAGCACCTGCTGAAATTCCCTTTTCATCACAACAGTTAAAGCTGCCCACTTTTGCACCAGGGGTGAGGAGTGGCCAAGAAAGGTTTAAATAAATAAATAGCAGGAGGGAATGGGCACCCCCAGAGGTGCACCTCACACTGGGGGTGCTTGTTCCCCAACCTCTTTGGGCCGGTGGGGGCACATTTGGAGTTTTGAGAGTGTGGTAGGCACTCTCCCAAAATGGCTGCTACAATGTGCACGGCGAGTCACATGACACACATCTCTCAGAAGGCAATTGGAAAGACCAAAAGAAAAAGAGAAAAAACTTGGCCATGAACCTACATATAAGGCAGAGATTTAAGGGGGTGGGGGGAGATCCAAACCCTAAACCAACTCTTTCGAGAGACAGTGCTGGCAGACGGCACTTTGCTTTGTAGCATGTTAGCCTCCCAGTGAAGTACAGCTGTAAACAGAAGAGGCAGGTAGCCTAGCGGGGGCCAAGAGAGGTGTCATTCCAGGTTCATAATTAACTGAAGGTTGAGGGGGAGACATGATAGCACTCTTCAAGCACTTGAAAGGTTGTCACACAGAGGAGGGCCAGGATCTCTTCTCAATCATCCCAGAGTGCAGGACGTGGAATAATGGGCTCAAGTGACAGGAAGCCAGATTCCGTCTGGACATCAGGAAAAAAGTCCTGACTGTTAGAGCAGTACGACAATGGGACCAATGACCTAGGGAGGTGGTGGGCTCTCCCACATTAGAGGCATTCAAGAGGCAGCTGGACAGCCATCCATCAGGGACGCTTTAAGGTGGATTCCTGCATTGAGCAGGGGGTTGGACTTGATGGCCTTAGAGGCCCCTTCCAGCTCTACTATTCTATGATTCTATGAACATCTGACCCCTTTGATCAAACGAAGCAATTATCATGTTCTTGCCAACTTACAATGCAATAGGATGTCTGGGGGGAGGGGGGAACAGGTTAAACACGTAAATGAATGAATTTACTACATGGCTGGAGGTCAGATATGTGGCTCATCCCATAATTTGGGATAGGTAATACGGTCACTTGAGCCACATCCGCCAACTCCAGCCCAGTGCAACCCCCTGGCCCCGAGCCAGTGACAAAGTGACGCAGCAGAATCTCACGACCAGCTTGTGGTGGAGAAATTAGAGGCCAGGGGTTGTGTCCAAAGTGGAGGAACGAACGGAGAAGCCATTTCAGGGCTTTTTGTGCCTAAAATCCATCTGGAGAGGGAAGAGGCAGCTAAATGCAATTGTGTTTGCTGGTCTTTGTTTCTTATAAAATCTGAAAAGAAGAGTGTTCTGGTTGCAAGGTCCAAAAAGGAAAAGAAAATGAGGTCAACAAGATAATGGTCTGATTTAAAGTTAAAAAGGGAGAGAGAATCACAGCACTCGTAAAGAGCTAAAAATGGTTTTGAAGCTCTCTGGCTGAGAAAGAATATAATTAAGGGTATTTTTAAAAATCATGGTCCCTTTCTCCACCCCGGCGTCCAAATCGTGGCCGCGCTCGTGGCCGCTGATTCCCTTCCACCTCAGGGCATTGGAATGCGCTGGCGCACCGCAAGCGACAAGCGAGTTCTAAGAATGCGGCGTTTCCGCAGCGTAGCGGTTGAGAGGATCCCAAATGACAGCGGTTAGCTGCATTCTTTCGCTCCGAGATCACCGATCCCCATTTAGAGAAGCACAGCAGTGGAAACTGGGGATGGAGGGAGCGGAGGAGGAGGAGGAGGGCGGGGGCCCCGGGCAGAGTTCTCCCATTTGGATGCCTGGAAACACCACACAGCAAAACAACAAGAGCAGGTGTAAACCCAGCAGGACCAGGCGGGGCAAACAGGATCCTGCTCCTCCAAGAAAAAAGTCCCTTTCCCGAGCAAATGCCAGGGAGCAAACTTCAACAACAGCATCTGACTGCTAATGCCGAGCCAAATTTGTTCATGGCCAGCAGCTGTTTCTACAGCCACAAGCCCACATAGCGTTATTCTGCATCCACATATAGCTTTCGTAGAGTTCTCTGATGTCCCTTGCATCTCCTGAAGATGCTGACAATCCCACCCCCAAGGGGAGGAAAACCTCTAATACCATTTTGCATTTATTTACGTTCTTCTTTGCAGCTCGACGCAGCAAGCGTGGGGTCCCCAGGCAGTCTCCCACCCGGGCATGGACCAGCCCCAGATTAGCCTGGCTTTGGCAAGGCAGCTGTGTCACATGCTTTCAGATCCTGGGGTCTGCATGGTGTCTTTATACAGAGCTTTAGAGTGGCCTCTCCTAAAACGGTGCCCTTGGAATGCGCTATACTACAACTCTCATCATCCCCAGCCATGCTGACTGGGCACAATGGGAGTTGTAGTCCAACATATCTGGAGGTCACCTTTAGAGTGTTTGGACGCTTCACATGCCTTATCTCCATAATCCTTACAACAACCCAGCAAGGTAAGATCAGTGACACTAGCTACATCTGGCAAACTGGGTTCCTGTCTATGTCAACCCACCAAGGTCATGGCAGAAGAAACAGCCAAACCAGAAAGACATCTTAGTTCATAGCTCCATCCTCACCATGTCAGTTGCTCTCCCCTCAAGCTCCCCACATTCCATGCCTAAGAGATGGTCTCATTTCCTATGTTCCCAAACTCCTACCATCCATCTGGGCACCACATCTGCATGACGACAAGGACAAATCAAAAGCTATCCTCAAGGTGCTTCTGCAAAGCACTGAATTCATCTATTTCAATGCGATTTTTAAATCGTATACGTGAACATAAGAAGAGCCATGCTGGATCAGACCGAGGGCCCATCCAGTCTAACATTGTGTTCACGCAGTGGCCAACCAGCTGCCCATGGGAAAACCACGGGCAGGACACAACAGCATCGGCACCTTCCCATGCGGTACATCCAATGCCCAGAGCCCATGTGAAACATGGTCGCTAGCCCACACGTCTGCCACTACTAGCACATGCCTTGCAGTATTAGTAACAGGGGAGACAGGATCTCGGTGGAGGCGGAGGTGTGGGGGGTGGAATACCTTCTTTTTCCAGGAATAAGCCTCACACCTGCTGTTTATGTGACAACTGTGGCCAGATGTACAGCAAGCAGGATATTGCACTACGAAAGCGGTATGAAAGCAGTATATAAAGGCAGGAGCCACACGACTGCTTTATAGTGGTATTGAAGTGCACTGACCACTGTTGGGGCCCATTGACACATATCATATACCGCTTTCATACCGCTATATCCTGCTTGGTGTGGCTCCTGCCTTTTATATACCACTTTCATACCGCTATATCCTGCTTGGTGTAGATGTGTCAATGGGCCCCAACAGCGGTCAGTCCACTTCAATACCGCTACAAAGCAGTAGTATAGTTCCTGCTTGTGTCAGAAGTAGAGTGAAGGGGGAGGCAGTCAATTCCATAGCTATGAAACGCTTCTTTCCTGACAAACCGGCCCAATTCAAGTGTGGACAATTCTTCTGAAGTCATGGCCAGCCCTTGATGGTTTGGGACTGCTTCAGGTTCCCACAGTGCAGCTGGTTCTGAGGCCAATGACACAATGATATCTCGCCGATGTTTCATTCTGACCTATTTTTGGTTTCGTCTTTAAAAGACTGATGCCTGCTCAAGCTGGAATTTAGGGCAGCCTCCCCCAACTGGATGTGCCCCAGATGTGTTGACTGCAACACCCATGCTGGCTGGGGGATGATGGGTCAACATACCTGGAGGGCACCACGTTGGGAAAGGTTTTAAATATCTAAAAAGCTAAAAGAACAATCTACCAGAAAAGACAAGTGTGCAAATCCCATGGAAATGAAATGAGAAAGAAAGGTGTTAGCATAGAAAAGTAGAGTTGGAAGGGGCCTCTAAGACCATCTAGTCCAACCCCTTGCTCAACGCAGGAATCCACCTTAAAGCATCCCTGACAGATGGCTGTCCAGCTGCCTCTTGAAGGTCTCTAGTGTGGAAGAGCCTACGACCTCCCTAGGTCATTGCTTCCATTGTCGTACTGCTCTAACAGTCAGGAAGTTTTTCCTGATGTCCAGCTGGAATCTGGCTTCCTGTCACTTGAGCCCATTATTCTGTGTCCTGCACTCTGGGATGATCGAGAAGAGATCTCTGTGTGACAACCTTTTAAGTATTTGAAGAGTGCTATCATGTCTCCCCTCAATCTTCTCTTCTCCACGCTAAACATGCCTAGTTCTTTCAGTCTTTCCTCATAGGGCTTTGTTTCCAGACCCCTGATCATCATTGTTGCCCTCCTCTGAACATGCTCCAGCTTGTCTGGATCCTTCTTGAGGTCTAGTGCCCAGAACCGGACACAATACACAAGATGAGGCCTAACCAGTGCCAAATAGAGGGGAACCAGTACTTCATATGATTGGGAAGCTATACTTCTATTAATGCAGCCCAAAATAGCATTTGCTTTTTTTTTTTGCAGCCACATTGCACTGTTGGCTCATATTCAGCTTGTGATCTACGACAATTCCAAGATCCTTCTCACTTGTAGTATTGCTGAGCCAAGTATCCCCCATCTTGTAACTGTGCATTTGGTTTCTTTTTGCTAGATGTAGAACTTGGCATTTATCCCTATTAAATTTCATTCTGTTATTTTCAGCCCAGCACTCCAGTCTATCAAGATCACTTTGAAGTTTGTTTCTGTCTTCCAGACCTATTCATCTCAAAGCGACTTGCCCAGGAGAACACCCCGGTGGATTGGGCTCTCAAGTAAAACCCATCCAAACCTTAGAAAAACACTGATGTGCACCCAGGGCAAGGCTAAACCTGGCACAGAGGGCACGCAGTGCCTATCAGGGAGCTAAAAATATCCACTCAGCAATGAGTGCTCACCACGTGCTTGAGTTCATGTTAGCCAGTGTTTTCGTTGATTCAAACTCAGGTTCAAGTGCTTTCCAAAGGCGCCTTGAAGAAACTCATTAGGGTGACCCTATGGAAAGGAGGACCGGGCTCCTGTATCTTTAACAATGGTACTGAAAAGGGAATTTCAGCAGGTGTCGTTTGTACGCATGCAGCACCTGGCAAAATTCCCTCTTCATCACAACAGTTAAAGCTGCAAGAGCCCTGCCATCTTAGGGCAGGGCTCTTGCAGCTTTAACTGTTGTGATGAAGAAGAGGAAATTTCACCAGGTGCTGCATGCATACAAACGACACCTGCTGAAATTCCCTTTTGCATACAACTGTTAAAGATGCAGGAGCCCGGTCCTCCTTTCCATAGGGTCACCCTAAAACTCAGAGAAGGACCAGCCATGCCAGTGGCCAACGCCTCTCCTGCCCAAACCTGTGCCCTCCCCTGCAGCTGAAAGCAGCCCAGAGAAGGCTTGTGATGGCTGTGCTGCTTGCCTGGGGCGGCAAAAATGTATGTGTATGAGTGTGTGTGTGTGTGTGTGTGTGTATGTGTGTGTATGCTTGTGTTGCTAAGCAACTATCAGGCCACAATACAGAGCTACTAGGCTACGTTCAGCTTGGGGAACACGTCAAGTGATGCCTTGACTCAAGTTCCAGTGTTTCTGCTGATAAAACCTAAGTGTAAAAGTGCTTTGAAGCAGTGGAGGCTGGTGGCTCCGATGTCAGTGGGGCAGAGAATCCATTCCACGTTTCAGTTGGAACTCTATAGGTGTCCAAAGTGCTTCACATTCCATCACACTGCTTCCCACCTTGCATAGCTCCTTTAGAGTTCTGACTAAAACCTGGAGCGGATTCACCGCCCCACTGACGCCAGAGCCACCAGATTCCACTGCTTTTTAGGGCTGGACATCAAGGGACTCTACACCAGCTCTTCCCTGACCTGACACCTTCCAGATGTGCTAGACTGCAACTCCCATCGCTCCCAATGATGGGAGGTGTTGTCCCACACATGCGGAGGGCATCAGGCCGGAAAAGGGCAAAATCCGTCGATTTCAACCATTTGATAGCTGACATTCCCATAAGCAGGCATCTGCTCCACTTACTTTGCCGTGCACAATGTAACCTGTGTTCTCAGAAAGGCTGCTATAGCGAATCACTCCTGTGCCTGGAATATAGGAATCATAATCCTGATCTACCTTACAAGGCTGTTGTCAGAGATGGACTCAAGTTCAAATCCCTACTCCACCATAAAACTCACTCGGTAACCCTGAGCCAGTCACATGACCCCCCTCCCCTCCCGGTCTCTAAGCTTAGCAATCAACCTAGCTCACAAAATCACTGTGAAGATAAAGGGGGGGGGGAGATATAAAGTGTAATAAAATAAATAACTAATAAAATGTAATGTGAAGTACTTTAAACTAGCGTGACCCTATCAAAAGGAGGACAGGGCTCCTGTATCTTTAACAGTTGTATTAAAAAGCAAATTTCAGCAGGTGTCATTTGTATGCATGCAGCACCTGGTGAAATTCCCTCTTCATCACAACAGTTAAAGCTGCCCTCTTTTGTATCTGGTCACCCTAGTATAGCTCCAGCAGCTTTCACTGTTGTGATGAAGAGGGGATTTCACCAAGTGCTGCATATATACAAAGGACACCTGCTGAAATTCCCTTTTCTAGACAGCTGTTAAAGATACAGGAGTCCTGGCCTTTCCACATGGTCACTCTATTTAAACACTAAGACCCTGTTCAATCGACATGCTGGCTGTTTGGTTTATGCGCAAGATCCTTTCTGCCCACCTTCAGGGCCCGGCATCGGAGAGGAGCAGAGGGAAGCTGGTGGATCTCAGGGGATACCGGTGGCCTGCGGTGAGCCATGCAGGGACTCCCTTGGCGCCAACAGCGTAACTCGGCGGACGATCCACCAAGGTCAGCAGTGGCGAGTCCATGAGTGCCCGTCGGTCCTGGACCCTGGTAAGTCCCTCCCTCCCTGGCAAGGCATGCTGGGAGTTGTAGGACACAAGGGCTGTGCACAACGTGGCGGCTGCTCTGTAAAATGGCTGCCGAAGCCTCGGAATTCCGAGGCAGAGGCCAAATCGTGCCCAGCTCTACTGCTAATAAGTATGGATGATTTTGCACAGCCAAAGATGCAGGAAGGTCACTTTGCCTTATTCATAGTCTATATGGATCCTTCTCAGGGGCTTGAACTGGGGCTGAGCCTCATCAGCTATACAGGACTGGGTAAGAGGAATGCACAGTGTCAGCCCCTGTGATGAGCAGGCTGCCAGTAGTTTCTGGATTGCAACCTTATAACAGGGCACAAATACTCGGGAGTCTGCCTGACCTTCTGTCCTTACCTCGTCAGCTGGGCGGTACTTTCTGCCTGCTGCCTTCTAGGTTCAAGCACAGTGATACCCTGGACTGCAGGCACCCTGGGCTGGAGAACGTCCACCCCATAACTGGTTCTAGGACCACCACCAGCATCCTCCCACCCATGTTCCCCAGCAACTGGTGTACACAGGCACACTGCCCCGATATTAGAGGCAAGACATAGCCATCGTGACTAGAAGCCATCAATAAACATATCCTCCTTGAATTTGTCTAATTCTCTTCTAAAGCTGTCCAAGTTGGTGGCCATCACTGCATCTTATGGTAGCAAATTTTATCGTTTAACTTTGCGCTGGACATACACGGCCAGCTTGAAATGAATCTGGCCTTTGATCCATCTAGCCTTGCAAACTGGAAGTGGCTTTCCAAGGTCTTGAGCAAAAAAAGAGGCTGCCCTAGATCTTTCAACCCCAGATCCTTTTGGCTGGAGATACCATGGGCTGAACCTGAGGCCTTTGATGTGCAAACCATGCACTTTGCAGCTGGTCTATGGTCCCTCCCACACGCGTGATAAGCGTAGGCAGCATGCTAGTATTAAAGAAGCCATCGGGAAAGTTAAGGATCTGCACGGTCCCTGAACAGTTCAACTTGGCATCAAAAGATGCCGTTCTCTATTGCTTAAGACTGATGAAATCCTGCCTGATCTCTCCCAAGCCCCAAATGATGTATTTTGTATTTTTATGGTATTAACATTCAAAGCCCTAAACAGCTTGGGGTCAGGTTATCTGAAGGAACGGCTTCTCCTGTATGTGCCTGCCCAGATCCTAAGATCATCTTCAGGAGTCCTTTTCCATGAGCCCCTGCTAAAGGAAGTGAGGGAGGTGGCTACCAGGAGGAGGGCCTTCTCTGCTGTGGCACCCCGGCTGTGGAATGAGCTCCCTAGAGAGGTTCGCCTGGCACGTACATTATACTGCTTTAGACACCAGGTGAAGACCTTTTTATTTTCTCAGTATTTTAACAGTTCATCAGCGAAATTTTTAACTTTGCTGTTTAAATTTGTATTTGAAATCTGTATTAAGTTCTGCATGGCTGCTCAGTTTTATCCTGGTTGTGCTTTTATACTGTATTTTATATTATGCTTTTAGACTGCTGTTTGTTTTACATTTTGAATGGTTTTCATGGTTTTAATTTCTGTAAACCGCCCAGACAGCTTAGGCTATTGGGCGGTATTGAAATGCAATAAATAAATAAATATTGAAATGTTGTAAACCGTTCAGACAGCTTCAGCTATAGGGCAGTATAGAAATGAAATGAACGAATACAAAAATAAATAAAAACTGTTCATGATGTCATCAATGACTGCAGCAATATAAAGATAGGTGAATGAAGAAGCAAGCAAACTGACTATATTTGCTATACACTTTTTGGCCACTATAGGCAGCCACCCTTTTTCCTGTGGGCATCTTGCCTGCATCTGAAGAGGAGTCTGAAGGCTTGGCCTGGTGTGAAGATAATTGCAGATGACGTTGTGCTTGTCAGAGAACGGACAAAAGATGTAGCGGCAGAAAAAGATTGTTAACGAGGAGATACAGAGATTCTTACAGCGTTGCAGAAAGGGGCAATTCAGAACAGGCCACCAGCAACGGATGCCAGAGGGGTGCAGCGCTTCATGGGTGCGATAAACCCCCGGGCTACTTCTGCCCGCATTTGGCATTCGATGCAGAACCCCTACGCCAGCTGACAGAACAGACTGCGGAGCGGGAACGTGCACCCCCCCCCCCCAAAAGCACTTGAGAGATGGCAGCTGTGAATCACAGACGCTCCTGCTGCCCTCAGATGCTACCAGGCAGGGGGACAGCTGACTCTACAGGGTGCCATGACTGAAATACAAGGTGCCAGCCTTGTATTTAACCACTCGCCCGGTCACCACTGGTGACCAGGAACCCTGTGCGGAAGAGTACCTGGGATTCCTTCCATGCGAGCGAGCGGACTGGCGAAGGAAGGCCACGCTTGCTCAGTTTCCACGCTGGCCCTGGGGGAAACGAAGCTCCTTCCCTCCCCAGGCAGCATGGAAATGCAAGCAGCTGGCGAAGGAGATTGCTTTGCCCGTCCTTTGCCTCCGTGCTCAGCTTCTGTACGGGCTGCATGAGAAAGGCTTCTCATCTCCGGTGGCCAGTACGGAAGCCAAGTGGCAAAGAAGGAACAGAGCCGCCTTTCTTTCTTCTTTGCCAGCCTGCATGGCTTCCGCGCGGGCCATGGAGGAAAGGGGCTTCACTTCCTTCAGGGCCAGCGTCCAAGCCAAATAACCTAGAGAAGATGAAACAGAAGGCTCTTGTTTCCCTTTTGCCATTCTGCTGCACTTCTAGGCTGCAATTTGTTTATTTTTATTAACCTGCTTATTACTCACAAGAGGGTACACAGGTGAGACGTAAGAACATAAGAAGAAGAGCCCTGCTGGTCGGATTGGGGTCCATCTAGTCCAGCACTCCGTTCACACAGTGGCCAACCAGCTGTCAACCAGGGACCAACAAAACAGGACACGGTGCAACAGCACCCCCCACCACATCCATGTTCCCCAACAACTGGTACATATAGGCTGACTTCCTCTGATACTGGAGGGAGCACTTAGCCATCAGGATGAGCAGCCACTGATAGCCTTCTCCTCCAGGAATTTATCCAACCCCCTCCCCCTTTTAAAGCCATCCAAATTGGTGGCCATCACTACAGCCCCCTTCAGACAACACGCTAAGCCATGGTTAGGCTGCTAACCCTTTTGCAGCAAATGGTGTATGAGCATGTTTAAACTGTGGTTATGTAGCACCATGGCTAGGAATGGTTCACATGAAACACTAAGCCATGGATTATAAGACACACTAAGTCATAACGTCAGGGTCAAAATGTTTAAGCACAATGGTTTCACATGTTGTCTGAACAGGGTCTACGTCGTGTGGTCGTGAATTCCATAGTTTAATTATGCGCTGTGTGAAGAAGAACTTCCTTTTATCTGTCCTGAATCTTCCACCAGTGTTTATCTCATATCCATGCACCCAATTTACTGATAACATTAGACATGCGCATACCCAAGTACACACACACACACACACACACACACACACACATACACACCCCTTTCCAAATGGACCCAGTTCCAAGTTTCAACATACAGAACTGCCGTCTCCAAAGTCCTTTCTACGCCTCCTGGCATTCTGGGAGGGAGGGAGAAGGCTCTCACGATATCCTGCTCACGAGAGCCTCCCCCAGCATGAACACGCGACGTCCTGGAAGGAAACAGGGACGTTGCACCCGCCATTAAAAAAAACAAAAACCCAGAGCAAATGTGTGTGTGTGTTTTTAAAAGAACAAACAAACCCGAAATTGGGCACCAACCACCCCCCCACCACCATTCCAGGGGTGGGAATTGCTGCCACTCCCTCCCCTGATGGGCACGGTGCTGCCCTGCACGGCTCCATGCCTGTTTCTGGTGCCATGCTTACTCAAGAATAAGTGGGCACCAGGCAGGATGGGCGCCCACATCTCCTGCGGTCTCGGGACGGTCCCGGGATCACTGGAAGATTCGGGTTTTCCCAGGGTTTCTTTATCCATGGGAAAACCCGTGCCTGTCCGTCCTGCCCCTGGGAGTCCCTATACACCATTTGGATGCACAGTGACAACCTGGGGACGATCCCATGAAAAAAGACCGGTGTGGAAACGGCCCAAGTCTAGCGAGTGCAAGCAAGGCCAAACAAGCGATCACAGAGGACAACCAAAACCGATGAGCTTGGGTGGATTCCTTCAAAACGCGTATTTTCCTCAATCTCAGATATCAGGACAAAGCTCAAAAATTCACAGTGAATACAGAGGAGGGAACTAAACCCATGCAGACCTTTCACAGCATAAATTCACCCCAAACGTTTGCATATTCAGGAGTACAAAAGACCAGAGAAGTTAGAGTGATTATCTAGGCTGACCATATAAAAAGGAGGACAGGGCTCATGTAACTTTAACAGTTGCAGAGAAAAGGGAATTTCAGCCGGCGTCATTTGTATGCAATTAGTTCCTGGTGGAATTCCCTCTTCATCACGTTAAAACTGCAGGGGCCCTGCCTTCTTTTGTATATGGTCACTCTAGTACAGTGCCTGCAACTTTAACTGTTGTGATGAAGAGTGAATTTCACCAGGAACTAATTGCATACAAATGACAGTAGCTGAAATTCCCTTTTCTCTACAACTGTTAAAGTTACAGGAGCCCTGACCTGGATTTTATCTGGTCAGCCTAGATTATCCAATTCTGAAATGGGTATGAAGGGTCTCTCTCTCTTCCTTCCTTCCCTGATGCCAATTTGCTGCTGAAACAAACCTATAATAAAATATATTAATTGGGCCCAGGTTTGAGGAAAAGCTTAAAAGGAAAATCTCATTGCTCTACACGAAGACATGCAAAAACAGAGAAAAAAAACCTTAACCGTTCTATTTTTAAATATTGGGCTGCAGCAGCCAGCTTAGAGGAACACGCAAGTAGGACACACCATAAATATTTTGGAAGGAGCCCACAATGGAACCACAGAGTAGAGAATGAGAAAGGGCTTCCTTCCTTTTATCATCTCTGCGTGCAGATGTTACCATTTTTGCTCTGGCGGCTGAAACCAAAACAGAGACATCTGAACCAACACCACCCAAACAATTCCTTTCAGAAACCCCGCTGTAACAGTTGCTGCCTTTTCTGACAGTCTCAGCCAGAAAACCAAAACGGCTGGGAGGCATCGCGAACGGAGCTCTTGCTGTAGCACCAAGAATGCAGCAGGTCTGGGGACCGGAAAGGGGAATTCTCCGAGCCTGTTGGGTCTGTGCTTGTCAGCTGTGCTACCTCTCTGCTATCACAAACCTAGCTGGACAGTGATAGAGTCAGAGGGTTTAGTTGGCTAGGATTAGGGTGACCATATGAAAAGGAGTACGGGGCTCCTCTACCTTTAACAATTGCATAGAAAAAGGGATTTCAGCAGGTGTCATTTGTATGCATGCAGCACCTGGTGAAATCCCCTCTTCATCACAACAGTGAAAGCTGCAGGAGCTACGCTAGAGTGACCAGATACAAATGAAGGCAGGGCTCCTGCAGCTTTAACTGTTGTATTGAAGAGGGAATCTCAGCAGGTGCTGCATGCGTACAAATGACACCTGCTGAAATCCTCTTTTCAGTACAATTGTTAAAAATACAGGAGCTAGGGTGACCAGATAAAATCTAGGTCAGGGCTCATGTAACTTTAACAGTTGTAGAGAAAAGGGAATTTCAGCCAGTGTCATTTGTATGCAATTAGTTCCTGGTGATATTCCCTCGTCATCACAACTGTTAAAGTTGCAAGGGCCCTACCTTCTTTTGTATATGGTCACTCTAGCATAGTGCATGCACCTTTAACTGTTGTGATGAAGAGGGAATATCACCAGGAACTAATTGCATACAAATGACACTGGCTGAAATTCCCTTTTCTCTACAACTGTTAAAGTTACATGAGCCCTGACCTGGATTTTATCTGGTCAGCCTAACAGGAGCCCTGTCCTCCTTTACATATGGACACCCTAGCTAGGATTCATCTCCAGGTCAGGATCAGAAATAGGATTTGCCTTTCTCAGTCAAATCACTACTTTAGCTTCCTGTTTTATTTCCAGCCAGGTGCTTCAGAAGCAGACCACCAACATGAATATTTATTTATTTAATTTATTATTACATTTATATCCCATCTTTTTTCCTCCTTAAGGAACCAACGGCGGTGTACATAAACTCCTTGGTTTCATATTCATTTCACTGAGCTGCTGTCCTGGTGTTTTGTTAACCCATTGAGCATTCAGGACAGGACAGGATAAGAATTTAATCACATGGGCAGATATTGGGAGAGGGTATACAAATAGTAAAATGTAATCATGATAATCAAGAGGGTTACCAACATTTTTTTCTGCCAAGGCTCTTGTTCTTTTATAACCACTGGGTAACAAACAAAAATTCAACAAGGAAGCATTTCCGCCCAACATACAGCAATGTTGCATTTCTGCTGTAAGAATACAGGAGCCCTTCCAGGAAAAAAATGGATATCCATAGCTAGCATGGCCTTTAGCACTTATACACTGCCTTTTTTTCTCCCCAAGGAACCCAAGGTGATGTACATAATCCACCTCCTCTCCATTTTATCCTCACAACAACAACCTTGTGAGGTAGGTTGGGCTAAGAGTCTGTGACTGGCCCAAAGTCACCCAGTGAGCTTCCACGGCCAAGTGGGGACTCGAACCCGGAACCCCCGGTTCCCAGTCCAACACTCTCATCACTACACCACACTGGCTCTCAAATAATGAAGCAACTAATGAAGTGGATTCCAGTCCATAAAAGCTTGCGCAATAATCAACTGGGTGGCCTTTAAGGAGCCAAAACACTCAGTTTCCGGGTAGTTTTTCAAAGATGATGGTGAAGTCCCAATGGACTTGGCACTGTACCTCTTAGAGCTGGGGCACCCTGCACTAGAGAGCGCCTTCTTCCCTACAGTTTAGACACTTCAGGTCAATGTGGTACTGCATGCAACGAGTTCCAATAAGTATATAATACTCATGCCTCAATGAAGGCATTCGCCTAGAAGGTGCCACAGCCCAGTTTGCCCTAGCTCTCTAAATTCTGCACTTACCAATTTGATGGGTTGGGAGGAGAAATACTATCATAAATAAATAAGCTTTCATCCGAATACTGAACAGTGGCATTTGCTTGTAAACGACCCATTCACACTCACAGAGAGACCTCGCCACTATTGTGCATGCCCCAGTAACCTGTTGACTGGATTCCTATAACGTGCTGTACGTGGGACTGGCCTTGAAGGCAGCTCAGGAACTCAGGATGGTCCAGAATTCAGCAGGCGGGTTGGCATTTGGTGCTAGCCGCTGGGGGCATTTCACTCCCCAATACTACAGGAGCTCCAGTGGCTACGAATTCGTTTCCAGGCCAAGTTCAAGGTGCCAGTTTTTACTCTGAACCTCTCTACTGTCCAGGGCACCTGGCAGGGGGTGCCTTCTCCCCTGTAAAGGGAACCCCCCAATTAGAACACCAACTACTCCTGGCCAAGCAACTCCAAGGGCTCTTGCCAGTGGGTTCCTGCTGGAGTATGGTAGGCTGACCAGTTAAAATCCAGGTCAGGGCTCATGTAACTTTAACAGTTGTAAAGAAAAGGGAATTTCAGCCAGGGTCATTTATATGCAATTAGTTCCTGGTGAAATTCCCTCTTCATCACAACAGTTAAAGTTGCAGGCACTATACTAGAGTGACCATATACAAAAGAAGGCAGGGCCCCTGCACCTTTAACTGTTGTGATACACCAGGAACTAATTGCATACAAATGACACTGGCTGAAATTCCCTTTTTTCTACAACTGTTAAAGTTACATGAGCCCTGACCTGGATTTTATCTGGCCACCCTAGTATGGGCCCCATGCCACCCCTTGATGCAGAGAATGCTCTGCTTCCTCCTCAGATGTGGCAAATGCCTGGATGGGCAAAAGGCGAGTTTTCAAATGATATGATTGTTTTAAACAGTAGCTTGATATGTTATTGTTCTTCAAATTGCAAATCTTTATAAGTTGGAAAGCAGACTAAAATATTATCTAAGTAAATAAAAAACAAAAGTGTCTTCTTCCTTCCTGAATAAAGCTCCTTAATTGAGAAGTTGCCATTTGAGCAACTTATTGAAAGGTGGTGAATATTTTCACTCCCTGCCCACTTAAAAAAAACAATAGAAGGGGTATACTGCAAAGGTTACAACCTGGGAGTGAATCAGTCCTATCTGGAAAATCTAAAGCAGAGGCAACACAACATGTGAATTTTTCCATCCTGTTTTATGTACAGTGGCTGTATAGCGTTTCCAGTCCATTAGGAAAAAGGGAAAAGAATTAGCCCTAAGAACAGCAAAAGCAGCAGCAAAAACCAAAGACTTGGCAAGTGGAACGAATTTCCATTATTTAAATAGTGGAAGATGTTTTAATGTTGAAAGTGAAATGTGGCAAACAGTAAGTCGAGTAAGATGTAGCTGAATACAGTAGGAATGTTTATTTCATGGTGAGTCTACATTACAACTCGATCATTGTTTAAATATTTTTTTTTAAAAAACCCAATAGGCGGTGTCTTTCCAACCAGAATTGCCTTTCTGGGCTGCTTCACCTATGCACATCCGTCACTTGGTGACTGCGGCATCGATCGACAGTGGGCATGTGGCAAATGAGATGTCACGGACGACACTACCTTTGCATCCCCTGATGTCACCCCAAATTCAATGCTTTCCAATGGAGCCCGCTCACACATGTCTGCTGCCAAACTAATCCTTCATTGCTTGGGACTTTCCCCAATGGTAACTACCCAAATAACTTAACTAACCTTGAAATGTAAAGCCATATAGGTAAAGCATGTTCGAACGCAGATAGGGCCGGCCTCAATTTCAGGCACCCTGGAGCAGTTCCCCCATCCCCTAGGCTAGGCTGACCAGATAAAATCCAGGGCAGGGCTCATATAACTTTAACAGTTGTAGAGAAAAGGGAATTTCAGCCAGGATCATTTGTATGCAATAGTTCCTGGTGAAATTCCCTCTTCATCACAACTGTTAAAGTTGCAGGCACTGTACTAAAGTGACCATATACAAAAGAAGGCAGGGCCCCTGCAACTTTAACTGTTGTGATGAAGAGGGAATTTCACCAGGAACTAATTGCATACAAATGACACTGGCTGAAATTCCCTTTTCTCTACAACTGTTAAAGTTACATGAGCCCTGACCTGGATTTTATCTGGTCACCCTACCCTAGGCCTAATCCACACCAAGCAGGATATTGCACTATGAAAGCGGTATATGGCATGTGTCAACGGGCCCGCACAGTTGTCAGTGCACTTCAGTACCTCTATAAAGCAGTAGTGTGGCTTCTGCCTTTTATATACCACTTTCATAGTGCAATATCCTGCTTCATGTGGATTAGGTCCTAGTTTGGGTAAGCCAACATCTTTCGACCTAAACTCACATGCGGTTGCTGTGAAGCAGCCCTGTGAGCTCCTTTGTAGTCAGGGAAGGAGCTCAAATGTAAAAAATTAAGTTAACCACCACAGACCAAAACCTTCACTTCATTCCAACTGGACCACTGGACACAGTGGAGGGGAAGGCTATGACTTTTCAATGAGCTTTAAGCATGCTTTTACACACACACTCCCACACCACGGCTAGGCATGGTTAGGGTGACCATATGGAAAGGAGGACAGGGCTCATGTATCTTTAATAGTTGTGTAGGAAACAGAATTTCAGCAGGTGTCATTTGTATGCATGCTGCACCTGTGAAATTCCCTCTTCGTCACAACAGTTAAAGCTGCAGGAGCCCTGCCCTCTTTTGTCACCCTAGCTAAAGAGAGCAGGGCTCCTGCAGCTCTAACCATTGTGATGAAGAGGGAATTTCACCAGGTGCTGCATGCATACAAAGGACTCCTGCTGAAATCCCCTTTTCTATACAGCTGTTAAAGATACAGGAGTCCTGTCCTCCTTTCCATAGGGTCACCCTAGGCATGGTTGGGCACTGGCCGAGAGCCAACAGGGGGCCAACTGAGAAGAACCCATCGAAGTAGCTCCTCCTCTTTCCTATTGCAACCCCTTGTTCACCTGCTTCTTGCTCTGACAACAGAGGTGGTAAGAAGGAAGAGCAGGAGATGCCATGGCCTGCTTGCCCCCTGGCTCTCTGCCTGTCAATCAAGCAAGTGGGAGCCATGATGAGGAAGAGGAGGAGGAGCAGGAGCAGCTGGTGACCACGGTGGTGAGAAGGCAGACTCATGGAGGGAGGGGGACCATGGAGGGTGTCTCTGGTTGAAACTGTCTTGGATCAACTGCTTCCCCCTCCCCGCAAAGGTAGACAGGGAGATTCCATTATCCTCATCCTCAAAGGAAGCTGGCGCTTAATAACTTCATTTGCACCAAACACAACACAGAGAAGGCCAGTCTTGTTTCTGCCCCTAACTTTTAAAGGGGCTGAAAATGCTCCAGAGAAAGAAATGCTCCCTGGCACTGTGGTTTGCAACTTCTCCGCTTCAAGGGCAGGCTTAGGGTCTTATTCCCCACCCCCCTGCAGCTTCCAGGCAGGAAGGGACAAGCACAGATCCCCTTCCTCTCGGTCTGGAAAGAGAAGCAAGTGAGCTGTAAGAGGCCCTTCATGTTTGCCAATCTAAGTGCTGCTGTCTTTTCATTTCAAAACTAGGAGTTGAAACGTAAGGCACCACTCGAAACGTTGCATGGGGCTTCTTTAAATTACAAAAATGCTGGATTCGTTTTATCACCACCACTCAGACGCCAGCGCAAAGGCGTACGCCCTGCGATTATGCAGCTCAAGTGTTACTATTTAAAAATTCAAACAGGAAATCTAGGAGTTGCAAAGCACTGAACCTTTGCCTGGAGGTCATGATGCCTTCAAAATAACTCTCAAATGTCAAACATTTTATGGACTCTGACTTTTCCTTCCCTTTTGCAATCTTGCAATAGACTGAACTGAAGAAGCTCAACAAGCAGCAGAGAAAGGAAACAGGGATAGGAGAGCAGTCTCTACAACCAAGGACAGATCAAGATGGATGGGCTTTCCCTAGAAATAGCATTTGCTAGAAATTACAGCAGTTTTCCTGAACCTGGTGCTCTCCAGATGCGTTGAACTGCAACTCCCGTCATTCCTAGCCAACATGGCCAATGGATATCAACCTTAATTGGTTTGTTTGGTAAATTATTCATCTAAAATTAACCGACTAAAGCTTTAGTAAGGGCTTTCCCAACTTGGTGCCCTCCTACAACCCCCATCATCCATACTGACTAGGGATGGTGGGGATTATAGGACAACACAGTTCAAAGCTATACATTTTACACATGTGTGTGCAAAAATGTGCTTTAAACTGTTTAAATGTTAAAACAAGCCATGAAGACTACTTCCTACATTTGCATGGAAATGTACAGAAGGCGATTAAGAGCAAAATGAGCTTTGAAAAGGCAGAAACGTCTCCAAATGTTGTCGAACTCTGGTTAGAAACTAGTTTTGTAAGAGGTCCATTCTTGACAGGGGAGTATTGGGGGAATACAACGCTGCCATTCCCCCCCCCCCCCCCCAATTTCATTTCTCCATACTCTGATCACAGTGGAGGCTAGTGGCTCCAATGTCAGTGAGGTGGTGAATCCGCTCTGGGTTTCAGTCAGAACCACTCAGAACTCTAAAGGAGCTCTCCAAGCCAGTCAGGATTCTAAAGGAGCTGCTCCTTTAGAGTTCTGACTGGCTCTGACTGAAACCTGGAGTGGCTTCACCATCTCACTGACATCGGAACCGCCAGCATCTGCTGCCTGTTCATCCAAGCCATCTTTTGCCTCTGGGGTTTCCAACTGGGGGAGCAGATGGCACCATTAAAGGGGGCAGTTTTGATCCCCTAGTTCAGAGATAGGCAACCTCAGGTCACCTTAATGTTCCCCATCGCTGTCCTACTGGCTGACTCCTTTCTCAAGAGTCTTCACAGGATGCATGAGGAGACACCCCTATTGCCTCCCCAAATAATGCTTCGGTGTAGCCAAAAGCGTTACTCTCCCACTTTCTCATCAAACCCCCCCCCCCAAAAAAAAAATTAAGACGCACGCCAGACCCTGCAGCATAGGCAGTTAAGTTGATTTTTGACTTCCTGCCAAAGGCCCACGAAGTACAGTTTTCTATTGAAAGAAACTTTGTTTTGATTCTGGGGGTAAAAACAAAAAAACAAAAAATGAGATCCGCTCCTCCCAATGGTACTGGAAGGACAAAAGTCCTAACTGAGAGTTGCGATCTTTCTGAGCTATCAGAGCAAGGTGTAGGGCAGGGCGAGGCAGGCTGAGAGATAAAGAGTACATTCAAAACACCTCCTTGGCCAAAGGATCTGCAGCTGATGCAGGCTGAAGTTGAAAGGCAGCTGAATTTCATCATGCAAACCAGAGGTCACAAGAGAACAGATTGGAACCTTGGGTGTCAAACGGGGGTGGCTTTGCGCAGGGCAGCTAGAAACTGGCTCTGACTGAAACCCGGAGCGGATTCACCATCCCACTGACATCGGAGCCACTCGGCGGATCAGCCGGGTGTCCATCCTGGCTCTGTTGCGTTGCACACCTGCATGATTGTTGGCGGGGGGGGAGGTAGAAATACTGCCCTGTGTACTTTGCATCCTTTCAATTTAGCTCTTAGTAGAACAGAGGGGGACTCTCGTCACATGTTCTTTTTTGGAGAGGTGCACAACCTTTTTCTGACTCGAGGGCCGCACTGCAGGGATCCCAGCAAGATTGCAGAGGGGAGACACACACACACACCGTGACCTTAATTGGGATTACTGCTTCGCTGCCACCAATAGCAATTTTGGGGTCATGGACTCTCTGCACCACTGGTGTAGACTTAATATACTTGCTTCGGTACATTTGTACCTAAAGAGAGAAAACGACAAAAGGGGTATGCGACCTGCATGTTATGTTAACACTGAACCAGGACTAGGGAGGCCCACGTTCCAAATCCTGACTCGCTCTCGCACTTTTGATCAGCCTAACCGACCCCACAGAGTTGCTGTGAGGATAAAAGGACTTTGTGTATTGGCACCCTGAGAGGAAGAGGGATTAGAAGCTAAACAAAACAATAATTGTAACTCCGCCATGTATTTTCAGAGAACTAGCTGCAATATCCTGCTGAGCGTCCACAGTGAACCCGGGTTTGCCTTTGCATAATGGCTGAGAGACGCTTAAAAGCATTCAAATGGGACGTGCCCCGATGCAGCATTGCAAGGTGTGTTACATCTGCATTTTGCAGTGACCTTGGGTTGTCACAGAGTCGTGCCCATTACACTTCACTGGAGGTGACTTGAGGAAATCGGTTTTGCTCGCTTTTTGGGCCAGAATTTGGGAGGGAATTTCCTTCCAGATGTCTCTCCACCATTGTTTTAATTGTATATATATTAATTTTGTAAACTGCCTTGAGTCCAAGTATTGGAAAATGGGTGAGATATAAAATAATAATGGAAGACAGCCTTCTCTGTGGTGGCCCCGAACCTCTGGAACAAACTCCCATCGGAGGTCCGCCATGCATCATCCTTGCAGGCTTTCAAGAAGGCCTTAAAAACATTTTATTTTACCATGGCCTTCCCATGATGAATACAGTTATTGCTGGTACTGTTGTTCCTGCTGGTTTTATTGTTGGTTTTATTGTTTAATTGCTGTTTTATTGCAATCATGTTTTTATTGCTTTTAAGATTTTATGTATTTTATTGTTGTAAGCCATCTTGTTAAGGCCTCGGCCTTGATGAAACATTTTAAATAAAATAAAATAAATAATAATGTTATGATTAACCTTCTATGGCTTGGCTTGCAAAAATCATCACCTGTTACTTTCTCAGTAACCACCTTTCCGACACGCCCCATTCTAAGCTTGTGGAATACTTCATCCTAGGCCAAACAGTGTAGATTGACTGTTTAGCCTAGAACAGGACAGGAAGTGACTGGCATGCAGATGCTGAATCGGGACATGAGGTGACCTCTGATTTCCTCCACTTTTTGAACCTGTGACTTCCTCAGCAATGTGGGCTGATAGGTGGGCATAAGCGTTTGGCGTTGAGGTGTAAATCGTCTGGTGGGAAATGTATGGTTACAGATAAACCTCCTTTTCTGACTGAGGACAAGGCAATTCTAAGGTCCAAAAGATGGATGTTCCAATTCTATTCCAGTGCAAGGATAACAGACAGTGGGGTGGGCTGTCTCCTGAATTAAAAGCAGCTCAGAGCCATAAGCTTTGAAGTAAGTGCCAGCAATCTCAATGTGAAAAGGATGCCAAGGGAGGGAGTGTCGAATCTCAGCCTTTTCTGTTTCTTTTCACAGATTGGGCGGAAATGAGAGACAGGCAGAGAGGAGGCACATAGGAAGCTGCCTCGTTTAATGAGCCAGACCCTTGGTCCATCTAGCCCTGTACTGTCGACACCGACTGGCAGCTTCCTATGTGCCTTCTCTCTCTGTCTGTCTCTCCAGGGTTTCAGGCAGGAGTTTTTCCAGCCCTACCTGGAGATGCCTGGAATTGAACCTGGGACCTTCTTCATGGACCTTCTCCTTCTCAAGAAAGAGAGAGATTATTCCACGAAGATTCCTTTCCTATTAATTGGCAAAGGTCATCAGCTTCTTTTAGGATGCTTCAGGTCATGTCATCCCCAGCTCAAAGGTCAAGAGTCATGTTCATCTTTTGACAGGCTGGCAGCTGATCATGCAAAATTCACCTTTACCTGTCACCTATGCACACAAATGGAGCCTTTTTCATTACATGCCAGCAATATGGTGGAAGATGCTCAGATGTTATCTTTTTATGACTACTGTTTCTGATGTGCTCTCCCAACACTACCCAACGGCAGTAGAATAAGCCAGTACTGAGGGAGGGTGTGTGTGCTCCGTGGCCAGGCACGTTTTGCATGCAGAAGAGTGCAGGTTCAATGCTTGGTTTCTACGGTTAGAAGAATCACGGAAAGCCGGTGCTGGGAAAGACACTCTCTCTGCCTGATATCCTTGAGACCCACTACCAGTTAGCAGTGGAGGCTGGTGGCTCCGATGTCGGTGGAACAGTGAATCCGCTCCGTGTTTCAGTCAGAACTTTAAAGGAGCTCCGCAGCTTTGATAGCTCCTTTAGCGTTCTCACTAAAACCTGGAGCGGATTCACCTCCATACTGACATTGGAGCCACCAGCCTCCACTGCCAGTAAGCATAGACTAGGGATGGGAACTTCAGCCCTGCGGGGTCAAATCCAGCTATCCTTGGAGCCAAATCCAGTCCTCTGTTCCCTCAGAAAGCCATGCCCCTTTCCTCTGGCCCCACCCCCTTTCCCTCTGCACTGGTCTTTTGGTGGTTTGTTTTTTATGCAACTGGATACTGAAAGGTTGAAATGCTGCTCCTCAGGCTAATCTACTGGCAGGAAGAGCTTTACGCTGCAACACATTGGTGTTTTTTTTGTAATTCTGGCCCATTCCTTCTGCACTTGGCCCCACCCCACAGAATCATCGAATAGTAGAGTTGGAAGGGGCCTATAAGGCCACTGAGTCCAACCCCCGGCTCAGTGCAGGAATCCACCTTAAAGCATCCCTGACAGATGGTTGTCCAGCTGCCTCTTGAAGGCCTCCAGTGTGGGACAGCCCACCACCTCCCTAGGTCATTGCTTCCATTGTCATACTGCTCTAACAGCCAGGAAGTTTTTCCAGATGTTCAGCTGGAATCTGGCTTCCTGTAACTTGAGCCCATTATTCTGCATCCTGCACTCTGGGATGATCGAGAAGAGATCCTGGCCCTCCTCTATGTGACAACCTATTAAGTCTTTGAAGAGTGCTATCAAGTCTCCCCTCAATCTTCTCTTCTCCAGGCTAAACATGCCCAGTTCTTTCAGTCTCTCATCATAGGGCTTTGTTTCCAGACCCCTGATTGTCTGTGTTGCCCTCCTCTGAACACGCTCCCCTTTGCCTTCAGCTCTGCCCACCCAAGAGCTTATCTGAAATTTAAATTGGCCCTCTGGTTGGAAGAGGTGCAAGACATTGCTGGGCTGGATGCATAAGCAAACTGACCTCCTGCTATAGGGCAGCCCAGAAGGTAGAACTGTAACCGAGAGATGCCTCTGCCTTTCCCATCGCAACCTAGTCAGGTCATGCATGGCAGGGAAGACAAAGCACACTGGGGGTTGGAGAGGGATGTATCCCGGAGGAAGCTGACAGGTGGGAGGTTCAGGGTAGATGAAAGGAAGTCCTTCTTCTCACAGTGCATAGTCAAGCTATGGAATTTGCTACTGCAAGACGGCTTTCAAAGGGGGTTGGATAAATTCTTGGGGGAGAAGAGCTTATCCATGGCTACAAGTCCTGATGGTTATGTGCTACTTCCAGTCTCAGAGGCAGTCAGCCTATATACACCAGTTGCTGGGGAACATGGGTGGGGGGGGGGTGCAGTTGCCCTCATGTCCTGCTTGTGGGTCCCTGGTCAACAGCTGGTTGCTACTGTGGGAACTGAATGCTGGACTGATCAAAGCCGCTGGGGTTTGTAAGACATGGGATTGGAAACTGCTCTTTGCTGCTCAAGTTCCTGGGTGGCGAGCCATGGTAGGCGGGGTGGGGATAAGGGGGTAAGGGATTGGAAGGGCTGCAGTGGATAGCTCTCCTGAGGCCCTGCCTATGCTCCCACTGGATGGCTTCCAACACTACTACTGTGACCTTTCTGTGAAGGGCAGTTCAATCCGTGGGAGGGAAACCCCAGCAGGCAGGCAGGCAAGCAGGCAGGCTCAGGGAGGAAGGGAGACACCCTCCCTTCTTTGCCAGCAACTGGATTGGGGGGGGGGGGAAATCTCCCACCGGTGTCATGCACAACCTCTGAACCCTTTAAGTCACTGGAAGTTTTCAAAAGTAGCTGGAAGCGCAGGGAGGAAAGAAAACCGCACATACGTGCCATCAAATTGATACGGAATAGATAAGAGACCGGCCTTTCCCAATTTGGGGCCCTCCAGATGTGTTGGACTGGCTGGGGGATGCTGGGAGTTGTAGTCCAACACATCTCAAGGGTTCCAGATTGGGGAAGGCTGATATAATGAAAACAAGGATGGCAGGTAAGGCCCAAGAAAGGCCACTACCATGAAACAGCAAGGGGTTCCAATGAGGCTGTGTGAACACTCTTGAAATGCAGGAGGGTTCTAGGGCAGCAGTGGCCTTATGGGGTCCTCCACAGGATACACGTGGCTACTCTTTCTAACATTGACGGCATCTCTACCAGCACTCCACCTACACAGGGTTTGACTGTTGCGCCCCTGTATGTGAGGGAAGACAACAGACACAGGCAGTGCAACCCACTCAACTCCGTATGCCTACACCCAAAAGGAGTCACGCACGGTGTGTAAACAGGGCATTCGGCTGAATAGAAAAAAAACCTTGCAGGATAAACCAGATTGTGTGTATTGTTTGCAAGTTGTATAAAGCAGTGTATAAGGCGGTGCTGGGTGCAGAGTTCAGTTTTTGGCCGTAATCCAACAGAGTGAGGCACACTTATTTATTCCTTGTTTTAATTTGTATCCCAACTTGCTACCAAGAAAATGGCCCTCAAGGCAGTTAAAGTCAGTGTGGCATAGTGGCTAAAGTGTTGGACTGGGAGTGGGGAGATCTGGGTTCTAATCCCCACTCAGCCATGGAAGCTCACTGGGTGACTTTGGGCCAGTCACAGACTCTCAGCCCAACCTACCTCGCAGGATTGTTGTTCTGAGGATAAAATGGAGAGGAGGAGGATTATGTATGCCGCCTTGGGTTCCCCGGAAGAAAAAAAGGCAAGATATAAATGCAATCATCATCATCCCACTGAAATCAAGAGATTTGAAGGAACTTCTCACGTGGATGGACTGAAGCTCCAGCCTTTACAGCTGCAACAAGATGATTGAAAGTGGATTCCTGGTGGGCCTGATTGAACGTTAGGATTGACTACTGGGGCACTGAGAAGATCCTCTACCTACAATTAACACAAGCAGGACTCTGTAGATTATAGGTGGGCAGAAGGTGGATCTCCAGATTTTTGGGAATTCAACTGCCAGGAGCCCCAGCCAGGAATACTAGGAGCTGAAGGCCAAATCGACTGGAGATCTGCTTTCTGCTTAGCCTCATGTAAATTATACAAAAGCAGTTTTCTGCTTTTCTTGGTGCAGAATTTGAGACACAATGCGAAAGGCTGCGGGTGGGGGGTGGGGAGCAGAACATACAAATAGCTATAAAGGCCCTTTCACAGAATAGGTGTGAATGCAGCCTTCGGGCCAGATTAGGTAAGAACAACCCAGTGGAGGCAGGTGGTTCCGATGTCAGTGGAGCGATGAATCCACTCCGGGTTTTAGTCACAACCAGTCAGAACTCTAAAGGAGCTATCCAAGGTGCATTGGATAGCTCCTTTAGAGTCCGGACTAAAACCCGGAGAGAATATACCGTGCCGCTGACATTACAGCCACCAACCTCCACTGGAATAACCTTTGGACGTATTCCTGCACAATGGGGAAATAAAACGAGAGAGAGGGTGCAAAACCTCTATCAGCCAATGCCACCAAGTGAGGCCCATGGAGTTTGAGGAGGAAGGACCTGGCCGGTGCAACGCCTACTAAATCATCCTGTCTTACAGTGTTTACAAGTACGGCAACAAAACCATTTCAGTTCAAATACTCTCGGCTGTTGGCAGAGAAACCATTTGGAGATTCAGATCTCAATCGATTTAGGGCACCGGGGAAACATGCTGGCAATTTTTCAGATCCAAACTTTTCCAGCGTGACCTGCGTCACGCTGCTAATCCTATCCTGCCTTCCCTTCCTCCCAAGTACAGAAAGCTCCATACGGGGCCTTTTCTGGTTCAGCAGTGCTCTGCCTTTGCGGATTCCTCCTCCTCCTCCTCCTGCCCTACCTACTGCCAAGAGAGGGAAACGAAGGAATGCACGCATTCTTCTGGAGAGGCCCCGGCTGGCTGCTGGAAAAGGAATTTTCTCCAACGTCTGGCCCTATTGTTCGCGGACATAAATAGATCGGTTTGCAGTACATGCCAGATCCCTGTTGTGGAAGCAGGGGGGTGCTTTATAGAAATCAGGGATGGCACAAGGGATTGCGCTGCCTGAAGCCATGCAGACCCCTTCTCCTTCCTCATGGCACTTCTGGGCCTTCCCACCCCTCAGTCCCACACTCTGAGGAATGGGCCCTTCCTCGGAGTGAGGCGGTGTGGGAGAAGATGGTCTCAGAGAATGCCTGCAGCGGCAGCAAATACTATTTAAAGCTTGAAGTTTAACTTTTAATTTGAACGTAACTTAAGCTTTAAACCACGTTTGTGGCCATCAAGGCAAAGAGGAAGTGAGTGTCATAAGGGCGATCTGGGACCACCTTGCCCATAATGGCTCGCTCTGTCCCAGTCCAGCATACTAATCACTACCCCACGCTGCCTCTAGCTACAGATTTTCTCCTGATAGCTGGGGATCTTCAGGGAGTGGGTGGTTTTTTTTGTTTGTTTGTTTTTGAAATGTGATATCCTTCTGAGTTTTGAGAAGGATCTACCCCTTCAGCTGAGGGGAGGAGGCAAAGAAACAGTTGCTGGCAGTCTGAACTGGAAGTCTGAGACACGGAGGCAGCTGTGAGTTGGCTTAGACATCTTTGGGGTGCACTTGCTTCCTTTGAGAAATTAATACAGGATCAGCTGTTTTGCTATCTGCTTACAAGGGTGCATTTGCCGCCTCTACGTTCTGCTTGCATATGTGTAAATAAAGCAGATATGGGGAGGAAGCCTCCGGCGCTCTCTCAGCCAAAAGAGGTGTAGCTTTTGCCCCTGCAAAATGTAAAAAACAGCAACAACGAAGCAAGGTTGCTTTTCATTTGCAAAGACTGCTGGAGTGGTCTTTTGTTGGTGGTTTAGTTCTTTACAAAGTTGATAAATATTCGTTTCGGCAACTAGGGGCCTATTGAGTAAAGGGAAAAGTACCATGCAGCTTAAACAGCAATTAATTTCTGCATGGCGAGACTTTGGATTCCTCAAGCACTGCAGCGTTAGGAAGCAAAATTAAAAGGCGGCTTGTGGAATGATGTAGAAAGGTAAATGCAGTCAATAGACACGCAACCCTTGCAAATCGTTGCATGTCATCTGTCGTATATTAGAAGTTCACTCATGTCTAATTTACACATGCTTTCATCACCTGCTGGGTTTAATGTTCTCTCCTGGGGGTAAAGCAGCGGCCGCCAACAATGCACCATCAGCAACGCTCACCCCACAGAACGCCTCGTTTTTGCACCAAGGAAACTGTAGGTGTGCTTTCAACTAGCAGATCAATCCTCTTCATTCTCTGTGCCATAGACAGATTTTAATTATTTCATGCAACGTTAAAGAAATACGGTGTATTGTTAATTTACAACCTGATCTGATGCAGGTCTACTCTGAAACAATTCCCACTGAGCTCCACAGAGCCTGCTTTGGACTGCAAGAGGATAGCCATATCAGTCTGTCAAAGCAAGCCAGTGAAGAGCCCTGTGGTACCTTAAAGACCAACAGACTTATTTATTATTATTTATTTCCAATATTTATTTACCGCTCCACTTCCAAAAGGTTTCAAAGCGGTGAACAACAGTTAGAATAAAAGAATATAAGCACCATATTAAAAACTGCTATTTTAAAAGGAACAGAGCTCTGATAAAATCTGAGTTCTGGTAAAGCCGCAGCGGGTCAGTCAAGGAATAAGCTTTGGTGGAATAAACTTATGGGGAAATAAGCTTTCGTGGCAAGAAAGCCCAGTTTTCAGAGACGTATGAAGCAGTCCAGCAAGAGGACGGTTGTGGAATGCGCACATGGATGCAAAAACACAGACAGCTCCAGGCTAATGAAAGCTAATGTCAAGGTATCCATGCGCAAAGATGGATGATCACATATGTACCCCTATCTCTTGTGCAACCCATCAAAAGGCAGCTATAAACAAATTGATGCTCTGCAGTGTTTTTACTGCCTTGTGAACCCTAAGCCTATGAAGAGGAGTTCCGAAGAGATCACTGAAAGGTTTTTTGTGTGTCTCTTGGAGAGAATTTCCCATACCTTTCGCTGGCTGCTCCAGCAAGGTCCTGGTCACTACTTGAAATGAGAAGATGACTCAGAAAGTCGAAACGACACCTTCCAAAAGTTCTCAAGTGAATCGTAGAGCCGTGACAGCTCCTTGGAGCTGAGGTCAATGAAACCAGTGAGTCCACAGTGAGTGCCTAAGTGTAGTGGAAGCTGGTGGCTCCGATGTCAGTGGGGCAGTGAATCCACTCCGGGTTTCAGTCAGAATTCTAAAAGAGCTCTCCAAGTTGCAGCATCCATGTCAGCGGGGCGGTGAATCCGCTCCGGGTTTCAGTCAGAACTCTAAAGGACCTCTCCAAGGCGTTCTGACTGAAACCCGGAGCGGATTCACCGCCCCAGTCATATTGGAGCCACTCGCCTCCACTGCACATGTGAAAAAAGACGTAGTGAATACAACCGAACACAGGAGAGAACCCATTTCAGGGCTGAATCCAGCTTTCCACAACTCCCGTCAAGCCCTGTGAAAACAGCTTTAAAAAACGCCTTGCTTTATTACCTCCACCACTGCACCTCCACCATGTCAGCCAGCACAGCACTTCTGAGTGGCAAGAGACCTTCTTCATGTCGGCCCAGGGAGACAGGTAGCGGAACCGTCAAAGGCCTGCTGGGACCGGTTCACTTCACATCCTGCAAATAAACCTGCTGGCATCCACCATGACATGAACGCCACAGTTATTGCAGAGATGGAGGCAGCCAGGACAATGCTTGGTCACGCTGAAACGGATTCTCTTCAGTTTGTGCAACCTGAGGAGGTGGATAAATTATCTGGCACTTCGAAGCAGACCGCTTGTCCCTTACAGATCCTGGCTCTTCCCGCTTGTCCCTTAAAGATCCTGGCTCTTCCTCGTTATGGAAAGGAGTCGGGTCTGGACCTCAGGGGTAGACAATGCTTCTCTGAGGGAGGGAATGGCTCCTACTGACTGTCCGTCCAGGAGAGGCTGTAGAAATCCTGAACAGAGGTCTGGAGTTGGTTTTGGCAGGGATGAGAGCAACCACTTAATATTGCAATAATATATATATATATATATATATATATATATATATATATTTACATATGGGCATAGGCTTTTGTGGCAATGTGCCATACTAACCTCTAAAAATATATATTAATTCATTCATGTTATGTGTTAACCCTGCAAACATAATTTAATGTATTTTCAATATTACAGCCCCTTGAAGAAGACCTTTAAAAACAACACCTGCCGAAACACATTGGGTTTGAAATAAAGTATTTTAGCATCCTGAGTATTTTTAGCATCCTGCAACCTGTTTTGGACAGGGTTGTACCTTCTCCCCCAACCCTAAAAGACCACATTCATGTTTTGGGAGTTTTCCTAGACTCAGCGC
This sequence comes from Anniella stebbinsi, assembly GCA_029215795.1. Lineage (NCBI taxonomy): Eukaryota > Metazoa > Chordata > Lepidosauria > Squamata > Anniellidae > Anniella > Anniella stebbinsi. Next base: position 367,897,940 of record JARDYH010000001.1, read on the forward strand.
TATCGCTGGAGGCACAACTGGTGTCAGTAGCTAGGAGTGCTTTTTACCAGCCTAGACCGGTTTGCCAGCTGCGACTCTTATCGATATTGTCTCAGTGATACATGCCCTGTGACACATCCAGACTAGACTATTTCATCCCTCTCTATGTGGGGCTGCCTTTAAAAATAGTTGTTCAAGTGGTAACAAAATGTAGCGGCTTGGATGCTTGAGGCCAGGAATTCTGAAGCTATAACTTACATGTTCCCTCCAGATGTGTTAGAAAGTCACAGAATCTTTCCAGGCCCAATGTAAAGTGCTTGAAAACCCTAAACCGTTTTGGAGCAGGTTATTTTTTTATTTATGTATGTATTACATTTATATCCTGCCTTTTTTTTTCCTCCAAGGAACCCAAAGCGGCGTACATAATCCTCCATTTTATCCTAACAACAACCCTGTGTGGTGGGCTGGGCTGAGAGTCTGTGACTGGCCCAAAGTCACCCAGTGAGCTTCCATGGCTGAGTGCAGACTAGAACCTGGATCTCCTAGACTCCCAGTCCAAAACTCTAGCCACCACACCACACCGGCCTTTCTTAGAAGGACTGCCACCACCCACACAAACCTTCCCAAGTTCTGCACACAAGCTCACCATAGATGGGCAGGCACCAGAGACAGGGTTTTTTTGGTGGCACCTGTACATTTCTGGAACTCCCTCTCAAGGGATATACATACAGCCCTGTCGTTATTAGCTTTTAAACTGTCCTTAAAAACTGTTATTTTGAAAGGGCTGTCCTGAGTTTTGCACTGTTTTAAACTCCTGGTTTTTGTTTTGAAATTTTTCAGCTACATGTTTATGTTTTATTTGTGTGAGACATACGGAGTGCATTGAGAAGTTGTTCTGAAACACAAAGCTGATTACGAGGCTCAGTAAAAAGCAGCATCAAGGAGGAAAGTTTTCAAGACTCGGCTAAACACATGGACAGAAGGGGCAGAGTGTATGCTAGCGCAAAAAGAATTTCACCGTTTTGGAGACACTCAGCTGGACCAAATTTCCACCGATGCTTCCCCACAATGTTTGTACGCTCTTACTCCCCCTCTGGCTCTGTGTTGCAGAGCGACCCTATAGCCACATTTCCGCTAAAGTAAGTCCCACTGAGTTCAGTGGGGCTCACTCTTGTGTGCTTAGAATCACAGCCTCAGACGTTGTGGGGGGAAAGGTCTGCTAAAATGCCAAAGGCATACAAAGTACCACGGCACACCTTTCCACAGGAACATGAGGATCAGTGCTGAGAACCCTGGGTTTTGATTCGGAACTGATGAGTCAAAACCTCACATCTCTGGAGCTCTTACAGCTGACACTGGCAACTCTTAAGGGGTGGGTGGGTTGTCAAATCGATTGTGGGCTCGCTTCTGTTTCAGATTTGCATCCTGCTTTTGGTAGGGGCCATACCTCACGAGAATGCCACGCGCTTTATACAGAAGCCCCAGGTTCCTTCTCCAGTTGCATGGGTCCCAGGGAACAGGGGCAGGCAAGACCTGCCCCCAAAACGTGGGCAGCCAGTGCGAGTCAGAGGGGCCAGCGGTGGACTAGATGGCCAATGGTTTGACTGTTTATAGCAGCTCCACCCAGCCTTAGCCGAAAGTCTTTTGCCGCCTCAAGCAAAGTGGAAGCGCCACGGCCGCCAAAGGGCCTGCACTCCCTCGGACAGCTGCTCCCTCACTCGCTCTCTTCTTTCACTGTGGCAGCCACCCCTGCGTCCCACCCCGGCCATGGCCACAGCAGAGATGGTACGGAGGCAGTGGCGAGCCCTCCTGGCAGGGGTGTGAAGGGGCAAAGGGGGGTAATTCGCCCCTCTTTCTGGTTTGCCACTTGGCTCCACCAGTTCTGGAATTCACTACTGTGAGATGTAGTGACGGCCACCAATCTGAATGGCTTTGACAGGGTTGGGTAAATTCCTGGAGGAGGAGAAGGCTATCAGTGGCTACTAGCCCTGATGGTTATGTGCTACTTCCAGTATAGAGATATGCCTACATACACCAGTTACTGGGGAACATGGGTGGGAGGGTGTTGTTGCACCATGTCCTGCTTGTGGGTCCCTTGTCAACAGCTGGTTGGCCACTGTGCGAACAGAGTACTGGACTAGATGGACCCTGGGTCTGATCCAGCATCAGGGCTCTTCTTATGTTCTCCTTCCAAGAGGCAGGTTTGGATTTTTATTTATATTGTACTTAGCAAGCTGTGCTTCCAGTCCTGGGGCATCTTACAAAAAAATTATCAATACCAGCCAGTGTTCCACAGACCCTGCAAAAGGGCTATGCTGACAGTGAAATTTGAGAATGAAGGGAGAGATGGTGGGGAAGCTGGGCCATTCCCCAACCCTCCTGGAAGACTACTGCTGTGAAGGCTCCTCTTCCCTCCATCATCGCCACCACCAGCCATTGCAGCAGGATGCATGGAGTTAGATGGGGAAGGAAGTGGGAAGATTCCATCAGCACCTGCCAAAAGGCTGCTTAATGTTTTCCTCTTCCCTCCTGATTCCCTTTTCCTTGCATGTTGTGACTTTTAAGATCGTAAGCTTGTGGGCAGGGACTGTGTTGTTTTACTGACTGCATGTAAGTCACTCCGGGAGCCTCTTTGGTTGAGGAACAGGATAATCACACTTTAAATGAACACACTATACCTGTGGGGAGCCGCTGTTAGCTAGTGCCACTGTAGCCATCGTCAAGGATCCTGGGGAAGGGAGAACAGGGGCAATTTGTGTGAGAGGGGAGCTTTGGAGTATTATGTTTAACCTTCACTGATTTAAACCCATGTGGCATTTCAATCAAGAACATTATATATATATATATATATATATATATATATACACACACACACACACACACACACACACGAAAAATCAGTAGTTATGGGGAGTTCCCCACCCCGGTCCCTCTCTACATTTATTTTCGAAGCAGCAGAGAAAAGGTTAATCCAGTTCCCAAACCAGGCACAGGGAGAGCTGAACAATAGCCTCTCTGATAAAATTCCTTAATTCCACAGAGAAGGCCGGATACGTCAGCTGCTGCGCACCATCCTCCTGGCAGGCACTCAGTATTCCTGGGGGCCCCTCACCCCTCCCTCCTTGAGGAAACTGGGGATAACCCAGTGGAGCAGGAAGGAAAGAGAGTCCCTTGCCAGTATGCGAGGCCGAAGACGGGGCCTTTCGAAGGACCATCTCAAACACTGCATTAATTCCACATTTGCTCGACGGGAAACAGCGGCCCGGCACTCCACCACACGCCACCTGTTAGTGGCACAAAGAGGGGACTTAGAGACGCTCCAGCACAGAGCAGCTCTTTACGCCCGTCCATCGGTTCTTTGTACGGCCAACGACTGGCTACTAGGTCAGTTCAACTAGCAGAGGGATGAATCCTGCACAAGCCTGGTACGGTACGAAGAGACAATTCTCAACAAAAACAGATTTTTAACAGGCCACAACCGCAGTAGATTGCACCTGGTAACCGAGGTGCCTTTCGTGGGGGGCGTGGAGAGGTACCTCCACCTCGGTGGCCAAGTCATGATGGATCTCATTCAAACACAAGCAGGATTTGAACAAGCCCACCCTGCTGCCCCTATGCGTTCAAAGAAGGGCCAGTGCTGCCCCCGGTACCTGGCAGCCCATGTTCCCCACTACCAACAAACATGGCACACATGAAAAGGGGCCCGAAGTATGTACCCACGTACAGGGCATGGGGTGGATTCTGACAAGCAAAATGTGAACCGTTGACACAAATGAATCATTTTTTGACAATGTCAATTGCAGACATGGAAAGCCACGGACAACAAAGAGTTAAAGGCCCCTACCACCTACGCTCAGGTGCAGATGCAGTTCGTGCTTCCTGTGCTTAGTTTTGAGTTCAAAAGTTAACATTTTGTGTAGTTTGACCGTAAAGCACAGAGCGCAGGTTTTGGAGTGAACACTGAATTCACTGCCCCACTAATATCAGAGCCACCAGCCTCCATTGACTTAAGACACAGTTTAGTGTGACATCTACAAACCCTCTAACCATGGCAGACACTAACCAGGCCTCCTAACCACGTTTTGCAAACTCACTTCCAACCTTGATTTCATGCTCTAGTGAAGATGGGAACAACCCTGCTTAACATCTCTGCGCATGGATGAAAACCTCTTTACCTGTCAACCCTTATCTGCTCCCAATGTGACGTACTTCTACCTAAGATGATCATGGAAGAGGTTGTTTTTTAACACGCACACAAAATCAGATCGGAAACATTTGGGCTTGTAATCACAACAGTTTATATAAGTGTCCAGCAAATGCCTTCCCTCTTACAGCTGACAAGTCAGAGCTTTGGAATTTGGCATTGGTATATTCAGTGAGCGAATCAATTATTATATAAAAAGGAAGCAAATGCAAATTCCCCTCCTCCTGCCCTGGCACACCCCAAAAAGACAGGCTTTTCTAGGCAACCTCACAAGAGGAGACTGGAGCTTTCAGAAGCAACAGAAATGATTGTGTTACAGGGCTGGAAAGCAGAGAAGAAGAGTTACAGTTGATAATCAATTATACTTAATAGGATTGTAACCTTCAATCAGCTAAGTAATCAGCTTCTGCCAACCATGATTCCCCAAACGTTATTGGACCACAACTCCAATCATCCCTGACCATTGGCCAGGCTCGCTGGGGATGATGGGACTTGTAAATGCAACAACATCTGAGGTGGCGAGCAGGGAGGGGGTGGGCTCTCCCACATTAGAGGCATTCGAGAGGCAGCTGAACAACCATCTGTCAGGGATGCTTTAAGGTAGATGCCTGCATTGAGCAGGGGGTTGGACTCGATGGCCTTAGAGGCCCCTTCCAACTCTACTATTGTATGATTCTATGAACCATGGTTGGGAAAGGCTAGACTGGATGAATGAATTTAAAATTCTTTTTAAAATTGTCTGAAGACGACCCCCCTATTAATAGACATAATTACGAAACTGTAGATGTCTCTTAGAAGAGGCATTCCCCCTTCAACAGGCAGGATGGAATGCCTCTTCTGTAGAAAAGAATGCCTCTTCTGGTGCTGCTGAAATATATGCACGTACCATCTAAAATGGACAAAAAATAAAACATGTACTACTTCAACAAATGTACTCATATGCAAATATAATTGATTTAATTAATTGATTAAAATAAAGTTTCTAAAAACTATATCTGGTGACAGTTTTAATACTCAGCCATTATATAGTATTGTTCCTTAGTACCTGATGCATTGCTTTATTTCCACATCTCAGAGGGCTATAGCTGTGAAAACATTATCATTAGCCTTTAATTTATATCACGCCTTGCAGTATAATACACATGAGGACAGCTTATAAGAAATTCAATCAAAACAAGTACACAACCAATATGAAAACAACAATCACTACCACCACCAACAATCACTACCACCAACACCAAAAGGAATTAAACACGGCTCGCGGATTCAAAAGCCCTCTTTAGGGGTTCACTTCTGGATATAAAAAGGGGCCTCTAGTAAGGTGTGGGGCTAGCTCTCCCCTTACTCAATGATGCTGTACATGCTGGCAATGTTTCCAAGCAGATAAGCAATGATCTATGTTGGAAGGGGCACCTTTACCACCTCCAGAATCCCCTTAAAGTGCAGGTGCCCTTCATACGAAGCCAATTATATGAAGTAAGGGGGGAGACCATAGGTGTTGGACTGGCTGGGGATGCTGGTATTGGCAGTCTGAAACATCTGGAGAAAAGCTGACATAAGCCAACAGCCACAGCGTAGAACTGCAGTTCCCCATCACTACCTTCATAGAATCATAGAATGGTAGAGTTGGAAGGGGCCTATAAGGCCATCGAGTCCAATCCCCTGTTCAGTGCAGGAATCCATCTTAAAGCATCCCTGACAGATGGCTGTCCAGCTGCCTCTTGAAGGCCTCTAGTGTGGGAGAGCCCACCACCTCCCTAGGTCATTGATTCCATCGTCGTACTGCTCTAACAGTCAGCAAGTTTTTCCTTATGTCCAGCCGGAATCTGGCTTCCTGTTAACTTGGGTCTATTATTCTGCGTCTCCTCTAGGATGGGTCAGAACTACTGCAAATTGGTGTCTTCCAGCCCCATCCAGTTAGTCAGATGAGAAGGATAGCATAGGTCATGGTACTGAAAGCCACCAACAGCACAAGGGAAATCAATAGGGTCACGCTCCCCATCCATCCCCGAGAGCAGGGCACTCCACAACAGTTTTCTTTCCCAAACCTGGCCAGAGGATAGACTGGGAAATTATCTATATAGCTAACCTCATCCGATATGATCTTGGCCTCCTACCATGCCCGGAAACCCCTTGCCCCCAAACCTGAGACTCTCTCTTAATGAAGCAATGATAATCTCCAAGACCCTCTTCCCTTAGCCCTGCTCTGGTTAATTTAATGAGCCAAGATGGACAACTATCAAGCACACATAGGGTAGGTCTCTCCTGTACAAGGATCTTGCCCACATCCTCAAAAAAAAAAAAAAAAAAAGTGTCCTAATGAACACCAGGTTCAGTTCTGAAATGTCTATGGCAGCCTTCGCCAACCTGGTGCTCCCTAGATGTGTTTCGACTCCAACTCCCATAATTCCCAGCCAATGGTTGGGAATTATGGGAGTTGGAGTCCAACACATCTGGAGAGCACCAGGTTGGGGAAGGTTGGGCCATGCGGGAGAGCAGCTTTGCTGAAAGCCACCTCATGAGACGGTGGCCCAGGTGAGATCCGACACAGGGACTTCCCTGCTCGCCTTCTTAGCTGCTACGCTCCCTCACGCAAACAGAAACACGCAGCTAGCAAGCGCAACACAGGGGGAGCTGAAGCGCTGAGTAATGTGGCCTAAAAATAGAGCAAAACGTTCAGACTAATTATGATTTCGGTTACTCAGGCTGATTGGAAGGCGTAATGCAATTCTTGGAGGGAAAGGAAAGTCAAATCCACCTTGGTGGACCAGTAATGGGGACAGAAAGGAAAGGTAATCACCGGAGGCAGTAATCATTGTAGTAGAGCCAACCAGAAGCCCAATTAGACCGAAACAGCTCAAGGAGCAGCCGTTTCAAAGACAGGTCCAACTACGATGGAAGGATGAGGGGGGAAATTCATTTGGCTCACATTTTAATAGGAACCAACTTAATTCGCACTTCCCAAACAAATATGCCATCTGGAATACAATTCTCCTTTGCTTTTCACACTTCCGTTCACAAAATGTGTACGTTGGGGGAAATTGTGTTTAGAACTCCGCAGGTTAGAGGAAAGCGTTTGCAAAAAAATGGGCACCTATTATGGGTACATTTCTACAAAAATATGAAGCGTCCTTCTTCAAAATCCACCTTTTCCAGGAAAACTTTAGCTTAACCTTTTCATCCTCATCCCCAGCTGAAATGAATGCCAGTTAAGTACATGGTACGGCACTGAGACTTAGGCCTTTTCTACACCGGTGGGGTGTAGAGGGGTCAGGGCAGGTAGCTACTTCTGGGATCGGTGTGCCCAATGCAGACCATTATGCGATGGTCCGGGTTCCTCCCGGGTTGTCGCACAGTTGCGCCCACCATTTTGTGGTTTTTTTTAGCCGAGGAAGAGCGCTCCTGCGCTCCAGCGAAAAAGTTAGTTAAAAAACAAACAAACACGTGTGCGAAATTGGGGGGCCCACTCCCCTCCCTGCCCTCCAGGGGGTGGCAAAACTGCTGCCACCCCCTCCCTGCTGGGCACGGAGTCCTGCAGTGCGGTTCCATGGCCAGAAGAATTGGGATTTTTGGGGTTTCTGTAAACCTGGAAAAATCTCACCCCTGCCCCCAGGATTCCCTGTGCGTCATTTGGACTCACTGGGAGCAGCCGGGGGCCATCCCAGGCAAAAAGCCTGGTGTCGAAAGGGCCATATTCATTCCCTTGTCACCTCCTTTCCCTTCACCTCCATCTTTGCTGGAATCAAGGCTTAATCCACACCTAGCAGGATAGTGCACTATGAAAGCGGAATATAAGAGGCAGGAGCCACACAACTGCTTTATAGCGGTATTGAAGTGCACTGACAACTGTTGGGGCCCACTGACACATTCCATATACCACTTTCATACCGCTGTATCCTGCTTGGTGTGGCTCCTGCCGTTAATATACCGCTTTCATGCCATTTTCATAGTGCAATATCCTGCTTGGTGTAGATTTGGCCTCAGATTGCAAGCTCCTCAGGGCAGAGACCTCTTCCCTTTCTTGTTTGTGTGTTCTACCACTCCAGAGGCATCACCTACATTGATGTTGCTGCAGAAAGTTAAGCGCGGCTTAGAAAGGCTGCTGCCCAGCATATTCCCAGTACTGTATGGCACGAAAGCCTGAGGAGTTTGACAGATGCATTTCAAAAAAAAAATTGGTGGTGGTGGTGGTAGCTTGAAATCAACTTTCAACAAGCTAAGAATAAGGTAAAAGGTAACAGATGAGTGCAAAGCAGAGGGGAGAGGAGAAATCCACTGGAAACTGCTGAGTATTATTTTTACTAGGCTGAGAAATCTACAGTGTCTCCCAGTTGAACGCTGGTAAGATTTTGTCCCGTTTTATCCAACACCAGATGCAAAGCCAGAAGCTTGATTGGTGGCCTTGTTCAACCCATTTCTTCCCAGCCTAGTCTACCTTCCAGGGCTGCGGAGAATTGGGGAATCCCCATGTATGACTCCCTGAACACCATGGCAGACGAGAAATACACACATTCAATCAATAAAAGGAGCCTTACTTATCTCTGTAAGCTGCTCCGGGAGCCCTTTTGGCTAAATGGCTAAATGCTGTCAATCAATTAACCTGTCCCTGTGCCCTAAAGAAGAAGGGTAGAAAAAGACCCGCAGGGGACAGTCAATGCTGTACAAGGAACCCAAGATGACAGAGTTGGGCATGGGGCAGTGAGCCATGCATACCCTTTCCTCAGGACACCACGGGCTGCTTCCCACACACTTATGCATTTGGCTCAAGTTCCCTACGCTTGAGCGGCGTGCACTTGATGACCAGCAGCTAAATGTCCCAATCAAGTCCCATCGGCAAGCACTGCACTGGAGCAAGGTTCTGCAAGCTTTAGCTGGTTTGGCTACGCAGCTAAAATGTGCAGGCAGCCTGACCTCTGCTCCCCCTGGGTCCTCTGACAAGAAGAGGCCACGCTTCTCACTTCACAACGGGGCTTAAAAGCTGTTTGCCAACCTCCGCAAAGACCAGCGCAAAGCAGCCTGCCCCCTGCCTGGGCTCAGGGACCCTGAGGAAGAGAGCAGCAAGTCTTTCACTTCACGCCAGTCTTTGGGGAAGAGTCTGGAGTGACAAGAGCGTCTCCCTCACCGCTGGGAAAGGTTTCCTGCAGAAAGCAAGGACCCTGCTGCTTCCGAGCGTCTCCAAAGTCTGATGCAACAAGAAAGGCGGTCTCCTTCCCTTCCGCCACACCTCCAGGCAGGACCTGTGACTCCTACCTGGCCCAAAGTGGAAGGTTCAGCCTCCCACTCTTGGTGATGCACAAAGGGATGAGAAGAGGGGAGTCTGACATCACGTGGAATTCCGGGTCAGTGACAGCATTCACGAGAAAAACCCTAAGCTATAAGGTGTGTGAAGGGCTACAGAGGTTTATAAAGTCAAACCATCCTTAATATTCTGGCCACCACGCATGCAAGCAAGAACCATCCCCTGGCCTATGAAATATCAAAAACATCCAGCATGAACAGGAGTTTAACAAGCAAGCTTCTGCAACGTGCCAGTGACATTATAATATTATTATTTCTTACATTTATATTCCACCTTTCCCCCCCCCCCCCCAAATAAGGAACCCAAGGCGGCATACATAATCCTCCTCCTCTCTATCTTATCCTCACAACAACAACCCTGTGAGGTAGGTTGGGCTGAGAGTCTGTGACTGGTCCAAAGTCATCCCCATGGCCGAGTGGGGATTAGAACCCAGATCTCCCGACTCCCAGTCCAACACTCTAGCCACTACGCCACACTGGCTCTCAAACATCAGCCGGTTTGGGAACCAGGTGGGCCTCTCCGGCAACTCTGGAAGATTGCGTGATGGAGTAAATTTCCACAAATGGGCAGACACAATGAGGTTCATCAGTTGGAGTTACCTCTTCGGTGGCTTTTTCCTAGCTGCTAAGAAGAGTCACAGTGCTACAGAGTAAAAGCATCCAACTGTTGACTCCAGTGGAGGCTGGTGGCTCCAATGGCAGTGGGGCAGTGCATCTGCCCCAGGTTTCAGACAGAACCAGCAACTTGGAGAGTTCCTTTAGAGTCCTGACTGAAACCTGGAGAGGATCCATCACCCCACTGACATCTGAGCCACCAGCCTCCACTGCTTCTCTCCCAAACATCTAGATGGGTCCTGGAAGAATTTCCTTCCTATGGCACAGCCGGCAAATTAGGAGTGGGGGACATTTTTGGCCCAAGGGCTGAACTGGCTCCAAGCAAACGGATCGGGGCGGCATGCCAACTGTGGGCAAGGCCCTGGTGTGCTTGGCTGGACCTCATTCACACACACACACAAAGCCAGCAATGCTCTACCCTCCCCTTTCCCCAGTGCAGCTGGGAGCTTCTCCCTGCTCTGGGGGGGTGGAGGTTACTGAAGGCCTTCATAGGTCCAATGGGAGGACCAAGAGGCTGAATTCAGACCATAAGGTGGAGGTTACCTCTCTCTGCTGTAGATCATACACGCACCACCTACTCACTTCCCCATAGCTCCAAAGTGTGCTCTCGGTGTATCTAAGGCAAGGGCGAGGAACTTTGGGGGCTCCTGGGGGCCATTTTTATACCCCCACACAGGGGACCACACCCTGCCACCAAATTTGGGTGGCAGCAACAGCAAAAGAATGGCTGGAGTATGCTGAGAGTTGTAGGACTTTTTCCAGTAGTAGTAGTAGTAGTAGTAGCAGCAGTAGTAGTAATATTTGTATCCCGCCTTTTCCCCAATACTGGGCCTCAAGGCGGCTTTACAAAATTAAAGCATATACAATGAAAACATACAAATGGAAATACACAAAAGTTAAACATGTAATTAAATGTGCTTCATTATTAAAACATTCAAACCATTTAAAATACAAACAGAAATTTTAAAGAAGTCCAGTGAATAAACAGAGGTCCAGACTATTCGCCAAAGGCCTGCCGGAACAGACAAGTTTTTGCCGGAAGCACACCAAGGAGGGAGCCAGACTAGCTTCCCTGGGAAGGGAATTCCGGAGCACCGGGGCAGCCACCGAGAAGGCCCTCTCCCGCGTTCCCACCAGGCTTGTCTGTGATGGCGGTGGGACTGAAAGAAGGGCCTCCCCTGAAATCTCAAAGCACAGGCAGTCTTGTAAGGGAGAATACGGTCTTTCAGATAATCTGAACTGCTCCCTAAGACTTTAAAGCTAAATTTGGCCGTTTTAGGCTGCTGCAGCGGACAACATGGGTGATCCATAGGCAGACAGAAGCAAGGAGGGGGGAGGAATATCATTACAAAAGGATGCCCAGCAATGCAAAAGATAGTCATGAACCACGCAGCATCAAATGCGACCGAGATCCAGTGAAAAGGGTCAAAGAGCCAAGCAGATTGCATGTTCTCCACTCTCAACTGGTACTAAACTGAGAAAGCAAAGTTAATAGCTTGGATCCACACACACAGGCAGGACAAATACTCCCTCTCCAGACTTTAACCCTCCCCCAAATCTGCACAGGAACGCCAACCGTCTATTTTTACACTTCACTCTACTACACTGCATGTTTACTTAGACGTAAATCTCCCTCAACTCAATGGGACTTATTCCCACGTAGGTACGCAATTGGATTGCAGGCTTAGCCAGTACTCTACCGTACACTAATGCTCATAATGCATAACCAAAGACCTGTGTGTGTGTGGGGGGGGGGGAAATCACGCATGAGAAGGGAGAGTGCAATTATATGCACCAAAATTCTCAACTGCAGTTAAGAGATTGCCAGCTTTATGTATCAACCAGCCCAGAGAAATAGTGGACTTTAAAAGCTGCTTTGCTCTCCTCCTCCTCTCCCTGTGCCCGATTCTTGTGACTTTATTGCAAGTTATTTATTCTTAAAGTGGGCTTACCTAACTGCACAAGATTAGATCATTTTAAAATGTTTTATGCAACGCGAAGGCAGTCATGAAACACACTGAGCCACACTGCTCTTCGTACAGGCTATATAAGGAAATACCCAATTCCCACCAGAGTTTACCCAACCAGAGAGCCCTGGGCTGCTTTCCTAAAGACAAATTTCAGCGTAGCCTTCAAGGCCTCACAAGAGTTGCCTGGATGCTACCATCAAATGGCCCCAGCGACAGCTGCCGAAAGATCTTGCACGCTCGGTGTTCTAATAGGAACTGGAAGCACACTCAACATTTTTGTCCCTTTGGGTAAACACTGGGGGCTCTACGCAGGATCCTGTTGCAGGCAGGACTCAAGCGTTTTGGCTCCTGCAAAACAGGGCTGACCCACACATTTCCGGCACTCATCCTGCCCCTCCCTCGACAAGCCATGAGCAAGGCCCCGGGGGTGTAAACACTTCTTCCACCACCAGCATGAAACTGCTTTATTCTCTTTTAAAACAGAAAACGAAGGAAACAGGAAAGAAAAAAAGGGGGTGTTTTTATTCTGTAAATGACATACAGCCGAAACATCTACAGGCGTACTACAATCTCCCATTCACAAGGAACAGCTGGGGGAACCTCTTCCAGAAAGCTCCCTGAGTATAAACACAAATTGGCCCCATAACACATCTTGCTTGTACGCTTCGGTTGGCACACCGGTCAACTGACTGCCCATTCAAATGTTCCAAGATCACTGTGTAGGAGGCCACTGATCTTTCCCCCCCCCCCCTTAAACGTTCATTATGTGAGCAAGGGCAGCAGCGAGCGCAGGTCGGCCATCACTACCCTTGTAGCAGTTTGGGTCAAACCTAGCAGGGCAACAAAACGCCTCGCATTGGCTCTCTGCTCTAAGTTGGGAAGTCGGAGAACTCCGCAATGAAATCAAGGGTGTTTGGCTCTCTATGAATCTGACCTGCAGATTTGCCATTTCCCGAGTTGCACGGATTCTACAGACTTTTTTTTTAAAAAACTTTCTGGAATTTTATGTAAATTTAGTTATAGAAAAAATACATTTTAACAAAACAGCCATCAGCTGAAAATGGCTGAGAGTCAGCGACTGGACTAAAGTGTCACCCAGTGAGTTTCATGGCTGCGTGGGGGCTAGAAGACAGATTTCCCAAGTTGCAGTCCAACACTCTAACCACTGCCCCCTACTGTCTCTCAGTCAGGGTTGATTTGAGCTGTACCCTTGGTCACCATGTAGACTATGACCATGGCTCAGTTCAGACAACACGAACTCCGCGGTGGAGTTTTTACACCACCGTTGAGAAATGTGTTGTCTGGTGGAAAAACTCCACGCGATGGTGGAATTTTTTGGGAATATCAATGTTGTGCAGAGGAGAGTTCCTGCACAACCACTGTGTTGCGTGTTGTCAGGCAGGCTCCGCGGAGTTCTCTGTTGCGTTGAGATGGCTTTTCCCACTGACTACAGAGTTCCCTGGCAAGAGCGGCAAAAGGAGCGAGTGCTGCTCTAGCATCGGGAGGACTGGGGGAGGAGAGAAGGCGGCGGAGCTATCAATCAAACGTTGTGTTGACTTTTACTCAACTCCACAGTAGCCCACAGTTACACAACGGTGGAGTTAGAACATGTTGTGTGGGAAGTACCTCCAAAAACTCAACCGTTGAGTGGAATTTTCACACTGCATTGACTAATGTGTTGTCTGAACTGAGCCCACGTGATAGATTCTAAGATCTGTACATGTGCATGAGCCACAGATGGTTGGAAACATACTATCCTTCGGCTGCTTTTAAAGAAAATGGATGGATGGTTTGCACGAGTGGGGCAGATGTTCTTAGAGAGCTTTGCTCATTAGCCCAGGATTCTACTTGACATTGTACAGCAGTCTTCCTCTACCTGAGACACTGCCAATTGTGTTTGGGTGCCAATGCAGAGGTGCATTTCCATATAATAATAATAATAATAATAATAATAATAACAACAACAACAATAGATGATGTAAAATTCTGGCAGGAATGGACTATATGGACAGATACAATACAGCTGCAAAAATAATTCACCAACAACTGGCCATCAAATTCAACCTCATCAAACAACCTACACCATACATACTCACCTGAAACAATCTTGGAAAATGCAGATTATAAAATATACTGGGACAGAACAATTCATATGGACAAGACAATACCTTGCAACCAACCAGACACAACGGTTATAGACAAAAAAGAAAAACACACGTATATCATTGACATAGCAATACCTAATGACAAAAATAGTGTGGGAAACATTGTAGAGGAAAAGAAAGAAAAATATACACCACTGGCCATGGAAGTTAAAGGACTATGGCAACAGGAAAAGGTCACAATTATTCTGTTAGTCACATCAGACACCAGCATCACAAAACTATACAGAAAACCTCCAGAAACTGGGCCTACCAAAATACATCCACACCAACATCCAGAGAGCAGCCATACTTAAAACATGCTCAATGGTCAGGAAATTCCTGAATTGGTAAAAGATAGCATGCCCTGGCAAAGCCCATCATGTTCATCTAGAAAAACCGCCATGAGCGAGAAAAGAGATGATGATTATGATGATGATAATAATAATAATAATGCCTATAAACCTTCTCCTCCACCTGGAGATTCTGCAGTATTTTGCACTCTGAGTACTCCGTTCCAATGAAACACCTCGTCCTGAAATAATGGCCTGGTTCACACAACATGACAAGTCAGAGTATGGTTTGTGTAGTGGCTGTCGTTGAACTGTGACTTGTTGAACTGTGGGCTTTTGTGTTGTGTGATCCCAGCTGTGCTAACAAACCATGGCTTGTTGACCATGAACAACCCACACTTCACAATGTCTTTGCTCGGTGCTAAAAGGATAACAACGCTAGTGCCAGGTGAGTCTCCCTTGAAAGGGAATTCTAGAAAAGGGGAGTCACCACCGAGTAGGCTCTGTCTCTTCAGCTGCCACCTGCCTTACTCCAGATAGATACTCCCAAGTGTGTACAGAAGTGTAACCTTAGTCTTTTAGCCACTGTGCTACATCAACTTTTCATCTGCAAGTTCAGATGGATCCATATCAGCCTTCCCCAAACTGGTGCCCTTCAAATGTGTTGGAATACAACTCCCCTGCTGGCTGGGAAGTATGGAAGTAATAGTCCAACACATCTGGAAGACACCAATTTGGGGGAGATCAGTCTATATTATGTGGAGAGGCATAGATACCTAAATCTGTGTAGTTTTCACTGAATAAATATGTTCAGAAATGTAGACTCTCTTCTGCCCTATTTCCTTCAGGGTTTGGGAGGTACACCCTGACCTATCAAGGCAAACCCACATGATGTCAATATGCTGTGAAGCCCCCAGTTCAAATCTTTCCTTGGCCACACACTCAATGATGTGACCTTGATCTTAGCTCCACTCTAGGCAATACAGGGCTAAACAATATTGGACAAACTTTGCAAGACTGCTAAAGAAAGAATGCTTGCATAATATATGTCACCCTTCGCAAACCTGTTGCCCTTCAGATGTATAGCTGGTTGAAGGATTCTGGGAATTGCAGTCCAACATATCCGGAGAGCACCACCAGGTTAGGGAAGGTTGACATGTGTGAAGAAACACCTGAAATATGCCACATGAATGTCAAGACTTATTAAATATTTCTCAGCCTCAGATTCATACTCATCTTTACTTGGCCAGATCTACACCAAGCAGGATATGGCACTATGAAAGCGGAGTGAAAGCGGTATATAAAAGGCAGGAGCCACACTACTGCTTTATCGCAGTATTGAAGTGCACTGACAACTGTTGGGGCCCATAAGACACATACCATATACCGCTTTCATAGCGCTATATCCTCCTTGGTGTAGATCTGGCCCATGCTGACTCCACACAATAAAGGAACATATATATCTATATATCTATATAGATATATATCCTTATGTACTACCAGCACCAAACTTTCTGGCACCTGGGAGCGGTGCAGATGTCGTTGGACATCCAACTCCCATCAACCCCAGCCAGCATGGCCAATGGACATGGGAGTTGTAATCCAACATCATCTGGATGGACACAGCTCCCCCGCCTTGCTCCAACACATACGGGCAATTCTTCCTCATTTTCGCCATGCCTCCAGTTTACTACCTTAACATGCCAGGAAGCTGCTCCTAACTTACCCGAGAGAGTTTACCAATTTTTTAAAAAACTTTCAACAACTGCCAATTTAAACATGCTTGCATTTTATCCCAGCCGTCCCTTCGGCAATTTGTTGCCCTCCAGACATCTTATACTACCACTCCCATGTTTCCAGACTACTGAACTGATGGGAGATGAAATGCAAGACACCTGGAGAGCACCAGGTTAGGGAAGGCTATTTTATTCAGTATTTTGCGATACACTGCCAATGGCAGGCACAACACGGGATGCTTTTGCTGAAAATATTCCCAATAAGAGTTCTTGCGAAAGAGAAGGGCCTTCCCAGAACTGCAAAACATTGGGTGGGTGTTCCTGCTCCCCAAAAAGGGGAAACAATGATCTAACAGCCTACACAAGCTAACACTCGGCTTCTTCTGCATGCCACTGAAAGGCAGAGCAAGGAGCCACATTGCCCAAAAGCAGCTGAGGAAATCCAGACTCTACGTGACCTGACTTACTTATTCGACAGGAAGTTGCCAGGGAGGGAAGCAAAAGAATTTTACAATCATTCATGCGGCCATCGTTACACCGAAGCTTCCACTGCATGAGCTTGCGGCAAAGAAACAAACGTATAAACCCAAAGTTGCTTCCAGTTGTTATGGGTTGGGGGGTGGGGGGGTAGGGGGAAGGGAAACTGATCTCGAGGTGCCCAAACCCGCCTCTGAGTACGCATCATACTCTGTAGCCATCAGAGAACAATGTAGCATTCAAAATGGATTGGATGCGCCAAAGGGGTGGGGTGTGGAAGACGGGGAGAGAGGAGACAGAAGAAGAAACTTACCAGGACTGTTGGCTTCATTCTCCAGAATGTGCAGTTCTGTGCAGTCAGCCAGCGAATGCTCAAGGCAGAGCTGAAGAAAGCGGGCCTGACTCCGGCTCACCCGTTTCAGCAAGGACAGAAGAGCAACAGTTTGCTCGCACTCGTTCCAGCCTTTGAACCAACCTGCCAGCACTCCAACCTGGTCTCGAAACATCATGGTTGGCGTTGGTGTGTGTGAATGTGCGTGTGTACGTGTGTGCAATATTGGGAAGGGAGAAAAAAAAATGTATAGATATATTTTCTGCAAGAAAATATTTATGGGGGGGAAAAACCTTCTAAAAGTCCTTCCTCTCCTCAACTACCCCGTCTGATTTCTCAAGTCTACTTCTGCAATCGTGTCGTTATTGCAGAAACGAGACAGATATTTTGGAGACAGGTCTTGAGGTTCGGTTGCTCTCCTTCCACACACTTTCGCTCTTCAGGCCAAAACGCCGGCGGCAGCTTCTTAATCCCTCCAGAGGTGATGATGCACAGTGGATAAAGACAAAGCGTGGTTTTGGTGCGTATAGCCTTTACGGAG
Organism: Anniella stebbinsi; assembly: GCA_029215795.1. NCBI lineage: Eukaryota > Metazoa > Chordata > Lepidosauria > Squamata > Anniellidae > Anniella > Anniella stebbinsi. Next base: position 367,915,525 of record JARDYH010000001.1, read on the forward strand.
CTATTGATTTTACAGCAAGGCACAGCAATGTGTGAAGGTGGAGCGGGGGGGACATGTGTGTTAGATCGCTGTTTCTTTGCTCACTTTCCTTCCTCCTTCTTCGCTCCTTTCCCCGTCTGGTTATTTTAGCCCAGTGCTGTCTCCGGCACTCTCCTCCTTCCTCGGGCAGAGTTCTGGACCATCCACAGCCGCAGCATTCCTCGCCGAGGCGGGGGGAAAAGAAGCATTCACAACTGTTGGGGTGGGTGGGGGGAGGGAGGGAGGGAGAGAGAGAGAAATATTTTTTTTTTTTGCCGCGATGGTAACGATGACACACTTTGCAAGGCAACGCTATGATTCAGCATGACAGAAATCTCAGCTTGCTTCCTAATATGACAGAGGGAAATTCGGGATCAGCGCTCACTGGGAGGGGAGCTTGGAGCAAGGGTGAGGTTTGGTGTGTGCGTGTTTTTGGAAGAAAAAAAAAACACCCCTTCCCTCCCCACCCCCAAGAAATAACAGGTCAGAGAAAAGGAGCAGGGACGAGACAGCAAGACACTAAAAATGCAGGCCACACACAGGCAAGAGAGGGAGTGATTGAAAGGTGTGCGCTTTGCATCGGAGAGGTTTGGAAGAAACCTCCCTCTTACACAGTGCAGAAGAGGAAGCTCCCTGTTGCTTATTGTATATTCCATGCAGATTCTTTTGAGGACAGGAACGTACCTGGCTAGAGAGGGAGGGAGAGAGAGAGGACTGCAACCGATCATTCATGCACAAGAGGAGGGCGGGGGAGAAGGGTGGGCAGAAGGGGGAGAAAACTTAACACTGCGGCTACAGATAGCTAATGCAAGCCAGCCCTAAGTCTGACGCTTTCCTCCTCCTTCCCCTCCATCAGGAAGCAGGGAAGCCGAGGAGAACCGCTGCAGCTCCATCTAGAGAATCCAAGCATCTCCTCACCAACCAGACGACCCCGTTGGATTTAGGCCCCAAGTAGGCAAGTGCTGGCAGGAGACAAAAATAAACTCTCCCAGCCGCACCCCCCTTCCTTCCCCAAGATCACAGTTCAGCGGAGGAGGAGGAGGAGGAGAGGCGATGCTTTTTCAGGCTGCTAAAAAAAAAAAAAAGAAGGATAGCACACACCCCAACCCCCCTCCCTCTCCTTGAATCAGCTGCTCAAGCCCACAGGCTGCCAGCGCCTGTGCGCACAACTCACACATGTGTCAATTCACACCTATTTACAAGGTGGCGTCTATTCGTCCCTTTCTCGCTGGAGTTTTGACCAAAGTCAGTCCCATTTTCCCAACGGCTGCCCATCTCCACAGCCCAGCCTTCCCCAACCGGGCGCCCTCCAGATGTGTTGGGCTGCTAGGCTACATCAGTAAGGGTGTGGGGGGGAGTTGTAGTCCCCACACATCTGTAGGGCACCAGGTGGCCACGACGGCCAAAGCACCGCTTTACAGCCAAAGCTTGGAACTGGGGAGCGGGGGGGGAGCGGGGGGGGGGCGGGGAGTCCGGAAAGGAGACCAGCTTGGGGAGCGCGACTCCGACCCACTGCAAAAAAGAAGAAGAAGCGGCGCCTGTGAAGGGGAGGGGGGGGGAGAGTGTCCTTGCAAGCCAGCTTCCTCGGTCTCGGTCCTCTTCTAGGATCCCAGAAGGAGTCGACACCCTGGTTGGCGGAGCGGCTCAAGATGGGACGTGAGTGGGGTGGACGTGAGTGGGGTGGGCGTGGGGGGGGGGGGGTCCGGGGACAGGAAGGGAACCCGAGTGAAGTTGGGAGCCCGGGACTCGACGGTGCCTGGTCCGGTCCGGTCTCTCCCGGCCAAGGGGCGGGCTGCTCGAGGAATGAGGCGCCCCCGGGTCCCCCTTTGCTCCTCTCCGCCGCCTCCGCGCCCCTGTCGCCCAGCGGCCGCCCCACGCCTCCCGCTCTCCCCGCAGCCCTGCCGCGTGAGGGAAGCGCGGCTCCGACCCCCACCGCCGCCGCTTCCCGGGCAAGGGGCGCCGGGGAGGGGGAGGAGAGGGGCTTCGCTCGCCGCCCTGGCTAGCCCGCGCGCCCACCTGGCTGCTGCGGCGTGAGGCGCCCTGTCTCCGGCCGCCCCTTTATTGGAGAGCCGCTGCTGGCGGCGGCGGTGGCGTTGGAGGCGGCGGCGCCTGGCGGTGCCCAGGCCGGGCCATGGCGAGCCCGCGCGCCCGGCGAAGGCGGCCCCCGGCGCTAGCGGGCTAGCGGGCTGGCTGGCTGGCTGCGGTGCCACGCGCCGTCGGGCTGCCGTGTCCGTCCCCGCCGGCGGCTGAGGCGCGAGTGAGCCGCGCGCCCCGCCGAGCCGCGCTCCCCGCAGGCTAGCCGCTCGCCCAGCCCATGACGTCAGGGCCTCGGCAGCGGAGGCGCAACGCCCCCTCCCCCGAGGAGCGAGCTGGGGGGGGGAGCGCGCCTCGCATTCCTCCGCCGCTGACTCAGCCCCAGGCGAGGCGAGGCGAGGCCGTCGCGGCTTCGGCGGGGCGCGATTGGCTGCAGGGGCGGAGCTTCCCCGGGGCTGGGAGCGCGGGGGCGCGCGCGAGCCGCGCACTCCGGCCCGCTCCAGCCGACGGGGGCGACGCGTGAGGGCTGGCTGCTGCCGCCGCTGCCGCGGAGGAGGAGAAAACGGTCGGCGCGGGCTCCCGCTCTGCGAGAAGCGAAGCCGCTTGTTGCGCTTCGGCGCCGGCGGCGCGCGCCCTCCCGACCCCGCGCAGCCTCGGCGCCGAAGGACACCCCCAGGTGGGTCTGGCCCGGGATCTGCCCCCTCCCCCCCCGCTTGCGCCGCGCCGACGAAAAGTTGCGCGCGTGCAAAAAGAAAAAGCGCGGCGCCTTTTGCGCTCTCTCTCTGTCTCCTGCTCGTTCTTCCTTTGCAACCAACCTGCCTTTGAACAAGCGAGGCGTGAGCGGGATTTGCGTGGGGGGAGTGGAGGTGGAGAGAGAAACCTGGCATCACCGGAGTGCCCCCCTCGACGCTGCTGCATTGCGGATCGAGGCGGTGCGCGGCTGCCCGGCTCGGGAGAGAGGCGCGCCGGTTGCCGCGAGAAGTCCGCGCGCGCTCCGCCGCGCAACCTGCGCATCCAAGGCGCCCTCTCCCCCCCACCCCCACCCCGCGCCGTCTTCTTCGCCTTGCAGCGGACGCCGCCTGCGTCAGGTGCGCGGCGGAGTTGCCCGCCGTGTCTTCGACGCGAACAACCTGGACGGGTGGGAGAGAGAGAGAGAGAGAGGGAGAGAGAGAGAGAGGGCCGGAGACCTGCAGTGCCTTTGTCACATCTAGACCGGCTTTCCCCGACCTGGTGCCCTCCAGGTGGCTGGGAATGATGGGAATTGCAGTCCGACAGGACTGGAGCGGCGGAGGGTCTGGGGAAGACGGCTTTGGATCGCGCTGGGGAAGCCTGTTGGAAGCCACCCTCTCCTGCACGCAGAGAGTCAAACAGCAAACTCCCAAGCGGTGCTGTGGCATCCCAAAAGTGCTTTCCCCACAACCTCCCTGCCTCAACCCCTCTTCAGGTCTCCGGGTTCATGCGCCTCAAACCTGCTTTTCTGCCCCTGGGCTCCTGCTAGCAGTGATCCGTGTCACATTCCAAAGGCGGGGGAGAGAGATTTCCAGGCCAGTGAAGCAAACTTTCCCCAGCCCTTAAGAGAGCTTCTGCTATGTAATAAATAATAAGAATAAGAATCTTAACATTTTTGTAGCCCACAATATCCATTAGTCTGTCAGTCGGAGTGACAGGCCCCATTCACACGAACCAAGATAGCAGAGCTCATTACACTACCAAACTTGGCCTTAACCCACTGAGCTGAGCACCCGATAAACAGGAAAATAAAACTACTCACACTTGGTTGCTCTGTTCATCTTGTGGCCTCATCCTTGTTTTTGGCACATCCGTTTAGTACCACTTGTTCCTGTGTGTGGCCATGTTGCCCACCACCTTGTGCAGAAAAATAGATGTAACCTATGGTTATAGGATTTAACCTATAAAGCCTTACACGGCTTGGGACTGCAATACCTGACCCTTTCCCGACATGAACCTACCCGAACACTACGTTCCAACATCTAAGGTCCTCTTCCGAGTGCCTACTCCGAGGGAAGCTCAGAGGTCGGCAACAAAGGAGATGGCCTTTTCAGAGGTGGCCCCCAATTGTGGAATCTCCCCGACAAGACCCGTCAGGCGCCAACATTGTTATTTGTTCCGCGCCAGGTCAAGTCTTTCCTCTGCTCTCAGGCATTTAGCAATATCTGATGAGCCTGGGTCTTTTTTTTTGAGGCTCATAGCTTTTAAAGTTTATTTATTTATTTATTACATCTTTATACTGCGCATCAGCCAAATTTGTCTTGGCAGTGCACAGTTAAAAACCATAAGAATAACGATATAAATTTAAACATTAAAAAGTTAAAAAGGCAGTGTAAAACGAGCTACATTAAAAACCAAGGACAGCCTGTGTAAAAAGGTATGTCTTCAGGAGGCGTTTAAAAGATGTAACATTTTCTGCCTCCTGAACTGCACGAGGGAGGGTTTTCCAGAGGGTGGGTGCCACTACAGAGAAGGCCCTACCGTTGAGGTTTTTCATGGCGGCATTCCGTCCGTCTTGGAATGGCCAGTAGGGTAGTCTTATTATAGTGGTTTTAAATGTATGTGTATAATGTATGTTCTTGCAGTTTTGATTTTTGTATATTGTTTTTAAGTTTTTTAATCTTATGTAAACTGCCCAGAGAGCTTCAGCTATGGGGCAGTATACAAATGCAATAAAGAAAACTACCTCTGAGTATAATAAAGATACGTGTGATATATGGCATCGTTTGCCAGTGTTCTGCATAGGACAATCAAGCCACACCCTATACAAAAGAATGGGCATGGATTTGACATCAGGAATATCATAGAATCATAGAATAGTAGAGTTGGAAGGGGCCTATAAGGCCGTCGAGTCCAACCCCTGCTCAATGCAGGAATCTACCTTAAAGCATCCCTGACAGATGGTTGTCCAGCTGCCTCTTGAATGCCTCTAATGTGGGAGAGCCCACCACCTCCCTAGGTCATTGGTTCCATGGTCGTATTGCTCTAACAGTCAGCAACAGTCAATGTTCAGAAACCAGTGGTGGAACATTTAAACCTTTCAGGACACACTGCCAGCGACTTTCAGGTGGCCATTATTGAACAAAGGAATTTCAAAAGGCAGATTTCCATGTGAGGTGCAACTCATCGAGATTCAACTCTGCTTTCTGTGGTTCAAATAAGGAAAAGGGTTTTGTTTTGCTTTTATATCGCACTGCATGTGTTAATCAGCTCACCATTGCAATGCTGTCTGCATTATTGCCCAACAACGCTTTCTTAATGGCAGCTGTTGAGGTAATTATCACTGTCTGTACTTTTTTGCATTCCAGTTCCCTCTGACCCCAACTCCCCCATCCGCATAGCATATGCATCTAGATCTGCCAATCTGAGGTTAATAGTTCATACATCTGATGAAGTGGACAGTGCCTATGGAAGCTCATGCCAGAACAAATTTGTTAGCTTTTAAAGGTGCCACAACAAGACTTTGTCGTGTTTGATCACGCTTCTTGCCCTTGAGTGCTGTTCTCACACCAGGTACTCAGTGGAAATGCTGATTTCTGATACACCTGCCCCAATCCCCAGGGTTGTGGCTGTCCTGGGAGTTCCGGCGTGATAGCCAGCAGCAAGACTGGTATATGCTGTATGAGGGGTTCTGGGCACGTTGATGTCATGCGATCCCATACTGGTATTTGACCTCTGGTGTACTGCTGGGCAGGCACCCAGAAGCAGTTAGGTGTTAAATTACTTTTCGATTACCTAGTCGTAGTTTACTGCTGTTTCCCCTGGGTGCTTGGAAGAGTCAAGGCAGGCAAGGCAATACAGGAAGAAAGTCAAGGATCTGCAAATCCTGGCTGGGATTGGTAGCCAATTGTTGGTTTCTACTACACAGCTGTGTAATTCAGTCCCACCGTGAGAGTGCAACCATGTTATATGAATCCATCAACACAGATATTAGCTTGTTAGTGGTTTAATTCATTTGTAGCTGTGTGCGTTATTTATTGTTTTATACCGTTTCATTTTATTTGCACACCGCCTGGAGATTCCAATGATATAGGGCAGGATACAAATGTTTTAATACATAAATGAATATTGCATATAAAGGTTCTACCCAAGGCAGCCTAAAGGTCATTTTAAACAAATAATTGATGATGATACGTAACTCAAGACTTTATGCAAGCTGATTTTTTCTTTACTTTTCATCTGAGTAACCCCACAGTTTTTGACAGCCCCCCCCCCAAAAAAAATCCCTATCAAATTTAAGATGGTTGATCTCCCCTGACACAAATACGTGTGTGTGTTATATACGTTCAAACAGTTACATTGCTGTTTTCTGGTACAACAACAAAAATGTGAGGAAAGTGTGACAATTGGCCCTATAAGATGTTTATTTTATTTTTCTGTCCAAGAAAAGTTATTTTAAAAATGAAGGACCCATGACCAGTTTTTCAAGGAGTCATCCTCTGGCACTTTGAGGATGAAAGGATTCTGGGGCATGGGCTTTCATAGGTTAGAGCAGGGGCAGGCAGGCAAGCTGCAGCCCACAGATGTCATTGGACTGCAATTCCCATCAGCCCCAGCCAGCAGGGGCAATAGTAAGGGATAATAAGAAGTGAAATCCAACCTTAGCCAGAGGGCCACAGGCTGCCTTCTCCTGGGCTACTCAGATGCAATTCATCCATGCAAGGTGAATCACAAAAACACTCAAGGTTTGGGATTTGGAAAAGCTACAATGAGATTTCTTCATTTTTCATTCATGATAGGGCCATATTTTGGGCATGCAAGCTCCCCCTGTTGCTCCCCCCTTCTATGGGGTAGAAAGTTTATTCATTTAAATATTTGCATACCACCCGTTGTTATGCAAGTACAAAGTTCATTAAAGGCACAATCATATGCATTGTTGTAGGACTTTTTTTTTGCACCCTTAGGGTGTTTCAACAGCCCCCAATCATGCTATGCCAAGCAGATACTACTTTGCTCTTAATGCCCGGTGAGAAAATCCAAACTTTGGCAAGACACAAGTCTTATTCACAAGGCTTGTCAGAGATTGTTAAACAACATGTTTTATTTCAAAGATAAATTGAGCAAAGGTCTCTGCCCAGAAGAGGGTTAGATGGAAAAGATCTGCAGTATGATGACTTGGAACACTGCTTAATGTTCAGCTGTTCTCAACTACAGACTTTGATTCTAAAACCGTAAAGTTATAAAACTGTATCCTGTATACATATTTTGGAGTAAGTGGTGCTTTCTCCTGAGCGAACAGGCAGAAATCCACCTTGGAAAACACTTCAAGTGTTCGTTTGATCGATCTGTACCAAGGAAAAATAGGACACAAAGCGGATCACAATCGTAAATAAAACGTGATTAAAACAATAATAAAATTGATGCATTAAAACGCAGTTGACAAAACACGACAATAGCAGAATAAAAACAATACCCAATCCACCAGGCCCGTTTACACGGCAAAGGCCTACTTGAATAAAAACGAAGGCTCTTGTTCAGCCGGCTGAAATGCAATGTTTAGTTGTAAATTAGAAATGCAAAGAAGTCTTAGAAGGACCTTTTACCGCTGAAACTGCTGGTCTGAATTGGGAAGCCCATCAGGGACACCTTGATGCTATTCCTCACTCTTTTATCTGTATTTGTTTTCGATATTTAGTCCCTTGCAGTTCAAGAGAGTACTCTGAGATGTTAACACCAAATGACCGAAAATGGTTGCAGAGCAAAGAGAATCAAACTGGGTTCATTACTTGCTTAGATGGATTAGCATAAAACTGAACAAGTATGCTCAGAATAGCTGTTCCTAATCTGCCCCCCACCGAGGTATTGAACTACAACCCCCATCATCCCTAGCCATCATGGCTGGGGATGGTTGGGGTTGTAGTTCAACACTCTGGAGGAGACCAGGTTGGGGGAGACTGCTCCAGAAGAACCTGCTCTCCACACCTTTTGACTCTTGAGCTAATAACTGCAAACAACAAAATGGAAAACTTTGTCCTCTTTAAGGTCATTGATGGAGTCAAATCTGAATGTTGGTTATTGATAAGACTCAAATCTGAACTCCAAGACATCTGTCATTGACATTCAGGTGGCCATTCTTGAATGAAGGGATTTCAAAGACAGATATCAACTGAAATTGTTGATTACATCGGGAGATTCAACTCTAATTCCTGTGGTTCAGATAAGGACAACGTTCCCCCCCCCCCCCGTTTAGTTTTTAATCACATATGTTAATCAGCTCAGTATTGCAATAATGTCTGTTGTCTCACCCAACAACTGCGTGAATGGGAACTGTTGAGGTCAGGGTGGATTTGATTTAAATCAATTTGATTTCAATCACTAGGTAATAACCCTTATCTGTACTTTTTGCATTTCAATTCCCTCTGACCATCCGGTTTTACCTCCCGCCCTCACCTGTGTGTACAAATCTGCAAACTTGAGGTTGACACTTCATGTACCTGATGAAGTAGACCGTGGCCACAAAAGCTTTTAGTAGAGCGGCTTAGCATCACATACATGCACATTGCAATACAAGTGTGAAATTTGGTATGGTGGTATTTATTACCATGTAGATTAAAGTTACATCTCAGGAAATCATCGTAACAGCCGCCATCTTGAAAAATGGCCCCCCAAAATCCAGTTTTCTCACAATAACTCTGTTATTTTTTAATCTCACAAAAAGATGTCTCAGTGCAAAATTAAAGAGCATAAAATTTGCTACAAAAAAGCTCTGTATCAATCTTTTTTAGGAGCAACCAGACTCACAGGGCTTCCCCTCTGGAAGTTGTTACGGATGATGGCAATTCTACGCCAAAGTTAAGAGGAAAATGCCATCTACTGGACACTTCTCAGAATTACAGCCTTCCCCAGCCTAATGTCCTCCAATTGTGTTGTACCGCAACTGTATTCTTCTCAGCCAGCAGTGCAGACTGGGGATGATGGGAGTTGCAGCCCAGCACTTCCAGAGGGCGCAGGCCGAGAAAGCCTGCATCCGAGTATCCCTGTCTCAAACAGTCCAACATGGGGACCGATTTAATGGTGTGTGAATTCAGTGACCATTTATTTACTTAATTTTTAAAAATCCAAACCCTTCTCTGAGGAGCTTGCAGTGACATCCATGGCTCCATTTTCCTCTCACAACAATATTGCAAGATACGCTTGGTTGAACATGCACGACTGGCCCAGGATCACCCAGCGAGTTTTACGGTAGAGTGGAGATTTGACGGCGTAGGTCTCCCTATTCTAGTCTGACTCTCTAATGGCAACCGGGCACTAGCCATGCACTGGTTTCTCAAGTCACGTTTGTTCTTCAGAAAGCAAGGCTACATTTTTACTTCCCATCTCAACACCATCTTGTATGTTTATTGAATTCACATAACACGTCCCGGGGGTACTTACAAACTTGTGAAGGTGACATACCAGGTTCAGCTGGGGCATGCCAACTATTACCATAACATAGTGGCTGGGTTCACACAACATGACAAGCCGGGATAGGGGTTGAGTGTGGGTTGTTAAATCGTGGGTTGTTAAATTGTGGGTTGTCGTGTGAGCCCAGCCGCACTAACAAACCTTGGTTTGTGAACCACGAACAGCCCACAAAGCGAACCCATGGTTCGTTGCTGAGTTGTGAACTGTGGTTTGTTTGTGATTAACAAACCATAGTTTGCTAACACAGCTGGGATCACACAACACAACGACCCACAATACAACAACAACCCACAGTTCAACAACAACACATAGATAGCCTGTACTCTGATTTGTTGTGTGGTGTGAACCAGGCCATTATCACAAGACAGGGTGTTACATGGGGATTGGTTATCGCAGCCTTTCCCAACCTGGTGCCCTCCAGATGTGTTGGACTACAATTCCGAGCATCCCCCTGCCAGCCTTGGGGAAGGCTGGTGTATCACTTTTCTCACTGCATGTGCAAAAGGCAGAGGGTGGATTTCACATTTACGATGGTCAAAATCTTGGGTCAGTCAGGAGAGCTTTGATGGCTAGAAGTATAGCTTCTAAATCGTGCGAGGTACTAGTTCCCCTCTATTCGGCACTGATTAGGCCCCATCTTGAGTATTGTGTCCAGTTCTGGGCACCACACTGCAAGAAGGATGCAGACAAGCTGGAGGGGATTCAGAGGAGGGCAATGAGGATGATCAGGGGCCTGGAAACTAAGCCCTATGAGGAGAGATTGAAAGAACTGGGCATGTTTAGCCTGGAGAAGAGAAGACTTGAGATAGAACTCTTCAAATACTTGAAAGGTTGTCACACAGAGGAGGGCCAGGATCACTTCTCGATCATCCCAGAGTGCAGGATGCAGAATAATGGGCTTAAGTGACAGGGAGCCAGATTCCGGCTGGACATTGGGAAAAACTTCTTGACTGTTAGAGCAATACAACAATGGAACCAATGATCTAGGAAGGTAGTGGGCTCTCCCACATTAGAAGTCTTCAAGAGGCAGCTGGACAGCCATCTGTCAGGGATGCTTTAAGGTGGATTCCTGCATTGAGCAAGGGGTTGGACTTGATGGCCTTATAGGCCCCTTCCAACTCTACTATTCTATGATTCTCCTCCATCATCCAAGAAGCCAAGCGAAATACACAGCAGGACATTAATTTACACATACTGTAAGTGAACTAGCTTTGTAAATTTTAAGATGCAGATCTAAATAATGATGGTAGAAACACAGTTTTGCTCTATGCCCTTGTGAGAGAAAACGGAATTCAGGAAGCCCCCTTATACTGATGCTGGCAAGGGATCTCTAATCTTTTTGTGCCAGGGGGCGCATTCGGAATATTGAGTGTCGTGGGTGCTCTCACAAAATGACAGCCACGGGGAGGGGTGTTGCCCACTCACAAAATGGCAGGCATGGCCAGCCACAAAAATGCCCATTTCCCAGGAAGCAAACCAGCGAGGCTAAAAGAAAAGTAACTTCTCAAGAACAAGGACAGGCTTCTAACACATAAAACCACTGTTTTGAAGGTCTCCATCTTACTGCCCATTTTAGAGTAGGCAAACTGATGAGGGGTGGCGTCTTTCCCTGAAATGCCAAATCTTGTACTTCCCCCATGAAGCACAACAAAAACACCCATTTCACAACAGGCAAGCTGGTGATGCTCTCTTCCACTCATGCGCAGAGACAAAGCACCCACCCACATCCACATCAAAAGCCAAACACAAACAGCTCAAACACACACACACACACACACACACACACACACACACACACTACCTTAAAAAAAAGCAAAGCAAAACACCCCTCCAGAGCCGGCCTTAGGGGGAAAAGTACCCTGGGTTGGGAGTGCCTTTTGTGCCCATTACCTAGGCAGGGCCACTGAGGGTTCAGCTTGGTGCCTCCCCTTCAGCTCAGTGCCCCGGCCACCCACCCACCCCTAAGGCCAGCCCTGCACTCCTCCTCCCTATCAGCCCCAGCTTACCACGCTTGGGGCCTAGAGGTCTTCCTGGGAATGACGGTGGCGCTTGAGGTTGACCCCTTTGCTTTGCAGCATGCCAGTCTCCCAGGTATTTTCTTTTTCAAATTGAAAGTATCTTTTAAAAATCCCCTCCCTCCCACCAACTCAGGAGGGGCAGGGAGCGTGGCACATGCCAAAGAAGGCGTTTGTGGGCACAGTGGCGCCCAGGGGCACTATGTTGGAGACCTTGGCTATAGTCCATGAGCCTATCCAGCTCTAGGAGCGGCACAAAAAGGCTCCCTTTAAACTAGAGACGGATCTTTGTCACTGAGCAGTTGTGGTGTAGTGGTTAGAGCGACGGACTGGGACCCGGGTTCTAGTCCCCACTCGTTGAGGAAGCTCCCTGGGTGATGATGGACCTGTCATAGACTCCCAGCCTAGTCTACCTCACAGGGTTGTTGTGAGGATAAAATGGAGAAGATCATGGATGTCGCCTTGGGCTCCTTGGAGAAAAAGTGGGGTATAAATGGAACAAATACAACCAACCAACCAACTGTGGTCATAGAGCAGCCCAAGTGCTTCCATATTCTGGGTAGGATTAAGCTGCAATCTGCCCTGAATGGGAGCGGCTGATGGCTTCTTGTCATTTTATCTCCTGGCCCAATCAAAAGATGCACTAGGAGGAGGCTCTCCCTGGGCATGCTGGCCTCTGTCTTGCTCTGAGAATCACAGATATATAGCTATAGCTATATGAAGGCTGAGGTATCTCTCTCGCATTAGCACTTGCGGATGGCATGCAAACATGCGTTAGCTTTCAAGATGACATGCGGCTAATTAAGCAAACATGGAACGCACCTTGCCAAGAGATCCGGAGCCATCTGTTAGGCATTTCAGCTCAGTCTCTCATATCATGTTTCAAGGAGCCCTGGATTTCCTTAACCTCAATACTGACAGCCTCGAGATGCTGACGAAACAGAAGATAGGGAGAACGGATCGGACAGTGGCGCAATTGACATGTGAAGCTGTTGTTTTGGGGTGATGAACTCCATGCGCTACCGATGGGGTTAACAATGAGTCTTGGACGCGTACGCATGGACAGTGTGTGTAAAATTACATATGTAATTTGCAATAGGGCTGTGACCGGATCCCGAATCCGAGTCGGATCGGGGTGATCCAGACCTCTGGATCCAAATTGGATCGGACCGAATCCAGTCACAGCACTCCCTCCTGCTCTTCCCAGAAAGACCTCCCTTTCCCCACTTATCTGCTGCCTCCTCGTCGCTTCCGCCGCTGCTTCTGTCACCTGCTGCCATCTCAATGCGTCTGCCGAGAACCAGGCCTCACGGCCTAGTTCTCATTAGGGCACCGCATTTCCTGGTCGCGCCGAGTTGGCAGGTAAGCGGGGAGAGGGAGGTCTTTCTGGGGAGTGCGGGACGGAGTGCTGTGGACAGACCGGATCGGATCCTGGATCCGAGTTGGGTTGAGCCCAAATTGGCCCGATCCGGATCTGACAGATCTGGATTGGATCAGGGGGGTCCGTTCACAGCCCTAATTCACAATTCACAAACAAGCACCCCTTAAGTAGAGGTTAATTTGAACTAATAGTAGATAATCACCAGTCCCCAACTTTCTCTGTTTTAATTCAAGGTGAGAATGCCAAGATTGAAGCTGGGGGGGATGTGGGAGAAAGGTAGATTCTGGATGAGGCAGAAGAGCCAAAGATATGCTGGGAGTATTGAGGGGGTTGCGGGAGGCAGGGCCCGACACAAGGGATAATCGCACACCGCTCTCACGCAAAATGCAGCCATTTCCTGATTTCCCATCTCTGTCCCCCTCTAGCATGACCAAAATGCAAGACGAAGTACCAAATTGTGCAGTTCAGAAGGAGTTTAGTTATAGCAAGCATTTCACCCTGCGTTGCTTCGTCTTGTTTCTTGGTCATGCTGGAGGGTGACAAAGAGATGGAACTGAGACTCAGCCCGTCAGTCCGTCTAGCTCAGAACTGCTTAACCCTGGCTGGGCAGAAGGTAGATCGGGATCCGCTGGTTCTCATTTGGGGGATTTGCAGTAGATCACGAAGGCTTTCTGACTCCCAAGAGTTTAAAAATAGCGACGAGAAAAGCCTTTCCCAGCCTTCCAAGATCAGGCAGGAAAAATTGAGGGGAGACAAGAGAAAACTTGTAAGGGACAAGGTATATGTGTGCAAGCTGGGCAAGTGCTGAAAGGCAACTTGCCCCACAAATCTCAATCCACCTTCCTGAGCTGTTGTTTTGCTCCTGGCTGCAGTCGGTGGCCCTCCGGTGAAAAACAAACTAGATTCTGCAAGCCGAAATTCGGCCAACCTCTGCTCATCATGGATTGGCAGGTGCTCTCCAGGACTTCAGCCAGAAGTCTTTCTCAGCCCTACCTGCAGATGGCAGACTCTGAACCTAGAACCGGCTGTGTGCAAAGCAAGGTCTTTGCCCATAACCAAGTCTCTCTGGGAAGCTACTGAAATCCTCCTAACTGTGTGAGAGCCGGCTGCGATCAATCAGTGAGGAGGACAAAGTTCTCTGAGCGCACACAGAAGGAAAGAGGTTCTGGCTCGCTGTACACTTGAGTCTTGTTCTGTAAGCCTGCTTCTTTTAGATGTGTGCAAGTTTAAGGATTGGTGTCTGAGTTTGCTTGTTTTCCTCTTCCCTCCCTGTCCCGTTTTCCTTTTGTGCCATGTCTTTCAGACTGCACGCCTGCAGGCAGGGATTGTCTTGTTTTTAAGACTGTGTACAGTACTGAATACAGTTTGGGCATTTCATACATAATAAATTTGCTCGCTGCAATTTGGAAGCAGACAGAGAGCAAGAAACAGAGCACCATTTTCTTGGTGGAAATATGGGGGGGTATAAATCAAATAAATAAGAAACACAGTTCCTCGCCTAAAATCACCCTCTTTTTAAGAGCTGGAAGGCAGAGAAGGTGAAATTTTCTTATGTCCACTTTTGATACACAAGATGGTGTAATATTTACATTCAACAAGGTCCAGGAATGAGTATTCCAAGCAATTAAGATGACCCTACAGAGAGATCTAGCATTGTTCAAATTCCAGCACAGCGAGGAAGCTCATCGGCTGGCCTTGGGCATGCTATTCTCTCGTTCAGCCTGACCTACCTTATAGGGCTGTGGTGGGGCTAAAAATGATGCTTTTAGCTCCTCGGATGGAGTGCTGGAAGCAAATATAACAAAACATAACTACTGCTGCTACACAGCAATGCTCTTCCACTGGAGGACTTCACCTTCTGTTTCCAAATGCATTCCTCCATGTCTCTCCCTTGTTTCCCAAAGTCTTGTGCAGTGTACCCCATTTACAGACCCAGGTTTAGTGTTTGGATTTTTAAAAGCACACACTACATGAAAATGTCTCTGCACAATTGAAGATAAATAAAATCGAAAAGGTAGGTGCAAGGCAAAGCCCTCCACCACCAAAAGGTATCAGGACATCAGGAAAAACTTCCTGTTAGAGCAGTACGACAATGGAACCCATCACCTAGGGAGGTGGTGGGCTCCCCCACATTAGAGGCATTCAAGAGGCAGCTGGACAGCCATCTGTCAGGGATGCTTTAAGGTGGATTCCTGCATTGAGCAGGGGGTTGGACTTGATGGCCTTAGAGGCCCCTTCAAACTCCGCTATTCTATGATTCAATGATATTGTAGAGCTGGAAAAAGTGCAGAAAAGGGCAACTAAAATGATCAAGGGACTGGAGCATCTCTCCTATGAGGGAAGGTTACAACAACTGGGATTGTTCAAAGGAGGCTAAAGGGAGACCTGATAGAGATGCACAAAATTATGCGTGGTGAGGGAGACATTTTTCTCCCTCCATCATAATACTAGAACCCGAGGTCAACCAATGAAGCTGATTGGTGGGAGATTCAGAACAGATAAAACAAAGGACTTCTTCACACTAGAATTCACTAGAATTCACTACCACAAGATGTGGTGACGGCCACCAATTTGGATGACTTTAAAAGCGGGTTGGATAAATTCCTAAAGTAGAAGGCTATCCATGGCTACTAGTCGTGATGGCTATATGCAACCTCCAGTACCAGAGGCAATAACCCTGTATACACCAGTTGCTGGGGAACATGGGTGGGAGGGTGCTGTTGCACCGTGTCCTGCTTTGTTGGTCCCTGGTCAACAGCTGGTTGGCCACTGGGCAAACGGAGTGCTGGAACAGATGGACCCTCGATCTGATCCAGCAGGGTTCTTCTTATGTTCTGATGAATCAGTAGGCAGAGCTGTACTGTACTGGAGTCATGGCATTTACTACAGAATGACCTGAAATTGCCAGGGGCAAGCAAACTTTTCACGTCCAAAAATAGGCTTTGCAGCTCACTGTATATTCTTTTTGAGTTTAGAGCCAGTTTTTCGGTCCTTTACATCCTGTATTGTACTTGCATTTACAAATCTGGGCATTTGCGGACTTGAGCATTCCAAAGCCCAACTACTTAGAGAACCCTTGTCAAAGTACCCAACTCCGGCCAGGCCCAACATTAAGACACCCAAAATATCATGTGCTGCCCCAGAAGGTCTACCAATAAAACTTCGGCAATTATATTTCCTTCCTTCCTTGTTTCCCGCTTGCTACAGCTTTAAAAAGTGCAAAGTTGTTAGCGGCCTGCAAATCAAACCAACGCCACTCTAATGAAAATCACATCAATAAATAAACCATCTGCACAAGGGGGATATTTGGTCTGGGATGTTCCCTCTACACCAGTTTGTTCAAATCAACCTCTAAAGAATGCTTCGTGAAAACGCCATTTGGCGCGTCAAGGTATTTTCCGCACCCACTGCAAGGCCGTGCTTCCGTCTGCGCATGGGACCCTGTTGTGTCACTCCAGAAGGTGGGGGGGGGGGGGCAAGGCTCCTGCATCGAAAACCTTGTGACGTCCAAATGCAACGCGAAGGGAAGGCTCTACTCCTTGGACCCCAAGCCACGGTTCAAGTGGAAGAGAATGAAAGGCCTAGGTCACTGTTCCGGGAGTTGGGAGCTCTTTTATCAGTTTGGGGGCCACGAGCTCCACGGGAAGTACACGCCAGTCCTTTCTCGGGCCCCTCACTCATTCGGGCCGCTCAGGGGAAAAGATTCTCCAACGAATTGCCGGCACATGGGGCACTGCTGGAAATACTTCACGCACTCGTCGCACAGGCAGGTGTGCCGGCAAGGCAGCAGCACCCAGTTGACGGGCCGGTTCTGGCAGACGATGCAGTCCTTGGTATTCTCCTCTGGCACGTCCGACTCCTCCTGAGCCAGCCCGACCTTCTCGAGCAGGGCGCGGTCGTCTGGCCCCTCTCCTACAGGAGGACTGCTCAAAGAGGAGGTGCTGCTGCTGGCAGACATGAACAGTTGCTGGGGGCAGGAAGAGGAAGGAAGAAACCGACGCTTAGGAAGGTACAATGCTAACTTACACCACAGGTGTGGGCAAGACGCGGCCCGCACGCGGCCCCCGCAGCCCACCAGCATGCCCCACCCAAGCCCCCTGTCAACATTTCAGGGACGTGAAAACAACAACAACAACAAAAAAAAACCCCGAAACGAAAGCTGGCTGCTGGATTTTGGGGGCAAACCGCCAATTTGTAGAAAGGTTCGCCTGATGCCTACAGTGTGGCCTTTCTGGCACCTTTTTTGATTTCCCCAGGCTGTTGTTCCCAGACAAGCCAATATTCTGGTGATTTTGACACAGAAAGGAAGGTTTTATTCCGGCTTGGGAAAGCATAGGAGAAATCGGCCATTCTAAGGGCCAAGCCTGACACTCAAAGCAGAATGGTATACGTGATACAAGGCCATGAATCCCCCCCACCCCCGGCATGACCATGACTCTTCAGTTTTGACTCCTACCCTCCCTTAATCCTATCTTCAATTTACATTAAGTCTCCAAAATGTCATCCCAAGAGAGTCACTGGGAAATCCACTCATCATGTGTTAACGTTTACCTGTTTGTCCGAGTCTAGAGGAAGGAAAGGTTTGATTTCCAAATAACATTTCGATAAGACATTGTTTAAGGATTATGGCCATTGTGTCTCAATTTGGGGGGCATATAACCAGCTCCCAGACAGCCCAAAAGGGAGGGGGTCTCTTCGAACCAAGAGAAGCCTCACTCTTTCTCACAAGAGGAATCTTGTGGAGTTTCTTCTTCTTCCTTCCTTTCTCTCTTCACCGGAGGGGCACCCCACTGCCTCCAACTTCATCGCACCCCAGACCACGCAGATATGGAGAGGTAACCAACCCCTTACTAGCTTCTTCCCAACAAGTCTACTATCTTACCAGGTCCCCCCCCCCCCCCCCCTTCTCTTCTGTTACTGCCCAGTCAACTTTCCCTGCTTCTCTCTTCCGGGAGAGTCAACTTGCTAGTGGCCTTCCTCTCCATTCACCAACTTTGCTACCAGCCTCTATTTCCTTCCCATGCCAGTCCCTGCATCTCTCCACAGCCCAAAACTTCTTCTCCTCTCCTCTGCTAGTGAGTTACACCAAACCTTGGCTTTCAATGTGCCTGTCTTAATCATTAGAACTCAAATTTTGTACAACAGGATAGTGATCCTTTAAAAGCCTATTTCTATGACCTGATCTCTTGAATGCGTGTCTTTAATTCTTTTCAATAAATTACTTTTGAGATAAGCTATTGTGCCTTCAGTCTTTGAAATTCTCCTTAAGGTGCATAGCTTTGGGATTCTCAGTGCTCAATGTTAAAAGATCCCTTCAAGTGTCAAGGTTGCATGTCTGAAAGCGTGCTCAGGCATACAGGCAACGAGGATGCTTGCTAACACTGTTTAGTGCTTCAATTTTGTTTTGAAATGTGTCACTCTGTTTTTAGATATTTGCCCTGCTTATACATGTTTAGACAGGAATAAAAATCCCCAGCATTCCCCAGCCAGACTATTGTGGCTGGGGAATGTTGGGAGTTGGAGGACATTTTCGGTCTAAACACGGATAGGGTTGCGCCTCAAAAGTTATACGCTTTGATCACACTGGAGTTGCAGAATTAGACTTTCTGGGTTTTCATTTTATCGCTAAGCTCAGCTTTTGTACCAGAGGACTGCCAACGTAACTCAATTTTTTAAAAAAGGAATCCAGGGATAATCTGGGAAATTACAGGAAGCTTAGTTTAACGTCTGCTCCAGGTAAAGTGATTGAAAGCATTATTAAATATAAAATTAGTAAGCATATAGAAGGACAAGTCCTTCTGAAAAAGAACCAACACGGCTTCCACAAAGGTAAGTCCTCTCTCACTAGTCTTTTAGAGTTCTTTGAAAATGTCAATAAACATGTAGATGGGGGTGATGCGGTGGGCATTGTTTACTTGGACATCCAAAAGGGTTTTGATAAAGTCTCTCACCAAAGATTCCTGAGCAAACTTAGCAGTCATGGAATAAAGGGAAAGGTCCCCTTATGGATCAGTAAGTGGTTAAAGAACAGAAAGTAGGAATAAATGGTCAATTCTCCCGATGGAGGGAAGTAAAGAGTGGGGTCCCACAGGAATCGGTATTGGGACCAATTCTTTTCAATTTGTTCATAAATGATCTGGAATTTGGAGTGAGGAGTGAAGTGGCTAAGTTTGCTGATGACACAAAATTATTAAAGGTACTTAAAATATAATGGGATTGTGAGGAGCTCCAAAGGGATCTCTCCAAGTTGGGAGAGTGGGCATCCAAATGGCAGATGTGGTTCAATGCAAGCAAGTGCAAAGTGACGCACGTTGGGACAAAAAATCCCAAATTCAAGTATAACCTGATGGGATCTGAGCTGGGGGTGACCAACCAAGAAAGAGATCTTGGGGTTGTGGTGGACAGCTTGATGAAAATGTCGATCCAGTGTGTGGCAGCTGTAAACAAGGCAAACTCCATGTTAGTCATTATAAGAAAAGGAATTGAGAATAAAACTGCCAGTATCATACTGCCTTTATACAAATCGATGGTGCGACCATGCTTAGAATACTGTGTACAGTTCTGGTTGGTTACCACACCTCAAAAAAGATATAGAGCTGGAGAAAGTGCAGAAAAGGGCAATTAAAATGATTAAGGGGCTGGAGCATCTCCCCTCTGAGGGAAGGTTACAACAGCTGGGATTGTTTAGCTTGAAAAGAAGGTGAGTAAGGGGAGACATGATAGAGGTGTACAAGCTGATGCATGGTGTGGAGAATGTGGATCAGGATTTATCTTTCTCCCTCTCTTATAATACTAAAACCTAATGGGGTCATCCTATGAAGCTGATTGGTGGGAGATTCAGGACAGATAAAAGGAAGGACTTCTTCACATAGCTCATAGTAAAATTATGGGATTCACTACCATAAGATGTAGTGACGGCCACCAATTTGAATGGCTTTAAAAGGGGGCTGGATAAATTCCTGGACAAGTACTCTCAATGGCTACTTGTCCTAATGGCTAAATGCAACCTCCAGTATCCGAGGCAGTAAGCCTGTATATACCAGTGGCTGGGGAACATGGGTGGGAGGGTGCTGTTGCACCATTTCCTGCTTTGCTGGTCCCTGGTCGACAGCTGGTTGGCCACTGTGTGAACAGAATGCTGGACGAGATGGACCCTGGGTCTGATCCAGCATCAGGGCTCTTCCAATGCGCTTAAGTTCATTGTTATTATATTTCTACTAGGGATGTGCACTGGATCGGACCCGATCCACGATCCGAGTCCGGTCCAGTGGGAAATCGGATAAATTATCCGATTTCCAATCCCGCAGCTGGATCGGCCGATCCAATCCGAACCGGTCCGAAAAGGCTCCGAACCGGTTCGGCGGATCGGCGGGCGCCCACTGGCGCCCACCGCCGCTTCCATTGGCGGGCGCCAGCGGGCGCCCGCCGATGAAAGTGGACAGCGGGGGGGGGGAGGAGGGGGGCGCTTACCTTCTCGGCCCGTCCGCTCCCGTCCGGCACTAGCAGCTACTACCAGCGGGCTCCACGGCCTGCTCCAGGGTGGCGCGCCGGGTGATGTCATCACCCGGCGCGCTACTCTAGAGCAGGCCGTGGAGCCCGCTGGTAGTAGCTGCCGGCGCCGGACGGGAGCGGACGGGCCGAGAAGGTAAGCAGGGGGTGCGTGGAGGGGAGGAGGGGGCGCGCGGAGGGGGGGAGGGGGGCCCTTACCTTCCCGGCCCGGCCGCTCCCGTCCGGCGCCGGCGACTACAACTACCAGCAGGCTCCGCGGCCTACTCTAGGGTGGCGCGCCGGGTGATGTCATCACCCGGCGCGCTACTCTAGAGCAGGCCGCGGAGCCCGCTGGTAGTAGCCGCCGGTCCCGGATGGGAGCGGACGGGCCGAGAAGGTAAGCAGGGGGTGCATGGAGGGGAGGAGGGGGCGCGCGGAGGGGGGGAGGGGGCCCTTACCTTGCCGGCCCGGCCGCTCCCGTCCGGCGCCGGCGACTACTACCAGCAGGCTCCGCGGCCTACTCCAGGGTGGCGCGCCAGGTGATGTCATCACCCGGCGCGCTACTCGAGAGTAGGCCGCGGAGCCCGCTGGTAGTAGCCGCCGGCGCCGGACGGGAGCGGACGGGCCGAGAAGGTAAGCAGTGGCGGGGAAGGGGGCTTACCCCCCCCCCGGAGCCGTCCGCTTCTATCCGCTGGCGCCTGCGGGCGCCAGCGGATGGAAGCGGACGGCCCCAGGGGGGGTAGGGAGCACGGGGGAGGGGGCTTACCTGCCGGGGCCGTCCACAGCGGACGGCCCCGGGGGGGGGGAGGGAGTTAGGCCCCCCCTCACCCACCCGCCGCCATTTTTTCCTCATAGACTTGCATTGCAATGCAAGTCTATGGGGAAAAAAATGGCGGCCGATCCAAAAATTTACGATTTTTGGGTCGGGATCGGACTCGATCCGGTCCGGGGGGCCTCCGATTTTGTCCGAACCGGTCCGTGACAAAATTGGAGGTCCCGATCCGGGTCCCGATCCGATCCGGGGGGTCCGTGCACACCCCTAATTTCTACCCTGCCATTCTTCCTCTTGGAAAGAATCCAAGGCAGCTTACATGGTCCTTCTCTTCATCTCCATTTTATCTTCACAACAACAACAACCCTGTGAGGTAGGTTCGGCTGAGCGTCAGTGATTGGTCCAAAGTCACTCAGTGAGCTTCAGGGCTAGGAATGGTCTAGAACCTGGGTCTCCCAAGTCCCTACCACTACACCACACTTCCAGATGTTTGGCTTTCAGTGTCTAGTAAACCGGTGGAGGGGGTCACAGCTCGGCAACAGAAACAAACTTTGCATGGATAAGTTCCCATGTCCAAATCCACACATCTTCAAATAAAAGAACCAAGTGAGCAGCCCTAAGAAATACCTGTGGACGCCTCTGGAAAGTATTAAGAGTCAGTGCAGGGTAAGATGGACACTGGGTCTGATAAAAAACAAGGCAGTTGCTTCTAACTGAAAGATCCTTTGCCCATTCTGAGATTTGAAATAAAGAGAATGACTCCCAAAGCTTACCTTTAGATCATGGAATTGACCTTGTGCCAGGAGGAGATACTGATACAGTATCCTGCATGAAAGCCTGTAACTGTCATCAGGAATGTGAATGATGGATATCATGGAAATCTTTAAAAAGAGAAAGAAACTTTCTTTCAACACCGTTTCCCTTATAGTTCAAGCTGTGGGGCACTTAAAAACAACAATTCTTTAAGGTGAAATGAATGAGCTTAATCGTCTTTTCCAACTATCTAATGCTAATATCCGCTATAGATCTTATTTAATAGTTGAGGATCAAACTACCAAAGATGCATCCTCCTGTACTGTACCTCCATCAAACACATAAATATTTCCAAACACATGCATGTGTGTGCGTATGTGTGTATGTAATGGACACACAGACTGGGTTCAGACAACACAATAAGCAACGGTGGTTTAAATAGTCAACAGTTGGTTATTTAACCCACCATGGGTTATCGTGTTGTGTGGCAGGAGTTTTTTAACCAACGGTTGATTATTTGGCCGAAATAACCAAGACAAATAACCAACGCTGTATTCTTCTCTCTCTGCTGTTGCACAACTTTTGGTGTTGTCAATTTTAATTCATATTTAAGTCACATCTCCATCTGGGATCCTTAGAGTAGAATAACTGAAAATAATGATAGTCTAGAAATTAGTTTTCCTTGTTGCTGTTGTACAAATGGCGGCTGTTTTTGCCGCTGCTGCCACCAAAGCAGCCAAGGGCCTCCGCATGCAGTCCACCCTCCACACGTCCCCACTGCTGATCTAGAGCCTGCCGTATCCCGCAGGTTGAGACATGTGGTCTGGCTCAGCCTGCTGGGTATAACGTAGTGGTTAGAGTGGACACCTCAGCCACTTCTGCTCCGTGGTCATTTTTCACACACACACAACCTCCAGTTCCATTTTATTTTAAGACAGAGATTACCTACAATGTCATATATTTCTCTGTTGTCTTCATCAGCTAAGGTCAGCAGTGCTACGAGCGGATAGCGAGATCTAGGCACCGGGCCAAAGTCCGTGATCTGTGCCTCTCCTGGTAACACACAATGCTTTTCCTCTTTGCCTGTCTTCTTTATGCTTTGTTTGTGTCAAGGAACAAGTACCCTGTAGCCGCAAATGAAGACGAGTGCCTTTTTTCTGCCAAGAACGTTCGTGGACTTACAAGGCTCAAGATACGCAACAGCCAGTCTCGCCGGCCAATGCATCATTGCTCTCACTATCCATTCAGGCTTCACCTGGGACAGGACAGCTGTGTGCGATTCATCTGTCCATGACAGCAACCCACGAGCACAGAATTTAATATCAGGTGCAAAAGTTGGCCTCCAATAATCTGAACCTTTTTTTTTTTAAAACACTTTTGAAAATGTTACTAGTCCTTATAAGTGTAGACTTGAAAAGAATTTCCAGTGCTCTGCATGACTGCCCCTTCCCAGGACTACTGTAAACAGGGTGATGCAAAACAGCAACCCGGGAATGAGTTATGTAAAATGAACCAAGGCATGCAAATCTGCTTGATCTGCATAATAGGGTCACAATTTGCCTTTTCTTAGTGGAAGACTGAAGTCACTCAGGAACAGAATGTAGTTTTGTTATGGCAAACAGCTGGTCAGTATTCAAGCACGGGGAAAAAGCCTCAAGGGCATCCGTTTCCCTTTTTTCCCTTGGCTGTGCAACAGCTACAGAGGAGATTTTAAAGGGCCCATCAGTGCTGTTCATCAGATTTCCATGATAGCAAAGCAGTGCACAGAGGGAGCAGAGCAAATAGTAATCACTGCCAACGATCAAAAGAGCCTGTGCTACATCCCACTAAGCTGCTGTGTAGCTGCAACAGAGCAGCAAGTTGAGAAGAAATAGAGCGAGATAGCAGACTGCTTTCAAAAGGAGCAACATCCAGAGTCAAGGGAGATCCTGTATTCAACTAACCCTTCAGTTTATACATTCATTTCTATGTGCAGTCAAAAGGCAGAGTGTCAGATTGAAGCCCAGTCTTAATCTCACAGCACGAAAGGAGAATGTAACATCTAAATAGCGCAACAATCAGTTTTTCGAAGGATCTGAATTTTAAAAACTCAGAATAGGAACAAAGAAAAGTATGAAGGGTCCCAGACCTTGCGTTTCCAACTTTTCTTTGTAGCCTCAGGGACTAGAAACTTGCTTTATGTTTTTTTTTTTTGGTTTCAAGATTTTACACTTTCACAAATTTGATGAAAGGATACAAATACTGTTGGTGGTAGAGGTACTCTTTATACAATGCATTCTCAAAGGCCTGTGGAGTCTTTATCCGAAAGCAATAGGCGTGTTTCTGCAGAGCTTCATGGAGCTTTTGCACGCTGCAACCCCAATAACACGTAAGGAGACAATCTTCCAGACAATCAGGTGCCAACGTTATGCCACCTTGGGGAAAAGGAAAGAACATGGGGGGAGGGAGCCATGAAGGGAGGTTTTGCCAATTTGAAAAGTCCCAAACAGAAACAAAAACAGCACGACAATCCTACACTGCCATGTAGCAGAGTCTGCATCTTTCTAAACGAGAATCACCAAGTTCCAAAGTCTTTCAAACTTAGTTCTTTTCAGGCAAGGGAAATCTAACAATTTCTAGAAACCAGCTTTATATCACAGCATGTTGCCAGAACTGAGACAAGGCTCGGCTCTAAGCCTATTCACATTTCATCTCTTGGGGACGAACTACTGAGCTCAAAATGCATCATTACAGAGACAGGTATGGCTGTCTAAACTCTAGCTAGTAAAACATGTACACCTCCTGTGGTTCCCTGTAACGTGTTTGCATTATACCTCATTGACCTTCCTGCACCAAGGACAGAGTAACACAGGTCCATGACATATCAAGAGATATTGAGCCCCCCTCTATCCTATTGCCTGGTGGCAAGAGCCAGTCAGGGCAGGATGGAAGCAATTTCGCCTCCCGTTCCTCTTAGGGGGAAACAATCACCTGGACAGAATGCTAAACCCATCCAGTTGAACATCCCCTTTGAGCTCTATGAGGTTATCCAAGATGGTTGTTTTGACCTTGGAAAGCAGCCACCACGGTGCTTTCCACAATAGCTGCAAGGGGGCAGGGGAAGGGAGAATGATCTGATGTCAAATGCCCTTGTTAAGATTGTCAAAGTGTCTATGGCCATGGGACGGGGAAGCAGAAACATCCTATGGCCCTTGGGGCACTCTCCCAGGGACCACAGGATTGCTCTGCCTGAGTGTATTCTACAAAGAATGGCTCTTGCTTTAATCAGGCTTATAATGCAAGTGTAGAAGGCTCCTCCTCCCTCCCCTGTCCCCACCACCAGCTATTTCAGCAGGCTGTACCAAGGCCGACGAGAAGAGGAAACGGCCATCCCACCAGCCCTGATAAAAGATGGCTGAGTTCAGACAACACGTTTCTCAATGGTGGTTTTAGAACCCCACGGTGGAGTTTTTACACCACCATTGAGAAATGTATTGTCTGGCGGGGAAACTCCACGCCACAGTGGAGTTTTTTGGGAAAACACTCCACGCAGAATATCCATGCTGTGCAGAGCAGAGTTCCTGCACAACCGTTGTGTTGCATGATGTGTGGTGGGCTCCGTGGAGTTTTCCATTGAGTTGACTTTTCCCACTGGCTACGGAGTTCCCTGGCAAGAGCAGCGAAAGGAGGGAGTGCCGCTCTAGGAGAGCCGCTGGGATTGTTTTTTTGCAGAGATGGCTGATGGGATACCATTGGGAGGACCGGGAGAAGAGAGAGTGTGGAGGAATTGCCAATCAAACATTGCGATGGATTTTACTCAACTCCACAGTAGCCCACAGTCACACAATGGTGGAGTTAGAACATGTTGTGTGGGGAATATCTCCTAAAAACTCAACTGCTGAGTGGAGTTTTCACACTGTGTTGACTAATGTGTTGTGTGAACTGAGCCGATGGCTTTTTCTCTCTTCCCTCCTCACTCCTTCACCCTTGCGTGTCCTGTCTTTTTAAATTGTAAGCCATTAGGCAGGGATGGTCTTGGTTTTCTGATTGCGTATAAGCGGCTCAGAGAGGCTGTTTTGGTGGAGTAACTGGATAAAAATACTTTAAATAAGGGCGCGAACCTATGCATGTTTAGACAGAAAAAAACCTCTTACAACTCCCTGCATTTCCCAGCCAGCATGGATTGTGCCCTAAATAAATAATAAGATAAATTCTACACCAGCCGGAAGGCTCATTCATATTACAAAACCTCTCTTCCACTTCCTTTTTTGTGTGATCACATGTTTAAAAGAATAGTAGCAGAGAGGTGATTTAAGCCATGTGGGTAAAAAGGCTTTAGGTTAGTTGGCCAGATATGGGGAACTGGCCACTTTTTATTTTTGTTTTTAAAGGGGATTGTTGAATTTGTGCCAGCTTGTTTCAGCGGCTAATGTAAGTCACGAACAATAACCACTGTCATGTCAAGGGACAGCATTTGGTATAGCAAGGAGCAAAGGATGGAAAAGAAAAGGTGAGCACAGACAAAAACAGCAGACAGAAAGCAATCTACTGACTTGCAGCTGCCGCCGCCGCCGGATTTTTGATATCCAAGCTGAACGGGTTCTTCACTTGCCGCATCTGTTTCTGGGACACTTTCACATTTGATTCTGTTTCTTCCGAATTTCTCAGAATCACAGGGACATCCCACCCAAACCTAAACAGTGGGAAATAATAATAATAAGATAGCAAATGTGAGCATTAATGGCATTCAGATTTGGGGAAGTTATAGGCATAAATCCTAAAAAAAAAAGCAGGACTCGGTATCCACCCTGTTGTACTTACTCCCAATTTACCACTATATGCGATTCTCCTTTCTCCACATCTGGGTTTCTCTCCAGTACAGAGCAGCCGTACTGGCTTGCTCCCTCCTATTAACAATGCAGCCCAGCCATCTCTCACTGGAAAGGCCTTTTCCCACTCCCCTATACTCCCCCCCAAAAAAACTATCTTTTGCTCCCCAATCTACATACTTTAAGCCAGGAATGAGATCTACTTTGTTTTTTTACTAGAATCGCTGAGAGCCACCATCAAGAGCCGAGTTCAAAAGACTGATGATGATGATCATCATCATCATCACCATTATCATCGTCACTGCAAAAAGCAGTCTAGAAGCAACTTACACACACAAATACAGAAATCCATAATTAATATAACAGAAAAAGGCCCAAATCAACATAAACAATCAGCACAATAATACAGATCAATATAAACAGCATAAAAGCATAATCTAAAAACAATACAATACAAAAAGTGTAAATCCACAATAGACTTAGAATTAAATATTTTTGAGCACAAGAATTTGTTTGGAGTACCAGAAGTAAATGGAGGTCACACAAAAACCCATTCCTGGTTACCCCTTTCTTCATTTCAGCAGTATAATTTGGGGCGGGGGGGGAGTGGGGAGTCCTTTTGTCGCTATGATTGATAAACAACTGGGACAACTCCAGAGATTCTTGCTGATCTACTGCAAACCACGGGGAGAACGAACAGTAGATCCAAACCTACTTTTTGCTTTAAGCTCCGTATGTCCCCCTCATACCCCTTAAGACAGCTCTGTAAAAGGACCCATAAGTCCCCCCACCAGGCACCGCTATGACCACAATACTGTCCTCCCTCACAGGGATGTCGTGCTTTACACGTGCGAGACGAGGCAATAACTAGTCTAACTTGTCGTACTCCACTTGCCCCCGCCCACCAATATGGGTTAAAGCCCCTTCCCCCTGATCTAGACAGCTTTCCCCCAACCTGGTGCCCTGGACTGCAATTCCCATCATGCCCAGCAAGATGGCCACCCTGACTGGGAATAATGGGAGTTGCAGTCCAGCACACTTCTGGAGGGCCACAGGTCGGGGAGGTCGGATCTAGACCCTCCCCCTTCTCCAAGCATAGCCCCCTAACCTGACCCCTTCGTGCCCCCCCACATCTCCCTTCCCCCCCATCTTGCCCCCCTTCACTGCGAGGAATTCCTCAGCCCTCCCTTTCACCTGCCCCCTTTTCCAGCCAGCCCTTCAGGGCTCTGCAGCTCCAGCGACCTTTTGCCCAAGCCCCACAACCCAGACCTTCCAAACCTGCCCCCAGGCCCACTGACCAGCCCAGGACTAGGCCGCTGGTGATCAAGAAGCAGACGAACACCACGGCGATGTAGAAGAGCGGAGAGTACTCGTAGAGCGCCACCAGGAAGGCGGCCGCCATCGCGGAGGCGAGAAAGGGGGCCGCTCCTGCCCCGCACCGCCTCAGCCCCCCATTCCCTTGTTGTCAACCGAGAACGCATGCGCAACTCGCGCGCATGCTCGCAAGCAGACAGCGAAGCCGATGCCCTTTCTCTCATTCACGTTTGCCCTCTCCTCCTCCAGCTTTTCCCTAAGCTGGTGCCCTTGGGATGCGTTGGACCACAACTCCCAGAATTCCTGGCTGGGGGAATTCTGGGAGCTGTAGTCCAATACATCCCAAGGGCACCAGTTTAGGGGGACCTTATAGTCTTATCTTTAGTCTTATTATTAATAATTGCATGGAAGGTTTGCAAGAGAAGTACGGATTTGGGGATTTTGCTCATGGTCAACAGTGCTACTATCTTTATTTTGTTTTTGTGATACATATAATACTGGGCAGCTAATGTTAACTGCCTCATTTTTTTCAGAAGTGTATTTTATTTTATTTGCCTCTGTTGATTGCCTGCACCTGAATGACAATTGCATATTGTCAATGTTATTTGTGTGCTGCCCTATGCCAGTCACAATTGGGATGGAATCAGACATAGTTAAATCCAGAGAAGACCCACTGAATTCAAGGGGTCTATTCTAAGTTTAGGGTGGCCATATGGAAAAAAGGACAGGGCTCCCGTACCTTTCACAGTTGTATTGAAAAGGGAAGTTCACCAGGTGCTGCTTGCATACAAACGACACCTGCTGAACTTCCCTTTCAAATACAAATGTTAAGGATACAGGAGCCCTGTCCTCCTTTTCATATGGTCACCCTAAGTCTGGATCCAGCCTATTATTGTCATTGCTGCCCTTGTTGTTATTAGCATGTCAACGAAGGTTCTTGTGGAACCTGAAAGAATAACAAATGTATCACAGTATAAGCTTTCATAGACTGTAGTCCACAAGAGACTCTTTTTAAAAAATTTATGGCAACGAACTAACTCAGCTACTCTTCTGGAATAAATAATAATAATTGTCAATATATTAATCACAATATATTAAGTATTACTATTAATTATTACTAGTAACAACAATAACAATAATATATCAATAATATATCAATAGTACTAATAATATTGACTATTATTAACTATGAATAATAATAATAATAATAATAAACACGTATGATACCCCTTCTCCTAATAAATTAGTGTCTTTTTCAAGTTCTCAGGCATCTTTCCTTTGGGTACACTGGGCCCATTTTTTTAAAAAGGGAAGCTCTCTGGTCGCT
The DNA here is from genome assembly GCA_029215795.1 of Anniella stebbinsi. Taxonomy (NCBI): domain Eukaryota; kingdom Metazoa; phylum Chordata; class Lepidosauria; order Squamata; family Anniellidae; genus Anniella; species Anniella stebbinsi. Next base: position 367,944,848 of record JARDYH010000001.1, read on the forward strand.
ATGGCAACGTTGCTTCCTGGTTGGCGCGGAGGAGGGGAGGGGGAAGCCCCGCCCGTAATTAGACTATCGAGTGAGGCCGGGCTAGCCGCAGGCGCCTCTTCTCCCTCGAGCCGCTCTAGGCGTGGGCGGGTGGACGCATGCCTGCATGACTGGGTGGGTGGGAGATCATGGTGTTACTCATCCCCATCACATGAGAAAACCTCCGCCTTCCACTTGCCGTAGATAGGTGAGACCCGCGGCCGAGTTGAGCAGTGCCGCTGATTGGCTCAGGAGCTGTGCGGAGCATGCGCATTCAGTCTATTTGAAGCCGGATGATGGCTGAACCGGGGAGGGTCCTCTTCGGTTCTTAAAGGGACAGCGCGGCGTTTCGGGGAGAGGCTGCAAAATGGTGAGTGTGGCGAGGGGTCGTTGGGCGCGGAGGCCGTGAGGCTTCTCTTGTCCTCCCAAGGATGGAGGGCGGATCGGGGCCTATATAATATTATATATCTATATATATATAGATATATAAAAAAACTCGGGACGAGCACGAGCTTGCCCAGGGGAAGGAACTATTTCATGGGCGTAATGATTCTGAACCGCCCAGAGAGCTTGGGCTATTTATTGGGCGGTATGGGGATGCAATCAATCAATCAATCGCTCGATCAATAAAAGAAGCTGGGGAGGGGGAAGAAAAAGATACATTATGCCGTGTGGACGGGACACCCCACGCCCTTTGCAATTTTTTAAAAAAGGATTTGCATTATTATCGTTTTGTATTAATGACTTCCTGCGGTATGAGTGATCCATGCCTATAAAGTGTGTTATTGCAGGTTTGGTGAATAGGTCTCTGTCTCTCACATACAGAGTTACAAAAAGCAAAGGTAGTTGAGATGGCGGCAAGGTACATTCCGAAAGTCTGCACATTTATTTTGGTGATCTTTCGCTTGGCCTCATGAAGCTACTATCTTAATGTGGATTTTAGCATTTCTCCTGGTTCCCTGGAATCTCTCTCCATCACATTCCCGAGGAAAAGGCTAGGCCAAGATTCTCCTTCCCTCCAACGCCTGGCAAAGAAAAAACGTAGGGTGGTGGTGGTGGGTGTTTGTTTTTTTTGCAACGGGAAGGAACTTGCTAAAGAGAAAGATGCAATTCATCCCTCCCTTCTCCTTTGCTTGCAGCAGGACCCCTCCTAGGAAAGGAACCATCTGTGTGCTCTTTTCCATAGCCTGGACGTATTATTGGGTTGTATCCCATGTTAGTCCTACTTAGAGTAGACCCATTGAAATGAGTGGGGCTTGAGCTAGACTAACATGGGATACAATCCTTTGCTTCTGCCCAGCCCTGATCCAACCACTCTCTAGAAACAGCTGAGGTGGGGGTGCATTAAGCAAAGATCGATGAATGTGTATTTGTTGTTCCATCTTGGTCACACTTTGCAATCTACAAAGTATGCTCCGTTGTATTATGGTTTACTTAATCCACATTAAATTAGGGTGACCAGATAAAATCCAGGTCAGGGCTCCTGTAACTTTAACAGTTGTAAAGAAAAGGGAATTTCAGCCAGTGTTATTTGTATGCAATTAGTTCCTGGTGAAATTCCCTCTTCATCACCACAGTTAAAGGTGCAGGCACTATACTAGAGTGACCATATACAAAAGAAGGCAGACCCCCTACCACTTTAACTGTTATGATGAAGAGGGAATTTCACCAGGAACTAATTGCATACAAATAACACTGGCTGAAATTCCCTTTTCTCTACATGAGCCCTGACCTGGATGTTATCTGGTCACCCTACATTAAGTCCCTTTGCATACCTGGGACCCATGTTTGCAGTCAGTGTAGGTGAAATTTCCCTTGTCACTCACTCCAAGCATGAATGGAGGGCATGGAGAGATGAGTGGCTAAAGCAGCCTCCCTCAACCTGGGGCCCTCTAGATGTGCTGGCTGGGCCTGATGGGAATGGTCGGCCGGAGGAGATTCATCAATTTAATAATCTCTTTGACTTTAAGAAAGCCATAAAGACCAATCTCTTCCAGTAGGCCTCCCCAGTTGAATTGTAAGAGTTTTATTGGTATTTTAATGTATTAGTTTTATGTGCTTTTAATCAGTTTTAGGTATTTTATTTTTGATGTTGTTCCCTGCCTTGATTCAGAGGGAGAGGAGGGTAAGAAATAATAATAATAATCTGTAGTCCAGCACAACTGGAGGTCCCCAGATTGGGAGAGGATGGGCTAAAGTTTCAAGGGCAATGAATTTATATTCAGTGGTCCTGGCAGTACAATCCTATGCCTGTCTACTTAGATGTAAGTCCTACTGAAGGAAGTATGCATAGGATTGCAACCTGCGCCCTTGTCTTAGCGATGGGGGCAGTCGCTGACTATAGCAGCCCTATCCCTTAGTACCTCAAAAGTATGCCTAAAGTTGCCACTGCACTGTGCCGTTGAGAGTTGTTCCAGTTCACTTGAGGACTGATTGTATTCATGCTTACCTGGAAGCATATCCCATTGTGTTCAATGGGGCTTTCGTTTAAGGGTGTGCAGGCCTAATCTGATTGACAAAATGCGATTTTGAGCAGGTCGTAATGCCCTGTAGTCACCCTGGAAAATAATAATGAACAGCAAAAGGATGGCACTTCTCTTTCCTTGGCTGTTTCCTTGGCTCTGTCGGTCCTAATCTGTATTAAGTGAATTTGGAACGTTCTTGTATTTGACCGTTCTAGTGTAAAGGAGTGTGACTATACGCTCTCTGTCGGCTGATTGAAAAAGGGCCAGGGTGTGTGTGGCCTTGAGTTCCTTCATTAGTTCTATTTTTGGTACTTTGTCATTTGGCTCACTTAAGCTGCCGCACCCCTTAACTAACTATGCTCAGTCTGAGGAAATTGACAGATCTTCTTGGGTGTCAAAAGCTGTTGTGGGGTATGTGAGCGTGTATGACCCTCTTCAATCAGCTTCACTTAGAAAGAGCAAAGCTTTATAGTGCCCTCAAGCTGTTTGTTTGCGAGAGCTTGAAGTCCTAAGCCTGGCTGTGTACAGAGAAATGTAGGGCATGTCTGTATTGCAAAACCTAATCCAGTTTTAACTGTCAAGATTCCCCTCCATCCCCAGCCCAGGAATTATATGCTCGGCAATGTTGCACAGGAATTGAGGCTTCCCTGCTTGATTTCCAGCTTTCCAGTATTATTTTTTAATTCTAGCAGTGTGTGTGTGTGTGTGTGTGTGTGTGTTGCTTTGGATAAGCATAAGCAATAGTAAAAAAAAAATACAAAAAAATCAGTCCCCTGCTCCTAGGAGCTTACAATCTAAACGTCAGCAGACAGAGAAGGGGAAAGAAGCAAGGACAGCAATTTCTCCCTCTACTGTAAGCCAGAGAAGGAGGAGAAATTGTTGGCCTTGCTTCTTTTCTCTGTGATAGAGAGGTGGTCCCAAATTTCTACAGCAGCCTTCCCCCCAATCTGACAGCCTTTGGATGTGTTTGACTTCAGCTCCCATCAGCTTACGGGTTTAAACTCCTCTTAGCTCCGTTGCTTTTCCTAGCAAGGGTGTGCAACCTGCGGCCTCTGGCCTGATTTGATGTGGCTGTTTGCATGCGGTTAGGTCAGATATCTGGCAAGAGCAATCTGTCCCCTTCTCTGGATGCCTACTGCTTGGGAAGGAAGAGGGAGTGGTAGAAAGAGAAGAAGGGTTAATCTGGCACACTCTCGGCTCTAACCATCACCACCTCACCGCATTTGCAAACAGGTTAGCCAGCTCCCGACAGAAGAAGGTTTGCCAACCTCTGCCCTGTAGCATTACGGGTCTTCTGGGTTCAAGTCCTGGAGGCAAAGGGCTTGGAAGGAAGCCATGGAATGGGAGCAAAGCTTTGGTTCTTAAACCTTGGCCTTTGAGGGCAGAAAGTTTTCCTGCCCAGAGTCTGAGATGCTGACAAAGCAGTATCCAAGTTGTAGAACAATAGGCTGCTATGCGAAGAAGCTGCAATGTTTGTTACTACTCACAGCTAGCAGCTCTGTGAGTCCAGAATGTTTCCGTATACCCTGATAAGGCCTAAGGTAACATCAGCTACCTAAAAATATGGAAAAAAGGACTGTTTTTGGGAGTGTCTGCCCACCTGGTTCACCAATCCAGAACCAAATTTCTAGTTGACACTTAAAAAGGAGGAAAAAGGCCAATCAGAAGGCAAGAAGATTCAGAGGAGTCAGTTATTCAAAAAGAGACTGAATCCTAAGAAAAATACTTTGGCTTGGTTATTGTTTGCCCTGTTTGCATAGCTTTTTCTTTTGCTAACACATTTTTACAAATTAGCGGGCCTTTTGCACCATAGTTTGCATTGTTGCCTTCTTTTTGAGAGAACAAGAGAGATTTCTTATTTTGACCGTGTCCCTCCTTGAGTTTTTAAGGCTGCAGCTGGCCATTGTTTCTGAACTAGCTTTTGGGGGCTAGATCTCTAGCACCTAAGCAGCTTGATTCAGTTTCCTCTGCCTATTTAATTTTACCCACTAGTGAGGCTCAGACATTACTGTCATTTTTCCATTTTAAAACATTCTCTCTACTTCCTACCTGGATTAATTTTCCTATCTAGACCTTGCTGAGTTCTACACCTTGGACTCTTAAGAGAGGTCTCTTTCAACCTTCCTCTGGGTCTACAAAACCCTGGCCTTCAAATCTGTCCTTGGGATAAGTACCTCTATATTTCTTTTAATTCCCCCCTTTCCTTCCTCCTCTAAAGTGTGGACGATACTGCTACATAGTTGAAGGCTTTAACCATTGCATTTAACTAGTGCAGACTGGTGAAAATTCAAGTGTGATGTTTCACTGTTTTATGTCGTTTATTTATTATGTAAATGCTGTTTGGACTTCCTATGGTAAGGATGGTAAGTGGTTAATTCTGTTGGGAGGGGGAGTGAGTGAATAGAATGTTGGAGTGAATGCTGATTGGCTGTTGGATTCAAGTGTGTGAAGGGGGAATGACAGTTGAAATCAGTTGGTATTTAGCAGTGAGTGGTTGGGAGTGAGAGAGAGTTGGAGTTAGTCTGCTGAAGAGATTAGAGTCTGTGTTTTATTATTTTGGGATTAAGAGGGAATAGGAGGAGTTAGATTTGACTACAGGGTAGAGTAGAGTAGGCGAGGATACATGATATACTGTATTGTAACAACCAAGTATTGAAACGAATGAAACCACGAGATTGGTAAAATGTGTGAACTTACTTCTTGCTAAATAAAAGTTATTTTGTTTCACCCTGGATTGGATTCATGAAGTACCTGAGCTAAGGTACTGAGTTAAATGGTGGCAGCAGTTAAGTAAAGAGGTGAATAAAAAGGAATGTAGAGTGCTAAACTGGTTGCTGTGGGGCCAAGTAGGGTCAGTGAATCACAGAACCAGGGGGAGAGTAAAAGGGTGATGCCCAGAGGTAGAACAGAAAGGAAAAATAATCCCCAGAGTGGGCAGCTGTATACCAACTGTGTCCATGGTTGGGATCCTTTATTGAGAAAGGTAAAAAGGAGACCCAAAGGGAGTGGTCGCGACACTAACAATTCAATTGCTGCTTATTGGGCCTACGGCCTAATCTACACCAAGCAGGATATTGCATGATGAAAGCGTTGTATAAAAGGCAGGAGCCACACTTCTGCTTTATAGCGGTATTGAAGTGCACTGACAACCGTTGAGGCCCATTGCCACATTCCATGTACCGCTTTCATAGAGATGTATCCTGCTTGGTGTGGGCTCCTGCCTTTTATATACCACTTTCATATCACTTTCATAGTGCAATATCCTGCTTGGTGTAGATGAGGCCTACAACTCCCCTAACATTTTCTAATGAACCTTAGCAAGAGTTAAAGTGTAGTATATTTTGAGTAGTGTACACGTGTATCTCTTTGTAATCATGGCATGTTACACATTCTACTTCGGTATGTGATTTGCATTTACTCTTTTTTATAAACCATTCATATCTCAAGACTTCGTGCGTTGCATGTTTTCGTTTGTTTAACAAATCGAAAAGGTATTCATGGTTTTCTGCTTAAGTTTTAAATATATATTTTCAAACATATTGAACTTTGAAATAGCCTTAAGTCAGCTCTGGCTACCCTCTCTCGGCTACCCTCTCTTGCTCACAGGGACAAAGTCAGAACCTCACTTTTATTTTATTTTTATTTACAATATTTATATACCGCTCCATATCTAAAATATATTACGGGGCAGTGAACATAGGAAATAAAAAGAGAAAAAAAGAGTGAAAAAGCATATTAGAATTGTTCATTTTAAATCAGTTCCCATGACATGTTTCCTCCTCCAAAATATTTGTTTCTCTCCGACTAGTAATGGGCAGGGCCGTGCCAAGCTGGTAATATGCCCAGGCCAGATGGGAAGTGTGTGCCCCCACCATTTCAAAAAAAGGAGGACAACATGGCTGCCCCAAGGGGGCCATGTGCCCACCAACATGTCCGTTCTACATAACACCTTCATATTAAACCCGTTCTACAACACCTCAAGGCACATAGATCCCCGCCCCGCATGCGGCATATGGCCCTCTGGAGCTTGTAGTCTGACCGTGGTCTTCATGATGGGCGGTTTCTGTGCTGTTTCCGCAAGGCGGGCTCCTCGCTTCTCGATGGGCTGCTTACGCTACGGAAGCAGTAGCGTAAGCTGGGGGGGGGACCTCCTCATCGGAGTGCCCTCCTCAAAAGCGCGGGCCCCGGGCCAACTGGCCCCATTCCCCCCCCCGGGGCCTGGTAATGGGTGGTGTTTTGCATGGGTCCTAACTCTTCCAGCAGATAGGAATTGGAGAATTGTGTCCAATGAAACAAAGAGTGTCATGTTCATCCTCTCTTCCTTTTCTTTCTTCCCTTCTCCCCCACTGCCTGTAGAGTGAATCCCTCGTGGTTTGTGACGTGGCAGAAGACCTCGTGGAGAAGCTGAGGAAATTCCGTTTCCGCAAAGAAACAAACAATGCCGCTATTATCAGTAAGATGAAAGAGGCCTGCCCCACAAAAGTTCCAAGGGTTTTTGGCGGGTGGGGAGGCGGGGACAGCAGTCCGCCTAAAAGGAAAAGCAAGGGAGCAATGAGTCCTTTGCTTCAGCCTGATAATTAACTTGCACTTTTGTTTCTGATATGGATAACAAAAGTTGAAAAGAGCGCCTACGTTTTGAGGCCCCACGTCTGCTAGGACAGCTTGCTGAGGAGAAGCTTGTATCCAGCCTGTGATCTGCGACCTGGAAAAGTACCAGCTGAAATCTCATCTCTGCCACGGGTTTATGGAGTGGGCAAGCTGCTGAAACACGACCCTCATCCATAGCGTGCCTTGCCTCAAAGCAGCCTTCCTCAACCTGGGGCCCTCTGTATATGTTGGACTACAACTCCCATTATCCCCAGCCAGCATGGCCAGTGGCCATGTGTCATCCAATATTGGGAAGGCACCAGATTGGGGAAAGTTGATACATTTACGTATTGCACGTGGTGATGGGTGAACTGTTTATTGCTGGTCTGTGTTGCTTCCGCGTATGTCCACTCTTATGCCCGCCCTCAACCGTTTCCACATCAACCTGCAGATTAAAACAAACAAACAAACAAACAACAAAATCTCTTTTAAATACACACTTACAAACATACTTCTTTGCACTATTGAGTATTTTTCAGTGCATCTTGATGTGGGTTTTTGAGCCAAGAATTCTGTTGGAACGCTCAGGAAACGTGGAGGCCCAGTGGGTAATGAGTCCCGATTCACACACTAGTTTGGAAAGTGCAGGCCAGGTCTTTATCTGTATCAGATTAGGTAACAATTAACCCCCTAACATCCCCAGTCACAAAGTATTATATAAAATGTCGAGTTGTGTCTTGGTGGCAACAGCACCTTTGTTAATGCTGTAGTTCAGTCCTCCCTAATGTGGTGCCCTCCAGATGTGTTGGACTCCAACACCTATCAACACATCTGGAGGGCACGAAATTTGAGGAAGGTTAGTGTAGTTGGTATCATGAAGCCTTTGACCCATCAGTCTCGAGCTGACCTCATGGGATCTGAAAACTTTTCTGTGCAGCCTTTTGTTTAAAGTTTATGGCTTTCATGACTACAAAGATAAACTGGACTATCTACTGGCATGTCTGTATGTTTTTCTGTTCCCTTTCTTCCTCCCTCCCTCCCTGCACTGGTTGATTAATCATCTCTGAGTAACATAGTTTGCTATGGCAACATTAGCTAATTTCAGGGGTGGAGTGGCAGATTGCTAAGAGTAGGAGATTTCTATTTTTATTTATTTATATGCCCTGCCCTTCTACACCAATCAGTGGGCCTTCAAACTGACTGTTTAAATAGCTGCTAAAATACTATTAATAAAAGAAAATTAAAAATAACACCCATTAGCAAAATTAGATACCAGGCCCAGTAATCTTCCAGTTAGCTCTCTGCAATAGCACATCCAAAAGGACAGCCTTTAGCTGATGCTAGAGGGCAAAAGGACTTCCCTGGAAAAGCAAATGCCAGACATTGGGCACTACCACCAGGAAGGCCCTGACTCACTGCTGAGGATCAAGTCGGGGAGCTTTGATAGGAGGGAAAGAAGGTTGAGAGAAAAGGCTGTGGGTGGAGAGGGCATGTACTCTGTGTAGAAGATCCCGGGATTTAATGTTGGGCATCTCCAGCTAGTATCAGGTCTGGAAGTTTTGCTTGAGAGTTGCAGTCTGTTGCAGTACCAGTTTAGAGAAACTTGGACTGTTGGTTCAAGGCAGGTTCCTAAAAATAAAGAAGCCACTTGGGCTCTGAGCATATTCACTCTTCTTTCCTACCCAATTTTTAATGTTGGTTGCATAAGAAGAACGCTACTGGGTCAGACTGTATGAACAGAGTGCTGGACCACCCAGTCCAGCACTCTGTTTATACAGTGGCCAACCAACGATATTGAGAATAGATTTCAAAACCTGGAACAAAAATATGAACAACTAAAACTGGATAATGAGCAGCTGTTACAGAAAGTTATTCACATTGAAGGAATTCAGGAAGCTCAAATAAATTTGAATAAAGACGTCCAAAAGTTGCAGTCTAATTTAAGAATATGTGAAGCTTCTGTTGAAAGTACAGCTAAAGAAACTTCTCTATTAGAATAATAATAATAATAATAATAATAATAATAATAATTTATTTCTTACCCGCCTCTCCGTTTGGATCGAGGCGGGGAACAACAATATGATAAAATACATAAAACTGATTAAAACATGACACACATTATTAAAACTGCATTAAAACATCCTAAAAGCATCCTAAAAACAAGTAGAGACTTTAGATAACAAAAATAGAAGAACTAATTTAAAAATCAGAGGTTTGACAGAGAAAGCTGAAGGAGACAATTTAATTGCTTATCTTGAAGACCTGTTTGCATCTACATTGGGTTCAGAATCAGATAACATTTTAATTAATAATGCATATCGAATTAATTCTATTGTGGCTAAAAAAAACCAAACTAGACAGAGACATTTTGGTGACCTTCCAAACCACGAATTCAAGAGACTTGATATTAAGAACGGTAAGAGATAACCCTTGTTTCAAGATAGATGGTAATAAATTAAGATTCCTAGCTGACTTGTCCCCTATAACTCTTTAAAAACGGTGTGAATTAAAATTTCTTACTGACAAGACTGACCAAAGAGAATATCCAATATAGGTGGGGCTTCCCCTTTAGATTAGTGTTTAGATATAATCGGAAATGGATTGTTATTAAAACTAAATATGAAGCCGTTCTATTTATGAATACGTTAGACTCTGAAGATGTTGAAGCAAATTTACTAAATGATGGATTACAAGTGAGTTTAGTAAAAAGAAGGAATTCACAAATAGAGACATCTGTAGACAAAACCAAGAATCCCCCGCCCCCATATATACAATATATACAAAGACGAGAATCCTTAACAGTGAGCTATAAGGTTTCCAATACAGGGAAGTATCCATTTCCCTCCTCCGTCTTTATTGTGTTACGATACGACATTTTGAGAACAAAAGGTTATATAGCTTGTCATAACTGGCCTATCGAAAGAATTGATTTGTGATGAATAAAATGTCTTTTTTAAGCCTTAATGTTAACAGCAGTGTTAAAAGGAGGAAAATAGTTAAAGTTGCAGGCACTATACTAGAGTGACCATATACAAAAGAAGGCAGGGCCCCTGCAACTTTAACTGTTGTGATGAAGAGGGAATTTCACCAGGAACTAATTGCATACAAATGACACCGGCTGAAATTCCCTTTTCTCTGCAACTGTTAAAGTTACAGGAGCCCTGACCTGGATGTTATCTGGTCACCCTATATCTATCTGTCTGTCTGTCTGTCTGTCTATCTATCTATCTATCTATCTATCTATCTATCTATCTATCTATCTCCTTGGGCATATAAACCTGTGGAGCCAGGTCTTTCAATAAAGAAAGTGGGAGAGAGCCAATGTTCAAGCAAGGGGCTTAAGAAAGCACGTTGCTCGTAGCCTAGCAGCAGGTTCCGGCAGACTGTCTTTGAGATGCCACTACAGCCTGACAAGCCATTAGTGCAGGGGTGCCCAGTCTCTTTCAGTCCGAGGGCTGAATGATATTTTGGAGAAGCTCTTGGGAACGAGGGAGCATCGCGGTGGTGGATGGAGGCAAAGGGGGCAGAGCCGGAAATGGCCGCATCTTTTAGCTCAAAGCTCTTGCTGCCAGTAACTAAACCACTGGAGAGGTGTTTCAACCTCTTGGCGTGGTGGTGGGGAACTGTACAAAAGTTTGGGGGATCCACCAAATGCTCAGGGGAGGGGGCGTTCATCTGGGGAAGGGGGCGGGATGGATTTGGCCATATGTAGTAGAGCAGGGCGTGTCTTCACTGTGGAGGCCAGTGCAATCTCTTGCAGGATCGTGCCGTTGGCTGTGGCTCTTGGCTCCAGCCGAAAGAGTAAGCAAAGCAGCCATTTTGAAAAGGAAAGGAGCAGAGTGATTGGCGAAGCTGCAGGTGAATTCTAAGGCCTGAAATTAACCTATTGTATTCCCTCCCCCCCCCCCCCCCCCCCATTTCTCACAGTGAAAATCGACAAGGACAAGCAGTTGGTGGTTTTGGATGAAGAGCATGAGGTTTGTGAATGAACCCGTCCCGTAGTGGGGTCTTCGTATTTCTCCCTGAAGTTACGGATTATTTGAAAGCTGCTACTTCTGGCATCCAAACATCTCGTTATTGAAGGATGTTGAAAGGATGCTGCTGGGCCATGGGTGGACACAGTGTGGGAACTTCAGGTAATGGTCAGAAAAAAGGAGAAACTGGGTTCTCAGGATGCCAGTGATTTATTTTCACGAAGCCAGGCACGTTTCGGCCTGTATATTATTCAAAGGCCTTCCTCACGGGGTTGTTGGAAGATAGTGCCTGCAGAATTTTCTCTAGCAAGATCATTGCCTCCTGTGATAATCTACGGTGACACGAGACAATGATCTTGCTAGAGGAAATTCTGCAGACACTATCTCCTAACGACCCCCTGAGGAAGGCCTTGGAACAAGCTACAAGCCGAAATGCGTCGGGCTTCGTGAAAATAAATTATTGGCATCCTGATAACCCTTTTCTCCTTTTTTCTGACCCGGCTTGGATGCTGTCCTCCTTTTGTTTTTGGAACTTAAGATAATGGAAGAGCTCTGTTCTCAAACTAAGGCTGCGAGCGGTCAGGAAGAGCCGAGGGATTTTATATCCCCGAGGGCACCTGAGGACACCTTCCCCAATCAGGCATGCTCCAGGTGAGTTGGATTACAACTCCTATCTGTCCCTAGCCAACAGGGTGACGTGTTGGTTGGGGATGATGGGGAATGTAATCCAACCATCTGGAGGGCGCCAGGCTGGGGAAGGCGGGTTTCTAAGCTTGCAGATAATGACATCCAAGTGGTAGATATGCCAGACAAATACATGGATTTATATTGATATTGCAACATTTTATGATATCGTCCAAACTATGGGGAGTGTGGATTCACTCTTCGGTCTAAAAAGAAAAAAATGTTTATGAAGAGTAAGGGGAAAGGTTTACTTCTTCATCTTTTTCTTTAGTTAGGATGAAATCCTGTGCATGTTCAGCTGGAAGAAAAGTCCTACAGCTCCCAACATTCCCCAGCCAGCCAGGGAATGCTGGGAGTTGTAGGACTTTTTTTTCTGTCTAAACTTGCACAGGATTGCACCCTTAATGAATTTTGTACACCTCCTTGTGATCTCATAGCGAAGGGTGGTATGTAAATATTTAAATAAATATTCTACCCTATAGAACAGGGTTGGGGTTAAGGTTAGGGCCACATGTTATGGGAGTTGCAGTCTCGACATGTCTGGAGGGAGCCAGGTTGAGACACGGGAGAGGGCTTTCTCTGTGGTGGCCCCCCGGCTGTGGAATGCCCTCTCCTTGGAGGCCTGACTGGCGCCGAAACTGACTTCATTTTGGTGCCAAGTTAAGACATGGCTCTTTTTCAAAGCCTTCGATGGCTAAATTCACCAAGCCTGTGCATAGTTTTGTTTTAATTGGTTTTACTGTTTTTAAATTCTGTACTGCTTTTAGCTTATTAAGGGTTTAATTTGTTTTTAGCTGTGTATATTTATTGTTTAATATTGATTGTATGTTTTTATCTGTATGCTGCCCTGAGGTCTTTGTGATATAGGGTGGGATACCAATGTTTAAATAAATGAATGAATGAATGAATGAATTTACATGCATTATTGCTGCATGCAAAATCAAGAGATGATGCTCATTATCCAGCTGTGCAGGCATGGCCCCGAGAGTGTTGCTTGGGAGTTAAGTGAGACGGCTTTGCTTTTAAAAAGCTGTTGTATTCATAGTAGGTTATTCCATCGGAAGCATCTTTTGCTGCGTGGACAGGTGTTCCTTGCTGACGTGAGACTGCAGTCGTAACACCCCGCCGGATCAGACCAAAGGTCCAGCATTCAGCTTCTGACTGTAACCAGACAGAACTCTCCTTCTGTTCCTCCCTAACAACCGGCATTCAGAGGCCAAGTGCCCTCTGGACGTGGAATTAACACTGGCCATTGATTGACCTACAGCGCCCCATGCAGGGTTGAGCTTGATGAGAGATGTGTAGAATTGAACCGTACATAATGGAAGTATAACATCTAGTATCTAGAGACGAACATTCTCGCAGTCTTGGCTTCGTCGTTTTCCTCCTCTTATTAAAACTAGCTCCTACTTCTCATTGCTGCAACGATAGCATTAAATACATGACTGGTGCCATGTCAAAAGCAGGAGGGAAGCGCCACAGGCCTGTGGGTTTGTGCCTTGGCGTCTACACCACTCCTCGTCTTTCCCGTGGCTACCTGATGTGTAGAACTAAGATGATTGAACCCCCATTTATAGGATTTATGTGAGATCAGTGCTATGAATAGACTCTGAGCATGGACCAGCTGCTTCAACGGGTGGGTTGCGACCCAAAAGTGGGTTGCAAGGTCAGTACAGATAGGTCGCGGCCAAACTGTTGCCGCCATGTTAGGCCATTGTGAAGTTGGGAAAGTGGGTCACGTGTTGTAGGTTGGGCGTCCGAAATGGATCTCGGGTCTGGACCAGCTGAAGACCACTGATCTAGCCAAAGGTACTCAAGGCAATGTTATAGTGCTTTGAAATACAATAAATCCCATATAGAATTGAAGACGGTCTCATTAACGGATCCAGCTCTGTGTAAGCGCCAACTGTCTGAAAAATGGGTCCAGTCTGTACTGCTGTGTCCTGCCCATTGTTGTAGTGCCATTTTATAACGCTTGTGTTGGTCTACAACTTGTGTAAAATGCTGCATCTTGTTCCCCCCCTTCCCCCCTTCTTTTCTATGCTACCAGGGCATTTCTCCAGACGAACTAAAGGATGAGCTTCCGGAGCGGCAACCACGATATCCTTTCTGGCTGGTGGGGTTCTGTTGGTTTTAGACCACCTTCCCTGACACAGTGCCCTCCAAATATTTTTGGGACTACAACTCCCATTAGCCCCAGCCAGCGTGGCCAGAGATGATGGGAATTGTAGTTTAAACCATTCGGAGGGCAACATGTTAGGGAAGGCTAGTGTAGAAAATTGATTGGTGCCCACAAAGTAGGGGTGGGAAACCTCAGGCCCAGGGGCTAAACCAGGCCTGCCTGTGGTCCCAATCTGGCCCTCTGGTGTTCCCCAGAGGGCCACACCCTCATTTCCCAGCCTCGTTTCCCCATTGTTTGGTGGTTTCCCAGCTTTTCTGCTTTTTCCCCCCTGTTCTAAAAGTTTGAAATGCTTCTCCTAAGGCTTTGTGACTGGCAGTAAATGCTTTAAGCTAAAATAGGCTGGCATTTGTGGCCACACCCCTTTTGCCTTTGGCTCCACCCACCACTGGAATGTGGCCCCCAAGAGCTTCTCTGAAGTGGAATTCAGCCCTCTGGATCCAAGAGGTTCAACACCCCTGATCTAAATGTCGCAGACCTCTTGTAAACCTTTCACCCTTTAGACTCTGGCTTTCAAGTCCAGCATACACTGAGCACTTCATAAAGGCTAGGCTTTTAAGGGACTCTCACTTCTCTCTCTGTCTAGTCTCCTTAACCTCCTGAAAACATTCATTGTCTATAGCTACAAATACCATCATGATGACGGGCGAGTCTCTTACCCTCTCTGCTTCATCTTCTCCAGCCCAGTTGGTAAGTTGAGCTCTGGCTAACTGAAGAGGTGAAAACTATCCTCAGTGCAAATAAAACGCAGCTGGCTGCTTTCCAAGATGGAAACCACTTAAAGCCACACAGAAAGCAGGCCGTCCGGAAAGCCATGTTTTGAGTGGCTGGGAGAAATGTGTTTGGCTCATGAGCTGCCATTTTAAGGTCCTCTGTGCTCCATTTTTAATTTTTTTTTTTTTGAGTGTTTGGATCAAAGCAAAACCTAACAGGCTCTGGAAAGTATGGCAGGCTTGCAGAGGAAGGCGTGAGAGACAATGAAGGGGGGAGCAGCAGAAAGCAAATGGATTTATTCCCCGTTCCTCAATGCCTACCCCTTCTCATCTCTGTTGCTCCATGGATACGTGCCTATTAGCTACTGAGCCAAGTTCAAGGTGATATTGCCGATATACAAAGCCTTAAATAACCTGGGACCGGGGATACCTAGCAGACTACTTGCCCCTATATATGCACCAGCTGGCCTTGAACATCTTCAGAGAAGGCCTTGCTGGTCATCCCACAGCCCAAAAGAGTGTCTCCATGTAACATCCCAAAAAGTGGGTCTTTTAAGTACTGGTGCCCACTCTCTGGAACAAATGAGGGATGTTATAGACGCCTCCTGAAAACACAGTGGTTTAAGCAGGCGTTCTCTCTGGCTTGTAATTAATCATAATTAATCACGATGCTGCTCCATTTTATTGATTTTTGTATAGCTTTTATTGTTGTAGCAGAAATTGTTTTTAATGGTGTATTTTAAGCTGTGCTTTTATTGTTACATGTAAACCTCTTAGGGATTTTATCATCTTAGTCAATAGTAAATTCAATGGATTTCTTCTCTGGGTACAGCCAGTGACCCTGTTGTCGTCCCCCTAGCAAACACTCTCCGAGGGGGAGCAGTCAGTGCGTGCATACCCTTGGCAAAGACAGATTCCTTTTGAAGCATGGCTGCTGAGGAGCACACCTGAAAAAAATTAGGATAAAAATCCAACTTCATATTTTTAAAAAGCACCCCCCCTTCCCCAAATATCTACCTTGTGGGCTTAGACCCACTTCTTTGGGAGGAAATCACATGTCTTGATTACCTGGAGGGATATTTTTGTTGTTCAGCTGTTTACTTTCCCTGTGAAGTAGAAACAACTGTACATTTCTGACCTGCTTACTGCCTAAAAGTCACTTATTTATTTATTCATTCAACTTGTGAGTTGCTCTGTTGCCAAAGCTGTCAGTTTGACGTACGTGAATACGAAACAAAAAAATTCTACACAAAAATTCTACACAAAAATTCTAAACAAAAAAATTCTACTATCAAGTGACCCACTCAGCATCAGGTCAGGGTGCATACCTTTCTTTTGAAGGAACCTCATACTTGTGTAACCCTGTTCACACGCATATGTACATTGCTTCTTAGGCACTGGCCCAGTTAAGCAATGCCCAGAGCAGGGATAGCCTAGCCATGGTGGTCCATGTTCTAGTAACCTCCTGATTGGATGACTGTAATGCATTGTGTATGGAGCTGAGACAGAACAGGAAATTTCTCCCAGCCCCTTAGAAACACAACAGTAAAGCAGAACAACAGGTTTGGGTTACACTGGTGATGATATATACCATAGTAATAATGATAGTTCTAGCAATAGTAATTTAAAAAAATATTTTAAAATTATTTAATTTTACTACTGTGTATATCATCGCCAGTGTACCCAACCCAGTTGTTCTGCTTTACTGTTGTGTACGGAGCTGACCTTGAAGGTACCCAGAACTTGCAACTAGTGCAGAATGAAGCTGCTAGAACATGGTTACATGGGATTATATTACCCTGGTTCTACGGAAGCTACACTGGTTGCCTCTTTGGGTTTGGGACCGAATTCAAGGTGCTAGCGCTTACCTTTAAATCCCTAAATATCTCGTGACCCAAATAAATACCTGAAGAAGTGCCGTTCCTTATATCAGCCTACCTGTCTCTTAAGATTTCTAGGTGAGACAAAGGTCTTTAACCCAATGGGGTTAATGTTTTTGGACTATATAAGTAGAACTGTCCCCTATTTTCAGAAAATATAATTCTGCTAGCTGAAGGCTGATAAGACAGCAAAACTATTCAGTGGCCACGTTCGGATGACGTATTAGGCAACTGATGGTTTGTTGTTTTTCCGGTGCTCCCTAACCCTCCCCCGTCACGCGGCTGAATGTCCCGACGTCCTTCTGGGCTGCTGGTGCTCCTCCCTCCCTCCTCCCTCAGTCTTCCCGGCCCTTTCCCATCACGCCGGGTTGCTTTTGGCCGCTCCTGCCAGAGAACTCTATGACCTGCCAGAATAGTGCATGGGGGAGATTACACAACGGAGCTCGTTACTCAACATCTTAATCAACGGGTCTCTGGATAAGCAACGGAGCAGTCCGTTGTTTTTTCCTGTTGTTTAAATCAGCAAAATAATGTACTGCAATTTGTGTCCCCACACCCTGACACAATAATCAACACAACGGACGGTTGACCTCCCCCCCCCTCCCCCCCGGTTGATTATTGTGTCGGCTGAACCAGGCCAGTGTCTGACCTATTAAGTCTGTGACCCAGTTTGCATGTAACAGCAGGGTGACTGTATGAAAAGGAGGACAGGGCTCCTGTATCTTTAACAGTTGTATAGAAAAGGGAATTTCAGTAGGTGTCATTTGTATGCATGCAGCACCTGGTGAAATTCCCTCTTCATCATAACAGTTAAAGCTGCAGAAGCCCTGCCTAGAGTGACCAGATTCAAAAGAGAGCAGGGCTCCTGCAGCTTTAACTGTTGTGATGAAGAGGGGATTTCACCAGGTGCTGCCTGCATACAAATGACACCAGCTGAAATTTCCTTTTCTATATAACTGTTAAAGATACAGGAGCCCTGTCCTCCTTTTCATATGGTCACCCTATGTAACAGCAAATTGTGGGTCAATCCTGTGTGCTCCCCACTTCTGCTTTTAATCAACAACCCTGGTTTATTTTTGGGTTAACTTATGGGTTATTTAGCCCTTAAACAACCCAGCGCTCCAGGTTCGCACATTGCCCTCAATAACCTATGACCTGGCTGATTTTAAGTTGTCAATTTGCCGTTACATGTGAACTGCCCCTATACTGTGAGTATTTATTAAAACATTTATGGACTGCCTTTTGGTCAAGAGGCCCTCGAGGCAGTATATAAAACAAAGTTTCAAACACAACAAAGATTAAAACCGGCCCTAGAAACCCAAAGGATAAAATCAACTGTCAACCCCTAAACATGCGTTGAGCAGAAGAGGAAGGCCTTTGACGCCCACCAGATGCTAAACAAGAGGAGAGTTTATTACTCAGTTCCCTTTTTTGAGGTTTAAGTGCTGGGAACAGAGGGTTTAGAAGGAAGCAAAGGAATAGGATGGGAGCAAAAACTCCAGTTCGTAAACTTAGGTCTTGAGAGCAGCACGTTTTCCTGCCTAGAAGCTGAGATGCTGTGGCCAAGAAATGGAACAGTGAACCGGTATGAAGAAAAGTTGCCATGTTTTATTTCTCCTCACAACTAGCTGCTCCATGAGTCTGGAATGTTGCCATATACCCCGATAAAGCCTAAGGTACACCTGCTGCCTAAAGCCATGAGGAACTGTCCCTGCAGGTTTCTGCCCCCCCACAGGGCTGTGCAGGGATGGTAACAGGCCCAGGCCAGATGGGAAGTGTGTGCCCCCCCATTTCAAAAAAGGAGGTCAACATGGCCACCCCAAGGGGGCCATGTGCCCACCAACATGTCCGTTCTACATAACACCTGCATATTAAACCTGTTCTACAACACCTCAAGGCACCTAGATTCCCGCCCTGCATGCGGCATATGGCCCTCTGGAGCTTGTAGTCTGACCGTGGAATTCACGACGGGCGGCTCCTGCGCTGTTTCTGCAAGGCGGCCTCCTTGCTTCTCAATGGGCCCTGGGGCCACTGCCCCCCCCCTGGCACGCCCCTGCCCCCACAATATATTCACTAACCCAGAACCAAATTTTCCAGCTAGCTAGTAGAGAAAAGAGCCAATCAAAAAGCAGAGAAAAATTGAGAGGTGTCGGGGGATTAAAAAAAAAAGCAATGGTACCTGTCAGTGGAAGAGGAAAAAAGAGCCCTCGCATTTGTTCCTGTCTTGCTTGTTTTATTTATTTATTTATTGGCCTTTTTTGCTTCGTTAGCAGATTTGGGTTTGCTTGGGGGCCTTTGGTCTCAAGATGGTTCTTCCCTCCCTTTGGGGAGGAGAAGGCTCTTCTTTTCTCGTTCCCTACGTGTTTTTCTTTGGCTGTGAGATTATCCTGGGTTACCTTTCCTCAGGCCAGTTTTTCTGAGTCTGGCCCCTGGCTCTTGAGCAGCTTGGTGTGATTTTTGCCCTGTATTTTATTTTGTTCATTGGTGGGGCCTGGGCCTCACCACACTTTTCATTTTAAAATCTTTTCTTCACTCTCTACCTGGATTACATGTTTTCCTGTCTGGACTTTGCTGAGTTCTGGATTGTAGGAGAGGCCTCACTCAACCTTCCTATGGATCTGCAAAAATCTGTTCTTTAGATCTCTTGCCTGGGATAGGTAGCAATACCTTCCTTTCAATCCCCCTTTTATTCCTTTCCCCTAAAGTGTGAACCATACAGCTATAGAGTTAAAGGCTTTAAACATTGCATTTAAGTAGTTTGGACTGGTGGAAGTTTAAGTGGAGCTAAGTAACAATTCAACTCCTGCTTGCTGGGTCTACAGCTCTCCTAACATAGTTTACTAATACATCTTAGCAGCAGAGAAGACCTCCTGTGTGGCATGTTTTCATTTGTTTAACAAGCTGAAAAAGTACTCTCACTGTTTCTGCTGAAGTTTCAAAACATTTTTTTTCAAACCTATTGAACTTTTAAATAGCCCAACGTCAGCTCTGGCTACACTTTCTCACCCACTGGGGCAAAGCCGGAACCTGACGGAACGCCTCTCCCAACATGAACCTACCTGTACGCTACGATCAACATCCAAGGTCCTCCTCCGAGTGCCCCCTCCCAGGGAAGCTCGGAGGATGGCAACAAGGGAGAGGGCCTTTTCAGTGGTGGCCCCCCGACAATGGAACGATCCCCCCCGATGAGACTTGCCTGGCGCCAACACTGTCATCTTTTTGGCGCCAGGTCAAGGCTTTTCTCCCAGGCACTGAAGAGCGTATGTTGAGCTTTTTTAACTGAGCCCTGGGCAGTTTAAATGATACGTAGTTCACTTTTAAGCTTTTGTGGTTTTAATTTTTGTATATAGGTTTTCAAATGTTCCGTGTTTTTAATTTTTGTGAACCATCCAGAGAGCTTCGGCTATGGGGTGGTATATAAATGTAAATAATAATAATAATAATAATAATAATAATAACAACAACAACAACAACCTCATTTTGGAGCTGATCTAACTTTGCTCGGGAGGGAGATCCACATTTGGGGTGCTGACACAGAAAGCACCCACGTTCCCACAGATCTAACTTCTTTTGGTAGTGGGACATGTAACAAGGCCTTGAATGAAGATTGCAAGCTACAGGCCACGCTGTCAGGCACAGACAAGTTCATGTGGAAGGAGGGCACTCTTCTAGGTGTTGTGGCCCTTTTGTTGGTTTCAAGTACTGTTCCTAACACACATTTGTCACTCTCTTGGTGTGTGGCATGAAGTATTCTCTTGCAAAAGCAGAGGAGCGTCGCAGTCAAGATTTAAAACTATAATCTCTATAAGGAAAAAATTGGGTTGTTTCTGTGAACGTTTCTCTGTTGGCAAACACGGTATGGGTTGAAGAAGGGCTTGCAGCCAAAACAGACTGTTTCACGTGTCCTGCTTTGCCTCCGCTTCCCGTCTCTCCCCCTCCCCCTCCTCCTTCTTTCCGCAATTACAGGGTGCAAGCCTGAGCAACAGATGATGTATGCCGGAAGCAAAAATAAGCTAGTACAGACAGCAGAACTCACAAAGGTAAAACTGGAAGAAAGCTGAATACTCTTGGAATGGATGTGATGCTTTCCCGGTTGTTTTCACTCTTCGGTCAGTTTAACCACTGCTGAGGTTGGGGGTAAGGAGTGAGGGGTGAAACTTTGTGCTTATGAACATTTGGTCTAACGGGAAACACCACCTTGAGAGGGTTCTGCCCTCAAAGGCTGCCTAAAAATCATTTAAAATGAATAAACTGAATTTTACAGCCTGTACCTCGGCCTTCCTCAACTGGGTTTTGGACTTCAGCTCCCATCAGCCCCAGCCAGCACGGCCAATAGTCGGGAACGCAGAGAACTGAAGTCCAAAACCTCTGGAGGGAAGCAGGTTTATTTCATTTCATTTCTACACCGCCCAGTAGCCGAAGCCCTCTGGGCAGTCCACAAAAATTAAAACCGTAAGTGCAGCATAAAATATAGGACCTGTTCAGAAGACACCTTAAACCCTGCTGGTTAAGGCTTTTGGTTGAGCATCGGGGTTTAAGGTATCTTATGTGATGCGTTTTGCTAAACCCTGCTTGCTCACTAACCACAGTCGGTCCATCTGCAGCAGGGTTAGCGGCTCTAACCGTGGTTTAAAGTGTTGTGTGCGACAGCACGGTTTGTGGTTAGCGCTAACCCCGGAGAACCACAGTTTCGCTTACCACAGGGCCTGAAGTGTCATCTGAACAAGCCCATAGCGTAAAGGGTTAAAACCACAATAACCACAAGGTTGGGCAACGCTGTGATACGCGGTGGGCAAATTTGTCCCCTATAACTATGCAAAATGACTTTTTAATCACTAGTCCTCAGGCAAAGCGAAGAGCTATGGTGGGATTCTGAAGAAAGCTGCCCATTTATGCTAGAAATACTTCAGGGTGTGTTGCATTTTGGAAACAGAGCCCTATGAGGAGAGACTGGAAGAACTGGGCATGTTTAGCCTGGAGAAGAGAAAATGGAGGGGAGACATGATAGCACTCTTCATATACTTGAAAGGTTGTCACACAGAGGAGGGCCAGGATCTCTTCTCCATCATCCCAGAGTGCAGGAGGTGGAATAATGGGCTCAAGTTACAGGAAACCAGATTCCGGCTGGACATCAGGAAAAACTCCCTGACTGTTAGAGCAGTACAACAATGGATCCAATGACCTAGGGAGGTCATGGGCTCCCCCACACTAGAAGCATTCCAGAGGCAGCTGGGCAACCATCTGTCAGGGATGCTTTAAGGTGGATTCCTGCATTGAGCAGGGGGTTGGACTCGATGGCCTTATGGGCCCCTTCCGACTTTATCATTCTATGATTCTGTGACTTCACTGGGCATTCTCTCTCCCAGTTTCAAGTTTGTCTCTGTGGCCATAAGGACTCGTAACGCGTGTCCTTTCAAACAAAAGCTTAACTGAAGGTGCTGGACCCTGTCTGTTCCAAGGGGTATGTACCAGTCTGGCTAAGGACTGGCTTCTGCCTCAAGGTGACCCTCTGAAGTTCAGATGCATTGGGGAGGGGAAGGGGCGTGTGTGTGTGTGTGTGGCGGCTGTCAGCCTCCCTCATCTTCACTAGTAGGCGTGGCTAATGGGGCAGCTCAAGCTGTCCAGCTAATAGGGCCGCTGCAAGAGTGTTCGTGCGCTGGGGACACTGCTCAGCTATGCTCTTGGTTATGCACCCCCAGTTTTCAAAAAGACAAAGGTAACTATTTAGGCCAGCTCTGCCCAACTTGGCACCCTCCAGAGGTGTTGGACTGCAGTTCCCATGAATCCCGGCAAGCGTGGCCGTTAGAATGAACGATCCTGACGTTCAACACATCTAGTTGGGAAAGGCTGGCTGAGCATGTAGCCTTAGGCATGTTTAGACAGAAAACAAGCCGTACAACTCCCAGCAGTGCTGGCTGGGGCATGCTGGGAGTTGCGGGACTTTTTTTCCTGTCTAAATACGCACCTTTAGACTACCGATGTAATTCCGCTCTTATGCCTTCCGTTCTCAGCAACACCGGTTGCTCTTTAGGCCGGTCCATCTCTTCTTCCTTGAGAAAGCACCCACACACAACACACATTTCCCAAATTGTCCCAGCTTGTTTTGAATGCGATACCTGCCCCATGTTGGATTTATGTGCCCTTCATGATTGATCTTGGTTTCCCCCCCCCCCCCCCCCCGTTTGCATTTAAATCATTGTTTTAAGTTGATTGCAGCAAATACTGGCTGGGCTGACGTCGTTGTCTGCATCCAGAGAGGGAGGAGGGCATAAAATAACACAGCCGTGGTTGGTGAACCCCCTGCTTTTTTCCACTGTTGTCTCCCCCCCCCCCAAAAAAAAAATCCGGTGTAATTCCTAGTCCACACCAGCAACATCACTTTTTCCTCCTATCTACAGTCTGAACGATCCAAGACATCAGCACTCTCCAAGCTGGTGTCTTCCAGATCTTTTGGACTTCAACTCTCATCAGCCCCAGCCAGTATAGCCCATGTTCAGGAATCATGGAAGTTGTAGTCCAAAACATCTGGAGGGCGCCAGGTTGGGGAAGACTGCAGGAAAGGCTTGGGCTGGCTCACGCTGCCCTCTTGCCACCTTCCTCCTAAGTTCAGCTTGGAGCCATTTCCTTCGTCTCACCCTATTGAGCTCAGACGAGCCCCTCGGTCCTGCCCGCTTCAAAACTGTCCGAATCCTCCCTCGTTTCCTCCATCCTGGACAGGTGCTGCCTTGAGTAAGGAGACAAAAACCTACTTCTTACCAGTGTCTTTACACTACCAGGGAGGGTTTGGATGATGAAATGCTCTTCCATACAAACAAATCGCCTGGAATATGACCATCGGTGTCTGTCTGCCATAGCACAAAGGCACGGAAACCTAGGCACCTGGAACTCTGTATGCGTGCTAGGGCTGTGTACCACCTCAAGCCGAACCCCTGAATCTGAAGCAAGGCGGGCTGATTCGGCTTGCTTCGGCCCACATATGAGGCAGTACCTGGTCAGCCCGAGGCACTACGAGGCAAAGCAGATCAATTCCAAAGAGCCTCGAGGCCAATTTTGGGGAGTGGGGGGGGGGGTACTTCCCCGGCCAGCCTGCCCATGCAGGAAAGCTGGTGTGAGACTGACCATGAGTCCATTGGACTCCCCTCCCTCTCTACTTCCTGCTCACCCCTCAGAACCTGGAGCCCCCTCCCCCCCCCCGCTGCCGCCCAACGGACTTACCTTTGCCATCCGTCTAACTCCATTAGAACCATGATTTAAAGGTAAGATGGGGGCTCTCTCTTTTTCATAGAGTTACGGCCGCAAACTATGGCCGACATAAGGGGCCGTTTCCATAGTTTGCGGCCCTAGATCTATGAAAATGAAGGACCCTCCTCCCCATTTTACTTTGAAATCACAGCTCTAATGGATTAAGACAGGTGGTAAAGGGAAGCCCCGTGGGCGGCGACTCTGGATTTGGGAGGGCGAGCGGGGGGAGGAAGGGGTTGGACTCCTGGTCAGCCTTGCGCCTGGCTTTCCTTGGCGCCAGCTATGCGGTGGACACCCAGGAACCCACTTCGGGGGGGGGGGGGGACAAACCCAGCCTCGGCTTTGGTTCTAATGCGAGGCAGCCCAGCCCGAAGCACCCTGATTCAAATTGGGGCCGTTTTGGAGCTGAAATAGCCTCCGAGGCAAGTCGGGTGGGGGGGTGTATGCATACCAAGGGGAACCTAGGGATGTGCATCTCAGAGTTATTTTGTTTTTAAACCACATTGATTAATGTTAAACGTGTCCATGTGGTTGAAGTCTGCAGCTTCAGCCACTAAGGACAGATTTCCCTAACCAGCACAAAGGTTTGCAGTCCATTTAGTTTGAAGCTAGGGATGTTTGAGAAATTTGTCTTTGCTCGCAGAAAATGTGAGCATGACCCATTCAGCGCCCCGAGAAGGAGCATGCATCCGCCAAAAATGTCCACAAATTGTCAAACATGTGCTCCCATTTGTCTTGTTCCCGATTCCAAGTCAACTTGTGCCAATTTCCACTTGCAGGAGGCTCTAGGCCCTTCCCTAGACTTATTCTAGGACCTTCCCTAGGGCCCCAACCTGGGTTTGGAGGTGTGTCAACCGGTTCTGGATGGGGTTACACTCTCCCTGAAAGGCTGTGTTCGCAGCTTGGGGGTGCTCCTGGATCCGTCGCTCCAAATGACAGCTCAGATAGATGCGACGGCCAGGAGTGCCTACTATCAGCTTCGGCTGATACGCCAGCTGCGCCCCTTCCTAGAGTTGGAAGACCTAAAGATGGTAGTGCACGTGCTGGTAACTTCGAGGCTCGACTTCTGCAATGTGCTGTCCATAGGGCTACCTTTGTGCCTAGTCCGGAAACTTCAACTAGTTCAAAATATGGCAGCCAGGTTGGTCACCAGTACACCTAGGGGTGACCATATTACGCCAGCTTTAAAATCACTCCACTGGCTGCCAATTAGTTTCTGGGCAAAGTACAAAGTGTTGGTCGTTACCTTTAAAGCCCTGCATTATTTGGGTCCAGGTTACCTGCGGGATCACCTTCCCCCGTATAATCCGTCTCACGCACTCAGGTCCTCTGGGGAGAACTTACTTCAGACAGCCAAAACTCGGTTGACAGCTGTTGGAATGGCAGAATTTTAAGAATTTTAAAGACGTCCTGATGGTTATTTTAATATTGTATTGATTTTATATGCTCTTTTAATTAGTTTTATGCATTTGATTTATATTATACTGTTCTATTAATGTTGTTTCCTGCCTCGATCTAAAGGGAGAGTCGGGAAATAAATAAATAAAAATTGGTAAAAACAGTTCTGTAGCAACTTTTTAATGATTGAAAACCTGTTGTTGCATAACTTTTGTTTTCTTTATTTCTGATTATATTTTAATTCGCCCAGCAGCCATTGTTGTCTGGGCAGATTACAAAGAGCTTAAAAGACTAAAATACAGTCAAACATAGAAAATACAATGCAAATATGTAAAAGAATACAATACAACCCAAACAGTGCAGGAATAAATAAAACAGCCATACAAATCGAGAGCTAGGTCTCTAAAATGCCTGGGAGAAAAGCAAAGTCTCTGCCTGGTGCCGAAAAGATAACAGTGTAGCTGCCAGGCAGACCTCTTTGGGGAGTGAGTGCCACCACTGAGAAGGCCCCTCTCTTTTGCAGGCAGCTGCCAAGCTTGCTTCGGTGGCGGCACTCCCTTTCACATACTACTAGAACCAGAGGTCATCCCACGAAGCTGATTGGTGGGAGATTCAGGGCAGATAAAAGGAAGTGTCAGAGGCAGCAAGCCTACGTCCACCAGTTGCTGGGGAACACGGGTGGGAGGGTGCTGTTGCACCCGTGTCCTATTTGTGGGTCCCTGGTCGACAGCTGATTGGCCACTGTGTGGACAGCGTGCTGGACTAGATGGACCCTGGGACTGATCCAGCAGGATTCCTCTTAACGTTCCAAAGACGACCTAAGGGTTCGAGCAGATGCATCCTTGCTGTTGTCGGCTTTGTTCCTAACGCCGCCTCTCCCTCTCCCCTGCTTTTAAGGTCTTTGAAATCAGGAATACAGAAGACCTCACTGAGGAATGGCTTCGGGAGAAACTGGGCTACTTCCATTGAAAGAAGTCTATGAAGCATTCCGGCCTGGTGCGAAGAACTGGAACCAGATGCGGCTCCTCCTTTTTAGACCTACAGAAAATGTACTGTACTTACAGTTGTTTCCTGCAGTGTGTGTATGTACGTACATACGTATGTATGTATGTATGTATGTATTGTGCGTGCAAGGTTTATACAAGCGAGGGGAAGAATCATCTCCTGCATAACCAAACTTTGCCCAGGTTTTTCCTTTCCTTTCTATGTAACTGTTTAAAAGGGATCAGTTCTCTTCTGCAGGGACAATTTTATTTGTTTTTGCACTTGCGTGACTAATGTTTCTATATGGCTTGAACTAGAGCTTGTAACTGTTTACAATTGTGGGGCACTGTCTCTGAAAGGACATTCCTTGCCCAAGCCCCCTTGAGATGAATGGACCCTCTGTGCCGCTCCTGCTTGTATCGGTGGGATGTGTACGGAGGATGTTCCCACTCCGGCATGTTCAGTCTGGGAACTTACAATAACCTTTTTTTTCCTGAGCTACAGATGCATCCTCTCCTGACAGAGACTGGACACTAATGACTTGTATGTGAAAACGGCACCGTATTCAGGGGCTGAGTCTAGGCATAAAGGATTCTGAACTGGTCCCGAATGCAATCTTTTTGGAATATTAATACTGGTACTCGTTCTGTGACCTCCTAACTTCTCCAGGTTTTCGGGATTGACCACTTCCTTTTCTCCTAAAATTCCAATGATGATCTCAGTTGATCTTGAATCAACATAATTCCGTTTCGGGTCAAAAGTGCGACCCACCTATTTTTACGCGCGTAGGAGATAGCATTTTTACTAGTCGAATGGAAAGTAGATTTAAAAAACAAACAAAAAACTTCTAAGGGCTCAGTAAAACTCTCTGGTGAACATCCATTCCAGAAGTCTTTATATGTTGGTTTATTAACTGCTCTCTAACCTCTCTTCCGTCTTTTTATACAAGACTTCTCAGTTTGTGTGCCTTCTTTAAGGAAAAAATGTCTATCGCTCACTCGATTGTAAGAGGATCTTACACTGCCGCTTATTTTTTAAAACACTAAACTTGATACAGGCCAACTTTGTTTGAAAGAAGAGGTCTATGCCCAGTCGCTGTCTTCTTTCCCTCATTAACCTCACCTGCAGTGGCACATACCATGGCTTATATTGCCATGAGTTATGGCAGGATTCTTTGCCCGGCAACACCACCACCACCGAAACCAGACCCGCCTCCTCCATCCCGCCACCTCCTTTCCTTGAAGTTAACAATGGTCAGTGTCCAACACAGCTTTGCGTTACACTTTGTCTCAGAGGCAGACCTGTGTGCATGTTGTGATTCCCCAGGACTGCAGACCCCCACCCCCACCCCAAGGAATTCAGCTTGCAGAACTCAGCTTCCTAACTATCTTGACCTCTTCCTCCTCCTCCTTTAAAGCTTGCCCTTTATGGCTGCAGAAATATGTGGGCAACAGCTGCTGAGATCTGAGAAGCCAGAGGAATTGCCAGTGGCGAGGGGAGGGAGAGGAGAGGTACTGGCCTTGTGCATGGACCGTTGTCCCTTTATCAGTGGGCCCTTGAGGAAGGGGGACATCAAAACCCCATTGATCCATTCTCCCCATCAGAATGGCAACAGTCAGCGAGTGGTAAGATGGCTTCGATTGAGGAGGACTGTCCTAGTGACATTCGCTGGCAGTCCCCGTAAAACCAGAGCACAGAAGGGATTCGCTCTCCGTAAACCATAACAGAACAATCTCCGGCATTCAAGGGATGGATCTTCTCCCAGGAAAAGCGTCCTCATCCCGAGGACTAGCTGAAGGAGGCCTCCGCAAGAAGCCCAGCGCTGCCCCCGCCTTCTCAAACAACCCCCTTTGTCGCTTTGCTTCTTAATAGCTCAGCCCGTCCTGCCACACTAGGGTTCAAAACCGGATGTTGGGAAGCCTCTCTTTCCCCCAGGAGACCGCGCTGCTAGCAAGAGTGGTCCTAAACCGACTGTGCATTAACTCTTCGCCCCATTCAGAGGTTGTAGACCTCTTCCTTGCCTTTTCCCAAGTTCCTTCCTCTTTCCTTCCCCTTTCTTCCTGTCCGTTCTGGCTCGTCTCCAATGCCGTCCTGGCTAGTGGGCAATCTCCCCTGCCTCTCCTGTCTTCCTTTTAACCTCCTCGCTTCTCCCCCTCTTCCTGCCACCGCTGCCCCACTGTAGGTGAGGCCCACGTTGGCTGCAGGCGCCCAATGGCTGGCGACACCCTCTGAACTGTCGCCACCCGCGGCCGCTCTGTCCTTGCCTTTTGTGCTGGCCTGGCAGCCTCGACAACGAGCAACTTGTGACTCGTCAGGCGCTCGCCAAGGGGCGGCGGTGAGCCTTGCTGGTCTTTCACGCCATGAAACATCCCTATAAATGAAACTGGGCACAGAATCCTGCCATTCTTAGCGCACAACTTGAATTCCCCGGGTGCAAAGCGTGGCACCCCCTCGAAGGGAGAAAACGCACAATCCTGTTTCTAGGAGGAACTGGCAGCTTAGGAGTTCAGGCTTTTCCCTTGACCTGTGGGCTGCTGCTGTGGGGCAGCCAGCTGAGGCCCGGGTCTGGCTTTTCCAAGAGATGGGATGGCCGACTTCTGTAGCCTCCAGCACCAAGCATTGCCTCAGAGCCTGATCCCCCCTCCTGCACTTCCCCACTCCCAAGTTGATGATGTTTTGTGCTGAAAAGGGGGCTGTTCGGCACGAAGGGCTTTGAACGGTGGCGTCATGCACTCGTGCCCAGCCGGGGCGTTTCTAAAACGCGAGATCTCCATCTGCCTCTAAAAGCAAGTTAGCTTTTATCTTTTTTATCTTAAGAGGAAGACTGCAGGGTGACATTTTTATCCAAGGTGTCTTTAAAGCCCGGTAGCACCACCCACAGCCAGAAAAAATTGTGTGGTGGGCCAGGTCTAGGTTGTGGGTTGCCAGGTAGCCATAGGGTGCAGTCTAGTGGAAAGAATTTGGTAGCTGGGTTAAAGCTCCCAGCTTCCCCAACCTGGGACCCTCCAGATGTGTTGGATTACAATTCCCATTACGGGCATTGCAGTCCAACACATCCAGAGGGTACTGGGGGAAGGGCAGGGAAGGCTGGGCTACAAGCTGCCTGCTCTTGGCATGGAGGAGGAGGAGGAGGAGGAGGAGGAGGAGGAGGAGGGTCTTTCTTTGTACCTACTTAAGCAGACCATCCCTGCCCAGCCTGGCAAAGTGATCAGCCATCTGCTGATTTGGGTTTTGCCTTCCTTTGTGCTGCCTAATCCTGCAAGCTGTTGAGCTTGTGCAGCTGCAGGTGCCATCTTTCTTTCCTCTCTGCTTTTAAACTAATGACAATCTTCTAATTTTGTGAACAGGAAAATCCATTCCAGCCTTGGACTTTTTAAATGTTTTGCGTAACTATAACGTTAAAACAGTCACTCCCCCCCCCCTCCACCAAGACTGGGGTGGGGAAACAAGCCTGGTAAGAACACAATGCTTTTTATAAGTAAATCAATAAATGAATCTTTTTACTGAAGGGGTGTCCTTTTTAATACAATAGTGGTTTAGGATATCTTTTTTGCTAGGGATTAACCCCAGCTTGCAAAAAGTACACTTTTGTAGTATCTCAATTCATAACCTAGAAGGATCTTTTGATGAAGGACCATTGAGGGAAAATGCTCTGAGCTCCTTGAAGGAAGAGCATGGTATAAATGCAAAGAATAACAAAAAGCCATTTCCATGAAAAATGTGGCAGGGAAATTCTTTTCTACTGGGAGTGTGTTCTCAGACTGAAAAGTAGACTATAAATACTTAAAAATAAACCTTGTATGCTTTGAGGGAGTAAAACGCTGAAAGTCTGTTTTTCATTCCTTTAAACCTATATTGGAGGAACAAATTGGAAGTGTGTAACGCACCATAGCAACTTTGCGGAAGCCCTTTGTAAAATCACCAGTCTCTAGCAAGGGGTAGGTTGTGCTCTTGTACGATGCTTTCGCTCCGAGTGGGTTGCGAAGGAGACGGTCCCAACAGACTTGTAGCTAGAAGTCTCATGCAAACCTGCTGCACCGGAATGCTGGAGCTGCACAGCCTCTTCAAGTGGATTCTCACGGCTGCCCTTTGGTTGCCTCACCAGGCCTTCTTAGATCTTGGGGTACCTTCTGATACACAGACTTGTAACCTTCACACATTAGCATTTTTAAGTGCACACCTGTAAATTCGCCTCTTTGTTTTGGATAGGCTTGTTTGCTTGACCCATGGAAGTCATGTATTGTACTGCAGCAGTGTGCAGACTTCAGGCTTACAGGATCTGCTTAGTTTTTCGGGGTTTGTTTTTAACTACAGCTGCAGGATTTACCAACTGGAGCCTGGTACAAAAGACAGACACCTAGAATTAAAGAACCCTTGCATCCAGGGATTTGGTTTGAGTACCAAAACTAAGTAAACTTGCAGTGCCTCCCCACACGAAATCCACTCTTGGTCACCCTAAGCTTTCTTCATTTCAGCAATATAATTTAAGCGGGAGGGGAGTAATTTTGCGGCTGCTCGTGTTAAACGGCTGGGAGTTAGAAATCCTTTCTGATCTATTGCATGCCATGCAGAGATCTGCCAGTATCTGCCTTCTACCTTTTTCTTATTTAATGCCAGCCTTTTCCAACCCGGAGCCTTGCAGACGTGTTGGACTGCAATTCCCATCATGCTCAGCCTGGCTTGGGATGATGGGGATTGCAGTCCAACACATTTGGGGGGCACCAGGTTGGAGAAGGCTGATCCAATTGAATGGATGGCTTACTTGGTGTATGGAGAAAAGTCTTTTCTAGCAGAAGGAAGCCGTTTTTCTTAACTCTTGGTTCAGTGACAAAAAGGCAATTTCACGCCCCCTCCCTCCCCTTGTCTCTTGCCAGGCCTAAAAAAATGTATTGACCTTGTGAACATTTGTTCTTGCGCGTGGTTCTGCCCAGTAGAAACGATCAATTTCCTAGCCTGGGCATTTCATGAAATTTATGAATAATTTTAGAAAGCTTTTAGATGCACAAAGCGTCAGCACAGACTAAGGCTGCTGTCTGTCGTAGTGGAGGCGGGCGGCTCCGATGTCAATGAGGCAGTGAATCCGCTCCGGCTTTCAGTCAGAACTCTAATGGAGCTATCCAAGGTGGATACCTCCTTTAGAGTTCTGACTGAAACATGGAGTGGATTCACCGCCCCATTGACATCGGAGCCACCCGCCTCCACTAGTATATCTTGTGAAAAAGCCTTCAGAAGAGCATATTGATGTCCTTCTGAAACTGAGAGCTGGTCTTCTAAGGTCATGTTCCGGCAGCTCAAACTATTTGGTCCAAAGTTAGCTGTATAAACACGAAGGCTCTTCCAACAATGTAAGAGCCTCAGGCTTTATCCCTTTATTTTTATACCAGCCATCCCGGCCTAGTCCCTTCCACACGTGTTGAATGGCAGCTCCCATCATTCCCAGTCCTCATTTCCCTGGCTGGGAATGGCGGGAGTTCCAGTCCGACCCATCTGAAGGGCTGCCTGGTTGGGGAGAAGCTGCTTTACATTACTAGTAGCCCCCAACGGAGGAGCAACAGTGCGGTGTAGGGTGCCCTAAAAAAAAACCCAAATGGCAGAGCTGCTATGAGAGGAGACTCTTGCCCATTTTGGGAACGAAAAACCAAAAGGAGGAGAGCATCCAAGTCAGGACAGGAAAAAGGAGAAACAGGTTCTCAGGATGCAAGAATTTCTTTATTTCAAAGCTAAAGGATGAAATGAAGAATTCCTTGCATCCTGAGAACATGTTTCTCCTTTTTTTCTGACATCCTGAGAACCTGTTTCTCCTTTTTTGGGGGGGCATCTTGAGAACCTGTTTCTCCTTTTTTCTGTCCTGCATTTTTGCCACGATACGGCAGCTCGGAGGGGATGGAATGGAATTTCAAAAATAACAGGCTTCTGCAATAGGGTGGGGTTTAAGGATGCAACTTGTCCAGTCACACATCTCCCATCATCTCATCTACTTGCATCTTAAGAGCAGGAGGTGTGGAGTCTCCAGTAAGCAGAGCAGGGCTTGAGAACCCACAGTGTGGGGCCTAATCCTGCCCCTACAGGCTCTTGGGGTTCCTCCAGGGGGCAGGATGTCGGCTCAAGTTGCTAGAGTCAAGTTCAATCTCTCCATGGCCATAAATGTCCCCACTGGCCTTAAGCTTAGGGAGCAGCTTGTATAGCACTGGACCATTGGTCCGTCCAGTGCCGTGTGGTCCGCACTGAGCAGCAGCTGTTCTCCCAGCACTACCTGGGGATTGAATCCGGGATCTTCTGCATGCAGTGCATTCGCTTGCCCGCTTAGCCACCGGCCGCGCAGCCTCCCTCTGCTCCCAATCGGCAACGTCTTAAAGGGAATATTGGCCAGCTCTGCACTATTGTCTTCTGGATATTTGAGTCGATGCGTGAAATGCTTCGATGACTGGAAAACCTACGTCGGGGGTGGGCGACTTGTTTTGGACTACAATTCCCATGACGCCTCACCCTTGGCTGTGCTGGTGGGACTGCTGGGAGTTGTGAGCAAAAAACAAATAAATAAAAATAGACCCTGGAGGGCCATGAGAGGACCACTCTTGTCCTAAGTAAAATATAAAACATGGGGAGCAAGTTGTAGTCACCGTCCGGTAGGAGTTTTCGCCACTCATGCACCAACATACCTTATTGCAGCCTTTGCCCACCTGCCGCTGTGTTGGGCTACAACTCCCAGAATCCCCCAGCCAGATGCTGGCTGGGGGATTCTGGAAGTTGTAGCCCAACACAGCGGCAGGTTGGGGAAGGCTGCCCTACTGCAAATGGAAAGAATCCATTCCAGCCGCAGTACATTATAGAAATTGGAGGTGCTTCCTTGCGAGGAAGACAACCGGTGCTCTTGCGTATTTCTGTCGTTCGCTGAGCTGATCATAGAATAGTAGAGTTGGAAGGGGCCTCTGAGGCCATTGAGTCCAACCCCCTGCTCAATGCAGGAATCTACCTTAAAGCATCCCTGACAGGTGGTTGTCCAGTTGCCTTTTTAAGGCCTCTAGTGTGGGAGAGCCCACCACCTCCCTAGGTATTAAACGGAAAGGTGCAATGTCCGCACACCTGTTTGTTTGTTCGTTTGTTTTTTTAAAAAATGCTCTGCTCAATTGACTTCGCATGTTTTTATTTTAAACCCACGGTTTTGTTTTCGGCTAAGCATGGTGCTTGTACTAGTATTGGTGATGACAAAAATGTTAATAAATAAAACCCAGCAAATCTTTCTTGCTGGCTTTCTTGTTTATAACACTACGGGCTGAGCTTTGTGTGTCAACTGTGTGGGAAGAGAGGTTGAACATGCTAGATAACAGGAACTGTAAGGATTCGGAATAAGAGCCCTTCCATAGCCTGCGTTTGACAATAGTTGGACTGTGTGACTAAGAGGAAAAATGTAACACTGTGGGGCAGTCCCCCAATCTGGATACACATCACTAGTTTAATGTCTGTCATACCGGGGAGGGCCCATTACTAAGCCAAACAGTAGTGGACCATTGAGGATGCCCTTTCCTCAACCTACTGAGGATAATGGGACTTGCAAATGTTATTTTGGGCTGCATTAATAGAAGTATCACTTCCAAATTGCGCGGGGTACTGGTTCCCCTGTATTCGGCACTGGCTAGGCCTCATCTTGAGTACTGCATCCAGTTCTGGGCACCACACTTCAAGAAGGATGCAGACAAGCTGGGGGGGGTTCAGAGGAGGGCAACGAGGATGATCAGGGGTCTGGAAACAAAGCCCTATGAGGAGAGACTGAAAGAACTGGGCATGTTTAGCCTGGAGAAGAGAAGATTGAGGGGAGACATGATGGATGTCTTCTCTATCATCCTAGAGTGCAGGACACGGAATAATGGGCTCAAGTCACAGGAAGCCAGATTCTGGCTGGACACCAGGAAAAACTTCCTGACTGTTAGAGCGGTCTGACAATGGAAACAATTGCCAAGGGAGGAAATCTGAGTATGAGCCCACAGTGTGATGTGGCTGCAAAAAAAGCCAATGCTATTTTGGGCTGCATTAATAGAAGTATAGCTTCCAAATCATGCGAGGTACTGGTTCCCCTCTATTCGGCACTGGTTAGGCCCCATCTTGAGTATTGCATCCAGTTCTGGGCATCACACTTCAAGAAGGATGCAGATAAGCTAGAGGGGATTCAGAGGAGGGCAACGAGGACGATCAGGGGTCTGGAAACAAAGCCCTATGAGGAGAGACTGGGGGGGGGGGGAAGAAAGATCCGTAGCCACCATGGTGCTTTGGCCGTGTATAGACAGCCCTTAGGTCAGGATGCTTGTGGGTTCCTAGTCAACAGCTGGCTGGTCAACAGACGCCAACATTACTAAAAAAAAAATCATTCTAGTAGGGGTAAATTCACTGTCACCGTTAACGAGATGCAGCTAAGAAATACTCCTGAAGCCTCATCCATGGGGTGGGTGGGGATGAGTGCAGGAAAATCCCTTTTCCTCGAGGATTGCTTGTGTGTGCGTAAATATCCGCTAGGAGACAGAAGGCGCAGGCGAATCTCTTTTAACCCCATCCACACAGACCCCCTCTGGGCTCTGCCCCCCCCCCGTGCCCCTTCCCGCTTTGCAGCCTTGCCAGGTGCGCTTCCAAGGCCATCTTAGGACAGAAACATTGCTGCCCCACCGGCCAGTGGGTATGAAAGGCAATCCTGGCCGGGCACCGGACTCACTCCACAAAGGCCGGGAAATGGAAAAACGCGTTGGACGTCTCAGACTCCCAAAGGGTGTGTGTCACCTGTGGTCTCCTACAGCAGGCGGGCGTGGCCGGACCCCGGACCCCGTCTAGACCTAAGCCGCTGCTTGACGCCGCTTTCCTCTCACCCCGAATCCAGTCCGGTTTTTCCAGCGGTGCTACAAATCGCTTCGCCATTGCCTGTCCCTCGATGAGCAGCAGCGGGGCCACGTGCGTGATCGGGAGCTTGGAAACGGCGTTGCCAAGCGGAGAGACCCCCCCCACACGCTGCTACTCCGGAGCCCCCAAACTAGGGGCCCCAGTTAACCCCAGAGCTGCTTCCTCCTGCTTCTGCTAGAGAAGGCTCCCAATGGCTACTACTAGCCCTGATGGCTCTGTGCTACCTCCAGTATCCCAGGCAGCAAGCCTGTGCGCCCCAGTTGCTGGGGAACATGGGCTTCAGGGTGCTGTTGCACCCGTGTCCTGCTTGGGGGTCCCACTGAGCGCTGGACGAGATGGACCCGCGGACCGATCCAGCATCAGGGCTCTTCTTACGCCTCCCCGCCGCTCCTTGCCCACCACCGCGCCAGAGACAAGACAGGCGGCGGGGAAGGCGCGGCGCTCATCTCGTTTGCCCGGGGGGTGACCCCCAAGTGCCGCCCCGGGGACAAGGACAAGACGCTGCAGCCGCCGCCGTGGGGAGGGTCGGGACCCCGGGAGGGCGCCGCGTCCCCGCCCGCTGGAGCAGAGCTGTCGTTGCTTAGGGGCTGGAGGACCCCTATCCCCCCGCCCCCCAATGGCCGCTTCCCCGAGCGCCCGCACCTCTCCCGCAGGAGAAGCGCCGGAATAAACCGCCTGCAGGAGCCCCGCATGGCAACCAGGAAAGGCCTTTGGGGGGGAAGAACTCGGCAGGCCGGGCCGGGGAGCGCTGCCAGCGCCCACACGTGGTCCCGCGGAGGCGAGAGGAGCCCCCCCCCCCAAGGCTGCCCTGGGATGCTGGCGGGGATAAAAGGCGCAGCAGGGGAAACTGCAGAGAAGCGCCCCGCGGGGGTGCATTCGCGTCGCCTACCGCCAGGGGCGCTGCGGCGCGGCCCCGCGAGCGCCCTCCTTCCCGCCCTCACTGCTCCGTGTGCGCCTGCGCAGCGGCCCCTCGCCGCCTCCCGGCCTGGCTCTTCCCCCCTCAGGGCCGCCCTGAATGATCCGTCCCAGAATCCCCCGCGCGCCGCCGCCGCTGCCGCTCGGCCCGGGCCTCCTCAGCGCCAGTAGCCGCCGCCGCTGCCATGGCGTTCACGTTCGCCGCCTTCTGCTACATGCTGGCGCTGCTCCTCACCGCCGCCCTCATCTTCTTCGCCATCTGGCATGTGAGTGGAAGTGGGGGGGGCGAGGAGGAGGAGGAGGAGGAGGGGCTCCTGCGAGGGTGGGGCTCCTCATGAGGCGAGTGGGGGGGAGGGAGGAATCGTGAGAGGGGGTCTATAGGAGGGGGGGGGGCTGCCCTGACCATGTATGGCTTTTTTTTTGTAAGGTGGGGGGTGGAAGGATTGGTATGGTGGGGAGCAGAGTGTGGAAATAATACTGGTCTCTTGAGGGGGGGAGGGGCGCCATGGGGGACTATATGGGGGGGTCGTTGTGAATCTGGGGGCCACGGTCCGAAGGGGCAG
Source organism: Anniella stebbinsi (assembly GCA_029215795.1). Taxonomy (NCBI): domain Eukaryota; kingdom Metazoa; phylum Chordata; class Lepidosauria; order Squamata; family Anniellidae; genus Anniella; species Anniella stebbinsi. The sequence goes on from JARDYH010000001.1 coordinate 367,981,333, forward strand.
GAGTGGGGGAGTTTGTGTGTATTTGAGGGGCGGGGGGGCCTGAGGTGACTTCGGAAGTGTGGGTGAGGAAAGGGGGGGCCTGGTTGGCAAGAGGGAGAATAACAATGCTCAGAGGGGAAAGGAGGAGGAGGTCAGTTTGGGGGCGATGAGAAGAGCTGCCTGGTGTGTTGGGGGGCAGGGGGTGGGGAAGGCGAAGCATGGGAGTGGGGTGTCACGGAGTGTATATGTGAGGCCCACTTGGGAGAGGGTCCTGGGAGGAGGGAGAGAGGGAGAGAGGGGTGGAAGTTTCATGGGGTTAGAAGGGGGCCTTGTAGTGGAGATGTGGTGGGGAGGGTGGTGGGTTGGTGGGGAAAGGTGATGCCTTTGGGTGTTTCGGGCATTAGGGGTGGGGGGTGGTGGGTGGGGAAGATGGGAGGGAATAAGGGGTTGGGGGCAGGTGTCAGCTGCATGTGCGAGAGGAGGGGGGTGCCGTAGAGGTGCGTTCGCAGGAGGCCTTGTTCTTGGTTTGTCAGGAGTCAAAGGCTTCTTTTTATCTTTGTGCTCCCCCTAATCCCCCAAAGCACAATGGTGGGACGTTGCCTCGCTCCTCTGGTGCTCCAACCCTGGAGTGCATTAATACAACTTTGCCCAAGTATTTAAAAAAGTATGATGGGGGGGGGCATTTCTGCTACTCATCAGCGGTGGGGTGGGGGGGTCAGATGGCCTGTAGTCATTTATTTATCTTGTGCTGTTTCTGATTCACGAGCAAATCGCCGTGTGGCACGATCCAGCGCCATCTCTTGTGCACGTTTCCTGAACGTGTGCACATACAGGAGCAGGGCTTTCAGCGTTGCCTCATAAATCTATCCGAGGCACTTTCCTTCCAAACCTGACAACTTTCCTCCTCTTCCAGTTGCTACCAATTTCAAGTGTACGTGATGGCAAAATCTGCTTCCATTACAAATCCCTTCTGGCTGGGGTTACACTGTACAGAATTGGAAAGTGTTAACTAAGTAGCATCAGGATAAAATGTGTCCATCTGTTTCTATAGTGAAAGCATGTTAAGAAGTAGTTTTGCTGTTTGCAGCCTTCCGCCTATAGAATAGATAGATGCCTCGGACAACTTTTATTGGACTGTCGTTTAATTGTGTTCAAGCATCTTGCCTGCTTTTAAAGGAAGGCATGCTTGCAACCCTGCCTCTCCTCTTTTCTCCAGAATGGTTAAAAGCGAAAGTGGGAGTGATGGGGAAGGCTCCATTTGTTTTATAGGAGAGGAAATCTGCTATTGTTGATAGGAGAGAACAGCCTTCAGAGTTCCTAAATTGCATCCTGAATAAGCCTAGTTGCTCAGTACCGGTTGAGAGGTTAGTCAGCTGTGTCTAGCCCGAGGGAGGGTTCCCTTTGAATTTGGATCTACGATTTGGTCTGTTAATAATAATAATAATAATAATAATAATTTCTTACCTGCCTCTCCCTCCGGATCGAGGTGTTCAGGGTGTGGTGCCTTCGGACAACGTTACCCACCTCAGTTGAAATGTTCTCATGCTACTCTCTAACCACTGCAATTTTATTCTAGATTATAGCTTTTGATGAGCTGAAGACTGACTACAAGAATCCCATAGACCAGTGTAATACGCTTAACCCTGTAAGTTTGTACGAGAGAGATCTTTTTGCATTAATTCGTAGTTAGTTTTTTGTAGTTAATGTTGATTTAACATAAATCAATAATATGTTGTTTGATAATATCTTATAAATTAAGATTTATTGGCAGAATTCTTTCTCTGTCCTCTTTTTCCCCCTAAGTTTGAAAATTCTGACTTAATTATCTGCTGGTGATCTTGTCAGCTGTCGTACTAACATTCTTTCAATCTGCTTTTTACATTTTCTGCACAAAGACAGTTGAAAAGGTTAAAAAGATTAAAAGAGTCAAAATTGCATTAAAGGTGTGTACTGCTTTTTAGTTTAATGTCTTAATGCCACTTTCTTCTTTGCTATCCATTTTGTTAGGAACATCTGTATGATTTATGTTAACTACTTTTTGTTCATTGTGCTTGTTCATCTGCCTGTCCTTTGTCTTTTAAGGAGTTGTAATAACTTCATGGACTTTGTGCATTGTAAGATCACTTGCTTAATAAGAGACGGGGAAAACTGTTACATGCTTAAATTCTTCTATAATTACAACAAGGTTGCTAACAGGTCTTTGTGCCAAGAATTTAATAGCTTTGGCTTTTGATTTTAACTGAAAAAATGCCAGGTAGCCCCTTAATCAGATTTTGCAAATCTAGTTCAAATCCTTAACTCTGGTTAAGATGGGAGCCCTGGTTAGTATCGGTGCAGTTTTAACTCTAAAGTATGATAACGGGAATTCATGTTGGAGAAATGGGTGGGCGGGAAGAGAAGGACAATATGTTTTCCTAAGGCTGGTTCCTTCATTTGCAATATATGGTTTGCAGGGAGACAGCATTACATCTGCACTATTTTTTTTGTGAGAGACGTAGTCCATTTTTTTAAAAAAAGTTTAATTTAAACTAGAGTTAAATAACCTCCAGTCCTTGAGCCTCTCTTTTGAGGTGGCCCTTCTTGTTAGCTTTTGAAATGGGTGCAGCTGTTCAGGTAGTAAGCAAAATATAGTAGACACTAATTGTATATATGCCAAAAATGTACACGTACAGGAGATTGGTGGGCCAGAACAAAGTGGTCCAACTTCTCATGTGTTACTCCTGCCTTTACTTGAGGTGTTTTCTTTTTGTTTGTGGCCAAATCATTAACAAAAGTTGCTTGAGAAAGGTGGGAGAAACCTGCTTTTCCTTTTCCTCCGTGTCTTTTTAGCTTGGAATGGCTAGACTGCATCCAGTTAGGCATTTGTATAGAACAGCCCTGTTGTCTTGCTAACATTACAGGGCACCACTAGGAACTGGGGTCAGTGCTGAATGTGAACAAGTCATTGGCTGCATTGGTGCAGCTACTAGAAGGTGCTTCTATAAAGCGGGTATGTGGGGAAGAGCAGATGTAATGAGCCTGGATAGCGGCTGCGCATGGAACAGTTTACCCTACTCGGTCATCTCTCATTCGATGTGGAACGGGGAGAAAATGTTCACAACATTTATGCATTCCCTTATCACAGATGTCTATCCTAAAAGATACTACCATGTGCATGATGGACCTGACTATCAGTGCCTCTCTGAGCTATATGTTTGTTAAAATGTTTTAAATATACAGGTGAGGGCCTTTGGTCTATCATATGACTGAATTGTGATCTATAAATGCATCCTGGGGTGGGGTGGGGTGGGAAACAATGAATTTTAAGGATCTTTAAAGTCAGAAATAACCTGCAAGAATAAGAAATGTCCAGCAATCTTACAAGAATTTTAGCATCAAACTATAGCAGGGATGAGCGGCTTTGGGCCCTCTGGATGTTTTGGCCTACAGCTCCCGTTAGCCCTACACAGCAGAGCCAGTGATGAGAGATGATGGGAGTTGTAGGCCAACATATCTGGACTGCCACAAGTTCCCCACCTTGAACTATAATTTTTAATGCTTTGTGAATGAGCTGTTAAAAGAATTGAGATAACTCACTCTAAGTTTTTGTATTGCTTAGCAGAAGTGCAATTAGAATTTTTGCCTGTGAAATTTGAATAGTTGTGCGTACTTTCATACTGGATGCATTGCTCAGACAAATCAAGGAGCATCAGATCAACAGCAGCTTTTGATCTGATGGTTGCCATTTTTTGTGGGGAACAATCCACTATTCATACTAACACCCCCCCTCCCCATTAACAGAGTGCACTCTAACTAAAGGTTTTCCCAGGGAAGTAAGTATATTTGAAGTGTAAATTGCAAATACACTTTTCCCAGGGTATAAAAACCCAGGCGACTAAAAACTTGATTCTAAATACACAGTTTAACATATTTTTCCAGTCTTGTTTACTCCCTTCTGCACAGTAGAATTTGTTCTATTTATGAGTCCTATTCTGCCTGAGTCTTTGTAAAAAGAAGAATACTTTTTAAAACATCAGCACTCTAGAACTTTAGGATTTAGATAAATGATGGAGCACAGCTTTATCTAAATCGTTTGGGACATCTGAAACACGCAGAATATGGAGTCGTATCGAATGGTGCAGTTCCTGAGCCTTAGTTTGAAAGTAGAAATTCTTAAGATTGTATCTTCATAATTATGAAAGCATCTGAGAGAACATGATGGTGGAATGTTCTAAAACCTTTGATTCCAGAAAGCAAACAAAATTTAGGATTGTATTAAAATTTGCTTAGTGGATTTTCTAGAATAAATGAATAAAAGCATGATTTTGAAGGAGTGATTGGTTTATGATTTTCAGAGAGTAGGTATCCATTATACCTAATTGGGAGATGTAGACTTGCTATCTCAGTATCTCTGGAATTGTTTTCTGAAAATGAAATGCCACACAGCTTTTCTTCTTTTGGGCTCTTTGTTTACTTGTAGGTATGTAATTCAGGCTTGCTCATGTGGGATTTTAACACCTAAATGTTGTAATGAGATAATGGGCCAGCTCGCAATGGCTGGTTTTGCCTCTAGGCAGCTGAAATTCCACCTGTGAACACCCTCTAGGGAGCGCAGCAGGAATCTTCTAGAGGGCAGGTAGCTATCCCCAACCTGGTGCCCTCCAGATGTTTTGGACTTCAACTCCAATCAGCCGCAGCCAGCATGACCAATTGTTAGGAATGTTGGGAGTTGTAGTCCAAAGTATCTGAAGAGCACCAGGTTAGATAAGGCTGCTATAGATCCATCTGCTACTATATCACGAAGACAGATGGAAACTGCCTAGAATATCTAGCCTGAGATTAAAGTTGGACAATAGAAGGTGCATACAAGTCTTTAATTTAACTGATGATTCTCTCCAAAATATGCAGAATTGCCTTGTTTATAGTCATAACTGTAAATTCTATAAATTTTAAGTGCTAGCACAGTGACCAATTTATGCAGGTTGTATTGAGTATTTGTAAAGCATGCAAAATAATAATCATGACACAGTAGACAGGAATTCTTACAGTGACTTATCTTGTCTAATGCTGGCTTTGTTTATTGGCTCTCACTTTTCTTTTTTCCCCTAAATAATGCATAACTTCAGGGCACTAAATGCTGAAATGGAATTGTCTGAACTTTTGTGTCTTCCTTTGCAGCTTGTACTTCCAGAGTACCTCATCCATGCATTCTTCTGTGTGATGTTTCTGTGTGCAACAGAATGGCTTACGCTGGGTCTCAATATGCCGTTATTGGCTTACCATATTTGGAGGTAATGTTGGGGATGGTTTGGTATTAGTTTACTCATAGAAAAATTCTTACTGCATTGTTTCAGGTGGGCTTTCTCTTGGAAACTAAGCATGCGGGTTAATGATTCTGCTGAGGCTTTTTAAACCCACACAGCTTTCAAAGAACGAATAGTACCTAGCTATGGTGGGAGTGTGTGTTGTACAGAAATTGGCTTCTGGGCATCTCAGCTTTGACATAAAGGAAAGTAAGCTTCTGTTTCTTATTGGCAGAGAAGAAGTCAGAAAATCAGGCAGACATTGATCTAGGTATCACACACAGTTCTTCTTCGTGGTCTCTGTGCATCACACATATGGGCTCTGCGCCGGCGCCGAGCCCCAATCGGGAAACTTCACTAGCTAGCTTAGTGCTTTTTTGGCGGGAACCCCTCCCCCACCATCCATTGCGCATGCTCTGGGTCCCGCCTTACCTCAGTTCTTCTTCGACCGCGTAGCTGATCGCCTCGCGGGAGACTTCTCCGGACGTTATCGTCGTAGCATTCTGAGGAAAGAAAAATTTTTGTTTACTCTATTTAGCTTAGTGTTAGTGTTAGTTGTTGTTAGATATAAAAAAAAAAAAAAAAAAAAACAGTTAATAGTTTATACAGTTATAGATATAGTTGGACTAATGGCGCAGGCGGCGCTTTTCAAACATTGCTCCCGTTGTAGGGCAAAATTAACCTTAACGGATGGACACTCTTTGTGCCTCGTGTGCTTGGGGGAAGGGCATGTTGTAGACTCTTGCCCCCATTGCATGGCTTTTTCCCGCCAAACCAGGCGGATTCGGGCGGACAGGCTACGTAGCCTGCTATGGAGCAAGGCCTTGTCTGCGGTAGACCAGCCTCGCCATCAGTCTCGTTCTCCACAGCCTGTGGACTCGGAGGCGGACAGGTCACCTTCCGGTGAGCGTAGGCGGACGCCTGTAAGTCGCTCTCAACCGGCATCTCCCTGCTCTCCCCCGCGTGGGGACGCGGCAGAGGCACCCTTGCCACGACTTCCAACTAAGCCGCCCAAAAAGTCTACCTTGGCAGCCAAAAAGTCTGGCAAAAATAAGAAATCAAAGTATTTGTCGTCGGTACCGAAGCCCTCTTCGGCGTCAAAGCAGCCTAAGACGAGAGAAGACCATTCTTCAGCTCTCAAGCGCCCGTCGACATCAGGGTTGGAATCTTCTTCGGCACCAAAGCGATCGTCGACATCGGCACCGAAACTATCTTCGGCAGCGGCAGCATCGTCTTCGGCAGCAAGGCGCCCTTCGACATCGGCAGCGACGACGGCGTCGACACCAAAGCGACCTTCGGCATCGGCAGCAGAGTCTTCGGCACCGAAGCGATCGTCGACATCGGCAGCACCATCGACGTCGGGACAACCGTCGATTTCGAGAAGCCAGCCACGAAAGCCGGCATCGGTGTCGAGTAGAAGATCGACGGCGTCGACTCCACGTCGTCCTGAGCCGTCGATACCGACGAGCAAGCCCTCGGCGTCGAACAGGAAATACTCGACGTCGACACCTGCCCGTCCCGCGTCCTCACCAATCCTATCTCAGAAATCTGCTTCCCTTACGCAGCGTGCTTCGTCGTTGCCTCCACGCCCAGTTTTTCAAACTTTGGATGTGGAAGTGTGCTCCTCGGATGTGGAGCTTGTAGAGGTTCTCCCATCGGACATCTCTGTAGATCGCGATGTCGATGTGGGGCCTAGTGAGGAGGATGTGCAGCAACATTCACCGCTTGGGGTCGTTGCATCCCCGATTTCGAGAGCTTCGAGAACAACATATCGGTCTCGATCTCGGACTAGATCCCAGTCCCGCTCTCGATCCCGACATTGGGAATCGGCCTCTGATAGATCTAGGAGCAGGTCCCGTCACCGCAGAGCTCCGCGCTACCTGTTCGATCCCTACACGGGGAAGAGAATCGGCCGATCGTCCTCGCAGCGAGGGCATCAGCACGGCACCACGGTACGACAACAGCCTTCATCGACACCGGCCCACACCTCGACGGCCCTTGTGTCAAGACCAATCTCTCCTACCTCGGGTGATGACTACCCGTCCGACGCGTCATCTATACGGTCCCGGGCCCCGTCAGTCCCTTCTCCTCCTGAGGGGGTTAGCTCTAGTGACAGACCATCGCCATCGTTAGAATTAGGTTCTTTTTCAGACCAAATGCAAAGGATGGCACAATCTCTTGGTCTAGACATCAACCAGCCACAGGAGGACCTCAACGATAAAATTTATGACGTGATGTACGCAGAGCCTGCACCTCAACTCACCCTGCCATTGGTACCGACGCTCCTAAAAACGTTTAAGAGTGCGTGGGAGAATCCGGCAACAGTGGGGGCTACTTCAAAACGTTTGGAAACGTTATATAAAGTCAAGGACGTCGAGGCTCCGTTCTTGTGTAGCCATCCTAGGCCGAACTCCATTGTAGTGGAATCATCGCAGGGACGCTCCACAAAAAGCCATTCTACTCCTGTGGATAAGGAGGGTAGGAAGTTGGATACGTTTGGTCGCCGTGTGTATGCTTCAGCAACGTTGGGTTTTAAAATAGCAAATTATCAGGCTACCATGGCAAGGTACCAGCTCTTTCTCTGGGAGAAGATTTCCACACTAACAGATTATCTCCCAGATGACCAACGCGAGCTGGCCAGGGTTTTCCAGGCGGAGGCCACAAGACTATCTAGGCAACAGCTAACCACGGCGAACCACCAGACGGATTGCGCGGCAAAAGCCCTTGCAGGATCAATTGCGCTACGGCGGCATGCATGGTTGCGATCCTCCACCCTACCAGCTGAAACAAAGGCTCGGATCGAGGATCTCCCGTTCGACGGTGAGGGTCTGTTTCATTCGTCGACCGATAATACTATGGATGTCATCCATAAGTCAAAAATGACAGCGCGTAAGATGAGTGCACCCGCACAACAGGTGCAACAACAGTCTCGCTCACGCCGGTGGTACCGATCTTTCCAGTACCAACCTCGAAGGCAACAGGAGCGCACACAGCGCTTCCAAGCACAGCAACCGCAGTCTTCTTTTCAAGCCCGAAAGCCTGGCAACAGATACACCAAGGCACGTCGCCAGGATCAGCCGTCAAAACGGCGTCTTTGACTCCATTCCGATAACTCTGCCACAACATCGCACAACCAGGCTCCAACCCTTCCTGCACCGCTGGCAATCCATAACAACAGACAAGTGGGTGCTCTCAACAATTGCCGAGGGCTATCTCATAGAGTTTCAAACTTACCCATCTTTAGGCACTGTAAGGACCACTACACCGTCTCCCACACTGTTGCAGGAAACAACAACCCTGTTACAGAAGAAGGCAATCGCTCGCGTTCCATCGCGACTACTAAAAGCGGGTTTTTACTCGCGCTATTTCACGGTCCCAAAGAAAGACGGCGGCCTTCGTCCTATAATGGACCTCAGACACTTAAACAAGTTTATAAGGCCAAAGAAATTCCGCATGATTACGTTAGCCCAGATCTTGCCACTACTCAAGCTACACCAATGGTTCACTTTGGTGGATCTCAAAGACGCCTATTTTCATATTCCAATACACCCAACTCATCGCAAATATCTGAGATTCATGATAGGGGAAAGGGTATATCAGTTTGCAGTCCTTCCCTTTGGCCTCCGGACTGCACCACGGGTTTTTACCAAGTGTATGGCCGTGGTGTGTGCCCATCTCAGATCACAGAATGTCGAGATCTATCCCTACCTCGACGATTGGTTGATCGTTTCTCCAACCCGGTCGCAAGCACTCTCCGACGTCGGGCTTGTCACTTCTTGTCTCGCCAGCTTGGGCCTAGAAATAAACAAAGAAAAGTCCATTTTTCATCCCACTCAAACGATTCACTTTATAGGGGTGCTTTTAGACTCCACGGTGGGACGAGCGTATCTACCAGTCGAGCGCACTCGAACCATAGTGTCTCTCGCTTCGCGTCTTCAACAAAGCTCACGCACGACAGCGTTCACTGTGCTTCGCATGCTAGGCTTCATGGCCTCTGCGGTATTCGTTGTCCGCTGGGCCCGTCTCTACATGCGCCCGCTACAGCAGGTGCTTCTCCAACGTTACCGTCCTCATCTAAACCCGAGAAAAATCATACTTACCATTCCGTCGTCTGTCCTCCCTTCTCTCCGTTGGTGGTCGTCCGCAACTCATCTGACTCACGGCATGCCGTTTCACCACGAGGGTCCAACTCGGACAGTCACTACAGATGCTTCCTTGGAAGGGTGGGGAGCGCACTACAGCGATCTGCAGATTCAAGGAAGATGGTCAAGGTCAGAGTCCAGGCTCCATATCAATCTCCTGGAATTCCTCGCTGTCAAGCGAGCACTGCACGCCTTCTTACCACACCTTCAGGGACATCATGTTCGCATCCTGTCCGACAACACCACTGTGGTGTGGTACATCAACAAAGAAGGCGGGACAAGATCTCGTCGCATTCTCCGTTTGACACTGGACATTCTGCATTGGGCTCTTCGCAGGGACATCTGTCTATCTGCGCTTCACATTGCGGGAGCAGACAATGCGTGGGCAGACTCACTCAGTCGGGAATTCACCAACACCCACGAGTGGGAGTTATCCCAAGAGGTACTGAAGTGCCTGTTTACAAAGTGGGGCACGCCATCGATAGACATGTTTGCGACTTCTGCAAATGCCGTCTGCCAGGACTATTGTTCTCGGGCAGGGATTGGACATGCATCTCTCGGAGATGCATTCCAGTGGGACTGGTCCAACGGCTTCCTATATATGTTCCCCCCTTTTCCTCTGATTGCAAAAACGGTGGCCAAGGCCAGCAGATGCTCTTTGAACGCGATCCTGGTGACCCCTTGGTGGCCGAGACAACACTGGTTCACCACCCTCTATCGTCTGTCGCAGCAGCTATGGTGGCGTCTACCCAACATACCGCACCTGCTGTCCAAGAACGCAGGAGCTATCCTGCACCCGGACCTCCAGTCGCTGCACCTCACAGCGTGGCGGATACAACAAAATGGCAGTCACTAGATATGCCACCAGCTCTACGTTCCATATTCGAAGCCTCTATTAAATCATCTACGAGAGCGTCGTACACTAGGAAATGGAACCGCTTTTTGAAGTTTGCAAACGATAACGGGTTTCCAGCGCAAGATGGCCCCGTGTCGGGTATCATCGATTTTTTGTACTCCCTTCATGCAGGAGGATTGAAACCCTCCTCTATCAAAGTCTACTTAGCGGCCATTTCAGGACAACACGCTAAGATGGATGGCTATACGGTTTTTACACACCCGGTGGTTAAAACTTTTATGAAGGGATTACGCCACATGTTTCCGCCAGTTCGACAGCTCGTCCCTCAATGGAGCTTATCTGTAGTTTTAACGGCGTTGACGACAAAGCCGTTTGAACCGTTAGCTACGATAGATCTCCGATTGCTAACATTTAAGGCCATATTCCTGGTAGCTATAACATCCGCTAGACGCGCCTCAGAACTAGCGGCGCTGATGGTGGGGCCTCCTTATACTCAGTTTTTTCAGGACAAGGTTGTGTTACGTCCTGGTCCCTCGTTTGTTCCTAAGGTTTCTTCCATGTTCCACATTAACCAAGATATAGTTCTTCCAACTTTTTTCAAGGCGTCTACAGATCCCCTTTCGACAGCTTTGCACGCGCTGGATGTCCGGCGTACGTTGGCTTTCTATATAAAGAGAACAGAACCTATCCGTAAATCGGATAAGCTGTTTATTTGTTACGGTGGGAAGACTAAGGGATTGGCGGTTTCCTCCCAACGTCTGGCCCATTGGATTGTGGACACTATTGTCCTGGCCTATCAGGTTCTTGGCAAACAGCCCCCAACCTCGTTCACAGCACACTCAACAAGGGGACAAGCGACATCGTCGGCCCTGATCCATGGTTCATCAGTTCCGGACATTTGCAGGGCAGCGACATGGTCGAGTGCATCAACCTTTGTGAAGCACTACAGGCTGGACGTTAGAGCGGCAAGAGACGCTTCGTTCGGCCGAGCGGTCCTGTCTTCCATCTGTCAGTGACCCACCAGCGTGCATCCCCTCCTCCGGTAAGTTTGGCTGATTAATCGCCCATATGTGTGATGCACAGAGACCACGAAGAAGAAATGCAGGTTGCTTACCTGTAACTGTAGTTCTTCGAGTGGTCATCTGTGCATTCACACAACCCGCCCACCATCCCCTCGTTGCAACGCTATGGTGTATGCAGGAGGTTTAGAGCGCATATGCCTCCAATTTGTTTACCTAGTGCGAGGCCGTAACGCGGTCTCAGGGAACTGAGGTAAGGCGGGACCCGGAGCATGCGCAATGGATGGTGGGGGAGGGGTTCCCGCCAAAAAAGCACTAAGCTAGCTAGTGAAGTTTCCCGATTGGGGCTCGGCGCCGGCGCAGAGCCCATATGTGTGAATGCACAGATGACCACTCGAAGAACTACAGTTACAGGTAAGCAACCTGCATTTCTCTGTCCTTTCCATGATTTCTGTTTGCAAAATGGCTTATTGGACCCATCTTGGGTTATTGTGACGTCTGAACCCAATGCAGGAGTCTATCGAGTCTGCTGACCTGTTTTGAATAGTATTCATTTGAGTGCCCGTTGGAAGCTCCTCTAAGTAGAGCAAGATGAGTAGAGGCATCTGTTGCTTGCCCCACCCGTTACCATTACATGTAGTCAGAGTTCTATTGCATTTCGTTGTAGTGACTCAAAGCTGTGTCTATCCTGTTTTGTCTTGGCCCAAAGCAGCTTGCATCAAAAAAACAGAAAAAACATACCTAGGTTTTCATTTGGAAATCAATAATAACAAATTAAGAGAGGGATCATGTCATCACCTTCAACTGGTTGCTAACGTTCAAATGCCAGGCAGAGAGGACTATGCCATACCCCCCTTCAGATTCTTTTTATTGTAAGCTTAATATATTGTCCGTGTTGCAGCGCAGATCACAGAGGATGCTTTTGTTTAGAGTTGATAGGCATGTGGTTTAGTAAGTTTATGCATTTCCTTTCAGCTGAGGATTTTTGGAATTCCTATGTTTGGATAAGTCAGAAACCTTGAAAGGTGGTAGAGATGAATTGGACAGAGATCTGCCAGTTCCATGAATGCACCTGCTTTTTTTTTCTTTTTAACTAAGTGCAATTTTATATATTAGTGTAACATATATACTGAGTAAATCGTGGCCTATAATCTGCATTCGTAGGTGCAATTCTGTCTGAAAAGAAAGCATATTTTTTTCCTGTAGCTTTTCAAATTGCAAATTCACTTTCCTAGGTATATGAGTAGGCCTGTGATGAGTGGACCAGGACTCTATGACCCGACAACTATCATGAATGCAGATATTTTAGCATATTGCCAGAAGGAAGGATGGTGCAAACTAGCATTTTACCTTCTATCCTTTTTTTACTACCTGTATGGGTAAGTTACTACTTTCGTTATTCATTATTATGGAACTTACAATACCGCCTTTCCAGCAATTCACGGTTGACAGTTCAAGAAAGCAAAATAAAAATATTGTAAAACCTCACTGTTAAGTCTCAACGTTTAAAAGAATTTGATGAAAGTCCAGGCATCTCACGGCCATCTCGGAAAAGTTACGCAGAACTCATCTCTCATGTACCTCCATTTTAGCTTGGGGTGGGTTGAGTTCCATAACTGGATGATCACGTCTGAGATTATCCCGTTGCCTTGCACAGAAACTGCAAGAAAGAGATCTCTTGATAAGTTGGGAACTGGAGCAGGGCATCGCTGATGGATCCCAAAAGACAAAAAGGCTTGTAAGGGGAAAGCAAATCCCTTTCATTTAGATCAGGGATGAGAATGTGTGGCCCTCCGGATATTGTTGGACTGCAACTCCATTCAGCCCTAGCTAATGGTGAGGGATTATGGGGCTTGCAGTCCAACAAGACATTCCCCATCCCTTTTCTGTGAAGGTAGACCATAATTTGGGGAAAGTTCCTTTCTAAAAACAAAAGATTGTTTGTGCCACACGTTCTTGCAGTAAGCAAAGTAAAATAGTGCACAATAACAGTTGGAAATATTTATTTATTTAGTAAAACATACGTATCCCGCCCGATATCATTGGGATCTTAGGGTGGTGTACAGATAAAATCAATTCAAACAGTATAAAACAATAAATAATGTACACAGCTAAAAACATATTAAATTATTAACAAATGATAACCAGTAGAAAATTTAAAAGCAATAAAACAAGACCATGTGCAGCTTTTAGGGAAATTTAGCCCTCAAAGGCTTTGATAAAAAACACCCATATTTTAACTTGGTGCCGAAATGAGGTCAACGTCGACACCAGTCGGGCCTTCAAGGGGAGGGTGTTCCTCAATGGGTGCCAGCACAGAGAGAGCCCTCTCCCATGTCCCTTTGCTTTGCTGTTATAACTTGAGATTTGATATTAATGCTATGCTAGCCACTGGTAAAATAGATGGGGTAGCCAGCTGAGGAAACTGAGATGCTAACCATTGTGGAGCTATTGCTGGGATGTACATGCTCTTTAGTGAAAAAGGTACATAATGGCTCAGTTCAGACAACACGCTTCGCAACGGTGGTTTTAGAACTCCATGGTGAGTTTTCACACCACAGTTGAGAAATGCGTTGTCTAGCGGGAAAACTGCACTCAACTGTTTTTGGGAAAACACTTTACTCAGGATATCAACACTGCAGAGGAGAGTTCTTGCACAATTGTTGAGTGGCGGGCTCCATGGAGTTTTCTGTTGAGTTGACTTCCCTACAGAGTTCCCTGGCAAGAGCGGCAAAAGAAGGAAGTGCCGCTCTAGGAGAGCTGCCGGGATTGGTTTTTTGGTTTGGTTTTTTTTTGCAGCAATGGCCGACGAGATACCATCAGGAGGACTGGGAGAGGAGAAAGGGTGGGGGAACTGTCAATCAAACATCGCGATGGATTTTACTCAACTCCATGGTAGCCCACAGTCATACAATGGTGGAGTTAGAACATGTTATGTGGGCAGTACCTCCTAAAAACTCAACCGTTGTGTGGAGTTTTCACACTACGTTGACTAACATGTTGTCTGAACTGAGCTGTTCTGTTGGTTTCTGTGTTACTGGCACTAAATTTCCACTGCAGGCACACCATATGCTGTGGTGACAGCTAACAGCAATGAATCTTTTCAGCTGAAAGGATTATTTTTATTATTTATTATATTTATATACCGCCTTATAGCCGAAGCCATGACCAAAGAGTGGAACACCCGGTACTCTTCCAGAGTGTCTTCAAGAGGGGGTGGAGTGCAGTCTGGGCCATGTATTGAGTCCAAAGAGACTAAAAATATGCCACAGTTCATTGATAGATGTTTAAAATTGTTTCATTGGCCGCAGCTATTACCATGCTGTCAAGTCGGGTGGGCTTCCCTTGGTATGGCAATAATGGGAAAGTATCTGAGCTTAGCCTAGCTCCACAAGCTCAGTGATTAATTTATGTGCATCTATAATGCAACAAACCAAAAACTTAGCAGAAATATTACAGCTAAATTTAATAGATATAGATGTATATATTTTACTGTTTACCCTTCTCCTTCCAACAGCATGATTTATGTTTTGGTGAGCTCTTAAGGATGACGTCCAACGGACTTGGTTCCAGTAAAGTGCATGCAGAAAAGCCACGAAACAAAGGATTATTTTCCAAGAAGAATCTGGTATCAAGATTTAACTACGGAATCTGATGTTCACAATTACAACAGGGGGCAAAATGACTTCCTCTTCTCACCTCCCCCCGTTCCCCCCCAAATGTGTCTATACTTTAATACTCATGAAAAGACTTTTTCCAAAAAAAATTATTGGGATGTTTAAAATGACAAGAATTACATAAAATTAATGTAAAGCAATCACTTCTGGCTTTGGACAGTTGGCACTCCATAAGGAACAGCCTTACCCTCAATTATAATTGTATTAATTGCTGTCCTTAGCATAATAGAGGATTTTTTTTGTTTACTGGACTTTATAGTGGCTCATTTGAGTTATGGACTTCCATCTCGGTGTCAGTTGTAGGTACCAAGTGTTTCCAAAGGACTGAATGCTTTTCTGTATGTTATCTCTTAGGTAACCTCTGTGTGTCTTATAGATGAATACATGCGTACAACTGCAGGAGGAATCCTAGTTCTATTTTTTACTATTTGGATATTCTCTACCTGTAATGTGCATGGCTCAGACTTTTCATATTTACACCAGGCGGTGAAGTGAACACCCCTTGCTTTAATTTTCCAAACTAAGTGGTAGGGGAAGTGGAGTTATATTGGTGAAGCAGTACATTTTAAAACCACCTTTTTTTAAAAAAAGAAAACATCTTGTGCAAGAGTCTCAAACTACCATACAACCTGGATCAAACAAGGTCATAGAAATTGTTTTGAGAGTTTTCAGGTGCATACACTTTGACACAACATGTACAACGAGGTCGGACAAATTTCCCTGCTGTTCCTTAGTGCAATACAATAAATAATTAAAAAACAGATATTAGTTTACCTTCTTCTACTGCTGAGGCTCAAAGTGCTGTGGAACTGTTGGTTTTACCTAAATGCTGCTAGGCCATATTGTTCCAATAGTGCATTGTTTTAAAGATTTGTGTTAAACACCTATGATGGCTGTAGAGCCATATTGGGTAGAAGCTATATTACGGTCCCCCAGTGGACAGCTTTAGTGCCTCCTGGTTGCTGGGATTCTTACAAAGGTAAACTTTGCTCTGATCCTTGAAGGCAGTTACTCAATTTTTAAGCAAGGGCCAGGCCTTTGGAACAGATTAATTTTGCTTTCACACTGCAAAGAGAGCATTAGGGTATACTCTTGCAAATTTGAAGCACTTTGTATCATGAAGATGTTTTGTGGGGGGGAGGGAGAAAGAAGCCACTAGACTGAAGTTGGTCCTCCCCTGCTGTAAAGCAGCCTTTCCCAATCTGGTGCTCTCAGATGTTTTGGATTGTAACTCCATCAGTCCCAAGTCAGCATGGACAGTGGTCAGGAATGCTAGGAGTTGTAGTCCAAAACATCTGGAGGGCACCAGGTTGGGGAAAGCTGTGAAGAGCATATTGTTATTTGTTGTGAAAGTAAGGTCTTCTGCTGTAGCCATTGGATTGGTTAATGTTCCTTGGAACAAAGGAAAACTAGAACACAAAGGAGCTACTTTTAACTACAAGCAGCTGGCTTTGTGTCTATTACAGGTCATGTGAAGGCAATTATGAATCTTTCTGAAATAAGGAAACCCTCATTTGATCTAGGTCTATGGGAATGGGTGAAATAGGAATGAAAATAAAGAAATCTTGTCTCTTCCAGATCTTCTCTTGTAGGTCAAGTGTTTAACAATCATACACATTTTCTCAGTTTGCACAGCTGTGAAGCATGGGTTGAGTGTCAGGATGCTATGAAGATATGAGATGCAAACCTGAGTCCATATTCTGTTATGGCAGCTGTGGATTTTTTTTTCTAGGCATTTTTCCCATAGCCATCTTCAGAAGCAGCCATTTTCTAGAGGCCAGTGCGATATGTCCCAATATGTTTTCATAATGCTGCCATCTCTAGCTGTAGTAGTTGCTGCCGAATCATTGTTTTAATGGTGTGTGATATCCATGGTGGTACACTGAAAAGGTTTGCTCGTGTTCCTTCCTACATCTGGTAATGCAACTGATTTTTTGCATGTTCTTTAAACTCCTACAGGCGGGCTGCAGTATTAGCCTACGTATTTGGACTCATGTAGGCTTTAAAGAAGAAATGAGTCTTTAAGAAGACTTATGGTGTGAGTCTGGCTTTGCAACTTGTGTTACAGACATAATACCAGCAAGTCAAAATGCCGGAGGAGCCCTCTTATGCAACAGTGTGCTTTTTAAAAAGCAGTTAATGTGTTCCTTTAACATGTTCACCATCACTGTACTAAAATGCAAACTTAAAAAATAGTTGCAGAACTCTGTGGAAGGGGAAAGAAGGTGCGTGCAGAACTCATTTTCAAAAGCTTGCTGTGAGAGAAAAAATTACATTTGTGTTTAGGGCAGGTTTGCTGCTGTCAGAGTGTCTCCACTGCTCTTAAAGTGTGATGTCCATTTTCACTCAAAGGGGATCTTATTTCCTACATGTTATATATTAAATTTCTCCTTTAGCTGTCTAGTCTCAGAAGATGAAGTAGTGGAGAGAATATATATTATCCTTGTTCCTCAGGGATAAACGCTGGCAAATATAATAAAGATCTATTATACAAGATCTGGAATTCTGCCAGAAAAAAGGTTTCTAACCTTCCCTTGCTCCTAAGTGAACATACAACGTGCTGCTGAAATAGTGCATATTATTAAATGGAGATCAGTAATGGATTTAAGTTGTATAGTGGAAAATATCTAATGAAATACATTAACCAAGGAAATGGTGGGATCAGTAGTTTGGGTACCAGATGTCCAGCTCTGATATGAAAAACAAGATGCTAGCAAGTCATATTTTCAGGTAGAGTGAATTTCATGAGCTTGATATTCTAGGACATGATGCCTGATATTGTAGGAGTATGGCCTCTTCCATCTAGAAATTAGCATGCTATCCATGTGAGAATTGCACTTGTAGACATGTGCTAAGATGCCATTCTGTCACAACAAATGCTCTGTGTGTGCATAACAAGTTTTTTCTATAGGAGTTTTGTGGCATGAGACATCTCTGAGGCTCTGACTAAGATAAAATGTTTAAAGTCTGTGATAGGCTACACAGACGAAAAACAAGCAACCCTCCATCTCCCAATCTGATATCAAAAGGGATTGTTGCCTAAGCTATATTGTCTTTGCTGTTTCAGAGCAGGAAAGTTAAAATGAAACAAGAGGTACTTCTGGGTTGACAGGTGCCACTTTGCATAAACCATTTTTAGAAAGCTTCCATAGCAGTAAAACCCTTTCAAGTTAGGAGAAAAGTGCAAAAATGTCAGGTTAGGTAATGCCTAAAGTATGGAGGAGGGTAGGCAATTCAATGCAACTGTTCCCTGGTTGCAGTTATTAGGCACCTCAGAGGTTTCTAGAGAAGTATACGTGCCGGGATCCTAAATACCACAAAGCCTTTTCTTATAGTATCCCCTTGTACCCAGCAAAAGCCACTCTTGAAAGTTGCAGGACTCTAATGACATGTGGTGCTACAGCCAGAAAGAAATATTGGTTGCCTCCCTATAAATTTATAGAAGCACTTTGCATGTACTCGCAGGCCCCTGAAAAAACATTTAAATGCATCACTTGAAGCTACTATATATTTGCTACTGCTGCTACTGCAGTTATTTGTCTGATCAATATCCAGTAGTGACCACATGTCATTCTTATACAACAATTTCTTTCTGAGCTTCAGATAGCAAGTCTGCTGTAGCGTTCTTTCTCTTGCATGTTTTCCATAATGCCCCCAAGGATCACACCTGTTCTAGCCTTGAAGTCAAAATTCTTGAAATTCAGTGATCCAAGCATTTTTTTGCCTATGCCAGTGAGAAATAAAGAGCAAAAGATCCTTCCTTGATGTGGTACACTCCTATGATGCCTTTTTGGTTTGTACTCTACCAGCTCTCTGTTGCTAGTGTGTCCTAGAACATCCCATCAAAAAGTTGGTGTCTGATTTTATCTTGTTTAGGGCTTTCCATAAAGTTTGGCATAAACTGTAAAGATACGTGTACAAACCGCAAACACACATCTATCAAAGAAGAACAAACCTGATACAGGAAGGAACGAGTTGAAATTAATGAACAGAAGGATTAAAATGAATCATTTATTATGAATTCTGTCACATGTCATATTTTGTGTTTTAAGAATCCAATCTACAGATGTGCTTTTGCTCATATAGACACCTCACAGGTTGTATTTTATTTTATTTTTGTAGCAAAGGGTTTGGTGAGATATTGACAGGTAACTCATTCAATGAGCGCCAATGAAACGTGGAGGTTGATTCAGTTTCTGCTTGTGTGCGCAAACAGGTACATAGCTCCACCGTCATTGGCTGTTTATCGGGATATTGATCTTGCTATTGTACTGTCTGTTGCCAGATGGACAGCCAAGGCCTCTTGAAAATCATGGAGGTAGTTGTACTGCTGCAACAAAAAGCAGAGGATTTAGGGTGAACCGATGGTAGTATTTGGAAGGCCAAACCTATTTTCCAACTACAGGTGTTGAAGTGAGTAGAGAAAGGTAGTGATGGGTAGCTATGCTGTAAAATGGATTTCTACAGGCTTCAAGGAATTCCCATACTCATGCCTTCCTACCCTACTATGCTGAAGCTGTTAACTGGACCCTCTCTTTTGGTTCTATGGGGGTGGCGTAGTTGTTCATCACTTCCCATTTGTTGGGGTGCAGGTTTCTAGAGTATCTTCCATTCTTTCTTTCCCAGATGAGCTGGCTTAGAAAGGCCAGCCCCCACCCCCGATATCCCCACCTCTCCTAGCACAGGTCCAGGATTTTTGGCAATCTTCAATGAAGGGCAAGTTCTCCACATCAAAGAAGGGAATGTGGGGTGCCAAATTTCCCCCTCCACTCCGCTTTTTGTAAAACATTCTCAACTCCATAACTGCAGAATAAAGCACAGCGCCTGAGATTGGGCTAAAGGACAAAAAAGGGCATGAATGCAAAGGTCTAAATACAAAAGGATAAAAGGCCTGCTAATAACAATAAAGGGATGAGAACAACAATGGTGGCTTCCGGTGTGGCCTTGTGGTTGGGAGCAGAAATAGTGAATTTTGCCTACTGTCACCAGCAACATGATTCTTAGAAAGCCAGGGGAGACTTTTAGCACTAATGATTGTTGATTAGTTACCCTATTTCTTCGATTCTAAGACACACTTTTTCCCCATATCAACGTCTCTAAAAACGGGGTGCGTCTTAGAATCGATGGCGATTTCCCCACACTTAGAATCAAAGCTTTTTTTCTGTTGGTGGCACTGAAATTAAGGTGCGTTTTACAATCGATGGCATCTTAGAATCGAAGAAATACAGTATTATTCTCTCTTAATTTCTGCCCGCCTCCTTGGCAGGCCTATCACAGCCCTGCCCATACCTTTATGGTTTGTATCGCGCCTGAGCCCCTCAAGTCTCTCAGGCTGGCTATGGCCTGCTGTGGAGCTACTGTGTCAGATATATGAAGCAGGAGACAAGCTGCTACTGTAATGAACAAGATAGTTTCGATTAACAGTTTAAGAAATTAAGCAATTTTTAGTGTGGAGATAAAACCTTTTTGAAAGCTACAGCAATGATCCGGAACCGAAGAAGCAACACAACCACTGCCACTTTTTATAAAACTTGGTTTAATTTTATTTCTTATGTGGTTACTAAGGAACATGGATATTGACCTCCAGCCACACAGAGTGATCTTTGGAACACTACTTTTATTTAACTGGTGGAAGACCCTTTTTCTTTTTGCTACTTTAAATTTATTTTGTCCTTGCTATCCATATATTTTAAGTGGTACTCTCATTGGAGGGGGGAGGAACTGTTGTTTATTTGCATTGTTTCACCTAAAATAATAAAATACATTATTATTTTTTTAAAAACAACCAAATCAAAATAAGCAAGCAAAAAATGAATAAACTTGATTTAATCATGAGGCGGGCGGGGGACGGAAGGACAGAAACCTAAAGCAATGCATACCAAGAGATTAAGTTTGATATACACACTTACCTGTGAGTAATACCAATTGAACTCAGTAGAGCGTGCTTCTGAATAAATTGGCTACAATGTCTGGAACTGCACTATATGCGCTCAAACTACATTTCCCCACTTACCTTTATAATGCTGTGAGGTATTTATTGCGTTTAGTGTTCACGGTTGAACTACATGTCAACGGAGAACTATCAGACTATACTCTTGCATTTCATAGCCATATATATATCTGCCAAGTGAGGGTAACACTTCATGCCTCTGCTGAACTGTGCTGTAGTCCATGAAAGCTTCTGCCATGATACATCTGGTGCCCCAGGACTTTAAACCAAAAGCTTACTGTCTTAGCTCATACTGTTAAACACAACACAGATATTCTGCAAGTCCTGCTTCCCTTTTTTAGGGCTTCATATTCTCACCTTGGCTCCTCATGACTAGTTCAGTTTTAAAAAAAAGGAGTTCTAGAAAACAATGCGCACACAGGCTTTGCTTCCGGAAGCACCTATTTTTCAGCCCCTTGGGTGTTTTGCTGGAGGGGAATCCAGTGCTATTAAAAGCCCAGCAAGAGATTGTTCTTTGGTGTGTGAGGGGGAGTAACAGGCACACACAATTCTTCCAACCCAGTGAAAGAGAGCCTCAGTCTTTTGCTTCTAGGATGAGGCTGGAAGAAATTCTGCATCCTACACACAAGACACAGGTCCATGATCAGACCAATTTATGCACAAGACCATTTCTAGTGATATGAAACTAATCAATGCTCAGCTTGTGTATATATATATATATATATATATATATATATTGGATAAAGAAGACTTCGCTTACTGAGGCAGGATCGTCCAAGTCCTCCATAACAGCTGGAAGAAAAAAAGAATTGGATGATTTTAAAAAAAATATGAATGGGGATATTGCAATAATAGGCAATGTAACTGTTAAAGCCAGCTCTATGCTGTCCTAGATAGAGGATTCCACTGCCTAGCCCATGTATGTTTAGGGCTCCAGGTGAATCTGTGAATCACTTTAATTTCCCTGTCCTAACTTGGAACTATTGTGGATTGGTGCTCTTCAGTTTTCTCAGAAGGAGTCTATATGATTGCATATTCTAGAATAATAGCTTCTATGTGTTAAGAAGACATCTGACACAGTTCCATTTGAAGCTAAGCAAATCGGGGCCTGCCTAGTATCTGCGTGTGCATCTGTTGGGCTTCTCTTGAATGCTGTTCTTAAGCTCTTTACAGGAAGGGCAGGATACAAATATAATAACTATCTACCATAAAAACTCCGTAATGGCCAAAGTCTTCCTTATCATGTCAGCAACCTGACTGCCCTTCTCCTATTTTCTCCTAAAGCCTCCTGTTGTGAAATCTTCTTAATACAGGAAGTTCTATGGAGGGCATCTCTACATTTGTTTCTTTTCGCCCAGCTATACTGGGACAATGTAGCAACTAGGAAGAGGCAAAGTTTGGAACGGGGGAGTTAGCAGAGATGTTAGGGATTCCAACGTGCTTGTATGCACACATGGAGGATAAAATATTAGCACACTGGAACCCACTGTATTAAGGTTTTCCGGTTACATCCGAGGCAGCTCCTCAGTTCGTTTAGAATTATACAACATCTGGCAATGTCTGGAGTATCTCCATCAGATATAGGGTGATGGTGCACATTGATCCCGTGATTCTGATATGCCTCTAGAAGGTGTGGCACACGGTACTTTAAGAGTTCTCCTCTGGTACAGAGTACGAATATATCTTGCACCCCGTAGCTCCTCAGTTCATCTGTAAAGAAGCAAAGGTATTTGCTAAATGACATACAAATCTTGTGAATTCTAATTTGGAAAACATTTCAAGTTGACTTTGCAACAAGAAATCTATGTCCTGATTAATAAGCAAACTAACAATGCTAGGCTTAAGGCTTGCCTAATTTTAGCAATTGTACTATGCCCTGGAAATTGATATTTTTGGCAGTGATAGTGCTGAGCAGAGTACAAAGAAATCAAAAGTTCCAAGTAGGGTGGCAGCATTTAGTGATTATTTAAAATAATAAATAAATAAGATCATCCTCAGGGCTCCTTCTCCGTGAGCTCCTGCCAAAGGAAGTGAGGCAGGTGGCGACCAGGAGGAGGGCCTTCTCTGCTGTGGCACCCCGGCTGTGGAATGAGCTCCCCAGAGAGGTTTGCCTGGCACCTACATTGAACTCCTTTAGATGCCAGGTGAAGACCTTTTTATTTTCTCAGTATTTTAACAGTTCATCAGTTTAATTTTTAACCTTGCTGTTTAAATTTGTATTTTAATTCTGTATTAATTTCTGCACGGCTGCTTGGTTTTATCCTGGTTGTGCTTTTATACTGTATATTATGTGTTTATACTGTTTGTTTTATATTTTTAATGGTTTTCATGGTTTTAATTTTTGTAAACTGCCCAGAGAGCTTCAGCTATTGGGCGGTATAGAAATACAATAAATAAATAAATAAAACCCCAATCTGGCAGTAAGTTCTTAAAATGCGTAAATTATTTTTAAAGTAATAACTTAGACAGTGGTGAGCAAAAGTTTGTGAACCCTAATGATAATTACAGAATTACATAGTTTTACCATGAAAGCCTTTGTGGAGCAAAACCAGTCCTTTTCTAAATATCCAATAGATTTGGTATTAACTAATTCCATGTCTTGTGAGATAAAACGATGGATAAATTAGGCAAACAATGGATACTTAAGAGTCAGGCAATGTGCAAACGTAAGTGAAGCCCTGGTTGCATCAGCTCAATTAAAGGGAATAATTAGAATCAGGTGTTTAATTAATTAGATAGATCTTTAGGGATGACCTTGGCAGCCCCCACCCTCTAAAAGGATCAGAAACATTGTGTTTGGTCTTCACCAAGCAGCTGTGTGGAAACACGTCATGCCACGATCAAAAGACATCTCTTAAAACATAAGAAACACAATTATTGCTGCCCATTGGTCTAGAAAGGGTTACAAAACTATTTCTAAGGATTTGGGGCTCTACCAATCCACTGTTAGATAGTCTACAAATGGAGAAGGTTTAAGAACTCAGTCACTCCACCCAGGAGTGGCTATCCTACAAAATCTCTCCAAGAACAAACCGGTGCATCATCCAGGAAATCAAAAAGAACTCCAGAGTAACATCCTATGATCTGCAGACCACTCTTGCCTTGGCTAATGTGAATGTTCATGACTCAGTGATCAGAAAAAGACTGAACAAGAATGGTGTTCATGGGAGGATAGCCAGGAGGAAACCACCGCTCTCTAAAAAGAATATTGCTGCCCTCCTGGAGTTTGCTAAAGGTAAATGCAGGTTGCTTACCTGTAACTGTAGTTCTTCGAGTGGTCATCTGTGCATTCACACACTATGGGCTCGCGCCGGCGCTGAGCCTTCCTCAGAAAACTTCTCTAGCCTAGACTCTTTTGGCGGGAACCCCTCCCCCCACCGCCCTATCGCGCATGCTCAGGTTCCCGCTTACCTCAGTTCTATGAGACCGTTATTGCCTCGCGAACGAGATAAATTGGTAAATACAAAGGTATAGAAGAAACCATACTGAAGCCTTCATGCGCAATAGTGCTCCCTATGACCAGGCAAAACCAGCGAGGACATGAGGAGACGGTGGGTGGGTTGTGTGAATGCACAGATGACCACTCGAAGAACTACAGTTACAGGTAAGCAACCTGCATTTCTTCTTCGTGGTCTCTGTGCATCACACACTATGGGCGATTAACAAGCAAGCACTTACTGGAGGTGGGTTGTCCCGCTGTTTATTACTGGAGAATAGCAGAGAGGACGGCCCGTCCAAAGGAGGAGTCCTTTCTGGCTCTAACGTCCAACTTGTAATGTGTCACAAACGTGGATGGAGTTGACCACATCGCTGCCCTGCACACTTCTGGCACAGACACACCACGGCTCACAGCAGTAGACGTGGAGAGCGCCCTAGTGGAATGAGCCTTTAGAGCTTCCGGAGGCTCCTTGCCCGCTAATTGATAGGACAAGGCGATAGTCTTAGTGATCCATTGCGCAAATCTCTGCGCAGAGACAGGCTGTCCTTTCTGTTTGCCACCATAACAGACGAAGAGTTTGATTGACTTCCGGAAAGACTCAGTCCTGGACTTATAGAACGCGAGGGCTCGTCTCACGTCTAACAAGTGTAACTTCGAGCTAAGAGGATCTTCAGGAGAATCAAAAAACGTTGGCAGCACAATGTCTTGTGACAGATGGAATGAGGACACCACCTTTGGCAGAAAAGATGGGTCAGGTCGTAGAATGACTTTGTCCTTGAAAAACTGAGTATGTGGTGGATCCACCCGCAGCGCACAGAGTTCAGAACTTCGCCTTGCCGAAGTGATAGCCACCAGAAAAGCCACTTTAAAAGTCAAAAGACGCACATCAATCGTGGCCAGAGGCTCAAAGGGCTTTGCACACAGTGCGGTGAGGACCACAGAAAGACTCCACTGTGGGACTAGCGTCCGGGATGGCGGATGGAGGTTGCGTAAACCCTTTAGGAAACGCTTCACCAATGGGTGGGAAAAAACAGAGCATTGGTCAATGAGATCATGGTTACTTGAGATGGCAGCAAGGTAAACCCTAACCGAGGATGTTTTAAGGCCAGACTCATGGAGCGAGTGTAGAAACAGGAGAATATCCTCAATGGAGCAGGAGTTCGGATCACAGCCTTTTGCAGCAGCAAAGGTGGAGAACTTGCGCCACTTATGCTCATATGACGCTCTAGTGGTAGGGCGCTGAGCCTCCCGTAGGACATCCAGTATTGAAGCGGGTAGGTCTAGATCCTGCCATCTTGACGGATGCACCATGCGGTCAGTCGAAGTTGGTGCAGGTCCGGGTGCAGTACCCGACCGTGATTCCTGGAAAGAAGGTCCGGTGTCGACGGTAGATGCCAGTACTTGCTGTGGGCCATTGTCATCAATGGGGTGAAACAGGCTTGTCGCGGCCACCACGGAGCTATGAGGATGGCGTTGGAGCGGTAGCGCAACAGTCTCGTAACTACTCTGGATACTAGCGGAAAGGGGGGAAATGCATACAGGAGCCCTTTCGGCCAAGGTGTGTTGAATGCATCTCCCAGAGAGGAGCTGCCCACGCCCGCTCTGGAGCAAAAGGCGTCGCAGACAGCATTGCTCTGGGTTGCAAACAAATCCACGAGAGGGGTCCCCCATCGATGAAACAGAAGGCGGAGAATCTCGGTGGACATTTCCCACTTGTGCGCATGTTGAAATTGCCTGCTGAGTAAGTCCGTCTGCACATTGTGTGTTCCGGCAATATGCACGGCCGAGAGTCGAATGCTCTGCTGGACCGCCCAATGCAGTATCTCTAGCGTTAGTGCGAGAAGGGGTGGAGAGCGAGTGCCCCCTTCTTTGTTGATGTACCACACGACGGTGGTATTGTCGGACATGATTCGCACATGGTGACCCTTAAGATGCTTCTGAAACGCGTACAGTGCTTTCTGTACTGCAAGTAACTCCAGCAAATTGATGTGATGATTCTTGTCCCTCGCAGACCAAGTGCCCTGGATCGTTAGATGTCCGCAATGGGCCCCCCAGCCTAGAAGAGAGGCATCCGATGTTAGAAGACGTGAGGGCCCCCGATCCGAGAAGGGTAATCCCTCCATGAGGTTGCTCAAGTCGGTCCACCATTTGACGTCCTTGAGCAGTCTCTTTGGGAGTGACAGCTTGATGAGACGTGGATTGTCCTGTGGTGTGTAATGTGCTAGTAAGAACTGTTGTAGAGTTCTCATGCGCATGCGCGCCCAACGGACTACGTACACTGATGAGGCCATTAGGCCTAGCAACTTCAGGAGTGTCAGTGCAGTTAGACGACGTGTGTGGATGACCTTGGATGCTAAGGCTTGTATCGCTAGGGCACGTTCCATGGGCAGATATGCCCTCCCTTTGGGGGAGTCTAGGACCACTCCAATGAATTGGATTTTCTGCGTGGGGACGAACACGGACTTCTCGGCATTTACCAGCAATCCTAGGTGGTTGAGCAAACGCCGTGTTGTGTCGTTGTCCCGTTGTGCCTGGGCTCTGGAGGGGGAGACGATTAGCCAATCGTCCAGGTACGGATAGATCTCTATGCCTGATGTCCTCAAAGATGTGCAGACTGCACTCATACATTTGGTGAACACCCGCGGTGCTGTCTTCAGGCCAAACGGTAAGACCACAAATTGGTATGCGTTGCGGCCAATCGAAAATCTGAGAAATCTCTGGTGCTGACGGCAAATGCTGATGTGGAAATACGCATCCTTGAGGTCTAGCAACGTGAACCACCGGTTTCTGCGTAGCAGCGGCAGTACTGTTGCTAAGATCATCCGAAACTTTTTGGTGACAATGAACTGATTGAGGCCCCTTAGATCCATTAAGGGGCACAGGCCACCATCTCGCTTTGGGACAGTAAAGTAGCGAGAGTAAAAAACCCCTAGTTGACAGGAATTTGTTACAGGAATAATGGCGCCCTTTTGAAGCAGGTTGGTGACTTCCCACAGTAATGGCTTGGATGGTGGGGTTATCAGCGTTTGACCCGAAGGCGGTTGGCAGAAAAATTCGAGACAGTAACCGTTTCTTATTATGTTTAACACCCATTTGTCCGTTGTTATACTTTCCCAGGCGCTGTAAAAATGCGATAGTCGGGTGCCAAATGGAAGGGCCCTGGGAGAGGTGCCGAGAGGGCAGTCAAAGGTGCTGCTTTGGGTTCTGGTCCTGTCTGCCACGCTGCTGGCGATATCTGGTCTGCTGGTATGGCCTTCTCTGAGAGGTGGAGGGCTGAGAACGTTGTTGCTGATATTGCTGCATCCTGTTGGGTGGTTGTCGCGGTTGAAATTGCTGTGGCCGGGTCCACCGGCGTGAGCGGAATGACTGGGAGGCTGAAGGATGGTAGAATCCCATCTTCTTGGCCGTTGCTTTGGCCTTCTGGATTGTATCCATTGCCGTATCCGTTGTCATATTGAAGAGGCCCTCCCCATCAAAGGGCAGGTCTTCAATGCGTGTCTTGGATTCAGGAGGACGGTTAGATGACCTCAACCAGGCATGCCTTCTCAGGGAGATAGTGCCAACCATAGCCTTGGAAAGGCAGTCCATTTGATGTCTGGTGGCGGTGAGGTCTTGTTTAGCGAGCCTCGTGGCTTCTGACTGAAACATCTGGGCAAGTTCTTTTTTCTCTTCCAGCAGGTAAGTGATTAGGGACGCCATTTTCTCCCAAAGAAACACCTGATAACGTGCCATCATGGCCTGATAATTGGTGATTTTCATTGAGAGTGCGGTGGAGGAATAAATGCGCCTCCCAATAGAATCTAGCTTCTTCCCCTCTTTATCGGCACGTGTTGAATGCGTCCGCGATGAGCGACCCTGAGCCGACTCGACAATCACCGAGTTTGGAGCAGGGTGGGAGAAAAGAAAACTGATAACTTTATCTTGTAGTTTGTAAAGAGCGTCTACTCTCTTAGAAACTGCACCCATTGTGGAGGGGCTCCTCCAAGACTCCTTGATGGTCTGTAGTAGCGTGGGAATCAAGGGGATGGCCAAGGCACCGTTAGTATCCACACACATGATATCGAAGATATTGTCTACGCACTGGTCCGGGGGCTGTTGCAGGTCGACCCCTAGAGACTGTGCCATCCGCAACATTTGTTCGGTAAAGTTCCCCGTCTCTACAGAAGGTGATGCCCGTTTTTTTGTCCCTACATCAGCTTCTGGAGAGGGCTCTGACGGCGGAGCAGAGACAATGGAGGACGAGTCAGACTCGTAGTCCTCGGCAGACTGCGGCGATGCAGGTGTTGGAATCTCGCCCAGCTGGATAGATCTAGCAGACCTCGACACATCCGGTACCGAAGGCACCGGTACCGAAGGGTTTGGTGGCGGAACAGACACCGTTGCCGATGGCGGAGCCCTTGGAGGCACAAACGTGTCTGGATCTTCTAGGCGTCGCCCGGTGTACGGGTCGAAGAGATACTGGTGGTGCCGACCCTCATCTGGTCTGCTCCTCTCCGATCTCGAGGCCCATGAATGGCCCGAACGGTCAGAATAGACATCCCAATCTCCCACAGGCGTCGACGAACGGGAACGGCGACCGCGGCTAACTGATGAGACTGGCGGCCTGGTCTCCCAAGTCCCCATCGGTGTCGGTGAACGAGATTGGCGTCGCGGCGGCGGAGACGGTACCGACGCTCCGGCCGATAGCGGGGACCAGGATCGTCGTCGATGGCAAGGTGGCGATACCGATGAACCCATCGGTATCGACGAGCGGGACCGAGCTCGGCGTCGAGACGATGGCGTCGGTACCGGCGACATCACAGGTGTCGGCGAGCGGGACCGGCGACGGGCATGAGGCGGCTTGGTCGGGACAGAGGGTCGGCCAGATTCCGACAATGCTGGTGTCGGTACCGTCGGAGTCAGCGGTTTTAAAACCTTGGAGGGTCGACGAATAGGATCCTTCCCATGGCGTGATCCCTTGGAGGATCTATCAGAATGGGTTGTCGCTAACCCCGCGCCCGCGACAGGCAGCGAAATTGAGGCCGATGGCGACGGCGCAGGATGTGCCATCGGTACCGGAGAGTGCATCGGTACCGAGGCAGGTCCTGACGGTACCGAAGGCCGTAGTACCAGCGGGCTGGGTTTCAGTCTCGACGATTGTGAGGCCTTCTTAGGCTTCGTGGATTCCTTCACCCCCGTCTTCCTAACATGCTCCTTGGGCCTAGCCGATATCTTTGGCTTCTTTGCCTTGGGCTCCTGAAGTGGGGTAGCCTGGTCCGCCGCGTCTTGCGGCACAGAGGCCTGCTCAGCCGAAGGCGCCATGCTAATTGAGGCTCCCTGGGATGGCGTGTCCACCGCCTCTAGGGCCTTGCTCCAAAGCAAGGAGCGGAGCCTGTCAGCTCGATTTTTTCGGGTCTGACGGGAAAACGCCTGGCAATGGGGGCAACTCTGCACTATGTGTGCCTCCCCCAGGCATAACAGACAAAGAGAGTGTCCATCCGACAACGTTAACTTTGCCCGGCAAGATGAGCAAGTTTTGAAAAGCGATGACTGCACCATCTTTGCCGGACTGACCTAATCGAACGAAGTGGTGAAAGTAGAAATAGTCAGAGGGATAGATTAATTTTTTTTTTTAATTTTTTTTCAGAGAACGACAGAACAAAGAAAGAGAAAAAAAGGGATGAAGAATCTAAAAGAGTCGAAGCAGAACAAAAAAACTATCAACTATCACCAGTTCTTTAGAGAAGCTCTCCCGCGAGGCAAGCTGCACGGCGGTCGAAAAAGAACTGAGGTAAGCGGGAACCCGAGCATGCGCGATAGGGCGGTGGGGGGAGGGGTTCCCGCCAAAAGAGTCTAGGCTAGAGAAGTTTTCCGAGGAAGGCTCGGCGCCGGCGCGAGCCCATAATGTGTGATGCACAGAGACCACGAAGAAGAACATATATGATCCTCAAGACCACTGGAAGAATGATCTCTGGACAGGCGAGTCAAAGGTAGAACTTTTTGGCCTGAATGAGAAGTGTTATGTTCAGCAAAAAACAAACACTGAGTTCGAACAGAAGAACCTCATCCCAACCATCAAGCATGGTGGTGGGAATGTGATGGTTTGGGCCTCCTTTGCTGCCTCAGGAACTGTACAGTTTGCCATCATTGACACCATGAATTCTGCAGTGTATCAGAAGATTCTAGAGGAGAATGTCAGGCCATCCATCCACAAGCCGAAGCTGGATTGGAAGTGGTTTATGCAACAAGACAATGATCCTAAACATGCAAAACATATCTACAAAAGAATGGCTGTGAAAGAAGAAATTCCGTGTTTTAGACCTCCATCACACCTAATCCTCCCCCCCCCCCCCCCGGGGCTTGCCTCTGTGTGTTTTTTACCACTGAGGCAAAAGCACGTCAAGCTTATGATCCCTTTCACCTGAAGAGCTGCTCTTTCGCTCCTTCGCTCGTTTGCTCTTCCATTCCACTCCACCCCTCCCCTTCTCTAACTCCAGTCAGGTCCTGGCAGATGAGTACTTCAACCAGACTGCTTTTCTCAAGGGCAAAAATGGAACAACCCTTTAGTCTGGCTCTTTGTATGATTTTTTTAAAAAAAGGCTTTTGAGCCTGGGATGCAAAGCTTGGGTTTTATATTGAGGCTTGGAGCTGGCTGCTGGGAGAGATCACTTTTCCCTGCCAGGACCTGATGCAATCCATTCAAGCCCCCAGTTCCTTTCAAACTACGTGGAGGCTTAGGGTGCATTAAATGCGCTTAGGGAAAATAATCCAGACTTTTCGTGTTCTAGGAAAGGCTGGGGAAGAGGCGGGGTGTCAGGTGGACAGGCACAGCATCATATGAGTACAGTGCTTGAAATCCGCACACCAGGCATGGCGAGAGTGCACTAAATCGCTGGTGTGATGGAGCTCTTAGAATGGCCTAATCAAAGTCTGGACCTCATCAAAATATTGTCACAGGACCTGAAGTGAGCTGTTCATGCAAGGAAGCCCCTCAAATGTCATTGAGTTGAAGCAGTTCTGTAAGGAGGAATGGACCAAAATTCCTCAGAACCAATGTGAGGGACTGACCATCATGCACCAGAAATGCTTACTTGGAAATCATTGTTAGTTAAGGAGGTGCCAACATGTACTGAATCCAAGGTTCACATACTTTTCCACAAGTGACTATTGAACTTTGGATCAGTTGTGGATAAATGTTGAAAAAGCAGCATGTTTGTGTGTCATTTGTATAATCAGGTTATTTTGTTGTTCTTCATCTAGGATTATGGGGTTAGATTAAGAGCTAATAACATTTTAGGTTGGAAATATGTGACAATCCCAAGGGGTTCACAAACTTTTTCTCACCACTGTATAAACTGCAGGAGGCAAATACTATCTTAAGAGGCATTCACTACGTGTGAGAGAGGGGGAAACGTCTGAACGAAGAAAGTATGCTTTTTCCTTAAGAGCAATTGTTTTCTTCCACATGGAAATTTCTGGATATTTAACTGATTAATGAATCGAAAGCTCATACAATTAGGTAAGACTTTCATATGAACCTTCTTATGGATTAAGTTTTGCTTTGGAGGCCCTTCTCAAGGTGCCTCTGGTTTCACACATTAGGCAGGTAGCTACCAGGGAAAGGGCCTTCTCTGTGGTGACACTTCAATCAAGGAATGATCTCCCCATGGCGCCTCACCTTAATTTTATGTGCCAGACTGAAATTTTCTATTCACCCAGGCATTCAACGTTGTAGAATAATAATAATAATAATAATAATAAATTATTACCCGCCTCTCTCTCTGGATCGAGGCGGGGAACAACATTAAAAACAAATGATATAAAATACACAAAACTGATTAAAAACATATAAAAACTAATACATTGTTAAAATACCAATAAAATTCTTAAAATTCGACAGGGTAGGCCTACCGGTAGGCCTGCCTAGTATTTTTAGTGCTTTTGGATCACAATGGTTTTATAGTGTTTTAGTGTCTGCTGTTAATTTTGCTTGTTTGGATTTGTGATTGATATATATATTTTATTGTAATCTGATGCTTTGGACACTGCTTCAGAAACATGATTTAAAAGCATGGTATAAGTCTTTTAAATAAACAAATGGATGATAGTCCTAGTTTCAAGGCATAAAGCAAGTTGGTGAAGGATGGCGGAAAAAGCCCTATGGCATTGACGTATAATTACCTATGTCTTTCTGAAGGCTTCTTCTAATACTTTTGAATCGGCAGCCTAAAATGATGCAGTGTAGATGCATGAAAGAGAAAAGACCAGATACAAATACTGTTAGAATTATTAAAACAAATGCTTTAAATACAAGATACCAAGATTCATTTGTCACCAAGAGACCAGCTTAGCTAGTTATATTTCATTTTGGACACATGACTTCAGATCACCCCGGGGGGGGGGGGGGGGGGATTGACACTATCCCTTTGACTTAAAAATACAATATGGCCAAAATCCCATGCTAAGGGAAACCTCATATTTAGTACTCACAGGTAAATTAATGATGAAGCTCAGTGCATTGGAAATTAAGATCCACCCTTGTCATTTAAATAAATTAATAAGCTTTTGGCCATTGTTACATACCTGGCAGTGAACATATTCCCAGAAACTGGGAATAGACTGGCGATAGAGCTAACCTACAAGAAAAAAGAAAGCTAAAAACTTTTACAACGGCATTTAAATTGAAAGCACCAAGTTCTCTTTACAAATTTGTTTTTTGTCTACAGCAGGATTCAGATGGCTACATACAGTAAAGATTTTATTACCAAGAACTGAGGAGGGACATAAAATTTGCCTTGAAAGTTGTAAGACATATGAGTGTATTAGAAGACTTGTTTGACACAATCCAGGAATTACAAGGTTGTCACTGATCAATTATCTTGAAATAAATTGGGGAACAGGGGAGCCAGGTGAAGGCAACCCTTGCAATATCCTTGAATTTTTTACATAGCCTCAACTGTCAAAAGGAGAAATTTAAGATATAATTTGGATAGTTTCAGAAAAGCTTGCCAAACATAGACTGCTTGCCCTTAAGTGCAAACACATAAATCTCACCCATTCTTTATGAGAATTTGCTGAAACCTGACCTGATTATACCTCTCACAAGGTAAATTATCCATACCAAATTTCCTAATGGTAGGACAATTGTATTGATTTTATAATGAATAGAACATTTAGGGTGCAATCCTATGCATGTTTCTCACATTCCCCAGCCAGAATAGGGTATAGGACTTTTTTCTGTTTAATCATGCATAAGATTGGGCCTTTAGTCTTTATAACGACCCCATTTACAGAGTTTTTCACATTATACTTGTGCATATATGGGAATTAAAGGAAAAAAATTAGTGAATGCATGATGTTTAAGGTGAGAATAGGGCTATGCTTATACCTTGAACTCTTGGAAAGAAGCAGAATGGAACTGCTATAAATAAATGGAGAACATAGATCAGAGGCCATTGTCACCTCACTGAGAGGGGAGAAAATTAAGGAGCGGCATGTCATGTATATGGAACAAATTAGGGAGGCTGAAAAAAGCGTTAATGAAATGTGGCCAGCGGTCAGATTATTAAGTTGCTCCAAAGGAATCCTAGAGGCATTCCTTTGGACAAGGGGCTGCATTTCTGCTCCAACACTTTGGTCTTACCAGGATACTTGAAAGGGTGTCTGTTCTTCCTCCAAGGGTTCCTCATCTGATGAGTCAAATTCACTTGCTTGCATTGTACATGCCTCAAGAGGAGACCACAAGAAAAGATTTTTATGCCATCAATATACTTATCATACATTCTACCCCAGGTGGTGCAAATTAATTCCCCATCCCCCAATTTTAATAAATGATTGATACCTGTATGGACTATACTATAGAAGCTCAAAGACATTTTCCCCCTCCCCCACTAAAAACCTTACCTTGAAAGGCTACTGACAACTGGCCACCAACCTTCCATCAACATTAGGATTGTCACCTCGGGTGACCATATGGAAAGGAGGACAGGGCTCCCATATCTTTAACAGTTGTATTGAAAAGGGAATTTCAGCAGGTGTCCTTGGTATGCAGGGAGCACCTGGTGAAAGTCCCTTTTCATCACAACGGTTAAAGCTGCAGGAGCCCTGCCTAGTATGACCAGATACAAAGGAGAGCAGGGCTCCTGCAGCTTTAACTGTTGTGATGAAGAGGGAATTTCACCAGGTGCTGCATGCATACAAATGACATCTGCTGAAATTCCCTTTTCTATGCAACTGTTAAAGATACAGGAGCCCTGTCCTCCTTTTCATATGGTCACCCTAACTGTGGATCTCTGGATATTATTGGAGTAGAACTCCAGTCATCACTTATCATTGGCCGTAGTGGCTATGGCTGATGGGAGATGGGAGCCTCAACAACTTCTGGAGGTCCACATATTTATTTATTATACAGACTTGTATACAGCCTTCCTTCCCAAAAATTATCAAAGTGGTTCACATAATCATAAAAATAAAACAGCTGTTGAACAATAAAACTATAACTGGCTGGGTCACACCTCTCAAGGAAGGCCGATGTAAAGAAGTAGGTTTTAAGCAGGTGCCTAAAAGTGAAAACTGAAGACGTCTATTTGATGTTAACAACTGTTTTCCAGGAAGCATTCCTCAACTGACCAGCCATGACTTTTATTGGTCCTTTGTTTTACATTGAACAATTTTAATTCGCTGTTTTTAATCTTCTTTCTTATTACTGTTTTATTCTTATGTACACTGCTCTAGAATCTATTTTTAGATATGGAGCAGTATATAAATATTGTAAATAAATAAGTAATCGTTTGTGTGTTCCAGAGGGTACAATCCTAAGCATAATTAGACAGAAATAAGTCCTCCAACTCCCAGCCTTTCCTAGCCAGCCAAGCTGGCTGGGAAATGCTGGGAGTTGGAGGACTTATTTCCGTCTAAACATGCCTAGGATTGTGCCCTAAATGTTCTGGTCCCAGAACCATCATAAGTGCTTCTTCTGAGGACCTCAAAGACCCGCCAGGGACATAGGGGCTGAAGTGTTGCCCCAAATTACCTGGTCTCATGGTGTTTAGAACTTTGCACTTCAATAACAAAACCTTAAATCCTAAAACCTTTAAAACTTCAAGGTTCTCCACCTTTACTCGAAATGAACCGAGTACCTGTATATCATGAATGTAATATAATTAGCGTAAGTAAGCAAATGAGCCAATGACAGCTTCTGAAAAATGGACCCAATCCGGGGACGTACTAAAACAAAGGACAGTACTTGCCCATAGAGAAACCATACCTGCCCATAGGGATCCATTGCATAGCACTTGCCCATAGGGATTCATTGGACAGTACTTGCCCATAGGGATTCATTGCATAGCACTTGCCCATAGGGATTCAATGCATAACACTTTCCCATAGAGAAACCATACTTGCCCATAGGGATTCATTGCATAGCACTTTCCCATAGAGAAACCATACTTGCCCATAGGGATTCATTGCATAGCACTTTCCCATAGAGAAACCATACTTGCCCATAGGGATTCATTGCATTGCACTTTCCCATAGAGAAACCATACTTGCCCATAGGGATTCATTGGACAGTACTTGCCAATAGAGAAACCATACTTGCCCATAGGGATTCATTGCATAGCACTTTCCCATAGAGAAACCATACTTGCCCATAGGGATTCATTGCATTGCACTTTCCCATAGTGAAACCATACTTGCCCATAGGGATTCATTGCATAGCACTTGCCCATAGGGATTCATTGGACAGTACTTGCCCATAGGGATTCATTGCATAGCACTTGCCCATAGGGATTCATTGCATTGCACTTTCCCATTGAGAAAGCATACTTGCCCATAGGGATTCACTGCATAGCACTTTCCCATAGAGAAACCATACTTGCCCATAGGGATTCATTGCATAGCACTTTCCCATAGGGATTCATTGCATTGCACTTTCCCATTGAGAAAGCATACTTGCCCATAGGGATTCCTTGCATAGCACTTTCCCATAGAGAAACCATACTTGCCCATAGGGATTCATTGCATAGCACTTTCCCATTGAGAAACCATACTTGCCCATAGGGATTCACTGCATAGCACTTTCCCATAGGGAAACCATACTTGCCCATAGGGATTCATTGCGTAGCACTTTCCCATAGAGAAACCATACTTGCCCATAGGGATTCATTGGACAGTACTTGCCAATAGAGAAACCATACTTGCCCATAGGGATTCATTGGACAGTACTTGCCCATAGGGATTCATTGCATAGCACTTGCCCATAGGGATTCATTGCATTGCACTTTCCCATTGAGAAAGCATACTTGCCCATAGGGATTCCTTGCATAGCACTTTCCCATAGAGAAACCATACTTGCCCATAGGGATTCATTGCATAGCACTTTCCCATTGAGAAACCATACTTGCCCATAGGGATTCACTGCATAGCACTTTCCCATAGGGAAACCATACTTGCCCATAGGGATTCATTGCATAGCACTTTCCCATTGAGAAACCATACTTGCCCATAGGGATTCATTGCATAGCACTTTCCCATTGAGAAACCATACTTGCCCATAGGGATTCATTGCATAGCACTTTCCCATAGAGAAACCATACTTGCCCATAGGGATTCATTGCATAGCACTTTCCCATAGTGAAACCATACTTGCCCATAGGGATTCATTGGACAGTACTTGCCCATAGGGATTCATTGCATTGCACTTTCCCATGGTGAAAGCATACTTGCCCATAGGGATTCATTGCATTGCACTTTCCCATAGAGAAACCATACTTGCCCATAGGGATTCATTGGACAGTACTTGCCCATAGGGATTCCTTGCATAGCACTTGCCCATAGAGAAACCATACTTGCCCATAGGGATTCATTGGACAGTACTTGCCCATAGGGATTCCTTGCATAGCACTTGCCCATAGAGAAACCATACTTGCCCATAGGGATTCATTGCATAGCACTTTTCCATAGAGAAACGGCGAATGGTGTAAAAGCCAGAATGGAATGGAACGGGCCAGAATGACCCTTAATATTAAAAAAACCACACCAAAAACTGTGGCATGTGTTAGAAACACTTGAAAACAATATTTTAGGACTGAAACCATTGCAATATTATATTATTATTAACCTCATAACTCCCAGAACAACATCCGGAACAGAATGGATGGCCCGGAACGGCCGCTTCTGAATGACTGAAACCAACCAAACTCAACTGTCACACATTACTAGGTGGGACAGATACAATACACTACAAAACAGCCACAAAAATCATGTTTCAGTGCCCGTATCGGGCCATAGTCCATATTGCACAAAACAGGCCAGAAAGGCAGCTTCCAAGTGAGCCAACTCAACCAAACTCACCACTCACACATTACTAGGTGGGACAGATAGAATAAGCCAGGAAACAGCCACGAAAACCACGTTCCAATGCTCGTTCTGGGCCGTGGTTCATATTGTGCAAAATAACCTGGAAAAGCAGATCATGGGTGAACAAAATGAGGTAGAAACTCATTTGAGAAATAGCCCAGGATGGCAAGTTCTGTGTGAGTGAAGGCAATCGAACAAACCACTTTCAGTGTTCTAAATGGAAGAGCTAACAAACTTTCACAGAATCCAGAACGAAGATCTGCAAAGACAGTTTCATACCGAAGCCCATTGTTGTGGTGTGGTGTGGTGTAGCACTCAAAATATCAGACTAGAATGGGTAGGACCCATTCCATCATGAAGCTTCCAATGACCTGTGGCCATCACCTCTCTCAGCCTAACCCATCCCACAAGGTTGTCACAAAATTGTTAAATACCATTATTCTGTATATAGGGCTGCCTTTGTGCCTAGTCTGGAAACTTCAACTAGTTCAAAATATGGCAGCCAGGTTGGTCACCGATACACCTAGGGGTGACCATATTACACCAGCTTTAAAATCGTTCCACTGGCTGCCAATTGGTTTCCGGGTGAAGTACAAAGTGTTGGTTATTACCTTTCAAGCCCTACATGGTTTCGGTCCAGGTTACCTGCGGGATCACCTTCTCCCATACAATCCGCCCTGCATGCTCAGGTCCTCTGGGAAGAACTTACTACAGTCGGCCAACACTAGTGTTATAAAGATCTGAACAGATCTATGATTTCCATCCCAAAACACGTCCATTTCCCCTGACACGCATCTTACACACATCTTACATGCATCCTACATGTGTTTGCTGACACGCTCACCCAAACCGTCCACACACAGCACCCCAAATCCCCATTCCCCACTGCCTGTCCACTGTATCCATTTCTGCAGAAGTCAAGCTGCTTGCAAGAGATTTGGCGGTGCAAGAACTAGGAGCTTGTCAATATTGTCATTGCTCCTTCTTCTCCAGGTCAGACTCCATTGTACACAGTCAGAGACGCACATAGGCTACTTGACTTAGAAGAACCAGGGGTGTGACTCATCCAGATGTGACCGTGGCACACCTGGAGCGGGACAAAATGACCATATAAGAGAATGATAGAAGTAGAGGGACGTTGCAAAGCATCTCTGGGTACAAGTAAAATAGCACATGGCAATGCAACGCCACATCTGGCCACTACTTGGGACTACTTGAGAGTAAAATAGAGTTGGCCAAATGATGTCACTAGGGCTATAAACCAATGAGATGAGGGCTGATGCCGTGTAACTTTTGGAGTATAAGAGCATTGTTTGAACTTTGGTGTGGTGTGACTCTGGAAAGCAGCGTTAGCGTCCGGAGGTCACCTATTCTGCGCAGAATAATAAATTAGTTTCCAAAGCTTCAGGAGGTCTTTCGTCAAGTGTTTCATATCTGGGCTTTGGCACACTTGGGAACAGCATAATTTATGCAACACTAGGTTGACAGACGTTACCCAGGGGACCTTTTCTTCTGCCGCTCCCAGACTGAGGAATGACCTGCTGGAGGAGACTTGTCAACTTAACCGTCTTTTAGAACTTATGAAAGCTATAAAGACTGGTCTCTTCTGGCAGGCATATCCAGTGGAATTTTAGAATGATTTTAGGATTTTTTTAATGATGTTTTATTACTATTTTAATAGTAATATTAAATGCCATGTTTTCAATCAGTTTTATGTATTTTATCATATGTTATATTTACTGTTATTTCCTGCCTCAATCCAGATGGAGAGGCAGGTAAGAAATAAAATTATTATTATTATTATTATTATTATTTTCTGTCCAACCGAGTAACATGTGACTGTTGAATTCGTTTGACTTACCTCACTTGGAAGATGCCGTTCTGGCCTGCTTTGCGCAATATGGACTATAGCACGGAATGGGCATCAGAACATAGTTTTCGTGGCTGTTTTGTGACGTATTGTATCTGTCCCATCTAGTAATGTGTGAGTGGTGAGTTTGGTTGAGTTGGCTTACTTGGAAGCTGCCGGCCTGTTTTGCACAATACGGACTATGGCCCGATACGGGCACCGGAACATGGTTTTTGTGGCTGTTTTGTGGTGTATTGTATCTGTCCCACCTAGTAATGTGTGAGAGTTGAGTTTGGTTGGTTTCAGTCATTCAGAAGCGGCCGTTCCGGGCCATCCATTCTGTTCCAGATGTTGTTCTGGGAGTTATGAGGTTAATAATAATATAATATTGCAATGGTTTCAGTCCTAAAATATTGTTTTCAAGTGTTTCTAACACATGCCACAGTTTTTGGTGTGGTTTTTTTAATATTAAGGGTCGTTCCGGCCCGTTCCATTCCATTCCGGCTTTTACACCATTCGCCGTTTCTCTATGGAAAAGTGCTATGCAATGAATCCCTTTGGGCAAGTATGGTTTCTCTATGGGCGCTATGCAATGAATCCCTATGGGAAAGTGCTATGCAATGAATCCCTATGGGCAAGTATGGTTTCTCTATGGGAAAGTGCAATGCAATGAATCCCTATGGGCAACTGCTATGCAATGAATCCCTATGGGCAAGTATGCTTTCTCAATGGGCAAGTGCTATGCAATGAATCCCTATGGGCAAGTATGGTTTCTCTATGGGAAAGTGCTATGCAATGAATCCCTTTGGGCAAGTATGGTTTCTCAATGGGCAAGTGCTATGCAATGAATCCCTATGGGCAAGTATGCTTTCTCAATGGGCAAGTGCTATGCAATGAATCCCTATGGGCAAGTACTGTCCAATGAATCCCTATGGGCAAGTATGGTTTCTCAATGGGAAAGTGCTATGCAATGAATCCCTATGGGCAAGTGCTATGCAATGAATCCCTATGGGCAAGTATGGTTTCTCAATGGGAAAGTGCTATGCAATGAATCCCTATCGGCAAGTTCTGTCCAATGAATCCCTATGGGCAAGTATGCTTTCTCAATGGGCAAGTGCTATGCAATGAATCCCTATGGGCAAGTATGCTTTCTCAATGGGCAAGTGCTATGCAATGAATCCCTATGGGCAAGTATGCTTTCTCAATGGGAAAGTGCAATGCAATGAATCCCTATGGGCAAGTTCTGTCCAATGAATCCCTATGGGCAAGTATGCTTTCTCAATGGGAAAGTGCAATGCAATGAATCCCTATGGGCAAGTACTGTCCAATGAATCCCTATGGGCAAGTATGGTTTCTCAATGGGAAAGTGCTATGCAATGAATCCCTATGGGCAAGTTCTGTCCAATGAATCCCTATGGGCAAGTATGCTTTCTCAATGGGAAAGTGCAATGCAATGAATCCCTATGGGCAAGTACTGTCCAATCAATCCCTATGAGCAAGTATGGTTTCTCAATGGGCAAGTGCTATGCAATGAATCCCTATGGGCAAGTGCTATGCAATGAATCCCTATGGGCAAGTACTATGCAATGAATCCCTATGGGCAAGTATGCTTTCTCAATGGGTAAGTGCTATGCAATGAATCCCTATGGGCAAGTGCTATGCAATGGATCCCTATGGGCAAGTATGGTTTCTCTATGGGCAGGTATGGTTTCTCTATGGGCAAGTACTGTCCTTTGTTTTAGTACGTCCCCCCAATCCGCTCTTTTTGACGTAAGACCTGCC
The DNA here is from genome assembly GCA_029215795.1 of Anniella stebbinsi. Classification (NCBI taxonomy): domain Eukaryota; kingdom Metazoa; phylum Chordata; class Lepidosauria; order Squamata; family Anniellidae; genus Anniella; species Anniella stebbinsi. Next base: position 368,022,646 of record JARDYH010000001.1, read on the forward strand.
CTTGGCTCATCGTATGTGGGTTATGCTTGTTCTGATTTGTTTTACCTACAATTCATTTTTTAAAAAAAAAATATCTTCCCTCCCCCAAGTGATCTAGACATTTTAATAAATAAATTTAATCCCTTCTCACATATGGAAGCCATAAAGGGTGCAAAACTGTGCCTTGAGAAGTACTGGGGCTGAAGCCTAATTTGCGGCTCTTATCCCCTGTGGGTGAGAGGTGGGCTGTGCTCACACAATACTGAGGGAAATTTACTCTGCCCATGATCAGAGGCACCCTTAGCTTGCGTCACAGGGCACAAGGCTAAGGTACTGGGCAGAGTGGTGACGACTGAGAATAATGCCCTCAGCCTAATGCCTTTCACGGGACGGGGAGGGCGGGGAAAAGCCCTTCTCACTCCCCTATATATATATATATATAGAAAAGGGCACCGGATTGGCAGCTCCCCTCACGCTCTCTGCGTTGCTAGGATACAACCCCTTTCTCACCTCAGCGGTGCGGACTCGCGCCATCTTTTTGTTTCGTTTCGAAAAACAGCCGTTAGCCACCAACGGTTGGAAATGGGGCGGGAGAAGGGGGGTGAAAATCTCGAGCGGGACAGAGAACAGGGATTGGCTCCTCTGCTGCTCCTCGCTAACGCTTCCTTATTCACCCTATCAGCCGGCGGGAAATAATAAGAGCTCCCGCCTTGCTCAGTCTTGTTAGCTTGGCTTGAAAAGACACTTCTTATTGGACGGTGGCTTGGAGAGGCGGGAAGAGACGCCTTTTCGATTCTCCTCAGTTCTCAACGGGAGATTTTCAGCCGCTGTTGATCGGCTCAGGCTCTAATAGTGTGCGTGCTTACACGGGAGTAAATCCTATTGAACCCAATGGGGCTTATTTCTGAGTAGACATGTATATAGGATCGCCTTGCTCATGTCAGGAGGGGGGCAAGCAAGAGGGGGCATTTCCTTTAAAAAGAGGGAAATGTCGCTATCTTGGAATTCTGTCTGGTGACAGCATAAATTACCAGAACCACTTCTTTATTGCAAATGTATATACTCCAGTGGAAATTTTAAATTTATACAAATAAACAAGAAGTCTGGTAGCTCCTTAAAGACTAAAGATTAGGGCAGAAAACGTTGGTGGTCCGAGGACTACTTCAGTCGCAATGAAGTAAAAAAAGTCTGGTGGCACCTTGAAATAATAATAATTATTATAATCAGTCCTATGCATGTTTAGACAGAAAAAAAGTATTACAATAACCAGCCTGCCTCAGGCAGTCTTGGTGGAAGTTAGAATAGAATAGAATTTATTACGTTCACAAGACCAGCAAATGGCGGAAGAAGTTGTAGGACTTTTTTCTGTCTAAACATGCATCTAGGATTGCACACAATAATAATAATAATAATAATAATAATAATAATAATAATAATTTTATTTCTTACCCGCCTCTCCCTTTGGATCGAGGTGGGGAACAATATTAATAACCATAACAATATAGATCAAATACATATATTAATTAAAAGAACATAATTATGGCAGAAACCGCTGCGGAATAGAGCTTTTTAAATGCTCAAGTGTTGTTATCCTCAGCTGGCACTTGTTAAAGCATTTGTGGGGAACAGGTGGCTCTCCAGATGTTGGACTCCTACTCCCATCAGCATGGCCAAGGGATGATGGGAGCCGGAGTCACAGGGAGGTGCCATAGGTCAGTGGTAGCGCATCTGCTTTCCATGCGGAAAAGTCCCAGGTTCAAGCCAGGGTCTGACTCAGTACAAGGCAGCTTCTCATGTTCCTATGAATGCCATCAACATCTAGAAGACCACAGACTCCCCCAGTTCTGTGCTGGAGGAACAAATATCTCCACATTTATTTATTTAATCAATTTATATGCCATTTATCATACCAAAAGATATCTCGAAGTGGTTTACAGAGACAGATTAAAATACAAAATTACAAATATAAGAAATCACTTTAAATATTTAAAATATTTAAAAACAAAACTAAAAGCACAGCAATGAATAAGCAAACTAAAAAGGCAACACAATAATCCAGGAAAGGCTTTGCTAAACCAAATTGTAGAGGGTGTGTGTGTGGGGTGGGTGGGAGGTAAGGCTGTGATACAGATGAGATTTTAACTAGGAACTTTCTGATTCATACATAGCCCAGTCTTTTGACCATTATGCTATATCAGCTACAATTTGATGCCCTTTAATAATAATTCAAAACCAGCTGCCTGAAGTGAGCTGTCTTATCAGAGTATTGGCTCTGGTGGTAATTTCAACACAAACCTGGAAGGAGTTTTTGGTTAGAAAAGAAATGGGTTTGTGGGAGGAAAATATGATGAAAAAATGATCCGTAATACCCTCCCATCCTGTAAATGGATTGTGTTTTTATTTTATTTTTATTACATTTCTATACCACCCAATTGCCAAAGCACTTTCTTTTTCTGAGGACAATTTTAGACCATTTCCCCTCCATGGCTGGTTTGTGTGTCTCCAAGTTCACTGTAACATGTGAAGCAGGGGCAATTGGTCACTTCAAAAAGTGAGGATGCTACAAATTGTACCAGCCCTGACAAGCCTCTCCCTCCCTCTAACTGTTTTTCTCAAAGTAAATGCATACACAATTCAATTGCAGAATCAATTGCTGTCGCAGACAGTTTTTAAGCAGACAATTCTAGATTGCCTACTAGAACAGAGAATCTAAAAGGATGAATTAGATTTTTATCAATTCTAGTTGTTTTTAATGAGTTTAGCATTTATTCCTAGGATTGCTGCCTCTTTTGTTAATTAAAGCGGAAAAAATACAGGCATTTTTTTTCTATAATACATCTACAGCAGTAGAGGGCACTGTTGCTTTATAAGTATAGGTACTTTTTGATACATGTTTCATTTTTTAAAAAACTTTTTGTTAGTATGATATTATGCACTTACAGAAGATTAGGGTGTTCAAAAAAGTATAAATCATTCGCAGTATGTTTTTAGTGTTTTACATTTCATATACTTCATTATAAAGGAGTAAAAACTGGAATGGTTTTACACCCTTACCTATATTAACCTGCTCATCTTTTTAATTTTTTAAAAAACTTCTTATTAGAAATAAATGGCTGTTATTTTTAATGAAACAAAGTTCTCCTAAGGAAGATAAAGGGCTCCTCCACTTGGAGCTTTTATCCTGAGATCTATATTGGATACTCATGGAAATTTGTGGGTACCTTACATGATACCACCAAGCTCCAGGGCCTCTCCTGTGTTTTTTTACTTTATCCCACTTTTTTAAAGATAGTAGATAATGAGCTATTTAAATAACATGAGTCAATTTTCTCTGTGAAAAGAAGAAGTGGCCCTATATCACAACACCATCTAGTGGCTGTAAAATGAAACATATACAGTTTGCAGATAAAGGAATTCCTGGGGTGGGAAAAGTAGAAGTGTGTGAAAAGGGGCGAAGAATACGGAAGCAGAGGCTCCAGTAAAGTTGCGGAATAAAAAGCCTGGTGTGGAGAAGCCCATGATTTCTTTTTATATTCACTATTACTTTAAAAACTGTATTTTAGTTTCTCTCTCTCCACTATGTGCCATATATGCTGTACCTAATTGCTGCCAATTGAAAATGTTTCTTTCCCTATGATTACTTATTCTTCCACTGCGTGTAATGTGACTTGCTCCCAGGAAAGTGTGCATAGCATTAGGGCCTTAGTATATGTCTTCCAAAACACTATACCTTTTCTGTTGTGGCACCCTGTTTGCAGAATGAGCTTCCCAGAGAGGCTCATCTGGCACCTTCACTGTGCTTTTTTTTGGCACCAGGTGTAGATCTCATTTCCCCAGGCATTTTGGTCTTTCAGTTTCTGTTGTTTTTAAATCTGTTATTGTATTTTGTAATACAATAATGCTGCTGGATTTATTTTTGTTTTATTCTGTAGTTTTAAACTTTTAAAAGTTTTATATTATGTTTTATTGTGCTGTATTTTATGGCTTTCATTGTTGTGAACTACCCAGAGAGCTTCATTTATATAGAAATGTATAGGGCTGTATAGAAATGCAATAAATAACATACATAAATTAAGTCCCATTGTTTTCAAGGGGAGAGAAAGAGCATGGCTGGGGAATGCTGGGTGTCGTTGTAGGAGGGTTTTTTCTGTCTAAACACGCAAAAGATTGCACCCTAAATCTTCCATTTAAATTAAGGAAATTTACAAGTCTTTAACGGCTGGATTTTGTTCAGAATTTTTATTCTGTTATTATTTCCTCCGTCTTCAGCACCACATTACTATTTCACACATACTGCCTGCCATAAATACCAGTCCCGCAAGTGAGTTCCTTACTCAGAAACAGGCTTCTGTGAACAGTTCTCCGTTTTGAATGGATGCAGCAGGGTGCTCTCCATACAGATCCATTAATAGGATGCCAATTAGGGGAGCGCAAGCAATTCCTAGTGCTTGACCCACCTCCTAACGGAGTGTTAGTGCAGATCTTCGTATCACTGTGCACATCTGATCTGTGTGATTCCCATCCTCAGCGTGAACAGAGTGGATGGGAAAACATCTTCCTATTTCCCTGATGATGCAGATGGGAATGTAAATCTCCATGTGCTCTCTGGGGCCACAGTAAATGGTTACTAGTCATACATTACTTCTTGTCAGAGCCAACACTTTGTTGGATGCAGCAATCTCTGGATTAGTGTCCCTGTGTGTGCAAGGGATCTCTGATGTTGCTCACAGAGGAGATTTGATGATTCCCATGTCTCAAGATCTGAAGGCAATGCTCATGGGGATAATCACATTTATTTATTTTATTTTCATTTATGATATTTATATACTGCTCCCCATTCAAAATTTTGGAGCGGTGTACAAGATAAAATAAAATAAAAACAGAATAAAAACACATTAAAATAGTTTTTTAAAAGCAGTTCAGACAACATGTTAACCCATGGTGGTTAAGCATTTTGAGCTAAACATTATGGCATAGTGTGTCATGTGAACCAGGATTTAGCATGTTGAGTGAACCATTCCTAACCATGGTGGCTACCTACATAACCACGGTTTAAACATTATCACTAAGCATTTGCTGCAAAAGGGTTAGTAGCCTAACCATAGCTCAGTGTGTTGTCTGAACAGGTCCACTGTTTAAAAATGTGAAGCTCTGGACCTCAGAGGTTATTTTTCAGAGCAAAAAACTAAAATGCAGTTGATTAAGCTGTTGCTCATATGTATTACTGAATAGATAGGTTGACAAGGTTGGTTCCACCCAAAAGAAAGGAAAAAAAATAAGGCCTGTAAAAAAAGAAAACTTTGTATCTTATTAAATATGAGTGTGTTATCTGTTTCTTTTTTACTCTAGGCAAAGACCTTTTTATTCTCATAGGCTTTCAAAACTCTGTATATTTGTATTGCCATGTTGTGTTTTAAGGTGGTTTTAACTCTGTGAAAAATGTTTTTTTTATTCATCTCCATATTGCTGATACCAGTCATTATTTTAGTCTCTGCTCTCTTTTGTCTCCGTTTCGTTAGTATGCAGTTTTTTAGTATGCAGTTTTCTGATTTTATGTATGTTTTGTGTGTGTGTGTGTGTGTATTTTATCTGAGTACATCACCCTGAGAACAAATGGCTAGAGGGTGACTAATAATAAATATGAGTAAACATCTCATTTGTGATGGAACAATTGATGTGCCTTCTCCTTAGCACCCAATTGATGGTGCAGTGGAGATATTTTGTTTGGGCTACAGTTAATAATACCATAATCTCAAGTGGGGAAGTATGAAAATGGATTTGAATGATGGCTGTGACTTCCCAGCTCACACAAGATCTTTTCAAAATGAATGAAAAGCCTAGCTACTGCTGGTTAGTCATCCAACGGAGGGAGGGAAAGAGAAGATACAATGATGTGAAGATAAAAAACTTTTAAAAGCACATGTTTTAAAACCTCGTTGCAATCAACGTGATATAAAGTGTTTAATCTTTACATGGATTGTGCCCAAAGTTTACAGAAGAGACGAATGAAGTGTTAGAAAGCAGACTCAAAATGATACCCTCCACAAATATTAGAATTCACAAGAGCTGCGTTGTAAATAATGCTCATAGAGGGCAGGCTGTTTCAGCTTCCCTTGTCATAAATCACAATCGTGTTCTCCATCCCTCTTGTCTATGAGGTCAGCTTTGATTCCCAAGCCTCAAATCCCAAAGGGTGGTGATTCTTTGCTTGGCAAGTATGTGTCTTCATTCCCTCAGGCTGGCTCTGCCAGTCCTGCTGTCACCATGACCCATTCTTATCTTAATCTCTTTAGTGCCTAAGATTGCTTCTTCCTGGAGCCACAGGGAAGCATCACAGGGCCTAGAGAGGGGGAAATGCCCACTGGAAGACAACACCAATTGTGAGCAGATTAATTCACAAAGATACTTATCAAGGGAGGTCATCTGCAGTAATAGCTTGGCTCATTTGCCTTCACAGGGACCAAATGGCAGGTGAGACATTAGATCCCTTTATTTCAAAAACACATTGTATGTTCCAAAAACCATTTGTCTTTTAGAGCCCCCCCCCCCCCCCCCCCCGCCCTCTACAGATTTAATTTGCAACTGTTTGAGAATCTTTCTTTCATATGCTCCACCTCAAAGGCCTGGGCAGGGCACAAACGACAACAACAAATACATAAATCCTAATATTAAAACCTCAGTGAACTTTCCTAACCCTTTCTTGACTTAAGCCTGAATCCTAAAGGTCAATCCAAGCAGGTAGTCGTACGATGCTCAGGTTTGTTGTTTAATGAGTCTTCATTGGGAAAGAGTTCTATAACTGGGGTGGCAAGCCCTGAGAACTACCCTCCCCATCATTAAATTCTTTCCCACTCAGTATTGCCCAGTTATGGAATCATTTCCCATTCTCCGTGTCCTTGCTGTGTAAGTCTTGTTTAGAAGAAGGCAGCTATCAGCTTGTTTCACTCTGCATGACACCTGCCAAAATGCTGTACTTGACACAACTATCAACAGGACAGGAGCTCTGTCTTGCTTTGAATCTGATCACCCTGGAATAGGGAGCCAGCGCAGCTGTTGGAACAGGGAGTTGTTATCCAACACATCTGGAGGACACCAGATTGGGGAAGGTTGATTTAGGCAATACAAGGTCTAGAGAGCTTTGGCTATTGGGCGGTATAGAAATGCAATAAATTAATAAATAAATAATAATAGTTCTGTCATCTTTACTTGTGTGTAAATACTCACTGAGTAAATACTCACTGACTAATGGTCTGGTTGTTGGAACTATCTAAACTTATATACCTTCGACTATATAGCTTCAGCTATGGGGCGGTATATAAATGTAAATCATCATCATCATCATCATCATCATCATCTGCCAGGAAGGTAAACCCTTGTCCTGAAGCAAAAGGGAACTTTCATTTTTGTTTGTTCGAGTAGAATTAGATACAAATTTGTGTGAAGTGACTAGCATTTGTCATTATCTGTGTGTAGCATAGCATGCATTTGTCATTATCTTTAGAGTTCTTACATTTTGTATACCTAAATATGCAGGTTGTTTTTAAAAATGAGATTCTTAAGAACATGAACAGCAGAGACCAAACTCCATCCTTGAACGGCATATGGCATAGACACACGTGGGATAAACACATCTTTCCCTGTTGATTTATTGTTGTTTACAACTTTCAGGGCTGAGCCAAAACTGGTTCTAGGGCTAACCCCTAGTGAGACCTAGCCCAAATGAAGCCTCCTGTCCCTTGTTTTTGAGCCGAAGGGGGTCAGGAGACATGGGTTCAGGAAGCCTGCCAGTTCCGCCTGTCGGCGGCCTGTCCACCTCCCCGTCTCACATACGCCATTCAGATAAACATGTTCTGTTGATGATTAAAAGGAAGTGACCTCATAGGTTTGTCTTTTCGGCCACAAAGCTTTAGTTGTAACGTGACATTCCACCCCAGTTGCTCTGGCTTACACCAAAATCCAGCTCGTGGCCTGCAGATCCTCAGCATAAAGAGCAGAGAGTGACTGACCTTGACAACCTCATTTCTCATTCCTTTCTTGTTATAGGTAATATAGTCAAGAAATGTGGTTTTAATTAGAGCACTAATGAAAACTGAAAATCCAGACAGACACTTGACAAACTCTGGTACGCTTTATATTACATTTGTGCTAACTACAAAGTATCCAGCTGAGGGTAACTTTATCTCCCCTTTCCTTGAGCATCCGCCTGACTTAAGCTGGATAATTAATGTGTACTTTGGCTGGAGGTCAGCTTACAGTTGGTTGAGTTGTTTTTTTTTTTTTTTTTTTTTAAAGAATTTTTACATTTTTAAAGATGTAATGAAACAAATATGTTTATTGCCATTTCTGCAAGCATTCTCCAAGAATGCTTGTACCTGTGGAGCAAGCCCAGTAGAATAATAGAAAACCTAACACGGCAATCGTGCATTGGTATAATGCTTAATTTGTGAGGTTGTACCAGTTTTAATGCAAGCAGGGGGCAATTTGTACTATTATTTTGACCAGGACAGATTAAATGGCATGGGAGGGACCTATGTTGTGACCTTACTTACCCCATACTCTATCCTGTAAAATGCTTTAACAAATGCAGGCACAGAAATATGCTGACATGTGTACACACACATACACAGAAAAGAGTTTTATATTTTTAATATTCCATCCATCGCTATTTTAATTAGTCAGTCCTTCTATTTTCTGTATATCCATTCATATGTTTATGCCAGTCTCTTTTGACCACATGCATTCTTATACTCTCTCACTGTTTCCTTATATTGTTGTAATGGTATTATTTGACAAAATGTGCAACGGTATGCACGGAACTAATTTTGTAAAGATTTTATGACATCCCCTTTTATAATTCTAAAATAGGGGGTGGGGAACTTCGGGCCCATGGGCCAAATCTGGCCCTCATGGGGTCCCAATCCAGCCCTCTGGGGTTCCTCAGATGGTCATTCCCCTTTCCTCTAACCACTGATTATTGGTGGTTTTCCATCTTTTGCACAGTCCCCCCCTCCCCAGTCTGAAAGGCTTTCAAACAATGTTCCTAGGGGCTTTATTAGGGATTTCACAAAGAGAAGATTAATAAGGGCAAGCTTGTTGACCATTATGCATCTTGCCCTGCAATTTAGAGTTGCAGATGAATGCTGGACATGTTCTAGATGTGAGGTAGTTGTGCATCTAGCTATCTGGCTAGAAACGAGTCATCCTTGCTAGAGTTGGCAAGGAAAATCTCAGAGGAGTCTGAGGCCATTTCTACACCATGGGGGTATAGAGGGAGAGAGGGGAGACAGTCCCAGAAGTAGCTGCTTCTGGGATTGTCGCTATAGTCCAAATGAGGAAGTGCGACGACCAGGCTTCCTCCCAGGTTGTCGCACATTGTGGCCACCATTTTTTTTCCAGGATCCGCAAAGAGTGCACTTGCGTTCCAATGAAAACCAGTAAGTTTTAAAAAAAATCCTGCCCCCGCACCATCCTGGGGATGGTGAACTTGGCCCCCCTCTCTCCTGATGGGCACGGAGTTGAGCTGTGAGACTTAGTGCCCATTTCTGCTGCTGCGCTTACTTGCGAGTAAGCGCAGCAGCTGCTGGGATGGGCGGCCACATCTCCCGCGGTCTTGGGACGTTCCTGGGACTACGGGAAGTTTCGGGTTTTCCCCGGGATCCCTTATCCCGGGGGAAAACCATGCCCATCCCCCCCTGCTCCCGGGAGTCCCTGTGTGTCATTTGGACTCACAGGGACCACCCAGGGGCTATCTCAGCTCAAAAGGCCGGTGTAGAAATGGCCTGAGTGTCTCCTTGTGGGTGCGCAGCTAGGGTGACCATATGAAAAGGAGGACAGGGCTCCTTCATTTTTTAACAGTTGTATTGAAAGGGGAATTTCATCACGACAGTTAAGGCTGCAGGAGACCTGTCCTCTTTTGTATCTGGTCACTCTACTATAGCTCCTGCAGCTTTGACTGTTGTGGTGAGGAGGGAATTTCACCAGGTCCTACATGCATACAAATGACACCTGCTGAAATCCCCCTTCCAATACAACTGTTGACGATACAGGAGCCCTGTCCTCCTTTCCATATAGACTCCCTACAGCATGGCACTGTACTGGCTACAGAGATGGCCAGAAAAAAAGCTCCAAGTTCAGGTAAATGCCCTGCAGGCTGAGGGGCAGGGGACTCAGCACCTGCTGTTGCTGCCCAGAGTCCACCTTTCCATTGCTTTTGTGGGATGCGTAGATCAGGCAGGAGGGGGTGCAAGAACCCTTACATTCGAGAGAACTATTTTGTTCAAGGCATTAAGCCTGGCAGGCATCCTACACAAACTGTGAGTGTAACATGCAGTGATTCCACCGAGCACAGAGGTTTCCTTGGCAATAAATCCACGCGAAAAGGTTTCACTGAGGGAAGTTTGGACTCCCTCTTTAAAGTTTTGTTTTGTTATAGACTATGATTTAATATGCAAAGACAACTCAAAGCGATAGGGATCAATTTCTCCAAGCACTGAGTTATTCAGAAGTTTGGATGTCTAGATTAAAGCAGAAAAAGCATTATTTGGCCTCATACTAAAAGACCAGGAAAAAAGTTTAGGTTTTATTCCAGTAATGTCAGGCATTTCTTTTGAAGAGATGAGATCTTATGCATCGATTTGCGGTACCAATATTCTCCAGGAGGTGTCAGAAAGCCACCTATGATCTTCAGCGTTGCAAATTTGATTTATAAGGTTGATATTTTTTTTCCTACATTTTTTTTTGAGCTCTTGGCTGTTTGCGGGATACCTGATTTCAGCTCAGTTAAGCATGCACCCATAATGTGTATGTATACATAACACACACACACCTATGTACACAGTGTTTTTTTAGTTTTTTGTTTGTTTGTTTGTTTGTTTTACAAAGGATAGTAGTTTGTTTTACAAAGGATAGATCCCTACCTCCAAAAGCAGAGGAAAGCAAAAGAGGAAGTGGGGGATGGAAGCATAGGGAAAGATGGGGAAAATATGAAATTATTTCATTTGCACATGCTTTGTCTTAGTTACAAAAAAGTATAGGAATTAGGGCAGGGGTCTTGAACTTCTTCAGCCCAAGGGCCAAATTCCATTTCAGAGAAGCTCTTGGCAGTGGTGGTATTCCAGTGGTGGGCAGGGCAAAATACCAACAATTCCAACGTATTTTATCTGAAATCTCTTACTGCTAGTAACTTAAGCCTTCGGAAAGGCATTTCAGCTTTTTGGAATGGAAAAAAAAATGCAAAAGTCAAGGGACTGCCAAATGATCATGGGAAAGAGAGTGGAGCCAGTGGAAAGGAACATAGCTATTTGGGACCCCAGGCAGGTTACATTTGTCCCGTGAGCCTGAGTTTCAGCACCTCTGGATTAATGTTCCAAAGGTTTCTTGGAAAAGGTGAGGTTTGAGAAGGGGTTAAAGGGGAAAAAGGGAGAAAATAGCCAAATAACTCTCTGTGGACTACACTCTTGATGGCAATGGATTGGGAGCCAGTCAGTTGTTTCAAAATTGGGGAGAGATGGTCTATATGCTTGCTTGGTTAGAAGAATAGATGTTGTATTTTGTATGAAGTTTCTTAATTGTCTTCAAGGGCATCTCCATGTTCAACACATTACATTAGTCCAAATAAGATGTCTCCGAAGCATGAATAACTGTGGCTAGGCTGTCTATGAGCTTCTTCAGATGGTGGTGGTGGGAATCACATTTTCCTCCTGTCACCTTGTCTCGTGCTCCTGTCCCACAATAGGGATGAGCAGCTTCCTCTTCCTTCACGCGCTGAAGAAAGAGGAAGTAAACAAAGACTACATGGCCCGTTGAAGTGGGTGTTTTTATCATGCTGCTCTCCCTGCCCACAGCAGGAAATGGCGGCACGTTTCACTCTAGGAGGGGAAATCGGATTTCCCGGGGCCTTTTTTTAAAAAATGGGGAAACGATTAGAAGGAGCGGGAGGAGCGTAGAAGTGTTGTGAAAAGGACCTGTGAAAATGCGTGAGTGCCCAGTAACAAGCGTGCTATAAAACGCTTGTCTGATGATCCTCTCTGTCTAGGAGGGGTCACAATTGAATTCCCCCTCCATTGACTTTTCCTTGTGTATTTTTTTCTTTTTAAAATTGTAAGCCTGTGGGCAGCGACTACCTTGTTTTACTGATTATAAATAAGCTGCTCTGGGGTCATTTTTGGATGAAAAGCGGGATAATACTCTCAATAAACAAGCAAATCAATAAACTGGTGAAGCAGCCGTATCCAATGAAAGGTTGAACATTATACGAAGGCCACATGGGCTTCTAATGATATGGCCTGATCTGAAAGCACCCCTAAGCAGCTATGCTGATCCTTCAAGTAGGAATGCAACCCCATCCAAAAAACAACCAACGTGTGAACAAGGGGTTAACTACCACAAGATTTATTTATTTATTTATTGCATTTGTATACCGCCCCATAGCCAAAGCTCTCTGGGCGGTTTACATAGGATTAAAACAATTAAAAACAATTTACAAAAATTAAAACTGCAAAAAAAAAATACACTATACACACAATTTACACAGACATTTAAAACCACTATAATAACTTGAAAAAGCGATCAGCCTAAAAACAAAACAGACCCAAGCTCATCAGATATTGCCAAACGCCTGAGAGAAGAGGAAAGTCTTTGACCTGGCGCCGAAAAGCCGTAGTGATGTCTACCAAGTTGGAAGGCTCTAAAAAAAGGATTAGACCGATTCATGGAGGATGAAACTGTTGGTGGTCATGATGGCTATATGCTACCTCCGGTATGAGAGGCAGTGCGTTGCCCAATAGCAATTGTTGGAGGTGCTATGGCATTCAAGTCCTGTGGTAAGTTTCTCATGGGCATCTGGCCACCGTGTGAACCGACTGCAGGATTAGATAGGCCTTTGGAGGGTTCGTTTTATGTTCTTATACTGAAATCTCCCCCCCCCCCCCCCCCGCCCATAGCTTTTCCCTTTGCAGCATTCCCTGCAGATGCTTGTTTCCCAACTGGAATCATTTAGAATAAGGGGCGGGGGAAGAAATGCCAGGAGGGACAGACGCTGTGGAAAGTATGGTGGGTGGGGATGAGGATTCAGCACCTGCATGACTTTTAGCTCTTTAAATCGCACCCTCACTCCCACTTTCCACTTTGAATAAGGCAAACACATCTCCCATCTTAGAGTTCAAGATGCAGCTGGGCAGCCATCTGTCAGGGATGCTTTGAGGTGGATCTCTGCATTGAGCAGGGGTAGGGTGACCAGATAAAATCCAGGTCAGGGCTCATGTAACTTTAACAGTTGTAGAGAAAAGGGAATTTCAGCCAGTGTCATTTGTATGCAATTAGTCCCTTGTGAAATTCCCTCTTCATCACAACAGTTAAAGTTGCAGGGGCCCTGCCTTCTTTTGTATAAGGTCACTCTAGTATAGTGCCTGCACCTTTAACTGTTGTGATGAAGAGGGAATTTCACCAGGAACTAATTGCATACAAATGACACTGGCTGAAATTCCCTTTTCTCTACAACTGTTAAAGTTACATGAGCCCTGACCTGGATTTTATCTGGTCAGCCTAAGCAGGGGGTTGGACTTGATGAACTTATAGGCCCAACTCTACCATTCTATGATTCTATGATCTTTAAAGAAGTGGGTCTGTCACCAGTATATTTGGTTTGGGCCTTAAAGTTGCACTCCCACTGCTTAACTGCAGGGCCTGTTTGAGCGTATGGTAAGCGGGGGGGGGGGGGGACTCACCTTAGCACACCTGTACATCACCAGTATAGCCCAACCGTGATGCCATGAAGCACTGTAGCATCATGGAATAGGGTGGCCGGGTGGCCTACTTTACAGAGGACAGTCCTCTGTTTTGATGGGAATTCGTTGGTATTGCTGCCTCCCGTTAAAAAGACAGCAGAGAAAAGCAAAAGGCAGCGCAGAATGAGAGTTTACCAATCCCTCATCCACGTGAGAGGCTAAAAAAGGGAGACCACACTCTTCTTTAGTGAAGAAAAGTAAAATAGTCTACTCCCAATATTCTTGCACCTACAAATGCAGGCACAGCATAGGGTTTCAAAAGAGTTGGTTCAGTCCATTTCTTTGTGTTCTATAACACTGGCAGGAGACAGAGAGAGAGCGAGAGCAAGCAAGAGCGAGAGAGCACAAACCAGCAATGGAGGAGGTCAGAGAGAGAGAGGGAGGGAAAAGGAAGGGGAGGAGAGGAGCACAGGAAACTACATTGTAGACTATAGAGATCCTAAGACTAGCTATGCCCAAAATTCTCATGCATGAACTAGCTGCAACGTTGCCCCCTTCCTGTAGCTTGCCGACGAGTTTGCAATATTCCCAACGTTGTCCAAGTCTGGTTTTAAAGATAAAGAACCATAAGAAGGAAGGGCAGCAGGGGCCTTGAAGTTGCCCATGAACAATTAGCACCTGGACAGCAGGCTGAGCAGGTACAAGGTCACTCAGTCACAGTCTTCATATGTATTTGTGTTTAAATTCTAGTAATGATTTCTAAATTTGCACCTATACATATCAGTTGGCACATGCAAATTATATGTAAATCTGTGTCCTCGTTTGCCCTCCTTTTTGGATGAGATATTAACTCTTTTTTTGGTGATATATAAATGGCCACCCTATGGCAGAAAGCATCATGTGTGTGGGTCAAACTTTTTGAAAGTGGCGTTTCCACCATCTGAATATTTGTGAATACCTATAAGACCAAGCTGACGTACTAAAAGTTGCCGGAAAATGCTTGAATGAATCTTTACATGGATTGAATTATTATTTGAATGAATAGACTATATAGTATAGAGGGCAAAACTGTCGATCTGTGCATGTGTCATTATGCAACACCATTACAGATCTAAAGAACCTGGGAATTGCATCCTTGCACTGAGTGATGAGTAACAGGTGCCCTTGTATTGTACTGTGCTATTTATTTTATTTGTTTCACAACATTTCTACCAGTCCCAAGGCAATTTCCAGGTTTAAAACACACAAAAAGTGCAATAAAAATAATGAAATGGAATAAAAACCACAGATAATATATCAATGAAATCATTTAAGCTGCAGCATGAGAGGTCAATAAAACAACTGGGTCAGCTTAAAAACATATTGCAACAGCAAGTGTGTAAAACAGATTGAAGCCACTGCAGAATAAAAAAAAGTCTTTGCTGCCTTCCTAAAACTCAAGAGACCTCTTTGGGGAAGAAGTTTAACAATCTGGGTGCCACTACCAAGAAAGCCCTGCTAAGTAGGGTGACCAGATAAAATCCAGGTCAGGGCTCATGTAACTTTAACAGTTGTCGAGAAAAGGGAATTTCAGCCAGTGTCATTTGTATGCAATTAGTTCCTGGTGAAATTCCCTCTTCATCACAACAGTTAAAGTTGCAGGGGCCCTGCCTTCTTTTGTATAAGGTCACTCTAGTATAGTGCCTGCACCTTTAACTGTTGTGATGAAGAGGGAATTTCACCAGGAACTAATTGCATACAAATGACAACTGGCTGAAATTCCCTTTTCTCGACAACTGTTAAAGTTACATGAGCCCTGACCTGGATTTTATCTGGTCAGCTTACTGTTAAGGGCATTTTCAAAATAGTGAAACATGGATCTCAAATGCTAAATGCAGTAAATGAGCAGATTCATGCAGGAGGAGGTGGTCCTTCACATAACCTGGTCCCAAGTTGTTTATGGGATTTATAGGGAAGAACCAGCACTTTGAATTGTGCCTGGAAACATATCAGAAGCCAGTGGTGATGAAAAAGAACCAGTCTTCTGAGCAGCAAATGCTAGAAACCCAGCCAGGCCTCTGCATTTTGTATCAGCTGGCATTTGCAAACACTTAAAGGGCAGCCCCATAAAGGGTGAATTGAAGTAGTCTAGATGTGACCAGATGACTGTAATACTGGAAAAAGGTACCAGGTGAAACTGAGAAAAGTGGCCACAGCTACTACCTGGGCCTTTGGGAGCAGGGTCAGATCCAGGAGCACTCCCAAACAATGGGTCTGATACTTCAAGGGATAGTGAATTGGTTTCAGTTTCATGTGTAAGGCATAAAGTAGTCTTGGGTGGATCTGTTGGTGGGAAGAGAGTTCCAGCCTGTTGTTTGAAAAGATGCCCAGGAGGCCTTTAGCAGACTTCATCGGGAGCAGCTGTACTGGCTGGGAAGAGCTCTATGGAGGAAATGGGCAATGTTCAGGTACAGCGAGTTTCTTTTGGAGGGGAACTTTCCTGTAACCCACCTCCAAAGTGGAGCATTAATCAACCCAGGATGTGGTACAAAGGCCTGTTTTCACCACAGCTCCTAAAGCTGTAGAGATGGGAACTGTAAGGAAACCAGAAATTCCGTACTCTTACACAATGGCTAGTTTCCTTAAGCACTTGACAAATGCTTCTCTGCTGTGGCACCCCAGCTGTGGAATGAATTCCCCAGAGAGCTTCGCCTGGCACCTACATTATACTCCTCTGATTTTTGACCTTGCTGTTTAAATTTGTATTTTAAATCTGTATTAATTTCTGCACGGCTGCTCGGTTTTTATCCTGGCCGTGCTTTTATCCTGTATGTTAAATTATGTTTTTACACTGTCGTTGTTTTATATTTTGAATGGTTTTTATGGTTTTAATTATTGTAAACCGCCCAGAGAGCTCTGTCTATTGGGCAATATAGAAATGCAGTAAATAAATAAATAAATATAAAGCATTTCTTCTCATTCTGCCGCACGTGCAGGGACAATGACCTTTGCTGTACAGATGTAGCCCCCATCATGGATGTACTTGTGCTATAGAGAATGGGGAGATTCAAACAATCATGAAGAGGAAATCAGCTATGGTGGTATATTTTTCCCTCCCCGTGCATATCAACTAATTAGCAGAATTACCTTTGCTGGGCAAAGCAAGGCTGGCTGGCTGGCGAGTCACAACCGGCTTGTGAACCCAGACTATGGCTGAATTCGGACAACACGATAGTCAATGGTGGGGTAATAATCAACTTTACAGTTGTTCATCTAGGGGGTACTCCCCACACAACATGGTAATAAATAATCAACTGTGGTGTGGATTAGGATCAGCGCTGAGTTGACTATGGCAGCATTCGGACGACAAGATAGTCAATACAACTGACGATTGTTCCCCCCCCCCCCCCCCCAGTTGCTTATTGTGTCGTCCGAATTCAGCCTATGTGTCTTTATAGGGTTTAGCTACGCTGACCCTATGAAAAGGAGGACAGGGCTCATGTAACTTTAACAGTTGTAGAGAAAAGGGAATTTCAGCCAGTGTCATTTGTATGCAATTAGTTCCTGGTGATATTCCCTCTTCATCACAACAGTTAAAGGTGCAGGAGCTATACTAGAGTGACATATACAAAAGAAGACAGGGCACCTGCAACTTTAACTGTTGTGATGAAGAGGGGAATTTCACCAGGAACTAATTGCATACAAGTGACACTGGCTGAAATTCCCTTTTCTCTACAACTGTTAAAGTTACATGAGCCCTGTCCTCCTTTTCATAGGGTCAGCCTAGTTTAACACGTTACTGTGTGCAGAGTTGGTCCTAGCGTTAGTAATGACAGATGTATTAAGGTACTAATCTGTGGCAAGATAGATTCAAAATGGCAAACCACATATCTGCTTCAGTTCAAAACAAATGGTGGTCCTCCAAGATTGGAATAGCTGCAGAGTGAATTGATGAGGCCTCATGTACCTGGGGGAGTTTTGTATGTGTGTGTGTTTGTGTGTGTGTTGATGGTGGGCAATACCCAGAAACTCATTCAAATAATAAATTTACTTGCCTTTGAGTTTACAAGGCTATAAACGTTTAGGGCCTTTGACCTTGGCATTTACCAAATAAGTTTGCTGCAGTTGTGTTTATGGACAACTATTTATAGGGAAGTATTTTATACCGAATTTCACATGTAAAGGACTAACCATTTAATTCTGTGGTCTGCTTGCTCTTCCTTTTTGTTTCTATCCCTACTTCCTGGCTAATTTGCTTTGGTTTACTTTATTTGGGGGGGGGGGAGATTTAGGCTCCAGGAAAATTGGCATTTGATGGGGGGAAGTTAATTTAGAGTTCACTTTAGTTTTCAGAGAAGAGTTTAGATTTACATGGATGGGGTCAGAGGTAACCAGACCTTTTCATCGTGGGCGCATTTTTGAACCATCCTTTAGAACAATGATTCACAAATATTTGGTGACCACTACTCACTCTGATATCTCAAAATTTTTGTTGGAGTATTAGAGTAAAGTACACCATGATTGCCCTAGGCTCAGCTTTGATTCAAGCCCTGGAGCCTGGAGCCCCTTGTAATTTAATTTAAATTAAAAACACACCATGAATTCAAGATGATAGTCGGTGATCTTACCATTTGTTGTGCTGTGTTAGTGACCGGGTTTGCATGTAACAGCCAATTCCTGGCTTAAACAACCCAGGAATGGTTTTGGCTGTGTGGGAGCTTGTGAGCAAGCATGCTGCCAACTGCCTGCCTGCAACTTCCACTTTCCAAAATAATCCAGCAATGCACCATTATTATTGTGACATGCAAATCCGGAACTCTGGGTTGTTTAGGGGTTAGACAACCCAGAATTAACTCACCAGTCAGCCATGCTTTCTCCTGACAAGTACGTGGGAGGAAACAACCTAGGAATTGGGTTAAGCAATCCAGGAATTGTGACATGGCATTCACGCACACACAGCCACTGGTGCCAAAATAACTTTCTGCTATGGCTTTGCTAGCTCAGCTAATCTAGGGTGACCAGATAAAATCCAGGTCAGGGCTCATGTAACTTTAACAGTTGTAGAGAAAAGGGAATTTCAGCCAGTGTCATTTGTATGCAATTAGTTCCTGGTGAAATTCCCTCTTCATCACCACAGTTAAAGTTGCAGGGGCCCTTCCTTCTTTTGTATATGGTCACTCTAGTATAATGCCTGCAACTTTAACTGTTGTGATGAAGAGGGAATTTCACCAGGAACTAATTGCATATAAATGACTCTGGCTGAAATTCCCTTTTCTCTACAACTGTTAAAGTTACATGAGCCCTGACCTGGATTTTATCTGGTCACCCTAAGCTAATCATCTGAGTCCACTAGGACTCTTGTCAGAGAAGGCCTCTGAGATCCAATTCCCCCTACACAATGGGAAGTAAAGGGATTGTGGTGGCTCAGTTCAAGCTTTTTGTAAGTCCACTTCTCATGGAAATGGGCCAGCTGCTACAATACAGATGTGGCACCCTTAAATGTGAGCCAAACGAGAATAGTATTTTGTTGGCAAAGATTAGCAGTCTTAATGCAAAGTGAAGACTCCAGCGGGGCCTCTTACACTGCAGGTTTTATACTTTAATGAGGCAGATATTTAATCAATTTTGGAGTACGGGTATCTGCGTTTTACACGTGTTTCAAATAACTATGAAATTTATACGCAGATGAAGTAATTGGAGCATGGCCATACTTCAGAAGGGCATGTGGTCCTCAGCAGAGTGAAACACAAAGAGGGCTGGGGACCCATCAAAGGGGCTTGACGGGAAGAATTTTTTGCAGCTGGGTGACGCTCCCAAGAAGTCTGATATGCTTTAGTTATGATTTAAAACCCAGCCTAGAAACTTGCTGCTGCTCTCAAATTTCCTTCGTTCTCTCGTTCAGTAGTAAGGCACAGGGCCAAAGTCAGCATGACAGGGGTTGCAACATCATGTCTTTGTGGGTCTGCCCCATTCTCCAGTGGTTCCAGGGTGGGGCAGCCTTCCCCTGAGCTCCCAGGACAAACCCTGCCTGGTTAGCAGGCAGCTGCTTTCTGGCATTGCTTGCATCCATGCTGTTGCGATACCATTTGAATTTTACTTCAGCATCTTTGTGTGTGTGTGTGTGTGTGTGCGATATTCAGCATTTTAGGCAGGGACTTGGGCTGTGCTTTGGCTGCATGACCTAGGAAGGCCACATGTCCTACTTTACAGAAGGCAGTCGTCTGTTCTGGAGGGCTGGCAGAGGACAGTCCTCTATTTGAAGGTGTCTTCTCTTTGATGGGCTGCCCAGCCCAATTCCAATTTAAAGTCAAAGAATCATAAGGACGGACAGGCCTTGAAGTTGTCCATCAACACTTAAGAACGTAAGAACATAAGAAGAGCCATGCTGGAGCAGCTCAAGGGTCCATCTAGTCCAGCACTCTTGTCACTCAGTGACCAGCCAGCTGTCAACCAGAGACCCACAAGCAGGAAACGGTGCAACAGCATCCTTCCACCCATGTTCCCCAAGACTAGTAGCCACTGATAGCCTTCTCCAGGAATTTATCCAGACCCCTTTTATAGCCATTCAAATAGGTGGCCATTACCATATCATGATAGCAAATTCCATAGTTTGAATCTGCGCTGTGTGAAGAAGTCCTTCCTTTTATCTGTCCTAAATCTCCCAACAATCAGCTTTATGGGATGACCTCAGGTTCTAGTATTATTAGTAACTGGACAGCAGGCTGAGCAGACACAGAGGGTAGGGTGACCATATTTGAGAAACCAAAAAGAGGACACTTAGTGGGGTGGGGTGGGGGTTGAAAACAGCTTTCCGGGGCCTCCACAGAGCACACCACTCCCCCCGCCGTCTTAAAGACCCTTATTGGAGTGGAGGAGGGGAAAGTGTGCCATGCCCGCCCCTACTGCTCCAACCGAGGCCTTATAGGCTGTGATTGGAGCAGTGCAGGGGCAGTGGGAAAGCGCAGCCACCATTAGTGTGGCAAGGGGGAATGATGTGCTTTCCAGAGGCCCTGGAAAGCACATTTCCCCCTCCTCTACTCCAATCGGGGCCTTAAAGGCCCCGATTGGAGGGAAAAGCATGTCATCCCCCCTCTTCTCCAATCGGGGACTTTTCTATAATGTCCAGGAATGACACGCTTTCCCCTTTAAGACCCCTATTGGAGCAGTGGGGGGGGGAATGATGCCCCTCCAGAAATCACATTCTTCCCTCCCACCACGCTAATGGCGGCCTTAAAGGGGAAAGCGTGTCATTCCAGGACATTATAGAAAATTACAGAAAATCCTCCCCCCCATGACACCCAGGATAGAACAAAAACCAGGACAAATCCGGGGAAATCCTGATGGTTGGTCACCCTAACAGAGGGCACCTAGTCAGTCTTCTTCACTGTGGAGAGATGTATTACATTTCAATTTAAATAACAGTTATTGAGCTTCTTTAAATGAGCGTTTTATAGCACGCTCATGACTGTCCACTCACAGGTGTTCGCGGGTCATTCTGACGATGCCCTCAGTCTCCTGTGCATCTCCTGCTCCATTTTCTCATTCTAGCGCTGAAAATGAAATCTCAGAAAACCCGACTCTTCTGGGATAAATCAATATTTGTCAGGTTTTCCTGCCATGTGCAGGCGAAGTTGTGCAATAAAATGCCCACTAGAGGCGCTGTTCCATTCAACAGCATTTGACAGGGAACACAATTTCCCCCCTGTCTGAAGGAACTCCTTATTTCCAAATTTGGACCTATAGGTGAAATTTTGCATATGGAAATGTTATGCACATTTGTACCCCCTTTTGTCCTCTTTTTATGATGATGTGTGTCCTCTTTTCTTGGCAACGTGTCCGTGGCCACCCTAGCTGTGCCCCAACCTCAAAGCATGAGGAAGAGAGTTTTCCTGAGGAAAGACAGACTTCCTGTCCAAGGACCGCAACAAATGGTGCTTATGGGTGAGGAGAACTGAACTCTCCATACATTGCCTTCTTGCAACCTCCAGCAAACCCAAACTCACTTCAGAGCTGGGGTTGGGGATGGGGGAGAGGTGCCTTTCAGGATTTAGCTCCCTCCCTTACCCTCCCCCCCCACATTCTGTCATAAAAACAGACCACAGCCCTCATTTTCGACATGAACAGTGCATACCCTTGAATAACGACAGTGGCTGCCCCCATCATGCCTACATCAACCCTGTATTCAAATCTTTGTTTTGCTGGGCCTTAATTCAGAAGAGCTGTAATGTGAAATAATAGTAACAACAACAACAACAATTCTTAACACTTTACAATGTTTTAAGTGTTTGCTGTGCACTAATACTTACAACTTTGTAATAATAATAATAATAATAATAATAATAATAATAATAATAATTTATTTCTAACCTGCTTCTCCCTCCAGATCGAGGCGGGGAACAAGGGAAGTAGGCAGTGTTATCTATACATTTTACTTACTGACTGATAACACTTATTCATAAATTTATTCATTTATTTATTTAGAACACAGTATGGAGGGATTGTCACCTGATAGATAGACGTCTCTGAGATAGGGGCCCTCTGTCTATCTTACATCCTTCCAGAAGGAGCCAGGCGGAACAAGGCAAGGATGGAGGCGAACATGCCTGCTTATGGGTACAAGTGTACCAGCCTTTCCCAGGCTGCTTGTTTCATGGCTTGGTTAGGGTCGATTCCACTAAGGCTGTGCATTGCTTCGGATCTGAATACCAAATCCGAAATGGATTGTGGTGATTCGGACCTCCTTAAAACAGATCCGAAGTGGATCGGGGGAGGTCTGAATCAATCCAAACCAAATTGGTTTGGTCCGAATCAATCCGGATCGATTCGGCGAATTGGACGCCATTTTAAGTGTTTTTCCCATACAGTTGCATTGTGGGAACGAAACGCCTATAACTTTTTTATCTTTAAAGATAGAAACATGAAACTTGGGCACATTGCAGATGGCCTGGGGCTACTCATGTGTGGCAAATTTCAGACACAGAGGTGCAGGCGTTTTGTGGCTATGAATTTTTGAAAAATGAACATTTTGCCCATGCGGTAACCATTTCCGTGTTTTCCCCCATAGGGTTGTATTGGGGGAAGCTTAGAACACACAAAAGAAAACTGTAGGGGAGATTTGCACTTGAATGGATAGTGCGATCCTCTGAATACACACCTTCTTCTCAAATGGCTCTTGGCTTTGAGTGGCTGCTTTAACTGTTCTCCTGAAAAATCACATTTTAAAAAATTCCTTGCAAGTAAATGCCTATACATATGTTTCTGGAATTTGTCACACATGAGTAGCTCCAGGCCATCTGCAAGGTCCCCACCTTTCATTATTTCTATCTTTAAAAATGACAAAGTTATAGGCGTTTATTTCTCCCATTGCAAGTCTATGGGGAAAATTAGTCATCTGCATCTCGATTCGAAGGTCCGAATCTTGCTTTGGATTCAGATCAGAAGCAAATTGGGGGAGGTCTGAATCGACCTGAAGTGAATCGGCCCAGATTCAGAAGTGACATCTCTGAAGGAGGAGAAGGGGCAGAGCAATTGCCTAGAATATGGATGCTGTGAGATGTTTGACCAACCAATTGCAGGAAAATTGCATAAAATTTCATGCAAAATTGCAATGGTGTGCGTAATGATAAAGACAGATCGCAAGCTACTATGCAGATGGTACCATTTCCTTATATGAGTGTCAGTAGCAGATCTCTATAACAACTGCCAGTCTGAAGGCACTCGCCTCTTTCTTGAACCAACACAGCATGCCTTTATTAATTTATTTGTTTGTTTGTTTAAAACATGTTTACCACACTCTTCATCCAAAAAGGCTCCCAGAGCAGTTTACTGATCAATAACAAAACAAAGACAGCCCCTGCCCTCATGCTTACAATCTGAAAGGTATCACACAAAAGGAAAGGAAAAAGGAAGGAAGGAGGAAAAAAGCAAACCTCAGAATCGGGGGAAGCTTCCTGCCACAATGCACACACTTCCTGAAAGGGGCTACCATGGCCATATGCCTGAAGGTGAAAAAATGCGACCAAAGATCCCCCCAAAAGGGCCCATAGAATAAGGTGACCAGATAAAATCCAGGTCAGGGCTCATGTAACTTTAACAGTTGTAGAGAAAATGGAATTTCAGCCAGCATCATTTGTATGCAATTAGTTCCTGGTGAAATTCCCTCTTCATCACAACAGTTAAAGGTACATGCACTATACTAGAGTGACCATATACAAAAGAAGGCAGGGCCCCTGCAACTTTAACTGTTGTGATGAAGAGGGAATATCACCAGGAACTAATTGCATACAAATGACTCTGGCTGAAATTCCCTTTTCTCTACAACTGTTAAAGTTACATGAGCCCTGACCTGGATTTTATCTGGTCAGCCTACCATAGAATCATAATGATCAAATAAGAAGAGAGCAAAGAGACAGAAAATTGGCCAAAAAAAATAAAAAACACCTCAGCACAGCCAAAAGGCTAAGAACAAATAGTCTAATGACTAAGAAGTCCCATCGTGCGAGCTACCACAATGGACGTCAACAAAGAACTGAGGTGGGAACCTGCAGGACTATGTGCATTGGGACAGTGGGGAGGGTTTCCAACAAAATTCCTCAGCTTTAGCAATTTCCTGAAGCGAGCTCTGTACATGCACAGAGCCCATATGTGTGAATGCACAGATAACCACTTGAAGAATTTCAGTTACAGGTAAGCAAACCTGATTTTCTTATGACTACCAACTGGGATGGAAACAGTTCAGGTCACCTGATGGAATGACGACTGCCTTGCAGTTTGCACACATTTCTATTTATATACCTTTTAAAAACCCCAGAAAAAGTTCATGAATATCAGGAAAAGCCCTGTGGCTCAGCCTGCAAATGCAAGCCGAGTCGTGTGCTTGCCGGGATTCTGTCAAGCCTAAAAAAGTCCGGATTCCACAACGACAGACATCCCTAGTCTCTCAACAGAGTTGATGGAATAGTCTTGTTTCACTTTTTTCTTCTCCTGCAGCCTGACAGAATGGTTACTGATAGTGACAGTTGAGGGAGAGCCAAAGGCAGCTGGTGTCTCAGCAGAGCTAATGCTTCCCTTCTCTACCTCTGCTCTAGCTTGTTGGAATAGCTAGTGCTGACAGTTGAAAGAGAGCTAATGGCAGCAAGTCTCTAGATGGAGTTACCCTAATCCTGTTCTCTCTGCTGCAGCCTGAGGGAATGGCTGCTTATTTCTCTTTCATTAATTCCTCATTCTTTCCTTCGCCATCAACACACCTTATTGTCAATCCCTGATGTCTGGAGTTGCTGGAAAAAGTTGAAAGGCGAACGCCCAGTCTCTGGAATTGTGTGTGCAGGTCTCCTTTCCAAACACATTTGGGTGAAATCTCTGGATGTTTGAAAAGGACTTCAAGACCTGTCCTTGTACCTAATGACACAGTGCAATGGGGCGTACAGATGTAGACATATACTGTGCACCTCCTGGAATGGATCAGCCCAAAAATGATCTTCAGCATCCTCTGCAGAGATGGACCATCTGCTGTAGAAATAGCTTCTACAACCCAGTAATCAAGACTGATCTTAGATAAGATGGGTAAAGAAACATGGAATGAAAAGTACAAGTCTATTGTAGTTCCTATTCTCTGTCTTTTTTTTTTTTGTGACATCCGGAACAACTTTGACTGTCCCTTCTAGCCCTGCACCTACAATCATCCAAAAGATCATGGGCTGATTAGAATACTGTTTGCTCACTAAAACGTCTTTTTGGGATTGGTGACAAAGAAAACTGAGATCCGTACAAATAATTTGTTAAACCTCAATAGTCTGGAAAGCGTTTGAGGTGGCTCTCCTTTCAGGTTCCCTTAATGGAGGCCTGTGGCAAACACAAAACTGTGTTTCCAGAGTGCATTGGAGTTGAAAAAGAAAAGGCATTCTTGGCTGATGCAAAATATGTAACAGCCATCCCCTATCTGTCAGCCATACATGGGCAAGGCTAATGAGAGGTAGCTTGGATGCATTTAAGAGAACATAAGATTCTCTGTCCTTTATCTTCTGTATCAATAAATGAAAATAAAACCGCTAGAATGTTGTGGTCCGAATATAGCTTTAAGTGCAGAGATAAGAGCCCAAGTTAAATAGAGGCACTCACTCCCCCATTCCTGAAGGGAACTGGTAGGCTGCCCACAGAACCTGCTGATAAAGCCCCATCTGTTAAAACAAAGTGCAGCAGAGAGGGTAATAAATTTCAGGCAAAGACCAAGAGAGGTTATTTTTGCTTGACAGTCTTTGGTGAGAAGTCCCCCCCCCTCCCCACTTTTGGAAACCAGCAAAACTATTTTGGAAGTGAAATATAGACGATGACTATCAGCTTTAGGGTTAGCTTTACACTTTTTTACGGGGCCAGTGAGAAATCTCCCTGCACGTTTTATTTCCCTGGCAAACAGCGTAGCATGATAAACTGTTATGAGAAGAAAGTCAGAAGGCAAAACTACGCTTCAGAGAATGATCTACGTAGAAAAACAGCAGATGTCGGGCGAAGCGCAGAGCCGACCCATTGCCAGGCCTTTTGGAAAACAAAATTAATTTCCTTTCGGCTTTGATAATGGTGATGTAATGGAGCAAGGAGGAAGAGCCTGCCATGCTTGTGGAGTTATTAAAAGAAGAAATGTTTTGCCATGCAAGAGGGCGGACATCTTGGGAATATTTATTGATGTGCCTGGCAAAAAGAATTTGAGAGCTATGGGGTGGTGGAAGATTTAACTATTCTATGTGCCTCAGTTGGATCAGGAGGGGGAAATTCTGAGGTGTTTTTTTTCACATGCGACACCAGGAAGAGACCTGTTTTTAAAGCAATGTGCATTGTATCCAGTGAAGCTTTTTGTCAGACTAAAATCAAGTGAAGAGGCGAGGCAGGACCGGCGTTGCAAACAGCAGGCATAACAAAGATGGCAATAGCAGAGCCTTCCAGAGAGACCTCTGAGCTGGAAGGTGTTAAGATGTCAGGGGCTTACCGCAGGAGTTGTTCCGGCCTACTGCTCTTCAAGAGGCTGATTATGGGGGCCTGCTGCTTCTAACCTTCTCATGAACCTAGCACAGGTGTCCCCTGTTCCCACAGTTCCTCTGCATGAGTAGGTCAGAAGCAGCACAAGACACCTCTTGCCATGCTGAGCCTTCGAGGAGGAACCAGTGAAGACTACAAATTTAGTGCCTTAAAACCAGCCATGCCAAAGACATATCAGTAGCAGACAAACCTAAAGGCAATTGGGCCTTCATCGGAACGTAGTGTCATGTGAGTGTCACCATGAGGGTCTGGAAAAAAATAAGCCACACTGGGCCGGTTCACACATAACAACAGCCCGCTGTTGTTGTTGTTTTAAATTATGGGTTGCCATGCTAGTCTACGCTGCCCAGTTGCTCTGTCCTGTTGCAAGCAGGAACGGCTAAACTAGGCTGACCCTATGAAAAGGAGGACAGGGCTCATGTCACTTTAACAGTTGTAGAGAAAAGGGAATTTCAGCCAGTGTCATTTGTATGCAGTTAGTTCCTGGTGAAATTCCCTCTTCATCACAACAGGGGCCCTGCCGTCTTTTGTATATGGTCATTCTAGTATAGTGCCTGCACCTTTAACTGTTGTGATGAAGAGGGGATTTCCCCAGGAACTAATTGCATACGAGTGACACTGGCTGAAATTCCCTTTTCTCTACAACTGTTAAAGTGACAGGAGCCCTGTCCTCCTTTTCAGATGGTCAGCCTAGCTAACTGTACATGTATACAGTGTATATGGTATGGGCTAGCTTTAAGTGCAAAATTGCTCTGTGGCAAGGGAGCTTGCCATACGTGGGTTGGTTAGTTGCTGGAAATGAAAAGCTCTTTATTTCATTACAGGATGGACCTTCATAGGGGTGCTTCTGAGGTTAGCTGTAAGCCTGGCTGTGTTAGGAAGAGGCCCTCCTGAGGTTATGGGTAGGAGCTATGACTATGAAGCTCCTGTTTTAAGTCCAGCTGCATGGATGTATATTTAAGATAAGAAACGAGCTAATGTTAGCTAGAATGTTGTAAGTCCTGAGATCTTGACATGGGTCCCCTCTACAAGATTTCGCTTTGATGCCCAGTTGCCCAATTATGCGCATATACGGATAAGCACATTTACTCCTAATACTTATTCATGAGAGGCGGTGAAGCACGTTACGGGCTGTATGAAACGCGCTTTAAAGTTGTTTACATGTGGAGAATCGCATGTTTACATGGCCATAAGGCACTTTAACTCCCGCGGTAAATTAAAACTCGCTATTTAACATGCATTCGATAATGCAAATTATCGGAGATAAAATGCGCCTGGACCCCTGATTTGTGCTTGTAGAGGTAAATTTGGTAATGCGCCTTAAAAGAGCTTTAAATTGCTCTTGTAGAGGCACCCCAGGTTGAGCAGAGAGATCCTGGGAGAACGAGATACCTACCAAACATTATTTTACCTAAGCTCTTTCAAACATGCCTGCCAAATAGGTTCCTATAAGATGCCAATGATGCCTGCTGCATTGGTTGAGAGAAATAGAAGTTGAATTTTAATAAGAATGTGCTGGCCACTATTTCTGATACGCTGCTAATTATCCCAATTGTATTGCATGTAAAATGTCTTTTGCCGCTTTTATTTTTGCAACGTTTTGTTATTCTCTAACGCTGTTTGAGTAATAAATATAAATTTTCTGGTCCCACTGTGTGTTATCTGGCTTGAGGAGTGCTTCAGGGACACAACTCATAAATTGTAATAATTCTTCAAGCCCAGAACATTCAGCTGGGATTTATAAATCTGTTGCTGAGTGAGGTCTGCTGCTGTTTACTCTGTTGGTCAGGTGAGTCACATACACACCTGTTCAGGTATGCGAAATAAGCTAATCAGTTTTAGAAAAAGGAGAGCAATAATCCTATGTAAACCGCCCAGAGAGCTTCAGCTATGGGGCGGTATACAAATGCAATAAATAAATAAATAAATAAAGCTCTGGTGCTGTGTAAAAAATATTTTCCTTTATTTCTTTTAGTCTATCTTCTGTCTGCTCGACGCGTTTTGGTTACAAAACCTTCGTCAGGAGCTACACAAAACAAATATAGCCACATTTTAGCCAACTCTAAAATACAACGTAAAATCATTAACAGAAATAAAGGAAAATATTTTTTACACAGCTTTGCTCTCCTTTTTCTCCAGCTTGTTGGTGCTCCCTTCTCTCCTTGTTCCATCAGAGAAAATGTTTTACCCATCCTCAACCCATGGATCTCTGCCTATGAATTGTTTAGTGTTATATGTGAACCAGGACTTGTCTCTTCCCTGATAAGGTAGAGAAACAACACAAGAACCAACAGTGCCGTGTTCACAACAACCCACAATTTAAAGTAACTGTGGGTTGTCGTTATGTTCAAACCAGGACGCTGGCTGCATTCAGACATCATGCCAAACCATGATTAAGCACGTTTAATCATGGTTTGGCATGATATCTGAATCTGTGATTTACAATTGGCTGGCAGACCAGAATCAGAAAACATGGTTGCGTTTGCAAACCACGGCTTGTGCTAACTAATTTGCACAGTATCTGAATGGACAAACCATTGTTCCACTTTCAGTGATGACCATCACTTCATCTTCAGAGGCTGCTGTGCCTCATGTGCCTAAACTCTTGGGCACCACCGTATTTATTTATTTAAAATATTTTTTGGCTACCTTTCAGGGTGAAGCCCTCCCAAAGTAGCTTATAGCAATAAAATACATTAAAGCAAAACAAAACAAGGTTTGGTATAGGAAAACTTTCAGTTGTCATCCTTGATGAAGACATTTCTTGAAATGTGTTGGGTGCTTAACAAATTCTTCTTTGGCACCTACATCATCATTATCATCATCATCATAAATATTTCTTACCCACTTCTCCCTCTGGATTGAGGCGGGGAACAACATTAAATACAAAAAAGCATAAAATACATAAAACTGATTAAAAACATAAAACTAATTCATTATTACTTGAGTTCATCTCTCTGTTTTGCTTGTTTTTTTCTTGCCCAAGACTACCAGATACAATGAAAAAAAAATCTCCTTTATTCTGGAGTGCTATTGTTTTGGAATGCTAGCGTTGACAATCCAAGATACTGTGTGTAGCTTCGGCTATGGGGCGGTATATAAATGCAATAAATAAATAAATAAATAAAAATATATATAAAGAAAACAATAGTCATGAAACAATGCAAAAAAACTGAAGAGGGGGAAGAATTTTTTTAGCGTTAATTTCACTTTCTCTTTGCTCTGAGAAGCTGCATTGCAGAAACCAAAATATAGTAAACGGATTAAGAGTTTCACCTGTTGACTAAATTTTTGTGCACAGTTTATGCTTACGAAGGTATTTGTACTTCTGGTTGTAAAGCTACAAACAGATGTTGAAAAGCTGTTTGGAGTGTTCCCCGGTGAAGTCAGACACAGTGGTGTTGTTTAAACTGAGGTGGCCAGGTGTTCCTATAAGGCTGTATGGAAAAGCTGCTGCTTTTGGAATGGGTCGTTTTATCAGGAGTATTACTTTGTATTTCCACCAAGGTCCCCTCTACAAGAATTCAGTTTGGCGCCTGGTTGTCCGATTATGCGCATCTTCTCACAATCGTGTTTACGCCTAAATCTTGTAAACGGCATGCGGTGAAGCGCATAACCGGCAATATGAAACGCGCTTTAAAGTGGCTGAAATGCGGAGAATCGCTTGTTTACATGGACAAAATGCGCTTTAACGGCCGTGGAGAATTAAAACTTGCTATTTAACACGCATTCGATAATGCGCATAATCGGACAGAAAAAGCGCCTCAGCCCCCGATTTGTGCTCCGCTCTTGTAGAGGTAATTTTTTTACTGAGACTTGAAAGAGCTTTAAATTGCTCTTGTAGAGGGCACTCTAAGTCCGCCTGGAGAGGTCACGGTTGGAAATATTGAGGAGGAGGAGAAGACAGGGGTGTTGTTTGTCATGGAACGGAAAGATGGTTGTTTTAGTGTACAATGTGATGTAAAAGTTACAATTTAGGGTTATTAAAACTGGAGCATTTTTACTCCGAATGCAAATACTTCCGAAGCTCAAGCTTGAACGCCTGCATGAAGCTACTTCTCTTGTTTCCTTCGAATTCCTTCTTAAAATCCATCCTTTCTGTGAAGTCTTTGGCTTCTCCTGCTCTAATGCAGGGTCCCCAATACTCCCGCAGGGGACCTCCAAGGGAGGTCCACTCCCTGCCCCTTTGATTTTTTTTTTTTTAAATACAGAATAGTTTTGAAAAATGTTAGGATGCCTGGCTCTCCTTCCTGTTCCTGAACCTGACACTGATCAGTGATGGGGCAGGCAGGAAGAGAAGGAAAGAGTTGCTTCCGGGCCCTGCCCAATCGTCTTCCACTCACACTGACTTTTACCTTTTGTTCTCTCTCCCCACTCGCAGCCTCTGACCTCGCTATCTCCCTCTCTTCTAGCCCCCTGCCTCCCAGCCTCTAGCCTCACTATTTCTCTCCCTACGTCCCTTTACCTTGCTGTTTCTCCCCACCCCTAGCCTTACTTTTCCCCTCAATATTTCCCCTCCCTTCCACTCCTAGCCTCGCTCTTTCTCTCCCTCTCACCCCTCCCCCCATATGTGCCTGCCCGGACCTTAAGATCATCCTTGGGCATCCTTCTCCGTGAGCCCCTGCCAAAGGAAGTGAGGCAGGTGGCTACTAGGAGGAGGGCCTTCTCTGCTGTGGCACCCCGGCTGTGAAATGAGCTCCCTAGAGAGGTTCGCCTGGCACCTACATTATACTCTTTTTGACGCCAGATGAAGACCTCTTTATTTTCCCAGTATTTTAACAGTTCATCATCTTAGTGTTTTGACTTTGCTGGTTTAAATCTGCATTAATCTCTGCATGGCTGCTTGGTTTTACCCTGGTTGTGCTTTTATATTGTGTTTGTATCCTGTTGTTTAGTTTATACTTTGAATTGTCTTCATGGTTTTAATTTTTGTGAACCACCCAGAGAGCTTTGGCTATTGGGCAGTATAGAAATGCAATAAGTGAATAAATAAATAAAATGCATACACAGGGCCTTCCCATGCAGGGGCTTAGATGGTGGAAGAGGAAGTAGGAATGGCAGGTTGGGAGTGGTGTGGTGAGGCTGGGGGTTGAGTTAGGAATAACTTTTTCCTCCCTTTGGGGCTGGGTGCATTTTCCTTCCCTTTGGGGCTGGAGAAAAATGTGTGTGTGGAGATAGCAATCTTATGTAGTTCAACTCAGAAGTAATTCTCATGGAATTCCATGTAAGTATGCATAGGGTTGCAACCTTAAATGGGCATTTTGTTGTCCTTCTGTGGGGTCAAATATGTGAATTGGCTTTGGAGATCCTCTGTTTGTAATCAGTTACTTGGGTGAATTACTTGTCCTTTGACTGGCCACACCTGCAAGGCAGCCATTGAGGGACAACCCACATCCTCTGTGGGAGCCATTTTGTGGCGCACAGCCATTTCTCAAATTCCCAAAAAGGTTGGGGACCCCTGCTCTAGGCTGTGTTTTCCCTGTGCTGAATTTTATAAGCTCTTTGGGATAGCGACCTGTCCTCTTGTGCTATGTGCATGGATGGTGCTCCTCTATGAATAATAATAATAATAATAATAATAATAATAATAAATAATAATAATAATAATAATAATAAAGCTATTGGTATGTTCATCCATGTTGTTTCTCCAAATTGGCAGAATCAGCCTTGACCGTTAGGCTGACCATAGGAAAAGGAGGACAGGGCTCCTGTATCTTTAACAGTTTCATAGAAAAGGGAATTTCATCAGGTGTCATTTGTATATATGCAGAACCTGGTGAAATTACCTCATCATCACAAAGTTAAAGCTGCAGAAGCCCTGCCCTCTTTTGTACATGGTCAAGAGGACAGGGCTCCTGCCGCTTTAACTGTTGTGATGAAGAGGGAATTTCACCAGGTTCTGTACATATACAAACGACACCTGCTGAAATTCCCTGTCCTTTGCAACTGTTAAAGATACAACAGCCCTGTCCTCCTTTTCATATAGTCACCCTACTGACCATAGCTGCCCCAGGCTGTATGAATGCCCTCATAAGGACTTTTATCTCCAAGCTTATATTCCTTAGGGAGTCACAGCAATTCTCAGTGTCACTTCCTCCATTGAATCAGAACTCTCCAGTTGAATGGTTGATTTCATGGTGCCCCCTCTAAGAGTGGTTGGATAGAGTACATTTCTATGGCCTGGTTCGGACCACACGATAATCAATGGGGTGGGGGGAAACAATCGTCAGTTGTGTTGCTTATGGTGTCGTGTGGAGGGCAACACACAACACACACACAAATGACAGTACGCTATTTGGGGCACTTAAACAATGGAGAAAAACAGCAGGCTTACAAGTTGTTTATCCCAAACTCCGTTGTTTAAAGTGTCGTGTGGAGGGAACCCCCCTCTCCCCGTGTACTATTCCGTTTGGTCATAGAGTTCGCCGGCCGGAGCAGCCGAAAACTCCCTGGCTGCTCTGATAGAGCCGGCAGAACTTGCGGTGCATGCTGGGATACTGAGGGAGGTGGGAGGGAGGAGACGCAGCAGCCCAGAAGGATGCCGGGACTTTCAGCCGTGCAACG
Organism: Anniella stebbinsi; assembly: GCA_029215795.1. Taxonomy (NCBI): domain Eukaryota; kingdom Metazoa; phylum Chordata; class Lepidosauria; order Squamata; family Anniellidae; genus Anniella; species Anniella stebbinsi. The sequence goes on from JARDYH010000001.1 coordinate 368,055,921, forward strand.
GGGGGAGGGGCAACATGTCGTGTGGCGGATGCTGCGCCGCCGCCGCCAAAATAGCGCACGGTCAGTATGCTATTCCCCCCCCTCCGTTGCCTAAAGTGTCATCCGAACTCAGCTTATATGTCTAGTACAAAGAAATGTGATGGGAGCTATTCAGGCAAAATGGCACCCCAAAGTGGACTAAGTTAGACTTCTGTCTTAAGACCTCAGTTTCAGTCTTATGGGAGACACCAACTTTCTTGTGCTTCCATGTGGAGGCTCTCTGTTTTTGTCTTGGGTGTATACATTCAGACACGTGCACTTAAGGAACCGTGCATACGTGGAGAATTGCTTTGTTAGCACAAGAACCCCTGTATCATGTTGTAACTTTATTTCTCTAGGATGAGTTCCCTGAGCAATTGGCATTTTGCCAGGAAACATCCCCAAACATTTGGGCGCCGCCAGTAACTGCACTGCACAGCTTGAGGGTTGTAATCTCAGAGAAGATGCGCCATTCTCTGGTTGCCTGGGGCACTAAGATGTCTTGCAGATTTCACACTGGAAAGTCAATTGAGCTAGAAGTCTCAAGGCTCTGGCAAGGCTTGCCACAACAGGTGCTACTGTTTCTAGGATGCTAAAGCACAAACAGGGAACACAGAGGACAGCATAAGTGCAGAGGCAGTCCCTTCTTCCTACAAATGGGAAATCCCTTTGACTCTTCGGCGAAATTCAAGGTGGTTGGCCCAACAGCAGTAGCGAAGCGTGGGGTTGCTTGGGTGAAGATGACAATGTTTTTAGAATGCAACCCGAGAGGTGTGGAAGAGGGCCGCTTTTGCATCACGCAGCGCTGTGTGTGGCCTGAGAGTTGTGCCAAGCACCCTCCGTGAAATCGCAAGGGATTCCCAGATGCACCTTTGGGATTCTGTGGTAGGAAAGATTTTGGGGCTGGCCTGGGCGATATTCAGATGCCATCGAAAGCAGGAGTTTAAAAGGTAAGCACAAGTGCATATTATTTCCAATTGGTGAAGTAAAATGAAGCCGTCACTCAATGCAGAACACCATGGACATCTCTCTGGAGAAGCCAATTGCTGGAGAATGTGTTGTAGAAAAGGTTTCATTGCGGTAAAACGAATGTGCTGGGACTATCAACTCGCTTTTATTGCAACTGCTACATTTTTGCATAAATAGCTAGAGAGCTTGTAAAGAGGGGAAAGTACAATTTATTGTGGCATGATGCTAACCTATTTACCTTTTGACTTGCTACAAAACTTTTATGGAAATGCAGGGGTTTGGGGAACCACCCCTCCTCCCTCAAGACGATGTGGAATTGCATAAATGTAAATGTTTCGCACCACTTACCATGAAAGCTGCCTAACTAGTAGACGCCATCCTTGATGACCCTGGTTATGGGAGCTTTGGAGGGAACAGTTCATGGTAGATCGCCAAGAAGTTTCCCATGAGTAGAGTGGTGAACATGTTCAGTGAGAAGAGCTAAATGCGGATCTCAAACACTTGGGGGCCACGTGGTGGACATTGCAAATGGAGTAAGAAGCTGCCCAAAGCAGAAACCACCAGGTACAGAGAATACCTTATTGCCACGTCAATTCCCTAAAACATTTCCCACTGATTGGAGCAGTGGGAGGGGAATGATGCACCTCCAGAAAGCACATAATTCCCTCCCACCATGTGAATGGTGGCCTTAAAGGGGAAAGCATGTCTTTCCAGGACAATATAGAAAATTGCAGAAAATCCCTCCTGCAAGATAGAACAAAAAACCAGAACAATCCGGGGAAATCCTGACAGTATGAGAAACACCATTTTGCTCTGGGTTGCTGATGTCCCTAAATTCAACGATGGTCCCAAGAAGAGCAGAACATATCCCTCTTTAGCACTGGTGGGGGAAGGAGTCACATTACTTGCTTTACAGATATTCTCAAAGAAGCATCGGATCCAGACACGAGGAAGTAGCAAAAGCCAGGGCTATGCAAAATGCTCTTCTGTTTTTGATTTTTGGGTCAAAACAATGGTGCTTCAGGGGTTGGAAAGAAATATTTCTTGGAAAACCACTCAATATGAGAATGATTTTCAGCCTTCGCTACCATTGTTTACTTTACCTGCTGCTGCTTCAGCATTATTCCCACCCTCAATTACTCTTTTTTTTCTGGATTAGTCAAATAGACAGTCCCATCTTACTGGGGAGCATGTAGTTAATACGATGACGTTATAATGCAATGTAGTCAACGGGACAATTTGCAAGAACTGCAGAGCATGCTGGGCATGTGTGCCTGCCATTTTGAATATGCGACCCCTGGGGTTAAACAATAACCCTACTACTAATCAAGGTTTTTAACCCTCAAATAACCCACGATGGCTGGGTTCGCATGACATGGCGCAACCCCTGATATCCCAGTTGGGGGTTGCCTATTCAAAATTGTGGCCGCACTCAGCACATCATGGACCTGTCCATGTCGTGCAAACTAGGTCCATCGGATTTTGCTACAATAATGTCAGGAACTGCTAACCTTTGCTCCATGTGGTGACTCGTGTCACTACAATTGATCAATGAAGAACCTTCTAACCCAGCCGTGCTGACTGGGGCTGATGGGCATTGAAGTCCAAAACAGCAGAGGGTACCAGGTGGGGAAGGTGGTTCTAAAGTGAACATTGGCTCCTCTTGGGCAGGAAAGAGCAAAAGAGAGCCTCAGTGGAACTTTGCTTGAAGAGCAAGGTCTACATGAGCTCTGCTCCTGTCTTTTTGCGTTTCCTTTGAACCTGAATCCTGGTTTGTTCTCCCATCATGCCTCCTGGTTTGCCCTCTGTTCCAGATTGTTCTTCAATATAGAATCCTGGTTCCCAGTTCCTGGCTCAGGCCAGACTGCTGCCCATGTCTCAGAACTGATTCATAGAAAGCCAATGGAGAGTGAAAGCAATGGATCCTTGATCAGTCACATGGGTGATCCCAACCTATCAGAGATCACATCGTAGTAAATGGGATGACGTAATAAGACTGCACAGGCAATCAGATTTTGTTATGTGCCGACATCACTGAGGGCAAAACATGTCAATTCAGAGTGAAGGCAATGTTCCTGAACAGAGTAACCCTTTTGGCCACCTTTCAAACAATCACACCCACACTACTGATAGTTGCTTTTGATGCTGTTGAAAGTGTTTCCCCCCAAATCAATAAGTACTTTGGCTCAGCCCTGGCAACCACTCCAGCAATGTTAATTGGCCTCCTGGGAAAGTTTTAGAGGCAATAGCGATGCCCAGTAGGTCAGAGCAGAGTAAATCCCTCAAACACAGTTTGGTTTGGGGCCCTTGTATTCTTTGATAGTGCTCTAAATAGGGATTTCTTCTTACATGAATCTAGTTCTAAAATCCCTGATCAACTCAGTCTAAATGCATTTCTTAATCTGATGCATGCTCCCAGTATGCTATGACTTTGGCATGCCTCTGAGATATACAAGTCCTACTTTCGCAGGTGCTTTATCCATTATTGCCTTAGTTCCAGCCCATTTACACACACCTGCTAAAACAAGTGTCACATCCCTTTTTTCCTCCCCTTACACGGAAGCCTCAAACCACCCACTTTTATACCGGCTTCGATGGCTGCTGCATTACAAGAATCGTGGAGCCATTATGGTTCCATGTTACTTTCTCCCCTCTTCCTGGTAATAGTATATTGCAATCTATGGTACAAAGTCATCACGTGAGGCTGGGCCGTCCCACATGCCCTGCCTCACGTCATTGGAGCAGGGGAAATACGCAATGCAATGACATCATGACAGGAATTGGGTAATAGTAAAATCTAAGCAGGTGTTACCAGGAAGAGGGGAGAGAGACATAGAACTCCATCACTAGGCTGGCCAGAGAAAATCCAGGTCAGGGCTCATGTAACTTTAACAGTTGTAGAGAAAAGGGAATTTCAGCCAGTGTCATTTGTATGCAATTAGTTCCTGGTGAAATTCCCTCTTCATCACAACAGTTAAAGGTGCAGGCACTATACTAGAGTGACCATATACAAAAGAAGGCAGGGCCCCTGCAACTTTAACTGTTGAGATGAAGAGGGAATTTCACCAGGAACTAATTGCATACAACTGACACTGGCTGAAATTCCCTTTTTTCTACAACTGTTAAAGTTACATGAGCCCTGACCTGGATTTTATCTGGTCAGCCTATCCATCACACCAGCGATTTAGTACACTCTCGCCATGCCTGGTGTACGGATTTGCAGCACGGTACGCTGTGCCTGTCCTGCGGACGCCCCACCTCTTTCCCAGCCTTTCCTAGATCACTAAAAGTCTGGATTATTTTCCCTAAGCGCATTTAATGCGCCCTAAGTCTCCGTGTAGTTTGAAAGGAACTGGGGGCTTGAATGGATTGCATCAGTTCCTGGCAGGGAAAAGCGATCTCTTCCAGCAGCCGGCTCCAAGCCTCAATATAAAAACCAAACCTTGCACCCCAGGCTCAAACGTGTTTTTTAAATCATACAACGCCTGAATCTCTGTAGGGACAGGATTGTACTCCCTCGATGCCCCCAAAGAGCCAGACTAAAGGGTTGTTCCATTTTTGCCTGGCATAAAGGCAGTCTGGTTGAAGTGCTCATCTGACAGGACCTGACTGGAGGGAGGAAGGGGAAGGGCAGAGTGGAGTGGAGTGGAAGAGCGAAGAAACAAAAGAGCAAAAGAGCAGCTGTTCAGCTGAAAGGGATCATAAGCTTGAGGCGCATCTGCCTCAGAGGTAAAAAAACACGGAGGCAAATTAGCGGGGGGAAATTAGGTGTGATGGCGGCCGTAGAAGTGTGGCAGCTCCATGTTTCTTGGAACATCTAGTTCCATTCTTAGATTGCATATGCTTAGGTTCTGCGGTTTCAGATTGACTCATGAACCCACCCCCTAAATGCGCGTGTGCACACACACACACACATCAATGTACCTTCACATCCCACCAGTTCCTTCCTTCCACTTTGCACACAGAAGATCCTAACTTCAATTGTTCGAATCTGTAGTTTAAAGGATTGGGTAGCAGGTGATGGGAAAGAGTTTCCCTGGAGAGCTGCCTGACGATACTGGACTAGATGGATTGATGGGCTGACTCAGTATAAGGCAGCGTCACACGGTCATAGTATTGATTTAACACCAATCAGGTGCTAGACGCCATACAGAATGCAAAAGTGACAGTTGAGAACATTATTGCTTTCCAGATTCTTCAATCCACATGTATTTTCTCCCTGTAGGGATGACATGACCAGCTTGGTGGGTTTCTCCTAGAGAGAGTAGTAAGCATTTAAGAACATATTGGTCTGGGGGAATCAGACTAATCGCCTATCTAACACAGCACTCTGTTCACACTCTGTTCACAACCAGATGCCTGTAGGAAGCACACAAGGAGGACATGAATGCAACATCCCCACTGCATCATGTTCCCAGTAATTAGTATACAGGCACATACCGTATCTGATACTAGAGGTAATACATAGCCACCATGACAAGTAGCTATTGATACTCTTATCCTCCATGAACTTGTCTAATCCCCCTTTAAAGCATCCAAGGGTGTGTCTTCATGGCTCCGCGTTGGCCTCGCTCTGCTGCTGAACCCCACGGTTTCGCTGCTGCGGGATGGCGGCTCGTTATGCAGATTGCTGGAGAGAGAATGAGGTTTTCCGGCAGTCATTCAGGTACCAATGCCCACCCCTGCAGTCTCCGGCTTCCGGCGACCAATCAGCTGTCTCCATACACCCCTGGACTGCCCCTGGCTCCACACCGAAGCAAGGTCACATGGCGGAAGGGCCGTGGTGACCTTGCTCTGAAGGAAAAAGTTGGCGTAAGTCCCTGACTTTCCTACTGCGCGCTTTCATCTATTTGCCCTGCAGCGGCTGTGAATCGGCGGCAGCGCCAATTCACAGCCACTGCTGGGCGAAGACAATGTTTAGACAGCCCCCAAATTGGTACTCCGCTTGTTAGTATGCAACTAGGTGGCCTTCGTTACATTTTGTGGTAAAAAATTCCATAGTTTCACTCTGCACTGCGTGAAGAAGGACTTCCTTTTATCTATCCTGAATCTCCCACCCATCAGCTTCATGGGATGACCGCCATTGGGTTCTAGTATTACGGGAGAGGGAGAAAAATCTCTCCCTCTTCCATGGTGGTGAACTGGGGAGTTCAGGGTTCACAGCCTCAGGTAAGCCACTTCATCGGCAACATAGGATTATAATATTGACTTACTTTTGTGGGGCTGCTTTAAGAATAACTATGACAGCGTGTTCCAGCCTTCCTTGAACTGGTGCACTCCCATTGTGTTGGACTACAAACTGAATAATTCCTACCATGCTAGCTGGGGATGATGGGAATTGCAGTCCAACACATCTAGAAGGTGCTAGGTTAAGGAAGGCTAAAGCAGAGCATTTTGCACACTTTAATGAACTTTATAACTCCTACATATGTTTTGACGTGGGATGGCTAATGGCCAGAAGGGTATTTTGATTAACAACCTGATCCTGTCAGAGTGGTTAGGCTATATAGTAAAGTCAGTGCCACCTGCCAGTAAGGACTTCAGTTCAAATATACAGAGCGCATGCACTTGGGTCAGGTGGAAAGTGTTAGTAGATTGAGGGGTGTAAAGGGAACAAATGTGTCTCCCAAAAGGCCCTCCATCAAGAGGCCAGTTGGCTGTGGTCCATGCTTGAGATAGCAAAATAGTAATGTTTATATGATATTCACACAATATCTAATTGCTTCCCCTAGTAGCAATCAACTGGGTCTTTACACAGATCCCACAAGGAGAGATGTAAAAATAAAGTGGAGAATATGAGGCCATCCAGATATTGTTTGACTGCAGATCCCATCAACCCTAGAATCATAGAATCATAGAATAGTAGAGTTGGAAGGGACCTATAAGGCCATCAAGTCCAACCCCCTGCTCAATGCAGGAATCCACCTTAAAGCATCCCTGAGAGATGGCTGTCCAGCTGACTCTTGAAGGCCTCTAATGTGGGAAAGCCTACCATCTCCCTAGGTAATTGGTTCCATTGTTGTACTGCTCTAACAGTCAGGAAGTTTTTCCTGATATTCAGCTGGAATCTGGCCAATGCTGAGGAATGCTGGGAGTTGTAGCCCAACAGGTTTCCTGCTCCTGGCGTGGAACATCTCCATTTCTCGAAAATATCCTTTTCTTTAGGAGTGATCTGCGGGCAAAATATTCATCATAAGCAGCTGAAAAAGCTGGTTAAATGGGTTCCCTTAGTATGCATATCAAGTTTCAGGTGGCTTGACTTCACAGTCTTGGCACTATGGTGCTGATAGACAGACCGACACATGTCCTTTTTTATTATTATAGATTTTGAGAACTGTAAGGGCGGGTAGGTTTTACACAAAAGTAAGACCTGACAGTGGCAGAAGCACAGGCTGTTTTTTTTAAACTCTGAGATGGGGTTTAAAAGGGAATGGGAGGATACTATGGGAGAATGGGTGTAAGATGCTACTCAGTGGGAACGGATAGGCAGGTTTAGAGATGAATGGATTTGTAAGGTCCTATCTGTGTATTGCGGATTGTCAGGAGCATTTCATTCTCATTGACGATATCGGATCTTTTTCTAATTTCCCAAATTTGTGCAAATTTACACTTGTGAAAATCCCCCTCAAAATGCGCATTTTCATGCTTTACAGGGAAAATGTGCATTTTCAGCCAGTGTTTTTTAATTATATGTATTTTTCTATTATTAAATTACAAAATACTGGAAAGTTAAAAAAACAAACAAAAAACCCACCAGTCTTCAAGTCCACATGTGTCTCGGGAAAAGCCTGAATCCACGGGCCAGATTCATAAAAATCAGAAGTCATTTGATTCCATTGCGGATTTCTCTGACTTCCCTGGGCAGGTTTGATGAGGACTGGACAGCTATAGAGTTTGTTTTGCAGCTCAGTTCAATTCATGTTTAATTGGAAGTGTTAAATGGAATTCAATGGGGCTTACTCTTGGTACATTTATTTATTGTATTTCTATGAACCGCTCTCTGGGCGGTTTACAAAAAATTAAAGGCTGCCCCATAACAGTGTTCGCATAACATCTTATGACAAGAAAATAATAATAATAATAATAATAATAATAATAATAATAATAATAATTGTTTATAACCCGCCTCTCCCTCCAGATCGAGGTGGGGAACAACAATAAATATAAAACACAAGGACCACAAAATAGATGAAATATTAAAACAAATAAAAACTAATACATCATTAAAAACATCTTAAAATTCAACTGTGTAGGCCTGCCGGAAGAGAGCAGTCTTCACGGCTCTCTTAAATTCAAGAAGACTGCTCAGTTGGCGAATCTCTCCCGACAGGCTACTCCACAGTCCGGGAGCGGCAGAAGAGAAGGTCCTCTGGTTAACACTTGTCAGCATAGTTCTGGCTGATTGAAGTAAATTCTTCCCAGAGGACCTGGGTGTGCAGGGCAGATTATACGGGAGAAGGCGATCCCACAGGTAACCTGGACCCAAACCATGTAGGGCTTTAAAGGTAATAACCAACACTTTATACTTTGCCCGGAAACTGATTGGCAGCCAATGAAGTGATTTCAAAATTGGTATTATGTGGTCACCCCTAGGTGTACTGGTGACCAACCTGGCTGCCATATTTTGAACTAGTTGAAGTTTCCAGACTAGGCACAAAGGTAGCCCTATGGACAGCGCATTGCAGAAGTCAAGCCTTGAAGTTACCAGCGCGTGCACTACCGTCTTTAGGTTTTCCAACTCTAGGAAGGGGCGCAGCTGGCGTATCAGCCGAAGCTGATAGTAGGCACTCCTGGCTGTCATGTCTAGCTGGGCGGTCATTTGGAGCGATGGATCCAGGAGTATCCCCAAGCTGCGAACACAGTCTTTCAGGGGGAGTGTAACCCCATCCAGAACTGGTTGACACACCTCCAAACCCAGGTTGGGGCTTTTGGTTCAAAATTACATTCCCTCCGCCACCGTTTTTCATGAAAATAGTCTCCCCCTGCAAAAACAGGCCATTTTCTCCTTTGTTTGGGGAAGGGAGGGTGAATTTTTTTCAAATTTTTTTTAAGGTGGTTGCTGCTTACCTTACTTAACCTTGCAAGGTTGCTGAGGGATTTCCTTCTCCCCCCTTGCTTTCTAATTTTTTTTTGTTCATTTAAAGTCCCAGCTTCTCGACAGCTGCATTTCTTGGAATACTGTGGGAATGATGCAATGCCACATGACGTGGTTTCTCTCTCGAGGCATTTTAGGACTTGCAGCCAGTGGGAAGCTCCAAGGAGAGCCTCACGTTGCTTTGGGTGGTGCAGGGCTCTTTAATTTTAAATTAAGAAAGCAGGGAAGCGGGACAGAAAATCCTTGGACTTGGATGGGCGACACAGGGCCTGTAGCTCCCTGTCCTCCTTGGCGGCGTCTGCCACCCTCCCGCGTTTGGTGGCGTGGCAGCGTCTGTGGCAAAAAAACAAACAAACAACCCCTTCCAGTGGCTTGGCACTGAAATTTGTCAGCAAACTGCTACAGAGCCTTAGAATGGTGAAATTGAGCTTGTTTTCTAAAGGCGCTGTAGCGGCTTGCACCATCCGGAGTACATGCAGAAAGACAGGGCTGCTCAGGTACCTTGGTCCCAAGCTGTGAAAGGCCTTCAAGGTCAAAGCCAGCGCTTTGAAATGGGCCCGGAGTCATTTTGTTCAAAGGTTCAGCTTCCAGGATTGTATGGAATCATTGGCTAGATCCACAGCATGCTTTATAGCGGTAACGAAGTAAACTGATAACTGTTGGGGCACAGGATACATTACATAGGCCACCATTCATAGGGCTCATCTTGACGATGGTGCTTTGGCGCCGTGAACCCCCAAAGCCCCGCATTTGCGCTCCTTCGCATTATCCCCATGCGAAGGAGCCAGCACGGGGCTTTGCTTGAGAGGAGGAGGAGCGCCCTCCTCCTAGTGGTGCTTCGTCGCAGCGGAGCTTCGGGGGTTTGCCCCTGGATGGCTTCGTGATGGCGGCTGCGTCATGTAGATGACCTGCCATCACTGCGGATCCACCCCGGGGCAAACCCCTCCTCAAGATGTACCCGTAGTGTTATTTCCTGCTTTTTAATCCACATCCATAATGATTTGACACAAGGAGCGGCATCACACAGGGGAAAATCGTGTTTGCTTACCGTCACTTCTCCGCCCGCCCGTTTGTTCCTCATTACTTCCTCTTTGGAAAGGGGAAGTAAACAACGTGCACGTGGTCCATTCAGTGGGCTGTTTTGATCTCACTGCTTCTTCCGCACATAGTAGGAGATAACGGCAACTTCTGTCTTTAAAAAGAAGTCAGACTTATTGGGTTTTTTTGTCGCGCAAAGAAAGCTAGAAGGGGTGGGAGGCGCACGGGAGGCAGATGTCATCATGAGAGGGACCCGCAAAAACCCATGAGTGCCCAGTAACAAGCGTGCAATAAAATGCTCGTCTGTTGGAGCGCACAGTGCAGATCTGGCCATCATCATAATCATATCTATAGATGTCTCTCTATAAATACTGGTTCTCAACATTCTGTCATATTCTAGGACAGGGGTGTGGAGAGTGTGGCCCTCCAGATTTTTTGGGACTGCAACTCCCAGCATTCAACTGCAGCTGGGGAATGTGTGGCCCTCCAGCAACAACTGGAGGGCCTCACCTTCCCCATCCCTGGTCTAGAGTGACATTTAAAGGGGCCCTGAGTTAAAAGGTCCCCCAAGTCAGCACAAAAACAAAACAAAGCATTTTTCTGTGGTCAAAGTAGAGATGTGGTCCTCAAAGTGATTTGCATTGTGCATGCCAGATATAGAAGTCAATGGAGGCCATTCTCTGGTGTGGGGAGAAATAAGATTGTGTTGGGGGCAAAACTTCCTGTTAACTCTGATACTGGGTGGCCTAGCCCCCATGGGCCAGATTTTTCAGGAAGGGAAGAAGGTTACAATGTGGTTCCCTGAAATATACATGCCTTCCCTCCAGCACCTATCATTACAAGCAATTCCTTGTAAAGATAACAATGTTATTAATTTTAGTGTTTTGCGTAAAAGTGCAACACTCGATGAATTGCGCTTTGTGGTATGATGTATAGATTTCTGTAGTTGTACTGCTAACCCAAATGAGAAAGGAGATAACCTGGAAATGCTGTTCCTCCATGGACATTGTTGTTCTAGTGATGGGTCTGTCAGCATTTCCATTATAAATCCCTGTTTTTCAGGGGGTTATAAGTCAGCCGTAAAAATTCTCTCTCCAGGCTAAACTTCTCATGCATCTGTGCTTCCCAGTCTTGAGAGAATTTTTTGAAAAAAAAATATATTATTAGTAGTATTTAAGCACACACACACCGAGGGCTTCAAAAGATGTGTACAAAATTTCAAGACGTAAAATGGCCAAAAGGAGAGGGAGCGAGGAAAGGGTTAGGGTGAGGAAAAGAAAAGAAAAGAAAAATAGTGATTGGATACAGATGTTTTCCTTTGTGCTTGTATAACTCAAAATTGCTGACTTATTTCGGCAGTAATTGTGGGTAGATGTTAGGTTAAAATGGTGGATTTAGTGCCATTCCTTTTATTTTTATTTTTTAAAATGGTGCTGGTATTTGACAAGCAAATAGAAAACAGACCATAATGCCATGTTCACTCATGAAGAAACTGACCCACATGTAAACTGACCTCCTTAAAAACCAGTCCTGTGTTCCTCTCATTGAGGTTGATTTCAGTATCTCAAAGGCCACTTTATATAATCCTAAAAAACAAACAATTTGCAGTTTGTTAATGTGTGTTCCTCCCCCCCCCCCCATATAAATGCTGTAAAGAGCTCCGTTTTGAGCCTAATGTGAAGTGGTCCTTAGGCTAGGCTTCAATTGGCAAGAGGGACCCAAATCTTTCTCGCTGGAAAATGCACAATTTCTTCTCCATCTCACAGATACACCACGCTACGGGGAGCGGGGGGAGGAGGGGGGATCAGTTCATCTTTGTGCACTGAGTGAAAGGGACTGGCTCATGCATTCATGTCCATCCTTTAATGAGTCCAACATGCTCAAGAGCGTGTTGTCCTGGCCTGAGCACCTGGGTGGGTGGCGCCCTTGGCAGCCACAACTGTGGCCATCATCCTTATTTTCCTAAAATGCAGTGTGCCAGATGCTGAGGTTTTGCACATTCTGGGTAACCCACCCCCACCCCTCTCTGGCCACTGAGAGGACCAGACGTAGGTAGTAGGAGGGTGGGGGAGCTAAAGGCATCATCAGTGGTGTGGGCTCCAGCATTTGCCATGTGATAGTGCCGGGCCTCCATCAAGTGAGGATGTGCACATGTAAGACCTCCATCACATCTAATTCCACCCCCCCTGGTTTTTTAAATTTTACCTCTGAGGCAGAAGTGCGTCAAGCTTATGATACCTTTCAGCTGAAGAGCTGCTCTTTCGCTCCTTCCCTCTTCCGCTCCACTCTACTCCACCCCTCCCTTTCTCTTTCCTCCTCCAGTCAGGTCCTGGCAGATGTGCATTCAACCAGACCACCTCTTTGCCTGGCAAAAATGGAACAACTCTTTAGCCTGGTTCTTTGGGGGCGTCAAGGGAGGACAATCCCGTCTCTGCAGAGGTTCAGGCGTTGTATGATTTTTAAAAAGGCTTTCCAGCCTGGGATGCAAGGTTTGGGTTTTATATTGAGGCTTGGAGCTGGCTGCTTTTCCCTGCCAGGACCTGATGCAATCCATTCAAGCCCCCAGTTCCTTTCAAACTACACAGAGGCTTAGGGTGCATTGAATGCGCTTAGGGAAAATCATCCAGACTTTTAGCGTTCCAGGAAAGGCTGGGGAAGAGGCGGGGTGTCAGCAGGACAGGCATAGCGTCATGTGAGTACCATGCTGCCAGTCCACACACCAGGCATGGCGAGAGTGCACTAAATCGCTGGTGTGATGGAGCTCATGGTCAGCTGCTCAGAGAAGCAGCTGGGCAGATGCAGGCATGGGAAGGGAGGAAGGCAGCCAAAGTCGCAGGAGAATGGCCATGTTGTCCTGGGGGCATCAGCTCTTCATGGGCTTTTCTGGCTACTGGAAGCCGCTCTTTACAGGCCGCCTCTTGCTAGTGACTGACACTGTCAGCTGTGGGGTGCTCATGGCTGCGGGGGACATGCTCTGCCAAGCCTGGGAGATGAGGCAGGATCCCCCAACGCAAGTGGGACATGGCCCGTCCAGGTTGGAGGTGTTCTGAGGTGGCCCCCATGATTTTCCCAGCTGGGTCCCCCTCCTCTATTAGCTGCCTCAATACAAAATTGTTATAATCATTACAAGGTGACAATCAAATCAAAATCTTTGGCTGAGAGCTCAATGTTGTTTTTAAATGAATATTATCTTTGTCTGTTGTCTGTTTTTATGTTTTTTAAATTTTGTATATCGATTTTTAATGTTTAAGTTTTTGTAAACCGCCCAGAGAGCTTTGGCTATGGGGCGGTATAGAAATGTAAATAATAATAATAATAATAATAATAATAATAATAATAGATAATAATAACAGTACTGAAGACAGTATTTTTGTCTCATATTTATTTATTATTTATTGTATTTGTAACATTTATATGCTGCTGAATATAACAGAATTCCTCAGCCTCTCATATGAAAACACAGTGCTTTTCAGTGGAGTTCAGTTCCTATGTTCAGCAGCCAGAATCACCCGTACAGTAACGAAGGGCAGAGAATTCAGTTGAGTGTGTGAAGTAGGGATGAGCAAACTTGAGCTCCATCACACCAGCGATTGAGTGCACTCTTACCATGTGCGGATTGGCAGCACGGTACTCACATGACACCGTGCCTGTCCTGCTGACACCCTGCCTCTTTCCCAGCCTTTCCTAGAATGCTAAACGTCTGGATCGTTTTCCCTAAGCGCAATTAATGCGCCCTTAAGCCTCCATGTAGTTTTAAAGGAACTGGGGGCTTGAATGGATTGCATCAGGTCCTGGCAGGGAAAAGCGATCTCTCCCAGCAGCCATGTCTAAACCAGGGGGGGGGGGGGATTAGGTATGATGGAGGCCCTTGTCTCCTTCCATTCCACATCATATTACCTTTCCCCCCCTACTCACCATTCATCTTTGCCTTCAAGCAATCCGTCGCAACATTCTTTCTTCCTCCCACCACCAGTATAAGTTCTACCCTCCTTCGCTGTATGATGCTCTGCCTGTTTTCCCTGTGGGATCTGTCGCTTGCTGCTCCTGAGGTTGCCTTTTCTTTACAGAGTACAAAAGGGGTGAGGGTGCTGCGTGCCTACAATGGACACCTGCTGAAATCCCCTTTTCTGTGCAACTGTTAAAGATACAGGATCCTTGTCAGTCAACCTACGCTGTTACTGCCAGTAACTAAGCCTTAGGGAAGGCATTTGAACCTCTTCAAATGGGGAAAAATGGCGTAAAAGCCTAGAAACCACCCAAGATTCAGAGGAAAGGGAGTTGGGCCCCCTGGGGAACTCCAGAGGATTGAATCGGGGCTTCAGGTGGGCTGGAATTGTCCAATGTTCCAACACCCTTGCTATACATCTTTACCCAGGGATATGTCCCTCTATGCTCAATGGGACTTGTTCCTAAGCAAGTGTTGATAGGATTGCAGTCTAAGGAGGGATCTACACTACTGCTTTATAACGGTTTATAACAGTTTTAAATAGGGATGTGCAGGGACCCCCGGATCGGATCGGGACCCAGATTGGGACCTTCGCGGCCTAGTTCTCAGTAGTGCACCAGGTGATGATCATCACCTGGCGCGTTACTGAGAGGCAGGCCCTGAAGCCTGTTTTTCAGTAGATCCGAGCACCGGAGGGAAGCGGCCACCCTAGCAGGCAAGTGGGCCCCTCTCCCCCTCCCCCCTTGCGCTCCTTACCTGCCGGGGTGCCCACTTCCGTCTGCTGCTGCGATCTACTGAGAAACAGGCTTCGCGGCCTAGTTATCAGTAGAGCACCAGGTGATCACCCAGTGCTCTACTGGGAACTAGGCCGTGAAGCCTGTTTCTCAGTAGATCGCAGCACCGGAGGGAAGCGGCCGCCCCAGCAGGTAAGTGGGGCCCTCCCCCTCACGCTCCTTACCTGCCGGGGCCGTCCGCTGCCGTCCGCTGCCGCCTGTGGGCGCCAGCGGACGGCTCTGGCAGGTAAGCCCCCTCCTCCCCCTTGCGCTCCTTACCTGCTGGGGCCGTCTGCTACTGAAAGGCAGGCCACAAAGCCTGTTTCTCAGTAGAAGGGGGCAGCGGACAGCAGCGGATGGCCTGGCAGGTAAGGAGCGCAAGGGGGAGGAGGGGGCTTACCTTCCGGGGTAATCTGCTGCCATCCGCTGCTGCCTGCAGGTGCCAGCGGATGGCAGTGGACGGCCCTGGCTGGTAAGGAGCGCAAGGGGGAGGAGGAGGTCCGATCCTCTGATCTTATCCGAACCGGATCGGGTCCTTTCAGACCGGTTCGGATGAGATTGGACGATCCAGAAGCCAGGATTGGAATCAGATAATGTTATCCGATTTCGGTCGGATCGGCTCCGGATCGTGGATCGTGGATTGGACCTGATCCAATGCACACCCCTAGTTTTAAACCATTACAAATGGTATATAACTGTTATAAACTGTTATAAACTGTTTTTAAGTGTTATATCCTGTTTGGTGTAGGTCAGTCCTGAGTCTGTTAAGGGCTGCAGCTTGAGAGGTGCATTTATTTATTTATTTATTAAATTAATATCCCCCTTTTCCAGCAAACATTATTATTATTATTATTATTATTATTATTATTATTATTAACATTTATATACCGTCCCATAGCCGAAGCTCTCTGGGCAGTTTACAAAAATTAAAAGATTGAACATTAAAAAGTCAATATACAAAATTTTAAACCATAAAAACATAAAACAGCTGATATTTAAAACATTTTAAACTTTTAAGCCTGGCCACAAAGTCAGCTAAAACTTCAACTTAAGCTGTCAAAATGCCTGGGAGAAAAGAAAAGGTAGCTAACCGTAAGCAAATTGAGATTAAAAACCGTTCTTAAAACATAACATAAAAACAAATAATTAAAAACGCAAAAATAACATGGCATCCAACCCAATAAAAACCCCTTTCAGCAACAGACCACTTTTATATGCAAAAGGCCCTGCTTAATAACCATAGAATCATAGAAGAGTAGAGTTGGAAGGGACCTATAAGGCCATCAAGTCCAACCACCCTGCTCAGTGCAGGAATCCACCTTCAAGCATCCCTGACAGATGGTTGTCCAGCTGCCTCTTGAAGGCCTCTAGGGTGGGAGAGCCCACCACCTCCCTAGGTCATTGGTTCCATTGTCATACTGCTCTAACAGTCAGGAAGTTTTTCCTGATGTCCAGCCGGAATCTGGCTTCCTGTGACTTGAGCCCATGATTCCACAACCTGCACTCTGGGATGATGGAGAAGAGATCCTGGCCCTCCTCTGTGTGACAGCCAGGAGATCATTAATCTCACACATTTTTTTTTTTTTTTTTTTGCAAACTCATTTAGGAGAGCCAGTGTGGTGTTGTGGCTAAAGTGTTGGCCTGGGAGTCAGGAGATCCGGGTCCCCACTTGGCCATGGAAACCCACTGGGTGACTTTGGGCCAGTCACAGACTCTCAGCCCAACCTACCTCTCAGGGTTCATAGAATCATAGAATAGTAGAGTTGGAAGGGGCCTATAAGGCCATCAAGTCCAACCCCCTGCTCAGTGCCTTTGCCTGCTGGCAGAAGGATGCTAGAAAGGGGGTGAAGGGCTGTCTTCCTTGGCAGGGGGAATAACGTCACACGACACCCCCCTCCCCGGGCACTGTCCCAGGCTGTGGTGAGATGCCTGCCCTTAGCAGCATGAGTTTGTGGGTAAGCGTCCTACAATCTAAAATTTTATTTACACAGAAAAACTTTGTGTTTTGAAATACATTGTCTTTTTATTTTTTGAAACAAATTATATTGATGATACTTAGAACTGAAATTTTGAATTTACAAGTGTGTCCCACATTTGAAAAACCTGGAACTTCAAAATTGCAGTTCCACATTTGTTTCCGTTTGCCTGTATTCTTTTATTTTGCCTTATTTTTCTATTACCTCCTGAAATTGTCTGGCTGTACAAAACAGCCACATTTGAAATAGCTAACAATGCCACATTCCCCCAGACTGTGCTGAAATCTTTCTCCATGACGTTTCTAACATTCTGTGATATATAATGACCCCATCACATCTTAAGCATTCCCTTACATCAGTACAAGAGGCCGTGCGCTGTGGCTGGTTTTCATTTTATGAACATCTGGGCTGATGCGATCAGTTCACAACGGCCCTCATTTTTTTGGGGGGGTCTCTTTTATTAATACTTGTGAATTACATCTCTTCTGCCGTGTGCATATTGCTTCAGTTTGGCAGGAAAGTTGCTGATAACTTCCATTAAGTCAGGCACAATTATTTCCATATCCAGAAGGTTGTCTACCGATAGGGTGTGGTGGCTCATCTGTTTTAAGAACATAAGAACAGGTCTATTGGGGTTCTTCTAACTTAGCATCCTGGGCTGGTCCACGTAAATTCTTCAGGTGTAGACGACTCTGCCCCCTGCCAGGATTGTAAAGAGGTTGTCTGAGTTGTGATTTCACAAGCCTTTCTGATGTAAGGTACGCTGTGGAAAGTTGTGGTTGTGACGGAACGATTCAGCAATGTGGACAGAAGAAGAAACTGTCAGATGAAAGCATATTGGTGAGCCAGTCAAGTTCATAGGTAGCCATGTGCTGGCCTGGGCATTCAGCACAGATTAGGAGTGGGTGAGAGATTCACTCCATTGTTGTTTTCAAATGGATTTACCCTGTTTGTACCTCCCAGAACTGAATTTTATATATTTATTCTTTATTTCCTATTACAATTATATCCCACCTTTTTTCATTTGGCAAGGAATTTGTGCCAGCTTACATGATTGTCCTCCTCCTCTCCATTTTATTGCCCCAACAGCCCTGTATGGTAGGTTAGGCTGAGTCAGTGACCGGCCCAAAGTCACCCAGTGAGCTTCATGGCTGAATGGGGACCAGAACCTGGATCTCCCGAGTCCCAGCCTAACACTCTAACCGCTACACCACACTGGCTCTCCCGAATGCCATCCTGCATGCAATTTGCAGTTGGAAATGAGCTGGTGATGGGGGTTGTGAACCCCCCTCCCCCCCCAAAACAGTGTTCATTTACATGCACACATTTGAAAAATGTGCAAACAATTCAGTGTTAATTTCTAATCCTTGCACAGACAGACTCAAACGCACAGGGGCATGCATACGAAAATATATACTTTTGAAAGATGCACACCAAAAATAGGCACAGCTTTCTAGGCAGGATGAAACCCCCTACAGAACTGGGATAGAACGAGCTTGTCGGTGGGAAAATGAGAACTTCAGTGATGGACAATGAGATGGACAGATCCACCCATACCCAGCACACACTGGGAAGTGCTTCCTAATAAGAAAGTAACAAGAACTGTCCCGGGGAGTGGCCTAGCATTCAAGGGTATACTGCCTTTACATACGGAGGTTTCATTTAGCTGTTACAGCTAATAGCGCTTGATAGGCCTTCCCTACCCGAATTTGTGCCCACTTCTTGTTCCAGTGAAAAATGCATGAGCTAATTATGTACCGAGCAAAGGAAGACTTCCTTTTCTTGGCACCACTGGCTTTATTGAGTAACCCTGGATTCTAGTCATATGAGAAAGGTAGGAAAATGTTCCCCTTTCCACATCGTTCATACTTGCATAAAACTCCACAGTGTCTCAACGGGCTGCATCTTTTTTCAAAGCGACAATGCCTGAATCTATACTGAAGCCAAATCTAGCGGGTAGCAATGAGCAATGAGCTTTGGCTATTGGGGGGGGAGGGGTATAGAAATGTAATAAACAAACGATGACCACTTCAACACAAACCGAACACTATTCTGTACAAGTTTGTCGAGCGCTTTCCCTACAGCTATCGTGCACCCAATGGGTAGAGCAACCGTTCATAAAAACCTCGATGAGAAATGGACTTTGGTATTCAAACAATTGCAGGATCCCTGGCTTGCCGGTACCATTAAGCTGATTGCTGTTTGAAATCCTGCAGGGGCAATCCTGTAACTTCAGTCGCTAAATAGGGGGTCTTTCAGGATCATCATTGCACGGCAGCATTAAAAGTGTGTGTGTGCGTGTGGCCATAGCTTCGACGATGAAGCAGTATTGAAATGTAATAAATAAATACATAAATAGGATCATAACACACACATGAATCAGATGAGAGAAAGGTAAGGATGACAAAGAGGCAAGGTTTTTGCTTTGTTTGAAAACTTCCCTCGGCTCCACTCACTGCCAGGGGGACCAAATACAAACAAGCAATTGTACTAATCCACAGATTAGCCCCAGTAACCTGTCAACTGAATACTGATCAGTAAACAATGTCCACAATTAAGCTGTTGTTGGAGACACAAATGTCTCACGAGCCCACATGGAGGCCAGGCCTCCAATCTCTTTACAAAGGGATGGTCAGTCAGATACAATCCCAGGAATGTTAATGCTGACAAGTATCCATGATGTACATAACAAAAAGGAAAAACCAGGAGTTGGCGGTAATTAAGCTGATGGTCATCCCTGCTACCCAACTCTGTATTTGTTTATTGACTCGGGTCCGAGGAATCAACCGCCATGGGGATCTGATGAGCTAGCCCCCAAATGGGGATGACATTTCTTGCAGAAAGTCAAAACCTGGAGTTCCTTGTCATCAAAGGGCCGACACACCCTTTGCTATGGCGGGTGACATTCATGGGCATGACAGAGGTCCACGGGGCCGTGAGGGCCCTCATTGTTTTGGAGACCTTTTAGTCCACTCGTAGACTGATTGTCTTGGTATTTGGGAGAGCTAATTGCTCCCAAGCCGACCAGTCCCATGTTTGTAGCAATGACTTTAGCTCATTTATTCAAAGGGTAACACTCCACTCCAAAGCAATTGGTTTTGTCAACATGATCCTTCTGCCTCGGACAGGAGAAGGATGAGCTTCACCACAGGAAGAGAAGTGAAAGAGGAGGAGGAGGAAACAGGTCCATGATAATCCTGTTGAACCCAGCAAGGCAAGTCCCATTCGCAAGCAGCAAGAAGTGCCCCTCAGATAAATCTGGACTTTTGAGAGCCCATCTAGTTCAGTGGCTGGAGCTGGCTTTGAAAGACATGAGCCCTATTCAGGTGACGTGATCGATCCATGGCTATGAAAACATAGACAAAGTGGAGAAGACAACAGATTTGCACTCACTGGCCCCGTCCCTGACCTCCCTGAAGCTCTATTTAAAACAATGAAAATAATGTTATTAATTTTCCAAAACCAAATCAACCAAAGGAATGAAAAAGAAAAGAAGTAAATAAATAGCAATGACAAAAAAGACATTGAATTTAAATCAAATTATTGACAGAGGGTGGTACGTTTAACCTCTATTCATATTTTACCCTTTGCTTTACAGACCAAAATATATGTGGAGTCTGTGGGCTGCTTAGAAGTTTTCTTTGTAATTCCTCTCTATATCAAACTTATATTTAGTCTCTTTTCCATAAAATCTTGCCATGTTATGTGTAGCTGAAGTTCTGAACACAGCCTACATTGCTTTCTCTGAGCTCCATCACACCAATCGATTTATCGCGCACTCGCCATGCCTGGTCTGCGGTTTTGCAGCGTGGGACTCACATGACGGCGTCCCTGTCCTGTACTCATCTTGCCTCTTCCCCCCCTGTTGCGTTTTATTTTGGTGCGGGGAAAGTCTGGATTGTTTCCCCCTCTCACTTCTTCCTTTGTTGGGGGGGCGTGTGTTAGTGGAGTCTTGCTGCCAAAAGGGGAGGGCAGGGCAGGGCACATTGTTGTATGGACTTGTTAGTCGGTTGAATGGACTTTTTAGTGCTCCAAACCCCTCCCCTCATTGCCCACAGAAACGGGAGCCCAGATGAAACCTTAAATCAGTAAATCACTAGACAACAAAGCCAGAGTGGGGGGGGGGGAAAGAGCCCACACCCATCAGAGTACCACAACCAATGAACTGGAGGAGGAAAGAGAAGAGGCAGGGTGGAGTGGAAGAGCAAACAAGTGAAAACCCACGTGAAAGGGACCATGTGTGATGGAGACCTTGATGCGCTTATGAAACGAGGTAAAAAAATGTGGAGGCAAACCAGGGGGGAAAATAGGTGTGATGGAGCCCTCTGTCTATCTCTCAATCATCTGTCTCACCAGTATGCCACTCACTTACATACTGCTCACATAATACTTCATATATCATATACCACGCATTCCCCCCTGCCTCTCCGCCTGTGGCAGAGGTGGGAGCACAGTTTTATACAAGCCGGCTCCCAGGGCCAAAACAGATATTACTTTAAATGTGTGTCTGTCTAGCAGCCACGTCTTTTCTTTCATTTTTATTCTAGAGTAGGCACAGAGCCCCTGATCTGGGTCTTAAAAGCCACCCCCCAATTCCCCATTCTAGGGTCCCAATCTGGATGTGGGCCCTTGCAGCTTTTCATAAAAATGGAGGAGGGGGAGACATAGCTTCTCCACATTTAAAGTGACGTCCATTTTGTCCCTCACCCTGGGACACGAAACCACCGCTAAGCTTAGAAAAAACAAATGAAACCATTTACCAAAGAAACGAGTCCTCAGGAGGGACCTAAAGAGGGAAAGGGATGTGGCTTGTCATACAGAGAGCTAAAAGGTTTTTTTTGATAAAGTAAGCCAATGATTCTATAAACATCCCATTCCCATGCAGCCAGATAAACAAGCCATCATGAACATGGGTTTGTGGTCGCCAGATTGACTTCTCCACCTTTGCATGGGAGTAGGGTGACCATATTTGGGAAACCAAAAAAGAGGACATCCAGGGTCCCCCTTGGGAAAGTGGCTTTCTGGGGCCTCTGGAAAGCACATCATGCCCCCACCTTAAAGGTTCAATTGGAGCAGAGGAGGGGAAAGTGCATCATTCCCACCCCCCTGCTCCAATCGAGGCCTTTTCTATAATGTCCAGGAATGACACACTTTCCCCTTTAAGGCCCTGATTGGAGCAGTGAGGGGGAAATGACGTGCCACCATGCTAATGGCAGCCTTAAAGGGGAATACGTGTCTTTCCAGGACATTATAGAAAATTATAGAAAATCCCCCCTGACATCCAAGATAGAACAAAAACCAGGACAAATCCAGGGAAATCCTGACAGTTGGTCACCCTACATGGGAGGCTGCCATTTCCCCAAAGGGATGTGTGAGCAGCCACCTCCCTTCATTTTGCTGCAGTCCATGTGGCATTATCCCACGTTTGGGGAGGTTAAACCAATGTTTCCGAGCTTGGTGGGCTTTAGTGTAAACAATAAAGGTCTTAACTCGCAAGTTTGGCTGAGATCCGCCAGAAGTGGTTAACAGGAGGGGAGGAATAGGCTCCACACATGGATAGGGCATTAAAAGAGCCTACAAAGCCTTGTTTTCTAAACCCAGCAAGAACACTAAGGCTGGATAACATGTTCAGCCCCAACTGCTACATCTGATCATTCTCATAGCTGCAGCATATATTTTGATAGCACCAAAATAAAGGGATGGAAGATCCCAGAGCTCAAACACATCTGTGTTTTAGTGCACTTTTGTCCTTGTCCTTCAGGCATCTCACCTCTTCCCCTCTATCTGCCGTATTTTTCTAGGGCTGGGAAAGTGTGATTCTTTTTCTCCATGCAGGATAAAACTGCCCTTCCGTCCCGATGTCGCAGAACCTTCCATCTTGGGGGCGTGTGCGTTGAAGGGCCGTCTTGCTGATGAAAGAGGGGGGCTTGTGCTGAGTCACTCAAACGGACTTCTGCTGCTCCAACCCCGCTCTCATTGCTCCCCCGTTGCTATTTCTCCCCCTTGAAAGGCAGAAATGGTGCCTAATCGATCAAACGCTAAATCGCTAAAACAGCAGGCAACGAAACCAGAGTGAGGGGGTGAGGGGGGGAAAGGCGCCCATGTCCATCACAGTGTCCATCAACCACAAGAGCCAATCAACTGGCGGGGGAAGGAAAAGGGGCGGGGTGGGGTGAGCACAGTGGCGATACCAGGAAGCGCGAGCTGGTGCAGGTCAGAAGGTAAACAAGGCGAAATAACGCAACGACGCACACGCGTGAAAGTGACCAGTGCTTGATGTGCTAATAAGATGGAGTTCGAAACCATGGATGCATACCAGGGAAAAAAGTAGGCGTGATGGAGTGCCCAGGCTTTCAAACAGAGGGAAGTAATTGTGGAAATGCATTTGTTTATTTCAGGGTTCCCCAACCTGACACCCCCCAGATGTGTTGGACTGCAACTCTCATCATTCCCAGCCAGCATGGGGCTTGCAGTCCAATACATCTAGAGGGTTCCAGGCTGAGGCAAGGCTAATGAGCCCCCCTATCCAAAAGGCTCAGGATGGCTTACAAAATGTAACGTATTTTTAAATTATTTATTACATTTATATCCTGCCTTTTTTCCTCCAAGGAATCCAAGGTGGCATATCTCCTCCTCCTCCTCCTCCTCCTCCTCCTCCTCTATTTTATCCTCACAACAACAACAACCCTGTGAGGTAAGTTGGGCAGAGAGCCTGTGACTGGTCCAAAGTCACCCAGTGAGCGCCCATGTCCGACACTCTGTGACACATACTTGGGAGTCAGCCCCATTGAACCTTGCAGGACTTACTTCCAGGAAAAAAAACATGCTGGCTGTAGCATTCCAAATAGAAAGCAGGGTACTTGGAGTTGAGGTTGGCTGGGGGATGCTGGGAGCTGTAGTCCAACAGATCTGGAAGTGCCCAGGTTGGGGAAGGTTGTTTTAGTAGGCGTGTTTTGAAATAACTAAAGAGGAGGGAAGTTCCAAAAGGGTAGCTGTGTTAGACAGTTGCAATGAAAATCATGGTGAATCCTGGGAATTGGAACTCAGCCGTTTTTAAACTGTCCTTTTCCCAGGGGTTGTCCCTGGGTGCTCCCTGCACATCCAAATGACGCAGAGGGACTCCCGGGGGCAGGGGAGACGGGCATGGGTTTTCCCAGGGATAAAGAAACCCTGGGAAAACCAGAATCTTTCATTGGTCCTGGGACAATCCCGAGGACCACGGGCGGTGTGGGTGCCCATCCCGGCCTCTTTCCTCTTCCCCGCGAGTAGCAGGGGTTTGCAAGAGGGAAGGAGCTGGGCCGCGGGGAGTCTAGGGGCATTGGGGGTGAGGGCTGAGCGGGGTCAGGGCTTTTCTGTTTTGTTTTTGTACTTCCTGTTGCATTGGAGCTCAAGTGCACTCCCGGCTCCGTCGTGAAAAAGAGAGAAACGGTGGGCATGACGAGTGCAACATCCCTGTTTGCTTCGGGGACGTCACGCTCCCTGTGTAGAAAGTGGGTGACGATCCTGGAAGCAAGTAAGTCCGGGATTGACCCCAGGCCCTCCCTGTGCACCCTTCGGTGTAGAAAGGGCCTTTGTCAGGTGCACGAAGCGGTCACCTAACTGGGTAGCTATAGATCTCTCCAGAGAAGGAAAAAAACTTGCTAAAGAAGAGAGAGCGTGAATGGAGGGCGGGCGGAATGGAAGAGAACGTGGCTGATTTGCTAGCGAGCTTGGGACCTCTTTCGTCCAGCTGTGCAACATGTAATGGCATTTCCAGATGACTTGTCGATGGCCGGCCCAGCCGAATGGTTCATCGGTATGTCCTACTCTCGGAGATGTGTTGTCATTTATGTATTCCCTAGAGTCTGGGAATGCTTCTCTCTCCTCCACCCCATTACCGTGACCTTGTTCTTGGCCCACGGATTTCCTGGAGGCATGAGGAGGGGGATCGCTACTAATTAAAGACTTCTCCCCTGGCTTATCCGAGTGACAGAAGATCGATTTGTAATGGCCGGGCAATGATAATTTGCCATTCCCGCCTGCTGGTGCTGCACAGTGAGCTAATAGGGGGCAGAGGAGAAGGTCGGGGTGGGAGGTATGGGGAGGAAGAGGAGGAGGACCCCTTGATCTGAAGCCAAAAACTCTGACAGCCAAGACAAAAGAAAGCTGCACAGGGGGAATGTTTGATTTGGGTTATTTTGGGTGGACACATTTCCCCTTCTTCTATTGACAGGGCTGTTTGTACGCAGCAGAAAACCAACCAAGACTGCAAATGATATGCTTAAAGCAGCCTTCCCTAATCTGGCATCCTCCACATGTGCTGGGCTACAACTCTTATCATCCACAGCCTGCATGGATGGCTGGGGATGATAGGCATTGACTGTCTTGAGGTGTCTCTACAATAAGGGGGGAAATCGTGTTGCCTTACTGGGGCGTTCTGCTTGCTGCTTCTTTTGAGCAGTTGTAATGGGCTTGCATTACACGGGCGGAGAAGGGCAACCACGTGGTTTGAATTGCTGACCACGTGGTCTGTAATTGAAAACTCCCCCTGCTCATATCCTTGAATGGGTCAGTGGCCTCTTGTGGGTGCTTTGTAGTGCAACTTCGGCTGCACATGTTAGGAAATCCCATGATATTTCAGAAGAATTGGGCTATCTATGTTTTTTTTTTTAGAACGGGATTACTGGGGGAAGGTGTGGGACGCATCCTGGAGGTTGACGATATCATGTAATGGACCCGCTTTGCTCTCACTACTGCAGCCTTCCATAACCCATAAAAATCATAAGAATCATAGAACTGTAGAGTTGGAAGGGGCCTCTAAGGCCATCGAGTCCAATTAAACTGTAGAGTTGGAAGGGGCCTCTAAGGCCATCCCCATTAAAGCATCCCTGAGAGATGGTTGTCCAGCTACCTCTTGAATGCCTCTAGTGTGGGAGAGCCCATGACCACCCTAGGTCATGGGTTCCATTATCGTACTGCTCTAACAGTCTGGCAGTTTTTCCTGACATCCAGCCAGAATCTGCCTTCCTGTAACTTGAGCCCATTATTCTGCGTCCTGCACTCTGAGATGATCGAGAAGAGATCCTGGCCCTCTTCTGTGTGACAACCTTTCAAGTATTTGAAGTATCCTACAGCTGTGTTGGACTACAGCTGCCATCATTCTCAGCCAGCAGGACCATTGACTATACTGGCTGGGGATGTTAGGAGTTGTAGTCCAGCACAGGTGTAGGGCACTGGATTGGGGAATAATAATAATAATAATAATAATAATAATAATAATAATAATAATAATTTATTTCTTACCCGCCTCTCCGTTTGGATCGAGGCAAGGAACAACAATATGATAAAATACATAAAACTGATTAAAACATGACACACATTATTAAAACTGCATTAAAACATCCTAAAACATCCTAAAAACATCTGCACTGCTGAATAATCCTAACTGCCACCCACTCGGTAAAAAATAATAATAATAATAATAATAATAATTTCTTTCTTTCTTACCCTCCTCTCCCTCTGGATTGAGGCGGGGAACAACATTAAAAGCAAATGATATAAAATACATACTTCTAATCCTTGTGAGAATTCGGTGCTTGGCAAGACCAAGGATCTTTTTTTTTTAATACTTCTTTATTCCATTTTCTTATCCAACAACATATAAATCATTTTAATAATAACCACCAATATCGAATATAATTTCCCCCCCTTCCCCCTCATCCCCCCCCCCCCCGGTTTTTCTTCTGGCTGGTCTCTTCTTTTCTTTTCTTTTTTTTCTTCTTTCTCTCTTCTTTTTTCTTTCTTTTATTTTCATAAGTCCCATAACTTTTTATATGCTTCCACCATATTTTCCCTATTTGGTTCTTTTTTCATATACTCTATATATGCTTTCCAGTCCATTCTGAAGGTATCTCTTTTCTTCCCCCCGCCGCCCCCCCCGTAAACTCTGTTTCTGTGTCAATTTTTCATTTATTGCAATATTCCATAATTCCCCCCCCCACATTTTAATTGTCAACATCCTAGCTGTCTTCCATTTGGATGCTATCAGATGTCTTGCTGCTGTCAACATGAACCCAATTAAAATTTTATCTTCTAACCCTCTATTTTCTTTAATATACATATTCAGTAGAGCTAGCTCTCCTGATCCGTAACTTCCTCTATTTTTTGAAATACCTTTTTCCAAAATTTCTTAACCTTTTTACATTCCCACCACATATGTATTTGGGTCCCCTTTTCTTTGCATCCTCTCCAGCACATTGATGTCAGATTTCTGTTTATTTTTGCCATCTTCACAGGTGTCATGTACCATTTTTGTGCTATTTTTAAAGCACCTTCCCTTATCCTTGTTGAGGTTGTTTGGAAGGGGAATTTCTCCAATATATCTCCCCATTCCTTATCTTCTATTCCCTCTTCCAAATCTCCTTCCCATACCTGCCTTACTATCTGCTTTCCTCCAGTCTCTTGTCTTATCAAGATTCTATATATTTGTGTTATCATTCCTTTATCCCCTACTCTGTATTTATCTACATATTTTTCCCACTCTGTTAATTCCCTTGTACTTTCCCTTCCTATCTTTCTGTTTCTTATAAATTTGCCAATCTGCATCCATGCCATCCATGAAATTTCCAAATTTTGTATTCTTCTATTCCATATTTCTTGTGTTATTGGATTTTGTTGCTCATAAAAAGGATCTTTTCAGACAGAGGGCACTGAGCACTACCAATCAGTTGGAGGAAGTGCAGAAATGGTCAAGGGGCTGGAGCAACTTCCTCATGAGTTGCAACATCTGGGACTGTTTAGCTAAGAAAAGCAGCTGGCAAAGGGGGGACATGATTGAGGTGTACAAAGTTATGCATGATGTGAAAAAAATGGACAGGGAGATGTTTTTTCCCCTCTCCCTCATAATTGAATGGTAGGAGAATCAAGAGAGATAAAAGGATTTACACAGCTCACAGCTGAACTATGGAACTCACTACCACAAGATGTAGTGATGGCCACCAATTTGGATGGCTCTGAAAGGAGATCAGACGAATGCATGAAGAATAAGGCTATTGATGTCTACCAGTCCTGATGGCTAAAAGCTTCCTCCGATATCAGAAGCAGGATGCCTGTGTACACCAGTTGCTGGGGAACATGGGTGGAAGGGTGCTGTTGCACTCCTGTCCTGCTTGTGCATTTCCCATGGGCAGCCACCGTGTGAACAGAATGATGGACTGGATGGACTTCTGGTCTGATCCAGCATGGCTCTTCCGATTTACTTACATTCTTAAGGCATTGTGGAACTCTTTGGTCTTTCTTTAAATGAAGCATAGTGGTGGCATGATAAAAAAATAACCTCATCTAGAAGCACCCCTAGGCCAGAAGTACCCCTTGTCAGATCTTCAGATCTACGGTTTAGAGGGGGAGATACATCGATCTGCCAGCAAACAAACAACAATGGCCAACCAAATATAATCGTTAACCTTTCTTTCTTGATAGTATGTTTTCAGATTGCTTCTCTGTTCAATGAGAGCGAACGGTACGATAAAAAGCACTAAAAATCAGGGAGCAGCATCAGCTTTTAAAACTCAGCTAAACGATGTCTTGTCTTAAGCCGCCATCTTAAGGACAACCAGGAAGGAGCTCATCTACAGGCTGACTTGATGTCGTCTTTGCCCCGAGGTGGCTCCAAATCCGCGCTGCATTGATTATGATGCAGCCCCAGATTTGAAGCCCCCCCAGGGCAAAGAGGCAAAGATGCACTGCTGAAAAGTTGGGGACTTACCCTGACTTTTCCAGTCAGAGCGAGGCCAGCCTGCTTCTTCTGCTGGTCTGTCTTTGCTTGGAGCCACTCTGGGGGTGTTCCCAGGCGGAAGGCGACCTCCTATTGGTTGCCAGAAGCCACAGGAGGGGGAAGGGGAGGGGCAGACGGCGAACCTAATGGCCACTGGAAAGCCCGTGCTCCCTCCTCTCGTAAGGACAACTTGCCGCCACTGCGCACCAATGATAGCGCGTGGTTTAGTGCCAGAGCAGTGCCCCCTAGAGCCCCCATGGAGGGTCTTCCACAACCTGGGAACTGCTACACAAAAGGGCCTGTCTCACCAACTTTATATTTTTTGGTGGGATCAGGATGGGGCTTCAGATGATGATATATATACTGACTTGTTTCGTAGGGTTGTTTACCTGCAAAATTAGAGCTAGCGAGCAGCTGCCTTACTTCACCATATTTTTCGATGTAAGTAAAGTAATACACATGACCATCTAAGGTAGTGATGCTCATGGCTGCTCATGGACATTAAGTTCGGAGTCAAAAATTACCTAATGGCCCCACTGAGCAGTTGGGTTTTGTTTGTGTGTGTGTTTCTTATGCAGTTCCTTATGCCTGTTTCTTTTGCACCAAATGGATCTGGCCTTCCTACAGAGAGGCTTGAAGTTACAGCTTGCAGAACGGCCCGTTTCCTTTGCTGCGACCCCCTCCCCTCCCCTCCCCTCCTCCTGCACTCCATGACAGCGTAGCCCTGGCCAGTTGGAATTCGGCCAGGATGTGGAGTTAATTCTCTCAGCTTCGGGAGAGAAAATTGTACTCTGAGATCTCTAATGGCCACCAATAGTCAGGACCCCGCTTTTACATGTCATGTGAATTGTGGTGCCCCCGGCAGCACGAGGGCCTCCGACACCATTTTGGGTCACTGGTTCAGTGTTCTTAATCCACAAGCAAGCATCTCACTGCTACAGTGGCCTCTTCTAACAGCGGGGATGTTATTGGAGGAGGCCTCCAATTAGGAAAATAAGGATTTAAGAAGAACCGCCATACTGGTGTGGACCGAAGGTCCATTGACTCCTGCACGCCATCTCCAAAAGAGCTGAAAATAAATTTGCCGCCGGGGGGGGGGGGGGAGGGCAAACTCAACAGACAGGCCCAACTCATTCGTTCTGCAAAATGTCAAACTGATAAAAGAGGCAGTGTGGTGTAGTGGTTAGAGGGTTGGACTGGGACTTCGGAGATCTAGGTTGTGGTCCCCACTTGGCCATGGAAGCTCACTGGGTGACTTTGGGCCAGGCACAGACTCTCGGCCCAACCTGCCTCACAGGGTGCTGGTTGTGAGGATAAAATGGAGAGGAGGAGGACTGTGTCAGCTGCCTGGTGTTCCTTGCAAGAGGCAACAAGATGTGGGATATAAATATAATAATAATAATAATAATAATAATAATAATAATAATAATAATAAATGTCAAGCTCTCCAAGTTTGATCACCCCTCCCCCCAGTCATTCTAATAATTGATGCTATTGGATAGAATGCAGATGTTGCACCAGATGCAAAGGAGCGCAGGGCAAATTCACAGAGGGAGCACCGGAGGTTGGTTTGTGAGTCATCCGCTGGGGCCCACAACCCTGCAGGGAGCCCACTGTTGGCTCGCAGAGCCTTCCGGTCTTGCGGCTGCCTGCCCCTCCTTCTCGCCTGTCTCTCTGCCTTCTCCAAGTCTGCATACAGGGACAAGAGCGAAAAGACAAAGCCGCTTTCTCCTCTTGCCTTGTGCGCCTCTTCTTGGTGGTTGTGTGGATCAGGCCCAGAGAAAGAAGACAAGTGAATGGGTAAAGCATGACAGTGGCTAGGAAAAGGGGTTTGGCCCACTTGGAGATCTAGGGCTGGCATAGATCCATTATTATTATTTCATCTCTTTCTCGCTTGTAGCGGTTTTTCTAGGTGGACATGACGGGCTTTGCCAAGTCATGCTGTCTTTTATTGATTCAGGAATTTCCTGACAATTGGAACATGTTTTAAGTATGGCTGCTTTCAGGATGTTGGTGTGGATGTATTTTTGGAGGCCCAGTTTCTGGAGGTTTTCTGTATAGTTTTTTTTTTATGTGATGCTGGTGACTGAGGTGACTAACGGAATAATTGTGACCTTTTCCTGTTGCCATAGTTCTTTGATTTCCATGGCCAGTGGTGTATATTTGTCTCTCTTTTCCTCTTCCTTTTCAGCAACATTTTTGTCATTCGGTATTGCTATGTCAATGAGGTATGTGTCTTTTTCTTTTTTGTCTATGGCTGTTATGTCTGGTCGGTTGCAGGGTATCGTCAGTATGAATTGTTCTGTCCCAGTATATTTTATGATCTGCATTTTCCAGGATTGTTTCAGGTGAATATGTATAGTATGGTGTAGGTTGTTTGATAAGATTGAATTTGATGGCCAGTTGTTGGTGAATTATATTTGCAGCTGCATTGTGTCTGTCTGTATAGTCCATTCCTGCCAGAATTTTACATCCTCCTGTTATATGGTCTATTGTTTATTGGAACTGATTATGATTATGGTTATTATTGTTATATGTAGATGGACATGACGGGCTTTGCCAAGTCGTGCTGTCTTTTACAGATTCAGGAATTTCCTGACAATTGAGCATGTTTTAAGTATGTCTGCTTTCTGGATGTTGGTGTGGATGTATTTTGGTAGGCCCAGTTTCTGGAGGTTTTCTGTATAGTTTTTTGATGTGACGCCGGTGATTGATGTGACTAATGGAATAATTGTGACCTTTCCTGTTGCCGTAGTTCTTTCACTTCCATAGCCAGTGGTGTCTATTATTATTGTTGCTGTTGCTGTTGTTGTTGTTGTTGTTGTTGTTGTCGTCATTGTCATCATCATCATCATTATTAATGGTTGTGTAAAAGGTTATTTCTGGAGGTGCAGCTAGCTGTGCAGGGGTGAGAAAAGTGGGGCAAACTGAAATTCTAGGTTATCCTACTTTACAGAAGAGAGTCCTCTATTGCAGGACTGGCGGAGGAGAGTCTGCTGTTTGAAGGCATCCTCTATTTGAAGATCTGTCTGGTCCAAGTCCGGTTTAAAGACTAAGGAACCACAAGGAAGAATGGGGCCCCTTGAAGTTGTCCATCAACAGTTACACCTGGACAGCAGACTGAGCAGGCACAGCATATCACCTGGCCACAGGGGCTACCTATACGTTTTTAAAGACCCACAGTGGCTGCACAGTGGCATTGCGTCAGTTATACGACACAGCAGCCATCTTGCAGCCACCGTGGGGGTGGGGCTTTCCCGCAAAGCTGCATATTAAAAAAAGCTGACTTTTTACACTGGAGCGAGGTGACTGTGGCTCTTCCACTGTCTGTCCTTGCTCCGCTGTTGAGACAGCGGTGTTCCTGGGTGGATGGTGACCCCTGATTGGTCGCCAGAAGCCCGGGCAGAGGGCAGGGGGTGGGACCGGTGATCCAAATGGCCGCTGGAAAGCCCGTATTGCCTTCTGCGTTGGGATTACCCGCTGCCTCCTCGCAGCAGCGAAAGCACGGGATTTTCCAGAAGGCGGGGCAACCTGGCACCATCAAGGCAGCCTCACAGGCCCCCTCTAGAAGAGGTCAGTTTTATGCCTGATTCTCCGAATATGCGCTTTAGCTTACAGTTGAATTTACACCTAATACCTATATATGAGAGACGTGGAGGTGAATTACGGGCTCCATACAATGCGCTTTAAAGTTGTTTACATGCGTTTAATCGCATTATCAATTGCATATATCGATGCTCGAACGGGGAACCATCGAAGTAAATGAAAAGTTGCTATTTAATGCGAAATCGAAAATGCGCATTTACGTGGATAAAAATCGCCTGCACGCCTGATTTAAGCCTCGTTCGTAAAGAGGTAAAATCGGTAATGCGCCTTAAAGGAGCCGTAAATCGATCATCTAGAGGAACCCACAGTCTTCCCCAGTATGTTGCGATGTAGTGTATTTATAATTTAAAGAAATAGACTACATCTCACCAACCTGGGGAAAACTGCGACCAGGTAACTTGCTAGATTTGTAGCTATACATATTAATGTTCATGTGCAAATTTGAGGCGAATCTGTGTCCTCCTTTGTCCCCCTTTTTTGATGTTGCATTTCCTCTTGGGGCAAAGTGTTAAGTGGACACATCTGTTCTAGGTGTAGGACCCCTGTCATGGGCTGCATTTCGTCATCCCCAAAGCCCTGCCACTTTCCCCCTCTCAGGCCCGGAATACTAGCTTAGTCTGACCGCAACCATTTTCAATACTTTCTCTTAGAAGTGTGGATACCAACGGCGTTGCATCTGAGTGTTTTGCAGCAGATTCTTTTAGAGGCTTCTCTGGTTATTAATCCAACAGCCTCCAGGAATCTATGGAATCACAGATATTTGCGGGGAGGGGTGGGAAGAGAGAAAAAACATCTGTTGGCTCCTATAAGATGTCAAATAGCAAGGGAGATAAGTTAGTAGCTCTGTTAAATCAATCATGCACGGGTACCTCCAATGCGATCTATTCTACACAATGATCTCGGCTCCTGCTTAGTAGCTCAAAATAGTTTTTGTGTAGAAGGGGCGGAAGGGGCGGCGGCAGCGGAGGAGACAGAAGATAGGTTTTCTGTTTGCTTTACTCAAGAAGTACCTCTTGGCAGCTCATTTCCAAGGCGGCATGTGAGGTAAATCTAACCACCTGCTTATGTCCGAATGGAGAAACCAAAGAACTTCTTGGAACACTTTAAATTGATGCGGGACGCTTGTGGTGCGTACCACACAGCCTTCAAAAAATAATAATAATAGCATCCCACCCCTGTGTTTCCTATTAAAAATGTGGAATGTCTACACTTCACTCCTGACCAAGTTATGTTGATCCAGAATATTTAGGAAAACAAGTAAAGATGCCAAAGGTACACCTCTTTCCTCTACTCCTGGTGCTGGGTGGAATAAATCCTGCTTTGCACTGATTCCAGAGTAGGATGCCAGTGGGCACACAGCAGGGAAATGGGGTGAGGGGAGATGGCTGATGATGGGTATGAAAAAATGGGATAGGTTTGGACAGGCTACAACTGCCTGGCTAGCCCCATGACCCTGAAAGTGTGGATCAGCCTCCTCCAACCCAGTGCCCTCCAGATGCGTTGGACTACAACTCCCATCATTCCTTACACAGCTTGGGACCATAATACCTGACGGAACGCTTCTCCTGAAACAAACCTACCTGTACACTACGCTCAACATCCGAGGTCCTCTTCCGGGTGCCTACTCCGAGGGAAGCTCAGAGAATGGCAACAAGGGAGAGGGCCTTTTCAGTGGTGGCCCCGCAATTATGGAACGATCTCCCCGACGAGGCTTGCCTGGCACCAACATTGTTATTTTTTCGGCACCAGGTCAAGACTTTTCTCTTCTCCCAGGCATTTAACAGTGTATGTTGGTTTTTTTCTTTTGACCCAAAATAGTCATAGTCATAATCATAATCATAATCATAATCAAACAACCAGGATGGCCATTGGTCATGCTGGCTGGGAATGTGGGGGGTTATAGCCAAACACATCTGGAGGGCACCAGCTTGGGGGAGGCTGACGTAGGGTTAAACTCTTTAAACATCAAATCCGGGGGCTGGTTCCCATGTCTTAGGATGACTACAGATGAACAAAATGAGCAAATTCTGAGGGTGAGGGTAGTTCCATTCTCCTGGGCCCAGGAATGGATTTCCATGGAAAAATAGGTTCCCTGAATTAAAATTTGGCTGGATCCATGTGGGGCTTCAAATTGATTTGAGTCCCAAAATGCCTCTGTGCAGGCCTTTTTGCTTGCCGTCACAATAAAGTTATTGTGAGGGTCTCGAAGGCTCATTGTAGCGATGCTGAAAAACGCTAGAGCATTTCCCGGACGAATGAATGCACTGTCGATGTGACTGTGGTGTTTAGGAAAACTGCCAGCTATTTTTGAACACTATTCCATTCAAATGGAACTGTAATGTTTGACCAAACCTCTGTTTTTGCTCTCCCAAAAGAGTTTCGCCTCAGGTTTTTAATCTTAGTTTTTATTATATTATATAATTTTTTATTTTGTTGGTTTTCTAATACAAGATGCTTTGGATGCTTGTTGGAAAGGCAGCATATAAATCTTTTTTTTAAAAATCAAGTAGCTGCAATTAATAAGAACAGGTCATTACAATGTAACTCAACAAAGATCATTCCAAAAGCAATATATGGAGTAGATACATGGTCAGGGCTGGTGTCAAGGGTAGGCATGGTTGAGCCCTCGCTGAGGACCCACATCCCAGCAGGGGCCCACTGGCAAGAGCCCCCTAGATTTGCATCTCCTCTTCACCCTTGCAACCTGCTTGTTCACCTGCCATTCAGACCTTCGTCACACCTAATTTCCCCCCCTGGTTTGCCTCTGCATTTATTTACCTCTGAGGCAGAAGCACGTCTAGCTTATGATCCCTTTCACCTGAAGAGCTGCTCTTTCGCTCCTTCACTCTTCCACTCCACTCCACCCCTCCCCTTCTCTTTCTCCCTCCAGTCAGGTCCTGTCAGATGAGTACTTCAACCAGACCACCTTTCTCCCAGGCAAAAATGGAACGACCCTTTAGCCTGGCTCTTTGGGGGCATCAAGGGAGGACAATCCTGTCTTTGCAAAGAGTCAGGCATTGTATGATTTTTTTAAAAAAATGCTTTCGAGCCTGGGATGCAAGGTTTCGGTTTTAGGGTGGTTTGTGCAAAATTGCAGGTGTAAATGGCCATTCATGCCTGCAATTTAGCGCAAATCACACTATTAACAGCCTTCATTTTGCGCAAAATTGCATTTCCCATAAATAGCTTACCCACGATTTTGCACAAAATGGCAGCTCTTGGAAAGCACAAAATGGTGAGCTTGCCCGACTTGGCACGCCCCAAGTTGGGTATGCTCAGGGATCCACAAGTGAAACTTGTGGATCCCTGTGAACTGGTGAAAACCCATGGAGCACCCCCCCCCAATGGATTTGTCTGACATCCCTACTAGGGAGCGATGATGAATGAAAAACAGTTTGGGGGAGCAATCCTATGGCCCCTAGACAGCTTCTGGGGGAACATAGGATATGTCAGATTCCTGGATCTGAGGTCAGAGAGAGTGCTCTGCCCCAGAGCCAGCAATCTGTGGTCTCTGTGCTTCCCCCTCCTCCTCACAGCTGGCACGCTTCTCCGAGGGTGCAAAAGCCACTCTGGTGAGGGGACTGGGCTGGGAGGGGAGGGGAGCGGACTGGAGAGGCTGGGTCATGCTGCGTCCCCAGGTCTCTCCAGCCTCCTTCCCTCCCCCTCCTCAGTACCCCATCTCGATGGGTGAAAAAGCCCCTCTAAAATGCAGAGTGGGAGGCACAAAGTGCAACAGGACAGGGTGGGATGATAGATTTCGAGTTGGCAGTGGCAGAAGCAGAAGGACTTGGAAATCGAGCAAGCATCCAATGCGATACTCTCCCACAGACTCTACAAAAACTCACCGAACAGTCCTACTCCTCGGAGAGAGAACTAATGAAGATCGCTGACCACTGAAATGGTCCTGCGATATATGACTTCGGCATCCCTGCCCCGAAGTGGTGGGATTGGAAAGCCGTGATAAAATCTCCCACTGTAATTAGAAGCTGGAGCTGCCAGTCAGAGGCCTACAGCCCTCCTCTCGCTCCCCCATCTCCCCAACCTGGTGTATGGAGAGCTTGAGGGGAAATCCATCGATTTTTGCAGGCACCCTGCCTGGGTCTCTGTCCTTCCAAATGTGAATCGCTAACCAAACTTTGGGAGGTTTCGGATTCAGATTCGGTCTGCTTCGGAGGAGCCCTGCTTTGATTCGGACATTTCCCGAATCTATTTGTATCAGCCCAATTAGGGTCAGGACTTGGGATTTGGCTGAGTAGGTAGCACGCCCCAAACTGAAATGGACAGCTGGCAGAGACAACCATTTCTTCCCTATTCCCAATAGCAAGCAAATGTGCTTCAACGTACTTGATAAATTGCTCTATGAATCACATAAAGAGAACATGAGTAATCAATTCACATTTTTTAAAATCCATGGATCACCCTACTCTTTATGTGGTACATATACAGGGGCGTGTTCTTGTGTCTCAAAATGTGTGTGCTTCCAGGCTCGCCTTCCCGCCAGGTGGAGGCTAAAAGAGTGTTGGGTTAGCAGACCTGCTGATTTACGCCACACCTGGCCACGATTCCCCAAACGGTTTTCCAGGGGAAGGAGGAATCCATAGGGTTTGCCTCAAATGTTAACGTTCCTCAGCCCGCCTGCTCTCCTGCCGTGTGATGTAGTGTTTGGAAGGAGCGTGGGATTATAAAAATATGTCGTTACTGTAGCTCCGGTTAGCGGTGTGTGATTGGCTTTGCTGGAAAATATAAAAGTATCAAGTTTTCCTTCAGGGAAATTGTTTTAATAGATAACAGCATGTTGTACAATGTTTCATCAGTAATATTTGGGCCTAAATTAAGAGCAGTTGTGGGATGGGTTGCTGATCCTTTCTCGTGATAAAAGGGAAATAGTTCAAGAAATACGGACCAGATGTTACCTTAATCCAGTCCTCATGTAACCAAAGCACACTATGAGACAGTAATAATATTCCTTTCTACCTGGTTCTCATTTTCCTGCTCTCAACACCCCCCCTGTGAAAAATAGATTAAACCAACACACATCGCTTATGAATCAACTTCAGATGGGCTGGAATTGGGTGTGGAAGTATCCTAATACATGGAGGGTGCAGTCATTACGGCACTTTAAAAAACGTCCCTCTGATGGGCGTTTCTGAGAGCAGGTCTTGGTGTTGATTTAATTTCTTGCTCTTGGAGGCAAGCATTTTGCTCAGCCTATGCCTAACACCGTTCCAAATTTGTCATCAACCTTCCAAGGCTGTAAAAGCTGTTGTTATACAATCCCCCATGCAGGCGAGAATTGAACGTTGGCCGGGTCTTTCCACTAGCATGAACAGCCCGATTGCTCACGGCTTCAATGGCGGCAGGGTTGCATCCATTTTCCTTGGGCAGGGCCAGATCATGACTGAGAATCCATCAGGGTTGTGTTTCAGAGAGCGGCTTAGTAGGACTGAAGGAGATGTGAACATGGGCAAAAGAAACGAAGAAGGGCGCACCTCTGAGCAAAGAGAAAGTCCGTTTCCCTTCCTGTCTGTGAGATCAGGGTGAAGTCTTTTAAGTTATTGATTATACCTCTCATTTTGGAAATTGGTAGATCCATCAGGTGAGCGTTTATTGCACACTCATTACCGGGCACTCACGGATTTTCACGGGTCCCTCCCTCATGACCTCATCTGTC
This sequence comes from Anniella stebbinsi, assembly GCA_029215795.1. Classification (NCBI taxonomy): domain Eukaryota; kingdom Metazoa; phylum Chordata; class Lepidosauria; order Squamata; family Anniellidae; genus Anniella; species Anniella stebbinsi. Next base: position 368,093,765 of record JARDYH010000001.1, read on the forward strand.
TCCCATGCGCCTCCCGCCCCTTTTAACCATCTCGCACGACAAAAAAACACCCTAGTAATTCCAACTTATTTTTTAAAATGGAACTTGCCGTATCTCCTGCTGTGTGCAGAAGCAGTGGGATCAAAAAGGCCCACTGAATGGGCCATGAGCACGTGGTTTACGTTCTCTTTCAAAAGAGGAAGTAATGAGGGACAAACGCACGGACGGAGAAGCGACAGTAAGGAAACGCTCTTAAAGAACCCCCCCTCCCCCGGCCTGCTTCTGAAATGGTGAGACAATTGCTTTAGATCACGGGTGGATGGCTTGTGGTCCTCCAAATATTGTTGGACTGCAGCTCCCATCAGCCCCAGCCAGCATAGCCAATGGTGAATGATGATGGGAATTGCAGACAACAAGTTGCCCAGCCCTATTTGAGATTGAAAGTAGCTGTATTCGTGGAAGTATTTTTGCTTCTGTTTCCATGTGAGGTGCCATTTGTATCATAACTGTCATTATTATTGGTATTAATAGTCCCCCTGGAAATCTCTTAAAGTATATACCAAGATTGCCCAATCCAGCTTTAATGATTCAGAGACGGACGTCCCTGTGTACATTTGCCCCTCATAAAATTAATGTTTGGCTCTGAAAACAGTGTGTACATTTTGAAATGGGGGCATGTGGTACCTAGGCCAGCCTTCCCCAATGTCGTACTCTCCAGATACGTTGAACTACAGCTCCTATTATCCCCAGCCAGCGCAATGGAGGGCACGACGGTGGGGCAGGCTGTTCTAGACAATGAGTAGGAAACCACCCCAGGGAACCCTTCATTGTAGGTGTGGTTGGAAAGTATGCGCCTGTGTTCGATGTAGTAAGGGCCAAACCAGACGTGACGTCAGTGGAATGAATGCAATTCATGAGCACCTTTCAGTTATGTTTCTAGCACCTGCTAAGCAGCCTCTCTTGGACTCTGGGGGTGAGGAAGGGGAATTTAACTCTTTCTTTCTCTGCCACAGTCCTGGCAATAATAGCTTCTCGGAAGCTGTTAGGTGCTAAAGCTTCCATTGGCACCCATGGAAGAAAGGGCAGCTTTGGAGAAGTACTTTTGGCCAGGACATCTCACTTCCCACCCCAGTACAATTCACATGACAGAAAACATGCAGGTCACTTGCATTCACGCAATTAACATCACGTTTACTTTGGCCCTACATTTATGGACCAGTCCATACAGATGGTATTTTGTGTGAGTTTTTTTTTTCTCCACATGCTGAACCAGCCCAGATGAGGGTCCAGGAAACAGGAAACAACAGTAAAATAGCAGTAAAACTGGTACCACAACGAAATTGACAAAAACCCAACTCCAGGGTTTCCTGGATGAGACGGATTATCTAGATCCATTTCAATCTGGCTTCAGACCTGGGCAGGATCTACACGTCGTCCTCAATGCGCCCTCCCTGCGCCACAAGCCACTTCGGAGCGCTTCACCCCGCCTAGTGTGGCTCAAGCCTTGGAGGCTCTGCCCGCGCCTACGCAGCCGCAGCCGCCGCCCTTTCATCCAGGCCGGTCCCGGGGAGGGAGGAGGGAAGGGGGAGGGTTGTAAACAAAAGCCAGCGATTGGGAGAGGGATTTCCAATTGCTAGCTTTTGTTTACAACCCTCCCTCCTCCCTCCTTGGGACTGGCCTGGATGAAAGGGCGGTGGCCACGGCGGCGCGAGCGCGGGCAGAGCCTCCGAGGCTTGAGCCACACTAGACGAAATGCAGCGCTCCAAAGCGGCTTGTGGTGCAGGGAGGGCGCATCGAGGACCACATGTAGATCCGGCCCTGGTTATGGGACAGAAACAGTTTTGGTCACCTTGGTGGAAGGCCTACGCCAGGAACTGGACAGGGGGAGTGTGTCCCTGTTGGTTCTGCTGGACCTCTCAGCGGCGTTCGATACCATCGACCATGGTATCCTCCTGGGCCGCCTCGCTGGGTTGGGACTTGGAGGCACTCTTTTACAGTGGCTCCATTCCTTCCTGGAGGGGCAGACCCTGAAGGTGGTGCAGGGGGACTTCTGCTTGACTCCTTGGCCTGTGGAGTCCCTCAGGGTTCCGTTTTGTCCCCCATGCTATTTAACATAGACATGAAACCGTTGGGAGAGGTTGTCCGGAGTTTTGGGGTGCGGTGCCACCAGTACGCTGAAGACACCCAACTCTACTTCTCCTTTCCAGCCGATTCCAAGGAAGCTGTTTCGGTCCTAAACCGGTTTCTGTCGGCAGCAATGGACTGGATGAGGGCAAACAAATTGAAGCTTAATCCAGACAAGACAGAGGTGCTCCTGATCAGTTGAAAGGCAGGTCAGGGAATAGGGACTCAGCTTGTGCTGGATGGAGTTACAGTCCCCCTGAAGACACAGGTTCACAGCTTGGGTGTACTGGATTCAGCTCTGAGCCTGGATGCTCAGGTTTCGGTGGTGGCCAGGAGTGCATTTGCACAGTTAAAGCTTGCCAGCTGCTCCCGTTCCTTGAGATATCGGACCTGGCCACGGTGACACATGCCTTAGTTACATCCTGGTTGGATTACTGTAATGCGCTTTATGTGGGGCTGCCTTTGAAGAGGGTTCGGAAACTTCAGCTGGTTCAAAGAGCTGCAGCCAGATTGTTGACTGGGGCTGGTTACAAGGAGCATACAACTCCCCTGTTAAAACCGCTTCCAGTCTGTTTCTGGGAACAATTCAAAGTGCTGGTTATGACCTACAAAGCCCTATATAGCTTGGGTTCAGGATATCTGAAAGACTGTATTCTCTCTTATCAGCCTTCCCATTCCCTGAGGTCTTCAGGGGAGGCCCTTCTCTCCGTCCTACTACCATCACAGGCATGCCTGGTGGAAACAGGGGAGAGGGCCTTCTTGGTGGCCGCCCCGGGGCTCTGGAACTTCGTTCCCAGGGAAGCTAGACTGGCTCTCTCCTTGGTGTGCTTTTGGAGGCAGGCTAAAACTTTTCTGTTTCAGCAGGCCTTTGGGGAGTAGTTGAGATCCTGTGGTTGTGCTGCTTATAGTTGGATTTTTAAAAAACTATTTTGTATTTAAAATGTTTTTAAATGTTCTAAATGTTTTAACATTGTAGTACGTTTAATTATATTTTTAATTTTTGTATATCTCAGTTTGTTTTAACTGTGGGGAAACTCGATTTTCCCCGTGGTCCCTGGAACGTCCTGAGACCATGGGAGGTGTGGGCACCCGTCCTGCCTGGTGCCCGCTTACACACAAATAAGCGGGCACCAGAAACAGGCACAGAGCCATGCTGCGTGGCTCCGTGCCCATCAGGAGAGGGGGTGGCAGCAATTTCGTCACCCCTGGGATGGCAGGGAGGAGGTCGAGGCTCCGATTCCATTTTTTAAAACAACAACAACAACAACAACAACAACATACCTTTTGCGCGAGAGCGCAAGTGAGCTCTCTCCTGCTCTTTGAAAAAAAATGGTGGGCGCGAAGGCCCAGGAGGAAGCTGGGACTTCGCACTTCTTTTGTGGAAAGAGGGGGACGATCCCGGAAGTAGGTACGTCCGTGATCGTCCCCCCTTCCTCCCTCTACACTCGTAGGAGTAGAAAGAGCCCTAGACACATTCCTGGCTACCACCGAAGATCTTCTGCCCTTCGATACAAGGATCAGGAAAGCATAGGAAGAAGGGAATGCCTACACATCTTCATTCCGTCATACCATTCGTGTTTTGCCCTGTTTTCAGAATCCTCTTCTTGGCTGCCACTGCAAATCCCCACTCTCACGATCGAAGGCTTAGTCCATGCGGGCCAAAGGGAAAACCTTCCATTCAGAGTCTTCGCTTGATCTCTGGTGGCGCTGCCCCCCCACCTCTATTTCATGGTAGAACTCGTGCCCCAAGTTTCAAATGAATTAAAATGCCTTTTTAAAAACTCCCAAACAGCCTGACAAGGACATGCGAGCGTCCAGGGCTCGCAAGCATTTCTCCCCAATTTCTGAAACACCCTCTGTCCTCGGAGACCTAGGCCCCCTCCACAAGAATGCGCCTTTGCGCCTGGTTCCGCGATTATGCGCATTATCGCGGAGGCGCATTTACTCACAATCCCTCTGCACGGGAGGCGGCGGGAAGCGGCGAAGCGCATTAAAAGATGCCCAAAAAGCGCTTTCCAGGTAGTTAATGCGCATAATCGCTTGTTCACACAGCGAAAATGCGCTTTAACGGCCGGAGCAAAATAAAAGTCGCTATTTAACGCGCGTTCGAAAATGCGCATTATCGGGGAGATAACGCGCCTGTACGCCCGTTTTGCGCTCCGCTCGTGTGTAGGTAAAATTTATAATGAGCCTTCAAGGCTCATTAAACGCCCCGTGTGGAGGAGGCCCTATACAGCAATTCGAAGCCTTCTGTTTCTGGCTAGCTTGAGCCCTGAACAGGGGCACTCTGCTTAGGGGATGGGGTGGAACACACGGCATCATTTTGTTTCATTGTTTTGGGTGTGTGCGTATGTGTGTGTATACACCAAAATAGGGTGACCATATGAAAAGGAGGACAGGGCTCCTGTATCTTTAACAGTTTGTTTATTTATTTATTGCATTTTTATACTGCCCAATAGCGCTATTGCATAGCTATTGCCGTTGCTAGACAAAGGAATTTCAGCAGGTATTTGTTTGCATGCAGCTCCTGGTGAAATTCTCTCTTCGTCACAACAGTGAAAGCTGCAGGAGCCCTGCCCTCTTTTGTATCTGGTCACTCTACTATAGCTCCTGCAGCTTTCACTGTTGTGATGAAGAGGGGATTTCACCAGGTGCTGCATGCAAACGAACGACACCTGTTGAAATCCCCTTTTCTATACAAACGTGAAAGGTACAGGAGCCCTGCCCTCCTTTTCACATGGTCACCCTACACCAAAACAATGAAACAAAAGGATGCAGTGTGTATTCCACCCCACCCCCTAAGTGGAGTGCTCCTGTTTGGGGCTCCCCCCCCAAACTGCTGAAAGAAATACACACATGCACATTGAATAGGGTGGCCAGATAAAATCCAGGTCAGGGCTCCTGTATCTTTAACAGTTGTAGAGAAAAGTGAATTTTAGCCAGTGTCATTTGTATGCAATTAGATCCTGGTGAAATTGCCTCTTCATCACCACAGTTAAAGTTGCAGGAGCTATAATAGAGTGACCATATACAAAAGAAGCCAGGGCCCCTGCAACTTTAACTGTGGTGATGAAGAGGGAATATCATCAGGAATTAATTGCATACAAATGACACTGGCTGAAATTCCCTTTTCTCTACAACTGTTAAAGTTACATGAGCCCTGACCTGGATTTTATCTGGTCACCCTAACATCAAACTATTTGGAGAACTTGACCCTGAAATGGTACGTGACATGGGTGGCAAAGGGTATGTAGGTTAATAGTGAAAACAAGTTATTAGCAATGACTGAAGACCTTTGACCTCCTGTCCCAAATCCTCCTCCTTTTATTTTCTTACTGTATAGAACAGGAAAATATAAAGCCCATCTTGTTGGGCTATTTAGTAGCCTATTAGTGCAGGTGGAAATAGTAGCCCAATCTTTTCTTTTAATTATAAGGGATTCCAGATGTTGAAAGGGACATAAATTAAAAGCAGAATGACCTGTGTGACTTTTCAAAGTAAGTCAAACTACAAGGTATCTGCTTCTCATTTCAAAATGTTATTAAAGCTATGACTAAGAAATCCATATTCCGAGCCCAGCCTCTGTAATCGACACCTTGAAAGCAACTGGGCAGATTTACAGTGTGCCGAAAAGAAAATTTGTCTTCAAGGATGAGCTTGATAGCTGCGTTCCCGTAAAACGAACAAGGCAGCATTTGGATGTGGAAAAGGCAAGTGAGGTGGCACATCTCATAGGTCTCTTTTCCTCTACGGTGCCTCATTCTCAAAAACAATGGCTTCCGTTTAACAAAGCCATATTAATATCCTCTTAGCATCTGGGGACCCGGTTTTCTGTCAGCTCCAACTTTCGCTTTCTTCTCTGGATTTCTCCCTGGGTGTGAATGTGTGATAAAATTCTCTTCGCTCTACAGATGATCTGCACTTTGTCAGGTTGCATATGGCTCCTCACAATTTGTGAGCCCTCAAATAGAATTCAGCCCGCCAGTAGTACGTCATGGCCGACCGGATGCTCAATCAAAATCCTATTTTGAACACGTGAGTTATGCGTGGGCTTAAGGGCGCTGCTTAGGTGTCACCAAAGAAGAGAACATGCATCGTTCCCAAAAGAAGAAACAGATTTTCATAGTATTTGCATGTGCCAGTTTTTATATAGCAATGCAAATTTTAAAAATAATTACTATAATTTAAACAGAAATGCAATATGTCTGACCATAGAGGGGGAGACTGGGACCAGGTTGAGGGGAGATATGATAGCACTCTTCAAATACTTGAAAGGTTGTCACACAGAGGAGGGCCAGGATCTCTTCTCGATCAACCCAGAGTGCAGGATGTGGAATAATGGGCTCAAGTGACAGGAAGCCAGATTCCGGCTGGACATCAGGAAAAACTACCTGACCGTTAGAGCAGTACAGCAAAGGAACCAATGACCTAGGGAGGTGGTGGGCTCTCCCACACTAGAGGCATTCAAGAGGCAGCTGGACAACCATCTGTCAGGGAGGCTTTAAGGTGGATTCCTGCATTGAGCAGGGGTTGGACTCAATGGCCTTATAGGCCCCTTCCAACTCTACTGTTCTATGATTCTATGATTTTAAGGCCGGCATCCATAGTCAATGGGCTGCCTTCTGCTTGGTGACTCGCAGGTTGGACAAGCCAGTCAAGAAGACTCACTTGTATTCGTCTTGAGCTCCATTAGACGAGCGTTTTATTGTACGCTCATTACTGGGCACTCACAGATCTTTACGGTTCCCTCTCACTACGTCCCCTGCCTCCCACGAAGCTCCCGCCCCTGCGAGACTTCTTTGCGTGACAAAAAAAAAAAGCCCCTGGTAAGTCCGTATGATTTTTAAAGATGGAAGTTGCCGCTACCTCCCGCTGTGTGCGGGAGAAGCAGCGCGATAAAGACGGCCCCTGAATGGGCCACCACGTGCCTTTTTTTTTTTACTTCTTCTTTCCTCTCCCTGGGAGAAATCGGAATGTAATGAGCCATCACAGCGGGGGCGGAGAAGCGACGATAGGCAAGCATGAACCCCTCCCCCCACCCATCAGATGGAGCACCTTTGTGTAAAGAGTTCAAATGAATAAGGCAGAGGAATTATGGGTCATCTTTCAGACCTCTCTCAGAACTGCTGGCCACCTAAGGACAAGCTGACAGGCAGTCCAATCTCTTCCTGAGGAATGGGTCGCTCATACCGAGGAGCCAAGCCAGAGATCGAAGCTTTATATTAGGATGACCCTATGGAAAGGAGGACAGGGCTCCTGTCTCTTTAACGGTTGCATTGAAAAGGGAATTTCAGCTGGTGTCCTGTGTAGGCCTGCAGTACTGGGTGAAATTCCCTCTTCATCACAACAGTAAAGCTGCAAGAACTATACTAGAGTGAGCAGATACAAAAGAGGGCAGGGCTCCTGCAGCTTTCACTGTTGTGATGATGAGGGGATTTCACCCGGTGCTGCAGGCATACCAATGACACCTGCTGAAATTCCCTCTTCATCGCAACTGTTAAAGATGCAGGAGCCCTGGTCCTCCTTTCCATAGGGTCGCCCTACATTATATGAGTCTGTGGAATTCTATTGGTCCCTTTTGTCACCTGAACCCGGCTGAGTTGCTAGGTGGATTCCCTCCTCCTGACCATCGACACCAGCAGCATTGGAGCCAAAGCTCCCTCCTCTAGCAATGGTGGTGCAGAGTGTAACTGGCCCAGCTTCCACAGCGCTATTCCCGAAACTCGGGTCGCTCTGGTTATTACAATTACCAGCATGGAGCCCAGTATATCTCTTCCAACGATGCATTTGCCCGTCGCCAGAAAGGGAAGGCCTGCCTCCTCCTTTAAAAGGAGAACTCCGAAACAGCCTCACAGGCAAGAGGCTGGTGGTGAATTCTGAAATGCAGGCAACCATTACGGACAGTCCAAATAGCCCACGCCACCAAGGAGAGTCCAAAATTGCAGGCTGCTGTGTTGATCCAGATCAACAAACCAGTTCAAGCCATTTACATCACCACAAGCAGGCCTTTGGTCATGGGTCTTCATTGTCCATTCAGCCACTTGAACATTCTTAGCATTGCAATAGAGACCTATACATTGTTTCTGGGAAAATTTTCATTTCTCCCAACTACTCTGGGGATCGCAGCTAAGCTCGGATGGAACAGGGAATTCGGAGGGGGGTGGCAGATGACGTCAGTGTCCCTGCTAATAAAAAAGTGCCCGGGATGCATCCCGACCTGTCCTGGATTCACTACACCATTGCGCACAGGACTAGAAGACAGACTCCTGTACATAAAGCATGTGCAAAGAACGGAGAAGGAAGGCATATCCTTACGGCACAATGCGATGCAGGGTTACTCGGGACTAAGCCCCATTGAGTTCAATGCAGCTCACTCCCAGCTAGGTGGCTATAGGATTGCAGATTTCATAACCCCTGTAAGAAGCACTTGTTGCTGCGTGGGAAGGCGGCCCAGCACTGGTATTTTGTGAGTTCCCCTATTGCTGGAGTGCAGTTTTGCTCTCTACGGTTCAGCAACCGGAGGGATTCCGATCCAAACCACCTCCCAGTAAATGGGATTCTTTCTCCTGCCCCTGATAGGCTCAAATCCAGCCTGCGTTCTTCTCTGTTTACTTTAGCTGGGTTACATTACGTTGGGAAATTGAATCCAGACGTGTTTGCTGCAGTCCCTGACCGAACCTCGGGTAAAGAGACCGGCGGGACCATGTCCAAGAAGGGCAGGATCCTGCGTTCTCTTGCTCTGCACCAACCTCTGCAAATGGTTTGAAGGACCCTGCAAATGAATTCAAAAAGGGAAAGAAAACAAGTTGCTCCTTAACCCCACCTCGCCCAAGCCCGAATCATTGGAATGATAGCTGGCTGGCCTGATCGATGAAAAGAAAGGCGTCGCTCGGGGTAAAGCAAGCTTGCTTCTAAGGCTGGAACACTGGCCGTTTTATCCTCCAGAGTGTGATTGAAAGGGTGAGAAGTTAATTTGGCAGATTCGCTTCTATGGTTTCATAATGTTTCGCCCCCAGCTCCAGTGAAGCCATGCTTTGCGCCTGCCTTCATGCAAGTCAAGAGCATGACCTGAAACGCAACCTTTCTCCCCAGGGCGCATCCTGAGCGGCAACAGCTTAGCTCAAGTGTTTCTCATGAACAGGCATCCCCGGCACTTGATCTAAATCATGCTATTTCCTTCACAGTATGGCCCAGTTAACAAGTTAGTGCATCAACGGAATCCGCAGATGGCAGTTCAAAAGGGCCAACGCGGCCCAGCGAGATAAAGGCCAAGGAGTTGCAGGACTTTGCTCATTACTTGGATTAGGCTGGGGGGGGGGGGCTCCAGAGAGGTGTGAGGTGGAAGAAGAAGGGGTGGGGGGGGGGAGGGCAAGCAGGTCTCCCAGGACAAGGTTTTCGGTGCAAATACAGCCAGCATTTTGCAAGAACGGGAGAGGGAAAAGAGAAATAACAAGGAGAGCGCTCTTCTGGCGTGGGACAGCTGCTCATGGTATACACACACATTTCTTTCGTGCCTCTCTCGTGTTGCGTCCGGCAGGTTGCACAGGGTGTTTTGCTTTAACACAAAGGCCAAAGACAGTTGGTCTCCCCACCCCCACCCCCAAGAGAGTGGAAGGTGGCATGATAGAGGCATTCTTGGCTATGCCATATGCACCCATCCCTGCCTATTATTCTCTGTTTGCAGCTTTGGTAGGGTTGTTGTTGTGGATATTTTGGTTTTTTTTGCAGCTCTTCATGGCCCCTGTAGAAATCTGGTCAGGTGGCGCCGACAGTGGATCAAAAGAAATGTTTGCATGTATCCTGGTGAATGGTGTCTCTTGAAAACTATCAAAGCCCCCTCCACCAAGGCCTCATCTACACCAAGCAGGATATTGCACTATGAAAGCGGCATATGAAAGGCAGGAGCCACACCAAGCAGGATACAGCGGTATGAAAGAGGTATATGGTCTGTGTCTTATGGGCCCCAACTGTTGTCAGTGCACTTCGAAACCGCTATAAAGCAGTCGTGTGGCTCCTGCCTTTTATATGCCGCTTTCATACCGCTTTCATAGTGCAATAGCTTGCTTGGTGTAGATGAGGCCCAAATTACCAAGACTTGCGAAACCTGTGAACAGGTCCGAGATGATATCGGAAGTCAGAAAAGAATCATGCAAAGCAGCATCGCATGAAAAAGGGTATTGTAGAATTGGGAAAAAGGCAGAAAATGGGCAACAAAATTATTAAGCGGCTGGAGCAAGTCTCTCCTACGAAGAAAGGTTACAATGCCTGGGAAAAGGTGAATAAAGGGAGGTATGATAGAAGTGTACAAGATTATGCACAGTGTGGAGAAAGTGGATAGGGAGATATTTTTTAGGGATGTGCACTGGATCGGACCCGATCCACGATCCGAGTCCGGTCCAGTGGGAAATCGGATAAATTATCCGATTTCCGATCCCGCAGCTGGATCGGCCGATCCAATCCGAACCGGTCCGAAAAAGCTCCGAACCGGTTCGGCGGATCGGCGGATCGGCGGGTGCCCACTGGCGCCCACCGCCGCTTCCATTGGCGGGCGCCAGCGGGCGCCCGCCGATGAAAGTGGACAGCGGGGGGGGGGAGGAGGGGGGCGCTTACCGTCTCGGCCCGGTGGCTCCCGTCCGGCGCCGGCGCCTACTACTACTAGCAGGCTCCGCGGCCTGCTCTAGGGTGGCGCGCCGGGTGATGTCATCACCCGGCGCGCTACTCGAGAGTAGGCCGCGGAGCCCGCTGGTAGTAGCCGCCGGCGCCGGACGGGAGCCGCCGGGCAGGGAAGGTAAGGAGGGGGTGCGTGGAGGGGAGGAGGGGGCGCGCGGAGGGGGGAGGGGGGCCCTTACCTGCCCGGCGCGGCGGCTCCCGTCCGGCGCCGGCGCCTACTACTCCCAGCAGGCTCCGCGGCCTGCTCTAGGGTGGCGCGCCGGGTGATGTCATCACCCGGCGCGCTACTTTAGAGCAGGCCGCGGAGCCTGCTGGAAGTAGTAGGCGCCGGCGCCGGACGGGAGCCGCCGGGCAGGGAAGGTAAGGAGGGGGTGCGTGGAGGGGAGGAGGGGGCGCGCGGAGGGGGGAGGGGGGAGGGGGGCCCTTACCTGCCCGGCGCGGCGGCTCCCGTCCGGCGCCGGCGCCTACTACTCCCAGCAGGCTCCGCGGCCTGCTCCAGGGTGGCGCGCCGGGTGATGTCATCACCCGGCGCGCTACTCTAGAGCAGGCCGCGGAGCCTGCTGGAAGTAGTAGGCGCCGGCGCCGGACGGGAGCCGCCGGGCAGGGAAGGTAAGGAGGGGGTGCGTGGAGGGGAGGAGGGGGCGCGCGGAGGGGGGAGGGGGGAGGGGGGCCCTTACCTGCCCGGCGCGGCGGCTCCTGTCCGGCGCCGGCGCCTACTACTCCCAGCAGGCTCCGCGGCCTGCTCCAGGGTGGCGCGCCGGGTGATGTCATCACCCGGCGCGCTACTCGAGAGTAGGCCGCGGAGCCCGCTGGTAGTAGCCGCCGGCGCCGGACGGGAGCGGACGGGCCGAGAAGGTAAGCAGTGGCGGGGAAGGGGGCTTACCCCCCCCCGGAGCCGTCCGCTTCTATCCGCTGGTGCCCGCGGGCGCCAGCGGATGGAAGCGGGCGGCCCCAGGGGGGGTAGGGAGCACGGGGGAGGGGGCTTACCTGCCGGGGCCGTCCACAGCGGACGGCCCCGGGGGGGGGAGGGAGTTAGGCCCCCCCTTACCCACCCGCCGCCATTTTTTCCTCATAGACTTGCATTGCAATGCAAGTCTATGGGGAAAAAAATGGCGGCCGATCCAAAAATGTACGATTTTTGGGTCGGGATCGGACTCGATCCGGTCCGGGGGGCCTCCGATTTTGTCCGAACCGGTCCGGGACAAAATTGGAGGTCCCGATCCGGGTCCCGATCCGATCCGGGGGGTCCGTGCACACCCCTAATATTTTTCTCCCTTATAATACTAGAACCCAGTGGGGTCATCCCACGAAGCTGATTGGTGGGAGATTCAGGACAGGTAAAAGGAAGGACTTCTTCACACAGTGCCTAGTTAATTTGGAATTTGCTACCACAAGATGTAGTGATGGTCACCAACTTGTACGGTTTTAAAAGGAGATTAGACAAATTCACGGAGGATAAGGCTATCAGTGGCTACTAGTCACAATTAGGGCTGGGAACAGATCTGGATCCGGATTCCGAATCTGAAGTGGATCGGGGTGATCCGGACCTCCTAGATCCGGATCCAAACCAGATGGGGGGGTCCGGATTGTTCCGGTCTGGATTGGATCGTTCTGGATTGTTTCGGAGATCCGGAGCCCATTGGCCTCGTGGGCTGGTTCTCAGTAGAGTGGGAGCAGTGGCAGCAGAGGATGGCGGCGGCAACGAGGAGGCTGCAGGTAAGCAGGGAGAGTGGGGGGGAGGGTGGTGAGTCCTTTTCCCCATAGACTTGCAAGTCTATGGGGAAAGGGAGGGTCTCCGGATCTTGATCCGGAGACCCGGATCTGGATCCGAATCCAGTTCCAGACTGGATTGGGGGAGGTCAGATCTGGTCCGGATCAGGCCCGATCCGGATCGTTTGGATCGGGGGGCTGTTCACAGCCCTAGTCACAATGTCTGTATATTATTGCCAGTATCAGAGGTGGTATGCCTCTGTATTCCAACTGCTGGGGAACATGAATGGGAGAATGCTATTGCACACATGTCCTACTTGTGGGCATCCCATGGGCATCTGGTTGGTCACTGTTGTGATCAGAATGCTGGACTAGATAGATCTTTGATCTGATCTAACATGGCTCTTATGTTCTTAGAAGAAACCATAGCTCTATCCTGGAACAATCTGCAAATAAAGACCAAAGTAGACATGATACCTTTCTTGTAATTATCAATTGTGTGAATGGCTTTTCAAATAAAGTGCAGGTGTCTCCCACCCCCATCCCCTACCCAGATCAGAAATGTGTGTGTGTATGGATGTGTATGTGCATGTAGGTATCTTGAACACTTTGCCTCCACTGTAGCTCCAGTCCAGGTTGGGGCCCACGTCCCCTGCCTCAATTTCCTCTTGGAATCATGCAGCTAGTCCACTTGCGGAAGTGGGCTCAACGACTCTGCTCTGCTTAGCTCTGTATCATCTTCAGCAAATAGCTGCCCCAATACATTGGGCAGATTTATTAAGATTAGGGAGGGGGAGGAGCTTGAGGGCACCGTTACCTCCAAGGGCCTGTTGGTCAGGCATGCGTGAAAGAGCTTTTTCCTGTGTGGCTTCCAAACTGTGGAATGTGCTCCCTCAAGATCACCCCTCACCCCTCTTAATCTAGGCTTTTAAATTATGTAGTTGTTTTAACGTTAAAATGTTTTACTGTTTTTAATATTCTTATTCTTATTTTTTATTGTTTTACATTAGTGTGCACCATCTTGATGGCATAAAAATGAGGTGGTATATAAATGAGTGTTTCTACCTGAGGCTGTTAATCGCTGTACCTAATTTCTATTAGTGTGTGTGTGTGTGTGTGTGTGTAGCTGAGATCTGAGCTCGACACAAAGAACTTTTCCTTTCCTGCTTTTCTGCTACAAAACCCGTCAGTGGCACTGTGGTATAGCAGAATGTCACAATTACACAAGTAGGAAAACACCTTTTCTTTCACTTTCAGAAATAACACCCCATTTCCCCCCCCCCCCCCCCCCCCCCCACACACACCCTAAAACCCGTTGGGAACCTGCTATTACAAAGATAGAAGCGAAGCTGGAGGATCACAATGTTGTCTAAAGAACCTGCAAACAACCATAAGTCAGGAATCATGAGCAAACTTTAAATATCTCATGTAGAAAAGCTCAGTGGCAATAATGAAATTAAAATAGTAATATTCATAAAATTGTTCAGTTTTGGTAACTGCTTGATCAGTGACACATTGTAGGCTGTGCTGCTAGTATTTATAATTGTTATATCCCCGAAAGGTTACAGTCTAGCTCAGGGAAGAAGGCAACAGAGAGGAAAGGGTAACAAGAGAGACCCTTGCCACCTGTGTATTCGTTAATGCAAGCCTTCCTCAACTTGGTGCCCTCCAGATGTGTTGGACTACAACTTCTAGCATCCCCCAAACAGAATGTCCAGCAAATCTGGAGGACACCAAGTAGGGTAAAGCTGCATGAATGTGTGTGCTGGGGGTGGGGGCAGTTATGATTGGGTAGTAGGGTGGTCCTACCTTCTGGCAAGGACTTGGATGCAATGACTTTTGGGCCCTAACATTCTCCCTTATGAGCCTGCCCGTCCCCTGAGGTCCTCAGGGGAGGCCCTTCTATCCGTCCCACCACCATCACAGGCACGCCTGGTGGGAACTAGGGAGAGGGCCTTCTCGGTGGCTGCCCCGGAGCTCTGGAACTCCCTTCCCAGGGAAGCTAGACTGGCTCCCTCCTTGGTGTGCTTTCGGAGGCAGGCTAAAACTTTTCTGTTTCAGTAGGCCTTTGGGGAGTAATTCAGACCTTTGTGGATGTACTGCTTATAGTTCGGATTTTTAATTATGTGTATTTAAAATGGTTTAAAATGGTTTAAATATTTTACAATTGTACTATGTTTAATTATATTTTTAATCGTTGTATATCGCTATTTGTTTTAACCGTACATGTTTTAATTTGTAAGCCACCTTGAGTCCCATTATTGGGGGAAAAGGCGAGATATAAAAAAATATTATAATATAATATATTAATAATTATGGTTTCGGAATCCTGTGAGAGTCCATGTGCCTAGAACTGCAGAAGATGGAATATCCGGCTTCTCCCTTCCCTGACACAAAGACCCAGGAAGTGAAAGAAGGCCCAAGCCCAACCTTTTCTCTGCTCCCGATCTCTCGAGGCCTGGTAAAGAGGATGCCGTTTCCTCCCGTAAGTCCTCAAGATCAAAAGATCTTGGGAACGCTCTTGGTGGATGCAAGATATATACCTCTTCCTCCCCTCCCTGATTCTCCCTCTCTTTCTCAAACCTGAATCTGGAGTGTTCACAAGAGGACATTACAGAGAGGGGATCAGCTAGCGCTCTCTCCTCCGCAAATTACATTGAGATCTTCAATGCCCAGTACAGAATCTAGGAGACATATTGGTCCCCCAGACTTCAAAACAAGCTTAAATTGGAACCACATTGCTGGAATGCTTCTTAGCTAACATTTATATTACTTTAGTTACCAAATCCAGACCTAAATCCCAGAGACTCGGCAGGGGACAGTATAATATATTAGGAAGGAAGAGGGTGTATGTGTGTGCGGTTATAAACTTCTGGCTGCTTCTATAAACGTATAAAAGGTTTCCCCACACAAGCAAGGAAATGACTACGAGGCCCTAATGTGCTGGTTTCCAGAGGCGATGAGCCTCCCTCCTCCGCCTCTACACCCTCCCCTGGTCAATCGGTGTATTTCCCACCAGGGCCCCTGGGGATAGTTTGGATTACTGGCGGTAAGGATTGTTGCATTGAGTCTCAGGTATCGGAGCAGATAATTAGACATATAGAGCTGGAGATACAGCGGCAGCAGCGATTGCTCTGTGAAATAACAGAGGATGAGATGCATCTTGGGAGACCGTAACCCCCCCTCCCCAAAACTTGGTAAATGAATCTCTTTGGGAACTATCAAAATCAAGCTTTGTCATGAATTTCAATTGTGCAGAAGGGAAGCGAGGACACCCTTTTGTAGCTAGCATGCACCAGAAGCAAGCAAGCAAGCAAGCAAAGGTGACTTCTTCTTTCTACACATTTTTGAAATAAAAATGCTGGGTACTGATAGAGCACCCTGAAAGACTGTTTACAATGCCCGACATCTCCCCCCAATAGTACAGATCGTGTACAGTTGAAGGGGGGGAATCACATTTCCTTACCGTTGCTTTGCCTCCTGCGTCTGTCCCACAATAGGGATGAGCAGTTTTCTCTTTCTTCATGTGGGGAAGGAAGAGGAAGCAAGTAGTAGTGATCACGGGGCTCATCCGGTGCGCACTTTTATCATGCAGCTTGTCCTGCATACAGCAGGAAATGGCGGCAAGTAATATTATACCCCCTCCCCCCAATCGGATTTTCCAGGTCTTATTTCGTGACAGAAAAAAGAGCAGAAGGAGCAGGAGATGTGCAGGAGGAACGCTGCGTTGTCAAAATGTCCCACGAAGAACCATGAGTGGCCAGTCACGCGCCTGCCATAAAATGCTCTTCTGATGACACTCTAGGTCAATATGATTATTCCTGGTGCTCAAGGAGCGACTGAGGCTAGGAAAAGAATGGTCTTCTAATGCAAGGTTTTAACCAGTGATCAGGTCTACAAGTTACATTTTGTAACAATGCTCCCCTCTGTTCGGCACTGGTTAGGCCTCATCTTGAGTATTGTGTCCAGTTTTGGGCACCACACTTCAAGAACGATGCAGACAAGCTGTAGGGGGTTCAGAGGAGGGCAACGAGGATGATCAGGGGTCTGGAAACAAAGCCCTATGAGGAGAGACTATGAGCCTATCTACACACGAGTTTTTTGACGTTTTATAAGGGTTATGAAAACTCTTTGGGCCACATGACGCACTCCCTATAACGTTGTATACCTGAGGTTTTTTAAAACTCACTTCAGTTATATATAACGGTTTCACTTTTAATAAATCGTTTTAAGTAAAATAATGTGTCCTTCCTTACCGTTTGGGATTCATGGGGGCAGTGCTTCCTTTACTGGTGCCCAAATGCTTAGCAGTTGATTGGTGGGGGGAAAAAAGGAAGTGGACCAGTGAACTACAACACCCACAATTCTTAGCCCTATACTCGCTAGGGAATGACAGAGGAACTAAGAAGGAAGTGTGTAACTGAACTACAACCGCCACAATGCCTTGCCCTAAATTCATTGAAAAACAAAAGAGAAAGAGACAGGGCAGAACAGTGTGTGACTGCACACACCGCTTTAAAGATGGAAGACTGTTCTCCTGTAACGTGAGTACTCAGTAATGTGGTCTAAGATGTTTTAGAACGCACCTATTTGGAACGTTTTAAAATACTTTTTAAAACGTTCCAAAGGACTGTGTGGATTCCCCCTGAAAGAACTGGGCATGTTTAGCCTGGAGAAGAGGGAAGACATGATAGCACTCTTCAAATACTTGAAAGGTTGTCGCACAGAGGAGGGCCAGGATCTCTTCTCGATCTTCCCAGTGTGCAGGATGCGGAATAATGGGCCCAAGTTACAGGAAGCCAGATTCCGTCTGGACACCAGGAAAAACTTCCTGACCTGTAGAGCAGCACGACAATGGAAGTAATGACCTAGGGAGGTCGTGGCCTTTCCCACACTAGAGGCCTTCAAGAGGCAGCTGGACAGCCATCTGTCAGGGATGCTTTAAGGTGGATTCCTGCATTGAGCAGGGGGTTGGACTCGATGCATGATTTTTTTGTATGCAATAATAACAATAATAATAATTCATCACAATAGTTAAAGCTGCAGGAGCCCTGCCCTCTTTTGTATCTGCTCACTCTAGAATTGCTCTTGCAGCTTTAACTACGGCAATGAAGAGGGAATTTCACCAGGTTCTGCATATATACAAATACCACCAGCTGAAATTCCATTTTCTTTGCAACTTTCAAAGATACAGAAGCACTGTCCTCCTTGTCATATGGACTCCCTAACTTTGTAGAGGATGGTTCTCTATTTTGGGGACCTGGCAGAGGACAGTCCTCTGTTGGAAGGTGTCCTATATTTGATGGGCTTTCTGGTTTGAAGTCAAAGAACCACAAGGGTAGAGAATCCAGAGGCCTTGAGGTTGCCCATCCGCAGTAAGTACCTGGACAGCAGACTGAGTCACCTTCACACAAGGCTTTTATCATGCACTCATGGTCAGCCACTCATGGAAGTCCACGGGTCCTTTTCATGATGTTGCCAACCTACGGTGCCTCTCCCGTCATTTTTAAGCTTTATTCCACCTTTGTTTAAATTGCCGAAAGGCAGTAATAAATATAAACGGCCATCAAAGAGGTGGTATATTTCCGGAATTGTGTGGTATCTCAGGGCCATCTACTGGCTGTATAAATGAAACATCTTGCCTGCGAAGGAAAGCCCCCCCCTCCAAAAAAAGTGGGAGGAAGCACATGTATTGTGCCAATTGTAATCCCTCAAAGAGTCCAGAAGAAGAAGCCCCGGTAAGGGAGTAGGATTGTTGCTTCATGTAGAGTTGCTCCTAGTCAGTCTTCCCCACTGTGGTGAGATGTATTGTATTTCTATTTAAATTCATAGCTATTGTTTCGAAATTTGCTCCTATAATATATAAATTTGCACATGTGCATTTTATTCAAATCACTGTCTTCTTTTGACCTCTCATTTGGCAACCTGTAAGTGGCTCCCCTAGAGCAGGCTGACTTTGATAAAAGAAAGCCACTGAGAGTATCTTATCCAAAGGTACCCACAAAACTTTGAGCTGGCAGCACTGTTTCTGAACATCCACAGAGCTCAGTTTGCTTGCCACTGAGTACATTTATGATCATCAGAGGACGTCTTGCTCGTCAGTCCAAAACGAACAGAATGTCGCCATGAAGAACCTCAATGGTGGGGCCTTCTCTGTAGCGGCCCCCACCCTCTGGAAAACCCTCCCATCTGGTTCGGGAGGTGGAAAATGTAACATCCTTCAAACGCCTTCTGAAAATATATTTTTCCCGACAAACTTTCCCTGGACTATAACTTATTCTGGTTTTATATGACATTGTTTGAAATTTTAAAGCTTTAAAACTTGACTTTTGTATACGACGGTTTGAATTGTAAACTGCCCAGAGAGCCTTAGCTGTTGGGCAGTATAAATATGTAATAAATAAATAAATAAATAAATAAATAAAGATCTCTTCCTGACCCGTGTGCCATTGGTGGTCCATCTTTTCCTGATTGCAGGTATACAAAAGAAGAGAAATAGTTAGATGGATCAACATCCGTTCTGGATGGACAGTTCTGCTTCTGGTTATTAAAGCCCAGTTACAGCCGGTTGAATGTTTTACAGGCCAATAATGCCGGGGGTGGGGTGGAGCGGGCTGGTGGGAGCAGCTGCGTTTCCAGTGGGAAGTGGGAAGAATTTAGAGAAGTTGCGAAGTTTCAAGTTGGACCGGAGTCCTGGAGCAGGAGGGCCAACAGGCAGAGTGAGAAAACGGAGCCGTACAAGAGACTGGATGCGTCCTCCTGTTTCTGCAGTGAGGACAGGCACCGCCAAAGCTTTGCTGCACTGCCCTCCATTTCAAATCATTTAATCCGTTGGCCCTTAAACGTTACTGCATTGTTGAGCCACTGCTCTACTTTGCTGGCTCTTTGCCATTTTTGTACACTATGGAGACCAGGCAGGACTGGGAAAGACCCCCTGGAATGCTGTTGCTTGTTAGGGTACACTATTGAACTAGATTGCCCGGCTCAGTGCACACAGCTATTTGTGCAATAGAACACAGGCCCTTTCCGCATCATAGGGGCAGAGAGGGCGGGAAGTGGGGAAACCCGGAAGTAACCATTTCCGGCTCCGGCATGCAGAAGCCGCACCAGAATGCGACAGTCCGGGCTTCTACCGGGCCATCACAACTCGGGCCAGCCATTTTTTTTCGACAGATCCACGGAGAAGCGCACGAGCGCTCCTGCGCAAAAGGTTAGTTAATTTTTTTTAAAAAAACGTGAGCGATCCAGGCCCCTCCCCCCCGCCATCCTGGGGATGGCAATTTCACAGTCATCCCCCTCCTGATGGCCTCGGAGCCACGCGGTGCGGCTCCGTGGCCATCGGTGCAGCTGTGCTTACTCACATGTAAGCGTGGCTGCGCCCGGGATGGGCGGCCACACTAACCGCCCATCTCACTTCCCTCCCGGGAGCAGGGAACAAACCGGGACAATAGCGTTCCCTGAACTCCTGGGAAAATGGAGGGCTGGCCCCTGCCTGCTTGCAGGCTCTGTGTTTCATGCGAATTCTCCGCAAGCAGGCAGGGGAAGCCCTGGGGAAAATGGCTGATGCGGAAAAAGCAACACATTATTATGCCTGGAAAACATTCTTAGGGCATTTCTACGCTGCATACTTTAACCAGTTTCATGGTGTGATGATGTCATAAACGCACATGGCATTAAAGAGAGTGACACAAGCTGTTCCAAGAAGCTTACAGTCTAAGGCCAGATCTACACCAAGCGGGATATAGCGGTATGAAAGTGGTATAATAAAAGGCAGGAGCCACACTGCTGTTTTATAGCGGTATTGAAGTGCACTGACAACTGTTGAGGCTGATAAGACACATACCATTAGGGATGTGCACGGCTGAAATTATCGTATTGTATCATAATCGGAAATTCTGACATAAAAAAATTTCGGATCCGATCGTATTGGGGGGTGCCCGGATTTGATCGGATCAGAAATCCGATGAATATCAGAAGTTCCGATACGATAACAGTGGTTTCCCCCATAGGATTGCATTGGGGGAAAGAAAGCTTTCCCCTAATGCAAGTCTATGGGGAAAAACATTGGGCCGGCACTCCCTCCCCCACTCATGCTCTTTACCCACTGCCGCGGCTGCCACTGCTGCTGCCGCTGCCGCCACCTCTGCTGCCGCCGCCGCCGCCACCTCTGCTGCCGCTGCCGCCGCTGCCGCTACCGCTGCCGCCCTGTAGTACTGCTAAGCAGGCTTTCCGGCCTGTTCGTTAGTACAGAGAAGCGCCGAGAGATGTCGTCATCACTCAGCACGGCTCTGTACTGACGAACAGGCCGGAAAGCCTGTTTAGCAGTACTACAGGGCGTTGGCAGCAGGGAAGGCCCAGGTAAGGAGCGAGAGGGGAGGGCGGGTGGGGAGGGGAGGGGGTCCCTTTTACCTGGGCCTTGTCCGCTGCGGTCCGCTGCTAGGAACTACTGAGAACTAGGCTTTGCAGCGCTCTACTGAGAACTAGGCTGCAAAGCAGTAGTTCCTAGCAGCAGATGGCAGCAGACAAGGCCCAGATAAGGAATGCGGGGGGGGGGGGGGGAGGGAGGGAAGGCCGGCCCTAGGTCCGATAATCCGATATGTCCGATAGTTATTGGACATATGGATTTCGGGTCAGATCAGATAGGGCCTGTGGGAATGAACCTTATCAGTTCATTATCGGCCATCGTAACGATACGATACACATCCCTACATACCATATACCACTTTCATAGTGCTATATCCTGCTGGGTGTGGCTCCGGCCTATACCTCTTTCATACCGCTATATCCTGCTTGGTATAGATCTGGCCTAAATTGCAACCAAGGGGGAAGACAACAAGAAGTAGAGATGAGCAGAGGTAGAAGGATACCTAACAGCTTGAAGGACATAAGGAAGTAAGAACAGCTGTGCTGGATCAGACCAAAGCCTATCTAGTGCAGCATTCTGTTCCCACAGTGGCCAACCAGATGCCCATGGGAAGCCAACCTGCAGGACGTGAACGCAAGAGCACCCTCAATATGACAGCTAGCAAACAAATCATGGTACTGGGCAACCATAGAGTGACAGATTTTTCCAGAACGTTTAAAGAATCTGAACAGGTCAGGGGTGTACCATATAGGGCAATCAGTAGAAAGCACCATAGAATGTACAGGCTCCAAACATGCCTGAATGTTCACTCACGTGTCAAAGATAAGGAAACCATTCCAGAACATGGGCAGTGCTTTCGTGATACATATTGTGAAGTTGCCAATGTTGTGACAAAGTTAGTGATGCTTGGAACATTCTTAACAGAGACTTCATTGGGATAAAGTCGCATGAGACATTTAAGCATCATCCCAGCAGCCAGTCTTGTCCCCAGTGTGAAGAGTCCTCCAAATGCAGGAAACCAAGGTCAAGGGCAAATTTGTTGGTCTTCAACAAGAGAGAAAACTTCCAGCTAGATTCATCATTGCAATGAGAAGCTGGACACAAACCGACCTAAAAGAGGCACTTGGTAAGCATGAGTTGTCCACCCTTCACCCAAATGGGAACATGCTCCTTGCATTGAACACATCAAAAGCCATGCATGTCACAGAAATACCGGTGAAAAAGATCACCCTCTTGGATAGGACAGCACCGGTAAGCACACTGAAGAAAAACGATCAGGCGAAACCATGAAAGGACTTTGCTGAAAAAAAATGGGAGTCCCGATGTCAAATGGTTATCATCAGAGTGAAAAACTGATACTTGATAGGTATGTGCAAGGATCTCTCGACGTAGGAGTGGCCAACTTGTAGCCCTCTGCCTAATTGCATGCAGCCCTAGGGCCTTATTCCAAAAGCACTCTGTAAGTGATCTGTTCACAAATCTGGCAAGAACAATCTGTCCCTCCCCTGGCAGCTCACTGGGCAGGGAGGAAGAGGGAGAGAGGAGGGGGCGTTGGAAAGAAAGAAAGAAGAAGAAGAGAGCAGCAAAGAGAGAGAGAGAGAACAAAGGGAGTCACGCAAACACACACACACACACACAGCCTGGCCACTATGGGCTCTGCCCCACTCATCACTGATATGTGTCTTCCAACAGGATTCTGAGAGAATGCGGCTCTTGGAAAATGGTCCGGCCCCTGTGTCAATGAGATCAGGAATAAGACCATGGGTTCGTGCATGTGTGTATGTGAGGTACAGCATTGTGTGGCTTCCTGATTAACATTCCACTGAAGCTGTTTGTGTCTCCCATTGAAATAAAGGCGGAACTCATAAAACATCTGGCTGAGCAATCTGCACTGTGCTTCTCGAATCACAATGACACAGCCGTTGTGGCGCTGTAGGGAAGAACAGCACATTATGACAATGCAACATGGCTACTAGTCCTGCTGGCTCTGTGCTACCTCCAGTATCAGAGGCAGGAAGCCTGTATTCCTCAGTTGCTGGGGAACACGGGCGGGAGGGTGCTGTTGCACCCGTGTCCTGCTTTGCTGGGCCCTGGTCGACAGCTGGTTGGCCACTGTGTGAACAGAGTCTGGAGTGGATGGACCTTTGGTCTCATCCGGCACGGCTCTTCTGAGGTTCTTATGCTCTCAACATCCTCAGCAGCACAACCAGGAGGAAGCAGGGGCCATAGTAATTTCCTTATTGCCATCAATGACAGTGCAAAAAAGGAAAGGAAAGGAAGTCCCCTTTAGGAGAGTTGGGCATGTACTCACCTGACACTGATGTCTACTTGTTGCTCGTGCGTTGGTACCCACAGCTCAGCTCAAACATCCAATTTAAGGCCCTTTCTACACCTACCGGTGTAGAGGGAGGGAGGGGAGACGATCCCAGACTTACCAGATTTCAGGATCGTCGCTCTTGTGCAAACAAGCGTGACGTCCCAGAAGGAAATGGATGTCATGCCAGCCATGAAAACAAAACAAAACACAAACCAGAGCAGGGAGCGCTCCAGCGAAAAAGGTTAGTAACTCCCTCCCCCAAAATTGGGCCCCCAACCCCTCCCTGCCATCCAGGGGGTGGCGAAATTGCTGCCACCCCCTCCCCTGATGGGCATGGGGACTGTGCTGCGCAGCTCTGTGCCTGTTTCTGATGCCCGCTTGGACGCACAGGGAGCACCCAGGGACAAACCTGGGTCAAAAGGTCGGTGTAGAAACAGCCCCAGTCTCCTCGAAGCACTCTCCCAGTTTGACCCACATGTAGGGACCTAGGCGAGGTAAAGAGGCAGGTCCGGTGGTGTAGCAAAGCCAGGGCTCACAGGGATGCAGTCCTGGCGCTGTTTTGTATTAGCAGGGATGCTGATATCACCTGCCACCTTGGGTGCTGTCGTGGTGAATTTTGAAGCGCAGGCATTCGTGTATTATCACCATAGCCACGCTCTCAAGGGGAATCCAAAAATTGCAGGTTGTAGATCAAGAAACAAGTTCTAGCCAGCAGTTTTCATCTCCACCAGGAGCAGGGCTTTGGCAAAGCCAACGGGTCTTAATTGCTCATTCAAGACAAAATACTTTGCATTAAAACAAGGAACAATATATATTTTACTGGGAAAATCAACCCCCTCCCCCCCGCAACCAGCTACTTTGAGGATTGCAGCTAAGATCAGAGGGAACACAAATCCTTGGAGCGGGGATGTCAGATTCCCTGATCATAAAAAAGTACATCGAATTCCTTGTTACCTCTGACCCTAGCTGTAATCCTAACAGTAGCTGCGGGGGGGGGGGGCATGTAATGAATTTCTCAGCAATAATACATAGTTGTGAGCTATCCATAAGCGTGCGCAAAGGGTATGCTGGGTGTGCCCAGGCACACCCTAATGTCTCGCACAATAAGTGCTGAATTGAGGGGGCCATTGAGTAGGGATCCAGAAGGGGATCCAGATGCAGCAG
Source organism: Anniella stebbinsi (assembly GCA_029215795.1). Lineage (NCBI taxonomy): Eukaryota > Metazoa > Chordata > Lepidosauria > Squamata > Anniellidae > Anniella > Anniella stebbinsi. The sequence goes on from JARDYH010000001.1 coordinate 368,118,094, forward strand.
GAATGGTCCTCCGCTGCCTCCATCCCTGACAGCATACCACTGAGCCTGGTAGCAGGAGCAAAAAGGAATCGTTCTACCGGTAGCCTCTCTGTCTGGAACCACACTTCAAAGAAGCCAGGAGGAGGGCCCCCAGAGGCTAATATCACCTTGTAAGCCCTTCCTCCAGCCATCACAAAGCCTCATCTATGCTGGGGCTTGAGGAGTGTCCCCCATTCCCCCCCCCCTCACCTGCAATGGCCCTCCCATGGTCAGGCAAGACAAACACAGAGAGGGGCATCAGTGTCTACAGTGTTTAATAAATAAATGAATAAAAATAATGTCCTTTATGATTGAGTATTCAATAAATGTTTACCTTTTTTAAAAAAAATAATCCCTGGGTGCGCACCCTCATGAAACGTGCTGCGCACACCTATAATAATATATTTATTTCTAACCCGCCTCTCTCTCTGGATCGAGGCTGGGAACAACAAGAACTATAAACACAAAGGCCATAAAACTGATAAATCATTTAAAACAAATAAAACTAATACATTATTAAAAACATCTTAACATTCAACTGGAAGAGATCAGTCTTCACAGCTCTCTTATGGAGCTATCCTTGTTGCAATGGGAAGCATTTTGAGGTGGTGTGATCCTGATCTAACCCTCAAACAAGAGGGAATGTGGCTGTGGAAGATGTAATTGTCTGAATGCATATTTACCATGTACCGAAATGTGTAGCTGCAGTCAGCTGTGGCTAACTCTTGCTAACTCTTGCTAACACACATGCTAAGATGTCCTCTTTGTCCTGTTAAAGTCATATCCAGAAATTGCATATGTTATGATCCCTCCACGTTTACAGTGAAACAGGTTCAAATAATTTCAGAGTTAAAAATATTGATATCCGCATTTTTCTAGGTAAAATAATGGTTTTACTTTAACCAAATAATAGCAAGTATTATTGTGTTTTACAGCATTTTGATGCAAAAACTGCATGACCACAGCAACACTTATGATATTGGACCACAGTAGGAGAGTTGATAGGTGTTGCATTCCATCTGGGGGTCACCAGGTTGAGGGCGACTGGTTTAACAGAAGGGATTGATACTCTTCAATTGGCCCCTGGTGTCAGGAAGACAGGTGAAGACAGATGTTAAAGTCATGGTCCGTCGAGTTCAGTATGGTTGACTCTGCTGACCAGAGTTCTCCAGAATCTCAGGCAGGTACTTCCCTAGGATCATTCCTGGGGATCTCTTGAATTGACCCCAGAACTATATTTAGGCCCGGCTGAAAGTTCGCAGCTGTTTTAAATGTACACTGTTTTTATATGTTGCCTGTTTTTATGTTTTTAAATTTTGTATATCGATCTTTAACGTCCAAGGTTTTAAGTTTTGTAAACCGCCCAGAGAGCTTTGGCTATGGGGCGGTAGATAAATGTAATAAATAATATAATAATAATAATTAATTGGAGATATCATGGGCTGAATTTGGAATCTTGTGCGTGCAAAACATTTGCTCTATCACTGCAGCTCAGATATCCCTGCTCGCAGCCTTTCTCCCAGCAGGGCAGGACTCCTCTGTGTAGCTGAGGATATTCAGGTGTGCAAGGAATTCCTATGAAAGCCAAATCTCAGTAAACTGAAGGAATTAGGGTACCACCCCTAGGAGCACCAAACACAAGGTAGCTGGGAACCTGAACTGCCCCTTGAGTAACGCTTTCCCCTCTGAGGATTCCCAGAGTACCCAAAAAAGGCAGACTAAAAAACACCACATGTAACACTGCTGCGTTCTATCATGACTGGTGCTGCTTGCCAACTTATGAGTTGCATGCCAACATCCCTTGCGACACCTCAGGGGATCCAGGGCTGTGTGTGTCAAATCTGCCTCTTGGCTCATGCGCAGTAACCATTTGTTGGGGCAGCAAAATACCTCCGTCTGACCTTGGCCGCCGTGATCAGACGGGCTGTTTTGGGAAAAGTCTGGGAGAAAAAGGTAGCCAAGCTGTGAGGCCGGCTCTGAGTATGCTGGGAATGTTGTGCGCTCTTCCATGCTCCGCTTATCCACACCTGCGGGTTACCCAGGCTGTCATCTGAAGAGTGGCCCTGCATCTTACCAGAAGGTCAAGCACCAAGGAGACCTAATTAAAAGCTCATTACAAGAGACAATCTCCATTAGCATGCCAAACTTCATGCAAATCCATTAACTCCAGGGCTTTCTTCGGAAGCTTTAAATTCCTGCCCAGTGCCCCAGGGACTGGAAAATGTGGCCGGTTAATTTGCTGTTCTCCGTCTGTGAAAATTAGGTTCAGTCCAGCTTGCTCTCTGGATTATTTCACATTCCAGCAAATTAGTTTTATCCGTTCTGAGAACATTTTAACAAAGAGAGTTCTTTTGGCATCACATGGATAAAATTGCGATGGATAAAAAAGAATGAGCAGCTTGCCTAATCAGGAACAAATAACTTTAAATCTCTCCCAAAAATGCAGCCTTTCCTGTTATTTCCCCCCCTCTCCCTTTCTCTCTTGTCCATTTATCTTTCGGCACTTGGATTTATTTATTTTTTAAAGTTTCGCTCGAGCCCAGATCTTTTTTTTGCCACCCGCCCTGTTCCCTGTTCCTCTGAAATAAAAGGGTTTTATTCCATTGTCACAGATCTCCAAACTTGTTAGGCATAAAGTCAGTAAATGATACTATTGTTGGGATGGAGGCGATTTATCTAGGAGAGAGGGAGGCAGCGGGGGGGGGGGGGAGGGATAAAGCACCCAGCGAGGGCTCGAATGAACCCAAATGGCTCAAAGTAAACAGAGGAATCTGAAAGCTTTTGTGAGTTGAAAGTGGCTATCTGTTGCAGGTCTTGCCTCATTAACTACTAATAGAACCATTGCCACGGCCTTCTGGGATACCTAACCCTCATGGCCGACCCGTATCGCCCTCCGTGCCGCCTCCCAGTCGAACTAGATGAACCTTTGGGTTAGCTACTCTTGCCATTCTTATGTTGTATTGCGCTGTGGCTTGACCTTAACCTCTTCAGAAAACGTTTATCTGCTTTCTCTCCCATAGGCTATATTGGAAAAAAAAAAGAGAGAGAGAGAGAGAGAGAGAGAGGTCTATGAATTGAAATTCAACCAGAGACAGAGCCTATCTACACTACTGCTTTAAAACGGTGTATAACAGTTTTAAACCAGTTAATTAACCAGTTTAAAACTGTTATAAACCGTTTTAAAGCAGTAGTGTAGATAGGCTCAAGTGTGTGTTCCTGTCGATGGGACGAGTGGAGTGTGTTGCAGATGAAATAAGAAATTAGAAAGGAGAACAACACCCACTAAGGTTGTCATCCCGTATCCACTTACTCGAGGGCAATCGTAGGATTGTGCTGTTAGGGACTCTAGTGTAAGGATAGGTTTTGCAGGCCATTGAGCGAAGAACCAACGGCACAAGATGGCGATCAACTTCCCTCAGGTTGGATATCAGATATGCCCATACTGTCCTCAGCCCCATTAGGTGGGGGTGTTTTGGCCAACGGAAGGAAGGAAGGGTGGTGGAAGAGAAAAGGTACCGGTCTAGATAGACCATGGTACAGAGTAATATTACAGCTTCCTCTCTCTTGCTCGTAAACCTGCAGTCAGACTTATTTCTAAAGGAGCCCTGTCTGGCAAAGCTTTGGAAATGGCAATAATTACAAGCTGATGATGGATGCAGAAAGAAAAAAAAGGGGGGGGGAAGCCTCCCCATGACTCATAAGGAAGTACAGGCTGTAGGGAAATTACAGGCTAGCTCCCTTTCTAGTAGAGGCCTTTTGGTGTTCTCAATCACAGACTTTAACAGTTATAATAAACACGGTTGCATTTTATTGATCAGCGTCCTCTTTTTTTTTTTTTTTTAAACCCAAAATAAAATAAATACGATTTTATTTTTGATAGTTAAAAACAAGGTAAAAAAGGGAAGAATTGAGGAGCTCAAAAATGGGAGTTTTCAGAGGAAGGCCTCCATAGCTCTAGAAGGGCGGAAACATGCATGCGGTCCGGCCAGCGTCGCCTCCAACCAAGAGAGCATGTCCATTTCTGCACATTTCACAGCCTGTGTAGGTTGCTGTAGAATTGGCAAGGAACCAGTGATGATGGCAGCATCCAACCCATCCAAACTGTGGTTTAGCAAGTGTTGAAAGTGCATTGGTTGTTGGGTAGATTGTTCGTCTCCTGCTTTTCTTCCTCTGAGCGCATCTGCAGAAAGAAACATAGATAGATCCAGATAAAACCAGCCATGTCCCCCCCCTGCCCAGATATTAAGATTTGAGCGCAGCCCTATATCTGTCCAGATGTGCGTGAGGATACAATGAAGATAAAAGAGCACCAGTGCTATTCCGTTACCATTGAGGGGGGGGGGTTGAATAATGCCTGTCGGCTTTGATCCATTGAAACCAACATGGCCGCAGGCTTAGCCACATACCAAATGAAGATACTGCTGTTAGCATGCTCGGTTCACTTGATTTACTGGCCCAGGCTTGGCATCTGAGCCATTCCTTCCTTTCATTTCTTTTTTGTGGGGACGAGCAAGCAACGCAACTTGGTTGGGTTACAGAAATCATACGATCCATAATGTCTTCCTGTTTTCTTTTCATAAGTCCCTTTCTTTCTCCCTTCCTTCCAGGCCCGCCTCTCTCTCTTGCCGATGTGAAATGATTTCTTTATATTTAACTGTCTCTTTCCAATACAGACCGGAATTGTTCTGAACAAAGGGCGGATGGGGACGGGTGGAAACTATATATTAAACGCAAGACAATTTGACTAGTTTTCATTAGGTTGCTGAGTGAGAAGTCGAAACGCCTCTGTTTTTCCCAAGGTACTCAGATAACCGTGAACTGCCTTCTTCCCCATCTCCACCGCTTCATTTCTCCAACCACGAGAGCATCGCGAAAGAATGCCCTGCTTTCTGCTCTTTATACTGTCAACAGTGACGGCAACCAGCAACACAGACATTTCTTATTGTTTACAAGAGATGAACACCAACAAGGCACCCCTTATCGTCAGATAAACCCTTCCAACCCTCCCTCCGCTCGGTTGACCAAACTAACCTTTTCATGGTACATTGCCTATAATTGACGGTGAAAGATGCTAACCAGAAAAGGGATCAACGCTTTATCTCAGTAAAAACAAACGGGCAAACAGCTATGGAGATAGAACACTTAATCCCAGCTGTGCAGATGGTCTTTTCTGCTGGGATGTTGGCCGTAAGAGAGGCGGCATTTAAAAGTGACCTCTGAATACAAATGTGTGAGGAAAGCTGTGTGGGATAGTGGCTAAACATGTGGCCTGATGAGGGACATTTTGGAGCAAGACCTGATTGGACTCATTGGGCTGTATCTAGAGTTAATAATAATTAGAACAGACCAATTGAAATCAATGGGACTTAACATTAGTCATGACTAACCTAAGTCCTGTTGATTTCAGTGGGCCCACTCCAAGTATGACTAAGCCTGAATCTATGGGATTTATCTTCCACCTGGCCTATTATTATTCTTATTAATTATTAATATTATTAGACACCTTTCTAAGAAAAAGACTCAAGACATCTTATAACAGGGAAAACATACAAAAAAATCAATCTGAAACAAAAAAAGCAATTTCCATTGTTTTTTGCTGGTTTTATTATTGGCGTTTATTATTTTTATTGCTATTTTATTGTTTATGTTTTTATTGCTTTTGATATTTTAACTGTTTTATGTATTTTATTGTTATGAGCTGCCTTATGGGGCCATCTGCCCTGAAAGGCAGCCAAGAAAATTTTAAAATAATAATAACAATAATAATAATAACCACCACAGTAAAATACCAAGACCTGATTAAACAGCTGAATTTAGAAGCCCATCATATGCCACCAAATGCCTGGGACTAGGGGAAAGTCTTAACATGGCACTGAAAGGATGACAATGTTGGCACCAGGTGGACTTTGGAGAGCATTCCACAATCGGGGCCACCACCAAAAAAGTCTGGTGCGTTAGTGTCAGACTCAATCAGAATCTATCTCACATCTATGGTAGCCGCCGCCTTCAGAAACTTTGTGCAGGGTGACTATCACTCTCTAGTAATTCCAGCCCACCTGGATTCCTAATTTGGCCCTCTGGGGTTCCTCAGATGGCCACAGCCCCTTCCTCTGGCCCTTCCCCCCTTCCCCCCGAACACCAATTATTGGGCAGTTTCCCCCGTATAAAGAAAGATGAATTTTTGTGGGACAAAAGCCAGGGGAAAAGCGATGGTAAAGAAACATGATTCCCCCCCCCCCCCCAGTCTGAAGATGCTCCTTGTCACGTGGGGTAGCAAAATAACTCTCGTTGTGCAAAGTGGGTAGCAAAAGCAAAGATGGGATGGCATAGTGAGGACTTTATTTATTTATTTATTGCATTTATGTACCGCCCCATAGCCGAAGTTCTCTGGGAGGTTTACAAAAATTATAAAAACTTGAACATTAAAAAACCAACCCAAACCTGGTGAATCTTTGAGGTCTATGTTCAAAAGGAGGGAGTTAGGTCTCCCAGCCCATTGGAGTTCCACACTGATCTGTTTCACTGTAGGCTCTACCAGTCCCAGAATCTCTCTCTCTCTGCTTCTTCTTGACTTTTGTACCCTCATTTGCATTTTTGTCCTTCTCTGTCCATTGAGGATGCTCAAGGATTTGGTTCGGTCTGCATCGTTTGAGTGAACCAGCCTGATTTGCATTCCCGAGACTTATGCACGGATTGGAACACGGTTAATTTTAGTTTTCATACTTCCCCAATTTTTCTGCTGCAGTTCATAGCTCAAAAATGCATTTAATTATTTTTTAAAAGTCAAAAATATGTGTGTGTATACACACACACACACACACACACACACATAAAATGCATACATAAATGTGTATTTTAAAGTAAAATGCATACAAAAATAATGCCAGTTTTCATGTTTTTTTAATAAAAGAATTCATGGATTGATGTGGAAACAGGACAGAACAGATTTAAGGAGGATTACATGCACAAGTGACATGGACCAGAAATAGACTGATCACTCTCCATCCTAGCTCAATCCTTGACCCTTGGTCCTCAACTCCAACAGGTCCGGGACAACATCAAGGGGAGGTGTGGATGGGTACCTGCCAAGAGCTCACACCTCAACGGGAGACCACTGAAAAGAGCTTTCCCCACCCCCCTTGAGAAAGGGCATATTTACACCCACAGCCTTAAACTGGTTTCATAGACCAGCACTCTTGATAGCACTCTTCAAGTAACTTGAAAGGTTGTCACAAAGAGGAGGGCCAGGATCTCTTCTTAATCATCCCAGAGTGCAAGATGTGGAATAATGGACTCAAGTTACAGGAAGCCAGATTCTGGCTGGACATCAGGAAACATTTCCTGACTGTTAGAACAGTACGACAATGGAACCAATGACCTAGGGAGGTGGTGGGCTCTCCCACCCTAGAGGCCTTCAAGAGGCAGCTGGACAGCCATCTGACAGGGATGCTTTAAGGTGGATTCCTGCATTGAGCAGGGGCTTGGACTCGATGGTTTCATAGGCCCCTTCCAACTCTACTATTCTATGATTCTATGACCTCTCCTCTCCCTGCGGGAATCTGGGAACTGTAGTTCAGTGAGGAGTGGAGAGTGGCCAAGACCCATAACAGAGACTTCTCAGCTCCCTCACAAAACTACACTTCCCAGGATTATTTCAGCAAAGCCGTTAGTGTGTAATGTATATATGCCACGAAATGGGATAATCTCATTAAATGCGTATGTGGATCACACATTCCAAAGTAACTTTTTGACACGTACGTGCTCAAAAAGCCATCCAAGGGGTGTCAAATGTTACAAACAGAATTTCACTTCAGATCCCTTAGGCGCAGACTTCTGGAAAGAGGCTTGAGGGGGGAAAAGAAAGAAAGAATTAAACCGTTCATATTGTTTGTTGTCATAATCCCATGCATTTAATATCCTTTCCTCCTCTACAGCTTTCCCTCACCCCGACCCCCCACCCAACACCTTCAGAAAGCACAGCCAACACTGTGGTCAAACAGAGTTCAGAGTTCTTGTTAATGAGCCCAATACTCATGCATGCCCAGCAACCAGCTGCTCTTTCAGAAATCACACTACTTCACTCCGCAGGGTCCTGTTTCCCATCCAGCCCTATTTGATGGAGAAGGAAAAAATGACATATTCTTCTCTTCTACATGTATTTCTCCCCCCCCCCCCCCCACACACACACTTTGGAAGCACCGGGTGTAAGATGTTAGAGTCTTCTTTTTCCAAGCAATTCAAGGGCAACTGACTTGAGTTGTTTGAGGTGCAGTGATTGAGGTTATCGTTGCAGACAATGGCTTGCATGTAGGGACTTTTCTCACTAACGGTGAAGAGACACACATGGCATTCCTTTAGAGCAGCGGGAGCCGTTTGCAGGCACCCTTATTAAGTCTGATCCAAACGTACCCTTTTCTCTCCCAGGGCTAGCTCTGACAAAAGCCATTTTGCAGTGTCTCAGAGTGTCTTCCAATCTGGATAGGAAAACATTGGGTTTTGACTGTGTGCGTTGGCCAACACCCATGATGTCACCCACACAATCGCTACCCTCTCCCTCCCCAGTCTCTGGAGCAGTTTTGCCACTGTTTTTAAAATGTTCATGGTTTTTAATAAAAAATATCAGGTGACGCATGAACATATCAATGAAAAATGTACATATTCCCCCTAATAATAATAATAATAATAATAACAACAACAACAATAGTCAGACACTAGCTATCTGCCTTATAGCTTGTCAGACTGTGGGTTGTATCCAATATTAATCTAACATAAGCCCAATTCATTTTAATCAGTCTTCTCTAATACTGGGTGCAAACTGTATCTGCCCATCTAGTTCAGGATTGCCTATTTTGACTGGGAGCTTCTCTCTAGCCCATGCTACCTAATCCGTTTCCCCTTTAAAAAAACAACAAAAAAACACTTGGAGGTGCTGGTGATTGAACCTGGGCCTTTCTGCATGCAAAGCATGCGTCATGCTTGTCTCTAAGGCCCGTGGAATGTTGGCTGAGTAAAGCGGCGATGGTGTCAGGGGAAGGGGGAAAAAAGTGCGTTGAAAAAGGGAGTCTGTAGAGAGAAGAGGTGAAGGCAGCAGGAGACAGAAGGAGGAGAGCTGAGAAGGGAATTGATGGGAAATCAGCAGTGTGGTGAAGAAAAGAAAGAAAGAAACAGATAAAGCAGCCTTCAAGAAGAAGAGTTAGGGGGACCAACTGTCAGGATTTCCCCAGATTTGTCCTGGTTTTTATTCTATCCTGGGTGGCACGGGGGATTTTCTGTAATTTTCTATAATGTCCTAGAATGACACGCTTTCCCCTATAAGGCTACCATTTGCGTGGTGGTGGTGGGGAATGACATGCTTTCTGGAGGTGTGTCATCCCCCCCCACTCCAATCAGGGCCTTAATGGGGAAAGCATGTCATTCCCAGACATTGTAGAAAAGGCCCCGATTGGAACAATGGGGGCAGGGGAGGAATGATACTTTCTGGAGGCCCCAGAAAGCCGCATTCTCACCCCCACCATGGGTGTCCTCTTTTTTGGTTTCTCAAATATGGTCACCCTAAGTTGAGTGAACCCCCACAGCAGAGAATGGCCTCTTTTGTGTATGGTCAAAAGGTAGGACTCCTGCAACTTTAACTGTTGTGATGAAGAGGGAATTTCAGCAGCTGCTGCATGCATCCAAATGACTCCAGCTGAAATTTCATTTTTTATGCAACTATTAAAGATACAGGAACCGTGTCCTCCTTTCCATATGGTCATCCTAGTTTTGATTGTCTGTGGTGTGATTGCAATCTGCCCCTCCTCATCCGAGTTATATAGGCTGACCATATGAAAAGGAGGACAGGGCTCATGTAACATTAACAGTTGTAGAGAAAAGGGAATTTCAGCCAGTGTCTTTTGTATGCCATTAGTTCCTGGTGAAATTCCCTCTTCATCACAACAGTTAAAGTTGCAGGGGCCCTGCCTTCTTTTGTATATGGTCACTCTAGTATAGTGCCTGCAACTTTAACTGTTGTGATGAAGAGGGAATTCCACCAAGAACTAATTGCATACAAATGACACTGGCTGAAATTCCCTTTTCTCTACAACTGTTAAAGTTACATGAGCCCTGACCTCCTTTTCATATGGTCAGCCTAGAGTTATAGAAACATGAAACGTTCCAGATGTGCTCTACCACAGAGCTCTGGGCCCTCCCTGATCCTGCCTGGACCTTGGGGTAAGACTGGCAGCTGAATCAGTGTTTGACCATCAGGGTTGGGATGTGAGCCAGGAGGCGCGGGCGGATGAGGAAGATAGGTATGAGGACCAGTGGGCAAAACAGAAGGCAGGGGCAGAGACCAAGCTATGAGTCAGGACCAGAGGAAGACCGAGGGAGATGCTGTAGCACAGGCAATCCTTGCTAGCAAAGCCCCACTGCAGTTTCTCCCAACCTGGGCCGTTCCAGATGTGTTGGAGCTCTGATTGTGCAGGGACTCAGGTTGGAGGAGTTTGAAGGGGCCTATAAGGCCATCAAGTCCAATCCCCTGCTCAATGCAGGAATCCGCCTTAAAGCATCCCTGGCAGATGGCTGCCCAGTTGCCTCTTGAATGCTTCTAGTGTGGGAGATCCCACAACCTCCCTAGGTCATTGGTTCCATTGCTGTACTGCTCTAATAGTCAGGAAGTTTTACCTGTTGTCCAGCCGGAATCTGGCTTCCTGTAACTTGGTCCCCTTATTCCGCGTCCTGCACTCTGGGTTGATCGAGAAGAGATCCTGGCACTCCTCTGTATGACAACCTTTCAAGTCCTTGAAGAGTGCTATCATGTCTCCCCTCAATCTTCTCTTCTCCAAGCTGAACATGCCCAGTTCTTTCGGTCTCTCCTCATAGGGCTTTGTTTCCAGACCCCTGATCATCCTCGTTGCCCTCCTCTGAACCCCCTCCAACTTGTCTGCCTCCTTCTTGAAGTGTGGTGCCCAGAACTGGACGCAGAACTCAAGATGGGGCCTAACCAGTGCTGGATAGAGGGGAACCAGTACCTCTCACGATTTGGAAGTTATACTTCTATTAATGCAGCTCAAAATATCATTTGCCTTTTTTGCAGCCACATCACACTGTGGGCTCATATTCAGCTTGTGATCTACACCACCACCACCACCACCACCACCACTAAAGGGCCGCCATTTTCCTCCGTGGCTCCTATCTTCTCACCACCCTGCTGTCCCCAGCTGCCCTTGCTTCTCCGCCTCTTCCTCTTCATTGCTACCACTTGCTTGCTTGAGAGGCAGAGAGCTAGTGGGCAAGTAAGGAGTGGCATTTCCTGCTCCTCCTCAGCACCCCTGTTGCCTAGGCCAGAGTGAAAGGCCAGGGAGCAAGGAAGGTGAAGAGGAGGAACAGGTCTGGGGGCTCTTGCCAGTAGCCCCCTTGAGGGGGCATGGGCACCCAGCAGGTGCCCCATCATGCCGACCCTTGATGCCAACCCTGAGACCATTTCCCATTTGCTTCTGCATCGAACCGTGCCTGGGAATCCATTCTCACATGCACCTAAGCTGCACTGCATCCTGAATGTTTCCGGGTCCCGATGGCCTCATTATTCTGCTGTTCCACTGACCCGTGACCGAATAGGGAGGACTCTTCCCTGTGCTTCCACTAGATGGCACTGCAGTCTAGCATGAACTGTATCATAGATAAGGGATTTCTAAACTTTGGGTCAGGACCTGCTAGTTGCTTTGGACAATGGGAAGTTTGAGAGTGAGTTGGAAGAGGAATGAATTGACTTCAGAGTTGACAGAGGGTAGGGCAGGAGAGACAGACTAGAGACCCTCAAACAAGTGCAAAAAACCCCTATTGGGTGTGTTCCTTAAGTATGGGAACCACTGTCATAGCTCAACACTATTGCCATGTCATCTGTCAAGATGCTTCCGAGAGTAAATTTCACTCCCTCCTCTCCCTCCCCCCCCAACACTGTAGAAATAATAAATGCCATTGTTGGAACATATTTATTTCTTCTTCTAAACTGTTCTGGCTCATTGGTGGTATAGCTGTCTGTTCAGTTTGGAAGGCAGCATGTTCAAGTGAAATTCTGATGGTGTCCTCATAGAATTGTGAATGGGATATGTGAATTAGGACGGGATCTGTTGTTGCTGATGGGACATGTGAAATATTTTAAATGCTTAACATTTGAGACTGAGTTCAGGGATGCTCCCAGAAGAAGGCATTTACTGTACAACAGCCCTGCATCAAACACGGAATTTTACGGGTGTGTATCCGCCCAAACGACATTGTTTTCCATTTGTAAGCCTCCTGTGTTTCCCCCACAATTCTTCTGTCTTTCTTCTTAGCATGGAAAATCTGTTAAGGAGAGAAAGTCGAGATAGCTGCACGAGGACTTTTGATTGGTTAGCACCAGGAGCTTTTTGTCCGGAAGAGCCCCAACTTTCTAAAAAAAACAGTCAGTTTAGGGCTGTTGGTGCCAGGTTATAAGGGTCACACCGCAAGATATATGTCAAGTAACTTCTGCTTCCTTCCTGCTTGATAATAAATAATCTGCGATGCCTCTTCGGTTTGTTCTAGAGAGAAAGCTGGCTTCTTCTTGAGGAACCATGGTCCTGTTTTAAATATTGTAAGTAGCTTTGAGTGGTAGGATTAAGTAGCATATACACAATCAAAAATAACTACCCCGTGGTCTCAAAAAATTCAAAGGTCGAAAAGCAGGGATTAGATCCAGATTTAGTCATACTTAGAGGAGAGTCATTGAAATCAATGTGATTTAAGTGAGTCGACTAATTTAAGTCCCATTAATTTCAAAGGGTCTACTCTGTCTAAATCTGGCTGCAGTACTCTAAGACCAAGTTTGAGCAACCTGAAAATGCAGTTCTAATGAATCTGAAGTGGGACAGTGGGCTTGCCTGCATGTACTCCACTCCATAAATGTGTGGCAGGCAAGTATATCTTGAATGCATATGCCAAGTTTCTGTAATCCTTCCATCTGTAACCGCTGCCAAGTGAGGAGATGATCTTTTCTCTAATCATTTGTTTAGCTAAGAGCTCAAAGCTTGACTGTTTTCTTTTCGTGTGAAAACCTTCGCTCATTTTTTGTGCACTTTCCCCCAAAGATATGCATTAATTGTGCATATCTTTGAAATGTACGCATTCTTCTCCCATCGATTAAAGTGTATTTCTGCACATCTCCCCAAAGCGTGCATTTTTCATGGACATTTTTCAAATGCACACATGCTGCCGGAAACCTTTTTTGTGTGTCAACGAATCGCATTGAAAAAAATGTGTATGTTTGAAAAATGCGGCCGGGGCAGATCACCTGAAGGAGCACCTCCTCCCATTTTCCCCTGTCTAGACCATCAAGTCATCATCTGAGGCCCTCCAGGTGCTTCTGCCAAATGTGGTGAAGTTGGTGACTATAAGACAGGGGGCATTTATTTATTTATTTATTTATTGCATTTTTATACCACTGTATAGCCGAAGCTCTCTGGGCGGTTCACAAAATTTAAAACTTTTTAGTGGTGGCAGCCCATCTGAGGAATGCCCTCCCCAGAAAGTCTCACCTGACTAAGGATATTGGAGAAATCCACAATGGATTCAAACGAGCTCGGGATTTCTGTGAATCTGACCTTTGGATCCCATAGCAGACTGGCTTTTCCTTGGTTGCATGGATTCTGTGGACTTGCGGATTGTTTGTTTTTTTAATTTTTTTTTCCAGAATTTTATACAAATTTAATCATTAAAAATATGTAAAGTAAAAAATACTTGCCAAAAATATGCATTTCTCCCTTAGGCTAAAGCATGAAAATGCACATTCGGTGGTGGTGGTGCAGGATTTGCACATTTTGTGTGTGTGGGTTGCATTTCCCCAAGTGCAAATTTGCGCAAATGCAAATTTGTGCAAATTCAGGAAATTGGGGAAAAAATGATTTTATCACCGAGTGGACGGCAGAACGAAAGGCACCTGACAACCCACGAAATGCAGACAGAACAGACTTTACCAAATCCATTAATCCTTATGCCTGACACCTACGTTATGCTCTTTTTGGTCCCAAGCATTTTCAAAACTGGTTTTTAGTGCTTTTAGGTCTTTGAGCGAGGTTTTATCCCTGCTATTGGTTTTACTTTTGGTTTTATTATATGCTGCTGCTGGTTTTATCTTGCTTTTATGTGATGTGCTTTATGGTCTTATTATCTTGTATTTTTTATTTTGATTTGGTAAGAACTTTGTTTCTTGGGAAGTTTAAAAATGCAACAAACAAACAAATGAGGAATATTCCCTGCTCTCTCTCTCTTTCTCTCTCATGTTTCTCCTAAGATATAAGACCGACTCTGGCTGGCTTGCATTGGCTGCCTGTATGTTTCTGAGCTGGATTCAAGGCGCTGGTTTTAACCTATAAAGCCTTACATGGCCTGGGACCACAAAACCTGATGAAATGCCTCTCCCGACATGAACCTTCCCATACACTACGCTCAACATCTAAGGTCCTCCTCTGAGTGCCTACTCTGAGGGAAGCTCGGAGGATGGCAGCAAGGGAGAGGGCCTTCTCTGTGGTGGCCCCCAAATTGTGGAACAATCTCCCCGACGAGGCTCGCCTGGCACCAACACTGTCATCTTTTTGGCACCAGGTGAAGACTTTTCTCTTCTCCCAGGCATTTAACAGCATATGTTGATCTTTTTAACTGACCCCTGGTCAGTTTTAAATGATATGTAGTTTGTTTTTATGCTTTTTATGCTTTTAATTTTGGTATATTAGTTTTTAAATGTTCAATGGTTTTAATTTTCATAAACCGCCCAGAGAGCTTCGGCTATGGGGCAGTATATAAATGTAAATATAATAATAATAATAATAATAATAATAATAATAATAATGAGGGGCTTGACGTCTGTAGTTTTTAAAAGTATCTGTGTGTGTGCTGGGTGATAAATGAAGGGCACCTTTGTATGTTTTTTAATCTATTAATTTACCCAATTCATCTGTGCCATACAGTGAGTGCCTATGAGATCTAGGGCCTCCTTAGGGCCTCCTCAGCTCTGGGCGCTGTCTTCATGGCACTGAGTTGGCGCAGATCCGCCACCAAAGCCCCTATGGGGTGTGGGGTGGCAGTGAGTCATCTAGATGAAGGGAGGCAGAAGGGGCCATTAGGCTCACTGGCCCCACCCTCTGCCCAGGCAGACAGCAACCAATCAGCGGTCGCCATCCGCCCAGCCACGCCTCCGCTGTGACTCCACAATAAGGATAGACAGCGGACGTGCCGTACCCGTTTCGGTCCGACAAAATAAGTTGGGTAAGTCCCCGACTTTTTTTTCTTCACAGCTTCACCTGAAAGCCCCAGGGTGGGTGTGCGGTGACTGCTGCGTGGTATAACCAACTCACCACCACCGTGCACCGACCCCGGGGCTTTCCGTGTTTTCAGACAGCCCCCTGGAAAGACCTTTTTAATTTTCCCAGGCCTTTCAAACTTTTATTTTGTGGTAGTCTTGCTTCATTTTAGTTTTATGATTTTTCTTCTTTGCTTCCTATTTTCATACTGTGGTGTTCTGGGGTGCTTCCAGATGGAGGGTTCTTTTGAGAAGGCCTTGTGCGACTGTCCCAACTTTTTCTCCTTAACGCATTTTCTGTGGTAAGAAAAAAAGGCAGAGGAAGCAGTGGGAAAACACGGGAGGGTTACGAGCAGAAGACAACATTGTTTGGGCCAGCCGTAAAGGGAGGAAGGAAGATGGAGCAACAATAAAACCCTTGTTTGGTAGCAGCCATGTAGTCTTGCTCCCTGTTTTAAAGCGATTTGTTTGATTTCATAGCTGGGTTTGTGCTGCGTTTAAATGGTATTTAATTGTGATTGGAAAACATCGTTCTGCTTTGCCTGCCTGCCAGAGAACTGGTGTTGTAGGATGGTTTATAAACTGAACGAACAGACGAACAATGGTTTTTAAAAATGGCATCTTCTCTAACAAACGCTCACTCTGCTTTCCCTCGGGTCACTTGTGGAACACATCGGCACAACTCGCGGGTCCACCTGAGGTGAAAGCAGACAAAGGAAGCTGTCAGAAAACACATGCAGCAGATGAAAGAACCCTCCTAATGCCTCTGCACGCTTCCATATGCTAGCACTGTAAACAAAGGAGGGAAGCTCACAATTCCAAGATGCCACTGATCTCTTGCCCTTTGATTATCTCTTGTGGTAATGAAGTCAAGACGTGGTGTTTAGTTTACATGGGGGCAATTAGGAGTTTCATTTCCTTGCATGATTCATCTCGGAGAAAAGTCGACTCCAGAAAATATTTGGGCTGGGGGAGGAAAGAGCAGCGATGTGATGAACCAGCCAGCCAAATCGACATGTAATTTTAGCCGGAGCGCTTGGGTTAAGTTGGGCCACTTTGTACATTTACTATCCTGGGAAGTGTAAAAATAAATAAATGTTATTGCTGTCCAACCTCTCCTTGCCAAAGAGATGGGACCGTTCATCCATATGCGTTGTGCGTGTCACCATATATTCAGTATTTATTTCTTACATTTATATCCCACCTTTTCCATCAAGGAGCCTAAATCGGCTTACGTGGTCCTCCTCCTCTCTATTTTATGCTCACAACAACCCTGTGAGGTAGGCTAGGCTGAGAGTCAGTGACTGGCCCAAAATTACTCTGAGAGCTTCATGACTAAGTCCCAGTCCAACACTCTAGCCGCTACACCATACTGGGAGCTTCTCTACATTTTTTTTAAAAAAAATCCCGCTTTGTTGTCAGGGTTTTTGCTTCCGCTTTCTTTCTGGGATTACAATTGGCGCCATTACACAGGCAGTCACATGGTTTGAACTGAATACTTCCTCTCTCTGCATGCTTCCTTCATTCAATGAAAAATCGCCATCTACTGGCAGAATTATAGCACAACACCAACTTTACATGGGTCAGTTTTATGCATTTTTTTTTAAAAGCTGATTATCTCCATGTTATTTTAAAGTGGGATAAGGGGGGGGGTGAGAACTACGGGAGAGGTCCTGGAGATTGACGTTGTCATCTAAAGGAGCCGCAAACTTCCATGAGTTGCCGTGGAAGTGTGCAATAAATTGCTCATGTAGAAATGCTCTGGCTTGTTTACTGAAACTGTCTTTCAGTGAGTTGGGCCATCAGGCCACTTAACTTGGTACCACTTGTTCTGATAGAGAATGCCCCTGCAGCGCTGGCTGGGGCTATAAGTGGCCAAATCTGATCTGGAACGTGTTGTTCTCTAACTCAGGTTCCCTGCAGTCAGAAAAAAGAGAAAAACCCAGGTTACTAGTATTTATACCTGACCTGGAGTTTGAGCCAGAGCTGGATGTGCAGGAACCAGTAGATTCTTCTCTGTTGCTTGGCAAGTGCAGCAGGCCAGGCTCCTGGTACTTATACCTGGACTGGCCAATCCAGAGGCTTCATGCTGCCTGTCAATCACAGGGGTTGATATTGCACAGGCTTCAGTGCCTGAAGAGGCCTCTGGGGCTTGGCCCTGCTGGCTGGGAATGATGGGGGTTGCAGTCTGACACATCTGGAGGGTACCAGGTCGGGGGAGGCTGCCATAACATTCTTGGTTCAATCCCTGCCAGTGGACCCTCAGTGATCGGTAGAAGGACAGGATGGAGATCATTGAAACAATTGCCCAGGGCAATTGTGATTTAGGAGACAGGCACAAGAAACAAATAATCAGAGAAATAAGTAGATAAAAGCATTTAGACTTATGCTCATCCTTGGGCAAGAGAACATGTAGAGTAAGGGGAGGCAACCCGGTGTTCTCCACATATTTTGGATTGCAACTCCCATAATCCCTGGCTGGGGTTGATGGGAGTTGTAGTCCAAAGCATCTGGAGGGCACCAGGTTATCACCACTGTAGAGGATCACCACAATGAGGAAGCAGAACGGGCACTCCTCTTCTCAAGGCAGGCCTTCTCCGTGGGTTAAGAGAGCCCCGCTTTGGCTCATCTGACATCTCGTGTCTTGTGCTCCGGTGTGACCTCCTCAACTTCGCTTTGAACTCCCCTCCCCCTGGACTCTCCAAATGCCCCAGCAACATTCTTTGGGGCTCTGGTTCTCATAAAAAGAGTTCAGGCTGGATGGCCGTTGATTTATGTCATGTGGCCGGCGTGCAGTAACCGTGCAGCGCAGCGCTGAGGGCTGTGAGCAATTACAGAGGGCGTAATTGGGCATTAACTACTTAGGGATCAAGCGACAAGCTGCTCGTTTTTAAGGATTTGCTTTCAGGGATGCTCCCATTGGGGTCCGAGTCCAGTTCCATCACTACGGTCCTGCAAGAACACAATGCTCCTGAGAGAAGAACCTGAGCCTCAGACATGCTTTTTCTCACCAGGGAAGATGAACATAAGATGAACCATGGCGGATCAGGCCAAAGACCTACCTACTCCATCATTTTGTCCCCACAGTGGCCAACCAAGGGCTTCTGGGACATGAGCACCAGAGCACCCTCCTGCTCCTGTTCCCCAGCAACTGGTCTACGAGGCATACTACCCCTGACCATGGGGGCAAACTAGAGCCATCATGACTAGTAGCTGCTGATAGAATTAAGTAATGGGATGAAACGAAGTTATGGAAAGAAATCACAGTAATGGAAAAGGTGTGATGAAAAGGGGGGAAAAAGATGTTGAGATGTGAATCGATCTCAAATAGATCCAAGAAAGCAAATATCCATCCATCCATCCATCCATCCATCCATCCATCCATCTATCTACCTATCATTACCAGTGTCCTCTGTTTGCCAGGTTCTAGCATGACTTAGTTCAGGATAGCAGCAGGGCTAGACACACAAGAACACCAATGGGAGTCTACCACTGAGATCCATAAGTCAAAGAAAATGGGACAAAGCAACACCATTAAAGCAGGGAGGAAAAACTGAGGCTAGGGATGGCTTCAACAGACAAATTTCTAGAAGCCTGGGACTGGTACGTTGCGGTGCCTAAAACTTTCCTAGGAGATTAATGATCCAGAATCAGGATGAGGCACAAGGTGGCACCCAATGATCATTGGCTGTGGGAAAGGGGTGGGGCCAGGGGAAGGGTGTGTGGCCATCTGGAGAACCCTGGAGGGTTGGGTTGGGACACCAGGCAGCCCACATTTGCTATAATGGATGTCCTTTTTTTGCAGGAATTCAGCATATGCTAAGTTCTAGGTAGGGGTGCCAAGTCTTCTCTGGAGCCTTGGACCTGAGGAGGGCCCCTTATTTATTGTTTTGTTGATTTATTTATAACATTTATATACTACTCCATATCTAAAGTAGATTCAGGAGCGGAGAATATAAGAACATAAGAAGTGCCATGCTGGATCAGACTGAGGGTCCATCTAGTCCAGAACTCTGTTCACACAGGGGCTGACCAGCTGTAGACTAGCGACCACCAAACCAGGACATGGTGCAACATCACCCTCCCACCCATGTTCCCCAGCAACTGATGCACATGGGCTGACTGCCTTGGATACTGGAGGTAGCATATAACCATCAGGGCTGGTAGCCATTGATAGCCTTCTTCTCCTCCAGGAATTTATCCACCCCCCTTTTAAAGCCATCCAAATTGGTGGCCATCTTGTACTAATGAATTCCAGGGTTGAACTATGAGTTGTGTGAAGAAGTCCTTCCTTTTATCTGCCCTGAATCTCCCACCAATCAGCTTCATGGGATGACCCCCTTGGGTCCTAGTATTATAGGAGAGGGAGAAAAATGTCTCCTTAACCGTATTCTCCACACCATGCATGATTTTGTACCCCTCTATCATGTCTCCCCTCATCTTCTTCCCCTTCTCAAGCTAAACAACCTCAGCTGTTGTAACCTTCCCTCCTAGGGGAGATGCTCCAGGCCCTTGATCATTTTAGTTGCCTTTTTCTGCCCTTTTTCCAACTCTACAATATATATATATATATTTAGGTGTGGTGACCTAAATGGTACACAATATTCTAAGTGTGGCACACCATAGAGTTGTATAAAGGCAGTATGATACTGGCAGTTTTATTCTCAATTCTTTTTCTAACAATGCCTAACATGGAGTCTGCCTTCTTTACAGCTGCCACACAATGGGTCAACATTTTCATCTAGCTGTCCACCACAACCCCAAGGTCTCTTTCTTGGTTGGTAACCACCAGCTCAGATCCCATCAGGTTACACTTGAAGTTGTTTTTTTTTATTATTTTTGCCCCAATGTGCATCACTTCATGCTTGCTTACATTGAAGCGCATCTGCCGTTCGGATGCCCACTCTCCCAGCTTGGAGAGATCCCTTTGGAGCTCTTCACAATCCCTTTGTGTTTTACCAACCTTGAATAATTTGCTGTCGTTGGCAAACTTGGCCACTTCACTGCTCACTCCTAATTCCAGATCATTTATGAACAAGTTGAAAAGAATTGGTCCTAATATTAATCCATGTGGGACCCCACTATTTACTAGGGATGTGCATCGTATTGGATCCGATGTCCGATCCAACTATGATATGTTGGATATTGGACTTCCGATGTCCGATTCCGATGCTGGCCACAGGAGCTCCAATTTCTCCCGATCCGATTTTTTTTCTCCGATTAATATCGAAAAAAATCAGAGAACCGGACTTCCATTTTGGGTGTTTTCAGCATAGGTTTGCATTGGGGGAAAGAAAGCTTTCCCCCAATGCAAGTCTATGGGGAAAACATGGCGGTGGGTGAGTGGGGACCTCCCTCTCCCTCCCTCCCTCCCTCCCTCCCCCCACTCACGCTCCTTACCTGCTGCCTCCTCGCTGCGGTCTGCTGCCGCCCGCTGCTTCCGTACTACTGAGACTTAGGCTTTGCGGCCTGGTTCTCAGTAGAGTGCCGGCGTGCCGGCTGATGACGTCACCCGGTGCGTCTTCGCTCTACTGAGAACCAGGCCGCGAAGCCTGATTCTCAGTAAAAGGAATCAGCGGAGGCCAGCGGACTGCAGCAGGGGATGGTGGCAGGTAAGGAGTGTGAGTGGGGGTAGGGAGGGGTAGGGAGTGCCGGCCCAGTGTTTTCTCCATTGACTTGCATTGGGGGAAAGCTATCTTTTCCCCAATGCAAGCCTATGGGGAAAACAACAAAAATGGCAGTCCGATATCATAATTGGAACTTCCAATTTTGTATTGGTATCGGGTCCGAAGTGATATGACGGACCTCCGATTTTTTCCGATACGATACTTTACAAAATCTGAAGTTCCGATTCCGATATGATTTTTGCGTCTGTGCACATCCCTACTATTTACTTTCCTCCTTTGGGAGAATTTACCATTTATTCCTGCTCTCTGCTTTCTGTTCTTTAACCAGTTACTGATCCATAAGAAGACCTCTCCTGTTATTCTGTGACTGCTATGTTTACTTAGGAGTCTTTGTTGAAGGACTTTATCAAAAGCCCTTTGGAAGTTCAAATAGACAATATCCACCGCATCACCCCTGTAAATTTTTCTCCCTCTCCCATGATGCTAAAAACTGGGGGTCATCCCATGAAGCAACTTGTACACCATGACATGGAAGCTGTTCTAGAACAGGGGTGTGGAACCTCCAGCAAAGGAGGTTAAATCCACCCCTCCAGGCTTCCGCACCTGATTAGGCTACTTTCCCCTGTGTCCACCTACCTTTTCCATACCACCAATTGTACTGGGGTTTCTTGCTTTTGTACAGTTTTTCCCCTATTCTGAAATGCGTCTCCTAAGGCTTAGATAGTTGCAGTAAGAGATCTCAGCTAAAATATGCTGGTATTTTTTGTGTGTTTTGACCCCACCCACTTTGCCTTTGGGCCCACCCACCACTGGAATGCCTCCCCCTCCCCCCACCGAAAGCTTTTCCGAAACTGAATTCGACCCTCGGGTTGAAAGAGGTTCAGCACTTCTGTTGTAGAAGGACACAGTGTGAATGCGCGCACAGTAATCACCATCATCTTCCACTTGTAACCCTTTGGTTTATCTACCACTACTTCCATCTTTTTCTTTGCCAGGGAGAGAAAGACAGAATAACAGCACAATTTGTTTGGACTGGTAGTGATTGGAGCTATCCATATGGAAGCAGCCACAGTTTCTTTCATAGGCATACGCACGGGGTGTGCCAGGTGTGTCCAGGCACGCCCTAATTTCCCGAGGCTGCCTCCGCTTCCTCGTTTCATTGCACCCCCACCGCCAGAATTGGGGCTTTTAAGGAGGACAGGAAAGCACTTTCCTGAGCCTCCAAAGTGTGGAATTCCTCTGGGCATGCTAATGGTGAGAAAGTGCTTTCTCACTCCCCCCCACTGCTCCAATCAGGAGCAGAGGAGGGAAAAGCACACTTTCTGGAGCTTCCGGGAAGCGTGGCAGGGGGAATTATGCACTTTCCAGAAGCTCTGGGTGTGAAAACGTGCATTTCACCTTGTCCACTCCAATTGGGTCCTTTAAGGTGCACAGCCTAATGAAATGAGCTGCGCACGCCTATGACCTTTCCCCTAAGTGCTGGAGAAAGACAGTTGGAAGTTGCATTCCAGGTATCTTTTATTCTTTTGGCTGTCTCTAAATGGGAAAGCGCTCGCTGCTGTTTGCACCGGCCAGTGTTTCTGAAGTCTCCGGGAGGCAAGGAGGGCCAACGTTCCAGGATCTTCCAAAGGAGCATTCCAAAGGTGTCTAACCCCTTTTTGCTCTCCCAGGGGGGTTCATCACTAATCTTCGAGTAGGAAGTTATTCATCTTTATTGCTAGCCAGCCCTCCACCATGGTGGCCGGCAGTAAGAATCTTTTCATGGCTTCTGTGTTTAGCTGTTCTTTGACATGATAGACGTCAGCTGCAGTCCAGCCGACATCACTATTTGTGTAACTTAATTGCTCGCTTCCTTTTAATATGGCTTGGATTGCTCACTCCTCCCCTCTCACCTTTGACGAGCGAGGCTGTTGGAAAAAATTGAGCTGAAGGATATAGCTCTCCTCCCCCGTTAATTAACCTTCTTCCCAAATGCATTAGTGGGACAGGTCAAATAACTGGGAAGGGTTAAGCGTTCCATCAGGGCAGCCTCCCCCAACTTGGCGCCCTCCAGATGTGTTGGAGAACAACTCCCAGCATTGCATAACTAGCCAAGGGGGTTCTGGGAGTTGTAGTCCAACATATCTGGAGTGAACCAGGTTGGGGAAGGGTGCATTAAGATGCTGTTTCTCAGCTGGAAAGGGAGCAGGAGACCTTAATGGTGGGCTTCCTCAGCTACACCCATTTTAGAGAGTGAAAGTTAAGTCGGCATTGGGTGCCCAAATCCCTATGGCTGCCCACAAAAAGACCCACAAAATAAATGTTCAGTGTTTGACTCTTGTGTGCATTCCTTAGGGGCTTTTCTATTCAAAGCATTTCATTCCCTATTCACAGTTGTTTATGGGTTTGTTAGATGACGATGTGACCCTCCACTTTTGCTTCTATATCTAGCCAGGATTTCCGGCAAGTTCGGGTTTTTTTAAAGCAGGGAAAATGTGGCATTTAATTGTGAAAGCGAAAGAAAGCCCCATTTCCTTTCGTGTATTTGTGCTATTCCACTCTACCACAGTGCCACTTAGAGGCTAGGTGACAGAAAAGCAGAAATGTTCCTTGTGTAATGCTCAGATATCAACTGTGGGATGAAACTGAAGTAGTTGAAGCGGAAAGTAGATGAAGTGCAGAAAAGGGCAGCTGGGAGGGAAGAGTAGGGAGCAGCTGAGGGGTAGCCCGGGGGGGGGGAGTGACTGGGAGGGGTGGAGCCCAATGGGAAAGCTGGAAGACTATGATACTGAGCAATAAAGTACCAGAGCACAGATGGTCTGCATGACTCAAGCTAGTGGATAAGAACTGAATAGCATAAAAGCCCATGATACAGTTGTAGCCGATGTCTGCAAAATGCATGGACATAGTTTGCCAGAGAACCAGACATAAGCCATTTTGGAGTAATAGGATGGTGGAGGCAGTGTGGTGTAGTGGTCAGAGTGTTGGATTGGGACTCGGAAGACCTGGGTTCTGGTCCCACTGGGCCATGAAATTCATTGGGAGACTGTGGGCCAGTCACTGACTCTCAGCTAACCTACCTCACAGGGTTGTTGTGAGGCTAAAATGAAGAGGAAGAGAAGGACCATGCAAGCCACTTTAGGTTCCTTGCAAGAGGAAAAAGGGCAGGATATAAATGTAATAATAAATAAAACAATATATCGTTATAAAAGGTTAACTGAAATTAGGGGGACATTTTCACCATAATGTTATGAAATCTGGAATTTTCCTTATGTTGCAATTTTATTTAATTGAATACCTTTCTTTGTATTGTACCTTTATTTTTGTGTGGTTAAAATCATTCTTGGAAGGGGGACCCCCCCCCCCCCCCAACACACAATTGGGACATGGAAGATGGGAGGTTTAGGAAGTTTTTTTAAAAAAAATATTTGTTTATTTCTTAAAATGATTGAATAAGTCAAGTTTTCAAAAGCACAGAGGAGCTCCTTTTATGGAATTTTCAACGAACAAAATTAATTCTATTCCTGCGCAGAAAAGGGCAACTCAAATGATCAAGGGGTTAGAGCATCTCCCCGATGAGGGAAGGTGGCAACAGCTGGGATTGTTCAGCTTGGGGAAAAAGGAGTCCCAGGGGAGACATGATGGAGGTGTACAGAATCATGCATGGGGTGGAGAATGTGGAGAGGGGGACATTTTTCTCCCTCTCTCATCATACTAGAACCCAGTGGGGTCATCCCATGAAGCTGATTGGTGGGAGATTCAGGACAGATAAAAGGAAGGACTTCTTCACACAGTGCAGAGTTAAATTATGGCATTCACTGCCACAAGATGTAGTGATGGCCACCAATTTGGATGGCTTGAAAAGGGACTGGATAAATTCGTGGGGGAGAAGGCTATCCATGGCTGCTACTCCTGATGGCCATGTGCCACCAGGATCCGAGGCAGTAAGCCTATATGCACCATTTGCTGGGGAACATGGGTGGGAGAGTGCTGTTGCGTGCATGTCCTGCGTGTGGGTCCCTGGTCGACAGCTGTTTGGCCACTGTGTGAACAGAATGCTGGACTAGATGGACCCTGGGTCTGATCCAGCAGGGCTCTTCTAATGTTCTTATTCATTTATGAAGCGTTTTCACTCCATTCTTCAGACAAAAAGCCTGCTGGAGTGGCTTATTTAGGAATACCATCAATACCAGGTCCACAAGCTTACATGCTAAAAGGCACGGCACCAAAGGAAAAAGGGATGGGTCAGGAAAAGGAAAATAGCAAACTCTGGAAGCAATAAATAAATAAGTAGCGGTTCTTATAATGAGAAGCTGGGATGGAAACTGTTCAGGGAGGAGCCAAGTGGAGCTGGTCCTTCAACAGAGCTGGTGGCATGAGCTCTGCTTCTCTTCTCTCTCCCTCGGTTTCAGCCTGATGGAATGGATGCTGCCGAGCGGCAGCTGAGGGAGCAAGGAGCCCAACAGAGCAATTGTCTCATCTCTTCTAGCCAGAAATGTCGCTTTCACCAGACGCTGCAGAAAAAGGCTGGGTCCTGTTCATTTTGTCGTTCAGATGTGACGATTTCAACAATAGCTCCAAAATGTGAGGATGTACAAATGGATTTGATGATAATAAAATCAGTTCAATGGGGGACCTGATCTATTAGGACAGCTTTTGACAGTCAGCGTGTTCCTCCCTCCCCCAATCCCCGGGTTATAATAACCAGATGGAAAAAATCTCTTTAATTGCTGCGGTGATGGGTGGACCGGCATTCTACGCATGCAGCCAAAATTACGGATCTTCAGTAACTTGGGAAGCTTTCACGAAAACAGGGCTCAGATTTTTAGAGGAACGGTTGAGAGTAAAAGATTTGCTTGGTTGGGATGGATGTCTGTACACACGTCTCAAAAGCCGTACTCCCGAAGAATACTTCGGGCCACAGGCAGCATCTTGGTGCTCTCCAGGGGGCTGTCTATACATCTTATTTGCTACTTGGTGGCTGCGCGGTGCTGCTGCGTTGGTTATACAATGCAACTGCCAACTTGCAGCCACCACGGGGCTTTCCTGTGAAACTGCGCATTTAAAAAGTCAGGGACTTACCCTGACTTTTGCCTTTGAAGCGAGGTTGCCACAGCCCTTCTGCCGTGTGACCTCACTTCGGTGTTGAGCAGGGAGTATTCCTGGATGGATGGTGACTACTGATCTGTCACTGGAAGCTGGGCAGAAGGCAGGGGGCAGGCTCAAGTATCTGGATGGCTGCTGGAATACTCTGCGTTCCCCTTTGACATGGGGATTTCCCGCCTCCACCTTGCAACACCGAAACCATGGGTTTTTCTCACAACGCAATGGCAAAGCGGTGCTGTGAAGGCCAGGCCCTGATGCTTTGGACTCCCATGAGCTCCAGCCCAAATAGCCAGGGGCTGAGGATTATGGGAGTGGCTTTAAAAGGGGGTTGGAGAAATTCGTGGAAGAGAAGGCTATCAATGGCTACTAGCCCTGATGGCTACCTCCAGTATCGGAGGCAGTAAGCTTGTGTGCATCAGTTGCTGGGGAACATGGGTGGGAGGGTGCTGTTGCACCGTGTCCTGCTTTGTGGGTCCTTGGTCAACAGGTGGTTGGCCCCTGTGTGTTCTGGACTAGATGGACCCTCAGTCTGATCCAGCATCAGGGCTCTTCTGATGTTCTTATGAGTCATGGTCTAAAACATCTGCAGGGTGCCAGGTTACCCATCTGTGCTTTAGGCCTAAAGCGTAACTTCTCACATGAATTAAACCCTTCTCAACTCACTTACGTGTGTTTTCGTATTCCATAGGCAAGGCAAATTCCATGTGAGGAATTATTAGGAAAGGAACTGAAAATGCAATGGCAAATATTTGGGTGCGTCTGTTTGCTTCCAGTGGAGCCACCACCCTTGGGAATTCTTATTTTTCTTCCAAATGCTTATATTTCAGGGCCTGAAGAACTCCCTGCCACTATAACTCAGAGTTTCACAAGTGGACCCTTTAAAAAAACCCTATTATTTTAAAAATCCCGTTACTTTTCTTAGACATTTCTAAGCCTTTTCTTAGTCTTTCTATCACACACCACTCACCAACCAAAAGACTCTTTCTGCCTCCATCAACTGACTGGCTGTAACCTTAACTGTCAACTGTTTAACTGCCAATGGTAATTTTTCCAAATGCTCTTTTCCACTGAGCGAGAAACCCCAGCCAATCAAAATCAGATTGGTTGTTCATGGTCCACAGAATTTAAAAACACAAAGACATAAGAAGAGCACTGCTAGATCAGACCCAGGTTCCATCTAGTCCAGCACTCTGTTCACACAGTGGCCAACCAGCTGTCGACAAGGAACCAACAAAGCAGGACATGGTGCAACAGCACCCTCTCACCCATGTTCCCCAGCAACTGGAGGCAGTATGTCTACATTCACCAGGGCAGGATCTGCACTACTGCTTTATAATGGTTTATAACGGTCTTGACAACTGTTGGGGCCCATGACACATTCCATATACCGTTTTCAAATTGCTTTCAAAGTGTTATATCCTGCTCGATGTAGATTTGGCCCAGTTGATCTGAATGCCTCAAGAGATCATCCCCCTGCAGCAGTTGCCTCTGGGTAAGGCAGTCAAGCCTCTTTATGACATCTAGAGCAGCTGTAAAAAACCTCAAGTCCAGGCTCCCTGTCACATTGAGATAGACATTGAGACATCTTAGTACAATCTGAAAACCCCCATCACAGCTATAATGTTTGGCTGTGCCCAAGTTAACAATATTTAAGGCAACAGGGGGTCAATCCCAGAGAAGTTCTTGTTCGTTGTACAATGAATAGCTAATACTAGGGTGACCAGATTTTGAGGATCAAAATCCCGGACCCCCCCCGCCACCCCCCCAAAACAACCCCCCCCACCGTGCGCGCGCCCCGCCCCGCCCTGCGCCGCACCCCTCACCTGCATGCCTCGCGCTGCCGCCTTCGCCGCGCCGCCCCCCGCCCCCCGCTGCCCCCCCACCCGTGCCGCCCCCCCCGCCCCCCGCGCCGTGCTGTGCCGCCAGCCTCCCGCCACCACCGCGTGACCCCCCGCCACCCCGGTTTGCCCCTGCCGCCCCCGGTTGGCCTGGATCGCCCCAGGGCCATCTGGTCACCCTTTTGGGGGGCTAAATTTCCAGATTTGGCCCCCCAAAACAGTTTTTCTGCCCGGATGTGGATTTGCTCCCCATTTCCTGGGCATGTCCGGACAAATCCGGGCAGATGGTCACCCTAGCTAATACCCTGCAAGACAGAAACAAAGTTCAAAGTGATCTTGATAGGCTGGAGTGCTGGGCTGAAAACAACAGGATGAAATTTAATAGGGATAAATCCCAAGTTCTACACCTAGGAAAAGGAAACCAAATGCACAGTTACAAGATGGGGGATACCTGGCTCAGCAATACTACAAGCGAGAAGGATCTTGGAATTGTTGTAGATCACAAGCTGAATATGAGCCCACAGTGTGATGTGGCTGCAAAAAAAAGCAATGCTATTTTGGGCTGCATTCATAGAAGTAGAGCTTCCAAATAGTGTAAGGTACTGGTTCCCCTCTATTCGGCACTGGTTAGGCCCAATCTTGAGTATTGTGTCCAGTTCTGGGCTCCGTACTTCAAGAAGGAGGCAGATAAACTGGAGTGTGCTCAGAGGAGGGCAACGAGGATGATCAGGGGTCTGGAAACAAAGGAGAGACTATGAGGAGAGACTGAAAGAACTGGGCATGTTTAGCCTGGAGAAGAGAAGATTGAGGGGAGACATGATAGCACTCTTCAAATACTTGAGAGGTTGTCACACAGAAGAGGGCCAGGATCTCTTCTCGATCATCCCAGAGTGCAGGATGCAGAATAATGGGCTCAAGTGACAGGAAGCCAGATTCCGGCTGGACATCAGGAAAAACTTCCTGACTGTTAGAGCAGTATGACAATGGAACCAATGACCTAGGGAGGTGGTGGGCTCTTCCACACTAGAGGCCTTCAAGAGGCAGCTGGACAGCCATCTGTCAGGCATGCTTTCATGTCGATTACTGCACATTAAAGCAGGGGGTTGGACTCAATGGCCTTATGGGCCTCTTCCAACTCTACTATCCTGATTCTATGAATAGACTCAAAAACTTAACAAACACTTAAAATTATAATGTGTCACCATACCATTTTGAATTCTGAGTGCATTCTATTTTTTCCTCAAAAAGAAATTGTTTCAGTTAGAATCTGAGCTGGGATTGAGGCAATTTCCATCTTAGATAAATCAACTCATAGTTAACATTTTGATGCTAATTTTTCAACTGCTCTCAGTTGCTTGTCAGTTAACTGCAGCAGCATCAAATGCTGGAATTAGAAGTGAAGACTTTGATGGAACCTCAAATGTTACAAACTGTTAATTTCTGCCATTAAAGTCGAAGGAACAGGGCCCATTGAAAAAGTTGGCAACTTTTGTCAGCTCCCCCATTAGAGACTTCTAAAATTTCAGCAGGCGTTGCTCACACATCTTCAAGCCTGCGGGATCGCCTTCTCCCATACAATCTGCCCCGCACGCTCAGGTCCTCTGGGAAGAACTTACTACAGTCGGCCAAGACTAGGCTGACAACCGTTACCCAGAGGACCTTCTCTCCTGCCGCTCCCAGACTGTGGAATGACCTGCCGGAGAAGACTCATGAACTTAACAGTCTTTTAGAATTTAAGAAAGCTATAAAGACTGGTCTCTTCCAGCAGGCATATCCAGTGGAATTTTAAAATGTTTTTATGATTTTTTATGATGTTTTATTGCTATTTTAATAATGTGTGCCATGTTTTTAATCAGTTTTATGTATTTTATCATATTTATATTTACTGTTGTTCCCCGCCTCGATCCAAACGGAGAGGCATGTAATAAATAAATTTATTATTATTATTATTATTATTATTATTATTACAGTATTAAGGGCTAGGTACTTCCTTTAAAAAAGAGAAAAGAAAGAAAGCTGAGAATCTCAAGAAGCTAAATTCTGCATCAGGTTCAGTCCACAATTACTGATACCTGACAATGCTGATTAGACGTGTATTTTGTAGTTGGCTGGATGACTCTGGAACACTAACAACTTATTTGACTTCGTAAAAGTTGGAGCAATTCTTTCTTCCTGCTCTTTGTTTGTGGCGTACCGTCCTATGCCAGCATCCCCCAAGAGTCTGCATTTACCTTGGTGCTGCTGCTCGGCAGATGGTGGCTGCCATGCGTTGTAGCCCATAATTATCGCTTCCCATTTTCTAATATAGTAACACATGGCTGGGCCTGTGGTATGGGGGCAGGCGATGCCTTGGCTGGCGGGATCTAGAAATAGAAGGAGTAATTCGTTTCAGTTGTTTGAGGGAAGGAAGAGGCGCTTTCTCAGAAAGCAAAATCCTAGAGCGTGTCAAGAAGGCAGCTTATTTTTCTAACTTTACTACCTTCGGTTGCCCAAAAGTCCCTGCTCTTACAAATGCTCCCACCCTTGGCTCTCTTAGGCACGTACCTCCCTCCCAGAGGACCTACTGGTGGCCACCTCTCTTTCTTTTCCTTAAAACCCCAACTTAAAGCCCACCTTTTCAGTGAAGGCTTTGGCAGACCTCCTCCTCCCAAACCAGGGATGAGCAGATTTATCAGTTTTGCTTTCTCCCACATTCCATTTTTTTAAAAAAATATATCTCAAGTTCTTTCTCTTCTGAACGTGAAGAACTTGGCAAATTTTGGTAAGTTGTTATAAAAACTGACCTGAAACCAAATTGTCCCATCCCAGACCATCCTACGGCTTGCTAGCCATAACTTGGCTTTGGGCAAATCAGAATCTCTCAGCCTGATCCGTCTCAAAGGGTTGTAGAAAGCGAAAATGGGATAGCCTCTGAGCTACTCGCGGGAAGGGTGTGATACAAGCTAACAAAGAACTAACGTATAATTGCACCTGGCCTTTGTTTTTGGCTGCAAGATCAATGCGACCTTAAGAACGTAAGAATTGTCTTGCTGAGTCAGGGGGAACGTAGATCTGGGTCCAAGAGAGGCTGGCCGGAGGCCGCTGGGAACCTTACAAGTAGGTATGATGGAGATCTCTGGCCTCTCTTGTTTGGCCCCAGCATCTGGTAATCAGAAGTATTCCAAAGTTCTAGAAGCATCTTATATTTGAATTGGTGTATTGACAACAGCCCCGTCTATCAATGACAGATTAAATAGCAGGGTGTGCGTCTATCATGATGAAGCAGTTACCGGGGGAAAAAGCTCCCATTGTGTCTACATTGATGGAGGCCTACACAACAGTGCCTCTGTTGATTAAAGGAACTGGCTGGAAGACAGCAGGGTTTTGCTAACCATAGATGCCCCGTTGCCAATGATTACTGGGCAAAAACAACCCCTATTATATATTGGGGAACAACATGGTCAAGGAAGCTTTTGACTATTATTCCAGTTCTTATCCATTCTGGGGACAAATCCCCAAGTCAAGGAGGAGGTCCTTCTGTTCAGCCAATGACCTCTTATTTAGCACGCCCCTCTCGGGATGCTCACTGCCCTCAAATTGCAATGCTTTCTCTACACTTGCCCTCCACCGTAGAAGGTGTTTTCCGTATCAGAAGTGAGCTCACAATCCTATCACAGAAAAATCCACTCCTGGTTTTCCACCTAAATTTTCTTCATTTCAACAGGTTAATTTACAGGGGTGGTGGAGTAGAATTTTTGTGGTTACTGTGTTTTTTTCAATAATAATAATAATAATAATAATAATAATAATAATAATGAGAAATCCTTGCAGATCTGTTGCAACCCCCCAGAGATCTATCAGTAGATCCCTATCTATATTCTCCCCAGCCCTGCATTGCCCCATGGCAGCAGCCTGCCCTGCCCTGGCCAATGCCGCTCAAATAGGGTGACCATATGGAAAAGAGGACAGGGCTCCTGTGTCTTTAACAGTTGCATAGAAAAGGGAATTTCAGCAGGTGTCCTTTGTATGCATGCAGCACCTGGTGAAATTCCCTCTTCATCACAACAGTTAAAGCTGCAGGAGCCCTGCCCTCTTGACCAGATACAAAAGAGGGCCAGGCTCCTGCAGCTAACTGTGGTGATGAAGAGGGAATTTCACCAGGTGCTGCATGCATACAAAGGACACCTGCTGAAATTCCCCTTTCTATGCAACTGTTAAAGATACAGGGACCCTGTCCTCCTTTTCATATGGTCACCTTAACTCAAACAAGGGGTAATCTGGGTTGGTCTTTCCCCTTCCTTGCTCTGCAGAGGCAGCTTTACATTTCTATGTGAGGAAGGGTGTTTTTTTCTCCTTTCCCCCATTTATTAATTATATTCATTTGTATCCTGCCTTTCCCCCAATACTGGGACTCAAGGCGGCTTTACAAAATCAAAACACATGCTGTTAAAACATATAAATAGAAATATGCAAAAGTTAAAAGTATCCCTCATTTGCAATGGTGCAGTGGTCAACTTGGAAGTGCAGGCACTCCTCATGACACTCCCCATAGTCACGCCCCCAAGAAGAGTCCAAAATGCAGCTACTATGAGGACTGCAGCTCGACACGGAGGGAACAGGGGAGGCTGAGGGGAGGGTGTGCTGGTTAGGCTGACCATATGAAAAGGAGGACAGGGCTCATGTAACCTTAACTGTTGTAGAGAAAAGGGAATTTCAGCCATTGCCATTTGTATGCAATTCGTACCTGGTGAAATTCCCTCTTCATTACAACAGTTAAAGCTGCAGGGGCCCTGCCCTCTTTCGTATCTGGTCACTCTAGTATAGTGCCTGCAACTTTAACTGTTGTGATGAATAGGGGATTTCACCAGGTACTAATTGCATACAAATGATGCTGGCTGAAATTTCCTTTTCTCTGCAACTGTTAAAGTTACATGAGCCCTGTCCTCCTTTTCATATGGTCAGCCTAGTGCTGGTGGAGTTCGTGGCCCTGCTAATTGAAACGTGTCGGCATTGCATCCCTCCAAGCCCCTGCTCCACTACACCGCAGCCGCTGCGCCTCATGAAAATATGGAACTTTTTGCTAGTCCATAGTAAAATGTAGGGATGTGCACTGACCCCCCGGATCGGATCGGATAGCGGATCGGAATCAGACCTGGGGGGTCGGATCGGATCGGATCGGATCGGAGGCTGGTCGGATCGGATCGGACCAGATGTCCGATCCGGATCGGACGCCATTTTGAATGCTTTTTCTCATAGCCAAGTATTGTTTTACAAAAACGCCTATAACTTTTTCATTTTTAAAGATAGAAGGATGAAGCTTGGGCACATTGTAGACTGGTTAGGGATAGTTATCTGTAAGAAATTTCAGAAAGATTGGTGCATGCGTTTTGTGGCAATTAATTTTTTAATAAATACCCAGGAATGCTTATAACTTTGTCATTTTTAAAGTTACACACATGAAACTTTGCCACATTGTAGGTGGTACCTTGGGACCTATGTGTGTGAAATTTCAGAAACATAGGTGCTTGCCTTGTGTGGCAATTAATTTTAGAAAAATGGGTAGTAGTGGGGTAAATACAGTTACGCCTCCCATTTTTTTATTTTTAAAGATACAATCAGGAAACCTGGGCACATTACAGGTACCACTTGCCTTGATATGTGAGTGAAATTTCAGAAACATTGGAGCTTGCCTTGTATGGCAATTAAGTTTTGAAACAATGAGGAAAGAAACACCTATAACTTTGTCATTTTTAAAGTTACACACATGAAACTTTGCCACATTGTAGGTGGTACCTTGGGACCTATGTGTGTGAAATTTCAGAAACATAGGTGCTTGCCTTGTGTGGCAATTAATTTTAGAAAAATGGGTAGTAGTGGGGTAAATACAGTTACGCCTCCCATTTTTTTATTTTTAAAGATACAATCAGGAAACCTGGGCACATTACAGGTACCACTTGCCTTGATATGTGTGTAAAATGTCAGAAACATTGGTGCTTGCCTGGTGTGGCAATTAATTTTTGAAACAATGAGGGATTCATTGGACAGCACTTGCCCATAGGGATTCATTGGAGAGTACTTGTCCATAGGGAATCATTGGAAAGCACTTTCCCATAGGGAATCATTGCATTGCACTTTCCCACTGAGAAATGCAGTTATGCCTCCCACATTTTTATTTTTGAAGATACAAACAGGAAACTTGGGCACATTGTAGACTGGTTAGGGATAGTTATCTGTGAGAAATTTCAGAAAGATTGGTGCATGCATTTTGTGGCAATTAATTTTTTAATAAATACGCAGGAATGCCTATAACTTTGTCATTTTTAAAGTTACACACATGAAACTTTGCCACATTGTAGGTGGTACCTTGGGACCTATGTGTGTGAAATTTCAAAAACGTAGGTGCTTGCCTTGTATGGCAATTAATTTTAGAAAAAAGGGTAGTAGTGGGGTAAATACAGTTACGCCTCCCATTTTTTTATTTTTTAAGATACAAACAGGAAACATGGGCACATTACAGGGAACACTTCACTTGATATGTGTGTAAAATTTCAGAAACATTGGAGCTTGCCTTGTGTGGCAATTAATTTTTGAAACAATGAGGAAAGAAACGCCTATAACCTTTTTATTTTAAAAGTTAGAAGTCTGAACATTGCTCACTTTGTAGATGGTTTAGGGGTAGATATGTGTCAGAAATTTCAGAATGATAGGTCCAGGCATTTGATGGCTATGGAATTTTTAGATAAAATGTTTCAAAAAAATTTCCACAGAGGCCCGGTCTTCCCCTCTTCCCCCTCCCGCTTCCCGCGAAGAAAAGGAAACACTCTCTCATCTCGATCCCTTTGATCCTGTTGCTAGTATCCATTACAGGGCTCGTGTCTGCTTTCACTTTTTACTCAAGCAGAACGGCTGAGCCTAGCTGAGTTTTGCAGCCATGCGTGCAAGGAAGGATCACTCTCTCTCGATCTCTTTGATCCTTTGTTCCTCCCCTTCTCCTCCCCCTCGCCGGCGTTGTGTGTGCGCCCCGCCGGTGCCCTCGCGTGCGGGCCGGTTCCTGGGCAGCAGAGGCTCTGCCTGGCTGCTGTGAGGCTCCTGAAGGGCTTGCCTAATGCGGGCTGTTGTGCTCCGCTGGGCCGCGGGGGTAGGTTGATGATGAAGAGGATGATGGGGAGGGCGTTCAATGGCCCCTCCGCTCACCAACTGACAGCGCGTGCTCCGCTCCAGACACCCGGCCTCGGCAGCCAGGAGGATACGCTGCCAAGCCCGCCGCCGCCGCCCGCGCGCGCACACACACCACCCGTCCATTATCATTTGGGCAGCCCTAATTAAGGAGCGCTCAAAAAATGGCAAAACCCCCTCTCCTTTTTTCTTAATTCCTTGCAGCTCCCACGATTTAACCCTTTCCTATCAGCTACAATTAATTAATAGTAGGATGACCAGTACCAGGAGACTGGTGTGTACAAATGTTTTTTTTTTAGGCTTGAGATCATAAAGAGGCAAATATTCTACCTACAGTATTGGAAGCAGTATGTTGGGAAACAAGGGTGACCATATGACAGTTAAAGCTGCAGGAGCTATACTAGAGTGACCAGATACAAAAGAGAGCAGAGCTCCTGCAATTTTAACTTTTGTGATGAAGAGGGAATTTCACCAGGTGCCGCATGGATACAAATGACACCTGCTGAAATTCCCTTTTCTATTCCACTGTTAAAGCCCTGTATTCCTTTTCATATGGTCATCTTACTAATTACATTTTTTAAAAAAGTAATAATACATACATAATAAATAACTGTATTTACCCCACTACTACCCATTTTTCTAAAATTAATTGCCATACAAGGCAAGCACCTACGTTTTTGAAATTTCACACACATAGGTCCCAAGGTACCCCCTACAATGTGGCAAAGTTTCATGTGTGTAACTTTAAAAATGACAAAGTTATAAGCATTCCTGTGTATTTATTAAAAAATTAATTGCCACAAAACGCATGCACCAATCTTTCTGAAATTTCTCACAGATAACTATCCCTAACCAGTCTACAATGTGCCCAAGTTTCATCCTTTTATCTTTAAAAATGAAAAAGTTATAGGCGTTTTTGTAAAACAATACTTGGCTATGGGAAAAAGCATTCAAAATGGCGTCCGATCCGGATCGGACCTCGTTGGATCGGATCGGATCGGATCGGAGGTTGGTCGGATCGGATCGGATCGGATTTTCCCGATTTTGGGTCGGATCGGATTCGGATCGTGGATCGGATCCGATCCGATGCACACCCCTAGTAAAATGTGCTTCTTCTGAGTGCTCCATCACACCAGCGATTGAGTGCACTCTCGCCATGCCTGGTGTGCGGATTTGCAGCATGGTACTCACATGATGCCGTGCCTGTCCTGCTGACACCCCACCTCTTCCCCAGCCTTTCCTAGAACGCTAAAAGTCTGGATTATTTTTCCTAAGCGCATTCAATGTGCCCTTAAGCCTCCGTGTAGTTTTAAAGGAACTGGGGGCTTGAATGGATTGCATCAGGTCCTGGCAGGGAAACGCAATCTCTCCCAGCAGCCGGCTCCAAGCCTCAATATAAAACCCAAACCTTGCATCCCAGGCTCAAAAGCGTTTTTTAAAATCATACAACGCCTGAATCTCTGCAGAGACAGGATTGTCCTCCCTTGATGCCCCCAAAGAGCCAGACTAAAGGGTAGTTCCATTTTTGCCCAGCAGAAAGGCGGTCTGGTTGAAGTGCACATCTGACAGGACCTGACTTGGGGGAGAAAGAGAAAGGGAGGTTTGGAATGGAGTGGAAGAGCGAAGGAGCGAAAGAGCAGCTCTTCAGGTGAAAGGGAGCATAAGCTTGACGTGCTTCTGCATCAGAGGTAAAAATAAACACAGAGGCAAACCAGGGGGGGATTAGGTGGGCTGGAGGGCTGAGCAAGTGTGGGGTAGAGCGATGACCTCTGCACATTAAATGGCAGGCAGCTTTATGTCCATCTCATCCTGCCCTCCCCTCCGGGGCATGGTGGGAGAGGGAGGGAAACTCTTTCTTGATAAAATGTACGATGCAAATACACTTCTTGAGATAAAGCAGAAGCGTTACTTCCGAAATGATAAAGGGCTTGTTTTCCTTAGTTTGCAGTCCCATCTGTCCGGCCCTCTTTATCCTTTCAGAGAGAACAGCGGCCGTGTTGAAGGTCGCTTGATCTTTTCAAACCTGCCGCAAAATGCAGAGCTGTGCAGGATGATAGTGAAAACACGAAGGGCGCCAGCCGCCGGGTGGGAAGGTCTCCTGAGAAAGCTGGTTTGGGATGAAAGAGAGCTTCGCCAGTGCAGTAAAAAGGCAACCAAGAGGGGACATGCTAGAGGATGCATGGGGTGGAGAAAGTTGATGGAGAGACGTTTTTGTCACTCTCCTCCAGAACACTAGAACCCAATGGGGTCATCCCATGATGCTGAACGGTGAGAAATTCAGAAGAGAAAAATACGAAGTACATCTTAACACAGCACATAGTTTAACAGTGGGCTTCGCTGCCACGAGAGGGGTTGATGTGACGGCTACCAATTCAAGATGGCTTTAAAAGGGGATTCGGCAAATTCATGGAGGAAAAGGCTATTCATGGCGACTAGGGACCAACTGTCAGGATCTCCCCGGATTTGTCCGGCTTTTTGTTCTATCCTGGGTGTCAGGGGGAATTTTCTGCCACTTTCTTCAATGTCCGGGAATGACACATTTTCCCCTTTAAGGCTGGCACTTCTCCACACCAATCAGTCCTTAAAGATCCTGATTGGAGCAGTGGGTGCAAGGTGGGAATAACACACTTTCCCCTCCTCCACTCTGATCAGGGCCTTTAAGACCCCATTAGAGTGGAGGAGGGGAAAGCGTGCTTTTCAGGGCCTCCAGAAAGTGTGTCATTTCCCCACGCCATGTTAATGGTGGCTGCCCTTATTGAACAGGGGTGTGTGTGATGCACTTTCCAGAGGCCCCGGAAAGTGCTCTCTCCCATGTGCCCCCCCACCAGGTGCCTCTTTTTTGGTTTCCCAAATAGGGTTATCCTACACTAGACATGCTGGCCATTTACAAATTGCCAAAAAACAAACAAACAAAAAAAAAGAGGACAAAAGGGGACTTGCACAAAATTTGCACATGCTCATTCATAGGTATAGATGTACGCTATAATTTAAATAGAAAGATGGCACATGCCTGCTGAGTCAATCTAGTGCCCAGGTGCTCACTGTGGATGGGCAGCATCAAGGACCCTCCATGCTCCCCCTTCTTAGGGGTCTTTATCTTTAAATTGGACTTCGACTGGGAAGCCCTTTGAATAGAGGACACCTTAAGATGGAAGATGGTCCTCTGGAAAGTAGGGCACATGGCCAGCCTAGCTATCTCTGGCCATGTCTACACAATGGATTTTTCCTGGGGTCATCCTTGTCCATCCAAATGACGCACAGGGCATCCTGGGAGCAGGCAGGGGCGACCCCTCCTTTTTACCGGGATAACTTGTTCCCCAGTTATCCCGATTTTCCCTGTGGTCCCGGGACTATCTTGAGGACCGTGGGCAGTGCGGGCGCCCGTCCCGGCTTCTTCCCTCCTCCCGGCTTCTTCCCTCCTCCCCGCGAGTAGCGGGGTCAGCAAAGAGGGAAGGCGCCGGTCCTGGGGGGCGGGGGGGAGTCCAGGGACATCGGGGGTGGGATGGGAGCAGGGTCGGGCCTTTTTTTTTTCTTTTTGAACTTTTTGGTGGAGCGCAATTGTTTTTGTTTTAAAAAAGTGCCCACAATGCCCCTCTTTGTTTCCAGGATGTTGCCCTGCCGTTTGTATGCTGGTGGACGATCCCAGAAGCAGGTAAGTCCGGGATCATCCCCGCTCCCTCCCTCTACACCCTTAGGTGTAGAAAGGGCCTCTATGTTCAGAGGCAGCGTTCCGGGGACAAGAGCAAGGGGTGGCTGCTGGGCTTAGGTGGGGACACAGGAAGCTCCCTTATACTGAGTCAGGCCATTGGTCCATGTAGTCCAGTATTGGCAACACTGGCTGGCAGCAATGTCTCTCCAGGGTTTCAGGCAGAATTCCTTTCCTAACCCTACCTGGAAAAGCCGGGGATTGAACCTGGGACCTTCTGCATGCAAAACAGGGGTTCTACCACAGAGCTACAGCCCCTCCCTGGCTGTGGCTTTCCCATTAAGGAATCTGACCCATCAAGGCTCTTCCTCGTTTTCTGTTCTTCATTCACCCGCCATTTCCCACTTCATAAAGATCGGGTGCCTGTAAAACTGCCGTGTTTTGGGCTGCGTCTCGATGCCGGAGTCTGCACGATGCACGTCACCCCCTTGAACGATGACCCTCTCTTCCCCCTCCCCCTTTGGAGACTTCCCCTCATTGTTATGGCACGAAAAAACCCCACAGGAAGGCAGGAATCAATGAAATGAAGTAACCCGGCAGCCTGGAGAACAAAGGCCTGGATTGATTCAGAAGAATTCATTTTGAGGAACCGGAGGCAATTTATTAGACGCATGTAGCAATTACGGTTAAGCCTCCATTTCTGAGATTTCATTACTGTTACTAATAAAAGAGAGCAATAAAAGAGAGGGGGGAGATTACGCCCCACTCTTGCACTTTGCAGGCAGTGGGCCTGATCTTTTCGTGCAAGTCCGCTTTCTGTCTGCTTGTGTGGATGTCCCCAGTTGGTGTGATGAGTTGATCTGTAGCTGTGTAAAGAAAGAAGCCACGGATGCACGAGGCTTCTTTCTGCTGAAATTACTTCTGAGTAGGGGGAGGTCACAGAGACACACTGGGACCCCCCGTGCCTGTAAAAAAAATCTGGGACAAAGGAGTCTTGAAACAGTTTATCTACACATAGACCTTCATCACACCGAATCCCCCCCCCCCCCGGTTTGACTATGCGGGTTTTTTTTTTTTTTACCTCTGAGACAGAAACACGTCAAGCTTATGATCCCTTTCACCTGAATAGCTGCTTTTTTGCTCCTTCGCTCCTTTGCTCTTCCACTCCGCTCCACTCCGCGCCACTCCACTCCACTCCACCCCTCCCCACCCCTTCTCTTTCTCCCTCCAGCCAGGTCCTGCCAGATGAGCACTTCAACCAGACTGCCTTTTTCCCAGGCAAAAATGGAACGACCCTTTAGCCTGGCTTTTTGGGGGCATCAGGGGAGTACAATCCTGTCTCTGCAGAGATTCAGGCATTGTATGATTTTAAAAAATACAAATACATTATTATTATTATTATTATTATTATTATTATTACTACACAGAGGCTTAGGGCGCGTAAATGTGCTTAGGGAAAATAATCCAGACTTTTAGCGTTCTAGGAAAGGCTGGGAAAGAGGCGGGGTGTTAGCAGGACAGGCATGGCGTCATGTGAGTACCGTTCTGCAAATCCGCACACCAGGCATGGCGAGAGTGCACTCGATTGCTGGTGTGATGGAGCTCTAAGAAGAGGTTTCCACCAGACCCACAAAGTAGGGAAGCAGTAGCCAAGAGCTTCTTAAATTCAGAAAGTGAGAGGACAAAGGGGATTGAAGCATTAACCCAAAGCACTAAAAAGTAGGCTTCAATGGTTCATAGAATCATCGAACAGTAGTGTTGTAAGGGGCCCATAAGGCCATCGACTCCAACCCCCTGCCCAATGCTGGAATCCACCTTAAAGCATCCCTGACAGATGGACAGACTTAATTGGTTAAGTCAGCCTTCCCCAGCCTGGAGCATGCTGGTTTACACTTCCCATAATGGGCAGATTTGCCCAACCTGAGTCTTTGATGGCTGGTCATAAACAATCACCCATGTCTTCTACAGATGCCCTTATCTGTGTCTCCACATGGTTCTCCTCTACAGTTAAATGGAATTGTGATGATTCTGCCTCAGGCTCTCAGGGGTTTATCAGATGGCATTTTATCGCTTGCTTGCTACTGCCCACTTAAGTTTTGTTGCGTGTCCTTTAGACAACAACGTCCGCCTCCCGCATGCCTCCTGCTCCTTCTTTCCTTTTTTCCATCACAAAATGGACCCCTTTTAATCTGACTTTTTTGGGAAATGGAACATGCTGCCATTTCCTGCTGTATGCTGGAAAAGTGGTGTAATAAACACAGCCCCTGAATGGGCCACGTGGTCTTTGTTTACTT
This sequence comes from Anniella stebbinsi, assembly GCA_029215795.1. Taxonomy (NCBI): domain Eukaryota; kingdom Metazoa; phylum Chordata; class Lepidosauria; order Squamata; family Anniellidae; genus Anniella; species Anniella stebbinsi. Next base: position 368,159,049 of record JARDYH010000001.1, read on the forward strand.
CCTCTTTCTTCTCCAGGAAGAAAGAGGAAGCAATGTGAGACAGGAGCGGAGGCAGAGAAGCAACAGTAGGGAGCTGCAATTTCCCCCCTCCCCCATCTGATGACGCTCTCAGCATCTGTGTTTGAATATCTGAAAAGCCAAAGGTATTAATTTTTATATAATATATATATATATATATATATATATATAATTTTTATATATTATATATAATATATATACATTTTATAATTTATATATATATATATATATATATATATATATATCTGCGCAAAGACGATAGTATGGCAGCCTGAAACTGCGCAATTACGGTAAAACAACACACTATGCTTGCCCCTAAGATCATATTAAACAAAATCAGTGAAGTGAAAGTATTACAATGAGTTTTTGGAGAAGTTTGTGGTCAATGTTGGCATGGCAAGGGGAAGCCGACGTGGTTCTGGTCAGGAAACCTAGTGATGACTACTCAGGAATAAGAACCATAGAGTTGAATGGAACCAAGTCTCAGGCACGGGCGGCAGCAGCCTCACTCGCCTTCTCCTTGGATGTTTGGGTGCCCTCTCTCCCTCCCCTTCACAGTTGAGCAGTTGAACGGAGAACCATCCCACCCTCCTCTTTTGTCAGTGAGACCGCCCTTCGACACACACGCCCCCAACAAAAAAACGGAATGGTCCGATATAGTGCAAGGACAGCAATACACGGGAGGGAGGACCAGCTTTATTGTGCATGGAGGGGAAAAAACAGACTTTCCCCGCTCCAAAATAAGATGGAAAATGGAGGGGAAGAGGAGAGATGAGCGCAGGACAGGGACAACGTCATGTGAGTACTGCGCTGCAAAAACACATCCCAGGCATGGTGAGAGTGCGATGGAGCCCAAATACTGACCAACCAGACAGCTGCTCCTGGAAGCGAACAAGCTAGGGCATGCAAGGGATTAATATCTCCTGTTGTCTGTCTGCAGCATCTGGTATGCAGAGATAGACTGCCTGTGTATGAGGAAGCTCCTTTTAGCTAAGAGTTGCTGATAGACCTATTCTCCAGGAATTTGCCCAATCCTTTTTCAAACTATCCAAGCTTGGGGAAAAAAAGGAAAAGGATCGGACAAATTCACAAGCAGTGGGGTCTTAGGTTGTGCTGTTGTCGGTACAGGATCTTTTTCACAACTAGGGATAGGTGAGGAGTTCGTTTCATTTCAGTCCCCCCCCCCCCTCTGCATTGAAACCACTCCCTTTTTTTTCCTGATGGGCTCCTCATCTTCAGCAGCCACATGGCAGGCATGTACAATGTGGTCCTTTCCGTGCTGGGAATAGCTGTGCTGATCGGATTTAGCTGCTGCAGATGGGTGAGCATTTTGTTTCCGTTTATTTTCGGTAAGGATTTACCAAAATTTGGAAAGCTCATATTGGGGAGAGAAAGGACAAGTTTTTAAAAAACGGAATGATGGAGAAAGCAAAACTGACAGATTCACCCATCTCCTTGCTGGGGAACATGGGCAGGAGGGTGCTGCTGCACTCATATCCTGCTTGTGGGTCCCTGGTCAACAGCTGGGTGGCCACTGTGTGAACAGAGTGCTGGACTAGATGGACCCCCGGTCTGATCCAGCAGGACTCTTCTTATTGATTGATTGATTGATTGATTCCATTTATATACCGCCCCATAGCCAAAGCTCTCAGGGCGGTTTAGAAAAATTAAAAACACTGAGCATTAAAAAAACCGATATACAAAATGTTAAACCATAAAAAGCATAAAAACAAGTTATAAATACAATATCATTTAAAACCACTATTCTGGGTCAAACAACAACAACAAAACCCTCAACATTCGCTGTTAAATGCCTGGGAGAAGAGGAAAGTCTTAAGCTGGCGCCAAAAAGAGGACCATGTTGGCGCCAGGTGAGCCTCGTCAGGGAGATCGTTCCATATGTTCTTATGTTCTCGGGTTCTCTCATTCAGACGCACTATTTCACCAAGGACCAGTTTGCTGCAGGGTGTGTGCTCTTGCCTTCTCACCCATATCCTGCAATTTGCAGAGGGATCTGGGTGTCCACTGTGGGCAGTTGGATCCTGGGTCTGCTGGACCTCCAGTCTGATCCATCAAGGCTCTTCATGTGTCCATGTGAGTTTGATCTCTTTCCCACTCTTAGTGGCACCTACAAGAACCCCTCACCTTTCCCTGTGGGAGGGTTCCCTCTGACTGAATTCTTCGCACACTGCCTGATCTCCTCCCAGAGATTGCCACAAAACTAGAAAGGATGAGTTGCTGGCGGCTGTAATGTGCTCACAACCGCTTAATGTCTCCTTTGTTACTGTCCTTCCCATAAGAACGACAAGAAGAGCTAGATCAGACCAAGGGTCTATCCAATCCAGTATTCTGTTGACACAGTGCCCAACCACCTACCCACGGGCTATGAGTGCAATAGCATCCGCCCAGCTGTGTTCCCCAACAATTGGTTTACAGGCATCCTGTAGGCATTGAGAGCCTTCTTCTCCTCCAGGAATTTGTCCAATCCCCTTTTCAAGCCATCCAAATGGGTGGCCATCGCTACATCTTGTGGAAGTGAATTCCATAGTTTAACTCTGCGCTGTGTGAAGAAGTCCTTCCTTTCAATGATCCTGGATCTCCCACCAATCTTATCCATCTTCCCTCCCCGCCCCTTTTAGACCAAAGATTCCAAACTTCATACTGTTTTGGCTTCCCAAGTCAGATGAGACTAATAAGAATACCACCTGAGGGAAAAGGCTAATGCACAGACGTACTTCCTCTCTGGAGGATCAAACAGACGAGACTGTTCCTTTTCAAGTTTTATTAATCCCCGGTTCATAATTTCTACCACATCATTAGTCATTTCCTATTATCGAATACTTGGTCGCAGAGTCATCCCCGCAGTAAATAGGGAGATGGCCTCACCACCTGCAAGGCTTTAGTTGACAGCTCCCAACAAGCACATCTGGGCCAAAGGCAGAGGAAGATGCTGCTTAAAAGGAACGCCAATTAGAAACACAGGGCAAGAGGGGGGTGTTATTCTTGGGTAAATGACCGCTCGTTCCTTTTATCCACATCATCTCCCCAGCTGGGTCTCCGCTGGTCATCCGCAGGAGGCAGCTGACCATTCCCGTTCAAAGAAAGTCAAAAATAAAAATGGGATGGGGGGTGCAGTTAATAGCTGACCGGCAGGTTTGGAGAGCCTTCTGGCCTCCGCTGTCCAGAGTTTGCGAGTAGAGATAGGTGGATGTGTTGGTTTCGCTATCTCCCTCATCCACATTTTTAGAATCTCAAATTCTTTCTCTGCTGAAGTATGGGTTCCCCTCTATTTGGCACCGGTTAGGCCTCATCTTGAGTACGGCGTCCAGTTCAGGGCACCACACTTTAAGAAGGATGCAGACAAGCTGGAGCGTGTTCAGAGGAGGGCAACAAGGATGATCAGGGTCTGGAAACAAAGCCCTATGATGAGAGACTGAAAGAACTAGGCATGTTTACCCTTGAGAAGAGAAGTTTGAGGGGAGACATGATAGCACTCTTCAAATACTTGAAAACTTGTCACACAGAGGAGGGCCAGGATCTCTTCTCGATCATCCCAGAGTGCAGGACGCAGAGTAATGGGCTCAAGTTACAGGAAGCCAGATTCCAGCTGGACATCAGGAAAAACTTCCTGGCTGTTAGAGCAGTATGACAATGGAACTAGGCTGACCAGATAAAATCCAAGTCAGGGCTCATGTAACTTTAACATTTGTAGAGAAAAGGGAATTTCAGCCAGTGTCATTTGCATGCAGTTAGTTCCTGGTGATATTCCCTCTTCATCACAACAGTTAAAGGTGCAGGCACTGTACTAGAGTGACCATATACAAAAGAAGGCAGGGCCCCTGCAACTTTAACTGTTAGGATGAAGAGGGAATTTCACCAGGAACTAATTGCATACAAATGACACTGGCTGAAATTCCCTTTTCTCTACAACAGTTAAAGTTACATGAGCCCTGACCTGGATTTTATCTGGTCATCCCAAATGGAACCAATGACCTAGGGAGGTGGTGGGTTCTCCCACACTAGAAGCATTCAAGATGCAGCTGGGTAGCCATCTGTCAGGCATGCTTTCAGGTGGATTCCTGGATTGAGCAGGGGGTTGGACTCGATGGCCTTATATGCCTCTTCCAACTCTATGGTTCTATGCATTCACAGAACTTTGTGGATGTGTCTAAATTCTTATCAGGAACACCCTGAAATGGGAGCCAAGGGCTGTTCTTGTGGGAGTGCATTCCACACTTTGGGAGAGACGGAGTTGCGGCCACTTATGCATTGCCAAAAGAGTCTATCCATTTGGATGAAACCCGCTTATGCTCATTTAGATGAATAGGTGCAAAATTAGAAATAATTACCGTGGGCAGTATCCAGTGCTGCTGCCATTGGGCTAACGGCACTTCAGTTGAGCTAGTGGGACCCATCACTTGTGCAATGGGACCTAACAGTTCTGTCAGTAATCTCAGGAACAAGGGGAAATGCTTATATCCAGATCACGACTCAGCGGAGCTTTCTTCTGCAAGCTCTGCTACGTTTCCCAACCAGCATTTCATTTGTTCCTGGTTGCTGCAGGATCTGCCAGATTGCTGTCACACCAGCACTGAAAAGTACCCCCCCCCCCCATTGGCCTGAGACACCCTGAGGCTTCAGTGCCAATCTGCTTTGGCGTCAGATTCAGGGTTCAGGCCTAATTTAAATTATGGGACGGTTGATACCGCTCCATAATTTAAATAGAAATACAAGATCTCACCATACCTGAGAAGACTGTGGCCTGTGTGCCTACTCAATCTGCTGTCCAGGTGCTGGCTGTTGATGGGCAGCCTTCACTCTCCCTGTTGATGATTCCTTAGCTTTAAACATTCAAAGAGAGAACACCTTCAAACAGACAGCCCTGTTCCCTGACAGCCCTTCAAGTAGAGGATTCTCCTCGGTAAAGTAGGCCACCCTAGGATGGATCGGGAAACCGGAGGTGCCTAGACAACGTGTGGCTTCTGGATCAGGAGTCAGGCCTGGTGTCAGCACCTGGAACCCTCAGCCAGCTGTGTGTGTGTAGGCTAATACCCTGGCAGGGCCCACCTGCACTGATGTCGCACCTCGGGTAGGGGGCTACATGTTGCCATTTTAAGTTTCCCACAGTGCCAATGTAGACTGAGTCCAGGAAATTCAAAATGGCAGCTTGCACTTACCCACTGCTGCCATCAAATATGTTCAGAGCTGGAGGGTGGGAGGCACTGATATAGAAGGAGGCCCATCCAGAGCCAATGACTCTTTCAGATCTGGAGCTGGCTTTATGATCAACAGAGCACACAACATCCCTGGGTAACCCCCATTTGTAGCTTTGGCTTAAGCCCTCCATTTGTGATCAATCTCCACCTCCAGCTCTTCTTCAACTAAGATTTAATCGAAGACCAGGCAGCCAGTTGTCCATGTCAAAGAATACACTGTTTGTGTGTGGTTCCTGTACCAGCTGCCCACAGTCTGTGCATTCATATGTACATCTTGTATAATTTATTCTTCCCATAGCACTTGAATTACTTTTCATCAGAACTGGGTTTGGAGTGGTGATGGGAGATGTGACCCAGAAACTTCTGGGAGTTTTGAGACCATGGATTTCTTTGCTCAAGGGATCTAAAGCAGCGTTCCAAAAACTGGTGCCCTCTGGACATTTTGGACTACAACTTCCAGCATTGGTTTTGATGGCTGGGGCTGATGGAAACCGAAACCCAAAATATGTGGAGGGCACAAGGCTGGGGACGTCTGTTCTAAAGCTATCAAAGGCACCTTGAAGGAAGTTCCAAATGATGTCACCTTCTCGACAACCTCCTGCCCCTCTGCCAATGACCTTTGTTGAAAGTCCGCTTGAGTTCAAGCATTTAGGCTATAAATTATTACACTCTAAGAAATTTATGAGTAGCGGGGGAAATGATGGGTGCAAGACAGGGTGGAAAAGGTTGCAATGAAATCATATTTACTCTCCTCTGATTCTTGTCAACTTTCCATCCTTGGGAGAAGCATTTGTCATCATGTGCCGTACAGCAAATGCTGTTTGTTGTATTCTAAATGAGGCCTGGCAGCTATTTTGACAAAGCTGGGGACCCACCAGCGATAAATCTCTGGCAGCCTGTATTTTTATCACATTTTCATGGTGGAGAAGAAAAGACAGATGGCGTGATTTGAAGAGGCGAGCTGGCCTTCTCCCAGTTGATTAGGTACCCTACTCTAACTTGCATCTGAAATATTAGTGACGTCCAAGCATCAACGGGGACCAAGATGCTCTTTGGATCAATCTCATGAGCTCTGTATCTGCCCAGCTGAAAGAGACGAGACTCGGGACATCCTTGCTGAGTGGTCTGGGGTACATTTCCCATTATGCTAATGGTGGGTGGCTGGGGCCCCTAAGGGGCCTGTGAAGGCTGTGCAATCCAGCACATGGACCTCTCTTGGCTATCAGCATAGTCAGTTGCTATTGGTAGACTTCCCCACCATGTATTGGTCTGTTGTGGAAGCCATCTGAGCTGCCTTAGTAACCACAGCACTGCTCTTTATACAGTTCTCGTTTATTTCATTAGGCCATGCACAAAAGAACCTGTCATGATTCCAAGACCTCCCACCGAGCTGTGAGGCAATAAAGAGGTCTGCTGTGCAATATACAAAACCTTTAGTCCGTAAGTAGACACCTCTTCCCACCTGAAGGTAGTGTGAATGCTAGGAGGTATCCTCTAAGCTTAATTAGTCTAACAAAGCAAGGCAGTTGCCTATCAACTAAATGGACAGTTTCCCGCCCTGCCCGAATGGCTTTTACTGGACTCCTCCTTCAGGGAGGTCTTCAGGCTGCAACCTCTGCCATTTGGCTAGTCTGGTGGACCCCCTCCCACGTCCTCTCAACTCCACCCGCTTGACCCTGTGGCAGACTCTGGGATCTGACAATTCCAATGATCCCTCCCCCTCCAACAAAGACAGAGTTCCTGGGGTGGGGTGGGAGGAAGAAGAACTCCGAGACTGGGCCTCCTATTCAATAAACTCCTGGGAAAATTCCTCCTTGACTTCAGGAGAGTCTTGGAGAATTTCCTCCCCTGCTTTCTGTCTTGGCTGGTCTACTTCTTCTTCAGGCTCCGAGTCCAATTTGGAATCCACACCAGGGAGACCGAGCCTCATCCTGACAGGACTTCCCAATCAGTTGACCATGATGTCTCCATGATCAGAGTAGGGGTGAGTGAGAATTTCATTTCAGTTTGGTTCTGATCAGAATTTACCAAAATTTGCAAAGTTCTCCATATTCTGGATAAAATGAACCTGGGACAAACCGAAACTGACAGATGCATCCACCCAGGCCCGAGTGCTTTGCTCTTAGAAGTCTGGGTTTGATTCTCTGTATATTTAACCATTTATTGATAAATTAGATTTGTCAGTCTAACAAAAGCCACTTGTTGTCATCTATAGTTGCCCGGCAAGGCCACGCAAATGTAACTGCAGTGACCTACAACCCATCCGGGACAATGGACACTTCCCTCTCTCAGACCTTGGGCGGTAGGCCTGTACTTGTCTTATAGAGAGCCACCCAATCAAAAAGCATTCTCCTTAGCAGCAAAAGAACTCGGAACAGAGATACAGACACAGGGACCAGACACTGAGGCAGACACAGGTGCCAACTCCATCCCCACATCGACACTGGCAGTACTATCACAGGATGTAATAATTCCATCCACAACGACCATGTCTACATGAGCATTTTTTCCCGGGGTCGTCCCTGTGCGTCTAAATGATGTACAGGGGATCCCAGTGGCAACCAGGGACGACCCAAGGACAGCCCCCCCAAAACCCCGGGATAGCGGAAACCGGGGATATACAGGTTTTCCCGCCATCCTGTGACCTGAAATGGGCACGGAGCTGTACGGGGTGTCTCCATGCCCATGGGGGTGGGGGTGGGGAAGCAAATCCACCATCCTCAGGATGGTGGGGGTGGGTGGGTGGGGGCACGCAGGGGGGTTCCCTACCTTCTACAATATGTTCCTGGCTCCTCTGATCCTTTAAATTAAACAAAATGGTAGGCACGACATCCCTTTCCTCCTGGGACGTCACACTTCTGGTTCAGAAGGTGGGGGACGATCCCGGAAGCAGGTAAGTCCGGGATTGCCGCCTTACCTCCCTCTACACTCTTAGGTGTAGAAAGGGCCTACACCAGGGGTTTCCACACCTGCTCATCTTCCAGTGTGATATATGCCATAATTTGCCAGCAATGCCCTACCGCATTCTACACGGGACAAACAGTCTCTATGGAAAAGAACACAAATCTGACATTTGTTTCGGCTGCATTAATAGAAGTAATGCTATTTTAGGCTGCATTAATAGAAGTATAGCTTTCAAATTGCGTGAGGTACTGGTTCCCCTTATTTGGCACGGGTTAGGCCCCATCTTGAATATTCTGTCCAGTTCTGGGCACCACACTTCAAAAAAGGACACAGACAAGCTGGAGGGGATTCAGAGGAGGGCAACGAGGATGATTAGGGGTCTAGAAACAAAATCCTATGAGGACAGATTGAAAGAACTAGGCATGTTTAGGCTGGAGAAGAGAAGATTGAGAGGAGACTTGATAGCACTCTTCAAATACTTGAAAGATTGTCACACAGAGGAGGGCCAGGATCTCTTCCTTCTGCAACCCAGAATGCAGGACATGGAATAATGGGCTCAAGTTACAGGAAGTCAGATTCCAGCCGGACATCAGAAAAAACTTTCTGACTGTTAGAGCAATACGACAATGGAACCAATAATCTAGGGAGGTGGTGAGCTGTCCCACATTAGAGGCCTTCAAGAGGCAGCTGGACAACCATCTGTCAGGGATGCTTTAGGGTAGATTTCTGCATTGAGCAGGCGGTTGGACTCGATGGCCTTATAGGCCCCTTCCAACTCTACTATTCTGTGATTCTATGATTCCATTGGGCGGTATACAAATGCAATAAATAAATAAGTTAGGAAGGGCAGTGTTCAGAAACCGGTGAGGGACAAATTCAGCCTCCTAGAACACCCTGTGAATGGTGACCAGTCTTGAACAAAGGAATTTCAAGGATAGATAGAAACATGAAATTCCTGGAGCTCAATTCCTCAAGAGATTTAACTCTATTTCTTGATGTTTGAATAAGAAAAAAAAAGTTTTCCCTCCCTTATCACACTACATGTGCCAATCAGCTTACTGTTGCAAGGATGTCTGTGTATTATCACTCAGCAACTTTTTATGGATGGCAACGGTTAAGGTCATAATCACTGAATGTACTTTTTTGCATTTCAGTTCCCCCAATAACACAGTTTACATCTCCCTCGTCCCCCATTTCCAGTACATGCATATATCTGCCAATTTGAGGTTAACACTTGCATCTGATGAAGTGGGCGTCTGCAAAAGCTTATGCCAAAATAAATGCCAGGTGCCACAAGATGAAATGGCAGGTACCACAGTGTCTGCAAAAGGTTATGCCAGGTGCCACAAGATTCTTTGTTGCTTTTGCTGCCACAGACTACCATGACTGCCCCTCTGGAAATTGGTGTATCTTTGTTATGACTTCTGGTGCCCAGTCAACCAGCCAAGTCACTCTTTGCACTGTGGAACACCGCTTCAGAGACGGTAACAGTGTTACATAGGGAAGGATTGAACTTCAATCCCATTTGAAGCTGTGGAAGGAGTGGGGAATCACAAAGGGACAGTTGGGGGAAAAATGTAAGTTAGCAAAGGAGGAAACATGGAAAAATAATGAGCCAGAAGTGATGTTGTCTCAGCAAATGCTGCCAATTCCACATGGTTAGTGTGGAAGTGGTGTCAATGCCACCAGTGTGGAAGTGAATGGTGTCAATTCCACCAGTGTGGAAGTGAATGGTGTCAATTCCACCAGTGTGGAAGTGAATGGTGTCAATTCCACTAGTGTGGAAGTGAATGGTGTCAATTCCACATGGCAAGTGTGGGAGCAACCCAGTGACCTTTTCCAGTGACCTCTGGCAGAGGCTGCCATTGAGTCCCACCTTACTTCCTACACTGCAGAGGCTGGCAAATAATGAATTCCACCTTCCTTGATACCTGAGTGGAACTGGTGTGAAGGTTGATGTTGAGGCAGGCAGTCACAGCAATAGATAGGTCAACCCCTTTGTCTTCCTTAGGGCATAACTCCCCCACCCTCAAGATGGACCAGTAACAAAAACTGATACCTCCAACGCATCGGACAAGTTCCCTGGGTCTTACCTTTTAAAGATCTGGTGTAAAGGAAGGGTGAAGATGAGCCAGTAGGAAGCCCAGGGAAGAGGCTGACGGGGTCAAAGCAGTGGTCATGGTGATTAATCTCAGGTTACTTCCAGTCACCATTACCCTCATTGTGGGGATTAAAAAGGAAGACACAACCCAATGTAACAACCTTTGCCAAAGGTTTTTTTTCACCATCTGTTGCACAAATGTTGAGAGCAGTCACTCCCGCAGAAGACAGAGCAGCCATTTTAAAGACAAATGTTATCTCAAGAGGTCAAAGGGGACAGATGCAAAGGGCAAGAGCAACGCAGAGCTGAAGGCTTATCCTAAGTACTTCCCATCTTCAGCTGCTTGGACGTCTGGCAGCCTGCTCCTAAACACATGCACCGGGAAGTCGTGGTGATTTTAATGGAAGTTACAACCGAGAGCATAGGAAGATCCCTGCTGGATCAGACCTAAGGACCCAGTAGCCCACCAATCTACTTCCAACAGTGGGCTGCCAGATGCTTTGAAGAAGCCCACTGGTGATGCATAGAGGGAACAGGTCCTCCAGTTATCTGTCCACCAGCAATGGGTCTTTTGAGGTACACACTCTCTGAAAACAGAAGAAGGGAATGCTTAATATTAAGAACATAAGAGACCAAGGGTCCATCTAGTCCAGCACTCTGTTCACACAGTGGCCGACCAGCTGTCGACCAGAGACCAACAAGCAGGACATGGTGCAACAGCACCCTCCCACCCATGTTCCCCAGCAACTGGTGCACATAGGCTTATTGCCTCTGATACTGGAGGTAACACATAGCCATCAGGACTAGTAGCCATTGATAGCCTTCTCTTCCAGGAATTTGTCCAACCCCCTTTTAAAGCCATCCAAACTGGTGGCCATCACTACATCTTGTGGTAGTGAATTCCATAGTTTAACTCCGCGCTGTGTGAAGAAATCCTTCCTTTCATCTGTCCTGAATCTCCCCCCAATCAGCTTCATGGGATGACCCCAATGGGTTCTCGTATTATGGGAGAGGGAGAAAAATGTCTCCTTAACCGTATTCTCCACACCGTGCCTGATTTTGAACACCTCTATCAGGTCTCCCCTTAGCTTCCTTTTTCCCAAGCTGAGCAATCCCAGCTGTTGTAACCTTCCCTCATAGGGGAGATGCTCCAACCCCTGGATCATTTGAGTTGCCCTTTTCTGCACTTTTCCCAGCTCTACAATATATTTTTAAGGTGTGGTGACCAGAATTGTGCACAGTATTCTAAGTGTGGTCGCACCATAGATTTGTATAAAGTCAGTATGACACTGGCAGTTTTATTCTCAATTCCATTTCTTATTCTGAGTCATCAGAAAGCTGCCTTGTACTGAATCAGATCCTTCGTCTATCTAAACCAGTATTGTTGACACTGACTGGCAGCTCTTAGAGGCTTCAGCCAGGTGTTTCTCCAGCCCCACCTGGAGATGCCGGTGATCGGACCTGGGACCCTTCTGCATACAAAGCAGGTGCTCTGCCATTGAGGTGTGCAAGGCCCCTCCCCACCAGAAAGCAAAGGATCTGTCTGAGGTGTTTATCACACAGGCGGTTTTAAGCACACCCACCTCAACTGTGATCCACTTCTTCAGCGCTGGGCTCGCATGACGTCATCCCCCTCCTGCTGTTCCTTCGCCCTGAGGTCACAGTTTTTAGTTTCTGTTTCGATTTACCCCTGAACGGGCAAAGTCCGAAACAGGCAAAATCCAACAGGCCAAGCTGAGGTATCGCAGCAATACTGACCACGTGTGATTCAAAACGCTAGACCTGCATAGGAAACGGAGGGGGAAGCCGCAGAAGCAAACAGGGGGAAAAATAGTAGGTGCGATAAAGCCCTGACACATGAGTGTCCTTCCCACATTTGCCTTTCCCGAGGATGGTTGCAGAGTTGCCAACCCTGTGTAACAACTCAGAGGTTGAAACGGTTGAACATGTTCTATTCGACTGTTGTTTTTATACCGCAATGAGAGAAGCCTTGATATGGCTGATTACACGTGCCTTAGCTGGTAACTCAAAAGGAACCCTGGTGAGTATCCTCCTGCAGGGCTCAAACAAGTATATGACCCTGCAAGTAGCCAAGTTCCTCCATTGCGCAATTGGCTGCAGAGCCCTAATGGTTGTATAACATCTTATGGGTCCTTATGCCAACTCACCATAAATAGTATACCTCTTGGCATTTTAATCTGTCTAGTATTAAGTAGGTGAAAAGCCTCACACTTTTGTTTACTCATATATTTATTGTAATGTATTTTACTTTTTAAGGGGTGAGCCCTATGTTCAGCTCACCAATGTTTCCTATTTCAAGTGTTTTAATACTAGTCCTTTATTATGTATTTTTAAATTATGTACTACTGGCCAATAGGCTGTAATAAATTTATATAGTAGAGTTGCCAACATTTTAAATTGGTCTGGTTTTGGCAGCAGGTGTTGGCAGCAGGTGTTGGGTTTTCTTGCTTCACTTACTGAATTGTTGCATGCCAAACATCAAGGCCAGGTTGCTGAGAAATGCAGGAGCAAGCCCAATAAAAAACGAAATGGCAGTCTGAGATGGCTGGGACACATGCTGGAGGTGCTTTGGACCACATGATCCGACCCTGTCACCTCAGTAGTGGGAGGGTGGAGTTCTTCAAAATGGACAGGGCGAGGTTCAAGTTTTATTCCGGCTCAGGATTAGAGGGAGATGTGGAGGTGTCCTCCCCAAGGGGGAGAGGAGCCATGGCTTGGGAGCCTGCAGGCCTGAAAGATAACTTTGTTCAGCTCAGTACTGATACCTCCACAGACTGTCACTATGAGCGCAGGAGTGAGGAATGTGAAATAAGTGTCTTTTCCAAACAGCTTCAGCAATGCTTGGAATGTCACCTTATGTGAACATCGCTTTATCTATACAGGACACTCCTACTCAATTTATTTGCAGGCTAACAAACCAGGCTAGAAATATTGCTAGAACAACCCCAGACAGGAACAAAAAGGAATCGGAAAAGGAAGTCTAAAGATGATATCCTGTTCCATCCAGCCCATAATAGTCAGAGATGCCCCTTCTTTCTCTGCATCTCCTTCTTCTTCTGAGGTTTGACAGGAGCTGCCAGAAGTAGGGAGGATAAATTGTGTGCGTGTGTGTGTATGTGTGTGTCTGTGAACATTTTAATGGATTCATTTTGAAAACCGCTTTAGGCACTTTGTTGAAAAGTAGCATATCATTGGTGCGAATGAGCAATACAATAGTAAGAACTAGCAAAATAAATAACTGCAATGATAAAAAAAATTGGCACACAAAATCTCCTTCGCAATCCCTTAGCAGTTGTGAAATGTTTATGTCTTGATCACTCTATGAAAAGTCAACGTTCAAAGGCAACGGGCAGTATCCAATGCTGTCCATCTACCAGCAGGGCCCCCGCTGCTTCCATTCCGTGACTGGCTGACCCCACTGCTTCCATTGAGCTTCTGGGGGCAAGCCCCTAAACAAGAGGAAACTCTCATTTCTGGAACAGAGCAGGTCGGCAGAACACCCTTACGCGAGCTCTACTGACCTGCCCCATTCCAGAAATGAGCTGCTCATGAGCGTCATCATCGAATACTGCCCATAATGCCACTGGATCCCAGCACCTGGGGAAACCAGCATGGACAGGCTGATGGGTTTCCACTGTGGAAAAGTGAATTGGATGGATCTTTGGTCTGATTCAAGAGAGCTCTTCTTGCGCAAAAGAGCCATAGAACCCCCTTCCTTTTGTTATTGTTCCAAACCCAATTTATCCCCACAATACCTGATTAACTGAGTGTTAGGTTGCGTAGTGTACAATTTCTAACCCAAAGTTGAAGTCAATTCATGGATGCTCGAAGCACCATTTTGGCTTTACCAAATTCCCTGCATTGTCCTACATTGCAAAAGAATCTTTGCGACTTAACATGTAAATAAGCCCCACCCACTTATGCAGAATGAGGACGTGGGCGGGCCACCCCTGCAGGTAGCATCTGATTGCCACCACTAGCTGGCTGCAATTTTTGAGGTTTTCTGCTGTCTAAACGTTTACACAGCAGTGGGGCCCGTGTTTGTCACTTGCTCATTTTGACCAAGGAGTAGTTTTAAGAAATAAGAGAAATAAGGCAACATTAAATGATGTCATTCTTGTGGTCTTTTGTTGGCCACGTTGCTATTTCTTAATATGCAGACATGCATAAATCAACATTGCCTCCGTGGCGGTTGTTGTTTTACAAACAGCAATAATTCATCGGAAAGGACGTAGTCTGGCCGGTTGTGTCAAAAACAAAGACAATTTTAGCTCCGTTGGCTTGGAACGTTCTGCGGCAAAATGTAGGAGTTTCAGAAGGACACATTGCTATAAAAGTCCCAATCACAGATTTTTTTTTAAAAAAAACACTTATAGTTTTTACAGTTACTCTTAGACCTCCATCACATCTAATCCCCCCCCCCCCCCCCCCCCGGTTTGCCGCTGTGGTTTTTTTTTTTTTTTACCTCTGAGGCAGAAGCACGTCAAGCTTATAATCCCTTTCACCTGAATACGCCACTCTTTCGCTCCTTCGCTCCTTTGCTCCTTCGGTTGTTTGCTCTTCCGCTCCGCTCCACTCCGCCCCTCCCCTTCTCTTTCTCCCCCAAGTCAGGTCCTGCCAGATGAGCACTTCAACCAGACCGCCTTTCTGCCAGGCAAAAATTGAACAACCCTTTAGTCTGGCTCTTTGGGGGCATCGAGGGAAGACAATCCTGTCTCGGCAGAGATTTGGGCATTGTATGATTTCAAAAAATGCTTTGGAGCCTGGGATGCAAGATTTGGGTTTTATATTGAGGCTTGGAGCCGGCTGCTGGGAGAGATGGCTTTTCCCTGCCAGGACCTGATGCAATCCATTCAAGCCCCCAGTTCCTTTAAAACTACACGGAGGCTTAGGGCGTATTAAACGAGCTTAGGGAAAATAATCCAGACTTTAAGTGTTCTGGGAAAGGCTGGGTGTCAGCAGAAAAGGCACACCAGGCATGGCAAGAGTGCACTCTATCGCTGGTGTGATGGGGCTCTAATTTATGACTTATCAAGTGAAATTATCCCAAAAACTAATGGAGTTAACAAAAAATGTGTAATTACAAAAAGTATTTGTCATTAAATTTGAAACATTTCAGAAAAAAAATCAGCTCCGCAGCATAAACGGGTGAGAAGTTATGCGGCAGCTACATAATCGCGTGGCAGCCATATTGATGACATCATCACGCAGCCCCCCCCACTGGCATTTTGTAAGACTCACTTTTCTGAGACACTTCTGTCGTATAGAAATAATAAGCAAAAATATTCACAAAGCTTTTGCACTTGCTGGGGTAAATAAATCCTGGTCTGGCTCTGGGACGACTAGCTCCCCCAGGGATGCTAATGGTGGCTTTCTGGAGGTTTTCCTGTCCTTTTAAAAGCCCCCCCCCCCATTCAATCGGGAGGAGGCAGGAAAGCAGAAATGCCCTGGGAAATTAGGGTGTTCCTGGGCACACCCCTATGTACCTTAGATTTGTATAACGGCAGTTTTAGTTTCGACAGACAGTGAGCCAGTGAGTAAGTAGGCGACGGCATCGATTCCTGCGCCTCCACTTGTTCCATTGTCTGGGCCAGAGCAAGAGGCAGTGAATAAGCAGGTTGTAATGGTGAAGAGGAGGAACTATTCCAGGGTCTGGAAGATATTGGAGATCCTGGGGATATTATGTAGCCATCAGGACTAGTAGCCACCAGTAGTCATTGCCATGGATTTATGTAATCCAAGCTGGTCACCATCACATCTTGTGGTAGCGAATTCCATAGCTGAACTATGCGCTGTGCCAAGAAATGCTTCCTTTTGTCTGTCCCAAACCTCCCTCTGCTTCCATGCCTCTGAGATGAAGGCGCTGTCACGGGCTCCCAAATTGCCCCCCCCCTTCCAAAAAAGGGTGCAGAATGAACTCTACATTGGCTCCATTAAATGTTTACTTACAAGTTCCTTTCTGGTTTACTGATGTAAATGGAGTGTTCATTTTTCAAATACCGCACGCTCTTCTTGTTTGCTTCCGTGGGAAAAGGCTCGTTGCAAAGTTTAACAACTGTGACACGTTAATAGAATCAAATAACGTTTAAGGAAGAAATTAGGAGCAGAGAGAGAGAGAGAGAGAGAGAGAGAGAGAGTATGGCCAGATGTTTCAGCCCCAGCACTGTTTGCTAAGTGTCACTTGTAAGAAATGTAATGTAATAGGAATATTTATCATCCAGATTTGTTGCGCGCAATTTCAGACAAAAGAGGGTGGTGTGGCAGAGAGAGAGAGAGAGAGAGAGAGAGAGAGAGAGAGAGAGAGAGAGAGGATTTGGTTTCTGTACTGGGAGCTGGTCTGAGATGTGTGTGTGTGTGTGTGTGTGTGTTTGTGTTTCAGTTGTTAGATCAAAATCATAAAATGCAACCAGCATAAGACGACAATAAAATAACATCATAACTGAAAGAGCAAAAGGAGGTTGAAACAACCTAAGGCTGAGGTACAGAACTGTTTTGGGGGGCAGACTGGACCCCACCTTACAGGCCAGATATCAGGGGGTGTGAACCCACCCCCTGACATCACTTCCACCTGTTTGCCTTTGGGGAGGATCCTTCACAAATGCAAACTGGAGAAATATTGCCCTGATGGTCTTTCAGTGAAATGCTTTAAGGGGGGGGGATTTAAAAAAAATCCTAAAAAAACCAAGGAATGAACTGATCTGATTCAAAAGTGGCATGGCTAAAGCTCTCCTGAAGACCTATCACCACACCAAGTTTCATCTCTTTATCTATAAAAATTACTCAGATGTAAGCATTTTGGCTAATTTGCATTTTAAAAAAAATCCTAAAAATCAAGGCATGGACCTATCTGACTCAAACTTGGCACGCCTAAAGCTCTATGTAAGAGTTCCCAAGGTCCCAAGTTTCATCCTTTTATCTTTAAAAATGAGGGAGCTGCAGACAAGGAGAGTGACGTTGGAGCAGTAAAAAGTCCATTCATTTGAACGTTCGACACCGAGGAGTGCTGGAGGAGGAGAACCGCCCCGCCCTCCCCTTTCCCCTTTTGTCAGCAAGACCCCATTCAAAACACATGCCTCCAACAAAGGAAAAAGCGAGGGGACAGCACTAGATGGAGGCTTAAGGGCGCATTAAAGTCACTTAGGGAAAATAATCCAGACTTTCCCCACACCAAAATAATATGCAAAACAGAGGAAAAGAGGCAAAATGGGTGCAGGCCAGGGATGTCGTCATGTGAGTCCTGTGCTGCAAAATCAGATACCAGACGTGGTGAGAGTGCGTTAAACTTCTGGTGTGATGGAGCTCTATACAGGGCTTGTTCAGACAATATACTAAACCATGGTTAGGCCACTAACCCCTTTGCAGCAAATGGTTAGTGAGTATCTTTAAACTGTAGTTATGTAGCCACCATGGTTAGGGATGGTTCACACAACATGCTAAGCCACAATGTTTAGCTCAAAATGCTTAACCACCATGGCTTAGCGTGTCATCTGAACATGGTCACAGCCACCGTCTCCAGCAAACAGTGGTTTTGGACAATGATGTATTGGCAAAGGCAACCTCCAATTCTGCCCTGTATCTGCCAATCATTATTGCAGGGGTAGGCAACCTGAGACCCTCCAGACATTTTTTTATTACAACTCCCATAACTCCCAGCCAGCATGACCAACGGTCAGGGATAATGGAAGTTCTGGTCCAAAACATCTGGAGGGAAGCCAAGTTGTTGAACCATACTTTATTGAATTTCGTCCATCCTTCGTTCGACCCTGTTCAGGCAACATGTTAAGCCGTGGGGGTTACGCATTTTGAGCTAAACATTATGGCTTAGCATGTGTGAACCATGACTTAGCATGTCATGTGAACCATTCCTAACCATGGTGGTTACATAACCACTGTTTAAACTTGTTCATTATCTATTTGCTGCAAAAGGCTTAGCGGCCTAACCTTGGTTTCGCGTATTGTCTGACCCTTTCCTTCCTTTGCTTTGAAATTTAACCATTTCTCCTTTAACTTTAACATTTCACTTTAAGCAGACATTTAGCCCTGGATGTTATCATCTTTACCCCACTGTGCAGAAAGTTTCTACACCAGCCATGGATGCCAAAGGAGACCCCCAGAGCTGATGAGAGGCAGACGAGGCTCCCAGCTCTGCTTGACTGCATTCATGCTTTTGGTGAGTCCTGGGAAGGATAGTGTGGGATGCCTTTTCTCCAGCCTGCAAGAAACGTCAGAATTTGTTTCAAAACCATATGTGCTTCCCTCAAAATTCCTGGGTTGTTCCTCCCTGGTTAGGGTGACCATATGGAAAGGAGGACAGGGCTTCTGTATCTTTAACAGTTGTATAGAAAGGGAATTCCAGCAGGTGTCATTTGTAGGCATGTAGAACCGGGCGAAATTCCCTCTTCATCACAACAGTAAAAGCTACAGGAGCCCTCCCTCTTTTATATCTGGTCAAGAAGGCACTAGTTTCACCACCCTTGGGAGGGCAGGGAGGGGGGGTGCCCCCCCCACGCAAAACCTTACATTTTGTGGAGGAGCGTTTGTGCGCTCTCCATCGATTTTTTTTTTAAAAAAATGGCGTCTGTGACGTGCGACGGCCCAGGAGAAGCCCGGGCTGTCGCACTTCCTGATGTGTATTGGGCGTACCGATCCTGGAAACAGCTACTTCTGGGATCCCCCGTCCTGAGCCCTCTACACCCCTCTGGTGCAGAAAGGGCCTTGATCACCCTATTCCTGGTAGATCAGTTGGAACTTTGTGGCAGGTAGATGAAGGAAGCTGCTCTACCCCCTTGCCTTTCCCACCACTTGCATGCTGGAAGAGGGCAGGAAACACGATGTGCCAGCAAGCAGCATGGGCAGGAGGCGATGGTCACTGACGGCGGGCCCTCTGCAAGGGCTGTGCCATGGCAGTTGCCCAACAAAACCCAGCCCTGAGGCTGGTTCTTCAGGTATCTGCCCCAGGTTGACTGCTTAAGAATTCCCTTGTGCTGGACCGATGGTTGTGTGAATCAGCCCGGGGACACACTTTCAAGTCCTCAGAAAGCTGCAGACTGACAATCTGTGTTTGTTCAGTTCTTTTTACAAGCCTTTGATGTTGTGCAACTGTAGAAGGTGTCATTTCCTTCCTGCTCTCATGAAACCATTAATTTTTCCCTCTAGGTTTAAAAGTGTGTGTGTGTGTGGGGGGGGCGCAGCGAGCAGATATGTCAAGAGAGCTGTAATTGTCTCCCATGTCACTGGATTTTCCATTTCAAAGGCAGTCCCTCTGGAGTGCTCTTATCCACCACTTTTATACCTTCCCCACAAACATCAAGAACGACGGGATTTGGCTGCTTACTTGCTTTGAAGATTGCGTTGACATCCTGGGCCGTGTCTATACGAGGCTGCATTGGCGCCTCGCGATTCGACGTCCTGCATTTGCCCTCCTCCAGGGGCATCCCGACGACAAGCAGCCCAAATGCGGGGTTTGTAAGGAATCCGCAACATGCACCATTTTTATTTTCCCTATTCGGGTGTAATTGCGTGATTGCGCGATTGTGTGTAGGCGACCCAGCTCCCATTTGGCTTCCTGGACACCCCTTCCCCTTGTCCTGGTACATGCCAGCACCTTGCTGGCATAATTCCTTAATTTTTTCCCCATTTTTCTTTGCAAAGCTGGACACCCCTTCCTTGAGTCTCGCGACCCAGTGCCTCACTACATGTCATTTATTTATTTATATATTTCCCTTCCAATGCAAAGCTCTGGGGAGTGCGCTTGTTGGTTCTCCCTCTGTCCTGTCAAGCTGATGTGACCAATCAGCGGTCGGCACCGGCTGGGGCATGTCCCGAAACAGCTCCGGATCAAGGGGACAGATGACAGATGCCACAATCGCCTTGCCGTAAGCTGAAAAAGTCGGGACAAGTACCCAACTATTTTAAAGCAAAGCTTCAGGGGAAAGCCCTGGGATGGCTCTGCAATGGCGGCCATGTCATATAAATGCCCTGCTGCCACTGCGGATCCATCCTTATCTGACAAGACACGGCATAGAGAACATCTTCGTTCCTATGGGGTGGCAATACGTGCAGCGAAGAAAGCTTTCTTCTCTGCGTGCATTGCGTCTGCGAACGGTTCAGGGTGGTGAGGGGTCTAACCCGGGCACCTTCCCCCCGGAATCTGATCTTAGAGCCTTCGGCAGTTCACTGCGATGCCTTTAACGATCATTTCTCAGACAAAAATCTCTCAGATAAGAGCCGACTTAGATGCCGTCGTTATAGCAGAGGCTGACGATGGAGTGTCCAGCGACTCCGCGAGTAGAATTACACTGGATCAGTTTCAGTTGGTGAGTACCGAGGACATGGACAAGCTGCTTGGATGAGTGGAGAGGATGACTTGCCCTCTCGATCCCTGTCCTTCATGGCTGGTCGTCCAGGGAGGAGATGCAGCTAGATCACATTTACAACATATTATTAATTCATCTCTCAGGGAGGGGAGTTTTCCATCATGTTTAAAAGAAGCGGTGGTACAGCCACTTCTAAAGAAGCCCTCCCTGGATCCCCTGGACTTTAATAACTACAGACCGGTATCAAACCTTCCATTCTTGGGCTAGGTGATCGAGAGGGCGGTTGCCTTTCAACTCCAAGTAGTCTTGGATGACACTGATTTTCTAGACCCATTTCAAACTGGCTTCAGGGCAGGATATGGAGTTGAGACTGCTATGGTCGCCTTAGTGGATGATCTACGCCTGAGTATTGACAGGGGGAGTGTGTCCCTGTTGGTACTTCTAGACCTCTCAGTGGCATTCGATACCATCGACCAGGTATCCTTCTGGAACGTCTGAGGGGATTGGGAATCGGGGGCACTGTGCTTCAGTGGTTATGGTCCTACCTCTCGGGCAGGTTCCAGATGGTGATGCTTGGGGATAGCTGCTCTGCAAAGAAGGAGCTGCTGTGTGGTGTACCACAAGGTGCCATCCTTTCCCCAATGCTGTTTAACATTTATATGAAACCGTTGGGAGAGATAATCCGGAGGCTTGGGGCGGGGTGCTATCAGTATGCTGATGACACCCAAATATATTTCTCTATGCCTTCGATAACAGTGCCAGCTAAGGATAGTGTGTCTCCTCTGAATGAATGCTTGGAGGCGGTAATGGGCTGGATGAGGAAAAACAAACTGAAGCTGAATTCAGATAAGACGGAGGTGCTTGCTGTCAAAGGCTGCAACCTGGGTTTGGAGGTGTGTCAACTGGTTCTGGATGGGGTTACACCCCCACTGAAAGACTGTGTTCACAGCTTGGGGGTACTCCTGGATCCGTCGCTCCAAACGACAGCCCAGATAGATGTGACGGCCAGGAGTGCCTACTATCAGCTTCGGCTGATACGCCAGCTGCGCCCCTTCCTAGAGTTGGAAGACCTAAAGATGGTGGTGCACGCGCTGGTAACTTCGAGGCTCGACTTCTGCAATGCGCTGTACATAGGGCTACCTCTGTGCCTAGTCCGGAAACTTCAACTAGTTCAAAATATGGCAGCCAGGTTGGTCACCAGTACATCTAGGAGTGACCATATTACGCCAGCTTTAAAATCGCTCCACTGGCTGCCAATTAGTTTCCGGGCGAAGTATAAAGTGTTGGTTATTACCTTTAAAGCCCTACATGGTTTGGGTCCAGGTTACCTGCGGGATCGCCTTCTCCCATACAATCCTCCCCACACGCTCAGGTCCTCTGGGAAGAACTTACTGCAGTCAGCCAAGACTAGGCTGACAACCGTTACCCAGAGGACCTTCTCTTCTGCCGCTCCCAGACTGTGGAATGACCTGCCAGAGGAGACTCGTCAACTTATTTATTTATTTATTACATTTGTATACCACCCCATAGCCGAAGCTCTCTGGGCGGTTTACATAGGATTAAAAAGAATTAAAAACAATATACAAAAATTAAAACAGCAAAAACATACAACATACACACAATCTGTACATTTAAAACCCACTTCAACACAATTTAAGAAAGCTATAAAGACTGGTCTCTTCCGGCAGGCATATCCAGTGGAATTTTAGAATGTTTTAAGGATGTTTTTAGGATGTTTTAGGATGTTTTAATGCAGTTTTAATAATATGTGTCATGTTTTAATCAGTTTTATGTATTTTATCATGTTCTTGTTCCCCGCCTCGATCCAGACAGAGAGGCGGGTAAGAAATAAATTGTTATTATTATTATTATTATCCTGGGGCTTTCCCTTCATCAAGATGTACCCGGTTTGGAAACAATGGCTCGGAGCACATTTCCAATTCTGGTTTGGAGGGCAAGTGCAAAACCATCGTGTGCTAGTTGGCTCCTGGCTTCTTAAGGGGGAAGCAGTCCTGGATGATGATGCCAGATGTGTATGGATTCTCAGACATGCGCAGGAATCAAGGGCCTCCAAACCAGGTATGGGAGCTTTTGCTTCCTGGGCCACAAACACGCATGAATTTGGGGCTGCTCAGTGGATTTGCAGCTTCTGGCAAGTTTCAAGTGAGAGCAGGAGATGGGAAATGTGCTGGGCGGCCAGACAGAGAGCTTAATCTGCCTAATACAGTGGCTGCTTGACTGCTGTTGCTGCCCCAGTTGGGTGATTTGCTACCCAAAGGAGGGTTCCCCTCTCTCCCTCCCTTGCTCTCCAGCAGCACCCAGTGGAAAGAGGGGATTCTTCCCAGCCTCTTCCCTTTTATTTGGCCTAGGGCAGCCAGGTGTCTTCCAGATGTTTTGGACTTCAACTCCCATCAACCTGACCTTGCCCGTCAATGGCCAGGAATGCTGGGAAGGGTAGTCCAAAACATCTGGAGGTTGGGAGAAGGCTGGTCTAGATGGGTGGCTGACTGTGCTTCTCTTCCGGCTGTGCTAGTGGGGGGATGGAGCAAGGTCGGAAAGGCTGAGATTTTGGGGAGGGGCCATGCAAGAGAACAGGTGGGGAACGGAGTGAAGGAGGGAGGAGTAGAGAAAGGGGTAGGGGGAAGCCTGCATCCTGTTGGGGCTGAGCTATAGGCTGATGCCCAAGATGAGCGAGGAAATAGGAGCCAGGCGTCATGAAGGACGAAGCCAGGAATCAGGACTGGGGAGCAAGTCAAGAAGAGCAGAGGAAAAGCAGGAGGCAGGATGGAAAGGCTGAGCCAGAAGTCAGGGCCAAGGATCAACCGTACAGCAACATCCCCAAGCTCAAGAACACCTTCCTGCTCAAACAAGGCTCAGCTGGAACAGGAAGTCATCCTATACGCCTTCCTGCCCAGGATGCTCCAATGGCCAGCCTGGGTGGGCAGAGTCGGCCCAGGGCCTGCGGATACCGAACTGCCGACATAGAAGCTGCAGCCTGCAGTTCAGTGGCTCACCACATGGGACTGCCACTCACACATCCAAAGACTG
Source organism: Anniella stebbinsi (assembly GCA_029215795.1). Classification (NCBI taxonomy): domain Eukaryota; kingdom Metazoa; phylum Chordata; class Lepidosauria; order Squamata; family Anniellidae; genus Anniella; species Anniella stebbinsi. The sequence goes on from JARDYH010000001.1 coordinate 368,182,673, forward strand.
CCCATTTGAGTCCTGCCACCTCCTGAGACCCTCCTTTAAACTAGGTGACAAAGGGCAGAAACTAAGGTGGGAGGCTCATTCCCGCTCCATCCAACTAGCGTGTTTCTTTTACCTGAACAGGTTAGTCCGTGGCACCCCTGTTCAGTGTGAACAGAATGCTGGACTAGATGGACCCTTAGTCTGATCCAGCAGGGCTCTTACGTTCTTCTAATTTTATCTCGCAAGCATGGCTGGCAGAGCCTAGGTAATCATGTTTGGTAGGCTTCTCATTCTTCCAGGATCTCTCTGGTCAACCATGTCAAAGGCCTTTTCTACACCTAAGGGTGTGTGTGTGTGGGGGGGCGATCCCGGACTTACCTACTTCCGGGATCGTCCCCGCAGTTCTAAATGGAAGCGCGACGTCCTGGAAAGGAAGGGGGATGTCCCACCCATCATGGCTGCCATTTTGTTTTAAGGGAACAGCAGCCGGGAGCACACTTTAACGAAAAATGTGAGTTCAAAACAAAAGCCCTCACCCCGCTCCCCACCCCACCCCTGATGCTACTGGACTCCCCCTGGCCCAACTCCTTTCCTCTGCTGATCCCCATTACTCATGGGCAGGGAGCTCAGGCAGGGAGACTGTTAGGCAGCGGGGTGGACGGTACACCAGCAGAATCCCTAATCTCTCTCGGGTACCCAACACAAAGTACAGACACTCAAGACCAGCACTCGAACGAACAGGAAGCCTAGAGAGGGAGATCGTATTTCTATAGACCACGGCAACCCCCCCCCCCCCCGGCCCTGAAGTCGATGCTGGTGCTGCACCGAGTACCCAGGGGGGCAAAGCTGAGTGAGAGTAACCCCTCCCAGTTCACCCACCCAGGTCTCAGTGATACATACCAGGTCAGCCCCCTCATCCACAATCAAATCATGGATGAGGGAGATTTTATTTTGGACCGACCTGGCATTCAGCAGCAGCAGCAGCACCAACCCCGAGGGCAAGCTGGTAAGGCCGCCAGGAACTACCCGGTTGGGGGAAGAACCAGAAAAGGGGATAGTTGTAAGGCAACTACCTCATGTTGACTTAGGAGATACTCTGGAGACACAAACCACAATCTGGAGCAACCTCTTGTTTTGGCGGTCCTGTAATTGCCCGTTGGTTACCGTTGATTGTCAAGAACAGTGTTGGTTTTTAGCAAAATTAATCCCAGTTTGCTTTGCCGTTCTCCCCTTGCTGTTTGGATTCTTTTGCCTTTTCTCTGTGTTGGTCTCGATGAGGTGAGAAGGGGCTGGTGTCATGTTTGCAGACTTGCTTGTGGTGACTCAACCCGAAAGAGTCCAGTGGAGTCCACTGGCCCCGGGCTGAGTGCCGCACTGGCAACATCCAACTTGCCAAAGGTTGCAGCATGTTGAAAAGCAATATTAACCGTTTTTCATAAAACATTCTTGGAGCAGTTTAGTTTAGCTGCACATTTGTTTCCCTGAGCCAGTGAACCTGCTCAGAGCCTGGAAGACAGTAAAAAGAAAGAAAGAAAGAAAGAAAGAAAGAAAGAAAGAAAGAAAGAAAAGAAATACACTAAATCAAGGCCTTCAGGAGAGTTGTAAAATGACCGTGAAAGGAGGGCCATGAAAAACGGGAAAGCCGATAGCTTTTATTGGACCAGGTGTGGTTTATGGAGGAATGTGCAAGCTTTCCAATTTCATAGGAGTCTTCATCAGGCAGCATGCAAACATAGCTGCATTTTTTTTCCTGCCATGAACCTATAAAGAGCTCTGGGGAATTTTTATTTATTTATTACATTTTTATACTACCCAATAGCTGAAGCTCTCTGGCCAGTTTACAATAATTGGAAAGTCTGCATACACCTTGACCAAAATAAAGACAGATTGTGACATGGTCACTTTGTGAATCAATGTCTTATTTTTCACTTGGGTTGTTTTGAGGATAGTGTGTTAGTGCTACAAAAGCTGGGAAGAAGAGAAAGTTGATAGACAGTGGCTCAGTTCGGACAACACATTAGTCAATGGTGTTTTAAGTTGTCAGCTGTGAGTTGAGCAGTCAACAGTTGGTTATTGTGTTGTCTGTCAGGCAAAAAACACCCCATGGCTGACTTTTTTGCCAAAATAACCAATGGAGAAACACAACTCTCCACAGAGTTGACTAGTCACACATCCACTGGTTAGCGTGTTGTCTGTTGGGTTCAGTGGGCTATTTTGCAGTGTTGAGTGGACTATTTTGGCTGCCTACAGTCCCCTGGCAAGAGCGACCAAAGCGGTGGCTGCCACTCTAGTCCAGCCAGCAGAACTCACAATGGCTTCTGGGATACCCCTGGAAGGACTGAGGGAAGAGGGAGGGCGGGGAGAGGAGCAGGGGCTGTGTCAGTCAAAGCCTGGTTGCCTATTAGTCCACTCAAAACCAGCCCCAACCGGATACAGTTGTGTAGGAACATGTTGTGTGGGGAGTACCCACAAGAAACGCAACTGTGAGCCGACGCGTCAACCCACCATTGACAAAAGTGTTGTCTGAATGCAGCCAGGGTTGAGAGGGATGCTCTCCAAATGCACCCCACCTTTCCCTTAGGAAATGCATAAGGCAGCCTCTCTTTGAAGGGCTCCTCCAGCTGTGGACAGATATCACTCATCAGTCCTCCTCTCCAGCACTGTTCTGTTAGTTTCCACAGCTTGCTTCCTTACGTTGCATTCCTGCTCAAGGAAGGTATCCAACCTGACCTTCCTTGCCCACGACTCCTGGGCAGGTGTGAGGAAGGGACAAAACAATTACAGAATCAATTACCATCCTCTTCACTCACCACCCCACCCAACTGCAAGCTTCTCAAGACTTTTTGCATTCCTCCCGCCCCTATTCCGCTACTTGAGCCAACCTCCAAGCAGCACCTGCGAACAATCACTTTGAGAGATGGCTAATGTTCTAATTACCCAGGACCCAAAAATGTTAGCTGTAAACAAATGGGGGCCTGTATTTATAATCCATCAGTTTTATGACCTTCTGATGGTGATGATATCTGCAGAGTTTATATTAGGAGACCTTGTGTGTCCTCCTGCAAAGCAGCTGTTCACTTATGGTTGGTTTGTAGCTTGAGGAAAATTGCACTCACTCAACTCCGGTAGACAAGAATAATCGTCAGCTACCTCTTCAAAATGGCCCCTGACTCTGTTTGTAGAAGCCTCTTCTTCAAAACTCGGAGCAGGCAGAGATGCCACTGAGTTTCATTGAATGCAAACTTCTGAGGTGAATTTGGGGAGTGTGTTTGTGTGTCAAAATATTCGGGGCGTTTTGGGAACCCCTGTGAAAGTTCTGAAGGTGGGTGTTGTGTGGAGATGGCGGGGGAAATCATTCTGTTGGCATTTTAATGCGAATTTACCCAATTTCACACTTTTGAACCAATGTGCAACTGAATTTCAGTTATTGTTTGAAATTTGTACTTTTCTGAATTTTGCAATGGGGTTCTCCAATTTTTTTTTTTAAAAAAGGCACAAAATGGGTATATTGATGAAAATAACATTAATTAACTAATTGCATTTTTATACTGCCCAATAGCTGAAGCTCTCTGGGCGGTTCACAAAAATTAAAACCATAAAAACCATTCAAAATATAAAACAACAACAGTATAAAAATACAATATAAGAACACAAGCGGTATAAAACCAAGCAGCAGTGCAAAATTAATACCAATTTAAAACACAGATTTAAAATAGTAAAGTTAAACATTAAACTGATAAACTGTTAAAATACTGAGAAAATAAAAAAAGTCTTCATCTGGCATCTAAAAGAGTATAATGTAGGTCCCAGGTGTACCTCTCTAGGGAGCTCATTCCACAGCCGGGGTGCCACAACAGAGAAGGCCCTCTAAAATGTATTATATGAGGAAAATTGCTTTCAAAAATATGTTTATTAGGCTAAATTGCAAAAAATGCATCTATTAGAAGAAACGTGCTGAGAAATGCATACAAATTTTCATGTGAAGTTAAAAAAAATCTCTAAATTTCGGATGAACCAAATTTAAGATTGGAAAAATGAGAGGGGTGTGTGTGTGTGTGTGTTCTTTATGTCTTCATAATGCTGTTGGGTTTTGCTCAAAGCTAAATTGAAGGCAAATTGCTCTTCTTTGGAGTAACACCTGAGGGAAATCGAAGAAGGCAAAAACAGTTTCCATAAGACTAGTACAATTTCTCAAATCATTTTCTGTGCATCTAAAAAATAATGCCACTGCCTCATGGTGTTATATCTGGGATAAATAAATTTGAAAGGATAAAATCAAGACCTTAGGCTTTTTCAATTGGTATATGAAATGCTTTTGAAATCCAGAATGTGGGTTTTGACATGACAGTTAAAAATCACACACCACACTGAAAATTAGGGGTGTGCATGGATCCCCTGGACCGGATCGGGCCCGATCCCGATCCAAAAATCGGACATCCGATTTTTGGATCAGCCGCCATTTTTGTTTTCCCCATAGACTTGCATTGGGGGAAAGAAAGCTTTCCCCCAATGCAAGTTTATGGGGGGAAAATGGCGGCGGGTGGGTGAGGGGGGCCTAATTCCCTCCTCCCCCTTGTAATTCTTACCTCCCGGGGCCGTCTGCTGGCGCCCGCTGGCGCCAGAGGATGGAAGTGGACAGCCCCGGGGGGGTAAGCCCCCTCCCCTTGCTTACCTGCTGGGGCTGTCCACTCCCCTCTGCCGCTGGCTGCTACTGCAAGCAGGCTTCGCGGCCTGCCCCTGAGTAGTGCACCAGGTGATGACATCATCTGGCGCGCTACCTAGGGGCAGGCCACGAAGCCTGCTCGCAGTAGCAGCCAGTGGCAGAGGGGAGCAGACGGCCCCAGCAGGTAAGCGGGCTGTGGGCTCCCCTCCCCCTCCCCCCTCCCCCTCCCCCCTGCTTACCTGCCAGGGCAGCCGCTTCCCTCCGGTGGCACCACTGGAGGGAAGCGGCCGTCCCGGCAGGTAAGCCCCCTGCCCCCGTTGTCCGCTTCCATTGGTGGGTGCCCGCTGGTGCCCGCCGATGGAAGCGGACAGCCACACCAGGGAAGCCCTCCCCCCCCACTGTCCCATTCGCTTCCGGGTCCTTTCCGGATAAGATCGGATTGGATTGGACGATCCAGCGGGGTGTTCGGAAATCGGATAATTGTATCTGATTTCCCCTGGATCGGATCCGGATCGTGGATCGGACCTGATCCAGTGCACACCCCTACTGAGAATGTTGGATGAGCTTTAGTTTGGGGGTTGAATTTCAGTTCCCTATACATCTGTATTTGTGCCAAAGCTCGAATTTTGCACAAAAGAAAACACCCCTAAGAGAAATTAGGGGATCCCTCTACCACATTTCCATTCCTCTTCTCTCACACACTGCCCCATGCATGTGGGTCCCCTCTTGCAGACCTCATTTTGGTCATAGCTCCTTGTATCAGGAAGTACCAAAGGGGCCCCGTAGAGTTTGAAGTAGAGATAACAACACAAATGGTCACAACTCTGCCTGTTAGAATCAGTGTACTCCCCTCCAAAACATTACTGTTAACCAAAATTCTCTTCAGAACAGGCAGTTTGAAATTAGACTTCTCTGGGACAGAAAATGAGGTTTCTGTTCACAACATGAACCCACTCTGTTCAGATTCTCACACAAGCCAAAATTGTTAGAACTGTTGCAAACGTCTCAAGAGGACATCAAGGTATGACAAAATAGTTGCTGCTTTGCGACAGGCCTGCTTCAGCTGAAGTTCTATATGTAGTTACCTTCTAGTAAGACCCTTTGAGCTCAGTGGGCGTGACGTCTGAGTAGACATGTAGAGGATTGTGTTCAGGTTATGATCCATTACAGCCTCTCTAATATGTGGTTGTGCAGCGTTGCTGCGTGGCTTGGCTCTTCAGCATTTTGTACTTGAGTATTTTGACTCTGCTTTTCCCTTCAGTCAACCTTGCGGAGTTTCAAAACCAGCCCAGTGCACAAATTCGTTGAGACCATTTTGAACATTCAGCCTATCATCTGATGGCTTTGTGGTTCAACCCAGGTTTTTTTTTTTTATCCTCTTCTGCTGCTCCCAGACTGTGGAGTGGCCTGCCGGGAGAGATTCGACAACTTAGCAGTCTTCTTGAATTTAAGAGAGCCGTGAAGACTGATCTCTTCCGGCAGGTCTACCTGGTGGAATTTTAAGATGTTTTTAATATTGTATTAGTTTTATTTGTTTTTAATGTTTTATCTATTTTATGGTCTTTGTATTTATATTTATTGTCGTTCCCCGCCTCGATCCAGGGGGAGAGGTGGGTAATAAATAAATAAATAAATATATCATCATCATCATCATCATCATCATCATCATTATTGGTGCCTCCTCCCTTTAACCGCATCAACCCCTGTGGAAACTGGGTTACGATGGGTGTGGGGCGAAGTACTGCTGGTTCGAGGTTTCTGTGCACCCTTGGGCAAGTCACCCTCCATGGGCCCTCTTCTTTAGAGCATCTGCCTTCTCACCTCCATGATTGTTACCTACTCTTTCTCCTCTTTCTAGGGGTGTGCACGGACCCCCCGGATCGGATCGGGACCCGGATCGGGACCTCCAATTTTGTCCCGGACCGGTTCGGACAAAATCGGAGGCCCCCCGGACCGGATCGAGTCCGATCCCGACCCAAAAATCGTAAATTTTTGGATCGGCCGCCATTTTTTTCCCCATAGACTTGCATTGCAATGCAAGTCTATGAGGAAAAAATGGCGGCGGGTCGGTAAGGGGGGGCCTAACTCCCTCCCCCCCCCCGGGGCCGTCCGCTGTGGACGGCCCCGGCAGGTAAACCCCCTCCCCCGCGCTCCCTACCCCCCCTGGGGCCGCCCGCTTCCATCCGCTGGCGCCCGCGGGCGCCAGCGGATAGAAGCGGACGGCTCCGGGGGGGGGGGTAAGCCCCCTTCCCCACCACTTACCTTCTCGGCCCGTCCGGCGCCGGCGGCTACTACCAGCGGGCTCCGCGGCCTACTCTCGAGTAGCGCGCCGGGTGATGACATCACCCGGCGCGCCACCCTGGAGCAGGCCGCGGAGCCTGCTGGTAGTAGTAGGCGCCGGCGCCGGACGGGAGCCGCCGGGCCGGGCAGGTAAGGGCCCCCCTCCCCCCTCCGCGCGCCCCCTCCTCCCCTCCACGCACCCCCTCCTTACCTTTCCGGCCCGGCGGCTCCCGTCCGGCGCCGGCGCCTACTACTTCCAGCAGGCTCCGCGGCCTACTCTAGAGTAGCGCGCCGGGTGATGACATCACCCGGCGCGCCATCCTAGAGCAGGCCGCGGAGCCTGCTGGGAGTAGTAGGCGCCGGCGCCGGACGGGAGCCGCCGGGCCGGGCAGGTAAGGGCCCCCCTCCCCCCTCCGCGCGCCCCCTCCTCCCCTCCACGCACCCCCTCCTTACCTTTCCGGCCCGGCGGCTCCCGTCCGGCGCCGGCGCCTACTACTTCCAGCAGGCTCCGCGGCCTGCTCTAGAGTAGCGCGCCGGGTGATGACATCACCCGGCGCGCCATCCTAGAGCAGGCCGCGGAGCCTGCTGGGAGTAGTAGGCGCCGGCGCCGGACGGGAGCCGCTGGGCCGGGCAGGTAAGGGCCCCCCTCCCCCCTCCGCGCGCCCCCTCCTCCCCTCCACGCACCCCCTCCTTACCTTTCCGGCCCGGCGGCTCCCGTCCGGCGCCGGCGCCTACTACTTCCAGCAGGCTCCGCGGCCTGCTCTAGAGTAGCGCGCCGGGTGATGACATCACCCGGCGCGCCATCCTAGAGCAGGCCGCGGAGCCTGCTGGGAGTAGTAGGCGCCGGCGCCGGACGGGAGCTGCCGGGCCGGAAAGGTAAGGGCCCCCCTCCCCCCTCCGCGCGCCCCCTCCTCCCCTCCACGCACCCCCTCCTTACCTTTCCGGCCCGGCGGCTCCCGTCCGGCGCCGGCGCCTACTACTTCCAGCAGGCTCCGCGGCCTGCTCTAGAGTAGCGCGCCGGGTGATGACATCACCCGGCGCGCCACCCTAGAGCAGGCCGCGGAGCCTGCTAGTAGTAGTAGGCGCCGGCGCCGGACGGGAGCCACCGGGCCGAGAAGGTAAGTGCCCCCCTCCTCCCCCCCCCCGCTGTCCACTTTCATCGGCGGGCGCCCGCTGGCGCCCGCCAATGGAAGCGGCGGTGGGCGCCAGTGGGCGCCCGCCGATCCGCCGATCCGCCGAACCGGTTCGGAGCTTTTTCGGACCGGTTCGGATTGGATCGGCCGATCCAGCTGCGGGATCGGAAATCGGATAATTTATCCGATTTCCCACTGGACCGGACTCGGATCGTGGATCGGGTCCGATCCAGTGCACATCCCTACCTCTTTCTCCTCCTCTTTCTCCTCACTGCTCCCACTTGCTTGACTGGCAGCGAGCCAATGAGCAAGTAGGCTGTGGTATCTTCTGCTCCTCCTTCTTACCACTGCTGTTGTCTGGACCAGAGAGAGAGGCAGGTGAACAAGCAGGTTGCCATGGTGAAGAGGAGGGGCAACTTCAGGGGGCTCTTGTCAGTGGGAACCTGCTGGGGCATAGGCTTTCTTCGGCTGGTACCCAACCATGCTTATTTATTTATTTTTATTTTATTTATTGCATTTTTATACTGCCCTATAGCCGAAGCTCTCTGGGCGGTTCACAAAAATTAAAACCAGAAAATCATTTTAAAAATATAAAACAAGCCACAATCCAAAAACAACAAATAACATACAATCTAAAAACACAACCAGAATAAAACCAGAATAAAACCAGCAGCAGGAATTAATACAGATTAAAATACAAATTTAAAACAGCAAGGATTAAAATTGAGTTAATTTAACTGTTAAAATACTGGGAGAATAAAAAGGTCTTCACCTGGCGACGAAAAGAGTGTAAAGTAGGCGCCAGGCGAACCTCTCTGGGGAGCTCATTCCACAGCCGGGGTGCCACAGCGGAGAAAGCCCTCCTCCTAGCGGCCACCTGTCTCACTTCCTTTGGCAGGGGCTCACGGAGAAGGACCCCTGTAGATGATCTTAGGGTCCGGGCAGGAACATATGGGAGGAGACGTTCCTTTAGATAACCTGGCCCCAAGCCGTTTAGGGCTTTAAATGTTATTACCAGCACTTTGAATTGGGCCCGGACCTGGATCGGCAGCCAGTGAAGTTGGAAAAGGACTGGCGTAATATGGTCTTGTTGGCCAGTCCCCATTAACAATCTGGCTACCCTGTTTTGTACCAGCTGAAGTTTCCGGACCGTTTTCAAAGGCAGCCCCACGTATAACGCATTGCAGTAATCCAAACAAGAGGTTATGAGAGCATGGATAACTGTAGCTAGGTTATCTCTGTCCAGATAAGGGCGCAGTTGGTATATCAGCCTTAGCTGGTAAAAGGTGCTCTTTGCCACCGAGTTCACCTGTGCCTCAAGCGACAATTCTGGATCCAAGAGCACCCCCAAACTACGGACCCGATCCTTTGGGGGAGTGCAACCCCCTCCAGAACAGGGTGAACATCACCTCGCCGGACAGATGAACCACCCGCTAACAGTACCTCCGTCTTGTCTGGATTGAGTCTCAGTTTGTTAGCCCTCATCCAGTCCATTACCGTGCCCAGGCTGGTGCTGGGGAGAAGCCACCATGTTTGTTTGTTTATTTATTATTGCATTTATATCCTGCCTTTTTCCCTCCAAGGAACCCAAGGAACTCCTCCTCCTCTCTATTTTATCCTTGCAACAACGACCCTGTGAGGGAGGTTGGGCTGAGAAGTCTCTGACTGAGCCAAAGTCACCCAGTGGGTTTCCATGGCTGAGTGGGGACCAGAAACAAGATCTCCCAGCCCAGTCACTATACCACACCGGCCATCTGGTCACCTCCCACATGGTGCCTGGCAATGTAAGAAGGAGGGCTTGCTGTTTCAGTCCTCATTCCACCAGAATGATGTGTATACTGGGCTTCAGGGGCAAGATCCGCCTTCCCTGGCTCTCCCTCGTGTACCTCGCCCCCAAAACCTGATCTTCCGCGGGTGGCTCCCCCGCCGTTTAACATCCCTTTTTGTGAGGGTATTTATTTACTGAGCGAATGGCCTTGAGACACGGGAGGTTACCAGAGACTAAACAGCAGGATTGCGAGGCCTTTTCGTCTGACATTTTAAAGAGGGAATTCACTGAGATTTATGTATGTGTTTTGAGCCGGGCCCTTCAGGAGACACTGGGTCTAAAGAACGAGAAGACAAGGAAAACACTTTTCGGCCTGCTTAGAGGGGTTAACTGCCCCTGCCTTCTCCGTTTTCCCCTGCTGAACGTTTTCCATCTTCCCAGCGTACGTATGCCTGCCACATCCCACACCCCACTCCTCTGTGAAGTGACACAACATAGGGTGACCATATGACAGGAAAACCCCGGATTTATCAGGATTTTGGGTAACAAATCCAGGAAGGGGGGAAGTTATGAAATTTGATGAAAAATCCAGATTTTCCCCATCCTCCCAGCCAAAGGGCAGCTCTACTTTAATGAGAATTAACGAAAACGCTCACAGCTCCACCATTTTTAAAGATAAAGTGATGAAACTTGGCACCAAGATAGCTTTAAGGAAGGGCTTTAGCCATGCCAAATTTGCAGCAGATCCGTTCATCCGTTGATTTTTAGGATTTTTTTAATATATATATATATATATATATATATATATATATATGAAAAACTGTCATTTTTAAAGGGGAGAATGTATCACATAGAGTATAACAAAAGCTTCAAAGTACAGCAAAAGCTACAGAAGTAGGAGTAAGTGAAGTTAATTTCAGATACATTGTTCTTTATTTTGGTGGTTTTAACATTAAGATGTTATGTAGAACAGATTTGTCTTAATTGTGTGCTGTAAAATCAGATAGGTGACCAAGGCTATGTTCAGGTGGGCACCCCTCCTTGGTGCAGGACATGCCCCCTGGGTCCAGACATGTTGGTGGGCATGCCCCCTTGGGAGCCAACCATGTTGTCCTCCTTTTTGGTTTCCAAAATATGATCACCCTAGTTTCTTCGAACGCTATGGATGGCCTGTCGGAGGTTAGTGGCGTTTAGACCTTGCCTGCTCCCTATAGCAATAAGAGGACTGCCCTGCCCCACTCCCTAATTGCATGATGGCCTTCCCTGCAATACTGATGCCATCTGGCTTTTGAGCCAATGGATCAGGCCCTTTCCCCATAATAATAATAATAATAATAATAATAATAATAATAATATTTATTTATTACCCGCCTCTCCCTCCGGATCGAGGTGGGGAACAACATCATCATAAAACACACAAAACTGATTAAAAATACATAAAACCAATATATCATTAAAATACCAATAAAACACTTAAAATTCATCTGAGTAGGCCTGCCGGAAGAGCTCAGTCTTTATAGATCGTTTAAATTCCTGAAGACTGGTAAGTTCACGGATCTCTCCCGGCAGGTTTTGAACTCTTGAGGCCTAGACTACATGTTATCATTGCACAACTGTGTTTGATATCAGTCCAATGCCCACTTCCAAGAGTCTATGGCCGTTTCTACACCGCCGTTTTGACGTGACATGGCCCCTGAGTGGTCCCTGTGAGTCCAAAGGTCACACAGGGACTCCCGGGGGCAGGGGGGACAGGCACAGGTTTTCCCCAGGAAGCTGGTGGGAAACCAAATCTTCCCGTGGTCCCGGGAAGTTCCTGAGACCGCAGGAGGTGTGGCCGCCTGTCCCGGTTGGTGCCAGCTTACTCGCAAGTAAGCCGGCACCAGAAATGGGCATGGAGCCGCGCTGTGTGGAGGGAGGAAGCAAGTCCCCCATTCCCAGGATGGCGGGGGTAGGGGTGGGAGCCCAATTTCGGGGCTTTTAAAAAAAAAAATCACTCACCTTTTTGTTGGAGTGCAAGTGTGCTCTTTGCGGATTGCCTGAAAAAAAAAATGGCAGTTGCAACAGCGTGATGGCCTAGGAGGAATAATAATAATAATAATAATAATAATAATAATAATAATAATAATAACAACAATATATTTATTTATTTCTTACCTGCCTCTCCTTCTGGATCGAGGCAGGAAACAACATCAATACAAACAATATAAAATACATAAAACTGATTTAAAGCATATATAATGAATACACTACTAAAATCTTAATAAAACCCTTAAAATTTGACTGGGTAGGCCTGCCAGAAGAGATCAGTCTTTATAGCTCTCTTAATTCCTAGAAGACTGGGATGTTGCGCTCTGATGTGGATTACAGCGATGACCCCAGAAGCAGGTACTTCTGGGATCGTCCCCCCTCCCTCCCTCTCTCCCTCTACACCCCTATGGTGTAGAAAGGCCCCATGAAAGGGGGCAATTTACAAGGGATCAACACCAGAGGAGGGAGGTGCTTGACCCTTCTCCACCTAACCGTGCCCTTTGAAATTCCCCTCCCTGAAGCCTCTTCTTCCCTTCCTTACAGATGGCTGTCTGGTCTCTTCTTAAAACCTCCAGTGAAGGAGAACCCACAAATTCCAAGATGACAGGGTCACTTTAGCCATAGGTGATCGCCACTTTCTTTCATCAACTAGTCCTGCCCTGTTGGTCAGGATTAAGTCCAGGATGGCAGAGGCCCTTCTTTCACCTTCTCCGGGATGATGTCGGTGCCAACAATGCAAGTCAAAGATTATTTAGACATTGTATTTTAGCAGATTTAGGCTCCCAAGAGTTGTCAGGAAAGTGGAACACCCTCCTGTCAGTACACACACAGTTCAGCTCGGTGAAAGTTGTGTCTTCCATTTCAGGAAAGCGTCATCCAATCCGTTCAGAAACTTTGGCTGGTCCAGTCTCCCTTAATACAGCAGCTTTGTTAGCTACTGGTCTGTTTCTGAGCAGAGTTCAAAGCGCTGGTTATAACCTCTAGAACCCTAAATGGCCAGCTGTTCTCTGTGGCTCCGTACAACTCATCTTATATTGAGGCCCCGTGATATGAGTGTTTGTGAGAACTTTCTGCCTCCCACACCCACCCAAAGCCTGGGAAGAATGTTTCAGCTGCCTAATAGGATTTATGTGGAAGGTCCCAGGTTTGATCTCCAGGTAAGGAGAGGAAACAAATCCTTCCTGAAACCTTGGAGACCCACTGCTGCCAGCCAATGTGGGCAATACAGGGCTAGATGGACACAGCATCTGACTCAATATTAGGCAGCCTCCGGTATTCCTATGGGCACAATCCTAAGCATGTTTAGACAGAAAAAAGCCCTGCAACTCCCAGCATTCCATTAGAACATAGGATCCAGGGTTCAACATAGGATGAACCCTGGATCAGACCCAGGGTTCATCTAGTCCAGCACTCTGTCCACACCATGGCCAACCAGCTGTCGACCAGGCTCCCACAAGCAGGACATGGTTCAACAGCAGCCTCCCGCCCATGTTCACCAGCAGCTAGTATATACCGGCTTACTGCCTCTGATATGGGAGGCTGGCTGGGGAACGCTGGGAGTTGTAGGACTTTTTTTCTGTCTAAACATGCACAGAATTGCGCTTATATATTGTATCATATAGCCTCCCCTTGCGAGGTACGCTGAGAAGCAGTTAGCACTAGGGATGTGCACTGGATCGGACCCGATCCACGATCCGAGTCCGGTCCAGTGGGAAATCGGATAAATTATCCGATTTCCGATCCCGCAGCTGGATCGGCCGATCCAATCCGAACCGGTCCGAAAAAGCTCCGAACCGGTTCAGCGGATCGGCGGATCGGCGGGCGCCCACTGGCGCCCACCGCCGCTTCCATTGGCGGGCGCCAGCGGGCGCCCGCCGATGAAAGTGGACAGCGGGGGGGGGGGGGAGGAGGGGGGCACTTACCTTCTCGGCCCGGTGGCTCCCGTCCGGCGCCGGCGCCTACTACTACTAGCAGGCTCCGCGGCCTGCTCTAGGGTGGCGCGCCGGGTGATGTCATCACCCGGCGCGCTACTCTAGAGCAGGCCGCGGAGCCTGCTGGTAGTAGTAGGCGCCGGCGCCGGACGGGAGCCACCGGGCCGGGAAGGTAAGGAGGGGGTGCGTGGAGGGGAGGAGGGGGCGCGCGGAGGGGGGAGGGGGGAGGGGGGCCCTTACCTTTCCGGCCCGGCGGCTCCCGTCCGGCGCCGGCGCCTACTATTCCCAGCAGGCTCCGCGGCCTGCTCTAGGGTGGCGCGCCGGGTGATGTCATCACCCGGCGCGCTACTCTAGAGCAGGCCGCGGAGCCTGCTGGTAGTAGTAGGCGCCGGCGCCGGACGGGAGCCGCCGGGCCGGAAAGGTAAGGAGGGGGTGCGTGGAGGGGAGGAGGGGGCGCGCGGAGGGGGGAGGGGGGCCCTTACCTTTCCGGCCCGGCGGCTCCCGTCCGGCGCCGGCGCCTACTATTCCCAGCAGGCTCCGCGGCCTGCTCTAGGATGGCGCGCCGGGTGATGTCATCACCCGGCGCGCTACTCTAGAGCAGGCCGCGGAGCCTGCTGGTAGTAGTAGGCGCCGGCGCCGGACGGGAGCCGCCGGGCCAGAAAGGTAAGGAGGGGGTGCGTGGAGGGGAGGAGGGGGCGCGCGGAGGGGGGAGGGGGGCCCTTACCTTTCCGGCCCGGCGGCTCCCGTCCGGCGCCGGCGCCTACTATTCCCAGCAGGCTCCGCGGCCTGCTCTAGGATGGCGCGCCGGGTGATGTCATCACCCGGCGCGCTACTCTAGAGCAGGCCGCGGAGCCTGCTGGAAGTAGTAGGCGCCGGCGCCGGACGGGAGCCGCCGGGCCGGAAAGGTAAGGAGGGGGTGCGTGGAGGGGGGGAGGGGGCGCGCGGAGGGGGGAGGGGGGCCCTTACCTTTCCGGCCCGGCGGCTCCCGTCCGGCGCCGGCGCCTACTATTCCCAGCAGGCTCCGCGGCCTGCTCTAGGATGGCGCGCCGGGTGATGTCATCACCCGGCGCGCTACTCTAGAGCAGGCCGCGGAGCCTGCTGGAAGTAGTAGGCGCCGGCGCCGGACGGGAGCCGCCGGGCCGGAAAGGTAAGGAGGGGGTGCGTGGAGGGGAGGAGGGGGCGCGCGGAGGGGGGAGGGGGGAGGAGGGGGCGCGCGGAGGGGGGGAGGGGGGGAGGGGGGCCCTTACCTGCCCGGCCCGGCGGCTCCCGTCCGGCGCCGGCGCCTACTACTACCAGCAGGCTCCGCGGCCTGCTCCAGGGTGGCGCGCCGGGTGATGTCATCACCCGGCGCGCTACTCGAGAGTAGGCCGCGGAGCCCGCTGGTAGTAGCCGCCGGCGCCGGACGTGCCGAGAAGGTAAGTGGCGGGGAAGGGGGCTCACCCCCCCCCCGGAGCCGTCCGCTTCTATCCGCTGGCGCCCGCGGGCGCCAGCGGATGGAAGCAGGCGGCCCCAGGGGGGGTAGGGAGCGCGGGGGAGGGGGTTTACCTGCCGGGGCCGTCCACAGCGGACGGCCCCGGGGGGGGGGGAGGGAGTTAGGCCCCCCCTTACCCACCCGCCGCCATTTTTTCCTCATAGACTTGCATTGCAATGCAAGTCTATGGGGAAAAAAATGGCGGCCGATCCAAAAATTTCCGATTTTTGGATCGGGATCGGACTCGATCCGGTCCGGGGGGCCTCCGATTTTGTCCGAACCGGTCCGGGACAAAATTGGAGGTCCCGATCCGGGTCCCGATCCGATCCGGGGGGTCCGTGCACACCCCTAGTTAGCACCCCAAGGCCTCACCATATGTATTATAGCTTGGTTTGAACATCTCCGTGGATTAAGCCCAACACCAAGCTGGTTTCCTGTCGCATTTAATTTGAGCCGCTCTAGAAGGGTTTTCAAAAGAAATCTTGGTAGTGCTCTTATGTGGCTCTAGGGGAGCCAAGTGTCCTACTTTACAGAAGGCAGTCCTCGGTGTGAAGGGCAGTCAGAGGACAACCCTATATTTGGAGGCATCTGCTGTTTGACGGGCTTCCTAGTCCAATTCTGGCTTGGAGATCATCAGACGAGCGTTTTATCGCACGCTTGTTACGGGCCGCTCATAGTTTTTCGGGGGTCCTTGTCACGACGCTGTCCGGCTCCCGCATGGCCCCTGCTCCTTCTGCTCTTTTTCCCATCCCCCAAAAAGACCCTGAAAATCTTACTTCTTTGGCTGTAGTGAAACGTGTCGCCATTCCCTGCTGTGGGCGAGAGAAGCAGCGGGATAAAATGGCCACTGAATGGGCCACATGGTCGTTGCTTGCTTCCTCTTTCTTCCTCGTGGAAGCTGCTGGTCCCCATTGTGGGTTCAGAAAAGCAACGGTAGGGAAGCGCGATTCCCCCTGCCTGATGATGCTCCAAAAACCATCAGAAGGGAGAGGAGGGACCGGCCTTGAAGTTGCTCATTCACAGCGAGCACTTGGATAGGAGACGCGGCCGCAGGCACGCAGGTCAGCTGACCGCCGTCTTCCTCACCACACGGTGAGGTGGATCCTATTTCTGCTTACAATGTAGTAACGGTTTCTAAATTTGCATCTAGACATCCAATTCGCCTGTGCAAATTTTAAGCAAACCGTTGTCTTTTTCTGTCTTCGTTCTGGGTGATGCATTCCCTCTTTTTCGGCCACCCTACGTAGCTCCTTGTTGTTTTAATGGTGCTTGCACGGGAGGACTCCCTTGTGGATCGGGCCCCAAATATTCCGTAGCTGCTTCTCTCCCCGCCATTTCCTAATCAGTAACATCCTCCGTCACTAACCAGCTTTGCCTGAAACTTTAAATTCGTCCAACTGCTTGCCTCGTATTGCAGACTGCGGTTTTGCTGGGGCTGTTTTTTATAACCACTGGTGGTAAAAAATAAGGAAGATGAAGGGGGGGCAGAAGAAGAAGAAGAAGAAGAAGAAGAAGAAGAAGAAGAAGAAGAAGAAGAAGAAGAAGAAGAAAGAGAGAGGGCGTGGATCCAAATACAGTTCTTCCAGCCTTCTAGATCTCAAATTAGATTGATGAGCATAAACACTCGAACTGGAGCATTTTTCAACTCGATTGCAATTACCCTGGAAATGGCCCTGCAATTACCAGCAACCCTCTCAAAGCTAGACATTATCTTCTTAGGCTCTCCTCCAGATGGGTCAGCTGTGAAAATGTCACTTGCATGGGCAGCGCAACCGCTGCAGCGAACCCACCAGGATTGCAGAATAAATGAATTCAAAGAAAAGCATCCGAGGAAGACAAGAGCTCCCTGCTGGATTTGGGTGACTCTAGAAAGTGTGATGAAACCCTGCAGGATAAATATATATCAAGTATCATCATCATCATCATCATCATCATCATCATCATCATCAGGAGTATTATAGAACTGGAAAAGGTGCAGTAAAGGGCAATGAAAATTATCAGGGGGTGATTGACTCCCCTAGGAAGGAAGGTTATGTAGTTGGGTCTCTCTCTCTCTCTCTCTCTCTCTCTCTCTCTCTCTCTCTCTAAGGGCTAATCTACACCTGCAGCCCATTCGCTATGGAAGAGGGATGCTTCCGAATGTTCCCCACTTCCACAATCGGCACTCATGGGGCACACGCTGCTGATCTTTACTGTGATTATAGGAATGCTGTTGTGGGAGTACATGTGCCCCATTATGGCGCTTCTGCAGGTGTATCGGTAGAGGTGGGTGGGGCTAGGCAGATGCTACGGGGCAGAGGTTTTTTTTTAATGACTCGTGAGGGATGCACATGAGCGCAGACCCACAACAACACATGGGGGGATAGGAACTCCATCGAATATGCGCTCCTGTGCAGAGATATGTTTGTATTAAAAACAAAACAAAGCCACTCGGTGGTAAAACACACCAATACCCATCCAAAATATGTGGTGAAAATGGCGGACAGTTCCATTCCTGCACACCTCTGATTTCCATGCACACGCCCCTCTCAGCTGATTGGATGTTTGCTGAGCCCGGAACGCAAGGTGAATAGCAATGATCTTGCAAAAGAGGGGGGGGCACACCGCAAATGTTCTTCAGAATAAAAGTGGGAGAACCCCAAAAAATGCAACAAAGGCAGTCAGGGATATTCCAAGAAAACTGAGAGGAGGAGACAAGATCGCCGCAGGAGGAGGTGAACGTCATGTGCCCCGTTAGTGATGACTGTGATACAATCCTGCGATAAATGGCTGGTGTAGATTCCCACAAAGAGAGGGCATAATAGAAGTGTATAAAATTGCACGTGGTGTGGAGAAAGTGGCTAGTGGGACCATTTTCTCACTATCTCTTAATACTAGTACCCAGGGTCAACCAGCGAATGAGCGGTACTGAAAAAAGAGATTAGACAAATTTGTGGAAAATAAGGCTATCAATGGCTACTAATCAGGATCATAGAATCATAGAATAGTAGAGTTGGAAGGAGCCTATAAAGCCATTGAGTCCAACTCCCTGCTCTATGCAGGAATCCATCTTAAAGCATACCTGAAGGCGATACCTTAAAGCTATTTGCTGCCTCCAAGATCAAAGGAAAGTACACATGAGTGGGTAGGTGCTATTGCCCTCATGGCCTACTTGTGTGCTTCCCAGAGGTATCTGGGCACAGTGGGAAACACGATGCTGGATTAGATGGGCAAGACTGGCACTACCATTAGGCAAAGTGAGGCAGTGGCCTCGGGCAGCAGATGCTGGGAAGTGGCAGCAATGAATTGATCGAGAGAGATGTGAACCATGTTGCCTGCCCAGCATTCCCTAAGTTAGCGCGCTGCTTTCGGGTGCAATGGAGGACATTGACCGGTTGTCAGTCTAGTCACCTTTGTCTGTGGAGTTGGAGGGGGGGCGCCATCTTGGTCTTTGCCTCAGGCACCACAGTGTCTTGGGCCAGCCCTGTCGATGGGTCTTTGGTCTGATCCTGCAGGGGTCTTCTTAAGGTTCTTATGTTGTTTGCAAAAAGGTGGCTACGAAGGTGAACTTACAGAGCAGTTTCCCCCCAAAATGCTCATAAGCACACCTTTATAGCTGAGTTAAAATTGGAGATACCCACAAAATATTTATTGTTGTCATCATCATCTCTTTTCTCAGTCGTGGCGGTTTTTCTAAGTCATGCTGTCTTTTACAGATTCAGGAATTTCCTGACGATTGAGCATGTTTTAAGTATGGCTGCTTTCTGGATGTTGGTGTGAATGTATTTTGGTAGGCCCAGTTTCTGAAGGTTTTCTGTATAGTTTTTTTGATGTGATGCCGGTGACTGTTGTGACTAATGGAGTAATTATGACCTTTTCCTGTTGCCATAGTTCTTTAATTATGTATTTTTCCTCTCTTTTCCTCTTCCTTTTCGACAACATTTTTGTCATTAGGTATTGCTATGTCGATGAGGTAAGTGTGTTTTTCTTTTTTTACTATAATTGTTATGTCCGGATGGTTGCAAGGTATTGTCTTGTCCGTATGAATTGTTCTGTCCCAATATATTTTATGATCTGCATTTTTCAAGATTGTTTCAGGAGAGTATGTATAGTATGGTGTAGGTTGTTTGATGAGGTTGAATTTGATGGCCAGTTATTGCTGAATTATTTTTGCAGCTGTATTGTGTCTGCCTGTATAGTCCATTCCTGCCAGAATTTTACATCCTCCTGGTACGTGGGCTATTGCTTCTTGGAACTGATGACATTTCCTACATGAATCTTGATGTTACACTGTTTCAGGAAATAGCTTCTCCTTTCTAAGCCAATCATATGATTGTTCTTTGTTTATTTGTGGGTTCTGTATTATGTTGTGGTGCTTCCCATGGAGTGCTTGTTGTGCTCATTTTTCTTTTTTCTCTGCGAGTGTGAGTGGTCGTGATTGGTCTTCATTTTGTAGTGCTAGGTTGAGCGGGGTGTAATTTTTATTTGCTTTTACTATGGCTTTATGAAAGGAGGTGTTTTCAGTGTGAAAGACTTTTCTGAGTGATTTTGTCTGTTTAGCATGAATTGTGTCAATGTCCAGCAGACCTCTTCCTCCTTCTTTCCTGCTGATTGTTATTCTTTCAATCCATGAGTTGGGATGGAGCATGCAGTGTTTTGTGAGTTCGGTGTGATTGAGTCTGCTTATTTCTTCGAGTTCAGTGTGTGACCAGTGTATGATTCCGAATGAGTATGTGAGGATGGGTATTGCGTAGGTGTTGATGGCCTTGAAAATGTTTTTAGAGCTGAGTTTGGGTTTTAGGATTTGTGATAGGTGGGCTTTATATCGCATACCGAGTTGAGTTTTTACCATGACGTTGTTGATTTTCAAGTTTTGTTGGAATCCTAAATATTTGTATGTTTCATTTTCTTCCATGATGATGATGATTTACTTTTAGAGCATCAATCACTCATCCAAAACTACCCCTCCATTTCTGAATTAGATTTGTTTTGGGATCTCTCCTGGCAGGCTGTCTCATAAATTCATACAGAGATCCAACATACACCCACCTGTGAGGGCAGGTAATTCTTCTGCATATCTGTGGTTGAATATTCCAAAACACACCCAATGCAGAGATGGAATGGAATTAACCATGCTCAGCAGATACAGAGACTCATGCAACAGGCAGCTTTCTTGGTGGCCAAATGCTTTGAGCTTTAATTATTTAACTCACAGGGGCCTTGAATCACTTAATTAATTCATTTCTATTGGCATGCAAGTACTTTTCATTATTATTATTATTATTATTATTATTATTTCCTGCCCTTCCTCCAAGGAGCTCAGGGCAGCTGACATGGTCTCTCCAATCCTCATTTTTTCATCAGAACCGCCCTGTAAGGTTAGGCAAAAAGATGGTGACTGGCCCAGGATCAGCCCATGAGCTCCAGGTCTAATCAGGATTCGAACCCAGCTCTCCCTAGTCAAAGGCCAACACTCTAACCACTACATCACACTAGCTTTCCATGGCTGTGCCCTAGCATACCATTCAGTGAGAGGAAAGCATAAAATAAAGAACATAATGGAGAGTGGGAAAATGTTCTTCCACTTCCATAATGTTAGAATTCAGGATCACTCTGCAGAAGTTGATTTGTGGGGATCCAGGAGGAAGCAGAAGGGGAGGAGCTTCAGGAAGAAGCTGATCAAGTGAGGGTTTCAGAGGAAGCTGATCAGGAGGAGGTCCAGAAGGAAGTGATCAATCAGGAAGAAGCTGCTCAGGAGGAGGCACGGGAAGAAGCTGATTGGGTGAGGGATCTGGAGGAAGCTGATCAGGTGGGGGTTCAGGACAAAGCTGATTGGGAGGAAGTTCAGGAAGAAGCTGATTCATGGGAGGTTCAGGAAATTGGAAGCATGACCAGGGAAAGGGGGCATGGCCCTCTGGGGAACCCCAGATAGCCAGATTGGGATCCATAGGCCTGAGGTTGTGCATCCCAATCTTATAGACTGGGGACCCAAGCTTAGAACAGCAATTATATAAGGACAGATCCTGTTGGGTTCCAAATCAAGTGATTCCTTGTGGACTAACTAACTGCAGCTCCTCTTCCCATCTCTGTCAAGGGGATGCTGTGGAGCTGGAAGGAGGACCTGCAAATCGTCCCGCCTGGTGTCAGCGTGGGCCCTGATGTTAAGATTCCCTGAGTCGAGCTTAGGGAGATCATGAAACAACCTTCGAGGAGCTGGGTCTCCAAAGGCCGAAGGCGACTGCTTCCGAGCCATGTCCACAAGGAGCCTTCTCCCTCAGCAGGCCCATTGAAACAAGTGACTTTCTTCCCTATTTATTATGCCTTCCTTTCAACTGGGACTGCAGACTCTGGCTGGATTTGGCCCATTGCACGTAAAATGAAAGAGCACTTCTTGCCCACATTTGCATCCCACAAATTCCATGTCAGGTACCATACTCTCTGAGTCAATCTTTGGCTCCGGCCAGAGGTCTGCATTGCATAGAGCCGAGAGGAGAAACTTGGCCTGCAGGAAGCATGGAAGGAATATCCACGACTGCCCTTTGAGCTGCCTGGGAGGAGACGTTGCCAGGAGCGCGAAAGACGGCTTTAGAAATGGACAGTTTGCATAAACTTGAAACGAGTACATGCAGAAAATGTATTTCCTTTGTTTAACTTACCCCTCTTGTTTAGGCCTCGCTGCTCTTAAAGATGGGGTTGGAAGTAAACGACACAGATCTTTAATCCCAACGAGGACTTAGAAGTGGTCAGGCATCCTGGCTTTCCCATTGAAAAAAAAAAAGATGCGGCCTGCGCTCACTCCGTGTCCACGCTGCTGTCAACGACCTGGCAATGCTGGGTCAGGAATTCAAGCCATGAACATTGCAGAGATAGTTTGCGTAAAGCCCTTTCGAACGCTTGAAAAGCACAAAGGGGAAGGCAGCACATTATTTTAAAAATGTATTTATAAACTAGGTTCGTCTTTGCCTAAAAGATAACAAAGTGCTGTCCAATAAAGCAGAGGAAGAAAATAATATATGTGTTTAAAAACAAAGTCCTGTGTGACAATCGGCAGCGTTTGAAAAGCAGAAGCAATAAAAGTAGATGCCTGTTGCTGTTTTATTAAAAAAAAAAATCAAGCTCCCGCCAGCCCTCAAAAAAATGGTAGTATTTTTCAAAGCTTACTCAAATCGAAATGCTTTGGGTTGGATCCCGAGGCGCCCGTCTGCAAATGAAAGGGTGCAAGATCCTTGCATGAGGACCAAGAACTGAAACTCAGATGTCAGCACATGGCGTTGCACAACTGCTCACACGGGGTCTTGCGCAATGCCTTGAGGAGATGTGTGCTTGCCCTAAGGCGGGGTTGTGCAAAGTCTTCCACTAGCACTGTCGCACCAGGGAACTGTTTTTAGAACTGCGCTGGCACCACCATCTCCTCTGTTTGAACCATTATTCCATCATTTTCATCATGTGGATGATATATTGATCCCCCCCACCCACCCACAGAATCATAGAATAGTAGAGTTGGCCATTGAGTCCAACCCCCTGCTCAATGCTGGAATCTACCTTAAAGTATAGCTGACAGGTGACAGTCCAACTGCCTCTTGAATGCCTCTGGTGTGGGAGAGCCCATGACCTCTAGGTCATTGGTTCCATCGTCAGGAAGTTTTTCCTGATGTCCAGCTGGACTCTGGCTTCCGGTTACTTGAGCCCATTATTCCATGTCCTGAACTCTGGGATGACCCAGAAGAGATCCTGGCCCTCCTCTGTGTGACAAGTGACAACCTTTCAAGCATTTGAAGAGTGCTATCATGATGGAGAACGTCCAGCCCAGGGACCAAACCTGGCCTCTGGGATTGCCCAGAAGGCCACACACCTTTCCTTAAACACCAACTGTTTGACTGTTTCCTGGTGTTTGTGCCTCTCCTAGGGCTTAGATACTGGCAGCCAGAGCCTTAAACTAAAATATGCTGGGAGTTTGATCCTGCCCCTTTTGCCATTGGTCCTGCCCTTTCTGTCATTGAAAATGTTATACCATAGAATCATAGAATAGTAGAGTTGGAAGGGGGCCCATAAGGCCATCGAGTCCAACCCCCTGCTCAATGCAGGAATCCACCTTAAAATATCCCTGTCAGATGGTTGTCCAGCTGCCTCTTGAAGGCATCTATGGTGGGAGAGCCCACCACCTCCCTAGGTCATGGGTTCCATTGTCGTACTGCTCTAACGGTCAGGTAGTTTTTCCTGATGCCCAGCTGGAATCTGGCTTCCTGGAACTTGAGCCCATTATTCCGCGTCCTGCACTCTGGGATGATCGAGAAGAGATCCCGGCCCTCCTCCATAGCCAGTGATGGGCTCTGGAATTTGTCAGACATGATTGGTATTATTATTATTATTATTATTATCATCTTTTAAACATTTGGGAATCTCACACCCTCAATTTGAATAAAATTAGTGATCTATATTTATAATTTATTTTATTAGCGATTTTCAAATGGTAGCAATATTGTTATACCTGTGACTTTTTTTGTTGCTGCACATCAGTGGATCCAGCCCTGGCACACTTCTCGGTGTAAATGAGCTCTGGATGGAGGGTCAAAGCCCTGCTCAGTGCCTTCATAATACTGAGTTCAATAAAGAAAGGTGTGTGCTGATGATCTCTGAGGGTAAGGGAAGGTACAGATGGGAGGAGGCCACCCCTGACATACACAGGGCCCAGCCTGTGTAGGGCCTTAAAGGTAAAAGCCATCAACATACATTGGGCCGGGGATAGGCTGACCAGATAAAATCCAGGTCAGGGCTCATGTAACTTTAACAGTTGTAGAGAAAAGGGAATTTCAGCCAGAGTCATTTGTATGCAATTAGTTCCTGGTGATATTCCCTCTTCATCACAACAGTTAAAGGTGCAGGCACTATACTAGAGTGACCATATACAAAAGAAGGCAGGGCCCCTGCAACTTTAACTGTTGTGATGAAGAGGGAATTTCACCAGGAACTAATTACATACAAATGACACTGGCTGAAATTCCCTTTTCTCTACAACTGTTAAAGTTACATGAGCCCTGACCTGGATTTTATCTGGTCACCCTAGCTGGGGAGCTAATAAGACAGGCTGGGTGTGCTGCAGAGAGCCAATGATTTGAGTTTCTTCATGGTCCTCCAGCCTCTGCAGAAGGCAAGGTGCATTTTGCACCAGCTGAAGCTTTCAATATGGTGATGATTAGGGTGACCATATGAAAAAGAGGACAGGGCTCCTGTATCTTTATGAGTTGTGTAGAAAAGGGAATTTCGGCAGGTGTTATTTGTATGCAATGCAGCACCTGGTGAAATCCCTACTCCATCACAACGGTTAAAGCGGTAGGAGCTATACTAGAGTAACCAGATACAAAAGAAGGCAAGGCTCCTGCTGCTTTAACTGTTGTGATGCAGAAGAGGGAATTTCACCCAGTGCTGCGGCATAGAAACCATCATAGAATCCTTTTATCCCTTGCCCCATTTATTTTAATCCAGATGCTCGCGATGGGGCTACCAGGCTCATCCTCCTGTATTTTTGTGCAGGGAGAACTATTTTTAACATATAGTGCGACTCTGCCTCCTTTTCTATTTCTTCTGTTCTTTTTGAACAAATTATACCCTTCAATTGCTGTATTCCACTCATGGGAGTCATCCCATCTAGTTTCAGTTATACCTATCAAGTTGTATTTGCCTTCATGTATTAAGAGTTCAAGTTCATTTTGTTTGTTTCCCAAACTCTGGGCATTAGTATATAGACATTGAAGCCCATGTGCTTTGAAGTCTGGCTTCTTTCCTACATTGTTGTGAACACTGTTTTGGGGCACTATTGGAGCTGTTCTCTCTGTTATGGTGCATAAGCCTTCATCCATGGTTGCCTCAAATTTAACGTCTCCCGCCCCCGTAGGATTCACTTTAAAGCCCTCCTGATGAAGTTCTTCATGCTTTGGCCGAACACATTCTTCCCAGCCCTTGTGAGGTGCAACCCGTCCCTTGCCAGCAGTCCATCTTCCAAGTAGCTTCGCCCGTGGTCCCAGAATCCGAATCCCTCACGTCGGCACCACCTTCATAGCCAGTCGTTCACCCAGACTATTTTTCTTTCCCTTTCAATTCCTCTTCCAAGAACTGGGAGGATGGATGAGAAAACTATCTGGGCCCCAAAATTCTTGAGTCTCCTTCCCAGTGCTTCAAACTCTGATGTGATTTCTTCGTAGCTCCGCTTGGCAATATCATTTGTTCCCACATGGATAAAATGATATGTGTCAGTGGGCTTGATGAGCTTTGACAACCCTTCAGTCACGTCCTTAATCTGTCCCCCAGGGAGACAGCATACCTGGCGAGTCCATGGGTCTTCGCGACATACTTGAATTTCAATGTCGTGCCGCAGGGAGTCTCCCACAATGACTACTCTTCTCTTATTGTTGTAGGCCTTGGTATCATTGGCCCCGCTCAACTGGCCTTCTGCCTCTTACTTACTGCTGTGCGGGGTCCCCTGTAATTCTTCCTCTGCAGACTGTCCTCCAGTCTCTTCTTCCAGTACTTGAAAGTAGTGACATAGCTCTAGTGGCTCCACTGGCGCAGGGTGTCTTCTAGTTCTTCTGCTCCTCACTGTCACCCTCTTCATTGGCTTCCCTCACCTCGGCTTTCCCCACTTCTGCTTTGGCTTGCTGTTGCTCTTCAATCTCTCGTGCTTCTCTCTGCTGTTGAAGTTCCACTGTTCTGTCTAAGAACTCTTCGTCTTCTCTTCTTCCTTCTTGTATTCATCATCATCATCATCATCATCATCATCATCATCATGTGATTTGGTTGCTTCCCGCCTTATGCATTACAAATATTTTCTGCCTCCTCCTCCTCCTCCTCCTCCTCCTCCTCCTCCTCCTCCTCCTCCCTTTCGGCAGTTCCCCCTAGCTAAAACTCAGTGATTGGGCATGGGAGGGGAGCATTGCTTTCCCCTCCTAAATAAAAGCCAAGCCGTCCATGTGGCAGGGATTAATGTGAATGAAATTAACAAAAACAATTAACAATATTAAATGAACACACAGCCTTACCAGCTAATTACTACTGGGCTACAGTTAATTAACTTGCTCTAAGAAACACATCAATTGGCCAATTATCAGTTAATGACCTATTATCAGAAATGGCCCATTAACAGTTACATCACATAGTGATGAGTATGATCTCTCTCTCTCTCTCTCTCTCTCTCTCTCTCTCTCTCTCATTCATAGCGATGCACAAACATTCTTATATTTGTAACAAAAGGAGTTGGGTCTTTCTGTGCATTATCTTCTTTTCTTTATTTGTTACATTTCTGCCTTCCTTTTCCTCTTAAGTACCCCAAGGTGGCATACATGATCTCTTCTCCATTTTATCCTCACAACAACAACCCTGTGAGGTAGGTTAGACTGAGAATCAGCGACTGGCCCAAAGTCCCCCAGTGAATTTCATGGCCCAGTGGGGGACTTGAACCCGGGCCTCCCCAGCCCCAGTCCAGCACTCTAATCACTACACCGCTGAATGCATTCCCAGCGAATGCACTCATAGTCCTTGAAGACACTTGACGAGCCCCACTTTTAGGTAGGGAAAGGGAAAGGCAGTGGCTACTGGTGCTCTCAGCTACCCTGCTGAAACTACAAGTTCCAGCATCCCCAGTGGGAAAGTGGCATGGCCTGCAGCACTCCTGCTGGTGCCTCCTGCCATTTAGAGCTAGTCAAGAGACATCATGGGCAGCAGTTCTCTGGAGCTTCGGGAGGCAGAAGACCAAGGACAACCAACCCCATTCCTCTGGTAACTAGAGAGCTCCATGTTGCCACGGGAAGCTACTGGGGTGTCCCTCTGTGTAGGGTGACCCTATGGAAAGGAGGACAGGGCTCCTGTATCTTTAACAGTTGCATAGAAAAGGGAATTTCAGCAGGTGTCCTTTGCATGCCTGCAGCATCTGGTGAAATCACAACATCACAACAGTTAAAGCTCCAGGAACCCTGACCTCTTTTGTATCTGACCACTTTAGGGCAGGGCTCCTGCAGCTTTAACTGTTGTGATGAGGAGGGAATTTTCACCAGGTGCTTCATGCATACCGATGACACCTGCTGAAATTCCCTTTTCTATGCAACTGTTAAAGACACAGGAGACCTGTCCTCCTTTCCATAGGGTCACTCTACCTCTGTGCTACCTGGATGTTCTGCTGCTTGCTTTCCACCTCCCTGCTGGTTAGTTCATGATCCTGTCCATCCTAGGGTGACCATATTTGGGAAATCGAAAAAGAGGACACCCAGTGTGGGGGTGGGTGGGAATGCAGCTTTCTGGGGCCTCTGGAAAGCACATCTTAAACACACCAATTGGAGGGAATATTGTGTTATTCCCACTCCCCCCCCCCCGCTCTACTTGAGGATTTTTCTATAACATCTGGAAATTACAGTTTCCCTTTTAAGGTCCTGATTGGAGCAGTGGGGGAAATGACACACCTCCAGAAAGTGTGTCATTCCTGCCCCACCATGCTAATGGCGACCTTAAAGGGGAAAGTGTGTCATTCCAGGACATTATAGAAAATTACAGAAAATCCCCCTGGACACCCAGGATAGAACAAAATCCAGGACAAACCCGGGGAAAACCTGACAGTCGGTCATCCTTGCGGCCTCCTCCCATGCCTCTCAACCCTAGGAGTCGTGGCATCGGGCTGGGCCTGTTTTAAGACTGCCAGCTTGATTGGGAAGCAGTCAAAGAATCAAGCGGCTATGGCGCTTTTCAAGCCAATGTTACTTTTTAAATTTAAGTACAGCTTTGATTTCTTCCATATGTGGCCTTGCCGGCCAGAGGAAGTGGGCATCGCTCCGGATGGATTCCTCCCAGGAAACTGGACCCAACTCCTTTGCAGATGCTGGGAAGTGGCAGCAAGGAGTTGGTCGAGAGAGATGTGAACCATGTTGCCTACCCAGCATTCCCTAAGTTAGCGCTCTGCCTTTGGGTGCAATGGAGGACATTGACCGGTTGTCAGTCTAGTCAACTGTGTCCATGGAGTTGGGGGGGGGGCGCCAACTTGGTCTTTGCCTCAGGCATCACAGTGTCTTGGGCCATCCCTGTCGATGGGCCTTTGGTCTGATCCTGCAGGGGTCTTCTTATGGTTCTTATGTAGTTTGCAAAAAGGTTGCGATGAAGGTGAACTTACAGAGCAGTTTCCCCCCAAAATTCTCATAACTCAAGCACACCTTTATTTCTGAGTTAAAATTGGAGATACCCACAAAAGATTTGTTGTTGTTATTGTTGTTGTTGTTGTCGTCATCATCATCTCTTTTCTCAGTCGTGGCGGTTTTTCTAAGTCATGCTGTCTTTTACAGATTCAGGAATTTCCTGACTATTGAGCATGTTTTAAGTATGGCTGCTTTCTGGATGTTGGTGTGGATGTATTTTGACAGGCCCAGTTTCTGAAGGTTTTCTGTATAGTTTTTTTGATGTGATGCTGGTGACTGTTGTGACTAACGGAATAATTGTGACCTTTTCCTGTTGCCATAGTTCTTTGACTTCCATGGCCAGTGGTGTATATTTTTCTCTTCTTCTTCCTTTTCAACAACATTTTTGTCGTTCGGTATTGCTATGTCGATGAGGTATGTGTGTTTTTTCTTTTTTGTCTATGAATGTTATGTCTGGTTGGTTGCAAGGTATTGTCTTGTCTGTATGAATTGTTTTGTCCCCGTATATTCTATGATCTGCATTTTTCAGGATTGTTTCGGGTGAATATGTATAGTATGGTGTAGGTTGTTTGATGAGGTTGATTTTGATGGCCAGTTGTAGGTGAATTACTTTGGCAGCTGTACTGTGTCTGTCCATATACTCTATTACTGCCAGAATTTTACATCCTCTTGTTAGATGGTCTATTGTTTCTTGGAATT
Organism: Anniella stebbinsi; assembly: GCA_029215795.1. NCBI lineage: Eukaryota > Metazoa > Chordata > Lepidosauria > Squamata > Anniellidae > Anniella > Anniella stebbinsi. Next base: position 368,211,773 of record JARDYH010000001.1, read on the forward strand.
GATGGCATATCCTGCAAAGGTCTGTTGTTACACTGTTATCTTTTATGATGTACTTTTGGTAGTTCTTGGTTGCTATAACTTGATCCTGCATAGCTATTAGGAATCCTTCTGTTTCTGGAAATAGCTCACCCTTCCTGAGCCATTCATACGATTGTTTATTCGTGGGTTCTGTATTATGTTGTAGTGCTTCCCATGGAGTGCTTTTTGTGCCCATTTCTCTTTTTTCTCTGGAAGTATGAGTGGTCGTGTTTGGTCTTCATTTTGTAGTGCTAGGCTGAGTGGGGTACAGTCTTTATCTGCTTTTACTATGGCTTTATGAATGGGGTGTTTTTAGTGTGGAAGAATTCTCTGAGTGATGTTGTCTGTTTAGCATGAATTCTGTTAATGTCCAGCAGACCTCTTCCTCCTTCTTTCCTGCTGATTGTTGTTCTTTCAATGCATGAGTTGGGATGGAGCATGTGATGTTTTGTGAGTTCAGTGTGATAGAGTCTGTTTATTTCTTCAAGTTCATTGTGTGACCAGTGTATGATTCCGAATGAGTATGTGAGGATGGGTATTGCGTAGGTGTTGATGGCTTTGAAACTGTTTTTTTCGAGTTGAGTTTAGATTTTAAGATTTGTGATAGGCGAGTTTTATATTGCATTCTTAGTGTGGAATAATTGATATTTGTGTTTTGTTGGAATCCTAGGTATTTGTATGTTTCATTTTCTTTCATGTTATCTAATATTTCGTTATTTAGTGTTTCTGATGTTGCTTCTTTCCATTTTCCTCTTTCTATGTGTAGCATCTTGCATTTTCCTATCCCAGATTCCATTTTCATGTCTGTCGTCAGTTCTTCGGTGATTCGCAGGAGGCCTTTTATCTGTGTTGAAGTTGAAGCACAGATTTTGATGTCATCCATGTACAGGAGGTGACTGATTCTGTGCTTTTCTTGTTTTTGGTGTTTTATGTCGATGCCGTATGTGGTGTTGTTAATGGTGTTGGATAGTGGATTGAGACACAGGCAAAACCATAGGGCGCTGAACGCATCACCTTGGAATATGCCACGTTTGATATTTATTTTGTCTGTCTGCATGTAGTCCTTGTCTGTTGTTAGGTGTATTGTCGTTCTCCATGTTGCCACGATTCTTGTCAGAAAGTTTTGAATCGAGGGATGCATTTTGTAGTAGTAGTAGTAGTAGTAGGGGTAGTAAAGGATCTAATGTGTGTCCTTGAATTCAAGTGAAGCAATCCCACTAGAACGGAAAGGCTTCTTGGGTTGAAGCACTTGCAGACTTCGCCTCCATAATAATATCATCAATTAAGATGAGCTGGTGCAGCCTGCCATCAGCCTGTAGTTACATCAAATAATATTTGTGCTGGGTGTGTAATTACCCTTAGTGCTGTTTACCCGCCTAATTAACAGTTTGACATCGCATCCCTGCCGTGTCGACATCTGTCGAATTCTTCGAGAGGCTCACCATCTTCCCGCGTGCTGCTTTTTCTTTTCTATTTTGCTCCCTCCTCCCCCCCTTTTGCGTTTTAAGTTAGAGACCCAACCTGATTGTCTCTAAATTAAAGGCATGTCAAACCACATGAAAAGCCAAGGGTCTGAAGGTAACCGCACAGGATGTGGTCTCAGAATCATCGGGGGTTGTGGTGGTGGTGGGGTTTATTGTTAAATTGGTGTGTGTGTGTGGGGGGGGATAGCCGAATGCAGAACCCAGGTCTCGGAAAGTGCACACGAAGAAGCTGCCACCCCCAAATCCTCATTGTCCAATTTTGGACCATTTCCCAACGTTCTTTACAAGGGGTGGGGGGAGAGAGAGACAGCCAGGGGCATGTGAGGGCTTGAGAGAAGAAAACACAGCAGGTCCTCCAGTCGTTTCTCTTTAACCCCTCTGACTCAGTTTCAGACCTCCGTTGAAAGGAGAGGGAGAAAGACTACAAGAAGGAAAAGGTCAGCCAGGATCACGCCAAGATGCATTTTTGGCAAGAGGATTCCTGAAGGCGATTCTGTCTCAAGAAGCAGGGTGGGGGGTGGGGAGTGGAGGAGGCATCGCTTTGAACTGCCTTGCGTGGGTTTGCACTCCTTCCTAAATTATAGTGTCGTTTCGACACCGGCATTTTGACACATCGTCCCAACTTTAGGCCACACGGATCCAGCCCCAAATTGCACGGTTTGCAATAATAATAAGAATAATGCTTGGCATTTATTTAGCACATTCTGAGGGCTTGGAGTGTTTCATACATATAATTTCAGCATCTTTATGACACCCCTGCAAGGTAGGTCAGTATTATTATCATCCCCATATTGCAATTTGGAGGCAGGGACTTGGGTTATTTATTTATTTAATTTGTTACATTTATATCTCACCTTTTTTCCTCCAAGGAACCCAAGGCAGCATACATAATCCTCCTCCTCTCCATTTTATCCTCACGACAACAACCTTGTGAGGTAGGTTGGGCTGAGAGCCTGTGACTGGCCCAAAGTCACCCACTGGGTTTCCATGGCCGAGTGGGGACTAGAACCCGGATCTCCCGACTCCCAGTCCAACACTCTAGCCACTAGGCCACACTGGCTCTGCATAGTTAATTCAGAGTAGAGGCAAGATATAAAACAGGGACTGTCTTTGTCTCTTAGCTCCTGCAGTACCTATCAAGAGATTCTGGTGCTATTGTAAAAGCAAGTCACTTGTTTCCTATGGACCTCAGTGTTCCCATGGACCCCTCTGTGCCCAATGAGGAAATTCTGGTCATCTGAATCTCTTGCATGAGATGGGTGTCCAAGAACTGGTGAAACTGAGCCCACATAGTCAATGTTGTGAAAGGGCATGAAGCCATGTTCGTTCCACCTGGATTTTGGATGGACAGAATGGACAGAAAGATGGGAAAGGACAACGTAGGGGGCTTGTTTTTCCATTGTAGGGAGGCTCCACTAACAGTGCCAAAGAGAAGAGTGGGGTCCTTCTGGCCTTGGAGAGATGTCTGCAGTGGTGGTGGTTCTGAGGACGATGCAAACCATTGCCAAAGGAAGATGGTGAAAGGAGACCCTTCAAAATCCTCTGCTAGACATGAACCCTTTCCATTATTCTAGTCCCAAAAATGAATGATTGAGGTTGTAGGTCCCATTCATTCTGAAATATAATAATATAATATAAACACATATATAAATTGTGGAATGAGCTTCCTAGAGAGGCTCACCTGGCACCTTTCTGGCACCAGGTAAAGACTTTTGTATTTTCGCAGGCATTTTAACATTTTAGCATCTATGGCCCTTTCCACAACAGGCTTTTCGCCTGGGTTGGCCCCTGGCTGGTCCCTGTGAGGCCAAATGATGCACAGGGAGTCCCGGTGGGCGGTGGGAGGGGGGCAAGGGATTTTTCTGGGAAAATGGAAACCAGAAAAAAATCCCATTTTTTTCCGCGGCCCCGGAAAGTTCCTGGGACCGCAGAAGATGCGGCCACTCGCCTCGGGTGCAAGCGCAGCAGGACAGGCAGCCATGGAGCTGCACCGCGTGGCTCTGTGGCCATCAGGGGAGTGGGGGAGCCAAGTCCGCCATCCTCAGTATGGCGGGGGATGGGGTGGAAGAGCCCCTCAATCACGAGCGGTGTTTGTTTTTTTAAACCCTAACCTTAACGCAGGAGCGTTTGTGCGCTCTCCTCAGGCCCCAGCACTTCCAAAATGGCAGGCACAACGAGTGCGTCGCGCCCAGGAAGAAGCAGAACTTCCGCTTCCTCCATGATGACTCCAGACGCCGGTTCCGGAAGCAGCTACTTCCAGGATCGCCCGCCCTGAGCCCTCTACCCCTCTATGGTGTAGAAAGGGCCTTAGTCTTTTAGCTTAAATTTTAAATTTAAATCTGCTGTAGTATTTCAAATCGCTGCATTGCCGCCAGGTTTTATTCTGGTTGTAGTTTTATACTGTAGTTAGTTCGAAACTTTTATATTTTATATTGCATTCCATGCTGTATTTTGGGGTTTTAATTTTTGTGAACTGTCCAGAAGGCTTCAGCTATGGGTTGGTATAGAAATGGAACAAAGAAAGAAAGGTACCCCAAAGACATGGCCAGTCAGTTCAAATGAATGCACATGGTTCTGCCTCTGCCCCTCATCAATCGCCACTACCACTTACATCACTCAGCCTCCAAAATGGCTTCCTATTCATCCTCTCTTCTCTATAGGCCTCTGGGTATTTTTCTCCTCCTCCATCCCCTGGCTATTCCAGCCCCATTTTCTCCTTGGTCTCTTCTTCAGCTCTTCTCCTGCCTCTGCAGAGATTCGGGCATTGTATGATCTTGAAAAATGCTTTTGATCCTGGGAAGCAAGGTTTGGGTTTTATATCGAGGCTTGGAGCCGGCTGCTGGGAGAGATCGCTTTTCCCTGCTAGGACCTGATGCAACCCATTCAACCCCCCAGTTCCTTTAAAACTACACGGAGGCTTAAGGGCGCGTTAAATGCACTTAGGGAAAATAATCCAGACTTTTAGCATTCCAGGAAAGGCTGGGGAAGAGGCAGGGTGTCAGCAGGACAGGCGCGGCGTCATGTGAGCACCGTGCTGCAAATCTGCACACCAGGCGTGGCGAGAGTGCGCTCAATCGCTGGTGTGATGGAGGCCTTTCTTTCCCTCCAGCCTCTGCCTCCTCCACTGATTGTTTCCTCAACTCACTGCCAACCCGATTCCTCTTCGTTGGCAAGCAGAGCAACCCCTGAGCAGAGCAATGGCCAAATGATTCCTGGGTGGTAGGAGGAGAGGGCGGCTGGTTATGCATCACCAAACACACACACACACACACACACACACACACACACACCACACACACGAGGACAAGAAAGGACATGGATTTGCATAACATTTTCATATGTGTGTGTGTATTTGTTTGTTTGTTACGTTTATATCCGTCCTATCCTCCAAGGAGCCAATGAGGTGTGCATAATCCTCCTTTCTTCCATTTTATCTTCACAACAACCCTGCAAGTCAGTTAGGCTGAGAGTCAGCCCAAAGTCACCCATTGAGCTTCATGGCCCAGTGGGGGACTTGAACCCAGGCCTCGCCAGCCCCAGTCCAGCACTCGAACCATTACACCACAGTATCTCTCAAAGTGAATTCCCAGCGAATGTGCTCATAGCCTTCAAGGATCCTTGGGAAGCCCCACTATCAGGAAGGGAAAGGTAGCGGCTGCCGGTTTTCTTAGCCGCCCGGCTGCAACTACAAGCTCATAGCGACACAGTGAACTTCATGGGTGAGTGGGGACTAGATCCCAAGCCCCATGAGTCCTGTTCCAACCCTCTAACCATGACACCAGGGATTCTTTCCAGGTGCTCACGGTTGATGGGCAGCTTCAAGGCTGACCCTCCTGATGGGTCATTGGCTTTAAATCAGACTGGGAGTGGGCACCTCTTCGAATAGGAAACATCTTCAGAAAGGGAGGACCATGCTCTGTAAAGTAGGAGACCTGGCCACCCAAGATCCTGGAGAGGCCCTTAGCAGGCTGACAAATCAGAGAAGTCTAGTGCTGATGTCAAGGCGAGCAAAACAAATTTACCGAAAGCTACAAGAGAAAGGAAGAAGAGCAACCCCTGTGAACCCTGGGATCGAGCCAGATCAGCAGAGCTCCTTCCTGCCTATTGTGGGAGCCTGTGGGTGCTGTACACTTGCTTCCCATCTTGGAAGCCACCCTGACTGTCCCACACCAAGACCCCAGGGCCTTTTGGAGGACTTTCTCCTCCTCAGTCCACCTTCTCTGCTTTCCCAAATTCATCAACAGTTGGAAAGCCTTCTCTCTTCAGGGAAGATGAATGCATTGCGCAGGTGGAACCCCGTAGCAAAATGTTGCAGTCACAGCGTGGAAAGCCCCCGTGCCCTCCACCAGGATATCCCTTTCAAGATCAATCCATCAAACAGGGATTTGTCTCACACACTGGCTCAGAAAAAAGAAACACCCTTTCTATTTCTCATGTTTGGGCCTGAGTGCTGTTGCTTCCTTAGCCCCAAATGCATCTTCATGTACAAGAGGGAGGCAATGGCCGGCTTGGGGGAACTGTGAGGATTGCAGAAGTATAAAAAAACATTTAGGAGTAAGAAAAGCTAAGGGGTGGGGACCCCTCCAAAAGAGCCCAGTGAGGACCGGCTGGCTTCATTCCAGCCCCCACCCGTTTTCTGTTTTTCCCCTCTCAGCAGTCAGTCAGCTAAGGTCCTTGGAGGAAGGCCAGGAGGATTCTAATGCAGTGATAAGGAGCTTCTTTCCAACCCAACAGTTTTTCTTCACAGTAAAATATCCGTTGAGAAATATTTAAGTGGGGGTTGGAGTTGGGAGAAGAGTGAGGCGGGAATGGGTCACCAGCGCCTACAGAATGCTGCAAAATGAGTTTTAGCTGCTTTAGGGCTGGCTTCATAATTATGCTAAGTACTCCACAATGTAGGCATCCCATCAAATCTGGAACCAGTATTGTAGTGTGATACCGGGCTGCTTCTGCGTGAGTTCCTGTTTCTACGGGTGCCCACAGACACACACAGGCACACAGACATACACACACACACACACACACACACACACACACACCACAAACCTTCAATGCAATGGCATTCCCATGGCAGCTATTAAAAATATAACAAAACCAGTATACTATATCATAATTAAAATAGGAAAAACATAAATGAACAATAACTATATGGCTTGATTAAATGCTGACACCTGCTCTCATGACTGTTCTTGGAGTTTCCGCTTATAGCCAAATTGTGACACCCAAGGGAAATACCCATTGATAAAAAATGATTTGGTTTGCATATGGCCCACTATTTGAATTCCTAAAAACATGCAGAAGTAACTGAAGACTTTGGCTGTGTTTGGACAGCACATTAGTCAATGGTGGGTTAATAGGCAACCCCATGGTTGATTATCGAGGGGATACTCCCTGCATGACATGATTATAATCAACCATGGTGTGGATTAAGGCCAGCATTGAGTTGACTATTACTCAACAGTGGCTCAATTCGGAAAACACAATAAACAACTGGTGTGGGGGAAATAATCGTCAGTTGTTTTGACTGTTGTGTCATCCGAATGCTGCCATAGTCAACTCAGCACTGATCCTCATCCACACCACAGTTGATTATTTATTACCATGTTGTGTGGGGAGTGCCCCCTAGGGTTAGGGTTAGTCAACCCACCATTGACTATCATGTCGTCCGAATTGAGCCAGTGTGTTTGATTGACAAATCCCTCCTCTGTCCTCCAGCTGGTATTCCATCAGCCATTGTGAGTTCTGCAGGCTGCACTAGAGCAGCAGCTGACACTTGGGACATTCTTGACAGGGGACTCTGTAGTCACCGAAAATAACCAACTGTGTGCAACAAAATAATCAATGGTGCCTGACACATAACACGAACCTGCACTGCATTGGTTATTTACATTGGTTATTTCGTCCAAATAACCAACCATGGTGTGAAAAAGTCCTAACAGATGACACAATAACCTGTCATTGGTTATCGTGTTGTCCGAACCCAGTCTTCATCTTGGTGTGGAAAGATATTAGGTTGGATCCAGACTTAGGAATACTTAAAGTAAACCTATGGAAATCAATGTGATTAACACAATGCAAGACACTTAAGTCCATTGATTGCAATGCATCTGCTCAACATTTGACTATGCTTGGAAGCTACCCAGTGGGTCTCTTCCATTGCAACTTAAGCTTTTATGCATCTTTGTGTATATATTAGATTTTTTTATGATTTAAAGAAGTCTATATGTTATTCAAATCAGAAATTGTCTTAGTTACTTGTCTGAACTTTTACACGGCAGAGTTACACCAACAGAAACAGCACCTATTCTTGGTTCGGCACCTCTTCCAAATTGAAGAGAAGCCGTCTAGGCTTTTCTTAGGTTCCTTGAAATAATTCAAACTACAGTAACATCTTGAGTGATATTTTTAGTCACAAAAACAAGAAGGGAGTTGTCAAGGGAAGAAAAGGGGGGAATAAATAAAAGGAGCAGGGCAAGTTCCACACTGAAGTAACCAACAGCTCCCACTGGAAGATGAAAGCAAACTTTGCAAACCTTTAATTTTCTTCCTGCCGTCCAAGGAAATCAAATGAGATAATACCAGGTGGGCGTAACCGCCAAGAAAAGGTGAAGCCCTTTTGCCGCTGGAGCAGCTGCTATGCAACAACAGCTCTGGCAAGCTCTCCTCGGTGATTTCCAATGAAAACTTTTTGCCCATCCTGCCAAATTGCTTGCCAAAGAAGGGTCACAATAAAAAAAGAAACTTGCAAAACAAAATTTCAGTTTTTTTTTTTAAAAAAAAAGAAACCTGGCAGAAAGACAAATGTCGACAGAGAGAATGGAAGGACGAATGGACATGCACATTTTGAGGAATGTTTGGTTGCTGCAGACTTGTGTCCACCCCACCCCCACCCCCAGGATGGCCACCTGGGAATTGCCCAAAAGAGGACATGCAGCACCCAAAAACAGAACAACAGAAGACTCCTATTTGCAAAAAAGTGCATATGCTAAGCATACATACGGATGTAAACGTAGAAATAATTATTACAATTTAAGTAGAAATATAGTATATCTCACCATAGTGTGGAAGACGGCGGCCAGGTGAGCTGCATGCTGGCTGCTCAGTCCAGGTGCTCACGGATGGTGCTCAACATCCGGCTCTCCCTTCCAATAGTTCCTTATTTTTATATCAGACAGTCCTTCAAACAGAGCACACTTTCAACATAAAGGGCAGTCCTCTGGCAGTCTTTCAAATAGAGGAGTGTAAAAGAAGGCACAAGGCCACTCTAAATGCCACCAAACGCAACTCCTCTGTAACGGTGATAAAAGGAACGCATGCTCTACTGTTCTTGAGGAAACTCTGAATGTGATGAAGCCACCTCACATGTTTCTAGTACCAAACCTTACATGTGGTGGGGAGGGCACACGTTGGTGGCTGCCACATGAATACCGTAACCTTCCGTTAGGCCCTTAGCCCATGTCAGGGATGTCTGCATCCATGTGCTGTTGTCCCATGTGGTGAACCAATGAACTAGAGGTGTCAGCCTTCTCTGTGAAGCACCTTCAGGCCCTGGACTGGCTCCCTCCACCCAGACTAGCCATCGGATCATCCTGGACAGGAAGAAGTATAAAAGGACTTCCTGTTCCAGTTGAGCCTAGCTGGAACAACAAGATCTTCTTGAGCTCTGATGTGTTCCCAACGTATCCTCGGTTGTCCTTCAGTCCTGACTCCTGGCTTGCGTCTTGATCCTGCCTCTTGGTTTGCCCTCATCGGTCCGGAAGACTGGTTTGTTCCACGACTCCTGGCTCACCTCAGACTGCTTCTCCCTGAGCAGTGGCCCTGACAATCTACTCCAGCCAAAATTTCCATGACCTGGAGAGATGAAATACTCATCATGCTTAGCATTCCTATGGCGGTTACGCAGTACGATGCGACTGCTGACCCTTCTAGCCTAACACAACTGCAATTAATTTCCCTTCTTTGGGACTGGCAGGGACTGCACAAGCAAAGGGGTGGCCAAGCATTTGGCAGGGCTTGGCTTGCGGAGAGCTGCACAGACCATCAGTCTGCCTAGCCAAATATTGCCTATGCCAACTGGCAGGGGGTTCTCCCAAGTCAAGGGTCTCTCTCAGCTGCGTTGCACAAAATCATTTGAACTGGAGATGCCAAGGATTAACTCTGGGCCCCTTGTACAAATAAGCTGTGACCCTTCTTCTGTTATCTGAGTCATCTTTACAATAGTTCTACAAGGTAGTTTACTTTGCTGCAAAAGGAGGTACTGGGTGAAGGGACATCAAAATGGCAAATGCAGTTTAATCAAGGTAAGTATAAAATGCTGCACGTTGGGCCCAAAAATGCTGCACGTTGGGGCCAGCATCATACTGCCCTTATACAAAACTATAGTGCAACCACACTTAGAATACTGTGTGCAGTTCTGGTTGGATCGGCACCCGGATTGGGACCTCCCAGATTGTCCTGGATCGGCCAGGACAAAACCGGAGGTCCCTTGGATCAGATTGGATCGGCCGATCCAGGTGCAGGGAATCGAATAATTTTATCTGATCCCGGCCGGATCAGGTCCGGATCGTGGATCGAACCCAATCCGTTGCACTCCCCTAAAAATCATGCATGGTGTGGAGAATGTGGATAGGGAGACATTTTTCTCCCTCTCTTGTCATACTAGAACCCAATGGGGTCATCCCATGATTGGTGGGAGATTCAGGAGAGATAAAAGGAAGGAATTCTTCACACAATGCATAAACTGTGGAATTCTCTACCACGAAATGTAGTGATGACTGCCATCTTGGATGGCTTTAAAAGGCGATTAGAGACTATTCATGGAAGATATGTACGGCAATGGAACCAATGACCTAGGGAGGTGGTGGGCTTTCCCACACTAGAGACATTCAAGAGGCAGCTGGCAACCATCTGTCAGGTATGGCTTACAGTGGATTCTTGCATTGAGCAAGGGGTTGGACTCAATGACCTTAGAGGCCCCTTCCAACTCTACTGTTCTATTCTAAGTCAGTCAATGGCTACTAGTCCTGATGGCTATGTGCAACCTCCAGTATCAGAGGCAGTAAGCCTATATACACCAGTTGCTGGGGATCATGGGTGGGAGGCTGCTTTTTCAGTCATGTCCTGCTTGTGGGTTTCCCATGGGAAGCTGTTTGGCCACTGTGTGAACAGAGCGCTGGACTAAATGGACCACTGCTCTGATACAGCATTGCTCTTAAGTTCTTAAGGTAGATCCTGCACGTTTGTGGCAAAATCCAGCTGTACACAGTGTTGATTGGCTAGTGCCTGTGTGTCATGAATCTACCTCTTCCATTCCTGAAGCAGTTTAGTAATTCCTTTTATGTTCCTTTTTTTGGTGTTATTTTTGTTATTATATTCCTTTGACACCTTTCTCAAAAGAGATACAAGGTGACTTTCCCCAAGATTAAAACATACAAATTTTACAGCAGCTACATAATTATCTACTAAAATATAACCACTCTATAAAACAACTAAAGCATTGGGGATAAACATCTACAATTCAACGGATGCATTAAACAGCCCATCAGATGTCATCAAATGCCTGGGAACAGAGGAGAGTCTTAATCTGGCACCAAAAAGATGACAGCGTTGGTGCCAGATGGGCCTCGCTGGAGAGATGTTTCTATTATTAGGAACGGGGTAAGGGGGTTAAAATTGTCCTTTTTTTAAAAAAAAGAATGTAAAAGGTGAACATTAAATGGATAAACAGTTAAAACAGAATATAAATAATCTGACACTCAAAATGAAATGTAAGAAATGGAGAGAAGGCAGGCAGGCAGGTAAAGAGTTTATGGAGAAATGGAATTAATGGTCCATAAACTTCACGGGATAACAAGGTACAAGATGCTGCTCAAAACATACATTTCTTGGAGCTGTCTAGAAGATTAATGTACATAGATGAACATTGCAAAATTTTCTAGCGATCTGATCTTAATTCAAATTACTTAACTCGTGAGTTGATTGTACGAGCAATTTTATTAAGCCATTAAATTTGTAGCAAATAAATGCCAAATTAAAAGGTGGATGGCCCATCTGAAACATGTCGAGAAGATGCAAGATTAAACTGGTGTTCTCTTCACTGGTATGTACAGCTCTCATTGGCTATGTTATTATGAACTGTTGGGAAAGGAGTTTTGATAAGATCAAGGAATGAACATGGAGGGTTTTAAAGGTGCGAATCAGTACACTGAATTGAGCCTGATGACCAAGGCCGTTGAAGCAAAGTATGTGTCCTGTACATAGCCTGTATATAGCAGGGATGTGGAACCCCCAAAACATGCTCAGGATTCCCCCTTTGGCCTGCCTAATTCTTTCCCAGGCGCTATCCACTCTCCCAGTATGGAAAAATTCTTATCTCCGATCAGCACAGGAAGAAAAAGAGCCCATGTTCCTGTGTAGCAGGAAAAAGCTGTCATGTTTGATCAGCTGCTGATTGGTGATCAGAAGTTTTCCCTACAGGGGAGAAGGGCGGGACCTGGGGAGGAAGCTGTTGAGTTATTAGTCCTGCTTACTTCTGAGGCTTGTCCTGCTTACTTGTGAGTAGATACGCTGCTTGGGCTTGGTATTTGGAAAGCTATTTGAAAGTGTTACTGAGTGGTTCAGTCCTGCTTCCTTCTGAGTAGACATGCAGAAGCCTTGTCCTGCTTACTTCTGAGTAGGCTGAGTAGGTCATAATTAGGGGTGTGCACGGACCCCCCGGATCGGATCGGGACCCGGATCGGGACCTCCAATTTTGTCCCGGACCGGTTCGGACAAAATCGGAGGCCCCCCGGACCGGATCGAGTCCGATCCCGACCCAAAAATCGTACATTTTTGGATCGGCCGCCATTTTTTTCCCCATAGACTTGCATTGCAATGCAAGTCTATGAGGAAAAAATGGCGGCGGGTGGGTAAGGGGGGGCCTAACTCCCTCCCCCCCCCGGGGCCGTCCGCTGTGGACGGCCCCGGCAGGTAAGCCCCCTCCCCCGCGCTCCCTACCCCCCCTGGGGCCGCCCGCTTCCATCCGCTGGTGCCCGCGGGCGCCAGCGGATAGAAGCGGACGGCTCCGGGGGGGGGGGTAAGCCCCCTTCCCCGCCACTGCTTACCTTCTCGGCCCGTCCGCTCCCGTCCGGCGCCGGCGGCTACTACCAGCGGGCTCCGCGGCCTACTCTCGAGTAGCGCGCCGGGTGATGACATCACCCGGCGCGCCACCCTAGAGCAGGCCGCGGAGCCTGCTGGGAGTAGTAGGCGCCGGTGCCGGACGGGAGCCGCCGGGCCGGGCAGGTAAGGGCCCCCCTCCCCCCTCCCCCCTCCGCGCGCCCCCTCCTCCCCTCCACGCACCCCCTCCTTACCTTCCCTGCCCGGCGGCTCCCGGCCGGCGCCGGCGCCTACTACTTCCAGCAGGCTCCGCGGCCTGCTCTAGAGTAGCGCGCCGGGTGATGACATCACCCGGCGCACCACCCTAGAGCAGGCCGCGGAGCCTGCTGGGAGTAGTAGGCGCCGGCGCCGGACGGGAGCCGCCGGGCTGGGAAGGTAAGGGCCCCCCTCCCCCCTCTGCGCGCCCCCTCCTCCCCTCCACGCACCCCCTCCTTACCTTCCCGGCCCGGCGGCTCCCGGCCGGCGCCGGCGCCTACTACTACCAGCAGGCTCCGCGGCCTGCTCTAGAGTAGCGCGCCGGGTGATGACATCACCCCGCGCGCCACCCTAGAGCAGGCCGCGGAGCCTGCTAGTAGTAGTAGGCGCCGGCGCCGGACGGGAGCCACCGGGCCGAGAAGGTAAGCGCCCCCCTCCTCCCCCCCCCGCTGTCCACTTTCATCGGCGGGCGCCCGCTGGCGCCCGCCAATGGAAGCGGCGGTGGGCGCCAGTGGGCGCCCGCCGATCCGCCGATCCGCCGAACCGGTTCGGAGCTTTTTCGGACCGGTTCGGATTGGATCGGCCAATCCAGCTGCGGGATCGGAAATCGGATAATTTATCCGATTTCCCACTGGACCGGACTCGGATCGTGGATCGGGTCCGATCCAGTGCACATCCCTAGTCATAATTATATTTTGCCCTTGCTCACTCTGCATTTGGTCCCTCTCACGAATTCTATGTACCCCCCAATACCTTTCCCAGATGGAAATTCGACCTTTAGCTCAAAAAGGTTCTCCCCTCCTGGTATATAAGTTGTATGTAAAACAAAATAGGCTGGATAGGAGATGTGCATAAGATGGCCACTTACACAGTGGCAAAAACAGGAATGCATCACAAAAATAGTAGGGCTGTGTCCAGATCCGGATCTGGACCTGGAATCCGGAGCGGATTAGCCCAATCCGAATTGGGCCCGGATCGGGCTGGATCAGATCCACAATCCAGATCAGCTCCAGGTCCATGCAGAGCCTTCCCTCCTGCTCTCCCCACTCTCTCCCTCCCTCCCCCCAATCATCCTCCTTACCTACAGCCTTCTTCGCGTCGTCCTCTGCAGCATTCTGCCTCCTTGATGTCGGCTGGCTGCTTTCCTGCTCGCGCCGGGTGATGATCGGAGGGTCCGTGCACAGCCCTAGAAAATAGTGAAGAAAGAGGGTGCAGATTTGCATAACATTTCCATATACAAATGCATATGTATAGGCTCAAATTTAGAAATGATGATGACTTTAATTTAAATAAAAATACAATACATCTCACCATAGTGGGAAACATGGAGACCAGGTGACCTGTGTGCCTATTTAGTCTGATGTTCAGGTGATAACTGTGGATGGACACTTTCAAGGCCCCTGGATTCTCTTTTTATGGTTCTTAACCTTTAAACCAAATTTGGATTGGACAGCTCTTCAAATAGAGGACTGTCTCCTGACAGCCTTTCAAATAGATGACTGTTCTCTGTAAAGGAGGCCACATGGCCACTTTTAGATGTACAGCAGCATTTTACACTAGCTGAAACTTCTAAGTTGTCTACAAGGGCAGCCCGTGATAGAGCATGTCACAGTAGTCAAACCTGGAGGTTACAAAAGTGTGGATTGGTGTAGCAAGATCTCTATCTAAGAAGGGACAGAGCTATGGGAAAATCTGCAATGGGAGTTCAGTTTTCCATGAATCCAACCTGGAGATTCTGCGGTGGACTGGCTTTTCCAAGTTGCACAGAATCGGTGGACTTGCAGAACATGTTTTTAAATGTACAGATTGTGTGTATGTTGTATGTTTTTGCTGTTTTAATTTTTGTATATTGTTTTTAATTGTTTTTAATCCTATGTAAACCGCCCAGAGAGCTTCGGCTATGGGGCGGTATACAAATGTAATAAATAAATAAATAATAAATGTTTTTCTCTTTTGGGGTGGTGGTGGAATTTGTGTCAATGTGTACTTGCACAAATGCGCATTAGATCAAATGGAATGAAATCCTCATACACCCCTGAGAAAGAAAATCCGATTCCATCAATGAGGAGATGACGGAACGAAAGACAGCCAATAATCCGCAAAACGTGGATGGAACGGATTTAACCAAACAGAGCCTGTGTAACAAATGGAGCTGCCGAAAGTTACCTTCGGCCATGCTGGCATCTTATCAACAAGATCACAGGGATACTAAAAACCCTGGAGGATCTGCTCTGTCCTGACCGGTTTGGGATCCTACATATCTGTAGGGATTGACCATCTCATATCTTAAATTCCACAGCAATTCTTAAGATCTCCCAAGTCCTCCCCCTTCCTCAGCATGCGGACCTGCCTCTGGAAGGTGCAAGGACTCGGCTCTCGGGATCTTTATCTCCAAGACGGCAATGTAGGGCATCAAAGGGCCAAGGCAGGGCGCCGTTCAGATGGACTGAATTAGACCGAGGCAGTTGCTGACCGATACATGTGGCTCCCTCCGAGTGAGGCCTATCATCAAAGGCTTGATTAATGGTTGCCAGGGCGACGGGTTCAGAACCTGAAAGGACGCAAATGTCCCACCCCCCTCTTTGTGAGCCCGTATGAGAAGCCTTTCCTCCGTGTGCTGCTAAGTGGGATGCGTGTAGAATGGGCCCGTGGTTGGCAATTAAAGTAATGAAACACAGAAAAGACACCTGCTTTGAATGAATACAGTAACCGGCGGAAAGTGCTGAGCGCTCCCCTGGCGGAGTGCCGCTCGGAGAGAGGCCCTGAACCTGAATATCCCATCCCTCTCCTTAACGACATAATCATTAAAGAACAGAAACCTTCCCTGCTAATCCTCCCCCCCTCCTTCCTTTGCACAGGCCAACATGTGGCTGTTAGCATAGCTGAACTGTTTTACATTCCTTCTTGCCTAGTTTGGCGAACATACTACATTTTAAAACTTGTTGGGCCCTTTCATGTTTTATTTGACCCCCATGTAATTGCATTCCTGAAGGAGTAACAGGCTTGCCCTGTGATTTATGCCCTGTATTAAATGTCAGTTTTGAAAAGACACAGTTAACAGTTCGGTTTAACCTCCTGCCTTCCGATGGAAGTTCAAAACTGAACCCGTCGCTCGACTCCTGCGAGGGGGAAAGGGGGCTGGGGGCTGGGGGGCTGGCTGGTGGTTGTGGCGGTGAAAGCCTCGTCGTAGTAGAGACACTGAGAAGCTGCTAGCGCCCAGCTTCTCACTTCTCAGATACCCCTGAATGATATTCCATAAAGGCTCCGTAAGGTTCACCCCACCCCACGCAACACTTGAGAAACACACAACAAAAGCTGTAATTTGAAAGCTCTCATGGCGTCCCCGAACACTTTGAAAACACTCTAAATCGACGGCGGGGACTGAAATGGCTCGGCTGTCCTTTGTGAGACCCACATGGAGGGGCGGGTGGACGGTCCCGACAACAGCCCTGAACATTTCCCCTACGGAACGACAGCAACAAGGATGGCTATCATTATCGGGGTGGACTTGGGGGGTGCTTGTCAGTGGCCCCACTCAGAAGGTCAGGCAAATAAAATGTCCCCGTTGCGGAGAATTGTGGTGCCACTGAATTCTTTGGGCCGGTGCGTTGCTGCGCTTCCGCGTTCCACTTTCGTTGGTCTGCAGCTTTTCTTGTGACAGATGAGGATTTCATTCCGCCATTGCCCTGTCTCAAATATGGGATTTTTTCGGGCTGTCCGGACAATGTCATCTTTGATTTGTGGCTCTCCTGTTCCGCCTTCCTTTTTCTTACCGGAAAGAAAAGACCCGTTAAGGATGTCATGAAGCTGTCAGCTTCGTGCTCTCCCATATTCAGGTTTTTAAAATTTCAAGTGCTTTTTGTACCCAGACATGGAAAACTTGGGGAATTTGGGCAAATTCTTATCAAAACTGAAGTGGAGTGAAACCCTCTCCTTTTAAGGAGGAAAAGATGGGAGTAGCCACACGCTGCACTTTCATTTGGTAGTGCTAGGAGCCCTCTATCCAGAAGCACCCATTTTTAATTTATTGTTACATTTATAACCTGCCTTTTTTCCACTTGCAAGGAGCCCAATGATTCTCATGTGGTCCTCCTCCTCTTCATTTTATCTTCATAACTATCCTGCGAGGTAGGCTACTCCGAGAGTTTGTGGCTGGCCCAAAGCCACCCAGTGGGCTTTATGGTTGAGTGGGGACTAGAACCTAGATCTCCTGAGTCCTAGTCCAACACTCTAACCCCACCCATGTTCCCCAGCAACTCGTGTATATAGGCTTACTGCCTCTGATACTGGAGCTAGCATATAGCAATCCGGACTAGCCACTGATGACCTTCTCCTCCAGGAATTTATCCAACCCCCTTTTAAAGCCATCCAAATTGGTGGGCCAGCACTACATCTTGTGGCAGTGAATTCCATAGTTTAACTATGCGCTGTGTGATGAAGGGCTTCCTTTTATCTGTCATGAATCTCCCTCCAATCAGCTTCCTGGGATGACTCCGTTGGGTTCTAGTATTATGGGAGAGGGAGAAAAATGTCTCCCTATCCACATTCTCCACACCAGGCATGATTTCGTATACCTGGTTTAGCATTGCAGAGGCCTCTGGGGAATGCCACCCCAATTTGTATGAGAAGGGGGTACTTGTCGGGTTGGCGGTGGTTTATGGTTGTGCTAGGGTGACCATATGGAAAGGAGGATTGGACTCCTGTAACTTTAACAGTTGCATAGAAAAGGGAATTTCAGCAGGTGTCATTTGGATGCAGGCAGCACCTGGTGAAATCCCCTCTTCATCACAACAGTTAAAGCTGCAGGAGCCCTCTTTTGTATCTGGACACTCTAGTATAGCTCCTGCAGCTTTAACTGTTGTGATGAAGAGGGAATTTCACCAGGTGCTGCATGCCTACAAATGACACCTGCTGAAATTCGCTTTTCAAACAACTGTTAAAGGTACAGGTGCCCAGTCCTCTTTTTTCATATGGTCACCCTAGTTGTGTGTGCTGTTTCTATGAATTGATCACAACATTTCTATGCCACACTTAAACCTCAGTCAAGAGGGCAGTTTACAAAATAGCAGAAGAAGTAAAACACAAACAATAAAGATTCATCACAATAAAATAACAAAAATGAGTATTCAAAGCGTGATAAAAGCATGATCCAAACCATTTCTAAAGTTTGGGGAAATAATAATAATAAAAAGCTCTTTCCTGGGTACCCCAAAAGATAGCAAAACAGGCACTACTATTCCCCGCTGTGCTTGTTCACTGCATAGTTAGTGGCGGTGGGAAGTTGGAACTCTGCATGGTCCCATATCGATCATGCTTTTGAAAAGCTTCCAAAGAGCTGGAACTAAATGAGCTTACATGAAATAGAATCAGCCTACAACATGAACACAGTTTCAAGTGGATGAGGCCTATAGTTTTTAAAGTTGCAGACAAGAAGTGCAGTCGCACTTCCTTAAAGCTTTCCTTTTGTTGGCTTTGAAAAGTTTCGAGGCGGCGAGTAAGGTTTCTCTATCAAAGCCGCATCCCAGATCTTTTGAATCCCACTGGACAAGAGAGGGAGGCATTGCACTGATCATGAGGCAGTCGCCAAACTAATTTATTTATTTATTTATTAATTACATTTGTATACCGTCCCATAGCCGAAGCTCTCTGGGCGGTTTACATAGGATTAAAACAATTAAAAACAATATACAAAAATTAAAACAGCAAAAACATACAATACACACAATCTGTACATTTAAAACCACTACAACACTCCAAAACGCTACAAAAAACAAAACAAACCCAGGCTCCTCAGATATTGCCAAATGCTTGAGAGAAGAGGAAAGTCTTGACCCAGTGCCGAAAAAATAACAATGTTGGCGCCAGGTGGGCCTTGTCAGGGAGATCGTTCCACAATTGGGGGGCCACCACAGAGAAGGCCCTCTCTCTTGTTGCCGACCTCCGAGCTTCCCTCAGAGTAGGCACTTGGAGGAGGGCCTTAGATGTTGAACGTAGTGTTCGGGTAGATTCATGTCGGGAGAGGCGTTCCATCAGGTATTGTGGTCCCAAGCTGTGTAAGGCTTTATAGGTTAAAACCAGCACCTTGAATCGGGCTCAGAAACCTACAGGCAGCCAATGCAAGCGGGCCAGGGTAGGTCTTATATGCTCGAACCTACTGGTTCTGGTTATCAATCTGGCCGCTGCACTTTGCACAAGCTGCAGCTTCCGAACCACCTTCAAAGGCAGCTCCACGTAGAGTGCATTGCAGTAATCTAACTTGGAGGTTACCAGAGCATGGACAACTGAAGCCAGGTTATCCCTGTCCAGATAGGGATGTAGCTGGGCCACCAACCGAAGTTGGTAGAAGGCGCTCCATGCCACTGAGGCCACCTGAGCCTCAAGTGACAGAGATGGTTCTAGGAGAACCCCCAAGCTACAAACCCGCTCCTTCAAGGGGAGTGCAACCCCATCCAGAACAGGTTGAACACCCTCCATCCGGTCAGCGGAACCACCCACTAACAGCGTCTCAGTCTTGTCTGGATTGAGTTTCAGTTTATTAGACCTCATCCAGTCCATTGTCGCAGTCAGGCACTGGTTCAGCACATCCACAGCCTCACCTGATAAAGATGAAAAGGAGAAATAGAGTTGCGTGTTATCAGCGTACTGATGACAACGCACTCCAAAACTCCGGATGACTGCTCTCAACGGTTTCATGTAGATGTTGAACAGCATGGGGGACAAGACTGACCCCTGCGGAACCCCATACTGGAGAATCCACGGGGCCGTGCAATGTTCCCCAAGCACCACCTTCTGGAGCCGACCTGCCAAGTAGGAGCGGAACCACTGCAATGCAGTGCCTCCCACTCCCAACTCAGCCAGTCGTCCCAGAAGGATACCATGGTCGATGGTATCGAAAGCCGCTGAGAGATCAAGGAGAATCAACAGAGTCACACTCCCCCTGTCTTTCTCCCGACATAGGTCATCATACAGGGCGACCAAGGCTGTTTCCATACCAAAACCAGGCCTGAAACACGACTGAAATGGATCCAGATAATCGGTCTCATTCAAGAGTGCCTGGAGTTGGCTCACAACCACCCGCTCCAGGACCTTGCCCAGGAATGGAACATTTGCTACTGGCCTGTAGTTATTAAGATTTTCAGGGTCCAGGGAAGATTTCTTTAGGAGTGGTCTCACTGCCGCCTCTTTCAGGAGGCCTGGGACCACTCCCTCTTGCAAAGAGGCATTAATCACTTCCCTGGCCCAGCCAGTTGTTCCATCCCTGCTAGCTTTTATTAGCCAAGAGGGGCAAGGATCCAATATGGAAGTGGTTGCACGAACCTGTCCAAGCACCTTGTCAACGTCCTCAAGCTTCTCGGACAGCTTCTAAGCAGCTTCTTGGACAGGGCAGGGCAACCCTTTTCAGCCAAAGGGCTCACTTCCAACCTGGGAAAGGTCTCAGAGGTCGCATTCCGCTGGAAGGCAGCCAAATGCAAAGTGGGCTGGCCAAAGTATTATTCTTGAGTAGTTTGGTGAAGTCATATCCTGCTTGGTGTCGATCTGGCTAGGAAGTAAGGAAAACCTTCTTTTGTCAGACTTCTGCAATCCAGTTGGATATACGTTAAATGTTGAGAGCTGCTGTCCAATAGGCACCAGGTGGTGGAATGACGTCCCTTTTCCCCATGATCTAAATCTGAATTAACCCCAGTTCCATCTCTGTTTGAAACGTCTACCACGAAATATAGAACCGCATGTCAAACTATAGGGTGACCATATTTTGGAAACCAAAAAGGAGGACAACATGGCTGGCTCCCAAGGGGGCATGCCCACCAACATGCCTGGCCCCAGGGGGCGTGTCCAGCATCAAGGAGGGGTGCCCACCTGAGCATAGCCTTGGTCACCTATCTGATTTTACAGCACACAATTAAGACAAATCTGTTCTACATAACATCTTAATGTTAAAATCACTGAAATAAAGAACAACATATCTGAAATTAACTTCACCTACTCCTACTTGTGTAGCTTTGCTATACTCTGTGTGATACATTCTCCCCTTCCCTCAAATATATTTTCTGATTGTATCCTCACTCCGCTGCAAATTGCTGCTGCTTTTAACAGAGCTTGCTGCCGGCTGGCTGGCTTTTTTATTTTGAAATTTCAATTTTTTTAACCTTGTGTATGATTGTCACAAGTTTTTTCTACTCTAACATTAGAGTGGGTGTTATGGGCGGCAGACACTACTTCACCCATTCACACTTCTCACTTATATACATTAACTTCTCAAGGCTTGCACATTGACACTACTTCTCACATACAGATTTTGAACTCCTGTCTACTTCCTGCACAAACACACGACTCTGAGCCTCTCTTTCTAATGCCCTGCGTTGCCTGCCAGCACCGTAGGGCTAAGTTACAACAGGTGTCTCTGGGTTGTCTGTGCAGCCTCTGTTGTCTCTCTCTCTGTCATTGTAGCCAAACCAAAGCTTCCAGGCTCGAACAATCTCTCTCTCTCTCTCTCTCTCTCTCTCTCTCTCTCTCTCTCTCTCTTTCACTCCTCTCTCTCTGCCAAAGCCTCCCAATGGTCCAGCTTGGCTGCACACTTGTGGCCAGGGGTATTGCTTATTGTTTGGTCATGTCTGGTGACTCTTACTTAAAAAAACTCTGCCTCCAGCTGTCTCCACCTCCTTTCCTGCTACATACCTGCATGACTCTGATGCACTCTTAAAACACTCTGTGTGGCAAGCTAGCCTCTCAGGGCCAAGCTACAGGTGAATCTGGGTTGACTTCAACTTCTCTCTGCCTTATGCCAGCCAGCCGACGTCTCCAGCTTCCAGCCTCAAACACCCCTCTTTCTCTCTGCCAAAGTCTCCCAACAGTCCAGCCAGGCTGTGCACTTGTACCCTATGGCTGGGGGTAGGGTGCCAGCTTATAGCTTGGTCACATCTGGTGGCTCTTGTTTTTTTTTAAAAACTCCACCACCAGCCACCTTTGTCTGCACCAACACTGGACTCTGAGATGCTCTTGAAAGGCTCTGTGTGGCATGCCAGCCTCTCAGGGTTCAGCTACAGCTATCACTGAGTTGTGTCTTCAGTCTAACTCTGTCTCTAAGAGACATGCCAGCCCAAGCCACAAATCTATCTATTTTTCTCTGACACACACTTCACATGTTCTGCATTGCATGCCAGCAGTGCAGACAGAGCCTAGCTCACAAGTGAACAAAGTGAAATTGAAGGGGTAGCAAAGCAAAGCAACGACATCCACAAAGATGAGAGCCTCTCTCTTGACTGACACCTCACTGTTGGTTGTGAGAGTTTCTCTCTAAGGATGACCCTTCATTGCCCATGATGTGGAACTCTGAGAAAAAGGCTTCTGGTCTGTTCCGTTTTGCCCTGTGGGCTGCTTTGACTGACCTCTCCTTTCCCACATTTTGATCTGTGGATGCTTCGCTTCTACTGAGCTCCAGGTGCCCGACTGCCCACCAGATCTGCCCACCAGGTGCCCTGCTTGCCCAGCACTTCTTAGCTAAACACTTGAGATTCCCTTGATGCCAAGGGCTGAAAATTCTCAAGGTGCAACACCATAAAGAGGAGGTTTGACAACCTGAGTTTGAAAGATATGGCTCCAGCGGTTTTTTAAAATAATAATTTTAAAATCTCAAACTTTACAAAATTCCTAAAAATCAATGGATGAACAGATCTGCTTCAAACCTGGCAAGGCTAAAGCTCTATCTGAGAACTATCATGGTGCCAAATTTAACCTCTTTACCTTTAAAAAAAGACCTTTAAAAAAAAAATCCTAAAACTCAATGGATGAATGGATCTGCTTCAAATCTGGCATGACTAAAGCCTGTCATGGTGCCAAGTTTCATCTCTTATCTTTAAAAATGGCGGAGCTGTAAGCGTTTATGTTAATTCTCATTAAAGTAAAGCTGCCCTTTGGCTGAGGAGGATGGGAAAAATTTGGATTTTTTGTCAAATTTCATAATCCCCCCCCCTCCTGGACTTGTTATCAAAAATCCTGACAAATCTGGGTTTTCCCTGTCAAATGGTCACCCTAGCTTTTAAACCGGTTTCAAACCTCTTTTACTGCCATGGTTCCCAACCAAGGAACCCTAGAAAAGTGTCATTCTATGAGGGGATGAATAGAATACTCCCAGCAACCCTCTCAAAACCACAATTCCCAGAATTCTTTGGGGGATCCCACGTGACATTAAATCCATTTCAACCTGGCTTTCATTCCATTGTGCAGGCTTTTGAATGAATTATCCTTGCAAAATAAAATACAATAAAATTGCCCTCCCTTCCTCTGACAATAGTAAAACAGGGCCTGAGTTTTTCAGTTCAAAACAAAATAAATAAATGAAGGAAGAGATTTCCATCCAACGCTCTGAGGTCACTTCAGGCTATTTTGCTAGACATTTCTCCTCCATGAGTCATGGGTTGTAGTAGTGCTTGTCCGAGATGCTGAGTGATAGATAAACTATCTTGCTGCAATTATGATATGGGGGTGTTTGTTTTAATATGACATTTCTATTTGATTTGACTACAGTGTTTTCATGGGGGGTGGGGGGGTGGACGAGGCCAGAGTTAATGAAATTCTTCACCAGCCACTCTGAAGAGATGCTGATCAACGGTGTCCAAAAGAGAGGAAAGATGCGTCACCCACCAGAGAACAAAAGAGAACACCAATTTGCATAACATTTCCCTATACAAATGTATGTGTATAGGTGCAACTTTAGAAATAGTAACTCTAATTGAAATAGAAATACAGGGCATCTCACCATAGCATGGAAAACTGTGACCAGGTGCCCTGGCTGCCTGCTGAGTCCACTCTCCAAGTGCTGAGTAAGCGTTTATAGGGTTGTATTCTCATTGAACGTGAAAAAAGCTTTCATGGACTGTAGAAGTTAAAAAGAGGAAAAGATGGGATGTATCTATGATTTTGTCGCCCATCTACTTTCTTGATGGTAGGGCGACCAGATAAAATCCAGGTCAGGGCTCATGTAACTTTAACAGTTGTAGAGAAAAAGGAATTTCAGCCAGTGCCATTTGTATGCAATTAGTTCCTGGTGAAATTCCCTCCTCATCACAACAGTTAAAGTTGCAGGGGCCCTGCCTTCTTTTGTATATGGTCACTCTAGTATAGTGCCTGCACCTTTAACTGTTGTGATGAAGAGGGAATTTCACCAGGAACAAATTGCATACAAATGACTCTGGCCGAAATTCCCTTTTCTCTACAACTGTTAAAGTTACATGAGCCCTGACCTGGATTTTATCTGGTCGCCCTACTTGATGGAAGATTCTGTTGGAATTTCTCTTGCATCCAGCCTGCCATAGCCGATATGGGATGGCCCTCCTCCACCCACCCTGAAAACTTTTGCAAACTAGAACTGAACGTTGTGCACTTAAGTGGGTCTAGACGCCTTCAAGATGCAGCTGGACAGCCATCTGTCAGGGATGCTTTAAGGTGGATTCCTGCATTGAGCAGGGGGATGGACTTGATGGCCTCAGAGGCACCTTCCAACTCTACTATCCTATGATCCTGTGATTCCTTTGAAGGGGTAGGGTTAAGCCAGACTTGGCCTGGACAGCCCTTCGAAAAGAACATGCCTTCAAAACAGAGGATGGTTCTCGGGCATTCCTTCAAATACTGTCTTCTCTAAAAGAGGCCGCATGGCCACCCCATGGGAGGGTAATTCTTCTTAGATTCTGTGGGCCTTTCTTGTGTGCTAAGCAACATTTCAGGGTGCAGAGAAAGCTAGCGTGCAACGTCTTGGAAGAACAGAGAAAGAGACTGAAGTCTTGATTGCAGTCTTGAGAGTTGGCTAAGAAATCTCTCTCTCTCTCTCTCTCTCTCTCTCTCTCTTCTCTCTCTCTCTCTTCTATCTCTATCTATCTATCTATCTATCTATCTTCATCATCATCATCATCATCATCATCATCATCATCATCATCTATCATCTATCTACCTCTATCTATCTATCTATCGATCGATCGATCGATCGATCGAATCTATTCTTCTATTGCTTATGCACAGATAATTATTAGACTGAAGGACTTTCTCCAAAGTGGCCCTTGACAACACATTGATCTCCCGCGCACAGTGCTACGTTCCCCCTCCCTCCCTTGACATAGTTAAATGCATTCCATGTTTCGGTAAATGACACGCCAGATCACCAACCACGAATGAGTGATTAGTTTATCATCCCTCTTAGCCATCTAGATCTTTAACTCTTTAAGAAGTGCCATTTAAAGACTTGAGAACACCCAGAAGCAAGCCTCGGGCTTCTCTCCTGCTCTCACAACCCCCCCTCCTTTCTAAAAAAACATTCCCAGCTCCAACTGCAGGGTTTTGAGAGAACAGGGAGACAGAAGGAGAGCGCTTGGCTGCTTGGCTGATCAGGCTCTACGGAACTGCGCTTGCTTGCCAACGGCTCTCAGGATTTGTTTTTCCCTTGCAAAGAAAATCTAGGGGACAGTTTCTCCCGACTTCACGTTGGAGTTTTGAACCAAAGTTTTGGATTGGTAAACACCCCTGCCCCCTGCATGCGTGCGCACCCCCCCCCCCCACCAGAGGTGTGGGAGAAGCTGCAAAATAATGTCACGTTTCTTTCTTTTTTAAAACTAAGGGAGCTAACAATAATAGGTATGGTGACCCTATGGAAAGGAGGACAGGGCTCCTGAGTCTTTAATAGTTGTATAGAAAAGGGGAATTTCAGCAGGTGTCCTTTGCATGCCTGCAGCCCCTGGTGAAATCCCCTTTTCATCACAACAGCTAAAGCTGCAGGAGCCCTGCCCTCTTTTGTATCTGGTCATTCTATTGTAGCTCTAACTGTTGTGATGAAGAGGGGATTTCACCAGGGGCTGCCTGCCTACAAAGGATACCTGCTGAAATTCCCTTTTCTATGTAACTGTTAGAGATACAAGAGCTGTGTCTTCCTTTTCATATAGTCACCCTAATAATATGTGGGCCCTGCAAATGGTTGTACTGTGCCTCCCGTATGGTTCTCACCCTCGCAAACCCTCCACCCCAGCTGCTGACTGTCCTTCCTGCATCTTCTCCACCCCCAATTCTACCTCCTCAGACCCCCTTGCTCTTTCTTCCTCTCCCCACACATGGACACGGGCCAGCGCAGTCGATCGCCTTCCGTGGTTGAAATGCAACTTGTACCATGCGTGTCAATGGCTCGGCCATCACTTTTCACCGGGGATGGACAAATCTGTTGATATTGCTCCCTCACCATTTTTCATTTTTTTCAAATCTTGTTTATTTATTATCTTATTTATTAAAACATTTGTATCCTGCCCTATATCGTTGGGATCTCAGGGCGGCGTACAGATAAAATCAATTCAAGCCATGTAAAACAATGCATAATTTACATAGCTAAAACATATTAGACCATTAGCGAGCTAATACTAGTAAAAAAAAAAAATGTAAACAGTAAAACTATGTGTAGCTTTAGGCAAATGCAGCCCCCAAAGGCTTTGATGAAAAGCCACGTTTTAACAGGAGGGCATTCCACAACCAGATGCCACAACAGAAAAATTAGGTTCCAATGAAACTTTGAGAATTTCCCCCAATCCATTCATTTCTTGCCAAAATGTGAGAATTTTTATTTTAAGGTCATGTGAAAATCCAGATACATCTTTGTGTCCTTTTCTCCTAGCACAGGCATTCCTGTCTGCAATTTTGCCTAATGCCCATCTTTTTTTTGCAAGCGATTTTCTTAAGATGATGAAAAGTCTCCTGGAGTCGCTCCTCCTCTTCACCAGTACAACCTGTTTGTTCGCCTGCTTCTTGCTCTGGTAGGATGGTCGGGGTATCGTCTTTTACAGAAGACTGCCCTTCCTTTCAAGGGCTCTCCTGCCTAATTCCAGTTTAAAGGTAGGGAACCACCAGAAATACGGCCCATCAGCAGTTAGGTTCTGGGCAGCAGACTGTACAGGCAGGGAGACCTGGTCACAGTCCTCCACAGTATGGTCAGATCTAGGCCTGATCTACACCTGCCAGTTATCCCAGGGTCAGCTTGAGGTCATCCCTGTGCATCCAGATGATGCACAGAGGATCCCGGAGTCAACTGGGGATGACCTCTCAGTTGTCCTGGAATAACCAGGGCCGCGGTTTTCCCAATTTTCCCCATGGTCCCGAGACAACCCTGAGGATTATGGGCAGTGTGGCATGGGCTCCCAGGTCCTCCCACCTCCCCTTGAGAAATGGGACTCTCCAAAAGGGCATGGAGCTGCGTGGGGTGACTCCATGCCCATCGGGGGTGGGGGTGGGGAGCAATTCTGCTGTCCCTGGGATGGCTGTTGGTGTTTTCTGGCGCTTATCTTTCTGATATATTTTAAAAAACAAAAACTCACCGAGGCACTGGATTGGGGCCCTACAATTACGCAATTGCGTGAACCTCTCCAAAAAAACAACCCCCCCAAAACACGCCGCACCAGGAACATTCAGTTCTGGGACGACACTTTGGCGTTTAGACTCAGGGGGACAATCCTGGAAGCAGGCAAGCCCGGGATCATCCCTCCCCCCGGTCCCTGAGGGCTTCTTTGGTGTAGATGAAGGCCTGCTGTATTTCTATTGAAGTTACAATAATAATGTCTAAATGTGCTTCTACACACATCACTTTAGCAAATGCCGATGTCCTCTTTGGTCCTCGTTTTTGGCGATTCAGATGAGGACACCCTATGCTTTGACCCAGATAGCAGAGCAGCAGCTGCAGTTGCCACTGGTTGCATGTGCTCTGCTCTCTCTGTCTGCCCGAGCAAGCAAGCGGTAGCAAGGATGAAGATGAGGAGGCGGAGGCGGAGGAGGAGGAGGAGGAGCAAGAACGGATGGAGACAATGGCGGTGAGAAGGTGGACTCATGGAGGGAGGGACAGGCCCAGTCCAAGGCAGGTCCTCGCCTGAAGCGGGGACCTTTCCCGCTGACGGTCCCTTCCGCCCTCCCAATCTACTTGCCCGCTCCCTCAATCACTCTTTTTGGCACATGATGCGCATGCGCCTCAATGGTCTGCCCGCTCGCCCACCAGCTGGCTTACTGTTCCTTGCATGCACCTGCCTCCCCAGGGTGCCGCTCATGAAGTGTTTCCGCCTTCAGGAGCCAGGTGACGCCCGTGCATCGGGCAAGGTATCGCGAAAGGTCCTGGCATTTCCAGGACCTCTCACGATACTTTGAGGGCGGAAACACTGTATGAGTACCGTGCTGGGGAGGCATGGGTGCATGCATGCGCAAAGAACAGAAAGCCAGCTGGCCGACTGGTGGCCAGGATGGCGAGGCCAGTGAGCGGAGTGGAGCGGAGTGAGGCGGAGCTGAGCAGGAGGGGAGGGCAGGGGTGGTCCAGCGCACAAGGGAGCGAACAGCTATTTCTTGGTCCTATCGGCGGTCTGCATTGCAGGCAGGACCAAGAAGTAGCTGACCCTTTGAAGGAGGAGACTGCCGCTCTCCCTATAACCTGCCACCCGGTGCGCTCACTTCCTCTCGCTTCATGGTAGGGCCGGCCCTGGGAAAGGAGCCCTAGCCCTAGCCCTTTGTCCTAGGGCCCTTCAAAGTACAGAGGCGGTGCTATCTTTTAGGCACCACCAAGCAAAGTCCATCCCGTGCTTGACAAGGTCTTTGAGATGGTTTCAATTCTTTTATCTGCAGGCTCCACTGCTAATAGGTTGTGGTTTCACTGCTGCTCCATATTGGCATTTTTTTTAAAAAAGTATTTTATTTTTTGTTCAAAGCAGCCTGGGAGCCACTCGCTGCGAAAGGTGGGATGCAAATTAAGAAACAAATGAAATATTTCTCTACTCTTCAATACCTTGAGGGAGCCTAGAGGTGGAGATGCAGGTAAAGAGGTCATCATTATGCTTGCCCTGGGACTGACGCTCCTTCCCTGAGATAATCTCACAGGTCACCAGAGATATAGATTAGACCTCGGGTGTTTCCAGATAAGGCTTTTCTTGGGCAATCACCTGCCTCATTCATGGAATTTTATGAGGGCTTAGACATTGCTGCCTTCCACCCTCCTGGGTTTTCCCACCACGTCTTCCATTTTGTTTCTTACCGCAAAAAAATCTTTTAAGGAGGGAAAGTCAGAATAGCTGCACAAGGCCTTTGGACAAGTAGCCAGGAACC
Source organism: Anniella stebbinsi (assembly GCA_029215795.1). NCBI lineage: Eukaryota > Metazoa > Chordata > Lepidosauria > Squamata > Anniellidae > Anniella > Anniella stebbinsi. Next base: position 368,240,725 of record JARDYH010000001.1, read on the forward strand.
TCCTCTCTGGAAGCACCTCTAGTAAGTTAGATGATTTGGTACTCATTTTACAGTTCATAAGAACATCAGAAGAGCTTGCTGGATCAGACCAAGTATCCATCTAGTCCAGCACTCTGTTCACACAGTAGCCAACCAGCTGTTGACCAGGGACCCATAAGCAGGACACAGTGCAACAGCACCATCCCACCCATGTTCCCCAGCCAGTGGTGCATATAGGCTTATTGCCTCTGATATTGGAGAGAGCACATAACCATCAGGACTAGCAGCCGTTGATAATTTTCTCTTCCAGGAATTTCTCCAACATCCTTTTAAACCCATCCAAATTGGTGGCCATCGTCACATCTTGCGGTAGTGAATTCCATAGTTTAACTCTGCGCTGTGTGTGAAGAAGGACTTCCTTTTATTTGTCCTGAATCTCCCAGCAATCAGCTTCACGGGATGTGACCCCACTGGGTTCTAATACTTTGAGAGAGGGAGAAAAATGTCTCCCTCTCCACATTCTCCACACCATGCATAATTTTGTAGACCTCTATCATGTCTCCCCTGAGCCTCTTTCCCCCCCCCAAGCTAAACAATCCCAGCTGCTGGAGATGCTCCAGTCCCTTGATCATTTTAGTTGCCCTTTTCTGCACTTTTTCCAGCTCTACAATATATATTTTTAGGTGCGGTGAACAGACGCGTTCCTAGTGTTCTAAGTGTGGTCGCACCATAGATTTGCATAAAGGCAGTATGATACTGGCAGTTTTTTGGAATCATCAGACGAGCGTTTATTTTTCACGGTTGTTGCTGGGCTCTCACAACATCATCTGCGTCCTTCTTGTCTCCAAGCTCCTTCTAGCCTTCTGTCTGTGACCAAAAAAAAAGTCCCCAGTAACTCTGACTTATTTTTTGAGACGGAAGTTGCCACTATCTCCTACTGGGTGCAGGAGAAGCAGCGCAATTAAAACAGCCCACTGAATGGGCCACGACCACGTTGTTGACTTCCTCTTTCAAAAGAGGAAGTAATGAGGGACAAACATGCGGGTGGAGAAGCGATGGTAAGGAAACACGATTTCCCCCTGTGTGATGACACTTATATTCTCAATTCCTTTTCTTATCAGGCCTAACATGGAGTTAACATTCAAATTTATATATCTCTATCTATCTATCATCATCTATCTATCTATCTATCTATCTATCTATCTATCTATCTATTATTCATTTACTGGAAGGGTTACTGCCGTGAAAGGCAGCTAAGAAATATTTTAAATAAATAATTAACTTAATCAATTTATACACTGCTTACCATATTTAAGTGTGTGTGTGTGTGTGTGTGTGAATAATCTAAGTGATTTACAAAATAAAAAATAATATAATAATAATAATAATAATAATAATATTTATTTATAACCCGCCTCTCCCTACGGATCGAGGCGGGGAACACAATACACATACAAGCATGACAAAGTTAAAAAATTAAAACAAGAGAAACACATCTTATATCTTAATAATTACAAAAGCTTGTGAGTTAAAATGTTGCACTTTAGCAATGTTATCAATGCTCATGAGCATATTGTCATGCTGTGGGTCTGGCTAGAACTCAGAGAGCCGAGGAGGAGCAGTTATGGGCTGCCCCTCCCAAACAGAAGGTGCAGAGCATTGGCGATAGCGTGATGTGCACAACTATTTATCCAGCCATGGCCTAGATCTGCACCTGAGGTTTCCATTTCTCCCGCCCTTAAAAATGCAAATGCGTAGCCACAGCCACACGGACAGATTAGCTACCCGTCTCTGAAATGGATTTTCACCCTGCCTTGAAATCCCTTTGCCTTCTTCCGCTCTGGGAGATCCACAAGAGACAATTAAAGGACAGAGGCAGATGTCAACTCCCCGAGTGGTGTGTGGCTTGGCTCATGTGAAGCGGTGAGTTTGGAAGCTGAGAGTCAAGAGAGGCCCAGCTTGAATGGTGGGGCTCTGATGCACCGTCCGATGCCAGAGACATCGTGAGCTGCCAAAAAGCATTGTGGGATCCCTAAAAAAAGCACTCCTCACTCAACGGATCCTTGAGGAAATCTTCTTATCGAAAGCATGGTAGATGCCAGGGCACAACCCACCGGGAGGTTTTCCTGCTGATGCGCCGTTGGAATGAACAGGATTTGTGCAAACGCAAAGCCGTTCATTCCCAGAGTAAGGTTTGTGCAAGATGACTTCCAAGTGGATTGTGCCCTAGCAGAACACTTCTCTCTCTCTCTCTCTCTCTCTCTCTCTCTGTGTATGTGTGTGTGTGCCAACTGCTATTTCAGAACACAAGGAATGTGCATTTCATCCTCTGAAGCTACTTATTATCTCTTAGAAATGGCGAACGATATGGCCTCGGTGAATATTTAGGCTGAAATTCCGAACAGCTGCATAAACCTCAAAAAACAAAAAACAAAAAACCCAACCAAGATGCTACGGGGAGGCCGCTCAAGGGAACCAGGCATGAATTGTATGTTCTTCCCCATTAGAAGTATGTAAAAGGGGGTGGCAGAGGTATTTGGGCCACACCTTTCCCTTGATTTAGTAGAACTGGTAACGTGCTTAGAGTCTGCATTATGGTCAGATCTGGAGGTTGTATCTGAAGCAAGCAAGGTCCCTTATTTATTTGAATGTACTTGGAGAAGAGAATAAGAAAATAACCTCCATCACGCCTAATCCCCCGTTGGTTTGCCTCTGCATTTTGCAGAAGCGTGTCAAGCCTATGATCCCTTTCACCTGAAGAGCTGCTCTTTCGCTCCTTTGCTCGTTTGCTCTTCCACTCCACTCCACTCCACTCCACCCCTCCCCTTCTCCCTCCAGTCAGGTCCTGTCAGATGAGCACTTCAACCAGGCCGCCTTTCTGCCAGGCAAAAAAGGAATGGCCCTTTAGTCTGGCTCTTAGGAGGCATCGAGGGAGGACAATCCTGTCTCTGCAGAGATTCAGGCTTTGTATGATTTTAAAAAAGGCTTTCAGGCCTGGGATGCAAGGTTTGGTTTTGATATTGAGGCTTGGAGCCGGCTGCTGGGAGAGATGGCTTTTCCCTGCCAGGACCTGATGCAATCCATTCAAGCCTCCAGTTCCTTTAAAACTACGCGGAGACTCAGGGTGCATTAAATGCGCTTAGGGAAAAATAATCCAGACTTTTAGCATTCTAGGAAAGGCTGAGGAAGAGGCAGGGTGTCAGCAGGACAGGCATGGCGTCATGTGAGTACCGTGCTGCAAATCAGCATACCAGGCATGGTGAGAGTGCACTAAATCACTGGTGTGATGGACTTCAATCAGAAGGCAACTGTGGCATCTGATTCAAATGCTGTCAAAATAGGGATTTAATTGTGCTGATCCAAGATGAGTGTGTAGGCACAAACCCTTTCCAACTGTTCAAAAGTGCCATGCAGATCCAAGCCATTTGCTTTGGAAGGTTCTGCCAACCATCTCCTATGTATCTGTACAGGCAGAGGCAAGAACGTTGCTTCCCTTTCAGTATAGGGATCTCGGGATGGTTTTGTGTTTCCTATTTGGCAGGAACTGCCCATGAAGTCTTGTGCTTGAACCAATATAATAATAATAATAATAATAATAATAATAATAATGCTGCACTGAGATTTGCAAGAAATGACACTTGACAGCAAAAGAAAATAATAAAAAAAATCTGTCAATGATCACTGTGGGGAAAAAAAGATGCGTGCTAGCTGTTTTATGGGCACAAACATTTATTATCCACTCCTTGCTCCACTTGAAACTTTTACAGATTGCCGTGAACCACATGACCAGACTACTTAACCAAAGCGATAGGCAACTGGGTGGACTACAACTCCCATAACTCCTAACCATTGGACATAATAGTTCGGGTTGATGGGAGTTGTTGCTCAAGACATCTGGAGGGCAATCTGACCCATCTCTTTCCATGTCAGTGGGCAGTAAATCCACTCCAGGTTTCAGTCCGAACTCTAAGGGAGCTATCCAAGGTGCCAAGCAAAGCGCCTTGGAGAGCTCCTTTAGAGTTCTGAATGAAACCTGGAGTGGATTCACCACCTCACTGAAATCGGAGCCAGCTACGTATCCTTGTCTAGGTGAGTTGTTTTGGTCAGTTCACCCTGATGAGAACAAAATGAGAGGGACCTGCAGCAGAACATTGCTTCGCAAAGTGCTTCGGTTCAGGCTTCCCTTCAACTAGACAGCCATGCTCACATTCAGAAGACTCCGTTCCGTTCCCCCGTTCCCCGGTTTTACGTGTGTGTGTGTTTTCCCTCTAGCAGACACTCAGCATTCCGTGGCCACTGAGCATGCTCATTGGACCATTTGCACCCCCACCCCCATTTAGGGTTTCCCCACCAATCATTCTTTTGCACTTCTACCCACCTTGAGGTTCTTTCAAGCTTGCTGATGATCCCTCCTCCCTTGTGTGAGGAGATGGCTTTCTTCATTACAGGAGGAGCAGCCCTCGGAGAATTAATTTTGCTGCTAGTATATACAAGCTGGACCTGCAACAAAATGTTGCAGCGTGACATGCTCCTGAACAGTGTTTCAGCCAGCCCCTCAGCCACGCCCTCCCCCAGGGAACTCCATTCCATTCCCTCTCCTACCCAGCCTTCAGTAACCATTCCCCTGCCATTGGTGCATGCTCTGTTCTTATTTGGGCTATTTTGAGGTCTCTTTCTCTCTCCCCACCCCCCATTAGTTTTTTCCCCACATTATTATTATTATTATTATTATTATTATTATTATTATTATGTAATTCTGCAAACCTTGTGGGATTCCTGAGCCTTCCTTGCGTATGGGTGCTGCTGTTTTGGCTACATAAAGATTGGCACTTGCCTCTAAACAATGGAAATAGAAGGGATGTTGATGCTGGTGATGGCAGGATTACGGAGCATACCACTTTTGAACACAAGAACGTAAGAACATCAGAAGAGCCCTGATGCTGGATCAGACCGAGGGTCCATCTAGTCCAGCACTCCGGTCACTCACTAGCCAACCAGCTGCCCATGGGAACCCCACAAGCAGGACATGAGTGCAATTGTACCCTCTCACCCATGTTCCCCAGCAACTGGTGTACGTAGGCTTACTGCCCTTGTTCCTGGAGGTAGCATGGAGCCATCAGGACTAGTAACCATCAGGACTAGTAGCAATTGATAACACAGCAGCAGGTGGAGGGAACAACAATACAAGAAGAGTCCTGATGCTGGATCAGACCAAAGGTCCATCTAGTCCAGCACTCTGTTCACACAGTGGCCAGCTATCTGTCGACCAGGGACCCACAAGTAGGACAGGGTGCAACAGCACCCTCCCACCCATGTTCCCCAGCAAGTGGTGCACACAGGCTTACTGCCTTGGATACTGGAAGTAGCACTACAGATTGACTGCAGATATGGCTTTCTCTTCCTAATTTAGAATGCTCCCCCATGTAAAATGCTTGTAGTAAAGTAAACCAATACAACAAGGGTTATATAGTACCTTTCTCCCTGAAGTGCTAGATTAGTACATGCAGGGTGTCTTGCCTTGTTTGTTTTACAGGGGGAGAAATTCCCAAATTCATTTGGTGTAATGGATATTACAGTTTTGTGTTAGATCGGTGCGGCTGCTGCTATTATTATTATTATTATTATTATTATTATTATTATATTGCTTTGAGTGTCTATAGTGAAAAAAAAATTAATACATTTGGTATATGAAAGTATGTCCCTTTGAAATAAGGATTTGAAATGCATTGCTTTATAGTGTAGTTATTCTGTTTTTTTAGAGTAAGGTTATTAGTTAAACTGAACCCATATGGATAGGATCCTGTTGTACCCAAAATTAGGATTCATTTCCCCCCTTTCTTCCCCCCCCCCATTTCTTTTAAAAAAAGAAAAGTATTCCTGTGAAAGGGAAGCATCCAATATATTTGCAGTACTTCACTTGGGGTGATTAAGTTTCTAATCCTATTTGAGTTTGAGAGCGGTGGCCAGGGGGTGGTGGTGGAGAGGAAAAAATATTATTTCTTCCAGTGACTGGATTGTGCAAAGGGCTCTCAGCTGAGCATAAAGAGATCAGAAAGGGCTTTCTTTTCTTTTCTTTTCTTTATGCAGGTAGCAAAGTTTTATGAGAATTATATGAAACCCATTATAGAAAAAAAGAATATATGGGATGGAAAACAGTTTGGATGAGGAGAGTCAACCTGAAAGCATGAATCTAAGTTAAAATCTCATTATTTGCCCTTATTACTTGTCCGTTTCTGAGCATCTTATTATTATTATTATTATTATACTATTATTATTATGTCATGGCACCGAGGTGAGGCATTTCCACAAAAGTGGTATTTACCTGTCTTTCCTTCAGTCATTCCAGGGTGGCGATGGTGGATGGAGAGCGTTCAAGTTTTAAAAAGATGTAAGCTATTGCATATTTTTTAAAAAGAAAGATATATTCTGCATCTTATCCAAAAGCTCAGCTCAAGGGCTTTCTAACCCGAACCCACAGAAAAAAATGCCATCCTTTTAAATATTACTTTCACAGACATGTAGGCTGTGGATTGAGCAGGGACATGTTGGGAGGAACAGTGGACCATGGGATTGGCTTACTTTGAGGCTTCTGCTGGGGACTTCTGAATGAATTCACAACCGGATAGTCTCTCCCCAAAACGGAGAACAGCACTTTGGCGGGTCTCTCCAAGTTTTAAAGCATACACCAGCAGTGGAGGCTGGTGGCTTTGATGTCAGTAGGGCAGTGAATTCGCTCCGGGTTCCAGTCAGAAATCTAAAGGAGCTCTCCAAGGTGCCAGAGAGCTCCTTTGGAGTTCTGACTGGTTCTGGCTGAAACCCGGAGCGGATTCACTGCCTCACTGACATCACAGCCACCAGCCTCCACCGTACATCAGTGGTACAACCCTCCTCCAAATGAACACCTGTAGAGAGGCAGGTGATCAGGACAGAGGTTTTGTTGTAGTTATTGTTCTAACATGTCAGGAATGTAGAAACAGTTGTATAGCATGAAACGCAGCTTCAGATTCAAAAGAAATGTGGCTTGTGTGCTTCACAATGGAAGTGATACACACGGCCATTTAAAGCCCCCTCCCCATAAGTCCATTAACCATTAAGTCCAGGATTGCAAATCACCCACTAGCCCCACTGGCCTACACTCCAACCAATTCCCCACACTGGGTGGATTCGCAGGTAACGAGAAGCCACCATAGGGGAAGTTGCCCACTGGTCTTCTTGTTGTGGCGGTCGCTGCCGTTTTCAATATATGAGATGTGGTGGGTTGCGGCATGGCTTGCCGCTACATGTGAAGCCAGCGAGGGTTGTTTGTTGGGGTGCTTGATGGAATCCATTCAGGGGCGGGGGGGGGTTGCTGAGCTTTCAGCAGCTCGCTCCCCCAAACCCCATCCCCATGAGCTGGCCCAAGTCAATCTGCATCTGCCCCCCCCCCCCCGACATCAATAGAAAGTTCCACAAATAGTGGCTGCGACTGGTATAATTTTGCGCAAATTATGGTCGGAATTTGAGCAAATTATGGTTGGAATTTGCGCAAATAACACAATTTGCAGCTGCAATTTGCACACATTTCTATTGATATAAAAAAAAAAGTTCCTGGGTTTTGAAAAAGTTCGTGGCTTGGCTCACAAATGCAAGATGAGCTGGGCAGGCAACAGGGATCCGCTAAGCCCCCAAATGAGCAGATTTTCATTATTTATTTATTTATTTATATTCATTAATTTATTGCATTTCTATACCACCTAATAGCTGATGCTCTCTGGTCGGTTTACAAAAATTAAAACCATAACAATTATTCAAAATATAAAACAGCAACAGTATAAAAACATACTATAAAATACAATATAAGAGCAGAAGCAGGATAAAAACTGAGCAGCCATGCAGTAATTAATACGGATTTAAAATACAAATTTAAAACAGCAAAGTTAAAAATCAAACTGAAGAACTGTTAAAACACTGTGGAAACAAAAAGGTCTTCACCTGGCGTCTAAAGGACTATAATGTAGGTGCCAAGTGAACCTCTTTTGGGAGCTCATTCCACAGCCGGGGTGCCACAGCAGAGAAGGCCCTCCTCCTGGTAGCCTCCTGCCTCTCTTCCTTTGGCAGGGGATCACTGAGAAGAACCCCTGAGGATAATCTTAGGGTCCGGGCAGGTACATATGGGAGGAGGTATTCCTTCAGATAACCTGCCCCCAAGCTGTTTAGGGCTTTGGATGTTAATACCAGCACTTTTCAAGAGATGGAATCTCTATTGACAAGGCACTCAGAACCTATGGGCTATTTTAGGGTTACGGGTGGATTGTCCAGCACCCCAAGCTGGTGATTGTGGCGGGAAGCTTGCAAGCCTGGCCCCCGGAAGCTGGCAAGAGGGTGCGGAGCAGCTCAGGTGCCGGTCCTGCCTGGCAATCAAGGCAGGAGCTCTGGCGCTGGGCCTGTCTGCCTGGGGAATACGGGAGGAGCTGGGCCGGGAAGCTGCGGGTGATTGCGCAGCAGAGCTGGCGATCTCGTGGTGGAGCTGGTGGTGGCGGGAGTGAGTCCCAGTCCTCCTTTTATTCCTGGACCTCGCTACTGACAGCCGTCCCAGGCACTGCTTCCTGGGAGTTGTGGGCTGCATGGGGCCACCGGGGCTTTGGCGAGAAATGACGGATCTGGCCTAAAATGGCGGATCCGGCCCACTATCCCTCCCCGATTCGCATCCGGACCTCTGGATCCGAATATTTGCACTGCCCTATCCCAGGTGGTGGCCATTGCCACATCTTGTGGAAGTGGATGCCAGAGTTTAACTACAGTATGTATTGTGTGAAGAAGTCCTTCCTTTTATTTGTCTTGAATCTCCCACCAATCAGCTTCATGAGATGACCCCTTTGGGTTCTAGTATTATGGGAGAGGGAGAAAAATGCCTCCCTATCCACTTTCTCCACACCATGCATGATTTTGTCCAGCTCTATCATGTCTCCCCTTAGCTTCTCCCTCCCCGCCTTAAGCTAAACTATCCCAGCTGTTGTAACCTTTCCTCATAAGGCAGATGCTCCAGGCCCTTGATTATTTCAGTTGCCCTTCTCTGCACCTTTTCCAGCTCTACAATATCTTTTTTTTTTACGTGTGGTGACCAAAACTGTACACTGTATTCCAAGTGTGGCGCACCATCGATTTTTTTTTTTTTTAAAGGCAGTATGATATCGGCAAACTGCCTTTATCCTGTTTTTCAAAGTGGCAAAGAGAAAGAAACTCAAAACATAAGAACAGTAAAACCACAGTGGAAAGTTTTTAAATCATAGATTAGAAGAGTTGGAAAGGGCCTATAAGACTATCTAGTCCAACCCCCTGCTCAATGCAGGAATCCACCTTAAAGCATCGTAGACAGATGCGTGTTCAGCTGCATCTTGAAGGCCTCTAGTGTGGGAGAGCCCACCACCTCCCTAGGTCACGGGTTCCATTGTCGTACTGCTCTAACAGTCAGGAAGTTTTTCCTGATGTCCAGGTGGAATCTGGCTTCTGATGGCCTTCCCTTGTGGTTTGTCCCCAGCATTGCAAGGGTTCTACTTAGCTTGCCATGGGTGCTAGGAATTGACACAAAAATCCTCCATGAATTTATCTCTTTTAAGGGCAGCTAAGTTGGTGGCCATTGCCACACTTTGCGATAGTGAATTCCATTAAGTTAAGTGTGTGTGGTGCGCAGGAGTATTTCCTGTTGTCTTTCCTGAATCTCTTATTGATCATTTTCATTGGTTGACCCGTATTATGAATGAGGAAAATGACAACAACAACAACAATCATCACTGTCCTCCCACTCTGCATACTTACATAGTTCTCTATCCTTGGAAGGTGACCATATGAAAAGGAAGACAGGGCTCCTGTATCTTTAACAGTTGTAAAGAAAAGGGGATTTCAGCAGGTGTCATTTTTATGAATGCAGAACCTGGTGAAATTCCCTCTTCATCACAACTGTTAGAGCTACACTAGAATGACCAGATGCAAAAGAGGGCAGGGCTCCTGCAGCTTTAACTGTCGTGATGAAGAGGGAATTTCACCAGGTGCTGCATGAATACAAAGGACTCCTACTGAATTTCCCTTTTCTCTGCAACTGGAGCCCTATCCTCCTTTTCAGATGGTCACCATATAGGAATCTAATGTTATCTATTCTTCTTCTTGATCCGTTTGAGATCAGATTGGGCTGCCTTGGCCTGAGCAGACGAAGTGCTTCAGGCCAATTGGCAACGGCCAGCTGCCGCCGCCTCCTGCTTGCCCACGGGACGTGTCTGAACCATCCACATGCACCCATTCTCCATGAGAGCTGCTCTGGCCTGCCGTAGATCTACTGTAGGAAACTACGGCAGCCAGAAATGGCCTTTTCTAGGGGAGTGGGAGGGGAGTCCTATGGAAACCCAGCCAGCTTCTTTTTTTTTTTTTTTGTAATAATTTTTATTAATTTCAACACAATAAACATACACAATATAATAAACAAACAACATAACCCTCAACAATCCCCCCGTGCACCCCCACCCCCTGAGACCTTCTCTTAATCATTCTTCATCCTTCCAAAATTTTAACGATTCTTTTGAAGGTGTTTGTCCCTTCCCCGATCTTAAAACATATTCCAAAAAGGGACTCCATATTTCTCCAAAATCACTCTTACTGGACATTCCCCTCTTTATTTTCATTTTGCATGTCAACATATCATTCAAGGCCATATCCCAAATTTCTTTATACCACTCTTCTATTGTATAGCTTCCTTGCCCTTTCCAATTTTTAGCAATCAATATTCTAACAGGTGCCAGGAGGTTGTTTACCAATTCTCTATTAGTTATATGCTCATTCCCACTATCCCATATTGCTAGTAGAGCTAACTTTGGGTTTAATTCCAATTTACTTCCAATTATATCACTTATTTCTTTAAAAACCCTTTCCCAAAATTTTTGTACATGTTCACAGCTCCACCACATATGAAAATAGGTTCCAACCTCCTGACACCCCCTCCAACAATTCTTAGACACTTTTTTATCAATCTGGTGAGATCTTACAGGTGTTAGATACCATCTCCACACTGTCTTATAGTAATTCTCCTTAATTCTAATCGACAACAGCTTTAACATTCTTACTTTCCATATCCTCTCCCAGTTATAATCATTAATTTTTCCCTTTACATCTACTTCCCAAATCTCTTTTATAACATTGAGTGAGTCCTGAAATTCCTCCTCTATCATTATTTTATATATCTCACTAGTCAGCCCTTTCTTAGCTCCAACTTCCTCTTTTTTTCCTGTTAGTTCAATTAAATCTTCAAATCTAGTATTATTTCTACATTTCTTATTTTTCAACCTCCATTCCTGAGTCCATTTTCCCAATTGTAAACATTTGAACCATGCTATCTTTTGTCCTTTAAACAACTCTTTAATATGCTCACTGTCCTTCATCTTTTCCATCCAATTCCTTAACTTAATTATATCTTGATCATTCAGTCTCGCTTCTATCTCTACTTTTAATACCCTTGGGAAGTTTCCCACTACTACAACTGGGGTGAGTGGAGAGTCTCCTGGTATCAACTTCCCCCTAAACTTCTCCCAGATCTCTAAAATATTTTCCAGCAATGGGTTGTCCAGTACCTTCAATTCTTTCTTTTGCATTTTAGTAAAGAATATATTTTCCAATTTAAAATCTACATCTCCTGTTTGCGGTTCCAACCATTCCAAGTCTTCCTCCCCTAAAATACCATTAATAATATATCTTAACTGATTAGCAATATAATAATACTTAATATTCGGAAGTCCTAAACCTCCTTTCTTTTGAGCCTTGTACCATAACCCTTTATTTATCCTAGCTCTTTTATCCCCATTACAATAAGCATTAATCATATTTTGCCAACTTTTGATCTCCGCTACTGAAATTCTAATCGGTAGCATTCTAAACAGAAAATTAACCTTAGGTAAAATCTTCATTTTAATAACCGCTATTCTACCAAACCAAGAATGTTTTAATTTTCTATATATCTCTAATTTCTCCCCTACCTTTTTTCTTAACATTACAAAATTAAGTTCCTGTAATCTTTCTAAATCTTTATCTATATTAACTCCTAAGTATCGTATTATATTTTTATGCCTTAATCCTAACTTAGCTTTACACTTCTCCAACTCTTCCTTGTTGTAATTATACAACATCATTTCTGACTTCCCCCAATTAACTTGCAATCCCGTAATTTCCCCAAATTCTCTCAAATGCTTCTGAATCGTCTCCCCACTTTCTAGGGGATCTTCTAATGTCAATAATGTATCATCCGCAAACATATTCATTTTAATCTTGTCGTTTCTTCCTATCCCCTTTAATCTTCCATCTTCCCTTATTACATTTGCTAAAATTTCTATCACTATTGCAAATAAGATCGGTGAAAGTGGACATCCTTGCCTAGTTCCTTGAGCTAGTGTAATCTGTTGCGTTAACCCATCATTAACCATTATTTCAGCTTTATTTTTTTATACAGCTGGTTAATCACGCCCATAAATGTATGTCCGAAACCCAGCCAGCTTCTGATTCAAACCGAATCCAAAGTGGGTCAGGGCAGTGCCGAGGCAACCCGAATCGAATCAGGGCCGATTCGGAAGCTCTGAATTGGCCTCAGAGTTGAATTGCCAACTTGTCCTAAATGAACTCTTGAGGCATACATGACAATCTGAAAATATCAAATAAAACACTCAGCAAATAAAATTTTAAACAGGAGAACAGAGAATATCAACAGTGGAATTGAAATCAAGAATAGCAATAATCAACTGATGGCTTATTTAAAAAGAAAACCGTGTGTGTGTGTATGTGTGTGTTGTGTTTGAGAAAGAGAGAGAGAGAGCGCAAGACTGAGTATGCCTTGTTAGACAAGAGAATGGTGCTGCTACTGAAAAGGCCATGTTTCATTTAGAGTGTCTTCTGAGGTCTTTCCGTATTGACAAGAGCTCTGTTAGTTGGCAACTAACAGATTTCTAATTGAAAACTTCCCCTCTTGGCAATGCTCCATAAAGTTAAATGAAACACCACCATCTAGTGGCCCATGCTATCCTGCAATAATTTTAAATAGTGCCATTATCTCTGATCTTTTTAAAAGTGAAATTACTGGGAGATGTCCTGGAGGTTGACAGTTTCATGTAAAAGACCCACAAACTTCTGTGAGTGTCCAGTCAGGAACATACAATAAATCACTCATGTAGAGAAACTCCTAGCCCAAAGTGAAAACTAGCAGTTTGAATTGGTCCTGGCAAATGAATGGGAGCTTTGAGAATCGGTTCTTTCCAGCCAGCTCTAGGTAACAATATAGTTGGCGCCTTCTGGGCCAGTTGGAGTTTTTGATTTCTTGTCACCACATTTATTTAGGAGTGAGTCCTGCTGGTTTCAATAACTCTCTCACCCGGGTCCCTTTGCTTAGTGGCACTTAATGGTTGAAATGCTCTAATTTCAAGGCTCAAATCTACCCAAAGGCCCATCATGACATCACAGAAATTCTGTCTGACCCATAATCCTAAAATAGGCTGGTATTTTTGACTCCACCCCTTTCCCCTTCAGCCCCACCCACCCCTGGAATGCCCCCCCAATCACCTCTGAAATGGAATTCAGTTCTCGGGGTGAAAGTTGTTCTGCACCCCTGCACTATGGGATAGCCCAAGTCATGATTCTCTACTCTCAGTCGTAGTTCACCACTTCCAGTTTGGGAAGAATAACAGTACTGGCTGACTCTGCAAGGGTGTTGTGACAAGGTTTACTGATGGTCATGTCTGTGCGGTCAACTCCATCTTTCTGTCTAGATACAAACAGAATTATTACCGTTGCCATCATATATCTCTTCTACTCCACCACAATGTGGTGTTGGGTGGATGGATGGGTGAAATCCAGTTCTTACCCAAGCTAGCATGGTCCAGAAGGGTTCGAAACCCCCTGGAGGGTGTTGTCTCCGATGCCAGTGGGGTGATGAATCCACTTCAGGTTTCAGTCAGAACTAGTCAGAGCTCTCTGACTGAACCCTGGAGTGGATTCACAGCCCCACTGTTGTTGGAGACACCAGCCTCCAGTGTCTGAAATGTGATGATGCAAGCATTGTCGGTACCTATTGGCTAATGCTGGTGACCTCACCAATGAGGTGACCCTCGCCCCAACACACACTCATGCCAAGTCACACCTCTCATAGAAGGGATTTCAGAGGGGCTGCCTGCCACCAGAGCTGAAACAGAGTCATCTGAAGGCAAAGCGTGGTGGAAAGCGTTGCATGCTTGATGGTCCAGGCATCAGAAATCCGTAGCATTCCTGGGGAGGAATAGGAAGGGCTGTTAGCTTGTTTGTGGCTCTTTGGCTGTTAGCTTGTTTGTGGCTCTTTGGCTCTGGAGACAAATCCACTCAAGGCACATTGTGTGCGTGTGTTTATAACCTAGTACACATTTGCCAAAGAGGCAAGCCGTTGCTAGACTCTTCTTTCAGATTGTAGCAGGATTCCTTGCTGCCTAGCCACAAACGACAATGATTTCCTCATTGGACCCCAAAGGTCTGTCTTCCAATGCTGGAGAGGCGACACGTATATGGAGCACACGTTGGCAAGGCCAAATGGCTTCTTTCGTCCACACTGATTGCCCAGATTATGAACTAGAGCGATCTGCGCATTTTGTGGGATGGTGTACCACAGGACCGAGCGACCGTACAGCTGGCCAATGGGTTCTGGGTGGCTTGGGACCCACAGCAATCCTGCCCAGGTACGCACAACAGGACAAGCGACACTGCGGGGTTATTTATGCTAATCCACCACTACCTCCAGCACATGATCAGGGAGGGGAAATGTATGAGCTGCTGTGGCTCGTTCCTCCCCTGTGAGTGTGTGAACCTGTCCACTCTCTGGGAGTCTGTGTTGTGCTGTGTTATTATCCTTTACTCTGAACTGGCTTGCATCCAGGGGGTGCAGACAGTAAGGCAAACTTACTCAACGTGGCACCCTCCCAATGTGTTGAGCTATAACTCCCATAGAAGATGGCTGGGGAAGATGGGAGTTGGAGTTACGCAAGAACATCAGAAGAGCCGGATCAGACCAAGGGTCCAGCTAGACCAGGGCAGGATCTACACTACTGCTTTATCACGGTTTATAATGGTTTTGACAACTGTTTAGGTCCAGGACACATGATGTACACACACCGCTTTCAAAGTGTTATATCCTGCTTGGTGCAGATCTGGCCCAGCGCTGTGTTCAAACAGTGGCCAATCAGCTGTTGACCGCAAGCAGGACACGGTGCAACAGTTCAGCGTATCTGATTGACAGCTAGAGCAGGGCATCCATGGAGCTCGTAGTCCGAGGCCAGCTGTACCTGGGCCCTGAGTGCTTTATCACTGATTTGCCCATGCAGATTCATCACTGATAGCCACAACATCGAGGGATTACCTGCACGTGTTCATTGTTTACCTGTGTGGGGGAGCGGCCCCTCGATGGCGCACTCATCAGGTGAGGGGCATGTCTGTGTGGACCTAGGCTTTGCCTTAAGGTGAGCCATGCAACTCTGCCATGAATCTCCCTTTTACAGGCTGCCCCCGTCCCGTCCTACCGCTCTGGCCCATCTCCTGCGTTGGTGTGCACTCTTAGAAAAGAGATGGACTCGACTGGACCAGACTGAACAGCTGCCCCAGCCCAGCCCACAACACCCAACTTTGCCTTTGAATAGGATCTTACAGGACTCCTCGTAGGCAAAGGTTGAAATGCGGTTGGGGAAGGCTTGGACTGAACATCTGGAAAAGCCCCAGATGTTCTATGCAAACTCCACTAAAGCTAAAGGGAGACCTTCCTGTCGAGTGCCAGGCTGCCTGCGCAAGATCGTCTCCCCAACCATTGCCTTTTGGGGAAAGAAAGAAAGAAAGAAAGAAAGAAAGAAAGAAAGAAAAGCTCCGGAGAGATTGACAGAGTCCAAGGGGGTGGGACATCCCCTTGAAGATCCCAGGACCGGGAGGAGGAGGAGGAGGAGGAGGGAGGGAGGGAGGGAGAGAGAGGCGGAGCTTGCGCTTTGCTGATTGACAGGACGGTGCGAGGAGTGCCTCCTCGGACCCACGTGACTCTCCCCGGGGCTGGAAGAAAAGCAGAAGGCAGCTTGCTTGGGAGTTTCATTATATTCAAATATATGCATTTTCCAGGAGCCACTCCGGAGCACCAAGACGCGGCGATCGCCTCCAGCCAGCAGCTCCAAGAAGCAACGCGCAGCAGCAGCAGCAGCATCGAGCCTCTCTCGGCCAGCCCGACCCCGGATTTCCCCGCGCGTCCTGCTCCACACTGGCTGTCAAGAACCATGGACTGTTTCTACCTGCCTTGCTTTCTGTCAGTGAGTAGAGCTTTCTCATTCCTTGTGGACTCCTTGGGAAGCAAATGCCGATGCTCGGGCTAGGAAAAGGTTCAAAGCGCGCGTGTGAGTGCGTGTGTGTGTGTGTGAGTGTGTGAGAGAGAACGCCTTTTGTTGTTGCGGATTCTCAAGTTTGTCGTTCATTTCTTCGCCACCTGAGAAACTCATGGTGTTCACGTTGTTCGGGGTAGGACTTTGGTGGCAGCCCTCTCCTGACTTACTCGAGAGTAAGCCCCGTGGAACAAAGTGGGACTTACCTCCGAGTAAACATGCATAGGATCGGTCTGCATTTTTTTTTTTAAAAAAAAGCAAAATATATAGCTTCTTTCCCACCTCCTGGCTTCTAGAAATGTTGGTTAAAAAAAAAAAAACAGCTTTCAGGCACAGGCGGGGTCATCCTACCCCCCCCCCCCCCCATTTTGATCGCCCGCTGCGATCCACAAAGCACTTACTCCGGAGAAGTGCTGGAGCAAAACCCTCACAATCCCCCGCGGATGGGACCCTTCCCCCGGGACCTAGTGGTTAGCGACTAGCAGCTCTGAAGGACTCGTCCCACACTGGCTCGGAAAGTCCGACGCGTTGACTTCAAGGGACCTCTCGGCACGGAAGTTCGCTGAACAATAAACGAGGGGATCCTCGCCCCCGCCCGCCTCCCCCGCGTTATTTATTCCTTTTCGTGTGGTTGTGTTTGGTTTTGTCCCGAAAAGCAGAAAGCAGCCCTGCTTGGGAGGGAGGGAGGGATGGATTGAATGAGTTTTAGGAGGTGGAAAAACAGATCGTGCCTTCGCCAAAGATGGATTTTGAGCATGTTGTAGTTAGGAGAGTGTGACTAGGATGGGCGACTATTATTTTTTATTTTATTTTAAAAACGGAGATCGTTGGTCAGATAAGCGGAGACTTAAAAACGGGGGGCGGAAGAAGGGGGGCTATAATTGCGCAGCCCCCACCCCCAAAGAATCGACTGTCAATACAAGATCGCCCTGCATATGCTGCTTCGGCGATCGCCTCTGATTATTATTATTATTATTATTATTATTATATTATTATTATTATTATTATTATTTTAAAGTTGTCCTCCGTGTGTTTGTGTGTGTGTTTTCCTCCCTTTCCAAAGCAGCAGCAGAGGCTTTTTTTTTTGGGTGTCATCTTTGACCAATCTTGTTTGTTTGTTTGCTCCGGCTCCCTCTCCCCACCCCTCCCTCCCTCCTTCCTGCCCCCCCTCTTTCAATTCCAACCCCCCAGAGACACCATGACGCCTGGTAACCGAATGCTGATGGTCATCCTATTATGCCAAGTGCTGTTAGGAGGCACTAACCGTGCCAGCCTGATACCCACCGAGACAGGGAAGAAGAAAGTAGCCGGCGACCTGCAACAGCAGCAGCAACAGCAGCGAGGCGGGCCAGGAGGGGAGCGCCAGGGCGCCTCGGCTGCTCCACGCCGCCCCTTCCCCAGCCATGAACTCCTGCGTGGGTTCGAGGCCACCCTCCTCCAGATGTTCGGCCTCCGCCGGCGGCCTCAGCCCGGCCCGGCCCCCATCATCCCGTCGTACATGCTGGATCTCTATCGCCTCCAGTCCGGGGAAGAGGTGGAAAGCCTGCACGACCTCAGCCTCCAGTACCCGGAGAAATCCACCAGCCGCGCCAACACCGTGAGAAGTTTCCACCATGAAGGTTCGTCCCCCGAGTGGAGGTTCCCCCCCCCCCCGTCCCTGGGTGTGAGAATGGAGGTAGGGAGTCGTGTAACGTATAGGTGGCGTGGAAGCATATATAATATTACTGGAATGGGGGGTGGGGTGGGGGTGATGGGATTCCAGAAAAGGGAGGGTGGGGGTGGCATCTGACAACAGCCCCCAGGCCGGCGCACTCTTGCATTGGGGCTTACTTCCGAGTAGGAGGACCGAGGACCGAGCTGCAGGGAGATGCATGGAGGCAAAAGGCGTTGCTTGGAAGCGGTGCGCTGGGGTCGGGGTGCGGGACAGGCAAAGCTCCATCTCCTGAAAAGTTTCTTGCCTCTTCCCCGCCTGTAACTTTTGCCCAATCTTCAGCAGCATTGTGAGCTTTGGCTAGGATGGATGTGGACTGAAACCGGTTTCGGGTGGATTATTTCAGCGTGTAGACCTATAAGGAGGGGGCCTGATGAGGGTGCTCACTGCTCCCCCCCCCCATTTTTTCTTTTGCACGCTCATCTTCAGCGCTGCCCTCAGACCGAACACTTGGGGGGAGGGGTGTCTGTCTGTGAGGTCATTTCTGCGCTGACGTCGGGATCGGAGGAAGCGCGTTTACACACGGCAAAAACCGGCCCGTTGGTTTTGGATTTCTATATTTGTTTGCTTTGCGTTTTCATCTTTTCAGAGAGGAAAAAGGGGTGGGGCGGGGGGACCGGAGAGCAACTTTGTACGATCAAGAGTGACATAGACATTTCTGTTCTACAATTAGCAATTAGCAATATTATCAAATAATAGTCCTTTGGTAGAGTACTCTGTGTGTACAGGCTGAAGGATCGCCCTCTCCTTCCAAGCATTCCATCGGACCGCAGCCACTCCAGATTTCACTTCGGTTTTGTCGCTCCCACCCACCCTCCTCTTGCTCCTCCTCCCTTTCCCGGCCCAAACCTAGGAGTTTATGTAGAAAGAAATATCAATGTCCTCGTCACCGCCTTTAAAAACAAAACAAGCCTGCTCAAGGTTGCTCTTTTGTTTTGGGACATGGGGGGGGGGGGCGGAGGAGATTTTTCTATTCTTTTTAACGACCGACTTGAATTGCTACAGCTGCGCCTGTTGGGGAAAAAGCAAAACCAGAGAGGAAAGGGTTTTTTTGTGCCACTGGATCCAAAGGTTTCCGAGCGGGTGTTTGCCTCTTCCTCCAACAACGCAAGAACGATCGGAAGTCTCAACCTGCTAGGGAGATACATCCTGGCTTAAACCAGGAGCCTCAGTTTAGCAAGGTGTGTGTGTGTGTGTGTGAGTGAGTGCGCGTGTTTAGGTGCATGAGTTTCCAAAGCAGAACTTTTACAGAAAACTTAAGGAGGAAATGTAGCGTTAAAAACATCTGCCTCCATTGTCTGTTGCTATTATTATTAGTATTCCCTATGTGGTAGAGGACCATCGGCTGTATTCCACAATCCGTTTTCTCTAGAGTAATTCTGTTTAAGTCCACCAAGCTGCTCTGGAGTGTACTGTGGACCAGTTCTGTCGGTTGCTGGTGGAAATCACCAAGTGTTCCTGAGAGCCAGAGCAAGCGTGTGCCTGCATATCCCATCTGCTAGACTTTCGAAGGAAGGGGGGGGGGGGATGTTGCACGCTGCTAGTGCAAGGACGGCAGAGGGGGAGAAGGAGACTGAGATAAGAGAGGGGGCAGCAGCTTCTTTGGAAGACCATGCAAGGAACACGGGCGCTTGCAAGATGCTGGTCCCAGAGCTGGAAATCCAGCGATGGGGAATTTCACGGGGGCTTAAACTGCTTTGCTGCCTGAATGAAGAGCCTCTCATTTCTCAATAAACATAGTCAGAGGTGCCGGGGCTTAAGCTTTGCTGGGAATCAGAACCATCCGCCGGGGAACTCCTGCTCATGAATCCTAAACGTACGGATCGCAAGCTCCTCGGGGCAGAGACTCTTTCTGTGGTTCTTGACTCTGTAAAACGATGGGCACATGGACGAGGGCGATGAATCAACCGAATAATAAATACCAATTTATTAGTTGGGGGGTTAGCGTAGGTTAGGGGTTAAAGCGAGGGACTCTGCACTCTGCACCTGCTTAGGCAGAGGGTACGATTGGCGGCCGGGGCTCAGCCTTGGCCATGTATAAATCCAGCCAGGACAACAGGAGCGGGTTGAAAATCTTCCCTGGGGAGCAGACTTCGTGCAACATCATCTGAGTTTCAAGTGCAAACTCTTTGCCCCAGGTACCTTGCATCCCAGTCCTATGCAAGGTAACTCCGAAGGCAGTCCCGCTGATTCTAGTGGGATTTACTCATGTGTAAATGATTGCAGCCCGGCTGCGCTTCGCTTTCTTTCCGATCAAGCCGTGCTCACGATTGCAGGCAGGGCTGCGATCCTAGGCACCAATTCCGTCCCTTTGACCTCGGCGGGAAAGGATTTCCGTGTCCACGGGCCTATGATGGGGCTACTACGATCCTGGGCACGTCGATGCAGGACGGGCCTCTCCCCGCGTGGCAAGCGAGCGGCACGTCCTCAAGCGGAAATGTGGATAACGCTCGAAGGCCTTTCCGGGGGTGGCGGTGGGGGGCAATTCCTAAAGGCAGATGCAACCGACCAAACGAAGGGCGCCGCCGCGTGTGCTTTTCAGGGCGCGGGGAAGGGCCTTCCTCCTCCCCCAACCCTCACCCCCGATGCCCGAGCAAGCGGATCGCGCCCAGATCCGCCCCCCTCCCCGTGACCCCTGGCCCAGCCCAGCCCCGTCTCTGCCTGTTTTGTCTGGACTTGCCGGATTGTGTCGTCTCTCCTGTTTGCTGTTCTTGGGCTCACGTCTCCCGTCGCCTCTTCCTCCCCCTCCCCCTCCCCTCTGCAGAGCGCCTGGAGCACGTGGCCGGCCCCTTGGACCCGCCCGCCGGCCCGCTGCGCTTCTTCTTCAACCTCAGCAGCGTGCCGTCCAACGAGGCGATCTCCTCCGCCGAGCTGCGCCTCTTCCGACAGCAGATCCGCGAGGAGGGGGAGGCGTCGGCGTCCTGGGAGCGGGGCTTCCACCGGATCAACGTTTACGAGGTGATGAAGGCCCTGCCCGGGGGGGACGTGGTCAGCCGGCTGCTGGACACCCGCGTGGTGCACCACAACGCCAGCCGCTGGGAGAGCTTCGACGTGAGCCCCGCGGTCATCCGATGGACGGCAGGCGGCCAGCCCAACCACGGGCTGGCCGTGGAGGCGCTGCACCTCCACCCCGCGCAGACTCAGCAGGGCAAGCATGTCCGGATTAGCCGCTCTTTACCTCAAGGGGGCCGCCTGGGCGCCGGCGACTGGGCCCGCCTGCGGCCCCTGCTGGTCACCTTCAGCCACGACGGCCGGGGCCACGCGCCGCTCACGCGCCGCCGCCGCCGGGCCAAGCGCAGCCCCAAGCACGCGCGGCCGCGCAAGAGCAAGAAGAACTGCCGCCGCCACGCGCTCTACGTGGACTTCAGCGACGTGGGCTGGAACGACTGGATCGTGGCCCCGCCGGGCTACCAGGCCTTCTACTGCCACGGCGACTGCCCCTTCCCCTTGGCGGACCACCTCAACTCCACCAACCACGCCATCGTGCAGACGCTGGTCAACTCCGTCAACGCCAGCATCCCCAAGGCCTGCTGCGTGCCCACCGAGCTCAGCGCCATCTCCATGCTCTACCTGGACGAGTACGACAAGGTGGTCTTGAAGAACTACCAGGAGATGGTGGTGGAGGGGTGCGGGTGTCGCTGAGGGGGGAGGGGGGAGGGGGAGGGAGCCGCTCTCCCCCCTCCCTCTCCCCACCATTCCCCCTCCCCAAATCCACAGGCACGGGGGAGGTGAAGAGGGAGGGGGAGGCTTTCCTCCCCCCTTCTCCCTTCCCCCCCATTCCTAGCATGGGGCGCGGGTCTTTTATTTTAAAAGGAAATCATGAAAACACCCCCACCCACCCCCAACTTCTCTTCCCCCCCCCCCCGTACACACCACACACACCACACACACAGGCGTGCCAGCCAAAAGCAATACAAAATCCCCTTCCGTCCGTTCACCTTGACCTTATTTATGACTTTACGTGCAAATGTTTTGACAATAATGATCATATATTTTGACAAAATATATTTATAACGACATATTAAAAGATGAAAAAATAAAATAAAGCGAGTCATTATTTTAAAGGTAAATGCTATATGGTTGTTGTTGTTGTTGTTGTTAAAATCCTGTGTTTCTGTCTGAAAGTGGCTATGGCTAGGGTGATTAGGTTTTCTTTTCTTTCTTCATCCCCCCCAGGCAGCGGGAGTAATTTCCACCCCTTTGGTTTTCCAGTTGTCGTACAGCCTATCTACACTATTGCTTTAAAACGGTTTATAACAGTTTTAAACCGGTTAATAAAACTGTTATAAACTGTTTTAAAGCAGTAGTATAGATAGGCCCCAAATTGCTCACTCTCCTGCCTGATCTTTCTCCAATCTCTTGCGAATGCAGTTTTGGGAATCGTTAGGATTAGACACCCTTACCCCCCCCCCCCCATAAATGTGACCCTCCTTTTCCTTCACACCTCTCTAACTTTGAGCATTTATTTTTAAATGAACACACGAGGACTTTAATTGTTGCTTTGACTGATTAGCTCCAGCCCTGTGGTTTGTGTAATTAATATCTAGGCAGAGACCAAGGGAGAAAGGGCTCCCTGCTATTCTTTCCTGTTCTGAAATGACCTTGCCTTGGATCCAGATTTAGTCTTACTTCGAGTAGACCCGTTGAAATCAGCGAGACTTTAAGTTACTCATGACTACCTTAAGCCCTGTACATCTATCTAAAATTATTTCTAGGCCATCTATAAGGATGGAACCCTTTATTGATTCCAGTAGGACTTCTCTAAATAGAACCAAATTGGGATGCATCCTTCTCTCTCTCTCACGCACACACAGCTCTCTATTGAAGTGTGTACTTTTGATCAACATTCTGTGTTGCTGGGAATGCCCCTTGTGTGGGCCATATCTCTCCCCCTTCACTAACTCTAGTGGTCCAGGCAGCCTTACAAAGCCAAGGATGCTGATTGAAACCTCCATCACACCTCACCCCCCCCCCCCCCGTTTGCCTCCGTGTTTTTTTTTTAACCTCTGAGGCAGAAGCGCATCAAGCATGTGCTCCCTTTCACCTGAAGAGCTGCTCTTTCGCTCTTCCACTCTATCCCACCCCTCCCCTCCCCTTCTCTTTCTTCCTCCAGTCAGGTCCTGTCAGATGAGTACTTCAATCAGACCACCTTTCTGCCAAGTAAAAATGGAACAAACCTTTAGTCTAGCTCTTTGGGGGCATAGAGGGAGTACAATCCTGTTTCTGCTGAGATTCGGGCATTGTATGATTTTAAAAAAGGCTTTCGAGCCTGGGATGCAAGGTTTGGGGTTTATATTGAGGCTTGGAGCAGGCTGCTGGGAGAGATGGCTTTTCCCTGCCAGGACCTGATGCAATCCATTCAAGTCCCCAGTTCCTTTAAAACTACACAGAGGCTTAGGGCGCATTAAACGCGCTTAGGGAAAATAATCCAGACTTTTTGCATTCTAGGAAAGGCTGGGGAAGAGGTGGGGTGTCAGCAGGACAAGCACGGCATCATCGGAGTACCGTGCTGCAAATCTGCACACCAGGCATGGCGAGAGTGCACTAAATCGCTGGTGTGATGGAGCTTATAACTTGAACTGAACTCACTGAAGCTCTGCTGATTAAATTCTTTGGCTCAGCGGCTCAATTTAAGCATTATTCCCAGCTCAGCGGTGGAAAGGGTGAATGATCTGAATAAATGCAAAATGCATTTCTGTCACCACCCCCTTGAGAATTGGGGGCTGAGGATCATACACCTGGGCACCTTTAGTTTTTAGAAGGCAATCGCCACCGTGTCTCAAAATGGGTGGTGGGTTGGGTTTGCCCTGGGCTTAAATCCAGTTTATGCGTGTTGTGGGTGGCCGCCTTTTTCCTGTTTACATTGTGTGTATCTCCAGTGTTTGCTTTTGGGTGGGGGCATATGATTAGTGTAGGTTTTGCTCAACAGATTGTCATCGTTTTCAAAAGATGCATGTTTGAGCTCCCTCCCATGGCTATTTTTTTTTAAACCCTCTCTCACCCCTCCCCCTTCTCATGGCATCTTTCTTTACTGTGTACATTATTGCCTGTCCAATTCCTGGGATAAAGATCTACCTGGCTGCTCTACTTGTCTGTAACCCCCACCTGGCTAACAAGCCAAGCTGTGGTTGATTAGCAATGGGGCAGGCAGAAAATGCTTTGCACATGCTCAGGATCACTTTTCTGGGGTCTTTGGAACTCCGGCCTGGAAACTTTGCAATTCATTCCGAGGCAGAGGCCTGGCTCCAATGGGAAAAGAAGGCTTGGCTGTTGAGATTAGCAGGATCAAGCAGCAGGAGCAATAAACAGAGTGGTTGGCCACACCAAATTTGCCCCCACCCATCTGAGAAAGACGGCCTGACTTGCTAACCATTTGAAGAGTTTTCCTGAAGGGGAGGGGAGAGAGAGAGATGCATTTGAAAAGAGGTTTAGCCGTTTACCTGGGGGAGGATAATGCTTACCCGAGGGGGTTTCTCTTTCTTTCCCCTTTTTATTTTAACCCTCTCTTGCCTATAGCCCTCAGGTTCAAAGCTATTAACATTTTGGAAGAGAAAAGTGATGGGGCAGGCACTTTAGCTTGCTTCAAAGTGTGCAGAAGCCTTTGAAGATCGTATCTGGCAATTATGATGTCCCAAGAAGAGGGGAAATTTCAAAAGAGTTAAATATGGATTGGAAGTTAAATGGCTATTTGAGGTTTCTTTTTTAAATGACTTGTCCAGCCAAGGGGGTGGGGTGGGGTGGGGTTGAGAGGAAAGGGGAATCTTCCAAGTGAAAACAATAGCAAGCGAGACCCCAAGTCCCCTGATTTCACTGGCATTTGCTCCCAAGTAAACAGGCAAAGGTCTTGAGGAACAGCAGAGGTGGCCGAATTCTGTTGACATTCTTACCTTCTACCAAGGAGTGTTCTTGTGAATGCTTCATTGAAACGAACCAGGGAGGCAGTGTGGGGAAGTGGTTAGAGTGTCCGACTGGGAGTCAGGAGATCTGGGCTCTAGTCCCCACTCAGCCATGAAGCTCTCTGGGTGACTTTGGGCCAGTCACCCACTCTCCGTCTAACCTACCTTGCGGGGTTGTTGTGAGGATGATATGGAGAGGAGGAGGGTAATGTTTGCTGCCTCTGGGCTCCTTTAGAAGAAAAGGTGGGATGTAAATGTAATCAATAAAAAGAAATAAAGGGCTGCTCTTGAGAAACCTCCTTTAGAAAACAATGGGCCCGATCTCGTTTGGGGCTTTTGTGCAGGAGAACCTCTTGGGGGATGGTGTCCATATGGTTTTATTTTCAAGTGTGAATCTCCTAAGCGGGTTAATTTGGAGGGAAATTCCCTTTCATCTGTTCATGTCCATTCAGCACTACTGCCAAAATTATTGGCCTGTCTTGTGGCTCTGACCCCTTCTTAAACCCCTTTCCTGGCTTTCTGTCCACCTTTGAATCCAGCACAAGCTCCTAGTCCTCATGGTCAAAGTTCTCCATGGCCTTGCCCAACCCCCTTATTTCTTTGCCCTTATATGCCCTTCCCTTCCTGTGTCCTTCGTTTGTCAAGCTCCACCACTCTTAGCAGTCCAAAAGTCTCCTCCTGTTCCCTGAAACTGCTTTGCCCATTGTCCTTGCTGCCCCTTATGCCTTGAACTACCTGCCGGAACGTATCCATGTGACCTCCATTCCCCCCCCCCCCCCCCCGTTCCCTTGTAAGTCCCTCCACAAAACACACCCTCTTCGGGACTGACCCCTAGTCCATATACCTCACTGCAGCTTTTCCCAGTCTGGTGCCCTTCAGATATTTGGACTAGAACTGCCAGCGCTCTTGACCGTGGGCCACAACGACTGGGACTGATGGGAGTTGAAGTCCAAAGCGTCTGGAGGGCATCGGATTGGGGGAAAGGCTGCTTTATTGTTACTAAAGCCAAAGCAGGTGTCAGGGGAAGCAGCTCATGTCTTTCCCCTTCGCCTCCATGCCTCCCTACCTCTTGCAATTTCCCTGTGTCTCCTATAGATTGTACGCCCCTTGGGGGCAGGAACCTATTGTACTGCGTCTTTGTGAAGTGCCATGTACATAGATGGTGCTATATAAATGACGATAATCGGGGCTATCAATGAATTTAGGGAATGGGGAGGAGGTAGACTGGAAGCCCCCAAAATAGTCGGAATGGGTGTGTGTGTGTGTGTGTGTGTATGTGTGTGTATGTGTGTGTTTGAGAGAGAGAGAGAGAGAGAGAGAGAGAGAGAGAGAGAGAGAGACCCATGGTGGGCTCAGGCTTGCTAATGCCAGTCCTTTGGACAGCCTCATTTTCAAGGAGAGCCTTGTGGCCACCTACACAAGGATACTGAAGGCAGGTGAGACCATAGTTAGATGCAGTGGAGGCTGGTGGCTCTGATGTCAGTGGGGCGGTGAATCCACTCCAGATTTTACCCCCTTCCCCGACATCAAAGCCCCCAGGTGAGATGTAACTGGGGCAGGGGTACACATTTGCCCACTTGTAAAGCATTGGAACATAGGATGCTGTTTCATACCAAGACCTAATATACACCAAGCAGGATATTGCGCTATGAAAGCGGTATATAAAAGGCAGGAGCCACACCAAGCAGGATATAGTGGTATGAAAGTGGTATATGGTATGTGTCAATGGGCCCCAACAGTTGTCAGTGCACTTCAATACCGCTATAAAGCAATAGTGTGGCTCCTGCCTTTTATATACCGCTTTCATACCACTTTCATTGTGCAATATCCTACTTGGTGTAGATCAGGCCCAAGTCAGTCCACTGTTCCATCTAGCTTGGGGGGGGGGGGTTCCTTGAATCTCAGGAATGGGGACCAAATCCAGCTCACCTGAGGTCCCAATCCAGCCCTCTGTGTTTCCTCAGAAGGCCAAGCCCCCTTCCTCATGTCACAGGTGGTTCATGCTCCCCACCCCGAACGGCGGCTGTCTATCATTTGGTGGTTCCCCAACCTTTTCACAATTTCTCCCTCAATGAAATGCATCTTGTAAGGCTTAATTGCTGGCAGTAAGACCTTTAAGCTACAATGGGCTGGCACTTTCGGCCCCACCCCTTTGCATCTGGCCCACCTCCCCCATCCCCGAGAATCTAATGTGGTCCTCAGCCTGAAAGAAGTTCAACACTCCTGCTCTAGCGGTTTGTGGCTCATCTGGAGTTCAGAGAAGAGTCTTTTTTTCCTACCTGGAGATGCCGGGGATCAAACCTGGGACCTTCTGAATGCAAAGCAGGGGCTCTGCCCCTGAGCTACAGCCCTGCCCAGGGAGTGAGCTCCAATTTGAATATCAAAAGGAGTGCCCAGGCGGGGGATGCTGAACCATTCCCCTCCCCTCATCCATGTCCGGATGGTCTGTCGTCCTTATAAGTACTTTCCTCCCAGCTGGCTCTGAGCTGGGAGAAAAAACATCTTGGCTGATGTAGTATGTATGGAGAAGTAGGGCAGTTACCCTGACCCAGGTTGTCCTTTAGGTTAAAATCAGATCCCTGTCTGCTTTATACATGGCGTGGGCAGACAAATGAGAAAACAGACATGGATTTCTTCGTCACGGTGGCCCTCCACACACACACACACACACACACACACACACACACACACACACACACGAAGAGCTGCGCTGGATCAGACCAAGGGCCCATCCAGGTCAGCATTCTGTTTGCACAGTGGCCAATCAGCTGCCCCAATGGGAAATCCACAAGCAGGCTATCCTGCCTATCTTCAACAAAATGCAGGGTGGTGCCTGTGCAGATCCCAGGAGGTTGACCCCAGGACCAGAGCCGCTTAATTTTGGAAAGGTTGTTGCATTGCGTGCCTTGGTTTGCACCTGGGGTAGGCAACATGGCAACCATGCGCACCCATGTCCCCTCAGACCCCTTCCTTGGTACCCACAGAGGTGCTCTCCCCTTCCCAACTTTAATTTCTTAAAATTAATTTTTTTTGTTTTAAAAAGGGTTCTTCTTACTGCCCATTGGGGGGGTTTTAAAGCACAGTGAAGGCCCCTGGCCACTGCTGCTACCACACACCGCATGCATGGACATGGGCGTGAAAAATCGGTTTCTGTTGGCACAGGAAATGTAGGCTCTAAGGAGTTGTTGAGTGTGTGGTGGATCAGACTCCACCTTTGCCTTGTATTCAGTCTTTGGGGCAGGTTACTTGTCCTCAGCCACCCCCCCCTTATGGTAGCCATTTTGTGGTGGTGCCCAGGACAGTATCTCAAATTGCCAAATGTGCCTCAGGCCCACAAAAGCTGCCTACTCCTGTTTTAGTAGTAGTAGTAGTAGTAGTAGTAATAATAATAATAATAATAATAATAATAATTTATTTATTTATTTATTTCTTACCTGCCTCCGGATTGAGGCGGGGAACAACATCAATACAAAATATATAAAACTGATTCAAACATATAAAAGTAATACATTTTTAAAATCAACCAAGTCTTCAAAGTCGACTGGGTAAGCCTGCCGGAAGAGATCAGTGTTTATAGCTCTCTTGAATTCTAGAAGACTGGTAAGTTGGCAGATCTCTCCTGGCAGGTCATTCCATAGACCTTTATTCCGCCCTTCCAATTGACTGTATTCCACCAGTCATATATTAATTGACCTGCTCAGTCACCAGAGATTACCACAGGATACAATATTTTGGCTACAAGAAATTCTGCAGACACTTCCTTCTAACAATTACAGCCCCTGAGGAAGGCTTTAGAATAAAGGACAGGCCGAAACGCGCTGGGCTTCCTGAAAATAAACATCTTGCATCCTGAGAACGTGTTTCTCTTTTTCCTGACCTGTAAAATATTACCTCCAGTATTGGAGGCAGTATGCCTCTGTATACCAGCTGCTGGGGAACATGGGCAGGAGGAGGGTACTGTTGCACATGTCCTCTTTGTGGGCTTCCCATAGGCACCTGGCTGGCCACTGTGGGAACAGAACCCTGGACATTTTTCTCCCTCTCTCAAAATACTAGAACCCAATGGGGCCATCCCACGAAGCTGATTGGTGGGATAATGTTAGAAGTGTTCTAAACATTTTGGAGTATTTCGAAAAACATCCAGGAAAGCAAGCAGCACAGATCTTCGTAGATGTGGAGAAAGTGTTTGATAATTTGAAATGGAATTTTTTGTTCAAAATTTTGAAGGAAATGGATTTCGAGTCAAACTTTCATAAAACTTCATAGAATACAAGGGGAACATAAATTAAAAACAAGAGAGGAGCTAATAAAAGAAGGTTATGTATGTCAATGGTTTCCCTATTTGCAAATTGCAGAAAGGTTTAAAATAGATTTAAAAAGTGGGGATTTGAACAAACAAAACCTGAATTTGAAAAGGCATTATGTACAAATGATGAACGTGTTATTTCAAAAATATATAAGTTGTTGAAGTTTGAGATGGAAGATGAACAGGTGAAAGCTTGTATGATAAAATGGGCACAAAATGTTGGGTATAATATAACAATGGATCAATGGGAAAACATGTGGTCGAAATATTTAAAATTCACACTAAGTACTAGACTTAAAGAGAACTTCTATAAGATGATGTATAGATGGCATATGTCTCTATCGCAATTAGCTAAAATGTATAAGGGAGCCTCGGGAACTTGATGGAAATACGAAGAGCAAGAAGGAACTTTCTATCATGTATGGTGGACTTGAAAAAAGCAAAATCTTTTTGGATACAAATTCATTCTCTGATGCAGAAGATATTAAGGATTAATATACAACTGAAACCGGAATAGTTTCTCTTGGGACCAATGGAACTTTAATTTTATATATGATGAAGACCGCGAGGCTGTTCTATGCACAAAAATGGAAAAATACAATGTTACCTACAATGGACGACTGGACCCTGAAATTATTGGAGATGGCGGAGATGGCGAAACTTACATCGATAATTAGAGACAAGCCAACAGTCAAATTTAGAGCTGAATGGAAACCTCTTATAGACTATGTGATGGAGCAAGAGAAAAATGACTTATTCATCTGTGGATTCAACTAAAAAGAAAGGGTTAACGAGTAGAGGGAGAGGAAAATCCAGTTATGTAAGCCTTTGCTGTGGAGAAGATCAGAACTCACTGTAATTTGGTTGATTACCTCTCTTAGTGTGTAGTTTTTGTTGTTTTGTGGGTGTATGTATTGTGTGTGTTTTCAATGTTTTTTTATGTTTGGAAAAAGAATAAAAAACTGAAAAAGGGATAACAGTCTTTTTAAAAAAAGAACTTACTTCTGAGTAGACATATGTAGGGTTGCACTGTAGGTGGACCTTTGATTCAGAAGGGCACCTCTCACGTTCATAAGTTAGACCTTGCAGTCAGTTGCATTAAAGTAGTCTCTTTCTTCTTGCTAGCTCAGTATGTATGTGTGTGAAAGAGAAATGAGCAATCGCTGAATACAGTTTGCATGAAAACAAATTATGCATGATTTTCTCTCTCTCTCTCTCCCCGGAAATGGGGAAGGGAGTGAGAGAAAGCAGAGAGAAATCGACACGGCATTTGTTGTTTTCATTACTGGAGCTCTTCAAGCCTCCAAAAGGGCAGCTTAGTTGAAACCAATAAAAATAGAAGTGGAAAGGTTGCCAAAAGCCTCATCTCCCTGGAGAGTGCAGGTGGAGAGGCGAGATGAGAGCCTGAGGCGAAAGCAAAACACCCCCCCCCCCCTTTGCATTTCTTTTGCAAAAGCTCCCTGTGGAAAAGGGGGAAGCTGGTTGGCTCCCCCCCCATTCCCCCTCAATCAGTTCTTATTGTATGGAGCTGGGAGAAGTCCTATTATTATTGTTATTGTTATCGTCATCGTCATCATCGTCATCATCATCATCATCATCATCATCATCATCATCATCATTTCTTTCTCGCTCGTAGCATTTTTTCTAGACGGATATGACAGGCTTTGCCAAGTCATGCTGTCTTTTACGGATTCAGGAATTTCCTGACGAGCGAGCATGTTTTAAGTATAACTGCTTTCTGGATGTTGGTGTGGATGTATTTTGGTAGGCCCAGTTTCTGGAGGTTTTATGTATAAGTTTTTGATGTGATGCCGGAGACTGAGGTGACTAATGGAATAATTGTGACCTTTTCCTGTTGCCGTATTTTTTTGACTTCCATGGCCACTGGTGTATATTTTTCTCTCTTTTCCTCTTCCTTTTCAACAACATTTTTGTCATTCGGTATTGCTATGTCGATGAGGTATGTGTGTTTTTCTTATTATTATATTATTATCATCCCCATAGCTGAAGCTCTCTGGGTGAAGCCAAAGCTCTCCTTCTACAAGGATTAAGTCCCCTCCTGCATTCCTACTTCCTCTATCCTGCCTTTTGTTTTGTTTGATTTCTAAACTACTTTTTTTAAACACAGCCTCCCACAACATGGTTCCACCCCTCCAAGTGTGTTGGACTTCCCTCCCTGCCTCTAGTGAGCTTGGGTAGCATACATCCAGTATCCACATGTTATCCTCACAATGTCCCTGTGAGGTAGGTTAGGCTGAGAGATAGTGACTTGCTTCAAGCCCACCCAGGCAGTTCTACTGCTGAGAAGGGATTTGAACTCAGGTCTCTGCATCTGACAAAGCAGACCCCAAACTCATAAACCAGATATTCAGCCTGAACGCTTGTGGTACAGTATATTTATTAGTCTTTAAGGTGCCCCAGTATTACGTTGGTTTTCCTTCAAAAAATACAGAACGTAAGAAGGTGTACAAAATCATATAGTGTGGAGAATGTGGATAGGGAGTCATTTCTCTCCGTCTCCCATAATACTAGAATCCAGTGGAGTTTGGACAGATAAAAGGAAGGACTTCTTCTTCACACGGCACATAGTTAAACTAATTAGTTAAAACACAAATTTGAATGGCTTTAAAAGAGAGTTAGAATAGATACCTTTCTGGAGGAGAAGGATATCCTTGGCTACTAGTCCTGATAGCTATGTGCTACCTCCAGTAGCAGAGGCAGTAAGCTTGTATACACCAGTTGCATGACTGAGGGTTGCCCAGCTTGGCTTAATAATCATTCATGGATGTGCAGTGAAGTCACAACGCAATAATTCTTAAAATACGCAAACAGGTCACCCTCACTATCAGAGTCAGTTCACCAATGGAAAATGGCTGCTTCTTCTGTCCCCCCCCCTCACATAAACAAAACCCCAAAAGCCTTCCCTTACCATTGGCTAGGCCAAAACACCTGGAGAGCCACAAGTTGACCATGCCTGGCTTATGCCAACTGGCCGTTTTTTGGGGGTTTTTTTGCATGAGCAACGTAATATTTGAGCGATCAGCTCATGTGAACTGAGCCCTTCCTCCTGTGAACTGGCAAAATTGCAGCTTGAGATGTTTCCCCATGGAATCAACTGAATTTCTGTGAATTCGCCTTGTGGATATGACAGCGAGCCAGCTTTTTCTGAGTCGCGTGGACTTGTGGACCCGTTTTCTTGCTTTTTTGGGGGGGGTGTTTGTTCCTTTTGCAAGTGTGCATTTGATCATTAGTGGGAATGCACACTTGTCCAACACGCAGTATACCATATGTTCATTTATGTACATCTCTCCGCTGCCCCGCCCAAATCCAATTCCATCGTAAGTGGATGATGGAATGAAAGACGCCTGACAAGCCATGGAACATAGAGGGAAGGGATCGGACAAAATCCGTACATCCCCATGTTTCCATTTTTGGATGAGGAATTCTTATCTTACATCGGTTTGCTACTCCTTCCTTATACTCTTTGTTGCTCCTACATTACACTTGGAGTTGACCGCTTAGATGCTGAGCAGTGGTTTGGGGCAAATCAGCCTCTGACAAATCACTGGAACTTACTTTCATGTATTGTCAGTGGGCCTGTTCAGATGACACTCTAAGCCGTGGTTAGGCTGCTGACCCTTTTTGCTGCAAATGGTTAGTGGGCGTGTTTAACCGTGGTTATGTAGCCTCCATGGTTAGGAATGGTTCACACGACATGCCAAGCTGGAATGTTTAGCTCAAAACGCTTAACCGCCATGGCTTAGTGTGTCTTCTGAACAGGGTGCAGTGTGCCCACACAGCCGGTGCACTCTGGTTTGTACAGCATCTTTCAAGGGATACCTTCCATTGTTTATTTATTCAGCCAGATATTTGGTCTGGAGGATTTACCATGACATTCTGTAAATTGCATTTACCTAGTTAAGAAAATAGGGCTTAAGAGAGGCCCCCTGAAAACCAAGGAATGTTCCTTTTTCCTATGGACTTTGAGCACCTTGCTGGAGTCATGTTCAGTGGAAACATATGCATGTGCCATGCATGTGCGCTCCTCAGAATATATTAGGCGCATGTAGGTTGTTTTTTTTTTTAATGTAGCTCTATGGATGTTGGTCTGGAAGAAAGAAGGAGTATAATTTAATAATACATTTTTATACTGCGCGTACTTTACTTACTTACAATGTTTTAATACCCTCCATTAACAAAAGGTGGTTCACACATAAATATATTATAACCCCATACAGTACGAAAAATAAGATATAGAGATGAAATCTCAAACAGTGAAAACAGCATCAGAATAAATCCAGAATAAAGCCAGCAACAGGGTACAATACTTGTGCAAATAGGTTTTAAAATCCTGAAACTAAAAAGCATGGGGAAATAAAAACATTTCCACCCGATGATCAAATACTCACAATGTCGGTGCCAGGTGGGCTACTCTGGGGCAGGGGGAATCTACATCTGGGGTGCCACCACTGAAAAGACCTTCCACGTCTCCTCATTTGATGGGGGCCACTGGAGAAGGGCCTCTGAAGGTGGTCTTACGTCATATCTGCCTGAAGAAACTGCTCCGCCCATATTGACGTACCTGCATGCTGAGATGCTCTGGTGAGACCTTACCCCATTCCCACCCCTGCCAGAAGTATTCCAGATGGGTGTGTGACAGAAACCCTTCTTGGTGTACCCAGGCTGTGGGATCCATTGCTCCAGGAGACTTGCATAGCTACTCCCTCCCAGCCTGTTTTAAGTGACTGGGAATTGTTAGGGTGACCATATGGAAAGAAGGAAGGGGCTCTTGTATCTTTAACAGTTGTGTAGCAAAGGGAATTTCAGCAGGTGTCATTTGTATGCATGCAGCACCTGGTGAAATTCCCTCTTTATCAGAACAGTTAAAGCTGCTCTAGCTATATTAGAGTGACCAGATAAAAAGAGGGCAGGGCTCCTGCAGCTTTAACTGTTGTGATGAAGAGGGGATTTCACCAGGTGCTGCCTGCATACAAATGACATCTGCTGGAATTCCCTTTTCTACACAACTGTTAAAGATACAGGAGCCCTTTCCTCCTTTCCATAGGGTCACCCTAGGAATTGTAGGCCCAAACATCTGGAGGCTCATCCGGCGGTTCCATCACGGATTGGTTATGCCAGGTGCTGAAATGATAAAAAGAATGAGAGGCAGATGTGCCGCCTTGGAGAGTAACTTTCTTTGATAGATGGCCACCTTGAGAAAGACTGGTCAGGGCTGCATGACCCATATCTCCCCTCCTTCCAAAAGCATGTTGCTTAATCCCATTGCCATAGATGTTCTCCCTGTGTTGAAGTTTAGACTGTATGCTCCTTGGGGCAAGGACCTATCCTTTTGCACATTCTAAAGCACCATGCATTGTGGTGGTGTATTCATTCTGGTGTCCTCACCAAGCGCACATCTGCAGGTGGCCGAACATGGTGCATGAGCAAGTTCATGCGGGAGGGGGCAATCCAGTCTCCCGCCACCATGAACCCTACTACAACTCCCATTGGCCATGCTGGCTAGGAGATGATTGGAATTGTAGTACAACGTATCTGAAAAGGCACCAAACATGGGGAGGCTGTTTTATACCTGTGCCACTCCAGGGCTTCCGTACTTCCGTGGTCGGTTTCCTACTGTGTAAACTTGAAGCTTCCTGAAATGATCTCACCCTCCTCACTGCATGTTTCAACTACTTTTAAACTAATTCTCTTCAAACAACAACAATAACACAATAACAACAGATCATGTGTCGGATGAAATGTGACTATACTGGATTTTCTAGCTAATCATCTGTTTATATAGCTACTGAGTTTCATTTATCTTGGGTCCAGGGAGTGAGAAATGCTTCCCTTCAGGAAGGGGTGGTCACTGCTGCCCTTAAGGAAGCAGTAGTGCGACCACTCCTGAAGAAGCCCACCTTGGACCCAAGGGTACTAGACCATGGTACTAGACAAGAGAGAGGGCCTTCTCTGTGGTGGCCCCCAATTGTGGAACGATCTCCCTGATGAGGCCCGCCTGGCGCCAACATTGTTATCTTTTCGGCGCCAGGTCAAGACTTTCCTCTTCTCTCAGGCATTTGGCAATATCTGAGAAGCCTGGGTTTGTTTTTTGAAGCTTTTTGGGGTGTTGTAATGGTTTTAAATGTACAGATTGTGTGTATGTTGTATGTTTTTGCTGTTTTAATTTTTGTATATTGTTTTTAATTGTTTTAATCCTATGTAAACCGCCCAGAGAGCTTTGGCTATAGGGAGGTATACAAATGTAATAAATAAATAAATTAATTAATAAATTACCACCCATGCAAATGCCCTCTTTCTAGGGAAGGTACTTGAGAGGGACATGGCGGAGCAAATGCAGGCACCCTTGAAGGATATTGATTATATCTAGACGCATTCCCGTCTAGGTTTCAATCTGGTTACGGGACTGAATCAGCCTTGGTCACCTTGATGGATCACCTTTATCGAGAGAGGGATGGAGGGAGTGTAGCCCTGTTAATTCTGCTTGATTTCTCATTGGCTTTTGACACCATCGACCATGGAATCCTCCTGCATCGACTCCGTGGGATGGTTCCTGTCCTACCTACGGGGTCGTTCTCAGAGAATAACAATGGGTGTCTATTCCTTGTCCCCCTGGCAATTGAGCTATGGGGTTCCACAGGGCACCATCTTGTCCCCAATGTTGTTTAACATCTATACGAAGATGCTGGGAGCGGTCATTAGGGGATTTGGAGCCAAATGCTATCAGTATGATGATGACACACAGCTCTATCTCCCTGTGACATCTGAATCAGGAGAGGCTGTGCAAATCCTGGATCAGTGTCTAGACTCAGTAATGGGCTGGATGAGGGCCAATAAACTGAAACCTAGCAAGATGGAAGCCCTGTGGGTGAGTAGTTCCCATTAGTCTGGGAGATAGGCCCATTGCATGTTCTGGATGGGGTTGCACTTGCTCTGAAAGATCAGGTCCATAGTTTGGGGTACTCTTAGATCCATCATTGTTGCTGGAGGCTCAAGTGACTGAGGCAGTGTAGAGTGCCTTTTGCAAGCTTCAGGTGGTTCACTAGCTACAGCCTCTCCTGCACAGGGGTAGCTTTGCCACAGTGGTACAGGCAATAGTAACCTCAAGTCTTGATTACTGCAATGTGCTCTATGTGGGGCTGCCCTTAAGGCTGCTCCAGAAACTGGAGCTAGTCCAGAATGCAGCAGCTCGGCTGTTGTCGGGAGCTGCCCCTTTTTAGCATGAACTGGAATCCGGAGTGAGCAGTGATGTGGCCAAGTTTGCTGATGACACCAAATTATTTAAGGTTGTTAAAACACAATGGGATTGTGAAGAGCTCCAATGGGATCTCTCCAAGCTGGGAGAGTGAGCATCCAAATGGCAGATGCGGTTCGACGTAAACAAGTGTAAGGTGATGCACATTGGGGCAAAAAAAAACCCCAACTTCACATATAACCTGATGGGATCTGTGCTGGCGGTGACCGAACAAGAGATTTTGGGGTTGTGGTGTGGCTGCTGTAAAGAAGGCAAACTCCCATGTTAGGCATTATAAGAAAAGGAATTGAGAATAAAACTGCCAATATCATACTGCCTTTATACAAATCCAAGGTGCAACCACACTTAGAATACTGTGTACAGTTCTAGTCACCCCCCCCACCCCCCACACATATATGTAATAGAGCTGGAGAAAGTGCAGAAAAGGGCAATTAAAATTATTAAGGGGCTGGAGCATCTCCCCTATGAGGGAAGGTTACAACAGCTGGGATTGTTTAGCTTGGAAAAAAGGAGGCTGGGGGGAGACCTGATAGAGGAGTACAAAATCATGCATGGTATGGAGAATGTGGACAGGGAGACATTTTTCTCCCTCTCTTGAAGTACTAGAACCCACCATGAAGCTGATTGGTGGGAGATTCAGGACAAATAAAAGGATGTATTTCTTCACACAGCTCATAGTTAAATTATAGGATTCACTACCACAAGATGGCCACCAATTTGGATGGGGGGGTTGGATAAATTCCTGGAGGAGAAGGCTATCAATGCCTACTTGCCCTGATGGTTATGTGCTACTTCCAGTATCGGAGGCAGTCAGCCTGTGTGCACCAGTTGCTGGGGAACATGGGTGGGAGGGTGTTGTTGCACCATGTCCTGCTTGTGGGTCCCTGGTAGACAGCTGAACAGAGTGCTGGACTAGATGGACCCTCAGTCTTATCCAGCATGGCACTTCTTATATTCTTATGTTCTTAACTCCTTTGCTGAGGGAACTGCACTAACTTCCTATTCACTATCAGACCAGAATTAAGGTTCTAGGACCAGTGTACAAAGCCTTAAAGAACTTGGGATCAGGATACCTGAGAGAGCGTCTTCTCCCCTATCAACCTGCCCAGTCACTGAGGTCATCTGAGGGCATGCTCCTGGTGGTTCCACATGGGCCCATGGTCCGATTGAAGTCCACCAGGAGAAGAGCCTTCAGTGTGGGGGACCCCTTCCTATGGAATTCCCTGCCTTTGGAGTTTAGGCAGGGGCCAACATTGTATTCCTTCCGTTGCTTCCTGAAAACATTGTTCCAGGACGCTTTCCCTGAACGACTGTCAGTGGTTATATTTGCACTTGGCTTCTTTTTAAAAATGTAATTTTAAATGTGCTTTTATCCTGTATTTATTTATTTTATTCTATTCATTCACCGCTCCAAAATCCTTGGATGGGGAGTGGAATATAAATATTGCAAATAAATAAGTAAATAAATAAATAAATAAAATCTTCACAATTTTCCAAACAGCAAATCAATGCTTGCATTTTGCACTGACTCAGGAGACACCCGTTCCTCTTGTGGGTGCCAGAACTACCTGCTCCAAGAGACACACTAGGGTGGCCACGTGTCCTCTGTTTGAAGGCCTCTTGTATTTGAAGGGCTGTTCAGTCCAAATGTGGTTTAAAAGTAAAGAGCCATAAGGAGGGAGAGCCAGCCTGGGGCCTTTAAGTTTCCCATCAGTACTTAGCACCTAGACAGCACACAGATCACCTCGACACT
The DNA here is from genome assembly GCA_029215795.1 of Anniella stebbinsi. Lineage (NCBI taxonomy): Eukaryota > Metazoa > Chordata > Lepidosauria > Squamata > Anniellidae > Anniella > Anniella stebbinsi. Next base: position 368,279,022 of record JARDYH010000001.1, read on the forward strand.
ATGGTGAGACACATTGCATTCCCATTTAAACTGTAGTAGTGACTTTCTAAATTTGCACCTATATATATATAAAAATTAATGTGTGCATACATACGTAACTGGTAATGAACTAGTGAACCATACAGATTTGGCATGTTCATAAAGTCCCCTCGAATTCTGAAGTGGTCCCTGCCATTTATTTTTCTTTGGCTCAGACCACGATCCAAATCAGAGAAGAACTCTGCTGGTTTGTCTTTGGCCCCAAACCTGGAACCACGTTCCTTCCCCAGGACTCTACACTGTCGTGCTTCCAGACAACAGATGTGCTGGTCATTGCTCACTTCTATACGACGATGTTCTTTTCCCCTTTGCGTCCAGGCCTGTTATGCGTGACGGTCTTTGTCCCAGGCATTAGCGTGCAGCATGTCAGTTGCTAGGCATGCAAATAGGTTTGAGATGAAAGCCAGGACTGGAATAATGGCTGCCGATGCCACAAAGGAGGAGCAGGGCCGTGCAGAGCTGGTAATAGGCCCAGGCCAGATGGGAAGTGTGTGCTCCCCCCCATTTCAAAAAAGGAGGACAACATGGCTGCCCCAAGGGGCCATGTGCCCACCAACATGTCCGTTCTACATAACACCTTCATATTAAACCTGTTCTAAAACAACTCAAGGCACCTAGATCCCCGCCCCGCATGCGGCATATGGCCCTCTGGAGCTTGTAGTCTGACCGTGGAATTCACGACGGGCGGCTCCTGCGCTGTTTCTGCAAGGTGGCCTCCTCGCTTCTCGATGGGCCGCTTACGCTACGGAAGCAGTAGCGTAAGCTGGGGGGGGAACCTCCTCGTCGGTGTGCCCCCCTCAAAATCGTAGGCCCTGGGCCAACTGGCCCCACTGGCCCCCCTCTGCACGGCCCTGGGGAGGAGGTTTTCTCTCTAACAGGATGTTTCTTGAGGACAGCCATTTCACCTCTCCTCTCCTTCTCAGCTCTCAGATAGTTCCTCTCTTGTCTCGCTTGCCGTGGAGGAGACAATTCAGGAGGAGAAAATGATTAGGCAGGCAAACAGAAGCGCAGGGCAGGATTATATAAGATCCACCGCTTAATGCCAATTCCATAATTTAGTTTTTGCATGTCATCATGCACCAGTTGGAAATTTGGCCAGCTGGCCTAGCAGCCTCTCCGTACCAATGCTTAAGGGAGCACCAGCATGAAAATGCTAGACTCCGGGTTCGCCGTTCTCAAGGATCCCTCTCTCACTCAAGCCCCCCACCCTCTCATTCCTCCCTCTCTTTAGAAGGTAGATGTCTCACCTGGGGCGGCAGCAGCGGCAGTGACCTGTTGTCTCTCCTTTGATGCCTGCATTTCAGGCATAACCATGCCAAAGAAAGAATTTCATTTTGAAGTGGTAGCTTTTCAGCTGTTTGACAGGGCAATTACACACATTTCCACTGATAACCCTCAGCCGGTGGGTCGCTGCTGCTGCTCCTGCAGCGGGATTCACTTTAGGACCAGACCGGGTCGCTGCTGCTGCTCCTGCAGCGGGATTCACTTTAGGACCAGACCGGTGCTTGAGAGCCTTCGATTGCAGCAGGAAAGCGGTGGGGTTGGGGGTTGGGGTTGGGGATTTCCAGTGTTTTTTCAGAGTTTCTGCCTGCAGGGGAATCTGTCCGTACTCAATGGTCTGCCAACAAACCCGGGGAAGCCCTGGGTGCCGCAGAGGATTCTGGGATGTGTGCCAGGGCACGAGCCTAATTCACTTGGCCCATTGGCCAGGGTGCTTGGGCCTCACTGCCGGAACTCATAGTTCACTGCCATAGTTCTTTAACTTAGGGTGACCATATGGAAAGGAGGACAGGGCTCCTGTACCTTTAATAGCTACATAGAAAAGGGAATTTTAGCAGCTGTCATTTTGATCTCACAATCCTATCACAGAAAAATCCACTCCTGGCTTTCCACCTAAGCCTTCTTCATTTCAACAGGTTAATTTGGAGGGGTGGTGGAGTAGAATTTTTGTTGTTACTATTTTAAAAATAATAATAATAATAATAATAATAATAATAATAAATCCTTGCAGCTCTATTGCAACCCCCCAGAGATCTACCAGTAGATCTCTATCTATCTTCTCCCCACCCCTCCATGGCAGCAGCTTGCCCTGGCCTGCCCTGGCCAATGCTGCTCAAATAGGGTGACCATATGGAAAAGAGGACAGGGCTCCTGTATCTTTAACAGTTGCATAGAAAAGGGAATTTCAGGAGGTGTCATTTGTAAGCAGGCAGCACCTGGAGAAATTCCCTCTTCATCACAACAGTTAAAGCTGCAGGAGCCCTGCCCTCTTTTATATTTGGTCACTCTAGTATAGCTCCTGCATCTTTAACTATTGTGATGAAAAGGGAATTTCACCAGGTGCTGCATGCATACAAAGGTCACCTTCTGAAATTCCCTTTTCTCTGCAACTGTTAAAGATACAGGAGCCCTGTCCTCTTTTCCATATGGTCACCCTAATTAACTTCCATGGCCAGTGGTGTATATTTTTCTCTATTATTAGTATCATCATCATCATCATCATCATCATCATCTATTTATACCCCACTTATTTACAAAATACCCTAGGCAGCATATAAAGTTAAAACAATTTAAACAAGATAAAAGCAATCAATAAAATATCACAGGTTGCATAAACACATTGAAAACAATTTTAAAAGATAAAACAATCAATAAAACCATACATCATAAAAGCGATATATAACGGTCAACAATAAGAGTCTAAAAAGGGAAGGCCTGCAGGAATAACAGAGTCTTCAGTGCCTTCTTAAAGACATTCAAAGAAGTCAGCCGGTACATTTCCATCGGCAGGTCATTCCATAGCTAAGGGGCAGCAAAGGAAAAAATTAATAAATAAAATCCCATAAATAAACCAAATAGACTAAAAATATAGCAAAATAAAACCAGCAGAACAGGGGTGGGGTGGGGGAGAAGGGGTGAAGGCTGGCTTAACCCTTTCCCTGCCTGACGTTCTTCTCCCTAAATGCATCTTCCCCCACCAGGTGGTAGAAGCCCTGCAGAGTTTCAGTCATGTGCTTACCACTGAGCTAACCAGTAGAATAAATACACCATAAAAACAAAGCAAGCATTCATCACAAAAATAACAATAAAAAAACTTAAATGGAGATTAAAGTGGGCAGGGAAAGAAATAATAATAATAATAATAATAATAATAATACCAAACACAACCACTCACACTCGCAGAGAAAAAGGAAAAATGGGTACAGAAAGCACTCCATGGGAAGCACTACAAAATAATACAGAACCCATGAATAAACAAAGAACAATCGTACGAATGGCTCAGGAAGGGTGAGCTATTTCCAGAAACAGAAGGATTCCTAATAGCCATACAGGATCAAGTTATAGCCACCAAGAACTACCAAAAATACATCATAAAAGACAACAGTGCAGCAACAGACCTATGTAGGAAATGCCATCAATTCCAAGAAACAATAGACCATGTAACAGGAGGATGTAAAATTCTGGCAGGAATGGACTATACGGACAGACACAATACATCTGCAAAAGTAATTCACCAACAATTGGCCATCAAATCCAACCTCATCAAACAACCTACACCATACTATACATACTTACCTGAAACAATCTTGGAAAATGCAGATCATAAAATATACTGGGACAGAACAATTCATACAGACAAGACAATACCTTGCAACCAACCAGACGTAATGGTCATAGACAAAAAAGAAAAACACACATACCTCATCGACATAGCAATACCGAATGACAAAAATGTTGTAGAAAAGGAAGAGGAAAAGAGAGGAAAATATAACCAACTGGCCATGGAAGTCAAAGAACTATGGCAACAGGAAAAGGTCACAATTATTCCATCAGTCACCTCAGTCACCGGCTTCACATCAAAAACCTATACAAAAAAACTTCAGAAACTGGGCCTACCAAAATACATCCACACCAACATCCAGAAAGCAGTCACACTCAAAACATGCTCAATAGTCAGGAAATTCCTGAATCTGTAAAAGATAGCATGACTTGGCAAAGCCTGTCATGACCGTCTAGAAAAACTGCCACGAGCGAGAAAGAGAAATAATAAGAATAAGAATAGAATAATTTCCCCCCTTTAGTCCACCTTTAAGTTGTTTTATTGTAATAATAATGACGATGATGTCTCTTCTTTCTCTCCATCCAGACTTATTTATCCATTGATCCATTTGTTGATCGTTTGATCGGTCCAAAGATCATTTCATTGCACTGTGATTCTCCATTGCTTGAGGAGGGCCAACCCAGCTGATATTAATGCATCTTCACTCCAGGAGATCTCGTGTTCAGATTGTTTTCATTCCATTCATTAGCAGCCCGATAAACAGTGGAAAATTCCTAAAATCCTGCTTTCCTTTTAGGTTGGTAGATGACAATGAGGATGATATTTTTAAAAAAACCATTACAAGCACCAGGTGCTTTACTGCAAGAGTTCAAATGTCCTCAAACTGGTATTAAAATCATGAGCTTTAAAAGCAAGATACACAACAATAAAGACAGTTGGGTTTTGTTGTTCGAATTAGGGCATAAGCCTGTGGATGTTTTTTTAAAAATGTATTTCTCTTTAATTCTAGTTACATAAATCAAATACTATCATTATTCATTGACATTCAAGTACAATTCCTGCCTGGTTTTAGTATTAATTAATCATTTACTTGCTTAATGCACCTTACTTCATGACTCACGACTCGTAATCCCTAGATCACCCATTTATGGACCAAGTTTTCTTTCAAATATGTTGGAAAGGGAGCCTGATTTCCTTAGATCTATGCTCTCCAAAACCATGGATATGGCGGTGCACACATTTTCACATGTTCTGCTGTACTTACAAATTCAATGAATTTCTTCCATACCCCATCAAACTTGTCTCCCTTTAATTATCCTTGTGTAGGGTGACCAGATTTTGGAACCCAAAATCCCGGTCCAAAATAGCCACCCAAAATGGCCACCCAAAGGGGGCATGCCCCCCCAAAACATAAAATACCCTCACGCCACCCCCCACCTGAAACAACCCCCCCACCAACCAACCCCCCCAAAACAGCCCGGACTTACTGGGTCCATCGCTGCCGCCGCTCTCCGCCGCTGGAGCACAACTGCGCTCTTCTCTGTTAAAAACAAAAAAACAAAATGGCGGGCAGATGGCCTGGGAGCAGCCTGTGTCATTGCGCTGATGATGTATATTCACCATGATGATCCCAGAAGTGTCTACTTCCGAGATCGCCACCCCTCCAGCCCTCTACATCCCGTGGTGTAGAATGGGCCTAGGAGAGCGATCTGCTCTACTCTCTGGAACCAGCTTTCAATTTGAAGCTCTTTACAATCATTCCAGTGGTTGGGTGGCTGTGGAATGCTGGGAGTGGGGGACATCTGTCTGTCTAAACATGCATAGGATTGTACCCAGAATAAAATAATTTGCCAGTTGCGGTCTTGAAATAACATTTATATAGCATATCTCACCGTTTATCTCAGTAAAGAGCCCTTGTGGAGACCCTTAGGTCTGCTTTCCCAACCTGATGTCCTCCAGATGTGTTGGACTACAGCTTTCATCTTCCACAGCCATCACTGATGGGTATTGTTATCCAACACATCTGCGGGGTACCAGGTTGGGGAAGGCTACTTTAGGATGTTCACATGTTCCACGTACCCGTGAAACCATTGTTAACGTTCACAACCATCCCTAGGTCTCCGTGCAGCTTGCTCGCCAAGACTAGAATGGGAGCAAATATAAAAGTAAAATACAAGGACATAAAAATATAAAAAGAACAACCACAGATCTGAGGAAGGTAGATCCAACCTCACACTTTCACAGTGCAAAGGTTTATCCTTACAGTGTTATCAAATTGCCATTAGCTGTTCTCTGGAAGGTGGGCCTTCCTGACAACTTGTAGAGCCCTTGCAGAATTACGATAAATACTTTAATTGACACAGTGCCTCTCCCTATCTCATCAATGCAGGGCATTGACCATAATGCTCCAGTGTAATTTGCATAAACAAAATATAGCATTGCCTGTCGTAATACAATGCAGCCACTTGAACATTTTGAAAGAACACATTTTTAAGAGGAGAGATGAAGGGAAAGAACTCTAGCCAGGGTGCCTCAAAGCGCATAGGTATGGGCACTTTTCCAAGCCACAGCAATAGACCCTGAAGCCCCATTGATTTCCATGGGAGAACTAAGCACATGCTAGGAGGTAAAGGTTAAAACCAACAGCTTGGATGAGGTCTGGAGAGATTTTGGTATCATATCCTTAGCACGGTCTGACATCAGCATGCAGTCGTCACGGGCAACTGGGCTGGTCGGCCGGGTCTAGGGAGCCACCATTTACATTTCCCAGAATGCCCCTGATGTAGCATTGCTGATAGGCATTGTTGGGAATTGAAATGGAGGCTGCAAGTGCTCCACATCTGTTGCCACTGAGTCAGCCCAAAACACGCCTACTGACACAAGAAGAGGCCCATTGGAGGGACGTTGCCAAAGCCCATACGCTAAGTCTGTTTATTAACTAATGAAATGCTGGCCCTTGTGATTGTGGGCGTGATTGTAGAAGGAGGGCTTCCATTTTGCGGTTACATGGTTGTGACTTGCAGTTCATCTCTGAACAGTCCGCACAGCTCTATGGGTAACTGACCCACAGCTCTATGGGTAAACCTACACTCACACCTTCCTTTGTACAGCTCATCCTGTGTTCCATTTCCTGGTCATGCTAGAGTACGACAAATTGTTGGGCTGCCTTTGAAAGAAAGAAAGAAAGAAAGAAAGAAACCAGATAAACCTAAACTCGACAACTAGCGTTATATTTTACAGAGTAGCTGGGATGAAACATTGAAAAGCGCTTAGCAGCTGCCAAGTACTGTATAAAAATACGTAACAATTATGCCGTAGCCCTTAATGAGCCAAATCAAGATAATTTAATGGAGATTAGTTATCCCTTAATCGCCTTGCCACAAAGAGAAATTGGACACCATGGAGAGGCAGCCAATTAAAGTCCTCTTGGGGTAATTTGGTGTTGCTCATTCTCAGTTTCAGATCAATCCTTGTCTTTCCAGATGGGAATTTTGTGGATTTCTTGGGTGTATACAAGGCCGTCACAGGTTAAATTCCAACATGGAACCCTTTCCGACTCAGACATTCCGTAACCCAAACCAGAGATGCCAAAGAAAGGAAGATGAAGAAGCAAAGTATTTATTGACTCAAACTGATTGTGGAGGCTGTTCCCCCTGGCTGCTGAAACCCACGGTGTTGCATAACATGGAGTGATAATATCTGTCGCTCATGTTTTACTGCATGGTTATTCATTCTTTTATTGCATGTCCGTGCCTAGCACAAAGGACTTTGAGTTTTTAAATTCTGATTGGCGAGGAGGACTTGCTAGTGCTACTGTTCAATATAAACAACCGTGGCTATAAAGTCCAGCTTCCTTTTAGGGAGCACATATGCTGCCAAATCCATAATTTTTGCAGTGGGGTTGGTACTTTTCTTAAAAGTTCAGCTCTAGCAGGAATGCAGGAACTCAGGCCTGGGGGCCCAGATCCAGTGTGAGATTCCAGTCTGGCTTTGTGGACTTCCCCAAATGGCCATCTCCTCTTTTCCTTTCCAGTGACCACTGAGGATTTGATAGTTTCCTGGATATTTTGCAGTCCATCACCCCCCTCCCCATTCAAAAAGGTTGAAATGCCTCTCCTAAAGAATGGCAGTAAGATCTTTTTAAAATATGTTAGCATTTGGCCCTTAGGCTGAAGGCGGTTCAACACCTTTGGGCTATAACAATTCAGAGATAACACTGGAATCTTTTGTACAAGTAAATAAATAAATGCATTTAGGGCACAATCTTATGCAAGTTTAGACACAAGAAAGGCCTAAAGCTCCCAGAAGGCCTTTCTTCTGTCTAAACCTTAAAAGAATCGGGCCTTTAACAATCGATGAATGGCCTATCCTGTGTGTTGTCTCCAACAGTGGTCACACAGAGACCTCTTGAAAATTCTGAGCTAGCACATTAAAAGTACATAAGAACATAAGAGCCATGCGGGATCAGACCCAGAACATAAGAGCCCCTGCCAAAAGAAGTGAGGCAGGTGGCTCCCAGGAGGAGGGACTTCTCTGCTGTGGCACCCTGGCTGTGGAATGAGCTCCCTAGAGAGGTTTGCCTGGCACCTACATTATTAGCATGACCATATTTGGGAAACCAAAAAAGAGGACACACAGTGGGGGTGCAGGAAAGCGGCTTTTCCCTTTAAGGCCCTTGTTGGATCAGTGTGTGTGAAAGAGCATCATTCCCCCCCCCCCTCATGCTAATGGTGGCCTTAAAGGGAAAAGTGTGTCAATCTAGGGCATTATAGAAAATTACAGAAAATCCCCCTGACACCCAGGATAGAACAAAAACCAGGACAAACCCAGGGAAATCCTGACAGTTGGTCACCCTACTTTTGTCATTCCCAACACTACCATCAATAGGTCCTTCAACTGCCCCAGAATGTTATGAGAATGGGACAGAAACAAGATTCCTCTCCACAAGTTCCTCACCTAAATAGAGAGAAGACCAGCATCTCAGGGAGAGTCTAGGGGCAGCCTCCCTGACCTCTAGTTTCCTAAGCACAGGGATTAAAAAGAAACCATTAAAAAGAAATCATAGCCCTTCAATCTTGCAATCCACTCCCCCTGCAATCTGCAGCGGTGCAGCCCAGAAGCACAGCAACCGCACAATCTAGGATGACCAGATAAAATCCAGGTCAGGGCTCATGTAACTTTAACAGTTGTAGAGAAAAGGGAATTTCAGCCAGTGTCATTTGTATGCAATTAGTTCCTGGTGAAATTCCCTCTTCATCACAACAGTTAAAGTTGCAGGGGCCCTGCCTTCTTTTGCATATGGTCACTCTAGTATAGTGCCTGCACCTTTAACTGTTGTGATGAAGAGGGAATTTCACCAGGAACTAATTGCGTACAAATGACACTGGCTGAAATTCCCTTTTCTCTACAACTGTTAAAGTTACATGAGCCCTGACCTGGATTTTAACTGGTCACCCTAGCACAATCTGCTGCTAGTGTAGACGATTCTTCAGCAGAGAGGGCCAGTGAAACACCAGGCTGGGATGAAACATACTGTCCACAAGGGCCTGAATGGGCATTATTGAAAAACAAATATAATAAAGATGGTCAATAACTTCTTTAAAAAACGTGACTACAAAGGTTGATTTCAGTTTCTATGATTCTATGATTCCTCCCTTGGAGGCCTTGGGCACGCTTTCCCATCTCAGACAGCACACTGGAGATAAATTCCCCGTGGGAGAATTCCAGGGTGGCCTTTCTTGGCATGAATTACTGCAGCCTTCGGTGGCTTATAGCCAGTGGAGGCTGGTGGCTCCGACATCAGTGGAGCAGCGAATCCACTCCGGGTTTCAGTCAAGACCAGTCAGAACTCTAAAAAAGCTACCCAAGGGGTTCACTCATCAAAGAGTCCTGGCACTTCCACCCCGTGAGGCCTGGCTCCACTACATCACTGCGGCTAAACGGAACTTGCAGGTTGGAGTGCATTTTTTAAAAACACTGAATGGTTTAACCGTGGCTTTTCCCAACCATGAACTTGTCTCAATGTCATGTTTTGATAATGATGTATAATTTGTTGTGAACATAGTGGTACATTTTGGAGTGCGGGCGCTCATTGTGACAGTCTCCATAGCCACACCTTTCAGGAGAGGCTCGAAGTGCAACCAGCTGGCTTGATCCAGATCAACAAACCAGTTCTAGCAGTTTCCATCTCTATGGGGAGCAGATCATGCCTAATGCTATTGGTTCTTCATCGCTCATTCAAGGTCAGGCTACTCCAGAATACTTTGCATGGCAATGCGGATAATTCACAAGATGCATTGTTGCTTCATTCTCCCCCTGACACCCCCCCCCCCCCAAATATGGTCAAATATAGGGTGACCATATTTAGGAAACAAACAAACAAAAAAAAGGACACCCAATGTTTGGGGTGGGAAAGCTGCTTTCTGGGGCTTCCAGAAAGCGTGACATTCCTGCCCCCCCTCCCCATACTCCAATTGGGGCCTTTTCTATAATGTCCTGGAATGACACACTTTCCCCTTTAAGGTCCTGATTGGAGCAATGAGGGGGGGATGACACACCTCAAGAAAGCATGTCATTGCCTCCCACCACGCTAAAGGCGGCCTGAAAGGGGAAAGTGTGTAATTCCAGGACATTGTAGAAAATTATAGAAAATCCTCCCCCCCACGACACCCAGGATAGAACAAAATCCAGGACAAATCCGGGGAGATCCTGGCAGTTGGTCACCCTATTCAGGATTGCAACTGAGCTCAGAGAGAAAAGAGACATTGGGGAGGGGGGGCAGAGGACCTCAGCATCCCTGCGTATAAAAAAGAGCCGGCGTTGTGTCCCCACAAGCCCTGGCTCTAATACAACTGCTGGTTGTCAACCGCTTCAGGATTTTTAAAGCGGGAAGCAGTATAAAAACATTTTTCAATAAATAAATATTTTTAAACAAACTTCCCTGTTCAGAGGTAGCTTACCATTACATGCCAGCTGTTGGGGAGGGACAATGCGAGAGGGCCATTCACCTCATGTCCTGCTTGTAGGATTCCTATGTACATTTGCTTGGCCACGGTCAGAAGAAGCAAGAGACTGAACTAGATGGAGCTTTGGCATCATCCAGCAGAGTTCATTCATTCATTCATTCACTCATATCCTGCCTTTTCCCCTATTGCAAGGCAGTTTTCATGGCCTTCTTGCTCCTCCTCTGCACTTTATCCTCACAACAACCTTGTGAGGTATGTTAGGCTGAGAGTAGTTGACTGGCCCAGAGTCACTCCCTGAACTTCATGACCGAGTGGGGATTTGAACCCAGATCTTCTGAGACCCAGTCCAACAGGGTAACCTCAACACCGTACTGGCTCTCACGTTCTTATGTGCATAAGGTCCATCGCTGTGTCTGTGCGCACTCATGAGTGTACAAGACCTTGTTAGATATGTATGTATAGGTCCTGTTCAGACGATACTCTAAACCATGGTTAGGCCGCTAACCCTTTTGCAGAAAATGGTTAGTGAGTGTGTTTAAACCATGGTTATGGAGCCACCATGGTTAGGAATGGTTCACACAACACACTAAGCTATAATGTTTAGCTCAAAATACTTAACTACCGTGGTTTTGCATGTCATCTGAACTATATAAATATATATATTATATTTCTTGTGAATTGGCCCTGAGATGTGAATTTTTCTACAAAGAAATTATTGATATTTATTGGTCCATTAGCACTGAGGCTCAACCTTTCTCTGGAGTCCACAGTTGAGGCTTCACAGCCTGGAGTATTCCCAAATCTTGTTTGCCAAGTTCTTAGGCCTCTGAGAAACCTGTGATCCACTTTTCATTTTGCATGTAAAATTTTTGCTTGCCAGTCAAATTACTTCAGAGTTAAAAATAAAGCAAAGAAAATAGAAATAATAATAAATTCCCCCTCCCACTCCAGAAAGGTTGCTGCAATACCCATATTGCACTTGGAAAGAAAGAGAGAGAGAGAGAGAGAGAGAGAGCATCAGACACATGCCACTGTCTCTTCCTCCACATTTGTTGAAGGATGCTCTGCCTTGACAATTAATTCCTCGCCCGCTTTTGGGTAAAGTGCAGAGCTTTGCACATTTCACGGCAGGGAGGGACGCTTGCTCTTCCCAGGCTAAACCAGTAGTTGCAAGTTTGGTCTCTTCTTGAAAAACCATGTGTCGGCAGCAAGGAAAAGCTGGAAGCAGCTTACTCAGGTCTTGCAAGGTGTTTCGTCAGAGCCCGGTAGGCTTGAGAAAGTGTCGGCCTCTTTCAGCTCTAGCCGGCATTTTCAGGTCACTGTCACTTGGGGCTTATCCGGGCGATGACGGCTTCAAAGGTTGCCTCTTCGACGTGGGACCCGTTTTGTGGGATGCTCTTGCAAGCCTCAATTCACAGGCAATAAAGTGCAATTGCTAGTAATGAATGGGGAAAACAACCTTGCTCTGGGGGAGCAGGTCACGGCAGGGAGAACCTCGGCCTGCCAAGCGTCAAACTGGATGTGATGCAGGAGAAGAATGGTGAATAAGTTCTCCCGCTTAAAAAATAAAATAAAAATAAAAACAGACATGGGGAGGGGGAGGCAGGCATGGCCCCAGGAAGGACGATGGGAACCCTTCCCCACCCGTTTTTCCTGATATAAATCCTGGCCAAAATTACCTTTTGCCTCCAGGTGAAGACATACAGCACCTGTACTTGTATGTTCCTCTTAGAGCTGTGCACAAGCGGCCCCTCAAAATTAGGCTGACCAGATAAAATCCAGGTCAGGACTCATGTAACTTTAACAGTTGTAGAGAAAAGGGAATTTCAGCTGGAGTCATTTGTATGCAATTATTTCCTGATGAAATTCCCTCTTCATCACAACAGTTACAGTTGCAGGCACTATACTAGAGTGACCCTATACAAAAGAAGGCAGGGCCCCTGCAACTTTAACTGTTGTGATGAAGAGGGAATTTCACCTGGAACTAATTGCATGCAAATGACACTGGCTGAAATTCCCTTTTCTCTACAACGGTTAAAGTTACATGAGCCCTGACCTTGATTTTTATCTGGTCAGCCTACTCAAAATCCTCCACCCTATTTGTGGGTAGAGAAAATGGGAGGAGAAATTCTCCTACAATTTTTGACAGGTAGCCATCACAACAGCATCAAGTGCTGGCAGCCTGCCCTAGTTTGCATCCTCCACAATGCCCCAGGTACCTCGCATCACTCCAGGGCATGGAGGGGAGGGAATGCAGCCACCACAAAACAATAATGGTGAAGAAAATGTGGAGAAAGTTCTGAAAAGAAATAAAATTCTTTTCTTTCTAGGAAGTAAGAAAAGAAACAGCTCAGGAATTTCCTCAAGGCTTTCTATCCCCCATGAAAGGGGCTTCCATTTTTCTGCCTGATTCTCAGGGCAGTTTCTAATTCATTTTGAATGTGTGTTGGTGGTGTTTTTGAGCTTACCTAAAACTAATTGCTGTGAGGTGGCTGAGGGTCCTGTCTATATTTTTCTTTCTGTTACACATCTCGCCATTGCTCTGCAGTCTGCCAGGCCTGCCTGCACTTCCTGACCTGAAAAGGCCCTACGGGAGGAATGAATTCATGATGTTTTCCCCTGAGTGGGAAGCCAAGGAGGCTACAGGCTGTCAGAGAGAGGACTGTGCAATGAACGACAAGGACTCCATAGGCCTGCGCAGCACATTTCATTAGGGTGGGCACCCAGGGTTCTTTTTTTAAAGATGAACATTTATTGAATACTCAATCATAAAGGACATTATTTTTATTCATTTATTTATTAAACACTGTAGAGACTGATGCCAATTCCTCATTTGGCTTGCCTGACCACGGGAGGGGCATTGCAGGTGGGGGGCAGGGTGAGGAGATGCTCCTCAAGCCCCAGGATTGGTGAGGCTTTGTAGGGACATTGGCTAGAGGAGGGGCTTAAGAGGTGATATTAGCCTTTGGGTCCTCTCCTCCTGGCCTCTGTGATGCGAGGCTCCCAGCAGAGAGGCTCCCAGCAGAGCGATTCCTTTTTGCTCCTGCTGCCGGGAGCAACAGTGTACTATTGGGGGCAGTGGGGAAGCCAGAGGGCAGCCAGAGGACCGTTCCTGCTGCGTCTGGCTCTGGATTCCTACTCAATAGGGTGACCAGATAAAATCCAGGCCAGGGCTCATGTAACTTTAACAGTTGTAGAGAAAAGGGCATTTCAGCCAGTGTCATTTGTATGCAATTAGTTCCTGGTGAAATTCCCTCTTCATCACAACTGTTAAAGTTGCAGGGGCCCTGCCTTCTTTTGTATATGGTCACTCTAGTATAGTGCCTGCAACTTTAACTGTTGTGATGAAGAGGGGATTTCACCAGGAACTAATTGCATACAAATGACACTGGCAGAATTTCCCTTTTCTCTCCAACTATTAAAGTTACATGAGCCCTGACCTGGATTTTATCTGGTCACCCTACTACTCAATGAACCCCCTCCCACAATTTGGCACTTATTGCTTGAGACATTAGGGTGTGCCTGGGCACACCTAGCACACCCCTTGCGCACACCTATGAAGGACACACACACACTCCTCAGTCATCTCATAAGTAAGGTAAGCACTCGAACCCTGAACCAAACCCATGAGAATATTCCTGGAAATTTCTTCTCCTCTGTATTTCTTTTTGAAAACATTTTTTCCCCCCAGTCAAACTGAATAAGAATAGTTGAATTTTTTTGTAGGAGAAATTTTTGGCACAGCACTGATTTCTCTGAAGAGGCCAAGCACAGCTTTGGGAAAAGAATGATGACTTCAGGTTGAAGAGCAACTTAGGGAAGAAGTTTTACTGTCCCAGAAACATGGATTTGAGCTCCCCGCAACCCCTCCTGGCTGCCTTTAAACGTGGCCCTGAATGGGGAATTGCCCGGAACTGTGTTGCTGTAATAGTACTGAATCTGTTTCCATGTTCTGTTCTAGGGTGACCATATGGAAAAGAGGACAGGGCTCCTGTATCTTTAACAGTTGCATAGAAAAAGGAATTTCAGCAAGTGTCATTTGTAGGCATGCAGCACCTGGTGAAATCCCTTCTTCATCAAAACAGTGAAAGCTGCAGCAGCTATACCAGAGTGACCAGATACAAAATAGGGGAGGGCTCCTGCAGCTTTAACTGTTGTAATGAAGAGGGGATTTCACCAGGTGCTGCATGCATACAAATGACACCTGCTGAATGTGGCCTCACCCTGAACTATTATTTTCTTCATATGCACATTTCCAAACATTTAGGGTGCAATCTATGCATATTTAGACAGAAAAAAAATCTGACAACTCCCAACATTCCCCAGCCAGCATAGCTGGAAGTTGTAGGAGGTTTTTTCCCCCCTGTGTAAACCTGCTATGAATAGGATTGTAGGACTTTTTCTGTTTAAACATGCATAGGGTTATAGGACCTTCTTCTGTCTAAACATGCATAGATTGTAAGACCTATTTCTGTCTGTACATGCATAAGATTGTAGGACCTTTTTCTCTCTAAACATGCATAGACGTGTACCCTGAGAATGTAGGATTCACGTGTGGCCTACAGATCCAGCAGAACGTGATGTCATTTTGTTAAGGGGACAGAATGGACTGCATTGTGGGCAGTTGTGAGGCTAACACTTTTGAGAACCAGTGTAATTTAGTGATGAGGAGAGCTGGGTTCAAATCCCCACCTATCCACAAAGCTCAGTGAGTGACCTTAGGCCAGGGGTGTTGAATCTCTTTCACCTTGAGGGCTCAATTCCATTTCGTAGGAGCTATTGGGGGGACACATTCCAGTGGTGGGCGGAGCCAAAGACAAAAAGGGCGGGACCAAAAACCAGGGTATTTTAGTTTTAAAGTGCTTGCAGGCTGGGAAGCCACCAAATGATCATTGGTCAAAGGGAAGGGGTGGGGCAGGGGAAGTGATGTGCCTGACCGCATGCTGGCTGGGAGTGATGGGAGTTGCAGTCCAACACATTTGGAGGGCACTAGGTCAGGGAAGGCTGCCCTAAGCTTTCTCACATGGTTGTCGGCCACAATAAATTGCCAACGCTCTGCAAATAGAAAAACCAGCAGAGCTGGGCTGGGCCCTGCCTTCCTGATGTTAATGTCCAGGTCTGGACCCGATTCAGAGTGCTGGTATTAATATTCAAAGCCCTAAACAGCTTGGAGCCAGGTTATCTGAAGGAACGCCTCCTCCCATATGTTAGGCTGACCAGATAAAATCCAGGTCAGGGCTCATGTAACTTTAACAGTTGTAGAGAAAAGGGAATTTCAGCCAGAGTCATTTGTATGCAATTAGTTCCTGGTGAAATTCCCTCTTCATCGCAACAGTTAAAGTTGCAGGCACTATACTAGAGTGACCTTATACAAAAGAAGGCAGGGCCCCTGCAACTTTAACTGTTGTGATGAAGAGGGAATTTCACCAGGAACTAATTGCATACAAATGACACTGGCTGAAATTCCCTTTTCTCTACAACTGTTAACGTTACATGAGCCCTGACCTGGATTTTATCTGGTCACCCTACCATATGTACCTGCCCGGACCCTAAGATCACCCTCGGGGGTCTTTCTCTATGAGCCCCTGCCAAAGGAAGTGAGGCAGGTGGCTACCAGGAGGAGGGCCTTCTCTGCTGTGGCACCCCGGCTGTGGAATGAGCTCCCCAGAGAGGTACGCCTGGCACCTACATCATACTCCTTCAGACGCCAGGTGAAGCCCTTTTTTATTTCCTCAGTATTTTTCAGTTTGATTTTTAACCTTGCTGTTTACATTTGTATTTTAAATCCTTATTAATTTCTGCATGGCTGCTCGGTTTTTATCCTGGGTGTGCTTTTATACTGTATTTTAAATTATGTTTTTATACTGTCGTTGTTTTATATTTTGAATGGTTTTAATTTTTGTAAACCGCCCAGAGAGCTCCTGCTATTGGGCGTTATAGAAATGCTGTAAATAAATAAATAAATAAATAAACAATTGTTTTCCATCTGCAGGGAATTTTTATTTAAATCTGTCTGTGGTGTGTGTGTGTGTGTATTCAAATAGAGTATCCCCCGCCCCAACTGCAGCATGGTGTGTTACAGCCCATTCTGCCACCTGTGTAGGGCCTGCTAAATGTCTCTTATATGATGTCCTTGCCATTATGTGACAATGCCCCTCCTTCTGCCTGTGCAGAAGGGACTGGGCCGTAGCTCAGAGGCAAAGCCCCTGCTTTGCAGGCAGAAGGTCCCAGGTTCGATCCCCAGCAGTTCCACGCAGGGCTGGAAGATCTTCTGCCTGAAACCCCAGAGAACCATGGCTGCCAGCCTGTGTGGACAAGACTGGGCTAGATGGACCAAGGGTCTGGCTCGGTCTAAGGCAGCTTCCTGGGCCATTTGAAGCTGGCGTTGCCTCCAGGCTGACAGTCCAGGGGAGCCGCCAGCTTCCCAGTCAGTTCAAGCGTGGGCAGATCAGAGGATGCAGCGCTTTTGTGACAGCAAATCCTCCATATCGACAATCAGGTCATTTTACACGCAGAGAACAAAGTTTGGAGCGCCAATGATTCCTCTCACGGTCCGGTCGCAAGATGCCCAACAAGTCTCCAGTCGCTTTGGAGTTGGGTCCCAGCTTGGCCACACCACCTGTTGCAGCAAAACCATTCATCCCCTCGGAATTTCTCCTTCCACTGAGCATAAGATGATATGTTATGAAATAATAGCCTGAAATAGCCTGCACTGATTTACATATTAAATTATAGAGGCGGCGGTAGGTATTGCACCTCTTGCTTTGGTTGGCTTTTTGTTCGCTGTGTCTACATTGCAAGGAACACCTGTTATTTAATACCGAAATAAGTCAATTCTTTCATGCCAGGATTAGCGAAAGCATGCTAAATCGATTATATGCCTTGTATGGGGAAAGGCAGCGGGGGGCGTGGGCGGGAAGGATTGGCCGGACTGAGCGCCGTTAAATCAAATTAATCGCCCCCCAATGTAAACGTATCCGAGGGGTTTGCTTCGAAGACAAGGAAATGCGCTTCCATTTTCACTCTTACTAGGAAGCAAGAGGGTTTACGCATGAAGGAGTTCTGGAATCTAGGATCCCCAGCCCAATTCTCTCCCTCCCCCCTCCGCTCTATACTGTGGCTGAGCTACTCCATTAGGGTGACCCAATGGAAAGGAGGACCAGGCTCCTGTATCTTTAATGCTTGTAGAGAAAAGGGAATTTCCAGCAGGTGTCCTTTGTCTCCATGCAGCACCTGGTGAAATTCCCTCTTTGTCACAACAATTAAAACTGTAGGAGCCATACTAGAGTGACCAGATCCAAAAGAGGGCAGGGCTCCTGCAGCTTTAACTGTTGCGACGAAGAGGGGATTTCACCAGGTTCTGCATGCATACAATGAAATTCCCTTTTCTCTGCAACGGTTCCTCCTTTTCATATGGTCAGAAATCAATACTCTATTGATTTCTGGAAGCTTATGAATATGTGAAATGTGGACACTGACTGGTAGGTTGGACTACAACTCCCATCATTCCCTAGACAGCATCACCATTGTTGCTTTCATACCCCACTTGTGTGGGCTTTCCAGAAGCATTGGGTTGCCCATGCTTAGAAACAAGATGCTAGGCTAGGTCAGGGCTTCTCAACTTTGGGACCCTCAATGTAGTTGAACTATGACCCCTTAATCCCTGACTATTGGCCATGGTGGCTGGGGTTGATGGGAGTTGTAGCCTAATAGCCCAATAGCCTAATAGCATCAGGGGACCCAAGATTGGGAACCACTGGTTAAATCAGCCTTCCCCAGCCTGGCCCCATCCAGATTTTTGGGATGTCAACTCCCATCAGCACAGCCAATGGCCAGGGAGTTGTAGACCAAAGCATCTGGAGGGCACTGGGTTGCGGAAGGCTGAGCCAAATGGACTTGCGTTGTCTTTTAAACATTGATTATGGATTCAGGCTCCACAGAGGCATTATACCAGGTTTATTGAATGGGGGGTACATGGGCTCAGAACGCAGTGTTATTTTTAATCAGTGGGAAGAGAAGGACAGGGGAATCTGGAGACACCATTAATCCACTGTGCCCGAATTCAACACAGGGCCCTCAGCCTGATCCGGCAGGGCTCTTCTTCTCCTTATGCGCTTATTGATTGTTTTGATGATCAACAGTGTCATTTGAATTTGAAGGGCCTCTGTGTTGTCAGGAATGATGGGACTTGTATTTCAATACACCTGGAGGGCACCAGGTTAGGGAAGGCTGTTCTATGCCTGCCTTCCCCCCTCATTTTGTTCACTTTCCTATACACTGGAGCATCATGTTCCCACTCTGGAACCCTGGGGAAGGCTGCAGTGCAGCAGCGCCTTGCAGTGCATCCCTTGGCCACTAGGTGCCTTTGTCTAGGAGGGAGTCAAAGTCAAGTCCGGGTGTGGTTCACACAAGAGGGACCAAATCAGGACATGAGCTTGGCGGATTCTTGTTTTCTCTCTTAGTTTGCAGCTAATTGCTTTAATAAATGCCTACCACTGAATCAGGGTGATTAAGTCCAGTTATTGTCACTCCAACAGAAGAAGTAGATGTGCTCCAAACCGTGGAAAAGAGGGAGTGTGGAATTTCGCCTCCCCCGGCAGATAAAAACATCTGGTAAGCAAAGTAAACCAGGTGACAAACGTTGCCTTCCCATCCCAGTCTCAGAGGACTGTGGCTGCTCTTCCCCCCATATTTCAACATCTGGCTCAGCCAGGTCCACAACCCTCTCCAATTTCTGCTTCTGCTTCTGCCCTGCTTGAGCTCATAGAATCATAGAATCGTAGAGTTGGAAGGGGCCTATAAGGTCATCCAGTCCAACCCCCTGCTCAATGCAGGAATCCACTTTAAAGCATCCCTGGCAGATGGCTGTCCAGCTGCCTCTTGAAGGCCTCTAATGTGGGAGAGCCCACCACATCCCTAGGTCATGGGTTCCATTGTCGTACTGCACTAACAGTCAGGAAGCTTTTCCCAATGTCCAGCCAGAATCTGGCTTCCTATAACTAGAGTTCATGATTTTGTGACTTCCTGCACTCTGAGTTGATCAAGAAGAGTTCCTGGCCCTCCTTTGTGCGATAACCTTTCAAGTATTTGAAGTAGGGCTGTGCACGGACCCCCCGATCCAATCCAGATCTGTCAGGCCCGGATCAGGCCCAATCTGACTCAGATCAGGATCCGATCCAGACCCATGCACAGCACTCCCTCACACTCTCCTCACTCTCCCCCTCCCTCCCCCCACTCTCCTGCTTATCTGCTGCCTCCTCTGCATCGTCCCCTGTCATCCTCCGCATCTTCCTGCCTCCTCGATGTCGGCCAGCCGCTTTCCTGCTCGCGCCGGGTGATGATGTCACCCACTGCAACTGGCAATATCATCACCTGGCGTGAGTGGGAAAGCGGGCGGCTGACATCAAGGAGGCAGGAAGATGTGGAGGATGATGGGGACGACGTGGAGGAGGCAGCAAGTAAGCAGAGAGAGTGGGGGAGGAAGGGAGGGGGAGAGCGGGGAGAGGGGGAGGGAGTGCTGTGCACAGATCTGAATCTGATCTGGATCGTGGATCCAATCCAGCCTGATCTGGCCCCAATCCGATCCAGTTTGGATCTGGATCTGGGAGGCCCGGATCAGCCCGATCTGCACCAGATTTGGGATCTGGATCTGGATCCATGTATAGCTCTAATTTGAAGAGTGCTATCATGTCTCCCCTCCGTCTTCTCTTTTCCAGCCTAAACATGCCTAGTTCTTTCAATCTCTCCTCATAGGGCTTTGTTTCCAGACCCCTAATCATCCTCGTTGCCCTCCTCTGAATACGCTCCAGATTGTCTGCATCCTTCTTGAAGTGTGGTGCCCAGAACTGAACACAATACTCAAGATGGGGCCTAACCAGTGCTGAAAAGAGGGGAACCAGTACCTTGCTCGATGTGGAAGCTATACTTCTATTAATGCAGCCCAAAATAGCATTTGGACCTGTGACCAATTTAGCAGCCTCAGCTTCATTGACCCCCAGACTCCCAGCAGCCCTGGCCAGAAGAAGCATGAAGGGCTTTCTGGTTTCTCTTTGCAAAGCTCCTTTTTTTAAAATCGCTTTTACGTTATTTTATTGTGGGTTGACAGTGTGCACCTCAAAGCATTGTGAGATTAATCAAACTCTGTGTTGCTTTCGCGGGGCCTGCTGCATGTTCAGCCATGAAATGTTCTGTGTTTTCATGGCGATGTGTAGGAATGCTGCTGTTTATGCGGACTGAAGAATACAGTGGTGCAGCTGTGAGCAAAATGCACGCATGCAAAAAACCCAACAAAACAAAAAACAAAACTAGGGCTGGTAACAGATCCGGATCTGGAGCCTAAATCTGGACCGGATCAGGGTAATCCGGACTTCCCGGATCTGGATCCGAACAGGATCAGGGGAGGTCCGGATCATTCCGGACTGGATCGGATCGTTCCAGATCATTCTGGAGATCCGGGGCCCATTGGTCTTCCAGGTCCCTGTGTGCCGGCTGCGCACCTGGCATCCAGGGATGCCAGGCCTGCTGTGAGTTCATTGGACTCACTGCCCTCCCCCCCACTGTCCCTGCTTACCTGCTGCCTCATCGCCGCCGCCCGCTGCTGCCATCCACCACTGCCGTCCACTGGCCACCACTGCTTCCGCTCTACTGAGAACCACACCTTGTGGCCTGGTTCTCAGTAGAGCAGAAGCAGCGGCAGCCAGCGGACGGCAGCGGCGGATAGTGGTGGTGACGGCGAGGCAGCAGGTAAGCAGGGACAGTGGGGGGAGGGCAGTGAGCCCTTTTCCCCATAGACTTGCAAGTCTATGGGGAAAAGGAAGGTCTCCAGATCTCGATCTGGAGACCTGGATCCAGATCCAAATCTGGTTCCAGACCAGATCGGGGGAGGTCTGATCTGGTCCGGATCGCCCCAATCCGGATCATCCAGTTTCAGATCCGGACTGGATCGGGGGGCTGTTCACAGCCCTAAAAAACCCACAACGCACATCTGGGGTGAGAAACTGCTAATGAGGGGTCATCAATGCCCTGGGGTCCGCATTGCCCTCCCCCAAACCCCTCTGGGGCTGCATCCTTGTCCCCTACCATCACTGCAGGTTCCGGGAGAACGACAGTACTTCAAAACACGCAACATTGCTGCTGTATTGGTTTTGCCACTGCTGCTGCTGTCAAGGCAAATTCAGCAGAGTGACAGCTGACTGTTGTAATAAACAAAAGCTGCCTTACACTTTCTTCAGTTCCCCATGCTGCTTGGGAGCTGCATGATCCCCCCCCCCCCCCCCCGATATAATGGGTGGGTGGATTCTTGCAAAAATTGGATGGTCTGAGCTGGGAAAATGGAATCCAACATGAAATGCCATGGGCAGTTCATGCAAATCATGGCATTTGACACGATGTAAATACCTTGGTTGCCAATTATTTTTTCTTGTTTTTGCGGGGGGGGGGGGAGGGAAGGGGAGGGTATGGGGTGTTACTAAGAATGTTATTTTCATTGCTGTCAACTAATGAACGAATTCTTATTTGATTAATCACCAGCCTTTTAATTAAATTGAATATGGTTACATGCTACCAGAGCCTCATGCAAGGCGCCTTCTTGAGAAACTGAAGAAAGTGTAAGGTAGCTTTTGTTTATTAAGACAGTAAGCTGTCACTCAGCATTAAATGGAAAGAGCATTTTAATCTTTGCTTTCCCATTCCCTGTTACAAGTGGCGCAGTAGAACACACCAGACCCAAAGGAGCTTGAGAAAACAAAGAAGAATTCCCTTAATTCCTAACGTCCCACCAATTCAAGTAGGCACCAACTGATTAAAATGGGCACCAAGCTTTAATTGATCAATCTACCAGTTAAAACTCACAGTCCCATCTGGCATCGGCTGCTGCTGTAGCAAAAGCAGGGTCCCCCTACAATCTTCTGCTGTAGATAGCGCTCACACGTGGCTGCCTAATGAAAAGGCTAGTCCTCTGCGTGGGGATGTCCTCCTTGTGGTCAGAGATGGTACTACATAGCCAGTCTCCATATGCAGGCAGCTGGAATTTTCCTCACTCGCTTCCTTGAACCCTGACCTGGGTCACAACCTAAGTCATATGGACGCTACAAGTGTCTGTTTCCACTGGCTACTGAAACAATATATGGCATTTCGATTCACGTACAAAAGTTTTTCTTTTGGAGGAAATGTGTTCCTGTGAATATATACACATTCTTGGGCCTCAGTCGCTCGCTAATGGGGCAGTCAAAGGAGGACTTCCTAGTGACCCAATTGTCTGTATACGTGTTAAGAACGTAAGAAGAGCCCTGATGGATCAGACCGAGGGTCCATCTAGTCCAGCACTCTGCCCACACAGTGGCCAACCAGCTGTCGAACAGGAATCCACACGCAGGAAACAGATTCAACAGCACCCTCCCACCCATGTTCCCCAGCAACTGGTGTATATAGGCTCTTCAGGAGCACCTCCGGCAGATAGAGCCAGATCAGCTATTGTCTGATGAGATGGCCTGCCTTACGCAAGAGCTGCATAGTGAACTGGCCAGCTGCCTGCAAGACTTGCAGTCTGTCTATAGTGTTGTAACCCAAAGGGCTCAAGGAAAAGATCCCAACTTGTCTCTACTGTTGGGGATTCACGCTGTGCATTGCTCAATTAAAGCAAAGGAAGACTTGCTGAAACCAGACATGCTAGCAAAGAAGTTGGACGATGTGGAACAGCTGCACAAAGAGATTGAGGATTTGCGGACTGCCATTTCTGATAGATATGCACAGGATATGGGTGATAACTGCATCACGCAGTGAACGCAAGGATGGAACCTGAGGACTAAGATTCCAGATCAATGAGAGCTGCTATGTGGTGAGGTTTTCAGAAATTCCTTAATTAATTCCTTAATTAAATTTTCAGAAATTTAAATTGTTTTTAATGTTGTATTGTTCTCTTGCTTTTTTAAAATTTTAACTGTTGTGATTTTTATGTTTATATTGCTGCTGTTCCCCGCCTCGATCCGGAGGGAGAGGCGGGTTACAAATAATAGTAATAATAATAATAATAATAATTATTATTATTATTAGTATTATTATTACTGCCTTGGATACTGGAGGTAGCACATAGCCATCAGGACTAGTAGCCATTGAAAGCCTGCTCCTCCAACCCTCTTTTAAAGCCATCCAAATTGGTGGCCATTACCACGTCTTGTGGTAGTGAATTCCATGGTTTAACTCTGCACTGTGTGAAGAAGTCCTTCTTTTTATGTGTCCTGAATCTCCCACCCATCAGCTTCATGGGATGACCACACTGGATTCTAATAACATGGGCTAGGGAGAAAAATGTCTCCCTATCCACTTTCTCCACCCCACGTATCATTTTGTAGACCTCTATCATGCCTTACCTTATGTGTCCTACTTTACACAGGACAGCCCTCTATTTGGAGCTATCCTCACTTTGAAAATGTCTAGTCCAAGTCTGATTTAAGGTCAAAGAACCACAAGGATGGAGGGCAGCAAGGGCCTCCAAGTTGCCCATCAAAACTTCACACCTGGACAGGAGAGTGAGCATCAGGCACACAGCTCACCTGGTCGCATCCTTCCTCACTATGAGGAGATGTCTTGCATTTCTG
Organism: Anniella stebbinsi; assembly: GCA_029215795.1. Classification (NCBI taxonomy): domain Eukaryota; kingdom Metazoa; phylum Chordata; class Lepidosauria; order Squamata; family Anniellidae; genus Anniella; species Anniella stebbinsi. The sequence continues at coordinate 368,303,183 of JARDYH010000001.1, forward strand.
TTTAAATTATAGCAATGGCTTGTAAATCTGTGACTCTACATATAAATTAGACTATGCATTTCCCCCCACAAATCTGTATTGTATTTTTTGATTATTTGTTTTCTCTTCTTAGGGAATGCATAAGTGGCTACCACCTCAATGTGAGGGACAACACTTGCCCATTTCTTCCTAAAGTTAGAGGTCTGAAAGGGTAGACCAAAAGAATGAAGGCACTCCTACATGGTGTTGATAGCGCCAGGAAGGGGCTCCAATGAAGACACGGAGCATCCCACCTGATAGAGTAACCAACTGCCAGGACTTTCCCGGATTTGTCCTGGTTTTTTTTATCTATCCAGGGTGTCAGGGGGGATTTTCTGTAATTTTCTATTACAGAAATATGGTCACCCTGCCACCTGATCCATTGCCACTGGTGCTCCCGAGAGCTGTGGGATGAGGGAGGCGATTTGGATCCCTGATAGGGCTGGAGTTGAAGAGATTTTTTGGGATCTCAGGTGAGGCCTCGATGCAACGGGATTCCTTAGGTTGCCCCATGTCTTATGTGAGAGTTTGCAGAGGAACCCCAGTCCTCTTTTTCACCCTTTGCCTTGCTGCCCCTCTCCCCAAAGCTGGAGCCGGCCCTAGAGGTGGGGACTCTGATTCCACACATCCCCACTCACCTTTGCCCATCACACAATGGAATCTGCCTTTGGGTTTCTTGTAGCAGGCAAGTAGGGACGTGCATCTATACTAGCAAAATGCAAGTTTTGTGTATTATCACAGCCTTCTATAACCTGGCGCCCTCCCAAGGGTGTGTGTAGACTCCTGGTCCCATCATCCCCAGCCAAGCTGGGGATGGTGGGACCTGGAGTCCACACACATCCTTGGGAGGGCGCCAGACCGGAGAAGGCTGTATTGCTAAAACAGCTCCACTGCTTCCAATCTGTTTCTTGGGCACAATTCAAAGTGTTGGTTATGACTTAAAAAACCCTATATGGCTCGGGTCCAGGTTACCTGAAAGACCATATTCTCCCTTACGAGCCTGTCCGTCCCCTGATGTCTTCAGGGGAGGCCCTTCTCTCCATCCTACAACCATCACAGGCACACCTGGCGAGAACACGGGAAAGGGCCTTGTCGGTGGCTGCCCCGGGGCTCTGGAACTCCCTTCCCAGGGAAGCTAGACTGGCTCCCTCCTTGGTATGCTTTCGGAGGCAGGCTAAATTTTTTCTGTTTCAGCAGGCCTTTGGGGAGTAGTTGAGACCTCTGCGGATGTGCTGCTTATAGTTTGGATTTTATTTTATTTTTTAAAAAAACTTTTTTTGTATTTAAAATGTTTTAAAATGTTCTATATATTTTAAAATTGGACTACGTTTCATTATATTTTTAATTTTTGTATAGCTCTATTTGTTTTAACTGTACATGTTTTAATTTGTACGCTGCCTTGAGTCCCAGTATTGGGAAAAAGGTGGGATACAAATAATAATAATAATAATAATAATAATAATAATAATAATAATAATAATACCATATCGTTACTTTGAGGCTTTGTACAAGCACGGCGGCGATTTCCCCCTTGGCCGTGAAGATGTGCAGCTGTGGAATGGTTAACGGTAAGCACAGCACGCATTTCGGAGCCAGCTGCAAAAGGGGTTGGAAGAACTGCCTTGGCAATGCGCAGAAGGTGGTGTCGGAGCGGGGGATGTCTTCGGCGAAGGAATGTGCAAACACAGGTGTGCAGCGAGTTTGGCACTCTTCGGGATCCGGATCTGGTTTGAGTTAAGCATGCCTGTCGGAAAAAAGAGAGAGAGAGAGAGAGAGAGAGAGAGAGAGAGAGAGGATGAGTTCATTCTGTTATGCCTGCAGCTGGGAGCTTAGGGGGATATTCTATGAAAGAACAAAAATATATAAAAGAGCCCAAGGAGCTGACGGATGCCTGCCGCCTATTGAAGTGAAAAATGGATTCAGGGCCAGCGGTTGCCAGCTCGTCTTGCTTTCTATTGTCCCTTGCTCTTCTGTTATGGTAGTGGTGGTTATATCTCTGCCTAGCAGGTTGGCTACTTACGCATCGCCCCAAATGAGGAAATGCGTCACCAAAAGCAGAGGACAACAGAGGACACCGATTTGCATCAAGTTTGCAGATGCTAATTAATAGACATGGCTGCAAATTCAGAGTATACGTACAGCTGTGAATAACGACTATCGCTTACAGAAATACACCCCATCTCACCGCAGTGGGGGAGACTGGGACCAGGTGAGCTGGGCGCCTTGCTCAGTCCGCTGCCCAGGTGCTCGCGGTTGGTGGGCAACTCCAAGGCCCTTGAGCAATGTGTGTGGATGGTTCTTTATTTTCATACCGGACTTGGCCTGGACAGTACTTCAAATCGAGGATGCCATCGAATAGAGGACTGTCCTCTCTAAAGGAGGACACCCGGCCACCCTACATCCAGGGAAATTTCACTTGTTTTATCGAGGACTCCCAGATGGCTCCCAACAGTTTCATGGTGCTGTTTGGAGGCAGCGAATTGGGGCAGGGGAGGACGATCGGAGGTGTACGTGTGTGAAATTAGCCATTAGGTTGAGGGGAAGCAGCTCACCATGAGCAGGAGCAGTGGGTGCCCCCTCCCCCATTTTCCTCCACTGCTGCCCATGGTAGGCAATGACAGCAGCTGCCACCAGCTGCCATTTTGTTTTCACCAGTCTGGTGAAGACGTAACATTGTTCCAGAGAGCATCTGCGTCTGTCTCTGTGTGAGGGCGAAAGAGAGAAATAGGAGGTCCTAGTGGTTGCTGCAAGTACTCCCCCTCCCCCCCAAAGCCCCAGAATAATGCTTCATCCGCAGCGATATTGGGGCCGGGGAGGAATTGGTGACTTATTGCTGAAAGAATTGTGCTGCTATAATAATAATAATAATAATAATAATAATAATAATAATAATAATAACAATTTATTTCTTACCGCCGCCATAGGGCTCAACGTTCGTGCAAAGTGAGAACGTACGGTTCAGCCCTAGCTTTATCGAAACTCTCCTGACATCCCTCGAAAATACCTCCAATGAAAATGCTGTGGGCGTTGTGGTGCCCAGAGGGAGGCTGCAGGCATGCCATGGAATTTCACTTCAGCCGTGGCCTCATTCAGGTCAGGTCCATCAGGGCCAGGGATCAGCCCGGGAAAACAGAAATAGCCTAATCGTGCCTCTGAGCAGAGGCAAAGTGCATGTGGGGGGGAGGGGGAGGATGGTGTCAAGTGGCCCCACTCTGACTTCCTCGCGTTGAGCAGGTTCACAGCCCCACTGACAATGGGGCCACCAGCCTCCGTTGCTCCTGTCATTCCCAGCCAGCTGAGTGGGACTGATGGGAATTGCACTCCAACACATCCCGAGGCACAAGGTTGGGGAAGGCTAGAGTGGGCCCTTCACAGGAAGGAGCAGCCAACCACTGAGGACAAGGGTAGGCCAGTAGGTGCGCTCCTGATCCTCCCTTCTAGATGTTGATGCCACACATTTCTTTAAAATGGCTGGAGGACACCCGTATCTCAGGGCTTAGGGCTCCAAGAGCAGAAGGACACATTTAAAACCAGAGGAGCGCTGCCTGGCCTCCCATTCTAGACATTTTCCACGCACAGGGTGACTGTATCCAGAAGGACTGCACCGTATGGAAAGGAAGACAGGGCTCCTGTGTCTTTAACAGTTGCATAGAAAAGGGAATTTCAGCCGGTGTCATTTTGTATGCCGGCAGCCCCTGGTGAAATTCTCTCTTCATCACAACAGTTAAAGTGGCAGGAGCCCTGCCCTTTTGACCGCATACAAAAGTTGGCAGGGTTCCTGCAACTTTAACTGTTGTGGATGAAGAGGGGACTTCACCAGGTGCTGCATGCCTACAAAGGACACCCGCTGAAATTCCCTTTTCTGTGCAACCGTTACAGATACAAGAGCCCTGTCCTCTTTTCCATAGGGTCACCCTACTGTAAGGAACAGGCTCACACTCCCCCCAAGGGGCCAGGTTCACAGTTTATGGGTTCTGTGGGATCCAGATTTGTCACTGGAGGCCCCAGTCAACTGCCTTCCACCAGCTGATTGACACCCCCCCCCCCCCCGGATCTTTCGAAGTGCATGACTACTAACTTACAGTCCTCTTCCTTAACCTGAAACTCAGCTCTGTGCATACCTTGGGGATGAGAGCTACTGAAAACAGTGCATCCTGCAAAGACGCGCCCTGCAGGCACACCCTAAAGGAGACGAACATCATGGCCATAGCATTTCGAACCAACTCTGTTTCATCACGAGTCAAGGCTGTCTGTCCAGAGCATTTCTTGTCGTCTTGCCTCTGGTCCTCTTCTCTTGCAAATCTCCAGGGATGAAAAAGAGTTGCTGCCTAGGTCATCAGCCTTGCTGATTTGGCTTCCTGAGCGGGCGCCATGCACTCAGAATAGGTGTTTTGCACCTGTAGGTGAAATGCCACAGTATGGCGGAGGAAAGATTTCCTTTGCAAATAGCTTCTGGGACCATTTATACAAGTGGTAAAGTCAGGGCAGCACCATTTCAGGCTGTGAGTGGGAGAATGTCTATTTGAATGCTCCACCATGTGATCCCTGAACATAGGCATATAATATTTCATGGAGACTATTTTTTCTAGGGATGTGTATTGTATCGTTAAAATGTCCGATAACGATACGACAAGGTTGTTATCGGACATCCGATTAACGATAACGATACGATAGAAAAACCTCCGATAAATATCCAATCCGAAAATTGTCAGCCCAATTATATCGGATTTTTTTTTGAATTACCGGACCGCCATTTAAATAAACCTATAACTTCTGTATTTTCAAAGTTAGAGGCTTGAAGCTTGGTCACAGCGCTTATGGGGTATGCCTACGTATGTGTATGACATTTGAGACCGATCCCTCCAACCCTCGATTTTATATGAATTTATTAAAGACTGTTTAAGTTCTGACAGGTCAGAATGACAGCTTGCCACGTGCGTTCATTCAGACCTGTCAAAAAGTTGCAGGATCTTTAAAAAATTCATATAAAATACAGGGGTGGAGGGATTGATCTGAAATTTGGAACATATGTGTAGCAACATGTGCTAGATATGTGGATTAAATTTGAGATCGATCCCTCCAACCCTCGATTTTATATGAATTTATTAAAGATTGTGCAACTTTAGTGACACAGCTGGTTGACCGGGCCTCCGTGCTGTCATCTTGTTATCTGCTTTTTTCCCCATAGGCTTACATTGGGGGAAACGCGTGCATAACTTTTTTATTTGAAATGATAATGACATGAAACTTGGGGAGCCAGGGCTATCAAGATCCAATCTGCAATGTCCAAAAAGTTTCATGTCTCTATCTTTTCAAATTAAAAAGTTATAGGGGGTCCCCCAAAAGGCCCCCCCCCCCCCCGCTGTAACTTCTTCATTTTAAAGATAAAAACTTGAAACTTATGGGACATTGAAGATGGGATCTGGCTGGTCATTTGTGAAAAAAAATCAGAGCAATTGTTTAAACCCTCAATTTTCTATGAATTTTTTAAAGATTGTGCTCATTCTGAAAGCTGAGGCCCGGTCAACCATAAACTGGGGTGTCATCATGGAAGGAATAGGGATACTCCACTAAACTGCTTGGTCTCAGTTGTTTCATCTCATACTGTGTTGGCTTTCTTTCAAAATGGTATAATCTATTATTATGGTTTAATTTAAAATAATAGCAAACAAATATGCGGTTGTACAGGAGGAGTCACACTATATGTTAAAAATACGTATCCCTGCCCAGAAATACAAGAGGATGAAACTTTTGAAAAGCAAATTGCCAGTGTTTCAAGGAAATCCGATGTAGTAGTAATGGGGGGACTTCAATTACCCCGATATCTGTTGGGAGACAAATTCTGCAAAAAATAGCCCCTCCAAAAAATTCCTGACATGTATGGCTGATAACTTTCTCCTACAGAATGTGGAGGAATGAACTAGAGGTCTGGCTATCAGTTACAGGAACTCTGGGAGGAAGTGACCACGTCATACTTGAGTTCTTGATTTTAAAGGAGGCAAAAGCTGAGTGTAGCCATACGCGTACTCTGGATTTTAGGAAAGCTGATTTTAATAAACTCAGAACTAGGATAAGTAAAGTCCCATGACAAGTGACCCTAATGAGAAAAGGAGTCCAAGATGGGTGGGAGGTTTTTTAAAAAAAGAAGATTGTAAAGGCCCAATTACAAACAATTCCAACAAGGAAAAAAGATAGAAGACAACAGAAGAAACCAATGTGGCTCCACAAAAAGCTTAGAGATGAACTGAAAATAAAAAAGGACACATATAGGAAGTGGAAGGAAGACCAAGCTACAAAAGAAGAGTACAGACAGGTAGCACAGAAGTGCAGGAATGCATCAGGAATGCTAAAGCTGAGAATGAGCTGAGGCTAGCGAGGGATGCTAAAAGCAACAAAAAGGCTTTCTTCAGGTATGTGCACAGTAAAAGACAGAGGAAAGAAATGGTGGTTCAACTGCTTCATGAGGGTGGCAAATTGATAAAAGAGGACAAAGAAAAGGCCAAAGTGCTCAATTCCTACTTTGGCTCAGCCTTCTCCCCAAAGCGGGTCTGTGACCCCCTTGGCAAAAGTGAAGTACAAGCTGAAGGGGCAGGATTGCAGCTTGAGATAGATAAGCAAATATGGTCAAGGAACACCTAATTTCTTTGAACGAGTTCAGCTCTCCAGGACCCGATGAATTGCACCCTAGAGTAATAAAGGAGCTGGCAGAAGAACTTTCAGAACTGCCCTCTTGACCAGATACAAAAGAGGTCAGAGCTCCTGCAGCTTTAACTGTTGTGATGAAGGGGAAATTTCACCAGGTGCTGCATGCATACAAATAACACCTCATGAAATTCCCTTTTCTATGCAACTGTCCAGATATAGGAGCCCTGTCCTCCTTTCCATAGGGTCACCCTATATAGATGAAATTTTCTTTAATGTGGGCCCTAATTATTAATGAAGAGACTCTTGGGGAAAGGTAATTTATATCTTAGCACAGCTATCCCCAACCTGGTGCCTTCCAGATGTCTTAGACTGCATCTCCTATCATCCCCAGGCAGCTTGGCCAATTGAGACCCCCATTCAATCCCCTCCAAAAACATTCTTAGAAAGTAAATTGACTTTACGAAGACCTTCGAAGAGGATGCTTTCTTTCCTATACACCTGCCTGTCTTGGCTTAAGCAACTCAAAGGCCTGGCAAAACTTTCTTTTGAATATTTTGGCTGGGCCTATAAACTTGTGCGGTTTTTGTGGCAAGAAACCTTGACAACATTTCCACCAAAATAGAGCAAGCCCAGGACGTTACAAGATCGAAGAGAGAATTCTCACTTGAGCAGATCAGAGTGATGAATGCCACAGACACAAACAGAAATTTTGATTTCTGTTTAGATTGCCCCAGACTGTTGCCATGTCATGAAATCAGGCAAGAAAGAAAGGATGGAAATGAAACAGATGGATCAGGATCATTGCAAAGAGTTGCAAACATCTGGAGATCTATCTTCTGCCCACCCCTGATCTAGAACTGTGCAGGACTCACTCTTACCAGAGACCTTCAAGTGGAGGCTGGACAGTGGTCTGTTGGGACCTCTGAGGCCCGGGTATGTTGAGGTGGGTGGAGGCAGTTCTAAATAACCGGATCCCAAAGTATTCACAGCAAAATGTGGGTGCAAAATGTATTTATCTATGACATTTGTATACCCCACATCTAAACAGATTCCGGAGCAGTGAACAATAAGAGACAAAAAGATAAAAGAATACAACACCGTATTAAAATTTTGCTATTTTAAAAACAATACCAGTAAAAACTGTGCCTCATCAGCCAAAGAAGGCTTCCTGAAATAATGTTTTTAGAGGCACTGAAAACAAGACAATCTTGTGCCTGCCTGACATCCAGAGGCAGGGAGTTCCAAAGGAAGGGGGCCATCACACTGAAGGCTCTCCTCCAGGTGGACTCCAATCAGGCCATAGGTCCATGTGGAACCACCACGAGCATGCCCTCAGATGACCTCAGTGATCGTACAGGTTGGTAAGGGAGAAGGTGCAGTCTCAGGTATCCTGGTCCCAAGTTCTTTAGGGCTTTGTACACTCGTAGTACTAGAACCTTAAATTTGTCCTGGTAGTGAATAGGCAGCCAGTGCAGTCATCTCAGCAAAGGAGTTGCATGCTGAAAAGGGGCAGCCCCGGAAGCTCCAGCTTCTGGAGCAGGCTTAAGGGCAGCCCCACCTAGAGGACATCGCAGTAATCAAGTCTTGAGGTTACTAGTGCCTATACAACTGTGGCCAAGCAATTCCTGCCTAGGAGAGGCTGTAGCTGGCAAACCAACTGAAGCTTGCGAAAGGCACTCTGGGTCATCATTGCCACGTGGGCCTCCAGTGATAGTAATGGGTTTAGGAGTACCCCCAAACTACGGACCTGATCATTCAAAGCGAGTGCACCCCCATCCAGAACATGCAATGAGCCTACCTCCAGGACTTGGGAAGCACTCACCCACAGGGCTTCCATCTTGCCAGGTTTCAGCTTCAGTTTATTGGCCTTCATCTACCCAACTACTGAGTTTAGACACTGATCCAGGACTTGCACAGTCCCTTCTGCTTCGGACATCACAGGGAGACATAACTGTGTGTCATCAGTATACAGATGGCACTTGGCTCCAAATCTCCTAATGAACAAGATTGGGGACAAGATGGCACGCTGTGGAACCCCATTGCTCAATTACCAAGTGGCTGAAGCCCAATGTTAGTCTCTGAAATTGGCCCTGCAGGTAACATGGCGCCTCCAATGTCCAGCCCACGGAGTCGATCCAGGAGGATACCATGGTCGATGCAAGATCGAGCAGAATTAGCAGAGTTGCACTTCCCCTGTCCCTCTCTCGATGAAGGTCATCCATCAGGGTGACCAAGGCTGATTCGGTTCTGTAACCAGGTCGAAACCCAGACTGCAATGGGACTGAAAAACCAGTACTCCAACAACTCTCTCAAGTATCTTCCCTAGGAAAGGGGTAGTTGTGGCTGGGCAGTAGTTGTCAAATACCATTGGGTCCAGAGGGGGCTTCTTCGGGAGTGGGCGCACTACTGCCTCCTTAAGGACAGCAGGAACCACTGCTTCATGCAGTGATGCCTTCACCCTGGACCCACCCAGCCATACCGCCTTGGCTAGCTTTTATAAGCCAGGAGGAGCAAAGATTGAGAGGGCACACGGTCGGTCGCACTGCTGAAAGCACCTTGTCCACGTCATCAGGCTGACCTGGGTGTTTTGAAGGTCTGTGCAACTTGAGGACTTTAGAGTCAGTGGTTAATCATTTCCAGGCGTGTCGGGGTTCGGACTGGCTATAGGTGTCGAATGTGGCATCTCCAGCAGCAGGATTTTGGTGCTCAGTCCTGTTGTACATCAAGGCACACCAAGGGTAAGGAAGAATTCAGATCAGAGGTTCCAAATAACCACAGTTTTGCCAGTCTACCTGGTCTAAGGTGGTTTCTTCTTCTTCTTCTTCTTCTTCTTCTTCTTCTTCTTCTTCTTCTTCTTGAAGAAGAAGAAGAAAAAAAAAGGAAAAGATTTCTGACATGTCCCTAACATCTGTTTTTCCCAAGCAGATGTTTATATGTGGCTCTCTTCTGGAATCAGCCCACCATGCAACTTCCTTTGACTGGGGGGGGGGGGGAAATGCTCCGATGACTTAACTTAATGACTTTGTTACATTGAATGGATTCCAGTAGCTCAGTAATGGGTTTGGAGGAGAAATAGCTCTTAAAATGAAGCTGTTTTCCCAGCTAATTTCAAACAACTGTCCATCTCCCATACAGGGAGAGGAGAGAGAGGCCCTTTCCACACCATAGGGGTGGAGAGGGCGGGTTAGGCACACTGAAGCCGCATCAGGAATGCGACGGCCCGGGCTTCTCCCAGGCCATCGCAAGTCACGGTGGCCATCCCCCACCAAAGATCCACGGAAGAGCGCATGAGCACTCCTCCGCAACTGTAAGTATATATATAAAAATCCTTGCATGTGATCGCGCCCCCTCCCCCCCGCCATCCTGGGGATGGTGAAATTGGGTCCCCCCTCTCCTGATGGCCTCCAAGCTGCGCAGTGCAGCTCCGTGGCCATCTGTGCAGCCGTGCTTACTCGTGGGTAAGCGTGGCTGCGCCTGGGATGGGCAGCCACACCAGCCGCCCACCTTGCTGCCCTCCCGGGAACAGGACACAAATAGAAATAATAGCATTCCCTGAACTCCCGGGAAAATGGAGGGCTGGCCCCTGCCTGCTTGCGGGATGCTCTGTGCGTCATGCAGACTCTCCACGAGCAGGCAGGGGCAGCCCCTCAAAAAATGGCTGGCACAGAAAGGACCAGAGAGAGAGAAACTGGGCACCCATTATTTCATTTTAGAACCCTTGGCAAGGAACTCCTTTACAGACCAAAGAAATCTGGCTTCTCAGCCCCTGCCTTGTTCATTCCGCACATCTGGTGTAATCCGGAGGGACGTTCTGGCCAGGTGTTAAGAGCATTGGAGGCCGGATGCATGATGAGAATCAAGAAGAGGGCACATAATGAGCTTTCAAAGTCATTGTCTTTGGGTTTTATGGAGCAGTAGCAACTTCTAGAGACTGAGTTGCAAACCATGAAGCCTCTGAGTTGAATCTCCACCTGCCGTGCACCTGGTAGGTAGATTTAGGTAACCTGTCCCTCTTTTCGCCTTACCCCCACTAGTGAATACGATCACTTGCCTCCATTACAAAGCTGGTTGTAAGTAGTCGTGTACAGGATTGCACAGTTGATTTTGTTCATTATTCATACACAGCATATATATATATATATATATATATGAATATGAGACATCGCTTCATACCAGCATTTGAAACATCGGTAAGGCAGCAGTTTTAAAACCTCCTAAAAATAATAAAATGGCAAATCACAGATGCCTTTGAATTTGAAACTTGGGAATAGTGAAGCCACTCAGGGAGGCAAGCTCCACAATTTCAAACCTGACCCCTGTGTTGCCCTGATATCAGGTAGGAATGGCATAGGTTCAAAAGATGCAGGTGGTTTCTGGGCTAACTTGGTCAGAAGAGATGTTGAGGTGCAACATACGTTGGCTTGGGGACAGACCCTAATTAATTTCCCACATGACCTGCCACAGAACTTTCACTACGGAATCGGTTTGATTGATTGATTAACGTTGCAGCCCTGAGCTAGTAATGCATGTCTTCTCTCTGTACTGCATTCCCTGGAATGTCTTACTCGTCTGCGAAGTGAGGAGGATTCAAGAGTACATTTACGACACTCTCTCAATCATCAGGGGCAGATGAAATAGTGGAAACTTCTCATCGGTTGCTTTCTAGCTGTCTCCTCCTCCTCTCCTACCTCCACCCATCCACCGAATCTGAGTTTGTCAATGGGTAGGCATCCTCTAAGGAAGGTTTTTCTGGAAAGAAGGAAGGCATGCCATGAGGTCATGAGGCAATGAGCCATTTGATCTCATGGGTAGGTTGAGCAGAGCTTGGTAATTGCCTAGAGACTGATGCAAGTTGTATGCTGCCTTCAACGTATCTGCAGCATGAGGGCATTTGGCATTGTGGAGAAAATACCTTCTGAGCAAACACGCAAAGAAACGTCAAGAGGTGCGCAATTGAAGAGGAGCCAAACCCAACGTACGCTCCTTCCATCCTGATTAGCGCTTAGCCCCGGCAGGCGTTTGTTCTTGGCCAGAATGAGAATGTGAATCTTTTCGGCTGGCGGTCTCAGGTTTTATCCGATAAGGAGCAGTAGGTTAAGCTGGTCATGTATGAATTGGCAGTTAATTCTTTCTCAAGCTATTCTGAGCCAAAAAGGAATCATGGGTGATTTATTCATCTGTTACTTCTTTAGAAAGAAGAAGAAAGGAAAGCAAATATTCAAGCGTCCACTTACCGTAATTATTTCTTGGAATGTAGAAAGCTGTGAATTAAAGGCAATAGTGGTAGAAATCTTTGTACAGAAGTCCAGAAATCTGTAGAATTTCTCTTGTGGTTGACACACATATGAAAATTGCTCTCATAGGGTAATTTTATGCACTCACTTTTATTCCTAGAGAGTAATTTAAATCTGGTATTGTATTACAGTGTTTCAGTGATTTCTTTTTCTATTGTGTTTCTTTATCCGTTTCATTTTTATTTTTTTAACAATATGGTTTTAATGTTATTTCTTGCTCCAAGTCTTTGGATGGGATGGGCTAAAAATCTGGATCTTTCTCTATAAACCGGTTTCTGGTTTCTGTCTTAATCTAGCACAATTGAGAAATACAATCCAGATCGGGCCATTGCAAAGGATGGGATGAGGCTGGATGAATTCTCAGCGGCTCATATTGAATTCTGTCGGATGGAGGAAACTAAATGGGCTGTAAATTGGGACACAGTTGTTGGCAGGGATGGCAGAGCGAACATCTGCTCAATCCAGAACCCATTTGCTTTATCTGAGCTTTCCTGGAGATGGCTTGGGAGGAAAAATAATAACCCTGAGATATTCCTGAGAAAACCAACGAAAAGAAAAAAAGGAATATGAAAATGCTCCACCTTCTCTGTTAGCCTTCCCCATTACCTTTTGAAGAGGAAGTAGTCATTGTCAGGTGGCCATTGTCCTACCTAACACAGAATGGACTTCTGTTTGAAGGGCTTAAAGAGCCACAAGAAGGGAGAAAAAGGGCCTTGAAAGCTAAGCAAGCCATGGGGATCACAGAGTCTTCATAAGAACATAAGAAGAACCATGCCGGATCAGACCCAGGGTCCATCTAGTCCAGCCCAACAGCACCCTCCCGCCCATGTTCCCCAGCAACTGGTGCACACAGGCTTACTGTCTCTGATTACTGGAGGTAGCATCTAGCCATGAGGACTAGTGGCTATTGATGGACTTATCCTCCATGAATAGTCTAATTCCCTTTTCAAGCCAACTAAGATGGCGGTCATCACTACATTTTGTGGTAGTGAATTCCATAGTTTATGCACTCTGTGAAAACGTCTTTCCTTTTATCTGTCATAAATCTCCCACCAATCAGCTTCATGGGATGACCCCATTGGGTTCTAGTATGATGAGAGAAGGAGAAAAATGTCTCCCTCTCCACTTTCTCCACACCATGCATAACTTTGTACACCTCCATCATGTCCCTCTTCACTTGCCATTTTTCTTAACTAAACAGCCTCAGATCATGTAATCTTCCCTCGCAGAGCGGTTGCTCCAGCCCCTTGATCATTTTAGTTGCCCATTTCTGCAATCTTCTTCTCCACTGTACCCTTCATTTCTGACTCGGGGCTTGGTCCATGGCTCCTGCATCACCTCGAGTTGCATCCCGTAGCCCAGAGCTAGCAGCCTGAAAGGTTCAAGCCAACCAGAAGGAAAACCCTGGGAAGCCTCTTCTTTTAATCAACAGCCAGTGAAAAGAAATGAGTGTTACAGAAAAGAACAAACTAGTTCCAAATCAGTGATGAGATAAAGGGCTCCATCACACCTACTTTTCCCCCCAGGTACGAGCCATGGTTTCCACCTCCGTTTCGTTAGCGCTTCAAGCGTCAGTCCCTTTCACGTGCCTTCCTGGTATCACCATTGTATCAGCGAAATCTCTTTTCATTTGTTCGCTCTTCTGCTATTGCACCTGCCCCACCCTGTCCCCTTCTCCTTCCCCCTCCAGTTCATTGGTTTTTGTGGCTGATGGACATTGTGATCATAGAATCATCGAATAGTAGAGTTGGAAGGGGCTTATAAGGTCATTGAGTCCAACCCCCTGCTCAATGCAGGAATCCACCTTAAAGCATCCCTGACAGACGGCTGTCCAGCTGCCTCTTGAATGTGTTTAGCGTGGGAGAGACCACAACCTCCCTAGGTAATTAGTTCCATTGTCGTACTGCTCTAACAGTCAGGGAGATTTTCCTGATGTCCAGCCGGAATGTGGCTTCCTGGAACTTGAGCCCATTATTCTGCATCCTGCACTCTGGGATGATGGAGAAGAGATCCGGGCCCTCCTCTGTGTGCCAACCTTTCAAGTACTTGAAGAGTGCTGTCATGTCTCCCCTCAGTCTTTTCTTCTCAATGCTAAACATGCCCAGTTCTTTCAGTCTCTCCTCAGAGGGCTTTTGTTTCCAGAGCCCTGATCATCCTCATTGTCCTCCTCTGAACACCCTCCAGCTTGTCTGCATCCTTCTTGAACTAGATAATGGACAGTGGGTCTGATGGGCATGGGCACGTCACCAGGGCACGTTTTAGTGATTCAGTGTTTCATTGGCTGGGCACCGTTTCTGCCTTTAGAGGTGAGATGATGCTCCGTTCTGCGCAGGATCTTCATGCGCCCTCCCTCCCTCCCTCCCCTGTCCCAGTTGAGCAGTTGAGCAGTTCTACGGACTGGAGGGGAACAGCCCCCGCCCTCCTCTTTCGTCAGCAACACCTCCCTTCAACGCACATGCCCGCAACAAGGGACGTTCTGCGACAGAGTGCAAGGATGGCAATACACGGGGACGAAAAGGCGGTTTTAGCACATGTGGAGAAAAAATACCGCACTTTCCCTGCCCTAAAAGACCCACAGAAAATGGAGGGGAAGAGGCAAAATGACTGCAGAACAGGGACAACAATGTGTGAGGATAGTGGGACACAACGGTAAACAAGGCAGGACGAAAGTGTGATAAAAGGCTGGTGTGATGGAGCTCAAACATTACTTTAACAAATGAATAATGAAACAAGCGAAAATGAACAAGATAACCAAGCGATTTTCATTCTCAAACACCCCTATTTCACAGCAATGTGCAAGGCGTGGCAAGAAATAGACTAGTCATTCTCCCAGTGGGTTTGCAGTAAACTCCAGATGTGCAAGTCAGGGGTGGTGAAATGCAGGAAAGGGGAAATGACAATTGATGGCATTCATTTGCTCCTGATTAGGCTGACCAGATAAAATCCAGGTCAGGGCTCATGTAACTTTAACAGTTGTAGAGCAAAGGGCATTTCAGCCAGTGTCATTTGCATGCAATTAGTTCCTGGTGAAATTCCCTCTTCATCACAACAGTTAAAGTTGCAGGCACTATACTAGAGTGACCATATACAAAAGAAGGCAGGGCCCCTGCAACTTTAACAGTTGTGATGAAGAGGGAATTTCACCAGGAACTAATTGCATACAAATGACACTGGCTGAAATGCCCTTTGCTCTACAACTGTTAAAGTTACATGAGCCCTGACCTGGATTTTATCTGGTCACCCTACTCCTGATGCCAATTCTGCTCTTCCCCTTTCCTGGCATTTAGGCTGTGGGTTAATCCAGTCAGCGGCTTAAACGTTAAGCCCCTTACTCTTGACGCATTTGCCATACAGAAACAAGGCTCAGCTGATGCACTTGCTCCCTGCAATGACAAAGCCATGCCAGGATGGGGGAACGGACGTGATTTCACGTCTTGACATATTTGCTTTGGCATCACCCCTACTTAATCTAGTTGTCCTTATGAGAGGCCTGTAAGATTAATGGGATTTAGGCAGAGCTCTGGGTGGCTTACGCCACACTTCTGCAAAGATCCTGGCTTTTCCGAGGCGTGCTTGCTTTCTCTCCCCCCCTGACACCCCTCTCTGTACCTGGCAGGACCACTGTGCCCATTACAGGTGGAGGACATGAAGATATTCGCAAGTGCAGGTTGGTGGGGTGGGAGTGGGGGGAGCAGCACCTGTTGCATTTCTGCCTGCCGTGCCACAGTGAAAGCCCTCAGGTCTGCCAAAAGAAAAAGCTAGCTGACTCTTCCGTATGTGATGACTGTCAAATCCTCTCTGGAACGATGAAACTGCACACGGGGTGATGAACCATCTTACCGTCGGCTAGGTATATCTATCTATATTGCAGAATTAAACTAGGCACTGTAATTTTGCTGGTAATTCTCAGCAACTTAGTTATTGATTGATTTATTGCATTTTCTATACCGCCCAATAGCCGAAGCTCTCTGGGCGGTTCACAATATAAAAGTACAATATAAAAGTACGACTAGAATAAAACTGAACAGCAGTACAAAGATTTAAAATGCAGATTTAAAATGCAAACTTAAAAACAGGGATGTTAAAAGACGAAGATGATAAAATGCTAAAATACTGGGTAAGTAAAATGGCCTTCACCTGACATTGAAAAGAGTATAACGTAGGTACCAGGTGAACCTCTCTAGGGAGCTCATTCCACAGCCGGGGTGCCACAGCAGAGAAGGCCCTCCTCCTGTTAGCCACCTGCCTCACTTCCTTTGGCAGGGGCTCATGGAGAAGGACTACTGAAGATGATCTTAGGATCTGGGTAGGCACCTAAAGGAGAAGGCGTTCCTTCAGATAACCTGACCCCAAGCTGTTTAGGGCTTTGAACGTTAATACTAGCCCTTTATATTGGACCTGGACCTGGACTGGCAGCCAGTGAAGATGGACAAGGGCTGGCGTAATGTGGTCTCCAAACCATAGTCCCCAGGATTCATTGTGGGAGCTATGATGCTTAAACTGGCATAAAAGTGATGCAAGTATATTTTTGCCTTCCATGTTTTTCCCCCTACGTATTTCCCCCAGTATTTCCCTTATGTGGGCTGTGATGAGCATTGGACCAGTGGTAAAGCTGAATTCATCATGTCTGGCTCTTTGTCCCCTATTCAATCCTGGGTGTCGGGGGGGGGGGGGGTAAATCTTCTTTAATTTTCTATAAAGTCTGGGAATGACATGCTTTCCCCTGTAGGGTGACCAATTGTCAGGATTTTCCCGGATTTGTCCTGGTTTTTGTTCTATCCTAGGTGTCAGGGGGGATTTTCTGTAATTTTCTATAGTGTCCTGGAATAACACACTTTCCCCTTTAAGGTCGCCATTAGCATGGCAGGGGGAAGGACATGCTTTCCAGAGGCCCTGGAAAGTGCACTTTCCTGCCCCCCCAACTGGGTGTCCCCTTTTTTGATTTCCCAAATATGGTCACCCTACCTTGAAGTCTACCATTAACAGGGGGTGGGGAGTGATGAGCTTTTCAGAGATGCATCATTTCCCCCCACACACACTGCTCCAAGTGGGGCCTTAAAGGGGAAAGCGTGTCATTCTTGGACATTATAGAAAAGGCCCCAATTGGAACAGTGGGGGGCCGGCGGGAATTACATGCTTTCCCATATTCCACTCCAGTCGAGGCCTTTAAGGCCTCGATTGGAGTGGTGGAGGGGAAGGTGTTCTTTCCGTGGCCTCTAGAAAGCCCGTCATTTCCCCTTCATCACAGGGAATGCCGCACTTCCTGGAGGCCCTGGCAAGCGTGCTTTCCCGCCCGCCTCACTGGGTGTCCTCTTTTTTGGTTTCCCAAATATGGTCACCCTACCATACACCTGCCCTAAACGTGAAAATCCGAAAGAGAGAGAGATGTGAATACAGCAGAAACGCAGCATGGAGTGGAGGGGGGGGGGGAGGGGGAGGAAAAAAAGCAAAGGACAACAATGGATATTATTCTTCAGCGTTATCCTGCATCATGCTATCTTGAGTATCAGAGGCTGTAGGCCTCTGTATACGCGTTCCTGGGGAACACAAGCAGGTGGGTACTATTGCACTCGTGTCCTGCTTGCGGTTCTTCCCAGATAGCCTTTTGGTCGGACCCAGCAGGGCTTTTCTTATGCTTATTTGAGAGAGGCAAATCACCCTTACTGATGGCGCGCAGCTATCCGAGAACTTTCCACCTCCATCTAGTCCCATATCCACCTGCTTTTATTTGGATGACCCATCATCTCAAACTCAAAATGTTCAGGAATGAACTCGTCTTTCCTCTGAAGCCATAGACATTTTATTTTTATCTCCACATTTCTATCACCCACCTTTTTCCTCTTACAAGGAACCCAAGGAGGCTTACATGAACTTCCTCCTCCTCCTCCTCTCCATTTTATCCACACAGCAACCCTGTGAGGTAGGTTAGGCTGAGAGTCAGTGACTGGCCCAGAGTCACCCAGTGAGCTATGTGGCTGAGCAGGGACTAGAATATGGATCTCCTGAGTCTCAGTGCAGTGGTCTAACCACTACACCACACTGGCTCTCTCTCCATTGACAACAGCCGCCTTTCACCTCATTGACCATGTCACATTGCTTTGCTGTTCATATTCAGCACATTACCCAGTAATGTCACTCATTCCCATGCAGTACTAACAAAACTCCTCTAAATTCTTGAAAGGTTGTCACACAGAGGAGGGCCAGGAACTCTTCTTGATCAACCCAGAGTGCAGGACACAGAATAATGGGCTCTAGTTATAGGAAGCCAGATTCCGACTGGACATCAGGAAAAGCTTCCTGGATGTTAGAGCAGTATGACAATGGAATCCATGACCTAGGGAGGTTATGGGCTCTCCGACACTAGAGGCACTCAAGAGGCAGCAAGACAGCCATCTGTCAGGGATGCTTTAAGGTGGATCTCTGCATTGAGCAGGGGGTTGGACTCCATGGCCTTAGAGGCCCCTTCCAACTCTACTATTCTATGATTCTATGATTAACATCCTTCTCTGCCCCCTCACTTCTATCTCTGGCTCATGTTCTGAGCATCTCCCACCTTGACTTCTTCTCTCTGCTCTTTCCTTGTCAATGAAGTGCCTTCTCGTTTCTGCTCAACACTCCACTGCTATTCATCTTTGTTGTCACTTGAGTCAAGGGGTCGCCCTCTTCATCTAGAACAAGTCCCTTGTCCGTACCCTGAAATGTCCCCATGGACACAGTCCAGTCTATCTTCCATTCCACTTTTTCCTGTCCATGACTAGGCTGACCCTATGAAAAGGAGGACATGGCTCATGTAACTTTAACAGTTGCAGAGCAAAGAGAATTTCAACCCGCATCAATTGGTATGCAATTAGGACCTGGGGAAATTCCCTCTTCATCACAACAGTTAAAAGTGCAGGTACTATACTAGAGTGACCATATACAAAAGAAAGCAGGGTCCCTGCAACTTTAACTGTTGTGATGAAGAGGGAATTTCACCAGGAACTAATTGCATACAAATGACACTGGCTGAAATTCCCTTTTCTCTACAACTGTTAAAGTTACATGAGCCCTGTCCTCCTTTTCATGGGGTCAGCCTATCCACCACCTTCACTCCATAGTTCTACCGTCCTTAGCTGCCCAAACATTTCCTCTTCTCTTCAAGAGCTCTGCCCAGTCTCCCTTACTGCCTCCTTATATGTGGAAGGAGGGGCATTGCTAGTCTTGGGCCTGTGAGCTCTCTGCTATATTCCCCTGAGCCCCAAGTGTCCATTCATGGTAATGGAAGGTTTTCTTTTAAGCTTCATTGCTAGGATGACCATATGAAATGGAGGACAGGGCTCATGTAACTTTAACAGTTGTAGAGAAAAGGGAATTTCAGCCAGTGTCATTTGTATGCAATTAGTTCCTGGTGAAATCCCCTCTTCATCACAACAGTTAAAGTTGCAGGCACTATACTAGAGTGACCACATACAAAAGAAGGCAGGGCCCCTGCAACTTTAACAGTTGTGTTGAAGAGGGAATTTCACCAGGAACTAATTGCATACAAATGGCATTGGCTGAAATTCCCTTTTCTCTTCAACTGTTAGTTACATAAGCCCTGTCCTCCTTTTCATAGGGTCAGCCTATTCATCGCTGTCATGGTTCCATGTCCTCCCGCTGAAGTGCGAGACAATAAAGAGGTCTGCCAAGTAATCCCCAAAGCTTTATTCAGGAAATAAACATCTCTTCGCACCTCAAGAGAGTTTCAACCTAGGAACCTTCCTCTAGGCAAACACTTGGCTAAACTAAGCAAGACAATTGTTCTTTCAACAAAGGTGCTGGTCTTTTCCCTGAGTCCCTTTCACTTCAAGGAGGATTTCTTTGAAGAAGACTTTGGCAAGACGCTAACCAAGCTGACCACCTCTCGCCTATCTTTAGCTCCGCGCATTTGAACCTACAGCGTACTTTGGAATCGGTCAGCTCTGAAGTCCCCTCCCCCTCAGAGGATTCCTAAATTCTCACTGACGGTGTGTTGTTAATGTTCACACTGATAAGGTCCTGTGAAGATTCATTCCTGGCAGGTGAAGAGCCTGGGAGGATCACCTCCCCCACTTCCTGTGTAAGGTGGGACATTTCTAGCCCTGTTTCTTCAGCTTCAGAATCTGATTCTGACTGATAGCCTTAAACTCCTTCCCCCACACCTAGGGGAACAGGCCTGGTTTTGAAAATTGCATGGGGTGGCGGCAACTCTCCTACTGGAGGGAAAGAGAGAGAAGTGGGGATGGAACAGCAAGAGAAAGCAAATTAATTTCAGTTGTAGAGGAACTACAGATTTGGGTTGATCTGGAGTTTGGTGCAAATTAAAGAATTTATTTATTTGAGGTGACGTGGATGAGAAATTAATTGGCTGGCTTTGCCTTCTGTGAAATTTAAATAAATACTATTTTACTAAATTTGCATATATATAAATTTGCATATGCAAATTTGTGACCTTTGGACCTGGTCCCCAAATCTTTTAAGTGTCTAACAATGCCCCTGCCTGGAATAGGGATGTATGAGAAATTCATTTCAGTTTGTTTTTAATCAAGATTTGACCCAGTTCGCACCTTCCAGGCCGAATACAGGCTTGGATGCATTTTGCAGACGAAATCTAGACATGTCCAAGCTTGCAGCGCGATTCACAGACCAAAAAAATTCATTCGACAACATGTCCATGAAAAATGTGCCTGAAAAAAAGGTTGCCTTTTGAAAAAATGTGCACAAATATTACCTCAATGGGAGAAGAATACATACATGTTTAGTTTCTCAGTTTGTTTTACCTGGTACTGTATTTTATTTTATTTTTGTTTTTTGCTGCTAGCTTCTGATTAATTACTACCAGTATCAGAGGCAGTAAGTCTGTATACACTAGTTGCTGGGGAACATGGGTGGGAGGGTACTGTTGCAGTTATGTCCTGCTTGTGGGTCCCTGGTCAACAGCCGGTTGCCCACTCTGTGAACAGAATGCTGGACAAGATGGACCCTTAGTCTGATCCAGCAAGGGTCTTCTTATATTCCTATTATTGTATTTTTATACTTCCAAATTTGTAAACTTTTAAATTGCATTGCTGATTTTATGGTTGGTTTGATCATTTGAATTGCTGTTTCACTGCTATTTTATTACTTGTAATGTTTTTAATATTTTATTGCTTTTAACATTTTATTGTATGCCGCCTTGTGAGGACTTTGCCCTGAAAGGCGGCCAAGAAATGTTTTAAATAAATAAATAAATCCTCTGTATTGTATTGTTTTGTAATTTATGGTTTAAATTGTTGTGAACCGCCCAGTGAGCTTTCGGTATTGGGCAGTATTAGAATGTAATAATAAATAAATGGCATTTCAGTTTGCGTATTGGTTCAAAAAAAGCAAAATTTGGTATGAACTGAATATACCTTCTTCCCCTTCCCTAGATAGCCTCTCCTACATATTGTCTAATCCTTTTTTAAAAAATTCACAAATAAAAGTGGTATGCTTATTTATATATTTATTTATTGCATTTCTATAACACCCAATAGCTGGTTCACAAAATGAAATACAATAACGTAGTGAAACTTAATAATAATTAAAAAAAAACCCTTAACTTTAAAACAGAATAAAATCTAAGTTTTATCTGTTGCTAAATTATAAAAAGTATACTCTGTGTGTGATCAGATTTACTCTCTCCTTTTTGACTATTTCATGTGGGGGAAATGGGCTAAATAGCAGAACTAAAAAAGATTCGTAGGCATGCTTATTTATTTGTTACAGTTACATCCTTGCTTTCCCCTCCAAGGAGCCCAAGGCAACATCCTCTCCATTTTATCCTCACAACAACCCTGTGAGGTAGGTCAGGCTGAGAGTCAGTGACTGGCCCAAAGTCGCCCAGCTTCCATGGCCGAGTGAAGACTAGACCCATATCTCTCGAATCCCAATCCAACACTCTAACCACTACACCACGCTGGCTTTCTTATTTCAAGATTGGTTTAATCGCAACCACAATTAATATCTAAACATTTAAAAACAAACAGTTTTTAAACTGTTCCTCCAGTCATTGGCTTTAAAGCCGTCCCAGTTTTTTTTTAGAAATGCTTCAGACGTAGGTTTGTATGTGTGAGGGTGAAACAGGAACCTTTTCGCCAAGGGGACAACCTAAATTATATGGTATCCCGTAATAATTGGGAGAAGGGGGAAGGGAAAAGAAGACGACGATGCCTTGTCATCCTGGGACATGGTGTCAACGCCAGAAACGCACCACCGTGGCAAGTGAGTGCGCCTCTGAGCCACGGCCCTTTGTAATTTTGTCCTATGAACTGTGCCGTGAACTTCTCCACCGGATCTGATGTGGATGAAATGTCATATAGAGGAGGGTGATGTTTATCTCTTTAAACCTGGCCTTTGTTTCCTTGAGACGCGGGACTCTCTCTCCCTTCTTCTTTTATTGAGAGTGGCTCCGAGCTTTGATCTTGCAATACACCCAGGGGGCAACGCAAAGGCTGGCCTTGGAGTCTACCCCTCCTCGCATGGGGAGGGACCGCCCCCCCCCCCCGTCCACCCAGACGATCTAAGCGGACGAAGAGTGAGTTCCTCATTTGCGGTTTCGAAAGTCTTAAAGCGAACAGGGGCAACTCCAGAGTTTATTGTCTCCTGTTATATGATGAGAAACTGGAAATTCACACGGGTATTCCCAAGTTAGGAAAGTGCACCTGTGGGAACCTGACAGTGCCGGATCTGCTTCCACTCTTATTTAGGGCCCTCTTTATTTATGTATTTATTGATGGTGCTCAAAGAGTACGAGCCGTTGGAGCAGATCTATCCTTAATGATATAAAATAAGGGGAAAGTGGCTCTTTGGAAGGGTTTGAAATGGGGACAGCTTGGCTGTGGATCACAACCAGGCAATCACGGCTTTCCTCCCACACTTTTGGAGGCTGAATGATATTTTATTATTTCTCCTGCCTTCCCAATCTCCTCCCTTTTACTAGAAAAGAACAGCTGGCCTTAATATAATTAGATGTCACCTGCACATCAAATCCAGGAGACCAAGGAGAAAAGTTAATAAATCCGCCCTCCCGCTCCATATTTTACTGTGCATTCTGGTACTGCCTTTTTGTTATTCATTCACCATTACAACATTTGTGAAGATGAATTCAATGGCGTATGCTCGAACAATCCCAACTGTTCCACTATTTGTTTCCGAGCACAATTCAAAGTGGAGGTTTCAATTTCTAAAGCCGTGACAGCTCAGGACTAGACTGGCCACTTAGACATCGCCAAAAAAGAAAATAAATAAATGCATCCCAAAAAGGGGGAGGGGGGAGATTTTGGGAAATTTGTTTTAACTTTAAAAACAGGATACCAACATTGGCAATAAGTCTATGTTGAAGTTTAAGCACCTACCATAAACCTTGTAACTCTTATTTAGAGTACTGACTTCCCATCCAGTCCCAGGGGGCCCAGAGTACTAGATTTTATAACAAACTGAATGTGTATATAAGTTATCCTATTCAGAACCATCTGATTCTGTTGCACGCAGGAGCATCATGTCTAGACTGACCAGATAAAATCCAGGTCAAAGCTCATGTAACTTTAACAGTTGTAGAGAAAAGCGAATTTCAGCCAGTGAATTCCCTTTTATACACAACTGTTAAAGGTACAGGAGCCCTGTCCTCCTTTCCATATGGTCACCCTAAGTCCTCTTAAGCTAGCACCATCAGCCGCTTGGTTTGGCCTTCCCTCAACTTGGCACCCAGCAGATGTGCTGACTACAAGTCCCATCATTACTGGTTGGGAAAACACCTCATACTATGGCCCTCTGAGATGCTACTCAATAGGGTGACCAGATAAAATCCACGTCAGGGCTCATGTAACTAACAGTTGTAGAGAAAAGGGAATTTCAGCCAGTGTCATTTGTATGCAATTAGTTCCTGGTGAAATTCCCTCTTCATCACGATAGTTAAAGTTGCAGGCACTATACTAGAGTGACTATATACAAAAGAAGGCAGGGCCCCTGCAACTTTAATAGTTGTGATGAAGAGGGAATTTCACCAGGAACTAATTGCATACAAATGACACTGGCTGAAATTCCCTTTTCTCTACAACGGTTAAAGTTACATGAGCCCTGACCTGGATTTTATCTGGTCACCCTACTACTCAAGATGGGGGAAAGAGCCTCATTTCCATATGTCTGCTGAATAACAGCAGGCAGCTTTTCACTTACATTTTTTAATTTAATCCAATGGGCTTTGAATTCCTCAGCTGGTCTATATGAAGATTAGGAGCTTGCTTGGAATGACGAAGAATTACATGCGTTTAGTTGGAATTTAATCCTTTGTCAAAGGGTTTTGTTCACTGCATTCTTTCCTGTCTACAGCAGTAGTATTTCTGGTTGAACTTAGATGGCCCAAACACAACGGCAAACCATTTCACTGTATCTTTACTCCATTTTCGTTTTTTTGAAAAAATGATGAGCATTTTTAGCCCATCCCATCCTATAGGATGGGAGATGTGCAGGTCGAGAGCATCCTCACAGCGTGCAAAAGTCCAGGTTAATCCCCAGGCATGTCCGTAGGAGTCTTGTGCATCCTGGAGCCCTCTAGATGGGTTGGGATGCAACTCCCATAAGTCCCGTTGGCAGTGGTGGCTGCTGGCTCAGATGTCAGTGGGGAAGTGAATCCACTCCAGGGTCTTGTCTACACCTGCCGTTTATCCCGGGGTGGTCACGAAGTTGTCCCTGCACGTCCAAATGACGCACAGCTGATCCTGGGGTGGACCGGGGATGAGTACTCAGTTCTCCTGGGATAGCTAGGATTGCTTTTTCCCCATTTTTCCCTGCTGTCTCGGGACCATCCCAAGCTCCGCGGACGGTGTGGCTCTCCCTCTTCCCCATGAGTAATGAGGCTCAGGAAACAGGCATGGAGCTGTGGGGGGGGGGGAGTCCGTGGGCATTGGGGGTGAGGGGGAGAGCTTTTTTGACATCTTTGGGATGGCGCTTGGCACCTTTCGGAGCTGAGTTTGTTGTACCTTTATTTTTTAAAAGAACATTCCTTTGTGCAGGATCGCAGTTGCACAAATATCTCCTCTTTTAAAACAAATAAATAAAAAATGGCATCTGGAATGTCTCTGTTTACTTCTGGGACAACTAGCTGGCATGTGGCCCATGAGGGACGATCTCAGAAGTGGAAAACTCCATGATCATCCCTCCCCAATTTGGCTGGGAATTATGGGAGTTCAAGTCCAACATATCAGGAGGGCACCAGGATGGGGAAGTCTAGGTTAGCCCGCAGTGGGGAGAGATGGACCAGTGGTCTGGCTTGGTCCAGGGCAGCTTCCTATGTTCACAGGATCTGAGTGAAGAGCTCGGTATGTATTTTCATTCCCTTGCACCAAGCTGCGATCGATTGGATGGGTCTTACAGAGCACAGAGGCAGAGGGCGGTTTTGCACAAGTGTGAACTTGTGAGCGGATGGCGCATCAACTCTAAACAATGAGCAAGCAGCCTGCCCCACATGTCCACACTGTGGGGCAGCTGTCCAGCCCAATGAGCAGTTAAGCAATGGCAGCCCAGGAACTGAAGGGAGAATAGCCAGTGTGTTCATCAGTGACAGCTAGTCTGTAGTTTTATTCTCACAAATGTGGTAAACCCATGACTACGCTACGTCTCTCATGCCCAGCCTTCAGACTGGGCGTGAGAGCTAACAGGCACCGAATACCTTTCCATACAAGTTATAGCACTTTGTTTGCCCAAAACATCATATTTTCAGCAGTGAATTACAAGAACACAACTACACAGATCTGTCTAGAATTTGTTGCACAAGAGCTCCTCCAGGGCATCTGTAAGGTGTCCAACTTTCATGGTTGTTTCTTGTAAAATAAAAAAGTTATAGGCGTTTAATTTTTTTTCCAATGCAAGACTATGGGAAAATGTCAAATCCAAATGATTTGGAAATCCGAATCTCGATTCGGATTCGGATCCGAAGCGAAGCGAATTGGGTCCAAATCGATCTGAAGCGAATCAGGCTAGATTCGGTAGGTCTGAATTAGCATCAGAAGCGAATCGGGGGGTCCATGCACAACTCTACGAAATATGCCCTCTGTGAGGTCTGAGAGAAGGCTTCCAGCAAAGCATTTCTCCGGATGTGCTAGCTTCCTATGTGCAGAGAGAGCAGGCTGTACGGAGGAATCTTCCATCTTGTGCGGCTGGTTCTTGGGCACTCTCACAAAATGGTTGACGGGGGGCTTTGCCATGGCGGACACGGCTGGTCACAAAACACTCATTTGCCAGAAGGCAAACTGGCGAGACAAAGAGAAAAGCAACATGCTCAAGGACCTGAGAATAAGGCTGAGGTGGCTGAGGTGGCAGCTGCCCTCCAAAATACAAAGCCTTTCTTGTAAGCCCAAATGAAAAGCACGGCAGTTTGTGAGGGTCCTCCGGTGAGCGTTTTATAGCATGCTCATCACTGGCCATTCATGGACTTTGGCGAGTCCTTTTCATGATGCCATCCACCTTCCAGTCTTCAAATACTTGAAAGGTTGTCACACAGAGGAGGGCCAGGATCTCTTCTCCATCATCCCAGAGTGCAGGACATGGAATAATGGGCTCAAGTTACAGGAAGCCATATTCCGGCTGGACATCAGGAAAAACTTCCTGACTTTTAGAGCAGTACGACAATGGAACCCATGACCTAGGGAGGTGGTGGGCTCTCCCACGTTACAGGCCTTCAAGAGGCAGCTGGACAGCAACCTGTCAGGGATGCTTTAAGGTGGATTCCTGCATTGAGCAGGGGGTTGGACTCGATGCTCTTATAGGTCTCTTCCAACTCTACTATTTTATGATTCTATGATTTTCCCATTAAAAAAAAGACCCCAGAAAATAGGGTGACCATATGGAAAGGAGGACATGGCTCCTGTATCTTGAACAGTTGTATAGAACAGTTGTATAGATAATAATAATAATAATAATAATAATAATATATTTATTTATTACCCGCCTCTCCCTCCGGATTGAGGTGGGGAACAACATCATCACAAAACACACAAAACTGATTAAAAATGCATAAAACCAGTACATCATTAAAATACCAATAAAGTACCAATAAAACACTTAAAATTCATCTGAGTAGGCCTGCCGGAAGAGCTCAGTCTTTATAGATCTTTTAAATTCCTGAAGACTGGTGAGTTGACGGATCTCTCCTGGCAGCCATCTGTCAGGGATGCTTCAAGATGGATTCCTGCATCGAGCAGGGGGTTCGACTCGATGGCCTTATGGGTCCCTTTCAACTCTACTATTCTATTATTCTATGAAAAAGGAATTTCAGCAGGTGTCCTTTGTATGCATACAGCACCTGGTGAAATTCCCTCTTCATCGCAACAGTTAAAGCTGCAGGAGACCTGCCCTTTTGACCTGATACAAAAGAGGGCATGGCTCCTGCAGCTTTAACTGTTGTGATGAAGAGGGAATTTCGCCTGGTGCTGCATGCATACAAAGGACACCTGCTGAAATTCCCTTTTCTCTACAACCACTAAAGGTACAGGAGCCCTGTCCTCCTTTCCATACAGTCACCCTATGGAAAATCCGATTTTTCCTCCTGTAGCGAAATGTGTCGCCATTTCCTACTGTGTGCAGTGAGAGCAGCGCAATAAAAGCGCCCACTTCAATGGGACACGTGGTCTTCATTCACTTCCTCTTTCTTCAGCGTGTGAAGGAGGAGGAAGCTGCCCTATTGTGGGACTGTAGCATGAGACAAAGCAATGGGAGGGAAACGCGATTCCCCCCCCCCATCTGAAGAAGCTCTGTGTGTGCGGTGTGCGCTGTGCGCTGTGTGTGTTTTAAAATTTAAACCAGTCGGAAGAAAAACAATAAAATCAGCAGGGCCAGAGAGCCTGGCTATCACTGAGAGAGGAATCCATGGTCACCACGTTGGAGACTCCGGTATTAAACCATACACTGGAATCCAGCATGAAAGTGGTTCGGTGTATGTATATGTTTTGTGTGTGTGTGTACTGTAAGTATGATGGGGTGGTGGAGCTGGCTTTGACCCCACCCCTCCCTTAGCCCCTCCCCCTTCCCACCCCTTCCCACCTCCTTCTACCTTCTAAAGGAGACAATCATACGCCACTCCTCTTATTGTATGTGTGTGTGTGTGTGTGTGTGTGTTTGTTTGTTTGCTTGTTTGTTTCTTTTATTTGGACCCCACCTTTCTACTGAAAACAAAAACGGCATTCAATGCGGCTTACAACAACAATTTAAAATAAATTAAAACAACACTACACATGAAAATACAATAAAAACAACAACATTTACAGAATGAAAAGAGCACTCAACCCACAGATCTGCTTACAGGCCAAAGGCCTTCTTGAAAATAAGGTGGCCATTGGCTGCCATTGGAAGGATAACAGAGAGGGGTGAAACTAGCCTTTCTTGAGACGGAATTCCACAGCCTGGGGGCAACCACCAAAAAGGCCCTCTGACACGTCATGACCAAACGTGCCGCTGAAGGTGGTGTATTTGAAAGGAGGGCCTCTTCAGAAGATCTTAAGGACTGGGCAGGCTTGTATGGGAGATGGTGGTCTCCCATGAGAAACAGCTACATTTTTCCTGAATTAATAGCTTGGGAGTAAAGTCTTCATGGCGTTGGAATGCCATTTTGTGGTTTGACAAGAGTCTGTGCATTTTACTTCCAAACAAAGCTTGAAAAAGTTATCTATAAGTGACTTTCCCTTCTTCTTCTTCTTCGTCTTCGTCTTCGTCTTCGTCTCCGTCTCCGTCTCCTTCTCCTTCTCCTTCTCCTTCTCCTTCTCCTCCTCCTCCTCCTCCCTCTTCTTCTTCTTCTATTATTATTATTATTATTATTATTATTATTATTATTATTGACAAGGGAGAGGGCCTTCTCTGTGGTGGCCCCCCCAATTATGGAATGATCTCCCCGATGAGGCCCGTCTGGTGCCAACATTGTTATTTTTTCGGCACCAGGGCAAAACTTTTCTTTTCTCCCAGGCATTTAACAGCTTAAGTTGAGTCTGAGTCTTTGGCCTGGCTGCAAGTTTAAAATTGTTTTAAATGTTAGCTGTTGTTTATGTTTTATGTTTTAAAATTGTGTATATTGATTTTTAATGTTCAACCTTTTAATTTTTGTAAACCTCCCAGAGAGCTTCGGCTATGGGGCAGTATATAAATGTAAATACTACTACTACTACTACTAGTACTAATAAAATATCTCTTTCTCGCTTGTGGTGGTTTTTCTGGACGTACATGACGGGCTTTGCCAAGTCATGCTGTCTTTTACAGATTCAGGAATTTCCTGAGAATTGAGCATGTTTTAAGTATGGCTGCTTTCTGGATGGTGGTGGGGATATATTTTGGTAGGCCCAGTTTCTGAAGGTTTTCTGTATAGTTTTTTGATGTGATGCCGGTGACTGATGTGACTAACGGAATATTTGTGACCTTATTATTGTTATTATTATTGTTATTGGTATCACTCTGAGCTATAATAACATGGCTGGATTGGGGGGCCAATTTAGAGATAATCGGCAAACACAGCAATATCAATTGTTTTATGTTGTGCCCCTCCTGGAACCGTGGCATTATTTTGTTCCGAAGGAAATCTTTCATTATTCGTTCTTGCTTCACCCTTGCCTAATTCATATCCTTACCCGGTAGGGTCATCAAACTTAATATTATTTTATTCTGTTGATTTAGTGAGCTGGCCGACCGAATCTCCCACCCCAATTAGTCTTCCTTTGAAGGCTGTCCTTGATCCAAGGTTTTGTATAAGAAAAAACAGCAAATAAAAGGAAGTTTCCAAGCTGCTGGCCTGTGAAAGGTAGGCTTGTGATTAATTGCCCTTTTATAATTTTAGAAATTCTTCCCTCTGTT
The DNA here is from genome assembly GCA_029215795.1 of Anniella stebbinsi. Lineage (NCBI taxonomy): Eukaryota > Metazoa > Chordata > Lepidosauria > Squamata > Anniellidae > Anniella > Anniella stebbinsi. The sequence goes on from JARDYH010000001.1 coordinate 368,332,987, forward strand.
CCGGATACCTCCGATTGCATGGGGGAGTTTGATTTTGGCTGGTATATTTGGAAACGGTTAATAAACACCCACTTCCTGTTTTCCTTGCTACTGTGTGTACAAGTCATTAGGAAGAACTCATTGACTCCTCTCTCAGCTGCTTCCACGATCTGCAGATGGAACTACGTTGGCTTAATCCCCATGGCGTGTCTTTTGCCAGTGCGGTTTTCTCACAGCCCTGAACCTCCGTTCCGTTTTTAGATGGATTTTCTTGAGGGCTCCATTGAACGCCAGCGCCATGCCTTTCGAGCACTGACATTATGGCTGAGACTGTCGTGTGAACCATGACTTAGCGAGTTGTGTAAACCATTCCTAACCATGAGGTCTACATAACCACAGTTTACATACACTCACTAACCCTTTGCTGCAAAAGGCTTGGCGGCCTAGCTATGGCTTAGCATGTCGTCTGAACAGGCCCAATGTCAAAAACAAATGTTTTTTTTCTCCAAGGGATGCTTCTCAGGGGCAGTTTGTCAGACTTGGATGCAGGCATCCCAGAGACAGCCGTGAAAGCCCTGCCCACCCATGTGAGGTTCTGGACACCACACTTCACGAAGGATGCAGACAAGCTGGAGCGTGTTCAGAGGAGGGCAACGAGGATGACGAGGGGTCTGGAAACAAAGCCTATGGGGAGAGACTGAAAGAACTGGGCATGTTTAGCCTGGAGAAGAGAAGACAGAGGGGAGACATGATAGCAGTCTTCAAGAGGCAGCCGGACAGCCATCTGTCAGGGATGCTTTGAGGTGGATTCCTGCATTGAGCAGGGGGTTGGACTCAATAGCCTGATAGGCCTCTTCCAACTCTACTATTCTATGATTCTATGCTCTTCCAGATTTGGGAAGAGGGCGCTGAGTAGTCCGTGAGCTCTCTGTGGTCGTGGAGCGTCTCACCCAAGCCAATGTGAAGGGCACCAGCTAGGGTGGTCCCTTATGTATTGTTAAAACAGAGGACACTATTTTGCATAACATTTGCATATTTGTACATTATTATTTTTATTCCTTACATTTCTATACCATCCCATAGCCCAAGCTATCTGGGCAGTTTACAATAACAACCCCAATTTAAATAGAAATACAGTACATCTCACCTGTGACCACGTGACCTGTGTGCCTGCCCAGTCTGCTGTCCAAGTGCTAACTGCTGATCAGCAACTTCAAGACTCCCGTTGCCCCCTCCCCCCGTCCTTATGGTTATTCGACTTTAAACCTGGTTTGGACTGGTCAGCCCTGCAAATAAAGGATGCCTTCAAACAGAGTAGCATCCTCTGCCAGCTCCCCAAAACAGAAGACTGTCCTCTGGGGAGTAGGGCACCCAGCCACCCTAGCCACAGCCTTGCCCCTTGCCATGTTCAGGAGAGGTGCCAAAAACCAAGGAAAACTCAATTGGCTGAGCAGTTCCAGCTCAGCCCCAATTAATCTATTGATTTTTTATTTCCTTCCTGGCCTTGACAACCGCCTTACCTGCTTCCCCTCGGCTGTGGAAGCGCACGACTACAGGAGCATGGAAACTTCACCTTGTCTGTCCTGTTTACGGTGGCACAGGGACGGAGCTCCAGTGATTTCGCTGGGGTTGGTTCCAATAGCAAGGCTGGTAGGTCGCCCCAAATCCAAACACAGCAAAGTCCAGGGAGCTGCTGCACAGACCTTGCTCTGGCACTCTGGGCCTAGGAGTGGAGGTGTTGCAGCCTGAGCCTTCAGAGTGCAGCTTTAGGCCCTCAGCACTGACTGAGGGATGGCTTACTCATGAGTAGAGTAAGACTTTACTCACAAGGAGTTACAATTCCTCAGACAGGCACTTCTGCATCTGATTTGGATTGATTGGATCAATACTCTGCCTTTCTACCAGGAAACGGCACTGAGCAGTTCATCAGACTGCTTCCCTTTCTGTCTCTCCTTCCTCCTGTTCTGGGGAGGGAAGAGAAGGAGAAATTTGACAGTGGGGATGTCTATACAGCCTATTTACCCTGACATGACTGCACAGAGGTGCTGTGTTGTTTATATGATGCAGCGGGTAACTCACAGCCGCATCGGGCTTTCCCCCTTGAAACTCCAGATGCTCTCAATGGGGCTACCAGGCTCATCCTCCTGGATTTCAAATCTCCAGCACAGCTTCCACAGTACAGAAAGAAGGACAACTAGAAGGTAGGGTGACCCTATGGAAAGGAGGACCGGACTCCTGCATCTTGTAACAGTTGAATAGAAAAGGGAATTTCAGCAGGTGTCATTTGTATGCATGCAGCACCTGCTGAAACCCCCTCTTTATCACCACTGTTAAAGCTGCAGGAGCCCTGCCCTCTTGACCAGATACAAAAGAGGGCATGCCAGCTTAGCCTACCTCACAGGGTTGTTGTTGTTAGGATAAAAATGGAGAGGACAATAATAATAATAATATTTATTTATAACCCGCCTCTCCCTTCGGATCGAGGCGGGGAACACAATGTAAAATACAAGAATCACAAACAGTTAAAAATTTCTCTCCTCCCCACCCCTGGGCTAACTGACATCTTGGCCCTGTGGGGGAAGAAGAAAGAGCGAGGGGGACATGAGCAGCCAGAGGAAACATCAGGGCCTGCTCCAGTCGGACTCTCCCTCCTTCAGGAGCAGGACAACCCCATCAGCCCTGTCTCTGGTCCCCTTAATTTCTCTCTCTCTCTTTCTTTCTCCCTCTTCCCTCCACGTCCCCTTTCCTTATGTGTCATGTCTTGTTTCGATTGTAAGCCTGAGGGCAGGGACTGTCTTCTTGGCTAACTGATTGTAAGCTGCTCCATGAGCCTTTTTTGGCTGAGGAGCGGGGCAAAAATACGATTAGTGAAAAATGAAACGAATGTATGCCACCTTGGAGAAAAGGCAGGATGTTGTTGTGAATCACCCAGAGAGCTTTGGCTATTGGACAGTATAGAAATAAAACAAAATAAACAAATAAATATAAATGTAACAAATAAAATACACTTATTTCCCCCTCTTTTTCTGACTTAAATAACAATAAAAAGCCCAGCATCTTGTCAGAAAACATAAACCAGCCTCCTCTAGCCTGGCACGTCTCCAGATTTTTGGATTACATCTCATATCATTCCCAGCTAGTGTGGCCTGTCTGGGGATGATGGGAGTGCCAGGTTGTGGAAGGCTGACACAAACTGTGTCAGCTTTTCTCTGTCTTTCTTAAACGCGGCCTTCGTTCCAGACACGTGCCTAAATGGATAGCCAGAGCTCTTCCCTTCCTTAAGGAGCAGAATGTCAGTTTTGAAAACAGCCGCTGCCCAGCATGGCAGATAAATGAAGGAGATATTTGTTCATGTCTCCCATGCATGAATTCCCGGACAACAAGGCTGGGCAAGTTATCACACCCGACTGTGTATCAGCCAGAGAAAGGGCCAGAAAGAACTCCCTCCACCCATAAAATAAAAAGGGTAGTATTCAGCTAATGTGATGTGATGCAACATGTCCGAAGGTCCTGCCACAAGAGCCTGTGCGAGCCTTGGGCCATCTTGGAGCCCTCTTCCGAGTCCCTCCAGCATCAGAAGTCATGTGGGCTGTGACCAGAGAAAGGGCTTTCTCGGTTGTCCAGCCTCATATATTCAGGGCCGGCCCTTCCATTAGGCAGGGTGAGGCAATTGTCTCAGGTGGCAGATGCTGGAGGTGGGGCAGCGGAGGCACTCTGCCAGCCATTCCACCTAGACTCCCAGGGTATACGATGCTGTTGGAAGACAGAGCTGTGTGTGTCCCCCACTCCCATCCCCCCCCTCGAATACCTTAGGTTCTGGTCTGGGTGTTCCATGGAGCCATGTCGGGCCCAGCACCAAATTTAAAAACAAAACAATGCAGTTCAGCATTATTATCACCACACTGCTGGTGAAGAAACGGAGGTTGTGAGGAGAAGGCCATTTGCCAAAGTCCATCTTGAGATTTCATCGTTTAATAGAATTTGAGCTGAGGAATTCCCAGATCAAGTCTCTGAACCGCGATGTCATAACAGTTCCTATTTTTTTTTCTTGAATGCAAAGGCTAAAGAAAAAAAAAGGTCTCTGTTTTTTGGCTTTCCAAACTCCAGTGGCCAAATATCTGATAACGTGAAGGAATGTTGCCATTTCTTTCCATTTAGGGGAGGTCAATAGAAGGGACAGTTGTAGTTGTGTTGTAGGCTCTCTCTTTTGCCAGTGGGGAAAAGTAGGCTATTATTAATGTATTATTATTATTATTATTATTATTATTATTATTATTTAAAACATTTCTTAGCCCCCTTTCAGGGCAGACGCCCTCCCGAGGTGGCTTACAGCCATACATAAAGCAGTATAAACATTAAAAGCAATAAAAACATAGACAGTAAATTATTAGGTAAAAACAATAAAAGCAAACGGTAAAAAACTAACGATAAAAATAACGAGGGCAACAGCAGCAAAGCAGGATTCGTTTATGAGAAGGACCCCAAACAAAATGTTTTAAGGCCTTCTGAAAAGCCTGTAAGGATGGTGCATGGCGGACCGCCGGTGGGAGTTTGTTCCACAGGTGTGGGGCCACTGTTGAGAAGGCCCTCTCCCATGTAGAGACCCACCTAATTTCACTGGTGGGCAAGTGAGAAGGGCCTCTCTTTTTGATCTTAGAGTGCGGGCAGGCTGATCCAGGCGAAGGCGGTCCTCCCTTCTCTCTCTATCAACTCCAGCACTTTCACCTAGCGAATTGCCCTGTTTCCCATCACTGTACTTGAAACATACAATAAATACATTTTAACAACAAATGAAATTGCCCCGGCATTGCCCCATGGTTTCTGAGAACAGATCCAAAAGCAAAACAGACCATTTTTGTTTTGAAATGTCTTTATTTGTTGTTGCTATTTTTTTGGTGTATTTTTTTTTTTTGGAGGGGGGCAGGTTGAGTTGGCAATGCAGCTCACGGATGCGGCAACCAACCTGCTCAAACGCTGACATGCTGGGTCAATAAACAGACTTTAATTGCAGAGCACCACAGCCAAAAACCAGTAGAGGGTTAGAAATAAACTCCTGTAATATATTCAGTCCTGTGCAGGGAATATTTAGATGTGTACACCAAGAGTTTGAGGCAGCAGGCAGCATTTTAAGGGTGGGGGCTGGGAAATAACAACCCACATCATTTTGCCGTTCTACAGATGGTGGCATTTAAAGCAAAGATGCTGGGAAGCCACCTTTCAAGTCCCATGAGGGGTAATTCATGCTCCTCTAAGAAGACAGGAACATCTACAGGGAATTTGGACCAACAGCAACATTTCCCATGATTTAACCAACACAGATCAATATTTGTTTATTCGTTCACATTTCTAACCATCCCTGCCCCAAAGGTCCAGGGTGGCTAAGAGTAAATTTTGGAAACAGTTTATATATATATATATATATATATATATATATATTCTGTCCAGCGCATTTTGGAAATTTCCTTCCTCAGGGGTTGCTTATGTATTGAAAAGAATCCTTCCAATGCATTTGAATATAGGAGAAACGTTGGAAGAGATCTTTTCAATACATTGGACATAACTTTTTTCTCTTTTGTTTTGTAACAGTAAATTACAACATATGCATTTGAAAGCAGCTTAAAACATGTCAAAGGCAACCTTACTGAGTTGCTTCACAGGTTTCTATTTGATGGAAGCATGTAGCAATTAGGGCAAGGGGGGGAGAAATTAATTCTGTTTGTTATTTGAATCAAAATGTGTTTAATTTTGCGCTTTCGAATCAATATGCGAATCAGAATATTTGAAATTACCCTTCAAAATTTGCCCTTGTTTGAATTTTGCGATGGATTTGCCCAATCAAAAAATGTGTACCAAAATGTGACTATTAGGAGAAAGTGCACATAAACACATGCATATTAGTGAAAATATCATAAAAAGGCATTGCATTAGGAAAACCATTTACGAAACAATTGTACAAGAAATTCAAAGGGAAGGGTGATACGATCCTGGATTGCCAATGTCCTCTTGAGTTTAGCTCTGAGATGACTTAAGCTTCACGTTTGCATGGGGAAAGGCCATTTGACCTCTTCCCCCTATCTTGGGCAGGATAGGCAGAGAAAACTAGAGTGTTCTACAAGGACTATAAGGGAAATAGACTTCCCTACTTGACCTTCCTTCTTTTTTAGTTCGGAAATTGGGGTAATATTCATTGGGATACTCCACTGTACCTGTTGGATAACTGGTGGGGACAGAGTTAGATCAAATACCACATCATGGTCATCTAGATACAACTGTTCTATTCCTTAAAAGGTGTTTGGATTCACTAAAGCTGCTAGGAAGTATTCAGTAAGGATGTGTATCGTATTGGGTCCGATATCCAATAACGAACAGACATCTTATGACCGATAATGATTATTTCCTTAGGTGGCCCTGATCAGATCCAATATCCATGTGTCCAATAACTATCGGACATATCAGATTTTTGGACCGCCATTTCTGGTATTTCCCCCATAGGCTTGCATTGGGGGAAAGAAAGCTTTCCCCAATGCACGTCTATGGGGAAAAACACTGGGCTGGCCCTCCCTCCCTCCCTCCCCCCACTCACGCTCCTTCCCCCCACTCGTGCTCCTTCCCTGCCAATTCTGCCAATCCATAGTACTGTGAAACAGGCTTTCCGGCCTGTTCCTCAGTACAGAGACGTGCGGAGTGATGACATCATCACTCATCACATTGCTGTACTGAGGAACAGGCCAGAAAACCTGTTTAGCAGTACTACGGACCAAGCTGGCTGCAGTGGGGAAGGCCGCAGGTCAGGAGCGCAAGTGTGGGGGAAGGGAGGGAGTGGTCCCAAGGGGTCCCCCCCTTACCTGCGGTCTTCCCCGCTGCTGCCCGCTTGGTCCATAGTACTGCTAAACAGGCTTTCTGGCCTGTTCCTCAGTACAGCTATGTACCGAGTGATGACATCATCACTTGGTGCATCGCTGTACTGAGAAACAGGCCGGAAATCCTGTTTTACTACAGACCAAGCAGGTAGCAGCGCTGGATGGCAGCGGCAGCAGGTAAGGAGTGTGAGTGGGGGGAGGAAGCATGAATGGGGGGAGGGAGGGAGTGCTAGCCCAGTGTTTTTCTTCATAGACTTGCATAGGGGGAAAGCCTATGGGGAAAACACCAGAAATGGCGGTCCGTAATCAGATATCGGATCTGATCAAATACGGATAGATAGGATCTGATATTTTTAATATCAGAAATTCCGATCTGATTCCAATTCCGATATTTCTGGCCGTGCACATCCTTAGTATTCAGCTCAGTAGCCTAATAGAGTCAATAGATTAGTAAACCTAATGGGTGTTTCTTGCACAGTTTCAAAACCAGGCAAATGAGAAACAGAACCATCAATATATAAACAGTAGAAAAATTCTAGATCAATTCACCAAGTTGTAAATCCCTGGCTAGCTTGCCTGTACAAATAAAGTAAATCGTTCCGGTAATAATTCAGCTTGCTTCATACAAGGAAGAACAAATAAGTCATCAAAATAACTTTAAAAGAATTTTTAAAAAAGGAGCATAAATAAAACACTTTAAAAGAACAAAATAATGGTGAGACCAACCCCCCTCCCCAAATCACTGGCCAAGCTGATTTGGGGGAAAATCCCTTCATACAACCTCTGATCTGGTTAAGCAATCAAATCCTGGGCAGGGCCGCTCATATTCCCCCCACCCCCCTGCAATTCATACATTCTGTGAGCAGAGGTCCTGAAACCACACAATTTATATTCATAAACCTCCCCCTAAGTGGCAAGAACAGAGGTTAATAGACTGGTTGTAACCTTTAAATGAGATACAGGTGTAAGTGCAAATTTGATCATGGACACGAGCGAATGAGGTTTGAGGAACGTGACCTAAGAATTCAATGGCTGCCACCACAGAATGGATTCTGTTTGTCTCAGCGAGGAAGTTAATTTTTCAGTTTCATTTCAGTAGGGTTGGGCTAATTAAAGGCCAAAAAAACCAAATACCAAAAGAAAACACCAAACAACAACAACAAACAGTTTCTGCAATTATAAGCCTTGAAATTCTACTGCTCATAAAAATGACACCTATAGAGGTAATAACTCACAATATGGCATCCATAAGTTACCTAATGAGGTCTACAATTGGGCAAAATTTCAAACTAATCCAAGACAAATCACTACAGGTACAGCAAGTTAAAAAGAGCTGAAAATTGACACAGTTGTTCTTTTTTACTTAGGGTGATCATATGAAAAGGAGGACAGGGCTCCTGCATCTTTAACAGTTGTGATGAAAAGGGAATTCCAGCAGGTACCATTTGCATGCATGCAGCCCCTGGTGAAATCCCCTCTTCATCACAACAGTTAAAGCTGCAGGAGCCCTGCCATTTTTTTGCATCCACTCTAGTATAGCTCCTGCAGCTTTAACTGTTGTGATGAAGAGGGGCTTTCACCAGGTGCTGCCTGCATACAAATGCCACCTGCTGAAATTCCTTTTTCTATGCAACTCTTAAAGATCATAGAATCATAGAACAGTAGAGTTGGAAGGGGCCTATAAGGCCATCGAGTCCAACACCCTGCTCAGTGCGGCAGTCCTGTCCTCCTTTCCATAGGGTCACCCTATTTTACTCCAAGCTGCAGCTCATAAACTACTGTTGTCTGCCTTCCATTCGTCTGGTGAAATTCTGAGCAGTGGTATAGAACTTATAAAGGTTTTTCTGACCCGCGAAAGACTATGGCAGCAACTGCTGGCAAAGGAATATCGGGCACGCTCAGTTACACTCCGAAGTCAGAACGTTGCTCATATTCCAGTGTCTTGACTTCTCTTGCACCTGTCAGCATTCTGACAGTGGGGGAGGGGTAGCGGGAAACTTTCAACTGAGACAAAAGTGAGGTAATTTTGAGGGCCGAGGGAACCAGTTTCAATGATTGGCAGATCACTGATGAAGAAAGGGCGGAAAAGGACAAATCTGTGCAGGAATCCTGTGCATATGTAACCTTTCCTGAACATAACGATTCGTTTGTACACATCTACTCCGTTAATGACTTGGTTCCCCTAACCCCAACCCAAGAACACTGGAACACTGTAATAATAAATTTCCTTTTTCAAAACCAGGGGCATTCAATTCTCCAATCCCCTGCTGGTTTAAGACCAGAGTTGGCAGAGGTTGTAGCACAACTTCCTACAACTGAATGATATTTTCCCCCATCTTGACGGGGGGAAGACGCTCGGACTGAGACCCTGCAAGTAAGAGAAGGCAATGCTGGTCTGGATAGACAAATATTCCATGTTTGCTATGTTGCCATGTTTGGTGGTATATAGCAACACACATGGCCCATGGACTGCAGGTGCCCCCTAATGCCTTTTATGGTCCCCCCCCCCCATATCTCTGCCACTGAATTGCTGCTGAATTTCAGGGCTGCTGCTGCAGCTGCAGCAGCAGCAGCAGCAAAATGGGTGATTGCAACTTGTTTCATTGTGAATCCATATCCCCCCCCCCCCCAGGGCTTCCTGGAGCACAGCAATGTGTTAAAACAAGGCCACCTGTCCCGCATGTCTTGTTAAAAGTGAAAATGCGAAATGGTTTTTTAATTTTATTTTTGGCGGCGGCCATTTGGCGGCGGCCATTTTGGTGGCGTTCAGTGTACATGATCCCTGGTGGGCTCGGGGTCTGGATATTGGCACCGGGGCCCTCTGAAGTTGCCCTCCCTGAATTAAAGATTTTCCATTTATGAAGCTTTACATAAAAACATGTACATGTAGGTAATCCATCCTTTACACTTCTCCCTCCCTCTAAATGTGGCGTGGAGTATCTTTATCCCTTACAACTTCACCACTTTGTTGATCTGGGTATTCTGTATTATTCTTTGAGATTTTTGTACTCTGCTCAGAGAAGTTTTGCTATTGGGTAGATCAAAATATACATCATAAATAAGCAAACAAATACACTTTGGCTTTGTTTATTTATTATTATTTTTCCTTTTAAACAAAACCATGGGCAATCTCTTCACCATCTCTTGATTAAAACTTGGTAAGGCCTCCAAGGGCCAGATAAAATAACCCCAGGAGGCTAAATCAGCTTGTGAGTTGTGTGTTGGCTGTTCCTGCAGAACATCACCCTGGATAAAGTGAGCTTTTTTCTCTTTTAGGCTGCACGTGTCGGAGGGATATTAATACGTAGTCTATTGAAAGTGTTTTTATTTTTACCTAATTAGAAAAATATTTCCAGCTGTTTTGAATGTGTCTGTGAGCCCTGATAGACAAGAGGCATAAGCATCTCTTCATCTCTCTCTCTCTCTCTTTTAAAGGACACTCTGTTGTCATAACAAGTTCCATATTAACGTAAGCAAAAAAGAATGTTTGCTCAGGCCTTTTTTCTTTCTTTTTTTTAAGGCAGTGATTGGCAGTTCTGCCTTTGATGGGCTCAGCTCCCTCCTACTCATCATCTTGCAAGTCGCAATCTTTTCTGCTTATATAACGGGCTGCTTACATCTGCAGTTTCGAAGGAGCTGACCCCCCCTCCCCTTTCTAATTCTTCATTTGGATGGCCCATCTGCAGGCCTCTCTACTTAGCCCATTTGTTTTAGATTTCCAAATGATTTATTTTCACTCAAATAGGATGGAATGGCGCTCCCTCCTTCCTCCTCCCTCCCTCCCTCCCCCCCTTGTTTTAAGACTTCTCACTCCGAAAGTCTACTTCTGAACAGAGGAACACCAAACATGCCACCATCTCTGATAGCTACAAATCTTTTCTTTGGCCATGACTTTGACCATTTCCACAACGGCCTTTTTTCGTGGAATTGCCCCTGGGTGGTCCCTGCGCATCCAAGTGATGCATAGGGACTCCCGGGGGCAGTGGGGGATGGGCACGGGTTTTCCCAAGGTTAGAAAATCTCTGGGTAAACCCATGTTTTCCGGCGGTCCCGGGAACGTCCCGAGATTGCGAGAGGTGTGGGCGCCTGTCCCGCCTGGTGGGCACCAGAAACGGGCACGGAGCTGTGCCGCGTGGCTCCGTGCCCATCAGGGGAGAGGGTGGCAAAAGTCCGTCATCCCCAGGATGGCTGGGCAGGTGGGTTAAGGCCCAATTTCGGGCAGTATTTCTTTCCCCCCACTTACTTTTTGCGTTGGAGCACAAGTGCGCTCTTTGGATCTTCTTTTTTAAAAATGGTGGGCACGACATCGCGACGTCCCAGGAGGAAGCTAGGACGTCGCACTTCCTGGTTTGGAAAGAGGAGGACAACCTCAGAAGCAGGTACATCCGGGATCGTCCCCTCTCCATCCCTCTGCACTCATAGGTGTAAAAAGGGCTTTTGTATCTTTTCAGGCGAGGCTGGAAAAACACAATGGCATTTCTGGACCATGACGGCAAAAGAGGAAACTGGAAGAGATTAACCCTACAGTTGCAACAATACTAAAAGCATCTCCTTGTAAGTAGGGATGGATGGTCTCACCTCTGTCTGGTTTCGCTGGATGATCACCGAGCACTTATCACCTTAGTGGACCACCATTTTGCGTAAAAATGTGGCTTGGCGATTTCTAGAAATCTAATGTTACATAAATGGCGGCCATAAAGGAGCCATTTATGCAACCTTAGATTCCTGGAAATAACCCCAAGCTGCCATTTTTATGCAAAATGGTGGGTTGCTAAGGGGATGAGCAGCTGCTGGGCGAACAGGTCCAGGAAGGGGCAGCAATCATGAGCAGGGTCCCCTGGACTCCATCCTCCTTTTCGGACTCCTGTAATGTCCCTACTTGTCAGCATGATTGAAAACAAAATACTGAATTGATCTATAATTGCAAGGCTTCTTCCAAACTGTGGGCTGTTTGCAAAAGGAAGATTCAGAGCGGTGGGTGAATTTGTCAGTTTTGCTTCCCACAGCAATGTGTAAAATCTCATGTTCTTCCATCCCGAATATGAAGACATTTGTGCATTTTGGTAACTTCTTATAAAAAAATGAACCAAATCCAAATTCTCACCTCTTTCTAGAAGGCCGTGAGGTTGAGGTGAAAGCAGCCTAGCAGTAGACAATTCTTTTAAAGGGTGCTGAAGTTGATGTGGCAGAAATGCCATTTCTCACGGGATGCTTTTAGGGATGGACAAATCTGTCACTTTTGGTTCCTCCCACATTTGAACTCCTAAAATCTCAAGGTTTTGTTTTTTTCCGTCCCAGTTCTGACGAAATTTGCAAATCCTGGTCAGCTCTTGCGAAAAGTGAACCGAACGAACTCTTCACTCGTCAGCACTGGTTAAGTTCAACTGGTACATCCGTCCCATGCATGGGACAGGCCTATGTTGGACCTGCCTGCCCTGTAGCTGTTAAAAGATGAAGCGCCTGTCAGGAAAAAAAAAATGTGGCAGCTAGTGGAAGCTGGTGGTTACGGTGCCAGTAAGGTGATGAATCCGCTCCGGGTTTCAGTCAGAACCAGTCAGAACTCTGAAGGAACAATCCAAGGTGTGAAGCACTGACCGAATCTGACCAAAACCCAGAGCGGATTCATGCCCCACTGGCATTGGAGCTACCATTCACCACCTGGCGGCAGCCCTAATTCCCTGTCACAAATGTGCTGAACACGCAGGGGCTCAAAACCAGACGTTTAAGAGCAAAGCCCTCAAAATCCACTGCCAGGTTGGACTAACCTTTCAGTTTTACACCTGGATGGTTTAAACCGTGCGTTCTTTCTGATCCATTTCTGAAGCAATCTGTGAATTCTGGTAAGTTCTTATCAAAAAAGAAACAAACAAATAAAAAAACACACACGAACCAAACAGAATTCTCACCCGTCTCGCCTCATTTGCTTGGCTCAGCTGCTGTGTCTTATCAAACAAGGGTTTGGAGCTGAAGCGAAAGCTGCCAAGTCTTTGAACGTAAGGCAGAGGTAGGGGAGTACGTGCGCCCAATTTGAGGGAGCTTGACAGGTTAGTTCTCAGTCTGAAGCCATAAGGTTAAAGAATAGGGTTAGGGTAGGGTTTAAGAATCTAGTTGAAACCTCTGGTTGAAAATGCCAACACACACACCCCTCTTGTGTTCTGTTGAACAGGTGGCTAGATCATAACATAAGAAGGGCCCTGATGCTGGATCAGACTGAGGGTCCATCTATTCCAGCACTCTGTTCACATAGAGCCAACCAGCTGTCAACCAGGGACCCCCCCCCCCCCCAAGTAAGACACAGTGCAACAGCACCCTCCCATCCATGTTACCCAGCAACTGGTGCATCTAGGTGTCGTAAATCACCGGCGTTAAACTCAATAAGCAGGAGGCAAATGTCAATAAACAGTCCATGTTCAAAAGTCAAAGTATCCATCAGAAGCCAGGTCAACCAATACTGGGTTCAGGAAAGCATCAAAGAATAGTCAGGGTCCGGTCCAAGGTCAGGATATGTCCAGGCAAGATCAAGGAGCTGGTATGCAAGTAACAAAAATAAGGCACCAAGAACAGCAGTTGCTTCCAGCATTGCTTCTGAGTTCTGGCATGTCTTTTATGGGGATGGTGGTGATTGGGAATTGCTGTCAGCTGCATTGGCCTTCAGCTGGCTCCAGCATGTTCCTGTGAAGGGCCACTCCCCAAACACCACCAGGCTCAGCTGTTCCTCCTTTCTGTTTAATCCCTCAAACTGAAGCACATCACTAGGCTTACTGCCTCGGATACTGGACGTAGCACCTAGCCATTAGGACTAGTAACCACTGATAGCCTTCTCTTCCAGGAATTTATCCAACCCCCCTTTTAAAGCCATCCAAATTGATGACCATCACTATGTTTTATGGTAGTGAATTCCATAATTTAACTCTGCCCTGTGTGAAGAAGTCCTTCCTTTTATCTGTCCTGAATCTCCCACCAATCAGCTTCATGGGATGACCCCATTGGGTTCTAGTCTTCCTAGTGTCATCATTCAATACTAAAATACCCTCTGTGCATATAGAAGATCTCAGGTTGGGTAACATTTCCAGGTCAAAGCATCTTAGGTAGCAGAGTTGGAAAGGACCTCTGCTGAAGGTCTTGCAGAGCCACTCGCTTGGGCTAGATGGACCAAGAAGACAGTAAGAAGAGCCCTGTTGGATCTGTCCAACGATCCAGCAACTGTTATTCAGTGGCATTGTGGGAAATGGAAAGTAGAGCAAGATCCTGACACCACTGAGTACCAGTCACTAGGAAGCAACAAGAGACATCCTGTAGGCATCTGACTGACCACTGGAACGGATGGACACACCCCTGTTTGCACCAGGGGGTGCTCACCAAGCTGCTGCTGGATGGGCCAACCCCTCAGTGAGCCGCCATTTTGTGAAAAAAATGGTGACTTGGGTTTTTCCGTAAAAGTAATGTTGCGTAAATGGTGGCTGTAAAGGGGCCACTTACAAAACATTACGGCTGTAAACGGTCTAAAAAAAATTGAAAAATAAAAAAATAAAACAACAACTGTAAAACGGTCTATTTACTCCTGTGATGTTGCATAAATGGCCCCTTCACAGCTACCACTTACGCAACATTACTTTTACGGGAAAACCTGAGTCGCCATTTTTTCCCCCTCCAAATGTCTTGGTGAGGAAATGGATTGCTGCTTGGCACTCGCAGACGTGGTGAATGGGTCCAGTAAAGCGTGCAGCGGTTCAGTAAATGGGTTCTGGGAGGACATCCCAACCGCTCAGTCCCTGTCCTCCCTGTGTTGAGCAGCATCTTCTGCTTCCATTCTCCTGAGCACGAGTAGAACCCCTGTGCGATTGGTACCCTTGATAAACCAGGCTCCCTGATTGCATGGACAGTTCTTCTCATGTTCACGTCAATGTGAGTAGAACATGCGCGCACCCGTGCATGGCCTTGCGCTGCTCCTGTTCATTTCAATGGTGTTTGTGCAGGGGAACATCCCAGCGGACTCTACCCACCCTGGAGAACACCTGAACGCTTCCTCCTGGGCCCTGCCTCGCCTTACGTCAAGGCAGGTCCTCCCCTCGCAAGGGGTGACCGAAAAGAAAACAGTAAAGCTTTGCGTGTGAGGCGGTTTGGTTGCTTAGTGATAAAGAGGTGGTGACCATTGGGGTCAGCTCCCCATAGGTAGCAGCAGCTGTTTGTGCGATCTCACAGCTGCTAAATATGACATAAATCCAAAGAATTTCTCATGTTTTTACAAAGTTTCTTATAAAAAAAAGAAAGGAAGAAAGAAAGAAAGGAAAAGTACCCAGACAGCAAATTTTTGGCCATTCATATACTCTTACCAAATGACATCTGGTTTCCGCAATGCTTATTTAAACAATCCCTTAAAAACGTTTGCCAAGGGGCGTAACTCAAAACTCTCTGTCCTTCCCCATCTATAACTATACAGTTTAGATTACAATACAGTATGCTGCATTTATTATAAGCATTGAGGGCCTCCTTACTATTATTATTATTATTATTATTATTATTATTATTATTATTATTAAAGTGTGCTTTAAAGAGAATTGGATCAATATGATGCAATTCGTTAAGAGGGAGCTGCTTGGCTGATTCGAGATTCTAGTGCAAAGTATGACAATGGAGAAGAATAGTTTCCATATGGCGGGAGAAATCTTGCCCATTGTGTGGGCTGTGTAAAGAAGGGTGTAAAAGGATGCTCATTAGACACAAACCAAAGCATGTTCACACATGCATGCATGCCTCTTGGTTACTCAACACTTGAGGGTATTATTATTATTTACAAAAATTGTCATACCACAGTACATACAACACAGCGATGAACAATAGAAGGGGAGGATGATGATAGAAATAGAAAATTGAAACCGTTAAGAACCGATTGTTTAAATATAAATCTCTTCGATGCGTGCAGAAACTAAACAATGTTAGTGTGCTACCTCCAGTATTTGAGGCAGTAAGCCTGTGTGCCCCAGTTGCTGGGGAGCATGGGTGGGAGAGTGCTCTTGCACCCGTGTCTTGCTGGTGGGTCCCCGGTCAACAGCTGTTTGGCCACTGTGTGAACAGAGTGCTGGACTAGATGGACCCGCGGTCTGATCCAGCATCAAGGCCCTTCTTAGGTTCTTATATTCTGAGTGCAGGGAGTTACACAGAGAAGGAGCCAATACACTAAAGGTTTTACTCTGAGTGGACTCTACATGGACTGCATTTCCAAGTGGAACCACCAGAGGTGCCTCATCCAGTGACCATACTGCCTGGATTCAGGGCCGGCCCTACCATGACAGATTGATGGCCCACATCAGGCGGTGGAGCAGGAAGAGCAATGAATTGTGCTGCTCTCCCCCTGACCCCACCCCCACCAGGAGGGACTGCCACCACCCTGCCACCCTCAGCAGGTGCTCTGTAATACCTCGCCAGCTGTGACATTTGCCACAGTGAGAGGGTGCTGGGGCTCTCTGGAGCAACCGCCCCCCTCTCATCACACCCCTGTTTCCCCTCATTGCAGCTGCCCCTGGGCCCTGCAAGGGGTCAACTGTAGGGTGACCAGATAAAATCCAGGTCAGGGCTCCTGTAACTTTAACAGTTGTAGAGAAAAGGGAATTTCAGCAAGGGTCATTTGTGTGCAATTAGTTCCTGGTGAAATTCCCTCTTCATCACAACAGTTAAAGGTGCATGCACTATACTAGAGTGACTATATACAAAAGAGGGCAGGGCCCCTGCAACTTTAACTGTTATGATGAAGAGGGAATATCACCAGGAACTAATGGCATACAAATGACTCTGGCTGAAATCCCCTTTTCTCTACAACTGTTAAAGTTACATGAGCCCTGACCTGGATTTTATCGGGTCACCCTAGTCAACTGAACTCTCACAAGATCCACCCAAACTCTCAAGAGAGTTTGAGTAAGCCCTCTTGGGAACGCCTGCGCTCTCGCGAGAGCCCCGCACCTGCAAGGCAGAGGCGGGCAGGGGCAATGATAGGGTGACCATATTTGGAGAGGGGAAAGTGGGGGGGAAGTGGCTTTCCAGGCCGTCTGGAAAGCACGCCATTCCCCTCCCCCCTGAAAGGCCCCAATTGGAGTGGAGGAGGGGAAAGCATGTCATTTCCAGCCCCACTGCTCCAATTGGGGCCTTTTCAATAATTTCCGGGAATCACATGCTTTCCACTTTAAGGCCCTGATTGGAGCAGTGGAATGATGCACCTCCAGAAAGCACGTCATATTCTCCCACCATGCTAATGGTGGCCTTAAAAGGGGAAAGCGTGTCTTTCCAAGACATTATAGAAAATTACAGAAAATCCCCCCTGACACCCAGGATAGAACAAAATCCAGAACGAATCCAGGGAAATCCTGACAGCTGGTCACCCTAGCATGATCTTGCTTCAGGAGGCAAGATAATTTGGCCAAGGCTAACTGGACAGGCTCATAAAGGAAGAAGGTGCCCTCTCAAGTATCCTGATCCCAACCTGGCCCAGCTAGTGCAGTTCCCTCAGTAGAGGCTTTACAGGCTGAAAAAAGGGGCAGTTCCTGACAACAGCCGCATTGTTGCATTCTGCACTTAGCTGCAGCTTCTGGACCAACCTTAAGAGTAGCCCCACATGGAGTGCACCTAAACACTGGCTCAATTCGGACAACACAATAAACAACTGGTGTGGGGGAAACAATCGGCAGTTGTTTTGACTATTGTGTCATCCAAATGCTGCCATAGTCAACTCAGCACTGATCCTCATCCACACCACAGTTGATTATTTATTACCATGTTGTGTGGGGAGTACCCCCTAGGGTTAGGGTTAGTCAACCCACCATTGACTATCGTGTCGTCCGAATTGAGCCACAGTCTTCTCCCCTATGGTGAGGTGTAATTGTATTTTGATGTAAATTGTACTCATTACTTCTAAATTTACATCTACAGATACAAATGCGCACATGCATATTTTATGTCAATCGGTGTCTCCTTTTGTCCTCTTCTTGGGCAAATGAGTGGCCACCCTAAGGGCCATCCATTTCTCATCCTCATCCTGCCCGTATATCAGAACTGCAGTTTGGGCCCTGGTCATGATGAGCAGTTTGCCTCCACCCTCTGCAATAAATTTCATTCCTGGTTTGTTGCCGCTTAGAAAAAGGCAAGTATGTCACTGGCCAAGTCCAAGCATTTCCTCTGGTACCAGGGTTGGACAAGGCCTCTACCTGCGATGCTTCTGCCTGGCCAATCTTTTCTGATTCAGAACACACCTTTATTGGCATCTAGCCACGCACCCATCCACGCACTCACCAATCCATCCATCTTTCTGTCTCCCATTCTCACTATTTCTTAATTTCATTATTAGATTTATATCCCACCTTTTTTCCTCTTGCAAGGAACACAATCCTCCTCCTCCTCCTCCTCCTCCTCCTCCTCCTCTCCATTTTATCCTCACAACAACCTTGTGAGGTAGGTTTGGCTGAGAGTCTGTGACTGGTCCAAAGTCACCCAGTGAGCATCGTGGATGAGAGAGGACTAGAACCCAGATCTCCTAAGTCCCACTCCAGCACTCTAATCACTACGCCACACTGCCTCTTATTCCTGCATTGAGCAGGGGGTTGGACTCGATGGCCTTGTAGGCCCCTTCCAACTCTACGATTCTATGATTCTATGATTCTATGATCCTTCTGCCCTTTGTTTGAATTGACATACAGTACAAACCTAGGCGTGAGTTCGGTGGGACCTCCTCCAAGGAAGGTGTGTGTTGTATTTCAGCCCTGAAGCCTGTAAAGTCTCTTTTCCTCCGTTCTCTTTTATTGGTGTTTTTCTGGCGTTATCATACTGTTGTGTTGGCTGCATTGTATTGTCTTATTGTAACTTTGTGTATTTTAATGTTCGCCACTTATTGCTGTAAGCCGTCCAGAGAACCTCAGCTGGATAAATGGCATTAAGAAAGATATGACTGGTAAAAGAAGAATTAATTATGCACAATAGCAAAAACTGTACAATATATAATCAACCATACAAGTAGTCGTGCCAATGAGTGTCACTGGTATGATTTATACATGCAGCAAAATTCAGGCTTTGGGGTGCAGAATGGAAATTGGCCGGATTAGAATTTTGATATTTGTAGCTCAGAGCATGAGTTCCTGAGTTTAAGGCAGCTCCTTAACCTCCTGTGTGAGTAAAAAGAAGAGAGATTGCGTCAGTGGAGGCTGGTGGATCCGGTGTCAGTGGGGCAGCGAATCTGCTCTGGGTTTTAGTCCATAGTACTCTAAACGAGCTAAAGGAAGCGCTTTGATCAGCTCCGTTAGAGTTCTGACTGCTTCTGATTGAAATCTGGAGTGGATTCACCAACCCAGTGACATCAGAGCCACCAACGTCCACTGGGTTGTGCCTACTGGCTCCAACACTTACGCATTGCCAAAACAGTGGGCACAGATTACCATGAAATTTGCACATGCTAATTTTCATGTAGGCTGGCAACCATTACCCTGAGGGCCTTCTCTTCTGATGCTCCCAGACTGTGGAATGGCCTGCTGCCGGAGGAGATTTGTCAACTGAACAGTCTCTCTGACTTTAAGAAAGCCATAAAGGCTGATCTCTTCCGGCAGGCCTACCTAGCTGAATTTTAAGAGTTTTATTGTTATTTTAATAATGTATTAGTTTTATATATATATTAAATCAGTTGCATGTATTTTATACTATTTGTATTTAATGTTGTTCCCCGTCTCGATCCAGAGGGAGAGGCGGGTAATAAATAAATAAATAAATAAATTATTATTACTATTATTATTATTATTATTGCAAATTTAGAAATCGTTACTGTGGATTTCACTGATAGTGGCGCCGGGACGAGGTGACTTGCAGGTTTGCCTTGACAGTCTGCTCAGTGTTGATGGACACGTTCAGGGCCTTACTCTCTTTTCGTGTGGTTCTTTATCTTTAAATTGGGTTTGGACTGGACAGCCGTTCAAGTAGAGCATGGTCCTCTGACAGCCCTTCAGGCAGAGGACTGACCTCCGTAAAAGAGGACACGTGGCCACGCACTGACCAAGAGTCCTGATCCGCTTTATTCACGTGGAGCCTGATCATGTGATTAATGCAGAGAAGTGTTGCAGGGAGTGCCTGAAATCTTATTTATGTAATTAGGACCAGGGTGGGCTGTCGTCCCTTTGGGAACAAACTCACTCACTACTCTGTGATCTTGTGGTCTCTCTCTCTCTCTCTCTCTCTCTCCCCCTCCCCCCCCTCTGTACAGTTCACACACATGTCCATTGGTATGTTTGTGCCTTAAAAAACCCAGCAGTGCAACCCTATACATGTCTACTCAGAAGTAAGCCCCATTGAGTTCAATGGCGCTTCCTGCCAGGGAAGCGTGTTTCGGATTGCCGGCTGAACCCGGGCTTGCTTGCTCACTCCCTGTCGCACAAGCGCGGAGTCTGCGGGACCCAAGCTGAGCCTCCCAAACGCACTCAGATGGTTTCTATTTCCTCTGCGAAGAGCTGGAGTTGGACCAAAACTCCAAGGTGAAAGGGTGATCTGTAACATACTGTGACATCTAAAATAAAATAATGTAATGTTTTTAATATTTAAAGAGAGCAAGTCGGCAGTAAAACATTTGTGCAGAGGGAGGCGAACATGGAGCCCTATATAATTTAATTTTAAATGTGCACAGATGTTAGGTTTTTAATCACGGCATGTCAGGATTTGACTTTAACGATGGCAAAAATGTGAGATCTGCTTTTCTGAATTGCTTCCACGTTTCATGCAGCAGATTTTTATTGCACCGAGCGGTGGACCGGCATATATTTATGTAAAGTGCCATCACCTATTGACTTAAGTGCATGTATGAGGCTTAGCGTAGAACACACTTGACGGTGGGCAGGATATATTTCCAGCCTGCTTGCACAGCAGAGGTATTATCCACACAGGCCGGTGCTATCTTGCAGTAAGTAGGTCCAGGCATTGAACCGAATGTCTGAAGAGCGCCTCTGCGTGGACTCATATAGGCTCTGTGGTGGTAGGAGCAGGAGATGCCATCCCTTCTCAGCCAGACGTTCATTTCCATAGCTATGAGAGCAGTGCTGTGTAGTGGTTAGAGCATTGGACTGGGAATCAGGAGAGCTGGGTTCTAGACCCCACTTGGCCACGAAGCTCACTTTGGGCCATAGAATCATAGTATCATAGTCTAATACAGTTGGAAGGGGCCTATAAGGCCATTGAGTCCAACCCCCTGCTCTATGCAGGAATCCACCCTAAAGCAGACCTGACAGATGGCTGTCCAGCTGCATCTTGAAGGCCTCTAGTGTGGGAGAGCCCACCACCTCCCTAGGTCATGGGTTCCATTGTCGTCCTGCTCTAACAATCAGGAAGCTTTTCCTGATGTCCAGCTGGAATCTGGCTCCCTGCAACTTGAGCCCATTATTCCGTTTCTTGCACTCTGGGATGATCGAGAAGAGATCCTGGCCCTCCTCTGTCATGGACTGTCAGCCTAACCTACCTCACAGGGTTGTTGTGAGGATCAAAGGGAGAGGAGGAGAGCTATGGAAGCCATTGTGGCTTCCTTGCAAGGGAAAAAAAGGTGTGATATAAACGTAATAAGAAATATGTAAGAAACAAAATGTGTTGCCTAAACAGGGCTCAGGACAAACTTTGTAACAGTATGAAAGAACTGCTGGATTTGGCTTAGATGGGGACATGCTTCCTGGGAGGAGCCAGAAAGTAGCTGAGGACAACACCCACTGCTTATGGCCTGAGGAGAGAGAGGCCACAGCCCGAGAGAACTCAGTGGAAAGATTTTGCTTGAATGGTAAGTTTGGAAGGCAGAGTCTGTGTGAATCTGTGAGGTGCAGCTCACCAACTTTGAAACAAAGGTCTGCAGGGCTGGCATTAGGTTTGTGTGGGCCCTCAGCAAAGTGCCCTCTGGTGGCCCCGCTCCTCTATAGGTTAGGGTGACCATATTTGGGAAACCAAAAAAGAGGAGACCCAGTGTGTGTGTGGGGGGGGGGAGGATGGGAAAGCAGCTTTCCGGGGCCTCTGGAAAGCATGTCATTCACACACACACCCTTTACCTGAAAGGCCCCATTGCAGCAGAATTGGGGAAAGTGTGTCATTCCCGCCCCCCCCCCCCCACTGCTCCAATCGGGGCCTTTCCTATAAGGTCTGGGAATGACACGCTTTCCCCTTTCAGGCCCTGATTGGAGCAGTGTGTGTGTGTGTGTGGGAGAGGGATGATGCCCCTCCGGAAAGTGTGTAATCCCCTCCCACCACGCTAATGACGGCCTTAAAGGTAGGGTGACCAGATTTTGGAAACCAAAATCCCGGTTCCCCCCCCGCCACCCCCCCACCCCAAACACCCCCCCCCCACCAACCCCCCCCCCCCAAACACCAGCCTTGACCTACCGGGTTCTCTTCCTCCGCCGCCCGTGCCGGGTCAGTGTCATGAGGCAGTCTGAAGAATCTTCCTCTGAGGAGGAAGAAGGGGCAGAGACTGCAGCTTCACCCATTCCCCAGGACTTACCAGAGGAGGAGGAACGGCAGGGAGGTTCCTCAGAAGAGCCCCAGGAAAGCCACCCTCTCCCACCCCCTGTTTCTAATGAGGAAGATTCTGGGTCTGAAGGGGTTTGTCCGGTAACTCCTCAGCAAAGGCGGCGGCTCAAGCATGCGGAGCAAGCTCATCCCACAAGACGCAGCATGAGATTACAAAAACAGAGCACAGCTGACGCAAGCCTTAAATAAGATAACGAAGGAATAGCACACAGCTGTGGACAGGCTCAAGCGAGGATAAAAAGGGTGAAGGCATAAGCAAAGATTCGTTGAGAACAACCGACGTATTCGGCTCTTGACACCCTGCGTACTTCTGGATCGGAACCTGTGGACTGAACACCCGGCTTGACTGTTTGCCCTAGACCCTGGACTGCTCTAATACCTGGTTTGACCTTCGGCTTCGACATTTGGACTGACTGAACTTCTGGCGTAACCCTGGCTTTGGCAAAGGGACTTTTTGAATACAAATAAAAAACCCTTCAAACAAATAAGTGCTGGCGTCTTTCCCAGACATTCTTAGATAAGGGGGTTGGCTGGCTTCCCAGACCAAGAACTATTGAAATATGACAGTCAGCCGCTGCCCCCAGGTCCCCCGCCGCCGGGTCTTCCTCCACCACCGCCAGGTCCTTCGCCGCCGCTGCTGGGCTCGTAAGACTAGAGGCCACGCGGAAGAGGCAGGAGAGGGCCAATTACATCACTTCCGGATCCGGCCCTCTCCCGTCTCTTCCGCGCGGCGCGGAAGAGACGGGAGAGGACTGGATCCGGAAGTGATGTAATCGGCCCTCTCCCGCCTCTTCCGCATGGCCTCCAGCCTCCTTGGGGCTTGTCACAATGGCGGAAGAGGTGGGAGAGGGCCGGATCCGGAAGTGATGTAATCGGCCCTCTCCAGCCTCTTCCGCATGGCCTCTGGCCTCACGAGCCCGGCAGCGGCGGCGAAGGACCTGGCGGTGGTGGAGGACCCGGCGGCGGCGGACCCGGCGGCAGTGGCGGCGGAGGAACCCGGGAAGTGGCCGCCCCAGCAGGTAAGTGCTGCACCTCGCGCTCCGGAGGGAAGCGGACGCCCCTGCAGGTAAGGAGCGCGAGGCGCGAGGGGGCACTTACCTGCTGGGGCGGCCGCTTCCCGGGCTCCTCCACCGCCACCACCACCGGGTCTACCGCCGCTCGTTGCCGTTCACTGCCACCGCCGCGTGACCCCCCACCACCCCGGTTTTCCCCCACCGCCCCCCGGTTGGCCCAGATCGGCCTAGGGTTTCCCGGTTAGGACCGGGAAACCCCGGGCCATCTGGACACCCTACTTAAAGGGGAAATTGTTTCTTTCCCGGACATTATAGAAAATTGCAGAAAATCTTTCTTGACACCCAGGATAGAACAAAAACCCGGACAAATCTGGGGAAATCCTGACAGTTGGTCCCCCTAATATTTATAGGTGAGCCCTAACAGGCTTCCATGGTGATAGCAATGATGAGCAGCAGCAGCAGCATTGGGATCAGTGCCAGGCAGTTTGGATCCAGCAATTTGATTTCCCACCATGCCATGATGCTATCTTGGAGCATTGTGGTGGGACTAAGATGCTTGCTGTGGGGTACCTAGAGCAGCAGTGGGCCCTCCTGGCTTGCTGGGGCCTGGACAGCTGCCTGTGGATACCAGGTGCGAACCCCAGGCCTGAGCCTATGTCCAGAGTGATTGCAAAAAAGTTTGGGGAGTCAATAATGGTTGTGGACCTTTCAAGAGGCCACTGCGGAAAGGCTGTGTTTGATTGCTCAGTGGGAGTGCTCTAGCTCCGAAGCTATTGTGTTAAAATATCTGCTGGAAATACCTATCTAACCTGGACTACTGCAATGCGTTTATACATGGGGATGCCTCATAAACAGTGTGTAAACTTCAGCTGGCCAAACTAGGGCACAGGGACTGGACGACGGGATCATATTGTGCCATATTTTTCTACTTGCACTGGCTCCCGCTCCTTGCCTGGGCCCAATTCAAAGTGCTGGTATTAACATTCAAAGCCCTAAACGGTTTGGTCCCAGGTTACCTGAAGGACTGTCTCCTCCCAGATATACCTGCTCAGACCCTAAGATCTTCTTCTGTGGTCTTTCTCCAGGAGCCCCTGCCAAAGGAAGTGAGGAGGGTCTTTTTTGCTGTGGTGCCCCAGTTGCAGAATAAGCTCTCCAGAGAGGCTCACCTGGTACCTCCACTGTGCTCTTTCCAAAGCCGGGTGAAGGACCTCCCCCCGCCCCCAGGTGTTTTAGTCTTTTAGTTCTGTTGTTTTAAACCTGTCACCGTATTTGAAATCTTTGCATTGCTGCTAAGGTTTTATCTTGGAGGGTTTTTCCCCCCTTCTTATTATTATTTTATACTGTAGTTTAAAACTTAAATCATCATCAGCTAGCCAGAATCACATGTTTCTCCTCCATCAGCAATGTGCTTTGCTGTGTTAGGCTGCAGGCAGAGGTCCCGTGAGAAGTTGCAGTGAGGCTCCTTGGACTAGTGTAGAGCATTTACCAAGCCTCGGGGCAAGCTGATATCTGACTTTTCATCTTTGACCTTGAAAACATGTCTAACTCTTCCCACTGAAAAAAGGTATAATTTCAGATTATTTTTCAAAACGTGCCAATAAATTATATAAAGTTGGCTTGCTTTGCATCCACATGACCTTAACCTTCCAGAATCATGCACTGAACCTTCTGCGTTTGGAGGATGGAGTTGCACCATTACACAACATTAAGCAGACATGGGTGAATCTATCCATTTCGGTTTCTCTCAGCTTCTCATTTTTCAAGTCTACAGTTTGGTTTATCTCAAATGTTGAGAATTTTCCCACTCTTAAGTTTGGTTCATGGTGAACTTTGAGTTTTTTGGGTTTTTTTAAAGTTAGGAGGAAAATTCAAGGGAGGGGGCCTTTTCAGTGGTGGCTCCCCAATTATGGAACAATTTCCCTGACGAGGCTTGCCTGGCACCAGCATTGTTATCTTTTCGGTATCAGGTCAAGACTTTTCTTTTCTTCCAGGAATTTAACAGCATATGTTGAGTTTTTTTTAAAAAAAAATACTCCATTATAGTTCAAATGATATGTAGTTTGTTTTTAGGTTTTATGGCTTTAAATTTTGTATATTCGTTTTAAAATGTTCAGTGTTTTTAATTTTTGTAAACTGCTCAGAGAGCTTCAGCTATGGGGCGGTATATAAATGTAATAAATAATAATAATAATAATAATAACAACAACAACAATATGCATTTTTGTGCAAATGCCTCTGAATACCTGCATTTTTGCATGCAACTTTGTATAATATATACATTGTTGCAAGCAATTTTTTGAACATGTGGCTGCTTTGGACACTTTTTTTGACTGGAGAACTCCATTGATAGGTTCAGAGAATGGTGAATTTTGAAGGATAACTGAGTGTCAGATACGACATTGGTTTGAACATGCAATATTAGATAAATTCACATTAAGCTGTGAACTGAAGAAATTCCTCCCCCACCCCTTCTCTTGCATCCAGAACCTGTACCTTTTTTTTAACAGTCCATTTTTAGGGTGACCATATGGAAAAGAGGACAGGATTCCTGTATCTTTAACAGTTGTACTGAAAAGGGAATTTCAGCAGGTGTCATTTGAATGCATGCAGCACCCGGTGAAATCCCCTTTTCATCACAACAGTTAAAGCTGCGGGAGCCCTGCCTAGTGTGACCAGGTACAAAAGAGGGCAGAGCTCCTGCAGTTTTAACTGTTGTGATGAAGAGGGGATTTCACCAGGTGCTGAACGCATACAAATGACACCTTGACATAGAATCATAGAATAGTAGAGTTAGAAGGGGCCTCTAAGGCCATCGAGTCCAACCCCCTGCTCAATGCAGGAATCTACCTTAAAGCATCCCTGACAGATGGTTGTCCAGCTGTCTCTTGAAGGCCTCTAGTGTGGGAGAGCCCACAACCTCCCAAGGTCATTGGTTCCATTGTCATATTGCTCTAACAGTCAGGAAATTCCCTTTTCTATACAACTGTTAAAGATACAGGAGCCCTGTCCTCCATTCTATAGGGTCACCGTATCCATACTTGTGGCTTCCACCTTGGCATTGTGATTTCCAAAGTGTGTGTGGGGGGGGGAGGTGGGGAGGGGGCATGAGAGAGAGAGAGAGAGAGAGAGAGAAGACAGGCCGATGTCCCCCTGGTGTCTTGATTTCATGAGATCCCATGCACAGGAACTGAAGCGCTCCCTTGGCATCGCCAGCTGTGTATCTTTCCCACAAAGCCTTGTTGCTGAACACCTATCACATCACAGGCCTCATTGAATGGCCTTCCATCCACCCATCTCAGGATGCGCCTTGGCATCCCGAATTTTGTGAAGTTACCAATGAGCACATAATAGATGCACTCAGTTCTATTACGGGCAGTTAATTTGATCCGCCTCCCTAATTATTTCTCTCCTCCCCCCACCCCGGCCTTTCCCCAAGCATCTGCTGAGGATAGCGGAGGCTGGCGTCTCCAATGTCAGTGAGGCGGCGAATCCACTCCGAGTTTCAGTCAGAACCAACCAGAACTCTAAAGGAGCTTCTGCACCTTGGATAGCTCCTTTAAAGTTCTGGCTGGTTCTGACTGGCTGATTCTGACTGAAACACAGAGCGGATTCACCGCCCCACTGACATCGGGGCCACCAGCCTCCGCTGGCTGAGGTGTTAGTCCACCCCGATGGCCCATGTCCAGTCATCAGACTGGAGAACTTAAAAAGTGTGGGACAAAAACCTGACAGCAATTCCCATTGGGCAATGAGCTGAATTTGTAAGGGCCGTTCCCACCCAGACAATAACCCAATTGTAGGGCTCTCTTCAAGCCTGCGTACCCCAAGCCTCCCTCGTATTTCAGGAGGGGAAAATACGATACACAATACCATGCCAGGCAACCAACCTTTTAAGTGCTGAATGGCTTGCATCTCTGATTAGGAGGGAAGTCTATAGAGGAGATGCTTTGCAGGTCGGGGCCCTTTTATCTTTCCCTTTTGTTTGCTTTGAACTTCCTGAGCTTGGCCTGGGATGGGTCGTGTTTCAACCTTGCAGCATCTTCTCAATGCGACTTTATTGTTGGGGGCTCCTCTGAAAACTGATCACAGGGAGCCAAGCAATATGGCCAGCGTGGAAAGGCAGGGGAGACACCAGCCTCCAGGCATGGACTGAACCGAGAGGTCTTTGGCCCCTTGTTTCACAGCTGGACCGATCTTACACCCAGGAGGAGGTAAACGTATTGGTAGGCTGACCAGCTGTCAGGATTTCCCCGGATTTGTCCTGGTTATTGTTGTATCCCGGGCTTCACGGTGGATTTTCTATAATTTTCTATAATGTCCTGAAATGACACACTTTCCCCTTTAAGGCCTCCATTAGCATGGCAGGGCAGGAATTACACATTTTCTGGAGGTGTTTCATTTCCCACACACACATTGCTCCAGTCAGGACCTTAAAGGGGAAAGTGTGTAATTTCCAGACATTATAGAAAAAAAACCTCAATTAGAGCGGGGGGGGGAGCAGGAATGACATGCTATTCCCTCCAATTGGGGCCTTTAAGGTGGTGGGGGGAATCACGTGCTTTCCAGAGTCCCCAGAAATCTGCATTCCCACCCCCCACACTGGGCGTCCTCTTTTTTGGTTTCCCAGATATGTTCACCCTACCTATTGCGTGCTCTCTGCTTAGTTTACTGCCCTGAAGGATGAAGGGCGGGTGAAAAATACTTTATTTAAAACATGCCAACAGTTTGGCAGCAAAGTGAGCGTTTGAGACATGTTACCTAGTATTGGGGATATTGCAACCTCCCCTGTAAATTACAGGGGGCAGTATTGCAGTTAACTTGTCAATGCATGGGAATTTGGGGTATAGCTAGCTGTAGGATCTGTATATCCTACAATTTCCTGCTCCTCCCTTTCCTTCCCCCCAGTCTCTCTCTGACCTTCCTGCATTGCTGGGAGCACATGGCTTGCTCTCCCTCTCCTGCTTGGGTAAAGGAATGCAAAATGGACTGAACAAACTCTCTTGAAACCCTACTCTGTGCCTGCATTTGTATGTGCAAGAATAAGTAAAGCTGTTTTCTTTCTTCTCTAAAGCAAGGTGTGGTCTCCCTTTTTTGTTATCCTAAGAAAGCCTGTGCGTGCGGGACTGGTAAATGCTCATTCTGTTCTGACTTTTGCTTTGTTTTTTCTCTGCTAATGCCTTCTTAACAGGAGTCAAGAATACCAAATATTCCCATCACCTCCAGGTGCAAGTGAACCACATGCCGACAGTTCCCTTTGTGTCATGTCGACACAATGCAGACGGAACTTGCACATCCAACCCCTAAAATGCAGGGACATGTTTCTTCAGCTGTGACTACCCTGCAGGCACGATTGCATATTACCCATTGCATATTACCTCCTGCACCTGATGAAAGGACCTGGGGCCCTCCAGATGTTTTGGACTTCAACTCCCATCAGTTCCAGCTAGCCAGTGGCCAGGAATTCTGGGAGATGTAGTCAAAACGTCTGGAGGGCACCCGATTGGGGGACACTGACATAGGCATATGGTTGACCACTTTGGGAATAGATGGGCCTTTGGTCTCAAGGCCTACTTCTCAATGAAGTAGTCAACCTGGGTGAGGGCTGTACCACTTCAGACTTTAAGTGGGAAGTCACATGACACAGTGTAACAACAACAATAACAACAACAACAACAACATGCCAAGGAGAGGCCTAGTTTAGCTGATACTTCTGCACCTTGGAGAGCTCCTTTAGAGTTTTGAGTGGTTCTGACAGAAACCCGGAGTGGATGCATTGCCCCAATGTCATTGGAGTCACCAGCCTCCACTGGGAACGTCTTTTAAAATGTCTGACCCAAGGGTGCAGAACATAATCCAGCTCCTTTCCAATCTGGAGTACTGAAATGTGCTTATGCCGCCTTTGAAAACTGTCCAGAAACTTCAGCTGGTCCAAAACAGGGCACCGAGACTGCTAACGGGGACTGGCCACCAGGATCAACTGCTGTACTTCTCCACCAGCACTGGCTGCCAGTCATAGAATCATGGAATCATAGAATAGTAGAGTTGGAAGGGGCCTCGAAGGCCATCCAGTCCAACCCCCTGCTCAATGCAGGAATCCACCTTAGAGCATCCCTGACAGATGGGTGTCCAGCTGCCTCTTGAAGGCCTCCAGTGTGGGAGAGCCCACCACCTCCCTAGGTCATTGGTTCCATTGTCGTATTCCATTGTCCATGTCTGGGCCCGATTCAAAGTGCTGGTATTAGCATTCAAAGCTTTAAACAGCTTGGGGCTACATTACCTGAAGGGTCGTCCTCCTTCTATATACATCTGAATGGACCCTAAGATCATCTCCAGCGGTGCTTCTCCAGGAGCCCCTATCAAAGGATCTGAGTGGGTGGCTACTAAGAAGATGGCCTTTTCTGCTGTGGCACCCCAGTTGAGGAATGAGCTTCCCAGAGAAGCCCACTTGGTACCTACACTGTGCTCTTTTGGGCGCCAGCTGATGGCCTTTTTATTTTCCCATTGCAGCCTTCGTAGCCTCCTGGGATTCCTCCAGGGGGTGGAGCTTGGGCTCCAAACCCCACCCCCTGGGGGAATGCTCTTGGAAGCCATTCCCTCTCTGCTATCTCCTGTCTGAGATATCCATGGGGATTCCCCTGACAGTTTGCAGTACCAGCAGAACCCCTGCTGTTATCTCCATCTCATATCGGAGATAACAGCGGGGAGATGTGGGCTGGTGAGTGTTGGGACTTGACCATGCTGGGGGAAAAAATGTAACCTTTTGACCTCCCCCTTCGCAATTCACCAACAAATGGTGGGACACACACTCCTCGCCTCTGACCTAAATCTTTCTCTTCTGTTGTTTTCCCAGCTGGCTGGGAATGATGGGAACTGTAGTCAAACGTAACTGGACATTACCACGTTGGGGCCACCTGCCGGATGAGATGGCGATCTCGCCAGCTCATAGCAGTGTCGAATCTCCCATCCTCCTCCGCTCTCAGATCAAAGAATATCCTTTCAGGTTGCCGCGTGTTGCGAGTTGCCAGGAAGAAAATTTAATGTTCCACTCCCCTTGCTTAGCTATATTTAGGCCAAAGGCCTGGTGAAGCCTTTCTTTGTGCAATTCTATGTCTAGAGGGCCGTTGGGAGAGGACTTCCTAATTCTGTCAGGATGTTGGCACATGGAGATGCTTGGACAACGACACACATCTCTTAGTCGTTCTGTGCTGTGCGGCAGTTTGCTAGATTACGGAAAATGTGCTGGATTTCTGCCGAAATCACGGTTTGCTATCAGTGCACGTTTCGGCTGTGCTCTCCGTTTCAGGGGATGGAAAGAGGACTGTGCCTCCCCCATTCATGTGTGGCTCAGCTTCCAGCCTCCAGCGTAAAACCTAAAGCCCAATTCAGGGCAAATACAGGTGGAGCAACTGGAGACTTTTCAAAAGAGGGTAGAAGACATCTGTTAAGATTTGAGAAATGCCTCTCCCAGGTGTCTGCGTTGTTTGCATCTTAGGGTTGCTACGGGAGAGCAGAAGAGGAAGGGAACTAGATACAAGATTTCCCCAGTAGCTTTATCCCATGGCTCAGCTTTGGGGCAGTATATAAATGCAATAAATAATCATCATCATCATCATCATCATCATCATCAATATCGGGAAAGGTAAATGCATCTGGGGCTCTTCAGTTTAGAAAATGATGACTACAGACTCAATCCTAAGCATGTTCAGACCGAAAAAAAACCTACAACTCCCAGCATTCTGGAATGCATAGGATTGCACCCTAAATCTGGAATGGCGCATCGCCTGAGAAAAACAACACTAACTGAGGGGACTCCCGTTGTAGCAGGGTTGGCTTAGCCCATTTCGAAGCGAATGAAGCATTACACATGACCATCTCAAAAGGCTCGCCCCCCAACACAAAACCGTCAAGGCCAGAGCCTAGAATTAATTAGGTGCACTACTGCTTGTCATTCTGCCCTGAAATTTTGCCTCCCCTATGCTCATGCATCAATGTTGAGGAGCACACACAGAATTAGGAACACTTTGTCTCGTGATGTATCGTTTCGCCCTCGGGGTGGTGGGAGACACACACATTTATTTATTTATTTATTTAGAACTATTTTTAGGTTGACTTTGAGGGTAAATCTCTCTCAAGATGATGTATAGGGTGGTAATAATAATAATAATAACTTACAGAGGTATAAAAATCAGCAATGCTTATACATTTTATTGCATTAAGTAGGGGTGTGCACGGGATGAAAAATCATATCAGAATCGGAATCGGGACCTCAGATTTTGCCCTGGATCGGATCGGACAAAATCGGAGGTCATGTGGATCAGATCGGATCTGATTCCGATACAAAAATCGGATGTCCGATTTTCGGATCGGACACCATTTTAGGTGTTTTTTCACCATAGGCTTGCATTAGGGGAAAGAAAACTTTCCCCCAATGCAAGCCTATGTGGAAAACATGGGGGTGAGTGAGTGGGGACCTAACTCCCCCTCCCTCCCTGTCCCTCCCCCCCACTCGTGCTCCTTACCTGCCGGGGCTATCCGCTTCTGTCCGCTGCCACCTGCTGGTCCCTTCTACTGAGAAACAGGCTTCGCAGCCACCCGGCGCTCTACTGAGAGATAGGCCACGAAGCCTGTTTCTCAGTAGAAGGGACCAGCGGGTGGCAGCGGATGGTAGCGAGGAGGCAGCAGGTAAGGAGCATGAGTGGGGGGAGGGAGGGAGGCAGAGGTCCCCAGTCACCCACCACCATGTTTTCCCCATAGACTTGCATTGGGGGAAAGCTTTCTTTCCCCTAATGCAAGCCTATGGTGAAAAAACAAAAAATGGAGGTCCGATTTTCCGATTTTTCCTGATTAAAATAGGGGGGAATCAGATTGGAAAAAATCGGACCTCCATTTTTTGAAATCGGAATCATTTCCTTTCATTCTGATTTTGGCTGGATCAGATCCGGATCATGGATCAGATCAAATCTGCTGCACATCCCTAGTATTAAGTACTGTAAAAAGAAATTACATCATCCCACCGATTATTGGAAAGCCAACGAAAACAGGTGGGTCTTGGGAGCCTTCCTGAAAACTTGCTAAGAAGGGGCCTTATGAAATGCTCAGTGGGGTTACCACTGAAAAGGCCCTCTCCCTAATACCCCCCAACCTAATGATCCTTGGTAGCATACAAGAGAGAAGGGCGACCTCAAAGTGACCTCAAAGTGCCAGCAGGCTGGTATGGGAGAAGTAACCCAGGCCCAGCCATCTAAGACTTTAAAGGTTAAAAGCAGGACTTTAAATTAGACTCGGAAACTCACTGGCAACCAATGCAGCTGGTGCAGCATCTGTGTCATATGAGCAAACCGCCCAGCCGCACCAATATCCAAGCAGCTGCATTTTGCATGAACAGAAGTTTCTGAACGGCCTTTTAAGCCTTTAAGGCAGCCCCAGGTGGAGCGCATTACAGTAGTCAAGCTTGGATGCTACTAGAGCATGAATGACCAAGACAACACCTTCTCTCATGTTGTGGTTCCATGCCCTCCCGCCGAGATGTGCAGCAATAAAGAGATATGCTGTGCAATCCACAAAGCTTCATTCGGTAAATAGATAATATCTTCAGACCGGAAGGAACTGTGAATGCTAGGAGCTATCCTCTAGCTTTATTAGCTTAGCAAAGCAAGGCAGGTGCCTATCAACTAAATGAACAGTTTCCCACTGTGCCTGACAGGCTTTTACCGTACCCCTCCCTCAGGGAGGATCTTCAGGTTGTAACCGCTGGTCTAGTGGATCTCCTCTCACCTCCTCACAACTCTGCCTGCTTGACCCTGGGGTGGACATGTTGGTGGGGATGCCCCCTTGGGGGCCGATCATGTCCTCCTTTTTGGTTTCCAAAATATGGTCACTCTAGCCAATCAGCCAGTATTTAGCTATGATAACTAAACAGAAACTCCATGGGCCTGTTCAGGCAACATGCCCATGCCACTAACCCTTTTGCAGCAAATGGCTGGTGAGCGTCTTTAAACCGTGTTTATGTAGCCAGCCGCCATGGTTAGGAATGGTTACATGACATGTTAAACCATAACGTTTAGCTCAAAATGCTTAGCCACCGTGGCTTAGTGTGTCTTCTGAACGCACAACAGGATGTTTATTCCTGGAATAATATTGAGCAGAGCCGGAACTGGGAAATAGAAGCCTATGGGTAGACTTTTGCTCCAGCCCATAATAATAACTTTAACCCCATCAGGGTCAGATCACTACAATCTGGCTGTTTGAGAAACAATGTTGGATTAGATGGAGTTTGGTCTGATCCAGCAAAGCTCTTCTTATCTTCTGTCTTGCCTCCGGACCAAAGGCAGCCTAATTCTAGTCCTGCAGAAACCAGAACTGAACTGCTGTATATTGTGTAAGCGCTCTGCAATGTTGCTGCATGCTCGCAATGATCTCCTGTTCCTAACATTGACTCAGGCTCAGCACTCTGCCAGGCATCCAGCAGTTTTTAACATCTGTCTTCCTGCCAAACATCAATGTCTAATAGGGGCATTGTTTGCATGTATCCCAAAGATGGAAGTGATTACCATAAAACATATAAATGGATTATGTCAGAAATTCTTGTCCCGGCTCGGCACAGCTAAGGAGTCTTTCTGTTTTGCATTACAGAATTACAGTATGTTCTCTAATGGCTTGGCACTGGAGGCAGGATCTTAGGTCTCGTTCCCTGGTGTTCAAGATCAAGGGGACGAGGCAACCCTGATCTTAAATATGACCAGCTGTTCCACCTTCACGGCTACTCCTTTAGTGGATAGGGTAGCCTTCCCCTACGACTCCCATCGTGTCCAGCCAGTCATCCCAGTCTCACCACTGGTATGTTTGTCCAACCAGTGGAAATGCATGAAAAACATTCTGTGTGGTCCAAAGGGCCACAGACAGGAGAGGAAGAAGATATATTAAATTTCAGGTAGGTTTGGCCTGAAATTTGACATGTATTCTTGGGTTCACCCAAGACATTTGGGTGCCTGAAGCAGAAAATTGAACCCCCTTGCCAAACACACACATGCACACACATACACACACGCCACACACACGCTAACATGGGGGCACAGTGTATGGGGAAGATCTCTTGAACAGGGGCAATCTTGTTTGTCCCATCTCTGTTCCATTTACACTTGAAATGTGTGTGTGTAGGGCTGTAATTTTTCAGTCAGCCCCAAGTAGCTATGCTGCAGCGACTTTTCTCTGCAACACAGCAAATATATATCCAGAACCTCAGCGGAGAGAAACATGGCAAAAGGCAGACGTTAGGGTGACCATATGAAAAGGAGGACTGGGCTCATATATCTTTAACAGTTGCACAGAAAAGGGAATTTCAGCAGATGTCATTTGTATGCATGCAGCACCTGGTGAAATCCCCTCTTCATCACAACAGTTAAAGCTGCAGGAGCTACACTAGAGAGACCAGATGCTTTTTTATGCTTCTCCTTCTTCTCTGTGCCAGAGCACTTTTATTTCATAACATTTTTGCACCCTAAAGAGCATCAGGTTTTGCATCCACATGTTAGTTACTTGGCTACATGCTAAGGGTCAGTTGCTCAGATTAGAAAGAGGAGCGGGAACTTTGGCTGGGACAGACAGGAAAGCTGCAGAACTCAAAGCAGTTCCTTTCCATAGATTGGGTTTATTTGAGGTCATCTCAAGCCCAGTAAGAGCCTCTGGTGACCTAGGATGACCATATGGAAAGAAGGAAAGGGCTCCTGTATCTTTAATAGTTGTAGAGAAAAGGGAATTTCAGCAGGTGTCATTTGCATGCAGGCAGCACCTGGTGAAATTCCCAGTTCAAGCTGCAGGAGCCCTGCCCTCTTTTGTACCTGATCATGCTAGGAAGGGGTCCTGCTGCTTTAACTGTTGTGATGATGCTGTGTCCCTCCATTTTCACTTCTGTGTCTAGCCAGCACTTTGAGCATGGGGCTTTGTTTGGAGAAGGGAAAATGCAGTGTTTATTTGTGAAAGTGAAGGAAAGCACTATTTCCTCTTGTATATTTGCACTGTTCTGCTATATCACAGTGCCACCTACAGGTTATGTGGGAAAAAAGCAGGAAAGGAAACATTCTTCATGTAGTGCTGGGATCTAAATTCTGTTATGAAACTGAAAGCAGATACAGTGGATTAACAGCAGCTTAACAGCCTCGTGTAGAAAAGCGACGTGTCTTTCGTCAACTATTAATATGTGTTCGTTTATGCAATATCAGGAGTATGGCTTGATTTAAGCTAAGGCAGTATAAATCATTGATCTAAATCTGCCAAAAAAGAAGACCCCAGAATCACTGATATAAATCAAGTCTACCATTTGGATATGGAGATATATATCCTTTTTTTCTCAGGACACTAGGCCACGAAAAACGAGAGGGGGAGGAAAGAATTAATCTGTACCTTCTCCACATCTTCCTTTTTTTCTCCTCAGAGAATTAGGACAGGAATGGGGTGGGAAGAATTTACTCACAGTGCAAGCCTATGAACGTTTACCCACCATATTCAATACCTCTTATTTCTTTTATTCCATATTACAAAGGCAATGGATTGCAATTAAAAAGCACCCAGCTTCATCAGGAGCTTCATCTTCAAAAACTTCATCTTTTGGATCTTTGGACTAGTACTTCACATGCATTGGGTTTCCTAGGTGTACAGGGCCCAGGTGTCTCAGTTTGCTCTTTCCTTACCCTAAGACTCTACCTTTCTGGTTCTGCCTGCACTGGTTCAAAAGAAAGTGTTCTGTCTGTTTAACCTGAACGTCAGGGAAATGTTTGTGTAGTGACTGTACCTTTTTGGAAAGCCAGATAAATAGATAAAGGCATACAGACTCATTGGTTGCTATAACAATTCAAACATTTCTTTGCATCTGAACAGAGCCTTTGTAAAGCATGGGAGCATAATGCAAAGGGTCATGGCAGTGTACATGGCTTTTGACTGCACACTTGTATCTGTTTGGAGACCAAGAGACAGATTTCTGTGCCGTTGTTTTAGTATACGTGCTAGAATATTAAGCAAGAATTCTTGAAGGTTAAGTATTCAGAAGTTCCCAGAAGTAATGGATGGTAGTTACTAGGCAAAACGGTGTTTCGCCATGAGTTATAATGGAAACGTCTATGCTCTTTGGTTGCTGGAATCATAAACATTCATAATTTGTGACACAAACACATTGCAGGACTCTGCTAAGTTAAGTTGGAGGGTATAAAACAGGAGTACAAAAGAATGGAATATAGGCTCAGCTAATGATCCTGGTGAGATATAGGATAGCATCTCTCCTGGATTCTAGGGCCAGTGATGACTTACTACCCTGATTCTCAGAGAGGAAAGTTATTCTGCATATGCTCAGAGGCTTTGTAACCTTCCTTTAGTGCCAGGATTTTTAACTAGTGATAAGTGACTGTACAAAGGGCTTCTATTGTTGGGTTCCAACAGCTTGAGGGGAATAAAGCCACCCCAAAGATTCTTTTAGCCTGGTTACAGAACTGCTGGTTGTTACCTCTTCCTGAGGTAGAGGTTTTGAAGCTGGTTTTGACGTAGAATCATAGAACAGTCATAGGTGTGCGCAAGGGTTGTGTCGGGTGTGCCCTAATGCACCCTAAGCACCAAATTGAGGAGACCAGGAGGAGGGACCCTGAAGGCTAATATCACCTCGCAAGCACCTTCAATGTCACTATAAAGCCCCACCAATGCTGGGGATGGGGAGCGTCTCCTCATTGCCCCCACCCCACAATGGCCCTTCTGCAGTCAGGCAAGCTGAATGCAGAATAAGTCATCCATATCTAGTGTTTAATAGAGGAATGAATAAAAAGAGTGTTCAATAAATGTTCGCCCTTTAAAAAAAATATCCATAGGTGCACACCCTAATGAAATGTGCTGCACACGCCTATGAGAATAGTAGAGTTGGAAGGGGCTTCTAAGGCCATTGAGTCCAACCCCCTGCTCAGTGCAGGAATCCACCTTAAAGCAGACCTGACAGCTGGCTGTCCAGCTGCCTCTTGAAGGCCTCTAGTGTGGGAGAGCCCACCACCTCCCTAGGTACCATTGGATCCATTGTCATACTGTTGCTTTGGGGTGAGTATTATGGGGCTCCCTTCTACTAATGTCACCTTCATGATCCGGCTCATGGAATGTTCATAATAGGGTGCCAGGTGAGATGAGTCCATCTACTTTCCAGGGCATCTGGCAGCCATATTAAAGATTCAAGTGCTCAGGGGAAACTCCATTTCCCAGGCTCCCTGGTGCCTGAGATGTCACTATTGCATCAGTCATGGCAGCAAGGAAGGCAGCCTTGCATAAAAGCCTCCAATGAGACTTCCTTGACCCCACACTGCTCCTGCCAGATAAATGAAAAAGTGGCTATGCGGCAGAAATTTGGACCCCATCACACACCGGGTCATGTCATCAGATGTGTAACAGAGTCCAAAAAACTGGAGGGGGGAGCGAAATTAACTCTTTTCTCATTTTTTGGAAATGACCAAGTGTCTCCAATGCTTACCCTATCTTTCCCATGAACCTTCCAATGTAGTAAATGATCTAAATAAGTGTTTAGAGATGGTTCTCATAATGTCATCATTCTTTTGGTTTCTCTCTTCTTCTTGGAATTCCTTCCGCTGTAGCTCAAGCGTCTGGTGTCATGAAGTCCCCGTTTCCCCTGTTCTTACTATCCTGAGAAGATCCATCTCTAAACACTGCCCCAGTTGTAAAAGGAAACCATTAAGTTGTTCTCATTGGCAACCAGGTGAAAGAAGTTGGCATGGCCTTCATTAGCAGATTTGAAGCAGGGAGCAACACATTCACGAATCTAGGATGTTAAAAAGAAACGAACAGAAAACATAAGAACTCAAAACTTTGTAGGTTTGGGGCCAGTGACTGGAGGGAGAGGGGGCTCCTCCCCACCTGCCACCCAGATGGCTGAAAGATATTCAAGAGCTTGAAATACTTATTGAAAATTAAAACAACAACAACAAAATATCCTGCCTTTCCATCTAAGATCAGCTTGATATCAGTCTAAAATGAAAACTAAACAGCAAAATAAAACAATGTTATCACTCTAAAAACATATAGAGCCCTCCTTTGTTCCAAGTCGACCACAAACACATACATGGGGGCAGGCAACCCAGTGCCCTCCAGATGTTTTGGCTGGGGCTGGTGAGAGTTGTAGCCCAAAACATCTGCACTAAAATATTTAAAGTATCAATATAGTAGGAACCCAGGAAATGTCTTTATATACCAGTTTAGGCTCTATACTCCAGATAGCCCAACCTGGTCTGTGCTGACTGAGTACCATTGAGTTCAATGGGATATATTCCCTGGTAAATGTGTCTAGGGCCATTTCCACACTAGCCTTTCTTCGTGGGATTGTCCCCAGGTCTCCAAATGTTCCAAAAAATGTTCCAAATTTACTTGCGAGTAAATGGAAGAGACTTGAAAATCACTGACAGTGGAGTGGGAAGGATGTTAGGCATGTATGTTAAATTTCAGAACAATCCCTCCACCCCTGCATTTTATATGAATATTTTAAAGATCGTGGTTCTGGTTTGACAGCTGTCAGTGTCAAAGACCTGTCAAGGCAGCCAGAACCACAACGATCTTTCAAATATTCATATAAAATATAGGTGTGGAGGGATTGTTCTGATATTTTGCACACATGACTACCAACAACCAGTCTGCACTGTGACCGAATTTCAAGTTTCAAACTTTTAGAATAACACTGTTACAGTGGGGGTGGGGCTTTTGGGGGAACCCCTATAACTTTTTTATTTTAAAAGATAGAGACATGAAACTTGGACAGCCAGGACTAGCAACATCCCATCTGCAAAGTCCAAGAAATTTCATGTTTCTATCTTTTAAAATAAAAAAGTTATACCCATTTATTAAGTTCTTCAATGCAAGCGTATGGCGAAAATGGCATCATACGATAATAATCAGATTTCTTGTTAATTATCAGAAATCTGAAATGATACGATACAAAAACATCCGATAATATCGGATCTGAAAAAAAATATTATTGGAAATTCCGATAACGATACGATATGATTTTTTTGGGCCGTGCGCATCCCTAGCACTTATGACTGTGATACATTTATGGTTTAAAGTTCTACATAAAGTCTGAGCTTTGACCAATAAAATAAAATCTTGTTTTAGACTTGCTGCCAAAATAGAGAAAACCTGGACAAATGTGATTTGACAAGTTCAGAATCCTTACTTGCAAGTCTTGGCGGGCAGACTGAAATCTGTAGGGCTTTGGATGATCTTTTGTAACGAGAGTTTTATATAATCACAATATTTGCAAACTTCGTAACAAATTGTCTGCATTGCCATAATATTTCAATCTATTTTGCACCAAATCATCTATACCCCTGTGATATTTTAGCCCCTTTTTTCCACTGAATATCTCCACTCTCACATGCAAAGTAGAAATGCGCAAGAACCAAACAGCTTGCATTTTTTACATGAATTTATAAGTGTTGGCTGCCTTCCAACATGTGTTCTCTACTTTTATTTTTTGCAATATTGTAATTCCATTGCACAACTGCATTCTTTGCAGCAAAATACATATGGCGGGGAGGGCCCAACTGTGTACACAGGCTCAAGAATACAAAACCTACAATGCAGTTCAACTATAAGTAAAACCACGCATGCAAAATAAACATTTAGAACCTTCCAGTGAAAGAAGCAGATGACATTCTTGAAGAATTACCAGTACAAAACAAGAGTGCAGGCCAACCAATTTCCTACATCAATTCATTTTAACACCCCCCCCCCCAAACATGGGGTTTTACTCATTGAGGTCCTTTCTATACCACGGGGATGTAGAGGGCCCAGCACAGGCGAACCTGGAAGTAGCCACTTCCGGGTCCGGCTTGCTCAAACCACATCATGGGCGCAACGTCCCGGGTCGTCGGACCTCACACCCGCCATTTTGTTTTGTTTTTTTTTTTTCCACTGGGAAGAGCGTTCCTGCACTCCTCCACAAAAGTTTTTTTAAAAAACCCACGTGCAATCAGGGGGCCCTTCCCCCTGCCATCCTGAGGCTGGGGGACTTGGCTACCCTCTCCCATGATGGCCACGGAGCCCCGTGGTGCGGCTCTGTGGCCATCGGTGCTGCTGCGCTTACTCGAGCATAAGCGCGGCAGCACCGGGGCAGGCGGCCACATCTTCCGCAAAAAATTGGGATTTTTCTGGTTCCGGGGAACCAGGAAAAATCCCACGCCTGCCCAGCCCCCCCGGGACTCCCTGTGTGTCATTTGGACACACAGAGAGCAGCCGGGGGGCGTTCCAGCTGTTTTGCCTGGTGTGGAAAGAGCCGGAGTAGTATTCAAACATGCAAAACACCCCTGTCGACCACCTGTATGTCAAACGTTTCCCACAAGTTAGGCAACAGGTAGTCAGGTCATGAGACCTAGGGAGAGCTGTATGTCAATTTAAGTGGGCCAGTTCAGCAATAGAATGTCAAGAGGTCCAGAGTCAGGTGTGCAATCAATGAAGGGTGGCAAGTGATACACTGCCCAAAAAGACGGAGTGGGGAAATGCATCACCAAAATTGAGGAAAAAAGAGGCCCCCAATTTGCATAAAATTTGCACATGCTGATTCATATGTATAGATGCAAATGTCGAAATAATAGCTATACTTTGAATAGAAATGCAATATAGCTCATCATAGTGGAGAAGATTATGACCAGGTGAGCAGTGTGCCTGCAGCTCAGGCTCCTGTCCAGGTGCTCACTGTTGGTGGACAACTTCAAGGGTTCCCTTACTCTCTTTTCTTCCGGTACTTTATCTTTAAACTAGGGACATCATCAGATGAGCATTTTATTGGACTCTCGTTACTGGGCACTCACGGATTTTTGCAGGTCCCTTTCACGACGTCGTCTGCATCCCGCGCGCCTCCCGCCCCTTCTAGCCTTCTTCGCGCAACAAAAAAAGACCCTGATAAATCTGAGTTATTTTTGAGATGTAACTTGCCGCTATCTCCTGCTGTGTGCAGGAGAAGCAGCGTGATCCAAACGGCCCACTGAATGGGCTACGTGCCTGTTGTTTACTTCCTCTTTTGAAAGAGGAAGTAATGAGAGACAAACGTGTGGACGGAGAAGCGACGGTGAGGAAACGTGATTCCCCCCCCCCCCATGTGATGACGCTTTTTATTTGGGCTGGACAGACTTTCAAGTTGAGGATGTCTTCAGATAGAGGACTGTCCTCTGACAGCCCTTCAAATAGAGGATTGTTCCCTGTAAAGTAGGCCACCTGGCCACCTTAACTGGGGACCTGACATGGAGGACACACTCCTATGCATGGCTATCTGGGGAATACTAGGAGTTGTAGTTTCAGTCTAAACATGCATAGGATTGTAGAACGTTCTTCTCTCTAAACATGCATAGGATTGTAGAACGTTCTTCTCTCTAAACATGAATAGGATTGTGCCTTTAGGCAGAGTCCTTGTACAAACGACACCTTGCTCAGGCTGAGGAACAGGTTGTAAGGCTCAGACTCGGTGCTGCTTGGTGCTCCAGGACTGAGGCTAGATCTACACCGCTGCTTTATAGCAGTACTGCACTGGGAACTGTTGGGGCACCTTACACGTAACACATTCATCCTGTTCTTTCCTGCTTTTTATTCCACATTATCCAAAATACCGCAACAGATGTCATTGTGCGTCCGACGAGGTATCGATGCGCGAGAGGGGCATAACGTTGCCATGATGGGACCGTGATGGTTTGGCCCAAGTGACACATCTACACCAAGCAGAATATAACGCTATGAAAGCGGTATGAAAGCGATATATGGCCTGTGTCAATGGGTCCCAACAGTTGCCAGTGCACTTCAATACCGCTATAAAGCAGTCGTGTGGCTCCTGTCAAGGCGGAGATCTGGCCTGAGTCGCTGGTGCTCCCCCGCCACAGCCTGAAGTGGTACAGTCGAGGGAAAACGTGGCCCTGTGATTGGGCAGACTTGTAACCTGGCTTTTCAGCAGAGCCCCCCCCCCCCCCGCCTGCTCCTTGGCATCCTCGGCAGCCGTCCTCTGCTCCCAATGGTTTTTTTACAGAAGGCAACAGGAGGGCTTGCCAGACGGATCCTTTGCCCATCAGCACCCTGGCCTGGCATCAGCAGACCAATATCAAAAGCGTGCTTGGAAGCAACCTTCGATTCTTCCTGCACTCTTGCGGGAGAAATGGATCTCTGGGAACAGTCTAAATAAACAGATGGGCTTTGAGCTGCTAATCGGGAGTCATTCGCTTTGTTCTCTCCCTGCTCCTTTCCCCTTTCGCCGGGGCTTTTGTTTCTTCTGACACGATCATTTGTTTTCGGTGATAGACTGGATTAAATTAATTGAGGCTTAGAACAATATACATTTCCTCTTGCAGCTACTTTCTCTGCCAAAGTGATCTTATCTGTCTCAGCCTGACAGATTCCACTTCCGAAACAATCTTTTTACTGCCGATAGTATATGTGCATTTTGGTTTTGGATTCCCCCCCCCCCCCAAGGAAAATGAAACAAACATCAAGCAATCGGAAACCTACTCAAAGCGGTTTACATTGATATTATTTCATTATTTGGCCGTTCCCTTTCCCCCATTCTGGCTGTGTGCGTGCAGGTGTGCGTACCCCTTCTACATGCAATAAGGAATCATAAGCGTCAAATAGCGAAAGTGCTCTCATGCACAACATAGAACAAGAGTGCAGGACATGGAATAATGGGCTCAAGTGACAGGAAACCAGATTCCGGATGGACACCAGGAAAAACTTCCTGATTGTTAGAGCAGTACGACAATGGGACCCATGACCTAGGGAGCTGGTGGGCTCTCCCACACTAGAGCACAGGCTTGTCCTGTTTTCTTGGATGAGTTTCAGTTGGTGCAGCTCGAGGATGTTGACAAGGTGCTTGGACAGGTTCGTGCAACCACTTCCATATTGGATCCTTGCCCCTCTTGGCTAATAAAAGCTAGCAGGGATGGAACAACTGGCTGGGCCAGGGAAGTGATTAATGCCTCTTTGCAAGAGGGAGTGGTCCCAGGCCTCCTGAAAGAGGCGGCAGTGAGACCACTCCTAAAGAAATCTTCCCTGGACCCTGAAAATCTTAATAACTACAGGCCAGTAGCAAATGTTCCATTCCTGGGCAAGGTCCTGGAGCGGGTGGTTGCGAGCCAGCTCCAGGCACTCTTGGATGAGACTGATTATCTGGATCCATTTCAGTCGGGTTTCAGGCCTGGTTTTGGTACGGAAACAGCCTTGGTCGCCCTGTATGATGACCTATGTCGGGAGAAAGACAGGGGGAGTGTGACTCTGTTGATTCTCCTTGATCTCTCGGCGGCTTTCGATACCATCGACCATGGTATCCTTCTGGGATGACTGGCTGAGTTGGGAGTGGGAGGCAATGCATTGCAGTGGTTCCGCTCCTACTTGGTGGGTCGGCTCCAGAAGGTGGTGCTTGGGGAACATTGCTCGGCCCCATAGATTCTCCAGTATGGGGTTCCGCAGGGGTCAGTTTTGTCCCCCATGCTGTTCAATATCTACATGAAACCACTGAGTGCAGCCATCCGGAGTTTTGGAGTGCGTTGTCATCAGTATGCTGATGACACGCAGCTCTATTTCTCCTTTTCATCTTCATCTGGTGAG
Organism: Anniella stebbinsi; assembly: GCA_029215795.1. NCBI lineage: Eukaryota > Metazoa > Chordata > Lepidosauria > Squamata > Anniellidae > Anniella > Anniella stebbinsi. Next base: position 368,376,971 of record JARDYH010000001.1, read on the forward strand.
GCTGTGGATGTGCTGAACCAGTGCCTGGCTGCGACAATGGACTGGATGAGGGCTAATAAACTGAAACTCAATCCAGACAAGACTGAGACGCTGTTAGTGGGTGGTTCCGCTGACCGGATGGAGGGTGTTCAACCTGTTCTGGATGGGGTTGCACTCCCCTTGAAGGAGCGGGTTCGTAGCTTGGGGGTTCTCCTAGAACCATCTCTGTCACTTGAGGCGCAGGTGGCCTCAGTGGCACGGAGTGCCTTCTACCAACTTCGGTTGGTGGCCCAGCTACGTCCCTATCTGGACAGGGATAACCTGGCTTCAGTTGTCCATGCTCTGGTAACCTCCAAGTTAGATTACTGCAATGCACTCTACGTGGAGCTGCCTTTGAAGGTGGTTCGGAAGCTGCAGCTTGTGCAAAATGCAGCGGCCAGATTGATAACTGGAACCAGTAGGTTCGAACATATAAGACCTACTCTGGCCCGCTTGCATTGGCTGCCTGTATGTTTCCGAGCCCGGTTCAAGGTGCTGGTTTTAACCTATAAAGCCTTACACGGCTTGGGACCACAATACCTGATGGAACGTCTTTCCCGACATGAACCTACCCGAACACTACGTTCAACATCTAAGGCCCTCCTCCGAGTGCCTCCTCCGAGGGAAGCTCGGAGGTCAGCAACAAGAGAGAGGGCCTTCTCTGTGGTGGCTCCCCAATTGTGGAACGATCTCCCCGATGAGGCCCGCCTGGCGCCAACATTGTTATCTTTTCGGCGCCAAGTCAAGACTTTCCTCTTCTCTCAGGCATTTGGCAATATCTGAGGAGCCTGGGTTTGTTTTGTTTTGTTTTTGTAGTTTTTGAAGTGTTGAAGTGGTTTTTAAATTTACAGAGTGTGTGTATGTTGTATGTTTTTGCTGTTTTAATTTGTGTATATTGTTTTTAATTGTTTTTAATCCTATGTAAACCGCCCAGAGAGCTTCGGCTATGGGGCGGTATACAAATGTAATAAATAAATAAATAAAATAAATAAATAATGGGCTCAAGTGACAGGAAACCAGATTCCAGCTGGACACCAGGAAAAACTTCCTGACTGTTAGAGCAGTACGACAATGGGACCCATGACCTAGGGAGCTGGTGGGCTCTCCCACACTAGAGGCCTTCAAGAGGCAGCTGGACAACCATCTGTCAGGGATGCTTTAAGGTGGATTTCTGCATTGAGCAGGGGGTTGGACTCGATGGCCTTATAGGCCCCTTCCAACTTTACTATTCTATGATTCTATGAGACTTGGGAACATAGGAACATAGGAAGGTGCTTTATAATGAGTCACACCCTTGGTCCATTTAGCCCTGTATTGTTGACACTGACTGGCAGCGATGGCTCTCCAACGTTTCACACAGGATTCTTTTCCTCACTCTACCTGGAGAAGCTGAGGATTGAACCTGGGACCTTCTGGATAGCTCTGAGCTATGGCCCCTCTCTTGTTCCCAAGGCTAAAACAAACGTCTGGACCCCGCGAGGAAGTGTATTAGGCTAAACCAGAGCTGCAGAACCTGAGGCCCTTGGGCCCAAATCTTAGTCCTCTGGGGGTCCCAATCTGGCCCTCAGGTTCCACAGAAGATCCCACCCCTTCTCCTGGCCCCACCCCCTTCCCCCACCCCAACCACAGATCATTTGGTGGTTTCCTGGGTGCTGTGCAGGAGAGGATGAAATGCCTCTCCCAAAGCTTAGTTACTGGCACAAAGAACTTTAAACTAAAATGTGCTAGTGTTTTTGGAATTTTGGCCCTGCCTTTTTTGCCTTCAGCCCCACCCACCATTGGAATGTGTCCCTCCTGTCCCCCTGGGAGCTTCTCTGGAGTGGAATTTGGCCCTCGGGCTGAAAGAGGTTCTGCACCCCTGGGCTAAATATTTGGTAAAAATTCCTAATGGTGAGAATTAGAGCTGTGCACGGATCCAAATTTGAATCCCGAATCCAGAGTGGATCGGGCTGATCCAGGCCTCCCGGATCTGAATCTGAACCAGATCAGATCAGGCCTGGATCAGGCCATATTGGATCCATGATCCGGATCTGATCCGGATCCATGCACAGCACTCCCTCCTGCTCTTCCCCCCCTCCCCCCACTCTCCCTACTTACCAGCTGCCTCCTCCGCATTGTCCCCCATTGTCCTCTCTCCTCATTGTGTGCCGCCGCATTTCCCACTCATGTCAGGTGATGACATCACCCAACACAAGTGGGAAATGCAGCAGTACACAGTGAGGATGACAACGGCAGGACAATGTGGAGGAGGCAGCAGGTAAGCAGAGAGAGTGGGGGGAGGGAGGGGGAGAGCGGGGAGAGCGGGAGGGAGTGCAGTGCATGGATCTGGATCAGATCCAGATCTGGATCTGAGTCGGATTGGGCTCGATCCGATCTGAGTCGGATCGGGCCCAGTCCGGACCTGACAGATTGGGATCCAGATCGGATTGGGGGGTCCGTGCACAGCCCTAGTGAGAATTGTTTCACAGTAGAACACACTGCCACAGGACGTGAAGTGGCTCAACTTTGGAGGAGGATGGCAACAAGGGAGAGGGCCTTCTCAGTGGTGCCCCCTCCACTATGGAATGATCTCCCCAATGAGGCCCACCTGGCACAAATATTGTTATCTTTTTGGCGCCAGGTCAAGACTTTTCTCCCAGGCATTTGACAGCATATATTGAGTTTGTTTTAACTGACCCCAGAATAGTTGGTATGTAATCTGTTTTCATGCTTTTTTATGGTTTAAAATTTTGTGTATTCGTTTTTAAATGTTCAAAAATTTTAATCTTTTTAAACCGCCCAGAGAGCTTTGGCCATGGGGCAGTATGTAAATTTAATAAATAATAATAGTAACAATAATAATAATAAGACAGTCAAAGGTGGTGGATTTGGAGGCTCCTTCACTGAGCAGATTGTGAGACTAGGTGATCTCCAAGATCCCTTCCAAGTCTATGCCTCTTTGATTCTATGAATTGCCAATATGGAGTTCACCGGTAGTCACCACTGCTACACGCTGGTATTATACAGCCTGCAAACATGGGAGTTCTATTTAGCTCCCACAGTGGCTGATAGATATGAGAGATCTAACCCTCACCATGTGTCTAATCCTAAAGCTATCTAAGTCAGTGGCCACCACCACAACATGTGACAGAGAAGTCCATCGTTTAATTATTTGTTGTGTGACAAATTCATGGAGTTTTGGGATCTATCAAAGGCTATAACCCATAATAGCTAGATGGAAGCTTCGTGGTCAGTGATAGCATACCTCTGAACACAACACCATAATGTCAGGTAAACGACTGGGGAGGACATCTCCCATGCACTCCACCCCCCCCCCCCGAGTGCTTAAGAGCATAAGAAGAGCCATGCTGGATCAAACCAAGGTTAATCTAGGCCTGCATTCTGTTCAAATCATGCCCAACCAGCTGCCCATGGGAAACCCAGACGTAGGACCTGAGTGAAATAGCACCCACCAGCTCATCTTCACTATCCATGGGTGTACATAGGCACACTGCCTCTGACACGGGAGGTAGCATGTAGCCATCAAGACTAGTATCCATTGACAGCCTTCTTCTCCATTAATTCGTTCAATCCCCTTTTAAAGCCATCCAAATTGGTGGCCATCACAATGTCTTGTGGTGGTGAGTTCCATAATTTTACCTCTGTGCTGTGAATAAGTCCTTCCTTTTATCTGTCCCAAATCCCCCACCGATCAGCTTCATGGGATGACGCCAATAGGCACTAGTATTATGGGAGAGGGAGAGAAATGTCTCCCTGTCTCCCTGTATTTCTCTGTCATGTCTCCCCTCACTCGCCTTTTTTCTCACTTCCTGGAAGCAATTTGCTGTCCACTGTTGGAAACAGGGTGCTGGATTACATTAACCCACATTAGTCAGATCTAGCAGAGTTCTTCTTAAGTTCTTAAGGCTGCACTCCTAAATATACATACAAGGAAGTAAGTCCCTTGGAACTCACTGGGACTTCTGAGTTGACATGACTAGGCTTGAATTGTAATTCACTGGATTGGAGCTACAGCAGAGTCAGTAAGCCTGTATACACCAGTTGCTGGGGAACATGGGTGGGAGGGTGCTGTTGCACTGTGTCCTGTTTGTGGGCCCACAGCTGGTTGGTCACTGTATTAACAGAGCGCTGGACTAGACGGATCCTTCATCTGATCCAGCAGGTCTCTTCTTATGTTCTTAAATTGGCAATGAACAATTGAGGGGAACAGTTTGTGCTTTTTAAAAATTTCATAATGTTTCCTTTTCATGTCTATTTTATATCTTTGGGCCGTTTGATAGAGATGGGCTGGGAGTGAGGAGGGGAATAAAAAACGGCAGATCAAAATTTGAACGGAACTTTCCTGGCTGTCAAAGTGCTCTTGCTTTATAAAAAAATATGTACTTAACGTTTTATTTTCTTCCAGTCTTGGGATATTCCATGCTGAACAGTTTCGTCTCCAAACCTTCGAGCGCCTTTGGATCGCTGCCACCCCCGTTCGCAAACCAGCAATTAGTCACCCATTATGTCAACTGAGAGATTGCTACTTTTCACCTGGATATGTTTACGCTGCCCTGCATAGAGCGTTGTAAGCGCTGCATGGGAGGTTGTCTAAAAACATAGGGCATCCTCTCATTCAAGGAAGGAAGGAAGGAAATAATGTCTTAGGGGTTGGGTATTGGCCTAAATAAAAACAGGGCGGGGGAAAAGAGCAATCCATTTTATTGATGTAGTTCTCTCTGGCTAATCGGGCTCAGGTTGCTTAACAGAAAAACAAAGGCAAAGAAAAACAAATTGATATGTGTCCTAAAATAATTGTTTCAAGTGGGAGCGTGAGAGCGAAAGTGACCAACATTGACTCTGACTAAGAGATCCTCGCATGTTTCACTGTGAGCACATGGCAAAGATGAGCATCTGTTGCACACCAGTGGTGGCAGCAAAAAAAAATAATAATTCAGGGGGGCACAGAAGTGGCAAAGTATATTTCTAGGTGGGTGGGCTGTATCCCATATGTTAAGATCCCTGAAAGAAAAATAACGGTATATGTCACACTAAAACTGCCATCCTAACCATATGTTCTGAAATAAGTTATATATTGATAAATTTCATGGTGTTTTTTTTTAAAAAGAGCATGTATTATCCAAATTCAAATTACTGTAAAGAAAAAGGCTTTCCAAAAAGGTACAGTCACTACACAAACATTTCCCTGACGTTCAGGTTAAACAGACAGAACACTTTCTTTTGAACCAGTGCAGGCAGAGCCAGAAAGGTAGAGTGTTAGGGTAAGGAAAGAGCAAACTGAGACACCTGGGCCCTGTACACCTAGGAAACCCAATGCATGTGAAGTACTAGTCCAAAGATCCAAAAGATGAAATTTTGAAGATGAAGCTCCTGATGTTTTTAATTGCAATCCATTGCCTTTGTAATATGGAATAAAAGAAATAAGAGGTATTGAATATGGTGGGTAAACGTTCATAGGCTTGCACTATGAGTAAATTCTTCCCACCCCATTCCTGTCCTAATTCTCTGAGGAGAAAAAAAGGAAGATGTGGAGAAGGTACAGATTAATTCTTTCCTCCCCCTCTCGTTTTTCGTGGCCTAGTGTCCTGAGAAAAAAAGGAAGAGGTCCATGGAATAAGCAGATTAATTCTTCTGACGGTGTTCTTGCTGCTCTGGCAGTTGGTGCCAGAGCATAGTTTGGAGAACTGCCAAGAATAAGTTTAGGCATCAGGGGTTTTAAGTGTGATGCAGTTATGTGTGGCCCCACCCTAAACTTCAGTTACCTATTCCTAATTGGTGGGGCAGAAAATAGTTTCACTAGAGGCAGAGCCAAGGGGATCCCCCCCCCAAACCTCTCCTGATTAACACAGAGAAAGCAGTGTGGGGCAGAGCCTACTTATTGAAAGCAAAGGGAGGTGGGAAAAGAAGAAGCCCATTTCACACATAGGCAAACTGAGACAGCAGGAAAATAAGAATCAATGGTTGTGTAAGTGAATGAGTTTGGGTTACATGATTACAGATTTAAGAAGAAGAAAAAAGTATGCCCCATAAAACACAAAAGGAATTTAGCCAGGGATATGTGTTAACCTGCACCATGAAAAGGAAAGAAAGGATTTTTAATAACCACATTTTCACAATATGACTGAAACACAGCAAAACAAATGGATTCTAGGCCATATGTACAAACAGTTGAACCCAGCAACTGTTGGGGGAACTGAAAGCAAAGAGGGGAGGGAAAATGCCCATGAACCCCTTCCTTGTCCAGAAGGGCTCATTGGCAGTAACTTACTTCTGAGTAAACATGCATAGGATTGTGTGATAAATCCTAAAAGCTGGCACAAACCAATTCTTACAACAAAACTCTCTGGTCAGTTCACAACAATTAAAACCACAAAGTACATTATAGATTACAATATAAAATGTAAAAGTGTAAAAGTTTTCCCCAAAGTTCTACCTTTAAAAGAAAACACACACAATGAAAATCAGTGGAAAGCTGCAATTAATTAGGAAGAGAGGAAGGAATCTTGGTAAAGGGTGTTTACACTGCCAGCTAGTCTTCCTCTAAACCAGTCTTCCCCAACCTGGTGCTCTCCAGAGGTTTTGAAATTAAATTCCCATCAGCCCCAGCCAACATGGTCAATAGTCAGGAATACTGGGAGTTGTGGTCCAACCCATCAAGACAGTGCCAGGTTGTGCATGGTTGCTTTCAAAGTCATTCTCTAGCAGCAACCCCCAACCAACCCACCAAATACACGGGCGGGGGGGGGGGGCAAGAGAGAAACTAGTCCACTCCCCAGTTAGGGCAAAAAGCAGGGTTTGAGGCAAGGGGGGGACAGGGTGAGAGCAGCAATGGCTTGAAAGCTTTAAACATCCCCTTCCCACAAATTCTTCCCCCACTCCTAATTTCAGCCTGGGATCTAACAGGGATTTAGTAATAACATTAAAAAGTCTGTATACAACTAATAGCCCTAACAAGTTATGAATAATAATAATAATAATAATAATAATAAATTTATTTCTAATCCCCCTCTCCCTCCGGATCGAGGCGGGAACAACAATCAATATAAATATATTTAAATATATTTAAATATAAATATAAATACAAGGACCATAAAATAGATAAAACATTAAAAACAAATAATGTTTTATCTATTTTATGGTCCTTGATGGAATATAAAAAAAAATACTATTACCAGTACCTGGAAAATGTAGGTGATTATCACTGGTGTCTGGGCTTGCTTGCCTCCCTGTCCCTGCTGCTGAGTGATGGGAAAAGGCTAACGGGCTGAAGAGGAGAGGCACAAGCCTAGCCAACGTGGCTCCTTCTCACTCCTTCTGTAAAACCTAGGAAAACCACAACAAAGGTGACAGCGCAGGTGCCTGGCTTCTAGGAAGGCTAACTGTTAACCCTTGCCATGCCTTGCAGAGGCTGCCTTGCCTGGATGAGCCCTCCTGGTAAATCCAGCTCTGCCAGCAACTGGGGTGGCAACTGGGGTAGCAAGCTCTTGTTGGGGGGGTGCTTGCCCTCCCCGTGCCCCCTGGCACCGCCCCTGCTGCACACACACAAGTGTTGAACGGATGGCCAGCTCATCCCCTCTTGCAGCAAGGAGTTGGATGCTGTCCTCTCACCACCTCAACCCCCACAGTTGAATAGTAGTGTCCAAAGGACAGATGCAGTGGTTTCGCTGGAAGTGGAGTCCTCAAATTTGAGGTATGTGTGAGTGATTTGCTTCCCCTTCTCTACCCAAACCTCTCCCCCCCCCCCCGGTGGGTTTTTTGGGCAATCTGTATGAACACAAATCATAGAAGTGTCTCTAGGCAAGAAACCTACAGTGTTTCAGAAGGATAGGTGTGGGAGCTTGGAAGTTATCACTAAAAAATTATTATTATTATTATTATTATTATTATTATTATTATTTCTTACCCGCCTCTCTGGATCGAGGCGGGGAACAGCAGTAAATATAAAATTTGATAAAATACATAAAACTGATTAAAAACATGATACAAATTATTAAAATAGCAATAAAATATCCTAAAAACACCCTAAAAACATCCTAAAATTCCACTGGATATGCCTGCCGGAAGAGACTAGTCTTTATAGCTTCCTTGAATTCTAAAAGACTGTTAAGTTAATGCTCATGTTGGAAGAATGGCCGTCTCACGGTCTCATCTTTGCCTTCCTCCAAACTACAGAGATTGGACAGCCCTTGGTAAAATGTGCCTTCTCATTAGAAGGCGGACCTACCAGACACACCAATGCACTCTCTCCTTCCCTGTGCCTCCCTATCAGTGTTTAGAGCAGAAGTGGGCAGCTTGTGGCTTTCCAGGTGTTTGGTCTATAACTTCCATCCTGTTCTAGGGTGACCAACCGTCTGGATTTCCCCAGATTTGTCCTGGTTTTTGTTCTATCCTGGGTGTCATTTTCTATAATGTCCTGCTATGACACACTTTCTCCTTTAAGGCCGCCATTACCGTGGTGGGGAAATGGAGGTGTGTCATTCCCCCCCCCCAGCACTGCTCCAATTGGGGCCTTAAAGGGGAAAGCGTGTCATTCCCAGACATAGAAAAGGCCCCAATTGGTGCGGGGGCAGGCGGGGGGGAATGACATGCTTTTATCTCCTCCTCTCCAATCGGGGCCTTTCAGGTGGTGGTGGGAAATGACAAGCTTTCTGGAGGCCCCAGAAAACCACTTTCCTGCCCCCCTCACTGGGTGTCCTATTTTTGGGTTTCCCAAATATGGTCACCCTATGATTCACCATTGGCTCTTTTGGCTGATAGAAGTTGTAGGCCCAAAGCAGCTGGTTGGCCACACATTCCCCACCTGAGAAATAAAGCAAAAGATGCTGTTTTGGGGGGACACTGTCTGCTGTTTTGAAGCTGAATTTTGAATGAAATCTTGTGTAGGGTCCATCTTCAGTTCTGATTCCTTTGGAGAGAAGCCCACTTTGCCTTGGCAAGCAACAGAAATGGTCCGAAGGGGTCCATATCAGCTCAGGCCTAACCTGAATCTGACACACATCAGTACTGGAAAGTCACCCGGAGCTTCCTAAACACTACTATCCAGAGTTTCACAAGAGTACGACTCGAAACTCAAGCCACATGGTCGCTTGCTTGTGTTTGTTGGCTACCACCTGACATTACCCATTGCCTCCAGGAACGGGGGTGTGAGTGGAAACTCTGGGACATCTTTGCTGTTATTCGAGTATTATATGGTGCTTAGTGGTTGCATCTTGTGAGTGATGCCTATATGTTGTGTCAGGTAGATTGATTGTTAGTGTGTTTCCCGGCCTGATTGAAAGTGTTAGCACTGGTCTTTAAAGCCCTAAACCAGGGTGGGTGAGTCTGGGTGGTTCATGTGCCGATTTCCAGGCCCTGGACTTCCCTGGGGGTTCCTAGCCTTGTCAGGGCACCACCTGCCATGGCAAATAAATTCAGTGGCAAACCACTACAGTGATCCAAAAGGGCCACCATGAGCTTGAAAACAAGCTACATTTGACACTTTTTGAGGCACTGTAGCAGGAAATCACATCATCATCATCATCATCATCATCATAAATATTCAGCCACTGTGCTGCTGAATTGGGTTGGTGGGAGCCACATGCACCCCACAGTTTGGGTCCAGGTTATTTGAAGGTTTGCCTGCATGCTGAGAACCAACCTGCCTGCATGCTAAGAACAGTTTTGGAATCCCGCTTGTCAAAGATGGGCATGCAATACAGGGCCTTCTTGGTAAGGCCCCCCTGCTTTTGGAACTCTGTCCCAATTGAAGTTCACCAGGCCCCATTATTATAGGCCTTCAAGTGGGCTCTTAAGAGATACCTTGGCCTATAACTGATTTGGGACTTCACTGGGTGCCAACTGTGTGTATGATACTTGCTCATTTTGATTTTATCATTGTTTCCCTCTCCCCTTGTTTCATTGTATTTTGTTGTATGCTACTTTGGGAGGGTTTACAGGGAAAGATGACTTACAAGTCATTAAAATTAATTAATTAATTAATTAATATCTGTGTGCATGTGGGGGAAGGTTTTTCTACAAGGGGTGTGGGGACATTTGCATTAAGATAGCCTTGTCGAATATACCCCAACAATTGTCATCTGCACACAGGTTTTATTTATTTATTACATTTTTATACTGCCCAATAGCCAAGATTCTCTGGGCAGTTCACAATTAAAACCATACCCCCCCCCCCCCCCCAGCAAATCAGAGCATAATGTAAGGCTTTAAAAATTAAAAAATACCAAGTAAAACCAAAATAAAACCAGTAGCAGTTACAGCCCAGGGACAGCCTGTGTGAAAAGTTGTGTTTTCAGGAGGCATTTAAAAGATGTTATATTTTCCACCTACTGAACCGCACAGGGGAGGGTTTTCCAGATGGTGGGTGCCACTACAGAGAAGGCCCGCCATCGAGGTTCTTCATGGTGACTTTCTGTTCATTTCGGAATGGCCAGCAAGACCTCTGAAGATCTTAAATGTTGCCTGGGCATATATAAGGGAAGGCTGTCTTCTAGGTATCCTGGTCCCAAGTTGTTTTGGGCTTTATAGGAACATAACCTTGTACATGGCTCAGTACCTAACAAGCAGACAGACTGACCAAAATCAGCAATCAGCTGTGGGTATTCCAGTCCCTACATATAATCTAGAGTTTGGGCTCATCAACATCTATGAGCCTTCCGGGACAGGGAAGGAGGATCTCAGGCTTTCTGATTTCCAGGATCCTCCCCCACCGTCCAAATGCCAGCACGACGTCCCGGAAGGAAAGAGGGACATCTGGCGAGGTGTGTACTATATAGGCTAAACCCTGCTATTTCCAAAGCCCAACTCTGTACCATAAGCTCATGCTAAAGCCGGCACTGTTCCAAGACCTTCGCATACGTCAGTCCCCGGGGCGGAACCTCACGTCGTATGTCAGTGGCAACACCGATCATCTCCCCCTCTGTTCATTTGCTCCGATCTAAAAGGGCCTCCTGTTCTGCCTTCAGAGCTCTCCCTCACCTCGAATAACATTTGGACATTGTAAACAAACGTGAAATGAGTTCAAACAAATGAAAAGGCAAAGGGGCTTTTAAAAACCCCAAATAAAACAGGAGAGAGCAGCAGTTTTGTTGGCTGTTAAGCAAAACCGACCGCACAAAGGTAATCCTGAAGTTGAATTCCTCATGACTTCAGTTGGCAATGATGTCATCCATGGAGCTACGAGTAGTTTTCCAGCAGCCCAGGGGCCAGGGAGGGCCTGCTTGTTATGAATGCGTTCAAAGCAAATGGAACATTTAGAGCAGGTCATGCTGATCTTGATAAGGTTGAGTCATATCCTTGGGAATCCTGAGTTTCACATATATATGAATATATACTGTGCAAGCTTCGAGCCTCGGGTTCGAAGCCGGAATCAAGGAGGCCATTTCCGCCATTACCACCTTCTCTGCTGCCATCGCTTCCTTCCCCGCATGACTGCTGCCTGTGAGAAGACACTGGCGATTGCGTGGGGAAGGCGGCGATCGTGCAGAGAAGTGGGCGATGGCGACAGCGAGGACATGTATAGCCTCTGCTTCAGGGCCCCAGGAAGTCCAGCCCTCCCAGGCACTGCATGTTGGGAATTGTAGGTCGAACGGGGGCCTAGGGCTGTGAGAGGAAATATCGGATCCATCATAAAATGGCGGATCTGCCAGAAAATGTCCTCCGTGATTCGGACTTCAAATCCGAGGCTCGAAGCTTGCACTATATATATATATATATATATATATATATTCCTCAAGCATTTTTCTGAGTGTCATGGAGGTTGAATGCCAGAGGAGTTATATGTATATATTAGGGCTGTGCAAGCTTCGAGCCTCGGATTTGAAGAGGATGCTGGCGATCGCGCAGGGAAGGTGGCGATCGTGCTGAGGCGTGGTCGATGGTGGCGGTGAGGACATGTATAGCCTCTGCTTCTGGGCCCTGGTAAGTCCAGCCCTCCCAGGCACTGCATGCTGGGAGTTGTAGGCAGTGGGGGGGGGCTAGGGCTGTGAGTGGAAATGGAGAGATTTAGTCTGAGATGCTAAATTTACCTTGGGGCATAAATCCCATTAAACTCAGTGGGGGGTTGCTTCTAAGTAGGGATGTTGGAGAAATCTGGAATGGATTCAAATGAGTTAGGATTTTTATGAATCCAACCTATAGATTTCGCCGTGGACCAGCTGGTTCCAAGTCAGGCAGATTACGCACACCGTTTCTTCACTTGGGCAGGGCAGGGGAGCGCTAATTCACATCAACACAAGGGCACCTTAGTTTCAAGGTTCCCGCTTCCTTCTCAGGAACGCCGGGGAAGGACTAAACTCTCAGGGTGAGGGGAGAGTATCAAGGGGATTGGCTTGAAAGGTTTTGCTGCTGACTTCCTCACCCCCATGTTTATCCGTCCCTACCCTGCGAGCCTTTCTACACCTACGAGTGTAGAGGGAGGGAGGGAGGGAGGGAGGGAGGGAGGGGGGAATGATCCCAGACTTACCAGCTTCCGGGATCATCACTCTGTGTGCAAACAGCAAGTGTGACGTCCAGGAAGGAAACAGGGATGTCGCGCCCTCCGTTTGTTTTTTTTTTTTAAAAAACTGGAGCAGGGAGTGCAATTGCAGTCCAGCAAAAAAGGTTTGTAAAGAAAAAATCCCCCTGAAATCAGGGCCCTGACCCCCTCCCTGCCATTCCAGGGGTGGTGAAATTGCTGCCACTCCCTCCCCTGACGGGCACGGAGCCATGCGGAGCAGCTCCGTGCCCGTTTCTGGTGCCGCCCTTACTCACAAGTAAGCAGGCACCAGGCGGGACGGGCGCCCACACCTCCCGCAGTCTCGGGACGGCCCCAGGACCGCTGGAGGAATCAAGTTTTCCCAGGGTTCTTTATCCCTGGGAAAACCCATCCCCCCCCCACTGCCCCCGGAGACCCTGTGTGTCACTTGGATGCACAAGGGAGCACCCAAGTATGGTCACAGGACAAAAGGCCAGGGTGGAGTCAACAGGCACAGGCAGGGCCTGCCTTTGGCCACACCAGGTGCCAAGCCTTGCCTCCCCTCTAGGCTCCACCCTATCCCATCTAGCTCCACCCGTTGACTGATGAGGCACCACCTTTTAACTCCCTAGCTCCACCCCTCCTGAGTCTCAGGAACTGAATTTCAGGGGACCCCCCCCAACCCAAGCAGCTGACCAGGGTAAACAACAGAAGAATGTAAATATAGGCCAGGCTTGGCCTTAAAGTCCAAATGCCTGCACATTTCCAGGCCACAGGACGATGATGGTAGTAAAACGCCATTAAATTTGCTATAAAAACACACCAGCAGTGATGTTCTTTAATCCCAAATGTAGTTTACAAACTCTGCCTTATCACCAAGGGAATGTTTATCCTGTCGCATCGTAAGTGCATTCCATGGAAGGCAACAGTAGCTAATGAAATGAAGGAGGATGCTTGGCAAATGGCAATCGCCTCTCCCCGGCTTCCTTCTCATCAAGAAATCTTCCAAAATTTGGAACAGTTTTGAGTAACCCAAGAGATTCATTTCTTTGAAACCAGCCCCTTGGCGCTGAGTACAAATCCGTGCAACGGCGATTCAGGCAAGGCGCGATCCTTTGCATTTTAGACAGTAAAAAGTCCCCCAAATCCCATCATTCACCAGCCAGCATGCTGGGAGTTGTAGGACTTTTTCCCCTGGACTAAATATGCACAGGATTGTGTGCTAATACATTTAACTCGATTTTCACTATATTAGAGTGACCAGATTCAAAAGAGGGCAGGGCTCCTGCAGCTTTAACTGGTGTGATGATGAGAGAGTTTCACCAGGTGCTGCGTGCCTGCAAATGACACCTGCTGAAATCCCCTTTTCTATGCCACCGTTAAAGATGCAGGAGCCCTGTCCTCCATTTCATAGGGCCACCCTAGCATCGGGCCCTCCTCATTTTTATTCGTTCTTTTGCAAAGAGCCATTTTGTCAGGTCCCCTGAAAGGAGCCTCCTCACTTCAAAACAAAACAAAGAACAAAAAAAAAACGCTTTTGCACAGAGCCTCCCCGTTTTCATCAGGTCTGCCTCACCAACCCACTCTCCTGCCCCCCACCCCATGTTCCCTATATCCAGTTGGTCATTGGACAAGGGTGACGGCGTGTCCAGAAACCATAGTCATATTAGCGCAGACACTCACAAATGGACTTTCGACAGAGAAGCATTCCCGAGGTATTCACTTACAGCTCCGAGAACAGCAGGTATATTAAAGACCACGCCGTCAGGAGCCAAGGAAAAGCTATTTGGGGCTAAATTATCCCAGCTGTGTCCCTTGGATGAAAGTCAACCGTCTTCGGAAACCGCATGCATCAAACCCATTGGCTTAAGTAGCCGTGTAGGACAGCACAGGATGTCTCGTATTCCCTTCCAAAGTGGCTATACTCTCTGTTTAAAATAGAAATGCAATTCCTCTCGCCCTGTTTACTTAGCCTATTTACAAATACTCATTTCTGCTCCTGGGCTAAAGTTATACGAAGGGTTCAAGTTCAAAGCACCTTTTGCCAAACCCTTTGAGAAGTGCTCACGGAAGATGGCGGTGTGCCAGAGAGGTCAAGGGAAGGGGCGGGGGGGGGGACCATCTCTGCACATGATCCCCTTTCAGGCTGTCTCTGCACGCTGCCGTTTCAATCCATAATGTTTGGCTGCCCAAGATTACTTTGAGACTATGGTTGTGTATCATCCTGCATACAATGCGGAGGGCAGCAGCCAGGGGCCAAATCTTTTTGGAGAGTGTCAGCAAGCCATTGAGAGTCAGGGTGAAATGGCCTAATATATTACAGCTGCACTAAATGTTCACGTCTTTCAATTTTGGGGCCAAAAATGTAGCCCGGGTTCATTTGTTTTTTTTTAAAAAACGTACGTTTTGTGATGGAACGCAAGTGCACTCTTTGGATCCTTCCTGGAAAAAAAATGGTGGACGCAACAGCACAGCAGCCCAGAAGGGGGCTGTTACGTCGCACTTCAATTTGGAAAGAGGGGGATGATCCTAGAAGCATGTACGTCTGGGATCGTCCCCCCTCCCTCCCTCTACACCCGTAGGTGTAGAAAAAGCCTTAGGTGCAAAACCCAAATGCAATTTCTAGAAATCCTTTATTTAGAGCAATTGCAATTCGATTTAATCCCTTCACACTACCCACATTCACTCAAATAGTTACCAATGTTGGAGCGACACTGCCTGGTAGCCAGTTAGGGGGTGCAGGAGGTGGTTTGTGTGCAGCTGCTGCTCTGCTGTTCATTAGGGGTGTGCATGGACCCCCTGATCCGGATCCGGATCCAGGTCTGTTAAATCTGGACCGAACCCAATCCAGATCTGTATGATCCAGACCCGGTCCACATCGAACCAGATCCGGATCCAGGGCCTGGTTCGAAGTGGACTATGGGGAAAAGGACTCACCGCCCTCCCCCCATTCTCCCTGCTTACCTGCTGCCATCTGCTGCTGTTTGCTGCCATTCACTGTACTGAGAATCAGGCCTCGGCCTGATTCTCAGTAGAGCAACGTCGCGCCGGGTGATGACATCAACTGGCGCGACGTTGCTGTACTGAGAATCAGGCCACGGCCTGCTTTTTAGTACAGCGGACGACGACGGACGACAGCAGATGGCAGCACGGACAGTGGCAGGTGCACGGGGACCCCATCCCTCTCCCTCCTCTCCCCACTCACCCATCATGGTCTGTGCTGCCGTGCACCACCATCCACCGCCATCCACTGTACTGAGAAGCAGGCCTCGGCCTGATTCTCAGTAGAACGACATCGCTCTGGGTGACGTCATCACCTGGCACGACATTGTTCTTCTGACAATCAGGCCTCGGCATGATTCTCAGTACAGCAGACGGCGGCGGTGACGAGGAGGCAGCAAATAAGCAGGTAGAGTGAGGGGAGGGCGGTGAGACTCACCACCGGCCTGGTGTCCCTGGGTACCAGCTGCGGAGCTGGCTCCCAATGACCTGGCAGGGCAATGTGCCCCCAATCTCCAGATCTGGATCGATTCAGACTTCCCTGGTTTGAATCAGATCCAGAACTGGGAGGTCTGGACCACCCCAATTTGATCCAGATCTGGGATCTGGATCCAGATCTGTGCACAGCCCTACTATACATGCCTTCCTCAGAGTTTTGCTGATTTGAATGTAGCTTCTATATCCTTTCTCCTAAGTCTTTGAACAATTTGGAAAATTGTACCTTAATCGGACTAGTGGAGACTAGGGGTGTGCATGGACCCCCCGGATCGGATCGGGACCCAGATCGGGACCTCCAATTTTGTCCCGGATCGGACAAAATTGGAGTCCCCCCGGACCGGATCGGGTCCGATCCCGATCCAAAAATCAGACATCCGATTTTTGGATCGGCCGCCATTCCCCCCCCCCCCCCTATAGACTTGCATTGGGGGAAAGAAAGCTTTTCCCCAATGCAAGTCTATGAGGAAAAAATGGCGGTGGGTGGGTGAGGGGGGCCTAACTCCCTCCTCCTCCCCAGGGCCATCTGCTGTGGATGGCCCCAGCAGGTAAGCCCCCTCCTCCATGCTCCTTACGCCCCCTCGGAGCTGTCCGCTTCCATCCTCTGGTGCATGCTACCAGCGTGCATGTCATCACCTGGCGCGCTACTTAGAGGCAGGCTGCGAAGCCTGCTTGCAGTAGTGGCCAGCGGCAGACGGGAGCAGACAGCCACGGAAGGTAAGCGGGCCATGGGCCACCCTCCTCTCTCCCCCCTCCCCCCGCTTACTTTCCAGATTTTTTCCAAATCCTTGAGTCTTTTTCTTCTGGAAACATTGGATAATTAGACTGTTCGCTTTCTTCCATTCAGATCTCAGGAAGCCTTTCACCCCATACTTTGATGTGAAAGTGCCAATGACACAGGTGCTCCCCTCCTTGAAGCTCCCCCATGGAATGCCACCCTCTCCCATCTGTGGTTATGCTTTCTTTGTCAAGAAACATCTTTGTAAATAACACTGTACAAGAAAGAGGAATAACTCTGCGTATATACCAGCCTGGTAGGGAAAGAGCTGACCCAGGTTCATCATCTCCAACTGTGGAGTGTGGAGACAAATGCTGCCCTCTCTGAAGGTGGTGGGGGAGAGGGAGGCTTCCTTTCCATTCCTGTCCTCCCCCATCCCCCACAACTCCCATGTTTAGAACTAAAGCGAGAGGATTTGGGCCAAGCGCTCCTGCCATGCCATGTTTCCCTGCTTCAACATGCCTGCTGCAGCTGCCTTTACATTATGTTTACAAACCTGATAATACTTAATAGTTTCTGGTAGTTTTTTTTTTCATGCCATTGCTAAATCGAATGTTGGCACTACGAATCTGACCACACAACGACATGATTTCATGTTAGGCAAGCTTATAGAATCATAGAATAGTAGAGTTGGAAGGGGCCTATAAGGTTGGGATGTGCATGGACCCAAAAAATCGGATCAGAAAAATCGGAGGTCCGCTGTATCATATTGAATCCGATTCCGATATGAAAATCGGATGTCCGGTTTTTGTATCAGACACCATTTTGAGTGATTTTACCCATTGCCTATTTTTGTGTTTCAAAAAAGCCTATAACTTATTTATTTTTAAAGATAGAAGGATGAAACTTGGCCACATTGCAGATGGGTTTGAGGTACTTAACGTGTGAGAAATTTCAGAAAGATAGCTCCAGGCATTTTGTGGCTATGCATTTTTTTTTACTAATGAACCAGGAATGCCTATAACTCTTTTATTTTTAAAGACCCACACATGAAACTTTGCCACATTGCAGATGGTATCTTGGGACTCACGTGTGTGAAATTTCAGAACCATAGGTGCTTGCCTTGGGTGGCAATTACTTTTAGAAAAATGGGTAGTAGAGGGGTAAAGACAGTTATGCCTTCAACTTTTTTATTTTTAAAGATCCAAACATGAAACTTGTCCACTTTAGAGATACCACTTTGGTTGACATGTGTGAGCAATTTCAGAACAATAGCTTCAAGCGTGTAGTAGCAAGGTATTGTGGGAGAACTAAGGAGAGAAACCCATTTAACTTTTTTATTTTTAAAGATAGAAGCATGAAACTTGCCCACATGGAAGATGGGTTTGAGGTACTTATCTGTGGGAAATTCCAGAAATGTAGCTTTTTTACTTTAAAAGTTCCAAAAGTTGAAAAACAGAGGCTTTGACAGCTGTCAAATCGCACCCCTCCCCCACATCCCCCCTCCCCCCGGTTACCCATCAAAGCCTATGTTTTCCAACTTTTGGAACTTTTAAAGTTTAAAAAATCATAGCAATAAAGCAGTAGTGTGGCTTCTGTCTTTTATATACCGCTTTCATACCACTTCCATAGGGCAATATCCTGCTTGGTGTAGATCGGGCCTTTTCCAGCATTTGCAAATTTCTTCATAAGAGGAAAGGACTTGAGATTTTTTAAAAATCAAATGTGGGAGAAAGCGAAACGGACAGGTCCATCCCTCCCTAATGAAAGTTTATCTCCTTCTGGGGCAAAGCACCTGAGACACCATCACCACCACATTTTGGATTGATCCAAAGCTCCAGCCAACCCATCCCGGGATGCAAAACCTCCCCGCTGACAGCTGGTCATGATGCTTAGGAACATGGAAGCACCAGAAGCTGCCTTATGCTGAGTCAAATCCTCCATCCCATCTAACCCAGTACCGTCGACACTATCTGGCAGCAGCAATCCAGGCTTTCAGGCAGGAGCTTTTCCAGCCCTACCTGAAGATGCTGAGGATTGGACCTGTTCATGAAGCTACAGCTGTTGCTTCTGGAGGTGAGAAGCATTCCAACATCTTTGGGAAGGGCCATTGCTCAAGGGTACATCATCTGCTCCACATGCAGAACTTAGTGCCCAGGTTCAATCCAGTTTGAAAGCATCTCAGGAATGCTGAGAAATGTGCTGGCCTGAGAGCTTGGCAGTCAGAATTGGCAGAATAATAATTAGGGATGTGCACTGGATCAGACCCGATCCACGATCCGAGTCCGGTCCAGTGGGAAATCAGATAAATTATCCGATTTACGATCCAACAGCTGGCTCCGCCGATCCAGTCCGAACCGATCCGAAAAGGCTCCAAACCGGTTCGGCGGATCGGCGGATCGGCGGGCGCCCACTGGCGCCCACCGCCGCTTCCATTGGTGGGCGCCAGCGGGCGCCCGCCGATAAAAGTGGACAGCAGGGGGGGAGGAGGGGGGCGCTTACCTTTCCGGCCCGTCCGCTCCCGTCCGGCGCCAGCGGCTACTACCAGCGGGCTCCGTGGCCTGCTCCAGGGTGGTGCGCCGGGTGATCACCCGGCGCGCTACTCGAGAGCAAGCCGCAAAGCTGGCTGGCGGTAGCCGCCGGCGCCGGATGGTAGGGAACGGCCCGGAAAGGTAAGCAGTGGCGGGGAAGGGGGCTTACCCCCCCCGGAGCCGTCCGCTTCTATCCACGGGCGCCCGTGGGCGCCAGCGGATGGAAGCGGACGGCCCCAGGGGGGGTAGGGAGCGCGGGGGAGGGGGCTTACCTGCCGGGGCCGTCCACAGCGGACGGCCCCGGGGGGGAGGGAGTTAGGCTCCCCCTCACCCACCCGCCGCCATTTTTTCCTCATAGACTTGCATTGCAATGCGAGTCTATGGGGAAAAAAATGGCGGCCGATCCAAAAATTTACGATTTTTGGATCGGGATCGGACTCGATCCGGTCCGGGGGGCCTCCGATTTTGTCCAAACCGATCCATGACAAAATTGGAGGTCCCGATCCAGGTCCCGATCCGATCCGGGGGGTCCGCGCACACCCCTAATAATAATAATAATAATAATTTATTTATTTATTACCTGCCCCTCCTCTGGATCGAGGCGGGGCACAACACCAAATTCAAAACACCATAAAATACATATAACTGATTAAAAGCACATAAAACTAATACATTATTAAAGGGTATCTTAAACTTCAACTGGGTAGGCCTGGCGGAAGAGATCAGTCTTTATGGCTTTCTTAAATCCCAGGAGCCTGTTAAGTTGGCGAATCTCTCCCAGCAGGCCATTCCACAGTCTGGGAGTGGCAGAAGAGAAGGTCCTCTGGGCAACGGTTGTCAGCCCAGTTTTTGCTGACTGGAGTAAATTCTCCCCAGAGGACCTGAGTGTGCGGGGTGGATTGTACGGGAGAAGGCAATCCCGCAGATAACTTGGACCCAAATCATGTGGGGCTTTAAAGGTAATAACCAACAGTTTATACTTCGCCTGGAAACTGATGGGCAGCCAATGAAGCGATTTTAAAGGCTAAATGGACCAATGTCGGGACATCAGAAAACCTTCAACGGATCAAAATGACACCAGATTTCTATGATCCACCCTGCGGAATCCACACAGGACTGGATTCTCAGAGTCATGCTGACTTGCTTTCCAAAATATTACGCAACATTGATCATACAAAAACAAAGGAAGTTGCACAATCTATGCACCGTTTAATCACACACACACACACACACACACACACACTGTTTTACACATCTCTGGTCTTTTTTCAGACTCTGCCGTGTAGCAATCATTTTGTGCGCATGTCCTGCTCATTAATTTTGCACTGTCCAAAGGAAAGTATGCAAAATGTTACATACCAGTGGAAGTTCTGTGAATTCCGATGGATTTCCCCCCTCTATACTTTTCCAGAGGGCTGGAGTGGGGTGGGTGGGAATCTACGCCTGTCAATCAGCGGACGACAGAGTGGACGACAACTGACAATTTGCAAAACACAAAGGGAGTGGATTGTACAAGATCCTAATATAGCCCTAGACCAATGGTCCGACTCAGCATATGGCAAAAGAAGTTCATGTGACCTGGGCCTAATCTACACCTGCCAGTTATCCCGGGGTCAGCTCAAAGTCATCCTTGTGCATCCAAATGATGCACGGGGGATCCCGGGGTCAACCAGGGACGTCCTCTCAATTGTCCCGGGAAAACAGGGGCCCTTTCCACACCAGGCTTTATGCCTGGGATGCCCCCCGGTTGCTCCCTCTGAGTCCAAATGATGCACAGGGAGTCCCAGGGGTGGGGGAGGTGGGTACGGGATTTTTCTAGGTTAAGAGGAACCAGAAAAATCCCGAATCTTCCTCGGTCCCAGGAAGTTCCCGGGACCGCGGAAGATGTGGATGGACATGGAGCCGCCCCTCGCAGCTCTGTGGTCATCAATGGAGGGGGATGCCACCAGTTTTGCCACCCCCGAAGAGGGCAGGGAGGGGCTGGGGGGGGCTGATTGCGCACTTTATTTTTACTTTTTGCGGAAAAGCGCTCCTGTGCTCTTCCCGGGTAGGGGAAAAAATGGTGGTGGCAGCGGCGTGATGGTTCGGGAGCAACCCAGGTTGTCGCATTTTTCATGCGCATTGGGGCGACGAACCCGGAAGTGGTTACTTCCAAGTTTGCTGCCCCTCTACACCCCTCTGGTGTAAAAAGGGCCAGGGACCATGGATATCCCAATTTTTCCCACAGTCTCGAGACAACCCTGAGGACTGCGAGTTGTGTGTGTGTGTGGGGGTCCTCCCTCCTCCCCATGAGTAGCACGGCACAACAAACAGGCACGGAGCTCTGCAGGGGGACTCTGAGCCCATCAGGGGTAAGGGGGCAAGGGTTTTTTTGCCATTCCTGGGATGGTTGTCGGTGTTTTACAGTGCCGACTTTTGATGTCTTTTTATTTAAAAAACTAACTTTGGCACTGATCACACCCTCGCCCTCGCGCAAACGTCTTCTCTTCCAGAATAAACAACAGCGCCGCGCCAGAACGTCCCTCTTTACTTCCGGGATGGCGCACTGGTATTTAGATGCAGGAGGGAAATCCCGGAAGCCGGTAAGCCCAGGATCCTCCCCCCCATCCCGGAAGGCCCATAGATATAGATGAGCCCCTGGTTTGCAACCCTAAGACGCATGTAAATAATCTTACATTGAAATGGTGCAAAGGGACCATAGCTCAGGGAAACATGCCTATTAGGCCCTTATAGCAGTGGTGGGCAACTTAGGACCCTCCAGATGTTTTGGCCTGCAATTCCCATTTAGGGATGCAGGAGGAATCCGTATTTTTAAGGTGGGGAGATCTCAGGATAATTTTTGCCAGCATGGCACTCTGGATTCCAGCTTGTGGATCCCTGAGCTGGCTTGACTCAGCAGAGTTGGGCAAGCTCACACTTCCCCTTTGTGTGTGTGTGTAAATCCCAATTTGCACAAATTCGCGGCTGGGAATATTTACAGGAGTCACTATTTGTGCAAAATTGCAGCTGTAAATAGTGCACTTCGTGCAAAAGTTCAGACATAAATGGTCCTTTACAACTACATTTCTACTCAAATTACACTATTTATGGCTGCATTTTGCGCAAATCATGATTTCCGTAAATATTCCCAAACATGAATGTGAACAAATCCCAGCTCGTGGACCCCCCAAAAAAGATGCAAGTTCTCACTGGACACCCCTGGAACACCTGGTGGCTCGCCCTGCATACACATTGGGTTCGGGAAATGAGCAGGTCTCCAGTGAACAGAGCACAAACAAGGCCTCAGGGGAGTTTTTCCTAGCTAGCCTAGTTTGTGGTGTGGAACGGTGGCTGTTGTAGGCCAAAACCTCTGGAGGGCTACAAGCTGCCCACCTTTGCCTGAGAGGAAGAGATAGAGTCGGTTGCATGGGGATCTGTGTGCCCTCTGACATCCCTTTCCTCATTTCACCCCTCTCGTGATGAGGAGAAAGTTTCCTGCCTCTCCTTCATCTCCTGACAAACAAGTCGAGAAACCAAATTGCCCTCTGAGCTGGCAGTGCCTCCCAATCCCTTGGGAAGAGAAGATGGAGGGAAGACATGATAGCACTCTTCAAGGACTTGAAAGGTTGTCATGCAGAGGAGGGCCAGGATCTCTTCTCCATCATCCCAGAGTGCAGGGCACGGAATCATGGGCTCACGTTACTGGAAACCAGATTCCGGCTGGACATCAGGAAAAACTTTGTGACTGTTCGAATAGTATGACAATGGTGGGCTCTCCCACACTAGAGGCCTTCATGAGGCAGCTGGACAGCCATCTGTCAGGGATGCTTCAAGGTGAATTCCTGCATTGATCAGGAGGTTGGACTCGATGGCCTTATGGGCCCCTTCCAACTCTACTATTCTACGATTCTATGACTCCTCACTGCCCACATTTCCCCATTAAGGGGAGCCAACCACGCAGGAGATGGCATGGAACCTGCTAAGAATAATACGTTTTGAAGACCCAAACATCTGGGGAGTTGCAGCTCATAAAATATTCAGGGTATGTATGATGTTTGCCCTTGGCCCAGCTCCCCAACCACCTACAGGAGGCGGCTCTAAAGGAAGCAGCTTGAAAATGTTAACAGGACGAGGAGGAGGAGGAGGAGGAGGAGGAGGAGGAGGAGGAGGAGGAGAAGGGGGAGCTGAATAGCTGTCGCGCTGAACTCTCCAGCCAGCAGGTTTGTAAGCGGATTGGTATGCAGCATGGAGAGATAGAGCTGTCTGCATTCAAGGCAGATGCACAAATACATCCACAACCCCCTTTTACCAGGCCCAGTACAGATCCTGCAGGAATCGTATGGCCTTGCTGGATTGAATTAAATGTCTTTCTCACCTGTCGCTTTGATTCCAACCGCACATGTCTCTGGGAAGCTACAAGCCGGGCATGAAGGCTGCAGCCTGAGCCTATCCGTATTGATCTCTAGTAACTCTGGAGCCTGAGGTATGGAAGCTGGTGGCTCCGGTGTCAGTGGGGTGATGAATCCGCTCTGGGTTTCAATCAGAACCGATCAGAACTCTGAGAGAGCTATCCAAGGTGATTAGATAGCTTTTTTAGAGTTCTGACCGGTTCTGACTGAAACCCAGAGCGGATTCATCATCCCATTGACACCGGAGCCACCAGCCTCCACTGGATAACCTGCCCACAAACATCCATTCAGCTATCATAGCCAATAGCTACTGATTGAACTTGTCTAATACATTTAAAAGTCATCAAAGCAAATAGTCACAACCACATCTCTTGGTAATGCAAGCCATAAGGGAGTCATATATTGTGGGAAGAGATGCTCCTTTTGTGTACGTGCTCTTTTGTTGCCAAAGCAACACTATTTGGGGTCCAGTGCACTTTTAACTAGGGCTGTGCCGGATCCGCATCTGGATCGGGAATCCAGGGTGGATCGGGCCAATCTGGCCCGATCAGAGTCCGATCCAAACCGGATCAGATTGGGCCCAGATCAGGTCGGATTGGATCTGCGATCTGCGATCTGGATCTGGATCTTCTCTGGGTCCGTGCAGAGCCCTCCCTCCTGCTCTCCCTGCTCCCTCCATCCCTCCCCCCATCGCCCTGCTTACCTGCAGCCTCCTCCTCGTCATTCCCCATCATCCTCCAGGTCGTCTTGCCTCCTCGATGTCAGCCAGCCGCTTTCCCACTTGCGCCATGTGATGACGTTGACATCGAGGAGGCAGAACAACCTGGAGGATGACCGGGGACAATGCGGAGGAAGCTGCAGGTAAGTAAGGTGATTGGGGGTAGGAAGGGAGTGGTGAGAGCAGGAGGGAGTGCTCTGCACTGATCCAGAGCAGATCTGGATCCAGACTGAGGTGGATCGGATAGGGCCCGATCGAACACGGGTCAGATTGGGCCATTCCAGACCTCCCAGATTGGGATCCAGATCGGATTGGGGGGGCCGTGCACAGCCCTACTTTTAGCATGGGTTCCTTGAATCACCCACAAGGAAGATAAAAGAGGATGCCAGTTTTCATAAATTTTGCATATGCTGAGTTAGATGCATAGCTATCAATGTAGACATAATTATTAGGGCTGTGAACAGATCTGGACCTGGATCATGAATTAGAATTGTTTATTTACGGTCAATAAACCAACACAGTAATCAATTTACAAATACACAATATTAAAACACTCCTGTAAAACCACAGCTGATTCCATTAAAATATTAAAGCATTATTTGCCCATTTACAACCTACAATGCATAGCAAGTGAAAGAAATTTAGACACCTGCAAAGTGATTTGTTTATCTGTACCCCGCAAGAGGATTGTCTTTAAAATACTCTTGGGGAGACCTGTAAAACTCTGGGTGATTGGAAATATCAAATCTCTCCTAGCTTCTATATAGTAGTTGCAACAGAACAGGACATGTTCGATAGACTTAACTTCCAGCTCATTACATGGGCAGCATCTATTCACCAGAGGTATTTTCTTATATCTACCCTCTAGGACTCTGGATGGGAGAACATTAAATCTTGCTAGGGTGAATGCCCTTCTATACTTAGGGACTGTGAGCCATTGTAAATATCTCATTTCACCTTTTTGGGCTAAGTCAGTCAGTCCTTGTGCGAGAGGGCAACAGGGGCCTTGTGCTACTCCTCTCATCTCTTGAAGGTCAATATCAGATAATCTCTGCTTGATGAAACATCTCACACTCCTTGCCTCAAGGGCTAACAGAAAAGAGGGAGAGAAACCCAAGGTACAGATTCTCTGTACTATCATCTTGGTCCAAGGTGATTCATAACCATCCAATAAGACCTGAGTGACTAATGAGTTTGGGGTAAGAGAGTGGTATAGGCGGAACCAATATAACATGGAATGTGTCCATGCCACACATTTCACGGATCTCATTCCTGTCTCCAAATTTAGGGCAGCACCAGGAACACACCTTGGGACTCCCAGGATTGACCTCAGAAATTGTGTTTAGATGTTCTCGAGTGATCCTTTGAATGTAGGAAACCAGATCTGGGCCCCATACAACATCTGGGCCACCAACTTGGCTTTATATTAGGGATGTGCACGGACCCCCCGGATCGGATCGGGACCCGGATTGGGACCTCCAATTTTGTCATGGATCGGTTCGGACAAAATTGGAGGCCCCCCGGACCAGATTGAGTCCGATCCCGATCCAAAAATCGTAAATTTTTGGATCGGCCGCCATTTTTTCCCCCATAGACTTGCATTGCAATGCAAGTCTATAAGGAAAAAATGGTGGCGGGTGGGTGAGGGGCGGCATAACTCCCTCCCCCCCCTGGGGCCATCTGCTGTGGATGGCCCCGGCAGGTAAGCCCCCTCCCCTGCGCTCCCTACCCCCCCTGGGGCCGTCCGCTTCGATCCGCAGGCGCCCGCGGGCGCCCTCGGATAGAAGCGGATGGCTCCGGGGGGGGTAAGCCCCCTTCCCCACCACTGCTTACCTGTTAGGGCCGTTCGCTCCCGTCCGGCACCGGCGGCTACTGCCAGCCAGCTTTGCGGCTTGCTCTAGAGTAGCACGCCGGGTGATCACCCGGCGCGCCACCCTGGAGCAGGCCGCGGAGCCTGCTGGTAGTAGCCACCGGCGCCGGACGGGAGCGGACGGGCCGGAAAGGTAAGCGCCCCCCTCCTCCCCCCCCGCTGTCCACTTTCATCGGCGGGCGCCCGCTGGCGCCCACCAATGGAAGCGGCGGTGGGCGCCAGTGGGCGCCCACTGATCCGCCGATCCGCCGAACCAGTTCGGAGCCTTTTCGGACCGGTTCGGATTGGATTGGCCGATCCAGCTGTCGGATCGGAAATCGGATAATTTATCCGATTTCCCACTAGACCGGACTCGGATCGTGGATCGGGTCCGATCCAGTGCACATCCCTATTTTATATACTCTGAGGGCTGCTGGGGGGAACTTACCTCCCCTCACTAAAAAAAATTTCAGTAAGGCTCCCGCTGTTTGTTCCGCTTTGGCTTTGGCCTGTCTGCTATGCTTATTCCATTTTAAGTTATCTTGAAACCATAGGCCTAGATATTTGTACGATTCCACCTGTTCGATTTTTCTTCCACCCATCTGCCAGGCCTTGCGGGGGGAGGGGGGTTAGCTCCTTTTAGTCCCCTTATTTCACCTTGTTATGTTTCTGGTTCCCTGATTTGTATTTGTAATCAGTCATGGCAGCATAATATGCACGTGTGTGTGTGTGTGTGTGTGTGTGTGAATTAGACATTAATGTACATATATTTGGGGCTTGTACTTCCTACCAGCATAGCTGGCTCCCATTGTCCCTGGGGTCAATGACCCTGATTATGATGAAGCTTTGCCCCTCCCACCTGCCTATGCACAAGGGAACTCTGGGACTGGTAGTACTTTACAGAGCTTAGGGAACTATAGAGAAGCACAGATCTCTCGGTCTCTCAAATTGCAAGTCCTAGTTTAACTGTACAAGCACTCTCTCTCTCTCTGGCCATTTCTACACTAGGTGTTTTGCCTGGGATTGCCCCTGGGTGATCCCTGTGTGTTTACATGATGCACAGGGACTCCTAGGGGGGTGGACAGCCATGGGATTTGCCAGTGTAAGAGATCCCTGGGAAATCCTGAATCTTTCTGCAATCCTGGGAAGTTCCCAGGAGTGCGGGAGATGTGGCCACCTGTCCCAGCTGCTGCCGTGCTTGCTCACAAGTAAGCATCAGGGGAGGGGGTGGTATCAGTTTTGCCATCCCCAGGAGGGCAGAGAGGGGTGGCGTGGGCCGATCACGCACATTCTTTCCCCCCCACTTACCTTGAGCGATGGAGTGCAAGAGCGCTCTTCCTCAGGTCTGGGGGGAAAATGGCGCCCGCAATGGTGCAATGGTCCTGGGACGTTGCTCCCATCAGATATGTATTGAGAACAACTACTCCAGAAGCAGGTACTTCCAGGATCGCCCGCCCTCTTCCTTCTATGCTCCTATGGTATAGAAAAGGTCTCTCTCTCTCTCTCTCTCTCTCTCTCTCACTCACTCTTTGCTAAGGAAGGTTTTGGGTGAACAACTCCCTATTCAGAATGTTGCTCATTCTGCTTTAACATGGTTTCTGATTGGCTGCAGCAAATCTCACAAGATCTGGACACTAGTACATAGGTACTAGGGCTGTGCATGGACCCCCAAATCCGATCTGGATCCTGATCTGTCAGGTCCTGATCAGGCCCAATCCGACAAGGATTGGATCGGGCCCAATCCATTCTGGATTCAGGATCTGGATCCAGGAGTCCCGGATCAGCCCGGTCCACTCCAGATTCGGGATCCAGATCCAGATCCGTGCACAGCCCTAGTAGGGACATAGGTTCTGGAAAACACATTTCCATAAATATCCTCAAGCATGATCTACAATTCAGCCTCCGTTCATTTCCTTACGACAATGGGGTTGCAGCCTGGGGTGTGCCCCCAACATGGATGCCATCAAGTTCTGACAAAGTTCCCAATGCATGAGCCCTGTCCTGAACTGACTACAGCCAAGCAAGAGTGTGATTCCAAGGTCTTGTACCATGAGCGAGGGAGGGCGTGGCCCATAACATTTCCCCCCCTGCTTATTATGGACAAAGTGTCTCCATAAGAACCAAATCCATCCCAATTATGAACGGCCGGCGACCCTGCTGGACCTGAGACAGAGGCCCCTTGCAACCTCCTGCTGTGTAACACGCTGCTTTATGCATCGTTACTTGGCCAAAGTTCGCAGAAACGCGTGTATTAGCCCAGTTTGGCTCTGAGTTCAACAGGTGGCCACTGAGGCTCAGGGAGGAAAACATGCTTATCGTTCATGCTTTTAATGAGTTGTTGAGTCGCCAACCAGTGGCGGGACTTCGAAACCAGGAAGGAAAACCATCTCGTCGGAGCGCCCTGCCAAACAGTTTCCTTCTGAAGTAATGCGCTTACCCAGTGGGGAACTCCGTGGTGTGCGCTGATGCTGCCAAATATAGTGAACACAGCAAGGGGGTTCCCTTGGTTTCTAAGTAAGTGCTGAAAGCCACATCGGACGTGCCAATTCCGAGTATCCGTAATCGGAAACGACATGAAGGAAACGGGGACAAGTTGGAGATGTGCATTAGGGCAAAAAAGAGGAGCCCGGCTGGATCAGACCAAATGTCTATCTCGTCCAGCATCCGGTTAACCACAATCTCCGGCCAGATGCTTCCGGGAAGCCCAATATGTTTCCAGGAAGGCTATGCAACAGATGAAGCCACCTGGGGGGGTGGGAACATTTAATTTCCCAGCCGTGCCTCCAGCTTCTTTCAGGCCTTTTGGGTCTCCTGTCTGTCACCAGCTGCTGTTGCTCCTCCTCCTCGTTCTCATCGTTGCTACCCCTGGTTTCCTTGACAGGCAGAGAGCCAATAAGCCAGTAGGCCATGGCATCAATTGCTCCTCCTTCTCACCACTGCCGCTGCTCCTTGGGCTAGAGGGAGGGCCCGGGGAACAAGCAGGTTGCCGTGGTGATGAGGAGCTGTGACTCCAGGGAGCCCTGTTCAGATGCCGGCCCTTGGCGGGTGCCCAACCCTAACCCTAGCCTTGACGCCAGCCCTTGTTTCCCATCCAGCTCTGAAGCGATCCTGCCCTGAGGACATCTAAGGAAGTTCAACGGGTGGCTAGATGCAGCTTCCCCGATAGAGCACCAGGCTGGATTTATTTTTAAAAGGGTGGCCCAGGGTAGATGTTCGCCACATGCCAGGTTCCAGCGTGGGCCTGCACATGTGCACGCCAGCATACCAATGTATACAATCATGTGTGCTATCCTTTGCTACTCCCCTGAGTCTTTGCCAACAAGTAAGAATAGGGCGACCACATGGAAAGGAGGACAGGGCTCCTGCATCTTCAACAGTTGCATAGAAAAGGGAATTTCAGCAGGGGTCGTTTGTATGCAGGCAGCACCTGGTGAAATCCCCTCTTCATCACTACAGTGAAAGCTGCAGGAGCCCTGCCCTCTTTTGTATCTGGTCGCTCTTGTATAGCTGAAATTCCCTTTTCTATGCAACTGTTAAAGATACAGGAGCACTGTCCTCCTTTTCCATCGGGTCACCTTAAGTAAGAAAAGCCCTACAATATCGAAACAAGGTCAAGAAGGTCCTACGTCGTGTTTCATCACAGTTGTGCCAGTTAATTGGAAACATCTGCTGCCCTATAGAGCCACCGACTCTTCCTTTCACAGTCAGCAAATAGTGTAAGCCAGCAGGATTTAACACACACTTAGGCTGACTCCCGCAATAACGTGGTATGATCATCAAGTCGAATCTAGACCTCACGCCACATATGTTGGAAATCTTGCCACTATTTTCTTTCTAATTTACCAGTCTGCTTTCAGCAAATCCTCTGTTATTTAACAGTTATGCCAGGGATCAGGGTTTTCCATGTTTTACATTTAAGGAACATTGAATGCAGATAGACTGCTTTTCTTTTACTGTGGAGTCTCTGTACAATGCTGAGAGGTCAGGGCCTTTTTCTAGCATGCACACAGCTGGGTCCCCCTGGTCTGTTGGGTCCCCCTGCTAGGGTGACCACATGGGAAGGAGGATAGAGCTCCTGTGTCTTTAACAGTTGTATAGAAAAGAGAATTTCAGCAGGTGTCCTTGGTATGCATGCAGCACCTGGTGAAATCCCCTCCTCATCACAACCGTTAAAGCTGCAGGAGCCCTGCTCTCTTTTGTATGTGGTCATTCTAGTACAGCTCCTGCTATACTATTTTCAGTGTGAAAGCCAGAAACCTGGCCAGTTGTCATCATTGTCGTCATCACTGTTGTTGTTAATAATAATAATAATAATAATATTATATAATAGTAGAGTTGGACTATTATTATTATTATTATTGCATCTCTTTCTCGCTCGTGGCGATTTTTCTAGATGGACATGATGGGCTTTGCCAAGTCATGCTGTCTTTTACAGATTCAGGAATTTCCTGATAATTGAGCATGGTTTAAGTATGACTGCTTTCTGGATGTTGGTGTGGATGTATTTTGGTAGGTCCAGTTTTTGAAGGGTTTTTTTGTATAGGTTTTTGATGTGATGCCGGTGACTGAGGCAACTAACGGAATAATTGTGACCTTTTCCTAATGCCATAATTAATTGACTTCCATGGCCAGTGGTGTATGTTTGTCTGTCTTTTCTTCTTCCGTTTCAACAATATTTTTGTCATTCGATATTGCTATGTCGATGAGGTATGTGTGTTTTTCTTATTTGTCTATGACCATTATGTCTGGTCGGTTGCAGGGTATTGTCTTGTCGGTATGAATTCTTCTGTCCCAGTATATTTTATGATCTGCATAAAATATACTGTTGGACAAGGTTGAATTCGATGGCCAGTTGTTGGTGAATTATTTTTGCAGCTGTATTGTGTCTGTCTGTATAGTCCATTCCTACCAGAATTTTACATCCTCCTGTTATGTGGTCTATTGTTTCTTAGAACTGATGGCATTTCCTGCAAAAGTCTGTTGTTACACTGTTATCTTTTATGACGTATTTTGGTAGTTCTTGGTGGCTGTAACTTGATCCTGTATAGCTATTAGGAATCCTTCTGTTTCTGGGAATAGCTCACCCTTCCTGAGCCATTCGTACGATTGTTCTTTGTTTATTCGTGGGTCTGTATGATGTTGTAGTGCTTCCCATGGAGTGCTTTCTGTGCCCATTTTTCTTTTTTCTCTGCGAGTGTGAGCGGTCATGTTTGGTCTTTATTTTGTAGTGCTAGGTTAAGTGGGGTGTAATTTTTATCTGCTGTTACTATGGCTTCATGAATGGGGATGTTTAGTGTGGAAGAATTCTCTGAGTGATATTATGATTACGATTATGATTATTATAGCTGGTTACTGCTCTCCAACTCGATGTAGAGCCATTAATGCTGACTCTCTGAGTGTAGTTAGCCGGCCATTTCTGGACCCACCATAGTGTAGTGCCATCCAAAACCAAACTTTAGCAGCTTGTCAACGAGAATGCCATGCGGGACCTTCTCAAAAGCTTTGCTGAAATTGAGGTAGATTATGTCCACAGCATTCCCCTTGCCAAAGTAATTGCAGCATTGCCATCAAGATGCTTACAAATGGCCTGCTTTATGACCTGCTCTAACATCTTTCCAGGGATTGATGTTAGGCTCACTGGTCGATAATTACTGGTATCTGATTTGCTGAAGAGGGGGACTACATTGGCTCTTCTCCAGTCCTCTGGGACTTCCCCAGTTCTCCAGGACTCCTGGAGAATTGACAGAAGCCCTGACAGCAATTCGGGCAGTTCCTTCAATATTCTAGGGTGTATTTCATTAGGACCTGGGGACTTGAAGGCATTCAAATTGGCAAAGAGTTCCTGCACCACAGCCTTACTGATCCGCACCCTCCGCTGTTGTGCTTGTTCCCAGTCTGTTCCATTCAACTCATCATTTCCTTTGGCTGTAAAGACAGAGGCAAAATGGGAGTTGAATTCCTCTTCTTTCTCTGGGTCAACTGTTACGATTTCCCCATTGGGTGCAAGCAGTGAGCCCACCGTGTCTGCTGTCTTCCTCTTATTGTTGACGTAGTTGAAGAAACCCTTCTTGCTGGATTTTGCCTCCCTTGCTAGCCTTCGCTCATTTTCGGCCTTTGCTTTCCTGAGCTCACTCCTACATTTCTGAGCTGAAGCTTTGTAAACTTCATGGGTCATAAGCCCTTCCTTCTATGCCCAGTAAGTATCCTCCTTTAGTCTCAACTCCTTTGTGCCTGTTCAACCACATGAGCTTCTTTAGATGTCTCTTCGTTTTCTTTCTCATGGTATTGTTGGAGACTGTGCTATCCTTAATTCCCTTTTCAAGATGTCCCAGCTGGCTATAACACTTTTGCCTTTAAGGTTTTCTCCCTACGGTATGTTCCTTACTATTTCTCTTAGTTTATTAAAATTGGCTTTCCTAAAATCCATGAATTGTGTTTGGCTGTTGTGTGTGTGTGTGTGTCAAAATTACGCACTCTAACAACGTGTGGTCACTTGTCCCCAATGTTCCAACCACTTCAATATTTCAATAAACTTCTCCCTGTTTGTAAGAACAAAATCCAAATCCAAAGTAAAATAATAATAATAATAATAATAATAATAAAATATTTATTTATTTATTTATTACCCGCCTCTCCCTCCGGATCGAGGCGGGAACAACATCATCATAAAACACACAAATCTGATTAAAAATACATAAAACCAGTACATCATTAAAATACCAATAAAACACCAATAAAACACTTAAAATTCATCTGAGTAAGCCTGCCGGAAGAGCTCAGTCTTTATAGATCTTTTAAATTCCTGAAGACTGGTAAATTCACGGATCTCTCCTGGCAGGTCATTCCATAATCTGGGAGCGGCAGAACAGAAGGTCCTCTGGGTAACAGTTGTCAGTCTAGTTTTTGTTGACTGTAATAAATTCTTCCCAGAGGACCTGAGCGTGTGGGGCAGATTGTATGGGAGAAGGCGATCCCGGAGGTAACCTGGACCCAAACCATGTAGGGCTTTAAAGGTAATGACCAACACGTTATACTTCGCCCGGAATCTAACTGGCAGCCAGTGGAGAGATTTCAAAGCTGGTGTGATATGGTCACCCCTAGGTGTACCAGTGACCAACCTGGCTGCCATATTTTGAACTAGTTGAAGTTTCCGGACTAGGCACAGAGGTAGCCCTATGTACAGCGCATTGCAGAAGTCGAGTCTCAAAGTTACCAGCGCGTGCATTACCATCTTTAGGTCTTCCAACTCTAGGAAGGGGCGCAGCTGGCGTATCAGCCGAAGCTGATAGTAGGCACTCCTGGCCATCGCATCTATCTGGGCTGTCATTTGGAGCGACGGATCCAGGAGCACCCCCAAGCTGCGAACACAGTCTTTCAGGGGGAGTGTAACCCCATCCAGAACTGGAAGCACCTCTGTCTTGTCTGGATTCAGCTTCAGTCTCCTTGTGCCCACCTCAACTTTTTGAAAGAGAAACTTATCACAGACACCTAACAAGATATCTCTTCTGTTGGATTGTCTTTTTAACTTAACCCAGAGGCTTTCAACATTTGTGTTTCCATCAATCCAGCGGACCTCTGAACAGGTAAGTTCATCCCTGATATACAGCACTACACCACTGCCTCTCTTGTGTTGCCTATTTCTCTGAAACAAGGGTCTAATCCACACCAAGCAGGATATAGCACTATGAAAGTGATATATGGTATGTGTTAATGAGCCCCAACAGTTGTCAGTGCACTTCAATACTGCTATAAAGCAGTAGTGTGGCTCCTGCCTTTTATATACCACTTTCATACCACTTTCAAAGTGCCATAGCCTGCTTGGTGTGGATTAGGCCAAGGTGTACCCATCAATTCTAATGTTCCACTGGTGGGATTCATCCTTCCTGGCTGTTAGAGCAGTGCGACAATGGAACCAATGGCCTAGGGAGGTGGTGGGCTCTCCCACACAAGAGGCTTTCAAGAGGCAGCTGGACAGCCATCTGTCAGGGATGCTTTAAGGTGGGTTCCTGCACTGAGCAGGACTAGATGGCCTTACAGGACCCTTCCAACTCTACTATTCTATGAGTCTGTGTTTCTGTAATTCCTATGATGTCATACCTGCCTTGGTGGCTTATGACATCCAGCTCTTCTTGCTTGTTTCCCATACTTTGTGCATTCGAATAGAGACATTTAAGACAATGCATTAGGCTCTCTTTGTTGACTCTCCTTTCCCATTTATGCCTGACTTTGGCTATGTCTACACCATGTCATGTGCCAGCTGTGCCCCTTCCTAAAGTTGGAAAACTTAAAGACGGTAGTGCACGCACTGGTAACTTCGAGGCTCGACTTCTGCAATGCGCTGTACATAGGGCTACCTTTGTGCCTAGTTCGGAAACTTCAACTAGTTCAAAATATGGCAGCCAGGTTGGTCACTGGTACACCTAGGGGTGGCCACATAACACCAATCTTAAAATCACTCCACTGGCTGCCAATTAGTTTCCGGGTGAAGTATAAAGTGTTGGTTATTACCTTTAAAGCCCTACATGGTTTGGGTCCAGGTTACCTGCGGGATCGCCTTCTCCCGTATAATCTGCCCCGCACACTCAGGTCCTCTGGGAAGAATTTACTCCAATCAGCTAGAACTAGGCTGACGAGTGTTACCCAGAGGACCTTCTCTTCTGCCGCTCCCAGACTGTGGAATGGCCTGCCAGAGGAGATTCAACAAATTAGCAGACTTCTGGAATTTAAGAGAGCCATGAAGTCTTCTCTCTTCTGGCAGGCCTATCCAGTTGAATTTTAAAATGTTTTTAATAATGTATTTGCTTTTATTTGCTTTAATGTTTTATCTATTTTATTATTCTTGTATTTATATTTATTGTTGTTCCCCACCTCGATCTGGATGGAGAGGTCGGTTAGAAATAATAATTAAAAAAAATAAAATAAATAAATGCAGTTATCCCAGGGTCATCTTTAGGCTGTCACTGTGTGTCCAAATGACACACAGGGGATCTCGGGGTCAACCGGGGATGACCAGAGACTTTCCCCAGGATACCTGAAACCGGGGATATCCCAGTTTTTCCACGGTCCTGGGACAATCCTGAGACCGCAGCTGGTGTGGCGTGGGCTCCCGGTCCTCAAACGGGCATGGAGCTGCGTGAGGTGGCTCCATGGACATGGGGGTGGGGTGGGGGCAGCAATTTCACCTTCCCTGGGATGGAAGGGGTGGGTGGGATGGGTGCCGGTCAGATCGGGGCCGCAGCTCTTCTAAAAAGGAATAAAGGCGCCCGCGACGTCCCTCTTCCCTTCCAGGACATGGCACAGCTGTATAGACGCTGGGGGAGGATCGCCGAAGCAGGTAAGCCCGTGATCCTCGCCCCTCCGTCCCGCTACACCCTTCACTCTTCACTTCCCTGCTGCATTTAATCCATTACTTGCCAATCTCTCGAAGTGAAGCTACTCCTTTTTTCTTGTTGCTGATGGAATTAAAAATGCAATTATGACATATACAGGACAAACCGCCATGTGATGATCTTTGGCCAATGAGTCCATGAATGATAATGTTGCTCTTCTTCTTCTTCTTCTTCTTCTTCTTCTTCTTCTTCTTCTTCTTCTTCCTCCTCCTCCTCCTCCTCCTCCTCTTCTTCTTCTTCCTCTTCTTGTCTAGGTGGTTTTTATTTTCTTCAAGCCAAGGGTGAAGGACCACAATAGACAAATCAAGAACATCTTGGTCAGAAAACATGACCACAGCTGTGTTAACTGGACCACTCCATGGCCATAAATCAGAATGTCAAATCCAAACGCGCATGATCTTTCTCTCTTTCTCTCTTTCTTTCTTGTCCTTCATGTGTATCATAATGTGGTTACAGCCTGGTGATTATTATGATTTCAAACAATGTCTTTCATGCTAGAAACAAAATGTGGAATGCAAGCCATCTATGGGGGGAGATCAGAACTGGAGAAGAACCCTCCACTGGCCAGGGATGTCTTGGGGTCTGGTGTTTTGGGGGAATGGTTAAAGGAGAGCTTCCAAAGTGAACTGTAGCATAGGTCTCAACATCAGGGATACGTTAGCTGGTGAATGCAAAATGGGGGAAGGGGAATGGCTTCTTCCCTAGTTTCTTTCCCTTGGTTGTTGACTTGATGTACACACACACACACACAGACCGCCTGCTGCAGAACATCCTGGAGCCAAATGCGAGATTCTTTCCTGCCTATCATGTAAACAAATGGTCCAGCTGTTTTCTGCTAAGATTCCAGTTTTTCAAAACTTGGGCTCTCTTGTATAAACTCCGATGTAATGGTATTTAAAGTGTCATACACAATAAGTGTCTAATCCCAGTCAATAAATCGCAGGTGGGTTGCAGAGACTTCAAGAGCCGCTCAGAGCAGCTACACTCTTGCTTGGAACATGAGGCCCGTTCCCTCCGAACTGGGTGTATATATTTTATGTATTTTATATTGTTTGTATTGATGTTGTTCCCCGCCTCGATCGAGTGGGAGAGGCTAGTAAGAAATAATAATAATAATAATAATAATAATAATAATAATAATAATAATAGCGTGGCCATAAAGGGCTAACTCAACAGCTCCCCACAGCCCCAAACCTCCAAGGTGACCTTAGGACAGGACGTTGAGCCTCTTTCAACTGAGGGCTGAATTTGGGAGAAGCTGTCAGGGCCGTATTCCAGGGGTGGAGGAGACCAAAGGCAGAAGAGGGCTGGGCTAAAAGCAAAGCAGCGGGGCCCAAAATATTCACATAAGAACAGAGGAGCCCTGAGGCTGGATCAGACCGAGGGTCCATCTAGTCCAGCACTCTGTTCACACAGTGGCCAACCAGCTGTCCACCAGGAACCAACGAAACAGGACACAGTGCAACGGCACCCTCCCACCCCATCCATGTTTCCCAACAACTGGTACATATAGGCTGACTTCCTCTGGTACTGGAGGTAGCACCTTGCCATCAGGACTAGTAGCCTTTGATAGCCTTTCCCTCCAGGAATTTATCCAGCCCCCTTTTAAAGCCATGTGAAGAAGTCCTTCCTTTTATCTGTCCTGAATCGTCCATCAATCAGCTTCATGAGATGACCCCATTGGGTTCTAGTATTATGGGAGAGGAAGAAAAATGTCTTCCTCTCCACATTCTCCACACCATGCATAATTTTGTATAGCTCTATCAGGTCTCCACTTAGCCTCTTTTTTTCCAAGCTGAACAATCCCAGCTGTTGTAACCTTCCCTCATAGGGAAGATGCTCCAACCCCTTGGATCATCTTAATTACTCTGTTATCCTTCAAAATGTACATACCAAAATGTGTATATTAGGGAAAGTACAAGCAAAACTGCATGCTATTAGTCCAAACAGCTTTCCAAAATGCATCATATTCAGCAATATATGTATATATATATATATATATATATATATATATATGGCAAAATTGCATACAAAAATGTGCATGAATTTTCATGTGGATTTCCTAAAAAAAAAAAAAAATCATCAAGCTTTGAGATGAACCTACTTTAAGATTGATAAAACGAGAGACTGAGAGAAACCAAAATGGGCAGATTTGCCCATCCCCAGAAAACAGGTGGGGATAATTGGGAGCAAAGGAAGGGAGGGGTTCCCTGCTCCTATCCCCACCTGCTGTTTCTTTGCTCCAGGTAGCTCCGCTCCCAGCGGCTCCCCCCCCCCCATCTTTGAGATTCCAAATGCACGCCTGCCTTTGAAGCTCAAAATCTGAGAAATGTTAGCATGGCCATTAGCAGGGGGATGCTCAGCTAAAGCCCAGCTCAGGCAGTTGTGTCACAGTTGGAGAGACATCTGCAAGGCATTTTGAAAAGTTACATTTGAAAGCGTTTCTCGCGGGGGGTCACCGCAAGGTGCATGGTTGAGATTTGGCTGAGATGAGAAGCAGGTGGGCTGTTAGCAAGCCATTGTCTTCATTTCCATCCCCATTGGCTGTACCAAGGAGAAACCACTTCTGCTGAGCTTCCACTGGGCCTACATTAGCCATTGAACCTTGACCTAGGAAGCCCCCAGTTTGAATTCGGGATGTGTGAGTCAGCAAACCCCAACCACATCAAAGTTCACCAAATTCCAGCCCAAACTTGTTCTGATTTATGCCTATCTCAGATTGAGATCTTTTGTGTGAAAAATCAATGCTTATGATCATTTGCATTTCCCCAAATGTATGCATCAATTGTGCACGTTTCTTAAATGTACGCCTTCTTCTCCCATTGATTAAAGTGTGTTTGTGTGCATGTTTCAAAAGTATGTGTTTTTTATGCATGTGTATCAAATTACCGCGTTCTTTTCCGAATGCAATTCTTTTTGTTCTGCGAATTGCACTGCGAGCTTCAGAAATGTATGGATTCCAAACCAAAGATTGCATTCGGACCTGCACTTCCATCTGAGAGTGTAACTTGAGTTAATTCTGGTCAAAGCCAACCTGAAATGATTTTCTTATACATCCCTAGTTTGAATCTCATCCATGAACTCAATAGAAATATGCAAGCCACAACACTCCGCATAGAATCATAGAATAGTAGAGTTGGAAGCGGCCTACGAGGCCATCGAGTCCAATCCTCTGCTCAATGGAGGAATCCACCTTAAAGCATCCCTGACAGATGGCCGTCCAGCTGCCTCTTGAAGGCCTCTAGGGTGGGAGAGCCCACCACCTCCCTAGGTCATTGGTTCCTTTGCTGTACTGCTCTAACTGTCAGGAAGTTTTTCCTGCTGTCCAGCCAGAATCTGGCTTCCTGTAACTTGAGCCCATTATTCCGCATCCTGCACTCTGGGATGATCGAGCACCTTGCTCAAGAATGGGGTTGCTGCAATCGGTTAAGTCTGCCTACATCTTCATAGGATTTATTCAAAAGAAAGATGTATTATTCCTTTTAGAGCAGCTTACCCCAACATCGTGCCTTCCAAATGTGTTAATCTGAACTCCCATCATCCCTGGCCAGCATGGTGGGGGATGATGGGAGCTGTAGTCCAACACATCTAGACAGTACCAGGTTGGAGAAGGCTGTTAGTTCAAATGGCACAGCAGGCAGCAGAAGAGGCAGTCCCTCCGATGTAAAAGAGGAGGAGGATAGCCTCTTTAGTGACGGTGCCTGCCACCAACAGTTTGTGTAAGTTCGTGTACAAAAAGACATGAAAAACCTGGTGCCTGAACAGTTGTGGGTACCTTTTTAAACAATCAAAAAGAGTTAATGGCCCATCATATGAAGCAATGACTCAACTTAAGAATAGACACCTTAAATTGCATTAATCTAAAATTGATTAATCTAATATTGAACAACCCACACCCACACCCCACTTTCATATCAGAGGTGGTGTGGTCATGCCATAAAAAACCATGGCACAATTAACGTTTATTTATTAGGGATATGAGATTCTTCGTTATTCTTTGCTGCATCATATCACTCTAACAGAACTGCTCTGTTATTCGACATGATCCTAACACTTACAATTGCCTGCTTTCCACTCTTGTCCAAATTTCCCCTCTGAAACGGCTAGGGCAAGACACTCGGGGTCATCCCTGGGTCATCCCTGTGCATCCAAATGATGCACAGGGGATCCCGGGAGCAGGCAGGGACGACCCCTTCATTTTCTCAGGATAACTGGTGCTATCAGTATGCTGATGACACCCAAATATATTTCTCTATGCCTTCGATAACAGCGCCAGCTAAGGATAGTGTGTCTCCTCTGAATGAATGCCTGGAGGAGGTAATGGGTTGGATGAGGAAAAACAAACTGAAGCTGAATCCAGACAAGACGGAGGTGCTTGCTGTCAAAGGCTGCAACCTGGATTTGGAGGTGTGTCAACCAGTTCTGGATGGGGTTACACTCCCCCTGAAAGGCTGTGTTCGCAGCTTGGGGGTGCTCCTGGATCCGTCGCTCCAAATGACAGCCCAGATTGATGCGACGGCCAGGAGTGCCTACTATCAGCTTCGGCTGATACGCCAGCTGCGCCCCTTCCTAGAGTTGGAAGACCTAAAGATGGTAGTGCACAGTCTGATAACTTCGAGGCTCGACTTCTGCAATGCGCTGTACATAGGGCTACCTCTGTGCCTAGTCCGGAAACTTCAACTAGTTCAAAATATGGCAGCCAGGTTGGTCACTGGTACACCTAGGGGTGACCACATTATGCCAGCTTTAAAATCGCTCCACTGGCTGCCAATTAGTTTCCGGGCAAAGTATAAAGTGTTGGTTATTACCTTTAAAGCCCTACATGGTTTGGGTCCAGGTTACCTACAGGATCGCCTTCTCCTGTACAATCTGCCCCGCACGCTCAGGTCCTCTGGGAAGAACTTACTGCGGTCGGCCAAGACTAGGCTGACAACTGTTACCCAGAGGACCTTCTCTTCTGCCGCTCCCAGACTGTGGAATGACCTGCCGGAGGAGACTCGTCAACTTAACAGTCTTTTAGAATTTAAGAAATACATAAAGACTGTTCTCTTCCGGCGGGCATATCCAGTGGAATTTTAGAATGTTTTAAGGATGTTTTAGGATGTTTTAGGATGTTTTAATGCAGTTTTAATAATATGTGTCATGTTTTAATCAGTTTTATGTATTTTATTATATTGTTGTTCCCCGCCTCGATCCAGACGGAGAGTCGGGTAAGAAATAAATAATAATAATAATAATTATTATTATTATTATTATTACCAGTTATCCCAATTTTCCCCACGGTCTCGGGACTATCCCGATGACCACGGGAGGTGTGTCCGCCACTCCCGCCTCCTCGTGAGTAGTGCGGCCTTCAAAGCAGGCCCAGAGCTGTACGGGGAGGCTCCGTGCCCACGGGGGTCAGGGTGGGGAAACAATTTTTCCATCCCTGCGATGGCAGGGGGGTTGGGGCGGGGATTTTTCTCTTACACTTTTTCACAGTAACGCAAAAAAAAAAGGGGGGGCCCGCAACATCCCTCTTGCCTTCCGGGACATCGTGCTGGCGTGTGTACACTGTGGGACGATCCCAGAAGCAGGAAATTCCCCCATGCATCTCGGAAGGCCCTGTGGTGTAGAAAGGGCCTTGGCTTCCTTTCCCCTTTTTTTGAAACAAAAGCTCAATGCGAAATGGCATAAATGCCCCCTCCACCCCAAAGGATGTGTCCACAGCGATCCCGTGCACTGAAGCCCCCCTCAAAGGAGTCCGTCATCGCACGTATAGAGCTCTGGAATGTCCACTAGACGTGTGGGCAGCCGGGTACGTTATTGATTCATCGCCCTGGAAGCAATTAATAACACCCCCAACTGCCTGTTTGCCCTATTTATTGGGGATGATTTGCAATTTGAGAGCAAGAGTCGGTGTTGTTTTTCACAAGGAATCAGTTTAATTAATCACACTGTTTGAACAGCTGGGTTGGCCATGTATTTATACTAGAGTTCAGTGCTCCGAGAAAACTTGTCAAGCTCGAATCAAAATAATACAACTCGAGAATTAATCATGTATCTCCCCCTTGCCTGAAAGGGGGGAAAAATCATTCACACCTCGCTGTCTTGTAAATTAACACTCCCCAGTCTGGAATCAGCCATAACGTACTGTGCAGAAGGCGAAGTCCTAAGGAACAGATGCACACAGATGCTGTTACACAATACTAGGAAGGTTTTCAGGAGGGGCAGCATTTAGGGTGTGGGGTGTGGGATGTGGGGTGTGGGCTGGGACAGTCCCTCTGTGTTTGAGGTAACAAACGTTGCACTCCTTTCCTGGAAGCAAAGGATTTAGCTCAAGGGTAAACAACCTTCAGGGGCTCATAGACACGTTTTGCAATTTGAGACACTGTCTCGGGCACCACCACAAAATGGCTGCCCTGCGAGGCATGGCTAGTCACAAAGGGCAGGCAACCTGCCAAATAGTGGAGGCTGGTGGCTCCAAAGTCAGTGAGGTGGTGAATCCGCTCTGGGTTTCGGTCAGAACCAGTCAGAACTCTAAAAGAGCTCTCCAAAGTGCGGGGGTGTGGGAATAAACAAAAGTAAAATAAAATAAACAATCCAATCCATCAGAAAGACATCGCACCAAAATATCTTACAAATGCATTCTTCCAGGAGTCAATCAAAAGCAGTCACCCATACAGCAGGCAAAACACAAGCTGAAAAAGAGAGGGGGATCATGAGATGCAAAAAGAAAGAACAAAGCAAAACAAACACCAACCAACCAACCAAGATCAGCCAGAGGGCATCGCAGGGCCCCCTGGGCATTGAGTTCCACAGTTCCAAAGTCTAGATCCGGCCACAGATAGAGGCCCTTCCCCACATCCCAAATAGCACCAAGCTCTCTCATCACCTGAGGCGGGACAGGAGGACGTGTGACAACAGTACAGAGCGCCTCTTCCTGCTTCCCCTCCTCTTTGTCACGGCTGCGTCGGACGTAGGGAGAGCCGTGTGGCCAGAAGGAGCGGTTGGCGGGGGGGGGGGCTCTTGCAAGAGGCTGACAGCCGCATCTTCCAGCCGCGTGGCTCTCCGTAGAGCCGACATGGTGGTAAAAGGAAGGCGGGTGGCTGCTCTGGGGAGCCCTGCCGGCTGCTGCATCATCGCGGCTAGTGCCCTGGCAGAAGATTGGCTGGTGGGGCTTTCCAACCGCAGTCCAGTGGTAGAAGTCCAGACGTCCACACTTGCTTGGGAGCAAGTCCCATTGAAGTCAGTGAGGCTGCCTTTTGAGTAAGCCTGCTTAGGATTGCACCGGAAGGCATGGTTTACTGCAGACGCGTCGTTATGGTCCGCAGCTTTTTCCAACTTGGCATCCTCCAGATGTGTTGATGTGTCGATCTACAACTCCCGTCGTTCTCAGATAGCAGGAAGAATGGGAGTTGCAGTCCAGCATTATTATTATTATTCAATTCAATTCCTTTATTGCGGCCAAAAGGCCAGAGAAACAATTATTATTATTATTATTATTATTATTATTATTATTATTTATAACCCGCCTCTCCCTCCGGATTGAGGTGGGGAACAACAATAAATATAAAATACAAAGACCACAAAACAGATGAGATATTAAAAACAAATATAAAAACATCATTAAAAACATCTTAAGATTCAACTGGATAGGCCTGCTGGAGGGCACCAGCTATGTCAGGGAAGATTGTGAGAAAATGATAACGTGCTAATCAGGGAGACCTAAGTCTCCAGGCAACTCGCTGGTTCTACCAATTTAAGGCTCATCTACACCAGCATGCCTTTGGGGAGCGTGGAGAGATAATCATAGACTTTGTCCCCTTCTGGGATTGTCTCACAGGGGCCACATGCCAGTGAGTTGTCCCAGAAGTAAAGTGGGACGGTCTGGGGCACCGTTTTAAAATAAATAAATAGAGGAGACATTTGCACAATTGTGTGTGTGTGATCCTGCGCAATGGTAGGATATTTTTTAAAATAACACACACACACCAACAAACTCAGATGCTGCTGGAAGATGCTGAGCACCACCCCAATGCCCATGGGTCCCCCCCCCGCACACTTCCTTGTCCATTTCCTGAGCCCCACTACTGGTGGGGAAGAGGGACGACCCCGGGAGGGAAAGCCACACCACCCGCGGAGCTCGAGATGGTCCTGAGACAGCTATCCTGAGAAAACGGAGTGCTCTTCTCCTGTTCACCCCGGGATCAGCTGTACGTCATTTGGACGCACAGAGACGACCTCGATATGATCCCGGGATAAGCATCTGCTGTAGATGAGACCGGAGTGACTATTGTGATAAAAAATATATGACGTGGGCTTAGTTACACTTGGTATGGATGTGAAAGGTATGATTCAGCTATCCTTGGGTGACTACCTGCCTGACAAAAGCTTTTGAAAAATGTTCTATGTTCTCCCAAGATCTGCATTCCCCTACATTTTATCACTCTTGTAGCCAAACCATCTTGATTTACAGTAGAGAATTTTTACAGCAGAAGCTTATCAGAGGTTTCATATTTTTACATCTGTAATAATAAAAAGATGCCTATCTAGCTGTCCATCCATCCACCAGTGCCATAGTACTAGGACCATGTAAGCGAAATGCCTGACTCCTGGCATGTGTTCTTAGGGGCCCTGGATGTGTGCACCTTGGGTTTTGTAGTTTTTAAAATATGCCAATTCATTTTAATGTGTCCATGTAGTTGAAGCCTGCAATAACACCTTTGGACACTGGGGGCAGGCTTTCTAAGCAGCGCAGAGGTTTGCGGCTCATACAGTTTGAAGCCAGGGGGAACGAGTAAGCCAAAGGACTGAGTTATACAGCGTACCCTCCCCGTTGCTGTTTGGGGCAGCCCCCCTCAGGGGAATGGGGTGGACAGACTCCTCCCTCAAGAGGCAACAGGGGTACACTGGGCAGAGGCCATGCTTAGGAGCTCCAGCGGGCCTGGCTTCACTCACATGGGGTGGGCATAATGTGTCGAACTCCGATTGCCGCATAGGTTTGCTTGGAGGCTTTGCTGTTTCAAACGAAGGGCTCTTCCAA
This sequence comes from Anniella stebbinsi, assembly GCA_029215795.1. Classification (NCBI taxonomy): domain Eukaryota; kingdom Metazoa; phylum Chordata; class Lepidosauria; order Squamata; family Anniellidae; genus Anniella; species Anniella stebbinsi. The sequence continues at coordinate 368,421,553 of JARDYH010000001.1, forward strand.
TAAACAAATAAGAGCCATTTCTCCAGGCCCTCCAGAAACATTCCTGTGGAAACAGCATGCCCGACCTGTTCCTCTATTCCTTGGTAGATGTCGGGAGAGGAGTCTGTGCGGCCGTCCCCTTCTCCAGAAGCAGCTTCACCTTTCCACTGGTGATTTTTGAAAAGGACCAGATGTTCCCCCTTCAGCTCCTTATTGGCTCTAATCTCTTTTTATTCTTTGATCCTAACCCCACTTAAAAGAAACCCCATATTTAGGTCCTCTTGGGTGGTCCTCACGGACAGCTTAGCTAATTCCAACCCCTTGTTACAGCTTTTCCAACACACAGGCTGGCTGTTCAAGCAAGCAAAGTTAACCCTACTTTACCCTACCAAAATACTAATTGCTGTGGGGGTTTCTTTTGAGGGAGAGGGGAAAGCCAAGGTAGTTGAAGCTGGCTGGTTTTCATGGGATTTATTCTTGTAAATTTCACAAATGCTCTCCATTTTCTAGTTTGGGGTAGAAATTTGCAATTTTGGCGAACTTGAAATATTTCTCAAGAAAATCTTAGATTGTGCAAATATGTATATAATAATAATAATAATAATAATAATAATAATAATAATTTATTTCTTACCCAACTCTCCGTCTGGATCAAGGCGGGGAACAACAACATGATAAAATACATAAAACTGATTAAAAATGACACATATTATTAAAACTGCATTAAAACATCCTAAAACATCCTAAAAACATTCTAAAATTCCACTGGATATGCCCGCCGGAAGAGAACAGTCTTTATGGCTTTCTTAAATTCTAAAAGACTGTTAAGTTGACGAGTCTCCTCCGGCAGGTCATTCCACAGTCTGGGAGCGGCAGAAGAGAAGGTCCTCTGGGTAACGGTTGTCAGCCTAGTCTTGGCCGACCGCAGTAAATTCTTCCCAGAGGACCTGAGCGTGCGGGGCAGATTGTATAGGAGAAGGCGATCCTGTAGGTAACCTGCAGGCACTATACTAGAGTGACCAGATACAAAAGAAGGCAGGGCCCCTGCAACTTTAACTGTTGTGATGAAGAGGGAGTTTTACCAGGAACTAATTGCATACAAATGACACTTACTGAAATTCCCTTTACTCTACAACTGTTAAAGGTACATGAGCCCTGTCCTCCTTTTCATATGGTCATCCTACCTAGTCCAGTACTCTGTTCACACGGTGGCCAACCAGCTGTTGACCAGGGACCCACAAGCAGGACATGGTGCAACAGCCACCACACACTCCTGTTCCCCAGCAACTGGTGCATCAGCCTTACTGCCTCTGATTCTGGAGGTAGCACATGGTCATCCGGACTAATAGCCATTGATAGCCTTCTCCTCCAGGAATCTAGCCCACCCCCTTTTCAAGCCATCCAAACTGGAGGCTGTCACTACATCTTGAGGTAGTGAGTTCCATAGTTTAACTATGCAATATGTGAAGAAGTCTTTCCTTCTATTTTTCCTGAACGTCCCACCAATCAGCTTCGTGGGATGACCCTGTTGGGGTCTAGTATTATGAGAGAGGGAGAAAAATATCTTGACCTCAGGATTCTCAAGCCACTGCTGAGGCCCATGTCCCAGGTGCAGGTCCAGTCTCGATCCTTGGAGCACCCCGGGCTCAATGCTCCTCTTTCTTGCCCCCGCTGCCATGCACCCATCTTCGCCAGCAAGCACATGAGTGACAGTGGAAGGGGGAGAGGGGAAGGAGCATCAGCCATTTCTGCTGCAGCCTCCTGTTTGCTCACCAGTTGGGAAGTCTGTCATTGTGGAGCCTGCCCATTTGGGGACTTGATGGACTCCCCGCGAACCCCTTAATTGCCTCACCTTTGCTGACTGAGCCACGCAAGGGATGGACGGGTTCCTGAAATCTGGGAACATTTGTTGTTTTTTATTTAAATTTTCCGTTTATTTCCTCCAATTTATGTGAATAGAAATGTGTGCAAATTTACGCAAATTTTGGCCGCAATTTGTGCTCATTTCTATTTATGTAAACTGGGGAGAGGGGGACACAGAAAAATCCACAAGCTGGCCCCCATTCAATGCAGGTCGAGTTGAGCCAGCTTGGGGGGAAGCAGGCTGGAGTCTGGGGGGCAAAGTTGATGAAAGCTCAGCAAGCTCCACCCCCCGATAGATTTCTCTGACATCACTTGATCTCTCCTTTCGAGTGGGGGAAGGGAGGGGCGCTTTGGCCTGCGGGCTGGCCGCTATGACTGCTTGCCATCACTGCTCGCTGCCAAGAAAGTCAATGTGGGCAAGTGAGTTCATAGTGATAGTGGCAGATGGTGGTGTGAACACCAAACAAGAGGACCCAGAGGAAGGCAGCCAAGAGAGCAAGAAGGTGTGGTGACTGCTGCCCCTCCCTCCCTCCCTCCCTCCCTCCCTCTCTCTCTCTCTCTCTCTCTCTCTCTCTCTCGTTCAAATTATTTCTAGGCTGCCTTTAAGGATGGGACCCTTTCAAGGTGGTGTACAAGATAAAATCCACACAATACAATACATACAATAAAGATCCATGGAATCATAGAATAGTAGAGTTGGAAGGGGCATATAAGGCCATCGAGTCCAACCCCCTGCTCAATGCAGGAAGCCACCTTAAAGCATCCCTGACAGATGGTTGTCCAGCTGCCTCTTGAAGGCCTCTGGTGTGGAAGAGCCCACGACCCCCCCTAGGTCATGGGTTCCATTGTCGAACTGCTCTAACTGTCAGGAAGTTTTTCCTGATGTCCAGTCAGAATCTGGCTTCCTGTGACTTGAGCCCATTGTTCCATGTCCTGCATTCTGGGATGATGGAGAAGAGATCCTGCCCTCCTCTGTGTGACAACCTTTCAAGTACTTGAAGAGTGCTATCATGTCTCCGTTCAGTCTTCTCTTCTTCAGGCTAAACTTGCCCAGTTCTTTCAGTCTGTCCTCATAGGGCTTTGTTTCCAGACCCCTGATCGTCCTCGTTGCCCTCCTCTGAATCCCCTCCAGCTTGTCTGCATCCTTCTTGAAGTGTGGTGCCCAGAACTGGATGCAATACTCAAGATGGGGCCTAACTAGTGCAGAATAGAGAGGAACCAGTACCCGTGTGATTTGGAAGCCATACTTCTATTAATGCAGAAAAACAAATTCAATAAAATTCATAAAAACGGAGACTACCAATGAAAACTAATAAAAAACAAAAATTACCAATAAAAAACAACAGTGGGAAGGCCACCAAAAACAGATGGGGTCTTCCGAGCTTTCATTAAGATATGCAAAGAAAGGGCCTGTGAACCCGCAGTGGAACTTGGTTTCAGATTTGAGGGGCCATGTCTGAGACGGTCCTGACCCTAGTACCCATCAGCCTAAGCACTCTTGGCAGTGGGTAAGTGACAAGGGCCCCTGTGGATGACCTTAGAGTGTGGACAAGTTGGTACAGAAGAAGGCCGCTTGCTCACCTTGCTCCCTCCGTCTGAGCCCAATCTCAACTGCTGGCTGGAGAGACAGTGATAGGAGGAAAGGGGCCCACTGAGCATATTTTCTCAAGGTGTCTCCAAAGCCAGGAACCAACACTGGTTCTGACCTTAACCTGACTAAGGATTTGGATTCAAGTATTCCTGGGCCATGTCTACACCAAGGATTTTCCCTGGGGATTTTCCCAGGGGATCCCAGGGGCAACTTGGGATGACTTAGGGATGACCCCGAGATAACCCCGAGATAGCGGAAACTGGGGATATCCCGATTTTTCCGCCATCCTAGGTCCTAAAATGGGCACGGAGCCATGTGCGGAGGCTCTGTGCCCATGGGGGGGGGGAACAATTTCACCATCCCCAGGATGGTGGGGGTGGGCGTGGGGGTTTCCTACGTTCTCTGCCATGCAACGGGGCTCCTATGTCTTTTTTTTAAAAATGGTGGGCACGGTATCCCTTTCCTCCTGGGATGTCGCACTTCCTGTTTAGAAGCTGGGGGATGATCCCAGAAGCAGGTAAATCCGGGATCGCCCCCCACCCTCCTTCTATACCCTTAGGTGTAGAAAGGGCCCTGGTCCACACATTCAATGCCCTAACCATTGGAGCACACCACCTTCCAGCTTGCAATTCAAATCATGTCTTATATTCAGCTATACTTTACCACCCCCCACCCCCTATGTCACGTTACTACACCAGCCCCTCAGTCATTGTTCCTTCCTCCGTTTATTTACCAAAGAATATTCATATTCCGTAAATCCCCGGCTATTTATCCCCTTGATTATTTTGGCACAGCCTGCTCGGAGGATATTTGCTTTGCTTTATAGCGAGCCCTCCTCTTCCCTGGAAAGGGAGAGCACTAGAAAAAACAAAGGATGGCTGGCGTATTTGTTAATGTAAGCCCATTCTCCCCAAATATTTATACGGATTCATATGAAGAAGATTAAACGCTTGCAACACACACACACACACACACACACAGGCACATCTTTGACCCAGAAGGGGGGGGGGGGGCTCTCGAGATTTGCCTTAGCAAATGTGTTGAGTTTGTACAAAAAAAAAAGGGGGGGGACAGAAATAAGAGAAAGAAGCTCTTGCCCTTTGCTGAACTCGCTTTGTGTTGTGGACGCCAAAAAACTCATTTCAGCATGACCTTAGAAGAATAGTGATACTTTTAGCATTTCCTGGTATTTGGAAGGAAGGAATGTTTTTATTTGAACGCAGATGTCATTTGGTTTATAAGAAGGATTTGGTAACATGTCTATGCCAGTTCTACACTTATCCCAAATTTCCTGCGACGGAGGGGGAACATATGTTAGGTCTCCCTGTTGGTTCAATGGGGGAGAGAGAGAGAGTGGCTAAACCCCCCCAGAAGCCTCTACTCTAAACATTGTGACTTTGTGCAATTTACAAAATGTTTCATCTCCATTAAAGAATAAACCTCTTGACCCCCGTGGCTTGGTTTCAGGATTCTGCTATTTGAGAAGGTAGGCGCATAATGGATGGGGAGCGTAAACGGGGGTGGTCGGAAGGTTAAGAAAAACTGTTTAATTATTTCTCCGGCACATGGGCTGCAGCTATGGCAGCCTTGCACGGCTGCTTCCCCCACACTCCCCTGCTAAAGCCCCTGTCCTCCTCCTCCTCCTCCCCCCCCCACCCCCGAGGATGGCTGTGTGAAAGGAATGTGTCCAACAAAGGCGGAAAGCAGGTTGCTCACCAAAGCGCCCAGCTGTGTTTATGGACAAACAGTCTCTGGAGTCTCTTCCGTCTCGGAATCTTTCGGCTCCCTCGGCGCTCCGCTCCCTGCCAGGGCAGAAACGGTGCCAACCCAACGGCATCTGTTTGGCAGAAATAATAATGATGATTATTATTATTTTTAAAAAAAATGAAAATGAAATAATAAAAAAATATCTTTGATTTGTTCCCCTGCGAAAGCTGTTGCTCCCGTCCGCTTCCCAGCTGCGGTGTTTTCTGGAGCACTGTTGGTATTTTTTAAAAGGGAACCCTCGCTTGCGTTTTGCTTGTTCAACATGTGGGCACGTAGCCAAGGGACTGAGTGCCCGCAACCTGGCAGAAGTAACCTTCTGCCCTGTTCTTCCATTAATGGAAGAAAAAGAAGCCACATTTCCCAAAGAAGAATGCCTTCCTTCCCCTGTCCTATTCTTTTCGATGCTTCAGGGTAGCCGTATTTACCATCTACCACCCTTCCCAATAGTTTCTCTGGCTGAGAGGGATTCTTCTCACTGTCATCCAGACAGAGGGATTCATCCCGACTGATGGGGACTTCGCTGCCCTTTGATAAGTCCTTCAGTCTAGTGCTGGGACCAGGGAGGACAGAGGGACAAATCATTGGGTCCTAGGATGGACAGGCGTCCTACTTTACAGAGAACAGCCTTCTGTTTTGGAGAGCTAGCATTAGACAGTCCTCTGTTTGATGGACTCATCTGCACCTCATCTCAGCCTTTCGGGAGGGAGGGAGGAGGATCTTGGGCTTTCCAGCTTCTGGAATCCTCCCCCACCATCCAAACGTCAATGTGACGTCCCGGAAGGAAAGAGGGACGTCCGGCGTGGCGTATCCCCCCCCAGAAGGAGACTTTTGCGCAGCAACATGGGTGAGATTGGGCACCGAAGTAAGTTATTTTTTAAAAAAACTTGGCAGCCAAAGACTCCCAGAGCCATCCAAGGGATAGCGAAAATGCTCCCCCCTGATGGGCACGGGACCCCCCACTCCTGCAGAGCTCCGTGCCCGTTTGTTCTGCCGTGCTACTCACGGGGAAGAAGGAGGACCCGGGAGCACAACCCACACTGCCTGCAGTCCTTGGGTTTATCCCAGGACCACAGGAAAAAAGAGGATAAAAGTAGTCCATTTTATCCAGGGGAAAGCGAGTGGTCATCCCCGGTTGACCCCGGGATCCCCTGTGCATCATTTGGATGCACAGGGATGACTTCGAGCTGACCCCGGGATAAATGGATGGTGTAGACATGGCCTAAGTCTTCTTTCAGCTCAAAGATCCATATAGAGGGAGAGCAATAGGGCCCTTTACATTGGCCAGCTGGTCTGCTGCAGAATTCGCAGGTCAGATTCATAGAAATATGAACGCATTTGATGTCTCCAACATCCCCAATAGAAACAGCCTCAAGGAGAGAGCTCATAGACGGGAGGCTGATCTCTAGCCTTGCCTTCTCCATCACCCCAATGTGCTGTGGGACACTTGTCCATGCATGTCCCGCTCCTGGTGTGGGATCCAGAGCTAATGAGCTCAAAGAGAGCTGCTGACCCAGGTAAGGCCCACAGGAAGCTGGAGGCTTTCGATGTACATGGCCAGATCCGCCAGTTCCTGGTCCTCTGCTGCTTGATTGCTTGCAGCTGGTCTTGTCCCTCCTCCCAAGGAGACCCTTGGTGAGCAAGACTTTGGGCAGCTCAACAGGCATTCCTCCAGAAACTCTGAGTTTCCACCAGGCCCATTGCGCTTTGCTCTGGAGACCCAGGGGACGAGGGAGGAAAACTGTGGATCGAGGCAGGGCGGTGGATAGGGTCAAGGGGTGATTGGTTGGGGCAGTGAGGCATCCCAGTGACTGAGCTCCTCAGGCTGCCTTTGGCCTGCTGCAGGTTCCTCCAGGTAGGCTGACCAGATAAAATCCAGGTCAGGGCTCCTGTAACTTTAACAGTTGTAGAGAAAAGGGAATTTCAGCCAGTGTCATTTGTATGCAGTTAGTTCCTGGTGAAATCTCCTCTTCATCACAACAGTTAAAGTTGCAGGCACTATACTAGAGTGACCATATCCAAAAGAAGGCAGGGCTCCTGCAACTTTAACTGTTGTGATGAAGAGGGAATATCACCAGGAACTAATTGCATACAAATGACACTGGCTGAAATTCCCTTTGCTCTACAACTGTTAAAGTTACATGAGCCCTGACCTGGATTTTATCTGGTCACCCTACCTCCAGGTCATGGATGGGCGAACATGCAATGCTCCAGGTCGTCACCATTCCTAAACGTGATCATCTTTTTTCCCCCACACAGAAAAGAGATGCGCATTTTCAGTTGGGGGAAAGGCACGTTTTAAAAATGCCCACCCCAAATACGCATTTCCCTGCATTCAGTAAAGTACAAAAAGTGCACCTTTTTGGAACAGGCTTGCCCGTTCAGAAGCAGGCACACCTTTGCTTCGGGAATGCGTGCATGTTTGTATTCCGGTTTGCAAACAGATCCTGTTCGCACGTTTTGTGAAGAGGAATGAAATTCTCATGCATGTCTACTCCAGGTCTTCCACGAGAGTGGGGCATCCTAAGAATCCCAACCCTCTAAGTCATAAGGAGTCCAGACATTTGAGGAGACGTTACCATTTTGGCTGAACGTTTGGACATGCCACGTTCCACACTGTGTTATGTTTCTGCCCTATTTGCCGAAGCATCAGTTAGGGACATCAGCAGCTGCCTTGCGCTGAGTCTTGATCTATCTAGCCCAGTACTGCTGACACTGAATGGCAGCTGCAGTTCTTCAGGGTTCGAGGCAGGATTCTAGCCTACTTGCTCTGTTTTTGTAGGAAGTGTCCAAGGCCCAATCTACACCAAGCAGGATATTGCACTATGAAAGCTGTATGAAAGCGGTATATCAAAGGCGGGAGCCACACCAAGCAGGATACAGCACTATGAAACGGGTACATGGAATGTGTCAATGGGCCCCAACAGTTGTCAGTGCACTTCAATACCGCTATAAAGCAGTCATGTGGCTCTTGCCTTTTATATACCGCTTTTATAGTGCAATATCCTGCTTGGTGTAGCTTAAGCCCGAGGTTTCTTGTGCAGAACAAATTTAGGCATGTTGTGTAAGAGGAAAGTCCTGTCATATTCGATGGAGCTTTCTCCTAAATGTGTGTGTTTAGGACTGCAGCGTTAATTAGAAAACCAAATTCCTTTTAAGTGACAAATGCAATTTTGCAAACTATAAAGCCGCTCAATTAGTAGCAGCAACCATAGCCAGACTTAATTTTGTTACATCAAAAACAAATAGCATAGTAATACTTTGTGGGTTTAGATCAGCTCAGCCAAGTAATTTTTCTGAATGACATCCACTTCTGCATTACATATTTGAATATTGGTGGGCGCATTTGTGTGTGTGAAAGGGGGGTTCTGGCTAAATAATCACTTGAATTCAATTCTGCTAATTTCACATCCTTCTGCGCACGTTTCAATGATTTGTGCCATGGTACTAAATTTGGCCTTTATGACTATAGTACAAACAACTGAAAGGTTCTACTACTTTACATTACCTCATCAAGTTTTTCCGCCTAGGAAGCAGGAATGTATTTAAAATATTCAATGCCACGGGCTTAATTGTGCCTGAATTCCTGAAAGAAAAGGAAAAAGTCACGTTAATAAATCTCTACTTTGAATTTCTTTGGGCCAAGTGAGATTGTCATTTGCCACTTCATCTGAGGTTGAGGCAGAGGAGGTGGGGCCTGGGAGATCAAAGGCAAAGGCCCTTTATACACCTAAGGGTGTATAGGGAGGGAGGGGGGCGATCCTGGACTTCCTTGCTTCCAGGTTCTTCCCCCAGCTTCTAAACAGGGAGTACGACATCCCGGGAGGAAAGGGATGTCACACCCACCATTTTAAAAAATAAAATAAACAGAAGAGCCGGGAGCACAGCAGCGAAAGTAGGAAACCCCCCCAGTGTGCCCCCCTGCCATCCTGGGGATGGTGAAATTGCTTCCCCCCACACCCATGGTCATGGAGCCACCCCACGCAGCTCTGTGCCCATTATAGGACCCAGGATGGCAGAAAAATCAGGATATCCCCAGTTTCCGCTATCCCAGGGTTTTCCCGGGGTTGTCCCCAGGTCATCCCTGGTTGCCCCCAGGATCTCCTGTGCATCATTTGGATGCACAGGGATGACCCAGGGATGACCCCAGGAAAAAAGGCCAATGTAGACATGGCCAGAGTTTCCTGGAGAAGTGGGTGAAGTCTTGTGGAACACCATCATTTTAACAAGAACTAGAGGGATCCTTCAAAATCATTTCTTTCACAGGCCCCTTTCCTCATGGGTCCTCAAATACATTATCCCTTTGTTGGTGTCCCTCTCTAATGCAATGTGTTCCATGGGGGCGGGGGAATGAGAAGAGAGAGAGAGAGAGAGAGAGAGGAAGAAAATACTGAAAAACAGAATGACATACTTTAGGATGGGAAAGAAGGCCAGGGGTGGGCCCTGCGGAAAATCTTTCCCACAATTTGTGAGCTCTTTTCTCCTGAAATCTCCAATCATCTCTGAGATACGGCAACTCACTTGCAAACTACTTGAGTTAGACATACCATGATACCACCAGCATGCGCTTCCAGCAATATTGAAAGGCAAATTTGGGCACATTCATTTTAATGTAGGGGCTGGCCTGAAAGATGGGGTTTGGGGTATCCCAGGGTAGGCACTCAGATGTTTCTGGAACCCCCTTCTCTCATCACGAGGCAAAGGAAAACTCTTTGTATGTAAGTCCATATGCAAGTGTCTTGTACCACCTAGCGTTCCCCAGCTAGCCAGCATCGCTAGCTGGGGAATACTTGGACTTGGAGGATTTTTTCCTGTCTAAACATGCCTAGGATTGTACCCTGACTGTCTTTAATTAGAGGCATTCAATACATTCAATTAGAGGCATTAGAGGCCTTCAAGAGGCAGCTGGACAACCATCTGTCAGGGATGCTTTAAGGTGGATTCCTGCATCGAGCAGGGGGTTGGACTCGATGGCCTTAGAGGCTCCTTCCAACTCTACTATTCTATGATTCTATGATTCTATGAGTTACTGCTCTCTTTCTCCTCCAACAGATGGCCCATCTCACTGATCTTTAACCAGCCATGTGGTGGACTGAGTTTCTACAGCTTGGTGTCGGCTCAAATGGACGCCTTCCAAGTACTTAATGCTTTGGTCAGCCCTTGTAGGTTGGTCATTGAAACCGAACAGCTGGCTGTTGATGCCAGTGGTGGTGAGGAGAACCAAAATTAATATTAAGAACATATGCCAGTGTGATGTAGTGGCTAGAGCGTTGGACTGGGAGTCAGGAGATCCAGGTTCTAGTCCCCTCTAGGCCATAGAAGCTCACTGGGTGACTTTGGGCCATTCACACACTTTCAGACTATCTTACCTCAAGGGCTGTTGTTTAGCCCTGCTCTCTTTTGTATCTGGTCACTCTAGAATAGCTCCTGCAGCTTTAACTGTTGTTATGAAGAGGGGATTTCACCAGGTGCTGCAGTGCATGCATACAAAGGACACCTGTTGAAATTCTGTTTTCTATACAACTGTTAAAGATAAAGGAGCCCTGTCCTTCTTTCTATATGGTCACCCTAGCCGTATTCCTGCCCTCCCCCCCCCCAAATCCCACACTTGAAGCAACACTATGTCATTCCAGCTGGTCATCAGGAAAAGCTTCCTGATTGTTAGAGCAGTACGACAATGGAACCAATTCCCTGGGGAGGCCGTGGGCTCTCCCACACTAGAGGCCTTCAAGATGCAGCTGGACAACCATCTGTCAGGGATGCTTTAAGGTGGACCCCGGCATTGAGCAGGGGATTGGACTTGATGGCCTCAGAGGCCTCTTCCAACTCTACTATTCCATGATTCAAAGTGAGGCATTGAGGGGAACATGGTGTCCTCCAGGCTGCTGACAGCTTATTGCAATAGCTAAATCACACTGAGTGAGAGAGTCAGTGGCTCAATTCAGACAGAATAAACAACTGGTGTGGGGGAAACAATTGTCAGTTGTTTTAACTATTGTGTCATCCAAATGCTGCCATAGTCAACTCAGCACTGATCCTAATCCACACCACAGTTGATTATTTATTACCATGTTGTGTGGGGAGTACCCCCTAGTTGAACAACTGTAAAGTTGATTATTACCCCACCATTGACTATCGTGTCATCCGAATTGAGCTTGTGACTCAGACGATGCCCTCCTTTTCTTGGTGAGCTGCCCCCACATTTGTAAATTCCTCCCTCTCTCCCTTTTGCCCTACTTCCCCCACCCCATCTCTGGAGAAAAAGTTCTTGATAGGACTTTGACCTCATCCCTATTAATGTGAGGGGCAATTGCAGAGGAGGAAGAGGAGGAGACAAGAGGCTCCACTATTGGTAAGAGATGGGAATCCCCCATAATATCAAGTTCCAGTATTGATGATCTCAGAAATAAATTCGATTTAAAGGAGAGTTTGTGTGTGCACATAACAAATTCAGATTACTACAAAACCGGAGCAACAAAGGCCCTTGTTATGTAGCAGAGGAGTAGAAGATCCCCACCCCAGTCATCTGAAGGGAGTGTCAATGCTCCCTTTGGGTTTGTAATGAAATCTGAAGTGATTATGATCTTTTTTTGGGAGGGGGGCATTTATGACACCTGCTGGCTGAGACTTCCCCCTCCTGCTGGGAGAGGACATCAGAGGAACCAGCCCTAGCTCCAGTTCTATGACCCCGCCTTGAACTATGGCAAAGCCACTCTTAAAAACCCAGGAGAATTTGATTCGAAGGAAAGTGGATGGGCTCCCAGTCGCTTGTCGAAAAGTTATCCCTCCCTGACAAGTCCTCCTTCTTGCCGCTTCACGTTTCACCTTGGAGAGGGAGTCAGCATGGGGGGGGGGGGGGAAAGGGAGGGTTAAAAAGCTGGAGTGGTTTCGAAGCCACAGGTGATGTGATCCGTTAAGAAACAACAACCTGGATTTCGGCATCGGGTTGTCTGGAGCAGATGGCGAAGAGATCAAACCGCTTGCCTGTAGGTGGAAACGTCTTTGCTGAAGTCATTAAGGCTTCCCCAGAGTCGTACTACCTGTACTGAAGGCAAGCAAATTGTTTTTCTTGCTGTGGTTTGATACTGAGGAATAACAGGAGGGAGATAAGCTCTCTACCAGCGCGGGGAGCAGAAATAATAACGTGGCCGTGCTAGAAGTGAGACCCATTCAAAAGGTTGCGCATGCGGGTGGGGGAAGAGGGCCTTAGGTGCAAGGGGTGCCTAAGATATGACAGGGTGAGGGGCGCCCCACAAGGAATGGAGGAGTGGGGGGGAGGGAGGGGAGAAGGTAGGAGGGGGAACGGATTCAAGTAAGGTCCATTGAAAAAGGATGGGCCGGATGGTTGCTGTTTATTTAATCCTATTGTTTCAGTTGATTTTGCCCATTCTAATGTTGATTGCTCTAAAAATAGGGTTGGATCTTGATATACACTGGATCAACTGTGCTGATGGAAGTGGACTTCCCCCACCCTTCTCATGGCAGCCCCTCCAGGCCCCTGAAAATGCTACTTGCAGAGTCAAGAGACCCCGCTGAATGGGGGAAACATGGGGGTGACCTCCAACCCATGTACCCCAGCAACTGGTGCAAACAGGCATACTGCCTCTGATACTGGGGGTAGCACAGAGCCATCAGGACTAGTAGCCATTGATAGCCTTCTCCTCCAGGAATTTATCCAACCCCCTTTTAAAGCCATCCAAATGGGTGGCCATCATTATGGCCAGATCTACACCTTGTGTCAAATCATTACGCTCCCAATATAGTAATGCTATAACCATCTTGCACATTTACACCTTGTAGGACACACCATGACATTTGTTGCTATCTTTTGGAGCACGTGGAATAAAAAACAGGAAATATGAAAGCAGGAAGGTGTAATGTGCCCCGACAGTTATCAGTGTGCTCCATAGTGTAACTATGCGTAGTTTAACTCCGTAGTTTAACTATGCGCCATGTGAAGAAGTCCTTCCTATTATCTGTCCTGAATCTCCCACTAATCAGCTTCGTGGGATGACCGTGGGCTCCCTATCCACCTTCGCCACACCGTGGTTTGATATAGCAACACTTTCAAGCAAAGTCATGTGGCTGTCAGAGTTGTGTCTGCCCTTTCTGAGTGAAGCCATGGCTGCGGCCGCTGCTAGGTATGGTTTCTACTATAGTATAAGCCTAATCTCCCTTGGCTTCAAACTGTATGGACTGCAGAGCTACATGCTCCTTAGAGAAATCTCATTGCTGAAGAGGTTACCGAAGGCACCAAACACGCGGGCACATTTAAATTATTTTATGCACAAAATAACACCGAAGTGTACACCTTCTGTTTCCAATTGATATTTCAGGTCTATAAGGTCTTTCTACACCTCCCGGCGTTCTGGCAGGGAGGGGGAAGCTCTTGCAATATCCTCATCATGAGAGCATCCCCCACGATGCACACGCGGTGAGAATACCGTCCAGGGATGTTGCATTCATTGCGGGCACCATTTTTGTAAAAAAGGAGCAGGGAGGGCGGTGGAGAAGGTACTTGAATCCCCCCCCCCATGGGCAGGGAGCAGATAATCTCAGATTAGTTGTCGATCTGGTCGCTCTAAATTCTGAAAGAACTGATCAGTCAGCCATTATCTCTTTAGACGCAGAAAAGGCCTTTGACAAAATTCATTGGAAGTTTAGTTTTTATTACTTGCTTAATTTCAGTTTCCCAATTGAATTTTTGAAATGGGTAAATATTTTATATTCAGCTCTGAGAGCTGGAGTAAGGACTAATGGATTATTTTCCACTTTTTTCTATTTGGTTGGGGTACCATACAGGGATGTCCACTTTCCCCATTGATATTTGATTTATGCTTGGAACCCCTGGCATGTGCCATTAAGCAAAACAGCAGTATTCACGGTTTTGTACATGCTGACTTAGAATTTAAAATTATTCAGTATGCAGACAATCTTTTATTGTTTATTTCAAAACTCCAGTTGTCAGTTCTGGCTTTGATGAAACTGATTAATACTTTCAGTGATTTATCTGGCTATTCAATTAACTGGTCAAAGTCAGAAATAATGCTGATTGGAGATAAGATACACTCTAGTGTATTAGCTAACTGGCAATTTTACCGGTGCCCTGATTCCATTACTTATTTGGTAATAATCATTCCCAGAGCCATATCTCAAATGATTAAGGTAGATCTAAATTAGTTGATTAATTATATTTCATGAGATATTGATAGATGGGTTAATACACTTAAGATGAATACTATATCCTGAACTGTTTATGTAATACATGGAATCCCTTTACTTATATCTAGTAAATGTTTTCAAAAATGTAATACTTTGTTTTGTAAATTCTTTTGGGGTTCCTCTCCACCAAGAATATCTCTGAAAAGGTATTGGGTTTGGCTTTCCTGATCTTGCTAAATGCCATCTGGCTTATTTGCTGGCCTGCACCAAATTTTGGTCTTTTCCACTAAGATTTGATTTTCCACGTTGGTCAGTTTTGGAATGATCCTGTTAGGACCTCTTTCCAAATGGATGGCATTAGGATCTCGACATATTAAGTAGAAAGTGCTCCTCCCGCAATCTCCCCAGTTAGAGGTGTGTGGTATGTACTATCACGCCAACTACAATTCGACCCATTTTCTCATGCTAAATTGGCTATATGGGGAAATAGGAAAGAAACTGTTTTTGTGGTGGACTTGGGCAGAAAGAATGATTTTTACCCTGGATCAATTATTAGGTGCAGAGAATGAGTTTTTGTTATTTTCAGCTTTGCGAGATAAATTTAAATTACCTGCCACTGTGGAATGGCAGTATTTGCAACTGCAACATTTGTTAGAATCTTGATTTGGCCCTGTAGCTTTTTACTGCTTCAGAATCTCCCTTGTTATTGGAAGCTTTAATTGAGGCTGAATGGGCAAATCGACCCACAATTCACATTGTTTATAAATACTTATTATCAGTGAATTAATATGATATATTGGGGTTTCAGCAAGAATGGAACATGGAATTGGAATGTCCTATTTTATCAATGGATCACTGTTTTGGCATCAGTATCTGATATGTCAATGGATCTCTAGTTGCATCTTATTCAGCAAAAAATATTGTTTCGAGTCTATTGGATGCCACAGCGTCTGTTTAAAAAAGGTTTGTCCAAAAAGAATAATTGTTGGAGGTGTCGTACAGCTAATGCTTCTTTTGTTCATATGTTCAGGAAGTGTCCAATAGTCACCTCCTTTTCGGAAGAAATTATTAGACACATAAATTTTGTATTTGAAAGCTCCTTAATGTTTTCGGATGTACATGTCATCTTAAATTACATACCGGCTTCTTGGAAAATAACACACGGTCAACGTAAATGGATTTTTCACGCCCTTTTAACCACCAAAAGACTGATTCTACAACATTGGAAAGATAAAACCACACTGCCTATAATGCAATGGATTGAAGACTTAACAATATTAGCAACATTTGGAAGAGTGCTATACAGGCGCCATTTATGAATGGACATACTCAGACATTTGATATGCCTTCATGGATGTTTATGTGTAATTGATGCTATTCCCCCCCTTTCTTTAAAGAATTTTGTGATATTTGAAACTGAGGTTTTATGTATGTAGTTGCATATGTCTATTTTTAATTTTCTTTTATGATTTTTTTTATTTTGTTAAAAATTCACAAACAAAATTTATTAAAAACAATGAAACATTAGTGCTTTGACCAAGTGTAAGGCAGGAATAGATAGAGCGAGACCATGCTAGGTGGGCATGAGTTACAAAATGCAGAGCTTTGAGTCCTTAATGCAGAGTCATTTATTGGATCTTAAACAACATTCTAGAGATATCAGCCACAGACTACATTCCTGCAGCACATGGCTGCAAAAAAAGCAAAGGCTATTTTGGGCTGCATTAATAGAAGTATAGCTTCGAAATCGCACTAGGTACTGGTTCCTCTATTTGGCACTGGTTAGGCCTCATCTTGAGTATTGTGTCCTGTTCTGGGCACCACACTTCAAGAAGGATGCAGACAAGCCTGAGAGGGTTCAGAGGAGGGCAACGTGGATTTGGAGAGACTTAAAGAACTGGGCATGTTTAGCCTGGAGAAGAGAAGATTGAAGGGAGACATGATAGCACTCTTCAAATACTTGAAAGGGTGTCACACAGAGGAGGGCCAGGATCTCTTCTCGACCATCCCAGAGTGCAGGACACAGAATGATGGGCTCAAGTTACAGGAAGCCAGATTCCGGCTGGACATCAGGAAAAACTTCCTGACTGTTAGAGCAATACGACAATGGAACCAACTACCTAGTGAGGTGGTGGGCTCTCCCACATTAGAGGCATTCCAGAGGCAGCTGGACATGGATGCTTTAAGGTGGATTCCTGCATTGAGCAGGGGGTTGGACTCGATGTCCTTATAGGCCCCTTCCAACTCTACTATTCTATGATTCTATGATTCTATGAACACCAAATGCAAGTGGGAATCAGGAGGGTAAAGTCTATTGCACCCATGTCCAGTGCAATAGCCTTTACCTGGTTGGCCATTGTGGGAAGTAGGAAGCTGAACATTTGATATGATCCAACAGGACTCTTCTTACGTTCGTCATATGTTCCAGGTCCCATTTTTCACCAAGGTGCATGAAACCCTAAGCCCATGATTCTGCTTCCATAGAGCCTGTGTCCCTTTGCATGCAAGTCCAAAGCTCATCTGAGCTCATCCAAGATAATTTTTTATGGGCTTCCTTGGAAGCTGCCAGTTTGGGAGGCAAAGCCATGTGTTCCTGTTCCCCTGTGGGAGAACAGCTTTTGCTTATGAAAGGCGAAGTCTGATGGGCGTGCACTGAGCATGGATTTCTCATTTGTCCGCAAACATGTTGTCCTGGAATTATGAGTCTTCTCGCTTGCTCCAAGCCGACGTGGCCACACAGGCGAAATGGCATTAAAGTCTGTCTGTGACCATGCTGAGCCAAAATAGAAGGAGGGGGTGGGTGCATTTCTTGAACATTTTCTCCTCCTCCCATGAAATGTGCCTCCAGGTCTTCTTGATGTTGAAAAGAGCCACGTGGAATGGAAACGGGACAAAAGGGCCCACAATCCTTGTGGCCCAATGCCGTCTTCCTCAACTTCAATATTCCCACTGTAGGCTTTTTAATCTGTGTGTAGCCCCAGACAGCTGTGGCTTTTGTGTCATTATTGGGTGGCTGTAGTTCTTTTTTTTAAACCTTTCTTCCTAGAATCATAGAATCAGTGAGCTGGAAGGGGCCTGTAAGGCCATCGCGTCCAACCTCCTGCTTAACGCAAGAATCCATCTGAAAGCCTACCTGACAGATGGCTGTCCAGCTGCCTCTTGAAGGCCTCTAGTGTGAGAGAGCCCACGACCTCCCTAGGTCATTGGTTCCATTGCTGTCCTGCTCTAACAGCCAGGAGGTTTTTCTAGATGTCCAGCCGGAATCTGGCTTCTTGTAACTTGAGCCCATTATTCTGCATCCTGCATTCTGGGATAATTGAGAAGAGACTGGGAGATCCTTATCCTCCATCAAAAGATGGGGGCCTTTACAGTGGTGGCACTACAACTGTGAAATGCCTTTCCCCAGAAATCTTTCCAGCTGTTTAGCTCTTCAGTTTTTCATTCAACGTATCTGGAGGTCACCAGGTTGGAGAAGGCAGCTCTAAGGGATGCCATCACATACACAGATCTGATTGGATGGGAGGTGTCATCACATCACCATGTTCATGACGTGGTTCTTGGCAGCCTTCTGTCTGACAGATGCCCTCTAGATACACAGGACTATAAATCCCACCCCACCCCCAGCCAGCATGGCCAAATTGTAGTCCTAGTTCCAACACATCTGGAGGCTGCCAGGTTGGAAGGATGTTTGGTTGACGACACGTGGGCCTTCGAGGCAGCCCTAGTTTTTCTATCCAGAAAGAAATATTAGGCCAAGAAATTGAGACTGTCCAAAAGTGACCCAGTGAGTTTTGCAAAGGTGGAAGAATTTGATCCCAAGATCTCTGTGGACCAGATCCAAGTTCATCATCATCCTAGCCTCTGGGCCACAGTGGCCCTCTCAGTTCAGTCTATCCAGTTCAGTTTATCCAAATGTTAGTTCTATCCTTTGGGTGACCGCTTCTGAATCACCCAAAGAGAGGAAATGTATCACCAATATGGAGGGGGGGGGGAAGAAGAGGATACCAAGGTGCATACATGAGCATGTGCTAATTAACATATCTAGATGCAAATTTAGAAATAATTATTATAATTTAAATAGAAGTGCAGCACATCTCATTGTAGTGTGGAAGAGAGTGAGAGGAGGCAACCTGTGTGACATTCTCAGACTCCCGCCCAGGTGCTGTTGATGGGCACCTTCAACCCCTCTGTTCTTCCATCTGATGGCTCTTGATCTTGAACCCGGACTTGGACCAGACAGCTCTTCAGAGGATGCTTTCAAAATAGAGGACTGTCCTCTGTAAAAGAAGACACACAGCCACTCTATGATCTCTCTGCCCCCCCCTCGCCCTCTTGTTTTCTCTTAGCTAAAAGACCCCCCAGATGATTCACATCCGCAAACACGTTTGGAAATCCAATTACAGAGCTGATGCATTTGCTATCTGGTGAGGCATCTCGTTTTCCCTGGTACAGAACGCTACGTGTGGATCGCAATATCTTCGCCAAATCTTTCTGAGGACCACACCAACGTAACGGTGCTCTACAAATATGAAACAAAGGTGCATGTATTTTTCAAAAAGGGAGAGAGGAGAGGGGGCAGGAAAGAAGACAGAAACTGAGCGGAAAGATCTCGTCCAGGTCACTTTGCTAGAGAAGAAGGCAAGGCCATGTCTGCCATTTCTCTGAACCTTTGCTCGGCCCGGCTCGGACGCAGCAGCCATCAACAGGGAAATGGCTCTGGACGGAGTACACATACTCTGCTTCTTCTCGCACACCAGGCGGCCCTTCCTGAAGAGTGTGAGGGGGAGCTGCGTTTGCTGCTCCGTCCCCCCACCCCACCCACCCCGACTCGGACGCCTGTTTCCAATGACACTCTTGCCACAGGCGTTGCGATGGCCCGGCTCAAAGACTCACTCGGACTGGATTTTTAATTTCATTTTATTGTATTGTATTTACGAGAAAGGGATGTAACCGGGCCTCTCCTCTCCCAGAAGTTTGGGGGAAGAAACAGCTGGATTCTGGCACCTTCTGTCGTGACAAGGACTATTCCAAACAAAGAGCTGAACCCGGGGAAGGACAGGGTGGGTGCGCAGAAGAGGGAAGCAGGCCTGGGCTCAAAACGCAAAACAGCCCACAGTAAATGGACTTAGCAGCCACAGCTGGGCTTATTTTAGAACCCACCTTGGCAACGAGAGGTTAAAAAGAGAGTGATCTCAACATCAGGATTCTATTATTAATATGCTTTGTTACTCAAAGGCCTAAAATGGGTGAAGCCATGGCTGTTCTCCTATGGTGCAGGGAGGTTGTTTTGTCCCAGGGCATGCTCCACCCAGTGCTGATGTCATGCACCACAGACATCTGGGGCTGACCCGTGTCTGTGCGTCTGTGTGCATTCATCAAACCAGGCAAGAAAGAAAGCTAGCTGCTTGTTGAATGGAAGGGAGCAAACCAGATGTAGGCAGGTGGAATTATTGCACGTCCAAAATTGTCTATATCATCTGTTAAGAACGGACTTCTATTTGTCAGCTGACCCATTGTGATGCCACGGAATGTTGACAAGCATTCCAATTACTCAGGCTGAAGAGGTGAGCAACAGAAGGGCTGCAAACTAGGGGTGTGCACTGCTTCAGTCCCAAATCCCGAATCTGAGTTGAAGCGAGCTGACTTGACTCGCTTCAACCCAAATCTGAGTCAAGACTGGATTGGGCTGCCTTGGCCCCAAGTGGCCTTACTTGATGCTTCTGCTTGTGCCAGCATGCCCTTTGTCCTCCAGGAGAGCCACCATCTTTAAGGAAGATGGTGGCTCTGGACAGCCATAGTTCTACCGTTGCAAACTACGGTGGCTGGAAAAGGCCTATTTCAGCCGCTGTGTAGTTTGCAACAGTAGATCTACAGCAGGCCACAGCCACTATCTTCTTAGGATGGGTGGCTCGCCAGCACAAGTGGAGGGATCAGGTAAGTCCCACGGCTGGCCGAGGTGTGAGCAGGAGTTGAGGGAGATGAGCGGGAGGAGAGGAGAATCCTATATACTTCTGGTCAGCCTCATGCCCGTGGGCACCCAGGAAACCACAACAGCCAATCTGCTTCATATTCAGAACTAAATCTGAAGTGGGCTGGGGCAGTTCTGAGGCTCTGAATCAGAAGCTCCGAATCGGCTTCTGAATTGGGGAGGGGGGTGCACAGCCCTATTGAAAACCACTGCAGCTTTGCTGAGGGGAGAGCTCTTTTTGGATGGTAAAAACCAGAGAGAGAGAGAGAGAGAGAGAGAGAGTCCAGGGACAGGAGTAGATGTGTGCTTCTCGTAGAGCCAGGGTAGAGGCAGAGGTGATGGGCAAGTGGCATGGATTAGGAACATGAGTGAGAAGAGTATGAGATGTTTATTTCTGTCCCATATGCTTCCTTTGGGGCTCAGAGTGGCATTTCATCCTTGAAGCAATGCTGCCTTGGGCTGAGAGAGAGAGAGAGAGAGAGAGATGCCAATGGCCACCCAGGGAGCTCCATAGCTCAGCAAGTTTTCAGCTTGGAATTCCCCCAATGCAGAGACTGGAGCAAGGGGAGCAGTTTGGAGCTATGAAACAGGGGCCCAAGGACCGAATACACAGCAAAGGCTAGAGCAGAAGGGAAAGGAGAGGTCTAAGAAGAAAGTGAGAAGAAAGAACCTCACCCAGTGTCTAGACATAGGAGGGGCTGCATGCTATTGCCTGGTACCACTGGGGTGGGCAAAAATGGGGTATGTCAGCCTTCTTCAACCCAGTGCTCTCCAGATGTGTCGCACTGCAACTCCTATCATCCCCAGCCAGCATGGTCATTGGCACATCCGGAGGGCACCAGGTCAGGGACAGATGGCATTCATTATTTTCCCTTACTTATTTGCAATGGAGATTATTATAATTTTTTAAATTGTATTTTATTTATTGCATTTTTTTATACCACCCATTAGCCGAAGCTCTCTGAGCAGTTTACAAAAATTAAAACCATAACAATTATTCAAAATATAAAACAACAACAGTATCAAAACATAGCATATCAGAACACAAGCAGGGTGAAACCAAGCAGCAATGCAGATGTAAAACGCAAAGTTAAAACAGCAAAGTTAAAAAAAATAGACTAATAAACAGTTTAACTACTGAGAAAATAAAAAGGTCTTCACCTGGCATCTAAAAGAGTATAATGTAGGAAGGAGTTAGATGGGAAGGAGCGGGGATGGACAAACTCACCACAGCTCGCCCTGTATGCTGCTCGCCGGCCTCCTGCCTCTGCTCGCTGTACCCGCTTCCTCACCAACCAGCCATTTTGCATAAAAGTGTGGCTCCGACTTTTTCCTCAAAGTCCATTCATGCAGATGGCGGCTGTAACATTTACGCAATGTGCCTGTCATGTTGCATAAATGGCCACTTTACGGCCGGCATTTGCACAGATGTCCCTTTACGAAAAAGGCCGAGCCGCCATTTCTACACAAAACGGCGGCTTGGTGAGGGAGTGGGGGGAAACGCGGGGATCCGTGGACTGGCATCTGGGGGCTCAAGCTGGTGAGAAATTGCCGGGCTTCAACCTCCCAGCCGGATGCCCGCACCATCCCTGTGAAGCATAGAGTACAGTAGGATTTAGGCAGGAGGTCCCAGGTTTGATCTCCGGCTGTGAAAGGTTCCTGCCTGAACCCACAACAATGGGTTCTGGATGCAGAAGGGGCGCAGAGAAAGCTGCCTTGCATGGAGTCATGCCTCGGGCCTGCATTCACAAATCCGTCAATGTCCGTTGTTTTAAAATCTCAAGATTCTGTGTTTGTCTCGAATATGAAGAACTTTGCAAATTTTGGTAAATTCCGATCAAAACCAAACCAAGACGAAATTCTCAAACTTTCCTACTTTTGCTTCACAGCCCCACAACCCGTGATCCTTTCAACCAGACACGCAGAAGCAAACTAAAAACCTTCTGTCTGCATGGCATGGACTTGATCACCCAGGGGATGTTTCCACATTTCTCATACCTTGAATTTATTTTATTTTATGCATTTATACCCTAGCACTGTATTTCAAGGGCGGCTTGCATACACTCAGTAAAAACACAAAATACAAAGGGAACTAAAAGCTATTTAAAAAAATAATACTATAAACTATAAACAATACTATAAACTATGCATGCTCCAGTCCCAGAATGAATTTTACAAATTCTCATAGCCAAACTGGAATTCAGGAGTGGGTGGAAGAACAGAGCAAAGTGAACATACGAAACAATAAAAGGGGGAACCCTCTAACACCCCCTTTCTACTGGAAGTATACCTCCCACTTTGAAATGACAAGAGACAACTCTAATAAATCCATAACACCTGGACATCCTGTTCCATCCAAGTCAGGATCAAAACTACTTCAAAATACATTCATTCCTAAACATTCCTACTGACATTCGCACTGCAAATCCTCCTGCTATTGTTCTGACAACGGCTGGCAAACTTTCCCTTCTTGGTGTAAATAACAGACGTTTAATTTGCAAGGAGCAAGGCCATCTGTGCTGACTCCTGGCAGGCTTGCCGGATCAGCTACATTTCATATGAGCTGAATTCATAGCGTTGGCTTTGCAGCCCACTTGTGCACACCAGTTGGCAGAACCCCCCCCCCCCATTTTTCCCTTTCCCATCCATTGCATTCCATCTCAAAACAGCTTGCCACACAGTGCATGGATAAGGGTGGGCTGCTGAGTACTACTGACCATGATTATCCACACCCTGATAACCTCCCGGTTAAACTACTGGAATGTGTTGTGTGTAGGACGGCCTTTGGAGAGGGTTTGGAAGCTCTGATTCGTGGAGGATACAGATGCCATCATTTTAATGGGTGCAGCTCACTCGGATCACATGAACCCAACATGAACCTACCCGTGCGCTACACTCAACATCTAAGGTCCTCCTCTGGGTGCCTACCCCGAGGGAAGCTTGGCGGACGGCAACAAGGGAGAGGGCCTTCTCTGTGGTGCCCCCCCCAATTGTGGAAGGATCTCCCCGATGAGGCCCACCTGGCACCAACACTGTTATCTTTTCGGCACAAGGTCAAAACTTTTCTTTTCTCCAAGGCATTTGAACAGCTTTATTTGAGGTTTTTAACTGAATTTTTGGCCAGGCTTAAAGTTTAAACTGTTTTAAATATTAGTTATTTTTCTGTTTTATGGTTTTAAATTTGTATATTGACTTTATAATGTTCATTTTTTTATTTTTGTAAACTGCCTAGAGAGCTTCACCTATGGGGCGGTATATAAATGTAATTAATAATAATAAAATGGCCACCGGGACAAGTAGCCCTTGATAGCCTTCAGGAATTTATCCAACCCCATTTTAAAGCCATTCAAATTGGTGATAGTGATAGTGAATCCCATAGTTTAACTCTGCACTGTGTGAAGAAGTCCTTAGAATCATAGAATCATAGAGTTGGAAGGGGCCTATAAGGCCATCGAGTCCTTCCCCCTGCTCAATGCAGGAATCTACCTTAAAGCATCCCTGACAGATGGCTGTCCAGCTGCCTCTTGAATGCCTCTAGTGTGGGAGAGCCCACGACCTCCCTAGGTCATTGGTTTCATTGTCATACTGCTTTAACAGTCAGGAAGTTTTTCCTGGTGTCCAGCTGGAATCTGGCTTCCTGTAACTTGAGCCCATTATTCCGTGTCCTGCATTCTGGGTTGATCAAGAAGAGATCCTGGCCCTCCTCTGTATGACAACCTTTCAAGTTACTTGAAGAGTGCTATCATGTCTCCGCTCAATCTTCTCTTCTCCAGGCTATGCCTAGTTCTTTCAATCTTTCCTCATAGGGCTTTGTTTCCAGACCCCTGATCATCCTCGTTGCCCTCCTCTGAACACGCTCCAGATTGTCTGCCTCCTTCTTGAAGTGTGGTGCCCAGAACTGGACACAATACTCAAGATGGGACTTAACTCGTGCCGAATAGAGGGGAACCAGTACCTTGCACTATTTGGAAGCTCTACTTCTATGAATGCACCCAAAATAGCATTGGCTTTTTTTTTGCAGCCACATCACCCTGTTGGCTCATATTCAGCTTGTGATCTACAACAATTCCAAGATCCTTCTCGCTTGTCGTATTGATTTGCCAAGTATCCCCCATCTTGTAACTGCACTTGGTTTCTTTTTCCTAGGTGTAGAACTTGGCATTTAGCCACATTAAATTTCATTCTGTTGTTTTCAGCCCAGCACTCCAGTCTATCAAGATCACTTTGGAGTTTGTTTCTGTCTTCCAGGGTATTAGCAATCCCACCCAATTTTGTGTCGTCTGCAAATTTGATAAGCGTTCCCTGCACCTTGTCATCCAAATCATTAATAAAAATGTTGAAGAGCACTGGGCCCAGGACTGAAGCTGTCCTGAATCTCCCAGCAATTAGCTTCATGGGATGACCCCATTGGTTTCTAGTATGATGTATAGTGTGGAGAAAGTGGAGAGGGATAATTTTTCTCCATTTTCTCCACACCAGGCATAATTTTGTTCACCTCTAAGGAGCCAGGACAAGCAATTGCTAAGCTTATGGGCCTTTGTTGGCTCCTTTTGACACGTGTCCCCTGCTGAATTGATAGCTGTGATACCCCTTAGAACCTCCTTCCCTGAAGGTCCAGGTGAACAGGGAAAGAGGACACCATCCTAAGTGCTGGGAATACCAGTCTGTCCAGCATAAAAAGGGACATCTGGCCACCCTCCCTTCTGCAAGCTGCTATGGTGGTGCAGAGAGTAAGGTGAATGCTGACACAGAGCCAAGGAGAATCTGCAAGAACCTCTCTGCTTAGCCTGCTGCGCTTACTAAGCCTCTAAACAAGAATATGCCTGGCTTTCTGTCCACCATTTTATACTCAAAAAGAAAGAAAGCAAGCTTGACATAACTGAACATTCTTTTTACAGCTAACATATTACCCGGACTTTGCCAGTTTTGCAACTGTGCAGAGATTGTGCTGGGATAGGGGCCCATGTCACCACGCCCTAGTTACGCCCTTAATTGAATTAGCCGGCCCGGCCAGTTAATACCATTAATGGCTATTCATACCACGCGTGATACTTTTTCGGTCAGCTTCCCTCCAACTCAGCTGCAGCAATTCTGTGGGAAGCACGCAGCGCACCGCTTCTCAACTCAGAGTGCCCTGGGAAGCATTAAACACACCAGGCCTTGAGCATTGCACAATGTAGGCATTGCACAATGACCGGCAGCTGGTTGGTTTTATTTTTCAACAGGAGAAATGCTTTAAACACCAGGCCCAGAAAGATGTTGCAGATCCCTTTGAAATGGCCAGCCAAAGCTTTCAGTAACCTTGGCAATTTGATCCCGGCCTTAACGAGAAATGCATCTAAGCTGCTAATATCTCTGCCTTCCAGCGTTCACCAAGATCACCTCTGGGGCCCGGGTTGTTCCAGGTTTGCTGTTTTGGATGGTTCCCCCACCCCCAGTGAATAAAAGGGAAGCAATAGGTGCACCCTGTCTGCTACCGCTAATGAGTTAATGACAGCCTTAATTGCAGTTAAATAGTTAATGGCCGCCTTAATCTGGGCTGCGACAAATATTCACAATGTTTTGAATTCCAGTGCAAAATCCTCTTTTTTGGAAGGCCTGGAAGTCTGGGGAAATATTTTTATGGAAGCGTTTGCTGCTAGTTTTTTGCACTGCACCTCAAACCATGCTCCAGGTTATTTGTTCAGGCCCAGCACCACGGTCTGGCATGGTTGGGGGGCAATTGTTGAGGCACACACTGCTGGGTTGATTGGAGGGGCAAAGTCGCTGCCTGAACTCCCACCTACAATGTGCCAGAACCAGAACTTCTGATGGGTTGTATTATAGGGAAAGAAAGTTGATAGCTGCTATCAAGGCCGCTGTAGTAACTTACCAGTGGAGGCTGGAAATACCTTGGAGAGCTCCTTTAGAGTTCTGACTGGTTCTGACTGAAACCCAGAGCGTATTCACAGCCCCACTAACATCAGAGCCAGCCTCCACTGCAACAGACACCCAGAATTCGGGTGGCCAATGTGTCCTCTTTTGCAGGGCTGTTTGAAGGGCTTTTCCTGTCCAAATATCTTAAACAGATAAAGAAGCGTAAAAGCTGCTGCTCATCATAAGTTAGCACCTGAAGAGGAGGCTGAACTTCCGCACCTTGGAGAGCTCCTTTAGAGTTCTGGCTGGTTCTGACTGAAACCCGGAACGAATTCACCACCACATTGACAATGGAGCCTATGCTGACGTTTAGGAGCAGAACACACAGGTACGCAGTAGAAACACTGTAGGGTGACCATGTGGAAAGGAGGATAGGGCTCCCATATCTTTAACAGTTGTATAGAAAAGAGAATTTCAGCAGGTGTCATTTGTATGCTTGCAGCACCTGATGAAATCCCCTCTTCATCACAACAGTTACGGCTGCAGGAGCCCTTCCCTCTTTTGTATCTGATTGCTCTAGCTAAAGAGGGCAAGGCTCCTGTAGCGTTAACTGTTGTGATGAAGAGGGAATTTCACCAGGTGGTGCATGCATACAAAGGACACCTGCTGAAATTCCCCTTTCAATACAACTGTTAAAAATACAGGAGCCCGGTCCTCCTTTGCAGGTGGTCACCCTAAGAAACAGTCACCCTGTAAGCGGCAGAAGCGCCAAATATTGTGGTATCTCATGGGTCCCCACCACCACCTGTATTCTATCAGCAGGTGGGAATAGCACAAGGAGACTCTCAGCTTAGCGATAGACACAATCCAGGCAAAATGAGATTGCGCCTTCCTACCCCTGGCCTGGCCTGGCCTTGCCTCCCCAGCCTCAACCCCAATTGAATAAATCCATGTAATACCACAGAATGGGTCATTACGCCAAGGCCAGCGGAGGAGGGAAGGGGAATTAGCCGCTGTGAATCCTCTGGGCTTTTGTCTCTCTCTAAAGGGCTATTAAGTGACCGGGGGTGGCTGTAGACAGATACCTGCACACAAAAGGATCAAGGCAAGAGAGTACAAAGGCCCGTGTTCCCCTCCACCCCGCTCTCCGCCCCAAACCTTGATGCAGGTGCAGGAGACACAGGCCAGGTGGCTAAAAGGCTTCTTTTGTCTGGAACTGTCAGGAAGGAGAAACCGATTCATCTCCTGCCTCATCCCTAAACTCTCTTTCAACTGCGGCAAGACATCTCTCCCTGCCTCTCGCCGCACCCCCCCCCCCCCACCGCCAACAACGCAGCCCAATCAGGAAGTCCGCAATGACACGCCGATACTCCGAACTCCATTAACGGGGTCCGAGGTTTAAACACTTCACGTCGAAAGTGGATAATTGCTGTCGGTGGTTTTAAAAGCTGACACAGGTGCTTTTGAAGAAAAAGGTCAGAAGTCAAGTGTCTCTCTCTCCTGGAGAGCCCTTTTCTGGCTCGTTTCTCTCCCCCCCATCTTATTCCCCACCCTTTTCCTAAAGAGAACAGCTTTCTTTTCTTTTTTATCAAGGGGATCTGGGGGGCTTGCAAGAACTGTTATTCATTTAGGCCTGCATGTGTTGTGGGGTCCCTTGAACATTATGCCCCCCCCAGTGAAGTTGCACCACAGATATAGAGATTGTCACCCAGGCACTCTGCTGGCCTTCCAGCCCTGGATGAAACTTTAAGCAATATCAGCCCATGCTTAGGTCACCAAGGGAAGGGGGGCACCACAGAGTACCGGTACCATAGCAGTAGCCATCTAATTTTCAGAAATATATATATATATATATATATTAAAAAGTTTATATTTAATATAGTTGCGTGTTCTGGCATTGGGGATGGCCTTGAAGAAAACTGTAATCCACTGTTCAGACAAAGCAGAGATGGGAGAAGAGTTCACGTCAGGGTAAAAGGGCTCCCAAATGCAGGAGGGGGCAGCGGGGGGGGGGGGGCGGGAAGGAAGCACTTTGACAATATCTGACATTTTCTGGGAGGTGGTGACCAAAACGAACACTAAATCCATCCATGTCTGCGCAGGTGAGATGCAACACCCAGAATCCATAAATGAATTAGATTTTCATGTTGAAAGGGGCCCTGGACATAGAATCATAGAATTGTAGAATAGAGTTGGAAGGGGCCTCTAAGGCCATCGAGTCCAATCCCCTGCTCAATGCAGGAATGCACCTGAAAGCATCCCTGACATGTGGTTGTCCAGCTGCCTCTTGAAGGCCTCTGATGTGGGAGAGCCCACCACCTCCCTAGGTCATGGGTTCCATTGTCATATCCTCTAGTCAAGCCAGTGGAAGATGGTGGGCCAGTGAATCTGCCCCAGGTGTCAAGGAGAACCAGCCAGAACTCCAAAGGAGTTATCCAAGGTGCTTTGCACCTTAAACAATTCCTGTAGCATTGTGACTGATTTGGATTGAGCCCTAGAGGGGATCCACCACCCTACTGACATAGGAACCAGTAGCCTCCATGGAGTCCAACCCCCTGCTCAACGCAGGATGCAGCTGCAGCATCCCTGGCAGACAGCCATGCAGCCTCTGCCTCGATACCTCCAGTGGAGGAGAGCACTTCCCCTCCCGATGTCGCTGGTTCTCCTGGTGATCAGCTCTCGCTATTAGGAAGTGTCTCCCAAAGGTTAGCCCAAATCTGTTCTCCTGCCATTTTTCACCCCTTGGTTCCAGTCCCTTGTGGAGCGAACGTGAAGTCACCGTAGACTGACAACGAGAGAGGAGGCAAACTCCGGCACTCAAATGAAACAAGATTTATTCTCACAGTATTTTAACTGTTTATTGTCATAGTCTTTTAACCCCGCTGTTTTAAATCTGCATTTCAAATCTGCATGGCTGTGCATTTTTTTTACCCTGTTTGTGCTTTTATATTGTATTTTTATATCGCGTTCTTACACCGTTTTATACTTCTGGTTTTGTTGATGGATTTAACTTTTGTGAACCCCCCAGAGAGCTTCAGCTATTGGACGGTATATCAATGCAATAAATAAATAAATAAGATTTCAGTTAATTTTTGATAAGAATTTGCCAACGTTTGCAAAGATCTTCGTTTTTGGTAGAGCCAGAATCTGAGATTTAAACCATCTGAATGTGGAAGGAAGTGAAACTGACTGGCCATCCCTAGCAGGGAGCTCACTTTGGAGATCCACAGCCTTCACTGCTCTGAGCTGAGCTGCAATCCTCTCCGTAGCTGGGAAGAAATGAATTTCCCCACCAGCCATATTTGTTGTTTGTTGGGGTGGCTTGGACTCGAACGGTCAGTTCGGACACATTCACTTTATGGCAGGGTGACCAGATAAAATCCAGGTCAGGGCTCATGTAACTTTAACAGTTATAGAGAAAAGGGAATTTCAGCCAGCGTCATTTGTATGCAGTTAGTTCCTGCTGAAATTCCCTCTTCATCACAACAGTTAAAGTTGCAGGCACTATACTAGAGTGACCATATACAAAAGAAGGCAGGGCCCCTACAACTTTAACTGGTGTGATGAAGAGGGAATTTTATCAGGAACTAATTGCATACAAATGACACGGGCTGAAATGCCCTTTCCTCTACAACTGTTAAAGTTACATGAGCCCTGACCTGGATTTTATCTGGTCACCCTACTTTATGGAAGACCTGCTCCCAGCAGATGAAACTGCCTAGAACTGATTCGTTGATACGGATCGACATGGCTGCTGACATTCTGGCAACTCCTTACGGGCGTGGCTATGGGGGACTTCTCAAGAGTGACCACTACGGCACCACGTGCAGCGCTGGCTGTGTCAGATTCATGAGGATCTGCGCTACTGAAGGTGAGGGAAAAGAGGTTGTTCCCTGTTAGTGTCAACAACGTATGGAAAGCTAAGTAAAGGATCACACCACC
This sequence comes from Anniella stebbinsi, assembly GCA_029215795.1. NCBI lineage: Eukaryota > Metazoa > Chordata > Lepidosauria > Squamata > Anniellidae > Anniella > Anniella stebbinsi. The sequence goes on from JARDYH010000001.1 coordinate 368,451,678, forward strand.
GGGAGGCACAAGGTGACCTCACATTGGAGGGCAGGTGGGTTAGGGTCGGGCTTATTTGCCCTTTACCCTTGGAAAGTTGTCTTGTTCTTTCATCAACCAACCCTTTACAGGGTCAGCCCAACCATGAGGCAGAGTCAGGTGATTCTTTCAGGTGGCAGATGTGGGTGGGAACAACAATGGCAGCCTATTGCCTACTTCTCCTGAACTCTCCAGATGTTCTTTGCTGTTGGAGCAAGGTATGCCACTGAAAATGTCCTTGGCCCTCTAAACTGGCCTAGTACCTCAAGGATGGAGGAATTATAGAATCATAGTAAAGTTGGGCCTATAGGGCCATTGACTCCAATCCCCTGATCAATGCAGGAATCCACCTCAAAGCATCCCTGACAAATGGCTGTCCAGCTGCCTCTTAAAGGCCTCTAGGGTGGGAGAGCCCACCACCTCCCTAGGTCATGGTTTCCATTGTTGTTCTGCTCTAACAGTCAGGAAGTTTTTCCTGATGGCCAGCTGGAATCTGGCTTCCTGTAGCTTGAGCCCATTATTCCGCGTCCTGAACTCTGAGATGATCGAGAAGACATCCTGGCCCTCCTCTTTGTGACAGCCTTTCAAGTACAGTATCCCATCACAAATGTTGAAGTAAGGTTCAGTCTGCTTCTGTATGTAGATTGGGGAGCAGCAAAATGTCTTTGGCCCTAAGAATTCGATCTCTTGGCCCAAAGAGCTCAATAACTGGGTTTCTGCCCCTTTAAATCTGAACTAGACTGTTCTATCTCTGTGCTGCAATTCGAGGGTTTTTAATGATTTTCAGGTGGTTTTGATGTATTATTTTAGGCTACCTCAAGAGCCCAATTTGAGTTGGAACTTCAGCATGGATGGGCTGGAGATATCAAAATAAAATAGCAAATAAATATAGGGCCCAAGCTGAGTTCCAGGCTAGAAAGCAGCTTTGACCAGAGTTTGGGGTCAACGGAACTTCTCCTTCCACAAAAGCAGCAGCTTCACTCCCCGTATCTTTTCCTGTAGCTTGCCGAGGTGGTGGGGATGTTAAACCTATTAAGGCAGCTGAGGGGGATAACAAGTTGAGCGGCTGAGAGGGGAAGTCCTTGTGGATTTGGCGGATGTCTGCCAGCCCCTCAGTGTGATGAGTTTTCTGAGAAGACCCACCACGACCATCAGGTGGCTGGGATTTTTATTTTCTCCAAACCCCAATGATGGATGATACCCGCGGGCTTAACGTAAAACAGCCTCCCCCAATCTGGAGCCCTCCAGGTTTGTTTAACTACAACTCCCATTATCCAAGTGGCTGAGGATGCTGAGAATTGTATTCCAGCATCTGGAGAGCACCAGGTTGGGGGAGCCCCACGTGAATCTTGGCTCATTCCGTTTTCAAGTGCCCGGGTGCAGCAAAGAACGATTTCTACCATTACCTCCTGCTGAAAAAGAATCCTTCCCCAACCTTGCTTTTTTTTGCTATGAGTGGGGAGGTTTGGGTTTTAGCTTCGAGCGTGGAGGAACTTTCAGGTGTGTGCAGTTCCCACTCCTCCAAAATGTTACTATTCAAGAGCATTTCATGAAGAGCTGGCCCTCTGTAGCTGCCTAGGGATGGCCCTGAAGCAGGAGAGGAGAGCATGGGGTAGTTACTAAGCAACCACTCACGCTCTACCTTCCCTTTCCTAACCAAAGAGCTGGTCCTATTATTGGGCAAATTTTGAGCCCTGTTCATTCAAGCCAAATCCGTCCGTTCAGGGCGGTGGAGGCTGGTGGCTCTGATGTCAGTGGGGCTGTTCCCTAGATGGTGATGCCCTATTCTCCTGGCCACGCCCCTTTTCCTTGAGCACCACTCATTGGGGGGGGGGGTGTCCTGGCTTTTGTGCTGTTCCCTCCCACACCTATGCTAAAGGGTTGAAACGCCACTCCGAAGGCTCAGTTACTGGCAGGAGGAGTTTTAAGCTAAAATACACTGGTATTTTGACTCCCCCCTTTTCCCTTCAACCCCAACCTCTACTGGAATGCAGACCTCTAGAGCTTCTCCAAAATGGACAGCTCTCGATGGTCAGTTGCTGCATGTTTTCTGGCTGCTGGAGGAGACACAACTTTTAATTCTCTGCCTCTTGTACGAAAACATCTTGGGCTGCCTCTGGTTAACCAGTTTCTGGTTGGTGTGAAGCCGGGGGTGACTGAGGGCATTTTGGGCCTGCTCAAATGACACACTAAGCCATGGTTAGGCTGCTTTATCCTTTTGCAGCAAACGGTTAGTGAGTGTGTTTAAACCATGGTTATGTACCCACCATGATTAGGAATGGTTCACATGACATGCTAAGCCATAAAGTTTAGCTCAAAATGCTTAACCACCATGGCTTAGCGTGTCGTTATAAGAACAGAAGAAGAGCCCTGATGCTGGATCAGACCAAGGGTCCATCTAGTCCAGCACTCTGTTCACACAGTGGCCAGGCAACTATTGACCTGGGACCTATAAGTAGGATACGGGTATAACAGCACCCTCCCGCCCATGAACCCCAGCAACTGGTGCGTATAGGCTTACTGCCTCGGATACTGGAGGTAGCCCTTAGCCATCAGGATTAGTAGCCATTGAGAGCCTTCTCCTCCTCCACGAATTTATCCAATCCCCTTTTAAAGCCATCCAAATTGGTGGCCATCGCCACATCTTGTGGTAGTGAATACCATAGTTTAACTATGCACTGAACAGGGTCATTGTTACTGTGCCACAAATGCTCTATAAGAAAACACAAGAAGAGCCATGCTGGGTCAGTCCAAGGGCCCATCCCATTAGAGATGGGCAAACATGTGATGCTTGAACTTGTTGAGGGGTGTCACCAAATTCCTCTTCAGACCTCATTTAATCTCATTCGCATCCCTGAACATCCGTGTCCTCTGCCTTGTTAAAAGCGTGCACCCAAAAATGAATGCTTCCCCAGCCCCCATAGGCTAAACTGTGAACATGCAGATTTGGGGGGTGGGGTGGCGTATGCATTTGTGCAAGTCTCCATGTTCTTAAACTTGAACGCAAGTTCAGGAAATTGTGAACATTTCCTGCGGATTGCACTCCTGCTCACATTCACATGCGGGGTTGCGAGCGGGACATGTTTGCATGATTTGCAAAGGAGAAACAAAATTTGACGCACACCTACATCTCATCCAGAATTCTGCTCACACAGTGGCCAACCAGTGGACCCCAGGCAGAACATGAATGCCATAGCACCCTCCCACCCATGCTCCCCAGCAACTGGGGGGCTTCGGTTATTCGGCAGTATAGAAATGAAATGAAATGAATGAATGAATAAATAAATAAATAAATACTGCCATGGATAGCCTTTTCCTCAATGGATTTGTCTAATCCCCCTTTAAAGCCCCCTAAGGTAGTAGCCCCCAATGCATCCTGTAGGGATGAATTCCACATGTTAACTATGAGCTGTGTGACGAAGTCCTTCCTTTTATCTGTCCTGAATCCCCCACCGATCAGCTTCATGGGATGACCCCACTGGGTTCTAGCATTGGGAGAGAGGGAGAAAAATGTCTCTCCGTGCTATGCATGATTAGAAAAAAAAAAACATAAGAAGACTCATTCTGGATCAGGCCACAAGCCTAGCTAGTCCAGCATTCTGTTCCCACAATGGCCAACCAGCTGCCGATGGGAAACCCCCAAGTAGGACAGGAGTGCAGTGGCCCCACCCGCTCATTATTCCCAGCAACTGGTGCAGTCAGGCACACTGGATCTGATACTGGAGGTATCCGGTAGCCATCAAGACTAGAAGCCATTGACTAATAGTTTCTTTATCGACTTCGTCCCCCAAGAACAAAGTAGGGTGCTCTGAATTCTCCAACTACTTTGTCAGAACACAATGTACACAATCGTGCCGGGTTGGGTGGGTGGGTGGGGGTCAACAGATATTCCCCAGAGCTTGTTTACCTTTCAGTAATGAAAGTTATGTTTGGCTTTCTTGTTTGTTTTCTTGAGAGATGCGTTGATCCTCCCTTTCAATGCTTTGTCTCCCCACCTCATTTTCTAGGAAAAAGTCCAGGAAGCTTTTTTTAAAATACCTGAACAACTGGTAATGAATGAATCATTTCCTCTGGTACTTTTTTCCCCCTCTCTAAATATTTTTAGTCTTTATTGACCAAGGAACCATTCTGGCTCACGTTAAGTTCTTTGCCTGCTCGTGTGTATCAGCTGGGGAAACAAGATCTTCCCTCATTTCTCAACAAGAGGCGCGCAAACCGCAGGTCAAACCAACTTTATAAACATCCTTTGGGAGCCAAAATCTTTCTCCAAGAGCATCGGATGAAGTGAAATCTACCATGAGTGTTTAGAGGAGGCTTCACCCCAGTTTGTTCGCTTTTACTCTATATGGAGGGTTTTCTCTTTCGCCGCAAAATGATCTCCCTTGGGGGTTTGAGCAAGAGTTAGTCAGTGAGGAATGTGGATTGAGACCTCATTCATAAATGTCTTTGCCATTCCTGAATACACAACAGGAGGATCAAAGATTAGCCAAGGACATTATATATACATCAGTGTGTCTGATGTCAGTAATGGACTGGAGGGGAAACAAATGGAAGCTTAATCCAGACAAGACAGAGGTGCTCCTGGTTAGTCAAAAGGCAGACTAGGGAATAGGGGGGGGGGGGGGGTTCAATCTGTGCTGGGTGGGGTTACACTCCCCCTGAAATCTCTGGCTCACAGTTTGGGTGAACTCCTGGACTCAGTCCTGACCCTGGATGTAGGGTGACCAGATAAAATCCAGCTCAGGGCTCATGTAACTTTAACACTTGTAGAGAAAAGGGCATTTCAGCCAGTGTCATTTGTATGCAATTAGTTCCTGGTGAAATTCCCTCTTCATCACAACTGTTAAAGTTGCAGGGGCCCTGCCTTCTTTTGTATATGGTCACTCTAGTATAGTGCCTGCACCTTTAACTGTTGTGATGAAGAGGGAATATCACCAGGAACTAATTGCATATAAATGACACCAGCTGAAATTCCCTTTTCTCTACAACTGTTAAAGTTACATGAGCCCTGACCTAGATTTTATCTGGTCAGCCTACCTGGATGTCCAGGGCCAGATCTACACCAAGCAGGATATTTGAAAGCGGTATGAAAGCGGTATATAAAAGGCAGGAGCCACACTACTGCTTTATCATGGAATTGAAGTGCACTGACAACTGTTGGGGCCCATTGACACATACCATATACCCGTTTTCTTACCACTATATCCTGCTTGGTGTGGCTCCTGCCTTTTATATACTGCTTTCATACTGCTTTCATAGTGCAATATCCTGCTTGGTGTAGATTGGCCCGAGGTCTCAGCAGTGGAGTTCATTTGCGCAGCTGAGGCATATCTTAGTTACAGACCAATTAGACTATTGTAGCTTACTCTGCATGGGGCTGTTCAGCAAAGCACCTTGGAGATCTCCTTTAGAATTCTGATTGGTTCCGACCGAAATACGGAGCGGATTCACCGCTTCACGGGCATTGGAGCCACCAGCCTCCACTGCGTTGTCAAACCATGCCGACAACACAAAGTCACGCCCATCCCAACCCCTGCCGAAGTTCAAAAGCAGTAGGCTGCCGCAGGGCTGATTTTGGGAAGGGGGTCATAGAAACCCTGCTGCCGTCAGAACTCCCCACTTGGATGCTTGGATGAGAGCGTTTCATTGGATGAGAGCCATTTGGAGAACTGTAGGGAGAGGCATGAAGCATGCAAGGGGGAAATTGAGGCAGTATTCAGAGAACAGGAGAAAATCAGGCATTATTGGGAGCCGGGGGGGGGCAGAAGAGTACTGCTCTCTTCCTCCCCCTCCCCTTGCAGTAGTCTTGTAGCCCTCCAGATGTTAAAAACATAGGAACATAAGAAGCTATATTATGCTGCAGAGATCCCCAACGCGGCAGATGCGGGCATCCTATCACCCGCAGAGACCTTCAATGGCCTCCACAGAACTCTGCACACCTGCCCCCTTCAAACATATATATATATATATATATATATATATATATATATATATATATAAAAAAAACTTGAAAACTGTTAGGACACCAGGTTCTCCTTCCTGATCCTGAAGCAGCCACTAACCAGCTGTCCCCAGGAAGCAGGAAGAGAAGGGAAGCCTTCCTTCCTGGTCCCACCCTATCTTCTTCCACCCACACAGAACTTTGCCTTTTGCTCTCTCTATCCACTCCAACCCTCAAGGCCTGCTATTTCTCTCCACTCAAACCCTTTCCCTCACTGTCTCTCTGCCTGCTCTCCTTTTCTCTCCCTTCTCAGCCTTGCTCGTTCTATGCCACTCCCCCCTTGCCTTGCTATTATTTTCCCTTCCTTCCCAGCCTCTAGCCTTGCTGTTTCTCCTGAGCTACGGTGAACAACCATCAGGATTTTCCCAGATTTGTCCTGGTTTTTGTTCTATCCTGGGTGTCCGGGGGGGATTTTCTGTAATTTTCTATAATGTCCTGGAATGACATGCTTTCCCCTTTAAGGCCACCATCAGTGTGGCAGGGTGGGTGGGTGACACACTTTCTGGAGGACCTGGAAAGCATGCTTTTCCACCTCACTCCACTGGGTGTCCTCTTTTTTTGGTTTCCCAAATATGGTCACCCTAGACTAGCCAATCAGCCGCTGCATGACTAGCCACATCCTCCATGAGAACCATTTTGTGGTGGTGCCCACAGCAGTTTCTCAAATTCCTATATGTACCCTCAGGTCCAACAAGATTGGTGGCGTTTGAGTTATACTAAATCAAACCATCAGTCCTTTTAATTCATTCAATATTACAACATTTTGATGTCACCTTTTCACCTTTAATATCACCTTGCAGATATCAGAGTGATGTACAAATATGATTAAAAGAACATGCAATACAATGAAAGCATCACAATGACATTGTTGTGATTAAAGCAGAGAAGGCCGCAAATATAATAAAAGATCTAAGCATCTTGAGGTCCTGGCTGCATAGGGTGACCCTATGGAAAGGAGGACAGGGCTCCTGTATCTTTAACAGTTGTATAGAAAAGGGAATCTCAGCAGGTGCCAATTGTATGCATGCAGCACAGGGTGAAATTCCCTCTTCATCACTACAGTGAAAGCTGTAGGAGCCCTGCCCTCTTTTGTACTTTTAACTACACAAAGGCCATCAGAAATCTGGATTTCTTCACTTTCTGTATCAGCTGTGACTAAAACAATTTCCCAGACAATGGCAGGATATTCTCTCCAAGCCCAGCTTCCCTTGGTGGTAAGAATCACAAAAGCTTTTGTCACACTAGTGAAAAGTACCGTCCCAAAACTCTACTGTTCCTTATTTCAATCTCTCTCTTTTTCAAGGGATCTAAGATTCATCAATTTCACTCTCTCTCTCTCTCTCTCTCTCTCTCTCTCTCTCTCTGAGTTTAAGACAGCTATAAAGACTAGCCTCTTCCAGCAGGCCTACCTAGATGAATTTTAAAACAAGAATTTTAAGAGGTCTTGATTGTTATTTTGGTATTGTATTGGTTTTATATGCACTTTTAATTAATTTTATGTATTTGATTTATATGGTATTGCTGTACTAATGTTGTTCCCCACCTCGATCCAAAGGGAGAGGTGGGTAAGAAATAAATAAATATATTATTATGCAAATACAAAATTATACATTCCAAAAATATGATGACACAGTTCTGTACTCTAATCCCTATGTGCATTTCATACAAATATTAATGTACTCTTGTGTTATGCATGTTCTGGTAAAGCAAATATCCCGATGTCAGTCTGCCTCTTGAAAGGAAAAAGAAGCATGGAATTCACTGTTAGAAGATGTAGCAAAAGCCACCAGTTTGGACGGCTTCAAAAGGGGATTAGATAAATTCATGAAGGCTATCAATGGCTACTAGTCCAGAACATTATGTGCTACCTCCAGACAGTATAAGAGGCAGAATGCCTGTACATCAGTTGCTGGGGAATACAAGTGGGAGAGTGCTATTTGCATAGACACCTGGACTACATTGATCCTTGGTCTGATCCAACTAGGGATGTCACGGGCGCCCCACTGGGTCCAGGAGTCTGATGGACTCCCCCATGTCTCTCTTTCCCCCCCCCCTCGGACCCAGCTTGCCAGACAAGCACCTGGCAGCCATCTGCCCTCATCCAGAACCTCCATTGCTGTGCACAATGAAGGCTCCAGAAATTAGGTATTTCCCCGTAGCATAAATGGTGGCCATAAAGGCCCCATTTATATAACGGGGGAAATACCCAATTTCTGGAGCCTCGATTGTTGCACACAGTGGAGGCTCCAGAAGAGGGCAGGGAAGCTCACGATGTCATCGGCCACTCAACAGGCCTCAAAGAAGCTCGCACGAGTGGGGATGGATGGTGGGTGTAGAGAGCATCTGACAAGTTGGACGTCCATCCCTAGATCCAACATGGCTCTTCTTTCTTATGTTCTCAAACATATTCATTCCTCTATCATTGTCTCCCATCAATGACCCCATCCCTTCTGTTCTGCTAAGCATATGTCAGTGAAGTCCTTCCTGCTACAGTGTTGTTATAGGGCTGTCTATTTGAGAGTTAGATTCTTCCAGCCCATGGACCTGCATCAGGAGAAAAATGGCTTCCAAGAATTGTCCATTCCTGGTGTTGTAGGCCACAGAATGTTCATAGCTCAGCAATGGCACACATGTTTTACTTGCAGAGGATCCCACACATCAGTCCCTGGAACCTCCAGTGAAGAGACTCTCAGGCAAGGGGACCAAGAAAGACCCCCATCCGAAGACCCCGGAGTGGGGAGCCATTGCCAGTCAAGAAGAAACAACACCAGGATAGATGGAACAGTGGCTGGGGCTATCTAGGGTGTCCTTCCTCAACCTGGTGTCCTCCAGATGTTTTGGATTACAACTTCCAGCATTCCATGCTGGCAGGGGATGATGGGAATTGAAGCCCAAAACATCTGGAGGGCAGCAGGTTGGGGAAGGTCAAGATAGGGCAACTTTGTGTGTTCATTGGACCCCAGCCATGCTGGATGGCTCTCCTGCTGCTTTGAAAGAGGCAGCTGGAATGTTTCTTGTGTTTTTCTGAATGTACTGCCATTTCTCCTAGTAGGTTTTATTCTTTTTCCTAGGAAAAGAAGACCACTTTTTACAATTCTTTTCTGCAAATAGTCTCCACCAGGCTGGATGAGAATAATGTGAGTTGTAGTCCAACATAACTAGAGTGCACTAGGTTGGGGAAGCTTGGTTCAGAGTAGGACAACTGAGGCCATACTGGCTTTCTCCCAGAAGCCTCGGGTGCTCTCGGCATTCAACTCGATGTGCTTCTGGGCGGTGTGACTGAGGCAAATTTGTATGCCCAAACCAGGTAATTATGAGCTTTGGTGACATCACTGAACTTAAATAGCAACAGGCTGGAGCAGATCATGTGTTGAGGCCTGATCCTTAGAGATGCTTCCTTCCTGTTCAAGCTTTCTGGTCTGAATGACGCAAGGTACCAACTCTGGCTGCCAAACCCACCTTTCCGTTTGGTTTGCTCTGCGCTGTTTTATTCTGGTGTTGTTGGTTTTGCAGATTTTATTTATGTTTAATTTTTTTTGTAGCTGTTTTATTTGTTTTACCTCATTGTATGCCAGTGGGGGCTGGTGGCTCCAATGAAGCTTTTACTGCCGTGATGAAGAGGGAATTTCGCCAGGTGCCACATGCCTACAAATGACACGTGCTGAAATTCCCTTTTCTACACCACTGTTCAAGATACAGGAGCCCGGTTCTCCTTTTCACGTGGTCACCCTGAGAACTTGTGGTTGTGGATTGAAATGCAGAATGTGGCAACAAATACAAGATCTAACAGACATTGGGAAGCCTGCGAACTAGAGCGTTCCTTTCTTTAACAAGGGAACTTTCATTTTAGCCCTAATGGCCAGCATAGAGAAATGTGAACTCCAGCCTAGATACGAACTTACAAACCACACCACATATTTGCATGGAAAGTCCAAAGCTCAGTGGCGGGGGGGGGGGGGGCTGTTCTGCATGCAGAAGGTCCCAGGTTAGATCCCCAGCATCTCTAGTTAAAACAGATCATGTAGCAGGCAATGGAAAAGATCGCTCTCGACCGAAGACCTTCAAGGCCCACCGCCTATCAGAGCAGATTGGGGATAGGGAATGGATAGTCCAGATGTTGGGCTTTAATGTAGAAACTCAGGAAGCTACCTTAGACCAAGTCAGACCATTGGTCAATCTACTCCAGTGTTATCAACACTGACTGGCAGCAGAATCTCTCTAGGGCTTCGGGCAGGGTCCCCCCCTCCCCCAGCCCTACCTGGAGATACCAGGGATTGAACCTGGGACCTTCTACATGCAAGGCGGGGGCTCTAGCACTGAGCCACAGCCCCTCACGAAACTCCTGTCATTCCTCACTATTGGCTATACTGGCTAGGGCTGATGAGAGCTCCAATCCAGCCTTATCTGGATGGCCACACATTCCCTACCCCTAGATGGGCTAAGGCTAATGTTGGCGATGGGTTCACCTCTGGCCCATTGGTTTTATGTCTCATCGCTCGGACACCGGGGACCTCAACACCTGATCACAAGAAGAACACAAGAACAGACAAAACAAAGGCTTTCCTGGTCCTGCATTCTGTTCACGCACCAGCCAACCAGCTGTCTGTGAGAAGCCCACATGTAGGACATGAGTGCAACAGCATCCTCCCACCCATGTTCCCCATCAACTGGGGTACATAGGCATACTTCTTCTGATGCTGGAGGTAGCATATAGCCATCAGGACTAATAGCCATTGATAACCTCCTCCAGGAATTTGTCTAATCCCCTTTCAAAGGCATCCAGGTTTATTTATTATTTATTTATTTATTTATTGCATTTTTATACCGCCCCATAGCCGAAGCTCTCTGGGCGGTTCACAAAAATTAAAACCATGAAATCATTTTAAAATATATAAAACAAGGCACAATCTAAAAACACAGAATAACATACAATATAAAAACACAACCAGAATAAAACCAAGCAGCAGGAATTAATACAGATTAAAATACAAATTTAAAACAGCAAGGATTAAAATTGAGTTGATTTAACTGTTAAAATACTGGGAGAATAAAAAGGTCTTCACCTGGCGACGAAAAGAGTACAAAGTAGGTGCCAGGCAAACCTCTCTGGGGAGCTCATTCCACAGCCGGGGTGCCACAGCAGAGAAAGCCCTCCTCCTAGTGGCCACCTGCCTCACTTCCTTTGGCAGGGGCTCACAGAGAAGGACCCCTGTAGATGATCTTAGGGTCCAGGCAGGTACATATGGGAGGAGGCGTTCCTTTAGATATCCTGGCCCCAAGCCGTTTAGGGCTTTAAATGTTAGTACCAGCACTTTGAATTGGGCCCGGACCTGGATTGGCAGCCAGTGAAGTTGGAAAAGGACTGGTGTAATATGGTCTCGTTGGCCAGTCCCCGTTAACAATCTGGCTGCCCTGTTTTGTACCAGCTGAAGTTTCCGGACCGTTTTCAAAGGCAGCCCCACGTATAACGCATTGCAGTAATCCAAACGAGAGGTTATGAGAGCATGGATAACTGTAGCTAGGCTATCTCTGTCCAGATAAGGGCGCAGTTGGTATATCAGCCTAAGCTGGTAAAAGGTGCTCTTTGCCACCGAGTTCACCTGTGCCTCAAGCGACAGTCTCTACAACCTGCAAAAGTGAATTCCACAGTTTAACTCTAGGTTATGTGAAGAATTCCTTCCTTTTATTCATCCTGAATCTCCCACTGTCCATTTTCCCCACTGTGAGAAATATTCCATAGTGTAACAGCCTCTATAAGAACAGAGTAGGAGTTGACGCAAACTTCCTTTGCTGCTTTGCATCCAGTTTGAAGGTCAGGCAGCTATAAAGAGCGAGAAGGCTTCATACAAACAAATGTAGAATTCTTGGCAAAGCCACCTTTGGCTCTCCGTAAGAGCCTCTGTAAGAGGAGAAGCTGACCCTCCGGCCCATCCCTGTTAGCCTTTCGCTTGGGCAAGTGTCTCTCTCTGCCACCCTCCTCTCTTTGTTTATGATGGAGAATGATGAAACTTCTACCTCAGCCAAAGCTGCTGGTATGATAACTTCGGCAGCTGTTCAAGCATCTGATGTGAAACCTGGCTGAGTTCAAATGCAGATGTGAGGGATGAAAGATGAGAAGGGGGCCGATGTGTCAGGGCAATCCATTTTTCTATTCCTGTGTCGCTTTTTAAAAAGGTTGTAGCTAGCCATCCTCCATCTTTTTCAAGCTGCACCTATTCTGAGTCACCAAGGGAGAAAACGTATTTTATTTACCGTCGATGGGGATGAGCTGGAGGGCTCTCTTTACCCTGTCAGGTTTCTTCCATCTTGTCTATAGTTATTGTAGTTATATTCTAGGCTCCTGCATCTCCTTCCCCACCTCCGCCTCCGCCTCTTTCTCTTCCAAGATGGACTTAGCAGAAACTGCCACTTTTAGTAGGGACGAGAGAAACAGGGATGTTCAGTCTCGCTGAAATTCTCCACTTGGTTCGCCTCACTCCCGTCCTCGTTTGTGACCTGTATTTCAGTTCATTTGAATGGGAAAAGTTGCACGTGGTTCAAAAGTCATACATTTTTCAAGTGGGCATTTTGCAAATGCAGATGCTGGCTCCTCCCACCCATGTTAATCAGCAGCACTGAGATTTTTTTGCCGCACCAGAACCTACTTTAAAGAATATAAATCTCCCATGGAGGATATGCATGTGCCTTCACGGATGTCAGAATGGAACGGGGCATTTTAAATCTCCTTCATGTATGCATTGCTATTACTGATGAAGTCCCGAAATGGATCACATATTTCCGGAGTATCTGTCTAAGAAGTCAACAGTATTATAAGAACTAAGAATTCAACAGTACTACAGGAACATAAGAACAGCAATTGTCTGTCTTTCTTGTTTTAATCAAACAGTATTTTCTTGTTATTATTTTGTGCATTAAAGCTTTTATTATGCTTATTAGCAGTAATTGCTCATTATTGTAGTTCTAAAAGAGCAAATACAGAGATACTGTCCATTACTGCCTGCAACTGCTTGTAATTGTAGCTGTAATTGAGCAATCACACTGTTTTGATTTGTTGTTAGTATGCATGCTTATCTGTTACCATTTTTAGGTTCTTCTTGTGTGTAGGTTCCATTTGTGAACATTTTCGGAGAACATATGCTCCCGTTCGCATCCAAGGTTGCAGAAAGGACATTTTTGAGTGACTCACAAACTGAAATGAAATTCCCGTACACTTTGGTAGATGATGCAATGTGGGCATGTTGTGGTGTCAAACTGGCATTTTGCCTGGATCAGTATCAGCTAACAGACTGATCCTAGGCATGTCTACTCAGACGTAAGTCCCAGTAAGCCATTCAATGGGATTTACTCAAAGGTAACTGTAGGGATGGAAGAATCATAGAATCACAGAATGGTAGAGGTGGAAGGGGCCTCTAAAGCCATCGGGTCCAACCTCCTGCTCAATGCAGGAATCCACCTTAAAGCATCCCTGACAGATGGCTGTCCAGCTGCCTCTTGAATGCCTCCAGTGTGGGAGAGCTCATGACCTCCCTAGGTCATGGGTTCCATTGTCGTACTGCTCTAACAGTCAGGAAGTTTTTCCTGATGTCCAGCCGGAATCTGGCTTCCTGAAACCAGAGATGCTGCTCGAACTTGCTACAATTCTCCGAATTTACTTCAAAGTTTGATCTACTCAGATCCTGTTTTCATTTGCAATTGTTCTCTTTTCATTTGGTTGGGAAAAGTGCACCTTTCCATGTGCAGTTTCCAAAAGTGTATATCCCCCCATTGACTACAGTGTGAAAATATGTATTTTGTTAACATGTATTTTAAAGTGCACATTACTCCAAAAAGGCACATTTTCCGAACATGATAGCAAGTTCAAGAATGTGCAAAGCTTATTTGAAACATGTTCTCCTGTTTGCATTCACATTCAAGGCTGTGAATAGAACACATTCTGATGAATTACAAACTGAAATTAAATTCTCGTGCATCCTTAGGTAAGCATACATAAGACTGAAGTCTGAGGCTGCAATCCTGTATACAAGGGATGGGGAATCATATAGACATTTTAATTATTTATTTAGTCAGATCAGTAACCCTGTTCATTTTTATTAGGAGTGTGCAGTAGATCGGGTCCGATCCACAATCCGGACCCGATCCAGGCGAAATCGAATACAGTTATCCGATTACGATCCCCCACAGCTGGATCGTCTGATCTCTTCCAATCCAATCCGAAAGGACCCGATCCAGTTTGGAAAATATTGAGGATCAGACCTTGGACCTCCTCCCCCAACTCACGCTCCTTACCTGCTGCCTTCTTGCTGCTGTCCACTGCCGCCCGCTGCCTCCGTACTACTGAGAAACAGGCCTTGCGGCCTGTTCCACAATAGAGCGATGGTGCGCCGGGCAACGTCATCACTCAGTGTGCCCTCGCTCTACTGTGGAACAGGCCTCAAGGCCTGTTTCTCAGTAGTACTGAAGCAGAGGGCGGCAGTGGATAGCAGCTAGGAGGCAGCAGGTAAGGAGCATGGGGGGGAGGGGGGAGGGAGGTGGAGATCCCCCTTTACCTGCCAGTGTCCCGCACTGCCGTCCGCTGCTTCCGTACTACTAATAAACAGGCCACAAGGCCTGCTTATCAGTAGTACAGAAGCAGCGGACGGCAGCGCGGGATGCTGGCAGGTAAGGAGCGTGAGTGGGGGGAAGGAAGGGAGAGAGGTGGAGGTCCCCACTCACCCACCACCATGCTTTCCCCATAGACTTGCATTGGGAGAAGGATTTATTTCCCCTAATGCAAGCCTATGGCAAAAACACAAAAAATGGAGGTCTGATTTTCCAATTTTTCCCGATTAAAATCGGGGGAGGGGGGGAATAGGATTGGAAAAAATCGGACTTCCATTTTTTAAAATCGGAATCACTTCCTTTCATTCTGATTTTGGCTGGATCAGATCCAGATCGTGGATTGGTTCCGATCCGCTGCACATCCCTACTTAAAACTGCCTGAATAATAAAGGCCTTACAGTTACCAAAACTGCCACCAAAAAGATTGCCACCAAAAAGAGTATACTAAAGATGTGGTTGAGGGAGGGTGTCTTCTGCATGCAAGTTATGTGCCGTATATAGTAACAACAGCATCACCAACAAATCTGGGGGCCCTGCTCCAAAGACTTTACAATCTCAAAAGTAAAGTCATACTAAAAGAGAAAGAACACTGAAATCAAATGTCATGGGAAGTCAAATACAGTTGTCAAATATTTGAGAGTTACTCGGAAAATATGTGGACATTCAGAGCACCTCTGGGAAATCTTCAGCATAAAAATTCTGAGTAGTATCCTTGGCATGAAGTTCATTTGACTTTGGATCCTGTGAATTGCACTGGACTGGATTTCAGCCAGGGCTTAGGATATTGCCTACTAACGAAACAGACAGACTATTTTACCATAGGTGGAGTAGTCACCAGGAGAGCTTACCTTGTGGCTTTATAAGTTTACCTTGGAGCCAGCCCCAAGACAAGCTCAACTTCTCACCTTTGTCCCAGGGTTAATTCCAGAATCTGAAATCCCACTTAAAGGAATACAGAAGCAACTGAATCTTTCATGCTCCTTCCAAAGAGCAAACATTTGCCGTCCAGCTGGGTTTGGTGTTGTACATAAGCTTATCTGTTTTAGTTGTCAGAGTGACATAGTTTCCCTTGGTCTGCCATGGGAAACTCATTTATAGGGAGCAGGAAGGAAGCTACATAGCATGCAAGTGATGAAGGACTTGGCAGAAGGCATCTTCCCAATCTTCCAGAGCGTTTTCTGGAATCACACTACCACTGGGAATGATGAAATCCTTTTGACACTGAGGTCATCAGCCACACACACTTCAATGCCAGTTGGCAATAGCTGGCATTCCTGGCATCTGTTTGAAAAGCCAGGCTTTCACTCAGGTCCAAATGAAGCAAGCGTTTCAGATGTATGTGAATAGGAGGCAGGGGACTACTTTCAACTGCTATTGCAGGATGTTCCTTCCAGCCCAACCCATGCTTTCTCAGGACACACGAATCTCAACATGTCATAGAATCATAGAATCATAGAACAGTAGAGTTGGAAGGGGCCTAGAAGGCCATCGAGTCCAACCCCCTGCTCAGTGCAGGAATCCACCTGAAAGCATGCCTGACAGATGGCTGTCCAGCTGCCTCTTGAATGCCTCTAATGTGGGAGAGCCCATTATTCCGCGTCCTGCACTCTGGGATGATCGAGAAGAGATCCTGGCCCTCCTCTGTGTGACAACTTTTCAAATATTTGAAGAGTGCTCTCATGTCTCCCCTTAGTCTTCTCTTCTCAATGCTAAACATGCCCAGTTCTTTCAGTCTCTCCTCATAGGGCTTTGTTTCCAGACCCCTGCAGGCAATTTCTCTGTGTTCAGGGAATAAGTCCTTCTGGAAGATGAGTGATGGGAGGGGGTTTAGTTCACAGGTGTGCTAGGGGAACCGCTTCCCCCTGTGACACTGGCTCTATTCTACCAAAGGACAAGTTCTTTTCATCCCATAGAGCTGGCTCAGAAGCAAGCACTTAAACCAAAACACGAAGGAGCCAAGCGTGAGTAACTGGAATCTTTTAGTCAAGGTAGCAGGGTGCCCACGTAAGGTCCTCTGAGAGCAATCAGGATGAGATCAGAGAACTTCCAGAAATGAAGTTGTACTGAGAAAATAGAATAAAATATCAATTAAAGGGCCAACTAGTGGAGCCCTCCTAGAAATAGGAGAGAGGGGAGAGGTATCAGGGAAATTGGGTGGCCACCTACACAGTGCCAAAAAAGAGGACACGCATCACCAAAAAAGAGGACATGGGTTTGCATCCAATTTGCATGTTGTTCATTAATATGTACAGCTGCAAATTTAGAAATTATGACTATAAGTTAAAGAAATACACGATATCTCACCGTGGTGTGGAAGACCGTGCCCGCTCAGTCTGCTGCCCAGGTGTAGCTGTGGCAACTTCAAGGCCCTGGCGGCCACTCACCCAATGCAGGGTTTTTTTACTTTTGACCAATCAGATTAGTACGCAGCCCTTCAAACAGTGAATGCCTTCAAATAGAGGACTGTCCTCTATCAATTCTAAGACCTGGCTACTGGGATGTTTACAGCATGGCTACCCAATTCAAGTATTCCAGCCTCTGGAAAGGGCAAGGAGAGGAACACTACAGAGAGAAAGGCAAAGTTGGTGGAGGAAAAGAATTATGAAGGGGAGAATGCTGTCATGCCTAGGGCGACCCTATGGAAAGGAGGACAGGGCCCCTGTATCTTTAACAGTTGTTTAGAAAAGGGAATTTCAGCAGGTATCCTTTGTATGCATGCAGCACCTGGTGAAATCCCCTCTTCATTACAACAGTTAAAACTGCAGGAGCCCTACTCTCATTTGTGTCTGGTCAAGTGGGCAGGGCTCCTGCAGCACTAACTGTTGCAATGAAGAAGAGGAGATTTCACCAGGTCCTGAATGCATACAAACAACACCTGCTGAAATTCCCTCTTCATCACAACTGTTCAAGGTACAGGAGCCCGATCCTCCTTTTCATATGGTCATCCCTATTTATACCCGTCCTTCCTTTGCTCTGTCTGAGGTCGAAGGAAAGTCAGTGGAGAGGTAGGTAGACAAACCTGATTAACCCTATATTTACCAAACATCTTTATGCTACTCCACCCCACCCCACCCCACCCCACCCCACCGACACTTAGGGTCTTTTTATCAGCTTTTAACTGGTGTGGACTTAAAATGTGTTTCACATATTTGAAAAGCTTGGACAAATGATAACCTAGCTTACTACCCACTTGCTCTTATCTCCACTAGGACCTTGTCTTCAGCAAGTGACTATTCCCTTGACAGAATCTAGCAGAGAGGCATGAAGTTGGTTCTCCTTCGCTCCCATCACCTGCCGAAAGTGCCGCATGACTCAGGCGTCGGCCTGTGTCCTAGTATGTCACCGCTGCCTCCTTCTAAAGCTTTTAGATAGCTATTTCCTAGATCTCCCTGATAGGATAAGGCCCCCCCAAAGGCCCCCCAAAGGAGATGGCTTCTTGTGCAATCCTTTATACTCAAATACAGACATCCAAGTGTAAAAATGCATATGCATGCTGACACATTACCAAAGGAGGAAGCTGTCTTAGGGCCAAACCAAGCTAAACATGCTCCTAATTACGCATGGTATAGCTGTTCATGATAGATTTCCTTATTCTTGTGTGGGTGTGTGGGTGTGAGTGTCCCTGGTTTGAATCAGGACCATGGCATTCTGGGGGGGGATTACACCCCCCACACATACACATTTACCCCTCAAAATGCCACCTCCCACCGGGGGGGTTTAAAATGGGGGAATCTCTTTTTCATTTTTAACCCCCCGTTGGGGTGGAATTTGGGGGGATATGGGTGGGGGAAGGTTTAACACCCCACCTTCCAGGAGCATTGTGGTCCTGCTCTAAATCAGAACTGTACGTACTTACACAAGCATAATCCAATGTCAGTGGGGCAGCGAATCCGCTCCAGGTTTCAGTCAAAACTCGAAAGGAGCTATCCAAGGTGTGGAGCTCCTTTAGAGTTCTGGCTGGGGCTGCCTCTACAAGAGAGGTTTAAAGCTCTTTCAAGGCGCTTTAAAAAATTTACCTCTACAAAAACGGAGTGCAAATCGGGCATAGAGGCGCGTTATCTCTCCGATTATGCGCATTATCGAATGCGCGTTAAATCGCGAGTTTTATTTTGCTCCGGCTGTTAAAGCGCATTTTGACTATGTGAACAAGTGCTTATGCGCATTAACTACTTGTAAAGCGCATTTTGGTCATCCGTTAATGTGCTTCGCCGCCTCTCGCTGCCTCTTGTGCAGAGGTATTAGGTGTAAATGTGCTTCAGCGATTATGCGCATAATCGCTTAACCGGGCGCAAAAGCGAATCCTTGTAGAGGGGACCTGGTTCTGACTGAAACCTGAAGCAGATTTATCACTCCAGTGAAATTGGAGCCCCCAGCCTCCACTGCACTAAAGGCTAAACTTTTAGTCTCGCCCCCACACTCAGCCCGTCAGTCTATCTAACTCAACACTTCCTACGTTGACTGGAAGCGGATCTTCGAAGTCTCCGGCAGAGCCTCATTCCTAGATGCTACATCAAAGGGAGTTAAGTGGCAACACAGACCATCTCCTCCAACGTTTCAATGGGGAGGCATCAAATGAGTGAACACATGCAAAAATGACATGGACCAAAAATAAACCAACTCATCCATCCTTAATCAATACCTTTGCAAATATGCATGTGGAGCCATGCCGGGGGGGGGGGGGAGCTGGTGATGGTGTTGAAGTTGCAGGGAAATCGTGTCATCAGGTGAAAGGGCTTAGTCCCTCCTTCTGCTGCAAATGTCTTGTTTATTGTTTTAAATTGTTCTACATCACCTTGATGGCTTTTTAACAGATTATTATTATTTTTATTATTATTATTATTTATTGCATTTGTATGCCATCCCATAGCCAAAGCTCTCTCGGCAGTTTACATAAGATTCAAACACTTAAAAACAATATACAAAAATTAAAACTGCAAAAACATACAATATACACATACATTTAAAACCATTATAATAACTTTAAAAGCTATAAACCTAAAACAAAACAAACCCAGGCTCATCAGATATTGCTAAATGCCTGAGAGAAGAGGAAAGTCTTGACCTGGTGCCAAAAAGATAACAATGTTGGCATCAGGCGGGCCTCGTCAGGGAGATCGTTCCACAATTGGGGGGCCACCACAGAGAAGTCCCTCTCCCTTGTTGCCGACCTCCGTGCTTCCCTCGGAGTAGGCACCTGGAGGAGGACCTTAGATGTTGAATGTAGTGTTCGGGTAGGTTCATGTTTGGAAAGGCATTTCATCAGGTATTGTGGTCCCAAGCCAGGTAAGGCTTTATAAGTTAAAGCAGCACCTTGGATTGGGCTTGGAAAAGTACAGGCAGCCAATGCAAGCGGGCCATAGAGGTCTTATATGCTAGAACCTTCTGGTCCCTGTTATCAATCTGGCCGCTGCATTTTGCACAAGCTGCAGCTTCCAAACCATCTTCAAAGGCAGCCCCAAATAGAGTGCATTGCAGTATCTAAACTGGAGGTTAGCAGAGCATAGACAACTGAAGTATATAAATTCTAATAATAAATAAAGTGTTTGCAATTTGCATGTTATCACCACTTTAGAAAAGCATACACAATATCCTGATCCCCATGCACTACCATCAAGGACAAAAAACGGAGGGTATTTCACTGTAGTTAGCCTAAGCACCATAAAAGTGGGAGCATCATTTATAAATCCAGGTGTTTGGATCACATAATACACTTAGACCCCCTCTACAAGAATTTGGTTTGACGCCTGGTTCTCCAATTATGCACATCTTCTCGGAAGCGCTTTATGGCAAATGACTGTATGCGGGAGGTAATTGAGCGCACAACTGGTGGCCTTACCGGTTGTTTGAAATGCGCTTTAGAAGTAGTTAATGCGGAGAATCACTTGTTCACATAGTCAAAATGCGCTTTAACGGCCTGAGCAAAATAAAACTCGCTATTTAACGCGCATTCGATAATGCGCATAATCAGATAGATAACGAGCCTCAACTCCCGATTTGCGCTCCTCTCATGTAGAGGTAAAAATTTTAATGAGACTTGAAAGAGCTTTAAACCTCTTGTGTAGAGGCAGCCTTATTTGTTTGTTTGTTTCTCTCTCTCTCCCTCTACCCTCTCTCAGAGCCCTTGATTATCTGAACTGTATGTCATTGTCAAATTACTTTGGAGGGACACATTATCAGATCCTCTGCCATAGGGGAAAAAAATGTCAGCGACATCACCCAGGAGTTTTACTCACAGCCTTGTAAATCATCCCTTTTTCCCCAAACAACCAAGCTGTCACCCTTGATAAATGGGAAACGTCACAATAATTCAATTCTGAACCGTTCCGAGACGTCATCTTTTGCAATGGGTATAAATTTTGTGGTGCGATGAAACATGGGAGGCCTTTCACAAGGGTTGCCTTTGTGGGGGCTTTAGAGGGCGCTAGTGGGAAAACCTTTTTTTTAAAGCAGGACTAAAAAATTAATGGGCTTGATAATTAGGCAGGGAAACACTGGCTCAATTCGGAAGACACGATAGTCAATGGTGGGTTGACTAACCCTAACCCTCACGCTAACCCTAGGGGGCACTCCCCATACAACATGGTAATAAATAATCAACTGTGGTGTGGATGAGGATCAGCGCTGAGTTGACTGTGGCAGCATTCGGATGACACAATAGTCAAAACAACTGACGATTGTTTCTCCCACACCAGTTGTTTATTGTGTCGTCCGAATTGAGCCACTGTCTTCAGAATTTGGTGATGCTGACATGGGGGATAATGTCACAATGAGAACCGGGCATGGCCGGCTCCGGGTTCGAGTGTTTCCTTGGCAATGTGCCCTGTGGTGAGATCCCCTCCTATGTAGGTCCCGTTAGCGCAGTGGAGTTCACCACCACAGATGGAGCCACCCTTGACATAGCATCACTTGGGTTCATGTGGGACATTTCAATGACAGTTCCCCACTCAAGACATCTGGCACTTAGAGCCAGTTAAAATCCCCAAGGGTGAGTGAACCCAAAGCAGCTAAATGTGGATGGATGATGCTCAGTGGCCACTAAGAGCGCCATCACACCAGCAATTTACTGCACTCTCCCCATGCCTGGTGTGTGGATTTGAAGCACGGTACTCACATGATGCTGTGCCTGTCCTGCTGATACCCCGCCTCTTCCCCAGCCTTTCCTAGAATGCTAAAAGTCTAGATTTTTTTTCCCTAAGCGCATTTAATGCACCCATAAGCCTCCTTGTAGTTTTAAAGGAACTGGGGACTTGAATGGATTGCATCAAGTCCTGGCAGGGAAAAGCCATTTCTCCCAGCAGCTGGCTCCAAGCCTCAATATAAAATCCAAAACTTGCATCCCAGGCTCAAAAGCGTTTTTTAAAAAAAATCATACAAGGCCTAAATCTCTACAGAGACAGGATTGTACTCCCTTTGATACCGCCAAAGAACCAGGCTAAAGCGTCATTCCATTTTTGCCCAGGAGAAAAACAGTCTGGTTGAAGTACAGTGCTCATCTGACAGGACCTGGCTGGAGTTAGAAAGAGAAGGAGAGGGGTGGAGTGGAGTAAAAGAGTAAACGAGCGAAGGAGCAAAAGAGCAGCTCTTCAGGTGAAAGAGATCATGAGCTTGAAGTGCTTTTGCCTCAGAGGAATAAAAAAACATGGAGGCAAACTGGGGGGGGGGGGGATTAGGTGTGATGGAGGTCATAATGCTGACTGTGAGGCTGGAGATAGAAAGCCAGATGGGAAGAGGAATGGAATGGAGTGTTCTGGTGGAGGTTGTGGCTGGCGGGCACACTTCATACTGCAAGATTGTTTTGCGGGTCTCACTTATACGGGTGCTGGGGGCAAATAACACTATGCTTCTGGTGCAATAGGAGTTCGTGAATGCCTCTCTGCAGAAAGCCTCTTTTCAAGGAGCTTTTTGTTGCTCCAATTAAGAAAATGGGTTTTGTAAAGCTATAAAAGCCCATTGGTTCTTGCTTGCAGCAGCAGGGGGGGGGGGGGTTGCAGGGAGGCTTTTCCAGCCTGGCAGTTCTTCCAGAAAACTAGCACAGGGCAGTTTAAAAGTAAAAAAGAAGAAGAAGAAAAGAAGATCCTGCAGCTACCTTCTAAATATAAAAGGTATGTGGAAACCCTGACCCCCTCCTTAAGAAGAAAATTATTCAAAATTCTCCCCCTCCATGTGAAAGAGGCAGAAAAAAAACAATGCCCCATTCACAGGGAGAGAAAATTTTAAAAATCTGCAAAAATAGGTCCTGGCTTTGGCACACCACTAATATCAACTTTCCAAAAGTTGGTGCCATCAGATGTGTTGCACTCCAACTCCCATCATTCCCAGCCAGCATGATTCCTTCATAGAATCATAGAATAGTAAAGTTAGAAAGGGCCTCTAAGGCCATTGAGTCCAACCCCCTGTTCAATGCAGGGATCCACCTTAAAGTATCCCTCACAGATGGCTGTCCAGCTGCCTCTTGAAAGTCTCTAGTGTGGAAGAGCCCTCGACCTCCCTAGGTCATTGGTTCTATTGTCGTACTGCTCTAACAGCCAGGAAGTTTTTCCTGACGTCCAGCCGGAATCTGGCTTCCTGCAACGTGAGCCCATTATTCCGCATCCTGCACTTTTTGGTCCTGACCTACCTTTTAGTCTATCTCCTGGTTTGTCATTTTAGTTCTAACTTCTGGCTTTCTCTTTCATCTGCCTGCTCCTCAGGTCTAGTTCCTCCTAGTTCCTCAGCCATGATGTGACTCCCTGTCCCAACTCATTGCTCCTGGCTCATCTTAGACCACTTCCCATGGCTTGGACACAGCGCATACTTTTCAGGACTGTTGTGAGGCTGCAGCATCAGAATATAGGTGATGCATTCTGAACGCCCTAGAGTGCTCTATAAACATGAACCCTATGTAGAAGTGCCTCTCTGCAGCCATTTGTGAAAGCGCAAAGGGTAGTTAAGGTGCATGAGGAATAAGTTGTGATCATTATCGCAACTGAAAGGTGTGGGCTTTGATGCCAAAATAGAACAGCCGGTGGTTGGCTTGCCCATCCAATTACAAAGAGATTTTTTTAAAAGCATCTCCTTGCCTGACAGCGTGAAATGTCTGTGATTCCTCCCCACCCCCTTATGGGTCCACAGATGTCTGTTTCCAAACGGGTGGGTTACAAGGCCCAGCCGATGCTGGAAGCCATGTTCTTTGTTGAAAGATGCCGCATGTGGTCTGTGTATCTCCAGACTTCAGAGTTTCCGAGCGTGACATCTTTCATCCTAATCATCGCACTCGCGGAGAGGAGAACATGTGGCTTCCAGATTCCTTTTCTGCCCGAGGACAAGGCTACATCTCTTAATGATCCATTTCCAGTTAAAACCTACACTTTAAAACAACGCTGGCTTGACATGGTGGGATGTCCTGACCAGCCAGTTGAAGCCAAACGAACCAAGGGGAGCAGACACAGCGCGGAAAAACGTGCCTGACTTGCAACAACGAGTTGAAAGGTCTACACTGTGTCTGATGCTTGTGAGGGTTTTGGACCTGGCATCAAATCTTATCCCAGTAACAGATGAGCAGAATATTTTTTTTGCATAGATTTTTTTTTGCCGGGGGGGGGGGGGGGGCAGCTCACTGGTGGAGCACCTGGTTCTCAAGCAGAAGGTCCCAGTTCCAATCTCTGGTTAGGAGTGGGCATGCAAAACATATCCCCATTCTTTCTGCAGAATTTTCTGCTTTTCTACCCCATGGTCTCGGATTTCCTCTGGAACTTCAGGGAATGTCTCAGGCACCCTTGCTTTGAGCTTCAGCCGACATAAATTGCATGTGCTTTGGACTGGGCATTCAAACTCATGCCCAAATGCGAATTCAACTACCTATCCAAATGTACGTTCAAACGCAGGAGCTGTTCATTCATCTCCAGTACTTTCTGTGTAGAATGGGGGCCCTTTGCATCAGCTCCAGGGCTTTCACACAGGAAGCCTATTTGGATGAAGATTCAAATGCATGTTCTATGGTGATTCACATCTTAACAAACTTCAGAACATAAGAATATAAGAAGAGCCCTGCTGGATCAGACCAAGGGTCACTCTAGTCCAGCACTCTGTTCACACAGTGGCCAACCAGCTGTCGACAGAGAACCACAAGCAGGAGACGGGTGCAACAGCACCCTCCCACCCATGTTCCCCAACAACTAGTGTATACAAGCTTACTGTCACTGACACTGGAGATAGTACACAGCTATCAGGACTAGTAGCCCTTGGTAGCCTTCAGGAATTTATCCAACCCCCTTTTAAAGCCATCCCAATTGGTGGCCATCGCCACATCTTGTGGCAGTGAATTTCACAGTCTAACTATGCACTGTGTGAAGAAGTCCTTTCTTTGATTTGCCCTGAATCTCATATCAAGCTCATGCAAAAGTGTCCACATCCAGTGGAAGCTGGTGGCTCCAAGGGGCTGTGAATCCGCTTTGGATTACAGTCATGACCAGCCAGAACTCTAAAGGAGCTAACCAAGGTACTGAATCTATTTGAGCGATAGAGTTCCATCCCTTGGATAGCTCTTTCAGAGCTTTGGCTGACTGTGACTGAAAACTGGAATGGATTTACAATCTCACTGATACCGGAGCTACTAGCCTCCACTGGTCACATCTGTCCTCCATTTCCCCTCTCTGACTAGCACAAAACTCTGGGTGTGGAGCTGCCAGCAATGTTTCTCCCCTATGAGAAATAGATTTTATAGAATCAGTGATAATGAGGGTTCAAGAGAATTGCCCATACCAGTGGAACTACAGTACCCAGATTAGAAATTGCCGAGGCATCCCCAGTTCAAGAATCTGAGCCAGTGCTTGAGTTGACAATGCAATTCTGCCAACAGAAATTCAAAGAACATGTCAGAGATGACTCCCACAGCAAAATGTTCGAGGAATGTTGAGGGAATCCCAAAGTTTTAGAACTAGTGAAACCTTCCATCCCACAGAAGTATTTGTCTATGTTGGGAGTGGATGGGAGATAAGGTGTGTCCACTTTGCAAGACCAGGTTGGACCAGTGGGATCATCAAAACAGAGCTCATTTAGCAAGGACACTGATGTCATCTGCCACCTCACATCCCCCAGAATTCCCTGCTCCTTCTGAGCTTAACTGCAATCCTCACAGTAGCTGGGAGGAAAAGAATTCCCCCAGCAAAACGTATTTCGTTCTCTCTGGTAATGCAAAGTATTTTGGGGTGGCTGGTTGTTGAAAAGGCAATTAAGACCCATTCGCTTTGGTCTTCTCCAGGTTGTAATGGCCATAGACAAAAAAGAAGAAGAAAACACATACCTCATCGACGTAGCAATACGGAATGACAAAAATGTTGATGAAAAGGAAGAGGAAAAGAGAGAGAAATATACATGGAAGTCAAAGAATTATGGCAACAGGAAAAGGTCACAATTATCCCGTTAGTCACATCAGTCACCGGCATCACATCAAAAACCTATACAGAAAACATCCAGAAACTGGGCCTACCAAAATACATCCTCACCAACATCCAGAAAGCAGTCATAATTAAAACATGCTCAATGGTCAGAAAATTCCTGAATCAGTAAAAGACAGCATGACCTGGCAAAGCCCATTTTTATTTATTTATTTATTTATTTATTGCATTTCTATACCGCCCAATAGTCGAAGCTCTATGGTATGTCTGTCTAGAAAAAACACCATGAGCGAGAAAGAGATTAATAATAATAAAAATAGTAATATAACCTGACCTTTAGCTGGACACGGCTTACAACAAATCCACCTGGGATTGGCCACTTCCAGTTACTCATGCTTCTGAAATCCTCAACTTCTTCTAGACATCTGCATTGGCTCCACATTCTACACAATATATACGTTCCCGTCTAGGTGTCTCAGCTCAGCTCAGTTGTCCAGGTATTTGGTGACGTGCCAAGTTTATGTTCAAGATGTTAGCAATGAGATATCTAGCAGCTCAGAGGTTGCAATTTATTATTATAGTTATTGTCTTGGGTGTTATTTGTTTTGCGTGGGGGGGGGGGGTGTTTTTCATGCTTGTCTGCCCTGAGGGCATTTGCCAATTGGGCAGTATATAAATGTAATGAATAGATCGATGGCACGGTCTACTTAAAGTTCTATGTTTTGATCTTGTAAAGCTAGCTCAACTCTGGAACTACCTGGGACATGCCCTCAGGTTACTGTTGGGGCTTTATTTCGGATGAGTGGGGGAATGTGATGATTTTCCTTTCCAGCGTTGGACTTTAGGGAAACTGTCTATCCAAAAACCCACATCATTAGAAGAAAGTGCTTGGGATTTTCCCACCCAACCGCACCAATTCAGTTCAGCTCGAAAGTTACGCTCTTTCTATAATAAAATGGTTAAGATTTAAAGTGCCGTAAGTAGGGGACACTTGAGGAATCCAATCTTTGAGAATTCTGGTGCGAACAGGCCTGTCCCACAGCTCCCAGGCTAATGTGCGCATCAGAACGGATTGCTCCTTGGGAAATTTCACAATGGAGCTCCCAGCTAAAATACTAATACTAATAATCATCTGCATTCGAAAATGTATAATTCGGATTTTAAAAAGGTTTGTAAATGGATATAATGTGAGAAAATTCACTCATAAACATGTATTAAAACATGACTTTTCAAGATTTTTTTTTTTTTTAAATGCACATGAATGGAGAAATAGGATCGGAATGAACGTATGAAGCAACATTGACATGGCCCAGGAATAGATTGATCTGAGCATCACTAGTCATAAGTCCACAATCACAAACATTCCACTGAATCCCAGACGCTGGGGGAGGGTGCTTGCTTTTGTCCTCATGTCCTGCTTGTGGGCTTCCCATGGGCATCTCGTTGGGTCGCTGTATTGCTTGGCTGGATAGGCCTTGGATCTGATCCAGCACACTTTTCTTGTATTCTTATGTGCCTTATCTCCTTCGGTATTGGAACTGACTAACAAAGCTACCCTTGTCTTGTGAGATCACAACTTTTAATTCCAACGTGTGTCTGCGTGGTCTCTTCCCTCGGCCACTGAAAGCTCCATGTTGCATCATCAAGTCAACATGGAGAATTTTCCTCGTCGGAGTGGAAATTTCAATAAATGTCTTGCCTGGCAAAGCTACGGAGGTCTTTTCCCTTGTTATTCAACTCTGTGCAGGGGGCTCCACTAGGAAATGAGCATTCATGTAACTATTTGCAGGGGAACAGTTCCCTTATTAACACACGCATGATTAAATAATAATAATAATAATAATAATAAGAAGAAGAAGAAGAAGAAGAAGAAGAAGAAGAAGAAGGATTATTTACTGACTCTGTAAAAGACAGCATGACTTGGCAAAGCCCGTCATGTCCGTCTAGAAAAACCACCACGAGCGAGAAAGAGATGATAATAATAATAATAATAATAATAATAATAATAATAATATATCACAGCTCTGGGATTTCCCTAGGGAACTTTCCCTTCTCCATTATTCTGGCATTGCAAAACCAGAGCAAATGCTGCAAGCGATGGGAGGCGTTTCACTCATAAATAAATTGGTTGCTCAGGTCTTTTGCCAGAAAAGTGACATAAAATCTCTTCTTCCAATTTCTTAGACAGCTGTAAAATCAAGGCCCTTTTGGCGTAGGGTTTGTGCATCTCTCCATTTCACAACCACATGGACACCCTTTCCTAGAGCTCCCTGTTGTCGGCAGGATCACTTGCACCCAGAACCTCCCCCTAGCTCACATGCTGGCATCTCAGGGGCAGTAAAGTCCAGGGAAGTTTGTTTGTTTTAAAGTAGGTTTTTCAACCACTGAATGCCCTGTCAGAGACCCCACACTAACATAAAGAAGCAGCAACATCAAATGAACACAAAACATCCTTTGCTCCTTACTTACACGCTCTATCATAAGGACATCAGAACATCAGAAGAGCCCTGAGGCTGGATCAGACCAAGGATCCATCTGGTCCAGCAATCTGTTCCCACAATGGCCAACCAGCTGTTGACCAGGGACCAGCAAAGCAGGATATGGTGCAGCAGCACCCTCCCACCCATCTTCCCAAGCAACTGGGGCACCCAGGCTTACTGCCTCGGATAATGGAGGTAGCACAGAGACATCAGGACTAGTAGCTATTGAGAGCCCCCTCGCCCTGACCTTGACTCAAATCCCAACCCAGCCCTACCTAGAGACATCAGGGATCAAACCTGGGGCCTTCTGCATACAAACCAGGGGTTCTACAACCCTTCCATTCCCACGAATCCTTGCAGCAGCTCCTCATGACCTTCACCTGGCCAATAGGCAACGTGAAGCCGAGAAACGGTGGCTTACATAAAGCCACCTAGAGCGTCATCCCAAGCGGGGTTTATCCACTTTTCAGCACCGGGCTCGCTCAGGGTGAGAGAAAAGCAGGAGGGGGACGACATCATGTGAGTCCAGCGCTGAAAAAGTGGATCAAAGCCGTGGCGGGTGTGCATCAAGCCCCACGTGTGATGACGCTCCTAACGAGTTTGTACCGGGGGAGAGAATTCAACTGGAGCTTTCTCATTTCATGGCTCAGTCCCTGCCCCGCACTGAAAGCTGACGACCAGCAGAGGAGAGGGCGTTCCCCACTTGATGCATATGGTTTGAATGACTTGGCTGCTGAAGGAAATTAAGTGACACAAGTGTAATTGCAGCAAAGTAAAACACCCCCACTCACCCCCACACACACATCTTGCTTCCAGCATCTGGTCACAATCAGAGAATGGATTTCAGCCCCATCTAGTGGTGCATGACAACTTGTGTTCCCCCCCCCCCCTTTCTAGCAAATCACAGAGGAATCACCTGGGGAGGCTCTCCAGGCAAAATTCGAATTCTACATGTTTCTTCCTCTGGTGTCTTTGTTGATGTGACTGGTAAAGAAAACTCTTCTGCTACAACCCAAGATTCCTTGGAGGCTCTGAAATGCAGGAACCACGGATGACGACAAATTCATTCACTGCTGATACATGGAATTCCCCACTGCAAGTTGTGGTTATCGTCACTGGTATTGATCGCTTTAGAATGCGACAGAAGTATGGACGAGGAGGTCTTTTAGAAAGCCCGTTGGCCATCATAGCTAAGCACAACCTCTATGTCCTAGTTGCACTGTGCTGAGGACATAGCATGGGGAGACCACCATGTTCCTCTTCTAGCACCCACATGCATCTCTCTGACCACTGATGGGGACAAGATACATCCCCAAGGGAAAGGCGCCTGAGACCTTGGTCACCTCTCTAAGAGCACATAACAGCCTTCTAAGTGTGCATAAAAGATTAACCATGAAGGTGCTTTTGTTTGATCTGAGGGATCACTATGGGCCATAAAATTGTTCGTGGACTGCCCAGAGGGCTTCAGCTTTTGGACGGTATAGAAAAGCAATGAATAAATCAATAGGCAGGCAGGCATTGAAATAAGGGCAGCGTGTGTGTGTAAGAATCCATCAGTTCACAACTGGACAGAGCCATCTCAGCAGCAGCCCCCGTTTGACAGAGTTTCGTTCCAAGAGATACTTCCCCACAGAGCAGCACTAGGAGATTTTTTGTTCTTAAGGAGACAGAGGGAAGCTTTTTATTCAGACAAGCTTTTCATGACCCAGGGAGACTTTTCACGCATGATTCTGTGTGTGTGTGTGTGTGTGTGTTTAAGTTTATAGTTAAGTAAACAGAGGGGTATACCAGCGAGGGCCAAATGAGATGTGATGGGGAAAACATTTTTTTGTGATTTCATGTCACTGTCTCATTCCCATATAATGCAACACCCCACTTATTGTGTGTGTGTGTGTGTGTGTGTGTGTGTGTGTGTGTGTATATATATATATATATTTGGGATCTTCTTCTCAGCAGATAAACGTGGCTGCCACCATGACATCTGCTTAACGTTGGCCCTGAATTGGACAAATGCTTGCTTGGGAACATGCGGATCATAGCAACGGGTTGGGATTGGCTGGATCTTCCTGCTGATGTCCATTCAAGGGTAAACACCAGCGTGTTGCTACATAATGTGGGAAACAGACCCTAGAACAGGGGTGCAGAACCTCAGGCCTTGGGCCAAATCTCGTCCTCCTGGGTTTCCCAGATGGCCATGTCCGCTTCTCCAGCCCTTGCCCCTTTCGCCTGACTGCTGAGACTTTGGTGGTTCCCAGATTTTGTGGGGATTCCCCCCCCCCACTCTACTGGTAGGAAGAGTTTTAAGCCAAAATATGCTGGCCTTTTTGGCCACGCCTCCTTTGCCTTCAGCCCCGCCCAGTAGAATGTGGCCCCCGAGAGCTCCTCTGAAAGGGAATCCAGCCTGTGGGCTGATAGAGGCTCTGCGCCCGTGAACAACGACGCAGTCCCTTTGAGCAATGCTTTCCTCCTTCCCGTTTTCTTATTCCGGCGTGCTTTTTGGCACATGAGCCACGTCGTCCTACTCTGGGATGATGCGTCACGACCCACGTGGATTTTATCTTCTTTCATTTGTTGAAAGGAAGATGAGAATGTCTCCTTTTGAAATGTATAAATAAATAAATGAGGACGTGAAATCCAAGCAAGGGTTCATTTTTGGAAAATAAGAATAACGTGCTCCAAACGGGTCAGGGGCCAGGTGGACGGAACATTCCGTGCGTTCGGCAAAACGTTCTCTCCGCATGAATCTCCCAGAAAATGCTGGTTGGCCTTCATTGTTACCTCTCCAGTGAGAAGTGGAAAAGAGAGAGGGGGGGAGAGGGGAGAGAGAGAGAGAGAGAGAGAGAGAGGGAGAGAGGGAGTGAGAGAGAGAGTTTTCTTGCAAAATGGTCTTTCAGCAGCCAAGACCTCTCCATGCCAGCAGTCGGCTCCAAGACCACCACAATAGACATCCGTGGTCTCAGGTGCCAGCAGGGAGCTCCGCTCGAGCCCCAGATGTTCCTGCTGGAAGAAAATAACGCCCGGGGTTCTGGCATCTGGGCCCATCAGCTGCCAAGAGGCAACTCAGCTGCAGCTGCAGGTGTTGCCGTTGTCGCTGGCACGCTCCGAGGAAGGCGAGGAGAGGAGCGCGAACCCGACACCCCCGAGAGGATGTGTTTTCGGCTTAGCACAGCATCTGCATCACGGGCCCTCCCAAAGGCTGGGGCTGCTTAGAGGAATCCCAAATGCTCCTGCCGCCCCTTCAGTGCCGGCCTGCTCAAAGCATTAGGCATGCAGCAGGCTTGAAATGTGCGGATCTGACGGCACAATGCCCCACGCTTTCTGCTCCCTCGGATCGTTTCTATTATTATTATTATTATTATTATTATTATTATTATTATATATTTATTTATATCCCGCCTTTTTCCCAATAACGGGACTCAAGGTGGCTTACAAATTAAAACATGTGTTAGGCTAGTCCCTGAAATCTAGGCAACAGCTACCACTGAAACCTGGGCATCCAGGCTCAGGGCTGAATCCAAGAGTACACCCAAGCTGCGAACCTGTTTCTTCAGGAGGAGTGTAACCCCATCCAACACAAGCTGAATCCCTGTTCCCTGATCTGCCTTTCAACTGACCAGGAGCACCTCTGTCTTGTTTGGATTAAGCTTCAGTTTGTTTGCCCTCATCCAGTCCATTGCTACCTACAGACACCGGTTTAGGACCAAATCAGCTTCCTTGGAATTGGGTGGAAAGGAGAAGTAGAGTTGGGTGTCATCAGCATATTGGTGGCACCACACTCCAAAACTCCAGACAACCTCTCTGGACAACCTCTTCTATTGCCCTTTTGACTTGCCTTGCTTGCTTTACAATCTTTATGGTGTGGATAGGGAGATATTTTTCTGATACTGATAGATCCCACTGGGGTCATCCCATGAAACTGATGGGTGGGAGATTCAGGACAGATAAAAGGAAGGACTTCTTCACACAGCGCATAGTTAAACTCTGGAACTCACTGCCACAAGATGTGGCAATGGCCACCAATTTGGATGGCTTTAAAAGGGGGTTAATTCCTGGAGGAGAAGGCTATCAATGGCTACTATACACCCAGATGACAACTACGACCCTCAGAGGAGGCCCTACTGGCCATTCCGAAAATAACGGAATGCGGCCATGAAGATCCTTGATGGCGGGCCTTCTCTGTAGCAGCACCCACCCTCTGGAAAACTCTCCCTCGTGTGGTTCGGGAGGCAGAAAACATAACATCTTTTAAATGCCTCCTGAAAGCATACCTTTTTATACAGGCTTTCCCCGGTTTTTAACTTAGCTGGTTTTTATATTGCTTTTTAAAAAACGTTTAATGTTTTAAATTCATCTATACTTGTTTTATGGTTTTTAATTGTACACTGCCCAGAGAACTTCAGCTGATGGGCAGTATAAAAATTTAATAAAATAACTAACTAACTAACTAACTAACTATATAAATAAATAGTCCTGATAGCTATGTGCTACCTCCAGTATCAAAGGTAGCACATAGCTACCTATATACGCCAGTAGGCCTATATGCACCAGTTGCTGGGGAACATGGGTGGGAGGGTGCTGTTGCACTATGTCCTGCTTTGCTGGTCCCTGGTCGACACCTGGTTGGCCATTTTGTGAACAGAACGCTGGACTAGATGGACCCTCAGTCTGATCCGGCATGACACTTCTTAAGTTCTTACGGCTTTCACCCTCGTCATGCTACTTAAGCATTCATCCCTTTGTTCATTCGGTCATTCATGGATTCGCCCACTTTGCCCCTCTGAAACAGTGATCCCCAAAGCAGCAAGCAATGCAGTAAAACAACAGGCCAGCAGTAATTAGAATATTAACAAACCACCCTTTTTAAATAATAATAATAATAATAATAATAATAATAATAATAATAATAATCTACAAACAGCAGCAATAAAATATCAAATGCAATCAATGGCAGGTGAGAAATAGAACATCAAAATATGTTAGCAGTAGGAAAAATCAAAAGCTTGCTGCAATTCCCACCACCACCACCCAGACCACAATGGAACGTCATTGACAAGGAGCGAGTGCCACTACAGAAAAGACCCTTCCCATGATACCATGAACTTTTACTTCATAAGGCAGTGGTACGTACACTTAGAAAACAACCTGAGAGAGGCAGGCAGGCAGGTTCATTTTCAGAGAGTACTGTTCAGCCCAATCCTATGCCAGTCTACTCGGAAGTATGTTCCGCTGGGTTCAGTATGAGCTATGCTCAGAACTGCATGCTTGGGGCTGCAGCCTCAGAATATTATGTCCCCTCTTGGAGACAGGGGACGAAGGAATTCATGATAAAGTAAGATTTGAAACTTTACTCACAGTGCAGTCTTTTCCCATCACGCTGCTATCTGAGATTAACTGGATTTACCAGGGATAGAATGCAGAATTGTCTATTTGCCAAGAATAAACTCTACAGCTGAGTTAATGCTCTGTGTACAACGACTGTCAGGCCAACGAACGCACGGAAAACACTCATCTTTTGCATTCATAGGTAGAAGTTCGCATTCAAAGTATGAATTCAAATGAAGAACCGGAAATGGTGGGCACTTTTCAAATATCCATGTTAGGTTTTACATGGTAGGTGGGCTTCGAAGCTCAGGAGCCAGGATCTGGGCTGGTGAGCTCACCACAGAGCTATGTGTGGAGGGCTTGGCACCCTTGGAGGACCAGAGCGGACAGGTTCTCTCCTTATGATTGGCACACAATATGAGGCCTCCGGATTGGCCAGGCTTGGTCTCAATCAATGTTTTGGCAATGTGAGACCTTCAGATGTTGTTGGACTCTTTATAATTCGAAATGCCCCATCAGCCCTAGACAACATGGTGAGCGATGGGGTGGCCAGGTGTCCTACTTCCCAGAGGACAGTCCTTTGGTTTGGAGAGCTGGCAGAGGACATTAAAGGTGTCCTCTTTTGATGGGAGGAAGTCAGCAGGGGCCTTGAAGTTGGCCGTCCACAGTTAGTATGCGGACAGTGGACTGAGCAGTAGGAACACAGCCATTTCAACCATAGTGAGTAAGGGTGACCATATGGAAAGGAGGACTGGGCTCCTGTTTCTTTAACAGTTGCATTGAAAAGGGAATTTTAGCAGGTGTCATTGGTATGCACGCGGCACCTGGTGAAATCCCCCCTTCATCACAACAGTTAACATTCAAAGCCCTAAACGGCTTGGGGCCAGGTTATCTGAAGGAACGCCACCTCCCATATGTGCCTGCCTGGACCCTAAGATCATCCTCAGGGGTTCTTCTCCGTGAGCCCCTGACAAAGGAAGTGAGGCTGGTGGCTACCAGGAGGAGGGTCTTCTCTGCTGAGGCAACCCGGCTGTGGAATGAGTTCTATAGAGAGGTTCACCTGGTGCCTATATTATACTCCTTTAGAAGGCAGGTGAAGACCTTTTTCGTTTCACAGTGTTTAAACAGTTTTTCAGTTTGATTTTTAACCTTGCTCTTTAAATTTGTATTTTAAATCCTTATCAATTTCTGCATGGCCGCTCAGTTTTTATTCTGGTTGTGCTTTTACACTGTATTTTTTTATACTGTTGTTGTTTTATATGATGAATGGTTTTTATGGTTTTAATTTTTGTAAACCGCCCAGAGAGCTCCGGCTATTGGGCAATATAGAAATGCAGTAAATAAATAAATAAATAAATAGCTGCCCTGAATGACCAGGTACAAAAAAGAGCAGGGCTCCTGCAGCTTTAACGGTTGTGATGAGGAGGGGATTTCACCAGGTGTTGCATGCAAACCAAGGACACCTGCTGAAATTCCCTTTCCTATGCAACTCTTAAAGATACAGGAGCCCTGTCCTCTTTTCCATAGGGTCACCCTACGTTGAGACAGAGTTATCATTTCAACATTTGCACCAATACATGTTCAAATGTTATGAGAATTGGTGTGCTCTTTTGTACCCTTTTTGGGTGATGCGTACGGGGCCACCCCATGGTAGGGTGACCAGATAAAATCCAGGTCAGGGCTCATGTAACTTTAACAGTTGTAGAGAAAAAGGAATTTCAGCCAGTGTCATTTGTATGCAGTTAGTTCCTGGTGAAATTCCCTCTTCATCACAACATTTAATGGTGCAGGCACTATACTAGAGTGACCATATAGAAAAGAAGGCAGGGCCCCTGCAACTTTAACTGTTGTGATGAAGAGGGAATTTCACCAGGAACTAATTGCATACAAATGGCACTGGCTGAAATTCCCTTTTCTCTACAACTGTTAAAGTTACATGAGCCCTGACCTGGATTTTATCTGGTCAGCCTACCCTATGGGATCTGCCTGGAATTCATGCTACAAGCCTGGACCCTTTTGCTGGCTGGCAAGTGAAGCGCTGTGCTAGGCCAGCTGTGCTTCACAAGGCAGCAAGACAGCTGCCCCAAGGGAACATGGGATGGAGAAGCCCACCTTCAAGACTGGATTTGGATATGGCTGCCTGCAGCCCTGGCATGGCCCTGCCATCTAGGTGCACCGGAGTTGCAGCGCATGCAGAGTGTTTTTGGTGACATGCATCCGCACACTCAAGGACTTATTTCTCAGGCCATCTCAAAACACATTTAGGATGAGGATGGAAAGCCAACAGCTCCCCCTGCTGGCTGCTTTTAGGTCTGACTGCCATGACTCTGGCCTTGTGAGATGGATGAATACATGCTTCAAGGAGCACTCCGTGACTAGGGCGAGGCAAAGGTCATCGCAGGTCCCTCAAGGAGCTGGTTGCACAAGGGGCAAGCCTTAGGAATTGCTGGCTTGTTTGCCTTTGCAACTCTAAACCTTCCCAAGCTACAAGGCATTTCTCATGGGCTGGGCCAGTAAAGTAAATCAGCCCTGCAGGATAGATCAGTATTAGCTAGCACTGTGCCAGAAATATCTCCTATGGAAATTTCGACCATTTTCATTCGATTTCATAGAAAAGACATCGCTTTCGAGAAGAAATTCAAAAGAGAAGAAATTCTGAAGAAATTCGCATGGGTTTGGTTCAAGGTTCTTGTGCTAGGCTGACCAGATCAAACCCAGGTCAGGGCTCATGAAACTTTAACAGTTGTAGAGAAAAAGGAATTTCAGCCAGTGTCATTTGTATGCAATTCGTTCCTGGTGAAATTCCCTCTTCAGTGCAACAGTTAAAGTTGCAGAGCCCTGCCTTCTTTTGTATATGGCCACTCTAGTATAGTGCCTGCACCTTTAACTGTTGTGATGAAGAGGGAATTTCACCAGGAACTAACTGCATGCAAATGACCCTGGCTGAAATTCCCTTTTCTCTACAACTGTTAAAGTTACATGAGCCCTGACCTGGATTTTATCTGGTCACCCTATCTTGTGCCCACCTTACTAAAGGGATGAGTGAAGAGGGGTGTGTGAGTGCCCTTGTCTTTTATTGCACAGTCCTCTCTCTGACAGCCTGT
The DNA here is from genome assembly GCA_029215795.1 of Anniella stebbinsi. NCBI lineage: Eukaryota > Metazoa > Chordata > Lepidosauria > Squamata > Anniellidae > Anniella > Anniella stebbinsi. The sequence goes on from JARDYH010000001.1 coordinate 368,488,576, forward strand.
AGCCTCCTTGGCTTCCCACTCAGGGGAAAACATCATGAATTCATTCCTCCCGTAGGGCCTTTTCAGGTCAGGAAGTGCAGGCAGGCCTGGCAGACTGCAGAGCAATGGCGAGATGTGTAACAGTAAGAAAAATATAGACAGGACCCTCAGCCACCTCACAGCAATTAGTTTTAGGTAAGGTCAAAAACACCACCAACACACATTCAAAATGAATTAGAAACTGCCCTGAGAATCAGGCAGAAAAATGGAAGCCCCTTTCATGGGGGAAGGAAGCCGTGAGGAAATTCCTGAACTGTTTCTTTTCTTACCTCCTAGAAAGAAAAGAATTTTACTTCTTTTCAGAATTTTCTCCACATTTTCTTCACCATCATTTTTGTGGTGGTGGCTGCATTCCCTCCCCTCCATGCCCTGGAGTGATGCAAGGTACCTGGGGCATTGTGGAGGATGCAAAATGGGGGCCAGGTCACTTGCAGTAAAAGTGCAAAAAAACCAAAAAAAAACACCCAAAAAGCCTTAGGAAAAGAAAGTAAGTAAGAAAGAAGCTGTCCTGCATCCCTTGCCAATGGTGATGCCTACCTGTCAGAAATTATTGGAGAATTTCTCCTCCCATTGGAGAACTTTGGTGAAATTGTCCCCCCAATTTATCTACCCACAAATACGGTGGGGGATTTTGAGAGGCCGCTTGTGCACAGCTCGGGAATTAGTACCCCCACGTTGCAGATGTGACCAGATGTCTGGTTTCCCCACATCTGGAAATGGGGGGGGGGCAAATGGCATCCAGGGGGAATTTTAAATATTTCCATTATTGTCCGGAAGTTATACCTGGATGGCCGCACGGGAGAGGCCAATTTTTGGCACTTCTGGAATTGGCCCTCTCCCGCCTCTCCCGCATGGCCTCCAGCCTCCTAGGGGTTTGTAACAATGGCGACGAGCCCTGAGGAGCGTGGATGCCTGCATAGAAGAGGCAGGTGTGACCGATTTTGTCACTTCCAGAATCGGCCCTCTCCTGCCTCTTCTACACGGCCTCCAGCCTCCTCGGGGTTTGTCACAATGGTGAGGAGCCCCGAGGAGCCCGGAAGTGCGCGCGGAAGAGGGCCGATTTCCCCCTCTTCCAGAAACGGGCATCTTCTGCTCCACAAGGAGCCCAGATGCTGGTGTGGGTGAGGCGGCGGTGGCAGCAGCATGACCAGTGGCGGCGGCAGTGGCAACGGCGGTGGCAGCGTGGAGGTAGTGGCAGCAGCGCCGGGTGAGGTGAAGGTGCAGCTTGTGCAGGCGTGCAGCCGTGCCTGTGAGTCTCAAGGGCAGTGGTGGAGGCTGGTGGATTTACTGCCCCAAAGGCATAGGAGACACCAGCCTCCATTGCTCAGAGGGATGCATTTATTTCTTTTTATTTTTATGGATTGTTGTTGTTGGTGAATATGAATAGGATTCCTAATAGCTGTACAGGATCAAGTGATAGCCACCAAGTACTACCAAGAATATATCATAAAAGATAAAAGGGTAACAACAGACCTATGCAGGAAATGCCATCAGCTCCAAGAAACAATAGACCACATAACAGGAGGATGTAAAATTCTGGCAGGAATGGACTATACAGACAGACACAGTACAGCTGCAAAAATAATCCACCAACAACTGGCCATCAAATTCAACCTTGTCAAACAATCTACACCGTACTATACATACTCACCGACACAACTTTGGAAAATGCAGATCATAAAATATACTGGGACAGAAGAATTCATATGGACAATACCCTGCAACCGACCAGACATAACGGCCATAGACAAAAAAGAAAAACACACATACCTCATCGACATAGCAATACCGAATGACAAAAATGTTGTTGAAAAGGAAGAAGAAAAGAGAGACAAATATACACCACTGGCCATGGAAGTCAAAGAACTATGGCAACAGGAAAAGGTCACAATTATTCCGTTAGTCACCTCAGTCACCGGCATCACAACAAAAAATTATACAGAAAAACTTCAGAAACCGGGCCTCCAAAAATACATCCACACCAACATCCAGAAAGCAGTCATACTTAAAACATGCTCAATCGTCAGGAAATTCCTGAACCTGTAAAAGACATAATGACTGGGCAAAGCCCGTCATGTCTGTCTAAAAAACAGCCACGAGCGGGAAGGAGATCATAATAATAACTGGGGCTCAGCTTTCCCCACCCCTTACACACCATCCTTTTATGCTTGAAAGGGGCCCCCCACTCTGTTGCTCACTTAATCCAGAGGTCCCGATTTCTTAGGGCTACACAGACACCCCAAACCTGCCGAGAGCAGACCCCTGCAGACGCCCTTTATGTGACAGCCACGTCTGGAAATGCATCTCCCCACATCCTTTTCTCCCCATGCACACGGGAAAGGGAGGCACATGTAAGCGACACGAGGCGCATCGACCGGCTGCTCTTCTCCAAAGACGGAGGAAATCCCAACGTCTAAACATGGAACATTAAATGAGAACATCTGGAGAGCAGGCAGGCTGTCCGTTGTTGAAGATCCACATCAAAGGGCCTTGGATAAGGTGAGAATACGTCCCGGAGGGGACCGCGGCCTTACAAACCATGCACCAGGAGACTCGTGATTTAGATGGAAGATAATGCAGCCTCCATCTGTCGGTGAGCCTGACAAGGAGGCCTTGGGAGAGCATTAACACGGAATCAACATGCTGAGTCAAATGCAAAGTGAAGGATTTGTCCCAGCTAGTGTGTGAGGCCCATGATGTATCAGTTTGGGAAGTTACAATTCAAGTGGGGCCACGTATCATAATCGGGGAGGATGAAAACACAGAAAAATCAACGCAGGATCCAGTTGCAATGTAAGAGAAGATGCATGGATTTCTTCATCTTCTTCTCTGTCTGCCTGCTTCCTGGCAGGTGGCTCCTTGTGCTCAGGATCATTGCTTCCCTTCTGCAAACTGCACATGGGATTGCAGCTCACTTTCCACACTTCTTGAAGATATTGCGCATCATCAGATGAGTGTTTTCTCACATGCTCTCTACTGCCCACTTACGGATGTTCGCGCATCCTTTAGATGACACCGTCCTCCTCCCGTGTGCCTTCTGCTCCTTCTTGCCTATTTTCCATGACAAAATGGACCCCTTTTAATCTGGCTTTTTTTAAAAAAAAAATGGAATGTGCCGTGATCTCCTGCTGTGTGCAGAAAAAGCGGCGCAATAAAAATGGCCCCTGGATGGCTATGCGGTCTTTGTTTACTTCCTCTTTCTTCTTCCGGGTACAAAGAGGAAGTATGGTGGGACAGGAGCGGGGGCGGAGAAGCGACGGTAGGGAACCGCGATTCCCCCCGTCTGATGACACTCAGAGTATTTTTTCTGTGCCCGCATCTCACTATGGTTGGTCTACAACAGTGGCCGTGACATGGCCCTTGCAGGTGGTGTTCGGGAAGTTGCACACTTACTATCACTTTTGTAGTTGAGGCCATTTTATCATCCCCCAGGTTTTTTTTAAATGTGATCTTTTTATTTCCTACCCCCATCCTTTAAAATATATATGTTTGCAAAAAACACCACGTACATGAAGGAGTTTCATAGCGCCATCACACGACAGTAATGGTTTTTTAAGGACCCCAAACCTCCTTTTCCATCACTGTCATCCATGTTGCTAAAACAGATGTCTGGAAGGAGTTTTCCTAGGCTGACCATCTGAAAAGGAGGACAGGGCTCATGTAACTTTAACAGTTGTAGAGAAAAGGGAATTTCAGCCAGTGTCATTTGTTTGCAATTAGTTCCTGGTGAAATTCCCTCTTCATCACAACAGTTAAAGTTGCAGGGGCCCTGCCTTCTTTTGTATATGGTCACTCTAGTATAGTGCCTGTAACTTTAACTGTTGTGATGAAGAGGAAATTTCACCAGGAACTAATTGCATACAAATGACACTGGCTGAAATTCCCTTTTCTCTACAACTGTTAAAGTTACATGAGCCCCGTCCTCCTTTTCATAGGGTCAGCCTAGTTTTCCCCCATCAGGCTATTTTGTGGTTGGCTTGAGACAGTTGCCTATCGACTAAATGGATGGTTTTCTGCCATGCCCAGACTGCTCCTTCAGGGAGAGTCCTCATGCCACAACTTCTGACACGTGGCTAGCCTGGCAGACCGCCTCCCACATCCTCTCAACTCTGCCTGCTTGACCTTGCAGCAGACTCTAGGGTCTGTCAGTTCCGAAGTTTCCTCCCCCTCTGATAAAGACTGAGTTCCCAGGGGCAGGGAGGATGATCTCTGAGCTTGGGCCTCCTGTCCGATAAGCTCCTGGGAAGATTCCTCCTTGGCTCCTAGAGAGTCTTAGAGAATTTCCTGTCTTGGTTTGTCTTCTTTTTCTTCTTCTGGCTCCAAGTCCATTTCAGGATACACACCAGGGAGACTGGGCCTGATTCTGACACCACCCTGCACAATTCCGATAGAAGGGGAACATGGATCAGGTCCCCAAAGTTAACCTGAGGGTACAGGCAGCTTCATATGAGAACCCATAGACCGCCAGGGCCTGTAGGGAGGATGGGAGTTGTAGTCCTACACATCTGGAGGGCAACAGGTTGGGGAAGGCTGGTGTACAGGATAGCAAATGTAGATACCAAATTGTATTTGATCTATAGACGATCATAGTTTAGTTTATCTATGAAAGATTCAATGACAGTGGTTATCAGCTATGACTGGTTTTAAAATACAGGCGATGAAATACTGACAACTCAAAGATGAATGATAAATGACTTAATTTATTTATAATAAATAAATAATAAACAAACAAACAAACAGGAAGAGGAAATAGGTTGGCAGAAAGAGACAGAGAGAGAAATGTGCAGGAGAGGAGAGAAGGAGAGGGAGGGAGGGAGAGGAGGGAGGGAGGGAGGGAGGGAGAGGGAGGGAGGGAGGGAGAGAGAGAATGAATGAATGAATGAATGAATGAATGAACAAGTGGCACTGTGCATTTTGGCTTTGACTCCACCCTTAAGGGCCTTAATTGGGTTTTCCCCATGGGTCAACAGCCCTCCAAAGAAAGATGTTCCTCACTCAGGTTCAAGTTCAACAAGGCTCCACCCAACAACACAGATATTGTTTCGAATCTCTACCTAAGGAAAATTCAATAGTACGGTATTGGATGGTCATTGGCCTGGGTCTGATACTTTGCCTGTCTTAGGGCATGATGCCAGCTTTCTTAGCCTGAGCCAGGTCACACAACTCTGAAATCTCTTTCACACTCCCAAGCTCCGCTGTTCCTCCTTCCTGTTTCATCCCTCAAACTGAAGCCCAACACCGAGCAACAGGCTGTTTCCCAAAATCCATCAGGGAGAAGGTGGTGGCACTTGTCCACAATGACCAGGGCTCCATCCTTCCCTGCCACCACCATGGCCATCATCCGACGGATGCTCTGCACGAATTCACTTGAGCGAGAGAGTTGTGCAGAGCAGCCGGCAATGGCGACAGCTGTGGCAGAAATCCACAAGCTGGCCCAATCTGCAGCCCAGGGATCCAAGCTACCAAAAGCTTGGCAGTTTTGACCCTCCGGCCTTCCTAATCGGCGTATGTGCTGATTGCTCCACTGAGTAACTGTAGCTGAACTGTTTGGAGCTACGAAAAGGATGACTTCCAGGCTGTTTGAGTTCTGGTACCTCCTGTTTTGTTTTCATTTTTTTTAAAATTATAATAAATGTGTATCTAAATCAGCACATGCAAATTCTATGCAAATCAGTTTCATCTTTTGTCCACTGTCCTGGTGATAACTTTCCTCTTCTTCTTTTTTTTGGCAGCCCATAAGTGGCCATCCTGATTAAATGTGGGATGCAGGGCTTTTCTACATTTAAAATTGAAAACTGAGCAGTGATCAGCTGCAACGCACCTGTGCATTTACCTCATGTCCACCTGCGCATACATGCTTTGGTGCATTGAGTCAGGTTCCATGACAGTTTAGAGGCCCTGTACAAATTGGGGGAAGATCTTCAGAACTGGGAATTTGACAGCACCCATGCAGAAGAGTATTACCTACAAGCATCTCCAGCACAATGTCACGGGGGGGATATTTTAAAAAACTAAGATTATGAGGGGGGCAGAGGGAAAGATAGAATCATAGAATCATGGAATGGTAGAGTTGGAAGAGGCCTATAAGGCCATCGAGTCCCTGGCGGATGGCTGTCCAGCTGCCTATTGAAGGCCTCTAGTGTGGGAGAGCCCACCACCTCCCTAGGTCATGGGTTCCATTGTCGTACTGCTCTAACAGTCAGGAAGTTTTTCCTGATGTCCAGCCAGAATCTGGCTTCCTGTAACTTGAGCCCATGATTCCATGTCCTGCACTCTGGGTTGATCGGGAAGAGATCCTGGCCCTCCTCTGTGTGACAACCTTTCAAGTATTTGAAGAGTGCTATCATGTCTCCCCTCAATCTTCTCTTCTCCAGGCTAAACATGCCCAGTCCTTTCAGTCTCTCCTCAGAGGGCTTTGTTTCCAGACCCCTAATCATCCTCGTTGCCCTCCTCTGAACACGCTCCAGCTTGTCTGCATCCTTTCTGAAGCGTGATGCCCAGAACTGGACGCCCTATTCAAGATGAGGCCTAACCAGTGCCGAACAGAGGGGAACCAGTACCTCTCACGATTTGGAAGCTACTTCTATTAATGCAGCCCAAAATAGCATTGGCTTTTTTTGCAGCCACATCACACTGTTGGCTCATATTCAGCTTGTAGTCTACAACAAGATCCTTCTCGCTTGTCGTATTGCTGAGCCAAGTATCCCCCATCTTGTAACTGTGCATTTGGTTTCTTTTCCCCGGGTGTAGAACTTGGCATTGATCCCTATTAAATTTCATTCAGTTGAAATATTTGTGTGAAAGTATCAGGTAGCTTTGCTCCAATAAGGGTTCTGTTAAGAATGTCCTATTGGGAGCTGGTTGTCATCGCTGCCCGTATAACATTGAGAATGCTACATGACTTGTCATGAAAGGGTTCCCCCATGTTCCGGAATAGCCTTCTCTGTCCTCGGGCCCTCCAGCTGTGTCGAATCATGACTCCCAGCCAGCAGAGCCAACACATCTGTAGGGCACCAGCTTGGAGGAAAGCTGTTCTAGATCCTTGAACTTGGAAACATTGGGGACTGTGGAGAGCAGTGGAGGAGTCCACAAAGGTATCTTTGGCAGAAGGAAGAGAACTGGGTCAGGGGTCTCTGACAATCCTTGGCTAGTCGCTTAACTTTTCATATTGTTCGCACACAGGCACTCCTCACAAATGGATGCATAAATGGATATTTGGTCCCCTTTTGTTGAAGTTTATGTATAATCCACTTTTTATAGAATAAGGAGAGCCCTGTTGGATCAGACCAAGGGCCCATCTAGTCCATTACTCTGTTCACACCATGGCCAACTAGATGTTGACCAGGGACCCGCAAGCAATGGCACCCTCCCACCCATGTTCCCCAGCAACTGGTGCATCTAGGCTTACTGCCTCTGATACTGGAGGGAGCACATAGCCATCAGGACTAGTAGCCCTTGATAGCCTTCTCCTCCTCCAGGAATTTATCCAACCCCCTTTGAAAGCCGTCCAAATTGGTGGCCCTCACTACATCTTGTGGAAGTGAATTCCATAGTTTAACTATGTGCTGTGTGAAGAAGTCCTTCCTTTTATTTGTCATAATCTCCCACCAATCAGCTTCATGGGATGACCCCATTGGATTCTAGTATTATGCGAGAGGGAGAAAAATGTCTCCCTGCCCACATTCTCCACCCCATGCATGACTCCATACACCTCTATAGTGTCTCCCCTCAGCTCCTTTTTTCCAAGCCGAACAATCCCAGCTGTTGCAACCTTCCCTCATAGAGGAGATGCTCCAGTTTTCTGACTATTTTTGTTGCCCTTTTCTGCATTTTTTCCAGAATGTTGTAGCCAGCTGCAATTGAGACTTTTAATGCATATATATATATATATATATATATATATATAATTTTTAACTATCTTTTTTGTTTTGTTGAAATTGACAGTAAAAAAATATGAAAAAAACACTTTTTTCATCAGCTAACATGATCAACTTTTGCATGGCTTGAATTTTTCAACTGCACAAATGTCTTTTTTTCCTGGAACTGCATAGTTGGTGTCTGCTTGCACATATATTCTTTTAAAAAAAGAAGAAGAAGAAGAAGTCCTGCTGAGACCTTATTCATGCCAAGCATGTGCTCAGGCCCTGAACTGTGTTCCAAGCCCAAGTCTGGCTTTGACACGGCATCTCATGTACCTTCCCCTTAATCATCCCAGTTCACAGTGTGGACAGAAAAGGACCTTCTCAAGCCGAAGGTTCCAGGGTATGTGGACCGCAGAAGTCAGATGTATATACTGAAGATAAGCCATTTACAATTTCAATTTGAACATAACTGTTTCAGCAGGATACATATCTTTTCCAAAAAACATATTGATGGCGCAAAAATTCACATTTTAAAAAATCCTGTTCTACGCCAATGTTTTCCTTGCTTGCTGCTGCTTCCTCCTTCCTGAATCAGTCACGTGGGTGGTCCCACGCCATCAGGAATCACACAGTGAATAGCGTAATGAATACCCTCTCTCAAAATACTTGGAACCCAATGGGGTCATCCCATGAAACTGATTGGTGGGAGATTCATGACAAATAAAAGGAAGAACTTCTTCACACAGCGCATAGTTAAATTATGGGATTCACTACCACAAGATGGAGCAATGGCCACCAATTTGGATGGCTTTCGAAGAGGGTTGGATAAATTCCTGGAGGAGGAGAAGGCTATCAAGGGCTCCTAGCCCTGAAGGTTATGTGCTACTTCCAGTATCAGAGGCAGTAAGCTTGTGTGCACCAGTTGCTGGGGAACATGGGTGGGAGGGTGCTGTTGCACCATGTCCTGCTTTGTTGGTCCCAGGTCAATAGCTGCTTGGCCACTGTGTGAACACTTGCCCTTAACAGAAAGCACTCAATGGCTGCATTCAGACAACACAATAAGCAACTGGGGGGGGGACAATCGTCAGTTGTTTTGACTATTGTGTCGTCCGAATGCTGCCATAGTCAACTCAGCGCTGATCCTAATCCACACCACAGTTGATTATTTATGACCATGTTGTGTGTGGAGTACCCCCTAGATGAACAACTGTAAAGTTGATTATTACCCCACCATGGACTATCGTGTTGTCCGAATGCAGCCAATGACTCATCAGAGTTAAGGAAAACAACGTAAATAGCACCAGCAGTTACAACTTGATTACTATGTCACAAACATGTGTACAAAAACATTTATTACATCAAAAGAATTAAAAACAAATCCCAAGGAGGCCAAACGCATTTCGACAATATTGTCTTCGTCAGTGGCCTACATAGACCCAATAAAAAAAATTACAATATCCATCCATTTCACTCAAGGCCTAAACAAAAAGGGTAAGTTCTGATTTGGTCAAAACAGCTCTGATAACATAACAAAAGATGTACAGATCTTATGTTGCTAGTATGTTACCTAGGGAGGTGGTGGTCTCCCACCCTAAAGGCCTTCAAGAGGCAGCTGGACAACTATATGTCAGGGATGCTTTAAGGTAGATTCCTGCATTGAGCGGGGGGTTGGACTCGATTTATTTATTTATTTTATTTATTTTAATACATTTATATACTGCCCCATAGCCGAAGCTCTCTGGGCTGTTTACAAAAATTAAAAACATTGAACATTAAAAACACCAATATACAAAATTTAAAACCATAAAGCATAAAAACAAGTTATAAGTACAGTATCCTTTAAAACAACAATTCTGGGTCAAAGCACAACAACAACACAAAACCCTCATCATATGCTGTTAAATGACTGGGAGAAGAGGAAAGTCTTGACCTGGCGCCGAAAAGATAACAATGTTGGCGCCAGGCGAGCCTCGTCGGAGATCATTCCATAATTGGGGGGCCACCACTGAAAAGGCCCTCTCCCTTGTTGCTACCCTCCATGCTTCCCTCGGAGTAGGCAACTGGAGGAGGACCTTAGATGTGGATCATAGTGTATGGGGAGGTTCGTGTCGGGAGAGGTGTCCCATCAGGTATTATAGGCCCCTTCCAACTCTACTATTCTATGATTCTATGATTTGTTTTGATTTTTTCTTTATCTTCTCATTGTGTCTATGTAGGCCACCAAGGAAGACAAAATTGTAGAAACGCGTTTGGCCTCCTTGTTATTTATTTTTATTTTCAATTCTTTTAATGTAATGAATATTTTTGTACACCTATTTGTCGACATAGTACTCGTCGAGTTGTAACTGCGGCCGCCATTTATGTCATTTCCACGACAGTAATGACTGACGTGATGACAACATTGGAGCTTGGTAAATCAAAGCATGTGGATCAACACAACCAATCTGATTTGGCTGTGGGACGCCATCACTTGCTCTTACTTGCCTTAAGTTAGGGTGACCACATGGAAAGGAGGACCGGGCTCCTGTATCTTTAACAGTGGCATAGAGAAGGGAATTTCGGCAGGTGTCATCGGCATTCATGCAGCACCAGGTGAAAGTTCCTCTTCGTCACAACAGTTAAACCTGCAGGAGCCCTGTCCTCTTTTGTGTCTGGTCACTCTAGTATAGCTTTAACTGTTGTGACGAAGAGGGGATTTCACCAGGTGCTGCATGTGTGCAAATGACACCTGCCGAAATTCCCTTCTCTATGCCACTGTTAAAGATACAGAAGCCCTGTCCTCCTTACCATGTGGTCACCCTAACTTAAGGCAAGTAAGGGCACTGTAAAAGAACAAGTGAACTTTTTTTCTTTCCTGAGGGGGTGTCAAAAGTCACAGGGAGGGGTGAAAATGGGTGAGGAGTTTGGAGGCACTGCCCGAACAGCGTGAACAAAAAGCATTGAGTTAATTCTGGCTCACTCCTGGTATGGAATCTAGGTTTGAACGAACTCTCCTCCTCTCCGTGTTTCATTCCCTGCATCCCATCTGCTTTATTTCTCTTTGTGTGCGAGCCCACATGCAGCAGCAACCCCCCCAAGTACGCTTCCTCAACGTGGCGTCCAGCCAACGTCGCCCTTTTTGCATCTCGCTTCCAATTTCCATCTTATTAAAGACATGTCCTAACTTTAATGTGTGTAACATAAATAGTATCGCAAAGAGGAAGAATTAAAGCAAGCTGGGACTGAGTGTAGCTGCAAAGGCTGGGGAGGGGTAGCGGTTGGGGGGGCAGGGGAAAGGAATTTCACCACATACTTTTTTCACGGGGGGGAGGGGAAGTGTTCAAGCAGAACGGCCATGTGATATTTTTTCCGCGATGCTTTCAGGCCCTTTGGCCCAAGCCGTCGGGGAAATTTTCGCTTTTGTCATTCTTCTTGGAAAGTTTGCGATATTTATCCAACTGTCCCCCCTCCCGCCCCCATAATCCTCCTTGTCAAGCCTGTCTTGTCCATCGAAAGAGAAAGTTGGAGCGGAGCTGCGGCGGACATCTGGAGAAGGTTCGCTTACTTGAAACGGCGAGCTCTCTCCTTAATGTACCCTTGAGAAAGGGCTGACGGGCCCACAGACTTCTGCGCGCCGTTCCCAGAAAGACCTAATTTCCTGACTTCCATGTGGTGTCAATAATGGAGCCGTAAGATGGTGCAGCACTTATGCTATATTAAATCTCCTCCATGGACTCAGGTCTACAAAAATTCAGACCACCTGTGTGAGCAAGTGACGGGCCGTGAGTATTCAGGCTTCGGAAAACCTGCGGCACATGTGACCGATAAGAAATCATCTTGGTCTTTTGGCTCGTCCGGCACAAACACTTCCTGACAGTGGTGCAGGAATCTGGGGGTGTAGGGTGGGGAGAGGGGTGGGAGGGCTACGCGGGGAGCTTTCGAACACATTGCTTCATTTTGAGGATTCAAAGAGTATCACATCACGGACGTTATTAAATTTACTGTCCTTGGCTGCTAAAAGGCCTTATTATTTATCCATCGAGGGGGGAAACAGAAATGACTAGAATTTCATGGCATTCGGATTAGATCACGCTGGCCTCCGCCAATAAAAACAGCATCGCAATGTTTTCATGTAATGATTTAATTCGTTCATTGATACTGGAAGGCTGACGCAAAGAGCCTTGCAAAAATTCTTCAACCTGAACTTAAGCGACTTGGCCACCCCCAACCTCCTGCGGTACAGCAGGCATTGCGGGACTGTGACGAGATCAGTGTTCTCCGGTTCTCTGTGCATCCATGTTTTTACTTTGCAAGACCTGTGTTGTTGATGATGATTATGATGATGATGGATAATAATGATAATAATGATAGTACATTTGAGAGTTTGCCCAAGTAAAACAGAAAAAAAAAGTCTGGATTCTTTTCTGCTGGCAAATGTCAGTGGACGCTTGACCTCGGAGTGGATTCCAAGATTTAAGTGTTAATTAACAGGGCTGTTTTACAATTCCAAGTCCAATTTGCAAATATTTGGACGTGTGGGAAGGGCACATCCTGGAAGATGGAGAGGCTGAAGCAGCATTTGTAGGGAATCTTAAGTGCCAATGAAATGTTAGGGGTCAACCCTGCTTGGCCACAAAGTATCAGGGGGATGTAGTTTCCCAGCCAGCTTTGCAATGTAACGTGTGCCTTGCTGGATCAGACCAAGTTCAAGCCACTCCAGTTTTCTGTCTCCAACAGTGGTCAGTCAGATGCCTTGGGAAGCTGATGGACAGGATAGTTAATCCCTGTTGCTTCCCAGCATCCAGAAATAAGAGTTAAACAGTGTTTAATTATGGAGGCTCTATACATAGGGTTACCTCTGTGCCTAGTCCAGGTTACCCTTCTCCCATACAATCCTCCCAGCATGCTCAGGTCCTCTGGGAAGAACTTACTACAGTCGGCCAAGACTAGGCTGACACAACCATTACCCAGAGGATCTTCTCTTCTGCCGCTCCCAGACTGTGGAATGGCCTGCTGGAAGAGATCTGCCAACTTAACAGTCTTCCAGAATTTAAGAGAGCTATAAAGACTTATCTCTTCCGGCAGACCTACCCAGTCGAATTTTAAGACTTGGTTGATTTTAATAATGTATTAATTTTATATACTTTTCTATGTATTGTATATTGTATTTTATATTGTTGGTATTGATGTTGTTCCCCGCCTCGATCCAAAGGGAGAGGCGGGTAAGAAATTATTATTATTATTATTATTATTATTATTATTATTATTTCGCTTTGACATAGCCAAGATCTGTTGATAGATATATCTTCCATGAATATTTCTAGTTCTTTCCCCCCCCCCTTTACTTATCTGTGGCAGAACTCTATAAGAGTTCTATCTTACTAACCAACTGCTCCTTCCTGAGCCAGGTGGGGTGATCTTGGGGCTGGCACTGGTTCATTCCATGCTTCTTGTTCTGAGAGATCTCAATGTTTACACTGCCACTGCTCAGTCGGGAGTCGTTCAAGATTTCATGTCCACCATGTTGGGACGGAAGAATCCATCAAGCTTAGTTTCTCATTTTTCCAATCTTAAATTTGGTTCAATTTAAACTTTTTAGATTTTCATTAAGTTCTCATGAAAATCTATTTTTGTTCACATTTCTCCTGTCCTAATGCATGTAGCAGGCAGGGATGTTGGAGAAATTGGAAAATGGCGTACAAGATGATGGTATTTCTGTGGATCGTGGCCCATGGATTCCATAGTAGACCAGCTTTTTCCAAGTCATGCTGATCCAGCAGAGTGTTGGGTCAGTTTTTTACTTTCCAGAATTGTACACAAATTTAGGCATGTACAAAAATATTCACAATTTTAAAAAGAAAACATGCATTTCCCCCCTATGCACGTTTTGGGGAGATTTGCGCATTTTTGGAAGTGTCCATTTGCACAAGTGTGCACTTTCCGACATGAACACAGGCTGGTATTCTGTTCCAGTGGAACTGGTGCCCACAAGGTGGAGGAGTTCCATGGGACCCGCTTGTCATAGATGCATCCCTTTCTGGTTAGTTTTGGACTGGCAGATGGGATGCTTCCTTGAGCCGTCTTTGCCCCTGGACTGAGCAGCCATTCTCCAGGAAGAGGACATGGCTCTTAAGCCAGTATCAGCCTATAATGCAGGGGCAAACATATATGTCTCTTTTCATAAGAAAAACACCTCAAAAAGCTGTGATTTTGAGTGGAGAGTGCTTAACTAGGGTGACCGTATGGAAAGGAGGGCTCCTATATCTTTAACAGTTGCATTGAAAAGGGAATTTCAGTAGGTGTCATTTGCAGGCATGCAGCACCTGGTGAAATACCCTCTTCATCACCACTGTTAAAACTGCAGGCACTATACTAGAGTGGCCATATACAAAAGAAGGCAGGGCCCCTGCAACTTTAACTGTTGTGATGAAGAGGGGATTTCACCAGGAACTAATTGCATACAAATGACTCTAGCTGAAATTCCCTTTGCTCTACAACTGTTAAAGTTACATGAGTCCTGACCTGGATTTTATCTGGTCGCCCTATACTAAAGTGACCAGATACAAAAGAGGGAAGATCTCCTGCAGCTTTAACTGCAGTGATGAAGAGGGCATTTCACCAGGTGCTGCATGCATACAAAGGACACCTGCTGAAATCCCCTTTTCTGTACAACTGTTAAATAAGCTACATGAGCCCTGTCTTCCTTTCCGTATGGTCACCCTTCAAATCTACCACAAAGATACCGGCACATGTGAAAGAACCTACCCATAGAGGGAAAACAGTTTGGAAAAGGAGAAACTTTGGGGCAGACAAAAACAGCTAGCAGGGAAAGGGTTAAGCATGCCGCTTCTCCACCGCTCTGAATTACCACCTCCAAGAGCTTCTTTTCATGCCTTTCCCCAACCTGGGGCCTTCCAGATGGACTACAGTTTCCATCATCCCCACCCAGCATGGGGCATTTGTGTGTAGTGCACTGTGCCCAGGGATAAGCCTCTATTCCGAGTGCAGAAGGTCCGGCTAAGCAGCCCTGAGACCCTCACCTCTGCACCTTGATGGTGTCAACAATGCCAAGGAGATTGCATTGTCCTCATTGGTCAGTTGAGGTGGATTGAGGAAAGTATGACACCATCACCCATATCACAATCAAACATCTGGATCGGTTTGTGTTTTCAGCTTGGCCTGCAATCCTGTGTGGATCTACTTGGGAGTAAACCCTATTGAACCCAGTGGGACATACTTCCACTTAAATATGCTTGGGGTCGTGCTGGTAGTTTATATAAGCTGTTAGTCTCTTTGGCAGCACTTTGGCCTATGAGAGAGAGAGAGAGAGAAAGAGAGAGAGAGAGAGAGAGAGAGGATGAGAATTGACAGACACTGCTCATCATGGACCCATTAATCGAGTTAAAGATCAAGAAAGGTATCAAAACAGGTGCTGGGACAGACATTTTCCGGGAAAACACATCCTTAGCGGTAAAAGAGCCTGCCTACTGATTTCAGGGACAAAGGTGCTGATTGTAGCTAGTCAGGAGTGAGTGCTTTGCACTCAACACATGCTCAGGGGCCTTCTTTGTTTTACTAGTACATCATACAGAATGCTGCCCTGGCGGTGAGAGAGATGGGGAGGGGCGGAAGAGAGCGTTCAAAGTGAGGACAAAGAGCTCTGCAGCTGGTTCAAACCAGAATTCTTTCTAATTCAGCTTTCGTCCTGTGTCACAAGGAAAGCTCACAAAGCTGTTTTTAAAAAATGCCGATGGCCGTACCTTGTTATGATTCACCAGCATCTAACCATCAGAGGAAACCGGCTCTGAACAGAGGTTCAATTTATCTAGCTTGACCAGAAGCTGTTGACGGACCTCTTCTCCACGAATTTGCTGAATCCCTTTGTTAAAGCCATTAAAAAGGGAAGGAGACATACAGAGCAAGGGAAGTCAAGTTATCATTGTAGTACTGTGATGGGAGCTGCAGTATTTGTGGCAGATCTATTTGTTAATTGAATCCAGCAGTTCAGAATGCCCTGAATCAATTGCACTTAATTGAATTAATTGCAAGTCCCTCCCAGCTTTATTCTGAACAGGCAGCAGGTTGCAGAGAATCCTAAACATCTTACATACTTTTGCAGTACCCTGCATGAAGCCAGAA
Organism: Anniella stebbinsi; assembly: GCA_029215795.1. NCBI lineage: Eukaryota > Metazoa > Chordata > Lepidosauria > Squamata > Anniellidae > Anniella > Anniella stebbinsi. Next base: position 368,504,595 of record JARDYH010000001.1, read on the forward strand.
AACGGTCAAAAACATTCAAGTCAGAAGCAAAGAGGACACTTTAGCTCCTTGCTCCTGTATTTAATGCTCTGTATCTACTTTTGGTTTTGTCTCAGAATGGAGATCAGATGTCTGCATCAGGGGTCCCCAATTTAGGCAAACACAAAAATGGCTCATTCCCTCATCCCTAGCTACCAGCCCCAAAGCACCGGGCATCTATCCTAGGATGACCATATGAAAAGGAGAACAGGGCTTCTGTATCTTTAACAGTTGCATAGAAAAAGGGTATTTCAGCTGGTGTCATTTGCAGGCATGCAGCACCTGGTGAAGTTCCCTCTCCATCACAACAGGCAAAGCTGCAGGAGCCCTGCCCTCTTTTGTATCTGGTCACTCTACTATAGCTCCTGCAGCTTTAACTGTTGTGATGAAGAGGACATTTCACCAGGTGCTGCACGCATACACAGAATATGTGCTGCTTTCAATATAACTGTTAAAGCTGCAGGAGCCCTGCTCTCTTTTGTAACTGGTCAAGACAGCAGGGCTCCTGCAGCTTTAACTGTGGTAATGAAGAGGGAATTTCACCAGGTGCTGCATGCCTACAAATGACACCTGCTGAGATTCCCTTTTCTATACAATTGTTAAAGATACAGGAGCCCTGTCCTCCTTTCCATATGGTCACCCTAAGCTATCCCATTTTTTCATCCTCTACTGCTTGCTTTCTAGTAAGAGAAAAGATGGAAGAAGTGGTAGGAAAATTCTGGAGGGCTACTAGTGAAAGACCACAATGTCTATGGAGTTGCAGCACTATAAAGTAGGGATGTACACAGCCAAAATTATTGTATTGTCATTGGAAATTCCGATATAAAATTTTTTGGATCTGCCGCCACCGCCGGGTCTGCCGCCGCCGGGTCCGCTCCCACTGGGCTCGTGAGGCCAGATGCAGCGCGGAAGAGGCAAGAGAGGGCCAAATCTGGAAGTGGTGTAATCCACCCTCTCCCGCCTCTTCTGTGTGGGCAGTGATGTCAGCCTCCCCCGCCTCTTCTGCGTGGGCATCCGGGCTCCTCGGGGCTAGTCGCCATTGCAACAAACCCAAAGGAGGCCAGAGGCCACACAAAAGAGGCAGGAGAGGGTTAATTACATCACTTCCAGATTCGGCCCTCTCCCGCCTTTTCCGCGCTGCCTCTGGCCTCACGAGCCCGGCAGCAGCGGCGGTGGCGGACCCGGCGGCAGCAGTGGACCCTGCGGCAGCAGTGGACCCACCATCCGGGCTCCTCAAGGCCCAGTTTTCCCCCTCCGCCCCCCAGTAGGCCCGGATCGCTCCAGTTTTCCCGGTAAGGACCGGAAAACCCCAGGTGATCTGGGCACCCTAGACTTTCTGGCTTGTTCATCAGTACAGAGCCATACCGAGTCATGTCATCATCACTCTGCGCAACTCTGTACTGACAAACAGGCCGGAAAGCCTGCTTAGCAGTAGTACGGGGCGGCGGCGGGGAAGGCCGCAGGTAAGGAGCGTGAGTGGGGGGGGGGGAAGGGAGGGTCAGCCCTAAAATGGCGGTCCGAATATCCGATATGTCCGATAGTTATCGGACATATGGATTTCGGATCCAATAAGATAGGGCCTGAGGCCCTATGTATCGTTATCGTTAATCAGATGTCCGATAACAACCTTATCGGTTCATTATCGGACATTGGAACGATACGATACACATCCCTACTATAAAGGCCATTTGTAATTAGGGTAGTTGCAAAATGCATTCAGTTCGCAATTTAATATGAATTTACCTAATTTTGCATTTTCAAAGCAGTGTGCACACTGAAACTTAGCTGTCCGTCGAAATTCCCACTTGTCCAAATTTTGAAATGGAGCTCTCCAATCCCCCCTCCAATACATACAAAGATGCATATATTTTTAGATTTCATTGCTTATTACATGTATCAATCAATTCTTTATTTACAGTCAACAGACCAATTATACATCACATTTTATAAACAGTTAATACCACCAGGAGTTTTGCGATCCCCAAATAAAATTCCAATAAATCTAAAACCTGGCCACTTTGAGAAAAATAGGGATAGTGGTATGACTACTTTAAAACTTAAGGTGAGGTCATTCTCGAAAGAGTTACTACTACTTTATTGTTAAAAGTCGACAGACCGTACAACTGCGATTTAAACAGAACATAAGGGGGGGAAAAACTTATAAGTTAAAATGCAGGCTAAGTAAGTTTTGAATATTCAGCAAACTCCATAGAATAAGTAATATATCCCACCCTTTTTCCCCTATTGCAAGAAACTCAAGATGGCTTTTATGGCACAGCCTCTCCATTTTATCCTCACAACGACTCTGTGAGGTAGGTTAGGCTGAGAGTCAGTGACCAACTCAAAGCCACACAGTGAGCTTCATGGTCAAGTTGGGAGACGAACCTGGATCTCCCAAGTCTCAAGCCAACATTCTAACCACTACATCACACTTTCTCTTGGGAAAAAGAACAGTCAAAACTGCATTCTGTTAAGAAAATTAGTTGCAAAAAGGCATATAGAAATACATGCATTAGAAGAAACATGCAGGAAAATACTACACAAATTCTAATGCAAACTTTCATAACATTCCTAACATTTGTCTTGATGCTAGGGGGAGTCTACACTAGCCATTTATTGCAGGATTGCAGTGCAGTCGTCACTAACAGGGCACATGACCTTGGCTCCACCTCTCATTTTTCCTGGAGGATCCCTGACTGCTTCTGTTGCAGTTTTTTCGGCTCTCCCTCTTCCATTCTGAAGAACATTTGTGGTGCGCCCTCCCCCTTTGTGAGGTCATTGCTGTTGATTGCAAATTGCGGGCTTAGTGGATAGCCAATGAGCTGTGTGGGGCGTTTCCATGGATATCGGAGGTGCGCGGGACTGGATCTGTCTGCCATTTTCAGCACATGTTTTCGATGGGTATTGGCATGTTTCATCGCCAACTGCGCTTGGTTTTTCTTTCAATATAAACATAGCTCTGCGCAGGAGCGCATATTCGACAGAGATTGTATCTCCCCATATGATGCTCCACATCTGCGCTCCTGCGCATGCCTCACCAGTCATTAAAAAAAATCAGTGGCGTGTGCCCCAGGAGTGCCGATGGCAGAAGTAGGGAACATTTGGAAACATCCCTCTTCTGTTGCGAAAGGATTGCAGGTGTAGATTAGCCCTAATTGATCTTGGAAAAAGGAGAAATTCAGAGACACCAGCACTGATAGATGTGAAACTTGGGTCACCATATTCTGCAATGAGGAATTCCTTGAATAAGGAGTTTTCCTGTGAAAAGAGAGGATTGGGGGTGTCTGATAGCTTGAATCCAGAGCGTAGAGAAAGGGCACATATTTACGGACCTTTGGTACAGACAAATTGAATCATAGCAACATAGACTAGTGGAGTCAGAAGGGGCCTCTAAGGCCATCGAGTCCAACCCCCTGCTCAATGCAGGAATCCACCTTAAAGCAGACCTGATAGATGGTTGTCCAGCTGCCTCTTGAAGGCCTCTAGTGTGGGAGAGCCTCCTCAGACCCTGACAATCCGCATCAACGCTGTGCTGCCTTTCAGAGATGTACGACTATATCACCTTTCATCTGGAATGCCTGCAAAATGCTGACCAAGCGGCTCAAGGCATCAGGATGGTGGTCGGAAAGACGGGCATCAAACTGGCGGTCAATATTTTGGCAGAGGAGATGGTAAAAGAGGTAGGAGCCCACTGCACAGGATCAACCGATTTCTGGTTCCAAGGCTTTGTTTTGGTTTCTTCCAGAGAGGAGTTTTCAGTCCCCATCTGGACTGACCTCCACAGTGTGCTACAAAACACTTGGCATTGGAGAGGGGTGTATTATTTGACATGACATTTGGGGCAGTGGTCCCATCCTCTTTGGGGTGTCGCATCTCTTTTAGTCTGCGGGCCAAATTCCATTTTGGAGAAGCTCTCGAGGGCTACACTCCAGTGGTGGGAGGGAAATGGGCGCTGCCCAAATGACCAACACATTGTAGCTTCCTGCCAGCATACTGGCTCTTCCTGCCAGTAATGCAGGAGAGGGATTTCATTTGTGGTGTCAGTGACCAGCAATAGTTTATTTCTACTTTCTGCCTCCTTAGGAAACGACAGAAAAAAACAGAGTACAGGCCAGTGCAGTTCTTTTAGCTTTGGCAAACTCTCACTTCAACGACGTGATGTATGAGCTTCAAAGGAATGTCAGGGCTGGGACCCTCCCTCATCACATGGTGTTTAGGACGCTGGGGAACCTGGCATCTCACTATGGTATGGCACTCTCCGGTTCTTCTTCCGTCAGTGTTGCATGTTTAGGTTGAAGAGAAGAATGGGGCCTTTTCTTTTTCCAGACTAGTGTAGGCTGACCATATGAAAAGGAGGACAGGGCTCATGTAACTTTAACAGTTGTAGAGAAAAGGGAATTTCAGCCAGTGTCATTTGTATGCAATTAGTTCCTGGTGAAATTCCCTCTTCATCACAACAGTTAAAGGTGCAGGCACTATACTAGAGTGACCATATACAAAAGAAGGCAGGGCCCCTGCAACTTTAACTGTTGAGATGAAGAGGGAATTTCACCAGGAATTAATTGCATACAAATGACACTGCCTGAAATTCCCTTTTTTCTACAACTGTTAAAGTTACATGAGCCCTGTCCTCCTTTTCATATGGTCAGCCTAGACTAGTGACATGAGCAGGCTGTGCAAGCTGGATCCAAAGTTTCATTCAACCAAGGCTTGTTAGGAAGACTATGGACCTAGGAAAGGGCCATAGTCAGTGGAGGCTGGTGACTCTGATGTCAGTAGGGTGGTGAATCTGCATCTTGGATAGCTCTTTTAGAGTTCTGACTCGTTCTGACTGAAACCCGATACGAATTCACCACTCCACTGACATCAGGACTACCAGCCTCCACTGTCCATAGTTCCGTGAAACCACAAATATTTTGCGTACAAAAACGTCATGGGTCCAGCCCCATTTCGAACACACTATAGGAAAATGGTTTCTCAAAGTCTGGAAAAGAACAAAACTTCTGAAATTCAATCTTCTTTTGAGAACATAAGAGGAATTCCCATTTCAAACAAATATGAAGGCCAGTCATGCCATAAACTATAAAAGAAGACAAATCAGAAGACAAATTCTTATGGTGGCCTCATTTATTGTAATTTTTTCCCATCTAAAATTATCGAAGGTTAGATGTTGATGGGCAGAAAGCTGTAAGTAATTTGGAAGTCTTTGCCCTGGTTTTTGTATGAGATCATACTTTGTATGATATTACACTACTTTGTAGTATCCTTATCACTTTTCGCATCTTATTTTCTATTTTTTTAAAAAAGAATTGTAACGAATTACCTGATACCTACTTATTTTTTAAAAGGGATCTGTGCATTTCAGCTTCTCCAACATTCTCTCTCTCTCTCTCTCTCTCTCTCTCTCTTTCCTTCCTGTTCATGAAGAAATTTGTGAGTGTTGGTAAACTCTTATCAAAAACAAACTAAATAAAATTCCCGGCTCTCTGCACCAGCCAACTCTAATACAGCATCACAAACATGGTTGAATACACAGTGATGCAAGCCAGGCTTTTAAAAGCGAAATGTCCGAAGCCCTAAGCCGGGATGTAGGACTCTTGTCAGTTTTGATTTCTCCCGCCATCCATTTTAAAAAAAAAAAATCTTAAGTTCTTTCTGTCCCATTTACGAAGAAATGTGTGGATTTTAATTTAGTAAAGAATTATATTAAGGTGACCATATTTGGGAAACCAAAAAAGAGGACACCTACTGGGGTGGGGTGGACAAGCACTCCAGAAAGCACGTCATTCCCCCAGCGAAGCTATTGCCAGCTGCCATTAGTGTGGCGGCTGTGAATAACATGCTTTCCAGAGGTCCCAGAAAGTGTGCTTTTCCCTCCTCCAATTGGGGCCTTAACAGCCCCGATTGGTGAGGAGGAGGGAAAAGCGTGTCATTCCTGGCACCCACTGCTCCAATAGGAGCCTCCAGAAAGCATGTCATCCCCCCCCCCCGCCACACCAATGGTGGCCTTAAAAGAGAAAGCGTGTCATTCCAGGACATCATAGAAAATTACAGTAAATCCCCCCTGACACCCAGGATAGAACAAAAACCAGGACAAAACTGGGGAAATCCTGACAGTTGTTCACCCTAAATTATATACACATTTTAGGGTTGGGCAAGCCTTGGCTTTGGCTTCAGAACTTCAAAGCCAAGGCAGACATTTTCTGACTGAATTGCCATTTTAGACCACAGCCCCAGGACCCCGCAGTGGGGAGAGAGCCTACAACTCCCAGCATGCACTGACTGGGAGAGATGGACTTACCTGGGCATAGGAATGGCAGGTAATCGTGGCCTCACCACTGCCGCAATCACCTGCCCACCAATGTGATCGCCTTCCTGCCCATGTGCTCCAGGATGTGTAAGTCCCTCTATGGGGTGCTGCCATTTCACAAGCGCCCCACAGCCGCCTGCGTCCCCTGAGAGCCACCCGCCAAGGCTTGCACTGCCCTAGCTATTTACAGATCAGATCAAAATTCTCACCTATCCATAGTCAGGTAGAATCATAGAATCATAGAATCGTTGAGCTGGAAGGGGCCTATAATGCCATTGAGTCCAACCCCCTGCTCAATGCAGGAATCCAGCTTAAAGCATCCCTGGCAGATCGCTGTCCAGCTGCCTCTTGAAGACCTCTAATGTGGGAGAGCCCACCACCTCCCTAGGTCTTTGGTTCCATTGTTGTACTGCTCTAACAGTCAGGACGTTTTTCCTGATGTCCAGCCGGAATCTGGCTTGCTGTCACATGAGCCCATTATTCCTCATCCTGCATTCTGGGATGATTGAGATGAGATCCTGGCCCTTGTCCATGTGACAACCTTTCAAGTATTCAAAGAGTGCTATCATGCCTCCCCTCAATCTTCTCTTCTCTAGGCTAAACATGCCCAGTCCTTTCAGTCTCTCCTCATAGGGCTTTGCTTCCAGACCCCTGATCATCCTTGTAGCAAAAGCTGGAGAAAGCCTCCAGATTGATCACTTGGGCAGATGATGCTAGAAAGGATAGACTTTTCGATGGATTGCCAGCCAGCGCCTCCATGTTCAACTCAAGCACTCATTGCGCACGGGAATCCAGGCAATTGTTTGGTTTCTAACCAATGTTTGTCTGTGTTTCTTCACTCCTGCAGCACTGAAGTGCGTCCCATTTTTGTCTCTGACCTTCCTGTATATAAGGGTCATGATACGGCTGCCCATGATAAGCCACATGAAAGAAGAAATATGTTCTGGTGAGTGAGGGCAGCGGGGAAGTATCTCTTTTGCTCTTCTCTTTCCCAGTTTGGCACAAAGCAAAACTAAGTGGCGGCATCCAGCGAGCATGATGCCCCCCCTGCCAGTGGATGGGCCCCAGCAAGGGCCCCTACCAGGCTGACCAGAGGTGCCACTGCTGGATTTGGTTCAAAAGGGACAACACAGGGATCTTTTGTGGTTATGAGAACTGAAAAGGAAAAAGCAACGTGAAGGAATACAAATATTCTGCAAGGGAAGACAAAGAGGTGTTTCATAATTAACGACGAATAGGGATTTTTAAAAATATATATTTGATCTGGCATTGAGCAAGAATAATGGCAATAAAACTGTAAGTATTGCAAAACATAGCTGAAAATATGACATTTGTGGTCAGCATACTTAAAAAAGAAGAAGAGATTGTAGAGCTGGAAAAAGTGCAGAAAAGGGCAACTAAAATCATCAAGGGCCTGGAGCATCGCTCCTATGAGGGAAGGCTACGACAGCTGGGATTGTTTAGCTTGGAAAAAAGGAGGCCGAGGGGAGACCTGATAGAGGAGTACAAAATTATGCATGGTGTGGAGAATGTGGATAAAGAGACTTTTTTCCCTCTCCCGTAATGCTAGAACCCAATGGGGTCATCCCATGAACGTGATTGGTGAGAGATTCAGGACAGACATTTATTAGGGGTGTGCACTGGATCGGCTCCAATCCACGATCCGGAGCTGATCCAGGGGAAATCGGATGCAATTATCCAATTTCCGATCACCCCTCTGGATTGTCTGATCTTTTCCGAACCAGTCCGGGAGGACCCGATCCGGTTTGGAAAAAATCAGAGGATCAGCGGGCGCCGCTGGCACCCGCCACCGCTTCCATTGGCGGGTGCCAGCGGGGGGGGCTTACTTGGGAGGGCTGTCCGCTTCCATCAGTGGGCGCCAGCAGGCGCCTGGCGATGGAACCAGACAGCCCGGCAAGGTGATGATTGCGGGGGGGGGAGGCTTACCTGGAGGGGCTGTCTGCTTCCATCGGCGGGCGCCAGTGGGTGCCCGCCGATGGAAGCAGACAACCCAGTCAGGTGAGGATCGCAGGGGGAGGAGGGAGGGGGGCACTTACCTGCTGGGGCATCTTTTTTCTTCACCTGCCGGAGATCTACTGCGAACTAGGCTGTGAAGCCTAGTTCTCAGTAGATCTCCGGCAGGTGAAGGAAGAGGACGCCCCGGCAGGTAAGGAGGAGCGTGAGGGGGGGGCTTACCTGCCGGGGCCGTCCACTGCCATCCGCTGCCTCCCGGGCGGCAGCGGATGGCAGAGGACGGCCCCAGCAGGTAAGTTCGGGGGGCTTACCTGCTGGGGCCGTCCACGGGCACCCACAGGTGCCCGCGGACGGCCCTGGGAGGTAACTGCAGGGGGGAGGGACGGGGGGGAGTTAGGCCCCCACTCACCCATCCGCCACCATTTTTTCCCCGTAGACTTGCATTGGGGGAAAGCTTTCTTTCCCTCAATGCAAGTCTATGGGGAAAACAAAAATGGTGGCCGATCCAAAAATCGGATGTCCGATCTTTGGAACAGGCCCGATCCGGTCCAGGGGGCCTCCGATTTTGTCCGATCTGATCTGGGACAAAATTGGAGGTCCCGATCCGGATCCCAATCTGATCCAGGGGGGTCCCTGCACATCCCTACTATTTATTACATTTATATACCGCCCCATAGCTGAAGCTCTCTGGGCGGTTTACAAAAGATTAAAACACTAAACATTAAAAACCACTATACAAAATTTAAAACCATAAAAACAGATTACATACCAACTATTCTAGGGTCAGTTTAAAAAAAACAAAAAACCTCAACATATGCTGTTAAATGCCTGGGAGAAAAGAAAAACCTTGACCTGGCGCTGAAAAGATAACAATGTTGGTGCCAGGTGAGCCTTGTCGGGGAGATCATTCCAAAATCGGAGGGCCACCACAGAAAAGGCCCTCTCCCTTGTTGCCATCCTCCGAGCTTCCCTCAGAGTAGGCACTTGGAGGAGGACCTTTGATGTTGAGTGTAGTGTACGGGTAGGTTCGTGTCGGGAGAGGCATTCCATCAGGTATTGTGGTCCTAAGCCGTGTAAGGCTTTATAGGTTAAAACCAGCACCTTGACTTGGGCTCAGACATGTACAGGCAGCCAATGCAAGAGGGCCAGAGTAGGTCTTATATGCTCGAACCTTCTAGTCCCTGTTATCAATCTGGCCGTGCACAAGCTGCAGCTTCTGAACCATCTTCAAAGGCAGCCCTCGTACAGTGCATTGCAGTAATCTAACTTAGAGGTTACCAGAGCATAGACAACTGAAGCCAGGTTATCACTGTCCAGATAGGGACATAGCTAGGCTACCAACCGAAATGGAAGAAGGCACTCTGTGCCACCAAGGCCACCTGAGCCTCAAGTGACAGAGATGATTCTAGGAGAACCCCCAAGCTTGAACCTGCCCCTTCAGGGGGAGTGCAACCCTATCCAAAAAATGTTGAAGACCCTCTATCCAGTCAGAAGAACCACCCACTAACAGCATCTCAGTCTTGTCTGGATTGAGTTTCAGTTTATTAGCCTTCATCCAGTCCATTGTTGCAGCCAGGTACCGGTTCAGCACACCCACAGCCTCACCTGATGAAGATGAAAAAGAGAAATAGAGCTGCGTGTCATCAGCATACTGATGACAACGCACTCCAAAACTCCGGATGACCACACCCAATTGTTTCATGTATATGTTGAACAGCATGGAGGACAAGACTGACCCCTGCGGAACCCCATTACGGAGAATGCACAGGGCTGAGCAATGTTCCCCAAGCACCACCTTCTGGAGCCGACCTGTCAAGTAGGAGCGGAACCACTGCAATGCAGTGCCTCCCACTCCCAACTCAGCCAGTCATCCCAGAAGGATACCATGGCCGATGGTATCGAAAGCTGCTGAGAGATCAAGGAGAATCAATAGAGTCACACTCTGCCTGTCTTTCTCACGATATAGGTCATCATACAGGGCGACCAAGGCTATTTCTGTGCCAAAACCAGGATTGAAACCTGACTGAAATGGATCCAGATAATCAGTCTCATCTAAGAGTGATAACATGGCACAGCCGTTAACTGTCTGGGCCGTGTTCCCCTTACCTGGCAAGTCTTCACAATGCCGTATCTTCCTCTACCCGTCACTACACTGATTGGGGCTACCTCAAATCCCCCCACTTGGCTCTGTATCCCATCTCCCAGGCACATAGTTCAGGGCCCACAAAAAGCCAGGGGAGGGAAGGAAGGACTTCTTCCCACAGTGCCTAGTTAAACTATGGAATTCACAAGACGTGGTGATGGCCACCAATTTGGATAGATCTCAAAGGGGTTAGAGAAATTCCAGGAGGAGGAGAAGGCTATCCATGGCTACTAGCCCGGATGGCTCTGTGCAACCTCCTGTAGCAGAAGCTGGGGAACATGGGTGGGAGGGTGCTGATGTACCATGTCCTGCGTGTGGATCCCTGGTTGACTGCTGGTTAGCCACAGAGTGCTGGACTAGATGGACTCTTGGTCTGATCCAGCATCAGGGCCCTTCTTATGTTCTTATAACATTCACTTTCACCAACATGGTTGACTTGATTCAAGATAATCACTTCTCAGACTTTTTCTCTCTTTTCTTTCACAGTCATGGAAAATTTCTGTGCAGCGATAAACTATTACTACAAAAACTGGAGAGTCTGTTCCTTCCCAAGAGAGGCCGAATCCCAGCTTTGTAGTCCAGTCATTCCCATCTATCACTGCCTGGTCAGTGACTGGCTCAACAATGAGGAAACCAAAGTGAGAAACCTTTTGAACAGAATCTTAGAATCAGAGTTGGAAGGGGCCTCTAAGGCCATCAAGTCTAACCCCTGCTCAATGCAGGAACCCACCTTAAAGCATACCTGGCAGATGGTTGTCCAGCTGCCTCTTGAAGGCCTCTAATGTGGGAGAGCCCACGACCTCCCTAGGACATTGGTTCCATTGTCATACTGTTTGATCAGTCAGGAAGTTTTTGCTGGTGTCCAGCCAGAATCAAGCTTCCTTTAACAGCTTTATCTGCAATTCTTGATCGCTTTTGAGAATATGTCAGAACTAGAGGGTTGTGTTGATACTATGGCTTCTCTGGTGGGTGCTGAAAAAAAGTCAGAATATAGTGGATGGGAGTGAAGGATGTATGGGAAATTTGTTTCAGTTCATCTTGATCAGGATTTATCCCATTCACACCTTCTGGAACAAACATGGGCCGTTTCTACACCAGGCTGTTTGCCTGGGATGGCCCCCGGCTAGTCCCTGTGCGCCGATGGTGAGTATTAGGTGCTTCTGGGATTACCCTCTCTCCCTCCCTCCCTCAATGCCCCTATGGTGTAGAAAGGGCCATGGACTCAAACACAATCTGCATTAGAAGCCTCTACATTTCCAAGCTTGCTGTGTGAGTCACAGACCAAAATTATTGTGTTCGACAGCATTTGAAAATTGCCAGTTAAAAATGTATACTTTTGAAACGTGCAGACAAACATGCTTTATTGAGCAGCGGAACTTATGTGGTTCAAAGATGCTCATAACTGATGCCTACATTTGGGGAAATATACCTGAACAGAGACATGGATTTTCATAAGGGAGTGAAAATACTGGTCACAATCTACACGGACATGAGATGGAAGGGCTTCATGGTGGAATTTGGAAGATTTGGGAATTTGGCACAACATGGTGATGGCTTGAGTTAGGGATGTGCAAGGACCCCCCGGTTCAGATCGGGACCCGGATCGGGACCTCCAATTTTGTCCCGGATCAGATCGGACAAAATCGGAGGCCCCAGGACCAGATCGGGCCCAATCCCGATCTGAAAATCGGACGTCCGATTTTCGGATCTGCCGCCATTGTTGTTTTCCCTATAGACTTGCATTGGGGGAAAGAAAGCTTCCCCCAATGCAAGTCTATGGGGAAAACATGGCGGCAGGTGGGTGAGTGAGGGCCTAACTCCCCCCTCCCCCCTCACGCTTCTTACCTGGCAGGGCCGTCTGTTGCGGACAGCCCCGGTAGGTAAGCCCCCCCCCCGCGATCCTTACCTGGCAGGGCTGTCCGCTTCCATTGGCAGGCACCTGCTGGTGCCTGCCAATGGAAGCGGCGGCGGGTGCCAGCATGCACCTGCTGATCCTCCGACTTTTTCCAAACCGGATCAGGTCCTTCCGGACTGGTTCGGGAAAGATCGGACGATCCAGAGGGGTGATCGGAAATTGGATAATTGTATCGAATTTCCCCTGGATTGGCTCCGGATCATGGATCGGACCCGATTCAGTGCACACCCCTAGTTTGAGTCAGCGTGGCATGGCAGTTATGGCGCCAAACCTGACATATCAGATATGTCATATGTTGCACTGAATATTCTCCACTGAACATTTTCAACAGGAAATAATTGGCACTGGGGGCAGGAAATGTTCCTCAACCCTGCCATGTTTCCTTTTTTCATGCCTGCCCGTTAGCATTTTTAGCCCCACTCCGCAAGCGCTGTGACATCACTTTTCCCTCTAAAACGACTCTTCCTGGATCACAGACTGCGATCTAATTGCTCTTGACCACCGTCACAAAGTCAGTTCAGAGTGAAGGCAGGGAGAATTGTTCTTGATCTGAATATTCAATTGGGCAAGAGCGGCACTGTGAATACGTCTGTCCCTTTTGGCAACCCTGACACACGCACAAACACACACACAAGACAATGTCCATTCCATAGGGGATAAGAAAATGTTGATAAATACATACCACATATTTTGCCTCGTTTTGGTAATTACAAGAGTTCTTTTTGGTTATTAGAACAAGCGTAGCTTTTGCAGACATCTGCATAGCTGTAAGATGTAGACAGAGTGGCTTGCTCTAAAGACCACACTCTGTTTCTTGCCAGAAGCATGATGGTAGGACCTCTCCTGCCATGACTCAAGTGTATTTTCTTATTAAGATTCAAACGTGTTAGGAAATAGCCATTACGCAGCACTGAATGTGGCCTGAGCGGTAAGCGAAACCCTTCTGTTTCTCTCCTGTGCAGGTTAAGGAGGCCTCGGTGAAAGCCCAGTGGCCCATGTTAGGGGTTCTTGTCCGCCGCCGGGAGCAGCAAGAGGAAATAATCAGGACACTTCCAAAGGTCCTCTTAGAGAGCAGGACTCTTGACTCCTACTTCATCGCCAAAGTAAGGGTCGCTCGTTAGGGGGATGGTTCTTATAACGCATGGGGTGTTGGATCTTTTTCATTTGGAGGGCCAATTCTATTTTAGAGAAACTCTCAGGGGGCTGCATATCCATAGGGTGACTATATGGAAAGGAGGACAGGTCTCTTGCAGCTTTAACAGTTGTATTGAAAAGGGAATTTCAGCAGGTGTCATTTGGATGCGTGCAGCACCTGGTGAAATCCCCTCTTCATCCCAGCAGTTAAAGCTGCAGGAGCTATACTAGAGTCAGCAGATACAAAAGAGGGCAGGGCTCCTGCAGCTTTAACTCTGGTGATGAAGAGGGAATTTGACCAGGTGTTGCATGCATACAAACGAGACCTGCTGAAATTCCCCTTTCAATACAACTGTTAAAGGTACAGGAGCCCTGTCCTCCTTTTCATATGAAGACAGATTCTGGCTGGACATCAGGAAAAGCTTCCTGACTGTTAGAGCAGTACGACAATGGAACCTATGACCTAGGGAGGTTGTGGGCTCTCTCACATTAGAGGCCTTCAAGAGGCAGCTGGACAACCATCTTTCAGGGATGCTGTGAGATGGATTCCTGCATTGAGCAGGGGGTTGGACTTGATGGCCTTAGAGGCCCCTTCCAATTCTACTATTCTATGATTCTGTGGTCACCCTTGCATGTCCGTGGAGGGGAAGGCCTGAGATAGCAGCTCAGAGTGCCATACTCCACCCAAAGCATATCTCCTGAACAGTTCCCCTGAGTTTTCAGAGCAAGAAGCTCCATTGTGAAGGAAACTGGTATTTCCCCCACCCCACCTGTGTTATCCCTGCATCCAGTGGAGGCTGGTGGCTCAAATTTCAGTGGGCTTGCAAATTATTATATACATTATTATTATATTAGTAAGAACCAGCCAGAGCCCTAAAAAAAAAAAGCTATCCAATGTGCTGAAACCTATCCCCAAAATAGGTTCAGCACCTTCGATAACTCCTTAAGAGTTCTGGCTGGTTCTGGCTGAAACCCAGAATGGATTCACATCCCACCAGAATAGGGATCCACCAGCCTCCACTGGATGAACCAAAGGTCACAGAGGCAGCACAGAATCTAACTACGCTTTACAAGCGGATCCATGTAACTAAAACCCATGGCTCTTTGGGGACAATTCAAAGTAGAGGTATGGAAGAGAGGGGCTCAATAATTCCCCACCCCAATTATTTACTCAAAATCACCCACCCTAGTTGCCTCCCCCCCTCCCCCGGTCCACAGGGGGTTCAGAATACACTTCGCTATGCCACCTCCTGCTGCTTCGTATCTTTTTAGGGGAGGAAAGATGTAGATTTTTTTTGTGGAAAACATTTTACAAAGATTGCAGTTTCAACAGAGTACCTTAACTTGCATTGGCCAGATATTTCAGGCTAGAGTCTGTCCCTTGCCTTGTGTGGACGCCCCATTCCAGGGTGTAGCTCAGATCATGGTGAAAAAGGGCTTGAGAATGTATGAACCGACCAAGAAAGAGATCTTGGGGTTGTGGTGGACAGCTTGATGAAAATGTCAATCCAGTGTGCAGCCACTGTAAAAAAAGGCAAACTCCATGCTAAACATAATTAGAAAAGAAATTGAAGGGGAAAACTGCCAGTATCCTACTGCCTTTACACAAATCTATGGTGCAACCACACTTAGACTACTGTGTACAGTTCTGGTCGCCACACATAAAAAAGGATATTGTAGAGATGGAAAAAGGGCAGAAAAGGGCAACTCAAATGATCCAGGGGCTGGAGCATCTCCTCTATGAGGGAAGGTTACAACAGCTGGGATTGTTCAGCTTGGAAAGAAGGAGGCTGAGGGGAGACCTGATAGAGGTGTACAAAATCAGGCACGGTGTGGAGAAAGTGGAGAGGGAGACATTTATCTTCCTCTTGCATAATACTAGAATCCAATAAGATCAACGTATGATGAAGCTGATTGGTGGGAAATTCAGGACAGATAAAAGGAAATTCTTCACACAGTGCTTAGTTGAACTATGGAGTTCACTACCACAAGATGTAGTGATGGCCACCAACTTGGAAGGCTTCAAAAGAGGGTTCGATAAATACTTGGAGGCCACTAGTCCTGATAGCTTTGTGGTACCTCCAGGATCAGAGACAGTCAGCCTATATACACCAGTTGCTGAGGAACATGGGCGAGAGGATGCTGCTGCACTCCTGTCCTGCTTATGGGTTCCTAGTCGATGGCTGGTTGGCTACTGTATGCTCAGAATGCTAGTCTAGATGGACCTTTGGTCTAATCCAGCAGGGCTCTTCTGATGTTCTTACAATTCCTGTGAAGCAATGGTGCTTCTCAGTCCTGATAGGGATATCCTAAGCCATCTTCCATGCTGCAGCCGTTTGCCTCAAGTACTGTAGCCTTTCAGTACAAAACCTCTGTAGGCCTATATCTTCAGGAACAAGCATGAGGGGAAGGCACTTCTGTGTTTATCATGCCCAAAGCATTACTGAAAGGACTTTCCTTCCTCAGGGACCACTTCTCTTACTCCTGATGTGTCACAAAATATATTTCCAATGCTTCTTCTGTCTTAAAATGCTCAAAAGCATTTGGAGAAACAGACGCCACCCCTGAGAAAGGGAAGTCCTTTCCGAAACACTTTAAGCATAAAAGATTTTTCAGACACCCGAGGATAGTTTCTCTTCTGTTTGGGGCCAATCCTTTACTTAATTATATCTGATTCCCGCCTTTTGATTCATAAGGATCCCCAAGGTGGCTTACAGAACAGAATACGCTATAATAAAAGGATGCTGGAGAATTCCGTTTGAGCTATACTTTTAAGCAAAATGACACAATTCGACTACCCTGACTAATACGCAGACAGGAACATGGTTATCCTTTGGATTCTGCATTTCTACAAATTTTACAATGCCCTTCTCAGCTCACAAATTGTATATATACATGGACGCATTAGAGGAAGGTCTGTATAAAATGGAGTATATTGGGGAACGATATATACAAAAAAACCTGTGTATATTAGGAGAAGATGCATGCAAAATTCATGTTAGAGAAAGTAGCATAGAAAAATACATGCAAATTTTCATGCAGTTTTTTTTTTAAAAAAATCACAGAATGATACCAAAATGGGACAAAATGGAGTTATAATTGAATACATATGAAACTGACAAGGACTGGTTTGTACATCTCCCCTATAATAACAGTGCAATTGCTCCTTCCCCCTCTGGCAAAGCCTTTCCTCTCCCCAGGATGGCACTTTTTTTTACTTTTTTTTTTTACTGGCCAAGGGCTGGGAGTGAGCACCAAGGCGCAGAATCTGGGCCTCTAGGGAACTGCTGAGTGATGGCTGTTGGCTCTTCTGTTGCACAGAGGTACCATCAACACTCTGCTGCCTGGCCGTGAACAAGGTTTCCATTCGTCTCTGTGAGCGAGCTTTGCATTATTGCTTCTGCGCACATCGGCTAATACATGTTGACTCCTCTTCATAGAGGCTTAGCTTTTTCTTGGACGTCTGTGAAGACTGTGAAGCTACAATACCAAAGAAGACATTCCAGGCCCTTTGTGACTTTGTGTTCCAGCAGGTGAGGCAACAGTGACCTTCTGATTTCTTTGATCCAGGTGGACTTTGTAACATCTGTCCCAATTTAAATAAGGCACTGCCTATGATGCTACTCGATGTAGTGAGTTGTCTGTACGAAATCCATGTAATTCAATGCATTACTGCCCTCCAGATTGATGCTTGGGGTTGGCTCAGAAACTCCAGCTAGGGCAAAACGAAACAGCTTGGATGCTTTGTGGATAATCCTGCGATGCACATATTATACCAACGCTGAAAGAATTGAACTGGCTGCCTATTCCCAACCAAGCCAAGCTCAAGGACTTAGGGCCGGGCTATCTGAACGAGCACCTCCTTCCATACAGACCAGACAGTTCACTGAGGTCATTGATGGAAGCCCTCCTCAGCCAGATCTACGCCAAGCAGAATAAAACACTTTGAAAACAGTTTGAAAACTGTCTATGGAGTGTGTCCTGGGCCCCAGCAGTTGTCACTGCTGTTATAAACCATTTTAAAGCCATAGTATAGATCCTACCCCCTACTTGGGCTTCATCAGCTGGCGGCTCCATAGTCCGTGGGACTGTGAAACCATTCCAAGGTTCAGTCAGAACCAGCCGGAAGTGTGAAGGAGCTATCCAAGGTACCCACTGACCAGCCTCCAATGGACACATCTTATTGCAACTCCAAAGCAGGATCTTCTCTGTCGTGGCTCCCACATTGTGGAATTAGGAATGGGTAAACAAATTATGTTTGAGCTCGGTGAAGCTGTCTGAATTATTATTATTATTATTATTATTATTATTATTGTTATTATTATCTTTATTTATATCCCGCCTTTTGCCCAATACTGGGCCTCAAAGTGGCTTTACAAAATTAAAACATAATACAGTTAAAAGCTAAAATAGAAATATACAAAAGTGTATATATATATATATATAT
This sequence comes from Anniella stebbinsi, assembly GCA_029215795.1. Classification (NCBI taxonomy): domain Eukaryota; kingdom Metazoa; phylum Chordata; class Lepidosauria; order Squamata; family Anniellidae; genus Anniella; species Anniella stebbinsi. The sequence goes on from JARDYH010000001.1 coordinate 368,522,536, forward strand.
GTAGGTTTCAATATTAATTCTGACGCTCAGTTCACCTTGTTCACTTTCACGAACATGCCTTTTTTCAACTGGGAAAAATTTGCATTTTTTTATGGGAAAAAAGGCATGATTTTATCAGTTTGCACACAAAAGGCACATTTTCCCTCATAGGCTAAAATGTGAAAATGTAGATAGGAATGGGTGCACAGTTGTGAATGCAAGCTAGAGAAATTGCTAAAAAAAAAAAATCCTGAGAATTCTGCTCTTGCTTACGTTCATGTTTGGGTTTGCAAACAGGACGTGTTCACATGATCTGCAAACAGGATTGAAATTCCCATGCATGCTCTCATGCCTAGTGGAATGGCCTCCCTTTAGAGATCTGACAAGCACCTATGCTCCAGGTGTTTCACTAGTTAGTAAAACATACCTATTCATGTAAATATTACAAGACGCCTAGTTTTAGTTCTGGCTTTATTGATATTTGGATATTTGATGTATTGGTTGATCTTGGATCCCGCCTTGTTATGCTTTGTGATGAAAGATGATCTATAAATAATTTCTAATAATAAATTAACAAGTGGCTCCTATGTGATTCAGGCTAATTTTATCCACTCCCGACAGCCCTCCAAATAGTTGACTTGGCCAACGGTTCCACTGAATGGCAGCCCAAGAGTGCCCTCTCCTGGACACCTCTCAGGCCTTCTTAATCCAATCCTAACCTTTTGAAATGAAGGGTATGTCATGCAGCCACGTGCTAAAATTAAGATCTGAGACTTAATTGAATGATTGCATGTTACCTTTAACAGGTAAAATAGTGAGGTCTGCTTTAAAAAACAACAACATTTACCTAATTTCTTTATCTGTTCTAGGTTCTTCCACTTGATACCACAGTACAATTGAAGAAGCCCCAGAAGAATGTGGTTAAGTTCTCAGACCAGAGTTGGAAACCAGAAATCCCAAAGGCCCCAGTAGAAAAACCAATTGCCTCGGATCAGGTAGGGTGCTGCCATGTGTCTTATTTGAGCCGAAATGTTAGCCTGATACAAAAACCTAAACCCCAGCAGTGGGCTCAAATGGAAAACGCCTGCCCTAAATCATGGGTGAGGGGAACTCCTAGATCTCTGGTTTTGAACTGGGAGGGGCACAGCTACATGCTAACTTCCCAGTCTCTCCTGAGTGACTTCAGCCTGTCTCCACTTGCCTCCCCTTGGTCAAAACAGGTAGTGTGGGGAAAGATCCTCAAAAGCACACAGTCATACATATTCCAAACAAGCCTGAAAGATGAGATGTCCAGCATGCCTAGCAAGAAAAATCTGAGTCCTGAGCAAAGTATCATAGAATCATCGAATAGTCGAGTTGGAAGGGGCCTATAAGGCCATCCAGTCCTACCCCCTGCTCAATGCAGGAATCCACCTTGAAGCGTCCCTGACAGATGGCCGTCCAGCTGCCTCTTGAAGGCCTCTAGCGTGGGAGAGCCCACCACCTCCCCTCCCTAGGTCATGGGTTCCACTGTCGTACTCCTCTAACAGTCAAGAAGTTTTTCCTGATGTCCAGCCAGCCGTTCAAGCTTTGGGTGGAGTGTGGCACTCTGAGCTGCTATCTCAGGCCTTCCCCTCCACAGACATGCTAGGGTGACCACAGAATCATAGAATAGTAGAGTTGGAAGGAGCCACCAACCAAGGCTTGCACTGCCCTAGATATTTACAGATCAGATCAAAATTCTCACCTATCCGTAGTCAGGTAGAATCATAGAATCGTAGAATGGTAGAGTTGGAAGGCTCTTATAAGGTCATGGAGTCCAACCCCCTGCTCAATGCAGGGATCCCCCTTAAAGCATCCCTAACAGATGGCTACCCAGCTGCCTCTCGAAGGCCTCTAGCATGGGAGAGCCCACCACCTCCCTAGGTCATGGGTTCCCTTGTCACACTGCTCTAACAGTCAGGAAGTTGCCAACACTAGAACAAGTCCAAGTTTGGCAGCAAAGCAGGGCATGCCTCAGCGTTTGTCTCTCAGCCAGCAGCCTAGGGAATGTTCCACACATGTGTGGGTGGTACCCATGCTCATTATGAGCCCCATGGGGCTTCCAGGAGTCCAGGACCAAAACAGAAGATCTCAGCAAGTGCAGCAGCCACCCTGCACTTGCAAAGTAACCAGACCAAAAGATTTGTTTGGAGACAGGCAGGGAAGAGGGGAGGAGGCCGGGGGTCACCACAAATGGACTGTGCTCCCCCCCCCATACGCTAGCACTGTTTCGCCACCTGGCAGAGCCCAGGTCGAATTGCTCTTGAGGAAGGAGAAGCAGCAGAACCAGCTTGCAGCAGCCAGTCAATCATCTCTAAGGTATTGTGGGAATGAAAACCTGTCCGGAGGGCCAGGTTCAGGCCCTCGGTGACCTGAAAAGATGGTTCCTTTGCCCGCTGGCTCCTTTTTGCTGCTTCTTCCAGTGCGGTTATGAACATCAGAAGCAGCTCTCCAGAGATCACCGCCACTTGCTTATGGACGCGTTCAGCCACTTAGGTAAGAAACGGAGGCTTGGAAGCCGTCTCTCCGTGGTTCGTTTCCTTCTTCGTTTTCCTCCAAAGTATCGGGCCTCCAGCACTTGGAAAGCCACTCATAGAAGAAGAGACTTGACAAGTGAGACCTGCAACAATTTTTTGCAGTGCGGAATGTTCGCTCTACCTATCAGCTAGCGATGATCTCCTCAAGGATACTTTATTTGATCCCCCCCCCCGCCACTGGGTTTTCTGTTCCTCTCATCCCACCCACCCCCACCCCAAAGCAGTCGGCCAGCATTGTATTGGCACTGAGCACGCACAAGCCTGATGGGGGGGGGGGGTCCTCCCTCTCCCCTAAGGTTAGTTTTCTAAAGGTATTTCTGTACTTCTGCAAATGTTGGAGTGACCCCGTGCCTGTCAATACCTCCCTGTGAGCAACGATGGTGCCATTTTTTGCCTACATAAGGGTTGGCTCTCAGAAAACTCAGGTCACTTTTGGTATATATGATGACGTCAATTGCAGTGATGATGCTGAGAGGTTGGAGTTCCCTGAAGACGATGATGATGATTGCATTTTTATACCGCCCTATAGCCGAAGCTCTCTGGGTGGTTCACAAAAATTAAAACCATGAAATCATTTTAAAAAATATAAAACAAACCACAATCTAAAACCACAAAATAACATACAATAGAAAAACACAACCAGAATAAAACCAAGCAGCAGGAATTAATACAGATTAAAATACAAATTTAAAACAGCAAGGATTAAAATTGATTAACTGTTAAAATACTGGGAGAATAAAAAGGTCTTCACCTGGCGACGAAAAGAGTGCAAAGAGTGCAAACCTCTCTGGGGAGCTCATTCCACAGCCGGGGTGCCACAGTAGAGAAAGCCCTCCTCCTAGTGGCCACCTGCCTCACTTCCTTTGGCAGGGGCTCATGGAGAAGGACCCCTGTAGATGATCTTAGGGTCTGGGCAGGTACATATGGGAGGAGGAGTTCCTTTAGATAACTATTAGATCTAATTTCTTTCCCCGCAGTCTCCTGCTGCCCCATGGATGCACTGGACTTCTTGCAAAATCAGATGAAGGACTCCGCCGAACACATCCGCGTGGGAGTCTTAAACAACCTCAGAATGATTGTTGGTAGTGATGAGAGTAAGTAGCATAGGCCACAATCCGAATAACCCCCTTATGCTTCGCAGTTATACATCAGTCATTCTTTCATTTCATTTCCATATCACCCAACAGCCAACGTTCTCTGGGCAGATCACGGTGTGATCAAATATAATAGAAAATGTTTACTATTCCAAAAATTTAAACAGATTAAAAACATAGAATCACAGAATAGTAGAGTTGGAAGGGGCCTCTAAGGCCGTCGAGTCCAACCCCCTGCTCAATGCAGGAATCCACCTTAAAGCATCCCTGACAGATGGCTGTCCAGCTGCCTCTTGAATGCCTCTAGTGTGGAACAGCCCACAACCTCCCTAAGTCATTTCAACTCTACTATTCTATGATTCTATGATCCTATGAGGAATGGCCAATATTGATACAACCCTGAGATTTGAGGTTGGAGATGCGATTCAAAGAACTTTGGTTAGAGTCCCACTGAAATCCGATGTGCGTCTCCTGTCCCTTCCAGCATGCAAGACAAGAAACAGGAAGCGCCCAATTGTGGAAGCAGTCAAGTGTCTCCTGGATGACCGCCGTGAAATGGTAAGACTGTGAGGTGTGGGGAAATGAATTGTTTGGAAAGCTGGAATCTCACTTTCTTAAAACTCTGTTGTGTTGTTGTGGTGGTTGTTGTTGTTGTTTTGAAGCATGCCGGCCACTCTTTCTTTGTCATACTGTTCTTCAGGGCCAATGTCAACATCTGGCATTCTTGAGAAGAGCCAACTACTAATACCTGCCTTAACACACACCCTATATATTTTTTCCTGACCTGGCTCCCCTAGCAGCACCAGGTAACTCAAATCTAGAGCCTACCCACATTGCCCTTAAAACGACTTATATTCCGTTTAAAAATGTGGGTTTTTAAGTTGTTTCATTATGTGGTAGGACACACTGAGTAGTACTTACGTTTCATAGTGACTGCTTTCTCCGTCCTCAAAGTGTTCTCTGGTGTATTACAGGGTTAATTCCTTGACTCTTCTTCTTTCGTTTTTGTTTTGCAGGCTGCTTGACCCACCCACTTCTGTCTCCATAACTCAAGCAGCCTGCAAAACAAAAACGAAAGAAGAAGAGTCCAGGAATTAACCCTGTAATACACCAAAGAACACTTTGAGGGCAGAGGAAGCAGTCACTATGAAACGTAAGTACTGCTCAGTGTGTCCTACCACATAATGAAACAACTTTAAAAACCACATTTTTAAATGGAATATAAGTCGTTTTAAGGGCAATGTGGATAGACTCCTAGTCACCTTTTTTAATTTCCTACCTGACCTAGCTCTGAGGCATTATGGGAAATTGAAAAGGTGGCTTGGAGCATTGATACCCCAGCCAGGCAAGGCCACCTGCGCTCACTGATGGAGAAGGAAGCCCATCTGGAGATGTCAGAAAAACGGGTTCGGATTCCTAGGACTCTGACCTGCAGATTCTGTGGCAGACCGGCTTTTTCTGCATCACGGGGATTCCATGGACTTGCAGCTTGTTTTGTACTTTGGGGGATCTGGACATTAGCACGGATAGGCACTTGCACTAATATGCATTAGTTAATTCATTTTAGCATTAATACGCACTTGCGCTAATGCGACTTAGCGCAAAACACAATGAAATTCCGGTTTAAAAGAATCCAGGTCTGTCAACAAGCGGGACAAAAGATGGCTGACAATCCATGAAACACAGTCAGAATGGCTTTAACCACATCTGAATTCATTGTATGATGCGCAAGGCACACAACTGCAAAACAATGACATTTGTATTTTTTGTATTTCATCTATTCTTGTTGTAAAAAGTAAACCATATGTCTTATTACAAGTAGTAGCAATATACAAAAAAGAACAGTTTGTTTTGAAAACTTCCATTGCAATATCAATACTGCCAAACAGTTTGTTTGAACAACATTAATGTTTGTTTTTCTATCATGGACTGTAGTGTTTAAATCATTTTGTGCAGCTTGTTACAAGCAAAAATTATATATACAGTCTTTTACTAATGCCATGCAGTCAATAAAAAGTATTTACCCCGACTTTTGAAATGTTTTCATTGTTTTGCAGTCGCGTGCCTTGCGCATCATGCAAATAATTTGTTTGTCAACTGCTGCCTTCTGCTTTTGTGTTATTTTGTTTGACCACATCCGTACATCAGTAGGCGCACCAGAGGAGACTTTGCTCAGGGCCTCTTCAAACCTCCGGCCTGCTCCTTTGCCCGTAAGCAGGTGGAGTGTTATTTTTTTCCCCTAATCCTTTCAATCTATGCAAAAAAATAATAAATCAGCTGCTACAAAGTGCACAATTTGCATTAAAATTTGCACATGTTTGTTTATATGTATACATACAAATTTTATATATATATCCATTTGGATCTATTTCAGTCGGGTTTCAGGCCTGGTTTTGGCACGGAAACAGCCTTGGTCGCCCTGTATGATGACCTATGTCGGGAGAGGGACAGGGGGAGTGTGACTCTATTGATTCTCCTTGATCTCTCAGCGGCTTTCAATACCATCGACCATGGTATCATTCTGGCACAACTGGCTGAGTTGGGAGTGGGAGGCACTGCATTGCAGTGGTTCCGCTCCTACTTGACAGGTCGGCTCCAGAAGGTGGTGCTTGGGGGACATTGCTCGGCCCCGTGGATTCTCCAGTATGGGGTTTAGAGGAGCATTCAGCAGTGGTTCAGTCCAGAGCCAGGTACACAACTTAATGCATTTAACAGCTTTACCCACCAATTGCCCTCTAGAAGTGTTGTGCTATAACTCCCACCATCCCCAATGGCCATGCTGGCTGGGGATGGTAGACTTGTAGTCCAAACCTCTCGTGGACAGCTGGTTGGGGGAGGCTGATTTAGAACTAGGCTAGAGAGACTAGGACAGAGAGACATCAAATAGCAATGGTGGCTTTGGGAGGCATCACTTGGAGAGACGTTCGTTTAAGCATCCGTGGTCTCCCTGGTCTTGCGAGCTGTGTCCTGCCTTCAGGAGAGAGGCTGAAGACAGCCAGGCAGAGCAAAGGGGAAATTGTAGCTGCTGCTCTGGAACGATGCAGAGCTGAATCGAATGGCCAAGTGGTGGCTGCCACAGAACATAGAAAGCAATGCTCTTGAGCTACAAATTGCTCTCTGCTCAACAGATATCCCTGATGCTAAACAGCCTGAGGTTAGGCTGACCATCTGAAAAGGAGGACAGGGCTCATGTAACTTTAACAGTTGTAGAGAAAAGGGAATTTCAGCCAGTGTCATTTGTATGCAATTAGTTCCTGGTGAAATTCCCTTTTCTCTACAACTGTTAAAGTTACATGAACCCTATCCTCCTTTTCAGATGGTCAGCCTAGCGAAATAGCGAGCATGGTACAGTCCCGAGTGTCAACCAATGAATTTACTCTGGCCACAGAATGAGAACGGTTAGCCATGTAAGAAGCTACCGTGAGGCATCTGGATCCTCTGAATCCACCTTTAAATGGGATTTATTCAGCATCTTCGGGACGGTTTAAGAAGGTGGCTTCTGACGTGATATTTCCCTCTGTGACAGGTGAGAAAAGCAATCCTGGGCTTTATTAAAGAGCTCCTTCGCTCCCAAAGTGTGGAGGGCTGTGCCGTGTGGGACATGGTTGCCTATGTCTTCCAGCAGTTCACCGTGCCTGTCGGCCTACAAGTGAGTCTGGAACCAGGCCCTTTCAATACCCTTAGTGCATCCGCTGCTGGGGAGACGGTGAGCCCTTTTCAGGCTCAGCTTACAAACACCTGAAGCTGCCTTTTCCTGGATCAGGCCCTTGTTCCATGTGGCCCAGTATTGTCAACGCTGGCCAGCAGCCATGGCTCTTCAGGGTTCCCGGCAGGATTTTTTTTCCTGCCGGGGACCGAACCTGGGACTTCCTGCATGCAAAGGTTGTGCTCTACCACTGAGCCCATGCCTACAGTTAATAATAATAATAATAATAATAATAATAATAATAATAATAATAATTTATTTATAACCCGTCTCTCCCTTCGGATCGAGGCGGGGAACACAATGTAAAATACAAAAATCACAAACAGTTAAAAAAAAATTTAAAACAAGAGAAAATGCATCATTAAAACATCTTAAAATTCATCCAGATAGGCCTGCCAGAAGAGAACAGTCTTCATGACTCTCTTAAATTCATGAAGACTGCTAATTTGTCTAACCTCCTCCGGCAGACCATTCCATAGTCTGGGAGCCATGGAAGAGAAGGTCCTCTGGGTAACACTCGCCAGCCTAGTTATGGCAGGCTTGAGTAAGTTCTTCCCAGAGGACCTAAGTGTGCGGGGCGGATTGTACGGGAGAAGGCGATCCCGCAGGTAGCCTGGGCCCAAACCATGTAGGGCTTTAAAGGTAACAACCAACACTTTATACTTCGCCCGGAAACTGACTGGCAGTTGAAGTACCTATGGGTCCCCTTATGGCACTGATGTCTTTTGAGGTCTAAACTGCTCAGAGAGGCCTGGCCCAGCTGGGGCATCCATCAGCCTACATAAGACGCTGCATGTCAGGACCCACCTTTCTTGCCTGAGGTCCAACCCAGACATTCCTTTATAGCTGCAGCTTTCAGTGATGTCTTCCCCCCCACACCACCATTTTTACTCCAGAATAGGCATAGGGGTCCCAATCCAGATCTGGATCCTCATGTGTAAGGGTAGGGGGGCTTTAATCCATCCCCCCTGCTATGGCCTCAGTCCAGGCACCTGTTTTTCTATTGCAAAACAGTAATTCAAAAAGAAAATGGATCACTGCAATAGGAATTGCCGGCAACTCCCTGCCCCAGATCTGGATCGGGCCCATAGCAGGGGAGAAGGGCTAAAGACCCCAACCCCAATACTAGGGTCCCAGTCTGGATCCGTTCACCTCTGTAGAGTAAAAATGGGGGGAGGGAGGCTGTTGCTAACAGCGATGTGAAGTCACGTCTCTTTTGGCCCTTAAAATCCATGAAGCAGAGATTAACCTGAGAAATTTTCAGAACAATTGGAGGGACTAATTTCTAGGGTGACCAAATGGAAAGGAGGACAGTTGTATAGACAAGAGGATTCCAGCAGGTGTCATTCGTAGGCACGCAGCGCCTGCTGAAATTCCCTCTTCGTCACAACAGTTCAAGCTGCAGGAGCCCTGCCCCCTAAATTGGAACCATGTGGGTTGTCTCTGAAAAGCAACGGGAGGCAATATTAAAACTGGCTTCGTCAGGATCCTATAAGTGTATCGTCTTCTTAGCCAAGGCATTCTCTTACATGTCTTGCCAAAGCAGGGGAAAGATCCTGTTGCTGGCCAGAAAGAAAAAGAAGAAGAACGCATCCAAGAAATGTGTATCGACGTCTTGGAGCATTTGAACACCTCTGCAGAAGGGATGAGCAAAGTGAGTGGCCGGCATGGATTTGCCCTCGAGAACTCAAGAATCATAGAATCATGGAATGAGTTGGAAGGGGCCCATAAGGCCATTGAGTCCAACCCCTGCTGGATCAGATCCATCTATCTCCACAAGGGGCTACAGCTCCATCGCTGCAGGTCCTCTGTGTAGACTTCCCATGGGCAACTGGTTGGCCACTGTGGAAACAGAGCTCTGGACTAGATGAACCCTTGGTCTGATCCAATATTGCACCTTGTGTGTGTCGGGCACCTCTACACACCGTTCCCAGGTGGGGATAAGAGAAGTACCTGGAGTTAGCCAAGTCTATCCTCTGCCAAGTTTTATTTGGGCTTGTATAGGGATTAGCAGACAGCGAGCTAGTTAGGGCCCTGGCTCAGGGGAAACCAGTGTCTGGAGCTAAGTTCCAGCACTGGCTTGCAGAAAGGTCAACAATCCCGAAAAGGCAGAGGCTGGCACAGTTCCACCTAGGCTGCCTTCTCACTGCTGGGCCCCTGCCTAAACCTGCACTAGTCCCGTTCAGAGGGAGCCTTGCCGGAGCCACAGCCTCTGAGGTGGTGGGCCACCTTGGAGGTAACGGCAGAAGGAAGGGAGCTGCATTCTGGCCACCCTTCCCCTGGAGGAGTCCCTTGGTCAGCCTGGCTCTGAGAAAGCCATTCATTCTCTGGGCTCAGCAGGGCTTGGGACCACTTTCTAGGGAAGACTCGTAGACAGCCTGACTACACCTGATCATCAGGGATATACTGCCTCTGTGCATGGAGGTTCCATTTAGCGATCCGTTCAAAATAATCATGAATAGACCATTAGGGATTCTGATCTCAGCCTTTATTTTATTACCATTGTTTAATAGATTTATATAACCCTATTTTAAAATATCTCTGAGCAGTGGCCTTCCTGCAAGGAGGAGTCCTTATATAAAACCCTGGAATTGGGCCTTTCCTGATGACTGTAACTCAGGACAATAAATATTCACTTGTGAACCTTTGGTGGTGTGGAACAGTTTGTAGAGCTAGTACAGATTTCTTTCTTCCATGTAGCATTTTTTCCTATGCACTGTCAATGAGGCGAGAGTGGTCACAGCAGGGCCTTTTGCCTAGTGGCACCACATCTGTGGTAGTCCCTCCTCAAAGAGCTGGAAATTCCATTGCTGGATTTTCAGTGCCAAGTGCATAGCTGTTGGTCATTCTGCCAGGTTTTTGACCACCCCGTTTAGCTTTTAGTTGCTTCTTCTTCTGCTTGTGAAGGAGGAGCAAACAGGAGGAATTTACCTGCCTGAAAACCTCCCCAGCTCACTCATTTTTCTCCCAGAAGAATAGAGTGTCAGAACCTGTATTGGAGTTAGCAATTAATCATCGTCCCAGAGTGCAGCACATGGAATCATGGGTTCAAGTTACAGGAAAACAGATTCTGGCTGGACGTCAGGAAAAACTTCCTGACTGTTAGAGCAGTACGGCAATGGAACCAATGACCTAGGGAGGTCGTGGGCTTTACTACACTAGAGGCCTTCAAGAGGCAGCTGGACAGCCATGTGTCAGGGGTGCTTTAAGGTGGATTCCTGCATTGAGCAGGGAGTTGGACTTGATGGCCTTATAGGCCCCTTCCAACTCTACTATTCTATGACAACAGCTCAGATATGTATAGCCAGCAACTGGAGAAAAAGTCGTGGTCCTCTTATTTCAGAATGATATTTAAATATATGGCACATTGTTGCCATGTCTAAGATAACTGGAGAAGCCAAAGGGGGGTGGGGGTAATACAGAGGGATTGATGAGAAAGGGTTTCTCTTTGTAGCATATTGGAATAAGAACTCTCCGGAAGCTATTCAACTGTTCATATATATTTTTCTTTGTTGTGAATAATTGCGATTCTTACATACGGTGATGATTTTTTAGGAACCATGTATATTGAAGCCGCATGTCTTGTAATGATGATTTTTAATAAAGAAAAAGAAGAAGAGAAACGTTAGTTTTAGCAGCTTCAGCTCAGCCCTGGAGGGATCCCATCGTAGATGTTGTTCCAGTAGAATAAACTCCGGTGCCAGTGGGGTAGGAATTGAATTATGCCCCCCTCCTCTTTACAGGCTCTGTGGCCAAGGCTGTTGCTCTTTGTGGTACCGGCTCCATACACCCCCACTTTGATTCCCCTCTGCAGATGTTTGAAAGAGCTGGCCATCATTCGGCAGGACGAATCCGCTCTTTTCCTCGGATCGTGCAAAGGAGGTCTGTTAGTTGCGGAGTGCTGCGTCACAAGTTCATGTGAAGGGATTGCACCGAGAGGGTAATCTGTGCAAGGCAGTGTGAAATCTCCACCCTCCACCCTTCCTCTCAGAAAGTCTCATCAGGGTGGGGGAAAGCTGGCTGAACTTACTGATGGGGGCAGCACTCTCACAGAAAGATGTTATTGTTCTCCCTGACACGCTAGTTTTCTAGATGCAGGATTCCTGTATTTATTTTTGGCCTGGATGAGCATTCCACTGCGTGAACTCTCATGGAGGAACCCTAGTCATGTGAATCGGAAGTGGCACAGCCCAGAGACAGGTTTTCCAGCTCATTGAAAACTATGCCTTTTAACACAATGCTACCATTCTGTGGTCCTTCCACACTCCTGTCTTTCTAAGTCAGAGTTTTTGAATCCCAGGTGACAGGATATTTCATCCTTGGTACCCACCTGCAGTTGGCAAGAAGAATGCATTTAAAAAAGCAAAAATGTTTGCATAATGAAGAAGTCCTCGAAGAAGGAGGAGCTGAGAAACTTCATGAGCTTCTTAGCAGGAGTGGTTAAATAAAACACTCTGAGGTTTCATACTTCTGGCTACTTAGCCAGTAGGGTGACCATACGAAAAGGAGGAGTGGGCTCCTGTGTCTTTAACAATTGTATAGAAAAGGGAATTTCAGCTGGTGTCATTTTGTATGCATGCAGCCCCTGGTGAAATTCCCTCTTCATCACAACAGTTAAAGTGGCAGGAGCCCTGCCCTCTTGACCACATACAAAAATGGGCAGGGCTCCTACAGCTTTGATTGTTGTGATGAAGAGGGAATTTCACCAGGCGCTGCATGCCTACAAATGACACCTGCTGAAATTCCCCTTTTCTATGCAACTGTTAAAGTTGCAGGAGCCCTGTCCTCCATTTCATATGGTCACACTGTTAGCCAGGGACTATCTGTCTATTTATGACTCAGCAAAATTTCTCAAGCCCTTCACTTTCTCGATTCAGAAAGTGAAGGGCTTGACCAATTATATTGAGTCATAAATAAATGGATAGATAGTCTCCTGGCTAAGCAGCCAGAACAATAAAGCAATAGAGCAAACCAGGCCAGACCTCGAACAGAATGAAACCTCCACCACTACTGAATCTAAGGAACATGTTAGTCTTTCTTTTTTCTTTTCTTTTTAACATAAGAAACCCAGGCTAAAAGAAACTTTTGGCACAAGCTCTAATAGGCACAAGCTCTGATGCAACCAGAGCTGCTAATTAGCTCTTCATTTACTAACTGCTTTTAAAAACCCAAGAACAAATTAATCCTTAGCTTGTACCCTTTGGTGGTGTGGTCCTCTTCCATTACTATTCCAACAGTGCTAAACTCTGGGGAGAACCACTCCTCTATATTACTGCTTCATGGTTTTTTTGCTGTAGTTGTAAGTTTTTCTTTAATTTTGTGTTTTAATATTGTATTTTTAATATTGTATTTTAAAATTGTGAACTGCTGAGAGGCTTTATTATATTCAGCAGTATATAAATGCCACTAATAAATAATAAATATGTATATGTTCACCAGGCGCATTCAAAACAGCTCCAATCAGTTCCTGAACTCAACTAATAGATTTGGAAAGTTTATGAAAAGAGTAGATCACCATCCCTCTTCTTCCAAGCCTCCTGTAATGAATTTTCTGTTCCCTTTTTAGTCAATCTCCCAAGCGCCCAAGGAATGGTCACAAGGCTTCTGGTGAGAAATGTTCAGAAAAGCTTTGTTTTTCTTGGGGGGAAAAAAACAAATATACAGTAGATCCCCTTCTATGGGATGTTTATGGCTTATTGATACTTGACCCTGTTCAGATGACACACTAAGCCACAGTAGTTAAGCACTTTGAGCTAAACATTATGGTTTCGTGTGTCACGTGAACCATGACTTCATGTTTCGTATGAACCATTCCTAACCATGGTGGCTACATAACCACAATTTAAACATGATCACTAACTAGAGTGACCAGATAAAATCCAGGTCAGGGCTCATGTAACTTTAACAGTTGTAGAGAAAAGGGAATTTCAGCCAGTGTCATTTGTATGCAATTAGTTCCTGGTGAAATTCGCTCTTCTTCACAACAGTTAAAGTTGCAGGGGCCCTGCCTTCTATTGTATATGGTCACTCTAGTATAGTGCCTGCACCTTTAACTATTGTGATGAAGAGGGAATTTCACCAGGAACGAATTGCATACAAATGACACTGGCTGAAATTCCCTTTTCTCTACAACTGTTAAAGTTACATGAGCCCTGACCTGGATTTTATCAGGTCACCCTATCACTAACTGTTTGCTGCAAAAGGGATAGCGGCCTAACCATAGCTTAACATGTTGTCTGAAAAGACCCATAGTAACTAGGGATGTGCACTGGATCGGACCCGATCCACGATCCGAGTCCGGTCCAGTGGGAAATCGGATAAATTATCCGATTTCCGATCCCGCAGCTGGATCGGCCGATCCAATCCGAACCGGTCCGAAAAGGCTCCGAACCGGATCGGCGGATCGGCGGATCGGCGGGCGCCCATTGGCGCCCACCGCCGCTTCCATTGGCGGGCGCCAGCGGGCGCCCGCCGATGAAAGTGGACAGCGGGGGGGGGAGGAGGGGGGCGCTTACCTTCTCGGCCCGTCCGCTCCCGTCCGGCACTAGCAGCTACTACCAGCGGGCTCCGCGGCCTGCTCTAGGGTGGCGCGCTACTCTAGAGCAGGCCGGCGCGCTACTCTAGAGCAGGCCGCGGAGCCTGCTGGTGGTAGCCGCCGGCGCCGGACGGGAGCGGACGGGCCGAGAAGGTAAGCAGTGGCGGGGAAGGGGGCTTACCCCCCCCCCCGGAGCCGTCCGCTTCTATCCGCTGGCGCCCGCGGGCGCCAGCGGATGGAAGCGGGCGGCCCCAGGGGGGGTAGGGAGCGCGGGGAGGGGGCTTACCTGCCGGGGCCGTCCACAGTGGATGGCCCCGGGGGGGGAGGGAGTTAGGCCCCCCCTCACCCACCCACCGCCATTTTTTCCTCATAGACTTGCATTGCAATGCAAGTCTATGGGGAAAAAAATGGCGGCCGATCCAAAAATTTACGATTTTTGGGTCGGGATCGGACTCGATCCGGTCCGGGGGGCCTCCGATTTTGTCCGAACCGGTCCGGGACAAAATTGGAGGTCCCGATCCGGGTCCCGATCCGATCCGGGGGGTCCGTGCACACCCCTAATAGTAACTTCGTTGCGCAAACCTGGCGGCTCCGATGTCAGTGAGGCAGAGATTCTGTTCCAGGTTTTAGCCAGAACCAGTCAGAACTCTAAAGGTGCAGCAGCTGAAACCTGGAGCAGAATCACCGCCTCACTGACATCGGAGCCATCAGCCTCCACTGTGATGACCTGAATGTCCCCAGCTGTTAGCTTCCTCTGTATGAAGCACTCTCAAAGTCCAGCCGTCTCTTTGAAGGGCTGCCTGGTCCAAGTCTGGTTTAAAGATAAAGAACCATCTGGAGGCCGAGGCAGCATCAGCCTTGAAGGTGCCCGTCCACAGTTCGCACCTGAACAGGTACATACACATCACTAGGTCACAGACTTCCCCGCTACTGTGAGATGTCTTATATTTCTATTTAAATTATAGTAATTATTATTTGTATATTTAATTAGCATATGCACATTTTATGCATAGCTGTGTCCTCCATTGTCCTCTTTGGTGATGCATTTCCTCCATTTTTAGGTGGTGCAGAAGTGCCCCCCCCCCCACCTGCTGGCCCATTGGGATGGCTTCGTTGGACACCTCCGGTGCAGTTCCCTCGTGTTTACTCGGGAATAAATCTCACTGTCTTCGGTGTGGCTTTTTCTCAAGTACAGCTTTCCCCAACTTGACACCCTCCAGACCTTTTGGACTTCAACTCCCATCAACCCCAGCCAGCATGGCTAATGGTCACAAATGCTGGGCATTGATATCCAAAACATCTGGAGGGTATCAAGTTGGGGAAGGCTGCCCTAAATCATCGGAAGCTGCCTTATATTGGGCCACTGGTCCATCTAACTCAGTAATGGCTATACCAGAGTTTCAGGTGAGAGTCTTTTCTGACCTAACTGGTCCTGGAGATGCCGGAGATGGAACCTGGTTTTCTACCATTGAACTGAATGTAGTTGAGATTGCAAATTTCATGAATTTTATATATCGGAAGTCATTGATCAGGAGTAGATAACTTATGGCCTTCTGGATATTTTGGCTTGTATCTCCCATCAGCCCTAGCTAACATAGCCAATGGCAAGGGATTATGGGAGTTGTGAGCCAAAACATCTGGAGGGCCACAAGTCCCCCCCCCCCATAATAGATGGAAGGACGCATGTTGGATCTTGCTCCTGGAGCATTTTCCCTCTCCTCCCACCAGGTCTTGGCCTCAAATCCTAGCCCAAGAGGAGTCTGGGCCCTGCAACTCCTACACACCCTGCACTGCAACATCCACACGGCCATAAGGAAGCTGTGGGCAAAACAACTCCCATTCCTTTTGGAATCCTTCCAAGGTAAGGCGTTTATACAGGTAGATAACTCTAGTTGTGCATGGCGGAGGGTCCCCTGTGAAACTACTCTTCCGAATCAAGGGGGTGGTGCCGTTCCTGTTTCTTTTTTACCTGGCAGTAAAGCTGAAGTGCTGGTTGGTTTGGTTCTATGTGAATTGGATCCCAACCATCTTGATTTTGTTCCACTGAAGGTGTGGGCTCCAAGCAACATGCTTTGGAAATATCCAGTGTAGACCCCCTGCCAGGTGTTCTTTGTGGAGATGGCTTTGGAAAGGGTTCCAAAATTTCAACTGGGACCTGCCACAGGAAGCATCTAACACCAATACTGGCCCAACCTCATTTGCTTCTGAGCCTAATTCAGTCTTGGAATTGACCTTGAAAGCCCTAAATGGCCTGGAACGGTTTCCATCTGAGTCTGTTGTCTGGGACCTCTAGGGTGCTGCCACCTGGGCATATTGTCACCCATCAAAACCTGTCCAGTGCTATCTTCTCCATGTACATTCCTAATCCCCAAGGACCTCAGACACTGTCATGGAGCAGGACTCCGAACCCTCATCTTCAGAAGATCCTGACCTCTTGTCCTTCAAGAAGGCTCCCTAATGAAGAGCTCAAGGATGAGGATTTGGTCACAGAAAGCTGTCATGAGGCTTCCACCACCCCAGGACCGAGTTCCCCAGAAAGGTCCCAGGGAAGTTGTCTCGCTATCTTTGGCTCTGGAGCCTCCAGCCATGAGGGCACTCACAAGCCACAGCCCCTCCAACATCATTGCATCTTAAGCATGCTAAAATAGGTCAGGTCCCTTTTAAGAGACAAAGCCTCCATCAGTGAGGAGGCAAAGCCAAGGAGCCTCAATGCAGACAAAGTCCTACTTAAGGCTCAATCTTGACCTGCTCCTTGTTAGAGCAACGCACAGATAACCCTGCCTGGCTTCAAGCCCCACTTGGAGCTTTCCATGGTGCTGATTTCTTCCCATCTTCTTCCCTTGGCAAACTGACCTAACTTGAACCCTGCTAAATATCTGGCCATAACAGAACCCTGTATTCCAGGCTATATTGCAGAGCATCATCCAAACTCACAGCCTGAAATGGTAGAGGTGAAGGAGTTTAAATCACCTCCTTCCTCCTTCTCTTCTCTAGGCATGATTCTTAACTCCAGACAGCCGCATAGGCTTCTCTTTGCCCCCTTCTTCCTCCCTTAAGATCTGTGTAGCAAGATCCCCACATGCTTCCCACATTGGTCTGTCCTCCCATGGGACATCCATGCTTTTTTAGAAGGTCCATCTTGGCCACTGTGTCTCCTATCTTCAGGACTCTGCTTCTTGGCCTAATTGCTGGTTGTCTTAGCAATGGCAAAGGCCTTGTTGGGACCACTATAGGAGGATCCCCACTGTTATAGTGAGAGGAGGTATTAGGTCAAACCAATGGTGGAGGGATGTGCCCTACCTGAGTGGCTTGAGTGCAGGCCTCAGAGACCTGCTTACTTCCTTTGGTCTTCAACAGAGGCTCTGGTCAATGTCCCACCACTTTTGGATCTCAGATAGGTCAGGGCCTCTTCTGCCATCACACTGGAACTCTGTCTCCCCAGGAGGTTGGCTTAGGCAGATTATTCCTAGTGTTACACCATATTTATATGCCAGAGGGCCTTTAAAAGCCTTTTTTTTATTTTCTGATGTTCCTCACAATATATATATATATATATATATATATATGCATCTCCATGAATGCATCAAAAATGTATCCATATCTGATATGGGTTTTATTATTGTTGTTCTTCATTGGCTTCAGCTATTTTAATTTTGTAGTCAATTTTGATGCTCATTGCAAACGGAAAAGAAGGGTATTTTTAGTGTATGTGTGAGAGAGGGAGGGAGGGAGGGAGGGAGGGAGAAAGATCACTATTAAGACATACACAATAGAAACTGGCTTGCTATTGACTTAGTGATAGAAGGCTGCGATGGACATTCCTACTTACCTTCTGGAGGGACATATGCGTGTGTCACATTCAGTCATCCTAGTTCAAGGGGCACCATCATTTTGTCTTTTCCCCACAGGAAGCCTCGAGGTCAGCAGCCATGAATGGGAGCAGAATCTGCTGCAGGTAGGGGATTGCTAAACTTTCACCTGGAACAAGCTGGGATTGGGTTATTTTGGTAGGCCAGGCTGGAAGCCAGAGCTCCTACTATACTGGCCTGTTACTCACTGCGGAGTCATTAAAGAGCATCTGAAACGAGTGAGTCAGACCGTTGTTAGGGTGGCCGGGTGTCCTACTTTGCAGAGAACAGTGCTCTGTTTCATGGCCTGTCCAGTCCCTGTCTGGTTTTAAAGATAAAGGACCCTAGGAAGCAAGAGCAGCAGGGGCCTTGAAGTTTCCCACCAACAATTAGCACCTGGACAGCAGACTGAGCAGGCCCACAGGTTGAATGGTCACAGTCTTCCTTATTATGGTTACATGTATTTCCATTTAAATTATAGTAATTATTTCTAAATTTTTACCTTTGTATATAAATTAGCAAATGGAATGTTTATGCAAACGTGCATCCTCTTTTTTGGCAATGCACCAGTGACCCACCCCACAATTGGTCCACCTGGCTATGGACTGCCTAATCTGACCGGCAGGGGCTCAAGCCAAGAAGAGTCTTTCTTGGCTTTGCTACACACAAGGCCCTTTTTGGGTGGAGATGCCAGTAGGGATGTCATGGGGGACCCGACAGAGTCCGGGAGTCTAACAGACTCCCCTGTGTCTGCCCCCAGGGCCAGTCGAGCACCTGCAGCACAGGAGCCACGCTCTCTCCATCCTCATCCAGAGCCTCCATTCGCATCTTTACTCTTGCATAAATAGAGCCTTTGTAGCCACCATTTACACAACGGTGGAAATGTGCGATTTCTGGAGCCTCCCACATTGCGTGAATAGCCACCATAAAGGCCCCATCTACGCAGGGGGGGGGGGGAATACGTAATTCCTGGAGTGAGGGCAGACAGCTGCTGAGCACTCATTCGGCCTTGTCGAGCCTCAAAAGAAGCTTGCGTGGCCTGACCGGCAGAGGTGGGCAGCAGCAGTGAGGCAGGCATCTGATGTATTAGATGCAGGTGAGTTCGCCCATCCCTAGATCAAACTTAACGTGAGACCAGGGCCGGCCCTACCATTAGAGTGAAGCAGCTGCCTCAGGCAGCAGATGCTGAGGGGTAGGGAATGGTGAAGAGTTGGAGAACAGAGCTGTATATTCCTACACTTGCCAAGCTAGCTGTGTCCTTCAAGCACAGGGAGGGATACTGTCCCATTGTCCGTGCTGAGGTAAGATACAACTGCTAGTATAGCCATCTTCTGTACGTGGAATGGGGTGAGACAGTTTCATCCTTCACCTCAAGCAGTGAAATCTCTTGGGCCAGCCCTCCCTGAGACCATTTACATGCAAAGCATGGCTCTACCACTGAGCTATGGCCCTCCTCTAAACCTGACATCTCCCATGTAAATCTGATGGATTTGCACAAAAATGATGGGGTTTCGTGTAAAAAAAAATCTTCAAATTGCTTCCAGGGTGCTGCCATTAAAAAGGAATAAGGTCCAATGTGAATCTTTCCCCAGGAGCAGAAACAATTTTCTCTTGCAGTGGCTTCCAGTTGACCGTCTCAAGAGCTTTGCATGCTTACAATCTCTTCTGTTTGATTATTTCACATTTTAGGGCCATTTTTCTGGCCGTTTCACGCCCACTTTTCCAGAACAAAAGTAGGGAAAATGATGGCAGACTACTAGCCAAAGGGAAAACCTATGTAGCCACATTTATTTGGTCTCTGTTCTTCTTTTGCCCCTAGTTTCTGAGAAGATCGCTGGAGACCATTGATGATAGCAGTTGGATCCAGAATCTGAGCCGAGAACTGGAAAACCAGATGGCCAGTTATGCTGATCAGTCGACAGAAAAGGTCTGCTTCTCTGTTGAACCCCTCTTGCCATCAAGACGTTACTCCTATTGCTCATTGGGGAATCAAGCCTCCTGTTTGCTTCTTCTTTTCCTTCAGAGTTTCCTGTATAAATCTTTGGGCATTTCTCTGACAAGCTGTGAAGATCAGGTCTTTGTTCAGAGCCGGATGCAACATTTAGTAGAGAATGCCGATTATATGGAAGCAGCGGAGAGAGAGGTGAACTGCTGGTGGTGCTTCAGGTCTTCCTACTTTGATCTCCTCTGGATCATTTCTCTTTGCTTCATCACTTCATTTTTTCCCCCCCACTTGGCAGAAAGTCATCCAGATCCTCTCTTTTTCTGCCATCGGCCATTTGGACCTAACGTTGGCCACACTGCATGAATTTGGAGCTGGGATGTGTCTGAAAATTAAGATGTCTGCTATCATCAGTCGCTATAAGGTAAAGCAGCTGATAGTGCAATCGAATGTCTACTCAGAAGTAAGTCACAGTGAGTTCTCCTCCCAGATATGCATGTCTAGGATTTCAGCTTGAGTCATGTTACAAATAAAAATCAGACTTAAGGACTTGCTTCTCCTTTCAGGTAACATGCCGTTTTATCACCTCCAGGAATTGATTTGACACCCACAGAGGGAGAGGACAGTGAACCTTTCTGCATGAGGCTTTTATTGTGTGCTCTTGATTGGTCACTCGTGGTAGTTTGCTGGACCTTTACATGATGTTATCATCCTCCAGGGCCTTTCCCATGCTTTGCAACTATTATCGCGGGGGGGGGGGGGGGTTTAGATTGAAAATAATGCAGTATTTTTCTGAATGGCGTTATATTTATAGCGCGTCATTGCGCAATTCCACTATACCACAGTGTCATCTAGTGGCTGTATAAAGATACAGAGAAAGAACACACACACCCCAGTAAAAAAAAAGCACATGTAAAGGAGCCAATCTTAGTCTCACAAAGAATCTGGAAAGAAGCAAGACAGAAGCCTCATATGGAAATGCCCAAAGTCTACTGTGATTATTTAGAAATTATTTTCAATGAAGTCCACCAAAGTTTTGCAAAGATTTATGAGGTGCTGAACTCCTCTCAAATACAGAAGAGTGAAATGATGCATATAATAAAGTGTGACTTTTTTTAGAGAGAGAAGGGGGGGGACTCAATAATTGAAATATGCACACTGATACACACACATGCATAGGAAAAGTGTGGTAACAGGAAATGATTAATTCAGGCACAACTAAGAGGCTATTCTTTAGCAGTGCAGGTGCCATGCTGAACATGAAGCAATACCTTCAGATGGCTGGATTGGGATGCCAGGTGGGCCATATTTGGATCCCAGGTATCCAATATCCCCACTGCATAGCAACTGTTCAGCCATGGAATCATCCGGCTTCTCTGTAAAAAGTGAACAAAGAATGTGGCAATTCCAATGGAAGTTCCAGTCTCGAAGACATCAAGATGGACAGATGCAACAGCTGTGCCTAATAACCTTCTCTGTTGCCCAGGACTACCACAAAGGCCGACGAGGCCTCGTCCACCAAACCCTGATGCTCACCTATGGCAAAGTGGCTCTCCAAGCCCCCAAGGAGCTCCTGTTCCCAAGGGTGGAGCCCAACATCATGACCAGAGTCCTCTACCATTACCGGAAGAGCTGCCAGGCAAGAGCTCTGAAAGGGTGGGTGGGCTGGGGAATTCTCTCCGCAGGTCAGAAATAGACTTTTTGTGCCCTTTGTGTCCCATTCCTTTTCTCTCATCTGGGCTTGTTGCAACTTTTAGGCTTCACTGAAGGCGGAGGGCAAGGCTCAGTGGTTGAGCATGTGGACTTTGCAAGCACGATGCTGCCAGTTCAATCCCTGGTCTCTCGTGGAAAGGAGCAGGCAGAGACCTGTAATAATACCAGACCAGATGGGCTTCATGGCATAAGGCAGATGCCTATAATCCTAAAGTGCTATAATGGATTTTATGTAGGACTATGCACTGCCTCGGGCTGAAACCCAGAATCTGAGTTGAGGCAGACCGATTCAGCCTGCCTCGCCCCGAATCCAAGGCAGTACCAGGTCAACCTGAGACACCCCGAGGCAGAAGCGTATTGGTACCTTTGGCATCAAAAAGTAATGTTGGGTCTGCTGTGGTGCATAATTTGTTATTTGGCAGCTTTATAATGTACTGCATCATTTTTCATTTCATTGTTCAGGTGCTGGGTGTCAACGTTGAAAACAAGGTAAGCTGGAAATATCTAACTTCAGTCAGTGTGATTATGTCAGAATCTATGATGATGATGATATACCAACTGCGCCCTTATCTGGACAGAGATAGCCTAACTACAGTTATCCACGCTCTGATAACCTCTCGTCTGGATTACTGCAATGCGTTCTACGTGGGGCTGCCTTTGAAAACAGTCCGTAAACTTCAGCTGGTACAAAACAGGGCAGCCAGACTGTTAACAGGGACTGGCCAACGAGACCACATTACGCCAGTCCTTTTCCAGCTTCACTGGCTGCCGGTCCAGATCTGGGCCCGATTCAAAGTGCTGGTATTAACATTCAAAGCCCTAAACGGCTTGGGGCCAGGTTATCTAAAGGAATGCCTCCTCCCATATGTACCTGCCCGGACCCTAAGATCATCACAGGTCCTTCTCCATGAGCCCCTGCCAAAGGAAGTGAGGCAAGTGGCTACCAGGAGGAGGGGCTTCTCTGCTGTGGCACCCCGGCTGTGGAATGAGTATAATGTAGGCCTGGCACCTACATTATACTCCTTTAGATGCCAGGTGAAGACCTTTTTATTTTCTCAGTATTTTAACACTTCATCAGTTTAATTTTTTAACTTGCTGTTTTAAAGGTGTATTTGAATTTGTATTAATTTCTGCATTACTGCTCGGTTTTATCCTGATTGCACTCTTATATTGTATTTTATACTATGTTTTTATACTGTTGTTGTTTGTTTTATATTTTGAATGGTTATCATGGTTTTAATTTTTGTAAACCGCCCAGACAGCTTTGGCTATTGGGCGGCATTGAAATGCAACAATAAATAAATAAATACTGATAATGATTTTCTTTAAAAGATCTAAATTTTCTAAAATTTATGAGTTGCCATTCATCCACAAGGGACCCCAGGACAGTGTACACAACATTAAAGCAAATAAATAAATCCAATATAAAAACCATACAATTTCACATTGAAAGCAAAATGGGCAACTGTTTGACCAGCAAGCCAAACACAAACACAACAATCAATTCAGTTAAAAATAAATTTAAATTGTAAATTTCAACTTTCTAAAATGTCCAAATGCTGGAGCAAAAAAAGGAAAGTTTCAATATGGTGCCAAAAAGCAAATGAAGTGGGCGTCTTCCAGTTGCATCGCTTTTGGGTGATCGATGCCAGACTCCCCCAAGCTGGTATGGTCCCAAACATCTGGAGTTCGCAATTACATCTAAAAAATAAAGAAAAATGTCAAAGTCAGCGAAAAACACAGAAGGACTTCATAAACCTAAAAGAAAACCCTCTGACCACGACACCTCCCTGGCTCTTTTGGCAATTCAGGATATGAATCTCAAGCTGGCCCTTGTTCAGAGCACAAGTGATATCTGCTCTGCCATCCATGAGACCGGGGACTTCCGGGACTTCACGTTAACTTGCAAGAAAGAACTTCTTGATATCTTGTTGGTGAGTAACGAGGGTGACAGGAAGGTACAGATCTTGTTTCAAACTCTTGTTGGTGGTGTTAGTTACACCAGTGAAATCTTTTAAGCTTCCTCTTCAAGCATGTTCACAAGTCGTGCTATGGGGGCCCTTAAAAACATATGAACAGCTGTGCTGGATCAGACTGAGGGTCCATCTAGTCCAGCATTCTGTTCACACATTAACCAACCAGCTGTTGATCAGGGACCCCCAAGGAGGACACCCTCCCACCCATGCTCCCCAATAACTGGTGCATATAGGCTTACCGCCTCTGATACTGGAGGTGGCATATAGCCATCAGGACTAGTAGCCATTGAGAGCCTTCTCCTCCAGGAATTTATCCAACTCCCTTTTACAGCCATTCAAATTGGTGACCATCACCACATCTTGTGGAAGGGAATTCCATAGCTGAATTTTGCACTGTGTGAAGAAGTCCTTCCTTTCCTCTGTCCTGAATCACCCACCCATCAGGTTCATGGGACGACTCCATTGCATTCTAGTCTTATGAGAGAGATCCATTCTGGAGAGACCCATTATGGCCCAGATCCAATCCAACTGACTGGTGGTTCTGGCATCCCTGCTTCCCCTGAGAAACCGCTCCTGGGCTATCACTGAGGCACCGAGATAACAATCCTAAAATATCCCCCATAAACTTTATATAACTTTGTCTTGAAATTATTGTTGTTCTTCGCTCCCTACAGTAGTTATGGGACAACATTACAAGATCCCACTTGTATGATGGTTGGATACTTCCATCAAACCTCCAAACAAAGGGAGAAGACGGGTCTAATATTAAGACAAGAGTTCACAGCAAATTCTTCAGCTCAGTTGCCAAAGCTGCTTTCCCACTGGAATGACAGGCACGGATATCAGTGAATTAATTGCTGGCTTTGCCACACACCCTGACTCTTCCCCCATGCTTCTGGGGGCTACTTAACCCATAAAAATGTTTGTCTATTTATATATTCATTCATTTATTCATTCATTCATCCATCCACCCATTGCGTTATTAACTACAGAAAAAAGATTTTTTTAAAAAATGCCAAACTGCTCTGAGAATCAAAGGGGTCGGTTTCCTGATGACATCACGAAGCAACTAACCAATCGGTGCTAAGCCCAGCAAGGTTCTCCTTCAAACATGAAGAACTGTGTTCTTTTCCGGAGTTTAGCCCTGTTGACAAAATGCACGTCTGAATTAAGTGCAGTGAAGGCTCATCCAGATAGGCCTCATTGCTCTAAAAAGGTTACATTGATCTTCTCCACTCTTGAAGACATTCTTCACACAGAGCCTTCATGGCAGCCTTACCCAAGCCTGGTTCCCACCACCACCACCAGATAATTTGGACCAACTCCAATCAGCCCTGGCCAGCATGGCCAATGATTAGGAACAGTGGAGGCTGGTGGCTCTGATGTCGGTGGGGCGGTTGATCCACTCCGTGTTTCAGCCAGAACCACTCAGAACTCTAAAGGAGCTCTACAAGGTGATTCTGGTTCCACACCTTGGATAGCTCATTTAGAGTCCTGACTGGTTCTGACTGAAACCCGGAGTAGATCCACCACCCCACCGACATCAGAGCCACCAGCCTCCACTGGTGAGGAATGCTGGGCACTACAGTCCAAAACATCTGGAGGGCCCCAGGTTGGGGAAGGCAGCTTTAAGGTGTGTTTCACTCTGTCTTGTTATCCTGTTGTGATTTTTAATACTATGTTGTGTCGCTGGAGGAAAGTTCTCTCAATGTATTTTCCCCATTTGTTTTGCCCCCTTTCCTGCCTTGTCCATTCAGGATTTCATCAGGGAGGAGCCGCTGGAATCTCTCGAGCGCACGCTTCGTTCCAAAGCCATCACGGCCATTGCGTTCCTAAGGTGGGCAATGTCCTGCACAGCTGTCCCTCCAACATTTCCTCCCTGCTCTGTCCTCTGGGGAAGGGCTGTCTTGATGTCATCTTTGCCATCTTTGTCTTGAGCCATCTTTGCCCCGGGATGGCTCCGAATCCACGCTGCATCAGTTAGATGACGCAGCCACAGATTTGAAGCCACCCCGGGGTGAAGAGGTGAAGATACGCAGCTGAAAAGTCGGGGACTTACACTGACTTTTCCAGCCAGAGTGAGAGCAGCCCGGCTCTTCTGTTGGTCTGCCCTCACTTAGAGTCACTCCAGGGGCATTCCCGGTCATTGCCCTCCCATTGGTCGCTGGAGGGGGAGGAAGCGGCGACCCTAATAGCCACCAGAAAGCCTCCTTTCTTAAGGGCAAGTTGCCACCGCCGCACACTAGCGATAGCGTGGAGTTCAGCACCAGAGTGGAGCCAACCCAGCACAGTGAAGACAGTCCCTGGGATGCCTTTTTGTGCCGGCTGATTCATTTTTCTGTTATCCTTCCATCCTTCAGGGTTCACCTAGCTCCTCTTCCCTTCAGCCTGAGGACAGAATTCTCCCATCTCCCAAGCAAATGGTCTTCTTATGTCCCAGTACAACATCTCCTGTCCCAATAAAACCTTGAGGCAAAAGGAACTGGGAAGACCTCATGTGGACATTGCCCTTGAGGGATCGCAGAGGCAGGCCAGCTTTCTATTTCTGGAGCCAACAGGCTAGTTGACCAGATCCGCTGAAGGGGAGCTTCATGTCAACGCCTTTCCTTTCCTTGGTGTCTCAGAACCTTTCCAAAGACGCTCCATTGAAGGAGACGTTTAAGTTAAACCAGCCTTCCCCAACCTGGTGATGGGACTTCAATTCTCCATCAGCCCTAGCCAGAAGGACAATGGTTTGGAATGCTGGGAGTTGTAGTCCAAAGCATCTGGAGGGCCACAAGGTTGGGGGAGGCTGCATTCGATTCATAGCAGAAGATAGCAGCCAGTGAGGAAGGATGGCTACAGCCAGGCAGTTTCTTGCGGTGACACTAGAATTCACAGAACAGGGCCAGATCTACACCAAGCAGGATATGACCCTTTGGAAATGGTTTGAAAATGGTTTATGGAACGTGTCATGGCCCCACAGTTACCAATACTGTTATAACCGTTATAGGGTTAGGATTACCAGGTCTACCAGGGACGTCCGCGTGAGCCTATGATCTGTGACTTTCTCTCGGCAGCAAACTGAAGCCACAGTTGACCATGGAGGACATCCGCAGCCTCCTCGATCAGAGCATCAAAAGCCTGTTCCCGCTCCCTTCCCTGGAGCAGCTCAAAGAGAAAGGAGGGACAGAGAGGGATGCTCTATGCATAGAGGTATGTGGTGAGCATTTCCTCATGGGCCCCTGTCTTCTATTCTGCTCTTGAGCTCCCTGGAAGACTCTGGATGGTCACCGATGCTGAAGAAGACGGGCCTTTGGTTTGGATCCAGCAGAGCTGCTCTTGCACTCATAGCTCTGCTTTCCAACCTGGGCAGTCTCTGTGTTTGGGGTTTGGGTCTGATGCCCGTGGGCACCAATGTGTTTGCGGACGGTTGGGGCACACCTGGCTGGCTGTTCCTCTTGATTTTGTGTTTTAATTGGGAGACCAGCAAGCTTCAAAGTGAAGTGATGGCATCCAGCCCAATCTTTCTTCCCAAGGATGCATCTGGGACCCAGAAAGTAACAGTGTTTGGCAGCTGCTTGCCCCAGCCACCACCCAGAAAAAAATAAAGACTTGCTGAGGAGTGGTAGAGAACCTCCTGGGGTGCTGGAGAGGGTGGAGTGGAAAACGGGGAGGTCTTTGCATGTGCTGGGTGTGTATGTTTCTCAGCACCACCAGTTTTGTCTTCTGTGAAATGGGTGTTGGCGCAGGAACCAGTGGTTTCAAGAGTTCTTCTATGTTTTGGAACAAGTTACTTTTCTTTTAGCCTTCTGGTGACACACACACACACACACACGCTGACCGCTGTGAGATCACATTTTTTGAAAATCCACATTTTTTTTTCATGCACACAAACGTACGCACATTCCGAACACTTTTTCAGTTTGGTTGTTCTGCAAATCGCATTGCGAGCTCAAAAATGCATAGACGTTGATCCCAGTTTGCAACACGGATGGGTAAATTCTGATCAAAATCAAACTGAAACAAACTGGAATTAAATGCTTATACATTTCTACTATTAAACTTTGTTTTTTAAAAATTAAAAAAAATGGGAGGTCCAGTCATGGATCTCCTGACAAGCCCCACTGCTTGGATTGTTGTTTCAGTCACTGTACTCTTGCTCCATGGACGCCTTTGGACAACTCATCAAGAGCATCACTGAAGAATACCCGACCTCTGAGCTGTTGAATGAACTGTTCCAGGTGAGCCACCGGTGTGTGCGCCCAGCAGAAAACCTGTCTGTTGGTGTTCAGTAGTCCAGAACAGACAATCCACTGAGTGGTTCAGATATTCCACCTTTTCTCTCCAATTTGCCATGTTCCAATCAGGCCATAGCTGTTCAGTGAGTGGTTGAGCTATGATGGCTGGTCATGCTTTGCAGTTGGGCGTTGAAGGAATATAGGTAAGGCTGGCTCTACCACTAGGCAGATTGAGACAACCACCTCAGGCAGCAGAGGTTGTGGGCAGTTCCCCGGCTATTCCTCCTGAGACAACCCCAAGACATTTCCTTCTGTTGGAGGACAATGCTGGATGTGCCATCCAACCTGCCCTGCACCCCTGTTCTGCTGCTCTCAGGGGCAGTAAAGGACACTGTCCCATCACCAGTGCTGAAATAAAACAGCCAGTCCAGTTTGCTTCTATGCTAGGAATTGGGTACAAAGATACCATCTTTGTCCTTTGTGTCAGGCAACAAGATATCTTGGGCCAGCCCTGGCTATAGCATTCTGATTCAACTCCATCATATCATATAGATTACTATCTGCTTTCCAAACCTGAATTAAAGTGATAAAAGGAACAATGATATGCAAGTTTAGACAGAAAAAAAGCCCTACAACTCCCAGTCTCCCCCAAATGCATAGCTTTATGCCCTAACTATTTTATTTTGTTAGTTTTCCCTTCTGGGAGGCTTTGTAAATTCTGGGAGGTTTTGTAAGTTTGCACTTCTGGGAGGTTTTCCTAATATCGTCCTTGCTTGCTCTGCCCACAGCTGATAGATCCCTGGTTTACTGAAACGGAATGCAGCAGAGAGAGGGCTCTGCAGGCCAACTTCCAGGCGCTCACTGCCTTTCAAGAGAACGTTCACCTCTCTGTGAGTTTCCAGCCCTTCTTCTTTGATGGCTAAGTGCAACCTCCAGTATCAGAGGCAGTAAGCCTATATGCACCAGTTGCTGGAGATCATGGGCAGGAGGGTGCTGTTGCACTCATGTCCTGCTTGTGGGTCCCTGGTTCACAACTGGTTGGCCACTGGTGAACAGATTGCTGGACTAGATGGACCCTTGGTCTGATCTAGCAGGGCTCTTTGTATGTTCTTATGTTCTGGAATACACAGAAATGTCTTGCAACTAACTCACATCTTTTCTTCCTCCTCCTCCTCTTCCTCCTCCTCTTCTTCTTCCCTTCATCAATTAATCTAGATCAACCTTCCCCAACCTGGTCCCACTTTCTCTTCTCACTGTCGGCAAAGTTTTCAACAGATAAAGCCATACAAAATTCATAATAACTTGAAACAACACCACAAGGCCAGGTGGGAGGGTGCCGTTGCACCGTGTCCTGCTTTGTGGGTCCCTGGTTGACAGCTGGTTGGCCACTGTGTGAATAGAGTGCTGGACTTGGTGGACCAGCATGATCCAGCATGGCACTTCTGATGTTCTTATGTAGCCATTAAAACCATAAATCAACAGAGGCAAATAGACATAAAACCAACTCAGAAAAGACACCAACATAGCAGGTTATCCTTAAAAGCCTTGGTAAAACTGTAAAAGCCCTATCAGCCTATCCCTTTGCTGAGATCTACAGATCAGGGCTTCCTATCCTGTCACCTGCACAGGTACATATGATGGCATCCAGGAGAACAGACTTTTTGGTTGAGGCGCCCCACCTCTCCCTATTGCAGTGTGACTAGTGCCATCCTTGGGTGGTATTTAGGCACCTGCAGGAAGCTTATCTGTATACAGGGGCATTTGCTGATTTTAATACCTAGCTCAGATAGATTCTCTCTAGCTGAATTTGGATGACACAATAAGCAACTGGGGAGGGGGGGGAGGACAATCGTCAGTTGTATTGACTATCGTGTTGTCCGAATGCTGCCATAGTCAACTCAGCACTGATCCTCATCCACACCACAGTTGATTATTTATTACCATGTTGTGTGGGGAGTACCCCCTAGATGAACAACTGTAAAGTTGATTATTACCCCACCATTGACTATCGTGTTGTCTGAATTCAGCCTCTCTCCCTCTCTCTCCCTCTCTCTCTCTCTCTCTCATTTTTTTAATCTTTGTATTTTATTTTAAACAGCATTTTAATGAATGTTATTGACCACCCTGTGATTTGATAATGGGCAATTATATGAATTGGACAACGTTTAGTTGGCTCCTGAATGAGGGCACCTCCGTTGCTTTCCTGGGAAGGGTATTCCATGAGCCTGGCACCACCACCAAAAAGGCCTTCTCCTGTATCACCACCCATCTCACCTGGAACAAGAGGGACACCCAGAAAAGAGTCTCTGTTGCAGGCAGGCTCATGTGGGAGAAAGGCAGCTCTTCGAATACTCAAGTCCCACCCAGGCCAATTTAATTCTTTTTTTTTCTTTTTCCTTTTTTGGCAGGATGGAGAAAATTTTCAACAGTTTGGGTCTCGGGTTGCGTTCCTTGCCCCATACACCTGTGATGATTCCATCAGATGTCGGCAATGGGCAGCCCAGTGTATCATTTGCCTGATGCACATACAAGGTGAGGCCATTGTGAGCGGAGGCAGTGTGAGCACCCAATCTTTGTTCACCCCCTGCCTTTCCAAGAACAGATGACCTAAAACCAAATAAATGATTGTGAGGTTGCTCCCCGTTTCTCCAAGTGCCGACTTTCAAAGGGCATCACTATCTGGGTTTGATACCTTTCAGATGAGAGGATACTGGAGACTGATAGCATCTTGTAGAATCATAGAATCATAGGATAGTAGAGTTGGAAGGGGCCTCTAAGGCCATTGAGTCCAACCTCCTGCTCAGTGCAGGAATCCACCTTAAAGCATCCCTGACAGATGGCTGTCCAGCTGCCTCTTGAAGGCCTCTAGTGTGGAAGAGCCCACCACCTTCCTAGGTCATGGGTTCCATTGTCATGTTGCTCTGACAGTCAGGAAGTTTTTCCTGATGTCCAGCCATTCAAGCTTTGGGTGGAGTGTGGTACTCTGAGCTGCTATCTCAGGCCTTCCCCTCCACGGACATGCTAGGGTGACGACAGAATCATCAAATAGTAGAGTTGGAAGGGGCCTATAAGCCCATCGAGTCCAACCCCCTGCTCAATGCAGGAATCCACCTTAAAACATCCCTGACAGATGGCTGCCTCTTGAATGCCTCTAGTGTAGGAGAGCCCACAACCTCCCTAGGTTGTTGGTCCCATTGTCATACTGCTCTAACAGTCAGGAAGTTTTTCCTGCTGTCCGGACGGAATCTGGCTTCCTGTAACTGGAGCCCATTATTCCGCGTCCTGCATTCTGGGATGATCTGCTTCTTTTACAAATGAACAACTAGATCCTATGTAAACCACCCAGAGAGCTTCGGCTGTGGGGCGGTATACAAATGTAATAAATAAATAAATCACCAATGGTGACAGAGGGGATTCCTATAAAGCAACAGAATACATTATTACATCCCCAGTAAGAGACCCTGGTCCCTCAAGGTCTCTTTGTCATCCAAGTCACATCTGTGTGTGTGTGTGTGTGTGTGTGCTTGGTCTCTTACAAAACTGTAAAAAGCCTACATGCCAGATGTTTTTTTCACACAGAGACACACACACTTCACCTGGGTGGGCAGTTTGTCACCTTCCAAGAATGCAAAAGACCTTGAGGGTGTAGATGATATGCGGATAGCTTAATAAGCGCACAGACAGCAGTTACAATGACCAGTCTGTTAAGACTTATGTTAAAGGTCAAAAAGAAAACAACAATAGCTTTTATTCTAAGTAAAAAAAAAAAGTACATATGTTGTCATCTCAGATACTGAAGAAACAGAAAACAAAACTCATTTCAAAGTGAGGAGGAGAGATAAGAAAATGGAGGAGCGCAGCAGGGCAGATTGGAAAGGGAGCGGTCACGATGTATGAGCCAAGAAAGGGCAGAACCAATTAAGCCAATAAAGACAAATAAAGGAAGCTTAATCAGTTTAACCCTTTCCAGACAAGCAACAAGCGTTGCGCATTTCCAACAGAGGGTGCAAGAGGAAGAGCGTTATTTCTGTGAGATGTCTTAGCTTTATTCCCTCTGCATTTGGATGCACAAGATTGCTCCTGAGGAAGGACCTTATTTCAAAATGCATTGGGTTGTATTAGCCTTCACTGCATCTTCTGCACCTTTGAGAACCTGTTTCTCTTTTTGTGGTGTACTGTTCCTTTAAGAGAATTGGAGCAAATGTGAAAGTGAAACTAAAAAGATTAGCTCCATGCTTCTTAGTCCAAGCCTGAGAGGGTTTGTGGAGACCTGCTGTGCATTAGTCATCTTAATAAATGTTGATGTTTACAATTGATTTGGCTGTCTTGAGATTTGCCTAAATGCATACATAAGCCACAGATGTTCCTCTTTGCCTTCTTTCTGACTTTTAGTGTTTTTCTGTTGGGTTTTGTTGAGTTGTCTCCTTGCTAAGCTCGAGAATCTGATTCAAACTCACAGAGAGAGATTTCTCAGCTATCTCCTAACAATAAGCTCCCACTGAAGAAACATCAACCAACCCTTCTGCCTAACGAAGGACTGGCCAGCCAGAAGCCATAGCAATATTTAGGCACTTCCTTTGGGGAAAAACTATTGAGCAAGAGATTACATGGTTAGAAAATAGTTTAGTGACTCATCTCTCATTTTTCCTTCCAGCTCAGTCAAGAATCACGTATGTGGAAGAAAAAGAAATGTCCTCTGCCTGTACCGATCTACAGACTGATGTTCCAGGTGATCTCTTCAGAGCATCATCCAGAATAGCCAAGGTGAGTTCCTCCACTCAAGCCATATCCCAATTAATATGGGTGGCATCAATGCAGTGCCGGCTCCCAGTTTATGAAGGCCACTGGACAAGACATCTTCAATGGGTTCAGTGAGTCCACCTTCTCACCAGCTGCTGTTGCTCCTCAACCAGTGTGATGTGGCTGCAAAAAAAGCAAATGCTGTTTTGGGCTGCATTAATAGAAGTATACCTTCCAGATCGTGTGAGGTACTGGTTCCCCTCTATTCAGCATTGGTTCTCCTCTATTCGGCACTGGTTAGGCCTCATCTTGAGTATTGCATCCAGTTCTGGGCACCACACTTCAAGAAGGATGCAGACAATCTGGAGCGTGTTCAGAGGAGGGCAACGAGGATGATTAGGGGTCTGGAAACAAAGCCCTATGAGGAGAGATTGAAAGAACTGGGCCTGTTTAGTCTGGAGAAGAGAAGATTGAGGGGGGACATGATAGCACTCTTCAAATATCTGAAAGGTTGTCACACACAGGAGGGCCAGGATCTCTTCTTGATCAACCCGACGTGCAGGACGCAGAATAATGGACTCACAGGAAGCCAGATTCCGGCTGGACATCAGGACAAACTTCCTGACTGTTAGAGCAGTATGACAATGGAACCAATTCCCTAGGGAGGTCGTGGGCTCTCCCACACTGGAGGCCTTCAAGAGGCAGCTGGACAGCCACCTGCCAGGGATGCTTTAAGGTGGATTCCTGCATTGAGCAGGGGGTTGGACTCGAAGGCCTTAGAAGCCCCTTCCAACTCTATGCCAGTAAGCAAGAAGGCCATGGCATCTCCTGCTCCTCCTTCTCACCACCACTGTTGTCTGGTCCAAAGCAAGAAGAAGGTGAACAAGCAGGTTCCCCTGGTGAAGAGGAGGTGCAACTCCAGGAGTCTCTTGCCGGTGGGACCCTCCTGGGCTGTGGTCCCTCAGCAGGTGCCCGTCCATACCTAATCCTTGATACTGGCCCTTTTATCCATGTGCCAGATTTGTTTGACTGGACATTTTCTCTATTGTTTCCAGTGCACATAGAAGCGGGATATATTGTGGGGGGAAAGGATGAGAACACGGTTCTGTATATGTAAGCACAGGGTACAGTCCACCCACCCACCATTTCCTTGTGCAAATGGTAGATACCTCCATAGAGTCTGTTCCCGTGGAAAAAGCACGCTGCCCTCTTTGCATCCAAGTGTAGTAGTACACCATTGCATACCGCTCTATAGGTTGAGATCTGTGCGAGGCTGTGAGGCTCTTCCTTCGCACACACACACCAACATGCACAAAACGAGTGGGGGAGTACTAAAGCGGGCTCAAAATGTTAAAAAAAACCACTCAGGGGGGAAGAAAGTGAGACCCCTTTCCTATCAATCCAAAATAGAGATGTTGGAGAAATCCACAATGGAATCAAATAGGTTTGGCTGAAAATGCAATTTCCCCTATAGGCTAAACGATGGAAATGCTCATGGGGGGTGCGTTTTGGGGTGATTTGTGAATCAGAGGGGGAGATTTCTGCAATACCTGATGGAACGCCTCTCCCGACACGAACCTACCCATACACTACGATCAACATCCAAAGTCCTCCTCCGGGTGCCTACTCTGAGGGAAGCTCGGAGGACGGCAACAAGGGAAAGGGCCTTTTTAGTGGTGGCCCCCTAAATGTGGAATGATCTCCCCGACGAGGCCCGCCTGGCACCAACATTGTTATCCTTTCGGTGCCAGGTCAAGACTTTTCTCTTCTCCCAGGCATTTCACAGCGTATGTTGAGCTTTTTTAACGGAATGGTTTAAATGCTTTGCCGTTTGTTTTTAGGCTTTTATGGTTTAAAAATGTGTATATTGGTTTTTAAATGTTCAATGTTTTTAGTTTTTGTAAACTACCCAGAGAGCTTCGGCTATGGGGCACTATATAAATGTAAATAATCATAATCATAACAACAACAACAATTGCAAGTGCAAATTGCACAAATTTGGGAAATTGGAAAAATATCCCATGAGCAGCGAACAGAAGGCACTTCACAATCCGTGAACACGGACGGAACAGATTTTACAAAAGCCATTCTTCACTAATCCGTACCCATTCTGGATCAAGCCTCGAAATGCCTCCCCTGCCTGATGCCTCCTTTTTTGAGAAAAAAAGGAATCTTTCAAAAGGGGAGGGCTCCACGCTCACTACCAGGGAGGCAGCCGGGCCCTTTGTCCAGCCACCCCCAAAACCTGAAATAGCAGCTCTGAGCTTGCGAGATGTGGCTCACTATTGTCCATTCTAGCCTCCCCCAGCCTGCTCCCCTCCAGATGCTTTAGACTAGGCTGATGGGGGTTGTAGCCCAGAAATAACTGGAGGGCTCCAGGTTCAGGACAGCTGGTCTATTTTGAATGGCAGGGGCTCTCCAATGCCTCTGGGATCTTTCCAGGTTCTCCTACCGGCGCTTCGTTTAACTGGAGATGCCAGGAATTGAACCCAGGGCCTTCAGTGTGCAAAGCTGTGTACTGCATCGCTGTGCTATAGAAGAAGGCGTG
Organism: Anniella stebbinsi; assembly: GCA_029215795.1. NCBI lineage: Eukaryota > Metazoa > Chordata > Lepidosauria > Squamata > Anniellidae > Anniella > Anniella stebbinsi. Next base: position 368,557,395 of record JARDYH010000001.1, read on the forward strand.
TGTTCTGCCACTGAGCTATAAGCATCCCATCGAATCCTTTGTTTGTGGTGTGTTTACAGATGGTCAGTGCCTATTTCCCACCAGATCAAGCCCTGGACTTCATAGAGGCCATCTTAGAAGACCTCGTATCTGGAAACGAAAAATGTGCCATTGCTGCTGGCCACTGGCTACTAACGCTCCTTCAGGATTGTGGTAAAGCGTTGGAAGCACAGGTGATCACCTGCCACAACACGATCGATATCAAGCGGATCTCTGAAGGCAGCTCTGGAATTATTTGTATTTATTTGGATGAAGCCACATGGCTTCGGCTTCGGAGCTTGATCCACCAATCTTAAGCCCGTCCACTAGCCATCTGTGGTGGCCCAATGAGGCCTTGATTGGGGTCCTGGTTTTGCTGCCTGCCCCTGCCTACAAAAAAAAGAGATTTGCCAGGCACACTGCACAGAGCAGTCTGATGGGCTGTGTCTAGCCATGCATAGGCATGTGCCCGGGGTTGAACGGAAGGGAGAATTCTGTCATCTGCCTCTTCTCTCATTACTGCAGCACTTGGGGAACTTGTAGTCTTTTAGAGGCATGATGGGAATTGTAGGACTTCTTTCTCTCTAAATATTTTCATCCCATGTTTTCTCTCTTGCTCTCTCTGGCTCAGTTCAGACAACACATTAGTCAACGGCGTGAAAACTCCACTCAACGGTTGACTTTCCAGGGGGCACTCCCCACACAACATGCTTTATCTCCACCATTGTGTGACTGTGGGCTAACATGGAATTGAGTAAAAGTCAACATGGCGTTTAATTGATAGTTCCTCTGCCCTCTCTCCTCCCCCTGTCTTCCCGATGGTATCCCATCAGCCATTGCTGCGAAAAAACAATCCAGGCGGCTCTCCTAGAGCGGCACTCGCTCCTTTTGCCGCTCTTGCCAGAGAACTGTAGCCAGTGGGAAAAGTCAACGCAATGGACAACTCCCCAGAGCCAGCCACACAACATGCAACACAACTGTTGTGCAGGAATTCTCCTCTGCACAGCATTGATATTCTGCATGGAGTGTTTTTCAAAATATCTCCACTGTTGCGTGAGTTTTTCCGCCAGACAACACATTTCTCAACAGTGGAGTTCTAAAACCACCGTTGAGAAATGTGTTGTGTGAACTGAACCTCTCTCTCTCTCTCCATGGTTAAACTTTAGATCTTGAGTTCCTTGGGGCAAGAATTTGTCTCTTTTGCATGCACTGAAGCACCGTGTACACTGGCAAACCATAATTGGATTTCTTTTTAAAAAAACAAATGGTTTTAAAGTGACAAATGCTTGTCTTTAGGGAAAACTGCACGCTGGATTCTTTATTTCATTTGCTAAAATGAAGAGGACTGTTGATAACAATATATGCCTGTCTTGTTCCTTCCAGATATCGGCAATCCTAGATATATTCTACAGCCGCTTGCCTACCATCAAGCAGGATGATTTGCGACAGGTCCTGGTGGGTGCTGTGTCCATTGTTGCCCATTATCACTTGGATGCCGTGTTCAGCAGCCTCCTGGGCCGGCGCCTTCCAATGGACAGGTGTGTGATGGAGTTAAACGGAGGCTTTTAGTCATTTGGGGAGCAAGGCCTGTGTCAAAGACCCCCTCTAGAAGGATTCACTTTGGCGCCTGGCTGCCCGATTATGCGCATATTTGCGGAAGTGCATTTACTCCTAATACCTCTGTACAAGAGGCGGCGAAGCGCATTACGAGACAACCGAAACGCGCTTTAAACTTGTTGACATGCGGAGAATCGTATGTTTACACGGCGGTAAGGCACTTTAACTGCCGCTGCAAATTAAAACTCGTGGTTTAACGCGCATTCGATAATGCGCATAATTGGAAGTTTAAAGCACCTTAGCCCCCAATTTGCCCTCCTCTCTTATAGAGGTAAAAATTATAATCGGCCTTGAAAGAGCTTTAAACCTCTCTTGTAAAGGCACCCATAGGGGATAGTTGGGCCCCTGCCAAGCATCTGCATCCCAGGAGGGGCCCGCTGACAGTGGTGCCCAGGACATTTTTTCAAATTGCTAAATGAGCCCACAGCCCAAAAGGTTGCCCGTCCCTAGGCCGGTGCAATCAGAAACTAGCCACATTGACCGCTTCCGGAATAGGACAAGTCAACTGAGCTCCCGAAAAGGAACTCGGCTGATTGGTCCCGTTCTGGAAGTGACAGCTTTGGCTGATTTCTGGTTGCGCTAGCCAACGCTAGCTTCTTGTCGTGCTAGCAGTTGTTCCTGCTAGCACAACACCTTTTGATTGCTAGCGCCGGATACTGCCCAATATTGCTCATGTATTTCCCACGCTCTCCTCCCTTCCTCACGGCGGGTGAGTCCGGGACTCTCCTTCTCTGCCCACCTTTAGTGCTGTGGCCAGTCTGTAATGGCGAGGACCAAAGAGAAAGGGAGGTGGCGTCTCGCCTGCGCTTTCCCTCCTAGATTGGCCTGACACCCCATCTAGTTGCCAGCCAAGTAACCAGTGCAGTGGCTTGTTGTATTTAATCTGCTTATGAACGCCAAGCATGTCGGAAAGAGCCTGCAACATCGCCATTATTGAATTACAGTGAGACGGGGGAACTCTGGAGGTCTCTCGGCAGTGACCCTTCCCTGGCCTCGCTGATCCTCCACAATTTGGCGGTCAGGATAACACAGCCCTCCATCATCAGCACCCCTTCGCAGACCGACAGTGAAGAGACTGAGGAATTTGCTGATGAAGAACCCCTCAAAGTAAGCCAGAAGACTCGCTTGTCTGTTTTTTCTGCAAATCCTTTTAAGGTGGAATTCATGATCGTCCTGCATCTGAGTCTTTGTTCACGGTTTTCTCATCTCCTCCTCTTATTAGCAAACACCCTACAACCTCACCAAAGAGTGGTGAAACAACTGAACTTTTATGAGGAAGGAACAACAATCACATAGTAGCATGCAGGTTTCCGAGTTCGGGATCTTAAGATTTTTATTTTTATTTTTAAATGGACGGTGGGTGGGAAAAGATATAGCTGGGAATGATGGCAGCCCCTTCGTACACTGAGTAACCATTACGAGATGGGACAAGAGGGCCGCTGCATCAAAATATTGCAGTACATCCCCAGCCGCTACCAGGAGCGCTTCTCTTCACGGGCACTTTGCCTCGCAGCGGCTTCGAAATGGCGACAGTTGGGTTACATGACACTGCCGCCAATTCAAAGCAATCTAGGGGCAAAGGCCCTTTGTTCCACACTAAAAAAAAAATCGGGGATTTAGCCTGACTTTTTTCAGAGTGGAGCGGGCTGGGCAGGGAAGGAGGTGGAGCAGCGAGACATAAGCTCGCTGCACAGCCTCCGCTGTCCTCCCCCCCCCCCCCCAATTTTCAATTAAAAAAAACACACCTTAGAGTAGGTGGGCTGCCGCTCCAGCCGCCCCTCTAGCTGGCACTGGGCAGGCGCAGGCGCAATGGCGGCGGCAACAGGAAAAGCCACCGTGGCGCTCCTGCCATGAAGGCTGGCGGCAGGAGCATCCATGCGCAACGCTCCGACTGCTGCTGCCGCCGCGCGCCGGAAGAGGCGCCGTGAAGAGGCAGCCCAGGAGTGCTTCTCTTCAGGGTTCCCACCAGACTGGGACTTGCAGGGGACAATCTGAACAAACTTTTGGTTTGGAAATGGACCCCATTTCAGGACTGGTGGTGGCATGGTCAGGGGACTCAGTGGGGTTTGGTTTTCCAAGCTCGCTTCTGAGCCTGACATGGGGCGTTTGCCCTTTCACTACCCAGAGTTCCCCTCCACTTCGCTTGCTAGAGCAGTGTTTCTCAACCTGGTGCCCATCAGATACTTTGGACTCGTACTCCCAGCATTCCTGACCATTGGCCATGCTTGGGCAGCAGGTTGGAGAAGGCGGTTAACAGAATGTTCTTCTCACTAGATAGAGCCCACCTCAAAGAAAACTCCGGATTTGGGCTTCCTCTGCACCAGAGTTGGGGAACCTCTTTTAGCCTGAAGGCTGAATTCAAATTCAGAGAAGCTCTTGGAGGCCATATTCCAGTGGTGGGCAGGGTGAAAAGCAAAATGGGTGGGGCCAAAAGGCAAAACAAACAAACAAACACCGTATTGCAGCTTAAAGGTCTTATTGCCAGTAATGAAGCCGTAGGCATTTTAGCCTATTAGAATGGGGAGGAAATTGCACACAAGTAGGAAACCACCAATCGATTGATGGTTGGGAGGAAAGGAGTGGGGCCAAGGGAAGGGGGTGGGGCCAGATTTGGCCCCTGGGTTTGAGGTTTTGCACCCCCAGCTCTACATCTCTAAGGGGATGGGACTTTTTGGAAGAAAATCTCTCTCTCTCTCTCTCTGTGTCTCTCTCTCTGTTTCTTCACCCCCCCCCCACTCCTCTTTTCAGGCTACTTGTGCCCTCTATGAAGTCCTGTCCGTGGTGAAAGCTGAAAACGTCATTGAGGAGGAGTTCCCAGAGCTGTTTTATGCTCTCCTGTGGCAGGTCAGCAAAACGCTGGGGCAGAAGATGCCGTTTCACGAGGGCCGCCGGAGGCTCTTCCGAAGAGAACAGCAGGTGTCAGAGGGCAACCCTTGCAGGTGATCCTCCCTCACACAGAAACACTCGAGTGAACGGTACAGGGCTGGTTTTCCTTGTAACATGGGAAGTGTCTCTTCTTGGGAAGTATGTTTGCCTCCGCACAGATGTTCACATGCAGCAATTCATATGGTTTCTCTATACGAGTGATTTATTGCGCGCTCGTGACTGTGCACTCATAGAAGTTCGTGGGACCTTTTCATGATGTTGTCAATGTCCGATGCCTCTCCTCCCGTTTTCAAGCAGGATTGGAATCCGCCATTTTATAAAACCCTGAAAATGCTGTAATAAATCAAAATCTCGCAATAAAGCAGCACCATCTGCTGGCAGTATAAATGAAACATATGGGAAGGAACGGGCAAAAACAAGGGGAGTGTGTGTAATGGGCTCAAGTGACAGGAAGCCAGATTCTGGCTAGACATCAGGAAAAACTTCCTGACTGTTAGAGCGGTATGGCAATGGAACCAATGACCTAGGGAGGTGGTGGGCTCTCCCACACGAGAGGCCTTCAAGAGGCAGCTGGACAACCATCTGTCAGGGATGCTTTAAGGTGGATTCCTGCATTGAGCAGAGGGGGTTGGACTCCATGGCCTTAGAGGCCCCTTCCAACTCTACTATTCTATGATTCTATTGTGCTGATCGTTAAACCTGTGAATACTCTGGAAGACAAAGCTGTGGGAATTTTGCTAAATGTGGAGAAGCCCTAAGTCCTGTCCCAAAGCATCACCATAGCAGAGATCTGTGCCCGGGTTAGAGGTCATTCTTAGCCAGCCACACTTTCAGAACCCCTCTTTTGGATAACTTTCCTGGCAGAACAGTTTGTTAGCATAGGTCTTTTCTAAGTTATCTGCCACAGCTCTGCATCTAGTGTTCCATTGGTTCCATCCTTCTGGTTTGTATGCCATTTCTGTGTCCTTTTCTTACGGCAGGCTTTCTGTGGCGAGCCTGAAGTCTCTGGTGTTGAAGGTTATCTGTGACCCATCACCAGTGGAAAATGGAGAAGTGAATATCTGGGCTTTACTCAGGGATCCCAGAGCCCACCAGAAAGGTGTTTGTCTGCTGACCAGGTAAGCGGCTTATCAATGGCTACTAGTTATGATGGCTATGTGCTACTTCTAGGTTCAGAGGCTGTATGCTGAGGTGAAGGAGCAACAGCAGGAGAGGCCTATTGCACCCGTTTTTGTCTGTTTGCTTATTTGTTATTCTATTTACAATATATCCCACCTGTTTTCCTTCTGCAAGGAATCTAAGGCAACTTACATGGTCCAACAACCCTGGTCCAAAGTCATCCAGTGAGCTTCATGGTCAAGTGGACACTAGAACCCAGGTCCCCCCAAGTCCCAGTTCAACACGCTAACCACTGCTCCACACTGGTTCTAGGGGACAGGCAGCTGTGGAGGTGGGTGTCTTTGGTTGACATACTTGTCCCTTTTCTCTTCCAGACATTTGTTTCAGAATAGATGTCTTGGCCACGGGATCATGCAGAGCGTCCTCCCCTGGATGAATTCCGGGTCAAAAAAGCTTCAATTAACGGCAATCGCCTTCTTTACTGAGGTAAGACAGGGTGACGGGAAGTTCTCCCGGCATTTCAAGAGAACTGTGCAAAATCGTTTCGGAATGAATCTGTCTCAGTCCTTAGAGGAGAAAGACAGCCTTCTAACATATGAAAAAACCAAAAGAAGGAGAGTGTCCAACTCAAGACAAAAAAAAAGGGGAGGAGCAGGTTCTCAGGATGCGAAAATACTTTATTTCCAAGCCCTTTAATGCGTTTCGGCCTGTGTTGTTTTTTAAGGCCTCCTTCAGGGGGTTGAGAAGAGATGCCTGCAGAAATACTCCTAACAGGATGATCGTCGCCTACGATAATTACTGGCGACTGGTAATTCTCATAGCAGATTATCAGAATTTATCGAAGTGGAAGTGTCTGTCTTCCTGGGTCCCTGTGGACGGGCAGAACTATCTTCTCATTTCCCATATCATAAGCTCTGTTGCTGTCACTTCATTCCTGTATGGTAAAGAGGTTGAATTTCAGATGTTCAACATCCAGTTGTACATGTAACAATGAACGTATTGAATTGCTGCAGGTGGTCCATGATCCCATGTTAGGAGAAAGGGAGCAGCTGAAATCTTTCCTTCCTATCCTGATGGAGAGATCAGGAGACCAGCACCCTGGCATCCGGCAAATGGCAATCAAAGCCCTTGGGAACGTCCTCCTCGCAGCTCCTGACAAGGTCAGACCTCGCTCATTCAACTGAATGCTGAAGAATGTGTGTGGAATATGCTAAAGACCTCACGCATTCAATGCAGCAGACTAGGTGTCAGCCGCTGAAAGCCTCAGGGTCAAAACCAGCCCTGGAAAACTTCTATGGCCATCCAGTTGCTGAGCTACTGGCAAGAGGGATATGTAATGTGAATCTGGTGGTGACAATGGGATGTTATTGGCACTGACTTTGCAGAACAGGTTAGGCCTAGATCTACCATCTCCTCCTCTGGCCATCCTGTAGAACTAGTTGACAACCAGGGTAGGAGACCAATTCTACCACTGTGAGGCAAGATAGACAGCAAACTACAGCCTCCCCACATAATCTGGCATTCTAACCCTTATGGTTATTTCCCTAATTACATGCACATTCAAAGTCTGAATGACATTTCCAGCTGAGAAAGGGCTTTACAGTGCTCTACAAAAATCAAAGGGCTCTAGCCTAAACTACTCTGTGACCTGTTAGTTTTCCATGGCCATGTCTACACCAGGGATTTTTCCCAGGGTCCAGGGGATTGTCCCTGTACATCTAGATGACTCACAGGGGATCCCGGGGACGACCCAGGGATGACCCCGGGAAAACCCAGCGATAGCAGAAACCGGGGATATCCCGGTTTTCCTGCCATCCTGGGATGTGAAATGGACACAAAGCCGTGTGGGGTGGCTTCATGCCCATGGGGGTGGGGGGAAGCAATTCCACCATCTGCAGGATAGCGGGGGTTGGGGGTTACAGGGGTTTTCCCCCTTACCTGTTCCGCCATGCTCCCTGCTCTGTCTCTTTAAAAATCCAAAATGGTGGGTGCGACAGGTGTGACCTCCTGTTTGTTTCCTGGATGTTGCGCTTCCTGTTTGTATCCTAGGGAACAATCCCGGAAGCAGGTAAGTCTGGGATTGCCCCCTCCCTCTACACCCTTAGGTGTAGAAAGGGCCCATGTGTAGGAATCTCTTTCTCTAATATGTGTGTACGTCAGATAGGGATGTCCATCACCGGGAAATCCGGACGTGTTGGGGTTCGCTGGACTTCTGTGGCTTTTGCAAGCCGAGCCCCACGGTTTCCACAAGTTCCAGGGAGTTTAAACACATTGTTTGTCTCAGCCATGATTTGCGCAAATAGAGATTTGCGCAAATTATGTCTGCAAATTGCACAAACGTGCATTTTTTTCACAAATTTCAGCTGCAGATTGTGTTCATTTACATGATTTTTGCACACATTTTGGCCGTAAATTGTGCAAATTTGCAGAATATGCACAAATTATGGTTTTGCAATTTGCAGAAATTACGGATATTGTGCAATTTACACCCAAAATTTACACAAACATTTTTATGGGGGGGATACAGTAATTTTGCCAGCTGATTTGTTGTGCGCTAAGTTGTTCCGGCTGGCAGAAGACAAAGCAGAGTCCCGGGGGGGGGGGGGGGGAGGGGAGCCGACAAAAAAACCCAAACGAATTCCTCCGACATCCCTAACATAAGGGTATTCCATCACGTCAGCTGCCACTTACAGTCTGAAATGTTACAACCCAGACACAGATCTCTGCCTCTGTGAGAACGGACCCTTCCGCTAGAGACAAGTAATGGTCTTCTAAGCATGTTGAAGATGTTCAACCTCACCTTTCTCTCGAACCACTTTCAGCTCTTTGGAAAAGACTTGTTTTTCTACCTCCAGCATCACAGGCACGTCTTACATGTTCTTCCAGGTGAAAGCGCAGAAGAAGGCCATTGTAGCTATTTTCCTTGGTGCTTTGTACGACGCCAACGCCACGCTTGAGGGCCTCACAATGCTTGCTCAGGTTTTCCCTTGCCTGAAGGGGAAGGACGTGGGGTTCCTCTTCAAAGATATCTCTACGAAGACCATCACCTACCTGGCTGATGTAAGCTAACGATAGAACTCCCTTCCTGCAAACTGTCCAGGAGCTGCCGAGAGAACGGAGGCCTCCTGTTGCATGTCTCCTCTCCAGATCTGCCTTTGCATATTGCCTACTCGGGGGGGGGGGTGCTCCGCTCTGCAACTCCTAGGGTCTGTCGGAGGTCCGTCAGAGCCCTGGACTTTCGGTGAAGTTAGGGGACGGTTTTAAAACTCCATTCCACTTTCGGATAACCACTTCATTATAGCCTATGGGAATTAACAAAAAAGCTTACAGCTCCCTCATTTAAGTTTGACAGCTGTCAAACTTTGACAGCTCAGCTGCTTGACTATAGCCTATGGGAATTGACCAAAAAGCTTACATCTCTGACATTTTTAAAGATAAAGAGATCAAGGGATGACCCGAACTGCTTCAAACTCAGCATGGCTAGATCCCTACTTAAGAGCTATCAGGGTGCCAAGTTTCATCTCTTTATCTTTAAAAAGGACGGAGATGTAAGCATTTCGGTTAATTCCCCTAGGCTATACTGAAGCGGTCACCCGAAAACGGAACTGTTCTCAGACTGGTAATCCGACGGTGCAGAGAGACAGAGCCTCTTTGAAAATCAGAGAAGCACCTCATCAGAGCTCTGTTCTGAATTTTGGGGTGGAGAAGGCTCTCTGCACACCCCTATTGCCTACCTTCTCTCTCACTGCTGGCCCGTTGCCTGTTCATCTCCGGTAGAGACAGTTCAGAGAGGAAGGGATTCTCCACTGTTTTGTTGCATTACAGGCCCCCAAAAAGCTGAGAATTCAGCTGTGGTCGTGGGTAAGCAGGTGAACTGCAAATCCCAGGTTCTCTTCGCTTCAAATTCATTCAACAGCCTTAGGCAAACCAGTCTCCCACCCTCAGCTTTCCTCTGTAATAATGAATAAATAATATGTATTCGACGCTGTTTTCAGGCTAAGATGCCTTTTCTACAGTATGATTACAAACCCACCTGTACCATACATATCCGTTGTCCATAGGACAATTCTGAGCTCCGTGGAGCTGCGCTGCATCTCTTTGGCATCCTGGCTGGTTGGACAACGTTCAGATACAAAGCATTTTTCAGTGAGCAAGTCAAGAAGAATTTGGTGCCACTTCTCATTCATCAGCATGACCCCAGTCCCAAAGTGTCTGAGGTAAGACCCAGAAAAGACATTCTACTCGGTGTTCCCACAAAACCACAGGAACGGGACCACCCCTTGGCTGGGCCTCCGTTCTCTCCTCAAGGACCACATCTCCCTCCATTGTGTAGATCACCCATCCCTTGTTCAACGCTGGGCCCTGCTCCTTGCATATGAACTGATGGCATATGATGCTGATTAAACTAGAGAAGTTTGAAGGGTCCATTCTTTGCGAATCCCACTGACCAGATCCCAACCCGCTAGACCAGAGTTAGGCAACCTTTTGGGGCCATGAACATGCTTGGTAATTTGAAAAATCTGTCCTGGGGCTTGTCTGTACACTCTATATACCCCATAGTGACTGCGCAGCTGCGCCCCGTTGTTTATATGATGCAACCGCCAACTCGCAGCCGCATTGAGCTTTTCCCCCCCCCCCCAAAAACTGTGCTTTTTCGAAGTGTCATTTTACCACGACTTTTTCCATTGCTCTGATGTCACCACAGTGGTTTCTTCATCTATCAGTGGTGGCTTTGGTTCGGGTTAAAAAAAGTGGGCATAGCTAGGGCCAGATCCCAGTGCAGGGCAAGTGCAGGAATGCAGGGCAGGAGGTGGGTTTGACAAGCCTAGGAATGGCCACCATGGCGATGTGAAACTCCAGGGAACGAAAGTAAGGGCAGTGATGATATATAACGCAGGAATTAAATGAACTGTAGCAACGCATCTATGCAGCTACAGGTTTTCAAACTTGTGCAGAGTTGCCAGGAAACAAACAAAAAGTTTTTCTCTGGTTTCCGGTCCCTTGATATTTGCTCCCCATTCCAGCTATCTAATTACGGCGCTGCAATTTTTCCTGCCCGGAGGCCTGCGCTCATTCCTGCCATGCAACTGTATAGATTCTGCTTCGCAGCAACAATGCTGCGCAGTTTGGGGAGGATCAGCTAACAAAGCAGCATCGTATAGATGCCCCCTTGGGCATCCTTACAAAACAGGAGGGCAAGTGCCTGGGCAGCCAGCCAAAAAGAACGTGTATAAGGCAGAGGTGGGTTCTGAGCCAACGCACTAAACAACTCCTTTGAAAACTGGAGTTTTCTGCAGCAACAGAAACCTATTTCCCAGCAATCCCAGCTGCCGATAAAAAAAAAATTATTTTTTTAAAAGTGCAAGGGCTATGGGGTCATTCGTGCCCCTGGGTGCTATGTTGCCTACCTCTGTCCTGGACTAGTGAGCCTTGGGTCTGATCCAGCTCGGCTCTTACGGTGATGTTTTTCTGTTCCGTGCAGGACAGTTCAGGACACACTCAACCTGTCTCTTTGCAACCTGTAGGACAGATTTATTTTTTCTTCTCCTTGGATGCATTGCACCCCTGGATTCCAAGTAATCCTTTTACTCAGCACTCTTGAAATTAGGCATTGAGGATCCACACTGGGAAAGAGCAGGCACTCCAAGGTTCTGGACCTGGATGGAAGGGCTGTGCACACATCCAGATCCAGATCTCCCAGTTCCAGATCTGAACTGGATTGGGGGAGGTCCGGATTGGTCTGGATCCAGATCGATCCAGAAATCCAGGGCACATTGCCCTTCCAAGTCCCTGGGTGCCGGCTGTGTTAGGGGGGAAGCGTAAAGGAGACAAACGCTGCGAGCGTTTGTGTAATCAATAAGTCCAGCAGCAATCCAGGAGCTGAATAAATACTCACACACCTTTTCTGTGTATAATACAAGTTATTTACTTGTGGTCCAATATATACAAAGGCACAACAGGTTTCATCCAGATACATACATTCCTCCAGCAATTCTCTCATCCGCAATTCTCCGTTCCAAAATACATACGCCCGACTCTCCACCACAGCCATTAAATTAAGGCTCACTTTTATACTTTTCTGACTCCAGCCCAGCCCAAATTAATTACCTCATCCTAATAAAAAACTTTCTCACTGTCAGGATGACCTTTCCAATTTCCAGCCTAGAAAAAAATCTTTTCTAACTTATTGCTTTCAGCTGGCTGTTCTGTCCTTGTGGACACAAAACTTTTAACCAATCCACTTAGACTTGGAATTTCCCTCAGCAGGCTGTGCAGCCAGCACCCAGGGATGCCAGGCCAGTGGTGAGTCCATTGGACTCACAGCCCTCCCCCCACTCTCCCTCCTCACTCACCCACTGCTGTCCGCTGCCATCTACTGCCGTCTGCTGTACAGAGAACCAGGCCTTGGCCTGATTCTCAGTAGAACGTTGCGCCGGGTGACATCATCACCCGGTGCAATGTCACTCTACTGAGACTCAGGCCAAGGCCTGGTTCTCAGTACAGTGGATGGCAGTGGACAGCGGTGATGAGGAGGCAGCAGGTAAGCAGGGAGAGGACGGGGAGGGCAGTGAGTCTTTTCCCCATAGACTTGCAAGTTTCTGGGGAAAAGGAGGGTCTCCGGATCTCCGGAGACCCGGATCGGGCCCCGGATTGTAGCGGACTGGGTCCAGATCATACAGATCCGGATCAGGGGGCCCATGCACACCCCTACTGGACAGACACTGGGAATTTTCCACATTCCTGACAAGACCTAGCAGCACCCTTTCTTACCGGAAAGGAGGAGGACTTTTGAATCTGTCATTTCTTGGGATATGGTTGAATGGTTGGAGAGATGATAGCATAAATCAAAGGGATTTTTTTTTTTTTATTCCTGCAATTATTTCACTGCCCTGCATCTTAATTCTCCGCAACAAGCCAGGTCCGGGCCCGATTCAAAGTGCTATTAACATTCAAAGCCCTAAACAGCTTGGGGCCAGGTTATCTGAAGGAACGCCTCCTCCCATATGTACCAGCCCGGACCCTAAGATCATCCATGGGGTCCTTCTCCGTGAGCCTCTGCCAAAGGAAGTGAGGCAGGTGGCTGCCAGGAGGAGGGCCTTCTCTGCTGTGGCACCCCAGCTGTGGAATGAGCTCCCTAGAGAGGTTCGCCTGGCACTTATATTATACTCCTTTAGACGCCAGGTGAAGACAATTTTATTTTCTCAGTATTTTAACAGTTCATCAGTTTAATTTTTAACTTTGCTGTTTTAAATTTGTATTTTAAATCTGTATTAATTTTTGCTTGGCTGCTTGGTTTTATCCTGCTTCTGCTCTTATATTGTACTTTTAGGCTATGTTTTTATACTGTTGTTCTTTTGCATTTTTAATAGTCATGGTTTTAATTTAGCTTCGGCTATTGGGCAGTAAAAAAAAATGCAATAAGTAAATAAATAAATAAACCTGCTGGTACGTTCTGAAACAGCGCCTTTTTCTTTTTTCAGGCCTGCAGAGCTGCCTTTCTGCAGTCGGTGAGGTTTCTGGTGAAGAAGAAACTAAGGGTCCATCTTGAAGAAATGTATCGTTCCACCAGCCTGAGCCTCCCAAATCTGCACACACACCTGTGCAGGCAGCTGGTGAGAAAGAGAGAGGGGGGCAGTGGGGGGCTTGAATGAACAGGCTCTAAGTGCAGCATCATTGCGGCAGAAGGAGGGTGGAGGAGGACGGGCTGTAGATGATTGGCGAGACCATGGCTGACCTGGCCCCTGGGGGAGGCGGCTGTAATGTTCCCTTAATCTTTGGGTCTTATTATTTATTTATTTATTTATTCCTTACATAACTATATCGCCCAAGGAGGGGGAAAACTCTGAGCGGCTCACGACGATGAAAACCATAAAATGTAACAGGATAAAATGCAAGATAAAAGTTTAAAAGTATAATATAGAATAAAAAATTAAAAAAAACAAAAACCTCACAGCACTGGGAAGAAGCAACAGGCGGTGATAGGACATGTGGAACTGCCTTATACTGCATCCCTCCTTTGATCCTCTAGCCCAGGGTCATGGCCTGAAGTTGGTGATGATACTTAGCCAGTACAGGCCCTTTCCAGTCCTGCTGCCTCAGATCCTTTAGCTGAGGATGCCAAGAATTGAATTTGAGAATGTCTGCATGCAAAGGATGTCTTCTGAAGCCAATGCAAGGTGCTGGTTTTTTACCTATAAAGGCTTACATGCCTTGGGACCTCAATACCTGACCAAACACTTCTCCCAACCTGGATGTACCCAGACACTATGATCAACACCTGGGCCCTCCTCCGAATACCACGAATAGAGGCAGGTTCGGAAGGTGGCAACAAGGGAGAGGGACGAGCTGCTGGAATAAGCTACCCACTGTGGCCCACCTGGCACCGAGGCTGTCCACCAAACACCATCTTCTCTGCTCTTACCATTGGTGTTTCTCCAAGGATTAAGACAGAGTTCTTTCTCCATCCCTCCTACCCAAGATCCTTCTTTGAACTGGGGACATCAGGAGCGCTGCTGTAGCGGCCAGTTAGAAAGTGCAGGTGCTCATCATGACAATCCTCATAGCCACGCCTCCAAGGAGAGTCCAAACATCCAGGCAGCTGTGAGGATCCATATCAACGAGCCAGTTCTAGGAGTTTTATCTCTCACCAGGGGCAGGTCTTTTGTAAAGCTACTGGGTTGGTCTTCATTGCCCATTCAAGATCAGGCCACCCCAAAAGACTTCGTATTACAACAGGGAGCAATGGGCTGCCTGTATGCTTGCACTGGCTGCCTGTATGTTTCCGAGCTCGATTCAAGGTGCTGGTTCTAACTTATGAAGCCTTACACGGCTCAGGGCCACCATACCTGATGGAATGCCTCTCCCGACATGAACCTATCTGTACACTACGCTCAACATCTAAGGTCCTCCTCTGGGTGCCTACTTCGAGGGAATCATAGAATAATAGAGTTGGAAGGGGCCCATAAGGCCATTGAGTCCAACCCCCTGTTCAATGCAAGAATCCACCTTAAAGCATCCCTGACAGATGGCTGTGCAGCTGCCTCTTGAATGCCTCTTATGTAGGAAAGCCCACCACCTCCCTAGATCATTGGTTCCATTGTCGTACTGCTCTAACACTCAGAAGTTTTTCCTGATGTCCAGCCGGAATCTGGCTTCCTGTAACTGGAGCCCATGATTCTGCATCCTGCACTCTGGGTTGATCGAGAAGAGATCCTGGCCCTCCTCTGTGTGACAACCTTTCAAGTATATGAAGAGTGCTATCATGTCTCCCCTCAATCTTCTCATCTCCAGGCTAAACAGGCCAAGTTCTTCCAATCTCTCCTCATAGGGCTTTGTTTCCAGACCCCTGATCATCCTCGTTGCCCTCCTCTGAACACGCTCGGAAGACGGCAACAAGGGGGAGGGCCTTCTCTGTGGTGGCCCCGCAGTTATGGAATGATCTCACCCACCTGGCACCAACATGGCTAGCTTTTCGGCACCAGGTCAAGACTTTCCTCTTTTCCCAGGCATTTAGCAGCATGTAATGAGATTTTAATTGATCCCAGCTAGCTCTGTGTTTTTAGGTTTGGCTGATAGTGCAAAGTTGTTTTTAGATGTATGTTCTCTTTGTATATATTGTCTGTTGTATGTTTTTATGGTTTTAAATTTTGTATATTGTTTATAAGGTTTTAATATTTTGTAAACTGCCCAGAGAGCTTCAGCTTTAGGCTGGTATAGAAATGCAATAAATGATGAGGATGAGGATGTTGAGGATGATACCCCAGAAAACTCAAGTGAATCTTATGGGTGCTACATTTTAGGTAAATATCAACCCAGAGATGAAAGGGGAGCTACTGAACAAAGCAGTGGCATATTTCCAAAGCAGCTCTGAAGAGATCCGAACAAGAGCTCTTGAGTTATCAGGTAGGAGGCAAAGTTATCTGAAAGGATTTGGGGGGCTTAGCAGAAGTGGGGCAGAATGAGGGAGTGGCGGTGATGAAGGGATGCGTGAGCCACAAGGAAGTTTCAGAGCTTCCAAAAGATGTTTTCAAAATTTGGACTTCTGACCTGAAACATTTCAGCTCCTCATCACATGTTTCTGACCCAGGTCCCAAGGAGGAGAACATCATAATAATTTGCAGTGGAGTAGCCATGTTAGTCTGTGGCAGCAAAAGCAACCAATAGCCTTGTGGTGTCCCTAAATCTGCCAATTTGAGGTTAGCACTTCCAACGGGTGGGCATTGCAGGGAAACAGATTTCGGGTAAACGTTAGGAGAAAGTCTCCAGTGGGAGGTGGTGTGTTCTCCTTCACTGGAGGCAGTTAAGCAGAGGGTGAGTGGCCGTCTGTCAGGAACACTGTAGCTGCCCCTCAGAGCAGAGCCTGCATTGAGCATGGGGGGGGGGGGTGGACTAGATGATGCCCGAGGTCCCTTCCAACTCTGGGATTCTATGCAGTGGACAGTGTCCGTGAAAGCTTATGACAGAATAGATTTGTCAGTCTTTAAGCAGCGGGAGACTGGTGGCTCTGATGTCAGTGGAATAGCGAATCCGCTCCGGGTTTCTGTTGGATCCGGTCAGAACTCTAAAGGAGCTCTCCAAGGTGCAAAGCCGTGTGATGGGCTGCGAAGCACCTGGGATCAATTTTTTTTCCAAGTTCTGACTGAAACTCAGTGGATTCGCCACCCTGCTGACATCAGAGCCACCAGCCTCCAATGGCTTCGAGGTGCCGCAACGCTCTTTAAAGTTACGACGCCGTGACTTCCCCAGCCTCAGTGCTTTGCAAATGTTTTGAAATGGGAGCCTTCTGTAAACTAACTCAAGTCTTTCAGTTCAAGCCCCATTGGTAAATCTCCCCCACCCCACCCCCCGCCGCCGCCGCCGCCTCCTCCTCCCATCATCCAAACACTCCGGCCTTTCCTTGCTTAACTTCTTTTCTTCAGGAACAATTCTGGAAAGCATGCAGATTACAGACCTAGATGAAGCCACACGTCAACTTCTGATGGCCTGTAAGTCACAAAAATGCACCTCTATACGGTTGTCAAGGAGACTCAGCGGCTCCGGCCTTTTGACCAAGCAAAACGCTATTTTCCTATTCCTCCTGCCGCCCCCGCCCCCACGCTGGGTTTTAACTGCACAAGTAGAGAACTGTCCAGAAAATGGGCCCTGGCTTGAGTTTCTGGGCCTCTTCACACATAAGGCTTATAGCAGCTCTGTCACGTGAATGTAAAAAACCTGCAGCAGCCACAATGCTCACCCGCACAACAAATGCCTTTTATCCACTTCTCTCAAGCATGAGCAAAAAGCTTAAAGATAGATTTTGGCCTCAGAGGTACAAATGCTCTTTGTGATATGGGGATGAGTAGGAGCACCCCTTGTAGAAGGACCAGTGTGAGTGGTCAACAGGGCCGGACAGTTGCTAAGGCCAAGATGAGGAGGAAGTTTACCGAGGGTCACTCAGAATGGAGAACAGTATGATACAGTAGACGGAGTTTCAGACTTGGACTGAAGACCTGGATGCTAATCCCCATGAAGCAAACTGGGTAACTCTGGGTCAGTCATTATCTCTCAACCTAACCTGCCTCATAGGGTGGCTATGAAGATAAAATAGAGAAGGATGACCCTATGGAAAGGAGGACCAGGCTCCTGTATCTTTAACAGTTATGTAGAAAAGGGAATTGCACCAGGTGTCATTTGTATGCATGTAGCACCTGGTGAAATTCCCTCTTCGTCACAACAGTTAAAGCTGCAGGAGCCCTGTCCTCTTTTGTATCTGGTCACTCTAGTATAGCTCCTGCAGTTTTAACTGTTATGATGAAGAGGGGATTTCACCAGGTGCTGCATGCATACAAATGACACTGGCTGAAATTCCCTTTTCTACGTGATTGTTAAAGACACAGGAGCCCTGTCCTCCTTTTCATATGGTCACCCTAAAATAGGGGTATGCCAAATATGTCCCTCTGAGCTTCTTGGACAAAAGTGAGATTAAAAGGTAATAAATAGGATGGCCATTCTTGTCAACTGGATCAAAGGTTTTCTGGATTCACACGTCATGATTTATGCAACCTTTAAGATCTAGATATCACTAGAATCTAAATCTCTAGAATGTGTAGTTTACATCAGGCATCTAGATTGGGCTAGATCTACACTACTGCTTTATAGAGGTAATGACATGTTCTGATAATCGTTAGGGCACATTACACATTCTATATACCACTTTCATCCTGCTTTTTTTTCCACATTTTCCAAAATACCGCAATAAATGTCATTGTGTGAGCTATACATGTACAAGAGGGTTACAGCGTTACCATAATGGGATCGTAATGATTTGACACAAGGTGTGATCTAGCCACGGTTCTGACGTGCTTGCATTTTCATGATGCCAACAGAAGGCTCCAGAGAGCTAGCAAACTGGGAGAGCAAACAGGAGTTTGTCAGGGGGAGTGTAGTGGAAGAGAAGACCAAGGCAAAGAGGAGAGAGGCCTCAAGTAAATCCAGGAGGCTGCCTGTTCAGAGTTGCCATGTGCTCCTGAGTGCTGATTCAAAGGGTGTGTCCTGAAAGCAGCAATTGAAGGATAAAATTTGTTCAAAAAGAACAGAAGAAATAGAAAAGGAGGCGGAATCGCACTACATGTTAAAAATACTTATCCTTGCAAAGAAATACAAGAGGATGAGCCTGGGAGCCCCATCAAGAGCATCTGGATTAAAATAAATGGGGAAAGGAATAAAAGGAGCATGACAGTCGGAGTCTATTACCGACCACCCAATCAAGGAGAAGATGAAGACAAAACTTTTGAAAAGCAAATTGCCAGTGTTTCAAGGAAATCCGATGTAGTAGTAATGGGGGACTTCAATTACCCCGATATCTGTTGGGAGACAAATTCTGCCAAAAGTGGCCCCTCCAAGAAATTCCTGACGTGTGGCTGATAACTTTCTCCTACAGAAAGTAGAGGAAGGAATGAGAGGAAAAGCTATCCTTGAGTTGATATTGACCAATAGGGATTACTTAGTGGATAAAGTGGCAGTTACGGGAACTCGGGGGGGAAAGTGACCACATCAGACTTGAGTTCTTGATTTTAAAGGAAGCAAAAGCTGAGTGTAGCCTTACACATACTCTGGATTTCAGGAAAGCTGATTTTAATAAACTCAGAACTAGGATAAGTAAGGTCCCATGGCAAGTGACCCTAATGAGAAAAGGAGTCCAAGATGGGTGGGAGTTTTGAAAAAATGAAATTTTAAAGGCACAATTACAAACTATTCCAACAAGGAAAAAAGATAGAAGACAACAGAAGAAACCAATGTGGCTCCACAAAAAGCTCAGAGATGACCTGAAAATAAAAATGGATACATATAGGAAGTGGAAGGAATGCCAGGCTACAAAAGAAGAGTACAAACAAGTAGCATGGAAGTTCCGGAATGGTATCAGGAAGGCTAAAGCTGAGAAGGAGCTCAGGCTAGCGAGGGATGCTAAAAGCAATAAAAAGGCTTTCTTCAGATACGTGAATAGTAAAAGTCGGAGGAAAGAAATGGTGGTTCAACTGCTTAATGAGGATGGCAAATTGGTAACAGATGACCAAAAAAAAGGCCGAAGTGCTCAATTCCTACTTTGGCTCAGTCTTCTCCCAAATGTGGGTCTTTGACCCCCCCCCCTGGAAAAATGTGAAATACAAGCTGAAGGGGCAGGATTGCAGTTTGAGGTTGATAAAAAATGGTCAAGGAACACCTACTTTCTTTGAACGAGTTCAAATCTCCAGAGCCCGACGAATTGCATCCTAGAGTAATAAAGGAGGCACTGGTTAGCCTCATCTTGAGTATTGCATGCAGTTCTGGGCACCACACTTCAACAAGGATGCAGACAAGCTGGAGCGTGTTCAGAGGAGGACAACAAAGATGATCAGGAGTCCGGAAACAAAGCCCTATGAGGAGAGACTGAAAAAACTGGGCATGTTTAGTGTTGAGAAGAGAAGACTAAGGGGAGACATGATAGCACTCTTCAAATACTTGAAAGGTTGTCACATGGAGGAGGGCCAGGATCTCTTCTCAATCAACCCAGAGTGCAGGACATGGAATAATGGGCTCAAGTTCCAGGAAGACAGATTCCGGCTGGACATCAGGGAAAACTACCTGACTGTTAGAGCAATACGACAATGGAACCCATGACCTAGGGAGGTGATGGGCTCTCCCACACTAGAGGCATTCAAGAGGCAGCTGGACAACCATCTGTCAGGCATGCTTTAAGGTGGATTCCTGCATTGAGCAGGGGGTTGGACTTGTTGGCCTTAGAGGCCCCTTCCAACTCTACTAATTCTGTGATTCTATGAAGTAGTTCTTTCATCCTCAAATTGCCAGTTTCCAAAGTCAATTAAATTTATCTGTTTATCAAGTTTCTCATGCAAGATTGAGGCTAGATCTAAAATCGGAGCTCTTGCTTATGCTGTTCAAAGAATTGGTCCATCGACATATTGCCCATCTCTTATTTCAGCTCTTGAGATGCTTCGGGAGGACCCCAGCAATGGCATTCAACAGGAAGTTGCTGATCTGAAAGCCTATGTCTTCAAGAAGTGGGGAGGAGAATTACCCAGAAGAAAAGAAGCCCTTAGCGCTGATCCCACCAACACAACTCAAATGCTTGCCCCATACTCCATGCCCCAACCTGGCACAATCCTAGAAGCTGCACCCATCCAGGACTTGTACGAGTAACATTTCCCCTGTGAGTATCATTGCTACATCTAAGATTAAATAAATGGACTAGAATTCCGGTTACCTAGATGCTTAGCATTGCAAAAGCTTTTTTTTTCTGAAGGGGAGCATGTAGTTCCTCTAGAGCGGACGATTGCTCCAAGTCAAATTATAACTATCAATTTTTATTTGTATTTTAATTAGGGCTGGATGTATAAATTCTTCTGGTGCAGGGCCCTGCTGACTGCTTGAAGTTTCACCATAACTAGTGATGTTCGCATTTTGTTAAATCTAGGGGGACCCTATGGAAAGGAGGACCGGGCTCCTGTATCTTTAACAAACGTACAGAAAAGGGAATTTCAGCAGGTGTCAATTGTATGCATGCAGCACCTGGTGAAATTCCCTCTTTGTCACAACTGTTAAAGATGCAGGAGCCCTGTCCTCCTTTCCATATGGTTAACCTAGAATAGGGTGACCAGATAAAATCCAGGTCAGGGCTCATGTAACTTTAACAGTTGTAGAGAAAAGGGAATTTCAGCCAGAGTCATTTGTATGCAATTAGTTCCTGGTGAAATCCCCTCTTCGTCACAACAGTTAAAGGTGCAGGCACTATACTAGAGTGACCATATACAAAAGAAGGCAGGGCCCCTGCAACTTTAACTGTTGTGATGAAGAGGGAATTTCACCAGGAACTAATTGCATACAAATGACGCTGGCTGAAATTCCTTTTTCTCTACTACTGTTAAAGTTACATGAGCCCTGACCTGGATTTTATCTGGTCACCCTAACCTAGAAAGCTAGCAGGTGGTTTTTGAACTGGCAGGTGAGCAGGTGGAAGGAAACCCATGGAAAGCCCTGGTTTACATTCTCGGGATTTTAAGGATTCCAAAATGACAATGTTTGGCTTCTGTGCCGTTTTCACTGTTCTTCCTTTCCTTGCTACTCCCAGAGCATCGGAGCGATGGCCATGTCACACCTGAGAGCAGGAGAGAAAAGACCTTGAAGCCTTCCAGAGCGATGAAGAAGACAACGTTCCTGCCACCATTACTCTTAGCATGGTCTGAACCAATATACTGCTCTTCGCTGTGGCTGTGGTCCTCTTTTACGCTAAACCTTTGTGTGTTTGTTTTATTTTTAAATGTCTCTCCATCTGAGCCGCGTAGAAGGTGGGGCGTTAAGATAGTTCCAAGGTCCGGAGACAATCTGTCATTCAGCCTTCTCTGTGCCAGCAACCTCTGGTTGTGTTGTGGTTGTATTGGCTGGGAATGATGGAAGTCGTTGGCCTATGCATCCACAAAGCATCAGGCTGGCTAAGATGATCTAGTCCATCCCAGTAAGCCTATATATATACACCAGTTGCTCAGGAACATGGGTGGGAGGGTGCTGTTGCACCGTGTCCTGCTTGTGGGTCCCTGGCTGACAGCTGGTTGGCCACTGTGTGAACAGAGTGCTGGACTAGATGGACCCTTGGTCTGATCCAGCAGAGTTCTTCTGATGTTCTTAGTGAGCTTCATGTCCATGTGCGGACTAGAACCCAAATTTCCCCGAGTCCCATTCCAACATTGTAACCGCACTTGTGAATATATTCCCCATAAACCATCTCTGTAGACCAATGGCCACACTAGCCTGGAATGATAGGAACTGCAGTCCAACACATCTGGAGGATGCCAAGTTGGGAAAGGCTGACACAGCCTAAACAAGTACAGTCTCATCAGCCTTCCTTAATATGGTTCTCCTTCTCAAATTCATAGTCTTCCTGCTCTCTGCCCCAAATCCTTTCCAGCTCACTTAACATCTTCATGAATTGAGGATCTAACTAGACGTTATGAGAGACATAGAGCTGCCGCTGACATTTCTCTTTTCTCCTTGCTCATAACGCTCCTTGCTTTGCAAGCCTCCTGAGAAAAGGGACGCACCAAGAAAATGTGGCACCGTGCTGTTATTACATGCCTGATATGATCCCTGATTGGTTGGGACTGCCTTAGGAAAGAGTAAGAAACTCTAAACAGGAAAAAAAAATGGTGCAAAGCAACAGTGGAAAAACACAATGAGAGGAGGGAGGAGCAGCAAAGAAGCTAAAAAGAATTTGAATGTTCAGGTTCTTTTCCCAACCCAGAAATATTCTCCCTCCCCCAGCCTCCATACCCTTCTCAAAAGCTCTATTTGCTATGCAAAAATCAAAACAGGCAACTGTTCAACACGATCCTGCACATTAGTCTTTAATGTTCCACAGGAACCTAAAACCAGGAGATGGCAGCAGATCTCTTATTATTATGGAATCAGTTCATAACGCTTTAGTTTGTTGGCTGGAGGAGGAATTGGGGGGCATCCATTCCAATGTGTTTTCACATACCAGCAACTTTGTATCTTGCAAACCTTGGAGTCTGCACTGAGCATCATGGTGTTTACATACATACTGAGCCAATTGATGCTCTATTGCCTTGGCATTTCTCCCATGGGGACCTCACCAAGTCAGTACATGCCTCCCTCTCACATCCGTTAAGCACAAGCCGAGGTCATTGACACCTTTGCTCCAAGGTAATGGGGCGGGAATGACAGATTTGCACGCCGAAAAGAAAATGAAATGAGGCCACTTTAAATTGAATCAAGGATTTGGAGAAATCCCTCCAATTCGTATCTTTTATCAGAACTGCAGAAGTTTCAACCTCCTGTGCCAAAATCTAACAACCCTGCACAAACCCATACATCTGCCTGTCATTATAATGACAAAACGTGGTTCTCATAATCTTCACAGGAGTGCAAATTATGATCTAACATATGTTAATACCAGAACAAGTTTCTCTGCATTGCAATTCCCTTTTGAAACAGAGAAAAATGATGCAGAACAATGTCGCTTAAATGCCAAGCCTTCTTAGGTCATTTCAAGGGATGCCCTAACCCTGAGCTGATCCTTGGAGGGCAAAGCAACCTGCCTCAGGTGGCACAGAAGAAGGGGTGGGCGTCATAGACCAAAGCAGAAAATTCGCTCACAGTTTTGAGAGTGCAGGAAACTCACAACAGAAACCTGAGCGTCAAATTTCCAGACTTATTGCTTCACTGAGAAGTGGTGAAGGTAGGGTGACCAGATAAAATCCAGGTCAGGGCTCATGTAATTTTTAACAGTTGTAGAGAAAAGGGAATTTCAGCCAGTATCATTTGTATGCAATTAGTTTTGGTGAAATTCCCTCTTCATCACAACAGTTAAAGTTGCAGGGGCCCTGCCTTCTTTTGTATATGGTCACTCTAGTATAGTGCCTGCACCTTTAACTGTTGTGATGAAGAGGGAATTTCACCAGGAACGAATTGCATACAAATGACACTGGCTGAAATTCCCTTTTCTCTACAACTGTTAAAGTTACATGAGCCCTGACCTGGATTTTATCTGGTCACTCTAGGTGAAGGTGGCCTAGGGAACATTTTAAACTTATTTAAAGCTGTCTATAAGCTGTTTGGAGAACTTTGTTTCACAAAGCAAGTCAGAAACAAACATTATTCAAAAGAGAGCAGAACCATACATTGATGGGAAGGGGGGAAACATGTTCAGTACATATTTTAATGCGAACATACCTATTTTTGCTTTTTCCAAGTACTGTGTGACCTGAAACTCCATTGCCCTTTGAAATCTGCATTTCTCCTAATTTTGCGACAGAGTTCTCCAATCAAAATATGCATACAAAAATATGTATATCAGGAAAATAATGTTAAAATGCATCATATTAAGAAAACTGCTTGAAAAATGAGTACACGGCAAAAAGGCACTCAAAAATCCATCGTTCAGGAGAAATGTGCATTAAAATGTTTATGAATTTTCATGCAAACTTTTTTTAAAAAAAAAAGTCTCAGTGTTTGAGAAGAACTGAACTGAAGGTGGGAGAAATTCCCATTGTTTAAGTTGAACTGAATTTAAGAGTGGAAAAATTGGAAATTGAGAGAACGGAAATTATGGAGTCACCCATCCTAATTCCTTATTGCTGCTCACGCCCCTGGATGACCATGTGTTGGTGTGGGTGACTGAACTGACGAAGCCTACATGTGAGTAGCTGCTCACGCATGGGCTTCTGCTTGATCCGTGCTCCCCTGCACATGTGAAAGCACACATACATGTAGCTGCTCATTCTAGGCTTTGCCAGTTCAGACTTCCATGCATGGATGTCTAGATCAGGGCCAGCAACATGGGCCCAACTCCTGTGCGGTGCAAGGGAAAGGGCTATATGGTTTGCGGCTTTCAAACACATGAAGGGAAAGTCGACATAATCTCTTCTACAGAAGAAGGAAGTGGTTTGGTAAAGGAATTTGGCATCGAGAGAAAAGGCTACGTGAGAGTTGTTAACCTCTTCAATCCACCTTTTGTTTTGAAAATACAAGCACCACTAAGTAAAATTTCTTATGTAACAAAACACATTTCACATTCACTCCACAATGAAGGAGGGGGTTGCTCCAATGTGCGCTCTCTCTCTCTCTCTGATGAACAATATTTTAAGATGAAGGAATAGGCTCACCGAGAAAATCGGCTTACAACAAGCTAGGATAACGAGAGGGTCTTTATTTGACCTTTTGTTCTTGAAATGATAAATACCACTGAATAGAATATGTTACGTAACAAACAAAAACAATACACTTTCTTTGACATAGAGTAGTAAGTTGCTGTAATCTATGCACTGTTCTCTCTTGTTCTCTCGCTCAAATATTAGAAACGTGAAAGGTGTGCTCAAGACATCTTGCTGACCGAGGCAAAGGACAAGATGGTGCTCCCTGCCCTCTCATTCCGTTTACAGAAAATGCCCAACTAGAGTATCATCAGACAAACATTTTATTGCATACCCATTACTGGTACTCAGGGATTCTCATGGGTCCTATTCATAACATCGTTCGCCTTCCGTGGATCTCTCACCTCTTCTAGCCTTCTTCTCACGATTTTTTTTTTAAAAAACCCAGTAAGTCCGAATTCTGTTTAGAGGCAGAACTTGCCGCTCTCTCCTGCTGTGTGTTTCCTCTTTCCTCTCTCTGAGAAAGAAGAAGTATTGAGCAACAAAAGCAAGGGCGGAGAAGTGACGGTAGGGGAGCGTGATTTCCCTCCGTCTGATGGAGCTCCTAGATTGTAATTGGATCTTTCTTCATCTTTGACAGTGTTTGCACCACACACACACACACAAACACACAGAGACACACCCGTGAGGGGGGAAGCGCTCAGTCCTCCTTTTCAGAAACAAATAATTTGACTCGGAATTTCCGATCTCATTCCAAGCCATGTCCGGGACCTCGTCATGGGCTTTCTCTCAAGCAACCCTCCCTGTCTGTCCTATTCTCCCCAAGCAAAAGTATCCCTATGAAACGGGATGGGATGGGCATCAGGGGCCAGGGTCAGGGCTGGTGTGTGATTGTACAGATCTCATCCCTCAGGGCTGGGTGCCAAGGAGCAGGCACAGGAGTGCCTGCTGGCCCTGGGGTGCAGAGGAATGGCAATTTCTTATGCCTCCCATTCAATGAATTGGACCAGGAGGGGTGGCCACCACAGATCCCTTCCAGATGCCCTTAGCACGGGTTCGGTCCCGTCGGCTAACTCTGCTTACGACCCAAACACTTGCCTCCACTGCAGGGACCCTGTGCATCGGTGCCAGGAACCTGCCTCTCTCCTCTGTCAGCTCATGTCACTCCTTACAGATTGGCTGCATTCGGACAACACATTAGTCAATGGTGGGTTGAGTAGCCAACTCACATTTGGTTATTTTGTGGGTACTCCCCACACAACATATTCCTACACAATGGTGGGTGGTTGGGGCTGGCATAGAGTGGACTAATAGTCAACCCAGCATTTGACTGACACAGCCCCCGCCTCTCTCCCCACCCTCCCTCCTCCCTCAGTCCTCCCAGTTCTATCCCAGCAGCCTCTGCAAGTTGCACCAGTTGTAGCAGAGTAGCAGCCTCCACTTTGGTCGCTCTTGCCGCCTGCCTCTATGGGCTTGTGTTTTAACCCACTCACCGCACGCCATTAACACACTCACCCCTCCACACAACACTTTAAACAACTGGCTTCAAGCTAAACAACTTGCAAGCCAGTTGTTTCTCTCCATTGCTTATTTGGGCAGAATAGCATACCATCAGTAGTTTGTGAGCAGTGTGTTACCCTCCACACAACACAATAAGCAACACAACTAATGATTATTCCCCCCCCCTCAATTGCTTAATGTGTTGTCCAAATTCAGCCATTCAGTCTACTAGACAGTTGCGAAAGCACCATCAGAAAGTCAAATCTGTATGTGGGAAAGGACCTGGCAGACCTCCTGGGGAAGCAATACCGTCAGCTTCAAAGGCGAGCTCATACTCCCCTCTGCTTGAAATCTGTGCACAGTTGAAATCTGTGCTTTCAACTCTCTGCAAACCTCTCGCTGAGCATCCACACGGAACATCAGAATATCAGAAGAGCCTTGCTGGAACAGACCACGGGTCCATCTAATCCAGCATTCTGTTCACACAGTGGCCAACCAGGAACGCACAAGCAGGACACATGTCCTCCAGCCACTGATATACATAGGCTCTGATACTGGAGGAGGCATAGAGCCATCAGGACTAGTAGCCATTGATAGCCTTCTTCTCTAGGGATTTGTCTACCTCCATTTGAAAGCCATCCAAATCGGTGTCCATTGCTACATCTTGTGGTAGTGAATTCCATAGTTTGACTATGCGCTTCGTGAAGACGTCCTTCCTTTCATCTGTCCTGAGTATCCCACCAATCAGCTTCATGGGATGACCCCATTGGGTTCTAGTATTTATGAGAGAGGGAGAAAAATGTCTCCCTACCCACTTTCACCACACCCTGATTTATTTTGTAAACCTCCATGTTGTCTCCCCAAGTTCAGCTCCTGCAGCCAGGAATGCCACCGATGCAAACATCGGTGGGGAGCCAGATCCCAGATGTTTGCTTTGATGAGTTGGCATGACAATCTGCTCAGCATAGCAGAAAATGCTGCATTTTCCCATTTCCCTCTCCCTTTATGACTTGCGCAGCCTCAGAGGAAATGACTAAGGTCAGGAGTGCCGTAACGAGAGTCTGGGAGACTTTGCACGGACCGTACAACGTTGAAACTTGATGGGAAATGGATGCACGTTGCTGTTCTTCAAAATCAATGATCCCACTGATCTTCTAACCACACCATGCATATAGTGCTAAACATTTATACATGGGCCAACTCATCTTCGGAATGCAGGGCATAAGTTGTGCAACACACGTCTTTGGGTTTAAGTTTGCAAAGGTATAAATTTTAGAAGAAGGAGGCAGTGAGGAGGAAAGGCTATATTCAAAATGAAACGAACCTGCTAAAGTTGCATGTCCCTTAAAAGAAGGAATCAGAAAGTGTTTTTAGTTTCTTTTGGGGGGGGGGGGTGAGGGGAAAGGATAATTGGATTATGGACCAGAGGGTCTTGTGGTAGCCATCAGGTTAGACAAAACCATGACCAAATAAGTCAACAAAAGCTTTCATCCAATTGGAGAGGCACACATCACTCCTCTGCTGACAAAATGGCCATCTACAGAAGGCTTCCTTCACTAATTCACAGCATCTGCTAGGTCCGGGGGTAGATATCTTCTGGCCTTCCGGATGTTTTGGCCAACAACTCCTATCATCCTCACCATTGATTTTGTTGGCTAGGGGCTGCCAGACCTGTAGGCCAAAACTTCTGGAGGGCCACCCATTGGCCAACCTTGAGCTAAGCCCTGGACTCTGGCACATGGGAAGTTATGCCACAGCTGAGATATTGGCCTATCTCTGAAATTTGAATTCAACATTTCCTAATGTTGGTTTTAAGCTCTAGCTTTGAAGGGCAGGTACAGAAAGTAAATCTTAAGGCTTGTCTATAAATACATATGGCAACCATTCTGAGAATTAACTTCCCAGGGTTCATATGTTTATCAGGTAGTCTATGATGCTATTATTCTTTTTTCCTTTTCTATCGATGACGCTAAAGGAACCACTGTGCTGAGATGGTTTGAAGAAGGTAGCTTTAAAACAGCCTCAAAACTTTTTGCATTCGAGATACCTTCAAGGTCCTGCCTCCCCAGAGAGATTTATACTGCTTAATCTGGCCCTAAATGCAGAGCTCCATCGAGAACGGGCGGACTGTCTTTGTTTAGTTGGCAGTGTTGAAGTGCCGTGCTTATAACCACCTGAGCAGCTCATCCTTTGTGCTTGCCAGGTGACTGGGTCAAGACAGACAGGTCTGGACTGAGTAAGAGCACATGAATCATGTTGCGTCATCTTCTACCGATGTGTATGAAAGCCTCTTTTGAAGGATCACCAAGGCAAGACAGAACTTGCAAAGAGAAGAGACAACATAAGGAATGGCACCGTTGTCCTGGGTCATAAACTGGTGTGGTTATCTTAGGATGCTCCCATATTTGAACCCAACCCTTGTGGTCAAGTCCTTTTCATGATGGCCACACATTGGCATGGCGTTAATCAGCCCATGCAGCAGATCTGCTCTCAGAAGCCGAAGGCCAGAGGAAGAGCTTCAGCATTGAGCTAACTCCCCTCCCACCCTTGACATGGCATTGCCTACCTATCTTCAAGCCATGCTCACATTAATGGGTTTTCCACAGATCATGTTGGACTGCATGGTCCACTGGATGCGCCCCCTGAGTGTCAAGGCAAGAAAGAAAAGAGCACACGTTCACTGGAAATGAGCAGTAAGCGCATAAGAACATAAGAAGAGCCATGCTGGATCAGACCATGGGTCCATCTAGGACAGCATTCTGTTCATACAGCAGCCAACCAGATGCCCCAACGGGAAGCCCACAAGCAGGACATGAGTGCCACATGAGGTGGGCATGGGGGAATTTGTCTATCATTGGTGATCTCCATCAGCAAATCCCCTTCAATATCCTCTGTGGCAGTTCAAGAAGGACGCTAAGGAGAGACACGATAGAGGTGTACAAAATCATGCATGGTGTGGAGAATGTGTATAGGGAGACACTGTTCTCCCTCTCCCATACTACTGGAACCCAATGGGGTCAACTCATGAAGCTGATTGGTGAGAGATTCAGGACAAATCAAAGGAAGTCCTTCTTCACACAGTGCATGCTTAAACTATGGACTTTACTATGAATGGCGTTAAAAGGTGGTTGGATGAATTCCTGGAGGAGAAGGCTATCATTGGCTATGAGTCCTGATGGCTATGTACTACTTCCAGTATCCGAGGCAGTAAGCCTGTGTGCACCAGTTGCTGGGGAACATGGGTGGGAGAGTGCTGTTGCACCATGTCCTGCTTTGTGGGTCCCTGGTCAACAGCTGGTTAGCCACGGTGTGAACAGAGTGCTGGACTAGATGGACCCTTGGTCTGATCCTGCAGGGCACTTCTTATGTTCTTATAAATAGCCACAACAACAACAAAAATCTGGCTTTGCAGCTTCCAGAAGCAGATGGAAAAACTTTTAGGTCTGAGATCCATTTCCAGATAAACCATGCAATCTCACAAACTGTAGTCATTCAAAACATCTGTCATTAGCCTCTCAATGAATGGCTGCATTTTCCTAAATTATTGCATGATAGGAAGTTCAGGGTTGTCCACACAATGGCCATGTTTACCAGTTCCACCACAAGGATGCCATTGCTGCACCCAGGCTAAACATTTTAATCAGGTTCCCTCCAGGATGTTTACTAAAGGACTTGCACCCATCAAGTCAAAAATGAGGGCTTCTTCCCAGACAGGAAAATGGAACTCTGCTGAACCTTCTCAGCTGAGCTCCTCACGTCTCTCTCTTGAAGGAGCCTGTACGGCATCCAAGTAGGGTGTTCCTACCTTCCCAACCCATTTCTTCCAATGGTTTCGTCACCGCTCGACGATCACCTCCGTTCCCAAAGTGGAAACATGTCTTTCTGAAAACCAAAGGTCTGTTATTATGGGACGTGGACTTTTAAACAACGGAAGGGCCAAAACCGCAACGTGGCAAATAACTCGAGATGAACCTAGAAGCCTGGAGTCAAAGCAATGGTAGGGCATATGAATATCATTCCTCCCCCCACTCCATCACTTCATTGTGCTTACTGCCTACTCAAGACTACAAGCTCTTCACGTGTTGCAGTGATGGGAGAAGAGACGGATGATGGAATCCTCCCTTCTACGCAACTTAGGGTGCAATCCGATGCATGTTTAGATGGGGAAAAAGTCCTACAACTCCCAGCTTCCCCAGCTGGCAGAGCTGGGAATTGTAGGGCTTTTTTCTGTCTAAACGTGCATAGCATTGTGCCCTTACAATGGTATAGGGGACCTCACAAGATCTACATTGGGCAAACTTCATCCCCTCTCCCCAGTTCCATTATGTACTCGACGGGCTGGCGTGGCTCTCCAAGGTTTCAGGCAGGAGTTCTTCCAGCCCTACCTGGAGATGCCAGGGATCGAACCTGGGACCTTCTGCATGCCAAGCAGGGGCTCTCCCATGGAGCTACAGCCCACACAATCCATTACCTTTCCTTCCAGATCTTTATTTATTTATTTATTTATTACATTTGTATACCGCCCCATAGCCAAAGCTCTCTGGGCGGTTTACGTAGGATTAAAACAATTAAAAACAATATACAAAAATTAAAACAGCAAAAACATACAACATACACACAATACACACATACATTTAAAACCGCTACAACAGCCCAAAAAAGCTACAAAAACAAAAACAAACCCAGGCTCCTCAGATATTGCCAAATGCCTGAGAGAAGAGGAAAATCTTGACCTGGCGCCGAAAAGATAACAATGTTGGCGCCAGGCGGGCCTCGTCAGGGAGATCGTTCCACAATTGGGAGGCCACCACAGAGAAGGCCCTCTCCCTTGTTGCCGACCTACGAGCTTCCCTCAGAGTAGGCACTCGGAGGAGGACCTTAGATGTGGAACGTAGTGTTCGGGTAGGTTCATGGCGGGAAAGTTTAGTTATTTTTTATTTATTTACTTAGCACATTTCTACGCTACCCAATAACCAAAGCTCTCTGGGCATTTCACAAAGATTAAAACTGTAAAATACAACATGAGAAAACATCACATCAAATCTTTAGAAGTTCGACTTCTCCAGCAGCACCTGGCCTACAAAAGCCAACTGCCCCAGATACTGGAGGTAGCATGTAGCCAGCATGACTATAGCCTTAGGAACAAAACCACTTTGCCTTGGGGTTCCTCGGGCCGACCCAGTACTGTCTCATATTCAGGCCGAGGCAGGCCGAATCAGCCCACCTCAACTCGGATTCGGGGCTTTGGTACGAGGCACAGCCCTAGTTTGAAACATTCCCAACAGATGGCTGTCTAGTCTCTGCTTCAACGCCACCAGTTGGGGCCATTGTCTGACTGCTGTTTTTTCCTGAAGTTCAACCCAAATTTGCCTTCCTGTAACTTAGGTCTGTTTTTTCATTACCTATAGTCTTGTTGACAGAGAAGAAGTTGCGGCCCACTTCAGGATGTCTGCCACTGGAAATCTGGCTCTTTGACTCAACCGAGTTCCGCAGCATGTACAGCTGAATTTGTTTGCAAATTTTCCCTGAACTCTAGGAACCATTTTTGTGTATTTCCCCCACACACAAGTTCTGCAATTTGCACAACTTTCTGATCAATGTGCACAACTTTGGGTTCGTGGAAATTATATCCGAATTTGAGCAAATTGCTCAGAGATTTGCGCAAATTGCAGGGAAAAAATGTGCAAAATGTGGTGGGCTCTTTGTCACTGGTGGGGTTTAAGCAGAGACTGGACAGCCTTCTCTTGGGGGTGCTTTAAACCAGGGCTATGCACTGACTCAGACCGAAGCCCCGAATCCGAGTCAAGACAGGCCCAGAAGATCTGTGAATTGAACCAACGCTCTGCAGATTGTGTTGAGTGCCACAGCAGGAACCAAAACGAAGTCCGGGGGGGGGGGGGGGGGGGCTGAACCTAGGACAACTCATCAAGCACCCTCCCCCAAATATATTTCTCCAACATCCCTGGACCCTCTTCTGTGTGACAACCCTAGAGGGATTTGAAAAGTGATATCATAATCCTCCACGGTCTTCTCTTCTCAATGATGCACATTCCCAGCCAAGGAATGCTGAGCTAAGGCATCCCACCCTCTGAACTGACTTCTCCACACCATCCCCCAGGTCTGTCCATTCAGGGGAGAAACGATGGGTGTACGAGAAAGACTCAACAGGTGCCGACATTGTGGTCTTTTCAGCAACAGGTGAAAACTTATTTTCCCATACATTTCAGTTCTTTCAGTTTCTGGTTGTTTTAAATCTGGTAATGTATTTTAAATCTTTGCACGGCTGCTGGGTTTTGATTTTCATTTTAGATTGTAGCTTTAAATTTTTATATTATGCTTTATTGTTTTATTTATTTATTACATTTATATCCTACCTTTTTTCCTCCTGGTCACTCAGGGCAGGGCTCCTGCAGCTTTAACTGTTGTGATGAAGAGGGAATTTCACCAGGTGCTGCAGGCATACAAATGACACCTCCTGGAATCCCCTTTTCTATACATACAGGAGCCCAGTCCTCTTTTCCATATGGTCTGTTGGTGATAGAGTTTGTTTGTTTTCCTCCTGTGAGTCTAGTCCGATATTCCAGCAGGTGCACCTTCCTCCCACAGCTTAGATAAATCACTGCTCACAACAAGGATTTACTTTAGAGAGTATTTTACTTGTTCAGATAAGCATTTAAAAGAACTGAAATCAACTTATCTTCATGCTTTACACAATCTCTTTCTTCCGTCGAGCAGCCATTAACAAAATGATGAAGCAAAACAATATTCAAGCATTCCTCTGCATTGTTCTGCTCTTTCCACAGCACAAACTGCTTTGCCTGTTCCTCGCAGCTTTCCCAGTCAGCTTTTCTCATTCAGCTTACTTCTCAGCACAGCTTACTCTTCCAGCTTTCTTCTCCAGACAGCTTTCTTCCAGAATCCAGTTTAGCTTACTTCCCAGAACCCCTATCTCTCAGCTCTCTTTTTTCCTTTCTTTTTTATGCAGTTAATAGAGTTACATTCAGGTGTGTCTTATACCTTAATTCAGAACACCTGCTTTCAATTTCCACTTTCATTCTCTCCTTATCTTCCTTGTTTAAAAAAATAATACATACTTAATTGCATTCCTTTCAATTACTAACATGGTCACCCTAGTTAAGCACTCTCCACTCAAAATCACAGCTTTTTGAGGTGTTATTCTCATGAAAAGACACATCCCCAGGCACTCTCTCTATACTTGGGTGTATCTAGTCACTCTAAGAGGGCAGGGCTCCTGCAGCTTTAACTGTGGTGATGAAGCAGGGATTTCACCAGGTGATGCATATATACAAATGACCCCTGCTGAAATTCCCTTTTCTATGCCACTGTTAAAGATATGGGAGCCCTGTCCTCCTTTCCATAGGGTCATTCTAATTGCCACCTTTGCATGAATTGATGGACTAGTTCTGTATGTGATAGCAAAGAATGGAGACTTTCTTCCCTTTGCCTGCCATTTATTCATTGGTTAGATTTATATCCCATCTTTTCTCCAAGGAGCCTCAGGTGGAATACATGAACCTCATTCTATTCCATTTTATCCCCACAACAACCTTGTGAGGTAGATTGAGCTGAGAGTCAGTGACTGGGCCAAAGTCACCCAGTGACCTCCATGGCTGAGTGGGGACTTGAACCTGGATCTCCCATCTCCCAGTCCAAGCCCCCCCCCCAACAAGGCTTGTGGCTGTGCCCTGGCAACTGGGAGGCGTGGCAGTGGCTTTGTGGTGGAGTGACATGGTGCTCCCACGATGGCACACATGTTGCGGCATGCAGCAAAGTCATGGGGAGCCTGAAGGCCATTCAAACTCCTTCTGAGGTATCGCCAATATTTCCAAAAGACAAGGGGGTAGGATGGGCTTCCATTCCAGTGAGGATGCCCCTGCCCCACCCCGGGTACTGAGCGCCTCTAATTCGGGAGCATGAACACACACTGGAGTCTGTCCCTGAGAATTTGGTGTGCTTGCCCCATTTTTACCATAAACAACCATGTTCCATACGCGTGGCCTCTCGCGAGAGATGCAGCTCTCTAACTTCTATTTTAAATACATAAATAAGAAATGGATCCACGTCCACTGAAGGGCTGAACGTGGCTGGCTCAGGAGGGTCTTGGGGTCGTGATCTTGGGCTGCACAGAAAGGCAAGAAGGGCATCCTCAAAGGGGCAGGAGAGAGGAACGTTTAACTCTGACGACAGAGAGATGTCCAGGTGGAACATCCTTCTCCCTTTCTTCCTGTGCTCACTGCAAATCCACCTGACTGTGGCGTCTGTATTACCCTGGTGCCATGGGAAGCTGCATTTTTGTTTTCCTAAAAGAGGAGAAATGCATGTATTTTTCGCAGAACAAAATGGGATAAAAGCCTGCCTTCAGCCATATGCAATAATTAAGTCCAGTGCCACCTAGTGATGAAATGCTATAATAACACTATCCATGTGGTGGGTAGAGGGGGGAGGAGTTGTTTGTGTGTTTTGGTTGTTGTCATTCTTTTGCAACAGAGAGCATCACCACACGGGGAAAATTGTGTTTCCTTACCGTCGCTTCTCGGCCCACCCGTTTGACCCTCATGACTTCCTCTTTTGAAAGAGGAAGTAAACAACATGCAGGCGGCCTATTCAGTGGGCTGTTTTGATCACGCTGCTTCTTCTGCACACAGCAGGCGATAGCGGCAACTTCCATCTTTAAAAATAAGTCGGACTTACTGGGGTGGTTCTTTGTCACACAAAGAAGGCTAGAAGGGGCTGGAGGCACACGGGAGGCAGACGATATCCTGAGAGGGAACCACGAAAATCCATGAGTGTCCAGGAAGGAGCGTGCAATAAACCGCTCATCTGATAGAGCCCAGAACTTGTCTTCGCCCTGGCCTTCCAGTACAATTTGCAAACAAGACGGGACAAGTTGCATGGAGGGAAAGTGAAATTCAACATGCCTTTTGTAAAGAAGTTACATCCATGGTTGAGGGACACAAGCAAGGACAACCGGGCTGCAAAACATTCCTCCCTTGGGTCATTCCCCCCTCCGCTCTCAAATAGCCACTCATGTCTGCAAACGCTGGAAGCTTCTTATCAGCATCGAAGGTTTAAACATTAATAAGAATCACAGAGGCCTCTTCACTGGGCAAAGCAGCTCCCGAAACTTTTCAGCTTCTCAAATGTCCACAGGTACGATGGGTGGTGGGCCCGCTCTCAGTCTCCTTCCAAATATATGAACCTTCCCACATGGGCCACCCAATAAATGAACTTTCTGAGCTGACTGGCAAGGACTGAATTCCCAGAACTGTGGGATGCATGATGTGACCTAGGATTCGGTGTGTCTAAACGGCAGAGCTCACTTCAGGACTCCCAATCTTGCCTTCTTTGATAGGCCAGAAGAAAAAGTCTTCCAGATTGGTAGCTGACCCTATGGAAAGGAGGACAGGGCTTCTGTATCTTTAACAGTTGTGTAGAGAAGGGAATTTCAGCAGGTGTAATTTATAGGCATGCAGCCCCTGGTGAAATCCCCTCTTCATCACAACAGTTTAAAGCTGCAGGAGCCCTGCCCTCTTTTGTATCTGGTCACTGTAGCTATACTCCTGCCGCTATAACTGTTGTGATGAAGAGGGGATTTCACCAGGTGCTACCTGCATACAAATGACACCTGCTGAAATTCCCCTTTCAATACAACTGTTATAAATACAGGAGCCCTGTTCTCTTTTCCATGGGGTCACCCTAAGATTGGTCATGCCCATCCAGTGTAGAGAATGAGAGTTGACTTTCACCCCATGCAAGGAGGTGGGGAGCATTTATGTATCCCCAAAAAAGGGGACAAAAAAATGCAGAGTCCTGGCTCGTAGGAGGAAAGACACCCCCACACACACACAAAGGATGCTTAAGAAGTTATGAGAACGGTCCTCCAAATCCCTCGCAGAGCACAGATGGATTCAAGATCCAATCAGAGGTGAAAAGTCCCGGGGCCACTACAGCCAGAGGGCACATCTAAATGATAACAAAGATTAAGTATTAACCCCTAGAGCCACCTTCCCCAACCTGGTGGCCTCCAAACGCAATGGAATGTAACTCCCATCATTCCCGGACAGCATGATGGGAGCTGCAGTCCAACACCTGTGGCGGGCACTATGTTGGGGAAGGCTACGCTAGGGTTTTCTTTCCAATCTCTGTGCACACCGAAGCTCATTAGAGGCTCCCGGCATTTCAAGAAGCCGAATTACAGCAAATCTCCTGGCTAATTTTTTTTCTAGGCAAAAGATTCAGACTTCTTGAAGCAGAAGATGCCCTGACAATCATAGAACAGTAGAGTTGGAAGGGGCCTCTAAGGCCATCAAGTCCAACCCCCTGCTCAGTGCAGGAATCTACCTTAAAGCATCCCTGACAGATGGCTGTCCAGCTGCCTACTGAAGGCCTCTAATGTGGGAGAGCCCACAACCTCCCTAGGGAATTGGTTCCATTGTCGTACTGCTCTAACAGTCAGGGAGTTTTTCCTGATGTCCAGCCAGAATCTGGCTTCCTGTAACTTGAACCCATGATTCCGTGTCCTGCATTCTGGGATGATCAAGAAGAGATCCTGGCCCTCCAATGACAGCGTCCAGTCAAGTACCTGCGTAAACAGGGGTGCTTGGGTGTGTATAGGAGCATGCATGCATGTGGATGCCTGCCTATCATGTGTTCAGTGCGTATTTCTGGCACAAAAGGACTGGGGACATTTTCGGCGGGGTTTCTAGTATGGTTGGCATTTTAGGGGAGGTGGGGAAGGAATGTTTCTAGGGGTGTACTGATTTCAAAAGAAGGAACTCAACACCTGCTCAGAGACACTCAGCCCAGGAGACCGGATTTTTTTTAAAAATAATAATAATAATAATAATAATAATAATAATAACTAAGCTTGGCAAGGGCCAGAAGATGGGCCTGCATGTGAGAACCCTAACAGCTACTTCAGTTTCTTAAATGCAAAAAGGAAGAAGCTGATGGATGGACTCCGATGTCACTAGGCCTTGAAATACCACCTTTCTATTTATAACTGCCACAGCCCGGGCACGTTCAAAATGTGTGTGAGCCGGCCTTGTTCTCTCAACCTCGTCATAGGCCTGATGGGAACCTGTGCCATCAAGCCGGGTCCCCTGGGAACGGTGAGTAAGCTGCTTTTTCAGCAACGCGCAGCAAGGCTGCTGTTGCCTGTTCTGAACCTCGAACGCACTTTAGGTGCAAGGTGGAGGGTCGCTTAAAAAGGCACAGGTGTGTGTTGCACACGGAACGTGAGCAGGAGGGGCAGCCATTGCTGCTTTGGGATCACTTTCATGAAAAGGCAAGTGTGAAACATGATGGATAAATACTCGGGGTGTAGTGGAACCTTAAATCTAACTCTCACCGGCTCATTTTTTATTAGCAGGGTCACTGACTTCATCAAACACTCTCATCGAAACTCCTTGGGGTCCATCGCATCTACTTTTTTTTCCAGGTACAATCCACGGTTTCCATCCCCGTTTCATATGGTCACCCTAGCCAAAGGGGAATGGGTAGGCTGACCCTATGAAAAGGAGGACAGGGCTCATTTTACTTTAACAGTTGTAGAGAAAAGGGAATTTCAGCCAGTGTCATTTGTATGCAATTAGTTCCTGGTGAAATTCCCTCTTCATCACAACAGTTCAAGTTACAGGAGCCCTGCCTTCTTTTGTATATGGTCACTCTAGTATAGTGCCTGCAGCTTTAACTGTTGTGATGAAGAGGGAATTTCACCAGGAACTAATTGCATACAAATGACACTGGCTGAAATTCCCTTTTCTCTACAACTGTTAAAGTTACATGAGCCTTATCCTCCTTTTCATATGGTCAGCCTAGGAATGGGGGAGCTCCTGTCCAAAGGAGCTCACAATTTGATAGATAGAGCACTGGTATGGTGCCTGGGAGAGAGGGTGGTGCAGAATCCAACCCGGCATAAGAAGGAGCTCGCATTTCTCATCTCCCTAAGAGCGTCATCACACAGGGGGAAATCGCGTTTCCTTACCATCACTTCTCCGCACTTCCTCATTCTTCCCAGAGGGGAAAGAGGAAGTAAACGAAGACCACCTGGTCTGTTCAGAGGCTGTTTTTATTACGCTGCTTTTCCTGCATACAGCAGGAGATCGCGGCACATTCCATTTTGAAAAAGAAAAAAAAAGCCGGATGAAAAGGAGCCTATTTTGTGACACAAAAAAGAGCAGAAGGAGCAGGAGGTGGATGCCAACGTCTAAAGGACGCACGCACATCCGTAAGTGGGCAGTAGCGAGCAGGCGATAAAACGCTCGTCTGATGGACCTCTAAATCTGCATATTTTAATGGCACCGCGTAAATCCTGTAACTTCCAGGATTCAACATATATACCAGCAAAAAGAGTCAGGTGGCTGACAGAGCCAGAAGATGAGAGCTCTTCCCTGCAAAGTGATATTTGGAAGGTATAGACATGTCGTTGGGTTACTGCAAGACATTGTACGTCAGGCTGCCCTTGAAGATGACTGAAGTGCTTCAGCTAACAAAGGCCGTTTCTACACCAGCCTTTTTTCCCGGGGTTGTCCTGGGGTGCTTGTATGGGGAGTGGGAGAGGTGACTCTCATGGGCTCTTCACCAGCTGGGAATGAACTTTCGGCAGCCCTTATCTCTGAGGGTGTAAACAACCCACAAGCTCTGGGAATCAGCGTTCTTCAGAGGGAGAGGGCCCTTCAGGATTTGCTGATCCTAGAATCCACCACAGACTAAAACAGGCGGAGCTAAAGGAAAGCGAGAAAAGGTCAGCCCATCTAGCGTCTCGCCAAAAGCTTCTTCAGAACCAACCTACCTGAAATTAAAGAGTACAGGAAAAAGACTTTCCTTTTTTTTGAAAACACAATTGTCCTGCTTAGTTTGCATAACCTTTAGAGAAACATTCCTAGAAAATTAGAGTCCTTTCAGGGGAGAGGAGATGTTTATTGCCTGAATAAAGCTTTGTGGATTACGTAGCAGACCTCTTTATTTTCTCCCAATAAAGTGAGGGGTATTCAGAAGCACAACAGCATCACACCTGAGCAGGTGGCCCCCTCCTCACTGGTGTCCCAAGCATCACAGCTGATCAGGAGAGCAATGATGGAGGAGAAATGGAGATTATGTGCTGGCCCAGAGCTCAGACCAGTAAGCTCTTCAAACACCTGTGGGCCCAGACAACTGTCCAATCATGCTGGCTGATTGGTGGTGGCCAGTCTAGCAGCTGATCTCACACAAGCCACGCTTTAAGAGCCTTTGGAAAGGCTGTTCTGTTCTGAAAGCCGGTGTAGCACGGGGTGGGCAATGTCAGGAGCTCTGGGAGCCATTTTTGTCCTCTCCCAGAAGCCGCACCTTCCCCTGGAACCCAAAAGTATGGCATTCGAAGTGGCTACAGAGCGCCAAAAGGTTCAAAATTAGCTTGTTTCAAAGTGTCAAAATGCTATGGATGCAATTTTGTGGGTTTTTTAATTTACAATTTTGTGGGTTTTTTAATTTACAATTTTGTGGGTTTTTTTAATTTACAATTTTGTGGGTTTTTTAATTTACAATTTTGTGGGTTTTTTAATTTACAATTTGGGGGGCAGGGGGCTTCAGGGGGCAGGGGGGCTTCAGGGGCAGTGGGGGGCTTCAGGAGGGCATCAGGGGGCATGTGACCTACAGACTGCATGTTGCCTGCCACTGGTGTAGCATAATGGCTAAGAACTCTGCAGGTGTAACTACAACATGGGAAACGCCTGGTACAGCAATCAGTTCCGGTATTAGGTTGACCATATGAAAAGGAGGACAGGGCTCATGTAACTTTAACTGTTGTGATGAAGAGAGAATTTCACCAGGATCTAATTGCATACAAATGACACTGGCTGAAATTCCCTTTTCTCTACAACTGTTAAAGTTACATGAGCCCTGTCCAAATGGGTTGGAATAGCGATGGCAGGAGATCACACCGCATAAAAATGCAGGCTAAGAATTCATTTTTTCTTAGGTTTGTTGAAGCAATTATTAAGTGCAGGGACAGGGGTCACTCAGAGTGCAGAGCTAATGAACAGCTCTGGGTGTATCAGAGACAGCCTTGGGTACAAAAAAGGGTCACATGGGGGGAAATGTTGCCTAGCAGGCAGATGGAGCCAAATAAGTTTCCTTTTAGTGTCTATTTCTTGTGTATAAAAAGACCAGCATGTTCAGTCTATTCTGTAGTAGTAGTAGTAGTAGTAGTAGTGGTGGTTTCGTTCTCCTAGAAGCCTGGCCTGATTTGTTCTACTGTTTCATCCTTCTGGCTGCTTGGCCAGGGGACTACCTGATTATGACTCAGTCAGGTTTACCAGACTTCCCAATCAGTCTGCTTTATTTCAGCTCCTTCTGTTAGCAAGAAGAACTCTAATAAATTACGCTGAAGATCCATGTAGTCCAGCATCCTATTTCTAATAGTGGACAAACAAGGAAGTGCAAAGGTAATCGGTTTTTTAAAAATATTTATATATTTCTTATTGAGTTTTAGGAAAACCATTATTATTTTCTCAGCCTGACCTCCCACTCACCCCGCTATCAAGAATAAAGAGTTAATAACACTGGCCTACTTTACATGGATGTTGTTATTAGATGAGATGCATTGAATGCTCAGAAGACATTATATAGGTTGCTCATTATTACTGTGTTGCTGCTGTTATTTTGGCTGCCTTCCTGGAACGATCAACATGGCAGAAAGCCTGATCTCTTATACCAGCTTTTCCCAACCTAGTGCTCCCCAGATGTGTCAGGGTACAACTCCCAGCATCCCCCAGCCAGCCATGCAGGTACTATGACTGGGTTGGGCAGTCTGTTGTGAGCCTCATCCCATATTTTTTTTTAAAAAAAAAACAATATGCTATGCTCTTCACTGAGTGTGCATTCTTTTTCCTAAGAATAAAAGTCTGGATACCGTCTCCTTCTCCTCTCCACGTTGGGGTGGTGAGGTGGAAGGATGCTTTATGTGGCCCACAAGTCTTCCTGGGGATCAGTGGTGAGCGTAATAACAGGCTGGATTTTGCTTTAATGGAACGCCCCGGAGGGACCGTGGTGAGTCGTCTGGCCACTTTAAAAATGAAAGGGAGTCATGCATAATTGAAGGGGCAGATGTGCCAACCTCCCTTCTGTTCTTAATTATTTATACTGTAATGGCATATGGGCCGTGGAGTCCCAGGAGGCAATTGGAGCCATAAGGTGCTAGGTTCTATGTTTACACACGAACATACATGCACAAACATTCCTTTTTCTGGTTAATTAGATGGCCCCGGATAGACCAGACCTGTGCTGCAGCATCACGGATGCAAGGTGGACGATGCACCTCCCTCCAAGGCTTCTGACTGCATCTCCTTGACCCGATCGTTTTAGCGGCCTGTCGATAAAGCATTTCCCAATTTCAGCGTGTGCCGCCGTACAGCTGCCTTTCCCATGCCACCGTTTGTGGCATAGCCAGCGCCAGGTTTTTGAGGGACCTGGGGCAGGGCCCCTTCGATGGGCCCCCTTCCCTTGG
Source organism: Anniella stebbinsi (assembly GCA_029215795.1). Lineage (NCBI taxonomy): Eukaryota > Metazoa > Chordata > Lepidosauria > Squamata > Anniellidae > Anniella > Anniella stebbinsi. The sequence goes on from JARDYH010000001.1 coordinate 368,599,182, forward strand.
GAAGCCCGCCTTCTCACTGCCGTGGTCACGAACCGCTCTTCCTCCTCATCCTCTGTCTTGGGGTTGCTGCTACTTGCTGGCTTGATGGGCAGGGAGCAAGTGAGAAAGCAGTCAATCAGGGGCATCTCCTTCTCCTCCTTCTCACCACCGCCGTTGCCTGGACCAGAGCGAGAGGCAGGGGGACAAGCAGGTTGCCGTGGTGAAGAGGAGGGGCAACTCCGGGGGGCTCTTGCTAGGGTGACCAACAGTCAGGATTTCCCTGGATTTGGCCTAGTTTTTGTTTTATCCCGGGTGTCAGGGGGGATTTTCTGTAATTTTCTATAATGTCCTGGAATGACAGGCTTTCCCCGTTAAGGCCGCCATTAGCGTAGCAGGGGGAAGGACGCGCTTTCTGGAGGGGCATCATTCCCCCCCCCACTGCTCCAATTGGGGTCTTAAAGGGGAAAGTGTGTCATTCCTGGACATTAAAGAAAAGTCCCTGATTGGAGAAGAGAGACGATGACATGCATGCTTTCCCCTCCAATCGGGGCCTTCAAGGAGCAGAGGAGGGGGGGAAATGCGCTTTCCAGGAAAGCACATCATTCCTCCTTGCCACACTAATGGTGGCTGCGCTTTCCCACTGCCCGGCCCCGATTGGAGTAGTAGGGGGTGGGCATGACACACTTTCCCCTCCTCCAGTCAAATTAGGGCCTTTAAGATGGCGGGGGGGGGATGACACACTTTCCGGAGGCCCCGGAAATCCATTTCTCCCCTCCACTGGGTGTCCTCTTTTTTGGTTTCCCAAATATGGTCACCCTACTCTTGTCATAGGGTCCCCTCTTGGAATATGGACCTTCGGCAGGTGCCCAACTCTGCCTACCCTTGACTCTGGCCCTGAGCAGGAGACGGTTAGGGTCGTATTAGGGCTGTGCTGAACTTTTGCCTTTTTTGCCTTTCAGGGCTTTCAGGAGGCTGAAATGGCCCCTAAATTCCCCCTCCCCCAGCTTTCTTCTTTGTTCTGTGGGGGGGGGAGACACAATCCCGTCCAATGGGAATCCTGCGGGTGAGCCTGATGAAGTCACAATACTACATGGCCAATCCAGTTCGGCTTCATGGCAGTCACAATGAAGCCAATTCAGAGTGAGGGTAACCATTCTTGGATGAGCCCACTGAACAGGCAAAGCCTTTTGCCCCCTTTCAGAGCAACCCCTGAACAATTGTAGAGAAGGCACGGGCAGTTCTCTGCACAGCTGAGGATGTTCATGGAAAAGGCCATTTTTTGTGGGGGGGAAATGCCCTCTTATTTGGTAGGCAGGGTTCACTAAAAGTATTGGGGGAGCGCTCAGGCAGATGTCTCAGATGCTGGCCTGAAGGGGTGAAATCACCAAAGTTATCCATTTCAGTCAACACAATTTCACCCAAAGTAGGTGAGTACGGAGATCCGCTACATGGTAGACCTCTTTAGGAATTTCAAAGGAAACAAAAATAACTTTGATATTTGTGAATTTTCTCAGGCAGGGAGTGGGGAGGTTTTTATTTATTTATTTATTTATTTATTGCATTTTTATACCGCCCTATAGCCGAAGCTCTACATCTCTACATCTCTAATTACATCTCTAATTCTTCTGTTGAGATACATGGAACCAACGTGTGCTGCTTTATAACGTGCTGAGCTCAGGTTGGACTTGGAGTCATGCGTACCGGGTTCAAATCCCTGCTCAGCTGCGGAGTTCACTTGGGGACTTTGTACCAGCCTCTCTCCTCTCTTCCTCTCAGCCTAGCCTGAGCTCCTGAGGGAGGGATACAAATGGATTTTTAAGAAAGTCCTCTCTGGAAACTTGGAGGCGATCTGCTTGTAGTGGCTTCTGCTCGTCTCCCTTCATCTGGTTGTGGCATTCCCTTCATCCAATCAGCCAAAGAAATTCTTCCGGGGTTTCATGCAGACATCTATGTACAGCAACAATTTGGATGTGTTTCTTCATTACATTCCCCTCCTGTTTCTGCAACGATCTGCCTTTAAAACAAACAGGAGAAGAACAGCACGGAAATTAATACTTTAATAGGTCTTTTGAACGTATTTTCTCACAAAGGATATTGAGCATTTCCTCTGAAAGCATTCATCTCTCATGCATTTTATCACAAAACGTACGTTTTTCTAGGCAATTTGGTGTGCTTTTTGAGCCGGGTTCCATTCCACACATCAGTCCAGGAGGCGTCTTTCTTAGCTTCCTTCTGCCAGTTGGGCTGGGGGGTGAGGTGGTGTGTGTGGGGGGGGGGGAACAGACTGAGGGTGTTTGAAAGCAACATGTAAGTGTCTACCTCCACCCACATCCAAATTGGGCCACCTAGGGAAAACTCCCAGGTATTGTGATTTCAAGATCCTGATGATTACTAGCTTCCATCCAGACTCTCTGGTTTAACTGGTTTGTGGATCAGATTGAAAAAAGGTTAGTCCGTTCAGTCTGCAAAGTGCATAACAAATGCAACACACTAAGAAGTGAAGCCACCCACACAAACAGGAACAGATCAAGCAATGAGGCGTATTGCATGGGGATATTAGAGAATTGCAGCCCCACCTTATGGGAAACAGCGTAATTTAACTAGTTAACTTACATAGGATGCAATCTTATGCATGTGTGAAGGTTTGAGTAGGGTGACCATATTTTGGAAACCAAAAAGGAGGACAACATGGTCGGCTCCCAAGGGGGCGTCCCCACCAACATGCCTGGCCCCAGGGGGAGTGTCCAGCACCGGGGCATAGCCTTGGTCACATATCTGATTTTACAGCACACAATTAAGATGAATCTGTTCTACATAACATCTTCATGTTAAAATCACTGAAATAAAGAACAACATATCTGAAATTAACTTCACTTACTCCTACTTTTGTAGCTTTTGCTGTACTTTGAAGCTTTTGCTGTACTCTGTGTGATACATTCTCCCCTTCCCTCAAATATCTTTTCTGACTGTATCCTCACTCCGCTGCAAATTGCTGCTGCTTTTAACAGGGCCTGCTGCCAGCTGGCTGGCTTTTTTTATTATTTATTTATTTATAACCTTGTGTATGATTGTCACAAGTTTCTCTACTCTAACATTAGGGTGGGTGTTATGGGCGGCAGACACTACTTCGCCCATTCACACTTCTCACTTATATACATTAGCTTCTCAAGGCTTGCGCATTGACACCACTTCTCACATACAGATTTTGAACTCCTGTCTACTTCCTGCACAAACACACGACTCTGAGACCCTCTTTCTAATGCCCTGCGTTGCCTGCCAGCACCGTAGGGCTAAGTTACAACAGGTGTCTCTGGGTTGTCTGTGCAGCTTCTGTTGTCTCTCTCTCTAAGTCATTGCAGCCAAACCAAAGCCTCCAGGCTCAAACAATCTCCCTCTCTCTCTCTCTCTCTTTCTCCAAAGCCTCCCAATGGTCCAGCTGGGCCGCACACTTGTGGCCAGTGGTATTGCTTATTGTTTGGTCATGTCTGGTGACTCTTACTTTAAAAAACTCTGTCGCCAGCAGCCTCCACCTCCTCTCCTCCTGCACACCTGCTCCACTCGGATGCACCTTAAAACACTCTGCGTGGCAAGCCAGCCTCTCAGGGCCAAGCTACAGGTGAATCTGGGTTGACTTCAGCCTCTCTCTGCCTTATGCCAGCCAGCCGACGTCTCCAGCTAACAGACTCAAACACCCCCCTTTCTCTCTGCCAAAGTCTCCCAACAGTCCAGCCAGGCTGTGCACTTGTACCCTGTGGCTGGAGGTTGGGTGCCAGCTTATAGCTTGGTCGCATCGGGTGACTCTTGTTTTAAAAAAACTCCACCACCAGCCACCTCTGTCTGCACCAACACTGGACCCTGAGATGCTCTCAAAAGGCTTTGTGTGGCACGCCAACCTCTCAGGGCTAAGCTACAGCTGTCTCTGAGTTGTAACTCTGTCTGAAACTAATGCCAGCCAAAGCCTCCAACCAGCCAACACCTGCACCAACACTTGATTCTGAGATGCTCTTGAAAGGCTCTGTGTGGCATGCCAGCCTCTCAGGGTTCACCTACAGCTATCTCTGAGTTGTATCTTCAGTCTAACTCTGTCTCTAAGAGATAGGCCAGCCAGCCCAAGCCACAAATCTATCTATTTTTCTCCAACACACACTTCAAACATTCTGCATTGCATGCTAGCAGTGCAGACAGAGCCTAGCTCACAAGTGAACAAAGTGAAATGGAAGGGGTAGCAAAGCAACAACATGCCAGGTTCCAACATTCGCATCAACAGGACATCTGCAAAGATGAGAGCCTCTCTCTCAACTGACACCTCACTGTTGTTCTCTAAGGATGACCCTTCATCACCCATGATGTGGAACTCTGGAAAAAGGTCTCTGGCCTGTTCTGTTTTGCCCTGTGAGCTGCTTTGACTGACCTCTCCTTTCCCACATTTTGATCTGGGGATGCCTCACCTCTGCTGAGCTCCAGGTGCCCAACTGCCCACCAAATCTGCAACAGGAAAGGTACCCTGCTTGCCCAGCACTTCTTAGCTAAAAACTTGAGATTCCCTTGATGCCAAGAGCTGAAAATTCTCAAGTGCAATACCCTAAACAGGAGGTTTGACATCCCAAGTTTGAAGGATATGGCTCCAGCGGTTTTTAAAAAAAATAATTTTAAAATCTCAAACTTTACAAAATTCCTAAAAATCAACAGATGAACAGATCTACTTCAGACTTGGCAAGGCTAAAGCCCTACCTGAGATCTATCATGACACCAGGATTCATTTCTTTATCTTTAAAAATAACATTTTTAAAAATATATATTTTAAAACCTCAAACTTTAAAAAAAATTCTAGAAATCAGCGGATGAACAGATTTGCTTCAAACTTGGCAGGGCTAAAACTCTATCCGAGAACTATCATGGTGCCAAATTTCATCTCTTTACCTTTAAAAATGACAGTTTTTAAAAATATATATATTTGAAAACCTCAAACTTTAAAAAAAATCCTAAAAATCAACTGATGAACGGATCTGCTTCAAATTTGGCATGGCTAAAGCCCTTCCTTAAAGCTATCATAGTGCCAAGTTTCATCTCTTTATCTTTAAAGGTGGTGGAACTGTACGCATTTTTTAAAATTTTCATTAAAGTAGAGCTGCCCTTTGGCTGGGGTGGATGGGAAAAATCTGAATTTTTCATCAAATTTCATAATTTCCCCCCCCCCTTTCCTGGATTTGTTACTAAAAATCCTGACAAATCCGGGACCTACAGAGGCAAGGTAATAAAGGCAGGCCTTAGAGGCCTGTGGGTTTTCTGTTAGGAGGGGGCATCCCTGAGAGGAGTAGTTTCATTTCTCCAGTTAAGATTCATTCCCTCATTATGTTTCATTTCTGTAGTTCAGTTTCATTTCATCAAAGTTGGAACAGTACTTTCTGTTTTGGGGAAAGAGGGTAGAAAAGAGGGAGAGAGGCAGAGAAAGAAGAGGAGCCTAAGCAGTGGTGGCACTAGAAAAAAAATTCAGGGGGGGGGGGGGCATAGCAGGGGCAAAGTATTTTTCTAGGTGGGCAGGCTGTGCCCCACATGTTACGATATCTGAAAGAAAAATAATGGTGTATCTCACACTATAACTACCATCCTAATCATATATTCTGAAATAAACCATATATTGATTTAGTTTTTTTTAATATTTAGCCAAATTCAAATTATAGTAAGGAAAAAGGCTTTCAAACAAGATAGAGAGCCTATCTACACAGTACCTTGGAATGTTTTAAATAGTATTTTAAAACATTCCAAATATGTGCGTTCCAAAACGTCTTAGGCCACATTAAGAAGTACTCACGTTACAGGAGAAAAATCCTTCAGTCTTCAAGTGGTGTGTGCGGTCTCACACACCCTTCTGTCCATCTCTTTCTGTTTCGTTTTTACAATGAGTTTAGGGCAAGGCATTGTGGGTGTTGTAGTTCACTCGCCCACTTCCTCCTTAGTTCCCCTTTCATTCCCTAGCTTTCAATGGGTATAGGGCTAAGCATTGTGGGTGTTGTAGTTCACTCGCCCACTTCCTCCTTAGCCCCTCTTTCTTCCCCACCAATCAACAGCTAAGCATTTGGGCGCTGGTAAACGAAGCACCGCCCCCACAAATCACAAACGGTAAGGAAGGACACATTATTTTACTTAAAATGATTTATTAAAAGTAAAAAACCATTGTATATAGCTGAAGTGAGTTTTAAAAAACCTCAGGTATACAACATTCAAGGGAGTGCGTCATGCGGCCCAAAGAGTTTTCGTAATCCTTATAAAATGTTACAAAGCTAGTGTGTAGATCGGCTCAGAGTCACTACACAAACATTTCCTTGACATACAGATTAAACATACAGAACCCTTTCTTTAGGAAATGATTACTGTTGAACTGGTACAGGCAGAACCAGGAAGGTAGACTCTTAGTATAAGGAAAGTAAGAGCAAACTGAGACACCTGGGCCCTGTAGGAGACCCAATGCATGTTGTTGTGTATGTAAATTATAGCCATTGCTGGATGATTAGATTGTCACTCACTGAGAGGGAAAGGAGAAGTATATAGATCTAAAGAAGTTGAATGTGCCGATTCTTATACATGCCTGCAAAATGATTGACAACAGTTTCAAGGCCCAGGGTTTGTGACAGTTTCTTTTCAATTGCCAGTATAGCAATATTACTGGCAATCACCCATACTGCTCCTTAAGTACGTCTTAATTTGCCGTTGAGATGAAAATGTCCGTTCACATCCAGCACTTGTTGTAGGTATTATAATGGTTATGGCACACAGTGTGTGGAGTTCACTCAAAGACAGTTTCAGTTCTTCAAGAAAACGAAGCACTTGGTTCGCTCCGTCAATTTTTATTTGTCTTTCTCGGTCATACCTCTCTAGAACTTTGGGGAAAAGGCTGAGTTCTGCTTCAAATCCATCCATGTCATGGCTACAATGTCTTGCAAATGGTCTGTGTTTTTCTGGATCAAGAAAGTAACAGCTCTTGGGATTGAAAGCGCTAACCCCATTCAAAACGTTGCAATTGTCTGTAAATCTTCTCTGAAGTTCACTAATAGTGCAATCAACAACAGGAAGAAACACCTTAATTCTAAAATCATGATCAGTTTTTGGATCAATACTTTCCGCTGTTTTTAATTCAGTAACAGAGTTTTGAAATTCTTTTGGAATACTGCACATTCTCTTTTCTCCACTTTCTTCTGCAAACATCTACACATCTGCCACAATTTTACAGAAATTTTCCTCCTGATCTCTGAGATCTTGCAGTTTATCAATCAGAGAATTAACAAGAGCACATGCTTGAGCCACATCACAATCGGATTTTTGCAAATAATCTGATACCACTTTTAATTCAAGAAGCACGTCACTCAAAAGATTCAGGAAAAATACAAAGCCAAAATCTATTTGGTTCAGAATGCCCACAAGCCTCTTCACTTCTTTCAGAATTTGATTCGCTGCTGATGATATTCAGAAGCAACAGAATTACAGGAAGTGTTGACTTAACAGCTAGACACGATGCAATCTGACACACCCAGCGAGTGCCTGACAATCTTTTTAATTCAATAATTCTATTCCTTGTTTGTCTTTGCAATTCAATGAAACGTGGATGCACGGTAAGAAGAGGATACAAATATGTACAGTCGTCGAAGAAGATTAAAGATGTTTGCAACAACATCAATATTCTTACATACATCAACAATAATTAAGTTCAGCCTATGGTTGAAGCAATGGACAGATGGCTTGTGGCACCTCTTTCAGGAGCAGAGCCTACATCCCATTAAGTTTTCCACTCATTACCCTGGCACCATCAAATGTTTGTGCTATGCAGGTCTTGATATCTATGCCACAACATGCTAAAATTTCCTTTATGTAACTCAGTAGTGAAGAAGCATTCAATGAATGCCATGGATGGAAACCAACAAAACGTTCATATATATTGCCATTGTAGCAATAACAAAGAACTACTGACATTTGTTCCTGCTTACTTATATCCTTAGTTTCATCAGCAATTAATGCAAAGATGTGCTTCCTTCACTTCATGAGAAATTGACGCCAGAACCATTTTGCTCATAACGCTTAACAATTCATCTTGAATGGAATGATGTGTGTACTTCGCATTGCGAAGAGGAGTATCTATTTTAGACTTGATTCTGGGATCATGTTTTGCAACTAGATGCAAGAGTTCAAGAACATTTCCCCTGTTATCACTTGTCTCACTTTTCCAATGTCCACGCTGAGCAATTTTTTATACAGCAGTGAGCAAAAGAATTTCTGCAAGAGTGGTAATATAATGCCTATTTTCTTTGATAAATTCTTTATGAGCATCACTTGATTGCACTAAAACTGAGCCTCCTTTGGATTCCTGTGTTTGTTTGTAACTCTCCCATGCCACCATGCCGGCTTTGTGGGCTGCCCTTCTGTTATGCAGCTTCAGTCCTGAATCATGAGCAGTAGCTTTTTTCCAGTTGTTGTACCCTTTATGAGGAAATGGATTTTCAGCAGTACAGGGATCTTTTCCAGAGAAATGACGACAAGCACAGCAAAAAAAAATGTTTTAAATATCAGCTGTTTGATGTTTATGGTTTTAAATTTTGTATATTGTCTTTTTAGTGTTCAATCTTTTAATTTTTGTAAACCGCCCAGAGAGCTTCGGCTATGGGGCAGTATATAAATGTAAATAATAACAATAATAATAATAATAATAATAATAATAATAAGTTTGTTTTACACTGTATTCTAACCAAGAATAGCATTTGCACCATGCTGGGTTGAAATGTCTCCACGATTGGCCAAATTTTGTTGATGGATAACATTTTAGTGCTGGCTGAATTGGACTTTCTTCTTGAAACTGTGCAATGTCACTTGGACCAGATAACTTTTTTACAAAGGGAGGCTTTAACTCAACCCCTGTACCAGTATCTGGCAACTCTGAAACACTTTCATCTTCAGAATTATCTTTTTCAGAAAAATCAGACTCACTACTACTGCCAGATAATTCCTCCTCCCAGTCAAGTTCTGGTTCAGTTAGTCTTTCTCAGGAACCCGGTGCTTCTGTGACATCAGACTGAGTTTTGCTCAGCTTGTGAAGAAGTCTAAAGATCCAAAAGATTACTTTTTTGAAGATGATGCTCCTGATGAAGCTGGGTGTTTTTTTATTGCAATCCATCGCCTTTGTAATATTGTTGCATAAATCATTTTGTGGATCTTTATTCTGGCGGGCTTGTCAATATCTAGAACTAGAATCGAAGCAGGCAAATCAGTGGGAAAACAGATTTATTACAAAATGTTGTACAACAGGTTAGCCCAGTAGGCTAACGCCATGAGGCAAAGTTAGTCTAAAATGGCATTGCACTGGTTCAGTTATTATGCTACTACAAAGCCCATTCTACTACAAAGCTCATTTTTCTATCAATATGGAATAAAAGAAATAAGAGGCACTGAATATGGTGGTATAAATTGATGAGTAAACATTCATAGGCTTGCATTGTGAGTAAGGCCTCATCTACATAAAGCAGGATATTGCACTATGAAAACGATATGAAAGCGGTATATAAAAGGCAGGAGCCACACTATTGCTTTATAGTGGTATTGAAGTGCACTGACAACTGTTAGGCCCCTTGACACATACCATATACCATATACTGCTTGGTGTGGCTCCTGACTTTTATATACTGCTTTCATAGTGCAATATCCTGTTGGATGTAGATGAGGCCTAAATTTTCCCCACCCCCCATTCCTGTCCTTATTCTCTAAGGAGAAAAAAAAAGACATGGAGAAAATACAGGGTAATTCTTTCCTCACTCTCTTTCCTTGCCCCCTCTGCCCCCCAACCCCGGTGCCGCCCCTGAGCATAAGGAAGGAACAGAAGGGAGCAGCTTGAAGAAGTCTAGGTGTAGCTTTGGGTAAAAGAACTTGCATTTTTGCAACTTTTTAAAAATGCCTTTGGTATCAGTCATTTTTATTGATTAAGAACCTTTAGTGTAAGTTGCTTTTTTTTTTACTTTACTAGTAAACTGTTGTGTTAAACCTAAAGTATCAGGAGTGTCACTCACACCATGTCTACAAACAGAGGTCCCCCTACAAGAATTCGGTTTGACTCCCGGTTGGCCGATTATGCGCATCTTCTCGCAATCGCTTTTACTCCTAATCCCTATACACGGGAGGCGGTGAAGCGCATTACCGATTGTATGAAACGCGCTTCAAAGGTGTTTACATGCAGAGAATCGCTTGTTTACATGGTCATAAGGCGCTTTAACTCCCACGGTAAATTAAAACTCACTATTTAACACGCATTCGACAATGAGCATAATCGGACAGAAAAAGCGCCTCAACCCCCGATTTGCGCTCCGTTCATGTGGAGGTAAAATCGGTAATGCGCTTTGAAAGAACTTTAAATCGCTCTTGTAGAGGCACCCAGAATCTCATGTTACTGGGAAAGGGAAAGTAAAAAGAAAAAAGGAGGGGCTCCTAAGGAGGCAAGAGAGCCTTGAGTTACTCAGGGGGTTCAGGTCATAGAAGCAAGCATGGCAGCATGTTTAGACAGAAAACGTTCTAAACCCCCCAGTATAGCCCAGCCAGCACATTCTGTCTAAATATGCATAAGATTGTGCTTTATTTTCACTTTAAAAGGAGGGAAGATCACAAATGCATGAATGTGATTTCTACCAAATTTCATATCGACTCTTCCTTGTTTGCCGTGACTTTGATCCACTTTTTCAGGACTGGACTCGCTCAGGGCGAGAGAACGGCGCGACAGGGAGGACGTCATGCCAGTCCAGCACTGAAAAAGTGGATCAAAGTCACAGCAGATGTGCATCAAACCTCCCGTGTGATGACGCTCTGTGTCAAACTCCCCGAGAGATTATGTAAAAGGGATTCCCAGTGTCAGAGAAGCAGACTTTGTGAGTTGTAATGTAAAAGAGGCAGAAGAGGCAGGTGTTAATAATATCTGTCAAGAATGATTCCAAGCAGGGAAAACACCTTTGTATAAAGCTCTTGCACAATGTTGCATTGAATATATTACCAATGAAAGAAAGAAAAAATCAAGACAATCCTTCTTACAGAGAAAGGTGATCCTGAGCATCCATCTTGGGGATTAACGTCCTGCAAGTGTCGGTTATGGGGGCGTTCGGCAGCCCTAATATTTTTGAACTATGCCTCACACACCTTGCCTCTGGAACCTCCATTCTGTCTTGGAAGGCTAACTGAGCGAGGGCAAGAAAGCTGTTGGTCATACTTGTGGGCCTCTCGCCTAAAGCATCAGGAGCAACCCTGCTGGGATGCAAAGCAAAGCGTGGGAACCCATGATCTTGCAAACGTCTCTCTGATTGCCATGTCACTATCCTAATCAGGCTTTCCAAAACTACATTCTGAATTGGCCCATCCAGAGCCCTGGTGAGAAAAACGCTCCATTCGCAAGGCACCACCACTACCTGTAAACATGTACAGCCATTGAGGACTGGAGCCTTCACCTAATGTATACAAAATGGCACCAGCTGCAACCTACAACCACTATACCATTTTGCACATGAAACTCCCTGCGCCAGTGGTCAGCTCAATATCTTAGATCCCATTTCATCTGGGAATCCACCCACCCCAACTAAGGTTTTAAAATAGGTTGTCTTTCCACGAAGGCTAAAAACTGGATTTTGGTCTGGCTTCTCTCCGCCTTCTACCAGTAATTTGCTCCTGCTTCCTTCTCCCCCACCAGTTTCCCTCACTGCATCCACATTTGTTATTTTACGATCAGTACTAGGGTGACCATATGAAAAGGAGGACCGGGCTCCTGTATCTTTAACAGTTGTATAGAGAAGGGGATTTCAGCAAGTGTCATGTGTATGCATGCACCACCTTGTGAAATTCCCTCTTCATCACAACAGTTAAAGCTGAACGAGCTATACTAGAGTGACCAGATACAAAAGAGGGCAGGGCTCCTGCAGCTTTAAGTGTCGTGATGAAGAAGGAATTTAACCAGGTGCTGCATGCATCCAAATGACACTTGCTGAAATCCCCTTTTCTATGCAACTGTTAAAGACACAGGAGCCCGATCCTCCTTTCCATATGGTCACCCTACCTTAAGGTCACCCAGCCGAAAGGGAAATCATACCGAGGCTCTGTGAGTGTGTATGTGTGTGTGGTAGGCCAGCCCCAGAGTGAGAGCCAGAAAACAGGAAACAGACCACAAGGGGTGAGCGCTCTTGCATGGGAAAAGTTCCAGCTTGACCAGGAACAGAAAACATGATGGTCCTTCTGGATCACGTGGAGCCAAGCTATAGTTGGCCCGGGTGGGTAAAATCGCTTCAAAGCCAAGGAATACGTCATCGCCCAGGCGACGTTCCAACCTGCAGCCCCGGTGGTTCACCACAGGTGGCAGCAGCATGCCCATCCATGGCCTCCTGGCAACAGACGTGCCACTCTATCATCACACACGATGGACTACTTGGAGCGCTCTTGACTTGAGGGTTGGCCTCCAGTGATGGAGAAATGTGATAGCCCTGTGAAAGGGAGGCTCCTAGAGCAGCTGGGTTGTAATTCATTCCTTTTGCCAAAACAAAAGGGGGGGGGGAGATTTTGCAAGAAGGCCCTTGGCTTCCCATTTTGCTGATGGGGAAGTTGAGGGTGGAAGATGCCCAAATTGCCCGATCCCACGTCGGGAGGCATTTCTAGCAGAAGCAGGGAGTCTTCCAAATCAAGGCCCCGCTCTCCGCCCTGTAGTCCACGCTGCCTTTTCCTTGCATCTCCAAGCTTTGTGCACGGCCTGGGCTTTGTATTCCTGAGGCTGTTGCATAAGGTTCTTCTTGCCACAATTAAAATCCCCCCCTCCCAAAACAACAAACCGTGGAAACTGCCTGGGTCAGCCAAATGGAGAAAAGCATCCTGAACTCTCTGCAACATCAAATTTTAGTTGCCTTGAATCTGTGTGTTTTTTGGCTCGGCCCTCTTGGCCTCAGCTGAAAACCAAGTGGTTTGAATTACCGAGCGCAAGATAGGTTGCATGTGTGCCTGGCTTGCAAGCGAAGGGCTCTTGTTTCAAAGAACAGGGCAACGGATGGAGTTCTTTTCCCATAGTGGAAGAAGCAAAGTCATTCCAGCCAGGCCGAACCGTGGCTGTGTGTTTTTGATGTCCCCAACGCACTAGCAGGGTGTATTCGCTGTGGCATATCAGAGCTCAAACAGGGTGCCGTTTTTTGAACAGAATCTTCCGATCCGTGCAGAGTAAAAAAGAGAAGGGCGGATTTTCAGGGGTGGGAAAAGGAGAAACTTTGGCCTTTTCCACCACACCAGGCATTTTGCCTGGGATGGCCCCCGAGTGCTCCCTGCGAGTCCAAATGACGCACAGGGAGTCCCGGGGGAGGGGGGGTTGGTCACAGGATTTTCCAGGGATCAAAGAAACCTGAAAAATCCCAATTCTTCCGCGGTCCCAGGAACTTTCTGGGACAACGGAAGATGTGAGGCCGCCCGTCCCAGGTGCTGCCACACTTACTCGTGAGTGAGCGCAGCAGCAAAATGAACACATAACCACACCGCACCCCAAGGTGGTGGGGGGAGGGAGCCCCAATCGCACGCAATTTTTTTTTCAAAAAAACCACTTACCTTAGCGCAGGTGTGCTCGTGTGCTCTCCTTGGGGCCCCAGCACTTCCAAAATGGTGGTTGCGACGAGCGTGTCTTGCCCGGGAGGAAGCAGAACTTCCGCTTCCTCCGTGAGGGCTCCAGACGCCGATCCCGGAAGCAGCTACTTTCGGGATCGCCCGCACAGAGCCCTCTACACCCCTATGGTGTGGAAAGGGCCTAGCACTCACCATTTCCTTCCCCACAATCTTCTCTGGAGTGATATTTCATGATGGTGTCATAGAATCATAGAATAGTAGCGCTGGAAGAGGTCTATAGGGCCATCGAGTCCAACCCCCTGCTCAATGCAGGAATCCATCTTAAAGCATCTCTGACAGGTGGCTCTCCAGCTGCCTCTTGAAGGCCTCTAGTGTGAGAGAGCCCACCACCTCCCTATGTCATTGGTTCCATTGTTGTACTGCTCTAACAGGCAGGACATTTTTCCTGATATCTAGCCGGAATCGGGCTTCCTGTAACTTGAGCCCATTATTCCGTGTCCTGCATTCTGGGTTGATCGAGAAGAGATCCTGGCCTTCCTCCGTGGGACACCCTTTCAAGTCCTTGAAGAGTGCTATCATGTCTCCCCTCAATCTTCTCTTCACAAGGCTAAACATGCCGAGTTCTTTCAGTCTCTCCTCATAAGGTTTTGTTTCGAAACCCCTGTCAGATCACTCAGAGGCTTCTAGGGAGGAAATGTCAGTCTGAAGGTTACCTGAAGGATCATCTCCTTCCATATACACCTGTGTGGACCCTAAGATCATCTTCAGTGGTCCTTCTCTGAGGAGAAATGAAGTGAGGTGGGTGACTCCTAGGAAGAGGGCCTTTTCTGCTGTGGCACCCCGGTTGTGGAATGGGCACTTAGGTTGTGTGTTTTTCTGCATCAGGTGCAGACCTTATTTTCCTGGGCATTTTAGTTTTTTTTAGTTTCTGTTTTGAATCTGGAACTGTATCTGAAATCTTTGCACTGCTGCTAAACTCTATTTGGTTATTATTTTAAAAATATTTTTATACTGTACTTTTAAACTTTTAAATGTTTCTATTGTATTTTATGGTCTGGAATTTGGAATTCTCGCCCCGCTGCTGCAGTGCAACAGGAGCCATCGTTAATGGTGTTTCAGCGTCTGCTGAAAACCCACCTGTATACCCAGGCATTTGCTGATTTTAATGCCTAGTTTGGTAGATTTTATTTGTTGTTTTATCTTTCCATTTCATTGTTGTTTTAATGCATTATGTACCCCATCCTGTGATTTGATAATGAAGGGCAGCATAGATATATTTTAAATAAATAATCAATATCCAAATTGCTGGTCATCCCCGCATCTTGTGGTGGTGAATTCCATAGTTTACACTGTGTGAAGAATTGCTTGTACAAGAATAAGAAGAATCATGCTGGATCAGACCAAGGGACCGTTTCTAATTTCCAAAGTATTCTCGTACCTGACCTGTAAAAAAAGGATGCTCCTCTTCCCATTTTACAGATGGAGAAGTTAGGCCAATAAATAGCGACTATATTTTGGGAAGTGTATCCAAGACCCACGGGTGAGGAAACCCAGCTAGCTCAACAAAACAAAAAGTAATGCAACATCCTGCTTCCTCTAGCATCTTCCTGGAGCCATCTCTCCCACATTTCCTCCCCTTCACTGTAAAGCCCTACAAGGGGCAGAAATGCTCCAGAAGCCCAAATTAAGTAGATGGCTCTGAAATCTAATTGCTTAATGCTAAAGAAATTAGCGAGCAAATGACTGCTTAGGGTGACTTCTATGGTTCTTGATCTCAGCAAAAAAGGAGTTTGCATTGAACATGCTGTCCTGGGGTATTAGACATGAAGGAACCGCAATCACGCATCTGTCATCATGCGACTCTTCCACATACAGCACTCACAACTAAGCGCACCGCATTCCTCCTCCGCTCCATAATCCCAGCTGCTCCTTCCCTTCTTTTGGGGGGAACGAGTCTTATCTTGATTTGAGGCTGCTGGCAACCCCGCCGCAAAGCTTTGCACACCCCTTGGTCAGGTACACGACCCCGAGTCGACCTATGCCTGTCTTTCATTTTAACCATTAAAAACCGGAAGCTTTCAGGATAACCGCATTAAGCTCCCCTCCAAAACCGGCTCTGCTCCAGCCTGAAGATTTCCCCACCTTCTTCTTGAGTTCTGAGCTGCCTTCTTAGCAGCAGGCAAGGACATGCCCAGTGAGAATTTGGAAGCCGACCAAAAAAGGGCAGGTCTCTTAATAGTACAGTAATTGCCAGTGAGTAACACGCTACATGATGCTTTGCTAGCAGCAAAGGGGGGGCGTAGGTGTTCTCCCGTCAACTCCATCCTGGCTTCCCCATCTAGCCATTTCCCAGTTGACTGGGGATATGTCTGCTCAAGAGGACATGGTCTTTCGAGAGAGATTTTAAAGTCTTCTCTTGCCGGTGTTATCGGTTTCCCCACTCCATCAATCGGCAACCTGGAATTAAGCACGGCGCCGCAGCGAGGGCCCAACACTTGAACTTCTCTGGTACCAGGTAGGAAAAGAATTTGCCCATTTTTCAGAGAGTGCATCTTTTGGGTAAGGCAATGGAAACTGTTCAGTCTTCACAGGCTCCGGAACAAGTGGGATCACTCATTTGCACCCTGTAAAGGCAAGAGATCCATTTACTGCAAAGTAGGCATGAAAATGTCATGAGCCAGAAAGCCAAGTTGAGCAACTTAGGATGCATGTAAGGTTTTTTTGTGGTTTTTTTTTGGGGGGGGGGTATTAGGACATCTGTCTGCATTGAGTTGCTGTCAGGTTGATGCACCTTCTAATGAGTGTTCCCCACTTCCACTTTCTGATGTAATTAGTTACATATATAAATACCTTTTTCAAGTGCTGCTAGGGCAGGATTGGGGCATAAAGCTCAACCTGCAGATTAAAAATTTGCCCCTGATTCATTGGCGGGGTAACAATAAACCAAGAATCCAAGGTTTGCGGCTCTTGAAGAAGCACCACTACCTGCCTGCCTGCCTTTGATGTTCTTATGTCCATGGAATTCAGTAGACTTAAGTGTGCCCCAAAAAAAACCCTAAAACCCACTGGCAGAAGGTGATAGTGGCCTGTCGAAATCGCTGGTAATGTCTTTCGATTTGAGCATAGTGCTGAAAGGGGTTTTGTGTTGAAGCCATTAAGGCTCTGATAGAATATAAATTTCTGATTTCCATGGTTTTTATGAAAAGGAGACTTGCAACAGTGGACCTTTCCTTCTCACAATGAATTCTTGCGTTCACATACTAAAATGACCTTGTACTCGAGAGAAACTGGCCTTGTCTTTCAGAATCCTTGCAAGAGCACCTTTCTTGAGGTTTTACACTACATACATGGATTTGGATTCATTCTTTTCAAGTTAAACTCGCTAGAGAGCAATCCTAGCTCCTGGGAAGGGCAGCCAAGCCGTGGTGTTGTGGGATCAGGGCTTGCAGGGTCGAAGTACTGGGATTTCTTGATTAGCAGGGATGGTGATGCCATCTGCCACCTCCTACTCACCAACTTCCCTATTCTTTCTGAGCTGAGCTGTAGTCCTCGCAGTAGCTGGTAGAGAACAGATTCTCTCTGGGAAACAAAACTCCTGGAAAAACTTGACATGCTGCTCTTATGTTGTTTGGGAACATAAATGGCTACTAGTCCTGATAGCTTTGCGCTACCTCCAGTAGCAGGGGAGGTAAGCCTATGTATACACTATTTTCTGGGGAACATGGGTGGGAGGGTGCTGTTGCATCCATGTCCTGCTTGTGGGTTACTGGTCGACAGCTGGTTGGCCACTGTCAGAACAGAATGCTGGACGAGATGGACTGATCCAGAATGGCTCCTCTTATGTTCTTATGACCTTCTGTTTCCCTTTCTCATGCAATTTTATGCTGTTTTGTATTGAATGTTGTTCCCCGCCTCAATCCAGAGGGAGAGGCGAATAATAAATAAATAAATAAATTTATTATTATTATTATTATTATTATTATTATTATCATCTCGGGTCTCACCAGCCAAAGTCCAACATGGCATCCACTACACTGCTTTTTGCCAGCTCACCATTCTATGACTGTCAGCTGATCCCAATGAACTGGGTATTGTACTAGGTACTGTTGCTCTTTGGGTGTGTTTGTGAGTATACTGGGGATGTACGGATTTTGTGAAATCCATTCACACCTGAGTTTCACGGATTGTCAGGCGTCTTTCATGCCATTGTCCACCCGCTGAAGGAATCAGGGTTTCTTTTAATCAGAATTTTGTTCTACTTGTGTTTGTGCGCATGAGCGCTGCTCATGTGCACTTTGAATGAACTAATGCAGATTAGTTGACTTATGCACATGGGCAAGGGCACATGAGCACTACTCCCCCTCCCAAAACAAGTGGGGAAAATGGTCTGCGAGTCCACAGGTTCCGCGCATGATGCTGTCAGAGTGGAAGCATCGCTGCTTTTCAGCAATCGAGAGGAAGCAAAAGTTGGCTGCTGGTACAAATTAGTTTAGCCACACAGACAGATAAGGGCTTAATCATAAGAGGGCCCAATCCACTTGGACGTTTTCTTGTGAAATGAAAGGGAGCTTTGGGCCATCTCACAACCGCCCTGCTCCAAAACACCTTGGAAGGTGAGCCCTTTGTATGGCATTTCCTCCTGCAATGGCAGCATATCCCATTCAAAGTCCTCCTTCCAGAAAGGATCTCTTTAGAGATTCTTTAGAGATTCTCCTTTAGAATTCTGGTTGGTTCCGACTGAAACCCGGAGCAGATTCATCGCCCCATTGTCGTTGGAGCCACCAGCCTCCACTGATCTGAAGGGAGCGTCTCATGGGTTGGGGCTTGCATGCTGCAAGTTCGCAGCCAGGGCCTGAAGAACTTGATGTGTTGCGTTGCATGCTGGAGCAGCCCCTAATTGCTGGCTTGGGGAGGCCCCGACTGCAGGGAGACATTCCAACCCCCTAATCATCATAGGTCTCTTACTTGTCTGAACCATCTCCAGTTTGCCAACACCCTCAGTTAAAAACCATATGCAGCTTGGATGCCGTCTCCTGCCCGGGCTGTGCATCATTGCGGAGGAGAGCAATGATCAGCAATGACCCTCCAGGCTGGTTCAATAGGGCTGGAGTCATCCTGATGCAGTAAAAGAGAAGACTGAGGGGAGACAGGATAGCAGTCTACAAACACTTGAAAGGTCGTCACACAGAGGAGGGCCAGGATCTCATCTCAATCATCAGGACACGGAATCATGGGCTCAAGTGACAGGAAGCCAGATTCCAGCTGGACATCAGGAAAAAAGTCCTGACTGTTAGATCAGTAAACAATGGAACCCATGATCTAGGGAGGTGGTGGGCTCGCCCACCCTAGAGGCCTTCAAGAGGCAGCTGGACAACCATCTGTCAGGGATGCTTTAAGGTGGATTCCTGCATTGAGCAGGAGGTTGGACCCAATGGCCTTATAAGCACCTTCCAACTCTGCTATTCCATGATAACCTGGTGCCCTCCAGATATGTTGGACTGCAAGTTCCTTTATTTCCAGCCAGCATGGCTGCCATGATGTAGGTTGATAACCAGCGCATCTGGAGGGTTGAGAAAGGCTGCTCTCTCTCTCTCTCTCTGCTACATGGAGTCTGTCCTCAGTGACACTGGGGCCCTTCTTTAATTTAGAGCTCAAACACAATTACAGGGAGGGATAATAATCCAGCTAGTTTGGGTGTAGGCTAACCACAAAGAACCCCACAAACCCGTGCTCAGTTTTGAAGCTTGCGCCATGGTCCCCGGGCATGCCTCTTTCTGAGGGAACAAGGCAAAAGGGGATTTGCCACAGGGACACCAGTGTGAGGGACCCAGGTGCTTTACACCAGATATTCGGTGCCAGCTCCAGGTTTCTGAGGGCCCTTGGGCAAGACACCCTCAGTGGGACCCTCCCTATCTCACCCCCATTGGTCACCCACTGCTCCTGCTCTTTCTCCTCATTGCTCCACGTGCTTGCTTGACAGGCAGAGAGCCAGGGAGCAGGTAGGCCAGGGAGCAAGTAGGTTGTCACAGAGAGGAGGGCCAGGATCTCTTCTCGATCATCCCAGAGTTCAGGACATGGACTCAAGTTACAGGAAGCCAGATTCCGGCTGGACAGCAGGAAAAACTCCCTGACTGTTAGAGCAGTACGACAATGGAACCAATGACCTAGGGAGGTGGTGGGCTCTCCCACACTAGAGGCCTTCAAGAGGCAGCTGGACAACCATCTGTCAGGGATGCTTTAAGGTAGATTCCTGCATTGAG
The DNA here is from genome assembly GCA_029215795.1 of Anniella stebbinsi. NCBI lineage: Eukaryota > Metazoa > Chordata > Lepidosauria > Squamata > Anniellidae > Anniella > Anniella stebbinsi. The sequence goes on from JARDYH010000001.1 coordinate 368,619,023, forward strand.
CAGAAGGTTGGACTCTATGGCATTATAGGTCCCTTCCCACTCTTCTACGATTCTATGTTCTCCTGCTCCTCCTTCTCATCACCACCATTGTCTGGACCAGAGTGAGAGGCAGGTGAACAAGCAAGTTACATGGGTGAAGAGGAGGAGCAACTCCAGAGGGGTCTTGCCACTGAGCACCTGTGGGGTTGGGGCCCTCAACAGGTGCCCAGTCATACCAATTCGTGACGCCGGCCCTGCCAGTTGTACTATAGCAGCTTCCCTAATGGAGATAACTGACCTCTGGCGAGCTTCAGCACTACCACTGCAGATGGCGTTGCAGCTCCCAGCCTTGTGATCAGGTGACCTGAGGAGCCAATAGGGTCCCCCATGGCACCATAGAGCAACCAACTCCAGCATGACTCATAACCAATAACCTGATGGATGTAAACAGACACTCATATGGAAACCAGAAGCTAAGGCTGCCTCTACAAGAGAGGTTTAAAGCTCTTTCAAGGCACTTAAAAAAATTTACCTCTACAAGAATGGAGCGCAAATCGGGCGTAGAGGCGCGTTATCTCTCCGATTATGCGCATTATCGAATGCGCGTTAAACAGCGAGTTTTATTTTGCTCCGGCAGTTAAAGTGCATTTTTGACTATGTGAACAAGCGCTTATGCGCATTAACTACTTGTAAAGCGCATTTTGGTCATCCGTTAATGCGCTTTGCCGACTCTCATGCAGAGGTATTAGGTGTAAATGCGCTTCAGCGATTATGCGCATAATCGCCTAACCGGGCGCAAAAGCGAATCCTTGTAGAGGGGACCTAAGTCAGAAGCAATGAGTTGATGGAGTCAAGCCCTTGCTTCATCTGGGTCAGTAGGGTCTACTCCGACCTGCAGGGGTCTTCGCTGGCTCTTTCCCACTCCTGCCCCCTGCTATCCTTTTCATCAGCGATTGAACCTTGGATCCGTCCACGTGAATAGGAGATGCCCAAATGCTGGGGAGAAATTGGTTCCGTTTCGCATTTGAACGTGAACGTACTTAATTTCAGCTTTCAGACTGAAATTCAGTTCTCTTTTGAAAAGCTCACGTCTCTGGATCTTGCCACAGAGTTTTCCCATCGGGAAAAAAAAATGCCTGCAAATCCATGTACATTTGGGGAAAGGGACCACAAAAATCTATATATGCGTGTATTCTATTAGGAAAATCATTTGCACATAACGTATTAGGCAACATTGCTTACAAAAATGGATGCCTTAGGAAAAATGCATTCCTGCGGACTTTTAAAAAGGAACGAATTCTCAATGTTCATGACGAACTGAATTTAAGAAGAGAAAAAAATTAGAAACTGGGAAAACCTGAAACTGACAGGCTCATCTATTTCTCTCAGCCACTGAGATATAGATGACTCCTTCTCCTTGACAATGTTCTTTCCAGGAAGATCCTTAGAGGACTTGCAGGATCTAAATATGAGAAATGCATCTTGCTGGAATGCAAGGAACTGTTACTTTTGAGCATCTGCCCAATGAAGGCTGGCTAGAGATTGTCAAAACAAGCCAGCTCCTGATCTTAAACGGCTGGGTGGAGGCGGTGGGCAGATTGACTCATATGGTTTTTAGACGAATGAGAGCATCGGAGTGACTGATGTGAAGTCCTGGAGTTGGCAGGTTATGATTTAATATACCCTGAGTAATGTGAGGTTGAGGAAGGGATGTAGTGGAAAGCCAAACCCCACCCCCACTCTTCCCTTGGATGTGACATCACTGGGCAAGACCCTTCCCTGAGGTAGAATGGGGCTGTAGCTCAGAAGAGTAGAGCCCCTGCTTTGCATGCAGAAGATCCCAGGTTAAATTTTTGGCATCTCTAGGTAGGATTAGGAAAGAATCCTCCTGAAATTCTAGAGAGCCACTATCAGTCATAGAATAGTAGAGTTGGAAGGGGCCTATAAAATTCACCTAGATGAATTTTAAAGTGTTTTATTGGTGTTTTAATGATGTACTGGTTTTATCTGCTTTTAATCAGTTTTTGTATTTTGTGTTTGGTGTTGTTCCCCGCCTCGATCCGTTGGGAGAGGCGGGTGATAAATAAATATATTATTATTATTATTATTATTATTATTATTATTATTATTATTATCATGTCCACCCCCCTGCTCAATGCAGGAAGCCACCTTAAAGCATCCCTGACAGATGGTTGTCCAGCTGCCTCTTGAAGACCTCTAGTGTGGGAGAGCCACAACCTCCCTAGGTCATTGGTTCCATTGTCACACCGCTCTAACAGTCAGGAAGTTTTTCCTGATGCCCAGCCGGAATCTGGCTTCCTGGATCTTGAGCCCATTATTCCGCGTCCTGCACTCTGGGATGATGGAGAAGAGATCCTGGCCCTCCTCTGTGTGACGACCTTTCAAGTACTTGAAGAGTGCTATCATGTCTCCACACAGTCTTCTCTTTTCCAGGCGAAACATACCCAGTTCTTTCAATCTGTCCTCAGAGGGTTTGGGTACAAAATATTTGGAGGACACTTTGCTGGCAATGTGTGCATTTCAGACTTGTGCACAGAAGTGATTTAATCACTGGGAGAAAGAGGGTACTTTTCAAAAATGTGTGCTACTGATAAGTGCATTTGGAAAAAAAAAAAAAAAAGCCCACAAATATGCACATATTTTTCAGCAAAAAGATAAAGACAAAACCCACACTCATAGAATCATAGAATAGTAGAGTTGGAAGGGGCCTATAAGGCCATCAAGTCCAAGCCCCTGCCCAGTGCAGGAATCCACCTTAACGCATCCCTGACAGATGGTTGTCCAGCTGCTTCGTGAAGGCCTCTAGTGTGGGAGAGCCCACCGCCTCCCTAGATCATTGCTTCCATTGTCGTACTGCTCTAATAGTTACTAAGTTTTTCCGGAGGCCAAGCCAGAAGCTGGCTTCCTGTAACTTAGAATCATAGAATAGTAGAGTTGGAAGGGGCCTATAAGGCCATTGAGTCCAACCTCAATGCAAGGAGTCAGTGTCAACAACCCTGGGCTAAGATAGACCAACAGTTGACTCAATGTAACATAGATTCCTATGTTGTTGTTGTTGTTGTTATTATTATTATTATTATTATTATTATTATCATTATTTGTTCCATTTATATACCGCCCCATAGCCAAAGCTCTCTGAGCAGTTTACAAAAATTAAAAACACTGAGCGTTAAAAAAACGATATACAAAATTTAAAAGCATAAAAAGCATACAAACATGTTATAAATACAATATCATTTATGCCATAACAATGCCCCCAAATGGGACAACATGGAAGTGCTGAGTTGTTTTGTTGTTCTCTGATATACGTCTGGGAGTGGCGGCAGGAAGCTGTCCCTTCCAATTTATGATCCACTTCCATGACCTCAACAAGGCGTTAAGTATCGCAATCAGGGTGGATGTGATCCGGGCAGCATCCTCCCTGGCTAGGTTTTTGTCTCCCCGCTCCCCCACCCAACACATGCCACCTGGGAGACATCCGTAAAAATGGTATGGACTCTCGGGAACAGCTTGTCTTCGTGCAGCAGTGGCCCAGATGGATTGCTTTTGTTCTCTTCCACCAATGGATCCCAGCCTTTATCTGTAATTCTGTGACATGAGGGGCTGTGGCTCAGTGGTAGAACTCCTGCAGAAGGTCCCGGGTTCAATCCCTGGCTTCTCCTGGTTGGGCTAGGAAAGAATCCTGTCTGACGCCCTGGAGAGCCATGGTTGCCAGTCAGTGTTGACAATACTAGGCTAGGTGGACCAAGGATCAGACTAAGTCTAAGGCAGCTTCCCATATTCCTAACATAAGTTGTCATAGTTCCTTTAGTTACTACACTGTTGCATTAGAGTCTAAGGGTTAGTTGGACAATTTGTGTTGTATTTTCTTTTGAAGTGCTGTGTACAGTACCTGAAAAAAATGGTATTGTAGAGTTAGAAAAGGTGCAGAAAGGGGCAACTAAAATGATCAAGGGGCTAGAGCATCTCCCTTATGAGGAAAGGCAACAGCATCTAGGATTGTTTAGCCTAGGAAAAAGGCATGCAAGGGGAGACCTGATAAAGGTGTACAAAATCATGCATGGTGTGGAGAAAGTGGATAGGGAGACATTTTTCTCCCTCTCCCATGATACTAGAACCCAGTGAGGTCATCCTATGAAGCTGATTGGTGGGAGATTCAGGACAGATAAGAGGAAGGACTTCTTCACACAGTGCATAGTCAAACTGAGGAATTCACTTCCACAAATACTTGAAAGGTTGTCACACAGAGGAAGGCCAGGATCTCTTCTCGATCAACCAGAATGCAGGACATGGAATAATGGGCTCAAGTTACAGTAAGCCAGATTCCGGCTGGACATCAGGAAAAACGTCCTGACTGTTGGAGCAGTGCGACAATGGAACCAATGACCTAGGGAGGTGGTGGGCTCTCCCACACTGGAGGCATTCAAGAGGCAGCTGGACAACCATCTGTCAGGGATGCTTTAAGGTAGATTCCTGCATTGAGCAGGGAGTTGGACTCGATAGCCTTATAGGCCCCTTCCAACTCTATTATTCTATGATTCTATGATCAAAAGGTATGTGGTCTGGAGCATACAGAGGGCATTCCTAAATTGAGGTGCAACTTTTGAAAAACAGCTCTCCATTGAAGACTTCCCCTCTCTCTCATAATACTTCATGGGGTCATCCCATGAAGCTGATTGGTGGGAGATTCAGGACAGATAAAAGGAAGGACTTCTTCACACAGCGCCTAGTTAAACTATGGAGTTCGCTACCCCGAGATGTAGTGATGGCCACCAATTTGGATGGCTTTAAAAGGGGATTGGACAAATTCTTGGAGGAGAAGGTTATCAATGCCAACTAGTCCTGGTGGCTAAATGCTACCTCCAGTATCAGAGTCATTAAGCCTGTGTACACCACTTGCCTTGGGCATGTGAGCAGGAGGCTTCTGTTGCATTCATGTCCTATTATAGGGTTCCCAGTGGGGCATCTAGTTGGTTATGGTATGAACAGAGTACTGGACTAAACAGGCCTTTGGTCTGATTCAACATGACCCTTCTTATATTTCTATGTTCCTAACATCTCATTTCTCTGTCTTAACTGCTCAATAATACTACTAGAATTGGACCTCTGGAGTGGGTTAAGTCTCTTTGCCAAGCTACCGGATCTGGTCCAACTTCCATCCTTTAGCTTCATGCTTTTAGCCCGTGCTAAAATTCTCAAGGAGTGTTTAAAGGAAGCTGTAAAAAGGACTTGCCCATCTCCATAATTGCATACCACAAAACTGTATCATCCACCTCTTCCGACTAAGGTTGCAAAAATGGGGATGGTGGCAGTTACCCAGGAGTGAAAGGCACAAAGAGCAGCTGTCAACCTGTCCTCCCTCCAAGGATGCACTTATCGGTCACAGTGGGGTAAAAAAAATATTTAGAAATAAACAACATCATTGCATTAAAATCTGTTAAGTGGTTTGGTTTGGTTTGAAAAAGTCCCTGGAAAATGGCATCTTGACGCCATCATTTTGGAAGCTTCGGAACATCAAGATTGGCTTTTGAAAAATAAACATTAAAATGACAAATTATAATGACCCAATGTATGCAAAAAAAAAAATCCTCCAACTTTGGGTTAACGACCTGCTGTTGCTCAAGGCTCAGGATGTGGCTACATTTCTCCTTATGCTTTCACAGGGCTCGTCCTCCTCTTTGGGCTCCCTCAAAGTTCCTCCGACGCAGGAAAAGAAGGAATCCAAACCAGAGGAAGTTAGAATCCTGAGCACTTGTCCTAATATTTTGGTCAGCTGGAGAAACAGATTTGCAAGGAGAGCAAGCTTGGTGCTTGCAGGACGGGAGTGAGGGCAGGTCATAGTTCTGCTTGCATTTAGAAGGCCTTGTGCATCTATTCTGCCATTTTCTCTTGAATGGATTTTAAGAGAAGCAGTAAACGAAGTGGTGGAAAAAAACATTGGAGGATTACGGGTGGAAGATTATGCTGTCTGGACCCCCGGTAAAAGTCTGCAAATGAGACAGGGCGACTGCACAATAGGAGTTTTTCTACTCAAGGCTGTTAAATCGGCCTTTAATCCGCTGTATCTCCTTTCAGTTTGTCGCAGAATCGAGATCTGTCCCTCACGGAAGCAGCGTTTCCCTCCCTGCTTTTCTGCTACGTAACCTCTAGGTGGCACTGTGTCAAATAGCACAAATACACAAGAGAAAATCGTGCTTTCTTTCACTTTCACAATTAAATACCGCTTTTCCCCTGCTCTGAAATAACTCACTGAAAGCGCACTTTAGACACAGAAGTGAAACTGGAGGGTCACAGTGATATCTAAAGAATTGTAAACAACTGTGAGTAGGCAATGACATGTGCACATAAATGCTCCATGTAGCAGAAAAGCTCTAAGCGTCATCTGGAAGTACCTGAGGTTTCAGATATGGGGAATGCCCTTCCAAATGGGTTTGCTTCTCTAGGGCAGACAAGACCATTGTAAACCAGACAGCCTGCCTTCTGGATCACGGTAAATAATGTTACGCACTCACTATTTCCCCATGTGCTGCAAAATTCTTGGGGCAGAGCTGACCCTGCACCAAATGGCAGTACAAGCAAGGAGTATCTTAGCAGCCTCTCCGCATCTTCTGCTTCCAGAATGCCCTGTGATTTCATTGCATTTGTAACCCATTTCACAGCCTTGATGTCCACTCCGCAAGCTTGAGTCATCCCTCTTTTCTAAAATGGTAAACTAGCAGGCATAGATCTGATCACAATTGACTACAACCACTCCCGCTCACACAGTTTGCTGAATGGGCAGGGATGATGTAAATTTCCCTGCAGATTAAGAACAATGTAACACCAGCATTAACACAAGGCTGCCCACGCAGGACCAGCCTTGCAGATGAAGACGAGAGCTTTGCACTATTTGTTTCAGGGGATAGTTGAGTAGATAGTAGGGTGGCCATATGAAAAGCAGGACAGGGCTCCTGTTTCTTTAACAGTTGCATTGAAAAGGGAGTTTCCGCAGGTGTCATTTGTATGCATGCAGCACCTGGTGAAATTCTCTCTTCATCACAATGGTTAAAGCTTCAGGAGCCCTGCCCTCTTTTGTGTCTGTTGTTTTGTGGCTGAAAAAAACCCATCAAATGCTGTTTGGGGCTGTATTGATAGAAGTATAGCTTCCAAATCACTCAAGGTATTGGTTGGTTCCCCTCTATTCGGCACTGGATAGGCCTCATCTTCAGTATGGCATCCAGTTCTGGGCACCACACTTCAAGGAGGATGCAGACAAATGGGTGTGTTCAGAGGAGGGCAATGAGGATGATCTGGGGTCTGGAAGGAATTGTAGGGGACGTGTCGGTTGTTCAGTGATGTGTTTATGACCACATCTCCTCCTGAAGCCCTATGAGGAGATACTGAAAGAACTGGGCATATTTTGCTTGGAGAAGAGAAGACTGAGGGGAGACATGATAGCACTCTTCAAACACTTGAAAGGTTGTCACACAGAGGAGGGCCAGGATCTCTTCTCGATCATCCCAGAGTGCAGGACACAGAATAATGGGCTCAAGATACAGGAAGCCAGAGTCTGGCTGGACATCAGGAAAAACTTCCTGACTGTTAGAACAGTACGACAATGGAACCAATGATCTAGGGAGGTGATGGGCTCTCCCACATTAGAGGCAGTCAAGAGGCAGCTGGACAACTATCTGTCAGGGATGCTTTAAGGTGGATTCCTGCATTGAGCAGGGGGTTGGACTCTACGGCTTTGTAGGCCCCTTCCAACGCTATGATTCTATGATTCAATCAGAACCAGTCAGAATACTAAAGGAGCTAACCAAGGTGCTGAATAGTTCCATTAGTGTTCTGACTGGTTTTTGACTGAAATCAAGAGCAGATTCACCGCTCCACAGACATCGGAGCCACCAGCCTCCACTGGCAGTTTTGATAAGAATTTACCAAAATCCACAATGTTCTCAAAAGGAACTTGAGTTTTTTATTATTATTAAAAAAAAATGAATGTGGGTGAAACCAAACCTGACAGACACGGCCATTCAGGCCCAGGGCTTTGAGTGCTTACCTCTTAGAAGCCTACATTTGAATCGCTGTGTATTGGCTCGTGGTAGAGTTCAACTAGGATCACCACATGTTTGTTTCTGACAATCTGTTTTCTAATGTCTATATGGCAGGCAGGTACATGGTGGAACTTCTCATGCTGGGAATAGCTGTACCTTTTGAATCTGACTGGTACAGATAGGGGAGAATTTAGTTTCAGTTTGTAACCAAAATTCACAAATGTTCTGCCGATTTGGGGGAGGAAGAACTTGAGATTTTAACCATTTGAATGTGGGGGAAAGGGAAAGGGGCGGACGACAAATTCATCCATCCACAATGCGTCATTGAGACTTTGCAAGCCGCCGTAACCATCAGATGTGTCTCTCGGCAGTTGCTCCCTGCCTAATTGAGTTCTGCGGCTAAAATGTGCTTGTTCCCGTAAAATATCCTGATGGTTGCCTCTCAAGGCATTTTAATTAAATGCATTCCTTCCTTGTACTTAAATGACAGGAAGATTGTGCGTGCTCAATATTAGGAGGAGCTCTCTAATTGTAAAAGCAGTGCAGCGAAGGAATGAGCTTCCAGGGAAGGAGGCGGTGGAGGAAACTTCAGACGTTTGCGAGGGAAGCTAGGACAGGCATGTGATTCAATTGCAACCCAAAACATGGGTGCTCATGAGGATGAATTTGGCTTCCTTTTGTAAAGGATAGTTCTTGTTCTTATGGCTCAGATCTTAGCCAGATGAATGAGATTCCCAGCGCTTGGCAGTGAGGTGTTATGCATTCTGTCACTCCCTGCCCCTCCAGATGATCAGCAAAACTAGATTAAATGAGGTAGGAAAGAGTGCGAAGGTTGCTTAACCATAATTTGTGCAATTTATGTCCAGTTGCACAATCCACCTTTCCTTGATGCAAATTTTGGATTACCTGGGAAAACTGCAGCACTGTGCACAGACACACACACACCATCCACTTTGGAGGCCGATTCGGCACTTCCGAATCGACCCCGATCCACCTCGGCGTGGATCCAGCCCGATCCAGCTCTGGAGCATGATTCGGACGTCCTAATTATTTACACATCTGAGGGGCCTGACGAACAGACCAATACGGTCTGAATCAGCCCGCTTTGGTTCTGTATCAATTCCGTCTGAATCGGCCCACTTCAGCTCAGAATGAGGGTCCGGAGCTGAAGCGGTGCACAACCCTAGTAAACTGCCATGAAGTGCAAACAGCCTGGAGTGTTATGCCTCGATATAGACTGGGCGTTATAGACTGGGTGGGGGAAGACAACATTTTTCAGCCTGAGGGCCAAATTGCAAAATTGAAGATGTCTCTGGGGTCGCATTCCATCTGTAGGCAGGGCCAAAGGCAGAGTGGCTGGAGCCAAAGGTGACTGTTCCCATTTAAGCCTACTCAGAGAGAAGCATTAAAACACCCAGCAGCACTTTTAAGTAACAATCCAAAGGAGGTTGGCAATAAGGGAGAGGGCCTTCTCGGTGGTAACCCCTAATTTTGGAATGAGCTCCCCATTGAGGTTCGCCTGGCACCAACATTGTCGTCTTTTTGGTGCTAGGTTAAGACTGTCCTCTACTCCCAGGCATTTGATTGCATTTGATGAAGTGTTAATGTCAGTTGTTTTATCATGTCCTAGCATCTTATTCTAATGGGGGGGGGGGGGGTAGGTGTTTTAATTTGTGGTTGTTTATTTTACATTTTTTATGTTAACAATTTTTTTTATGTTCTTGTTTCGTCATTTCTGTGGATCGCCCAGAGAACTTTGGCTAATGGGTGGTATGGAAATGAAAGAAATCGAACTGAAATGCCAAGGCTTCACGTGTCTACTCACAAGTTAACGGAGCTGCTGCCTGCAAAATGCACACTTCAATTCACAGATGACAGCAAAAGGAACTTACAGGAACAAGTGGAAGGTGGTGACTCCGATGTCAGTGGGGCAGGGAATCCATTCCAAGTTTCAGTTGGAACCAGTCAGAACAGTAAAGGAGCATTTCGCTTTGGAGAGCTCCTTTAGAGTTCTGACTGGTTCCGACTAAAACTTGGAATGGATTCCCTGCCCCACTGACATCGGAGTCACCAGCCTCCACTCCGGGGAATCCTCAGGGGCCTCATTCAGCCCCCGGGCTGGAGGTCCCCTATCCCTGATCTAGGCTCCTTGCAGTCTCCAGTGTCTTCATGCGCCACTACACATACCAGCTTCTGGAACCATGATATATATATATAGTCAGATCTGCTATAGAAAGCATGCTGTGTGTAGCTCTCCATCCCTCATCCCAATGTGCGTGTGTTTTCTGGCAAGGGAAACCAACCAAACCCGTCTGCCTAGTGCTGTTACAGGAAGGATGGGGTTTTCACCTTGCGGCAACCGACTTCATGTCACCATGAAGGTATTAAAATTCCTCTGGTGCCAGGGTGCTGAAGTTTCTGGCCGCGTCGCCGCTTGAAAGGGAGACACGTAGTTGAAATGTTACTGCGACTGATCATCATGACGTGGTGACATTGTCCAGTGGTGTCTACCTTTGGGTTTTGTAAACGCATCACCTCCGAGCCTCAATGGCTGCTGCTGCTGCCAATGGTCCCCGTCTTGGCTGATGATATCGGCCCAACTGGGACTGATGCCGTGGCAAAGAGAAGTGATCCATGCCTCTTTGTGGGAGGGGTTTGTTCCCTCATTCTTAAAAGAAGCAGTAGTAAGACCTCCATTATAGAGCCATTCCCTTGACCCAGGAGATCTGTCTAACTATAGGCCATTCTCAAACACACCATTCTTGGCTAAGGTATCGAGAAGGTGATGGTGTTATAACTCGAGGTGCATCTGGGTAAAATTATCTGGACCCACTTCAGTTGGGCTTTCAGCCAGGATATAGAACTGCTTTGGTGGCCTTGATGGATGGCCTACACCAAGAACATCAGAAGAGCCCTGCTGGATCAGACCAAGGGTCCATCTAGTCCAGCACTCTGTTCACACAATGGCCAACCAGTTGTCAACCAGGAACCTACAAGCAGGACACAGTGCAACAGCACCCTCCCACCCATGTTCCCCAGCAACTAGTGTATATGCTAGATGGAGGGAGTGTGGTCCTCTCAGACCTCTTAGAGGCTTTGATAACATTGACCATGGTATCCTTCTGGAACATCTGGCAGAGCTGGGCCATGGGGGGCACTGTTTTGCTGTGGTACTGGTTCTTTCTGCCAGGCCATGTCCAGAAGGTGGGGGGTTACTGTTTGACCTCATGCCCATTGTCCTGTGGTCTCCCACAGGCTTCTACCTTGTGTCCTTCTTTCCCCCATGATGTTTAATATGTACGTGAAATCACTGTGAGCAGTCTTTTGGAGCTTTGGTGTGAGGTGTGACCAATCATCCATAACTCCAACAGCCGCGTGAAGTGTACGGTTGCATGAATTTACCCCCATCCCATTCCAAATGGTGGGTTCATTCATTTCAGGGAGAGCCCTAAGAGAGCATGAACAGCTTGCTTTTTTTGTATAAAAGGAAAATTATCTTCCTCCCCGCCTCCATCCCAAACCTAGATTTTCTCCTCCTTCTCCTGTTCTGGAGGCAAACAAGTTTTTATCCATTTCAGGTGGGGAAATCTCTCCAAAATATAACCAGCAAAAGGAATCTGTCATTCATCACAAGTGCCAGAGATATTAGAAACATACTTATGAGATTTCTCAAGTAATGGAGTGGGCACGTTTAGCCTGGAGGAGCAACAATTAAAGGCCGGTAGGATAACCATTTTCGAACACGTGAAGACAGTGGAGTATGGCAACTCTGATGTCAGTGGGGCGGTGAATCCACTCCGGGTTTCAGTCAGAACCAGTCAGAATCCAAAGCGGATTCACCGCTCCACTGACATCGGAGCCGCCAGCCTCCACTTTTTGAATGTGTGCCTCATGGACGAATGAGCAGTTTTGTTTTCTGTTGCTCCAGATGATACAGACAGACCCAATTGGCTCACCTCACAAGAAAGCAGATTTCAATTAAACTTTAGGAAGAACTCTCCGGAGGCACAAGCTGTTTGACCGTGGAACAGAAAGTGGTGGGCTTACTTCCACTGGAGGTCTTTAGCAGAAGCCAGGTGGCCACCTAACAGGGATTCTGTAGTGGGTGATTTCTTACATTGGCATGTAGTTGGACTAGATGACCTCTCAGGCCCCTTACAACTCTACAATTCTATACGTGGCTTGAGTTACAAGGAGGCTACCCAGCCCAATGATACACTGCGTAGTTGGCGCATGAAGATTATGTAAAATTTTGTGGTATGGTGGCAAATCGGTAGGAACTTTTATTCAAATTCTATTGTGCAGGAGGATTTTCTTACGTAGTTATTTATTCTTGGCATGTATATGCCACCCTGAAACCAAGTTCTCAGGGCAGCTTATAACCAGAATAAAAACAGATTAAAAATACATACAATAAAACTGTCAACAATTAAAACATGGGAGAGAGGCGTACAAGCTGTCTGAAGTGGTACAGTCTAGACACTTAACCACTTAACCACCTCAATGAGATCTAGGCCCATGACATCCCTCAATTTTGTGTCCAAAAAACAGAAGGCAGTGATTGGACATGTCCTGAGAATGATAGTGAAGCTAGGGGATAATAGGCACAGGTTTGCTCCCTGCATCCCACCTGCACAGGTGATGGCTTCTTGCTCTGTTTCTCCACCTGCCTCTACCTGCCCATACCGATGTCTGTGGCCCGCCCAGTATAAACATTGTGCATTGTGCATGATGGCAGAAGATCAGGTCCCTGAATTTTGAAGGTACCTGCCCATCCCAGCTTCCTCTGAGTGGTTTAACTCAACAGCATTGAGTCTACCCATCGTCTTGTGCAATGTCATGCGAGTTTCCACAAAGTCGTTTGTATCTCTGTGAGACACATGGGCTACTCGTTTACACTGTACCTCTATTTCCAAGTCAGATTACGGTACTGAAATTACAGTGCTCCACCAGAGATCTTAACATTCCCTTCTTTTAGAAGGCAAAAAAAATGTTGAATATGAAGTAGGGCGATACTAAGGGTGATTAAAGCAAGCAATCTGTGATCAAGGCTCTCCTCCCTCCAAATTATTATTTTTTCTTGTCCGCCTGTTTGTAAGAATGCCGGCAAATCCAGTTAGGTTGTTGTCTCCATGTGGCTGATGCAATCTCTCTATTCCACAGAGAAAACCGCTGACAATGAAACTACTTTTCCAATACAGGTCACTAAAAGAAGCTACTTTTTCAATACAGGCCCCTCCTCCTGCCAATCCAGGGCCGGCCCAAGACATTTTGGTACCTAAGGCAAATGGGAAGATGGCACCACCCCAAGCCCCCATTCTATGTATAGAATCCAGCTGGACTGGCGGCTGAATTTTACTTCAACGCTAGTAATGGGGCAACTTCCTTCCTCCACTGTGCCTGGGGGCAGCAGGCTAGCTGAGGGGACTCAGAAGCAGTGGCGAAGGACTGCCATCCTGCCCCATAGCTTCTGCCACCTGAAGTGGCCACTTTACTCTCCCTCATTGTAGGGCCGGTCCCATGCCAACCACAAGACCTGATGTTGCGCACCCTACTTAGTCATACACAACTTGCTAGGCTAGGCCCCACCTTTGGGCTATTGAGTTTGTTTCTTTTGCAAATATCTCTCTCTCTCTCTCTCTCTCTCCAAAATAAATATTTCCAGGATGACACGGACTGGAATGCAGAGTGGGCCCAGGCAGGTTCTGGCCTACTGAGTTATTTTAAAGGGTGGGTCCCAGCGTATCCAATTATTACTTTGGGGTCTCTGTATTTAACCTTTTATTTGTGCTAAGTTAACACAATAAAAATATTTAGAAAAATTGAATTTTAGTTCGCTTTTAAAATTTTATTTAAATCCAAACATGACATTGTGTTCTCTGTGGGTAATATCATGAACGAGTGTTCTGGGCTCCGCATCCATTTCTAGCTCTTGTTTTGTGCTTGTGGAAGTTTTTACTGGTCTGGGTTATGGTAGACGGGTAGCCACAGCCTCACATCTACAGTGTGGCCTGGCCTGGCTTGGCCAAGGCCGACCTTCTTCGGAGTTGGAATTCCAACCCTGAGGAAGAGTTTCAGCAGGGTAGACAACATGGTACCCGCGGGCGCCAATGTGCCTTCAGACATCTTCCTGGGTGACACCATGCCATCCCAATTGTGATTTTAAAATATTGTTATGTTTTCTTACCGGGAACTGGGATTGCTTCAAAACGAAGTGAAAACCTGTAGCTGATGGCATCTTAATTTCACACGAATGCCTCTGAGCAGGTCATGTGTCCTTTGTGACAAAGCCATGCTCACCTGTGGCAGCCATTTTTATGATTGTGCCTGTGAAAGTTTCTCAAATTTCCACATGCGCCCATGAGTCCAAACTGTGGCCTGCCCCCTGACTTACAGAACTGAAACAATAAAACAATAAAATAAAAAAACAACAGTAAAGCAAACAGAATAAAAACAGCAGAGGTGTTAGTAGCATTACAGCAGTCTATTCAGAGGTTAAATGGTCTAGGAATGCAAAAAATGTCATAGCAGGGCCCGGGCAAGGCTTCCTGGGGAGAGCATTTTGAAGGTAGGGAGCCACAACCAAGAAGTCCCTTCCTTCAGTTGCCACCCACCTCAGAAGGCAAGAGGACTCTCACCTCAGGTAGATCACCAAGGATTAGCCATGGCTGAGTGGTAGAGTTGGGTATGTAGAAGGTCTACCATTAAAACAATCAGGGAAATACTCTCCTCGACTCAAGACCATGAAGAGCAGCACACAATCATGTTACTTTCTAATAAGTATGCTTAGAATTTCAGCCTTGGGACAGAATTAGCCTGTGTTTTGTTTTGTTTGTTTCCTGGCACTGATATCCAACTCTTCTATCCAAAGATAGATGGTGGATCAGAGGGCAGAAAAGAGGGGGAGGGGAGTGATTCTTCCCAAGCCTGTAGCAAATGCCTCTCCAAGTCTACCTACCCACCCTCTACCAATGCTGGATTCACTTCCAGTTCTGGAGCCTGGCTGGAAAAAACAGTTTCAAAGTGACCAGGGCCCTTTCTACACCGAAGGGAGTAGAGGGAGGGCCTGGGGTCGATCCCAGACTTGCAAGCTACCAGGATTGTCCCCCTCTTTCCAAACGGGAAGCGTGACGTCCTGGCTTCCTCTCGGGATGTCGCGTTGTTGCACCCGCCATTGTTTTAAAAAACCGGAGGAGAGAGCACACTTGCGCTCCAGTGACAAACGTAGTTTTAAAAAATGAAATCGGACCCCCAACCGCTCCCTGCCATCCCAGGGGTGGCAAAATTGCTGCCACCCCCTCCCCTGATGGGCACAGAGCCGTGTGGTGTGGGACGGGCACCCACACCTCCTGCGGTCTCGGGACGTTCCAAGGACCACGGGAAGAATCGGGTTCTCTCAGGGTTTCTTTATCCCTTGGAAAACTTGTGCCAGTCCCCACCCCCTGCCCCCAGGAATCCCTGGGCATCATTTGGATGCCCAGGGAGCACCCAGGGATGGTCACAGGGCAAAAGGCCAGTGTAGAAACAGCCCAGATAGGAGGAGATGATGGGATGGGGTTAAACACCCTCCTTCTGGCTGCTAACTTTCCTGTACAAGCACCCAACATCATCACCCAATTAAGGTTACAAAAGAGTACATGAAGCTTAGGCTTCCATGTGTCCCCCATAGTTCCACCCTAGATGTGTGTGGGCAGGGTTGGGCAATGGGGGGAGATCGACTCAGAAAGGCTATTATTATTATTATTATTATTATTATTATTATTATTTATATCCCACCTTTTTCCCAGGGCTGATACTCAAAGCAGTTTACAAAGTTAAAACCTGTACAATGAAAACATATAAATATAAGTTTACAAAAGTTAAAATAGAACTAAACCTACAGTAAAATCAAAAACATTTTAAAAATTAAAAACAGTAACAGATTTTCCAAACAAAACAAAACCATACATCAACACAAGTCCAGCGTATTTCGAAAAGCCTGCTGGAAAAAAAAAAAGTTTTTGCCTGCCTCTGGAAGTGTAGCACAGAGGGAGCCAGCCTGGCCTCCCTAGGAAGGGAGTTCCAGAGCCTTGGAGCAGCCACCGAGAAGGCCCTCTCGCACGTAACCATCAGGCGTGCCTGGGATGTTGGTGGGACTGAGAGAAGGGCCTCCCCAGAAGATCTCAGAGCACGGGCAGGCTCATATGGGAGAATACGGTATTTCAGATAACCTGGATCCGAGCCGTAGAGGGCTTTATAGGTGATATAACCAGCACTTTGAATTGTGCCCGGAAACAGACCGGAAGTAAGTGGAGCTTGGGTGTGGGCTTGGGAAGAAATATGCCTGCCCTCTCCCACCCTCTGATCCATCTTCTATCTTTGAATAGAAGAGTGGGATAGGAGCATCCAAAGCCCAACCAACAAAATCATGCCTTGCTCTATCATTAGTCCCATCACATGTGTAAACAAATCCCCCACAAACTGGATGCAAACCAACTTGCTCACAATACCCAGAGGAGCTTCAACAGCTCTGTGCCAGAGATTTACAGGAACAACCATAAAAATCTCCGTGTTCTCCTTTCTGATAGCGAAGGGAAAAGGATTCAGTGGAATGTGAGGCTGAAGCACAATTTACGGGAGATGTATACAAGCACAGTACTTAAAGGCTCCCTCGGAAACAGTCTCCACTCCAGCAAAAACATGATTGCTTGAGCTGACTTTATAGTTGCAGGCCAACAGCTCTACTTGCCAGAGGAGCTTTGGCATGGAAGGAGCCGAAACTAAACATTTAAGCTTAGAAGTCATTGCTGGCATGGCTGGATGTGCACTATAGGTGCCAAAATAACAACAGGACGACATTTTCACTGCACCAAATGCTCCCGGTTCGCAACGCTGACCTCAAAACAAGCACTTTCAAAAGGTTGGTCAAATTGAGTGGAAAATCCATTTTCCAAGCTGGTTCAATCTTTCAGTGCCTCTGTTGAGCCTCTCTACACTACTGCTTTAAAACGGTTTATAACAGTTTTAAACCAGTTTTAAGGCAGTAGTGTAGATAGGGTCGTTTTCTCCATCTTCAGCAACAGGGCTCACAACCAATCAGATAGCATGTAGCGAATGGACGTTCATTCTAATGTGACATTGACGAAGGTCAGTCATGGCAATCTCATGTATGGGTCAACGCAGCCCATCGGTTTACACCCCGACATTTGATGCAAGGATGTCACTGAGAACGTTAGGGTGACCATATGAAAAGGGAATTTCAGCAGGTGTCACTTGTACGCAGGCAGCACCTGGTGGAATTTCCTCTTCATGACAATAGTTTAAACAGCAGGAGCTCTGCCCTCTTTTATATCTGGTCACTCTACTATAGCTCCTGCAGCTTTAACTGTTGTGATGAAGAGGAAATTTCACCAGGTGCTGCATGCAGACAACTGACTCCTGCTGAAATTCCCTTTTCTATATAACTGTTAAAGATACAGGACCCCTGTCCTCCTTTCCGTATGGTCACCCTAAATAGAAATGCAATATATCTCACCATCGTGGGGACAAGAGTGACTGGCTGACCTCCTGTGTGTCTGATGCTGTCCGCATGCTAACTTCAAGGCCGCCTCTCTGCCACCCTTCTGATGGGTCTTTGATTTTCAACCATACTTGGACTGGGCAGCCTGTAAAACAAAGGACAGCCCATCAAATGGAGGACTGACAGCTCCTTAGAGTTCTGGCTGGTTCTGACTGAAACCCGGAGCGGATTCACCGCCCCACTGACGTCGGAGCCATCAGCCAACACTGGGCAGCTCTTCAAATCAAGGGCTGTGCTCTGTAAAGTAGGGCACCTGGCCACTCTAGCGATTTCCCGACCGGCCCCATTGCACATTCTTTCCAAGCTGTACCTTTCACATAGACCTGAGAAATGAATTTGATCTATGTCTGGCCATGAACCAGCTGTCCTTTGGAGCAGGCGCCTATTCCCTGTACCACCGGGGCTGCTGATCAAATTAGGTGAATGCAGCAAGACCTTACAGTTGGGGGAGCATGCCGCAGCGGCCCATAATCCTCCTGGCTTGGGACATCAGGTGATGCTGAAGGGCCAATGAGTAGGGTGACCAGATAAAATCCAGGTCAGGGCTCATGTAACTTTAACAGTTGTGGTTATATGGTTGCCCAGAATTCCAAATCCTGACATTTGTGATAGTTCCAGTCCTGGTTATGATCTTCAGCAAACCCATTTGCCTGTGAGCCAGGGGAGGAAGTCTTTTGTTGTGATGAGCAAGAATGCTCTGAGAGAGAGGCTGCTTTACAGCAGCTACATTAAGCTGCTAGAATAGGGTGACCATATGGAAAGGAGGACCGGGCTCCCACCTCTTTAACAGTTGCATAGAAAAGGGGAATTTCAGCAGGTGTCCTTTGTATGCATGCAGCACCTGGTGAAATTCCCTCTTCATCACAACAGTTAAAGCTGCAGGAGCCCTGCTCTCTTTTGTATCTGGTTGCACTAGCATAGCTCCTGCAGCTTTAACTAGGCTGACCATATGAAAAGGAGGACAGGGCTCATGTAACTTTAACAGTTGTAGAGAAAGGGGAATTTCAGCCAGTGTCATTTGTATGCAATTAGTTCCTGGTGAAATTCCCTCTTCATCACAACAGTTAAAGTTGCAGGCACTATACTAGAGTGACCATATACAAAAGAGGGCAGGGCCCTGTGATGAAGATAGGGTGACCAGATAAAATCCAGGTCAGGGCTCATGTAACTTTAACAGTTGTAGAGAAAAGGGAATTTCAGCCAGCGTCATTTGTATGCAATTAGTTCCTGGTGAAATTCCCTCTTCATCACAACTGTTAAAGTCGCAGGGGCCCTGGCTTCTTTTGTATATGGTCACTCTAGTATAGTGCCTGCAACTTTAACTGTTGTGATGAAGAAGGAATTTCACCAGGAACTAATTGCATACAAATGACACTGGCTGAAATTCCCTTTTCTCTACAACTGTTAAAGTTACAGGAGCCCTGACCTGGATTCTATCTGGTCAGCCTACCAATGAGGTGCTCCTGAGGAATATAAAGACCTGCAGGCCTGTTCTTGACTTCCATTCGTCTGGCATTATGGCTAGCTGAGCTCTTTGACATGGTGTCCTGGGGCACCTCCGTGCTTGCGGACATTTTCCTTTGTATCTGCCAGGCTTTGTTCCCCTCCTGATGTTTACTTTGTTTCTTAAGGTTTGTTTTAATGCTGCAAAGCATGGTGCTGCCCTCCAGTGCCATCTTTATTTGGGCAAAAGGAGTAGTTTTGTGGTTTGGAGCTCAGTTCCCACCTCTGTCTTGTACTCAGGTGCTTAAGGCAAGTAACTTTTGTAGTCTCACCCGTTTCCCTGTGGGGAAGTCGGTGTTTTGGGACCAACCATAGCAGCCGTTTAATTAGGCTGACCATCTGAAAAGGAGGACAGGGCTCGTGTAACTTTAACAGTTGTAGAGAAAAGGGAATTTCAGCCAGTGTCATTTGTATGCAGTTAGTTCCTGGTGAAATCCCCTCTTCATCACAACTGTTAAAGGTGCAGGCACTATACTAGAGTGACCAGATACAAAAGAAGGCAGGGCTCTGCAACTTCAACTGTTGTGATGAAGAGGGAATATCACCAGGAACTAATTGCATACAAATGACACTGATTGAAATTCCCTTTTCTCTACAACTGTTAAAGTTATATGAGCCCTGTCCTCCTTTTCAGATGGTCAGCCTATGTTTAATGAATGGTAGGTTGATCCTATGGAAAGGAGGACAGAGCTCATGTAACTTTCACGGTGGCATAGAAAAAGGGGGATTTCGGCAGGCGTTATTTTTGTGCATGCGGCACCTGGTGAAATCCCCTCTTCATCACCACAGTGAAAGCTGCAGAAGCCCTGCCCTCTTTTGTATCTGGTCAAGAGGGCAGGGCCCCTGCAGTTTAAACTATTGTGGTGAATTTCACCAAGTGCTGCATGCCGTCCGCCCTTTCCCTGCCCAAGGAGCTCCGGGCAGCTCCCGGGATGAGCCTTGGCAGTCTCACCACCCCACCTGGCTGAAGCAATTGCACGGTGAACGACAGGGGAGCAGGCAACCCCACCTCCTCTAGCCTGCAGGGACTTGCGTGCTTGCCTGTTAAAATTCCTGCTGAGCAGCTCATGGCATGAATCCTGCCTTTGCCTCACAAGCTCTCTGTGAGCAGTTAAAAACAAAGACAGGCTTGGGCTATTTTCGTAATTATCAGATTGGAGAGGAGTTCTTTTCACAGTGCACTTCAAGGACTGGTGTGCGTGTGTGCGTGTGGGGGGCGTATTGCCAATTTTAATTTGCCCAGTGGGGCCACGTCAAATACGCATCGTGCATCTAATCTCAAGGATGCTGTAGCCCCATCTTGCATTGTAGATCCTGCATTGAGCAATGGGTTGGACTAGATGACCACTGAGGCTCCTCGCTACGCTGACATTCTGTGACTCTATCCCTGGGGCGTTGAACCTCTTTCAGCCCGAGGGCCGAATTTCAATTTCAGAGAAGCCACATTCCAGTGGTGGGCAGGACCGAAGGCCAGAGGGGCAGAGCCAACGATACAGCTCAACTGGTGACAACCTCCTCTGCTGCGGTGACATGTCCTTCTATTCCAGTCGTAGCGCCTATTTCTAAATTTGCATCCGCACGTGTAAATTGGCACGTGCGAATTTCAAGCAAAGCTGGGTCTGCTTTTGCCCTCGTTTTCGGCGATGCGTAAGTGGCCGCCCGATATGACATGGAAAGGGGGGGTTCAGGGGTGAGGCCCTTTACGATCCTGCAAGCGACAGAAAAGCTTTGTGGCAGCGAAACAGGGCAGCAGCAAAGGCTGCTCTCTCAGGCCAAATGTGTTTCCTGAACGAGGCCCCACGTCCCGGGAATGTTTCCATTGCTTCCCGTTTTGGGTTGACTCAGAGGGCTGGCTTGGGCCATGGGGGATTTCCAAACACAATGCGCTAGCAGCCAACTTAGAGGTGAAACTATGTGCTCTGGCTTCTCCCACCCCCCACCCCCACCCCCACCCCTGAGTCAACACCGGCGAGTGGCTCACAAGAGCGTCCCAAGGCCAAAGAGTAACAGGAGGCATACAAACAGCATTACTCAGCTGCCCAGCGATGCCAGGATCGTTTGCCGTGCAGGGCCGCATGCTCGCCCTCTTCACCTTCCTTCCTGGAGGCCTGGCTGGCTCCCTTCCCACCAGGTGGTTCATTCCCCAGGGGGAAGCGGAGATATTTTCTGCTGCTCTTGCCAGCGACACCTGCAGCCTGCTGCAGCTTCCCTTCCACAGTTCCCTCTCCTTTGGAGCCAGACTTTTATAAAAAACAATTAAAAAAAAGGAAAAGAAAAGAAAGGGGGAAAAAGAAATCTGACTGTCTACTTGTTCTTTCTGGAAATGGACATGCAACGGATCTGTTAGTTGGAGCGCCGGGGGAACGGTGATTTCCTTCAAAGCAACGGGGTAGGGGAGCACCTTGGCCGCCGCCACCTAATGAACTTCACAGCTGAGTGGGAATTTGAACTCGGGCCTACCAGGTCCTAGTTCGAACCGTACCACTATGCCACATTGGCTCTAGTGTGCAGCCCTGTGCATGCATCTACCTGCATGGGCACGAGAGCCCAGATGCATGTACAGTAGTAAGGGTGTGCAGCACCTCAGTCCCGACCCAAAAATCCAAGACAAAGTGGGCTGATTCAGGACAGGATTGGACCGGTTTGGGACCGGATTGGGTCTCCTTGGCTCAAAGCATCCAAAGCACTTTGGGCTGACAGCCAGTAGCTGTGCCCCCCACTGCCCGTCGGTGAGACTTACCTGAAGCCCCCGCTCGTGCCAGTGAGACACCCATCCTCTAGGAGAGCTGCGCTGACCTACCGTAGAGCTCCTGTTGTGAACTACAGTGGCCAGAAATGGCCTTTTCTGGCCACTGTAGTTTACCATAGTAGATCAATGGCAAGCATGAGCAGAGGTTTCAGGTAAGTCCCATGGGGGGGGGGGGGGCAGCAGCTTACCAGGCTCAGGGGTGAGTGGGAGGGGAGGGAAGTCCTGTGGACTCCCTGTTGACTTTGCACTAGGGCTGTGACTGGATCCAGATCCAGATCCCAAATCCCAAATCCGAGTCAGATTGGGGTGATCCAGACCTCTGGATCCCAGATCCAAATCAAATCGGATCGGGGGTTCCATTCAGAGCCCTACTTTGCACCCAGCTTTCCGAATCCAAAGTGGGTTGGGACGGTTCCAAGACACCCCAAGCCGAATCGGAGCTGATGTAGAAGCTCCAAATCAACCTCTGAGGTACATCGGGGGGCTGTGCACAGCCCCGTACGATAGGTATGGGGGAGAAATCATTTTGATTCACCATAGAATGTGACTGTGCATTATTTTGCACTTTTGAACCAGTGTCTGAACCAAAACTCCGCTAACCTTTGAAATGTGCACATCTCGAAATATTGCGATGCAGTCCTTCTATCTAGAAATGTGTACAAGAGTGCATATATTAGGGAAATGTGCATGCAAAAAGGTGTGCATTAGTGAAAACAGCATGCAAAAATCATTCTATTGTGGTATGTTGCTTCAACAAATGTGCATAGTTCAGGAAAAACCACATAGTGAAATGTGCGCAAAAAATGCATGTGAGTTTTCACACAATGTTTTTTAAATAAAATTCTCAAACTAATGTGGAAATGGGACAAACTGTTCTGAAGATGGGGAAAATGTCCCACAAAGAAATCAAAATTTATGGGTTCATCTGTCCCTAATGTAGAAACATTCGGAAATGCAGCCTCCCAAGACTTGGGGAGGGACTGGAACCAGAAGAACCTTGGTGTGAGGGAAGCATACAATCCTCTAGGGGTGTGCATGGACCCAAAAAATTGCATCAGGATTGGAACTGGAACCGGTGCCTTGGATCGGATCGGATTCGATCGGAGGCTTCCCGGTTCGGTTCGAGCCCAAACCCGATTCAAAAATCGGACGTCCAATTTTCGGATCGGACATCATTTTAGGTGTTTTCGCCATAGGCTTACATTGGGGGAAAGACAGCTTTCCCCCAATGCAAGACTATGGCGAAAACATGGGGACGGATGAATGGGGACCTAACTCCCCCTCCCTCCCTCCCTGTCCCTCCCCCCCCACTCACGCTCCTTACATGCTGGGGTGCCTGCTGCCATCCGCTGCCATCCGCTGTTCCAATCTACTGAGAAACACGCCTCGCGGCCTAGTTCTCAGTAGAGCGCTAGGTGATCACCTGGCGCTCTACTGAGAACTAGACTGCGAAGCCTGTTCCTCAGTAGATTGGAACAGCAGATGGAAGTGGGTGGAAGTGGGCACCCCGGCAGGTAAGTGGAGCCCTCCCCCTCCCCCCTACTCATGCTCCTTACCTGCTGGAGCCATCCGCTGCCGTCCGCTGCTCCCTTCTACTGAGAAACAGGCTTCGCGGCCTGCCTCTCAGTAGCGTGCCGGATGATGACGTCACCCAGCTCTCTACTGAGAGGCAGGCCTCGAAGCCTGTTTCTCAGTAGAAGGGACCAGCGGACAGCAGTGGATGGCCCCGGCAGGTGAGTGGGGACATCCCTCCACCTCCCCCCACTCACGCTCCTTACCTACCATCATCTCGTGTTGCCATCTGCTGCTTCCGTACTACTGATAAGCAGGCCTTGCGGCCTGTTTATCAGTAATACGGAAGCAGCGGACAGCAGCGCAAGACGCCGGCAGGTAATGGGGGACCTCCACCTCCCTCCCCACCTCCCAGCACTCGCGCTCTGCTGCCTCCTCACTGCCATCCACTGCCGCCCGCTGCTTCAGTACTACTGAGAAACAGGCCTTGAGGCCTGTTCCACAGTAGAGCGAGGGCATGCCGAGTGATGATGTCACCCGACACGCCGTCGCTCTATTGTGGAACAGGCTGCAAGGCCTGTTTCTCAGTAGTACAGAAGCAGCGGGCAGCAGTGGACGGCAGTGAGGAGGCAGCAGGTAAGGAGCACAAGGGGGGAGGGGGGAGGAGGTCAGGTCCTTTCGGATCGGATCAGAAGAGATAGGACAATACAGCTGTGGGGGATCATAATGGGATTATTTATTTATTTATTTATTTATTACATTTGTATACTGCCCCATAGCCGAAGCTCTCTGGGCGGTTTACATAGGATTAAAAACAATTAAAAACAATATACAAAAATTAAAACAGCAAAAACATACAACATACACACAATCTGTACATTTAAAAACCACTTCAACACTTCAAAAAGCTACAAAAACAAAACAAAACAAACCCAGGCTCCTCAGATATTGCCAAATGCCTGAGAGAAGAGGAAAGTCTTGACCTGGCGCCGAAAAGATAATAATGTTGGCGCCAGGCGGGCCTCGTCGGGGAGATCGTTCCACAATTGGGGAGCCACCACAGAGAAGGCCCTCTCTCTTGTTGCTGACCTCCGAGCTTCCCTCGGAGGAGGCACTCGGAAGAGGGCCTTAGATGTTGAACATAGTGTTCGGGTAGGTTCATGTCGGGAAAGGCGTTCCATCAGGTATTGTGGTCCCAAGCCGTGTAAGGCTTTATAGGTTAAAACCAGCACCTTGAACCAGGCTCGGAAACATACAGGCAGCCAATGCAAGCAGGCCAGAGTAGATCTTATATGTTCGAACCTACTGGTTCCAGTTATCAATCTGGCCGCTGCATTTTGCACAAGCTGCAGCTTCCGAACCACCTTTAAAGGCAGCCCCATGTAGAGTGCATTGCAGTAATCTAACTTGGAGGTTACCAGAGCATGGACAACTGAAGCCAGGTTATCCCTGTCCAGATAGGGACGTAGCTGGGCCACCAACCGAAGTTGGTAGAAGGCACTCCGTGCCACTGAGGCCACCTGCGCCTCAAGTGACAGAGATGGTTCTAGGAGAACCCCCAAGCTACGAACCGCTCCTTCAAGGGGGTGTTCAACCCCATCCAGAACAGGTTGAACACCCTCCATCCGGTCAGCGGAACCACCCACTAACAGCGTCTCAGTCTTGTCTGGATTGAGTCTCAGTTTATTAGCCCTCATCCAATTGTATCGGATTTCGCCTGGATCGGGTCCAGATCATGTATCGGACCCGATCCACTGCACACCCTTACAGTCCTCACTGTGCAGCATCAGGACCCACCACCACTGGGAAGCAAACATTTCCTAAAGCAACTAGAAATAAGCCCAAATGCTCCTGTCCAGAATGGAACAAGGCAGTGGATCTTGAAGAAGGGAGGTCTGCTGACCTGTCTCGTTCTGGGAATAAGCATTTGGGCTCATTTCTGAGATTGCTTTAGGAATTGCTAGTTTCCTGTTGCACCAGCCCAGCAGTAGATCCACTTGGTACAACACAATTGGCAGAGGCACAGGGGCTCCTTTGGATCCTGCCCTACATGTGTGCATAACAACTCCTTTCTTTAAATAAAAGTTATCCCCAGCAACTCCCTGGAAGAAGGGAAAAAAGGATGGTGTTTCTGATGTATATAGGCTTACTGCTTCTGATACTGGAGGTAACACATAGCCACCAGGACTAGTAGCCATTGATAGCCTTTTCCTCCAGGAATTTATCCAACCCCCTTTAAAAGCCATCCAAATTGGTGGCCATCCCTACATCTTTTGGTAGTGAATTCCTCAGTTTAACTTTGCGCTATGTGAAGAAGTCCTTCCTTTTATCTGTCCTGAGTCTCCCACCAATCAGCATCATGGGATGACCCCACTGGGTTCTAGTATTTTGAGGGAGGGAGAAAAATGTCTCCCTATCCACATTCTCTACACCATGCATCATTTTGTACACCTCTATCATGTCTCCCCTTAGCCTCCATTTTTCCAAGCTAAGCAATCCCAGATGTTGTAACCTTCCCTCATAGGGGAGATGCTCTGGCCCCTGGATCATTTTAGTTGCCCTTTTCTGTTCTGTCGGTGATGTTTGCTAGACACTGTTGGACAGGGGTCCTCCTGGGACATCCCAGTCAGGAATGTGGCTGTGTTAGTAGGCCAAGTTGGGACGAGTGGCGCCTCTTCCCCCTTCCCCGTACCAGCTACGAGTGGGCTGTGCGAAGAGTCCCGTCATCAGACTTTGCTAATAAGTAGGTTAGCCAGAGACTGGGAGATCTCCTCAGCCAGGCGGAGAAGATTCTTCAGGCCTGACTCCAGATGAATCAGGCTTATCTAAGCAGAGACGGACAGACAAGCAATTTGCAACCCACTGACTAGGCTGGACGCTTTCCCATGGAGGAGGAAGGCAGCTTTGTTCTTTGCAGATCTGTCTAATGGAGACAATTATGGGAAGACATCAGACGAAAACACTTTCCCTCCCTCGGCCGTGCAAATGTGAGAATCTCCTGGAAGTGTCTCATGTTGAGGTTGTGGGAGGTCTGTTATTGGAGAGTACAGCTCTGGGGGAAAGCCATTCAGAATTGCAGCTATAAAGATAATTTAGTTAGGAATTATGAGAAAGATTGTGCTGGCTTGGGAAAAATGGTAGAAGGCGACCCAAGCTGCAGGTTTCGCGCATGGATGAGATTGGGGATTTGAACTGCTGGTGTCAGCACTAAAGTCCAGTCCAAAAGTGTTGCAAGAGAACAGCGCCTGATTGGCAGCAAAAGTATTCAACCGCCGTTCCAAAAGATGCTGTCAGTTTGGTTGTTTCTTTGCCTTCACATTTAAGAGCCTGGCATGGTTGTTTTCATAAGATGCCTTCCCCTTGTAAAATCTTGTTGCAGTGACCTGATGTTATGAGAAGCACTTTGCAAGAGAAGTGAAATATAGGAATAGCAGTGAACATGAGAACATCAGAAGAGCCCTGATGCTGGATCAGACTGAGGGTCCATTTAGTCCAGCACTCTGTTCACACAATGGCCAAGCAGCTGTCAACCAGGGACCCACAAGCAGGACATGGTGCAACAGAGAGCTACTCTTGGCCAGGAGGGCCAATAGACAGTCTCTGCAGATAGGTCTATCTCCAAGAACACGTCACTGACCAGGAAAGTCCTCCCAAGTGCCATACAGGGCAGCTACTTCCAGAACGGAGGATTTCTAGCTCAGTGTAAAAAGTGGCATGCTGGATCAGAGCTATGAGGAGAGACTGAAAGAGCTAGGACTGTTTAGCCTTGAGAAGAGAAGATTAAAGGGAGACATGATAGCACTCTTCAAATACTTGAAAGGTTGTCACACAGAGGAGGGCCAGGATCTCTTCTCGAGCAACCCAGAATGCAGGACGCAGAATAATGGGCTCAAGTGACAGGAAGCCAGATTCTGTCTGGACATCAGGAAAAACTTCCTGACTGTTAGAGTAGTATGACAATGGAACCAATGACCTAGGGAGGTGGTGGGCTCTCCCACACCAGAGGCATTCAAGAGGCAGCTGGACAACCATCTGTCAGGGATGCTTTAAGGTAGGGTGACCCGATAAAATCCAGGTCAGGGCTCATGTAACTTTAACAGTTGTAGAGAAAAGGGAATTTCAGCCGGTGTCATTTGTATGCAATTACTCTCTTCATCACAACAGTTAAAGGTGCAGGCACTATACTAGAGTGACCATATACAAAAGAAGGCAGGGCCCCTGAAACTTTAACAGTTGTGATGAAGAGGGAATTTCACAAGGGACTAATTGCATACAAATGACACTGGCTGAAATTCCCTTTTCTCTACAGCGGTTAAAGTTACATGAGCCCTGACCTGGATTTTATCTGGTCACCCTACTTTAAGGTGGATTCCTGCATTGAGCAGGGAGTTGGACTTGATGGCCTTATAGGCCCCTTCCAACTCTACTATGATTCTATGAGGGTTCACACAGTGGCCATCCAGCTGTCGACCAGGGACTCAGAAGCAGGACACAAGTGCAACAGCACCCTCCCACCCATGTTCCCCAGCAACTGGTGTATATAGGCTTACAATATATAGGTTTGATGTTCACCCGAATTCAGTTCGCCCAAATTTCGCGCTTTTGAAGCAATACACAGATCAAAACTCAGTTACTTTTAGAAATCCACATATCTCCAGATTTTGCAGTAGAGTTCTCCAGTCCCAAAACAAATGTGTACCCCCCGCCCCCCAAAAAAGCTATGGGTGAGGGAACGGAATGCATACAAAAATGCATATAATCATGAAATTAGCATTCAAAACAGCATTACGTTAAGGAAATCGCTTGCAAAAAATGTGCATAGGCAAAATTACATACAAAGAATATACACCAAAATGTGTGCAAATTTTCATCCGGACATTAAAAATAAATCTCAGCCTTCGGGGAGAACCGAAGTTAAGACTGGAAAAATTAGAAACTGGTAGTACCCCAAAAATGGACAGGTTTGTCCATCCTTATCAAAATGTAAGGGAGAAACGGAATTGCATCATTGTAATGTTTATCTAGGTGGGCTTTTGCAGGACACCTTCTTGATGGATTGTGCCCTTGGTTGGGATTGCAAAGATGGACACTTGCACCAGGCCTACATCCTGCCTCGTGGCTTTTCTTTGACACTGCAAAAGACATCGGATATTACGCGGATGCAACCATTCTGGTGCAGCCGTCCCATACAGTGGTCCTGGGAGGTCGCGTTCATGGACAGAGCCTGCACTGAGCCCTTGCATTTCATGACCACCCCAAGTCAAACACAGTCCAAGGGCCATGTACAGCAGCCTGTTGTGTACCCTGTTAACCTCTTGTTTGCGCTGCCCGCTTTGCCCCCCAAAAAAATGGGGTACCTAAAAGCTGGCAGGCTGCAGTGAATGGCTGGTGAGCTGTGTTCAAGAGGGTAAGTCACAAGCCACTCAGACCTCAGCCGTCTCTTCCATCCACTAAAGAGCCGCTCAGATTTCCATCAGCTTTTTTCCTGGCCAATTTGAATGGAACGGTCTTGTGTCCTGGGCCATGTTCCTGTTATGTGGCTTTCTCCAGGAAATGGAGGGACAAGCTATCTTCTAGGGTGACCATATGGAAAGGAGGACAGGGCTCCTGTATCTTTAACCACGGAATAGAAAAGGGAATATCAGCAGGCGTAATTTGTATGCATGCAGCACCTGGTGAAATCCCCTCTTCATCACAACAGTTAAAGTTGCAGGAGCCCTGCCTTATTTTGTATATGGCCACTCTAGTATAGTGCCTGCACCTTTTAACTGTTGTGATGAAGAGGGAATTTCACCAGGAACTAATTGCATTCAAATGACACTGCCTGAAATTCCCTTTTCTCTACAACTGTTAAAGTTACATGAGCCCTGACCTGGATTTTATCTGGTCACCCTATCTTAAGTAGATTTGCTGCAGGGGAGGGCTCCAGTCTGCTCATGGAAATAGAGCCCTCCCCGGCCCACAGATCTCTCAAGGAACTGCCCGTGCTCTGCATGAGATCTGCTCAGCTGTTGTGTACAATGGAACAGGGAACCGAGTCCCTCCTAAATGGGGAATGTACTTCCCTGCAACCAAACCAGATGTGGAGTGCTCATCAGTAACTCCACTCAGAACATGATGCAATCGCACCATTATGTATTCCAAAAGGGACGACATCAAAACACAGAAATCTGTATGTGTGAGGAGGTGCTATAGGTAGCTACTATATTTTGACCCAGTGTGTAGAATACCTCTTAACGGAACGGATCATGCTTTCTTGAACATGGCTCAGGCCCAGGGCCGTGCAGAGTGGAGGCTGATCCAAAGGCCAGTGGGGCCAGTTGGCCCGGGGCCCACGCTTTTAAGGAGGGCACTCCGATGAGGAGGTCCCCCCCAGCTTACGCTACTGCTTCCGTAGCATAAGCGGCCCATCGAGAAGCAAGGAGCCCGCCTTGCAGGAGCCGCCCGTCATGAATTCCACGGTCAGACTACAAGCTCCAGAGGGCCATATGCCGCATACGGGGCGGGGATCTAGGTGCCTTGAGGTGTTGTAGAACGGGTTTAATATGAAGGTGTTATGTAGAACGGACATGTTGGTGGGCACATGGCCCCTTGGGGCGGCCATGTTGTCCTCCTTTTTTGAAATGGGGGGAGCACACACTTCCCATCTGGCCTGGGCCTGTTACCAGCCCTGCACGGCCCTGCTCAGGCCAGGGATAGACTGGTCTTACAGTTGACTGGCTGGTGTCCCTCTAGTTCCGGTCTTCTGTGTCCAAGCAGTGGAATCTTGCAGCAGCCCATCAGCTCCTTCTCGGAGGAAGGAGCACCTGAGATGTCTAGTGCTGGGTATTTATTATTTATTTATTTGTTTGTTTGTTGCATTTTTATACTGCCCGAGAGCCGAGGCTCTCCAGGCAGCGCACAATTCAAACCATAAAAGTACAAAGTATACGGTAAATTTAAAATGTGAAAAGGTAAACGTGCAATATAAAATCAGATACATTAGTCTAGGGAAAGCCTGTGTGAAGAGGTGCGTTTTTAGGCGGCGTTTAAAAGCTATGACATTTTCCGCCTCCCGAACCGCATGAGGGAAGATTTTCCAGAGTGTGGGTGCTGCTACGGAGAAGGCCCTGCATCGAGGTTCTTCGTGGCGGCGTTTATAAGGTGGAGAAGGAATCGTAGGAGGACAGGAACTGACTCACACCTTCCCCGAACAGAATCGCTGCAGGAGCCAAGAAGCCCAGGCCACATGAGAATGCGTCTCCTAGTCTGTCTCCTAGGGCCTAGTCCGGCAGGATATTGCACGATGAAAGTGGTATATAAGAGGCAGGAGCCACGCGGCTGCTTTATAGCAGCATTGAAGTGCACTGACAACTGTTGGGGCCCATAAGACACATCCCATATGTCGCTTTCATGCCGCTATATCCTGCTTGGTGTGGATTAGGCCCTAGTCTGTCTTTCCAGTATCTGCTCCCAGCTTCTTTTAAAGCCAGAAGAAGAAGCGCTTTTCATTCGGCTCTACACAGAGAACATAAGAAGAGCTGTGCTCAGTCAGACCAAAGGCCTCTCTAGTAGAGCGTTCTGTTGGCACAGTGGCCAACCATGCCCTAATGGGGAAGCCCACGAGTAGGCCATGAGTGCAATAGCATTCTCCCGCTCACGTTCCCCAGTAACTGGGATACACAGACATGCTGCCTCTGATACCGGAGGAGGCATAGAGCCATTGCGACTAGTAGCCATGAATAGCCTTACCCTCCATGAATTGGCTGAATACCCTTCTCATGCCATCCATGTTGGTAGCGAATTCTACAGGTTCCCTCTGCACCATGCGAAGAAGCCCTTCCTTTTGTCTGTCCTAAATCTCCCCCTGCTCAGCTTCATGGGATGACCCAGTTGGGTTCTGGCATTATGAGAAACTAGGGGTGGCGTGAGGGACCCTCCTCTCAATCCATCTTCTCAGCTCCGTGCATAGTTTGATCCAGCATGTCTCCAGCATGTACAACCCTGCAACGTTTTTTTAGGAGGAAACTAGTTTGGCTTCTTTTATATGAATATGGCATAGGGCTGCTGCCCCACCTTGGGAGAAAGAATGTGCACCAAAAGACGCCCAATAAAAGCAGCCTGTTGCTGTGACCTGTGGTGAAAAGCCTGCAGCTGGAAAGAGGAGAACGTTGTGTACCTTGATCTTGACTTGCTGAAAGGAAATGTAGGACAGGAAGCAACCGAATTCCTATCCGAAGGGGAAGGTTGGGGCGGAAGGAGAAAGATCCCACCCAGAGCAGCAGCAGAGGAGGAGGAGGAGGAGGAGGCATGGAGAGGCCCAGATGTTTGACACATGCCTTGAATGATGTCTTCATATCCACTGAATGCTGGAAGAAAGAAAAGCTATGTACTGTTTACCACATGTGTATCCCCCGTCCTTCCTCCTCCAGTGAGATCAGCGTGGCATCCAAGGGGGCTGTCCGGCTTTATCCTTTCACTCGGACAATAAATTCAATTCCTGGAGATTGTGGCTAAATGGAACCTTCAGGAGCAGAGGAAGTTTATCAGATGGGTGCATGGGGGGGGGGAGCCAAGGGGCTCACTTAGGAGCACACCAGTGGGTGCCCCCGCTGACATACCATCAAGAGAGAAGAACTGAATCGCTAAAAAGGAAAACAAAAAAGGGCACAGGTTGAAAAATCCGCAAGTGCTCATTTAGATGGACAGATGCCAATTCAGAAATAATGTTTGTAATTCAAATAGAAACATGATACATTTCACAGTAGTAGGTGAGCTGTGTGTTTGCTGCCTTCAAGGCCTCTTCTCTCCCTTCTTATGGTCCTTGGCCATTAATCTAGACCTGGAGTGAACAACCCTTCAAGAAGTGGTCACCTTCAAACAGAGGACTGTCCTCTGTCAGGAAAGACACATGGCCACCCTAGAACATCATCAGAGTAGGGGACTGAATATGCCCCCTGCCCCTGGTGATCCCAGGAGATTGTGAGAATGGAGCCAAGTCCTGCTGTGGATTCTCTCCCCGCTGCCCTGAGACCTGGGTTTCAGACAGTGCTGAGGCTGGGACAGGATGGAACCTTGGAAGGGTTTCACTGGTCACCCATTCCTGCCCTGCAGGTGAGTTTGGGTCTCCTGTCTTTCCTCTACAACAGGGTCAAGCAACCTTCAACCTTAGGAGAGCTGCTTCTGCTTCTAAACTTGAACCAGGCACATAGCTGTGGGAGAGGAGGGTGCGCTTCAAATCAAGGACCGCGGTGGCTCTAAGCAGCGGTGATGGAAGGGAGGAAAGTCTTCATATCACCTGGCATGCTGCTGCGGCCACATGCAATAGGCACTGGGAGATGAAGTTTTCCCAGCACCACGCACGGTCAGGAGCCCTGGGAAAATGCATTTTCCAGGGCTCCTGCCACTCACTACAGCATGCCTGGAGTCAGATCTTCCCTCCTTCCCACGGCAGCAAGAAAGGCAAGTGGGGAGGGATGGTGTCAGTTCGTTACTGGCTCAGATTCAATTCCCAGCCAGAGAAGAACGGTCGGGTCCATCATGCTGGTGTCTTTTGAGGTGAGAATTACAAGCTCCCCAGAGCCCGTGTGGGGTGGTGGTTCAAGTGTTGGACTGGGACTCTGGAGATCCAGGTTCTAGTCCCCACTTGGCCATGGAAGCTCATTGGGTGACTTCGGGCCAGTCACTGGCTCTCAACCTAAACTACCTCATAGGAGTTATTGTGATAGCACTCTTCAAATACTTGAAAGCTTGTCACACAGAGGAAGGCCAGGATCTCGTCTCGATCAACCCAGAGTGCAGGACACGGAACAATGGGCTTAAGTGACAGGAAGCCAGATTCTGGCTGGACATCAGGAAAAACGTCCTGTTAGAGCAGTATGACAATGGAACCAATGGTACGTAGGGAGGTGGTGGGCTCTCCCACACTAGAGGCCTTCAAGAGGCAGCTGGACAACCATCTGTCAGGGATGCTTTAAGGTGGATTCCTGCATTGAGCAGGGGGTTGGACTCGATGGCCTTATATAGGGTGACCATATGGAAAAGAGGACAAGGGTTCCTGTATCTTTAACAATTGTAGAGAAAAGGGAATTTCAGCAGGTGTCATTTGTATGCATGCACCTGGTTAAATCCCCTCATCATCACAATAGTTTTGTATCTGGTCACTCTAGCTAAAGATGGCAAGGGCGGGGCCAAAATCACCAGCCTATGTTAGCTTAGAATCTAGTGTCTAAATTTATTTTTCTTTCTCCTCCCTCCCAATCCCCTTTCCTTTTGTGTCATGTTTTTTTTAAAAAAATTCTAAGCCTGTGGGCAGGGACTGTCTTAAGAATGATTTTTGTAAGCCGACTTGAAAGCCTTTTTTGGCCAAGGGGCGGGATAAAAGTGCTGAAATAAAAATAAATGAAGTAAAATAAAGCTCTGACTACCAGAAACTAAAGCCTTCGGGGAGGCATTTCAACCTTTTCGAACGAGGAGAAAAAGCATGCAAATGCCTAGAGCCTGCCAAATGATTGGCAGGCAGGGGAAGGGGCGTGGTCACGTGGAGGACCCCGTAGGACCTTAGGAGGGCTGAATTTGGCCTCGGCACCTAAGGTCCTGTCCCCCCCTCTTGCACAGGGAGTCCAAAAGGCTGGAGAGCGGCATCAACTCCATCCTTGGGCTGTACCGTATGGAGGGCAGTGGAGTTTCCATCCAGGATTGTGGAAGATGCACATTCAATTCTGTAGCTCAAATCGTGTGAGAGAGAGAGAAGAGGAGGGACGGGACTCAGGAGCTCTTGACTGGCTTGTCTCAGTCCCATGAAGCATCACTGGTGGCCTGTGGCTTTGTCTTCTCCAGAGTTCCATTTTGTGGCTTGGAAGCAGCTGTGGAGGCAGGAAGGAAGACGTCCCGACCTCCTCTCATCATGGCCCTGCTGGGCCAGAAATCCTCTTTCAGGGAAAGTCAGCTCTGTTTTTGTAGTTTGGTGGGTTTGTGTTGTTCCGTGTTGGAACAGGAGGAGGGGGAGGAGCCCTTCC
This sequence comes from Anniella stebbinsi, assembly GCA_029215795.1. NCBI lineage: Eukaryota > Metazoa > Chordata > Lepidosauria > Squamata > Anniellidae > Anniella > Anniella stebbinsi. Next base: position 368,653,379 of record JARDYH010000001.1, read on the forward strand.
CCGGCCCTGCTGTTTTCTCTCCTAGCTGTTTGGCACGGCTTGGGGCCCACCTGCCTCCCTGCCTAGGACCTGGTGGCGGGCCATCGCTGACTTTGAACCCAGCTTTCCGGCTCGGATGGAGCCGCTGGCGAAACTGCTTCATCCGGGGACAGGAGGGGGCCCCACGAGGGAGCTGCCAGCCTCAGCTCCGAATCGCCTTCGAAGCCTTTTCCTCAGTCACGGAGGATATTTTCGCACACAGACGACTAAGCAGTTGACGCGGTGGCTTTTCCCGTGGTCAGGGCCAGGGTCAAGGGGTTGGCATGGTTGGGGCCACTGCCGCGGGCTCCGCTTCTGCGGGCAGCCCACGGAATGATCCCCCAGAGCGTCCTGGGTCTGCTCCGTGGCACGATGCTGTTATTGCATGGGATAAAGCAGAGGCAGGGGTGCCGGGTGGCTCCTATGTCGGTGCGGTAAGGAATCCACACCAGGTTTCAGTCGGAACCAATCAGGACTCTAAAGGAGCTCTCCAAGGTGCGGAGCACTCCTGTGCATGTCCAGGATTGCGAAAAGGGCCCGTTTGCATGAATTTGCAAACCGAAACAAAATTCTTGTACTTCCCTAGTGGCAGTGACAGGGGCAAGGAGGAAGTGGCGACCCACTGGGAGCATCTGGTATTGAGAGGTCAGATGCTTTGGCACATCCATTTGACTCTCATGGCTTGTGGTCACAGATTGCTAATCTTCCTCCAGGAATTCATCTAAATTATCGGCCACACCATGTCATTTTACAGTGGGGGGGAGTAGGTAGAATCATAGAATAGTAGAGTTGGAAGAGGCTCCTAAGGCCATCGAATCCAACCCCCGGCTCAGTGCAGGGATCCACCTTAAAGCATCCCTGACAGATGGTTGTCCAGCTGCCTCTTGAAGGCCTGTAGGGTGGGAGAGCCCACCACCTCCCTAGGTCATGGGTTCCATTGTCATGTTGCTCTCACAGTCAGGAAGTTATTTCCTATCGGTCCTGAACCGATGGTAACTCAGCTTCATCGGTCAGGACAGCCATCAGAAAGCAACTTGTAAGCTTTAACCTGCAAGTGGGGTCCTCTCTGAGGCGGAGTCACCCAAAGCCATCCCCCCCCCCATTATCACACAGGAAAACAATCTTCCAGGATTGTTTGCGCTACTTTCACACTCTACAGCTGTTCGTTTTGCGCCGTTTTCCCGTCGGCACAACACCAACGGCAGTCGCAACTCTGCAAGCAAATCGAAGAGAGACTAGCACCAAGCTGGTTCCTGCTTGAAGGTTGCCCGAGGCTCTGCTCTGACTGCAGTGAAGGACTCAGGCCCAAGGCCAGATGACCCCTTATTCCCCCCCACAACAAGTTATCCAGGTGGGCAAATGAGGTTTGAGAGTTGTTATTATTGGCTCGGCTGTCTCTTATAACCAGATTTCCCAAGCCAAGAGGATCATGGGATGTTACGAGTCTCCCATCTGGGGTTAGCGGGAGTTTCCCCCCCCCCCCCAGCAGTCATGGTGACACAAGTAGCATAGTGGCAGGAGCTGTTGCCAGGTACGGTCATGAATGTCACTACCCGGATGTCCCCCCAACAGGAAAGTTGATAAAAGTCGTCTTATCGAGCTAGGACTTTATCTGGGCAAGGCTCGTTTTCTTTATCGGCTGTGGATCATCCTCTTTTTCTGACTCCTGGTCTGGGCTGCTGGCTCTGTCTCCTGCCTGCCACTTTTGGCTCGCCTCGTGGCTCCTACTCAGTGATGATGGCTCAGCTTTGACACAGGGAGCAAAGGCATGGTCCCTTCCACCGGCTTCCCTTTCAATCCCCGTAATGGCCACCATTGCAAACACCTGGAGATGCTTACAGAGAAAATGGCTCCTGATGACTCACCCTTCTCTTACAAAACCCTGATTTTCTTTCCAAATTGATGCCATGCGTATAAACAATTATTTACTGCGGCTAGAGCCGTGCCCAGACTTGTGTACGACTCTGGCTTTTTGCAAGGCTGCTGTAGTGGTGCCTTGAAAGGCAGGAATAGTGGGGCGTGGCGCCACATCTGATTTGTCACGGCGACCGTCCTCTTTGAAAGAGAGCGCGCAGAGACATGCGGTGCCTTTATGGCCTTCTGTTGGTTTACCAATGTTTGGGCTGAGCAGATTGTGAAAGATTGCAAGCTCCAAGCACATGGACAGAGGACGTCTAGCCCACACCATGGCAGATATGGAAACAAAGCTGCAGCGCTCTGAAAATACAGTGAATTTCAGTTGTTTAGAACAGTGGCCTAAAATGAATTAGAGTAAAACCAAGATAAGAGTAGCAGGCCAGGAAATATACACTCACACTCACAGATATGGATGGATAGATGATTAGATAGATAGATAGATAGATAGATAGATAGATAGATGGATAGCAAGTTGGAGAATTAAAATATCTGGGAAGCCATGGCATGCTCATAAGTATTGAAATGTATAATCATAATCATAATCATAATCATAATCATAATATACATTTTAGCCCTATTCCTGTTACCAAATAGAAGGTACTGAACATGCATTTGTGTAGGCTGACCATATGAAAAGGAGGACAGGGCTCATGTAACTTTAACAGTTGCAGAGCAAAGGGAATTTCAGCCAGCATCATTTGTATGCAATTAGTACCTGGTGAAATCCTCTCTTCATCACAACAGTTAAAGTTGCAGGCACTATACTAGAGTGACCAGATACAAAAGAAGGCAGGGCCCCTGCAGCTTTAACTGTTGTGATGAAGAGGGAATTTCACCAGGTACGAATTGCATACAAATGATGCTGGCTGAAATTGCCTTTTCTCTACAACAGTTAAAGTTACATGAGCCCTGTCCTCCTTTTCATATGGTCAGCCTACATGTGTGTAAGCAAGACCGACCTACCGACCTACCGACCTACCGACCTACCGACCTTCCAGCTACAACAAATGCTCAGCTGGGATGACAAGAAGTTCTGGCGCTTGCCAGTGATGTCATAAGGTGGCGCCAGCAGCTGGCTGGCCCATTGGCTGGAGCTAGGGTGACCCTATGGAAAGGAGGACAGGGCTCCTGTATCTTTCACAGTTGCGTGGAAAAGGGGATTTCAGCAGGTGTCCTTTGTATGCATGCAGCACCTGGTGAAATCCCCTCGTCATCACCACAGTGAAAGCTGCAGGAGCCCTGCCCTCTTGAACAGATACAAAAGAGGGCAGGGCTCCTACAGCTTTCACTGTGGTGATGAAGAAGAGGGAATTTGACCAGATGCCACATGCATCCAAAGGACACCTGCTGAAATCCCCTTTTCTATCCAACTGTTAAAGATACAGGAGCCCGGTCCTCCTTTCCATAGGGGTCACCCTAGCTGGAGCCAATGAAGTAGGTAGCCTGGAAGAAAGGGTGGGATCTCTTGACAGGTTCTAGACATCTCCCAGGAAGGACATAGATGGGGGCAGCAGGGCAGCGGGGGTGGGGGGGCAGCAAGAAGAGAACAGAAGATGGGGAAGGAACCACCGATGAGCAGGACATGAAGAGGAAGGAGGGAGACAGAACACCTGTCCTTGGGGGACGAAGTGACTTAGACTTGGAGGAGGCTTGGCTAGCTATTCATAAGAATGGGCCACTACCGACTCCAGGTTTTGGGGAGTCCCTTGGGCAAAGCACAGTCAATTGCACCCTCCCTCAGCGCGGCTACCTTCTCACCGCTGTGGCCACTGGCTGCTCTCGCTCATTCCTTTTCATTCATTTATTACATTTTTAATCCGCCCCCCTTGCCAAAGCTCTCTGGGGGGGATTACAAAGTCAGTCCTTGTTGCCACTGCTTTGACAGGCAGAGCCTAAGTGGCCATCAACTTCGGTCCCACTGCAGTCCCTTTCCGGATGGGGGAGTCGCTCCAGACCCTTGATCGTTTTGGTTGCCCCTTTCCACGCCCACCCCAGCTCTAGCTGCCGTTGCCTACACATTATGGACAATGAACAGCCCGAGGGATTTACAGGAACATTTCCCCACTCCCGCTTAATCAACAGGCGTTAGGAGTATTAATAATGCAGCCCCGGGTTCAGCAGAACCCACAGAAGAAGGGATGCATTCTTTATTAAACATGCATGCGCCGTTGGTGCACTGGGAAGACCTGGAGGTGCAGTAAATCACCACGGAGGCTCGTTCACAGAATTGGCAGTGACAAAACGAAAAAATATTGTTTGCTTGCTCCATTTACGTCGCATTGCACAACCCCAACCTAGAACCGTTTGCAAAAAAATACCTGTTTTTAGTTCTTAGGGAATCGTATCATGACTGCTGTAGTAATTCTCAAACTCTGTGTTGGGACATTCCAGTGTGTCCCTAGAGAACTATTCATGTGGTCCACGAAATAAACGGATTAAAAACCTGAAGGCCTCAGTGAGCCCAAAACAGGCACTCTTGGCAAACTCCAGCCTGGGGCTGCTCACGGCGTCTCGGCCAGGTCCGCTTTTCTACAGTGGAGGCTGGTGGCCCCAATGTCAAGGGGGCAGGGAATCCGCTCCGGGTTTCAGTCAGAACCGGTCCGAACTCTAAAGGAGCTCTCCAAGGTGCACCTCGGAGAGCTCCTTTAGCGTTCTGATGGGTTCTGACTAAAATCCGGAGCGGATTCACCTCCCCAATGACTTCAGAGCCACCAACCTCAACCACTATTCCAGCGTTGCCTCCATCCAATCAACCTCCACAGATGAGAGAGGAGGTGAATTTCTGCCCAGTTTCTCTGCTTAGATGTGATCGGGGCATTCCATTAATCCTCATGCAGCAGAGGCACAGTAGAATTCCCCCCTTCAAAGGAAGTTACTTGTACTGGACCAGTTCCAGCTTTTGGAAGTCCATTAGGCAAGATGTTCTTAGCAGCCCCACCCCTTTCTAGTGGGCCTTCCTCCTCCTCCTCTTCCTCCTCCTCACGACTTCCTCTCTCTGGCTTTAAAACGTCAATAATGTCAACAAAATTTTATTTGCAGCCCCTGAGAATGGAAATATCTTTCCAGAACGCTGCAGGCTTATTAAAGCATTTTCTGGCGCTTGGGCGTAATACCTTTCTCCTGATTTTGGGCATCCCTTGATGGGCCGCTGCTCTGAGATTGCCTTCTTCCAATTAGACATGGCCAGATCTTGCGTAGAAGCGCAACAGGGAGGGCCCATCTGAGGGTAGAAATTCTGACCCTTGCACACTCTTAACAGCAAACCTCTTTGTTGTAAGGAAAAAAGGTGTGCCTCTAGTTTTTAATTCGGGGGAAGGGGGATGTGATCTTCAGCTCCTTAGAAGTTTGGGAAACATTGTGCCGCTAACTTCGGTGGGACTACGACGCCGAGTGAATGCCTGAAGCCCTGAAGCCTACATAAAACCGTTCCTGTGCTCAATGAAACAATTGGCCGTGCTTATCTGATCTGTCCTCACAACAGCAGCCATGGAACGGGCCAGGATAAGAGACGGGCCTTTTTGAAAGACCACCCAGTTGGTGTCACCCCACCCACCCACCCACCCACTGCCGGGCAGTGCAGGACATCCGACATCTCAGAGGTTCTGTTTTAAGAAAACAGGTGCTTGTTTTCAAACTCCCCAGAAGCCCCTGCCTCTGAATCCCGCTTCCATGCTTTTCCGAACTGGCTGGACAGGTTGTCTCAGTGGTCAGGGGGGAAGGCACTCTGTGTATGCTCCAGGGCACTCTTCTCTTTGTTAATCTTTCGTACATCACAGAGTCAGATCACGGTGCTGAAAAAAATGGTTCCTGTGTTGAACCTGCACTGATATTTAAGCCGTGCTAAATTTGTCCGTTGGTGGATCGTGTAAGCAGCGCCTTAATCAGCGTATGGAAACTTGGGAGATACTACTGGAAGGATGGATCCAAATCGGTAGAGTCATTTTATTAATGTAAGGGATTGTTGTCTGTTTAAAAACAACACTGCATCCTTCTTATCCGGGCCCTTTTTCTCTGTGTCTCTTTGCCAGCGTTCTTCAGAGCAAGATGTTTAATACCACCCAAGATCAGAAAGTGACGTCACATCCTTGCAACCTAACGCAGCGCATCATTTAAGAACGTTTCCATCTTGGCTGGCAAAGGTGCCTTCCTCGTTTCTGAGCTGTAAAATATTGTTGCCAAGTTAGATTTCTTAAGGATTCAGGGAGAGTAACAGCACCTAACAGGTGTACCATAAATGCCAAAACAATATCCACTACAGATAATTCACTCAACATTACCCATTTCTGGCTTACTCTTAGCACTCTGATCACTGTAGCCAGTGGAAGGGCTTTACAGCAGAGTGTGGGAGCATCACAGGTTGATGTGGAACAGAACACATTTAAGGACAAGTAATCTAATGGACTCGAAATTAGACGTTAGGACTGCAGTTCATGTTTTACCTTGAGCCATGCAACTTGCACGCATAATCTCTGTCTTTCTTTCTCCTCTCCCCACTGCACGTGTGGCCCAGAGCAACGCTTTACTACCACACGGGCAATACAAAATATCCATAAAGTCAATGCATCCATCAGGCCACTTTCTTGTCAGACGTTAGACTGGCATCTCCCAGGAGTACAGCCTTCTCTGCACCCTACACCATGTCAGCGACTAAAATTGGGCCACTGTTGTGTACTTGCAAACACCCCGATTTTCACAAGGATGCGTTGCACTCCCAGCGGTTACACATTGCTGACTGCGCATGTCCACTTACGATGTCACTCCCTCTAATGGTGGCCTTAAGTGGTGAGTGCCAACAGAAATGGACCAAACAGGGCCACTGTGAAATAAGAGGAAGGTATCAGCATGTTCAGGGAAACCTCGATGTTTGCAGAAGAACAAAAAACAAATAAGAGTTTCATCACACCGGCGATTTAGTGCACTCTCGCCATGCCTGGAGTGCAGATTTTCAGCATGGTACTCACCTGACGCCGTGCCTGTCCTGCTGACACCCCGCCTCTTCCCCCGCCTTTCCTAGAACACAAAAAGTCTGGATTATTTTCCCTAAGTGCATTTAACATGCCCTAAATCTCCGTGTAGTTTTAAAGGAACTGGGGGCTTGAATGGATTGCATCAAGTCCTGGCAGGGAAAAGCGATCTCTCCAAGCCTCAATATAAAACCCAAACCTTGCATCCCAGGCTTGAAAGCCATTTTAAAATCATGCAACACCTGAATCTCTGCAGAGACAGGATTGTACTCCCTCGATGCCCCCAAAGAGCCAGACTAAAGGATCCTTCCGTTTTTGCCCGGGAGAAAGGCGGTCTGGTTGAAGTGCTCACCTGACAGGACCTGACTAGTGGAAGAAAGAGGAGGGGAGGGGCGGAGGGGAGGGGAGTGGAGCGGAGCGGAGCGGAGCGGAAGAGTGAAGGAGCGAAAGAGCAGCTATTCAGTTGAAAGGGATCATAAGCTTGACGCGCTTCTGCATCAGAGGTAAAATAAAACGCAGAGGCAAACCGGGGGGCGAATTAGGTGTGATGGAGGACTAAATCTAAAGGGGGGAAAGGGGGAGAGAAGAGGCCAATGGAGACTGAACATGCTCAGTAGTACCCATGGAATGTCATGTGTCAGTTGGAACAGAAAAAGGGGAAACTGAGGGGTGGGAACGGAATGCCCTGCTTGGAAGCAATGGGTGGATGGAACCATGAAGAGAAGCACTCCTGTTAGGAAGATACACGCTGTAACATTTTGTTGCGACTCTCTCTGGTGTTGTATTCATTTGCCCTGCAACATCTTGTCCTGCAATGCCTTCCATAGTACAGTGTGTTAGGAAACTAGCCATAACTCCATCCTTTTTAAACCACAAAAAAAGAGAAAGAATGTGGAACGGAATGCCGAATCTCACAGTGGATCTGGCTGTCCTCATTAGAGAACAGCTGCATCTCGGACACTTTTAGCAACACTAGCTAAATGGACAGGCGGTTACGGAGGGGGGGATAGAAAGGAAGTGCCGTGCACAGGCCTTTTGTGTCCCTGAGCATGCCATGGCAGCCCTGCGCCTGCATGTTAAGATGCATCCACTCTTCAGTCAAAGAATGAAATTTTAAGGGCCAAACTGGAAGTGGCAAGGGTTGAGCGTGTGAATGCACCTCCTCCAGGGTCTATAAACTTTTGCAGATGGCAGACAGAGTGGTCTTCAGGTTTCTGGGGAACTTTGGTCAGGAAAGAACATCAGAAGAGCCTTGCTACTGGATCAGACCAAGGGTCCATCTAGTCCAGCACTCTGGACACACAGTGGCCAACCAGCTGCCAACCAGACCCACAAGCAGGACACAGGTCCAAGAGCACCCTCCCACCCATGTTCCCCAGCAACTGGTGCACACAGGCTTACTGCCTTAGATACAGGACATAGCACATAGCCCTCAGGGCTAGTAGCCATTGATCGCCTTCTCCTCCAGGAATTGATCCAACCCCCTTCTAAAGCCATCCAAATTGGTGGCCATCACTACATCTGGTGGAACCAAAGACTTTCGCAATTCATTGAGCTGACGTGTCTTAAGGTGGCCACGTGTCCTCTTTTGCAGTCCTCTATTTAAAGGGCTGCTAGAGGGCTGTCCTACGTTCTGAAGGCATCCTCTTTTTGAAGGGCTGTCTAGGCCAAATCCGGTTTAAAAAGAAGGATCCATAAAAAACTGTAAGAAGGGAGAGCCTGGTCTGATCCAGCACGGCTGTCCTCACGTTCCTTCTTGGCCAAATAAAAGTCGCTGTTCCTTGTGAAGCTGTTTCTTGGTCAATGTGGCTCTCCAGAGCTCTGGCAACCATAACACTCCCCTGTATCTTTGGCAGATAATCACCACTTCTGGCGTTGGGCCCTTTTATCTCCTGCTCTCTGAGGTTGAGCGGCTCCTCCACACCCACTATCTCTTTATACCATTAAGAGAAATCCCACCCCACACGCCCAGGCCCTGCAGAGCTAATGATGCTCTTTCTGCCAGCGAGGTTTCTGTCTGGCTCCAGCCTCCCTGTTGCACCAGGAAAGCTCCGGCTGTGAAAAACACAAGGATCCATTTGAACGGGGCTTTGTCTGCCCAAGCTCCCACCCGGCCGGTCCGAAAGCATTTCCGACTGCGCAGAATTTCCCAAAACAATAACAACTATCCTCGAGCGACCGCCGGCAAACGTGTCTTGAGAGGGAGCAGCTTTCACCATCATGCAGCGCAGGCGTCAACCTTTAGAGCGGCAACCCTTAAAGGTGCTTGGCTGGCTGGAATTGTAGGACTTTTCTCTGTGTACACATGCAAATTCATTTCTTACGCTGAATTTGCAATTGCTTTTGAAAATAATGGGAGGCAGAACGTAAGTGGGAGCAACGCCGTTGCAGATTGCGCTGCTATTTGTGGAAGGTTTTTGTTGCCGGTCTTTCAAGAGAGAGTTACATTTCAGATGCACCGGGTATTATTTCAGCTTCTGTGTCGTACACCTTTGTTCTGATATGTTATGGCGCAACCGAAGAATGGTTAATGTAACCTAATTCTTTCTACTCAATCCCTGAGTCCAGAACTCCCTGAAATTTACTATGAATTCATTCTGATGTGGCTGCAATGGCTGGCAGGGGATGATGGGCCTCCAGCTCCTCTGTTTGGGTCCAGGTTGGGCAGGATTGGGTTTGAGCATGGAGTGTGAGCATGGGAGTATGTGGAATGTGGTGCAACCATGGAGTAGACAAAGAACAGGTCAGAAGGCAAACATGTATTGAGCACGTTTATTGTTTTATGTTATCCAAAAGATGGCACTCAAGGCAGCTAACAGTAATAAAACACAAATTAAAAAACAAAAGCGTAATTAAAACAGCATAAAAAATTAAATACACAACAATGAGTTAAATAAATGGCACCCGGACAGTGAAACCCCACTTCTGCAACAGAACAGCTTCCGGGTCAAAGGCCGACCTGCATACAAATGCCAGCCAGTGAAAGGACAACAGAAAGGAGCAGTGGAGGCTGGCGGATCCAATGTCAGTGGGACGGTTCTGGCTGAAACCCAGAGCGGATTCACTCCCCCTACTGACATCAGAACCACCAGGCTCTGCTACAGAGACAGGTAACTCTGTCTACATGCGGGGAAAGCCCCAGGGTGGCGCTGCGTTGGAGCTGCATTGCTTATACGATGCAGCAGCCACTGCAGACCCATCCCAGGGCTTTCCCCCAAAACAAAACAAAGTTGGGGAATAACCCCAACTTTTTTCTCCGGAGCGAGGCAAGGACGGCCCATCCGCCATCTATCGCTACTTCAGAGTCACAGCGGAGGCGTGGCCAGGCAGATTGGTCACCGTCCGCCAAGGCAGGGGGCGGGCCAGCCGGCCGAATGGCTGCCGTAATGCCCCCCCCCCCACTGTCTCTGGAGAAGAGCCTCTTTTTTGCTTGGGAAGTTCCCGGTTCCCTTCCTGAGCTGGATGTCAATACGCGGGGAAAGTCCTACGAGGTAAGGGGGGGAATGCCAGGGAAGGGCAGTTGGCGGTGGCTCCACTGATCAACGTAAACCACGCGCTCGCTCCTCGGCATGGGGATTACCTGTCGCAACCCCGCAGGAGTGAAACCGCGGGGAGGGGGAGGGGGTCGGGGGTTCATGGAGCCAATGAGTCGTCATCAAGACAGGCCCTAGCCTCCCTCAGCAGGGAGTTCCAGTCATTGTAACAAGAGAGTGTCGTGTACTGGACACCGCATTAGACCAGGTCAGGCTATTTGTTAGACCAGCATTGTCTCCTCCAAAGGAAGGGCAACCACTTTTGGGACAGAGGGTTGATTACGCCTCCATCACAGAGCAAGCCAGTGGGCTGGATGATATCAAGGGGCATGGCCTCACCCCAGAAGCCCCTCCCCCTCCCATGACATCATCTGTCTCACTTTTTTGAACTCCTCTAATGCAATGGATTAAAGACCTAACAGCACTAGCAACCTGGGGTTTGAATTGAGGGAGCGCCTCCCACCCTCCCTGGCATGTGTAGAAAAGAGTCTTGTTTCCGTCATTTAACTTGTGCGGAATTGTTCCTTGCAGCCCCTGCTTCTGAGTAGACAAAAGATTGCGCTGTAAGTCTGCAACCCTAGGCACAGGTAGAGCCTATCTACACTACTGCTGAGTAGACAAAATATTGTGTGGTAAGTCTGCAACCCAAGGCACACTTAGAGCCTATCTACACTACTGCTTTAAAATGGTTTAAAACGGTTTATAACAGTTTTGAGAACTGTTGGGACCCAGGACAATCTCCAGATACAGTTTTCAAAACATTTTCAACGTGTTTTATCCTGCGTGCGTAGATAGGCTCTAATTTGGGAGTAAGCCCCGTTGAACACAATGGGACTTACTTCCAAGTAGACATAAGTCTGCACTGTAAGCCTGCCACCCTAGGCACCCTAGCCCCACTGTGCTTAAGGGGGTGTTCTTGGTGCGGTGGGGGATCAGAGCTACTTCCCTTTGTTGCAGGGAGGCATTTTACCCTCTTCTCCCTCCGATCGCGGATGCAGAAAGTCCTACCTTGGCAAGTTCATAGCGTAATGCCAGCTTTACGCCCTGCTGATTTTGTGCCATTAAGGGTTTATTCCAGCTTATCTCTGAACTTTTTAAAAATGAGATAAAGGCGGAGGACACGTGGGAGACGTCCTGGCTGTTGACAACATCCTGAAATCAACCCGCAAACTTCCGTGAGTGGCCAGTCAAGAGCATGCTATAAATTGCTCGTGTAGAAAAGCCCTCACTGAGGGAGCGGGCCCATTGGAGGTGCCTTGCCTCAAGGGCCTCCAAAACCTGGAGTCGGCCCTGACTCAATTCCTGGCTGATCCAGGCACCGTTACTAAGCAGTCTGTGCTAATAGCACCTGAAAAGGCTGTTTTCAAATGGTTCTGGGAGAAGGCTGTGTGTGCCTAATTGCACCGCTTGCATGATAATTAGACACTAATGGCTTATTAAAAGCAATCAGCAGAGTCCTGCCGTAGTTTTCTTTTGAGGGAGCCCCCGCAAGCCCCCGCTGTAAAGAACACTCGCCATCATCATCATCACCTCCCATCTCATTAACAGCGGCTGTTAAAAAATCTAAATGAATGATCCACTTCCCTGTAAAGTGTGGAGCAGAGTCAAGAGGAGGGGGCCTTGTTCGTTCATTCATTCGTTCTGAGCAGGCAGGGAAGCCTATGCCAAGAAGCAGAGCCGACACGACCTGAGCAATCCATCAGGGAGGCAATTACCCGAGCTATGCATGACCTGGCCAGGGCGTGCCCCACCATCCTCCGCAAAATCTCAAGGGACATGTCGGGGCAGAGGGTCACCCCTCGGACTCTGTATGGCAGCCCCTTGGGATGATATACCATGCCTAGTTGGAAGACAGCAAGGCAGGTGGCTTTTGCCCCCGTTGGCATCCCTCGGATGGGGCACTTGTTCACGGCATGTATTCATCGCCCGAATCTGATTCTCCTCAAGCAGGACCGGGCCAAAGCAAAGCGTTTTTAAGGTCCCATTTATTTTGACAAGAACGGTTTAAGCACACACTTAATCCCTTGGCTGGAATCATCCGTCTGTCTTCTCTGAAGGCACCTAGGTGCGGTCTGCCGTGTTCGCACCCGTTCTCTCCGCGGGGAATTCAGGGGCCTTTCCTTTCAGGGGTTAACTTGAGCCTGGAGAGCAAACATGTGGAGCGCTCCACCTTGGGGCTGGAGTTTGCACTTCAATAGAGTTTTGATCCCTTCCATCCTGGTGAGCTGATGATGTGTACATCTACACTATACATTTCAGCCTCTGTTTTTTGTATTTGTTTTTTAAGACTGTACGCTCCGAGGGCAGGGAGCGGCCTTCTTCTTTGATCATCTTGCTTGCGAAACGCCATGCGCAGCGGCGGTCCTGTATCCACAGTTGTTATATCATCCTCCTCTAGATATGGTTCCATCTCGGTTAGTTTTTAAACAGACCTTAAAAACGTGCCTGTTTTACTCTGCAGTTGATTAGGTGCATTGTGAGCTTAGCTTTCAATGTTTTGAAAAATCAGCTGTTTTACTTTTGTAACAGAGTTTTGAAATTTGTCTTTTAAAAAAAAAAAAGCAGTATGGTGGGTTTTTTTAAATCCTGTTTCGTGAGGCCACTTCAGAGGTCTTTGACCTGAATGGTGGCATATAAATACTATGAGGCAGCCTTCCCTAACCTGCTGCCCTCCTGATGTGTTGGAATACAACTCCCATCATCCCCCAAGCAGTCCAACAAATCTGGAGGGTGTCAGATTGGAGGAGGCTGCTATAAACGAACAAATAGAGAGATTTCAAAATGTTTTGAGCCTGTTTTCATTGTTATAGCCTGAAGCAGGCAGCCAGATAGAGCAGGGGTGCAGAGCTTCAGGCCTACAGGACAAATCTGGCCCAGCTGGGGTCCCGAAATGGCCCTCTCTGGTTCTCCAGCTGACCGTGCCCTTCCCAGGGAATCATCCCCTTCCCCAACCTAACAAATGCTGGTATGTTGTGGTACTTTGGCCTTTGGGCCCACCTGTGTTGCCTTCCACCCTGCCCACCTGGAATGCGGACCCCTCCCTAACAAGGGCCCGGGTGCCAGAGGCTGGCATTGCCGGGCAAATGTCAAGGCCCCAGCAGAGCCCACCTGAGGAGCGCGCCTGAGCTTTAACCTTTTTCAGCCACCGTGCGGTCCTCTCTGCACAGCTAACGGGAGGTTGGAGTAATCAGTGCTCGAGCCTATTGTGGGCAGTATGCCCGTGGGGATGGAGTGGTATATTGGGGGTACACAAGGCATGAAGCCTTGGGGGGGCCCTGGGACTAGGGGGGCCGAATGTCAAGGAGGGCGAAGAGCCTGAGCCCTTCATGCACCTTGAAGAACAGCCAGCTATACTGAAACTGCCACAGCCACGGAACCATGATCACCGGCTAGTAAACACTGCAGACGAAATGGCTGTTAAAAGGCAGAGCTGCAGGGCCTTGTTGAAAAGTTGGCAACAAGAGAACCGTAGATCACGGGAGCCAGCGGGCATGTTTCATTTTCCGTTCGCTTCCGTTGGCATCTCCTTGCAGCGGGCTCTTCATGGGCCTTCAGGGCCACATGGTGTCCTTAAACAGCCTTAATCTCTACCCCTGCCCGTCCTCCACTCCTTCCCGTCGCTGTTTCCACCACTGTAAACAAAACAAGACTCTGTTCTATTTGGGCCCAGATCCTCCGTGTGGCTGCCAAGGGAGAAATGTACGAGTTGTTGCAGCCTCATTATTCCTGGAAAGTTATTGCATAGTTTCAGCATTATGGCAAATTCAGCGACGGCTGCAGAACACAGTGGCTCCGTCGGGAGAAGGAAAAGAGAGGAACAATTCAGTGATTTTAGGTAAAAGCTTTTTTGGATCCCTCATTAAGGCCATGGCGAGATGCAAACAACGGCAGGATTCCAGCACCCTTCACAGGATGGGTTGCTTGGAGTCTTTTGGAGGTAGGAGTCAATGTACCCCACCCATCTCTGCATACTAGAAATATCAACCTCTATTAATAAAATTTGTATTTATTTAAAGATTTTTTTTTTACCCACCTTTAACTGCCCTCACAAGATGACTTACAATCTTACAAAAGCTTCAATATACCGATTACAATTCAACACGCACCTAACAGTAGTGGTAGCAGAAGCAGCAATGATTTATAAGCAGCAAATGCTGATTGGAATACATATATCTTTGGGGGTTTTGTTATTTTTTAAAAACCAGCAGGGATGAGGCCATATGTACCTCCCTGAGGAGACAGTTCCAAAGGTCTGGGGCTACCACTGTGAAGGCCCTGTTCTTAGCACCTAATTTGCTATTGCTTTGCTACCTCGTGTTAAAAGGGCAGTTAGCAGAGAAAGAAGGGGAAAAAAGTAGGGGTGTGCACGGACCCCCCGGATCGGATCGGGACCCGGATCGGGACCTCCAATTTTGTCCCGGACCGGTTCGGACAAAATCGGAGGCCCCCCGGACCGGATCGAGTCCGATCCCGACCCAAAAATCGTAAATTTTTGGATCGGCCGCCATTTTTTTCCCCATAGACTTGCATTGCAATGCAAGTCTATGAGGAAAAAATGGCGGCGGGTGGCTGAGGGGGGGCCTAACTCCCTCCCCCCCCCCGGGGCCGTCCGCTGTGGACGGCCCCGGCAGGTAAGCCCCCTCCCCCGCGCTCCCTACCCCCCCTGGGGCTGCCCGCTTCCATCCGCTGGCGCCCGCGGGCGCCAGCGGATAGAAGCAGACGGCTCCGGGGGGGGGTAAGCCCCCTTCCCCGCCACTGCTTACCTTCTCGGCCCGTCCGCTCCCGTCCGGCGCCGGCGGCTACTACCAGCGGGCTCCGCGGCCTACTCTCGAGTAGCGCGCCGGGTGATGACATCACCCGGCGCGCCACCCTGGAGTACGCCGCGGAGCCTGCTGGTAGTAGTAGGCGCCGGCGCCGGGACAGGAGCCGCCGGGACGGGAAGGTAAGGGCCCCCCTCCCCCCTCCGCGCGCCCCCTCCTCCCCTCCACGCACCCCCTGCTTACCTTCCCGGCCCGGCGGCTCCCGTCCGGCGCCGGCGCCTACTACTACCAGCAGGCTCCGCGGCCTGCTCTAGAGTAGTGCGCCGGTGATGACATCACCCGGCGCGCCACCCTAGAGCAGGCCGCGGAGCCTGCTGGTAGTAGTAGGCGCCGGGACGGGAGCCGCCGGGACAGGAAGGTAAGGGCCCCCCTCCCCCCTCCGCGCGCCCCCTCCGCGCGCCCCCTCCTCCCCTCCACGCACCCCCTGCTTACCTTCTCAGCCCGTCCGCTTCCGTCCGGGGCCGGCGGCTACCACCAGCAGGCTCCGCAGCCTGCTCTAGAGTAGCGCGCCGGGTGATGACATCACCCGGCGCGCCACCCTAGAGCAGGCCGCGGAGCCCGCTGGTAGTAGCTGCTAGTGCCGGACGGGAGCGGACGGGCCGAGAAGGTAAGCGCCCCCCTCCTCCCCCCCCCCGCTGTCCACTTTCATCGGTGGGCGCCCGCTGGCGCCCGCCAATGGAAGTGGCGGTGGGCGCCAGTGGGCGCCCGCCGATCCGCCGATCCGCCGAACCGGTTCGGAGCCTTTTCGGACCGGTTCGGATTGGATCGGCCGATCCAGCTGCGGGATCGGAAATCGGATAATTTATCCGATTTCCCACTGGACCGGACTCGGATCGTGGATCGGGTCCGATCCAGTGCACATCCCTAGAAAAAAGGCAGAACAGAATGAGGGTTTATTAGTCCTGCATGCATACAAGGCTTTAAAAAAGGGGGGGGGGGGAGACCACACCCTTCTTTAGTGAAGAAAAGGCAAAATAGTTTTCTCATGATATTCTTGCATATAATATGTAGGTAAAGCGTAGAGTTTCAAACAGAGTTTGTTCAGTCCATTTTTTTGTGTTCTATAACACCAGCAGAGGGGAGGGAGAGAGAGAGAGAGAGAGAGAGCAAACACAACTGCTCTCAGCAATGGTGGAGGTCAGTGAGATGGGGTGGAGGAAAGAGAGGAGCAGGAAACCACACTGTAGGCTATAGAGATCCTAAGGCTAGCTATGCCCCAAATCCCCATTGCATTAACAACCTGTGACACTGCCCCCTACCTGTAACTTGCAGATGAGGCTGCAACATTCCCAACACTGCCAGCCTCATGGTTGGGCCAGGCGGAAGGGCCGCTGATGCTTATCGTAAGGATTGAGCAGGCTCATTACAGGTCCAGGTAACATGGTCCCAAAGGACACGGGATCAGACCAAAGGTCCATCTATTCCAGCATCCTGAACACACAGTGGCCTACGGGAACTCACAAGTAGGGCATGAGTGCAACAGTACCCTCCCACCCATGTTCCCCAGCAACTGGTGTACAGAGGCATGCTGCCTCTGATACTGCTGGTAGCATTTAGCCATCAGGACTAGCAGCTATTGATCGCCCGATCCTCCATGAATTTGTCTACCTCCATTTCAAATCCACCCAAATTGGTGGTCATCACCACGTCTTGTGGTAGCGGATTCCACTGTTTAATTCTGCGCCGTGTGAAGAAGTTCTTCCTTTGATCTGTCCTGAATCTCCAACCAATTAGCTTCATGGGATGGCCTCCACTGGTTTCTAGTATTGTTGGAGAGGGAGAAAAAATTCTCTCTATCCACTTTTTCCACACCATGCATGATTTTGTACACTTCTGTCGGCTCCCCTCTTACTTATCCTTTTTTCTCCGCTTAAACAGCCCCAAATGTTGTAACCTTTCCTTGTAGGCAAACACAGCAAAGGGCCTCCTGCCACCTCAAAAGTGAACAGCAAAAACCTCATCATGTCTACTCATAGGCTCAATTCGGACGACACGATAGTCAATGGTGGGGTAATAATCAACTTTACAGTTGTTCAACTAGGGGGTACTCCCCACTCAATATGGCAATAAATAATCAACTGTGGTGTGGATGAGGATCAGCGCTGAGTTGACTATGGCAGCATTCGGAGGACACAATAGTCAAAACAACTGACGATTGTTTCCCCCACACCAGTTGTTTATTGTGTCGTCCGAATTGAGCCATAGACTAGTCCACTTCCTCAGAGACTTAAAGGCAGATCTACACCAAGCAGGATATGACACTTTGAAAACAGTTTGAAAACTGTATATGGAATGTGTCCTGGTGCCCAACAGTTCTCACTACTGTTATAAACTGTTTTAAAGCAGTGGTGTAGACCCTGCCACGAAGTATAGTCCTCAGTTGGTAGATGCAGGCATGCATGCAAAAACACAGAAGAGAGAAAAAGCTCATCAGTCATGGCAAAAAAAAAAAGCATGAAATGTACGAGTTAACTGTACACACAAGGAGAACGGCACACGTCCTTTCACAATGGCAGCTACTGGTGAAAATGGTAACTTTCTACCTATTCTCTGCTTATTTAACACTGGTAATAGGAGAGATATGGAGCGTCATCACGCAGGGGGAAATTGCGTTTCCTTACCGTCGCTTCTCTGCACTTTCTCATTCTTTCCGGAGGGGAAAGAGGAAGTAAACAAAGACCACCTGGTCCATTCACAGGCTGCTTTTATCGCGCCGCTTTTCCTGCACACAGCAGGAGATCGCGGCACATTCCAACTTTTTTTTAAAAAAAAAGTCGGATTCAAAGGGGGTTATTTTGTGACGGAAAACCGAGCGGGAGGCGCGGGAGGATGGGCGCACGTCTAAAGGACGTGCGCCCATCCATAAGTGCGCAGTAGCGAGTGTGCGATAAAACACTTCTCTGATGAACCTCTAAGACTTCAGGGATGAGCTACATGCATGAACTCACAGCCTCGTGTGTGGCCTCTGCCACACACACAAAACCTGCACCGCCGAACTTCAAAGATCGGCTGGGGCCCAGCAGGTAGACTTTGCAGGCTGGATCATGTGCTTAGGCCGCTAGGTGTCAACATCTCTTATTGTACAAACAAACACCCACTAGAATAGGATGAAGCTGAACTGAAATCTAGAGGAAAATCAAATTAATGTATTATTATTATTAGCAGCAGCAGCAGCAGCAGCAGCAGCAACAGCATTTCTTCAGGGTGGTTTACAATAATGAAACCAAATAACAATGAAATAACCAAAAATAAAAATAATGAGGCAACAATATTTATTTATCATAAAATCATAAAGAAACATTAAAAACATGAAACGTGCTAAAAACATTGCAAATTGACTATGAAATAAAGATGCTTGCAGAGCTGGATACCGTTTGACGTTTCCAGGTAGATCTCAGGAATGAGTCCCACGGCACGAGGGCGAAGCTGTTCCCTTCAAGAGCTGACATGGTTGGGGTCCCTGCCCCCATGCCCACCCCCACCCCACCCCCGTTCTGGCTCTGGGCCAGGTGAGTGACCTGCTATCACATATGTGTACGGTGACTCATTGTTGCGACAGACCACTGTGGACCGCTGTTCAAACACATTTTTTTTTACCTGCCTTTGGAATGTGGCGCAGCTACTGACCTTGAGATGAAAGAACTCCAGCAGGGAGAGATACGTGGGGGCAGAATGAGGAAGGGGCTTTTTTTCATCACCCAGGACAAAAAGGGTGAAAGCCAGAAAAGCAGAAGGGAATGGTAGCGTCGGGACAGAAACTTGAAACAACATTTTTGTCAGGTTTGAGCAATTCCCCTTTTCCCCAACCTGGCATCCTCCAGTTGTGATGGACTACGATGCCTATCTTCCCAAGCTGGCGTGGTAGGTGGCTGGGGATGATGGGGTTGCGATCCAACACATCCGGAGGGTGCCAGCTTGGGGAAAAGTGGCACACTAGGGCAAATTTTCCAAAGGAACCTCCCCGGTTTTGACTTTCATTCCTACCCCCGGGTGGAGGTGGGGTTAGTTTTCATTTAAATGAAATCGGTCTGGCCACCCAAATTGCTGCGGCAACAAATGGAGATGGGAAACCTTTGAAAACGAGAACCGCTTGCCAGGAGGAGGTGGTGAGGGACGTTCTGGCTGTGCCAGGACTGCTCACCACAAAGCAGATTCCCAGCTGTCAGTGTTGAGCTGCTGCTGAACACGGCTGCGCAGGTCCCAAGGACTGGTGCCTATGGATAATGGCCACAGGCCTGGAAACGTTTCCCCACCACTGTTCCAGGGCCAATGCAACACCCAAGAGAGATCCGTCCTCCTCCCCTGATGTCCACTGAGGAACTTCTGCTGTAGACCAGGGGACTTGGTGGGGGACTTGGAACAGGGCCTTCTCAATAACCGCACAGATTATTTGTAACTCACTTTACACCATCCTTACAGCCGAATCCATTATGTGAGCGTCATCGGACAAGCGTTTTATTGCATGCTCATTACTGCCCACTTATGGATGTTTGCGGATCCTTTCGAAAACGGCATCTGTCTCCTGCGCGTCTCCTGCTCTTTCTTGCCTTCTTCCCATCACAAAATAGAGCCCGGTAAATTCGGGTTTTTTTAAAAAAAAACGAAATGTGCCGCCATTTCCTGCTTTGTGCAGGAAAAGCAGCGCAATAAAAATGGCCCCTGAATGGGCCTCGTGGTCATTGTTTCCTTCCTCTTTCTTCCCCTGTGTGAAGAAAGAGGAAGTACCGTGAGACAGAAACAGGGGCAAAGCCATGGTAAGGATAATCGATTTCCCCCCTCTCTGATGACGCTCCATGTCTACTTGGAAGAAAGTCCCATTGTATTCAGGGGGCTTACTCTCAGGTAAGTGGGTATAAGTTTGCAGCAATTCTGTTCATCGTTTGATTTAAAATTTACCTGGTTTGTCACGCTTTCCGTCTAGATAGACTTTGTTTTATTTATTTATTATTATTTTATTTATTTTTATTGCATTTATATCCCACCTTTTTTCCTTCAAGGAACCCAAAGTGGCATGCATAACCCTCTGCCTCTCCGTGTTTATCCTCACAACAACAACCCTGTGAGGTAGGTTGGGCTTAAGAGTCTGTGACTGGCCCAAAGCCACCCAGTGGGCTTCCATGGCTGAGCGGGGATTAGAACCCGGATCGCCCAACTCCCAGTCCAACGCTCTAACAGCTACATGATTTCAGTGGCTGAGTCGTGGCATAATTTCTTTAGCATTGGGATTGTTGGCGTTGATTTATAGTTGAGCGATGCTTTATATTTTGGATTTTAAAAGCCTTTTATAAATACATTTTAAACAACAATGATAAGGCGGCAGCAAGAGCACACGGCACAGCCGGGGAGAAAACGGATTCCTTTGTCAATCGACAACTCCCTGCAGCGCAGGATCGATATGAACTGTTGACGCTCCTGCTGCTGTTACTCATGAACTGCTGCTCTGAAAATAATCGTGTTTTCCTGCTCGTAAAGGGCATTAAATATGTATGGGGAACTGGAGAGAGTTACACAACCTGTCGTGGGCTTCCCTGCTCATACTCCAGGCCAGGCCAGCCCTCCCATGAGGCAAGGCGAGGTCGCCCTAAGACAGCCACTTACACATGATGTAACATGGCATAGGGTTGCCGCCCCACCTTGGGAGAAAGAAGGTGCGCCAAAAGACGCCCAATAAAAGCAGCCTGATGCCGTGTCCTGTGGCAAAAAGCCTGCAGCTGGAAAGAGGAGAACGTTGTGTACCTTGATCTTGACTTGCTGAAAGGAAAAGTAGGACCGGAAGCAATCGAATTCCTATCTGAAGGGGAAGGTTGAGGCGGAAGGAGGAACACAAAAGGCCGGATTCCACGCCTACCTTTAGCTGCTCATCTGGTCCCACCCAGAGCAGCCTGGGAAAAGGCATGCAGAGACCCAGATGTTTGACAAGTGCCTTGAATGATGTCTTCATGGCCTCCGAATGTTGGAAGAAAGAAAAGCTACGTTCTATTTACCGCATGTGTATCCCCCGTCCCTCCTCCTCCAGTGAGATCAGGGTGGCATGCAAGGGGACGGTCTGGTTTTATCCTCTCAATCGGACAATAAATTCAATTCATGGAGATTGTGGCTAAATGGATCCTCCAAGGACAGAGGAAGAAGATCAGAGTGGTTCATATGGGGCTCACTTAGAAGCACGCCAGGCGGTGCCCGCTTGCATATCATCAAAAGAGAAGAAATGCATCACTGAAAAAGAAAGCAAAAAAAAAGCACAGATTTGCATTTTAAAAAGTAAATGCGCTCATTTATAGGGACAGATGCTGATTCAGATTTAATTAGAATTTAAATAGAAATTGTTGTACATTGATATAAATTGTTGTAAATTGAATTGTTGTAAACTGCCCAGGGTGCTTTGTCTATTGAGCGATATAGAAATGAAATAAATAATAAAAAATAATAAAACTAAGATACATTTCTATGTACTTGCTGCCCAGGTGGAAATTTGTGATGTGGGCACGTTCAAGGCCTCTGTTCTCCCTCCTTACAGTTCTTGGTCTTTAAACTGGACATGGGGGTACATCTTGACGAGGGGTTTGCCCCGGGATGGATCCGCAGTGGTGGCAGGTCATCTATATGACGCAGCCGCCATCGTCAATCCATCCAGGGGCAAACCCCCAAAGCTCAGATTAAAAAAAGTCAGGCACTTACCCCGACTTTCTTCGCTTGCAGCTGGGCACCAACGGCATTTGCCCACTTTCACCTTGCTCCAGAGTCGCTCCGGAGGCATGCCACAGCCGATGGCGACCCCTGATTGGTCGTAATCGGCTGGACAGGGAAGGGGCGGATTGCCTCTTCCCCTTTCTTTTAATTTTTTATATGTTTGCATTTACGGATAAACTTAAAAACACAAACAAATAAGGCTGCCCCACCCCCCACAGCACCCGTGGGGGGTGGATTTCCGGGGAAGCCCTGATACATCTCCCTCGAGGGTGCAGGGGGGAGGCTGCGGCCGTGTGGGAGTTGCCTGGAAGCCAAGGTGAGGGACTCCCTGCCGCCGCAGTTGCCGCCGCCACAGTTGTCGCTGCTGCCACTGGGAGATTCAAGGGAGGAGAGCCGGATCCGGGAGCTGCATGTCCCTCTCTTCCTCCCACTCCGGCTTGGGTGGGTCGGCACCGGTGATCAGCACAGTGGCAGCAATTCCGCACTTGCGCTCCTTCCCATGCAGATGCCGGGAAGAGGCGCAAATGCGGAAGTCCGAGGCCTCGCGGCGCCGATGCGGCGCCGTCAGGACAAGTCCGTGGACTGGGCAGCCCTTCAAGGAGAGGACACCTTCAAACAGATGTTATTCTCAATGTTATTTTCAGTGCCGTGTTATTTTCCAACACTCTCCTAAGGAGAGTTTGCAATCCCAGTGTCTTCTTAGAGAGGCCTAAAATCGACAGTAACGCACAAACCTCAACTGACTGTAAAAACACGGTGGTAAGAATTTGGACGGCATGCGCACATGCCCAGTCAGCATAAATCGCAGCATTTCAGCAGAGCAAATGTTTTCGGCGAAGGCTTTGTCATCCGAGCATGAATCAGGCTCCTGCGGTCTGAGCCCAGGGCTCCGAGGGGGGGGGGAGTAAACTGGCAAGGGGAGGCCAGAAAGTCAAGTTCCAAAATATGCTGGAGCCCTTTGCAACATGGAAAACCAGCCCTGCGTTTATAGCAGGGGTGCAGAACAGCAAGCTCAGGTGCCAAATCCGGCCCTCCGGGGAATCCCAAAAGGCCATGCCCCCTTTTCCACAACCACCAATCGCTTGGGAGTTTCAAGCGTTTGTGGAATTCCCCCCCCCCCCCCCGTTCGGACAGGTTAAAATGTCTCTCCTACAGCTTCCTTACTGGCTCTAAGAGCTTTAAGCTAAAATATGCTAGTATTTTTGCCCCTCCCCTCTGCCCTTTGCCTTTGGCGCTGGCCGCCACAGGAATCCCCCTCCCCTGAGCTTCTTTGGGAGAGAACTTGGCCCTTGGGCAGTTGTATAGAAAAAGAATTTCAGCAGGGGTCATTTGTATGCATGCAGCCCCTGGTGAAATCCCTTCTTCATCATAACAGCTAAAGCTGCAGGAGCTATAGAGCGACCAGATACAAAAGAGGGCAGGGCTCCTGCAGCTTGAACTGTTGTGATGAAGAGGGGATTTCACCAGGTGCTGCATGCCTACAAAGGACACCTGCTGAAATTCCCTTTTCTATGCTGCTGTTAAAGATACAGGAGCCCAGTCCTCCTTTCCATAAGGTCACCCTAGGAAAAATACCGACGGCACCTGAAATAAGTGGCTATATTTGCCGGGCTGTAGACATTTCCTGATTTCAGATAAGTATGGTGAGGACTAGAGCTGTAAAAGTTGTTGTTCCTTCCACTTTGTATACAAAGCTTGCAGATAAGCTGGGATCAGCGTAAAGAACTTGTTTACCCGGTAAAGCGATTTCAGCCCTGTCGTACGTAGGGAATTTTTCATATTCTCAAATGTGATAAAAAAAGGAAATACTGGTGTCCAGTGACCAATGGCCTCTTTTCTCTAGTTAATAACTAAACACATCTTTAATGGACAGCAACGGCTAGAAGGTGCTTGATGAACATTGACAGCTTTTAATGGCTGGTGACTACCAGCTGTCGAACACATCCGACCTGCTTGGATTGAGTAGAGACTAGAGAGGAATTGTTTGGCTGTTTGAATGTAACCAGCGAATGAGAGAGAAGTCTGACTGGCAAGAAGGAGATTTGGTAGCAGTGGAAAAGAGGGGAGGTCCCAAGAGCTGTTTGATTTGGTAAAAACTGATGCTCCTTTCCAAACTTACATTTCTTGCCTGGATAATTGCCATGCGCAGTGTGGATATTAGCAAATAAACACTGTAAGTACTCTGTCTGTGCAAGGAGAATCTGAACCTCTAAAAAGGGGGTGGGCAACTCCTGGCCCGCCTACAACTCCCATCAGTCTTAGCCAAAATTGCCAATGGTGAGAGATCATAGGATTTACAGTCTAAACATCTGCTCTAAAAACTGTCCCTGGAATTACCTGGTTCTCAAGGAAACCGGGTCATGGCAACCTGTCACAGACACCCTTTTCCTTCTACAAACACACGCTAGCTTTGAGGAGGGAAGCAGTGGGCTATCTGTCCCTAGAGGTATTCAAGCAGAGATGGGACAGCCGTCTGTCTCTAGGGATGCTTTAAACTGCATTTTTGCACTGAGCAAGCGGTTTAGACTCGATGGCCTAAATAGCCCTTTCCAATTCTATGATTCTATCAATTCACCTTGCAAGTTCAGTTGCACTGAAAACAAAATGCCCCTTCTTTCAGGATCCTCAGGGAAAAAAGATCTCTGCCCATACACACACACACACACACACACACACTGAATTCCTGAGGGATGCAACCAATTGAAATAAGAATCTATATTTCTAATAAAGCGATTGGCAAAACAGGAATAAATGTATATTAGTACATTTTCATCGAAGATTTCAGCTTTGGCCTTCATCAGTGACAGTTAGTAAAGATGGTACCATCAGTCACTGATGAAGGCCGAAGCTGAAACCTTTGATAAAAATTAACTAATATACATTTATTCCTGTTTTGCCAATTGCTTTATTGTGTGTGTGTGTGTGTGTGTGTGTGTGTGTGTGTGTGTATGTATGTATATGTGTGTATATATATATAACGTTGCACTCAGTATACTATTTTGATGTTTAATATTTTGTTTATATTTTATAGTTTAATGCAATGTGCTGGTTGAATTTCATCCTTCTTTTCACTGGCCCATCTTAAAAGACAGGAGAATTTGACATTATTTTTACAATAAATAAATACACGTTATTTTTAAATCAGCTTCATTGAGACTGGAAAGTGTCGACTTTCTTAAACTTCAGACTGCATCCCCTTGCAGAACATATCCTAGTGCGAATCTCAGTGAAACACTATGAGGCTTCCTTTCCAAGTAAATATGAACAAGAGCAGGCTACGTGGCTACAATCCTATGTAAACCGGCCAGAGAGCTTCGGCTATGGGGCGGTATACAAATGTAATAAATAAATAAATACAATCTTACACACACTTACCTGGGAGTAAGCCACATCGATTGCCTTGCTAATCGATTGCTTAAAAGTGAGGCAGTTTCCAAAAACTTTTCAGTGATAGATCGGTAACGACTTTTTTGTTCTTTCCAAGCAGTTTCTTGATGACATCAGAGTGAGAATAAAAAAACCGAAGCCGAAAGTGGAGGTCGGCCAGGCGCGTCGGCTACCGTCCCATGAAGAAAGGGCGTATCTCAAGAGCCGTCTTGACCTTCGCTGTTCTTCTACTCCAACGCCAAGAAAAGGCGCTCGTGCAACGACCCTTGGAGGAGAAAAGGCGCTTGTGTGGGTACTCCCTGGCTAGTCTAACTATGACAAGACGCATGGGCCAGCCCCGTGAGGAGACTTTGCATGGACTTCATTAGACTTCTGCATATACAGGTAAAACCTTATATATATATATATGATCCCCCTTACACACAAAATGCCCAAATGCCCGGTTTAGGCCTTTCGGTGGAAAACGTTGCTCTCTGTTGCAGACTTGAGGCTGTTCGCACCCATTACATCATCTCACCAGTCTACAGTATAAGGCGATGAGTCAGACCCTAGGCCCGGCAAAATATATATCCAGAAAGCGACGACTGTTGTCTGGAAAAAAGACTCGTGTCTATCTAACTTGTCCTCAGATGTTTCTCTAAAAGGGTATGTTGATAATACACCAGTCCTTTCCGTCACAAGCATGCCGTTGCTGCCCTGCCCCCAAAAACCTCATTGTTGGACCAGCTAGGTCTGCCACAGGATTTTTTAAAAAATCTCTGAAGATTTAAACGAGGGCTGGGGAATCTCTTTCAGCCCTGAAACTCATCTTTCAGAAGGACAAATTCAATTTCGGAGAAGCTCTCAGGGGCCATGTTCCAGCAGTGGGCAAGGCTGAAGACAAAATGGGTCAGGCCCAGGTCCAGGCAGGTTGCTGCCTAAAGTGAGCGAGCTCTCACCATCACTACCGCCTACCCTCCCACCTGACAGCACCCGCCTGTTTTTTGGTGGGCATATGCGCACCCTACCTCTCCCAGAACTCTCAAGGATCACAAGGCTTCTGGGACAAGGCACAAGAGTCTCATGAGACTTCAGCCAACCTCGTCCCAGAAGTCTCACAAGACTTGAGCCTCACAGGCGAGCGGGGAAGCGGGCCAGAGGCCAGCTGCGTCTTGGTCCTGCCAGTGACCTGCATGAGCAGCCAGCTGGCCAGCCATGCAGGCAACTAGCCGGAACAAGAAGCAGTGGAACCAAGAAGGTGAGTGCTGTTGGTGGGCTGTCCGGGTGGGCAGGAGCCCGGAGGGGTGCAAGCAAGCAGCCGCTTCTTGGCCCTGCTGGCCGTGTGCAGGTGGCCGGCAGGACCAAGAAGCGGTGAGTGAGCCTGTGGGCGCAGCTGCCAGCTTGCCGCTCTTCTGATATTCTGCTGCCTGATGCATCCACATGAGGCTGCTTCATGGTAGGGCCAGCCTTGATTGGGCCAAAACTATGAAAAATACCAGCATATTGTAGCTTGAAGCTCTTCCTGACAGAAATTAAGCCGTAGGAATGGCATTCAAATCTTTTAAAATGGGAGGAAACTGTACAAAAGCCAGGGAAGCATCCCATGACCAGTAGTTGGGGAAAAGGAGGTGCCACTATTTGGGGCCACACCTTCATATGGCCAGATTCAGCACTGGGGCCTGAGTTTCCCCACCCCTCCTTTGAATTATGTCCCAGGAGCCCATCCATCTTGTTGCTGAGGTAGCACATGGCCAGCCAGTCTGTGCTTGGCCTCATAGCCTGTATCGTATCTATTACAATCATACACTGTTGTATTTCTTTGGCATGTAAGTCATTTCATAGCTAATGGTGTAACAGCTCATTTCCCACCCACCCCCGCCCCATCTTTCATAAATCACTGGCATTAAACTCGATAAGCAGGAGGGAAACGTCAATAAACAGTCCATGGTCAAAAGCCAAAGTATCCATCAGAAACCGGGTCAAATAATATTGGGTTCAGGAATGCGGCAAAGAGTAGTCCGAGTCCAGTCCAAGGTCAGGATATGTCCAGGCAAGATCAAGGAGCTGATATGCAAGCGACAGCGACAAAGCACGAAGAACAGTAGTTGCTTCCAGCATTGGTTCTGGGTTCTGGCATGTCTTTTATGGGGATGGTGGTGATTGGGAATTGCTGTCAGCTGCATTGGCCTTCAGCTTGCTTCTGCCTGTTCCGTGAAGGGCCACTCCCCAAACACTCCCAGGCTCAGCTGTTCCTCCTTTCTGCTTAATCTCTCAAACTGAAGCACAACACCATCACCTAACATTGTCAATCAACACTCCACACTGGGATAGATCACAGCAGGTATTACAGTTGAATTAACACAATACGGATATGTAAACAAAAATTCAAGCCCGTTTGGGGCTACAGATTTCAACGTAGAGATCCAAAATGCTTCTTCCTGACACAATAATAAACAAGGATCTTGTCCTTTATACCTCAGTATTTTTAGTTGTTCAATTGGGGTTGGGGGATATGAATACACTAAGGGCACAATCCAATGAAGATAGTTGGCAATTCAGTGAAGATAGTTGGAGGACCTCAGAGCCCAGATACCGAACAATCCAATGTTGCCGCGGCCCCTGGCCCAGATGATGTCTGGGAGACGTACGATTGCTCCCTAAGGTTTAGAAATGGTCATAGAGTCATAGAATCATAGAATAGAAGAGTTGGAAGGGGCCTACAAGGCCATCGAGTCCAACCCCCTGCTCAATGCAAGAATCCACCTTAAAGCAGACCAGACAGATGGTTGTCCAGTTGCTTCTTGAATGCCTCTAATGTGGGAGAGCCCACGACTTCCCTAGATAATTGGTTCCCTTGTCGTACCGCTCTAACAGTCAGGAAGCTTTTCCTGATGTCCAGCCAGAATCTGGCTTCCTGTAACTTGAGCCCATTATTCCACATCCTGCACTCTGGGT
This sequence comes from Anniella stebbinsi, assembly GCA_029215795.1. Lineage (NCBI taxonomy): Eukaryota > Metazoa > Chordata > Lepidosauria > Squamata > Anniellidae > Anniella > Anniella stebbinsi. The sequence continues at coordinate 368,681,639 of JARDYH010000001.1, forward strand.
TGATCAAGAAGAGATCCTGGCCCTCCTCCGTGTGACAACCTTTCAAGTATTTGAAGAGTGCTATCATGTCTCCCCTCAATCTTCTCTTCTCCAGGCTAAACATGCCTAGTTCTTTCAGTCTCTCCTCATAGGGCTTTGTTTCCAGACCCCTGATCATCCTTGTTGCCCTCCTCTGAACACGCTCCAGATTGTCTGCATCCTTTTTAAAGTGTGGTGCCCAGAATTTGACACAGTTGCTTTTAAAATAAAATGAAACCTCAAACAATCTCTCTAAAACCTACTTACTTCCCAGGTACGAGGCCCACCTGGAGCTCCGTGGCCTGGCTTAGTCTGGTCTTGCCTCTCTGTCAACCATTCAGAGAGAAACGAAAAGGGTTTCCTGACCAAAGCTATTTCTATGGGGGTTGAGCAGCTCCCAGAGAGGGAAATTCAAGCTGACCAATCAATGGCTGGGGAGAACATGCTCAAGCCCCTCTCCAAGAGATTCCTGCAGGTACCTAGTTAATGTAAGGCTGAATCCTGGGGAGTGATGATGATGATGATGATTTATTACATTTATATACTGCCCCATAGCCAAAGCTGTCTGGGCGGTTTACAAAAATTAAAAACACTGAATATACAAAAATTAAAACCATAAAAGCCTAAAAATGAACTACATATCATTTAAACTATCCAGGGGTCAGTTTAAAAAGCTCAACATATGCTCTTCAATGCCTGGGAGAAGGAAAAAAGTCTTGACCTGGTGCCAAAAAGATGACAGTGTTGGCACCAGGCGAGCCTCGTTGGGAGGATCGTTCCACAGTTGGGGGGCCACCACTGAAAAGGCCCTCTCCCTTGTTGCCATCCTCCGAGCTTCCCTCGGAGGAGGCACTCGGAGGAGGGCCTTGGATGTTGAGCGTAGCGTACAGGTAGGTTCGTGTCGGGAGAGGCATTCCATCAGGTATTGTGGTCCCAAGCCGTGTAAGGCTTTATAGGTTAAAACCTGCATGATGATAGGTTAAAACCCAGAAGATGGGGAGTGGTCAAGCTGGAATATGTGGAACCGCAGATTTCGGCCGATAGCTGCCTGGCCATGTCTGAGCATGTCTTTTGTTCAGAGACATTTCTAGGAAGGAAGGTGGAGAAGCTGGATTCGTCACAGGCAGAGAAACCAATTTAAGTCTGCAGTGTGTTATTAAATTGCATTTCTAGCTCATACAGTTGGAGCCAGATGGGGGTGTTTCATGCATGGAGCTGATAGCGTAGAATGAATCGGGACATTCATGGAGGAAAAGGCTATTGGTGGCTACTAGTTCTGATGCCTCTATGCTACCAGCACTAGCAGAGACAGCAAATCTACGTACACCAGTTGCTGGGGGACACAGGTGGGAGGATGCTGTTGCATTCGTGTCCTGCTTGTGGGTTTCCCATTGGGGCAGCTGGTTGGCCATTGTGGGAACAGAACGTTGGACTGGATTGGCCTTTGGTCTGAATCACATAGCAATTAGAATCATATTGTATCACAGCGGCATTTTTGGTCTGAAACTGAACTGATTTCCTCCTCTAACTTCCCATGCAAAGGATATTGGGGTTCCATCATGGTGATGTTACGGGGCACAGCAAGGCCACCTTCACCCATAGGTAGTCGTGGTTAAAGCCGGCTGTGAATTTAGGTGTCAAGCCCTGCGTGTTACTCTTGTACTCTTTTTATCTCTATGGAGAAAGACCCAGGCCTGATCTAGAAGTCTTTTATAGATAGGGTAGACTTGGGTGAAGCAGTGGAACATAGGAACATAGGAAGATGCCTTCTACTGAATCAGAACCTTGGTCCATCTAGACCAGTATTGCCGACCTTGACTGGCAACAGCTCTTCAGGGTTTCAGGCAGGAGATTTTTCTGCCTTACCTGGAGATGTTGGGGATCGAACCTGGGACCTTCTGCATGCAAAGCAGGGGCTCTACCACTGTCCAACACATCTGAAGTGCGCCAGAATGAGGAAGGCTGGTGTAGCTATTCTGGAACCTTCTTTCCAGAACAGAAACCCAAATGGCCAAAACATGAGAACACAGCTCTGGGAGAGACCTCCACAGCCAACCCTGGTCCCCACTGATGGCAGGCAAGTGCTGAAATATATATATATATATATTAGGGTTGTGAACAGACCCTCCGATCCGGATCCCGATCTGTCAGGTCTGGATCGGGCCCGATCCGGGTCCATTCACAGCACTCCCTCCCGCTTTCCCCACTCTCTCTCTCTCTCCCTCCCTCCGCCACTCTCCCTGCTTACCTGCTGCCTCCTCCACATCGTCTTGCCGTCGCCCTCCCTCCTTGCTATGGGCCGACCGCTTTCCCGCTCGCGCCGGTGATGATGTGACCCACCGTGAGCGGGAAAGCGTCCGGCAGACATTGAGGAGGCGGGACGACGTGGAGGACGATGGGGGAAGACACGGAGGAGGCAGCAGGTAAGCAAGGAGAGTGGGGGGAAGGGAGGGAGAGAGGGAGAGAGGGAGAGAGCGGGGAGAGTGGGAGGGAGTGCTGTGACCAGATCGGATCTGGATCACAGATCCGATCCAGATAGTGGATCTGATCTAGATCGCGGATCCAATCTGGCCCAATCCGGGTCTGATCCGATTTGGATCCAGGGTCCAGAGGTCCGAATCAGCCCGACCCGCTCCAGATTCGGGATCCAGATCCAGTCACAGCCCTAACATTTTTAAATGTGTTGTGGAGGCGGCAGAAACACCACTCTAACATCCATGCTATGTTTAACACCCTCAGGGGAGTTCGCTAATGGAACAACCGGAGCAGAGCTAAGCACTCCCCTAAATTTCAGTGAGTCCCCATCTGCATCATGGTGTCCCAAATGATACTCTGGGCTGTCATTTGGATTTCACTTTGGTGGGAGACAGAAGGGCTTTAAAGCAGGCACTCCTGAGGGACCCATCCATCCAAGCTAGCCCTCTTCCGCCATTGGGACTCTCTAGACCCTCTTTCTCAACAACACATCTGCATGGACTGTAACAGCTCATCAGTGTGATTTGTCCCTCTGTCAGCTGAGGCAAACTGCAATTGAACAGCCCTTGTTTTCCTTCTTACTACAGAGCCAATGACTAAGGATGGGTGAAAATTTCAGTTTTGGTTTGGTTTTGATAAGAATTTACCAGAACTCACAAGCTTCACTATATTTGTTAGCTTCCTTGTAGGCTCAATGTGATAGAAAGGCAGGGTAGGATTTAGGGTGGCCCCATGGAAAGGAGGACAGGGCTCCTGTATCTTCAACAGTAGTATAGAAAAGAGAATTTTAGCAGGTGTCATTTGTACGCCTGCAGCAAGTATTTCCGTATATTTAATTGCAATCTAGGTAGCTGTAACTTATGTCCATTATTTCAGGTCCTAATTTCTGTGACTATGGAAAATAGTCCTTGACCATCTTCCCTGTGGCACCCTTTGTACCTGAACACTGCTCACATGTCTCCCCTCAGTCTTCTTTTCTCCAGACTGAACATCCCAAGGCAGGATCTACACCACTTCTTTAAAATGGTTTATAGCAATAGTGACAACTGTTGGGGCCCAGGACACACTCCATCTACAGTTTTCAACCCGTTTTCAAAGTGTCATATCCTACTTGGTGTAGATCTGGCCCTAGCTCCTTCATCCTGTCATAGGGCATATCCTCAAGTCCCTGTATCATAATCTTTGTTGCCCTCCTCTGAACCTGTTCTAGCCTGTCGATGTCCTTCTGGAAATGTGGTGCCCAGAATCGTACACAATATTCCAGGTGTGGTCTCACTAGTGCCCAGTAGAGAGGAATAAGGACTTTGATACAGTGCTTCTTCTGACGCATCTTTGATACAATGCTTCTTTTGACGTAGGCTAGTAGTGGCTACTGGTCCTGATGGCTATGTGCTACCTCCAGCATCAGAGGCAGTAACCCTATATACACCAGTCGCTGAGGAACATGTCCTGCTTTGTGGATCCCTGGTCGACAGCTGGTTGGCCACTGTGTGAACAGAGTGACGGACTATATGGACCCTTGGTCTGATCCAGCAGGGCTCTCCTTATACGTTCTCACAGCTGAGGGAGCGGTGGTGGAGTTGATGCCAGCCAAATCTTTGCATGTGGCTTCAACGTTATTGGGACAAATATGACTGACGAAAGCAAAAAGAAAAGATTGCGAAGGTCCCCCCCCACACACACATGCACACACTGCGGGTTTGTTTTTGCGTGTCCATTCCTGCTCTCGCTGAAACAGAGTTACAGCAGGAAACAAAATGACACTGGCCCAAAATTATAGTCAGCATCCGCCTGTTCTTGCAGAACCTCCTCTCTGCCTGTGCACATTTAGCACAGCGCAAACCCGAGAGAGAGAGAGAGAAAAAGACTGCATTTCAGGTGAATGACAGATTCAGCTCCCTTCCCTGAGTTTCGAGACATGCCGACTGTATTTACTGCAGTCTGCATTTTCCCTCAAGGGCTCCCACAGCCTGTCGTTTTAAATATATATTTCGTCTCATATTTCAGAAAGGGACAAGTAGGCGGCTGTGTCGTCTTCATTCATAGGAGGGCTGGGGACAGGCCTGCGGCTCAGCTCTGTTTTGAGGCGTCTGTCTTCGCTGGGTATATTCAGGTTGCGATCCTCTGTGCCCTTAACTTGGGAGTAAGTGCTGCTAAACTTACTTTTAAGTAAGCAGGCACAGAATTGGGCTGTTAAATTGCCCAAACATTTGCTGCACTGCCCCCCCGCCCCCCTCTCTCACACACCCCGAGAATAACCAGTCGTGGCCTACAATTAGGCGTGTGCAGTCGCTAGTAGCCACCAGCCACCAACAGCAATGCAAGAAATAACTGTAGCCCATCGTTAACAATTCCTAGGCTTTTCCAGATCTCTTCCCTTGACTCCACATGGGAGCATTCCTGTTATACCACTGGTGGTGGTACATGTACCGTCCAAAAATGCTCAGACCCACACCCTGGGGAGAGTCATTTGGGGAGAGCCGCGCTGGCAGCCTCCTCTGCGCTCTTCCTCTTTTCAAAGACCATTTTCCCTGATGCGCTGCAAATTGCTTGTAATGCGACATGGGAGGGGGCCGCTACTTGGGGGTGGGTGGGAGGGAAGAGGCCCCACGCCTGAAATTTACGCATACAGAATGAAGCTTGCTGGATTACAGCCCAGAATTCTTTTTTTTCCTTTTCTTTCTTTCTAATTTTAAACTAAACCTTTCCTTCCCGTAGTGTAAACACACTGCTCCTTGCCTTGCACTTCACCATCTCCCATTACAGCATTTGAGAACCGTTGGCATATGATTTCATTCCTGCTGCTCATTTGGTGCCTTTACTTGGAAGGCTCACTTAATTCTTATGCATGTTTACTCCGAAGTAAGTTCCACTGAGCTACATGGGGCTTACTCCTGGGTAAGATTAATTTACATGTGACGTGACCACACAGACCACCAGCTGTGCACTTCGACTGCCATAGCCCCAACACCTGTTTTTAGAGTCTTGGGCAAGCAGCAAAAATTAGTGGTGGATCGAGCCCCTCTCAGGTGACCTTACAACGGTTGCTGGGCAACATTCAACTTAGTGGCTCACAAATCACCCAGGCCTGATGGGACTGGACACCCACAGCCTTGTCCTTCCCTTAATAAATGCACGTTTTCCCCTACCTGCTGTGTATCAGGTAGCAGTGGGGAAAGTTGCTTGCAAGCCTTTAACAACTGCATGACGGGCAGAAATTCAAGAGGGGAAACTTCCCCCCCCCCTTCATTTTATCTCCATGTTAGGAAGATTGGCCTGTTGGATTTCTGTTCACCACTTTGCTTGATTCTGCAAGGACACAGCGGGAACCCTCCTCACAAGTGCTCTGCTTTGTAGGAAATTGACTTGGGTGCTGCTAAAGATAATGTCCTTTTTCCCTAACCGCCATGTGTCTTATGAGGCAGGTAGTGTGCAGAGAAAGTATCCTGCTTAGTTGAAAGTATGAGCTTACCTGCCCACCCGCCGCAAAGAACTCTTACTGAAGAGTCGCTGGTTTCATTTGGGCTTATCTTAGAACAGGGGTGCAGAATTTTGGTCCTGCTGCCAAATCCAACTTCCATCCTCCATCTGGCCCAGTTAGGCTTCCTCAGCAGGTCCCGCCCCTTTAGCTGAGATCCTCCCCCTTCACAAGCCCGCCCCCCTGGAAGCTACCAGGGCCTGGGGGGGGGGGAGGCAGGGAGAAGAACCCACCCCCCTTTGTAATTTCCAGTCACCGCAGGGCCTATGACAGATCATGCACAGGATCTCCTTTCCAACAAAAGGGAGGACCTTCCTTCTCTAGGAAAGGGCTCCAGTCTGGTTACATTCACACAAGCAAACAGTTCAGGGGTAGGAGGTGAGGTTCTTCTCAAGCTTCCAAACTGCTCCTGTTATGCTCCACTTCTCCTCTGGGAGAACCGGACAGAAGCAAAGATGGATTCACAGCCTGGGGAACAGGAGGCTGAGGGAAGACCTGATAGAGGTGTACAAAATTATGCATGATGTGGAGAATACAGTTAGGGAGACATTTTTCTCCCTGTCTCAACATACTAGAACCCAGTGGGGTCATTCCATGAAACTGATTGGGGGGAGACTCAGGACAGATGAAAGGGACATCTTCACACAGCGCAGAGTTAAACTTATGGAACTCACTACCACAAGACGTGGTGATGGCCACCAATTTGGATGGCTTTAAAAGGGGGTTGGATAAATTCCTGGAGGAGAAGAAGGCTATCAATGGCTACTAGTCCTCATGACTAGGTGCTACCTCCAAGATCAGAGGCAGTAAGCATTCTATGCACCAGTTGCTGGAGAACATGGATGGGAGGATGCTGTTGCACTGGGGGCTGTTTGCAGGTTTCCCATGGGCACCTGGCTGGCCACTGTGTGCCCAGAGTGCTGGACTAGATGGACCCTGGTTCTGATCCAGCACGACTCTTCTTAACTGTTTGTCTGGACCCAGCTGAGGAGCAAGCAGATCAACAGGAAATTAATTCTGTATTGCATGATCTCTGCAGTCATAGTAATCATTTAAAATATATGTAAATCAAAGTATCTCAAATTAAACTGGCAGGATTTTTTAAATTAATTATTTGGATACAAGAACTTACACACAGACAAAAGCCCATTTGGGTGTCAGATATTATCTTGGGCATCTTCTCTCACAACCTCAGTGAGACGTTAAGGCTGCAATCCTATGCATGTTTAGACAACAATAAGTCCTGCAACTCCCAACCTTGTTGTCTGGGGAGTGCTAGGAGTTGTAGGATTTATTGCTGTCTAAACATGCATAGGATTGCAGCCCAAAGGCATCATCTAAAAAGAAATTCTCCTCCCCACCCCCTATGAACTATTGTTATGTTTACGTATAGGTTGTATAGAGTGACCAACAGGGGGATGATGAATCATCCAACAGTCCAGCTTCCCCCTTCACTTCCTCCCCTACATGGGGGTCATGAAATAATAATCATAATCATAAATAATAACAATAATTTTTACAAAAGAGAGTGCCTCTGAGCACGTGCAGAGTGGCCTTCCTTTCCCTCCCGAGTAACCCCAACCAGCTCCCGCTCGGCTGGGCTTCGAGGGCACCCGGAGCTTGCAGGCAACATTCTTGCGCCCCAGCACCTCTCCTTCCCCCGCGAGCCGCCTACAGTGCAGGGCTGTGGGTGACGCTTCACCACCTCCTCCAAGAATAGGTGCCGCATGGGGAGAGGGCCGTACCAAAGGAGGCAGCGAGGGGGGGGGGGAGACGAAAAGAGAGCCGGGGGAGATTTCACCTCTCCTTCGCCCAGGCGAGCGCGGGCTCGGGCGCTTCGGGAGGGCGCAGCGCGGCGGCGCCCTCTCCACGGGCGCAGGGCGCGGGCGGGGAGACGGCGCGCGGGCCACCCCCGCCGGCGGCGGCGCTTGGTACGGTCCCCGGCTTGGCTCCCTCCATGTGTGGCGAGCCCGGCTCCAGTCCGCTCTGGGGCAGAGCGAGGGGAGGAGCGCGAGCAGCAGTAGCAGCGCGGGAGGGACGCGGCGCAGTGAGGCAGCCGTCGCCGCTGTGGCGGCTGCGAGGGGGCTCTGTCCGGGGAACGCGGCAAGGCGCGGCGGGGCTACTGGGAGCCGCCGCCCTTCTCCTCCTCCTCCGGCGGCGATTGCTGCTGCTGCTTCCCGGTGGAGGTAAGAGCCGCGCCGCGCCGTCCCGTGGAAGCGGCCGCTGGAATGCGGAGCCAGAGGCAGGCAGGAAGAGGAAGGCGCGCCGCGGGCGGGCGGCTGGGCGAGATGGAGTCCCCCCCGTGGCCGCTTTTCCTGCTGCCCCAACTCGGCTTTCCCTTGCGGCGAGGGCGGGCATGGGGAGGGGGGGTCTCCCCTTCCCCCCCCCCCACAGCGGGAGCTTGGAGGTCGCCTTCCTGGGTGTGGAGGGGGGGTCCTCTCGGGACTGGCTTGGGCTCCCTCTCTCCGGGCTCGCCGAAGTTGGAGGGCTGGAACGGCAGCGCGGAGCTTGTGGGGCGTTCCGTAGGGGGCTGGGCGTCGTGGGGGGGGGGGGGGGACAGGGGGCGCCCTCCTTCTCCTCCTCCGGGCTGGGTTGCCCCATTGGCAGCAGCGGGACCCGTCTTTGTGGGGCTCAAAGGCGAAAGTTCGTGTTTTGGGCGGGGGTGGGCAGATCCGCAGCGCCGAGGGGTCTCCCCCTCGGGACTCCGGATAGTAAGAATCTGGTTTGGGGGGGGGGAGGGAGGTTGCCTTGCTTCGAGGCGGGAGCTTTACCGGTTTGGGGTTCACTTTACGGGGGGGGGGGGTTCAGGCCCCTTTTCTTGGGGTGTGGGGGGAACTTTGTAGGGGTCCAGTCAGGAGATAGGAAGGATCTGGGGAGGGGGTTGGAAGAGGGGACCGGTACTGGCAGCATGTCAAGCAAGGAGCCCCTCTGGGCACCGAGAGGTAGTTTCTGGAAAGGGGGTCGCGCGCCGTGTGTGTCTTTGGAGGGGGGGGGTCTCGGTGTCCTCCCTGAGCTAAGCCGGACTGTCGCTTGGCTGGACTTTTGTGCCTCTTCCTGCAAGCTGGGATCATCTGGGATGGCGCATACTTTAGTGGCGGCGGCTTTCGACAGCATTCGCTATGTGGAGGCTGCTGACTTTCAAACTTTCCTCCTAGAGGAATGGATCTTGGCTGCGGGGTGTGTGTGTGGGGGGGGGCGGTTGAGGAAAAAAAGTCTGTACGTGCCCAGAGGCACCCAGTTTAATACATGACATGTTCCATGGGGAGGTGTAGCTCTCCGGCATGGAAAACGTGCTGGCTGACAATTTGGGAGTCCAGACTCAAATGTAAGTAGCCGTGTGTGTGTCTTAAAACTGCATCAGGGGACTCCTTTGCATTTGGCCGTTATTCCGATCCCCGGCCCTTCCAATCTCACTGGCTTGCTAGAGTAACAGCAGCCCTTTTCCCTGTGGCTTTTTGGGGCTTTGTGATCCACCCGATAAAGTTGATGGATGAGGTTGCCACATGGGCCCTTAGGGATCCGGGCAGACTGTGGGACTGCCCCACTGATTGGGCTGGGCGGCAGAGATAAGGGAACTCACTTCCACTGGCGATCTGCAAGGCAGGATCTACACGATTGCTTTAAAATGGTTTATAACAGCAGTGACAACTGTTGGGGCCCAGGACACACTCCATAGACAGTTTTCAAACCGTTTTCAAAGTGTCATATCCTGCTTGGTGTAGATCTGGCCCAAGAGACCCCTTGTTTAAAGGGAAGATATGTCCCAGTTAGGCAGGATTGGGGCCAGTGTGCAAGTCCAAGCCTTTGCCCTGAGAGGTCCTCTCCAAAATAGATTTCCCTTCCACGTGTCCAGGGTTCGCTTGACATTTAGATTCCTGTGCCGAAGCCGTTGATTAGAGGTGTTGTATGACGATTGAGTTCTGAAATGTGTGAAACGGAGAGTTCAGTCTTATCGAAACCGATTGCCTTTGGCCTTGCTGGTTGGGGATTATGGGAATTATAGTCCAACACATCTGGAGAGCACCTGTTTAGGAAAGGCTGTTGTATGGGATTAATGCTTATAGATGTTGATACGGTAGGAAGAGGTGATGTTTTGAATTCAGGGTTGGAAGCTCGGATGTTGGGAGTTAACTCTGCTATCGATTCACTAACGGTGCGCTCCTATGCATGCTTAGACAGAAAAAAGTCCTACAACTCCCAGCATTCCCAAGCAGCCATTGGGATTGCACCCTAATTTATTTTAGGCATAGCACTATCTCTCTAGCTCTCCATCTGACCCTACCTTACAGGGTTGTTGTAAAGATTGCGATGATAAGTGGCGTGCTTTGAAGCCATCGTAGAATTGCAAAGTATTTTAGTAGGAAGAGGAGGGCAACAGCATCCTTAGAGTTTTTGGAAGCTGCATTTTGGCTTCTGGAGGAGGCAGCTCTGATGCATCATGGTGTAGAAAAAAATTGTGTGCACGTTCCACATGGCTGTGGCTTTCCACTGTATTGCTCTCACAGCGGTAGAGACATTAGTCCGTCACAGCAAAGACCACAGAGCTACTTGCAGGGCTGTCAAGTTGACATTCTCCAGCACAGAAATTTCGAAGGGAGACCCCAGTGTGAAATTGCTGAATTAGAATTTATGAAGAAGTTTGATTTTATCTGTTTGGGTATGAAGAGAGACAATGGCTTCCTATCTCCTATAGGTGTTGATTCGCAGTGCTGGGATGATTGTGTTAACACCAATTATTGCTGTTGCGAACGGCCGCTGTGCTTGTCTTGCGTACATTTTAAGCTTTGAGTTGTCACAGTCTGCACTTTTCCCTTTTTGTTGCTATTTGATCCTACTGTTTATATTGTTTCTCTACACTTGTGTGTGTATATATAATCGCCAACTGAAGATAACCCTTCATGCAGCTGATGAAGCAGACCGTGGGCCATAAAAATCTATGCTGGAATAAACCTGTTAGTCTTTAACTCTTTGTTGTTTTCAGCTGTGTTATGCCGTGAGGTGGCCCCGTGAGGTGGCCCCATTAGGTGTCAGAACGTTGCCTGCCTCATAGCCAGCTGTTTTCCCATGGTATAATGCTTTCCTCGGAGTAAATGTCTACACTGTCCTAGTTGGGGTTGGGACTCCTTCACTGTATTTATTTATTTATTTATTTATTGCATTTCTATCCCGCCTTTTTCCTCTTTCAAGAAACCTATGGCAGCGTACATAATCCTCCTCCTCTCCATTTGATCTTCACAACAACCCTGTGATGTAGGTGAGACTGAGGCTGAATTCACACAACACAATAAGCAACTGGGGGTGGGGAAACAATCGTCAGTTGTATTTACTATCATGTCGTCTGAATGCTACCATAGTCAACTCAGCGCTGATCCTAATCCACACCACAGTTTATTATTTATTACCATGTTGTGTGGGGAGTACCCCCTAGATGAACAACTGTAAAGTTGATTATTACCCCACCATTGACTATCGTGTTGTCCGAATTCAGCCTGAGTGTCAGTGACTAGCCCAAAGTCGCCCCGTGAGCTTCATGGCTGAGTGGGACTAGAACCCAGATCTCCCGAATCCCAGTCCTACGCTCTAACCACTACACCACACTGGCTCTCAGAACAAGTACTATGTTACACCACCGTTGTAAGCTAGTACCTCTTGGCGTGTGCTGTTGTGGTCATCATTTATTAGTTTAAAAGCAGCTAAGATGTGCTAGGTGCTGTACAGAAACGGAAACACGCGTCCCTGCCTGAAGCCTCACAGTGTAGAAAGAAAAAAGACAGAAAGTGTGGGGATTGGGGTATGGGGGGGTTGGAAGGAATAAGGAATCTTCCTACGAGACGTGAGAGAGAGAGCACTGAAGAACACCATAATGAGCCTCTGAACAGGAAACACACAAAAAAGCCAAATACATCAGGAGAGGGGGAACAGGAACCTTAACTCAGTGTGTGTGAGCTTGCCTACAACATTGAGCCCAGTTTCACGTTTGCAAAGGAGGAGCCTGAATTGTGAATTTTGATTGCGGCGCTTGAGAGGCAAAGGGGGATATTGTCACATCTGCTTTCGTAGGGCAGGTCTTATTATACGAATATATACGCAGCTCCCATGGCAGCTTTGAAGTCACTTGGGGGCTATTTCCGCTTGGTTTCTGGCTAGCTCCGTGGCCCTTCTTTCTCCTCTCCCCCCCCTCCCCCTTGCATCCCGCCACTTGTGCCGCTCTGTGTTTGCAGAGAACTTCAGTCACGTGTGACAAGCATAATCTGCCATTTGCTTTCCGCCAATGTTCGGAATCTTGGTCGAGGTGCAAGAAGCAACTCCATCCTCCTGGCCACAATGACGCCTCCGCGGTCAGAAGTGACACACCCCTGAGTAGAGGGCGTCGAGGATTATGGCCGTCTTCATACTCCCTTCCAGAACTGCTTCGATGGCCGCTGATAGAAGCAGACTGCTGGGGAAGATGGATCTTGGCATCCACCGGTACAACTGACCTTCCTGTAGGAACATTCTGCGGTTCAAGGCCTCTCTTGCACCCTGACCATGGGAGGCCACTGTGGGCCACCTTGGCAAAGGTCTGAATCCTGTGGAGGCTGGTAGCTTCTCCAACCAGGCTGGTACTGATCCGCTGGCAACATCACACACACACACCCGGAAGGGGGCTTTACCTCCACTGAGTGGAGCCTGGTGACTCCGATGTCAGTGGGGCAGTGAATCTAAGCACCTTGGAGAGCTCATTTAGAGTTCTGACTGAAACCCAGAGTGGATTCACTGCCCCACTGACTTCGGAGCCACCACCCCCTACAGCCTTCATTGTTCATCTTAAATCCAAAGTCAGTAGGACTGTGCCTCTCAAGCTTCCCAGTGGGTTTGACCCGCCATATCTTTCTGCACTTTTATCCGTATGCACAGTTACAAGATGGGGGATACTTGGCTCAGCAATACTACAAGCGAGAAGGATCTTGGAATTGTTGTAGATCACAACATAGCCATTGATAGGCTTCTCCGGGAATTGATCCAACCCCCTTTTAAACCCATCCAAATTGGTAGCCATCACTACATCTTGTGGAAGTGAATTCCATAATTTAACTATGCGCTGCGTGAAGAAGTCCTGCCTTTTACTTGTCCTGAATCTCCCACCAATCAGCTTCATGGGATGTGACCCCACTGGGTTCTAGTATTTTGAGAGAGGGAGAAAAATGTCTCCCTAACCGTATTCTCCACACCAGGCATGATTTTGTACACCTCTGTCATGTCTCATGGACCCATGGTTTCAACCAGTATACAACAATGTCATGTAGCCAGTCTTGTGTCTTTCTATCCTTGCATAAAGTAATCTTTCAATATGGGTTGGCTTTCCGTCGGCACCCATGACAAGCACCATGCGCCACACCACTTTCCAATGCATCGCATGGCTTTAACATAGGAGGCTTTGCTGATTGGAGAAGACTCCACAGTTATAAAAATGCCTGCGGTTTGGCTTCCTTGCCTCTTCCTTCTGGGACCTGCAAAATATTCGCGATGGTGTTCCTTACCTGCCCGTGTTGCTTTCTGCTGCGCCAGCTGTTTTGCTCTTGGCGTGTGGTTTGAAAAACAAGAAAAGCTGGCAAGGGTGGTGAGGGCGAAACATGAAACCACAAAACTAAGGGTAGCCCAGCAAGGGCGAGAATACGATTGGAAAAGATTGCACTGTGAAGTTCATCTACCAGAGAGTCATAGAATTGTTGGCTGAATTCGGACAACACGATAGTCAATGGTGGGGTAATAATCAACTTTACAGTTGTTCATCTAGAGGGTACTCCCCACACAGCATGGTAATAAATAATCAACTGTGGTGTGGATTAGGATCAGCGCTGAGTTGACTATGGCAGCATTCGGACGACACGATAGTCAGTACAACTGACGATTGTTCCCCCACCCCCAGTTGCTTATTGTATCGTCCGAATTCAGCCATAGAATCATAGAATAGTAGAGTTGGAAGGGGCCTATAAGGCCATCGAGTCCAACCCCCTGTTCATTGCAGGAATCCACCTTAAAGCAGACCTGACAGATGGTTGTCCAGCTGCCTCTTGAAGACCTCTAATGTGGAAGAGCCCACCACCTCCCTAGGTCATGGGTTCCATTGTCGTACTGCTATAACTTTCAGGAAGTTTTTCCTGATGTCCAGCCAGAATCTGGCTTCCTGGGACTTCAGCCCATTATTCTGTGTCCTGCACTCTGGGATGATCGAGATCCTGGCCCTCCTCTGCGAGATAACCTTTCAAGTCCTTGAAGAGTTCTATCATGTCTCCCCTCTGTCTTCTCTTCTCCAGGCTAAACATGCCCAGTTCTTTCAGTCTCTCCTCATAGGGCTTTGTTTCCAGACCCCTGATCATCCTTGTTGCCCTCCTCTGAACACGCTCCAGCTTGTCTGCATAATGTGATGGATTGCACTCATGTGCCAAATGGCTTTGGCGCAACCCACCAGGAAGTTCTTCTGCTCTTGACCAAGGGAGCCACACAAGAGCATTTCACCCCCTTGTGCATCCTCAACTCCTGCAGCATCAGTTGGTTAAGCTTTCAGGCTGTAGCTCTGTTGGTTTTCCTTGCCCAAGCACACGAGGCAGTGTGGGTCTTGCCCCTGGGCATGTGAAAGGTGTTAGTTGTTAACTCATGCAAATAGGCCTGAACGATGGGCGTGGGTTGGTGTTGTGGCTGCTGGTGTCACAAAGGCATTGATGACTTCATAAAGCAGAGGAACATGTTGCAATTGGAAACTGCATGGCAGGGTATTCCAAACTGTATCGCACCCTAAACCAAAGGGGAACAAAGATCAGAATGAGTCCAAGGAAGGTGATCTTGAAACTGCTTCTGTTCCAGGACTAGGTGTCCGTGAGACTGTTCCAGAGACATCACCTTGAGGATTGCAGTCTTTACTGGATTAATAGATCATGGTAACAAGTGCCCTTGATGAAGATTAATAGGAAGGAAAGATTTCCCACAGAGAAGAGTTGATATCTAGTTATTTTACCAGCAGGGTACTTGGTCCAGAGCCTGCCAGCCAAATGCTCAAGAGCTGGAAGTGTGAGTATGTGTTAATTAGCCGGCGAGCATCTTTAACATCCAACCTTACAAAAGTTGGGACAATTACATAGCGGTATTGCAAAAGAGGAGCTCGCTTTCTGCTGTGGCGACTTTGCAGCTCTACTGTGGTTCATGTGGAAAAGCTGTTCTGTTGCAGGACAAAAAACGTGGATATGTGTCGGGCTGGAACCTTGTTTGCTGGGTCCCCACATGTAGATTCAGGTGCAAGAAATCTTCTGAGGTTTCTTCCAAGATTGCAAGATGGGCAAGCCTCCTAAAGTGTCCGTGGTTATACAAAAAGTGTCCATGCTTATAAAAGACACGGGGCCCTGGTTGTTTTTCTGGTATCTCCTTTTGATCATTGTGGAGTTATACAAGCTGACTGCTGAACTGAGAAATCAGCATGGTTGGTTCTTGCATCTTCCTCCCTTTTGGCCTTCAGGAGAGTATCTTCAAAACGGAGCCTTCTGTTCGATCGGGCTTCATTTTTGGCATACAGTTGTGATTCATTCTCGTTCTTTTCTGGTATTCTCTTGCGATGCCAGAGAATTCTGGGTTAGCAGGCTTAGGGTTTTTTTTTCCCTGCCTCATGTTTTTGAGACCGAGCGCTGAGGAAGGGAGGGGGGGAAAACCAAATCTGTAAGCAATTATCCTATTACATGCAAGGCAGAGCTATGAAAAGCTTAATTCAGACCAGATGTAGAAAATGTATGCGAATTCCAAATTTCAGATGATCTCAACTCCTTCCTCTCCTTTTTATTTTCCAAATGTACTGGAAACTGGATGGGGTATACAAATTATGAAGAGCTTTTTAAAAATAAAATCCCCCCCCCCTTTTGGATGCTGAGCAGGTTCCACGTACTTCCTGGAAAAAGGTAGCTTGTGAAAGGTTTATAGCAGGAAGGCTTGCCATCTTCCTTTCTCTCTGTCTCTCCTGCCCGTCCCTGGGTTTTCTCCTGAGTAAGTTCAGCATAGAAATGCGGTCTGAGACACCAAAGGCCTTTTGCCTTCGCACTGTGGTAAAGCGGCTAAGATTTGCGGTGGAAAAAACATGAAGCAGCTTGGAGCGTGCAGACATTAAAATGGACCTTAAATCATTCATCTAGGGCTATTTAAGAACTGTGATTCTGCATCCCTTGCAGGAAAGCGATACGGGGGTGTTCGTGGTGGTACCCGGTTCTCTTTTAAAGTAGGTGTCTTGAAGATGGCGGCCTCGCATCTGAAATGTCGGCATTTGCTCATTCCCGCTGGAGCTCCATCAGTACACAACTTAACATAAGCACAAGACGGGTCCCATCCTGGAGAGATGTTCATAGCCCCTAAATTTCGACCATGGGAGAGGCGCGGGGAACAAGGACTCTGTGCGAGCTAGTTCACTGACATGTGCTTGGGGCAACTTCGGTTGGGGACGTGTGTCCTTCCAGATACCCCTGACAATTTTCCATATTGGCTGGAGCTTATGAGACCTGGAGTCCAATGACATCTGGATGGACGCAGTTTCCCCCTTCGTATCAATAGCTGCTACAGTGTAGAGGGAAAGGGAATACCCCTATATGCTACCTCCAGTATCGGAGGCAGTATGCTGGTGAACATGGGTGTGTATGCCAGTTGCTAGGGAACATGGGTGGGAGGGTGCCCTGCTTGTGGGTCCCTCGTTGAAAGCTGCTTGGCCACTATGGGAACACAGTGCTGGACGAGATGGACCCTTGGTCTGACCCAGCAGGGCTCTTCTTATGTTCGGAACATGCGTGGCAGCTCTCAATGTCTTGGAAGAGGAGGTACCTCTTTGTTGAGATAGTTCCTGTCTCCTCATCCCCATTGCCAATCAAGTCACAGCATGGAAGCGTTCTAAGCAGCAACTTTCTGGTTATGGTCACTTCTTTTCTGGAATTCTTAGTCCCAGAAGAGAGAGAGAGGGAGAGATTCAGCCAGACTCGTTAAAATATTGGATAGTAGAGAGGTTTTGAACTTGGACCCAGAACCAAAGTCTGTGCAAGCATTCCAAGGCATGATGGGAGTTGTAGCCCAACACATCTGGGGTTGGGGCATCAGGTTGGGGAAGGCTGCTCAGGAATTTCACAGTCCCAAAAAAACCAAGTCTCTGCCTCCAGGGAGCATACAATCTGCATTTGGATGTGTCTGTTGGGGGTGCAAGAGACCAGCATGAAAGAAGGGATGAATGAATTCAGTCCATTTAAGGCAGACAACCTACCTCCACCCCCACCCCCACAGGCAGCGGTGTGTCTCTTTTTGGATATCATCTCTGCTGCAGCCTGAAGTCCGGAAGGCTTTAAATCTTTTTCCATTGTTTGGCTCAAATCTCTGAACGGAACTCCGAGCACGTTCAGTCCCGTGGGAGAGAACGGCACCACATGGGTGCCACAGCGCTCCTCCTACACTAGGCTTCGGTGGGGCAAAGCCCTGCCGGGAACCACAGGATCAGGGGGCTGAAGTTATAGAGACCCCCAGACGTCCAGCGCCTCTGCCAGTGGAATCTAAGCCCACCCATAATAATAATAATAATAATAATAATAATAATAATAATAATAATTTATTTCTTACCCGCCTCTCCGTCTGGATCGAGGTGGGGAACAACAACATGATAAAATACATAAAACTGATTAAAACATGACACATATTATTAAAACTGCATTAAAACATCCTAAAACATCCTATAAACATCTTTAAAACATTCTAAAATTCCACTGGATATGCCTGCCGGAAGAGAACAGTCTTTATAGCTTTCTTAAATTCTAAAAGACTGTTAAGTTGACGAGTCTCCTCCAGCAGGTCATTCCACAGTCTGGGAGCGGCAGAAGAGACGGTCCTCTGGGTAATTGTTGTCAGGCGACAGAGGCTGACAGAAAGCCAGAGCGGTTTTCAGAAGGTCTTTAAAGGTGCAATCTTATGCATGTTTAAGATAGAAATAAGGTCCCACCACTGCCGACATTAAAAATGTGCAGTGCAGCATTTCCCATGTTGGCGCCCTCCTTATATGTTGGACTCCAACTCCCATAACCCCCAGCCAGCATAGTAGGGTGATTGTAGTGTGACATTTTTGCGCTTCTACGTTCCCCCGCTCCTGCTCCACTTCATTGGCTGCCGTTTGCAGAAGCGGGCGATGAATTAAATTTATATTCCACCTTTTTTCCCCTTTCAAGGAGCCCAAAGCAGCTCACACGCTCCTCCTCGTCCTCCTCCTGAGAGTCGGCGACCGGCCCAAAGTCACCCACGGAGTTTTCATGGCCGAGTGGGGACCCGAACCCAGGTCTCCCCCAGTCCAACCATGACCTCACTGGCTCTCCTTCATTAGGACAGGGACTGTCTCCTTTGACGATGTGCAAAGCACTCTGAAGCCGTTAGGACCAAGGAACCAGCATCAAATGACTTCTTTGTGTCTCCATGGCTGAGCGGGGACTAGAACCCAGATTTTGCCAGTCCCGGTCCAACTCTCTAACCACTACACCACACTGGTCGCAGTGCACATCTTTTCTTACTGGGCGTGGCGGAGAAGGGGGTGTCGACGCCAGATTGGACTCTCTCTCTCTCTCTCTCTCTCTCTCTGTGCCCTCAGTGGGGAGAGAAAGGGATTCGTTGCACCCACGGGCACATCTCCGGCTGTGTTCTTGCTTCCTGAAAGTCCTGGGACTCTGGAAAAAGATCCCAGGGCTGCATTCCGCTTGGTGATCACTCAGCACTGCTACAAATCATGCCTCCTTTTTTTAAAAAAAAAAAAGGCACAACCAAAATAAACCACTGATAGAGTGTTTTGCAGGTAGTTGTCTGGACAACTATTAAAAAAATGGCTCAAGAGAGAGCTTCTTTTGGGCCAGCTGGAGTCACATAGAAACTTTTCAGCAAAAAGTTTCCTCTAGGGAAATTTGAGTCATCTGCTATAATTCCACATACATACATACACACACACACACACACACACACACTTTGAGGCCAGATCAGCCATGTTTGCTAGCTGGCAAATGGCTTTTAATTAATTGCATTGGCCGCATAACTCTCCCATTACCTCATTGTGCGGCTGCGGGAGAGCATGCCACGCTGGATCTCTGCCTGCCCCAGTCTGGTGCCCTGCAGATGTGCGTGGTCACCTAGGGGAGCTGTAGCCCCACACCTCTGGAGGGCGCCAGGCTGGGGATGGCTGCTGTGAATAAGTGCAGATCTGGTCCCTATCCCTCCGTCCATGCTGGTCAAAACTCTTGAGAAATGCAATGTTTCAGCTCATTCGCTTTCTGTCGGGCTACTGCATGTAAAAATAATGCAGTGGAGGCTGGTGGCTCCGAGGTGATTGGGGAAGTGAATCCGCTCCGGGTTTCAGTCAGAACTCTAAAGTTCTGACTGAAACCCAGAGTGGATTCACCACCCCACTCACTTCGGAGCCTCCAGCTTCCGCTGAAATAACATAAAGCCTCAAAGAGACCTTTTCTTGTAAGTACATGTTGAAATCTTATGCCATGAGGGTTTCTTTCAAAATATTTACCTTAATATTAGACTTCCAAGCTAGACCAGACGAACATGCCTACCAGCTGTGGATTGACCTCTATCCCAGCGAGCCAATCTTCGGAAAAAAATGTAATTTTCATGCAGTGGTTGACCCATTTCTTCTTGAAAAAGAAAAGGGAAAGAAAGCCTGGCATTTTGGGTGGGGTGCATTTGACCATGTGCAGAGGTCCTCCCCCATTACCCACCCACGCCATTTGAGCAAATATATTTTTAAAAAAAACACAAAAAAAGCAAAGTGTTCCTGATCATGTGCAGGGTGCCTGCCTCCATGAACAGAATGCACCAGAAATGGTGTGGCAGCACACCATGATCTCGGTTCTGTGCGTTTCCTTTTGACGGCCAGTGTTGGATTGTAGTTGGCCCCTCTCTAGGTGCTTAGAGGCAGATTGGGGTGATATGGCCGCCTGTTTGTGAGCACCTGTTTGACAGCTTAAGCTCTTCCCTGGGTTTTCTGAATTGAGGTTGCTGGGAAGCTGAGGCACATGGGTGCAGTCATTCTGCGTTCCCCAAACTGCCCTGGTCCCCCTTCCATTTGCTTCTTAAGAACATCAGAGCATCAGAAAGCCCTGAGGCTGGATCAGACCGAGGGTCCATCTAGTTCAGCACTCTGTTCACACAGTGGCCAACCAACTGTCGACCAGGGGCCAACAAAGCAGGACATGATGCAACAGGGCCCTTCCACCCATGTTCCCCAGCAACTGGTGCACACAGGCTTACTGCCTCGACTACTGGAGGTAGCACATAGCCATCAGGGCTAGTAGCCATGGATAGCCTTCTCCAGGAATTTATCCAACCCCCTTTTAAAGCCATCCAAATTGGTGGCCATCATTACATCTTGTGGTAGTGAGTTCTATAATTTAACTATGTGCTGTGTGAAGAAGGACTTTTATTTGTCCTGAATCTCCCACCAGTCAGCTTCATGGAATGACTCCATTGGGTTCTAGTATTTTGAGAGAGGGAGAAAAATGTCTCCCTAACCGTATTCTCCACACCATGCGTAATTTTGTACACCTCTATCAGGTCTCCCCTCAGCCTCCTTTTTTCCAAGCTAAACAATCCCAGCCGTTGTAAGCTTCCCTCATAGAGGAGATGCTCCAGCCCCTTGATCATTTTAGTTGCCCTTCTCTGCACTTTTTCCTTCTCTACAATATCCTTTTTTATGTGTGGTGACCAGAACTGTACATAGTATTCTAAGTGTGGTCGCACCATAGATTTTTTTATAAAGGCAGCAGGATACTGGCAATTTTTGCAGACTTCAGGTGATGGCTACCAACTTGGATGGCTTTAAAAGAGGATTAGCCAGATCTGTGGAGGAGAAGGCTATGAACGGCTACTAGTCCTGATGATGACGTGCTACCTACCGTATTGGAGATAGTAGGGTACTGTTGCGCTCATGTCCTCTTCATGGGCTTCCTGCAGGCAGCTGAGTTGGCCACTGTATGGACAGAATACTGAACTAGAGTGCCCTTTGGTCTGATCCAGCAGGGCTCGTCTTACGTTCTTCGTGTAGCCACACTGTGTGTTAGCCTTGGTGTTGTAGTGTGGATAATTCATAGCATGGACAGGCATGCTTGGGGACCCGTTGGAACCCTGAGCATGCTTCTCTTCTGCTCTGTGGATATTGGCAGAGAGGGCAGAATGAAATTGTTGCACACTGCCAAAGCTCCAAGAGCTTCAATGGTTTCCCCAATTCAGTGGCAGCCTGCACAGTAGAGCATCTCCTGGCCGATCCCACATACCGTGCCCAAATCCCTCCAATCCAACAGAGGGGGGTGATGTTAAAAACGGCACTCCCGTGTTGGATTGGAGGGGTTCACTTCAGGCATAAAATAGGGGATGAGGTTCCATCTCCCATCCCCTAAACCAGGATGAGACAACCTGGCGCCCTCCAGATGTTTTGGGCAACAACTCCCAGAATCCCTGACTATTGGCCACAGTAGCTGGGGATCGTAGAACTTGCTGTGCAACGCATCTGGAGGTAGGAGAAGGCTGCCGTAGGCCAAACCCTCTGGTTAAAATCTCAGACTGCGGCAAAGAGTAGAAAACTAGCCTCTCCCTCTCTGCACTGAAGGCCTCTGTTTATTTCTGGGTCTCTGGAAGACTGAGATCGCGGTTTCTGGGTCTCTTCTGGGAATGCTTCTAGCCCACATCCTGCAGGGGCAGAACTCCTCCCCATCTTTATGCGCCCAGCGCTGCAAACGCAGCTACAACCATTGCGCAGGCATTGGTACTCCCGGGGTTGGGGGGGGGGGGAATTCTGCGTTGCTTGGATTGTTTCTGGCTTTACATCCTCCTCAATTCTGGCAGCTATCCCAGAGGATAACATCCCGATCGGACCAGCGTTAGTGGCAACTTTGAAGGCCACACTGTAATTGCACATTGCACATCGTTAGCCATCGCTCTGCATGATCAAATTTCTGTTTATTTTGTGTGTATGTGTGTGTTATGTAGACTACGCTGGCTGGGGGGAGGGTTAATGGGAGTTGTCATCAGGGCCCCGAGGGGTGGGATGCTGCTCTCGATGTTGTTGGAATCCACCTCCCATCAACCTCAGCTGATATTGACAGTGGTCAGGCCAATGCCCGTAATTAAGCGATGGAATTCGTTACCACAGGATGTGGTGATGGCCACTAATTTGGATGGCTTTAAAAGGGGGGTGGACAAATTCCTGGAGGAGAGGCTCTCAATGGCTACTAGCCCTGGTGGCTATGTGCTACCTCCAGTATCAGAGGCAGTAGGCCTAAGTACGTCAGCTGCTGGGGAACACGGGTGGGAGGGTGCTGTTGCATGCATGTCCTGCTTGTGGGTTTCCCAAGGGCAGCTGGTTGGCTGCTGTGTGAACAGAATGCTGGACTGGATGGACCCTTGGTCTGATCCAGCATCAGGGCTCTTCTGATGTTCTTAATGCCATGCTGGCTGGGGATGATAGGGGTTGCAGTCCAGTACATCTGCAGGTCACCAGCTGTGGAACGGCTTGGCTACCCCCAAGCCAGGGAGGGGAAAGGGCTGTCCTTGCTTGCCGCAGTGGCTGAGAGAGGGACCCAGGATCCTCCCATCCGTGTTGGGCAGCTAGGAGGAGCTCCAGATGTCCCTTCGAGGAAGGCAGGATGTGGGACGAAAGACCTCCCCCCACCTCTTCACTTTGAAAACAAAGCACCAAGAAGAGCCTCCTCCTCCTCCTCTTCCCCCACCCCTTCCAATTTAAGATCCGGAGTTTAGGGGAATCGCATAGGGCCACTTCGGCCGGGAGGGCCTGGCTGCCCGCTTGCACACGAGTCACGCGGCAGCCTGGGACTGGCGTTGCTTTGCAACACTCGTTTTTACAAGGAAGTAAATCGAGGACACTCGGGCTTGGAAGTGCCGTGCATCGCCCTCGCTTCAAACAATCGCCTTCAGATGGATTCTTTCTCAGTAACGTTCCCAGGGATGCAGAGCCAAATTCCTTTTCAGCATAGCTGTGTGGCTTTTTCCGCTGACATTTACAACCCAGATGTCTCTTCGTGTAGAATCCTTTTTTGTTTTTTGCTTTTGCTTTGCGCCTGCCCCCCCTCCGATTCCCCAAGCTGGCACTTCCCAGATGTGTGGGACTACAACCTCCATATTTCCCAGCCAGGATGGCCAATGGCCCTGCTGGCTGGGGTTGATGGGAGTTGTAGTCCGATATATGTTGCAATGCTTTGGAACTTCTGCTCTCACTTTCTCCTCGAAGGCAGCGTCCTGGATCTGCAAGGCTGGGCAATGTTCAGTGGTGCAGCACGGTAGCCCGCCGTACCCCCTTTCCTCGACCTGTTCTGGAACCTGTTCTCTGTGTATCCCATTCTCTAAAGCCATTTAAGTCTTGGTGAGTTATGGATCTTTCTGGTTTCCCAGTGTCGCTGGAACCGTTTCCCGCAAAATCGGCCGGTGGTTTTGTTGAGGTTCTGGATGTCGCCATGGCACTGCTCTTACAGATACTTTTCCACTTGTGCCGCCTGAGGATGTTGACAGGCTGCTTGTGGGGCCTTTGCTCTTTAGAGCTTTGCCTCTCCTGGCTTGTGACGACTGCTTAAGTGGGCTCACGATGGGAATATCAGAAGCCATCGATCTCTCGTTAAGGGAGGGAGAACTTCCAGCAGTCCTGAAAAAAAGGCAATAGTAAGACTGCTGTGGAAGAAGCCATTTCTAGAACCCCTGGCTATGGATAATAATAATAATAATAATAATAATAATAATAATAATAATAATTACACTTATATACCGCCCCATAGCTGAAGCTCTCTGGGCGGTTTACAAAAATTACCCGGTTTCAAATCTATTTCTGAGCGAGGTCTTGGAGCAAGTGGTATCACATTGGCTCCAGGCAGCTTTGGATGACACTGATTATTTAGATCCATTCCGGTCTGGCTTCCAGCCTGGTTTTGGATCAGAAACTACCTCTGCCAGTCTGGTGGAGGACATATGACGGAGAATGGATGGGAGTAAGGCAGGATCTACACTCCTGCTTTAAAGTGGCTTATAATGGTATTGACAACTGTTGGGTCCCAGGACACACTCCATATACAGTTTTCAAACCATTTTCAAAGTGTTGTATCCTGCTCGGTGTAGATCTGGCCTATGTCTGGGAAGACAGCATTGGAATGGATCATGAGGGTAACAAGCTGAAATTTAATCCAGGTAGCATGGAAGTCCGATGGGTTGGGAAATGTGCTTCTCTGGATGGGGGTTTAGATCTGATTCTGGATGGGGTCACACATGCCCCGAAAGGCCACGTACACAGTCCGGGAGTGCTCCTGGACTCCGCGCTCTCCATAGAGGCACAGGTGCCATCACCTGCCAGGAATGCTTTTCACCAGCTTAGGCTGGTGCAGCAACTGCAGCTCCATCGAGGTAAAGCTGACCTCAGTTCACTGTGACACCTACCTTGGTTGCATCCAGTTTAGATTGCTGCCGTGTGATCCACATGGGACTGCCCTTGAAGACTATTCAGGAACTGTCATTGGTACGGAATGCAGCAACTAGACCTCTTGTGTCAGCAAAGTGTTCAGATCATGTTACTCCTGTTCTGTAATATTTACTTTGGCTGCCAATTCGTTTATGGGTCCATTAGGCTGGTGGGTTCTAGGGACAGGGCTTTCTCAGTGGTGGCCCCAACCCTCTGGAGCTCTCTCCCCAGTGGCCCCATCACTGCTGGCTTAAAAACAAACAAACCTCACATATATTCCAGTTTGCCTTTGGTGCTCAAAAACCATCATCTACTGTTCGCATGCATGTGCTGAATTCATCCTTTTGTAATAATGTCAGCTGCCTTGAGGGCAGGGCACCCTGGAAGGTGGGTTAAATATCTTTCAAATGAATACAGTGTGTGTGTGTGTGTGTGTGTGTGTGTGTGTGTGTGTGTATAAGAAAGATCGAAAGGGTAACAACAGAGTATTACAAATGTATTACAAGTTAAACGTTTCGGCTCCCACCCTCATCAGTAGCTGTGCCTTTCCACACTGGATCCAGAGCTTCCCTGTTGCTTTGCTGTTGTTCTGTCTTACACCTATCTCTCTCTCTCTCTCTCTCTCTCTCTCTCTTTTGTTAGGAATTTAGTGAGCTAAAGGGTGGGCGTCAGAGTGGCATTTATGGTTGTGGGCTCTCCCACCCTAGAGGCATTCAGGACTCAGCTGGACAACCATCTGTGAAGCATGCTTTAAGGTGGATTCCTGCATTGAGCAGGGGGTTGGACTCGATGGCTTTATAGGCCCCTTCCAACTCTACTATTCTATGATTCTATGCGTTGCCAAAAAAAAAAGGGCATTGCTTTGCATAATATTTGCACGTGCCTGTTTGGAAATAATTGCTGTCCTTTAAATGGAAGTACCATGCCTCTCGCCGTAGCGGTGACGACGGTGACATATGAAATAGCCATGGAAGTGGTAGGTAAGCAAGGCAGATTCGGCTGATAGACCTCATCAGTCAACTGTTACGGGACAAGATGGAGGCTCTGTGCTGGAACACGCCTGCCTTGGACTACATCCATCCCAGTGCTTGCTCCGGTACTCACAACAACACCATTTTTAAATCCCAGGGAAATAAAGTTCCTAAATTTAACCTAAAGCAGGAAGCAAAGGGCAACTTCTGGCACCGGGGATGTTTGCATCAGCAGTTGTGGCCTCTGTGCCCTTTACCAGATTCTTCCATAATCCCCCGGGGATCCGGCAAACCTTTTTCCATGGGGAGCGCAAAATGTTCTGTGCTGTGCTGTGTGTGTGTGTGTGGTCATGGGAAGCCCAGCTTCTCCTTAGCAAAATAAATCTGAGCCGCTTGCTCCAACGCAAAGCGGGGAAGGCCGGCAAACTTCGCAATTCTGTGGTGGTTTCTGTTATGCGTAGCCTGAACAGAACGGGGAGCGAGGACAAAAGAGCAACGAACGTTCTTCAAGGTTATTTCAGGTGGTGCTTTTGAGGGAGATAGGAGGGGGAAGGCCGAGTCTTTGGGCCGTGCATCGTTTAAGAGTGGGCCACGGTAAAGTTTAGATCTTGGAACCCAATGGGAGAGAACAGACTCAGAAGAAACGGCACCAAGCAGGAAATCAACCACAGTCTTGAAGATTCCCACGCTAGTTTTGCACCAAGGGCCTTAGAGAAACAGGACTCCAGAACCTCGGTCATTCTTTAATGTATCTTTGAGACGTAACCATGCGATGGGTAAAGCATGCTCTCCCACGACGTTTTAGCTTTTCTGGGCCATCCTCTCTAGTCTCTCAGTTCAAAGATCTGCTCCAGCCTTCTCCAACTTGGTGCCCTTCAGATGTGTTGGATTGCAACTCCCATCATTCCACAGCTGGGAATGATGGGAGTTGCAGTCTAACACATCTGGAGGGCAACAGATTGGGGAAGGCTGAATGCAATGGAAGGCCTGGGGACTTTAGTACAGGAATGCTTTTGCCTCCAACCCAGGATACTGCTGCTGAATCCCAGAGCAGGGCATCCATTTCGGAAGGGCACTCTCTTGCCATTCTGTGTTGACAGTTGCCAAAATTAAGCTTACGGTCTCTATGGGCTGGCTGGCAACCATCAGAGCATAAGAAGATCAGCCCAAGGGTCCATCTAGTCCAGCATTCTGTTCACACAGAGTTCAACCAGCTTGCCCCCTTGGGAAATTCATACATAGGAAACCCCACCCATGTTCCCCAGCAACTGATGTACATCGGTGTACTGCCTCTGATACTGGAGGTGGCATATAGCCATCAGGACTAGTAGCCATTGATAGCCTTCTCCTCTGTGAATTTGACCATGCTTGTATATCCCAAGACATGGAATCTACAAATTGGCTGAACCATGTATTACTGAGTAAGAGGAAGGAGTACCCAAGCTCAGGCGGCAGAGCATGTCCTTTGCTGGTGCAGGGTCCCAGGTCGACGGGGCTGAGAGAGACCCCTGGTAGAGTCCTTGGGGAACCAGTGTCAGGCAAAGTATACAATTCTGGATTGGATCGACCAATATTCTGACTTTCTCCAATGCCGTGTTCCATGTTCCAGGCTGGAACAAAGTGTTCTAATCCAGCATGGCTACAAATGTAGGAATTGCTACCTCCTGGAATCTTCTGGTATTTGTGTAATGATGATGTAATTGGGTTATTATAGTTGGGAGTCCTTGTTAGAATGGGGACCACAGGCCCTATTCTCTCACTGCAGGCCTGGAGATGTTTCTTAATAAGGAGTGTTCCCATGATGGGCATCCTTTGAGTCTTCTGTGCATCCACACATTTGCAGGAAAGAAAACTGCACATTTGAAGCCTGGCTTTGTAAATGTATTGGGATGGGAGTAGCCTGTAGGGCAGGGTCCCCTGGTCCTTTCCAGATGTGTTGGACCAGGCTGGTGAAGTCTGGTCTATAGTATGCAACGAGGGCTGTGGGATGGAAGGAACGGTAAAATGTCCACCTGCCATGTCTCTTGTTTCCCCGTAAAAGCGGCATAGCAGTTTGATGGAAAAGGTCTTTTCTAAGGCTGAGCATCCTCTAATCAGAGATAATAAAGGCCTTAATGTCCCACTTCCCGTTTCCTAGGCCTGAGCTTTGCTTCAGACACGGAAAAAACACTCGGGTTGATACAGTATGTCTCTGCTGAAGATGCCGTACCCAAACCCAGAAGGCCTCGAATTTCCAAACAGGGGAGTTTCATTCCTCTTTTTGTGATCTGCCCCTCTTTTGATTCATTATTTCCTAATTACAATTCTTCTGTATTAACTAGAGCAACTGGATCTTGTTCAGCGCTTTTGATCCATCGATGTCGAAATGAAAAGCTCGGAACGTGTAATTTAAGGACTTGTGGACTGCAGCAAATCACCCAGAGTCTCTGCTTCTGCAGTCTTTAAGGTGCTGAAACCTGTAGTAGACAATCAAAGCTGAACTGAAACTGCATCCTGTGCAGATGTAGGGAAAAGAATTCTCCTTGGTGTGAAACCACTCCCTGCATCGAGAAAGTCAGCACATTGTGTAGAAGGATTCATACTTGGCCTTCTCCCTGAAGTGCTAGCTCTCAGAATGCGAGGGGGCCTGATGGGCAGGGGCTAGCCAGTGAACAGTACAGCACATGGCTGCTGACGAGCGCTTGCACTTTGCACCATGGTGTAGGGATGGATGAATCTGTCGATTTCAGCTTTTCTCCGTTTCTAATTTTGTGTGTATTTTTCTGAAAACTGCAGGCAGTTTTGCCTAATACATACATTTTTGCCAGCTGCTTTCCTCATCTAAAGCATCTGAACGTTATTTCCGTGAATACAGGCATTTTAAAATGCGCTTTCCCCTGATTTATGCATTGTTTTGATTGGAGAACTCCATGGTAAAATTTGGGAAAATGCGGGTTTTGAAGGCTAACTGAATTTTGGTTCATATATTGGTCTGAAAGTGTGGAATTGAATTAGACAGGAAAATCCTACAGCGTCCAGCATTCCCCAGCCAGCTATGCCAACTGAAAAATACCAGGAGTTGTAGGACTTTTTTCTGTCTAGACACGCATACGATTGCGCCCTTAAGCCACGCCCAGTGGTAAGAGTTGTAACATCTCTATATTGGGACATATGACTTCGTCGCACACAGGGACTACAACTCAAAAAGTTGTTATAATAGTTTGGGGGGGATGGAACTACGGGGGGAAAGCAATGTCAGGACAGCAACTTGGGGAGTGCATCATGTACCTCAAGCATGCGCCAGACGGTACAGTGCCAGGACTAAATGCTGTGGCAAATTGGCTCCTAGTTAGTCGCGGGCAATTCAGACCCCTTCAGTGTATATGTGGACTTAAAGGTTTTGGAGAGGGGGTGCAGTGTGCATCCCTTTACACGCACTTACGTTGAACTTCATGCGCCATCCAGGTGTCTAAATCTTGAGACTGATGCCAGATCGCCAGAGTTGAGAATAACACATTCATTATTTTGTTTTGCCTTCTGGCTTAGTTCGTACCCAAAATTGAATCTACGAGTCATTCAGCGACAAAATCACTTTCCCCCTAACTTGGCTTTTCCACTTTTCCTCTAACCTGGCTGCACCAGGCAGGCAGGCAGTCGGCAGGAGCTTTGCCGGCGGTGAACTGTTGGGCTCTGAACCTACCCTGTTCATAACCAGATCCAGGCAATGCATTGTCAGTATCTCCTGCCTCTCATCCTTATATGCTCCATATCCTAATTAAATCTGGGACAACGGTGATTCAATACCATGCACTTCTGTTTGCTGCGATGCTGGTTCCTTTAGGTTTGCAGCTAACGCTGCCTGTTGCTGTTGCATTAAATACACAGCTTGCTCTCTCTGCATCGCTCTAAGCGGGGGATGAACCAGTGGCTCTCCAGAAGTTGTTGGGTTATCATTGGTTAGGGATGATGGGAGTTGCAGTTTAGTATCTGGAAAGCCAAAGTCCCCCAACCCACCTAGGCTGGGTTGTACCCTTTAAAAAAAAAAAAAAGATAGAGGTGGGGAACCCTTTGTCGTCCGAAAGGCCAAATTGCAAAATAAGTAAGTTCTCAGGGGCCATGTTTGTGAATGGGGCCAAATGTGGTCATTACCATTTGAAGCCTACTCAGAAGTAAGCAAGACCGGATCACTCAGCAGCATTTTCGGATAGCATCCCAAATGCCAAACCTCTGTATGTCTGCTCACAAGCAAGCAAGTCCCCTGCCTGCAAAATGCATGGCTGAGCGGCAGCTCGATTCTTTGCAGGGTATTTAAAGGTGAATTGCCTTTAAATACCTCCTTCTCCCCAAACAGTTTGCAGGCCAGATGAAAAACACTCAGAGGCCGCATCAAGCCCGCGGGTCGGAGGTTCCCCACCCCAATTTTAGGAGGTGGCATATTTGGAGTTGGCCAATAATTGAAGGGCTAGTGACATAGGTTCCTCCTACTGGCTGGCTCCATTGAGGCAGGGGCAAGGAGCTCATTAACCCTTATCCATGCCAGCAGCACCCTGCCCTGCACAAATTGAGCCCCCAGGTTGCCTGTCTCCCAGGGCAATTCAGCAAAGTCAGGCTCCCTTTTCGGATGCAGCAGAAATTGCCCGGATGGAGCTGCTCAGCATTTCAACGTACAGATTTCTGCCTTCGTGGCCGGATAGCAGGACTTTTTGGGGAGCGGAGCTGCTTGCCTAGGATTTAGCGCGGTGCTGAGGGGGAGGACTTGGCTGCATAGGCTGTCCTATGTATGAAGGAATCAAAGATTTCTTTGTGGAAATGAGAAGCAGATGGTTGAAAAGAATTTTCCCTGACTCCAGCACTTCCCCCCCTCCCCCCCTCCCCTCTTGGGTCTGCATTGCTAGAAATGCATTGAATGACATGGTTTTTGTTGGTGCTGCTGGGTTGCTTAAACTGACACATCTCCATTTATTTGGGACGTTTTCAAGCAAACAGAACTCGTGTGTGCTGTTGTGATGTTCTACCATTCAAACCCGCCTCTGAGCCTGAGCAAAAGGCACCTAAGGGTATAGATTTTTTCCCCCAACGGAGGCTGGAAGGTAGCCAGTGTGTGTTTTAAGCACTTACGTGCAAACTTTCGGTTGCAGCACAAAGAGCCGAGATATTCTCCAAGGTTGGGACGCCCCTGCTTTCCAGAAGCCCTGAAGCTGATGGCTTGGGCTAGGCAACGTTATTGGCCCTTCAAGGCTCTGACTCAGGAATCAATGCTTAGGCGAACTGCTAAAGTAACAACGTTTCTGAGTGCGTTGAAAAGCGAGCCAAAGAATTGAGAGGCGCCGGCATTTTGCCACAGCATGCGGAGGCATAAGCATCCAAATGGCAGATGCGGTTCAATGTCAGCAAGGTAAAGTGACGCACGCTTCGAGTATAACCCGAAGGGATCTGAGCTAGCAGCGACCGACCAAGAAAGAGATCTTGGGGTTGCGGTGGACAGCTCGATGGAAATGTCAACCCAGTTGCAGCCCCTGTATAGAAACGAACATGGAACTACCTTATGCCTTCCCCCCGCTCGCACAGACGCACAGAAAAACACCACAGAAGAGTTCCCAGACCAGCAGCAGGCAAAATGGCCCTAAACTGGTTCCTATCCCAGACTCGGTTTCCACACGGAGTCGGTTTCCCCCAACGCGTTGAGTGATTTGGGTTCAGCTCTGGATTCTCGTGTCAAGTTGCTGGCATTTTTTTAACGCAGGGGTGGCGCCTCCTCCTCCGTTGCCCTAGACATCTCCCGTCTCCTGCCCGCCTTTTCTGCAAGCTGCCTCTATTTTTAACTTGCCCAAATTGACGGTTGGCTTAAGCTGATCAGATGTGACGGGGACACGGCCCGAGGTGCTGCAATGGCAGGTATTTGGCAGGCACCGGCGATGGCTCTTTGCCCTCCCTCCTCTGCTGCAACACCTGTCTCCCTTCCTTCTTTAAAAAGAAACGCACACAAACATCCTTTAGGCACCCAGGATGCTACCTGCCTCCAGGTCCAGCTGTTGGGCTCCATAGCCCACCATTGACTATTGGTAGCAGCTCTCCAGGGACGCGGGCAATGGAGGGTTTCCCCATCACGACCTACCTGATCCTTTGAACTGGTGACGCCAGCCGAGAGTTCAGGCATGCAAAGGAGACGTGCCGCGACTGAGCCAGGATCCTTTCCGTTCTTCCATGTTTCCTTTTTTTCAGTCAGACCCGAGGTCTGGGCTGATCCCTGGCAGCCGTGGGTTTTGCCCATCTCTCTCCCTCACAGATGCACCAGGGTGTGGATCGTTGCAGGATGTTGGGCGGGTTTATAGTGCACGAAGGGATGACTCATTTAGCCCCATTTCAGGCCAGCGCCGGCCCCTCACAAGCACTGACAGAGGGCCTGGGGGAGACGCGGCTGTGTTTGGGCAGAGCAGGGGGGCTGTAGCATCATGTTGGAGCATGTGGCTTGCACGCAGGCCCAAACCCCGGCAAAGGATCAGGTCGTGCTGTTTGCATCATTAGGGCAGTGCTGTTCAGGCTGCCCCAATTGTACACACTGCAGCGGCAGCGTGAAGAGCCTCAACGTGGAGATGCCAGCTGTCTCAGGTGGCTGAAGCCGTTGTTATTATAGGATGTGGAAGAAATGGAGAAAAGGCTGGGAAGCCACCAAAACGATTGGTGGGAGGAAGCAGGAACCAATGGGTGACCTGGGGAACTGTGGGCCGGCGGGATTTGGCTCCGGGACCTGAGGTTTGATCCCTCTGTTCCAGCATAATATGAAAGGGTCTCTCTCTCTCTCTCTCCCTCTCTCTCTCTCCCGCATACATACAAACACACACTGTAAATGCTTTGCAGGCGTGACCAAACGGAACGGCTTTTGAGAGCCACATCACACAAGCACGGAGTTGTCGAGCTGCGTTGCAGACCAGCAAGATTCTCTTTGCCTTCAGGGCCGTTCGCGAGAGATTAATTTCCTTCTGTTCTATCGGGATCGCCTTCATGCGGAATCGATCAAGCGCTGCTCTGCTGCTGGCAGGAGTGTGCGGAACACATGTTGCGAAGGCATTCCTTGCGGAGGCTGCTCTGGCCTGCAAAACGGGGTCTCCTTTCCCCCTTTTACTCTCTCTCTCTCTCTCTCTCTCTCTCTCTGGACAGCTGTAATACTTTTATCAGGGACCCAATGCAATGGGAAGCGTAAAAGGGCAGGGGTGGAGGGAACCTCACCACGGAGCAGGTTTACATTCTCAAATGTGAATGATCCGTGATTCAATTTAAGATCAAGGAACAAGGCCTGTTTGGAAACTTTGGATAGAGTTTGGTCTGTTTTCTGCTTTTCTTCACGTACTCATAATTTGGTACAGAGCAACAGGAGTCTTTATCCTGACAATCTCCAGTTTCAGTGATTTAAAAGAACTCAAGTTTCTAGCTCCTATTATCGCAAAGATTCTCTCCTCTTTCTCTCCCCAGTCTCCCAATAGCTTATCCTACCTTTTTTTCTGGCTTACATTTAAACCCAAAGGTAATTAGGAAGAGTGTTGAATGCCCTCACGACACTTATTAATATGAATCCTTAATAGCAATAATATGTATTTATTTATTACCCACCTCTCCCTCTGGATCGAGGCGGGGTACAACACCAAATACAAAACACCATAAAACACATATAACTGATTAAAAACATATAAAACTGATACAATATGGATTCCGCTTTGCTTCAAAGGGAGCCTCTGAACTCAGAGGCTTCTGAGTGTCCAGTGCCCGATCCAATTTATTTATTTATTTATTTATTGCATTTTTATACCATCCAATAGCCGGAGCGCTCTGGGAGGTTTACAGAAATTAAAATCATAAAAACTATTCAAAATAGAAAGCAACAACAGTATAAAAACTAAAAACATAGCATAAAAATACAATATAAGAGCAGAAGCAGGATAAAATCAAGCAGCCATGTAGAAATTAATACAGATTTAAAATACAGATTTAAAATACAGCAAAGCTAAAAATTAAACTGATGAACTGTTAAAATGCTGAGAAAATAAAAAGGTCTTCACCTGGCATCTAAAGGAGTATAATGTAGGTGCTAGGCGAACTTCTAGGGAGCTCATTCCACAGTCGGGGTGCCACAACAGAGAAGGCCCTCCTCCTGGTAGCCACTTGCCTCACTTCCTTTGGCAGGAGCTCACAGAGAAGGACTCCCGAGGATGAACTTATGGTCCAGGCTGATACATATGGGAGGAGGCGCTCCTTCCGATAACCTGGCCCCAAGCCGTTTAGAGCTTTGAATGTTAATACTAGTACTTTGAATCGGGCCCGGACCTGGACCGGCAGCTAGTGAAGCTGGAAAAGGACTGGCGTAATATGGTCTCACTTCTCTGCCCTCCTTTTATGAAATTTTCTTCTAAGACAGCCTCTGAGCCCATCTGACAGTGTGCTTCTGGGGATGGGGTGGAGAAGCCATAGGAATTTTCATATCCCACTCCCTTTTCTTTCTCTCAGAGGCCATATTTGTGATCGCAGGAAGCAGCTAACACAGTTTTTTCTGTGACAGTGTGGTGGGATTGGAACTCAAGTCCCCCTCCCAAGGTCATAGCAGTGTCTATGACCTTGGGAGGGGGACTCCAAACTGTCCTGTGTTTCCTGGAACTTTCTCCCAGGTACCGTAGGATGGCTCTTTTAAGGGCTCTCCAGGCGCGCTAAAATTAGTATGTAAACAGTTTTCAGTGCCTACATCTTTTTCCTTACCATTTAAATAATGTAAAGGAAATGTCTGCTGCTTTGGAGTTGCCACGTCTTGAAATATTTACAAGTGTTCCAGTAGAACTAATTTCCATGGAACGCTTTGAATTTGTTTGAATATAAACCCATAAACCCGCTCTAATTGAAGAACAGGCAGATTCATAGGGGAGCAGAGGGTCCGTGATCAAGGTATAGATTAAGGCTGACATTTCTGCCAAGAAAAAGATGGGAAGATTTTTTCAGTACGGTCGAGGGGTGTGCCAAGTAGCTAGTCCTGGTCGATCTGGCCACCAATGGAGGCTGGTGGCTCTGATATCAGTGGAGTGGCGAATCCGCTCCGGGTTTCAGTCAGAACCAGTCACCTTGGAGAGCTCTTTTGGAGTTCTGACTGGTTCTGACTGAAATCTGGAGTGGGATTCGCCGCCCCTCTGACTTTGGAGCCACCAGCTTCCATTGCTGGCTGCCCTGCTAGCGGGAGGCTGGGTTCACCCCCTCTGAACATGCTCTCTTCTGGACTGGCCAGGCCAGAGGGGCTTTCCTGCTTAGAGAGGGAGAGGGGGATCGCTCCAACAGCCCCTTAGGACCTGCTGCAGGACTTTCAGGAAAGGGGTTTCCAATAAGAAAGCAAAAGATGCAGATTTCTCTGTAAAGGACAAAGAGGTAATAACCCAACAGGATGCTAAGCCAGCTGGGAAACGCACACTCAATATAAAGGTGCCTTTATTCACATACGTGGCAATGTTGGGGGGGGGGGGGTATTTATAAAAAAGCTGCGATTGGTTGTGACAAATTCCGGAGGGCTGTGCTACGTCTGTTGTAGCAGAAGTAAGAGCCTCGTGGCGCCGGTAAAGACAGGAAGATTTACTGTGACGTCAGCTCTCGTCGGCTGGAGCCCTGATGTTGCCTCTTACAAAATGTGCTTTTGCCCACGAAAACTGATGCCACAAATGTCTTTAACTGAGCCCCAAGACCCTTCAGCCGTATTTGTCCCATGTTCTTTCTCTCTACTACTCCCTTGTCTTCCGTATTAGTATTAGGTACATCTAGAGTTCCATCACCACCAGCGATTTATCACACTCTCGCCATACCTAGTGTGCTGGTTTGCAACATGGTACGCACATGATGCCGTGCCTGTCCTGCTGACACCCCGCCTCTTCCCCAGCCTTTCCTAGAACGCGAAAAGCCTGGATTATTTTCCCTAAACGCATTTAATGCGCCCTTAAGCCTCCGTGTAGTTGTAAAGGAATTGGGGGCGTGTGCTGTGACGGGAGTCTTGCTGTTGGCTTGAATGGATTGCATCAGGTCCTGGCAGGGAAAAGCGATCTCTCCCAGCAGCCAGCTCCAAGCCTCAATGTAAAACCCAAACCTTGCATCGAAAGCCATTTTTAAAATCATACAGTGCCTGAATCTCTGCAGAGACAGGATTGTACTCCCTCGATGCCCTCAAAGAGCCAGGCTAAAGCATCGTTCCATTTTTACCTAGCGGAAAGGCGGTCTGGTTGAAGTGCTCATCTGGCAGGACCTGACTGGAGGGAGGAAAAGAAGGGGAGGGGTGGAGCGGAGCGGAGCGGCGCGGCGCGGAAGAGCAAAGGAGCGAAGGAGAGAAAGAGCAGCTATTCAGGTGAAAGGGATCATAAGCTTGACATGCTTAGCATCAGAGGTAAAAAAAAAAAACATGGAGGCAAACCAGGGGGGGAAATTAGTGTGATGGAGCATTTATATAAATTGTGTAGGGGGGGAGGAGGAAGGGTTCCGTTTAGTCAACATTTCAAACACAACTTCTGTTTCCATTGAAAACTCAAGGAGACATGTTGGTTTGGGTAACTTTGAGTGACTTCTTCAGTTCCACCAACAACACCGCGTTGGTGTTTGTAGGATGCAATCTGGTGTCATCCTTTGAGTACAAAGGATCATTTAGCCATGTATCCTCCATCAATCTGTCTTTTAAAGCTGTCTAGGCTGGTGGCCATCGCTAGATTTTGTGGAAGTGAATTCCACAAACTCAACTCTGCGTTGTGTGAAGAAGTCCTTCCTTTCGTCTGTCCTGGGTCTCCTCTACAAGAATTCGGTTTGACGCCTGGTTGTCCGATTATGCGCATCTTCTCGCACTCGCTTTTACGGCAAATCACTGTACGCGGGAGGCGGTTAAGCTCATGACAGGTTGCCTTACCGGTTGTATGAAACGCGCTTTAGAGGTATTTAATGCGGAGAATCACTTGTTTACATGGTCATAAGGCGCTTTAACGGCCGCGGTAAATTAAAACTCGCTATTTAACGCGCACTCGATAATGCGCATAATCGCATAGAAAAAGCGCCTCGACCCCCAATTTGCACTCTGGTCTTGTAGAGGTCAATTTTTTAAAAAATATATATATTATTATTTTCAACATATAATACAACCTAATCATAAAATAATATACTAACATAACCTTAACAACCCCCCAGTGCTTTCCTAACCCATTGAGACCTTCTTTTATTCTATTATATTATACATTCTTCCAAAATTGTAAAGAATCTTTTAAAGGTGTACATCCTTTCCTCTTTATTAAAACAAACTCTAACAATGGCCCCCATATATTTTCAAAATAATTCTTCTTAGATAATCCCCTCTTTAGTTTTATACTACATGTTAATTTATCGTTAATCGCGATATCCCACACCTCTCTATCCCATTCTTCCATTCTATAATTTCCTTGTATTATTTTCCAATTCTTAGCTATCATTAATATGGCAGGTGTCAGGAGGTTGTTAATCAAATCCTTCATATTTTGATTCCCATATGCTTTATCAAAAATTGAAAGTAAAGCCAAATTTGGACTTGCTTCCACACTGCTTCCCATTATTTCACTTATTTCTTTAAAAACCCTTTCCCAACATTTTTGTACGTACTCACATGTCCACCACATATGAAAATATGTTCCAACCTCCTGACATCCCCTCCAACAAATCTTCGTAATTTTCTTATCTATCTGATGTAGTCTTACTGGTGTTAAATACCACCTCCAAATTATTTTGTAATAATTCTCTTTTATCCTAACTGATAATAGCTTTAGCATTCTTGATTCCCATATCCTCCCCCAGTTATACTCACTAATTTGTTTTGTTAGATCTTCTTTCCATATAGCGGTCAAATTTTTTATGCGCCTTGAAAGAGCTTTAAATCGCTCTTGTAGAGGCACCCTGGATCTCTCACCATTCAGCTTCTTTGGATGATGACCCCAGTGTATATCTGTGTATTGGAAAGCCAAGGAGTATATGTCGGCATGATTCACTCTCACTGCTGTACGGGTGCGGCTGTTCAAAAATTACACAGTCCTGGCTGAGTATCTCCACTGACACCAGAGGTTTCCTTTCCTGGGTTGAGCGGAGGACATTTTCTGCTGTTGCCACCATCTCTGGAGGAGAGGACTGTTGTGAGCCACCTCGGGTGATTTTTAAAACACACACACACACACACACACACACAAGATGGGATAGACAACTTACTCATCGTCATTATTCATCAGTTTTGGCAGGGTGTGGCCAAATTATTGATTTATTTTATTTTATTTACAAAACGTACATACCACTCCGTACGTGAAACAGATTCCAGAGTGGTGAACATAAGAAGTAAATCAGTAAAAGATACAAAGATTTAAGCACCATTAAAACTATGCTTAAAAAGAAAAAAAAAAGGATGCCAGTAAAAACTGCGACTGTCAGTTGAGGAATGCTTCCTGGAAAAGAGCTGTTTTCAGGAGGTGGCAGAAGCAACACAGTGTTGGCACCTGCCTGACCTCCAAAGGCGCGGAATTCCATAGGAAGGGGGCCACCACACTGAAGGCTCTTCTTGGTGGAATCCAACTAGGCCGTAGGTCCATGGGGGAACCCCCAGGAGCATGCCCTCAGATAATCTCAGTGAATGGTCAGGTTGTTATGGGAGAAGGTGCATTCTCAGGTGTCCCGGTCCCCAGCTGTTTAGGGCTTTGTGTGGTAGTACAAAAACTTCTGCCTCCCTGTGGTTCTTCGCATCTGATGTTCTCCATGCTTCTCTTTCTTTCCAGCGATGGTCCCCGTGGGGAGAGATGCCCAGATGCCCTGCCTGCCACGCCGTGGGTGATGAAGAGGAGGAGCTGGCCACTGAGTGCTCTGACCACGAGGTTCCCACACGGCCTTGGAGCGGCTCACTAACAAGTCCACGGGGAGGGCCCGGGACACGATGAACAAACTGAACTTCCACAATAACAGAGTCATGCAGGACCGACGCAGCGTCTGTATTTTCCTCCCCAACGACGATTCCCTCAACATCATCATAAATGTGAGTGAGCCGCCACAAAGGGCGGGCCTCCCCTCTGCCCCATCGTTCCCTCCATGTTCCGAGCTTGTCAGAAACAGGAGCCATTATGTGTCCTGCTCTCTGGTTTTCCTTTCCAGAACCTTGAGAAATGGACTTTGCTTCATCATCGCCTTGATCTTTCAGGGGAATTCCCACCATTGGTCCAGAAACATGTGGTGGATTTCCTTCTCTTGCAGCTTGGCTGTCTTGCTTGAGTTGTCCAAATGCTTTCAGGCTTTACCTTCCACCGCTATGAGAACTAGAAACTTGCTATAAGAACTAGAAACATGCTTTAAACACACACACAACACACACACAGATTTTCAGAGAACCAAATGTTGTGTTTATATGGAATTCCAGAAAAGCACAGGGCGGCATTACACTTTATATGGAGCTCCTTGGGTTTGATTGTTTGGGCTTTGTTGTATCACAAGAACATTGGACGCCGTCTTAACTTGAACCAGACCTTTGGTCCATCTAGCCAAGTATTGTCAACACTGACGGGCAGCAATGGTTCCCCATGGTTTCAGGCAGGATTCCTTCCTAGCCCTGCCTGGAGGTGCTGGGGATCGAACCTGGGACCTCCTGCATGCCATGCATGCGCTCTGCCACACTGAGCTACGGACCTTCCCAAATAGAGCCGCTGCACAGAAGCCTTTTTAATCCTCTCCTTCCCAGGCATTTGACCTCTCCTCCAAGCTCCCTGAGAAAGTTATCGTAGACTTCCGGGGACAGGAATTGGTGAAACAGGTTTG
This sequence comes from Anniella stebbinsi, assembly GCA_029215795.1. NCBI lineage: Eukaryota > Metazoa > Chordata > Lepidosauria > Squamata > Anniellidae > Anniella > Anniella stebbinsi. The sequence continues at coordinate 368,720,853 of JARDYH010000001.1, forward strand.
GGTGAATGAGCAGCTAGGAAGATAAGAGGTTATAAACTACTCAGCTCCTCCCCTTGTTGGCTGAGGATGATGGGGATTGTAGTCCCAGCACATCTGAAGGGCGCCAGGTTGGGACCAGCCAGTTTAAAACTTTGCCTTACTTTTATTATCTTGGCTCGGGCCACCCCCACCCACTAATATGCTCTGTGTGTGTGTATGTGTGTGTGTGTGTGTGAGAGAGAGAGAGAGAGAGAGTTGCTTATGTTGCTGTTCCTTTTCCTCTTCTGTGAAATCTGTCTTGGTGCCTTCGTGACAAGGCGAGGAACTCTTACCGTATCAAGAGAACCAAGCTGGAAATTAGAATATGTCGCAGTGGATTTACATATATTATTTTCACGCTGTTATCATAATTGCCACAAAACTGGTAGATGACGAGGCCTCACAGCAGAGAGCAAATACAATCTCTCTCTCTCTCTCTCTCTCTCTCTCTCTCTCTCTCTCTCTCTCTGGCTGCCTCTACACGAGAGGTTTAAAGCTCTTTCAAGTCTCATTAAAAATTTTACCTCTACATGAGCGGAGCGCAGATCGGGAGTTGAGGCGCGTTATCTGTCTGATTATGCGCATTATCGAATGCGCGTTAAATAGCGAGTTTTATTTTGCTGCGGCCATTAAAGCGCATTTTGACTATGTGAACAAGCGATTCTTTGCATTAACTACCTCTAAAGCGCATTTCAAACAACCGGTAAGGCCACCAGTAGTGCGCTCAATTACCTCCTGCGTACAGTCATTTACCATAAAGCGCTTCCGAGAAGATGCGCATAATCGGAGAACCAGGCGTCAAACCGAATTCTTGTAGAGGGGGTGTCTCTCTCTCTCTCTCTCCCTCCCCCCCCCTTTCAGAATTGCTTCAGTCTTGCCTGGTTCAAACTCCTAAATCGAGCCTTTAAAATTGCAAAAGATTTAAAAATTTGGAGACCTTTTGAGCAGGATGGGTCTTTCAGTTTGCCTTCCTGTCCTGGCCAAAAATGAAAATAGAGATTCTACGTATTCTTGCCTGGAGTCCTTTTCTGTCTTTGGTGTGGGGAGCGATGCTGTGGCTGGCTGCAGCTGTAACCTTTCCCTTAACCATGTTTTGAGGTGGATTCCTGCACTGAGCAGGGGGTTGGACTCGATGGCCTTGTAAGCCCCTTCCAACCCTACTATTCTATGATTCTGGAAGTGCCACGGGGTTGCATGATTCCCTCCCCTCCTTTTGCGGGGAAAAACCTTTTGCACATTATTTGAGCTCTCAATGAGCTGCTTTTTTGTGACCAGTGAATGTAGTGCCCAGTCTACAATCAGGGTTTGCCCAGTCCGGCTTCCCACCCCCGACACACACATAGACCATGTTCAGACGACACGCTAAGCCACAGTGGTTAAGCATTTTGAGCTAAACTTTATGGCTTAGCGCGTCATGTGAACCACGGCTTAGCATGTCGTGAGAACCTTTCCTAAGAATGGTGGCTACATAACCACGGTTTAAACACGTTCGCTACCCATTTGCTGCAAAAGGGTTAGAGTCCTAACCATGGCTTAGCGTGTTGTCGGAACAGGCCCATTGCTAGGTCATTTTAAACATCACGGAGGCTGCACAAGAGCTGACCTTCAGTAGGGGCTCTGTGCATTTCATGGCGTCATAATTGTGTCATGCGCGTGTTGGAATTTGGAATTCTGGGGCTTTGTGTTCTTTTTTTAAATGCACTGTTTCTAACCCTTCGGGGGTAAAGGGGGGCTTGAGACGATCTGGACAATGCTTGATGCCATTTCAGAAGCATAGATAAAAGGGGGAGGTTGCTGAGCAGGATTTCTGGGGTCCTGTTTGGGGCTGCAGCACCCCATGGCCCTGATCAGGAGGAACACAAATTACGCTAGCCTCCCTTGAACCTGGAACAATGCGTAGTCTGTGGCGACACCTTTTCTGCCCCATCTCTGCAGAAATTGCTCCTAAAATAATCCCAGAATGTTCTGCTTTCCTCCCCCACCCCCACCTTCCCTCTGTAGGTTAAAATATTATGCCATGAGTTACTTGTCCAGGTGTGTGACCTGCTTCGGCTGAAGGACTGTCACCTCTTTGGGCTCAGCGTCATACAGAGTAAGTCCACCCATTGCCTTTGCAACCTCTGTTGAACCGCGTGTTTGGCACCATCACATTTCTGCCCTAAGATCCTGCAGTCAGAGCCAATGTGGTGGAGGGTCTGATGAGCGTGTTCTTGGGTGTGATGCGGCAATGATCCCGTTCAGACGACACGCTAAGCCACGGTGGTTCAGCATTTTGAACTAAACATTATGGCTTAGCGTGTTGTGTGATCCATTCCTAACCATGGTGGCTACATAACCATGGTTTAAACACGCTCACTAACCGTTTGGTGCAAAAGGGTTAGTGGTCTAACCATGGCTTAGGTGTTGCCTGAACAGGCCCTGTAGGTCTGCATCTGAGTCTTCCCTAACCACGGTTAGTTTAGGCCATGGTTCTCAGCCATTGTTAGAAGCTGGGGTGCCGTTAACCACGGTTGGCATTAATGTTGATGCAGGAGGAATGTTGAACCATGCTTGGCTCTTAAAATGGGAGGGGGTAGGGGATTGAAAGGCAAAAGGGAAGAGGTCCAGGTGCCCAGGGACTGGGTAACATTACCCTGCTGTGGGCCTTTAGTGCGCAAGCACCAAATCAAGAGCAAAGGAAGTCATTGATGTCAGGATTTTACTTAAAAAGAATGAGACGGTTCACAGCACCTTAAATCAAGGGTGAGAAACCTTGGGCCTGTAGGCCAAATATAGCCCTCCTGGGGTCTCAGTCTGGCTTCCGGGGTTCCCCAGAGGGCCATACCCCACTCCTCCGGCTCCACCCTCTTTCCCACGGACATAGATCATTGGTGGGTTCCCAGACTTTGTGCAATTTTTTTCCCCCATCCTAAATGGTTGAAATGCCTCTTGTACGGTTTTGGTTTTGCCAGCAAGAGCTTTAAGTAGAGGGGGGAGGCCGATGACTCCGATGTCAGTGGGGCAGCGAATCTCCTCCAGATTTCAGGCAGAACTCTAAAGGAGCTCTCTAAGGTGCAAAGCAGAACCTGTTCTGGCTGAAACCTGGAGCGGATTCACCGTCCCACTTACATCGGAGCTACCAGCCTTCATTGGCTTTAAGCTACAATACGCTGGTATGTTTTGCATTTCAAGCTACAATACGCTGGTATTTTCTGCCATATTTTTTTATTATTATTTTCCCCTGCCTCTTTAGCAACACTCATCACTGGAATGACCACTTGAAAGCTTCTCCGAAATTGAACTTGGCTCTTGGGCTAGAAGAGATTTCCCAGCCCTGCCATGAATTAAGAGAGGCATTCTGCCTCGATTCTTCAGTTGTCCGCATCAGCAGCACATAACCTTGCAATTTTTGCAACCAGCACGTTCCTTTTTCCATACATGGGCAAGATGTGCTCAATGTGTAAGGGCGCAATCCTACGCAAGGTTAGACAGGGGTAACATCCTACAACTCCCAGCATTCCCTAGCCAGCCGTGCAGGGGGATGTTGGGAGTTGTAGGATTTTTTTCCTGTCTAAATCTGCGGAGGATTCCGCCCTAAATTATAAACACATTCTAAATAATAATAATAATAATAATAATAATAATAATAATAATAATAATGGAAATATCCTAAAGAAGAACGTGTGGTGTAATTCTCTCTTCTTTTCCCAGCAGAATCTGCTATGCTAGTTCACAAAGGCAGCTTTTGAAATGTAGCTGCCCTGAGCTTTAAAAAAAGGAATGTCAGAAAACGTTTTGCGTAGCCTGCTGTCTAATCCAGTCTTCTGGTTCCTTTCCGTGACAGACAATGAACATGTGTATATGGAATTATCCCAGAAGCTGTACAAGTACTGCCCAAAGGAATGGAAGAAGGAAGCAAGCAAGGTAGGAATGCCCCTCTAGTTTCACCTCTATGGTCCAGGAGGACTGGGGCCTAGGGGGCAGCTATCATCTTGCCCCATATGTATTGTTTTATTTGAAGTTACTCTAGCTCAGGAGTCCCCCAACCTGTTTGGACCTATGGGCACATTTGGGAACTTGAAAAAAACTGCTGTGGGCACCATCACAAAATGGCCCCCAGGGAGGAGATGGCTAGTCATATAATGGCCGCCTTGGGGAGGCTAGTGGGGGTGTATGCATTCTTTTATTCAAAGTTACTCTAGCTCAGGGGTCTGCAACCTTTTTGGACGTATGGGCACTTTGGGGAATTTGAAACGTTGCTGTGGGCACCAACACAAAATGCCCCCCATGGAGGATGTGCTAGGCACATAATGGCTGCCATATCAGGTTCGGGGGTTAAATGTGGCCCGCCTGGGATTCCAGTCTGGCCCTCCGAGGTTCCCCACATGGCCACACCCCCTTCCCCTAGCTCCGCCCCCTTTCCCTCAACCACTGGTAGTCTCCCGGCTTTTGTGTAGGCTTTTCTGCCTATTCTAAAAGGTTGAAATGCTTCTCCTGAGGTTTCGAAGGAAGATCTTGGAGCTGAAATATGCTGGCATTCTGCTCCTCCCCTTTTGCCTTTGGCCCCGCCCACCACTGAAACATAGCCTCCAAAATGAAAGTTAGCCTCCAGGATGAAAGGAGTCCTGAGTGACAAGAGAAGGAGCTGTGAGTTCTGCGCACCTCGTCCTCTCTCTCTCTCTCTCTCTCTCTCTCTCTCTCTCTCCGGGAGGAGTGTGGATCGGGCCCAGAGAGGGAGGCCAGAGGATGGGCAGCAGTTGACAATAGCGAAGAGGAGGAGAAGGGGCGCATGCTCAGGGGACATCTTCCCTAAGCCCACCCAACCCAAAACCCGAAGCAGCTCAGCCACACTGGCTAAAGCCTCCCAAAGTTTCAAGATTTGCTTCCAGCCGGCAGGATTCAGCTGGAAAAACGCCCTCTTGGGCGTTTTTTGGAAGGCCTGTCAGGCTTCCATAAACGTCCAGGCCTTCTCTCGGAGCAAAGGAGGTGTGTGAACAGAACCAACGCGCTCTGTCGCCGATCGCACCTCTTCAAAACACAATAAATCACCCAGAGCCACCTTCTTCCCCTCTCTAAGAAGAGGAGATCAGAAGCTTAGAGCCGCTTCGTGATTTAACGGCTCGGAGATGCTTCGGAAATATCCGGCGTCGTTCATCCTCCGTCGGCGAGGCTGTCTTGGCATTGAAACTCCCAGCCTGCTCCGAGATGAATTGCTGACGCGCAGGGGACGAGGTCTCAGAAATGACCTTTGAGGACCTCTGGGAGCTGGCCCTCCTCCGCCTCCGCCCCCTCCCCAAGCGAGCTGGGCCTCCCGTTGCTGCCTCCAGACAGATGGGTTTCGTGTCAAAACAGCGGCGGGTCAAGTTTGGCTCTCTGATAACAGACAACAGAAAGGCCGTCACACAAGATCGAGCCTGAAGCGAAGCTTTGAGTCACCATCCCGCTGCTTTAGGCAGGAGCCGTATAGCTCCGCGGTAGAGCAGACGGCCCCAGGTCCGATCCCTGACGGCTCCAGGGACGGCTGGGAAAGATGCCTGAAAGCCTGGAGAGCTGCTGCCCGGCTGTGTCGACAGGAGTGGGCTGGACGGACCAAGGGTCAAACGCAGTACAAGGCCGTCGGGCCTTTCCCACCCTAGTGATCGCTTGGCCAAGAGGGGTGCTTGCTCCTTGGCCAACGGCATCCTTGTCTTGTAGCTTCCAGAAGAATGGGAATTCTGGAGTTTTAGAAACAAACTTGACTCTTGACAGCTGCCTTCTTCTGGTCAGGATGGCTATGTATTGCCTCCAGGATCAGAGGCAGTATGCCTCTGTATGCCAGCTGCTCATACACATCAGCGGGAGATTGCTGTTGCCCTCATGTGCTATGTGTGGGCTTCCCTTTGGCACATCTGGTTGGCCACTGTGGGAGCAGACTGCTGGATGAGATGGACCTTGGTCTGATCCAGCACAGCTCTTCAGATGTTCTTATATCCTTCCTTCCCGCCCACCCCCAGCTCTCTTGCTCAAACAGAAAGCTGAACCTTTATCTTTCTTTGCCTTCGTTGCAGGGTATAGACCAGTTTGGTCCGCCCATGATCATTCACTTCCGAGTGCAGTACTATGTGGAAAATGGCCGCCTGATCAGGTAAGGGCGAAGGAAGGCGGACTGCCTAGGGCTAGGAGGCCTCAGAACATGGTTGCCAACAGCCTCAGTGGCGAAGGGCTGCGAGGCCTTGGCCACCAATCAAAGACCGTTTAGCTGATTGGTCTGTATGCTGCCACTCATCAGTTAATGGGATTCCAGTTAATACTCCCGGCGTTCCATCACAACCTCGGCATAGGTGTCATTTTGAAATAACCTGCCGGTTGCCACCATTCCGTGTCAGAAAGATCATCTCTAATATTTTCTTTATTTGTATTTGAAATATTTCTACGCAGCTTTCAAGGCCAAAAGCCCTCTTATGACAGCATCTGATACAATAAGAAAGCAACAGTCCACTAAAACAAACCATGCGAAGGCCAAAAAAACTGATTTTCTCATTATTCCTAATTACAAAACTGCACTGGAACTAAATTGCATTATTATTATTATTATTATTATTATGTAATGCCATCTGTGTACTTATTATTATTATTATTATTATTATTATTATGCATTTATATGGTACTTTCAGATGTTCAAAATGTTTCACATACATTATTATTGTAATTCTTACAACAACCCTGTGAGGTAGGTCAATATTATAATCATTAGTGTCCCCCATATTGTGGAGGGGGGTGCTGAGGAGGAGCAAGAGAGAGGCTTGTATGCCCATCTAGTGAGCTTATTTATGGCAGAGATGAGATTCAAATCCAGAATTTCTTGGTTTGTAGCTCAGTCTCTCAGCTACTCTGCTGTTCCATTACAAATTTTAAAATGTGCCTGGGGCTGTCGACAGTATCAATTTAATCAAAACGACAAATGCAATGAAAGCCAAAAATAAAATTTAAAAAGCACCCATTCCTTTGGGCATGTAAAGGTACCCATCTACTCTTTATTGCCTTCAGTGGACGAGGGCTCAAATGTGCATTTCAGCGTCCATTCACATCACATGTGAATGGACACGATTCTCAGAGGACGTGGTCTATTGATAGAGGAAAATCTGCAGACATCTTCTGATAAGCCCTTGAAGAAGACCTTTGAAAGGACACAGGCCGAAACGTGTTGGGCTTCGTATCTATTATTATTATTATTATTATTATTAATTGCATTTCTGTACTGCCCCATAGCCGAAGCTCTCTGGGCGGTTTACAAAAATTGAAAACATTGAACATCAAAACAAAATTTAAAACCATAAAGAGCATCAAAACAGGTTATAAATACAATATCCATTTAAAAACAAGGATTCGATAAATCCTTTGCAACCTGTGAAGCTGTTTCTTCCTTCTTTTCACCTGACTTGGGTGCTTTGGCTTCAAGCGAAAGATCCGCCGGACCGTGGCAAAGTTGACTCCCATCCCCTGCTTCTTTTGCTGGCTTTCTCTCTCCGCCCTGAAGACTTGTTCATTCCTCCTCCTCCTCCTTCTTTGTCTTCTTGTCTCCATCCAGCGACCGGACGGCCCGCTACTACTATTACTGGCACCTGAGGAAGCAGGTCCTGCGCTCCCAGAGCATGCTGCGCGAAGAGGCCTACTTCCTGTTGGCGGCTTTTGCCTTGCAGGCGGATCTGGGCAATTTCAAACGGAACAAGCACTACGGGAAATACTTTCAGCCCGAGGCGTACTTCCCTCCCTGGGTAGGAGCACCTTCCCTGGCTTTCCCCTTGCCTGCCTTTGTTTTGAACGCCTGAACATGAGCGGCGTTGCCGTCGCTGCGAGGGCCAGCCTGGTTTTGAAACGTGCCAGGCCAGGACTCGCGTCAGCGCAGGAGTTGGGGGGCACTCATTTTCTGTCAGCCGGGAAAAAATGCAGAGGAAGGCGAGGGGGTTTCCAGCTCGGCCAGAACGAAGTTGGCTTCTCCAGAAATTTGGCTCCTGGGTCTCTTTCCCGTTCGGGGGTTGCTGTTTTTCGCGGTGGTGAGGGCGGCACATGTTTTGGTTTTTGTCCATATTTTGCTTCGGCATTTGACGAGCCTCGCCATTTCGAGGAATTGCGTGGGCGGAAGAAGCCGGGGAGGCCGGCCCAGCTGCCTGTTTGCTGATGGGATGATCCAGGGCTCGGTGGTGGGCCGCCCGAAAACCCTGGAAGCCAAAGTTGGCGCTGGCATGCTTGGCCTAAAACTGACCTTTGAGCTTCCTGGCTTCTCACAATGCCTTGCCTGCTGTGGCACGTTGCAGAGGATTGTGGGAAGTGTGCTACGCCACATGCCTATTTCACTCAGTGCTCTGGCCAGGGCCGTGCAGAGCTGGTAATCTGCCCAGGCCAGACGGAAAGTGTGCGTTCCCCCCACATTTCAAACTGCTCATTAAGTATTTTTAATGTTTTTTTAAATGCCCACCAACATGTCCGTTCTACATAACACCTTCATATTAAACCTGTTCTACAACACCTCAACATTGAATCAGAAATTAACATTTGTTTTTAGTTGCTGTACAAATTGAAGCAACCACAACAGAACAGTCCTTCATCATTATCAAACATTATCATCATCACCCTCACGGTATCATCATCATTATTATCATAAATAACTATCATCATCGTTACCTCACCCTCCGCTCCAGAGTTGATATGCCATGGAGAAGATGGAGGAAAGCGACACGCAGTAAGGACACCCATCGCAACTTAGGCACATCGATCCCCACCCCGCATGCGGCATATGGCCCTCTGGAGCTTATTTATTTATTACATTTGTATACCGCCCCATAGCCGAAGCTGTCTGGGCGGTTTACATAGGATTAAAACAATTAAAAACAATATACAAAAATTAAAACAGCAAAAACATACAACATACACCCAATACACACATACATTTTAAAACCACTACAAAAACCCAAAAAGCTACAAAAAACCAAAAACAAACCCAGGCTCCTCAGATATTGCCAAATGCCTGAGAGAAGAGGAAAGTCTTGACCTGGCGCCGAAAAGATAACAATGTTGGCGCCAGGTGGGCCTCATCAGGGAGATCGTTCCACAATTTGGGGGCCACCACAGAGAAGGCCCTCTCCCTTGTTGCCAACCTCCGAGCTTCCCTCGGAGTAGGCACTCGGAGGAGGGCCTTAGATGTTGTAGTCTGACCATGGCATTCACGACGGACGGCTTCTGCGCTGTTTCCACAAGACGGCCTGCTCGCTTCTCGATGGGCCGCTTACGCTATGGAAGCAGTATCGTAAGCTGGGGGGACCTCCTCGTCAGAGTGCCCCCCTCAAAATTGTGGACCCCGGGCCAACTGCCCCCCCCTCTGCACAGCCCTGGCTCTGGCTACACTTGTCAGGCCTCTGTGTGTATTGAGTGTGGTGGACAAGCTGTATGCTTGTGTGTTTCTTAGTTTGTTACATTTCTACCCCGCCTTTTTTCCTCTTACGGCATATGTGGTCCTCCTCTCCATTTTATCCTCACAACCACCCTTTGAAGCCATGACTGACCCAAAGTCACCCAGAGAGCTTCATGGCTCAGCAGGGACTTGAACCCAGATTCCAGCCCAGCCCTCTAACCACTACACCGCACTCACTGTCAGTGCGGGGCATTTCTAGGGCATTTGCCTGTCGCTCCTGATCTTCTCATTGAGCCCCCCCCCCCCCCGATAAGAGTCAGTGTGATGTAGTGGCTAAAGTGTTGGCCTGGGAATTGGGAGATCCGGGTTCTAGTCCCCACTCGGCCATGGAAACCCACCGGGTGACTTTGGGCCAGTCACAGACTCTCAGCCCAGCCTATCTCACAGGGTTCTTGTTGTGAGGATAAAATAGAGAGGAGGAGGATTACGTACGCCACCTTGGGTTCCTTGGAGGAAAAAAGGCGGGATATAAATGCAATGATAAAAATAAATAAATAAGAAATAAGCTTCTACGGGAGCCCCCAGGGTTGGAAAACGATGGGCCTGGTATCCTAGGAAGACGTTGTCATAGGGAGCCACCCTATAGAAGGCCAGGCATATTTGTCACCTCTAAAAGCAGCGGCTCTCCGGAGTTACAGGCCGAGGTTTTTCCTGTCTGCTGCTCCCGAATCCTCCTGTGCGGGCATGGAGCCTGGGGCCTTCGCAGGTTCTCTGCCGCTCAGCTCTGGCCCTTGTTGAGGGGTTGCGGCAGGCGCGACACATTTCATAGCTGGCAGCGGCCCATCGAAACCTAGCTGAAACGGGGCGCGCCATTGGGTCAAAGCGGCGGCGGCGGGCCGGTGGTGCGGCCAAGCAATGGGAAGGCGGCGGGGCTCCTTCCCTTCTAGCCCGGACTGTTCCCTGGGCGGCCGGTTGGGCCTTGAGTGACATTCCTCCAACTCCTCTTGGGAATTCCCCGGCCTTTTTCATCCGTTCATGCAGCTTCCACGGTTGCCTCCAGGAGGACGAATAATTCGGTGCCTGTGTGATGGGTTGGCCATAGCCACACAAGGGCGAGTGTTCATTATTGGGCCTAGGGAGGAGGGGGCCACTCCTGTTCCCTGGGATCGGCCCCATGCCACCCCGGTAGCATACGGCCTGGCCTGCAGCGGACAGAGAGCAGGAAATGGAGGCTCTTGGAAGGAGAGTGTTGGCTGGGAAATAGAGGTTGGTGTCGGGGACAGGAGACTGGGGCATGGTGTGTGTGAATGCCTTCCTTGGTATTCTGTGCTCTTCCCCCCCCCCAGGGTGTGCGCCTGTCATGCTTGTGCTGCCTTTTGTGCCATTTGTGTCTCTGTGTGTGTGTGTGCGTGCGGCTGGCGTGGCTTCAGTCGGAATTGCTTGTCCGTCGCAGGGGCAGCAGCTGTGGGCATCCCCAGAATAGATCCTGGTTATAAAGAGAAGGTGATGTCATGGGGGAATGCATAACAGAGGCATTCATGCCGCTGGGGGTGTGATGCAGAAATGTGTGGGGCAGGAGTGGGGGGGTGGAGGCGGTGGAGAAGAAGAAGAGGAAAGGGGGCCGGCGAATCCAAGGGAGACAGAGACGGCTTTCTAAGGCCTCATCCACACCAGCCGTTTTTTTCCAGAATAGTACCGAGGTCATCCCTACCGGGCCACGTGACGCACAGCTGATCCCGCTGGGATCCAGGAACGACCCCTCAGGTTTCCCGAGATATCGATGGCAGCTTTTGTCCTGGGTTCACTCCCCCCCCCCCCCCGCGCGCTCTCGCAAAAATCCCGGGGTGTGCAGCTGGTGTGCCCTCCCCTCGCGAAACTGTTCCTGTTCCTCGCAACTAGCGGAGCTCAGCGAACAGGCAGCCAGCTATGCGGAGCGAGCCCGGGGGTGAGGGGGAGAGCATTGTCAACACGTTCCGGATGGGTCTCAGGTGCTGAGCGTGCGTGTTTGTGTGCAGGCATCTTTGCGCAGGGTCGCCCCTCCGCTCTTGCGCAAGAGTCAGGAGTCGTAAAAACAAAACACGCCCTGAAACGGCTCTCCTTAAATTGCAGCCAGACTCCGTAGCGTGTGCCCCGTGAGGATCGATCGCTGAAGCAGAAAACTTCACGATCAGCCCTCCCTGCTCTCAAAAAGACTCTAGGTGTAGATGAGCCCTAAATCGGCCACCTCTCCCCACACCCAAGCCGGAACGCTCCAGGTGTGTTAGACTGCATCCCCCATCATTGCAGCCACCACGCCCAGCTGCGCCTTTCAGATCTTGGCTGGAGTTGTGGCGTTGAAGGAGCAGGGCCGGCTACTCCTCCAAGAACAGGAAAATAGTATTTAATCACTCCTAAAAGTGGAGACACGATTGCACCCAAAATTCCCTGCCATTTTGCCGGTGGCGAAATGCCAGGGATGGTTTCACCGAAGATTTTCCATTCTCTGTGACAGGGCGTGAAATTCCCCCGAACGGTTTGTGGGGAGCCCCGAAAAAAGGAGAATTTCAGTAAATCTTTTTCTGTGAGTTTAAGGAGAACCGTGCTAGATCAGACCACGGTCCATCTAGTCTAGCATTCTGTTTGCGTCACAGGCCACCCAGCAGGACATGAATGCAATTACAGGGCCTGTTCAGACAACACGCTAAGCCAAGGTTAGGCCGCTAACCCTTTTGCAGCAACTGGTGAGTGAGCGTGTTTCAACCGTGGTTATGTATCCACCATGGTTAGGAATGGTTCACACGGCACTCTCAGCCATAATGTTTAGGTCAAAATGCTTAACCACCTGGGCTTAGTGCATCGTCTGAACAGGGTCATAGTCTCCTTCTGCTCATGTTCTACAGCGCCTGGTATTGAGAGGCACACTGCCTCTGAGCCGGGTGGTAACCTGCAGCCGTCATGGCTAGGAGCCATTGAGGGCCTTATCCTGCATGGCCCAGCGCTTGTTTACATGCACAGTCCTAAATCTATGAGAAGTTTTATAGCCGGGTGTGTTGCGCTTTCAGTCCTGGGCTTCATAGTGGTTGGGAAAGGAGTCACCTTGTAGGCAGAAAGAAGGTCCCCTGTTTGATTCCTAATGACTCCAGTGAAGCACAAGAGAGTCTTCTGCTAGTCACCAGCAGCTCCTGGTGCAAACGGCAGCTTCCGACGTCATGTGTGTGTTTAGGCCTTCCTTCAGACGTTGGTGCAAGGCACAGGACAGATTGCAGGCTGGAAAGATAAAGCTCTATAATGCAATGGATTGAAGACTTAACAACATTAGCAACATTTGAAAGAGCGGCATACAGGCGTCATTTACGAATGGACTTTTACTCAGACATTTGGTCTACCTTCACGGACGTTTATATGTAATTTATGCTTACCTTTTTGGTTTTGTTTTTCACTGATTTAGAAATTGTGATATTTGAAACTGAGGCTTTTGAAGTATTTAGCTGCATGCGTTTGGTTTTTTTAATTATTTTTTATTTTTATTTTTTGTATTTTTTATGTTTTTTGTTCTGTTTAAAAAAATCACAATTAAAAAATTGATAAGGAAAGGAAAGGACAGACTGTAGGCTTTCCTTGCGGATTTGACTGTCCTGTTTCAAGTTCAGCCAACTCCCAAGATAACCGTCAGTGCAGATTTGCCAGGTAAGAGGGTTAAATCCTCGCAGCAGCGTTGACTCACTGTTTCCATTTTAAGCTCCCCCTTCCCAGGAGTGTTTCAACTTAACATCTCCTCTGTCTGGAGGCTGGGGGGGGGGGGGGAGTGGGGTTTAATGCCACAGCCCTCAGATAGTGTACACAACCGCTTGGATGATATACATCTTCTGAAGGAAAAAATGTATTCTAGAGCCAGAAACGAGGTCCTGGCAAACACGCCGGCACCATTTTCGCGCCCTCTGCTCACCGGAGAGCAGGATGGATGTCAACACGATTGAAAAAGCTTACCCAGGATTTTGGCTGCTCTCCTCTTCCTAACAGTTTCTGTATAGGATGGGAAGGGGAGGGGGTGACATACAGAATAGGATCCTACGCATTCCCTGTGCTGGTGGTTGGGTGCTTGAGCATGAAAATCCAAATGCCACACTGAGGAAATGGAGATTGTGTGTTTACGAAGCTTCCTTCTCAGAAATTGAGGGCGCTGGGGGCGCTGTGAATGCTCATCTGCTTGCAACGCTTCGACGCTGCTTCTCTTAAAAACTAACATGCCCAAAGCACTGTGCAATAAAACGGAGAATTAAAGTAATGTTTCTATTTAAAAACCAAATAGCGTTTAAAACCAGCGAAGGATTAAATCCAGAAACAATAAAACTTCTGTTTAAAATTGAGTTTCTCTCAGCCATCCGTCAAGGAGTAGCGAGAGGGGAGGAAGCTTGCTAGCATACAGATACTTTTACGTTGAATTATTGTTTGCTGTGGTCTACACACAGCCTTCGTTATTTCTATACTGGGCCAATGATGGACTTTATGCTGTTGGCTAAATAATAGGCCGTTCTTCCCCCAACCTGGTGCCCTCCAGATGTGTTGGACCACAACTCCCATGGTCCAATGGACATGCTGGCTGGGTCATGCTGGGAGTTGTAATCCAACGCATCTGGAGAGCACCAGGTTGGGGACGGCTGTAAGTGGTGGTCCCTTGACCAGCGACCTGCCTGGGTCCCCACCCATACCCTGGCCTCCCCCCACCCTGACCCATGCGCTTCCTATCTCTTGACAGGTCCTTGCCAAGCGAGGGAAGGGCTACATCCTGAAGCACATCCCCATCATGCACAAGGACCAGTGTGCCCTGACCGCCTCCGAAGCGCATCTCAAGTACATCAAGGAGGCTGTTCGACTGGACGATGTGGCTGTGCATTATTACAGGTTATATAAGGTACGTGGAGGGCTGAAGCAGAGGTGTCCTTAGGAGAAGCGAGGGTGTCCTTAGGAGAAGCGGAGGTGTCTTTAGGAGTGGCGGCAGCAGCTACCGAACCATTTCTGGCCTCCTTTGGGGAAGGCGGAGATTTCAGACGTCTCCCTTGCGGGCAGATTTAGCTGCACAGTGTAATATGGCGGGACAGGAAGCAGCAGAAAGGGTCTTTTTACGACACTTTTCAGAAACGCCAATTGGGATACGTCATAACTTCTGGTGGTGCGAGGCAGAGGCTGCTGTTCAGCCTGGCGCCAGATCTGTCGGAGGCAGCCGTGGGGCTTCGCAAGCAAACGTTTGACATGGTTTCCCCCAAACAAAGGCGGGGGGGGTGGAATCATTTGATGAGCAGATGCAGGGTTGTGCGAGGCAAGGAATGAGGGAGGGGCCCATGGCTCAGCGGTAGAGCATCTGTTTTGCATGCAGAAGGTCCCAGGTTCAATCCCCAGCAGCAGCTCCAGGTTGGGCTGGAAAATCTTCTGGCTGAAACCCTGGAGAGCCATCACTGCCAGCCAGCGTGGGCAGTACTGGGCTTAGATGGACCAAGGGTCTGACTCCGTAGAAGGCAGCTGCCAATGTCCCTAAGAGGGTGTGCCCAGGGCACGCTCTGGGTGGCAGGAAGGCACTTGTAGCCCACCTTGGCAAATGTTTAGCATCTGAAGCACTCCCTTGGCAGGGAGTTCCCAAGATCAACAAGCAGCAGGAGAACGTATCCACAGAGCCAGCTTCTTCCAGGTTAAGGGAGACCCCTGAAGGTAGCTCACAGAGGGGGCCCCCAACTGCTAAGAACATGAGAAGAGCCCTGCTGGATCAGACCAAGGGTCCATCCAGTCCAGCATTCTGTTCATGCAGTGGTCAACCAGTGGTCAACCCACAAAGCAGGTCACAAGCGCAACAGCATCCACCTGCCCATGGTAGCATCTAGCCATCAAGACTAGTAGCCACCGATCGCCTTCTCCTCCAGGAATTTGCCTAACAAATTATACTAGAGCCCACAGAGAGCATTTTCAAATCCTTTGCAATGGCTCCGCGGCTGTTTGGATGCCTCTCTCCGCACATTGAGTGATGCTCCAGTGCCTTCCTCAGCGTTCCAAAATCCACGTAGTGTACTACCTTTTATTATTCATTATTACATTTATATCCCACCTTTTTTTCCCCAAGCAGCCCAAGGCGGCTTACATGGTAGTCCTCTCCATTTTATCCTGACGGCAACCCTGTGAGATAGCGTAAGCGGAGAATCGTTGACTGGCCCAAAGGCACCCCGTGAGCTTCATGGGTGAATGGGGACTAGAACCCTGATCCCCCAAGTCCTGGTTCAACATTCTAATCACTAAACCTCACAGACTCTCCTTTATTAAGGCAGGGACTGTTGTTGTTTTTTAAATGATTATATGTAATTATTATTATTATTATTTATTATTATTTATTACATTTATATACTGCCCCATAGCTGAAGCTCTCTGGGCGGTTTACAAAAATTAAAAGATTGAAGACAATATACAAAATTTAAAACCATAAACATAAAACAATTGACTTTTAAAACATTTTAAACTGTTAAGCCTGGCCACAAAGTCAGTTAAAAACCTCAACTTCAGCTGTTAAAATGCCTGGGAGAAAAGAAACGTTTTGACCTGGCACCAAAAAGATAACAGTGTTGGCGCCAGGTCAACACTGGCGCCATCATCATTCCATAATTGGGGGGCCACCACAGAGAAGGCCCTCTCCCTTGTTGACTGAGGAACAGCATAAAACTGCTTCAGATAAATAAATTAATGGAACTGGCGTGGTTCGATTTAGCAGGGCTCTTCTTTATGTCTTGACAAAAGCTTTCATGCCCCTGGAACGGCTTCTTCTTGCCGAGTGGCTACCTGTAGCCCTGCACTGAGGCATAAAACCACCTTGTATATGTGATAGGATGATTGTTATTTTAAAGAGGTTCTGGTCAGTTTCAAAGAATTGCCAGGGGGTTTCTCTTTCCTTGGAAAGACGCTCTTCTTTTCTCAAACCGCCAATATCAATGGCTCGTCACTTTGCAACGGGGCATGCGTGGCAAGGGCTTTAGAAGGTGAAAAAGGTGTCACCACGGTTCCTTTCTCATAGGACAAGAAGGAAATTGAGGCCTCCCTGACCCTTGGACTCACCACACGGGGGATCCAGATATTTCAGGTACGTGTCTCAAAATTGGATGTACCGGTCGGCTACCTTGTCATTTGTTCAGGCATGGCCGAAACAGTTCACTTGTGTTCAGTGCGCCGAATTCCATATCAAACCTGGCACCTGCTGCAGGATTTGGATTTCTGCGGGAGATGTTTCTCTTCCTTCTGGGTTTTGAAATGGGCTTGAAAGTGTGCGGCCAGCGTCGGCAGCCGTGTCCACGATTTGGAGAGCACAGCTAGGGGAACAGAGAAGTGAGGTAGAGAAAGGCGACTGAAACAGAAGGCATGTACAGATGTAGCTTTAAACAGAAATCACGGCTCTGGCTCAGTTCAGATGACACGTTTCTCAGCGGTGGTTTTAGAACTCCACGGTGGAGTTTTTACACCAACGTTCAGAAATGTGTCGTCAGGCAGGAAAACTCCACGCAACGGTGGAGGTTTTTTTGGAAAACCCTCCACGCAGAATATCCACACTGTGCAGAGGAGAGTTCCTGCACAACCGTTGTGTTGCGTGTTGCGTGTTGTGTGGCAGGCTCCGTGGAGTTTTCCATTGTGTTGGGTTGACTTTTCCCCACTGGCTACAGAGTTCCCTGGCAAGAGCGGTGAAAGGAGGGAGTGCCGCTCTAGGAGAGCCGTCGCCGGGATTGTTTTTGCACAGCAATGGCTGATGGTGTACCATTGGGAGGACAAGGGGAGGAGAAAGGGCGGAGGAAGTGTCAATCAATCGCTGCGATGGATTTTACTTAACTCCACGGTAGCCCACAGTCACACCATGGTTGACTTAGAACTTGTTGTGTGGGGAATATTCCCTAGAAACTCAACCGTTGAGTGGAGTTTTCACACTGCATTGACTAACGTGTTGTCTGAACTGAGCCAGTGTCTTCTCGCATGGGGTGAGCACAGCTATATACGCACCCCTTTGCAATGCATTTTGATAGAGAAACATACCAGTGGTTCAAGGCCAGCTGGATTGTCTTGAACCTCCCCTGTTGTTTTGCAGTACTCTGCATGTAAAAAATGTCAGTTTATCTTTTTATTTAAAGGCCCACACTCATGTACAGTTTTTTAGAAATTGAAAAAAAAAAATCACTCCAGGGAGGTGAGTTCATGACGGCACAAGTGCTGACCAATTGGCACTGTGGCTTTTGCTGCGTATGGTGTTCACCGAGCTCAATCCTGGAGCTTTTTTTTTTTGTCTGAAGAAAGCATGGCGAGTGGGGCTTCCGCAGCAGCCTCACATCTCGAGTTACGTCTGCCTGTGTGCAGACCGCTCATGGGCCCTGGTCCCGAATCGATTTCCCAGAGCCCTGAGTGTCCGTCGAGGCCAATGGAAGATTTTCTTTTAAACTGAATTGCATGGGGTGGCGGCAATTTTCCATACTCGCGAGAAAGAGAAAGAAGGGGGGGTTGGGACAACAAGAGACAGCAAATTAATTGTAATTGAAGAGGAGCAGCTGATCTGGAATGATCCAGACCAGGGCAGGAATGGCGGGATTTATTTTATTCGAGGTGATTTGGATGAGAAACTAATTGTCTTGCTTTGCCTTCTGTTGACATTTCAAAAAACAATAATAATCCAGGCAATTATTTCTAAGTCTACATATATACATATAAATTAGCATATGCAGATTTTATGTGGGCCAGGGCCTTCACTCTTATCCGTGCGGTCCTCTCTGTGGAGAATCCGTGCTGTGACAAGAGCCTTGATGGTGGCTGGCCAGAACTCCAAGCGCCTGTCCGGCCTGTCCAATGACCTGAGGGGGGGATCCGTGGCATGGACTTTGCTAGCTTCAGCCCCTGATAATACTCGAAGAGTCGTCCCAAGAAGTGGCTCCACCTGAGGCCTTGGAGGAGTCGCTGCGACTCAGTATAGACCAGGAGGGCAGCCTGCAGCCCCCGGCTATGTTTCCAAAGCCCTCTACCAGTGATCCGCCGGGTGGGGAAGGCAAGGAAAAAGGAGTGGCAAAAAGAGAGACGGTGAGGAAAGGCTGGCCCCGCCCACTTCTGGCTCTGGCTCCACCCATTGCTGGCTTCAGCCCCGCCCACCGCTTGACAGGTGACGCCTAAGGGGATGCAGGTCCAGACATAAAAAAAGGTGCCCTCCACCGCCTTGCCCCCCCCCCCCCGATTTGGACAGGGCTGGAAGAGATGGACCACCGTCTGATTAGGCTTTAGCTCATTCCTTTATATCCAGTGTAATGAGCACAGTGCCAGCCCCGTCCATAGGGAAACTAGCGTGATCCTCTCCCCGTCTCTTCCAGAATGTAAACAGCGAAAGGCACTTGCTCTACGACTTCCCGTGGACCAACGTGGGGAAGCTCGTCTTTGTGGTGAGTACGGAGTTCCCAAAGTCGACCTCGCTCTGCCGTCCTCGCTGAACAGGGGGTGGTGTGCTTAGAGGCCGCCTCGATTTGCTCGCTAAGTGGCAGCTCTCTTGCTATCGCTCTGCCAGCTTTGACTGCAAAGATCAGCCTGGAAGCTGGGTTGCGGCAGGTCGGGTGGGAGGCAGCTGTGAGGGGAAGTGGAGTGTGAAAGCGATGGGTGGGGAAGGGTCAAGCACTGTCCTCCCCTCTGCCCCTTTTCCACTGGAAAATGACACACCTACACACATACCAGCATTGCCTCGGCAAAAAAGAAACATCAGCCAGGCACAGAAGACCCGGGTTGGAGGCAGGATGTGTCGACCGAGAGGCTGCCATCATTATTATTATTATTATTATTATTATTATTAATTGCAGTTATATACTGCCCCATAGCCAAAGCTCTCTGGGCGGTTTACAAAAATTAAAAGCACTGAACATTAAAAAAAGATATACAAAATTTAAAACCATAAAAAGCATAAAAACAGGTTATAAATACAATATCCATTTAAAAACAACTATTCTGGGTCCAACAACAACAACAAAACCCTCAACATATGCCGTTAAATGCCTGGGAGAAAAAGAAAGTCTTGACCTGGCGCCGAAAAGATAACAATGTTGGTGCCAGGCGAGCCTCGTCGGGGAGAGCATTCCAAAATTGGGGGGCCACCACTGGAAAGGCCCTCTCCCTTGTTGCTCCCTTCATGGCACCGAGTTGACGTCACTCCCCCACCAAACTCCGCACTATTGCTGCTGCAGGGTGGCAGCGAGCAATCTTGATGGAGGGAGGCAGCGCAAGTTTTCCAGTGGCCTTGAGGCTCACCGGGCCCGCCCCCGCCCAGCTTCAGGTGACCAATCCAAGGTCGCCTTTTGCTTGGGAACGTCCCTGGCACAGCGCCGGAGCAAGGTCAGACGGTGGAAGTGTCATGTTGACCTTGCTCCCGCAGGAAAAGTCAGGGTAAGCCCCTGACATCTTTCCTGCACATCATCACCTCTTTGCCCTGCGATGGCTCTGAATCGGCGGCTGCGTCATATAATTGACACAGTGCCAATTCGGAGCCACCGCAGGGCAAAGTCAACGTCTAGACAGCCCCTGAATGATATTTGTAATGTTGGAACCTGTTTCTGGGTTTTAGCGTTGAACTGAACGGTTTTGCTGCTGTCTGGGTAGTTTTGGTGCTTGACAAGACGCGCCCACCTTTTCACACACAGCCACAATAGAGAAATGGCTCTTTTCCTGCTATATCTCTTTTTGCAGTTGTTACTATTTTGTTGTAAACGTTTTATTGAAGGATATTTTTTTTTATTCCCCTCTTCTTGTACCCCCCGCAACTGCTACTGTTGAACGCAAAGGCCCGGTCCCTGCCCCCGGAGAAGAGTTCAGGGTAGAGTTGGCTATACTGCTTCAGGCTCCGGATGGAAAGAGCCATTTCTGGACGCTCCCCTTGCATAAGAAACCCCCTGCCATTAATGAAACAAAACCCCTAGCCCTGCCTTCCCCAGACGGGTGCCCTCCAGGGGTGTTGGACTGCAAGTTCCATCATTCCCAGTCAATATGGTCATTCAGACTTGCAGTCCAACACCTCTGGAGATTACCCAGTTGGGGAAGATTCCAGTAAAATACATACAACATGATAAAGCCAGCGCAAATAAAACCAAGTGGCATAAAGCAGAACAACCGTGAGCTCCGCAGTCAGCTCATCAAAGCCTTCCTTTAAAAGTAACCATCATCATCCCCAGCCGTCTAAAACCTGGGGGGAGGGGCGCTCAGACTTCTCTTGGCAAGGTGTTGCGCAGTGTGGCTCCCCCAGGAGAGAAGCGCCTCTGGCCGGCTCGCCCCCCAACGCCACAGCACCCCTTGCCGGCCCTCTCCTCCAGATCTGAAGGCAGGAGTCCCTGGGAAGCCCCTTCCAGACAGAAACAGGTCCAGAGGTCCTGCAGGTCTCCGTGGTGAGGAGGGAGGTGAGAGATTCGGGATTAACAGCCACGAAGCGGGAAGCGGGCTAAGTGAGAGTTTGGTGGAGAGCCAGTGGAAATCAGATACTTGAATACTTGAAAGGTTGTCACACAGAAGAGGTCCAGGATCTCTTCTCAATCAACCCAGAGTGCAGGACACAGAATAATGGGCTCAAGTTACAGGAAACCAGATTCCGGCTGGACATCAGGAAAAACTCCCTGACTGTTAGAGCAATACGACAATGGAACCAATGACCTAGGGAGGTTGTGGCTCTCCCACACTAGAGGCCTTCAAGAGGCAGCTGGACAGCCACCTGTCAGGGACTCTTTAGGGTGGATTTCTGCATTAAGCAGGGGGTTGGACTTGATGGCCTTAGAGGCCCCTTCCAACTCTACTATTCTATGATTCCTTGTCTCTCCGCAGGGCAAGAGGTTCGAGATCCTGCCCGATGGCTTGCCCTCCGCCCGCAAGCTCACCTATTACACCGGCTGCCCCCTCCGCTCCCGCCACCTCCTGCAGCTCCTGAGCAACAGCCACCGCCTCTACATGAACCTGCAGCCCGTTCTGCGGCAGATCAGGAAGCTGGAGGAGAACGAAGGTATCAGACCCGTCTCTCGGTTTGGCTCTGCAGTGCTTTGGCCTGGTTCTTCCCCTGCCGCCCCCCACCCACCCATCTCTTCTTACTTGGGCCAATGAGCTTGCCAAAGTTACTAGTCCTCAACATTTTGTAGAACCCATCTGCCCTCCCCCGACCCATTTGTGGCCTGCTGATGGTGTGAAGAAGGGGGGGGGGGGGTCTTTCCATGCTTTTGGAGGATGTGGTTTCAAATTGCTAGGCTGCCTCTCTAGATGCAGTACAGCATTTCGGGCGAAGGGCCAGGGCGGAGGCGACGCCAAGTCCTGTGCCACTTTCCTCCTGTGCCTTTTTAGAACTGATAACAGCCTCTGTAGAGTCTGCCGTTTGGCGTGGAGGAAGGACAGGCAGAGAGGCCGCTTGATCCTTTTCACCTCCGCTCATTTTCCCTTCTCTTCACTCCGAAGTGTGTACATGGGTGGATGGAAGAATTGAATGCTAAATCATTCATGGCTCACTCCTATTCATTGTCCGAATCTTCTTTCCCTGCTGGTGGGAAACATAGGAGTAATCCATCCATGAAATGGGTCTTGTATTTTATTCTTAATTGTTTGGGGGCCCGTTCAGATGACACGCTAAGCCGCGGTTAGGCCGCTAACCCTTCTACAGCCAATGGTTAGTGAGCGTGTTTCAACTGTGGTTACGGAGCCACCCTGGTTAGGAATGGTTCAGACGACACGCTAAGTCATGGTTCACACGGCACGCTAAGCTCCAAATGCTTAACCAGCGTGCTGTCTGAACAGGGTCATAAGCTGTTATGAACTTTATGGTCTGTTGACTTTAATAAACTTTGATTGATTGAGTTGTTATGAATGCTTTTATGTTCTGGATTGTTTTAATTTCTGAGTATTTATGAGAAAGGTGACTAATGAAATAAAAGAATTGTCATTAATATTACAGTATTAATATTAATAATCAAATGTATGAAAAATCATAGCATAATATAATAATGTTAAATGTTATTATATTGTGTTATTATTTTTATTAAATCTGGTTATTAATATTTATTATTATATAACAATATATAATATAACAATAATATAATATTTAGTTATTATTAAATTTATAGCCTACCTTTTTTCCTCTTGCAAAGAACCCTGTGCAGCTTACATGACCCCCCCCCCTCCTCCATTTAATCCTCACGACACCGGATCTCTCGACTCCTATTACACCACGCTGGCTCTCTAATATAGTAGTAGTAGTAGATGATGATGATGAGGCCACAGGGAAAGGTCACTATTATTCCGTCAGTCACCTCAGTCACCAGCATCATATCAAAAAACTATACAGAAAACCTCCAGAAACTGGGCCTACCAAAATACATCCACACCAACCTTCAGAAAGCAGTGATAATTAAAACATGCTCAATAGTCAGGAAATTCCTGAATCAGTAAAAGGCAGCATGCTTTGGCAAAGCCCGTCATGCCCATCTAGAAAAACCTCCATGAGCGAGAAAAGAGAGATGATTTAATTAATTAATTAATTGCATTTTTATACTATCGATCAGCTGAAGCTTTCTGGGCAGTGCACAATTAAAAACCATGAAATGTAGCAAGCATATTGCCTGTGTAAAAAGGGATGTCTGTAGGAGGCATCTCAAAGACGTTCCGTTTTCCACCTCCCGAACCGCACGAAGGAGGCTTTCAGAGTGTCGTGTGTGTGTGTGTGTGATGGGAGCATGTTCCTGAGCTCCCAGCGGGGCGATTGGGTGAGGAACGGCTCCTCTATGCCCCTCCCTGGCTTCCCTTCCAGAGAAGAAGCAGTACCGCGAGTCCTACATCAGCGACGCCCTGGACCTCGATATGGACCACCTGGAGAAGCGTTCGTGCGCCAGCAGCAGCAGCTCGGGCAGCAGGAAGCACAAGCGCCTCTCCCGCCACTCCACCGCCAGCCACGGCAGCTCCCACACCTCCGGCATCGAGGCCGACCCCAAGCCCCGGGAGCGGGGGGCGGAGGAGGACTTCCTGCTGGCCGCCATCCACCGGAAGCTGCGGGCCTGCAGCTCCGTGACCAGCCACGGTAGCTCCCACACCTCCGGCGTGGAAAGCGGCGAGAAGGAGCACCTGGAGGAGGAGGAGGACTCCTCCCAAGAGGACGGTGAGTCCAGCAGCAGGCCCAAAGCCGGGCCGGGCCTGCTCCGCCCTCTAGGGTCAGAGCTCAGGAACGTAGGGGTTTCCCCCCAGAATTGGAATCCAAGGTTCCGTGCAGCGGAGGCCGGTGGTCCCGACATCGGTGGGGTGGGGAATCCGCTCCGGGTTTCAGTCAGAACCAGCCAGATCTCTCAAGGAGCTCTCCAAGGTAGAGTTTTGACTGAAATCCGGCGCGGATTCCCCACCCCACTGACATCACACCTTGGATAGCGCCTTTCGAATTCTCACTGATACCTGGAACCGATTCTTCACCCCGTTGACATCGGCCTTCTCTGTCTGAGCCCCTGAAGAAACACTTCCAATCAGGCTAGGCCCGGGGTGTCAATCCTCAGGACCCCGGGCCAAATCCAGCCCTCCAGGTTTCCACTGGCTCTGCCCACTTCCCCAACAGCCAATTGTTCGTTGATTTCCCAACATTTGTGCAGTTTTCTGCCCGTTCTAAAAGGTTGGAATGCCTCTCTGGAGGGCTAATTACGGGTTGTGAAAGCTTTAAGCTAAAATATGCTGTTATTATTTTTGTCATTTTGGCCCCGCCCCTTTTTGTTTGGGCCCCACCCACCACTGGAATCTGGCTCCTGAGAGCGTCTCTAAAATTGACTTTGGCCCTTGGGCTGCAAGAGGTTCCGCACCCATGGGGTAGACAATGCAAGTCTCCGTGGACCAGCGGGCCTTGCCACGGGTCAGGTAGCACCCTGTCTCCTTCTTTTCCTGGCTTTTGTTTTGCCATGCAGACAACTTGGCGAACATTCGGACCTGCAAGGTGAACAGGTTCCCGTCTCATCTCACTCCCTCTTAACTACAAAGCAAAACTATTCACTTCAGAACATCAGAAGAGCCCTGATGCTGGATCAGACCGACGGTCCATCTCGTCCGGCACTCTGTTGGCACAGTGGCCAACCAGCTGTCGACCAGGGACCCACAAGCAGGACACGGGTGCAACAGCACCCTCCCACCCATGTTCCCCAGCAACTGGTGCATATAGGCTTACTGCCTCTGATTCTGGAGGTAGCACATAAACATCAGGGCTAGTATATATGATAGGAAGAGGAAAAACCCAAACCTCTTCCTGAATCCAGCGGATCACAGCAGTATACAAGACACAGCGCAGTCTCCCAATGGGCACTGGGTTGTTGCTGTTGTTTTAAAACTGAAAGGCAACCGCAAGAAAGAAGAGATAAGGGGTGAAGGAACGGCCAGGGACAGGCTGCTTGATCCTGGGCATCCTTTCGTGCATCTGGCGGGGAGGGATGGTCGCTGGATGAGAGCATACTGGGAAATGGGTGAAGCACTGGCTTCCCCAGCAGTTTCTCCCTCTCTCTCTCTCTCTCTCTCTCTTGATTGCCGCCTCCCTCTGCTGCTTTTCATTATAAAACAATAAACATCTGGAAACTCATGATCAGGCCTTCTTTGCTTTAGCCCCTGAACACATTGGGGTATAAAGCTGCCTTTATTTGCCAAGTCCATGTTTAATGCCCCCTTGCAGATGAGGCAGTACTTTGTTACATGCAAAGTTAGCCTTTCCCAACCTGGCGCCCTCCGGACGGGTGGGAATATGACCCCCAGCATCCCCTGTGGTGGGGGATGCTGGGGGTTGTAGTCCCACCCATCCGGAGGGTGCCAGTTTGGGGAAGGCTTCTCTTCAGGGTTTTCCCCAACGCAGCAATAACGCTTCCCTTCACCCCACAGCCTGCCGCATTCCTCTCTTTCCCTCTGATTCAGAAATAGAGATGCTGGTGGATGACCCACGAGACCTGGAGCCCACGAGCGAAACGTCCCTGGACGACGTCAGCCCCGATGTCTGCATCTATATTACGGAGGACATGCTGATGGCCAGGAAGTTGAATGGGCACTCAGGTAACCATCGTGAGCCTTGTAGAAGTGAAGAAAGAAGAAAAACATACTCCTTTCATTGCTTTCATTAATTTGGCAAAGCCCTCCAAAATTCAGACATGCCTAGCAGGGTTAACATAAGACCGTAAGAGGAGCCCTGATGCGGGATCCGGCCAAGGGTCCATCTAGCCATAGAATCATAGTCCAGCGCTCTGTTCGCACAGTGGTTGACCAGCTGTCGACCAGGGACCCACAAGCAGGACACGGTTCAACAGCACCCTCCCGCCCATGTTCCCCAGCAGCTGGTGCACACAGGCTTACTGCCTCTGATACTGAAGGCAGCACATAGTCATTAGGACTAGTAGCCATCGATGGCCTTCTCCTCCAGGAATTTATCCAATCACCTTTTAAAGCCACTACTATCTTGTGGCAGTGAATTCCAGAGTGTAAGTATGCACTGGGTGAAGAAGTTTCGAACCTCTTTCAGTCTGAGGTCCAAATTCATTCTCAGTGAACCTTTCGGGGCCCACACTCCACTGGAGGGGGGTGGGGAATTCAGAGGGGAAGGGGCAACATACGAACATGTTTTAGTTTAAAGCGCTTATGGCTGGTAACTAAGAGCTTCTCTACATGAGTGATTTATTGTACACTCATGATTGGCCACTCATGGATGTTTGAGGCGCCTTTACATGACACCACCAACCTCCAGGATGCCTCCCGTGCCTTTCCCCAGTAACCTCGCTTTAAAAAAGATCAGAGATAATACACTATTTAAAATTCCCGCAAAATATCCCCAGTGTGTAAAGTCAGCATTCTAATGCACTATAATGTACTGTAAAGTCAGCGTTATAGTGCATTATAATACGGCCACATGATGGCACTGTTTCATTGAACTTTATGGAGTATTGCCCAGAGGGGAAGCTTTCAGTTACAAATCATGTGGTCAATGTCTAAAGAAGCCCCTAGTGAACATGGAAAAGCCTGGGGGGGAGGGGGAACCGTGGTAAAGGTGCCATTTTTTCCCCTCAAGATCGATACGCCCCAAGTCTTAGGAGACACATGCAAAAGCTAGGAAACACCGAATGCTCAGTGGTGGGGGAAATGGGCTGGGGCCATGGGGAGGAGGTGTGGTGGTCAGGGGGAGGGGCAGAGCCAATGGGAGGGGAGGGGCCATCTGAGGACCCTTGGAGGGCCACATTGAAACCACACAGGCTGGATTTGGTCCGTGGGCCTGAGGTTCCACTCCCCCGATATGCAGAATATATTACCCAGCACTACGCATTAAATAATGAAAAATAAACAATGCAGAGCAAGTTAAGCTTTCCCAAGAATAATAAATAACAAATCAGAGCTGCATTCATATTGCCATCCATTTAGTCTTCCTAATCAGTGTCTTCAAACGGAGTCTCCAATTATTTGCTCATGTTAAATATATACTAGATCATCGTAAACCATTAATAGAACATGATGAATACTTCGTTTAGTTCATTGCCTTCAGTTCAGTTTATTACAAGTTTGTATCCCTTCACACAACCAAAAGGTGTCCCCAAAACGATATACAAAGAAAAGAAAAGAAAAAACCAAGACAGAGATCTGCCTTGAGTGCCATTTGACTGCTGGAAAGGTGGTATACAAATTAAATAAATCAATAAACAAAAAACCACCAAATATAATTTATTTATTCATTATATCCTGCCTTTTTTCCTCTAAGGAACCCAAAACGGCATACCTCCTCCTCTCCATTTTATCCTCACAAAAACAACCCTGTGAGGTAGGTTGGGCTGAGAAGTCTGCGACTGACCCAAAGTCACCCACTCAGTTTTATGGCCGAGTGGGGGGACTAGAACCCGGATCTCCTGACTCCCAATCTAACACTCTAGTCACTATACCACACTGGCTCTCAATAATGTATTCATAATGTATTCATTAAAATCACACAAATTTACAACAGTATCCATTTAAAAGATAGCCAAAAGGGTTAAAAGAACATTGTATATATCCACAAATATAACAAAAGTTGAATATAAAGACTAATATCACACTCAAAATGAAGACAGTTAAATAGCAGCCAAAAAATGCTGCTGTTGTACATATTCTGAATACTATTCACATATTCACAATACACAATCTATCTAAAAGATCACCTAAAGGGCAAAAAAAGATTCCCCACCCAGCGCAGGAGTGAACACCAAAAATAACCACCAAAGCCAGGTCATTAAACTATCCATATGCACAGATAAATGTTGACCATCTGTGCACAGAATGACTTTCAAGGATAAATTAGACGTTTTGCCTCTCGAGGTATAATCGCCTCGTCTCGTGTTCTGTAAAACCAGCCAGATGCTGGCGAAGGGATGGAATTCTTCCCGTACGATTCTAAAAAGTGAACTTCTCGCGTATCGGACCGAAAGTGATACTCGCAGGGCGGTAGAAACTGTACCACCCTTGAATAATCATGACTCACACCTCTTTGGGGTGGATTTGTTTTTTCCCTTCCTTGTGGTGTCATTCAGGACTTGTCGTCAAAGAGGTCAGCTCCTCCACGTCCAGCTCCTCAGAGACAGTGGTCAAGCTTCGCGGCCAGAGCATCGACTCCTTGCCGCAGGTTTGTGAGTTGTGGCAGGAAAATTGAGCTGCGTTACACCGACTTGCAAACGGGTGTTCAGGAAGGGTTGGGGGTTGTTTTTCCGGGGGCAGCAGGGACCATTTGACCTTTCAGGGGCTCCGTAGCTGTTTGGAAGCCCTGAAAAGGCCAAATTTTGCTTGCAAACAAGCTGTGTGACCTTTTTGGTTCTCCGCAGTGCTACAGATGACACATATTTCCCTAAATGAATAAATAAATGGGGAGTGGGGGCTGCATGCGGCTTGCAGGGCATGTATTGTACACCCTTGCTTTACATTAACAAGGCTGAAAATAGTTTTAGATGCTGTATTAAGGTTTTTTTTAAGTCAGTTGCTGGGCAGGGAGATTCCCAAGCATCTCACATTAATAGACTGATATCTTCCGGCAGGCCTACCCAGATGAATTTTAAAGTGTTTTATTGGTGTTTTATTGGTATTTTAATGATGTACTGGTTTTATGTGCTTTTAATCAGTTTTGTATTTTATGTTTAATGCTGTTCCCCGCCTTGATCCGTTGGGAGAGGCGGGTAATAAATAAATTTATTATTATTATTATTATTATTATTATTATTATTCAAACCACGCGTGATGTGTGATGTTGCGATTTTGCACTCGAAGCATTGGCTTGAACGTCTTCTTTCCTACAGACGGTGTGCAGGAAGCCGAAAACCTCCACCGACCGGCACAGCCTGAGCCTGGACGACATCCGGCTCTACCAAAAGGACTTCCTGCGCCTGGCGAGCCTTTGCCAGGAGACGGCTCAGAGCTACACCTTTGGGTGCGGCCACGGACTGGCTGAGGAGGGCCTCTACTGTAACGGGTGCCTAGCTCAGCAGTGCATCAACATCCGAGACACTTTCCCCGTCAAAAGGACCAGCAAATACTTCTCCTTGGATCTCGCCCATGAAGACATCCCGGAGTTCGTCGTTTGACGTCACCTGCCCCGGGGCCCGAGAGAGAGAGAGAGAGAGAGAGAGAGAGAGAGAGAGAGACGAGACGGGCGCTTTTGTTTCAGGACCTCTTTCTGGTGCCATACAGGGATTTCCCCCGCTGTGTCTTTTCTCAGATGCTCACAACCAAGGCCTTGGAAACAGTTTGCACTTTCACAGAAGCCCCTTACTGAGCGTGGGTTCTTTGGCACCGAAGTTGGGTTTGTGGAGCAGAAATTGACCTGAGTGTAAATCCGTTGGATTTATAAAACCCAGATCTCGTCTTTTGCAAGTAGCTCCTTCTTCTCTGTTACTTCGACAAAAAAAGACACACAGCATCATTCTTTTTCAATTTTATTTCTTCGCCTTTTGCCTCACGGATGCCCCTGCAAGTCTTTCCCAGCTACGGATACCATGCGCTCTTGTATCACGTTTGCAGCGTTGTTGGGTTTCTGCCATCGTGGTGTCGATGCCAAATGTGAGGACATCCACCTAAATCTGGTGAGGGGGGTCCCCCCCCCACGTGTTGCACCGTGTCATGCCAAAGAAACACACACGTCCCCGAACGGGTGGCGTCGAGACAAAGGCGTCAGCAATAACTAACCAAAAGGACTCTGCACGTGTAGAGAAGACGGAGGGAAGGAGGCGAGCCAAATCGCAACGCGCGACCAACCCAACTTGTGTTTTTTCCCGTCCTGTTGCTCCCCCCTCCCCTCCCCCCAACACACACGCAAAAGTATTTGGACTGCGATCCAAGCAGAGCCCTCATCTGATACTTTGCAAAGTTTACAAGAAAGCAAAAACCGTTCCGAAAATGGGATTTGGAAGGCTTCTGGAAGCTTTTTTTTTCAGTTTCTAATATAAAAAAAAAAAACTAAAGAACAAATAATGTGTAAGGATGTAGCAATAAGATTTGCTGACCAAAGTACCTTAAGTTAGAAAGAGAGAGAGAAAGAGAGAGAGAGAATATATAAAAATACGTATATAAGTCTATACAGAGGAGTATATGTTTAATGGATGTCTGAACTTAAAAGACCCCATTTTATGTTTTATTTTGATGTTTCTGTTTTAAATGCCTTTTGTAGAAAGAGTTAACTAATGCCTCGTATATATATTAGACAATCGTGTAAGTTCTAACCTGATGCAGGGTGGAGAACCGTGTCTCCCTTCTTGCTGTCTAGAGTAAAAGGATTTCCTCTTGCATTACAAATATGGCTCACCTGCCCAGGCCCTAGTAAGATAGTTCTTTTTTGAACTGGGGCTTCCACGTATCTTGAGATGTCCGTCCCCTGTCGCCTCTCCGGCCGCTCTCTTTGAAAGGAGGGAAGATCCCAACACAATCCAGTACAAAAG
The DNA here is from genome assembly GCA_029215795.1 of Anniella stebbinsi. Classification (NCBI taxonomy): domain Eukaryota; kingdom Metazoa; phylum Chordata; class Lepidosauria; order Squamata; family Anniellidae; genus Anniella; species Anniella stebbinsi. The sequence continues at coordinate 368,751,156 of JARDYH010000001.1, forward strand.
GGAAGAATCGCAGCTTTCAAGGTGGACACAACGCCCCTGTTTCCATTGTACCCTGTAGTAAAAATCCCGCCGGCTGCCATCTTCTGACTGTTCTTTCCCAGGCACTAGATGTGCAGCTCACACCTGTGGTCTGCACTATTTGGCTCACATTTGCCCCACACTAAACGTTGTAGAGGGGAAGGAATTTCTGCCAATGTGGCGGCCATGGGACAGTGCCAACGGCAGGGTTGTTCCCTGCCACGTTGGTTTTGCTCTTACCGCCACAGTTACTGGTCTGGCATCTTACAGGCCCAGGGTGCATAAATGGCCATCTTTGCCCAGCTGAGCAGATAGAAGAATGTTCATAGAATCATCGAATAGTAGAGTTGGAAGGGGGCCTCTAAGGCCATCGAGTCCAATCCCCTGCTCAATGCAGGAATCCACCTTAAAATCTCCCTGACAGATGGCTGTCCAGCTGCCTCTTGAAGGCCTCTAGTGTGGCAGAGCCTACGACCTCCCTAGGTCATTGGTTCCATTGTCGTACCACTCTAACAGTCAGGAAGTCTTTCCTGATGTCCAGCCGGAATCTGGCTTCCTGTCACTTGAGCCCATTATTCCACGTCCTGCACTCTGGGATGATCGAGAAGAGATCCTGGCCCTCCTCTGTGTGACAACCATTCAAGTATTTGAAGAGTGCTATCATGTCTCCCCTCAATCTTCTCTTCAGGCTAAACATGCCCAGTTCTTTCAGTCTCTCTTCATAGGGCCTCAGGAGGAGATGTGGTCGGAAACATGTCACTGAACAACCGACACGTCCCCTACAAATCCTCCTTTGTGACAAAAAAGCATGCCCGTTTGGGGCTTTGAACCTCTGCCAGGTTAGGAGCATGGGGGGTTGAAAAACGGCTTTGATTCCTAACCTTTCCCACCCACTGTGCTCTAAGGTCACCTCCACTGTTATACTCACTTACAGACACTCATGAAATTCTCCCAATTGTGATGTTTGCATGCGGCAAACGTATGTTTCACTGTCTTTTTTATGTACTGGTATTTATTTAGAGCCTCCTATGAAATATTGTATAGGTACATGCTGCAGAGACCTGGAATTGGTCGTCGCTTTGTGAACATGCAATGGCAAACGCTTTGTGAACATGCAATAGCAAATGCATTTGCTGCTGCGTTGACGTTTTAGAACAGCCTGTTGCCTAGCTCCCTGACCGGTCTGGTTGCCGGCCAATGTCCCAGGGGCCAACTTTTAAAAACTCTTGAGCCCAGACCATCTTGAAGGTCCCGTGTGGATTTGACCTTCTTCTGGAATAGTTGCACCACTTTCAGGAGCCAGGCAGTGGGGGGCTGCCATAGCATTTGGAGAATAGCAGCCATGACTTGTTTGTTTGTTAAATGGGTCAAGAGTGTCCCCTTTTAGGGACTATTGTGGTGATACAGTACCTTCAAAGCATTATATATGGGGGGGGAAGCATTTTTTAAAAAATATGTATGATTCACAGCACAATGCCTTTTAGGGAGAGGGGGAGAAAGCAGAGAAATATTTTTGAGGATTTTTGTATTCACAGCCATAACATTGCCATATTTTGATACGCTGTCTTTTTCTAACTGGAGACTTCCTTAAAATATAAATATATATATATATATATAATTATTTTATAAACCTGAAAGCATACAGATATTTTTGTAAAGAGGCATGAGCAATTCCTCTTTTCCCGTGTGTGTGTGTGTGTGTGTGTGTGTGTGTGTGAGAGAGAGAGAGAGAGAGAGAGAGAGAGAGAGAGAGAGAGAGAGAGAGATCAAAATGGGCTAATCAGTATTACTCTTGGACAAAGAGGGCCTGTATAAAACACCCTTCCCCAACCTGTTTGCCCTCCAGATATGTTGGACTGGACTACCACTCTCATCATGCCCAGCCAGCAGTTGTAGTCCAACACATCTAGAGGGCATCAGGTTGGGGAAAGCCGGTGTAAAAGCACCGAAAAGGAGAGAGACTTCACTTCAACCCTTCCCTGCTGTTTGCTTTGCATCGCGGAGGGTGGCGGGTGCCTGCCTTGCTCCGCTCTGGCATCCAGCTGGTGTTTATCTCTTTGCACCTGTTCACTGCCGGTCGCAGGTGTTTACGGCTCACTGCTGGAATTTTGCCTCGTTGCACAGGCAACGTCTCTCGGGTGAGGGGCGGGGAGGCAGCCGTCTTCGGAGGCAGCCGTCTTCGTCTGGTGTTTCAGCCACCGCTAGACCCATCCAGGTTGGGACATGCCCTGCTCCGAGGCCTTTGCAAAGGGCAGACTCTGCACCTAGCAAGCCACCCCCGACCCCGCTCATCTCAGCCACGTAGGATGACCAAGCCTGGCCCCACGATTGGGCGGAAGGAGGCGATCACCTCAGGCTCCTGTTTCTGGGTATCAGCTCTGGCAAACGCCCAGCCTTTCCTGCTGCCCTCTGGCGTAGTGGAGCGTTGGAGATTCAACTTCCAGTTGGGCCCGTGGAATGGTGAGACGGCGCCATTTTGTCCCTCGCCTCAGGTGACCAAACTCTTTGTCTTGGTGACCAAACTCTTTGTGTGTGTGTGTTTTGCCACCTGGTAGGCCACAAGGCCCGGCCAGTGGAACCAGCGGATTGAGCCGAGCCAAAGGTCAGCCATCTTGTCTCGTCTTCTCTCGCTTCTTGTCATTTGAAGTACTGTCAGGGGTGGGCTGTTCATGGCCAGATCCTTAGGTCAGAAAGGAAAGGAGCCCACCCGTATGGCCCGCGGCCCTCAGGGGGGCCTCCGTGCAGGACATGTGCCGGCCAAGGCTGCCGCTGATACTGACAAACGTGGTTAGTTGATTTGCAGACGTTGTGCCTCAGAATGAAGATGAGATTTTAAAAGCCAGCCCTTTCTAAGAATTCGGCATCCCATGATTGCACATCGGCTTGCTAAGTTTACCCAACGTTTTGCTTCGCGTTCTTTGAGGACGAGGTGTTAAAATGCACAACAGGCTGACTCACCTGGGGCAGCTTCTCAGCTGCCCCAGACCTTGTGACTCACACCAAATTCCTAGATTCTGAATGCCTATGGAGCAGCTTCTCTATTATTATTATGATTATTATTATGATGATTATTATTATTATTATTACCGACCTGATGCTACCTATTGATTATGTCAGTCCAATCTCATGAAGCCACCACATCTTGACTGGTTCTGATTTCCCCCTGGGGTCAGAGGCTTGGTTCCCCACTGGCCCCTAACGGCTGACAGGGCTTTTTGAGGGCTGGGTGATGCCCAGAGCTGGCTTCCCACTTCCAAGGCCAAGCTAATCCTGAGGGGAGCTTGGAGCTACACCAACGGGTCTGTAGCTCCGTGGTTGAGCACAGCTCAGGTGCCAGGTGCCGTCCCGGGCCACTCCAGGTACAAGATCTCAAGGGGATGAGCCGCCAGAGGCCTTGGAGAGCCACCATCGGCGGAGCAAGTGGTTCAGAGCCAGACGGGCCAAAGGCCTGCCTCTGTGGAAGGCGATGGGTGTGTGGGCATGGGTGTGTGTTTTCACATGTAATGGGAGGGCAACCTCCGGCCCGCGGCCCTAATCCGGCCTGGATTCCCCCAAGGGGTGGGCTCGGCCTCTGAGCCCCCCCCCCTCCGGAGGAATCCCCGCTACCACCTCTGATCAGAGGTCTCAGCGAAGGAGGCGGCTGGGGGACTTTATATGTTGTATGTATACAATGGGGAGCGCGTGGATCTGTTTTTTATAGCAAGGCCGGTGTGCGTGGGCCACAGGGACCGAATGCCCTCCCTGCCTTTCCCCCCACATGCCTGGCCACTCTGGTCTCGCTCCCTTTTTCTCTCCCCACCCCAGCTCAATTCAAACTGCACAGTTGGGGGGGGGGGGTTGGGTTGGTCCCACTCATCCGCGTCTCTTTCTTGGTGTGAAACGGAGATCCGCCTGTTTATCGGTGGACAAACAGGGCTGCCGCCGAGTCTTGCCCTGTGGGCCCGGTGCCATCGGGGTGGCGCGTCTGCATGGGGGTGAACGAAAGTGCGCTATTGTCGTTTTGCAGGAAGGCTGCACGCTACACCGTTGGCGAGGGCATGAGGATGCGCGCCCGGGGAAACCGATGGCTGGTCCATGCAGCCGCATGGATGCCAGTTGCCAGTTGCCAGGGGTTCTTTAAAGGAAGGGGGTGTCAAAGAAACACATCCGTTTGGAGTGTAGGTGTTGTCCAAGGAGGCAGTACAACGTGTGTATATATGTATATGTGTGGGTACATATGTATATGCGTACATATGTATATACACACAGATACTTTTGCATTTCTGGGAACTCTTTTTAGCAAGCCTGGGGTGTCTCTGGCTGCCGGTTGCTGTTGCTGCTGGCTCTTTCTCTGGCGCGGAGTGTCCGGCGACCCGAGGGAACAACTTCTCCTTTCTGTGAAAGGCCTTTCCTACCGGCACGGCAGCGCGAGAGCAACGTCGGTGGTGTTGTTAACGCGGAAAGTTTTGCGGCGCACCTTTCGAACCCATGACAATAAAAGTCGCCGTTTACATTGCTGTGGCTTCTCCGGTCTTCATTCGACAAACCTCTCCCCCCCCCACCCTCCTTTCCCCCCCCCCCCTCACTCATGACAGTTTATTAACGACAGGCATCCAGACGCCACAAGCGCTGCCTCACGTCAGGCCGTGGGGGCTCCCGTGGAGATGAGTCAGAGCAGGAACTGTGAAGCCGTGAAAGCACGAGGCTCGGTAAACACCCCGGAGCCGTTGTGTGACCCAGCGTCGAGGGCTGTCGCAGACTCCACGGTTGAGCTGGCAATGAAGAGCTGAGCTATGAGCCGCCAGAGAGCCTGGCTTCAAAACATGCCTTTCCCCTGAGCTCCCCGGATGGCCCAGTTTCACCTCTTCCGCCCCCACCCTGAGGCTGATAATACCGGCCTGCCTACACTACAGGGTGGTTGTTTGCATTGCTCCGCCAATGCAGCGAATCATAAATGTAGCCGCTGGTTGGGCTCCGGTCAGGTGTCCCGACCTGGTACTGGGAGTTGCAGTCCAGCGCATCTGATGGGTATCGGCTTGGGGAAGGCCCCTCTATGTGATAGCGAGGGGTCCCCAGCCTTTTTGGGCCAATGGGCACATCTGGAATTTTGAACGGGGCTTGTGAGTGCTCTCACAAAATGGCTGTCATGGTAGGCGTGGCCAGTCACAAAACACCCGAAGGCAGAAAGAAAAGCAACCAGCCCAAGAACTTAAAAGTACATGGCAGAGTTGGGGGTCTGAGCTCCAAAACACAAAAACACTCTCTGGAGCTCCGTTTTTGTCTACAAGGCCCATTTCACAGAAGTTAAGCTGATGAGGCTCAGTGACAAGTAACTTGGCCGAGAAGGCCATGCTGGCCCAGGGGCATTCTGGGAAATAAAGATGGTTCTCGAGGCTGGCGCTCTCCTTTGCAGCATGTCCGCCTCCCAGTTTGGGGGGGGGGGGGATAGAAATGTAAAATTAATCTTTTTTAAAAAAATGAACCACAGGAGGAGCAAAGAGCCTAGCCTCTCTCTCTCTCTCTCTCTCTGGATGGTGGATTGAGACTTTGGGGGATGGAAGGGACCTTCCCTGAGTTGGGGGATGGGGGATGGGCTTGATTTGGAGTCAGGATTTGACCTCAGGCCCTGTTTTCAGCATCCAACCTCCCTGCTCATTTGCTCAAGGTGACACACATCCTGCCCTAGGCCACCGACACTCAGCCCTGGCCTGCACAAAGGAATGAGCCAGCAACAGCATCCATTGCAAGAGAGCTGGCTTCCCAAACTGGGCAGGATATTGCCTTTCGTCATGGTGACAAGGTCCAATAGCCCTTCCCCATATGCCAGGGATGCTCCTGTGTGTGTTCAGCGGCCAGGCTGGGGAGGGGGTGGAGGTGGCAGCCCCCTCGCCCCCACCCCCTGGCCGTCATACACACACTGCCTAGATTACCAAGGATTTGAACTGGTATCTCCAGCCAAGGCTCTAAACCACCACACCACACGGAAACTCTCTGCGCAAATTCTTCCAGTTCCCTCAGTCGGCCGTGAGGATACAGAATTCCCTTTGGTCTCTGTTGGCAATGGTGGGGGAGTGAGGTTCTCAGTGTGGCCCGGTGGTTAGAATGTTGCTGGGACTTGGGAGATCTGGGTTCGATTCTCCACTCGGCTTTGAAGCTCACTGGGTGACTTTGGGCCAGCCACTGAACTCTCAGCCTACCTCACTGGGTCGTTGTGTGGATAAAATGGAGTGGAGGGCCATGTCAGCCGCCTTGGGTTCTTTGCAAGAGGGGGGAAAGGCAGGATACAAATGCAACAACACCTTCAGAAACTGGGCCTACCAGAATACATCCAGAAAGCAGCCCTACTTAAAACATGCTCAATTGTCAGGAAATTCCTGAATCCGTAAAAGACAGCATGACTTGGCAAAGCCCGCTATGTCCATCTAGAAAAACGGTCACGAGCGAGAAAGACTCTCATCATCATCATCATCGTGAAAAGCTTTAATCCCCATTGCATGCAATCCAATCCATGGCTGAAGAGAAGGGTCATGCAATTTCTTGACCACGAACGGCTGTCTGGACCTGCACACGCCTGCTCTGAGCTCTAGACCTCCCTCTACTTGCTGTGTGTGGCTCAGCCACAGAGAGAAACACCCGGGGATTTTATCCCCCAAAGGTTTTCCCCATGGCTCTCAACGGAGTGCTCTCTCTTGGAGAAACAGATCAGTTGCAAAACAAGCTGTCTGTTTTTATTTTCTGCAGCTGGGGGGGGAAGGGGTTGTTGCGCCACCCCTCCCAAAAAGACACAATGGGCCTGTTCGGACAACACGCCAAGCCATGGTTAGGCCACTAACCCTTTTGCAGCAAAGGGTTAGTGAGCATGTTTAAACCCTGGTTATGTCACCACCGTGGTTAGGAATGGTTCACACAACACGCTAAGCCATCATGTTTAGCTCAAAATGCTTAAGCACCGTGGCTTAGCGTGTCGTCTGAACAGGGTCAATAGGTCAGCCTTCTCCGACCCAGGTCCCTTCAGATATGTTGGACTCCACGTCCCAGCCTCCCCAGCCAGCCGTAGAAGAAGCTGTTTGTATTCATGTAGTGCCAGGCCATGCTTGGCATGTGTGAATTGGACTGTGCTGCCCAGCTTTTGGAGGAGGTTCTGGAGTCTGCTGCCATCTTGTGGTCAGATAGGAATAGGACGAGCCAAGAGACGGCCCGCATAAAAAGCTAGAACAAGGGTGGGGGGGATGGAACAGTCCACATCTCAGTTGAGGGACTACAGCTCCCACAATCCCTGGCTGTTAGCCATGCTGGCAGAAGTTGATGGTAGTGGGAGTCCAGTCACATCTGAAGAGCTACAGGTTCCCCCCTCCCACCCCTGAGTTAGAAGAATAACAACCGTAGTTCAGGGCCACAATAGGACAGAAGGTGGAGAAGGAGATGGATGGTTGTTTCAGTGTTGAAGGTAATATTTTATTATTATTTATGACATTTCTATCCCGGCTTTTTCCCTCTTGCAAGGAACGCAAGGCGACTGACATGGCCCCCACCTCCGTTTGATCCTCACAACAACAACCCTGCGAGGTAGGTTGGGCTGAGAGCCTGTGATTGGCCCAAAGTCACCCAGTGAGCTTTCATGGCCAAGTAGGGACTAGAAACCGGATCTCCAAGTACTCTAACCACTGCCCCACACTGCCTCTCAACATAATAGTAGTATTCATCATCATCCTATGAGGACAGGCATCATTACCTGTGACATGCCTGCATATTATATTCCCATCCAGTCTGGCTGCTGGGAGGAAACGAAAGCTAAAATGGTTCTGACTGAGCAACAAATCCAGATGCGACTGCTGCTTCTAATAGCAAACACGATGCTGCCGGGCCAACAGGACTGGTGCCAAAACAGAGCTACTGACAAGAAAGCACCCCAAGGTTTGCAGAAATAAAACAATTTTTTTAAAAATCTGAAAGGCAAGGGAGAGAAACAATCCCAAAACCATCCTGGCTGGGACTGAGCCTGCTCAGCAGCCTTCAAAAGACATCGGAATCTGAGTGCCTGCAGGGAAAGAAAAATGGAAAACTTGGTGGAGAGGGGGCCTGGCTGGAACCCTGAACAGGAAACACCTCTGTTGCTGGGTGAAAATACGTTGCAACATTTTGTTGTGGCTCACCCTTGTTTTGAACCATGTCAGCCCTCCAGCGTTTGTTTCTTAAAAGGTAACAAATGAGATGAATGGACACACACACACCACATACCACATCCATCCATTCATTTCCATTTTTCATTCATTTCCGCTGGGATGCGCCTTCTCGACCGGCCGGTGTCATCTTGTTCGGACTGCAATGTGGAAATAATCGCACTGGCCTACTTTACAGGGCCGCTGTTTGAGAAGATGCATGTCCGCTTCTGAGATCTAGCTTCTCCTGACCACAGACCTGCCTCTACTCTAAGTAAGTGAGCCCGGGGTTTGGGACTGGGGGGGGGGACGGGATCCTGCCAATCTATGTTTCAGGAGTTCGTTTGACTTTTGTCTTTCCAATTGATATGCTTTTACCCCCAATCTCAATTCCATATTGGATTGGGGCAACAGTTTCCCCCATGCTGGGATGACCAACCTCCCTCCCGTACAGTAAAATATGCAAATATATTCAAAATAACCCGAGATGTGCTGTTGTTTTGATGCTCTCGTCTTGCCAGAACCTGCTTGTATTTTCACCATGTGATCCCTAGATGGCAGCGTAAGGCAAGGAGACTGCGCTGATGTTTCCTTACACAATGAATGTTAGCAGAGCTTGGATTTTCTTGTAATGCATTATTGGCTGGGAGTGGGTCCCCGGGAGGCCTTTGCACCACTATCCCAGCGCCTGCATGGGCCCCCTTCTGTCTTCAGGACGCACAAGGCCGGGATGCTGTTTTTTGAGAATTGCAGCTATCTAGGGTGACCAGATAAAATCCAGGTCAGGGCTCATGTAACTTTAACAGTTGTAGAGAAAAGGGAATTTCAGCCAGTGTCATTTGTATGCAATTAGTTCCTGGTGAAATTCCCTCTTCATCACAACTGTTAAAGTTGCAGGGGCCCTGCGTTCTTTTGTATATGGTCACTCTAGTATAGCGCCTGTGACTTTAACTGTGGTGATGAAGAGGGAATTTCACCAGGAACTAATTGCATACAAATGACACTGGCTGAAATTCCCTTTTCTCTACAACTGTTAAAGTGACATGAGCCCTGACCTGGATTTTATCTGGTCAGCCTAAGCTATACAGGACTTCAGCTGCTTGTGGTTCGATATTGCTTTGAACGCTTCCGTTGTGGAAAGGCAAAATATCGATGTGTTACGAAGGAAGCTGGTTTGTGCTGAGTGAAACCATCGCTATCCAGCTCAGGGATGTTGATTCTGGCTGGCAGCAATTCTCTAAGGCACAGGCAGGGCACCACTTTGGGTCTGGGGTTCCCAGCAGACCAAATGATATCAAGGAGGTGGGGGCTCATGTTGAAGCCACTAAGAACATAAGGAGAGCCCTTATGAGACTAGGTCCCATCTAGTCCATCACTCTGTTGACACAGGAGCCAACCAGCTGTTGACCAGGCACCCGCAAGCAGGACACGGGCGCAACAGCACCCTCCCACCCATGTTCCCCAGGCTTACCGCTTCAGATACTGGATGTAACACATAGCCATCATGGCTAGTAGCCACTGATAGCCTTCTCCTCCAAGAATTTATCCAATCCCCTTTTAAAACCATCCACATTGGTGGCCATAGTGAATTCCATCATTTAACTCTGCACTGTGAGAGGTCCTTCCTTTTATCTGTCCTGAGTCTCCCACCAATCAGCTTCATGGGGCGACCCCACTGGCTTCTAGTATTATGGGAGAAGGTGAAAATGCCTCCCTGTCCACATTCTCCACACCATGCATGATTTTGTCCACCTCCATCAGGTCTCCCCTTAGCCTCCTTTTTTCCAAGCTAAACAATCTCAGCTGTTGTCTCCTTCCCTCAGAGGGGAGATTCTCCAGCCCCTTAATCATTTTAATTGCCCTGTTCTTTATTTTTTCCAGCTCTATAATATCTTTTTGGAGGTGGGGTAACCAACCAGAACTGTACACAGTATTCTGAGCGTGGTCGCAACATCGATTTGTATAAAGGCAGTATGACACTGGCCTTTTCTAATAATGCCTAACATGGAGTTTGCCTTCTTTACAGCAGCCGCACACCCTTCCCCTGAAGCCCGCCCCCCCCTTGTGGCATCATTTGCCCCTGCCCCCTTTCCCTCCCCCCCTTTTCTCCACATGGAGGAAGGGACTCTGCCAGCACTTGCAGAGCTGTGGGCCTCCTTCTTGTACTGCTCACATCACAATTGGAGCATGAGTGGCAGACAAAGGGACTCCAGCCAGGGCTTTAAGGACTACCTCTATAGGGTGACCATATGAAAAGGAGGACAGGGCTCCTCTAACTTTAACGGTTCTATTGAAAAGGGAATTTCAGCAGGTGCCATTTGTAGGCATGCAGCACCTGTTGAAATTCCCTCTTCATCGCAACAGTTAAAGCTGCAGGAGCCCTGGCCTCTTTTGTATCTAGTCCCTCTGGCATAGCTCCTGCAACTTTAACTGTTCTGACATATAGACGGGATTTCACCAGGTATGACTTGCATACAAATGACACCTGCTGAAATTCCCTTTTCTATGTAACTATTAAAGATACAGGAGCCCTGTCCTCCTTTTCATATGGTCACCCTACTCTAGTATACCTCTGTAGGAGCCCTGCCTAGTGTGACCAGATACAAAAGAGGGCAGGGCTCCTGCAGCTTGAACTGTTGTGATGAAGAGGGGATTTCACCAGGTGCTGCATGCCTACGAATGACTCCTGTTGAAATTCCCTTTTCTATACAACTGTTAAAGATACAGGAGCCCGGTCCTCCTTTCCATATGGTCACGCTACCCTGTGCTCAGGCCACGTATGCATCATGCCACTCAACAAGCAAAAGATCCATCTGAAGAACATGGATTCCTTTCCCATCTTGCCTTCCTTTCAAAGACCCCCCTCCTGAAACGACGCAGAGGATGCCTGCAGCTAACCTGCGGCAGTGACAGGTTTCAACTGCAGACCTGCTGAACGAGGCTGTCCCTGCTGCGCGCCAGGAGGAACATGTTTCCCAAGCGCAGCTGAGGAGTGATGGATCAAAGGGAGGGGATGTTCTTGTTGTTCAGCAGGTCTTCAAGAGCACAGTTGCACGTGGGGCAGATTTCAAGAGGAAAAGAAGTGTTTTAACAGTTTATCATCTTAGTCTTTTAACTTTGCTGATTTAAATCCGTATAAATCTCTGCATTGCTGCTCAGTTTCATCCTGGTTTTGCTTTTATATTGTGTCTTGCATACTTTTGTTTGTTTTAGACTTTGAATTGTATTGGATGGTTTTAACTCTTGTGAACCGCCCAGAGAGCTTCGGCTATTGGGCACTATAGAAATGCAATAAATACATGAATGAATAAACAAGGTTCCCAGCAGCTGCGGCTCATCGTAAGGACGTTTAGCCTTTCCGTTCAACAAGGAGCTTTGGCCGTCTACCCAGTCAGCGTAAATTAGTCTCTAGAACATTGCAAGAGCCGTGCTGGATCAGGCCAAGGGTTGGGGTGCAGGCATGGGCAGGATGCGTGCAGAGCCCTCTGGGGAGACAGGTTGGGGGTCTCACTATGGTGCAGATATTCTGCTTCCCGTCAAAGGCTGTACTACGTATCAGCGTCATCACACGCTGGGGGTTCAATGCCCACCCACCGCGACTTTGATCCACTTTTTCAGCGCTGGACTCGCTCAAGGTGCGAGAACCGCAGGACGGGGAAGACGTCATGCGAGTCCAGCACTGAACAAGTGGATCAAAGTCGCGGTGGACGCCTGTTCCTTTATGTAGATAATAACACTGTTTTATCTTTTCGGCGCCAGGTCAAAACTTTTTCTTTTCTCCCAGGCATTTTTTAACAGCTTAAGTTGAGGTTTTTAGCTGGATTTTTGGCCAGGCTTAAAAGTGTAAAATGTTTTAAATATCAGTTGTTATTGTTTTTATGTTTTCTGCTTTTAAATTTTGTATATTTGACTTTTTAATGTTCAATGTTTTTAATTTTTGTAAACCACCCGGAAAGCTTCAGCTATGGGGCGGTATATAAATGTAAATAATAACAATAAATAATAGTTTATTTTACTATTCAGATACCGACTCTAGTTTGACTGACCTACGCTGCGGGGGCCACTCGCGGCCGCCGATCCGCCAGTCTGGGCGCCGAACACGCGGTCGAGGCAGAGGGCGCCCCTGACGTCACGCCGTGGGGAGGCGGGGCCCAGGGCAGGGCAGGCAGAGGAGGAGGAGGCTTCGCTTCCCGCACGGAGGCTGCGCGGGGGCGCCGCCCGCGGGGCAGGCCGGGAGCAGGCCGCGGGGCCCTTGTGCGCGTGCGCGGCGCGGCCCGGCCTTTTCCTCGCCCTTCCTTTCCTGGGTGCGTGTCAGCAGCAGCAGCAGCAGCAGCAGCAGCAGCAGCAGCAGCAGCAGCAGCAGCAGCGATGGGCCACCAGCAGCTCTACTGGAGCCACCCGAGGAAGTTCGGGCAGGGCTCGCGGTCCTGGTGGGTGGGGAGGAGGGGGGGCTGAGGCATTTTGGGGGGTGGGGGTCTCAGGGGCGCCTCTGGAGATGGGGGAGGGGCGGCAGGACTCCCTTCCCTTCTGGGGGAGGAGGAGGAGGAGGAAGGAAAGGGGCCCGGGGGAGGGTCTCACCACACCTAACCTGACCCCCCATCCGGCCCCCCCTGGCCTGGGAGGGAGGGGGAGGGGGCTCCTCTCCTAGCTGCATTCGAGGCATTAGGGGCCCCGATCCTGCCAGCATATGGGGGGGGGGGGAGCGGTCGCCCCCTCCCTCCCGGGCAGGCTTGCCCCACACTCCTCTTGGGTCCTTGAATGCCACAGGGGCTGGAGCAGGAAGGGGGGTGTTGGGATGCCCTGCGTGGGTCTTGCAGTGGGGGGGGGGGGACACACGGGAAGGCGTTGCTCCCCCTGAGTCCCTCCCTCCCCCTCTCTTTCCTTCCTCATTGCAGCCGCGTGTGCTCAAACCGTCACGGCCTGATCCGCAAGTACGGGCTCAACATGTGCCGGCAGTGCTTCCGCCAGTACGCCAAGGACATCGGCTTCACTAAGGTGAGATCGGTGGGGTGGGGTGAGATGGGGGTGGGGGGGAGAGAGATCTGTCTTCCTGGGCGGTGGTCCTTCCTGCCAGGGCTGCTGTTGGGGGAGGTCAGCGACTTGGCTGGCTCTCTGACGTGGACCAGGGGCTGCTGGCTGAGCTGTCAATCCAGACTGATGTCCAAATGATGTGATTTGTCTACCCACGATTTTGTGGCCCTTGTAACTCCTGCCAGTAAGTGCCACGGAGCAACCACAGGGGCAGGTTTAAGCAACACCCCTGTCAGTGTCCCAATTCACTAAGGCTCCATGTTAGGCTGGCTACTGGCTTAGATTATTCTAGCTAGGATAGCCCGGTTTAGTGGAGGGTTGAGAGGCTCCAAGGCTCCTTGGAAATTCCCATGTCCAGAAGCGGGATTAGGACACCTTTGGGCAATGGAAGCTGGGGACAAGCACAGGTATGTGGCCGCTGCCATTGTGCCTTGTTCGTAAGTGCCCCAGAAGCACACCTTCATGGAGGATACCGGAGTGACTGGCTTGCACAAGTGGGAGTATAGTAGTAGCCCCCTGGCTAAAGTGGAGGATGGGGGCTGCAGGTGATCACAGAGCAGGTCATGGCGGAAAATCTGTAGGCTCTAAGAGAAAGCGTGTTAGAGGTTTGCTCACTGTCCTTCTCTTCTCTCCTTTCAGTTGGATTAAACGCCAGTCATTAGAGATGGCTTGAAGAGACGTGCGAAGAGGCTGAAGAATCCTGAATGAGCGACTCTTGCCATACGTGGTGTACATAAAGCGAAATATGTGTGCATACAAATAAAGAGGGCTTTGTTCACCCTGTTTTCCAAATGCAGTCACTTCTACCTGCTGATCAAACACTACGTTGAATTCTAACCATATTTATATGGTAGTTTCTCATATTTCTAATGACTGGCCTGCTGTCCTTCAATAAAAAGGCAGTTGTGCTCAGATGTGTTAGATAAAGGACTTGGGTTCTATTTAACAGAGCAATTCAGTCTCTGACATGATGTTATTACATTCTGAATTGATTTCCAAGAAGACCTTTTAAAGGTCTCAGTGCAGACACCATCCGTGTATCAGTGAGGTTACGATTTTTTACTCACTATAGCTTTAACTTAATTTGCCATTCAAGTGCTGTAAAGTGTTCTAGTATTCACCAAATGAGCCATTAGAGGAGGTTGTGTTCTCACAAACTTGAGGCATTTGCTGCATTCCCATATTTTATCAGGTGAGGCCTATCACCTACGAAGTGGCAGATGTCTGTATATGTTACAGAAGCTATGGTTGCAGTCTTACGTGTATTGGCAGTAGGCAAATAGGAAACATGAGGTTCTAGTTCCATGTTTTTCTTCAGTTACATTTCATAAATGCATTTCCACTGAGTAATGCCCAATATATATCTACCAATTCCTGGTAAATCTTCCCTGTCACTTCAGAGTACATATTAAGAAGAGTTTATGGTCTCATCTTTGGTTTCAGAGTAGATTTTACTTCAAAAGAGTTTTTTTGTGATTCGTCCTTTCCTGAGAAAACTTTTGTCTCCTGGTTTTCTGTTTTGTTCTTGGAAATTTACTGAAAAAGTGGGTTGAGGGGGAAGGAGAGACTTTTGGGTTAAACTATGAATTTATCCACACTTTTTTTAATTCACCCAAGGTTAAAGTTACCTGATCTTTTCCCAACCCACTTTTCTGTTCTCTAATTAGGATCTGGAGGTTGGAAATGTCTGTGGCGAAGACTGGCCACCCAAGAAGAGAGTCTGTTGCAATGCAGTTTAATAACACCACCCAGGCAGTCTATAGCATCAAAGCCATCCGCTGGCTTCTGCCAAATGCTCAGGCCTCAACCCTGCTTTCCAGGCTCAGTCTTCAGGGTTCACATGGTTTCAAAACTCTTGACAGCATCACCAGGTGGGGTGAGTTGTGGCTTTTTCATGGCACAGGCAGTAAGCTCTGCATTTGTTAAGGAGCACTCGTGTTTTTGCATGTTTAAGAAGTGAGCCCTGGCTGCCCTAAAGCTTTGGAATTCCTTAACTTAGTTGCTCTTTTTTCTTCATTTAGAATGGGCCATTATTTTAAATCCTGAGAAGTAGCCATGTTAACCTGTTGAGATTAACAGATTAATTGTGGCATCATCTTGTCAAAATCGACCGGTTAGTCTTCCAAGTTTTACTTCCTGTCACCCACTTCCAGGTGTTGCAGAGAGAGTCTGGTTTCCCCGCAGGGCAGAAGCAAGCAGACATCTTTTGGTGTGTCATGATCTTAGATCGTTAGAGCGAGAGCTTTTCATAGGTTTGCTGTCTCTGTGTCAATTTCTAACCATTGCAACCAATAGACTCCTGTATATTTATTCCATAAATGTGGGTCTTATTAAGCAACGTTTGGGCTATTGGGCATGTGCAGACACCTAAAACATAACATCTGACAGTGTTTTCAGTGGGGTGGCTTCCTCCATCCAGACACCTTTTTCGTCCTATCAAGAGGGAGATGATTGAAGCCTGTTCCATGTTGTGTGGAAATGTTTCTTGACTCCTATGGACTGTCATGATTTAAGGAGCCATCACCAAGTTAGATGTCCTCAAAATCCCCCACCCCGTACTTTCAGTAAGTATTAAACAGAAAAGCTGGCTTTGCCCTGGTCTCACTGTGAGGGATGCTCACAGTTGTAATTTCACCACTGACCAGCAAGTGGTAGCTGTTACATTCTTCCCTTATTTCTAATGATGTAGTATAATCTGGAAAGTGGTATTACCTTTCTCTCTGCAACGTTAATATTTTTTCAAAAACCTTAATTGCAAAGATAAACTTACTGTTTCTTTGCACATTCAAGTAGTTTCTTATCAGAAGATGCTGCTACAATCAGTATGAAATATAATTCAGGCTCTGGTTTGGGAGGAGCTACCATCACATTGCAAACACAGCCTGCCTCGGAGAAATGATAGGCTTCCACAAAATTACCGCCTGAATAACTGCCCACAAGAACACAACTCTTCAATGGCCAATCCCCATTAAATATGAATATTTATTTATTTAAAATACATATTTACTGCCTTTCAGCAAAGCTTTCAGGACTGTTTACAAAAACAAGATTAATATTAAACAGAACAACCCCAGACCTCATGCTATTTTCCCTCTGGTTGTTGCAGAGACAAGTTCTTTGTGTGCCAAGTGCTTTTAATGATGGGATATATACATCAATCCTTTGTAGATCTACTCAGAAGTAATACTGAATTCAGTGGGCCTTCCTTCCATGTAAGCATATAGCGGAATATGCATTGTAGTGGATAGAATTGATGAGAAATTATAGTGTCTTGTAGGTGCGACTACTTCTGTGTGTCTGTGTTGTGAGATAACTCTGAGCAATGGAATATATTCTTGGAAAGGGAGGCAGGTTGCCACAAATGGGTCGGTCCAGTGCTGGAAGCGACCCGTTGGCATTCTTGGAGTTTAAGAGATGAATCTCATGGTGGCATGAATTTGGTATATTGGGTTTAAAATTTTTCTGCTAGTATTTAGATGTTCTGGCTTTTGATTTCCATCTTTTTATGTAATTGCTTCTCATTGACTCTTAAGCCACCCAAATAACTTTTTATTATTTGGTGGGATATAAAACTAGTAAATAAAGTTTACATACAATAATATGCAATTAAATTCTTCAAATACTTAAAGCCATTCCAATCAATACCATCCACATCAAAATTCAAAATCCACCATAAAATCCAGTGAACTGCAGAACCTTTAGGCAGGGAGCTCTACACAAAAGGGATGAACACTGAAAAGGCCCTGCTTCGTGCAAATCCTTTCCTAACCTCAGAAACCTGGATTACTGAAAGCATTGCCCCATCCGTTGACCTCAGCATAGGAGGTTTACCTGGGTGTTCCTTTTCCACACGCACACCCCTCTGCACACCCCTCTGTCTAGATTCTTGGATGTGAGGTAAGGTTGTGCTCTGGCTGAAGCTCTTTCCACACTCAAAGACTTTACCGGTTTCTCCTCTGTGTGGATTCTCTGATGGTTTTTAAAGTTTGATATATGTCAAAAGCTCTTCCTACAGTCTATTTATATGGTTTCTTCCACATGAAATTCTCTGATGTCTAGTAAGATCAGTTATCTGGCTGAAGTTCTTTCCACACTCCAAGCATTTATATGGTTTCTCCCCTTGTTAGTTCTTTGATGTGAAGTAAGATTTTGTCACAACTGAAGATCTTTCCACGCTCCAGGGCTTTACATGGTTTCGCACCTTGGATGTATACTTTGATATCTACTAAGATTTCTCCCTGACCGAAGCTGTTTCCACCTTCTGGGCATTTATAGGGTTTATTCCCGGTGTGGATTCTCCAATGAGCACTGAGGAGGAGGAGGAGGCACACGATCATTCTCTTTTCCTTTTCCCTGTTTTCATGTAAATCTCCACCTTGGTAAAGAATAGATTTGTGCCACCTCTGATTCGCCTCTTGCTTCACTGGTCTGTCTTGATTCAAAACGTTCTCTTTCAGATCCTCATCCTTGCCTTTTTCGGATGCCAATGCCATCGAAGCCCCCCTTGTGCTGTCTGCCACCTGCTACCTGCTGGAATACAGAGAGGAAGTGGATGAGAGGCAAAAGACGAATCAAAGCCCCAGAGCCATCACTCCTGAATGATGGGTGTGGCCCTGTCGTTGCCTGGGCTTTTCTTCCCAGAGAGAGGGGTTCATCACACCTCTAATCTAGCAAGGCCCTCCTCCTCTCCCCACTGAGATCCTCATCAGAAATGTGAAAAGATTTGGAGTTCTTCCAGATGGAGGGCTCCTAGTGCTATCATCAGTCCAAAAGCATCTATCCCACCTTTTCCTGGTTAGAAAAATGATGGAAGAAGTGATGGGGAAATACGGGAGGATTACAAATTGAAACCAATGTCCCCTCGACCCCCTGTAAAATCCCACAAATGAGGCAGGGCAGTGGCAGGCTAGAAGCCTCGTCTGGAAGCAATCCTTGTTCCCATGGAAGAGGTGTCTTTCCCCCAGCTCTGGAGCCCAACGTCACTGGTCGCTCACTGGACTCCAACCAGCCTATAGGTGTGGGTGGGTGTGAGTAAGTAAGTCTCAAGGATTCCAGGTATAAAAAAACTTGGAGGATTCACCAGCATCCCACTCCCCTGCCCCATAGGAGAGCCCTACAATTCTTAGACAAGAAAAGTCCCACCTGAAGAGCTTTCTCCTTCCTCCAAGCTATGGACAATTGGATCTTCCTTGTCTTTCAGGTTTGAGAGATTGTCGCGTTTGGGGACTGGAAATCCTTCTTGGAAGGAAACAATCACTTCTGTTATTTCTGCTAAAGCTCATTAAAACAAAAGTGTTCAGCGATTCCAGTCCTTATTTATTTTTACAGGGATTTGTTAGTGCTTTGCTTCGGATGTGAGATTTGTGCAAGACCATTGAGAGTTCACCTTCTTCGAAGAAGAACGAAAGGACGTCTTTGCAGGAGAGGACCAGTCCAACAACACCATCTTGAGCTCTGGCCGTCCCTGAAGCCTCTGGGACGCTTAGCTCTCCATCATTTTCTCTCCCCACAAAATCAAAAACCCAACTGCTCTGTTTTCAGAAGGCCCACCATTGGCTTCCCTTTGTGAATCATCCACGTTAGGTTAGAGGTTCATGCCCCAGCAAGCACATTTCCATGGCTGCGGCTTCCACCATGTGCTGGTAGACGGGCAGCCTACCTCGGCTTTAGTGGGTTACCTAGCTAAGTACGTTTATAGCACTGTCAAAGAATACACACACATAACCTCCTCCCTGGAGATGATCCTGGCAGGGCAAGGCTATGCACGTCTACAGGCTACATCCAATGTCATGTGAGATTCCCACTCAGGACCTCTCCTCCACCTTGCAACCCCTCATCTGCACCAGAGCCCCCCCCCCCCGCCCCAAATCACCAGAGCAGATTTGGGGAGGGTGCAGGGAGGAGGGAATACAATTGGATTTCACCCCAAATGTGTTCACTGGAGCTTACTCCCAGGAAAGTGTGCATAGGATTGCAGCCTAAAGCTTTTGAGGAGTAAAACTGTGGCCAAAAGACGAGGTGAAAAGGCCGCTGGCAAAGCCAAGGAGGGGCCATTTGAACTTAATCAGTGGTTCCTGATCTGTTTCAATACCTCTGTCAAGGGAAAGGATTCAGCAGTTGAACATACAGAACTCTGCATCTTTCTAGCATTCAGTTGAGAGAAGAGTTGTGTCTCCAGGCAGACTCAGAGAGCTCAATCGATGGAACGCTAGAAGCAGGCAGACTCTCACATCCAGCTCGCTGTTGAACTCTCCTCCCAGATGAAGGAATCAAAATATGTGGGGAACTATTGATTAAATTACAATTGCACCGGCCCCACTGGTTTTGCCTTTCACATTATTTGTGTTATCATTGTGTCGGCAGGCGCCGTTTGCATGCATGCATGCAGTGCCTCATGAAATTCCCTCTTCATCACAACAGTTAAAGCTGCAGGAGCCCTGCCCTCTTTTCTAACTGGTCAAGAGGGCAGGGGCCCTGCAGCTTTAACTGTTGTGATCACCAGGTGCTGCATGCATAGAAATGACACCTGCTGGGATTCCCTTTTTTATTTGACTGTTAAAGAGACAGGAGCCCTGTCCTCCTTTTTATATGGTCACTAGGGTGACCAGGTAAAATCCAGGTCAGGGCTCATGTAACTTTAACAGTTGTAGAGAAAAGGGAATTTCATCCAGTGTCATTTGTACGCAATTAGTTCCTGGTGAAATTCCCTCTTCATCACAACAGTTAAAGTTGCAGGGGCCCTGCCTTCTTTTGTATATGGTCACTCTAGTATAGTGCCTGCACCTTTAACTGTTGTGATGAAGAGGGGATTTCACCAGGAACTAATTGCCTACAAATGACACCGGCTGAAATGAGCCCTGACCTGGATTTTATCTGGTCACCCTCATAGTCACCCTAGCCTCACACCGCTGGCACTATAGCTACAGCAAGATGGACGTCTCTCCAAAAAAAATATCCTTTGTCCCGCAGCAGCCGGTTTAGCTCTGCATCCAAAGCAAGGCCTCGCCTATGAGAGAGCCAGCACAACAGAAGGCAGATAACTTCACGCAACCTGTCATGACACAGATACTGCTATTATAAATCCTGCTATCTAGGGTGTTCCGAAACATGAGCATCTGTGAGCAATGAATGGAGAGACCAGATCTCTCTCATTGCGTTGCCCCTTGTCCTCAGGCCACTGCAGGCTGGTGACTCCAATGTCAGTGGGGTGGTGAATAAGAACATAAGAAGAGCCTGCTGGATCAGACCAAGGGTCCATCTAGTCCAGCACTCTGTTCCCATAGTAGCCAACCAGCTGTTAACCAGGGACCCACAAGCAGGACACGGGTGCAACAGCACCCTCCTGCGACGAAAGGGAAAGTAGATACAGTGGATCCTATGGTACGTGAAATGTTCCGTCCCCTTCCCACCCCACATCTCAAAACCCTCTCCAGAGAGCCGAGAGGGAGGGTCCTGCTGAACAATGTAAGACGGGGCATGCGCAGAGAAGTAATCGCCCCAAATTGGCTGGACCTCTCTGCTGGATTGCAACCGAGTGGGTATCTCCCTCCCAACACTATTTCCTCCCCCGCAGGGAATGTTCAGAGCAAGAGTTCAGCCAAGGGAGCAAAGAGGCCTCTGGGAAAGAGTGCCTTGCCAAGCTACAATTCCCATGAGCCTTTGGGAGAAGGCACGGCAGTTAAAAACGTGGTCAGTTTGCATTGCAGATACACTGAGTAGTGGTGACCTTTTGCCTCTTCTCTCGTTGGCATGTCCGTTTTTGCTCTCCTCCAGAGTCTAAGGGATGCAGACCAGGGGTTTCGTTTTCATTTTGTTTGGCTGACAGGTTTGGGTCGCTTTGTGTCGCGTGACGGCTGGACTTGCCCACGACGGTGACATGTCAAATGTCGTCCGTTGGTGTTGCCATGGGAACCGGAGGGGAATGCCCGTTCTTGGAACACCAAAACATGAAATAAATCGCAGCCGTTTGCATCCGCTTCCAGGAAATAAATAACAGCTCTAGGCCAAAGCGAAATAACAATGATTTGGGATCGTCTACGAAGTAGGTTGGGGCACCCAGAGGAAGGGATGGAGCAGGGACATTTCGACAATAGGTGGCAAGGTTGGGACGGAGGAATGTGGGTTAAACAGCATGTCGTGTCTCAGCCATGTTGTCTAGCCACTTTGGCCCACGGTTCTATTTTGAGCCGAACGCTCCATCTCTGAAGATATCTCCTGCCTGGCTCCTGGAGGCTGCCGCTATGTCTCATCCGCCACAATTTGCTTTCATTGCTCAGAATCCATCCTCTGCTCAGAGTGTGACACCCCCCTCTGCCCCAGGAGGAAACTATCAAAGCCCGCTGGCCTCGTAAAGCCATGCAGGAACCTCCCTGAGCCTGCTTGTTGACCCCTGTGACTTTCAAGAAGGCCTTCTCCGCTCACCTGAATCCATCGGCATCCGACGAACATTCAGGCAAAGATGTAGCTCCCCTTTCCAAAATCTGGTTCCTTCTGCATGTGTTGGGCTGCACCTCCCATCGTTCCCTGGGAGTGATGGGAGTTGCAGTCCAGCACATCCAAAGGGCACCAGGATGGGAAAGGCTCATGGAGCTGCTCTGGTTCCCAGGAAGGCCAAATGGGCAGCAGAGGGGACAGCAAAAAAGGAGATTGGACCCACTTGAGGGTGGCGCACCAACTGAGGACGCCTTCCGTGAAGTCGTCCACAAAAAAAGTGAACCTGGCACTGATCCACTGCATTCTTCATGGAGTGGATTGGGCCCTCACCCTCCTGATGAATACATGTGAGGAGGTGGCAGGGAAGATTTGATGCATGCCAGAAAGGGGGTACTAGATTATGGGGGTGGGGGCGGTAGGCCCTTTTGCTCACCTGATGGAACCATCGCGCAGAAGAAGAGACCTAGGGTACCTCTAGATGGGCGCTTTTCCCTACAGTAGCTTCAGAGTGGCGGCAGGTGGATTACATGACGCTGCTGCCACTTTGAAGCTACTGCGGGGGAAACCCCCAAAGCTCCGCTCTAAAACAAATCTGGCATTTACCCCGACCTTTTTTGGCTTGGAGCGAGGTGACGATGGCATTTTCTGTCTGCCACTCTTGCTCCGGAGCTTCCGGGAGGCCTGCCACAGTCTATGGCGACCACTGATTGGTCGCCATGGGCTGGGCACGGAAGGGGATGGGCCAGCGAGCCATGAGCTCGCTGCAACACCTCCGCGCCTCTGCAATCCTCCCCTCCCATTTAAAAAAGTAAAAAATATATATAAACTTACTCTTGAAGAGGGGGGGGCGATGCTCCCAGCCCGACCCTACAGCTGCCGCTGATGCTCTGCTGGGTGGGCGCGGCAGTGGGGGCGGCAGGAAAGCCTGCCTTGGCACTCCTTCCGCTGTAGATGGGAGGAAGGAGCGCCAATGTGGGGCGCAGCGCCGGCTGAGCTGCTAAGATGAGGGCATTGAGAGCCCATAGCTCCGTGGGTTGAAGGGTGGTTGCGTCGCTTGTCCAACCCTCACTTTGTGATATTTAACGGGGGGGGGGGGGGGAGAGGATCCCGTTTGCACACAGGATTTTGCTGTGTACGTGTGGTTTGTTTGGGATGTCTGAACACGTGATGCTGAACATAGGAAGCTGCCCTCATTTTGAACATATCTATCCTTTACACTTTACTTGCCTTCCCCACCCCCCTAAGCAAAAGTGCCCCAAATGTTGCAAGCTTTCCTCCCTGGGGTGTTGCTCCGGCCTTATGGTCCTATCAGCTGCTTGTTTTATTTATGCCCCACCTTTTTGCCAAAAAATAGCAATGCAGCTTACAGAACCCATTAAAACGGATTAAAACAATACATTAAAATGCAATTTAAAACCCCCGACAATATTCCAGACGCCCGTGAAGGTGGGGGTTGTGGGGTTGTGGGGGTGATGTAATTTCCCCCCAAAGAGCAATGGTCCTCATCAAATAAATTACATAGCATTTCAACTGTGAAAATGGAACCCACCTACCCTATTCGCCCCCCTCCCCCGTCCCTAGCAAAACGCTTGTCAAGAGAAGAAGAGGGGGGTATGCATTGCAACGTGGATCTCTTCCGTGAACGTGGCAGCTTACAGGGGGGAGGACATATTTCCCACAATGCACTTGCTCCCCCACAAGATGGCTGAAAGGGGCATGGCCTATTTTACGGGGAAGGGCCAGCCCGGGACATTTTGCTGCCTGAGGTGGACAAGATGGCGCCCTGTCCCATTTCATATGCCAGCTTTCCCCACCCTAGTGCCTTCTAGATGTGTTGGACTACAACGCCCAGTTATAGTCTGGGAATTATAGTCCAACCCCTCTGGAGGGCACAGTTTCTTCACGTAGCACATAATTAAACTATAGGGTTCACTACCACAAGATGTGGTGATGGCCAACAATTTGGATGGCTTCAAAAGGGGGTTGGACAGATTCCTGGAGGAGAAGGCTATCAATGGCTACTAGTCGTGATGGCTAAGTGCAATCTCCAGTATCAGAGGCAGTAAGCCCATGTACACCAGTTGCTGGGGAACATGGGTGGGAGGGTGCTGTTGCACCATGTCCTGCTTTGCCCTGCTTTGCTGGTCCCTGGTCGACAGCTGGTTGGCCACTGTGTGAACAGAGTGCTGGACTAGACGGACCCTCAGTCTGATCCAGCAGGGCTCTTCTGATGTTCTGACGTGGGAGAGTGTCCTCCACCACACCAGAGACAACTGGTGAGTTTAGGCAGCGCACGTCATGAACAGCTCTGTTTTCCAACAGAGGGGAACTCCATTTTTTACTCAGCTCTACCTCAACATCTCCAACATGATTATTTGTTCATGTATTTTATTTATTTCTATTTTAGATCACCCAATAACCAGAGTTCTCCAGAGACTACAAAGGTAATTAAAAAAAAAAAAAAGCACGCAGGTGCTACTGCTACCTAGATGCTTTTGTGATCCGGAAAGGAAACACACCAAGTGTCATTTGAGCCAGTAATTTGTTTTCAAAGAACCCCACATCGGTAACAGCAAGGACAACTAACAGCAGCATTTAGAAAATGAAAGCATCGGGTTATGAGCATTTTGGGAAATATGTGTCAGTCTAAATATGCATAGGATCGTGCCCCAAGAGCACTGTAGGAAGTTGAAGCTAGGGCTGTGCATGGACCCCCGATCCGATCTGGATCCAGATCTGGGAGGTTCGGATTGGACCCGATCCGACCCGTGTCGGATCGGATCGGGCAGCCAACTGACATTGAGGAGGCAGGAAGGGACAATGCTGAGGAGGCTGCAGGTAAGCAGGGCAGGGAGAGCGGGAGGGAGGCTCTGCACGGACTCGAAGCAGATCTGGATTGTGGATCCAATCTGGCCCGATCCGGTTTGGATCCGTCCTGGATCAGGCCGATCCCGATCCGGGATCTGGATCCCGTCACAGCCCTAGCTGAAGCCCATTTTTTGTTTAAAGTAATGATAGATAATTGAATATCATAACTAATAAAATGTGAAAGGAGCCACATCTTTCTTTTTTTTAAGAAGTGGAAGAAGGAGAGCTACAGTGAGAGAGAAAAGGACCAGAGAGAGAGAGAGAGAGAGAGAGAGAGAGAGAGGACCTGCTGGCACACTTGGGCGACCCAAAGGGGCTTTAACTTAGAAGCCAGACGCAGCATCAAGCAGCTAGAGGAGGAAGTGGTGGATGTGGTGTTTCCTGTACAACGGAGAGCTGATATCACACACACACAAGCGCACACACGCACACACACACACACGAGACTGGGTGGGGACTTGGTTCTCAGGCGACGGCTCAGTCTCCGCTCTCTGGCTCGCCCTGCTTCCCTCCCTCCGTCCCTCCCTCCAGCTGTTGCTGCTGCTCCTGTTGGCGGCGCGTCTGGCGAGGGCTTCCCTGCCTCCCTTCTCGCTCCATCTGGACCCAGCAGCAGCAGCAGCAGCAGCAAGCAAGCAGCAGCCTTTGGCAGAAGCGCCTTCTTGGAGAGCCCCGGGCGGAGCAGCGCGTGGAGTCCTCCTTCAGGTAAGCGGGCGGCTGAGCGAGCCTGGATCGCGCGCAACCCTCTCCCCACGCTGCGCGGGGCTGCGCGTTTCAATGGAACGGTCAACGCGGAGCTTTCGCTTCCCAGCAGCCGCGTGATTCCGCGCGCCTGCCCCCCCCCCCGGCCGCTCCCTCCGGCTGACTTCCACCAGGAATCGGGGAACCAACCGGGAAGCGCAAATCCTGCCCGGCTTCCTTGCCAGCAAACTGCTACTCGGTGGGAGTGGCGACCCGCGTCCTGCAACCCCGGGATTTGGGGGAGGAGGGTGGACGGCGAGGGGGAAGGAAAGGCGAATGCTAAATCTCCCCTCCGCCCCCCCCCCAAAAAAAACCCCAGCACGAGAGAAATGGATGGAAATGTTTTCCATCCGCCAAGCGCGCGCGCGCGCACATGCACACGCCTGCACACCCACAATCGATGCGCGGGGAGCTCTTTGCAAACTGTTGTTTTTTTTTGCAAGCTGCAGCGGCCTTAAAATGAATTCGGTGTCACACACCGTCACGCGCAGGCAGGGTTGTATTGTCCAGGGATCCGGCTAATTTATTTATTTATTTATTTATTACATTTGTATACCGCCCCATAGCCGAAGCTTGAAATGGAGGTGGATGCAGAGTTCTCCGTTTTGCTCAAAATCTGGGTGGGAGGTCCCTCTTCGCCTGCGTTTGTCCTTTGCAACCCCTTTGTTCGGGAAATGCACAATCGTGACATCGGCAGCTGTATCAGCTGCACTCTCGTGTCTTCTTCTTCTTCTTCTTATGAATAATAATAACAATAATAATAATAGGGGGGCTTGGCCCTCTATCTATCTGATTCAGATAAACTTCATGGCGAGGAGAGGAGAGGAAGCCCACCTACAGATTTTGCCTTTCAGAAAATAAAATAAATCCTGCTGCTCGGTTTTGTGTCTGTTAAAGTTGTTTCTCCAGCTGGAGAAAGCTGGCTTTTTGTGGGGAGGGGAAGGAAAATCTGTCTCTCTGCTCCTTCCACTGAAAATATTTATTGGTATTAGCAGATGATGATGACGATGATTAGACATTGATGGGCGGTTCTGATGGCAAGGGGGATGGGAAGGGAATCTAAAAGCGAAAGGGAGAAGGAATTGTCTTTTGCTGACCCCCTGTACAAATGCAAAATAACCAAAATGCTCCTGTGTGATAGATAGATAGATAGATAGATAGATAGATAGATAGATTTAAAATCGGATGGGCACACTGCCTGGGTAGTCTGCTTGGTTTTCCATTGAATGCAAAGGGGTCCACCCTTCCGGCTTCTTCCCCACCCATTCATGAAATGGACCTGGATGAGGACTTCCTTGAATTTTGAAATTGTGGAAACAACCTAAGCACAGTTCATGGGGTGAGGAGAGGCTGCTGACAAAAACGAATCATGAAACAGGGAGTTCAGGTTTTGTGAACAAAGACAGAATTTACAATACTTTGGGGCTGCCTCTGTTGTCTTGGATGAATGGAATTTAACATTCCTGTTTCCCCTGGAAACTGGTTTATCCTCCCCTGGCCAAAAATAGGTGCCCACCGCGCTACCTTTACGAATAATTCAGAATAGTCCAACCTTCACATTTTCACTCTTTTCTTATGGGCTTTTTCTGAAAATAATCTTGTTTGTGCAGAAGAAATGGGTTGAACCTCGGTGACTGATATGGAAATGATTTTAATTCTGTTTTCGTCAATGCAAACATGTTTTCCAAAGAAAAACTAGGATTGCTTTGTAGCAGAGGAATGGGAAACAGCCTGAGCAAAATCAGAATCTTTTGCTTTTATTTCCGTGAAGAAACTGAAAGAAAGCAGGTTAACAACGCACTCTGTCGACTCAGGAGTCCCATTGAGTTCAATGGGGCTCCCCCCCTCCCCAGGTAACAGGGTATAGGATTGCAGCTTACAGTCCTATACCGAGTTACCTGGGAGTTAGCCCATTGAATTCAAAGGGATGTAGGTCTGAGTAGCCATACATAGACTCGCACTGTGTCTGTCTAACAGAATTAAGTCGGGCGGGGAGGGAGATGATGGTGTGAGGCTTAATTTTAAGGTGGTGGTGAATCAGAGAGAGAAACTGAAGGCACGGACAAGCCCCTTTCAGACTTGAGTGGGTGCTCAACGCCATGTTTATTCTGAAATAAAAGCCACATCACCCACCCACCGGTCCCCGCACCTCTTTTGGCTTCCCACGTTAATCATGTATTAATAGAGGCGAACAGCCTATAAAGGTTAATGGTCCTTAGCATCTGGGTACATAAGTAATTGCTGGACAAAAGTACCGTTGTTTCTTGTCCCTTTGGGAAATGATTAAAATGGCCTTTTATTTGTTTCTGTGTTTTGTTTAAAGAGCGCAGGCACTGGTATGAAATCTCCTTCTGCTCCTTGGCAATGATTACCTGTCTGGCTCTTAGATTTGCTAATACCTGAGGCTTGTAGCAGCAGCATTGAGGGGTTTTTGTTTGCTAACTGGCAGCCAATGCAATCCGTGCCCAAGCAAAAAGATCAACCTGTATTTCGGGGTGCTTTTTGTGGGGTGCTTTGATGCTGGGGTGTGTGACTATGTGGGTCTTAAAATGGCAACATCTGTCTCTTGATTTCTGCGGGCATCGATGCCATGATGGGTCCCCCCCCCTCTACCTACCCACCTCTTTCACGTTAACTGGATTTCTCAGAATTCTCACATTTTAATCCTCTTTTCCGCCATATGGCCGTTGGATGAACTGAAATATGATTTGCTTAAGGGTGATGTAGAAAGCCACTTGGCTCTTTTGCTTGCCAGTGGCTTTATCTCCTCAGTGGGGTGTGGCATGCTACAGAACCCTCCGCGATGGAGACCCTGGGAGATAATTACCTTCAGGCGACAGCATTTCGGGGCCTCCCAGTTTAGGAAAAAGGCTGTGAAGGGAGGCATGGTAGTACAGCTGTCCCACAACTTGGTGCCCTCCAGATGTTTTAGACCACAAGTCCCAGTATTCCTGGCCATTAGCCATGCTAGGTGGGGATAATGGAAACTGTAGTTCAGCACATCTGGGGGACACAGGGTTTGGAAAAGGTGTGGTAGAAGTGTATCAAAGCATAGATGGTGTAAAGGGGGACATTTCTTCCTCCCCCCCAACGCCCACTGCTCATAATACTTCAAGTTTGTTTATTTATTTATTACATTTCTATACCGTCCAATAGCTGAAGCTAATCTTGTTGGGGATTACCCAACGAAACGAAGGACCCCAAAAACTCACGATTCACTGATGGAGTTCACAGACATGAGGCATGGCAATTGCCACTATCTTAGGGATGACTTTAAAAGAGGATTAAGAGAAATTTATGGAAATAGGTAGGTCTATCGAGGGAATCTCCATGTTTAGAAGCCGTCTAGCAAATTCTGGGGACATAAAACAAGGAGGGGGGGTGCCTTCAGGCCTTGCTTGTGAGCTTCCGAGAAGCACCCTTGTCTTTGGGCTAAGCTTATATAAGAATACTGTAGTGTAAGGCTTATTACTCGAGATCTACCCCACTGATTTTTCCTCGTTTTCATTTTAAACTGAAGCTTGAACTGTGGAAATGTGCAGAAAATTTTGAAAGTTCAAAAAAGTTCAAAACCCAAACTTTAATAGCAGCTAATTTCCTCCGGGCCAAACAGGCAGGGCATCCCTCTGCCCACAGGATGACAAACAGCCCTGCTCAGCCGATCAGTGTGGTGCGAAGGCAGGGCCCGGGGTCCAGTCGTGTGATTAGGCTGTCGCCCACCAGTGGGGAGGGGGAAGAGGACGGAGGCAGCCAATTGGGGCATGCAAGGGAGGGGAGGGGCTGCGCCACATGCAAATTTTGGAGAGGGGATTCACTATGCGTGAGGCACATTTGCATTATTCATGAGCCCCTCTTTGGTGAGGGAACTGAGCAATAAAAAAAGTAGGACAGGAGGAGGGCTACTAGCTCCCATGGCGATGTGGGCTTTACGCTAATAATAATAATAATAATAATAATAATAATAATAAGAGCAATGACAAGTGGAGGGCCATAGGCTAGAACCTAAGAGGAGCCCTGCTGGAATAGGCCATCTAGCCCAGCATTCTGTTCACACAACTGCCTCTTTGCACCTTGGAGAGCTCCTTTAGAGTTCTGACTGAGTCCCAGAGCGGATTCACTGCCCCACGAACATCGGAGCCACCAGCCTCCACTGGACAAGGCTAGGCTGGACAGGCAATGGTGTGACCCACCTTCCGGCCGCCTCTTGTGGTCCCCTGCAAGACACCCAATTAGAAGTTCCTTTTTTGCAGTTCCTCTTACCGCGCCTTGTTTACGTCGCTCTTCCGATTTGCAAAATGCTCGATTGTCTTTATTTTCTTTTCCCCTTCGCAGCAAATTCGCTGCCGTTTCCACTCAGTGGCAGGGGAAAGGGGGGGCGGAGACTTGGCGACTGGCCTAAGGCTGAGCCATGAGTCCATGGCGGAGGTGTGACTTGAACCCAGTGCTCTCCATTCTAAATCTAACTCCCTGTCCATGCTCCTTCTAAGTCTCAGGAATTGGCCACATGGCACTCCCCAGGCAAGTATGGGGTGGTGCTGGGGGCCCCTGTGCTGGCTGGCCTCATTCTGGCTGGCCAGCTCCATCCGCATCGTGCCGGTCCCTGGGTCTGCTCTGACGAGCGCATCACCTCTGGGATAGGTTGCACATCTCCTAGAACTGGCTGTATAGCAGGGAAAACCCCAGTGTGGAAGTGTTTTCAGCTCAGGGGAATCAACCTTTTTTCAGCCCTAGGGCCAAATTTAAGAGAAGTTCTCGGGTGGCCCCTTCCAGTAATGTGAGATGCATTCAAAGCACTGGAGTTTGTCTTTTCTTGACGCTTTTTTTCCCTTCAAGTAATTGGCAGCGCCAAAAGCAAAAAGAGCTTAAAATAGGGTGACCATTTGGAAAGGAGGACTGGGCGCTTGTATCTTTAACAGTTGTATTGAAGTGGAAATTCCAGCAGGTATCATTTGTATGCTGGCAGCACCTGGCGAAATTCCCTCCTCATCCCAACAGTTAAAGCTGCAGGAGCCCTGCCCTAGCATGACCAGAAACAAATGAGGGCAGGGTTCCTGCGACTTGTACTGTTGGGATGAAGAAGAGGGAATTTCCACAGGTGCTACATGCCTACAAATGACACCTGCTGAAATTCCCTTTTCAATACAACTGCTAAAGATACAGGAGCCTGGTCCTCCTTTCCATGTGGTCAGCCTAAGCAACGCAAAGGGATAGAGGGGCGAGAAAAAGCAAGGCTAGAGACTAGAAAGGGAGGGAAAGAAGACTGCCCTAACATAGGGCGCCCATATGGAAAGGAGGACCGGGCTCTTGTATCTTTAACAGTTGCATAGAAAAGGGAATTTAAGTAGGAGTCATTTGTCTGCATGAAGCACCTGGTGAAATTCCCTCCTCATCACAGCAGTTAAAGCTGCAGGAGCCCTGCCCTAGCATGACCAGATACAAACGAGGGCAGGGCTCCTGAAACTTCAGCTGTTGGGATGAAGAGAGAATTTCACCAGGTGCTTCATGCAGACAAATGACTCCTGTTGAAATTCTCTTTTCAATACAACTCTTAAAGATACAGGAGCCCTGTCCTTCTTTCCATAGGGTCACCCTACTAGGCTGACCAGATAAAATCCAAGTCAGGGCTCATGTAACTTTAACAGTTGTAGAGAAAAGGGAATTTCAGCCAGTGTCATTTGTATGCAATTAGTTCCTGGTGATACTCCCTCTTCATCACCACAGTTAAAGGTGCAGGCACTATACTACAGTGACCATATACAAAAGAAGGCAGGGCCCCTGCAACTTTAACTGTTGTGATGAAAAGGGAATTTCACCAGGAACTAATTGCATACAAATGACACTGGCTGAAATTCCCTTTTTCTCTACAACTGTTAAAGTTACATGAGCCCTGACCTGGATTTTATCTGGTCACCCTACACCCTACTTAAAGCTCTAAGCCTTAGGAGAGGAATTGGGGGGGGGGACAGTGCAAAAACTGGGAAACCAAAGGGGGAAGAGGTGGAGCCAGGGAAGGGGCGTGGCCTTCTGGCAAACCCTAGAGGTCCGATTTGGCCCCCAGGTAGGCCAGACATTTGACCCACAGGCCCAAGGTTCAGCACCCCTGCTTTAGGCTGTGATGCAGAAATTTGTTCTGCTTAAACACTTGGTTTTAAGCCAGTTTAGAGCTGAACGGCGCCTTTCTTTTGGCACCTTGCAAACATGGGTGAAGCGGGCCTGTGTGTAGATCCAGCATGCAAGGGAAGTGGTTCACCGCATTCACGTCAAGGCCACCCTCGCTGCAGGCAACTCAAGGCCGGGGCTTTGTGGAAGTACACAAAAACACACACAGGATGAAGAGGGTCCCACAAGGACCGTTGGAGGACTCTGGCAGAGAACCACACGCAGCGGCCAATGCCGGGTCTGACCGGAAGGTCCATCTGCGGAGAACCTGAAAGTCAAGATGGGGGAAACCCAGGTCAGGCCCCTGGGACTGAAGGAGAAAGTGGATTCACCTCAAAAACCACTGGAACTGTGAAAATGTTTTGCTGTTGCCCCGGGATAGGACGTTTCTAGAAAAGGCAAGAATAGGCTACATGGCTAGGATGGCCATAGGGAAAGGAGGACAAAGGCTCCTGTCTCTTTAACAATCACGTTGAAAAGGGAATTTCAGCAGGTGTCATTTGTATGCATGCAGCACCTGATGAAATTCCCTCTTCATCGCAACAGTTAAAGATGCAGGAATCCTGTCCTCCTTTCCATAGGGTAGGGTGACCAGATAAAATCCAGGTCAGGGCTCATGTAACTTCAACAGTTGTAGAGAAAAGGGAATTTCAGCCAGTGTCATTTGTATGCAATTAGTTCCTGGTGAAATTCCCTCTTCATCACAACAGTTAAAGGTGCAGGCACTATACTAGAGTGACCATATACGAAAGAAGGCAGGGCCCCTGCAACTTTAACTGTTATGATGAAGAGGGACTATCACCAGGAACTACTTGCATACAAATGACACTGGCTGAAATTCCCTTTTCTCTACAACCGTTAAAGTTACATGAGCCCTGAGCTGGATTTTATCTGGTCACCCTACCATAGGGTCATCCTAATGCAACTGTTAAAGATGCAGGAGCGCTTTCCTCCTTTCCATAGGGTCACCCTATACACGGCAGGAGTAGCCGTTTCGCTGAATGTATTGCTCAGAAAGAACTTACTGCATAGGCTCAGTTTCTGGGTGTTCACACCAGCCGTTGCTGTTTTTTGAAAGTCTGGAAACTGAGTGACTGTCTATTTTCCAGCTTTGGACCAAGGAGTCCTGAGTTCAGATCCTTGTTCAGCCATGAAGGTTTCTGGGTGATCTTAAACCAGTTACCTTCTCTCAGCCTACTTCAAAGGGCTGTTGTGAGGGGGGTAGGAAGGGATAGCTCAAAGGGCTATAACAGTGTGGTGTAGTGGTTAAAGTGGTGGACTGAGAGTCAGGAGATCCGAGTTCTAGCCCCCACTCGGCCATGGAAACCCACTGGTTGACTTTGGGCCAGCCACAGACTCTCAGCCCAGCCTACCTCACAGGGCTGTTGTTGTGAGGATAAAATGGAGAGGAGGAGGGTTATGTATGCCGCCTTGGGTTCCTTGGAGGAAAAAAGGCAGGATATGAATGCAATAATAAAAAATAAAATAAAATAAGTATGCCAACCTGAACTCCTGAAGCAGAGAAATTCTACAATGCGTGGAGTTGAGCTCCAATAGAATATCTGTATTTTGCAAACATTTTCTCCTCTC
Organism: Anniella stebbinsi; assembly: GCA_029215795.1. Taxonomy (NCBI): domain Eukaryota; kingdom Metazoa; phylum Chordata; class Lepidosauria; order Squamata; family Anniellidae; genus Anniella; species Anniella stebbinsi. The sequence continues at coordinate 368,784,131 of JARDYH010000001.1, forward strand.
GCCGTTCCACAAGAGTGCCACTTAGTGCCAGCTCAGTTTATTCAGAGGGGGACTATAATGGGATCTTTCTAACGAGGCACAGATTTCTGCATCTGAAAGCGACTTCATACCAAGGCTGGCAAAGTGGTGCCATCGTGGCCCTGCTCCATTGTTCCCTGTCAAACGAGTGACAGAAAATCCCCTGATCGTTGCCGCGAATGACATAAGAACATTAGAGGAACCCTGATGCTGGATCAGACCAAGGGTCCATCTAGTCCAGCACTCTGTTCACACAGTGGCCCACCAGCTGTCGACCCGGGACCCACAAAGCAGGACACGGGTGCAACAGCACCCTCCCACCCATGTTCCCCAGCAACTAGTGTATACAGGCTTACTGCCTCGGATACTGGAGGTTGCACTTAGCCATCAGAACTAGTAGCCACGAAGAGCCTTCTCCTCCAGGAAGTTATCCGACCCCCCTTTTAAGCCATCCAAATTGGTGGCCGTCATCACATCTTGTGGCAGTGAATTCCATAGTTGACGCTCCCCTTCAGATAGCTCCAAAATGGGCACGTTGGGAGTTGCAGACCTTTTTTCTTGTCTAAACGTGCACAGGATTGCCCCCTAAAAATGTTTTCTTCGTTTCTTGGAAACAAAAATGGAATCTTTGGGCACCTTAAAAACGAACAGATTTCTTGTGACATTTGTGGGCCGGAGACTACTTTATCTGATGCCTTTTAATCTTGATTGACCCTGTTCAGACGACACGCTAAGCCACAGTAGTCAAGCATTTTGACCTAAACATTACGGCTGAGAGTGCTGTGTGAACCATTCCTAACCATGGTGGCTACATAACCACAGTTTAAACACACTCACTAACCATTTGCTGCAGAAGGGTTAGCGGCCTAACCACAGCTTAGCGTGTCGTCTGAACAGGCCCTTTATCCGCATCCATTTCAATTGGATTTCAAGCCTGGCTTTGGGATGACAGCTGCCTTGTTTGCCCTGTGGGATGACTTTGTCGACAGAAAGACGGGGAATTGGGAGCCCGTTGATTCTCCTGGACCTCTCAGCAGCTTTTGGTCTCCTTCTCAAAGGCCTGTCCAGGCTGGGTGTGACAGGCACTTCTTGGGGTTGACTCTACTCATGCTTGGATGGCCGTTTCCAGAAGGTGGTGCTGGGGATCACTGATCGTCCTCTTGGGCTTCACAGTGTTCAATTCTTTCTCCCATGCTGCTTAACATTTACATGTGGGGTGGGGAACCTGAGGCCTGGGGACCAAATCCAGCACACCTCAGGTTCCAAAATGCCCCTCTGGGGTTCCCCAGCTGGCTAAGAGGGCAGGGCTCCTGCAGCTTTAACTGTTGCGATGAAGAGGGGATTTCACCAGGTGCTGCATACATACAAATGACACCTGCTGAAATTCCCTTTTCTACACAACCGTTAAAGATACAGGAGCCCGGTCCTCCTTTTCATACGGTCACCCTTTGGCCTTTCCCCCACACCTTGGGAAGGCCCTCATCCTCTGAAACCAGATTTTCCATTCAGCAGTAAACAAAAGAGGAAAAAAGGAACCGCGTCAAAACGCCCTGGACGGGGAGCAACTTCTTTTATTCCTGTTGTTTCTAATCGCTGCAGGTTCCACAAAAAGCCTTGCCCCTTTCCTCAAGAGGATTCCCTGTGGCAGGGCGGCCTCTCCGTCAGGAATCTCAGCGGGCTCCGGCAATTGCCGATAATTGTGTTGGGTCTGTCTCTCTAGAATGATGCAGAACACAACCTGGTCTCCCGAGAGCCCAGGTGGAGACTTCCACTTCACATCTCCTCTGTGGCCTCCCCGTCGGGAGAAGGTGAACTCTCTCTAGATTAATAATTTTCTGCACGCTTGCGCTAATTTGATTTCAGGGTATTTCCCCCCCCCCCCCCCCGCTGTTTCCTCAGAGCCCAGGAGGGTTCAGAGTGCATCTTGTACTGTGCATTTTCCATGAACAGGCTGCATGCACACAGAGACACCTGGGTGTAAGATTTAAGCATGCTGAGAATGCTAGCTTTTCAGTTTTTGTAAATACAATGTTTCTAGTTCTTAAGGCTGCAACCATAGGCTAGTGTATAGACTATTAGGCCTTATGAAAAGGAAGACAGGGCTCCTGTGTCTTTAACGCGTAGAAAAGGGAATTTCAGCAAGTGTCATTTGTATGCATACAGCACCTGGTGAAATTCCCTCTTCATCACAACAGTTAAAGCTGCAGGAGCCTTGCCCTCTTAGAGTGACCAGATACAAAAGAAGGCAGCTCTCCTGCGGCTTTAACTGTTGTGATGAAGGGGGAATTTCACCAGGTGCTGCAGTGCATACAAATGACACCTGCTGAATTCCCCTTTTCTCTACAACTGTTAAAGATACAGGAGCCCTGTCCTCCTTCCATATGGTCACCCTAGTATATAAAGAGAGTACCTGGGGATGTCCCCAGAAGCAGGAATTCTGGTGGTGAGAGGGCGGGGCCTCGCAGCCATGTGCCCCTCCCCTGGATCAGAATAAAATATGCAAAATACATAACAAAGAGTCTTGTTGTACCATAAAGATGAACAAATTGTTTGTAGCATAAGCTTTCATGGACAGTTGTCCACATCGTTGGATGACCAGTGTTTCTGCCAGAATACATTGGTTGGCTCATCGTTATCCAACCTGGTGCCCTCCACATGTGTTGGACAACAACACCCGGCATGCCTCAGCACATCTGGGGGAGCAACCAATTGGGGAAGGCTTTAAATGGCCGCAGGACTCTTGGTTGTTTTTGCATAACACGCCATTTCAGAATCCAGCTTTTCTTGACCCATTATCCCCAGTTCTGCCTATATCAGTGTTTTACTCCCTGTAACTCGCAGGTGAGTTAATTAAATTCGAGATACCGACACTATTATTTCCTGTGCTTATTTTATGTGAGAACACCCCCATAACTTTAAAAAAATGACTTAACAAAATCTCAAAGCCATTTACAGTGGGGAATGCTATTTCCCGTCTCAGCTGTGTACAAAGCTTTATTAGCTGGATTAGGAAGCTCAGATTTGCATAGTTTTGTCCTGGAATGCAGAGGCTGCTGGGATTTTTACTACCCCCCTCCCCTCCCATTCATAACAGAGAAGCTTATGCAAGCCCAAGTCTTCAAAGATTAGGGATGTTGTTATCCAATGTACAGCAGTGTGATGTTCATTCCAATTTGATGTGTACTGCTGGTGTATTTGGTTTCTATTTTTAAACAATTCAGTCTTTTTTTTTGTTTTTTTCACAAAAAAACCCCCCAGTGTGGCTGAGGCATCACTTCTTCAAGGAAGAAAAAAATGAGTCATTAAAAAAACCCACAAGAAATCCACCCACTCGGCTCGTGCTGTTGCTATAGTAATTTGGCTCAGCCGTGCAAGATGGTCTCCTAACTTCTAAAAAAAAAACCACCCAGGGATAATCGACCCAACTGCAGGATGGTCTTCTTTTTTTCCAGTTCCGTCTGAAGGCTTTCTTGTCTGCCAGGATTGAAGTACTGGTGCCGGACTGGTTGTGGGAGAGCAGAAATTGCACTTGATTATCAACTTGGAGCTACCATTGAAATTATTATTAGTAGTACTATTAATATTGTTGTTGCTGCTGCTGCTGTATCATTTTTGACCTTGAAGGCTCCCAAAGTAGCATATTTAAATACAATAAAAATGCAATCAATCAAAAACTATAATAGAAGACAGCAATATCACAGAAAATGTGTCACATCCGTGTCCCTTCTGGTCCCAGTTATCAATCTGCTGCATTTTGCACAAGCTGCAGCTTCCGAACCACCTTCAAAGGCAGCCCCACGTAGAGTGTATTGCAGTAATCTAACTTAAAGGTTACCAGAGCATAGACTGCTGAAGCCAGGTTATCCCTGCCCACTTAGGGGCGTAGCTGGGCCACCAACCAAAGTTGGTAGAAGGCACTCTGTGCTACCGAGGTCACCTGAACCTCCAGGCTACAAACCTGCTCCTCCAGGGGGAGGGCAACCCCATCTGGAACAGGTTGAGTACCCTCCATCCAGGTGCGCACAGCTGCCCGGGAGCTAGAGGGGAAGCACCAGCCCCTAAGAGCATCTCAGTCTTGTCTTTCTCCCCAACCATATCAGGTAGTGCAGCTTTACCCAACCTGGCATCCTCCAGATGTGGTGGACCAAAACTCCCATCATGCTCTGCCTTTATGGCCTTTGGAGGGTGCCAGGTTGGGCGAAGCCGATTTTGAGCCGAGGTCCCTCCTGACCTTGTTTATTTATTATTTAATTAATTCATTCGTAATACTTGCACACAGCTTAATATAATAACATCTTCAAGTGGTTGATATTGTCATGCTGAGTGACAGCAAACGATGTGGAGCAAGGATGACACAGGAACCCCGGGCGAGTGTTGTGAAATAAGTACTTCAGAAGGGCCCCGATGGGGAGGAAGAGGCGTTATGGAGTGGGAGGACATTAACACAGCACTGCCATTTTCAGCGGCAGCCCAGGTTGATGGTAGCGTATCGCTCTCCCCCCACCCCACCCCGATCGTTTTGTTGTGCCGAGAAGGCGTGGTAACAGATCACCTCTTCCACGACCTCCTCCAAAAGGTGTGACCCTGCTGTTTAGTGGGATCCTTGCTTTGTGACTGTAGCTATTGGACAGGTCCTTAATTCACCCTGTGGGCTATTTGTTGCGGGTCGTGCATGAGGGGCGCCTGGCGGACAACGTGTTACGTTGCTCCGCACTCATAGACTCATAGAATGGTGGAGTTGGAAGGGGGTGTAAGGCTGTTGAGTCCAACCCCCTGCTCAACGCAATTTTTATGCGTTTCTCTGTGTGCAGGCAGCAGCCTTGGAGCTGAGGCAGGGAGGGAGAGTCTGGCTGGAGTGTCCCGTGCCCTAGTATTGCCGGAGGTGGCAGTTGCCAGGGAGTTGAAGAGGAAGCGGGAAGTGGGCGTCAGCTGGAGGAGAAGCAAGAAGTGGGCGCCCACTGGAGCAGTAGGAGGAAGCGGGCGCCACCCCACTGACATTGGAGCCACCAGCCTCCACTGTCAGTCCTGGCCTCACTCTACCACCTTGTTTCCCATACTCTATGCCCAGGTGTCGGGATCAGACCTGTGTGGGGAAGGGGTGTCAGGCTATCAACGGAATCAGATTATGAACCAGAAGAAACAAGACTAGAAATTTTCCAGCCAACACAGGAAGGGGGGGGGGAGGAGATTCACCCAGGCCCTTCAGGAGCCAGGCATGAATCTTCACTGGACTTCATCGGAGAGAGCGCTAACAACTCAGAGTGCATGGGAACTCCGCTTTCCTCAGAGGGGGAAGGGACTTCAGAGCGAACCAAGCCCAGAGTCCGCCACAGACTCGAACGGGTGGAGCTAAAAGAAGGCGAGAAGCGATCAGCTTGGCTAGCTTCTCGCCAAAGACTCCTCCAAAAGAAGCAAAAGTGTCTCGGTTGAAAGGACAACTGCCTAGTGTAGTCAGCCACGTTTTAGCCTAGAGGAAAGCTCCTAGTGTTTACACTCCCTTCAGGTGCGAAGACATGTTTACTTGTGGATTACTTGGCAGACCTCTTTATTGTCTGACATCACAACGGGAGGGCTTGGAACCACAACACCGTTGGACCCACTCTGAAATGGGCCAGGGCTTTGGTTTGCAATGCTGCAAACATGCTGTTCTGGGTATGGTAGTCGGTGGCTGGATTGGAGACAACCTAGGAACGACCCCCTCCCCCCCCCCCCCATGCGTACCATCTGGAGTTCTATTGAAGAACGGAAGGCTATAGATATGAATCTGGAGTTATTTATTTCTTATATATTGATTTTATTTAAAAGGAATGTGCAGTAAATTTATTATATATTTCTTACATATTTCTTTCATTTCAAAGAAATATATCATTTTAAAAAAGCACCTCAAGTGCTGTTTTCGGCCAAGAACAGAACTCAAGGCGATTAACAATAAGAAAATACAGTGTTATTAAGTTAGCAGTAAGCAGTGAGGTGGCCATATTTGCTGATGACCCCAAACTATTTAGAGGGGTCAAAACAGAAAGGGATTGTGAAGAGTTCCAAAAAGATCTCTCCAAACTGGGTGAATTGCCCATAAAATAGCAAATGTGGTTCAATGTGAGCAAGTGTAAAGCGATACACTTTGGGGCAAAAAATCTTAACTTCACGTATACACTGATGGAATTGACCAGGAAAAGGATTCTGGTGCATAGCTCAGTTAAAATGTCAACCCAGTGTGCAGCTGCTGTGAAGCAGGCAAATTCCATGGTGGGGATCATTAGGAAAGGAATTGACAATAACACTGCCAATATCATAACGCCCTTATAGAAATCTACATGGTGTGACCACTCTTGGAATACTTTGTACAGTTCTGGTCACTGAATCTCAAAAGGGGTATTGTAAATCTAGAAAGGTTGCAGAAAAGTTCAACCGAAGTGATCAAGGAGCTGGAGCAAATTCTCTATGAGGGAAGGTTACACCAAGGAAACGAAGACTTGATAGAGAACATATTGGGACCATTTTTTTCATATTATTATTATTATTATTATTATTATTATTATTATTTACAATATTTATATACCACTCAATTATCTAACGCAGATTCCAGAGCGGTGAACATAGGTATAAACCGTAAAAGAAAGAAGATTTTAAAAGCAAATTAAAATTGTTCAATTTAAAAACAAAGGAACCAGAAGACAGAGTGGCTAGCCAGCTGAGGAAGGCGTCTCAAAACAGAGTTGTTTTCAGGAGGTGCTGGAAGCAGCACAATGTTCGCGCCTGCCCGACCTCCAGGGGCAGAGAGTTCCCCAGAGAAGGGGCCACTACACTAAAGGCTCTTCTCCCTGTGAATTCCAATCAGGCCACAGGTCCATGTGGAACCAGCAGGAGCATGCCCTCCGACGACCTTAGTGATCGGGCAGGTTGGTAAGGGAGAAAGCGCTCTCTCGGGTAACTTGTTCATGAATAATCTGGAATCAGGAGTGAGGAGTGAGGTGGCCAGTTTTTTGGATGGCATCAATTTATTTAGTGTGGTTAAGGGACTGCAAGGAACGGAATCAAACAGCAAACACAATTCAGTGTAAACAAGGGTAAAGCGATGCATGTTGGGGCAAAAAATCCTAACTTCACATATAAACTGCTGGGATCTGAGCTAGTGGTGACTGACCAAGAAAGAGATCTTGGGGTGATGGTGGACAGCTCGATGAAAACGTCGACCAGCAGTGTGCGGCTGCTGTGAAAAAAGGCAAACTCCATGTTAGGCATTATTAGGATAGGAATTGAGAATAAAACTGCCAGTATCCTACTGCTTTTATACAAATCGATGGTGCGACGACACTTAGAATACTGTGGACAGTTCTGCACACCACACCTTAAAAAAAAAAAGATATTATTGAGATGGAAAAAGTGCAGAAAACGGCAACAAAAGTGAGAATGTAGAGGGAACATAGAGGGAGAATGTAGAAGGGAAGGTTACAACGGCTGAGATTGTTTAGCTTAGAGAAAAGGTGAGTGAAGAGAGACGTGACAGAGGTGTACAAAATTATGCATGGTGTGGAAAAGGTGCATAGGGAGACAGTTTTCTCCCTTTCCCAAAATACTGGAATCTGTCATCAGCCTATGAAGCTGAATAGCGAGAGATTCAGAACAGAAAAAAGGAGACATTTCTTCACATGGCTCATAATCAAACTGTGGAATTTGTTACCACAAGATGTAGTGATGGTGACCAATTTGGATGATTTAAAAAAAAAACGGATTAGACTAATTCATATGTTCGAGCTATATGCCACCTCCAGTATCAGAGACACCTATGTACACCAGTTGCTGGGGAACATGGCCGAGAGGGGGCTGTTGCATTCATGTCCTGCTTGTGGGTTTCCCGTTGGGGCAGCTGGCTGTCCACTGTGTGAACAGAATTCTGGACTAGATGGACTCTTCTTATGTCCGAACATCAGGAAAAATTCCTGACTGTTAGAGCAGTACGACAATGGAACCCATGACCTAGGGAGGTGGTGGGCTCTCCCGCCCTAGAGGCATTCAAGAAGCAGCTGGACAGCCAACTGTCAGGGATGCTTTAAGGTGGATTCCTGCACTGAGCAGGAGGTTGAACTCGATGGCCTTGTAGGCCCCCTTCCAACTCTACTATTCTGTGATTCTATGAATGAATAATATTTTCCTTTGATCTATGTCTTATTATGCTCACCAGGCTTACCTGAGAGGGAGCCCTGTTCAGTTTAGTGGGCCTTACTTCTGAGTGAACATGCATGGGATTGCACTGTAAATGTTGCAGCATTAGCAAAAATGTACCATACTATGGGAAGGAGGATCCCAAGGGGACTCTGTAATCCATGGACCCTCCTTGCCCCATCTCATTATAAGATTTAGTATTTCACAAGTAATGAGGAGGAGGAAATGAACTGCGTGACAAAAGCCAGCAACTGTGTTGGACAGATTTTCCAAACAAAAGGTGAAGACAGACGTAGCAACAGTCTACGTGTGTTGAAAATGGCTTGCACACCCATACAGCGCTCTGGAAACACATTTTGGAACGTGTGTTCAATTTGTTTATGCTACGCTTAAAAGATTTGCCTTGACCCCATGCTCTCTTCAGCTATTTCCATGTCTCCTCACGTTGGTTTTATTTAGCTGCATGCTAACGGTACTGGGTTTGATTCTTGATATCACCAGGAAGAGCAGGACGCCCTGGCTCTGAAATCCTGGAGAGCCCATGTAGAAATCACTCTAGACAGCGGTAAGCTGGACAGACTGATGTCCTGACTTGGGGAAAGGCAGTTTTCTGTATTCATGAAAAAAATGTATCATGAGCAAGTGAGGCCATCTGATGTACCCGTGTTTGACAATGTGCCAAATCACATCCGTGAAGCGGTTTGCAAACAATAGAGAATCCTGTGACTGTGGGAGAGCCTAAAATTAGAACCAGGATTGGCGATGGTCATCATGGCTAAATGAAGGTCTTTTTTTGTCTTGGCTGAAGTTTCACTGGCGGTGCAGATGGGTGGAAGTGGATTTCTTTTCATGGCTTTTCTCAATTCTTTGTTGTCAGCTGACCCATATCAGTGAGTAAGGCGGCCTTGTGCCCTACTTTGCAAAGGACAGTTCTCTATTTGGCTGCCCTGTCCAAATCTGGCGTAATGTTAAAGAACCATAAGAAAGCCAGTGGGGCTATTCACTCAACACGCTAACCCACACTCCGTGCTTGAGTGTAGGTTGTTGTTGAACCATGGATTGTTTGTGGAACCGTGGGTTAGCATGTTGTCTGAACCCAGGACAGTTTCCGCAGGGTGGCTTGTTAAACGTGCTGTGTGGCTTGTTAACCACCCTGGCTTGTTCGAGATGAATAAGCCACACTGCATGATTAACAAACCACTTTGTGGAAAATGTCCTGGATTCAGACAACGAGCTTACCCACGGTTCAACAGACAACCCATGATTCAACAACAACTCACACTCAGCCACCAGTTGGACATCAGGAAAAAAACTCCTGACTGTTAGAGCAATATGACAATGGAACCCATGATCCAGGGAGGTGGTGGGCTCTCCCACCCTAGAGGCCTTCAAGAGGCAGCTGGTCAGCCATCTGCCAGGGATGCTTTAAGGTGGATTCCTGCATTGAGCAGGAGGTTGGACATGACGGCCTTAGAGGCCCCTTCCAACTCTACTATGATTCTCTGAGCCTCACCTACCTCACACGGTTGTTGTGAGAATAAAATGGAGAGGAGGAGGACTATATAACCAGCCTTTGGTTCCTTGCAAGAGGAAAATGTGAGATATAAATGGAAAGAAAGAAAGAGAGAGAGAGAGAGAGAGAGAGAGAGAGAGAGAGAGAGAGAAAGAAAGAAAGGCAGCAGGGATCTTGAAGTTGCCCATGCCCACCGAGCAGCTGAAGAGCAGACTGAGCAGGCACACAGGGCACCCAGTCATAGTCTTCCCCACTGCTGGCTCGGGGATCATGGCCGTTGTAGTGCAACACGTCTAGAGGGGAAGACTGTTCTACTCTGGCTAATGGGAGCTTTCCAGGGGGGTGAAGCTCACCATTTGCCTAGCCAGACCCCTAAGCTGGAGGGGGCTCGCCTATTAAAGTGCTAAGAAGGAGGGGAAACTGTGATGCCCACCCCTCGGATGGAGCCACTAGTCAGGGAAAGGCCATTGGCTCCAGCAAAGGGTCTGCCGGCTTTGGGTTCCAAACACGCTGCTTCTTAACTACTCCAGGAAGAAGAGGCCGCCCGCGTGTCCACAGGACGAAGGAGTGACCCCTCCCCCTCGCCTTTCCGGATGCTTCTGCAGCTGCTGCCAGCAGTTGTAAGGAGCTCCGTGCGCCCTCGGGGTTTGGGCCCGGGATGAAGGGGCTGCACAAGGAAGCAGCTGTGAGGGCCTCCTCCGCTGCTGCCATTTCCTCATCCTCGCCAGGCTGCTTGTTTTACCGCCACTTCCGGCTTTTGTGGCCTCTCTCTGCTCAGCAGAGCCGCTACGGAGGGGCCGCACGCCTGCAGGTGAGGTGGCTGAGCAGCCTCCCCCAATGTGGTGCCCTCCAGGTGCACTGGGATTGCAACTCCCAGCATCCCTGAGGCTTGGCTCAACCACATGGCACATTATTGCACATATCTGCTAAGCAAAAACAATACTGTCTGCTTTTGCTAAAATGCACGATACATCTGGATTTGTGTGTTCTTAAAATGGGCCTATTTTCTGCCATTTAAGGTGGGCCTTTGAACCTTGTTGTGAACTTGTCCCGCCCTACTGAAATCTTCTCTCCCCAACCCCACCCCGCAAACTGAAATAGAGGCCCAGATTGGGCATATTGACAAAGGTTTTAAGGTTCTTTGTCACACAGACACACTGGGCCGGTTCACATGATCAAACAGGGCACAGTAAGCTGTGGTGCGCATGTGCCACCATTTTGAATATTCAAGCTATGACTGCATCTTGCCGTGTCATCCAAATTCGGTGAGTGTGGTTTGTGCGGGGGCTAAACAGCCCTCGCATAACCCGTGGCTTGTTTTAGGGCAATGCAAGGGTTGTTTAACCGTCGTACACAATCATGGCTTGAATATTCAAATGCTGTCCGGCACGCGCTTGAAACCACCGTGGCTTAAATAGCCCATGTTGGGCTACGGTGATCATGCGAACCAGGTCTCTTCCTCTCTCACGCACACATAGACATAGGTAGTCTAGTCAAAGCAGGCATGGCAGATCTTTCAGCTGATCTTTCAGCCCATGTTAAGAGAATGGAAGTGGGGGAGACCCAGTACCCCAGTCATGATGAAGATGTCATTTTGTACTGTGAGGTATAGCCAGAGAGTCATTTCCAGCATTTGCACAAATTAACGTATGTATAAGCCCTTAAACTTAGGGTGGCCATATGAAAAGGAGGACAGGGCTCCCGTATCTTTAACAGTTGCATAGAAAAGGTGTCATTTGTGGGCATGCAGCACCTGGTGAAATTTCCCCCTTCATCACAACAGTTTAAGCTGCAGGAGCCCTGCCCTCTTTTGTATCTGGTCACTCTAGGCAGGACTCTTGCAGCTTCAATTGTTGTGATGAAGAGGGGATTTCACCAGGTGCTACATGCCTACAAATGACACCTGCTGGAATTCCCTTTTCTATGCAACTGTTAAAGATACGGGAGCCCTGTCCTCCTTTCCAAATGGTCACCCTACTTAATCTCCTCAAACGCTACCGCAAGCTCTGTGCCGCCAACTGGCCCCATTTTTAACCTTTCTTGTTGCTCTTAGATTCAGTTTAGAGAACCTTGCTATACTTATACCGCTGGGTTCCTGGAGGTGAAATCTGTGTCCAGACCTTTCACTTACAGCCAGGATTGTTGGGGCAGGGTGTGTGTGTGTGTGTGTATGTTGTGCGTGTGGCAAAGACTTTGTCCCTGTTTGGGATTTCTAGAGAACCGGGACCAAACCGACCACTGGGCAGAGGGAGGGCACTTACTTTGAGCAGAAGATTTGGAGAGCATACCGACCTACCTTCTACTGAGTCGGATCCTTGGGTCACCTAGCCCACTATTGTCTGTGCTGACTGTCAGGGTTTCATGCAGGGGTCTTTGATGTCAGGCGTGGGGTGACCATATGAAAAGGAGGACAGGGCTCTGATTTGGTTTCAGGCATAATTTAAGGTGGATTCCTGCATTGAGCAGGGGGTTGGACTTGATGGCCCCTTCCAACTCTACTACCCTATGATTATGTCGTTTCTGCATAATTATTGTCAACATTCTGGGGGATGCTGGGAGTTGTAGGACTTTTTTCTGCTCAAACATACCTAGGATTGCACCTTAAATCGATAACATGGCTAAAAGGCGGAGAATTAATTGACTAAAATATTTTAAATCAGCAAGCAGTTTTAGGTCATATGCTCCTTCCTTTCAGTGTCTCCCCGCTTGTAGAAAGCCGGTGTGTCAGGGCGAAGAACCTTACTTCTACAGTATAAGGACTATACTACACGCCTTTTCTTCATGCGTCAGTCGCCCTCTGAAAAGATGTGATTCGGTTGCCCCATACAGCTCTGTGGTTCTCCGGTTCTGTCAAGGACACCCCCCCCCCCCCCCGATCGCTTTGAATTCCGACCCCGCTCGCTCCTGGGTTATGAATAATCCCGCGAAACAGGGAGCTGTCAACAGGGATGGGGGGTGCTTTCGTGCCGGCAGTGAGCACTGCTGCTCTTTTGAAAAGCGTGCTGTTGCCCAGGCAACAAGCAACACTCTTTTGCGAGTGTCTAGCAGGGGGGAGAAATCAGACGACGAACCTGTGAAATGCGACGGAGTTTTGTAGTGTGCTTGCGTGTGTGCGTGCGTGCGTGTGTATTCTTCATAGCAAGGTATCACAAATATGCAGAGCTGCCTGAATTTGGTGTCTTCACAAGGCCCAAGTTCCACACCAGCGATAACAAAACAAGACCAAAGCGGTTTCTTTGTTCTGCTTGATTTTGAACTTGGGGGGGGGGGGTCCCAGCAGCTCAGCCCCAGGGCCTGTTTTTTGCAGGTCCCACAGGAGATCTTGACAGTCAAAGTAAAATCAAAGAGACTCTTCGCTTAGCAGAAGTAGAAAAACCCTGGGTGGCTCTAAATAAAATGAATATTGGTTCCTGGCAGCCATTGGCAGCTAGGGTGCTAAAATACTTCCAGTTTATGTTCTGAGCATGTGCAGAGTGTGTGTCCCACACAATTAAGTAGCCACAAGCCGTTGCATCACCTTTGGGATTAGGCAGAAATGATTCCAAGGGCAGAAGATGGACTTCTTCATATCCTTCCGGTCTCATTTTAGAAACTAATCTAGTCGGAGGGCTGGATACTTAATAACATTTATTAAGGGAGCGTTTCTTCCTATATATGCCTCTCCGAAATTTGAGATCTGCTGGAAAGGCCCTCCTCTGCATCACACCAACGCAAGACATACATTATGTGGGACATGGGAGAGGGCCTTCTCTGTGGTGGCACCCTGGTTGCAGAATGCCCTCCCCTTAGAGGCCCGACTGGCGCAGACATTGGCTTCATTTCTGCACCAAGTAAAAACGTGGCTTTTTATCAAAGCCGTTGAGGGCTAATTTGCCTAAAGCTGCGCATGGTTTTAATTGTTTTCATTACTTTTAAATTTTCTACTGGTTTTTACTCGTTAATGCTTTCATACATTTTACCTGTGTACATTATTTCTTGTATTGTACTGTTTGATTTTATCTGTACGCCACCCTGAGATCCCAATGATATAGGGCGGGATACAAATGTTTTTAATAAATGCAGAAATAAATAAGTAAATAAACATTTCTAAAGCTAAGCAGGTCTCAGTTTGCTCAGTGGCTTGGTAGGAGACCACCTGGGACCCCCATTTATGCTGCTTAACATCCCTAGAAGAAAAGCTGGGATAGAAATGCCATAAATATAGATGAAATCGAGGTCCAAGTGATGAGAAGTCTCTCGGTGACTATTGCGCCCACTAACTCACTCGCTGTCCTTTGCTGCTGAGGGGAAAGCAGCTCTTAAATCCCAAAAGAAGGGACGCATTGTTGGAGGATGGGCAATGGCAGTCCTGGAAGAGGGATCTCCTCAGGTCACTTTAGTAGCTGTCAGAATGGGTAGTAGTTGCTACAGTCACCAGGAGACTTCTCACTAGTTAAAGCCTTCTTTATAGGTTCCTAGATAGGGTGACCTTATGGAAAGGAGGACAGGGCTCCTGCATCTTTACAGTTGCATAGAGAAGGGAATTTCAGCAGGTGTCATTTGTATGCAGGCAGCACCTGGTGAAATTCCCTCTTCCTCACAACGGTGAAAGCTGCAGGAGCCCTGCCCTCTTTTGTTTCTGGTCACTCTAGTATAGCTCCTGTAGCTTTAACTGTTGTGATGCAGGGGGAATTTCACCAGGTGTTGCATGCATACAAATGATACCTGCTGAAAGTCCCTTTTCTATACAACTGCTAAAGATGCAGGAGCCCTGTCCTCCTTTCCATATGGTCACCATATTCCTATAGGAACATGATATGAAATATATCTTATCATAAAGTCCTATTTGAGCAAGGTACAGGGCCCACCAAAACCAACAGATATTTCAGTAGTATTTAGATTAGGATTAAGATGTCCCTTTAGGAAGAGAATTGCTTTGCGTTGGTCAAAGTGCAAAATGGATTGCCTGTTAAATAAAAAAGATGATTCCATGAATTTCACAGCACCCTCCTCAAAACAGATATATCACTGTGTCATGCAAAAGACCTGCAATTCTCAGAGCTTTGGATCATTCACCTAGATAAAATAAAGGCTTTATTTAGTGGCTACACGGTTTTAATTGTTATAGCAACCAATTGGTATGCAACTCTTGTTCAGGAAATGCATGAATTATACAGTGGGAAACTTTATTTAAATCTGCCTTGGAGATTTAAATCCTGTGTTGTCCCCATGCCAAATTCAGGTACTCCGAGTTCTGTTACCTTTGCGTAATTCTGGATCTACACAGGGGAGACATGCAGAGTTCAGCACGTCTTTCTTTCCTGCCTGCTGGACTTCTGAGAGCTCACCAGCTATGTACCACACCTCAGGCTCAATCATATCTCTGCAGCCATCAGAGAGAGAACAGGCTTGTAAATAACAACTCACCTGGTCGCCTATGGGGAATAAAAATCACCTCCAGGTGACCAGGTAAGCAAGATTTTCAAAACTGGACTCTTTTTTTAGACCAGACATGACCGATGGTTGGCGAGCAAGTAAAATATTGTTGTCTGCTCCTCATGTTACCTGAAACATGAGTCGTTCCAGAGGCAGTACTATTGGGGTTGTTTTCTTTTGATTAGAAAGTGAGCGCTAGAGGTTTATGGCATTTTTTGTGGTAATTTCTTAATGTACAAACATATAAGGAAAGCGTTAGTGGAAGCAAACTTTCTAAAGCAGATCAGATCACTAGGGAGAGGGACACAGCACCCCAAGGTGCCTTTAGCAGACTCATATCACCCCTGCAGCGCCTCTGTTTCTTTCAAACTGAAAATTGCTGTTTTACTCCTCCGCTGGAAAGGTGTTATCCAAGCATTAATGGATATCTTTTGCAAGCACAAGCTCCCATCAGCTGACCATTGTGTGTCATGAATCAGAGATCTGCGTAACAAGGGAATGGTCAACCAGAAACCATAGAATATGGGATGACCATATGAAAACGAGGATGAGGCTCCTGTATCTAACAGTTGTGTGGAAAAGGGAATTTCAGCAGATGTCGTTTGTATGCATGCAGCACCTGGTGAAATTCCCTCTTCATCACAACAGTTAAAGCTGCAGGAGCTATACTAGAGTGACCAGATACAAAAGAGGGCAGGGTCAGGTCAAGACTTTCCTCTTCTCTCAGGCATTTGGCAATATCTGAGGAGCCTGGGTTTGTTTTGTTTTGTTTTTGTAGTTTTTTGAAGTGTTGAAGTGGTTTTTAAATGTACAGATTGTGTGTATGTTGTATGTTTTTGCTGTTTTAATTTTTGTATATTGTTTTTAATTCTTTTTAATCCTATGTAAACCGCCCAGAGAGCTTCGGCTATGGGGCGGTATACAAATGTAATAAATAAATAAATAAATAAATTTCACCAGGTGTTGCCTTGCATACAAATGACACCTGCTGAAATTCCCTATTCTACACAAGTGTTAAAGTTACAGGAGCCTTGTCCTCCTTTTCACATGGTCACCCTAAATATATTTTGTAGGTTCATTTGCAAGGCTGAACTCAAAACAGCTTATTTGAAAACAACACCAAAGATGGGATCCTTCAGATTCAGAGGTATTACCAAATTTCTGTTTGTGTGATAGGACCAGAAGTTAAGGAACTCCGGTTGCGTCGGTGTAGGTTCCACCGAATGCTGCTTGCCGTAGTTACTTGGGCTCCGCCAACTTAGTTGCGCACGCGCTTGAGTTAGAAGGCTGAACCATTGCTTCTGGGCTGGCAGGCGCTTTTATTTCTGGTGGACCCTGTGGAAACGGACTGGGGAAAGTGCCGGTTCAGAAAGACAGCCGAGCTTGTGCGTTTCATCTGACAAATCGTAAAATGGTACACTCTGATACACTGAAGGGAACTCTCTGCAATGTTGCACATGGCTTCTTTCCAGCTGCGTGGCCAGCATTTGGGGCAGATAATAAGGAGTGCCTTGTGAGCACGGAGGTGCAATGCTAATATTACGAATATCCATGAAGAGAGCCCCTCTCAGTCAGGAGGCCAAGGTGTGTGTTGTTGGTTTTCAAGAAACGTGCAACATGGGCAGGGCAGGGGGGAACCTTATGAGTTTTCTTTTCTTTTATGTATGGACTAGAGACCGGACCCGGCTTTGCATGGGCTGGGATAGCCGTTAGTTTGATAGAGCAGAGCCTTCAAGCAAAGTTATGCAGCTGTCTGAAGGGAGCTATTGCTTCTGGCACCCCTACCATGGTGTGCTCCTACAGCCCCTTGAGGGAGGGGGTCTATCCACTCCATTCCCCTGTGTGGGGGACCAGCCCCTCAGCAAGGGGGAGGGGGGCGGCCAAATAGCCGGCCCCTCGGTCTACTCATCTCCCCTGGCTTCCAACCCTAATGGACTGCACAGCTGTGCGCTGGTTAAAGGGGTCTGCCCCTAGCAGCTGAAGAGGGGTTACTGTAGGATTCAACCATTTATTTATTTATTTATTACATTTGTATACCGCCCCATAGCCGAAGCTCTCTGGGCAGTTTCATAGGATTAAAAACAATTAAAAACAATATACAAAAATTAAAACAGCAAAAACATACAACATACACACAATCTGTACATTTAAAAACCACTTCAACACTTCAAAAAGCTACAAAAACAAAACTAAACAAACCCAGGCTCCTGCCAAATGCCTGAGAGAAGAGGAAAGTCTTGACCTGGCACCGAAAAGATAACAATGTTGGCACCAGACGGGCCTCGTCGGGGAGATCGTTCCACAATTGGGAAGCCACCACAGAGAAGGCCCTCTCTCTTGTTGCTGACCTCCGAGCTTCCCTCGGAGGAGGCACTCGGAGGAGCGCCTTAGATGTTGAACGTAGTGTTCGGGTAGGTTCATGTCGGGAAAGGCGTTCCATCAGGTATTGTGGTCCCAAGCCATGTAAGGCTTTATATGTTAAAACCAGCACCTTGAACCGGGCTCGGAACCATACAGGCAGCCAATGCAAGCGGGCCAGAGTAGGTCTTATATGCTCGAACCTACTGTTTCCAGTTATCAATCTGGCCGCTGCATTTTGCACAAGCTGCAACTTCCGAATCCCCTGAAAGGCAGCCCCACGTAGAGTGCATTGCAGTAATCTAACTTGGAGGTTACCAGAGCATGGACAACTGAAGCCAGGTTATCCCTGTCCAGATAGGGACGTAGCTGGGCCACCAACCGAAGTTGGTAGAAGGCACTCCGTGCCACTGACATTAACATTACTTTAAATCAATCCATGTGTCTTAAAAACTAAATAACCCTGGGGTGCACAGCCGTGGAGTCCCCTGAGCATGCATGCCAAGTTTCAAATGTCTGGCTTCCCAGTTATGGCATGATGGGGCTGAAGGACAGATAGATTTGGGGTGGGGATGGTGGTTTCAGGACTGCACCAGACCAAGTGGGATAAGAAAATAGGAAGTTGCCTTATACTCCTGTGCCTATTTAGATGGAAAACAGTCCCTCAACGCCCATCATTCTCCCCACCAGCTATAGGGTTGTGCCTTACAAATAAAGTTTGCAAGGCACACGCCCATCTGCCCAAAGCAAAATATTCCATTTGTCAAAAATTTGGTCTAGTTGAACTATGGAATTCCCTACCACAACATCTAGTGATGGCCACCAACTTGGATGGCTTTAAAAGGGGGGTTGGATAAATTCCTGGAGGAGAAGAAGGCTATCAATGGCTACTAGTCCTCATGGCTAGGTGCTGCCTCCAAGATCAGAGGCAGTAAGCCTGTGTGCACCAGTTGCTGGGGAACATGAGTGGGAGGGTAATGTGGCACAGTGTCCTGCTTGTTTGTCACTAGTCAACAGCTGGTTGGCCACTGTGTGAACAGAGTGCTGGACTAGATGGACCCTGGGTCTGATCCAGCAGGGCACTTCTGATGTTCTTATGCTGGAAATGAGTACAGGGAGAGAGATCAGGGGTCTACCTGCTGGCTCAGGCTCCCCTCAACCTCCATAGCTTCAAGGTTTCACCTCCCACTTCAGAACACCCAGATGTGCATAGGCTCAATACTGAGCTAAAAATATAGGTGGGGAGGTTGTATGGGTCAGCCAAAACAAAAAAATTGGAACACAATACAAATTGGCATGGCATTAGTTTCTGTAGACTAGAGTCTACATCATCAGGCTCTAGTCTAGTCTTATCATAGTGGGGAAAACTGAACAGGTGAGCTGTGTGCCTGCTGCTCAGTCTGTTGTCCAGGTGCTACCTGTGGATGGGCAACTTCAAATAGAGGATGCTTTCAGAAGGACTATCCTCTGTCACAGGGCTGTTGTGGTCAGTTCTGAAGTGCAGGCGCTCACCATGACAGTCCCCATACCCCCCCCCCCCAAGACAGTCCAAAATGGAAGCTGCTGTGTTGATCCGTATCAAGGGACCAGGTCTAGCCGTTTTCATCTCCACCAGGAGTAGGTCTTTGGTAAGGCTAAGGAGTCTTTGTTACCTATTCGAGACCAGGCCCACCTCCCCCCAAAATACTTTGCATTACAACAAGGAGCAAGATATTGTTGTCTGGAGAACTCATTTCCCCTCAGCTAATGTGAGGATTGCAGCTACGCTCAGGGAACACCGAAATCCGAGGGGTTGCTGATGTCACCAACCCCCTGCTCAATGCAGGGATCCACCTTAAAGCATCCCTGACAGATGGCTGTCCAGCTGCCTCTTGAAGGCCACTAGTGTGGGAGAGCCCACCACCTCCCTAGGTCATGGGTTCCACTGTCATACTGCTCTAACAGTCAGGACATTTTTCCTGATGTCCAGCCGGAATCTGGCTTCCTGTCACTTGAGCCCATTATTCTACGTCCTGCATTCTGGGATGATCGAGAAGAGATCCTGGTCCTCCTCTGTGTGACAACCTTTCAAGTATTTGAAGAGGGCTATCGTGTCTCCCCTCAGTCTTCTCTTCTCCAGGCTAAACATGCCTAGTTCTTTCAGTCTCTCCTCATAGGGCTTTGTTTCCAGACACCTGATCATCCTTGTTGCCCTCCTCTGAGCCCCCTCCAGCTTGTCTGCATCCTTCTTGAAGTGTGGTGCCCAGAACTGGATGCAATACGCAAAGTGAGACCTAATCAGTGCCGAACAGAGGGGAAACAGTACTTCGCATGATTTGGAAGCTATACTTCTATTAATACAGCCCAAAATAGCATTTGCTGTTTTTACAGCCACATGACACTGTTGGCTGATATTCAAACCAGAGCTTGGCATTTCTCTATTAAAGGTAAATTCCCAAGCTCACACCTTGGAGAGACCCTCAAGTGTGTGTGGGGTGAGACTGTCTGGATCCATCATTCTACCTCCCCACTTTGATGGCCCAATTTGAGGCTTGGCCCAACGGGAATCTCCTTACCCGGGCCTTTTAATTGAATTGTGAAGGGCCCAAGTGGAGAGGTTGTAACCTGAATGTGGCTTGCTTCTTTCGAGGCGAGTTGATTTGAGTTTTTCATATAAAAGACAGCCGGAGGCCACAAAAGTATAATTTAATTCCATTTAATTGATGCTATGTGGGTCATCACCCCATCATGCACAGAATTAGAAGAGGGGCACATTTAAGGAACCTACTTCTCTGGTCCTATCTGATCTTCCATATGAAAGATCCTAAGGCCAAAGTGGATGGAGATGCACCCCCCGATGCCATTGCGTCCCCGGAGGGCATGTCGAGATGAACATCCTCCTGGTGCGTCCAGGAGCACCTTGGATAGCTCTTTTAGACTTCTGGCTGGTTCTGATTGGAACCTAGAAGAATTCACCACCCCACTGACATCAAAGCCACCAGCCTCTAGTGATTCTATGAGACAGTTTTACCACAGAGGTGAGAATTAGGCCGGAGCAACTAAATGAAATTGTAAGTTCTCCCCAGCTCTGGCGTACTTGAGCCTTCGTTCTGTATATGCGCGTGCGCATGAACACAGGGCGTGTGACCTCACTTGTGAATACTGTGCACCAGGTGCTGATTGCTAATTAATTAACTCATCCTTGGAATGGATACCTAATTAAAGTAGTCCAAAAGGCTTCGCTCTAAGGGGACGCTGATTCAGACAGATGCCTTTGTCACTGCTGATGTCATCGCTGGAAGAAATCCCACAGGCCTCTGAGCCAGGTGTGTTTGCCTTTGTTTGGTGGTAACTAAAAATACAGCTTCTCTCTTGGTCGCTGGAAGAGATGATGCAATTTTGCCCAGGGAAGGGAAAGCTCAAGCCACAATTGTGGCAAGAAGGTGATCCGATGGGGGCTGTAAGAAGCTGAGAGGAATTGGTTAGGAGATTTTGCAAAGAGAAAGAGGTCGGGAATCAGAGGGCCAGTGTGGCGAGGCAGCTATTAAATTGACCCCTTTCAGAAGACAAGCTAAGCCACGGTGGTCGAGCATTTTGAGCCATGGCTGAGCCTGTCGTGTGAACCATTCCTGACCATGGTGACTGCATAACCATGGTTTCATCATTTGCTGCAAGAGGGTTAGTGGCCTACCCATGGCTTAGCGGGTCGTCTGAACAGGCCCATTGTGTGGTGGGTCTACCTCAAAGCAGCCCCCAGTCTTCTCTTGCTTATTTGGACTATTTTAAAGGCCCTGGCATAATTTTAAAGGCTCAGCATGATCCCCGATCAACATGTGGCATTGTTTAACGACTCGGTACTGTGGAGAGGGTCGAGTGAGGAAACGAGGTGGAACAAACAAAAGACACCATGAAATAATTGCTCTTGTCGACATCCAGGGTGACAGAGTCTGAGCTGCCATGTGAATAAATGCGGTGAACATTTTCCTGTTAGAAAAACAGAGGCGGTGACGGTGTTGGTAGAAGCCTTGGCATGGCCAGCACAGCGGTGAAAATATAGAACAGGATGCGCTTCTGCTAGTAGTCTTGCGTTTTCATCCCTCTGAGCTTTGTTTTCTCTCCATTTCCACAACTAGCGAGTGATGCTCTAAAGTTCTTCAATTCTAACCATTCGTGACTGCTGCTTTTTGCTGCCCTGCGGGTCTGGAAAGGCAGTCATTCTGTTTTGCATCCACCGCATCAGTTTGTGAGCAATTTTCCTCTTTTGGACAGTTATCCCATTGCATATGTTTAACCTGCTCACCGTTGCAATGATGTCTGTGTTATCGCCGAACAGTGTTTTGTGAATGACACCTGTTAAGATAATTAGTGCTGTCTGTACTTTTTGCATTTCAATTCCCTCTGACCACAAAGTTTGCATCTCCCTAGCCTGTATATATAAATCTACCAATCTGAGGTCAATCCTTCACATTGATAGATTTATATACACAGGCTGGGGCAGTGGGGCACGAAAGCTTGTGCCAGAATAACTTTGTTAGTCTTTAACCAAATGCACAGTTACAAGATGGGGGATACTTGGCTAATCAATACAGCAAGCGAGAAGCATCTTGGAATTGTTGTAGATCACAAGCTGAATATGAGCCAACAGTGTGATGTGGCTGCAAAAAAGCAAATGCTATTTTGGGCTGCATTAATAGAAGTATAGCTTCCAAATCGCACGAGGTACTGGTTCCCCTCTATTCGGCACTGGTTAGGCCTCATCTTGAGTATTGTGTCCTGTTCTGGGCACCACGCTTCAAGAAGGATGCAGACAAGCTGGAGCGTGTTCAGAGGAGGGCAACGAGGATGATCAGGGGTCTGGAAACAAAGCCCTATGAGGAGAGATTGAAAGAACTAGGCATGTTTAGCCTGGAGAAGAGAAGATTGAGGGGAGACATGATAGCCCTCTTCAAATACTTCAAAGGTTGTCACACAGAGGAAGGCCAGAACCTCTTCTCGATCAACCTAGAATGCAGGACACGGAATAATGGGCTCAAGTTACAGGAAGCCAGATTCTGGCTGGACATCAGGAAAAACTTCCTGACTGTAAGAGTAATAAAACAGTGAAACCAATGACCTAGGGAGGTGGTGGGCTCTCCTGCATTAGAAGCATTCAAGAGGCAGCTGGACGGCCATCTGTCAGGGATGTTTTAAGGTGGATTCCTGCATTGAGCAGGGGGTTGGACTCGATGGCCTTATAGGCCCCTTCCAACACTACTGTTCCATGATTCTATGAAGGTGCCGCAAGGCATTCATCAGGTTCGCACAATTAAAAAAAGCCACTGTGGTTTATTTAAGCCATAGTAGTCTATTTAAATCCCTCCATGGGCTGTTGTATGGTTATTGGAGTGTTGTTTCTCCCTCCCACAAGCCATGCTCAATTTGGATATGACAAACCACATCGAGGCGGTGATTAGGAAAATTGTGCCTGGCATGTGCTGCAATTTAAGTAAGCCACAGTGGCTTAAATAAACCATGATAGCTTATTTAAATCGTAGCACATGCTGGGAGCATGTGGAGAGCGATTTCCATAATTACCAACCAGGTGCAGCTTGTCGCAGCTTATTTTAATCAAGTAAACTGCCCACTCTGTTCTTTTTGTTCTCTGTGGGTGGCTAGACATAGGAACATAGGAAGCGGACTTCAGCAGGATCAGACCCTTCGTCCGTCTAGCCCAGTATTGTCAACGCTGACTTGCAGCAATGGTTCTCCAGGGTTCAAGCAGGGTCCCTACCTGGAGATGCTGAGGATGGAACTGGAAACCTTCAACATGAAAAGCAGGGGGCTCTGCCGCTGAGCTCTGGCCCCTCCCGTGGTCACTTCTCTAGATGTCACCATGGAAACAAGGTTAAGCTTTCCAAATTCAGTTCAACATTCCTTGCTGCACCAAAAACTTAAGAAATTCTGCAGCCAGAAAAAACACACCCACAAATCTCAAATGTGTACGGTCATTTCATTTATCTATCTATCTATCTATCTATCTATCTATCCCACTTTTCTAATGCCTAATAGAAGCGGGCTAGGATAATAGAAAACACAGGTGAGGATTAAAAACCACGATTAAAATAGGTGCAATGGCTCGTAATAATCTAGAACATAATTCCAGAGTCAAATATCCTCACAGGCTACAATCATGATGCATGAGTTAAAAGCAAATAGAATTATATGCTTTTGCATACGTTTGTTCGACTATTTCTAGTACGCCCACAGGTTTTAGGACTCCGAATTCATTTTAGTCTGTCTCTAATTTCTCCAGCATCCCTAATCCTAATCATGTTTCTCCCATATGACACTTTGAGCGTCAGTACACGGGGAAATTGTGTTTGCTTACTGGCGCTTCTCCGCCAGCGCGTTTGTCCCTCATTACTTCATCTTTTGAAAGAGGAAGTAAACAATGTGCACGCGGCCATTTTGATCCCGCTGCTTCTCCTGAACACAGCAGGAGATAGCGGCAACTTCCGTCTTCAAAAATAAGTCGGACTTACTGGGGTGTTTTTTTTCTCGCGCGAGGTACGCTAGAAGGCAGATGACGTCCTGAGAGGGACCCGCGAAATTCTGTGAGCGCCCAGCAACGAGTATGCAATAAAACGCTCGCCTGATGGAGCTCCTAGTTTGGCCGACCTATCTATACGCACGAGTCTACATTGGGTTCAGAGCCTTGATGTGAAGTGAGCTTTCCCAGCTGGGATTTTGTGATGTTCATGGGGCCACAGGGTTGCAGGAATGGACAGTTGACCATGACTCCAGCATCTGATGAATGGCTTCTTTCCATGAGCTGCTAAGGCACAGTGGTGGTTCTGTCAGCCCCGCTGCTTAGCTCTACAATGCTTGCTTTGTCTACCCGCCTGTAGATTCTCCATAACTTAATGAAGGCATTACTGTTCCTCTAACTGTCTCCGGTGTGTAATGCGAAGAGGGGAAAGGAAATACTGAGCACAATCAGGCATCAGGGGGGATGTAAAATGAGACGAGGGTTCGCTTCAGCATCAACGGGCCCTTTGCCTTCACTCTGCCTTGCACATCTGTTCCAGAACCCCATGCTTGCTTAATGCTTGGTCCCCTACCGACATTAAAGAAGCTTGCCAGGATATCCTACGGTTCAAAAGTCTGACTTGCAAAACATGCTGAGAAAAAAATAGGACCTTTGTAGTATCAAAAGTAATAAACAGCATGAGAGGCGCAGCATTGAAAGTAATTATAAAAAAGGCCTTCCACAACCGGCTGTCCCTCAGATGGATTAAAATTTCCATCATTCCCAGCCAGCATGGGCGTGCCACTTGAAGATGATGGGAGTAGTAGTCCCACACCTTGAAAGAGCATCAGGTTGGGGAAGGCATTTGTGGGGGCGTTCTTCGTAGCCATACCATGTCCTGCCCACGGAGTCCCACGTGTGGCTTTAAAAGGGGGTTGGATCAATTCCTGGAGGAGGAGAAGGCTATCAATGGCTACTAGTCCTGATGGCTATTTGCTACCTCCAGTATCAGAGGCAGGATGCCTATGTGCATCAGTTGCTGGGGAACATGGGTGGGAGGGTGCTGTTGCACCGTGTCCTGCTTGTGGGTCCCTGGTGGACATCTGGTTTACAGAATGCTGGACTAGATAGACGTTTGGTCTGATCCAGCATTACTTTTCTTATGTTCTTAAGTAGATTGGCTCTCTAGTTCTCAGAGAACATAGCCCTGTGGACTGGAGGGCTATAGGAAGAGCTCATCTCTTACAGCCTCTTTCCTGATTCTACATGCGGCAGGCAGACTTGTGGGTCCCCCTGATGCTGGGTAGATCCACCTGCCTTGTCTGCCCTGTGCAGTTGGGACAGGGAGGGGGGTGGTTTCCTGGTGGGAGCAGAGCTCAACCCTTCTCTTTCTGGTAACCCTCCCAGACTGAGAGCAAGGATTTTATACCCTTCCCTGTCCACACCCTCTCAGAGAGGGCCAATCAAAGGGGTGTGGGTGGGGCCAAACATCTGTGGCCCCGCCCATTTAGAAGCCACCGCTCACCTTCTTTTGTGCAAATCCCTTTTTTTTTCATTTGAATATTCACGGGCAGCAGCCTCAGTGCCATTTTCAGGATCGCGTGAATGAACGCCGCTCGGCTGTTGCAGAGTGTTGTGCCTGTTAAATCGGTGCTACTTGCCAACATTCCAGGGAACAATCTGTGAATGCCTGAAAACAACGTAAATGTCATCTGTCGATGTTCCAACGTGGGGATTCCTACTTGCGATCAATTAGCCAACTGTCCAGACCTTGTTTTAACTAGAAGCTGCTTCCCATCCGCTACAAAGTTCTGTTTCATTGGGGGTTGTTGTTGTTGTTGCCAGCTAAAAAATACAGAGACTTCCTGGGTGTTTGTTGGTTTGTTTTTTTAAAAAACACCTTCAGTATTAAAATCCACGTTCCAACCTTTTCAGAACGACATGTTTTTCCTGAAGTGCTGTGAAAACCCAGAACCGCTTCACCACGGCGCTGCTACCCTGCCCGCGTTCTTTAATTAAATAATGAATTAAACAATCACCATTTATCTCAGCTTCTCTCAGCTAATCGCACACGCCATGATACTGCAATCGTAACAGGCTCCCCTCCACAGGTGTTTTGGCTAGCAGCGTGGTTATTGGCTTTCTGCCTTTCCACGTTTGCTAGGCTTCCGTGGCGAGTTGCCACAGAATCGCTACCTCTCCCGGAGGATTTCTGGAGTGTGTTCTGGGCCGTGCAGCCGTTCCACGCTGGTCTGCTGGCCCTCGCTGCTGCCTGTTGCAAATGTGGAGCGGGCCCTCAGACAGAAGCAACACTCTTCCAAGGCAGGAAATGGGTGGCAGCTGTAAATAATCTCCGTGCTGAGAGAGAATGTTTGCCAAGGATTTCCAGTCTTCCCATTAAAAAAACACTACCAGTGGTCCACTGGAAAGCCTGTGGAGCTTCACACCAGGAAAAACAAATGCCAATCCAAATAACTTTTTTTAAAAAGATGTTGTGTTGTGACGATGAAGTTATTCATGACTCTCCCCCCCCACACACACACACAAGCAGTAAAATTGAGGAGTTCTCATTCACACCTTCTGATTATACCCAAGGTGGCACAGTGAGATCTTTCTAGGGGATGTTACGGGATGTCGCAGCATCGCAGCATCTTCTCATATTTCACATGTTACCGAATTTTATGTCGTGTATCACCGCCTTCCCGAACCCAACGTTTTTCTCACTCTCCCATAATACTAGAACCCGACGGGGTCATCCCATGAAGCTGATCGGTGGGAGATTCAGGACAGAGAAAAGGAAGGACTTCTTCACACAGGAAATAGTTGAACTAGGGAATTCACTGCCACAAGATGTAGTGATGGACACCAATTTGGATGGCCTTAAAAGGGGGTTAGACAAATTCCTGGAGGAGGAGGAGGAGGAGGAGGAGGAGGAGGAGGCTATCAATGGCTACGAGTCCTGGTGGCTATGTGCTGACTTCAGAGGCAGTAAGCCTGTGTGCACCAGTTGCCGGGGAACATGGGTGGAAGGGTGCTGTTACACCTGTGTCCTGTTTGTGGATTCCTGGTTGACAGCTGGTTGGCCACTGTGTGAACAGAGTGCTGGACTAGATGGACCCTTGGTCTGATCCAGCAGGGCACTTCTTATACGTTCTTAACCCTCCAGATGTGTTGGGCTGAAGATAGATCACCAAGAGTTTGGAACTTCCAAGTCCCAGAAGCCCTTGCCAATATGGCCAATGGTCAGTAATGCTGGTGGTTGTACTATAAAACATCTGGGGATCTACTGTCTAGTCACCTCTAGTCTATACTGACTGGATTCGGATTATCTGGGGATCCTGACAAGGCTCTTTCCCAGGCCTACTTGGAGATGCAAAGCAGGTCCTCTACCGCCGAACCACAGCCCTTTCTCCAACCGGAGGGAAAGCCAACACTGAAGTGTACCTATTGGCTGATGCGTAGGACATCACCAACCCACCTGCCCACCAATCCGAGAGCACTTTCACCACTATTACCTTCAAGTGATGGCGGAGGTGGAGAAGGCAAAGGGTGGATGTACAAATGCATGAATATGCCTTTTTAAATTATTCTTTCCAAATAAATTGCCACCTGATGGACGGAGGGGAGGACCAATTGCGGAATTTGCGTAGTTTGCAGGAATGTACATCTGTCATGCGAGTTGCAGGGTTGGGCTCAGTGAAGAACTCCTCTGACTCCTGTTCAAATCTTAATATCCGGCGTATATTTCGAAGTGCAGGCGCTCCTCATGACGGTCCCCCGTAGCCACGCCCCCAAGGGGAGCGCGAAATTGCAGGCGGTGGTGTGGATCCATATCAACAAGCCAGTTCTAGGAGTTGTATCTCTCATCAGGAGCAGGTCTTTGATGAAAGGTCTCCATTACCCATTCATGACCATGTCACCCCAAATGACTTTGCATTACAACTGAAAACACTACACTGCTGTGCTCATCCAATGGCACTTACTGAGAAGTTTCTCATGATGGTCTGGTTCAACCTTCCCTAAACTGGGGCCCTCCAGATGTGTGGGAATGCAACTCCCATCATTCCTAGCCAGCAAGATTCTGGGAAAGCTGATTCTGGTTTATGGTTGGCATGCTCCAAAACAATGCACTTTCCTTATTTCTGTTCCCCTTCCTTTGGGGGGGGGGGGGGTCTGTTCTCACCATCCCACCTGCCCCTCCAGCTCTGGTCTGAAACTGATCCATCTTTCAACATCTCTTGAATTGCGGGGCGGGGGGGGGGGGCTCATTTGCAAGGTGAGCAGTTACAACCAGCTTTCTGTTTTTGTAGAGAAGGGAAAGTATATATATATGAATGGGGCTCTTTCTTTCCCTCTCATGCCACCCTTTTCGAAACCCTCCCCCCACCCAGAAATGTCGACAGCATCGTATGCCAGCATGCTAATGAAGCCATCTCCATGGAAACGGACTCATTACCACTCATTTT
Organism: Anniella stebbinsi; assembly: GCA_029215795.1. Classification (NCBI taxonomy): domain Eukaryota; kingdom Metazoa; phylum Chordata; class Lepidosauria; order Squamata; family Anniellidae; genus Anniella; species Anniella stebbinsi. Next base: position 368,812,551 of record JARDYH010000001.1, read on the forward strand.
CGCTGGCCCCCCTCCAGTTCCTGGGCCGCACTGTTTTTTCCAAATTTCAACTGCACACCGTAAATCAGTTAAGGAAGAAAGAACCGCCAACTGCTCCTTACAATTATTATTATTATTATTATTATTATTATTATTATTATTAAAAATTAGATGCTTTCCTCAAAACAAAAATAGACTCAAAGCGAGTCACAATAGAATTCAGACACATTTAAAACAGCTGCAGCATTTATCCATCAACCAACAACTAAAACATCAGGGATAACCATAAACAATTCGACCGATGGATTCAACCGCCCATCGTAGGCCATCAAACACCCTGGAATAGAGAAAAGTCTTAACCTGGCGCCAAAAGGGTGACAGCGTTTTCGCTGCCGGGCAGGGAAAGTATTCCACAATAATATTACAGGGATCCCGAGACATCGTTCCAGGGAGCAACATTTCATTTCCTTGCTTGAAAGGTAGAAAGGGATTAGTGAGATGTGCCTGCTCTTAAAACATTGTTTCAGATGTGAGCTAAGACTTTCCTTCCCGGATCGGACCAACGGTCCTTGTAGCCCGCTGCTGTGCTTACGAGCAGGGGACAGTCAAACGTCATCGAGAAGCTTCCAACCAGTGCTCTAAGGCAATAGTCCCTCCTCTGTCCTCTCAGAGGTATACTGGTGATCAGAGATATACTGTCTGCAAACACGGAGGATCTATTTAGCTATCATAGCTAACTGCCATCAACAGGCCCTTTCCCCGCCTTTCAACTACTCAATACTCCATTGCTGGAAACTTGAATTCCATATGCAATTTACACGTTGTGTGAAGTAATTCCTTTGGGCCTGACTTGAATCTCCCACAAAACACCTCTATTAAGTGCCCCTGATTTGTAGTATGAGGGAATTTATTTATTTACATTTCTATTACTCGCCTGCCCGCCCGCCCGTTACCCAAAGTTCTCAAAGCAGTTCACGAAACAAATTTAAAACCAAGCAACGTAGTAAAACATAAGACAAAACCCATCCATTAAAAAAACAGAATAAAACCAAAGTAAGAACCAAGATAAAAGTCACTAGCAATGCAAAAAACTTTAAATGCACTGACACATTAAAAAAAAAAATCAGGCCTAAGACGCCTGGGAGAATATAAAACCTTTCAACTGGTGTTGAAAAAGCCACAATGAAGGCACCAGGCGAGCCGCTCTGGGGAGGGAAGGCCACAACCGGTAGCAGAAGAAATGTCTCTTTCTAACCACCCTCTTTACCCCTTTTGCAATAGTATACAGCCCTAGCACGTCCCTTCCACACACTTTGTTGTTCTTTTTCTAGACTATGACCCCCCCCCCCCAATATTTTGGCCATTTCTCTCAGGGCAGGTGTTCTTCCTCCTATCCCTTGTTCATTTGCGTTGATGTCCTTTTTTTCTTTAGCGTGGTTGTTTCTTGCCCCCATTCCAACTCAGTATCTGCACACAGGAATCCAAATGTGGGTAGCCTAAAGCAGCAGTGGTGAACTCAAGGTCCCGCCGCCTTCCTCAGCCCCGTCGTCTTCCCCCAAACACCAACCCATTGATGGTTTCCAGCTTTTGCGTAGTTCTCCCACCCCACCCCCCATTCTAGAAGCTTGTCTGTTAAAACAGCTGCACGGCAGGCAGAAATGTAAGAGGTGAAGCCGCTGCTACTGAATTACGACTCTGTTAAAGGCTCAGAACCTCTGTCAGGAGAGGAAGGGGTTACAGGGAGGCGGCAGGCCTTAAATTGTGGCACCTGCCACCAATGGGGAGAGGTAAAAGTAGACTTAATGAGCCAGGTGAAAAGCCATAGAAATGAGCAGAGGGTGGACCAGCAAGGTATACGTAAGTTCTTCTTTGGAAATGAGGGGAATCCTTGCTAATGCAGTTGTAGATCCAGCAAATAAGACTATTTCCTTCAAGATCTAGTAGGTAGGTGAATTTAGGAATATGGAGGGAGGTTCTTTGTAGACCTGTTCTCCTTGCTAAAAGTCCTGACCCATCTGCCTGTTTTTTCCCAACCCTGCTTCCTGTGAGTGTCCTGCCTATCTTTGCAGATGGGCTCTGGAGTTGATTGTTTTGGTTCTATATCCTGGGCCATTAATCTGCTTTCTCCAAATATCTGGAAGTTTGGGAGCATTTGCTTGAGACCCCCTTTAACGCAAGGGTGGGCTACTTGGGGTCCTCCTGATATGTTTGCCTACAACTCCCATCAGCCCTTGCTGGTATAACAATGGAGGGCCACACGTGACGTTGCCCACCTCTGCTCTTCAGCAAATGTAGGGGGAGGCAAGCAGGCAGACGATGGAGATGTCATGGTGTCTGGAAAAATTAAATCTGCAGAAGAACCTTGAAGAATCTAGGTAAGGACATGTATCTGCAGCTGTTGCAGATTAAACAGGGGGAGCCATAAGATAAGGGAGAGAGAAGATAATCGTAATTGTCTCCTGATTGATTTATTGGCTGATGCAATGTATGTGCAACAGCTATGTGTAAAAATGTATAAATATGTAGATATGTATTATGTCAGTGTTGGTTGGTGTTGAAGGAGTTTGAACGGAGATGCTGTGCGTTTTCACTAAAGTCGTTTGAAAAGAATTCAACGTGTGTGAGTCATTCCTTCAAGGTTTCTCTCAGGAGAGCAAGCGTGGCTGATCTTTGGATTTCCGTGGTGGCTCTGCTATTATTGGAATTGGTATTTTCATAAATGTATACCCCTGACAGGAGAGACATGTTCTACAGCAGAGCTGTTGAACCTCTTCTATCCCGAGGGCCAAATTCCATTTCAGGGAAGCTTTCGGGGGCCTCTTTCCAGTTGTGGGCTGGGCTGAAGGTCAGAGGGGTGGAGCCAACACCCCCCCCCCATGTTTTAGCTTAAAGCTTTTACTGCTAGTAACTAAAGCCTTCGGAGAGGCATTCCCACTTTTTAGAATGGGGGGAAAAAACTACACAACAGCTGGCAAAACACCAAATGGCCGGTGCTTGTGGGGGAAGGGGGCCTGGCCCTTTCGGGAACCTCAGGGGGCTGGACTGGATACGCAGGCCTTAGCTTCTTCACCCCTGTTCTAAAGTGAAGTGTGGAAGTGGTTTCAGTGTCATACTCAGAGGCGTTCACTGTCAGGACGCTGAATCTGTGCCTGAATGCCTTCTGCTGAACTTTACAGCCTTTCTCTCTTCTTCACCCTCTTCACTTTTAAGATACGCCTGCACAACACTCCCCCCCCCCCCCCGGGGAAGTGAATGCAGCTCAGCCGCAGCCCTGTGCGCTGGACAGCCAGGTGCTGAGCAATCTGTTGCTGAAGAGCAAGGCTCCACTGCCGTTTTGTGTGGCCCTGAGGTCACCAATCCTCCTGAGTGCTGGCAATAAGAAACCGTTTACTGAGCTGTTTGGGGGCTGCGCGTGGCGGGCGGCAGGTGTTGTGGGTGCTACGGGCTTCCCTTGACACCCCGAAACCAAGCTTGATATAAGGTGCTAAGAAGGCTGTTGATTTCTCTCCCCACCCCTAAGAGGAGTAAAGAGGGGGAGGTTCTAATCTTCGGTGCATAGATAAAACATGAGGGGGGTGGGAGCTACTCTGCCCTATGGAATGAAGGGATGCCATAATGTAAACAAATGCATGTTAAAGAAAAAGTTATGGAGATGATACTGTGCATAGAGAGGATCAAAGGTATGTAGAATATCCAGAGTTACTAGACCTCTTGAGGTGCAGTGCCTGGGGGCTAAGGAGGTGTAGCTAGCAGATCAGGGGGTGGAGCTTAGGTAGGAGTGGGTGTGGCTCATCAGCACCAGATGTAGGAAGGGGATGTCACCAGGCTAGTCTAGGGAGAGAGCCCAGCCAGAGGAGGGCACAGTCTGAAGGACAGAAGTGCAGCAAGTAGCAGTAAGCACTCCCGAGCCATTAAAAAAAAAAATAGCCCGTCTTTCATCTTGAGATTTTCTCCCATTCCCCAGGGGAAGCTAAAACCCTGGAACTCCAGGCCAAGCCCAGAGACTTGTAACAATCCTAAACAAGTCCCCAAGTTACTATTGCCGCTGCTTGTATTTGCATTGTGTTCCCCGCCTCGATCCGTAGGGAGAGGCGGGTTATAAATAATAATAATAATAATAATTATAATAATAATAATTATTATTATTATTAAGTTACAGCAGCGCTCCTTAGCCTGGTGGTGCCCTTCAGATGTGCTGATCCTCAGTTGCAGTTCAAGGTATCTGAAGGACACCAGGTTGTGGAAGGCTGACCTACAGTGGGACAATGAATGGATTCGGAGCGACTGGAAACAGATACAGCATCGCTTTACCAAAAGGACAGGATAGATGTCGTTTTCTTCATTCATCCATGTGACGTGTGTACTGCGTCTGTCAAAAGGCCAAGTCACTGCAAGAAACGATGTTAATCTCTGAGGAAAAATGTGTCTCGCACCTAGTGAGGGTAATCCAATTAGGTCTGCATAAACCCTCCAGCGTTCCAGGCCAAGACTGTTGCAAATTGCAGATTTTAGGAAAGGAACATCACGCCTGAAGTTTTCTCTCTTCTCCCGCAACCCACATTTTACTCAAGAGTTCGTAGAATATGGACACTTTCCTATTCTAATAAAGATATACCTATGCAGTGGCTTTCAGACTTATTTCTGATGCTCCAACACTGCTGTCTACGGTGTCCTAATACGCACACCCCCAAGAAGAAAAAACTTCTTATAAACCACCTTGAATTTTTTGAATTGAAGAGTGCTTTAGGGCTGTGTTGAATAACACTCAGAGTATGTTTAGCAAAATTTGAAAATCCAAAAATTGGTAAACATACTTTCAGAAAGAAAGGAGACCCAAAGATCCTGGGAAAGGTGGTTAATGAATAAACCAACAGCGCTAAAATGAATGAGGAGGGAAAGGGTGTTCCATTAATACTTCTGTAAAAATGTGTGGAGGGGAAATATTATTGGAATGCTAGGGCTGTGACATGTCTCTATCCTTTGTTAGGTTGTTAACATAACCTGGTTAGTCCATGCGCTACATATATCTTACGAATTTAGTAACGGTCTGAATCAAAACTACTCCTGGATCCGTCGCTCCAAATGACAGCCCAGATAGATGCGACGGCCAGGAGTGCCCTACTATCAGCTTCGGCTGATACGCCAGCTGTGCCCCTTCCTAGAGTTGGAAGACCTAAAGATGGTGGTGCACGCGCTGGTAACTTTGAGGCTCGACTTCTGCAATGCGCTGTACATAGGGCTACCTCTGTGCCTAGTCCGGAAACTTCAACTTGTTCAAAATATGGCAGCCAGGTTGGTCACCGGTACACCTAGGGGTGACCACATTACACCAGTTTTAAAATCGCTTCATTGGCTGCCAATCAGTTTCCGGGTGAAGTATAAAGTGTTGGTTATTACCTTTAAAGCCCTACATGGTTTGAGTCGAGGTTACCTGCGGGATCACCTTCTCCCGTATAATCCGCCCCGCACACTCAGGTCCTCTGGGAAGAACTTACTCAAATCAGCCAGAACTAGGCTGACGAGTGTTACCCAGAGGACCTTCTCTTCTGCTGCTCCCAGACTGTGGAGTCGCCTGCCAGGAGAGATTCGACAACTTAGCAGTCTTCTTGAATTTAAGAGAGCCGTGAAAACTGATCTCTTCCAGCAGGTCTACCCAGTTGAATTTTAAGATGTTTTTAATTAATTAATTAATTAATTAATTGCATTTTTATACCGCCCCATAGCCGAAGCTCTCTGGGCGGTTCACAAAAATTAAATGATGTATTGGGTTTTATGATGTATTAATGATGTATTGGGTTTTATTTGTTTTTAATAATTCATCTATTTTGTGGTCCTTGTGTTTTATATTTATTGTTGTTCCCCGCCTCGATCCAGAGAGAGAGGTGGATTATAAATAAATAATAATTATTATTATTATTATTATTATTATTAATATGCTTTGGAAGTACGGTACCTTAATCACCTTCAGTACCTGAAATCATGCAATGGACCACCTGGAGTCCTAAAAAGCTTCTTGCTTTTCTTCCCAGGGTCACTTGCACTGGTTTGTAGGATAGAAGACTGGGGGCCTAAATGACTTTATTCATTGTATGTTTTGTCTTTGTTGCTTTTAGCTTGTTGTAAGTGTGTTTTAATGGTTGTTTATTGATTTTATGCTTTTGTTATTTTGTAAGATGCTTTGAGCGAGTCCTTTGGAGTATAAATTCCTTAAGCAATAATAAAAATAAAGCTTTTAATTCAGGAGGGCAGGGATTAGTTTGCCATGCACAGGATGTTAGGTGAGGGGTCCTCTGTTTTTGGAGCTGGGCTTGAATCCTATTCAGCCATTTTAGGGCACCGTCTCTGTAAATTTATTTATTTATTTATTTATTACATTTATTTATTTATTTATTACCGCTCCATAGCCAAAGCTCTCTGGATGGTTTACATAGGATTAAAACAATTAAAAACAATATACAAAAATTAAAACAGCAAAAACATACAACATACACACAATACACACATACATTTTAAAACCGCTACAACAACCCCAAAAGCTTCAAAAACAAAAACAAACCCAGGCTCCTCAGATATTGCCAAATGCCTGAGAGAAGAGGAAAGTCTTGACCTGGCGCCGAAAAGATAACAATGTTGGCGCCAAGCGGACCTTGTCAGGGAGATCGTTCCACAATTGGGGGGCCACCACAGAGAAGGCCCTCTCCCTTGTTGCCGACCTCTGAGCTTCCCTCAGAGTAGGCACTCAGAGGAGGGCCTTAGATGTTGAACGTAGTGTTCGGGTAGGTTCATGTCGGGAAAGGTGTTCCATCAGGTATTGTGGTCCCAAGCCGTGTAAGGCTTTATAGGTTAAGACCAGCACCTTGAATCGGGCTCGGAAACATACAGGCAGCCAATGTAATTACTAGAAAACTTTTTGAAGGTAAAATAATTTTGTCTGAAATCTATCTCTAGTAGGTTCAAACTATTTGTAGATTATTTCCCATGGGCATTTGGACCACCAGCTAAACAAGTGCTAAAAGCACCTACTGCATCGTCTCATCGTTGAAGCCAAAGTCCCTTTTTCAGAAGATCCTTCTATGGCCCTTCTACACTGTGTGTTGAAAGAGATGATGAGTCATAGAATCATAGAATAGTAGAGTTGGAAGGGGCCTCTAAGGGCGTTGAGTCCAACCCCCTGCTCAATGCAGGAATCCACCTTAAAGCGTATCTGACAGGTACGTGGGCAGGTGACTGTCAGCAAGCCACTGATTGGCCCTTGTTCCTATAAAACTGCAGTTTCTGGAACATGCATCCTCTAGCTAGAATGACCCCTAGCCTGGCTGTTGCTCAGGTTCCAGGAGGATGTATCCAGCACTTGTTCCAAATGGCTGCTCCTGGCCGTTCTCACTTCCCCACAGCAGAGCCTGACGTACAATTCTTTGACTGTTGCTCTGACGGAAAAAATGGAATCACTTCATTTGAATGTTCTCTTTGCGAACATTGGAACAGGGCTCTTCTATCCATTCCCCGGGGTGGGTGCAGAGTCGTTCCCTGGCCGTCATGCATTTACTTCAGGCACGGAAATCTCACACATCCCATTCTTTTAACTCGACAGGGTCCTGGTTCCTCTTGAGGTGAACAATCTTTGAGTTCAGTTCTGCTTTGTGCCGACCGTCCAAGGGGACCATCTGACGTTGACTTCAGGTGAGTCATAAAATTCTTGTGCCGAACTAACCGAACTGTTAACTTGGTTTTCCAAACTCCTGAGGTCAAGGCGACTGCTTTATTCTGCAGGGCAACTTTCTTTTCAGCTGGTACACAGGGCTGAAATTGAGCCACCAGTTTCTGTGTCCTGACAAGGCAGAATCTCTCCTGCTGGGCCTTTTTCTTGATTAGATGGAGGGTGATTCCAGACAAAGTTTTTATCCTGCAATCTCCCTGCCTCAAGCCAGAATTTTACAGTTCTGTGTGAAGAGTGTTGCAAATGACATCATATTTCATTTGTAACCCTCCTTTGTTTTCCCACTGCATTCTCTGGTTTCTTTTGTTTCCTTGCCACAAAAAAAAAAATCTTCAGGAGGAAAAGGCGAAATTGGTGCACAATTAGCAAGCCTGCTTGGCACATCATCAAAAAAAGAGAAATGCTTCACCACAGAAGAGGAGACTGATTTGCATATGCTAATATATGTACCAGTGCAAATTTGGAAATAATTACTATAATTAAACAGAAATACAATACATCTCACACCAGGCTGTTTGTCTGCCTAGGGATGTACCAATTGTATAAAATCCATTCCGTCTGTTTTTTGCAGATAGTCGGGTGCTTTTCATTCTGCTGTCTGCCCACTGACAGAATTCAATTTTAGCTTATGAATTTGTGTACTTGTGAATTTGCGCAAATGCGAATTTGCACAGATTCACATGTGCACAGATGCACAAAAAAAAACCCGCCATGTGTATTTTCATGCTTTACCCTATGGGGGAAATGTGCATTTGGGGCTGGGTTTTTTTTAAAAAAAAAATAATAATTGTTTTTTCTACTACAAAGGTTATAAAATGGCCTTCAAGTCTGCGGACTCCACCCAACAGGGGGAAAGCCAGTCCCCTGTGGAATCCACGGGCTGGATTAATAAAAATCTTGAACCCATTTGGTTCTGTTGAATATTTCTCCAACATCTCTATGCCTGCCTGCCTTTTCAGTCTGCTCTCCAGGTGCTAACTCTGCATGGGTAACTTCGAAGCCCCAGCTGCTGTTATGGTTAAACTGGGCCTGGATTGGACAGCCCTTCAAATACAGGATGCCTTCAAATAGAGATTGTCCTCTATGAAGTCAGACACATGGCCACCCTCTCACAATGCCCTCCATCTGGAAGCACGCTGGACAGCTGTGTAGGAGAAGCTTTAGAAGCCGAAATTCTGCATGCAGCGCAGCTATTAGATGCAGGAAGCCTTCTAGGAAAAATTACCAATGGGTGCACATACTCAGGGCACATCAAAACCATGGATATGGAGGGGGGGAGGCAAGTCTGTTGTCTTTACTGGATTCCTTTAGCCCAGGGGTGGGCTGCTTGAGGCCCTCCAGCTGTTTTGGCCAACAACTCCCATCAGCCTTCACAGTTAACTATCCTGACTAGGACTGATCAGAGTTGTTGGCCAAAATAGCCGGAGGGCTAGAAGTGGTCCGCCTGTTTTACCCGATCCTTTGCAAAGTGGAGGAGGACCATGTAAGCTGCCTTGGATTTCTTGCAAGAGGACAAAAGCTTGGGTAGAAATGTAATAATTAATCAAATACAATAAATACATTGCTAGTAACGAGATCAGGAGTGCAGGACACGGAATAATGTGCTTAAGTAACAGGGAGCCAGATTCCGGCTGGACATCAGGAAAAACTTCCTGACTGTTAGAGCAGTAGGACAGTGGAACCCATGACCTCGGGAGGCAGTGGATTCTCTCTCACCCTAGACAGAGGCAGCTGGACAGCCATCTGTCAGGGATGCTTTAAGGTGGATTCCTGCATTGAGCAGGGGGTTGGACTCGATGGCCTTAGAGGCCCCTTCCAACTCTGCTATACTATGATTCTATGAAACACTGGTAGGGTGCTGTTAGACTGCGTGACGATGGGCCCTTGGCCTCTCCCTGTGTAATGCTGCTCCTTGGGAGCTTCTAATGCTTAATTTCTGTAAAGACCCAGTGAACCTCCAACTTCCTTGGAAATCCTCCCGCCAGAGGAGGCCAGTGGTTCCGATATCAGTGAGGCAGCAAATCCGCCCCGGGTTTCAGTCTAAACCAGTCAGGACTCTAAAGGAGCTCTCCAAGGTGCTTCTGCACAATGGGAATTTGCTCAATGCATTCCGTGCATGCTCAGAAGCATTTTCTCAAAAACGGTTCCACGTTTCATTTGGATGAGTCGTCAATCGCCTCCCCCCCCCCCAGGTGATCCTCTGTTCTCCTAGCCAGGATGTTGCTGCCATTATAAGCCAAGAGTTGCTTTTGCATCGTTATTAACCACCTTCTCCTTTATTAGATTCCACAACCCTGCAGATGGCTTTGCAAGCCTGGCAGTTTATTAATTCCCTGACGGATCACCTTAATTTATTCTCTTGTCTTTGGCAGTGCATTTGAAGAAGGGAGGTGGGGGAAGCAAGCACATCCCCCACGAGGAAGGCTCCGATGGCCAGCAACAACACCACGGGCATAGCACAAGCCAGGAAACTGGTAGAACAGCTCAAAATGGAGGCAAATATCGACAGAATAAAGGTAAAGCTTGTCTCAAATCGCTGGTTTTGGGGTCAAGGTCTGGGGAACCCCATGAGCAGGGTGCAGCTAGTCCCAAAGCTTAGGAAGGGTCCTTTAATGTGAAAATCAGTCCTGGCTTCCACAGACGAGCCACGGAGGATCTTTCCGTGCCATGCACAGGTGAAAAGATGTGTTCTAAAGCAGGAGCCGTTTTCAGCAGGAGCGCAGCATTCATTTCTCCATAACACTCGGGGAGAGGTGGGGGGCGGCAGCACAGGTCACATGGGTGTGGCCAGAGACAAAGTGGGTACAGCCAAAGCAATATGTATTCTCTCTGTGTCTCTCTTTCTTTCTCTCTCTCTCTCTCTCTCTCTCACCTCCTCCTCCCTTGTTATTTTAAAACTCTTTTTATCCCATTCCCCCAAAAATAAAAATAAAGACTCCTGGAGCAACTTACAATCAATCAGCTGCAGGCTTACAATTTAAAAAGCGACGACACGAAAGGAAAAAGGCACGGGGAGGGAAGACAAAAAAAAATAAGTAGACTGTCAGCAGGGCTGGTGGAATGGCCCTGCTTCCCCTCTCACCTCTCTGGGGTGGGGGCATGGGGAGAGGCCCCTTCCCTGCTCCAGTGTCTCTCACTTCTTTCTCTCTCTCTCTCTTCCACCCCACCCCCCACCTCCCATGCCAGGTCATCCTCCCCATGCTTACGTCCCTTCTGTCCCTTCCCCACCTTCTCTCCGGGCATAGAGAAAAGGGGCAATGGAGGAAGAGATCCCATCACTGCAGAAAAGGGACACGAGGGGTATGGCTGGCGAGAGAGTGGGGGGCTGGAGGGAGAGGCCTAGAGGACCGAACTGGGCCCGTGGACTGATAGTTCCCCACCCCTGTTCCAGAGCTTGTTCTGAGCTCACGCAGGGTGACCGTGAGCACCCAATGTAAACAGGGTGCCCAAGAAACGCCCCCCAGAATGTGCCATCTTAGGGGGTTATGGCAGGCACGCAGCATTTCTTCAGTGGGCAGTCTGTCACGGAAGACCTTCCCTCAAGGTAGAAAACTTGGAAAGCACGCAGAATGGGCCCTTCCAAGTGGCGAGGGAAACTGTCGTGACGTTGAGAACGGGCTCCAGGTTTGACGGGGGGCCAGGCAAGATGTCGGCCGCTGAGCCCCCTCCCTTCCAGGCTGGCCTGGCTGGAGAGGCAGAGCTGTGAGCAAGATTAGGGCAGCTGGGTCTCGGCGCCCTTCTAATGTCCCACAATGCCCCACAGTGTCATTAGGTGAGGGGCATTGTGGGAGGTTAAAAGGGTGGTGATATCCTACCTCCTGGTGCTGCTCAGTCCTCTGGTCGGCCAGGAAAAGAAATGAAGGGCGCGTCATTGGTACTGATGGGGTCTAATTGGGACTTCCTCACTCCTGTGGGAATACCATAATGTACATATTCCCAAAGATGCGCTCTTCACATATATTCCATATCCTATTACTTCACATGGATTCCCTGGCATTTGGACCAGTTTTAAGGGTTGGTTCTCTTTTTCTTATTGAAATCGAATTTTTCAAAGTAACAATGAACAGTAACCAATTTAAGCACGCCGCATGTGAATCGATTTCTTTATAGTCTTTCTGAGCGCTCATTTGATACAAGCAAGATGATCTGCTAGTTATCACTCATCCTACTAGATCATGCCATGACGTTCCATGTGTCCTAGGAGGTTGTAGTGTGTTCTTCTCGGTATTAGCGAATTCAGTGAATGGATACCACAGTCCATGAAAAGTGTCAATTTCTACTTAGCGTCTTTGTACCTGAAGATATTCAGTGAGCTTCTTGCAAAGTCCCAAATTTTCTGTTTCCGAAGAGTTGCTTCTTGAGACCTCGGAGTCTCTCTAAGCTGGTGCCACACAGTTGTCGTGAACTACAGCTTCTATCAGCCCCAGGCAGCATGGCCAATAGTCAGGGATTCTGGGAGTTGTAGTCTAAAACATCAGTGGGGGCACCCGGTTGGGGAAGGCTGGGTGCAGCAGATTCAGCCTTTCTACACGAGGCTTTTATTGTGTGCTTGTGATTCCTCACTCATAGTACTTTGCGGGCCCTTTATATGACGTTGTCATCCTCCAGGGCCTCTCCTATGCTTTGCAACCATTATAACATTTCTTCCCTAATGAGGAAACTCTAGTATTTTTTCTGAATGGCGTTATAGAAATCTCGGGTAATTGTGCAATTCCACTGTACCACAATGCCACCTAGTGGTCGTGTAATGGAACATATAGAAAGGAAATGGAGAGGAAACTGGGGGGTGGGGACATGTAACGGAGCCAATTTTAATCCCACAAAGAATCTAGAAGCAGATGTGTCGGTAAAGGTGTGGGTTAAAAGCCTCATATAGAAAAGCCCTCAGTAGCTGTGGTGCAGGATGTGTGAGCGACTCACTCTGGTCCTGCTGCATGCAAAGTGACAATTTGGGCATGGTTCCTGTGGTAAGAGGCGTTCTGGGCGGCCTCTACTCGTCCTCACCTGCAACTTTGGAAACCTCCTCCCTTGGAGATTTGCCGAAGCTTGAGTTTCTGTGTCTTCCCAAAGCTATGTAAAATGCCTTTTAAAATTCAAGCTGGCTTTGGGTGACCAAGAATTTAGAATAATTGACTTGGTGTCAGCCAGCACCCTTGGGATGTGAGCAGCTTAACAGGTAAGCCAGATGAGCTTCGCCTGAGCATGGGGGATCCAAGCATGGTGACCACCTCACGCATGAGTGCAAACTGAAGTCTCTTGCTCAACTTCTGCTGGTGATTCTTTTGGATGTCCATCACCCCCAGCCCACCCCACCAGAAGCAAATCCAGCCAGGAGCAAACAGAAATATAAGTGTGCCTAGGATTGGGGTCTAAGGTCGTTTCAAGGTACAAAATGCGCTCTTGCTGGGACCCCGGTGGGACCCTCCAGGGGAAAGTAGGTCCAAAGCAGATTTGGGATTTCGCCAATGCATCTCCGACTCTCCCAGGCACATCCTCAATTGAGAACTCTTCAAATCTGTTCCCATAAATCAAGTCATGGGGTAGCAGGTGGGGATCTTGACTTGGACTCAGTTTAGGGGAGGCTTTCTTTGGTATACGTATTCGTAGTCAGCATAGCCAGTCCAACATCAGAGGCACTGTGGCGTAGTGGTTAGAGTGTTAGGCTGGGAGTTGGGAGAACCAGGTTCTAGTCCCCACTCGGCCCTGGAAACCCACTGGGTGACTTTGGGCCAGTAACAGACTCTCAGCCCAACCAACCTCACAGGGTTGTTGTGATGATAAAAATGGAGAGGAGGAGGATTATGTACGCCGCCTTGGGTTTCTTGGAGGAAAAAAGGCGGGATATAAATGCAATAAATAATAAATACATGAAATAAAAATAAAAATAAGTACAACAATAATAACAACAACATCTGGAGAGCCATAAATTGCCTATGCTCCTCTCTCTCTCTCTCTCTCTCTCTCTCTCTCTTGTTAAATGGCCTAACCTTCCCCGCTTACTAGGGGTAGAAGTCCTATGGGCCTGGCACTGGTGTTCCTACGCAGTCCACGCTCAAGGCAGTAGCAGGCCGCTCCTTTTTCCTTGGGTTGCTGTGGCAACGGCAAGCCTCCACCACAGTGGAGTCTTGCCGCTTGGCATCCGTACAAAGAGGCCTTAAATGAAAAAGGCTGGCCGCTTTTACGCAGAAACCACAAAGCAGACTGGGCTTGCCATTGGCCCCTTGCTGGCTGGGCCTGATGGCATTTGCAGTCCAACACATCTGGAGAGCACCAGGTTGGGGAAGGCTGTTGCATGTCCCTCCAGAGAGAGAAAAAGAGATTCCCTGGGGCAACTGTGGAGCACCTTTCTCTAAGAAGCTCCCCTGTCCAACTGCCTCTATCTCCTCCATCTCTGAGAACTGCTGCGTTGTTACCTTACAACGCCCTAAGCAACTTGGGACCAGGATACCTAGCAGACGGCCTTTCCTTATATACACCCAGACGACAACCTTCAGAGGAGGTCTTGCTGGCTGTTCGAAACGAACAGAATGACACCATGAAGAACCTCGACGGCGGGCCTTCTCTGTAGTGGCACCCACCGTCTGGAAAACACTCCCTCGTGCGGTTCCGGAGGCGGAAAATTAAACATCCTTTAAAGACCTCCTGAAAACACATCTTTTCACACAGTCCGTCCCTGGGCTGTAACTGCTGCTGGTTTTATTTTGGTTTTACTTGGTATTTTTAAACTTTGAATTCTTTCCGTTATGCTTTGATTTGCTGTATTTTATGGTTTTAATTGTGAGCTGCCCAGAGAGCCTCGGCTATTGGGCAGTATAAAAATATAAGAATCATCGACCAACCTGCTGCTCCAGAGCATCGAGGGAAGCTGAAGCCCTTCTTTTTTTCTTCCAGGTGTCCAAAGCAGCGGCAGACTTGATGGCGTATTGTGAAGCGCACGCCAAAGAGGACCCGTTATTGACTCCCGTTCCTGCGTCAGAAAACCCCTTTAGAGAGAAGAAGTTCTTCTGCGCCATTCTGTAAACCTCACAGGAGCCTGACTCTGATTTGGGCTGCCCTGGACACTGACGTAGAGAGTTTTCAGCAACGTGGACGCCTTTCCAGAGTCCACCCAATTTAAATAATAATTTAAAAAAAATCATAACAGCCTGGAAGTTTACAGAGAAGTGCATGATCAAAAAGGGAGTATCCTGCCTTCTTTGGAGAATGAGTTGATGATGTTGATCGACGTCATGAGGCTAAAGAGCTTGACATTTGCAGAGTTTCCTAGAGAGGGAGGGGGAAATGTGTCAAAGACTAAATTTAATTTCTATGTTTTGCTCTTGCCAAACAAAACCCTTTTCTCTTTTTTTATTCCAAACAAACAAGAAAGGTGTGTAGAGCAAGGTTACAAATGATGCAAAGGGGTTTGTTTGTATGTGTGTGTGTGTGTGTGTATGTATGTAACCTTATGACATTTCCCCCCCCCCTTTTGCTTTTCCCCAAATGTCACTCTTATTTATGTTGAATTGTAAAATAATTGCAACAGGGTAGATTTATGCCGATGTTTCTTAGCGTTGAATCTTGTGCATATTTAGCGTTTTAGAGTAGTGCTGACGCGGAGGGGAAGAGACCAGATTCGCAGCCACCTGTCGGTCTGAGCAACTTTTTAGCGAGGGTTTAGCTGAGAACGTGTCGTAGCTGTGAGTGGGCCCACGGGGCTTGTCTTGTGCATTCCTAGCATTACTTAGTACCACTGTTTTCTAACATTTGTATTTGGTGGCTTTTGTTTGGCAAGTAAATTGTATGCTGTGATGAGTATTTGGATTCTCTTGTCTCCTTCTTTCCCAGCATTCTGTGGCCTGCAGGGCCCACACAGAACCACCAAGGTTTCCGGGCGTGCCGTTGCTGCCACCTCTGAAGGCCACACCTGTCCCACGTCAGGGATACTATGTGGGGTTTGGGAAGGGGGAATTTGTTTTATTCCCTAGCCAGCCTGGCATTTTAAACACAGCACAACAGGAGATTATGGGCTTCCTGGGAGAAAAAAGGCCTTAAAGTACAAGCCACAACTGCATAGCCACGACGGGGTATATGGAGCTTATAGACAAACCCCATGCCTGCAAGCCCCACCCCAAACACCTTAAACTGCCAATATTGTGAACAATAGAATCAGAATGGTAGAGCTGGAAGAGGCGCCTAAGGCCATCAAGTCCAACCCTCACTCAATGCAGGAATCCACCTTAAAGCATCCCTGGCAGATGGCTGTCCAACTGCCTCTTGAATGCCTCTAATGTGGGAGAGCCCACCACCTCCCTAGATCATTCGTTCAATCGTCATACTGCTCTAACAGTCAGGAAGTTTTTCCTGATGTCCAGCCGGAATCTGGCTTCCTGTCACTTGAGCCCATTATTCCGCATCCTGCACTCTGGGATGATCGAGAAGAGATCCTGGCCCTCCTCTGTGTGGCAACCTTTCAAGTATTTGAAGAGTGCTATCATGTCTCCCCTCAGTCTTCTCTTCTTCAGGCTAAACATGCCCAGTTATTTCAATCTCTCCTCACAGGGCTTTGTTTCCAGACCCCTAATCATCCTCATTGCCCTCCTTTGAACACGCTCCAGCTTGTCTGCATCCTTCTTGAAGTGTGGTGCCCAGAACTGGAGGCAGTACTCAAGATGAGGCCTAACCAGTGCCAAACAGAGGGGAACCAGTACCCCGCACGATTTGGAAGCTATACTTCTATTAATGCAGCCCTTGTGATCATACATCTGGCCTGAGGGAGGGGCATGCCTGCCTTCACAGGGCAGCCTCTCCTGCATCAGGTGTCTTGCCCCGCTCCATCTATTTGTCCCTCATCCTGCAGCTGGAAGCCTCCCTTTCGCAACATGACAAAAGCTCTTTCCTGCAGCCGTCCCAACAGCCAGAGTGGGCGGACAGGGCCTGGAAGTGCTGATTCCACCCTCTCCTTTTGTCTGCCTTCTTGGGGAAGGACGGGGAAAGAGAGTTCCGGGTGAGTCAATGGAGTCAGGAGTAGCTCCTCACCGAAATGCAGGAGTTGTGTTGGCTTTCCCATCCTCTGGTGTTTATTCGGTGAAGAACGAGCAGCGAACTCTCAAAGTGCAAATCTCCTATTCCGAGTGGGGCGGGAGGAGAGAAAGAGGAGAATAAGGAAGATTTGCAATTTGGGAGTTGATTGCTGTCTTCCCCTCACACCCAGCAGCATACAGACATCCGAAGACTTAAAAGGCCAGTTTGCAGCAAGATAATGGAACTCTTTCCTTCAGCGGTGACTTGCTTACTGCGATTCTCCAAGGCGCCTTTTCTCCTAGGGAGAAGGGGACAATGGTTTAGGCAGAGTGCCAAGCTATCCCAGAGTCTCACAGTCACGGTGAACGGCCAGACATGTTGCAATACTGGCAGGGTGCGTGGAGCATGTCAGGTATAGGACCCTGTGGGGATTCCCAACCCACTCTCTTTGCTCACAAGCAGATGGATTGTCCCGTTCGTTATTTCTACAAAATAAATTACCTTTATTATGTCAGATTGTTTGAAGGAAGACTTGCTATGGCCCCAGAAGCCCCAATTCTACCTCCCCGGTCCCCATTTCTGACCCACATTTGGAAACTACCAGCTGGACATGATTGAGATCGGTTCCAGGCACACAATCCTGCCTCCGTCGCAAAATGTTGGCCTTTGCTCGTGCCACGGCCCCCGGGCATGTCAGCCCAAGGCACCGCTCTGATCTAAATACAGGTTGTCAGCAAGAGTCTCTCGCTACTTTTCAAATTAAAGTCTCCCTGAAAGATGGCCGCCGTGTGCCTCATATCTAAATTAACACCTTGCTGTGCCATTATTACTATGCATCTGTTACCATTTCTGGAACGGTCCTCTCATTATGTGGAAACAGAGAAAGGCAAATCGATCCCTCTGCTGGGCAGTTTGGGCAAACGCTGATGGACTGAGAGCTAGGGGTGTGCACGGAACCCCCAATCTGGATCTGTCAAATCCAGATCAGCCCAATCTGGATCTGTATGATCTGGATCCGATCTGATCTGGATCCGGATCATCCAGATCAGGCCAATTCGATCTGGATCTGTGATCTGGATTTGTGCACATCCCTACTGAGAGCCCAAAGCAACTACAGCAGCATTTCTCAACTGGGGGCCTTCACAGGCATTGGACTCTTAACACCTCTGGGAGGTACCAGATTGGGGAAGGTAGAGCTAGAGGATAGGAGGACATCATGGTGCAGTTCAGAGATGTTGTGTGGTCTCACAGATGTAGGATTTGGACTTTGGAGACCTGAGGTTGGATCATCTGGACGTAGTCATACTTAAACGTAACCCTATTGAAATTGCGGGACTCAAGTTATTAGTTGTGTTAGTCTACAATTTCAATTATTCCCAGCCAACTTTCCATCGGACCCCCATGGCTTAAGATGGTATATAGCAGCTGGGGATCGTGACCACAATATTCTTTTGTCATACAGAGCACAGAGTTAAACACCAGAGGTGGTCCTGCTGCATTTGGTAATAAGCCTCTGAAAAGCTACCCACATGTTATGTACATACAGACTCACACATAGAAACCACAAACCTGTATCTCAGCCTTCTCCAACCTGTTGCCCTCCAGATGTGTTGGACTGCAACTCCCGGAATTCCCAGCCGGCTCCCATGATTCCCAGACAACTCAGAATTCCCAGCATTTTTTTCAGAAATAAGTAAAACATAACTTCAGAAAGTAAAGATTTAACATTATTTGCAAGATCTAAAGTCTACGGGTCTAAACCCTAACTCACAGTTACCCAAATCCTTGGGTCCGGTGGTCCAGATAGGCAAGGCAGCCAGAGCGCAAAGAGAACAAGAAGCCCAAGAAGACAAGAGCTCTCACTATCGGTGCCTTTATACACTTGTTCTGGTCAAAGGTGGGGGGCCCAATGCGTGATGAGACAACTATTTTCTAATCAAAATGGGATGCATGAGTGGTTAGACCACCCATTCACCCATTAGAGGTGAGGTGTCTATCCCCCCAATGATCTCACATTTTATGCCCACGTGTTTTGGGAACATCACTAGCACTAGCACGAATGGTTTAATTTGAACCTTCTAAAAGTTTACCATCTGGGCACGTTATCTCGATTGATGCACGTCTCCCTGGTACATCTTCTTTGAACTCATGGTCATCCTTGGTCTTATCCATCCTAACACCTCCTCCCAATTGCTGCTGGTGCTCAGTGCTATGGCTTCCCCCACCCAACCAGCTTTGAGAACTTTCTTATCTGCAGACGTACAACACCTGAGGCCGAACAGTAATTTTCCTCCACCTCGTGGGCATCTGAGCATTGATTTATACCTTTGTCCACCCAAATCCTTCATCACTGAGCGATAGCCCCTCTCCCTTTCTAAAAGCCTTTAACTCCCTGATGAAAACATAAGACCCATGTTGAGTCAGCCCAAAGGTCTATCTAGGGCAGAAGCCTGTTCACACAGTGGCCAACCCCACTTATAGGACAGGAGTGCAGTAGCAGCCTCCTACTCATGTTCCCCAATAACTGGCATACCGAAGAATATTGCCTGTGATCCAGGATGTAATATATATAGCCAACATGACTAGTAGCCATTGAGAACCTTTCCCCCCGTGAATGGTATGTGATAATGTCGCCAGGGTGTTAGACACGCACCGCAACAAAAGGGGAAAGAAATGCTACCCTCCTGGTGCATTTTAAAAGGTCCATAACCAACCAGTGAAGCGATTGTCCTCTAACCATTGGATTTCTCCTTGCGATGCAGCATTTAGAAGCACAAGAAACCTACAATTTTCAAAACAAACAAAACCCACCGTCTTTATCCACCTACTGTGTGTGTGTGTGTGTGTGTGTGTGTAGAGGGCATTGCACTAGAGCTTCCGACCCTGAGGGGTTTTGTGTGTGTGTGTTTTCTAACACAGCATTCTCTGCATTTCAACCACTCTCCTAACAGCAGCAAGACGAACCAAAAGTCACACTAGAGAATTAAGATTGTAGCCTCTTTGCCTCCGGAGAAACGACGCCTCATCTTGGGCAGGATCTACACTACTGCTTTAAAACGTTTTGTAACAGTAGTGACGACTGTTGGGGCCCAGGACACACTCCACAGACAGTTTTCAAAACGTTTTCAAAGTGTCATATCCTGCTTGGTGTAGATCTGGCCTTATATTGCCTGGGTAAGAACCTGAAACAGTATTCCAGCCCCCCCAAAAATACAACTTGATTTTTATTTTATTTATTACATTTCTATACCACCCAATAGTCAAACCTATTAAAGTCATTAAAATCATTACAATTAAAACCACAAAACATTATATATAAATTAAAACTACAGTAGAAAACCAATTTTTAAAAAAACAGCAGCAATGTAAAGATTTAAAAATACAACAAATTCAGCATAGCCGGGACTGGGCTGAGCAGCAGCAGCTTTGGCCCAAAACAAAGACTGCATGTGAAGCCCATGTGAAGATTATAAATGTAACTTTGAGCTTTTAAAAATGTAGACCAGCCTTCCCTGCGCTGGTCCCCTCCAGACATGTTGTATCACAAGTCCCATCATCCACATCCTTCCCTGATCTGGTTCCTTCCAGATGTGTTGTGTCACAACTCCCATCATTCCCAGCTGGGGATGAGCCGGCTCCTTCCAGATGTGTTGTGGCACAACTCCCATCGTCCCCAGCTGGGGATGAGCTGGTTCCTTCCAGATGTGTGTCACAACTCCCACCATCCCCAGCTGGGGATGAGCAGGCTCCTTCCAGATGTGTTGTGGCACAACTCCCATCGTCCTCAGCTGGGGATGAGCTGGTTCCTTCCAGATGTGTTGCATTGCAAGTTGCAATACAACACATCTGGAGGGAACCCGCTCAGGGAAGGCTGGTCTAAAAGTTCCCCGCTTCCCCCCCCCTCAAAAAAAAGTTTCAGCTTCTACAAAAAATAAGGCTCGTAGTCCTGACAACCCCGCGCACCGGATTTCTCCACGGGCCTCCTCGCGTTTGTATTCGCCAGCCCGCCTGTCGGTCAAATTCTTCGGCGCCATCTCCGGATGGCATCTGCCTCCGACTTCGGCCTAAGCCACGCCCACACCAACCGAACGCCCCCCTTCGAGCGACTATTGGCCCCCGCGGCTAGCACTCCTCCCAGCTCCCGCCCCAGCCTGTCACGCGCAGGCGCACTTCGTCCCTCGCCGTCTCCTTTGGCCGCTCATCAGCGACTGAGGCGCTTCTCGGTCCGGCGACGGCGGACCCGTGCGGAGTCTCCCCTGAGGCGCGATGTTCCGGCGGAAGCTGTCGGCGCTCGACTACCACAACCCGGCCGGGTTCAACTGCCGAGGTGAGGCGAGCCGAGGGGAGGCTGGTAGGCCGCAGCCCCCAACCCTGCTATCGCCTCGTTCGTGGCCGGCGGCATCGTGGCGCGCATGCGCGGGCTCCTCTTGGCTCCGCCCCATGTTTCTTACTCTTGGCCACGCCCCTTTGCTGCCTTTTGCCTCCTGGCCCGACCCTCCCTCGGGGTTAATTCTCACGTTACTTCGCCTCGCGTGTACTGCGCCCCAAATTCCCCCCTTTTAGATATGCAAAGTGCTACTGATATGAATGAGAAGAATAATGAATATTAATATGAATAAGATGAATACTTTAATTAATAATTATATAAATAGGATGGCTTGGAAATGCATGTATTGTACAAGTTCAGGCCTGGTCTACACGTGCACGTTAGGTTATGTGAAAAGTCCATCGTAGGTAATCCAGTTCCTGGCACAGATTCCCATAGAAAAGTTTAAAATGGAAACTATCTAAAATTAAGACAACACACGTGGAAAGGTAAAAACAAACCTTGAGCAGACCCCCCTTTGATGTATGAAAGATGGGAGAAGGTGCCATGTGTGAGAATGGCAGCAATTGCTTGTAAACAATTTTTAAAAATTAATTCAAAAGAATGACAGGAATTGCTTTTGTGGCTGGCTGTTCTTTTTCTAAATATGATATAAAGGTAAACCATTGGGTTATGCTGCAACCCCACACTTACCTGAGAATGTCCTGTTGAACTCAGTGGGACTTCCTTCTTAATAAGCATGCACAGGATGGCAGCCTTAGTCCAAGTTTTCAAGGTAAAGCAAATCCAAAAAAATGCTTCCACTGTCTTTCCAGTTAAAATGCACATATTTATAAAACTGGAATATAAATACGCAAGTAGGAAGTGCAATAATATGTAACATACCAGAGGAAGGTAGGTATTGAATTTTTATTTTATTTTTTGGTGAATTTGGGTGATTCAATACATCATCCATTAGTCTGCTTGATTGTCCTGGCTTATACAGTTGTCCCTTACAATAATCCTATGTGATTTGGATAGTTTGGGATAAACTTTGGCATTCTCAGCGTAACTTGTATTTCTTTATTATCACAGATGAAACTGAATTCCGAAACTTTATTGTGTGGCTTGAAGACCAGAAGATCCGGCACTACAAAATTGAAGACCGAGGGAATTTAAGAAACATCCACAGTGCCACAGAATGGACAAAGTCCTTTGAAAAGGTAGCAGTGCTTGAAACCTGATGATGTCCACAAACTTGGATGGTTTTCAGTTGCATTGGATAGATTCATGATGGATAATTCTGTCAGTATATCTATTAGCCATGATGGTGGAGAATGTAACTTCCCTGTTCAGGACCGGCCTCTTGCTCTGGGATCTGCAAATTGTGTGTGAGCTTGGTAGTCAACAATTATTTCTCCTAGGAATATAGAAAATGTGTCTCTGAGCATGGGTGACTTTCTCCCACACAGAATTGAGGGAAAGGGTTTACAGAACAGACGATGTTGCTACTGCACATGTTTGAGTCCCTCTACCATTCTAGAAATTAAACATTACACTTATATCCTTCACAAGTATGCTATATATAACTAAAAAAAAAACACCACTGACTTCTTGTCCCAAAAATCCAGGACGGTTTATTCCCGTCCATCAGCTGTTCACAGTTAAAATACTTCTCCCCACATGCACACAAAACTTACAGTTCTCTTGCCTTAGGCAGCTGAAATCTATCCAACACCAGGGCTAAAATAGCTAGTGAGCACAATCATTAACTCTAGAAAAGAAATCCACTCCAGATTTTTCAGCCAACCCTTCCTCACAAGAATTCCATTAAAGGAACTCATTTCCTTTAATCAGTCTTGGGAGGACAACAGCAAGGGAGTTGGAACATTCCCCCCCCCCATTCTGGGGTGAGAAGTGTGGGTGGGAGAGGCCAGGTGGGATGCACCCTACTGCAGAGGACGTGAGCTGGGGGAAGAGAAGGGACTTTTTGACTTTGCTGAGGAAACGCGACGTGGCAGTGGGAATTAAAGTAAAAAAAAAATACTGCTGTCTGCTCCCACTCAGTCAGTCAATCCTAAAACTGCAAGATGTGGGAGGATTAGTGACACAGCAGCAGAGATGGGTCTGGCCATCTAATTTAGTTGTTAATTGGGAAAATGTTAGCAGCATGTTTATAACGCAACACACTGTGGCTTCTTCTGGCGGCAGACTGCATCCCAGTCATGGTTGCAGGAAACAAATGCTTGATGGCATGACAGGGGTCTAGAAACAAAGTCCCATGAGGATAGACTGAAAGAACTGGGCATGTTTAGCCTAGAGAAGCCTAGAGAAGAGATGACAGCACCCTTCAAGGACTTGAAAGGTTGTCACACAGAGGAGGGCCAGGATCTCTTCTCGATCAACCCGGAGTGCAGGATGCGGAATCATGGGCTCAAGTGACAGGAAGCCAGATTCCGGCTGGACATCAGGAAAAACTTCCTGACTGTTAGAGCAGTATGACGATGGAACCAATGACCTAGGGAGGTGGTGGGCTCTCCCACACTAGACATCTTCAAAAGGCTCTAGTGTCAGGTGTGCTTTGAGATGGATTCCTGCATTGAGCAGGGGGTTGGACCCGATGACCTTATAGGCCCCTTCCAACTCTACTATTCTGTGATTCTATATTTGTGGACACTCGCCTTTGATTAACAGAATTGGGGGTCAAATTCAGGATGGTTATCCCTGGCCATAGTTCGAGATAAGAGTGCTGGACTAGGTGGAGTTCTGATGTGATCCAGCAAACATCTTATATAAGAATACAGTAGCGTAAGGCTTGTTACTTGAAATCTACCAGACTGATTTTGCTCATTTTTGTTTTAAACTGAAGCTTGAGTGTAGATGTGTAGAACATTTAGGAAGTCTGTAAAAGTTCAAAGCTCGAGCTTAAATAGCCAAACAGCATGCTTCAGTGCCCTGGCCAGGAGCCTGAAGTAGTTTAGGAACTATAGCTCCCATGTTAGAACATAAGAAGAGCCCTGCTGGATCAGACGAAGGGTCCATCTAGTCCAGCACTCTGTTCGTGCAGTGGCCAACCAGCTGTCGACCAGGGACCCACAAGCAGGACATGGGTGCAACAGTACCCTCCTTCCCATGTTCCCCAGTAACTGGTGTATGTAAGCTTGCTGCTTTGGATACTGGAGGTAGCATATAGCCATCAGGACTAGTAGCCATAGATGGCCTTCTCCAAGAATTCATCCAACCTCCTTTTAAAGCCATCCAAATTGGTGGCCATCACTATATCTTGTGGTAGTGAGTTCCACAGTTTAACTATGCACTGTGGAAAGAAGGACTGTAGTCGTACCTGGTTGTCACCCTTCAGAGACAGGTGGAAAGGACCGAGGGGGTTGGCCCCGCCAGGCTTTTCAGAAGTCTTGCTGTGGCACTCAATGAAACCATGCGCAAGCATTTTCCAGGCTGCTACAGTAGTACATGAAGGCATCCTGTATCTTTCACCAGAAGCAGAGTACAGGAGTAAGAAGGTACTCTGAGCATGAATGAGATAAAATCAACAGACTAATTTGTCTTCTCCATTAAATTGTCTGCACGCGAACAGTGCAAAGATGTGGCCAAGTTTCCAGTCCCAGACGTTGCTGCTGGGTCTGTTTGCTGGCATTCCTCTACCTTCTCAGTTGCCTTCTGCCTGCCAGAAGCCTGCCCTTCATGCACACTTGGGGAGAAATGCCATGCTTGGCTCAGCCTGGTTTTGAGGCATTTCCCCAAAGGCGTTAGAGCCATTTAGGCAGGTGATGGTTCTGTTGAACGTAACAGCTTTGATTGGTTTTTTTTAAAAAAAAAATGAACAGCAGGTGTGAGCCTGTGATTATGTTTGGGTTATGTGAGTGCCAGCCAGCAGGCGTGTGAGAGCTTGCTGAGCTTCATTTTTGGCCCTTTTTGAGGGTTGGAAATGCCCCATGCGCGAACCACCCGTGACATCTACCACAAAACCTGTGAAATGGACAGGAGTGTCACAAAACCACAAAGCTGTGCTTTGGCATCCCTTTCGTTGGCTTCATGCAGAAGCAAAATTTCCACATATTGTTTGTTAGGGCTTTTTCCCCTGTCCGGGTTAAACTTCGGACGGCATTCCTGGGATTCCCAGGCGGTCTCTTATCTGAGCACTGGCCAGGCCTGGACCTGCTTAGCTGCAGGAACGTTGTTGCATCTCGTGATTTCAGGCCTGGCCCAAGGCCTGGCCATGCTGTTTGTTTGCGGCATATGTACTGAAGCCTTACATTGGAAATAATCAATATTTGCTGTACTTGGCATGAAAAGCGCTGAAACGAACCAGACTAGGCAGGGCAACAACACCCCCAGGACTTTCTTCACAGTCGTCTGTAAAGCTGCTGTCCCGGGCAAAACCTGCAGCCTTTACTGATTTCTTGTTAATCATTAAAGTTCTCATTTCAATCTCCTTTTTTTCACAGTACCTTAAAGATGTGAATTGCCCCTTCACCGTACAGGAACGACAAGAAACCATTGATTGGCTTCTGGGATTGGCAGTTAGGCTTGAGTACGGGGACAATGGTAGGTTTGACTTCTCACCCTCTCTTGTGCTGAAAAGAGGTAGATGATGGCTTTAATTTCAAATTACAGTTTTATTTTTTTAAGCTGAAGCAGAGAGAGATCAGGAGGTACACTTAAACTAACATTGGGTGCATTTGGACGACGCTTTAGTCCACGGAGAGGAAATAGTCCACTCCACAGATGGCTATTTCCGGGGCGCCTTTGGGAGACACGGAAGTGCTGTTCTGTGGAATGGACTATTTCCATTCTGTGGAGCTGTTGTCTCTTCCTCCCCCCCTCCCCGGTCCTCCCCACCCAATGGCGGCGCTGGTTACCGCTTACCTTACCGGGGTGCTGCCATTCCGTGGGGAGGAGCAGAGGGGGGAGGAGAGACTCACTGCGTGGAGATGCGATGCACCCATTGCCGAGCGATGGCCACAGCAGCGGATCAATCTCACTTGTCAAGAGGATAGAGGGCTCCACCAGGGCTTCTTTGTCTGGCGACAGTCACTGCAAAGGGCGCGCCATGGCCATCACTGGAGGCTGGATCGCGTGCCCTGACGCATGAGGAGACGGTTCCGAAGCCCCTTGCTTCTGCGGCGGGGATGGCACGTTTCCCCGCAGGCTGCCGCCGCAGAAGCAAGGGGCTTAAGAATGGTCTCCTCATGCATCAGGGCACGCGATCCAGCCTCTGGTGAAGGACGCGTCAGCTGAGAGACGTCATCCCTCACGGGATCACGTGGCTTGGCGCCAATGTGCCCTTCCCCATCCGGGCCGGGGCAACAGGGAAGTGATAGCTTGTGAGCGTCAGCACTCCCTGCTCTCTGCTTTGAAACTAGGTGGGGATGGAAGAGGCACCGCCGACACAGCTGATGCCCTCTCAGTGGAGAAGTTCTCTCTGCGCTGACATGTCCTTCGCCCTCGTCTCCATAGCAACAGGGACGGGGACGGCTACAATAGCGTCGCCTGCTGCCCCGTTGCTATGGAAATGACAGCGACGCAGGGACACGCAAGGATCTGAGCTGCTGCTGTGAACAGCAGGATGGATTCTGTCACGTCCAATCTCCATTCGCGAGACCCCTAACCCTTTGCTGAGGCAGGCGGATGCCTGCGCGTCCAATTCCCCTGCATCCCTCCTGCCTCAGCAAAGGGTTCCCTGTCTGTTCTCGCAAAGGGGGACAGGATGCAACGCAGAAGGATCCTTCCTGCTCCTCACAGCAGCAGCTCGGATCCTTGTGTGGGCCTCCGTCGCCTCGATATTGGCGGGTGGGTTTCTCCCGCCATTGGACATTTCGCAACCAGCCGCGAGAGGCATCCTTTGCTCCCCACCCCCCGATCCCTTTGGGGATTTATTTATTCATTTATTTATTTATTACATTTGTATACCTCCCCATAGCCGAAGCTCTCTGGGCGGTTTACATAGGATTAAAACAATTAAAAACAATATATAAAAATTAAAACAGCAAAAACATACAACATACACACAATACACACATACATTTTAAAACTGCTACAACAACCCCAAAAGCTACAAAAACAAACCCAGGCTCCTCAGATATTGCCAAATGCCTAAGAGAAGAGGAAAGTCTTGACCTGGTGCCGAAAAGATAACAATGTTGGCTCCAGGCGGGCCTTGTCAGGAAGATCGTTCCACAATTGGGGGGCCACCACAAAGAAGGCCCTCTCCCTTGTTGCCGACCTCCGATCTTCCCTCGGAGTAGCTCGAGGGGATGGAAGGGCCTCCTTCTATCCCCGCGAGCCTATCTCCAGATGGATCGGGGGGTGGCAAGAGACGTGCACGTCCCTGGGAGTGTGTGGGGCCCTGCAATTGATGGCGCCCCACCAGGGACGACATGTGCCCATGCCGGGAAGCCTGTGGGGAGCTAAGGATCGTGCCACCCCACCATTGGATGGCACGATTGGGCCTCCCCAAGCGCTTGCTGGCACCGGATTATTTCCCCTGGAGTCCCATTGGGCTAGAGTGGCCGGGGTTTGTGCCGCTCTTGCCTCACGACTCTGTTGGCAGGGGAAATAATCAACGGAGCCCACCACACGACAAGATAACCAACGATTGTGCAGATAGTCAATTCTGCAAACCATTGGTTATCTCCGTTGGTTATTTGTTTGGAAATAACCAACCGTGGTGTGGTTTTTGCTCAACAGATGACACAATAGTCAACTGTGGACTGTTTAAGCAATGGTTGATTAAATAATCCACCATTGACTAACGTGTTGTCCGAACTGAGTCATTGTAGTTTCATGTTAATTTGTGGCTTTAATTTGTAAGGTGCTCAAAGAGAATGCTCCTTTATTTCACTCCTGGGACTACCGTCCTGTGGCACATGAAGCACTGAAGTTGCACTCCTGTGCGCAATTACCTGGGAGTTCAGCTCATTGAACTCAATAGGCCTGCACAGGATTGTACTGCTGTAATTCATTTACTATCACATCAGCTTTGTCAGACGCATGGACAGCAAAGGTGTTAAATGTGGGGAGGGGATGTGGAAGGGGGGGACTTATGCAGGGCAAGATTGAAAAATAAAAGAACCTTTCCTAAAAGCAAAGATGCTTCACTCTGACTGCCTTTTGAGGGTAACAAGATTCAATTACCAGGCATTAGGTTGGTCACCGGTACACCTAGGGGTGACTATCACACCAGCTTTAAAATCACTCCACTGGCTGCCCATTAATTTCCGGGCGAAGTACAAAGTGTTGGTCATTACCTTTAAAGCCCTACATGGTTTGGGTCCAGGTTATCTGCCGGATCGCCTTCCCCCATACAATCCGCCCCACACACTCAGGTCCTCTGGGAAGAATTTATTACAGTCGGCCAAGACTAGGCTGACAACCGTTACCCAGAGGACCTTCTCTTCTGCCGCTCCAGACTGTGGAACGGCCTGCTGGGAGAGATCCGCCAACTTAACAGTCTCTCTGACTTTAAGAAAGCCATAAAGACTGATCTCTTCCGGCAGGCCTATCTAGTTGAATTTTAAGAGTTTTATTGTTATTTTAATAATGTATTAGTTTTGTATGTTTTAAATCAGTTTTATGTATTTTATATCATTTGTATTTGATGTTGTTCCCCGCCTCGATCCAGAGGGAGAGGCGGGTAAGAAATAAATGATGATGATGATGATGATGATGATGATGATGGTGGTGATGATGATGATGATGATTGCAGCTCCTTGGCTCAAGCGTGGCCAAACCTTTGCAGGCCACAGTCAGCCTATTAGCCTTTCCCTCTCGTTGTTTTTTACAGGGGTGGACCAACATGGCTAACCTCCTGGAACTTAGTTCTTCTTAAAGGGTTTACTTAAATAAAGGTGATAATACTTTGTGGTCATTTAGTCCCATTGGCTGCTGCCTAAAAGCTTCGTGGTATCCGAAATGACGATGTAGCATGTAAAAATATATATATTTTAATGGAAGCACGTGGCTGCAATAAAATGCTTTCCAGTCCAGTTTGTTTAAGGCTGTGGTCTTGAACAGATGGATTCAGACGTCCATTAAGCGCCGTCGTAATCACCGTGGGCTAACTTTGAAGGACGTGTGCTTAAAGAGACCGAAGATTTTAACTCCAGGATTTGGCGTTGAATTAGCTGCAAGCTAGCTTTGTTCTGCCCGGCGCTCAATTACTACTCGGGGCAGAACGATTCGTTTGACAAACACATGAGAGCCTGGGAAACTGGTGCTCTGCCAGACAGCTGCAAATTGGCAGGGGAACCCATCCCATCCCTGCCGGTTGCTTTTTCCTTGACACCGTCTCCCTGCAGCTGTTTTCTCACTTGGTCAGTTACCGGAGTGAGGGCATTGTAGGGAAAAGCAAGGCGGGTAGTGGGAAGGTTAAGCGCCCCCTTTTCTGCCTGTCACTTCTCCTCTTCACAGATCTTCCTCTCCTTCCCAGCATGCAACTGTTCTGAGTCCTGCATCCAGGGCTTTTCCTGGCCTTACATTTTCCAGAATTTGGGCAACACTTTTTAGTTTCCAGCTCTTCGAGAAAAGGCGTTGTTTTCTTTCACTGAACACAGTATCAGCTGCTACCGTGGCTTCATCGTTGTTATTATTATTATTAGTGATTAACCAGCATCCGGAACAAAGTCTATAGACAACTCGGACAGCTGCTGCAATTCTGTACGCAAGCTGTTCTCGTGGATGAGAATAATGCTTCAATGCTGCTTCCTTTTGTTGGCCTGGAGCTTTCTTTCATTTTTAGCTTGTTCTTCATTTCCTCTGACCTTGTCATTCATGGGCCAAACTGGCTTTTGTTTCAACAGCTGACAAGTATAAGGATTCCACGCCTGAGGGGGCTAAAAATACAGATAATGCGGCCAAAAATGCAGAGCCCCTGATAAACTTGGATGGTGAGTGAAGATGCAACTTATTTTTTTTTTCCTGTAAAAGATAACACCTGGATTGAGCAAGCACAAAGAGACATTCAGGCTGTTGCTTTTGGAACCAACTTGTAAGTGTGTGTGCTTTTTGACAGTGAACAATCCTGACTTTAAGACGGGCGTGATGGCTTTGGCGAACCTCCTTCAGATCCAGCGTCACGATGACTATTTGATGATGCTGAAGGTGAGTTTGTTGATATATTAATATTTCTTCTTGATTGAAATACTATCTGCAATAGTTTAAAAGACTTTTTAAAAAAATGGTTTGCATAAAGTTGCTGTCGACCCTCCACCCACCCGGGAAAGTTTCTAAACTTGCCAACTAACGCTTCTGTTTTATTAGACAGCCTTGAAAGATTTGGTGGAGGGTGGAATGGGAAGGGGCCTCATAGGTTATTGTCTAGTCACTTCTTTGAGAAATAGGCTCAGTTCACACGACACGTTTCTCTGCGCAGTGTGAACACTCAACAATTGAGTTTGTAGGGGGTACTCACCACACAACATGTTCAACTCCACCGTTTTGTGATTGTGGACTACCGTGGGGTTGAGTGAAGTCAACGCAGCGTTTGAGTGACAGTTCCTCTGGCCTTTCTTTTCCCCCGGTCCTCCCAATGGTATCCCATCAACCATTGCTGCAAAAAATCCTAGTGGCTGTCCTAGAGTGGCACTCGCTCCTTTCGCCACTCTTGCCAGAGAACTCTGTAGCCAATGGAAAAAGGTGACTCAGTGCAACATGAAACTCCACCGAGCCCTCCACACAACATGCAACACAACGGTTGTGCAGGAACGGTTGTGCATGGAGTGTTTTGTTTTAAACAAGCTCCACCGTGTGGTGGAGTTTTCCCTCCAGACAACACATTTCTCAACGGTGGTATAAAAACTCCATGGTGGAGTTCTAAAACAACCATTGAGAAACGTGTTGTCTGAACTGAGCCATAATGACCTCTTCCCTCAAGTGATGCTGGTCTATCTTGACAAATGCCTCCTTTCCTACCTTCTGCTCTTCATCGTTGAAAGATTTTCCCAATATTTAACCTAAACATTACCTTTTAGGGACAAGATGACCTTGTCCCACTGATATGCTATATCTTAAACTAGGAAAGCATCCCCAGTGTTTACCCTGAGTCTGCTATCTTGTCATTATAAACTATTCGAAGAAACTCTAATCTTGGAAGGAAAGAATTCTGCAGCTCAGTCCAAAGCCTGCTTACCCAGATGTAAGCCCCACTGACTTTGTTCAGAAGAGCTGACTCCCAAGTAGGTGTGTGCTTTGGGTCTCAGCCTTAGGGTCATGCATTTCCCCAGTTCCTGCTTTAGGTTAAATTTAGGCTTGCTACAGGTTTTCATTTGCTTTCACTTCATTTTGGTTAACGGTTTGGGAGATCAGGCCTTCTGTAGGTTCTGCACTGGCATGGGGGAAAATGGGTTACCCTTGCAATAGGGTTCTTGGCCTCTACCATTGCAGAGGCACAACTTGTAGTGACCCTGGGGGATCCTTTGTAGCCTTGGAAACAGGTGCTGTAGTCATTTCTGCTACTGTGAAACAAAAAGCCAAAAGGAGAACAATAATAGAATGGTAGAGTTGGAAGGGGCTTGTAAGGCCATCAAGACCAACCCCCTGCTCAATGCAGGAATCCACCTTAAAGCATCCCTGACAGATGGCTGTCCAGCTGCCTCTTGAAGGCCTCTAGTGTGGGAGAGTCCACGACCTCCCTAGGTCATTTGTTCCATTGTTGTACTGCTCTAACAATCAGGAAGTTTTTCCTGATGTCCAGCCGGAATCTGGCTTCCTGTCACTTGAGCCCATTATTCCACGTCCTGCATTCTGGGATGATCGAGAAGAGATCCTGGTCCTCCTCTGTGTGACAACCTTTCAAGTATTTAAAGAGTGCTATCACGTCTCCCCTCAATCTTCTCTTCTCCAGGCTAAACATGCCCAGTTCTTTCAGTCTCTCCTCATCCAAGTCAGGTCAGAAAAAAAGGGAGAAACAAGTTCTCAGGATGCAAAAGATGTTTCAATTCAAAGCCCGACACGTTTTGGCCTGAATTCTTTAAAACGTCTTCCTCGGGGGGTTGTTAGAAGATTTCTGCAACAATACTTCTGGCAAGCTAATTGCCTCCTTTGCTAATCAATGGTGACTGAGTATTGCTGCTTTTGTGACCATCCATTCGTGTCTGTAGTTCTATTCGGTACCAAGTTCTTCCTACGGAATGTGGTGGATGGTACGTGGACTAGCTGGCAGACCCCCAGTGAGTGGGCACTAAGAGAAATACAAGTGGCCAGCCATTCCCAGAATGAAGTCTTTAAAATCCATTATTATTATTATTATTATTATTATTATTATTATTATTATTTATATCCCACTTTTCAAGGTGTTTTACAAGATTAAAACATGTACAGTTAAAACATATAAAATAAGTTTACAAAAGTTAAAATAGAATTAAACCTACAGTAAAATCAAAAACATTTTTAAAATTAAAAACAGTAACAGATTTTCCAAACAAAACAAAACCATACATCAACACAGGTCCAGAGTATTTCCAAAAGCCTGCTGGAATAAAAAGGGTTTTGCCTGCCTCTGGAAGTGCAGCACAGAAGGAGCCAGACTAGCCTCCCTAGGAAGGGAGTTCCAGAGCCTTGGAGCAGCCACCGAGAAGGCCCTCTCCCACGTACCCATCAGGTGTGCCTGGGATGTTGATGGGACTGAGAGAAGGGCCTCCCCAGAAGATCTCACAGCACGGGCAGGCTCATATGGGAGAATGCGGTCTTTCAGATGTCCTGGACCCGAGCCATAGAGGGCTTTATAGGTGATAACCAGCACTTTATTGTTGCAAGGGCAGGCTTTGAAATGTGCCAGCGGTGGCTAGGGTTTGCGCAGGGCATTTCAGTAAACAAAACATGATAGGAAAGCTTGTTGGAATTCGGACATCACCCTTTGCCTCATGGCGGTTGTGTTTCGAGGCTGTGGTGTACATACAGGTAATGTCCCCAGGCACCTTATTCAGATGATAAGCTTCTCAGGCAAGGATCTTTCTCCTTTTCCTAGGACAGCCTTCCCCAACTTGTTGCCCTCCGGCTGAATTGTACTACAACTCCCAGCATGCCCCAGCTGGTTGTAGTCCCAACACAGCTGAAGAAAGCTGTCCCAGATGATGTGTTGTAAAGCACCGTGTACGCTGGCAGCACTGTATAATTTGCCACTGCGTGCCACGCTGGCTCCTGCAAATGCTTGCAGGTGGTTGCAGGTGGGCTCGAGGAATTCACTTGGACTTCACGTGGGCCACTTTCTTTTTTTCCTTCCCCAGGCAATTCGCATCTTGGTTCAGGAGCGCTTGAGTCAGGATGCCGTCGCAAAGGCGAATCAGTCAAAAGAGGTACGTCTCTGTACATCCTTCAGTTTTGGCCTCTTTCCGTGGCTTTATTTCAGTGTGTTTCTAATATTTAAACAGGCTGCCTGTAAAGATTATAAACAGCAGCAATCCGGGACGTCGTACATAGAAAGGCTGCACAGAAAAGGTCGTCTTTCAGAAGCAGCCACAATACTGGGCAGTTAGTTAAATAGAAAGCTCCTCTTTTCAGAGAGAACCTAATAAAGGCCCCATTTAGCATATGTAGTTGGAGCAATGAATACGAACTGGCCAGAGGCATCCAAAAGCTTCTTTGGAGGAATCTGTTTTTAGCCGTTCACAGATTTGCTTCGGCGTTCCTCAAACAGAGGCCTTCTCCAAAGCTGTCCAGCTAAATCTATAATTCTGTAACGGAATACACACGTTGCCTAATGTCATGTATCCATGACAATAGTACGAGTGGCTTTGTTCAGTCAGTGGCAGCCAGACCAAATTGGGGCACATTCAGAAGGTTAAACCCTGTTCTGTAGCATCTAGGACTAGAAGCAGCTAGTAGGACTGTGCAAGCATCGGGCCTCGGACTTTTGAATCCGAAGTCCGGAGGCCATTGCCTCGCCCACTCCCAGGCCCCGGAAATGTCTACAACTCCCAGCATACAGTGCCTGGGAGGGCTAGACTTACCGGGGCCCAGGAGCAGAGGGTAGAGCTGTCATGGTTGCTGCCCTTACCCACACCTCGGCATGGATAGCTCTGTGTTCCCAGCACCATTGCATCCTCCTGGCACACAGCGCCATTGTGTCCTTTCCGGGAAGAGATCTCACGAGATTGCCAGCTTCCCCGTGAGAAAGCCGGCAGTCTTGTGAGATCTCTGGTGGGGAAGCCGGCAATCTCGTGAGATCTCTTCTCGGAAAGGACGCAACGGCGCCGGAAAGGACGCGACAATGTCATGCACCAGGAGGACGCACTGGTGCAGGGAACACAGAGTCGCCCGTGCCAAGGAGCAGGCAATGGCGGCAACAACGACACCTCTACCCTCTGCTCCTGGGCCCCGGTAAGTCCAGCCCTCCCAGGCACTGTGTGCTGGGAGTTGTAGACTTTTCTGGGTCCTGGGAGTGGGTGAGGAAATGGCGGATCCGCCATTTTAGGATGAATCCGTCATAAAGCGACCTTCAGATTCGGAAGTCCAAGGCTTGCACAGTCCTATTCACAAGGACCACCCCTTCCTGTATATATCCTCTCGGTGCACTCAGTTCACATTTCTCCCCCGGTATTTTATTGTCAGCCATGTTCAGCGTTACTTTAGTGGAAAGGCAGAGGGTATACGTTTAATAAACACTATTTTTCACCTTGTTTTGTCTTTCATTGCGATTTTGTAAGGTGATGCTTTAAGTTTTGTTTGCAGGCAGCTTTGAGTTTATTCCCTAAAGAAAGGTTTGATGGAATCTCTTAAAATAAACAATAAAAATAGAAATGGGCAGGGATGGGAGAAACCTCTGCCCAGCCCCTGGCGAGCCGCTGCCAACCCACGGTCTGATTCCACATCAGGTGAGATCATCCGCTGCTGCTAAATTAAATTGAATGGGTTGAAAGGCAGATGACTCAGCCCCTCACAGTTCTGGAGTCATCAGGCAGCTCCATTGTGGGAAGAACTGCTTTGTACTCCTCCTAGGTATCTACGTACCTTTCCAAGGGGCTTAACATCATGGCCTGCAAGTACGTGGAAGCAAGGCCAGGAAGATCCTGGTTATCCAGGCACTTCACAATGGAGGCTTCCTTTGGAAGGATTTGCTCAGTAAACGGGAATGGCACCCTTTCATTTAGCCCCCGTTCACACGATCAGGGGGGAGGGAGAATAAATCATCCACAGAGCAGGGAGGGATAGGAAAGCCACGACATGGGTGCCCATCACATGACCACTGCCACCACAGAGCCCCGTGGTTTACCTACCCCTCACCGCTCCACGGATCACTTCGCAGCCTCCTGTCCTTGCGCCCGCCTATCCCAGCAGGTGCTGCGGAGCGAATCGGGACGCCGCAGCTGTCCGGTGGGCCACACAGCCCTACAAAAAGACTTAAGCCGGCAAGGGCGTTGCTGGAAGCGGCGGTTACTCTCGACAGCGGGCCCTGTCATTGACACCGTTGTTGTTTTTTTAGCAGAAATACCAACGGCGTTCAGATGACACAGGAACCACTGTGGAAGCCCACTAACCCTGCTGCGGCAGATGGGTAGCGGACATGTGTAGTCCGCCCATCTTGGGAATGGGGGGGAAACACCCGCCATGTAACACGCTAACCCACCATGCGTCGCGTGTTTGGGCAGCCCGCAGTGGGTTCATGGGTTGTCTGAACAGGCCCTTAGAGAGCAGTCGCACAACAGGAACGGCCGTGGCTCGATATAGTTCTCCCTTAATATTTAACCGTTCCTTTTCAATTACGTTCTGCCTCTCTCCTTCCTTCCAGGGTTTGCCCATCGCCTTAGACAAGCACATCCTTGGCTTTGACACAGGAGGTAAGCTGCCCTTTAACATTTCTCCCTCCTAGGCCTTTCCGCACCATTGCTGTATTGCACAGTATGCACACTTCTTTTTCTTCCGTTGCACAGAATCCTTTCATCCTTTCTTCCAAGGTTGTGCTTGGGTTGTAGTGAGGTGATGGCCCTGTGTGCTGAGAAAACAGCATTTCCTGCCCGGGGGGGATCCATTGCTGCCCTCCGGCCAGGGGCGTTTGTGGGGGTGACTGAGCGGCTCATCACAGGGGACTCCCAACTTTCCCCGCAATCTGTTGTAGATGGGATTGAGAGCTTGGTGAGTGTCCTGCCAGCAGGTTTGGCCCCTGCTGGCATCTCTAACTGTGGCCTGTTCCAGCCTTATGAGCTGAGCAGAGCAGACCATTCTGGGCTTGATGGACAGTTAGTATGGTCATTGAGCAGATTTCTTTCCGAGTAGGGTACTTGGGAGGGCCCCTAGCTCAGCGGTAGAGCGCCTGCTTTGCATGCTGAAGTCCCCAGGTTCAATCCCCAGCATCACCAGGTGGGGCTAGCAAGGAATCCTGCCTGAAAACCTGGAGAGCAGCTGCTGCCGATCTGTATTGACAATAGTGGGCTAGGTGAACCGATTAGGCAGCTTCTTACATTCCTATCTTTTTAAATGACCATTGAAGGCGTTAGCTCCCCTCACGTGCCTCCCTTGCCCTGGCCGAAAGAAGAAGAACTTGGGAGATGGAACTTTTGTCCTCACCCATCAGCCAAGACCTGGTCTGGGTAGGTTAAAGGTCTCCTTGCATGTGTACATTGGATTTGTGATGGGCTGGCGTTATCTCAACCTGTTTTGAGCAGAAGATTGCCCAGAAGAGCCTGTGCTTTGTTCCAATGTACCTGTATATGTGGTTTCAGGGAGTCTGTGTGCCTGCTTCCGGACAGTTAGCTGTCCTTCGTTCAGGGCATGGTCAAGTCACTTGTTTATAAAAGGCTTCAGTGCGATGGACTGCATTAAAAGCCAGCTCATCGTAGAGACTTGGCCCACTGTCCACAGGCAATGGGGACCTTAACCTGGGCCTTGTTTCTTTCCCTCTTTCCTCCCCGCCAGACGCTGTTCTCAACGAAGCTGCTCAGATCCTCCGGCTGCTGCATATAGAAGAGCTCCGCGAGCTGCAGACAAAGATCAACGAAGCCATCGTAGCGGTTCAGGCAATTATCGCCGATCCAAAAACCGACCATAGACTGGGCAAGGTTGGGAGATGAGCGAACAAAAGGTTTCTGGCTTCCTCGTGTCGCTGGCACAGGGTTAGGGGACTCCTCCAGAAACCTAGCATGCAAATCGGAAAGGATACGGCTCCCGTGTTTGGAAAGAAACCAATGGCGAGTGCCCAGCACACCCACTAAATACAATTTTTTTCTTTACATAAATAAAGCTTGGATTAAACAGATCCGAACTGTTATCCTTTAGCAAGAGAAGCCAAGTACAACAGGGGCTCCGATCTCCGCTTTGAGTTCATTTGTTCAAAGGGCAGGTGGCAGACTCGTACATTAAGATATTATTATTATTATTATTATTATTATTATTATTATTATTTATTTCCTGGGGGGTTTTGTTGCTGTTTTATAGTTAGCCAAATTGTGGTATAATTCCTAACCTGGTAGGCTGTCAAAGAGAAAGCTGAAGTGGCCTAACAAAAAATCCAAAACATTTTTTTTATTTATTTATAATTCATGAAATGATCTAAAAAACATGAGAAGATACAGTCAGGAATTCACACACACACACACATTCGCCCATTCTCAGAATTAGGGGTGGGGGATAAATTTGAACAAGCTCATTCTAGCATATTCTCATATAAATACTAAAAAAAAGACATGCAGTGATGCCGAGGCGACATGTGGGACCGCACTGTGTTTTCCAAACACCCTTAACAGCATTGCACGGCTCCTAAATACAAACACGGCCAGGTTTCCCACCGACCTCTTAAGGCACTGCTGCGGAAGCCATTGTAGGCTGTTTCCCTGACTGAGCTAAGATGGTTCCCTTCCCACGTCGCTGATTTAGAAAGTGTAGAGTCTCTTGTGTTTTCCAATAAAATAACAGTGGATTAAGGATATGTTTATATGGTCATAATTATTATTTTTTACAAAGTTGCTCTCATCAGCAAAAAGAGAATAGTATTAGCCCCATCATCAATAGCACCATTTCTTTTTGGCAATATATAAAAATGTTTTCCTTTTGTAAAAAAAAAAATTTAATAAAAATACAGTAGTAAAGATTTGAGGTATAACTTAAAAATATTGGATAATTTTGCTCTTAAGTTAAACCGCTTAATTCCCTTCAGTACAGATCACTGGTTGTCCTGATGTAGTTAATGTCAGGAGGAGGGGGCGTTCTTCCAGCTGTCACTGTGGAACCTTTCCCTTCTCCTTCCTTCCATGTACCTGGTAGCTTATTTTCTTCCTGCAAAAATACAGAAACAAGTGTTACCTTAAAGGGCCCGATTCTAAAGGTGTAACACAGATCTGTTTAGGGAGGCTTGGGTCAGAAAGAGGTAAGCTCTTCCCTATCACTGCCGGCTCTTTTGAACTCATAGGTGACGTGCCTTCGGCGGACGATGGGATATCCCCCCCCTCAACCCTCCTCTGTATACAGGTGCTTGTAGAGTTCCACTATGCGGTTAAAATAAAGAGTTTTGGGAGCCACAAGCTCAAGAAAGTCCTCAAAGCTCTAGAGGACAGGCTGGCAGGGGATGATGGGAGCTGTAGTGCAACACATCCAGAGGGCTCCATGTTGGGGAAGGCTGCTCTCCAGGAAAAGCCAGAATAATCCCTGAATTTTAAGGAGGCCTATTGCAAAATAGTTTGAGAACCTCTGCCGGAAAGCACTAAAATAGCCGTTTGCCATCTATTTGCATATGGCTATCGGAGTCTGCTGCTTTCGCTGGAGTTGTGCCAAATGTTTTCCCCGAAATCCTTTCAAAGAACCACGCTGGATCAGACCACGATCCATTTAGTACAGCATTCTGTTTGCACATATACCCCAAGAGGAAGCCCAACAGTATGACATGAGGGTAATAGCACCCTTCTTGCTCGCGTTCCCTAGCAATTGGGACAAATTCTTAAAACATATTTGACTATATGAAGCAGTATGTAAGTACTACAAATAATACTGGGGATTCCGGCCATCTTGTAGCAACTGAGAGCCTTGTCCTCCATGAAGAGGGAGAGATGTGCTTTCACGGAGGGCGAGGTTTGCAATAGACTGGTAGCTTTTGGTAGCCAGTTCATGACGCCGCTTTCCTTCCCTTTGTTTAGCTGCGTGCCGGCCTCTTTCCTGATCAATCAGGATAATGGCATCACAGAACATGTGATGGAAGACATCACAAATCAGATTGCGCCCAGTCTTAACGGGGTGTGAGGGGGAACCTATTGAGACATTTCTGTGGCTAAGGCAAGTAGGCTATGAATCCCTGTTCCACTGCACAGTCACTCCAGCAGCATGGGCAGGAAATCGGATTCTCATGGGGCAACTGACTAAGGCGTCTTGGACTGTATGTTTATGTTTACGTTTGTTTATTATGTTTATATCTCGCCTTTTTTCCTCCCGGAACCCGAGGTAGGTTGGGCTGAGAGTCTGTGACTGGCCCAAAGTCACCCAGGGGGTTTCCACGGCTGAGTGGTGACTAGAACCTGGATCTCCTGACTCCCAGTCCAACGCTTTAGCCACTACGCCACACTGACTGCCTTGGCTATGGGACACCTTCCCTCTTTGCGCCTGACACCCAAACAAGAGCAAATAGACCTGCAGCCCCGTTGAGAAAGGTGACTACAAAAGGGAGGGGAATTTCTGGCAGGGAGCAAAACTGTTTGGGAAAGGAGCCAGCCCTCCCACCACCCGCCCGTTTTGGCAAAGCTCCCCAGTGTTTTTTCGTTTACCTCCTGGGCAGTATGGGTGAACCACCGTTATTCCGTAGAGATGTGTCCTCTGTTCTGGGAGGTATTCACCCGTAAAAGCACCATTGTCTTTGTTCACAGCTATAACACCATCCCTGTGCAGAAAATTAAACGGAAAGCGATTTCTGCCAAATGCAACACCTCTCTTTGATGAACGGTTTCCCACCTGCTTTGCAAGAGCGAGAAGAGTTAATTCTAGTGCTCTTGGTCCTGTGTTCGGATTAAGGTGTAAGGCAAGATGGCCACAGCTAATGGAAGCCTCCTTGAGTGATGAAATGGTGGGATGCCCTTCATGCCAGGAGCACCAGCGAGCAGTTTTGGAGGCCTGATTCTACCCCGTTTTACTAGGTAACTGTTAAGGAGAAGACCTATCCCGCGGCGGCTTTGTGGCGTCCAAAATGGGCGTGCAAAGTGGCCAGCTATAGCGTGAGAAAGAGATTAGCCCAAAACTGTAGGCCACTTCTACTGGGAGAAACGTTTGCTAACAGCCTTGCTCACACATGATCTGTATCTCAGCCCGCCAGGCTCTTCCGGACCAGGAGGAGAGGAGGCCTACCTTCGCCAGTCTGTGTGGTAGAAGTGATTGGCGTAGCTAACAATGCTGAAGGGGTAGTTAAGGTTCTCCTGAATGACCTGCCGTTCTGCTCCGTTGGGTAACGCGCACTCCAGCTTCTTGGTCCCTTTTTTGAAGAAAAAATTTAATCAGGGAACAGATTCTGTCCGCTCCTTCCTTGCCCTTGTGCATAAATGCAAAAACACGCAGCGTAATGTCGTGATGAGGCCAACTCAAAGGTCATTTTTTCCAAAAACGTGCATGCTTGAGAGATCTCCGGAGCTCTTTATCAGGCAGGAGGTTGGTAGGGGGTGTTACTCACCGGTTTGCCTTCTGGGAAATGAGTATTTTGTGACTGGACAAGCCCATCATGTCACTTTGTGTCATGGGCGTTCACAAAGAACGCCCATGACACACTCAAAATTCCACATATCCCCACCAGGCCAAAAAAGTTGGGGGATCCCTGGCTTAGCCCTTCCAGTGGTATGGATCTTTAAAAGAGCGGTTTCAGTTTTAAATGTGATGTTAGGAACTCAGTTCTCTCTCTCCCTTGCACCCCCCCCCCCAAAAAAAATCCCTTTCCTTTGCATGAAATCCATGTTACCTGCATCAGCCCAACAAATCAGTTTGGAAAAGGGGTCGAAGGTTAATCCATTTGGAAGCCCGATGTCTCGGTTGACCAAAATCCGTCTATTTTCTCCGGTTACCGTGGATGTCTCTATTTTGGGAGCTTCGCGGTTCCAATCTGTCCAGTAAAGATTCCTGGAGGGCAACCAAGGAGCAAACACAAGTTCAGCTGCGCGCTAAAGGCAAACAAGACGAGGACCGGGAGGGGCGTGGAATCCAGCTAGAGTGCGTCTCCTCTACAAACCTCCTCAGGCTCTGAGCTGTCTGCTGGTCCAGGCTTGGGCTGCTGTCTGTGGCTGAAGTGAGGGTGGAAGCCACAAGTCACATGGCCTTTCCAGGAGTTGCCCCTGGCTTGTGGAACACCGGAGATCCGCTCTGTTGGCTCACTTTTCGAAAGAACCTGAACCAGCGGAGGCTGGTGTCTCCACTCTCAGTGGGGCAGTGAATCCACTCCAAGTTTCAGTCAGAACTCATACCTCCTTTAGAGTTCTGATTGAAACCTGGAGCAGATTTC
Organism: Anniella stebbinsi; assembly: GCA_029215795.1. NCBI lineage: Eukaryota > Metazoa > Chordata > Lepidosauria > Squamata > Anniellidae > Anniella > Anniella stebbinsi. The sequence continues at coordinate 368,853,966 of JARDYH010000001.1, forward strand.
CTGCCTCCACTGGATGTGAATACTTCTTTGGGGATAAATACACGCTCTCTGTGTTTTTCAGAGTTCTGTTTTAACTCAGGGCAGCCTTTCCCAACCTGGTACCCTCCACCTTTGTTGTACTACAATTCCCATCATTCCCAGTTGCAGTCCAACACAGCTGGATGGCACCACATTGGTGAAGGCTGGTTTAGGGTGATCTTGTCACTTTTATTGCGATTCTGTTTATGCTTGTGGGCTGCTATGGACCCAAACTGGGTGAGAAAGCAGTCTAGAAATGCAGAAAATAAAATGAAGGGTGTGGCTGTTACTGGTTTAAAGTACGTTCCACCATGCTGTTGATACCACTCAAGGAGGTGGGTAAAACTGCTGAGCTATCGCAGTGAAGAATGAAACCAGGAGGTGTCTAGGATGAAAGTCTCCCTGGCCAGGAATCCAGCCAGTGGCCTTAGGTAAGCTACTGCCTCAGCTCGGGAGGCACAGATTGTGTTATACTTCTACCACCTGTATTTCACATATTATCAGGCTCATTGATGGAATTAGATTTTTTTAAACCAGAATTTCGTTCTACTTGCACTAATTCATAATGCCAATTAGCGCAAATGCCTCCCAAAAGTGAAAATCCATCCTGCAGGTCTGGGGGGTCCTTGCGACTCCGAAAAAGCCGGTCCTCTGCAGAAACCAAGCTCGTTTCTCTGACATTCCTTCCCTCAGCCCCATTTGGAAGATGGGATTAGTAATACTGGTCTGTCTTACTGGGTTGTCATCAGGATTACAAAATAATGGATGTCAAGTGCTTGGAAATGCTATACATAGCTACTCAAAAGTGTGTCCCCCCAAATTCAATTAGGCTTACTCTGTGGTAAGCAGGGACAGGATTGCAGCCTAAAACCTTTCACATGTTTACAAGCATTGCTATGTGATTAATGTTAAAGCGAACATAGGGAATATTGCTTTGTAGAACGGAGAGTTTTTTGTTTTGTTTTTTTAATAGATTTTAGGAATATCTTAGTTGCTCTTCCAATGAGGCTCGCCTGGCGCCAACACTGTTATCTTTTTAGCGCCAGGTTAAGACTTTTCTCCCAGACATTTAACAACATTTAACAGCATATGTTGAGCTTGTTTAACTGACCCCTGGAAAGTTTAAATTATATGTAGTTTGTTTTTAGGCCTTTATGGTTTTAAATTTTGTATATTGGTTTTTAAAAGTTCAATGTTTTACATTTTTGTGAACCGCCCAGACAGCTTCGGCTATGGGTCGGAATATAAATGTAAATAATAATTCATACGGACAAGACAATACCCTGCAACCGACCAGACATAACGGTCATAGATAAAAAAGAAAAACACACATACTTCATCGACATAGCAATACCAAATGCAGGGCAAAGGTAAGTCAATCACTTTACAGGTAGCCAAATTCCTCCATATTGTAATTATTTGTAGAACTCAGATAGCCAACAGTCATTAGACCTGAACTAAAAAGCTTCAAATGTCTGACTGCCCGTCCTGTGATTTGATGTGTATATATACCCCACTGTATAACTTATTTTGAAATGTTCTTTCTAACTGATGTTATAAGGTTTTGGCCTATTGGCTGTTGAATAAAGAATTGAATTGAATTGACAAAAGTGTTGTTGAAAAGGAAGAAGAAAAGAGAGACAAATATACACCACTGGCCATGGAAATCAAATAACTATGGCAACAGGAAAAGGTCACAATCATTCCATTAGTCACATCAGTCACCGGCATCACATCACAAAACTATACAGAAAACCTCCAGAAACTGGGCCAACCACAATACATCCACATCAACATCCAGAAAGCAGCCATAAGTAGAACATGCTCAATCGTCAGGAAATTCCTGAATCAATAAAAGACAGCAGGACTTGGCAAAGCCCATCATGTCCGTCTAGAAAAACCGCCATGAGCAAGAAAGAGATACATAATAATAATAGCACACAGCGCCAGCGTCCACCCCGGCCACTTACCCCCGGATGGGATCCACCGCAATTGCACGAGGGTTGACAAGCTCCGTGGCAAAGAGGACTCGCCGTTCCGTGCCATCCAGCCGGGCGCTCTCGATTTTGTCCAAGCCGCTGTCTGTCCAAAACATGGTTCTTCGGAGGTGGTCTATGGCCAGGCCTTCTGGACTGATCAGCCCTAAGCGAGGAGAAAACAAAGGAAGACACATACATCCTGGCAGCTCCAACAGGTCAATCTTTGTGTGTTTTGATGGGCGGGGTTTTTACGCCATGTGCTATATAAGGAGGAAAGCCTGGACCTTGTGGAAGAGTAGCGAATTTGGCGAGGCAATTGCTTAGGGCAGAACTTGGAACGGCCCCATCTTCTTGGCGACTCCTTTGCCAGGAAGTTGATAAAATACTTTGTAAGTAGGGTTGCAACCTTTAATCAAGTCATTGGTTAGATCCGCCTTCCGCAAACTGGGGGCCCCACTGGGATACCTAGCTATGTTCTCATAACACCTGTGTTAAAAGAACTGCACTGGCTGCCTGTTAGCTACTGAGTTTACGTTATTATCCTATAAAGCCCTAAACAACTTGGGACCAGGATACCTAGCAAAACGACTTCCCTTATATACACCCAGAAGACATTTAAGAACTTCAGAGGAGGCCTTGCTGGTCATTTCGAAATAAACGGAATGTCGCCATGAAGAACCTCAAGGCCGGGCCTTCTCTGTAGTGGCACCCTCCCTTGTGCGGTTCGGGAGGCGGAAAATGTAACATCCTTTAAAGCCTCCTGAAAACACACCTTTTCACATAGGCTTTCCCTGGGCGACAACTGCTGCTGGGTTTATTTTGGTTTTACATGGCATTTTTATACTTTGAAAACTTTATATTGCATTTTTGAGTTGCTGTATTTTATCATTCTAATTGTGAACGGCCCAGATAGCCTCGGCTATTGGGCACTATAAAAATGTATTGAATAAAATAAATAAAACGGTGTTGGGCTACAGTTCCCATCATCCCCAGCCATCCTTCTCTGGGGATTATGGGAGTTGCAAAATCCAAGACATCTGGAGGGCACCAGGTTTGGGAAGGCTGATCAAGTCGCCTTATGACTAGATCAGCCTAGATCATGCTTTCTGTCACTAGGGCGTACAGCATTTTTCTGCAGGCATTGCAGATTGCAGGATGCGACCTGCCGAGGCCTTCCTCAGGAACATTCCCCCCTTTTCCCTTGAAGCAAGACGGTAGCAGAAGCATAGCAAATTCCCCCTAGCTTGGCCGTGACTCCTGGTAAGTCTGACCTGGGGAAAATGCTCTCTTGGCCCCCACCATCACCTACCTGAGGTGATGATCGTCTCTGGTTCTGCCCCCTGCTCTAGACTTGCCCGGCTGATGGTCCGCCCTGCGACGTCGGTCCAGTACATCATTTTCTCCCTGCAGTCATAGTCAATGGCCACCACGATGGAGCCCTAGAGCAGAGATGTGCAATGCGCAGGCGCATAGAAAATAAATGGTCAGCTGGGAGATGGTTTCGTTGGGCCTGCTGGTAAAAAGGACTCTTTGTGCCTGATGAGGAAACAAGAGTCCCTGAAAATAGCGTTTTTTGTTGCATCGTCTGGGTTCTGGAACCACCACCACCACCACCACCACCACCCCACCTGCCGTGAGAAATCCAACGGGCTTCCTTCTTGGTTTTTCAACTCCCTTTGGAAGACACGTCCCTTTGGACAGACATTTTAATATTCTGCTTCTTTGATCTTGTACTTTCTCTGCTGACAGCTTTGCGTTTAATTTTGTTTCATCGCTGGTTTTAAAGGCTTAAAGAGCCCTTTGGCTGAACACCAAAGAGGGACCTCTATTCTCTTTTCGAAGAATCATTTACGAAACAGCTCAAGGGAGAAAGAATATGGGAGCATTGCAGGCAAATCTTTCCCCTCAGAAGTGGGGGAAAATGACATGAGGGGTAAAGCGCAACACCACGCTCACCCAGCATCACAATCTCCATCCCAACACCTTCTTGCTTTTGACAAAAAACTAAAGAGAGACAGGAGATCCAGTCATAGATCTCCAATGTCTCTCAGCCCCGAGTCTCAGCTCAGAAAAACACAGCTGAGGCATTTTGTAGCAGAAAGAGGCTGTTCTAGGAACGGGGGGATCGGGCTAATCCTCAACATCAAACAACGCTTCAAACGTGGGTACAGCAATGATTTATATCAGCTTTCCACAGATTCGTGTCTTCCAGGTGTGTAGGGCTACAGTTCCCATCTTCCCCAGCCAACACAGCCGATGGCTGAAAATGGAAGCGGACCCCAGTTTGGGACGGTCTGATCAAAACTGCAGGAGAGGCATGAATGTCAAGAGGAACCTTCAGAGCAGGCCTAGGTGTCAAAGGAGCCAGGCGCAGATACAACCTGGCAACGGGAAAGGCATTTTGCACATGCTTAAAGGCACCCTGTTTTATATAGTCACTTCACCCACCGGAGGGGCCAGTCCTCATGCTGAAACAGGCCCAGGAGCTCACGCGAAACCCGCTTCACCCAGGCACTGAGCAGATTCAAGGTGGCTGCTGTCACAGGCAGGAGTGTTTGTACGCTCCAAAAGGGCAACGAGCTCAGCTATTGGATTATTTTGAACAAGGACGTGTCTGTCTTTGCGTCTGGTGGCGGTTCGGACATTCTGCCTCAGGTGCCAAAACATCCACACTTGAAAAACATCAGCCCCTTTTGCCAAACAATTCTATCTTTACTCTAACACACACACACACAGAGCTTCTTTGGAACGTTTTTTTTCTGCAGCATTCGTTGAGAGCGAAAGAAACGATAGATGGGTGCCTGATCTTGGGGAAAGTTTTGTTCAGCTCATGACAGATTCCCTTTGGAGGTCGAGTTCTCTCTGCCTGCTTTAACTTTGTGTGAATCCATGCAATCCTGAGTGGGGTGAGTGTGTGTTTTAAGCACTCATCTGTACATGAAGAGGTGGCTCAGAGGCCATCTGCCTTCCTCTAAAAACAAAATCCCCAGATTGCAAACAAAGGCTTCCAAGAATCAAACACCGCTTGGCCTCAAGCTCATAAAACAATCGGGTAAATATTATTTATTAAGAGTTTGAGATGGGAAAAGGGAGGCGGAGGAAGAGACTCTCTTAAAAGGGCCATTTCTTTCTCCCGACAACATTTCAACCAGCCTTCCCCAAACAGGTGCCCTCCAGAAGTGTTGGGACTACCTGGCATGCTGGCAGGGGATAATGGGAGTTGGGAGCCAGCACATCTGGACAACACCAGGATGGGGAAGGGGAAATGACCCCTGTCCGCTGCCTGGCTCCATCGTGGGACCAGAATCTGGTTGGGATTGTTTAAAAGGGACAGTTTTCACAATAAAAACTGTACTACTTCATGGGTGGGGTTAAATATTATTATTATTATTATTATTATTATTATTATTATTATTATTATTCTCTTAAAAGCTTTCAAAGGCATGAGCAAAAAAAGGTTTGGGGCACGACACAGATGGAGGAAAAGAGCAGACAGGGAGCATGTATGCTTTGTGCTTCCTGGTGATGGTTTCTCCAAGATATTGAAACAAGGGGGTGCAATCCTGCCAAAGTCCATATTGGCATTTTCAGCCTAAAACAAAATTAGTTTTCCAGTCTAACTACTGTATATAGGGTTTAGTTGTAGCCCTACAACAGCCTTCCCCATCCTGGTGCCCTCCAAATGTTTTGGACTACAACTCCCAGCATTCCTGACCCTTGGCCATGCTAGCTGGGGCTGATGGGAGTTGTAGTCTAAAGTGCCTGGGGAAGGCACCAGGTTTGGGAAAGCTGCGTAAAGGCTGTACCCAGGCCTGCCTATAAATTTCTATAAACCCTATAAATCCTGACTGCAAATGAGGAGAAGCTGCTGAACGAAAAAGGTTCAAAAACCCAAACGAAGCAATGAAAGTGTTGGATGTTGTGAATTCATGCTTCAAAAATTTATCAGCAAGACTTAAGGCTAACTCGGGGTGGCTGGCTAGGGGTGTTAAAAAGAGCTTTTAAGAATAAAGAAAAACGTTAACTATATTTCCATTCCCAGTCGAATTTTGAAAAGGAGAGTTCAATGCGCCCTTTCATAAGAGAATTCATGCTTGGAGGACGGTTCCATGCAAGGAGCCTTTAGCAGGTTCTGACCAAAAAAAAACACCCCATGCTTTGAAAGAACATGTGGGGGGTTGGAGCCACACAGGCTAGCGGCAGCTGCTGACACATATCCCCCCTCCCCGGGTCATCTGTGAGTTTGGCTGGCGCGAGAAGACGTTCTACACGCATAGCGAATGGGGCCCCTACTCACGCCGAGTGAATACATGGATGGGCAGGAGGGTCAGCTTGGGCCTACTGCAAGATATGTGGAGACTAGCCCGTGTGGCTCCACAACACACACACCCTCATGTATTCCTTCAATGTGTGGGGCATCTGAACCCGCCCCGTGTGTGTAGATGCGTCAGTATGTGGCCCACGATCCCACCCACCCACCCATTTGCCGAACACCCTGTTCCACCTCTGCCTCCCCGGATGCAGCCCACTGCGCAGAATACTTTACATGGAGGGAGAGCAGGGTCTTCGCCGCCTCCTTCTTAAGTCTCGTGCCGTTCAGGGGTAAGGAGCCAATTTGCTGGCCCTGAGCGTAAAGCAGGAACGTCCCGGCTGAGGGAAGGCTGATGTCAGGACGCGGAGATGGGCGGACGGTTGGAGGGGCGATGCTGGGCAGGCCTGGGGGCGGAAGTGAGACCCACACGTTATATGGCTGGGCAAGAATGCCGACGGGACCACCTCCACCCACACATACCCCAAAGCGAATCCGCCTGTCCACTGAAATCCTCTGGCGAGGCCCTTGTTCGTGTCTTACCTTCTTCTGAAGCATGGCCAAAGAGGCTGCATGAAAGGGCCTTTTCGGTGGTGGCATCCAGGAAGTGGAGCTCCCTGGTTTGGGAGGTTCATTGGGCTACCACTTCACCATCGAACTGCCACCAGCTGAATACCATGCTTTCCCAACAAGTTTTGGGTTATCTGCTGCTTGAGACTCATACGGGGGTGTTTTGGGTTTTTTGCTTTTAGGTCAGGCTACGCTGCAACATTGTGCTGCAGTTCCAACTTGAACCTCCATATTTAAGGATCTACAAAGCCAGCTCTGAACATGCTGTCACTCTCTACGATTCCCCTCCTGCTTTCTCTCCAAGGGAAAGCTGCAGAATCCTCACCCGTCAGTGCTTGGCTAACATGGGTCTCCTTTTCACAAGGTGAGTGTAGCCAGGATCTCACTGCTTCACCAAAAATTTTAAAGAATCTCTGGCCTTGGGATCATGACACTCCAAGAAGCCCCACTGCATAAGCACTCTTACAGAGGGAGGCTACAGAAAGGGCTGGAGGGGGTCAGCGCCCCACTTACAACCACATCTACTCCATCTCTTCTACACCAGTGATTTGTCCAATAATTTCCCACTTTCAAACCACTCCGAGAACCAGAATTCGGTTATTCTTTGAAATTTGCACATCTCTGAATTTTGCAATGGAGTTTTCCCAGGCAAATAGCATGTCAAATCTCAGTATTCAAGATAAACTGAATTGAAGATTGGAACAAAGAGAAATGGAGAAAAACCAAAAATGACAGTTTTGTCCATCCCTAATTGGCGATTTCCCCCCACTCTTGAACACCTCCACCCCCCCCTCTCCATACCATCTGCTCCCATCTAAGGTCTTCCTCCGAGGGCCTACTCTGTGGGAAGCTCAGAGGATAGCAACAAGGGAGACGGCCTTTTCAGTGGGGGCCCCCCAACTATGGAACGATCTCCCCGACGAGGCTCGCCTGCGCCAACACTGTTATCTTTTCGGCTCCAGGTCAAGACTTTTCTCTTCTCCCAGACATTTAACAGCATATGTGGAGCTTTTTTTTAACTGACCCTTGGATCGTTTAAATGATATGTAGTTTGTTTTCAGGCTTTTATGTTTTAAAATTTTGTATATTGGTTTTTAAATGTTCAATGTTTTTAATTTTTCTAAATCACCGAGAGAGCTTCGGCTATGGGGCGGTACATAAATGTAATAAATAATACTAACATACCTCATTGACATAGCAATACCGAATGACAAAAATGTTGTTGAAAAGGAAGAAGAAAAGAGAGACAAATATACACCACTGGTCATGGAAATCAAAGAACTATGGCAACAGGAAAAGGTCACAATTATTCCATTAGTCACCTCAGTCACCGGCATCACATCAAAAAAACTATACAGAAAACCTTCAGAAACCGGGCCTCCAAAAATACATCCACACCAACATCCAGAAAGCAGCCATACTTAAAACATGCTCAATCGTCAGGAAAATCCTGAATCAATCAAAGACAGCATGACTTGAGAAAGCCCATCATGTCCGTCTAGAAATACGGCCACGAGCGAGAAAGAGAGAAGTCTAATAATAATAATAATAATAATAATAATAATAATAACAATATGGCATCTTAAGCTGTGAACAGCTTACGCCCTCATTTTCCCAGTGAGCTTTGCAGCAGGTTGCCACCCACTTACACGCAGGGGGGACGCCAGGCTCCGATCTCGTCCCTTGGATCTCGCGGCCGTGTTCATCCACACACCAGCAGTAACCGCTGTTCCCGTGGCACTGCAGCGGATGAAAGTTGCCCAGGGCATCGCACTGGGGCACATACTGGTCACCCCGTGGGCTGCCCCCATAATGCTCCAGGAGGCTCTGTCTCCACCGCTCGCACATCGTCTGTGGCCTCTGGGTTGGCTCTAAACAACATAAAACAATCAGAGGGCGTACACACACCACATCTTCAGCGCTCAGTTTGTGAAAACAGAGTCTAGACTTCAACCTGACCCCGAAGAAGGCTCGGCTCCTAATCTACTGGTTCTTAGACTACAGTGGTCTCTGGCACGGTTTCAGGGAGCTCCCAAGACCACGAGCAAAGTGGTCTTTTCTTTGATGCTCCTGCTAGGCGCTAACGAGAGAAGACCCCTCTTCGTTTTCGACCTTGCTTCTTCAGCAGCGTGAAAAGCTGTCGTGGAAATGCCAGAGGAATCCATTCTCTGCACACAGGCGCCTTGCTTGTGTGCAAAATCAGAGTTGCTGGATCACGGAGAAGAAATGAAGGAGCTGGGTTTTAATCCAAGAGCCTTTCAAGGTCTCCAACGTGGAAGCCGTGAAGCAGGGGAAGGCGGTGGGTCCCCAAAGAACGTGCAAACCAAAACGAAGGCCCTCAATGCAACCATGTTTAAAGCAACAACTGGGAATGATGAGAATGATGGGAGTTGCAGTCCAGCACATCTGGCTGGAAAAGGCTGCCACATAGAAAGCCAACAGAACCCCCCTTGGTCCCTGGGCCAATCATCACCCGAGCTGCTACTGACGTCCCCTCAGAGGACGGCCCCAACCTTGCCTTCCCCCAGGAGTGATGAGAGCCAGACAGAAGAGGAAGGTAAAGCCACTCACCTGAAGCCCCGCAACGAGGCAGGGGAGCGCTCGGTGTCACCCGGCTCCCGGCAATTTCCTGGCCCTCCCCGTCAACACACCAGCAGTACCCCGTGCTTCCGTGGCACTGCAGCGGCTTGTAGTTCCCCTGGTCATCACACTCGGGGATATGGGGACTGCCGGGGAGGCCCTGCTGGCCCGAATGCCGTCGCTCGTGTTCACAGCGGGTCAGACTCGGCACGACCCCTGCCGGGGGTGGAGCAGAGAGGGGCAGTCAGGTTCAAGATCTCACAGAGGGCATTTTAAGATGAGATTTAAGGTGAGGGACTACAACTCCCACCATCGCTAGTCAGCATGTTACCTGGGAGTGGTGGGAGTTGCCGTCCAACACACCGAAGGGCTGAGGATGTCTGAGCTACAGAGAGGCGAGCACTGGACAGAGAAGACTCCTCTGCAGCAGTCAAGAGACCAGCTGAGCTCAATGCCCAAGCCAAGACTTGCCTGCTAGGGAACAGGGGGCTCCCTGTGTGGTCCAGGAGCTGCTACAGTAAGTGTGAAGGCTGTAGCCATCATTTCAGAACATCCATAATACATGCGCTAAATCCATAATCCACATTAAACAATTTGCTTGAAAATAACTCTTCAAATCAGGTAAAGAAAGCTCCTCTTCTGTTCTATTGACAGTCATCGTTTTAATCTTTATTCTAGGTTTCCTATTCTCCCATACAAATTCATTAAGCATTAGTTGCCGTGAGTTTATTCTGGATATTATTCTAGCTATAGGAATGTTTTGTAATAGGAAGTTTATTTTAGGAAATATGTTAATCTTCACGGCTGATATTCTTCCTAAAAAAGATAGTTTAAGATATCCCCATCTATCCAATTAATCTTTTATTTTAGTTTCCAGTACATCATAATTTAGTCCTTGTACATTTTTGATGGAAAACCCAATCCCCAAATATGTGGCTGAAACTTTGTTAGCTTTAAATTTTGTTTTACTTTCCAGTATTATTAATTCCTGTTCTTTAAAATAAAAAGTCAACAACTCTGATTTAGTCATATTAATTCTATATCCAGCAATTTTACTAATTTTTTTCTACAACGTTTAAACATTCATTTCAAGAAATTTCTGGTTCTATATTGATCAGGGCAACATCATCTGCATGTGGTTAGACCTTAATTTCTTGATTTCCCATTCTTTACCCTTTTATGTTAAGGTTGTTCCACAATGCAGTAAAAATGGCTCTAAATATAAATTAAATAAATATGGGGATAAGGGGCATTCTTATCTAGTTCCTCCTGGCAACTTAAATTGTGGAGATAATAAATCGTTAACTAATAAACCTATATGTGGGGATCTATAAATACTATTAATCCAGCTCCTAAAGTTTAGCCCAAATCCATAATTTTGTAAAGCCCAAAATAAGTAGGAACATTCTACCTTATCAAAAGCTTTCTGCGTGTGTGTGTGTGTGTGTGTGTGTGTATGTGTATTATTGTAGTCTTAAATCTTCTTACAAATATTATAACTGTTTCTCCTATTTTTAATAAACGTTTGCTGGTCAGTGTGAATTACTTTATGCATAACTAAATCTAGCCTGCCTGCTAAAATTGCAGCAAAGAGTTTATAATTACAGTTTATCAATGATATAGGGCGATTCGAGGTTAGTAAATACAGATTTTTTAATCTGCTTTTGGAATAATCAACATTTTTGCCTCATTCCAAGTATTTGGTATATTTCCTATGTCTAAAATAGCATCCATTGCTTTTGTTAATGGTTTTAAGACTGCCTCCGGAAAAGTTTTTAAAAAACCAAAAGGAAATCCATCTAACCCAGGAGCTTTCTCCAACTTAGTATTCAATGTAACTTTTTCAATTTCCTCTGCTTGTATTGATTTTTCCATTATTTATTTATTTTATTTATTTATTTATTACATTTGAATACCGCCCCATAGCCGAAGCTCTCTGGGCGGTTTACATAGGATTAAAAACAATTAAAAACAATATACAAAAATTAAAACAGCAAAAACATACAACTTAAACACAATCTGTACATTTAAAAACCACTTCAACACTTCAAAAAGCTACAAAAACAAAACAAAACAAACCCAGGCTCCTCAGATATTGCCAAATGCCTGAGAGAAGAGGAAAGTCTTGACCTGGTGCCGAAACAATAACAATGTTGGCGCCAGGCGGGCCTCGTCGGGAATTATTCTCTTCTAATAATTTAGTTAGCACTGAAGAAATGACTATCCCAACTCTACTTTGGGGTTATCGAAAGATAACACTTACACAGAGGGGATCTCACAGCAGGAGTTTTAAAATGAAATCGAGGCCCTCGCAGGAGGAGTGACCCAATAAAGGTTAACTACTTGGGACCAAATGAAAGGCCAGAAAGAAAGGCCAGCAGCTACACCAGCCTTACCCAATCTGGAGCACTCTCAAGGTGTTGGACTACATATCCCAGGTGTTTGCTTACTGGCTGGGAATGATGGGAGTTGCAGTCCAACACATCTGGAGGACACCCAGCTGGGGAAGACTACCACACAGGAAGGAAACATAACCCCCCTTGGTTCCTGGACAATCATCATCCCCCCCCTCCGAGCTGCTACTGACGTCCCCTCAGAGGACGGCCCCAACTTTGCCTTCCCCCAGGAGTGATGAGAGCCAGACAGAAGAGGAAGGTAGAGCCACTCACCGGAAGCCCCGCAATGAGGCAGGGGAGCGCTCGGCGTCACCCGGCTCCTGGCAATTTCTTGGCCCTCCGCGTCAACACACCAGCAGTACCCCGTGCTTCCGTGGCACTGCAGCGGCTTGTAGTTCCCCTGGTCATCACACTCGGGGATATGGGGACTGCCGGGGAGACCCTGCTGGCCCGAATGCCGTCGCTCGTGTTCACAGCGGGTCAGACTCGGCACGACCCCTGCCGGGGGTGGAGCAGAGAGGGGCAGTCGGGTTCAAGATCTCACAGCGGGCGTTTTAAGATGAGATTTAAGGTGAGGGACTACAACTCCCACCATCGCTAGTCAGCATGCCCATTGGCCAGGCTACCTGGGAGTGGTGGGAGTTGCCGTCCAACACACCGAAGTGCTGAGGATGGCTGAGCTATAGAAAGGCAAGCACTGGACAGAGAAGGCTCCTCTGCAGCAGTCAAGAGACCAGCTGAGCTCAATGCCCAAGACAAGACGTGACGTCCCTGCTAGGGAAGCTGGGGGGGGGGGGGGGGCAGCTGCCTGCAATAGTAAGTGTGGAGGCCATAGCCATCCTGCAGTTTTCAGAACACCCAGAACACCTGAGCGAAATCATCAGCTGCCGCAGCAGCAGCAGCAACAAAAGCTGTTCGTTGCCTATTATGAATGTTCTGTACAACAGCAACCCATCCGGGTAATGGGGGAAAGAGTTCACCGAGCTTTCATCAGCTCGGCCCCCCACCCCAAGACTCTGGCTTGCTTCCCTGTGAGCTGGCCTGACTTTACGAGAAGAAGGGAAAAACAGGAAAAGTTCCTGCAGTTCCGGGGGAAAAAATGTACCTGGGCTTGCAAATGCAAGCTGAGCTGAGTGGGCGGCAGAGATGTGTCAGGGCACAAAATAGAGCCAGATTGTCAAAGGATGGAAATCCCTACCTGTGGCCCGCCTGGAAAGCATCAGTGAATTAATAAAGATCTCAGCATTCCGAGAACTGCTTCTCTCGTCTTTTTTGACTTAAGCGGATGCTCTCCTCCTTTTGGTTTCCCCCTCTGCCAATAGCCTAGGGCGGGAGCTAACATTTCCACCTGGATATCTCACGCGCCTTCTCACCCTATCTGCTGAACGTGCGCATTGCTTAGCCCAGCTTGGCATCGAATGCACTGTGAGCTCAAGACGCCTGCTGAATCTTAGATCAGCGTGGCAGTGTGCGGGCTGTGCGCGTCTGCATTCCATTCCTGTCTTACCGGGATGTGATCACCATCGAGAGAAAGAGCCAGCCCTTGAGCCCGTACCTGGAGAGCAATGAAAGCCGTCGCCTTCATAGCCAGCCCGGCAGCGACAGGTAAAGGAGCCAGGGGAATTGTAGCAATCGGCCGCTCGGTGGCATCTCCCTTCGGCACATTCGTCCACATCTGCGAACGAGTAAGGAAACACTGAAAGCATCCAAGGGTTTGGATGCAACACAGAAATAGCCCAAGACTTTTGGGGCCCAAGGCAGAACATCCAAATGTGGTAAACAAAAAAAATCAGCTTGAAATTTGGGGGACCTGGGGGGACCTCTCATTTATCTCCTTTACTGGTTGTTCCAATGTCCTTGTGACAGCAGCAACCCCCTAGGATTCCCAAAGTGCAAGCAAATTGCATGGCCCTCGCTCTGATACTACGTGATGGAGCATCATCCTGAAGTCAAATCAGAGTGAGGGCAAGACATGAAATTAAATCAGAGCAAGGGCAGGGCATCTTGAAGTCAAATCAGAGCGAGGGCAGGGCATCTTGAAGTCAAATCAGAGTGAGGGCAAGACATGAAATCAAATCAGAGCAAGGGCAGGGCATCTTGAAGTCAAATCAGAGCGAGGGCAAGACATGAAATCAAATCAGAGCAAGGGCAGGGCATCTTGAAGTCAAATCAGAGCGAGGGCAGGGCATCCTGAAGTCAAATCAGAGCGAGGGCAATGCCTCAGGGAACCCGGGGGGGGGGGAGTGTCCACTAGTCATGACATTAGGAAGTGTCGTCACCAACAGCTCTAAGGTTGCCATTGGATTCACCCCCTTTCATTCCCCACACCAAAATGACCCCCCCTCCAAGTTCTCAGCCTAAGAATGGGAGGTGAAAAGGGGGTTATTTCAGCTCAGGCTTATAAAAATGTTATATACACTAACTTAGAACAGGGGTACTATCCTGGCTAAGATCCAGAGCTCCAAATCACGAGCCAGAGTTCAAATCCCGCCCCTGCCATGAATTCACAGCATAGGATCATTTGTTTGAGGAAAGCAAGAACAACTCCATCTCTTCTTTGTAACTGGCATCAGAAACAAAGGGAGGGGGGACTTTCTTAAAACCCTACAGTTTTTAGAGCTGAGAAGCGCTAAGCTTTACTCTGCCTTGGCCAAGATCTCCTCGGCTTGAAAACGCGCTCTCCAGAGGAAGGCACTTTAGGGGGAAACGGATTTCAGTGTTCCAAACTACAACGAAGCCACAACACTGGCCTATCAACACGATTATTACTTGTTTAACACAGCTGTCCACTGACCAGGTGCCATCCAGATGTTTTGGGCCTCAAAACATGCTGGGAGGGGCTGACGGGAGCTGAAGTTCAAAACCATTTGGAGCACACCAGATTTGGGAAAGGCCGGTTTAATTGGGCTTCTAACGGATTAGTCAATTACATTTAAATACAGATTTTCAAAGTCAAAGCTGTCTTTGGATAATTGCTTCAAGGTCCTTGATCTGGCTGGAGAGAGAGGCACAGCAGATGGGTTTAAAAGGAGAGGTGGGGGCAACTTGTGTTTTAGCCTACAACTCCCATGATCCTTCACCACTGGATGTGGCGGATGGGAGTTGTAGGGCAAAACATTTGGAAAGCCCCATTTTACCCACCCCTGGTTTAAAGCACGCCTCGTCTAGATTTACAGGGAAAGGTTTTGATAAAAGGCTCCCACCACTGAGAGAGAAAAACCTAGCCCATGAAAACTGATGCTATAACAAATTTGTTAATCTTTAATGTGCCACAAGGTTCTTTGTAATAGGTTAACTGGAAGAATTAAACAGGGGATGCAGTTTCTCAAACTCCGTGGATGCTGGCTCTTAAGGGTCTGCCTTCAATTGAAGGATCTGGGTGCTCTCTTAGAAATTCCCTCCCATCAGGGCCAGCCCTCCCATGAAGTAGGGCAAGGCGCCCCCTCTCCCCTCCCCCACGAGGGCTCCCCACACCCCGCCACTGCCCTGCCGCCTCCAGCGGGCGCTCTAGAAAGCCATGCCAGCCATGCTCCTGCCGTGGCATTTGCCACAGCGGGAGAGCAGCCGGCCAGGCTCTCTGAGCAAGTGCCTGCCCTCTGTTGGCCTGGACACACGGAGAGCGGCGTGGCTGGAAGCCACAGCCGCGGGCATCTTGCAAGATCACACCCGGGTCGTCAGAGATCTGGGCAAGTTCTCTTGAGGGTTCTGCAGCTACTTCGTCCAGCCGTACAGCTCTCCACGTGATGAGGCATAGAGGGGGGGCAAAGGTAAAGGGGGGCAAGGGATGAGGGAATCATAGAATGGTAGAGTTGGAAGGGGCCTATAAGGCCATTGAGTCCAACCCCCTGCTCAATGCAGGAATCCACCTTAAAGCATCCCTGACAGATGGTTGTCCAGCTGCCTCTGGAAGGCCTCTAGTGTGGAAGAGCCCACAACCTCCCTAGGTCATGAGTTCCACTGTCGTACTGCTCTAACAGTCAGGAAGTTTTTCCTGATGTCCAGCCGGAATCTGGCTTCCTGTAACTTGAGCCCATTATTCCACGTCCTGCACTCTGGGATGATGGAGAAGAGATCCTAGCCCTCCTCCGTGTAACAACCTTTCAAGTATTTCAAGGGAAGGCGCAAATTCCCAGCACATTTTTAAAAACAGCATGATATTTCAAACCACCTATTTTCTAACCATTCAAGGACGTGGCTCACGTTTCAAAAGCTGTTGCCACGTGCTTCCTGGTCCGGTTTCAACACTTCCCGGGCACCGTTGTGGAACCACAAGATGGCTGAGAAAAGGGTCCAACCCCTCCTCCACATCCTCTTACCTGTGCAATTGTGCCCGTTGCCAGCATAGCCAGTAAGGCAGACACAGCTGAAGGAGCCGCCCCCGTGGTACACGCAGCGCGCCTGATCCGCTGAGGCGCAGGTGTGAGAGCCTTCTGCACAGGGATCACGTGGGGGAGCAGGGGCTGGAAAGGGTGAAAGAGGGAGGGGAGGTCAGGCCTTGCAAGGCAATATTCATCTTTTCCTGTGAGGAAAGAGATGGGAAGCCTCTACCTCAGGTCTAAACCAGGGGGGTGGAGCCTTTTTTAGCCTGAGATCTGAGTTCCATTTTGAAAACACTCTCAGGGCCTGCATCCTAGTGGTGGGTGGGGCAAAAGGGGCAGGGCCAAAAATATCAGGATATCTCTCTATAAAAAACACTAAGGCAATGCGTGACACGGAGGTTCTGAGCTATGACATGCTGGAGGTTCCGAGCTATGAGAAGAACTTTGTATGGTGGAGGCTCCGAGCTATGAGAAGAATTTTGTGTTGCTAAGCAACAGGATATATAAACACAGCTGGGAGGGGGGAAGCTCAGAGAAGATGCCGGGTGGCTTGCCGGCATGTGCAGAAACCTCAGAAAGTCCCACGGGTTGGGGGGCGGCTGTGGGGGAGGGAGTCCAATGGACTCCTGGTCGATCTCATGCCTAGCTTTTCCAGGCGCCCACAGAAAAGCTAGAAAAGTATGATACTGAACAATAAAGTATTAGCATGTAGAGGGTCTGCACGAGTCAAGCTAGTTTTAGCTTAAAGCTCTTCCTGCAAGTAACTAAGTGTTATGGGGAGCGTTTCAATCTTTTAGAATGTGGGGGAAAACACACAAAATCTAGGAAACAAGCAATGATTGGCTATCAGGAGGAAAGAAGAAGGGGACTGGTCCATCTAGGGAAACCTGGAGGGCCCAATTGGGACTGTAGGCAGGCCAGATGTGGCCCGTGGGCCGGATATTCAACACCCCTGCTCTAAAGTCAATCGTGCATCCAGCAACAATTAAAACTCCAACTACCCATCAAAAGGAACATAGCCATTCTTTCCTTTGCATTTTTTTGAAAAAGCTCATAGCAGCTGGGGGGAGGTTGTGCCTGAGTGAAAAAAGGGCAAGTGGCCAGGGGTTGCTAAACCCTTTACCCTCCAGTTATCTTCCAGCTTCAAATCACCCTTCCACAAACTGCTTTTTCATCCTGTGTATGAAACCTCCCTGGATCTTTCTCTCCATGGGTGAAAAACTGGCTTGGTTGAGAAGGCTTTGCGCTGCAAAAGGACCGGCAGGAAAGGGCCCTTCCCCAACACGGCGCCCTCCAGGTGTGTTGGACTACAATTCCCATAATCCCCAACTATGCTGGCTGGGGGTTATGGAAGTTGTAGTCCAACATATCTGGAGGGCACCACATCCCATCCCTGACAATAGGGCTGGAGTATATTTAGACCGGATTTTAATTGGAAGAGAAAGCTATTTCCAAGAAGAAGTTCCTCAGCAGAACCTTCTACCAATTCTTGAGACTGTCCCACGAGGATGCATTCTGTCTGCAGTACCCCAAAAGTGGCACTTGGTGCCAAATTCTGCAGTTGATTCATTTTGTTAAAGCAAGGTTTCTAGTCCTGAAGGCCTGGAAACATGAGGGTGATCCCTGATAAAATTAGGGTCGTGCAAAGTTCCGGATCCGGATCCCGAATCCGAAATGGATCGGGGTGATTCGGACCTCCAAAAACGGGATCCGGATCGGATTTGGGGGGAGGTCCGAATCGATCCGAAGTGAATCGGGCCCGATTCAGACCTGACAGATCCGAATTGGATCGGGGGGGCGCGCACAGCCCTAAATAAAATCTCAGAAACTGAGCAGCCAACACTCTCCAACCAGCCTTCCAGGTTTCTTCCTTTTCCCTGCCTGTCAATATCCCCCCCCCCCAACACACACACACACACACGCCCATGCTTTTTTCTGCGATTCCTGTGGCTGCAAACAGAGAGTTAATTAATAACATGCCGGAAAAGCCCCAAGGCCAAAACCCTGATGTAACTTTGAGGGAACCAGTAAATTTCCCACCGCTATCAGCGGAAGTCTGGGAAAAAGAAAAGGGCCAGAGGCTGCAGTATTTGTTACACCTCCTAAAGCTGTGATTCCCAAGTCTTTTTCTTAAGCTTCACATGGAAACCAAGAAACAAGGACTCTGTTTATGCCACGATTCTACAAGAGCACAGGAATCCCAAGGAATTAAACTTCCTCAGACCCTCAGCTCTCATTAGAGGAAAAACAGCAAGGTGTTAGTCCTCATGATACCTCTGAAGGGTCATGGGCAATATGTGCTAAAATGGGGCGGGGGGACCTAGAGGGCAGAGAGCTGAATAAAATGTCCAGAGGTTCGAGGCAGGGCTACAGTGCCCTGAACAACACTCCGCTCAATACTTTTCTGACCCTCCCCATGACTAACAAAAAATGGAATTGAGCAAAATAAAACAGCAGAATGTTGAAACTTACGATAAATTATGCAAAATATGCTCAATTTGCATAATGTACACAGATTATAGAATCTAGTTTTTCTTGATGCGGAGAAGCTGAAGTTGAGTGAAGTGCCTCAAAACGCAATGAAGCATTTAAAAAAATCTGGGGAGGAGGGCTTGCACTTTTCCACATTCCCTGCATGCAGAAATCTAGCATTTCTCCCTGGGATGCTAGTTTTCTATGTGCAGGGACTCTTAATTATCATGTTGTCTGAATGCACGTGTATTCCACGGGGTTGCATGTTAACCATGCAAGGTGACTCGTTAACTACTCTGAACATCCCAACAACAAGCCATGGGTTCGAGAAAAATAAACTACACTGCATTGTTAACAAGCCATCATGCGGAAATTGTGCTGTGTTCAGACAACACATTAACTCACCCTGCAGAAAATATGCTGTGTTCAGATGACACAATAACCCATGGTGGGGTAGTATGTTGTGTGAACCCACCAAAGACTGGGTTCACACAACACGCTAACCCATGATGGTTTATTTTCTGGAACAACCCATGATGGGTTAATGTGTTGTTTGTGGGACGTTTCTGTGCCCCCCCCAAAAAAAGCCACCCTGGGAACCCATGGTCTGCAGTAAGGGTTATTTTACCTATGGTGGGTTAGTGTGGTGTCTGTCATGCAGCATGGGTTATGGAAATTGCCTACAGAGCTGCTTGGCAAAAGTGGCCAAAAATGCTGCCAACGCTCTGCTCCTCTCAAGCAACTTCTATTCCCGCCGCAAAGGAAGCTGGGATATCTGCCCGGCTGGGCAGGAGGAGGAGGAAGTGAATTAAACTACCCTGTGTAGTTTGTTTACCTAATTGTCTGACCGTAGGTTGTTTGCACAGCCACCTGCCCAGCCTAGCTTGCCGCCCACCATGGCTTAGCATGGTGCATGAACCCAGCCAAAGGGCCTGCCCTGGTAGAAGGCCAGCTTCCTAGTTTTCCCCGTTGCAGGCCCGTGGGCTGAAACCGCTGTGGCATTTTGCGCAGGACCTGTGGCTCTTCCTCTGTATTGCCCTTCTCTCACTGCCCACTACATCCCAGTCTTTGGCAAACGTCACTCACTTTCCTTGAATGCGTGTTTCCAGAGCAGGCCTTCCTCAAAAGGGACTAGCCTCTTACCTATACAAGTAACCCGGTCAGCTGCGAGCTGGTATCCATCGGGGCACTCACATCTGTAGCTGCCCTGAGTGTTGACGCACACCGACTCCCGGCTACATCTGCTGAGGCCTTCAGCACATTCGTTGATATCTGGAGGGGCGACAGACAGAGAGGGGAGTAAGATTAACAGGGCAAATAAATGCTCATGACAGTCGCCAGGCTTGAAGGAGGAGGAAGAAGAGGAGAAGAAGAATTTGTATTCATATTCCAGGGAGCTCCAGCACATTTTACATTCATCAGCCTCCCCAACCTCACTCCCATCTGGCTCGGTCCAGCCCCCTTCCAGCTATAAAAACACAACCCGCACCAAATGGTTCCAGAAGTTTTCGAGGGGGAATAAAGTTCCAAGGCTCAACTTCTTAAATGTGTTGAAAGTACACAAGTTCAGCAAAAGCAGCAAGGGCAAAAATTTCCATCTTCTTACCCTCTGCCCCAAAGCCCTGTAAATCACGCTGTTCTTGACTCAAGCATACCTCTAGGAGGTTCAACCACTCCCATTTGAACTGGGCCAATCCTATTCCCAAGTGTGTGTGTGTGTGTGTGTGTGTGTGTGTGTGTGTGTATTAGGGCTAAGAAGCTGGCTGTCTCTTGCAATCTCCAGTTAGCCACTGACTGCAATACAATCATGTCACAGAACGTTCACAAAAATTCTAACTACTGAGGGAGACAGGGCAGGATTCAGTTTAACCGTTTCAAACTCAGAATGTTAGCAATCAGCGCAGCTGCTGTGAGAGATGAGATGAGGGTCACTTTGGCTCAGGGAGAAGCTGCATGAAGGCCTCATGGGAGAGGCATGCAACGACACACATTTCAAGTCACCCTTGGAGTGTATTTCACATGAGGTTTCAAGGGACTTTGGCTTCAGTTGTTATCTAACACATATGTAAAACATGTAATGGTCAGAATGCTCATTAGCATAACAAACATCCTTCCTCCACAAGAATAAAGATCAGATATCCAAGGATGAAAAGAACACGGAAGCATCCAAAGTGATGTAGGTTTCACGTGTGAAAATGTGTCAACCTGAAATTCATTACTAACCTACATACTCTTACCAGACCATTTGTCCACACATAACTCGTCATTTTGGGCACGCTGACCCAACGAACGAAATACCAATGCTCTTCTAATGCACACATCCTTCCTTGCCTGATCGTCTGGAAGCAATTCTTAGCTCTCCACTGGTGACCACGCAACTGAATGTTCACAAGCCTAGGACCGAGGTGCACAACTTCAGTCCACTGTTAGCAAATGGTTGCCCACTGCTGCGCCATAATGATGAAAGCAGAGAGGGGATGAGTCTTTTTTCCCTTTGGGCAGAGCCATGGCTCAGTCGTAGGGAATGGGCTTTGAATGCAGAAGGGTCCCAGGTTCGATCCCCAGCTTCTCCAGGTAAGGCTGGGGGGGGGGGGAACCCTGCCTGTAACTTCAGAAAGCCGCTGCCAGTCAGTGTCTCCAGTACTGGGCTCGATGAACCAAGGCTCTGACTCAGGATAAGACAGCTTCTTATGCCTCCTAACCCCGCCCTGACAAACCCCAGCAGGGCCTGAATTTGGTCGTAAGGTGAGCCAGCGGAGGCTGGTGACTCCGATGTCAGTGGGGCAGTGGTATCGGAACCACCAGCCTCCGCCGAGGTGGGAAGAACTCCGGGAGAAGCCACCTGCGCTCCGAGGCAAGGCGCACACGCCCAACTCACCCACACATTCCTTGCCGTCACCCCAGTAGCCAGCCGTGCACTCGCAGGTGTAATCCAGACCGGAGCCCGGCTGGCAGCGTGCCGTCGTGTCACACGCGTGGGTGCCATCGTAGCAGGGGTTCAGCGTGACCAACCCAGAACCATCTAGACAAGCAAGGAAAACAAAAGGCTTAGAAAAGTGGATGCGGAGAGACCCTGGTGATGCAAGGTCCCTCATCCCCTCTGGTGAGGATGGGAGACCGTACCTGCAGTCCAGGGTAATACGGCCTGGACCACCTTAATGAGAACAAGGCCCAGGGGTGTAGCAGTCAGTCTTGAAGGGCAGGCACTCATCATGACAGTCTCCTTAGCCACGCCCTCTGGGAGGTTCCAAACATTTCAGGTTGCTGTGTTGATCTATATCAACAAAGCACTTCTAGCATTTTTCATCTCCACGAGGAGTAGAGCATTGGTGAACCTGATAGAGGTGTGCAAAATTATGCCTGGTGTGGAGAATGCAGAGAGGGAGGCATTTGTCTCCCTCTCCCAGGATACTAGAACCCAGTGGGGTTCACCCCATGAAGCCGATGGGCGGGAGGTTCAAGACAAATAAAAGGAAGGGCTTCTTCACACAGCGCAGAGTAGAACTATGGAACTCACTGCCACAAGAAGTGGTGATGGCCACCCATTTGGATGGCTTTAAAAGCGGCTTGGATAAATTCCTGGAGGAGAAGAAGGCTCTCAATGGCTACTAGCCCTGATGGCTATGTGCTACCTCCAGTATCTGAGGCAGTAAGCCTGTGCACCCCAGTTGCTGGGGAACATGGGTTTCAGGCTGCTGTTGCACCCGTGCACTGCTTGGGGGTCCCCTGGTTGACAGCTGGTTGGCCACTGTGTGAACAGAGTGATGGACGAGATGGGCCCTTGGCCTGATCCGACAGGGCTCTTCTGATGTTCTTATGTAAAGCTAAGGAGTCTCCATTACCCATTCAAGAGTAAGCCACCCCAAAAGACAAGGGAACAATATACTGTTCCTGGGGAAATTCATTTCCCCTCAGCTGCTTTGAGGATTGCAGCTAAGCTCAGAGGGATGCTGAATGGGGACGCAGGCCTTCAAGAGGCAGCAGGACAGCCATCTGTCAGGGATGCTTTGAGTTGGATTCCTGCATTGAGCAGAGGGTTGGACTCGATGGCCTTAGAGGCCCCTTCCAACGCTACGATTCTATGATTCTATGATGTCAGTATCCCTGCTCATAAAAAAGAACAGGCACAGCATCCCTGCGAGCCCTGGTGCCACTACACCACTGAGTAGGCCAGACTGTTGGACCCGGGACACAGAAAAGGGGATTGGAATGGTTTGTTGCTACTCTTTCTCAGACTCTGAGCCCTACACTGACATTGTGACTGGAACTATAGATGGTATTCAAGTGCAGCCTTAGAAGGTTTTTATTTGGGCTTTTGAAAACCCTGCAGGCAAAATTTCAATGTGTGTACAGCATTTGGTACTCATTAGACTGGACTCCTCCAAATGCCCGTAGCGCAGGAGGGTGGGGAGCCTCTTTCCAATTTCAGGGAAGATCTTGCTGGTTAAATTCCAGTGGGAGGCGGGGCTGAAAGCAAAGGAGGCGGGGCCAAAAGACAAGATGGGCAGGCCCCAATGTACAAAACATACCAGCCTATTGTAGCTGAAAGCTCTGATTGCCAGTAACTAAGTTGTAGGAGGGGCCTCCCAGCCTTTTAGATTGGGGAAAACGACGACGCCACCCGAAATCCAGGAAATGAACAAATGAATTTCGAGGCCCTCTGCTAGAGGAGGCGGCATTCGCTGCTATAAATGTAATAAATAATGACTCCCATCTTTTCCCATAGACTTTGCGAATTGCTCTCATCCCTTCCGCTGCGGCCAAGTTGACCGATTGCTCTCCATACAATCTCTCCAGGTCCTGCAGTTGTGCAAACAGATGTGTCCTTCTTGGGCTATTTATTACAGTAGGTTATAAACAGCTTGGATTCCTAACCTCCCGGATCTGGAACTCGTTGACGCACTTTGGAGGAGGGGGGAAGGGGGGGCACAAGAAATCGCATCTTTTGTTGTTAGAGAAGGCATAACCAGACCACCCCACCGCTCTTCGGGTGAGGCCTCCTAGCTCTGCCCCCCCCACACACACACGGAAATCACTTTATCACTATCAGGAGGAAGAGGGAGTCTCATTAACCTTCCTTAATTGCTCCACTGCAGAGTCATTCTTGACACAGGTTATGTTTCGCAACCCCGGGGGCGAAGTCAGCCACTAAGAGCCCACGAAAGCACTAGATTTATCATTTCTCCCCTTCAGAAGATCACCCCCACAATGTTTACTGCAACTGGATGCTAGGAAAAAATGTGGTTTGGAGGAGGGAGGGAGTACAAGGAGCTGCACATCAACACGGTCGAGGAAGGCTTCCAGAGGATCTCCAGCCCTCCTCACAAGCCCGACAGTTCCCATTTCGTTTCGTCTGCTCTAGAATACAGGAATGACTCGTCCCGGTGAGGGAAGTGAGTCATTCTCTGGCTCTTCCTTGCAGAGCTGGGCTAGGTTTCCAGCCAAAATGACATGGTAGAGTCCTTCCTGGAGTGACTGTGCCGCTTCAGAAGGCAGGGAGAGGGTTGCTCCCTCCACGTTTGAGGGTTCCCTGCATGCAGAAAACTAATGCATTGGGAAGGAAGGTTCGCGCCCGGCCTTTTCACTTGCCGGCTAGCTTTCTACACGAGACCTTGCACACCATCCAAATCAGCCCTGAGGCATGACACCATCAGGCGTTTATACAAACAGCACAGCCATGTTGGTCCGTAGGAAAAACAGCCAAGAATTACAGTCGAGCCGTGCCTTTCTTAGGAGCAGCCAAAATGTCACAACCTAGTGAGGAAGCTTGATTTCCAGTCGCATGATAGGAGGACAGAAACTGGACTGGACAGAGTCGGGGTTATAGAATTCAGCATCCTGAGCATCTCAGCTTTCTTTTCTTTTAAATTTAAAAAAGTAAGTTTCTAGGCCTTCAGATGCCAAGCACGGAATGCTTGAAGTCCTTTCCAGGAACTGGCAAAGGTGTGACATAAAGACTCTCTATGACGTTGAGGCTACATGCAGCGCCATCATTTATCATTATGAGTATTTCATATCTATGTACAGCCAGACAAGGACATGGTGTCAATAGAAGCTGGTAGCTCCGATGTCTCCGCACCCTGGAGAGCTCTTTCAGAGTTCTGACTGGTTCTGAGTGAAAGCTGGGATGGATTCACCGCCCTACTGACATCAGAGCCACCAGCCTCCACTGCATTCACCTTGAAGGCAGAATTCAGTCTCGGAGAAGCTCTCAGGTGACACATTCCTGTGGTGGGTGGGGCTAAAGGCAGGAGAGGTGTGGCCAAAACACTCAAAAATACCAGCAGGTTTTAGCTTAATGCTCTCCCTGCCAGTAAATAAACCTTAGGAGAGACATTTCATCCTTTTAGAATGGGGGGAAACGTTGGGAAATCGCCCAATGGTCGGGGGTTGGGTGAAAGGGGGTGGGCTTATCTGGGGGAGCCCCGAAGTGCCACCTTGGGACCCCATGAGGGCCCTCATCCCACCCCTGCTCCAGATGTTGTTGGACTCCAATTCCCATCAACTCCAACCACAGCTAATGGTCAGGGATGAATCACAGAATCATAGAATAGTAGAGTTGGAAGGGGCCTATAATGCCATCGGGTCCAACCCCCTGCTGGAGGAAGCTGGGGCCCACAAACATCAGAAGGCCATAGGTTCCTCAGCCCTGGCGAGAGGCAACCTTACTGCATCTCCACCCAAAACGGTGGCATGCCTTTGCCTCTCCAGTGCAGCCATCTTAGAAGCTGGCAGCCAGCCGTTCTCCAGAAGGAGGCACCAACAGGGCACCTGTGGATGAGGAACGCCCTCTGGGAGAGTCAAAACACACAGGGTTGAGCTTGCAGCATGAATCCGGCGAGGATATGGGCCCCTCGCCGGTCAGGACTCACCTCCCAGGGGCCCAATCTGGTTGGTGATGGCATAGCGAAGGACCCTCTCCTCCTCATTATGCAGAGCAAAGATCCTGTCCACCGTCAGCTGCTGAGCGGCAGGGGCCAGCCGCCGGTGGCGGGCATGCGGGCACTCCTGATAGGTGATATTCTGGCGCAGCCGGTAGGAGAAGGTCTGGTTTCTGCTTCCAAACGTAAGGGAATATTCCCGATAAGATGTGGACGTCACCACTGTGAAAGAGAGTGAAACAGGGGTAAGACTCGTGTTAGAACAGCCACCCTCAACCCAGTGCCTTTCACAGGTGTTGAACTACAACTCCCAACATCCCCAGCTGCTTGGGGATGTTGGGAGTTGTAGTCCAACACCTGTGGAAGGCGCGGGTTTGGGGGAGGTGGGTGTTAGAAAAATCACTGTATTCTCTAAAGTTATGCATTGATTTTATGCCATCACCCAGCAATATGTGTGACAGCATAAAAGAAATACATAATGTGGACACTTGACGATACTGTTTCACCCAAAGGACTTGCAATCGAATGTTAAATTCCTCTCTCTTTCTCAGGACTTTCATGTCTTCTGTTTAGTTATTGTTTTAGACAATGAGGCATTAAGGGGAAAGGGGGGAGATTTAGCTAGCTTCCTCCTTGGCTGATTTGCCACGGTGTGATGGAATGTTCACCAATATTCCAACTGCTCAGCTTAAAAGCAAGGACATTCGAACCAACCAATCAATTTGCTGGCTATGGGATCTTTATCTAAAAATGCATTTTGGCTGCAAACTGTGGGTTTTCTGGTTGAGAAATGTTGGGGTGTGCAATCTATAGATTCCTAACAGATCACGTGTCAAGTGTGGCAGCGGGGGGGTGGGGATAGGACTTGATAGCACATGCTTCAAAAACAGCGCAGCTTCCAATGAACAAATGTTCACATCCAAGACCCAGGGAATTAAGATAGGAGACACTCAGCCATACCTGAATCCAAGTAGTGGTAAATCTCTTTGTAAGGCGCAATGTGGACAGTAAAATTCTCTGGAATATAGGGCACCTGTCCTTGAATTTCTGTCCTAATGCTGAGGTAATTTTCTGCATCCATCCCGTCGGCTGTTTGCTTGACAAAAACCTTTTCCTCTCCCGGATAGAAAGTGGCTTCCACATTGTGAGTGAATTGAGCACCTATTTGGGACAGAGAAGGAGGCAGGAGGGGAAAACGTTATTATGGCACTTAAGAGCAGGGCCAACCCAAGACATTTTGCAGCCGGAGGCCAAGGGCAAGATGGCACCCGCCCAACCACTCCAACTCCACATGCAGAAGCTGACTGGATTGGCAAATGAACCTGACGTAAACATCGGTGATGAGTTAGCATCCTCTGTTGCACCTGAAGGCAGCAGGCTAGCTTGGGGGAAGGGGGAGGCAGATGGAGGGCGCCCAAGGGTTTCCCCCCAACACTTCACTGCTGCTCCCTCACTGCTCCGCTTGGAGCCTACACACCACCCACTCAAACAAGCTCTAACCGACTATCTTTTCTTTCCTCTCCAATACTGTGTCCGCTTCTGGACACCACACTTGAAGAAGGTTGCAGATAAACTGGATGGAGCGCAGTGATGGGCAGCGATGACTAGAAACTAAGAGCTCATCTACACCTATGATCCGTCCAGGATGGAGGGGGGAGGATCCCAGGCTTTCCCGCTCCCGTCCTCCGGCGTCCAAGCACCAGTGCGACATCCCAGAAGCCAAGAGGGACGTTGCGGGTGCCATTTCCCCCCCCCCCGGAGACGGAAGCGCAATAGCGCTCCACCGCAAGTAAGTTGTTGTTGTTTTTAAAACACCCTTGAAACTGCCCCATCCCATCCCTGATGGGCACAGGCTGCTCCCACGCAACTCCATGCCCATTTCCAGAGCCCTGCTACTCACAAGGAAGAAGGGACGACCAGTGATCATGCGCCACACTGGCCATGGTCCTTCGGAGTGTCCCGGGACCATTGGAAAAAATGGGAAATCCCCAGTCCCAGTGATCCTGGGGAAGGTCTCTGGTTGTCCCTGTTTGTCCCCGGGACCCCCTGTGTGTCATCGGGATGCACAGGGATAACCTAGAGATGACCCCAGGATATAGGCATGGGGTAGGCATGGCCCAAGAGGAGAGACGGAAAGAACTCAGTATGTTTAGCCTTGGGGAGAGAAAGCTGAGGGGGACCTGAGAGCACTTTTTAAATACCTAGAGGGCTGTCATAAGAAGAGGGCCGCAGCCTATTCTCTCTCATCCAAGACTGTAGACACAAAATAACAGGCTTAAATTACAGGAAGGCACATTTTGGTTGGGCATCAGGAAAGACTTCCTAATGCTCAACTGCTCAGGGAGGTGGTGGGCTCTCTGTCCCTGGGGGTATTCAAGCAGAGACTGGACAGCCGTCTGTCCGGGATGCTTTAGACGGGATTCCTGCACTGGGCAGGGGGGATGGGCTAAATGGCCTCAATGGCCCCTTCTGTCACTCTATGATCAATAGCTCGGTGGATTCCGGGACCGACACTCCCTGAGCCAAGCCTGCTTCAGCACTCAAAGTCAACGTTTGCATGCCAGCAGAATTTGTTTTAGGAACTTGAAACGAGAGAAGTTTCGCATCATCCATGGGAGAAAACACTACTAGATGTTCTGTTCGTAGGGTCATATGTGAAATGAGTTGGATCCAAACTAAATTAAAGTGTAAACCTATGGATGCTTAGACAGAAAAAAAAATCCTACAATTCCCAGCGTTCCCCAGCCAGCACTTTCAGGGCTTACTGCAGGGCTTATTTTTCTGTCTTGCAGGGCTTATTTTTCTGTCTAAACATGCACAGGATTGCAGCTTTAGCCCTATTTTACTCCCATTCAAATCAATGGGAAAAGTTAGTTATGAGCAATTTAAGCCCCATTGATTTCAACGCAACTAACAGTCTGGATCCAAGCCTTTGTGATTTTGCACAAAGCAGAGAAAAGTCACAACACCCACCGCCCTGAATCTAGCATCTTAAGACTTACTGCTTCTGTTTAAACACACACACAAACAAGGTGCTAGTCCTGAAGATCAGGAAAAGAGGCATGAAAGTGAAAATGTATGAGAGCAATTACCCAAGGCCGGGAAGGAGCTCAATGGGCTTGTCAGTGTCCAAAAGACCACAGAGCCCTGCGCAACGCCTTGCCCGTGACGGAGAAAAGGAAACGGCACAAGGAAACCTATACGAACGCTCACCAGTAATACTGAAGCCATTTTCGTAGCCCGGTTTCTCCAGGGCAAAGAGCCAACCAAAGAGCCCTCCGATGGGAGCCAACGGCATCAGCGACCTGGCAGCTGGCTGAGGGATGTGACTGATGGCTGTGTAGGCCCGCCCGTCGTTGCCAACGATGTAAGCGTGGAGGTCGACCTGGCCGAAGCTGATGGGCGTTTGTCCCACCAGCAGGTTCCCGCTCACTTTGCCGTTGAGACGATGTGCAGCCCCTGCGGAGATGAGGGAAAGCTTTCAACGGAGCACCAGACCCTCCCCGGCAACATCCATTGTAGAGAATGGCTCGGTTCGGACAACACGATAACCGACGGTTGTTTAAGTAGTCAACTGTCAAGTTGAGTGGTCAACGGTTGGTTATTGTGTTGTCTGTGGGGCAAAAAAATGCCCCATGGTTGACTATTCCCTCCAAATAACCAAACACAGTCAACGCTCTGCAGAGTTGACTATCTGCATAACTATTGGTTAGCGGGTTGTCTGTCGGGCTCAGTGGACTATTTTGCCGGGTTGAGTGGACTATCTCGGCTGGCTGCAGAGTTCCTGGGCAAGAGTGGCCAAAACTGCGCCAATCACTCTGCTACAGCCAGCAAAACTCACAGAGGCTGCTGGGATAGCACCAGGAGGACTGAGGGTGAGGAGAGGGGAGAGGGCTGTGTCAGTCAAATACCAGGTTGACTATTAGTTCACTCAATGCCAGCCCCATCCACTCCACAGTTGTGTAGAAGCATGTTGTGTGGGAAGCACCCCCTCTATAACCAACCCTGGAGTTGACTATTAACCCACAATTGATTATTGTGTTGTCCGAACGCAGCCAATGTGAAATCCTTTGGAGAATGCAAAAGGAACAGGCTTTGTGACGCAGCACAGAACAGTTTAAAAAAGGATTGAACTAGTCAAAATCCTAGCAAGGCTAAAAGCCTACCTAACAGGCAGGTCTTCACTGCAAGCCTAAAATAGCCAAGATCCTGGTGAACATCAGATGGAGGGAAATTCACCAATACGGGAACACCCCGCTTCTTAAACAAGTTTGCAGCCCACCGCCGAAGACCACATCGGTAGGCTCCGTGCTTCATGCCTCTATGGCAGAAGGTGTTGAATCCCTTTCAGCCTGAGAGCCAGATTCCTTCCTGGAGATGCTCTCAGGGCTGGTGGTGGGCGGGGCCACAGGGGAAAAGGGGCGGGACCAAAGTACCAGGGTGTTTTCACTCAAGGCCAGCAATTAAGCATTAGCAGAGGCATTTCAACCTTTTAGAATGGGGGTGGAGGTTACGGTGCAAAAGCTGGGAAACCAGCAAATGCCTGGGGGCGATGGAAATTGGGGGTGGCCATCTGGGGATCCCCAAAAGTCCACACTGGGATCCCAGGAGGGCTGGATCGCCGCTGCCCGCTCTAAGAGGGTATAAGAACATTTGAACCCACCTTTCCGCATGGGATTGTCGGGTCAGGAGGGAATGGCTCCGGCCAGGGGCCCCCCACCCCCCCAAACGTGCAAGCAGACCCCCTTCCTGGAACTGCCCGGCTGACGCAGGGGCGCTATCCAGCCTCAGCTGAGCGACCCCCTGGGACCGCAAGCCTGCTGTTGCCACGTACCTTCTGGTAAGCAGTGCCTGCCATTCCCGTAGAACTTGGTCTGGCAGTGGCAGCAGAAGCCGGCGCTGTAATCCGTGCAGAAGGCGTGTTGGGAGCACTGGGCATGGTGCTCCTCGCAGGTTTCCACGTTGGCTGCGCTGTATGTGAACCCTGCATGGAAAGAGGACTTTGTGAGATCAGAGATGGGCTGCCTCTACAGCAGCCTGGCCTGACCTGGGGCACTCCAGATGTTTTGGACTGCATCTCCCAGCATCTTGTCATAGCGAATTCCACAGTTTTAGCTCTGCTCTGTGTGAAGAAGTCCTTCCTTTGATCAGTCCTGAATCTGCCACCCATCAGCTACATGGGATGTGACCCCGTTGGGCTCTAGTATTATGAGAGAGGGAGAAAAATAGCTCCCTGTCCACATTCTCCACAGCTTTGGACACCTCTATCAGGTCTCCCTTTCGCCTCCTTTTCCCCAAGCTAAACAGTCCCAGCTGTTGTAACCTTCCTCCATGGGGGAGATGCTCCGGCCCCTTGATCCTTTTAGTTGCCCTATTCTGCATCACTCCCAACCAGCATGGCAATGGCAGGAGGTGCAGCCCCACACATCTAGGGTCCCATCATACGGATGTCATGACTAAACACATTTGCCATGCCTACGTGTGCAACATTGGAACACCAACTAGCAGAAAATACAGCTGCGAGGGTTCCTAACAGGAATGGGCTTTAGGGAAAAACATCCCACCAGTACTTAAGCAGCTGCGAGTGACGCTAGTGTGCGTTTCCAAGCGCAATTCAAAGTGCCAGTCATTACCTAGAAAGTCCTAAAGAGCTGGAACCCGGCTTATTTGAAGGGTCGTCTTTTCCCTCTTCCCTCCGTCACCGGAAGCCCACCTCCGGGTCCCACCACTGCTGGAAGCAAGGCAGCACATGGCCTTCGCAGTCGGGATTCCTTCCCCAGATAAGCTGGCCCGGCGCCAGCCCTGATGGCTTTTGGGCGCCAGGCAAAACTTCTTTAAAAAAAGAAAGAAAGAAAAATGCATTCCAGGGAATCCAGCCCATTTTATAGCTGGTTTTAGTGTCGTCATTGTCTCTGCAGAATCGTATTATTACTATTATTTTTTAACTGCTATTTCGGTGATGTTTACAGTTTTAAATGGTCTTATGGAATTTTATTGCACTAGTTGTTTTAGGCCAGGGTGTTGAAACCTCGGCCCATAGGCCAAATCTGACGCACCTGAGCTCCCAAGCTGGCCTCTGGGTTTCCCCAGAAGTTCAAGTCCCCCTATCTTGGCCCCAGGCCATTTCCCCTGTCCGCCAATGATCTAGATGTCCCCTGGCTTCTGCATAATTTATTCCCCATTCCCAAAGGTTGAAATGCCTCTCCTTGCTGAATGCTTGAAACCTGCCCGTCTCCGATATCCCTGTGGGTAGGGTGACCATATGAAAATGAGGACAGGACTCCTGTATCTTTAACAGTTGTATAGGAAGGGAATTTCAGCAGGTGTTCTCGGTATGCATGCAGCACCTGGTAAAATTCCCTCTTCATCGCAACAGTTAAAGCTGCAGGAGCCCTGCCCTCTTTTGTATCTGGTCACTCTAGCTATACTAGAGCTAGAGCTCTACTAGAGTGACCAGATACAAAAGAGGGCAGGGCTCCTACTGCTTTAACTGTTGCGATGAAGAGGGAATTTCTCCAGGTGCTGCATGCATACAAATGATGACGCCCACTGAAATTCCCTTTTCTACACAAGTGTTAGAGTTACAAGAGCCCTGTCCTCCTCAGGTACATAGTAAGACCAAGTTGGTTTATTGACTCCTGGCCCTTTCTAGTCTATCAAGCTAGGCCTAGTCTGCGATTGATTGATTGATTTTATACCCTGCCTTTTTTCCTCCTTAAGGAACTCAAGGCGATGTACATAATCCTCCTCTCCATTTTATCCTCACAACAACCCTGTGAGGTAGAGTGGGCTGAGAGTCTCTGACTGACCCAAAGTCCCCCAGTGAGCTTCCATGACCGGTTGGGGACAAGAACCCAGATCTCCCGACTCCCAGTCCAACGCTCCAACCACTACACCATGCTGGCTCTCAACGGACCCAAAGGCAGATGGCTAAACTGCCCAGAGAGCTTCAACTATGGGGTGGTATATAAGTGTAAATAATAATAATAATAATAATAATAATAATAATAATGCAACCTGCTCCAGTACAGAACAGGAGCAAGTGTTCCACACACCTCCATTGATGGACGTTACCAAAGCCACCCAAGTGATGGGGTGGCCAAGGCGGCTGGATCCCATCCCACCTGTACAGCATCAGCTGTCCTGCCTATCTTGCACCCATACCGGTGCATTTCTGAGCCCAATTTAAACAGCTGGTTCTGACCTTTAAAGCCTTAAATGGTTTGAAGCCAAACTACTTGAAGGACCACCTCCAGCTGTATCTGCCTGGCCACACTTTAGTGTCAGTAACAGAGGCTCCGCTCACTTGCCCACTTTTGAGGGCAGTGACGTGGGCTAGTACACAAGAGAGGCTCTTTCTGCGTGCATTTTCTCTTGCGGAATTACAGGGGTTGAAGAAGCCCAAAGACAACATCATGGCTCGTGCATTTGGGGGGAGGGGGGGAATAGCATGTTGTCGTCGTCCCCCGGAGGGGAGGAGGAACCTCAGCCCTTCCCCTCGCAAATGGGGGCATGGTATAAACTGGGCTCCCCACAATCAGTGACTGGCAGGGAACATCCGGTTCACGTTCAGCATTATCACCATGCTGGAGAGAAGGAAGGGCCATCTTGCTCCGCCACCACATCAAGATGATGCTGTCCCCTAGCAATTGTATGAACCGGGGCGCCATTTGAGAACCGGTGGCTTTAATGAGCGATGGGCAAAACTCACCCCAAGCGAATCCGCTACTTCCTCAGAAAGTAACGAATGCACCCGCGTTAGTTCGGACGAGAGCTCTGCTTGAACACAAAACCTCATTCCGTGTGCAGGAGTGTTTGCGCATGAGCGATATCAAAATGCATCTTGGGAGATGTAGTTTGGGATTGCGCATTGCAGCGGGATGTCATACGTCACCGCATCCTGTATGCCGTTTCTTGATTGGCTGCTTCTGTGTGGCCTGTCCACGTAATGTTTCCTTGCCATCATCACCGATCATGGAGGAGACAGAGAGACACAAGAAGCCACTGAGTCCTCCTCCTCCTCCTCCTCCTCCTCCTCCTCCTCCTCCTCCTCGCAGAAATCAGAGCTCCAGCAGAAGCGAGGAGGAGGAAGAGGAGGAAGAGGAGGAGGAAGGAAGGAAGGAAGGAAGGAAGGAAGGAAGGAAGGAAGGAAGGCCAGATCATTCAAGGGGGCCTTGTTTGGATGCAGACTGAGCATGCTCCGAAGCCAACAACCAGTTCCAAACTCAATAGCGAATTTGTAGCACAGTGAGCCAGGCTTGCTACGATGCTGAGCATTGCGAACAGATGGGTTTGGGCAAACGAGCCGGCTCATTATGAAATTCAGCAGCTACACACACACACAGACAAACTCCTCCTGAAATCATTTCAGCCAGCCTTCCTCAACCTGGTGCCCTCCAGTTGTGTTGGACTACAACCCTCCATATGCTAGCTGGGGGATGCTGGGGGTGGCAGTCCAAAACATCTGGAGGGCACCAGGTAAGGGAAGGCTGATTTAAGGAACTCAGTCTCCCAGGGTTGTGGTTCCCAAACCTCTGGCATGTGATGGTCTCTCATAAATGCTTGCACATGCATGTCTCTGTAGATCTTCCAGCCTCTTCCTTGCATCCCCTCCCCAGACACACCATCGGGTCCTGCCAGATTCCCCCCACCCCATGTGGCCATGGTGGCACGCAAGCCATCAGCACGCAACAATCCCCCCAGCTGCTGAGGATCGTGTTTCATGCTCCAGAAAAGGCTGTGTCTGGCAGGGCGCCTTCTCCCGCTGCACAGGGCTCCTTGATCCCTCTCTCAGCCATTCTCAGGAGCCACCGTTCTGAACATCCACAACTTATTCTGGCAAGGGTCCCTGAGGGCTGCTGTGGCTGCCCAGCTGTTGGGGCCTCCCAGAGGTTGGCAACCCCCCTGGACAGACCAATCGCTGTCTCTTACACCGGCCCGGCCTAATATCCATGATGGGTGTCAATTTGCATCTGCATCTGCAATCTCCTCTCCTGACTCGGGACTACAGGGGAAACTCCAGAACTCACCACATCAGGACAATTTCCTTTCGGGTTTCAGGGAGAGGAGAGCCAGCATCTATCCCAGGCTTTTTGCAAGAACAGAGTGCTTCTGAGCATGTGCAGGACATTTCCTTCCCCTTTGTGTTCGTCTGGCCTTCTAGACTTATCATTTCACCTTTCATATCATAAGAAGAGCCCGGCTGGAACATAAAAGCAGTCCCTCTCACCCGGCATTCTGGGAAGGCCACCAGCACAGCTGCTCAAAAGCACAGAACCACGGATGTGATGAAGTTCTGTAGAAGCGCAGAATGGCCACCAGACGTGAATCAGCCTTGGAATTCAGATTCCTAACAAACTCTCAGCTTTTGTTGAAGAAGAAAAAAAGTTTCTAGTCCTTATTATTGCGAACATCTGCTTGAAAGGGTGTAGGCAATGTCTGCAAAATCTCAGACGTCAAAGACATTGCTGAATAAGAGCCCCAGTGGTCACAGCGGCAGGTCCAAAGCCCTCTTCACTCAAACTAGAAGCCAAAGAGATTATACAAAGTAGAAAACCCTGCAGAATAAATTACGCTGTACAGGAAAAGTCATGCAAATTTGTCGATATTGTGCAGGTTGCAGAAACTTGGCACAGGATGCTGGGAGACGTTTTTTGTTTTCTTTTAAACTAGTCCTGCCAATACACATTTTGCTGGCGCTCACCCTCCAGCAGGAACACTTCCAAAGCACAGATCAGCAATAGAACTCTTGAGCCCAGGCTGAGGGAGCCAAGATTCTTGCTCACCACCCATAGCACAGGGGCAGCAATCCGGTCTCCAAAGGCTTGGTGCAAGGAATCATAGAATCATAGAATAGCAGAGTTGGGAGGGGCCCATAAGGCCATGGGGTACAACCCCCTGCTTAATGCAGGAATCTACCTTAAAGCATCCCTGACAGATGGTTGTCCAGCTGCCTCTTGAAGGCCTCTAATGTGGGAGAGCCCACCACCTCCCTAGGTCATGGGTTCCATTGTCGTATTGCTCTAAGAGTCAGGAAGTTTTTCCTGATGTCCAGACGGAATCTGGCTTCCTGTCACTTGAGCCCATGATTCCATGTCCTGCACCCTGGGTTTTTCCTGATGTCTAGACTTTCAACCAACACACATCCGCACCAATACGCCCCCATCAATCGCTAGTTTTTATGATACCAGGACCAGACTGGTGATATGACCTCTGCTAATTAGTGTCACTTCTCTGCCCCTGAAAACGGCCCATTTCAAACAGGACTGGGGGGCGCATGAGAGACACACACAAACAAAACCCTGCTTCCCAATGGATGGAGCTCCATGCAGTTGCTATCCTGCCTGCAAACCGTAATTTACTTGCTCTATGTGGAACATCTCTTTGAAAGAAGCCACTGCCCCCAATTGGTCTCCATGCCAGTATAGGAAAAGTGTACCTATCAGAAATCTGGAGAACAGTTCAGTAAGAAGCAAAGGGGCCATGGCTCAGCAGAACACATATGAAGACAAGCTTACCGGCCCCAGTTGTCCAGACATAACTAGTCATTTGGGGCACTCTGATGAACTGAACAAAACACCAATGCTCTTCTAATGTATACAACCTTCTTGCCTGGTCGCCTGGAAGCAATTCTTAGCTCACCACAGGTGACCAGGCAAATGAATATTTGCTAGTCTGGACTGAGGAGTGAAACTTCAGTCCACTGTTAGCAAATGGTTGCCCACTACTGCACCATAATGAAGAAAGCAGAGAGAGCATGAGGTCCCCCCCCCCCGTTTTCCTGCACCTTCTTTGTGATGTAGTACTACCTTTGGGCAGGGACACATTTCAGTAGTAGAGCCTCTGCTTTGCATGAAGAAGGTCCCACGTTCGATCCCTGGCATCTCCAGGTTGGGCTGGAAAAACTCCTGCCTGAAACCCTGGAGAGCCGCTGCCAGCCAGTGTCGACACTACTGGGCTAGATGGACCAAGGGTCTGACCTGGCATAAGGCAGCTCCTATGTTCCTGTGTTCCAAAAGGTTTATTCATAGGATTTTGCGGGGTGGGATACGTGCAATTAATTTAGGTGCCTAAAGTTCCAACCATCCATGGTTCAGAGAACAAGGTCTCGAATGTTAAGAAGTCTTAGGGGCTTACCGTCCGGGTTAAAACTGACATCCTCGTCCACACCTACGACCCGCCTCCTGTGGCTGAAAGGAGGAGCGCTGTCTGGGAAGCTTTCGAGGATAGCTTCCCCCTCTGGGTATACGGGAAAGCTTTCCATTTCCGGAGGGGCGCCCCTATCTTTTTCCCGGGAGGGCAAGGCACCCTCGTTGCCAGGTCGCCTCAGCAAGATAGCTGTGACCGCCTCAATCGGACGCTCGTAAACGAACGGCAAGGACGAGGTTCTCGCGTTTTCTTCCAGTACAGGAGATGCTGCGGACGGCACTTCCTCCAAAGGGAACAGAGAGATGGAATCCAGGTCTGGGTAAGGAGGGAGATGGCTAGATCCTGGGTAGTGCAACGAAGACTCCTGCTCCGAATCCAGCTTCGCGCCGGAATGCCTCGGCTCGTTGTAATCGAGTCGGTCGTCAGGGCGGAACGAGCTGCCGGGTCTCATTTCCGGGTCACGCGTCTGCTCAGTGGTTGTGATGGGCAAGTACTCAAAGTCATCTTCTGCCCCGTCATAGAAGGAATCTCCATAATCAAGGTTGGAATCGGGGTATTCGCCCTCCAGGATGTTATGGTTGACAGAGCTGCTCTCCGGGGTTCTTGGAGAAGGTAGGGGACTCCTGCCTATCGTGGCTGGGACCACATTATCCAGTGGGGCAGTGCTGCCAATATGGAAGACCCACACACCCGGGATCCCCATGTTGCTTGTCCTAAATTAAGAAGGAAATAAGGGTTAAAGGTGAACGGGTATTGATTGGCAACCGCCTTAAACCAATGGAGGCTGGTGGCTCCGACGTCAGCGGGGTGGTGAATCCGCTCTGGGTTTCAGTCAGAACCAATCTTCAAGGTGCTTTTGCACCTTGGATGGCTCTTTTAGAGTTCTGACTGAAACCCAGAGTGGATTTATTGCCCCGCTGACATCGGAGCCACCAACTTCCACTGAAATAAACGCTCTGCACAGTGCTAACACCTGCAATGAGGCCGTCTATTATCGTCATTAACCGAGGCAGCCAGTGTGGCACAGCCGATAAGAGCGTTGGACTGGGACTCAGGGGATCTGAGGTGACTGCATGATTTTGGACCAGTGGCTGGTTGTGAGGATAAAATGGAGAAGAGGAGGAGGAGGAGGAGGAGGAGGAGGAGGAGGGCTATGCAATCTGCCTTGGGTACCTTGCAAGACAAAAAAGGAGAGATAAAAAATGGAACGATAAAGGTAATAATAAATTAATTAATAATACAGTGTCATTAATACATATTTCATGGAATTTTACAAAGCAATGAAAGTGGGGAAAACAGAGCCCTGCCCCAAGAAGTTTACAATCTTCAAAAGTTTGACAGTGGAAGAAGACAGCTAGGGACAAACAGGTAAGAAAGGATGGTTGTGAGCAAACGCAGAAGACACGTCAGAAAAAGACCAAAGGCCTGCCCAGTCCAGCATCCAACCAGAAGCCTCTGGGAAGCCCACAAACTGGCCATGAACAAAACAGCCGCCTCCTGCTGCTGTTCCCCAGTGGCATTCGGTAGCATACTGCCTTTAAATAAGGCTTCTTAAATTACCATTCAGATGGCGCCTCTATATGGGGCGAGGTTATAGAATCATAGAATAGTAGAGTTGGAAGGGGCCTATAAGGCTAATAAAGCATGATACACAAGGGAAAAGGAATTAGGAGGGGAAAGGGGTCTTATGACAACCCATAAATCCCTTCATGGATGGGGATTGGGGTATTTGCAAGAACTGCCTGCTCTTGTACATTATCGTCCCAGCATAATAACCACCGGAAAATCCCACAGGAAGCCCCAGATCACAGGATCAATTGCAGCAACAGTAACCCTGATAAAGTTACCATGTGAACCAGACTAGCCAATCGCTCAAACAACCATGCACTTCAGAAGCCACACGGATCCTGGTCACAAGGAGCCATTTTTCAGGGGCTGCTTGAACCCAACTTTAATCTATTCATTGAGCCGTATCAGGTTTCTGGAGAACAGCAGACCAGCCGAGGGATGAAGCAGTGAGACCCCGTACAGGGCAGGAAGCATCACAGAGGGTCGAAGGAAAAGCAGCAGCCGGGTGACTCAGAGGGGTCCAGGGAGATCAGGTGTCCGGGAAGTCAGGAAATCAAGGAGCCAGGAAAGAATCACGGAAACATCTTGCATGGGGGCAGGACAGGAAGAATCACTGGTGAAAGAAGGGATGCAGAGACGCTGGATTTCCTTCCCTTGATTTGGGATAAGCAGCCGAGTAGCTAAGGGACAAGGTGGGGGATTAGACAGGGAACAGGGAGGAGGCTCAGATGTACTATTCGTAACTGCTGCTGCTGCTTCCGCGTCTCTCGTGCCAAAAAACGGTGGGGGAAAAATCGACACACAAAAGCGCCGGACGAATATTCAGCCGCGGATCCCAGTGGGTCGAAACAAACAGTATCTCTTTTAAAAGTTTGTTCGGCAGCCCCCCCCTCCCCCGGTGCTCTGAGGGCTTTTCCTCACCACGCATTCCTCTTTGCCTCTCTCACGTCAGGCAGCTCCGAGCCGGGGGAACAGCTGGCATTTGATAACAGCAGGAGCCGTACGCAGCAGCTGTTCCTTTTACAAGCTCGACTCCTTGCGTTGGTCAGGTTTCAGCGAAACGTCTAAACCCGTTCCCCCTCCCATCCCAGTCCCCAGACTCTCTAACGGCCCCTTAAGCTGCTGGGAAGGTTCATGGCTGAAAGAAATGTCCATTTCGGGAAATGGGTCTGGGCACTGAGGGCTCCAGATTTATGAGGACCCCGGGGCACCCATCCTCTGCCTCGCCGTTGATGCCACTTGCTTGACATGCCCTATGAGGAGAGACTGAAAGAACTGGGCAAGTTTAGCCTAGAGAAGAGAAGACTGAGAGGAGACATATGATAGAACTCTTCAAATGCTTGAAAGTATTTTGGGCTACATTTATAGAAGAATAGCTTCCAAATCGCGCGAGGTACTGGTTCCCCTCTGTTCGGCACTGGTTAGGCCTCATCTTGAGTATTGCGTCCAGTTCTGGGCACCACACTTCAAGAAGGCTGCAGACAAGCTGGAGGGGATTCAGAGGAGGGAAATGAGGACGATCAGTGGTCTGGAAACAAAGCCGTATGAGGAGAGACTGAAAAAACTGGGCATGTTTAGCCTGGAGAAGAGAAGACGGAGGGGAGACATGATGGCACTCTTCAAGTACTTGAAAGATTGTCATACAGAGGAGGACCAGGACCTCTTCTCGATCATCCCAGAGTGCAAGACGTGGAATAATGGGCTCAAGTTACAGGAAGCCAGATTCCAGCTGGACATCAGGAAAAACTTCCTGACTGTTAGAGCAGTATGACAATGGAACCCATGACCTAGGGAGGTGGTGAGCTCTCCCACGTTAGAGGCCTTCAAAAGGCAGCTGGACAACCATCTGTCAGGGATGCTTTAAGGTGGCTTCCTGCATTGAGCAGGGGGTTGGACTCAATGGCCTTAGAGGCCCCTTCCAACTCTACTATTCTATGATTCTATGCCAAGAGCAGTGAGGAAGTAGCCCGCGACATCTCCGGTTCCTCCTTCTCACCACCTCCACTATCTGGGCCAGAGCAGGAGGTGGGTGAACAAGCAGGTTGTAACAGGAGGAGCGCCTTTAGAGTTCTGACTGGCTCTGACCGAAACCCGGAGCGGATTCACCGCCCTACTGGCATAGGAGCCAGCAACCTCCACTGATTCGGACTTTGGATTGCCTGCTGCCCTTGCCTTTGGCAGGGATGCTGGCTAAATCCCCGGAGCTTTGCTTCTCTGCAACCAAAAGCAGGGCACTCAACCTACTTCTCCCCTACAGCATATAAGGAGGCCTGGCTGTTTCAGGACCGAAACACTTCGCACTGCAGGTGGTGCCTCATGTGAGCAAACGCACTGCAGCAAAACTAAATTAAACAGAATTCGAGTGCAAAGAAAGCTAGCACATCAGGGAGAAGGCTAGGCTAGAACTCTTCTGTCTCTCTCTCTCTCTTGACATGCTAGCTTTCTCTTTGCAGTGATTATTTTTTTAATGCAGCAGCAGAACATGCCTACAGTTTGAAGGGGCATAGAGGGTGAGACATAGGCCAAAGTCCGCACCCAGAGGGCTTAGTTGGCAGCACATTTTTAACAGGGCTTAGTCGGAAGGACATGGGACACATCCCTGGAGGAGAAGGCCATCAATGGCTACTAGGCCTGATAGCTATGTGCTACCTCCAGTATCAGAGGCTGTAAGCCTATGTTCACCATTTCCTGGGGAACATGGGTGGGAGGGTGTTCTTGTACCTGTGTCCTGCTTGTGGGTCCCAAGTCGACAGCTGGTTGGCCACTGTGTTAACAGAGTTCTGGACGACATGGACCCTCGGTCTGATCCAGCAGGGCTCTATTTCTGTTTTTAACAGAGGGTATATTTCAAACTGGGAAGTGAGGTGGCTGCTCCAATGCCAACCCCAGTTGGGTCTGAAAGAAGCGTTTGTGGGCAAGGGCTACAGTGTGGCTATCACCAGTGTCCACCTTGCCAGGCCCGGTATGTCCCTATGCTTATGTTCAAAGGATGTTTGAGTTGCAAGGGACTTTTGAGGTCATCTAGTCCAACCCCCACCACCACCACCACCACCATTCACTGCAGGAATCTTGCAGCTACAGCATCCCTGACAGGTAGCTGTCCAGTCTCTCCTTAAATATCTACAGCAACAGAGCCCACACCGCCCGAGGCGGTCTGTTCTACATGCGAACAGCTCTTAACCATTAGGAGGTTTCTCCTGACGTTTAGCCCAGGTCTGGTTCCTTGTGATTTCCACCCATTGGTTCTAGTCCTGCCCTCTGGAGCAACAGAGTAAAACATCTGTTTCAGACATCCCGACAAGCCAGAGTACAGGTTCAGCGCGGGTTGTCATTGAACCGTGAGTTGTTGTTGAATCATGGGTTGCTGTGGGGGGTGAATTCAGCTGTGCTAACAAACCATGTCTTGCTAATCATGAACAACAGTTCAGAATCCAACAACAAACCATGGGTTCTCTTTGTGAGCTTTCGTGGTTAACAAACTATGGTTTGTGAACCTGGCTGAGTTCACATGACACAACAACCCATGATTCAACAACCACCACGGTTCAACAACAGTGGACCCTCAACCCATGCTCTACCTGTACTCTTGGCTTGCCGAGCTGCATGAACCGAGCCTAAGTCTGCCCCATCTTCAACACAACAGTCCCTCAAATATTTGAAGACCACTCTCATGTCTCCCCTTAACCTTCTCGTCTCCAGACTAAACATACCCAGTTCCTTCAACCGTTCCTCATTGGACTCAGTTTCTAGACCCCTCACCATCTTGGCTACTCTTCTCCGGACATGCTCCGATTTGTTCAAGCCCTTCTTAAAATGTGCCACTCAGAACTGAATGTGCCAGTGCTCATGCCCCAGAATCCTCTGGGGCAGGCCAGGGTTCCTCAGCAGATGAAGCAGTATCGAAGCGGCTCCCTGAAGGAAGGATACGTGAGCACCACTGACCTGAAAGGGAACCTGGAATATTTCCTGTCTCACACACACATACACACACACGCCCACAAGACTCTTTCACCCAGTCAGACTTGGAGAAAGCAAATTGATACAGAAGTGGCGGAGTTCTTGAAGAAGAGAATCTCCGGCCTGCTTGCTTTGATCTGTTTCCATTCTTAAAGGCATCCTCTGAGCCAGGCAGCTAGGGGGGCCAACCCTGTACCACGTTGCACTAACACCGTGACCACGTCATCCGTAGGAAATCATCTGTCAAAAGAGTGACACTAACAGGTACTTCCTCGTAATGATTTGCAATACCACCCCCACCACTATCCGAGAAGTTTTTTCCACAGATTTTCCACACAACACTGCCCTCTCTTTGAACCCAGTCTCCAAAAACAAAGCAAAATGCACACATTTCTCTGCAGAGACGGCATTATCTAGCGAAACAGCTGCCTTATGCAAACAAAGTTCAGTTCGACACCTGACATCACATCCACACGGCTTTCCAACCTCTGATGGAGCAGGTGGGTATGCTTGTTTGACCTTAAGAGTACAAGGGCTACATCTGGGCTGCACAGCATTATTTTAAAATCAGAATTCAATCTACCGTTTGCACCCAGAAAAGCTGGATTCTGCAAGCCGGTGTATTTATTTCACTGCATGCCAACTACTTACTGGTAGAGGTTTTTGACAGACTGCTCGCTGCTCGTTACGCTGTGGTACGGTCCTTCTCGCCGTTGATAGTCCCCTCTGCTGAAGCCCACGCGAGCCGGGAGCTCCAAGTGGACGTTGTACGATTCCTTTGGCCGCGTTCCGGAGAACTGGATCCCATCGTCAGGATAAAGGAAGAGGGCATAGGCGTCCGAATGGCTGTAAGCTAAGACTGCCTGGAAGGTGTTACGCTGCGGATGCAAATCGACACAAAAGGAAAATGCAAGGGGTCAGAACCCAGGGCTTCGTAGACACAACCATGAGCGCGATTTGGGGAAATAAGAACCAAATCAAAACCAAATCATAAAAGCGGCGACTGGATGTGGTGCAGTGGTTCCAAGCTTGTGCCGGGTTCAGGTCTCACATCTACCATGAACTCAACCGGCGATCTTAGACTCTGCCAGCCTCAGCATTTGAAATACTTTACAAGGGCTGTTGTAAAGATTTGCT
This sequence comes from Anniella stebbinsi, assembly GCA_029215795.1. NCBI lineage: Eukaryota > Metazoa > Chordata > Lepidosauria > Squamata > Anniellidae > Anniella > Anniella stebbinsi. The sequence goes on from JARDYH010000001.1 coordinate 368,897,301, forward strand.
GGGATAAAATTCATAAAGCCCCTTGAATTCTCCATTCAAAAATCATTAACAAGCTAAATTCTGTGCCCAGTGTCAATAAAGCAATTTAGCAATCTGAAGTATTTTTGCCACTTCTCAGCCAAAAAAGCTCCCAGCGTGCCTTACATATGATCAATTAAACAAGACAGCCCCTGCTTACAGACTTATCATCTAAAAAGACTTGACATACAAGGAAAAAGGAAGGGGGAGGGAAGAGGGGGGGAAATTAAGTCTTTCAGTCGCACAGGTCATCTCCCTCAGTACAGCCTGCTGGAATGGCTCTTGGTAGTAACAATTGAGGAGAAGGAAGAGCCTTCTAAAGGGAGGTTATGAAATTAGCCCCTCCCTTTTTGTGCAATTTAGTCTGAATTTTCATATTATTTTGTACAATTTTTCTAATGATGGGTTTTGCCCATCATTAGACAAGGAGCAATGTGTGATATTGAAACCCCTAACCCTAACTACTGGAAAGGTTCTTTAGCCCTCTTATGGCTTCTTACATTTAATAGAATCATAGAATAGTAGGGTTGAAAGGGGCCTATAAGGCCATCAAGTCCAACCCCCTGCTCAATGCAGGGATCCATATTAAAGCAGACCTGACAGATGGTTGTCCAGCTGCCTTGAAAGCCTCTAGTGTGGGAAAGCCCACGACCTCCCATGGTCATTGGTTCCATTGTCGTACTGCTCCAACAGTCAGGCAGTTTTTCCTGATGTCCAGCCGGAATCTGGCTGCCTGTAACTTGAGCCCATTATTCCGCGTCTTGCACTCTGGGATGATCGAAAAGAGATCCTGGCCCTCCTCCATGTGACAACCATTCAAGTATTTGAAGACTGCTATCATGTCTCCCCTCAGTCTTCTCTTCACCAGGCTAAACATGCCCAGTTCTTTCAGTCTCTCCTCATAGGGCTTTGTTTCCAGACCCTTGATCAACCTCGTTGCCCTCCTCTGAACACGCTCCAGCTCGTCTGCATCTATATATCTATATCTAAGCAGCGTCTATACACTTTTAAGCATTTTTTTAAAAATCCTCCAAAGATTCTGGTCCTTAAATATGTATATTGGGGTTGCACAGATGTGCAGTAAAAGCATGTCACCCAGTCCCCGGGAATTTCAGGTTTTCATATAAAAAATTAAAACTCATGTTTCTAGACCTCATGGGGGCAAAGATATGCTTAAAATTGTGTGAACAATGTCTACTCAGGAAAAAATGTGGGGAATGTATGGGGAAGGGTCTGGCTCAGTCTAAGGGAGCTTCTTATGTTCGCAAACATGCACATACAGCCCAGTATTTAATGCCCAGAAAATCTGGAGTTAAAGTAAGCCAGGTATCTCAAGACGGCGAATTCTGTGCCAGGTTTCCAGTTTTGTACTGTCATGCCAGCCCTGAGCAGAAACAGATCTCAGAGTCCAACAGTAACAGCCTTGGGAACACACAGGATACACTGGAGTGGGAATTCCCTCCCCCCGAGAGCCGTAATGGCATCCAGGGAACATGTTGAGGGCCGCATTCCAACAGAGGCGAGGTGTAATTCAAACTGAGAGGGCTCACTCACTCTTACGTCAACCCACTTACGTGCATCCACACAGAGAGGAAGAGAGAGTGATCCAGCAATGGAGAAAGAGACCCATCTCTTCCACCATTCCCAGTCTGCTCTGTGCATGAGGAAAAGGGCAGCCCGTTTGTTTGTTTGTTTACCATATTTATATACCACTCCCCATTCAGAATTTCAGAGCGGTGGATAAAATAAGAACGGAATAAAAACACATCAAAAGTACATTTTTAAAAGAAACGAAGTGCAAAATAAACCACGACTGGTCATTAAGAGATGGCTTCCTGGAACAACGCCGTTTTCAGGAGGCGCCGGAAGGAATACAAAGTTGGCACTTGCCTGACCCACAGAGGCAGGGAATTCCATGGGATGGGGGCCACCACACTGAAGGCTCTTCGCCGGGTGGACTCCAATCGGACCATAGGTCTATGCGGAATGGCCAGGAGCAGGCCCTCAGATGACCACAGTGACCGGGCAGGTTGATAGGGGAGAAGACACTCTCTCAGGTATCCTGATCCCAAGTTCTTTAAGGTTTTGTACACTGGTCCTAGAACCTTGAACCTGGCCCGGTAGCAAATAGGCAGCCTTTCCCCATGCACAGAGAAAGAGGCGACCTAGCCATGGAGAAAGTGACATGTTGTCTTCCTCCATCGCCAGATCCGAGCACCCTTCTCAGGGGGCCGTGGGGTGGAGGAGGGTAGGCGTTCAGTGAGAGGGAAAACCCTCTACCAGGGCCTCCGTGGGCCGGATGTGGCGCACAGGACAGAGGTTCCCCATGCCCAGAACACAGAGTCCTACATTCCCGGAGCACTGTGTGGCCATTGCTGCACAGCTCTATTAATGGAGCACCTCTCACTATAAAAAAGTATGGAAAATGGATAAAATGTAAAAACTCCGCTTGAGGAGCACCAGGATCTCCACGGTGACCTTGTCGGAAGGGCAGGTTCCATTTCTCCCATTCCTTGTGTCCCAAGCCTCCTCTTGCTCAAGAACTTATAAAACCTCTCATCTTCCTATCACTTATCTTTCCTCCCTTTCGTTTTATCTCCCTGGCTTTTGGTCTTGGCTCTGCTTTTGCCAGCTAGAAGGAGGAGGGGAGATTATTTTGCTCCCTGTGACGACTTGCCCCGTCACTCAGGAACAACAAGAGAGATTTTAATTCTTGCTAAGGCCTCCATCCAGGGCCAAAAAGAGGTTCAGAGCTGGAAAGCTCGATGCCCCCAAACGTTGTGGGTTCCAAGCCTGCCCACCCACCCACCCAGATTTCAGACTTTAGTCCAAACGCCTGTGTCATTAGATGAGCAAGCAACACTCCACATATGCTCAGAGGCACCCTTCTTTACTATTCCTTATTCTTAAGTCTTATTCTTTCCTTCTCACACTTTCCAAGATGGATTTTTCTGCTGACCTCTTCACACTTCGCTGACATTTACATGCAATCCGTCCCATGTTCCCCGTCCACAACTCCCATCATTCCCAGTCAGCAGGGAAGGCTCTCCTAGGACATAATGGCAATAGAGCTCCATGCATGCTCTGTTTTCAAGCAGGAGCGGGATATATAAAGTCATGGGGAAATGTCCGAAGGCCCCCAGCTGTTGCTCCCGGCAGTGAGCGGGGGGAGGGGTCCCATTTCTGCGCATTTTCCAATGGCGGCCACTTGTCATTCCTGCCAGATATAAAGGCGCGTTTGTTGTCAAGTGGCACACACGCACGCACACAGCCGTCCCCCGGACTGAGCATCAGGGGCAGCCGCCAACCGGCGCAAACAAAGCTGATTTGGTTCGAGGCTGAGGAGGGACAACCCGGGAAGGAAGGGCACAGCCTCGCCAAAAGCCTGGGCAAACGAGCATCAGAGACCGGGAGAGAGTTGGGTGCGCTGCTGTGAAAGCCGGGGGAGGAGGGGTCCCTTAGAACAGCCTTCCCCCCAGCTAATGGCCGCCGGATGTCTTGGACGGCAACTCCCAAAATGATGGGAGTTCCAGTCCAACACATCCGGAGGGCGACAACTTGGGGAAGACTGAGACAACATGCCCTCATCTACTTTATCATGTGTGTTGCACAGGGCCGGCCCTACCATTACCCGGGCTCATGCACGCGCATCAGGCATGGAGTGGAAAGAACCACGAGTTGCCCCACTATCTGCAGCGGGTCGCCTGCTTGCTTGGCTGGTCAGCCAGCAGTGCGATCAGCTTTTGCTCCTATCGGCCCAGCTGCTCCTGCCTCATGCCCAAACCGTGACGCCGCTGTGAGAAGCCCCTTGCTAGCCTCCAGCAACAGACATGGAGAGGGCGGCTCGCTGGTGCTTCTTGCGTGAACCGCCAAGGCAGCCAGCCGCACATGGGCAGGGCGAGGGGAGTGGAATATAGATGAAAGGATGTGGCAGAAAAACTTTGCCACAACTTCGTCGAAATTTGGCACGGCCATCAAGTGTCACGTCATGCTCTGCCAAAGTGTTGATAGCGCTGTCCTTCAACCTGGTGCCGTTTGGGTGTGCTGGACTGCAATTCCCATCATCCTCAACCAGCATAGCCATGCTGGCTGGGAACGATGGGTGTTGCAGTCCAACATATTTGGAGGGCATCAGGTTGGAGAAGACTGCCTTGTGGAAAGAAGGCTAACATTTTCGGATATGATGCCGCTTGGGGAGGTTCTCCTGCATAAGGTTGGAGAGCCAGTGTGGTGTAGTGGCTAAAGATCCGGGTTCGAGTCCCTGCTCGGCCCTGGAAACCCACTGGGTGACTTTGGGCCAGTCACAGGCTCTCAGCCCAACCTCCCTCACAGGGCTGTTGTTGTGAGGATAAAATGAAGAGGAGGAGGAGGATTATGGGTTCCTTGGAGGGAAAAAGGCGGGAAATAAATGCAATAATAAACAAATAAAATAAGTCCAACTGCAACAAACAGAAAGGGTGCAGGAGCTCTTCCATGCTCGTCTGCAGCTTGCTAAGCATTTCAACAGGGGTTCCGTAGGCAAACTCTCCCCACAGTTCTCATGCCCTTCGCAAACAGGGGGGAAACAGAATAGCAAACAAAAGCAGAACACGATTAAGCCTCAAGTGGACATGGAGCTCTAAATGGAGAAAACAACAGATAACAGCGCGGTGGGGTCAAGGGGCATCCGCAAAGGTCAGCTTGGCACTTGTTCCTAAACCACGCTCAGTGAACTCTGAGCGCGTAACACTTGTTAAAAGAGACACAAAGGGCAAATTCCAACAGCCCTCGGCTGCCGTTTCCAAGAGCCCCAGCTAAATATACGATCACGCGGCCCACTAGTCACATCAGAACAAAGAAGTGCCCTGCTGGGTCAGCCAAAGGTTCATCTAGTCCAGTTTTGTTCACCCGGGGGTTAACCGGAAACCCCAACGCGAAGCCCACAAGCAGGACACGGGTGCAACCGCCCCATCCCGCTCAAGTTCGCCAGCAACTGATGTCTGTAGGCAGGCTGCCTCTGATGGAGACTGAACCACACTGGCTGGACTCTGAGGTCGGAAAAGCAGCCCTGGAGGAGGAGGAGGAGGAGGAGGAAAGAGGGAGGGCACAATGGTTGGCGGGAGGGGAGGAGGCTGGAAGAGGCAGCCCGCCTAGCGAAAATTGCTAAAGATGGAGGGCAGGGAGGCAAAAATTGCCCGTTCCACTCCTCCCACCCTGACGGCTTCAGCCCGGCGGGGCATAGGAATCTCAGAAGCCTACGATTCTAGAGGCTTCTGAGCGGCGAAGGCACGATCAATAGGACTGCACCCTTAAACAGATTGGGACCAAATTACTTGAAAGACCCCCTCCACCCACATCAGCCTGTCCGCACTTTAAAATCAACAGGAGATTTTCTCATCTTTTTTTCTCATGTGCCCCATGCTTCTCATTTGCCCCCCCCCCCGAGGGCAGTTACGTGGCCAACTACACGGGTGGCCCCACACCTCTGGAATAAGTAGCCATCAGGGGTCCACCATTGCCCATCATTGCAAGCTTTTCGGAAGGCTCCAAAAACCTACCACTTGATTCCGGACATCCCCCGATTACGTTTTATCAGACTAGGGCGTAGCTGCAGTTGTAGGTGGCCATGCTAGCTGGGAATGATGGGAGCTGCAGTCCAACACTTTTGGCTGGCACAAGGTTGGAGAAGACCGATCTATGGCTGACGTTGCATCTGTTTTCAAAGCCAGGCGGAACCTTTCTTACAGCTGTGCTGGCTGGGGGTGATGGGAGCTGTAGTCTGGAGGGAGTCAGGTTGGGGAAAGCTGGTTTCATGGGTCTCTCCCACATTTCAAAAATGTAACAGCGCACCAGGGACATGAGGGCTTTCCACAGACAGGATTGGCTTGTGTGTTGTGTTTTAACGTGGACGAGCCAATTTACAAACAAATAGAAACGCATACCCACCCCGCTATAGGAATTTCCTTGGTATCTCCTTTCCATTGTGGAAAATCTGGAACATGCCATTCTCTGATGACAGGCAAACAAATCATACGGAGAAAAATCCCCTCCACCCACCAGCAGAACAAAACAAACAGCAGAGGTGAACGCGGTGAACGCAACAGTCAGAGTTTCCAAACGGAGCAAATCATCTTCACCTCCTCCACAGAGAGGCCAGCTCCAGAACGTGTGCCATGCATGGGCTCCTGTGCTTTTAAGAACTGCACAGAAGGCAGCGTTGCACCCCCAGGTGAAGCGTCTCCCCTCACTCCATTGCTACAGGGGGAAAGCGACAGCTGGTGAAACTCTGCGTTCTGGGCAACGCCTGAAGGTACAGGATCCCTTACAAAAGGGCAGTTGAAGAGCCCGAGGGCCAGAGAAGCTTTCGGGGGGCCGCATTCCAGTGGTATGTGGGGCTGAAGGAAAAATAGGGTGGGGCCAGATGCAAAAGGGCGGGGCCAAAATAACAAACAAAGAAACAAAAAAACCCAGCATATTTTAGCTCAAAGCTCTTGCTGCCAGTGGCGCTGTTCAGACAACACGCTAAACCATGACGTGGCTCGTGTGAACCATGGCTTTATGAACCATGACTTAATATGTCATGTGAACCGTTCCTACCATGGTGGCTACAGAACCAGGGTATAAACACGCTCACTAGCCATTTGTTGCAAAAGGGTTAGTGGCCTAACCGTGGTTTAGTGTGTCGTCTGAACAGGCCCACTAATTGAGCCTTAGGAATGGGAGGGAGGTTTGCCCCCTCTCAGCTGTCTTTCCGCCAGCAGGCAAAGGCCATTTTATTCAAGCCGTCCTTGGGCATGAAAGCTGTTCTGCTGGGTTAGATGCTGGTTTTAATGCCTTTATTGTTGTGTTTTTTTTAGTTGCATTCGAATGCATTTGTTTTTATTGTTTTAATCAAATTTTAATTTATGACTATAAGCTGCTGCCTCGAGTGCCTTGAATATAGATCAATTTCAATCTTTTAGAAGGGGTGGGGCAGAAATCATCACAAATCCAGATGCTGCAAAGCATCACCTCACCTGCTTGGACGGCTCCGAGTTCCGGGTGACTTCTTCGTAGGCTCCCACGTTCTCCCAGGTAGCAATGAAGGTATGGCGTAGGGCAAAGTCAGTGGCACTGGGAAATCCAGCCTGGATCAGCTGGGCGGCCCGATCCAGCACCTCTCTGGAATCATCCAGGCGGTAATAGATTTTGCCCCTCCCGCCGCTAGTGTCGATGTCCGATAGGAAAGGAGCGACCGCGGGGAAGTCCGTGGGGAAATCGTCATCCACATACTGGGTCTCTCGGGGAAAGTCCTGGGTGGAAATGATCCCGTTGGTCCCAACCTGTCAGGGAGCCAGGTCAAAGCAAAATGAGCCAAAGAGATCCAACAACAAACACAGCTAGCTTGAATGGGAGACTAATGAACTGCAGGTTGCTATGTTGTTAGAGAGTGTTAGTTTAAAGGATGAGGAGCCATTTAAACATCAATCATGTCTCCCCTTAGCCTCCATGGTGTGGAGTATGTGGATAGGAAGACATTTTTCTCCCTCTCTCATCCCAATGGGGTCCTTATCCCATGAAGCAGATTGGTGGCAGATTCAGGACAGATAAAAGGAAGGACTTCTTCTTCACACAGCACAGAGTTAAACTACGGAATTCCCTTCCACAAGACGTAGTGATGGCCACCAATTTGGATGGCTTTCAAAGGTGGGTAGATACATTCCTAGAAGAGAAGGCTAACAATGGCTACTAGTCCTGATGGCTATGTGCCACCTCTGGTATCAGTAGCAGTGTGCTTATGTGCACCAGTTGTTGGGAACATGGGTGGGAGGGTGCTGTGCCACTTGTGTCCTACTCGGCTGATTGGCCACTGTGTGAGCAGAATACTGGACTAGATGGACCCTTGGTCTGATCCATGGCTCTTCTTATGTTCTTAAGGTCCTCCTCCGGGTGCCTACTCCGAGGGAAGCTCGGAGGTCAGCAACAAGGGAGAGGGCCTTCTCTATAGTGGCCCCTCAATTATGGAATGATCTCCCCGATGAAGCCCGCCTGGCGCCAACACTGTTATCTTTTTGACGCCAAGTCAAAACATTTCTTTTCTCCCAGGCATTTTAACAGCTTAAGTTTATTTATTTATTTAATTACATTTGTATACCGCCCCATAGCCGAAGCTCTCTGGACAGTTTACATAGGATTAAAAACAATTAAAAACAATATACAAAAATTAAAACAGCAAAAACATACAACATACACACAATCTGTACATTTAAAAACCACTTCAACACTTCAAAAAGCTACAAAAACAAAACAAAATCCTCAGATATTGCCAAATGCCTGAGAGAAGAGGAAAGTCTTGACCTGGCGCCGAAAAGATAACAATGTTGGCGCCAGACGGGCCTCGTCAGGGAGATCGTTCCACAATTGGGGAGCCACCACAGAGAAGGCCCTCTCTCTTGTTGCTGACCTCCGAGCTTCCCTCGGAGGAGGCACTCGGAGGAGGGCCTTAGATATTGAACGTAGTGTTCAGGTAGGTTCATGTCGGGAAAGGCGTTCCATCAGGTATTGTGGTCCCAAGCCGTGTAAGGCTTTATAGGTTAACTGACTTTGTGGCCAGGCTTAAAAGTTTAAAATGTTTTAAATATCTGCTGTTTTATGTTTTATGGTTTAAAATTTTGTATATTAACTTTTAATGTTAAGTCTTTTAATTTTTGTAAAGCGCCCAGAGCGCTTCGGCTATGGGGTGGTATATAAATGTAATAAATAATAAAATAATAATAATAACTACGAGCAACAAGGGAGCAGGTAGCCCCATGCCTGTCAAAACTATTTACATCTAGAGCAGTGGGAACCAAACTCAGATATTAATCATCAAGCTGTTCACTTAAAAGATCAGCCACCCTGGACAAATGTCACTGAAAGCTAGTTTCCTGACCACTACTAACATTCCCTTATAATGTGCAGTTACAAAGGAGTGTTGGGGGCGTCCCACGGCATTCCCTCGCTTCACATACAGCGGTGGTTCCCAGCTTGGTCTCTTTGACTTTAAGAAAGCCATAAAGACTGATCTCTTCCGGCAGACCTACCCAGTTGAAGTTTAAGAGTTTTATTGGTGTTTTATTAGTATTTTAATAATGTATTAGTTTTATGTGCTTTTAATCAGTTTTATGTAATTTATATTTGATGTTGTTCCCCGCCTCGATCCAGTGGGAGAGGCAGGTAAGAAATAAATATATTATTGTTATTATTGTTGTTGTTTTGGGTTACCACCCCATTCATTCCCAGCCAACATGTCCCATAGCCCTGCTGGTTGGGGATGATGGGGCTTATAATCCAAGTCATCCAAAGGTCACCTGGACAGGAAAGGCTGACACAGGGCAATATTGAAGCCCAATGGACCAGAGGTGCAGATGAGCCCAAAGTGTGTTTGCAAATCTGTTCTGGGTTTCTCTGCAATATACACAGCCAGTAGCTTAAACTGCTTTAAAAGGGGACTTGACAAATTCATGGAGGAGGAGAGGTCCAGTGGAGGCTGGTGGCTCCAATGTCAATGGGGTGCTGAATGAATCCACTCCGGGTTTCAGTCAGAACGCTAAAGGAGCTCTCCAATATGCCTTATACCATGCTTCACAACTTGGATAGCTCCTTTAGAGCTGAAACCCAGAGCGGATTCACCACACCACTGAAATTGGAGTCACCAGCCTGCATTGGAGAGGTCGACCGCTAGCTCTAAGTGTTTTAGAGAATTTCAGCGTTTCAAAGGGTCTTGGAGATTATCTAGTCCAGCTCTCTGCTCAATGTGTTATCGAGAAAGCAGGACGCAACGACATCATCCATGAGAGATGGTCATCCGTCCTCTACTTCAATGCCTCCAGCAAAGGACACCCGGCCACCTTTCAGTGTCGAGCAGCTCTTACATTTGAACTGCCAGGGCATGCTGGGAGTCTTAGTCTGACATATCTGGAGGGCACCAGGTTGGGGAAGGCTGTCCTAACGTGAAATCGCAAACAAGCGCTTTTGTAAAGCCATTCACATTCACCCAATACATATGTCTCAGTTGGGTGGCAGACTTAAGGCATCTGGCAAGATGAAACACTGGGTAATAAAGAGTCTATGCAGTTGTTAAATCAGAGAAACCTGCAATAGATTATTATTATTATTATTATTATTATTAACAATCCTGCAAGGTAGGCCAGTGTTTTGATGCCTCCACATCAACTTTAAGGTGGCTTCCTGCATTGAGCAGGGGGTTGGACTCAATGGCCTTATAGGCCCCTTCCAACTCTACTATTCTATGATTCTATGACTTGGGGACTAATGCTGAGAGAGTGGTGGCTAGCCTGCTTCAGGAAATTTTACTTGGCAAAATGACAGATCAATAAATAAAAACACGCCCGCCTGTATCCCCCTCGGACATTTCAGGTGTGAACGGGGGCCGGCTCCCTGAGCCCAGCCTTGGCACAGGCCGCTCCCTTTCAGACTCAGTTCCCCCCTCCGGGAAATGGGAAAGGCAGCAACGACCTCCCGGGAGAGGCTGACCGAGCGCCTCTGCAAAGGAAAAGCGCTGCGCTTTGAAGCAGGGAGGCAGAGGGAGGGAGGAAGCGCGGATGGGACGTCCTGCAGCCGCTCCGGCCCAGGGGGAATCCGGCGCTAGTGCGCCGAGGCGGCGTTTGTCGGTTCAGGGAGGGTCAGTCTGGACAGGAACAGCGGCGGACGGAGAGAGACACAGAGAGGAGCTCTGTGGAGGCCCAGGAATGCCTTGGGCAAACAGGATCCCTGCGGGGTTTGGCAGGGTGGCACAGCTCTCCGCCCTGCCAGCCCTGCGTTGCAGCGGCCTTCCCCCAACCTGGCGCGCTCCAGATGTTTGCGACTCCTGCACTGAGCAGGGGGTTGGACTCAATGGCCTTAGAGGCCCCTTCCAGCCCAGCTACACCAAGCAGGATACAACGCTTTGAAAACGGTTTGAAAACTGCCTACGGAGCGTGTCCTGAGCCCCAACAGTTGTCACTCCCGTTAGAAACCGTTTTAAACCGTTTTCAAGCAGCAGCGTAGCTAGGCTCCCCATCCTGCCCGGCCGCTGGCCTTGCTGGCTGGGGCTGCTGGGACTTGCAGTCCCCACCATCTGGAGGGCGCGCCTGTTGGGGGAGGCTGGGTTCCCTCGGGCTCTCTGGCTGGGGCGGCTGCCTCGCTCCGAGGGGGGGGGGTCCGGGCGGCGCCTGCCCGCCCCCCCCCCCCAAGGCGGGCGCCCCCGGCCCGCCCGGTGCACTTACGTAGAGCTGCGCGAAGCGAGTCTCGTAGAAACGCAGCGAGCCGGGCAGGGGCGCGGGCGCCGAGGTCTCGTCGTCGCCTTCGGACAGCTGCCGGTCCCCGCGGGGCTCCCCGAAGGGGAAGAGCTGCGAACGGGGCAGCGCCGCCGCCCAGCCCAGCAGTAGAAGCAGCAGCGGCAGCGGAGCCCCGTCGAGCAGCCCTGGCCCACGCATGCTTCGCTTCCCTGGCGGCGGCGGCTGGAGCGGGAGGCAGCGGGTCCAAAATGCCCGGGCTGGCCCTGGGCCTGGGCGGGGCCGGAGGCGCCTTCCCCGCGCCGCCATTGGCTGCCCGCGGCCCGGCCGCTGACCAATCCCTCCAGACCGGCGCCCCCCCCCCGTTCAACATCTGGCTCTCGTTAGCTGGGTCTCCTCCGGCGCAGCTGTCTCCGCCTCCTGCCGCTCCCCACGTGGGCCGCCCGGCAAACGCCCCCCCTGCAGCTGCCCCCCGGACGGCCCCGTCGAGGGGGCGTCGCTGGCAGCCTTGGCACAGCTGCGGGGGCGTTGTCCCGTGCGTTCCTTGCAAAGGAGGGCAAGAAGGAGGCCGCCAGAGGTTTGGGCCTTCAACTCCCGGCATTCCTGACTGCTGGCCGGCCTGGTAGGGCCTTCTGGGGGTTGGAGTCCTCAACATCTGGAGATTTGCCTTCCGCCTGGCCCTGCTTCACGGAACAGGTGTCCCTCCTTTCCTTGTCAAAATGTCCAAAGTGGAATCCTTCAAGGGTGTAAATCACGGGTGGGCTCTTTTGGCCTACAACTCCCATCATCCTTAGCTACATAGCCAGGGGTGAGGCATGGTGCAAGTTGTAGGCCCGAACAGCCGGAGGGCCGCAAGTCGCCCACCCCTGAGGTGAACTGCCCGAAGTGAGTTAACATTTCTGGGACCTGACCTAGTGTCCTCCAGCTGTGCTGGGCTACAACTCCCACAATCCCCACTCAGCATGGCTAATGGATGCTGTGAGTGCTAGCTGAACACATCTGGAAGGTGCCATGTTGGGGAAGGCAAGGTGTGGCAGGAAGGTAGGGTCTGTGCAGGCTAGGTATTATGGGAGTTGTAGTCCAACATCTCGAGGGCACCAGGTTGGGAAAGGCTGTCCTACTTCATTTTCTGGGGAAAGCTTGCCTGGAAACATCACCTGTCTGGTGCAGAAGAAGGCCTTGCCTTGCCCTTCCCTCACCCAGAGGCATAGAGGAGATGTCCGACAGCAGGGGTAGGTAACCCAGTGCTCTCCAGATGTTTGTACTACAACTCCCATAATGCTTGACTATTGACTATGCTGGCTGGGGCTTATGGATGTTGTCATCCAAAACATATGGAGGCCACCAGGTTGCTTATCATCTCTGTGTTCCACAGTTATTCAGATGTGGTGACGGAGTAGCTCTTACAGCAGGGGTGGGCAACCTCTGGCCCTCCAGATCCTCTGGCCTACAATTCCCACCAGCCCTCGCCAGCATAGCCAGCGGTGAGGGCTGATAGGAGTTGTAGGTCAATACCGGGAGGCTCTCAAGTTGCCCAGCTCTGAACCTCTGCCTTCTCCAACCTGGCACCTTCCAGATGTGTTTGGGCTACAGTCGCATCCTCCCCAGCCAGTGTGGCCATTGGACCACATCTGGAAGGCACCAATAAGTGGAGGAAGGATGGTGTGCAAATTGGTTTTGAGAGCTCAGCTGGATTTCCATGTCTGGCTATGTGCGAACGAGAGAGAACAGGTGTGCAAGAACCTGTTCCGCTACCTGCCCCCATGCGCTTGGACTAGGACAGCTACGAGTTTCAGCTCAAAGAGGCGTCTTCTCCCCTCTCCTTGTTCAAATAAAAACAATTTATCCCTCATAACTCTGCTCAATTAACAATGATGTAATCCTGGGCATATTTACTCAAAAATACGTCCAACTGCTTACTCCCAGGTAAGTGTGCATCTGACTGCACCCTAAGTTCTCTTCCTGGGTCAGAACAGGTAGATCTGTTAGTCACCTCCCAGCTAACTTGGGGAACTTCCACACCAACCATCCTTTAAAAGCTAGGAAGTGGTTGATTTTCTTCTTCTGTCACTTACAGCGCAATCCTATAGCTGTCTACTCAGGGGTAAGTCCCATTCAGTTCAATTGGGCTTACCCCCAGGTCAATGGGTACAGGATGGCAGCTTTAATGTTTGTTTGTTTATTTATTATTGCATTTATATCCCGCCTTTTTTTCCTCCAAGGAAACGTACATAATCCTCCTCCTCTCCATTTTATCCTCATAATAAGAACCCTGTGAGGTAGGTTGGGCCCAAAGTCACCCAGTGGGTTTCCATGGCTGAGTGGGGACTAGAACCCTGATCTCCCGACTCCCAGTCTGACACTCTAGCCACTACACCACACTGGCTTAATGTTCCTTAATGTGCACTTGTGGCCAGTTATAGCTGAAACCCAAGACTATTTCCAGCTGTTACTCAGTGCCACACAGAGCACACTTTTGTAATTGCCAAAAAAACAAAAAAAAGGAACCTTTGTTCAATCATTCGACATCCATTTAAAATGCCCTGGGGAGATACATATCCCGCGCCTTTATTTTAGTGAAACGTCTAATTAATTCTTTTAGGGTGCAAAGGCCAGGGGCCACAGGCGAAGGGGGGGATAGACACAGGCTTGCATTTGCTAAAAGCAAATGAGAAAAATCTGAATTCTGTAGCCAAGAAAGCTGCAATCATATCAAAGAACCCCTATCAAAGCGAGCTGCGTAAACAATGTGGATTGTATACATCTCCATGTATTATCTCATGCATGATTTTATTTGCTTCCTTTCAAAGAACTTGAAAGTTTGTGACAAAGTCTGGGGTAGCAGCCAGAAGTGAAAGGCCCACACTCAGTGTGTAGACAAATTCTCGTCCTCTCATGCCCATGTGCCACAATACAGAACCTCCATATTCAGCGGTAGTATAGCTTGGAATACAAGAAGCTAGAGCTAATGATAGGGAAATGCTATTGGTCTTTTAGCCTTGCACCTTCTCTATTAGGCACGCCCCTTTAACCATTTGCCTTTGTGGGGATTTAAAATGGGAGCTCATAGATGCCAGCTGCTGTCTCCAGGTAAGCTCGGGGCTTACCTGTCCCCGGGGCTTACCAACATAGGGGACACAGAGCCCACCAGAGAGCACTTAACCGTTCTGGCATCTGTTCACAGACAAATTTGATTTCCCCCCCCCCATGTGGAAAAATGCGCAAATAATCCCATAACAACATTTGCAACAATTTATATAATTTATGTCAGAATGTAACATTTAGTGTATGGCCCCCATTCCATTCAACTTTTCCCAGCGTATATTTTCCAGCATGGCATATCTCTTAGCAGAAGCTTGTGTGTTTTCCTGCAAATGAATTTGCATAAATTTTAGGAACTTTTTTTTAAAAAAAAAATCTGCAAGGAGACCGGTCCGCAGTGGATTCTGCAGGACAGATTCTTAGAGATCCAAAATTATTTTAGTTTGTCCCGTCTTCCTCCAGCATCTCTATAGCTCCTTCATAAGGTAGCCAGTTTACAGTGGGCAGTCCTCTTTTGGAAGGCATCCTCTATTTGAAGTGCTGTCCAGCGCAAGCCCAGTCTAAAGGCTAAAGAACCACAGGGCTGGAGAAGACAGGCCTTGGATATGCCCATTAACAGTTACACCTGGACGTCAGTCTATGCAGGCACACAGCTCACCTGGACGCAGCTTTCCCCACTACAGGAGTTGTACTGCGCTTCTATTTGAATTGCAGTTATTATTTCTAAATTTGCACATGAATTAATATTTGCAAATGCTCTGCAAGTTGATGCCTTCTTTCCTGGCTGTCCCACTTGGAGCCATCCCCAGTTCCTGGAATTCTGTGCCCCTTGGGAAATCAGGGTGCAACGAAACGACAGTGAGGAAGAGGCCAGAGCCACGTCCACCGTGTTCTCGTGTTCCCGGGCATGAGGCCCTCTCTGGAAATAGCAGGACCACGAGGATCTCCTTATCGCTGTTGTGAGAGGGTACAGGCAAGAAGCCGTCCTCATCCCACTGGGAATGTTTCACCCATGCCGCAATCCCCTGATCTGCAGTGAGGTCAGCCGAGAAGGAGAAGGGGACAGGATGGCATGTGGGCGAAAGAATGGCAATAAATGATTCGCCCGACGCCCCCCACGGCGACGTCACCGCAAGCCTTTGAACCCGGCATCCTGGCCAGGCTTGAAGACATCTTTCCTTGTCATTTCGACGGAGAAGGGCCTTCGATGGGCTCCAGGCAGGTGCGTAGGAGCGCCGCGCATGAGATAGCGGAGCATGGTCTCGAGCAGAGAGAGGAAGCGCGGAAGACATGTGGTGCGCTCCTTCCCCTGCTCCCCTCTCCGCATGAGTAATCTCTTGGCTTTCACAGAGGGGCCTTGCAGCTGCTTGGTCCTCTGCCTGCGCCAAAGAGCTTTGTTTATCTTCTCAGTGTCCTCGTAATTCTTCAGGCATCAGCAAAGACCGTTAAGCTGCTCTTGAGCAAAAGCTGGATGCTGTTTTGGGTTCCCCCTTTCTCCGAGGATGTTTTGGGGGTGGGGGGAGCAGTATTTGATTGCATTGCGAAGAGAAAGCCCTGGAGATGTACAGTGTGTTTTTGTGATATGTTTATTCTACAACGTGGTATGTTTGGGGTGGCGAGGGAAGGACACAAGCACCCTGGCAGGCAGGGCTAATTTTTGAAGCAGGATCAGTCCCCCATCCCACCCCAAGCAAACAGCTTGCCCTTGGAGTCCTGAAACGCACACAAATACTCCAGCTCTTTCTCACCAGCTAGCTGCCAAATTCACCAGACTTCTGCCTTCTGTGATGGCCACATTCCATCTGCCAAGCTATGAGCTCCATCACACCTAATTTCCCCCACCCAGTTTGCCTCCACATTTTTTACCTCTGATGCAGAAGCGCATCAAGTTTATGGTCCCTTTCACCTGAATAGCTGCTCTTCCGCTCCGCTGCTCTTCTGCAACACTCCACTCCACCCCTCCCCTTCTCTTTCTCCAGTCAGGTCCTCTCAGATGAGTACTTCAACCGGACTGCCTTTCTGCTGGGCAGAAATGGTACGACCCTTTAGTCTGGCTCTTTGGGGGCATCGAGGGAGTACAATCCTGTCTCTGCAAAGATTCAGGTGTTGTGCGATTTTTAAAAAAAAAACGCTTTTGAGCCTAGAATGCAAAGTTTGGGGTTTATATTGAGGCTTGGAGCCGGCTGCTGGGAGAGATCGCTTTTCCCTGCCAGAACCTGATGCATTCCATTCAAGCCAACAGCAAGACTCCTGTCACAGCACATGCCACCAACAAAGTAAAACGCCGGACAACACTAGACGGAGGCTTAAGGGCGCATTAAACGTGCTTAGGCAAAATAATCCAGACTTTAGCCATTCTAGGAAAACACGGAAAAGGCTGGGAAAGAGGCAGGGTGTAAGCAGGACAGGCACAGCATCATGTGAGTACCATGCTGCAAATCCGCACACCAGGCATGGAGAGAGGGTACTAAATCGCTGGTGTGACAGAGCTTTCCCCCAAGCAGGTACTGGGGGGGATGCACAGTACCTAGCAGCCACCAGCCATCAATGCTCATTTTAAGCAAGCTTCTTTCTAGCCAGCAATGTCCATTAGAGGAGAATCTTTAGCTGTTTGTCTAAACAAAAAACTGACTCATACTTTGCAGAGCTGTAAGAAACACTGTAATGGCCCAGACCAAAGGCCAGCTCAACCAGAGGCCAGATTTTTAGGGGGTGCCAATGAAGCAATGGGAAATAAGAAGAGGTTAGCAGCCTGGGAAGCTTGCAGCTACTGCAGAAAATGGCGTGGTGGCAAATTTTGAAGTGTGGGAGCTCATCATGAGAACCTCCATAGTCACACTCTCCAGGAGATTCCACAGCTATCCCCTGCAGGGAGGGAACTACTAATAGAGATTGGAGACTCTGATTTCAGTGGGGTGGTGAATCCACTCCGGGTTTCAGTCAGAGCTCTAAAGGAGCTATCCAAGGTGCTTTCACACAGCTCTGACTGGTTCTGTCTGAAACCCAGAGCAGATTCACCACCCCACTGATATATGAGCCACCAGCTTTCACTGATAGATAGATAGATAGATAGATAGATAGATAGATAGATAGATAGATAGATAGATAGATAGATAGATAGATAGATGCTTTTTGATTTTAATACTCAATTGAGATATCATTCTGGTTCAAAACTCCATCATAAAACACAGACATTCAAAACAAACAAACAAACAAACCGCTAATGAAATCTCACCATTACATTTACAGTGCATGGCTGAAATCCTATGGAGTTGCCTAAAAAACATGGAGCTTTAACAAAAGATCTTCAGCTCAACCTTCTGCTTTTCATTTGTTGTGCAAACCTTCCTGGAAGGAGGCGTTACCATTTAAACTGCAAGGTGAAATAGGAACTGTGTCAAAGAAAAGGAAGTAAGTAGCCAAATTCTGCTTGATGGTAATCTGTTGCTAAAACAGGAAAGCCAACCTATCACCTCATTCTCTTGCCAGACCAAGAGGCTCTGTCAATTACCTGGACTCCCGATGTCTTTGCTCCTGCGCTCCCCGACATTCCCCCTCCCCAACCCCACTGTACTGTAATCACCAAGAAAAATATTGGGGCTGCATTGAGATAGGGTAAGAATCTCACAGCATCCCAGCTTTGGCAGTAACGAAGTTGTGCAGCATAAACCAACTTTGCACAACGCAACTAGTGCATTGAGGAAAAGCAGCAATTGGCCATTGCACTGGTGTTGGTTAATGTGGTTAGCACATCACTAGCGCTGCGACGCCACTGGATGCTATCCAGGGGAAGGAGGGAAAATGCAGGACATTTGGGGGGCTGGTTTTGGAGGCTGCCAGAGAACCTCATGAGAATCGCAGGTGGCCCTTCGAAGCAGTGCCGGTTCCAGATTTGTTGAGGCCCCTTGGGCAAGATGCTTCCAATGGGGCCCCTCCCTCAGTGAGTCTCACCTCCATTCCTCCTCATCTTTCTCAACATGGCTACCACTTGCTTGCTTGACAGGCAGAGTGCCAGTGAGCAAGTCCACTGTGGCATCTCCTGCTGCTTCTCACCACTGTTGTCTGGACCAGAGCGAGAGGCAGGTGAACAAGCAGGTTGCCATGGTGAAGAGGAGGGGCAACTCCAGGAGGCTCTTGTTAGCAGAGCCTTGCTAGGGTGTGGGTCCTAGCTCTCAATGGCTACTAGCCCTGATGGTTATGTGTTACCTCCGGTATCCGAGTTGCTGGGGCACATGGGCGGGAGGGTGCTATTGCACCATGTCCTGCTTTGTTGGTCCCTGGTCAACAGTTGGTTGGGCACTGAGTGAACAGAGTGTTGGACTAGATGGATCCTCAGTCTGATGCAGCCTCAGGGCTCTTCTTATGTTCTTACCAGGAGGACAGCTTGATGGAGTAATGGGGAAAACATTTCACTAAGAAAATAAGAGAAAGACAAGAGATAGTACTGAGTGACATTCTGCCTTGTGCAAGCCTTATTATGGGCCTACTTGAGGCATCCAGCTGGCCATTGCGTGAACTAGGATATTTGAGTAGATGGACCCACCTTGCACACAGAAGAGATGATTGATTCAAGATGCTGTGTCCCATATTCACTACAATCAAAGGGTTCTGATGTGGGTACATATGTATTTATAGATGTATATGTGTGTATATATGTACATTATAGAACCATGGAATAGTAGAGCTGGAAGGGGCCTATAAGGCCAGCGAGTCCAACTCCCCAGCCATCCTTGACAGATGGCTGTCCAGCAGCCTCTTGAAGGCCTCTAGTGTGGGAAAGCCCATGACCTCCCTGGGGAATTGGTTCCATTGTTGCTCTGCTCTAACAGTCAGGATGTTTTTCCTGATGTCAAGCCAGAATCTGGCTTCCTGTAACTGGAGCCCATGATTCCGTGTCCTGCACTCTGGGTTGATCAAGAAGAGATCCTGGTCCTCCTCTGTGTGACAACTTTCAAGTATTTGAAGAGTGCTATCTTCTCTCCCCTCAATCTTCTCCAGGCTAAACATGCCCAGTTCTTTCAGTCTCTCCTCATAGGGCTTTGTTTCCAGACCCCTGATCATCCTTGTTGCCCTCTTCTGAACCCCCTCCAGCTTGTCTACATCCTTCTTGAAGTGTGGTGCCCAGAACTGGATGCAATACTCAAGATGGGGCCTAGCCAGTGACGAATAAAGGGGAACCAGTACCTCGTGCGATTTGGAAGCTATACTTCTATCAATGCCCAAAACCGCATTTGCTTTTTTTAGCCACATCACACTTTTGGCTCATATTCAGCTTATGATCTAAAACAATTCCAAGATCCTTCTCACTTGTAGTATTATGGAGAATTTAAATCAGGCCATGGGAAGGCAAATGTCCCATTCAGGGCTGCATGTGCTTCCCGCCATCATAGTATGGCATTTACTATCAGATCCAGAGCTCGCCATTTTGAGAATTTCACATTTATTTCTTAAAAGCAAGGTTCTAGTTCTTCTTGTCGTGAGACGTAGACGTGGAAGCCAGGCCTTGCAAATTCTCCAAACCCGGGGTGGGGCTGGGTACGTGGGTTGAGCAGGATTCTCAGGCGCTGGGCTTCAGAGTCATATGTCATTCGCTGGCCCCTCCCTGTGACTCGCTGAGTCATGTGACATACCCATGCCGCCTTTTTGCATCACTGACAAAGGTCCCCAAATTCAGACTTGCTCCCAGTGCAGATGTTGAGCCGCTTCTTTTGCTGTGGATTTTTTGAAGGCAGGGCCGCCTGCGCGTGCTCTCACCCTGAGCGTCTCCGGTGAACGTGGCTCGCGGCCTATGAAAGAGAGCTATTATCAAGCCAGAAACTGCCAGCCATCCAGCCGGCCTTTGGATGGGAACGGATTCTTCTCCATCCCACACATTTTCCATGCCCTTGTGGCAGCTGGTCTGAGAATGGGAGGCTGTGCTTCTCCCAGGGTTAGCTCTCTTCCTTGTTGTCCCCAGCCTGGGCTTGAGTGAATCCTTTTGGAGGAAGGATCTGGAACGCTTTATCAGTTCTCACGGCTGTGAAAATAAAACAAAGGAAAAAATCGTCCGTCCGCATCAGAACGTTGGCAATTTTTGCTCAATGTGCATCTTTTGTTTCGTTAATGGAGAAGGACTGTCTGAAATAAGAAGGAACGCACAAAGAAGCAGATTTTTTTTGGTTTGTTTTGAATGCAGGGACAAATTCTTCCCTCTCTTAAGAATGGCCATGCAAATATCTGCATCTCATTTCAACTCCCTTTTTGGCCATGAACGTGAGGCCCAATTCGCAATCCCAGAGATGCCATTTAAGGAGGGAGAGAGAGAGAGAGAGGCTGAGCGTCCCCTGCTGTGCTTTAGGGTCAAAACAGATGTGGTGGAGGAGATCTGCAATTGACGCTCTCTCCCCAAAAACCGAAAACATTAAAGTAGCATCAGGGCGTTCCGGTATTGACTGGAACTGTACTGCTGATGGAGGGAGGGCTTAAACTCTGGCTGGGGGGTCATGGGATTTGTAGTCCAAGACATCTGGCGGATAATGGAGTGGGGAAAGTTGGTGTAGACTGGAGATGTGCAGAAGGTAGAGCTACAGAATGTTTTGGGCTTCGACTGCCAGAAGCCCCTTGCCAGCATGGCCAATGATCAGGAATGCTGGGAGTTGAAGTCCAAAACACCTGAAGATCTGCTTTCTTACGTACTGGAAAAATAAACCTTTTGGTGGGTGTGAGTGAAACACGCTTCCATTCCAGAACAAGTAGGCTTCAGCGACTAGAATTTTGGGAAACACTTAGGACAGCCTCATGCTACCTGGCACCCTCCAGGTGTATTGGGACTACAACACTCCTCATCTCCAGCCAAGCAGGGATGATGAGAGTTGTAGTCTCAACACATCTGGAGGGTGCCAGGTTGTGGAAGTCCACCTTGGGTCTTCCACTAGCTGCTGATAAGTCTCCTACTGGCACACCCGTGGGTTTCTCAACAACACTCCCCCAATGCTTCCACCCCTTCGCAGCGTCCAAGGGGCAAGCGTGTGATTCTCCCAGCAATAGCAGCAGCAGCAGCGGCGAGGTGACTTCATTTTTGCATGAGCCTCATTTCCCCATGTCAAGTGGGGACATTTCCTGTTTTGGCAGCCTACGATGTCGTCCAATGGAATCCAGCATTGTTAAGACCTCTCTTTGGGAATAACTAGTCTTACTAAGCCTTGGAAAGACGTTTAGTAAATGCAAAACAGAGGTTGCTGCCTGCGGATGGTATAGCATGTCTAGGTTGCTAACGGCACATTATGCTCATTTGCCTTTTTAAAAAAATGAAAAGCATCTTGGAGGAGGAGGAGGAGGAGGAATTTGGAATGAAGGCGCAGCAGAGGGAGGAAGGGAGGGAGGAGGTGCTGAACCCTTTATCGTTTTTCTGTGGCAGCTAGCAGCTTCCCCCTCCCTGGGGTTTCAAAATACGCATTCCCCTGGCTGGGGTGGGGGGCTCCGAACATGCTGTTACGCATACTTCTGCATGTGTCTTGTGAGACCTTGGAAGTTCTGCATTGCCGTCAGCAACGTTCTCCTTCTGAGGCTGAAGGCAGACCTACTGTGGAAGGAAATCTCAAAGTAGAATTTCCAGCAGGAGCCCAGTTCCCTGCTGGCTTTCACAGTTTGCCTGACAGAGGGTGCCTCTACAAGTGCGATTTAAAGCTCTTTCAAGGCGCATTAAAACTTTGACCTCTACAAGAGCGGAGCGCAAATTGGGGGTCGAGGCGCTTTTTCTATGCGCTTATGCGCATTATCCAATGCGCGTTAAATAGCGAGTTTTAATTTACCGTGGCCGTTAAAGCGCCTTATGACCATGTAAACAAGCGATTCTCCGCATTAAACACCTCTAAAGCTCATTTTATACAACTGGTAAGGCAACCAGTTATGCGCTTAACCGCCTCCTGTGTATAGTGATTTGCCATAAAAGTGATTGCGAGAAGATGCGCATAATCGGACAACCAGGCATCAAACCGAATTCTTTTAGAGGGGACCAGAGAAACATTCTGTCAAGTCCTTTCTTTTGTGAGAAAGGCTGGATCCTTTTCCCCTCATTCTGGAGACCACTGAGGCTTTTAACATCCTCTACCCGGCCCCAGAGCTGAAAGATTACGTTTGGGTCTTTTGAGTTTAGAAAGGAGGCGAGTAAACGAGAACATGACAGAGGTTTGCAAAATCATGCATGAACTGGAGAAGGTGGATAGAGAGAGATCTTCCTTCCTCTTTAATTCCCCAGAACCTAACAGGGTCATTCCATGAAGTTGAATGGTGTGAGATTCAGGGCAGATAAAAGGAAGTATTTCTTCACACAGCGCAGAGTTAAACTATGGCATTTGCTACCACAGGATGTAGTGATGGCTACTAACTTGGATCACTTTAAAATTCCTGGCGAAGAAGGCTATCAATGGCGACTAGCCCTGATGGCTATGTGCTACCTCCAGTATCGGAGGCCGTAAGCCTATGTACATAAGTTGCTGGGGAAGATGGGTGGGAGGGTGCTGTTGCTCTCATGTCCTACTTGTGGGCTTCCTCTTGGGGCAGCTGGTTGGCCACTGTGTGAACAGAATGCTGGACTAGAGGGGCCTTTGGTCTGATCCAGCAAGGTTGCCCTTATGTTCTTACATTTCTGTTCCTTTGCTGCACTTGGAGAATTAAGTTATACACACGCACACCTTACCTGCCATATGCTGAATAACATGACAACTGGAGATTAGAGGGACTGCAGCTCAGTGGGAGAGGTCCTGTTTTCCATGAGAAAGGTCCCTGGTTCAGTACCCGGCATCTCCAGGTAGGGTTAGGAAAGGATCCTGCCTGAATCCCTGGAGAGTTGCACCAATAATGCTGTGCTAGAATGACCCACAGTTTGACTCCGTATAAAGCAGCTTCCTAGGTTCCTAAAAGAATCTTACGCCTGCAGTCCTATACACACTTACTTGGGAGCAAGTCCCCCCTGAACTAAGCAGGGCTTACTTCTGAGCAGAGACGTACAGGATTTCACTTTAAATTAGAAACTGCTCAGATTTCTCTTTTTTAAATGATGGTCACATTTTCACTCCCCACGCTTTGCAATTGCATCTATGGCGCTGGAAAGCTAATGGAGATCCAAATGGATACCCAGCCAATGAGCTGCCTCTCTGCAGGCAGTAGATCTCCCCTCTGCCCCGCTCTGCCAGGACACTTTCAGAAGTGAGTCAGGGGAGACCTTGAATTTCGGTACCCTCCACAGATCTATGGCTACTAGTCCTGATGGCTAAGTACAACCTCCAGTATCAGAGGCATGATGGCTAAGTGCAGCCTCTAGTATAATCATGCATGGGGTGGAGAAAGTGGATGGGGGGGATTTCCCCTCTCCAATAATACTAGAACCCAGTGGGGTCACCCCATGAAGCTGCTTGGTGGGAGATTCAGGACGGATAAAAGGAAGTCCTTCTTCACACAACACAGATTTGAACTATGGAATTCACTTAGGGTGACCAGATAAAATCCAGGTCAGGGCTCATGTAACTTTAACAGTTGTAGAGAAAAGAGAATTTCAGCCAGTGTCATTTGTATGCAATTAGTTCCTGGTGAAATTCCCTCTTCATCACAACTGTTAAAGTTGCAGGGGCCCTGCCTTCTTTTGTATATGGCCACTCTAGTATAGTGCCTGCACCTTTAACTGTTGTGATGAAGAGGGAATTTCACCAGGAACTAATTGCATACAAATGACACTGGCTGAAATTCCCTTTTCTCTACAACTGTTAAAGTTACATGAGCCCTGACCTGGATTTTATCTGGTCACCCTAATTCATTACCACAAGATGTAGCAATGGCCATCACTTTGGATGGCTTTAACAGGGGGTTGGAAAAATTCCTGGAGAAGAAGGCTATCAAGGGCTACTAGCCCTGGTGGCTATGTGCTACCTCCAGGATCTGAGGCAGTAAGCCTGTGTGCACTAGTTGCTGGGGAACATGGGCGGGAGGGTGCTGCTGCACCATGTCCTGCTTTGTTGGTTCCTGGTAGACAGCTGGTTGTCCACTGTGGGAACTGAGTGCTGGAATAGATGGACCCTCGGTCTGATCCAGCAAGGCTCTTCTGATGTTCATATAGGGTGACCAGATAAAATCCAGGTCAGGGCTCATGTAACTTTAACCGTTGTAGAGCAAAGGGAATTTCAGCCAGTGTCATTTGTATGCAATTAGTTCCTGGTGAAATTCCCTCTTCATCACAACTGTTAAAGTTGCAGGGGCCCTGCCTTCTTTTGTATATGGCCACTCTAGTATAGTGCCTGCACCTTTAACTGTTGTGATGAAGAGGGAATTTCACCAGGAACTAATTGCATACAAATGACACTGGCTGAAATTCCCTTTTCTCTACAACTGTTAAAGTTACATGAGCCCTGACCTGGATTTTATCTGGTCACCCTAATTCATTACCACAAGATGTAGCAATGGCCATCACTTTGGATGGCTTTAACAGGGGGTTGGAAAAATTCCTGGAGAAGAAGGCTATCAAGGGCTACTAGCCCTGGTGGCTATGTGCTACCTCCAGGATCTGAGGCAGTAAGCCTGTGTGCACTAGTTGCTGGGGAACATGGGCGGGAGGGTGCTGCTGCACCATGTCCTGCTTTGTTGGTTCCTGGTAGACAGCTGGTTGTCCACTGTGGGAACTGAGTGCTGGAATAGATGGACCCTCGGTCTGATCCAGCAAGGCTCTTCTGATGTTCATATAGGGTGACCAGATAAAATCCAGGTCAGGGCTCATGTAACTTTAACCGTTGTAGAGCAAAGGGAATTTCAGCCAGTGTCATTTGTATGCAATTAGTTCCTGGTGAAATTCCCTCTTCATCACAACAGTTAAAGTTGCAGGGGCCCTGCCTTCTTTTGTATATGGCCACTCTAGTATAGTGCCTGCACCTTTAACTGTTGTGATGAAGAGGGAATTTCACCAGGAATTAATTGCATACAAATGACACTGGCTGAAATTCCCTTTTCTCTACAACTGTTAAAGTTACATGAGCCCTGACCTGGATTTTATCTGGTCAGCCTATGTTCATATGTTCTTAGATGCCTATCCTGCTCTTATGGATAGGCCCATCTGTATCTCACCACCAGGTCCTGCTATTTCTTTTGAATTATGCTGAATAAAGAAGAGAAGAGTCCTAAGAAAGATCATCTGTTCTCATCCATTAACAAACAGGGTCACGGGCGGCCCAAGGATCCTGTTTCCAGCCAGATCCCCCTCCTCCCTGGGGCAGGCCCTCATCCATTCTCCCCTAACAAGGACCTCGCTGGCATTCAGCCTCATGTTTGGCCAGGCCCCTTTAGCTCCCCTGGGGAATTCACCCGACCATTCTTCACATTTTTATGCAGATATTTAACAGTGGTGTGAGCAGCTCAGCAGCAGATGAGGAGGAAGTTACTAAGGGCTGCACTGATGGCAGTGGGGGTGGGGGGCTTCTGCTTCTAGCAAAGCCCCCCCCCCCATGGAATAAGAACAGAAGAAGAGCCCTGCTACTGGATCAGACCGGGGTCCATCTAGTTCAGCATCCCCTTTTGCACAGTGGCCAGCCAGGCGCCTTTCTGGGAAATCCACAAGAAGGACATGAAGGAGGCAACCTTCCCCCAGTGTTTGCTCCTGAGGATAGACTGCTTCTTGGCCTGGAGGTTCTATACAGGCATCATGTCCAATAGCTCTTGATCAGTGGAGGCTGGGGGCTCCAATACCAGCGGGGTTTCAGTCAGAACTCTAAATAAGCTATCCAAGAGTTCTGACTGCTTCTGACTGAAACCTGGAGCAGATTCACCACCCCACTGGCATCGGAGCCCCCAGCCTCCACTGCTCTTGATAGACTTTTCCTACCCTAACCTTTTCAAGCTGTCACCTCCACAGCAGCCATCACAGAATCCCACATACTTATTACTGCTTTGAGGGCAGAAGTGTTTTCTTTCCATAGAATCCTAAAGTTGGAAGGGTTCTCTGAGGTCATCTAGTCCAACCCTATGCTAAAGCAGGTTATCCACTCCTGCAACATCCCAATACATGGCCATCCAGCTTGTGCTTAAAATCCTTTAACTACAGAATCCACCTCCTTCTGAGATATATATATATATATATATATATATATACATATACACACCTTTACACCTTGCCTTTTTAAAATCACCTCTGCTAAGTTCCTGCTTAGCCATCTTGTTTCTAAACTCAAAAGCCCTAAATGTTTCAGTTCTTAAGACTGCAGGATGTTTCTTACACTTTGAACAGCGGCCAGGCACTTTGTTGGAACAAAATAAAGTTCTGACTAGGCTCATTGCAAAGTCAAACTTTGGCCATCCAAAAAAAAACTGCCTCATCTCTCGTATGTTACAGAATAAGCTAAAGAGTAAACAGTTTTATTTATTTTTCATGCTGCTTTCTCATTCCTTCCCCCATCCTTATTTTTAAACTTAATTTTTTAAAAAAATGGAATCTGGCGTTGATGGATAATTCCTATGCACCACTCTGCCATCTGGTCACACTAGAAGAAGAAGAAATAATAATCTATCATGTTCATCTAGAAAAATCACCATGGGCGAGAAATGAGAGGTGATGATGATGATGATACACTAGTCACACACCGAACTCGAGGAAATAAGCAGACTCAACCACACCCTAACTCACGAAACACCGCATGCTCCATCCCAACTCATGCATTGGAAGAACAACAATCAGCAGGAAAGAAAGAGGAAGAGGTCTGCAGGACATTGACATAATTCATGCTAAACAGACAAAATCACTCAGAAAAGTCTTTCACACTGAAAACACCTCCTTTCATAAAGCCATAGTAAAAGCAAATAAAAATTACACCCCGCTCAACCTAGCACTACAAAATGAAGACCAAACACGATCACTCACACTCGCAGAGAAAAAGGAAAAATGTGCACAAAAAAGCACTCCATGGGAAGCACTATGACATCAT
Organism: Anniella stebbinsi; assembly: GCA_029215795.1. Taxonomy (NCBI): domain Eukaryota; kingdom Metazoa; phylum Chordata; class Lepidosauria; order Squamata; family Anniellidae; genus Anniella; species Anniella stebbinsi. The sequence goes on from JARDYH010000001.1 coordinate 368,924,533, forward strand.
ACAGAACCCACAAATAAACAAAGAACAATCGTATGAATGGCTTAGAAAGGAGAAGCTATTTCCTGAAACAGAAGGATACCTACTAGCCATACAGGATCAAGTCATAGCAACCAAGAACTATCAAAAATGCATCATAAAAGATAACAGTGTAACAACAGATTCATGTAGGAAATGTCATCAATTCCAAGAAACAATAGATCATGTAACAGGAGGATGTAAAATTCTGGCAGGACTGAGCTATACAGACAGGCACAATACAGCTGCTAAAGTAATTCACCAACAACTGGCCATCAAATTCAACTTCATCAAACAACCTACACCATGTATTATACACACTCACCTGCAACAATTTTGGAAAATGAAGATCATAAATATAATGGGACAGAACAATTCATACGGATAAGACAATACTTGGCAAACAACCAGACATAACAATTATAGACAAAAAAGAAAAACACACGTACCTCATTGACATAGCAATACCGAGTGACAAAAATGTTCTTGAAAAGGAAGAAGAAAAGAGAGACAAATATACACCACTGGCCATGGAAGTCAAAGAACTATGGCAACAGAAAACAGTTGCAATTATTCCGTCAGTCACATCACTCGCCAGCATCATATCAAAAAACTATACAGAAAACCTTCAGAAACTGGGCCTACCAAAATACATCCACACCAACATCCAGAAAGCAGCCATACTTAAAACATGTTCAATAGTCAAGAAATTTCTAAATCAGTAAAAGACAGCATGACCTGGCAAAGCCCGTCATGTCCGTCTAGGAAAACCTCCATGAGCGAAAAAAGAGAGATAACAATAATAGTGAGGATGATGATTTTGTTTCTCATATTTGCTTTGTCCAAAATCATCTCTCAGGTTTCCCCATAGTAATAATTACAGGAACTCCTAAAAGTGACTTTTGTAGTATCCTTTCTAGTGCTGGCTATAAAGATGGGGGTTTGCAATAACAATTGCACCCTCTGTTGGACTAAGAAGTTAAAAGCATCTCTTTTTCTCTCTCTCTCTCTTTGCTGAGTAATGTAGTTACTCGCATTGGGCAGTTCCCCAATTATGTGGGGCAGTTCCCCAATGGTGTGCCCCCTTCAGGGTTCAGCCCCACATAACTTCCCAAGAGCCATCTTGCATTCCTCATGAATACATATTCAGTGAGAGCGTGAACATGGTAAGAACATAAGAGCCATGCTGGATCAGACCCAGGGTCCATCTCGTCCAGCACTCTGTTCATACAGTGGCCAACCAGCTGTTGACCAGGGACCCACAAGCAAGACATGGGTGTAACAACTCCCACCCGTATTCCTCAGCAACTGGTGTAAACAGGGCTTACTGCCTCTGATACTGGATGTAGCACCGAACCATCAGGACTAGTAGCCATTGAGAGCCTTCTCCGTCATGCACTAGATGAACCCATGCTGTTCAACATTTACATGAAACCGTTGGGAGAGGTCATCCGGAGTTTTGGGGTGCGTTGTCATCAGTACACTGATGACACACAACTCTATTTCTCCTTTTCATCTTCATCAGGTGAGGCTGTGGATGTGCTGAACCAGTGCCTGGCTGCGACAATGGACTGGATGAGGGCTAACAAACTGAAACTCAATCCAGACAAGACTGAGATGCTGTTAGTAGGTGGTTCTGCTGACCGGATGAAGGGTGTTCAACCTATTCTGGATGGGGTTGAACACCCCCTTGAAGGAGCGGGTTCGTAGCTTGGGGGTTCTCCTAGAACCATCTCTGTCACTTGAGGCTCAGGTGGCCTCGGTGGCACGGAGTGCCTTCTACCAACTTCGGTTGGTGGCCCAGCTACACTCCTATCTGGACAGGGATAACCTGGCTTCAGTTGTCTATGCTCTAGTAATCTCTAAATTGGATTACTGCAATGCACTCTATGTGGGGCTGCCTTTGAAGACGGTTCAGAAGCTGCAGCTTGTGCAAAATGCAGCGGCCAGAGTGATAACAGGAACCAGAAGGTTTGAGCATATAAGACCTACTCTGGCCCGCTTGAACTGGCTGCCTATACGTTTCCGAGCTCAATTCAAGGTGCTGGTTTTAACTTATAAAGCCTTACACGGCTTGGGACCACAATACCTGATGGAACGCCTCTCCTGACACGAACCTACCCGTACACTACGATCCATATCGAAGGTCCTCCTCCGGTTGCCTACTCCAAGGGAGGCACGGAGGGTGGCAACAAGGGAAAGGGCCTTTTCAGTGGCCCAATTATGGAATGATCTCCCTGATGAGGCTCGCCTGGTGCCAACATTGTTATCTTTTCGGCGCCAGGTCAAGACTTTCCTCTTCTCCCAGGCATTTAACAGCATATGATGAGGGTTTTTTGTGTTTTTGTGTTGTTGTTGTGCTTTGACCCAGAAGGATATTGTAATTTTAACTTGTTTTTATGCTTTATGTTTTTAAATTTTGTATATTGGTGTTTTAATTGTTCAATGTTTTTAATTTTAGTAAACTGCCCAGAGAGCTTCGGCTATGGGGCGGTATATAAATGGAATAAAATAAATAAATAAATAAATAAATAACTCTCATTTTGATCCTGCAGGGCTCTTCCTTTGTTCTGATTTCACGTGGACTGGGGGTTTCCTGGGAGAGAAAGCCCCACCAGCGCCACACATGGGCCCATGCATTTGCCGAGATGAAGTCTATCTCCACCCAGCCTTCCTGCCCAGTCCTGGTCTTGCTTGCTCAAAAGCAAGTCTCCGCGTGCTCAGTGGGCATCACCACGCATGCGATTGCTGTCATCTCTCAGCCTCTTTCCATCCTTGTTAGGGTAGGGGAGAGCGGCCTGTGAACTGGAGAATGTCAAGGATGCAAGGCAAACATTTGCAGTCCTTTACTGCTGAGGAGGGGGGCAGAAGAGTGCCACACAGATGAGTGAGCACAGGGGGGAGGCAGATGTTGGCTATCAGGGCTTGCTGCGGGGTCTCAAAGCAGAGCGACACACCTTCCTGGCACAAAAAAAAGGCAGCTGTTGCGTCTCAGAGACCACAACTGCTTGTCATCTTGAATGCTACCTCTTTGGGCAACACTAAAATCAGGATTGTCGTTGCTCTACCTTTTTCTTTTTTTTTTTTACTGGTTTTGAATCTTTAAATGGATTGCATCTTAAATGTAATCATAAACCAGCTTCCAGATATGTTTGACTGCATCTCCCATCATTCTCTGCCAGATGTGCAGTCCTACACCTCAGGAGGGGTGGGGAAGGCTATCATAAATCAAGATCCGATATTGGCTTGTTTCAATAAACCATATCTTAAACTAACCGCACTTTGCTGCATTTCAGAGGTAACAATAAACTGTGGTTAGTTTAAACCCAGAAGCAGGTGCTTCTATTATTCCAATCTTCTTATTGCCATGCTGGAGGGAGAAAGGGGAGGGAGAAACACACAGTCCCACAGCTCAATCCATTTTATGCTGCCATTAAATTTTGCATTGCCCTGAGCTTTTCTAGACAAGGCTATTTGATGCATTGTTTCTACTTCTGGTTTCATTGCAGAATTAAGATCGGAGCTCTAGGTGGGTTATTTTCTTTTACTGTCTTTCTGTACTTTTCACTTTATAACCTCTAGGTGGCACTGCAGTATAGCAGAATAACACAACTACAGTAGCGGGAATTAGTGCTTTGTTTCTCTTTCACAAATAATGCTGGATTTTCCCCACTCCAAAAAACTCAGAAAAATTGCTTTTGAAAATCAGAAGCAAAACTGAATAGTGACCCCCAACGTCTAAAGCACCCTTGAACAATCATGAGTGAGGAATGGTGAGTACACAAAAAGAGCCTCATCTAGAAAAACTACTTAAATCAGCAGAAAATTGATTTATTAAAAAAAAACAACGTTAAGTTATTTCTGAGGGTTGATAATCCATCATGACTATGAGAGATGATTAGATCATGTTCGCAGTGCTTGGATTTGAGAGCAGGAAGGAGAATCTGCCCTAGAACATTTCCATTTTTGTATGCTTCCATTTCTCATGAACACCTGGAATATCCATTCTGAAGGAAAACAGTGCTGGGAAAGGAGACAAGATAGAAAGAGCAACCAAAGACTAGAAATAATCATATGAATTCAATGCATGTTGCTTTAAATCTGTTACTGTATTTTAAATTTTGCATTGCTGTTAGGTTTTATTTTGGTTTTTACTTTTATTTTATAATGTAGTTTAACACTTTTATATTGCATCTCATGCTGTATTTTATGGCTTAATTGTTGTGAACCACCCAGAGAGCTTCAGCCATTGGGCAGAATAGAAATGTAATAAATAAATAAATAAAGCTGCTGCTACTGCTGGTAATGGTGGCCAAATTGAGCAGTATTTCCTAGTGGCTAGAGAAGACATAAATATAATGTCCTATTTCCAACTTTCTTAATTCTGCAAAACCTGAACACTTGCTTGCAAGTATGTGAGTTTTGGGTTGGCCCACCTTCTCACATGAGCCCCAGTCAGCATGGCACATATCAGGAATGATGGGAGTTGTAGTCCACAACAAATGGAGGGCACTAGTTATAGGTATTGCAATATTGCAGTTTTAGGGTTTTGTTTTCCTACAATTATCTACAGTTACCTACATTTTTTGTACACTTTAGAGATTTAGCCATCCAGATGAGGAGTCTTAAAATGGGAGGGAAATGATACAGCGCCACAGGAGCATGAGATTTAACTGATGGGGGTTTCATGCCCTACACATATTAGGTAATACTATCCAACTTAGCTTCTATTGACTCCCTATGTAGGGGAACCACTTTAAAAAAATGTAAGTGTTATGTCTAAGTAAAGTCTAGTTGTTGCTTGTTATGGACAGAACTTCTGAAATATGAACACTGTCCATAGAAAATAACCCCTATATGCATGGCTATCATGGCTATCATTACACAGAAATGTTGTAGCTCAATGACCGCCCGGTAGATGGTGGCATATCCCGGGAAATGCTCCACAACAGGGCATTGGTTCTTCCCCATGCTCATCAGTTAGTACTCGGGGGGGGGGGGGGTTACATCCAGTAGAGGCTGGTGACTCCGATGTCAGTGGGGCTGTGAATGTGCTCTGGGTTTCAGTTAGAACCAGTCAGAATTCTAAAGAAGCTGTCCAAGGTGCAGGATCCAATAAATAACAACAATCCCCCCCCCCCGAATAGGCTCAACACTTTGGATAGTTCCTTTAAAGTTCTGACTGGTTCTGACTGAAACCCAGAGTGGATTCACAGCCCCACTGACGTCAGAGCCATCAGCCTCCATTGGTCGAATAAGAACATAAGAAGAGCCCTGCTGGACCAGACCCAGGGTTCATCTAGTCCAGCACTCTGTTCACATAGCTGTCGACAGGAGGAAACCCACAAGCAAGACATGAGTGCAGCAGCCCATGTTCCCCAGCAACTAGTGCATACAAGCTTACTGCCTAGGGTGACCATCTGCCTGGATTTGTCCGGACATGCCTGGAAAATGGGGAGCAAATCCGCATCTGGGGGGAAAAACTGGTTTGGGAGGCCAAATCCGGAAATTTAGCCCCCCAAAAGGGTGACCAGATGGCCCTGGGGCAATCCGGGCCAACCGGGGGGCGGCGGGGGCAAACCAGGGCAGTGGGGGGTCACACGGCGGTGGTGGGAGGCGGGCAGCGCGAGGCACTTACCTGCTGGGGTGTCCGCTTCCCTCCGGTGCTCAGAATCTACTGAGAAACAGGCTTCGTGGCCTGTCCCTCAGTAGTGCGCCAGGTGATGACATCATCACCCGGCACGCTACTGAGAGACAGGCCAGGAAGCCTGTTTCTCAGTAGATTCCGAGCACCGGAGGGAAGCGGACGCCCCAGCAGGTAAGGAGCGTAAGGTGAGCGGCGCGGGGCGAGCGGCGCGGGGTGGGCGGGCGGCGTGGGGCTTGCGGGCGGCGTGAGGCGGGCGTGCAAGCGGGGCTGCCTGTATGTTTCCGAGCCCGATTCAAGGTGCTGGTTTTAACCTATAAAGCCTTACACGGTTTGGGACCACAATACCTGATGGAACGCCTCTCCCAACATGAACCTACCCGTACACTACGCTCAACATCAAAGGTCCTCCTCTGGGTGCCTACTCCAAGGGAAGCTCGGAGGATGGCAACAAGGGAGAGAACCTTCTCTGTGGTGGCCCCTCAATTATGGAATGATCTCCCCGATGAGGCCCGCCTGGCGCCAACACTGTTATCTTTTCGGCGCCAGGTCAAAACTTTTCTTTTCTCCCAGGCATTTTAACAGCTCAAGTTGAGATTTTGATTGACATTGTGGCCAGGCTTAACAGTTTAAAATGTTTTAAAGTGTTTTAATGAAAGTTGTTTTTATGTTTATGGTTTTAAATTTTGTATATTGTCTTTTTAATGTTCAATCTTTTTAATTTTTGTAAACCTCCCAGAGAGCTTCGGCTATGGGGCGGTATATAAGTGTAAATAATAATAATAATAATAATAATAATAATAATAATAATAATAATAATAATTCAATCCATCTGTCTCCCTCTCCCCCACTTTTCCTGTATGCCCATGGGAGTGCCTAAATCCTGCATGCCATGTTACCTCCCTGGTTCGATTCCTGGCATCTCCAGGTCGAGCTGCAAAAGCTCCTGTCTGGAACCTTGGAAAGCTGCTGCTGCCAATCAGTGTCGACAATACGGGGCTAGATGGACCCTGGGCCTGGCTTAGTACCACGCAGTTTCCCATGTTCCTAAGAGCCTCCTGCACTGCTGGGCCGTGACCAAACATTCCCGGTGATGCGACTGCCAAGCCTGGGCTCAGGGCTGACATCAAGGGCAGGCATGGCTGATAGTGACCACATGGAAAGGAGGACAACCCTGCCCTCTTTTGTATCTGGTCACTCTAGTATAGCTCCTGCAGCTTTAACTGTGGTGATGAAGAGGGGATTTCACCAGGTGCTGCATGCATACAAATGACACCGGCTGAAAATCCCTTTTCTACACAACTGTTAAAGATTCAGGAGCCCGGTCCTCCTTTCCATAGGGTCACCCTAATGGCTGAGCCCCTGCTGAGGGCCCGCAAGTTGTCAGGGGGCTGTTATTCTCCTTGCCACGTTCTGGGCCCTAAATGCCCTCTGAATATTCCAGGAATAGCACAACAATGCTTTTAAAGAATGTTATGGATGTCCTTTGCTATGTTCTTCCTGGATGAGAGCTTTTTCTTGCCTCCGGTCAAACTTCTAAGTATAATCCACTCTGTAACAGCCTTCCCCCAGTCTATGTTGGACTGCAACTCCCATCATCCCCAGGCACTTGCAGTCCAGCACATCTGGAGGGCACGAGGTTGGGGAAGGCTGATATCATCTCTATATGGTCCGGACCAGTTAGCAACCCACTGGCTGCCTTGTAAACTGGATGAATTTCCTGAGCGGTCTGAAAAAGGCGCCTCAGTCCGTATGCGTTGCGGCAGCACAATCTGGAAATGATCAGCGCCGGATCTAGAGCAGCCAAGTTCCATTTCCCCATCATGAGGTGTCATTGATTGTGGCAGGTCCTCAAAAGCAGGAAAGCTGGAAGGCATCCCAGCCGTACGTCCATGGCCCATGGCCAAGCGCCAGGGATGCCCAGAGGGTTCCTGCAAACTGGGTGGAGTTCAGGAAAGAGGCCAGAGTTGACAGCTTTCCCAAGGCAAGGTGGGGGTGCAGGGTGATGCTAGGCCTAATCCCAGGGGGACCCCAGCTGCAAATCTATTTCCCAGGATCCAGGATCTATTCCACAGAGCCCTGCGTGTCCACCGGTACAAATGGGAGGAGACATTTGGTTCTCAGTTTCATTGCCAAGTAGGGGGCAATTTTCAAGGGAGATTACAGCTGGAGAGGAGAGAGTTAACTCTGCTTTTTCACATGCTTCAACACCCCCCTCCCACTCACCCCAAAAATATCTTCCTCTGTTTGGCAAATAAGGTTAGAAGGCAGGCATTTTTCCTGTTGGCTTCGGACTGTTTGGGCCAGGGTGCAATTAGCAGAAGCATTTATTTCATGTGAGATGATTTTGATGAGAAATTAACAGGCTGGCTTTGCCTTTGCCTTTGCAATGTAAAGAAATCCTATTCACTATTTCTAAAAGTCCATACATATATGCACTGGCATGGGCAGAAGCGTGTCTTGTGACCATGGCCCCCGGATCATTTCAGTGCCTTGAAACCCCATCTGCGTAGGTGGGAGCAGGCAGAGTTGTTTGTGAGCGACAGATTCGATGGTGTAGGGGGCCTGCCTGTTGGACCCACATGGTACCTGAGAGTGTCTTTACATTAAGGGGAAATCACGTTTCTTACTCAGGGTGTTTGTGCTTCCTGCTTTCTAGCATGATTGTTATGGGTTGAATTACATGGACGGAGAGAGGCAACTACATGGCTGGAATTGAATACTTCCCCTCTAAGCAGGTTCTGTTAATTCAATTAAGACAGCGCCATCTAGTGGCGGAAAATCCCACTTTCCCGCGGCTATTATAGGGTGACCATATGAAAAGGAGGACGGGGCTCCTGTATCTTTAACACTTGCATAGAAAAGGGAATTTCAACAGATGTCATTTGTATATATGAAGGACCTGGTGAAATTCCCTCTTCCTCACAATGATTAAAGCTGCAGGAGCCCTGCCCTCTTTTGTATCATCAAGAGGGCAGGGACTCTGCAGCTTTAACTGTTGTGACGAAGAGGGAATTTCACCAGGTGCTGCACGCCTACAAATGACACGTGCTGAAATTAGCATTTCTATGCAACTGTTAAAGATACAGGAGCCCTGTCCTCCTTTTCATATGGTCGCCCTAGTACCACTTTAAAAGTGATCCTTTTCTTAATGGAATTTCCAACAGATGATGCAGGAGACATCCTGGTCATTCACAACGTCATTTAAAAGACCCACAAACTTCGGTGACAGACCAATCACGAGGGTGCAATAAATCACTTGTTCAAAGGAGCCCAGAGACTCCCACCGTGATGGCAAAATTTGGGAACAAACCAGTTGGAATGTTGGGAAGGAGGATGAGAAAGGAGAAAGGCAGCCCAGGGAAAGCCTTGGGCCTGGGGTGTGTCATGTTCTCCAGCCTCGATCCCCAGCTCAGAGGAGGACTCAGAGGGTAAGGAGGCAGCCCCACACATGTGGAGGGTGCCAGCCTGGCTAAGGCAATCACTGTATCCCACCCTAACCTACCCCACAGGATTGTTGTGAAGATACTATGGAAGAAGGGGGGGGTGAGTGAACCATGCATGCTGCCTGAGAATTCCTGGAAGAAAAATGGGACATAAATGCAATTTTTGAAATCCCTCCCCCCAATGAACCACAAAAGGAGAAACAAACCCCAATAAGACACACACACACACACATGGCAAAAAAAAAGACTGAAATAAGAGTGTCTTGACCTGGCCCATGGAGGCAGGAGACCCACGGGATATTCCAGGGCAAAGAATTCTAAAGATCAGACCCAGGAGTTAGGGGGAGTCTGGGAGTCACCAATCTAGTTTCCTAGAATGCCCCTGATGCAATATCAGGGCATGGGGTGGGGGCGGGATTAAAATCAGAGACGGAGGAGTTCACAGCAGGTCCAGACCTGCCAGCCTTCAGAAGGCCTCTTCATGTTGCTGAGACAACTGCTCTTTCTGGGTGAGTTCCAGCTGACACAGATCTGCCCTGCCCTACCTAACTCTGCCTCACCCTTCTAGTATATGCACCTGTTTCAGATTGGCTCCTCTGGTAACATTGAGCTGAGCAAGACAGGACAGAGTGGAGAGGAGAGGTCAAGTCTCTCTGGGATGGAAGGGAGATGGGATGTGAGGGACAGATTAGGGCATGTTTAGGGATAGGATACTCTAAGAGTTCCATAGAAAAAGAAGCTTGCACAGAAATGATGCTGCATTTGCTAACAATCTAGTTTGATGTTTGTTTCCCGTACCGTCTAATGACAACAAATCCATGAAGTGGTTAAGCTTGGCCTGTCTCCCATAAAATCCATGCTTCAAGGGTTTGAACACACACATACACACACATACACACACACTCCCCCAAGGAGTATTTCCTTTTACAAGCTGCAGCTGGTGAATCAGATAACTCCTGTGAAATGCACTGCTCTGAGCCAGTGAAGATGCCTGGGCATTCATCCATTAGGCTAGATCTAATCGCACACACCCAATCTACAAACCTGAAAGGTAGAACAACCCAACCAAGAACAAGCCAAATTTCAACTTTCTGAAATGTCCCTAAGTGACAGTATCTGGGTCTTAATGTGAGGCTAGAGCTATGTTTCCATGGCCATTTCTTCAGCCCATTACCAATTCTGCACACCTGTTATGTCAGTAGGCTGACCATATGAAAAGGAGGACAGGGCTCATGTAACTTCAACAGTTGTAGAGAAAAGGGAATTTCAGCCAGAGTCATTTGTATGCAATTAGTCCCTGGTGAAATTCCCTCTTCATTACAACAGTTAAAGCTGCAGGGGCCCTACCCTCTTTTGCATCTGGTCACTCTAGTATAGTGCCTGCAACTTTAATTGTTGTAATGAAGAGGAGATTTCACCAGGTACTAATTGCATACAAATGACGCTGGCTGAAATTCCCTTTTCTCTGCAACTGTTAAAGTTACATGAGCCCTGTCCTCCTTTTCATATGGTCAGCCTAGCTATGTGGGATCTATTATTACTATTATATCTCTTTCTCTCTCGTGGCGGTTTTTCTAGACGGACATGACAGACTTTGCCAAGTCACACTGTCCTTTACAGATTCAGAAATTTCCTGACTATTGAACATATTTTAAGTGTGATGCCTTTCTGGATGTTGGTGTGGATGTATTTTGGCAGGCCCAGTTTCTGAAGGTTTTCTGTAAACCAAAATTGATGTGATGCTTGTGACTGATGCGGCTAAAGGAATAATTGTAACTTATTGTAGCTTAAAGCTCTTCCTGCTAGTAACAAAGTCTTAGGCGAGGCACTTCAGCCTTTTAAAATAGGGGGAAAGATTCAAGAAAGCTGAAAACCAGCAAATGATCTGTAGTTTGGAGAAAGGGGGTGGAGCCTGGGGAAGGGGCGTGGCCCTCTAGGGAAGCCCAGAGGGGGGGCAGATTCCCCACCACTGTTCTAATATATATCCACACACCATCATCATAAGCTGAATTTATCTTTTAGATAAAGTAGTTGGGCTGGTTTCAATTTAATACTGCTCTTATCTTAATTTTTTTTAATTGTACTACTGTTAATTCTAGGTTGGCTCTTCACTCTGACATGTTTTGTGCTTTTTTTAGTCTTTTATTTTCTGTTTGTTTCAGTTTTTAATATTTTAGATACTAATGTTATTATTTGTTGTTTACGATCTGTTAACTGGGAGCCGCTGTCAGAAAATGTTTTGTTTTGAAAGGCGGCACAAAACGTTCTAAAATAAATCCTTTGTGTAGTTCATACATATAATTTATTGGCCATGCCGCCTGTGAATGATGGGAGTTGAAGTCCAACACATCTGGAGGGCAACTGTTTTGAAAGACGCCATTCAGTGTGGAACAGGAACGAGCAAAGCAGCAAACAAAATAAATCCGATTTATGCTGCCTTTAAATCTTAGGTCACCTTAAATCATCACCAAACTAGTGGTTTGGGGGGGGGGGTGTTTGTTTGGTTGGTGTTTTTATTTTGGTGATGGTTTGTAGTATTTGAGGGCTCAAAATACACTGAGTTTAAGAGAGGCAATAAAACAGCGTTCAATTTGTACTGTGCAGTCCTTGGGACGGGACGGAGAATCCGTCCTAGAACATCTGTTCTCTGGGCTTGTGTGTTCCTCATAAAACGCTGTTTCTTGGGAAGCCGTTCAATGGGAAAACAGAGCCGGGTGGGGAAGAGAGATGGAAGGAGGCGCCAAGAATGGAGACGCTCCTGCGAGTTCAACGCTTCATTATTACAGTAGCAGTTACAAAGCACACTTTTGCAGCTTCAAAAATGCTTTGGTTACATTTCTCAGCAGTCTTCCCGACAACCCTGTACGGTAGGCCAGTGCTTGTATCCCCATATTGTACATGGAAGGCTTCCCCAAAGGACTTGGCAATTTGTCTCATGCCGCTCATTCAGTTCCCAGCTGTCTCGAGGGAACACTTGAACTGGGGGCCGTTCCTGCCCCTGACACAACACTACTTCTGCAGCTCTGCCATGGCAAAGGATGATAAAAGCAAGCTGTTTGCAGAGTTCAGAGGGGGGGATGACATAGTAGCCAGAGGTATCTAGTGAAGCTTTCTGCACTAGACACCTCTGGCCCTGATGCCCTTCAGATGTGCTGGACTGCAAAACCCATCTCCTTCAGAGTTTCTCTACGTTTTAAAATATACCCTACTGCCTCCCCAGGGCTTTCTGCTTCCACTTCCTTTCTGGGATTGCAATCGGCTCAATTATATGGGCGGCCACATAGTTTGGATTGAATACTTCCCCCCCCCCCCCCGTTTGCTCCTTTCACTTCCACTGAGATAGCACCATCTAGTGGTGGGATTATTGCGCAACACTGTGTTTACACACTGAGACATCCCACTTTTTCCAGATATTGCCACATTACCTGTGGTTCTTTTAAAAGCGGGATATCCAGCGGATAGCGCAGGAGACATCCTGGTCAGTGACAACATCATGTAATGGATCCCACCAACTTCCATGAGTGGCCAATCATGAGCGTGTAATAAATCACTTGTTTAGAGGAGCCCTCAGTCTGCATGGCTAATGTTTGTAAACAAGTGAGAAGCAAGGATGTGTGAAGTAGCCTTACGGATCGGCTGAGGCTGCAGCCGTGCAAGTCCTGACATTCTATAAGGCAGGGGTCCAACGGTACCTACAAAGGGGGTCCCCAACATGGCGCTCATAAGCACCTGAGCTCCCCCCCATTTTTTAAATATATGTACATGGATGTATGAAATGCATGCTGCTTTCTAGCAATTATACATAGTCTTCAACAAAAGCCGACCAAATATCCAAATAAGTATCCATTCAAAGGTGGTATCTATATGCCGCCCATTCAAATATTGAATACCTTGCAAGGTCTTCAGTCCATTGCATTACGGGAAGTGTTTATCTTTCCAATGTGGTAATAGCAGTCTTTTAGCTGTCAAAACGATGCAGGGAATCCATTTACACTGACCATTTGTTGATTTCCATGTAGGAGATAAATAATTTAAAAGACCGTGTACATTAGTGAATGTTAAAGATTGATCCAGTACAAAATGTATCTGTGTAATAACTTCCTCCCAAAAAGAAGCAACTACTGGACATTGCCAAAAACATACATTAAAAAGAGCCATTGCCCCTATTACACTGCTAGCAATTAGCCAAATTAGACAATTCCTTATTAAAGAGACGTGGCGGTGTCCAATAAACACCAGACAAAAAAATTGGCTGAGCTTTTGCTGTGGGAATGCCATGGACATAATGTATCTTGACTTCAGCAAAGCTTTTGACAAAGTGGACCATGACATCCTGATTCACAAACTAGTGAAAAGTGGGCCAGATGGAACAACTCTTAGGCGGATCCACAGTTGGCTACAGAATCGGACTCAAAGAATGCTTATCAATGGTACCTTTTCACACTGGGGGGAGGTAACGAGTGGGGTACTGCAGGGCTCTGTCTTGGGCCCAGCGCTCTTCAACACTTTTTATTAATGATTTAGATGAAGAGGTGCTGGGAATGCTTATCAGACTTGCAGATGACACAAAATTGGGTGGGATCGCTAATACCCTGGGAGACAGAAACAAACTTCAAGGTGATTTTGATAGGCTGGAGTACTGGACTGAAAAAAACAGAACGAAATTTAATAGGGACAAATGCCAATTTCTACACCTACGAAACAGAAACCAAATGCACACTTACAAGATGGGGGATACTTGGCTCAGCAATACGACAAGCAAGAAGGATCTTGGAATCGTTGTAGATCACAAGCTGAATATGAGCCAACAGTCTGATGTGGCTGCAAAAAAGCCAACGCTATTTTGGGCTGCATTAATAGTATAGCTTCCAAATCATGCAAGGTACTGGTTCCCCTCTACTTGGCACTGGTTATGCCTCATCTTGAGTATTGCATCCAGTTCTGGGCACCACACTTCAAGAAGGATGCAGACAAGCTGGAGCATGTTCAGAGGAGGGCAACAAGGATGATCAGGGGTCTGGAAACAAAACCCTGTGAGGAGAGATTGAAAGAACTGGGCATGTTTAGCCTGGAGAAGAGAAGTCTGAGGGGAGACATGATAGCACCCTTCAAGGACTTGAAAGGTTGCCACACAGAGGAGGGCCAGGATCTCTTCTCGATCATCCCAGAATGCAAGACACAGAATAATGGGCTCAAGTGACAGGAAGCCAGATTCCAGCTGGACGGCAGGAAAAACTTCCTGACGGTTGGAGCAGTACGACAATGGAACCAATTACCTAGGGAGGTGGTGGGCTCTTCCACACTAGAGGCCTTCAAGAGGCAGCTGGACAACCAACTGTCAGAGATGCTTTAAGGTGGATTCCTGCACTGAGCAGGGGGTTGGACTCGATGGCCTTAGAGGCTCCTTCCAACTCTACAATTCTATGATTCTAGGACAGAGCCTAAGATCCACAGATGCAACAGGTAGACTCCAAAGCAGCGATCCACCGATTAGGCATTTTGTATTGGTGCCCACAGCAGTTTTTCAAATTGGTGCCCCTGGGTCCAAAACATTTGGGGACACCTGCTATGAGGGCTTTAAAAGGGGCAGTTCACACATTCCCCCACTTTCTGCCACCGGTTCCTGGCTTTAAACTCTCCAAACAAAGGGATTCTAAGGTCAACTCTTCAGAGTTCAGCCTCACATATGTCACATGTTTTTTTACAAAGGTAGGCAACTTGTGGCCCTCCAGATGTTTTGGCTTACAGTTCCCATGATTCCTCAACATCGGCTATGCTATTTAGAGCTGATGGGAGTTGTAGTCGGCATAGCCTACATAGTCCCAGCCGGCAAAGCCTCGACATGGGAGTTGCAGAGGACAAACAAACCCAAATAAGAGCATCATCACGGGGGGGGGGGGGGGGGGGGAATCGCGTTTCCTCACCATCCCTTCCCTGCCCCCGCTTTTGTCCCTCATTACTTCCTCTTTCTGCCTGGAGCAGGTTCGTAGCTTGAGGCTCAGGTGGCCTCAGTGGCACGGAGCGCCTTCTACCAGATTGGTAACCGGGCCCAGAAGATTCGAGCGTATAAGACCTACTCTGGCCCGCTTGCATTGGCTGCCTGTACGTTTCCAAGCCCGATTCAAGGTGCTGGTTTTAACCTATAAAGCCTTACATTAGGGTGACCAGATAAAATCCAGGTCAGGGCTCATGTAACTTTAACAGTTGTAGAGAAAAGGGAATTTCAGCCAGAATCATTTGTATGCAATTAGTTCCTGGTGAAATTCCCTCTTCATCACAACAGTTAAAGGTGCAGGCACTATACTAGAGTGACCGTATACAAAAGAAGGCAGGGCCCCTGCAACTTTAACTGTTGTGATGAAGAGGGAATTTCACCAGGAACTAATTGCATACAAATGACACTGGCTGAAATTCCCTTTTCTCTACAACTGTTAAAGTTACATGAGCCCTGACCTGGATTTTATCTGGTCACCCTACCTTACATGGTTCGGGACCACAATACTGGATGGAACGCCTCTCCTGACATGAACCTACCCGTACACTACGTTCAACATCTAAGGCCCTCCTCTGGTTGCCTACCCCGATGGAAGCTGGGAGGACGTCAACAAGGGAGAGGGCCTTCTCTGTCGTGGCTCCCCAATTGTGGAAGGAGCTCCCCAACGAGGCCCACCTGGCGCCAACGTTGTTATCTTTTCGGCACCAGGTCAAGATTTTCCTCTTCTCTCAGGCATTTAGCAATATCTGCTGAGCCTAGGTCTGTTTTTGTGTTTTAGGCAAATAGTTTTTTTTAAGTTATTATAAACCAGAGAGCTTCGGCTATGGGGCAGTATACAAATGTAATAAATAAATAAACAAACAAACAAAGACCACATGGCCCATTCAGGGGTTGTTTGTATCACACTGCTTTTCTTGCACAGAGGAGGGGATTCCGTATTTTTTTAAAAGTCGGATTAAAAGGGGTCTATTTTGCCACAGAAAAACAAGCGGAAGGCGCAGAAGGCAGGATGTGCGCACATCCGCAAGAGAACTTTAGTGAGGGTGCATTAAAATGCTTATCTGATGAACCTCTAAGACTATCAAGGGGGAAAAGAGGCCAAAATAAGAATGCCTTGACTTAGCCTATGGAGGCAGGAAAGCGACGGGATATTCCAGGGCGAAGAATTCTAAAGATCAGATCCTGGAGAGGGAGACGGAGTCTGGGAACCCCCATGGCCCTGATCCAAGCCCAGGGAAGTGGGGGGCGGATTCAAATTATGGCTTCAAGACCCATCTGGAGCTGTCAGAAAAAACGTTTAAGGGGGGAGCAGGGCGGATGCTCACTGTGGCCATGCCCGTGAATGCCACATGATCATTCCAGGACTTCCAGGCCAACGGTTCGTCTGGCCACTCATCCTCCACATGGGATGCTGATTAATGTATGCTGGTGTGTCAGAGTGATCCACAAGCCCACCCAGTATCCTTCCTGTTAAGTCAGGGGTAGCAGTTGTTTTTTCTAGAGGACAAGTTGCCGTCAAAAGATGAGATTCGTGATTCCCCTTAAAATCCCGTTTGAGTGCACGTCTGGGCGGCGGCTAGGGAAAAACGGCAAACAAACAGGATGCAATCAAAGCCGCGCAGAAATAACAATGGTGTTATATTGTGTCCTGACAGAGAAGTTGGTGGGCAACAGGAAAAGGCATTTATGATCCTTTTTTTGCTGCCCGACTTCCTTGCCTTGAATTTCCGAAAAATCCAGTACCACGAATTGAAGCACATTTGAAATAATGAGATCGGGGGGGGAAATCAGATTTCTGCTTATAAATAATGAGGAGTATCCTGTTAAAATTATGCTTCCCCTGGCATTCATGTTTTTATTAAATACATGCTTATATTACGAAGCTGTATATGCTATTTGCGCAAAGTAAGCTTTTAAGAACAGAAGAACGTAAGAAGAGCCCTGAGGCTGGATCACGCCAAGGGTCCGCTGAGTCCCACATCCTGTTCACACAGCGGCCAACCAGCTGCCCACAAACAAGACATGAATGCAACAGCACCTTTGCGCAACAGCGACTTTTAAAAAGTAAAGTCTCTAGCCCTGATGCTTGCAAAGGCAGGCTGGAAAGTTTGTGGTCAATGCACATGTGCGATCACTGCTTGGCAAAAGCTCTGACATTTGCTGAATAAGAGAAGAAACGGTTGGGAGTGGGGCTTTTATAAACTTATTTGCGCAAATTTGTGCAAATAAACTGGCACTCATTGGAAGGTGGTGTCTACTCCTTGTTCCAAATTTGGGTAAGAACATCAGAACATAAGAAGAGCCCTGATGCTGGATCAGACCAAGGGTCCATCTAGTCCAGCCCTCTGTTCACACAGTGGCCAACCAGCTGTCGACCAGGGACCAATGAATCAGAACATGGTGCAACAGCGCCCTCCCACCCACGTTCCCCAGCAGCTGGTGTATATTGGCTTACTGCTTCTCATACTGGAGGTAGCACAGAACCACCAGGACTAGTAGCCATGGATAGCCTTCTCCTCCAGGAATTTGCCCAACCCCCTTTTAAAGCCATCTAAATTGGTGGCCATCACTACATCTTGTGGTAGTGAATCCCATAATTTAACTCTGCGCTGTGTGAAGAAGTCCTTCCTTTTACCTGTCCTGAATCTCCCACCAATCAGCTCCATGGGATGAGCCCACTGGGGTCTAGTATTAGGAGAGAGGTGAAATTCCCCCCCATCCACTTTCTCCACCCCATGCATAATTTCTTACACTTCTATCAGGTCTCCCCTCAGCCTCTTTTTTTCCAAGCTACACAATCCCAGCTGTTGTAACTGTCCCTCATAGGGGAGATGCTCCAGCATTGTATTTGCACAAAATCACATACAGTGTTTATCAATTGTTAATATTAGCATACAAAAAAAATGTAATCAAAGTCTGGTGTTTTGAGTGATACATCAGAGAGGGGGGTTAGAAAGATACTACAGCGACCATTCAGAAGAGCATCATGTGCAAACCTACATCACAGGCAGCGTCCGAGCCATAAAGACATCAGGGACGCCTTGTGAGGTCAGATCAACCTCTGCCTGTCCCTCTGCCTTTCCGAGGATAGTGGCCCGTTTCAAATGTACTAGAGACGTCACCAAAAGCATCTAGTTCTAGCAGAGCAAGCCAGACCCTAATGCTTGGCAGTTTATGGGCCCGCACGGCAAGGCAATGTTTTCAGCGCTTCATCAGCATTTGTTTCAGCGCCAAGCGCTAAGCTCTGGAACACGCAAAGCAATAAATACGTTCAGTTTTGGAAGAGTTTCAAAACGATGCAAAAGTAAACATGGATTTTGGAAGGTGAAGGGCATGCCCTGGGAAATTCTGGGCTGTTTCACACTAGGTGGGGCCTGCAGGCAAGCGAAAGGGCCCCCCCTTCAAACCCAGGGGTGCTTCCAGGCAGAAGGCACCTCCAAATTCTCAAGATGCCATGCAGCTATCCTGACTTTTCCTCTATAATGGATTGAATGCAGTAAGAAAAAATGATGGGAAAAGAAGGTGGTGGGGAAACACGAGATGGTTCCGAACAGGACACAATATCATCTGCGCTTAGGGATACCGGAGAAATCTGCAACTGAATCGGAAAGAATTTGGATTTCTACAAATCGTACTGCCCAGAGAGCTTTGGCTATGGGGCGGTATACAAATGTAATAAATTTATTATTATTATTATTATTATTATTATTATTATTATTATTATTCAAAATTCCCACATCCCTATCTGGACCTCCCTGAAATTCCGTGAATGAGGTGGAGGGAGAGTGCCCTCAAATTCTCACCTGGGAGCACCTTCAATGTAGCATGCTCACTCTGGAATTGGGAAGCAAGAACAAAGCTATGCACGGATAGCCACGGATTCCCAACATCATGATGTCTTGTGAAACGATGGTGGCGGTTGCAGTCAGACGTTGCAGCAGGATCTACCTGCAAGGAGTCAATTTCACACGGATCTTTCCCCATGCAGCACTGTGCCACATGCAAAGCGGGCTAAGGATGAATGGCGCCTGCAAAGAACCTTTTCACACAAGCCTGTGTGTGTGTCTGTGTGTGCAACAGCTACATACAAGCTGCCTTGCAGCATCTGGTGAAATCCCCTCTTCATCACAACAGTTAAAGCTGTTCTAGCTATATTAGAGTGACCAGATAAAAAGAGGGCAGGGCTCCTGCAGCTTTAGCTGTTGTGATGAAGAGGGGATTTCACCAGGTGCTACAGGCAGACAAATGACACCTGCTGAAATTCCCTTTTCTATACAACTGTTAAAGATACAGGAGCCCTGTCTTCCTTTCCATATGGTCACCCTAGAATCTGCCAACTCTGCGACCCGTATGCCAGTCTACAACGGAGCTTTTAACTAGCCTGACTCGGCATTGTGGGCCCAGCACCGTCTAGCATCCAGCAATCTGGCGCAACTAGCTTTGCCAAAGGAGGCCGTAATACTCAAACAGCCCATAGTTGATACTTGGCTTCCTCTACATAGAACACGAGACCGAAAGGGCTGTTTGGCTTAAGTGTTAGCAGCATCAATAGTATTTCGGTAAAACTCGTCAGCTGCTTCTACTGTGTAATAACCTAAATGTAAATAAACAAAACTGAATGGACAACATTTTAAAGAAAAGGGGGGGGGGAACGAGGAATCAAATGGAAGCTGATTTTACAATGAAAAGAAAACAGTGTTCCAAGTATACTTAGCAGAAAAAGTGGAGTCTTTGGAAAGGTGAATGGGAGGTGAAGTGGAGAACACACGCAGAGATGTATCAGGATTAACAAGTTGAGAGATAAAAGCTGGGATAGGGGGTGAGGAGTCATGGAATGTATTTATTCATTTATTATATTTTAATCCACCCAGTAACCAATGTTCTCTGGGTGGATTAAACAGTTATAAGATTAAAATGCATTGCAAACAGTTAAAAATATAAAAGACAATACAAATATTTAAAGGAACAAAATACAATGGAATGTAAATCAACAAATAGCACAGGGATCAATAAATCAAGACATCAAAATCTAGAACTAAGCCCCTAAAAGGCCTGGGAGAAAGATAACAAGATAAAAGGCCTGCTGAAAATATAACAATGTAAGTGGCAGGTGAACCTCTTAGGGAGGACATTCTTTACGTGGGGTGCCACCACAGAGAAGGACCTCTGTCTTGTAGCCACCTGCCTAACTTCAGTGGAGGCATCCAGAGAAGGGGTTCCGAAGGTGACCTAAGGGTCCAAGCAGATACATGCAGGAGGAGATGTTCCTTTAGAGATTCTGGCCCCAACCCGTTTAGAGCTTTAAAGGTCAACACCAACACCTTGAACCCAGTTAGTAAACCCAGTTAGTAGGGTGACCAGATAAAATCCAGGTCAGGGCTCACGTAACTTTAACAGTTGAAGAGAAAAGGGAATTTCAGCCAGTGTCATTTGTATGCAATTAGTTTCTGGTGATATTCCCTCTTCATCACAACAGTTAAAGGTGCAGGCACCATACTAGAGTCACCATATACAAAGAAGGCAGGGCCCCTGCAACTTTAACAATTGTGATGAAGAGGGAATATCACCAGGAACTAATTGCATACAAATGACACTGTCTGAAATTCCCTTTTCTCTACAACTGTTAAAGTTACATGAGCCCTGACCTGGATTTTATCTGGTCACCCTACAGTTAGTAAACTAGCACCTCTAGTTTGAATGGAGGTTTCTGAACCATCTTCAGAGGTAGTCCCCCATACAAGGCATTGCAATACCCTAAGCATCGCACCTATCTAAAACATCTGTAGTCTACAGTTAGACAATATCTTTTTTAAGATCCCACAAAAAAATCCGCAAAAATGTACCAGCTTTCAAGTTCTCCAGAGTTCTTCATCAGGCTTGATGGTACGAAAAGCTCATTCTGGGGAACTTGAAAGCTGGCACATTTTTGTGGGATTCTGGCTGGTCGTAATAAAGATATTGCCCAACTGTGGATTTTGGATCTTTTCCCCACCCCCCTCAATGGCCAGCATAGCTATGTTTCTTTCTCTCTTTTTTTGCATCTTAAACATGTCACTCTTTTCAAGCCCACAGATATGGTGAGGACAATGAATTTTGAATTGGCTGCATATCATCAACAAAAAACTTGCTGAGGGTGTCTCAGTGTGTTCACATAACAGCTCCAGTTTTCTATGATGGTGGGATCAACCCTAAATTACAGGCATAGCAGGTTGTATATTTTGACTTCCAAACGAGATCAAAGTACAACTTGGTGAGGCCAGACAGCAGCGAAAGAGGCCTTGTGCCTCCTTCCTCCCTCACGTCCGACTACATCCAAACGTTGCACCAACCATAGTTTCCTGGGTGAGGATGGAAGGACAAACTATGGTTTGCTATTAAATCAGAAGTGAAGGAGGAGAGCGCAAGGGAAGGAGGGAGCACACCGAGCTCATTCACGTGGGGATGTGGCCTTGAGCAGGAGTAGGACACCTACTTTGGTGCTAGGTTGAATCCTCAGTGGCCCTTTCTACACCAGACGAGTGAACAGAGGGAGGGCGATCCTGGATGTACCGGCTTCCAAGATCGTCACCCTAATGCACACCAGAAGTGTGACGACCTGGCTTCCTCCTGGGTTGTCGCACCCAGGAGGAAGCTTTGTTTTGGTTTCGGGCCCAAGGAGAGTGCACTGGCGCTCCTCCACCAAAAGTAAGTTTTAAAAAAATAACCAGTGCACGTGATCAAGCCCCCACCCCTCTCCCTGCCCTCTCGGGGGTGATGAAACTGGTGCCACCCTCTCCCCTGATGGGCAAGGAGCCACGCAGTGCAGCTCCATGCCCATGTCTGCTGCCATGCTTACTCGCGAGTAAGGGCGGCAGCACCCGGGACGGGCAACCACATCTCCCGCGGTCCCGGGAACTTCCTGGGACCGCGGAAGATTCGGGATTTTCCAGAGATCCCTGATCCCTGGCAAATCCTGTGCCCACCCCCAGGAGTCCCTATGCCTGGTGTAGAAACGGCCAGTCTCTCCAGGTTGGGCTGGGAGATACCTGTCTAAAGTGGTGCCAGTGTTGACAATAATCACCTAGAATGGGCCAGTGGTCTGACTAGCTGGAAAGTTGCTATCTAATCTAATCTCATCACCTACCTCCCAGTAGAGGCTGGTGGCTCCAACGTCAGTGGGGCGGTGAATCCGCTCCAGATTCCAGTCAGAGCTCTCCAAGATGCTTTGCTTTGAAGGTTGGATAGCTCCTTTAGAGCTTTGACTGGTTCTGGCTGAAACCCGGAGCGGATTCACCACTCCACTGCCATCGGAGCCCCCAGCCTCCACTGCGACAGTCATCTTGTTTTTTCCTCTGACATTTTCTTCAATTTTGCTGTGTGGGGCCTGTAATCCAGGCCAGGCCAGGAATGTGTGTGAGGGGGCTCTTAACCCTTGGCCAGTTTTTCTGCTACCCACCCCCTGCCAAGCTACCCCTGAGAAATGAAACAACTTGTGGGGGGGGGGTTGTTTTTAGCAAAAATAAAAAACTGTAAAAGGTGAAGGACTGAAGATTCCCCTCTCTCCGGTGCGCCAGATTTCAGCTCCAGATTTCAGTCTCTGTGGCTGCCTTTGGTTTCAAAGAAGGTCCAGGGGAAGCCTTGGAGAAAAACTACAGCAGCGCTGTGTTCTTTGGCTCTCAGCCAAGATCTGGGTTTTTTACTCTGATCCAGGAAACCTTTTAGGACGTCTTATGTTATTACGTTGTACCTTTGGAGGTGTCCCAAAGGGGCCACGTTGCCAGGCAAAACATCCTACTTTGGCTCTGAACTTTGGAGTGGGGGTTGCCAGTACGGTAGCCGCACACATAACAGGGTTCTTAAGAAGTTGTTTTGTGGCACGTGAACATGGGCTCGCCCATGCACTCCCCAAAGCTCAGCCCTGTGGGTTACGTGGGAAAGGACCTGTCCTGAATTCACCCAAAGGCATGGGAGCAGAAGCTAGGGCGATCATATGGAAAGGAGGACAGGGCTCCTGTATGCTTAACAGTTGTATAGAAAAGGGAATTTCAGCAGGTGTCTTTTGTCTGCATGCAGCACCTGTGGAAATTCCCTCTTCTTCATCACCACAGTTAAAGCTGCAGAAGCCCTGCCCTCTTTTGTATCTGGTCAAGGAGGGAGGGCTCCTGCAGCTTTAACTGTGGTGATGAAGTGGGAATTTCACCAGGTGCTGCATGCATACAAAGGACACCTGCTGAAATTCCCTTTTCTATACAACTGTTAAACATACAGGAGCCCTGTCCTCCTTTCCCTACGGCCATCCTACAGAAGCACAATCAGCCAGAGGGGACAGCATTTCAGTGATGGGTGGAGCCAAAGGTAAAAGGGGCGGTCCCAAAATACCGGCATATTTAGCTTAAAGGGATTGTTGCCAGTAACTACGTCCCAGGAGAAAGCATTCCAACTGTTTAGAACAGGGAAAACACTGCACAAATGCCAGGAAATTACCTGACCATCAGGGCTGGGGAAAAGTAGGTGGGACCAGGGGAAAGAGTGTGGACACTTCGCGAACTTCGGAGGGCCGGTTTTGGGCCTCCAGGCCTGAGGTTCTGGACCCTTGCCTTAAGGGACGGGCCAACAAAATTGCCCACTGTGATTCCTGTAGCTTGTGCAGTGGACTGATGGGAAAAGGGGGGATCCTTGAAAACTGCGGCTGGCGGCTGCGATGTCAGTGGGTGGTGAATCCATTCTGGGTTTCAGCCAGAACCAGTCAGAAAACTGAAAGCACCTTGGCGAGCTTGTTTAAAGTTCTGGCTGGTTCTGCCTGAAACCCAGTCTGGATTCACTACCCCCCACTGACATCATAGCCGCCAGCTTCCACTGGAGTAGAGTAGGGTGACCAGATAAAATCCAGGTCAGGGCTCATGTAACTTTAACAGTTGTAGAGAAAAGGGAATTTCAGCCAGTGTCATTTGTATGCAATTAGTTCCTGGTAAAATTCCCTCTTCATCACAACAGTTAAAGGTGCAGGCACTATACTAGAGTGACCATATACAAAAGAAGGCAGGGCTCCTGCAACTTTAACTGTTGTGATGAAGAGGGAATTTCACCAGGAACTAATTGCATACAAATGATTCTGGCTGAAATTCCCTTTTCTGTACAACTGTTAAAGTTACATGAGCCCTGACCTGGATTTTATCTGGTCAGCCTAATTTAGAATAATAAAAAGTGGGCCCTGGAATGATTGCATTTCCTCAATCGTCCGTGAATATCATAAGAGACTATCATCCTGCTAAGAGTTTTCTGCAGACATCTCTTACCAAGTAAGAACCAATATATTGAACTTTTGTTAAAAGTGTTTTTACATCATAATTTTTTATATGATTTATAGAAATTTTAATGTGTAATATAGACAGGCCCAAGAGCCTTCATATTGTATTTCTTTTTAAAAAAGAAACTTAGATACAGGCCTTTTGAGGCAATATGCCTAACTAACCCTCTAAACTGATATGTTATGTGTTCTCCCCATATCTATCTATCTTTCATATACACACATACATACATTGTTTCATGAGCAGCCTGGAAGAATGAACCAACGCAAACTGTGTCTTTTCTGAGGAAAACAGAGGTTTTAGGTGGGGTAAAAGAAGAACAGACAAATGTTTACTTCTCAGTCACCTAATAGGTAAATATGCCATGAATTACAATCAACGCTTTCTTGGGAACTTAGTACATTTGGCAGCTGCTTTTGATAGGATCAACAAATTGTACTTTAGTTGAAAAGTACAAATATTGACAGAGGTATTTCTTTTTTTAATAAGCTGGCTTTGTGCGGGTGCCACCGTGAGAATTAGAGTGGGGCTGGGCTTACAGCGGCTTCTCCCCTCTACAAGGGTGGGGGACGCATTAAGATGGTCCGCCCCTGGAGGCTAATGGATCCAGATGGTTTCCAGAGGGCTCTGGGGAGTTTTCCGGCTGATAGGGCTGGCTCTCCTGTCGAAACCCTGGTTGATCTGTGGAATGCAGAAATGACCCAGGCGGTTAACACGATTGCACCTGAGCACCCTCTCCTGTGTAGAGCTCGTACGGCTCCATGGTATACCCCAGAGCTGAGAGTGATGAAACAAAATAGGAGATGGATTGAGGGCAGATGGAGACGAACTTCTGATGGATGCAATCAAACACTGGTAAGTGCTTATGGTAAGCTGTATTCAGGAGCAGTCAGGGCAGCAAAAAAAACAATACTTTGCTGCCACTATTCAATCATCAACCTGCTGCTCAACGGAGCTTTTCAGAGTTGTCCGGGGGCTTCTATATGCTGGCCCCAAGGACATGGTAAAACCATCTGAGGCCCACTGTAATATATTTGCTAGGCACTTATAGGGTGACCAGATAAAATCCAGGTCAGGGCTCATGTAACTTTAACAGTTGTAGAGAAAAGGGAATTTAAGCTAGTGTCATTTGTATGCAATTAGTTCCTGGTGATATTCCCTCTTCATCACAACAGTTAAAGGTGCATGCACTATACTAGAGTGACCATATACAAAAGAAGGCCGGCCCCCTGCAACTTTAACTGTTGTGATGAAGAGGGAGTTTCACCAGGAACTAATTGCATACAAATGACAGGTGGCCTCGGTGGCACGGAGTGCCTTCTACCAACTTCAGGTGGTCCAGCTATGCCCCTATCTTGACAGGGATAACCTGGTTTCAGTTGTCTATGCTCTGGTAACCTCCAAGTTAGATTACTGCAATGCGCTCTACGTGGGGCTGCTTTTGAAGACAGTTTGGAAGCTGCAGCTTGTGCAAAATGCAGTGGCCAGACTGGTAACAGGGACCAGAAGGTTCGAACATATAAGACCGACTCTGGCTTGTTTGCATTGGCTGCCTATATGTTTCTGAGACCTATATGTTTCTGAACCTATAAAGCCTTACATGGTTTGGGACCACAATACCTGACGGAACACCTTTCCCGACATGAACGTTCAACATCTGAGGTCCTCCTCCGGATGCCTACTCCGAGGAAAGCTGAGAGGACGGCAACAAGGGAGAGGACTTTTCTGTGGTGGCCCCCCAATTATGGAACGATCTCTCCGACGAAGCTCGCCTGGCGCCAACATTGTTATCTTTTCGGCGCCAGGTAAAGACTTTTCTCTTCTCCCAGGCATTTAACAGCGTATATTGAGTTTTTAATCTTTGCAAACCGCACAGAGAGCATCGGCTATGAGGCGGTATATAAATGGAATAAATAAATAAATATAAACGACCATTTCAGAGGGGGCACAGCGAAGGACAGAGTCCGCACTCCTTGAAGTATCCGCTTGTCCTCCTGTGGCCATGATGTGTAACAAGTTGAGAAGTTTGATAAGAAGGTGAAGAAAACTACCGCACAAAAGCACCAACGCTCTTCCTTTTGGGCTTGGTTTGGTTTGCTTCCTTCCTTCCAACCCCTTGCCAGATGGGACAATTCCAGCATTTGAGGCCCATCAGGTCCAATTACTCATAATCGTGTTTGCAGCTGTACTCGATTTGTCTTCCTGCAAATGAAATGGAGAAATTACCTGGAAAAAATCCCCATTATTTTGAAGGGTCGTGAAGCAGGGATTCCTTCAATCCCATGGGAGGGGGTGTAATTTGTAATTTGGACCCTTTTCCTCCAACTGCAATTCACCATCCCAAAAGGCCACTGAAATGGTGACATTTAGTTGTAGGCACCCTGGTACCCTCCAGATGTTTTGGACTACAACTCCCATCAGCCCCACCCAGCAAAGTCAGGGGTTAAGGGTGCTGTAGTCCAAAACATCTGGAATATATTGGGCTGTCTACCCCTGCCCTAGGACCCCTTGAAGGTGTGAAGGCTACAAATTAGGGTAGGGGTATCACAAATTAGGGTATCATCAGATTATAAATACATAAGAAGAGCCCTGATGCTGGATTAGACCAAGGGACCATCTGGTCTAGCACTTTGTTCCCACAGTGGCCAACCAGCTGTCTATCAGGGGGACCCACAAGCAGGACACAGCCACAGCACCCTCCCAACCATGTTCCCCAGCAACTGGTGTACATAGGCTTACTGCCTCTGATACTTGATTTGGGGCTCGCCGTGCAGCCTACAGATCACACCAACCCCAAACAAGAACTGGGTGTCTCAAGAGTCATAGCCATGTTTTTTTTCCTCTGGGTCCCTGCTCATAAGACAGAATCTTACCTGGGAGAGGGGGAGGAAAGCCGATTGACTAGCAGGACTTACCCAACGTGTTGCTCTCTTGACAGTTTGGACTGCAACCTCCATCATCCCCAGCCAGTAGCTCATTTGGGCACACTGGCTGGGCCTGATAGGTACTGTTGTTCAACACATCTGGAAGGCGCCAGATTGGGGAAGGCTAGACCAGAGTCTTCATGCGTAGGTTGAATAAGAAGGGAGGAAAAAAGCCTTCAATTCCTCACTCACTGGGAATTGTCCACCCAGTCGAGGCTGGTGGCTCCGATGTCAGTGGGGAGGTGAATCCGCTCCGAGTTTCAGGCAGAACCATTCTGAACTCTAAAGGAGCTCTCCAAGGTGTGACCCTGAACAGCTCCTTTAGAGCTCTGATTGGTTCTGACTGAAACCCGGAGCAGATTCACCAACCCACTGACATCGGAGCCACCAGCCTCCACTGACTTTTACCTCTCCTGAAGATACCTGTGTGGAGCCATCTTATAGGTATATTTAAAAGACTCCTGTCAATATTTATACTCCTCAACTTCAATGACAGACTGACACAGCTGATCCTATCAAAGGCTGCTACTAAATCTACTAAGGCCCCATGAAAGGAATTCACGGCACATTTACTTATTAGGTGATGTAAGTAAACATTGATCAATTGCGCTGTTACCATACCTAAATCCCACATTTTTCTCTGCGAAGGTGTGACTAACATTGGCTCATTCTTCCAGTCTTCTCGTGAAACAATGGATTTATAACTGGGTTGACGTATTGAATTAAAAGGACAAGGATCTGCTCTGTAACCTTTAAAAATACATGTAAGGCTGCAAAACACAGGACGGACAAAATGAAATACTTCTTCACACAGTGCATATTTATTTATTTATTTATTTAATATTTAAAATAGGTTTAGACCATCTTTAAAAAACATCTCAAAGTGATTTGCAGAATGAAAACACAGGACAGGTAACTATATATCACTTAGCTAAAAGAGCAGCATTAAAAATAAAATTGAAATAAAACATCAGTGAGAGTTAAAACCATCAAATATGGAATATGGAATACAGGCCGGCATTAATGAATATGGATGGAAACATCCCTGTCTTCAAGGTATGTTTAAAAAGAGTCATGGAGAGAGCCATGCATACCTTCCGCACAAGGGCATTCCAAAAAGATGGGGCCACCATGGAAAAGACCCTGCCTCTTGTGCTCACAAATAAATCTTGGTGCATGAAACAGGGCCTTTTCTATGGTGGCTCCTATCCTTATGGAATGCTCTTAACAAGATTTGGTGAGGGGCACCAACACAGATGGCTTTAAAGGGGGATTAGTGTCAGAATGAGGCCTGGTCTCCCTGGTGTGGATTCCGAATTGGACTCGGAGGCTGAAGAAGACCAGCTGAGACAGGAAACAGGGGAGGAAATTATCCAAGACTCTCCAGGAGTCAAGGAGGAATCTTCCCAGGAGCTTATTGAACAGGAGGCTTGGGCTCAAAGATCATCTTCTCTCATCCCAGGAACTCAGTCTTTATCCGACGGAGCATTGGAATTTACAGATCCCAGAGTCTGCTAAAGGATCAAGTAGGTGGGGTTGAGAGGAGGTGGGAGGCAATCTGCCAGACTAGCCACACCACAGAGGTTACAGTTTGAAGACCCTCCCTGAAGGAGGGGTCTGGTAAAAGACTGTTGGGCACAGCAAGGAACTGTCCATTTAGTTGATAGGCACCTGTCTTGCTTTGTTAGGCTAATTAAGCTTAGAGGACCGCTCCTAGCATTCAAACTCCCTTCAGGTGTGAAGAGTTGTCTATTTACAGGATAAAGCTTTGTGGATTACACAGCAGACTTCTTTATGGCCTCACATCTCGACAAGAGGGCTTGGAATCACAACAATCAGCCAAATTGATGGAGGAAAAGGCTATCAATGGCTACCAGTCATGATGGCTAAATATTACCTCCAGACTGGGAAGCAGTGTGCTGATGTACACCAGTTGCTGAGGAGCACAAGTGGAAGGCTGCTATTGCCCTCATGTCCTGCTGGTGGGCTTCCCATGGGGGCATCTGGTTCGCCACTGTGGGAAACAGGATACTAGATGAGATAGGCTTTTTGTCTAATCCAGCTTGGCTCTCCTTATCTTCTTCTGTACTCTGTTCCCATCCTTTGGGAAACTTGCCATTTGTGCTCACATCAGTGACCGATTTAGCCACGTCAAGACAGGAACATCCACCAGGCAAGACTGCTCAACAACGACATCAGAGACCATCACAGCTTTATCACCATGATCAGGATTTCTAACACCATCCGGGCTTAATCTCCCCCACGCCAAAGAACTTGATTGGGACTTCACCACTCCGAAGAAGAGAATATCTGAGCGTCTAGTCCAAGACTTACTTCTCCAAAATGGTATGCTGCTAAGTTGCCAGAGGGTCAAAGGCTTCCTGTGGGTTGCTGCAGTTTCCAGCAGAGCTCAAAGGCCTCATAAATCACTTGCCTGTTTTTCTGCACAAGCAACTGTTTACGTTGGCAGCATCAGCAAAGCACTAGCTAGCATGTGCCAAAGCTTTGTCAGGGTGTCAAAAGAGGCGGAGAGGCCGACAGCTCTTCCGAGGGCATTCTTGTCCTGGCTGTGCCCAGCCCTCCTTGTATCAACCAACCTTTATCAGCCGTTAAGTGGACTTTAAGACCTAATTAACGTGGGCTGCCATTTTTAAGTCAAAGGTTTACACCGGCCTTCACCAGCTCTCCAAATGTGTTGGATTGCAACTCCCAGTCCCAACATCACCATGCAGTAATTATCACCATGCAGTAAAGCTGATGGGGCCATAGCTTAGTGCTTCAGCTCCTGCTTTGGGTGCAGAAGATCCCGAGGCAGTGCTCAGACAGGCCCCCGTGAAACCCTCGGAGGGCTGCTGGCAGTCCGTGTTGACACATGATTAGAGATGTAAAATTTCCGGAAATTTTGAAGCCATGGAATAAACCCATTTCCCCCACCAAAAAAACCCCCAAAATTTTTGGAAAAATGGGGGGGGGGGGGAATGCAATATTAGCACTTTTTACAGATTGAAAGTCACTTTCTTACTTTAGGAACATAAAATGTAGTTATGTACAAGTTGGTTTGGCATAAAATGATCACATTTGGTATATTAAAAGTATAGCGTATTCAAGCAATGATTACAAATTGAATTTACTTTTTAAAATTTTTACTTTTTTGTGTATGTGTAACAAATGGAGCTACAAGCTCCTGAACTGTAAGTAACAATTGAACTGAAAGGAACCTCTTTGGTTTTGCCTAGGCTGACCAGATAAAATCCAGGTCAGGGCTCATGTAACTTTAACAGTTGTAGAGAAAAGGGAATTTCAGCCAGTGTCATTTGCATGCAATTAGTTCCTGGTGATATTCCCTCTACATCACAACAGTTAAAGGTGCATGCACTATACTACAGTGACCATATACAAAAGAAGGCAGGGCCCCTGCAACTTTAACAGTTGGGATGAAGAGGGAATTTCACCAGAAACTAATTGCATACAAATGACACCGGCTGAAATTCCCTTTTCTCTACAACTGTTAAAGTTACAGGAGCCCTGACCTGGATTTTATCTGGTCACCCTAGTTTTGCCAGTTTATGAGGAGCAGGCAAAAATCAATTTTTTAAAAAAATCAGAAGAAACCATCAACATGAGTAACAAAGAAAATTGTTTATGTCTCCGCTAGACCTCCACAGTGTCAAGCAGATATAAAGCACCCATTCCCATAAAAAGACCTGAGAAAAACGGGGGACCAAGATTCAATGAATATGCATGAAATTTAATGAGACTCATTTTCTGAGCTATAGCTATCACTATCAGTTTCAGTCTCTGCTTCAATGGCAGTGCCCCCTAGAGACAGAAATGCATCTTGCTCTTGCATTTGAGAGCTGTAGTCTCAGTTTGCAACGTAGTACTATTACGTTTCCGGGCGAAGTATAAAGTGTTGGTTATTACCTTTAAAGCCCTACATGGTTTGGGTCCAGGTTACCTGCGGGATCGCCTTCTCCCATACAATCCGCCCCGCACGCTCAGGTCCTCTGGGAAGAACTTACTGCAGTCGGCCAAGACTAGGCTGACAACCGTTACCCAGAGGACCTTCTCTTCTGCCGCTCCCAGACTGTGGAATGACCTGCCGGAGGAGACTCGTCAACTTAACAGTCTTTTAGAATTTAAGAAAGCCATAAAGACTGTTCTCTTCCGGCAGGCATATCCAGTGGAATTTTAGAATGTTTTAAGGATGTTTTTAGGATGTTTTAGGATTTTTATGCAGTTTTAATAATATGTGTCATGTTTTAATCAGTTTTATGTATTTTATCATGTTGTTGTTCCCCGCCTCGATCCAGACGGAGAGGCGGGTAAGAAATAAATTGTTGTTATTATTATTATTATTATTATTATTATTATTATTATTGTCCTCAGTGCAGACATTGTAATAATCTGATACTGGACATAGTTTTTAGAAATCGTTTGGAGAAGTAAATATATGAACATCTTGTCTTAATCATTTTATTCTAGGCTGACCATATGAAAAGGAGGACAGGGCTCCTGTAACTTTAACAGTTGTAGAGAAAAGGAAATTTCAGCCAGTGTCGTTTGTATGCAATTAGTTCCTGGTGAAATTCCCTCTTCACCACAACAGTTAAAGTTGCAGGCACTATACTAGAGTGACCATATACAAAAGAAGGCAGGGCCCCTGCAACTTTAACTGTTGTGATGAAGAGAGAATTGCATACAAATGACACTGGTTGAAATTCCCCTTTCTCTACAACTGTTAAAGTTACAGGAGCCCTGTCCTCCTTTTCATATGGTCAGCCTATTTTATTCATCATGCTAAAATAAAACATTCCATAATGCATTTTTCTTCATTTTAAAAAATTTTCGGGGGGGGGGGGGGGAAAGGCTTCAGAAAAAAACTGGTTTTTCTCCCATTTATTCTGGGCCTTCACATTTCTACACATGATCACCATGGGTTAAACAAGCCACATTGATTTGTTTAAGCTGTGGCACATACTGGCCGCCATTTGCCTAATCATCCGCCCATCTTTTCAAGTTGCCTGAACCCAGGTGGCATGGCTTGTTGGAGGAGGAAACAACCCTCGAGCAACCCGTGGCTTGTTTTAGGGTTGAGGGTAGTCTAACCCTCGAAACAACCCCTGCTGCCTGGGTTTGCACAACGCGGCAAGCCGGGTGCCCGGGAGCACCATGTAAAAATGGCACCTACTGCACGATGCGGCAGCCCCCCATGGGTAAATTAAGCCACGGTGTGCAAGTCAGCAGATGGCAGCTTCCCATGTCCAAATTTTGCTCCTGCTGGAGGAGGTCAGAGCTTAGAAGAACATCTTCTCATTTGCCCTGTAAATTTTGATGCACATCTTAACCTCCAAGGTCCTCTATTGAAAAGGCCCGGAATTATTAGTCTTCTCTGAAAAACAGCCATGGGTGGGACAGAGGTCTATCATGGAGGGCTGGGGTACACTTTCTTGATCATCACCCACCATGACATTTTGAAAACAAGGCACGGCAGACTGAGATAACAAAGTATCATCCGTGACACGTGTTCAGAGGGGAGAAATGTGTACCCTTCCTGGGAGCTTCAGGAAGATTCCCATGATAGAATTCTAGATGGCATGTAAAAGCAACCTTTAAATGGTTTTATGACAACCTCTCTGGTTGCTTTGGGCACTTACATTTCGTAGATAAGGGACATCCTGCCAGCCTCTAGTCTTAATCCCATTAGTTCCACAATAGCAATATCTCGTTACTACTTAGCCAGGCATCAAAATCTCCTGTAAAATTCAATTAGAAATGTGATGTATGCCTAACTGTGCACCTGAATTTTCCCCAGTACGTGTGTAGGAGGAATGTATACATGAATACAAATACAAATTTGTGTAAATTATTTTGGCCATGTAAAACAGACTACCTGAAAGAAAGCCTTAAAGTTTAAAAATGTAGATATAAACTTGATGGAAACCTGGAGATGGTAAAAACCGGGAGGATGATCATCCCTTTAATCGGGGCTTCTTGCAATGAAATGATTTGAAAATGGGCAAATTAATCCAGAAACCCATCGCTTTGTTGGGCCAATTCATAATGATTCCAGGAAATGATTTTGCAAGGATTTTCACTTTTGCAGTTATCTTTTTGGCAGCCATCAAAGACCTTTGTAATTTCCCTGACTTTTTATAAAGCCCTTTAGGATACAATCCTATGCATGTTTAGACAGAAAAATGTCCTACAACTTCCAGCATAGCCGGCTGTGGAACGCTGGAAGTTGTAGGAGGGTTTTTTTTTTGTCTAAACATACGTATGTCTGCACCCTTAAATTATTTTTGAATGCTACTTTTAACTGCTGTTTCTTATGTTTCTACCGGGTTGATTCCAGATTTAGTCATATTCAGAGTAGACCCATTGAAATCAATGGGAATCAGTCATGGCTAAGTGAAGCCTCACTAATTTCAATGAGGTCTACTTCAAAAGTGACTAAATCAGGATGTAACACATTGCATATTTGCATTGATTTTTCCCACTTTTGCTCCAAATGTGTCTACTCCAAATGTGACTAAATCAGGGTGTAACCATTTACATATTTGTATTAATGTTTTCCCCATTTTATTTGTAAACCACCCTGCAAACCCTCAAATAAATAAATAAAATTAGGCAGAGAAAAACATTGTGTAACCAACTGCTTCTCAAAGTGCTAGCGAACCAAGCATGATAGAACACTATAAAAGCGGTATAAGGTATGTGTCATGGGCCTCAACAGTTGTCAGTGCACTTCAATACCATTATAAAGCAGTCGCGTAGATCCTGTCTCCATATATAGGCTGACCCTATGAAAAGGAGGACACGGCTCATGTAACTTTAACAATTGTAGAGAAAAGGGAATTTCAGCCAGTGTCATTTGTATGCAATTAGTTCCTGGTGAAATTCCCTCTTCATCACAACAGTTAAAGTTGCAGGCACTATTTACTTTTATTTATTTAT
Organism: Anniella stebbinsi; assembly: GCA_029215795.1. Classification (NCBI taxonomy): domain Eukaryota; kingdom Metazoa; phylum Chordata; class Lepidosauria; order Squamata; family Anniellidae; genus Anniella; species Anniella stebbinsi. The sequence goes on from JARDYH010000001.1 coordinate 368,958,801, forward strand.
TTCATTTCTAACCCGCCTCTCCATCTAGATCGAGGCGGGGAACAACACCAAATACAAATATAAAAACAATAAAATAGATAAACCGTTAAAACAGATAAAAACAAATACATTATTAAAAACATCTTAAAATTAAACTGGATAGGCCTGCCAGAAGAGAGCAGTCTTCACGGCTTTCTTAAATTCCAGAAGACTGCTAATTTGTCGAATCTCCTCCGGCAGGCCATTCCACAGCCTGGGAGCGGCAGAAGAGAAGGTCCTCTGGGTAACACTCGTCAGCCTAGTTCTGGCTGACTGGAGTAAATTCTTCCCAGAGGACCTGAGTGTGCAGGGCGGATTATACGGGAGAAGGCGATCCCGCAGGTAACCTGGACCCAAACCATGTAGGGCTTTAAAGGTAATAACCAACATTTTATACGTCGCCCGGAAACTAATGGGCAGCCAGTGGAGTGATTTTAAGATTGGTGTTATGTGGTCACCCCTAAGTGTACCGGTGACCAACCTGGCTGCCATATTTTGAACTAATTGAAGTTTCCGGACTAGGCACAAAGGTAGCCCTATGTACAGCGCATTGCAGAAGTCGAGCCTCGAAGTTACCAGTGAGTGCATTACCATCTTTAGGTCTTCCAACTCTAGGAAGGGGCGCAGCTGGCGTATCAGCCGAAGCTGATAGTAGGCACTCCTGGCCGTCGCATCTATCTGAGCTGTCATTTGGAGCAACGGATCCAGGAGTACCCCCAAGCTGTGAACACAGTCTTTCAGGGGGGGTGTAACCCCATCCAGAACTGGTTGACACACCTCCAAACCCAGGTTGTGGCCTTTGACAGCAAGCACCTCCGTCTTGTCTGGATTCAGCTTCAGTTTGTTTTTCCTCATCCAGCCCATTACTGCCTCCAAACATTCATTCAGAGGAGACACACTATCCTTAGCTGACAATGTTGTCGAAGGCACAGAGAAATATATTTGGGTGTCATCAGCGTACTGATAGCACCCTGCCCCATGCCTCCGGATGATCTCTCCCAGCGGTTTCATATAAATGTTAAACAGCATTGGGGAAAGGATGGCACCTTGTGGTACACCACATAGCAGCTCCTTCTTTGAAGAGCAGCTATCCCCAAGCATTACCATCTGGAACCTGCCCCAGAGATAGGACCGGAACCACTGAAGCACAGTGCCCCCGATTTCCAATCCCCTCAGGCGTTCCAGAAAAATACCATGGTCGACAAGATATAAAAGAGAGCAGGGCCCCTGCAACTTTAACTGTTGTGATGAAGAGGGAATTTCACCAGGAACTAATTGCATACAAATGACACTGGCTGAAATTCCCTTTTCTCTACAACTGTTAAAGTTACATGAGCCCTGTCCTCCTTTTCATAGGGTCAGCCTATCCATATACCACTTTCATAGTGCTATATCCTGCTTGGTGTAGATCTGGCCTAGGCCCTTGGATTCTGCATAACTACTGCTCAATTGGCAATTTACTCTATGGTGGTTGTGTGAATTTAGAGATCATATATTGGTATGTCAAGCAAGCTGAGCCATCCAAAATGTCAGATTTGGTAAATTTATTCCTCTCCAACATTTTAATGATGGGCTAATTTTACTGATGCCCAACTAACACTCATCCCTGGGTTTGTGCTTCTTAATGCAAAATTCTTGCGGCTTTATGCTTCTTAATGCAAAACTCCTAACCTGAAGTTTTTTTGAATGAAATGCAATCCTACCATACTTCTGTCACAATTAGAAAAATGGAACGTCATCTCTTTAGGCTGCAATCCTCTTCCCGCCTACCTGGGAGCAAGCCTCACTGACCTTAATGGGACTTGCTTCTGAGTAAACACGCATAGGATTGTGCTGTTCATCTGCCTTTTTTAGGAAATACAATCTCCTTTTTTTAAATTGGACTATTTAAACTGGGCAGGGACTTAATTGGAAATAACTATTTTTCTTTCTTTCTCAGAATGCATGACCAGTTGATCCACCTGGCAAAGTTTAAAAAATAATAGTACTGCACTTCTGAGAAATGTTTGTTCTTATTTCCCAAACACAAGGCTGCCAGTCACCCGGTTCGCACGTCATGCCAATTCCTGGGTTGTTTGATCAAACAACCGGTAGGAAAAAAGCCGAGAAGGAGGTGAGCATCCAAACCAGGCCACAAAGGAGAGAAACACATTCTCAGGATGCAAAATGTTTCTTCGCAAGAAGCCCGATGCATTTTGGACTATTTTTTAGTCTGAGGCCTTCTTTGAGGAAGGGGGGCTTTAACATTAATAATAAAATACAAATGAGACAACACCTGTGATAAAACTTATTTTCAAAATAGATTAAACAAATATGGCCACGGGGGCCTATGCCTATATATTTATGTTTTAAAAAACTACCTTATAATTCTGACACATTGCCACCAGGGTCTGTGCATATGTATTGGCATAGTGCAGAAGTTTAACAAGCAAATTCCTACTTACTAGAAAGAAATATCTGCAGAGTGTCTTCCAGTAAAAATATTGTCTCTTGTATGCATCAACTGGCGACTGGAGAGTACTTTTCAAAATCTTTCCAATTTTTTCTCTTTTTTCTAAACTCTGCCAGGAAAATCCAGTGGTCTCCTACAAAAGAACCAGAAACTTTGGAAAACTTACTGATAATTAGTGAATTTATGGAGTTGAACAGAAGCTTTACCAGGTGCTACCATACCTAAGATATACGTCAAAAGCCAAAGTATTTAAAAATCCCACTGATCAGCAGATATATTTTCTGAAACATTTTACCACCTGCAGTAGCTTGTCTGTAATCTATGCTATCCAATGTAAATGCCCTAAGATTTATGTAAGAAAAACAATAAGGCCCCTAAAAAGATGTATAGGAGAACTCCTGAGCAACATTAAGAATAACAGGCTGGATGCTCCATTGGTAAATCATTTCACAGAACAACAGCGTCCCTATACGGATCTGAAATTTTGGGCATTGGATAAACTTAATGCATAAGACGATAAACATCTGCTAACAAGAGATGTTAAATTTTGTGACTAAGAACTCTGTCTCCATGTGGTTTAAACAAATACCCAGACCTTTTACTGCTTCTACAGCAGCATTGTCCAACTCAGAGACCTTGATCTTATCATGACAGCATGGGAACACCTGGCACAGCTCAGAAAACAGAGGGAAAAAATGGACTAACCGCATAAGGAACATTTGGAAAAGCTCTTTCCAGTTGCCAGGAGATGCATACAGGAGACAATCTTTTTACTGGAAGAAACCCTGCAGACATTTCTTTCTAGTAAGTAAGAATTTGCTTGTTAAACTTCTGCACTATGCCGGATTTATAAGACGTTTAATATCAATGCATAGGCACAGGCCCTGGTGGCAATGTGTCAGTATTATAAGGTGTGTGTTTTTTAACATTAATATATAGGCATTGGCCCCCGTGACAGTGTGTTCATTTAATTTATTATTATTATTATTATTATTATTATTATTATTATTATTATTATTTATTACATTTATATACTGCCCTATAGCTGAAGCTCTCTGGGCGGTTTACAAAAATTAAAAGATTAAACACTTTGAAGCTGTTTTGAAGCTGGCTTGAGACTAAGCTGGCTCCTTGAGGAGCCGTCTGAGCCTACTTTGCTCCTCTCTCACCGTCCCCAACATCATCCAGCCTCCTGAATTGGTCCTAGGAGGCAAGCCGGCCCCTGGGACACCCCTGCCCCGACCTAGTGCCACAAACCTCGCTGAGTTGCAAGAATGGGATAAACATCTTCTGTCTAGAATCTCCTATGAGAACTACGGATCCTCCTCCAACATGAAAAGCGACAACTTTCTTTTTTTCTTTTTTTAATCTCAGATCCGTAAATCAGCTGACCAGTGCAAGGATGTCTGTGTGATCACCCAAAAACGTGTAGTGAATGGCTACTGCGAGGTAAATGATCACTCTTTGTACTTTCTGCATTCCAATTCCCCCTGGGCCAACTGAGGATAACACTTCAGGCACCTGATGAAATGGACAGTAGTCCAGGAAAGCAGATACCAAAATAAATGTGTTGGTTTTTAAGATGCCACAGGACTCTTTGTTGCTTTGGCTGCAACAGACTAATACCACTTCGGACCTTCCACGCGTGAGATTTAGGCCCCCTCCACAAGGATGCGCTTTTGCGCCCGGTTCGGCGATTATGCGCATTATCGCGGAGGCGCATTTACTCCTAATCCCTCTGCACGGGAGGCGGCGAGAGGCGGCGAAGCGCATTAATTGATGTCCAAAAAGCGCTTTACAAGAAGTTAATGCGCATAATCGCTTGTTCACACGGTGAAAATGCGCTTTAACAGCCGGAGCAAAATAAAACTCGCTATTTAACGCGCATTCGATAATGCGCATAATCCGGGAGATAACGCGCCTCTACGCCCGATTTGCGCTCCGCTGGTGTGGAGGTAAAATTTATAATGAGCCTTCAAAGAGCATTAAACCTCTCTTGTGGAGGTAGCCTTAGCCAAACACACAACAATGGAAAGTGACACCTCCCAGCCCACTGAGCCTCCGCTGGCTGCCTCTCAACTGATGTTATTTTGTAAAGACAAGTGTACAGAGACACATATGGGCTACCCCGTCTGTTTTTAGACATTTCAGCTATACGATTGTTGTACTATTTCAACACACATAGATCACATTCTGCTTCACGCACATTCCATCCCCCTTATTATTATTATTATTAATTATTAATGTGGCATTATTCTTCTCCTTCTTTTCTCTCTGAGTTAAAATAAAACTAAGTTGGGAGAAAGGAGACATAAAGCTGTGCAAAAATTATGCCCAGTGTGGAGAATGTGGAGAGGGAGACATTTTTCTCCCTCTTTCAAAATACTAGAACCCAGAGTCATCCCATGAAGCTGGTTGGAGGGAGATTCAGGACAAATAAAAGGACTTCTTCACACGGCTCATAGTTAAATTATGGAATTCACTGCCACAAGATGTAGAGCTCCATCACACCTACTTTTTTATTATTGGTATGTACCCGCAGTTTTGATATCCATTTCCCTTTCGCGATCGTAGCCATACTGGGGCCTCCCTTTTCACTTATGGGCTCTTATGGGTGGGGGGTTGTTCCTGGTGGGGGGAAGACAGGGGAAGATGAAGAAGAAGAGGGGGGATCCCATGTGCTGGAGGAGGAGAACAGCCCTCCCCTTTCTTCATCAACAAACACACACCCCAACAAAGGAAAAAGTGAGGGAGGATATTCCTGACTTTCTGCGCCCCAAAATACTTCGCAACAAGGGGCGGAAGAGGTGTGATGAGAGCAGGACAGGAACGGCGTCATGCAAGTACCTCGAGGCAAAAATACATACGAGGCAGGGCGAGTGTGCAGTGAATCACTGGTGTGAGGGAGCTCGTAGTGATGGCCACCAGTTTGGATGGCTTTCAAAGGGGGTTGGATAAATTCCTGGGGGAGAAGAAGGCTATCCATGGCTACTAGCCCTGATGGTTATGTGCTACCTCCGGTGTCCAAGGCAGTAAGTCTGTGCGCACCAATTGCTGAGGAACATGGGTGGGAGGGTGCTGATGCACCCATGTCCTGCTTTGTTGGTCCCTGGTCAACAGCTGCTGGGCCACTGTGCGAACAGAGTGCTGGACGAGACGGACCCATCATTCTGATCCAGCATGGCACACCCAGGGTATCCATTTCTGACACCCAAAAATGTCACTCCCAGGAACAATGCCGATGAACCTGATTAACCAGGGCCAGGTTTTCCCAAGCTTTCCCGAGGTGCAGTGAGCCCCAAAGGCTGTAGGAGGTTTGTGTGTGTCTATCTACACACACACACCCCACTCCGCTGCCCAACAACTTAAGTCCCCAATCTCCGTTTCTCATCTGAACTCCCAGCTTTACTGAGGAACAAAAGGAACTGATGGACAGAAGGCAAATATTATTGTCTCCCTGTCACCAAGGGAGGAGGGCGCCGCCTCTTTCCAACACATCAGCAACACCTTTCCCAGAGATCCCTTTCTTTGGCAGGGGGAGGGTAGAAATCAGCTTCCCAACCAGCACCTACTCCTGACCACGGCAAAAGCGCCAGGTACAGTCACGCCTTCCTTGCAGGTTTCCCAGACGCTGACCACTGACGGAAGCAGGGTGCTAGGCTAGGTGGGCCCACCTTGGTTTGATCCAGCAGGGCTCCTCTTACATTCCTATGTCAGATACCCCAAAGCTACCCTCAGGTGTTAACCCCAAAGATTTAAAAATATGGGGGGGAGGGGTGTCCTGCGATGCCTCTCAAATGAGGTGCGGAAGGGCTTCGTTTCTCAAAAGAGAGGCGCTGCTCCTCAATTCTATGTGGCGGCTGGAGGAGGGGCTCTGCACATGCGCAGAGGCCATTGTGGCATACTATTCCATAGCGGCTGAAGAGAGGGGCCAAGGCCACAGAAGGGGTGAAACAAAACGGGTGTGGTTACAGGAGGAGGGCCAAGGCTAGAAGACAAACAGAATCGGCAAGTCAGGGCCGGCCCTACCGTTAGGAAGGGTGAGGCAGCAAACAGCAGCAAGATGTCAGGGGAGAGAGAGAGAGAGAGAGCTGTGTGTGCCATGCACAGCCTGCCCCATGTTGTCTAATTCACTGCCTAGGTATGGTGGAAGATACTGTCCACTCACCCGCATTGACCTAGGATTCAGCTGACTGTCCGGAGGTGGGGGGGGCAGAATCTTGTCCTTTGCTTGGACAAGCCATTCCGTCTCTCTCGCTACTTAACCCACCCGTTTGTGGGCTCTTTCCCCAGCACGGTTCTGGAAGGCTGGAACTCCCTTGCCTACCTCTGCAGCGAACCTCGGCCAGCTCCCCCACCCCGAGCTTTTTCCTGGCACCTATTTTATGGCCCATCAACCCTGGTCCACAGGAAGGCGAACAGAGTGCTTCTGCGCATATGTAGCGCCCATGTCACCAGGGCAGGGCAGAGAGGGGGCCAGTGGGGCCACTCTGACGAGGAGGTTCCCCCCCCAGCTTACGCTACTGCTTCCATTTTTCTGACATTGCCAGCAACAGTGGCCTCTAATGAGAGGAGCTTCAGTGTCCTAAAACGTATCAGGTTACACTTTCAGTCCACAATGGCGCAAGAACGTTTGAAGGGACTAGCCGTTTTGAACATGAACGGGGATAAGGCAAAGTGGCTTGATTTTTCTGCTGTTATTGATGGATTTGCCCAAAGCAAAGCACGTAAAGCATTTCTGAAGGCGAAGAAGGGATGTCTTACAGCTTGAATAAAAGCGCTTCCCATTACCTTTTTTTTTTTATCAATCGTTCTCTTCCGACAGGCATATCCAGTGGAATTTTAGAATGTTTTTAGGATGTTTTTTATGATGTTTTAATGCAGTTTTAATAGAGTGCTCCATGTTTTTAATCAGTTTTATGTATTTTATCATATTTTGTATTTACTGTTGTTCCCCACCTGGATCCAAACAGAGGCGAGTAAGAAATAAAATTATTATTATTATTATTCTAGTTCATATATGTATTTAGCACTGAATCACAGAATAGTAGAGTTGGAAGGGGCCTATAAGGCCATCGAGTGCAACCCCCTGCTCAATGCCACTGATTAAAAAATACTTAATGAGCAGTTTGAAATGGGGGGGGGGCACACACCCTTCCCATCTGGCCTGGGCACATGGCCAGCTCTGCAGGGCCCTGCTTGTCGCCGGCAATCCCTCCCTCCCCCCGCGCTCTGGTTAGCGGTATATCCAGCCCCACCGACGTGAGAAACGCAGCTCAGGACCCCGAGGGCAGCGAAGGTTCTTGACCGGCTCCCCTCCGTACCCCGAGCCTTTACCTACCGCCTGGGAACTCCCTCTCTCGCGTGCCGCCGCCCCGCCCTCCAAAGCCTGGGCTCCTCCCGCGTGGGGACGAGGGGGCTCCCCGAAGGCAGGCAGGCTGGCCGCCCCCCAGCGCGCTCGCCACCGCCCCACCTCCGCGAGCGCTCTCCGCTCCCACCCCGTCCGCCCTCTTTTGTCCCCCGCCCCACCCCCGGCCCCCGTGTGGCGTCGGTGCCGCCGCCGCCGCCCCCTCGCGCAGCTCTCCCGGCTCCCACCGCGGCCAGCTCCCTCAGTCCGTCCGTGCGTCTCCCGGAGGCGCACGGCCGGCGGGGTCGCCCCCCGGCTCGCTCGGGCCTCTCTCCATGGACGCGGGCGCCTACCGCTGCCGCACCAGCCGGAGCCTCGAGGGCGGCCAGTCGGCGCTGCCCAGCTCGCTGCTCTTCGCAGCAGGCCTGCTGGGCAACGTGCTGGCGCTCGGGCTGCTCTGGCACCATCACCTGCGCGCCCGGCTGCAGCGCGGCGGCCGTCCCCGCGCGTCCGCCTTCTACCTCCTGGTGAGCGCCTTGGCCGCCACCGACCTGCTGGGCAAGTGCCTGGTGAGCCCCATGGTGTTCGCCGCGTACGCGCGCAACCGCAGCCTCAGCGAGCTGTGGCCGGGCCCGGCGGCGGCTCCAGGGCCGGGCGCCGGAGCCGCGGAGGCGCCTGCAGCGGGAGAGCCGAGCCCCGGCCCGCTGTGCGCCGCCTTCGCCTTCCTCATGGCCTTCTTCGGGCTGGCGCCCACCGTGCTGCTGCTGGCCATGGCGCTGGAGTGCTGCCTCTCGCTGGGCCAGCCCTACTTCTACGAGCGCCACACCAGCCGGCGCCTGGGCGCGCTGCTGACCGGCGCGGCGGCCGCCCTGTGCGCCCTCTTCTGCGCGCTGCCGCTGCTGGGCTTCGGCGCCCACGTCCAGTACTGCCCGGGCACCTGGTGCTTCATCCGCATGGCCGGCGACGGCGACGGTGCCGCGCGGCCCTACTCGGTGCTCTACGCCAGCCTGCTGGGCGCGCTGGTGCTGGCCGTCGGCCTCTGCAACCTGGGCAGCATGAGGAGCCTCTACCGCATGGCGCGCCGCCAGCCTCCGCGCAGGAGTCGCCTAGCCGCGGAAGGGCCGGCCGCCGGGCCACTGCCCGGGCTACAGGGCGCGCGGCGCATGGAGGAGCTGGGCCAGCTCGTCCTGCTGGCGCTCATGACCGTCCTCTTCACCGTCTGCTCCGTGCCCGTGATCGTAAGTACTTGTTCGTCGATGGGGCGGCGTGGGGAGGGAAGGACAACCGTTTGCAGTCCGTCCGTGCGCCCCGGCCGTCGATCCGTGCGCGCCTTGGCCACGCGGGCTCTGTGCGCCCCGAGGGCATCCGCCGCTCGCCTCTTCTATGCCCCGCCACCAGCAGCATTTCGTGCAACCGTATGCATTTCTCTGCCCAAAAAGCACCGAGCGGAAGAGCCCCGGCTCAGGGGCAAAGCACGTGCTTTGCAAGCAAAAGGGGCTTGGTTCAATTCCCCTGGTATTAGTATTCTTATTATTTGCATTTATATACTGCCCCATAGCCGAAGCTCTCTGGCCGGTTTACAAAGATTAAAAACATTGAACATTTAAAAACCAATATACAAAATTCAAAACCATAAAAACAGACATGAAGTAGGGGTACCCCTCCCCCAGGGACTAGGGACCCAGGCGTCCGAACTCCCCCCAGGCTAAAAGGGACCCAGGCATCCGAGCCCCCTCCATCTCCAGGTATACCTGGGATAGATCCCTTTCTGAACCCCAGAATAGAGCTGCTCCTACTACTTCCAGCCTGAGCTAGAGGGCCCAATGTAGTGTCTCAGGGTAAGGCATCGCTGCATGTTCTGCTCTTGGCACAGGGGCCAGAGATGCTCTCTTCAGTGTGCCTGGGACCGTGGCAGATGCCACCTGTAAACCTGTTGTTCCCTGCACCCTGAGAGGCCCTTGACCAAGGCCAGCTCCAGATATTTTGCTGCCTGAGGTAGAACAGCCAACCCCCCCCCCCAATCAAGGTGAATTAGTGCGCCAGGTGCGTCAGGTTATTGTGGCACTCGGGGCAGAAAGATCCCACCCGCACCTGTTTCCCCCTCCCTGGCAGTAAAAACACCATTAATAATCCTAACTAACAACTGGTGCCCTTTTGTGACCCCTGAGATCAGCTGCCTGCGGCGGCTGCCACCTCACTGCCTCACCTCGCCCTGCATGTTGCAAATGTTCTTCCACGAACCATTTTAGCCCTGAACTGTTTTGTCGCATATCTCTAAGAATAACAACTCCCATATCTTCCTCTCCTTCCGCCGAAGCCCTAACGTTGTCAGATCTAACAGAAGGACAAGGCAGAGAATGACATGGGAACTATAAAAGAGATTGGAATAGTTTTAGAACGGCAACAAGTCTTGGAGATCGTAGCCAGCTGTTCCCCAGAGGCAGAATTCTGAATGACTTCACACATGGAACATTCATTTTGATCTTTCTTCTCCTTCCACCCCCCTCCATGTAACGAGCATGCGCTTCCATGCTTTGTAACGGTTGGGCTTCTGTTCTGCTCTCACGTTATAATCACTAGAAGGAATTTGCTGGGGAAATGTGACTGATACATTGGCTGAATTCGGACAACATGATAGTCAATGGTGGGGTAATAATCAACTTTACAGTTGTTCAACTAGAGGGTACTCCCCACACAACATGGTAAGAAATAAACAACTGTGGTGCGGATTAGGATCAGTGCTGAGTTCACTATGGCAGCATTCGGACGACACGATAGTCAATACAACTGACGATTGTTCCCCCCCACACACAGTTGTTTATTGTGTCGTCCGAATTGAGCCTATGTGTTTTCAGTCTCAGATTAGCTTGCAAACATGCTCCCGATCTGGAGATTTACAACATTCCCCGTAATAGATGCTCTTGGATGTTATGAATTTTATGAAGATAGGGAGTATAATGTTGTAGGCTTTTAAATAGCCATCCACCTACTAAGGGAGAAAGGAATCCTGTTCAAATGTGATTTTATGCTTTGCAAAGTGTAGTTAAAAGTAATTTACAAGCAGATTTAAAAATGAAATTTGGGAATCAAATGTTTAAAATGCAACTGAATTCTGAAGTTGTGCAAAAAGGTAGGCTCCAGTCATGATTCCAAATTCAGTTGTATTCCACCTCTGCTAGTTCCTCCCTTCCTGCACATCCGGCTGAGGTGATTATCCATAGTCTGTTGCACCAATGACTAAGAGTAAAGGAGAATTTTGATTAGGTCACTGAGACCGATTCTTTCCCCCACCCCCCACATACCTCAAAGAGGTCGAAGGAACGTCCCTCCAAATCCTGGAGCCGTTGCATATGGTGTCATCCTGAGCTCACTGCCTAAATTCGAGTTAATTTGAGAACAACACATTGCACCTCTGTGAGGTTAGCACAACAGCAGGGGTGGAGAGGAAACCCCCCCCCCGGGTGTTTGGCAATCGGAAGCAGTTCTGGGTAACACAAAGAAAAGATTGTGGCTTGCTGACATTTCCCTTCTTTCATTCTTTCTTAAGCTGCAAAATCTTGTAAGTATCAGCAACAACCCTTCCTAGAAAAGTCGGTTTGTACGTAGCCTACCAGGACTCTAGAAGTCTAGAAGCAGTAAGCCTATATACACCAGTTGCTGGGGAACATGGGCAGGAGGGTGCTGCTGTTCCCCTCCCCCCCCCGTCCTGCTTGTGGGTCCTTGGTTGGCAGGTGGTTGGCCAGTGTGTGAACAGAGTGCTGAACTATATGGACCCTTGATCTGACCCAGCATGGCTCTTCTGATGTGCTTAGATGTCAACAGCTCTTAGCTGGTTCATTCTCTAAATCAGCCTGTCTGGTAAATAGTAAGGACTTGCTTTGGTTACTTGCACGCACGCACACACACACGCATGCGCGCAATTGGGGAAATGTTTTGCATTCTTAGGAAAACAACACCCATTTTTTAGAAGTGACGAGCACTCATCCTGAAAACTTTAACCCGGTCTGGGGCAGGGTAAATATTCTCAGATTCCTAGAAGACAGATCTCAGCATTAAAGCAGTCCTGCTGGTTGAGACCAAAGGACCAGGAAACTTTCCAGCCGCAGCTTCAGAGATTCTCTGGGAAATCTCACTACCTGATGGTAGGACCAGCCCTGAGTGATGCAGCATTCTTCCACAAACTGTTTTAGCCTTGATCGGCAAGCAAAGAGCCCTAGTATTATGAGAGAGAGAGAGAGAGAGAGGCTCCCTCTACAAGGATTCGCTTTTGCGCCCGGTTCGGCGATTATGCGCATTATCGCAGACGCGCATTTACTCCTAATCCCTCTGCACGGGAGGCGGCGAAGCGCATTAATAGATGTCCAAAAAGCGCTTTACAAGAAATTAATGCGCATAATCGCTTGTTCACATGGGGAAAATGTGCTTTAACGGCCAGAGCAAAATAAAACTCGCGATTTAACGCGCATTCGAAAATGCGCATTATCGGGGAGATAACGCGCCTCTACGCCCGATTTGCGCTCCGTTCTTGTAGAGGTAAAATTTTTAATGAACCTTCAAAGCGCATTAAACCTCTCTTGTAGAGGCACCCAGAGAGAGAGAGAGAGAGAGAGAGAGAGAAATTCCTTTCTGTCCTCCACACTGTCTTTCATGGTACAAAACCCCAAGCTGGTATCTTCCAGATGCGTTGCTCAGATTACATGTTGTTCATGTTCCTCCTTAGTTGTCTTTTGCCAAAGTAAAGCACCCTAAATGCTTTCTTCTTTCCTCGTTGGAGAAGTGTTCTGGCCTCTCTATCATTTTCTCAGCATGTGTGCGTGGATGCATGCGCCCTTAAACACATACACTGTGGCTGCAGAAAACTGCCGTGTGGTTACTGGAAACTCCATTCGATGCTGCCTCTGTCACGGAGGCAGATGAAGAAGTGTAGAAAGACGGAAGGCAAAGCCACAACCCGAAAAGTACCTTCAGGGCAGGCTTGCACGGCTGGTGTCCCATCCAGCCATAGGGAGGCCGCCTTGCATTGAGTCAGACGGTTGGTGCGTCTGACTCCGATGGCCATTTTGCAGCAATTTTGCAGGGAAGCACAGCACATGGGGAGCGCACGTCTCCTTTGCAAGCAGAATTGTGCTTGCGTAAGCCTCCCCGGAGCACAATTCTGCTTGCACCCAAGAGGCATGCTTTCCACGTGCCTGGCTTCACTGCATTTGTTGCTGCTGTGGAAGCCGACGTTTCAACAGTGTGGGTCAGGTGCAGCCCCTGATGGGTTCTTCAGGGTAATGCAAAAGACCTGTACATTAGGCCAATATTGTGACCCTCCCTGCTCCCCCCACTCCCCCATTGCAGATGGGGGAAGGGAGAGGCTGAAAAAAAAACCTGGCTTTCCTGACACCACCTAGCAGCTTCATGTCCAGGGCGAGCTTTGAATTACGTGGATCACAGTTCCTTTGCAAGTATGGTTCATCTGCTCTGAAAAGGTTGGGATCATGCAGCAGCAGCAACCAGAAAGGAAGGGAGGGAGAGAAAGAACATGTGCACCCTTGGTAGGTCTTTTCCATCCCATCCACATCTCGTTCCCTTGTCAGAAGTTTGCCAGACTTTATACACAGCAGAGAGTCTGTGCAGTTGGGAAAGGCAATTGCTAAGGAGCGACATCTTGTCCTGCCCCCCCTGCTCCCGGCAAGCAGAGTGCAGGTGCATCCTCCGCAGCATTCAGAGGCCTCGGGTACCACACCTGAGCAGGGATGTGCCTGAACACAGGAAATGAAAACAGTGCATCATCAAGGCGTTGGCGCACACTGGAGGGCAGTTCCGAGGCATGTCTCTGAAGAGCACAGCAGAATCATTGGACGGAGAGGGGAGCAGGGATTGGGATTGGAAGGGCCAGCATCCTGCATCTGATGAAATAGAGCAGCCTTCCCCAACCTGGTCCCTTCCAGATGTGTTGGACCGCAACTCCCATCATTCCCAGCCAGCATGGCCAATGGCAGTAAGATCCCATTTATTCACTTACCAGAGCATCCAGGTTGTGGAGGGGTCTGGAAACCCAAGTCCTCGGAGGAACAGTTGAAAGAGCTGGGTAGGTTTCGCCTGGAGAAGAGAAGGATAGGAAGAAACACGGCAGAGGGCTGCAGTGGAGAAGATGGAGCAGGCTTGTTCTCTGTTGCTCCCAAGGGTGGTCATGGCGGGGAAGCAGATTTTGGGTAAACATTGGGAGAAGGTTCCCAATGGTGAGAGCTGTTCTGCAATGGGCTGCCTCAGGAGGAGGTGGGGTCTCCTGTGCTAGAGTCATTTAAGCAATGGGCTAGGCAGCCACTTGTCAGGGATGCTGTAGCTGCAACCTTGCAGAGCAGAGCCTGCCTTGAGGAGGGGGTTGGACTAGATGATCTCTAAGTTCCCTTCCAACTCTGGGATTCCACCAGAAGGGATTGGAAGCTGCTTCTCTGGGGTTTTCCTGGCACGGAAAGGAACAGCATCGTTGATGCCTTTGTTTCTTCTCTGCAGGGGTTGCAGGATGGTCTGGGAGGGGCGGAATGGGTGCTAGGCTGCTCTGAGGACATGTGGGGCGAGGCCTTTGTCACTTTCTCTGCCTCCAGTTGCTACGAACTGGCTTGATGCCTCCCAGTCTTCATCGTTTATTTAAATGTTTAGCACCATCTGCATGAAGCTTTTCTTCTGCATCCTGTCTGCTTTTGCCCTGCAAAGAGTTGGGATAATTGCTTAGTGGGAGAATGGAGGTGGGCCTCTGTCAAACGGGTTGGAACACAAGGCAATCCTTTCATTAGAACCAAAGACAGGCTGGGGGCTCCGATGTCAGTGGGGCGGTGAATCCGCTCCGGGTTTCAGTCAGAACAAACGAGCTCTCCAAGGTGATGGGCTATGGCACACCTTGGAGAGCTCCTGTAGAGTTCAGGCTGAAACCCGGAGTGGATTCACCACCCCAGTGACTTCAGAGCCACCAGCCTCCGCTGGGCAGGCTGCAGTAAAACGAGAGAGCGCCGCGCTCCTCTGAGGCGCTGGCGGAGATGCGCAGGAGCACCTTGCAATGGGAATAAACAGGCCGACGGTGATATGAGGTGAAATGCTGCTGCAACCTTTATCAAATGCAACGACACCGTGAGGTTGATGAGGAAGGAGGGCCCCCCTATTCTCTACTCTTCCCTGCACGCGAGGATCTGGCATGGCTGTCCATGCTGCATGTGTCCCTCAGGTGCCAGGCTCACGTTTGAGCCTCCTGCCCCCTGCGACGTTTGGGCTGCGAGCAGGTGCCACCTCCAAGGCCAGTGGGCTGGCTCTTGCCCCACTCTCGGCCCACTAGCAGGGCACAGGCAGCCCATCCTGCTAGCCGGACCCTCTCCTGCCTCTTGGTTACTAGGGCAGAGTCTCTACGAGAAGTCTGGGAACCGTTTTCGCCTCCCACTCCCCACATGCTGCACTGGGAAGAAGAAAAATAAGTGTTAAAACCGTTAAATTTGACCTTTCTAACACTGCAGAGCACTGAAAGTGACATTTTTGGCTTGCAAACAAGCTAAATGTGTTCTCTTTTAACGCTCTGTAGATGCTATAAAGAGCCTCTGTGTGTGTGTGTGTGTATCATTTCTAAATTCGGGGGGCTGCGTGGGCTGCATGTGGCCCATGAGCTGTGTGTTGCCCACCCCTGCTCTAACATGATTGTGGGCCAAGTTATCCCCTCCCCCTTTTACTGGCCTGCCTACCAGGTTCCAATGCATGATTCCAGGGGAAAAAAACAAATGGACTATAACTGGCAAATGGCCTCTGTATTATCTAAATATATATTAAATCTACAGTGGTTCTCCCAAGGAAGGCCAATGTGGACAGCATAAAAAACACGCCTTCCCAGGCCCTCTTTCTTACTGCATGCGCCTGGGGTGGACCTTCCATTCAGGAAAGGAGAGAGAGTCAGTTTGCTGGCCACGAAAGAGGCCACGAGACCTGGAGCAGGGCCTTTTGTAGCCCTGCTCCAGGGCCTTTTGTAGCCCTGCTCCAGGGCCTTTTGTAGCCCTGCTCCCAACTCACACCACAACGTCTAGCCAGGTTGCCGGATCCTGCTGGTGATTTTGCTCTCCGGTTTGTCTTGAGATGGCCGGGAAATCCTGGCTATCACGAGTCGGGCCCCAAAGGGGCTGGCAGAGCAAGCAATGCCTCTCAGGGCTGCCACAACTCTCCACAGCTAGGTTTGCCTATAAATATTTGCTCAGGTGATGGAAGACCGAGAGCAAGAAAGGAGCAGACAATTCCATAAAGGTCTTCAGCAGCCTGGATTTTAACAGTGCGATCCTACTCAGAAGTAAGTGCCAATGAGTTCCCTGGGGCTGCCCAGCTGCCTTTTGAATGACCAGTGTGGGAGAGCCCGCCACCTCCCTAGGTCCTGGGTTGCATTGTCATACCGCTCTAACAGTCAGGAAGTTTTTCTTGATGTCCAGCCGGAATCTGGCTCCCTGTCACTTGAGCCCATTCTTCCGCGTCCTGCATTCTGGGATGAGCAAGAAGAGATCCTGGCCCTGCTTTGCATGAGAACCTTTCAAGTATTTGAAGAGCACTATCATGTCTCCCCCCAGTCTTCTCAAGGCTAAACAACATGCCCAGTTCTCTCAGTCTCTCCTCATAGGGCTTTGTTTCCAGACCCCTGATAATCTGTGTTGCCCTCCTATAGCGACCAACATCACTGTAGCTTGCTCTTGGCAATTGACTTCTTCCAGGGCGGAGGGCTGCCATATGCCTTATTGCAGTCTTCCCAAACCTGGTGCCCTCCAAGACAGCTTGGATTGCAACTCCCATCATTTCCAGCCAATATGGCACGTATCAGGTTCAGGCAAGCTGACTTACTGTGCTTTCCAGGGTGGGCTTCAGACAGTACTAGTCAGAACTTTGAGGGAACTATTCAAGGTGTGTAAACTGGGACAGCTCCTTTAGAGTTCTGGATGGTTCTGAATGAAACCCAGAGCGGATTCACTGCCCCACTGACATCGGTGCCGCCAGCCTCCACTGATTTTTAGCATCAGCTGGGGTGGAGGGGGTGCTGTATCCTTTCAGTAGAATCAGGTGGTAAAGCTGTTCCTTAATCTTACCACTTTAGGCCATTTACCGGCAAAATACAGGAAATTATAACATCAGGACAACAAAACAGAATAAGACATTGCCTGGTGCCAAAAAAAAGGAACAAAGTAGGTGAGCCTCCCTGGGGATGGGGGGTGGCATCACCACGGAGAAGGCTTCCTCCCTGGGCACCCCCTGTCTCACCTTGGATCAGGGGTACCAAAATTCTTTCAACCGAGTGCTGAATTCAATTCCGGAGAAGCCTTTTGGGGGCCACATTCTAGTGATGGGTGGAGCTGAAGGCAGAGGGGCGGGGCCAAAGGAAAAAGGGTGGGGCCAGATCTACGAAGTTTTTTTGCCATGGGGAGCATTCAATTATGCCAGCTTCCACCTGCATTCCAAAGTGTACGGACAGGGCCAGGAGGCTATTTTTAAAAACAGCTAAAATTGTGCATGTTAAAAACATGGGGGCTGTTGTAGGCACGAGAGAACCACAAAAGGCCAAGAAACGTTTCTCCTCCGGACCTCAAGGAGCGTGCGCCATTTGCTTATCTCCCCTCCCGATGCGAGAACCTCAGCCATAAACGTATTTCGCTTTTGTAGCCTTGCATCAGATCGGAAACGAGAAATCGTTTCGAGGGGAGTTTGAAAACAGCAAAAACCTAGGTTGTTTTGAACAGCTAATAAAAACCTTCTGCGCACCAGACTCCTATGTGACATTCCTGGCCTTTTTAAGACCAGGACAAAGGCATACCGTTGGGAGATTTGAGGCGGGATGAGGGAGATTTGTGTGGCCCAGTCATAGCAAATGCTTTTCCAACCAAGTCATTTTCGAGAGGCGTGGATGTTGAGGCTGGAGCACTGGAGTCAGGTCTCTGGCAAGATCAGAGAGATGATCAGAGACCAGGGTCTAAAGGGCCGGAGGCAAATGTTGTGTTTTAAGATGGGCCGATGGAGGAGACTGTAAACCAGCTTCTCCCAACAACAAATTCGTCCAACTGAGGAGCAGGTCCAGATCTCTGGTCTTTATATGGCCTGGTTGTTCTGGATTGGCCTAAGGAGGTCAGCTGACACAGTAGTCATACTAGACCTGAAGCCTAGAGAGTGCCCTTGGTCCTGATCTACCGAGGAACCAGCGCACGAATGGTACAGGAAGTAAAGTGCCAGAGACTGGCTGCTAGGGGGCAAGCCCTGGTTTAAGAGAGCTCCCTGGAGCCTTACAGTTGGCACATTTCCAGTGCCTGCCAATCGTATAGTGGAGCCAGGGCTCACAGGGACTCAGTACTGGCACTTTTTAATGAGCAGGGACGCTGATGTCATCTGCCACCCCCTCAGACTTCCCTGCTTCCTCTGAACTTAGCAGCTAGGGTGACCAGATAAAATCCAGGTCAGGGCTCATGTAACTTTAACAGTTGTAGAGAAAAGGGAATTTCAGCCAGTGTCATTTGTATGCAATTAGTTCCTGGTGAAATTTCCTCTTCATCACAACAGTTAAAGGTGCAGGCACTATACTAGAGTGGCCATATACAAAAGAAGGCAGGGCCCCTGCAACTTTAACAGTGGTGATGAAGAGGGAATTTCACCAGGAACTAATTGCATACAAATGACACTGACTGAAATTCCCTTTGCTCTGCAACTGTTAAAGTTACATTTTATCTGGTCACCCTACCCTAAGCAGCAATCCCACAGTAGCTGGGGGAAAATAAATTTTCCTGGCAACAATGCATTGTTCCCTATTGCCATGCAAAGAGTTTTGGGGTGGCTTGATCTCCAATTGGAACCGACTGGGACCCAGCAAAGAGTGTTCTCTGCAGCCATCCCAATTGGTAGTCTGGTGGCTGCACCTTGAATTGACTGTGGTTTCCAGGAACCCTTCAAAGTGCCCCATGAGAACCCCTAGGAGACTGCCCAGTAAGGGTGCGTAGATTGTAGCGGTAGGAGCAGATAATGTTATCTTCCCTTTGTGGCCCTCCCACGTTTCCCCACCGCTTTGTCCATCATTTTCCTTTCCACAAAAAAATCCTTTAAGGAGGGACGGATGGAATAGCTACACAATGGCTTTAGATGGGTAGCACATGGAGGCCTCTACCTGGAAGCATTCGTCATTTCAGCCAGGAGGAGCTCTTGAGCCAGCCTTTTGACCCCCAGAGGTTCTTAAATAGCAGGAGAAACTATGGGGGCGCCAACCGCAGAGAAAACATTCATCATAAAATGGATATCTGCCTTTTGGCCACAAGGGGGAACTTCTAAAAGAGACATTGCAGAGAAGCAAAGTTTAAAATGTTTTAAACGTTAGCTGTTTTTATGTTTTATGGTTTAAAATTTGGTATATTGACTTTTACTGTTCAATCTTTTAATTTTTGTAAACCACCCAGAGAGCTTTGGCTATGGGGCGACATATAAATGTTTATAATAATAATAATAATAATAATAATAATAATAATAAGGCGTCTTTTCCCACAATTCTGTCATTCATATTTGAAGCATTTCAACAGCTTTCATTAGGGCCTCTCAAACCTTTCATTATTCGTCATTCAAATTGCACATTCTGGGATCATAAGAATACTGCATTTAAAAAATACCACTTGAGTAGGCATAGTGCCTCGTTCTTCACCATTAAATTGCTACAACCTAGGGAGGTCAGGTCACCCAATAAAAGGAAATCTTAGTTAAATAAATTATATAAATGTTAAATGGTGAATTAATTAGAGTATATCGGAATGTAGTTTGGATGAAAAGGGCTTTATTTGTTTTTATACAATGCATGTATCTGTTGCAGCAGGCACCATCTTAGAAGAAAGGTTTCTTCCTGTTTGGAAGAGAAGGGGGTACCTGGGCCTCTTCCAGGATGGCATTTACTACTTGCAGAAGTTACATTTTTATATTTTAAAAGTAATTAACATTGTTTTTTTAAAGCGGGTTACTGGATTCAGGGGGAACAAAATAAATTACATTTAGCAAGTTCTTAGTTGCCACACAAAGTCTTTTGTGTCTTGTTAAAGACTAACACATTGGACCTATTCAGGCAACACGCTAAGCCATGGTTGGGCCACTAACCCTTTTGCAGCAAATGGTTAGTGAGCGTGTTTAAACCATGGTTATGTAGCCACCATGGTTAGGAATGGTTCACACGACACGCTAAGCCATAGTTCACATGACACACTGTGCCATAACATTTAGCTCAAATTGCTTAACCACCATGGCTTAGGCCGTGTCTACACCAAGGATATATCCCAGGGCTATCCCTAAGTTGTCCCTGTGCATCTAAGTGACGCACAGGGGATCCCGGGAGCGACCTAGGGATGACCCCAGGATAACCCCGGGATAGCAGAAACCAAAGATATACCGGTTTTCCCACCATCCTGGGTCCTAAATGGGCACAGAGTCACATGGGGTTTCTCCGTGCCCATGGGGGGAGGGAAGCAATTTCGCCATCCCCAGGATGGCGGGAGGCGCAGGGAATCATGGAATCATAGAGTTGGAACAGGCCTCTAAGGTCATCGAGTCCAACCCCCTGCTCAATGCAGGAATCCACCTTGAAGCATCCCTGACAGATGACTGTCCAGCTGCCACTTGAAGGCCTCTAGTGTAGGAAAGCCCACGACCTCCCTAGGTCATGGGTTCCATTGTCATACTGCTCTAACAGTCAGGAAGTTTTTCCTGATGTCCAGCTGGAATCTGGCTTCCTGTCACTTGAGCCCATTATTCTGCATCCTGCACTCTGGGGTTATCGAGAAGAGATCTTGACCCTCTGTGTGACAACCTTTCAAGTACTTGAAGAGTGCTATCATGTCTCCCCTCAGTCTTCTCTTCTCCAGGCTAAACATGCCCAGTTCTTTCAGTGTCTCCTCATAGGGCTTTGTTTCCAGACCCCTGATCATCCTCGTTGCCCTCCTCTGAACACGCTCCAGATTAAGGTCCCAATTACACAGCAGCTGTTCCATTTTGACAAACGCTATTCATGCCATCTCAATTCTTGCTGCTATCTCTTGCATTTGTTCATTACCTTCTTTGAGCCATGTTTCTAGTATATATATTTTGTGACACGCTCGATTGGCACATTGCTTATTGTAATGTCAGGCACAATAGAAAACGTTTTGCTTATTACCATATATTTTGTTTTCTTGATACTCATTCTGAGTCCATAATCATTACTCATTTCATTAATTCGATCCAATAGGTTTTTGTAAGTCAGATAAGTTGTCTGTCATTACCACAGCGTCATCAGCTTAACAAACTGTGTTAATTACCTTTCCATTGATGTTTATCCCAGATGTTTGTTCCGTGAGTGCGAACAAGAAACTGCCAAAAAGTTAAGGTATACAAATTTTAAAAAAATATGTATTGTATACAAATATGTCCATAAACGGTAGAGCAATTGCTATATACATTTAAATCTCTCTGCAATGTTGTTAAAGCAAATTGCTCCACTAATTAATAAAGGAAGTAGGCCAAACGCGTTTCGACGTAACGAGTCTTCCTCAGTGGCCTGTGATATCCGGCACAAGCTGGTGCAGTAATTCAGTAATCTGAGCACGGGGGCTGCCTGACAATATCATGCAAACAATACGAATTGCATCACTCTCCCAGACCAGCAAAGCCAACAGCGAGTGCTTGAAAAGTAATCCTGACCTCCGTTTTTCAAAGTCAATTCCGCTGTTGGCTTTGCTGGTCTGGGAGAGTGATGCAATTCGTATTGTTTGCATGATATTGTCAGGCAGCCCCCGTGCTCAGATTACTGAATTACTGCACCAGCTTGTGCCGGATATCACAGGCCACTGAAGAAGACTCGTTACGTCGAAACGCGTTTGGCCTACTTCCTTTATTAATTAGTGGAGCAATTTGCTTTAACAACATTGCAGAGAGATTTAAATGTATATAGCAATTGCTCTACCGTTTATGGACATATTTGTATACAATATATTTTTTAAAAAAAATTGTATATCTTAACTTTTTGGCAGTTTCTTGTTTGTGGTTTTTGGTTAAGGATAGCACTTTGTTTTGTCTTTTGTTCCGTGAGTGCTTCATTAAATATGGCTTCAGAATACATATTGGAAAGCATAGGTGATAGAAACCAACCCTACCTCACGCCTCTTTGGATTTGAACGTCTTTGGATAACTCTCCATCTATCCAAACTGAGGTCATTTGATTCCAGTACAAATATTCTATAATCCGTATATCCTGGCTGCCTATATCAGTGTTTTTTTCAATATGTCAATCAATTGCTTGTGATGAACTTTATCAAATGCCTTCTCAATAAATCCCAAGCACGTATCACCGTTCAGATTTTAACTCTGAGTAAATCTTCTCTGGTTCTCATTCCATTTCTAAATCTGGATTGAGTTTCACTTATATATCATTCTATTTTCTTATAAATTCGGTTGTGAATAATTTTAAGAAATATTTTTAATGCATGACACATGAGGCTAATTGTTCTGTATTTAGAGAATTCTTTGTCTTTGTCTTTCTTGGGCAATACTACGAACATTGATTTGAGCCATTCTCTTGATATTATACCAGTTTTGTAGAAATTTAAGATTTTTAAAATGGATTATAAAAATTCAGAATTTGGGATGAATTTTAAAATGACACCAAGTTAACTGGGGTCATTAGAAAAGTGCCAGTCGTGAATGAAGGATTAATTCACACACATACGATTGCTTCATTTCACTACAGAACAAAAACAACAAGAAATCCACAGGACTTACTTGCTCATGAACATTGCTAGCTAGCTTCCCTGCCTACAGTGGCATAGGTATCACAGTGACAACCTAAAAGGAGAAAGAAGGACCAACCTTCATCCATTTTACAGAGAGCTTCTTTATCTAGTCACCTGGAGTCATTTCTTACTAACCACAGGCAATCAGACAGGTGATAGATTTGCATTCCATTTGATAACCAACTTCCAGTGGAGTAGCTCCTTTAGCTTAGCCCTATCAATGGTCCAGATAGGCCTTTCCTAACCTGGTACCCTCCAGATGTGTTAGACTACAACTCCTATCCCCAGCCAGTGCACGTGGAGGAAAGGGTGTTTTCCTCCTTTTGCGTTGGGATGTTTATGCTGGATGTGTGGGGCAGGCAGGAGGGATAATTAGCTCTGGCGAACGACCATTTTGGACCCAGGGTATGCCTACAAAGCGCTTTCTTCCTCGACGTGAATATTTCCATCAGCTATGAGTTAGTCAATCAATCTCTCTCTCCCCTCCCACAGATCCGTGCTTACATCGGAGCGTTTGCCCCAGATTCCGACGAAGACGCAGACCTCAGAGCGCTCCGGTTCTTTTCCGTCAACTCGATAGTGGACCCGTGGGTCTTCATCATCTTCCGGACGTCTGTCTTTCGCGCTTTCCTCCGCTGGGTTTGTAGGAGGCTGGGTTCAAAGAATGCCCCACACTCTCATCTCCTGGAAACTTGGCAGCGGAAGAGTTCCGGACCCCTACAATGAGGAATTTCCTTCCCCTGATGAACTGGAGCTGAGGTGACACAGCTGGACTTTTTTCTTGTGAAATGGCATGACTTGACGGAACCTAGGAAAAGGCCCAGGTGTTGCAAGTGCGTGTTTCTCATGGTTCAAGGAGGAGCCAAGAATATCTTTGCAGTATTGATTACATGTGGATTCATGCAGTCTACTCCTCTAAGACATGATTTAGGGCTCTTTGACCATCCAAGGTGCAGGAGCCTGTGGGCTCCTCTACACTACCAATGTACTTGACCTGTGGGGCCTTTTACACTGAAGCATTCGGCAGCTGGCTTCACCCACACTTGCAAATCCATCCACCAAAGGTACTAGCTCCTTCACATTCTAACAAGCCGCCCTGCAGATGTGAAGTACCTGTGGCCTAAAAGATAAAAAAGGAGGAACCAGACTCCCTTCCAGTTCGGTGCAGCAACCAAAAGATTCGTCGCCGTCGCAATCCGCCAGCATTATCCCACAGGTGGTGGGTTCCAAATCAGGACATAAATCAGGATCTGGGGGCGTATTTGGGCATGTCGGGAGGCCATGGAACTGCAAGATCCTAAGACCCCTCTTTCCCCTGAAATGAAGTCTCAAAACGAAGCCAGCCCAAAAGCGCTTACCTGGGAGTAGGCCCCGTTCAATTCAGTGGATGTACTGAGTAAACATGTATAGGGTTGTGCTGTAAAGTGTGGGGAGGGACAAGGTAAAAATGTATAAAACCATAAATGGTGGAAAGAAGCCTCCTCCAACATGACACCCTCCAGGTCTGTTGGACTTCAACCTCCATCACCCTTGGATTATGGGAGTTGTAGTCCAACATACCTGTTGGGGGAGGCTGCCGCAGAGAGAGTAGATGGAGCAAAAATATTTCCTGTGTGTGTCTCAGCGTGTCAGAACGCAGGGTCAACTCAACTTCGGTACAGACAAAAGCATGTATTTCTGCATAATCGTGACTTTTTTTTAAATGGGATTAGACAGATTCAGGAAGAATTTGTCTTATCAGCGGCTATTAGTTATGTTAGCCATGATCAGAAACTTTTATTTATACCTCTGAATTACCTGGCTGGACCTGGTTGCAGATGGAGCACAGGGCTGCTCTTTCATGTGGTCCAGAAGGTATCCTTAACGTGTTAACCTCCACTGTCATTATTCTGTAGCCGACCCTTTTGCCACTGAGAAATCAAAAGGTTTGCAACCAACCTCTAATAGCTCTGTTGCTCAGCCAAGGACTGGGAGACTCTCTCAGAAAAGAGGCAGGTAACGCCACCAATCTGGCAGGTAACAGCCAGATTTAAGCCATTTCATAAACCACATGTAGTAAACTAGAACCCAGGTAGCATCCAGAGTTTTGCCAAATGCCTTGTCTTCTTCATGAAATATGTATATGCATCTCTTACTAGAGATGTGAAGGCCTGGAAAAAAAAACAAAAAAAATTGGGGAAAAAAACAGTTTTTTCCCAAAAAAATCCGTTTTTCCCCCCAGAAAAAAAATGGATTTTTGGAGGGGAAAGGAGAGGAAAATGGTTTTTTCCTGAATTTTTCTGGTTCTTTTTCTGGGCCTTCACATCTCTATCGCTTACAAAGTAATATGCAGGCATCTGAAGGCTAGAGATGTACAGATTTTGCATCATCCAATCCGTTTACGTTTCGCAGATTCTCAGCTGCTTTCGTTGCGTCATCCCTTCATGGACAAAGTCAGATTTTTTCCCAATCTCCCAAATTTGCACAAATTTAGACTTGCAAAAATGTGCAAATCCCCACCCAAATCTGCACATCCCCCCCCCCATGCACATTTGCATACTTTAGCCTATGGGGAAGATTCACATTTTCAGCTGGTGCTTTTTATATTTTATGTGTTTTTTTCCTGATTAAATTTGCGTAAAATTCCAGAAAGTTTAAAAAAAAAAAAAAACAGTCCGCAAGTCTCCAGAATCCGTGTATTTCAAGAAAAGCTGGTCCGCTGTGGATTCTCCGGATCACATTCATAGAAATCAGAACTCATTTGATTCCGTGGGTGGATTTCCCCAACTTCCCTACTGAAGACGGAACAGCGCAATATTCTTTTACTGACACTTTGTCACTAAGCAGTTTGAATGTTTGTAACTGGCCGCCGGTCGGCTGAGCCGATGGCTGAAATGCATGTAAAGAGGCCGACAGCCCTGGCGATTGCTGACCTTTGACCGCTTTGTATAGCATTAAAAGTCTGGCAAAATGACTGTCTTTTCCAGGAAACAGATCTACGTACATCACCTTGTTTGTTACATTTGGGAGGGTTGAACAGAGCTCATTATCAGAGGCTCTACTTCTCACGCAGAAGGTTCCGGGTTCAATCCTCAGCATTGCCAGGTCAGGCTACAAAAGGTTCATCTAAAACCCTGGAGAGTTATTGCTGCCAGTTAGTGTAGAAGACAATACTGAACTTGATGGACAGTAGCCTGACTTGGGATAAGGCGGCTGCCTAGGGAGCAAATTACACATTATGCTCAGCATGTAGTTGAGCCGGATAGTCTTATTTACTCTAAAGTAACTGCACGTGGTCTCCATTCAGATTGGGACCATGCGCTTTAGGAGGAGAGGATAAGTCCTTATTCTCCCATTTCTCCCCAGAATTCCACCCCCACCCTTGTAGGCGATTAAAAAAACGACACTATATATACATTGGTGTCAACTGCTGGAAAACATGGTAACCCCAATTGGGGTGACCCTATGGAAAGGAGGACAGGGCTCCCGTATCTTTAACATTGGTATAGAAAAGGGAATTTCAGCAGGTGTTATTTGTATGGTGAAATTCCCCCTTCATCCCAACAGTTAAAGCTGCAGGAGCTATAGTAGAGTGACCAGATACAAAAGAGGGCAGGGCCCCTGCAACTTTAACTGTGGTGATGAAGAGGGAATTTCACCAGGAACTAATTGCATACAAATGACACTGGCTGAAATTCCCTTTTCTCTACAACTGTTAATGTTACATGAGCCCTGTCCTCCTTTTCATAGGGTCAGCCTATCCATATACCACTTTCATAGTGCTATATCCTGCTTGGTGTAGATCTGGCCTAGGCCCTTGGATTCTGCATAACTACTGCTCAATTGGCAATTTACTCTATGGTGGTTGTGTGAATTTAGAGATCATATATTGGTATACAAATGACACTGGCTGAAATTCCCTTTTCTCTACAACTGTTAAAATTACATGAGCCCTGACCTGGATTTTATCTGGTCACCCTACTGCACATGTACTGAAGGACTGTCTCCCACCTTCTCCCACAGCATGACCATAGAAACATAGAATCATAGAATAGTAGAGTTGTAAGGGGCCTCTAAGGCCATCGAGTCCAACCCCCTGCTTAATGCAGGAATCCACCTTAAAGCATCCCTGACAGATGGTTGTCCAGCTGCCTCTTGAATGCCTCTAATGTGGGAGAGCCCACCACCTCCCTAGGTACCATTGGTTCCATTGTCGTACTGTTCTAACAGGAAGTTTTTCCTGACGTCCAGCCGGAATCTGGCTTCCTGTCACTTGAGCCCATTATTCCGTGTCTTGCAATCTGGGCTTGATCGAGAAGAGATCCTGGTCCTCCTCTGTGTGACAACGGAAGAGGGTTCCCATGCTGTGCATAGTTGCATGGCAGAGGTCAGTCCCACAATCGCAGGTTTTCTCGGGTCCCCTGCATGCCAAGGCATGCCTGCCCAAATCCTCCCCACCTTCTGCCTTGCTCCTGAAGGTACGACTGCCCTGTCTGTGGTCCGGTCCCCTCCGTCATCCTCTTTGACTCCCCCTTGCAATGCACGGCTGCCAGGGTGTTGCACTAGAAAAGGCCAAAAGATGAGGCATGCTTGTGGAGCGATACTTCAAATAGTCATTGCAAAGGACTTCATTTTGCATAGTATTATGTTTGCGAAATAAATTATTCCTTAACCCACAATAAGTTTTTTGCCTGCTTTTTGGTTAACGTGTCAGACGTGGTTGCTGCTTGCTGCTGTTGCATTCAAAACAGGAGAGGCCCCGGGAGGCTGATGACAAACAAGGGATGAGACATATGCTGTGATTTGGCCAGAATGCAGTGTTCGGCAAGGAGTTCGTTCAGCTTGCTGAGAATGTTGACTTTCAAAAAAGGGGCAAGTTGCTAGCCCACATGACTAAAGATTTTCTAGGAAGTGTGCCGGCAATGCCTGCTAAAATGTTGAGCCGGAGAGGTGCTGGGCTAAGATTCTAAGGAGTAAAAGTCAGGATAAGGGTATAGGTGCCCTGCTTTGCTCTTTGTGTTTACTTGTGACTCGCAACGCTAGAAGAAAATTATACAAAGCAGCAGCAATTGCAGAAGAAATTATGCAAAGAGTTGGTCCCCATTTGCATCATTTATGCTGGTGGCAGAGTTCTTTCCTTGATGCAGAATTGTCTGTGTTTGTTTCAGCTTTGATCGTAGGCCCTGCTCATGAACAGGGGAAGGCTGTTGTTCAATTTCTGCTGAAAGATCAAGCAGTAATTAGTGGGAGGCTTTGAGAAGATCCTGGAATGTCCCTCAGTCCTCCTGGGTGGAAAGGACTATATAGTCTTCATAAATAGACACAAACAGTAGAGGGGAGAAATTCTCATATTTAAGTGATTGAACACAATCACAGAATCATGAAGGGACCTTGGAGATCATCTAGTCCAACCCCCTCCCCCCCCATCCTCTCCTTAAATGCTTCCAGCAAAGGAGAACCTACCACCTCCTAAATTAATCTGTTCCACTGGCCTCAGGAACAACAGAGAACAAATCTGGTCCCTCTTCTGCAGGAGAGGCCTTCAGATACTGGAGCACTGGTCTCCCTTTCACCTTCTCCAGGCTAAACACGCCCAGCTCTTTCAACGTTAGTTTGAAACGGTAAATGCAAAACACTCCAGTCTGGATGGAGCTGCTTTCTTTGCAGTGGCAGAAATTCTGGATGGTGGAGCTGCCTCTTGCCCACAATTCCCTTGGTCCTTTTAAGACACAGATCACGTTGGAGTGCGTGAAATATGCAGTTGTTATTCATTTGTTCTGGAGGATCTCTGTCTCCAGGTCATATTTTCTGTTGAGTGGAATATCGCATTTTCCCAGCACTCAAATCACAATATTTTGTTGCTGGCAAAATTGCAAATGGCAGAATCCGGTTGTGCGACCAACGTCCGTTTTAACGAATGACTTGGCCAAAAGCCACTTCTGTGGTAATTTATGACAGGGAAATGAAGTTGGGAAAGAGCCTGGAACCTCACTGCTACTTTTATTTTGAAAAAGTACCTTCGTTGAAGTTTGCAATAGAAAAATAACTGAAATGTTCAATAGTGTCAACAAAAGAAGAAACCCCAGCAGCTCGATAATTAGTCGGCACCAGACGTCCTCAACTTAGTTACCTCCAGATGTCTTGGAGTACAGCTCCCATCATCCCCAGCCGTCATAGTCACAGGGAAAGGCTAGTGTATGTCATTGGTAGACCTTGCCTCTCTGGAAGTAGGGGTTTCCTGTTTTAAAAGGGCCCTCGGAGGAATGTTAGCATACTGCTGGGTACCGTCCCAAGTTTGGACTCTTGCCACAGAGAATTCAATTGCTAAAGAGTGGATTTGCTTTTCTTTTGAAAAAGGAGCCGGAAGTGTAGAAAAATTCTCACAGACCACAGCAGAAGGGACAATAAGCAAGAGTGGCAGAATCAATAGGCCATTACATCCCTGTTTGCCTGGATGACAATCCAGAGGACGGGTTTAGACACACCCCTGGGAAAAGTCCGTGATAAGTCAGCACACGGAGCGTGTACCTTGCAGGCCGGAGGTCTCCGGGTCCATCTTCGGCATTCCTCATCGAAAGGACCTCGTGGAGCAGGAGGGTCCAAAGGGATCACGGTGTAAGAGCTGCACCCACTCGGCGGGGTCCCCAACCTTTTCGGGTTGGTGGGCATGTTTGTAATTTTGAGAGCGTGTCCTGGTCACTTTCACAAAGTGGATGCCAACAGGGAGAGGGTGTGGCACCCCCACAATGGCTGTCATGATGGGTGTGAGTGGTCATGACACACACATTTCCCAGAAGACAAATGGTTGTTGTTGTTTTCTTTTTAATTAAAATGCCTTCCAAAACAATAAAAATAAAAATCAGGAGGGACAGAAAGTTCAGTCTTCCCCAACCTGGTCCCTCCAGATGCGTCATACTACCCATGTTCCCAAGCGACTACCCATGTACCCTCCCACCCATGTTCCGTTGGGTTCTAGTGTTATGGGAGAGGGAGAAAAATGCCTCCTCCCCACATTCGCCACACCATGCATGATTTTGTACTTCTCAGTAGGCTGACCCTATGAAAAGGAGGTCAGGGCTCATGTAACTTTAAGGTTTGTAGAGAAAAGGGAATTTCAGGCAGTGTCATTTGTATGCAATTAGTTCCTGGTGAAATTCCCTCTTCATCACAACAGTTAAAGGTGCAGGCACTATACTAGAGTGACCCTATACAAAAGAAGGCAGGGCCCCTGCAACTTTAACTGTGGTGATGAAGAGGGAATTTCACCAGGAACTAATTGCATACAAATGACACTGGCTGAAATTCCCTTTTCTCTACAACTGTTAAAGTTACAGGAGCCCTGTCCTCCTGTTCAGATTATCAGCCTATCTCTCAGGTCTCCCCTCAGACTCCTTTTTTCCAAGCTAAACAATCCCAGCTGTTGTAACCTTCCCTCATAGGGGAGAGGCTCCGGTCCCTTGATCATTTCAATTGCTGTTTCCTGCACTTTTTACCAGCTCTACAATGTCTTTTTTTAGGTGTGGTGACCATAACTGCATACAGTATTTTAAGTGTGGTTGCAACATAGATTGGTATAGATTTCCAGTCCAAGTCTCTCACTCTCTCTCTCTCTCTCTCTCTCTCTGGCCCTTTCTACACCTAAGGGCCTTCGGGGGGAGGGGGGTGATCCCGGACTTACATGCTTTCAGGATCGTCCCCCAGCGTACAAACACCAGTGCGACATCCCGGAAACAAACAGGGATGTCACGGGCACCATTTTTTTTAAAAAAAGGAGCTGGGAGCACAATTGTGCTCCACCAAAAAAAGATAAGGTTTTTTTTAAAAAAAAAGGCCCACCCCTGCTCCCCCCACCCCCAATGTCCCCGGACTCCTACCCCCAGACCGGCTCCTTCCCTCCCGCTACTCACGGAGAGGAGGGAAAAAGTCGGGACTGGAGCCTACATCGCCCGCAGGATGGTCCCGGGACCATGGGAAAAATTGGAATAAGGCCGTTTCTACACCAGGCATTTTGCCTGGGATTGCCCCCCGGCTGGTCCCTGTGCATTCACATGACGCACAGGGACTCCTGGGGGTGGGGGGGGGGGAGAATGGCCACAGGATTTGCCAGGGATAAGGGATCCCTGGAAAATCCCGATTCTTCTGCAGTCCCGGGAAGTTCCTGGGAGATGTGGCCGCCCGTCCCGGGTGCTGCCACGCTTCCTCGCGGCAGATACTCACCCCTAGGCTTCTCACTGCTATCGCTTGCTAGTTGGACAGGCAGGGAGCCAGGGAACAAATAGGCCGCGGCATCTCCTGCTCCTCCTCCTCACCACCACCATTGTCTGGGCCAGGGCGAGAGGCAGGCGAACCAGAACGTTGCAACGCTGAAGCAGAGGAGCAGCTCCAGGGGACCCTTCCCCGTGGGCCCCTGGTGGGGCATGGGCCCTCGCCGGATGCCCAACCGGGCCTGCCTTTGACGCCCGTCCTGTTCCTGACACATTCCCTTTGGCCATGGCTGTGGTCGAACCGGAAACTTTGACAAAGTTGGGACTTGCGTACATCTCCTCTTAAGTATCGTGACAGGAAGACTGAATTGCTTGCCCCGGAGCGCAGCTCGACAATTTCCCCGATTTCCCCTGAACAACAGCCCTCCTGTTGAATAGAATAGAGTTCTGATCCTTTCACTTCTGCTGATGTGCGCCGCTGATGAGTCGCAGGCCAAACGGTTGCCTTCGGCTCATCTTCCCTCCTGATCTTTGCTATTCTTCTCTTCACGGCAGACTTGACATTCAGCGGAGTTCAGCGCAGACTTAAACGTGTCCCATTGGGATCGACGGGACAGCAGAACTACAGCCGGATTGCGCTTTGGATAGTTTGATAGATCTTTCCTATTCCTAATTTCATCCTAGAGGTGGCAGCGTTTCACCATTGTCCTTCATGCTGAGCATTTATACAGGGTGACCATCTGGAAAGGAGGGCAGGGCTCCTGTATCTTTCACAGTCGTATAGAGAAGGGAATTTCAGCAGGTGTCCTTTGTATGCACGCAGCACCAGGTGAAATCCCCTCTTCATCACCACAGTTAAAGCTGCAGGAGCCCTACCTAGCATAACCAGATACTAAAGAAGGCAGAGCTCCTGCAGTTTCTGTAACCCTTACAACAATCCTGTAAGTTAGGTCAGTACTGTTATCCTATTACTGTTTCTCGTCCTGTTAAAAAGAAATACTTTCTTGGAGTCGACCAAACATCTCCCTAGTCCACCAGTAGCAGCCCAAGAAACTCTTAAGACATCATCACCCCTGGTTGTTTCTCCTCAGCCCTTCCTAATCCGAGCTATACTGCCTCTGGACAGGGAAGTTCCATGCTTAATGCTTATGGCTAATGGCCATTGATAGACCTGCCCTCCAAAAATGGGCGAACCGTTTTTAAAAGCCATGTTCTGGATGGTAAATTTCATACGTTCCATGGGTTACCCCGTTGTATATATGCAAAGTACATTTTTTAAAAATGTTCCACTGTGCATCACTTTGCACTAAATTGGAATTTCATTTGCCATTTTGATGGAGGAGGTTATCAACAGCTACTACTCATAATAATAATAATAATAATAATAATAATAATAATAAATTTATTTCTTACCTGCCTCTCCGTTTGGATCAAGGCAGGGAACAGCAGTGAATATAAAATATGATAAAATACATAAAACTGATTAAAAACATGGTACACATTATTAAAACAGCAATAAAACATATATATTAGTTCCAGTATCAAAGGCAGTATGCCAATGTACACCAGCTGCTGGGGAACATGGGTGGGAGGGTGCTGTCACACCAGTGTCCTACTTGTAGGCTTCCTATTGGGACATTTGGTTGGCCCCTCTATGAACAGGATGCTGTGTGATAGAGCAACTGCTTTGCAAGCGGAAGGTCCCAGGTAAGACTGGAAAAACGTTTTGCCTAAAAGCCCGGAGAGCTGCTGCTGCCAGTCAGTGTTGACAGTACTGGGCTAGATGGATCAAGGCTCAGACTCAGTATTAGGCAGCTTCCTACGTTCCTATCCCTGACACTTGATCTGATCCAGCATAGTTCATACGTTTTTGTTCTGCATTTACCAGCAGTCAGTCACCCAATGTCAAGAGAACTTCTGGCAGGTCGTTCACCCTCCTTCTGCTTGGGATTAGGGTGACCATGTGGAAAGGAGGACCAGGCTCCTGTATCTTTAACAGTTGTATAGAGAAGGGAATTTCAGCAGGTGTCCTTTGTATGCACGCAGCCCCTGGTGAAATCCTCTCTTCATCACAACAGCTACAACTGCAGGAGCCCTGCCCTGTTTTGTAGGGTGACCAGATAAAATCCAGATCAGGGCTCATGCAACTTTAACAGTTGTAGAGAAAAGTGAATTTCAGCAGGTGTCATTTGTATGCAATTAGTTCCTGGTGATATTCCTTCTTCATCACAGCAGTTAAAGGTCCCCTCTACAAGGATTCGCTTTTGCGCCTGGTTAGGCGATTATGCGCATAATCACTGAAGCTTATTTACACCTAATCCCTCTGCACGAGAGGCGGCGAGAGGCAGCGAAGCGCATTAACAGATGTCCAAAATGCGCTTTACAAGTAGTTAATGTGCATAAGCGCTTATTCACACAGTCAAAATGCACTTTAACGTCTGGAGCAAAATAAAACTCGCGATTTAACGTGCGTTCAATAATGCGCATAATCGGGGAGATAACACGCCTCTACGTCCGATTTGTGCTCCGTTCTTGTAGAGGTAATTTTTTTAATGCGCCTTGAAAGAGCTTTAAATGCCTCTTGTAGAGGCACCCAAAGCTGCAGGCACTATACTAGAGTGACCAGATACAAAAGAAGGCAGGGCCCCTGCAACTTTAATTGTTGTGAACTAATTGCATATAAATGACACTGGCTGAAATTCCCTTTTCTCTACAACTGTTAAAGTTACATGAACCCTGACCTGGATTTTATCTGGTCACCCTAACTCTACTCTAGTGGAAGCTGGCGGCTGCGAAGTCGGGGGGTGGGGGGTGAATCCACACCGGGTTTCAGGCAGAACCAGCCAGAACTTTAAACAAGCTCGCCAAGGTGCTTTCAGTTTTCTGAGTGGTTCTGACTGACCTGGATTTTATCTGGTCACCCTACTCTTTTGTATCTGGTCACTCTAGTGTAGCCCCTGCAGCATTAACTGTTGTGATGAAGAGGGGATTTCACCAGGTGCTGCGTGCATACAAATGACACCTGCTGAAATTCCCTTTTCTCTACCACCGTTAAAGTTACAGGAGCCCTGCCCTCCTTTCCATAGGGTCGCCCTACTTGGGATGGACTCTCCTGAATGATACGGTGTCAAGCTCTCCCACCTTGGCTAGCCTGTTGTTCACCCCTGGCTCCAGTTCATGATGCATGAATCCATTTCAGCGGCTCCAGCCTCACAGCCATAAGTAACCAAGCATATGAGCTGTGAACTGGAAAACCCCTGGTTCCAACCCCACCACAACCATTTCCTAATATGCTTTACTCAGTTTCTCCTCCAGCCCCCTTCTTAATTTAATTCTCCAAAGTGAAAATGGTTAGATCACTCGGCCCTGAACTGCATGCCACTGGGTCATTGCTAGTGTGCCCAAAGGGAAATAATTCATTCAATAATCTCAGGTTTCCTGTGAGCCCAAAGCATTCTGCATGATTCATCCTCTCCTTCCAATCAGCCTCCTCTGGAGATAGGTCAGTCTGCCAAACTCTGCATTGGGTGTGTCTGGATCATGCAATACATTGACACAGCAGAATTACTTGCCAATGGAACCCTTTATTTATTTATTTATTCATTTATTTATACATACTGATTTGTTACATTTCTATCTTGCTTTTCCTTCAAGGAGCCTGAAGTGACATGCATGTTCCTCCTCCTTGCCATTTTATCCTCACAACAACCCTAAGAGCTAGATTAAGCTGTGAACCAGTGACTGGCCCAAAGTCACCAACTGAGCTTCATGGCCGAGTGGGGACTAGAACCCCATTCGGAGGATGGCAACAAGGGAGAGGGCCTTCTCTGTGGTGGCCCCCCCAAATATGGAATGATCTCCCCAATGAGGCCCACCTGGCACCAACATTGTTATCTTTTCGGCACCAGGTCAAGGCTTTCTTTTCTCCCAGGCATTTTAACAGCCTGGCTGAAAGTTTAAAACTGTTTAAAATGTTAGCTGTTTTTATGTTTTATGTTTTTAAATTTTGTATATTGATTTTTAATGTTTAGTCTTTTAAACTTTGTAAACCACCCAGAGAGCTTCAGCTTTGGGCCAATATAATAATAATAATAATAATAATAATAACAACAACAACAATAATAATAATACAAGACAATACCCTGCAACCGACTAGACGTAACGGCCATAGACAAAAAATAAAAACACACATACCTCATCAACATAGCAATAAAGAATGACAAAAATGTTGTTGAAAAGGAAGAAGAAAAGAGAGACAATTATACACCACTGGTCATGGAAGTCAAAGAACTATGGCATCAGGAAAAAGTCACAATTATTCAGTTAGTCACCTCAGTCACCGGCATCACATCAAAAAATTATATAGAAAACCTTCAGAAACTGGGCCTACCAAAATACATCCACACCAACATCCAGAAAGCAGTCATACTTAAAACATGCTCAATTGTCAGGAAATTCCTGAATCTGTAAAAGACAGCATGACTTGGCAAAGCCCATCATGTCCACCCAGAAAAATCGCCACGAGCGAGAAAGAGATAAAATAATAATAATAATAATAATAATAATAATAATAATAATAATAAATCTCCCGAGCCCCAGACCAGTGTTCTAGTCACTACACTACACTGATTCTTTGGATAAATCACTGTACATATTATTATTTTTCTGAACCAGGCAAGATGTAGCTTCATGGGAGGTATTTTTATCAGGAAAATGTCATGGGAGATTTATTCAAAAACAAACAAACCTCTGTGTGCCATAGTAATGCTCTGGAGTGGGGCCCCATGGCTGTTGTTAAAGGCTGGTGCATTTGTGCATCTCTGTTCTAACAGTGGGTTACTGGCATAGATTACTGCCTGGGGTTTTCTGAAGTTTGTGAATCCCCGTAATTTTAAATCAAAGAGCAGGATTGAAGCCAGCAATGGCTCAAAATAACATTCAAAATGACAAGTTCTTCAGGAAATGAATATGTGTGTTTAATTTCTTCTTTGTTTTCTCTTTGGTTGCATTCCATGCCTTGAAGATGAGTTTTCGTTTCTTGGACATGCAGACAATTCAAGTAGGATAGATCTTATAGCAGTTGGCCAAACTCCACCTTCTTCCTTCATTTTGGATGTCTTTTTTTTTTTTAAGGGCAATGTTGTAGTATATATGACAGCTTCATAAAATAAATTAAGTGTATGTTTGTACTCTTAGGGCACAACCCAGCAGGAAATTCCTCTGCATAAGTCCGCTGAAATGAATGGAAAGAGAACTATTCCCCTGGTGACTGTATGTCTCTAACAGATGGTGCCCGTTTGCACCCTCATTTGTGTATTCTGCAAGGTGTGTCTGCAGAGAAAGAGAAAGGTGTGACTTCCACATGCTTTCCCATCCTCTTTGCAACTCAAGACAGCGCTTTCGTCATTCCTGCTTCCCTGGCAAGTCAGACATTGTTGAATTCATCACAAGATGTAGTGATGGCCCACCCTTCCCTAACCTGATGCCCTCCAGATGTGTTGGACTACAACTCCCATCACCCCCAGCCAGGTGTTGTTGGCCACGGCTTCCAAAAGAAGGAAGCTTTGGCCAACAAACTTGGACAGTGTTAAAGTGAGGTTAGACCAAGGGTGGGCAGAAGGTAGAGAGCTCTAAAAGTTTTAGACTTCGACTCCCAGAAGCCCCTGCCAGCATGGCCAATGGACAGGGAACCTGGGAGTTGAAGTCCGAAACATCTGGAGATCTACTTTCTGCCCACCCCTGTGTTAGACCAATAAATGGAATTATCAGACACCACCAGCCATGGGGGCTCTCCAGAAGCTCTCGGTTCAGAGACAGCCTGCTGCTGAACACCAGTTGCAAGGAAAGAACAA
Source organism: Anniella stebbinsi (assembly GCA_029215795.1). NCBI lineage: Eukaryota > Metazoa > Chordata > Lepidosauria > Squamata > Anniellidae > Anniella > Anniella stebbinsi. The sequence goes on from JARDYH010000001.1 coordinate 368,995,427, forward strand.
CGGAAGATTATCCTGCTTGCGTGCTTCTTCAAGGTATTTTTTTAAATTATTATTATTTCGTACATTTGTATCTTGCTTTGCGTCCAGGCGGGAGCTCAAGGCGGCTGACCTAGGGTTCCCAGGTGGCCTCAGACAGAGCTATCAGGCAGGGGTCTGCATCATGTCCCTTCAGCTCATGCCCTGGAACCATCTGGTTTGTCCCTGAAACCGGATGCTGAATTAGATGGACCTTTGATCTGATTTAGCACAGCTCTTCTTTCATCTCAATGGCCTCCTCCACACGGGGCGTTTAATGAGCCTTGAAGGCTCATTATAAATTTTACCTACACACGAGCGGAGCGCAAAACGGGCGTACAGGCGCGTTATCTCCCCGATAATGCGCATTTTCGAACGCGCGTTAAATAGCGACTTTTATTTTGCTCCGGCCGTTAAAGCGCATTTTCGCTGTGTGAACAAGCGATTATGCGCATTAACTACCTGGAAAGCGCTTTTTGGGCATCTTTTAATGCGCTTCGCCGCTTCTCGCCGCCTCCCGTGCAGAGGGATTGTGAGTAAATGCGCCTCCGCGATAATGCGCATAATCGCGGAACCAGGCGCAAAGGCGCATTCTTGTGGAGGGGGCCAATGACAGCCTTCCAGGATCCATTTCCATTGGATGAGAGAATCCGGTCAGTACCCTTTGCAATAAACTATTGCTACTGCTTATTTCTCTTATTGTTGAAGTTTGCATTGCATTGCATTTGTTTTTATGTTACACTTTAACGTGTGTTTTAATCTGGATTTTAGCCATCTTGAGCACTAATTTCAGGACTCCCAACCTGAAAGGCAGCCTAGAAATATTTAAAATAAAATAAAAATTAAAAATGGCAGAAAGGCAGGATATAAATTAAATAAATAACTCCATTGTATTGACCAGATAGAGCAGTTAGAAAGGAAACATGCAAAAATGTAGACAGTACGATTTCAGCCCCAATGCAACATCAGTCCCACATGTCCTAGCAAGATGATAGCCAGTAACCTCTTCACTGTTGCTAAGAAGAGCGCTGCTGGATCAGGCCAGGGATCCATCTAGTCCAGGACTCTGTTCACACAGTGGCCAACCAGTTAGCAGGATATGAGTGCAACAGACTGGAAACAAATCCCTATGAGAAGAGACTGAAAGAACTGGGCATGTTTAGCCTGGAGTAGAGAAGACAGAGGGGAGACATGATAGCATTCTTCAAGGACTTGAAAGGTTGTCACACAGAGGAGGGCCAGGATCTCTTCTCGATCATCCCAGAGTGCAGGACGCGGAATAATGGGCTCAAGTTACAGGAAAACAGATTCCAGCTGGACATCAGGAACAACTTCCTGACTGTTAGAGCAGTAGGACAATGGAACCCATGACCTAGGGAGGTCGTGGGCTCTCCCACAAGAGAGGCCTTCAAGAGGCAGCTGGACAGCTGTCAGGGATGCTTTAAGGTGGATTCCTGCATTGAGCAGGGGCTTGGACTCCACTATTCCAACTCTACTGTTGTGATCAGTTATAACAGAGATAAAGAACAGCTGAGCCGGGGAGTGTTTGGGGCGTGACACTCCAGAGAAGCTGGCGGAGACCAGCTGGGCTTCAGGCCAGCTGATGCTAATTGCTCATTAATACCCATCCCATAAAAGTCTGGCCAGAGCTCAGCTAAAGGGCTGAAAGCAATGTTAGTCTTGGATGTCTGTGCCTTTGATTCAAGTTTGAATTATGACCCCTGGATTGTGACCCGACTATTCTCCTGCGTGCTCCTGAAACCTTGGACTTGCCCGAACGTATCCTGACCCTGTGGACTGGCTTCCTGACTATGATTCAACGTCTTGTGATTCCAGTACTGTTATCTGGACTTCAAACGGCACTTTGGCTTTTGACTGGCAGACTGGATTACTGACCTCAGACCTGGACATTCCTAAGTGGCATCTTTGAAACATGACATCTACTATTCTATGATTCTACAACACTCCCGCCCATGTTCCCCAGCAACTGATGTACTACTTCTGACACTGAAAATAAAACTATGTTACATATAGTTCCTTGACTCTTTTTAAGGAATATGTTGTTATATAAAGAACGCAACCTCTGGGGCTGCAATCCCCCCGTCTCGCGCTTCTTCACCTTGAAATTTCACCCTCGCCAGCTGCATGGTGTAAAATCAAAGAACATCCCTGAAAAGAATCATGGAGGAAATACTTCTGTCTCTTTCAGTTCCACCACAGCAGGCAGGATAGGATGAGTGACTTAGCCCCCCCCCCCACTGGAGACCCAAGGCCACTAGCCAGGGTCATGTTGCCAACATAAAAAACAAGACTGCACAGACCTTGTAAGTAAGAGGGACACTTTGCATAACCAAAGAGACATCAGTGGTAGCATCAGACAAAGTGTTGCCGGGGGTGGGGGGCATAGGAGGGGAAAGTGCATTTTGGAGGGTGGTGGAGGAAAGACCTCCATCACACCTAATCCCCCCCTTTCTCCTTCCAGTCTGCCTTTCTGCCGGGCAAAAATGGAACGACCCTTTAGTCTGGCTCTTTGGGGGCATCGAGGGAATACAATCCTGTCTCTGCAGAGATTCAGGCCTTGTATGATTTTAAAAAAACGCTCTGGAGCCTGGGATGCAAGGTTTGGGTTTTATATTGAGGCTTGGAGCCGGCTGCTGGGAGAGATCGCTTTTCCCTGCCAGGACCTGATGCAATCCATTCAAGCCCCCAGTTCCTTTAAAACTACACAGAGGTTTAGGGTTTAATCCAGACTTTTAGCATTCTAGGAAAGGCTGGGGAAGAGGTGGGGTGTCAGTAGGACAGGCACGGTGTCATGTGAGTACCGTGCTGCAAATCCACACACCAGGCATGGCGAGAGTGCACTAAATCGCTGGTGTGATGGAGCTCAAATAGAAACTAATAATTTACATCCTAAACATATGATGGGGTGAGACATTCCCATCTTGTGGGGGCAGGGGATGCTTGCTCTCTTTGGTTCCCTCCTAAGTCACTGCTTATGAGAGCCACTGTGGTGCCGAATAAGCCCACCTCTGGACATTTCAAGTAATCTGGTGGGTAAAATGCAAGTGTTGTGTCTAACTCCTTTTACCCTGAACAGGCTGATGAGTTGAGAGAGGTGGGGGCAGAATCAGATTCTGAAGAGGATCTGTTGGTAGCACCCGGGGATAGACTGATTTCCCAGGTCTTTGTTCCAGCTGCAGAAGATGTAAATTCAGAGATTAGCACTGAGGAGGGAAATTTATCTGCAGCTGAAGAACCCCGACCGGCATCCCAGAAGGAGGAGGAGCCGGTGGACGCTTTAAAGCATGCAGTGTTCCGAAGAAGGTTGAAGTAGGACGAGGCCAGAGTGGAGAGATGCCGGTAAGAAAAGAGACACAACTTAGTGTCTGATAGTTAAAGGACTCTCTTTTTGGTTCTTTACAGAAAGCAATTGTTTATTCTGTTTGTTTTGCCTAATCTTCCCTTGAGGCGAGTTATGTTAATCAGTTTGTTTTGTGTTTGAGAGTTTATTAGGGTGCCTCTACAAGAGGCATTTAAAGCTCTTTCAAGGCGCATTAAAAAAAATACCTCTACAAGAACGGAGCGCAAATCGGGAGAAGAGGCGCATTATCTCCCCGATTATGCGCATTATCGAATGCACGTTAAATCGCGAGTTTTATTTTGCTCCATCCGTTAAAGCGCATTTTGATTGTGTGAATAAGCGCTTATGCGCATTAACTACTTGTAAAGTGCATTTTGGACATCTGTTAATGCGCTTCGCCGCCTCTCGTGCAGAGGGATTAGGCGTAAATGCGCTTCTGTGATTATGCGCATAATCGCCTAACCAGGCACTTACCTGAAGTAAAAGGTGTTTGTGTTCAATTCAGAATTGGCTAATTATTTGGTCGCTGTAAATTGCCCAGTAAAAGAAAACACAACAGCAAGCCTGTTTGGGGGAAACAATGTCCTATTTTAGCTCTTTGGCCCATTGAACAGAGTAAAAGAGCTTTTGACATATGTGCAGAGGTACACCCTTCTTGAGTACTTTCTAGATAGCCTGGTGGTTAGAGCATCCTGCGCAGAGCATTTCTGGAAACAGCCAGTTCAGATCAAGCTACAGTCTTGTAAGAGAAAAGAGGTGAGGTGTGGAATGAGGGCGCCATGGCCTCCGTGTTCTGCTTGTGGGCATCTGGTCGACCGCCATGGGCAACAAAACAGTGGACGAGATGGGCTTTTAGTCTGATCCAGCAGAATGAATAGCTCTCTTATGTTCTTGTAACAGTTAAGTAAGAAACCAAGAGGGAAAGACATGTCTTTCCTCCCGAGGTAAGCCTGACAGGTATTTTAAGCTTCCACCTGAAGCAGCCCTCCCGATGTTTTGGATTTCAACCCCCCATCATCCCCAGCCACCATGGATGATGGGAGTTGTAGTCCAAGACATCTGCGCATGGGGGGGTGCAGGCGGAAGTCTGGCGTGAAATGTGAAGCCTCACGCCGCCAATCTGTAACTACCTGCCAGGTGTTCCCTCGGGGGCCAACTCAGCTTTTCCACAATGTGCGTTAAGGCCCCCGACGGAGTTCATTTTGCTCCGAAGTCCCGGTGGGGTGATGGTGGCGCATTTCTCCGCATCTTTCCAAGAAGCGACGTGCGAAGAGACGTCCCACGAGTTCTGTGCGAAAAGATTCCCCGCCCCGAAAGGGCTCCTCTGCACCAGCAGGGCCGTGCAGAGGGGAGCCCAGCGGGACCAGTTGACCCGATTTTGAGGGGGCACTCCGACGAGGAGGTCCCCCCCAACTCGCGCTACTGCTTCCATAGCGTAAGCGGCCCATCGAGAAGCGAGGAGCCCGCCTTGCGGGAACAGCGCAGGAGCCGTCCGTCGTGAAATTCTGCACGTGAAGAAGGCATGTCTTCCGTCTTGAATACAAGCGCTCCCCGTTACCCTTTTTTTAATCAATAGTTCTAGTTCATATAGGCATTATTAACACTGAATCAGGGCCACTGATTAAAAACAATGCTTAACGAACAGTTTGAAATGGGTGGGTCGGGGGTCTCCACACACCCTTCCCATCTGGCCAGGGCACATGGTCAGCTCTGCACGGCCCTGCGCACCAGTCCCCGTTCGTGCGCCCTTGGGGACGCGGCGACGCGCTCCTCCAGCCGCTCGGGAGTACCGCGGGAGGAGGAGGAGGAGGAGGAGGGCGCCCTCGGGGTCCCGCCTGCGCTCCGCCTCCGCCCAGGCGCGGCCGACGACGGGGCAGGGCGGCAGGGGCAGCCGCCCACCCCCCCCTCACCCCGGGCGCGCGGTGCGAAGAGAGGGAGGGAGGGAGCGGCGGCCGGAGGTGGCGCCCGCCCCTCCCTCCCCCCCATTCCCTTTAGACCACGCCGCGCCCAGCTCCGCCAGCCTCCCCGCGACCGGCATGGACGAGGCGGCCACGGGAGGCCCGCCGTGTCTGGCGGCGCCCGCGCCGCAGCCCGACTGCCGCAACCGGACGGGGCTGCTGCGCTCGGGCGAGAGCCCGGCCTCGGCGGCCGTCATGTTCGCGGCGGGCGTGCTGGGCAACGTGACGGCGCTGGCGCTGCTGCTGCTGGCGCGTCGCCGTCGGCGGGCGCGGCGGGCGCGCCTGGCGCCTTTCCACGTGCTGGCGCTGGCGCTGGTGCTGACCGACCTGCTGGGCACCTGCCTGCTGAGCCCGGTGGTGCTGGCGGCCTACGCGCGCGACCGGCGGCTGGCGGAGCTGGCGCCGGGCGGGCGCGTGTGCCTCTACTTCGCCTTCGCCATGAGCTTCTTCGGCCTGGCCACCATGGGCTGCCTGGGCGCCATGGCGCTGGAACGCGGCCTAGCCCTCGGCGCGCCCTACCTCTACGAGCGCCTGCTCCGCCGCCGGACCGCAGCGCCGCTGCTGCTGGCCGCCCTGCCGGCCCTCTACGGCCTGGCCGCCGCCTTCTGCGCGCTGCCGCTGCTGGGCTTCGGCCGCTACGTCCAGTACCGGCCCGGCACGTGGTGCTTCATCCAGATGCGCCTCCCGGGCCCGGGGGAAGAGGAGGCGGCGGAGGGCTGCGCGGGCGAGGCGCTGTCGAGGGAGCGGAGCGTGCTGGCCTTCTCGCTGCTCTACGCCTCGCTGCTGCTGCTGCTCATCCTGGCCGTGCTGCTGTGCAACCTCAGCGTCATCGTCAACCTGGTCCGCATGCACCGGCGGGGCCAACCCGCCCGACGAGTGGCGGCCGCCGCCGCCGCTGCAGGGTCGGGGCCGCCCGGCGCTCAGCAGCGCCCGCTCCGACTGCTGGAGGCGCCCGACGGCCCGGCGCCAGGAGGGAGCCTTCGGAGCGCCCGGAGGCCGCTGTCGGTGCCCAAGGAGGTGGAACACCTGGTCCTGCTCTCCATCATGACCATCACCTTCGTGGTGTGCTCCTTGCCTTTCACGGTGAGTGCCTGGATCGGGGCCCCCGGCCGTCCTTCGTGAAAGGGGCGGGAGGGAGCTGAAGCAGCCCAGCCCTTGCTCTGGCCCGCCTTTTGGCTGGCACTCTGCAGGTGCTCGGACGCACCCTTGGTTTTTTCTCATCGCTTGGCTTAATAAGCCGAGAGCGAGCGAGCCCTGGAGAAGAACCCTCGAAAGCTCAGGGGTTGAGTATCTGACAGGGCTAGGTAAAAAGGATCAGGGGGGCAGATGCTGGGAAACACCTCTCTGTGTGTGTGGCCACCAAGCCCATCTGCAGGCCCTGGGACCCTGGAGAGGCACTAACAATCAAGTGCAGAGAAAGGCAGGCAAAATGGTCAAGGGGCTACTGGAGCCTCTCCCCTATGAGGGAAGGTTACAAGTGCTGGAGCTGTTTAGCTTGGGGGGGAAAGGAGGCTAAGGAGAGACCTGATAGAGGTGCACAAAATCATGCGTGGTGTGGAGAGGGAGACATTATTCTCCCTTTCCCATAATACCAGAACCCAGTGGGGTCATCCCATGAAGCTGCTTGGTGGGAGATTCAGGACAGATGAAAGGAAGGACTTCTTCGCACAATTCACTATCACAAGATGTGGTGATGGCCAACCATTTGGATGGCTTTAAAAGGGGGTTGGATAAATTCCTGGAGGAGAAGGCTATCCATGGCTACTAGCCCTGATGGCTCTGTGCTACCTCCAGTATCAGAGGCAGTAGGCCAATATACACCAGCTGCTGGGGAACATGGGTGGGAGGGTGCTGTGCCACTTGTGTCCTACTTGTGGGTTCCTGGTCAATAGCTGGTTGGCCACTGTGTGAACAGACCGCTGGATTAGATGAACCCTTGGTCTGATCCAGCATCAGGGCTCTTCTCATATTCTCATGGAGCTCATAGAGCACTGGATGGATGGAGACAGTGTCTGACTTCCCCGACTTGATGCCCTCCAGATGTGTTGGAATGCAATTCCCATCATTTCCATTCAGCATGATGGGAGTTCATTTATTTCATTTATATCCTACCTTTCCACCAAAAATGGTGCTCGTGGCAGCTAACAGTGATTAAAAAAAGAGATTAAAATTTTAAAAGCATAATTAAGACAGATGAAAACAAAAACCCTACAGATCTGGAGGGCACCATATTGCAAAAGGCTGGCCTTGTATGGGGCAGCTTCTGGTGTCCCCCAGCCCTAGATATGCAGGGCAAGCCTTGAGTGAAGCCAAGCCCCAGAACACTTTGTTCCAGGTAGGGGCTCAGCCATGCAAACGATGAAGCCACAAAGGTAGGGTGACCATGTGGAAAGGAGGACAGGGCTCCTGCAACTTTAACAGTTGCATAGAAAAGGGAATTTCAGCAGGTGTCATTTGTATGCATGCAGCACCTGGTGAAATTCCCTCTTCTTCATCACAACAGTTAAAGCTGCAAGAGCCCTGCCCTTTGTTGTATCTGGTCAAGAGGGCAGGGTTCCTGCAGCTTTAACTGTTGTGATGAAGAGGGGATTTCACCAGGTGCTGAATGCATACAAATGGCACCTGCTGAAATTTCCTTTTCTATACAGCCGTTAAAGAAACAGAAGCCCTGTCTTCCTTTTCATATGGTCACCTTACACAAAGGGTGACTCTAACAGTGATTTCAGGTGTGAGGTTTAAATCTCCTGGATACCTTCCTCCTCCTACTGCTGATGCAAATGTCCAATTGCTTTTAATGTCCTATAGAAACCACGAGAGAGACATTTGTAAAGCAAATGTACATCATGGCCAATGTAGATTTTGCATTCCCATTACAAACCCTGTTAAAGCAAGGACCATGAAAACGCCCTGGGCTGGATCCAGCATCCGCCTTCTGCAGACAGAAGGGCTCTATTCACGGAAGGTGTCGCTGCCTAATTTTTCAACGGGCCCTGACTCTCTGCGTAGCATTTTCAGAGGGCTGGAAGGGCTACAATGGGAAGGAGGAACTGGGGATGTTAAACTATGGAATTCACTACCACAAGATGTAGTGATGGCCGCCAATTAAAAGGGGGTTGGATAAATTCCAGGAGGAGAAGGCTATCAATGGCTACTAACCCTGGCGGCTAGGTGTTACCTCCAGTATCCGAGGCAGTGAGCCTGTGTGCACCAGTTGCTGGGGAACATGGGTGGGAGGGTGCTGCTGCACTCATGTCCTGCTTGTGGGTCCCTGGTCGACAACTGGTTGGCCACTGTGTGAACAGAGCGGTGGACTAGATAGACCCTCGGTCTGAACCAGCAGGGCACTTCTTACGTTCTCTGCTTTCAGGCAGTCCAGTTGCATGTCTAAACCTGGCCTCGACTCTGAGTGTACGCGCAGAGTGCCAATGGTCCCCTCCACGAGGATTCGCTTTTGCGCCCGGTTAGAAGATTATGCGCACTATCACTGAAGCGCCTTTACGCCTAATACTTCTGCACGAGAGGCGGCGACAAAAGGCGCTTCCCTCCCCTCCCCTCCCCTCCCCGCCGCTCCCCAGCTGGCTGGCTGGTAGGCTGTGGGCAGCAGGCGAACGCTCCTTCTCCTCCTCGCCTTCCTTTACCCCCTCTTCTTCCTCCTCCTCCTCCCGCCGGGCCCCCCGCCACGGGTGCCGAGCAGGAGGCGCCCCTCTTGCGGGGAAGGAGTCGCGGGCGGGCGGGCGCGGCTGCTTCGTTTCTGGGCTCCCGCCCGCCCGCCTGCGACTCCTTCCCCGCAAGCGCCTTTTGACAGCCTGATCCCCTCAGCAGGAGCCGGAGGACAGTGGAGAGAGAGGGGTGCGTGAGAGCTACTGGACGCTTCCAGGCACCTTTGGCTGCCTTGGAAATGTGGCTGCTTTCGTGACTGGAGGGAAACTGGCTGGCGACTGGGGGCTGAGGCGGTGGAGGAGGAGATGCAAACGGCAATACCACTCGAGAGGGGATGGGAAGCTGCTGCCACCGCCCGCTCCTCGCGAGTCGCAGCGGGCTCGAGTTGCCGAGCTGTCCCTTCTGCTCGCCCGAGCAGCAGCCCCCTCCTCATGCTGCTCCGGCGAGCGGAAGGGACAGTTCGGCAGCTCGAGCCCGCCGCAATTCGCGAGGAGTGGCGGCGGCGGCGGCAGCTTCCCATCAAAATGCACTTTAATGGAAGGAGCAAAAAAACCTCGCTATTTAACGTGCATTCGATAATGCGCACAATCGGGGAGATAACGCGCCTCTACGCCCCATTTGCGCTCCGCTGGTGTAGAGGTAAATTTTTTAATGAGACTTCAAAGAGCATTAAACTTCTCTTGTAGAGGCACCCCTTGAGAAGGCCTAGACAGCCCCTCACCCTTCTGGGGTTAGGAGAAAGGCCCTGGGTTCTGGGGCAGAGACCAGGAATCCTTGGGATTGGGCAAACTGCCTAGGCCCTAATTGAATTGATTTAGAATTAATCTACAGTAAGTCATCGGAAAGCGCAATGGGATAGTGGCTGAAAATAAAGACCAAGCCAGGAGGTAGTGCTTTATTGCTAAAATGAGAAGAGCCAGGGCAAACCATTTGAAGCTCCATGGTGGCCCCAGGTTAGGGTGACCAGATAAAATCCAGGTCAGTTGCAGGGGCCCTTCCTTCTTTTGTATATGGCCACTCTAGTATAGTGCCTGCACCTTTAACTGGTGTGATGAAGAGGGAATTTCACCAGGAACTAATTGCATACAAATGACACTGGCTGAAATTCCCTTTTCTCTACAACTGTTAAAGTTACATGAGCCCTGACCTGGATTTTATCTGGTCACCCTACCATTAGGCTATGACCTGCATCACACCAGCAATTTAGCACACTCTCGCCATGCCTGGTGTGCGGATTGGCAGCACAGTACTCACATGACCTGCTAATACCCCACCTCTTCCCCAGCCTTTCCTAGAAGCTAAAAGTCTGGATTATTTTCCCTAAGTGCATTTAATGCACCCTAAGCCTCAATGTAGTTTTAAAGGAAATGGGGGCTTGAATGGATTGCATCAAGTCCTGGCAGGGAAAAGCTATTTCTCCCAGCAGCTGGCTCTAAGCCTCAATATAAAACCCAAACCTTGCATCCCAAGCTCAAAAGCGTTCTTTAAAATCATACAAGGCCTGACTCTCTGCAGAGACAGGATTGTACTCCCTCGATGCCCCCAAAGAGCCAGATTAAAGGGTCATCCCTTTGCCTGGCGGAAAGGCGGTCTGGTTGAAGTGCTCATTTGACAGGACCTGGCTGGAGGGAGAAAGAGAAGGGGAGGGGTGGGGTGGAGTGGAGTGGAGTGGAGTAGAAGAGCGAAGGAGCGAAAGAGCAGCTATTCAGGTGAAAGGGGTCATATGCTTGACGCGCTGGTAAAAAAACATGGAGGCAAACCAGGGGGGAAATTAGGTGGAATGGAGGTCTAGAGAGAAAGAAGATACCCAGATGATTGGGAACTCACTCCCAGAAGCCCCTGCCGGCATGGCTAGTGGTGAGGGATGCTGGTAGCTGAAGTCCAAGACTTCTGGAGATCAACTTTCTGCCCACCCCTGATCTACATACACATAAGCTGCACACATTACATTATCCCCATGTTATTCCCACTTTCTGGCCAGCTCCAGACCTCAAGGCAGTTGACAGCAAGCAAGCAAGCCTGGACATGCAATGAGAGGTCAAACATTTCAATGACTTGTGGCACGATCCTATGCCTGCTTTTTCAGAAGTCAGTCCCAATGAGTTCAATGAGTGTACACGACCGCAGCCTTACTGCTTATGTGTTCCATTTTATTGCAAACACAGATAACAAGGTGCTAACCTTAACCAAAAGCAAACAATTTTTAAAACAGTTTAAGGATGTGCGTATAAAATAAAATTTAATTCAAATAAAATTTGATTATCAATATTTTCAAAAAACACTCTTATGCATATACAAATAAAGTAATAGATTAAAACAGCGCTCATAAGATTTTGACCATACGTGTTTCGACTTATTAGTCTTCGTCAGTGGCTCAGTCACTAGAAGTATGCAGAAAAACATTTGTTAGTGCCTTAGATAGAAGCAAAGGAATTTTATCTTTTTATCTTTTCCTATTTTTATAACATAAAGGGTTTTTTTGTTTTGTTTTTTGGACCTACCTAGGCTGCTGAGTATTCGAAAAAGCTTTTCAAAAAAGGGGGCTGACTTAAGTATTCCCAAAGTAAGGGAATTAAATATCACTCCCCAAAATGGTAAATAGAATGCACCCTGAAATAAAAAACAAAGTACTTAATTATACTTTTACTTTATAAGAGTGCACAAACATATTTATCAAAACTACTGTAAGGAGTACTCACAGGCGTTTTAATTTAGCTGCACTAAATTTCATTTTATATGCACATCCTTAACCTTTTCTTCCAACCATTTTATTGCATGACTTGATAAGGCCAAATCATGTGAACAACAATAAAATCCCAAGGAGCTGGCTGTAAATTAAACCCTATCACATCACACTGACACGAGCCAAAGGACTGTGTGTGTGTGTGTGTGTGTGTGTGTAATTAAAATCTCAAAGCCAGCAGTGGACGTTGAGTCAGCGCATATGACTAAGGGAACTTCCTTTTCATTGCTGCATGAGTTATCCATATTTTTAGCTGATGTGTACGTCACAGCCCTTGTAGCAGGTTTACGTATTCAATAAACATAGTAGGCTTCTGTATTGATATATGGTATGTACTGGATTGATGGCTTTAAAAGGGAGATTAGGCCAGGGGTGGGCAGACTTTAGGCTTGCAAGATCGACTTTAGTTTTTCTATAGAAAGCCCCCACCCCAAGATCCACCAACTGAAACCAGGGCCTAATCCACACCAAGCAGGATATAGCACTATGAAAGTGGTATATACGAGGCAGGAGCCACACTACTGCTTTATAGCGGCATTGAAGTGCACTGACAACTGTTCAGGCTCATAAGACACTTACCATATACCGCTTTCATAGTGCTGTATCCTGCTGGGTGTAGATCTGGCCCAGGTGAAAAATAGTGGCACAGGATGGCAGACGTAGAATCACAGAACAAAGTGCTTCCAAAGCCATGCTCAGCCCAGGAACTGGCTTTCAGTCCCGGAACTGGAGCTCATCATACACAAATGTACACCTGTTTCCCTCACCTCAAAGCTTTCTTGATTTCAGCGGCCCATTTAGGGGCGGGGGAGGTTTCGTTGTTGCTGTCATTAAACCATTGGGAGCTGGAACTCCTTGCAAATCGCTCGGAACTACCGCAAATCGCTCAGAGATCAAGTCCTGATCAACCTTATGACCATCCTTGGATTAGACAGCTCCATGGAGAAGAATCCATCTATAGATATTAGCCACCATAGCTCAGGGTTCAAGGGCAGTGAGCCTAATATGTCTGAGTTTGCAAGGGACAAATAACCAAACACGGCTGTCGTCTTCAGGGCCGGCCACTGTTCGAGACAGGGTAATGATGGTATTTGGGATGATCTTTGGAAATGCTGCTGAGCGATTCAGTTCCAAACCTTGCATCCCGGGCTCAAAGGCATTTTTTTTAAATCATATAAGGCCTGAACCTCTGCAGAGACGGGATTGTCCTCCCTCGATGCCCCCAAAGAGCCAGACTAAAGGGTCGTTCCATTTTTGCCCAGCAGAAAGGCGGTCTGGTTGAAGTGCTCATCTGACAGGACCTGACTGGAGGGAGAAAGAGAAGGGGAGGGGTGGAGTGAAGTGGAAGAGCGAAGGAGCAGCTATTCAGGTGAAAGGGTTCGTAAACTTGCCACGCTTTTGCCTCAGGTAAAAAAAAGATGGGCGCATCCGGAGCCTTGAAATCATGCCCTGAATTATTTTAGCATCGTTCTTTGTCTGTCCCTTTATTCCTTTGGGAAGGAAGGATTGCCCTTATTCTTGGTTTTCTCTTTCCCCTGTATTTAGTCCAGTTGATTGTGCTGTTGTTTATATTTTGTTTTTCAGTTCTGTCCATATGTTATTGGCTCAGGTTAAAACTCAGGGCCAAAGTACAATGTAAAGTGGAGTTTCATGTACCCAATACTTTTTTTAATGAAAAGCAGCCCCTGTAGAAAGCAGTTACAGGGGTTGGTGCAGGACAGGTTTGGAAGCAAGTCCAGCCAGCCATTTCCCTCTCCAAACTGTCAGCCCACCCTCATTGCATTACAAGAGCAAGATGGCCTTATATCTAAACAAAAAGCCAAAATGGAACAGTCCTTCGAAGGATCTTGTTCATCAGCATAACATTTCTCTGTCTTTAGCGCGGTGCTGGCCAAGCGTCAAACAGCACATGGCCAGACAGGTCAAAAGGATGAAATGGTGAACCGTGGAAACAGAGTCGTTCCCAGCAGATTCTTCCCATGGCTACTGATGGATTTGCCACTCGATGGGTCTTGACTACATTTAAACATCTTCAATCATGCACCACATTCATTTTTTCCCATCCTGCTTAGTCCGAACCTGAGAAGGAACAGCTGGACGAGCTTAGTCTTTGCTGGTTTTTGGCCCAGGCAGGCAGGGAATGTTTGGAGGCTGGCAGGTTGGGGGAAGTCTGGTTTAAACAGTGGAGAGTTTAGGGCGGGCTGTATGAATGCCAGGATTCTGCAAAGAAAAGCGCAGGATGCCGGATTGAATCTAACTTCCTGAGAATCGCAAGTATTCGTTTTTAAAAGCAAACACAAGTTTCTGGGGCTCACGAATCAAGAAGGATGCAGACAATCTGGAGGGTATTCAGAGGAGGACAACAAGGATGATCAGGGGTCTGGAAAAAAGCCCTATGAGGAGAGACTGAAAGAACTGGGCATGTTTAGCCTGGAGAAGAGAAGACTGAGGGGAGACATGATAACACTCTTCAAATACTTAAAAGGTTGTCACACAGAGGAGGGCCAGGATCTCTTCTCCATCATCCCAGAGTGCAGGAGGCGGAATAGTGGGCTCAAGTTACAGGAAGGCAGATTCTGGCTGGACATCAGGAAAAACCTCCTGACTGTTAGAGCACTATGGCAATGGAACCGATGACCTAGGGAGGTGGTGGGCTCTCCCACATTAGAGGCCTTCAAGAGGCAACTGGACAACCATCTGTCAGGGATGCTTTAAGGTGGATTCCTGCACTGAGCAGGGGGTTGGACTCGATGGACTTATAGGCCCCTTCCAACTCTACGATTCTATGGCTCCATGGTTTGAAAGTGTAGAGCTAGTGCCTGCTGAAATCTCAGAGGCCGGAAGGATGGCTGAACCAACACTTCTAATGGTTGGGGTACCACTTCAGTGTCCCACATAGCTCCTCATAGCTCCCCACAAATGGCAAGCGATGAAATTAAGCGAAGCACTAAACGTTGCAGACTGGATTATGCAAAATTAGAGCAATGTGCTCAATGTGCATAAGGGTGCCTCTACAAGAGAGGTTTAATGCTCTTTGAAGTCTCATTAAATAATTTACCTCTACACCAGCGGAGCGCAAATGGGGCGTAGAGGCGCATTATCTCCCCGATTGTGCGTGTTATCAAATGCGCGTTAAATAGCGAGGTTTTTTTTGCTCCGTCCATTAAAGCGCATTTTGATGGGAGGGGGCTGCTGCTCCGGCGAGCAGAAGGAAAAGGCTGGTGCCCGCGGAGGCGGCTCCTCCTCCTCCCTCTATTGTCAGATCTCACCCCCTTCTCCGCCTTTGGTCGCGTCAGTTTCGTGTCAATTTCAGGCAAAGCCGGGTGCCTGCTTTCTCAGTTCTCTCTCCCCTCCGTTCCCCTTGACTGCCAAGAAGCCTGGCAGCGTCCAGTAGCTCTCACGCACCCCTCTCTCTCCACTGTCCTCCGGCTCCTGCTGAGGGGATCAGGCTGTCAAAAGGCGCTTGCGGGGAAGGAGTCGCAGGCGGGCGGGAGCCCAGAGACGACGCAGCCGCGCCCGCCCGCCTGCGACTCCTTCCCCGCAAGAGGGGCGCCTCCTGCTCGGCACCCGTGGCGGGGGGCCCGGCGGGAGGAGGAGGAGGAAGAAGAGGGGGTAAAGGAAGGCGAGGAGGAGAAGGAGCGCTCGCCTGCTGCCCACAGCCTACCAGCCAGCCATCTGGGGAGCGGCGGGGAGGGGAGGGGAGTGAAGCGCCTTTTGTCGCCGCCTCTCGTGCAGAGGTATTAGGCGTAAAGGCGCTTCAGCGATAGTGCGCATAATTGCCTAACCGGGCGCAAAAGCGAATCCTTGTGGAGGGGACCTAATTTAGGCTACAACTCTGTGCACACTTACCTGGGCATAAGCTCTGTTGAACATAGTGGGATGTACTTTTGAGTAGACGCGCATAAGATTGTGCTAGAATACAGGCAGTTGTTGGATTCTGCGTTTCTTGGAGCCGTTTAAAAATATTATTTTGTTTTGAGCACAGGGCTATGCACAAACCTTTCTATATTTTAATCTGACCCTAGGAGTGTCAGAGGAATAAGCTATTTAACATGTGTGCCGTCCTTCAGGGCTGGGGCATTGATTGCAATGTCGGCTCTGTATTTCCCCACCACCTCCACAGCCATGCAGCCAGTTCAGTTTTTGTAAATATATGTATATATTAAACATTCTGGTTGGATGGGCTTCCTGCAAACTCTCTCCATCTGTAAGGAGCAAGGATGGCTTTTCCCTGTGGCTGCCACAGGCTGCTCTTGCTTCAGTGCGAAGTGCATGGCCTGTTAAACTACTATCTGAAAGGCAACACACCAGCAGAAATCCATCATGTGCGGTTTCCTTGCCCTTAAAGGGGTGCAGCAGAGTCTTGGGACCTAATCGAGAGGTTCCCATATACTGGTGAAGGTAAACCGGTGGAGTTCACAGGAGTTTTCCCTCTGCATGCTCACACAGCACAGACCGGAGCATCAGGCAGAAGCCTGCACTGTTCTTTGTCAGGGAGGGAGCAAGACAAGTAACAGCGCTCCTCAACATGGGTGGCTGCTGTTTAGGCACAAGCTGCCCGTAAATAATCCATGAAGCTAGAAGCCGTGCTTTGCCTGGGTTCTGCCTCGTCCTGGTTGGAGTAATTTGTTGGTGGGGAAATGCCTCGAAGGGGACATGAATTTGAGGGAGATTGCGTGAGGAAAGAACTTGTGTGTGTGGGGGGGGGGGTTCTTGAGTAGACAATTTGGGGGACCTGTGTGAGAAAGCAATCTTTAAAAATGGGGGGGGGGGATTCAGGACAAGTGAGGCAGAGAAGGCTGGGTTGATTCAGGCGCCCGCTTGCTATTGCATGAGTTTCTGAGACCATCACACTGCCTGGCCGGATCAAACCAAACGTCCATCTAGTCCAGCAAAGGGTTTCTGAGAGCAGATGCCCAAGGGCAGGGTGTGAAGAGCGCAGCCTCCCTTGTGATGTCTCTCACGCTTTGATTCCTCTGTGGAAAGCAGTATATAAATCTGAGTGGTAAAATAAATTTAAAAATACCAGATGTCCAGCAGCGGCTGGGGGCTCTGATGCCAATGGAGCGATGAATTCGCTCCAGGTTTCAGTCTGAACGCTGAAGGAGCTATCCGGCCTTGGCGAGCACCTTTAGAGTCCTGGCTGAAACCCAGAGTGGATTCGTCGCCGCTCCGACGTCAGAGCCTCCAGCCTCCCCTGCAGGTACACCTCCCCTGGATACCAGGTGGCGTTTCCATTGTAGCAAATAGCCACGCGTACACCATGTTTTTGTCTTATCCTTTTTAAAAGCCATCTGGGGTCGCAGCCATCCCACCCCCCACGAGCATTGGGGACAGGGTGGAAGTGTCTAGGAACAGGCAT
Source organism: Anniella stebbinsi (assembly GCA_029215795.1). Classification (NCBI taxonomy): domain Eukaryota; kingdom Metazoa; phylum Chordata; class Lepidosauria; order Squamata; family Anniellidae; genus Anniella; species Anniella stebbinsi. The sequence goes on from JARDYH010000001.1 coordinate 369,012,526, forward strand.
GGGACGGGGCGGTTTGCCCGGGCATACCTGGGAGAGAAGAGGTCGGAGGAGGTTTGAGTGGGTGAGGTGTGGTGGCTTGGCAGCAGGATACTTGCTCGGTCTGGGCCCTACATCTCTTTTCTAGGGCCCCGGATCTATTTCGCAGAACCCTGAGTGTCCCAGGGGGGAATTTTCAGGGGCAACTGCACACATGTTTTGGTAGAAAAAAGGCTACAAACCCCAGCATTCCCCCAGCCAGCCAGGACTTTTTTTCTGTCTAAACGTGCATAGGATTGTGTCCTAATTTATTTCATTTGAGATTATCTGGATGAGAAATTAACTGGCTGGCTTCGTCTCCTGTAAAATTTAAATAAACCCTAGAAATTATTTCTATATTAACACATGCAGATTATACACCAATTTGTGCCTTGGCCCCAAATCTCTTCATGCCTAGCAATGCCCCTGATTGGCAGGGTGGGTGGGCTTGGGGCATCCCCGCTTTTCGGGGGCTCCAGCTGTTCCTTGCAGCTTCTGTGGGATTTTGTACATGCACAAGATTCTGATGTTTGCAGTGCGATCTTTGGGTGCGATCCTTGAACAAGAGATTCCCTCTTCTTCATCTTCATTTAGGACCACAAAGTCCCAGGTTGCTCTTGGTTTATTTTAAAATCTCGTCCGCTTGGAGAGAGAAAGAACAGCCACCCGAGGCAGTCCCTGTAGAACAGCGATTCCTGTGAAACAAGAACTAATGTAGATGAATCAATAAGAGCAGCTATTGCCGGCTGGGGAGTCCGCAGTCCAAAGTTTCCCTCGGCCGGGAACTCACCGGATGGCCTTCTGCAAGCCAACCTGTCAGCCCCCTGTCTGTGATGTCGGTTCATAATACTGAGCTACCGGCAAGGCATTTCATACATCTGGCTTACATCCACTTGAGCCTTTCCCACAGAGTGTTGGGCGGATATCTGATTATGGGTTGTTAGTGCAGAATGATTTATTATTATTATCTCTCTTGTCTCGCTCGTGGCGGTTTTTCTAGGTGAATGTGTCAGGCTTTGCCAAGTCATGCTGTCTTTTACTGATTCAGAAATTTCCTGACTATTGAACATGTTTTAAGTATGACTGCTTTCTTGTTGTTGTTGTTGTTATTATTATTATTAATAATATTAATATTAATTATATTTATATACTGCCTCACTGCCAAAGCTCTCTGGGCTGTTTACAAAAATTAAAAACATTGAACATTTAAAAACCAATATACAAAATTTAAAACCATAAATTGTTGGTGTGGATGTATTATTATTATTTAAATTTCAAGATAAAAACCCTCACCAAAGGTGCAAAAGAGGCATTTGTAATGCCAGTGAGCATTCCGGTCAATGTTGGTTTTTATAGGTCCCCTCTACAAGAATTGGCCGATTATGCGCATCTTCTCGCAATTGCTTTTACGCCTAATCCCTATACACGGGAGGCGGTGAAGTGCATTACTGGTTGTATGAAACGTGCTTTAAAGGTGTTTAAATGCAGAGAATCGCTTGTTTACATAGTCATAAGAAGCTTCCACTCCTGCGGTAAATTAAAACTTGCTATTTAACGCGCCTACGATAATGCGCATCATCGGACAGAAAAAGCGCCTCAACCCCCGATTTGCGCTCCGTTCAGGTGGAGGTAAAATCGGTAATGCGCTTTGAAAGAGCTTTAAATCGCTCTTGTAGAGGCACCCAGAATCACATTGCAAACTGGTTGAAGCATGAGACACTTTAAAGCCTTCTTCTGGTAAGTATTCCTGAGAGGAAGGAAGCGTGGGATAAATAGCAGGAAAAGGTGCAATTGCAAGCCCGCTCTGGCATGTTTGGAGTTCTTTTCCCTCCTGTTTCCAGCCTGGAGCCAGCGGCGTGTCGTGTTGGGTGCATTGCAACATCCATTGCAGTGAGTGGAAGGCCTGCCCAAACTAGGGTGACCAGATAAAATCCAGGTCAGGGCTCATGTAACTTTAACGTTGTAGAGAAAAGGGAATTTCAGCCAGTGTCATTTGTATGCAATTAGTGCCTGGTGAAATTCCCTCTTCATCACAACAGTTAAAGTTGCAGGGCCCTGCCTTCTTTTGTATCTGGTCACTCTAGTATAGTGCCTGCACCCTTAACTGTTGTGATGAAGAGGGAATTTCATCAGGAAATAATTGCATACAAATGACTCTGGCTGAAATTCCCTTTTCTCCTCAACTGTTAAAGTTACATGAGCCCTGACCTAGATTTTATCTGGTCAGCCTAGCCCAAACGCCCCCCTTAGACTGAGAGCCTTTTGCCCTGCTCCTCCCCGGGGCACCTGCGCAGAGGCTACTCACACACAGATCCTGTATACTGGGGAGGAGAGGGGACAAACCTCCTGTTACTGTGGGAAGAGGTGCAGACAGACCAAGTGTGTGGCGGCGTCCCAAACACAACGTGTGGCTTCAGGCTGGCAAAAGTAGTGGGGCGAGAGGCTCAGTCAGGCCCTATGGCAGCCCTTTGAACGTGTGGGCTGTAACTCGCATCATCCTCATTATTGCAGTACAGATAGGTCAATGGGGGCCAGTTACCATGCCACCAGTCCTCATTGTTCATTCATAGAATCATAGAATAGTAGACTTGGAAGGGGCCTATAAGGCCATCAAGTACAACCCCCTGCTCAATGCAGGGATCCACCTTAAAGCATCCCTGACAGATGGTTGTCCAGCTGCCTCTTGAATCCCTCTAATGTGGGAGAGCTCACAGCCTCCCTAGGTCATTGGTTCCATTGTCGTATTGCTCTAACAGTCAGGAAGTTTTCCTGATGTCCAGCTGGAATCTGGCTTCCTATAACTTCAGCCTATTATTCCTTGTCCTGCACTCTGGGTTGATCGAGACGAGATCCTGGCCCTCCCCTGTGTGACAACCTTTCAAGTATTTGAAGAGGGCTATCATGTCTCCCCTCAATCTTCTCTTCTCTAGGCTAAACATGTCCAGTCCTTTCAGTCTCTCCTCATAGGGCTTTGTTTCCAGACCCCTGATCATCCTCGTTGCCCTCCAGCTTGTCTGCCTCCTTCTTGAAGTGTAGTGCCCAGAACTGGACACAATACTCAAGATGGGGCCTAACCAGTGCTGAATAGAGGGGAACCAATACCTCGTGTGATTTGGAAGCTATACTTGTATTAATGCAGCCCAAAATGGCATTTTCCTTTTTTGCAGCCACATCACACTGTTGGATCATATTCAGCTTGTGATCTACAACAATTCCAAGATCCTTCTCGCTTGTCGTATTGCTGAGCAAAGTACCCCCCCATCTTATAATTGTGCATTTGGTTTCTTTTTCCGAGGTGTAGAACCTGACATTTATCCCTATTAAATTTCATTCTGTTGTTTTCAGCCCAGCGCTCCAGTCTATCAAGATCACTTTGAATTTTGTTTCTGTCTTCCAGGGTATTAGTGATCCCACCCAATTTTGTGTCATCTGCAAATTTGATAAGCATTCCCTGCACCTCCTCGTCCAAATCATTAATAAAAATGTTGACGAGCACTGGGCCCAAGACTGAGCCCTGCGGTACCCCACTCGTTACCTCCCCCCAATGTGAGAAGGTACCATTGATAAGCACTCTTAGAATCTGATTCTATAGCCAACTGTGGATCCACCTAAGAGTTGTTCCATCTAGCCCACTTTTCACTAGTTTGTGAATCAGAATGTCATAAGGCACTTTGTCAAAAGCATCACTGAAGTCAAGATATACTATGTCCACAGCATTCCCACAGTCCACAAGGGAGGTTACCCAATCAAAGAATGAGATCTGGTTAGTCTGGCAGGATTTGTTCTTGACAAATCCATGCTGGCTTCTTGTAATCACTGCATTGTTTTCAAGGTGCTTACAGATGGACTTCTGTATAATCTGCTCCAAAATTTTCCCAGGGATGGATGTCAGACTAACTGGTCTGTAGTTCCCATGTTCCTCCTTTTTGAAGATAGGGAGAACAATCTTGCTGCTGGGTTTTGGACAAGATGATGCTAAGAGAGTGGCTTGCCAAAGGCCATCTGTTCATGGCAGTGGCAGGATTTGAACCAGGGACTTCTGAATTCAGGACTCAGTCTCTTAGATGCTACATTAACAGCAGCCTTAGAAGTGGGGGGGGGAGAGGAAAGGGTGCTTTAGCGCAGGGGTGGGCAGAAGGTAGCTCTCCAGATGTTTGGGGCGTCAACCCCAAGAACCCTCTGCCAGTATGGCTAATACTCGGGGAGCTGAACTCCAACACAGCTGTAGAGTTACTTTCCGCCCACCCATTAGCATGGCATCCTACCAGCCTTCCCCAACCTGGTGCCCTCCAGATATGTTGGACTACAACTCCCATCATTCCCATGATGAGACATTGCTGGCTGGGGATCATGGGGGTTGCAGTCCGACACATCTGGAGGGGCCCAGAAGACTGCATCGTACCAGTATGAGCAGCTCCTGTAGACAGACCTAGGAAGAATGGTCAGAAAGCGGGGAAGGAGCAGCGAAGGGAGGCCGGGAGAAGAGGTCTGACGTAGGCAAGCAAAAACCACAGCTACAAATTTACCCTGGAATGTGAGCCAGACCGTCAATGGCTTCCTATGCTCTGCTCAGCCCCTATAAACTCAGAACCGTCTTGTCACAATCCCTTTAAGTCAGCGACATCTAGAATCTTTGGAAGTGTTTCCTGCATTAGGGGCTGCGCATAACACTCTGCCTTCTGCAGATATTCCAGCTTCAAGGACGGATCCCGGCATGTCCTCTGCTGACAGTTATTGGCTGGGATCCGTGTTCAAGGGCCAAAATGTGTTACTTCCTCAAAGGGTTATCTCCTGCCCTAGGCGAGTTATGACACTTCTCATTACGCCTATAATCCGGGAAGTATGCATGCGGGACGCTGGTCTTATCTCCTCGCTTTCCAGCTGCCAAGTAGAGGAGGGTTGAGCCATTTTGGGATGGACGGGAGATGTACAACAGTAATAATGTTTGAAGGGGAAATAGCTGACCCCCCCCCCCCAATGTGGCTCTTAAAGACACGCCCTACCCAAGAGCATTTGCAGATGGTCCGTGACCATGTTTTAAAATTAGCACTAAAGCTGTGCTTGAATCCAGATCAGGAGTCTGGAAACGAAGCCCTATGAGGAGAGACTGAAAGAACTGGGCACATTTAGCCTGGAGAAGAGAAGACGGAGGGGAGACATGATCGCACTCTTCAAATACTTGAAAGGTTGTTACAATGAGGAGGGCCAGGATCTCTCCTTGATCATCCCAGAGTGCATGATGTGGAATCGTGGGCTCGAGTTACAGGAAGCCAGATTCCGGACGGACATCAGGAAAAACTTCCTGACTGTTAGATCAATACGACAATGGAACCAATGACCTAGGGAGGTCATGAGCTCTCCCATACTAGAGGCATTCAAGAAGCAGCTGGACAACCATCTGTCAGGCATGCTTTAAGGTAGATTCCTGCACTGAGCAGGGGATTGGACTTGATGGCCTTATAGGCCCCTTCCAACTCTACTATTCTATGATTCTATGTTAACGGGGACTGGCCAAAGAGTCCACATCACACCAGTACTTTTCCAGCTGCACTGGCTGCCAGTCCTGGTCGGGCCTGATTCAAAGTGCTGGCATTAACATTCAAACCCCTAAATGGCTTGGGGCCTTCTATATGTACCTGCCGAGACCCTAAGATCATCTTCAGGGGTCCTTCTCCATGAGCCCCTGCCAAAGGAAGTGAGGCAGGTGGCTACCAAGAGGAGGGCCTTTTCTGCTATGGCCCCCTGGCTGTGGAATGAGCTCCCAAGAGAGGTTTGCCTGGCACCTACATTGTACTGTTTTCAGCGCCAGATGAAGACCTTTTTGTTATCCCGATATTTTAGCATCCAAGTCTTTTAGCTCTGCTGTTTTAAATCTGTATGTTAAATCTCTGCATTGCTGTTAGTTTTTATATCATGTTTTTAAGCTTCCATGTTTTATATTTTATGCTGTACCTTGTTTTAATTTTTGTGAACCGTCTCGAGAACCATCCCGGCTATTGGGAAGTATAGAAAGGAAATAAACAAATTATTATAAGGACATCCATACTGGCCTTCCTTACTAGGTTGTGGTAAAGATGATAAGAGAAGAGCTTTTAACACCCGCTCAAATACTACATAACTGCTAAATAGTATGTTTCCTTTTTCATTCCAGGTCCGCGCCTTCATTAATTCTTTTTTCCCAAATGAAGATTTCAAGAAGGACCTTGATGCGCTGCGGTTTTTGTCTGCTAATTGCATCATTGACCCCTGGGTGTTTACCATCCTGCGCCCCTCCGTCCTCCGGCTGCTATGGTCCGTGCTGTGTTGCCGGAAAGGCTTCAAGTCACGGACTAAGAAGAGGCCGAGCCGGTCTCTCGCCAAACCGAAGCCCATCGGACAGATCGCCGGTTGCAGACAGTAGTTCCTCCCACTTAGGGGGAAGGCGTTTGGAAGTCCGTCTTCAAACGGCTGCTCAGGGGAACGGCGGAACCACAACTGGAATTTTGCGCTTTCAGGTTAACAGGCCCACCGGGCACGGAAGTGGGCGACAGCCTGACTGATCGTATGCTTTGTTTATCAGGGAATGGGGGACTTGGGAGGGTCGTCCAGAATGTCTCCGCCCTAGCAGCCCATCAGGAAATATCTGGATGTTGGCAGTAGACTCGACAAATGGATACGAAGGCAGAAAACGGACTTATGCAAAGTCCGGCCATTGGTCTTTCTAGCACATCAGTGGCTCTCCAAGGATTCAAGCAGGGGTCTTTCTTCCCAGCTTTCCCTGGAGATGCCAGGGATGAACCAGTGGCCTTCTTGCATGGCGTTCAGGCAGGGAGGGAGAGAATCGTCCCCCTTAAGACACTTGAACATGAGCAAACCGGTCAGTACCCAGAGGTGTTTATCTTCCACTGTTCCTTCTCTCTGACAAAGTCTGGGACCAGTGCGAAGCTGAGCATGCACGCTACATGTGCGGTTGTTTGATGACATTGGATATTTATATCGAGGCAAGTGTGAAGCCAAGTACGTCAGGGTTAGTGATTTGCTGGGAGTGTAAATTACAGTTGAACTGCAGGAGCAGGTCTCAGCAGAACTGTATCCAGTTGATAAATAAAAAGTGAGCAAACCTACATTAGCCAAAGATACCTTAAACCAGCTTGCCCCAACCTGGTAACGTTGAACTACAACCAGCGGAGGCTGGTGGCTCCAATGTCAGTGGGGTGGAGAAGCCGTTCCAGGTTTCAATCAGAACTCTAAAGAAGCTCTCCGCATTGTGAAACAGTGGGACAGTAAAGCAGTGGGATTTTGACTGACACCCGGACTCACTGTCCCACTGACATCAGAGTCGCCAGCCTCCGCTGGCTGGAACTCCCATCATTCCCAGTCTGGAGTTGCAGTCCCACACATCTGGAGGGCATCAGGTTGGAGACATCAGCCTTAAATGAATCTTTAACTTTGTGGTAGAAGCAATGCAACGGAACACCTCCACCTTTTCACTGCCTCTGAATTCTGGTTGGCATCGTCGTAAAATCTCTTGCGCCACAACCTTGAGCAGGCTGAATCCTTTACTGAGATCTTGTCAATCTTATACCTAATACACGCCATCGGCACACAGGGAGGGAGGGAGGGAGGGCGATCCCGGAAGTACCTAATACACACCATTGGCTCTCAGGGACCAGCCGGGGGCCATTCCAGGCAAGCAGCCTGGTGTAAAAACGGCCTTAAGCTACCAAATTCTCTGTATGGAACACAAATCAAGACAGGAGATGTTTGCACGTGCCCGACGGAAAGGGTGTTATTTACCAGTGCACAAAATGGCTAGTGAAGACTTCCCCTTTAGCGCTTCTTATTTTTATTTATTTATTTATTATTGACAGTTCTATACTGCCTGATTTGCTAAAAAGCCTCCAAGGCTAGATAGCGGTGTTCAGCTCGCCATAGGACGAGAGGAGCGCACAACCTTTTCACCTCCCCAGGCAGGTGTGGACTGGGGGGGGATGCACATGGACGCACGTGTGAGCACATGCTCATAGTTCTCCCCCGCCCATCCGCCCCCCAGAGAGGCTTTTTGGTGTGTGGGGGGGGCAGGGGGTTACAAGGGGCTGCAGGAATGAGGGCGAGTCAGAAACATCCCTTCATCAACTTTCTTGAGTTACCTTAGGATGCAAGCTGTTGTTTCTATATGAAGCTGCATATAATTCAAAATGATTGGGGGGGGGGGGGTGCGATTTGTTCATTTTTAAATTGTTTTTGTCTAAGAAACACGGACGGGTTCAACATTTTTGTGTCTGGCGTCACGTTTTATCCCTGGGTGCCTTTCCTGTGCTCCTGTGCATGCCTACTCAGAAGGAAGTCCTGTTGCATTAGAATAATGAATGCAGGCTGCAACATGTAGCTTCCCTTCACAGAACTTTTTGACCAAGTCATCCTGGGACATAAGGCCAATTTTGCGTGTTTGTGTGTGTAGCCTTGTGCATATCAAGCCAAAGGCCGTGGGCTTGTTCAGATGTCACACTAAGCCTCCATGGTTTGCGTGTTTGAGCGAACCGTGGTGGCTTGGCGTGTTGTGCGGGAGGAGAGGGCTACCAAACCACCGAGGCAGACCACTTCCTGGCAGCAGGGTGAAGGGTCCCCAGGGTGGCTTCCCACGACGTGCATCAGGCTTCCCGGTGGTGAAAACGTGCTCCGGGTACCTTGTGGGCCGCAACCAGAGAGACATCTGGCTAGACTGTCTCACATGTACGGCAACGCTCTAGCCAGCACAGACTTTCTCTGTGGTCATCGCACAGCGACAGCTGGAGGGGCCAGGGCGCACCATTTTCTAGCCCCACAGCTGCTGGGATAACCGGCAGGGGCGATGGGGGGGATGACGTGGGAACTACGGAGTGGGAAGGGGTAAATAAACCACGGCGCACTGCGTGGTTCCCGGTTGTGTGATGGGTGCACATTTCGTGGTTTTCCCAACCCTGCTCTCATGGTTCATTCCCCTAACGCCCCTTGCCCAAGCTGTGTCTGGATGGGGCCAGTATAAGATGGATGAAGAATTTGCAGCCTGATTACGTCACAAAGAATTTCCTATTTGCACAATATGCAGATTGAAAGTATATATATATGGGAAATGTGTTGTGTGTATGGAAGTAATCGACATAAATGTGATGTCTTTTTTTTTCCTTCTGTATTTTTTTTAAAAAGTAGAACATTATAATAAAGAGTTGTCTTCATCATTCTAATTCTGTCTGGATTCTAATTTGTAAACCAACATTTACATGGAAGTTATTATTATCATCATCATCTTTATCAACAACAACAGTATCTTCTTTGTTTGGTCCATGCTTCCTTTTCCCTTTTTTTTTACAAGGTTTGTAAACCAATTCTCAGCTGCTGCTCCCGAAAGAGTGTGCAAAACATTTTAAAATTATGAATTAAATTTTTATTTCAAAACCAAACCTTAAAACTGAAATGAACATCAAAATCGTTTTGGCACAATCCATTCCAAAATAATTTCTGTCCCACTACCTTTTGGGTTTGCCTATGTTATAAAGCCTACACAATTTGTACTGGTTTCATTTATTCTTTTTACCCTTCTTCAATGAATACATAAATAAAACAAGTAATAACAAGACGTACATCAGGGTTGATTCTTGGAAGCAGAATGAAAGAGACGGATCTTGGCATGCTAGGAGTTGTAGGACTTTTTTTTCTGTCTAAACATGCATAGGATTATGCCTTTATGCTAAAGTCCTAAAGGTTGAGAAGTAACTCAACAAGGGTAGGTAAGTATAGGACTGCCTATTAAAGCAAAGTCCATGTTTGGCATTATTAGGATAAGCGAATAAAACTCCCAGTTATCATACTGCCTTTATACAAATCTATGGTGCCAGTTCTGGCCACCACACCTAAAAAAAGTCATTGTAGAGATGGAAAAAGTGCAGAGAAGGGCAACTAAAATGATCAAGGGGCTGGAGCATCTCCCCTATAAAGGAAGGTTACAACATATGGGATTGTTCAGCTTGGAAAAAAGGAGGCTGAGGGGAGACCTGATAGAAGTGTACAGAATTATGCCTGGTGTGGAGAATGTGGAGAGGGAGACATTTTTCTCCCTCTCCCGTAATACTAGAACCCAACAGGGTCATCCCATGACGCTGATTGATGGAGGATTCAGGGCTGATAAAAGGGAGGACTTCTTCACTGCCACAAGATGTGGTGATGGCTGCCAACTTGGATGGCTTTAAAAGAGGGTTGGATCAATTCCCGGAGGAGGAGAACGCTATCCATGGCTACTAGTCCTGATGGCTCTGTGCTACCTCCAGGATCAGAGGCATTAAGCCTGTGTGCACCAGTTGCTGAGGAACATGGGCGAGAGGGTGCTATTGCACTCGGGTCCAACTTGTGGATTCCAGGTCGGCAGCTGCCTGGCCACTGTGTGAGCAGAGTGCTGGACTAGATGGACCCTCAGTCTGATCCAGCATCAGGGCTCCTCTTATGCAGGAGAGGCAAGGTTTGAATTGGGACTTCCCAGTTTGCAACTCAGGTTTCCTGGCCATTACAAAACAATACTGGCAAATTTCACTTAACGTGAGGAAAAACAAAGTTGAAAATGTTCTTAATTGCTTTCTCATTGAGGCACAAGGATTTTTTTTTCTCCGTTAAAGTAGGCAGTGGCGGCTGGCGGGGGAGAAAAGAAACTCTTATATAAATGCGGTCTGGTATTTTTAAACAATGTGAATAATGCAGCTGGGATTTCAAGGCTGAATGACAAAAATCCCCCCCCCCAAAAAAAGTCCCCCCCTTCATGGCGTAGTTCCCAGGTTAAAGGAATATGATTGGGCTGTACGTTTAGAAAGATCTGCTGTTGCAAAAGAAAACATCCAACCCCATTTTACTGACACTTGAATTTCGAGGTTTAGGTTTTCCTTCTTAAAAGAAGTTTTGAGGCTGCAGTCCTAGGCATGCTTACTGAGGAATACTTCCCACCGATCGCCGTGGAAGTTACTCCTGAGTAAATGTGCAAAGGCCAACATGCCATTTTTAAAAAGGCTACCCAGTGGATCGTGCTCTATGAATACATTTACGACTGTGTACTTTGCCTATCATTAACCACTGTGTGCCGGGTGTGACGCTAAGGGAGCCAGGTCATTAATATACACCATTTCAATAGGCCTTGATGGCAAGCAATTGGCTGGTAGCCAAGATTCACAGGATGTACATTGGCCTTTGCAAAACGTGGGTGGGCGGACAGGGAGGAATATTGTGCAACCGATGCGGTTGCAGCTCAGACCATGTTAGCATGAAGCATTGCTTGCAACTGTGATAAGTGGGAACAGCCCTTAACCTCTATGTGATGCCTCTAGGAGCTCAGGTTCTGTAAATGTCTGCAGTATACCCAGAATCAGACCCTATGACTGTTCGCTAGCCAAGCGCTTATCTTTACGAGGAGGAGAGGATGCCTGTATACATTGCAGGTATCCCAGGGAGGGCGTGTGGGGAGCCGCCTCGTCACAGCTGGCAACCGGGAACAGGTTGGGCACTTATACATCACCCAAAAGAAGAAGACCCCCAATTGGCATAACATTTGCAAATGAAGATGTAAATGCATAGGAGCACATTTCGAAATAACGGCTCTACTTTGTAAAAGAAATACAAAACATCTCAACGTCTTGCAGAAGAATACGGCAGTGTAAGGCTTATTACTTGCAATCTGCCGGACCGATTGTGCCCCTCCCAAATGGCCACGGTGCTGAATTAGGGTCTCGCGGCTCACCCAGGGTCAAGTCAATCAGGCAGAGAACACCTTGCTGGGCTAGGAAGAGGCAGGGGCTGCGAGGCTTTCCTTTTAAGTATTAGGGAAAGAAAATAAGTAAAATCCTCAGCCACATCCACCTAAAACGTAAGGTAAGCCCGCCGCCGCCACCGCTCCACTCTGAAGATATGGCATATGTATGTCAACGCAGGTGCTTCACAAGGAGGGAAAGTGGGGGGGGAGGAGGAATCGTCACAGAAAGAGGGTAGAGAAGGGGTGCTGCAAACCCCTCGGGACATGTAGGAAGACATAGAGGGAAACGAACCATGGCAAGTCAGCGAGCACCTGATAATCTGTCGTGGCTTAGCAAGCGATTAACCAACCCACCATGGTTTGTTCCCAGTGTGGCTTACGGTGACGTGCAAACTGGCCCCGTGCAATCCGGTGACCCGTGTACCTTGCTCAGCCTGCTGCCCGGGTGACGTTGATGGGCAACTACAGGCCCCTTTAGATGTTCTTTCTGATGCTTCTCTGTCATTAAACGGGGGTTGGACTGGACAGCCCTTCGAATAGAGGACACCTTCAAAATAGAGGGCAGTCCTCTGTAAAAGAGGACACCTGGCCACCCGAGGAACTCGAGCTGGGAACCGGGATGAAAATCCAGTAGGCAAATATGTGCATTCGGGGTGAACGTAAAAGGGGTGCCCTGCTTTGGTTGGGTGGGTGCGCTCACCACCGTGTGCAAAGTGCCTGGCCCCCCGCCGGCCATAGGGCCAATATTAAGGGCTTTTGCGCTCATGTCCTGCCTCATCACGGGTGGCATCTACGCAATCAGGGCAGCCAAAATGATCTCCTTTATACAGACCCAGCTTCTTCCCCGTCTCACCCATTTGGCCGGGTCTCCTCTTCCCTGGCCGACCTTGGGTCCACTTGGCTCATCTCTGCACCTCCCAGCCCCTTCCTACTTTTCAACCTCCTTTTTAATTGCTTCCTCTGAAAAGCAGCTGCCACCTTTGTGCAGCCTCCCCATGGGCCTGCCCGGAAGTGTTGACTTCCATCCCGTCGCAGCTATTTATAAGGAGGGGGGCATCTATTCACAATTGGATTTTCAACACCTGCAGCAGCAACAGCAGCTGGTGGCAAAGCCATCCAAAGGCAGAGAAGACGGACTGTTCCCGTGCAAGGGGAAGTTGGTAGTGACTCTGGACACAACAACTTGTAGCCTAGGACTTCTCTGTGCCACGTGACGGAAGGAGAAAAGCAGGGCAGGGGTTTCGGTCCGTTCTGAAGCAGAAAAGGGGGTCAGCTTTTTGGACAGACCACACTCCCTGAATCTTTATAACGGCAAGCCGATTGGCAGGGATGAAGCGGAATGAAATCTGGAAGCCGCGTTCCAAATATCAGGAAAACACGAGCGTCGCTTCAGCCTGCATGCACGGCACCGCATTTTGCCATTTTAAAGTTAAACTGGGGGGCAGGGGGGGCAGGAAAGGTTGATCAGCCCAGAGGTGGGAGAGCAAGCTGTGGTTTCTCAGGTGTGAGGCAAAGCCAAGGCACTCTGTGCGTGCCCAAGCACACATTTCCCTGCCGTACTCATTTTCTGTGCACAATGGGGGAAGGTTTCCATAAAAGAGCATTAAATATGTGCCACCCGTGAAAAGCCCTGTGGTTTTTGTGGGCTCCTGGCTCAGCTCTAAAAGGGCCTCTCTGGTGTGTGTGACCCCCTCTAGATGGATTCCGTTTGATGTCTGCTTAGCCAATTATGTGCATAAGCGCAGAAGCGCTTCAGCGCAAATGCTTGTATGCAGGAGGTAATTGAGCACTCAACAGGTGACCTTACCGGTTGTTTCAAATGCGCTTTACAAGTAGTTAATGTGGAGAATCACTTGTTCACATAGTCAAAATGCGCTTTAACGGCCGGAGCAAAATAAAACTCGCTATTTAACGCGCATTAAATAATGCGCATAATCGGAGAGAAAAAGCGCCTCAACTCCCGATTTACGCTCCACTCTTGTAGAGGTAAAAAAATTAATGAGACTTCAAAGAGCTTTAAATATCTAGTGTAGAGGCAGCACTGGGAGTTTCCGGACCTTGGAGAGCTCTCTTAGAATTCTGGCTAAAACCTGGAGCAGGTTCATCACCCTATAGACACTGGAGCCACCAGCTCCCCCTCTATATTAATAGCGAACTCAGTTCTCCAAACGCCGCTCTTTTTCTAACTTAAACAGTACCATCCATGCACAAGAAGGAGATATCAGCAGGTGTATACACAATCCTTGGGACGGGGGGGGGGGGGAGAGACGACCCTCAAGGGGGAATCCCTCCCAATGAAGTCTGAGCACGTTCAGTGGGTGTGTAATGCTAGCTGACTGGATGGCAAGACAAAAAATTGCATGGAGTGTCCTGGAAGCGGACCTGGGGGGGGGGGGGGTCAACTGCCCTCTATGCTGCAACATTTCGTTGCAGGTTCCACTTGTACTCTGAGAATTCTCTTTCCCAGGAGGCTTGGCAGAGGGCAAGCCTTTGCATATTTCCAAAGGAGGCTAAGGCTACATTCCTGTGTAAATTTAGCTGGGGGTACGTCCCCATTGAAGTCAGTGGGACATGCTTCTGAGCTAGCACGCATAGGATTGGGCTGCCTGAGCTATTTCCTGTGGGCAGTCAGAGGGTATCAGGGTTAAGCAACAAAAGCACAAAAAAAAAAAAAAACCCAAAACCGTGGAGGAAGAGATTTTATAGAGTCCTTTGACATTGTCAATAGACATGTAGACAGGGCAGATGCAGTGGGCATTATTTGGAGTTCCAAAAGGCTTTTGATAAAGTCCCTCACCAAAGACTCCTGAACAATCTTAGCAGACATGGAATAAGAGGAGAGGTCCTCTTATGGATCAGTAACTGGTTAAAGAACAGAAAGCAGAGAGTAAGAATAAATGGTAAATTCTCCTAATGGAGGGAATTAAATAGTGGGGTCCCACAGGGATCTGTATTGGGACCAATTCTTTTCAACTCGTTCATAAATGATCTGGAATTAGGAGTGAGCAGTGAAGTGGCCAAGTTTGCCGATGACATCAAATTATTTAAGGTGGTTAAAACACAAAGGGATTGTGAAGAGTTCCACAAGCTGGGAGAGGGGCATCCAAATAGCAGATGCGGTTCAATGTAAGCAAGTGCAAGTGCAAAAACAACCAACTTCAAGTATAACCTGATGGGATCTGAGCTAGCGGTGATTGACCAAGAAAGAGACCTTGGGGCTGTTGTGGACAGCTCAATGAAAATGTCAACCCAGTGTGTGGCAGCTGTAAAGAAGGCAAACTCCATATTAGGCATTATTGGAAAAGGAATTGGGAATAAAACTGCCAGTATCATACTGCCTTTGTGCAAATCTATTGTGCGACCACACTTAGAATACTGTGTACAGTTTTCATCACCACATCTTAAAAAAAGACATTGTAGAGCTGGGAAAAGTGCAGAAAGCAGCAATTAAAATGCTCAAGGGACTGAAGTATCTCTCCCATGAGAGAAGGTTTCAACAGCTAGGATTGTTCAGCTTAGAAAAAAGGAGGCTAAGGAGAGACCTGATACAGGGGTACAAAAATATGCGTGGTGTGGAGAATACGGTTAAGGAGACATTTTTCTCCCTCTCCCATAATACTAGAACCCAATTGGGGTCATTCCAAGAAGCTGATTGGTGGGAGATTCAGGACAAATAAAAGGAAGGACTTCTTCACACAGCACAGAGTTAAACTATGGAATTCACTGCCACAAGATGTGGTGATGGCCACCAATTTGAATGGCTTTCAAAGGGGGTTGGATAAATTCCTGGAGGAGGAGAAGGCTCTCAATGGCTACTAGTCCTGATGGCTAGGTGCTACCTCCAGTATCAGAGGCAGTATGCCTACGTGCACCAGATGCTGGGGAACATGGGTGGGAGGGTGTTGTTGCATTCATGTCCTGCTTGTGGGTTTCCCATTGGGGCAGCTGCTTGTGAACAGAGTGCTGGACTAGATGGACCGTTGGTCTGATCCAGCACGGCTGTTCTTATGTAGGACACCTTCAAAGAGAGGATTGGCCTTTGTAATGTAAGGCACATGGCTAAATGCATGTATATTTGGTACCATTTACAATGTGTGTTTTTGTCCCCATTTGAACTTATCCAACATGTTGGGGGGGGGGGGGTTGTACAAAAACAAATAATGGATGTTTTAAAAGGTTACACAGGAATAATGTGAAAATAAACTAAAGTGAATGGCAAATTAAGAAACATGATTGTACGTTTGGAAGTACAAAATTAATTCTTCAAAAATTAATAAAGTGAGAACACATTCCCTTGTGGGCCTTTTTTTCTTTCATGCTAATATAGTTCATTAAGGGAGCGATGGGTGAGACGCTCCATATTGGCAGGCTCCCACAGATGCTGCTGTAGCTTTCAAAACGTCTTTATTGCAATGGGGCTTGTGCAGGAGACCTTCCGAAAGGATTGCCCTCCTGCTTAGGATGACCATATGAAAAGGAAGACAGGGATCCTGTATCTTTAAGAATTGTATTGAAAGAGGAATTTCAGAAGGTGTCATTTGTATGCATGCAGTACCTGGTGAAATTCCCCCTTCATCACAACAGATAAAGCTACACTAGAGTGACCAGATACAAAAGAGGGCAGGGCTCCTGCAGCTTTAACTGTTGTGAAAAAGAGGGGATTTCACCAGGTGCTGCATGCCTACAAATGATACCTGCTGAAATTCCCCTTTCAATACACCTGTTAAAGATACAGGAGCCCGGTTCTCCTTCCATATGATCACCCTACTCCTGCTTTAATTTGAGCAGCTCTGTTTGTCCATTTGGATTTTCTGCTTCAGCTGCTGAAATCTCTTGTGGCAGCCCTGAATGTCGCTAGAGGCTCCTGCCAGGATAAAACGATGGAAACAATGAAAATTGCAATAAGAACATAAGAAGAGCCCTGAGGCTGGATCAGACCGAGGGTCCACCTAGTCCAGCATCTGTTCACACAGTGGCCAACCGGCTTTCGACCAGGGACCAACAAAGCAGGACATGGTGCAACAGCACCCTCCCACCCATGTTCCCCAGCAACTGGGGCACACAAGCTTACTGCCTTGGGTACTGGAGGTAGCACGTAACCATCAGGGCCAGTAGCCATTGATTAGTCCTCTATTTGAAGGGCTTCTCAGTTTAAAGATCAAGAACCACCAGAACAAATATCTGGACCTGGAAGTGGCCCGTGGACAGTGAGCACCTGGAGAACAGACTGAGCAAGACACACAGCTCACCTATCACTGTTTTCCCCACTAGGCTGAAATAAATTGCAATTCGATTTAAATCACCACGATTATTTCTAAATTTGCGTCTATACCAGTGGAGGCTAGCGGATCCGATATCAGTGGGGTGGTGGATCCACTCCAGGTTTCGGTCAGAGTCCTGACTGATTCTGACTGAAACCTGGAGCAATTCACTCCATTGCATCCCTTTTTGTCCTCTTTTGGAGTGATGGGTTTCCTCTTTTGGGGGTTGGGTTCAGACATGGCTACCTTAATTAACTGAAAAAGAGGCAACCAATTTTTGGCTAATTTGACACCCTTTCTGGTTCCCCCAGAGTCAAATGATAGAAGCCAATGCATTTAAGTTGAATATTAGATTTGCTTAGAGGCAAATAGCAGATAATCTTTTCCATTTCCATTCACGCGTCCATCGGTTGTTGGGTCCCCGTGGAATAGCCAATCAGAACAAAACCGAGCAGCGGTTGTTCAATTAGATGCCCTTATATCAGTTGCCTCCGTTATAGAGTGCAAATCCACGTCAGAAGGGATAAAATGTGTGATTAGCCCAACATCAAGACAGATTAGATTAAATTCAGAGCTCTTAAACTGAAGATGGGGAGATGTTTAATGGGACTTAAAACCTCTGAGTGCAAACTGAAGCTATTCTATTAATGTCAAAGGAGCTTTATCAATTTATGATGCAGCGCTTGAGCCAAAACATAAAAAGTAGAGTGGACCTGGAAAGAGATCCCAACAGTTACAGTTGCAAAGCTGCAACCGACCAAAAGGCTACAGAATCTGACCCCATCCATTAGACAGTGTTGTGTTTGAAATTACTGGACTTCCTGCCATTTTCCTTCAGGGGTTTGCCGTTTTTTCATTTGCTTTCTCCCCAATTAGTGCTTATATTATATTATTAGGAGTGCCTTATTCTCTCCCCTGGAGGTGCAGGGAATTCAGATCGGGAAGAGAGTTAAATACACCCCCGCCCGCCCGCCCTATGAGCCCCTGTTCCGATCAAATTCGGCCCCTCCCTGATGCTCCGATTTCCCATGCCCTTCAATGTTTACAGAATGAAATCCAACAGGGAAGAAGTTTGCAAGAAAAGCTTTTTCAATGAAGAGCGTCATCAGACGAGCATTTTATTGCACACTCTGCCCACTCCCAGTTTCGCATGGGTGCTTTTGACGACGCCATCCGCCTCCCACTCCTTCTGGTCTTCTTTCCGCAACAAATAAGACCCCCGTATATCCGATTTTGGGGGGAAAGCAAAATGTGCCACCATTTCCTACTGTGTGAAGGAAAAGCAATACAATAAAAATGCCACCTGAATGGGCCACATGGTTGATGACTCCTAAGAGGAGGGTAATTATAGTTCAGCCCGTCTCTGTTTACTTCCTCTTTCTTCCCCTGTGTGAAGAAAAAGGAAGTATCATGGGACAAAAGCTATGGAGCAAGACACGGTACGGAAACGCGATTCCCTCCCCCGTCTGATGGTGCTCGAAGAAATTGAAGAGGCAAGACAGATCTTTAAGAGACAAAGAGTTCCAGGCACAGGGGAGCAGCCAGAGAAAAGATAGAAGACGAGAGATCACCAAAGACACAAGAGATTATACTGAGCAAATAAATATTTTGATGTTATTGATGGGGACACTCCGGGGTCACTCCCTGCTCAGTAGGGTGACCCCATGAAAAGGAGGACAGGGCTCCTGTATCTTTAACAGTTGTATTGAAAAGGGAATTTCAGCAGGTATCCTTTGTAGGCATGCAGCACCTGGTGAAATTCCCTCTTCATCACAACAGTTAAAGCTGCAGGAGCCCTGCCCTCTTAACCAGATACAAAAGAGGGCAATAAAATCCTAATGCACAGGTGGTCAGTGTGTGTCAAGCTAGATATTGTCTAGTTTTATCGTTATGTTTTATTGCTGTTTTTATCTCTTTGTCAGAAGGAGGATGATATAAATTCTAATTTTAATAGTGTACATATATTAAAAAGAATTCCCAGTGTGGGACTTCAGTTATTTAAAAGCATTTATGAATTGCTTCCATTAAAAGACATTTCTAAGCAACATGCAAAACTGTAGTCTAAGATCATAATGAAATATTGTATATTATTACCGCATACAGAAGACGAGATTACCTTCCTGGGAATGTAAACTTTATCCAAACCAATGCTATTCTTAAACTTCATTGCATTTCTGCCACCACCACTCCCGCCACCCCCTCGCTCCCAACTTCCTCTCTTTTTGCATAACAGGGTCCTGGTTATATTTTCCTTAAAAACCCAGAAAATAATAGGACGTCATTACAGTTTTTCAGGTTCATTATCTTGATCAACTTAATTTCCACAGAAACATAATGTCAGAAGCCAGTAAAAAAAAAAAAAAGCAAACCAGAAACCTTCCATGCACAAAACAAAGAATGGGGGCAGGACACAATTTTAAAAACCCAAAGCAATAAAATTAATTGACTTGTCAACATGGATACAGAAGAGACAGAGGCCACAAAACTTTGAGCTCTGTCTTTTCCCTTCTCCTGCCCCCATCCACCCGCCCCCTTGCTGTTTAATAAAATAATCTAAATGTCAGGCCCCTTTTTCTCTTAGAAAAATTCCTTGCAACACTCAGTTGAAACAGACATTTATTCCAAGTTCTACCATTTGATTGCCAAGAAACCATCACTTTTTCTTCTTTATTTAGATTATACAAGCTATTTCCATTCATGAGACCACAGCCTAGCAGGCTGGGGTTTTAAATGTCAAATAAATGTCACATCCCTGAGTGGGGGGCGAGGACAGGACTGAGCCCCTGAAAATGGGATTTTTTTGTCCAGCTGGGAAGGAGATTTTGTGCCTCTGTAGGGATAATGATCGGTAATTGTACCTCCCCTCACCTAATTAGCCCACCCCACCCCGAAGCTTTTTCATACATTCGGCAATCCTCTATAGCAAATAAAAAGACTGTATATCAGGCAATAGCCAGTGGTGTAGAGGTAAATCTTGAAGGGCAGGCATTCAATATCACAGTTCCCATAGCCAAGGCATCAAGTAGAATCCCATAATGCAGGCTGATTTGTATATAAAAAAACACTCCTAGTAATTTTCATCTACAGTAGGGCCAGGGTTATTTTAAGAGCTTCTCTACATGAGCGATTTATTGCACACTCATAGAAGTTTGCAGGTCCTTTATATGATGCCTTCAACCTCCAGGACTTCTTCCATGCCTTCCCCCAGTAATCTCGCTTTTAAAAAGATCAGGGATAATGCACAATTTTAAATTATTGTGGGATGTCATGGGCCACTAGATGGCGCTGTTTTGTTTAACTTTATGGAGCATTGCCAAGAAGGGAAGTTTTCAATTACAAATCCTGTGGTCGCCGTTGGCTGCCATCTAAAGGAACTGTAGTCAATGTGGAAAGACCCCAGAAGAAGAAAAAATGTAAGGGTGCGGGGTTTTTCCTTAATGTAGAGATGCTTTAAAGCTACAGGGTCTTCATTGCCCATTCAAACCATCCCAAAAACACTCTGCATTGCAAGACGAGCCCTGGCTTCACTGCACCCCTGGCTATGGGGCCCCAAAAGTCCACGCTTTGAATGCGTCTGCTGTGGCTGCATTTGCACGAAGGCTTTGAGCCAGGCTTTGATTTCCATGGTCTGAAGGGCTCCGCTCACCCATGGTGCCTCCACCTGATTTTTGAGAATCCCACAGTCACCCTCCCCAGAGCTCACCCCATTCGGCGGGGTCCCCCGTGTCGCATTTTCAGGGGGCTGGGGAAGCTGCAGTGGGGAGGAGGGGGGAAGGGAGACCACATTCTCCAGCCCAGTTCCAGTTGCCTGGATTCAGACCTCAGCGTCTCAAACAGCAGCAGTTTATTCCAAAAGAAACGTCCGCAGCAAAGATCAGATGGGTTTGGGGGGGTCAAAGCCCCTCTGCCTCACAGCTGAGGGGTGGGAACATCACGTGTCAGTGGCAGGAGGGAGCGTGGGCTTTCTTGCAGAGTGGCTGGCCTTCCTGCGCTCCCTGTGACCTACCCTGGGCCCAGCCTCCATCCGAAGCAAAGTCACCACGGCCAGAAGGAGCAAAGAAGGTGGTGACCTTGGAGCAAAGGGAAACGTTGCGGTAAGTAAGCGACTTTTAAAAAGCGCCGTTGAGGGAGAAAAGCCCGTGGTGGCTGCAAGTTGGCAGCTGTGTCGTATAGACAACGCAGCGCCAATTCACAGCCATCGTGGGCTAAACAAGACGTATAGACAAACCCTTGGTTGTGTGTCCCAACAGAGCAGGCTCAAACCCGTGAAAGCTTCTGGCCCCATTAGCCTCTTCATCTTCAACGTGCCCCAGGATTCTTTGCTGCTTTCGGCGTGGTGGACCAGCATGGTTGCCTTTAGTTTAATCACATCCCATAAATCCTCGTCCCAAGCCACAATAAACCCTGAGCAGGTATCACAGGATTTGCACACACATTTCTTCCTGGATCCCTTTGCCCCCAGTCCCTCTCTGCCCTCCACCCTTTGTGACCCCGGCCTCCTCTTTTCTCCCCCTGCCCCCCACCCCGTCAGTGTCAAAACTGAGACTGTAAGCTCCTTGTGACAGGGACCTGTCTCCTGCCCATTGTCCTCCTCTTTGTTTTGTTTCTGCTACTCTCAAGGCCAGCCTTCTCCAACCTGGTGCCACCTCTGATGTGCTGAACTACAACTCCCATCATTCCCTGCCAGCATGGCCAATGGCCAGATGCGTCCAACACATTTGGAGGGCACCAGGTTGGGGAAGGCTGCTTAACGCCATCATTGATGGGGCTGAACAAGGACAACAGCAGCTGTGCGATGGTGCCAAAATCTCCTGCTGGCTGCTGTGTGCAGACTCCGGTTTATATCTGTCCAGGACCTGAATACAAACAGCTACTGGGAAATTGTTTCAGTAAGAGCTGTGGCAAGGATCCCTCGCCCTCTTTCCATCTGCCATCGCTTTACGCATGTGCCATGGTTTGCACGTAACAGCGACATTTGGTGGCGCGCGAGTCAAATTTGGTTTGCAGCAACAACCTACAAATGCCCCATTTGTAGGTTCTTAGTGTGACATCCAAACCTGGAAACTTTGGGTTAGTTGTGGGTTATACAACCCAAAGTTAACCCATGGTTGCTCTTAGGTTAACTTTGGATTGTTAAACCCATGAATAACCCAAAGTGTCTGGGTTCAGACATCACATTAACAACCTACAAATGGGGCATTTGTAGGTTGTTGCTGCAAACCAGAAGCAGCTCATGCATGGTGTGCATCCCCACAAATCATGGGTCAATTAACCCACGGTGTGTCGCTGAATGCTGTTGTTATGTGCGAACAGCTCCACTTTGTGAATTGGATCCTGCAGGACTGGGCGGAGCTCAATCTCCACCTGGTTTGTGGCCTCCTGCAGGGCGGCATCAAGGATCAGTATCACTGAGCACCTTCCAAGACCTGCCCCTACCAGCAAGCCAACGGCCAGCCTTTGGACCCCATGCTCCACTTCATTCTCCCTGTTCATCTGACCCCTCTTATCAAGAGAGCAGAGATGGCGGCAGCCTCCCTGCGGGTGTCTTTACGATGCCACTTTGCTGCTTGGTTCCCACAAAACCCCGCAGCATCTCAACTGCGGGGTGGGAATGATAAACCCCGCTGGCAGCAGGGAGCGCAGGCTATCTGGCCGGAAAAGCTGCAGTGCCGGTGGCCATTCGGCTCATCGAGCCTACCCCCTGCCTTCCCATGCTTACCCGGGCCTACCCTGGGCTTCGACCCACCCCCAGAAAAGCCCCCTGCCTGAACCCAAACAGAGGTCACCACCGACAGACGGAAGAAAGAACACGGTGATCTCAGAGCAACTAAAACAACCCCAGTAAATCAACACTGCAAAAAAGCACAGTTTCGGGGGGAGGAACCCAACGTGGCTGCGAGTTGCCGGCTGCGTCATATAAACAACACAGCGCCGCAGGGCAGACAAGCCCCCTCTCTCTGGGCAGCTGGGCAGATTGCTAGACAGAACAAGATCGAGGAGACAGAACATACTGTGAAGAGCAAAACTAACTTTCTGGCCTTGCATCGCACATTTTAGTGCAAATATTAAGACACAATAGGGTTCAATCCAGCAGACTGTCATGCCATGGGGTCTTCATCTTTGAAAGTGTCTTCTTTCTAGGCAAACGGGCAGCAGAAAGAGGAGGCTCAAGACCTCCCACACACACATACACACATGCATTGCCGGCACTGGCTTGGTGCCCAAATACTTAGGATCTCTTTTATCTTCCCGTTGAATCTTTAATGCACAGAGCAGATGGAACCTTAATTCCCTCTTCCAACAAAGACGAAATCCTTCTTCATTTGGTTTCTGACTACAAGCCAGATTGGTCAGAGGTCCTGCCGCTGAACAGAATGATGGCTTTGCTTTCTACAACAACATCCTTCACAAACAGCTTTCCCCCTCCCCCCCCACCTCCCACGCTCTCATCCCGCCCCTCCTCCCTCCCTGCCCTGTGTCCGGTCCATCAGCCAAGGGTTGCTTATGGTCCAATTAACGTCCCGCATCCCTTATCGATGGAAGCGAATAAGAAACAGAGGGATGAATTAATGAGGATGTTTATCAACCCAAGGAAGGCCCTAATGACATTAAAAGGCTTCTGTGAAAATGGGGTGGTGAGAGATAATGCAATCACGGGGGGGGGGGGGACCACTTCTGCTCCTTGCGAGCCGGCCAGGGTCTGGCCAGAGGCAGCTGCAGCCAGGAGTCATTGAGCAGCAGCAGAATGAAATGAAAACCAGCTGTGCGCTGGAAGCTGCAACCCAAAGGAAGCCAACGCTTCCCCCAGCCTGGGGCCCTCCAGCTGTACTGGACTACAGCTCCTATCATTCCCAGTCAGGATGGCCAGAGGAGGCCATTTAGTAGATCCACAGCTGTAGCCACCCATCAGGACAGGAACCGTGAAGGTTCACTCGAGGATGGAACTGATGAACAGAGGTTGGGCAACCTTGGGCAGGGTGACCCTATGGAAAGGAGGACAGGGCTCCTGAATCTTTAACAACTGCATGGAAAAGGGGGATTTCAGCAGGTGTCGTTTGTAGGCATGCAGCACCTAGCGAAATCCCCTCTTCATCACCACAGTTAAAGCTGCAGGAGCCCTGCCCTTATGACCAGATATAAAAGAGGGCAGGGCTCCTGCACCTTTAACTGCTGGGCTGAGGAGGGAATTACACTGGGTGCTTCATGCCTAAAAAGGACACCTGCTGAAATCCCCCTTTTCCATGCAACTGTTAAAAATGCAGGAGCCCAGTCCTCCTTACCACGTGGTCACCCTACCCTTGGGACTGAGCACAAGCCTGGTGCTGCACGCTTCCTTGTCACCTTCCTCGCCTTCGGCCTAAACTCATCACTTTGCCACTGAGCCAAACCATCGCTGGCTGTCCCATCTGTTGGCATGGAGTGATCTGAGTCCACAGGCCGGGTTCGGAGGGATTATTCGAGCCGAAGGTCATAGTTTGCGGCTTTCTTGAGAAGGCAGGAGGCTCCCCTGGGTGCTGCCCTCTGCCCATGTACGTTGTCTGCCCCCCCCAGCAGCATGCCAAACAGCTGGTTGGTGGGCTAGGGGGGGATGCAATGGCATGGGAACAGAGGCGGCTGAGGAGGGGCGGGCTGGGGGGGGCCTCCCCACATACCTAGGGTGGCCCTGCATGAATCGCCCAAAAGGAAGACACGAACTGTATAAAATTGGTATGCGCTAATGTACATGCACAGATGCAAATGCAGAAATGATCATTCTACTTAAAATAGAAATACTGTACATCTCACCGTAGTGGGGACGTCTGTAACCAGGTGACCTGTGTGCCTTACCTGTTCAGTCTGCTATCCAGGTGCTGATGAAGGGCAACTCCAAGACCCTTGAGCTCTTCCTTGAGAAGGTTCTTTATCTTTGAACCAGATGAGGCATGGAGAGCCCTTCAAATAAAGGACTGTCCTCTGCAAAAGAGGACCCATGGCCACCCTATGATAACAGCCTCCCCATCACTGTGACTGTGTGACTGTTGAGGAGGTGACAGGGGTGCCAAACTGGGGGGGGGGGGAGCTTTGGTGATCATGGGAGTGGGTGTTTTCTGCAGACAGGGGGGATGGGAGACTAGAAAGAAGTCAGCGGCCACTCCAGCCATGGCCCCAAGCATGCAGCCTCCGATCCACGGCTGCATGCTACCCTCCAGGGCCAAAGGTTTCCCACCCCCTTTTTACACAAAGGGCAGCTTCACCGTCTATTCTGCAGCAGATTCAGTGGCAGACAGAGGCAGGGGAAGCTGGGTAGGCTGACCAGATAAAATCCAGGTCAGGGCTCCTGTAACTTTAACAGTTGTAGAGAAAAGGGAATTTCAGCCAGTGTCATTTGTATGCAATTAGTTCCTGGTAAAATTCCCTCTTCATCACAACAGTTAAAGTTGCAGGCACTATACTAGAGTGACCATATACAAAAGAAGGCAGGGCCCCTGCAACTTTAACTGTTGTGATGAAGAGGAAATTTCACCAGGAACTACTTGCATACAAATGACACTGGCTGAAATTCCCTTTTCTCTACAACTGCTAAAGTTACAGGAGCCCTGACCTGGATTTTATCTGGTCACCCTAAAGCTGGGTGGCTGCAGAACAGCTGCAAGTAGCCGGGGGATGGCGTGATTTGCAAGGGAGAAGGGGGTGGCGTGGAGCGGGGAGCAGGACCCTTCCTCCACCCACTGTTCTTCCCCTGCCAACCCGCACCAGCCCCATATCTCCTTCCCCCACCAACCTATAGCATGCCAAACCTATAGAATTCTCCTGGGACTCCAGCTAAAGGAAAAGGGATTGTGGGGGGAGGGGAGAGTTGGATAGGGTGACCCTATGGAAAGGAGGACTGGGCTCCTGTATCTTTAACAGTTGTATTGAAAAGGGAATTTCAGCAGGTGTCATTTGTATGCATGCAGCACCTGGTGAAATTCCCTCTTCATCACAACAGTGAAAGCTGCAGGAGCCCTGCCCTCTTTTGTATCTGGTCACTCTAGTATAGCTCCTGCAGCTTTAACTGCTGGGATGAAGAGAGGATTCCACCAGGTGCTGCCTGTGTACAATGACACCTGCTGAAATTCCCTTTTCTTAACAACTGTTAAAGATACAGGAGCCCTGTCCTCCTTTCCATATGGTCACCCTAGAGTTGGAGGGGGCGCAGAACCTCTTTCAGCCCGTGGGACTGACTCTCGGGGACTGCATCCCAGTGGTGGGTGGTGCCAAAGACAAAAGGGCAGGGCAGGATGCCAAAAATACCAGCATGTGGTAGCTTAAAGCTCTTCCTGCCAGGGACTAACCCTTAGTTAGGAGAGGCATTTCAGCCTTTAAGAATTGGGGAGGGGGGGCCTGCAGAAAACTGGGAAACCAACAAGTGATTGGTACAGTGCCTCTACAAGAGGCATTTAAAGCTCTTTCAAGGCGCATTAAAAAAATTACCTCTACAAGAACGGAGCGCAAATTGGGCGTAGAGGCGCGTTATCTCCCCGATTATGCGCATTATCGAATGCGCGTTAAATCGAGAGTTTTATTTTGCTCCGTCCGTTAAAGCACATTTTGACTGTGTTGAACAGGGTGAGTTGTCTCTGAAAAAATCCCCCGTTTCTTAGGGTGACCCTATGGAAAGGAGGACCAGGCTCCTGTATCTTTAACAGTTGTATTGAAAAGGGAATTTCAGCAGGTATCCTTTGTCTGCCTGCAGCACCTGGTGAAATTCCCTCTTCGTCACCACAGTTCAAGCTGCAGGAGCTATACTAGCATGACCAGATACAAAAGAGGGCAGGGCTCCTGCAGCTTTCACTGTCGTGCTGAAGAGGGGATTTCACCGGGTGCTGCCTGCCTACAAACGGCACCTGCTGAAATTCCCTTTTCTAGACAACTGTTAAAGGTACAGGAGCCCGGTCCTCCTTTTCGTATGGTCACCGTACACCGTTCCTGTAGCAATTCCAGGAAGGGAGTGTGGGGTGAGGTTCAGAGGACACTTGCTTGCTGAGTTCCACCATCAATTAATTGTTGGGGGTGGTTAAGAGGTGAAGAATAAAGAACTCCCCCTCTTTCCCACCCACCCCCCACTTCCTCCCACATTTCCTTGCAGGTTTCCCATTTGCTATTCTAGTAATAGGCATTTAAAAGGCTACCGTCAGGTCTTTTTCAAAGCCAAAGGCAGGATTGCGTGGCTCTCCTACATTTCTATGGGGCAGCAGGAGGAGAACTTCCCAGTGGACTGTGGCCCGGGCGTCCTGCCGTAAGGGCTGCACAACTTCTGAAATCTTCCAAATATAAGCTCTTCTGCTAGTTTTCAGTAGCCCCGATTCTACTTTAACAGAAGTGCACATGGCATCACAGCAGCTGGAAAATTCTTGGCAAAATGGAGATTTAGGCAACCTTATGTTTGGGAAATATGAATAAACATTGCTGAGAAGCTGAATATTATTTAAAAAATATTGCCAGGCATATCTAATTTATTCATGTGTTCTCAGAAACATAGAAAAATAGTTGTTTTCATTAAATCCTGCTCATCCCAAATAAGCCAGTCTGGGGGGGGGGGGGAATCCCAGGAAAGAAGAATGAGGTCCGGGAACATTTGGCTATGATGGTGGGTCTTATCAGCCCTTAAATTGGTGCCTTATTGAGGCTGGTCAAGCAAAGCAACCTACAATTTTTTATTATTGCATTTACATCCCGCCTTTTTTCCTCCAAGGAACCCAAGGCAGCATATATAATCCTCCTCTCCATTTTATCCTCACAACAACAACCCTGTGAGGTAGGTTGGGCTGAGAGTCTGTGACTGGCCCAAAGTCACCCACTGGGTTTCCATGGCCGAGTGGAGACTAGAACCTGGATTTCCCGACTCCCAGTCTAACACTTTAGCCACTACACCACACTGGCTCTATAAATAGTTGGCGAGTTGGTGGATGAAAACGTTATACAGGGTTTTAAGCAAAAATGGAATAGGGGATTTTCTCGTTTTGCCTAATCAATGGATTGCTGCTTTGGCTTTTATACTGTCATGTTGTGCATGATTCAGCACAAATGTTTGATTTGTATCTATTAAATGCCACGCCATCTCTTTAATAATGGTATATCTAATTAGACTAATTGCTGGCTTTAATATTTGCTGATGTAACACTTGCTCGTCTCAATTATCTACCTGTTTCTTGGAAATTCACAAATGATCACTGTAAATGGATTCCCTGCACCCTTTTGGCAGCTCAAAGAGCTCTATTGCAACATTGGAAGGATTGATCCTCACCTCCTATAATGCCATGGATTGAGGATCTTACAACATTTTCAGTATTTGAATGGGTGGCATGTAGATGCTACCTTCAAATGAATTTGGATATCTGGTCCACTTTTCTTGAAGCTTACGTATAATTGCTAGAAAGTTGTATTTTCATATATATGCATTTCATACATATTTATTGCTATAAATATATACAAATATATGTGCGTGTATTTAAATAAACTGGAGGGAAATACTTTAAAAGTGCAATTTCAGATTCATAAGATGTGAAGTTCCGACTTTGGAAGTCTCATCTTTGAAGGCTGTGGCTAGAGACACATGATTGTTGTTTATTTCCCCCAGCGCACAGGATTTTGCCTCACAGGAATCATAGAATAGTAGAGTTGGAAGGGGCCTATAAGGCCACCAAGTCCAACCCCCTGCTCAATACAGGAATCTACCTTAAAGAATCCCTGACAGACTGTTGTCCAACTGCCTCTTGAACGCCTCTAGTGTAGGAGAGCCCACCACCTCCCTAGGTCATTGGTTCCATTGTCATACTACTCTAACAGTCAAGACTTTTTCCTGATGTCCAGCCGGAATCTGGCTCCCTGTAACTTGAGCCCATGATTCCATGTCCTGCACTCTGGGATGATCAAGTTCTTTCAGTCTCTCCTCATAGGGCTTTGTTTCCAGACCCCTGATCATCCTTGTTGCCCTCCTCTGAACATGCTCCAGCTTGTCTGCATCCTTCTTGAAGTGTGGTGCCCAGAACTGGACACAATACTGAAGATGACACCTAACCAAAGCCAAACAGAGGGCAACCAGTACCTGACGTAATTTGGAAGCTATACTTCTATTAATGCAGCTCAAAATAGCATTTGCTTTTTTTGCAGCCACATCACACTGTTGGCTCATATTCAGCTTGTGAAAACAGGTCCAGTAGGGTTTTCATGTTGTTTAAAAAAACCTTGATAATTTATTGGACCAGAAGTATCAGTGGGGGGGGGGGGGGGGAACCCATAAGAACATAACAAGAGCAATGCTGGATCAGACCAAGGGTCCATCTAGTCCAGCACTCTGTTTGCACATTGGCCAACCAGCTGTCGACCAGGGACCCACAGGGACCCACAGGACAGGGCTCCTGCAGCTTCAACTGTGGTGATGAAGAGGGAATTTCACCAAGTGCTGCATGCATACTAATGTCACCTGCTGAAATTCCCTTTTCAATACAACTGTTGGAGATACAGGAGCCCTGTCCTCCTTTCCATGTGGTCACCCTAGTTTAGTGAAGGGCTGCCTTTCCCCAATGCTGAGGTTAGACATGTTTGGATTCCACATTGAAACGAAGCACAAAAATAGCTAGAGAAAACGCTGCACAGTAAACAATGTTTCCAAAGGTTTTATACACAGCAGCCGTGAGAAAAGAAAAGTGGGACCCATGCGTGGGACCCACCCTGGGAATGGGCTGTCCGGCGTTTTGGGTAGGACATAACCGTGAGGTTCCAAATGAGCAAAAATACAACAGAAAGAGCGTCATCAGAGCCGAGCTGTTATGGTTTCAAAAGCAAAACGGCGGCCAGGTGCCAAGCAGAAGACGGCTCCTGTAAAAACCTCTGTGTAGATTCAGGAGCGCACTTTCTGGGGCCTCAAGAAAGCATGCCATTCCCGCCCGCCCCCCCTGCTCCAATCGGGGCCTTTTCTATAATATCCGGGAATGACATGCTTTCCCCTTTATGGCCCGAATTGGAGCAGTGGTGGGGACCGACGTGCCTCCAGAAAGCACGCCATTTTCCTCGCCACTCTAACGGCGGCCTTAAAGGGGAAAGCATATCATCACATTATAGAAAATTACAGAAAATCCCCCCGACACCCAGGATAGAACAAAACCCCAGACAAACCTGGGGAAGTCCTGACAGTTGGTCACCCTACACAGAAACAATATTTTCAGACAGTAGCGACAATTGTATTTACTTCACGTGCCTGTTTGTGCAGCCCTGGCTGCTTTTAAAGGCAGGGGTGCAGAACCGTGGGCCTGGGGGCCAAATCAGGCCCTCCAGAATTCCCCAGATGGCCCCACTCCCTTCCCCTTTTGCCCCGACCACCCATCGTTTGGAGATTTCTGGCTTTTGTGCAATTCCTCCCCCCTAAACACACACACAATCCTCGATGGTTGAAATTCCCCTCCTGAAGCTTAAGTCACTGGCTGCGAGAGCTCTAAGCTAAGATACGCTGGCAGGTTTGGAATTTTGGTCCTGCCCCTTTAGCAATAGGCCCTGCCCACGACTGGAAAGCGGCCTCCAAAAGCTTCTCCAAAATGGAAGCTGAAAGAGGTTCTGAATCCCTCTTTTAAAGGTACCAGCGCAGGCCAGGCTGGGCTTCCTGGAGGTTTAGTGAGTAAAGTTTCACCTGCTGAAACCCGCTCTTCCACAGAACCTTGATGGCTACAGGATCGCCTTTTCTCCTTTGCGTCCAACCACCCTGGAGAACTTCTGCCATAGCAGCAGGTTACCATGTCACAGACAGACACCCTAGCCAAGGGTGCAGGGTGGCCGGGTCTCAGGAGGGCTTGACCAGCAGCTGGGTGAGGCGGGGTGAGTCATCTACCTCAGGTGGCAAAGTGCGAGCAACCCTGTTGTGCCTGTGTCCTGCTTGTGGGTCCCTGGTTGACAGCTGGTTGGCCACTGTGTGAACAGAATGCTGGACTAGATGGGCCCTGGGTCTGATCCAGCAGGGCTCTTTGGATGTCCTTATTACTTTTCCCCCCCCTAAACTAAATGCTGTAACCTTTCATGGAATTGCTCGAGGCCCCTGACCATTTGGCTGCCGTTTTCTGCACCTTTCCCAACTCCTTCGAGGTGTGGTGACCAGAAGCGCCCACAATATTCACAGTGCATCACACCACAGGTTTATAGAAAGGCGGTACAATACTAGAAGTTTTGTTTTTGACTCATAGTCTAATGATCCCAACACGGAATCTGCCTTTTTCACAGCAGCCGCACAGCAGGTTAGTGTTTTCATCAAGGTGTCCACCATGACCCCAAGATGCCTTTCCTGTCCAGTCGCCACCTGTTCAGGCTCCATGTTAAACTAGGATCACTTTACACTCACTTAGACTGAACCACATTTGCCATTTGGATGTCCATTCCTCCAGTTTGGAAAGATCCTTTCAAAGCTCTTTGCGAACTTTTTGTTTTGACCACCCTAGATATTTTGTCAGTGAACATCACCACCCTAGTGCTTACCCCTAACTCCAGGTAATTTGTGAACAAGTTAAAAAGCACTAATCCAAATAGAGAACTCTGCTGGGTGATGACCCTTCTGCTTACCTTCTTCCATTGCGAGAACTGTGCATCTATTCCTACTCTCGGCTTCCTGTACTTTAAACCAGTTGCCCATCCATAAGGAGGCCTCTTCACTTATCCCACGACTGCTAAGTTTGCTCAGGAGCCGCTGGATAAGTCACGGGATAAGTGAAGAGGCCTTCTTATGGATGGGTAACTGGCAATAGTAATATGGCTTGGGTCCTAAGATAACTTAAGGAAGTTCATGGAAGGAAAGTATCCCATCCTGTCATCTCCCTGCAATCTCACACAAAACATCCTACATTGTCCGGGGAGTTTCCCCATCCCCCCCCCCCGGAAAATCTTCTGGGGCTGCTGGAGGGAGGAGAGGGTGGGAAATGTTCCTTCCATGAACTTCCATGTTTTAATTTATCTTGGGATCCAAGTTAATCCACCTCCAAGTTAATCCACCTCCAGGCTTGACTATCACAATTTGCTGTATACAGGGCTTCCCTTGAAGCAAATCCAGCGCCTACAGGCTGTACAAAATGCAGCAGCCAGGTTGGTCAAGGAACTTCCAAAGTGGTCCTCTATCATGTCGGTGCTTCTAGAGCTCCACTGGCTGCCGGTGGCTGCTGCTAAGGTGCGCTACAAGGTTTTATTCACAATGTATAAAGCCCTGCACTGCTTGGGCCCTGGTTACTTGAGTGCTCGCCTTACTCCTGTGTCCTACCCTTGGCTCTCAAGTGCAGGGTGACCTGATCGTCCCCCGCTACAATTTGGAATGTGTGGGGGCCAGGGCCTTTTCAGTGGTTGGCCCCCAACTATGGAACAATTTGCCACTGGAGATTGCACAGGCTCCCACCGTCAATTGTTTTAAACGCCTCTGTCAGAGGCTCTTATTTTCACAAGAGTTTGGGGGAGGGGTGGTTTAAATTTTAATGCGGGTTGAGGGTTCGTAATCGAAATTGTTTTATGTATTAGTGTAAAGTGCCACGATGCCAGAAATGGCGAGGTGGTGCTATAAAAATGTTTTAAAATAATAATATTTTTTTAAAAAAGTGGTTCTAAGTAAAAAATGATAACAATAACTGTACTGTTTGTATAGGTTATTATCTTCTGCTGCGAGTTCTTAAAACCTTGTTCAGTCAATCAAAGTGATGCATTATACATCCGTACGTTTCATGTCATCCTCCATGATCCAAATTAATGAACAGTGGATGAATGGGAACCACCATTTTACCGAGAGCTCATAAACACTTTTGAGACTAGTCTCCCCAAACTGTTCATCACAAGCGGTACTTATGTTTTATAGGTCAGAAAACTTCGGCTGTGCTGGATGATACGGCTCTATTAAAACTGTATGAGCCATCAAGCGGCCCTCGTTTGTAAGACAGCTGGATCAGTTCTGCTTTTCCACATTGAACCAAGCTTGCAGCAGCAGAAATAGCTCAGTAAAAGATGGCCAGGGACTTTTACTCTGGCATCGCAACAGGTTCAAAGCATGCAAAACACAGTGTGTCCCTGCAAGTATTTTACCTGGCAAATATAAATGTCTTCTCATAGAATCATAGGATAGTAGAGTTGGAAGGGGCCTATAAGGCCACTGAGTCCAACCTCCTGCTTAGTGCAAGAACTGGAGCATCTCCCCTATGAGGGAAGGTTACAACTGGGATTGCTTAGCTTGGAAAAGAGGAGGCTGAGGGGAGACATGATAGAGATGTACAAAATTATGTGCGGTGTGGAGAATGTGGATAGGGAGACATCAGGAAAAACTTTCTGACCGACAGCTGATTGGCCACTGTGTGAACAGAATGCTGGACTAGATGGACCCTGGGTCTGATCCAGCAGGGCACTTCTGATGTTCTTATGACTCTACCTCAAAGCATCCTTGACAGATGGTTGTCCAGCTGCCTCTTGAATGCCTTCCAGTGTGGGAGAGCCCACCACCTCCCTCGGTCATGGGTTCCATTGCCGTACTGCTCTAACAGTCAGGACATTTTTCCTGATGTCCAGCCGGAATCCGGCTTCCTGTCACTTGAGCCCATTATTCTGCGTCCTGCACTCTGGGTTGATCAAGAAGAGATCCTGGCCCTCCTCTGTGTGACAATCTTTCAAGTATTTGAAGAGTGCTATCGTGTCTCCCCTCAGTCTTCTCTACTCCAGGCTAAACATGCCCAGTTCTTTCAATCTCTCCTCATAGGGCTTTGTTTCCAGACCCCTGAGGTCTCTCCCCACTTTTTCCTGGGGCACCTTGATATGGTTTGCTTTCCCATGATAATTAATTATTGTTGCTGTTGTTTATTTTATAACAAACCACAATCACCTTTGGCCCTTTACAGGGTAAATAACAATATATAGATATATACAGGTCTCTACCCTAAGGAGCTTGCAGTTTTAAGTTTCACCAGGCAGACCATGGTGGAACGGGAAGGGAGAGGCAAAGCGCTTTTCTACACAAAGCTGTTAATCAGCTGTAGCTAATTTCAGTTTCATGACAGAATTGAGGTCCAAGAATTGAGGTTACACGAAGAGCGCTTCTTTTCCTGCCTTTCTGCTGCATACCCTCTAGATGGCACTGTGGTACACCAGAATAGTGCAAATATACAAGTGGAAAAGCATTTTCTTTCATTTTCACAAAGACCGTGCATTTTCACTGCTCTAAAAAAACCCGCCGAAAGTGTTGTGTAAAAACAGAAGCGAAAGTGGAGGGTCAAGCCGTCATCTAAAGAGCCTGTAAACAACTGGGAGTATGGAATGATAAATGCAGAATAAATACCTTGCATAAATAATCTCAAAGACAAGCACCACAGAGAAGAGAAGGGCAGAATGGGAGAGGCAGAAAGAAGGATGAGAGAAATTGGACATCAGGAAAAATGTCCTGACTGTTAGAGCAGTACGACAATGGAGCCAATGACCTAGGGAGGTGGTGGGCTCTCCCACATTAGAGGCCTTCAAGAGGCAGCTGGACAACCATCTGACAGGTGTGCTTTAAGGTGGATTCCTGCATTAAGCAGGAGGTTGGACTCGATGGCCTTATAAGCCCCTTCCAACTCTACGATTCTATAATTCTATGAACTGCTACTGGAGGAACTAGGTGATTTTGGTCAGGAAAGGGAGCAGAAGAAGAGCCCTACTCGATCAGACCAAAAATTCCCATTTCGCACAGGGGGCTACCAGGTGCCTATGGCAAGCCCACAGGCGGGACAGGAGGTTAATAGCAGTACAGCCACGATCTCTCTCTCTCTCTCTCCTCTCATTGTCCCCACCTACCAGCAATTAGGGGTGCTCCCAGAGGGTTCCCAGCACCATGAATTAGTAGGCTACAGCCCGAAGGTGGGTTAAACATGGGGGCCCGACCAAAGGAAGACAACTCCATATGTGCTGAGCTGAATCCTGCTGCATCCCATCACAATGCGGGGGAGGCGGGAGGGCTGTAATCTGGCTAGTTTAGCAATAGATGTACTCATTAGTCCCAGGCAAGGATATCGGACGTAAATCAGCCTCTGACTTACTACTGTGGCCGCTTCTGGAGAACTATAACCACACAGACGAGCAGCGGGGCGGCAGAACAAACATTGCATGTGTGAGGGTCAATTTCTCTCTGTGTATATATTTTTAAACAACAGCGATAGCTCGAAGTCAGCATGAGCAGATGTAGGAACACAAGAAGAACACTGCTGGATCCAGCCCAGCATCCTACTTTCAACCGTGGCCCTGATCCAGCTTCCTTTGAGAAGCGGTCATTGACCCCCAGCAGCTGGGGTAAAGCCCCGTCGTGTCATGGGGAGCATAGTCAGAGCTGAGCAACACGGGCAGGATCTCACGAGTGCTTTATCACAGCCGTGACAACTGGGGGAGCCCAGGACACACAACCCATCAGCCGTTTTCAAAGCGTCATATCCTGCTTAGGGTAGAACTGGCCATAAATGGAACGCAAATATCCCCCTGGCCTTTTGACAAAGAGGGGAAGGGGATGGACGGTTCGGCACAATCGGTGAAGGAAAGTAAACCTCCCTAGCTCATTTTCCTGCCCCACAAGTGTGAGTTGCGCACTGCCAAATCACCATAATTACCCTCCCCGGGGACAGTTTGTTGCGGCGTCCAAACCCACCGGGGGTGGGGGCGCTTTACAAACCACCTCGCAACCCTAGCATGAGCCATGGTTCTGGGGTAGTTTGTAATAATCCCATCCGCCACCCACCTTCGCTGGGTTCAGGCGACATGACGAACCATGCCCGGCGAGGGTCATGATGGTAACCCGGCCTACACAAGGCGGGGAAATGACCTTCTTTTCCTTCCCTGATCGTACAAACCCAGTCGACGGCAGAGCGTGGGAAGCAGGTTGTGCCATTGCGATACGAGTGTGCTTGGCGTGGCCTAGAACAGCACATGTGTTCTATGTGTCACACCCCGTCCAAGCGGTGAGCAGTTCCAGGGGATGCAGCGCATACGAAGAGTGCAGTTTCCTTAGAAGGAGGTCTCTGGAGACTTGCGGCATTTCTGTGATCTGAGGTTTATTTACAGGCAGAGCAAAAGGTGAAGGATTACATCATTAATATTCCAATGGATTTCTGCTCCACATCAGACGTGCAGGGGAATGTCTGGCGTCGTAGAATTCCCTGCCGAGAGCCACAGCAGCTCCCTGCCTCTTTTTCAGACTCGGTTCCAGCTCAGATGGGCTTCCAGCTATACACAGACAACTCACTCGCCCCCTCCCCTTATCTAGTGGAGAAGGGGGAAGACAGATGAGCCCTATCTGCGCCCATCACCTATGCCTCCTTGAGGCATCCTAGCTCCCATTGAAAACACACCGCCAGAAGGTTACCAGTCTTTTTCAGATCTTAAAGAGACATTGCTTCAGGGCACCCACACAGATAGCTCCACGTACAGAAATCTTAAGAGTCAAGGACTACATAGTTGAAAGGGATTTAGGGAGCTCCTCTAAATGAGTGATTTCTTGCACACTTGTGATTGGCCACTCACGGAAGTTTGCGGGTCTGTTATATGATGTCGCCAACTAACAGAACGTGTCCCACGGTTTCCGCTGGATATCCCGCTATGAAAAGAAACACTTTTAATGTGATAATATCCTGGAAAAAAACGGGATCTTCCACCACTAGATGGAGCTGTCTCAATTAAAGTGAAGTATTTGATTCAAATCATATGGTCGCCCCTCTCTGCCCATGTAATGCAACCTATAACAATCACGCCAAAGAACCAGGAAGCACAAAGCCCGGGTTAAGCAACACAATTTCCCCTTCATGTAGAGATGCTCCAAATCTCTTTGCAGTCACGTTGGCACTGGGCTGTAAGGGGTCCCGAGAGGTCATCTGGACGAAGTGAAAACCTGGAACACGTGCAATGCAGCTGCGCAGCTCACCTTGGCCGTTTGCGGAAAAAAAGTAGCCAACAGAGGCTCAGACTGAGTGACGGCAGGGCCAAAAGGCCGATCCATAAATGGAAATGTTGAAACAGCCTATTGCCATTGCAAATGAAGGGGATAGCGAAGAGTGAACCCGAAGACCTGGTGGGGGAAAGCGTTTGGCCCAACTCAGAGAAAAAGGAAAGGGTAGAACATAAAACCCTGAAACAAGAAAGCGAAAGCCAACCAAGGCCAAGCTCCTCTCTCAGCTTTTTGACTAGGTCAGCCTTCCCTAACCTGATGCCCTCCGAATGTGTTGGGACTATAATTCACAGCATCCCTTTTGGTGGCATCATCTTGAACTCGTCACACATCCCACCAAGGGCCAGCACCTGCTTTCAGGGGCAAGGTACCCTAGATTGGGCTTCTGCCTACATTAGTAATCCCTGGCAGAGGGCACTGGGGGATGCTATATATATTTCCTCCAATGCTGCAGAGCAAATGCAACATCAGGGGAATTATGGGCTATTTTAAATGTCCAGAATGCCCATTATTATTATTATTATTATTATTATTATTATTATTATTTAAATGGGATCTCAGGAGAGTCATCAGTAGTGGCCCCTGTTGGGGTTCATGCAGCTGCTCAAACATTTCGGGTGCTGGTCCGGTATTTACCTTGCCATGCAGGTCTTCAAACCCAGATTTACCTTTCTCTCAGTTCCTTAAATAGCCATTCCCTGGACTCCCTTCTTTCTCCATTTATTGGATTAAGGGCTCCATTGCACCTACTTTTTCCCCCTGGTTTGCCTCCGGTGTTTTTTTTTACCTCCGTTTCACAAGCGCATCAAGCGAATGGTCCCTTCCATGTGGGTTTGTGGTATTGCACTGCACCGTGAAACCTCCCTTTCGCTTGTTTGCTCTTCCACTCCACTCCGCCCCTTCTCATTCCGCCTCCAGTTCATTGGTTGTGGTACTCTTAATGGGCATGGGCTCCTTCCACCCTCCCTGCTCTGGCTTTGTTGTCTAGCGATTGACTGATTTAACGTTTTATCGGCTGGGCTCCATTTCTGCAGGCAAGGGGGAGAGGTTGGAGCAGTAAAAAGACCATTCAACTGACTAAGCACAAGTCCATTCATTCGACATGGAGTGCTGGAGGAGGAGAACCGCCCCGCCCTCCCCTTTCATCAGCAAGACTCCATTCAAAGCACACGCCCCCAACAAAGGAAAAAGCGAGAGGACAGCACTACATGGAGGCTTAAGGACGCATTCAATTCGCTTGGAGGAAATAATCCAGACTTTCCCCGCACCAACATAATACACAAGACGGAGGAAAAGAGGCAAGATGGGTGCAGGGCAGAGACAACGTCATGTGAGTCCCGCGCTGCAAAACCAGATACCAGACGTGGCGAGAGTGCATTAAACCGCTGGTGTGAGGGAACTCTGAATTTCAGGGACAAAATTATGGAACTGCCATCAACAAACTGGCTCCTAGATGTTAGAAGGGAAAATAAAACCACCCCCCTTCTCCTCCCCACCCCCAATACAAACTTTTCAGAGATCACCAGAGCTGCGTCTATTCAGCTGGATGCTGAAAGCAACCATTTTCTTGGGGCCTTCTTTGCCGCCTTCTGCAAGTCCTGGTTTCAGGCTGGGCTGCCTTCCCTGAAATGCCGATCCATTTCCCACAGGAGTTAAGGAACAGAGATGAGCAAGACTGGGCTGCGGTTCCGCACGAAGGTGGCCATTTCTCGATACCCTGCACTGCCCAGCGCTGGCGACCATTTCTCCAAGGTTTTGCTAGGGAGTTGCAGTCGTTTTGCTAGGGCGAGAGTCTGAGGGGAGCATCCTCCAGTCCATTATGTCCATATTAGCTACCCCCTTCCCCATCCGTTTGCCCCCACAATTTGGGGAGCTGGAGACGTGTGGCAAGGCACGCTTATGAAATGGAGCCTCAGCTTCTTGGCATACAACCGCACCTAACATTTGTGCTGTTGCAAAGTTGTGGGAGGTCGTGGGGCTGGGGAAAGCCCTCACCCCTGCCCACCTCCTGCTTCTAGAATCTTTTGTGGCTTCGGGTCCCTGGGGGAGTCTCACAACTCCACGTGGCGCTTAGCCGCCTGCTTCTCCCTGGCTGCCAGGCGTGGCGCCGTCCCCCGCAAGTCCCCGCCCGTCGGCTGTTCTTTCTCCAGTTCCGCCACAGAAGAGTCTTCCAAGGGCTCCTTTCTCGCCGCAGCTCCCACCTTCTTTCCTCCAACGGCGTCCTCCGCCGCCGCCTGGTGGGTCCTGACGCTCCCCCGGCTGTAAATGGTAAATTCGGGCAGCGTGGGCGCCATCTTGCTCAGGAAGTCATAGGCAGGAAGGCGGGGCTTCCAGTCTTCATCAGACAACACAGCTGGGCAGGAGGAGAAGGAAGAAGAACACATTGACAAGGCCTCAGATGGCCTGCAGTTGGCATGAGAGAGGTCTTAAGAGGTCTTAAGAGGCAGTTCGATCACATCTACAATGTATTATTAATGCATCTCTCAGGGAGGGGAGTTTTCCAACATGTTTAAAAGAGGCGGTAGTACGGCCGCTTCTAAAAAAGCCCTCCCTGGACCCTCTGGACCTTAATAACTACAGGCCAGTATCAAATCTTCCATTTTTGGGCAAGGTGATCGAGAGGGCTGTTGCCTCCCAACTCCAAGCAGTTTTGGATGATACAGATTTTCTAGACCCATTTCAAACCGGCTTCAGGGCAGGATACGGAGTTGAGACTGCTATGGTCGCCTTAGTGGATGATCTACGCCTGAGTATTGACAGGGGGAGTGTGTCCCTGTTGGTACTCCTGGACCTCTCAGCGGCTTTCGATACCATCGACCATGGTATTCTTCTGGAACGCCTGAGGGGATTGGGAATCGGGGGCACTGTGCTTCAGTGGTTCCGGTCCTATCTCTCGGGCAGGTTCCAGATGGTAATGCTTGGGGATAGCTGCTCTTCAAAGAAGGAGCTGCTATGTGGTGTACCACAAGGTGCCATCCTTTCCCCAATGCTGTTTAACATTTATATGAAACCGCTGGGAGAGATCATCCGGAGGCATGGGGCGGGGTGCTATCAGTACGCTGATGACACCCAAATATATTTCTCTGTGCCTTCGACAACATCGTCAGCTAAGGATAGTGTGTCTCCTCTGAATGAATGTTTGGAGGCGGTAATGGGCTGGATGAGGAAAAACAAACTGAAGCTGAATCCAGACAAGACGGAGGTGCTTGCTGTCAAAGGCCACAACCTGGGTTTGGAGGTGTGTCAACCAGTTCTGGATGGGGTTACACCCCCCCTGAAAGACTGTGTTCGCAGCTTGGGGGTGCTCCTGGATCCGTCGCTCCAAATGACAGCCCAGATAGATGCGACGGCCAGGAGTGCCTACTATCAGCTTCGGCTGATACGCCAGCTGCGCCCCTTCCTAGAGTTGGAAGACCTAAAGATGGTAGTGCACTCACTGGTAACTTCGAGGCTCGACTTCTGCAATGCGCTGTACATAGGGCTACCTTTGTGCCTAGTCCGGAAACTTCAATTAGTTCAAAATATGGCAGCCAGGTTGGTCACCGGTACACCTAGGGGTGACCACATAACACCAATCTTAAAATCACTCCACTGGCTGCCCATTAGTTTCCGGGCGACGTATAAAGTGTTGGTTATTACCTTTAAAGCCCTACATGGTTTGGGTCCAGGTTATCTGCGGGATCGCCTTCT
Source organism: Anniella stebbinsi (assembly GCA_029215795.1). Classification (NCBI taxonomy): domain Eukaryota; kingdom Metazoa; phylum Chordata; class Lepidosauria; order Squamata; family Anniellidae; genus Anniella; species Anniella stebbinsi. The sequence continues at coordinate 369,053,165 of JARDYH010000001.1, forward strand.
CCCGTATAATCCGCCCCGCACACTCAGGTCCTCTGGGAAGAATTTACTCCAGTCAGCCAGAACTAGGCTGACGAGTGTTACCCAGAGGACCTTCTCTTCTGCCGCTCCCAGGCTGTGGAATGACCTGCCGGAGGAGATTCGACAAATTAGCAGTCTTCTGGAATTTAAGAAAGCTGTGAAGACTGCTCTCTTCCGGCAGGCCTATCCAGTTTAATTTTAAGATGTTTTTAATAATGTATTTGTTTTTATCTGTTTTAACGGTTTATCTATTTTATTGTTTTATATTTATATTTGGTGTTGTTCCCCGCCTCGATCTGGATGGAGAGGCGGGCTAGAAATGAAATAAATAAATAATAATAATAATAATAATAATAATAATAATAACATGGGGACAGACCGCCTGTACCAGGCCAAAGGCCCATTTAGTCCAGCATCCTGTATCCCACCGGGGTCGGCCAGATGTTGAACATGTTGGCCCATCCTAACTGAGCAAAGCCGTGCTCGCTGGCACTCCTAGGAATGGCCCGCCTGGCTCCAACATTGTTATGTTTACGGCGCCAGATCAAAACTTTCCTTTTCTCCCAGGAGTTTCTAAATGAGTCTTTGGCCTGGCTGAAAGTTTAAAATGGTTTTCAATGTTAGCTGTTTTTATGTTTTATGTTTTTAAGTTTTGTACATTGACTTTTAATGTTCAGTCTTTTAATTTTTGTAAACTGCCCATGACTGACAGAGGCAGAACAGCTATTCCTTTCTGGGAGTGCTATACCGTTAGAACTTCTCTAAAAAGTGTTGAGAGTCACTGTGGTAAAGTGGTTACAGCGTTGGGCTGAGAGTCAGGAGATCTGGGTTCTAGTCCCCACTCTGCCATGAAAGTTCACTGGGTGACGTTGGGCCAGTCACAGACTCCCAGCCCAGCCTACCTCATAGGGTTGTTGTGAGGATAAAATGGAGAGGAGGATTGCGTATGTCGCCTTGGATTCCTTAAGGAGGAAAAAAAGGCCAAATACAAATGTAATAAATAAATAAATAAGAAATGCAATCCAGCCCTCCATTAATAACGGCCCCTAAACAGACATGAGAGCAACATTAAAGGAAAGCCAAAAACGTTAATTTCATATTTTCCTTATGCAGAGAGAAAGGGAGTGACGCTCTAGCTCCCTCTGGTGGTCAAATTATGCTGAGTTCTTTCCATCTTTTGCTGTAAAGCCAGGATGGGGAACATGGGGCCCTCCTGGTCCCTTATCATGGGCTTTGCTGGCTAGGGCTGATGGGAACTGCAACCCAACATCTGGAGGACCAGATGTTCTTCTCCCTTGCTGTAAAGGAGGAGTGCAGAATTTCAGGCCCAGTGGCCCAATCCGGTTCTCCTGGAGGTCAAACCTGGGGAGCCAAGTCCAGCACTCCAGGGCTCTTTCTATGGGCACGCCCCCTTTCCCCAACTATTGAGTGCATTTGATGGTTCCTTAACTTTTATGCATTTTTCCCCCATTCTAAAAGGTTGGAAGGCCTCTCTCCAAAGGCTTAGTTACTGACAGGAAGAGCTTGAAGCTAAAACAGGCTGGTAGTCTTGGTGTTTTGGCCCCTCCCCTTTTGCCTTTGGCTCCACCCACCACCAGAATGCACCCCCCGAGAGCCTTTGACACCTGTTGCAGCAGAAGCAGCGGAGAGTCGCGTGGCAGACTAATAAGCCTGTTAGTCTTTAACAGGCTTATTGTAGCATCCATGTACATGGACTAGAGCACACCCATTTGTTTGTTTTTAAGATGTCAAGAGAGCAAGATAGAGAACTAGCTGGAGGAAGAACTGGGTTTAAATCAGCAACCTCCAATCCCAGTGCGGGTGCAGAGCGGAAACTGGAGATTGGAACCCTGCAACCCATTCTGTGGGTGTCACATCCCCCCCACAAGAAAATAATCTGTGTACAGTCCTAATTAGGGCTGTGCATGGATCCGGATCCGGATCCTGAACCTGGAGCAGATTGGGCCCAGATTGGGCCAGATCGGATCCACGATCCGGATCTGCTCCGGGTCCATGCAGAACCCTTCCTCCCCCCATCGCCCTCCTTACCTGCAGCCTCCTCCGCATCATCCTCCGCGGCGGCTGGCCTCCTTGATGTCGGCCAGCTGCTTTCCCACTCGCTTTAAGAACACCGCATTTGCCGCTTACGTCGCGTGACGTCATCAAGTGGGAAAGCGGCCAGCCGACACTGAGGAGGCCAGTCGCCACGGAGGACGACACGGAGGAGGCTGCAGGTAAGGAGGGCAATTAGGGGGAGGGAGGGAGAAAGTGGGGAGAGCAGGAAGGAGGGCTCTGCGCGGACCCGGAACGGATCTGGATCCAGATCCGAGGTGGATCGGATCGGGCCCGATCCGGATCTCTCAGATCAGGATCCAGATTGGATCCGGGGGTCCATGTACAGCCCTGGTCCTAATATAGAACAGTTAAATTTCATTTGGGTGCGGCAGAGAGGTTCCCATATATTTTTTAAAGTAGAATTGAGCCGGGGGTGTCTAAACTCACGGAGAGCCCTGGGGTAGATGTGTGGTGGCACTGCGTTGATTATACGACGCAGCAGTCATCTTGCAGCCATTGCGGGGCTTTCTGGTCAAACTATGGAGAAAAAAGTTCAGGGATTTACTCTGACTTTTTTCTCCGGAGCAAGGTGAGTACGGTGCATCTGCCGTCTATCCTCGCTCTGGAGTCACAGTGGAGGTGTAGCTGTGCAGAGAGCAACCCCTGATTAGTCCCCATCTGCACATCGGAGGGCAGGGGGTGGGCCCAGCCACCGGAAACCCCACGCTTTTGCTGCAGTGTCAGGATTAGCCACTGCCTCCTTGAAGCATCAAACGCACGGGATTTAGCTTATTGCGGTGGCAACCTGCCGCCATATAGGGAGCCTCCCAGAGTACTTCAATATTGCTCTTAAAGTGCACTTTAACAGAAAACTATAATAGTGTCCTAAAGGTTAGAAGTCTGATTTTTTAAAAAAAATGGAGAGTCTTGCAATTCTGTTACACTCATGTCCTGCTCGTGAATTTCCCATAAGTATCCGCTTGGCCACTGTGGGAGGAGAAGGCTGAGAAAAATAAACCTTTAGCCTCATCCTTAGTACCATTTTTTCTCCGCTGTACAGTGCAAACATATGGAGCAGCCTTTCCCAAACGGGTGCCCTCCAGATGTGCTGGACTACAACTCCCAACATTCCCATGCAGGCTGGGAGATGCTGGGAGTTGCAGTCCGGCACATCTGGAGGGCACCAGGTTGGAGAAGGGTTGAACGGAGCACGTTGTCTGCTTCAGAGCAAGTTCGCACGATACTTTGGGACTGCTTTCTTTCACTCAAAGCATCACCCATTCCTGCAAGCCCCTGAGCTGGCAGAAGCAACAGTTCTCCCCTTGGTGATTTAAAATATTTATATATTATTACCAGTAAAGCATCCTTTCAGTTGTGGATGTGGAGTTCACATTTCCCAGTATGGCCGTAACGCCTCCTAAGAGAAGCCAAGCTCTCAGTAAGCTCGCGGGGGAATAACCGGGTGCAGACACAGCACTTTAAGAGACGTACTCCTGACTCAGACCTTACACACAGAGCATCCTGCCAAAGGCACAAGCCCAGACTGCAGCGATCCAAGACGACTCGTGTACTTTGTACGCATCCGGCTCAACTTTACCCTCAAGGGTGTCAACAATGGCGTGCGCAAACAGAACGAGGGATCAAGGCGCCTTTGATGCAGGGGCACCTCACTGCGTACTCACCGCTCGGAGCTTCTCGGCCGGCTTTCAGCTTCTCGATCCAAGCCAGGACGTTTGCATCAGAAAGGGATTGATCCGAAGGGAAAACAAACACCTGGCCCCCAGTGTGGAGGTTGACCCAGAGGAGGAGAGGCAGAGGAGGGACAGACGGCCCCAAATACGCCTTCAGGATTGCTTTTCCCACAGGCGTGTTCTTGCTGCGATAAGAAGAACAGCGGGTTAGTAACAGGTGGTGAACGAAAAGGGGAAGAGTCCACATCTGGAAGGGTACCTCCTGACCTTAAAAGGGCCCCCAACTGAGCTCCTTGTCCAATTCGGGCAGGTACTGCGCGCAGTGGATTTGCACCCAGAAACATTTTTTATTTGCTTTGAGCCGCGGCAGTAGCTGCGGCATAATGAAGGCCCAGCGAGGTATTTGCACTGAATTCTGAAAATAAATACCACGTTTCCCACTGCCCTCTGGCTACTTGGATCTGGTTGAAAACACACAGAAAGACCAAAACAGACGCACAAAATAGAGATTCCACTGAATCAAGAAAGCGATGAACTCAACTACGGGATGAAATACAGGCAAATGTTTGTTTGAGGATTCCCCCCTCCCCCCAAATATCTCTGGTTTATTGTAAGCAGTTCCAATTATAAATGCAAATGGGAATTCTAAAACCCAACTTGACTATAATGACTTCAAGGAGAGTGATTTAGGGCACAATGATATGCATATTTAGATGGGGGAGTCCTAGAACTTCCAGCATGCTTGGTGTTGTAGGACTTTTTCTCTGTCGAAACACACATTGGATTGCACCCTTCATTAAAAAAAGGGGGCCCTTCTTACCTATAGGGAATTAGTTCAGACACCTGCTGGGACTGTGCCCCCTTCCCTGTCCCACGCCTTTAGCTTAGAAATTATTGCAAAGAGATGGGAAGACGCTATAATATCTTTCACCCATGATAATATAGTCTTAATGCCTTCTGCCCACTGACGAACTTCAAAAAACTACAAAGGCCTCCTATTTCTCAGAAAGGGTTACCGAAAACAGAGCTCCATCACACCAGCGGCTTATCGCGCACTCGCCACGCCTGGTCTGTGGTTTTGCAGCGCGGGACTCACATGACGTCGCCCCAGTCCTGCAATCATCTTTCCCCTTCCCCCCCCCCCACCCGTTGCGTTTTATTTTGGTGCGGGGAAAGTCTGGATTGTTTTCCCCAAGCGACTTTGATGTGCCCTTAAGCCTCCGTATAGTGCTGTCTTCTCGCTTCTTCCTTTGTTGGGGGCGTGTGCTAATGGAGCCTTCCTGACTAAGGGGGAGGGCAGGGCGGTTCTCCTCCTCCAGCACGTCGTTGTATAGACTTGTGCTTAGTCGGTTGAATGGAGTTTTTAGTGCTCCAAGCAGGGCCATGCAGAGGGGGCCCAATGGGGCCAGTTGGCCCGGGGCCCCACGATTTTGAGGGGGCACACCAACAAGGAGGTTCCCCCCCTAGCTTACACTACTGCTTCCGTAGTGTCAGCGGCCCATCGAGAAGCGAGGAGCCCGCCTTGCGGAAACAGCGCAGAAGCTGTCCATCGTGAAATTCTGAATGTGAAGGGATGTCTTACACCTTGAATAAAAGTGCTTCCCGTTACCTTTTTTATCAATCGTTCTAGTTCATATAGGTATTTAGCAATGAATCAGGGCCACTGATTAAAAAATACTTAATGAGCAGTTTGAAATTCCCATCTGGCCTGGGCATATTGCCAGCTCTGCATGGCCCTGGCTCCAAGCCCTCCCCCCCCCCCATTGCCAGCAACAAAGACAGAGCGAGAGGGCGGGACAAAGAGCCCACGCCCATCAGCGTACCACAACCAATGAACTGGAGGAGGAAGGAGAAGGGGAGGGTGGAGTGGAGTGGAAGAGCAAACAAGTGAAAACCCACATGAAAGGGACCGTGTGTGATGGAGCCCATGACGTGCTTAGGAAACAGAGGTAAAAAACACGGAGGCAAACCAAGGGGAAAAATAGGTGTGATGGAGCCCTAAGACTCTGTAGAATTGCAGCCCATGGGGCTGTAGCAGGGATGAGGAACCTCCAGTCTGTGGGCTAGGTGCGGCCCTGGAGGGCGTGGGGGGTGTTCCCATCCGGCCCATAATCTTCCCCTGCTGTTTTCTCTGTTCCGTGATTAGCAACGAGAGGGAATGCAACTTGCACAGAACCGTGCTGTGCTTTTGTAGACATGAGGGTTGTTGTGCTGGGCCTCACTCCGGAGTAGATTTGCTCAGACCTCGGCGTGATGGGAAAATGTCCAAATTGGTAAGAGCTGCACCTCTCCTGGGGCCTGCCCTGTGCCATTACTCCTGCTCTCTGCTGGAAAGCAGCCCCCGAGAGCCTTTCCCAAACCGGAATTCACCGGAAAAGGTTCATCACCCCTGGGCTACACGCATAAGAATAAAAGAGGGAAACGTTTTCAACTTAAAAACTCAGAGCAAGAGTGGTCACATAGTTTTAAATAAAATAGATAGTATATTTTTTAAGATTCTGGCCTGTAGCCAGAAGTCTGGTGGTAAAAGTAACTAAGGAGACATTGACAAGTTTGTGAGGGAGGGAAGAATCAATAGAAAGTACGTGTCAAAAGGTAAATACAGGTGGTCCAATATGTATTCAAAAGGTATTAAACGGTATTAAATATTAATTAAATAAAATTGTGATTTGGCCAAATTTAAACATGTGCCTAGCATTGGCAGTTACCTCAGCATCTTTTTGCTCACTGGCCTGTTTATACGCTTTGCCTTTATATCTCTGCAAGTAAAAGTATTCCACACTTATTTTAAAATATAAGAAGGAAGCAGCTGAAAACTTGGCGCATCTCTATGTTAAAGAAAAAACCCACATCATCGTCAGGCTTTTTTTTTCCTTGGGTCCTTCCACATTTACTACAGGCTTCTTTAGATGGTGACTCCATGATTTGTAATTGATAACTTCCCCTCTAGGCAATGCTCCATAATGTTAAATGAAACAGCACCATCCAGTAGTGGAATTAATCCCACAATTATTTTAAATATTGCATTATCTCAGTTTGTTTGTTTTTTTAAGTGAGATTACTGGAGGAAAATACGGGGAACGTCCTGGAGATTTTCCTTGCCATGTAAACAACCCACAAACTTCCATGAGTGGCCAATCATGAGAGTGTAATAAATTCCTCATGTAGAGAAGCTCTCAAGCAAGTGGCCTGGAATATTGCTGAAGTCTGGTCCCCTGGGTCTCCGCTTCCCCACCCATACCATAGGGCTCTATTGGCCACCAATTTCTATCTGAGCCAAAGGCACTTCTCCGAGAGACTTTAACAAGGCAGTGAAGAAAGAGCATCCAGAGCCAGTTGGAAATTTATTGAGTGCTGCATTCATAGTTGTTGGACGATACCGGGAAAAGCAGAAACTTCCATCTAAGGAAGAGTGGATAAGGAAACCGCGGTAACTTCGAGGCTCGACTTTTGCAATGCGCTGTACATAAGACTACCTTTGTACCTAGTCCAGAAACTTCAACTAGTTCAAAATATGGCAGCCAGGTTGGTCACCAGTACACCTAAGGGTGACCCTATTACACCAGCTTTAAAATCACTCCACTGGCTGCCAAATACTTTCCGGGCGAAGTACAAAGTGTTAGTCATTACCTTTAAAGCCCTACATGGTTTGGGTCCAGATTACCTGCAGGATCGCCTTCTCCCATACAATCCGCTCCGCACACTCAGGTCCTCTGGGAAAAATTTACTTCAGTCAGCCAAAACTAGGCTGACGACCAATACCCAGAGGACCTTCTCTTCTGCCACTCCCAGACTGTGGAATGGCCTGCTGGGAGAGATTCGTTATCTTAACAGTCTTCCCGAATTTAAGAAGGCCATGAAGACTGATCTCTTCCAGCAGGCCTATGGAGTTGAATTTTAAGACTTTTATTGTTATTTTAATAATGTATTCGTTTTATATGTTTTTAATCGGTTTTATGTATTTTATATTTGTATTTAATGTTGTTCCCCGCCTCGATCCAGAGGGAGAGGAGGGTAGGAAATAAATATTTTATTATTATTATGTTATCTCTTTCTTGCTCGTGGCGGTTTTTCTAGATGGACATGACGGGCTTTGCCAGGTCATGTTGTCTTTTATCGATTCAGGAATTCCCTGATGATTGAGCATGTTTTAAGGATGACTGCTATCTGGATGTTGGTGTGGATGTATTCTGGTAGTCCCAGTTTCTGAAGGTTTTCTGTATAGCTTTTTGATGTGATGCCGGTGACTGAGGTGACTAATGGAATAATTGTGACCTTTTCCTGTTGCCATAGTTCTATGACTTCCATGGCCAGTGGTGTATATTTGTCTCTCTTCTTCCTTTTCTACATTTTTGTCATTCAGTATTGCTATGTCAATGAGGTATGTGTGTTTTTCTTTTTTGTCTATGACCGTTATGTCTGGTTGGTTGCAGGGTATTGTCTTGTCCATATGAATTGTTCTGTCCCCGTATATTTTATGATCTGCATTTTCCAAGATTGTTTTGGATGAATATGTATAGTATGGTGTAGGTTGTTGTTATTATTATTATTATTATATTATTATTATTTTGTAGAATTGAGCTGTGCTCTGCTGCACTGGGGCTTACTCCTGAGTAGACTTTCCCTGTCCTAAAAGGTTGCCACACCTCTCCTAAGGCTCAGTTAGCGGCAGTAAGACCTTTAAGCTAAAATATGTGGGTGTTCTTGGTATTTCGATCCCACTGGTATGTGCCCCCCACCGCCCGCCAGCAAGTGCTTCCCCTGAATGGAACTCAGCCCCCAGCCTGAAAAGGCTTCAACACCGCTGTCTTAGAAGGTCCCAAAATTTTATTACAATGCATGAAGTTTAACAGTTTTGTTTCTACATTTTGAAATGGTGGCATTCTGTCTTTATGGCTTTATCGCATATCGCCTCGAGCGAGGGGTCAACTAAAGAAGACAACAAGGGAATGAACGCTGTGCATCCTAGTCATGCGCAAGGGGTGTGCCGGGTGTGCCCAGGCACGCCCTAATGTCTCAAGCAATAAGTGCCGGATGGGTGGGCCACTGTGTAAGGACCTAGAAGGGGATCCAGATGCAGCAGGCAGGGTCCTCCGGCTGCCCTCTGGCTGCTCCACTGCCCTCAACAGTGAGCCACGCTTCAAAGAGGCCCAGAGGAAGGGCCCCGAAGGCTAATATCGCCTCTTCACCCCCTCCTCTGGACAGTGTCACTACAAACCCCCACCAGTGCTGGGGCTTGAGGAGCATCTCCTCATTCTCCACACACACACACACACACACACACAGACACGCCTGCAATGGCCCTCCTGCGGTCAGGCAAGTGGAACGCAGAGTAGGGCATCCCTGTCGACAGTGTTTAATAAATAAATGAATAAAAATAATGGCCTTTATGGCTGAGTATTCAATAAATGTTCACCTTTTTAAAAAATCCCCTGGGTGCCTATGCTGCGCAGGGCCGGCCGGAGGGGGGGGCAGTGGGGGCAGTTGGCCCAGGGCCCACAATTTTGAGGGGGCACTCCGAGGAGGAGGTCCCCCCTAGCTTACGTTACTGCTTCCATAGCGTAAGCGGCCCATCGAGAAGCGAGGAGCCCGACTTGCGGAAACAGCGCAGAAGCCGTCCGTCGTGAAGACCACGGTCAGACTACAAGCCCCAGAGGGCCATATGCCGCATGCAGGGCGGGGATCTAGGTGCCTTGAGGTGTTGTAGAACGGGTTTAATATGAAGGTGTTATGTAGAACGGACATGTTGGTGGGCACATGGCCCCTTGGGGAGGCCATGTTGTCCTCCTTTTTTGAAATGGGGGGGGCACACACTTCTCATCTGGCCTGGGCCTATTACCAGCTCTGCACGGCCCTGATTCTGTGCATCCTGCGGTAACACGAAAGCCAGAAGAGGCGCACGGCAATGCTTACAGGTTCAGCCAGCAGGCGACAAAGGCTTCGTGGTGTTGGTCTCTGGCCAGACGCCTCATCTCTCCTTCGTCGCTTTTGCTCAGAGCCCCGTGGCTGAACACAAGGAGCAAGGGCCTCCCCAGCTGGAAGTACTCCGGAAGATTTCCCACGGTGATTTCTGGCTGTGATAGGAGGGGAAAAAATGCAAGTCAAATGGGGGGAAATAGGCGCCTTCTCCATAGGCAAAGCATTTTTAACAGTATAGCTTGGCCAGTCTGAGTTGATATTCCTACTGCAGAGAAGGGAGGTGCCAGGCCTGCGGATCTTCTCCCAACCAACCAAGCAATGAGCAACCCCAACAAACCTCTTCATTACGAGACCTATTTCAGCCTGAGGGACAAATTCAGTTTCAGAGAAACTCTCGGAGGCCGGATTCCAGTGGCCAACGGCAAAAGGGGTAAGGACCAAAATACCCCAAACTCCTGGCCTATTTGAGCTTAAATGGCCTGACCGCCATTAACTTTAGCTTTGGAGTGGCATTTCAACCTTTTAAAATGGGGCAGGAAGCGCACAAAAGCCAAGGAACCACTAAACTATTGGTGGTTGTCAGGATCAGTCCTGGTCTCCCTAGTATAGGGGAAGAGGTTCCGGGGGCTGAATCGGGCTCAGAATCTGAAGGAAGAGGAAGAGGAGGAGGAGAAGAAGAAGATGATGATGATGATGATGATCAGCCAAGACAGGAAGCAGGACAGGAGATTCTCCAAGACCCTTCAGAAGTCAAGGATGCATCTCTTTCCTCACTTTCTGTCTTGGCTGGCATTCTTCTTCTTCTTCAGATTCTGAGCCCGATTCAGCCCCCAAAACACCTTCCGCCACACTAGGGAAAAAAGGCCTGATCCTGACAGTGGTCAGGGAAAAAGAGGGCGTGAACATCTGGGGAACCTCAGAGGGGCTGGATTTGGCCCCTGGACCTGAGTTTCTGCACCCCTGCAATAGACAAACCATGTTTCCTGTGGACCAGAAGAAGAAATGATGCTCACGAATGTTTCCAGCAACTCACGGCGGACGGCTTCAACAATGTCCTGTGTGCTGAACTTTGAGAGCCGGATGACACCCCTTCTCTGTGTTTCATGCTTAGCAAGCAACAGTGCTGGGAGATGCACATTATATTTATGGGACCTGGGGGAAAAAACCCAGGAAGAAAGACATTTCAAAACTCCATTCAAATTGCAGTTGTCGTCGGATTAAAGATATCTTAGCCAAGTCATCGTATGAGCTTTCATTGTTCAATCAATTCAATCTGTGCTGGGACTACAACTCCCATGCTGGCTGGGGGATGCTGGGGGGGTGTAGTCCAACACATCTGGAGGGTATCAAGTTGGGGAAGGCTGTTGTAAGAGTGGATTTTAACTTGTTTGACAATTTATATTTTTACTGTGTAAGCTGCCCAGAGGGCCCTCACCACAGCAAGGTGGAATATAAATGTTACAATTAATAAATAAATTATCCAACCAATTAACTGAATGCGCGTCGCGGCCCTAATTAAAATACATGACTGTTAATCCACATCCTGAAAACCACAGGGATGGTCACAGGACCTGTCAAGTGTAGCGATTAGGAACAGCGGGGGCTGGTGGCTCCGAAGCCGGTGGGGTGGTGAATCTGCTCCGGGTTTCAGTCAGAACCAATCAGACTGTAAAGAATCTTGGAGCTTTGCAGCTTGGATAGTTCCTTTAGAATTCTGACTGGTTTTGACTGAAACCCGGAACAGATTCACCGCCCCATCAACATCGGAGCCACCAGCCTCCACTGGACAAGGCTTTTTCTTAGCCCTGCCTGGAGATGGCTGAGGATTGACCTGGGACCCTTTTGCATGCAAAGCTGGTGCTCTCCCATCAGGCTAGAGCCCCATCCTCCTATGCAGGGGAAATAGCCAGACTTCCACAAATGCGCTCACCAACTCGCCACTGGCGAGCAGGAATCTCCTCCTGGCAACCCAATTCACACTTGTGGACAAGATGAAGTAAGAGATGCCTGTCTTGCCACAAAGGTGAAAAGGGAAATATTCTCTCCAAGCCCGGCTTGGACCCTGACATAGCACAACCAACAGAGTCACTCAATGCCAAGTGCAAAGCAAGCAAGCGACCTACAGATCCGGGGTGTCCTCTTCATAGTAGATCCCTGTCGCAACATGTCCGTTCAGGACCCTTCCAGCTTCAATGAAGGCGTCTCTTGCTGTCAAAACATACAATCCAACCCGTAAGTATAGCACAATTAGCAGACTTTTCTGTCTCCCTCAGTAAAATGGACCAGGCTTCTATCAGACACAGAGAGATCAAAATAGTAATAGTCCAGGTTACCTACGGGATCGCCTTCTCCCATACAATCCGCCCCACACGCTAAGGTCCTCTGGGAAGAATTTACTACAGTCAACAAGGACTAGACTGACAACCATTACCCAGAGGACCTTCTCTTCTGCCGCTCCCAGACTGTGGAATGACCTGCTGGGAGAGATTCGCCAACTCACCAGTCTTCAGGGATTTAAAAGATATATAAAGACTGATCTCTTCCGGTAGGCCTACCCGGATGAATTTTAAAGTGTTTTATTGGTGTTTTATTGGTATTTTAATGATGTATTGGTTTTATGTATTTTTAATCAGTTTTGTATTTTATGTTTGATGCTGTTCCCTGTCACGATCCGTTGGGAGAGGCGGGTAATAAATAAATATATTATTGTTGTTGTTGTTGTTGTCTTCACACACACACACCCCTGGCTCTCCATCTGTAAAAGGGGAACAGTGGGTTTACCTCACAAGCTGTTGTGAAGGAAAGCAGGATAACAGTTTATCAAATACTTTATATCTTCTTTATATCAAATTCTTTATATCTTTGTATTTGAAAGGTAATAGAAAGGATTATTACTTCCAGAATCATCTTTCCCAACAACATTTGGAGACTAGCTAAGGAAAGTGCTTTACCTTCACTCATGCTTGAGTCAAATAGCCCCAGAACAGAAACATCGTGGTATGGAGAGATTTTGGCACTTAAATATTCTTCCACTTCTTCAGGCGTCATCAGCCTCATTGGAGAGGAGGTTCTGCTTCTGCAGATGGAAATGAAAACCAGACTAAAGACTACCGGCTTCTTTACAAGACAGACATTGATTTCCTCTGTTTCTAGGGTGACCACATGGAAAGGAGGACAGAGCTCCTGTATCTGTAAGAGTTGTAGAGAAAAGGGAATTTCAGCAGGTGTCATTTGTAGGCATGCAGCACCTGATGAAATTCTCTCTTCATCACAACAGTTAAAGTTACAGGAACCCTTCCCACTTTTGTACCTGGTCATGCTAGGGCAGGGCTCCTGCAGCTTTAACTGTTGTGATGAAGAGGAAATTTCACCAGGTGCTGCATGCAGACAAATGGCACCTACTGAAATTCCCTTTTCAATAGAATTGTTAAAGATAAAAGAGCCCTGTCCTCCTTTTCATATGGTCACCCTACCTTTGCATAATTTTGCTTCCTCAATATGGGGCAGCTTCGTTCTCTACAGGTCAAAATTGTTCTTAGGTGCTACACCGCCGGAGACTCCCATACACAAATGTATGTATCTTGTACACATGTCTGGAGATCTAGTCCAACTCTTTGCTCAACGCAGGATCTGCAATGCAGGATGCAATTGCAGGACCCCTGACAGTTGGCTGACCAGCTTCTGCTTAAATAACTTCAGTGAAGGAGAACCTGCTGCCTCCCAAGGCACTCTGTTTCACAGCTGTCGCTGTTAGGATGTTTCTCCTAGTATGTCATGGAAATCAACTTCCCTGCAACTTCCAGCCCTGCCCTCTGGAGCAACAAAAAACAATTCTGCCCCCCATCCCCCGCTGCATAGCAACCTTTCAGATATTTATTCAGACAGTCCTATGCATGTTCATACAAAAAAGTCCTACAATCCTATGCATGTTCAGACAGAAAACGTCCTACAATCCTATGCATGTTCAGACAGCAAACACCTACAATCCAATACAAGTGTTGACAGGGAAAAAAACTCCTACAACTCCCAGCACTCCCCAGCCAGCATATCCATTTTTCTCTCCAAAAATGCATAGGGTTACATCCTAAAAGACCACTATCATGTCTCCCCTTAATCTTCTCTTCCACCAAAAGAACAGCGGTTCTGGGAAAGAGGACGAGGCCTTCTGGAGAATTCCAGGGGCCCCCATTGGGTCTGAGATTCAACACTTCTGTCCTAAAACCTCCCTCAGCCAGCAATAGGATACTTACAGCTCAATGAACCTCAGAATCTCCTCGGTCCCCCACATCCCGGAGTAGACCAGCCCTCTCCCGCCTTTCGTGTACATCTTGAGGGTAGGAAACTGGGTGACGTTTTGCTGCGTGCAGAGATGCGGCCAGTCCCAACAGTTCACCCTTGCAAGGGAAATCTCAGGAGTTCCTGCGGATGAAAGAAAGAAAGAAAGAAAGAAAGAAAGAAAGAAAGAAAGAAAGAACAATCCAAGTTTGATTGGCACTTCTGTACAAGGCACATCCTTTTTTTAAAAAAAAAACTATACAAACATTGGCTGCCTCTACAAGAGAGGTTTAAAGCTCTTTCAAGGCGCTTTAAAAAATTTACCTCTACAAGAACGGAGCGCAAATCGGGCGTAGAGATGTGTTATCTCTCCGATTATGCGCATTATCGAATGCGCGTTAAATCGCAAGTTTTATTTTTCTCCGGCCGTTAAAGCAGATTTTGACTATGTGAACAAGCGCTTATGCGCATTAACTACTTGTAAAGCACATTTTGGTCATCCGTTAATGCGCTTCGCCGCCTCTCACCGCCTCTCGTGCAGAGGTATTAGGTGTAAATGCGCTTCAGCGATTATACGCACAATCGCCTAACCGGGCGCAAAAGCGAATCCTTGTAGAGGGGACCATTGATAACAATTTCCATCACACTAACCCACTCAAGGATGCTTTTACTTTATGATGGAGCAACAGCTTTGCATTTATTTATTTTACCCTCCATCTCTGCCAAAACAAGGGTCAAAACATAATGACCAAAGAACTATGTAACACTACCAAAAGAACATTGCTGGATCAGACCAAAGATCCATCTGGCCCAGTCTCCAGTGACAAACTGGAATCCAGGAGCATTTGTAAGCAGTAGCCATCAGCTGTAAGGGCCTACAGGCTCTTTGAAGAAACGTGCTGGCCACTGCCGGTGTGCCGAGGAAATTGCTCCCAGCCTTACCTTCCAAAAGAGCAGCTGCTTCGACATACGTCTGCATCACAACCAGGGAGACAGCTTCCCCTGCAACGCCAACGAAAACAGACCGTTACTCTACAGCGAATCAAGCTTCTGGGCAAAGGGAGCCCAAATTCCATCCCAGGAAAAGCTGGACTTTGGAACCAGCATAAATTATGCAAATTAAGTGTGTTTGCCGATAATGAACATAAGATGCACCCGGCACCTCCTTTTTCGCCCTCAGAGGGTGAAGAGCATGGGCATGCGCAAGGGGTGTGCCAGGTGTGCCCAGGCACACCCTGATGTTTCAAGCAATAAGAGCTGGATTGAGTGGGCCATTGAGTAGGAATCCAGGAGGGGATCCAGACACAGCGAGGATGGCCCTCTGGCTGCTCCACTGTTGCTGCTCCCAACAGCAGGAGCGAAAAGGAATCGCTCTGCTGCGAGCCTCTCTGCTGGGAGCCATGCTTCACAGAGGCCGAGAGGAGGGACCCTGAAGGCTCATATTGCCTCTTAAGCCCCTCTTAAGATCAGTATCACCAAAAGCTGCTCCCAGACGGTGGAATGGCATGCCGGAAGAGATTCGCCAATTTAACAGTCTCCCGGAATTTAAGAAAGCCGTGAAGACTGATCCCTTCCAGCAGGCCTACCCAGTCGAATTTTAAGATGTCTTTTAATAATGTATTTGTTTTATATGCTTTTAATTAGTTATACATGTATTTTATGGTGTTTTGTATTTCTTGTTGTACCCCGCCTCGTTCCAGAAAGAGAGGCGGGTAATAAATAAAACTATTTTGTTATTATTATTATTATTATTATTATTATTATTATTATTTCTTAATCTCTTTCTCGATCGTGGCTGTTTTTTACTGAGTCAGGAATTTCCTGACAATAGAGCATGTTTTAATTATGACTGCTTTCTGGATGTTGGTGTGGATGTATTCTGGTAGGCCCAGTTTCTGAAGGTTTTCTGTATATTGTTTTGATGTGATGCCAGTGACTGAGGTGACTAACAGAATAATTGTGACCTTTCCCTGTTGCCATAGTTCTATGACTTCCATGGCCAGTGGTGTATATTTGTCTCTCTTTTCTTCTTCTTTTACAACAACATTATTATTATTGGTAGTAGTAGTAGTAGTAGTAGTAGTAGTAGTATCTCCTCACTCCACCCCACCCTCTGCAATTAGGGTGACCAGATAAAATCCAGGTCAGGGCTCATGTAACTTTAACAGTTGTAGAGAAAAGGGAATTTCAGCCAGTGTCATTTGTATGCAATTAGTTCCTGGTGAAATTCCCTCTTCATCACAACAGTTAAAGTTGCAGGGGCCCTGCCTTTTTTTGTATATGGTCACTCTAGTATAGTGCCTGCACCTTTAACTGTTGTGATGAAGAGGGAATATCACCAGGAACTAATTGCATACAAATGACACTGGCTGAAATTCCCTTTTCTCTACAACTGTTAAAGGTACATGAGCCCTCACCTGGATTTTATCTGGTCACCCTATCTGCAATGGCCCTCCCGTGGTCAGGCAAGCTGAATGCAGAGTAGGGCATCAGTGTTTACAGTATTTAATAAATAAATGTTTAAAAATAATGTCCTTTATGATTGAGTATTCAATAAAAAACATTTTTAAAAACCTCTGGGTGGACATCCTAATGGAACGTGATGTGCTCACCTATGGTGAAGAGAGCAGCAGCCCTGGGCACAAAGGAGCAGAGAGTGTGCAGCCAAGCAACAGATTGTTACCCAGTTCCCAACACTGAAAAGAATTAGGATGGGAACACCCACGACGACCAAAGGCGAATTAGGTTTTGAGGACTGGAATGGGGCGAAGAGTAGGTCAGGGTGGAAATTGCCCCAGTATAATTGTATTTCATTTATTTTTTATGTCAGCCCCCTTGGGGATTCTTCTAGATTGAAAAGCAGGAGCGAATTCAAACAGATGAAGAGACCTGCTGGATCAGACCAAGGCCCAATCCAGTTCAGTATCCAATTCCCCTATGGCGAGCAGCCTAATTTTTCTGGGAAGCTCACAAGCATCCTCCTCCTGCTCTTGCACCACAGGGCCTGGGATTCAGGGGTAGAGAGCCTCTGAACAGGGCAGAGTTCTGTTTCCCAAGCACGGCTAAACAGCCAAGGGCCACCCAGCGCTCTGTGAATTGGTGCCGTCCCCTTTTGAAGTAGGCTGACCCTATGGAAAGAAGGACCGGGCTCCTGTACCTTTAATAGTTGTACTGAGAAGGAAATTTCAGCAGGTGCCATTTGTATGCAGGCAGCACCTGGTGAAATTCCCTCTTCATCACAACAGTGAAAGCTTCAGGAGCCCTGCCCTCTTTTGTATCTGGTTACGGTTAGGCAAGGCTCCTGAAGCTTTCACTGTTGTGATGAAGAGGGAGTTTCACCAGGTGCTGCTTGCATACAAATGATACCTGCTGAAATTCCCTTTTCAATACAACTGTTAAAGATACAGGAGCCCAGTCCTCCTTTTCACAGGGTCACCCTATTTTAAAGGCTTCATATTCTGTCCTCATCTGTCAGCCGGAGAATCAAGGGTCTCCCAGGAAGAACATGACTAAGGCGGGGTGAGGAACCAATCTGGCCCCAGACATTGGCCAGATAAAGGATGGCTGCAGGGAGCTGGTTTTGCCCCTCGCTCTCAGAAAGAACACCCAGAAGAATGTTGAAATAAAGAACAGGTGCCTGAGATTTGCTTTTTTCCTTGTCCCTCCCCATCCCTTTTCCTTTTGCATTTTGCGCAATCATAATCATGTTCTTGCACACCGCCCTGGAATACGCATGGATGAAGGGCAGTGTTTAAAATGTTTTAATTCCTACATACATCCGAATGGACATCTGATGCACTCAGATCATTCACTGGGATCTGAAATTCTCAGGACATTGGACTGCCAGGCTGTCAGTCAACTCCACGCTTGCAAGGCAAGAAAACAGCAAGGAAGAAAGCCTGAGCTCTGAACAGCATGAAAACATAAGATCATCAGGAGAGCCCTGATGCTGGATCAGACCAAGGGTCCATCTAGTCCCGCACTCCGTTCACACAGTGGCCAACCAGCTGTTGACCAGGGACCAACAAAGCAGGACATGGTGCAACAGCACCCTCCTGCCCATGTTCCCCAGAAACTGGGGCACACAGGCTTACTGCCTCGGATACTGGAGTTGGCACAAAGCCATCAGGGCTAGTAGCCGTTGATAGCCTCATTCTCCTCCAGGAATTTAACCCCCTTTTAAAGCCATCCAAATTGGTGGCCATCACTACATCTTGCGGTAGTGAGTTCCATAATTTAACTATGCCCTGTGTGAAGAAGTTCTTCCTTTTATTTGTCCCGAATCTCTCACCTATCAGCTTCAGGGGATGACCCTATTGGGTTCTAGTGTTATGGGAGAGAGAGGGAAATGTCTCTTCATCCACATTCTCCACACCAGGCATGGTTTTGTGAACTCGGCAATCGTACAGCGGCTGTCGTCCCAGGGAGCCCAGGAGACTGTCCATTTGCAAGCGCAGACTTACAGCTGGCGTAGAACAGCACCACCATGTGGCTGGCTTCTGCCAGAGCAGGGACAAAGGACTCTTCCGTCAGGGTATGGATGCATCCCAGGGAGAGCTCGCGCTTCCGGTCTCTGATAATGGATTCCACCACCTGGTCATCCTGAATCTCTGTGGAGCAAACACACACGCTAATTGGCAAGAGAAGGACAGGGGGAAAACATCCAGAACTGGAAGCTTTGGGTCGGGGTCTTGGGTACCCGTACTTCACCCAGGACCTGGGATGCAGGAATGGGGTTCATCCCAGGGAAAGGAGACAAAAGAAATGAAAGGGACTGAGTTAAGGCAAGATCCACAGAGGGAGCAGCAGCCAAGCCGTGAAGACAGTGGGGCAGACATGTTTTCCTGGCAGCCCTAGCAGGGCCCCTCTCAGAATGGGCTCTCCTTAGAATCATAGAATGGTAGAGCTGGAAGGGGCCTATAAGGCCATCGAGTCCAATCCCCTGCTCAATGCAGGAATCCACCTTGGAGCATACCTGACAATCAGTTGTCCAGCTGCCTCTTGAAGGCCTCTAGTGTAGGAGAGCCCACGTCCTCCTTAGGTCATGGGTTCCATTGTCATACTACTATAGCAGTCAAGAAGTTTTTCCAGATGTTCAGCTGGAATCTGGCTTCCTGTAACTTGAGCCCATTGTTCCATGCCCTGCATTCTGGATTGATCGAGAAGAGATCCTGGCTCTCCTCTGCATAACAACCTTTCAAGTATTATAAGAGTGCTATCATGTCTCCCCCCAATTTTCTCTTCTCCAGGCTAAACATGCCTAGTTCTTTCAATCTCTCCTCATAGGGCTTTGTTTCCAGATCCCTGATGATCCATGTTGCTTTCACCTGAACACACTCCGGCTTGTCTGCATCCTTCTTGAAGTGTGGTGCCCAGAACTGGATGCAGTACTCAAGATGGGGCCTAACCAGTGCCAAATAGAGGGGAACCAGTACCTCACGCGATTTGGAAGCTCTACATCTATTAATGCAGCCCAAAATAGCATTGGCTTTTTTTGCAGCCACATCACTCTGTTGGCTGATATTCAGCTTGTGATCTCCCTTCAATTCCAAGATCCTTCTCACTTGTTGTATTGCTGAGCCAAGTATCCCCCATCTTGTAACTGCGCATTTGGTTTCTTTTTCCTAGGTGTAGAACTTGGCATTCATCCCTATTAAATTTCATTCTGTTGTTTCCAGCCCAGCGCTCCAGCCTATCGAGATTACTTTGGAGTTGGTTTCTGTCTTGCAGGGTCTTAGCGATCCCACCCAATGTTGTGTCGCCTGCAAAGGTGATAAGCATCCCCTGCACCGCCTCATCCTTCTCCTTGCCACCATCACCACCGCCTCTTCCCTTGCCCTCTCCCTCTAGGCCCAAGCAATCGTACAGCCTCAAGAGGAGCAGAAGCTGCTTGCCCCTTCTCCCTGCGCCTGTCACCGCCTGCTTGCTTGGAGAGGTCAGGCAAAGAGGTAACAATAGTGAGGAAGAGGAGGATCAGGGCCAGACGGCTCCGGAGGCTGGCAGCGGGCCCACTGCTGGGTGAAGGCCCTCGACAAATGCCCAGTAATGCCAGCCTTTGAGCTCGGGCCCTTTTAGCAGCAGAGGTGGGAGGAGGGGAGCGTGAAGTCCTGGAGCCATGACCTGAAGCACGCTACCAAGGCAGGAGTGGAGGATTGAGGGCCTCCTAGAGAGCTTGAAGGGAGGTGGAAGGGGAAAATGGTGTGGCTTGGAGCGTGGCCCAGAAGGGAAAGGCCAAGGAGCAAGGAGACCCGGGGGAGACGGAGCATGAGGTCACTCCCTGCTGAGGCCGTGAGCAACTGGGTGGGCTATTCAGGAGGGAGGGGTCTTGAGGGTCCCGGGAGGGTATGTCACCCTTCCACCTCACTCCCACCCAACGCACTTGGCAAACCAACGAAGGCCGCCTTTTATCCCAAGAAAACTCTACTGCTTCGCAAATGAATCGCATAATACACATCCATGGTACATTTTATAACATTGTGCTATTATAAATCTGTGTACTGGCCCTTTGGGAAGAGCTAGACTAAGAACACACAACTAATAATGAGGTGGGAACCTGGTTAATGTAAAACAGGCTTGTTCATAACCACTCACCTGCTCACCTCTGGAGAGTCTGAAATGCCTCCAGGCAACCAGTATCAGGAGCAGTATGCCTTTGTACACCTGTTGCTGGGAAACATGAGCAGGAAGGTGCTCACGTCCTGCTTGTGGGTTTCTCATATTATTATTATTATTATTATTATTATTATTATTATTATTATTATTTACATTTATATACCGCCCCATAGCCGAAGCTCTCTGGGCAGTTTACATAGGCATCTGGTTGGCCCTGTGTGAACAGAATGCTGGATTAGATGGACCCTCAGTCTGATCCAGCATCAGGGCTCTTCTTAGAAGTGGGACCAGCACCACCAGGATCTCCCAAGAGTTCAGCTAGACTGACTCCTACCATGGCACGACTCACAATTGTCTCCCATTTCCCGCCACATCAGAGGATGAGGCCTAAAAACAAGCCTCCTCCAAAAGTCACTCAATCTTGTTTAAAACTTTAGGCAGGAGAGAGAAAACGACCTTTCCAGGTTTTGTAAAATCTGGAACTGTGTGTGTGGGCCAGGGCGCAAGTAATGGAAAGCCGCCATAATTGAATTTTTCCACAGGGGATTTTCACTGTGGCCACATTTTGAAGATTCAAGCCATGGCGTGAGCACACCGCAATTTGTTGTAATGTGCGAACCTAGGCAGAGTGGCTTGTTGAGGTGGTTAACAAGCCACCCACAGCCCTAAAACAGTAATGGGTCCTGGGTAGCTTATTAGTCACCCCAACAATCACTGGAGGCCGGTGACTCCGATATCCATGAAGCGGTGAATCCACTCTGGGTTTCAGTCAGAACCGTTCTGAACTGTGAAGGAGCTCCATATCTTGGATGGCTCCTTTGGAGTTCTGAATTGACATCAGAACCATTCGCCTCCACTGCCAACAACCCGGCCTTCCCAGGTTCACATGTAACAACAACCTGTGAGGCGCCCTCGCCATGGCTTGAATTTTTAAAATGCAGACCAGCAAAGCCCTGCAGGGAAATACACCCATGTAAATGGTATGTAGTTTGCTTTTAGGCTTTGATGGTTTTAATTTTGTATACTGGTTTTTAAATGTTCAACGTTTTTAATTTTTGTAAACTGCCCAGAGAGTTTTGGCTATGGGGCAGTATATAAATGCAATAAGCAAATAAAATAAAATAAAATAAAATATGTCACTTGCTGTTACACGCGAATCAGTTCTGTGAGTACTTAATGGGCCACGAACGGTTTAGGAGGTAATGAGACACCAGGTTACCTTGGTCACTGTTCTCGCCATTTTCCTCCTCCTCCTCCTCCTCTTCTTCCTCCTCTTCCTCCTCCCCTTCTTGCTCCTGGGTAGGTTCAGTCTGTTTCCCACTTTCCACCAAGGCTGCGATTTCATCCATGTCTTTTAAAACCAGGTATTTCACAGGCACACCCTGCAGAGATGCAAATGGACAAAACCAGAGTGTGGCCCACTGTGGAATTCAAAAGGCAGCCCCAGTAGCTTAGTGGTTCAAAATACCCACAGATTTCCAAGGGCGCCTCATTTATTGATTGGTTTAAAATATTTCTTGGCCGCCTTCCAGGGCAGAAGCCTCCCCGCCCCCCGGAAAGGCAGCTTACAGCAATTAAACACGTTGGCTGAATTCGGACGACACAATAAGCAACTGGGGGTGGGGAAACAATCGTCAGTTGTATTGACTATTGTGTCATCCGAATGCTGCCATAGTCAACTCAGCGCTGATCCTCATCCACACCACAGTTGATTATTTATTACCATGTTGTGTGTGGAGTACCCCCTAGATGAACAACTGTAAAGTTGATTATTACCCCACCATTGACTATCGTGTTGTCCAAATTCAGCCATAGAATAGTGAGATATTAAAAGCAACCTAAGCAAAGCTGTGGCAATTTCTGCCCTGATTCTCCCTCTATAACCAGGGGGTACTCTAGCGTGAGCTCAACATTAGGGCTGTTCAAACCTCAGATTCGAAGTCCGAATCGCGGAGGCCATTTTCTGGCATATCCGCCGTTTCCTCTCATAGCCCTAGGCCGCCGTACAGCCTACAACTCCCAGCATGCAGTGCCTGGGAGGGCTGGACTTACCAGAGCCCAGGAGCAGAGGCTATACGTGTCCTCGCCACTGCCATTGGCCACTTCTCAGCATGATCGCCAACGGGGAGCGGACAATGGCAGCAACAAGGACATGAATAGCCTCTGCTCCTGGCCCCTGGTAGGTCCAGCCCTCCCAGGCAGTGCATGCTGGGAGTTGTAGGCTGTAGGGGGGCCTAGGGCTGTGAGAGGAATGGCGGATCCATCATAAAATGGCAGATCTGCCAGAAAATGCCCTCCATGATTCGGACTTTGAATCAGAAGCTCTAAGCTTACACAGCCCTACTCAACATCTCAGTGCTGACTGCGAAGGGGCAGCCTTCCAACCCTAATGCCTCCTTAGAGCTTCTTCTGTACAGCCTGAAGGCTTTGGTGTTGAAGTTTTTGAGATCACATTTTTAGCTCTTAACGTTGCAGGCATAAACTCCCAATGCTGGCTGGGGAATGCTGGGAGTTGTAGGACTTTTTTTCTGTCTAAACATGCCTAAGATTGCGCCTGAAGTGTTGTTTGGCTCAAGGGACTTTACTTCTGACTAGACATGCTTCGGGTTGTGCTGTAAATTAAAAAGACTGTCTTGAAGAGCCATGACAACAACTAACCTCTTCAGCTGTCTTGATGGCCACGTTATACCGGGGGAGAATGTCCCGACCGACCGAATTCCTTTCAAGAAATAAATCAGAGGTTAAACTGTGAACTACAGTATGTATAGAAAAATACCTCTACTTGACAATAACCCTGTATGTGGACTGTACCACTTCAGACTGCAGGTGGAGGCTCTGGTGAGCGATACTCCTGTGTAAAAAACAAAAATCTCTCTTAAGTAGAAATCTAGCATGTCAAGGAGAAGGCTAAATTAGAACCCTTTTGCCCTGACATGCTAGCTACCTATGTGCAAGGAACGTTTTGAGGGCGCATGGTGGAGCATCCTGTCTGCTGATCTCCAACCTCCCGCGGAACAGAAGAGACACAGGTTGACCCATTCATTGAGAACAAGACCTAAGAGGGGGGAAGGGCTGGATACATGCGCAGCATGGCCTGGCTGAGAATGATGGGACTTGCAGTCCAACACATAGAGACCTTGTTCCTTCTCGGTTCCATGGCTCTGCGAAGATGCACAGAAGACGTCCCCTGCGTTCCCCAGACAGCGAGGGTACGAAGCAGGTGTCACGCATGCCTTTTCTTATGTAAGAAAACAGAGCTCAGTCATGGTAGCTGGGGTAGTACTAGGAGTCCGCTGCCTGGAGCCACTCGGCGTCCCCTTTCCACTCTGCCTGATGGAGCTACCGTCACAAGTGTCACCTCGCCTATTCCACGCTCCTTAGGAACAGCCCTTGATGGAAACACTACCAGCAACCTTCCGAAGAGGAGGGCCAGGATCTCCTCTCTATCATCCCAGAGTGCAGGACGTGGAATAATGGGCTCAAGTTCCAGGAAGCCAGACTCTGGCTGGACGTCAGGAAAAACTTCCTGACTGTTAGAGCAGTACGACAATGGAACCAATGACCTAGGGAGGTGGTGGGCTCTCCCACACTAGAGGCCTTCACGAGGCAGCTGGACAGCCATCTGTCAGGGATGCTTTAAGGTGGATTCCTGCATTGACTAGGAGGTTGGACTCGATGGCCTTACGGGCCCCTTCCAACTCTACGATTCTATGATTCTACAGCGCCACCTGGAGGGCACCTGCCAAACCACAGCTCACCCTTCCATCAGCCCCAATTGTAGACAGCAAGGGCGCCACAATCCGAAGCCAGCTGCATTCCCCCATCCCACCGATTTCCCGGCCATCTGACTCTCCACTCCTTCCCCAGAGATCTATGTAAAGATCAATCTTTCCCTGCCACTGCTAGCAGCAAGGAAGTGGCTATATCAGGATCACCGAGCTATGTTTGTTTGTGTGTGTGTGCGCGTGCAAACGCATGTGTCCTGACCCTGAACCAGCAGGGTGTGCAGTACGTAAGAAGGGCCCTGCTGGATCGGACCCAGAGTCCATCTAGTCCAGCATTCTGTTCACACAGTGTCCAACCAGCTGTCCACAGGACACCCATAAGCAGGATACGACTGCAACAACGTTCTCCCACCCATGTTCCCCAGCAACTGCCTCTGCTACTGAAGGTAGCACAGAGCCATCAGGCCTAGCAGCCATTGAGAGCCTTCTCCTCCCGGAATTTATCCAACCCCCTTTTAAAGCCATCCAAGCGGGCAGGGAGACAGTTTCCTCCCTCTCCCATAATACTAGAACCCAATGGGGTTCATCCCATAATAATAATAATAATAATAATAATAATAATAATAATAATAATTATTATTATTATTATTATTATTATTATTATTATTATATTTATAACCCGCCTCTCCCTACGGATCGAGGCGGGGAACACAATGCCAAATACAAACATCACAAAGTTAAAAATTTAAAAAAACAAGAGAAAACACATCATTAAAACATTTTAAAATTTATCTGGATAGGCCTGCCGGAAGAGAACAGTCTTCATGACTCTCTTAAATTCATGAAGACTGCTAATTTGTCTAACTTCCTCCGGCAGACCATTCCATAGTCTGGGAGCCATGGAAGAGAAGGTCCTCTGGGTAACACTCGCCAGCCTAGTTCTGGCTGGCTTGAGTACGTTCTTCCCAGAGGACCTAAGAGTGCGGGGCGGATTGTACAGGAGAAGACGATCCCGTAGGTAGCCTGGGCCCAAACCATGTAGGGCTTTAAAGGTAATAACCAACACTTTATACTTTGCCCGGAAACTGACCGGCAGCCAGTGAAGTGATTTTAAAACTGGTGTAATGTGGTCACCCCTAGGTGTACCGGTGACCAACCTGGCTGCCATATTTTGAACAAGTTGAAGTTTCCGGACTAGGCACAAAGGTAGCCCTATATACAGTGCATTGCAGAAGTCGAGCCTCGAAGTTACCAGCGCATGCACTACCATCTTTAGGTCTTCCAACTCTAGGAAGCGGCGCAGCTGGCATATCAGCCGAAGCTGATAGTAGGCACTCCTGGCCGTCGCATTAATCTGAGCTGTCATCTGGAGCTATGGATCCAGGAGTACCCCCAAGCTGCGAACACAGTCTTTCAGGGGGAGTGTAACGCCATCCAGAACTGGTTGACACACCTCCAAACCCAGGTTGGGCCTTTGACAGCAAGCACCTCCATCTTGTCTGGATTCAGCTTCAGTTTGTTTTTCCTCATCCAGCTCATTATCGCCTCCAAGCATTCATTCAGAGGAGACACACTATCCTTAGCTGACGATGTTGTCGAAGGCATAGAGAAATATATTTGGGTGTCATCAGCATATTGATAGCACCCCGCCCCATGCCTCCGGATGATCTCTCCCAATGGTTTCATATAAATGTTAAACAGCATTGGGGAAAGGATGGCACCTTGTGGAACACCACATAGCAACTCCTTTTTTGAAGAGCAGCTATCCCCAAGCATCACCATCTGGAACCTGCCCGAGAGATAGGATTGGAACCACTGAAGCACAGTGCCCCCGATTCCCAATTCCCCCAGGCGCTCCAGAAGGATACCATAGTCGATGGTATCGAAAGCCGCTGAGAGGTCCAGGAGTACCAGCAGGGACACACTCCCCCTGTCAATACTAAGGCGTAGATCATCCACTAAGGCGACCAAAGCGGTCTCAACTCCGTATCCTGCTCTGAAGCCGGTTTGAAATGGGTCTAGAAAATCAGTGTCATCCAAGACTGCCTGGAGTTGAAAGGCAACCGCTCTCTCGATCATCTTGCCCAAAAATGGAAGATTTGATACTGGCCTGTAGTTATTAAGGTCCAGGGGATCCAGGGAGGGCTTTTTTAGAAGCGGCCTTACCACCGCCTCTTTTAAACATGATGGAAAGCTCCCCTTCCTGAGAGATGCATTAATAATATGTTGTAGGTGTGATCTAACTGCATCTCCTCCCTGGATGACCAGCCAGGAAAGACAGGGATCGAGAGGGCAAGTCGTCTTCCTCACACATCCAAGTACCTTGTCCACGTCCTCGGTACTCACCAATTGAAACTGATCA
The DNA here is from genome assembly GCA_029215795.1 of Anniella stebbinsi. Classification (NCBI taxonomy): domain Eukaryota; kingdom Metazoa; phylum Chordata; class Lepidosauria; order Squamata; family Anniellidae; genus Anniella; species Anniella stebbinsi. Next base: position 369,079,822 of record JARDYH010000001.1, read on the forward strand.
AGTGTAATCCAACTCGCGGAGTCACTGGACACTCCACTGTCAGCCTCTGCTATAACAATGGCATCTAAGTCGGCTCTTATCTGAGAGATTTTATCTGAGAAATGATCGTTAAAAGCATCACAGCGAACTACCGAAGGCTCTAAAATCGGATTCAGGGGAGAAGGAGCCTGAGTTAGACCCCTCATCACCCTGAACAGTTCTGCTGGACGTGAATTCGCAGACGCAATGCGTGCAGAGAAGAAAGCTTTCTTCACTGCATGTATTGCCACTCCATAGAAACGAAGATGTTCTCTATGTTGTGTCTTGTCAAATATAAGTCGAGTTTTCCGCCATCGGCGCTCCAGTCGTCGTCCTTTCCGCTTCAGCTCCCTGAGGTCTTCTGTGTACCAGGTCGCCCTATTAGAAGCGGGCCGGAGAGGACGTTTGGGGGCGATCATGTCGATAGCCCTAGTTAGGTCTTGATTCCATCTATTGACCAGGGCTTCTATAGGATCATCGACGATACCAGCCATGGAACCCTCCAAGGCTTTCTGGAATCCAGAAGGATCCATCATCCTTCGAGGGCGGACCATCTTAATAGGTCCGCCACCCCTGCAGGGACGGGTGGTAGCCATGATACTAACCCTGACCAGAAAATGATCTGTCCATGACAATTCGGAGGTATTCAATACCTCCGCCCACAGATCTGCCTGTTCGGAACTGAAAACAGCATCGAGGGTGTGACCTGCTGAATGTGTGGGTCCAGAGACCAATTGGGATAGGCCCATGTTTGTCATGGATGCCATGAACTCCCGAGCTGCACCTGACAAACTGGTCCCGAATGGGATGTTGAAGTCACCCAGGACCAAAAGCCTGGGCGAATCCAACACCAGCTCCGAGATCAGTTCCGTGAGCTCGGCCAGGGAGTCTGATAGGCAGCGGAGTGGCCGGTACACTAACAGAATCCCTAGTCTATTCCTGGCCTTCAGACTCAGATACACACACTTGATGTGATTCAATTCCTGAACAGGATGTCTGGTCAGGTTAAGATGGTTTTTGTAGACCACAGCTACTCTGCTCCCCCCGCCCACTTTCCCTCACCTGCTCACTAACACAGTACCCAGCTGGGAGAGCCTGAGCCCATGTCGGGCCACTGTCATCTCCCAGCCAGGTCTCTGTGAAACATGCCAGGTCGGCATGGGTGGGAGTTTCAGGACAGATCAAACGGACTTCTTCACGCAGCGCAGAGTGAAACTATGGAATCCGCTACCACAAAGCGTTGTGATGGCCACCAATTTAGAATGCTTGAAAAAGGGGCTGACGCCCATTCATGGAAGAGAAGGCTATCCGTGGCTTCTAGTTCTGATGGCCAATATCAGAAGCACGGCTTGCCTGCCTTGTGTTTCTTTGCAAACTGCTTAGGGGTTTTCATATATTGAAATCCTACGCATGTTTAGACAGAAAAAAAGTCCTACAACTCCCAGCATTCCATCCCAGCAACCAACACATGTAGCTTCCATTGAATGCCCTTAGGTCTATCTAGTCCAACTCCAGCCAGCTGCTAATGAGAAGCTCACAAGCAGGACATGAGTGGCACAGCACCCTCCCACCCATGTTCCCCAGCAACTGGTGCGCACAGGCTTACTTCCTCTGATACTGGCAGCCTTCTCCTCCGGGAATTTATCCAACCCCCTTTTAAAGCCATCCAAATTGGTGGCCAGAACTACAGCTTGTGGAAGGGAATTTCATAGTTTAACTCTGCGCTGTGTGAAGAAGCCCTTCCTTTTATCTGCCCATTGGGTTCTAGTATGATGAGAGAGGCAGAAAAATATATTCCTATACACATTCGCCACACCATGCATGATTTTGTAAATACCTTGATACCAGGAGGACTCCAGCTTTCCCCAACAACCGCCAGGCCACAGATTCAGCAACCCTCTTCTCTGCTTCCAACGTCTCTTCCCGTGTCAGAATGAAGATCAGCGGAAGGCCAAGCTGGAGGTGAGTGGTTGAAACCTCCGCTGGATCTTCTCCAACCTCCGCCTGGAGAAGAGAGGCGGTTTCAGAGCATCATCACATGGGGGGAAATCGTGTTTCCTTACCGTCGCTTCTCCACCTGTATGTTTTGTCCCTCATGACTTCCTCTTTTGAAAGAGGAAGTCAACAATGTGCACGTGGCCCCGTTCCATGGGCCGTTTGGATCCCGCTGCTTCTCCTGCACACAGCAAGAAATTCCATCTTCAAAAAGAAGTCGGACTTTCTAGGGTGTGTTTTTGTGGCGCGAAGAAGGCTTGAAGGGGCAGGAGGTGCGCAGGAGGCAGATGACGTCGTGAGAAGGAGCCGCGAAAATCCGCGAGCGCCCAGGAACGAGCATACAATAATACGCTCGTCTGATGGAGCTCTCTGTCTGCAACCGAAGCGCCCCTGGCTGTCTTTGGCGAGGCTCGCTTCCATTTTGGCACAGGGATGAGCCCCCACAGCAAAGAATACTTTCCAACAGCCATCGTGGAGCCTGGATTTGGCCAGCTGTTCCCCTGGATATTTTTCGCCAGCCTAGCTTAAACAATAAATAGCTCTTTTTCTTTCAGAAACGGCTAAGTAAACCCCAATTTTTGAAACCTAGATTTGGGGTGCTCTTGGGCGATAGGGCAGGGGCGCAGTTCCTCTTTCAGCCCGAGGCACCAATCTCAATTTTGGAGAAGCCCACGGGGGGCTGCATCCCAGAAGAGGGGAAGGGCAACTACAAAAGGACTGGGGTCAAAAGATCAGCATGTTTGAGCCCAAACCTCTTCCAGGCAGGAACTAAAGCCTTCAGAGAGGCATTGCAACCTCTTAGCATACAAAACTTGGGGAACCACCAAGCAAGTAGGGGTCCAGGTAAAGGGGACGGGGCTAGGAAAATGGGCATCTGGGCTGAATTGGGACCCCAGGAGGGCCAGCAGGGACTCACAGGCCTGAGGTTCCCCACCCGTGGACATCGCTTGGCCAGATCCGGCCTCTCCTTCTCACGCTGCCTCCCTGCAAACTTGAGCGATTGTCCTCGCCCCGTTCGCCGCAACCTGCAGGTCGGCTTCAAGCATTCCTACTCCGACATGCCTTCAGCGAACGCAACATATGCGGCCGAGGGGGAAGGAGGTCCTGCCGCCGCCAACAACCACATACCACGAGGGGCTCCCCCATCAGCTTCAGGAACGTGTGGATGTTCAGCGTGGTCAACAGCTGCTCCATCAGGGTCCTATGGCAGGGCTGGGCTGGATCTGTGGCTGCCTTACAGTGGCAGAAAAAGAGCTTCGAGGACGGCACTTCGGACTCCCCGCTGCTGCAGGAGGAACACGCAAGGGTGGAGGTACAGGAGCCGAGCCGGCCTGCTATGTTCATGCATCCCAATACGTGGCTATTCTCTATACGTGTGCAGAAGCAACAGTGCAGGCCCCAGGTTTTGGAGGGCCCTGGGGCAAGACCCCCTCCATGCCTCCCTCCCACAGTGTCTATCTCCTTACCCCCATGGTCACAGGCTGTTCTTCCTCCTCACCCTCTTCCTTGTTTTTTCTGCCACTTGGTTGACAGGCAGAGAGTCAGAGAGCAAAGCCAGCTATGGCATCTAACATTGCTCTTTCTCACCACCACCATTTTCTGGGCCCAATTCAAGGTGCTGATTAACATAAGAACATTAGAAGGGCCTTCTGAATGAGACTGAGGGTCCATCCAGTCCAGCACTCTGTTCCCACAGTGGCCAACCAGCTGTCGACCAGGAACCCACAAGCAGGACATGGTGCAACAGCACCCTCCCACCCTTGTTCCCCAGCAACTGTTGGGGACTTACAGCAACTTACTGCCTCTGATACTGGAGGAAGCACATAGCCATCAGGACCAGTAGCCACTGATAGCCTTCTCCTCCAGGAATTTATCCGAACCCCTTCTAAAGCCATCCAAATTGGTGGCCATCACCACATCTTGTGGTAGCGAATTCCATGATTTATCTATGTGCTGTGTGAAGATGTATTTCCTTTTATTTGTCCTGAATCTCCCACCAATCAGCTTCATAGGATGGCCCCATTGGGTTCTAGTATTTTGAGAGAGGGAGAAAAATGTCTCCCTATCTACATTCTTCACACCAGGCATATCTAACCTATAAAGCCCACATTACTTGATGAAAAGCCTCTCCCAACATGAACCTACTCATACACTACGCTAGGCTGACCATATGAAAAGGAGGACAGGGCTCATGTAACTTTAACAGTTGTAGAGAAAAGGGAATTTCAGCCAGTGTCATTTGTATGCAATTAGTTCCTGGTGAAATTCCCTCTTCATCACAACAGTTAAAGGTGCAGGGGCCCTGCCTTCTTTTGTATATGGCCACTCTAGTATAGTGCCTGCACCTTTAACTGTTGTGATGAAGAGGGAATTTCACCAGGAACTAATTGCATACAAATGACACTGGCTGAAATTCCCTTCTCTCTACAACTGTTAAAGTTACATGAGCCCTGTCCTCCTTTTCATATGGTCAGCCTACACTACACACAACGTCCTCCTCTGGTGCCTATTCTGAGGGAAACTCAGAAGATGGCAACAAGGGAGAGGGCCTTCTCTGTGGTGACCCCCCATTTGTGGAATGATCTCCCCAATGAAGCCCCCGGGGATGAACATTACTATCTTTTTGGTGCCAGGTTAAGGCTTTTCTCTTCTCCCAGGCATTTAACAGTGTATGTTGAATCGATCCTAGATATAGCTTTAAGTTTGGCTGAGAGCTCAAAGTTGTTTTTAAATGCATGTTGTCTTTGTATGCTGCCTGCTTTACGTTTTCATGGTTTAAAATTTTATATCTCGATTTTTAATGCTTTGATCTTTTATAAACCGCCCAGAAAGCTTTGGCTATGGGGCGGTGTAGAAATGTAAATAATAATAATAATAATTATAATAATAATAATAATAATAATAATAATAACAACAATCTTGGAAAATGCAGACCATCAAATATACTGGGACAGAACAATTCATACCGACCAGACAATACCCTGCAATCGACCAGACATAACGGTCATAGACAAAAAAGAAAAACACACCTACCTCATTGACAGGCAGATGGTACTGCAAAGCATTAGACTTGCCTGGCCTTCTAGAGACATTTTTTTTACTCACCCCAGGCAACCAGTCAAGTGTTCACTTGGAAACTAAAGGGGTTGTGGGGGGAGCGCTAAAACTTATGTACATATACAAGGTTTGTGCTTACTAGGGAGACTCTTAGCCCCGTAACTCCCACGGCCGCTTGGCTCTGGAATACATACCGAATGCTCCTCAGAAGCGTCACCTCAGTGGTTAAGGCAAACTTAACAGAGTCGTAGACAAAAGCAGCTTCCATCAATACTCTGTGCTCTAGAAAAAGAAAGATTTATTTATATTTATTATTTACTGCATTTATATCCCACCTTTTTTCCTCCAAGGAACCCAAGGCAGCGTACATAATCCTCCTCCTCCTATCCATTTTATCCTCACAACAACCCTGTGAGGTAAGTTGGGCTGAGAGCCTGTGACTGGCCCAAAATCACCCAGTGAGCTTCCATGGCTGAGTGGGGATTAGAACTCGGATCTCCCCCGACTCCCAGTCCAACACTCTAGCCACTACACCACACCGGCTCTCCATATTTCATCTTTAAGACCAGGTGACCTCTTTTTTGTCTCCACTGTCCTCCTCTACCCATCCAATTCTCACTCTGCAGAAGTGGCCAGGTGAAAAACTGCAGCCCAGGTTTCCAGGAATGGCATAGATACACATACAGACATTCATATATACACAAACAATTATACACACTTATACACACACATACACATAAAGAAACAGGCTCACACACAAAGAGAATATAATGGCCCTGTTCAAACGACACGCTAAGCCCAGGTGGTTAAGCATTTTGAACTAAACATTATGGCGTAGAGCGTCATGTGAACTATTCCTAACCATGGTGGCTACATAACCAAGGTTTAAACACGCTCACTAGCCATTTGCTGCAAAAGGGTTAGCGGCCTAACCATGGCTTGGCGTGTTGTCTGAACAGGCTCAATATAACGATCACCGCTGCTTAAAATGACTTACAGAAAAATAATCCAATTTAAAATAAAATGACAAAACAGCACCAAGTGAGTTTCCAGATGGAGGACTCCTACCACTAACATTTAAAAAGATGTAGTGCAGCAATTCTGTCTTTTCTTCCTTAATAGATTTTTTTTCCAGTAAGGATAGGCTGACCATATGAAAAGGAGGACAGGGCTCATGTAACGTTAACAGTTGTAGAGAAAAGGGAATTTCAGCCAGTGTCATTTGTATGCAATTAGTACCTGGTGAAATTCCTTCTTCATCACAACAGTTAAAGGTGCAGGCACTATACTAGAGTGACCATATAGAAAAGAAGGCAGGGCCCCTGCAACTTTAACTGTTGTGATGAAGAGGGAATTTCACCAGGAGCTAATTGCATACAAATGACACTGGCTGAAATCCCCTTTTCTCTACGACTGTTAAAGTTACATGAGCTCTGACCTGGATTTTATCTGGTCACCCTAACCAGGAACTAATTGCATACAAATAGCACTGGCTGATGCCTTTTCTCTACAGCTGTTAAAGTTACATGAGCCCTGTCCTTCTTTTCATATGGTCAGCCTAAGTAAGGAGGAAGAGAGAAGATGCGGTGGGAAAAAATGGAAGCATTACAATTTTAAGATGTCCGGACCCCTTTTAAAACTGGTGTGAATGAGGCAGTGTGATTGCATGATAAAAGCCCTCATCTGGAAGCAGCCTAAAAGTAATAAAGTATCAGCCCTAAAAGGGCACATCAATTCAAACAACAACAACAACAAAGCAGATTCTAAAAGCAGCAGTCCATTCAAAAGTTCTCATGACTGTTTTTATATGATTTATTGCATTTCTATACCACTCTTCTGGAACCAACCAAGGAGGTTTACAAAAAAACAGAAAACAAACAAATCAGAAACAAATAAAGCCATCGTAAAATGTTTAAAACAACCTTATAAACCGGGACAGCAATTTCAAACACCAAATTAAAAGAGTTTCCTGAATGCAGAGAGAGGGGATTGGATTCTTCATCTTGGAATTTACACTATATCTATGCTAGTATTGCTTCCACCTCTACCCCATATATATATATATATATATATATATATATATACATACACACACACACACACACACACACACACACACTTTTAACCTTTTCAATCATTAATCTTGTCAAAAGTCAAGGGCAGGACACACCACTTTCAAACGAAAAAGAAAAAAGTTTTATTGAGAGCTCTCTTTTTTTCTTTTTTTTTTAAAAAAACACCCTTCACAATCAGATCCGAAAATTCCCACTATCTGAGTCCTTTTGAGTTCTAACACAGTTTAGCCATTGGCCTTCATACGCCAGTATGCAGTGCTAGATTAGCTGCACCCAGAGAGGTTCTAGAGGAGGATCTCCCTGGTTGCTGATTTAAGTAGGGTGACCATATTTGGGGAACCAAAAAAGAGGACACCCAGTGGGGGGTCCAGGAAAGCGGCTTTCCGGGGCCTTTGGAAAGCATGTCTTTCACACACACACCGCCACCTTAAAGGCCCCATTGCAGCGGAAGAGGGGAAAGCGTGTCATTCCTGCCCCCACCCCCCCGCTCCAATTGGGGCCTTTTCTATAATGTCCGGGAATGACATGCTTTCCCCTTTAAGGTCCTGACTGGAGCAGTCGGGGGGGGGGGGGAATGACGCACCTCCAGAAAGCACGGCATTCCCTCCCACCACACTAATGGCATCTTTAAAGGGGAAAAAGTGTCATTCCAGGACATTATAGAAAATTACAGAACCCCCCCCCCCTCCGCCCCGACACCCAGGATAGAACAAAAGCCAGGACAAATCCGGGGAGATCCTGGCAGTTGGTCAGCCTAATTTAAGAATCCCGGTTTATTACCTGCAGTCCCAACAGCCTGTACGTACGCAAAAACGAGGTCCGTCTGGCCCTTGAGGCCATCTTCCAGGTTCAGGAGGTCAGCCAGCGTTGTCATATATTTTACTTCATTGAAGAGGAGGGCGCTGGGAGGGAGAAACAAGGATATTTGCATGCAACCATTTGCGGTGGGAGCGGGGCCCTCCAAAGTGGATATTTCCCACTCAATTACATGACATGTGTTCTATTGCCCCTTCTTATTTAGTGAAATGTTTGTACTGTAAGGGATGCGTTCATTTAATCCTTACTAACTTTGTATTACATTGATTCATCTTAAGAACATCAGGAGAGCCCTGCTGGATCAGACCAAGGCTCCATCTAGTCCAACATTCCGGGCTACAGGAAACCCACAAGCAGGAACGGAGTGCAAGATCACCCTCCTGCCCATGTTCCCCAGCAACTGGTGCACACGGGCTTTCTGCCTCTGATGCTGCAGGTAGCACATAGCCATCGGGACTAGCAGCCCTTGACAGCCTTCAGGAATCGATCCAACCCCCTTTTAAAGCCACCCAAATTGGTGGCCATCGCCACATCTTGTGGTAGTGAGTTCCACAGGTGAATTTAAATTTTGTTGAGAGGTTAGCATAGGATTTTTAGTGTTAGATGATTCTGATGCTCCCCTCCCTCCGCCACTCCGCACAGACTTTCCGCCAAAAATACCCCTCCCAAAGACAAATGGCAGCAAACGGCGCCTTTTGAAGCCCTCCCTGACTCTCGGAGATTTGGTGAGAGCCTTGCGACCGCCGCAGCAACCTGCTGTCCGCCCGAAATGACAAAGCGGCCCGCTGGCAAAAAGAACGCCGCTAAGCGGACAGGCAGAAGAGGCGCCGTGACTTACAAGAGCACGTTTGCCACGATGGCGTCCACGCTGAATAAGGCGTCCGTGGGGAGTTCGCGGAGCAGCACGTGGCCCCTGGGGAAAGAGACAAAAACCGGTCGGAGGGCTTCTGGAAGAACCCTGGAAAGCTGCCCTTTCGTATATCCATCAGTACCTGTGGAAACGTGCTGGGATGCGCAAACGTACCTCCACCTCACCTGTGTGCCCAGGGCCCAATCCTTTGGTCCTGCAAAAGGACTTGCAACCGGGCTCTCTCGCTCAGGCGGTGAGCTACTCCTGGGCCCTCGTCCACTCCAGGAAAGGAGCCTGGTTGGTACACAGTGCCGGCTCCCTTGGGCAAGACACGTGCCGTGGGCCTCCTCCCTCAGCAAGTCCACCTTCTCACCACCATGGCCACCAGCTCCTCCTCCTCCTCATTGCCACCACTTCCTTGCTGGACAGGCAGGCAGAGAACCGGTGAGCAAGCAAGCTGCAGAATCTCCTGCTCCTCCTTCCCATCACCTCCATGGTCTGGGCCAGAGCGAGAGGCAGGGGGACAAGCAGGTGGCCATGGCGAAGAGGAGGGGCAGCACCAGGGGCCTCTTGTCCCTGGGCCGTGCTGGGGTGCAGGCCCTTTGCAAATGCCCGGCCCTTGATAGCGACCCTGCTGCTGCTGCTGCTGCTGCTGCACCTCCTCCGAGCTGCAGAAAGAATTTTAGTGGGTGAGCCCAACCCCGTCTCATTGACAGGTAGGGACAGCGAGCCAGACTGTGAACTTGACCTTTCAGGGGTCAAGGCAGCCAGGGATACAAAATGAACTTCAGCAGCCTATGTATGTATCATGACTCTGCCTAAAGCAAGACGCTTGCTAGCATTCTCCCTTAGAGGCCCCTTAGCCAGTTGGTCCCCACCCTGCCAGAACTGATAAGAAGTTGTTTCCACGTATACCACACCCTGCTGTATCTGTGTGTAGATCTTCATAGAATCATAGAATGACAGAGTTGGAAGGGGCCTATAAGGCCATTGAGTCCAACCACCTACTCAATGCAGGGATCCACCTTAAAGCATCCCTGACAGATGGCTGTCCAGCCTCTAATGTGGGAGAGCCCACCACCTCCCTAGGTCATTGGTTCCATTGTCATACCGCTCTAAAAGTCAGGAGGTTTTTCTTGATGTCCAGCCGGAATCTGGCTTCCTGTCACTTGAGCCCATTATCCTGTGTCCTGCACTCTGGGTTGATCGAGAAGAGATCCTGGCCCTCCTCTGTGTGACAACCTTGCAAGCATTTGAAGAGTGCTATCGTGTCTCCCCTCAATCTTCTCTTCTCCAGGCTAAATCCCCCTAAACCCTATAAAAGGGGATGGACCTCTGACCATAATCCAGTCTCACTTTGGTCATGCTCCAGAGTGCAGACTCCTTGCCATTGCTTGTAATAAACTTCCTTATTAGAAAGGAGACGCTGTCTTGAGCGTCTTTGACCCCCCACTGAAAGATCCTAACAAAGGGGGGTACGGGGTTCGTGAATCCCCCCACAGTGCGGTACGTGCTCCCATGCTGCCTGGAGTGCACACCCTCTTCTGCCCCCTCTGCTCTCATCCGCTGTCTCTGCTCCCTCCCTACTCTCCCGCGACTTGTAAGTGGCATATAAACTGATCAAATAAGTTGGCCCCTACAAGGACCTGAAGAATTGTCTCCTCTCATATGCATTTGCCCAGACCCTTAGATCATCTTCAACGGTCCTCCTCTGGGAGCCCTTGCTAAAGGAAGCGAGCTGGGTGGCTACGAAGAACAGGGCCTTTTCTGCTGTGGCAACCCAGGTGCTGAATGAACTTCCCAGAGAGGTTCGCCTGGTGCCTACGTTGTGCTTTTTCTGGCGCCAGGCAGTTTAGTCTTTCAGCCCTGTTGTTTGAAATCTGTTATTGCATCTTACACCTCTGCATTAAAGCGAAGTTATATTTGGGATTGTACTTCTACACTGCAGTTTCAAGCTTTTACATTTCATATTATATTTTATGGTGCACCTTGTGGTTTTAATTTTTGTGAGCTTCAGCTATTGGGTGGTACAGAAATGTAGTAAATAAATAAATAAGGGAAGCACCATCTCTGGGGGCAGCACAGTTTGCACCATAGGTCCACCCAAAGTCATGGTCCTTATTATAATAATTATTATTATTATAATTATGTATTACATTTATATACCGCCCCATAGCCGAAGCTCTCTGGGCAGTTTACAAAAATTAAAAACACTGGACATTAAAAGTCAATATACAAAATTTAAAACCATAAAACATAAAACAGCAGATATTTAAAACATTTTAAACTTTTAAGCCTGGCCTCAAAGTCAGTTAAAACTTCAACTTAAGCTGTTAAAATGCCTGGAAGAAAAGTTTTGACCTGGCCTCGAAAACATGACAGTGTTGGCACCAGGCGGGCCTCATCGGGGAGATCATTCCATAATTGAGGGGCCACCACAGAGAAGGCCCTCTCCCTTGTTGCCATCCTCCGAGCTTCCCTTGGAGTAGGCACCCGGAGGAGGACCTTTGATGTTGAGCTCAGTGTACGGATAGGTTCATGTCGGGAAAGGCGTTCCATCAGTTATTGTGGTCCCGAACCGTGTAAGGCTTTATAGGTTAAAACCAGCACCTTGAATCGGGCTCGGAAATATACAGGCAGCCAATGCAAACGGGCCAGAATTGGTCTTATATGTTCGAACCTTCTGGTCCCTGTTACCAATCCGGCCGCTGCATTTTGCACAAGCTGCAGCTTCTGAACCATGTTCAAAGGAAACTCAACGTAGAGCGCATTGCATTAATCTAACTTGGAGGTTACCAGAGCATAGACAACTGAAGCCAGGTTATCCCTGTCCAGATAGGGTAGTAGCTGGGCCACCAGCCAATGTTGGTAGAAGGCACTCCGTGTCACTGAGGCCACCAGAGCCTCAAGTGACAGAGATGGTTCTAGGAGAACCCCCAAGCTACGAACCTGCTCCTTCAGGGTCCTTAAACTGAGCGCACATCCAGACAGGCACTTGTGGCAACTGAAGAAGGTTCTCAAGAGGCCACTAATTATCTCTTGGTGTCAGTATCAAGCTTGTTCTCCCAAGTGTGGGGGACTGGGTTTTGAGGGATGTGTCGGACTTACAGACGAAGAAGAAGACAAAGACAAAGACGAAGGGTGCCTCTACAAGAGCGATTTAAAGCTCTTTCAAGGCGTGTTAAAAAAATTTACCTCTACAAGAGCAGAGCGCAAATCGGGGGTAAAGGCGCTTTTTCTGTCTGATTATGCGCATTATCAAATGAGTGTTAAATAGCGAGTTTTAATTTGGGGCGGGAGTTAAAGCGCCTTATGACCATGTAAACAAGCGATGCTGCGCATGAAACAACTTTAATGCGCGTTTCATTCAACCGGTAATGCGCTTCACCACCTCCTGTATATAGGGATTAGGTGAGAAAATGCGCATAATCGGCCAACCGGGCGTCAAACCAAATTCTTGTAGAGGGGACCGAAGATGAAGACCAGCCAAGTCAGGAAGTGGGGGAGGAGATTCTCCAAGACCCTTCAGAAGTCAAGAAGGAATCTTCCCAGGAGTTTATCAGACAGGTTGCCAAAGACTCAGAGAACATTCTCCCCCCCAGCCCTGGGAATTCAGCCTCTGTCAGAGGGGGAGGGGACATCAGAGTTGAAAGATCCCAGAGTCTGCCTCAGGGTCAAGCAGGAGGAATTGACAGGAGGTGGGAGGTGGTCCATTAGGGTAGCCACTCACCAGAGGACTCAGCTCCAAGATCCTCCCTGAAGTAAAAAGCCTGTTGGAACTACGGGGAAATTGTCCATTTTAGTTGCTAGGCAATTGCCTTGCTTTGTTAGGCTGATTAAGTTTAGAGGATAGTTCCTAGCATTCACAGGTGTGAAGAAGTGTCTAGTTACTGAACAAAGCTTTGCGGGTGGACCTCACATCTCAGCGAAATGGCTTGGAATCAATCGTGGCACTTGGCTCTAGAGATCTTGGGGGTTATGGGAGAGGAGGGGGGAATCTTTAAGATCAACCAGGCAGAGCTTCTGGTAAGCTTCCAGCACAATCTAGTATGGATATGGCGGTCGTTCGTTCCACTTCAGTGCAAACCAAACCAGGATCAAGGCCTTCTCCTCAGCTGGATGAGCATGGACTTGAGAGCTCGATTCAATCTCAAAACCCTCTCCTAGAAGCAAAGTTAATGCTGTCGAATTTATTCATTTGCAATCAGATGAACTGCTTGCCTGAACAGGTATGCTTTTTCCAAGGAATTGTCCTCTCTACAGTAACCCAATGCTTCTCCCCTGAGGCAGTTAACCTGTGAAGAGGAAAACAAGACATCCTGACATCCTTACTGAGATAACATGTCCAAAAGAGCTTGGTTTCTCTCATGCTTTGTATTATCATTTTCATTCATTTTATTATTTATCACATTTCCATATCACCTAATAGCTCACATTTTCTGGACAGTTCACAAAACGAAACTTAAAACCCCGTAATATACAAGATAATAAAACACCATCTAAAAATCTTAAAAGACTTAAAACAACAGAGTAGAAACCCAAGTAAAAGCCAGCAGCAGCGCAAACATCTTAAAACACACAAACACATTTTTTTAAAAACAAAAACTGAAGAACTTAAAAGCCTTGGAAAATAAAAAGGATCTTCACCTGGCACCGAAAAGGTTACAATGTAGGTACTAGGAAAGCTACTTTGGATTGAGCCCGGAAACGGACTGGAAGCTAGTGCAGATCTCAAAGCACTGGCGTAATATGAAAAGGTGAAGACCTTTTTTATTTCCCCAGTATTTAGCATTTTACCAACCTTGGCTTTTAACTCTGCTGTTTTAAATCTGTATTTTAAATCTCTGCTTTGCTGCTCGGTTTTATTCTGGTTGTGCTTTTATATTGCGGTTTGAAATTGTGGTTTTAAGCTTCTATATTTTGCACTGTACCTTATGGTTTTGTAATTTTTGTGAACCGCTGAGAGAGCTCTGGCTATTGGGTGGTATAGAAATGCAATTAATAATAATAATTAAGATCTTCCTATGCTCCAAAAAAACTAGCTATTGGGCGGTATAGAAATGAAATAAATACATAAATAAAAATGTTGTGGTGTTGTTGCTGTCATAATCATCTGTCATTCTGGACAGATAATAACCACAACTGTGTGAGCAAATTCAGCTGTAAACAATGAAGTGGTACAGCCCCCACGCTGGGACTACATCAGCTTGAGTTTCAAATGTGATGTTGCGATGCTTGCAACGCTTATCATTTCTTACACAACATCACCCTATGGGCGTCATCAGGCGAGCATTTTATTGCACACTCCTTGCTGGGCACTCACGGATTTCCGTGGGTCCCTCTCACCACCACGACGTCTGCCTCCCGCCCCTTCTTCGAGCAACAAAAAAAACACCCCAGTAAGTCTGATTTATTTTTAAAGATGGAACTAGCCGCTATCCCCTGCTGTGTGCAGGAGAAGCAGCGCGATCAAAACGGCCCCCTGAATGGGCCACATGCAAGTTGTTTACTTCCTCTTTCAAAGGAGGAAGTAATGAGAGACAAAGACATGGGCGGAGAAAGCGACCGGAAGCAAACGTGATTTCCCCCTGTGTGACGATGCTCTAGGTCACCCTTTCCCAACCCGGTGCTTCTCCAGATGTGTTGGATTGCCACTCATATACCCCCTAGCCAACTGGATCCCCCCCCCACCCCATGGCAACAATGTAGAGCTAAATTAGATGTGATGTTAAATGTGTGATTGCAATTAGCTTGCCTGTGTTTATTTTTAAAAGCGGCAAGGGCAGGATTGGGGCTGCAGCACGTGTGGAGCAGGGCTCACCTTGGCCTTCCACACCATGGTCCTGACGAAACCCCCACCCAGCCCCAAAGCTGCCATTCGCCCCAGGAAGGAAGGGCGTCTGTTGGCACAAAAAAGGCAACTTCACCCCCAAAACAATGGTTACTATGAAAACAAAAAAGACACTTTATATTGTGATCATACATTTTAAAACATTGCCAAATTTGGCCTCCACTACATCAAAAAGAGGGCCTAATCTAGCCTTCTCTGTGTGTCTTATTTCCTGACATCCAGGTCCCAAATGTTTTCCTCTTACAAAATGTCTCCCCCGTCTTCTGCCAGAAGAAATACAGCCCCAGGACAGGGGTTGTAGCTCGATGGCAAAGCATGTGAGCTGCACAATTCCAGTTCAAAAAGGTTCCGGTGAGAGAAAAGAGAATCATGGAATCATAGAGTTGGAAGGGGCCTATAAGGTCATCGAGTCCAACCTCCTGCTCAATGCAGGAATCCACCCTAAAGCATCTCTGCATGAGATCTTGGAGAGACAACAGCCAGGCAGAACCGAACAGCCTTCTTGAACCTGGTGCAGTCCAACACCGCTGGAATGGACCATGTTGGGGAAGGATGTAGTAGACAAGACCTGGCTTGGTGGACCAATGGACTGACAATGGGTACAAGGTGGCTTCCTCTGTTCATTTTTTGTTTGGAGAATCCTTTCACTCCACGTTCATGGGCAACGTTTGGCTAAAGCACAGCTTCAGGTCGCGGGCCAACACTGACCAACCTGGGGTCCCCATCTGGCCCTCTGGGGTTCCCCGGATGACCCCACCCCCTTTCTATGGTCCCTCCCCTTCCCCCCAAACCGCTTAGATGCTTCCCAGCTTTTGTTCAGTTTTTTCCCCTTGTAAAAGGTTGAAATGCTTCTTTCTTGTAAGGCTTCATTACTGGCAGGAAGAATGTGAAGCCACAATAGGCTGGTCTTTTGGCTAGCGTGACCCTATGGAAAGGATCTTTAACAGTTGTACTGAAAAGGGAATTTCAGCAGGTGTCATTTGTATGCATGCAGCACCTGGTGAAATTCCCTCTTCATCACAACAGTTAAAGCTGCAGGAGCCCTGCCCTGTTTTGTATCTGGTTACTCTAGTATAGTTCCTGCAGCTTTAATTGTCATGATGAAGAGGGGATTTCACCAGGTGCTGCATGCATACGAATGACACCTGCTGAAATTCCCTTTTCTACACAACTGTGAAAGATACAGGAGCCCGGTCTTCCTTTCCATAGGGTCACCCTACTTTTGGCCCTATCCACTACTGAAATGCGACTTCCAAGAGCTTCTCTGAAACGGAACCTGGTATTCGGGCTAAAAGAGGCTCAACGCTAAGGTAGATATTGGTTGAACCATCTCTGATCATGAAAGCACCGGTCTTCCCCCGTGGTATATAAGGCAGAAAAGCACATATACCTTTAAAACTGAAATTCCATAATCTCGTAGAGCATCTACGGAGCTCTCCAGCTGTTCCAGGAACACCTTAGCCGAAGGAGAAGCTGGAATACAAGCAAGATGTTGCTCGGATTTCTGACTGCAATTACCGTTCTCATTTCATGAGAATTTATTGGCAGCACGACATCATCTTGGAGGGCTCAAGGAGAGGAGGGCTAGGGTGCTCCACAGAGACCAGCGAGCCGAGGAAGGGAAGGGGTTGAGCAGGCAGGGCTGAGAGAAAGAAAACCTTATGAAGGGCCAAGGGATGAGAGGAACTCTGTGTTGATGAAGGAAAGAGGGGCAGAGCTGAATGAATCTGGCATGCCGAGTCAAAGTGACCATGTAAACAATAGCTTAAAACACCCAATTAATTCCATTTTCAAAAACTGGGGAACTTGTGTTACATTCAAATGCGGTAGATCTTCTCTCATGGCCTTCTTATCCAAATAATAATAATAATAATTATTATTATTATTATTATTATTATTATTATTTTATTTCTTACCCGCCTCTCCATTTGGATCGAGGCGGGAACAACACTAAATATAAAATATGATAAAATACATAAAACTGATTAAAAACATGGCTCACATTATTTAAACTGCATTAAAACATCATAAAAAACATTCTAAAATTCCACTGGATATGCCTGCCAGAAGAGAACAGCCTTTATAGCTTTCTTAAATTCTAAAAGACTGTTAAGTTGACGAGTCTCCTCCGGCAGGTCATTCCACAGTCTGGAAGCGGCAGAAGAAAAGGTCCTCTGGGTAACGGTTGTCAGCCTAGTCTGTCCCCATGAATTTCACATCTCCATGGACACTCCCAAGTAAAAGGCTTTGCCCTTTTATCCGCAATCCATGCTTATCAGACAACTCTAGATGTCGCTCAAGCCATTTCTTGCCATACGCAATTCAAAACAAGAATTCATCCAGATTTTTATGCTCTCCAAAGGTGTCAATCCAAACTTCTTATAGATGGTCCACTCCGGCCATAGGGCTGTTCTTACAACCTTACAGGGACGCCTGCGCAGGGCTTGCCGCCATGATGAACCAGCAAAATATGTATTTTCGCACACCTTGATTCTCCCTCCCAGCCATGCGGACTTTCTCCATTCCCTTCTTTCCTTCCTCTTGCACCACTTACTA
Source organism: Anniella stebbinsi (assembly GCA_029215795.1). Classification (NCBI taxonomy): domain Eukaryota; kingdom Metazoa; phylum Chordata; class Lepidosauria; order Squamata; family Anniellidae; genus Anniella; species Anniella stebbinsi. Next base: position 369,097,040 of record JARDYH010000001.1, read on the forward strand.
ATCGTAATAAGCAAAGATAATACGTATGCATGTGGTGAAAATACTCACTGTCTCTCCGAAAATAAACCAAAGATGCTTTAGATGCCTGCAAGCCGCTGAAAAACTCCTGGGGTCTCCGCTCCGGAATCACATCTTCTGCACTGCTTGCTGTAAACACACACGTAGCCCATACGAGCAGGAGGGAGAAAGAGAGGGGCCTTCCATTCATTTGCGGCGGTGTCATGACTCCAGGCGTTTGGATGATTCTTGCCGGGGGACCAGATCATAAAGGTAATTAGTTATTGCTCCTGTTTCAAAAACAGCCTTCCAGATCTGTAACTGTACACTGGGGGAAAAATGGAAAAGGCCAAAACATGCAAATGATGAACACATCACTTTATAGGCCGGTTAACCTTGATTAGCATTCGTGCCTGTAGCCTCGCTACAGCTACAGTTATCCACGCTCCGATGACCTCTCGTCTGGATTACTGCAATGCGTTATAAATGGGGCTGCCTTTGAAAACAGTCCGGAAACTTCAACTGGCACAAAACAGGGCAGCCAGACTGTTAACGGGGACTGGCCAACGAGACCATAATAAGCCAGTCCTTTTCCAGCTTCACTGGCTGCCAGTCCAGGTCCGGGCTTGATTCAAAGTGCTGGTATTAACATTCAAAGCCCTAAACGGCTTGGGGCCAGGTTATCGGAAGGAACGCCTCCTCCCATATGTACCTACCCAGACCCTAAGATCATCCATGGGGGTCCTTCTCCGTAAGCCCCTGCCAAAGGAAGTGAGGCAAGAGGCTACCAGGAGGAGGGCCTTCTCTGCTGTGGCACCCCGGCTGTGGAATGAACTCCCTAGAGAGGTTCGCCTGGCACTTACATTACACTCCTTTAGACGCCAGGTGAAGACCTTTTTTATTTTCTCAGTATTTAAACAGTTCATCAGTTTAATTTTTAACCTTGCTGTTGACATTTGTTCCTTCAGATAACCTGGCCCCAAGTCATTTAGGGCTCTGAATGTTAATACTTTAATAACGTAAACTTCAATAAAGTACTCTTTAATAAAGTAAACTGAGCATCTATTTCTGAGCATTACCTTGCACATAATTCTGCCCCATGCCCCATCCCAGTTTCTCTGTACCACCCTAATAGAGGTCAGTCTTCTGCAGAGAGGGGGGAATAATTTCTTTTGATGGGGAAGAGCACTCCATCAGCCAGTAGGAATATTTTTTAAAATGAGCTTCAAGGTGCTATTTGCAGGGAAAGCATGGGGAAAAGTGTATTGGGGGGAGAGCACTAGAAAACAACAACAAAATGACAATAAATAATAATGCAATTTATGTGCATGGTGCTTGGCAAAGCTACATCATCAAAAAAGACAACCTACCCTCACCAGTTTACAAAGAAGTTTTCAAAACTGGGAGAAATGCGAAGGCAGGAGAAAATCAATTATAATAAGGGATGGATGCAACCGGATGCAACTATACACAAGGCAGGGTTGTGAGCTGCATTTCCACAGAAACACACATACACAAAAAACACAGAATGGGATCACAGGCCCAGGATTCCAGCTTCCTAACAATGTCAGCTTCCATTTCAAAACAATGGGCAAGTTTCTAGCCCTTAGTGCTGGGGGAATGTGCTTTAAAATGGGTGGGCGACGTCTGGTGAGATTTAAGATGCCAGAGAAGGTGCTGAATCAGAGCTTGAATGGTTGCTCTTGTGTCCTTACCCATCAGAGGCTAGCAAAACCAGCATAACTTACGCAAAATAAAAACACCGCTGCAAATCTCCTCAGCTTTGCAAAATTTGTATTTCTTGCCGAATTCAGCTTTTCCTGGTGCAGATTTTTTTTTAATGCTGAGCGCCCTTATATAATTGTATGCCCTTCACTCCAGTATAACATAAAAAACAATGTAAGCAGAAGCAATAAACCACAGGGAGCCACACAGTACACAAAAGCCAGAGTAGGATCAGATTGAAACTGAGAGCTAAAAGGTCAAGGGAAGTAAAAGGGGGCTCAAATGCTGCTGAAACAGTGTCAGGATTGGCACCAGGCGACCCTCCGAGGGAAGAAAATTCCAACGTGGGGGAGCCATGAATGAGAAGAGGCCCTTGTGCTCCGGCCACCACCAGCCTTATCGCCCCCAACTACGTTCCTTTATTTATGACTTTTATATCCTGCCTTTCCTCCAAACTGCTCAAGCCAATGGACATGGTCCTGCCACTGCCCCCCTCACATTTTATCCTCACAACAACCCTGTGAGATAGGCATGGCTGAGAGTTGGTGAATGGTGGGGTGACCATAAAGAAAGGAGGAGAGGGCTCCTCTATCTTTAACAGTTGCACAGAAAACGGGATTCAGCAGGTGTCATTTGGATGCATGCAGCACCTGGCGAAATTCGGTCTTCATCACAACAGTGAAAGCTGCAGGAGCCCTGCCCCCTTGACCAGAAACAAATGAAGGCAGGGCTCCTGCAGCTTTAACTGTTGTGATGAAGAGGGAATTTGACCAGGTGCTGCATGCATAGAAATGACACCTGCTGAAATTCCCTTTTCTACGCAACTGTTAAAGATACAGGAGCCCTGTCCTCCTTCTCATAGGGCCACCCTACTGAATGGCCCAAGGTCACAGAGAGCGCTGCGTGGCCAACTGGGGGATTTGAACCCAGGTCTCCCCAATCCCATACCACATTGCCTTTAATATGCCAAAGAGAGCTACCTCACTCTGCTGCCCTAGTGGAACCTTTCATACACTAAAGGTGCAATCCTATGCATTTTTACACAGAAAAAAGTCTACAACTCCCAGCATGCCCCTGGGGAATGCTAAGGACTTTTTTTCTGTCTACACATGCATAGGATTGTGTCATAAATCTAATAATACTAAGAAATATTTGTACAGGGTAAGCCTATATGTGTCTACTCAGAAGTAAGCTCCATTATTTTCAGTGGGGCACACTCCCTGGTCGCATGCATACTGTAGAACTGCAGCCTTAGACGTCCATCACACCTAATCCCCACCCCTGCCGGTTTGCCTCCAGTTTTTTTTTTTACCTCTGAGGCAGAAGCGTGTCAAATTTATGATCCCTTTCACCTGAATAGCTGCTCCTTCGCTCTTCTGCTCCACTCCACTCCACCCCTCCCTTTCTCTTTCCTCCTCCAGTCAGGTCCTGGCAGATGTGCACTTCAACCAGACCGCTTTTCTGCAGGGCAAAAATGGAATGACTCCGTTAGTCTGGCTCTTTGGGGGCATAGAAGGAGTACAATCCTGTCTCAGCAGAGATTCGGGCGTTGCATGATTTTAAAAAACACTTTTGAGCCTGGGATGCAAGGTTTGGGTTTTATAGTGAGGTTTGGAGCCGGCTGCTGGGAGAGATCGCTTTTCTCTGCCAGGACCTGATGCAATCCATTCAAACCCCCAGTTCCTTTAAAAATACACAGAGGCTTAGGGTGCATTGAATGCACTTAGGGAAAATAATCCAGACTTTTCGCATTCTAGGAAAGGCTGGTGAAGAGATGAGGTGTCAGCAGGACAGGCATGGCGTCATGTGAGTACCGTGTTGCAAATCCGCACTCCAGGCATGGCAAGAGTGCACTAAATCGCTGGTGTGATGGCACTCTTAGCGTGCATTCCATCACTGGCCAGTCTCTGTAGAAATCCCGACTCTCCTGTTCTCATGGGTACTCCTTACAGGCAGCATAAGAAGAAGCCAACAGACTGTTGACATTTGTCTAGGCAGGCCATCGGGGAATTCCCGGGCATTTTCCAACATCTTGCCAGAAAAAAACAGAACCAAACAGATAAGAGTGCTGATTTGTAAGCAATCAGTCTATTCAGGAGTGTTGTATTTCTTTATACTGTTCAACTATTTGCTTGGAGGAAGGGTCATTATTTCCTTCAGCTGTCCCTGCCCCCTTCCCAATATTTTTTTAACATCTGGAAAGTACCTAAAACTTTGGTAACCACAACCGATGTAAAAAATTAACCAGCCGCCTGAACCGACGACCTGCCGCTCCGCTGAGGCTGCCTGCCCAGGGTTCACACAGGCCAGGCTGAGTGGCTTCCACGGTCACACCACGCAAGTGCAGCACTCGGAACTGGCCACAGATATAGCAAGTTTCCAGTCCTCATGGGCTGCAAAGACAGGTGAGCAACTCCCCCCCCCCAACTTGTAGCAGCAGGATAACTATGCAAATGCTCAAGTGTGCTTAATCTAAGCAGAAAGTCGGTGTGGTGAAGTGGTTAAAATCTTGGACTAGGACAGGGAGGCCCAAGGTAAAATCTCCACTGCAGCAAAGCTCACTGGATAACCTTGGATCAGTCACTATATCCCTGTCTAAACTACCTCACAGGGTTGTTGTGAGATAAAAATTGCTGGGGGAAGGACCATGAATGCTGCCCTGAGCTCCTTGGAGGAAGAACTGGATAAAAATGAAATAAAATAAACAGAGGCAGGCAGGTCACAAACTCAAGGGCTCATGGTGCTAAATTAATTGTCCATTAGTTTTTTCACGCAAGGAACAGACAAAGGTCTATTCATAGAATCAGGTTTTGAGTCGTAAGTTAACGAACTGTTTCCTCTGCCTTGTATAGGTACTCAGTCTTCTGCAGACCAAAACTCAAATGATGTATTGGTTAATTCATATATTTGTCCTGTTAATAGAATAGTTCCGTTGGAAGGGGGCCTACAAGGCCATCGAGTCCAACCCCCTGTCCAGTGCAGGAATCCACCTTAAAGCATGCCTGACAGATGGTTGTCCAGCTGCTTCTTGAAGGCCTCTAGTGTGGGAGAGCCCACAACCTCCCTAGGTCATTGGTTCCATTGTCATCCTGCTCTAACATATAGCAGGGGTGGGCATTTTTTTTCCTGTTGAGAACCGCATTCCCTTACGGATAATCTAGACATGTAACTTGCCTCTCCCATAAAGCACTGCTGCTTCCTCCACTGGCTCAAAATCTCCCTACATTTGTAGCACACCTTGGAACTCTGTTACTTTAGGCTTGGGACTTGACTTGTGGTGTATTTGCTAAAAAGTGTATCCGTAACTTAATCAAGGTCCAGCCTCAACACCCAGATTTCTGTCCAACTTTTGGGGCAAAAGCTCACAACCTCTGTGGGCACCTTCTGCCAACTAGCTATTAGAAAAAGCAACTTCTAATGTAGCTCCAGTCATATCTCGTTCATAACTATGCAAGGCTCACGGATTTCCATACACACCCTGCCTTCCTAGTACATGTGCTTTTGACTTGGTGGGCCTTAATCTACCTGCCCAATGGCAGATTTAACTACTCACAGTAACAGCAGAAAACAGCAACGAGGAACAAGCTTGCTCACCTGGCATTTCATCCATACATCACTGTCCTCCAGAGGGTTGGTTTTCTTTTCTCTAGTGGCAATGGATCCCAGCTGCCAGCCACTGCTAAATATTTTGGGAGGGCTTGTGCCATTACTGAATTCCCAAAACCAAGCCGCTCCCCCGACACCAGGTTTTGATGGCTTCGCTTTTGGCAGAAGAACCTCAACACCGAAGTGTCTGGTTTACCAGTCCAAATTTCAGGCTCACACAGCTCAGTTCCAGAGTGTTGCCATGTCCTGAAGGGCTATGGAAGCTTGAAGCAAACATCAAAGGCAACTGTGTCAGCCATAAGAAAATTTCCAAAATCCATATAGTGTCATACCGTTATTAGGCCAACCAAAAGATCACACAACACACACAAAATTACAAGCTTTCAAGACCTCCAGATCTCTTCATCAGGCAAGAAGCTACAACAAGCCGGTTGGTGGCTGGAGGCAGAATAAGGTGGGGAGGGGGGAGGCAGAATGGATATCCAGCCCTTGAGTATTGTTACTTCCCTATAGCAATGGGGTGGAGATAGGGAGGGATCATCTACCAGCTGTCCTAAAAAGCACCAGGCTTCCAAAGTAGCGGATAGCTAGAGGAATCCTATAGATGGAAAGGCAACACTCCTTTATAGATACCCAGCCTGAGCACACTGAACAGAGGTGTCTCCTTGAAAATCAAAGGGGTCCCAATTCAGCTGTCCGAGGTTCTGTAGAAGGCCCCTCGCCCCGCCCCTTTCCCCTGCCCAAGAATCCTGAGGCTTCCCAGCCTTTTTGCAGTCTTTTCCACTTGGAAAAGGCCCTGTTGCCTCTCCAAAGGCTGACTCACTGGCAGCCCGAGTTTAAAGTTGTCATCTGTGGGTATTTTGGCCCCGCTTCCTTTGCCTTTGGCTCCGCCCACCACTGGAATGCAGCCCCCGAGCTCTTCTCGAGAATGGAAGAGGTTCTGCACCCCGGTTTAGAAAGAGCAGCGGGGGGGAGGGAGTTTAGAGGCGCGGGGCAAGAAAGGAAGAAAAAGACCTTCCACAGGCGGATCTAGCAGCAAGCAAGGCGGCATTGAGCAAGAGCCTTATGCAATGATCCCTTATAGCAGCTCAAAGGGGTTTAGAGGAGCTGCAGAGAAGGAAACAGGCTCAAAGCTCCCAGCCCAAGCACAGGAATCCTGCTCTCCTCTAGCTCAGCCTCCCGCAAGCTGGGGCCCTCCAGATGTGTTGACTACAACCCCCAGCATCCCCCCAGCTTGCTGGGGGATGCTGGGAATTGTAGTCCAACACATCTGGAGGGCTCCAGGTTGGGGAAGGTTGCTTTATGTAGGCACAAGAGGATGCCTGAGCTGTTTTTCTCTTTCTTCCATGTGCTGCATGCTTTATTCCTATAACCCAAGCATGCGGGAGGTATTGGAGGGACCCCGTTTAATAATAACAACAATAATATATATATATATATATATATATCTTTTAAAAACCTCTCCACTGCGCATCTGTTTCCTTCTCTTTCTCTCTCATTTCCTGCTGATCCAGTAAGCGAGGAGGAGGAGGAGGAGGAGGAGGAGGAGGAGGAGGAGGAGATGGAGGAGATGGAGGAAAAAGGAGCAGAGGCAAAACAAGCGCTCGCATTAGAAGTGATGAGGGGAAAGGGACAGCTACTTAAGAAGGGGGGAAATGCGAGACGCGCGGCCGTCGCCAACCTAAGAATTCCTACCCGCCTTAGAACCCGGGGTAGCAAAGCGAAGGGCAGGGATGAAAGGCGAAGGCGGGGCTTAGGGCTGAGTGACAGGGCCCGTCAGCCAGCGGGCGGTTCGCCAGAGCGCCGCGGGGGCGGGGACGCCGCGGCGGCCAATGGAGAGCAGCGCGCGGCCCGGAGCGAACGCCTCAAATCCTCGGGGCGCTCAGCTGATCGGAGCGGGCGGGCGAAGGAGTTGGTTCGAGGAGAGGCAGCGGGCGGAGCAGTCAAGCGGGCGGGCGGCAGGCGAGCGGAGCCGGCCGAGGAAAGGGGCGGCTGCCGGCAGGGGCGAGCCGGGGCTCCTTCCCCGGACGGGTCGCAGGGTGCTCTGAACCCCCTTGCGGGAGGGGGCAAAGCGGGGAGGGGGCGACCTCCCCCGCCCCTCAATTTGCACCCCCCCTTGTGCTTTTTAATTTTTGCACCCCCGCCCCCACGCGCGAGTGTGCCCGGCGGCGATGGTGGCGCGGGGCCCCGATCCCCGCGCGCCCCTGCCCGCCGCCCTGCAGCTGGGGCTGAGCCTGCTGCACGGGCTGCTCTACGCCGGCCTCTTCCTCTTCGTCTACCTGCAGCTCTGGCTGCTCCTCTACTACCGGGAGAAGCGGCTGAGCTACCGCAGCGTCTGCCTCTTCCTGTGCCTGCTCTGGGCAGCGCTGCGCACCCTCCTCTTCGCCTGCTACCTGCAGAGCGCCCTGCAAGCCGGCCCGCTCCGCCTGCCGCCTCTGCCCCGCTGGCTGCTCTTCTGCCTGCCCGTCTGCCTCCTCTTCGCCACTGTCTGCCTCCTCAACCTCTACTTCGCGGAGGTAAGTGGCCGGCCGGCGCCTGTTGTGGTTGTGGTCGGAATGATTTCTCTGTCAAGCGATGTCAAACACGCGTGCACGCGTCCGCACGACCCGGCCACGCCTCCCTGCCTTGGCTGCCCTGCCCTCCTCAAGTTGGCTGCTTTTTAAAAATGCTTTCTCTGTCAAGTGATGTCAAACACGCGTACACGCGTTCGCACGACCCGGCCACGCCTCCCCGCCTCAAGTTGGCTGCTTTTTTTAATGCTTTCTCTGTCAAGTGATGTCAAACACGCGTGCACGCGCCGTACGACCCGGGCACGCCTCCGTGCCTCGGCTGCCCTCCTCAAGTTGGCTGTAGTTTTTTTAAAAATGCTTCTCTTTCAACTGATGTCAAACACGCGTGCACGCGTTCGCACGACCCGGCCACGCCTCCCTGCCTCAAGTTTGTTGCTTTTTAAAAATTCTTTCTCTTTCAAGTGATGTCAAACACGCGTGCACGCGTCCGCACGACCCGAGCACGCATCCCTGCCTCAAGTTGGCTGCTTTTTTAAATGCTTTCTCTTTCAAGTGCTGTCAAACACGCGTGCACGCGTTCGCACGACCCGGGCACGCCTCCCTCCCTTGGCTGCCCTCCTCAGGTTGCTGTTCTCTGCTGTTGTTTACCACATTCTGGTGCATCTGCAAAAAAACTTGGATGGGTTCTCTCTGTTCTCCCTGCACCCACCCGAAGCATTAGAACTGATGCAAAACCAGGCTTGGTCTCTCTCTCTCTCCCCCCCCCCCCCCCGTGCCTATATATATATATTTCCTCTAAGGGAAGGAGCTCCAGAGGAGCTAGATAGCAACAGCCTCGGTTGCTCAGCTGAAGGGAGCTCTGCTGTCAGCCATTACGTCATTGCTGTGGAGCTTCTGCCGCCGCCTCCTATTGTTGCTGCCTGCTGTTTATCTCTTTTCTCCTTAAAAATATAACTTGTATTTAAATAAAAACAAAAACACAGTATCTGTGAAAGCATCGGCCTCCCTTCACCCTCCTTTTGCTGCAGCCTCCTCTCTTCGTCCTATGACAGTTGTCTTTAGTTGCAGAATAGTTTTGCTACGACGTCATCCCATCAAGTGTGAATGGGTCACGCTGGAACAGGGGCGTGGATTTGGGGGCTGCTCCTGGATCCTGAATCGCTGGTTTCCAGCCCCTTACGTCAGCCTTCCAGATGTGCTGGGCTCCAGCTTTCGTGATCCCCAACCTGCTTCCTGGGGATAATGGAAGTTGGAGTCCACAACATCCAGAGAGCACCAGGTTGGGGAAGGCTGCATTGCATGTTCCGTTTTTTATAGCTTCACGGCGCTCTCCTTCACCCGAAACAAAACAGCAGGCTTGTCCTAGTGCAGCTGCTAGGTTTGGGTCTTCTGTCAACGTCTTGTACTGCGCTGCAAGGCAGGTTTACTTGCAAGTGAGTCGTTCTGTGTTCCGGAAGGTTTATTTCTAGGCAAGTTTTGCAGCCTGAAAACACACACGTTCTCTCCCTATTTCAATGCGGCACTCTTCTGGTGGACAGGGTGGGATGCGCTTCCTTTGTTTCCATCTCCTTAAATTTTACTTCCTCGCCGTTGTCTGAGGGGTCTTGAGCAAACCTGCAGGCGCGCCTTTCCCTTGCACTGCAAAACTGTCTTGTCACTTAGGATGCGCTGTCAACAGTGATTTCATTCTCCCAGGGACCCAAGCTGCTCACATGATAAGCACAAGAGAGCCGCTGTTCTCGCTTTTAAAAATAAGTACAGATTCCTCAAAGCTTCTTTTTTTAAAAAAAAATCTCTCTGGGGTTAGAAATAAGAGATTGATGCAGGAGTAATCATCTTTAAGCTGTGATCCTGTTGCACATGGGAGTAAACCCCATTGAGCATTTTGGAGTTTAGCATCTGAGTAGATGCATATAGGATCTGAGTCGATGTGTATTGGATTGCCAAATACCCTACCTGCTAATAAAGGTGGGCAGGCAGGGGCTACTTGCAGGCAGCATCCTTATGCGTTCTGTAGCCTCATACGAACAAAAGCTAGCAAAGCAGTGACTCCTTTGCAATGCTCTAACAAGAACATCATGTTGATGGTCGGTCTGCAAATTTAAGGTAATGTAGCCAGATGGGAGCGCTAGAAGTGAGTAGCGGCTAAAGGTGCAATCCTATGCCTGTTAGGCAGAAAAAAAGTCCTGCAACTCATGGCATTCCCCAGCCAACATGCATAGGATTGGGCCCAAAGAGTCTTGGTTACAGTAGGGCAGTTTGAGTTCAGAGGTGACTTTGCTGGGTGGTGTTGGGCAGCTCTTGCCTTTTCTCTACCGTGATTCTCCATCTGTAATGTGGAACAAATGGAAGTCTATCTTTGGAAGGAATCATAGAATAGTAGAGTTGGAAGGGGCCTATAAGCCCATCGAGTCCAACCCCCTGCTCAATGCAGAAATCCACCTTAAAGCATACCTGACAGATGGCTGTCCAGCTGCCTCTTGAAGGCCTCTAGTGTGGAAGAGCCACAACCTCCCTAGGTCATTGGTTCCTTTGCTGTACTGCTCTAACCGTCAGGAAGTTTTTCCTGATGTCCAGCTGGAATCTGGCTTCCTGTAACGTGAGCCCATTATTCTGTGTCCTGCACTCTGGGTTGATGGAGAAGAGATCCTGGCCCTCCTCTGTGTGACAACCTTTCAAGCATTTGAAGAGTGCTATCATGTCTCCCCTAAGTCTTCTTTTCTCCAGGCTAAACATGCCCAGTTCTTTCAGTCTCTCCTCAGAGGGCGTTGTTTCCAGGTAGTGAAGGTAATGAGAAGAGCTTTATCTTGTGGTAGGACCACCTGGTTCAGGACAGATAAAAGGAAGAACTTCTTCACACAGTGAATGGAATGCACTACCACAAGATGTAGTGATGGCCACCAATTTGGATGGCTTTAAAAGGGGGGTGGATAAATTCCTGGAGGAGAAGGCTATCAATGGCTAGGTGGTACCTCCAGTATCCGAGGCAGTAAGCCTATATGCGTGGGAGGGTGCTGTTGCACCATGTCCTGTTTGTGGGCCCCTGGTTGACAGCTGGTTGGCCACTGTGTAAATAGAATGCTGGACTAGATGGACCTTGGTCTGATGCAGCCGGGCTCCTCTGATGTCTTGTGTGGTAGGAACATGTGGTCGGACCTGGAGTTGCCACAAGTGGCAGAACTGGGGAGCTGTTTAGGGCAGCCTTGACTCATGGAGGGTTGTGTCCCTTCTCAATCCATAAGTTGGTGTGCCTCTATTGGATTTTCTGCCTCCGAGTCCATAGTATCTATATACACCAGCAGCTGTTTGCATGCTAAGAGTTCTTTTCTTAACAACTGATTGTTAATGCTATCAAAGCTGGGGAGATTTCTTCAGTCTGCAACATTTTAATCTCCTCTCTCCCCAGTTCTTGCCAGATCCAGGGAGATACCAATACTATAAACTGACCAGTCAATGAACTGGAATCTTTTCCCAACTCCAAAAGGCAGTTGACTGTGCTAATTTCTGATCTTGTTTCTGCTGTGATAGTTACTGAGGGGAGGAAAAGTCCCCAAATGTGGGGACATTTCCAGGCTCTGTGTAGCTAGAAATGTTGTATCGAGGTGCATGGATAGCTTTGGGAAGAAGCCCTTTCGCTCGGTGATGGAGGACATGTCCTCAGGTTCAATCTATGGGGAACGGTTTTTTGAAAGGGTTGCATTTTTCCTTTGCCTGAGATGCCTGGGAGCTGTTACCAGTGAGTGGCTCAGTTCAGACAACACGTTAGTCAATGCAGTGTGAAAACTCCACTCAGTGGTTTAATTTTTAGAGGGTACTCCCCACACAGGTTTTAACTCCACCGTTGTGTGACTGTGAGCTACCATGGAGTCGACTAAAATCCATCTTGATGTTTGATTGACAGTTCCTTCTCCACCAATCCTCCCAATGGTATCCCATCAGCTATTGCTGGGGGGGGGGGGGGACAATCCCAGCAGCTCTCTTGGAGCATCACTCGCTCCTTTTGCCACTCTTGCCAGGGAACTCTGTAGCCAGTGGGAAAAGTCAACTCAGCGTAACGGAGAACTCCATGGAGCCCGCCACACATGCAACACAATGGTTGTGCAGGAATTCTCCTCTGCACAGTGTGGATATTCTGCATGGAGTGTTTTCCAAAATAACTCCACCGTCGTGTCACATAATGTTTCTCAACGGTGGTGTAAAAACTCCACCGTGGAGTTCTAAAACCACCGTCGAGAAACGTGTTGTCTGAACTGAGCCAGTGGAGATTATCCTAGGCTAAACCGGCCACCAGTCTGACTTGGTATAAGGCCACTTTATATTAGGATCTTCCGAGATTATTCTTGGTACCAACGTTGTAGTGTCTCTGTATGCAACAAACAGAATGCAGTTTCAATTTGGGGGTTACAGAGGGGCAGCCATGTTAGTCGATGGCAGCAAAACTAGCAAAGACTCTAGTGGCACCTTAAAGGCGAACCAATTTGTTCTGCCGTACGCTTCCGTGGACTGCAGACCACTTCATCAGATGCGTGAGGGAACATGGAGAGCTTATGCAAAAAGTGACGCTCAAGTTATTAACCATGATTGCTCCCTTTATTAACTGCACTGCGAATGACCTCTGTTAATGCGATTGTCACTTTTTGCATTTAATGTCCTTCTGTTTGTGGTTCCCCCAGGCATGCCCTCGTCCCTGCCCCCACCATAGGTGTTGTATATAACCTCGAAGCTCTCCACAATCCCCATGCATCTGATGATGTGGGCTGCAGTCCACAAAAAGTTTATGGTAGAATAAATTGGATCTCTTCGGGGGTATACCTACACTCCAAATTTAACTAAGACTCTTAGTTAGATTTGGAGTGTAGCTATACCTCCTAAGAGATCACCATGGGGCTTAAAGTGCTATGTCCTTCCCATCTCTCACCTCGTCTGTCCTGCGAAGCATGGAACATACTCGTGTAAACAAAATTACTAGCGCAGAGGCACCAAGGTGAGTAGCTTCTGGAAGCTGCAAATGAGGACGTCCCGATTCAATTATCGAAGCTATATTTTTAAAAGCCTTTTAAATGGCCCACTGCCTAATTCTCTGAGGAAGATGGGGGGGGGAGCCAACCAGGCACACAAATAGCACCATCGGATGATGCTCTGGTGTAAGGGTTCCTCCCTTTGATTTCAGCTGATGGCATTCCTGCTTTTGGCAGTTCTTTGAGAGGTGGAAAGTGCAGGGCAACTTCTGCGGAGTCATTTTTCTTCGGAGGAGGAGAGGATGCATGTAGACATAGAGATCAGAGTTGTTGTCCCCAAAGCAGGATCAATCAATCAAGGAAAGAGCAGAGAGCATTTTATGCCCCCATGAAAGGACAATCTGCCACAGCCCAGTGCCCCCAGGGGTACAACTCCACAGTGCTGGGGGCAGTATGCCTACGTACACCAGGTGCTAGGGAGTATGAGTGGGTGGGTGCTGTTTCACACATGTGCTACTTGGGAGTTCCCCACAGGCAGCTGGTTGGCCGCTGTGTGGACAGAATGTTGGACTGGATGGACCTTGGTCTGATCCAGCATCAGGGCTCTTTAAGGGCACAATCCTATGCATGCTTAGACAGGAAAAAGTCCTACAACTCCGAACGTTCCCCAGCCAGCGTATTATGGTGTATGGAGTTGCACATACAGGTTTCCCAGTTGTGCAAAGAGTTCTACTGATCAAGCGAATACGTGATAGAGCTGTACAAAGTTATGCATGGAGAACGTAGGTAAACGCTTTTCTTCCTGTCTCATAATACTGATGGGTAGGAGAAGGAGATTCAGGACGGATAAAAGGGAAAACGACCTTCACACAGCACATAGTTAAACTATGGAATTTGCTGCCGCAAGATGTGGCGACAGTCAATAATATGGATGGCTTTAAAAGGGGATTGGACAACTTCCTGGAGGACAAGGCTATCAATGGCTACTATTCCTAATCTCTTCTAATCCCGGTGGTTTTATGCTACCTTCAGCAACCACTAGTAGGGGATAAAGAGCGCACAATGAATGCTTCATATGCTCTCGGGGATCTGACAGCTAGAGTTGGCTGTCAAAAGGGCAGCTTAGTGCAGAACCTGCCACAGCGACCCTCTGTGGCCCCCCATGAACTACAGTATATGCTGGCATGATGTGCCTGCACAAGTCTAAATTCACACATTGAGTTACTACGCAGAGTAAGGATTGTAACGTCAACATTTTAAAAATCAGGGAAATAACAGGTTGTGTGCGCCCAATAATATTCCCTATTCTAAGAAAAGGAAGGCTGATGATTCACCCAGAGGGAATCCTGCGCATGATTACACTCACAGGTCAAGTCCTACATGGTCATGTTTGCTGTGGGATCTTTAAGTCCCCTGCGCTGAAACAGTACTAGCCACCCGCGTCAGGCCCCTGGATGAAATTAGCGCAATCCAGCCTACAACTGTGCTCCAATCAGGAACGAATGAAATGCCTGCATAGCATGTAACTGCAGTGTGACTAAGCGTCTTGAACTACATGTTGTGCCATGCACATGGAGCATAGTCATGGAGTTGGGCACGAAGCCATGTCAGAGTCTGATATGGCCAGGGCTGATGCAACATCTAGTCGTGTTATGGATACCTTTTCGCTTGTGCAAGCTGAGGATGTGGACAAACTGCTTGGAGGAGTGAGGCCTGCTACTTGCCCATCCTGGCTTTTGAAATCTGCCAGAGCTAGGCGGGACCTCGGGACCTCTGAGGTAGTAAATGCCTCCTTGAGGTCCGGTGAGGTCCCCGCAGCTTTGAAAGACGCTGTGCTGAGGCCCTTGTTGGAAAAACCAAATTTAGATCCGATGGTTTTAGAGAACTACCGCCCTGTATCCAATTTACCATTCTTGGGCAAGGTGCTGGAGCGTTTGGTGGCCTCGCAACTCCAAACTGTTTTGGATGAAGTGGATGACCTAGATCCATTCCAGTCAGTTTCCAGGCCTGGTTATGGGACGGAAACAGCTTTGGTCGCCCTGGTTGATGACTTATGCCGGGGAATGGATGGGGGGGAGTGCAACCCTGTTGCTTCTCCTGGACCTCTGAGCGGCTTCTGATACCATCAACCATGGTATCCTTCTGGATCGTTTATCCGGATTGGGCTTGGGAGGCACGGCTTTAAAGTGGTTCTAGTCCTTTCTGGAGGAGCGGTCTCAGAAGGTGGTGCTGGGGAACTTCTGTTCCACTCCATGGCCATTAGCCTGCGGGGTGCCACAAGGTTCTATCTTGTCCCCCATGCTTTTTTAACATCTACGTGAAACCACTGGGGGAAGTCATCCGGAGGTTTGGGCTGAATGCAGATGATACTCAGCTCTGCCATTCATTTCCAGCTGCACATCCCAGGGAAGCTGTGAATCTCCTAAACCAATGTCTGGAGGCTGTTTTGCAATGGATGAGGGTGAATAAACTGAAACTTAATCCAGACAATACAGAGGTACTGTGGGTAGGGAAACAAGCTGTAAAGGAGCACGGAACCTGAGCACCGTCTCCTGCTGAGAGGTGCAGAATCCAGAGAATCAAACCAAGACTCAATTTACTTGAGATATAAGACTTTGTTAGATTAAGAGTAGGTTAAGTAGTCTAAAATTCCAAAAATCTACAACAAGACCCAGCATGCATATATTAGAGACAATAAAACATGTTACCCAGCCGGACCTGACTCCTTTAGCCACTTCTGGTCAGCCAAAGACACCCCAAGTTTTTCCAAGCCTCTGGCTTTATTCCTCCTCTTGGAAACCTCCCTCCCTTCTTTGCGCCAGATTGCATTCGCGTTTCACACCTCCCTTTCTCAGCCTTGGAATTTATGGCTGAGATAAGCCCAGTTCTTCCTGGCCTGGTTTTTTGCCCTTGGGCTATCAATCTCTCACCAGGTGGCCAAGCCAAGGTCTTTTGTCATTTTAATTCCCCTGTTCCCATGCTAAAAAAACCTCTTTAAAACTCATGCTTGTTCTGGGCACTATGTTACTACAAAACCCACTAAATTCTCAGTGCAGTCTATCTGATCTCCCTTACACAAGCTACTTCGGATGGAGGTTTATAACTGGTCTTAGATGGGGTTGCACTCGCTCTAAAAGACCAAGTACACAGTTTGGGAGTCCTCCTGGACTCTGAGCTAACTGGGGAGACCCAGGTGGCTGTGTGTCCAGGGGTGCGTTCTACCAGCTTAGGCTGGTACGCCAGCTGCGGCCCTATCTGGAGACGACGGACCTGGCCTCAGTTATCCACGCGCTAGTCACGTCCAGGCTGGACTACTGTAATGCGCTGTACGTGGGGCTGCCTTTGAAGACGCTTCGAAAACTTCAGCTGTGATTTGACCACATAATGCCTATACTGCGCCAGCTGCGCTGGCTACCTGTGTGTTTCCAAGCCCAATTCAAAGTGCTGGTTTTTTACCTTTAAAGCTCTAAATGGTTTGGAACTTAGTTAGTTGAAGGACCTCCTTCACCCATATCAGCCTGCCCACACTTTAAGATCAGAAAGAGAGGCCCTTTTCAACAGCCCACCTGTAAGAGCAATTAGGTGGGTGTCCATACGGGAGAGGGCCTTCTCTGTGGTGGCCCCAAAACTCTGGAACAAACTTCCATCGGAGGTACACCATGTACCTTCCTTGCAGGCTTTCAAGAAGGCCTTAAAAACAGTTTATTCTACCGTGGCCTTTGCATGATGGGTATTGTTATTGCAGTTATTGTTATCACTGCTGCTATTGCTGTTCCTGCTGGCTTTATTGTTGGTTTTCTCGTTTTAATTGCTGTTTTATGGCTTTTAATATATTTTTTAATATTTTATGTATTTTATTGTTGTAATCCGCCTTATGAGAGCTTCTGCCTTGAAAGGTGGTCAGGAAATGTTTTAAATAACGAAATAATAAATAACGTTTTAGAATTAAACGTAGCCCCATTTTACAGGCAGGGAATACCGAACCGAAGAGCTTTCTGGCCCCGAAATATCAGTGCATCTGTGCCAGAGAATCATTAAGCGGAAGCCACCACCATGCGAGGCACCTGGCAATCCCCTTTTAGAGCATTCTTAAGCCTAAACAGAACACCGCCATTGGAAAACGGCCATTTAAATGGGTGTGGAGCAAAAAGCTTTGCTAAACACGGATTGCACAATTCCCTGCCTTTTTTCCTCTTCTCCTCACACCCTCAGCCTCCTTTTCTAAAGCACAAGATCTGTATTCCTGCATGCCCCTTTCAGATATTCAGTGTTTGTTTAATACTTTTGTATCCCACCTTTTCTCCAAGGAGCCCAAAGCAGCATACATGTTCCTCTTTGTCTCTATTTTATCCTCACAACACCCACCCTGCGAGGTAGGTTAGGCTGAGAGTCAGTGGCTCAGGTCAGACAACACGTTTCTCAACGGTGGTTTTAGAACTCCACGGCGGAGTTTTTACACCACCGTTGAGAAATGTGAAGTCTGATAGGGAAACTCAATGCAACGGTGGAGGTTTTTTTGGAAAACACTCCACGCAGAATATCCACACTGTGCAGAGGAGAGTTCCTGCACAACCGTTGTGTTGCGTGTTGTCTGGCGGGCTCCGTGGAGTTTTCCATTCTGTTGAGTTGACTTTTCCCACTGGCTACAGAGTTCCCTGGCAAGAGCGGCAAAAGGAGGGAGTGCCGCTTTAGGAGAGCTGCTGGGATTTTTTTTTGCAGCAATGGCTGATGGGATACAATTGGGAGGATTGGGGAGGAGAGAGGGTGGAGGAAGTGTCAATCAAACGTCGCGATGGGTTTTACTCAACTCCACGGTAGCCCACAGTCACACAATGGTGGAGTTAGAACATGTTGTGTGGGGAGTACCTCATAAAAACTCAACCGTTGAGTGTAGTTTTCACACTGTGTTGACTAATGTGTTGTGTGAACTGAGCCAGTGACTCACTGGTCACCCAGCAAGCTTCGTAGATTAGTGGGGGACGTCAAACCCAGGTCTTCCTTGCCCAGTGCTCTAACCACTACACCAAACCTTGATCAAGTTACACGGCAAGTGGGTGCGTGGCCTATCTGACTAGGAAAAACTGCAGCAGTGGCAGTCATCCAGCTTGTCAAGCCTGCCCCCTGCCCTGCAATCTTTCATTTACCCTGCACTTGGATCCGCCCCTAGCAACGGCCACTTGCTAAATCCAAACCGAGCTCACCACTGACAGACGAAGAAACAACATGGTGACCTCAGAGCAACTGAAAAAGTTGCAGTAAAATGCAACCGCAAAAAAGCGGAATTTCGGAGGGAAAGCCTGATGTTGCTGTGAGTTGGTGGCTGTGTCATATAAACAACGCAGCGCTGCGACACAGCCGCAACAGGGTATACAGGGTGTATAGACAATCCCCTTTTGAGCATCTAATAAAAAGCTTCCGCTTCCTAAAATCAGCACATATTTATACTTTTTTTGCATCGAAATGACCTCATAGCTACTATCTTAGAGCTCAAAGTCTTAATTAATTATCTCATTGTTATTAGACATTTCTAAAAAATTAGAACATACAAAAATGCTAGATTAGATCAAATTTGAATTTGAATTATACCTTTGAGAAGACAACTCTTTACTCAGATTTTGCAATTAAACCTAAGTCTATGCATTTTTCTATACATCTCTATATGAAGCTTTTTGATGTGCATACCTTGAATAATATTTTTCTCATTAATTGATATGCAAGAACTTTAAATACCATTTCAACTTGTAATACTACAGTCTCATACCTGTTCATTACTCAGTAACGTTTTGGCTTTAGCTCAGCATTTTCTCTTTGGGTACCATCCAGGTCAACTTGACCATTATTTTTATGTGTTACCCAGAATTCATTGTGAACCTGTATCTTCTCTTTAATACAGATACCACATTTTCAAACTCTTAATTTTTCATTAACGTTTAAGATATCTGATATTGTTTTAAGAGAGGTGGGTTGGAATTTTCTCAATAGTCTTCCCAGCAAGTCCAGTAACACAAAACCAGCTATTCCCGAATAAATCCAGCACAAGATAACTGATAATGAGGACAGACAGAATGGCTACCTCCTATTTCTCTGCTTTTGAGTTTTCATGGGTATCTAATTGGTCATTGTTGGAGTAGAGCAGCCTGCCCCAACCTGGTACCCTCCGGATGTTTTGGACTTCAACTCCCAGCGTTCCTGACACTTGGCCATGCTGGCTGGGGCTGATTGGAGTTGAAGTCCAAAATATCTGGAAAGTACCAGGTTGGAGACGGTTGGAGTAAAGAGTGCCATCCTGGATGGCTCATTGTTCTGATTTAGCAGAGGCTGTGTTTCATGTTTCCTCTGAAAAGGTCTGTTTTCATGCACGTGTGTTTGGTATCCAAACAGTTGTAATCTGTCTTTTTTTGCTGGGGCCATGAATCTGCTCTGGGTTTCAGTCAGAGCAAACCAGATCTCTAAAGGAACTATCCAAAGTGTGAGGCACCTGGGATGGCTCCTTCAGAGTTCTGACCAAAACCCCGGAGTGGATTTGCCATCCCACAGACATCGGAGCCACCAGCCTCTACTGCTCCTGAGCCCTCAGAAGAGGATGGAATGGGGTGAGGGGTGGAACCCTATGACTTAAAAGCTTCCTCTTCTCTCAACAGGTTATCTTCAAGGTCAAGTGTGCCGCTGAATTCAACAAGTACAAGTAAGTATAACGGCTGGGGCTGTACATTGTGCTAGGCTAGACAATGTGAGCTTTAATTGCAGATTTAAATTTGCCCCAGGGAGTGGATGGGGCCCGAAAGTAAGCCAAGCTTTAAGGCTGGAGTGGTAAACCTATTTCAGCCCAGGAACCCAGGGGGGGCAGAGATGAAAGTGGGTGGGGCCAAATACACCCACTTATACGTATGTGTACACCCACGCAAATGTATATATTACAAGCGTTATATATTAAATGTATATATTAAATGTATATATTTTAAAGCGACTAAGCTTTTAAATTTCAGCTCCCCCTGCAACGATAGCCACACCCCACTCAACCCTTCTTCAGAGGCCTGGAGCTTTTGCATTGGGGCCCTTCCCTTTGCACAGCCCTAGTAGCTTTGAGTAGTTGGTAATGCTGCACGGCAGCTCTGATTCCCTTGCCCAAGAATGTGCTTCAAGAGAGGCTCAGCCCATCCCTTTGGCTTCCTGTTGATATTACTGGGTTGCAGGTAACACGGCTTTCTGAGCGCGCCAGCTCTAGGCTTTCTAAGAGCAAGGACGAGGGGCGGGTGGCGCTCAACTGAAGACCGGCGTGTGTGAAAGCGAGCGTGTGAGCGTGTGTGATGTTTTTCTTCCACAGTACTAATGGGTCGTAAACTTGTTTGCTTTCCTAAAGCCTTCGACAGCAGCCTTCTCCAACATGGTGCGCTCCAAATGATGTGTTGGCCTCCAACCCCCAGCATCCCCAGCTGCCCAACACATACAGAGACAGTGGCTGGGGCCAGACAATACAGTGGCTCAGTTCGGACGACATATTAAGCAACGGAGGGGTAAATAACGTACTGACCGTGCGTTAGGCAGGAGGAGCTCCACAGACAACACTCTGCAGCCGGCGCTGCTCGGAACCGGCAAACGCCCCGGCTGCAAGGAACTTGTGGCGGCCATTTTGGTTGCAGCCTCTCCTCCGTGTGTCCTCCAGCCGAATCCCAGCATTCACCGTGAGTTCTGCCGGCTGCATAGAGCAGCCGGGGG
This sequence comes from Anniella stebbinsi, assembly GCA_029215795.1. NCBI lineage: Eukaryota > Metazoa > Chordata > Lepidosauria > Squamata > Anniellidae > Anniella > Anniella stebbinsi. The sequence continues at coordinate 369,117,552 of JARDYH010000001.1, forward strand.
GGTTTTGGCTGCTCTAGGCAGCAGAACTCTATTCCAAAACGGAATAGTCCACGGAGAGAGGGGGGGGCAGAATTCGGACGACACTTTAAACAATGGTGCTTCGGGCTAAACGATGTGCAAGCCCGTTGTTTCGCTCCGTTGTTTAAAGTGCCTGATTAACATACTGTCAGTTGTGTGTGCATTGTGTGTTGCCCTCCAAATGACACAATAAGCAACACAACTGACGATCGTTCCCCCCCCTCCTCCATTGCTTAATATGTCGTCCGAACTGAGCCAATAACTTGTGGTGGTTTAAATAGTCAACAGTTGGTTATTTAACCCACCGTGGGTTGTCATGTTTTGTGGAGGGAGTTCTTTAATGAGTCGATTATTGCCCCACCGTTGACGATTGTGTTGTTTGAATGCAGCCAGTGTCTATTTCCACTTCGGTGTCAGCTCACTGTGGCTCTCTGTTACTTACTGTCTGCAACTCCCACCCCACCCTGTGGCTAAAGCCGCCTCACATATCAAGGGGAAGGTGAGGGAATCAGATCTTGTAGCATGTGAATGGCAAGATATAAACCTGTTCAGATAAACAAATTAACCAGAAATAGGAAAGAGATGAGGCTAATAGCAAAGAGCAGCAAAATGACTTGGGGAGGCCCTGCGTAATATTGGCTTTATTTCTTCGTTTCCAGGGCCCCCTTGTACATGGGCTCCATATTCACCAGTCTTCTCTTCATCTTTGTGAACTTGACGTGCGCATTGTTAGCCCATGCCGATGTGCCAGCGGATCAGCTGCGGTGGTCGATTTTCACCCGGGCGCTGATTAACGACAGCCTCTTCATTCTTAGTGCCATCTTACTAGGATGTTCTATGTGCAAGCTGTCAAAAATGTCTTCGGCAAATGTTTACCTTGAGTCCAAGGTAAGGGAGCACCACGTTCTGCATTAAAAATCTTCAGATTCCCAATAGCAAGTGCTAGGCGGCTGGACTCCAGTTCCTGGCTATTTCTCTGTGTGTGGTTCCGTAGATGGCACCTTGGATTCTATTTGAGACTTGGAGTAAAAACTGTTTGCTGATGCAGTGTTGACTCAAGATTCAATTCCGAGATGTGGCTTTCCATTTTTAAAGAGCATTTGTTTTCTGTTTGCAAACAGGCTTGAAAATGTGGAGGCAATACTTGTATTTTTTAAAATAATAATAATAAGAAGAATTCTACTCCGTATTTCATCCCTGAAAAGGCACTCAGAGCAGTCTCCAGGCTAAAACACCAAAATAAAGTAGCGATAGAGTAGATCCAGACATGGCTCAGGTCCGTCCACCCGCCGGATGTGGTGGTTTCTACCTTTTCAGTCTCGTTACAGAATCTGCAGGAAACCTGTGGACTTCGGAATGGGGACAAAAGTATCTGGAATGGTTAATTCATGGCATGACGTTATATTCCTAGTGTCCTTCTGAATAGGCCTTGGAATCCACTGCTGCATGGAAACCCACTGGGTGACATTGGGCCAGTCACAGACTCTCAGCCCAATCTACCTCACAGGGTTGTTGTTGTTGTGAGGATAAAATGGAGAGGTGGAGGATTATGTACTCCGCCTTGGGTTCCTTGGAGGAAAAAAGGCGGGATATAAATGCAATAATAAATAAAAATAAATCAATCCATCCCCTCTCTCAGCCTTTAAGCCCCCAAAGAGGAAATTGTAGCCTCTCTCCCATTCTGTGGAATCTGATCTGTAAATAGCTGATTACCTGTAGCAAGGGAAGTTTTGCCTCCAGTGTCAAAGCAATGAAGCTCCTGTAATCTGAGATTGTTTTCCATGCATTAGGGAATGTTATGATCTGACGGTATGTGTGGGCAGATGGACTAGTAAACACTAGTTGTTCATTCATTCGCAGCATTTTTATACCGCCCTTCAAGAACAACAACCCAAAAAAAAGCCTTCCATGGATAAGAAATGAGACAGCCCCTGCCCGCAAGTTTATAATCCAAAAGACTCGTCACAAAAGGAAAGGCGATGGTGAAGGAGGAGGGAAAACCCAGGCACTAGATTTGCTGGGAGGGTTGCAAAACTAGTTTGTGGACTAGTAACTACTGAAATCCCTTTCCTCCCCCTCCCCACCCACCACACACCTTGAGCTATCGTCACAGCAGAGTCCTCAACCAGCATGTGCAATGAATCATGGTGATTTCCATTTTATAGATAGGAAACTGAGGTGAAGGAAGCTCTACTATAGGAAAAGACGATGGCTACGGAGGGATATGAACTTGAGTCCAATGGCATGGTCCATAGCCTTTCTCAGCCGTATTTATTTATATATTACGTTTGTATCCACACTGTTTTTCCTCCTTAAAGAAACCAAGGCAAGGCACATAATCCTCCTCCTCTCCTTTTTATCCTCACCCTCTCCTTTTTATCCTCACAACAACCCTGTGAGGTAGATTGTACTGAGAGTCTGTGACCGGCCCAAAGTCACCCAGGGAGCTTCCGTGGCCAAGTGGAGACTAGAACCTGGATCTCCCGACTCCCAGTCCAGCACTCTAACCACTACACCACACTGACTCAATAGAGCTTCTTGCTGCTCTTTTATAGAATTTTAGTCTGTTCTTGACTATTCTGCTGCTGGCAGCTTTGTTCCCTTGCTGGAATGTCACAAAACGTTCACAGACAATACAGTTGCTCAGTCTGCTCTCAAACTCAAGTGTCCGATTGCGAAAGAAACATGTACAAGAACAGTCAGAATGAAGCAGCGCGGAATACACTGCATGGCTAGCAAACATAGATCATTTATAGAGCTTGGTGCTTTTGCATGCTAGTATAAGCAAGAACAGGCAGTTCTCTGCCCTCAAGGAGCTTACAGTCTAAAATTCAGCTGCCAGGGAGCCAGCGGAAAGAGTAAGAACATGCAGGGAGAAGAAGAATTCCGGGCAATGCAGTTGCGCATCTTGGCAGGGCTAGCCCCAGACATATTGCTCCCCAAGACGGAACAGCACCCGACCCACCCAACTCAAGGCGCATGTTACCTGAAGCCAGCCAAACTCTCTTGACACACGACGTAGACATATCTGACAGGCCTTCTTCTCATGCCTGGCAGTAAAATACTGTAACAAATTAAATAGCAAATGATTTGCTGCCTTTTCATTGCATCCACAAACCGCTGCCTGAGGCTGTGGCCTCTAGCTGCCCAATGGTAGGGCCGGGCCTGTATCTGGGTTGGGAATGAGGTCCCGGGGCAGGTGGGGAGAGCTGAAAGTTTCAAGGGGAATGTGGGTGAGGAAGAATTTGAAGGGAAAGTGAATCATAGAATAATAGAGTTGGAAGGTGCCTATAAGGCCATCAAGTCCAACCCCCTGCTCAGTGTAGGGATCCCCCTTAAAGCAGACCTGTGCATGTCTCTCTCCTTGTGAGGCATAAGGGAGCAGCAAGGGAAAGGGTACACTGGCCTTCTCCAACCCATTTCCACCCACTCCAGGCAGGGCCATCCCAAGACATTTTGCTGCCTGAGGCAGAGCAGCAAATGGGGATCTGTCCCCAAGTCAAGGTGCATTGTACCCAAAGTTAGCTGAATTAATTTGTTGGCAGAAAAGGCCATGAGCATCCCTGGCAGTAGAAATATAATAACAACAAGGTAAATAGCTCCCACTTTGCTGCCCTTTTATGACACCCAAAATTTGCTGCCGGATGCGACAGCCTCAACCCGCCTCATGGGAGGGCCGGCCCTGCCTCCATTTGTGCTGGACTGCAACTCCCATGATTCCCAGCCAGCATGGCCATTAATTGTGCTGGCTAGGAGTCATAGGAGTTGCAGTCCAGCACAGCTGGACTGGAGGGTTGATGTACAGAGGCGTTTAAGAGCAGGAAAGTTTGGTGCAGATGTAGCTGGAAGAGTTGGAGCAGTGAAGTTAATTGGGCAGGAATATAGTTGGAGATGTACGTACAGAAAGATAGGGCAGGTCCGTGGGACACTTTCCAAAACCCAGGTGGAACGGGTGGGTTTTATATCGGGCTGGCATGGTCCAATCCATCTCCAGGGTCATTCCTTCTTTCCACTAGAGGGCTTGCAAGAACCATCTCCCCAACTTTGAGGGTGGTGGGCCAAGAGGCGCCTTTCCTACCACTTCCAATTGTTTGTGGGTTCATAGGGTGACCATTATGGAAAAGAGGACCGGGCTCCTGTACCTTTAACAGTTGTAAAGAAAAGGGGATTTCAGCAGGTGTCCTTTGTAGGCATGCAGCATCTGGTGAAATCCCCTCTTCATCCCAACAGTTAAAGCTGCAGGAGCCCTGCCCTCTTTTGTATCTGGTCGCTCTGGCTGAAGAGGCTAGGCTCCTGCAGCTTTAACTGTTGTGCTGAAGAGGGAATTTCACCCAGTGCTGCATGCATACAAAAGACACCTGCTGAAATTCCCTTTTTCTGTGCAATTATTAAAGACACAGGAGCCCGGTCCTCCTTTCCACAATGGTCACCCGATGGGTTCATGAACTTGACATGCTCAAATATTTAAAAGCTGGATTGATGATGTTGTTTTAAAAAGGTGGCTGATTTGGGTCTGTTCTCTCGTGCACAATTCACCCAGCATAAAACAGCCACTTAAGGGGAAAGATCTGTGTACCAGTCTGTTGTATTTTTAATGCCCCGTGTGTATCCTTTTTTTCAAAACCAGGGCACCTCTGTCTGCCAAGCTCTCCTTGTGGGTTCTGTCGTCATCCTCCTGTACTCTTCAAGGGCCTTCTACAACCTGGTGGCGGTGGCCATCTCTCCAGACCGTGTGCCCAGTCCTTTCAACTATGGCTGGGATAGCCTTTCGGATCAGGTAATGGAGGGTTCTTGAATCTGAGGTTTTTAGATTTCCCTGCGGATGAAAAAAGTTCCATGGCACGTTGGAGCGCTAGCAGGCCAGCCGCCCTCTTTCCTTCTCCTGTAGCCCTGACAAGGGAGGAAATGGGGGGGGGGGGAGTTGAGAGGAGGAGCCATAGTGAGGGATGTTCAAAAGGAGGAGGCCTAATGGGACCCGTCTGCCCTAGAGAAGGCCTCTGCCATGAGCATATGAAGCTGCTTTATCTAAAGTGGGTCTAGGGAGCAGAAGGCTGTCCGTGGCTGCCAGTCAAGATGGCGATGTATCACTTAAACCAGGCGTGTCCAACCTTTTTCAGCCGAAGGGCTGGATTCTCGGGGGGGGGGGGGATTCCAATGGTGGGCAGAGCCAAATATAAAAGGGGCGGGGCCAAAACGTCAAAAAGACCAGCCTCTTTCAACTTAAAGCTCTGACTGCCAGTAACGAAGCTTTAGGGGGGGCATTTCGACCTTCTAGAATAGGGTGGGAGGGAAGGCCCCAAAGCTGGGAAACAACCAAACGGACCATGGTGGGTAAAAAGGAAGGAAAGGGGCGTGGTAAAGAAAGGGGCGTGGCCTTCTGGGGACCCTGAGAAGTCCCCAGTCAACCTCCCATGTGGGGCTGGGGTTCAGCACCCTCCTGACTGAACGGATCAGAGGCAATATCTTTCTGAGTGTCCGTCGCTGGGGAACTCAAGCGGGAGGGTGCAAATTGACTCATGTCCTCCTTGCGAGCTTCCCAGAGGCCACTGTGGAAAAGAGGACGCAGGAGTGGATAGTCCGTTAGTCTGATCCAGCGTGGTTCTTGCATTCTTGACTTCTAAACTAGCAGCAGCTCTTCGGAATATCTCCCAGCCTTACTACCCCAGCTGTTTTTTTCTGACATGCAATGCCAGGGCTTGAATCAGAGACCTTCTAAATGCCGAGCGTGTCCCCAGCCTCTGAGTTATGGGGAACTTCCCCCAAAATGGAAGGTGGGGGCTCCAGAACATCCCTGCATGCTCATATCTGCTGGAAGGGGCTCATTTCCCATGACTGGCGAGCCTCTGGCCTTCTGGGGCTTTTAAGGTTAGAACCAGTGCCCAAAATACAACAGGAGCCACCCCTTCTGTAAATCATTGCATTCTGGCTGAGGATTTCTTGCTGTGTGTGAAACTACGGGTTTCTGCTATTTTTTTAAAAAATTGTCTTAGGGTGCAATCCTATGCATGTTTCGACAGGAAAAGGTCCTACAACTCCCAGCATTCCCCAGCTAGCATGCTGGCTGCAGTATGTTGGGAGTTGTAGGGCTTTTTTTTCTGTCTAAACATGCATAGGATTGCGCCCTTAATATATAATGGGTGTTAGTTTGAGATGTAAGCTGCCTTGGGCACATGCTAGAAAGAGAAGGCATGCACAGGCTTTTGACATACAAGGGGGGTCCACGGTGGGAGGTTGACTGCTGCCCCAGCTGCAGCCTTAGAACAGCCTTCAAGGGCAGCCCCATGTGCATCGCATCAAAGTAGTCTATCTTAAAGTTTAATTACTTCCTTGCCCGCACACCTCAACACTTACTCCATTGCTGCAGGTTCAAGGGGAGGAAGTCAGCAGCGAAGAGTACGTGGTCTTCGGCATTGTGCTTTTCCTCTGGGAGTTCGTTCCGACCACGTTTGTGGTCCTGTTCTTCCGGGCGCAGCGGCTTGCGCAGAACTTGGTATGGTGCAGTGGGGTTTGCAGGGTCAACTGCTTTTCCATTTTTAAAAACAAAGCGGGGAGGGAAATTTTAAAGCAAACACGGTCTCAGGGTCAGGTGCAGGGTCCACAGGTACAGCTGGACAGGCCGCTCCTTCCCCACAAGCTCTTCCCAAACACCCTCCCTGCCACTCCTGGCAGCCCCACCTTAAATACCTGGTGGTCAGGGAGAGGAGGCTATCCGTCAGACTCAGAAGTAAAAATTGGCCAGCGATTTTTAGGTTTAAAATATTTTAAATAGTGGCTGTTTCATTAGTTGGTCTTTCGCTTGTTGGTATTATGAATTCTGTTTTGTGGATTATCTTGTGTTCTAAATGGTCTGTGACTGTATAATAAATACTGGATTAGAAAATTTAAAGCAAAATTAAAATACAAGAGAAATTATCTCTTTTTTTTTAAAGGAACTCCCAGTTATTGAAATAGCCCAGTTTTTTGCATGCCTGAGTAAATTATTGTCATGTATAAAGAACTGTAGAGGGACGTTGACCCTTAGCCCTTCATCAAGAGGTTACTCCGGGGTAGATCTAATGATGTGTGGGACTTCAATTCCCAGAAACCCCTGCCACCAGAGCCAAGAATGCTGGGAATTGAAGTCCAGGACATCTGGAGGTCTAATTTCTGTCCATCCCTGGACTACTCCATAATTCTGGCACCATGGGATTGATTTGCTGCAGAGGTGATACCCTAATGCATAATGTTAAGCTCATGTGGTATTGAAAGAAGGAGAGCTTGAAAGTTGTACTCAGGGCTTTTAAGATACTATCCTTTAAAAAAAAAATAAGAATTTTGCACCCCATTTAAACTATACAAATGTACATGATTCTTTTCATTTTGCATAGTTCTGCTCTTTCTGGTGTTCTGCAGGGCAGATTTTCAGCCCTCTGGGGAAAGGTGATGGCTTTTTCGGAAAGCTGAGGGCGGTTCAGAGGGGTGATCCATGCCACAAGCAGCTATTTGCCTCCCGGTTCTGCCTCTGGGAAACAGGCTTTGCAGGTCCCTTTTTAATCCTCCATTTGGACTGCTTTTATGAAACCGAGGCAAAATTGGCTTAACATGAGCGTAAATCACGTGTATGAAATCCCCTGGAAAAGGCAAGGCACAGGAGTACAGGTAGTTTGGATGTAACACTAGCATAGTCAAGAAGTGCAGCCTTCTCCAACCTGGCGCACCCCAGACGTGTTAGACAACAGCTCCCATAATCCCCCAGCCAGGTTGAGGAAGGCTGATTTAGCATTAAGGAACTCTGATTTCGTCTTGTTCCTCTGCTTCCGCCCCGCTGGGTGGTTGAAACGCCTCCACCGTTTCTCTCTCTAGCTTAGAGCTAGAGAGGGAAGGAAGCAGTTTGTCTCAGACCCCCTCTACAAGAACTCGGTTTGACACCTGGTTCTCCGATTATGCGCATCTTCTCGGAAGCGCTTTATGGTAATTGAGCGCACAACTGGTGGCCGTACTGGTTGTTTGAAATGCACTTTAGAAGTCAAAATGCTCTTTAGGGCCGCAGCAAAATAAAACTCGCTATTTCACGCACATTCGATAATGCGCATAATCAGATAGATGACGCACCTCAACTCCCGATTTGCGCTCCGCTCATGGAGAGGTAAAAAATTTAATGAGACTTAAAAGAGCTTTAAACCTCTCATGTAGAGGCAGCCTCAGGCTCTCTCACTTGATTTTCCCTGGTCTGAAAGTCCTCATTGGCCATTAAACCACAGCGAGTAAGGCTTTTTGCCTTATTCACCGTGGTTAAAGCCGTGGTTTAAGGTGTCTTCTGAACAGGGCCATTGACTCGAAGTGCAGGACTGATGCATTACCAATGCTGCATACTCTGTAAGAGGTGGCAATTCTTATTTCAGTGGATGTACGTTTTAACAGATGTGATCCGATGCCTTTCCTAAAGCCATAGTGGAATCCTAGGCGGAAGGGACTCTCTGCCCGCTCCCTCACACAAGTATAGGATCCACCTCAGGATTGATTAATTAATTAATTAATAATATCAATAATAATAATTTTGAGAAATGTATTTATATAGCGCTTTATTACAAAACGCTGTACATAAAATAAAGTAGGCCAGCAGTTTGCAATACAATAAATACAAAAATACATTCAACTTTGCTGAATGCGAGTTTACAGCAAAATATCGCAAAAATGTTCAACAATACAGTACAACACAGTATTTCACATTGTACTAAACCACAAGATCACAACAATATTCAAAAATATCCTAAACACAAGTTTACAGCAGAGCAGATGAGGAAAAAAAAATAACTTGGTTGGGATAGCCTCTCTCCTGAAGTGGGGCCTCCCAGGCTGCAACCGCAGCCTGGCTTTTAAAGTCTCCAGATGTGGGGGGGGGGAGCAGATGGAATAGCTCACCCTTGATGGTCAGCGCCTCTCCCCCTGAAGCAGCGCCTCGCCAATCCAACACCTCTCCTCTGTTTCTTCTGCAATCCATCTCTCTCTTCCTTTTGTTTAATGGCAGCTTCTCTCGACCCTTTAGGCACCTGCAGGAATGATCAACAGCCACAGTTACAGCTCGCGGGCCTACTTCTTCGACAATCCCAGGCGATACGACAGTGACGATGACCTCCCAAGGCTCGGTGGAGGAAGGTAAGGTGGTTAGTTAACGGGGTTTCAGTCAGAACTCTAAAGGAGCTATCCACCTTGGAGAGCTCCTTTAGAGTTCTAACTGAAACCCGGAGCGGATTCACCGCCTCACCGACATCGGAGCCACCCATCTCCGCCGGTCTTACTTTGTCTTCTACTAGAGATTCTAGATCCACCAGCCGGCACCTACTTGGTGCAAATGACGCTCACTTAGGATTCTGAGCGCAGAGGATTTGGCTTTTGAATACCAGAACTGAACAGCGCTTGCAGTCTCTCCACCCAAAAAAATCTACGCCTGGTTAAACACCCCTCTCTCCCTTTTCTCCATTTCTGTGTCACGCTATGTTTGTTTACTTATTTATTTATTACATTTATATACCACCCCATAGCCAAAGCTCTCTGGGCGGTTTACAAAAGTGAAGACTTTGGACATTAAAAATCAATACACCACATTTAAAAGCATAAAAAACCAAGACAACGTATAAAGACAGTATACGTTTAAAACAGCTGCGAACTCTCAGCCAGGCCTCAATATAATTCTGGGGTCAGTTAAAAACTCAGCATATGCTGTTAGATGCCTGGGAGAAGCAGGCATTTAACATTAATAGCCTGTTGCTGCTATAATTTAATAATTAGCAGTCAAACTCTTATCGATCTATTCCAAATTATCCAGATCTATCTGATGTCCACCCCGACTTAGGATATCATAAGGATTTTTTATTTTTTTGCATCACAGTTAAAAGTATATTATGGACATCTAAGCTACAAATGCATTTATATGGCACACCAGAATGCTCAAAGTATTGCAGATTATCTCCATAATCCGTACAAGAACCCACTAAGATAGGAGACAGATGAGCCAGTTGTTAGTGTTATCACCATGTTTCAGAACTGGAGCTGAGGCTGGTAGTGATTTCCTTCCCCGGGAGCTGTATGGTTGAGGCTGAATTGAACAGAGACTTTGTGATGGCTGCAATACACTGGGTCTCTATTTTAGGCCACATGACTTCCATAACCCCCTCCCCATGGTAATCTCTGTAGAGGTTCCCTGCTTGATCTACAGATAATAAGGACATAAGTGCTACCTCCAGTATCCGAGGCAGTAAGCCTGTGTGCACCAATTGCTGGGGAACATGGGTGGGAGGGTGCTGTTGCACCATGTCCTGCTTTGTTGGTCCATGGTTGACAGTTGGTTGGCCACTCTGTGAACAGAGTGCTGGACTAGATGGACCCTCGGTCTCTCCAGCATCAAGGCTCTTTTATGTTCTTAAGTAGGGCCCTGCTGGATCAGGCAGCGGTCCATCATTTCAGCATCCTGTTTCCCACCTTGGCCACCCGTATGCTTACTGGAAGCCCACGAGCAAAGCATAAAGGGAGAGGGCCTTCTCTGTGGTGGCCCCCCAGTTGTGGAACGATCTCCCCGACGAGGCCTGGCACCAACATTGTTATCTTTTCGGCGCCAGGTCAAGACTTTCCTCTTCTCTCAGGCATTTAGCAATACCTGATGAGCCTGGGTCTGTTTTGTTTTTTAGGCTTACAGCTTTTTAAGTTATTATAGTGGTTTTAAATGGATGTGTATATTGTATGTTTTTGCAGTTTAAATTTTTGTATATTGTTTTTAAGTGTTTGCAGGCATAGGGAGGTGCCTTCCACATGGCTGTTTCTCTATATACAAAGGTTTCCTGCATGTAGTAAGCTAGTTTGTGGTGGATATGTTGAGCATAGCCCTCTCCAAGATGTGTTAATTCACTACGTGCTTTCTCCACCAAAATCAAACACTAGTATAATGCACTTGCAGCGAGCGCGTCTGCATAAACGGCTAAACTTGTCAGTTACTCTCTTCAGGCAACCTGTGACTTTTGGGAACCGCTCTGTGCTCTTACCTAATATGCTGGTTTTTGGTGTCTTCTTCCGGTGAACTTCACGAGTTCCCCTTTCATTGTCTCCTCTCTTGGTAGCCTGGCTACTCCCCAAAGCGCTGGATGGTACGGGTCTCTGACGGGGAGCGAAAGTTGCAGCATGATTCCTCCCTTGGTTGCACCGCCAATGGATGTCGCCCCGCTGCTCTTCACCCACGGGAGCCTGGAGTCGCGGAACCACCACAACGGACACCTGGCGCCCCACAACTGATCGCGGAGGAGGCTTTGGTGTGGGGCTCCGACGAGGTACGAAGGACGCGACTCCTCGCTGGCTGCTCCGCACCCACAGCAGTTCCCGTTGACTTGATCAGGATGGGACTGGGACCATCGAGGCTCTGCACTTTGGACCGCCGGACCAGCTGTTGCCGTGATGGAAGCTGCAACGCCAGAAGCCCAATGGGGTCAACGCAGCTTCTGGAAGCGTCATGCTCTATGGCTGGTTTGTCAGCCCTTCCAAGGAATGCTCGCTTGGCAGCTAAAAAGGCACCAACCAGAGCATCGGCAAGAGACCTTGACTGCTGGACAGACGGACATTTGCACTTTTAACTGAGCGTTTCCACGGAACAGTCCTCCTCCCTCCCCGTTGTTTTCTTCTCCAACAGCATGAGAGAACTGTCCTGGATATAACGCTTTTAATTGCACATCCACAGCTGAGAAAGTAATTTAGTCTTCCTGCGATGACTGGAGCATCTCTACATATTTAATGGTGGAAACTTTTTGAAGGGGATTTGGACTGGGGCTGAGTGGTGGTGGTGGTGGGAACCTCTCTTTTTCTTTCTTTGGAGCATGGACAGGGAATGCGTGACCCTCTAGATGCTGTTGGACTACCAGTCCCATCATCCCTCACCATTGGCTGTGCTGGCTAGGTCTGATGGGAGTTGCAGTCCACCAACAACTGGAAGGCCACACGCCTTCCCTACCCGTTTTTGAGTTTGTACTTTTAAATGGAGGAGCATATCAAAGAATGTTAACAAGTTGGGACAATTGTCCTAGTCTCACAAGGGTAACTTAACTTGCAGTTATGTTTTATGACCTCTCTGTGTGTCTCTCTCTCATCTGGGACTATTGGAGCAAACCCCAGCGTTCCCATGTGTTGCGACGGATTTACTTACGTTGGCCATTTCTGGTATCGAGGTTTCATTTTTAAAAAATAACCTGGTTCACACTAGGGAAAGCAGAGCTGGCCAGCCGTACTATTTTACCAATGGGGTGGATCCGTGCTTGCCTTGGATACCTTGTAGGCAGCTTTGTTGCTTTTCCTGGCTAATTGCTTGCTTGCTTCCAGTACGGCAACAAGATCCTGTTAGAAGCGTATCGTTCCTGGACGGCCTAACAAACCTTCAAAACGCATCAGTTTCTGCAACGGAGAAAACCGAGGTTGGGATGGGATGGGATGGGAAGCAGAGTGAAGTGAACTTTCCCCTCCCCTCTGTTAAGATGGGACCGTGGCCATAGGATCAGTGACTGGGGGGATGGGAATAATCGTAGCCACAGGTGGGCTGCCTGGAAGCCTTCCAGTTAAGAGAAAGAGCATCTCTAATTAAGAGGGAAAATCTGGCAGGCAAGTACTTTCCTAGTTGTAAATGGGGATGATGGGACTGCAATTCCTACCATTTCCAGCTGCTTGCAGTCCCACACAGCCGGGGGGCACCAGGTTGTGGGAGGCCGGTCTAGACAGAATGTGAGAAGTTGTGACGTTCCCCCATTTTTCATCTGGAATGAGAAGCAACGTTCTACCTGAGTAAGCAGCCCATCGTGTCCCTGGAATGGCTTGCATTACAGATGTGTCTCCTTGAGGCTCCCATAGCAGTCTTTCCCCTTATGCTTAATAGCTTGGTCCCTGGTTACAAAGTGAGGGGGGGTAGTATTCAAAAGCCTTGAATTGAAGGGGGGAATTACACTAAAATTAGCTGTGTGGGTCTAACTGGAGAAGCTCCCAGGGATCTCCCAAGACCCTCCTGGGCAGCAATTCAGGCGATTGTACAAGCCTTGAAGAGAACGTGTTGAGCCAGGCTGTTTCCCACATGGAACGGACGTTTATGGCAGCTGTTCTTGTTGATTCTGGCTGCGCGGGTCCAAAACGTTGTTCCGCTCCCTGGTGTCACAATCCTAGATGGCCATGTCAAATGGAACAGTACGGTTCCTCACGCTGTTCCAGCTGTGTAAAAAAGTTCTTAAATGCCATTTTCTTGTGACGGAGAGCTGGTTGTTGTGGAACTGGAGAACCACCCCAAATTAACGGATGGGGCTGTGGACGACCCGGATCTTGACTTCAGCACGAGTGCTGGTTTTAAAATGTGAATTAAAATTGTTTTTTGGGGGTGGGGGTGGGGACTGGATGTTTTTAAGAGACTGGCTGAATAAGTTTCAGTTCCATTGTGATGTCTCCCCCCCCCCGCTGCCCCCCTTTATAACGACTGTGTGGCATCACAGCCTCTTGGGTGAAGAAGAGCTGATTTGGGGGGGGGGGATCGAACCCTTCTGGGTTGTGAGCGCTTGAGCCGATGTGATTGTTCCCTACCCAGGTGATGCTCCTGTCTCAGTGGAGGTGGCTGCTGGAGCGAACCCCTCACTTTCTCCATCTTCTCGCCTCTGTGCACACAAATTCAGAAACTGCAGAAAGCCCCCTCTGTATGTTAGGTGTGAGTTGTTGCTCTGTAGATTCCTTGGGAGTTCCCATCATGGTTACCATGATGGCTTCCTTCCCCTCTGTGGATCTTTGTTCCACGGGCGGCCTTGAGAGGCGTCGAAAGGCTTGCTTTGTATGCACGGTCTATCAACCCAGAACGAAAGGGATTCTTATTGCTGTCTCCTACAGTGGATTCTCAAGTTTCTAATGAGCAAAGCGTCCAATACACCCACAGTAGCTCACCTGGGAGCGTGGGTAATGTTTCCCATTTTCAAAGCTTGGCCTTACCCCAACCATGTGCCCTCCTGCTAGCAGGGGATGCTGGGTGCTGTAGTCCCAATAGATCTGGAGGGCACCAGGTTGGGGCAGGCTGATGAAGCTGCTTCATTTCTCAACCCTCAATCTATCTTGACTTGTCCGGACTCCAGGAAGTTTGTCTTCCGGACCCGACTAATTGCAAGGCACTTTCAATGCCCGATGAGACTACATAGCTGGACCAATGAGTCTGCCTCCTCAGACCTGCCATATGGGAGAGAACCAAACTGCAGGTATTTAAAAGTGTTGCGTTACACCAAATTTCGATCACTCACTGCCTGTCGGCACTTGAGTTCAAATCCTGACTCATACACCTAACTGGCAGCATTCAACAGTTGTTTGTATTTTTTGGAGACGCTCAAAACTGGTCAGTATTGATGCTTGAAATTCAACAATTCACCAGATTTCAAGCACCGCTTGAACGTAGTCTTGGGGTGTCTTTGGGTGTGGGATTGCTCCCCATAACTGTAATGTATGAACCAGAACCCCCCTGTGTGTGTTCACACCTTTGCTTGCGAGGAGAGCTAGCCGGGGCCTAAACTCTACACTTGCCCTTGACCCTTAAGGCACCAAAGACAGGTTGAGCAACTTGCTCCCGTCCCTCCCCTCCACCCCGGTTTTCACTTGAGTTTTATAATGCACTTGAAGCACTTTACATTTGTTTCCTGGGGAAGGGGGGGTTCCCATAAAGGGCTACAGGCTCCTTGTCCGACCTTTGCACTGAACTGCATTGACTAAAGATGATCTCCCCCTTCCGAAAGAGCCACCGTCACTTGGGGCTGCCAGTTGAGTTGCTTAAAGCACGTGAGCGAGCAAATGAGGAGCAGCAAAAGGTGTAACTTTATTATTATTATTATTATTATTCTCCTCTTGGGTGGCTATTTCAATGCTGGAATCCTGACTGTACAACAGAGGGGCCAGTCCTGGGTTTCACTGAAAACCCATTTATATCAGGATTGCTTTTTGTATTGAGAAACTGCCTTTGTCCAGGGGAGGTGTAGGGGTTGTATTGTTGTCTTTTTGCAGGGGGGTGGGGGGAGCAGTTGGCGCGATTTGCTAGCTCTCCAGCGACAGGCTGGCAGCAAAAGGAGAACTACTACTGACGAATGTACCAAGTCCATTTCTTCACTCAAACTGTAATACTGTTATGTTTGGGAATAAAAAGGCTCATTTTTATGTTGCGAGACTTGAGTTTGCAATGGCTCAGTTGGATTTCTTCCTCCATTCATAGAATCATAGAATAGTAGAGTTGGAAGGGGCCTATAAGGCCACCAAGTCCAACCCCCTGATCATTGCAGGAATCCACCTTAAAGCATCCCTGACAGATGGTTGTCCAGCTGCCTCTTGAAGGCCTCTAGTGTGGGAGAGCCCACCACCTCCCTAGGTCATGGGTTCCATTGTCATACTGCTCTAACAGTCAGGAAGTTTTTCCTGATGTCCAGCCAGAATCTGGCTTCCTGTAACTTGAGCCCATTATTCCATCCTGCACTCTGGGATGATCGAGAAGTGATCCTGGCCCTCCTCTGTGTGACAACCTTTCAAGTATTTGAAGAGGGCTATCATGTCTCCCCTCAGTCTTCTCTTCTCCAGGCTAAACATGCCCAGTTCTTTCAGTCTCTCCTCATAGGGCTTTGTTTCCAGACACCTGATCATCCTTGTTGCCCTCCTCTGAACACACTCCATTAACTTCGTATGTCATGTTCTATTGCTTAGGATGGTTGACAGAAGGTTAACCCCTTGTCTGGCTGGGAGGATACAAAGCTAGAAGTGGCTGCGTTCAGACAACACTTTTGTCAATGGTGGGTTGAGCAGTCAACTCAACAGTTGTGTTTTTTGCGGGTATTCCCCACACAACATGCTGCCATGCCCCTGTGGAGCGGTTGAGGCTCGCGTAGAGTGAATTACTACTCAACCCAGCATTTGATTGACACAGCCTCCACCCCTCTCCCCACCCTCCCTCCTCTGGTGCTATTCCAGAAGCCTCTGTAAGTTGTGCTGGCTGTAGCAGAGCAGCTGGCTCAGTTTTGGCCGCTCTTGCCTGGGAACTCTGTAGCCAGGCAGAAAAATTAACTCATCGGGTCGGAACCACCACTGGCTTGGTTCGGAAGACACAAAAACCACCAGTTGTGTGAGTAGTCAACTCTGCAGCCAGTTGTGTTTCTCCAGTTGTTTTTTTGCTGAAAAAGTCAATTGTGGGGTGGAAATAGCCCGACAAATGACACAAAGAGCAATCGTTGACCAATCCACTGACAGTTGACTCCTAAAACCAATGGTGGTTTTTGTGTCGTCCAAACACAACCACAGTCCATGATGCCAGGGGGAAAAAACTGAACCAAAGCAGCCACCCTCTACCTTTGAGGATCTGAAAGACTTGCATAAATTTTGTTGACAGAGAGAAACCAAAATGGATTTCTCTTGCTCCCCGAATAGCTTGTATATTACAAGATGGGGCATCTATGACCAGATTACCTGATGCTTCCTTTTAAAAACACACAGACATATCTGCATGCTTTGCCCAGCAGGACAGATAAAGCAGAATTGGGGGTTTGCAGGGCATCATTGTGTTGGAAGATGAAGTAAGAAGTCTACAACGATGTGTCTTCTAGGGATGTGCACGGCCAAAATTATCGTATCATATCATTATCGGAAATTCTGACATAAAATTTTTTTGGATCGTATCGGGGGGTACCCAGGTTTGATCGGATCCGAAATCCAATAAATATCGGAAGTTCCGATATGATAACCGTGTTTTTCCCCATAGGTTTGCATTGGGGGACAGAAATCTTTCCGCCAATGCAAGTCACTGGGAAAAAACACTGGGCCAGCACTCGCTCCCTACCTCGTCGCACTCCTTCCCCCCACTTGCGCTCCCTCTCTGTTGCTGCCCCATACTACTGCTAAACAGGCTTTCCGGCCTGTTCGTCAGTACAGAGAAGCGCCGAGTGATGTCGTCATCACTCAGCGCAGCTCTGTACTGACGAACAGGCCGGAAAGCCTGTTTAGCAGTACTACAGGGCAGGAGTGGCAGGAAAGGCCGAGGGAGGAGGGAGGGGTCCCCCTTACCTGGGCCTTGTCCGGTGCCGTACGCTGCTAGGAACTACTGAGAACTAGGCTTTGCGGCCTAGTTCTCAGTACAGCGACGATGTGCCGGGTGATGTCATCACCCGGCACACCGGCGCTCTACTGAGAACTAGGCCGCAAAGCCTAGTTCTCAGTAGTTCCTAGCAGCAGATGGAAGTGGACAAGGCCCAGGTAAGGAGCACGTGGAGGGAAGGAGGGAGGGCCGGCCCTAGGTCCGATAATCTGATATGTCCGATAGTTATCGGACATATGGATTTCGGATCCCATCAGATAGGGCCTCCAGGAATGTTTATCGTTATCGTTAATCAGATGTCTGATAACTACCTTATCGGTTCGTTATCAGACATCAGAACGATACAATACACATCCCTAGTGCCTTCTCCATTTGGAAGAGCTCTTAATTTATTTGAGTTCCAGATAAGTGTGATGCACTTCCTGCCACTCACCCACCCGCCATTTCTCTGATAAGCAGAGATAAATGCGCGAGGGTTAGAGATCCTTTTATCTTCCTTCATGCCCTCTGGCCCCCCTGTGTTTTGCAAAGACGTGTGTATGATTAGATAGACAGACAGATAAAAACGGTGAAGCAATTCTACCTTCAAGCAACCAACAACTCTTTGCAATGTCCCATTTACATGAATAAAAGGCAAAGTTTGAGCATGTATCATTTTTGTATTCACGAACATGTTTTAAAGTCGGACACAGATGTGATTTTACATCCACAGTTTTCTCCCTCTGCAGCACATTCCGCAAAATTGCACAAACATCCTGCTTTGCTTTCGAAAGAGGAAATAATCGGCTTTTGGTGGGAGAACGGACACATTGGGGAAAGGAATTGCCCTGGTTCCTACACGGACATTCACAGTAAGGGGGGAGGGGGTTCAGGGAGAGAAGACGTCCCACATCTGGGCCCTTCCCTGAGAACGGAACAGCAGTTGATGTAACAGCTCATTGCACTGAGACAGTGTTGTGAACTGAGGCAACTGCCACAGCCAGGCAGCGGTAGCTCAAACCCTGCAGCCAAAAATACTCCTCCTCCCTAAGCCTTTCTGGAAAAGAAGCAGCGAGGTACTGAGTTCCAATCTCATTGTCGTTCTAACCTCACAACGTGGCTCGTAAGCCTGCCTCCCCGCTTCAGACCCTCCTCTGCAACACTAGCATTCTTCAAATGTTGATACAGCAGGTAGATTGCCAAAATAACATATCACTCTTCCCCAACCTGGTGCCCTCCAGGTGTGTCGGATGGCAACTCCTATACCAAGGGCTGCCTGTGTATAGGAGTTGCTGTCCGATATGCCTGCAGGGCACCGGGTTGGGGAAGATGGATGTAGGGGAGGAGTCTTGCAGGCCAAGAGGATTCCTGCAGAAACAGAGCATAGATGTGCCCCATCTAACCCTTTGTATCCATCTGGATGTCTCCACAAAGGCTTTGAGACCTGTGACATTCCTGCCATTTGTTGGGTAAGGACACTGCGTTCTCCCAAAAGAAGACCTTCTGTCTGTCTAGGTCAGTATAATCGTCTTAAGACTGCCTAGGCACTCCACATGTGTTTTGTGTGCCTGCCGTCCCCGGGGACAGCAGAGTGCCTGCCTGGGGTGTGGGCGTGAGCGAAGGCAGCCACACCGGGCTCCACAAATCATCATTAGCTTGGAACGGGGTGCTGGCCTGGCAAATCAAGATGGCTTTGGCCTGTGCCTTTCGTGAAACATGGGGTGGGAAGGACCGATGCATCTTCTTGCAGCGATGTGTAAGATGTCACAGATCGGTGTTGGGATAGCATCAACCCCCGGCGGAGGGGAGATGAGGGGTGAAGGCACGGATGGCCGCAGGGGGCCACCTCTTCTCCCCTCCCCCTGCTGTTCTATGCTGGGCCTGTGGGTCAAAGAGGTTTGCAGGGGAAGGGCAAAGGATCCCCCTCACTGGGTCTTCCTTAGCGGACTAGCTCGGTTGCGAAGTTCCTAGCCGGCTCAAGGAAGAGTAGCCTGCCCAGAATTCCTCGTAGCCCTGGGGAGATCCATAACCAGCAGCTTGGTGGGGTGGGGCCCCCATTGTGGGGTGCTGAGCAACAGCAACAAAAAATGGAAAACTTCAATACACTGAATCCAGTCTCCAGTCTCCTCCAATAACTTCTACACAAACAGCATCTTTTCCTTTTCTTGATTTTAAACCATCTCGCCCCTTCCTTAACAGCAAAGAAAATATATCCCGGGTTCAATCCGAGTCTCCATGTTTGGGGAAGCGTGCGCAGAATGATACGCTCTGTGCAGGCGCTGGCAAACTCACCCTGGCATGGCATGGGTGAAAAAGATGGACAGAGGAGGCAAGGGGGCTGGGGGGTGGAATTCAATTACAGACTATCCACTAGAGCAGCACTGTTGAATCCCTTTCGGCCCAAGAGTGGAATTCCGTTTTGAAGGAACGCTCCATATTTGGGGGGGGGGGGGGGCAGCCAAGGCAAACAGGCCAAAAATATTCATTTATCAGAAATGTCAAAAAGACCACCATATTTTTGCTAACAGGTCTTCCTGCCAGTAATTAAGCCTGGAGAAAGTTATTTGTGGGGAACAGGGGAATCCCAGACGTTGCCCAAGTTTGGCCCCAGAGCCTGAGTTTATGTAGCTCTAGCGTAGCTTTCCCCCACCTGGTGCCCTCCTTATGGGACGGACTACAGCTTTCACCATCCCCAGCCTTGCCGACTGGGGAAGGTTGCTCTAGAGATCACTGGGAAACAGCGAGGGCATCTGATACATCAGAGGCTCTGAGCAGATAGCAAGGCATTTTCCAGGATCTTCGCTTTGAGCGCTGCAGAGGTCATGTTGGCTGCTCTCCTTAGCCAGGATTGGGAGATTGCCAGCTGTCCACATGATCACATCCTCCGTCCTATCCACCCCTCCCTGGCCTGACTGCTATCTCTGCGGTCAACTGTGATCAAAGCTTACGTTTGCAGCACCGCCTCTTAACCACAGTTAATGCGAACTCCATTTCCTGCTCATTCCAAATTTGAAGTACGTTTGCAAAACACAAGGGAAGAGAGAACCTGGTTAGGCAGTAGCCCTAGTTAAGGTCAGTGGAGACACAAGTTGTAACCACCTTGAGTATCTTCCAGGGTGGGTGGGGTGGGGGAGAGGTGGAGCAAAGAACTGAATGGCCACCATGCGTAAGGCCAAATTTGCATCCAAGAGCAAAGGGGAGTACTGCATTGTGTGGCTGATGGCCAATTTCTGAGCCGTAACGAGCACAACACCTCTTAGGAGAAGGTTCTGCTCATTAGCATTACCACTGCCACAAGAAGGAAATATCTCATTGGCTGGAAACAAACCAATCACCCCTACCCCTCGCCAGCCAGGTATCAGGGGCTGAAGCTGTAGCTAGAAATTGTGCACCAGTTGAAACCTCCCAAGAAACTCTTCTCTTACAGCGACGCTTTCCTTGGGTTCCTTGGTGTCTGGGCAGTGGTCTTTTTAAAGGGCAAGGCACTGGGGTCACCCAGTGGTCATAAGGTGGGCATCAAAGGAACCCAGCAGTGGGAGGTCCACTTCACCCGTTAGAACAGCGGTGGGTAGATGATGGTGACCATCTGGGAAAGGTTCAGTAAAGCACCAAGCGCCTGCTTGGAATCCTGTAATTGAACGCCGGACTGGATGCATCCAGCAAGGCATGCCTGAGGACTGAGGACGACTTAACAGGAAAGGCAAAACTAATTTCTGTTAGGGGATTCTGTTAAAATAAGAACATCATGGAGGACAACAGGGATTCTAGTAAATAAACAAACAGAAAGAAAGGAAAGGACAGGCAAGGCCGAGGCCTGCCTATCTCTGCCCTGGAACGTTCGTCTTACACAAGAGCTTCAGCCGCTGTAGTGCCAAGTATGATCTTGCAAGCTGGAAAGCAGGGTTAGAACTCCTGGACGCACACTGGCTCTGCCCCTCGTGCCAGGGAGAAGGGCAGTCTGGCGTCAACGCCAGCAGAAACCTCTCTGAGCCCCATCTCGGTCGAACAAGAGATGCCCGTTTTTATCGGAAGCCGTTTCAGTGGAGGGGCCGTAAAAGGTTCCTGAAATTTTCCAGCTCCTTAACACTGGTTGAAATCCTGCATTGGAAGACAGAGAAATGGGGGAGACAATTAGAAGGACCCTTTGTTGTTGCTGGACTGACGTACAGGCAAAGCTGTGTGCCTACTGAGGTTCTGGAGGGACACCATCTCAGTTTGATTTTGAGGAGCATGTTTCTAGTCCTTATGGCTGCAAAGAGATATGCTCGAAAACTGGAATTTCAGAAGCCAGGGAGCAGCAGTCGGATGTGGAGTGCTTAGGTCCTGTGCCATTTGTAACCCATCCCCCTCACTTGCAAAACCAGAATACATTGTGCTAATTTGTTTAACTTGATGGCAACTGGTCACAGCACTTAAGAGTACAACACTTTCATTTATTTGAAAGCGTGGTGGCAGGGGGCAGCCCTGCATGGAGGCAATTTTCATGGTTTTAGATGAAACCATTTTATATTAAAGACGACACGATATAAAATTGTTTCTCCTAAAAGCTGGCTAGCTGACCAGAGGTCCTTACATCAGGGGTCCCAATCCAGACTTTGAGGGTTCCACAGGTGGTCTCACCTCCTTCCCCATGTCACCAGGTGTATCCTGCTCCTCACCCCCGCTGTAAACTTCCAGCCCTTTGGTAGTTCCCTGGCATTCGCACATCCTGTTCCCCCATTCTAAAAGCTTCCAAAGCCTCTCCTATAGCTAGACCACCCTGTTGTAACCAATCATCAAACTTGAAGCATTACGGTTTCCATTTATGGCAATAAGCATGGAAGCTAGCATGGTACGAAGGTATAAAAGACTGCCCTGCCCTGGATGCTACGGTCTGGCTTTATGCGGAGTTCCTGGGGGTTCCCTTGAGCTCCATTCAAGCTATATTCACTGCTGAAGGAGCTCATTTGTGGAAATGAGCGATATCTGGATCGAGCCAATGTGAAAGTACAGGAAAAGTTATTTAAAGTTACGCAACATAGAACCAAGTGTTTTTCCAAGCTGAAGCCTCACACTCACCTTCCAAACGCGTTGAAGAGGGACACAATTTCCTGCCTGGTTAGATGGAATTTGTGTGAAGGGCCACTTGGGGGCATGTTTTCTATCAAGCTTTCAGAAAACAGGATTTTAAGAGCTGTCCCCAAGCCCTGAGTCTGGATGCAAGAGGAAACAGAGCGCAGGTTAAATCAACCTGGAGCACGTGATTGGCCCCAAAGATTAGGACATAAGAACATAAGAAAAGCCCTGCTGGACAAGACCGAGGGTCCATCTATCCCAGCATTCTGTTCACACGCTGGCCAACCATCTGTTGAGCAGGGACCCACAAGCAGGACATGAGTGCAACAGCACCCTCCCACCCATGTTCCTCAACAACTGGGGCATATAGGCTTACTACCTTGATACTGGAGGTTGCACTGAAGCCATGAGGGCCAGTAGCCATGGATAGCCTTTTCCTCCAGGAATTTATCCAACCCCCTTTTAAGGCCATCCAAATCGGTGGCCATCTCTACATCTTGTGACAGTGAATTCCATAATTTAACTCTGCACTGTGTGAAGAAGTCCTTCCTTTTGTCTGTCCTGAATCTCCCACCAATCAGCTTCATGGGATTGACCCCACTGGGTTCTAGTATTATGGGAGAGGGAGAAAAATGTCTCTCTATCCACATCGTCACCCAACTAAAAGACATTCTACCCAATCCATCGCATAAGCCATAAACTGATTAAATCTGCATACATTTCCACGGCAAATAACAAATGGTTCTGAAGCACCATTTCTTTGTTTTTAAATTATGAGCACAAGCAGCACTTTAGAAGGGGGCCTCTCAGCTCTGTGAGAAAGAAGCATCATGGCACCTACCAGTCAAAGTTCTGGTTAGCACCTGCATTAAATATAGTTGATTTTTTAAAAAAAGTTTCCTGCTTAAGTGAGGGCACCTTTTCTAAAAACGATAAATTTGACTGTTAAAGTAACAAATATATAATGTATAAATAAACCAACTGGATATCCAATGAATTATTGTACCATTGACCATACCAGTTTAGGATGTCAGGATAGAAGAGTAGGTACAGAGTTGGTGGAGGAGGGGGGGGGGGAAACACACACAAACACTAGTGCTGTGCCGAAAATTTCGACCATTCCATTTTCAGCATTGTGGGGGGGGGGGGTGCGAAAACCTGGGCTAAAGAGGCTGGGAGAGGTGAGAATTTCGGAGAATTTTTTCCTTGGGGTTTTCCCACATACTTTTTTAAATGTAGCCAGTTGTTGAGGGGTCTTCTCTCTCTCTCTCTCTCTCTCTCTCTCTCTCCCTTCCTTTTTTTAAGCACCCCCAGCATATTCAGGAGCCCAGGAGTGCTTACTGGATGCTTACTGGAGAGGTCACATGGTCTCCAATAGGCATTCACAAAAAACTGCTATCATCCAAATGCTGCAGGAAGGGGGTGGCATGCTTTTTTTAAAAAAACAGCCATGTTTAAAAAAGGTATGTGGGAATCCTGTCCTCTTCCCCAAGGAGAAAATTCTCCAAATTCCACCCCCCTCCCCGCAAAAGAGGCAACGCCCCCCCCCCCAAAAAAACAAGACCTCTTTTGCAGGGAGAGAGAATGTTCCCGAAAATGGGGGGCAGGTTTCGGCCCAGCACTATCACACACACTTTGGTCCAGCTCAGATGTAATGAACCTGGTTCAAACAACCATAGTTTGCTGGACCAGGAACAAACCGTCTGCATGTGTTTCCTCACCTCTCTCCCTCCCGTCTCACACACACCTGAATTCAATACTCCTTTATTTGCCAGATAGCAGTTTCTTGTGACATCCAGACCAGGAAACTGTGGTTTGAGTACTTCTTCGCCTTGGCCATGCCCCCACCTCCCTCAAAGTGTTGATTAGCGATCTCAGCGCTAAAGTTCCTAGCAGGTTATATCTGCTCTGCACCAACCATGTTAAGACTGAGGGTTTCATAATGAGTAGAACTAAACGTATTAAACCAAAAATCTTTAGGGAGAGGGAAAAGGAGAAAAATCCAGGGAAAGGGGAGTTACTTACTTGCAACTTCCCCCAAAGGCGACATTTAAAGCATCCTACACAGTCCATGATCCGTGAAATGTTCCTAAAATGGTGCCTAAATTCTTCCTGGAGAGGAAAAAATAAGGGAAAAAATGTTCTTTGAAAGCAGTTCACTATTTTTTTCCTTTTAGCTAATTACTAGAAAGCTGCAGCTCACATATCCCATCAAGTTGGCTGTTTAGATCAAATAAATGTGTGAAAATTCAACACTCCACCCCATAGCCTCTTGGCCTTCTCTGTCCTCTTGGACTTCTCAGGGAAGAGTTCTGTCTTCCGCGCAACTCTCGAGAGGTTGGTCTGGCCACCACACGGCACCACACGGCACCACCACACGGCAGGCAAGTGGTTTTTTCTTCTCAAACCACTTGCCTGCCAATAGCTCCTTTAGAGTTCTGACTAAGACCCGGATCCAAATCTGCCGCCCCACTGACATCAGAGCCATCAGCCTCCACTGTTTTCAGCCCTACCCATCTTTCCCACAAGTTCCTGAAGCTCACTCTGCCGCCTACCTTGCCCCCTTTCCTTCAGGTTCCCTACCTCTAGACCAGGGCCAAGCAACCTTTTTAGGGCGCAGGCACATTTGGTAATTTGAAAAACTGTGCTGGGCACTATCACAAAATGGCTCCTGTGGGAGGTGTGGCAAAGGACACGTAAAATGCCCAAAAGACTGAGTACAAGGCAGATGCCGGAATCTGAGCCCCAATACACTAAACAACATCTTTGAACAAAAAAATTCAGCCCCAATAGATACCTATTTCACACCAATCCCAACAGCCTGTAAGAAAAAGTGCCAATTTAAGAAAAAGTGAGAGGGTAGAGCTCCATCATGGGTACCATGACAGACCCTGCTCTAGACTCTGCCGTTCGTCTTCTTGAATTCTTTGTGAAAGAGCTTTCCCGAGCTTAGCCTGCCCCACACAGTTCCTCCTCCTACACAGCCTGTGTGAGGCTTTAATCCCAGCCAAAGTGACAACTATCCTTTCCCTCCCAGAAGTTGGACTGGGATCATTTCATTGCTAGCAGCATTTGCTCCCTGAACAACTGGAATGTTTTGCAGCCTCCACATTGGCTTGGCCAATTCGAGTGGGAGGCTTCACAGCCACAGGGACAATACGATATATCGAATAGAGGTTCTGCAATACAAATGGGATTTTTTTAAAAAAACAAAAATGTATATGGGTTTGCGAGAAGGTGGCTTGGGAGAGAACTCTTACCTTCAATTTAGCAGCTTCTCTTGGGTTACCAGCAAAAAATGAATTTTCATCAAAGTGCAAAGGGAAAGATCTGAAACAGAATAAAAGCATCGTTTGTAATGGGAGTCGTTCACTGGAATGCCTTTTACACCAATAAACCAGGGGAGGAGGGAATTGCAGTTAGCAAAATTAACATTTCTGATTATTATTACTATTTTTATTATTCATCTCTTTCTCGCTCATGGCAGTTTTTCTAGACGGACGTGATGGGCTTTGCCAAGTCATGCTGTCTTTTACAGATTCAGGAATTTCCTGACAATTGAGCATGTTTTAAATATGGCTGCTTTCTGGATGTTGGTGTGGATGTATTTTGGTAGGCCCAGTTTCTGAAGGTTGTCTGTATAGTTTTTTGATGTGATGCCAGTGACTGATGTGACTAACGGAATAATTGTGACCCTTTCCTGTTGCCATAGTTCTTTGACTTCCATGGCCAGTGGTGTATATTTGTCTTTCTTTTGTTCTTCCTTTTCAACAACAACTTTATTATTATTATTATTATTATTATTATTATTATTATTATTATTATTTATATACCGCCCCATAGCCGAAGCTCTCTGGGCGGTTTACAAAAATTAAAAACATTGAACATTTAAAAATCAATATACAAAATTTAAAAACATAAAAGCCTAAAAACAAAATATCATTTAAAACTGTCCAGGGGTCAGTTAAAAAGCTCAACATATGCTGTTAAATGCTTGGGAGAAAAGTCTTCACCTGGTGCCAAAAAAATGACAGTGTTGGCGCCAGGCGAGCCTCGTTGGGGAGATAGTTCCATAGTTGGAGGGCCACCATTGAAAAGGCCCTCTCCCTTGTTGCCATCCTCCGAGCTTCCCTCGGAGGGGGCACTCGGGGGAGGACCTTGGATGTTGATCGTAGTGTACAAGTAGGTTTGTGTCCAGAGAGGTGTTCCGTCAGGTATTGCGGTCCCAAACCGTGTAAGGCTTTATAGGATAAAACCTGCACCTTGAATTGGGTTCAGAAATGTACAGGCAGCCAATGCAAGCGGGCCAGTGTCGGTCTTATATGTTCGAATCTTCTGGTTCCTGATACCAATCCAGCCGCTGCATTTTGTACAAGCTGCAGCTTCCGAACCACCTTCAAAGGCAGCCCCACATAGAGTGTGTTGCAGTAATCTAACTTGGAGGTTACCAGAGCATAGACAACTGAAGCCAGGTTATCCCTGTCCAGATAGGGGCGTAGCTGGGCCACCAACCAAAGCTGGTAGAAGGCACTCCATGCCACCGAGGCCACCTGAGCCTCAAGTGACAGAGATGGCTCTAGGAGAACCCCCAAGCTACGAACCTGCTCCTTCAGGGGGAGGGCAGCCCCATCCAGAACAGGTTGTAGAACAGATATCTGAGAAGGCTCTTCTTCAGTCAAGCTGAGAGCAGATTAGAGGCCAATGAAAAGCTAATAACTTCTCCACCCTGGTGCCCTTCAGGTGTGTTGAACATCAACTCCTATCACCCCCAGACAACATGCTCAATGGCCATGCTGGCTGGGAATTATGGGAGTTGCAACACGTCTGGTGGGGTCAAAGTTGGGGAAGGCCTCTATAGGCTTTCATTTATGTAGGTGGGCCTTTGAGGGTTCAGTGCGGTTTCCAGGCCTGCTTTTGTAGGACCGCTATGA
Source organism: Anniella stebbinsi (assembly GCA_029215795.1). Taxonomy (NCBI): domain Eukaryota; kingdom Metazoa; phylum Chordata; class Lepidosauria; order Squamata; family Anniellidae; genus Anniella; species Anniella stebbinsi. The sequence continues at coordinate 369,144,624 of JARDYH010000001.1, forward strand.
GATTTCAACATGAACGCGTAGCTGCCATTTTGTTTTCACATCTCAGTCTTATATTTCGATATATTGAACCTGATCAACAGTTTTACTAGAACGGAGCAAATTAATTCAATAATATGAATACGAAGAAGGCAACACTTGGCTTTGTGTATAGAATCGCTGAGGCGCTGCCCCACTCCTAGTATGGGCTGGGACATCTCTAGCGCCGTCTCTTCGGCCTCAGTATCTGACTCTGAATTACTGTCTGGCAGTCCTTCACTCTGCCCAAGGGGAGGGGCATTAGACAGGACCAAAAGGTTGAAACGTCTCCCCTAAAGCAATCAGAGCTTTCCGCTAAAATAGGCTTGGATTTGGGCCCCGCCCCCTTTTCCCTTCAGCCCCGCCCACCACTGGAATGCTGCACAAATTCCTCGGGTTGAAAGCTTCTGCATTACCTGCCGGAATGAAGCTGGAGAGAAAAGTATATAACTCAAACACCCTGAGATGTTAAAAGCTAGACCCCCCCCCTCCCAACACTTCGATTTATTTGTGATTGGGAGAGTGGTGAAGCAACAAATGCAGTGCCTCCCCCATCACACGTGGGTTTGGCCCCACACCCTATTGAAAGCGAGTCCTGTTGCTTCTGCTGGGACTCAGACACAACTAACTTCAGTTGGAGCCGGGCCTACGCATTTAAACCAATTCGCATCTGTTGAAAATTGTCCCAGCATTCTCCAGGGAAAGCAGTTCCAGGAGAATGCCAAACCTTCTGTTTTTGGAAGATCCTGGGGGATTCTTTTAGTTGGCGCTAGCCGGTTTCCAGCAATGAATGCCTGGTCTGTATGCCTGCTCGAGTGACGGACCTAGTCTGGAATGCTTCTTGTTTTGGTCCCTCAGCGTTCAATGAATGTATCATTGTGCATATTATCAAATAGACGGGCTGTAAACATGCTACCCTCTGTCAACAGGGATGAAGGAAGGGCTGTGTGTTTTGTGTGTGCACATGTGTGTACTTCTGAATGTGTGTGGAGGGACACACAGAGAGCATTAGTGTTAATATTATAGTGCTTGACAGAATCCTTCAAAGATCCAGACCCTATTTGTTTTCAGTGCTGTTTAGTTGCTTTCGTTTACCCTGTTCAGACGACACACTAAGCCACGGTGGTTAAGCACTTTGAGCTAAAATTTATGGTTTAGTGTGTCATGTGAAGCATGACGTAGCGTGTTGTGTGAACCATTCCTAACCAGGGTGGTTACATAACCATGGTTTAAACACACTCACTAACCATCTGCTGCAAAAAGGTTAGCTGCCTAACCATGGCTTAGCGTGTTGTCTGAACAAGCCCAAGACTGAATAGACAGACATAATGGATAGACAGGAAGGAGAGAATAGAACAGACAGGCAGCTGAAGAAATTCTACATCCTGGTAAACCAAATTCTGAACAATGAAAAAGTTGGATTTTTGGACTGTATACGTCACACAAATTAAGCCAATGGTTATTTTGCCCTTTGCTGGATAATCCCATTCCGCCACCATACACACTTACATACCGCCCCAAAGATCGTAACTGAACGGCATTTACTTGGTTAAATGGAGGATTTCCAGGAGGAGGCTCTTGGTTTCTTCATCTTGACGTTTGTCTCCCGTGAACAGCTGGAAATCAGGCCGGTCGAAGAAAGGCAGGACTTTGGACAGGGCCCGTAGCTCAATGAGGTAGATAAAATACAGGTTCTTGAGCCTCCTGGGGCCTTCGCCTTGCGTCACGACTTCATCAAAGCGCTGCTGGAACTCGGTAACGTTGTGTCCCCATTGCTTCTCTGCCCACGTATCTAGGAACAGAAAAGAGAACCCCACGTCCCGTTGCAGAGCTGAATTATCTTCTATAGATACAGATAAAGCCAGACGTTATCAACACTCCATCACACCCTGATGAAGCCTTTGCCAATCCTTCAGATGTGTTGAACCACAACTGCCAGCATCCACCCCCCCAGCCAACATGGCTGGCTAAGAATAATGGGAATTGTAGTTCAACACATCGAGAGATCATCGGGTTGGAAAAGGCTGCTCTAATGTGCCCAACCAGCACATTATGAGGCAGATGAACAGGGCAGATGTGGTTCCACCTCTATCCTGCCTTTCAACCTTGAAATAATAGGGATGGCCAGGAGTGGGAGAGAAAGCATGGTTCTCGCTTGCCATTCACTCCCATGGGAAAAGTAAAGGAGGGTATTTGGGGGGGGTGTTGCAGTAGATGAGGGGAGAGGAAGGCTTAGATAGCAGAGTCGTTGCAGATAGAAAGGGTTAAATACTCCCTTTCCCCAGCGCCACTGCTCCAATCAAACTTGGAAACCAAATGAACAAAAAGACAAGGCATTGCAGGATCCAATCTTAGATCTCCTAGAGGACGACCAGGGATCTGGAAGCAAAGTCCTGTGAGGAGAGATTGAAAGAACTGGGCATGTTTAGCCTGGAGAAGAGAAGTTTGAGGGGAGACATGATAGCACTCTTCAAATACTTGAAAGGTTGTCACACAGAGGAGGGCCAGGATCTCTTCTCGATCAACCCAGAATGCAGGATGCGTAATAATGGGCTCAAGTGACAGGAAGCCAGATTCTGTCTGGACATCAGGAAAAATGTCCTGACTGTTAGAGCAGTACGACAATGGAACCAATGACCTAGGGAGGTCATGGGCTCTTCCACACTGGAGGCCTTCAAGAGGCAGCTGGACGGTCATGTGTCAGGGATGCTTTAAGATGGATTCCTACATTGAACAGGGGGTTGGTCTTGATGGCCTTATAAAACCCTTCCAACGCTACAATTCTATGAGTCTATGTGACATTTGCATTATTCTGGCACTGGCCTCAAAATGCCTTGTGGGCTTGCCAGCCCTCAGTGGCTTTGCTAATCAACTCATAAAATCAAGTCCAGGTAGGTAACAAACCAGGATTGTGGCTGAAACCATGATCCACGTTCTGATAGACCAGTATCGTGGCTAAGAAACTCATTTTGCTGCTGGCTCTACCCTAGACCGTGCCCCGGTTTGCCCATCCTAGACCCATCCAGGGTCAAATGTGGGCCATGCTAATCCCCTAATACACACGCCCTTGCATCAGATCCCGGGGTGGGTGGGCAGGTCCTGGCGATTCCTCTGCACACCTCCTGCCTGGCCTGTGGCTTGCTGACCCTTCTGGGTTGCCGACAGGTATTGGGCTTGTTCAGGGAAGATGGTGGCGGCTTGAATTTCCTCAATATCTGTAATACTAACTCTCCGCGGATTAGCGTGGGGATAACAAAGCTCTGTTCTGGAAAGGGGAGGGCCTGTGACTCGGTGGCGGATCATGCGTTTCGAATGCAGGAGCTCCCAGGTTCAAGTACCACCATGTTCAATTCAAGCAGGGCCAATGGTAAGGACTGATGGGCGTTGGAGTACAAAAACACTGGAGAAAGACACCCTGTGCTTGGGACCTAAAGGATCGCCCAACCCCTGGAGAAAGACACCCTGTGCTTGGGACCTAAAGGATCGCCCAACTCCAAAGCAAGGGCCTCACTTGGCTGATACCAGTGAAGGCTGGTGGCTGTGATGTCAGTGGGGCGGCGAATCCGCTCCGGGTTTCAGCCAGAACCAGTTAGAACCCTAAAGGAACTCTCCACACCCCGGAGAGCTCCTTTAGGGTTCTAACTGGTTCTGGCTGAAACCCGGAGCGGATTCGCCGCCCCACTGACATCACAGCCAACAGCCTCCAATGCCTGATCCCTCATCTGAACCCGCCAGCTAACGCAGGGATGTTCATGTTCCGAACTCTGAGTTGCGACACCAACCTTGGAAAAGGTACCGGGCACTGAGGTGAACGTTGATGCTTGCATGGAGACCGGAAATGAGCTTGTAGAAAGCCCTCTTCTCCACACAGAGGTCTGCAAGGAACATGGACAGAATTAAGGGGGGGGGAAGGTTCCGCCTGCGGCAGAAGGTGTAAAAAACTGACTTCGCCATGTCACGTTTCGCAAATGGAATGGAAGAAGCAGAAGGGCCGCGTCGGCGTTCAACGCCAGGACCAAGACAGAAGGAAAAGAAAAATGCAAGTTACCTTGCAGCCAACTGTAGAACATATTCCCTGGAAAGAAAGAAACAAGAGTAAATAATCACTTGGATTCTTCCTTCCTTCCTTCGTTATATTTATACCCCGCCTTTCTTCCTTCTTAAGGAACCCAAAGCAATGTACTTAATCCTCCTCCTCCTTGCAAAACAACCCTGTGTGGTAGGTTGGGCCGAGAGTTTGTGACTGGCCCAAAGTCACCCAGTGGGCTTCCATGGCTGAATGGGGATTAGAACCCAGATCTCCTGACTCCCAGTCCAACACTCTAGCCGCTACGCCACACTGGCTCTCCATGATCGGAAGTTACCCGTTAAAACCATAAGAACATAAGAAGAGCCCTGATGCTGGATCAGACCAAGGGTCCATCTAATCCCGCATTTTGTTCACGCAATGGCCAACCAGCTGTCCACCAGAAACCCACAAGCAAGACACGGGTGCAGCAATACCCTCCTGCCCATGTTCCCCAGCAACTGGTGTATACAGGCTTGCTGCTCTTTTAGATGCACCAAAATTCATTTGGTGCATCTAAAACAGAGGTTTGACACCGTTTCGGCCTATGAAGCATGCAGAGGCGTTGCCTGAGCACGGTACCACCCGAAAGGATGGGTCACCCACCCCATCTCCCACACACTGGCATCATCCCATCTGCTCAGTCCCAATCCTAACTTTGTCCCGTTAAATTACGCTAGACCAGGGGTGCGGAACATAAGGCCCAGGGGCCACATCTGGCCCTTCAAGGTTTCCCAGATGGCCATGCCCCCTTTCCCCAGCTCCTCCCCCATCTATGGCTCCTCCCTCTTTCTGCTGACCACCAATTGTTGGGTAGTTTCAAAGCTTTTGTGCAGTTTCTTCCCCTTCTAAAAGGTTGAAATGCCCCTCCTGAAGCTTACTTCCTGGCCTAAAATGGGATGATATTTTGGCCCCACCCACCACTGGCATGCGGCCCTTGAAGGCTCCTGCAGAATAGAAGGTGGCCCTCAGTAGAGTGAGGGACATATGCTGAGAAGGAAGCCTAGCAAGATGATTGGATGGGCACAAGCCATCAGCCAGAGAATGAGCAGCTGTAAGCTTGCTTCTCTACATTTCCTGACATTTCTCTTCTGACTGCAAGGGCTAACTAACTAACTGTCTACGGATCTACACCTTCCATGGATTTATCCCCCCTTGGTTCCAGTCGGAAACACTCACCTTCATTTTCTTCTGCGGCTGCAAAAGCATTTTAAAAAAGAAAAAGAAAAAAAGTTACATCACTCATATTAAATTTCAGAAAACAGCAGTTTTAGTTTATTTATACTCTAATATATTTATAGACAGCCTTTCAAAGGCCCCTGTGTGTCTATGCTCCCTGACTGCTCCCCTAAGACAAGGATTGAGTTTGTTCTGCACTAAAGTTACTAAAATTCAGTGCACGAGTAACCCCAGTCCTCCTCCGAGAAATGGTATACATTATACACATCTTCATGATCTCATTGCCCCATTCCTATTCTTGACCTATTCTACTGGGAATCCCATTCAGCTACCCCACCCGCTTTTACTGGCATCACCTGCACTCATTTCAAGCCCATAATTGAATCCATAAGGACTACGGACTTGCTCTTTGTTGTGAAAGTTGAACATCTCGGGTAGCTGAATTCTGCACCCAATTCTGAGTTGCATTCCTTGTGATTTTTCCATACAGCAGTTAAGTCTCCTAACCCCTCTGACTTTGGCCTCTCCTCCCTAGCGTCTTGACCTATTTTCAAAAACCTGCACCTTCTTTTAAGAGCACAGCAGAATGCAGCATGCAGTTTAAATGGAAACATGAAAATATTCTTAATTGTTCACTGTTCACACAATTTCGGATTTTATTTATGTTATTTATTTATTAAAGCATTTATATCCCGCCCTATATCACTGGGATCTCAGGATAGCGCACAGATAAAGTCAGATTAATGTAAACATAAATAATACGCACAGCCAAAAACATATTAAATCGTTAGCAAATTAAAACCGGTAGATTTTTTTTTAAAAAAAGCAATAAAAACAATTAAAACTATGTGTAACTGTGGAGAATTTAGCCCTCAAAGGCTTTGATAAGGAGCCATATTTTAACTTGGCGCAGTAATAAAGCCAATGCCAGCACCAATCGGGCCTCCAATGGGAAAGGGATTTTGTAAGCAGGATGCCGTAACAGATTTCACCCACTATCCATTTTTGGCCAAGCAGAACCTCAGCCTAACACAGAACTCTGCACATTGAGAATGTCAAATTCCCCCAGTATGTAATAGAAAGATGAGCTTACCTCTGCCAGAAGCTAATGGATTCAAAGGCCTTTTTATGGATTGCGGCCTAGGGGGTCAAAGAAAGACGGTTTTTTTCCTCAACATCATTTTTTAAACACACTTCTACCTCACCTTTCTCCCAACAGACCTTCCGGGTGGCTTACAAAAAATTTAAACAATTTACAATAACATTCCATAAAGCCGCCACTAAACAAACCAACTGACCCCAGCTGAGAGCAACAGAATTTATCAAAAAGCCAGGCAAACAAAACCATTTTCAATTGTTGCCTAAAGTAGGGTGACCATATGGAAAGGAGGACTGAACTCCTGTATCTTTAACAGTTGCATAGAAAAGGGTATTTCAGCAGGTGTCGTTTGGATGCATGCAGCACCTGGTGAAATCCCCTCTTCATCACAACAGTTAAAGCTGCAGGAGCCCTGCCCTCTTTTGTGTCTGGTTACTCTAGGCAGAGCTCCTGCAGCTTTAACTGTTGTGACAAAGAGGAGATTTCACCAGGTGCTGCATGCATACAAATGACACCTGCTGAAATTCCCTTTTCTATTCAACTGTTAAAAGATACAGGAGCTCGGTCCTCCTTTCCAGGTGGTCACCCTATGCCTGAAGGCTGAAACAGAGTGCGCTAGACAAATACTTGGGGCCTGGAGAAGCATTCCACAACTGGGGTGGCAGCACAGAGAAAGTCGCCTCTTTGATTGCTACCTGCCTAAACTCCAAAGGTGGAGACACCCGGAAATGGGACTCCAAACAGAATCTTAATTATGTGCAGGCAAACTTGCACGGGAGAAGACAATCTTTCAGGTACCCTCAAGGATGTATTCTGTTTTGTTTTGTTCTGTTTGTTTTTTAAAATGGTTTTAGTCAAGTCCTCAAAACGGAAGAGTTCAAGATATAAAGACTCTCCGCACACAGGTGTTATGGCTGGGTTCACACAACACGCTAACCCACCCAGCGTGGGCCGTTGTTGAACCATGGGTTATTGTGTTGTTTGAACGCAGCACGTTTTCTGCAGCATGGGTTAACGTCTTGTCTGAACGCAGTGTGGTTAACAAGCCACCCTGTGGAAAAAGCGCTGCGTTCAGGCAACACAATAATCCACAGTTCAGCAACCACCCACACTGGGTGAGTTAGCATGTTGTGTGAACCCATGTATATTATGCGACTGATATGGTGGCAAGTAGGACCTTGCTGCATGGAATGGTTGTGTTCGGTGTTTCAGTCCGTCAGCAACAACCTCCTCCATAGTATCTTCTGTTCCCCTTCCCACCTGGTTTTCCTTTGGCACTGAGCACACCCAGTCCACATTGGGATGACTTGCGGGCGCCCACCCCCATTCCACAAGGGTTTTCCCCCACTAAATATTTCTTGTACTTCTGCGAACTTCAGCATTCCCCTAGGCCTGCAGCGATCAACCCTTTGCGCACGGAGGGTGTCGTTTTGGCCACGTATGTGACGGCACTCATGCCCGACCATCAGAAATAGCGGGGAATCATGATGACGTTCTAGGTGCTGAGTAAGTGGGAAGGCACGGTTTTATTGGCTTTTTTATATATATCTCCTCCCCTGCCATTCTCCTTCAAACGAAGCATTCAAGGTGGCCAAAAGAATTCAGATTAAAACAAATTCAAATCATCTCAGAAACAAGAAAGATCAGAAGGTCAAAAAAAATGACGCCACCCATAAGAATGTAAGAAGAGCCCTGCTAGATCAGACCGAGGGTCCATCCAGTCCAGCACTCTGTTCACACAGTGGCCAACCAGCTGTCGACCAGGGACCCACAAGCAGGACATGGTGCAACAGCATCCTCCCACCCATGTTCCCCAGCAACTGATGCACATGGGCTTACTGCCTCTGATGCTGGAGGGAGCACACAGCCATCAGGACTAGTAGCCATTGAGAGCCTTCTTCTCCTCCAGGAATTTATCCAACCCCCTTTGAAAGCCATCCAAATTGGGACTTAGACATCCATGTGAAAGAGGAAGGTATGCATGTGAAATGCTTTGAACCTTCTATACCATGAATGGGGAACCACTAATCGGCAGGCCTAGTACAGCAAGGAGGCATTGGATTGGTCCTGCCCTCCCCAAAGGCCATGTGGGGGGGGTGGCTTGGGGGAGGGGAATCTGCCTGTTATCTCCAATCAATTATCAGAGATAACGGGATTCCCTCCTTAGCCTGCCACTGAGTGTTTCACCCACCCCGTGTCTTGCCCATTTGGGAGGTTATAGCATGGGCAAAAGCAGCCTCAACGGAGGCCATGGCTGGGTGGCTTCACTATGGCTCCCCTCATCCAGGAAAGCCCATGCACAGCAAAGCCAAGCCAGGTCCCTGGCTGAAGCAATGGCTGGATATAAAGCATTTGAAATAATATCAAGAAATAACTCATTGGTAGGCATCCCCATGAAATACCACTAGAGTAGGCTGACCAGATAAAATCCAGGTCAGGGCTTATGTAACTTTAACAGTTGTAGAGAAAAGGGAATTTCAGCCAGTGTCATTTGTATGCAATTAGTTCCTGGTGATATTCCCTCTTCATCACAACAGTTAAAGGTGCACGCACTATACTAGAGTGACCATATACAAAAGAAGGCAGGCCCTCTGCAACTTTAACTGTTGTGATGAAGAGGGAATTTCACCAGGAACTAATTGCATACAAATGACACTGGCTGAAATTCCCTTTTCTCTACAACTGTTAAAGTTACATGAGCCCTGACCTGGATTTTATCTGGTCGCCCTACACTAGAGGAGACGGATGCATTGGTGAATGTTTCCTATCGAACAGTCTAGGAGTCCAACCACTCAAACGCACATACTTGAAACAGTTCTCTTCGTAAATGCTGTTCCAAATCTTCCAAGCCTCGGGGCCTTTGTAGCCAGTGTAGCGCTCTGGATTGAGAAGCAGATCAACATACTCCGCCTCAGGGGACTGGATATCTAGGAAGGAAACATTCCCACGTTGGAAAAGGGAGAACACCTCTGAGAATGCACACTGCTGGATTCCGACAAGTTCCCTCCAGCATCCGGCTCCTGAAACGCCCTGATCTGAGAGCTGAACCCACAATCGAACCTGCGTCAGACCTCTGTGGCTGAGCTGCATCATTTCCCCCTGTAAGCAAAGGAAGCGCTACTGACTCTTAGAGGCTGGGGAGGAGAGAGGGCATGCTCCGGAGGCAGCTGCCTGCCCAGCTTGATCCTCGGAGCAGAGGCAAGAGCATTTTGCTGCTCAGTGTGCTGGGGGCAACTATGTTTGTTGTTCACACACCTGCCCCACTGACCTATAAAAGGTAGAGGGGAGGAGAAGTCGGAGGCCTCATTTTAACATGAAAAAGGTGCAAGGATGAGAGGAACTGAATCTGTCCTGTTTCCTTCCCAACCTGTCTCTGAAACTTGAAAAGAGTCGGGGGGGGGGGGGGGGGAGAGACTGAACAGAAATGTCGCCATGAAGAACCTCAATGACGGGCCTTCTCTGTAGCGGCACCCACCTCCGTCGTGCAGTTCGGGGGGCGGAAAACGTAACGTCTTTAAACACCTCTTGAAAACATACCTTTTCACACAGGCTTTCCCTGGATTTTAACTTAGCTGGGTTTTTATATTGCCTTCTTTCACTTTTAATGTTTTAAATTTATCTATACTTGTTGTATTTTATGGTTTTTAATTGTGCACTGCCCAGAGAGCCTCGGCTGATGGGCAGTATAAAAATGTAATAAATAAAAAAAATAAGCAACAGAATGTGGAAAGTTAAATTTGAGGAGAGACCCAATTCCCACCCGACTTTTACATGTTAAACCAGGGATGTTGAGTATCAGGCCAAATCTGGCCTACCTGGAGTCCCTCAGAAGGCCACGCCCCCTTCCCCTGGCTCTGCCCCCTGGCCCCCAACCACTGATTGTTGGGTGGTGTCCAGCTTTTATCCCCCCTCCTCTAAAGATTGACATGCCCCTAAGCCTTAGTCACTGGTGAGAAGAGCTTCAAGCTAAAATAGGCTGGTATTTTGGCCCCGCCCCTTTCGCCTTTGGCCCCGCCCACCAGTGAAATGCACGCCCCAAGAACCTCTCCGAAATGGAATTTGGCCCCCGGGCAGAAAGAATCACCTTTTATCAGCTTAGGCTGATATACCAACTGTGCCCTTATCTGGACAGAGATAGCCTAGCTTCAGTTATCTACGCTCTGATAACCTCTCGTCTGGATTACTGCAATGCGTTATACGTGGGGCTGCCTTTGAAAACAGTCCGGAAACTTCAGCTGGTACAAAACAGGGCAGCACATTTGCTAACAGGGACTGGCCAACGAGATCACATTACGCCAGTCCTTTTCCAGCTTCACTGGCTGGGCCAGATTCAAAGTGCTGGTATTAACATTCAAAGCCCTAAATGGGCCAGGTTATCTGAAGGAATGCCTTCTCCCATATGTACCTGCCTGAACCCTAAGATCATCCTCAGGGGTCTTTCTCCGTGAGCCTCTGTCAAAGGAAGTGAAGCAGGTGGCTACCAGGAGGAGGGCCTTCTCTGCTGTGGCACCCCAGCTGTGGAATGAGCTCCCTAGAGAGGTTTGCCTGGCACCTATGTTATACTCCTTTAGACGCCAGGTGAAGACCTTTTTATTTTCTCAGTATTTTAACAGTTCGTCAACTTAATTTTTAACTTCGCTGTTTTAAATTTGTATTTCAACTCTGTATTCATTTCTGCATGGCTGCTCGGTTTTATCCTGGTTGTGCTTTTATATTGTATTTCACACTATGTTTGTTTGTTTTATATTTGAATGGTTTTCACGGTTTTAATTTTTGCCAACCGCCCAGAGAGCTCCGGCTGTTGGGCGGTATGCAAATACAATAAATAAATAAATACATACATACATACATACATACATAAATAAATAAATAAATAAATAAATATAAGCTCAGCACCCCTGTGTTAAATGTTGGCCCTAAGTCCTCCTCTCCCACTTTGTATGCAAACAGGGCAGACCTGTGAATAAACACTAATCTTCTGGTTTGGTCCTGAGGGTAAAGGAAATAGCAAGGGGGAAGGATCAAATAATGTCACCAAAAGGGAGAAAACATGTTACCGGGTGCCAAGGAAACTTTTATTGGGCCCAAGATGTTTAGCAAAGAAATTCCCTTCCTTTGGGGGCGGGGTGTGTGTGTGCTTGTCTTTCTCCAAATGAATTGCAGAAAATCTCGCAGAAGACCAGAGAGCCTTTTACAACAGAGTCTTTTGCAACAGAGGAAGCATCTGCCAGGTTTTCTGTGGTACATTTGGAGAAGGACAAGAGGCCTCCCGAGGAAGGGCATCTCTTTCTGAAATGCGTTGGGCCCAATCAAAGTTTGTCTAGGCCCCCGAGATCAGGTTCTCTCCCATTTCGGGATTGTCTGAGGACGGCCATCGCTTGTCCCATGGGATTGAACACATGGCAAACTCATCCACTCTAATGCCATCTTTGCCCCATGCTCTCTTTTCCTTCTAATTCTCCCTCCTGCCTCAGTTCATGCTGAGGATCTGCTTTTAAAGTGGATGTACTGCTTATAGTTTGGATTTTTTTTTAAATGATGTGTATTTAAAATGTTTTTAAATGCTTTAAAATGTTTTTAAAATTGTACTATGTTTAATTAAATTTTTAATTTCTGCATAGCGTGATTTGTTTTAACTGTACATGTTTTAATTTGTAAGCTGCCTTGGGTCCCAGTATTGGGAAAAGGGCGGGATATAAATAAATATAATAATTATAATAATAATTATAATAATAATAACAACAACAACAATGGCAAGGCAACAACTAAAACAATCCTGCCGCCCCTGGCTCTATGTGTATTTGTACGTTTCAAAGGGGGTTATTTTCATCCTTGGAACCACCTTGAATGTCATAATAAAACAATCCAGAGTCCCAATCTGGGCCTTTGGGATTTCCCAGAAGGCCACGCCCCCATCCCGTGACCTCACCTCCCTTTGTCCAACCACTGGTCGTTGCTCAGTTTCCCTGAATTTCTGCAATTCCGCCCCCCCCCCTCCATTCTAAAAGGCTGGAATGCCTTTCCTGGGGCTTAATTAATGGCAGTCAGAGCTTTAACTTAAAATGTGCTGGTATTTTGGGAAGTTTGCCCCCTTTTTATCTTCAGGCCCACCCACTGCTCGAATGCAGCTTCTCCAAAATGGCGCTCAGCCCTCTTGCTGAAAGAGCCGCTGCCCCCCTGCCCCAAAAGAAGCACAGGCGCTCGGATGCCAACCATACCATCGACTTCGCAAAAGCTGTCCGAAGAATCGTCGTGCCGGGTCCAGCGAAGCACAGCCTCCGCCGTCTCCTTGCTGCAAAACGCCCATGAAAAAGGGTGTCACTAAAAGAGCACGAGGCGGTTGCGTATATTAAAAGAACCATCAGGATTGGGTCAAGGCGGGACACGCACAAAACTAAGCACATGGTGCTCAGAGCCTGCAGCTATTACATGACTACTCCGTTCCCCACAAACACCAGCATGCCCGGGGGCCTCAGGATGCCCCAACGTAGGTGGCTCCCTGCACTAGCCATGTCAAGAATGATGGGCCAATTACTGAAACATCCACAAGGGCTATTGATATTTATCATTTATTTGTTAAATTTTACATCCCGCCTTTGTCTCCAAGGAGCCTAAGGTGGCGTACATGATCCACCTCCTCTCCCATTTTATCCTCACAACCCCCCTGTGAGGTGGGTTAGGCTGAGAGTCAGTGACTGGCCCAAAGTCACCAAAGCTTCACGTTCGAGCCTTCAATTGGCTGGAGTGATAATAACAGCTCCTGACCACAAAGGGGAACTTTGAGTATCCTCTTTTCCTCTGCAGTGGCCGTGGCCAGTAGCTGCTTCTGCAGAAGGGCCCAGATACGTGTTCTCAGAGTCCAAATCAGTGTTCGTAGGCAAAGCGTGGGGAGAAGTAATCGTGTGGAGACGTCTTCACAGCTTCCAGGATCAAATCAAACCAAACCATCCCAAGAAGAAGAAATGATACCTCAGAGATTCGTCAACAGCTCCAAGTCTCTCTGCTTCTTCGCAGTCTTCAACCAAGGTGGAAGCTTCTCTTGAATACTGTAAAGCAAGACCGGAGGTTGCAGAATGGATGAAAGCTCCCTGCCATAGGGTTGGACACAGTAGTCCCGAAACCAGGCCTAGTCTGAGGAGAGCTACCAGCCGTTCTACATACCATGCGAAAACCCATTCCTGCCTCATTTCCCCAACTAGGGCCATCAACAACACACGTTGGTGGTTGTTTGAACTGGTGCAATGTACTTCGGGAAAGGGTTAGGGTTTGGTCGTTAATTTTTTATTATTATTTCAAAACAACACCAACTTACAAACACAATACAAGAAAGAAAAAAAAACATATAAAAAGATTTTAAAAAACACAAAACACATTAAAAGAACATACAAAGTTAAGGTGGACTTCCGATTTTCTCCACAGCAAAAATATGTAACCATATCTGCTCTTACTCTATAATTACAACAATCAAAACTCCCTTTCTTTTATGTTAGGGTTAGAGTTTGGTGAAATTTTGGCAGGGGGCAGGGTGTGAACCACCCAGGAATTACCTATTGATGTGTGGCATACAAATTCATTAAATAAAATAAAGAGGTATGTTTGACCACCACTTCAGACAAGAACTTGAGTCTGTCAGGCTTAGCTTGGATGGTTGGTAGGCTAACATGATGGCCTGTGACTCAAAAACTCATTCATTTCCCCCCCTTTGTTAAGGAAATTGGTGAATATAGCTGTGCTTGGATATTCGGACACAAGTCCAGGACTAGGGCATAGCCTGATAGCTCTAGATGTGTTTTTGCCCTGGACCCCATCTTACCTTATAACTCTCGGATCTAATTCCACCTGGGACCTCATCCTGAAAACAGAGATTGCACGATCAAAGCCGGTGCTCTGCTTAATTCATTTTCCAATCAAAGACAATAGTATTCTAACTCCCTGTTTCGCAAGTAAATTTGCAGGGGGGGGGCATTTTCAATAGGAAGTCAGGGTCAGTCTCTTACTCCACATCCAACCCCAATCCTCCAAAATTGTCTGCCAAGGGGTTCTATTGGTACAGACACCTCCTTCATGGCCCTTCTGACGCTTCGTTGCCAACTAGGCAAACAGATGAAACCCGGGGAGGTGATTTGCCCCAGTTATAGACTCAGCTAGTCCAGTTACAGACCTCCAGTTACAGACCCTGCTAGTTCACAGCTGGACCCCTTTACTCTCAGCATGCCCTTTCTGGTCCGCGCTCTGTTAAGGCAGAACAGCTGCTTTCTGTTAGGCCTTTGGCAAATGGCTCGAAATGCGAGGCTAAAGCACATAAGGAGGGAGGGGGTCTCCCAGAGCCAGGCTTGCTGCTCCCAAAGTGGGGGGGGAGCATTAGAGAGCCCTTCACTGGAGACCGGACCATCACGGAAGTAGCTGCAGCCAACGCTGCTCATCTCCAGCCCTGGCCCTTGTTAAAAAAAGAAAGAACATAGTTGCCATGTCTTTCTTACCATCATGTTTTCTGTTTACTTAGGCTGACCATATGAAAAGGAGGTCAGGGCTCATGTAACTTTAACAGTTGTAGAGAAAAGGAAATTTCAGCCGGTGTCATTTGTATGCAATTAGTTCCTGGTGAAATTCCCTCTTCATCACAACAGTTAAAGTTGCAGGGGCCCTGCTTTCTTTTGTACATGGTCACTCTAGTATAGTGCCTGCAACTTTAACTGCTGTGATGAAGAGGGAATTTCACTAGGAACTAATTGCATACAAATGACACTGGCTGAAATTCCCTTTTCTCTACAACTGTTAAAGTTATATGAGCCCTGTCCTCCTTTTCATATGGTCAGCCTAGTTTACTTCTCTGATGGCACTCCCATATTCTATCTCTATTGAGCATCCCCAGTCTTCACTGGACTGGGTTTTTTTGGGAGGGGGGTATTATACTTTTTGGGTTTTGCAGATTTTACAATATTTCTGCAAACTCTTATGCACGTTGCTGCCTCCCTCTTGCTTCTCAGCGTCCTGCTGACTTAGCCTGTTCTTCTTAAAGTGTTGATGCAATGAATCTCATATCCAAAAGTGTGGCTGGAAATCTTTCTACGTGGAAGTAAGTTGGGGGGGGGGGGTCGCAAAGGCTTGGCGCTGGCCTCAAGCCTTCCGTAGGCCAACTAGGCAAAGCCAAGCAATTCTCTTTGTGCCCAGGACTAAGAAAGAATACAAGGCATGTGGTTCATTTGCACTTACAGATGGACACGGCTTTACGGCACAGTCCCGAATTCCACAGTGACTGCTGTCGCTCCAAAAAGGACATGGCTTCTTTAGGTTGACCTGGAGAGATTGCGGAATGGGGGAGGTGTTAGCAGGAATGGCTGAATAAAATAAACTGAATCCAAAAAGTGAAGGGCCTGGCAAACTTCATGAATCATGAATAGATGGTCCCCTGGCTAAGCAGCCAGAAGTATGAGACAGCGGTGCAAATCTGGCCAGGCTTCAAACAGAATGAAACCACCACTACTACAGAACATACTGAATATCCCAGTCTTTTTTTTTATACATACAAAAACAACCCAGGAGAAAAGAGGAATTTATTTAGGCTTCATCTGGCTGCTAGGCAAAGTTCCTCCCTGCCCTGACCTATGTTTTCACCCCAAGGCTCTGTGATGTATCTAGAGTTGTAGATTAGCTCAATACTCTGAGTGACCCTTTCTCTATTGCACTCACCAACTGCTTTAAAGACTTGCATCTTTGGGGTATGGTGATCCCTTGCCATTGCTATTCCAGCAGTGTTTTGTCATTTTAATTATGGGCAAAAAGAAAGAAAAAAGGGAAAATACCGGGTCGGTGGGAGTGGTTAGAAGCACCCACAAGTTTAATATTTCCCTCAAATCATTCCTCAAAACCCACCTTTTCTGTGGCCTTTGGCATAACCACCTACTCCCTGAATCTCAGTACTACACTATAACCAAACGTAAGTACAGGTAACTGAAACAAATGCATATTCTTCCCTTCTTTACCCTTGCCTCCCTTTCCCTCCCCTTCCTCTATTGTCTCCCCAGTGTCAAACGTTTTCGATTGTACGTTCCTCAGGGCAGGGAACCTATCCTCTTCTATCTGGTAAAGCGCCATGCACTGTGACGGCTACTCTCTCCATTTGCAGCCTTTTAGAACAATGCATAAGCATCAACAGTTCAATGCAGAAGTGGCAAACATGTAGACTCCAGATTTAGTGGACTGCAACTCCCATGAACCCTAGCCAGCATAGCCAATGGCGAGGGATGATAGGAGTTGTAGTCCAACATCAATGGAGGCCCGCACATTCCCCATCTCTGGTTTAACATTTGTCACTTTGAAATAAATTTGAAAACCCAGCACACGGTATGTAAGAGACACCAGATTTTTAAAAATATGTTCTTTCTCACGGACTGGGTTCAGGCAACACGATAACCCACGTTGGCTGATTTCCCCGAAATAACTGACTGTGATAACCCACGGTCTGCAGAGTGGGTAATATAACCCACGGCGGGTTATTGTGTCGTCTGCTGGGCACGTTGGGTTAAATTGCTGGCCCAGAGGGTCATGCGGCAAGAGCGGTTCAGATACTGCCACGGGACTCTCTCTAATTGATACAGGGGGAAAAAAACAGCTCCATGCCAGCGCTAATGCACTACATTGATATACAGTTAAAAAAGAGAGAGAAAATCTTCCTTTAATGCTACTTGCCAGTCACTGCCAACTGCGAAGCAGCAAATGGGTGAAACAGCGGATCCCCAACATAGCGGTAATGCGCTGGATAGATATACAGTAAAAGAGCAACTAGGGGAGGCTGCAGATAACGGTTGGTCCTGATCCTCCAAGGTTTTATTTATTCCACCCCCTTTTTACACCTGGGAGTTTCCCTCCCCTGGGTGTAATTGCATGGCATTTGGAAAGTGGACCGGATGCCTCCCTATAGGGGGAGGCTGCCTGTGAAGTCCGGTCCCAATCCTGCAAACTCCCAAGGGTTCATTTGTGCCCCTCCCCCTTTTGGTGCACCCGCAATTTGCCTTCCCCTGGGTGTAACTGTGCAGGGTTTGGAAGGCGGATCGGGTGCCTCCCTATAAAGGGAGGCTGTGTGTGAAGTCTGGTCCTGATCCTGCAAACTCCAAAATGTTCATTTATTTATTTATTTGTGCAGTCGTTCAAGCGCACCTGGGATTTCCCCTCCCCTGACGGAAATTCCGCAAGGTTGTGAAGGGTTTCGCTCCTTGTAGCCCTTGCTGTGATATAATGAATGGGCGCCACTGCTTGGGTGGCAGGAAAGGGGGCATGGGTCAGATAAGGCACAGTAGCTTATTTGCCCAGCCGTGTGGCAAGACATTGGCTCAGTTCAGGCAACACGTTTCTCAACGGTGGTTTTAGAACTCCACAGTGGAGTTTTTACACCACTGTTGAGAAATGCATTGTCTGGCAGAAAAACTCCACGCAACGGTAGAGTTCTTTTGGAAAACACGCCACGCAGAATATCCACGCTGTGCAGGGGAGAGTTCCTGCACAACTGTTGTGTGGCAGGCTTCGTGGAGTTTTCTGTTGAGTTGACTTTTCCCACTGGGTACAGAGTTCCCTGGAAAGGAGCGAGTGCCGCTCTAGGAGAGCCGCTGGGATTGTGTTTTTTTGCAGCAATGACTGATGGGATACCATCGGGAGGACCAGGGGAGGAAAGAGGGTGGAGTTTTCACACTGCGTTGACTAACGTGTTGTCTGAACTGAGCCATCATGGACTATTTCTAAAATAAACTACTATGCGCAGCTTATTAAGCCACTGTGGACTAAAGAGACATCTAAACAAGGCCTCGCTTGCTCTAGCAGATAAGAGAACATTTCAATTGTAACCCAGTAACCGTCACACGAACCACATTTTGATTCCCATTTGACTCAAGGAAAATATTCAAAACAACAGACCTTTAAATGGACAGTGCACATTCTAGTAAAGCAAGCACACATTTTTAGAAAAGGGCGGCTGGAGTATTTGCTTGGGGAGCGGAGCAGGGAAGAGGGCAGGACAGTGAATAAGTTATGAAAATTACCTTGTAATATCTGAAATAATCATTTTCTAGAAGTTTCTGCAGGCTGGGGAAAATCTTGTAGTTATTGTAGCTATCAATCGTCTCAACATCACAAGTGCAATCGTCTAAATGGCCAGTGACCTAATCAATAAACAGGCAATTAGGATTTTAGAAACCAACAAACTAATTTGGGCACGGCCAACGGAAGCTGGTGACTCCATTGTCAATGGGGTGGCGAATCCGGTCCGGGTTTCAGTCAGAACTCTAAAGGAGCTATGAAAAGTGCTTCCTGTTGGAGAGCTCCTTTAGAGTTCTGACTGAAACCTGCCCCGCTGACACTAGAGTCACCAGCCTCCACTGGGTACAGCTAACAATAACAATAATTTGCATTTATATAACATGATAGAGGGATCAAAGTATTCACATTCCTCTTTGCAACAAGCCGACAAGGGGAAATTGCATATGACATGCAAATCTTTGTAACGAAACCCCAAACATCCTGGTTTTTGAAAGAAAAGCAATCCTTTTTAGAACAACACTTTTGTCTGATGTCATTTTAAATCGCTCTTTCATTCTGTTGCTTAGTTCTGAGGTGGCATTTTTATTCCGCTTTACGTATTTGGCTGACGTTTTGTGGAAACGGTCCTCTCCTGACTCTGGAGTTCAAAGAAAGTTTTCGGATCATTGTTTCTGTCATGCCCTGGCACGCTTCACAGACCAAACAGGAGGCAATATCCACTCCACCCCCCCGCCCCGGGCAGGGAAACCAAGGGCAGAGACCCCACCCCTTCTGAGTAAAACCATTTCCGGGCAAGGAGGAGATTTCGGCAATGGCCTTGTAGCACGTAGGCGAGAAGGAAGTTGCCAAACGACAGAGAGATGCAAATTGTGACTTGCTTCCTATTCACTTTCTTTCTAGTCCAGCTTCCTCAGCCTGGTGCCCTCCAGGTGTGTTAGACTGCAGCTGTCATCATCCCCAGCCAGCATGTTGCAGTCCGACACCTCGAAAGAGGGAACCGGGTCGGGGAAGGCTGTCCTTGTCACGCACAGAACATTGTCAATGTGCAAACCTCTACACTGTATGTGTATAATGACTGTTGACACAAGGGTTTTGCAACTGGCAGAAATTTGGCGACTTCCTGCCAGGTTCCAGAGGGGTGAGGGGAGCAGTTTACACAGGGTTGGGCTTAGCTGGCTTGTTTTTCAAATGCATGTATGTTCACCTTTAAGGCCGATATTCAAGACAAGCTTCTCAGATATGCTTTTTCTGAGAAGCCACGCCGCAGTGGAGTCATCCGACAAAGCCACCCTGGCTGTAAATTCACCACTATCAAGGGATGTGTTTTTCTTTACACATAATGCATAATGAACTTCTGGGAATCGCTCCATCAAGTGGTAATAACCACGAGCGTCAGATGATGCTCACAAAAAAGATTAGACAAAGTTTGTCAAGAGCTATTAACCCTCAGGGCTAAATGTAGCCTTCATGTTCCGGGATAGTGTACCTATTTATTTATTTATTACATTTATATGCCCCCCCAACTGACAGATGCTCTCAGGGTAGTTTACAATCATGAAAAACAAACGTAATAAAATAACAACCAAAACAATAAATGCAACAATGAAAATATGAAAATATAAATACATTCATATGTAAATATATATAAATATATATATTAAAAAGTCAGCAGTAAAGTTAAGCAGAGCAACAGATTGCAAATTAAATGCCTGCTGGATGAAGAAGGATTTAACCTGGTGTCTAAATGTATACCGTGAAGACACCAGGCGGATCTCCATGGGAAGGGCATTGAACATACAGGGGCCACTACAGAGAAGGCTGTTTCGCTGGTAGCCACGTGTTGGCTGGTGGAAGCCAGAAATAGCCTCTGATGGCCATCTTAGTCATCGGGCAGGAATATATAGGAGAAGGCACTCCTTCAGGTAGACTTATCCTAAGCCATTTAGGGCTTTAAAGCTCAGCACCTATGGATGCCAGAAGCACAAGCGGGTGGGATACCTCTATCAGCTCGGATCTGACTGAGAGAGGCAATTCTTACATTCTTATTCACTAGGGTGTCAACCACTTACAGAATTTTCAAGCAGTTAATCACTTGCTTGTTAATTACCCGCCTTTAAATAAGCATGCGTATTATTGTTTGCATTTGTCTTTCTTATTGTTTCTATGTCTGTTGCATTTGTATTTATTTCAAAACACTACTCCTGTATTTGTGTTTTACCCTCACAACAATCCTAGGAAGTAGGTCACTCAGAGACCTCTGTAGCTGTGCAGGATTTGAACCCAGGTCTTCCCAAAACCTCAATATGGGGAGCGGGGGCTGTAATAATGAAGGGAAGTGCATGTTGGATGCAAGTTATGCTGCTGTTGGGGCTGTATTTGGGGCTGCAATCCTATAGCCCCTGAGAGAGAATCCCGGGGAGGGCATAGGATATCATATCGGATCTCCCTCTCTGATGGTGGAAAGAAGGAAGACTGCTCTTGAAAGGGGGAGATCAGACTTCTTATGTTCCCTCCTATCCCCTGCTGAAACTTCTGCAGCCCTTACTTTCCTGACGTAAAAGTTCTAATGTCAGGAAGGTAACAAGAGGGAGGGTTCTCCCAACCCGACCATGAGGGCATGGGGGGTGGGGGGGATTTATGGCAACTGTACAAGCAGGCATAAATAATTTCTCTCCCACTGCTTAAACTCCACCAAGAGCCCAGCACGGCTTTGGATACGTCAGAGGCTCCATGGTCGAAGTGCTCAAACTCTTCAGGTAGGATTGCCCTACCCATAAAACGAATGTTCAACCCCTACTGGAGTAACATCCCAGAGGCAATATAGCCTAAAAGCATAAACAAAGGACTCACAGCTTCGTCAATTAGGATTTGCTCCCAGGAGTGAATCAACTAAAGATTGTGTTGATTAGTCTACACTCTTCTCCCAGGCATTTAACAGCGTATATTGAGGGTTTTGTTGTCGTTGTTTGACCCAGAATAGTTGTTTTTAAGTGGATATTGTATTTATAATCTGTTTTTATAGTTTTCAATTTTGTATATCAGTTTTTTTAATGTTCAATGTTTTTAATTTTTGTAAACCATCCAGAGAGCTTTGGCTATGGGGCGGTATATAAATGCTAATAATGCTAATAATGCTAATAATGCTAATAATGCTAATAATAATAATAATACACATTTCACCAATTAGACCGCAGCTTTAAAATCCTCAGATTAAATCATTCAACCTTTTATAAACAGAGACAGGCCCTATTTCCCTACTATCGCCAGCTGAAAAGGTCATATTCCAGCAGAAGGCCTCGCTCCCACATGCACACCCAAAGAGGCAGGCCGCTTTTAAAACCAAACAAGAGCTAGCCTCTTTGGCAGTGGCAAGCCCACCCATCGCCATCCTGGCTAAGCAATGCTCTAGCTGCGCAGATACTTTTCTCCCACGCATATGCGAGAGATTCCCCATCTAGGCCTCCGGTGGCATTATTTCACCTGCTTTCCACACCAGCGACCAACACACGTAGCTTCCATTGCCTGTCCTTAGGGACATAAGAAGAATCCTGCTGGACCAGACCGAAGGTCTATCTAGTCCAACTTCAGCCAGCTGCTCTAATGAGAAGCTCACAAGCAGAACATGAGTGCAACAGCACCCTCCCACCCATGTTCCTCAACAACTGGTGTATATAGGCTTACTGCCTCTGATACCATCAGGACTAGCAGCCATTGATAGCCTTCTCCTGCATGAATTGGTCCAATCCCCTTTTAAAGCCATCCAAATTGGTGGCCATCACCACATCTTGGGGTAACGAATTCCATACCTTTATAATGAGCTGTGTCATCCTGGTTTTGCTGGATACAGAGGAGACACAGCTAGCCAAAGAAGCAAAGGATGGAAGATGTCAAGATTTTGAGTTTCACTTCATTCCCCACTGCTGCTCATTTCAAATTCTATCGAAAGGCAATACCATCCGTACAAAAGTCACCATTTCCAAGGCCCTTAACGTCTTTGGATTCCCTCTGTTTGAAATAACCATCACTGGACTGGTGCAGATAAGGTGAAAGGGGGCTCACGTAACCAAAACCAAGAGATGGAGCTCACAGCCCCTCTTCCTGCTTTAACAGCAGCTAAAATATTTCATCGGGCTGGTTCAGACAACATGCTAAGCCACGGTTAGGCCACTAACCCTTTTGCAGCAAATGGTTAGTGATCGTGTTTAAAGTGGGGTTATGTAGCCAACATGGTTAGGAATGGTTCACATGACACGCTAAGCCATAACGTTTAGCTCAAAACACTTAACCATCATAGTTTAGCGTCTTGTCCCAACAGGTCCATCAATGGTAACATTTGCTCTGCTTAAGGCTAAAGAGCGTTCCACGATGTGAAACCAGTTTAGAAGTGGAGAGAAACAGGGAAGAAGTGTGAGATTCTGAGGCACAATCCATTAACCGCAGTAAAGCATAATATCACTGTCACCCAACTGGCTGCCCCAATTTGGAAAGATGATATAAAATCAGGTTCTAAAGCTGAAACGTCTCAAAAGCCATCAGTGATCTTCCAGAAGGGAACAGATAAGGGGATTTCTTGTGAGTAAGCATGCTATAAATGGGGCCATGGAAACAGGTTTTCTGCTATACAGTTCAGCCAAATATTGATTTCCACCCACGTGATCTCAAGTATTAGAATTGCAGCACAATTGTTCATACACCGCTCTAACTATGTTTATGTATACCTTCCATTCTACATTTCCTTCTGCACGGTTGTGTCATTAAGAAAGAGAAAGAGAATGCACTAATGAAATTCATACACCCCCAAAAAAGTGTCACAAGTGGTAGAAAAATAAGATATTAGTGTTCATCACACCCTATAAAAACAATTAGGCAAATTCAAGGAAGTCTATCACTGTATGAAGAAAACACGGAAACCAGCTGTCACAAATAAAGTTACAAACTTTGTCTAACAAGAGAAGCTAAACCCAGTGTGTTTAAAAAATATAAATAGGATTTGATTGTTTGGAACCCTGAAAACCGATGACATATGCCAACAGGCACCTGAGGCTTACGTTCGAAGCCAGAGACTAGCAAATTGAAATTAATGAATCTTTTTTAGGCAATGCTAATTGCCGGCACGGGGGGGGGGGGGATCTAAATAGGGCTCACAACAGGGAGGAAAGGGTTAAACTGCCCTAGCCACCCTGTCCCCCACTAGGGTCTCAGTCCTGACTGAATCCCTCAGTGTGGTGGACCGGGAGTCGAGAGATCTGGGTTCTATTCCCCACTCAGCCATGGAAGCTCACTGGGTGACTGTGGCCCGGCCACAGACTCTCAGCCCAGCCTACCTTACAGGGTTGTTGTTGTGAGGATAAAAATGGAGACGATTATGTAAGCTACCTTGGTTTTCTTGGAGGAAAAAAGGTGGGATAAAAATGTAATAATTAAATAAATAAATTCTTGGGGCGGGGGGGGGGGAAACATAATTGCTAGCTATGTTTTTAAAGTAATGTGGTCTGACTCTAAGCAAGCAATTTGAAACACATCATAATGGGAACAACCCACCTGGAAGTCTATCTACTGAAATAAAAGGCTACAGCCCAAGAGCCTAACTTTGCTGCTGTGGGGAGCCATTTTAAAAAGGGGTTCTGCAGCAGAACCCACAAACTAGTCCCAAATGCAAGTGAGGGCTGAGCAGGGCTTAATCTGAAGTGAGACTCAGAAGCTTATAGGCAAAATAACAATAAAGAAAAGCACATCTCTGAGTATCTTCAAACTGCCCATTACAAACTGCCCATGCAGGTCTGGGTTTAGGGATCAGAGCTTCTAGGTGGGGTGGTAAAACTTGAACACAAGCCCCCCCCGACCCACCTGCACCCCAGGAACGTCGCTTTTTGCCTCCTCCTGCTTCCCAAAGACACAAAGGCTTCAATCCTGGGAGTAAATCTCATCCAACTCTATGGGAATCACTTCTGTATAAATATGTAGAGGAACGCACGGATGTTTCTCCAGAACGTGAGGCCTGGAGCCTGTGAGGTCACTGCTACAGTTCAAGCAAGGACTGTATAATTAGGAACGATAAAAGAGTGCCTGTGAATTAGGGTTGTTCAGCAATTAAAATAATTTTTAGCTGATATGCAGCACAATCCTAGGTGTGTCTGCAGTAATTTCCATTGAGCTCAGGCAAGCGTTTCTAGGATTACTGCCTCTAACACTACCACTTTAACCCACTGATTTACAGCAATCCTACTGAGTGGCTCAATTCAGACAACACGATAGTCAATGGTGGGTTGACTAACCTTAACCCTAACCCTAAGGGGTACTCCCCACACAACATGGTAATAAATAATCAACTGTGGTGTGGATGAGGATCAGCACTGAGTTGACTATGGCAGCATTCGGAGGACACAATAGTCAAAACAACTGACGATTGTTTCCCCCACACCAGTTCTTTATTGTGTTGTCCGAACTGAGCCAGTGTGTGTATAAAGGCCAATCTGCCAGCCTCCTGATGAGCTGGACTACAACTTGCATCATCCCCCAGTTTGGGGATGATGATGGGAGTTGCAGTTCAACTCATTTGGAGGGCACCAAATTGAGGAAGGCTGGCATAAAGGATTGCAGCCTTAGAGAGTGCAATCCTCTGCATGTTTAGCTGGGGAATGCCAGGGTGTTAGGCCTTTTCAGGGGGGGGGATTGCGCCTTTAATTAAAACATACCTGCTTTCCAGTGTTCCAAAGTACTTCACCTCCATTTCTCTTTATTGTCATCCTTACAACCCTATAAGGTAGGCCATTATTATGACTTCCCATAGCACATGTGGTTTATTTGAGGTTAGGTAGGGTGACCAGATAAAATCCAGGTCAGGGCTCATGTAACTTTAACAGTTGTAGAGAAAAGGGAATTTCAGGCAGTGTCATTTGTATGTAATTAGTTCCTAGTGAAATTCCCTCTTCATCACAACAGTTAAAGTTGCAGGGACCCTGCCTTCTTTTGTATATGGTCACTCTAGTATAGTGCCTGCAACTTTAACTGTGGTGATGAAGAGGAAATTTCACCAGGAACTAATTGCATACAAATGACACTGCCTGAAATTCCCTTTTCTCTACAGCTGTTAAAGTTACATGAGCCCTGACCTGGATTTTATCTGGTCACCCTAAGGTTAGGGAAACGTGTCTCCCTATTTGGGGCTCCCTGGCGAGTTTCGAACCGGCGACATCCCCCTGGAGAGCTCAGACGCTTCGCCACAACTCGTAAAGCATCCACGGAAACCTGCGCATAAGGAAGCGCGGGAAGAAAGTCCGGTCCCCGAGGCCTCCCCCTCCCCGGCGCGTGTGGGCATCTTGAAGAGTGACCTGCCGGTCCCCCGCGCCCGCCCGCAACACGCAGCCTCCCTCCACACGTGCAAATACTTCCCATCGCCCATCCATCCATCCATCCAACTCCGATCCCGACTGAAGATCTCCGCCGCGCTCTGAGCGCGTGCAGAGTGCCCTTTTTTGCGTCACAAGGGGGCAGCGGGGAGGCTTCAGCTCCGGGACCCGATCCCCCCCTTCCTTTCCCAAGGGCGGTATCCCATGTCGGTTCTACTTACAGTAGACCCATTGCCATGAAGGGGACCTGACCGAACCATGGCGAACTTCAGCCCCACGCGTTTCACTGGGTCTCCTCGAAATAGGACCGGCAGTAAGCTACCAGCCCTGGTCGTTGACGGCGCCACCCCGCCTCCCTTGGGCCGGGCAGGTCTATTCGGGAGTAAGCGCCGCGCAGTGAGCGGGGGGAGTCTCTCACCTGGCAGAAACAACGCTGCTCGGCGGACGAGGATTGCGCGGGGGCGCAGCCCAGCAACAGCGCCAGGAACAGGGCGAGCGGCGGCAGCAGCGCCCGGCGCAGGCGGAGAAACGGCATCGTGTGGTCTGCGGGGAGGCGAAGCTCTTCTCCGGCTACGAAGCGCGAGCCGAGCTGTGCACCTCGGGAGCCGGCTGGGCGGGCGCGGTCACGCCTCCCTCCCTCCCTTCCTTCCTCCCTTCCGAGCAGGGCGTCGCAGCTCCAGCCGGGGAGACGTGCCGCGCAGCCCGCAAGCCAGGATCGGCCCCGAAGGTGGCTTTTCCCGGCCTGATCCGGCCCGGCCCCGTTGGAGGGGAGGGAGCGGCCACCGCCTGGCCCCACCCGCCGGCGCCGTCCCCGGCCACGCGCCAGCCGCGGAGGTTGGATTTCGGGGCCCAAGCGGCGCCCCTTCCAGTATCAGGCGCCTAGGCTGATCCGCATCGCTGCCGCATCTTTCCTTTTTCTTACCTTTAGGGCACAATCCTATGCTTGTTCCACTGGGGTGGGGGTGGGGGAGTCCTACAACTCCCAGTATGCCCCAGCCAGCTTGGCTGGCTGGGGCATGCTGGGAGTTGTAGGACTTTTTTCTGGCTACACATGCCTAGGATTGCACCTTGAATCTATTAAACACACGTGCTTTTGAGTGTTCAAAAATACTGCCTTTGTTGTCCTTCTTACAACTCCATAAGGTAGGCTGGGAGATGACAGTGGCCCCACATGGGCCCAGGCCTTCCCAGCTGGGTACTGGGTCAGTGAGCAGGTGAGGGAAAGTGGAGTAGCTGTGGTCTATAGGGATAATCTTAACCTGACCAGATTTCCTGTCTGAGAATTGAATCACATCGAGTGTGTGTACCTGAGTCTGAAGACAAGGGAAAGACTAGGGATCCTGTTCGGGTACCGGCTACTCCGCTGCCTATCAGACTCCCTGGCCGAGCTCACGGAACTGGTCTCGGAGCTGGTGTTGGATTCACCCAGGCTTTTGGTCCTGGGCGACTTCAACATCCCATTCGAGGCTGGTTTGTCAGGTGCAGCTCGGGAGTTCATGGCATCCATGACAACCATGGGCCTATCCCAATTGGTCTCTGGACCCACACATTCAGCAGGTCACACCCTCGATGCTGTCTTCAGCTCCAAACAGACTGATCTGTGGACCGAGGTAACAAATACCTCTGCATTGTCATGGACAGACCATTTTCTGGTCAGGGTTAGTATCATGGCTACCACCCACCCCTGCAGGGGTGGTGGACCTATTAAGATGGTCTGCCCTCGAAGGCTGATGGATCCTTCCAGATTCCAGAAGGCCTTGGAGGGTTCTATGGCTGGCATCATCGACGATCCTGTAGAAGCCCTGGTCAATAGATGGAATCAAGACCTAACTAGGGCTATCGACATGATCGCCCCCAAACGTCCTCTCCGACCCGCTTCTAATAGGGCACCCTGGTATACAGAAGACCTCAGGGAGCTGAAGCGGAAAGGACGACGATTGGAGCGCCGATGGCGGAAAACTCGACTTATATCCGACAAGACACGACATAGAGAACATCTTCGTTCCTATGGGATGGCTATACGTGCAGCGAAGAAAGCTTTCTTCTCTACGCGCTTTGCGTCTGTGAATTCACATCCAGCAGAACTGTTCAGGGTGGTGAGGGGTCTAACCCGGGCGCCTTCCCCCCTGAATCTGATCTTAGAGCCTTCGGTAGTTCGTTGTGATGCCTTTAACGATCATTTCACAGATAAAATCTCTCGGATAAGAGCCGACTTAGATGCTGTCATTATAGCAGAGGCTGACGATGGACTCCGCAAGTAGGATTACACTGGAGCAGTTTCAATTGGTGAGTACTGAGGACGTGGACAAGTTGCTTGGACGAGTGAGGAGGACGACTTGCCCTCTTGACCCCTGTCCTTCATGGCTGGTCGCCCAGGGAGGAGATGTAATTAGATTACAATTACAACATATTATTAATACATCTCTCAGGGAGGGGAGTTTTCCATCTTGTTTAAAAGAAGTGGTAGTGCATCTGCTTCTAAAAAAAGCCCTCCCTGGATCCCCTGGACCTTAATAATTACAGACCAGTATTGAATCTTCCATTTCTGGGCAAGGTGATTGAGAGGGCAGATGCCTTCCAACTCCAAGCAGTTTTGGATGATACAGATTTTCTAGACCCATTTCAAACCAGCTTCAGGGCAGGATATGGAGTTGAGACTGCTATGGTCGCCTTAGTCGATGATCTATGCTTGGGTATTTTATTGGTATTTTATTGGTATTTTAATGATGTATTTTATGTGCTTTTAATCAGTTTTGTTTATTTTATGTTTGATGTTGCTCCCCGCCTCGATAAAAATATTGTTGTTGTTGTTGTTGTTATTATTATTATTATTATAGCTGGTTGGGGCATGCTGGGACTTGTAGGCCTTTTTTCTGGCTAGACATGCATAGGATTGCACCTTTAATCAATTAAAACACAAATGCTTTCGAGTGTTCAAAAATACTGTCTTTGTTGTCATTCTTACAACTCTATAAAATAGGCCGGTATTATTTACAACCGCTGGTTGGGGCATGCTGGGAGTTGTAGGACTTTTTTTTTTTTTTCTAAACAGGCATAGGATTGCGCCCTGAAAAACATTTTATACTCTGGTGGGCTGGGGATGCATGTGGTTACTGACACACTAATTACTTTTACACTTATAGAAACATACAAATAATAACAAATCAATAGCATTTGATCCAATGCATAGCGTGTTCAGTCTGTGTTACAATGAGTGAATTTAATTGAAAATATTGATATGCTCCCCCATATCCAAGTTCTCAGGGCAGTTTACAATATAAATTTAAAAAAAGAATTAAAAATGCATGACATGTAGAAAATGAATCAGTCACAAAATGGACAAAAGTGGTGTAAAAACAAATAGAAAAGATAAAACAGTTTAAATAGATTAAAACGGTGAAAATGATACAAAGTTAAAAGTGGTATTTGCCTGGTTTAGAAATTACATCAGGGTAGGCATCAGGTGAGCCCCTCTGGGAAGGGTGCTCTCCATAGCTTGGGTGCCACCATTGAAAAGGCCACTTCCACAGTAATCACCTTGGTTCGGTAGGGGTACCCAGAGAATGGCCTCAGAAACTCTCACGGCCTTCAGATCCTTTCTCAATGTTGCCCTCACAACAGAAGATGCCTTTCATCCCATGAATCTGAATGGTGGGAGATTCTGGACAGGCAAACGGAAGTACTTCTTCACACAGTGCATAGTTGAACTGTGGAATTTGCTACCAAAAGATGCAGTGATGGCTTTAAAAGGGGGTTGGATAAATTCACAGAGGATGAGGCTAGCAATGGCTACCAGTTCTGATGGCTGTATATTATTGGAGGTAGTATGCTTCTGTATACTAATTGCTGGGGTACATGAGTATGCAGGTGCTGTTGTGCTCATGACCTGTTTGTGGGCTTTCTATGGGCATCTGGCTGGCAACTGGGTACCAATCGCTGGACTAGTTAGGCCTCTTCCTATGTCAAGGGCTATGGGATTTTTGTCCCAGATTTTGGTTGAGATTAAAGCCTTGGGTAACCTGCCTTGGAAAGCACGTCCCATAATATGTAAGATGCTGGGGCCTATGCGCTGCATGAGCATTGTTTGTGTGTGACTGTGCCTTTGCATCAGCTCTCAGATGAAATGTATGGTGCAAGAAGTCTGATGCATCTGGGTGTGTTACCCATATCTAATGCACAGGGCAGCAGTATATCCACTTCATTGACAGCCGGATTTTCTATAAGGAGCAGAACACGATGGCATAAATACATTAGGGAAAGGTGGAATAAAAGGAGCCACACCTAAAGAGTAATAATTTATGAATCAGCATCATTGCTGAGAGTTAACAACAAGCAGTTCTCAGCTCGGAGTCAAATGCTGTGCTGTATCTTCATAAAAAGCTTTGAGGAAGGAGATGGAGATATGCCTGTCATGTCTAAAGACGACACAAAACTGAGAGGAGTTGAAATCACTATAGATCAGAGATGCTGGATGTCTTATCAGCCCAAAGTCCAAATTCAATTTTGGAGAAGTTCTCAAGGGATGCTTTCCAGTGGTGGGCGGGGCCAAAGGAAAAAGGGGCAGGAATAAAAAAATACTTGCCTGTTTTAGCTTAAAGTCCTTCCTGCCAGTAACTAAAGCCTTAGGAGTGACATTTCAAGCTTTTAGAATGGGAAAAGGCTGGGAAGCCACCAAATGATTGGTGGGGAATGCTGGATTTGGCCCTTCAGCAGGCTGGATTTGGCCAATCTGCACCCCTGCTATAGATGATAGCATTCAATTTCAAGTTTCCCTCTGTTCACTTGAGTACTGGACTGCAAGAAGTCAAAGGAAATCCAATGCAGACGTATGAGGGGATTATAAAAAGTAGGGTGACCCCATGGAAAGGAGGACAAGGCTTCTGTATCTTTAACAGTTGTGTAGAAAAGGGAATTTCAGCAGGTGTCATTTGTATGCATGCAGCACATGGTGAAATTCCCTCTTCATCACAACAGTTAAAGCTGCAGGAGCCATGCCCTCTTTTGTATCTGGTCACTCTAGCTATACTACAGTGGACTTTAAAGTTGGGTGACTATATGGAAAGGAGGACAGGGCTCCTGTTTCTTTTACAGTTGTAGAACTCTGGCCCAAAATCACCCAGTGAGCTTCTATGGCCAAGTGGGGACTAGAACACGGACCTCTCAACTCCAGTCCAACACTCCAGCCATAACGCCACACTGATACTGTTCAACATTGTTAGCCTTATCCTCCGCCAACATTTGTTCTGTGGCCCTTGCCACAGCATCCGGCTGGCACTTGTGGAAAGGAGGATGCTGAAATAGATGGACATTTGGTCTGATCGAGCTGGGTTCTTAAGAATATAGCTATAAATAGCAAAATGAGGGATAAATAGCAAAATGAGGGATACTCGCTAACATCAAGAGCCATGTGAAAAATAATACTTTTCCAGATGTGCAGAATCACGAGCAAATGAAGTTGCCTTATACACAGTCAGACCATTGGTCCATCTAGCTCAGTATTGTTTCCTTTGACCAGCAGGGACTCTTTTCTAGGACCCCTGGCAGGAATGTCTCTCCGCCCCTTCTACCTGTGATCTTTCAACAGGAGACGCCTGAGCTTGGCTCTAGGACCTTCTGCATTCAAAGCAGAGGTTCTACCACTGAGCTACAGTTACGCCTCAGCCATGTGCTTCAAAAAATAGATCAGTGTCTGTTGTGCAGAATTGTAGATGACACACCCGGTCTCTTCTGGAGCAACTTTCCCAGTTTCCTGAACACACCTGTCGCACTTTATCATTGATGAAGATGATGATTTACATTTATATACCGCCCCATAGCTGAAGCTCTCTGGGCGGTTAACAAAGATTAAAAACACTGAACATTAAAAACCAATATACAAAATATAAAACTATAAAAAGCATAAAAATAGATTACAATATCCATTTAAAACAACTATTCTGGGTCAAAAACAACAACAACTCAACATACGCTGTTAAATGCCAGGGGAAGAGAAAAGTCTTGACTTGCCGCCGAAAAGATAACAATATCGGCGCCAGGCGAGCCTTGCTGGGGAGATAGTTCCATAATGGGGGGGGAGGTTACTACAGAGAAGGCCCTCTCCCTTGTTGCCATCCTCCGAGCTTCCCTTGGGGTAGGCACCCGGAGAAAGACCTTAGATGTTGAAAGTAGTGTATGGGTAGGTTCATGTCGGGAGAGGCATTCCGTCAGGTATTGTGGACCCAAGCCGTGGAAGGCTTTATAGGTTAAAACCAGCACCTTGAATCGGGCTCGGAAACGTACAGGCAGCCAATGCAAGCAGGCCAGTTTCGGTCTTATATAGTCGAACCTTCTGGTTCCGGTTATCAATGTGGCTGCTGCATTTTGCACAAGCTGCAGCTTCTGAACCGTCTTCAAAGGCAGCCCCACGTAGAGAGTGTTGCAGAGGAAAATAGTTTGCATTTGCTGTGTATTATGTACATTATTCACTATTATATTTTTTTGCCTCCTTGTTTTGGTGCATATCTTCTGAAAGTACACGTCCCTAATCTTTTTGATTGTTGTTGTTTTAGAACAAGGAGTTGGGCGATTCCTTATTAATCTAGACAAAATAGAAGCAGTGCAGGCCGGTGGCTGGGATGTCAATGGGTCAGTGAGTCCGGTCCGGGTTTCAGTCAGAACTGTTCAGAACTCTAAAGCAGCTATGCAAGCTGTGCAACCTGGATAATGCCCTTAGACTTCTGATTGAAACCCAGAGCAGATTCACCGCCGCACTGATATCAGAGCCACCAGCCTCCACTGAATAGATGGGCTCTTGGTGGCATTGTTGATCCAGGAATAGGGGTTCAACCAATTCTGGAGAGTGAGGAACTCCCCTTTAGAAATCAGGCACCGTTCGGAACTTTTCTCCTAGATTTTTTTGTTTTGTTTCCGGATGCTTGAGTTGCAACTGCAGAGGGGAGGACTTTCTACTTCTTTGGCTCATGTGCCAGCTGTACCCTTTCCTAGAGAAGGCAAACCTCGCCGTGGCCATGCATGTCTTAGGTACATGAAGGTTTGACTACTGCAATACATTTTCCCTGGGGCAGCCTTTGAAAATCTTAGGGTGCGGAATCCTCCGCCCCAGAAGGGCCATCTGGTTTCCTCTTTAATGGTGTTTAAACACCATCTGAAAACGTTTCTTATTCCAGCATTTTAGCTCACTGATGTCGTATTATTCCCTTGTTTTACTGGACTGCTGTAGCTCTTTTTATCTGCCATGTCTGCTATGCTATGAATGTCAGCCATCTTTTACTTTACTATTGTTTTTCTAGTGTTTGAATGCTCTAGGAATAGAGCAGAAATACAGGATCTACATATTTGAAGAAATAACATCTGAGCACGCCCAAGCCCCGGCAGAGAGACTATGTACACCCGCACAGACTGCTGTACACGCTGCTGGCATTTCATCCTGGTCCTGGTCTCAACTCATACGTTGAACAGCTAGAGGCACACCCTGAAACAATTTGTCGCTGCATCCCATTGTGTACATTTGGAATGCAATGGGTGTTTCAGGGATTATTCTTAAATTCTAGGTGCAAGGTCTGAAACACCCATTGCATTTTAAACTCTAGGGCCTAGAGTCTCAGATAAAAGGTGCCGATGGAGTAGCTTTTGAGAGTGTCCGTTGTTGCGTTCCAAGTAATGATCTGACTCATATATGTTTACTGAGTATCACTTCCTTTAGTCACGTGTGTGTAAGACAACCAAAAGGCCAGGCTGGGTTCAGGAAGAACAGAGGTTGTACTCATGAAGTACTAATTGCCACAGAGGGCGGGAACAACAAAGGCAGGGGAAGAAAACTCAAAGGTTGTGTCTGTATAACATGCTATGCGGTGCAAACCAAGGGGTTGTCTAAATGGCCCCTTTACCCCGCGGTGGCTGCGAATCGGTGCTGCATCGGTTATATGATGCAGCCGCCGAGTCGCTGCGACCACAGGGCAAAGAGACAAAGATGTGCAGCAGAAATGTTGGGATCTTCCTCCAACTTTTCTCCCAGAACAAGGTCTGCGCTTCCGCTGTCTCTCCGCGCTACAGTGCTGCACTGGGGGCGTTCCCAGGCAGAAGCAGACCTGCCATTTGTTGCTGGAAGCTGGGTGAGAGTTACTCACTGCCACCCCATAGCTGCAAAAACATGGGTTTTTTAAAAAAAAGTGGGGGCAAACCAGTGCCGTCAAAGCAGCCCCCTAAGCATATTTACTTGGGTAAAAGCCCTGCTGCGGTCAATGATGTGCAGAAAATAACTTTTTTCAGCTTGAGGGCCATATTCCATTTTGGAGAATCTCCTGGGGGCCACATTGTAATGGTGGGTGGGGTCAAAGGCAAAAGGGGAGGGCCAAAACACCAGCATTTAGACCTCCATCACACATAATCCCCCCACCTAGTTTGCCTTCTCGTTTTTTTAAATCTCTGAGGCAGAAGAGCGTCAAGCTTATGGTCCCTTTCAGCTGAAAAGCTGCTCTTTCGCTCCTTCGCTCGTTTGCTCTTCCACTCCACCCCTCCCCTCCCCTTCTCTTTCTCCCTCCAGTCAGGTCCTGGCAGATGAGCACTTCAACCAGACTGCCTTTCTGCTGGGCAGAATGTGCTTTTAGTCTGGCTCTTTGGGGGCATCGAGGGAGTACGATCCTGTCTATGCAGAGATTCCGGCCTTGTATGATTTTTAAAAATGCTTTCAAGCCTGGCATGCAAGGTTTGGGTTTTATATTGAGGCCTGGAGCTGGCTGCTAGGAGAGATGGCTTTTCCCTGCCTGATGGACTTGATGCAATCCATTCAAGCCCCCAGTTCCTTTAAAGCTACACAGAGGCTTAGGGTGCATTGAATGCGCTTAGGGAAAATAATCCAGACTTTTAGCGTTCTAGGAAAGGCTGGGGAAGAGGTGGGGTGTCAGCAGGACAGGCACAGCATCATGTGAGTACCATGCTGCAAATCCACACACCAGGCATGGGGAGAGTGCGCTAAATTGCTGGTGTGATGGAGCTCTATCTGTCAGTACATAAGGCTTAGGAGAGGCATTCCGACCTTTTAGAAGGGCAGGAGGGGACCGCACAAAAGTCGATAAGCCACCAATGGTGGAAAAATTGAGAGAGACCAGAAAACCCATCTGGGATCCACAGGAGGGACAGATTTGGCACCCAGGTGGGAAGATCTATACCCCTCCCTTACGATTGCAGCCACAATCTACTTTAGGAATGATGCACTTAGGAGCCTAACTCACCAGCGCTGATTTTGGGCCTGATCTCTTTAAAAACAAAAATACAAATCACAAACTTCAGACGAGTTATGGCTAAGTAGTCCCATTGACTTCCCCACCTGTTACTGTGAGCTGAAGGGTTATACAGATAGTGATGATGGTAAGCCCTTTTACAATCTAAAAGAGGTGACACAAAAGGAAAAGGGACTGAGACAGAGGAGGAAAAAAGCAAGCACAGGCACTTGTTACAAAGTTCTTTCTGGCAGGACTGAGTTCCCTCTTGCCATGATGTTCTTCCTGGGGAGCAGGGGACTGCAGCCTCCCTGTGGCCCTTCTTCCCCGGCTGATGGCAGAGGCCAGAGTGCGCTACCCTTCAGCTCGGCAGTCCCAGGGCTCTGACACTTTATCAGAGGCAGTATGTCAATATGCACCAGTTGCTGGGGACCATGGGTGGGAGGTTGCCGTTGCCCCCATAGTTTGCTTGTGGGCTTCCCATTGGGGCAGCTGATTGGCCACTGTGTGGACAGAATGCTAGACTAGACGGCAATTGCTCTGATCCAGCACCACCCTTCTTAAGTTCGGGGCTGCTATGGCTATTATTATTCTTATTAGGTGCTGATATGCATTCAGTATCTGATACGCATACACTACCACGTAGTCAAACTATGTAGTTCACTACCACAGGATGTGGTGATGGCCCCCAATTTGGATGGCTTTAAAAGGAGGTTGGATAAATTCCTGGAGAAGCTATCAATGGCTACTAATCCTGGCGGCTATGTGCGTCCCTCCAGTATCCGAGGCAGTAAGCCTGTATACACCAGTTGCTGGGGAACATGGGTGGGAGGGTGCTGTTGCACCGTGTCCTACTTGTGGGTCCACAGC
Source organism: Anniella stebbinsi (assembly GCA_029215795.1). NCBI lineage: Eukaryota > Metazoa > Chordata > Lepidosauria > Squamata > Anniellidae > Anniella > Anniella stebbinsi. Next base: position 369,180,450 of record JARDYH010000001.1, read on the forward strand.
TGGATGGTCACTGTATTAACAGAGCGCTGGACTAGACGGATCCTTCGTCTGATCCAGCAGGCCCCTTCTTATGGGTTTGTTTTATTTTTAGGTTTATAGCTTTTTAAAGTTATTACAGAGGTTTTAAAATGTATTTGTATATTACATGTATATTGTATGTTTTTGCAATTTTAATTTTTGTATATTGTTTTTGTTTTATTCTTATGTAAACTGCTCAGAGAGCTTCGGCTATGGGGCGGTATACAAATGTAATAAAATAAATAAATGTTTTTAATCTGAAAAGAAGAAATACAAATGAGAAAGGTGGTGATGTTTATATCCATTCAGAACCTGAAAATGTATTATTATTATTATTATTATTAATAATAGATTATTCATTATTATTTTTCTGGCTTTGAATGATGATGACGATGATTATTATTAATAACAGATTATTCATTGTTTTCTTTTCTGGCTCTGAATGATGATGATGATTAGATTATTGATGATGATGATGATGCTTAAACTAATAGTTGCAGATGTGCCTTTAGTACTGGAAAACGGGGCCTTCTTGCATCGCCGTGCGGACGCGAAACGTTTTCAGCCGCAGCCGCTCCGCCTCCCCGGTCACTTCTCCTTCTGGCGCACATTCCCCTCCGTGGCGTCAGGGGTCGCGCTTTGAGCTCCGGCGGAAGCCGCCGCGCGCGTGCGCGTTCCCTCTAGGGCCGGGATCAAGCATAGAGAGGACGCGGTGGGCCGGGGCTGCGTGGGCCCGCCTTTCCCGGCGTCCCTTGCGCGGCGCTTGCGCACTGGCCCGGCCCGGCATCAATCGCCTGCTCATCATCCTTATCATCATGGCGGAGCCCCGGGACAAGGCGCTGCAGGACTATCGCAAGAAGCTGCTGGAGCACAAGGAGATCGACGGGCGCCTCAAGGAGCGTGAGTGGCCCGGCAGGGCGAGGGCGGACGAGGGGAGGTGGGCCTGGCCTGGCGTCTCGCGGCCTCTCCCCAGCCTCATCCGACCCGCCCTCGGGGATCTCTTAGGCCGGCCTTCCCCGAGCTGGGGCCCGCCGGGTGGGCTGGACTACAATTCCCATCATCCCCCACCCTGGAAGCCCCCCCCACCTTGGAGAAGGCTGAGTCATCCTTTTCCTCTTTTATTTCCCTCTTGCTTTCATGTCCCCACCTTTGCCCCAAGGAGGGGGTTCCACCCCCCTTTTTTACCCTCACAACAACCCTGCGGTGTAGGCTAGGATGACAGGCCGTGTTGCACAAAGCGTCCTGGCTGATTGTGGATTCGAATGTCTTCGATCAGCGCATTTGGAACTCACTGCCACAAGATGTAGTGATGGCCACCGATTTGGATGGCTTTAAAAGGGGGGTTGGATAAATTCCTGGAGGAGAAGAAGGCTATCCGTGGCTACTAGTCCTGGCGGCTATGTGCTTCCCTCCAGTATCAGAGGCAGTGTGCTTATGTACACCAATTGCTGGGGAACTTGGGTGGGAGGGTGCTATTGCACCTGTGCCCTGCTTGTGGGTTCCTGGTTGACAGCTACTTGGCCACTGCGTGGACAGAATGCTGTACTGGATGGACCCTTGATCTGATCCACTATCAGGCCTTTTCTCATGTTCTTAATCCAGTTCTCAGCAGGCCTGACTGCGACATCACGGCAGCTCGTGCAGCCTATCACCATTTGCTCTGGAAGAGATGGATGGGGACGCTGCTCTCACCTTTGGGATATGCTATCCTCAGGCCTGTGTGGAAAAGGAGCTCGGAAAAGACCCCTGGTCTTAGCATTTCCTTGAGCGGAATAAGGTCTGGGGTGCAGAGGACCCCTCCCTGTAGGGAGAAAGACTGTGGAGGCTGGTTGGAAAAACAGCCCATCAGGGAGAGTTCAGAATACACAGCATAAGCACCATGCTGCTAGAGCTCCAGCTGGCCAGCTTTCTGTCTCACAACAACAGCTCTTAGATGCTTGCTGGGCTTGTGGACTTCTAGTAACTGCTCCTCAGAGGTATATTACCTCTGAACATGAAGGTTCGTTTTGCCATCATAGCTAATAGTTCTAGGAACATCAGAAGCTGCCTTCTTCTGAGTGAGACTCTGGGCCTATTTGCACTTAATGTGGCTAATTGTGGGCAAATTAACTTATGATTTGGTGTAGTGGGTGCCTGTTTCCAATTTGCAGCCTCCAATCTGCCCAATCATACGTTGCTCTGTAGTTTGTAAATCTGGACACTTTGGGATGTTCATGGATTAAAGTTAACCTGAGAATTGCTTAGGGATTTTATTATTAGTAGTACTACATAAGTATTACTAATAAAGCTCAAATAATAAGAACTAATTGAAGGTTAGCTTTGGTTTGTTTAACCCACAAACAACCCAAAGTGTCCAGGTTCACACATCATGGAGCAACCTACGATTGAGTTGATCAGAGGTTGCAAATTGCAATCAGAAGCAGCATACACCATGGCAAATCTTAGGTCAATTAACCCCCAGTCTGCTGCCGTTATATGCAAACCATATCCATTACTCCAGCTAACTCAATATTGTTGACGTTGGGCCTGTTCAGACAACACACTAAGCCATGGTTAGGCTGCTGACCTTTTTGCAGTAAATGGTCAATGAGTGTGTTTATTATTATTATATTTATTGCATTTGTATACCACTCCATAGCCAAAGCTGGTTATGTAGTGGTTATGTAGCCCCCATGGATAGGAATGGTTCACATGACACGTTGGCCTGTTTCAGACGACACAATAATCAACGGAGGGGGGGGGAACAATCATCAGTTGTGTTGATTATCGTGTCGTCTGAATGCTGCCGATGAGTAACACAACGGACGATTGTTTCCCCCCCCCCCCCCCAATTGATTATCTTGTTGTCCGAAACAGGCCATTGTCATAGTTCACACGACACATTAAGCCATAATGTTTAACTCAAAATGCTCAACCGCTTTGGCTTACTGTGTTGTCTGAATAGGGTCACTGATTGGAAGGAGGTCTCCAGGGTTTCAGGCAGGATACTTTACTAGGCCTAACTGGAGATGCTGGGGATCGAACCTGGGACCTTCTGCTTGCAAAGCAGGGGCTCTGCCACTGAGCTACACTCCCTCTAAGGTTAATAGACCTTCTTGTCCATCATGAATTTGTCACATCTTTATAAAGTCATCAATTCTGGCGACTATTGCAACATCTTGGAGCAATGAATTGCATATGAGAATGGAGTGTTCTGTGTTCTATCTCCAGACGCTTCTTGGAAGTCCAGAAAAAAGACCATAGTCCTCCCTCATGGTTAGTCCTCAGCATCTAGCTTTCAGAGGCGGACTGTCTCTAGATGTGGGGGTTCCATTTTGCTCTCAAGACAAATAGCCAATGAATTGGATTTCCTCCATGAATTTATCAACTCCCCTTTTTAAGTTCTATTTATATGATAACCCTTAAGGGGCAGGGGGAGAATTGAAATAGTCAGAGAAAGAGAAATGTTTATCAGGACTGCCCCCTCTCTGCTCACCTACAAATTGGTTTTGGAAGGAAGGGGGAAGGAAAGAAGGGGGGATATATAAGAGGAAATCTATCCAGGGAGATGTTTGAAAAGAGAAGTAGCCACAGAAGGAAATAAAATGCTTTTGCTTAGAAGCATATGACTGGCATCGGCAGAGGTTGGTACTAGATCCATGTCCTCATAGGTCTCCGTTTATATCGAATAGGGTTTTCCTGGGTGGGTAACAGTTGTTTTATTCTCCATGACATTCAGAATGGCTTTCAGACATCCTGCACATCCTTACTTAGTGGAACTTCTCTTTCAACGGAACTAACGCTCAAGTAAATGTGCACAGGATTGCAGTGTACCTTTGTTAGCAAAGCATCTGTAGGAAACATTATGCTAGCTTTATTCTGACCAAAGAAGAGGACGTATGGAGGAATACATTTTCTGATCTGCCATAGGGCATTTATCCAAGAATGATGTTGTCCAGTTCTTCGGGGAGGGGGTTTCTGCTGTATGGAGCAGAGTGGGGGAAGAGAGAGCATTGATTATTTAGCACACACAACACTTTTCTTTTAAATGTTCTTGCTTTTGTAGTAAGGGAGCAGCTGAAGGAGCTTACCAAGCAGTATGAAAAATCTGAGAATGACCTCAAGGCCCTGCAAAGCGTTGGACAAGTGAGTGTTGGGTAGCACAAGCCTTTTGCGATTCTCAGACTCCAATCCTATTGCAAGGAGGCCTGAGGTGCCGTAAGCAGCGCTCTGTTTGTTGTTATCTTAGGAATGTACACCCCACCTTTTGTGTCGGTTTCAAAGGCGGCTAACAAAAATCAGTTTGCAGGGACGTTCACATGTAACCACAGGTGGCTCTTTGTTTAGTCGAAATAGCCCTCCTTATGCCTCCCCTTGCTGCCTCTGAAATGAGCCCCAGGCAGGAGCTTTCTGCTGCTTCCCAGCTCCAATGAGGTCAGATTCTAGCCAGATTCCATGATGTCTGGGTTCTTGGCAGGACTGCAGGGCTAGGAAATCCCTGCTCTTTCCAGGCATCTCACTGGACTCTGACCTCCCCACCCGCATAGATTTTGTTGCTGGAGAGGAACAAGAAGTGTTTCTCCCTCCTCCTGACATGCTGTATAGTCAACCTGGGGCAGAAAATCCAACATCGTACCCTCGTTGGCAGTAAAAATGCAATACTAATAAGTTAACTAACAATTTGCTGCCTTTCATGGCACCCAGTTGCTTGAGGCAGCTGCCTCACTGTGCTTAATGGTAGAGCCGGTCCTGTGTGATGGCTTCATTCAGCACCCTTCCCCTGTTGCAGTGCTTGTTGGTCTCATTTTACATCTCCAGGTCAGCCTACATTATTGGTGGATGATGTCCTTTTCAGGAGCTACGGGCCATAGCCAAGCCAAGCAGAGGCAAACCTGTTCTTTTGACATTTCTCTCTGAGAAGTGAGAACTGGTATAGCCTAGTGGCTAAGGAACTGATCTATGAATCAGGAAGTCCTTGGTTTGAATCTCGTATTTTTGCCATGAGTTTTAATTGATCCCAGATCTATATTCAGGTTTGGCTGAGAGCTCAAAATTATGTTGTCTTTCTATGCTGTCTGTTTTTATGGTTTTATGGTTATAAATTTTGTATATCGATTTTTAATGTTTTAATGTTTTGATCCTTTGGAAACTGCCCAGAAAGCTTCAGCTATAGGGTGATGTAGAGATGATGATAATAATAATAATAATCTCACAAGCTGTCCATAGGCAAGTCTCTTTCTTTCTCTCTCTCTCTCTCTCTCTCTCAGCCTCAGTCCTTCTGTCTGCAGTATGGGAGGTAATAATATTGGCTTGCTTTACAGGGTTTTTGCACGTGAAGCATTTTGAACACTTGGAAGTGCTGTAGTAGCCTTCCCCAAATTGGTGCCTTCCAGATGTTTTGGACCAACTCTCATCAGCTCCTGTCAGCATGGTCAATAGTGAGGGATGATGGGGGTTGTAGTCCAACACATCTGGAGACCTCGTTAAGGATTTTGAAGTTGGGAAGAGGTTTCAGCCCGTATCTCCAATTTGAAGGGGGACAGGAAACATCCCGACAATATCCATTTGTAAGGATGTAGCCGGGACGCATCCACAGAGATCCACACTGCTTGGCCATCGCCCACCATTAAGAATAGGGTTAGGGTAAGAATCTAAATGTGTTTTGTTGTGGGTTTCCTCAGCCCACGATTCTGGGCACCTTTTTATTGTAGACCAGCACTCCCCATCCTGGTGCTCTCAAGATTTGTTGGACTACATCTTTCATCATCCCCAGCCAGGATGGCTGATCTGAAGGGCACCAGGTTGTGAAAGTTGTTGCAGACAGACAAACCCCGTGTCTTATCTAGGAACAAAGATAGGCGGGGTTCTTACATTGGTAGGTCTAATACTTTTTCACTTCTTTTTTTTAAAACAGATTGTTGGAGAGGTTCTTAAGCAGTTAACGGAAGAGAAATGTAAGTGCCTTGCAAGGGGCGATGTTTGACTGGACTGACACTTAACACAACACAGTGAAAATAATTTCTTGGACTTATACCAAGAATAGATAGCGAAGCAATAATGGCATATGCAGGGCTGTAAAAATACTCTAGAAATGTCTCATTTTGTAGCCAAGGTAATAGATGGGTTAAAATGCTTGTCCTTTCCTTTGCTGCTTCCAGTCATCGTCAAAGCAACTAATGGACCAAGATACGTTGTCGGCTGTCGTCGTCAGGTGAGCGTCCCTGTTTTGGAATGTTTGCTTGCTGGTCTCTCAGATCATAAGTAAAGCAGCCTTCTTCGACCTGGTGCCCGCTGGATGTGTAGGACTTCAACTCCAGTCAGCCTCTGCCAGTATGACTAGTGGTTGGAAATGGTGCGGGTTATAGTCCAAAACACCTGCATGGTGCTAGCTTGACGGAGACTGTATGAGAGAGTCAGCTAGTTATTTTCCTTGGACTGTTCAGCTTTGGAGCTGTCAGTTGCCCGCTGACAATCAGAATGACTGTATCATAAGAACTGGTTGTTTCTGTCTTAAGCGTTCCATTAATGTTGAGTTCTGTACTTACAATTTAAGAGGACTCGCCCCCTTCCTCAAAGCAAAAGCCATTTTTATCTGCAATAGCTTATACATTTTTTCATCCTACCCCCCAAACACGCATCAGTGAATTTTATCTAGATTGGTTTGAAAATTGAAAATTTTCCATTTTGACATGACTTTAGAAGTGCCATGCTGGATCAGACTGAGGGTCCATCTAGTCCAGCACTCTGTTCACACAGTGGCCAAACAGCTGTTGACCAGGTACCCACAAGTAGGACACAAGTGCCACAGCACCCTCCCGCCCATGTTCCCCGGCAACTGGTGCACACAGGCTTGCTGCCACTGATGCAGGAGGTAGCACATAGCCATCAGGGCTAGTAGCCCTTGATAGCCTTCTCCACCAGGAATTTATCTGACCCTCCTTTTAAAGCCATCCAAATTAGTGGCCATCATCACCTCTTGCGGTAGCGAATTCCATAATTTAACTCTGCTCTGTGTGAAGAAGTTCTTCATTTTATTTGTCCTGAATCTCCCACCAATCAGCTTTATGGGATTGACCTCGTTGGGTTCTAGTATTATGGAAGAGGGAGAAAAATATCTCCCTGTCCACATTCTCCACACCAGACATAACTTCATTATACTGCTTGTTTTGGGCAGGACTAAAATTGTTAGGTGGCTTGTTCTCAACCGCAGTCCTGTTGGTGACCTGGTGCATTTGCTCTCAAAGGATGCCCTGTCCTCAGCAAAGGTGTCTGTTACCGGAATATGCAGTTGAGGGAGACTCTGCTGTTTGGGCAGACTGAATAATTGCCTCTTTTTGCCTGCAGCTCGATAAAAGTAAACTGAAGCCTGGGACGAGAGTTGCGCTGGATATGACCACCCTAACTATTATGAGGTAGGTTCTTGCCAACAAGGTCTTGGGTGTGTGTGTATGAGAGGAGTCGGAGCAGCCTTCATCAACCTGGCGCCCTCCTGATGTGTTGGACTACAGTTCCCATCATGGGTGGGAGCTGTAGTCCAACACATCTGGAGAGCATCAGGTTGAGGAAGTCGAGTTAGAGGGATGCAGCGGAGTTAGTGCAAAGTATCAGAACCCGTCATAGAAGCATTTACTGGAAATAGTAAAACGTAGTAACTCTTAAGGTGTGCTTAAGTAAAGTATCCTTGGAAAGCTTGACAACCACATGCTCTTTGTGGAGAAACCGAACAGGACCTTCTAAATTACAACTCTCCACCGGCTGCTGGATCGGAACCTCTTCTGATTATATTAAGGCCCCTGAGTGTATCAGAGCATTTCTGTGTTCTGGCTTCCTTGCGCAGCTTGATTGGCCTCATCAACTACAAGCAGGACATCCTTTCGGCTAAACTGCCGTGTGTTAGAATACTCCCTTGGAGTAAACGTGAGGGGATTTAGTGGCCATTTGATCGACATCTCACCTCAGCCATGGGCTAGTTGGCATTTAGGCAAGGCACCGTTCAAAAGTCTCAACTATCTCCCCATTTGTAAAATGGAGGTAAGACTGGCCTGCTTTACAGATTTGTTGAAAAGATTACTGAAAGAATGTATGTGGAGTGCTTTGAACCTGTTGGCTGCATTCACCCTTGATGCAAAACCATAATTTAGTGCTGCACGCATGAGTAGAAAGGAGCACACTCAAAGCTCGTGACTCTTCTGCCTCCGTAGGTCCAGGAGAAGAAATAAACCAGAATTCAGTTTCGCTTTAGCGTATTTCTTTTTTGTTATGCGTTTAAAATAGGCTCTAGTTTGTTCAGCAGCCCAGCAAAACAATCCAGGGGTTTGCTATTGGCTTTTTAGCGATTGACTAGAGTTTATTTTAAACCTGGTTCATAAGCCAGGAATCTGCTAAAGTGAAACAGAATACTGGTTTATTCCTCCTCCGGTTGTGTGCGGGAGATGGCGGAACTGCATAGGCTCGAGGCTTCTTTTGTGCCCCTCCTTGCCATGGGCTCATCCGAAAATTGTTGCGTGTGCTATGACGGAAGGGTTGTCGTGTGTGGCGCGCCCATTCAGAGTACAGCTGCCAGGGTAGGCACGGCCAGTCGCAAAACACCCACTTCGCAGAAGGCAAGAGACAAGTAACTCACCCAGGTGCCTGATTCCAGGCAAAGGTGTGGTCTGAGCTCCAAAACACACCAGCACTCATTTAAATCCTGTTTTCTGCTCCAACAGGATACTTCTGCCAACCAGATCACCCTGCCTTCCCCCAATCATGCACTCTCTTTTCTCCCTCTCCCTTTCAGGAGACGCATGCACACCCCTAGTGAGATGAAAACATCAACATAGAGATCCAGAGGGAGGGGAAAGCACTCAGTTCCATTCTCTGTCCCCCGGGCCCATTTCCTGCCCTTCCCCCCCTTCCCCCCATATGTTTTCTTTCCACACACCCCGAGCTCCATTATACATCCTCTCACCATGGCCTTCTCCATTGCTCTGCATTGTCTCCCTTTCCTCCTCAAACCGCTGATAGATGGGCTCAGCTCAGGCACCGGGCTCCCCTCTCTCAATCCATCCCAAGGCCTGCTGCCACCAATCAGGATGGAAGTGGGCATGTGCAGCTAAGTCCCAGGGGCAAACAGGCAGAAGAGCAGCACAGAGAAACCATTCGAATTGGGTGTTTTCGGGGATAACCTAGTGGAGAAGGAAGCAGACAGCCAGGTGGATGCCATTGTGCGTGGGTTCTCCCTTGGGAAAAGCACAGTATCAGCCCTTTACTCAGGTGTCCTCATATTTACGTGTGGGTTACAGGAAGTTGAAGCTGCTGTTGAGAGGTTTTATTTTAAAAGGCCACTGTAGGACCCAATGAAAGAACCCGTTGCGTCGCTTCTCCAATGTAGATATTTGCCAAGAGAAGTTGATCCATTGGTTTACAACATGTCTCATGAAGATCCCGGAGATGTGTCTTATTCCGAGATTGGCGGATTGTCAGAACAAATCAGGGAACTAAGAGAGGTACTGGTCTGTTTCATCATTATAGATCTCTGTGATGGGTATGGTTGCCTTGGTCACGTCCTCGTAACAGAAGGCATTTGAGTCTTTTATGCAATCTGGGTGTCATCTTAGTGATTCTCTGCGCCATGGTTTAGAGGAGGATTGGAAGCCGCCTGTGGATTTGTGCACTTCCGGTTCTCCTCTCGCGTGGCGATTCCATCCTCCCTTTCCTTGTTTCTTCTAATCCAGGGGAGGGCAACCTCCAGTGCATGGGCCTGATGTGGCCCACGGAGGCTGCTCGTCCAGCTTGCAAACTTCCAGGATTCCTCCAGGGGGCAGAGCTTGGCCTCCATCCCCATCCCCTGGAGAACTCCCCACTGTTATCATGAATAAGGTATCACAGCTAGTGAGCAGGTGGCTCCCCCACTCACCCTCTTCCCCACAGGGAAGTGCCAAAAGTATGGGGGGGCTGGATGATGATCCTCTTGAGATGTCCATTGGGAACTGACTTTGCTGCACATAAGGCTGTTCCCGTCGGAGAAGGCCCACACACAGTGGAGCTGCTTCGCCTGCCCCACGCCTTCTCCTGTTGGGGACAGGGGACGTGGGATGGGGACGCCGCCCAGCTGAGCTGGCACTTGGGAGAAGCGCCTCTCTGGCCCCGGCTGAGCTTCAGACAATTTGCCTGTGTGGCGACTTCCCCAATGGCTTGGTGAATTATTATTATTATTATTATTATTATTATTATTATTATTATTATTTCTTACCCGACTCTCCCTCTGGATCGAGGCGGGGTACAACAACAAATACAAAACACCAAAAGATACATATAAGTAATTAAAAGCATGTAAAACGAATGCATTATTAACAGACATCTTAAAATTCAACTGAGAAGGCCTGCCGGAAGAGATCAGCCTTTACGGCTTTCTTAAAGTCAGAGAGACTGTTAAGTTGGTGGATCTCTCCCTTCAGGCTGTTCCACCGTCTGGGAGAGGCAGAAGAAAAGGTCCTCTGGGTAACAGTTGTCAGCCTAGTTTTGGCTGGCTGGACCCCAATTTGATAAGCTGCAAACGTGATTTACATGGATTGTCAAGGGTTTTAACACTTCAGTCCCCGATGTGTAATTTTTTTTTTTCAAAAAAAAGTTGAGCCACTGTCTTTGTTCAAAAGGGGAGTTGATGGAAGAAATATGACCTACTCGAGTGACAAGACACTGCTTAACTGTTCCCAACAACATACTTTGATTCTAGAACTGCAATCTTTATACTTGCTTGGGCGTACTCTCCACTTCCGAGTTCGGTTTGCACAGTGCGCTTTCCCCTCTCCTCCCCGGTGTGCCCCCAAAACCTGCCGTGGAGGGTCCCCCGACCCTCGAACAGATTTTGAGGACAGGCAGTAGAGGGGGAGAGGGGATGCCTGCCTCCCCCCCCCCCCCCCGTTTCCACTGACAAAACGTAAGAAGCGACTCTTTTGTTCTGAAGGCACATTGGCTTTGTTTCTCCTCTTCGCAGGTTATAGAGTTGCCACTGACAAATCCAGAATTATTCCAGCGCGTGGGGATTATCCCTCCCAAGGGCTGCTTGCTGTATGGCCCACCAGGTCGGTCCCCTTCCCATGCTTGCCCTCTTACTCTTCCGCAAACGGGTCTGTCGCTGGGGACGTTCCGTTGCACCCCGACCATTGAGCGGCAGCGCTCCTGGCTCAAGCGCAGATCGACTTCTCCTGGGGTGTCCAGAGGGTTCCAGGGGGTGGGCTTGCTCCTTGAGGACAAGAGCTGGAGTGAATTCTCTGGCTTGCCCGCTCTGCCTCTGCCCCTGGACCTGCATGTTGTACAGGTAACCACGATGGAGAGAAGGACTAGAGCAACCATCCCCAACCTGATGCCCTCCAGATGTTTTGAATGACAACTCCCATTAGCTCCAGCCAACGTGGAAAATGGACAAGGATGATGGAATGTGTAGTCCAAAACATCTAGAGGGCACTAGGTTGGAGGAGGCTTGGAGTCCCCTTAGTGGTGTGGCCGGGCCCTGTGTCTTCAGTGTTGTACAGTATTCCTCAGACAGACATGTAAATTGGGCTTTGCAGGAGGCACGATAGCAGGGGCTGATCACAAAATTACATTTTTAGTACCATAGAGAATTGAGACAATACTGAAATTCCTTGGTGCAGGGTTTACATTTTAGACATCTGGGGGTCTGAGATTGTTCCAGATTTGTACAGTAGTGTATAATTAATGCCCTTTGAATCCCTTCTGGAAAAACTATTTTAATCCTTTTAATTTTTATGTCTCCTACCATTGTTTCCACTCCCCATCATTTTATCCTCCTCACAACCTGGTAGGGTAGGCCAACTTGAGAAACAGAGTGAGCATGATTTCCCCAACTCTCCTGTTGAGCTTCTTGGCTGAGTGGGATTTTGAACCTGGTTCTTCCTGACCCAGGCCCCGTTCTCAGCACCATGGCCACTTCCCATATTGAGGTGTAGTTATTAATCTTTCACTTTGGTGCGCTTCTTCTTGAACCATCCTCAATGTGTTTTCAATCCAGGCACAGGGAAAACTCTCCTGGCCAGGGCTGTTGCCAGCCAGTTGGATTGCAATTTCTTAAAGGTAAGAAAATAGCTATTATTATTTCATCTCTTTCTCGCTCGTGGGGTTTTTTTCTAGACAGACATGACGGGCTTTGCCAAGTCATGCTGTGTCTTTTACTGATTCAGGGATTTCCTGACCATTGAGCATGTTTCAATTATGACTGTTGTTGTTGTTGTTGTTGTTGTTGTTGTTGTTGTTGTTGTTGTTAAATTGAACCTGTTTGATTGCCAGCCAATACTCCTGCTGCCTGTCATTTTTCTCAGGTTGTGTCGAGTTCCATCGTTGACAAATACATTGGTGAAAGTGCTAGGCTGATCCGAGAAATGTTCAACTACGCCAGGGATCATCAGCCCTGCATCATCTTCATGGATGAAATTGATGCCATTGGTAAGGCCAATGGATGTCTTGTGACCTGTGCCCATGCCATGTTTTGCCTTTCTCTTTGCTGCCCGGAGAACTGCTGTGTTCCCCTCTAATGAAGCACCTTCCTACTGCCTAATTGGATAATTGGATAGAGAGAGGGCATTAGAGGCAAACAGAAATACTTCACACAGTGCAGAGTTAAACTCTGGAACTCACTGCCACAAGATGTGGTCATGGCCACCAATTTGGATGGCTTTAAAAGGGGGGTTGGATAAATTCCCGAAGGAGAAGGCTGTCAGTGGCTACTAGTCCTGATGGCTATGTGCTACCTCCAGTATCAGAGGCAGCAAGCCTGTATGCACAAGTTCGTGGGGAATATGGGTAGGAGGGTGCTGTTGCACCGTGCCCTGTTTTGTTGGTTCCTGGTTGGCCACTGTGGGAACAGAGTGGTGGACTAGATGGACCCTTAGTCTGATCCAGGATCAGGGCTCTTCTGATGTTCTTAAGACTGGGGAAATTCCAGAAGGATAGCCGTGCTCATTGATTGTGCCAAAAACGGCAGAGTCCTGTGTCACCTGCCACAATACCAGTTGCTGAGGATCATGGGAGAAATGTGCTGTTGGCCGCATGCGCTGCCTTAGCGCTTCTCCTTGGGGCATCCTGTGGGCCACTGTGGGAATAAAATGCTGGACTGGGTAAGCGTTTGGTCTGATCCAGCAGGGCTGTCCTGACGACAGTCCCTTACCTGAAGACCAACATACCTATAATGAGATCAGCTTTCATGTAGTCTGCCTGGAGCATTAATGAAGGTAACCTGGTGAAAGTAGAGCTGACTTACTCTTGGGTAAACACCCTCAGCAGAGAATGCCTACTCAAGTCCTTTGGCACCCAGGAGTTCCCTTAGAATATTGGGCATCTTTTTGAAGAAAATCCCTTTTTCAAAAGGCCAATAATACTTGGCCAACCTTCTTCTTTGTCTAGATTCGTAACTAAAACCCTGTGTCCAGTTTTCAGCTTGGCACAGTTGACCCTCGCAAACACCTTTCAGACTTGGTCACCCCACCTCGCTTTGGCGAAATGCTGACTTGATTTTCCACTCTTGATTTTCTCCTAGGCGGTCGTCGGTTTTCAGAGGGGACTTCAGCAGACAGAGAAATTCAGAGAACTCTAATGGAGGTAAAGTCTCTATATATTGGGGGTCTGCCTGGTGAGAGATGCTCTTTCTGAGCACCCGAGAACCATGATTCTCACGGATTGTAGGGTTGTCTCACGTATTTGGAAAGGGTTGTGGAACGTCACCCCTGGCTGGACTGCTCAGCAAGCTGGTTGGAGTGAGCTCTCCAGTTGACATAATGTCCCGAGTTAGCTGAAGCCTCTGTTTTCTTGCAACATGTTTCAGTTACTGAATCAAATGGATGGATTTGACACTCTGCATAGAGTTAAAATGATCATGGCTACAAATAGACCAGATACCCTGGATCCAGCGTTGTTGCGCCCGGGAAGGCTGGACAGAAAAATCCGTGAGTAGAGTTTTCTGTATGTTGGTGTAGTTCTGTGCCTCGCTCAGTTGCAAAGATAATGATATTTTTTCCTTTCATTTTTGCCGAGATCTCTGTAATGGGTTAATGAATCCGTAATTTCTTTGTATCCTGGAAGATTATCTGAGTATTATGTTTTTCTTTTCCTTTCTGATACAAAAGAGGCTGTTACAGAAATTGCAGACGAATGTTTGCTGAGAGCAATGAAGATATGGGCTGAAATTGTATCTCCTTAGAATAGTCTTAGCTTTTTGTATTTATTTATTAATTATATATTTGATTTGTAACCTGCCTTTCCACCAAGAAAATGATGCTCAAGGCAATCCAATGTTTGAATTTTACTTCTGTAAGTTGAGGGATGTTGTTGAATCTTGTTCCTGTATGTTAATTGATGTGTACGTCTTACTGTGGGGTCTGTTGACTGGATCCATCAATTGATCGGTAATAATTGAAAGAGAGCTTTCCCTCCCCCTCCTCTAGATATTGATTTGCCAAATGAACAAGCCAGGTTAGACATACTGAAGATCCATGCCGGTCCTATAACGAAACATGGAGAAATAGGTAAGCACCCAGGGCTTTATGAGGAATGCTTCTTGGCAAATCATGTGCTGCTTTTCATGTTCAGGTACATCTGTGATGAATGGAAGCGATTGCAACTTGCTGCCTCTTTCAGGGTGGGAACAGTCACTCACACTATAGCTTCTTTAAGTGTATTTCTGTGTCATTTTTGCTGAGACATGTTCATGTGTTGTATTTCTTCATTGCCTGCTTCTCCTCCCGAGGGGCTCGCAGTAGTATAATAGATACAGCTTTCACTGGATGGAGTTGCTCCTTGATCTGGCGTTACTTCTAGATCAGGGGTGCAGAACCGCAGGCCCAGGGCCCAGATCCAACCATCCAGGTTTCCCCATAGGCCCATGCCCCTGACCACGGGTTGTGTGGTGTCTTCCTAGCTTTTGTCAGCTTTTCCCCTCTCCGAAAGCTGAAGTCAATGGCGGTAAGAGATTTGAGCCCAAATATGCTAGCATTTTCTCTATTGTGCCGTACCCCATTTGTCTTTGGCCCCGTGCACCACTGAAGTGCAGCCTCGAGAGCTTCTCTGAAATGGAATTTGACCCTCAGTCTGAGAGACTCAGCACCCCTGTAAGAAATGCTGAGGTTATGGAAGCACCTTCTACTAGCCTCGGCTGGTCCACCACTTGCACCCTTTCCTGAAGAAGCTGGGTCTGGCCTTCGTCATTCATTCTCTAGCAACCTCAAAACTGGACCAGTGTAACATGGTCTATGCAGGTCTGCCTTTGAAAGCGTCTGGATACTTAATAATGCTGCTGCCAGGTGAGTGCTTAGATCCATGATTCCAGAATGGGCCCTCCCACTTGCACCATTCACCATCTGAGGTCTTGCTCTGGGTCCCTCAAGCCGACTAAGGTTTGGCAAGTGGGAACAAGGAATGGCCCTTTTGGGCTGTCAGGACAAGGGAGGTTTGTGTGAGCCTGACACTACAGGCCAGCCTTCACCAGCCTGGTGCCCTCATGAGAACCTAAGAAGAGCCCTGATGCTCAATCACACCAAGGGTCCATCCAGTCCAATATTTAGTTCACACAGTGTCCAACCGGCTGGCTGTGGGAAGCTCACAAGCAGGCCGTAAGTGCAGCAGCACCCTCCCGCCCATGTTCCCCAGCAACTGGTCTACATAGGCTTACTGCCTCTGTTATTAGACGTTGCGTATAGCCATCAGGACTAGGAGCCCCTGATGGGAATGATGGGAGTTGTAGTCCAACACATCTGGAGGACACCAGGTTGGCAAAGGCTCCTAGATCACTTGAGCTGATCATTTGTTCATTGTGCGGATCATGATATTTTATCACGTTGTTTGGTGTTCTTACGGTTACTTGTATCCTCATGCTGTTGGCCACTTCGAGACACTGTAGCGAAAGAAAAGTGGGATAGGATTTTTTGATCTAAATATGTGGGGTTACCCTTTCCTTTAGGGTCCTGACAAAAAAACTCTGTGAAAAATCGGCTGGACTGAGGGTGTGACTGGCTCAAAGCTACTGATCAGTTGCATGGCCGAGTGGGAACCTGGGTCCAGCCTCCTCTCTTTTATTTGATTATTTGATCCATTACACCGTATGAGTGCGTACTCATGTTTCATGCTGATGGAATAGTAAAGCTGGCATAACCAAGCTCATAACTGGCCCAGTAGCTATACCTGATTGTGGGATCTGCTGCAGACGGCGCTCCGTCACATGTTAAAAATGCTATATATATGGCATTCGGAAACAAAGGGTTGTAGCCCAGGTTAGCCCTACATAGAGTCACAACATTGAAATGGAGCAACCTAAGTTAGTCATGACTAAAGTTCCATTCATTTCACTGGGCCTACTCTGTGTAGAGATAACATTGGATAAACCCCCATGGAGTTCAAATTTTTCTGATACTGTTTGCAGTTCAGTGTTCTGATTAACCGAGCCATTTGTGTCGTTTTACAACTAGATTATGAAGCAATTGTGAAACTTTCTGATGGCTTTAATGGTGCTGATCTGAGAAATGTCTGTACTGAGGCAGGTAAGCTGAGATCCTTGCTGCTTTCCATTTTCCTTATCCCTTGGTTTTAATGAATGGAGATCCATTTTAAGCACCAGTCATTTATGACATACAGCAGCGTGGATAAAGGATACACAGGTGGCTCTACTGCATCTTGTAAAGGTTACCTGCGGGATCGCCTTCTCCTGTACAATCCACCCCGCACACTTAGGTCCTCTGAGGAGAACTTACTTCAGTCAGCCAAAACTAGGCTGACAACTGTTACCCAGAGGCCCTTTTCTTCTGTCGCCCCCAGACTGTGGAATGGCCTGCTGGGAGATTTGTCAATTTAACACTCTCTCCGAGTTTAAGAAAGCTATAAAATCTAGCCTCTTCCAGTAGATAAATTTTAAACCAAGAATTTTAAGATGTCTTGACTGTTTTATATGCCCTTTTAATTAATTGTATGTATTTGATCTATATTGTATTGAACTAATGTTGTTCCCCGCCTCGATCCAAAGGGAGAGGCGGGTAATAAATAAACAAATATATCATCATTATTATTATTATTATTATTACATCATCTCTTTCTCGCTCGTGGCGGTTTTTCTAGACGGACATGACGGGCTTTGCCAAGTTATGCTGTCTTTTACAGATTCAGGAATTTCCTGACAGTTGAGCATGTTTTAAGCATGACTGCTTTCTGGATGTTAGTGTGGAATTATTATTATTATTATTATTATTATTATTATTATTATTATTGGGAATCTTGCATGTTTGTGGGCCCTGGATTGTTGCCACTTGAACTAGAACACACAGAGCCAGCTTCATGAACCAGGCCGCCTCTGTGTGTCCCCAATTTTTTCACCCTCTCACAGCTTGCTTCTCAAACTCTGTCTCTGCAGGCATGTTTGCCATTCGTGCTGACCATGACTTCGTAGTTCAGGAAGACTTCATGAAGGCGGTTAGGAAGGTTGCGGATTCCAAGAAGCTGGAGTCTAAACTCGACTACAAGCCCGTTTAAACGTAACTGTGATTTGTGGCTGATTGACTGCATGGGAAACCTGGGGGCTTCATAGGTGAAATGAGAAACAAACAATATCCCTCGATTGTGTTCTTATTGCAAGTGTCTGTATTACACCGGCGAGTCGGCCAGCCGTTAACAATAATGACAAGCTTGCCACAGGAGAGTATGTGGCATTCTGAAAACAAGATAGCCTTCCTTACAACCCCACTGAAGTGCAGTGTGAAATGTGCTCTTGGAGGCTGGCTTTATAAAATGTACCAGGTTTGTTCCGTTTGGCAGATTTTAAGGCAGTGCGTTTCTTACTTTATATCATTTTTTCTTTTCCCCTTAAACTGTTAAATAAACTTGTTTAAATCCGATTTCCTCAGTTTACTATAGAGCAGAGTGGGCAATGTGTACATGATGGACAAAGGCTGCACGATTTGTAATATCTTGTTCAAATCCAAAGAGTCCTGGCTTTCCTTGAAACACTGTTTAAACAACCCATCGGTTGTTGTTTTATGCAAACTGGGCCACTGTGTATCAGACATGGCCTCTTGGTTGAGTACAATGTATGATTTATTACCTATGAGGGGAAAACATGTCCATTAGAATGAGAGCAGCAAGAATTCAGATGGACACTTTTAGGATCAGTCTGACATTTTTATTTTAAAAATTATAGTGTATAAAGCTTTACCAATGCAACATTTGATGTGGGAAAATATTGGATGAATCTGAGCTGTCATCTTTAGGAACTTTTTTGTTTAAAGTGGCTAAAATTCTCAGTTACAAATAATGGTGAAAATACCCTGCAAGGAGAAGGGGAGGGAATATACTGGGCAGTTCATGCAATTGCCTTGGGTTAAATAAACTGTGGTGGATTGTTTAAGCCGTGGTGCTTTCTGGATGCCAAATACCTATACTTCTTCTTCGTGGTCTCTGTGCATCACACATATGGGCTCGCGCCGACGCCGAGCCCGCTTCCGGGAAACTTAATTAGCTTAGACATTTTGGTGGGAACCCCTCCCCCCATCATCCTATCGCGCATGCTCAGGGTTCCCACTGCTCCTTTACCTCAGTTCTTCTTCGACCGCTTCGCCGTTAGCCTCGCGGGAGACTTCTCCGGTACGTTCGTACCTGTTTTGAGAGAAAGAAGGATAGTTATAGTTAGCTTAGGCTGTTTTATCTTCAGTATAGTTAGTATAGTTCTAGTTCAAAAAAAAAATTAGATTTAATAGATAGTTATCGGATATTCAATTTAATTAAGGCGGCTCGCCATCTTATGGCGCAGACCGCGTTGTTTAGACGTTGCTCGCGGTGTAGTGCCAAAATAGCCCTCACCGACGGACACTCTCTCTGCCTAATCTGCCTAGGAGAGGCCCACGTCGTGGACTCTTGCAGCCATTGCATGCGATTTTCCAGGCAGACCAGAAGAAATAGGTCTGACCGCCTCCGTAGTCTGTTGTGGACGAAGGCATTATCAGCGGTCGATCAACCGCGTCCCTCCATGATGCACAGAGGGGTTTCTGGGGAGAGTCGCAGCCTCTCGAGCCCAGCATCTCCGGGTTCCCCCCGATTAGGGGCGGCAGCACCGGCATCGTTACCGGGCATCTCACCGGCCTCCTCCCCACCTCCGGTAAAGAAGGCCAAGAAATCGAAGCCCAAGAAAACTTCGAAGACGATCGGTCCGGTTGCAACATCGTCGAAACAACCGTTGTCGATACCGTCTACGACGTCGAAAAAGTCTACATCACGTCCGTCATCGATGCCGTCTTCGGCATCGGTTAAAGTGGTCGCCATGGTCCATAAGTCTTCGTCGGTACCGACCCAGTCATCGGCACCGACGCACCGATCGACGTCGATTGCCTCGACGTCACAGACATCACAGCGGGCTGAAGTTTCCCCGGCCCCTGCTGCATCAAAGCGACGAACACCCTCCGTGTCTTCTCTACTGCGTACGCCGTCGACGCCGAGAGCGCAGCCTCCGCAGACAGCCACTCTGTCGCCCTCTCGATCGTTGCCCTCTCCAGGGCCGATGCCCATCCTCATTACATCGGATACCGAGCGCACAGTACCGACACAGCTATCATCGCCGAGTCGACAGCAGGAACATCGACATCGAACGCATCGCTCTCGCTACCGTTCATCGCACTCGTGGTCACGTTCTCGATCGCAGTCTCGATCACGAGACTGGGATGCCTACTCAGAATGTTCCCGCGGGTCGGACCGTAGTCGGTACCGCTTCGATCCATACACGGGACATCGGATCCGGGAGGTGCAGTCACCGCCGCCTGTCCCGCCGCGAAGGACCACCTCACTGAGTCGGCCCTCGACTCGACGTCGAGGCACCTCAACATCGACCGCAACACGCCGAACGCCAATTCAATCGCCACGACACCGACAGCCCTCTCAGTCCTTTGAGGACTATGTATCAGACACGTCTTCAGCTCCATCGCCCCGTCCGTCTGAGCCATCTCCTTTGGACACTGTAGGTACCGAAGATCGCGCCTCGCCAACGATGGAGATGGGCAGCTTCTCAGACCAGATGCTGAGACTGGCTCAATCCCTAAATATCGAGTGCCAGCAGCCAGCTGACGAGTCGGACGATGGCATATATGATGTCATGTATACAGAGCCATCACCTCAATTAACTCTGCCAATGGTTAAGGCATTGTTGAAAACGATCAAACAGTCTTGGGAGCATCCAGCCACTATTGGTCCAACTTCCAAGCGCCTTGATGCCATCTATAAGGTGAAGGAGGCGCAGGCACCTTTTCTCTTCCAGCATCCGAAGCCAAATTTGGTTGTGGTAGAGGCAGCGCAGGGCAGGTCAGGTAGAGCGCATTCCGCCCCAACTGACAAAGAGGGGCGAAAGCTCGACTCCTACGGGCGTCGTATTTATGCTTCTACATCGTTGGGCATAAAAGTAACTAACTATATGGCGCTAATGGCGCGTTATCAACTATTCCTTTGGGAAAAGATTTCATCATTAACGGATTACCTCCCGGACGACCAACGAGAACTCGCTCGGGTCTTCCAGGCAGAGGCAGTTAGGTTGTCCAAACAGGAATTGACAACAGCGCGACATCTGACGGACTGTGTCTCTAAGGCCATGGTTGGTGCGGTTGCTTTACGTCGTCATGCGTGGTTGCGTTCAGCATCTCTACCGCAGGAAACCAAGAACAGAATTGAAGACCTTCCTTTTGACGGGGAGGGCCTCTTCAATACAGACACGGACACCACTATGGATACGTTGCACAAAGCTAGAATGACAGCTAGGAAAATGGGTTTTCAACAACCCCAGCAGTCTTACCGGCCTAGGAAATGGTATAGGCCAGTCCCGTACCAGCCACGGCCGCAACAGGACAGGGCGCAACAGTATCAACCTACCTCGACCCAATCTTATCAGCCGCAGAAGTCGACGCCGCGCTTCCAGCAGCGCAGCAAACAACAGCAGCATAGCAAGCGTCGTCTTTGACTTGGCGCCACCTCTTATCTGCAGCAACGCCAACAGACTTCAGCCCTTTCTGCAGGCCTGGGCGTCAATAACATCAGACGCTTGGGTTCTAAACATCATAGCAGAGGGCTACAAAATAGAGTTCGAAGTCCCTCCTCAACTTGGCATCATAAAAATTACACCGCCCTCGGTGACTCTGGCACAGGAAACAACCACACTCCTGCGCAAGGCGGCTATCACGAGGGTGCGAAGATGTCATCTCCGTACAAGGTTTTACTCCCGTTATTTTACGGTGCCAAAAAGGGACGGGGGACTTCGTCCTATTATGGATCTCAGAAGTCTGAACAAGTTCATACTGCCCAAGAAATTTCGCATGGTTACCGTGGCATCTGTACTGCCTATGCTAAAGAAGGGCGACTGGTTCACGCTAATAGACCTAAAGGACGCCTATTTTCACATCGCTATTCATCCTGCCCACCGACACTATCTGCGATTTGTCATTGGGCACCAGGCATACCAGTTCTCCGTCCTTCCCTTCGGCCTAAAGTCTGCACCAAGAGTATTCACCAAGTGCATGTCGGCGGTATGCGCGCACCTGCGATCACACAACATCGACTTGTATCCTTATCTGGACGATTGGCTGATCGTCTCCAATTCCAGAAGCCAGGCGCTTGCCGACGTCCACGAGGTCATCTCTCTTCTGTCGTCGCTTGGGCTGCAGATAAATTACAAAAAATCCATCACTCAACCATCGCAGCGACTGCAATTTATAGGCGTTACCCTCGACTCTACCATGGGAAGGGCTTTCCTCCCTACAGACAGAATAACGGTTCTGCAGCAGCTCTCATTAACTTTGCAAGGCCATCCTCGTGCCTCAGCATTCGCAATTCTAAGGTTGCTAGGGTTGATGGCAGCAGCCGTGTTCGTCGTCCGTTGGGCGCGGCTTCGGATGCGCCCCCTCCAGCAGTTCCTGCTCCAACGTTACTCGCCTCTGCAAAACCCACACCAACTAATACTTACCATTCCGCGACTGGTCAGAGAGTCTCTCCGATGGTGGTCGATCTTACACAACCTTTGCCAGGGCATGCCCTTTGTAACGCGGGGGCCGTCTCACGTAGTTACAACGGATGCCTCTCTCGATGGATGGGGCGCTCACCACGGCAACCTGCTGACGCAAGGAAGATGGTCACCTTCAGAGACTCGCCTTCACATCAATATGTTGGAACTTCTAGCAGTCAAAAAAGCCTTACGTGCATTTTTACCTCGCCTACAGGGGCATCATGTCCGTATTCTGACCGACAATACCACAGTGGTGTGGTATCTGAACAAGGAGGGCGGAACCCGGTCGCGCCGCCTCCTTCGACTTGTGATGGACATTCTGCAGTGGGCCATATCCCACAATATACTTCTTTCAGCGTTACACATTGCCGGAAAGGAGAATACCAAGGCGGATGTTCTCAGCCGGTCTTTCGCAGACACGCACGAGTGGGAACTCGCCATTCACATACTAAATCGTCTCTTCGCTCGTTGGGGGACGCCCGACATCGATCTCTTTGCGACGGCTGCCAATGCAGTGTGCCCGGCGTATTGCTCCAGAGCGGGCATAGGAGAGGCATCGCTAGGAGATGCTTTTCAATGGGACTGGTCAAAAGGTCTTCTCTACATCTTCCCGCCATTTCCACTGGTTGCCAGAGCAGTGACCACGGTTAGGCGCAACAATTCGGACGCTATAATGATAGCCCCGTGGTGGCCAAGGCAACCTTGGTTCACGTCGCTACTCAGACTGGCGAGAGCGGAGGTTTGGAACCTACCTTGCCTCCCCGACCTTCTGTCTCGAGAGATGGGCAAAATTCTTCATCCCGATGTCCACTCTCTACACCTGACGGCCTAGAGAATCCGTCGTCTTGGAGAATCCTCGACCTCCCAGAGCGAGTAAAATCTATTTTAGAGGCCTCACGTAAGCCCTCCACTAGGCTGTCGTATGATAGAAAATGGAAGCGTTTTCAAGAGTATGCGACTCTTAATGACTTTGATTCTTACACATCGGGCATGCCCAGCATCATCTCCTCCCTTTATTCTTTACATGCCCAAGGCCTAAAACCAGCTTCCATTAGGGTCTACCTGTCTGCAATTGCAGCCAACCATGGTATGGTGAACGGTTTTTCTGTCTTTACCCACCCGATGGCAAGAGCTTTCTTAAAGGGTTTGCAAAACTTGTTTTCCTCTATTCGTCCGGTGGTTCCACAATGGAGTCTCTCTGTCGTGCTCACAGTCCTCACATCTAAGCCCTTTGAACCATTGGCTACGATTGATATTCGTTTATTGACTCTTAAAACTATGTTCCTAGTTGCCATCACGTCTGCGAGACGTGTTTCGGAGTTAGCAGCACTGCTGATAGACCCTCCCTACTTACAGTTTTTTAGGGATAAAGTAGTATTACGTATGGACCCCATGTTCATTCCTAAAGTTTCCTCCTCGTTCCACGTAAGTCAAGACATTGTCTTACCCACGTTCTTCAACCCCTCGTCAGACCCCTTGTCGTCAAAGTTACACGCTTTGGACGTTAGAAGAGCGTTGGCTTTCTATAAGTCAAGAACTGAGTATTTTCTAAAGTCCCGTAAATTGTTCATTTGTTATGGAGGCGTGACTAAGGGATTGGCGGTATCCCCACAGCGCATCTCCAAGTGGGTTGTGGAAACCATTGTCCTGGCTTACAAGATTGTCAATAAAGACCCTCCCTTTCATCTGACAGCGCATTCTGCCAGAGCGCAGGCGACCTCTTCGGCCTTGCTCCATGGCGCCTCGCTCACTGACCTCTGCAAAGCAGCCACTTGGTCTAATGCTTCTACTTTTGTTAAGCATTATTGCCTGGATGTCAGGGCCAGACAGGACTCCTCGTTTGGTAGAGCGGTCCTCTCCTCGATTTGCCAGTGACCAACCAGCATGCCTACCCACCTCCGGTAAGTCTCTGCTTGTTATTCGCCCATATGTGTGATGCACAGAGACCACGAAGAAGAAATGCAGGTTGCTTACCTGTAACTGTAGTTCTTCGAGTGGTCATCTGTGGTCAAATATGTTGGATGACAACTTTCATCATTCCCAGTCAGGGATGATGGGAGTTGTAATCTACATCTGGAGGGTATCAGGTTGGAGAAGGCTGGAATAGAGATTATTGCACTAGTCACTCTTGTTCTCTGACTAATACACCTGCAGTACAGATCGATGAGAGACAAATCTAAGCAGAATATTCATTTTAAACATTTTTATGCTGCCTGTCAGGACAAAGTCTTCATAAGATCAGCAGTTTCAAAACAATACAGTCTCTAAAACTAAACAGCAGGTAACCAACCAGTAGCCAGCATAGAAACGTTCAGGGGAAAACTGAACAAAACAAGTCTTCAGGGTCTGTTTAAACTCACCCAAGGAGGGCTTCCCTTCCCAGAGATTCAGATCTCTCGAAAGGGAATTCCACAAATATCAGGCCATCACTGCAAAAACACCACCATCCTGATTTTTCCTTGGTGGGAGATCAGCGAGCAGTGCTTCTGAGGGTGGGCTTAAGGCCAGTCATGTTCATACAAGCTGCAGGCGGTCCCAAATTGTAATGGTCAGGACTGGCATTTGGAATGGGGCTCAGGAATAAATTGGTAATCAATGTAGATGATGGATGATGACAGCAAATTGTCTACCTCTGGCTAGCATCTGGGTGGCCATTTTTGTACCACCTGGAGTTTTCCAACTGTCTTCAAAGACATCCCTGTGTTATGAAGGGAACCTTACAGTAGTCCCTTCTAGTTGTAACCAGCGCATGTGTAACTGAGGCCTGGTCCACTTTCTTCGGGGAAGGGTGCAGCTGGCGTTGTAACTGAAACCGGCAAAAAGTACTTCTAGCCATCAGTGCTAACTGCACCTCCACAAGTCGCACCAGGAGTACACGATAGATGGGGCATCAGACCCCTGCAGTGCCCTCTGATGGGCGAGGCTCTAAAACGAGGCATTTTTGGGCAACTAGAGTACTACTCAGACCCAGTTCCCTTGTCAATAAGCTGCATTTCCTCTTGCTGATCATCTTCTATAACCTGCCCTTCTGCTGGAGCAAATACTTAAAATTGCAGCACTGCCCTAATGCCTTCTTGAAAACTGCTAAACGTTGGGATTTAGTTAGCTTTATTCCCCGGAACTGCCGCACAGAAGCCGTGCAAACAATAAGAGGCCAAGATTTTAAGGCCTTCACACAAGTAGTAAAAACATGCAACGCTAATGGTTGACTGTTGGTAGATTAAAGCATTTGGACAAGGCAGTGCTGCTGATTGGCTGCCGTCCAGCCTGTGGGCCATGAAATGACCTATATTTACTCCCCTGAATGTGCACGGGAACTGATGCGCAGTCGGAAAAGGGCAAATGGAATATGCAAAGTGTTTGGAGATTGCAACACTCGGTGGCTGCTTTTAAGCTAGGGCCTGTGCTTATTTTCTAAAAAGAGTAGGCTCAGGCTCAAGCTGCAGTAGATAATGTTACAATTTCGGCTGAGATTGGCCTGCCTAAGAACACCCAGTGAGTGCAGAGTTGACATAAGATTTGAATCATGGCCTTGGTTCACAGTTCAGTTGCGTAGCCACTACCATAGCTCTTTATAAATGTTTAATTTATATAGAAACATAAGAAGAGCTGTGCTGAATCAGACCAAGGTCCATTTCGTCCAACTTTCTGTTCACACAGTGGCCAACCAGCTGTCCGCAAAGGACACGAGTGCAACAGCACGCTCCCACCCATGTTCCCCAGCAACTGGTGTACATAGGCACATAGTTCACAGCAGCTGCCCCGATATAGAGGTAGCACACAGCTATCAGGACTAGTGGCCCTTGATAGCCTTCTCCTCCAGGAATGTATCTAACCCCCTCCCCTTTAAAGCCATCCAAATTGGTGGCCATCGCCACATCTTGTGGCAGTGAATTCCATAGTTTGACAATGTGCTGTTTGAAGAAATCTTTTTATCTGTCCTGAATCTCCCACCAATCAGCTTCATGGGATGACCCCCGTTGAGTTCTACTACTAAGGAGAAAAAAGTCTCCTTGCCCACTTGTTCCACACCATGCATAATTTTGTACACCTCCATTACGTCTCCCCTTAGCCTTTTTTCTAAGCTATATAGTCTCAGATGTTGCAAGCTGTCCTCTTAGGGAGTTGTTCCAGCCCCTTGATTATTTTAGTTGCCCTTTTTCAACTCTACACTTTCCTTTTTTTAGGAAAGCACTGTACAGTTTTCCAAATGTGGTGGTCGCACCATAGATTTTTATAAGAGATATATGATTGTGGCAGTTTTATTTTCAATAAGGAGAGGTGACAAAAGCTGAAGCCTGTCCAGGAATCCGGAGAGCCTTTCCCTCTTCTCCAACTAGTTCCTGTATAAAGTGCGGGAGAGGCACTCTGCATATGCTCAGAAGCACAATTATATGTACTCTAAAAATGGACGTTTCAATGTGTCCTAGAGATAAACATTTAAACAATTGCAATAAAAGGTTGACTCTAAACAAGCCCTAGGGAGGACGCGGAGCATTAGCAAATGCTCATAAATAGCCAACAGGCTAGAATATCTCTGGGCCTTGCCCAAAAGAGAAGCACGATTGGTACAGAGCAATCTTGGATTGGTCTAATATTTGTTGGCAGCATGAAGAAGGATTTGGCTTACACTCATCTCTTCCTTAGCCAAAATGAAAATTATCCAATTCTAAAATTCATACAGAGCAACGCAAGTTCCAAATGTATTTTTAGTAAGCAGTAACTAAAATCCAAAACCTACACCTTGCATGTTCATTTCGGACTTGGTTTTATCCGCTTACTATTCAACTAGTGTGGCTGAATATTAACATATCTGCTTAATATTCAACAGGTGTGAGGTGTTGTTTTTGCTATAGATAAGAGAACTGGCTTGTATCAGTGAGGGCAAGGAAGTAAATATGGGAGTGAAAATTAATACAGTCCTATACATAGTTCCTGGTAGACAGCCACTCGCCTTTATGCTTGAGGAGTGGGGTTAAGAATACTTTAAATGAATCAATGTGCTGGGATGGCCTTCAAATAGAGGGCTGTCCTGTGTAAAGTGAAGCACATGGCCAACATAAGAAGGATGCAGTTTTTTTCCACAAACCCCACAATTAACTTCTGGAACTCACTGCCACAGAAGATGGTAGTGAGGGTCACAGATGTTTATTTAATTATAATTTTTAGGTATTACCCAAATTCATGGAGGAAGCAGTCTTTGGCTTGCAGCCAACGTTAGCCCTACTCAGAGTAGACCCATTGAAATGAATAGGACTTCGACACCTGAAGTCCCATTCCTTTCAATGGGCCTACTCTGAGTAGGGCTAACATTGGCTGTAAGCCAGCGTGGCGAAAACACGCCGAAGGGACCCGCTCCATGAATACTGCGTCCGACTGGAAAGGCAGGTTCAGGGGGCGTCACTTCTGATGCCGATCTCATTTCGCCTTTTTCCCGCCTTTTCCTCCATTCGCGCACGAGAGAGCGCAGCGGCTCCGACCGCTTCGCGCATGCGCTCATCCGCGGGCGCGTCGGGGCGAGGGAGAGCTTTCCTCTTTCCCCCGCCCTCCTCCCGTATCTCCCTATGCAACCCCCACCCCACGGGACCTTGAGGCCCGGCCCGGCCCCGCCCTCTCCCCTGGTAGAAGGGAGGGTTCGCTCCGCCCTTCTTTTTAGAATGTTTTTAGGATGTTTTAGGATGTTTTAATGATGTTTTAGGATGTTTTAATGCAGTTTTAATAATATTTGTCATGTTTTAATTAGTTTTATGTATTTTATCATGCTGTTGTTCCCCGCCTCGATCTAGATGGAGAGGCGGGTAAGAAATAAATCGTTATTATTATATTATTATTATTATTATTATGGCCCATCCTCGGGCCACGCCCCCTTCTTCCCGGCCGGCTCGCGGCAACAAGCGGCGGTTGGTGAAGGAGGGATTAGCGCGCGTGCGTGCGCGCGCAGGGAACGCGCGCGTGTGTGCGCGTGCGCGCGCGGCCGTTGGTGAAGGAAGTCGCGAGGCAGGGGGAGAGAGTGAGGGAGTGACCGGCCGACCGGCCGCCTCAGGGGGGGAGGGGCCGCGAGCCAGCCCAGCCAGCAGCATGGCGGCCGGGCGCGAGCCGCCCCTGCTGCCGCCGCTGCCGCCGCCTCCCACTCCTCTTCCTCGGTCCACGGCCGCCGCCGCCGCTCGAGCGCCGAGGCCCGCCGACCGCCACCCTCTGCCCCGCTGACCGCCTGAGAGGAAAGAGACGGAAGGAAGGAAAGGAGGGCGCGAGCCCCGCCGGTGCTCGGCCCGGCCCATCCCGGCCATGGAGCCCGCCAAGCCGGTCTTCCCCGAGCTTCCTCAGCCCAAAGAGGACTCCGAGGTGAGGGTTCACACGGACACGCGGGAGGGAGGGAGGGAGCGCGCCCGTCTCCGTCCGTCTCCGTGTCGTCGCCCTGTGACTCCCCCCACTCGGGACTGGAGATGGGGCGGGGGGCTCGTCACACCTCCAGGCACGCCCCGTTACAAATTGGGAGGTGGGGGGGCACACGCGGGCACAGGTGTCCCATTGGCAAGGGGCAGAGAAATAACCTTTCCGTCTCTGCCCCTTGTGGGATATTTCCCCTTCTCCCTGTTAAATTTAGTGTCCGTGTGAATGAGTGACCGGGGAGAGCGCCCTCCATGGACTGTGCCTGCACGTGGGTGTCCTTTGATGCTGCCTCTATCCACGGATTAGACCTGAGGCTGAAGGGGGAGGGGGAGGTCGGACTTAATTCGATCCATCGTTGTTTTCCGTTTCCCTCCATGCTGTCACTGTACATGGACAGAACTACACTTGTAACCTGCAGTACCTTCTAGGACAGTGGTCTTCAACTGGTCCAGATCTGGGACCTACCTCGGACTCCCAACCTGCAACATGGGACCCACTTTCGCAATTTTCTACATGCCCAACATGGTGGCAGCAGCAGCAGCTTTCCTACAACCCATTTCAGCTGATCTCACAACCCACCAGTTGAAGACCACTGTTCTAGGACAACCTTCCCCGTCATATACACCTGGACGTGAGAGGGCGCAAGAAGAGGGATGTTGTGGGCTTTGCATTCCAAATGTGTTGGACTACAAGTCCCATCATTCCCAATGAGAATGAAGAGAGTTGCAGTCCAATGTATGTGGGGGACACCCGGTTAGGGACAGCTGTCCAAGAAAATCTCAGAACTTGCCTCTTCTTCCACCCTCTCAAGTATGGGTGTATATGACAATTCATTCACCCTCCGCTCTCTGGGAAACACTAAAACCTACATAAATGCAGAGTTCTTGTTAGATTTGCTTGTAAGCCTTTTGACCTCTTCTCCACAATTAACGAGTCCTCATTTTTCTTTCTGTATTTGTGGGGTCCTGAGCACAAGGGTTTGTTGTTGTTGTTTGTTGCCCAATGGCATTTGGTTGTATTTTTTGGTTAATCCTGTAATATCCCTTCATAGACCAGAAGGTGTTTCCTTGTTTTTACTCGATGTAAACGTAGTGACCTAAACTTGAAGGGTTTTGTTAATGTTTCCACTTAATGCAGAAGTCCTAGGTAGCACTAGCGCAACCCTTGTTAATCTTCTCTATATATTAAAGACTTCCACTCATAAGGTCTCTTTCTCCTTCAGAGGTTCCCACTTTCAGATACAGCTTACTGTGCAGCTTTTGTTGTTGGATTGTCCAAACCTGGGCGACATGGCTTATTGGAGGGGGAACAACCCGCAAGTAATCCATGGGCTGCTCTTGGGTTATTTGAGCGTTGTTTCTACCTCTAACAAGCCATGGATGACATGACAAGCTTCACCTAGGTGGATAATTAGGTAAATGGTGCCTGGTAAGCAGCACGGCTTAAACAAGTTACTGTGGCTTGTTTAAGCCACAGTGATCATGCGAACCATGTCAATCTCATACAGGGCCAGGGAACCTGTGGCCCTCCAGAAGTTTGATTCCACTTCCTGTTAGCCTTAGCCAGCTTGGCCAGTGGAGAGGGATGATGAGATTAGTAGTTCATCAACTTCTGGAGGGGCACATGATCTCCAGCTGTTGTCCAATAGATGAACTACAAAAGTAAAAAGAACTGGTAAGGGATGTAAAAAATAAGTAAATGCATTTAACAATTCTTTATAAAGTTAAATAATACCTAGAAGAGGGGTGGGCAAATTGTGACCCTCCAGAAGTTTTGACCTACAACTCCCTATCAGCTCTAGCTAGCCTAGCCCATAGTGAGGGATCCTGGGAGTTGTCGGCCAAAACATCTGGAGGGGCACAAGATACCCACCCCTGATCTACAGGGAAGAGGGGTGACCATCATAAGAATTGCTCTGGGGATTTATTTGAAGGGGTGATTTAAATTCCTACAACAAAATAAATAAAAGCAGTGTGTCCACTGACTGACATATTCATGAAAATATTAGCAGATACGTATAATGTACAGTTAATGTACAGAATTTTGGCCTAGTCTGAGGTAAATCTTCACGTTTTCCTTGAAAGTTGGACACACTGCCCATCTCTCAACATTTGCTCTCCCTGTTATTGTGAACTGCTGAGGGATTTTATTATATTTAATGATATACAAATGTCACAAATAAAAAATATAGTTTATTCTGTCCTGCTGCTGCTTTTTTTGTTTCGCGTTCATGCTACACTTTGTTAGTGTCCTCCATTTTCTTTCAGAATCAGGAGTAATCTAACTGAAATATGTTTCGCCATCTCCATTTAATTAAACAATAGTTGCCATTAAACTTAGAATGTAAAGTTTCCCCCTTGCCTCAAATCAACCAACGATATGGTCTATCGTCCTCTCTGACATCACAGGATGTAGCAGCCAAAGGCTGTGACATCAAAGATCTACTGTGGCATCAAAGGACCTGTTGCAGGCCCCAGTTAAATTGATACAGCTGATCAAGTTGGTTGGCTTTAGGAACTTAGATAACCAGAGTATGAGGCTAAGGAAGGTCCTGTAGTTCTTTTGGAGGCTGTGTTGGAACTAGGTTCCAAACCTTAAAAATGCTGCAGAAAAGGCTTGGTATGTTGAACTACTTGGCAAAAGGGTTTATGTAGATAA
Source organism: Anniella stebbinsi (assembly GCA_029215795.1). NCBI lineage: Eukaryota > Metazoa > Chordata > Lepidosauria > Squamata > Anniellidae > Anniella > Anniella stebbinsi. Next base: position 369,211,501 of record JARDYH010000001.1, read on the forward strand.
TTTTTCAAATCAAACTTTATTTACAGTCAAACAGACCGTCCGCCAAAAAAGTATAGTTCTCTTATATACATACATGTAAAAAGGGCACAGTTAAACATTCATTTGAGTTCTACAGCGAATCGCTAAACAGAGAAATTTGGATACTTGGAGGGTAATATACTTATTAGTGCCCTGAAGGAGATTGATCGCCAGGATCTCCCCGGCACGACCCGGGAGACACTGTAATCAGATGCAGTATATCATTCCTGACTTCGTTGTAAAAATTGCAAGAAAATAATACATGTTCAATAGACTCCACCTCAATGTTAATACATGGACAGTTTCTGCTTTCTACTGGAGTTTTTTTAAAATCTGCACTCTAGCAGTTTGGAGGGTAGAACATTAAATCTGGCCAAGGTAAATGCTTTTCTGTATTTTGGGACAGTTAACCATTTCAGATATGCAATTTCTCTTTATAAGTATCAGTAAGACCCCATTGAAGTTGTATGAACAACGAACGAGTTGTAATAATTGTGAACAATTCTTTCAATATGACAAAGGTTTTTTTAATGCATTTCAACAGTTATGAAGATAGGCATAAGGCAGAGGAGACAGGCATATAGTGCAGGAGATCCAGGTGTTCAGGAGTGTTGGGGGAATATCATTTGCTTCATATTTCTGTAATAGAAATCACTAAGACAGTTCATACATGTGTATATGCTGCATTGAGAGGGGAGGAATGTCACCATTTTGCCAATCTTCAAATAAAGGTTTATTTCCATGGAGTTGAGGAAGTATTTTGAGGGATAACTAGTATGATTAAGACTTCAGTGACCTTAAGCGTGCATTTCAAGACATAATTCTCAGGTTAGGAATAATGTCTTTATTATTATCCGTTCGGATGGTGTGTTTGTACATGAATCTTTTATTAATGTTCAGGAATAAAAATCATTCATTTGTGGCTTTGGGTCATTCAGTTCACCTTCTATGGTCTTTTGCAGAAAGCTTAGCTCAGCCTGGCTGGAGAGCTCCAGTTGATTGGGCTTTTATCTACTGCGGGAATGTGGCTCTCACTGCTGAGCGAAAGGGCTTGTGTCATTTGTTCATGATCCATATGCCAGCTTAGTGCAGCAAGGATATCAAAGATATATTGGCCATGGAGGGCTGCGCTTGCACCATTTTCTGTGTCCTTGCTTCTGTGTCCCAACTTAGCTGTGCATGCAATGTCTTCTGGCTTGTACCATAAAACATTATGCTCGTTTAGCTTCCGCCTGGTATTTCTCATCCATATTGTCATTACTGATACATATATTATGCTGCTTGCTGACTTAGATTATGTATTTGGCCCTATTAAACATATCCAAATGGTTAAAATATTTAAATAATTATCTCTAGCTATGAATGCTTGCCCAAATACTGGGAAGATTCACAAATTTAGAGCTTTCAGATCTGTGGAGGAAAGGAATTCTTATGCTGGGGAGGGATGGCCACAGAGTGTTGCTTTCTGTGCTCTTGCTGGGCAAGCTGGCTCCATGGCGGGTACCAATTGGTATAATGCACTCGGCACGCAACTGCGAAAACAAAAATATTTTCCAAAAATTGAGGTAAATACTTTTTTTATGTAATTGCTATTATTTGCAATTGAAAGATATAATTCACAAAAACAAACTTTTTTTTGCTGCTATTAACACAGGAAATAGAAAATATACAAAGGGAGTTTTTCAAAATAAACTGTACTGTTTTATATTGTTGTATTTTGTAATTGCTATTACTTGCAATAGAGAGATATGGTTCACAAAAACAAACTGTTTTTTTGCTACAATTAACACAGAAAATATAACAGGTATCCGGTCTCCACCCGTTTCGCGTGAAGCCAAGCTTCCTCAGATAACCACTTATGTTGTAGCTGAAAATTAATAAACAAATACATTTTAAAATTTGTATTTTTAACTTTACCTCAATAGGAGGTTGCACATTCAGTCTTATATAGTTTTATAAAATATCCAATTGTAAAAAACTTAGTGAACTCACCACCTACTCCAAGGCTATTGCCGTGGAAATAAGGAGTCGTCCTTTATGATAATTGAAGAGATTATTTTGTGGTGTTGCAAGAGGTGGTGTTGCTCTGCTAACTGCTAACAGGACTCGCATGTCTCTAGTGCAAGCAGCACATAGTATAATGACGTTGAATGAGTTGTGCAACAAATGTCTCGTGCAACAGATTGCAGAACAACTTGTGCCACATGTTCTGCAGTGGGTAGCACAGCAGTCTGAACAAGTGAAATCAAATTATTTGAATTGACGCTTGTGTAAGGATAAAAAGTGACGTTTCTATAAATGATAAAAGCTTTGTGTTTGCAGACTGACATTGGATACAACTCATTATTGTTTGTGAGGGAAGATAGGATAGATAGTGGTTAATATATAGCCCAAGCCTTTAAGCACTTCATAGGCTTGAACCAGTATGTAAGTTTGTACAACAGATGTAGGATAGTTGGTACACTTGGCCATCTGTCCCTTTATTGTAAATACGTCTTTCCATTCTGCACCAGCTACAACTTTGAATGGAGGAAGAACAGCTCCATGTTGAGCATGTTGTAGTAATCTGGACCTGAGGTTATTAAAGCATGACTGGCAATTGATAGACCTTAGCCTGGGGGGGTGGGGAGTTTAATCTTCTCATCTGAAGGAATTGGACGGAATTGTTCATAGCCACTGCTGCTATTTGAAGATCCTGATACTGCAACATATTCTGGAGCTAAATAAATAGAGGAAGTGAAAATACAACAGTCCCTCCCAAGTTACATAAATTACCATGCATCATTATTACCATTTTGTTTGTATACAGCATAATTCAGCTTGATGGCATTGCACCTTAGACACAGACTAGGTGCAAAGATTACTGTAGAGAGAGATACGAGGCCACAGCCTGCCCTATTCTGTGTCTTTTACACATTTTTCTGATCACTTATTTATATACTGTTACTAACCCGTTTACAAAACTGGGAAATTTCAAAATGGAACCAACTCCATTTCAAAAGCTTGATTAAAACATCCTTTTGCAATGACAGAAAGCAAAACTAGAAGGAGGAACCTGAGAACTACAGACCAGTTAGTCTGACATCCAACCCTGGGAAAATTTTGGAGCAGATTATAAAGAAGTCAGTCTGTAAGCACCTTGAAAACAATGCAGTGGTTATTAGAAGCTGACATGGATTTGTCAAGAACAAATCCTGCCAGACTAATCTGATCCCAATTTTGATTGGGTATTCTTCCTAGTGGACTGTGGGTATGCTGTGGTCATAGTATATCCTGACTTCAGCAAAGCTTTTGACAGAGTGCCCCATGACGTTCTGATTAACAACTAGCTAAAAGTGGACTAGACGGAACAACTATTGGGTGGAGCCACAGTTCGCTACATAATCGGACACAAAGAGTGCTGATTAGTGGCACCTTCTCAAACTGGGGGGAGGTAATGCTTGGGGTACCGCAGGGCTCAGTCCTGGACCCAGTGCTCGTAAGCATTTTTATTAATGACTTGGATGAGGAGGTGCAGGGAATGTTATTAAAATTTGCAGATGACACAAAATTGGGTGGGATCACTAATACCCTGGAAGACAGAAACAAAATTCAAAATGATCTTGATAGACTGGAGTGCTGGGCTGAAAATAACAGAATGAAATTTAATAGGGATAAATGCCAAGTTCTACACCTAGGAAAAAGAAACCAAATGCACAGTTACAAGATGGGAGATAATTGGCTCAGCAATACTACAAGTGAGAAGGATCTTGGAATTGTTGTAGATCACAAGCTGAATATGAGCCAACAAGTGTAATGTGGCTGTAAAAAAAGCAAATGCAATTTTGGGTTGCATTGATAGAAGTATAGCTTCCAAATCATGCAGAGTACTGATTCCCCTCTATTCTGCACTGGTTAGGCCCCATCTTGAGTATTGTGTCCAGTTCTGGGCACCACACTTCAAGAAGGATGCAGACGAGCTGGAGGGGGTTCAGAGGAGGGCAACGAGGATAATTAGGGGTCTGGAAACCGAGCCATATGAGGAGAGACTGAAAAAACTGGGCATGTTTAACGTTGAGAAGAGAAGACTAAGGGGAGACATGATAGCACTCTTCAAATACTCTTCAAATACATGATAGCACACAGGAGGGTCAGGATATCTTCTCGATTATCCCAGAGTGCAGGATGTGGAATAACTGAATCAAGTTACAGGAAGCCAGATTCCGGCTGGACATCAGGAAAAACATCCTGACTGTTAGAGCAGCATGACAATGGAACCAATGACATAGGGAGGTCATGGGCTCTCCCATACTAGAGGCATTCAAGAAGCAGCAGCACAGCCATCTGTCAGGAATGCTTTAATGTTGGTTCCTGCATTGAACAGGAGATTTGACTCTATGGTGTTACAGGCCCCTTCCAACTCTACTATGCTATGATTCAAGAATTTGTTAAACACTGATAAACTGCAATTCCAAGCTTCATAACTAAGCTTGCTATCTCTGGGTGGTCTAAATCCAATTATGTCACTTTTAGTTTCTGTAAGACACCTTAGTTTCTTTAGGTGCTTAATAGATAATAACTGATACTTATGTAATGTATTTATTAGAATTTGATCATATCTCTATTTTCTCTGTCTCTACATGTTATGTATTCAACGGTATTCCCCCAGTTTAATACATAATCACAGTAAGTGCCAGAGCTCTAGAAAAGCTCATCTGGAAGGAATATGTACTGTTAGAGATGAATAATATTGAATTTATAGCAACAGTATGAGTAATACTAATTGTATGTGCTCCAAAATTAATTTTCAATGCAAAACCCATTTGTTTGTATTTTAATGTGAAGCAAGACACTTGTTTTAATGAAGCAAGACATCTGTTTTAACATTTTCCAGCTTTGTAATTATTTAACTTTGTCCTATAAAAAGCATATTGCTAGGTATATAGAATGTACAAGCATTTTATCTTGCGTGAAGTATGCTTTTCAAATTGCAAATAAAAATCTGTGCATAGATGCTGGGAGTCAAATACGTCTAGTAGATGCTGGGAGTCAAATATGTCTAGTAGTTGATGCTGTATACTTGTGCTGTATATGTTGGTTGCTTCTCTGTCTTTCTAGAAGGAGCTGCTAATGTTATTCCAGAAGCATACTGTGAACAAACACAGGAGTAAATAATGTGAATTCCAACAGACAAAAATCAGACTTTGATAGAAATGTCAAAAGAAGCAGCAGGAATTTTTATTGACCCATAGATATGCTTGCATTATGAAGTAGCACCCCTGACTCATTACTAAATTTCCACTGTGGGCTGTCTCCAATTTAAAGTTATGATTCTGAGCACATTTGGAAATATTTCGTTGAAATTAATATCACTACCAGGAAAATCTGTTTGGGAAGTAAAGGTACATAGCTATGGATGTCTGGACAAATCTATATTTATTACAGATTCTGAAATTAGCTTATTAATTGGATAAATACGTGCTTTTTAATAGCCTATATAAAAGTAATCATTTGCAAGGTTCCTTTTGCTTGACAGAATGTGAAAAGAGTCTGTTTTCATGGCAGTGTTTAAACTTTCCGCTCGTTTTATATGATTTAAAATACTTTGTGAATTGCCAATTGTGACCAGATGGATTGTAATAACTATGTCCACACGTTTTAAAAAAACATATCCTATTAAGATACTCAGCCTGTTCTAAGAGTTCATTTTGCTGTTGGGGAGGCAGAATTATACAATTAGATCAAGCAAATCACTTTAAAGTGTGTAGGTTTCATGCTGTGATGTTCAAAAGTGATACTGTGTGCAGTGCAGCTAAGCAAATGTGCAGTGAAAAAGAGGTTTGAGTTGTGTTTTAGTTCCTATATATATATATGGATTCTTGAGCCTCTTCTTTGGCATACGTCTGTTCTCAGACATACATTGCATCATCTCACTGAGGTGGATAATGGAGCTCTTAATTTTATTTATTTATATATTATATTTATATCCTGCCCTTTTCCCAATAATGGGACCCAAGGTGGCTTACAAATTAAAACATGTACAGTTAAAACAAATAGCGAGATACAGACATTAAAAATATAATTAAACATAGTACAATTTTAAAATATTTAAAACATTTAAAAGCATTTTAAATACACATAATTAAGAAATCCAAACTATAAGCAGTACATCCCACAAAGGTCTGAATTACTCCCCAAAGGCCTGCATGGCATATCGATTATCATTCACTATTCAGTTAGTGGTTATGAGTAAGAAATAATGTACACAGTTTAAAATGTTGAGTAAGGCATAAGAAGAGCCCTACTGGATCAGATCAATGGAATATCGAGTCCAGCAGGACACGAGTCCAAAAGCAGCCCCACAACTGAATCAAGCTATTCCCCATCAACTGGTATTCATAACTATACTGTCTCTGATGCTGGATGTAATTTATAGCTATTGTAACTAATAATAATAATTAATAATAAATTTATTTCTTACCCGCCTCTCCGTTTGGATCGAGGCGGGGAACAACAGTAAATATAAAATATGATAAAATACATAGAACTGATTAAAAACTAGTGGCTGTTGATTGCTGTATTGCCTATGTATGGGTCCAACCCCCTTTTAAAGCCTTCCAGGTTGGTGGCCAGCACTACCACTTGCATTGTTTTAAAATGTACTTGCTTTTTCCTGTCCTACATCTTCTACCATTAGATTTCATTGGATTACCCCAGGTCTAGTTTTATTGGGGGGGGGGGGGGGGGACTTTGTATCACTTTCTCTACACTATGCAGAAATTGTATACACCTCTTATCATGACCTCTTCGCTTGTGTTTTTTTAAGTTAATAAAGCCCCAATCATTGTATCCTTTCCTAATTATATACTTTATTATAACAAAAAGCTATATAATGCAATTTTTGAGGGGGATGGTGACGTATGCTTTTTGAGGTGTGGTGACATTTTATCACACATTTTGTCTGTTAACTGATGCGTTTTTTTATTACTGATTGTAGAACTACCAAATTTAAAAGAAATGCTGTAACGTTACTAATGGAGTAAATTACTAATGGAGTAAATCATTTTAGATGGAGCATGAAAGGAACAGACTTTAGTTGTAAAGTTGTGAATGTACAATAAGGGTAGTATTAGGGACACTATAATTAGGGCATAGTGTTTATGTATTTGTGCACACAGCTGGACTAATCAGCTTTAGTACCCTAAACTGACCAGGTTTTTGTTTCTGGTTATTTTTTGATAGTCATTAACCCTTTCGCATTGATACAGTGTGGTATCTGCTGCGTAGCCTACATTGGACAGTACATGGGCAGGCAAGCTGACATACCAGGTCAGCTACCTGAAAATGAGGAAAGAGCCTCTGGTTCTCAGGAGCTTTTGTTAACCTTTTAGTAAGTCAGCAATATTAGTAAGGCAGCATTGAACTGATAATTTAAGCTGGGGTTAGGTAGGCAATCGGTGGCCCGGCATTCAGTAAGAGCTTTTCCCATCTGCCCCCCCCCCTCACCTAGCTCCATGCATTTCAGCTGCTTTCTCTGGTGTGAAGCAAGGCGTTTTAAGTTTCTCCCCAATGTAAACAGCAACAGAGCTTTGGAGAGAGCTATCTTAAGAACATAACAGAGCCCTGCTGGATCAAGCCAAAGGCCTCCCTATTCCAACGTTCTGTTTGCACAGTGGCCAACCAGATGCCTATGGGAAAGCCCACAGGCAGGAAATGAGTGCTTATGTCCCCAGCAATTGGCATACAGAGGCATACCGCCCCTAGCCACCATAATTAGTTGATAGCCTTATCCTCACATCCTCCGTTTACTGTGTGGAATGGAAAAGAGGGCTCTTAAACCCCACCGTGCTGCCTGCCACCGCTCTGTGAACAGCAGCAGAGGATCTATGAGAGAAGCAGCTGAAGTGCAGAGGGGAAGGACTTGGCCAGAGCCTCTGCTGCTGTGCACAACGGAGACAGAGAGTTATTTAGCATTTGTGTCTGTCTCATAGCTGAGTTGGTGGGTAGAGCCAGTGTCGCTGGGATTGGCTGTGTTGCTTGATTAATGGATTTGGGCCGTTATGACAAAGCTGCAGCCATAATTCACAGAAAATCAATAATTGAACAGTGAATGGAGTGATCAAAATTAGGGAATTACAATTTTACAAATTGCTGCATTAACAGCATAATAGAAATGCAATACGTTAAAAAAAAATCTCGGTATTCTACATCATCCTTTAAAAAAAAAAAACTTCCAAGATTACATGTACATCCATTTTCCACCCAGCTTGGAGACTTGAGACCTAAAAACATTGCTTCTAAACCACTGCTATGAGTTCTTCCACATTCTCCTGGAAAATTGCTCTTTAAGTTCAAGTTGAATAGGTACATCTCTACCCTGGCACATGTTATCAGGTACAAACTGGAAATGCCCACCTTGCTACAAACCTGCCAGGGTTTTATGGCCTAGGAATGCCATCTGCCATAACTTTCTGCAAAAATATCTAATATTTAGATCCCCCCTTGTTTGTTTGCTGAAAGCTGTTAAAGAATCCCGTGGTCAAGTCAATAAATCGGCAAGTTGGAAGCAAAGAATTTGACAGTTTTTTAGATTATTTATTTTGATTGGTCTTGGAACTTTAAAATATTCATGTTTGAACACTATTTTTTTCTTTCTCTTTAGGATTGGACATATCCAATGAGAAGAGAGATGCAGGTATGAATGTTTCTTTTATTCAAAGCCAGTTGCCAATTCATTAGATACTTGGTGGTGGTGCTGCTGCAAGGGTTTAGCAAAACCATGTGATGCCCTGAAAACCTCTCAGGTACTACAGGATCATAGTGAGGTACAACTTCTCATTTTAAAGGACCCAAAGACCCAGGGCCCATTATTTTCCCTTACTGTCTTCTTAGCCTTGGGGAGAGTTCCTACTCTAATCCTTTCTTTAGAGAGTCACTGCCTCCATCTTTGCTATTTTCGCTCCTGCCCAGCCATCTCCTCTCTGTACATACTTATCTCTGTATCCCCTTTTTATGTGTTTTGGGGACCCGCATGCCCGCTCCCTGCAGGTACCACTGTTTCTTTGTCCAAGAGGCTGTTGGCTGTGTCTTTGGGCAGTGGAGAAGGCTGGTGCTCATGTTATAACACTCCCTGCATGTTTTGCAAATATTAAGAACAAGAAAAACAAATTCAGGAGCTTGCAAAATGCTGGTTGTGTACAATGAAGTGGAAAAGTAATGAACTGGTGTAGATTAAAAGTTACCTCAGCAAAATAAAATATTAATAAGGTATTGTAGTCTTTCCCCCAATTTCTGTTATATTTTGAAGCTTTTTTCAATTAATGCTTTAATTTAGAGTAAGATGTTACCCTTGTTTATTTGTTCATTTCCATTTTGAAGATCTGGATTCTTGGATCTGTGGGAAAGTTGAATCCCCTCTCTCTGGCCCCAACACAGGCAAGGAAGTGTTCAGGAAGATCTGTATATGCAGAAGGGTTTTCCCCATTCTTAAAGAGTGTGGCTTCTGTTCTTGTTAACCAAATAAATCTTTGCCTCACTTTCCCAAAAAGAAATCTATCTATTTCATCTTAACATTTTAATCCAAAACACATTTACTCAGAAGTAAGTTACACTGATTTCATTGCCATTTGCATCTGTGAATTATTGAATTAAAGTTTAATTAAAATTCTAATTATTTTTCTGAATAACAAACAATAATGGGACAAGCCCTTGTGATCAGCTGCATGACAAGCCAAAATTCATCAGGAAATGTAGTGAAAAAAGCCTTGCCTCTTGAATTTCCACCTGTCATGCAGCAAGGAGCCCTGCTGATAAAGAGGGTCTGATGATTGCAGGTGAGGTACCTTGGATAAATGGTTAATTAAAACCATCCCGTGGCTCAAATAAGCAGGTGGATATAAGGGAATCACCTTAGGGCAGCAGATATAAAGGAATCTTGGTATATAAGCTATCCATTCCAGAGAGGAGCAGCAGCAGGAGCAGCACTGTGATGAACAAGAGAAAGCAGACAAGGGAGAGCTGAGTTTGGGTTACATGCAGTGAAAAGATGGTCTTAAAAGTTCACCTATGCATGAGATTACATCCTCTTGCTTTATATTCTGCCTGGAATAATTATCCTGACAGTGAAGCACATTTACCTCGTTCCTGCTACACTCAGACCTTTGGAGGCTTTGAATTGCTTTTGAGAATTACGGGCTCTAGACACATTCTAGGCTAGAATAAGCTGAAGTAGGAGGGAAGTTTGAGATGCAGCAGCAATGAGGCAGAACAGTTCTTGGAATCTTGGCCAGCAGCAAGCAAGCCCCTGCTGCTGAGACTTCTCTCTACACTTCTCTGTTGCCTCAGATTCGTTCATACTTCTCTCTCCCTTTTTCTTAGGCACAATGTACCAAATAGCTTATCAGTAAAAAGGGATAAACCCTGTCTCTCAAACCATTATGCTCGGCCTTAGTTCAGTTAGTCAAGATGAAGCAGCGCGTACAGGAAAATAAACCCAGGTCTTGTGTACAAATCCCTTTTCAGGCTTGCATTTGCTGAGATAACACATATACTGCCAGATATTGCTGGTATAATGGAACCCTACCACCAGTGTTGGTCTTACTATAATACAGGTCTTACTATAGTTTTAACACTTGTAAATTGTAGTAGGCTGGATTTTGTGTTTCTTCCTTATCTGCTTTTTTTTCCTTTTAAGGAAATTTTACCTGGGTTGTTCTTAGGGCCATATTCTTCAGCTATGAAAAGCAAGGTAGGTATGTCTGACTGTAACTTTTATGCTGAGCATAATTCTGCAAAGAAATCAATCACACCTGGACTGCACCTAGGCTCTGGGATACCCTCCAGGACAGTTCCCAAAGGGATAATTGTGTTAACATAAACAACAAAGAGTCTTCTGGCACTTTCAAAGAATAACATATTTATTATGGCATAAGCTTTTGTGGACATAGTCCACTTCAGATACATGAAATGTTACCCTTAATTGGCAGGTGTATGTACATGGCAATGCTCAGGGTTGAGTTTGTAAACACTGAGATCAGGAGGAGTTGAAATGCAATGGTTTTATTTAACCCATTGTGGATTAGGATGTCGTCTTGGGAGTTTTTGCCCTAAATAACCCTCTTTAATAACCAATAATCTGTAGAGTGGGTTATTTAACCCATTGTGCATGATCATGTCTGTGGGACACTGTGGGTTAATATGCTCAACTATAGAGTTGAGTGGCAAGAGCAGTTCAGATTGCTAACACCACTCGATTCTTTGCAGACATTCTCTGTGTAATGGAAGGAGTGCTACTGTGGCACTGGGAACAGTTGATACCGGCTCCTTTGGTAGCGTCAACGGGTGAAATGAGCAACTGTGTTTTAGTAAATAAGCGAGAGAACGCTACTGAGGTATTGGGAACAGCTGTTGCGCGCTTGGGCATGAGGTTTAAACAGGCTTAAACACTGTAATGGAAGATGGGATACCAGGGTGCTTGGGCAGGGGGACTGCAGCAGGGCAGGGGGATAAGTTTAATAAGCTACGCACAGTAGCTTCCTGGCCCATTCGCATGGAGGGCATCATGGACTTCTTAAAAAACAAGCTACTGTGCGTAGTTTCTAAAGACATCAGGGATTAAAATGACGTTCAAACCTGCCCAGTAATAATTACCTTAACAGTGGCCACTCACTAAACAATTGTTAGATGATAGCACATACATCCTTGTTTTGATGAGCTAACATGTAGTTCAGCAGTTTGATGTTGAAATCTGTCCTTGAAGTTCCATTGCTTTAAGGTGGATTCCTGCATTGTGCAGGGGGGTGGACTTGATGGCCTTATAGGCCCATTCCAACTCTACTGTTCTATGATTCTATGTTCAGGAATGCCCACCTTAAGGTAATTGACAGTGTCCTGGGAGGCTGACGTTTTCTGCCACTTGTTTTTGAATATTTCTATTTCTGATGTCAGATTTGTGTTGATTCTTTTGTGTCGAGACTGCCTGTTTGTCCTATGTAGAATCAGTAGGGCACATAATTGGCAGCCTGTGGGCACTGCTAATAGCACCAAGGCAATGTCAGTCTTGATGAGGATCACTGGCAGGGCGGGGTTAAGAAGCTTTAACCTCCCCTCCCCACCTGCAATCCGATCTCCTCAGGTCAACAATGTTGCCAAAATGGATATGTCAGAGGTGGCATTGGGTCTGGTTCCTGTGTCTGAATCTCTGTTGTGTGGTCTGTTGTTGCTTGGTTGAGTGTTCTAGGTTGGGTGTCTGTCTGTCTGTAAACAAATACTGTCTAGGGCCTGTGAGAGGGTGGGCTATAGATTGTTGATTATACATTTGAGTGGTTTTAAGTGGGAAGTTTAGGTGACAATAAGCGATGTTCTGTTGTTGTTTTCTCTTTTGGGTTTGTCGTGTAGTAGATTATTCTTGGATACCAGTCTAGCCCTGTTGATCTGTTTTTTCACTTTGTTGGATGGATATTGTAATTTGATAAATGCCTGATTTAAGTCCTTAAGTTGTGAGTCTCTGTCTGATGAGTCTGAGCAAACGAGATTGTGTCATAGGGCTTGGCTGTAGACAATGGATTTTGTGGTATGTCCAGGGTGGAAGCTAGAAGCATGTAAGTATGTATAGCAGTCTGTGGGTTTCCGGTATTAGGTGGTGTTTATATGCCCATCATATACTTGCACAGTAGTGTCCAGAAAGCGAACCTGTTGTATGCATTTGTCTAGGCTCAGGTTGATGAAATCCTGGTGGAATTTTGCTAGGGTCTCTTGTCCATAAGTCCTGGTAATGAAGATGTCATCAATGTATCTCAGGTGGAGAAGAGGCTTTGGGAGACAGGAGCATACTGTGGGAGCCGTGGGAGTTCCCATGGCAGTGCCGTTGATCTGAAGATATAGGTTCTCCCCAAAGCTGAAGTAATTGTGGGTAAGTATAATAAAGTGGCAGAATTCGGTGGCAAGATATGCGTAACACCATCTGGGATGAAATTCTCAATAGCTTGTAGTGCACCTTGCCCCCTCATTAATTACATTTCTTTTTAGGAAAGCTTTTGGGCCTTAAGTGTGTTAAGCTTGGACAGAAAATAGTTTTAACTCTACTGGAAATTGCTTTTAGTGGATGCTTTTTTTTTACCCTTCAGTTTTTAGTTTTGCTATCGTTCTTGTATTTTATTTTATTTACATTATAATGCTTTAATTTTCTGTTGTTAGCTCCCTTGGACTCTACCTGAGGAAAGGTGGGGTAGAAATCTTTTAAATGGAAATAAATACTACTATGATCAGACACATTTTCTGACACAACACTCTTTGTCCTTGAAGATATTTACATTGTTTATTGATCAAGTGCAGCTATATTCCATTATCAAACAGCCAGGAGAAAGGTTTAAATGTGGAGGGGAAGCCCTCTCTAAAGCACAGTGACTCTGCACGTTTCCAGCTGATTCATACTGACCAGGTTAGCAAGATCACTGGAGCCCACTGTGGGTCATTTAAGCCATGGTGGATTGCTGCAAATGCTGGCCACTCTTTTGAAAATTCAAGCCGTGGCAGAATGATCACCATGGTTTATCGCGTTATGCAAACCCAGCAAGGATGGCTTATGCAAGGGTTAAACAATAATCCTAAAACAGCCCATGGGTTATGGAAGGGTTGCTTAACTCTTGCATAAGGTTGCTTAACTCTTGCATAAGCCACCCTTGCTGGGTTCGTATGACACGATAAGCCATGGTGACTATCTACTGTGGCTTAAATATTCAAAATGGCCACAGGCACACACCACAGCTTAAATAAACCATGGAAGGCTGTGGCAATCGTGTGAACTGGCCCACCGTATTAGGCACACAAACCAGATAATTGCATGTATTTGATTTTAAGCCCTCAAGGTACTACTGAACTTTTAATGTAACTAAATGCATTGTCTTGATGAAATGTCAGCTAATTAAATATCTACTTCTAAAGACACAATGATGTAAATTTGAAATTTCTTCTGCCATTGTTTTATCAGCCCTAGTTGGTAGGAGTTTTTCACTTCTTTCAAAATTTTGTTTTGCAGCTACCTATACTTCAGAAACATGGAATCACCCATGTAATATGCATACGGCAAAATATTGAAGCAAACTTTATTAAACCAAACTTCCAGCAGTTATTTAGGTAAGAAACCCGTAAAACACTCTTCTTAAAATGACAGTCTTGAAGCCTCGTCAGTATGTGTTTGTGCCATTGTAACTCCATAGGCAGTATCCAGCGCTGCCGGTGTGCCTTTGCTGGTTATGTTGTACGAGCGGGACCCACTGCTGGAGCAACAGGAAGCTCGTGTTTCCTAAAGCAGCCCTGGAAATGAGCCAGAAAGTCCATTTCCGGAAAAGGACAGATCAGCGGACCTCCGTTCTGCAAGGTCCACTGATGTAGTCCATTCCAGAAATGGTTGTTTCAGCTCACTTCTCATTTCTTTAGGAAATCCTATCTTCCTGTTGCGCTGGTGGCGGATCTGGCAGGTGCACAGGCAATGTTGGATACTGTCCAGCTTTTACATTGCAAAACAGGATTTTAGGTAATAAGAGTATGAGAAGAAAAATTCTGGGTCAGACCAAAGGTCTATCTAGTCCAGCACTCTGTTCACACAGTGGTAACCGCATGCCTGTGGGTAGCCCACAACAGCAAATCCATCCTCCTGCTTGTGTTCCCCAGCGACTGGTATACCGAGGCATATTGCCTATGACACTGGAGGTAATTTAAAGTGTCTTCAGGGATCATAGTAGTTGGCATGCATATCACATGCCAGTAGTCTAGAGAGTTGAAAATAGAGACCCAAGAAAGTTACGATTATCTAGTTCCCCCTCACCCCAAACCTGCATTGTGAGTGAGAAAAGTGGGGCTAATGGGGTTCAGTTACGATGTAAGGACAGGGTATGCTGTGCTAATGTACAGTATGTTCTGTCAACCCCCTTAAAACTTGAGGCTTCCCCACAGTTCGTATTTCCCGCTGCTGTGATTCCAAAATGCCATCTGTGTTCTTTTTTCGTTCCCCTTTTCAAGAATCATTTATTTCCACTTGTGTTTCAACAGAGGAGCAAGTAGGGAAAATAGGACTAGCACTCTCATTTTGCACCTCCAGTGTTCTAGAATTTAAATGCAGTGATGAGGACACGTTTTGACATCGGCTTCATCAAGGAATGTGGTCCTTCTAGTTCAGTATGGCCTTCGCTGATTGGCAGTGGGTTTCCAGGGTTCAGACAGCAGACTTCCCTTTTCAGCCTTGCCAAGGATTGAACCTGGGGTCTTCTGTGTGCAAAGCATATGCTTTACCCTGAGTACAGCCCTTCTTGGTTGCAAGGAACCTTGGGAGCTGCTTTGGGGTCGTGAAGGGGCAGAAGGGAAGAGGGTCCTGAACGCTTCCTCTGCCAGTGGCTTTTCTCCTGAAACGCTCCTTCCCCTATAGCTGATTTTGACTGTGAGGTTCCAGACCTGGTTTGATGAGTGCATTTTGCAACAGAGAAGGGGTCATCTGGCTATCATGTTGCAGTGCAAGATGTAGTTTATCCCGTGTTAAGAACCTGCCTTTTAACTTCCCACTCTTGATACCTTATCAGTTTCAGATGGTAAGGGAAACATTTTCCAGGCTCAGTATTAGCACTCGAGAAGATGAGCAGTCCTTGTTGTGTACTTAACACACTTATTTTAATTGTAGGTATTTAGTCTTGGATATTGCAGATAATCCCATTGAAAATATAATACGTTTTTTCCCGATGGTAAGTAGTTATCATGACTTGTGAGTTGAACTGTTTCATATCATACCTTTCAGAAGTGATGTGATTTCATGCAGCCCAATGACTGAGTGAATGAATGAGAAGAAGAGGTAAACTATCTCTGAGGTGTTTCAGATGAATGAACAAGTAACTTTATCCCTGTGGTGATGCTAGTAGCAGTTGACAATAATACCACATGGAGCATTTTTCTGCACAGATTTGCACGGCTGATTTGTATAACTTTTTACTACAGTGTCCTCATAATTAAATATCTTCCTAGTTCAGCCTGATTGGTAGTATTGTTAGTTGCCATGGTTACAATCCACTGGGAAGTTCTTCTTTGTGGTCTCTGTGCATCACACACATGGGCTCGCGCCGGCGCCGAGCCTCATTCGGGAAACTTCCATAGCTAGCTTAGGTTTTCGGCGGGAAGCCCCTCCCCCCACCATCGTATCGCGCATGCTCAGGGTTCCCGCCTACCTCAGTTCTTCTTCGACCGCTTCGCTAGTAGCCTCGCGGGAGACTTCGTCCGACAAAATCGTTCGTACAACCTTTGGATATAAAAGATATTTTCAGATAGTTAGCTTAGTGTAGTAGTTAGTAAAAATAGTTATAAATATATATAAAAAAAAAATAGTTAAAATTAGTGTTAGGTTAGGTTAGTCAGGCCGTTGCCTGCCTCAAGATGGCTCAGTCAGCTCTTTTTAAACATTGCTCTCAATGTAGGGCCAAATTAACGCTGACTGACGGCCATTCTTTATGCCTCTTATGTCTGGGGGAGAGTCATGTTGTAGACTCGTGCAGGCATTGCATAGCTTTTTCGCGACAGACCAGACGGATTAGGGCAGACAGACTCCTCAGCTTACTTTGGAGTAGAGCCCTTTCTGCAGTTGACCGCCCTCGTTCGGAGCCCCTCGAGGCCCATCCTGATCGTCATAGGGTCCGGTCAACTTCTGGGGAGCGACAACAATCGCGCTCGAACCCAGCATCGCATCGTTCCTCCCCAATTTGGGAGGCAACTCAGGAGACGATGGAGCCTCTTCAAGAGGGATCCTCTTCGCAGCCTACGAGGGTTGCACCAATTACAAAGGCGAAAAAACTAAAAGAGAAGCCTTCAAAGTTGAAGAAAAAACCGTCGCACTCGAAGTCGAAAACTTCGACATCGACGGTACCGAAGCGAGCGCCGACATCGAAGTCGGCAGCTAAGTCCTCGGCGTCGACACCGAGACCAAAACCAACTACGCCACCCTCGACTTCGTCGTTGCCGGCGCAACTGTTTTCGACGCCTCCACCTCGAGCGTCTCCAAGCCCTCCGGCATCGGTACCGCAAGGCTCGAAGCGCTCGACCTTGTCGGCTAGGGCAAAGTCCCTGCCACCTCGCTCCCTTCTTTCACAGGAGGAAGAAGACCTGACGGATACTCTTCCAATGGAACCTATAGTCGTCGACACCGATAGTCAAGCCGGTTTTGGTACCGAGCCAGCAAGTCCACCAGTTTCGGTTCCACCGACTTCTCCGGTGTCGAGAGCCTCTACTTCTCGCACCTACCGATCTCGATCTCGATCCCGCTCACGTTCACGCTCCCAAGCCTCACGTGCACGCTCCCAAACCTGGGATGTTCGCTCGGATCGATCTCGTGCAACTACTTCTCGACAGCATCTGCGTCCGAAGTTTGACCAGTATACAGGAGAAAGGTTGCCTCGAGTCTCTACTCGCGACACCGCGGTTCATACCACTCGACACCGTAGTTCGACATCGACATCGAAACAACTGGCGATACCGGATCGACGTCGAGCTTCACCTTCTTCAATGGACGATGACGCTTCTGACTCCTCGTTAGTTTCTCCGGCCCCATCGGTACCGTCTCCTCTTGATGGCGTGGGAACAACGGATAGGGCTTCCCCGTCCTTAGAGTTAGGTTCCTTTTCGGACCAAATGCAGCGGATGGCGCAATCCTTAGGTTTGGACTTACATCAGCCACAGGAAGCTTTACCGGATAAGATCTACGACGTGATGTACGAGGATCCAGTGCCGCAGTTAACACTTCCCATAGTGCCAACACTGCTTAAAACCTGCCAGCAGTCCTGGAGTAATCCAGCTACGATTGGACCGATTTCCAAACGACTAGACGCACTGTACAAAGTAAAGGAGGCTGATGCTTCCTTTCTGTTTTCACATCCTAAGCCGAACTCCGTGGTAGTTGAGTCTTCGCAAGGTAGAGCAACGAGAAGCCATGCAGCACCCACTGACAAGGAAGGCCGAAAATTAGATTCTGTCGGCCGGCGAATTTACTCGTCTGCGTCGTTGGGATTCAAGGTGGCCAACTACCAGGCTACTATGGCCAGGTATCAGTTGTTCCTTTGGGACAAGATAGCTACGTTGACGGATTACCTGCCCGACGAGCAGCGTGAGTTGGCTCGAGTGTTTCAGGCTGAGGCGAATAGACTATCTAAACAACAGTTAGCCACTGCAAATCATCAGACTGATTGCACGGCAAAAGCAATGGTGGGTGCAATTGCGCTATGTCGCCATGCCTGGCTTCGCTCTTCAAACTTACCTGCGGAGACCAAGTCGCGTATTGAGGACTTACCATTTGATGGTGAGGGCCTATTTCATTCGACGACCGATAATGCCATGGACGTAATCCATAAGGCAAAGATGACTGCACGAAAGATGAGCCTTCCAGGCCAGCATCAACAGCATCCACAGCAGGCTAGCCGTCAGCGCCGCTGGTATCGCCCGGTGCCATACCAACCTAGGCAGCAACTTGATCGCTCTCAGCGTTATCAAACGCAACAGCCTGCCTCCTCTTATCAGTCTCGTCGCCCGGCCTCTGGGTTTAACAAGGCTCGCCGTCCAGAGGGTGGAGCCAAGCGGCGTCTTTGACTTTTATCGCCATCTCATTCTGCCACAGGACCCAGCCAACAGGTTGCGTCCATTCCTTCCGGCTTGGTACGCAATTACCACAGACCGGTGGGTACTATCGACAGTAACAAGTGGCTATCACATAGAGTACGAAGTCCTCCCTCCTCTAGGCACCGTGAGATCAACCACACCGTCCTTAGCCATTCTTCAAGAAACGGCAAGTCTGCTTCAAAAGCGGGCGATTTCACGCGTATTTACTCAGCATGCTCCAGCGGGGTTTTATTCCTGCTATTTCACGGTGCCAAAAAAGGACGGAGGACTCCGTCCTATTATGGATCTCAGACGGCTCAACAAGTATATCAAGCAAAAGAAGTTCCGCATGGTGACTTTAGCTCAGATATTACCGCTCCTACGCAAAAACAGTTGGTTTACGCTGGTGGACCTGAAAGATGCGTATTTCCATATCCCAATACACCCTTCGCATCGCAAGTACCTAAGGTTTCAAGTCGGAAGCAAGTCCTACCAGTTTTCAGTGCTGCCCTTTGGCCTCCGGACAGCACCGAGAGTGTTTACAAAATGTATGGCAACAGTCTGTGCCCATCTAAGATCCAACGACATCGAGTTGTACCCTTACCTGGACGATTGGCTAATCGTCTCTCCGTCTCATCATCAGGCACATTATGATGTCCGTTACGTAACGTCCTGTCTCAAGAATCTAGGCCTGCAAATAAACACAGAAAAGTCTGTTTTAGCACCGACACAGAGAATTCAATTCATAGGCGTTCGTCTAGACTCCACAGTGGGGCGAGCGTACTTACCGCGGGAACGCGGGCAGTCTATTTGAGCTCTGGCTTCGCGTCTTTGCCGTTCGCCAACAACGACAGCGTTTACTGTGCTCCGACTACTCGGCCTTATGGCAGCAGCAGTTTTTGTCGTGAAGTGGGCCCGTCTACACATGCGGCCTTTGCAACAAGTATTGCTCCGGCGTTTCCGACCGTGGCACAATCCTTGCAGAGTGATTCTTGCCATCCCACGTTCGGTAGTCCGGTCTCTCAGGTGGTGGGCCGACGTGTCAAATCTGTCAAATGGCCTCCCTTTTCACCAACGCGGACCGGAATGAGTCCTGACAACAGATGCTTCCCTCGAAGGATGGGGCGCTCATCTGCAGGACCTAAAAATTCAAGGAAGATGGTCTCGTTCAGAGGCACGGTTACACATCAATCTTCTAGAACTCCTAGCAGTCAAACGCTCTCTACATGCGTTCCTGCCCTGCCTACAAGGACGCCACGTTCGCATCGTTTGCGACAACACCACGGTCGTGTGGTATATAAACAAAGAGGGAGGGACGCGCTCACCGCCTCTGCTACGTCTGGCGCTAAACATATTGCACTGGGCCATCAAGCACCACATCCACCTGTCTGCACTTCATATTGCAGGAGCGGACAACACGATAGCAGATACCCTCAGCAGACAATTCTCCAACTCCCACGAATGGGAGCTATCCAGAGATGTGCTGTCGCAGATCTTTGCAAGGTGGGGGATTCCCACAATAGACCTGTTTGCAACGGTAACCAACACTGCGTGCCAACGATATTGTTCGCGAGCGGGGATTGGACCTGCATCGCTAGGAGATGCATTCCTCTGGGATTGGTCCAGCGGCTTCCTGTATATGTTCCCGCCTTTCCCGCTGATAGGCCACACAGTGGCCAGACTCAACAGGTCGCCGGTGGACGCCATTTTAGTAACCCCATGGTGGCCGAGACAGCCATGGTTCACTCCCCTGTGCAGAATTGCCAATCGCCAATGGTGGCACCTTCCATCAATTCCCAATTTGCTGTCAAGGGAAGAAGGTCGAGTGCTTCACCCAGACCTCAGGTCTCTGCGTCTAACGGCCTGGAGGATCCGACGGATTGGAGATCATTGAACGTACCACAAAACATACGTTCCATATTTGAATCATCTACTAAACCCTCCACTCGACTATCATACGCTCGGAAATGGAAACGTTTCCAGTCGTTTGCAGCAGACCACACGTTCAACGCTGTCGACTGCCCAATTTCGAACGTTATAGACTTCTTGTATTACTTGCATTCGCAGGGCTTAAAGTTCAGCTCGTTAAAAGTGTATTTATCAGCTATCTCCGTCAACCATAAGAAAATCGACGGTTTTTCGGTGTTTACCCATCCGGTCTCGAAAACGTTTTTAAAGGGTATTCGTAATTTGTTTCCAATTTTGCGCACAATAGTGCCACAGTGGAGCTTGTCCTTAGTTTTGACAGCTCTAACCTCAAAACCGTTTGAGCCTCTGGCCACTATAGACTATCACCTGCTCACTTTCAAAACAGTTTTCTTGGTTGCCATTACTTCGGCTAGACGGGCCTCTGAATTGGCAGCCTTAATGGTGGATCCGCCTTATACACAGTTTTTTCCAGATAAGGTGGTGCTGCGGACTGGCCCATCCTTTCGCCCTAAAGTTTCTTCTACGTTTCATCTAAATCAAGATATCGTTCTACCCACGTTTTTCAAGGCCGCCACTGATCCGCTATGCTCCACGTTGCACGCGTTGGATGTTCGACGTGCACTTGCTTTTTATAAGGAGAGGTCTTCTGTATACCGCAAATCGGATAAACTCTTTGTTTGTTATGGGGGTAAAACAAAAGGCCAAGCGGTTTCGCCTCAACGTCTTTCACACTGGATTGTGGACACCATAGTTTTGGCCTATCGAGTCCTGGGCAAACAGCCGCCTTCGTCATTTACAGCGCATTCTACTAGAGGTCTCGCTGTATCGTCGGCTTTGTCGCATGGGTCCGCTCTCCCTGATATCTGCAAGGCAGCTACCTGGTCGAATGCTTCTACCTTCATCAAGCATTACAGACTAGATGTTCGAGCGGCAAGGGATGCGTCCTTTGGTAGGGCGGTTCTATCCTCCATCTGCCAGTAGATATCAGCGTGCATCCCACCTTCCGGTAAGTCTTGCTCGTTAATCGCCCATGTGTGTGATGCACAGAGACCACGAAGAAGAAATGCAGGTTGCTTACCTGTAACTGTAGTTCTTCGAGTGGTCATCTGTGCAGTCACACAACCCTCCCACCATCCCCTCTCTGCAACGCTGTTTATGTATGCAGGAGGTGTCATAAGCGTGTGCTTCTGAGCTGTATACCTTAGTGCGAGGCTAGTCGGTCTCAGAGAACTGAGGTAGGCGGGAACCCTGAGCATGCGCGATACAATGGTGGGGGGAGGGGCTTCCCGCCGAAAACCTAAGCTAGCTATGGAAGTTTCCCGAATGAGGCTCGGCGCCGGCGCGAGCCCATGTGTGTGACTGCACAGATGACCACTCGAAGAACTACAGTTACAGGTAAGCAACCTGCATTTCTCTTGCACAAGCTACATGAAATTAATGGAAATTGCAGAAGAGCACGGTACTTCTTTTGCACAGTCCCATTCATCTTAATGTGCAGGAGAACCACCCAGTGGCTTGTACCGATGGCGACTGTCGTAGCAACACCATGCGGATAATAAGGAGGGAAAATCAAAGCATTTGATTCTTGACTCAGTATGGTAATATTAATCCATTTTGGAGAGATTTGAATTGCTTTTACTGCATAATCAATCAGCATCTGTCTTTACTAGTGACGGGTGAACTCACCCTGTCTAAATTCATAATTTGTCTCACCAAGTTACAAATCCAGCATTATAAACTCAGACAAAAGTTCTGTTATTACAGAATTTCACAGAATTGTCACCAGAGTGCCTTTGGGGAATATGGCAAGTGAGAGAATGTTTCACAGCATCAAGCGTCACAATGCGTCCTTTTCTGATTTTCTGTTTTGTTTTGTTTTGTTTACAATAATAATTTGACATGGGGTACTCCCTACCCACCCAGTACCACTTAGCCTTGTGACACAGTCATGATCACGAGTTAAATATGCACTTTGAGACAACCATCTTAACTATATCCCTCCTAGTGCCAGCCAGCACTCAAGTCTAAACTTTTACATACCAAAAAAAAAAAAGAGCCATAAGTGCGAGGGAGAAACATTGAACAAGGAATTCATACATAGAAAATTAATACATAGAATCTACATGGCTGTTTCTTCAAACACAATCGGTTGTTGTATAGTTTTAGTTAAAGTGAAATCATTCCATGAGCATATACATTGGAAACAGGACTTTTTTCCCATTTCCTTTGGAAACAAAAGGGTTACAACTAAATATATGGAAAAGGGCAATGATGAAGTCATAGCAATTGCTAACACACCCAGTATCTGAGTGTGTTAACCGTTCTGAGTGTCTTCCCTGTTAGGAAGTAATTCCAGCTCTATAAAGAAACAATTTAGAAATCCAGGAACTAGTGTAGCTGAGTTTGGGGAGTAGTATGTCTACCAAAAAAGTAAAGATAGTATCATGATGCGTCTTGTTAATATTTTTTTTTCTGAGTTCATAACATTTCAGAAAATTACCCTTGATATTGACCTGGTTTGTATAACATGCTGTACGTTTAATTGGGGGGGATCGTCATGTTGTCTGAACCTGGCCACTGGGGATTCTGTGAGGGTTAACCCTTGCATAACCCTAAGCTTGTTGTAGAGTTATGTGATGATATTTAACCCTCGCATAACCCCTGATGGCCAGGTTTGGATGATATGACAAGCCCCTGATTGGGGATTGTATATTCAAAATGGTGGCCAGCAGTTCCTTGAAGTTTAATTGTCGAGTGAACCGGCCCAATGTGTGCAGAAATAGTTCAGCATTATACCCTTATTGCAGAAGGCAGGGCAGTGCCTGAGAAAGTGTGGGTTATACACTAGGGTAACCAGATAAAATCCAGGTCAAGGCTCATGTAACTTTAACAGTTGTAGAGAAAAGGGAATTTCAACCAGTGTCATTTGTTTGCAATTAGTTCCTGGTGAAATTCCCTCTTCATCACCACAGTTAAAGTTGCAGGGGCCCTGCCTTCTTTTGTATATGGTCACTCTAGTATAGTACATGCACCTTTAACTGTTGTGATGAAGAGGGAATTTCACCAGGAACTAATTGCATACACATGACATTGGCTGAGATTCCCTTTTCTCTACAACTGTTAAAGTTACATGAGCCCTGACCTGGATTTTATCTGGTCAGCCTATTATACACCAGTCCTGCAAAGTAGCTGAGTGTTATTGTTCCCACTTTGCAGGGTTGCCGTTGAATGTAATACCAGTGTAATTTATTAAGGGCTAGAGGGTTGTGATGGATATGGCTTTAATGGAACCTGCCACTTTTAGCTCTTGCAGGAGGCCCAAGTGCAGCCTTTCTGCATCTCTCTCTTAGTGCTGGCCTTCAAGCTGAGGCAGTGTGCCACGTAGCTCCTCAGAAGTTAGTCTTTTCTCATGTATTTTAGTAATCGCCCTGGTGCCAGAGGTACTTGAATCTATTGTGTGTTGCCTGCAGAGGAGTAGACTGCAAGCAGGTCACACAAACATCTTGCCTAATATTAACAACGTCCTTAACCCCTGTAAGGGCCGTTGATCTAAGGGCCATTACAGAGGGAAATGGAGTCAGGGAAAGAATTGAAGTGGAAAGACTTGGTTCAGACACCAGGTCTACCCATTCAAACCGGGGTAGACCTGTTACACAGATTTCTTAGGCCTGCTCCATCTATTTTGGTAGACCTGCTGCCCAGGACTTGTCACTGCTCAGTCACCAGAAATTGTGGACTTTTTCTCTGATTCTGTCAGAGCTTTTTAAAATGTTCAACTATACACAAAACGTGCAGTCCCAGGAAAAAACATCCAATTCCAAAAGAATATTGCTGCAGTTGAAAATTGAAGCCATGCAAAAGTTGTATTGTTAGCTGGTGTGAAAAGTGGCTTATAACATTGTGAAAAGTAAAGTGAGTAGTCCAGGCTCTTCTAAAACCCTAAACCCAGATCAAGCATACCCATTTCTCTTCCCACTGCTAAAGACACTCCCACAGACTTGACTGCTACTCTCTAGAGTTGCCTTTCCTACCTAGCCCAGATGTTTTGGACTTCAACTCCCATCAGCCCCAGCCAGCATGACCAATGGTCAGGAATGCTGTGAATTGTAGTCTGGAACAGCTGAAGGAAACCAGGTTGGGGAAAACTGCTCTAGAAATTGTTCGCCAGTGTTTCCAAGATGACGGAAATCAGTCCAGTCTGCAAAGGCAATGTTATGAAAAGGGCAACGATGCCATAAAATATCTGATATGATATTCTTAAAACAACTGTACTGTTTTGTGAAGGGTGTCTTTTCTCTTGTTCCTAGGTATGTGTTTTTAATCCTTTACTCCAAATAAAGTTCTGCTGAAGTTCGTGATGGTCTTGAATATAACATTTTTTCTACGTTAGTGCTGCTCGATTCCCAGGATCTTGTACTACTCTGTGTAGGCTTTTAGACACGATGGAATGTGATGCTAAGCAACAAATGCTAAGTACACAGAAGGAAAGTGCACAGATGTATTGCAGCGGTCATGTGAATTACAAGTGAAAACTGCTGCGCACTGCAGCTTTGCCCCTTTACCAAAAGCTATTCCTGCAGACGCCCATGAACTTAGGTTCATGAAATTGAGAAATGTATTTATTGCAAATATTTTTTATTTTGCCTCCACTAAAAGTAGCCAAGGTAGCAAACAGCAATAATAAAAATAATGCAATCCACAATAAAATAATAAACAATCAAAATGTAAGACAATGACAGCAGCTAAAATCAGAGTTACTTACCTTGCCAGACAAACCTCACCAGTGCCACTTAACCCCAGTACTGCCAGTAGAAAGAGCTTTCAGAGGTAGAGTTGTCATGAAAAAGTTAGTGTACATGGGAAAAGATCAAGACCTCTGGGCTACAAACACCACCTTGGTTGTTGTTTGATGACTTGATTGGATTCTGTGCTAGTGCCTCTGAGGCAGTAGTTTTGAACCTTAGGAACTGTCGCTATAGGTGTAAAGCTGGTATAAGCAGCAGGTGCTTGAGGCTCATCGTTGCTTTTAAGAATTTTTAGTGATGCATAGTAAGTTTTGTATTGGCTCTCTAAGCAGAATGTTGGTAGTGGTAATATAAAGAAGACCAGTGATTTCTAAGCATTTTAAATATCTTAATCTAAACCTTCTTTTTGGAGCTAAAGATATTTTAAATTTCCCAGTGCGCATGGTACACTAGAACACATGAATGTTGATTGGCTGTATCATTTTAAAAACATCCGAGTTGGCTGTAATAGGAATGGAATCTCTTTTTCCTTTTAGACTAAGGAGTTTATTGATGGGAGTTTACAAACTGGAGGTATGTGCCTTCAATTCTCCACCTGCCTAATTTATCATTTATTACTACAGATAAGTTGCTCTTTCAGTCTATATGTATATAATAGACATGGATGCATGGGGTGGATGTACTTCCTCTTGGGATGCGGCATGTGATTCGTTACAGGCCCAAGTCAAAATGGATCTTTCCTGTTGCAACTTGAGTGATCCTTCTGATTCCTAGGGCAGTTTTTCCACGGTCAGATAATAATGCCTTCTGGCAACAGATCTCCCTTGCTATAGGGTGAGTAGCAGTAGAGAGAGAAGTGCTTCACTGCTCAAATTCCTTAGAGGATCATTTGGGTAGATCACAACATGACATAGAAGCCTTCCTTGGGTACTGCTTAGGTGGGTTTAAAATGTTCGTGCTGATTTTACTCCTGGTTTTCAGTCAGTATTGGTTATGCTAACAGTTTAAATGTATTATATTGTGTTTGGATTATATGTTTTAAAAATATATTTAAATAGATTTATATCCCACTTTGATTGAATGTTCCTCAAAACTGCTTATAATGGATTATCACACACACACACACACACCAGCAGCCTTTAGTCCCCTGACCAATGGCAGAGGCCAGAATGTGCCTCCCTTCCGTTCTGCCGTGACAGGGCAATTGGCAGTTGCAGCAGAGCATTCTTCCTGGCATGGAGGGGATCAGCAGGCTCCCTGCAGCTGTTCCTTCGTGGGTTGATGGGCAGGCCAGCCAGTCCTTCCTGGGAGGGAGGCAGTGTAGCCTCCCAGTGGACTTGATCCCCTGGTTGATGTTTGTAAGATAACTTGGCAATCCCGCTATGGACTGAATGGGGAGTTAAAATTAAATAATAAAAATACAAAAGTTAGTGACTTTGTAAATTCTGGCTGGCTTGTGTAAAATAACTCTCTTCATTCTCAGGAAAAGTTCTTGTCCATGGGAACGCAGGGATTTCCAGAAGGTAACAAAGTTCACTGTGTTGTTGTCTTTTTTAAAATATTCATAAGATATGGCCATCATACCTTACTTAATTGGTTTGTTTCTTTTCAGTGCTGCCTTAGTTATTGCATATATTATGGAAACTTTTGGAGTGAAGTACAGGTAAGGAAACACATTGACCTACTTTCCATTCTTTTGAGGGGATGGGATTAGCTCATTTGTAGAGCATTTGCTTCCATGTATAAGGTCTCCAGTTCAGTCCCTGGCATCTCTAGGTAGGACACAGGCCTGAAATTCTGTAGAGCTGCTGGAATTTAGTGTCGAGTCTGCGCTGTAGATAGCACTGAGCTACATAAACCAATGGTCTGGCTCTGTATAAGTCAGCTTCTTATGTCCCTACCATAAATTACTGGTCTTCAACTAGTGGGCCAAGACATGGCCAAAATTGATTTCCTGAGTGGCTCTACCTTTTTAGATAGATAGATAGATAGATAGATAGATAGATAGATAGATAGCAGCAAATAATCACACCACTGCCAGGACTCATAACTATCTGGGCCAAGTCAAGTTCTACAACAGCAAGCGAGTGGCAATGCTTCCTGAAGTAGACTAGCTGCTGCTGTTGCTGTGGCAGATGGGCCACCATGGAAAGCAGGCTACCCGATCCTTTCCCCATGTTTGAAATAGGGTGGCGGCAGCAGGTGTAGCAAGTTTCGCATTGGCAGCCTTGAGGGTGGAGATTGGGGTAAAACTGAAGTTCTGCTACCACTTCACAAGCACACGCAAGTACCTTGTACTGAATCAAGCATTGGTTCGTCTCACCTAGTATTACCAGATCCGAATTTCAGGAGCTCCCCATGCTCTTGAGCAGCGATGGTTTGCAGCCCTGCCGCCTGAGTTTTTTTGTGAATAGTTGATGCTGGGACTGACATGGGACATTATATATGCAAAGCAGACACACTGCTCCTGAGCCATGGCTCCTCCTAGGAGGACATAGTTGTGCAGAAAGAACAATACCCGTTTCAGGAAAGTTGCCAGTTCCTTGTGCAAGCAACGTGCCCCTCCAGCCTTGGCCTACGTGGCTGATCATTGTCACTGATCATTGCCACTTCACCTGGCCTCAGTGGGTCAGAGAGGCCAGTGCCTGGAGCACCTCTGGCCTTGGAATGCTGGTCAGAGAAGAAAACAGAGGGCTTGCATGTGTTGCCAGCATGCCCAGGGCAAGGAATTGTGGGACTGAAACAGTTGCGACGGGTCTTAGTTCCAGTGCAAAATGAGCCTCGATGATGGGGCTGAGTTCTTGTGGCCTTACCCCTAAGGATGGGGATGCAAACAATGTTTCTGAGGAATAATGGAGTGCTAGATGCCAAGGGGTAGCAATAGGTCAGCTATTTCATGCTGTAATGGAGGAGTTAAAGACTGAGATATCTATGCTGTGAGAGGGGAAGTGTGAATAGTGCTTCCCTATCACCCAGTGTAGTAAGGGTCCCACGCAAAAGGGTTCATGCCCAAGAACTGTGTCTTGGTCCAGTGAGTAGAACATTTGGCTTGGTCCTTGGATGTCTGGTTCATGTCCTGGCTCTGATATGGATTTCTTTGTACCCTCCGCCTCAGTTCCCCATCTGTAAAATGGGAATATGTGGCACTCCTCACATGACTGCTGTGAAGGTGAACCCAATGAGGTTAAGTAGTGTAACAATTTATGGGTTTGCATTTCAGTTGGCCTTTTGATGTTCTTAACGAATTGTGCCCCCGATCAGTGCTTTAAGGCTTGTACCAGGAATTTCACATGCAGCATTTTCTATCAGGGCCTAGAAGTACCTAGTTGTAGATGTCTCTCCCTGAAGTCAAGCAGGTCTAGGCACGGCTAATACCTGCATGATTAATTGCTTGAGAGCTCTTGTCATTCTAAGCTCCCTGAAGGGAGGGAAGAATACAAACATAACTAAACTAAAAAAACATACCAAGAAAATGAGTCAGAAACTGGAGGATATACTTTTTCTTGTAGGGATGCATTTACGTATGTACAAGAAAGAAGGTTTTGTATTAATCCCAATGCTGGATTTGTTCATCAACTTCAGGTGAGTAGTTTTCCTAACAGTCGATAGTCTGAGCAATCCTGATGTTATCCAAGAATCGGAAAAGCAATCCTATTTGTTATGACTTCAAAGAAAAAATGGTTCACAAGTTGCCTGGCTGTTCGTTATTTTCTCCAACAATAGTTTTGGGTATTAATTTTGGTAGATTAGTAGTATATGTGAGCAATTAATCCTAACTGGATAGCAAACATGAAATGCACAAAACAGAAACCTACAACACCTAAAATAAGGAGCTTATGAACTTTAATAAACACTAAAGCTTCTTAGCCCAAGATGCTGAGGATTCTGCAAAGACAGCCAGTGTTGTTGGTCCATCTGGGAAGACCTGTAGCCACCTTGTCCCAGGTACTTGTTCTCAGCAGGGATCCTGGCACTATCTGTGACTGAGCTTTGATGCTGGTGGTATAGGAGTCTCATGCTCCATGTTTAAACTATTCTGGAAAGCCAGATGTTGTCCTGTTCCAGGTTCAAACATTCCAAGTTGGGATTCCTTCAGTGTATAATGCAGTGCAGGATTCAGTCTTTCTAGATCTTTGGAACTGTTCAATTCAGCCAGATGGAAATCAGTTGTTTCTACTCATAACATTTCTCCTCACACTCCTGCCTCATCTAAGTTTTTTGCAATATTCCAACCTTCATGTCTGTTAGTATCTATATTTTCTTTAGCCCTCCTTATACTGTGCCAGGGTCCCATTTTTGGTGGATTCCTGCATATCCAGTCACTTTGCCTTCTTTTGTTTAGGAATATGAAGCCATCTATCTAGCAAAGTTAACTATTCAGATGATGTCACCTCGGCAGCTGGAACGATCACTGTCCGTTACTACAGGTGAGCAGATATTTCTAGATCTATTCCTCCTTCATCCTAAAACATTTGGTGTTATATACTAGGGGCTCTTATCCACTGCTGATTTGGGAGGGAACTACCTTGTTCACATCTACTTACAAAATAAGTCGTGAGGAGCCTAGCAACGCCGGCTGATTTTTGCCACATGTGGGCATGAGAAGGCACCCTAAGTTGGCTGACCATGATATGAACTAAGATAGAGCTGGTTCCTATTGGATGGAATCACTTTGAATTTTAGCTAAATGATCATGTAGCGCAAGGTGGCTGAAATATGTTCAGATATGGGAAGGGAAATGTAGGGTGATTGGATGCAAAACCAAACAAAAAATAAGCTTAATTGTAGCATGTACAATAGACAAGTATCTATTGACTAGTTTGGTACATGTAAAGCAGGCATTTCTTTTTTATATACAAACAAACTTAGGATTTCTAACTTTATCCTTGTAAATGGAATTTGAGGGGATTTTAAAACACTCTGGGCAAAACCAAAGCATTTTGCAGAATCAGCTCTGGTTCCACTGAAACAAAGCTTTTTTTCTTTTGGAAAACTTTGTTTCTATCCTCTTGACCAGCTAGCATCTCAGCTATCCTGCATGTTTTACAGGAAGTCTGAAACGAACTCATGAAGAGGATGAAGAAATCAGCAATATGCAAGCAGCAGCCCAGAACGGTTGACACTGAGAGCATCCTGGGCTTGCTTCTCACGGCAGCTGCACATCACAGCAAGATGAACAACCAGATCAATTTTTTTTAAATGGGAGAAGAATCCAGCTTTCTTATGCAAACCTGCCCTCCAGTAGTAGTACACCAGGCAACATTTTTAAGGTATTGGATTCCTTGACTGACTAGATGGCACTGATTGTTTTACTCCTTTTTTTTTTACCACTTTATAGTTTTACCCTAAACCAAGACTTTGGACTTGCAAAGAGGTATTATTGCAATAATGCACTTTTCATACTTGAAATTTCTTTATTTGTATTGATAAAGTTATTACTTAAGCAAAGTACGAGTTGGGGGGATGATTTGTTTATAAAGTTTTGTGTAATTTATAACAAGAGTCTTTAGTAAAAAAAGAGAAAAAAAACAACTGCATAAAACCCACTGTGAGTTGTATTTGTTTCATTTTCCAAGTTTAGGTTTCAGGCAGAGGAAAACAAGTCTTAGCAGCGATCAGAACTTACTGCTGTGACCATCATGAAGTAAAAACAGTGGGTTCAGTGTCACAGAAGTGTTATCATAATAGAAAACTCAGATTTTCTTTCAAATAAAGTGGCTCTTATGCCTGCCCCTTGGCTCCTCCCTGAAAAACCAAAAGCCCATTGCAAGACACTTTAATTTCACCCTTCTTTCAAGGAGCTCAGGAAACATGCAGTAACCTTCTCCCTCACTCCCTGCCTCCTCCTCCTGCATAAAAACCTCCGGACATGTAATTTGAAGCAATACGGTGCTGAGTTTCAGAAAAAATGTCCCCCGTATTGCTTCCCCTAATTTTCCCATATGCTTGTGTGTCCAAATACAGGGTGGAGTGGGGTTCACGTAGAATTGAACAAACTGCCTCAACAGGGAAGCCAGAAACAAGATGCTCATACCTTCCATCTTAATCAGAACAATTTGAAGCACTGACTCTGTCCAACCAGCCAGAGACAGGATAGTCATATGCAGAGCTATGCATTGTACATACTGACCTATGCACGTAATAAAAACAGAATCTGAAAGAGGAAAAGCTGCAGGCAACATACCCTACAAAAAACCAAACCATGCTTCTCTTTGCTTCTACTGGAAAGGTGGGATCAGCTAATAAGACTATGTGATCCTGTACCCCTGACGGGTGCAAATTGCATAGATTTTATTGAAGCAGAAGAAATAGAGCCTCAGGTTGTTGAAGAGGGAGTAGGGAGTCTAGAACAAAAATATGAACCTTGTGATTTGGCTTCAGTCCATTATAAGACTGTAGGGGAGAGCTAAGGGAATTTCTGAAAGAATGCCGTAACAGAATAAAACCTAGCATGCTTTGTTCTAGTACAGTAAGCTGGTTACTCTGCTAAAATTCTGTATCTGGAAGAGGGACATTTTTCCAGTCAAAATACTGACTTCCACTTTTATACATAATGCTGTACTTGTCAGCTTGGATCCAGAAGCATCAGCCAAAGGAGATGTACAAAAAGTGATTTTCCTGAATGGGGTTGGGCTGTGGAAGAGGCACCTTCTGTGAGCAGTATTAGTACCATGAAATCAGTTCTGCTTCTTTTGTCAAAAAGAGAATGCAAAACAGAAGCCATGTTCCTGTTTGCATTTGGCAGCCAGCTTTGAGTTCTCGGGGTGAGTGGCAGGGAGACTCTTCTGGCTGTTTCCCAGCATTCTCCCTATGATCCTGTCAGTACTGAAGATTGAAAGCACTCAAACCATAAAGTCTTCCTGCCCTCTACTGGCAAGCCTTTGATTATTTAAGTGAGTCCTTATTTAAGTGAGTCCTTATTTAAGTGAGTCCTTATTTAAGTGAGTCCCAACTTAAAACATTAGATTATGTCTACACATTCTGCCATTTTTAGTTTTTGCTGGGTTATGGTTAGGTTTAGTGTGTTACCTAGATCCCTTCAATCTTTCCTCTTAGTTTCTAGTCCTCTAATCATCTTTGTTGCCCTTCTCTGAACTTCTTCCACTTTGAATCCTTCTTAAAGTGTGCTGTCCATTCAAGGTGAGGTCTGACCAAAGTAGAGTAGAACTATTACTTTTCTGTCTGTCATGACAGGAGAACATCCGGTAGTTCTGATCAAGGAAAATGTATAGGTAAAATCAGTATTTCTATTCACCATCAAAGCACAGGCTTTGAAAGAACCTGAATGGAAGATAGACCCATCGAAAATGTGTTCTTTTCTGGACTGGCAATTAGGATTTAAAACCTACTGAATCAGCAGTCGTCTTAATGACTCATCACTACCCATTGAGACACCAAAGGACATTTAAGCTTGTAAATTTATCCCCCTTCAGAGAAGCAGGGTCATGTTATCCGTTCCAACATTGTTAATTGAACCTAAATGGATGATGAGCTTCAATGGCACTTTTCAAGCTACAAGGTAGGAATGAAGCAGCTGGCCAATTAGAGCACATCTAGGTCCAAGAAAAATGAAACAATGGTTAAATTCAAAAGATTTATTAATATCTCTTAAGTTTTACAATGTTTTTTTTTTAAAAAAAATTGAATAAATAGAACTTAAACATCTCCAAGAAAGTTAAAGTACCGCAAAACACGAAATGGAACGGCCATCCCAATTTACAGTAGGCCTCTGTGGTTCAGTAATATTTGTAAAGCTAATTTCTCAACTGTAAAACCTTTCCTTAACCTTCATTTGCTTTTAATGCTCTGAAACCATACTATGACAACACACACACACACACACTTCAAGCGGAAATGGCAGGAAGGGCGTTGTAACCTCACTACCATCTAATGGCAAGAAGTGACAAAATGTTTATCCGCAAAAGAAAATTGAAAGCATAATGAGCCTTTGAGACCAGGATTTTGAATTTGTGAATGTACTGAGTGGGTCAATTTGGCAGAAGACTGCATTTGCAAAGAATACAAGTGACAATTGCGTTGTATGCCTTTCTGCCTTTTCACTGTTCCATGTGTGAAAATATCCTGCTCCCAAAATTCTTTTAAAAATGTCAAAAATTTTGCATATCTAAGTTTTGCTTCATGTTTAACTCCTGGGACAGTGAGAGCATAAGCTACATCAGGTCAAACACAGGGTTCTGTATGTTGTCATTTCTATCAATTGTGACTGCAATGGGAAGCCATCACTGCAGGGCTCTTCTGGGGCCAATGAAACCTTGAGGTGCATTAATGTCAGTCAACACAGTAATTCATCATTCTTGCGTGACAAAAAAAAATGCACGGATCAGTCCAATCTCATTACTTACTCTAGCTGCCAACAAAAAGCAGCACAACTTTAAAAATACAAGGCAAGAAAAATTGTCAGGTAAAAATATACCTTTGGCTAAAAACCCATCCCTACCGTAGAAGTACTTTGCTCATGTCCCAGCTAGCAAAAAGCATCTAATAAGTTTCACTGTTGCCAAGGAAACCTAAAATAATTAGTCTGCAGTATTTGTTGTTCTGTATCTAGAGGTAATCACTTCATTTGCAGCAAATTTGTTTTCCGCAAAGAGAATGAGGACCGTAGCACAAGTTCCTCCACCCAAAGTCCATTACAAGAGATTAGACGGTCTTTAGTTGAAGAACCTTTGATACATGTAGTTTTCTTCAGAAACTGAATATCCAAATTTTTTATAGAAAGCTATGTTCTTTGGCAGACACTCAAGAGTAATTTTGTAGCAATTCAATCTCTTGCTTAGCAATGTGAGAGTCGACATCAATCTAAAAGAAGAGAGTGTATACTTTAAAATAAAATTGTGGTTTACAGCTGTTTATGTAATACTGAACCTTCATATCAGTGAACCTCCCCAACCCCAAATCGATGTACTTGGGGGAGCTCTCACTTTCCATCTGAGAGATGAATAGAAGTGGACAAGAACTGTGGAGAGAAGAGATTCTGAGCAAATGAACACAGTAAGGCCATAGTGAGTGTTGTTGTGCCTGAGTGAAAATATGAACTTGGGGTTTCCCGTGTATAACCCCAATACCGCAGCTGCTGAATCACACTTTAGGAACTGGTTAAAGGGGCTAAAATTATGAGATGCAAAATCCCTGCTTCAAATTCCAGACTGATTATGAATTCACCACGTAACCTTAACCAAACCATTTTCTCAACTTTGCTCTCACACCTCCTGCAATATGGCAATAATATTTATAATAATATAATGTTTTAATATTTATTATATATATATATATATATATATATAGTATAGATTTCTGCATTGCTGCTTGGTTTTACCCTGGTTGTGCTTTTATACTGTATTTTATATTATGTTTTTACACTGTTTGTTTTATATTTTAAATGGTTTTCATGGTTTTAATTTTTGTAAACCGCCCAGAGAGCTTCGGCTACTGGGCAGTATAGAAATGCAATCAATTAATCAATATTGGCCTAACTTACAGGACCGTTATAAGGATTTATTTATTTACTGCATTTCTATACTGCCGAATAGCTGAAGTTCTCTAGGCAGTTCACATTACTAAGAACATGACTAGTTTGGACACTTAAAATGTGCTATGTAAATGCTATCACTACAAATACTCTTATGTGAGAAGTGTAACGCAGAAAAGATTTTTGGGAGCCAAAGACCATTTGCGATTTGCTCACAGAAATGTGGTGAGGAATTAAAAGGCACCTGCCCCCAACCTCTCATCCAGAAATGGCAGGAAGTAGTGATTATGAATAGCTTACAGTTTGCCAAGTTGTTTTCCTCGACATTCCCCACTTACGACGACATCTTCTATTCTTCCTCTCTGAAAACA
This sequence comes from Anniella stebbinsi, assembly GCA_029215795.1. NCBI lineage: Eukaryota > Metazoa > Chordata > Lepidosauria > Squamata > Anniellidae > Anniella > Anniella stebbinsi. Next base: position 369,246,654 of record JARDYH010000001.1, read on the forward strand.
GACAACGCCATTTAACAGCTGAGTACCAGTAAGGGCTACAGCTTATTCATTGGTAACAATATTTTTCCTTCAATAGGCATACCTTTGCACATGAGTGAGTGAACTTATGTTCTATGACTAAAGTTGCAGTAGCCACAATCTCACGTAGATTAGTATCTTCCACAACTGTAATATAGTAGTCCCCAGAGCTCTTCATGCGTTCAAAGGTTTCTGTGGAAATACAGACAGCAGCAACACTTGGTAATGTTAAATGTTCCCCAGGTTTTCATGCAGTTCTGAGCTTGCTTGCCTACACAGGTAATACCCCAAGATACAGTGGATCTGAATTGGGGCAAGCAGATGAATAAGGATGTGAGGGGCTCCCTATAAGGCAAACACCTGCTATGTGCAGTTGAGGATGTGATCAAACTTGAAGGTTGCCCAAGAAGCAGCAGGAGACAGACAGTTGCCTCCGTTGCTACCTAAACCATCCCTCAGCCCAAAACTTAGGATTTCTCTAGCGTCCTCGAAGAAAGCACAGCTTTTCAGAAGCTGAGTGGTGTCCATCAAGAGACAGTTGCCACTGAAGCTGACTCTTGCTGTTCTCCTTCCAAACAGCAAAAAAAATCAAGATACTCACTGATGAATTGTTCAGGGCTGACAATTCCAGTTTCAGTTAGCTGACTAAGAACTTTTAAAAAGCCTGCAATAAAAAGGATGGTTTCCATAAATCAAGGTAAGCAACTTACAGCATAAAATTCACTACAATGTTTCAGAAGTAGATACCAAAAGCAGCACATATTTCAATATACTTGTGAAAAAGAGTAAGCAAGAGATTTGAGAACCCACTGCATTCCTATTGGGAATCAGTCTTCTACTTGCAGGAAAACTTGAAAGTTTTTTAGGTTGCCCTTCAGCAAAGCTATCATGGCAACATACAATAAAGGTGATAACATACTAGCAAAAATTATAAAATTACTTACTGAGAGGCAGGACAGTGTAATAGCACAAATAATCAGCAAAACAGATGAAAAGAGCACAAGTAAAATTTAAAGGTGCAGAAAGAACACTTGAGCCCTCCTATCCAAAACTAACCAGCCTACTCTTCCTGTTATGCTTTTTTGTACTAAATCTGGGCTGGGCAACCTGTAGCCCTCCAGATGATTTGGCCTGCAAAAACCCTTGCTAACATAGCTAATAGGGATCCAAGGGGGTCATTTTTTCAGCAAATGTAAATTCAGTTCATTCACTTCATTTATTTACTATGACATCTAAGCGGGAAGATTTTGGCAAACCAAACCAAGAATGCAGAAAGGCTGGGCTACCAAATAGAGGCAATGTGAGGAGTTTTGTTCAGTGTTGCTCTATTTTGTGCAGAATCTGCTTGGCAACCCTGGATCTTAGGCCTAAAATCCTTCACTTTATAAACCATAACTCACATCCAGAAGTTCTACTTTTGCAATCCTAACAAGGTTGGGATGCTGAACCTAAGCAGTAGTTTTAGTAGTCCAAGCTGTTGGTAAAAATGTTGAGGCTGCACTCAGGTTGGTTAAGAGATCTGTCATATTCAAAAAGAATTATCATTTGAACCATTTCTGAATTTTCCTTGCATCAACAAAGCAATTTTTTTGGCAGCTACTCCATTAACTTTAGTCTTTAATAGAATTTACTATCATCTCCATGGCAACAGGCAGGAACTTTACATCAGATGTTAGTTTCATAACTAAATTGTGGGATTTGGCACAAATCAGACTATTCTAATTTAATTCAACCATAAAGAACTCAATGTGAACAGTACCTCTGTTGATGTCAGCAGTGCAAAGAGGTCTCAAAACCAAACCATCACCTGGATCCACAGGAGAAATGGCAGGGGAAAATGTTGCGGTGTTCTGGCTCCAGTCCAGTTCCTGAAGGAGGTGAGGGTCATACATTGGTGTGCTGTCGGGCTTTATTGTTGCCGCAGGCATCATGGCAGCTAAGGCTGCAACAAGTGTACTGAAATTGAAGTGACAACATTGATTCACACGACTACCATTTTCAAATATTGTAACATTCTAATTTCTTTTTGTTAGTTTTAAATGGAAGTACTGTCTAAAACATTTAGTTTATCAAAGCACTTTAAAATCCTATTTACATTTCAATCCTCGGAAAAGTCTTCAGTGGCCTGCTTTACACATAATGCTAACCCATGGATTGTCGTGATGTGCGGACCCAGCTGCACTAACAAACCATTGTTTATTAATCATGAGTAACCCAGAAAGAAAACCCATGGCTTGTTTGGTTGTGAACTCTGGGTTGTTTAAACCAGGGGTTGTTATTACATGTGAACTCAGAATGATGGATTGTTTTGCCAGGTTACAGAGGCAACAGGCAAGAGTAATAAAAAAACGCAGCTATTCTACATGCCAGTGCTACAGCACCACTTACTAGCAATGGCAATACTTCAGCAGTGTAAAGCTGTGGGGAAATGGGAGGAAGGATGAGGAGGGAAAAACCAACCCAGGGATTGAGAAAACAAACCATGGTTTGATTGTCATACAAAACAAAAAGAATGAAGTTCTCAATTTCAAAACAACTATATTAGTTGCTCAGTCTACAGAACCCCGGGGGTGTTTCCGTTTTGACTATAAAGTCTTCATCGGGCACTGCTGTAGACCTAACACATTCAATAACAAATTACAGTAACTGATGTTTAAGAATATTTCACTTCCTGAATGGACCAATTCTTATAGGCAAAATAGCCTCCTTTATTTGTGGGTTAGGAGTGAGAATCCCTCTGAAAAAAGTATTTATAATATTGGATCGTTCCCCAGTTTTCACTAGCAGAAACGTACCCAAAATGTCACCAAGACAGGAACAAGCAGAGGGAACCTCAGGGTCTGTTCCAGTTGGTCTGCCCCTCCTTCAGGAGATGAGAGGGGGGAGCAGGGCCATCCCACCAGCCTTGCGGACAGTCTACTTAATTTTTTTCTCTCTTCCTTCCACGTCTCCTTTCCTTGTGTGTCAGGTCCTTTTTAGACTGTAAGCCTGAGAGCAAGGACTGTCTTTGCTGATTGATTGCAAGCAGCTCTGGGAGCCTTTTTTTAAATTTTTTTTTACTGAGGAGCAGGATAAAATACAATAAATAAAAAAATAAAATAGAATAGCTCTATGTCAAGGCTAACCCTGGAACATCCTTGTTCAACATCCCATTCCCAAGGCTACGAAATGCCAGGCTAAAGGAATCTAGGAAAGATCATTTGAACTAGTTTGAACAGCAGAGAGAGGGAGAGAAGTAGTTGTTGACATGGGACTGCTGTTGCTCTTCAACTAGCCATTTAGCTCATATAAATAAATATAAAGTCATAATGCAAGGCATAAAAATAAACTAATAAAATGGTTGCACAAGAACTATTACCATAATAATAATAATAATTAATAATAATAATAATTTATAACCCGCCTCTCCCTCCGGATCGAGGCGGGGAACAACAACAATATAAAACACAAGAATCACAAAACAGTTAAAAAATTTAAAAACAAGAAAAAAAATACATCATTAAAAACATCTTAAAATTTATCTGGATAGGCCTGCCGGAAGAGAGCAGTCTTCATGACTCTCTTAAATTCATGTAGACTGCTAATTTGTCTAATCTCCGGCAGACCATTCCACAGTCTGGGAGCGGTGGAAGGTCCTCTGGGTAACACTTGTCAGCCTAGTTCTGGCTGATTTGAGTAAGTTATTCCCAGAGGACCTAAGTGTGCGGGGCGGATTATACAGGAGAAATCGATCCTGCAGGTAAACTGGACCCAAACCATGTAGGGCTTTAAAGGTAATAACCAACACTTTATACTTCGCCCGGAAACTGATTGGCAGCCAATGAAGTGATTTTAAAACTGGTGTAATGTGATCACCCCTAGATGTACCGATGACCAACCTGGCTGCCATATTTTGAACAAGTTGAAGTTTCTGGACTAGGCAAAAAGGTAGCCCTATGTACACCGCATTGCAGACCTTGATGTCCGTAATAGAAGAAAAGGTTAATGACATCAAAGCAGTATTTACTCATCCATTAGATGGATTCTTTGAACTAAAAACACCAGGACCTGGGGTTAAATAAACATTCCAAAGACAGTACAAACTTTCTAATAATGAAGTCTCTTTGGAAGGCAATCTTTTTTCATTGAAGAAAAATGATAAAACGTTTCACAAAGTAAGCTTACTGCAATATACTTTTGTCATTCATATTGTAATATTTGCCAACAGAAATTAGCTCGCCAAAGACCAAAAACGCAAGCACACCTTTGCAAACTGCCTGTGCCACAACCTACTGCTACCATGGTTCTGAAATAGGTAGGACAATCTCAATGCTCTCCTTTTGTATATCAGCAAGCAAGCCAGAAAGGTCTCAACACGGTGTCAAACCTCCAACTCAACATTTATGGGCCCTTTCAAAGCTGAAGCCAACTCTTAGAACCAGCTCACTGTACTTGATTCTTTGCTATTCTTTAATAAACTTAGCAGAGGTGGGGAACCTCCAACCCAAAGGCTATGTGCAGCTTATAGCTTTTGGATCCAGCCCGCAGCCTCCTTCCCATTTGCCCTGTGGGGGGTGGGGGGATGAAAAGGAAAGATGGAGTGGAAGAGAGAAGACTGAGAAAGAGGAAAGAATGTGGCTTTGGCCCACCCACTACTGATATGCAGACCTTAGGATAGGGGTCTCTAACTTTTCTGTTCAGTGGGCACACTTGGAATTTTGAAAGTATTATGTGGGTGCTCTTACAAAATGGCTGCCAGAGAGGAGGTTGCCCGTTCACGAAATGGATGGCATAGGTGGTCACAAAACACTCATTTCCCCCCAAGGCAAACTGGTGAGACTAAAATAAAGTTACGTTCCCAAGAACCTAAGTATTAAGGCAGAAGAGGGATTTGAGCTCCGAAGCACCATTTTGAACCCAACAAATATGGTAATGGAGGCAAGTTTTCACTTTATAGCATACAAACTAATCCGTTTTTTTAAAGTCTTATAAAAAAAATAAAAATCAAGAGAGGCAGGGAGCCTGGCAGTTGGCAAAAGGTGTGTCCACAGGCACCACATTAAAGACCCCTGCCCTAGAAAGTTACATGTTCATACGGCCGTTGGATGAAAAAGGCTCCTTACTCCAAATGTTATAGGATGCAAAAACATAAAGGTCAGGATTCAGAAAGCCACAGCACTAGTTCTACATGCCCAAAGTGATCTTGCATTTTTGTTTTGTCAATGGCAACATCTCAGGCTATGCATTAAGCCGCTTTTGAAATCGGGAGCTGTTTAATCATACAAGAACAGAAAAGAAGCCCAGATGGATCAGACCAAAGGCTATATCTAGTCCAATGTCAGTATTCAGTTCCCTCAGAGGCCAATCAGATGTCCCAATGAGAAACCCACAAGCAGGACATGAGTGCAATGGCATCCTCCTGCTCATGTTCCCCAGCAACTGGTATTAAGTGGCTTACTGCCTCTCATATTGGAGGCAGCCTACAGCCATCAGGTCTAGTAACCTCTGATAGCCTGCACGATTTTGTCTAATCCTCTTTTAAATACATCTAGGTCCTTGAGCATCACTACATCTTGAGTTGGGAATTCTACCGTTTTACTACTATGGATTCAACCCAGTGGGCACAGATGGTCGGACCACCATTTTTATTTTATACTGTATTTTAAACTTTAATTTAGGGTTTTAATTGTTGTGAACTGCCCACAGAGCTTCAGCTATTGGGCAGTATGGAAATGTAATAAATAAATCTATATGCTGTGTGATGATGTCCTTTTATCTGTCCTGAGCTGGGGAACGTGGGTGGGAAGGTGCTATTGCACCATGTCCTGCTTGTGGGTCCCTGATCGACAGCTGGTTGGCCACTGTGTGAACAGAGTGCTGCACTAAATGGACCCTTTGTCTGATCCAGCAGGGCTCATCTGATGTTCTTAACCACCTATCATTCAGCTTTATTGGATGACTCTGGGTTCTAGTAAAACACAATTGTAACTCCTCATAGAAGAGTTGCCCCTGATTATTTTGTTGCCCTTTTCTGCACCATTTCCAATTCTCCAATAACCCTTTTTAGGTATTCCAAGTGTGGATGCACCATAGGTCTTTTTCTAATTATGCCTAATGTGGAATTTGCCTTTTTCATACCAGTCACTTGCCTGGGTTGAGATTTTCATTGAGCTATCCACCACTAGAGCTCTCTCTTGGGAGAGTCACCGCTAGCTCAGATCCCATAGCATATATGGTAAATTGGGGATTTTTTTGCCTCAATGTGCATCACTTTACTTATTTCTTTGGAAGTGTGGACCTGCTGCTTATGGGTGGGAAACTCAAAAATTTCTCAGGCCATGCTTAGGCTTAAAGAACCTCTTTGGAAGCTTGAATATTTTGGGCCTGTTTACACATAATGGTGGCAATTTGTCACAGCACAAGCCAGGAACATTCTACAGCCTTATTGAATATTTAAACCCTGATCATGGGTTGCTATGCAACATCTGAAGCCAGACATTATAGGTTAATTGTGGGTTAAATAATCCACAGTTTACCTAACTACTAATTGGCCCTTCTCAGAAGACACTGTAAACAGGGCTTTAACCACAGTGAATAAGGCAAAAAGCCTTATTCACCGTGGTTAAAACCGTAGTTTAAAGTGTCTTCTGAACATGGCCCGGCTTTCTGGCTTAACCACCATGGTTAAAGGCGTGATTTAAGGTGTCTTCTGAACGGGGCCAGCGTCTGGCTTTGGATGTCAAGTAGCAACCCCCAATGGGTGTGTGAGAGAATATTTGAAATGACCCTGAACCACACCTGGCAAATCATGGATTAATTAAATAACCCACAACTTGGCACAGTTACATGCTAACACCCTATTTACCTCAACATCTATTAGCCTTGTTGTCCTTCCATCGATAGGTAAAGCCATTTTTATTTTGACAGGCTTTTGGCATTTAGGCTGATCTGTGGCTGAAGGGGTTTTTAACTGACTTGTGCTTTTATTTCTTTCACCACTGAGTTTTTAATTGCATTTTTAACCTATTTGTTTTTTGTTATGTTTTACTTAAGATTTTGTTTTTAATCTGCAGTTTAGTGTTAACTGCCTTAGTGCCAATTTTTGGCATTAGGCCAGGATATAAATAAAAGATAAAAATAGCCAGAGACAAGAGTATTAATTTGATGCAGTAGCATTTCCCCCTAAGACCTATGATACAGGATACAAAAAGACCCCATTTAATCTGTAGAAGCAAATTACAGTTGAGCTCATTGTTAACTGATTAAGATATGAAGGAAATGTTTGCTATAATGTGGAGAAAGCAAACACGGAAACTGCTGGCAATATTTTGCTTTCTTCCTACTTCACCGGACGCAAGTTCCTGTTTGCTCGACAGGTACATTATTTGACAAAGATATTACGGCAAAATCAACTATACGAAAAAGAGACTATAGGACAGGGAAATCGGTTTTTCTAGATTAGCATTTTTAAGATACCTCTACACACATTAATATTACTATAGATAAATAATAGGTCTGTTTAGGCAGTTGGAGAGGGTGGAACTACAGTCTCTCCAGTGGTCATTGGTTCTCTAAAGCTTTGTGGGGGGGAAAGGAAACTATACTCTTAAGGGAGCAACACTGATCTATCCTTTGAGGTCATCTTGATGTACTTTTTTTTGGGGTGGGGAGAAAAATGCTAGACAATTAGAGTTATCTGAGAAAGACAAATGCTTCACAGCTGTCTCTAGTCCTCAGCATCTTCCCTCCTGACTCCACACAGCCTCTCAGTTTGTCTCCACACACACACAAGAGAATTCCACTGGCTAAGCCAGTGTTTCTCTCCCAGTTGGACTAGCTGCACACTCTGATAATCAAACACGCATTTCCAGCCACAGAGTAAGTCTCTGAGGACTATATCACACATTAGGTAGCAGCGAACCCAGGTTCACCAGAAAATGTGCACTATTTCTATTAGGGAGCCTAGTTTAAGGGGATTGTGAGAGGTCACAGTCACTCTTTTACTTATTAAGTGTTAACTTAAACAAATGTTCAGGTGTGCACCTTAAAAACACATTATGTGCAAAGTGAGCCTCAGCAAGTGCTGGAGCCTCCGAATCACCTTGGAGAACCTCAGCATCTCTGGATCTAGAGGGCTTCCAGTCTTTTCACAAATCCGCCCCACGAAAGTGGAAGCGCCCTCTCCGAAACCTCCGCTCTGAACAGCCTTAAGCTGCTCCCACTTGCCCTACTGGGGAAAGGTACAGACCTGCCTTACAACCCTGCAAGGTAGGCCAGTATTACCACGCAGACACCCCCAAAGAGGGGGGAAAGTACCTGAAGCACGAGTGACACTCATAAAGATTACACGCCAGGTATTACATATGTATTATTATTATTATTATTATTATTAATAATAATAATAATAATAATACATATGTCCTATCAGGGGCAAGTCTTGTTTGAAAGCTGCTGCAGTCTGGATCCTCCTTCTCCCCAAATTTCATCAGGCTGCGCTGCGGAGGAGGGAGGCAAGCTGGCTGCGAGTGCAGAGGAAGGCGCTTTGCACATGACCAGGGGCAGTCTCGTCACTTAACGAATTCAACAGGCGCCGCACGGCTTAGAAAGCAGGGCTGAGCCCCCGAAACACAACCCACCCACCCATGTTTTCCCTCCCGGGGCTTTTTCCCTCACAACCTTCGCCCCTCCATCTCCGCGTCACACACTCCCCCCCCCCCACAACGGACTTAGCCCCCTGCTTCCCGACAGTCACGCGCGTCCGCGACCTCCACCCGCACTCACTCGCGCGCGTCCTCCGTCTCACGATGCCGGCTCTGAGGCGAAGCTTTCCGCCTCGGAGCGCGCATGCGCGGGCGAGCTCAAGCCGGCGTACGTTGCCTGACGTGGCGGCTCTGACGGGGCGGGGCAGAGCTGCCAGGGTGGAGAGAGTAACCAATCAGGAAACCCGTCCTCCCCCCGCGTGCCCGAACAGTCTCGTCTCGCTCACAAATCCTGGTCCCGCCCTCTGACGCCTCCACCGAGTGCCTCCCGCGCGCATGCGCTTTTCTCTAAGCAAGGAAGGCGGGAAAATGAGGAGAGGCGAAAGAGGGGGATACTCCAACTGCTCTTGGGCGCGCATGCGTACTACTCTTTTGCCCTGAGGTAATGCTGTACTGTGGGTACTTGTCCTTTTTCGAAGCTACATTCTCCCGCAAACACCAACAAATAAATATATGTATATTTGATTCACATTTAAATCACGGGGGGGGGGGAGGGATTTCTGGCCCTGCTTCATCGCCCCTCAGCCCTCGTAAGCAGCATAGCCAGTGGTGAGGGGTGATAGTTGTAGGCCGAAACACCTGGTGGGCCACACATTGCCCAGCCCTGCTTTAAAATCATCAAATCATCGAATAGTAGAGTTGGAAAGGACCCATAAGACCATCGAGTCCAACCCGCTGCTCAGTGCAGGAATCCACCTTAAAGCATCCCTGACAGATGGTTGTCCAGCTGCCTCTTGAAGGCCTCTAGTGTGGGAGAGCCCACGACCTCCTTAGGAACCATTGGTTCCATTGTACCGCTCTTATAGTCAGGCAGTTTTTCCAGATGCCCAGCCGGAATCTGGCTTCCTGTCACTTGAACCCTTTATTCTGCGTCCTGCAATCTGGGTTGATGGAGAAGAGATCCTGGCCCTCCTCTGTGTGACAACCTTTCAGGTATTTGAAGAGTGCTATCCTGTCTCCCCTCAATCGTTTCTTCTCTAGGCTAAACATGCCTAGTTCTTTCAATCTCTCCTCATAGGGCTTTGTTTCCAGACCCCTGATCATCCTCGTTGCCCTCCTCTGAACACACTCCAGATTGTCTGCACCCTTCTTGAAGTGTGGTGCCCAGAACTGGATGCCGTACTCAAGATGAGGCCTAACCAGTGCCGAACAGAGGGGAACCAGTACCTCTCACGATTTGGAAGCTATACTTCTATTAATGCAGCCCAAAATAGCATTGGCTTTTTTTGCAGCCACATCACACTGTTGGCTCATATTCAGCTTTAAATCCAGTTGCACAACTCTTGAGACCCCATCCAGGGCTGGAGTGTTGAATTTCCCCCTGAGCCACCACCCCGTACACACACACACGCAAACACACAAGCACAAATATTTAATTCCTATTTCTTTCTGATAAACGCTTGGAAACAGAAGGAAAATATTCTTAATAGAGATTTTTAAACTTTAATATAATATCAGGAAAAACACTGGAATGAACAGTAACAGATAAATAAGAATTTACACAATGCAGCAAAAGAAAAGAGGGACATTCAATCAAAAGCCCGGCCGCTTTCCTGCTTGCGCCGGGTGACAAAGTCACCTAGTGCGAGCGGGAAATGCGGTGGCACACAGCAAGGAGAGAGGACGATGGCAGGATGACGCGCAGGTGGCAACAGGTAAGCCAGGAGAGTGGGGGGGAGGGAGGTGCAGAGCGGGAGGGAATGCTGTGCACGGATCCGGATCGGATCCAGATACGAGTCAGATCGGGGGGGTCCGTGCACAGCCCTAATCTTTAGTGGACATTGAAAACTTTTAAGACTTGGTGCCCCCTGTAAATGAGGGAGGAGGGAGCTCCATGGTAGGGGTGCCTGCATGGAGAGCCTCCCCACCCCCCGGTCTTGGGTTGCCACATATTGAACTCCAGGCACTGTCAAGACTACAAGGGTCAATTTCTTGCATTGATCTTGTGTTAAATAGACTACTTGTTCATTTTTCTGCCTAGGGGCAATTGCTGTGTGGTTTTGTATATCTGTGGTCCTCATGAGATACATTTGTGTTCAATTCATATACTTGTAAGTTTTATTTTAATTAAGCCCCATAGAACCTACATAGGCAGAGGGTATATAAGCAGAGGAAGGATTTAGCTGTCTCTTCCTGCCCACACATGCTGGGTTTTTAAAACACACATACAGAAAATGAATGGCAGACCCAATTCTGCACACACAGGTCTGTTGCAGGATCAAAAACATTGAAGAATCTTGTGGCACCTTAAAGATGAACAAACAACAAAGAGTCTTGTGGCACATAAGCTTTCATGAACTACAGCCCACTTCATCAGATGCATGAAAGACCAGGTCTAAGATAAGGCCTGTTTCCACTTGAAGCCTTGGAGATCCACTATCGCCAGGAGGGGCAAAATTAGCAGCAGTTTGAATTGTGTCATAGCTTCACCTACACTCCCAACAATCCAGACTAGTTAAATGCAATTCTTAAAAGTTTCCACCTAAAGTTTAAGAGAAAAGAGGATGAGGGAATGAAATGGAATGAAAAGGGAAAATATAGCTACCTATCCCAAGCAGAGATCGGAAGAGCAATCACCTGTGGTTCCAAGCTGAAGATCAGAGGAGAACTCCCCCAGGATCCAAGGTTTAGGAAGACCCAGCGAAGTCCAGATGGGGAAATGAATCCAGGTAGGAAGTGAAGAAAATGTTTTAAGAGCAAAAGTGTGGTGAAGTCTGAGCCTTACAAGTGAATAAAATAAAATAGTGAGGGGAAATTTGAACCAAGCTGCTCAGTCAGGAGCCAAGCATCTAGCCCCCAAAGACTAGCTGAGAAAAGATGGTGAGGAGCAGCGTCAAAAACAGAGAAAGAAAGAAACCCCTCTTCTCTCAAAAAGAATGCAAATCTGAAATTGCTCAAAATGGGGCTGATGTCATCCTAGGCCTTATCAGGATACAGGGGAACACGCTGGACTCTTTGAACGGCTAGTCACAGAGAGTAACAAACGTTGTAACTTCTTCACATACTGTCCCATTGTTCCTTGGCTTGACCACAGCTTTGTCAACATGCTTGTCTTTTCCCTGAATCTCAGACTCCAGGCAATGAAAACCTTCCCTCAAGGAAAGACTAGAGAATCCAACTTTTGCTCCCCACTACATTCCATGGTTCCCTTAGAAACCCTCAATTCCCAACAACTGAATCCCCGAAAAGAGACCTGTCTAACATTGGGGCTTAAGCAAACATCAGCAATAACCCAGTTGGTCAAATATAGGACTAACCAGTTAATTACAAAATAAGTTTCTTCATTTGATTCATCTTTCCTCTGTTGTTTTCATATTTTTTTTCACCCTAGTTATATCCCCATCCTCATGAGTCATCTTCCACTGCTATGGAAATATCCAAAATGATTCAGCTTCATGGAGACAACCCATGTAGCGTAAGGAACTCAAATACTCATTTTGGGTCTGGGCACACCCAGGGAGTCACTCTTTGTGCCAGTTTGGTCAAGGCTCACACTTGGGATGCTCAAGTTCCCTGGAAGCAATGGAACAGGGGTGCACAACCTTTTTGGCCCCAGAGGCCACTTGTGATCCTAGCTTAGGACCCGAGGCCACACCCATGCATGCGTGCACACATCCCAGCACTCCTGAAACAATACTCTTTCCTGACTGCTGCTACCGGCATGGAAAGAGCGATCTGTATCAGGATTGCTGGAGGAGAAGGTGGAGGGAAGGCTAGCAATTGGTGGCAGCAGAATCAGTGGCAGTGGCCACAATTACAGTGGTATGATTGTTGGGAAATTGTGTGTGGAGGGATTTGGTAGTGGGTGGTCAGAGCACTCTAGGGACCACAGTAAAGGCCTTGGTGGTGGCGCATGGTGCCTCTGGGCTGTGGCTTGTGCACCCTTGCAATAGACGTTTGTTGTGAGGAGGAGGATTCCTATTTAGGCTGCCAAATGTCTAGAAAAAATAACCCCAGCTTGGTCAGCTCCTGTGCCTTTAACAACAACTTGATCTGCAGAAATTAGCAGGCCAAGTATTTCATAGCATGCTCAGAAGTGTGATCACCTGCTACTGTCCAGCTGTCATTAAAGACAGGAGGAGGGTTCAGTGAAGGACAACTCAAATTTCTAGTTCTTCTGGATCACTGAGTAGGATGTCTAGAAAAGGGAATTTCAGCAGATGGCATTTGTATGCCTGCAGCACCTGTTGAAATTCCCTCTTCATCACAGCAGTGAAAGCTGCAGGAGCTCTGCCCTCTTGACCGGATACAAAAGAGGGTACGGCTCCTGCAGCTTTAACTGTTGTGATGAAGAGGGGATTTCACCAGGTGTTGCATGTATACAGATGACACCTGCTGGAATTCCCTTTTCTAGACAACTGTTAAAGATACAGGAGCCCTGTTCTCCTTTCCATAGGGTCACCCTAGACTGTCACCAAGGAATTTGGAAGTGAGTCTCTGATATGCACAGAGAGGGCCTGCTTGAAACCAAGTGGATATGGAGGGGTTTGAACACAGATTTGCTATGTCCTGAGGCTTGTTTGCAGGGTGTTTGAACTGCACCCACCACACCTAAAATGTTACATCCATCTTCACCCCAAGATAGACAAATGAGGAGAGACCTCAGCAGGTGCAAGCAGAGGGCTCATATTTCCAGAAGCGGGGAGAAACCCCTTCGCCTATACTCCAGCCACTTCTCAGCCAGGGCCATGCCCTCAGCCCCTACCCTCCTTAGTAGTCCAAATAGCCTGGATGCTAGCCCTGAGCCCATCACTCCACAGTAGGGTGGAGGGCGGTGCTGCGCATTGTGCTCACAGTACTTCCATGTGAGTCACTGTGTTTGGTGCTGGATCAGATGACCAGATATAAAAGCCAAGGGAAAAATGATGCCTGAATGTTTTTGACATCAATGTTTGTTTATGAAACACACCCAGTTTTGTAAGTGGGCAGGGTAATGTCACCCATTCAATGTGTTTATGTTCTGTTTTGGAGACTGATTTCTGGAGCTCTATTACTCCTTGGTTTTCTTCAGCTGCATCGATCCCTTTTGTATTCTGAACCCATCCCATGAAATAGCTAAAATTGTAAAGGTATCGCCTGGTTCAGGAAAAACAGACAAATTTCCATCCCTATCCCATCCCTTCCAAAGCATTCTTCTTAAGCCTATATGTTATATACATGTTTTGCACAAGAAGTCCTGTACAAATGCCCTGTCTTATAATATGGGAGATTTGATTATTAGAGACATAGAGCGTCATCAGACGAGCGTTATATTGCTTGCGCGTTACTGCCCACTCACATTTTTTCACAGGTCTTTTTGACAACGCTGTTCGCCTCCCATTCCTTCTGGTCTCCTTTTCACCATAAATAAGACCCCGGTAAATCTCATTGGGGGGGAAGTGAAATGTGCCGCCATTTCCTGCTGTGTGCAGGAAAAGCAGCACAATAAAAATGCCTACCGAATGGGCCACATGGGCATTGTTTACTTCCTCTTTCTTCCCCTGTGTGAAGAAAGGAAGTATTGTGGGACAGAAGCAAGGAAAAGCGACGGTAAGGAAACACGATTCTCCCCCCCCCCCCATCTGATGACGCTCATGGACAGCTGGGTCTATGATGGTTATGTAGTCCAGAAAAGGACTACAAAGAGGGTGAGGGGCCCAGAGACCAACTAGGGTGACCATATGAAAAGGAGGACAGGGCTCCTGTATCTTCAACAGTTGCATAGGAAAGGGGATTTCAGCAACTCTTTTGTATCTGGTCACTCTAGTATAGCTCCTGCAGCTTTAACTGTTGTGATGAAGAGGGAATTTCACCAGGGGCTGCATGCGTACAAAGGACACCTGCTGAAATTCCCTTTTCTGTTCAACTGTTAAAGATACAGTAGCCCTGTCCTCCTTTACATATGGTCACCCTACCAAGGGCTCAATCACATTTAGGGTTATGGCACTCTTGTAGTCCATCCTTTCCACTTTTGGTGCTATGGACTCACATGACATCGTCCTTGTCCTGCACTATTCTCGCTTTTTTCCTCCATTCTGGCAGCTTATTTTGTACCTGGGAAAGTCCATTTCATCTTGGAAGTACACTATAAAAACCCAAATGTAAACCAGTAAATCTGCTTCTGCGTTTGGGTGTGTGTGTGTCTTGAAGGCTGTTTTCAGTGACGAAAGAATAGGGCATGCTTTTAATCGGCCAGGGCTGTTTTAGAACTTACTTCCTCCTTTTCATCTTTGGACACGTTAGGAGTTGGAAGGAAGGTTTCAGTGCTTCAACTCCCTCTTTTTCCTTTTTTTTTGGCTTCCTTCCTTGTTTTGCTGAACCCCTATCCTGTTGGAATCGCAGAACTTCACCCTGATGCCTATCCACCTTAACCTTTCAAACCACTCTGATCCTTCCTCATACATCCATTTCTGTCCGCTTCCATAACCCCACCAGGTGCCTTATAAATCTTCCTAGTGGTTCTCTTCCATTTTCTGTAATCATTCTTCCTCCTATATTGTCCTGCATTATCCTGTGGAGAAAACATTTCCTGGTGCTAGTGGATTTCATGTTCTAGTTTCTTTTACTGCCTGAAATCTTCTTAGGCAAAGCAGCTTAATACAAAATCAAGCCCACAGGATGTTTCCAAGGAGACCCGATTTGCAAGACAAAAGACTATCCTTTCCAGTGAGTCATGACTAGTGAGTTGCTAGCCCTCTCCTTGGCAACAGATTAACATCTGAAAGAACGTAGGAGCGATCTTTCCATCTGACAGGAAGAGAAGTAACTTTGAAGTAAAATGGAGCTTTGGGGGGGTGAATTTAGTATGACTTGGATGTAAATACAGTTGAAGTCAATGGGATTTACTTTGGAATAAGGGAACCACCTATCTCTATTTTATGAACTGGAGATGCTCAGCTTTGCATGATCAAAGGAAAGAAAAACCAATCCTTCACAAATGCAAAGAGGTGGAAGAGAACACTGGTGAACTATCAGTAAAAGGTTTAAAGAGCAGGGAATCTTAAAATTCTTTAAAAAGCAAGGGATGAACCGATCTGATTCAAACCTGGCATGCTGAAAGCTCTCCTGGAGACCTATCACCATGCCAAGTTTCATCTCTTTATCTATACATATTACACAGATGTATGCATTTTGGTTAATTTGCATTTTAAAAAATCCTAAAAATCAAGGCATGGACCTATCTGATTCAAACTTGGCATGTGGAAAGCTCTACTTAAGAGCTCTCAAGATCCCAAGTTTCATCTCTTTAGCTTTAAGAATTACACAGATGAAAGTATTTTTGTACATCCTAATGGGAGTTCCAATGAGAGAGAAAAGAAGGCTGCCTCCTCCATCACAATGTCCATCAACAACAAGAACCAATGAACTGGAGGGGGAAGGAGAAGGGGCTGGCGGGGTTGGGTAGGCGCAATAGCAGTGGGAGAGCAAAGACAGAGCTCATCGGTATAGCTACGATAGTGAAAGGAGAAGCGCTTGCAGTGCTTCTGAAATGGAGGCAAAAAAAATGGGGGGGGGGAATTGGTGTGATGGAACCCCAAGTCCTATGTCCACCCCCACCTTCCAATGCAGAAAATCTGCATCTAAGCATCCCTGGTAGGTGACCATGAAGTCTGTGATTAAAGACCTCTAACGAAGGAGACTTCACTATCTTCTGGGTCTTTTCTACTGTTGAAGAGCTTTATGCCGCCAAGAAGTTCTTTCTAATGGTTAGTCAAAGTCCCCTTTCTTGTGATCTAACTGCATCTCCTCCCTGGACGACCAGCCAAGAAGGACAGGGATCGAGAGGACAAGTTGTCCTCACTCGCCCAAGCAGCTTGTCCACGTCCTCGGTACTCACCAACTGAAATTGATCCAGTGTAATTCTACTCGCGGAGTTACTGGACACTCCATTGTCAGCTTCTGCTATAATAACGGCGTCTAAGTCGGCTCTTATCTGAGAGATTTTATCTGTGAAATTATCGTTAAAGGCATCACAGCAAACTGCTGAAGGCTGTAAGGTCAGATTCAGGGGGGAAAGTGCCTGAGTTAGACCCTTCACCACCCTGAACAGTTCTGCTGGACGCGAGTTCGCAGATGCAATGCGTGCAGAGAAGAAAGCTTTCTTCGCTGCATGTATTGCCACCCCATAGGAACGGAGATGTTCTCTATGTCGTATCTTGTCGGATGGAAGTCGAGTTTTCCACCATCGGCGCTCCAGTCGTCGTCCTTCCCACTTCAATTCCCTGAGATCTTCAGTATACCAAGGTGCCCGATTAGAAGCGGGTCGGAGAGGACGTTTGGGGGCGATCGTGTCAATAGCCGTAGTTTGTTCTTAATTCCATCTGTTGACCAGGGCTTCTACAGGATCATCAACAATACCAGCCATAGCACCCTTTAAGGCTTTCTGGAATCCAAGAGGATCCATCAGCCTTTGAGGGCGGACCATCTTAATCGGTCCACCACCCCTGCAGAGGCGGGTGGTAGCCGTGATACTAACCCTGACCAGAAAATGGTCTGTCCATGACAACACGGAGGTATTTATCACCGCCCACAGATCCGTCTGTTCGGAACTGAAAACAGCATCGAGGGTGTGACCTGCTGAATATGTAGGTCCAGAGACCAATTGGGATAGGCCCATGTTTGTCATGGATGCCATGAACTCCCGAGCTGCACCTGACAAACCGGTCCCGAATGGGTTGTTGAAGTCACCCAGAACCAAAAGCCTGGGCGACTCCAACACCAGCTCTGAGACCAGTTCTGTGAGCTCAGCCAGGGATTCTGATAGGCAGCGAGGCGGCCGGTACACTAACAGAATCTCTAGTCTATCCCTGGTCTTCAGATTCAGGTACACACACTCGATGTGATTCAATTCATGGACAGGTTGAAGACCCTCCATCCGGTCAGCAGAACCACCCACTAACAGACTGAGTTTCAATTTATTAGCCCTCATCCAGTCCATTTTCACAGCCAGGCACCGGTTCAGCACATCCACAGCCTCACCTGATGTGAGTACCGTGCTACAAATCTGCACACCAGGCATGGCGAAAGTGCACTAAATCGCTGGTGTGATGGAGCCCATTATTTCAAAAAGGAAGTGGTGAAATCACACGCTAGAATCGCTTGTTGTGGTTAACCAATAACAATTGTGAATAAAATCCAAGATGGAATTTGCCATGCCAAGATTTTTGTAAAGCACAGATCCCTTAGGGAAAAGTAAACTCTGGGAATCACACCAGGGTGGAATGGGAGGGTGAGAGGAACCAGGAAATGTCATGAGATTCTGTAAGGGAGGAAGTTTACATTAACACAAACCACATCGGTCTCATGATGCAGACTGCATGTGTCTGTTGCAACATTCTGCCTCTGTGATATTGCAAAAAAGGATCTTTGATGTTAGGGACATTTATCATCCTGTGATTATCCAGAATAAACTTCTTGGACAAGACAAAAAACAGAGGGGAGAATATCTTTTTCTTGATTTCCAGCATGTGTTGTCTTGAGACTTTGGCCCTTTCTGCACCATAGGGGTGTGGAGGGCCGGGAGCGGGCGAACCTGGAAGAATTCACTTCCGGGTTCGGAGTGCTGAAGCCGCATGTAGAATGCGATGTTCCAGGCTTCTCCCGGACCGTCGCAAGTCGCAGCGGCCATTTTTTGGGGGGAAGATCCACGGAGAGCGCAAGAGTGCTCCTCCATAAAAGTAAGTTTAAAAAAAACACCATGGTGCGTGATCGGCCCCCCTCCCCCCCGCCATCTTGGGGATGGCAATTCTGCTTCCCCCCTCTCCTGATGGCCACGGAGCCACACGGTGTGGCTCCGTGGCCATTGGTACTGCCGGGTTTTCTCGTAAGTGAGCGTGGCAGTACCAGGGCGAGTGGCCACATTTTTCCACGGTCCCGGGAACTTCCCGGGGCAGCAGAAGAATCGGGATTTATCTCGTTCCGGGGAACTGGGAACAATCCCGTGCCCAGCCCCCGCTACTCCCTGTGTGTCATGTGGCTGCACAGGGAGCAGCCGGGGTACATCCCGGGCAAACTGCCTGGTGCGGAAAAGGGCCTTTAAGGGCAACATCCAGCGACTAGCCAATTTAATTGCCATTTTCTTGGTAGGAAGGCGAAGTACAAATCAAAGGAAGGAAGACATACTTTGTCAGATCAAGGGTTAATGCCCAGGTAAGCATGTTGGAACAAGAACATGGCCAGGATCCAGTGATGGTGGGGTACTGGATTAGGCCAGCCTACCCCCCCCACTCCAAATTGTGAAGGCAGGCTGGTATTGCTGCCATCCCAGCTGAGTTCCACACCACTGTGGGGTGGGAAGGCTCTTCTGTCCCCTAAACCTAAGAAGTATGTGTGTGAGACAAGCTTTCTGGGACAAGAATTACCATTATTCAGCAACTGCCTTTTTGGGCTAAAGTTCTTGGGATCAGCAATTTTCTGTAGGCATGACCCTTCCAGGTGCAAGGCATGTCACCTGATGGCTGCATGATCGTCCTGCAGAAAAGTCAGTGTTTGGAAAGGCCATCAGCTCATGCAAGAGTCCTCTTTTTGCAAACCGACCACCGGTGCTAAGAGCCATTATAAACAGATTGTCCAGAGAGATGCCTATATGTTTGTTTCCAACTCTTATTCCAAGGACCTCAAGGGAGATTCCCACTGTATCCTTGCAACAACAGCCCTATAAATTAGGTTAGGCTGAAACATAATGAGTGGGCCTGTTCAGATTACACTTCAGGCTCTGTGGTTAGCGAAACTGTGGTTCTCTGGGGCTAGCACCACTAACCACAAGGCGTGCTATCGGACGCAACACTTTAAATCATGATTAGAGCCACTAACCCTGCTGTAGACGGTCCAACTTTAGTTAGTGAACGAGCAGGGTTTAGCAAAACACATCGCACATGACAACTTAAACCCATTTGCTTAACCAAAAGCCTAATAGGGTGACCATATGAAAAGGAGGGCTCCTGTATCTTTAATAGTTGCACAGAAAAAGGAATTTCATCAGGTGGCATTTGTATGCATGCAGCACCTGGTGAAATTCCCTCTATCACAACAGTTAAAGCTACAGGAGCCCTGCCGTCTTTTGTATTTGGTTCCTCTACTATAGCTCCTGCAGCTTTAACTGTTGTGATGAAGAGGGAATTTCACCAGGTGCTGCATGCATACAAATGACACTTGCCTGAAATTCCCTTTTCTATACAACTGTTACAGGAGCCCTGTCCTGTTTTTTATTTGGTCACCCTATTTAACTAGCAGGGTTAAAGGTGTCTTCTGAACAGGCCTAATAGCTTGCAAAGTTGGTCAGTGAGCTTCACAGCCAAACAAGGATTGGAATCCAATTCTTCCCAGCCATAGTCTGACACTGGCTCAATTCGGACAACACAATGAACAACTGGTGTGGGGGAAACAATCGTCAATTGTTTTGACTATTATGTCATCCGAATGCTGCCGTAGTCAACTCAGTGCTGATCCTCATCCACACCACAGTTGATTATTTATTACCATGTTGTGTGGGGAGTGCCCCCTAGGGTTAGGGTTAGTCAACCCACCATTGACTATCGTGTTGTCCGAATTGAGCCACTCTCTCTCTCTCTCTGCTATGCTGAGTGCTTCCATGTGAGGCTTTAATTGTGCCTTTGCCCTGAAACATTCACCAAATGTTGCAGAGGTCCAGGTGATGTCATCTTCAACTCATAACCCTCCCATGTTTTTCTATAATTCTATTTTTTCTCTTACCGCAGAAAATTCGTTAAGAAAGAAAAGTGCCAGCTGTCTCTCCAGCAATATCCAGATCTTTAGACCAGCACTGTACCTCTATTTATGATAATAGAATTAAATCCATCTCTAGATGGTGCTGTTTACACTGTAGCGACATTCTCATCTGAAATTCGACAGCTGGCTTCTGCAAAAGAGGATGCAAAGCACTCATTTTAGCAAAACTGTCAGGAAATGCACCATCAGCACCAAAAAACCCAGCCCTTTTAAGTCAGGGAAAATTAGCTGGATGCATAGTTTAAAAACAAATCAATTAATGGATGCTCTGTGTTAAGAACTTAAAAAGATCCTTGCTGAAAAGGTTCTGTCTTGGCCAGCATTTTTTGGCTTCTAACACTATCCAGTCAGATGCCCCAAGACATCCCTTCTCCCAGAGTATGTTCCCACCATCTGCCATTCCGGGATACATTGCCTCTGAACATGGAGGTTCCATTTAGGTCTCACATCTTGATGACATTCTTGTAAATTATCCATGTGCCCCATGATGCAGACCAGCCTTCTCCAACCCAGTGCCCTCCAGATGTGTTGAACTACAACTCCCATCATTACTAGCCAGCATGCTGACTGGGAATGATGGGAGTTGCAGTCCGACACATCTGGAGGGCTCAAAGCTGGGGAAGAGTGCTCCAGTCACTCCATCTTCCCACCTCATAGCTGTGAATTCTGTCTTTAATCCTGTGGTGTCTGAAGAAAGAACTCCTTTCATGGCCCGAATCTCTTGGCAATCAATTTCATCAGGTGACTCCGAGTTCTCATATTACTGTGAGAAAAGGAGGGGAAACATTCTCTCTCTCTCTCTCTCTCTCTCTCTCTCTCTCTCTCTGCTTTCTCTGCCATGTTCTTTGCCTAGGCAGGTAAGGAGAGTGTTATCAAAGTGTTTCTCTAAGTCAGGTTGTTCCAAAAGGGAGTTGTTTTTTTTAGCTCTTTCCCCTCTTAGTATTTCAGTGCTGCTAAGCTGATGACCATTTTTTTATGGGGGGGGGGGAGATGTGCAAACATTGCTCCCCTCCACCTGAGGACTTTGCTGCTGGTTCCACTGTGTCATCTGGCAGCGAAAATGTTGTGACAGCTGAACCAGGAAACATTTCCTGGATTGGAGGCAGTCCAAGGCCTTCTACTATCCATGCCCAAACAGCACCTGCAGAATCAAACACCATTCATGTTACATGAAGATGAACGCGCATCTATTGGCTCTAGGTGCATGGAGAGGCAGTCTTCCACAAGTAGAAAGTTCACCCGCGCCTGCAGGCATCTTGACATGTCTTTTAGAGTGGCCACTTATGCATCACTAAAAAAGAGTTGATGCATCACCCTCGCCCAAAACAGGACAAAAGAGCAAAGATGTTTGCAGAACAGTTGCATACCTTAATATATTTAGCTGCACATTTTAGATATAATTATTTTAGAGTGCCTTATCCTCTATCAACCTGCCCAGTCACTGAGGTCATCCGAGGTCATGCTCCTGGTGGTTCCACATAAAGCTATCGTCTGATTGGAGTCAGAAAGAGCCATCAAATCCTTTAGTAACTGGAATTGCTCCGCCAGCATCATTTGGACAGCGTTATCGGGAGACACAGGGTTTTTTGTTCCGCTTTCCAACTCATGGCCCCCTGTCATTTCAGGGAACTGACCTCCTGCTGCCTTCCCCACTGGCAGTTCTATTAGCAAAGGGTCTGTTCGTCTTCTCTGCTGTCTTGAAACCACACTTTTCTGGTAAGCCTCCATCGTATTGCTGACCGAGACAAAAACCTCCGGCCGCCCCCTGTGTTGCCTCTGGCACCGAGCTGATAAAGACATTAATTTTTAAGTTGAGGGGGAGTGAGGATGTTTATGCCTCTGACTTTCCCATCCATCCAAGCTCCTTAATTAGAGTCCTAAAGGCCCCTCCACCCAGGGCAGCTAAATGGGGCTCCTCTTTGCTTCCTCTTTGCAGTGAAAGGAGCCAATTAAAACAGGAGGGGGCAGTGGCTCTAAGCAGGCCAGATTTAGAGGAGGGAGTTACATCCTGCACTGTGGCATCCCTGTGTTTTCGTCTTTTTAAAGTTTTGTGCTTCCACAATAGAAAGAATTGCAGTCTTTAGCACTTCACCTACTTTCAAACCCTATCAAAATAATATTAATATCAACTGCAGGTGGGGGAGACAGAGAGCCTATCTACACACGCAGGATAAAACACTTTGAAAACGTTTTGAAAACTGTCTATGGAATGTGTCCTGGGCCCCAACAGTTCTCAAAACTGTTATAAACCGTTTTAAAGCAGTAGTGTAGATAGGCTCACAGAGCATCTGAATCTGTCCATTTCACTCTCTCTCAGTTCTCAGTTCCCCCAATATTGTGTTGTTGTTTTTAAACGCGTTATTGTATTGTTACGTCTTTACACTGCTGTTGATTGTGCTTTGGTTTTAATACTATAATTTTAAACTTCTAAAAGTTATGTTTATTCTGTTTTATTCTGCTGTATTTTATGGTTTAATTGTGTCAAACCACCCAGAAAATGTCAGCTATTTGACAGTACAGAAATGAAATAAATAAATAAATAAATATGTACAGTTCATTTCGAACTTTGAGAATTTCTCCATCAAATGGGAGGTCTTTCACCCAGGGCCTGACTTCTTGGTGCAGCTCTGCTGTTTTGAGCCAGGTGTGCTCTTGTAGTGAGACAGCATCTGCCATATGACAGGCTGCATGGATTTGTTGGCTTGCTCATCTGTGGGCCTCAGCATGGAAATCATGGCAGGTTCTTGACATCTTCTGGGAGGAGGTAAAAAAAGATAGCCGCCTTTTCCCAAAGGAATTGCTGGTAGGCCGCCATGTAGATCTCATAGTTTGCTATCCGGAGTGCCAGGGCAATGATGGAATTGATCCTATGTCCCATGGTGTCCAAACTCTTCCCTTCTGAATCCACTGGAGCAGAATGGAGCTTCTGTTAACTCTTAGATTGGAATGCTTCTACGATTATTGAGTTTGGAGTTCGGTACGTAAAGAGGAAGGAACAGTCTTCTTCCTGAACTATGTAGAGGTTCTCTATCTTCCTGGACATTGGTGGTACACTGTTTGATGATGTGTAAGAGGGTAGGCAGCATGGGTATAATGACCGAGGTAGGGGCCACCATGGATGAGAGCGAGGATGAATCAGAGCAGCAGTTGTCTAGTCTCAAAGAGCGGTTCCTGAGCACAGCTTTGATAGTAGCTTTCATTCCTTGGTAACGTGTGGCATTCGGGTCACTGGAAGAGAAACCAAAGCTGAAATGCCACGGGTTTTGGTGTTGGCACCTGAGCTTCTGCGGTAGTCTCCAGGATTTTTAGGAAGATGATGTTTTGAAAGAAGTTTGCCAGAAGAAGTGGATGCAAAAGCAGCGGTAGGCTGGTAAGCTTAATTAATGGAGCTTTCTGGACTGTCAGTACTTTGGGTAGTTTCAATATGGTGTGGATCGGAGGTAGATGGTAGAGTGGTACCTTGGACTGGTCACTACAGTGAGGAGAGCAAGACCAGCAATAACAGGAGTGGCATCACGGTGTGTCTCTCTCCCTATAGCCATGATGCTATTGCGAAGACTGGTGATGCCACTGTAGAGGTGACTGGTTGTCATAGTAGTAGAGCAAAGACCAAGCGTAATTGGAATGCCAATGATTATCTCATGGCAAGTCATAGCAGTGGTGGAGAAAACTTCCGGAAGAAGCCAATGGCGCTGATGAAATTTCTTGGGTTTTGGGTGGGAGTGGTGCCTATTTATTTATTTACAATATTTATATACTGCTCCATATCTAGAATAGATTCCAGAAAAGAGAGATGAGCCAATGAGACACTGGTGGTGGTGGGTCTTCCCTTGGATTCACCCTCCGATACCAATCCATGCATGGATATCGTTGGAGGAATGGCAATCCTTGGGGAGCTGTAATTTTTCAAAAATTATAGGTGGTTTTGTGACCATTGGTACCAGGGCTGACTGGGCTGGCACAGGTGATGTGATAGGCTCATGATTGGACTCAATCCTATGTGAGGTCCTCCCCCCCCCCCTTATTCCTCAGTCCCAGAGCCCAAGAATTGGTGGTCCATTTGTTTTGAGACATGGCCAGCTTAATCTTCTTGGTCTCAGCCTGGAGTGCCACGGTCTTGGGGCCAGACTGGACTGCGGTGGTTGATGGTTGGCCCAGGGGCAGGGCCAAATCCAATGCCATACTGAGGGCTGTGCATCTATTGCTGTGGATGGACGCTTTACAGCTCTTTCCATAGATGGAGGATCTGAAGTGCTCAGGAGGGAGAGGATTTGATCTGGCTGGGTACAAATGGAGTCTGAGGCGGTGTGAAGAGGCCAGTTTTGGACAGCAGAGCCTGCAACGCTAAAGACTTTCTTCCACAATAGTGCACAGAGATGTACCATCCCGTTTGTTAGGGCCTGTTGGTAAAGGCCTGACAGTGAGTGCAAAAGTCCACTCTGTGCACCTTTCCCAGACACAAGGGACAAGAGAGAATGGCTGTTGGCCACAACAGGTGCACTTTTGGAAGAAGGTCTTGGAGGCCCTTTGCCCCCAAGGGACTAAGAGGAGGAGGAAAATAGAAGAAATAAAAACTTTACGACAAAGGGGGGGAACAAGAGAAAAACAACAACAACAAGGGGGGGAAACCACTCTGCCTTGCAGTCCCAGGAGGAGCCTTGAGTCAGTATATAGCACCTTTCTATGTTCCTAGTGAGACAGGATGTATCTTTGTAGAAGCCATGTTGATTCTTTTTCAGCAGGACTTGTCCTTCTATGGTATCTTTAACATGAAAAAGACATTAAGCTAACCAGCCTTTAACTTCCTGGATCCTACCTGGATCCCTTTTTTAAAGTTGGAGTTACATTGGCTATTCTCCAGTCCTCTGGTACAGAGGCTGATCTTAGGACATGCCGTATATTTTTGTTAGCAGATTAGCCATGGCACATTTGAGCTCTTTAAGAACTCTTGGATGGATACCGTCTGGACCTGGTGATTTGTTTGTTTTCAGTTCGTCAATAAAGTCTATATTTAGCCAGTTCAGGGCAATATAATGTATTCGGTGATCCAATTTAATCATCCTCATTGCCACTGAACCCTTTTCCACAGGCACAACAACACTTCCCACATTTGTGAAGCTCTGCTCTGTCAACCCATGTGGAATCCTTCCATGGCACAGGCACAACAGGATCCTGTGTGGATTCCCATGTGCAGGAGGGAGAGCAACAAACCTACTCTTGCTTTCCTTCCCCCTAGGGAAGGATCCAAGCTGAGGTCCCAGGCAATCACTGAACAGAGATTAGTAAGGAATATGGGAAGCTACCTTAGACTGAGTCTGATCCTTGGTCCATCTAGCCCAGTACTGTCGACACTGACTGGCAGCCATGGCTCTCCAGGGCATCAGACAGGAATTTTTTTCCTAGCCCGACCTGGAGAAACCAGGGATCGAACCTGGGACCTTCTGCCTGCAAAGTGAGAGCTCTACCGACTAAGCTATGGTCCCATCCTACATTATGCCTTGACTGTTGAGAGATTCCAAGTCTATGCACAATTGCTTGGTAAATTTAACATACATGAGTGGATCATGGGGGGTGTAGTTAAACAAACAAACAACAGACTATGAAAAATAGCCCACCACAGGACTGCTCAGGTCTCACACGCGCACACACCCTTTTAGGAGCAGTGAGTCAGCAGCATGAAGCTAATGGTCAGTCTGCCATGGCAGAAAGATGACTCATGCCAGTGTAGAAATGGTGGAGGCCATGTGGTTTCTGACATATGTTGCTGGAACTTTTTCTATTTTTGGACCAGGCAGCTTCATCTGGCTTTGCTAAGCTGTTGCTTGCAAGACATCTCTCTCTTTCTTTCTTTTTCAAAGCTTAAATGTATAGGCAGCCCCACCCTGGGCGATTGGCATGAGTCACAGCAGACCCAAACTTCTTATAAACAGTCCCCATCAATATGCAATTAGCTAAACACAAATCCTGTTCTATCAAAAGGAGGCTCAACTAGAAAATTCTTCCATTGATTAAAAAAGAAGTAGTCTTATGTCCAGACTTTAGAGAGAACAGTTTTGTGCGTTCCAGAGCAGTCTTTCCCAACTTGGTGCTCTCCAGCTGTGTTTGATTTGGTCATGCTGACTGTGGATTATGAGATTTGTAGTCTAAGACATTTGGAAGGCTGTTTTAGACAAACGCAGTCGGGGAGGCAGATGGGGTGAGAGAGAAAAGGAAGCATGTTGAGCTTCTTCTTTCTTCTGTTTGGAACGCATGTTCATCTTCTGGCAGCAAAAGCACAGTTTTTATTTTCGCTCCAAATTAAAATTGGAGGCACACACTACAATTACTTTAAAAGGGGGAGGGGAGAAACCTGCCCAGACTGTTTTGTGAACTGCCCAGTGCTTCCACTATGTAGCAGTATAAAAATATAATAAATGAAATGAAACGAAGATTGATGTACGACCCAGACTCAAAAGACCCCTTGCATTATTGTTCTGGGTTCACCTCTGCTGAAGGCAGGCAACTTTTCCCCATGGGGACTGAATGCCCCAGTTGCACCCAAGGCTGAGATGGGGAAGAAGTGAAGGCTGATTGGAAGAAGAGACACAGTGGACGGACTCCTCTGAGGACAGGCAAGGCTGGTGCATCTCAGCCGCAGGAGGGACAAAATGATCCCATCACATCCATTGTGGCAGAAATAATTATTTGATCCCAGAGAAGGCAGACTGGAAAGAGGTAAGGTCTGCACAGGACAGCATGCAGAGACATATCCGGCCACCTCCTCTACATAAAGAATATAAATCAGGCATGGGAAACCTTTGTCCCATGGGCCAGAGATGCCCTGTGGGGCTTCTCCACCTGACACACCATCTTCTTCCCCAGTCCTCTGTCTCCCCAGGCAGGGAAAAGCTCTTGTCTCTGTTCGGCAGCTGCTCGGAGATAAGAGTCTCTCCTGCCCCACAGTGAGAAAGGTAGCCTAATGCGCAGTTTAGGAATGTCCTGAACATGAGCCCACACATTATGTGGGGCAGGGGTGGGTGGGAATAGTTTAACTGGAGCCATCCAGCACCATCCTTACAAAACACCAGTTCTCGCCTCCCATCCCCATTTGTTTTGTGAGTTGTTTCTTGGGGAGTATTGCTTTTGAAAAGATCCAGGCAGGACAGAAATTGCTTTCAATCAACCCATCCAATCCTCAAGGCAATTCGTGAGAATGTAAGAAGAGCCCTGCCGGATCGAAGGAAGGAAAGGCCTATCTTGCCCAGCTGCTTAGCCGACCTACTGCCCCTGGGAAGCCCGTAAGGAGGGTGTGAAGGCAAAAGCTTTTGAGGTTTCTCCCACCCCACAGGTAGCGTTCAGAGTAGGCTGCCTCTGAACTGGAGGTTGCACATACCCACCATGAATCACAGCCACTGATAGAATGGTTCTGCTGGGGGAATGCCCTGGAGGAATTCGTGGGAATTACACTGCCCTTGCAAAGAAAGTTAGCAAAGAGACCCAGCACCCTGCCCTGAAACAGGAAATGCCTTTGAGAATGTACAGAATATATTATCTTCACCACTGAATAACCACAGTCAACCTTCACACATCTAGGATTAAGAACAGGGCTTCTGTTTCTTATGTTTATATCCCACTTTCCTCCATCACGGAATGCAAAGCAGCATTCACACGGTGACTCTTTTCAGATGACATGCTAAGCCACAGGGGTTAAGACATTTGAGCTAACCGTTATGGCTTAGCTTGTCGCGTGAAGCATCCCTAACCACGTTGGCTATATAAAACCATGGTTTCAACATGCTCACTAACCATTTGCTGCAAAGAGGTTAGCAGCCTAACCATGGCTTAGTGTATTGTCTGAACATGCCCAGTGTGTGTGCCTCTTCCCAAGCAGTCTCCCACCCAGACTCTGGCCAGACCCAGACCTGTTTACCTTTAGTAAGGGGACTGCGTCCTGGTCCTTCAGGCTGTGTCCGTGTCCCTAGATGAGATAGTGAGCCTTAGAGGTCAGCTTAAACCTCAGCCTCTCTCTTCTTCCAGATTCACTTCTGGGGGAGCCTTCCAATCCAGTCACTTATTCTTGGGCATTTGGGTGCTGTTCCAATAATGGACATTAAAGCCTGCTCGGAAGATGAATGAGCCCCTTTTTGCAGCTCTGGCTTTCCTAGACGGCTCTGCCCATTTGCTTGCCCCAGTTTTGCAATCTTCATTAGGTAAGTGAAAGTGGAGCTTTGACTAACTGCAGCTTTACCCTCTGGCTGATTCATAGAAGACAGACTCGACATTCAAAAAGATCTGGAGAGGATGGAACACGGGGCTGAAATTAACAAGGTGAAATTCAACGCAGATCAATGTAAAGCCCCTGCATTTAGGTACAAAACACCCAGAGTTTAGGATGGGGGAGACCTGGCTTGGCAGCAGTACATGTGAAAAGGACCTCTGTGTTTTAATGGATCACAAGCTGAACATGAGCCAGCAGTGTGATGCAGCTGCTAAAAAAAGTGAATGCAATCTTGGGCTGCATAACAGAAGCAGAGTGTCCAGATCATGGAAAGTAATAGTTCTTTCGAAGTAGGCTTAAGCCCCAGCACCTCTCCTTTCAGGAATTAAGTTTTGGGGTGTGTGTGTGTGTGTGTGTGTGTGAGAGAGAGAGAGAGAGAGAGAGAGAGAGAGAGAGAGAGAGTATGAGTCTGTGTGAATGTATGACTTTGAGAGTGCGTGTGTAATTTCCCATCAGGGCGGGTCTCCTCCTGGCAACACTTTGCACAAGGACTGTTCCTCCATGCACAGGAAATGGCTAAGTCTCCAACCATTAATGTCCATGGAAGCTCAGATATGTAGTTCCTGGCAAGGGATAAATGGGACCTGCAGCCATGTGCTGCCAACGCTGTCTAGCCTTGATCTTTCGGTGGCATATGGATGTTGATTAAGGGCCTCACGCAAGCGATGAAAGGTCTTAAGGGCCAAATTGCGTTGCAACGTATAAACATGGGATGCCATGCCACGAGAGGTCAGGCGGCTGCTTCGCTCTGCTCCATGAGTGTTAATGTGTGACCCACTCTATCTTCTCCCATACCGTGAAGTTATTGGGAGGGCTGCACTGGAAACTTTGCCAGCGGCCTGCAGGGCTCAGAATCGACATATACCAGCTCTGAGGATTGTTTCTGGAAAGGCAGGTATTTTAAGTTCTCGGTGGATTGTGCTGCATGCGCGCAAATGTTGATGGTTCAGAACCGCTAGCATGCTTGTGAATAAAAATGTCTTTATAAAACCACAGTACAGACTCTTGCTTCAAAGGCTGCCTGAATGCACCATCTGTGGGGTATTACATTACCGACAAACTTTTTAAGCTGCCATGACGCCACCAGATGTCTTACATACATGGCTATCCCAAATCCTCCATTTAAAGTTGTGCTCATTTCCCTAAAAGGGAAAATGCACACAGCAGCCGGGGCTACGAATCTCAGCGGCTGCCAAGGTTAGAGCCGCAAAAAAAGTATAGTCTCAGAATCAGCTGGGACTCAGACAGAGAACCTCTGGGTTTAGGTGGTGGCACAGAGAGGAAGAAGAAAGACGCCGCAGCATCTTCGTCTTCAAAGTCCAACTCTCAGATAGCCAATTCGTTCTCCCTGATCTGGGGCCTAGCTATACGTGCTTCCAGTTGAGTCCTCTGTTGGTTCAGGCATTGCAGAGCTGATTCACTTAGTACCTGGTTGAGTAGGCCTCCAGTCTGCCTCCTCCCTGCATCCCACTCTCTAGGGATAGATGCCTGGGCTTTGATCCCAACCAAGGAATGACTCTGCTTTGGGCAGTCCCTTTCTTCGCCATGCCTTTGACTAACCCTTTCCATGCTGGAGCTCCCTAGCTATGCCAGCCCCTGGTCTTGCAGATATTCACAGCTATCCACAGATGACAGAGTTGACAAATTCCCAGGACCTCTGCAACCTGCAGGCTACATAACTGCTTGGGAAGTTAAGATGCATGGTATGTTGTGAGGATAAAATGTTGTGAGGATAAAATGCTGAGGAGGAGGATCGTGTATATCGCCTTGGGCTCTTGGAGGAAAAGGCGGTGGGACATAAATGTAATAAATAAATATCTTCTGATGCTTCCCGAATCCTTCCCATGATTCCAACACACAAGCAGATAAATGTCACCTAGCAAACAGTCTAGAACCAGAGGGCCTGCCATGAAGTGCGAGCTGCAGAAGATGGAGGGACTTGGGCTATGAAGGGCTGTAGCTAATTGGGATGCCGGAGATCCCAATTAAATGGCTCTTGGGTGGGAACACTGAGAAAAACTCTTCTGCTTGAGATTTTGGAGGGCAGCTTCATGAGAGTGCCAACATGGCTTTGTTTGCACACACTCTCACCCCTGTTGTTGGTCCAATCTTGACTCTCGTATCTCCAGCTGCAGAGATCCAATCTATCTTTTCTCAGTTCGCATCAACTCATTACCAAGCTAGTAATTTCACTTTGGGAGCTGCTGACCTGGAGTGCCCACGTTAAGATCAAGGCGACAGACATATAAGCACAGTGTTGAGGGAGACGGCTGAAACAGCTGAAGTCAATGCTGGGAATGAGATACGAAAAGGAAAAGGGGTCAAGCAGAGACCATGGGAAGGAGGTCAAGTACTTTCAAGAAATAATAATCTTCGTTCCAGAGGACGGTGAAGAATGCGTGCAATGGTCTCTCTCCCTTTGCTTCTTCCATCCTTTTTCTTACCACAGAAAATCTGTTAAACGAGAAGACAAAAGAGCTGCATGACATATTTTGATTGGTAGCACATCTGTTGGCACCCTATGCTGGTTCTTCTGCAGGCACCATTACTCCCCCCGCAAAAAAAAATCCCGGAACCCAGGTACTTGGAACCATATTGCCAAGGTAAGTGAGGAGGAATAAAACAATGGCTCCAAATGTATAAACAACACAAAATTGGAGGGGAGTGTGGATCTGAAGCAAAGAGAGAACAGAAGGCTGGAGTGGGAGCTCTGAGCCGATTTGCACCTGAAAGCCTTTTCCACCTTGGGCCAGTTCTGGGCCAAGGAAAGCTGGATCCTGTTGTGTATAGCAATATATGAAAATATTTGCTTGTCTTGCATGATTTATTTTTTAGCGGTCAAGGAGAGGATTAGAAAACCTGCTGCATCATAAAGCCCAGCTCCCTGGCCTCTGAACCTTCTTTCGCTTTGATACTATCCTTTTAAATTATCCCTTCACAGCCGTGAATGCTAGAAACGTGCCACTTTTGTGGTTAAAAAAAAAAGAGAGCTGAAAATCTCAGGATGAACCTAAGAGCCTTGGTAGATCAGTTCAAAGACCTAAATCGTTCAGCATCCTGTTTCCCAGTGGCAAATCAAATGCCCAGGGGAAGCCCACAAGCAGGACATGACCGCCAGTGTCTTCTCCCATTACTCACCAACAACTGGTATTGAGAGGCACGCAGTGCCCGATCCTGGAAGTAGATCACCAGATCCTCCAGAACTTGTTTAATCCCACTTTATAGCAGTCACCACACCTAATGGCAAAAGGATACTGCAGCCAATCCCTGATCTCATGCTTGCACTGTGCAGCTGTGGAACATGCTCAGCTCTTGCTTGTGAGCCAGACTGCTTTTCTCTTCTGCTCTAATCAGAGCCGTCTTGTTGATTAAGGCTCTCCAATTAATTAGAACAGCTCGAATGCTGACAAGATCAATGGAAGAGGAAGATCGGGAACATTATTACCGTGAACCACAAAATGTTATGGGGAAAGACATAATTGACATAAACTTTCCAAACCCCTCCAGTCCTGGCGTTATTGATTTATTAATAGAATCAATGCAAATCAGAGGAATTAGCAATATTGGACATTTACATTATGAGAGGGTTTTGTTGGTTCATTAAAAATAAGGACCGTGTGTACATTTTAAATGTATATATCATTATTATTACCAGCTTTCCATTAAATTCAAATTGGCAATTTCATAAAATGGTGCCTAAACAAGAAATAGGAACTGATCTGTTTCCGCTGCAGGCAATAATGAGAAAGTTTTTTTTTTCAAGTGTGAAAAGCAGAGACTTTGGGTGTGGGGGAGAGAGTGGTTATGACAAAAAAAATGCCACTAACACAAGATTTTGGGTGCCTCTACAAGAGCGATTTAAAGCTCTTTCAAGGCGCATTACAAATTTTATCTCTACAAGAGTGGAGCGCAAATCGGGGGTTGAGGCGCTTTTTATCTCCGCTTATGCGCATTATCAAATGCGCGTTAAATAGCGAGTTTTAATTTGCCACGGGAGTTAAAGCGCCTTATGGCCATGTAAACATACAATTCTCCGCATGTAAACACCTTTAAAGCACATTTCATACATCCCGTAATGCGCTTCACCGCCTCTCGTGAATAGGTATTAGGTGTAAATGCGCTTATCCGTAGATGTGCATAATCGGACAACCGGGCGTCAAAGCGAAATCTTGTAGAGGGGACCTTTGGCTGTTGGGAAAGACGGATCTGTGACTTTTTTTTTTTTTAAATTAAGTGATAAAAGTGAATGAGGGTTCATTTTTTTAGAAATGGTCAAGATGATGCCAAAAACTATAGCTGCTTTGATGCAGAAAATGTTACTAATATTTTAAAAATTTAAAAACTTTAAAACAGGCAAGGCTTTGAAAAAGCTCTAGGTGAAGAGATGCATGGGTTTAGACACATGGTCTGCATAGGACAGAGGAAGCATTCTCACTACTGAAAGGGATGCTCCCATATGTATGAAAGAAGGTATGAAAGGAGGGGAGCTATTTAAAATGCTGAGTACTATTCCACGCTGTATGCATTCTGTGTGTGCAGCCAGCGATGAAAGCATGTGCGCCCATTGGGGTTTCAGCAGTTGAAGAGTTTCAGCCTCTAGCTCTCATGGCTAGACAGAGAACTTGAATGTATGGAGTTGGTGCCTTCAATGTTAAAGCAGCCCC
This sequence comes from Anniella stebbinsi, assembly GCA_029215795.1. NCBI lineage: Eukaryota > Metazoa > Chordata > Lepidosauria > Squamata > Anniellidae > Anniella > Anniella stebbinsi. Next base: position 369,280,058 of record JARDYH010000001.1, read on the forward strand.
CCAGTCCTGCTTCCTATGGTCCCCTGACCAATAATACCCTCTTTGGCTTGGTTCAGATGCCCCCAAGTCCTCCACACACAGCGTGCCCATGGATGCCAACAGTGTGATGTGGCTGCAAAAAAAGCAAATGCTGTTTGGGCTGCATTAATAGAAGTATAGCTTCCAAATTCCCCTCTATTCTGCACTGGTTAGCCCCATCTTGAGTATTGTGTCCAGTTCTGGGCACCACACTTCAAGAAGGATGCAGACAAGCTGGAGGGGGTTCAGAGGAGGGCAACGAGGATGATCAGGGGTCTGGAAACAAAATCCTATGAGGAGAGATTGAAAGAACTAGGCATGTTTAGCCTGGAGAAGATTGAGGGGAGATATGATGGCACTGATTCAAGGACTTGAAATGTTGTCACACGGAGGAGGGCCAGGATCTCTTCTCGATCAACCCAGAGTGCAGGACACAGAATAATGGGCTCAAGTGACAGGAAGCCAGATTCCGGCTGGACTTCAGAAAAAACTTCCTGTTAGAGCAGTATGACAATGGAACCCATTGTATGTTTTTGCTGTTTTAATTTTTGTATATTGTTTTTAATTGTTTTTAATCCTATTGTTTTTAATCTTATGTAAACCGCCCAGAGAGCTTCAGCTATGGGGCGGTATACAAATGAAATAAATAAATAAATAAATAAATAAATAAATAAGGAGGCAGTGGATTCTCTCTCACCCTAGAGGCCTTCAAGAGGCAGCTGGACAGGCATCTGTCAGGTCTGCTTTCAGGTGGATTCCTGCATTGAGCAGGGGGTTGGACTTGATGGCCTTATAGGCCCCTTCCAACTCCACTATTCTATGATTCTATGATAGTATTCTATGATGCCATTGCATGGAGGAAGTAATGTCTGACATATCTCGACCGCTTTGACAAGTACAGTCTTCTGGATACAATTCACCAGGAGAATGCAACAGGTAAAAAAAAGAAGTTGGCGGGGGAGGGGGGGAGGAATTGCATTCCTACAAATCACTGACCACTAAGAGTGTCTCATTGGTCAGACAGACTTCCTCCTCGTGAAGGGTTTGGGGCATCAGAAATGGGCCTGTGTTTCCCTTCCCTCTCATATTACCCCTCTCTTGTTCTCTCTACTTGTTCCTTCCTCTTGGAGTCCCTTGCCTCTCATCCAAGTCTCTCGTTCATTTCCTCATATTGCTCTTCGCCTGCTTTACTATCTCCTACCCATGGGTGGTTGACGGCAACTGGGAACTGCTGAAGGGAGTGTTGGTGGTTGCCAGCGGCTATGTTCATACTTGCTCTGGTTTCCATCCTTTTTTGGAAGAGAAGGTGGTGGAGAGGAGCAGTGATTTGAAGACTTTAGCTATGCTAGCCCCAAGGAACTGTGGCTGATTCAGCATAAGCAATCCTAGCAGCCTCCAAATTCCTCTCCCCGCACCCCCATTTTGATACCTGCCTGGCCCTTAACCCAACTAGCTTTGCTAAAATTGGTTATGTGTCTCTCCTGCCCCCACCGCAATAAGAGGGCGAGGACAAGAACCGCATGAAGCACATCTGACATTTTGCAGTCACTGTTGTGCTGTGACTCAGGACGTGTAAATCTAATGTATTTAATGAAGAGGGTTTGGCTTTGATTGCCCTTATTGGCTTGGTAAGTTACATTCCAGCTCACACAGGAAGGAAGGAAAGAAGGAAGCTTTCGGTGATTATCCTTCCACTAGAAGGAACCTCTGCAAACTCTCCTATAACATTGCTTTTAAATTACATTATGCTACCAATTGAAAGGCTACAGAGACAATATTTAGCCCTAAACATTTTTAGTCTGGCTTGTGGAACAGGGTGATTTATCCCCCCCAAATGTAATTAGCATTGACTTTGGAACAGTTATGACTGAGCAACACTGGCAAATACTATTATGGTCAAGAGATTACAGTTGCAATAAGAAATAGATGCAGGACCCTTTTTGTGGAGTTGATCTGTGTGTTTCTGGATTTTCTCAGAAATGCAAAACACACTGAACTACAAATTGGGCTGCTGGAAACAAGTAGCAGTTTAATATTCTCTTAGGGCATCCTTTTTTTGTTTAGAATGTGTTTGCTCTGCCCTTTTTTGAGAAAAGAAGATTAGAGCTAAGAAGAAACCCGAGAAAAGAGATGGTCAAATCCAAATTGGTGCAAGGCCTGGAATGAGTTGGGAGGTGGGAAGGCCCTGTTTGGCACAGGAAAGGGTCACGTCTGCTCAACGACTGGGACTATTCTTCTGGAAATGTGCTGAAGGATGTACCTGGAGTCAAGCAACACCTAGTTCCACGGATGCAGGGGTAACCGATAACCACCGGCTGAGATGCAGCCCTGGTGCCAGGTTTATCTTTGAACAGGTGTATGTTAGGAAAGGAAAAGGGTGTCAAGATGCGTATGGGTCCATGGGCCAGATGCTGCCTGCCTGCCTACAACATTCTGTACTCATAACTCTGTATTTATAAACACATTTTTTTCCTTCTGGCCCTTATCGCACAGCAAGTAATGATATACAATCTCTGCTTTATCAAACACAACAACCGTTTGAAGTTGGCAAGGCTGAAAGGCAGCCACTTGCTTTATCTTAATGAATAAGCTTTTCAGTTGAGGAAGAATTTGAACTTGCATCACACCCAAGCTCAGCATTTCCCACACTGCACCACATATGGCTGACCCCACATGAAGGGTGTGGATGTAGCTACCACCTTACAGGATTTTGCTTCCAAGAGGACAAGAAGAAACCGACATGAAGACTAGACGTTAAATAAAAGATTCAACCTTTATTTAAAATACAATGCATTTGTACATAGTTTTTATCTCACGGACTATTGAACACAATACTGGTTTATGCCCTGGCCTTGGGTGGGGTTGGGGTCCCCCTGGCTGTTAGTGTTAATTTTGAAGTGGGAGCCCCCAATTCCAGGCAACTGAGTTTCGTTGTTAAGGGCATTGTGGCACAGCTATAAGTAAGTCAGGATTTTAACAGATTAAAAACGTAATCTGGACAACCATCTGTCAGGTATGCTTTAAGGTGGATTCCTGCATTGAGCAGGGGGTTGGACTTGATGGCCTTATAGGCCACTTCCAACTCCACTATTCGATGATTCTGTGATACTGTAAGGCCAATACGCTTGATACTACTGTGATTCCTACTTTGGCTTGTAAAACAAGTTTCAAAAGAAAAAGAAAGAAAAACCTGTACAATTTTATAAAATTTGTGTTTCTTTTTACATTAGTTACACAAAAACATCCTTATACTTCATAGACCTTTACTTCATATTGTAATGAAAAGTTTTTGCATATCATCTTAGGTAGAGAGAGGCTATGCTGGTGAATACTAAATGTATTTGTAATACAATATGGTGTTTAAAAAAAAAGGTAAAAGGTAAAAGACGAGAGAGATGCACAATATATAAATGATTATCAAACGGAAACAAGAAGTTAACAGATACACATGTAACCTAATGGAGGAATATTTTTCAAGGCCACGCATGATTGTTTTTGTAAAAGCTTCAGGCCCCTGCAATGGACCAGATTATGTAGTGCGACAAATAAGGAGCCATGTGACACAGTCCACCAAGCACCGCTGCTACGCATGGAAGTCCTTGCGCAACCCCACATTGAAGTGAATGGGGAAAGAGGGGCAGCAAAAAGGCCTTCCTGGATTGCACACCCAAAAAATTCTACCCTAAAATTAGGAAGGACGTTGAACACATGGTTGTCAATTTTACAATATATATATATTTGTTTAAAAACCCTCACAAAACATGCATTAAACATGATAAATAGACTTCATATAGATTAGGCCCTGGGTATCTTTATAGTTAGATGGCTTTAGAGTTGTTGGTTGTGTTTTGTTTTTTTAACTGATTTGGTTAGCTTACATCTGTCAGAAATTAACCTGATCAGCCCCCCACGACTGCCTTGCTGAGTAAAGGGGGGGGGGGAGAAGAGGCACAAGCGTATGCGCTATGCGGTCTTGTTCTAGCAGATTAACAGAAGTGCTGTTTAGTGCACATACAAACTGGTCTGCTAATGCAAAGGTTTCCATGATATAAAAAATAAAAGATACACTTCAAGCTTAACTTGATTAAGCAGCATATTTCAAAGAACAGCTTTTGAAGTTAAATATTAATATGGCCATTGGGTTTATGTCAGCACAGGAGATCTCTTCCAACTCACACCCAGCCACTGGTCAGTTTGTAGAACATCTCTTCGTCTAAGCTTTCGTTCTGGTCTTTTGCCCGCGTCGACAGGAAAATGTAGCCACCAATGAACTCATGCACCACTTTGCAATCCACTTCAGTGCAGATGAAGGACACTCGAACATCATCGGCAAATTCTACCGTTACCTTGAAGTGCAAAAACAAACAAATGCCTTCGGTGAACCTAAGGGGTTCCCCACCACAATGCAGCCATTTGGCTGACATCCATTCATTTTCATCCCAATCTCCCCCAAAGAGCTTGGGGCAACAGACACAGAGTTATTTCATTCTATCCTCACATCAACTCCATGAAGCAGGCTAGGCTGAGACGGAAGGACATAGCCCCAAACTACCCAGGAAGCTTCATGGATAAGTAGGAATTTAAATTCTGGTCTTTCTATTCCAACCCATGACAACATAGTGGCTTGAAAGAGATGATCCTTCCACACATGGTTGGGAGGATCAAGAGTGTGACACAAACTGATGTGCTTTCACAAGACACCTCAAAGCCTGCTGCTTAACCAAAAGCCTTAACCAGCAGGATTTAAGGTGTCTTCTGAACAGGCCCATTGTGTGGTCGCACCATAGATTTGTATATGTTGAGTTTGCAGTAGCCAGTCACAGGATCATGTTGATTTCTCTGGCTCTCATTTGACTAGGAGGCTGAAAAGGTCTTGGAGAGTCATATCTTCATCACACAGTTTCCTTATCAAGTGAATGTTGCATCTTTCAATGAGTCACAAGTGCATTAAATGATAGGATCATCACATTGCAAATGCTACATCAGCTAGACACGCAAACACTTCCTTCCACCAAGTTCAAGGTCTGCGATACATTATAAAAGAGTGTGACAATTTGAGGAACTTTAGGATATTATACTGGGGTTATGATAATACCTGAATCCCAAACAGCATCTAATTTTGTCATTTAACTATTGAGGCAAGTGCAACATTTGAAGAGCAGTCGCTACGTCAGGAAGTGGCCAAACTTTCTCATCTGCTTGCATTATTTGTTTTAGACTTACAGCTATTTTGATGCTGTATTGTAGCTTAACAAACTAGTGTCTTTGGATTTCAGACAACTTTATTTTTGTGTATGAATGTATGATATATTTTATTTTGACATACTTGTACTCAGGGGTGCTGCTAGGCACTTCAAAGAGGCAAAGGCCAGACAATTTATTTCTCATCCAAATGATCTCAAATGAAAATAAGTTCTTCAAATATTTTGCACCCTGGCTGAGTTTATCTCAAATCAACGGAAAAGGTTTTTCAAAGCTTAATTACCATGCAGGAGAAGCTTTCGTGTGTGTGTGTGTGTGTGTGTGTGTTACAGCATGTGGGGAGGGGAGAGTTAATCCTTTCCTCTACAGCTGCAATGCCCCTTGATGAAAAGTGCTCCTTGCACGGCAATTAAGCTGAGAAAAAAAACCCTTTCAATCAGCACCAATAGACACTTCAGGCTCTGCAGAATAGATCCGGGGCTCGGAGAAAGAGCTTCAGGCCCAGGGCTCCATAGACCCAAGTCTAGCAACATCCCTGCTTGTACTGATCCTATATAATTCCATGTTGAACTCTCCAGTGTAATTCTACTCATTGCTATTATACAATTGTTAGAAATTATATCTTATTATGAAGTTCTTTCTGCGATTCTTATACTTAAATCAACACAACTTCAGCTGTATTTGCAAGATTTGGGGGAACTACTCTCCCCTCCCCCTTTTTTCTAACTAGTAACACGAAGGACACAATCAGTTAGCTGCTCAGTTAAGAAGAGGAGAGACTGACAGATATACAAGATTGTCAAACCCCTCAATAACTAGTTCGTTTTGGCTTTTTACAAAACTGAGCAGTGATATGTTGACTAGGAATACTAAAAAAGAGAGGTGCAGATGTCCAAGAAGCAAATTAAAAATAACTTGAATAATAAACAGGAATCAAAGGCAGTAAGCCTGATGAAATTCAGCTAAGCAGCCTGAAAGAGCGATCTTGGACGCACTGGCAATTCTACTTGAAAACTCGCTGAATACTGCTATAGCGCTGAAAGTCTGAAAGCAGCAAACACTGTCTTGGACTTTACGCAAATGAAAGTAGAAGGAAGGGCGTGGCCAGTAATAGCCCACCTGGGAATTCAGCGTGCCCAGAGAGCTTTGTGCGCACACACACAAGCCTGCCTGCTTACCATCTTTATCTCCCAATTCACATTCCACTGTTTCATGTTGCTGAAACGCCACGTCTTGATGGCATCGCTGGTGCTGGCGTCCATCCGGATCAGCCGGTTGTAGGCAATTCCAATGAGCTCCTCCTTCTTGCCCCCTTGGAACCTGCAATGTCCACATTTGATAAACGTTCTTATTTATTTATTTATTTATTTAAAATTGTATTGAAGTTTTATTTTTTTAAAATGGTGTTTTAGCAAACAAGGCAGCATATAAATGTTGTTGATGATGATGATAATGGAACACTTTTTATCGGCGATTCACTCTTATGCCCAAAAAAGCACCTAAGAAAAAGAAGGATCCGCCTCCAGAGAAGCTCATCCCTTATACGCACAAGGCATGACTCCAGACATGCTTCTCGACTGGAAGGAGGCAAGTCTTCAAGCTCGCCTTCCCTTTGCCTGCCCTGAGCCAGCCTGTGCTCAGCCAGGGTAATACTGCCCTGCGTCTCTGCATCCATCACTCCTTACACAGAAATGCTGAGGAAGGACCAGCTCTTGGAGGAAGCTGTCTGTTCTGCCTGATGTAGCCAATCATGCCAAGATGCACCAGGCCGGCTCTTCTCTGTGGGTGGCACTTTGGGAATCTTTAACCCTTCAGATTTAGATCTCATGTAGACTAGCAGTGTTCACACAGCAGAGCCTTTGGGAACGAGGGATCTAGGAAGTGGCTTTTTACTTAGTCAGACCAGGGTGTAAGGCAAGTTTTTTCCCTGCTGGGAATCAAATGCTGGAGATCAAATCTGGAACTTTTTGCATGCAAACCAGGCAGTCAGGTACCACTGAGCTGTGCTTCCCCGGCTGAGCAATGGTTAATACTGCTCTCCATTATATTGATCAATGGTTAATACTGCTCTCCATTATATTGATTAGGCTATACATGTTTTAGTGCTTTTATTATGTTGCTTTTTATTTCATCTGGTTTCGTTGTTATGAATCACCTTCAGTGATCTAATATTGGAAAGGCTGTATAGGTATATATATTTTAACGAAAAGCATGGTTTAGCCTTTACTTAGGTTGTACAAAGTGCTCTTTCCCTGTGCCTAATCCCCAATGAGGCAACGCAAGAATAGGAGGGCTGCATCATTATGGCCAGTTTCATGCCCACAGTTAGGGACAGTCATCTGAACCCAAGGAGCAACTCGTCCCCATCTCTCAGCAAATCGAGGCAGCGCACACGGCAAGAACCACTCATCCATCTGCGCATGGACGAATACAGCGGGACGACTGCATAGAACCACAGACCTTGCAATGAAGTGTGTGATGCCAAACTCCGGTAGGGACTGCCAAGCTTGTATAAATCTCATTTTGGCTTCAATAAGGCTCATCTGAGCAACGTTCTGGTGGGCCTCCAAGATCCGGGCAGTGATCTGTGGGGGGAGAGGCATAAGAGACGTAAGGCAACTGCCCTGCATTTAAGGTGAGGTATTTATATAACTGGAAGAGGGTCAGGCAAGAAATGCAGGGCAGCACCCAGAGGCAGATGGGGAAGGGGGAGGGGAAGACAGGAGAAAGAGAAAATTTATTAAAATGCTCCCAACACATTTTCTACTCAGTTCCTCCCCTGCAATTGAACTTGTAATCACGCCTCTTTGGTTCTCCTTTAAAATTCAGTTTATATCCGTGCTAATTTTCGAGCATTCATCTTGGATATACACTCTCTGAAATTGTGGTTTGCTGTTCTGGTTCTTTATTTTGAAAGGAACTGAATATTCACAGAAACAGCTATGCACCCATTTATCCTGTGAATGGGAAAGGGGGCTTTGAAGCATCTTTGTCAGAAGAAGGAGGCATCTGGGATTGTGCAGAGACAGTTTTTCTTCCTCCTGAAGAGGAAATGTACTGGGAGATTGTGTCATGTCTCGTGCACATCACTGGCATACAGCGGCAGCTATTTGCAGGAAGTGAAGTTGGAACAAAAAAGCCTGACAAAAAGTGTGGGGAAGCTCTGGCCAGATCCACACCAAGCAGGATATAGCGGTGTGAAAGAGGTATATAAAAGGCAGGAGCCACACCAAGCAGGATACAGCTGTGTATGGCCTGTGTCAACGGGCCCCAACAGTTGTCAGTGTACTTCAATTCCGCTATAAAGCAGTCGTGTGGCTCCTGCCTTTTATAGACCGCTTTCATACTGCTATATTCTGCTTGGTGTAGATCTGACCTCTGAAGCAGGGTTGGGCAACTTGTGGTGTTCCGGTGCTTTGGCCTACAACTCCCACCAGCCTTAGCCAGCATAGTCAATGCTGAGTGATGATGGGAGTTGTAGGCCAAAATATAAGTTGCCTATCCCTGCTCTAACAGCAAGCAAAAAGGGGATTCCTCTTAATATAAATAACCTGGTTGGCAGTTGGCTTCCTGTAATCTCTCAGCTACTTTTAAAAAACAAAAGAAACACAAACGATTTTCTACCCTTTTTGAGTGTAGAAAATAGAAGGGGGGGGGGGGTTGTAGACAGCCCTTAACAGCCAGACATGAACTGTGGGCAGAGGTTTTATGACCAGAGTTTGTAGCTCTTCTGCTTCTCCCTGTGGGCTCTTGTTCCTTTCCTTGCTTTCTTCGTTGAAGGGTTGGGATGTTAAACAACCAGGCCTGTTAGTGAAAGCAAAATGCAAAGCACAAACACACTGTCTGGTGTGGAGGGCTGGCGGGGGGAGGGGGAGGGCAGCTGAAAGAAGAAAATGCATTTCCCATTCTTTTCCCCTCATCCTTCAATATGCATCATTCCACCTTCATTTCGGAAGGACGTTCATGCAGCTAGGCAATTTTTCATCCACCTGCAGGGAGTAGCAAAGGCCTTCGAGTAAGCAGAGGCTGGCGGAGAGCCTCCCACCCCGGTCTGCCTGCCACTGCAGAACTATTACAGAGACTGGGTCTGGCCGCTTCGCTTAAAGCTGGGCTGTCAGCCTCTACGAAGCCAGGGCTCGCTCCTTCTTTGCCTTCTGCCTGGAAGGGCCAATGCCCTTTTAAGGGCTGAAATGAAGGCATACGTGTACATGCAGTCACCACATGGCGGGGCTATGGTGGCTGCAAGATGCAAGAATCATAGAATGGTAGAGTTGGAAGGGGCCTACAAGGCCATCGAGTCCAACCCCTTGCTCAATGCAGGAATCCACCTGAAAGCATCCCTGACAAGTGGCTGTCCAGCTGCCTCTTGAACCCCATCACCTCCCTAGGTCATGGGTTCCATTGTCATGCTGCTCTAACAGTCAGGAAGTTTTTCCTGATGTCCAGCCGGAATTTGGCTTCCTGTAACTTGAGCCCATTATTCCGTGTCCTGCACTCTGGGATGACGGAGAAGAGATCCTAGCCCTCCTCTGTGTGACAACCTTTCAAGTCCTTGAACAGTGCTATCATGTCTCCCCTCAGTCTTCTCTTCTCCAGGCTAAAGATGCCCAGTTCTTTCAGTCTCTCCTCATAGGGCTTTGTTTCCAGACCCCTCAGCATCCTCATTGCCCTCCTCTGAACCCCCTCCAGCTTGTCTTCATCCTTCTTGGTGTGGTGCCCAGAACTGAACACAGTACTCAAGATGAGTTTTTCACCACTTCCACTACTGCTGTGCTCCTTCTTCCTTATTTTATGTATTACATCAAAAATCTGTTGCCCCTCTGTTTTATGGCCCTTTATTGCCTGTTCAGCACCTAGCAGTTTAGACAATTGATTTATTACTACTACTAAGACAGAGAAGGAACCACAGGAGCAGCTACATAAGCAGAATGCTAGAGAAACCTAGTACACTCTGATGGCTGTTACCTATCTGTAGTTCCCTTTCTGTCTCGTGGACCTGAAGCTAGATGTTCAGAATGGGATCAGCGAGATCAGCTGTAGTAGAATTGTGCTTATGACCTATAAAAGCCTAGGCTACCTGAAAGATTGCCTTCTCCCTTCTGAGCTTGCCTGGGTTTATGATCTTCAGAAAAACCTAAAGAGATCTGTGTTGGATCAGACCAAAAGTCCATCTAGTCCACATTCTTACCAACTAACTGCCTGTGGGGAAACCCCAAGGAGGACATGAGAGCAACAGCACCCTCACGCTCGTGTTCCCCAGCAACTGGCATACTGCCTCTGATACATGAGTTAACATATAGCCCTTGCGACTAGTAGCCATTGATAGCCTCTCTCCTGGCCCTACTGCCATTAGAGGCATGTTTTGATGGGGACACAAGACTGGGCCTTTTTGGTGGCCGCTCCCAGCTTTTGGAACGCCCTGCCATGGGAGTCTAGGTTGGCCCCTTCTCTGTTGTCCTTCCACCAGAAGGCAAAGATGTTTTTATTCAGGCAGCCCTTTGGCATGGAAGCTGAGCTGTTGATAAAGAGAATTTTAACTGGTTAGTACTGATTCCTTTTAACGTTATGTTTTTAATTTATTTGTTTTATGCTACGTTTTAATTAAAATTTTGTTTTTAATCTGATTTGTATCGTAGCTGCCTCGAGTGCCATTTTTTTTATTGGGTGGTTAAGGCGGGATAGAAATTAATTAATATGTCAGCTGCTCCTCTAAACGAGAATGTAAGACATTTAGAGAAGCTCTGCTCCTTCAGTCCCTCAGCCTGTCTAGCCTAGTATCCTGTTTCCAGTGGCAGGCAGGCAGCTGGTTCACATCAGGACGAAATGAAGGCCAGAATCCCCTATTTGTCCACCAGCAACTGCTACTCAGAACTAGGCTACTTCTGAATGTGGAGGCTCCATTCGGTACTCAAAGTTATTAGCTGGATCTAATCCCCTTAGGAAACCAGCTCAGTCAGTGTCCGCTGCCATGTCTTGAGGCAGGGATTTCCTTAAGTTAATTACGCATTGCTTCAAGTACTACTTTCTGAAGTCAGTGCCAGAAAGCAAAGCGTAGCTACATTAGCGCTGCCCCACAGAAAACACAGCACACATCTGTCCCAGAGCAAAGTGTTAGAGAGGTCGTCTGAGGGCGAAGGGGAAAAGATAATCCTGTCACTTACACTACAGAGCTTAAAATCACACCACAGCCACTAGATTTCAAAACACACGCTATGCTTCTTGATAAGCGTCTGAGAGAGCCTCTTCTCTGCCTTTCAGGATATATTCACAAAACAGCAAAAGTCTTAAGTGCTTGTTATTTTTATATTTACTGTCACTTACCAAGTCTCTTATATAGCCTGGCTGTAGAGGGCAAATGCGAAGAAAAGAAAAGGAAGCAGAAAAAAAAAGCAATCAGAAATATGGTAACAAAGCAAAGGGAGGAAAATGTGCAAATTATGAGCAACCATAGTTCAAACCAATTTAAAAACAAACTCAAAACCTTTCACATCACTTTCATGGGGAGAAAAGCAGCAAGAAATGAGGGACGTGAGCATGAAAAAAGGAGCGAAAAAGCAGCACAGCAAGACCTTAATTCTAGAGGACGGGGGAGGAGGCAACGCTGGACTCTTTTTCCATGGTTCACAACATCTTGAAGAGGCCCAACTTTTCCAAATTAATCTTTTAGCCCACATGCGGACTGAGTTTATGGGAAATGGAAAAATAAACAGGAGAACAAACATAAAAATGCTGGATATCATCTCAAATTAGGGAACAAGTAAAAAAGATTCTTCGGTGTAATCGTGTTTCCTGCAGCTCTTGATTTTCAGATCCATATAATGGGGCGGGGGGGGGGGGCGGGGAGAAAGAATTATCAGACAAAAGTATGAGATTAAAAATAACTGCAAAATAAGAGAAATACAACCCCTATGTCCAGAGTCTGCAGCAGCAGCAGCAGCAGCAGCAGCAGCAATAATAATAATAATAATAATAATAATAATAAGTCTTGCGGCAGCTACATAGTTCTGGAGCAACAACTCCTCCAACCACAGCCGATCATATAGCAAAGGGGTTTCTTTTCCCACTCTTCTTTAGCAGCGAGTGACAGTCGAACTCGGCTTATATTTAGTAAATAACGAAAAACTGCATACAAAGACTACAAAGGAGCCTTGAAGTATTTAAACAATGGTACCTATTTTCATAGGTGGTGGATGTGTGAAGATGTGCAAACATTTTGGCAAAACATATTTAAGGAGATAAATGAAATAACTGGTTTAAATTTAGAGGTATGTCCCAAGATAGCTTTATTGTCATTGTATATAAAAGGCCAGGGGACTCAAAATGAAAGAGATTTAATTACAAACTTAATAACAGCAGCAAGATTATTGATAGCTAGGAAATGGAAAGTACAAGGTAATTACCAAATGACAGAATGGTATAAAGAAGTATGGGATATCACAATTAATGATAAGTTAACTAGTAGTATAAAAGTTAAAAAGGGGTTAATGAAGAGAAATGATTTTGAAGATGTATGGGGAATATTTGTAGATTTTGAATTAAAAAAAGGGAAAGGATGTACACCTTTGCAGGATGCACTACAGATTTGGAGAGATGTATAATTAAATACTAGATGGACCCATTGGTGTGGGGGAGCACTTATTAGTTATTGTAAGTTGTTTTTTATTGTTGTATGTATTAAAATTAATAAAAATTATAACCAAAAAAAAAAAAAAGGTATGTCACCAGTTTCCGATTCACACATATGCACTGACTACTCCACTGTTGCAACACCACAGGACGACTTCCATGTCGGACTGAGACATCGTCACTCTCACATCACAACCAGAACCGCTCCCCCCCACCCCCCCATGAGACTTCAAAATACGATGCCTTCTAATGAAGTCGGTTCACATACTGTACTCTAACTGGCCAGGGGTGGTGTCTACATATGACTGGCCAGCCAGAAACATGGAACTGACATACACAGGGATTTCACACAGCTACTACAACCCCCATGCTAACACAAAGAACGTAAGAGGAGCCATGCTGGATCAGACCAAAGATCCATCTTGCCCAGTTGCCTGTGAAGCCCCCAACTAAGACATAAGTGAAATGGCCCCCTCCCAGCTGTGTTCCCCAGCAACTGGTATACAGAAGCATACTGCCGCTGATACTTGAGGTAGCATATAAACATCAGGACTAGTAGCCACTGATTGCCTTACCCTCCGTGAGTAGTGCAGGGCAAGCAAGGGTAATTCCCTGGCTCAAAATAGGCCTGAAGACGTGATTTGTTTAAATTTAAAAATTTCTTAGCCGCCGCTCAGGGCAGAAGCTCTCCCAAGGCGGCTTGCAATCTCCCAAGGCGGCTTACAAATGAGGTATACCTTTACCGGTCTATAGGTGCTATAGAGTCTTACATCCAATGGACTGCTACTTTGGAAGCTGCAATAGTTTCCCCTGCCTTCCATGTATCCCCTGCCTTCTAGAAATTCCATGAAGGCAGCATTTCCTCCATTCTACCACATGACAACAATCCCCCATTACAGGACGGCGTGGGATTAACATGCATCCACACAGCCTCCCAAGCCTAAACTATCAAGGAGAGCAATGCTAATTCAAATCCACAGAGCTTTTGAGAAACTTGCTGGCTTTCTTAAATTAAAGCACCTACGTCTCCACTGAATCCTTCCTCACAGGGGTCCCCTGACTGTCAGGATCATTACTCTTTCCCTCACAGCCTCTCCTGCCATCAGTAACGTTGCATCTTAATGCACTATTTCAAACTATTTGGGAGTCTCTGTCTATGGTCCCCTCTACAAGGATTCGCTTTTGCGCCCGGTTAGGCGACTATGCGCATAATCGCAGAAGCGCATTTACACCTAATCCCTCTGCACAAGAGGCGGCGAGAGGCGATGAAGCGCATTAACGGATGACCAAAATGCGCTTTTCAAGTAGTTAATGCGCATAAGCGCTTGTTCACATAGTCAAAATGTGCTTTAACGGCCGGAGCAAAATAAAACTCGCTATTTAACGCGCATTCGATAATGCGCATAATCGGAGAGATAACGCGCCTCTATGCCTGATTTGCACTCCATTCTTGTAGAGGTAAATTTTTTAAAGCGCCTTGAAAGTGCTTTAAACCTCTCTTGTAGAGGCAGCCTCTCCCTCTCACTCCCTCCCTCTCTTGCAGTTTGTGTCCTATCATACATGCCCAAGTCTGCTCTGCTTCAAAGATTACAATTCCGTTACACATACAATCTCTTTCCATCACACTGAGTAGAATAGCTCTTTCAGGGAGTAAATGAGGTCTATATACAAAGGGAAACTCCACTGCCAGGAAGCGGTCACATTGTGCCAGTAAGAACCCCCCCCCCCCCCCAGCCTTCAGAGATCAAACACTCACTCTGCAATTCAAGCAACTCTGCTTCCAAACAGCTGTCCATCGTCATTTCAAAGACTTCTGCTGCTCTTCTGAAGTACTAAACTTGTTTTGTGTATCAGTGCTTTCCGTTTTCCCTGACCTATCTTGATCAAGTCATGCATGGCCTACAGAGCTCCAAACTTACTGTTAAGTGTCCTTCTGGGTCAGCGGAGAGTGGACGCAATAGCAAAGACTTAACTCCACCAGCTTGAGAAGGCAGGGCCAATTAAATTTCACTTCTGCCCCTGGAGGAGGAAACCCCCGCAGTCACAAAACTTGCCAATAGCAGTACAATCCTGATGGCTCTGTGCTACCTCCAGTATCTGAGGCAGTAAGCCTGTGTGCCCCAGTTGCTGGGGAACATGGGTGGGAGGGTGCTGTTGCACCATGTCCTGCTTTGTCGGTTGTTGGTCGACAGCTGGTTGGCCACCGTGTGAACAGTGCTGGACTAAATGGACCCTTGGTCTCATCCAGCATGGCATTTCTGATGTTCTTATGTTCCAATCCTCTGAAACTACAAACTAAAAAAACTTAGAAAGGATAAACAATTCCCACCAGCTTTGGGGGGAAACAGAGCAAATGAGTGCTGGATGGAACAGAGGCCAAGGAAGGGCACCATGTGAACCTGAAGCCTTAAGTCCCCCAAGCCCTCATACTACAGGAGTTAACCCTTTGCTGTTAGCTCCACTCCTCTGCTGATAAGGCACAACACACCTCTTTAAAAAGGAGCTCTTCTTTTTAGTGGTATGTGAAACATATAAAGTTCAAAACAGAATATTATGGAGGAAATACACAAACCAGAGCATAAAGTGTTGATAAGACAAACATTAAAGGGAAATCAAATAAAACAGGTTTCTCCTTGCCCCCATCCAAACAAGTCACTTTTCTTAGTTGTTTCATTTAAGTCGAGAAGAGGAAACTGATTAGTTTTAACTAAGATTTTTTTTAAAAAAAAAATAGATATTTTAAGTCTTGTACTAGTCTAATCTTTCCCAACCATCAAGTACCAACAAAGATGTAACCAGCTGAAGTTTCTGAGACGTCTTCAAAGACAGACCCGCACAGAGTGCAGTACAGGAGTCCAGTCTGGATCTAACTACAGCATGCATAATTAAGGCCAGGTCCACTTTCCCTAAATAAGGTTGCAGCTGATGCACCACCTGAAGTTGGGAAAAGGCACTTGCGACTACTGCTGCAATCTGTGCTTCCACAGTCACTGGGGAGTCCAGAAGGACTGCCAAGATATGGACTTGGTCTTTCAGGGACAGTGCAAACCTATCTAATACCAGTTAAATCCGTCCATATCCAGATCAGCAGATTTCCCCATCCACTAGACTTCCATCTTGTCTAGATAAAAGTTCACTTTATTTGCCCTCACTTATCCCAAAACCATCTATTTGCAAGCAACGTCTGCACACCCACTTTCAGGACAAAAATTCTAGCGAAATATGACTTCAAATTATGTACCTGCTTGTTCTTGTACTTCTTTAGGTATCTTGGGGAAACCAGACATTCAGGATTGATGTCCGTCGTGACATGCTCAGTAATTATCTGTGGATCTGGGTTCAGGTGCTGCATTTTCAGAAAAGACAAGATGTTCTGAACTTCCAAGTTATACGAGCTGTCAGCCATGGTTTTGCCTTTGGAGGCAAGCCGGCAAGCTGCCATCCAGTGGGCGTACTGTTTTTCCTGCAATTTAAAGGGAAAGGAGCTACTCATTAGGATAGTCCCTTTGTTTCATCATCCTGTTTCATCAACAATTCTAGAAAGCTTGAAACCTGACCATCTTGGAAAATACTCAGAGCTAAGCAAGGGCTTAATACAAAGATGCATTTATAGCACAATTGGCTGGAGACAAAAGGGCTCACCTTGGACACGTTATCTATGCCACCATTAACATACTGTCATGCAATTTATAATGTTGATCCCAGGTAATACAAACACCAATGTGCCTCTTTACAACCCCATAAAGTAGGTCAGTATTATCTGCCTTATACTGCAGATGGTGGCTTGTTTAGGACCACCTACTCCAGCTTATGACTGAGATAAAATTTTAACTAGGTACTTGCTGCATCACATCCACCCCAATACAGTTAAATAGGAGTATTTTAGTATATGTTTTTTCCACTTTATTATTATTGTGGTTTTCAAATGTGGAAGACCAGAACCTTACAGGATAAAGACCAAACCTTGACGACACACTACGCGCAACGGAGAGAGCCAGTGTGGTGTAGTTGTTAGTGTGTTGGACCGGGACTTGGGAGACCCAGGTTCTGTTCCCCACTTGGCTATGAAGCTCACTGGGTGACTTTAACCTAAGCTACCTTACAGGATTGTTGCGGGGATAAAATGGAGAAGAGGATTATGTGTAGACCATCTTGGGCTCCTTGGACAAAAGTGGGATATAAATGTAACGAAGTAAATAAACGAATAAACATCTGCCGAAAACAACCCCCCTGCATTTAGGCACTCTCCTTCCCTCTGCATTATCTAAGAACTGGTTTCTGCCACAACATCCTGCGTTTCCCAGTCCCTGCTTCACATCATCACCTCACGCAGGCAGCAGCATGGGGCAATGAGAAACATTGCAACATGTTTGGGTGGCATCCCTGTGTTGCTTGTCACCTTTAAAGCCCTATCTGGTTTGGGCCTAGCATATCTAAAGGATCACCAGCAAGTCATAATTCTGCTCACCTGTTAAGATCATAGAATCATAGAATGGTAGAGTTGGAAGGGGCTTATAAGGCCATCGAGTCCAACTCCCTGCTCAATGCAGGAATCTACCTTAAAGCATCCCTGACAGATGGTTGTCCAGCTACCTCTTGAAGGCCTCTCATGTGAGAGAGAATCCACTGCCTCCCTAGGCAATTGGTTCCATTGTCGTACTGCTCTAACAGTCAGGAAGTTTTTCCTGATGTCCAGCCAGAATCTGACTTCCTGTCACTAGAGCCCAATATTCCCACCCATCTTGGACTCCTTTTCTTATTAGGGTCACTTGCCATAGGATCTTACTTATCATAGTTCTGAGTTTATTAAAATCGGCTTTCCTGGGTTAGGCTCTACTCTGCATCGTGCTACCATCTAAATTGCATCAAGTATACATAGGACAGTGCCCTTTCGGTTGTGGCCCTAAGGCTCTAGAACTCCCTTCCTCAGGAGGCTGTTTCGGCCCTTCCCTCCAAGGCTACAGGGGGAAACGCTCTGTTCAGATGGGCCTCTGATGTTGCATGATCTTCAGAGAGATCATTTATTGTGCTGGTGTTTTAGTATTTCAGTCATCTGTTATAAACTGGTTTTTATTTTTGATTGGTTGGTTGATTCAAGAAAATGGCACCCCAGACTGTTCTTGTTTTTATTATGTTGTTAGCTTATTTGGCGGCTCCATGTGGGCCCCAAAAGTGTCATATCTATATTCAAACAAATAAATGACTAAATATAAATATTTTGTAAACTAGTTTGGCCCCAGACCCCATTTAAACTTACATTATCACAACGGAGCCAAATTTCGTTCATGCCCTCAGCAACAGGGATCAAAAGTTTTATGTTAAATTTCTGACCAGAGATGTTGACATCAGGAGTCACCTCACATCCTACAATAAAAGAAGCAAGATTTTATATTTTGAATAAAGAAATGGCACAGTGCAGGGAGTCATCTAACTTGGGTTCAGTATTCGCAGGAAATGGTTACAACACAGCACAGCAACAGGACAAGAGCGGAAGACTTCAAGTGATGGAGGAAACTCATGCCTGGATTCCCATTTGGGCAGAGGAAGCAGATAACGATGCTGGACTAGAATGAAAATACATAGTTCCTAAGAGCAGACTTGCTGGATCAGACCACAGCGACTGCTTACAGCCAGGGCACAGCAAACAGCCATGCCCTTAATATATATCACCACCAGCACCACCACCTTTGAAGGAAAGTCGACTAGACAGCATTCATTTGTAAACCATAGATGTGGAAGGGGCAGTGAGCTTACTTGGAAACTCCATTTTCATCTGGATGTCCCTTCTCCCCCTTCAACTGAAATGTGAAAAATCGAGGCCTACATTTGTGCTTTTATTATTATTATTATTATTTATTTATTTTGGGGGGCAAAAGAGAGGCCTGCCAGAACTCAATCATGTCAAATGGTTAGCCAGTAACTTAGATTAGACTCTCCTGATATAAGGCTTCATGTTCAGTGGGCAAACCGCTCAAAGCTCATAGTCTGAATTTTTTTTTTTTAAATGTTCCGAGAAGGAAATAAGCTACCCTGTATTTAACCCACAATAGCATCAACAATTCTTCTTGGTCAGCCGCTTCCCCTTAGGATGGACCAAAACACAAGCAAGAGTCAAGCAGAATGCATTGCAAGGCATCTTTTGTGCATTTATTTGGTTCCATTTATACTGCATTTCAAGGTTTTGCGGAAGGGTACAATGTGCCCCCCCCACTCCAGCAGATAGTGTCCACCCAAGTGACTCTTGTTGATGAGCAGGGAGCCAACACATTGCAAGAGCGTCACCCACCGAAATCCAGGCAGCTAGAGGTGCTAAAAGCAAAGCAAGATATTCTTTTCTTTTCACTGCTGGAGTTGGGAGCAATACCGTATGGAGGGCTTCGTATCAGTATAAAATTTCTGGAAACATTAGGTTACTCAAAGTCCAGAGAACTGAAAAGCCAGTCTCCCTGTACCAAAGGTAATGGGCAGGTTCGCATGTCACATTAAGCCACTGTTCAAATAAGCCACCCTGGGTTGGTTGTTCGGTGAATAAGCTACAGTACTCCCAACAGACAATCAAGGGGCTTATTCTGCCCCCATTCCCCCTCGGTCCTCCCACCAACTCCAGCACATATCCCAGGCACCTTTGCGGCAGAACTCCTCAGTGCCTCAATCCCTACCTCAGCATCCTTTCTGCAATTGGTCTACTGGTGGGGCTGGCTACCAGGGAAACTCCCCCCCCCCCCGCCTGCCCCCATCAGCTTGCCAAATGGAATTAATTTTCTGAGCCCTTATGGACACTGTGATAAGTTCACCAGCTTTTCATTTTCAGGGACTTTCGCTGTTGAGCAAGAGCACAATTCTCTCTTCGATATTTATCCAAGCACCCCCATATTCCCCTCTTCCACGTCAGAGCTTCCATTAGCAGCTAGCAAAACACCTTTCTTTTTTTAAAAAAAGGCTGCTTCACTTTACACTGAAGTAAGCACACCCGCTCCCAACGCATTTTCTCCTGCAGCTGCCGGCCACTTTCAGCCGGCTCCTCCTCAGCCCCACTTCCTGCCAGTCACTTTCCCTCCGTTGCTACCTGTCACACCTTGATACAGAGCAGAGTGTGGGATCAATAAGCCCACACAAATGTCATGGCAAAGCAGTAACGCGGAGGGGGAGATTGTGCTTTCTTTGTGGTTTTCGGGGGCATGGGCAGAGGGCACTAAGAAGGGATGAGGAAGGATGGTGGAGTCATGAGCGAGACTGCGAAGAGCAGCAGGTTTGTTTTTTTCCTTCTGCTCTGGCTGGTCGGCTCTCTAGCCATTCCCAGCAACCCACGATAAAATCACCCTGCTGCGTTCAGATGATACGACAAGCCACCATGGGTATCAACAACCCTAAAACAAGCCACGTGTTCCCAGGGTGGCTTGTTCGTGAAAAATAACCTACCCTGCAGAAACTGCATGGGGTTCACACAGCACGGCAGTCCACCATGCCTGGTACCCGTGGTGGGTTTTTGTGTCATGCAAACCAGGTGAGTGGGTGAGCACAAATGTTCACGTGCGCTTATATAACCACAGTCCTGCATCTGGCTTATAAGCACAAGATAATAGTTATGAAAGAGTATCTCACAATTCCATCATGGACACATTACCAAAGGGTTCAATAGAACTTATTTCCCATTAATCGATTCAAACCAGAGGAAGTTAAGCATTTCCAAATCCCACTGAAATCAAATGGGATTTTAAAACTCAATCCTGAACTCAGGTTCAGTCAGTCCTGTGATTTCAGTGGGACTTAAGTTTAATGGTTTCATCTAGCAAAGTTCCCCAGTGAACACAACGATGAGGCCACACAACTGCTCCGTTTCGCTCAAGGTGTCTCCCTGCCAAACATGAGAGCTGATGACATGGGGAGGCAGGGCCATTCTTCCAGCCCTGTTGAAGACCACCCCCATGAAGGCTCCCCTCCTCTCTCAACTGTTACCATTCCAGTAGACCTCATTTTCCCCCTTTCCCCCCTTTTCCATGTGTGTTGATACTTTTTATATTGGAAGCCTGTGGGCAGGGACTGTCACCTTTTACTAATTATTTGTAAGCTGCTCCAGGAACCTTTTAGGTTGATGAGCAGGGAAAAATATTATAAAGAAATAAAATAAAATACTATTTAAATCAGCACTTTTGAAAGCTAATGACATGGAGAAAAAAACCCACGGTGTATTTGGATCTTGGGGATGCTCTATAGACAGCAACAATATGTTGTGGTTTTTTTTAAAGGGACCCATTTTTTGTAAGCAATTTTAGCCCTATTTCAGCTCCTCCTGCAGAATTCTTTTAAAATTCAGTCAGCAGCAGCTTTGTTAAAAAGCTCCCAAAAAGGTATTCCATGTTTCCCTTCCCTAGTTCACATCCTCGTAGCTACAGTCTGAGGTCATTTGGCAGCCTCTCCGCTTCTGCCTCAAAGGCTTTTAAAAAAAAGAAAAAAAGAGAGAGGATGTCAGTAGTGCCTATTTCACAATCCTCCAAGCTGGAATATTTTATTGCTGGCTGTGATTGGGGCTGGTAGCCTTAGGAGTGGTCTTAGATGCAACATAAATTCCTTACAAATGTTATCTGAACAAGGCGGGGTTGTGTGGAACACCCGAAGGGGGGGGGGGGGGGAACGCCTAAAAATGCAAATTCTATTGGGTGATAATCACCATGGTCCATGCTGGCTGGGGATGATGGGGATTGTAGTCCAACACATATGGAGGGTGCCAGTTTGGGGAAGGTTGCCTTAGGGCCTGTGTTTGCTACAGTAATGCAAACAGTGGTTTGTTTCCAGCAGCATCAGAGGCTTGGAAGAAGAGCGCATAGCCACAAAAGCTCTGCCCCATGAACCATTTAGAACCAGGGGTGGCCAGCAACACCCCTCCAAATTTTGGCAACGTGGCTGTAGCAAAAAAGCCGCATATCCCCTTTAAAGTAAGCCACGCAATGAGCGTGCAGCTGGTTTTAAAGGCAGATCAAGCTCCTGGAATACCCAGAAAAGCACTATTTGCCATTAAAACAAGCTGGGTGCTCTCCACACGTCTTTTTTTTTTTTTTTTGCTGTTGAAATCTGGCAGAGGCACTGCGGGGGTGGTGAGGGGGGAGAACAGGATGGAGGAGTCACATGTGGCCTAACCCTGATTTAAAACCTTAAAAAGTTCTCACTCATATGGCACAAAGGCAAAGATGTTCCCCACAAATTCTAGTGGGCCTCAGGATTCTGTGTGGAGACCCTGAGTCTTCCCTGCTCCCACAATTCAGAAAGGGATGAGGGAGGGGAGTGGTTGTTGAACCATGTTGCATTACTAGCATACGGGAACATTCATGCTCTGGACTTGGGATCCTCCTATCTACATGTGTTAGTGAACATACAGAGACTCTACCACCTTATCAAAAGGGCTGCAGAATGTAAAAGGAAGAAAACGAGCCAACTGACAATAAATACACCACTAGAGGAGAGAGAGAGGAAGAAGCTCACCAAAACCTTCATGTGTTCTCTTACCTCTCAAGTTCATCTGGTGAGCCGGAGTCCCGTTAGATTCTTCTTGGCTCTTATAACAGGAGATAGATGTATCTTTGAAGGTACACCAATACTGCTTATAGCCCTTCAGCGTCAGCTTCTTTGGCCTGTTAAGTAGGTGGAATATGACTCGGTGGTCTGACAACCAGACTGGGGGCACATTTGTACTACCCTTTCTTCCCATTTCCCGAAACACACAAACATCTCTTTAACGGGTAGGAAGACAGCGGGCATGTTCAGACAGCATGCTAAGCCATGGTTAGGCTGCTAACCCCTTTGTAGCAAATGATTAGTGAGCATGTTTAAACCATGGTTATATAGCCACCATGGTTAGGAAAGGTTCACACGACACGCTAAGCCATCATGTTTAGCTCAAAATGCTTAAACACAGTGGCTTAGTGTGTCATCTGAATAGGGTCAATATATACTGAGTTCCAACATTTCTCCTTTATACAAAAGCTGGACTCAGTAAGTTGGGTGAGTTCATTTTCAAGGGGTGGGAAGTCCTGATTCATGTAAGGGGTAGCCATGTTAACCTGCTGCAGCAAAAACAAAAGACTCTTGTGGAACCCTAAAGACTAACGTATTTATTATGGCATAAGCTTCCATGGACAAAGCAGTCCACAAAAGCTTATGCCATAAGACATTAGCTGGTCTTTAAGGTGCCACAGAAGTCTTTGCTGGTTCATATACTCATCAGGGACCAGGGCTGCAATGGAGGGATGGTGTGAGCCCCTCCTATCCATCCACAGATAACCATCCCATGTCAGCTGGGGCATCTGAGTGGCAAATCATGCTTATGGTCCATTTATGAGATTTCTCTCTCACTCATCCCCTTTATTTTTTTGAAAAGGAAAAATCTCATCATGGTAAACTGCAGTGTGATTGTGTGAAGGTACCAGCTCACACAGAAGGCCATCTGTGTCATGGTAAGTGAGTGTCTCCTTGATGAAAAAATTAACAAGGTCAGACACGGTTTTGGGAAAGGGCAGCTTTTGTCTGCAATTACGGGTCCTCCCTGCAAGACATTGCTGTAGCAAAGAGCCAAGCCATACATTTGAGGTTGCAATCCCTTACAGCTTGAGAGAGCGGATGACAGCTAGGACCCCAAAATCCGGCCAGCTTTCTGGCAAAGTGGTAATGTGCCCTAGAACTGTAGTTGTGCTGCACTTCTGCAGGGAATCCTGGAGAGATGAAACAACGTGGGATGGTTTTCTTGGAGGGCAGGAAGTTTGCCAACTGCTGTTCAAGGGAAGCCTCATGTAGTTATTTGGCCACAATCCCTCCTTTCTGTTTAACTGCCAAACACGGTCTCCCTGAGAGCAGCGTACACAGAGTGTAGCCCATTTGCAGAATCCCTGTGAGGCAGGTTAAGCAGAGGGAGAACCATCTGCCACATCACTTGGGAAGTTTCATGGAATGGGAACGGGAAGCCAGATTCCGTCTCCTTTATCGTCCACACCAGACTGGCTTCCACCTTAAAACTGCAATACTGACAAGTCTCAGATTGTGTAAGAGTTTATAAAAGGAAATGCCCAGGAACAAACGGAAAGGCAGTTCTATGTCCTCCCGCCCCACAGAAAGAATCAAGGGGAGGGGGAGAGCAGCTGCTTAGAGCACGTAGCAAAGATGACTGGAGCTATTTGGGGTTTTTTAGTGAACATCGACAGCCTAGAACACGAGCCCATTTTTTCCATACTGTTTCCCTGCAACGACAGTCCTCCACTCCCTGTCCCTGTCTTGCAATATTCAGCACATGTCTCTCTTCCGATTCTAGAGTCACTGTCATATCCTCAGCGTGATGGGTATCAGTTTGCAATAGACCGTTCAGGCTGCCAAAACATTAGTCAAAGTCCAGACACAACTGTTTCCAGTTTCCACATGCCCTGATCCAAGATAATTCTCTTCCTTTTTCCCCCCTAATTAAAGCATCTTATTTAAAAATCTAAATAAATCTGACTGAAGAATGGCGTAGCTAGCCTAAAGCTGGTCTTTTCTGGCACCTTAAATGAAGGAAACTGGCTGGAATCATGCTTATTATATGTCTACATACTCTTGAAGTCCAAGAAAGATGCTTGAATAATATTTCAAGCTATGCAACATAATCTCTAATTTTAGTACAGTAGGGGAGGCTACCAGGGTAACATAATTATGGAAACATTTCAGCACCAGCTACTGATGTAACAAGTAGAAAAGGACCCAAACCGGTTTAGTATCTAAAATAAGACGTCCAGGGTCTCAAACTATCCTGCAAGTCATACCCTGTGATCTGGAAGTCATTAAGCCTTAAGATGGGCCGGTTCACACACTATCACTTTTTATTGCCCATATTGCAGGAATTAAATGAGTCAGCACAAATTATTGTTATATATTACAATAATATATAACAATAGATTACCCACCTGAGCATATGAACCAGACTAGTGTGCAGAGATTACTTGTGGTTATTAGTGGGAAGGAAGATTCATTCTGCACATGCTCAAGGGTACTCTGAGCTGCTTCACATGTTCTAGGGCTAAGCCCTGGCAATGAAAATAAATTCTAGGACTGAGTGCATCAGATGTTTAAGGCATCTACAATTCTAACAAGAAATCTACTTCCTAAATACATGAACTAGAAGTTGCTTCAGATTTTGGACCAAAGCTGAGGGAATCTCTATATCAGCCATCGTGAACCCAGTCTCCTCCAGATGTTTTGGAGCCAGAATGGCCACTGGTCAGGAGTCCTGGGATTTGTACTCCAAAACATCTGGAGGACAACAAGTTGTGGAAGGCTGCTCTAGACACTACGAGAGACACCAGGGCATTACAGTTTTTAGTCATTAAGGCTCATTGATCTCCACAGCTCTCCCAGGATTTCGAGGCAGTACTTACTTGAACACTTTAATGTAGTCAGCAAGCTCTGGGATCGAAGTGATGTCACCCTGTGAAGAAGACAGCAGCCATTGCATTTAATATGCTAGAACCAGGGAACAGCCAGGGTGGAGAAGAGCTTTGGGGACAGTAATTCAGCTTATTCAAATAGTTGTACAGTTGCTTCAAAAAGCCAATGACCTTGCTGAAGGAGGAGGAAAGTGTGTGTGTGTGTGTGGGAGATTATAGCAACAAACCTCAACAGTTCTCTGACTATAGACTGTTTGCTAGAAAATAGTGCATTGCTTTATATTGCATGTGGACAACTTATGGCCCTTGGAAGCCTTCAGTTGAGGCCCACAACAGGTGCCCAAGTCACTTCCCTGCCTAATCCTCAGCCCCCTGCATGGTCAAAGTTTGATGCCTCCCTGCTGTTTTCCTCTCCCACTAGGCTGGAAAAAAGAGAACCCTCTTCTTCCTGATCTAGCATGGAAGGTAAGGAAAGTGTGTGAATGGGAGAACGTGTGTGAACAGGGCGAAGGCAACTGCATGTGAGGGGAAACGTGTGAACGGGAGGATGTGGATGGGAGGAAAGTGTGGGAACGGGCCTAGATGAGTATGGGGCCTCATCTACAACAAGCAGGATATTGCACTATGAAAGTGGTATGAAAGCGATATATAAGAGGCAGGAGCCACACTACTGCTTTACAGTGGTGTTGAAGTGCACTGACAACTGTTGGGGCCCATTGACACATATCATATACCACTTTCATACCACTATATTCTGCTTAGTGTGGCTCCTGCCTTTTATATACCGCTTTCATAGTGCTAAATGCTGCTTGGTGTAGATCTGGCCTACGTGTGAATGAGAGAGAATATGAATGGTAGAACAAAGGAGGAAAAAGGCCTGTCTCCAACCAGCTTTAACTTTGACCCCCACCCAATTTTGGATTTGGCTTTGTCCACCACCAGTATGGGGCCACTTTCCTCTGATGGACTCTGGCCTTCGCCGCTCCAAAAGGCTGCCCACTTTACATTTTCGGAAAAGCTAAACGATTTGTTTTTTCAGATTCTTTCAACCAAGGAGAACAAACTGCTACTTAACTTGCTAGGGCAGTTCCAGATAGATTATTCATTTTTAACCATCAGAGTCTGGGTTATCACTTCCTCTCCACGTCAACTTGCCTACTGTGTAGTCTCTGTACATGGAATCCCTGAATGCTGCACAAGGTTCTCAGGTGTACTTTATGGCACATGCAAAATCCACAAGGCACATGGGCCAGGCCTCTTGGACCTTGCCCCCATCTCATGTGAATTCACCCAACCCTCCGGCACAGCTGTACACTGAATGACTAGATCACTTGTGTGATTAAAGGAAGCTTGCCCACCATTCACAATCTTCTCATTGAAGAATCACCAGAGTCCTCTGGAGCACAGTGTAAAACTAGTACTCTGTGCTAATGATCCAAGGAGCAGGCAGCAACACAGTGATGGAGAAGCAAGAAAGAGCATAAGCCAGATTGGCTTTCCTGCTCTTGTCCAGGCATGCCACAAGCGCCCGCCTGTGCCACATGGCAGCCATGCCACAGGCCGGCTATCAATGTCTTAAGGCAGGGAGGAGCAGAAGGTAGACACTGATCAATTTCTGATGGGTCACTTGGTGTCGACTGGGATGCTTGCAAAGAACCCTGTATTCGGTGGATCTTGATAAGATCCAGCAAGGCACTTCTTATGTTCATAAGCAAGAGTGCAGACTCAGAATTATTCAACGGCTTAAGCACATCCAATCAATGTTAAATGACCCATGTCCGTAAATTTAAACACAGGCCATGGGGAACACAGTAAAAAAAAAAGAAAGTAGAATCATAGAACAGTAGAGTTGGAAGGGGCCTATAAGGCCATTGAGTCCAACCCCCTGTTCAATGCAGGAACCTGCTCAATGCAGTAGATCACACCCATATTATTCTCTGCAGCGATTGTCCTTAAAAGAAGGGATCTTGCTTTGAAATGGTGAACTGCAGCTGATCTCCTCCATTCCTATGCCCTTTCCAGTAGATGCTGTTCATTCTCTTTCAGTTGCTGAGAAATCAGAAGCCCAGGCCAACAGGGTCCAGCCTTTGCTAGCAAGGGCATTCCTTGAAATGATGAGGCTGTACGGATACAGATCTCCATGCCTCTTACATTTCAGACAAAGGAATTCCACTGAGTTGCATGCAGAGTTTTGTTTTGCCAAGCCAACAGATATTTTCCTTTCTCCATCTGTTCAAATACACATGCATTTCTGGAGGAAGAGTTCTCTTCGTCCGAGATGAGCCTACCCTGTGGGGGCACAGCTTATATGGCAACAGAAAGAGCAGGGTTCATTTGGGCTGAGCCTTCAGCATAGCACGTGCCTGCGTTTAAATTTTATCCCTCTATGAAGAACAAACTCTGGAAACACATCAGAGAATTGACTAAAATTGGATGGATGGGTGCTGGGAGCTTCTTATAAGGCGCGACATCATCCAGTTTGACGGTATAGCTTGACTGAGTGAGAGGATCAGGTAGGCTGAGCTCAAGCTCAACCCCTCCCACAACACATTTACATTCATCAAACAAACAAACAAACAAACCTCAGTATAAAGTAAGAGGTTCTGCATCTCCCTGTGATTTTCCTTTAACTGACAGCGGTGCATGCCAATAGATAAACTGCTTGCTTTCAGCACAGCCTCTTCTGTTTTTCCTTGCCTGGACCTCTCTAAAAAAGCCCCCGGCTCCCTTCACTGATTCATCTGGCCCCGTGCCTGGGACAAGAGTGAGTACTGCTGTAGACGGCTCAGCTAGGGTCTTTCATTTAATTTGTTGGGAAGCCTTGCGTTAGGGTAGGGACGTTTAACAAGTATGCTTAAGAATGTAAGGGAGGCAAAATCTAGCCCTATTGCCTACATCACAGGCAATAGGGCTAGATGGGTGCCTTGCATTATAACTTGTGCAGATTCTCCAAGGGCTTGTTCTACAGTTATCCTGGGATCCATTCTCTGATTTATTTACACATTTAAAAAGGAAAAATCAGATTGAACAGAGTTGTGACATCAGGCTTCTCTTTCATCCCAGGATAAGCAACGGTGTAAAAATCGCATATGAGAGCAGGCGGCTTTATTTTTGGTGGGTGGAATGTGCAATTCTACAGTAACCTATGAACAGTCCAAGATGACAGACAAGGGATGTGCTTGGCAAAAACACCCTGGAGTCCCTTGACAATGCTGGATCCCACAGAATAAGCACCGAGATGACAAACTCTGAAACCAGATTGAATAAACGAACTCAAAAAAGCTGCACGCTCTTGCACCAAGTCTCTGTTTGAGCCACAAAGTTTAGTGAAGAACGTAATACCCAACTAGAAAAATCTCCTGCTCAAGTCCCATTGATGTCAATGGAGCTACGCAAAAACACGGCTGATATAGATTGCAACAATGCTTGTGCAAGAGAAATTCCAACTGAAAAGGCACCTTCGATTTCTTGCATCATGCTAAAATGTCTGCAAGACAAAGGAGGAGAGAATGCGTGTGATGACTGGCTCAGCGCTTTAAGCAGAAGGACCTGCTTCCATGTCACAGGGAGGAAGGTAAAGTGGGGGACTCTTGTAGTAGGGCTCAGGGGCGTCACATCCTGTGCCACTGTGATAGCTTGCTAGAGGGGGCTGCTGGCCTAACGAGCTTCAGCACCACCACTGCACATGGCCAGTGGTATCGCAGCTATCAACTAAGCAGGGGTCAGGCAATGAAAAGGGCCAACAGGGTTCTAGCTGGTCTTACAAAGCTACCGACTCTCTGGCCTGGCTCCTCTTTCTGCGAAATCCATTTCTCAGTTGCAGACTGAACTGTACTCAAACTGTTCATCCATGCCTACCAGCTTGACTGCCTCTCTGGTTGCTATATGGCTGCCTCCCAACATTCTGACAGAGGTGTATTTTAGTTATGTATTGCATTTTTATCCCACCTCTTTTCTTCCAAGGAACCCAAGGCAGCATACATAATCCTCCTCCTCTCCATTTTTACCCCAACAACAACAACAATCCTGTGAGGTAGGTCGGGCTGAGAGGTCTGTGACTGGCCCAAAGTCACCCAGTGAGCTTCCATGGCTGAGTGGGGACTAGAACCCGGATCTCCCGACTCCCAGTCCAACACTCCAGTCACTACTGTACTCTTTGAAGCAAGATTAAGCTCCTACATCCAGCTCTTACCAGAATTGTGGATGTCTTCCCTCCTTCCAGAGTAATCTCCAGGTCAGAAAGGGCAGCATCAACTTCATCAACCTCTTTGTCACTGTTGTTCAAGTGATTTTCAGATGACATGATTGAAAGCTTGTTGATATGGTACTGAAATAAATTAGTTGAAAAGCAGTGGTGTCATTAAAGAGATGGATGGAAGAGCCAAACAAAGACAGCCACGAGTTAAACCAAGAGAAGAAAATGCATCCTCAAGCCTGATAGCCATAAGCAACTCCTCGAAACAACTTCCCTTCTCTTGGTGAGCGATTATCATAGACTCATAGAATAGTAGAGTTGGAAGGGGCCTATAAGGCCATCAAGTCCAACCCCCTGCTCAATGCAGGAATCCACCTTGAAGCATCCGACAGATAGTTGTCCAGCTGCCTCTTGAAGACTTCTAGTGTGGGAGAGCCCACTACCTTCCTAGATCATTGGTTCCATTGTCGTACTGCTCTAACTGTCAGGAAGTTTTTCCTGATGTCCAGCCAGAATCTGGCTTCCTGTAACTTGAGCCCATTATTCCGTGTCCTGCACTCTGGGTTGATCGAGAAGAGATCCTGGCCCTCCTCTTGTGAGACAACCTTTCAAGTATTTGAAGAGTGCTATCATGTCTCCCCTCAATCTTCTCTTCTCCAGGCTACACATGTCCAGTTCTTTCAGTCTCTCCTCATAGGGCTTTGTTTCCAGACCCTTGATCATCCTTGTTGTCTTCCTCTGAACACACTCCAGCTTGTCTGCATCCTTCTTGAAGTTTGGTGCCCAGAACTGGACACAATACTTAGGATAGGGCCTAACCAGTGCTGAATAGAGGGGAACCAGTACCTTGCACGATTTGGAGGCTATACTTCTATTAATGCAGCCCAAAATAGCATTGGCTTTTTTTGCAGCCACATCACACTGTTGGCTCATATTCAGCTTGTGATCTACAACAATTCCAAGATCCTTCTCGCTTGTTGTATTACTGAGCCAAGTATCCCCCATCTTGTAACTGTGTATTTGGTTTCTTTTTCCTAGGTGTAGAACTTGGCATTTATCCCTATTAAATTTCATTCTGTTGTTTTCAGCCCAGCGCTCCAGTCTATCAAGATCACTTTGAAGTTTGTTTCTGTCTTCCCGGGTATTAGCGATCCCACCCAATTTTGTGTTGTCTGCAAATCTGATAAACATTCCCCGCACCTCCTCGTCCAAATCATTAATAAAAATGTTGAAGAGCACTGGGCCCATGACTGAACCTTGCGGTACCCCGCTCATTACCTCCCCCCAATGTGAGAAGGTACCATTGATAAGCACTCTTTGAGTCCGATTCTGTAGCCAACTGTGGATCCACCTAATAGTTATTCCATCTAGTCCACTTTCACTAGTTTGTTAATCAGAATGTCATGTAGCAGGGAGAGGGAGCTTTCTGTTAAGTAACAATCTTGTCTGGCACCTCCTGTAAAGCTACTGTGTATTTATTTATTTAAA
Organism: Anniella stebbinsi; assembly: GCA_029215795.1. Classification (NCBI taxonomy): domain Eukaryota; kingdom Metazoa; phylum Chordata; class Lepidosauria; order Squamata; family Anniellidae; genus Anniella; species Anniella stebbinsi. Next base: position 369,310,988 of record JARDYH010000001.1, read on the forward strand.
CATTTATATCCTGCCCTATATCACAAGGATCTCATGGCGGTGTACAGATAAAATCATACATATAAAATAGAATAATATACAATTCTAAAACAAATTGAACCATTAATATGTTAAAACCAATATGAAATTTTAAAACAGTAAAATCCAATTAAAACAAGACAGTGCGCAAGCTGGTGGATTTAGCCATCAAAGGCTTTGTTAAAGAGCCATGTCTCAACGTGGCACTGAAATGAAGCCAGTGCCGGCGCCAGTCGGGCCTCCAGGGGGAGGGCATTCCACAGCCGGGGGGGGGGGGGGGCACAACACAGAAAGCAGGGGTATGACTGGATGTCGGAGTAGGTAGGCCAGATTACATTTCTTCTAGCCACAAGTTCCCCTGTGTCATGTTCCCCTTGTTTCCACTTACAGCTCTCCAATTTATATTGGCATGACCAAAAAACAAACAAAACCTCTTTGACCTGGTCAAAAGCAACCACACAAGAGCGCTTACCATGCCATCTATCATAAACGTGTTTTACAGCCAGAAGATAGCAGACGTGGTACAAGTGTGCACATTTTTCTTGCTTTACATGGTTGATTCTAACTGCACGTTAATTTTTTGCAGGCAGAATTCTATTCTTCTAATTTGGGTGACATTACACCACCAGGCGAACTTCCCTGATTGTCTCTTTTCAGCTCTACGGCAAGCATTCAGAACACGAAATATGGGTGGCTGCACTGTCACATATCTTAGGGACTTTGACCAGGAAGATTTGCAAAAGGAAATCTTCACAAGACCTAAATTCCCTTTGTCCCTACTTTTTCTGAACAACAGACTTAACATATGGGGTGTTTGAATTAATTAAGCAAGGAAACTGGCGTGTCGTGTGAACCATTCCTAACCGTGGTGGCCACATAACCATGGTTTAAAAACGCTCACTAACCATTTGCTGCAAAAGGGTTAGTGGGCTAACCATGGCTTAGCGTGCTGTCTGAATGAGCCCTGTGACATGCTGTCTGATAAGGAAGACGAAAAAACTGATTTACCAATCACATCTTTGTGTTACCCTGAATGGAAGGAGGGCTGGGTATTCCTTCAAGTGGTCTAGAAGCTCTATTGTAACTTTGCTAGTATGAAGAGGCATTCAATTAAGAGGGAGCCTGAAGTGGTTACAACTTTCCCTTTTCTTACTCTAGGACAACTCTATGTTTCTCCTAAAGTTCAGTGCCAACTTCTGAAACTAGAGATAATAAACAATTTATTTAGGGAATACCAAGTTCAGTGCAAGATCTTTAACTGCTAGTACAGAAAGGATCTTTACTTAGGACAGGGAAGAGAAAGCAAAGTAACAGATCTTAGCTCAATCTCAGAAACCAATTACTCTCAAGTTAGCATTATACTTTATAGGTACAATATCTATGTGCCACATTCGACACAATACATTCTGCTCTACAGAGAGCGAAGAAAGATATTTCTGGGAAACCCGGGGATTATCACCAGCTGCTTGAGAGGCTCAGTGCCAGAAACTTGTGGCTTAGTAACCTAATGTACTTTAACCGCTGGTTAAAGTATTTCTTTAAAAGCCAACAAGTAAAGATGGATACAAACATGTTTGTGAAAAAGAATCCAAATGCCTTTGCATGAGACATAACAAGGAGGAAAGTCTATTTTAAATTACCTAAAAAGGTACAAGCAAACCCTGCAGAATGGGAAACAAGCCAAGATTTGTTAGAACAAAACGTTCTAGCTCCTGGAGGAATATGGGGTAACACACAAAATGTAGTCAGCACATCAGTATGTGAAAGACTCCAGCATTTTCTATGGAACCAACATATATGTTAAGATGGCAAAAATTAAGAGTTAGAGACAGTTTGGATCTCTGGCCTTTCCACTTACCTGCAATGCTGCAAACATCATCATCTCCTCCTCCGTGCACTCTATTTCTTCCAAAAGAATAGCCCATTTTGACTGTTCGTACAGCTGGTTGATTCTGATTGCATCGTACTATTGGGACATAACCACAGCATTGGTACGGAATCATGACTTAGGAGCACCTATGACTTTTTGAAATTGACAAATTATCCTGACTAGCTATCTAAGCCCTTTAAAAGCCTTAGTTGCTACTTGCTAATCAAATATGGTGGCAGTTTGAAATACCAGAGTTTGTTCACTCGTCAAAAGAGTTAGTGCTTCAACATAAAGTTTCCAGCCCACTTGGGGCCAATATGGCTACAAGCCTCAGTTTTCAGTCATTAACATCACTGCTATAATACAAAGACACCTCAAAAGAAACTATCTATCCCAAATGTTTTGAAATTATTTATTTCCGTATCTCATGTTTTCTAGTCTTATTCACAATTAAACTTTGGCTCATTTCAGACAACACGTTTCTCAGTGGTGGTTTTAGAAAACTCCACGCAACAGTGGAAGTGTTTTTTTTAAACACTCAACGCAGAATGTCAATGCTGTGCAGAGGAGAGTTCCTGCACAATGGTTGCGTTTCAGGCTCCGTGGAGTTTTCTGTTGCGTTGTTGACTTTTCCCACTGACTACAGAGTTCCCTGGCAAGAGCGGCAAAAGGAGAAGTGCAACCCTAGAAGAGCTGCCGGGATTGTTTTTTTAGCAGCAGTGACTGATGGGATACAATTGGGAGGACCAGGGGAGGAGAGAGGGTGGAGGAACTGTTAATCAAACGTCGCAATGGATTTTAGTCGACTCCACGGTAGCCCACAGTCACAAACCGGTGGAGTTAGAACATGCTGTGTGGAGATGCCCCTTAAAAACTCAACCGTTGAGTGGAGTTTTCACACTGCGTTGACTGAACTGAGCCTTTGTCTTATCAATACTGTCCACCTATCTAGTAGTTCTTCCAGGCAATGGTGAAGTATCTCACTGCTGAGTTACTTCCTATAGTAGGGATTTCAAGCTATGGTTGCTGTGCTGATTCTGTTAATTCCTGTGAACTAGCAGCTATCAGTATTTGGCCTGTCACCCTGATGATGGTGAGTGACCAGTGCTGAATGATCCCCAACGCTAACTCTGGAAGCTCTATGGAACAGCAATTACCTAACGGTTATGTAAAAAGTCCAGGCTGGCCTACGGACCAGACTACCACTCTTCCAATTTCCGCTCCTGAGAGGGGAGGGTACCCAGCAGATGCTGCCTTGACCAGAAGGCTTTCCCCCCGCAAACACAGATACTTATTTCTCTTATTCACAATCATTCTACTTTTTCCTTTCCATGCCTTCTGTGACCCACAGTTGTGCACACACACACACACACACACACACACACACAAAGTCGAAATTCTTGGCTAACAAAGATCAGAAAAATAAAAAATGCAGGTTGCTTACCTGTAACTGTAGTTCTTCGAGTGGTCATCTGTGCAGTCACACATATGGGCTCGCGCCGGCGCCGAGCTCTCTTCGGGAAACTTCTATCTAGCTAGGATTTTTGGCGGGAACCCCTCCCTCCACCGTCCTATCGCGCATGCTCAGGGGTCCCGCCTACCTCAGTTCCCTGAGACCGCTAGGCCTCGCGACTAAGGCAATTTAACAATGAAATTATGAGTTAGAGTAATTGAGCATGCAGTAGTCAACTTGACAATCAGAACAGCGATGCCAAGAGGGGACGGCGGGTGGGTTGTGTGACTGCACAGATGACCACTCGAAGAACTACAGTTACAGGTAAGCAACCTGCATTTCTTCTTCGTGGTCTCTGTGCATCACACATATGGGCGAGTAATAAGCCAACTTACCGGAGGTGGGAGAGGCACGCTGTGTGGTCATTGGCATATTGAAGATAGGACTGCTCTGCCAAAGGAGGAGTCCTGACGCGCTCTAACGTCAAGGCGGTAGTGCCTCACAAAGGTGGAAGCATTCGCCCAAGTGGCCGCCTTACACAGGTCTGGAAGAGTTGCGCCATGGAGGAGTGCCGTTGAGGTGGCCTGTCCTCTGGTAGAGTGGGCAATTAGACCAGTGGGTACTTCTTTTCCGAGGATCTGATACGATAAGGTGATTGTGTCGACAATCCACTTGGAGAGACGTTGTGGGGACACTGGTAACCCTTTATTCTTTCCACCAAAACAGACAAAGAGTTGGCGTGACCTGCGATACCCTTCAGAACGGGACTTGTAGAAGGCTAGTGCCCTTCTGACGTCCAACGCGTGCAGCGTGGTGCATAACGGATCGGCGGGTGCTTGGAAAAAGGTAGGTAACACAATGTCCTGGTTCATATGGAACTCTGAGGCAACCTTGGGGACAAACGACGGCGGAGTACGGAGGATGACCTTGTCACGGAAGAACTGCGTATAAGGTGGGTCAACAAGAAGCGCCGCAAGCTCTGACGCGCGCCTTGCGGACGTAATGGCAACTAGGAAAACAGTTTTAAGTGTCAACAAACGGGTATTGGTTGTAGCCAGCGGCTCAAAGGGTTTAGCGGATAATGCTGTCAATACTAACGAGAGGCTCCACTGCGGAACTAGTGGGCGAACGGGTGGAAAGAGGTTATGCAGGCCTCTAAGGAAAGCCCTGGCAAGGGGATGAGTGAACGCTGAGAATCCGTCTATGAGCGGATGGTGAACTGCAATGGCCGCCAGATAGACACGGATAGAAGATAGCTTTAGGCCTGTAGTATGCAGGGAGTGTAGGAATGCGATAATGTTCGTGATAGTGGCTGAGGTACTATTGAAACCTTTTTCAGCAGCAAAAGTTCTGAACTTTTTCCACTTTGCTAAGTAAGATGCCCTAGTCGAGGGTTTTCTAGAGGCATCCAAAATCGCCTTTATGGTTTCAGGTAAGACTATCCCTTGCCAGAGGGCTGGAGTCTCCACGCTGTCAAGCGTAAGGTTTGTATGTCCGGATGGAGTACCCTGCCGTTGTCCCTGGATAGAAGGTCCGGGGAGGATGGGAGACGCCAAACTCGATGGTTTGCTAGTCTGAGTAGAGGCGTGAACCACGCTTGCCGTGGCCACCACGGTGCAATCAGGATAGCGTTGGCCTGGTGACGCTGGGCTTGCGTGATAGTCTTCGCTATAAGGGGGATCGGAGGAAACATGTATAGGAGACCGTGAGACCAGTCCCATAGGAATGCATCCCCTAGGGAGTCGTGGCCCATGCCTGCCCTGGAGCAATAGGCCCGGCAGACTCTGTTGTCGGAGGTTGCAAAGATGTCGATGTCCGGCGTGCCCCACTGGGTAAAGAGGCGATGCAGAACCCGGGGGGCTAGCTCCCACTCGTGGGTGTCTTTGAAGGAGCGGCTTAATTCGTCCGCCTTGATGTTGTCTGTCCCTGCGATATGCAGAGCTGAGAGCCTTATATTCTTTGTGATTGCCCAGTGCAAGATGTCCATGGTGAGGTGCAGCAGGCGGGGGGAGCGGGTGCCACCTTCTTTGGTGATGTACCAAACTACGGATGTGTTGTCCGACAGCACCCTCACGTGATGTCCCCGTAGCTGAGGGAGAAAGGCTTGCAAGGCTTTCTTTACGGCGAGGAGCTCCAGCTTGTTTATGTGCAGGGAGCTCTCTGAATGTGACCATCTTCCTTGTATGAACAGGTCGTCCAGGTGTGCCCCCCAGCCTCTCAGTGATGCATCGGTCGTGACAATCCTGGAGGGACCAGAATCGACGAACGGAAGTCCTTGCGACAGATTTGATGGCTGTGTCCACCATAGGAGCGAACGTCGTACGTGGGTCGGAATGGTAAGTATTTGTTTGCGCGGGTCCTGCAGGGTCGTATAGCGACTCAGGAGAAGTTGCTGGAGGGGGCGCATTCTTAACCGCGCCCATCTGACCACACAGATGGCCGCTGCCATAAGTCCCAGGAGGCGCAAGATTGTAAAAGCCGTTGCCCGTCTTCGGACACTTAGTTTGGCAGCTAAATGTTGTAGGGTTTGTAATCTGTCCTGGGGGAGAAACGCCCTTGCAGGCGAGGAATCGAGATGAACCCCGATGAACTGAAGTGAAGTGGTTGGTTGAAAAACTGACTTTTCGTAATTTATTTGTAGGCCTAAGGAGGAGAGGATGGATTCCACCGTGTTTACGTCTGCGATTGCTTGGTGGCGAGTAGGAGAGACGACTAGCCAGTCGTCGAGGTAAGGATAGACTTCGATGTTGATGGATCGCAGGTGCGCACACACTGCTGCCATGCATTTGGTAAAGACTCTTGGAGCTGTCTTTAATCCGAAAGGTAGGACGACGAATTGGTAGAGTTGGTCCCCGATGGCGAAACGAAGGTATTTTTGGTGTTCCTCGAGGATGGCTATATGAAAGTAGGCATCCTTGAGATCGATCAGCGTAAACCAAGTGTCCCGTCTGAGGAGTGGAAGGATGGCAGAGAGTGTGATCATGCGAAATTTCTGAGACCGGATGAACTTGTTCAGACCTCGGAGATCCATGATAGGGCGGAGTCCTCCGTCCTTCTTGTGCACTGTAAAATAACGGGAGTAGAACCCGTTTTCTGCTTGGTGCGTTGGAACAGCTACGATCGCGCCCTTGTCCAGCAAGGCGCATGTTTCCTGAATCAGAGTGCGTGATGGCGGTGTGGTTTTGACAGTGCCTAGAGGAGGAAGGACTTCGAAGTCTATTTTGTAACCTCGCTGGATGATTTGCAGCACCCAGTGGTCGGTGGTAATGGATGCCCAAGTTTGGTAAAAGGGCTGAAGCCTGTTTAGTGGCGAGACTGAGACGTCTTGGGGTGGGTCAAAGACGGCGTTTTTGTTGTTGGGTCTGCTTTTGGCGGGGTTGTGCGTACCGAGGGGCGGCCTTGCGCTGGTGGTAAGACGTTGACGTAGTCGGTTGTTGGTAGCGTTGACCACGATCCTGGCCTTGTCCTGGCTGATAGGGTAAAGGCCTGTACCACTTCCGGGGACGGAAGGACTGTGCAGGGGGTTGGCTGAATCCCATTTTCTTTGCGGTCATCTTCGCCTTGTGGATAGTATCCATTGTAGAATCGGTTTGTGTATTGAATAACCCCTCCCCGTCAAAGGGCAAATCTTCGATTCTGTTCTTTGTTTCAATCGGGAGGTTGGCCGAACGCAGCCACGCATGCCGGCGGAGGGCGACAGCTCCCACTAAGGCCTTTGAGCCTGAGTCCACCTGATGTCTGGCGGTGGTCATCTGCTGTTTTGATAGTCGAACAGCCTCCGCCTGAAAAACACGTGCCAGGTCCCGCTGGTCGTCAGGCAGGTAATCAGTTAAATTGGAGATCTTCTGCCAGAGAAACAACTGGTACCTGGCCATCATGGCCTGGTAGTTGGATGTTTTCAGTACCAGTGCCGCTGAGGAATATATTCTCCTTCCAACAGAGTCCAGCTTTCGGCCTTCCTTATCAACAGGGGCTGCATGAGTTCGCCCCGATTTACCCTGTGATGCCTCCACAACAATCGAGTTCGGTTTAGGGTGGGTAGCCAGGAAAGGGGCTTCCACTTCTTTGACTTTGTAGAGGGCGTCCAGCCGTTTTGAGGTGGGCGCCAGCGTGGCTGGATTGGACCAGGATTGCTTGGCCGTTTTTAACAATGTGGGAACCAGAGGGAGCGTCAGTTGAGGGGTTGGCTCTGTCCTCATGACATCATAGATGTCCCCTTCCTCCTCTTCTGGTTGCTGGACGTCGATCCCGAGCGACTGGGCTAGGCGGAGCATCTGCTCGTTAAAACCCCCGAGCTCCATGGTTGGCGAGGCACCCTCCTCGGTAGCGACTTCCTCTGTCGGTGAAGGCATCGATGGTGCCGGCGATGGAACCGAGGACGGGTCCGACTCGTAGTCGTCTTCAGACGGCGACGGTAGCGAGCGTCGGTACCGGGAGGAGAGAGAATGCTCCGGTATCGAGTGGGGCTGACGGTGTCGACGTGTCGGCGCCGGGAGGAGAGACGTGGTCCGGCGAGGTGGTACCGGTGGAGGCATACACTGGGAACGATCCGAATAGCGGTCCCAGTCTCGAGAGGCGGAGCGGGATCGTGATCGACGATGGAGCATCGGTACCGAAGCCTCGGTCCCGGTGGGATTGGAGTATTCTTCGTCGATGACGAGAACGTCCGACCCGAAAGGAAGGATGTCCTGCGGCTCCGAGCGTGGTTCCGTCGGTACCGGAGATGGTAATGAAGGGGGCCGGATCGATGATTCCTCTCGCGGAGTTGAATGACCTGGTTGAGACTGAGTGCTCGATAGGCGGCGCCTCGATCCCGAGGGCTGGTCCGCCGGTAACGATGAGGGGCGTTTCCGTTGATTTGGCGCTTTCGATGTCGACGACAACGAAGACGGTACCGATGAAGATTTCGTCGGTACCGTGGTGCTCATCGGTTTGTGTGGTACCGAGGAGAGTTTCTTCGGTATCGAATGCTTCGACGTCGAAGGCCCCGTCTTCGATACCTTTGTCGAAGTCGATGGTTGTTTCGACTTTTTCGCCGTTTTTCCCTTCTTTTGCTTAGCAGGAGGGGGAGAAGGCGACAACGATGCCTGGCATGTAGTCCTAACAGGGGACAAGCCAGGAGTTGCTGGGCGTGAGCGTACTTGGGGCGATAGCCCTCGCTCCCCAGAAGAAGATGGCCGCGGTTCCATGCGGGCTACGGTCGGGCGGTCAATGGCGGAGAGGGCTTTGCTCCAAAGCAGGCTTCTTAGCCGGTCCGCCCTGTTCCTCCTGGTCTGCCTTGAAAACCTCATGCAATGGGAGCAGGAGTCAGTAATATGGCCCTCTCCCAAACAGCCCAGGCATAAAGAATGTCCATCCGTGAGGGCTAGTTTGGCGCGGCAACCAGAGCAGCGCTTGAAAAGCGCGGTCTGCGCCATAGGCCGCAGGGGAAGAAAAAACGCCTTAACTAAACTTATCTATAACCTTATTTTTTTTTTTTTTTTTATAACAAACACTAACTGGAAACTAGAACCTAGCTAACTAACTAATTTATTAAAAACTTTTGTCTTCTTACAGTCTCCGACGACGGAGGAAGTCTCCCGCGAGGCGTTCAGCTAAGCGGTCGAAGAAGAACTGAGGTAGGCGGGACCCCTGAGCATGCGCGATAGGACGGTGGGGGGAGGGGTTCCCGCCAAAAATCCTAGCTAGATAGAAGTTTCCCGAAGAGAGCTCGGCGCCGGCGCGAGCCCATATGTGTGATGCACAGAGACCACGAAGAAGAACTGCAATTTTCTCAACACACATTCAGACTTTCTTAGCCAACTTAATTTAACCAATGTGCAGAATCAGAATTTCCTTGCTAGAGCACAAACAAAACCATGGCAGGGGCATGTAAAAGAAAGAATACATTCAGTTTCCAGCCAGGTAAAAAGCACAGAGCAGTCAAGCTTGTGCACTATTACTGGATGTGAGGCACTTTGACTACTCCTGCTATCATAGTTTGCACGTCTGTCTGTCTGTCTGTCTCTCTCACACACACACACACTGAAAACCCTGCAGAGCATATTCTAGCAGACATAACTGTATACCTTAGGATTCAAATCAAAGAAGCTGTAGTATTTGAACCGGAGAAGCAAAGCTTCATTCTCCTTCACATCCTGCTCCATAAGTGACCTTGAAGAATCCATCCACCTGCCAACACAGAAAGAAAGTGCTGGCTTAGTCATGATAAAACTGCATTTTTAAAAAAAGGCAAGCTGCTAAAATAAGCTTTTAAAACCTACCCCTGGTTGATCTTGGCTTTATCCAGAAGTGCCTGTGGCTTATACATTTTGGCGAGGATTTCTGGGGATGTGATTGGCTGGCTGACGGCAAGTATACCTGGATTCCCTTCTGACAAAGCACTATCTCCAAACCAAGCTGAAGTTGGCGACAAAGGGCTCCCATCATGAGAATCATACGTTGGCGTCATGGTTTTGCTATACAGCCCAGGGCTTGAATAAATGCTCCCTAAATTGGAGAGAAGAACAGAGTTAGAATAAAATTAGCATTGCAGATTTAGTTCATTGAACACAAAAACAGCAATTATAAAATTTAAGAGCCCCACAGCTCAACGTTTGCAGGGAACACAGCAACAGCAAGAGCAGATTCCAATGCTGCAAGGAACAGGGAGTGAGGAGGGTAAGTCTTGCTGGGAAAGAGTCAGTGTAATTTCTGCAAAGTTAACTCCTGTCTGACTAACCTTTTCAAGTTCTTTGAGCGTGTCAACAAACAATGTGCGTAAGGGTGAACTGGTAGACATTGTTGACTTGGACTTTCAAAAGGCTTTTGACAAACACCCCTCAGGAAAAAAAGCAAATGGGGGGAGGGACATAACAAAGGTGCATGTAATACCGCATGGCTTGGAAGACGTGGATAAGGGGAGGTTTTTCTCCCTCTCTCTTAATTCTAGAAGCCAAAGGAAAATGATGGGAAATTCAGGGCTGACCAAAGGAAGTACTTTTTCACACAACGCATCATTAAATGATGGAATTTGCTACCACAAGGTGTAGTGATGGCCACCAACATGGACAGTTTCAAAGGGGGTTAGACAAATTCATGGAGGATAAGGCTACCAGTGGCTACTAGTTAGGATAACTATGTATTATCTCCAGTGGCATGTCTCTTAATACCCGTTGCTGGGGGAAATGAACAAGGGGATTCTATTGCCCTCGTGTCCTGCTTGTGGGCTTCCTATAGGCATTTGGTTGGGCACTGTGGGAACAGAATGCTGGCCTAGACAGGCCTTCAGTCTGATCAGCAGGACTCTTATTATTTCATACATGAGTGACAGGCAAACCCAACTCCAGTTTTCAATATAACATACACAAAACAGGAATTTGCATCTCCATATGACCAGTGGAGCTCAGATTTCCAAACATGATCTATGAATGCCCTTCTTCTGCTCATGTCCAAAGCACCTCTGAGCATTTTAACAACACTTAATACTAAATATTTGCCCAATCAAAAAAGAAGCCCAGAACCTCCTTCCCATGTTTCGTAATGTATGCATTTATCACTGTGGAACAAAAAAAAATAACCAAGAAGCATAAGGATTTTTGGATTCATATATATTAGACAGGTAGGAAAAAAGCCAAAGGAAAGTCACAGGAGATGAGAAGTCCTATCCACATGGGGCTCACCTTTCACTGGGCCGATGTAAAGAACATCAGAGCCTACAGAGAAGGAAAGAGAGGAAGACAGAAAGTAAGATGAAGACAGAAAGAACCAGAAATAAGAGCGATAGGAGTGAAAAACAGGTGAAGAGTTAAGATATCCAAGGATGCAAACAAGAACATGGCACAAGTGCTCAAGGACTCCATATAGCACATCATATGTATTCATTTCTCTAAAACATCAGGTAAAGCACTCCAAGCTGTACAGTGGACTGCAGCTTAAATGGATCATAATAAAGCCTATAGCCAGCAATGTTGTATTGGCAATGCAGCATCATGTGACATAGGTAAAGGTGACCATGCAAAACAGCAGAAATTTAAATATAAGTGGCATACCTGTATAAAAGTTAACATAATATTTTAAAATTTATTTTATTACTGTTCAGTGCCAAGTACTGACCCTGTCTAGGAAAATCTGTGATGTGAGCTCAGCAGGCTCTTTTCAAGTAAGGGAAGTTAATCTAGGGAAATCCAGTCATCTAAGGAAATGCAGAGGAGGCCAACTGGAGTAAATTAACTCTATAACTGACCAGGGATGAAGCACAACATTTCAGAAGGGTAGAAAAGAAAGATCCTAATGTTAGAAACTGCGCACTCCCCCTAAAAAAGATGCAAGCCTCTGACTAACCCTGCTCTTCGCTGGAAGGCAGAGCCACACACTGAGGTCTCCCGCCTTTCAGAAGAACATTTTTCCTGTGTATTTAGCTCGCCCTTGAATGGAAGAGGGAGTTAACCCATTCCTGCCTGCTCTACTCCTTTGCTGGCTGAGAAGCATAAAATTTCCACCACACCTTCTTTGGTCTGAAATGAAATGGAATGAAATCAGGCATAGCAAACATAGTGTCCTACAAAAGTTTTAGACTACAGTTCCCATAAGCCCCAACCAGCATGGCCAATAGTCAGGAATAAAGGATGTTGTAGCCCAAAACATCTGGCGGGTACTAGGTTGCGTACTGCAGAAGTGGGCCATTATTGCTTCCCTTACTTTGATAATCATTTCGGTGGTTCTGCACATACCGGCCAGAACATTTCTTTACTGTGCAACTGGGTAAAAATACTGCCTGAAAGCTCCTCCTTATGTCTCTAAAAAGAAGACATTAAAGTTTTGGGGGTGGGGTGAGGAGAGAGTTTCAATGTCCAATCAATCAGAAGCTTATTTCTAAAGCTGTAAAATCTTCATATGATGACCCAGTTTGCACAGGGAGATATTTCTGGGGGACAGCTTCCACATAAAAAACCATCATGAGTTACCATACTGGAAAGAAACACCCTTGAAAAATGAGTGTACTTGCCAAACGTGAATTTTCACATTTGCGCATGAAAGCTGCTCATTTATAGAAATACTCTCCACGTGAAACCAAGATGATATGTCACAGGCTGTGTTCGCATGACACGGCAACCCACCCTGGTGTGAACAAGCTACTGGGCTCACTGTGGGTTGTTCTCCCCCTTGGTCCTCCAGCTGGCTCCAGCACATATCTTGGGGGACTTTGTAGCAGAATCCTTTGGAGGCCCTATTCAACTGCTAGCACAGAGATCTTCACTGAAGTTGAGACCTCTTCCAAAATGTTCCAATGAGGGAGAAGCAGGTTGGCAGAGCAACGTTAGTGAAGTTCTCCGGGCTAACTGTTGAATGGAACCTCTAAAGCAGAAAGATTAAAGACGCAATGTTGACTGATAAGCTGAAACCTGATATCAATGTAACGGATGAGATGAAACAAGCTGTGATGTTTATTTATTAATGCTTTTTGATTGGTTGTGGAATAGAGGTGCTGACTGTTCCCTCACTGGGAATTGGTCTGGCCCTGATTGGTTCTGGCCCAGCTCGTAAGTGGCATTGTAGCATTCTCTTATATGTGACTGCAGCTGAGGTTTTATACCGAAACATCTCACACTTCAAAATCTGTTTGCGTTTTTTTATTTTATTTATTTAAATCTGTAAAAAATTATAACCTGGATGTACTACTAGTGGTCATTTGTTTTGCTATGGAGTGCTGTATCATGCGTATTGCATTGCCTGCAATGCACATGATACATCACTCCAACAGCATGATTGATTCAGCAGTTGACAGGTGGGGAAAGGAGTCACGGTCACCCCTTAGCAAGGTGTTACTTAGTTAGGGTTTTAAGTGTTGCGGTGACACTTGGGGGTGCCCCACTTCCAGTGCAGTTGCGCAAGCTTTCAGCAAGTCCTTTTCACAGAGATCTACACTACACTCCCATTCACAGTAACCACTTCCCTCAACCATGATGAATTAAGTGTCCCGGGTTGAGATGACATGCCAACCTACCATGGGTTGAACAACCCCTAGAATAAACCATGGGGTGTCAAGGTGGCTTGTGCCCTGAAACAAGCCACCCTGCGGGAAGCGGTCTGCGTTCAGGCGACATGACAACCCACCATGGCTTGTTACCCATGATGGGTTGTCTTGTTGTGCAAGCTCAGTTAAAGTGTGAGAACTTTACCTCTTTAGACATGAACATTTGAAGCAGCCTTCTGAAGACGGTAAAAAGTTTTCCCTTTCTTGGCTGAACATCCAGAAATAAATAAGCTGCCTGGATTTCAGCACAGTGTGAGGCTCCCCAGCCTCAAAACCAACACTTCTTAAAATAGTTCATGAGAGTCTAAGCTGCACAATCTCTTTGTGGTCAGTTTCTTATAACCTCTTGCTATGCATGCGTTGCAAGGCTCATTCTCATTCTTAAGAGTTTTAGAATATTTGACCTCACCATCACTCTGTGTTAAATTAATAAAAGGCCTGGCTACCAGAGCCTGGAATATTTCTTCCACAAAATGGTGGTGGGGAAGGCCATCGCTTGAGACCCTCAAGCATTAGATTTTCAGACAGTTATTTATTTTGCTTCCACTCAAGTGAGAGCCACAAATTTCAATGCAGTTGGAATTAGGCCAGCGTGTAAAGCCATCTGCTGTTCTCTCTACCATCTTGTCCAGAGAGACTATTCCAACACTAATACAATCACTAAACCTTTTTAAAATAAAAAAAACTATCCTGTTTGCAGTAGAGAATCCAGGGGTCTTACTAAAAGCAGAAACAGAAATTCAGATAGCTGGCAGCTTGCTCATATCATTAAAATGGTGCTGCCACTGTTCTGATCAAAGTACAATTTAAATCCATTTAACAAACCACTTCGTAACTCCGCATACCCATTCGATTATTTTAAAATAAATTATATTGTATACTCACATGAGCAAAATTGAGTCAGGATGAGCCTAACAAGAAGCCAATTTTGCACTATGTTCATTGGTCAGTTAAAAGGACAAAAGAAACAGGTGGAAAAATTCACTCTGCAAGTCTGTTCCCACATGCTACACCTGCTGGCCTCATAACATACCATTTCTCTAAAGACCTGCACAATGGAAAGTCATTGTTGGATTAATCCCATGTCTAGCTTTTGTTAGCTGTCTGAAAGCACTCCCCCCCAAAAAACCCATTCATATTATGAAAGCAATGGTTGTTAGGGACTTGTTGAACAGCCAAACAAATAAGGGGGGGGGAATATTTTAGAAGCAATTGCTGAAATGGAATTTAACTATCAAAAGGTTAACTAATGTCTCTTGTGAAGTTGAGCTGCTATTCTTCATTTCTGTTGCTTTCCTACTATACTTTACAATCCTCCTCTAACAACACTGTGAGGTGAGATAGTATGACTCTCATTTTAAGAATGGAGAAGAATACAAGCTGAGAGAGACTGCCCAACTTGTAAGGGCCAATTATATACACAGAAGTGTACTACCAATAAAGATTATAATGCTGCAATTCACAGCACATGGGACTTGTCCATTATGAATAGAAATTGTGGCATGCATAACTCTTAGCATGAGAGTATAAACAGGAAACTACACACAGGTTATTTAAACCAACTTCATGGATGTCTATAGACATTACTATCTTATAAGAAGTTCGACTAGCCCATCAAAACCTACTTTTGCAGCAGATTTAACACCATGTAAGAAGAAAAACCAAACTCTTTCCCACTTTACTAAAACTTTCCCTTTTTCCAAGCCTGGTTTGAGCCTTCTTTTTACACTGTACCCACCTACTACTACTTTGAGTTAACACCTCAAGGAGAACGCTGAGGCAGATGCAGTTTAGGGACATCTGAACACGGCAGATGAAGCTACAACGGCTATTCACATTCATATACAGGTTACTCTGTTTCACCTAGAGGAGGTTTTGTTTTTGATTTTAAATACCTTTCTTCTGCAATACCTGAAAATGTATGCAGAAGCCAGACATATGCCTCTAGCAGAACAGGTGTTTGATAGCAATGGAGCCTGAAGGTCCATGACAACTGGAATCCACTCACTATAAACTAAGTGTGTTGGAATTCTAAGGAATTCAGCCGCTTCAGCAAAACCATCTTGCAGTCTACACTAATGACATAACGGAGCCAATCCACTGTCCAGCATTGGCATACACTCTGCATTTCTGTCAAGGGAGGCTGCGAAGGAGCAGTGCATGATAGCGTATGTTCAAGCGTGAAGGTTCATCTCCCAGACTGACCAATAGCAGATCTATACGTAACATTTTAACACCTTGCCCTTGTGGCCACCATGTGGCCACCATGATGGGAATTTTGTGTCCTTCGCAAAGCCCTTGGAGAACTAGTCTGTATTACTGTAGCACAAACAGTATCTCAAAACAGAAAGCTAACCTGCACTCTCAGCACACAATCTTCATTGCTTCTTTCTCCACTGCAAAGTAGGAGTAGCATGTGTGTATAGGGGTAAACCAATGAGCAGGTGGATGCTTACACTCCTGCCACAACTTACCTCAAGTTGTCTTTCTATTGCAAAATCACACTGCCCTCACTTTCCATGCAGTGGAGGGACAGCAGCCAGAATTTCCTGACCCAACTTTGCTGCTAACAGGCTGTAATACATAAAGACAGTTCCAGCCCAAGCATTAGCAGCCAGCTGAGAATCGCTCACTAGAATGGCAGCAAGAGGGGAGATCAGGTGTGCCTGGACTGACAGGGAGAGAAAAAATCCTTTGATGTGTAGATGGAAACAACCTCAAGAACCCAGAATCCCATGTCAACTCTTTAAACAGGGAAATAGCCATCATTTTTCTTATCTATTAGGGCTAAACTAAAATCTATACAGGGATGGTATATAATTCTGTCATTTTACTCATTTTCCTTTTAAGTGAAAACAGCCATCGGAATTGAGGAATTGCAGGAACTGCTTAACCTTTCCTTCTTCCTCACTCAAAAGTCCTGTCCCCATCACAAATTGTTTTCCCACCCACTGGAGAAATGTTATGGGTATTCATCTCTTTTTTTCCCCTGAGATGGAAAAGCAGCTGCATACACATATGTAATTTGCCGGGGTGAGGGGCAGGGTGGAAAATAAACTTTTCTGCTCTGGTTAAGTACCTCTCTCCACTGGGATTCTTCCAATCCTGACTAGAGCTCCTTGCTGCTACTTTTCATGAAAGAACAACATTGGGAGGCTGTTACATGCATCTTCTGGCTTCAGCATGAGATCTGCTATACCAGTGATCTTAATTTTTGTGAACTGCCCAGAGAACTTCTGCTATTGGGAGATACAGAAATACAAGAAATAAATATCTTCGAACAGGAACCACTTTGACCCTTTGCTGAAATGAAACCTATAATAACTGTATAGCAGTGTCCTTCAATGCTAGGTCAGAGGGTCACTGGCGGGACCTAATAATAATAATAATAATAATAATAATAATAATAATATTTATTTATTACCCGCCTCTCCCAATGGATCGAGGCAGGGAACAGCATTAAACACAAAATACAAAACTGATTAAAAACACATAAAACCAATACATCATTAAAATACCAATAAAACACCAATAAAACACTTTAAAATTCATCTGGGTAGGCCTGCAGGAAGAGATCAGTCTTTATAGATCTTTTAAATTCCTGAAGACTAGTGAATTGGCAAATCTCTCCCGGCAGGTCATTCCACAATCTGGGAGCGGCAGAAGAGAAGGTCCTCTGGGTAATAGTTGTCAGTCTAGTTCTTGTTGACTGTAGTAAATTCTTCCCAGAGGACCTGAGCGTGCGGGGCGGATTGTATGGGAGAAGGCGATCCCGTAGGTAACCTGGACCCAAACCATGTAGGGCTTTAAAAGTAATAACCAACACTTTGTACTTCACCCGGAAACTGATTGGCAGCCAGTGAAGAGATTTTAAAACTGGTGTAATGTGGTCACCCCTAGATGTACCGGTGACCAACCTGGCTGCCATATTTTGAACTAGTTGAAGTTTCCGGACTAGGCACAGAGGTAGCCCTATGTACAGCGCATTGCAGAAGTCGAGCCTCGAAGTTACCAGCGCGTGCACTACTGATTTTAGGTCTTCCAACTCTAGGAAGGGGCGCAGCTGGCGTATCAGCCGAAGCTGATAGTAGGCACTCCTGGCAGTCACATCTATCTGAGCTGTCATTTGGAGCAACGGATCCAGGAGCACCCCCAAGCTGCGAACACAGCCTTTCAGGGGAAGTGTAACCCCATCCAGAACTGGTTGACACACCTCCAACCCCAGGTTGTGGCCCTTGACAGTAAGCACCTCCATCTTGTCTGGATTCAGCCTCAGTTTGTTTTTCCTCATCCAGCCCATTACCGCCTCCAAGCATTCATTCATAATCACCTCTCTGCCCTCCCCCCCTCCCTCTGGGCAGGTTCAACACAATACGAAAGCCCACCAACCCCTGTTCGGGTGTTGTTGTGAAAACTCAGTAAGCATGGGTTTTGCGAGGGTTAAACAACCCTCGCATAGCCCTAGGTGAGACCATGGATTATGCAAGGGTTGCACTGTGTCACCATTAGATTGGGGGGAAGGGGTTGGGGGGAGTTTCCCCCACCCCACAGCCTGGGAACAGCCTCCATTTGGCCTCAGTGGGGGTGTCTAGAGCCAAAGTGGCTCCTGTTCGAAAAATATAAAGATATTTATTTATTAATTAATTATAGTTCTATATCGCCCAATAGCCAACGCTCTCTGGGCAGTTCACAAAAATTAAGATCACTGGTACAGCAGATCTCATGCTCAAGCCAAACTGTTTTTGTCATTACATTCTGCCAAGTTCCACATCCTTTAAACCAGTACATATTTTACAATAATTGCTTTTGAGTTTGGAAAAAAAAAGCTCTCATTTGTATCTCATAATTTGACAAAAAAAGGGCAAAGATGCTCTTACAAAATAACTAACTGGTTGTTTACAATTCTAGGTCTTGTGGAGGAATGCCAAGCGCAGGAGGAGAGCGTGGACTATAAAGCCTAACCGCTGAGCTGCTCCCTTCTAAAAACAGCTGATCCAACCATTGGAACAAAGTGATTTAAAAACAAACAAACAGGCATGTTGAGGTGGGGAAAGGGGAATGAGAGCCAACCAAGGCCAGGCTCTTAGATAGCTGAATCTTTGCAAGAACTACAGATATGGCATTGAGAAATCCTGATCCACTGGTTATCTGTACACTTAAAGCCCTCATATTATCATTAAGGAGGGCAAAGAATCCCAGGCATTACCATGCAATTTAACAGAATCAAGAACACACACTGAATCCAACTTAGTAAAAAGCATTCAAAACATTTGATCCGTACATTTCAAGTCAGGGATGAACACCATGCTCTGAAATTCTTGTGTGGTCTGCAGGGACATAGTCTAGAGCTGAAGGCTGCCTTCTCCATAACGTCCCTACCCTGAAGATAATTGCAGGGCATCCAGGAAATGGAACATGCACATAAAAACAGTCATGCAATTCTGTAAACTGAATGCAACTCAAATCTATAATCAATCCTCAGCAACCCTCATTTCACAACATATTTCTGACCTGCCAGTTAGTGGTGAACAAAAGTATTCAGAATACATTCCCTCCCCTTTACCAGTCACGTACAATAGGTCTTGGACTGTGTGAGACTTTACTATTAAACTGATTTTAATGAAGTCATAGTACGTAGAGAAGTTCATGGCATTAAATTTTCTTGAGAAGGAGGGAAATGTGCAACTGGCAAGGTTTTTTTTAAAAAAGGCATTGTTTTAAATTTGTCATCTGTTATTCACTTCACAATGTAATGGTCATGAAAGGGTTTTGGTTTTTTTGGAAATGTACGACTGGCAAGGTTCTCTTTGCTTATTAGTGCCAGAGGCCAAATTACTACTTTTAAACGAGGGCATATACCAAATACTCTGGTAAACGGACTGTACAAAAAAGGAGCGTTCCAGATGTAAATAGTAAAACATTCATTATCCTTCTCTGCCAAATCTTTAATGTTACTTACAACCAAATTCTAAGACTTACTATAACAATACTTGGGGCGAATGTACTAATGTCACCAGCAGAACAATTTCACGAAACAGCATGGTTGTTTTACCAGAATCACATAGCATGAGTCAGACTAAGAAGTTCACCATGCATAGGAATTGCATCATATGTTTCTTAGGTTGATTTATTTATTTGATTTATTCATTTATTTGATTTATTTATTTATTTGATTTATTTATTTATCCCATCTTTCTACTATCAAGACAAATGGTACTCAAGGTGGCTTACTATCATAATATTACTTGATTAAAACAATAATAAAACAAATGCATTGAAACACAGTTAAACACAATAATAACAGAATTTTAAAAAATCCAACTCAACAGACCTGCCTATATGTCAAAGTCCTACTTGAATGAAAAGGTCTTTGCCTACTGGCCTGGAGGGACAGCAGAGAAGGAGCAACTAGCCTCCTTCAGCAGGGAGTTCCACAGCCCAGAGTGGGCACTGAGAAGGCCCTCTTTCGTGTCACCACCAGACATGCCTCTGAAGGCAGTGGTCTCAAAAGAAGGGCCTCTCCCGAAGATCTTAGTATTGGAGCAGGCTCGTATGGGAGAAGGTGTTCTTTCAGGTATCCTGATCCCAAGCCATATTCAGCTTTATAGCTCATAACCAGCACTTTGAATTTTGCCTGGAAACAGACTAGAAGCCAATGAAACTGCTGCAACAACAGGGTCCGTGTGCTCCCTGTAACCAGCCCCGGTCAACAGTCTGGCCGCAGCATTTTGGATCAGCTGAAGTTTCTGAATTATTCTCTAAGGCAGCCCCACATAAAGCATGATACAGTCGTCCAAAACGGGCTGTAACTAAGGCATGCATGACTGTGGCCAGATCAGACATTTCTAGGAACAGGTGCAGTTGAAGCACTAGCCCCAACCGTACACACACACTCCTGGCCACTACTGAAACCTGGGCATTCAAGACATGTTCCAAGAATGCACCCAAACTGTGAGCCTGAGTCTTCATGGGGAGTGTAAACCCATCCAGAACAAGTTGAACCCCTACTCCGTTATCTGCCTTTTGATTAACCAGGAGTACCTCTTTCATGTCTGGGTTAAGCTTCAATTTGTTTGACCAGCAGACACTGGTTTTGAACTAGAATATTGGCAATGAACCCCAAAACTCCAGAAATCTCTCGCAGCTGTTTCATGTATATGTTAACTAGAATGGGGGATAAGATGGAACCCTGATGGACACCAAAGGCCAACGGCCATGGCATCCAACAGGAATCCCCAAGCACCACCTTCTGAGATCACCCCTCCAAGAAGAATCAGAGGCACTACATGACAGTGCCTTCCGGTCCCATCTCAGACAGCCGCTCCAGAGAGATACCATGGTTGATCCAGAGAGATACCATGGTTGATGGGATCAAAAGCCTCTGAAAGGTCTAACAGAACCAATAGGGACATACTCCCCTTGTCCAGTTCTTGGTTGAAAACACTACAGCAGCCTTCCCCAACCAGATGTCCTACAGAGGTGCAACTTCTATCATTCCCTACCAGCATGGACAAAGCCATATTGGCTGGGAATGATGGGCATTTCAGTCCAACATATCTGGAGGGCACCCAGTTTAGGAAGGCTGCACTACAGAAAGACAATTCAGTAACAGTGAAGAGATGCTGTCATCCAAATAACTGCAGGATGTCCAGTTTGGGCATTAATACTGTACTGAAGGAAACAGACAAGAAATGCACAAACCATACATAGGAGAGGAGGGAAGAAAGGTCCAAAATGGACTACCAGATACACTTGCTCCAGGATAATTAGCCTCTATCACATGACAGTTAATGGCCCTTCTTAGAAATAAGGAAGATGGCCTTCAAGGTTAATTCTTCCGGTGTGTGCATATACATACACCCTAATAGCTTTGGCTATAGGATGACTCATACAATGACTGACTGACTGACTGACTGACTGACTGACTGACTGACTGACTGACTACACATGTGAACACATGGTAAACTGGAGCCCAGGGACAGCAAAAAAATTGGGATTTAATTTTTCACAATAGCCCTACAGTTTTTGATTTCCATAATGCAAACCCAGATTTAATTACATTTATATCCCACTCTGTCCTCTGGATTTGAGGGCGGAAACCGCAATTCTAGATAAGGGCAAGGGATCCATCAATCTAGAATTGCTATTACCTGATTGATAAAACTCAAAAAGGGCACAGGGTGGGAGAAATACATATGAAAGGGGGAAGACCAGGGAAGAAAAGGAACAAGGTCCCTTTCTAATATATAAATTTGCATTTCCTCACAATGGGTTGACTCTCAGAAAATTATGCAAGACACAGAGTTTAAAGTGGACCTGTATAGGCTGGATCTGTTTTTTCAGCTTTAATTATTTCTTGCATTATTTATTGTGCGTCAGAAGATCGGGAACACTGGGAGAATTTTAGTAAGTAATTGCACTTATGGTGGGGCATAATACAGAATGGGTTGGACGTATAATGATTTTGTTGGGACTGCAACCTCACTACCCCAATTATTCAGTAAATTAGCAATAACAAATCAGACCACATTCGATGTGAAGTCACATGACACCTCCTGTTGCCATTTAGAAAGACACGGCTGGCATTTTAAAGAGGAGACAGAGAGAGAAGATGTTTGGGGCATTAAGTTACCACTCATGTTTGCATCAGTAAAATGATCTGTTGTGCATTTCTCCACAGGGGTTCCTCGGGACTGGCCCTGGCATGCCCTTTCCACACCTCAACGTGTCCAGTGTCAGTACTTCCTGCTACTCTGATGAGGGAAATGTTGCTCTCTCGCAAGCCAGTATACACTGCCCCCACAATTAAAATTAGACGGGAGATTGTGGCAGGACAGGAGACTCTGAGTCTAGAGATCCAAATTGATTCCAGATGGAATTGCTTATAATGGATATAGGCATAACCCTTATAGCCGTTACACTGTCAACTGATAAGACGCAATTACTGTGCCGGCACAATGTCACAGCATAGGACACTGGCTCCCTATAAAGCGGAATATTAAATTTAATGTAGGCAGGTTAAATGTTGATGGCATTCAAGGCTCCCAACAGCCCATGCTCTGACTAGATTTGAAACCTGCACCAAGAATCTCAACTTGGTAGCTATCAACACTCCTCTACCACCACCTATAGTTGGAGGATCTCAACACTGCATCTTGGGCTGCCTCTACACGAGAGGTTTAAAGCTCTTTCAAGTCTCATTAAAAATTTTACCTCTACATCAGCGGAGTGCAAATCGGGAGGTGAGGCACGTTATCTATTCGATTATGCGCATTATTGAATGTGCGTTAAGTAGCGAGTTTTCTTTTGCTGCGGCCCGTTAAAGCGCATTTTGACTACGTAAACAAGCGATTCTCCGCATTAACTACTTCTAAAGCGCATTTCCAACAACCGGTAAGGCCACCAGTTGTGCGCTCAATTACCTCCCGCGTACAGTCACATTTACCATAAAGCGCTTCCGAGAAGATGCGCATAATCGGAGAACCAGGCGTCAAACTGAATTCTTGTAGAGGGGGTCTTGAATACTTTTTCAGTATGGAATTTGTTCCCTCCAGATTTCAGTCTGTTTCTTCCTCAACTCTGAAAGGCACCCAGAGAATCTCTATTGTCCAGGGCTTGTAAAGAACCACTAGCCTCTTGATTTCCTATTAGTGCATTCTTTCCCCACACAAGTTATCTGCCTTGGAAATGTATTCAAGAAATCACATCAGTACAACAGAGTAACTCAGCCACCGTCTGTTCTCAAACTATCTGCAAGGCCTGGAAATGCCCCATCTTGCTCAAATTCACCACTTATATTTAGAAGCACACCTTCCAACTCAAATCCCTTCTTTAGAAACAAATCATAGTGAAACTTGTGTGTGCATGTGATTCCACTTCTATAGAAGGCAAAGAACAAAAATGGTGAAGTTTCAGACTTTGCTATTAAATAATAAATACTAATACAAACAAGGATAAAAACAAAATATTTTAAGTTGTCTGTTATCCATCAGGGGATAAAGGAGGACTGAGGCTCCTCATTCCAGAAAATGGATATACAAGGTTAGCACTTCTGTGGACACAGAAGTAAGTTGTCATCCATTATACTGAATACAGAAGTGCATGGCCGGGGGGGGGGGGGGGGGAGGAAAATTAAGAAACATAGGAAGACTAGACCCACCCCAAGTCTGACACTGAGTCGAATGGACTGTTATCTTGTAACCGTGTCAGGACAAGGCCAAATGACTACATTCATCTGGCTCAACGCTCAAACGAGCACTTGACAGAGATCCACTGTCTTAATTGTGGAGCAAGGTGAACAGATGCCAAATGCTATCATTACTAAACATTATACAGCTCTCCAATGAATTCTGCAGACTTTAACTGCAATGCCATTTCCTGCACAGCCATCAAGAGATTAGGTGTGACTGTACATCTTTCCCTTTAGCATCTGCTCCGGTTTCAGTTCTAAACTTTCTCTTCCTTCCCCTCAGCGCCTCTCTCCATACTTCTCTCGTTTGCCAACCTGCCCTCTTATTCCACTAAAGCAAAATATAGGCTCCACCTGATCCAGGCGTGATTAATGGACCTTCCAACTCAAGCGTCTCATCTTCAGACTGGTCATCCAGCTTTTTCTTTTTCTTCTTTGTTGGGTCTCTCGGCTTCCTCAAGAGGGAAAGTTCTTCTGGATGTCTGATGTCTAGGAAAGAGCAACAGGGAATTACATTTTTAAAAAAGAAAATGGTTTTCCAATTTGTAGACTTTTTTTTAATTAAAAAAAACAAAAAAGAAGAATAGCACTATAGCACCATGTTATAGTGTTAATTTTGTATTATGATGTTAACAGTGTTATAACATTAAAATTATTTTAAAATCTTTCTGTTCGCGACCATTTTAGCAGTAACATAAAAGGAGGATTTTAATTCCCCTCAAATTAACATTTATAGTGTTATGATGTTATAGAACTGTATAGCTCTCATTTTTAAAAATCTAGATGGAAAATGTTTTAGCAATAATTGAAAAGATCAATTAAAAACAGGGTCATAAAATGACACCCACCACAAAGGTTATAATGAAGGGGTGAAATCCAGCCATTGTTGATTGTTTACATTTGTTTTATATTTTAGCATGATTTTATATTAAGTTATCATATATGGTCTCACTGTATGGTTTTATATTATGATACCATTCATGTATAATGGTTTTATATTATGCTTTCATATTGTATTTTTAGGGTTTTAAACTACCCAGTGAGCTTTGGCTATTGGGTCAAATATGATAAAAGAATGAATGATGTACGTCAGCTGACAGAATGGCATCCGCCTGTGAAGCTGATTCCTCCTCCCCGCTGCAGCTCTGGAAGGTTGTGGAATCCTCTGGAGCTGGTTTTGAAGGCACATGGGGATGCACGGGGGAAGGATAGGATTATTGCAAACAGATGTGGATGTAGCCCCACATGTACTGAGTTGTGATAAGTTCACTTTTCTGATACATCACTGGTCACGTCAAACCCCACCCTTTAAGAAAGACAGAAGAGTGATGTTAAAAGCATCTACACCTATACTGAGCCAGCTGCACTGGTCACCGGTGTGTTTCCGAAATCCATTTAAAATGCTGGCATTGACCTTTAAAGCCTTAACACAGTTTTGGACCAAATTACGTGACGGGCTGCATTCACCCTTATCATCCTGCCACTACTTTTAAGATCAGCAAGAGAAGCCCTTCTCACTTGCCACTTGTGAGGGAAATTAGGTGGCTGAGTGCATGAAAGATGGCCTTTTCTGCTGTGGCCCCACACCTCTGAGATAACTTAGCATCATGGGTTTGCCAGGTCCCATCATTGAATGCTTTTAAGAAGGCCCTGAAGTCTTACTTCTTTACTCTCGCCTTCCCCCGAATTCTGTTTTATCAGACTGGGTTAAAGCTACAATTCTGTCTTATGCTGATGTTTGTTGTTTTGTGGAACTTTTGCTGCTTTTATTATCGCCTCATTTTTTAAACCGTGAATTGTATTACATGCATTTTAAGGTTGTACGCCACTTCCAGAGAGCTGCTGCGGCATATAAATATTTTAAATAAATAAATATAATATGGATGTCCCATAAAAAGTGAGTGGACAAAACACGGTCGGTTCCATACTAAATCCCTAATGTGGAAGCACCTTGAATGTCCAGTTTTCTATTCAGTGGTAAATCACTCTTTTAACATTTTGACATTCTAGAGAGGTGTTAGTTTGCTGAACCAGAACAAATAGCCTTGTGGCACATTAAAAAACGATTATAGATAAACTTTCACAAATCACAAGGGCTCACCTCATCTATATTGTTTATAATTGTATTTTATTGTTATAAGCAATCCAGAGAACTTAGCTATAGCATATAAATATTGTAAACAAATACATAAATACTCCACGGAAGCTTTTGCAACAATAAACATGTTTGACTTTAGTGACATTTTGTTTTTGTGAGTTTTAATGGATTTTAGAAGGGATGTGAAACAGAAATCCAGGATGCAGGAGAAGAGGATGGAGAAGAGCTGCTTGACTTTCTGCTTATTCTGTGTTTTTTAATATGTGCCAGATACCAAGCAGAAGCACAAATTAAATTGGAATACATCCACCTGGAACAGTTTCCACACACTTTCTTTCAAAAGATTTCTGTCTCCTCCAAATCCAGTTCAGCAAAACTCCTTCTTGACCACCATAGCCCATTCCATTCCTGTCACTCCCATAAAGCACCAATCTCCCACATCACCTCTATTCTATTTGCCTTTCCCCTCCCAGAACACTTGGTTTCGAAGTGAGTCACTTCTACGATATGTACAGCACCTAGTATTATTTCCAGGAAACAATAATAATAATAATAATAATAATAATAATTTATTTCTTACCCGCCTCTCCGTCTGGATCGAGGCGGGGAACAACAACATGATAAAATACATAAAACTATTGTTGAGTAGTAGTAATATGCATTGTATGCTTGTAATGTTTTGGCCTAGGAATATGAAAACAGGGTTTACAAAATTCCCTAGCACTTATAATAAGTGTGCTATTAAATAGATCTGGCCTAGTATTTTATGACCCCCTTTCAATGCGTTATCAAGCGTTTTGTTGCTATGGCCATTCCTGGACAAGAATAGCTTTGCATTGGTAGCTTCAAAACTGGATTACTGAAATGCACTTTATGTGGAGCTGCCCTTAAAGCTGGTCCAGAAGCTGCAGCTGGTGCAGAATGCCACAGCCAGGTTGGTAAAAGGAGCAATTTATCACCAGCATATTACACCTATGCTGAGGAAACTGCATTGGCTGTCTATGTACTACCAAATCTGGTTTAAGATTTTGATACTTGTTTACAAAACGTGAAACCACTCAGGACCACGGTATGTAAATGATCACCTGGGCTAACCTGTTGGCTGCTGCGTTCATCAGAAGAGGATATCAGAGGTCTGGTCCATGATGACTTGGAACAGGGCCTTTAATATCACCGTGACCACTCTCTGGAACTCCTTACCAGTACATATTAGACAGGCACTGACCCTTCTGGATTTTCAACGCCTACTGAAATCTTGCTTTGTTCTAATAAGCTTTCCCAGAATGGTGTCCTTGTCTTTTTCCTTGCTGCCATGCTACTGACTTACACAATACAGTATTTTTAGATAGGACAGTTTTTATACAGTTCTATGTATATTTTATTGTAATTTTATACTGTAGTTCTATATCACTTAGAAATTTATTTTTGTATTAGTAAATAATAAATAACATTTTTCTGTTCTAAAGCTAGTAATTAGGTTTTTAGATGTTCCACCCATAGGAGTTGCTAACTAAAAAGCAAAATAAGATTTTAGCAATCCGTGTCGCCCAACTATTATTAGTAAGCTTACTCAAATCTTGGGAGACAGGCTGAGATAATACCTAGGGATGCATTCCCATGACCTGCAAAAGTAATTAAAACTGGTTGACTTTCATCTGTAGATATTTCTCACAGAAAATATAGTTCCCATCAATGGATTTTTTTTACAATGTTAAAAAAAGGATGTTCCACGTGCAGTGTTGGGACAGGAGCCAATCCTGTCCCAATTGCTTTGGTAAGGGTACAGAATCTCCTCCATGAGCCCTGTGTTGTGTAAAATGGACCTTTTTGCCAGCGTACCACAAGTATCAGAGAGCCACTCTTGTATGCAAGTAGCCCCTCATACACTTTGTATGGTTTTAGTGATCTAATCTATTGAGATGGGGAGCTGGCAGCAGTGTAATGTTTCAGTAGCCGGCAGGAGTTTCCCAACATAAACCGCAAGGGAAAGGTGATGAATGGAGCAAATGACCAGGGTAGAAATTGTTCGCAGAAGTGTTTCATTCTGTAATTTTGTAGGTAACCGAACACTACTAAGGAAGGGAAGTTGTTTTCTGAAACACATCAGCCCTTAATAAATCCAAGCACTCCTGAGAACTGTTTCTCCCCTGGTTATCTGAGGCAGGACCATACACCTGACTATACCACAGGGTCAGGTCCATTGGGCTTCCTGCTCGTGTCCAGACATATCGCAGACTCTTACTGAGTAGGCTACGCACACACACACTTTCTAGGCACCCTTCCGTGTTCTGGATAATTAATTTAGTTCTCTTTCATTTCCTGTAGAAGGCTTGCAGGAACCGTCACCACTGGGGGTGTGGGAGGAGTAGATTTGTTGGCTTAGTGCTGCAACATTGTAAATACTAACTGGGAAAGGAACCTTTCCTCCTCTCCAGCAAGGCTCCAGACCCTTAAGGAAGGGAGTTGGATCTTTTCCCCATATGTAATTAACCAACCTGGAAAAGTATTCATTAGGCAGAAAGCCCATTTCTCTGCAATGAGGGCGGCTACAACAGTAAGCTGGAGCATTCCAATTCCACCAACTAGGACAAATCTCTGTTTCTGAGCTCTTTGCTGATGAGGTTTTAAAATCTTGATTTCAGCATTTCTTCCACAAGAATGGGCAAGTTATTGTTATGGAACACTGTCAATTCTTAAAGTAAGGAGAGTTTAAAAAATATATTATCAGCACTGTCTTATGTCATGAATTTGGCCTGGGGCATATTTTGCTAAAGCGTATATTCGAATTATCAACATTCCCCAATTTGAGGACTCATCATCATCACTTCCAGATAAACTCCCCCCTTAAAATGGTGAGGTAAATTCTCTGTTGATGTTCTTATGTAATCTTGCCATTTCTTTCTTACAAGTTTTCAGCTAGTGTGGAGCAGCACACTGTCCCCTAAATTTGAATGATGAGGAAGAGGAATTCTTATTGCAAATCAATCCATAAACTGAAAACAAACGCTAGAAATTTTTGTTATTATTAGCTTGTCCTACCCTCGAACAGTATTCTAACCAAGAATAGAGATAAATATCCCAGCCAAGTATTCTCATCCCCATCTCTAAGCAGTTAAGTGAAATGTGTTTAAATGAAAAACAGCAAAGTGTCCTTTGGCACCTTAATGACTAACATATATATTGTTGGATTATGGTGTGTTAGAGAATCAAGAACTCTTGTTTTTCTTGCACCAAATCCCAGGATAAAGGATTTCTATTAATGTGGCAGTGACCACAGACTGCAAGGGCTCTCCTATTATGTAGAAGGTATGCTTAGGTGACTTTAGTGGTCCTGGTGCAACCTGTGGTAGGAGAAGCTATGAGGAAACTTCTCTAAAATGAGAGGACTGGTGAAAAGGAAATTGAAAGATGGAGTCAAGACGGTTAAATCGGCAGCTGGATGGACAAGATGGACCTTTGGACTGATCCAGCATGGCTCTTTGTATGTTCTTATCAGATCTTGTTAGGCTATAACTATCATCAGCCTCAGCCAGGATGGCCAATAGCCAGGGATGATGAGAGTTGTAGGCCAATAGCATCTGGAGAGTCACAGGCACACCACCCCTGATCCAGTGCCTATAGAGGCAATAGTAAATATAAAGTTTAATTTATAATATTACTATACCGTCTAATAGCCAAACCTCTTAGTTCACAAAAAATTAATAGCCATAAAATACAGCACGATAAAACTGTACTGCTTTACACAGAGGGTAGACAGGTACATTAAATCTTTAACTACGCCGGGTGAGCCTGTTAGAAGAATAAAATGCAAGCTTTTCTACAGCATTCTAATCCAGCTCTTTCAAGAGTGGCATATCAACTGTTATGTTTGCTTGACCTTCTGAAGCCTGGCGCCCATTCCTTTGAACAAGGTGCCAGTAAACTGGAACAGAGCAGTATGTTGAAGAACAAGACAGGTTTCTAAGAGGCTCCAGAGAAGCCATCCTTGTTCTGCAATCAGAATCTGCCCTACCCTGTTAATCTAAAAGGATTACGAGCTCTTAGCGGTACAAAGTTGATAACACAATAATAGCTTTTACTCAGTTTCTCTCTCTACCAAAGAGTCACATATTTATTTAAATTTAAATTCTGCTTCCTCACAGACAAAAAGGAGAATATAGACTTCTACAATAAGCCAAATTATATGCTCAGTGGTTATGAATATTCAGAAGCCAATTTAGGCAAATATTTTATGGTTGCATCAGACTTTCATTTTTCAGTCATTCACTGTTGTGGAAAAAGCTTAACAGAGAGGATATTCTAGACAACTGCACTCCACCGTGCAAGGGAATACGACTGGCTTAAACATTCATTAATAGAGAAATGTTTTAATAGTCTCAATTGCATTAAGTGCTTTGACCTTCAAGGAAATTAAAGACATTTTGTCCTCTGCTGACCAAGCATGCTCATCCACCCGTACTTCTTTCAATTCTATCAACATTTAAAGGGCAGCTTTATGTATTATCCCATATCTCCCCACTCAATCCTCAAACAAGGATATTGTATGTTAATTAATCTCCTTCATATTCACGAGACGTTCTCAAATACTCCTGCATTAAAATATGTGGTAATAAAAAACTCTTAGTACCTGGTTATGCAAAAGTCTCGCTCAGCATTGGTTCAGGAATCTCTGCTTATTTTCTCTGCCTCTGATGTTGGAAGTTAGAAGAAAGCACCTTCAAGGAATTGCATTCCTTATCCATAATAGTGTGTGTGTGGTAATGAATATAAGAAGAGCTATGCTGGATCAGACCAAAGGCCCATGTAGTCCAGCATTCTGTTCCCACATGAGCCAACCAGATCTTAATAGAAGCCGGCGTCATCCCATGTAGCTGATGGGTGGGAGATTCAGGACAGATAAAAGGAAATGCTTCTTCACACAGTGCATAGTGAAATTATGGAATTCACTACCACAAGATGTAGTGATCTCCACCAATTTGGAAGGCATTAAAAGGGGGTTGGATAAATTCCTGGTGAAGGCTATCAATGGCTACTAATCCTGATGGCTATGTGCTATCTCCAATGGCAGAGGCAGTAAGCCTATGTACACAGTTGCTGGGGTACATGGGTGGGAGGTGTTGTTGCAGTGTCCTGCTTGTGGATTCCTGGTCAACAGTTGGTTGGTCTCAGTGTGAACAGAGTGCTGAACTAGATGGACCCTTGATCCGATGCAGCATGGCTCTTACGTCCTTAAACCCACAAGCAGGATATGAGGACAACAGCATTCTTCTGCTCATGATGCCTAGCAATTGGTATTAGGAAACACTGCCTCTGATACAGGAAGTAATATATACCCCCACCATAACTAGCAGCCATAGATAGCCCTATCTTCTGTGAACTGGTCTAATCCCCTCTTAAAGCTGTCCAAGTTGTCAGCCATCACTACATTGTATGGTGGCAAATCCCACTGTGTATGCGTGTGTGCAAATTAGAAAATATTTATATCTAACATGCCCCACATTATCCTTCAACTTCAGCAACTCCACATTTGGGGCTATTTTGCCTTTTTCCAAGGGGGCAAAAGTAATAAAGGAGTATATGCTACTGGGAGCCTTAGTCAACTGGGAGCTCCCTGCATCATATTCCTATATCAAATGCACTTTAACAGACTGAGATTGCAATCCTTTACCCCCTTGTGAGTAAGGACTAATGAGCTCAACCGGACTTAGTTCTGAATAGACATATATAGGATTGCACTGTAAATGTTATGTTTTTAACATGTAGGATAATAGTGTATGCTAGACACTTCATATGCAGTTTAAGAAAAGCACTGCTTTAGGAAGTCTTAGTGGAGGATGATACTGGCCAAGTATGGGCCTGGTAAACATATATGGTGGAAAGGATTATAGAGGACCGGTGTCTTGGGTGGCACTCACACACTTTGAAAACCTCTGCCACGAGTAATTCATCACTTGTACATAAGCACCATGGATAACATTCAAGGTCCTTGTTGAGACTCTAGTAGATATACTGCTATTACTTCAACTTTTGACTTGCCATATTTATGGGGTATGTTTTATTTATAGCTCATTAGCAGTCAGTAGCCTTAATACGGATAAAGCAGTGTTCATTCCTAGGGCAAGAAATCATTCAATTATGATTAAAATGACAGAAAGAGGCTTCCAAGGAATGGGCTAGAAGCCAAATTTGGCTTCTGAAAGGACACCCTTGCATGGGGGCGAGGGAGATCAACTCTTTCATCTCTTTAGAAAAAGAAAAATGTAGACTCCTGCTACGGTTATCAGGAGATTGAACTCCTCTTTTTTAAAATGCAAACCTATGCTCTCATTTTCTTTACAAACTATTTTGTCAATGAAATAATTACCCATAGTGTTTTGTATGCTTGCTCAAGGGCTCTTATTACATATGTGAATTATTTTCCAGCTGCCTGCTGGAATCCTATGGACAGCTAACATGAGTAATAGTTACTAACTGGAACTTCCATTATTAAAGACAGTATACCTCGGAACACCACATGCTGGGACAAACCAGAGAAGAACTGTTTCCTATGTCCTGCTTATAAGCAGTCCAGAGGCACTGAAGAGAGACTGCTGAGTTAGACAGCCTTTATTCAGATCAGTTTTTCAGAAAGATGCAGAAGCGCCACCCTCTTAACATTGAAGCACTATTATAGATGCTACCTGCATATTTTCAACTCAGAGAACTAAAACACAGCTTGTTTAAAACAACAACTAAGAGTAAGATTCTCAGGCGTCTGTACCAGACTCCATGCAAAATAATGAAGAATCAAGGCTGAAAATCTTGTTTTGTAATGTTTCCACAATCATGTGCGTAGCCACATAAGCTTCACAAGAAATATCACTGCTTGAACACGCTTTCAGGATTTTGCGTCCTGTAAAGCTAGGTAACCTCCATCTGTGAACCCCTTTTCACATTACACTGGTGGTGTGGGAGGCCAGTGCAACACAACTTCATTAGGTCATGAGAACATGACCTGAACAAGGAGCCCCATGGGAAGCTCCCCACTCCATGGTTGCTGGTGGGCAGAGCAGAGCAGCTGCAACATGGGCTCCTCTCATGTTACTTCAGTAGCACAGGAAGAAGCCAGACTGATGTCACTCCTTTACCAGCAGCATAATACAAGGAAGGGTTCTCTGTAATGTGTCCCTTCTCTGTACTTTTCCCATTTGAGAAGGGTTCCTTCGTATCTATGCATTGTTCAAAATGAAATTACATAGAAAGTGTGTGAGGCTGAGAGAGTGTGCAGCTTAACTCTAAGGTCACTTACTAAGTTCACAACAGAGGAGAGATTCAAACTGATCACTTTCTGAACTGCATCCTTGTCTCCTAGCCACTAAATGATAATAACGATTTCCTGCTTGGAATCTTGTATAATTGAACACATCCAACAGGGCTTAACTGTAATTGGTATTATGCCACCTCTTCTGGTGGCATAAGAATACCTTATAGAGAAAAATATATCTTCTGGGAAGGATTGTTGTTCATAGGCTCGCATCAAAATTCAAGAGTAAAGAAAAAAATATTTCATATTAATATGCAACATCCAAATTAACAGACCAATTGGATGCATGTTTATTCAATTACAAGTTCAATGACTTCCATTCAGTTCCCAAAATAAAGCCCTGGGCTAAAAAGTTAAAATTATTTAATTTTAAATGTATGCCTTTTTCACTGTACTCCAGTTGGCAGATCTCAGAGTTCTAGCAATAAACAAAGCAGATCTCGCGAGTCTGAAGTCTGCCCAACATTAAGCATGTTGTTTAAGCTAAGGATTCAGGACAAATAAAAGGAAGTACTTTTTTACACTGTGCATAGTTAAACTATGGAACTCACTTCTACAAGATGTAGTGATGGCCACCAATTTGGATGGCTTTAAAAGGGGGTTGGATAAATTCCTGGAGGATCGGGGCTATCAATGGCTACTAGTCCCGATGGTTATGTGCTACCTCCAGTATCCGAGGCAGTAAGCCTGTGTGCACCAGTTGCTGGGGAACATAGGTGGAAGTGTGCTGTTGCACCATGTCCTGCTTTGTTGTTCCCTGGTTGAGAGCTGGTTGGCCACTGTGTGAAAGAGTGCTGGACTAGATGGACCTTCGGTCTGATCCAGCATGGCACTTCTTATGTTCTTATGATAAAATGCACAGCTCTTGGAAGCTTCCACACATTTGCCACTAATTTCAACTGTGGTGCTTACTTTCTAGTATTTGCTACTTAGGAAATTTTGCCAACCCTCTGACACACTGCTCTTAACAAGAAATAAAATATGTGGTTGTTATATACGAACGATCTAATATGCATTCCAATTCAAGTGGTCAGGTATGGGCTTCTGGGCATTGAAAAAAATAAACAATGTGAAAAAAATGCAGCTCTGCCCCCATACAATATCCTGCTGGTCATGTGCAATACAGAGCAAAAGCCATCATGAGTACATCTTGGTGCAATAGTGAGGGTGCTGGTGTAGGACAGGGGTGCGTAATCTGTGGCCCTCTAGGTGGTTGTTGAACTCCAAATTTCATCATCCCCTGTCACCATGGCTAATGGTAAGGGACAATGGGAGCTGTAGTCTAACAACAACTGGAGGGCCACAGTTTCCTCAGCCTGGAATACAGAACCTGTAACTGCCAAGGAAAGCCTCTGTACATTACATCCACTAATTGGAGAGACCAGAGCACACTATAGTACAGGTTTTTATGTCTGACTGCTTCATTGGCTCAATTAACACATAAATGAAGCTATTAAACCATGCCTCAGGCTTGCCCTCCCCCGCTGCTCATGTCCTTATTCAGGCAAAGACTTAGGTCTGAGCACAATTAATAGATCAGTCCAAACATTGGACCATGAGCTCCCAGTTCAAGCCCTGGATCCCCTGATAATTGTTCAGTATTCAAATTGTAGCTTGGGTAATCACACATGGGGATAAAGAAGTCATGATCAATACATTCTGCATATTTTACTGGCACACTTTTTAATCATTCACTAAAATGTATAGTAAGAGAAGGCAGCTTCCCAACATATGATTAATAGAGCTTTTTAAAATGGTTTCCAAAACATGTTTTGAATAAAGAGATCGTCTTGGCATGTGTGTTGTTTAGTTTGTGTAACTAAAGGAAAGAAATTCCAAGGGTTTAAGGACTACCAGATGGCAATGCTTGCCCCAGTTTCCAATTACTGCAATTTCTAACTTCACATATATACTGATATGTATATGGCAGTGACTGACCAAGAAAAAGATCTTGAGGTTGTGGAGGACAGCTCAATGAAATCACTGACCTAGTGTTGAGCATAATTAGAAAGGGACTGAAAATAATAATTAAAAAACAAATATCATAATGCTCCTATACAAATCTATGGTACAACCATTCTTGAAATACTGTGCGTAGTTCTGGTCACTGCACCCCCACAAAAACACTGTAGAGCTGGAAGAAGTGCAAAAAAGGGTAATCAAAATGATTAAGGGGTCGGAACAATACCCTTACAAGGAAAATGAGTAAGGTTTGGGGCTGTTTAAATTAGAAGGAAGACAAGTAAGCAGGAGACTTTACAGAGATGTATTAAATTATGCATTGTGTGGAGAAAATGGATAGTTAAGGGTCATCCAATGAAGTTGAATAGTAGGAGATTCAGGACAAACAAAAGGAAGTACTTCTTCCCACGGCACATAGTTAAACTAAATAATTCTTTGCCATCAGATGTAGTGATGGCTCCCAACTTGGATGGTTTTAAAAGTGAATTAGATAAATCCATGGAAGAAAGGCTACATCATGATGGCTATATATTACCCCCAGTATTGTAAGCAGTGACATTGCACATTACATTTATATAACCCATGGGTTGTTGAATTCTGGGATGTCGTATTGTGTGAACGCAGCTATGCTGACCTATATTTCCACTTACTAGAAGCTAGAGCAGACGAACAGTTGAGCCACAGCCTCCCTTGATTTTTAAACGAGGTCCTTGAATAATCCATGGTGCCTGGGTTTGGACAACTCAAGCTGCAGCTGCAGCTTGAATATTCAAAATGGCTGGTGGCATATGTCGCAGCCCACCTAGGCTTAAAAAAAAAGTCCTAGTGGGCTGTTTGATGATGCAAACAGGCCCATTCTGTTCACACAGTGGCCAATCAGATGGCCATGGGAAGCCCACATACCACACTATCCTCCTGCTCATGTTCCTCAGCAACTGGTACTGAGACATACTGACATGGTTCTCCATCCGTGGTTTCTTTAACTGCGACTTCTCCTTCACCTTGCCTTTGGGTACATAGTAAACATTTAATACAAGGTCATTAATACTTTAATGACCCTCTGATAAAGAGCATTCCTTCCACTTTTTTAATGGCAACCTGAATAAATGGGTACAAGCCAATTCATATTCTTTTAGTTGTAGACATGCTGGTGAGAGCCCATGTTATCTCTATGTTCTGCACAGTGACAGGCATATACTAGTGAGGCCAAGTGATTGTCAAGAGGTAATAGTAACTTCCTTGAGGAAAAGGTTCATTACCATGGAAGGTCTCTACAAGTGTTTTATCTTTTAATTCTCTTCTTAGACACAACACATGCAAGTTAATTCACAATCTGTTAATTTTCCAGTTACACAAAAACTGTATAGTTTCCTAAAGATGCGTGGAATTGGAAGCAGAGGAAACTAAAGCCAGTAAGGGAAAAGGGAGTAATTCCTACAGGATTTTTCACCATTGATGCTCTCTCTCAGTTGTCACTAGTTCTTTCCTGGAGGGGAAGGTGAATTGCTTCTACTTAAATTCTCTTTTAAAAATGGAATAGAATAAAGCAAACACAAACACAAAGCCTTTAAGGGGAGGAAGAAAGCTTCATAGACACACTGCTGAACACACAGCTGAGAAAATCCTCTGCCAACTTTCAAAAGGCCATATTTTCTTCACTATCTGCAAATATTTTCAGAAATATTCTTCTCTGAACAGTTTTGCTTTAACTCCATCCTCCATCCTACTACATTCCAGTTGCTATAGCCTCACTCAACTTTGGTTCTCTCTCATTTTAGTATGTCTGACTACACTTGCCTTCTGTTTTCTCAACTATTTTTGTCATTGCCTCCTATGTCCACTCATATGCTCATGCAGAGTTTGGAGAATGACCATGTTCCTTTTAAATTTTGAAGCAAGCACTTTCAACCCAGGTTGGTACATATACAAGAGCTTCCACACCTTTTTGAATGGTTTAATTCACGGACAACTTAATATATTGCGTAATGCAAAGCTAAGCGTTTCATGGGGAATTTTGTGTGATTTTTAAGACAAAAAAAGGAGGAAAATGGAGTGTCAGCTGAAGAGAATGCCACATCCTATGCTCCACAAGTTCACAAGTGTATAACCATTCCAGTCATACAGGGGGATTAAGCACAGAAAAATTCAAGAAAATCCACTTTGGGGTTGAAGCAATTTCCTTAAATAAAGAAATACAACTTAGATGTGGAGTATTTCTGACCACTATCTGGCTCCAGTGAATCATTAATGATGCTGACATTACACATAAGCAAAGAAACCTCAGGCAAAACTTACAAATAGATTTTTGATTGTTACTAGAATCCAATAAACATGTTCCATCTGAGTTAAAGTTATATGAAGTTAACCAAAAATAACCCAATCTTTGATTTTAAACAAGCCACATACCCTATTGTATATGATCATATATCACCAGAATTGCACTGGTGATATTTTACTGAATTGTCTGTGTCCATTTAGAGTAGAAGATCATGGAGAGTTTTAACTCCAACAGATATGCAGTAGTAAGATTAGCTACTGATAATCGGATATCAAAAGCCCATCAACAGAACTTAATACAAGAGGCTAGACCACCACCACCAATGATAACTAGTTATTAAGCTCTATTAGAGACCCCCAGGCCCTCAGCACCTTCCTTCAGGTGCCTACAACAATCCTTTCTTGGCCTTGTCCTGAGTTAGGGCTCACACACAGAAGTTGCTTCTAACTCTTAGTCCATCTTCTGCCCAGGCTCACTTCCCTCACAGCCACCCTTTAACCACAGTGCAGCAACCCACACTTGTGCCTTACCTGACTTGTCCTCTTGGAGGACATCTGGGTTTCTCAGAAAAGACTGTGTCAGCCCCATTGC
Organism: Anniella stebbinsi; assembly: GCA_029215795.1. Classification (NCBI taxonomy): domain Eukaryota; kingdom Metazoa; phylum Chordata; class Lepidosauria; order Squamata; family Anniellidae; genus Anniella; species Anniella stebbinsi. Next base: position 369,348,765 of record JARDYH010000001.1, read on the forward strand.
CCAGGCAATGAGGCAGCCACCAAACCTGTCCTTGGCCATCCAAGCCTTCTTTGGCCCCTTTTGTGACAATGACTCCACTGGTACCACACTGCTTCATCCCAGAAGCTGTATCAATATTAGCTCCTCAATAAGACAGGTGTGTGTTTCAGGCAATGTCTAGAATATACACGGTGCTATTTTCTTAATACCTGTTGCATGCAGGTATCCTTGGTAAAGTTTCTGCAGGCACCAAATAGGGAGAGTAACAAGAACAACAAAAACATTATATAGCTTGGTTTATGTGTTTAAAACACATCACAATTATTCTTAGCATGTACAGTAGGTCAGTACAATTGTGTTGAGAAGGCCTCTTGCCATTATGTTACCCTAATTCTTGTTACCCTAATTCTTGTTAATGTACTAACTAGGAATTACTTTGGAGATTTGTTGTAGATGCATCTGAGACATTCCCACTGGGGAAGGGTAGCTTTATACCCTAACTTTATACAAAACACATACAATTTACCTGCTTATCTAGGACAGATTTTTGTTTCCCATAGTGGTCAACTAGATATCTATGGGAAGCCTGCAAACACATCTCCCCTGTTGTTCCCCTGTGACTGCTATACAGAAGCATGCTGCCTCTGATAATGGAGACAGCATATAGCCATCACGACTAGTAGCCACTTATAGCCACATCCTCCATGAATTCGTCTAAGCCCCCTTTAAAGCATAGTTAAATTGTGGAAGTAAATTCCACAGTTTAACTATGCACTGTATGAAGTACTTCCTAAATCTCCCAATATTCAGCTTCATTGGATGTCTCTGGCTTCTAGTATTACAAGAGGGGATGAAAAAACGTGCCCCTATCCATGTTCTCCACACCATGCATAGTTTTATTAAGCTCTATCATTCTCCTCCTCCGTACTGGCCTATTTTCTAAACTTAATAGCCTTTCCTAGAAGGAGAATTGCTCTAGCATTCTGATCATTTTGGGTTGTCCTTTTATGCATCTTATCAAGCTCAACAATATCTTATTTGAAGTGTCAGCTACACAATATTCCAAGTATGATTTCACCATTGATTTCTTTAATGGCATTACAATACAGGCTGATTATTTTTTATCCCTTTCCTATTAATCCCTAACAGGGAATTCCCCTTTTTTACAGCTGCTAAAGACGGAATCAATGTTTCGATTGAGCTATCCACCAAACCCCCAAGATGCCGTTCCAGGTTGGTCACTGCCAACTCAAACCTCACCAGTGTACATGCAAAATAGGATTTTTGCCCCAGAGTACATCACTAACAGACGCTGAAACTGCACTTGCCATTTACAGTGCAAAAGCATTAGAAGCTCTTGTGTGTCAGAAGCAGGTTAACTTGTCCTTCATCAATTTTACTAATATTATATATTGTGCATGGGAAGAATGTGTTTGGGATGTTTTATTACAGATTTATGCATTTGCCTATGTTTAAATTTTTCATTTGAACGAAGGCCAAGTTTTTGCATTCTCTCCAAAGCTGAAACAGCACTCTGTGAAAGCTTTTTCTTTTTTCCGGGGAAGGGTCGGTTTTAATGCCAGCGAGCTTTCGGGAAGCAATACTAACTGGAACTTTCCCAACATGATGAAGACATAAAAACAGTAAGAAAGAAAAAGAGGAGGGGAGAGAGATTTAGCAAGTACTGAAGTTGCTTCCCTGCCAAAATAATTTCCCTAATGGTCTACATGAGGAGATTCTCTCTATATTATAGAATTGTGCACATTGGTTTCAAAACAACAGACCAACTCATTTTTTGCTTTCAAATCTGAAGAAAAATCCCATTATCAGATGGAGGTTTATTCTTATGACAATAAGGTTATTATCAGTAATGTGGGGTGGAAATTTTTCCAACATGAAGTATTTTTCATGGGAAGTTTTCCACTTTTAGAAATGCATTGTTGCGTAAAAGTATTAATATAAAGGACACAATACAAGTCAAACTAAGCAACTGCAACAGACACAATTACCAATTAAATCTAACATAAAAGCTATAATTAATTTTTTTCCGGTATTTTCCTCTCAGCCCTGAAGAAGGGGCCTTTCCCCATGTTGGATGGCTTCCCTGTTTGAGGAGGGAAGCATTTATTTAAGCACACAGCTCTTTGTAAACCGCCCAGAGAGCTTTGGCTATGTGGCGGCATATAAATGCAATAAATAATTCAGGCATGCTAAAATTAATAAGTTAATAGTTTTCTGTCCCTTCATATTTGTCTTTGACTATTGGTAAAACTTTTCAGAAATTTATACAGTATAAAATAAACATAACATACATGTAATTTAAAAAATCAGATACAGTAGTGCAAATTTTTCTGCAAAACTTTTTAATTCAAAATTTTCCAGAAAATACTATATGGCAGCCTTCCCAACCTGGTGACTACAACTCTGATCAGCCCCAGCTAGCATGGTCAATTAGCAGGGATGATAAGAACTGTAGTCAAAAACATCTGGAGGGTACCAGTTTGGGGACGGCTGCTATAAAACATAAATTGGAACCTCTTACAGATTCTGGATTCCGAAAGACATTTTACCCATTATCCAATAACATACAGGGATTTGATAGCAGGGATACACTTGCAAGGGGTCCTCCAGAAAGTACGCAATTCCCCTGGCACACGAATGGCAGCCACCATTAATGCATCAGGGGAAAGGACAAAGGGCACGTGCAGATCAAGGTGGAACTTAGTCCTGCCTGGACCTGCGCCTGCTTTGTCCTGCAGCCAGCGATGGGGCAAAAATCCGTCGGGCTCATCTGTTGGGGCCAGGGAGGGCTGGATATGGGGGTGTCTGCTGCCCTCGTGGGCCCAGGTGGATTTTCGCTCCACGCTAGTAACCATTGATAGCCTTCTCCTCCGGGAATTTATCCAACCCCCTTTAAAAGCCATACAAACTGGTGGCCGGCACCACATCTTGGGGTAGTGAATACCATAGTAACTCTGCACTGTGTGAAGAAGTACTTCCTTTTATCTGTCCTGAATCTCCCACCAATCAGCTTCATGGGATGACCCCACTGGGTTCTAGTATTATGGGAAAGGGAGAAGAATGTCGCCCTATCCACATTCTCCACACCACGCATGATTTTGTACACTTCTATCAGGTCTCCCCTTAGCCTCCATTTTTCCAAGCTACACAATTCCAGCTATATATATTGTAGCCTTCCCTCAGAGGGGAGATGCTCCAGTCCCTTGATTATTTTAGTTGCCCATTTCTTCACTTTTTCCAACACTACAATATCTTTTTTTTAGTTCCGGTGACCAAAACTGCACACAGTATTCTAAGTGTGGTCGCACCATCGATTTGTATAAAGGCAGTATGACACTGGCAGTTTTATTCTCAATTCTTTTCCTAACAATGCCTAACATGGAGTTTGCCTTCTTTACAGCAGCCACACACTGGGTTGACATTTTCAGCGAGCTGTTCACCACAACCCCAAGGTCTCTTTCTTGTTCAGTCACCGCCAACTCAGATCCCATCAGGTTATACTTGAAGTTGGGATAACGTGCATCACTTTGCACTTGCTTATATTGAAACACATCTGTCATTTGGATGCCCACTCTCTCAGCTTGAAGAGATCCTTTTGGAACTCCTCACAATCCCTTTTTGTTTTTAAGCACCTTAAATAATTTGGTTTCATCAGCAAACTTGGCCACTTCACTACTCACTCCTACTTCCAGATTGTTTATGGACAGGTTGAAAAGAATTGGTCCCAATACAGATCCCTTTGGGATCCAATATTTACTTTCCTCCATTGGGAGAATTTACCATTTATTACTACTCTCTGCTTTCTGTTCTTTAACCAGTTACTGATCCATAAGAGGAACTTTCCCCTTATCCCATGACTGCTAAGTTTGCACAGGAGTCTTTGGTGAGAGGCTTTATCAAAAGCCTTTTGGAAGTTCAAGTAAACAATGCCCATCACATCAACCCTGTCTACATGTTTACTGACATTCTCAAAGAACTCTAAAAGATTAGTGAGAGAGGAATTAAGTTTGCAGAAGCCGTGTTGATTCTTTTTCAGAAGGCCTTGTCCTTCTATATGCTTAGTAATTTTGTCTTTAATAATGCTTTCAACAAATTTACCTGGAACAGATGTTAAACTAACCATCCTGCAATTTCCCAGATCACCCTGAATCCCTTTTTTTAAATTGGTGTTATATGGTTATCTTCCAATCTTCTGGTACAGAGGCTGGGCTCTGTACCCAGCCTCTGGACACGTTGCATATTTTGGTTTAGAACTCTGTATTGTCACCCACAGCACTTCTGGGGAAGGGTCTGACCCATTTAGATGTTCTAGACTAATTGACACTACGCCCTTTTTGATGTACAGAGCAACACCACCCCCTGTACGTCCTTCCTGTAGAGTTTATATCCAGAGATGACCATATCCCACGGGTTCTCTCCATTCCACCAGGTTTCTGTAATTCCCACTATGTCCAGGGAACACTGCAATAGAACCCACAGCGCTGGGGTTCCCAACATTGTGCCTTGTGAATACTTTCCTTGGTACCCACCAGGCTCCCTGCTCCTCCTTTTTTGTTTTGTTTGTTTTAAGGGTATTTTAATTTTAAAAAAATGAACTGGGAGGCTGGCTTGCTGCAAAGTGAAGTGCTGGCCTCCAGCACCATCTTTATTTACATGTCTCTCAATCCATGTTGGTTCCCAACGACATTCTTAGAAAACGTGCTATGTGGTGCTAAGTGGAGCAATATGTGATTTGGCATTTAGGGCTCAGGCTCTACCTCTGCCTTGTACTCAATTTCTTGGCTATGTAACTTGTCTCTGAGCCTCATCAGAGTACCACCTGTGAAAGCAGATAGGAAAAGGAGGTAAATTCCACTGGAATAGTTTTAGGGGAAACACTCATCAGAGTTCTAGAGCCCTTTAAAAAGCAAGCAAAAGAGAGAAAGAGCTAAGAATAAATAAACACTCCAGCATTCTCATTCTGCATGAAGAACAACTGTTTTTAAAACACATCTCCCTTTAAGCTTGGCTTTACCTTTGTTGTAGCTACTTTCATTATTTTCAGGACTGATTTAAAGAGTGATGGTGTGCAAGGTTCCACATGGCCAGAGTCATAAATCAGGTCACCTGCCCTGCAGCAAGTATACAAATCACAGATCATTCGGATGCCAACACAGAAACATAGCAGGGCAGTGACCAAATTTAACTACAATGGTATCCACATGGAACCCCTCACAGCTGGGAAGTGGCACAGAGTATCACATAGAATTAGGTCTAACATTTTTGGAAATTTTGAAGCCAGGCCAAAAAACAAAACAAAAAATCTTTGTGGAAAAGTGAAATATATGCAATAGTTGCTTTCTGATGAAACCTGATCTTATTTCGCTACTTTAACAGAAAATGCATCATTTATAACATGGATGGAAAACCTCCAGCCTGCAAATGTTCACCCACAAGTTTCTTCCACAGGCTGTGCCCTTTCTCCCTTCAGTGTAGGGAATCCCTGCTCTTATCGCTAATAATTGATCAGAGCTAAGAGCTGGGATTTCCCTGCAGAGCACTGAAGACAAGAAGCCTTTCTTCAAGGCAGTGCAGGGAAACTCTGCTCTTATCTCCAATCAGTGATCAGAGATAGAGAGGGAATTTAAAGAAGTTTACACTTTAAATATCCCACTCATTGCCTTTAAAATTTAAAGGTATTTAAAGAGCAAGGTATTTAAACTGATCCTGTAAGGACAGAAGGTGTGGAAACCAGAGGCTTGGGTTTTAAAAGCCAATTTCTCTGACTTATGCCTAAGTAGACATTCATCGAATTGAGCTGTGCTTTATATACCTGAAAGTTGTTACATTGGGGTTTACTCCTGAGTAGACATGCATAGAACTGAATTGTGCTGTGTGTGCTTGGTGGGAACATGTCCAAAGTAGCATGAATTACATCTGGGCCCATCTACTTTGCTTTGGCCCCACCCACTGCTGGAATGCAGCCTCTGATAACCTTTCCAAATTGGAATTTGGCCCCCAGGCTAAAAAAAATAAATCCCCTATCCCTTTCTAACTTAGCATATGTACTATTTGGTGTATTTATGAAATTTACAGAACAATCCTACATGTTAATTCAGAAACAAAGCTCGGTTTAGTAGAAATTACTTCTAGAGAAAAACACAAATGCCTTAGTTTTGTACAAGCAACACTGCAAATATACCAAATTCTAAAGAGAGAGCTGCAATCTGCTGTACCTGACATTACCTAAGCACATATATTTCAGGTTTTGCCATCTGAGAAATAAGGAAAAATAAAAATTGAAAATAGTAACCACAAATTTTGTAGTAAACAAAAGAAAGTGCATATGATACTCATGAAGATGGCAGCACACACTAAGTGCAGAACCCCTTCTTGGAAAAAAAAAATATTAAAAGCTTTTTTCAGTGTCCTGTTGGAAAAAGTTAAAAATTCCCCAGGGGAAATTTTACTTTCTTCACTCAGGGATTCACATCTGGCTTCACACAGGGATTATCCACTGCTGCCCAAGTGTTCTGTTCATCAACACTGTGCTTAGCAATATTTTGAAATAATTTGCAGTTGAAACCTGGCCATATAGACAGCAGAGGTTTGTGCCATAGCCAAGGTAGAAGTTAGACAGACTTTACAGGCACATTATTATTATTATTATTATTATTATTATTATTATTATCATCTTATCTTTCCCCTTCTTCAACCTGCCATTAAAGAATTTCAAATTTGAAAGATTTTACAAAAACAATCTCTGTTTCAAATTATCTTCTAATCCATTTCATACTACCTCCCTTTCCTAAACAGTCCATATAAAATGCTCAGAAATCATTCCTGTCTGTGGAGTATTGTTCCTTGCTAACTTGCTTTTTTATGCCCATCAAAATGTGGGCAAAGTTGTCAACTAACATTTGTAAGTGGTAGCACCAAGCAGTTCTTTAAATGTTTTCTTGGCAGCCACAGGGGCATAAATTTTAAAAAGATTTCCATATGCTAGAGGACATTCTGCCCTAAATGAACTCTTTCTTTTCTTTTTAAAAAAATAATAATTAAATAAGGTGGGCCAAATCAGGCATGTAGACATTAGTTGATATTACTGTTTGGAGAGAAAAATCAACTTCACAGCCTTCACTGCTGTCCTTTACAACATCAATGATATTCTACCAGGTTCTTTTTGGACTCCTTAAAAGACAGGACATCCTTGGAATGGAATGAGACACATATGACTTTTCTATCAATGATATAGCCAGTTTCACCTTCATGAAGAACAGTTTCAGAATTTCTCTATAAAAGATATCAACATACTAATTAGCTTCCTCAATACACGATCCTTAGTGAACTCATGCCTTAAGCTTCATTTAATTCATGTCTCTATTATTACTATTACTGCTACATGTCTCTCATTCATCTCAGATTAGGTAAGAGTTGATGATTTGCTCAAGGCAACACAATTCATTGACTGGGTTCAGACAACACAATAACCAACGGTGGTTTAAGTAGTCAACGGTCAGTTGAGTGGTCAACGGTTGGTTATTGTGTTGTCTTGTCAGGCAAAAACCACCCCATAGTTGACTATTTTTCTGAGATAACCAACATTCTGCAGAGTTGACTATCTGCACTACCGTGGGTCAGCGAGTTGTCTGTCGGGCTCAGTGGACTATTTTGGCTGGCTACAGCGTTCCCGGGCAAGAGTGACCAAAGCGGCGGCTGCCACTCTAGTCCAGCCAGCAGAACTCACAATGGCTGCTGTGATAGCACCGAGAGGACTGTGGGGAGAGGTGCAGGGGCTGTGTCAGTCAAACGCTGGGTTGATTAGTCCACTCAATGCCAGCCCCAACCAATCCACAGTTGTGTAGGAACATATTGTGTGGGGAGTACCCACAAAATAACCAACTGTAAGTTGACTATTAACCTGCCATTGACTACTGTGTTGTCTGAACGCAGCCATTCAGTGACTGACCATGCTTTTGAAAGCGGATCTCCTGATTGATCCAATTTATTCCACAGTATTCTCCTGACCCATATTGCTTTCTCTTCTGGTGCTGCCATTTGGATGCAGTGGACAAGGGCAGTACATTTTGGCAACTTTAAGGAAATGAGGGTTGTAAGCAGCATGTTGGAAGGCCAAGAACATCAGGCAAAGGAAGCAACTGCTTTTTGGGGTGAATGCCTTCTCAACACAAGCTCTGTTCTCCAATACACCCCTGCTGCTTCAATAACCTTCCAATCAAGGTGCAACAAAGAAAGAAAGAAAGAAAGAAAGAAAGAGCAAAAAAGTAAAGAAAAAGTCATATATCTACTTTCTGGAATGCATAACATAATTTGCTTCTTTCCACAAAATAAAATCATACAGTGGAAGCAATACAAAGCATTGCTAATGTCCTTCTTCCATTCTTTTCAGCTGGACTCATTCAAAGAGCCAGTTCACACACACGGTAAGCCAGAATTACTGATAATTCTGTCCTACCATGAATGAGCAACCATGCTGGTGATGCTGCTCAATCACACCTACTCAGAAATTTTGAAGCCATAGACACCTCCTTAGACATTTGGGGGGACGGGACGGAAAAATATGCAATAATTTGAGCACCCTTTACAGATCTAAACTCACTTTTGTTACTTTAGGAACACAAAATGTATTACAATTTGGTTTGCTCATAAAATTATTATGTCTGGTATATTTGGAAGATTATTTGAGGATGTGGGCTCAGGTATCATCATTTACAGATGGCAACCTGCTTTACCACACCTTTTCCACCCAAGTGAGGCAGTGGATATCTTGAATTGGTACCTGAACATGGAATGAGGGCCAATAAACCAAAGCTCAAGAGGTACTACAAGCAGGTAGCCAAGCTGGCTGAGAATGATGGGAGTTGTAGTCCAACACATCTGGGGGACACCAGCTGGGGAAGCCTGAGCCAGAGCATTAGGTAGACAAAGTTCCATATTTCCCTCCATGCCTCCCAAATCAAGAGTCAATGGCTCAATTCGGATAACACAATAAACAACTGGTGTGGGGGAAACAATCATCAGTTGTTTTGACTATTGTGTCACCCGAATGCTGCTATAGTCAACTCAGTGCTGATCCTCATCCCCCCCCATTAATTAATAAAGTGGTAAGTCTCAAAATGCTCAGATCCCAGAGCCTTCTGAATAAAAAGTAGTAATACTAATGGCTCCCCCCCCACACATTACACTATATACGCAGGGCTACTACGGTTTTCAGCTTTCCTTGACTGACAATGGAACCAGGGTTCCGATGTATAAGCCTACTGTGCTTCAAGGAAAAAGCAATCCAACAGCTATATTGAAACTGCCGCACTTAGCCCTTCAAGAAACACTGACTGCACCTGCAGCCAAAGAAGCAACACAACCACCACCACTTTTTATAAAACTTGATTTAATTTTATTTCTTATGTAGTTACTAAGGAACATGGATATCGACCTCCAGCCACACATTACTTTATTTAACTGGTGGAAGACCCTTTTTTCCTCGCTACTGGAAACTTTGTTTTGTCCTTGCTTTCCATATTTTTCAGTGGTACTCTCATGGGGGGGGGAGAGGGAATTGTTGTTTATTTGTATTGTTTTACCTAAAATAATAAAATATTATTAAAAAAAATAAAAGAAACATTGACTGCAAATATAACTGCACAGGTTTACCACACACACATTTATAGAAGTGCTAGAATGCAAGATTTGCCCTACAATTAAGGATTTAAGAGCAGCAAAGTTTAGATTGTTTTGTCCTGCCAGACTCACTGCCAGTTAGAGTAATTTGTGTATTTTAAAGAAAACCAAATATTTTCTTCTTTGCATCATTTCACTCTGTTTCTTTACCCAAGACTCCAGAAAACTGCATGACAATAAGCACAGAATGCGGCTTTGAACACTAATTTCATTTTTGTAACACCCACATATTTTCTCCGTTTCAGAAGAAAACTTAGTTGTTGTTGGCAGTTTCAAGTTCCTGAAGGGGAAAAATTGACTTTCCAGGATGTGGGACTTCTTCCATAAATTGCAACCGAACTCCCCTAGGAAGCTGAGAAATGGACAGATGATTTAAAGAACATTGTCTATCTTGAACAAAAGTATATAGTGTGATATGGCATATTGAAGGTAATTTATACTGAAGTAATTGTTACTCCCACTCTCACACATGGCTTTTCACACAGAGATTTCACGTCCCTGTTTCATCCTGCAGAAACTATTTCATCTACAAATGCTGACTCTAATCAGTACCTTAAAGTGTACTGATTACCTTAAAGTGGTCAAAAAACCTTAATACCTTAAAGTGGTCAAAAAACCTAAATAAATAAAACATCATCATGACTTTTAAAATCTAGCATCGTGAAAATGTGTTCCAAGACTTTGTGGGATTGTCCCTGGGTGGTCTCTGTGATGATGCACAGAGACTCCCGGGGCAGGGGGGAATGACCACGGGTTTTCTCAGGGATAAGGGATCCCGGGGGACACCTAATTCTTCCCGTGGTCCCGGGAACACCCTGAGACCTCAGGAGCTGTGGCCACCCGCCCCTGCTGCTGCTGCGCTTACTCATGAGTAAGCGCGGCAGCAGAAATGGGCACAGAGCCGCATCGCGCAGCTCCGTGTCCATCAGGGGAGGGGGTGGCAGCAATTTCACCACCCCTGGGATGGCAGGGAGGGGTGTGGGACCCTGATTTCACCTTTTTTTTTTTAAACGTACCTTTTGTGCCCGAGCACTCGTGCGCTTCCTCCGCCCAAAAAGACAAAAAATGGCGGGCGCAACGAACGCATTGCGCCCAGGAGGAAGCGGAACTTCCTCTTCCTCTGTTAAGAAAGAAGAGGACGATCCGGGAAACAGGTAAGTCTGGGATCGTCCTCTTGCCCTCCCCGAAGGCCCTTAGGTGTAGAAAGGGCCTAAGAATCAGCTCTCAACTTCTCTTGTAGCACTAGCATCATATGCTATTTTCTCCATTATCCAAAGTTCTCTGCCACACAAAAACAATTGAGAGTACCTTATGCTAACAGTGCAGCAAGCTGCTCAAGCCAAGGTTACTAGCAAAAGTTACTAGCAATAACAGGTTACTAGCAAAGTGGTATCTTGCCATATGCCGAGGGAGACTGCTCCAAGGTGACAAGAATGCCTCGAGGATGGTGTGTACATAAGCCTCTCCTTCCCTCTCTGCCCATTTGTTTGCTGAACTAAGAGCTCGACAATGTACTCACTCCTACTTCACCAGAGCCACCATCCATCAAAGGGAAAGCCAGGGTCACATCTTTTACTTTGGGCTATGAAATAGTGTCTTGATGGCATCCTTCTTCACCCCAAACCCAAGCAAGGTAACATCCTAGTTTTACTCAGCTCTTCACGTGTGGGTTCCAGAAAACTATGCATCTCACAGCTATGCATCTCACAGCTATTCAGATTCTCTGAAGTCCTGCAACTCTCAGGTCTATCCAAGAATAAACATCCCTTCCCTAAGGTATAAGAGAAAACTATGCCTCAGGCTACTGTCTTGCGGGCCATCACCATCTGAACAAGCATGAGGGTAAGATGAGGATTTCCAGTTTTCAAAAATGCAGACAAAAAGGGTTTAATGAAGGGTCTGTATCAAAGCAGCACTTCAGGTCTATGAGCTAAATAGGCTTTTCCTCTTATATAGCAGGATTCTGGCATGTTAAGTCTTACAGACTGGAGACTGATGGAGAAGGGAAGACAGTTGCATATTTGCCTCCAAAGCATTAGACATTTTATTAGAAACACATACCTTTTCCCCTCAGTTCTAAATATATCTACTCATAAGTAGAAAAATAGAGATGGGTATACGGTTAAATATTTAATACATCGCTCAGAAATATGTAAGAATTCCACTCATCAAGCAAACATTCAAATTAGGAAACTCTTAACTGACAAATAAGATGGCAATGAAATTAAAACCCTGTTTACAATAATCACTTTCTATCCTATAAATGAGCATGTTGAGATTAAGAAGTTTTCAATTTTTCTCCTACTTTGTGGCAGGGAGGGGGAGGGAGGGAGGAAGGCCCAATCCTATGAGAGGGTGGGAACAGGGCCAACACATTGTGAGAAGTTTTAATCCCAGTGGGAAACTACTAGCTAGTATTTCCTACAGTTCTTTCTTTCTTTTCTTTTTTTTTTAGAAAAGAACAAGCTGCATTAAAAGAAGCGCAGGGAAACCACTGCAGATTGTGGGGGGTGCATCTGGAAAAGCCATTGCAAAAGTTCTGCAAAGCTATATATCAGGGCCTACAGGAAATTAACTCTCACTTATACGAGAGCTACTGTAGTGTAGTGACTATGAGGCAGTAAGTCCTGGTTAAATCTTGTGTTTGCCATCAATTCACTATATGGCCGGAAGCAAACTACTGTCTCCCTACCTGAGCCCTGACATACAAATCTAGAATATTGGGATATATTTAAAAAAACAGGATTTTCAATAAGAATTGTAGAGGTATTACTGATTTACTTTTCATGATTGTAAAAACTGCTGAGATAATATAAGACTTCCTTGAACAGTATTATGATACAAATGTGATTCCCCCCCTTCAGCCCATTTCCTCCATGATCCTCAATTCCCCTACATCTCTGTCTTGCACACCTCTTTAACTTTCATCTTAGTTTGAGAGCTTCTCTCCCTTTGACTACATAAAGTGCTTCAGAAAATTTAAGTAACGTTATTATATGACCAACTACATGCATGTAGCTATTAGTTCTATTGAGGTGGAGAAGTGACGGTCTCTCCCTGCTGGAAGCATTTGCCCTGCTAGAAAGAGGAGACTGATTGTTGGGTGCCTAGGTGGAACACCATTCCTAATGCTGCTCCACCTAGGCACCCAGACCTTTCTCCAAATCCTCCTGAAGGAAACCAAGGACCTCTGCAACCTGTCTCAGGAGTCACCCTGTGTCATTTACACCACTGACGGAATACCTTCCAGGTCTGTTCATATATCTTAGATGTTGACAACCAATGCAGGGACTGTATTCACTACCTTGTATTACAGGCTGTTTTAGAGTTGATTCGTCTCAAGTTTCACATGTAGAGTTGAAGGCACTTGACATCTGGATGAAGGAGCACCCCCTGGAAGTTTAGATCTGGTCATGCTGGCAATCTCCAGGGAGGGAACATACTGAAGCTCACCAGGTCTGAGAACCAGGACCATCTGGACCAATGTGGAGCGATTATTAACACTTCTGCTCCCAGAAATCTGATCTTGTGTAGCATTCTCACAATCAAGGGAAACTGCGAAAGCATACAGAAATCCGTTGGCCAATCTGAATGCAGGCCACCCATTGTGGCAGCCTGAAGTTCCTGATAGCAGGACAGAAATGGTTTTATCTTTGCATTTCCTTTTGTGGTGAATAAGTCTATGACTGGAAGACCCCAGCTTTGGGTTAGGAGCCGAAACACCTGGCGTTGTAGAGAGCACTCACCCTGGTCTACTTTCTCTCTGCTCAGCCAATCTGCTTGTATGTTGAGTGTCTCTTGAATGCACTTTGCTGTGATCAAGGCCAAATTCTTTTTCACCCAGAAGAGAAGTAGTACAGCCTCCTTCTGTAAGTTGCTGGATCTCATCCTATCCTGGTGCTTCACATCGGCTTTTGCAGTCATGCTGTCTGTGCATATTAGAACACGTTTCTGACTCACTAATTCTGAAAAAACTAGGACAGCAAGCCGTATGGCCCTCGACGCCAGCCAACTGATGGGATGTGCGTTCTCTTCCTGCGACCAGGAGCCCTGTGTGAACTGTGTGAGGCAGTGTGCTCCCCAACCCACAAGCTGGCATCTGTCATCATTTGGATCCAGGGTGGTTCCTCTAGGATACTGCCTCAAGACAAGTTCTTCCAGTTTGACCACCAAGAGAGGGAGCTGACGCTCTCTGATGGCAGGCTGAGTCTGCCTAGGGCACTGAATCGATAGCTGGGATCACCAAGCCCTGGAGACATGCCAGTTCATGAGGGTGGGGTTGCTTGAAGTTCTTCTGGAAGCTACAGTGTCCAAAATATTTGTCATCCATTCTGGCAGTAGGAAATTTTTCTTCTACTGGGTGTCCAAAATCACACCGAAGTCTGGCAGATGCTATTTTTGGTAATGGGTGACCCTTGGACACGTACACTACAAAACCATGATCTGAGAGACAGGTTTAGATCCTCTTCTCCAGTGAGTTGGCCATCTGATGAGTAGGTTGCCTAAGTGAGAGTAAATACTAATTCCTTGGACCCTGAGATGAGAGGAAGGGAAGCAGGGTGGTGCTGGTTTGAAAGAGTCTCTCACTCACCCCTGCAATCGGAGCCCAATCCAGAGTACTCGTGTCTAAGAACAGACAGAAAGGTGACAGAGAGAGAGAAAAATGGCTTTGCTCCCAAAGAAATTGGAAGCAAATGATTAACCCTGCTTTTCTGTAGGAGGCAGAGCCAAGACTGAGAGGAGATTCATCACCTTCCTGTGGGACACAACTTTGATGCAATTGGCCCGGCCTTCTACAGAAGTGGGAGTCAATGCGTTCAATTCCTGCTCCACTTTCAGGCTGACCAGAACTTCAGGCCCACCTGTGGCCAAATCTGGCTTTTCTGCATGCCTCAGATGACCACACCCTCTCCCACTGGCCCCACTCCCTTTCCCTGACTACTGATAATTCCCCCATTCTAAAGGATTGAAATGCTTCTCTTAAGGTTTAATTACTGATAGTAAGAGCTTTCAGCTAAATTATGCCAGGGGGAAGTTGGTATTTGGCCCTTCCTCTTTTGCCCCACCTCCTTTGCCTTTTGCTCTACCCACTGCTGAAATGGGAACCCCTGAGAGCTTCTCTGAAAAGGAATTCAGCCCTTGCTCTGAAACAAGTTCAACATCCCTGCCTTAGACGGTACGTTTTTGGATTCCATCTTATTACTCACACTTTTAGAGAAACAGTATAGTACACCCTCCTCTTACAAACAAACAATTATCATCGGGACACATGAAGTACCACACACCAGGTTAAACAGAGCTTGAGAACGGCTTTGTGACAGTAAGTCCCTTCCCCTTAGAGCAATTATTCATGCAAGTTTGCTTACAGTTTTGTAACAAAAACTACAAAGAGCCTTGTGGCACCTTAAAGATTAACGAATTGATTCTGGCATATGCTTTTCTGGTCACATCAGATACATGAAGTGTTAACCACAAGCTTACAGATTTATATACACATGCTGTATGTGTGTGTGTGGGGGGAGATGCTAACTCTGACAACGCAGTTTACATCTCCCCCCGACCTCACCACAAGCATATGTATATACATTTTCATATCTGATGAAGTGGACAGTGATCATGAAAGCTTAACCCAGAATAAATCTGTTAAGTGTTTAAATTTGTTGATCACAAGACTATGGCTACATTCAGACAACACGCTAGTCAATGGTGGGGTAATAATCAACTTGACAGTTGTTTATCTAGGGGGAACACAACATGATAATAATCAACCATGGCGTGGATTAGGATTAGCGTTGAGTTTATTATTAGTTCACTCTGAGTTGACTCACTCATCCCCTGCCCTCTCTCCCACCTCAGTCCTCCCGCTAGTATCCCATCAGCCATTGCTGCTGAAAAACTATCCTGCTGGCTGGACTAGAGTAGCAGCTGCCACTTTGACCACTCTTATCTTTTGACTCAGTGGCCAATGAAAATAATCAACATTGGCTGATGAAATAACCAATGGTGCCTGCCACACAACACGATAACCAATGGTGGTTCAAATAGCCAACTTTACATAGCGTTGGTTCTTTCTGTTGGCAATTCTGGTAAAAAAAAAATCCCTTTACACAACACAGCCCACAGTGGGTTAAATAACCAACCATCCACTATTTAAACTACCATTGGTTATCATGTTGTCTGAACGCAGTCTATTTGTTGTTTTTGCTGCAACACTCTAACACAGCTACTGTTCCTTTAAAAGATGTGGAATTTGTTTTCTCTGAAGATGAAAACAGCCCATGTCCCAAGCCTTTAACAGCACATATATATTTTTCAAATAGTTTTTTGTAACCCAGTTTCCTAACCCAGATGATCCTTGGAGATTAAGGCAATGACAGGACTATCTCTTAAAGGCTTACTAATCATAACAATTTCAAGTTACTTTCTGGTTTCCATGTTACTTTCACATATATCTGTTTGATCACCATTCTTCTTGTGGCATCCCTAAGCTTCATTCAGACACATGTCTACATGTACCTTTTATTCCAGGAATAAAAGAATAAAATGAAGAGCAAAAACAGTAGAGCAGCCACTCTCAAATCTAAAAACAGATTAAAATGTCTGAGCGAACAAAAATGTTTTCACCTGGCACTGAAAGGACACACATTGAATCTCTCTGGAGGGAAGCAAATTCCACAGATGGTACACCAACTCCAAAAAGGCACCTTCCTCGGTTATTACCTGCCTCACCTCCAAAGGCAGGGCAACCAGAGAAGGGCCTCAGAAGATTAGTCTCTTGCGATTTCCCTGACTACAATCTCAGATCAACCAAATGTGCCTTCTTAAATATACCACTTTGTCAGAATCGGGGTAAAAAGGAGCTCTTGGTGACTGTTCCCCCCACTACCTCCCCCACGCGATTCATGCACTCCCTCCTCCTAGACACACTCTTGAATCAAGTCTAAACTATTTTTTGGAAAGTATAAAGGCTCCCATTCGGTCTAGCTTTCAAGGCTCAGTGTGACATTAGGTGCCTGCAGGACATCCAGTGGTGTCCATGAAATTCTCAACTAGAGATATGAAGGCCCGGGGTGGGGGGGAGAACAGAAAAATTGAACAATTTTGGATTATGAAACATTTTCTTTTAGAATTTAAGACAAAGTATTTATATATTCTTACCAAGCCTTTACTTCCCACAAAATGATTTCTAAAAACTATGTAATAAGAACACTTTTATAGAATGACTAGAGATGTAAAATGTCTGGAAATAATGAAGCCATTGGGGATTTTTTAAATCCTCTCTATAAGATTCCCAGCATAGTTACTTCTTTCATTCCTTATCAAAAATATTGATCTAAATATATTTCACAGATATTTATGCTCAGGCTTCCAACATGTGACAGAGACACATTCTCGATAGTAAATGTGCATTCTTGATATTTACTGAGTTTTTGATCCTGTAGCAGCCAACTAATTTATTTTTAATCTATGCAGACAATAATGACAAATTTACTGAGTTTAATTTTAAAAGTTTTAAAATATAACGACAATTGTATGAGCAAACTAAGATATACATAAAATAACTTTAGGCTGCTTGATGTTCCTAAAGCACCCCTCCCCAACCTGGTGCCCTCCGGATGTTTTGGACCGCAGTGCCCAACTTTCCTGACCGTTGCTCATGCTGCCTGAGGGTGATGGCAGCTAAAGTCCAAAATATTTGGAGGGCACCAGATTGAGGAAGGCTGTCTTAAAGCAATAAAGTGATTTTAGATCTGTAAGGAGCTCTAAGTAATTAAGCATTGCTTATTTTTCAATTTTTCCAAAATTTAAATTTTTTTCTGGGTAAAAAAAAAACTAAACTGGAAAAAAATGGATTTTCCCCATTGCCTCAAAATTTCCAGAAATTTTACATCTCTACTATCAACTCCCTGCTCCCTTCAAAAATTTATTTTAAATAAAAACCTCGAAAAGCATTAGGGCATCAGGTTCTTCCTGTTCTTGCACCTGCTGTAGATCAGCTGTTGTGGGCAGGCAGAGAAAGAAAGAGTTGCTTTCTGCCCTTGTCTAATCTTCCTCTGCCCACACAGACCCTTCCCCTTTGCTGTCTCTCTCTTCTCAATCCCTGCCTTTAGCCTTGCTATTACTCTCCTGACATCCCCCATCCTATCTATTTGTCTTCCTTCCCTGTCCTTGGTTTTCTTCTTTCTCTCCTTTTCTAGCCTCTAGTAGTCTTGTTCTTTCTCTCTCCCGTATTGCCTTGCTATTTTCCCCTCCCTCCCAGCCTCTAGCCTCACTATTTCTCTCCCCCATACCACTTCAGCTCACTTTTGTCCCAGCACAGCCACATCCTCCATAGGAGCCATTTTGTTATGGTGACCACAACAATGGTGCTACTAGTCCAAAAAGGTTAGGGATTCCTGAGATAGGGTTTTTCAGGAAGGATTTTAATGAAATGCAGTTTTGTTCTATTTCGCTGTGTTTGTTTTTACTTTTATATTTCGCTGGGTTTATGCTTGTATTATGTGCCCCAGGTTTCAGGATGGGAATGGATGGTAATCTAAAGTGAAATGAAGGGATATTTAAAACAAATATGTTTATCAATAATGTTACATACCGTACTTTATTTAATCCCCCCTTTAAAAAAAAATCAAAAGTCCAAAGAGGATCTCTAATTTGCAGATATCACTTCCACACTATAATTGTTTATTTACAGTAGCTCACTTCCTGTCTCTTGACAGAAATGGGTCAGCCAAGAGTAATCCATTTTTATTTTAAAAGCAGAAAGATTTATTACAACAAAGCTCAAATTACAGATTCTGGTTGCAGACTCTAATTTTGATTTTCTTTTACAACTGGCCTTGAGTTAAGGACGCTTGTGAAAAACTTACACCGGTTATTAGAAGACACTAAGCATAAAATTAGGCAGAAAAAAGGAAGTCAAGGTTGAAAAACAGCACTATCCTACTTGGACACAACATGAGAATTCTTTCCTATCACGTACTCAAAGCTCTTCTCTGCAACTATGAAGCCTAGAGTGTTACTTCTAAAAGGTTCTAACAAGAATCTCTGGACTACAAATAAAACTTCTGGAACCGCGTGTAGGCAATGGATCACTGATTGCTCACTCACCTATTCCCTGAAAATGGAATTATGTTAGGGAAGTAGATTCCCTCACCACATATAAATAGAAGTCTGCTTGACTAGTCAAGGATGCTCCTACTTTATGGCTTGAGAGAGGTACTAAGCACACAACATGGATGAGTGCTTTAGTCAGTGCTACTGGCATAGTACTGATGTTTTGCTGAAGATAGGTAAAACGTTTTATGAGCCAGAGGAAAACTATGACAAAAGAAGAGTTCCATAGTATCTTCCATTTATTTTATCAGTTCAGCTTATTTATAAAGATTGAAGGCCAAACTAGTCATGACACTAAGTATGTCATTAGAAAGCATATCAGGATGTGGGTATGTTTTTTTTTTTAATTTACTAGCAGGTGGAGGGGGCTACTTTCAATCATAACCAGAGTGCATTTGGAAGGGAACATTTAACCTTGCTTTCCCCAGTGGCAATACCGATGAAAATTGCCTCCCCCTTCCATCCTACTTTAGCCCTAGGGAAAAAGCTCCCATTGGCACTAACAGTTTTATTATTATTATTTTTAAAACTCTTCCACAGTTTACAAATCACACACACACCATCCAAAAAATAAAATAATCAACAAAATTTTCTCAAAAACAGCAGCAAGGACCAGCACATACGGAACAAAGGCCAGCACATGAAAATCAAAGGGCCTCTTGGCTTCAGCTTTGAGACACCCACATTTTAACTAGGCAGCTTTGATCTATGGGGAAAGAATGGCTTTTCAATAAATTTCTGTTAAGATAATAGCATCCTCATATAGCAGGGCTTAAGTTAGCGCACCTTATGTCCAGCTATGATTTTCAAGAACTTTCAAACAAGGACATTTCTTTAGTCTCAAATATAAAGGTAGAGATCTAACTCAATCTGAGAAGTTGATTATTGATATGGAATCAAACTTTTTAAAAATTTCATCTCATTAGATATTGAATCCAAAGAAACAGATACCATCTCATTTGGTTCTTTTTATCTGAAAGAATCTCAGTTAGTTCATCACAAATTTAAATACGAGAGAAAACTGTATAAAATGCCTCTGCAGTGGCATTTGAAACCCCAGATAATATGCAGGATTTATAAAAATATTAGCAACAGGTGGGGTATAAATCTCTCAAATAAATGAAAATGATATATATACAAGCATAACAATTGACATACTACATATTAAGGAAAGACACAGACTACCATGCCTAGAAGCAAATGGCAAGAATAAATGTGGCATACATAATCCCACCATTTGGCAGGCATTTTGCTTGTTCCATCAGCTGAAAGCTATTCCTTCCTCTTTTTAGAAGTGCCTCATAAGACACTAGACCCTTAGGACGTTGAATAATCAAGCCAGAGGAAGATAAACTAATGTATACGTGCTAGAAGGCTGATGCTTCAGATAACTGCCACATTACAGAGTAGGTATCAAGAGCTACTGAAGCTGGCTGCTTGCCACATGAAGAGGCACTATTAGGTTCCATAAGCAATGGATACTTACTAAAGGTCTTGCAGATGTCAGATACTGCCTTGAAGACTCTGTCAGAGAAGTTGACTTTCACCTTCACATACTTCATGTTGGGAAGTTGAAGTCGGAGAAGTTTGTGCTGAGGAGTGAACTGTAGCTTTGCATCAGCCTGTATTCCATACTTATCCAGGGTCCAGTGAGTTTTAAGGAGCCAGGTTCTCTTCTTTTCCCACCACAGGGCATGGTCAGACCAATCCCTCTTGACATCTAAGCGAGTAAAGGTAGAGGATTAGGAAATAAATCAAATAACTGAGCACTGTCAGTCTTAAGTTTTCAAAAAGCATCCAGAGATGTTTAGTATTATTTGTTTGGTGATAGACTGCCACAGTTATTGCTTCTGTAGTACCAAAGCTAAATGGTACCAATTACTTCTATTTCCATAATTTATCCCATCCACCAGAACACTTATACTTCTAATATCCTGTAATGACATATGCACTTAGATCTATTGTACAGAATCTTATTGAGCACTTATATTCATCAGGGCTTAGCCATGAATAAGGCAGGGCTAAGACAACCTTATGGTCTCCAGATGTGGACTACAACTCCCACAATTCCTGATAATTGGTCATGTTGGCTGGACTGCTGCTGCTCCCTGCAGGACCAGGCCCCCAGGTACTGAGCCAGCCATTGCTGATAGTCTCCACCTGTCCCCTTCTTTGGAAGGGGATATATAGGCTGGCTGGCTGAGGGTGCCTGGGAGAGCCAGTACTTGCAGGGAAGGAAACAGTTTATTGTCCAGGAGAGAAAGGGAGAGGAGTCCAGCTGTGTGTCATGTGTAAGGGAGCGGCAATATGTGTTGTTCAGGGCAGAGGGAGATATGGCAATGGAAGGGTGAAGTGCCATTACAGGGGAAGGAGAGATAGATATCTAACACTCATCTTACCTTCTGGTCGCCTTGCTACCCCGGGGATCTTGGAGAACGAACCAGGCCACCCACAGAACCTCTCCTTGCTCCTATGCAATGCCAGGTTGGTTAAAAACAAAACAAATATTATCTATGATCTCCTTACAGATGAGGAGGCTGACATGGCATGCTTCACAGAAACCTGGATGGGAGACGACAGTGGCCTGACATGGGCCCAGGCCCTCCCATCTGGGTACTGTATTAGTGAACAGGTGAGGGAAAGTGGGCGGGGGGCAGAGTAGCTATGGTCTACAAAGACAACCTTAACCTGACCAGATTTCCTGTCTGGGAATTGAATCACATTGAGTGTGTATACCTGAGTCTGAAAACCAGGGATAGACTAGGGATCCTGTTTGTGTACCGGCCACTCCACTGCCTATCAGACTCCCTGGCCGAGCTCACAGAACTGGTGTCGGAGCTGGTGTTGGAGTCGCCCAGGCTTTTGGTCCTGGGCGGCTTCAACATCCCATTCGAGGCCGGTTTGTCTGGTGCAGCTCGGGAGTCCATGGCATCCATGACAAACATTAAGCCTATCCCAATTGGTCTCTGGACCGACACATTCAGCAGGTCACACCCTTGATGCTGTTTTCAGTTCTGAACAGATGGATCTGTGGGTGGAGGTGACAAATACCTCTGCATTGTCATGGACAGACCATTTTCTGGTCAGGGTTAGTATCATGGCTACCACTCGTCCCTGCAGGGATGGCGGACCTATTAAGACGGTCCGCCCTCAGGCTGATGGATCCTCTTGGATTCCAGAAAGCCTTAGAGAGTTCTATGGCTGGTATTGTCGATGATCCTGTAGAAGCCATGGTCAATAGATGGAATCAAGACCTAACTAGGGCTCTCGACATGATCACCCCCAATGTCCTCTCCGACTCGCTTCTAATCGGGCACCCTGGTATACAGAAGATCTCAGGGAGTTGAAGCGGGAAGGACAGCGACTGGAGCGCCGATGGCAGAAAACTCGACTTACATCCGACAAGACATGACATAGAGAACTTCTCCGTTCCTATGGGGTGGCAATATGAGCTGCAAAGAAACCGTCCTTCTCTGCACGCATTGCGTCTGCAAATTCACATCCAGCAGAACAGTTCAGGGTGGTGAGGGGTCTAACCCAGTCACCTTCCCCCCTGAACCCTATCTTAGAGCCTTCTGTAGTTCACTGTGATGCCTTTAACGATCATTTCACAGATAAAATCTCTCGGATAAGAGCCAACTTAGATGCCGTCATTATAGCAGAGGCTGACAATGGAGTGTCCAGCAATTCCACGAGTAGAATTACACTGGATCAGTTTCAGTTGGTGAGTACCGAGGACGTGGTTGGACGAGTGAGGAGGACAACTTGCCCTCTCGATCCCTATCCTTCTTGGCTGGTAGCCCAGGGAGGAGATACAATCAGACTACAACTACAACTTATTATTAATACATCTCTCAAGGACGGCTGCTTCTTTAAAAAGCCCTCCTTGGACCTTAATAACTACAGACCAGTATAAAATCTTCCGTTTCCGGGCAAGGTGAACGAGAGGGCAGTTGCCTTCCAACTCCAAGCAGTTTGGATGCTACAAATTTTCTAGACCCATTTCAAACCGGCTTCAGGGCAGGATACGGAGTTGAGACCGCTATGGTCGCCTTAGTGGATGATCTATGCTTGAGGATTGACAGGGGGAGTGTGTCCCTGCTGGTACTTCTGGATCTCTCAGCGGCTTTCGATACCATTGACCATGGTATCCTTCTGGAACACCTGAGGGGATTGGGAATCAGAGGCACTTTATTTCAGTAGTTCCGGTCCTACCTCTTGGGCAAATTCCTGATGGTGATGCTTGGGGATTGTTGCTCCTCAAAGAAGGAGCTGTTGTGTGGTGTACCTCAAGGCACCATCCTATCCCCAATGCTGTTTAACATCTACATGAAACCGCTGGGAGAGATCATCTGGAGGCATGGGTCGGGGTGCTATCAGTATGCAGATGACACCCAAATATATTTCTCTATGCCTTTAAAAACATTGTCAGCTAAAGATAGTGTGTCTCCTCTGAATAAATGCTTGGAGGCGGTAATGGGCTGGATGAGGAAAAACAAACTGAAGCTGAATCCAGACAAGATGGAGGTGCTTACTGTCAAAGGCCCCAACCTGGGTTTGGAGGTGTGTCAACCAGTTCTGGATGGGGTTACACTCCCCTTGAAAGGCTGTGTTCGCAGCTTGGGGGTGCTCCTGGATCTGTCACTCCAGATGACAGCTCAGGTAGATGCGACGGCCAGAAGTGCCTACTATCAGCTTCGGCTGATACGCCAGATGCGCCCCTTCCTAGAGTTGGAAGACCTAAAAACGGTAGTGCATTTGCTGGTAACTTCGAGGCCCTACATGGTTTGGGTCCAGGTTACCTGCGGGATCGCCTTCTCCCATACAATCTGCTCCGCACACTCAGGTCCTCTGGGAAGAATTTACTACAGTCACCCAAAACTAGGTTGACAACCGTTACCCAAAGGACCTTCCCTTCTGCCGCTCCCAGACTGTGGAATGACCTGCCGGAAGAGATTCGCCAACTTAATAGCCCTTCAGAATTTAAGAAAGCTATAATGACTGATCTCTTCCAGCAGGCCTACCCAGTTGAATTTTAAGAGTTTTATTGGTATTTTAACAATGTACTAGTTTTTATATGTTTTTAATCAGTTTTATGTATTTTATATCATTTGTTTTAATGTTGTTCCCTGCTATTATTATTAGAAGCTGTAATCCAAAACATCTAGAAAGCACCATATCCCTGGGATAAGGCCATCAATATACATATGTATTTATAGGCTTTCAGGGCCATAGTCTCACAAAGCAGTTAAAACAAAACTAAACAGCTACATTAGACACATGCAACAAATTACTAGAAGATAGCACTTTATTTTAAAATTTTCAAAACCACACCTTCATCTGGTTAATATTAATATAATAAAACTGACAGGCATAAAACTATTCAATCAGCAAAAAATACAATAGTCTGACATTTTAGTCTGAGAAAATACAGAACTTTTGACCTGGCACCAAAAAGATGACAGTGTTGGTGTCAGCCATAGCTCTTGGGAGGGCATTCCAGCACAGAGAAGACCCTCTTTTTTGATGATGAATAAATGGCACCATTGCAATTCTGCTGTACACAAATATCAGTTCTGTTTACCCTAAACAAGATGATCCCATAAATCAGTTCTCCATCATTCAGCTTCTCAACAGAACAAACTGACTCTTTTTGTTGTTTCTTCTCTTAGCCCTTCCTCTGAATGAGGACCCTGCCGAAATGATTAAACCATCTAGTCCAGTGGTCCAACTGGTGGATCGCAATCCCACTTTCAGTCCAGATGGATCACGGCATAGCTGTTGCCGCCATGTTGGACAATTGTGAAAGTGGGTTCCATGTTGCAGGTTGGGGCTCCCACGAGGGTCTCAGGTCTGGACCAGTTGAAGTCCACTGAACTAGTCTATAGCGGTTATATTCCCTCAATGTGTGTATGCAGGTCACAGAATTTACTTTTGACTTGGGGAAGATTTGGGATTGCCCAGAAGCACAATTCTAAACAAGTACATACAGCCTTGGCTCTGATATATTCATTAACCCAGTAATCGTGACAGGATCCTATACTCTTCACAATAAGAGGAGTTCTATAGTAAGAGGTTCAAGTATTTCTCTACGCCCCCTTCCAAGAACAAGGAAACGGCTTTAGCTGTCATGATGAAGACTTCATATCGCAGCAGCTAAATTAAGGTCATAAGACTGGGCTGCTGAACAAGGAACATTCTGAGAATTGTTTTTGAGAAACACATAATCTGTCTAAATTGCTGAAAAATGTAGCTATAGAGGAAAAATAAGGCATAGCTGACTTTAAAGTCATCGTAACATTGGCATCATAAAAATCACAACACATTCTGCTAGTGTAATATGACTAGAAAGCAGAAGTGGCAGCCACGATTTTCAACAGCACATAGTTCTATCACCAAATTAAACAAAACCAAATATAGAAAAGCATGCAGTTTGCAATGAGTCTTGGCTGCTCTCAGAGAAATCTGTCAAATGATTACGATGAATTCTGGTCCAAGCTTTCACTTCTCTGAAAAATGTTGTGAGAGCAGGCAAGGAGTTGGCACAGAAAGAAATCTTTTGCTTCACTAGCTCTTCTGCAGATTTAGATGTACATGGCAGATTCAAGATTATGATAGCTGTTGGCTTTACCGTTCTCAAGAGCAGCTTGGGCTAAAACAAATACTTTAAAACTTCCCTAGATTCACCATTTCTAAGCATCCCATAATACTTGTTTGAAACTTTGGTGTACATTGGCTAGTGCAGACAATACTGACAATTTCTCAACAGTGATTAAGAGTGAGCTTCAGAATTGTGCACTCCCTCCTCCTCGCATTTCTGGATTGAGTTTTCTACTCAGTTCCCACGTTGGTCTTAACCATAGACTACCCACATTGTGCCTACACCTCTAGAGAAGTGAAGAAAAAAAACAAAAGTATTACAGGGGGTCACTTTTCCCTTCCCCACCCAAAAGACGATTTTTCTAATGGTGAAAATTGAAAATTTGGTAGAAACACTGAAAAAAACCTTATGAAATATTTTCTTTTTTGCAATGAATGAAATGCTTCAAGACAAGGCGTTACTCACTCAAAATATGTAGTACAAGGATTTTTATGTAAGACAATCTTCTACAACATTAAAGAATGATAATTCCTGTACAGATTGCAGAATTAAATCTAGTTATAAAGTTCAACTTTATATCCAAATATGCTGCTAGTCCATAATACTGTAACTATATAAGACTGCTTCTGCTTAAACCAGGGGTGGGGAGAAGGTAGACTGGGATTCATGCCCCAATGAAATTTGCTTGAGGGTCCCCTAACCCTACAGCGCAGATTTGGGGGGGAGGGGGTATAGGTACAGGGGGAAATGGCCCCCTGCCCTGTTCTGTTGATAGACATGTCAGCGGAAGGCACCACTTGGATTACACTCAATGCATTTTATATGATTACAAGAGTAAAATTTTATGTTTGGGTTTTCTGACTTTTGGGGGGGTTGGTTTCTAGGAAGGGAAACTGTTTTTATGGTTTTAAAATTTCCAGAAATGCAACGTCCCTAGCCAATCGTGGTTAACACCAACTAGGTTTCCACTTAGCCAGGGGTTTGCTAACCTACTTCAAATCCTGATTTCAAATGCCAGTTGAAGATACAATACTAAACCAGGGTTAAAGTCAGCAAGGGAAGAATGGCCTAGCTCCTGATCTCTTAACTATGGCTAAGATCAGTAGAGTTATGTCTACACTGGGCCAATAAATTCATGTACTCAGATCTTCTTCTATAGCTACAAAGAATTAGAGAGAGTAAAAACCATACAAGACCTGGCAAAGGTTCGAAACATTCTAGCAGCCGATAAGGAAAAAAATGCTGAAACCTGCAAGATTATACGGAGGCCAAGGAACTTGTTCAGAAAGAGGTTATTTAGTAGAGAAAAAATAGCCTTTTACAGAAGGTTCCTTCAAGCAAATGCTGAAGGAATGAAGATTTGCGTTAATACCAAAGCCTCAACGTACTTGAAGATTTTGTATCTGGCACACAGATTAATTTCTAATTTCAGCAACCTGAGATAACAGATGGTTTGCAACACAGAAAAAGAAGCATAAAATGGAAACAGGTTTTCCACAGGAGAAACAAGGTATATATAATGCCAGCATCATAATTTAAAAAGTGCAAACCATTAAGCAGAGCTGCCCTGCAGGTTGCCAGAGGTTAAAATGGAAGCAGAAACCCCTCCCTCCCACCACATTTAGATACATCATTTAATTATTCTAATTATAGTAAAATGAAAGAGGAAACTGGTTTTCCACCTAAACATCCAGCCTTTGGTAATTCAAACATCAAGAAGGCGTTGTCTTAAACTGACTATTACCTCTCAATAAGAAAAGCATCTAAATATAGCATGGAATATGTGCAGCTGGAGGCAGAGAAGGATCTATCACCAGCTAAAGGACACACCAAATTCCGTAGTTGATAAAACTGTTGTCTCTACATGGAACAGGAAGACATGAGCCTAGAACAGGAAGCCAGGATTCTTTAGTTCTTCAATGTTCTTTTCCTTTGTATTGCACAGGTATTTAAACTATCATGCCATGTAGTAGCGGCCTATCCAGAGACGGGGATGCAGGAGGCAGCGCAGAAGGTAGATTGGAAACTAATGGCACATCTCTCCATGATTTTCAATAGATTGGCAAGTTGTTTCTTTCCAACTCCCAATTATTTAACAATAGCAGCAACAAAATTATTTTCCCCATCTGAATTCAGCTACTGAAATTAAGAAAGCTCAGTTGAGTTTTAATACTGAAAACCAATTCCTAGACTCAGAATGCGTTCAGAGCCACTGTGTTCTCTGATTTTAAGTGTATTTCTTTTCCAACCTGGCTCTTGGGGTTGGTGGACTCTACTATTCTGTGATTCTATGATCTTCAAGACCTTCGGGTACTAGTAAAAAATAACCCCAAAGTAGATCTGGCCAGCTTGAAGTCTGCCCACAGTAGACAATTTTCTAGCTAGCTTTAAGCTGATCACTCACTGTAATTAGGCAAAGTAGATGCCTCATGCCAACCAACTGCACAGCAAAACAAGGCCACCCATAAATAAGATGGAATTTTGCATACATAGGGGAACCTTACTATGCAGAAAAGTGGGGTGGTGTTGCTTTTTAAAGGTGGGGAAAATGGTAGCCAAGGGCTGTGGCATACTGACAGCATGAGAAAAGAGTACAAGCATAAGCCCATAGCAGTCTGGGCAGTGGCTCAACTGAAGGGGGATTTCAAACTCATGGGACTTCATATAGATCAGGACCCTAGAGTGGCAGGTAGTGAATTCAACCCTTTGCCTGCAATTTACTTTACAACTGAATGCCATTTTGGCAATGTAAATTGGATGCATGGGGGAGGGGGCTGATCTAGATTAGGACCACAAAGGGTATGTGTACAAAGATCAACTCTCACTAACACTCCACCCCCATGCAAGGATCTCAATTTCTGTACTTTCACCCTGTGAGGTCTCATTCTATAACTAAAGGAATAGACATGGCACATAGAAGCCTCTGTAACAGAATTCCAAGAGAAAACACTGGAGTACTGGCAGCATTCTAGCTTCAACATGAAGCTGAGCATGCCTGACATAACTTTGCCAGCAGTTGCTGCCGTAGGCTTTAATGGGGCAGACAAATTTTAATAACCTTTGAACAGCTGCTCAGAATTTCACAAGTCAATGAAAGGCATGCCTCCTCAGCAAACTAGATTAATGTCCATCAGTAGTTTTCTCCAAAATTTGAAAGGAATATATGAGCCACAGTTTGAAGAAAAAAGTACACATGTGTAATTTTTCAGCACTTTATAACACTTTGTACCTGTGGCAATTTTTATCTGATTGGTTTTAAATTTTGTTAAATTGAAAGCATCACCAGATAGATAATGGATGCCAAGTTTCAAATTATTGGCTCAACAGGTGTCATTTTTATAAGCAGGGGAATTTAGGGCTTATAATGGCAGAAACTTTTCCCCCCAACTCTCAATTCTACTAAAGGTGAACTCAACTCCCATGCCCCTTTAATATCAGCATGCTAGACTTATTGGCTTGGTTCACCCCGAGATACTTATGAAGTCTATTGGATTCCAGAACACTTAGGGAATTTTACACTAATCTTGACTGCATGTACACACGCACATACACACACGGTTTTGATGTAACCATAGTAGCACTGGAGCTACTTCTTTGCAGTTTAGTCCCATGCTGCTCTAGTAATACTTGAATAATATGAACCATGTGAGAAAGGTGAAGCAAAATAACTAATTTGAACTCCACCAAATTTGCATTTAACGTTGAGTGTAATAAAAGACAAAAAATAAACGCAGACAAGTTTAGACAATAGAGAATGCATATTAATCTTTTCCATAAGAGTTTCAGTTACAAAGCAATTCATTTAATTGCTCAGATCCTACAATTGCCTTAAATACAGATAGGCTCTTTGGAGGGAAATGCAGGTTGCTTACCTGTAACTGTAGTTCTTCGAGTGGTCATCTGTGCATTCACACATATGGGCTCGCGCCGACGCCGAGCCTGCTTTCGGGAAACTTAGCTAGCTTAGACTTTTGGCGGGAACCCCTCCCCCCACCATCCTACCGCGCATGCTCAGGGCTCCCGCCTCTCCTTCTCCTCAGTTCTCTGAGACCGCTTGGCCTCTTAACTAAGGCACAATTATGTCATTAAACAATGAGCATGGCGAACCAATTGACATTCACAACAGCGATGCCAAGAGGGGACGGTGGGTGGGTTGTGTGAATGCACAGATGACCACTCGAAGAACTACAGTTACAGGTAAGCAACCTGCATTTCTTCTTCGTGGTCTCTGTGCATCACACATATGGGCGAATAACAAGCAGAGACTTACCGGAGGTGGGTAGGCATGCTGACTGGTTACTGGCAAATCGAGGAAAGGACCGCTCTCCCAAACGAGGAGTCCTGTCTGGCTCTAACATCGAGGCGATAATGCTTTACAAAAGTAGAAGCATTAGTCCACGTGGCTGCTTTGCAAAGGTCAGCGATCGTAGCGCCATGGAGCAGCGCCGACGAAGTTGCCTGTGCCCTAGTAGAATGCGCCGTTGTTTTAAAAGGGGGGTCTTTATCAACCATCCTGTAAGCCAGGACAATGGTCTCCACAACCCATTTGGAGATGCGTTGCGGGGATACCGCCAACCCCTTTGTCGCACCTCCATAACAGATGAACAACCTTCGAGACTTTCGAAAAGATTCAGTTCTCGACTTATAGAAAGCCAAAGCTCTTCTAACGTCCAATGCGTGCAATCTAGTAGACAAAGCGTCTGACGACGAACTAAAGAACGTGGGTAAAACAATGTCTTGACTCACATGGAATGAGGAGGAAACTTTAGGGATGAACATGGGGTCCAAACGAAGTACAACTTTTTCTTTAAAAAACTGTAAGTAGGGCGGATCTATCAGCAGTGCTGCTAACTCCGAAACACGTCGAGCAGACGTGATGGCAACTAAAAATATTGTCTTAAAAGTCAATAAACGAATATCAATTGTTGCCAATGGTTCAAAGGGCTTGGCAGTAAGGGCTGTGAGCACAACAGAAAGACTCCATTGTGGTATTACAGGACGAGCCGAAGGAAACAAGTTTCGCAAGCCCTTTAGGAAGGCTCTTGCCATTGGGTGAGTAAAAACAGAGACGCCATTAATCAAATCGTGGTTTGCTGAAATTGCTGCCAAATATACTTTGATGGACGCCGGTTTCAGGCCCTGGTCATGCAGAGAATATAGAAATGAAAGAATGTGAGGCATATCAGCTGTGTTAGAATTAAAACCGTTAAGAGTGGCATACCGTTGAAACCGTGTCCATTTGGTGTGATAGGACAGTCTAGTTGATGGCCTACGTGATGCCTCCAAAATAGACTTTAGTCGCTCTGGAAGATCGAGAACTCTCCACGACGACGGATTCTCCAAGCCGTCAGATGCAGTGATTGGACATCTGGATGAAGAATCCTGCCATTCTGTCGAGACAGAAGGTCGTGAAGGCAAGGTAGGTGCCATATCTCCTGTTTCGCCAGTCTGAGTAGCGACGTGTACCAAGGTTGTCTTGGCCACGACGGGGCTATCAGTATAGCGTCTGAATTGTTGCGTCGTAGAGTAGCCACTGCCTTGGCTAGTAGTGGGAATGGTGGGAAAAGGTAGAGAAGGCCTTTCGACCAGTCCCATTGAAACGCGTCCCCCTTCGAGGCGCGTCCTATGCCTGCTCTGGAGCAATACGCTGGGCAAACCGCATTGGCAGACGTTGCGAAAAGATCTATTGTGGGTGTGCCCCAACGAACAAAAAGCTGATTCAGAATGGGAGAGGCGAGTTCCCACTCGTGCGTGTCTGCAAAAGAGCGACTTAGAACATCCGCCTTGGTGTTCTGCTTTCCTGCAATGTGCAACGCTGACAGAAGTATTTCGTGGGAGATGGCCCACTCTAGAATGTCCATCACCAGCCGCAATAAGCGGCGTGACCGGGTGCCTCCTTCCTTGTTCAAATACCACACTACGGTGGTATTGTCTGTTAGAATACGGACATGATGTCCTTGTAGGCGAGGTAGGAATGCGGATAATGCCTTCTTTACCGCCAGAAGTTCCAACATATTGATGTGCAGGCGAGTCTCTGAATGAGACCACCTTCCTTGCGTTAGCAGGTCGTCGAGGTGTGCGCCCCATCCGTCCAGAGATGCGTCCGTTGTCACCGTACGAGATGGCCCCCGTGGTAGAAACGGCATCCCCTGGAAGAGGTTGCTCGAAACCGACCACCATAGGAGGGATTGTCTGACCCGCGATGGAACGGTAAGTATGAGTTGGTGTGGGTTTTGTAGAGTTGAGTAATGGCTGAGTAGGAACTGCTGGAGAGGGCGCATTCGAAGGCGCGCCCAACGTACGACGAACACTGTTGCCGCCATTAAGCCTAGCAACCGTAGAATCGCAAATGCCGAAGCTCGAGGATGAGTGTGCAAATGCAATGCCCGTTTCCGCAAGTCGGCTATCCTGTCTGCGGGAAGGAAAGCCCTTCCCTTGGTAGAGTCGAGGGTGACTCCTATAAACTGCAGTCTTTGTGATGGTTGAGTGATGGATTTTCCGTAATTTATCTGCAGCCCAAGCGACGACAGAAGATAGATTACCTCTTTGACGTCGGCAAGCGCCTGGCTTCTGGACGCCGAAACGATCAGCCAGTCGTCCAGGTAGGGATATAAGTCGATGTTGTGCGACCGTAGATGCGCGCACACTGCCGACATGCACTTTGTGAATACTCTTGGCGCTGACTTTAGCCCGAAGGGGAGAACGGAAAACTGGTACGCCTGACGCCCAATGACAAAGCGAAGATAGCGTCGATGGGTTGGATGAATGGCTATGTGAAAATAGGCGTCCTTTAAGTCTATTAGTGTGAACCAGTCTCCTTCCTTCAGCATTGGTAGAACCGATGCTACGGTAACCATGCGAAACTTCTTGGGTAGTATGAATTTGTTTAGCTGCCTGAGATCCATAATAGGACGAAGTCCCCCGTCCCTCTTTGGCACCGTAAAATAACGGGAGTAAAATCCCTCGTGTAGGTGACATCGCTGAACTCTTGTGATTGCTGCCTTTTGCAGAAGGTTGGTAGTCTCCTGCGTTAAAGTCAGCGAGGGAGGCGTAATTCTTATGGTGCCCAGTGGAGGAGAGACTTCGAATTCTATTTTGTAACCTTCTGCTACGATGTCCAATACCCAAGCATCCGATGTTATTGACGCCCAGGTTTGCAGAAAAGGTTGTAATTTGTTGGCGATGTGAGTGCTGAGAGGCAACGCCAAGTCAAAGACGACGCTTGCCCTGTGGTGGTTGCTTACTACGTTGCTGGTATCTTTGCGTCGACTTTCTGGGTTGATAGGGCTGCGTTGAGGCAGGTTGGAACCGTTGCGTTTTATCCTGCTGCGATCGCGATTGGTATGGGACTGGCCTATACCATTTTCTAGGCCGGTAGGACTGCTGAGGCTGCTGAAATCCCATTTTTTTAGCCGTCATACGGGCTTTGTGCAACGTATCCATTGTCGTGTCCGTATTAGTATGAAAAAGGCCCTCCCCATCAAAGGGAAGGTCCTCTATTCTGTTTTTAGTTTCCTGTGGTAGAGATGCAGATCTTAACCACGCATGGCGACGTAAAGCGACTGCACCTACCATGGCCTTAGAAACACAGTCAGTGAGGTGTCGTGCCGTGGTCAACTCCTGCTTGGACAAACGTATGGCTTCCGCCTGGAAGACCCTGGCGAGTTCCCTTTGATCGTCGGGGAGGTAATCGGTGAGAGACGAGATCTTTTCCCAAAGAAAAAGCTGATAACGCGCCATCAGCGCCATATAGTTTGTCACCTTTACGCCTAACGATGTCGAAGCATAAATTCTACGACCGTAGGAATCGAGTTTTCGTCCCTCTTTATCCGTGGGTGCAGAATGTACTTTCCCAGATCTGCCCTGTGCGGCCTCCACCACCACCGAATTCGGCTTTGGGTGCTGAAAAAGAAAAGGCGCCTGTGCTTCTCTGACCTTATAGATCGCATCAAGGCGCTTGGAAGTGGGACCCAATGTAGCTGGATGCTCCCAAGACTGCTTGAGGGTCTTCAAAAGAGCTTTGACCATTGGTAATGTCAACTGTTGGGTCGGCTCAGCATGCATAACATCATAAATGCCGTCATCGGAGTCTTCAGCCGCCTGCTGGCACTCTATGTTTAAAGATTGGGCCAGCCTCTGCATTTGCTCAGTGAAACTTCCCATTTCCATAGTTGGTGATGCCCGATCCTCGGACCCTACAGTATCCAAAGGTGATGGCTCCGATGGACGGGGTGACGGAACAGATGATGTGTCCGACCGGTAGTCATCAGATGATCGTGAAGGCTCTCGGTGTCGCGTAGACCTGGGCGGTGTCCGGTGTATAGGACGAACAGCTGTCGATGGCGAAGGTCCTCGATGTCGAGTGGTGGTGTGACTCAAAGAGGAGGTCCTACGTGGAGGAACCGGTGGCGGCGTGTTCTCTCCATGGAGTCGACGGCCAGTGTACGGGTCGAATCGATACCGACCACGCTCGGAGCGGTGGACGCGGTCTGAGTCAACCTCCCAGTCCCTTGAAGGTGACCTCGATCGAGATCGAGTCCTCGACTGCGAGGAACGAGTTCGACGCTGACGGCCTTGCTGACGGCTCGACGTCGAATGTCTCGCCGCTACCGTGAGTTCGGTGTCCGATGGAATTAGGATCGGCATTGGTTGTGGAGACGGCAGCGAGTGAGGCGACAGATGTTGTTGCTGTGGGTGCGCTCTCGGAGTGGAAGGCGTACGCAACAGAGAAGAGACAGAAGGTGCCCGTTGCCTCGAAGGGGTCGGTGAGACCTCCTGTTGCTGCGAAGCCTGCGATGTCGAAGCAATCGATCCCGAGCGATGCGTCGATGCCGAAGGCTGTATCGGCACCGAAGAGGACTTATGCACCATTGCAACCACCTTCATCGATGTCGACGATGGCATCGAAGAAGGTCTTGATTTTTTCGACGGCGGCGGCTGTATGGCCGACTTCGTCGACGTCGAGGATTTCTTTTGTTTGGGCTTCTTTGCCTTTTTCGCCGGTGGCGGGGAAGAGGCAATTGAAAACCCCGTTACCGATGCCGGAGCTGCTGCCCGCAATAAAGGGGAGCCCGGAGATGCTGGGCTTGAGAGGTCTCTACTCTCCCCAGAAGTCGTTTTCTTCGACATGGCTGGGCGCGGTTGATCGACGGCCGACAACGCCTTTGTCCACAACAGACTACGGAGACGGTCTGCCCTATTTCTTCGAGTCTGCTTTGAAAACCGCATACAATGGCTGCAGGAATCAACGACGTGTGCCTCACCAAGGCAGATAAGGCAGAGCGAATGCCCGTCGGTGAGGGCGATCTTAGCCCTGCACCGCGAGCAACGCCGAAATAATGCGGTTTGTGCCATAAGATGGCAAACCGCCTAATGAGCCTCAAAAACTTAAGCTCAATAACGTTTATTTAACAATAAAAATAATTTTTTTTTTTTTTTTTTTTTAAACACTAATGCTATACTAACTAACAACTAATCTTAGTAAGAAAACAGCCTAAGCTAACTATATATCTCTTCTTTCTCTCAAAAACAGGTACAACGTACCAGAGAAGTCTCCCGCGAGGCTACTGCGAAGCGGTCGAAGAAGAACTGAGGAGAAGGAGAGGCGGGAGCCCTGAGCATGCGCGGTAGGATGGTGGGGGGAGGGGTTCCCGCCAAAAGTCTAAGCTAGCTAAGTTTCCCGAAAGCAGGCTCGGCGTCGGCGCGAGCCCATATGTGTGATGCACAGAGACCACGAAGAAGAACATCTGTTCAGCATGTGTAAACCTCCAGAGAATGCCCCTGTGCATAGGTGAAAAGGCCAGATCCAGAAATCCATCTCCTCCATGGGCAAGCCAGTATTGGTTGCTTGGTTCCTGCACATACACAAGTCCAATGAGCATCCCCCCATACAATGCAATCCTCATTGCTCACATGCATCATGAAGAACTGAATACATACCCATATGTTTCTCAATGGGAATGATAATCTTCATGCACTCTGTGGCCAATGTGCATGTCATTCTCCTGTTTAGTTGTGCACAGCTCCTTGTTACATACAACTGTGGATCAGGATTTGTATCTCAGATTATTCCCATTTAGATGGAGAAAGGAGAAAATAAGTGCCTCAAAACCGCCCAGAACATCCATGGTGGAGCCAAGTCAATATCTGAACCAGCCCCACTACCCAAACACAACTAATTTACTTTTCACTCTTCCCCAAGGCTCAGGGTTTGCTTACCTACTTAGCCATGCTGACTCAAAACACAGTTTGGAGCAAATATTCAAGTAGGGCTACTCAAAGGAGACATACATTCCTCAAGAGAAAGCAGTATTAGTGCAGCAGGTGGCACAGTCATATGTAGGATATATATGAGATAAGAACTCTAAATATTTTTTAAAGAGTTCAGAATATTTATACAGTGGACTTGAAAACAGGCTGGTCAGAGTAAAATGAGAGCTATGTGATTTTAATGTGTTTGTTGGAACTCAATTTACTAAAGCCACTTAAGGGTGCAACTTCCAGATGAGGCTTTTATTGTGCGATCACACTGCCTCATTCATAGAATTTTACCGGGGATCCAGACGTTCTCATGTTCCATTTGTAGCCCACCTGTGTTTTCCCCCTGATTCTTCCGTCTTTTTCTTTACCCGAGAAAATCCATTAAAGAGGAAAAGGATTAACAACAGCAAAATGCCTTTGCATTGTTAGCTCTAGGAGCCCTCCATTTGGAAGCGCCCTAAATTTCAAGGATTTAGTGCTAGTGGTATACCATGTTTCCTCGATTCTAAGACACACTTTTTTCCCCATATTTAGGTCTGTAAAAATGCAGTGTGTCTTAGAATTGATGGCGTCTAAGAATCGCCGGATTTCTCCAGAGCTAGTATGGGGTTGAAGATACACCCCACACCCACAGCACCTTCGGAAAAAGGCTCTGCATGCCCCCCCCCCAGCGACTCGGCCTTCCCCACTCGCCTCTATCGCTGCCACTCTGTGCCGCTGGCACCGACCTCCTTGGCCTCCAGTGCCGCCAGTGCCGTCCCAGTCCTTGCCGCCAGCACGGCTGGCAGCAGCCTACCCGGCCTGGAAATGCAGCGTTACTACAAAGTAGGCCATGATCGGGATCGTGGCCTACTTTGTAGTAATGCTGCGTTTCCAGGCCGGGGAGGCCGCTGCCAGCGAGGTCCAGGGCGGCGATGGAAGTGAGTGGGGAAGGCCGGTCCTCGCTGCCACAGTGGTGGCTTCTCACTGGCAATGGCCTACCCGGCCTGGAAATGAGGCGTTACTATAAAGTAGGCCACAACCACGTGAGAGATCTCACGGGATCGTGGCCTACTTTGTAGTATCGCTGTGTTTCTAGGCCGGGTAGGCTGCTGCCAGCAGCACTGGTGGCGAGGACCGGGGTGGCGCTGGCGGTGAGTGGGGAAGGGAGGAGGGGGACTCATGCCTGGCCTGGCCCAGCAGGTCCCTGGGTAGCGAATCAAGGGGGGGCATGCACAGCCCTACCATATTTCTTCAATTCTAAGATGCACTTATCCACAATATTATGTGTCTGAAAATGGGGTGCGTCTTAGAATCGATGGCATCTTAGATTCGGTGAAATACGGTAGTTTGTCGACAGCCATTTTGTATTAAATAGCATCTTAAGTCACTAGAGTATAAATAAGTGTAAAATGTTTATTCTTTTTTCCTCTCATCTAGTGAAGAGAATGTAGTCTAAAACATATTTCAGACAAAGAACTGTATTCTCCTCCATTTGAATGGTCACAATTGTGCAATACTTCCACTGACTTCAACCCCTCCATAGCACTTTCCTATAACACTCATTCTCAGCGATACAGAAGTATAATACGCATTTCATATTTTAATTTGAATAAGTGGGTACAATCAAGACAACCATGAAGGCAGTATATAATAAATATATAGCCATCTATACCAGCAGTTCATTAAAACTGAAAATTATGAGTGTTTATATGGGGTTTGGCTGACTGATTACTAACAGAAACTTTCCCCCGCAATCTTTCATCTTCATGGAAACTTTTGGCTCCAATGACTATCAAGATGCCCTGAGACTTGGGGTAGGAACAGCAATGTAGTTCTTCTCCCTCTCTCTCCAGTGGCTCAAATTCAAGTGCTCTTGGAGAATTGCCACTAGTGCTTTCTACACACTATTTGATAAGGCTGAGGTTTTCTCTCTTAGATTCAGATGTGACAACCATCATCCACATCTTTGTAACTAGCCTCAATGCTAGATTCATTTAATGCTCTCTAGGAGAGTCTGCCCTTGAAAACTTGCTGAGAAGTTAAGGCCAATGAAAAATGTAATGGCTAGATGGGAGGATGTCACAACCATACTTTGACATCTGCACTGACTCCCACAATCTGGGCACAATTCAAAGTGCCAATTTAAAGTATAGCTCCAAATGTTGAGCTGTGTACATAGCTACTACCTTCTTCCCTATATCCTGCAGCAACTTCCAAGGCCAACAGAAAACACTTCAAACAGCACTCTTTCAAACATCTTACATAGCAAAAAGACACCCAGAATGGTGTGCTTGCCTCAGCTTTAGAATTCCTCTCTTCTTGGGGTTTGCCCAAGCTTGTAAATCTTCTAAGAGGACGATTTAATACTTCCGTTGAATAAGCATTTAGATGCCAGAGATTAGTATACTTTAAGATATTTGAGCAGAAATGTCAAACTTGTGAGTTTTGTAGTATTTTGTGTGGTAATCTCAGTTCTATACCTTCATTACCTACCTTGAGGCAATATGGATAAGGCAGATTACACGGCTAGTAATTACATCACTGAGGATAAGGATTTAATAAGTTAAATTCTCATTTTATGGTAATCTCCCACACACCTCAAATAATTCTTTACTATGAGTTCTTTCGGCTTAGTTGAGAGGGCCCCAAACCATTTTTCCATTACAAGGCAGCTCAATTTTCACTTGACCAGATACTGTTCCCCAGTACTGCTGCAGACAAGTAAACCTATTGCAGGGGCATATAGCTGAGAGGAATTGTCTTGTGGTGGGGAAGGGAGGGTGTACAAATTTAGCCCAGAATATATTGTTAGCAGCCCTGTTGGTCCACACAGCTTAGCAAACCACCCCTAGAAAATGTATTATAAACCATAATACCACAAGGTGCCATCCTTTCCCCAATGCTGTTTAACATTTATATGAAACCGTTGGGAGAGATCATCCGGAGGCATGGGGCGGGGTGGTATCAGCATGCTGATGACACCCAAATATATTTCTCTATGCCTTCGATAACAGCGTCAGCTAAGGATAGTGTGTCTCCTCTGAATGAATGCATGGAGGCGGTAATGGGCTGGATGAGGAAAAACAAACTGAAGCTGAATCCGGACAAGACAGAGGTGCTTACTGTCAAAGGCCGCAACCTGGGTTTGGAGGTGTGTCAACCAGTTCTGGATGGGGTTACACTCCCCATGAAAGACTGTATTCGCAGCTTGGGGGTGCTCCTGGATCCGTCGCTCCAAATGACAGCCCAGATAGATGCGACGGCCAGGAGTGCCTACTATCAGCTTCGGCTGATACGCCAGCTGCGCCCCTTCCTAGAGTTGGAAGACCTGAAGATGGTAGTGCACGCGCTGGTAACTTTGAGGCTCGACTTCTGCAATGCGCTGTACATAGGGCTACCCCTGTGCCTAGTCCGGAAACTTCAACTAGTTCAAAATATGGCAGCCAGGTTGGTCACCGGTACACCTAGGGGTGACCATATTACGCCAGCTTTAAAATCACTCCACTGCCTGCCAATTAGTTTCCGGGCGAAGTATAAAGTGTTGGTTATTACCCTTAAAGCCCTTCATGGTGTGGGTCCAGGTTACCTGCGGGATCGCCTTCTCCCATACAATCCTCCCCACACGCTCAGGTCCTCTGGGAAGAACTTACTGCAGTCGGCCAAGACTAGGCTGACAACCGTTACCCAGAGGACCTTCTCTTCTGCCGCTCCCAGACTGTGGAATGACCTGCTGGAGGAGACTCGTCAACTTAACAGTCTTTTAGAATTTAAGAAAGCCATAAAGACTGTTCTCTTCCGGCAGGCATATCCAGTGGAATTTTAGAATGTTTTAATGATGTTTTTAGGATGTTTTAGGATGTTTTAATGAAGTTTTAATAATATGTGTCATTTTTAATCAGTTTTATGTATTTTATCATGTTGTTCTCCGCCTTGATCCAGACGGAGAGGCAGGTAAGAAATAAATTATTATTATTATTATTATTATTATTATTACATATTACTAAATAACCCCCCTTTTTAAAATAAAGTAAAATGAAAGTTCAGTTTTCCAGGAAAGTCAATGAATACTGTTTCAAATTGTGACGGCAGCCATTCAGGATACCAAGGTTTCCAGTCACAATAAACTGGAAAATTAAAAGGAAACAACTTCAGTATGGCAGAGATAATATGGATGAAGAATTAAAAGATCATATTTTGGAAATAGAAACCAAAAATATACAGTCTTAAGAGGAAGCTTCTGATTTGGTCTGGGTCTTACTATAACCAACAGTTTCCTGCCTGTGGTATAACAAACCAGAGCTTTGGGATTGCAAAGGAGATTGCAATCTTCCAGACCCAATTAGTTCACAATGCCAATTCTCAGTCTTCTTGTCAGAAGGAAACCAAAGATTCTCCTATTCTACACAAGCAGTTAATTTGAAGCTGGCAGATAATCAGTGCTGTCCACTTTGGAAGTATACAGAACTAAATGCAAAATGCATTGACAATAAGAGACAACCGATATCTGTGGGAATTCCCCCTGATAACTTTCTTTATGCTCTTTAGTTAAGCATCAGGCTACTCCTGAATATCCAAAAGTTAGATTAAAAGCTGTGAACAGATATCCGCAAAAATAAGAAAAAATAAAGCCATAAATTTAGACATTTGCTAAAACCTGCACACATTTTTTAGTTCATATTACTGATAGATAAGCTTTGACAGGGGAGAGTTAGGAAAAGGGCAAATATTTTCCTAACTCCTACAGCGAAAACTATATTGTTTAATCTCATTTCTGTGATAAATACAAAATAATAATAATAATAATAAATCCCCATTTAGCTGACAAAAACTATTTAAAGCTATTAAACTATTTAAAACTATATCCTTTTATCAGTTTTACTACTGGTCTTCAACTGGATGGTTGGGACCCACTACTCGGAACTACAGTTCTGGTGTGTCGCAACAGTAGCACTTCCATCATACAAATATATGGGTGGAAATTATAAGTGGGTCCCCAAATGCATGTATGGTCTATAGTTGGATCCCAGATCAGAAAATGTTAAAAGAATAATAGTCAATACCATTCCATATAGTTTTAACCATTGAGCACAGTCAGTAAATTTAAGTAACCCAGAGCCAGTCTATATTTCTGTTTAGATAAGAGTTGTGTCTGATTGTGGGAAACTCAGGTTCTTTCTCTGCTTACAGCAGCAAAGTGTCTCAAGTGGTCTTCAGCAAGTCTCTCTTGGCCTAATCTACTAATGCATATGAACAGCCGAGATGAAAAACTGCACAGCAAACCATGCATTAGTAATTAACAGCAGCTAAAGTATAGAGCAGTTTCATTTTTAAAATCATTATATATACACATAATGCACAGCAGATCTTATGGAACAATCATCCTCAGAAGTAAAAGCAGCCAGGGGTATAGCTGATGATTCAATCCAGAGCCTATTTTCATGGAAATAAATTCCACTGAAATCACTGGGATTCATTTCCAAGCAAATGTTCTAAGGAGTGAATCCAGAGCAGTGACATGCTAAACTAGATGCTCTGGGCATTCAAATGAGTAGAGTACTTCTAAAGATTGGAATGGCCAAGAGGAAATGAAGAGCTTTTGAGTATCCTATGCTTTTTAAGTTGTCATAAGCATTTCAGATCCAATTGCTGGATCTGAGCAGGATAGACTTTTCATTAGCCTGATGCTAAAAGGTTGTCCTTGCTTCCAAAAGAAATCTATAGCAGTTGAAACAAATATAATTCTGTCATTAGTGCTCACAACAACCTCTCCCAACTGCCAATTCTTAGGATTATCATCCTGCCTCTGAACATCCAAAATGAAAGGGCGTACTTAACCAGTGCTATTTAAAAGTGACCTTGCATAGGAAAAAATTCAACTCACTAGAAGTATTGCATAGCAAAAGAACGCTTTTCGCTCAAGGGTGAGTCAACTGCTGGATTTGCTTTGCGACAAATCCTGCCAATTGAGTAACCAGAGTGCCAAACATTGTGTGTCACTTCCTGTTCTGAAAGGACATCCATGGATACTTAATGCACTGTGTCATTCACCTTATTTCAAGCCTCCTTACTATCATGTCCCATTTGTTCTTCCTCTTGAACTTTGTGACAAACTGAGTTCATGTGCTTACGGTTTCCAAAGAAGAGGGGTTTTCCTTCCAAGGGATGCTTATACCAATGTGGATGTGAGTTAAATCACAAGTTTTGAGAACCACTCAGCATACAGCTAACAAAGCAAAGAGTCTGAAATTCAACTTAATGCAATTCTTGGAGGGTACCTTTTTGCCCACTCTGATACAGGCAGACTACTTAGTGTAAAATTATAAAACCACCACACAATAAGATACAGGAAAACAACCCTACAAGTATGCAACAAATTGCTATGTAAAGCAAAGGGATTCGTAAAACTTTTGCTATATATCAATTCCTAGGTTGCCACACTTAGACTGGGTTCAGACAATTGTGATGAGAAAAGAAGCCATTGTAGCTTTTCCCTCCAGCCTCTGTGTGTGCCCCACATGTGACCGCCATTTGAATATTCCCCCGCCCTGCAGCACTGGTTGGCGTGTCATCTGAACTCAGCATGCGGCACGGTGTGTGTGTGGCTTCATGCCCACACTACAACCCATGACTTGCAGTAGGGGTTGTAGGGAGAGTATGAAGCCATCCCCCCCGCGCTGTGATCCAGTTTGGATGACACCCCAACCTGTGCTGCATGTTGGTCATGCGTACAGAACACACAGGGGTGGAAGGAGATGCCCAAATGGCTTCTTTTCCCATCATGATCGTCCTAACAAGCTGTTAGTCACAGGGCTCATCCTAAGCACGTTTACTAAGAAGTAGGCCCTACTGTATTCAGTGAGGTTTATTCCTAGGTATGTGGGCATAGAACTGCAACCTTAGTTTTGCTTCCTGTTGACTACCAAGTTGGCCTCCCTTACAAAGGATTGATCCAAGGAGCCCAGTTACACATGCAAACCCCAAAGACACATACAGTGAAAAATCCCAATTTTCTCAAATTGCAGTCCTCTGTTCAAGAGTGCAATTGTTTCTTTTACATTCAGGAGAGTTTTAAAAGTCTCTTGCAATGCAACAGGGGAGGGTGGAGGGGGGTTTGGTAAAATGAGGAAGAAAATGCCAATTTGCATGCAGATCTCCCCATACGCATTTCTGGATCTGAGCCAGAAATTCAAACTAAAAAGAGGGGGGGGGGGGGAGGTGAAGGGAGAAAGTCATATAAAGGCAACAGAGGAAGCCAAATAATTCTTCACTGAAACCCAACAACATTTAATGGAATAACTGCAATATTGACAATTTGTACCACAGTTTTTATTTTTGTCATAATTGTTTAAAGAGGGTTCCTTACAAATTCAACTCAATGAATCTGCAAGCACTCCCTCCATTACAGTAAAACCTCAAGTGCAATCAAACTGGTAAATCAATAACATTGCACTTTCTTGGTGTTTTATTCATAACCCTTCAAATGTCTTCCATTAAACCGGGGGAGGGGGGAGAGAAGGAAGAAGTCAGTCACCAAAAGAATGCTCATGCCCTGAATTTCACAAGTTTCTTCCTAAAGTAAAACTTGAAAT
This sequence comes from Anniella stebbinsi, assembly GCA_029215795.1. Taxonomy (NCBI): domain Eukaryota; kingdom Metazoa; phylum Chordata; class Lepidosauria; order Squamata; family Anniellidae; genus Anniella; species Anniella stebbinsi. The sequence goes on from JARDYH010000001.1 coordinate 369,391,989, forward strand.
TACTTTATTCGCATTAGATATTGAAAGGAAAGACTGTTCTATTTGTAGTAGGGATGTGTATCGTATCGTTAAAATGTACGATACCGCTACGATATGCTCTTTATCGTGCATGCGGTTAACGATAATGATACAATAGGAAACCCTACAATAATTATCGGAGACGATAAAAAATCCTACGATAATTATCGTATTTTATCGTTTTATTGGAACGCTCTTTCTCTTTTGCCGCCACATGGACGGAGCTAGAAGGTGGGGTGTGTTTGATGAGACTGACAGATTCAGTGACCAATCGTGCAGCAAAGATTCCAGCAGGCTCCAATCACAATGTTGGAGGAGGGCTTAAGGATATCCCCACATAAAACCCCCACACTTGGTGTTCCAGCTCTGTTGGGAATTAGGCGTTGAGGGGAGAAGGGTGGATTTTGTTGGAGCTTTGTCCTGGCTCCTGAGTCTTATAGTTACTTGGTGGTGAATTGTTGGAGATTCACTGTAGTATTGCATCTTTGTGTCTCAGGTTCGTTTGGCTGTGCATTGCTTGTGTGTTTGAGACTTTGAGTTATAATTTTTTTCTGGTTGGTTTGATTGAAGGGTTAGGTTAGCATGAGTGGGGGTACTGTGACTGAGGGAGTGTGTTTTGTCCTCGTCCCTGTTTAACTTTCTTTTAAAAATAATAATAATATATATATATATATTTCCCTCCCTCTTTCTCTTTCTCTGGGGGGGGGGGTGTTTGCTTGATTGACTGTGAGTGTGCTGGTGTGTCGTGTAGCCTGCTACACAGGATATGTGTGGTCAAAGCAGCACACAAACTCACAAACTATGGGCAAAGCATACATCGTAATTATTAATTGCAATCACTTTGTAGCAGTATGAAACGCGGCTCTGAGGCGCACCTTGGGCGAGGTGGGTCTGGGTCTAGGAGAGATGCTGTTGCTACTGGGGGCCATTCTGGGGTGGCTGTCTCTCCCTCTCACACATTTTATTTCTTTTTTAAAGACACTGCTCCATCCAGTGTTTCCAGTCTGGAGGGACTGCTATAGTGAGCCTTGAGTTGAGAGACTCCTGTATTATTATTTTTCGTCACTACGTCCCTGGGTCGTGGAGTCCATTACTGAGGGACTGCAGAAGCAACCCCCCTCACACATTTTTTTTTTTAGACTCTGGTCCAGGCAATGTGCCTACCTCTACCCTGAACATGACTTATATTAATTTGGCAATGTGCCTCTACCTCTACCCTGAACGTGACTATTCCCCCTGCTCCAGCCAATGTGCCCACCTCTACCCAGAACGTGACTTTTATTTGCCACTGCTCCAGCCAATGTGTGCAGCTCTGACATGAAGAACTGCCCACCTGCCTGCACGGGCAGACTGGGTCATTTTAATTTTCAAGCACGATGAGGTCAAGGCGGTGCATGAGGGTTGTTTTGATGGGATCCTCCAGGTTTCCTCGCTACCTGGGGTATCTCCTGGCCCAATGAGGCCCTGCCTGCTAAGGCTGGCTAAAATAAATATAACTGTAATGCCTGTGCTATTCCCCTACCCCCCAATCCTTTTATTTTTTCATTTGTACTTAGACATGCGTGGCCTAATCTAGAGTCAAGGCAGCAGTTCTACTGCTGAAGAATGCATCCACTCTCACTGTGCCACGCACGCATAGGCGCAGATAATAATAATATTCTTTTAAGTTTTTTTTAGTTTTAGTGGGATCCATCCTGCAGGTCGGTGCGCTTCCGGGGTATCTCCTGGCCCAATGAAGCCCTGCCTGCTAAGGCTAGCTCTAAAATAAATGTAACACCCGTGCTATTCCCCTACCCCCCAATCCTTTTAATTTGTAGACATGCATGTCCTAATCAATGAGACAAGGCAGCAGCAGTTCACCAGCTTCTGGTTAACACATTTTACTTTTATGACTGCATATGGAAGGCACTGCCTAGGTTTATCCACAGGTTTTGAAAGTTCATTGTATTCATAAAAATATACCTATAAGTCTCAGCAGTAGCAGCATGGAGTGCATTACCGGAAACAGTGCATGTTGTTGAGAGCTTACTTCCGAGTAACACCTGCAGATGTGCGTCTGAAATTGGGCACAGATGAGTCCCCTCAAGGCCATCTGTGAGATGCCCATGAGTACTGGACGATGACATCTCTTGAAAAAGGGACCACATTTCAGCTACCTGAAACAGTGTATTTGAAAGCCTACTTCCAAGTAACTCTTGCACTGATTGTTCTAAAATTTGGCACACAAGACTAGCAACACTAAGTCTGCCCTGTGACCAAGTTTCAAACCTGCAACTTGGAAAATTAAGAAGTTTAGGCCTTTCTGACTCAAAAATCAACTCTAGAGTAGAGTCTCTAGGGCAAATGGCGAAACGATATAATATCGGATTTCCGGTAATTATCGGAAATACGATACGATACGGTTCACCTACGATATAATTGGAGACAATAATTTTTTTGGTCCGAAATTCCGATAACGATACGATATTTTCGGGCGTGCACATCCCTAATTTGTAGGGATTAACTTCAATGAAAAACAGACATCTGAAAAGTTTAAAGATCAAACAACCTCTGAAGTCACAATATAAAAATAACACTGCCTCTTTCAAAAAGGAGGGATGAATTAAATATAGTGAAATACCTACAGATGAAGCAGAAAGGATCAAACCTAGAGAAGCCTCCTCCAACCCACATCCAAATGGCTTAGGTGGTTTTCAATAGCACTTCTCCACCTGTTACCACTTAATCAGAAAATGCAAGTATGTCCACACCAGACTGCGGCAATATTCCACACTGAACGTGGCAGATAGCACATTCAAAAGGGATAAAGTCACAAAGGGGTATAGTGGAAATGGCCAACAGAACTTATATAAATAGCATTATAATTCCATTCAGCCCTATATTTGTTAAACATGGAACAGGAACTCAGTATACCAATTGTCTGACAGAATACTAGCCCCACACTGAGCAGTTTTACATATACTCATAGTTTTAGCACCCCTTTTTATTCCAATTGGTAGTACTATTACAGCTATGAGAAGCACCGCAACAGGGAGATTCAGTGGGCAGTGGGGAGGCACACTGTACTCAGAGATGCAATCCCACCCCAAACTCTTGCTCACATAGGGCATTCAGCAGGTCCATACCCTCAGGAGGATGGACCACATACAAAATTAAGGTACAGAAGCCCCAAACTAGCATGCCTATTTTATATGCACAAAAGTGTTCTTCACCAAGGCTTCTGCAGCTGGGATGCCAAACGGATAGGGTATTAAGAGGGAATGAGCAAGGGAAAGAGTCTTCCCTCTTTCATGTACACTTATCTTGCTCCCATCACCCTTAACTTCCTAATCCAATCTGAGATGCCAGACATGTAGATGAGAAACAGGATTGCTGAACAGGGATAGGATTGTTCTTGCTCATCAGCTCAGTGTTCCTCTAGCTTTCCAAGCCAAAGACAAACACCCCTCTGCTCTACAGCCTCTTTTCCATGGCTGGTGAAAGCAGTGTGGTTCAGTACATTACACACACAGAACCACAAGCAGAAGACAGTTCTTAACTTCCATAACTGTGCAATGCGGAGATATGATGAAGTTAACCTATTAAAAGGAAATGGATAAATTCTTGAATGTTGCTTTCTAAGCTTGCATCCCAGTATCCAATATCTCTTAGGATAATCAAAGGGGGGAGGCATAAAAAAAAACCTCCTTATTCCACTATCCATCCATCCCTGAAAGCTTAGTACTGATAGTCAACAACTTGAAACCAAGTGCAGCAAGACAGCAACATTATGCATAGCAAGGATAACAATCCAAGGCTACAAGCAGGAAGTTTATTCTTGAAGTCCATTAATTAACCAGTGTTAAAATAACTGCACTGGCTGCCTGTTAGCTACCCAGCCGCATACAAGGTCATGCTATTATCTTATAAAGCCCTAAACAACTTGGGATCAGGATACCTAGCAGACCGCCTTCGCTTATATACACCCAGGTGACATTTACGATCATCAGAGGAAGCCTTGCTCGTCATTCCGACACAAAGAGAATGTCGCCATGAAGAACCTCGGTGGCAGGGCCTTCTCTGTAGCGGCACCCACCCTTTGGAAAACCCTCCCTCATGCAGTTTGAGAGGCAGAAAATCTTTTAAACACCTCCTAAAAACATATCTTTTAGACAAGCATTCCCTGCACTATAACTTATTCTGGAAACAAAGCCCTATGAGGAGAGATTGAAAGAACTAGGCATGTTTAACCTGGAGAAGAGTAGACATGATAGCACTCTTCAAATACTTGAAAGGTTGTCACACAGAGGAGGGCCAGGCTCTCTTCTCAATCAACCCAGAATGCAGGATGCGGGATAATGGGCTCAAGTTACAGGAAGCCAGATTCTGGCTGGACATCAGGGAAAACTGCCTGACTGTTCGAGCAATACGACAATGGAACCAATGACCTAGGGAGGTGGTGGGCTCTCCCATATTAGAGGCATTCAAGAGGCAGCTGGACAATCATCTGTCAGGGATGCTTTAAGGTAGATTCCTGCATTGAGCAGGGGGTTGGACTCGATGGCCTTATAGGCCCCTTCCAATTCTACTATTCTACAATTCTATGATTTTATGTGACTTTTAAAGTTTTAATTGTAAACTGCCCAGAGAGCCTGGGCAGTATAAAAAAATTATATATATATATATATATATATAACCTGTTCCACAGAAAACCTAGTCAACAAAGTGGTCTGAAAAAAATAATTAATAAATCTTTGAACTCATCCACTAAGCAATTTAAGAGCATCTCAATCTCTTTGCCAATCCTAACTATGCAGTGTACCACAGTTATGACAACTCTACAACAACAGCTGCTAAAGCAAACTAACTGAAGTTTAGTAACTGCCACCTACTAAAGTAATTGGCATTTTCTTTGAAGGCAAACTAAGGGGAAACCAAAGATGCCTTAACAATCAGTGTTGTTTTAAATAACCAAAGCAAGGTGGGTTCAATCAATCCCTTTCCACCAAACTGCCACTTTTGCAGGATTCTGTGGTAGGTCCTTGATATATTAAGAAATAGGCTGTATTATATCTGAACTGTCCTCAGATGTATAGCTTGGTATTTTCTTGCTGTCAGTGATCCTAAACATGTTTACTCAGTGGGATTTGAAATTTGCTTAGGATTGCACTCCAACATTCTGATAAGAGAAATGCCCACTGCAGATGTACTCTCATTTTGATTAGAATCTCCTCCTCCAAAAACAGATGGATGTTTCTAGTAAACTGAACAAGTCAGTAAAAACTGGGATGTTTATAGAATTAACGAGAAGATGCATACAGAGTACTTCTACTCCAAACACACATTGGTATCACAAGACTCTTCAGAACAATTTGATAAACAGGATGGACAAAAAGACAACAGAGAATACAGTATTTCAAAGTTTGCATTTACAGCCAGTTCCATTTAAAGGTCTGTTTAACAAAATTTAGTTTAAACACACATATTTCAGTTTGGCTTGTAGAAAGGACTTCACCTCAAACATGATTTACTGCACTACATGAAACAAAAACTGTTTAAAAAATAAGTAACAAAAAGAGTACACCAACAGTTGGATAGATTTTTTCCCTATTACTGTCTAATAGAGAGCGCTGTCTGCACATCTTACACCTTGGATCCAAAGTGGCAGATCAGACATTGTTAGTACAGTGCTTCAAGAGTATATAGAAGATGAGGGCAGCATCAGTGTTGAGTCACCTCTGCACTACAGTGTTCCTGTATAGCTGAAATTGGTACAGGGTCAAGTGAAACGCAAATCAGCACATGGCAAAGAGATTAACAGGCAGACATTAAGGTTTGCTCGTGGGTTCGTTGTGTGAGTCTGGGGTTTTCTGCACACTCCTACAGGTAACTTCAGCTCTTATCATTTGACAGGAGAACCATGATTTAAGAAACTATGAAGCAATCTCCATTATTTAGATTTTGCAATGAACTGCAAGGGCTATTAAACAGAAGTGGAAGCATCAATTACTTAAATGTATGCCTGCTTCCCAACGGGGTGCATTTTTGCACAACCTGTTTCTGGAGCTCAGTCAAATCCACTGCATCTTCTTATGAGAATGGCTGGCTGATGTCTGAATTTCAAGTAACTTTTATCTGTTGAAGGCATCTTAAGAGCAAGCTCTCTCCACCAGATTCCATCCTATACTTGAGCAAATTATACTACTACTAGCCTGGAATGTTAGAATCTTGTATTAGGCCAACAGGACAATTTTGGGATTCAGCTGGTGTACCACCCACTTGCTACCCAGCAATCTGAGCTGACAGAGATGGACTTTGATGTGATGCTGAGGCTGCTGATTTGGGGGGGCATCAATATTCATGCCAAGGGCACCTTGTCTGGGGCAGCTCAGGATTTCATGGCTTCCATGACAATCATGGGACTGTCCAAACATGTCATCAGCCCAACACATATAGCAGAGCACACTCTATAGAGTTGTTGTTTTTTTAGCCAGTCAATGGGATAGTGATCTGAAGGTGTGGGACTTTGAATCTGTTCCTTTATCATGGCCAGATCACCTCCTGTTGACATTTAGACTGACAGCAGACTTCTCCCTCTGCAAGGATGGGGGCCTATTAAGATGAGCCACCCCCAGAGGCCAAAGGATCCAGATGGTTTCCAGAAGGCTCTAGGGAGGTTTTCCAGCTGATATGGCTGGCACTCCTGTCAAAACCTTGGTCAATCTGTGGAACACAGAAATGATCCGGTCAGTTGATATAATTGCTCCTGAGCACCCTCTGCAATATAGCCTGTACAGCTCCATGGTATACGCTGGCAGATGAAGACTGGGGGGGGGGGGGGGGGGAGTGTAACTTGGATGAGTTTCAGTTGGTGCAGCTCAAGGACATGGACAAGGTGCTTTGATAGGTTCATTCTGTAGGGAGAAAACTAAAAGGCTAAAATTCCAGAGATCCTGGTATTAAATACTCAGGCACACCCATCTCAAATAACCTCAGTTTGGCCCAAGTGTCATAGGTGCAGGTGCGCTTGAGGATTCAAGGCAGAATGTTTGTATTCACCCAGATTACACTTAGAACTTAAAACATCTACTCAAACTTTAAAATTAAATGTATTTTATTAAAGAAAAGACAAAGTTTAACACAGTCACAAACCTTTCACCCAAGCAAAGGAAAATGACATACTCACAAATCTTGTAGGTGTATACCCACAAATTCTGCATCATTCATACTGACTCTGCAAAGGAGCTCTTTCTCTGCAAAGGGAATTCCATCTCTCTCAGGCAAAATCAAGGCGGCTCAGAGCAACGTCCTGGATCTCATGCCCAAGGGAAAGGAAAGACATCTTCCTCCTCTGTATTCAGTTTTAAAAAACCTGGGGACACTAAATTGCAGTGGCTCCACTCCTCCTTGGATGGATGGCTCCAGAAGATGGTGCATGAGGAATGTTGTTTGGCCACATGGATGCTCCAACATTGGGTTCCTCAGGGTCATTTTTTGTTCCCCATGCCATTTGTCCTCATTTCCATGAAACCGCTTAGTGGAGTCATCCAGAGTTTTGGAGTGCACTGTCATCAGTATCCTGATGACACACAGCGCTACTTATCCTTTTCATTCTCAACAGGTGAGATTGTGGATGCGCTAAATCAATGCCTGGCTGCAACAATGGAATGGATGAGGGCTAATAAGATCAATCCAGACAAGACTGAGGTGTTGACAGTGGGTGATTCTTCTGACTAGATGGAGGGTGCTCAGCCTGTTCTGGATGGGATTACACTCCCCTTGAAGGAGCAGGTTCTTAGCTTGGAGGTTTTCCTTAGGTGGCCTCAGTGGCACAGAGTGCCTTCTACCAGCTTCATCTGGTGGCCCAGCTATACCCCTATCTGGCCAGAGATAACCTGACTTCATTAATCTATGCACTGGTAATCTCCAAGTTAAGATTACTGCAATGCATTTTACATGGGGCTGCCCTTGAAGACTACGGAAAAGCTGCATCTTATGTACAATGCGGCAACCAGATTAAAATTTTTAGACTATATTTTATTATAATGTTGTATCATGTAATGTTTGCATAATGTTGTGGCTTGTAATTTTTGTTGGTAACTGCCCAGAGAGCTTCAGATATTGGAATGAAATTAGAAAATAATAATATACAAAAATAAACTCAACATCAGTGACACTCAAAGTAATGCTTATTATTGGCTTATTCATTGCGGAAGGGATCGTAGCAATTCTTCTTTTAACATTTCTAAAAGCTGAACAAGTTTAAGTGCTGAGACATGTAATCACCTCAAGCCATTGCTTTTACAACCAAGCACAAAACTATTATTGAAACATATTTGTACAGCTCCAAAGCCACGTCACGCCTAAGAGTCCTTCATGTAAAACCAAGCTTCCTTTTGAACCAAGTATTTATATCTGCTTTTCCTTCCTTATTACATCAGTATGAAATCTTAGTTCAGTACAGGATGGCTTTTTTTTAACTTCATCAACCATGACTTATGTGCGCAGCTAGCCAATAAATCAACTATTTACACAGTATCAGAAGTGTGCTGGGGAGCTGATATGGATATTATTATGATATGGAGCTTCAACGGCATTATTAAGGAAGGAACACATCAGATTACCAACTGTATAAACCTCAACATCTTTGCTCAGGAAATTTAGCACTGATGTACTGTATGCTCCTCAAAATGAGGAACATATTGGTGCAAACTCATTGCACATAATATGCCAAGCAGCACTGCCCCAATTCAATATCCACTCAATTCAGTGGGGCTTCCATGGCAACATAACTTGCTGTAAAGCAGCAATCATGTCCATTACCAGGTGGCACGCAGGTATAGAATATGATACGCCTTATGCAGCCTACAATGTAACTAGTGCTCATCTACAACAAAATATTAACACCTTTCGGGGCTTATACTGAATAAAAACAGTTAACAGCCTGGGAGGAAAGGGCAAAACATTAACAGTCTGTCAACCAATGAGTAACTACTATTCACAGGAAGGCTTGAACGAAAGGCCTGGTACACCAGTGAGCTGGAAGAAATTGTTACTTACTGCAGGTGTAATTATCTGTGAGACTGCAATATAAGGCATAACACCAGACAGTATTGTCCGCAACACACAGAGCTACTTGTCTAAGAGAAGTGGTCAGTTCCAATGCTACACAACCCTTCCAGAATGCCAGACATCAAGTAAAGAAGGAATGGACATTTCAATTAAATCTTAGCTACAGAACAGCAAAATGTTCTTGCAAAATTGTTTTTAGTGTTTTTGAGCCCAGGCACAAATCCTTCTACCTGGCACTTAGTCTAAATTCATACCAACTGAACATTTTAAGAGCCAAAAGACAAGGAACAGCAACCCATAATAGAGCATTATCCATGAATTTTGCAGAGATTTAAAATCTTTGGGAAATCTCCCCAATTTTTTTTCAATTAGAAAAAAACAAGCCTAGATTGCTTCAGTTACTTACACCACATTTCTGGTACTATATTTGCAGCCCACCCGTCTCAGAAGATAAGAGCTTTTGAAGGTCGAAGAGGAACAAGCCAGCTATGGCTCCTTGCGTGGCAACCATAGGATAATCAAAATGTGAGTTTAAATGGCAAGTAGAGTTGTATTAGATGGCTCTTTTCCAACTTGCTTGTACTGTTGCAATTGAAATGGGGTCACCAAAGATCAGACAGCAAGAATTCCCCACGAAGCTTGTACACGCAAGCACATTATTCAATATTAGCAGGCTGAAATGGGGTCACCAAAGATCAGACAGCAAGAATTCCCCACGAAGCTTGTACACGCAAGCACATTATTCAATATTAGCAGGCTGAAATGTATAAGGGCCAGCTTACACTATCGCCAGAAGTGGCAAAAGCTTTCACACTAGATGGTTTTATTTCAGGCTTCACATTTAGATGCTGTCCTGTAAAGAATGCCCTGTACATTAAAAAAATAGCATATCAGACTTCTAGCTGACATACAAGTTTTGTACATTTTGTGTTTAAGTACTCCAACACACAACTCCTACTTGCAACACTAATTTGCAGCCTCTAGTTAAAGCATTCCAGGAAAAGCTTGAAAACGGTTCTGCTGATTGTATAAACGGGCCTTTAGATTTAAGCACTTGTATGTTGAAATCAGTCACAACTCTCTGGATTCAGCTGTGCAGGCATTATATAATAATGAATTAAGGCAGAGAAGCAAAAAAGAAAGACAAAATAATTGTTTTTCTCACTACCTGGGATCAATCAGTCCCCTGGCTTGCCATATCATTGCCTACAATGAGCATTGTGTGTCCCTATGAAAACTGATCATATTTGTATTCAATTGAAGTGTTGTAAAGAAACACAGTTACCACCATATGAAGCAGGAAAGACTTGGGGACAATTATGGCAAACCAGTAGCAGGAAAGTTAAAGAGATCCAGCAATTCTGATGTGGCCTACAAGCACTTGATGTTGATCTCTGGTTCCTCTAACAAAAACGAAGCATTTAAAAATAGCTATGGGTTTCTGAAACCAGTCCCATGTGTGATGCAAATATGCAATTTCATTTCTACGCCCACCTCCTCTGCCTTCCAGCATTCAAAGAAGCACCAAAGCAATGAGGAGGCCACACCTTTCCCCCTAGTTATTACAACTTACCAAGTTTTTCCACCAGTTTCAGCATGACGCCACCAATGTGGATTTCCCCAGTGACCCTCAGAGTTACATCTCTGTTCAGGTCTGTGACATGGACATTTAACTCCCACGTCCCGTCCGCGTAGCAGCCATCTGGCATCCGTATACCGTCCAGAGCCATCGTTCCTCCTTCCTGCAAGAAGGAATCAGAGGAAATGGCATTCATTAGCTAAGCAGAAGCCTCATGTGCTCAGTTCACAAGCCTCTCCCCTGCTTCCCAACTGAGTGAAGAGAATCACAGCGACCAGGGGAGGGGGGGGGGGGGGAGAGCAGGAAGAAGCAAAATCCAGCGAAGGCAAACATGCTCCCTAAAGTCAACTACAGCAAGGCTGAGAGCTCCTAACGCAGCTCAATTTACAAAGAACTTAGTAAGGCAATTGGTGGGGGAGGGCAGAGCCTGACTACAAACTTCCAGCTGCCCAACAACAACAAGGAGTGCGCAAGCTTGAAGGGAATGCAAACTGAAACCTTATTTAGCCCCAACTCTGCCTGGTATATTTAAAGACGTTACTACAGCATCCCCCTATTCAGCACTTCACTTGCAACACATCAATCCTTTCTTTATTTGTTTAATGTTCACATACACTACCCATACCATCACTTTTTAGCTGGTTACCCAACAATGACGCAACATACTTCCCCTACCCTGTTTAACACATATCGTGTGTTAAAACTATTCCGGGGAAAGCAACTAGCCCATCAGGGCAACTCACTCCATATAGACATAACAGCCTCCTTGATCCCCTGTCCTTTACTATTCACCCTTCCCTCCTAAAAAATATACATAGATGGGTTTTTGGTTTTTTTGCATACACATAATGGTCTGTATCCAATGTTAGTCTAACTCAAGCCTTATTCATTTTAATGGGTCTACACGAAGTAGGACTAACACTGGATACAACCCACTATGTAAAATCCTTACAGGTTCGCAGTGATATTTTAAAGATCTTTCAAAGTAACTCTACGAAGAGCCTTAAGATTTATTTTTTATTTATTTTTTTGAAAACTTGTCCCGCAAACTTGAGCCCCGTCTGAAGGGAGCAAGGCAAGCTTTAGTCCCGTTGTGTAGGAACGAGGCGCAAAGAAAGAGAAAAGAGAAACCGAGTAACACACGTGTCCAAAATAATCTCCGCGGGTTGGGATGTGTGTTGGGACTATGACAGCACGCAGCAATGGGCGACTACGTTTTAAACCGCAAAGCAGGCTAAGAGGGCTACCCCACTGGAAAATGCAACTAGGGGAGACTCTGGAAAGGAGACACGGGAGGGGGGGAGGATCAGAAGTGGGGGAGGAGGAGGAGAGAGAGAGAGAAACGCGCACACAGAGAAGGGGAATGAATGACTGCGCCCCTGAAAGCCACTCCAGGAGAGAGGAAGCAACGCAGCCACCTCAATAGGGACTAGGACCTCTCTCCTAATACTTAGAACCCCTGCAACCAGTTGCCGGGGAACATGGGCGAGGGGGCGGCTGTGGCCCCCTTGCCTGGGGGTTTCCCGGGGCCCGGCTGAGTGACCAGCATGCCGGACCTTGGTCCGATCGAGCACGGCTCTTCTTCTCAGGCTCTTAAAGGGGGGGGGGGAGGGGAACGTGCGCCCCCTTATCCTAACAACGTCCCCCCCCACTACACGCCCTCCCAGAGCGAGAAGACCCCACCCCACACGTACGAAGCGTTGCCGGCGCGTTTTGTGCCGCCCCCTCCCCACACATGGAGCAGCGGTGACGTGGAGGGAGAGAGGAAGAGCGCAGGGGACCCCTCCTCATATTCCTCCCTCCCTCCCTCCACAGCCTAGAAAGGGGAGTGGAAAGCGGGGGGACTCCCCCGCCCCCCTCTCTCTCTGCACCCCTCACCCTTCCTCCCTCGCACCCCTTGCGCCCGGCTCCGAGGTACCTGCGCGTGTGAACGTCCCTACAGCGGGGCTGCGAATGAAGACCGAAGAGCCGCCGCCGCTGTCCTTTCCTCTCCCGTTTCCGAAGCCGCTTCGCTTCACTTCTCCTCCCCTGCGGACGCCGCCAGTCAGCCAGGACAGGAGCCGCCACGGCCGCCGCCCCCTAGAAGCCTTCCCCGCCCCCGGGGGCGCCGCCTGAGGGGGATTGCGTGAGGAGGAGGAGGAGGCGGGGAAAGGCTGGCAGGCGGCGAGGAAGGCCCGGCCGCGGCGGGAGGGGGAGGAGAGGGGAGGGGGTGAGGGAGGCGCTGCCCTTTTATGGAAGCGAGGGGGAGCGGGGCCAACATCCGGGACTCCCCCACGAGCGGCGGGCGGGAAGGGAGGGCGACGGCGGGGGCTCCTGGCCCGCGCGGGGGAGGGGGGGGCGCGCGCGCGGGCGGAAAAGCGCGGGAAGTGAGCGCTGAGGCGTTCTCCTCTTTCGCCTCGTACTGGGGGAGAGAGGGGGGAGGGGCGCGGCAGGAGATACCCCCCCTCCTCAGGGTGCCTTTTAAAACACACACAAGATACACGCACAATGCCGGTCTGGATTCGACCTCACTCACGAGTAGGCCCGTGGACATTGATAGGACTTGAGGCGGCCCCTAAAGCGAAGCCCCTTTGGTTTCCATGGGGGCCGCGCTTCGGTGGGGGGGACTAAGCCGGCGCCTAGCCAGTTTTATTTGTTATTTGTGTGGCTGAACGTACATTATAACGGTCTCGTGGCCGTTGTCTCTCAGGTGTGCGCTTGAAAAGGAGAGACGGCTTGGCACCTGACGGGAATGTGGCCCATTTGGTCCTTTTTTCGTCCCCTGGTTCAGTGACGGACACCAGCTGAGCCAGCCTGGTAGGGTGACCATATGGAAAGGAGGACAAGGGCTTCTGTGCCTTTAACAGTTGTATAGAAAAGGGAATTTCAGCAGGTGTCATTTGTGATTCCCTCTTCATCCCAACAGTTAAAGGTGCAGGAGCTATACTAGAGTGGTACAAAAGAGGGCAGGGCTCCTGCAGGGGATTTCACCAGGTGTTGCTTGCATACAAATGACACCTGCTGAAATTCCCTTTTCTATCCAACGGTTAAAGATACAGATAGAAGCCCTTGTCCTCTTTTCCATAGGGTCACCCTCGTGGTGGGGGAAAGGAGCCACCCACTTCTAGCCTTCCCTAACCTGGTGCCCTCCAGCATGGCTGGCTGGGGGCTGCTGGGAGTTGTGATCCAACACCTATGGAAGGCACCCGGTTGGATGAGGCTGTAATACTCACCTGGTCCAAGATTAGGGATGGGAGGACCCACAGTATTTAGAAAATCGCAAATGAAGGGCACCTTGGGACTTGCAGGGAAGAAGTGTTTGTTGTGTGCTTCACAATAAAAGTAATACAACAAAGCGCGCCCCCACCACCACCCCAGCAAGACCATAAAGTCTATAGTCTAAAATTACCTCGCTGCACCACTGATCTAGGCTGTGATCTTGGAAGGGGAAAGTGCTCTCGAATGTTTGGTCAGCAGTGGCAATGGTTGGAATGAGAGTTCTATCTGCATGTGGGGTGAGTGCCTCCCCTACGTGGGAGACACATTGTTCCCTGCTATTGAGGCGGAAGATTGTTACACTAATAAGTTTCACCTATCAGGGCTCCAGGAAGTGTTAGCAATGTGCTCGAGTTTCCATGCCTCTTTTGGAAACAGGCAGGTTTGTGCACAGTGCTCCATTCTGGGGCAAAGCGCACTTTCTCCCTGGTTCCTCTCACCAGAGTTCTCCCATACTCTTAAGTGCACATGACTTGAGGCCAGAGAGGAGGTATATCCTCGGGCTGCCCACCCTGCCATCTGAATAATGGGTTCAGGAATTCCCCTGTGGGATTTATATACAGGGGTTGGTGTTCTGTGATAGGCTGCTACTCTGTCATGGAGATGCGTAGGGCTGCCATTGTTGGGGCAGAGGTTGTTTTCTATCCCTGTACCCTCTCCAGTTAACTCAATGGGTGGGAAATTCTTTGTCTCTGGTCTGTGGTAGGCATAAAGATGTGCTATCCATGGGGTAAGGCTGTGGTCTGGAGGAGTATAGTATTTGATGTAAGGGGCTCTCTTCCATTATGCCACCTCCATCCTGTTATGTCTGTTCCACTGGTGCATCATCACCAGCATAGCAGATGCTGCTGCAGCATAGTCCACTGGTGGAACGGAGCAGTTGTGCAGACATATCTTTTGTGGCTAGTGTAAGAGGATGACTGCCATATCCTATGAGATTATATATATATATATATATATATATCATAGCTTTCCCCAACCTGGCACTCTTCAGATGTGTTGGATTGCAGCTGGCTGGGAATGATTGGAGTTACAGTCCAGCACATCTGGAGGACACTAGGTTGGGAATGGCTAAGTTATATCCTGTCAACTGAATCCTATGACCTGGGGTCTCTTCAGTACAAGGTTGTGCCCTAAAGAGGTATTTGTGGCCAGAGGGGTGTGGGTGTATTCCTCTTTACACCACACCCTGACTCACAAAAATACGCCATGCTCTGCTCCATTGAGAAGTCAAACCCTGCCACACAACCTAACATAGGATCAAGCAGCACCTAAATGCACAATGGATCTAAGCGCACTTAGCTCTGCCTTGGACGGTGGCCTATTTGGCAACCTTCTAACAATGAAATTAACAAAAACAAATGCTAAAACTTCTAATACTGTTGAACAGGAAGGAGAGAGATCCCTGTGGGTCAGAAAGGCAGGGATGCCTGTTGGGGAAAGTGGGCAGAGAAAAAAATAGGCACCGAAGGAAGTTTGGAAATTTCAAATAAAGGCAGAGCTGTTTGGATTTTGCTCAAGGTTAGAAAAACTATCCAAATTGCACCATAAAACAACCAAATTCTGCAACATGCATCAGTTATGTAAACTGAGTTCATAGCCTATGTTTTATCTATTTGAGGATACAGTCCTATGAACACTTACTGGAGGGTGGGAGGGGGTCAGCCTTGTTGAACACAGTGGGATTTAATTCTGAGTCAACATACATTATGGTGGGACATGGGAGAGGACTTTCTCTGTTGTGGCACCCTGGTTGTGGAATACCTTTCCCTTGGAGGCCCAACTGGCGCCAACGGTGGTTTTATTTCAGCACCAAGTTAAAACAAGGCTTTTTATCAACGCCTTTGAGGGCTAAATTCTCCATGGTTGCACATAGTTTTGATTGTTTTTCATTGTTCCTATTGCTTTTTTAAAAAATCTACTGGTTTTAATTTGTTTATGTTTTAATACTGTTTTAGCTGTGTGTATTATTTATTGTTTTACATTGTTCCGATTTTATCTGTACAGCACCCTGAGATCCCAGTGATATAGGGCGGGATACAAATGTTTTAATAAATAAATAAACATGCACAAGATTGCACTGTGAGTCTTTATTTATGTTTGCTGCACCTTTCCAAAATGCACAAGGCAGCTCACAGTCTTGCATAATATTTGCATATTTTGTTTATGCCAGTCACTGGGAGGGGCAAGGATCTATGTGAGGCCCTGGAAGTTTGTCCCTGATGAAGTTACCCCCACCCCCAATATGAATTGTTTGCACCTATGCTGACTGTCATCAGCTGTTCCATCACTTAGGCTGCAATTGTGTTTATTTGTTTAGTTAATCAATTTATATATTGCTTACCATATCTAAAAAAATACATTGTAGTGGTTTGCAACAGCAAAAAGTAATAATAATTACAAAAGCTGATTAGTTAAAATGTTTAAAATATTTGAAACCAAAACTGAAACCACAATAAGTTCTAAACAAACTATACACACCCTCACCAAAGACTCCTGAGCAAACTTAGCAGTCATGGAATAAGAGGAAAGGTCCTCTTATGGATCAGTAAGTGGTTAAAGAACAGAAGGCAGAGAGTAAGAATAAATGGTAAATTCTCCTAATGGAGGGAATTAAATAGTGGGGTCCCACAGGGATCTGTATTGGGACCAATGTTTTCCAACTCGTTCATAAAAGTTTGCTGATGACACCAAATGATTTCAGGTGGTTAAAACACAAAGGGATTGTGAAGAGTTCCAAAAGCTGGGAGAGGGGCATCCAAATGGCAGATGCGGTTCAATGTAAGCAAGTGCAAGGTGATGCACATTGGGGCAAAAACAACCAACTTCAACCTGATGGGATCTGGGCTAGCGGTGACTGACCAAGAAAGAGACCTTGAGGTTGTGGTGGACAGCTCGATGAAAATATCAACCCAGTGTGTAGCAGCTGTAAAGAAGGCAATCTCCATGTTAGGCATTATTAGAAAAGAAATTGAGAATAAAACCCAGTATCATACTGCCTTTATACAAATCTATGGTGCAACCACTCTTACAATACTGTGTGCAGTTCTGGTCACCAGACCTAAAAAAGATATTATAGAGCTGGAAAAAGTGCAGAAAGGGGCAACTAAAATGAGGGATTGTTCAGCTTGGAAAAAAAGGCTAAGGGGAGACCTGCTAGAGGTGTACAAAATTATGCATGGTGTGGAGAATGTGGATAGGGAGACATTTTTCTTCCTTGCCCACAATACTAGAACCCAGCGGGGTCATCCCATGAAGCTGATTGGTGGGAGATTCAGGACAAATAAAAGGAAGGACTTCTTCGCACAATTCACTATCACAAGATGTGGTGATGGCCAACCATTTGGATGGCTTTAAAAGGGGGTTGGATAAATTCCTTGAGGAGAAGGCTATCAATGGCTACTAGCCCTGATGGCTTTGTGCCAACTCCAGTTTCTGAGGCAGTAAGCCTGTGTGCCCCAGTGGCTGGGGAACATGGGTGGGAGGGTGCTCTTACACCTGTGTCCTGTTTGTTGGTCCCTGGTCGACAGCTGGTTGGCCATTGTATGAACAGAGTGCTGGACTAGATGGACCCCCCGGTCTGATCCAACAGGGCTCTTATGTTCTTATGTTACCTTACACCAAGTCAGATTACTTTAGCTCAGTCTAGTCTAGTCTGACAGGCAGTGTCTGTCCAAGGCAGAAGCAGAGAAGGGTGTTTCCCACCACCTGCTATCTAAATGTTAACTTTCATATAAAAGCTGGTATCTCAACTAGATGTTTAACTCTACACTGAATAGCAAATTCTGATTCTGAACTTGGCTCTGGCCACAAAGAACCGAGGAGAGGTGTCCTTTAGATTTTAGTCTATGAGGTAGGTAGTAGTGAGGGTGGTTTTGACAGACACAGGGCGGAGGAACTTGTACAGGGCAAGAGACGTCTTTGCTAATGTGAGTGTAGAGATGTTTGGGATATGAGGAAGTGTGGTGTGGATGATGGGTGCAATGGCTACCATGGCCACACACTCGATGGTGGTGCATGGAATCAGTCAACGTAAGTTGATGTAGTGATCCTCAGTCTTTTGAAGATCCCAACATGTGTCAAGATGACAGATGAACAAAACCTGGCTCAACTATATGTGGTGATCTGTAACCACAGCACGTGGTTATAACAATTCAGGAATAGTCACCAAGTCCCAGACTAGCAACTTTGCTAAAATGGCTGTGTGAATGTAGCTCTTTTTTGCATGTTCAGTGAACATATGGGGGGGAGAGTCCAACCTCCATGCTTACCAGCTAAAGGTTAGAATAGAGCCTGTGCATATACAACTTAGGTGTATGTATGCTCTCTCTATGTAATCAGGAATTCCACAAAAGGCAGGTTCCCTGATCACAGGTACAAAGCCCAGGTGTGTTGATGCTTAGTTCTGTCCCGACCCTCTGCTGTATACATGATCAGAGGAAGGAGAGCTGCTACAATCCTACTCTCCCCTACATGTTTTAGTATAAACAAAGTTGTCATGTGAAAAGGGCTTCTGCACATTCAGCACACAACCAGAGCAAAGAAGATTTCAACAGCCTTGCATGATTACCATGTGCCTTGTTGTTTGTGTCTTACAAACAGGAAATTAAAATATAACAGTTCAAACTTGTTACTTGCATAACATTTCTCAGCTTAGAATATTAAAACAAAGGAGGTTTGTTGAAAAATGTAACTTCCATAATCTCTTTTGCCTCCGAGTTCTCAGTGAATTTAGACCTTACCAGTAGCTATATGCACACCATCCTAATTTGCCACTTGGACAACAGTCATCTCTCAAGATTATGGGCTTGAGTAGTTAGTTCCCATATACCTTTTAGTACAGTTTTACATCCAATTCCATGCTGCTTCTAATTTGAGATACAAAAGAAAAATTGATCCAGGGAAGCAGATATAAGTGCCCATCTAGAGGTGTTTTTTTTCTTCCTGAAAACAAAAAACAGCCCTGTGCCTAAAATATGTGAATAAATTTAGAGAGTGTTCCCATTGATTTTTTTTTGTCCCAGACAATGGAAAGTATTTAGGTAAATCAGTGTCCCATGGGTTTTTTTAAACGAAAACTGACTCAGGGAAGCAAACTTAAGTGATCTTCTAACACCATACACATGGGTTTGTTTTGGAACATTTCCAGTGGCAACCCCATGGTATGTGCAGGAAGACCCTGCCGTTCAGCCCAAAAAGAGACACACATCCCAGGCATCTCCAGCAAGTTACTTCCCTCTGTGTGGCTATGCTTGTTACCTTCTTTCATATCTTACTTAATGTGCAGTGGACGCCCAGGAGGAATGCTCTTCCTTGCTACCAAATGTGGTCCTGATCTGGCGCAGGACCCAACTTTTTACTCTGAGAAGGGTGTCCATGTTGGGCACCCACAGCCCATCAGATTTGTATTTTAAAAGAGAAACAGCCATGTGCTTGCATCCAACACTGGAACAGGTCCATCTTCCCCGCCCCCCTGCAGTTCGCCTTGTTTACTTTAAAGAAAGCAGCATGGACATTGTGGCAGAATCACCCGCAGAGGAGACACACTAAGGATAGTGTGTCTCCTCTGAACGAATGCTTGGAGGTGGTAATGGGCTGGATGAGGAAATGGGCTGGATGAGGAAATGGGCTGGATGAGGAAAAACAAACTGAGGCTGAATCCAGACAAGACGGAGGTGCTTGCTGTCAAAGGCCCCAACCTGGGTTTGGAGGTGTGTCAACCAGTTGTGGATGGGGTTACACCCCCCCTGAAAGGCTGTGTTCGCAGCTTGGGGGTACTCCTGGATCCGTCGCTCCAGATGACAGCTCAGATTGATGCGACGGCCAGGAGTGCCTACTATCAGCTTCAGCTGATACGCCAGCTGCGCCCCTTCCTAGAATTGGAAGACCAAAAGATGGTAGTGCACGCGCTGGTAACTTCGAGGCTCGACTTCTGCAATGCGCTGTACATAGGGCTACCTTTGTGCCTAGTCCGGAAACTTCAACTTGTTCAAAATATGGCAGCCAGGTTGGTCACCGGTACACCTAGGGGTGACCACATTACACCAGTTTTCAAATCACTTCACTGGCTGCCGGTCAGTTTCCGGGCAAAGTATAAAGTGTTGGTTATTACCTTTAAAGCCCTACATGGTTTGGGCCCAGGCTACCTACGGGATCGCCTTCTCCCGTACAATCCGCCCCGCACTCTTAGGTCCTCTGGGAAGAACGTACTCAAGCCAGCCAGAACTAGGCTGGCGAGTGTTACCCAGAGGACCTTCTCTTCTATGGCTCCCAGACTATGGAATGGTCTGCCGGAGGAAGTTAGACAAATTGACAGTCTTCATGAATTCAAGAGAGTCATGAAGACTGTTCTCTTCCGGCAGGCATATCCGGAGGAATTTTAAACGTTTTAATGATGTGTTTCTCTTGTTTTAATTTTTTAACTTTGTTATGCTTGTATTTGCATTGTGTTCCCCGCCTCGATCCGTAGGGAGAGGCGGGTTATAAATAATAATTATTATTATATTATTATTTATATTATTATTATTATTATTTAGTTTTGCAGGAACTGTATGTACAAGTATGAAAGGGTTAGCTATGGGCAGGATGGGGCTGTTTTAGTTCTACCTGGGGGGAGGGAGGGATGTCACAGGAGGTTTGTTTGTTGTTTTGACAGTTTTGAAGGGAGAGAGGGTTTGGAGTTTGTATTACCAATCCAGCAAAAGGGCAGTCCAAAAGCAGAGCTTTATCAGGAGTTCAAGAGTCAGCAGCATATGTTACCAGTTCAAGAAACAGGAAGTTTTCAAAATATAAGAAGATAACATTAGGCTGACCATATGAAAAGGAGGACAGGGCTCATATAACTTTAACAGTTGTAGAGAAAAGGGAATTTCAGCCAGTGACATTTGTATACAATTAGTTCCTGGTGATATTCCCTCTTCATCACAACAGTTAAAGGTGCATGCACTATACTAGAGTGACCATATACAAAAGAAGGCAGGGCCCCTGCAACTTTAACTGTTGTGATGAAGAGGGAATTTCACCATGCACTAATTGCATACAAATGACACTGGCTGAAATTCCCTTTTCTCTACAACTGTTAAAGTTATATGAGCCCTGTCCTCCTTTTCATATGGTCAGCCTAGATAACATTTCATTCCAGCAACTAGCAGGTCTCCAAGGAGAGCTTATATACTGGACCTTCCATAGCCCCATCCAGGACTCAGCTGTAGCACATCAGAGGCGTGTTGAAAAAGTTCCCCTCATGAGCAGGGCCCTATTCCCAAGAAGCCCTTTACTCCCAAGTAGCCCAGTTGCTGCAGTTCTTGAGACATGCACTTCCCTCCAAGCGGCCGCTTGTGCCTCCATCTTAGTGGAGCTAGCACATCCTGGGGCTGGGTGGATGCTCAACCTCCTCTTCTGGTCCCATGGCTGAGGTATGGTCCTTGGGGTTCCTGCCTGGGGCATTTCTCTGTGTCTACTGTTATTGAAGAGCCTAGCATAGTTTCCCCACAGATGCCAGAAGTGATGGGGTTCAGGGGATCACACAAAGTCTTTTGGCTCCATAATGTCCGGGTTTTCACCCGAAGAGTCAACCTGCCCTGGGTCAGGCGTGGCAGTGTGCAGGAATGTGTGTGTGTATGTGCACTCAAGTTCCATACCTCTTTGCAACTAGTTTCCTGGTGGATGTGCTAACCATGAGTAAACTCCTGGGATGGATTTATGGCTCTTTCTCTAAATGCTGTTTGAAGTAGCTTCCTAGATGGAAGGAAGAAGAACCACAAAAAGAGCTAGATATATTTTACAATTCTCCAACAGCACCTCACAACTGTGGAATTGGGCATGAGCCAAGCCTGTCTTTGAGCTCCATCACACCAGCGATCGAGTGCACTCTCGCCATGCCTGGTGTGCGGATTGGCAGGATGGGACTCACATGACGCTGTGCCTGTCCTGCAGATACCCCACCTCTTCCCCAGCCTTTCCTGGAACGCAAAAAGTCTGGATTATTTTCCTAAGCGCATTTAATGCGCCCTTAAACCTCTGTGTAGTTTTAAAGGAACTGGGGGCTTGAATGGATTGCATCAGGTCCTGGCAGGGAAAAGCCATCTTTCCCAGCAGCCGGCTCCAAGCCTCAATATAAATCCCAAACCTTGCATCCCAGGCTCCAAAATGTATTTTAAAATCATACAACGCCTGAATCTCTGCAGAGACAGAATTGTCCTCCCTCAATGCTCCCAAAGAGCCAGATTAAAGGGTTGTTCCATTTTTGCTTGGCAGAAAGGTGGTCTGGTTGAAGTGCTCATCTGACAGGACCTGACTGGAGGGCGAAAGAGAAGGGGAAGGGTGTTCAGGTGAAAGGGATCATAAGCTTGATGCGCTTCTGCATCAGAGGTTTTAAAAAACTACCTGGAGGCAAACGGGGGGGGGGGGGGGAATTAGGTGTGATGGAGGTCTTTTTCGGACCCAGCCAACCAATGTGCCAGCTCATATATGAAACTTGCCACTTGCTTTCTCCGCATCTCATTCTGTCCAGGTAGGGGATCACGTGGAGAAATGTCACGCGTGAGCTGTCACTGCATAATCCATTCCACTGCAATTTCTGCAATCGTAGCAGTAACTCCCAAAATTGTCTGCCAGCAGATTGATTTGAAATTCCACCCTGAAATTTGAAGGCAAGGCTGGAAATCCAGGCAGCTTGCATCATGAGCTGTAAAGTAGCTGTAAGCTCTCCCCATCTGTTTGTAAGAACTGCTTGGATTTTATAGCCGCCATATCCAAATAAGGTACCGAAACAAGGAGGCTCAGAAGTCGACATCAATTACATCAGCCAGACCTGGCTTCAGTTTAGCTGCCGGCCCTGACAGCCTGATGGCTCTCAGCCTTTTCTCTCTGCAAATTTAGCCAGGAAGCTATTCTTCTTGCGCTCCTGGGTGTCACAGCCTGGTGCAATGGCGTGCAGCAGAGAGACAGTTTTGATCCACATTAGCAATTTTTCCATTGCTCATCAAACGTTGGTTCTACAAAATGTCAGCCTTCATAACGGTTGGGCCACATTTGCAAATTACTAACTTTGGGGATCAGATAACGGGTTTTATGGGCTCCCTGGCATCAGGACACCAGTTGGCTCCCTTTCTCTCCATCACATTGCCCCCATGGTTGGATCTTTCTCCTGACTGCCTCTATCATGGCTTGGGCAGCAGCTGCTATTTCTTCTGTGCGCTTCCTTCTTCATCCTCCAGCACCATCAAGGTCAGAGCTGATGGGGACCAAAAGGAGCCACAGAGAGTCAAACTCTTGCTTTTGGATGCCCCTCCCACTGGGAAATGGGAGGTCGCCCCAGTGTCTCCAGCTAGAGGTGGGCTGTCTTGTCACTCCATGGGCGTTGGCAAGTGGTAGCCATGTGTCCTCTCCTACAGAGGACAGTATTTGAAGAGCTGCCAGAGGACTGTCTCTATTCTGTAGGCGGCTATCGTTTGGGCTGTCCGATCCGAGTCTGGTTTAAAAATAAAGAGCCATCAAACAGAAGAGCTCAAGGGCCTTGGAGTTGCCCCCTCAACAGCAGCTGGGCAGCAGTCTGAGCAAGCCACATAGGTCTCCTGTTCACAGTCTTCCACATTATGGTGAGATGTACTATATTTCTATTCAAATTGTAATAATGACATCTAAATCCGCATCTCTATGTAAAAATTAGCATTCACAAATTTTATGCAAATTGATGACCTCTTGTCCCTTTGTGTGTGTGTGTGAGTTATAAGTATCACCCTAAGGTGGATGCTGGGCTGGACCAGACACTTCCTATAACATAGCTCTGCCTTCCCCAATCTGGTGTCTCCCATATGGTTTTTGTCTTCAACTCCTATCAGCCCTAGCCAGCATAGCCAACAATCAGGAATGCTGGGAGTTCCAGGACAAAACATCTGGAGGGCACTAGGTTGGAGAAGGCTGACATAGGGCTCATCTATAACTGCAGCCCTTTGGGGAGTGGGGAGGGACGGTCACGGAGTTTTCCACTTCCGGAATCGTCCCTCAGTGGCCACATGCCAGCGAGTGGTCCCAGGACGTTCCAGGGCGCCATTGTTGTTGTTTTTTTAAAGAGGAGACAATTACATAATTGTGCAGACGTGATCCTGTGTGAAGGAACTGTTTTTTTAAAAAACAAACAAACAACAAACTTGGCGCTGGAAGATGCCAAGAGCCATCCCAAAGATGGCGACAATGCTCTCCCCCTCACCCCTGATGCCCACAGACTCCCCCCCCCCACAGCTCCGTGCTCGTTTCCTGAGCCCCGCTACTCGTGGGGAAGAGGGAAGACCCTAGGAGGGAGAGCCACATCGCTCGCAGAGCTCAGGATAGTCCCAAGATGGTGAGGAAAAAATGGGGGAAAAGCAGTCCCAGCTATCCCGGAGAACTGAGTGCTTGTCCCCAGTTCACCCCGAGATCAGGTGTGCATCATTTGGATGCGCAGGGACAACCTCATGACCACCCCGAAATAAATGGCCGGTGTAGACGAGCTCATTGCTGAAACCTGTATCACAGCCTTCCCCAATCTGGTGCCCTCCAGATGTGTTGGACTGTAGTATTCTAACACACCTGGAGGGCATCAAATTGTAGAAGGCTCTGCTCTAGCACATACCAAGCTGGAGTACCCGACTGGTGCATTGCATTTGGTTGGTGATTAACAAACAAGACTGCCAGTCATGGCTAGAGTTTCAGACCTGACTGGGGAGACCTGGTTCAAATCCCCACTCAGGCACGAAACCCCATGGCTGTCTTTGGGCCAGTTATACAGTCTCGGCCTTGCCTGCCTCACAGGGTTGTCATGAGAATAACCACAGGGGAGGGTGTCATGCCAAGCTCCTTGAAGGAAGCATGGAATAAAAATATAAGAAGTTGGGCAGCCTTGAAGGAGAGCCAAATAATATTGCTTAGGTTTTATATAGTGATTGTTCATGATTGTTCATGTCTATTATCTCTTTGTTATCCTTTCAACAACCTGGTAATGCAGGCCATGTGCTATTATATGGCAGATGAGGGGCTGAGCATTAAAAATGGCTTAAAGCAACCTCATTAATTCAGAGGAGGACACCGAGAATGATCAGGGGTCTGGAAACAAAGCCCTATGAGGAGAGACTGAAAGAACTGGGCATGTTTAGCCTGGAGAAGAGGAGATTGAGGGGAGACATGATAGCACTCTTCAAATACTTGAAAGGATGTCACACAGAGGAGGGCCAGGATCTCTTCTCAATCATCCCAGAGTGCAGGACGTGGAATAATGGGCTCAGGTTAAAGGAAGTCAGATTCCAGCTGGACATCAGGAAAAACTTCCTGACTGTTAGAGCAATATGACAATGGAACCAATGATCTAGGGAGGTGGTGGGCTCTCCCACACTAGAGGCATTCAAGAGGCAGCTGGACAATCATCTGTCAGGGATGCTTTAAGGTAGATTCCTGCATTGAACAGGGGGTTGGACTTGATGGCCTTATAGGCCCCTTCCAACTACTATTCTATGATTCTATGAATTCAAGCTTCCTAAACTCAAATTTGAATCTACGACTTCCCAGCTCAACCCACTGATCCCTGTACTACACTTACGATCAACAAAAGCTTCCAGATTGCTTTGCTTGGAAGCCATGGCAGTTAAAGAAGTTTCACGTGGGTTTAAATTTGCTGGTGTGGACATGCCCTGGCCCTCTGTCAGCCCATGTGTGGCTTATGAAGATGACTGCAAGGTCAGCATGGACTGGGAATGTGTCTGTGAGGCTAGCTTTGCACTTTGGGCACAGAGGCAGGACACCTGGTTTCACATTAGAGAATATTTCCCACGGGTCATGTTGCTTGCTGCAGCACCAAACTGCTTGTGTTGGCAATCGACAGTTGGCTCCTTGGGAGCTCAGTTTAGCCCTCAATTGGTAGATTGATTTGATTTATTAAATTTATATCTCGCCTTTCCACTAATAGCGGTGCTCAAGGGTTCCTATTAGGCCCCCAAGAACCTCTAGGATGTAACTCGGCTGCTTTCTTTCACTTGAGAAAAATGGCTCTTCAACATCCTCGTCCCCAACGTGACCATCTGGTTATAAATCTAAATACATTAATTAGTAAGGAGACAAAGGAGCATTGTGTTACTGGAACCTTTCCTTATGAAAAGCCTGTGTCAGTTGAAACCAATGGCACAGCGCCCAAAGACCTGGGCATGCGCTGGTTTACTCTCTCTCTCTCTCTCTCATTGAAATGAATCAATGGAACTTGAGCATGTTTCTCTTTGACCTGATCATGTTCACTGGATTGAGGTTTGCAGATTTAACACCCGGGATTTTCTGAATGAGTTGATTTCTCCTTGGAGCCAAAGAACGGTGCCGACTTAGCACTGGCACTGCCTGTGACGATACCCCGATGAGGAAGCGATGTGAACAATGATTTGCTTAAGGGGCGCCGACGTCGCGCTTGAAAGGGAACAAGAACCTTGTGGTTAGACCACAGACCTCAGAAACAGGAAATGTGGCTTCGTCTGTCAGTACCTAGCTTTGCCACAGATTTCTGTAGGGTGTGGAGTCAAGCCAACTTGCTCGGGGCCTCTGTATAAACGTGCATGAAGCTGTTATACCCTGAGATGTATTTGTCTGCTGGGACGGAGATACCAGGTCAGTCACCTCTTGCTAAATAGAGCATGGATTCCTAAGGGGCAGTGCCATCTCCAGGTCTTGGAGGGCCTTTGGGCAAGATGTCTTCAGCGGCCCACCATCCTCCTCCTCCTTGCTGCTACCATGGCCGATCCACTTGCCTTGCCCTAAGAGGGAAGGTTACAACAGCTGGGAGAAAAGGCGAACAAGGGGAGACGAGATAGAGGTGTACAAAGTTATGCATGGTGCGAGGGAAGTAGGGAAGTATTTCTCTCCCTCCCAATGGGGTCATCCCATGAAGCTGACTGGTGGGAGATTCAGGACAGATCAAAGGAAGGACTCCTTCACACAGCTCAGAGTTAAACTATGGAATTCACTACCACAAGATCTGGTGACGGCCACCAATTTGGATGGCTTTAAAATGGGTGTTGGATAAATTCCTGGAGGAGGAGAAGGCTATCAGTGGCTGCTAGTCTAGATGGCTACGTGCTACCTCCAGTATCAGAGGCAGTATGCCTGTATGCACCAGTTACTGGGGAACATGGGCGGGAGGGTGCTGTTGCACTCATGTCCTATTCATGGGCTTCCTAATCAACAGAGTGCTGGACTAGATGGACCCTTGGTCTGATCCGACACTGCTCTTCCTATGTTCTGATGTTCCTCTGAGCCCAGTCCAAACCGCCAGCTTAACTTCCCAGCGGTAAACGGCAAGTTAAGTGTAAGCGATGGCCCATTTCCCCAGCCCCTGTTGCTGCCCGCTCACTCATAGGAGGTGAGCAGACCATGACAGCAAGGTGGAGAAGCGGTAGGCCCAGGGGCTTTTGGTAGTTGGCGGTGGGCCCTATTCAGGGATGTGGGCGTTGGCAGATGCCCAGCGATGCCAACTGCTGGTGCCGGCTCTGTTTGGGTCTCTTTTTTCCTCCCACACATTTGTGTTGCCCGTTCACACATCACAGCAATGGGTTTTTTTCAGGTTGCCGTCTTACAAAAATGGGCTGTATGTGTGCATTTGTAAACAAAGACGAGAGAACAATCCAATGACTGTCGACAACCCTCTTCTAAGAGAAATGAAGTGTTTTTGCACGAAGTGTTTCCTCGGCCACCTCCCTACCTAATCTGTCTTTCTTCTCTCTGCTGTCATAGCCTGAATTTTACCGTTGAAGTCGTGTCTTTCTACCTTTCCCTGAGCAAGGCTTGCATACCTGCTTCGAAAACCCTGCTCACGTCATGCGGGGCATCAGAGCTTCGCTATGAAGAGGCATCTTCGGCTGGCTTCTCTATATTTCCAGTTAAAGGGTCTCAAGAAGCAGAACTAGGAAAGGCCTCTGCCTGAAACTTAGAATTCTGGCTGGACTGGGCCATGCTGGTGGCCAGGCACCAGAAAGGTCCCAGGTCCAATGCTAGCTAAAGGGACCAGGCATTCCCCATCGGGCGACCTCCAGATGTATTGGACTACAACTCCTATCATTCCCAGCCAATGGCTGTGCTGGCCATCGTAGCACTGGGTTGGGGAAGGCTGTACGAGATGGACCTATCATCTGATGCGGTAGGAAGACACATCACCTGTCTTCGGAAGGGCTGTCGGAGCAAGAAGAGCCATTTTCTATAGCCTCGCTAGATGCTTCGGGGGCATTTCAAGGCACAGGGACTTTGGCCATGCTGGCTGGGAATGATGGGAGTTGCAGTCCAACACATTTGGAGGAAGGCCGGCTCAGGCTATGGCTGTTTGACCCCGAGCGGAAGAGGCTACAGCGTAAAGGTTATTTCCACAGTGCCAGGGCACCCATGGCTTTCTCAGCCATGTACAGGAGACCTCGGCTAGCAACAGCCTTTGTATGATGAAGAGGCTTGTTAATGACTTGGGCGCCAGCAGCTGGGCCTGTTTGCAGATCAAATATGCCCTGTGAACTGCTTGGCTTTGTTGTCTGCTAGGCCGGAGCCATGGACGTTGCTCACTTGCTTGATTGCATGGGTGGGGGCAGAGTGGCCTCACATGCTTCCTTAAGTGCCTTCCAGAGCACATTAGAGCAATTGGGTGGCCCTCTGCTCCTAAAAGGAAGAGTGCCGAAGACCCAGATCAATTGTGCCGCCGCCCTGCCACATCCACTGAATTTGACAGGGGCTCCAGATGTCACCATCTTCCATTTGCAACCCTCCTGTATTTCCCCACTGCTTCTTGAGTCTTTTTTCCTTGCCACAAAAGACCTGTGAAGACGGAAAACCTGCATGGCATCGTTCAATTCTTATCTGTCTGGAAGCATTCCAAGATTAGAACTGCGATCCATTTGTGATCTAGGGTGCCTCTACAAGAGTGATTTAAAGCTCTTTCAAGGCACTTTAAATTTTTTACCTCCACATGAACGGAGTGCAAATCGGGGGTTGAGGTGCATTTTCTCTCCGATTATGCGCATCTTCGCATTCGTGTTAAATAGCGAGTTTTAATTTACCGCGGCCGTTAAAGCGCACACCCACCCCGGGGCTTTCTGAACATTTAGACAGACCCTGGGTGACTATGGGTCAGCCCCTCTCTTTCTACCTCCTGTACTCCAAAGGAGTGTTGAGGTTCAAATGGAAGGAAAATCCATGCCTGAAACGCTGAGAGCGGCACGTTCTGCTCACTGTGCCATGTGGGATCATGCCCAAGCCTGCTTTGCTCCACACATTCTGAAGTGCTTGCTCCTTCCAGCTTCCTTGAACTCCCCCCTCTGAACTACGGCTGTTTATTTTATTGCTTTCCAATGAATGCTCCTTTTCTCTCTGTGGCCCGGAGGAAGGACTTGCTGGCTGCTCACGCCATCCCATCATCAGGACGTAGGAATTCCAGGCTCTGTGCATTGTTTGGCTCAAGGCTGGCTCTCACAGCTCTGCCCAGCGCAAGAATAGATTCCACATGCTTGACACAGCCGCTTCTGGGGAGCTCAGGCTCAATGTGGACACTCCATGCCTGTGAGCCACAAGGGGCCCTGGCTTCCCCAGGCAGTCCAGGAAGAAAGCTGGGCTTGAACCCCCACACCTCACAGCACAAGCTAAATGCAAGCCATGGGGCAAAAAAAAAAAAAAGCACACAGGGGGTTTGGGGAGTTCAGTGGTGCATCGCCATTCATGGTGAAGGGAGCATCTCTTATGCAGGGCCCAGAGCACGCATCTCTTATGCAGGGCCCAGAGCACGCATCTCGCTTCCAGGCGACCCAGGTTCTCTGCCCCTCCGCCCAAAGATGAAGCTGAATTCTGCAACTTCAATAAATTATGCAACGTGAGCACAATTTGCATAATGTTGACTTAACTTGCATAATGAATGCTGTGTTTGCCACTGTGGTGAGGGGGCAAGGAGCCATGAAGAGCCTTCCCCCATCCCCCCACTTGCTGGAAACTTTGTTCTGAAAACTTTCCAGCTTCTGAGACTTTAGGAGTACCTCTAGACGGTCGCTTTTCCCCGCAGTAGCTTCGGAGCAGCGGCAGGTGGATTACATGACACTGCCGTCACTCCGAAGCTACTGAGGGGAGAAGCCCCAAAGCTCCATGCTAAAAAAATTTGGGCATTTACCCTGACTTTTTTAGCATGGAGCGGGCTGGGCAGGGAAGGGAGTGGACCAGCGAGCCAAAAGCTCGCAGCACCGCCTCCGCAGTCCTCCCCCACATTAAAAAAACACACACAACTTACCTTGGAGTAGGGGGGCCGATGCTCCCAGCCGCCCCTCCAGCTGCTGCTGGGCAGGTGTGAGCGCGGCAGCGGCGCCAGGGAAACCCGCCATGGAGCTCCTTCCAATGTAGATGAGAGGAAGGAGCGTCAATGCGGGTTGCGCCACCTGCCGCTGCACAGCGGAAGAGGCGCCATCAAGAGGAGGCCTAGGAGACAGACAGCCCACACACTTTCAAGCCTATATTTGCAACCATAACAGCTAGGAATTACAGGGGTGCCCCAACCTGTAGAAGCACACATCATAGGTCC
This sequence comes from Anniella stebbinsi, assembly GCA_029215795.1. Taxonomy (NCBI): domain Eukaryota; kingdom Metazoa; phylum Chordata; class Lepidosauria; order Squamata; family Anniellidae; genus Anniella; species Anniella stebbinsi. The sequence continues at coordinate 369,422,441 of JARDYH010000001.1, forward strand.
CCTCTAGAAGAGTTTGGTTTGGCGCCCGGTTGCTGGACTATGCGCATATACAGAGAAGCGCATTTACTCCTAATACCTATTCACGAGAGGCGGTGAAGCGCATTGCGGACTATATGAAACATGCTTTAAACTTGTTTACATGCGGAGAATCACATGTTTACATGGCCAAAATGCGCTTCAACTCCCGTGGCAAATTAAAACTCGCTAGTTAACGTGCATTCGATAATGCGCATAATCGGAGATAAAAAGCGCCTCAACCCCCGGTTTGCGCTCCGCTCTTGTAGAGGTAAATTTTTTAATGCGCCTTGAAAGAATTTTAAATCGCTCTTGTAGAGGCACCCATAGAGGCAAGACACACGCAAAGTTTCACAATTGGCAAAGGCCATGCTATTTTTTATTTTTTTTTAGAAGCATCTGTTTTTCACCAAGTAGACAATAGCATGATGTCCCCCAATAGCAGAATGACCTGGACACAGAATGCCTGGATCGCATGTAATCAAGCGCCCGACCAGTTTACCCAAATGGTCTGGCACAACTCCCGTGGCTCAAATCTTCTTGCACGTCTCCTTAAAATATGTCACGACTGAACCGCCCAGTTCCAGTTCTACACCATGTGTACTCAGCCAGACCCTTGAGACTGGGGAGAAGCCCCACTTAAGATCTGTGTCTACAGGCAGCATAGAGAGGAGATCATATAGGGTGACCCTATGGGAAGGAGAACCGGGCTCCTGTACCTTTAACAGTTGTACTGAAAAGGGAATTTCAGCAGGAGTCATTTCTGTGCATGCAGCCCCTGGTGAAACTCCCTCTTCATCACCACAGTTAAAGCTGCAGGAGCCCTGCCCTCCTTTCCATATGTTCACCGTAGGAGATAGTTCATTTGAGCTAAGGTAGGCTGACCAGATAAAATCCAGGTCAGGGCTCATGTAACTTTAACAGTTGAGGAGAAAAGGGAATTTCAGCCAGTGTCATTTGTATGCAATTAGTTCCTGGTGAAATTCCCTCCTCATCACAACAGTTAAAGTTGCAGGGGCCCTGCCTTCTTTTGTATAAGGTCACTCTAGTATAGTGCCTGCACCTTTAACTGTTGTGATGAAGAGGGAATTTCACCAGGAACTAATTGCATACAAATGACACTGGCTGCAATCCCTTTTCTCTACAACTGTTAAAGTTACATGAGCCCTGACCTGGATTTTATCTGGTCACCCTAAGCTAAGGGAACTGATGGGCCTTGTTCTTGCAAGACTTAAGAGGCCAAAGGCCAACCCATCTACACCGGGGCAGTCCTCTGATTCTGGAAAGAGGGAGTAAAAGGAAGCACAGCTGGGGCTCAGTGAGATAGAGCACATGCTAGGCATGAAGGAGGTCCCAGGTTCGATCCCAGACAGCATCTCCAGGGAGGGCTAGGAAAGAATTCTGCCTGAAACTCTGGAGAGCCTCAGCTGCCAATCAGTGTTGACAATACTGGGCTAGATGGACCAAGGCAGCTTCCAATGTTCTTATGGCCGTTGTGTCGACTCTGCTGAGAGGCCTGCTCCTTTTGCCCCCCCCTCCCCAAACACTCCCTATACCAGCTCCTTATTAGAACTCTGTAAGACCTGGTGCCTGAATTTGCCTTTTTTTCCTCCTCCCTAGCCCTCCCTTTTTCCTTTTGTGTCTTGTCTTTTAGATTGAAAAGCCTGCAGGGACTGTAAACCACTCTGGAAGGCTTTTTGACTGAAGAGCCAGGTTAAAATAAATGAATGTAGGAAACCACAGGATTCTGAAATCTGTAGTGTGGGAGAGGCTGCTATTTTCCCCTTTGTGCCTTTTGTCTGCTCGAAATCGCCTCCCCACAAACCTGCTTTCTCGCCCATGGGAGAAATGAGATGCAGTTCAACAAGTCCAGAAAACAGCTCTATGGACTGGTCATTATCCGCAGTGCTTTTGCCAAGGAAAAAAATATTGCAGTTATTCCTGAAACAGAGTAAGAGCTGCTTAGGAATCCTTCGTAGTTGCAGCTAACTTCAGCAAAAGGAGGAGTAAATATGATAATTTCCTCTTTGATTTTGTAAAAAAAATGGAATGCTTTGGGAATTATCCCGGAACTGTTCTCATTCTTTGCTGGCCACTTCTTACCGCTTCTTTGGATCTCTCATGGTTTTGTATTCATCTTTTATTCCCTATTGGGGAGAATAAGCTCTCTCTCTCTCTCTCTCTCTCTCTCTCTCTCTCTCTCTCTCTCTCTCTCTCTCTCTCTCTGTGTGTGTGTGTGTGTGTGTGTGTGTGTGTGTGTGTGTGTGTACAGGGCGGGGGGAGGGGCGACGACACAACACTTTTTAGCAGACGAATTATAGGAGGAGAAAAAATGATGCAGCCTTTTGATCCTGGCAGCTCTCCTGACTTCAGCACCCAAAACGCGTCAAGCGGAAGACGCACAGAACTACTCGTCAGATGCGGTTTGACAAGAAGACAACTTCTTGGAAGAGGAAAATGATGCTTTCTGCCAACATTCAGATGGAAAAAATCCTTAGATAGCAGCACCAGTGAGACTGCTACGCCCGATAATGTTGATTGCATACGGTAGTCACTTTCTCCTAAAGTTTCTCTTGTAGGGTCAGAGGAAGGCGCTTCGTTGGGCGTGTGACAAGGCCAAGAGCCCCCTGCTGGAGCCGTTTATCCCTGTGCCTTCTTGCTGTAGCTGCCCATGGACAGAGCACAGACAAGACATAGACCTCCAGGCCACCTAATCCCCCCCCCCCCCCGCTTGCCCTGCATTTTTGTTTACTTCTGACGCAGAAGCGCGTCAAGCTTATGCTCCCTTTCACCTGAAGAGCTGCTCCTTCGCTCTTCCACTCCACTCCACCTTTCCCCTTCTCTTTCTCCCTCCAGTCAGGTCCTGTCAGATGAGCACTTCAACCAGGCCGCCTTTCTGTCGGGCAAAAATGGAACGATCCTTTAGCCTGGCTCTTTGGGGGCATCGAGGGAGGACAATCCTGTCTCTGCAGAGATTCAGGGGTTGTATGATTTTAAAAAATGCTTTCAAGCCTGGCATGCAAGGTTTGGGTTTTATATTGAGGCATGGAGCCGGCTGCTGGGAGAGATCGCTGTTCCCTGCCAGGACCTGATGCAATCCATTCAAGCCCCCAGGTCCTTTAAAACTACATGGAGGCTCAAGGGCACGTTAAATGTGCCTAGGAAAATAATCCAGACTTTTAGCGTTCCAAGAAAGGCTGGGGAAGAGGTGGGGTGTCAGCAGGACAGGCACGGCATCATGTGAGTACCGTGTTGCCAATCCGCACACCAGGCATGGCGAGAGTGCACTAAATTGCTGGTGTGATGGAGCTCCCACATGCCCCTCACTCCCTGCCACCTGTCTAGCCACCCCCCCCCCTGACCCTGCCGCCTACTATCCCTACTTCACCTTTCCCTTTTCTTCTGGGCACCCGGGTGTGCTTCAAGACAAAGTGCTGGTCTGTAGCCCCCCCTCCCCTAGGGTGACCAGATAAAATCCAAGTCAGGGCTCATGTAACTTTAACAGTTGTAGAGAAAAGGGAATTTCAGCCATTTGTATGCAATTAGTTCCTGGTGAAATTCCCTCTTCATCACAACAGTTAAAGTTGCAGGCACTATACTAGAGTGACCAGATACAAAAGAAGGCAGGGCCCCTGCAACTTTAACAGTTGTGATGAAGAGGGAATTTCACCAGGAACTAATTGCATACAAATGACACTGGCTGAAATTCCCTATTCCCTACAACTGTTAAAGTTACATGAGCCCTGAGCTGGATTTTATCTGGTCACTCTACCCCCCTACCCCATTTTATTTTCTAAGAATGCCTCTGGGGCCCATATAGTGCTTGAGGCCAGAGCTTCCCTTTGTAGCATGCCCGCCTCTATGTTAAAACATGAATTTAAAAAACAACAACACTAACTTTTTTAAAAAATTGGGAGGAGCAGGAAGTGCGGTGGGCCCCAAGAAGGTGCTTGCAGGCACATTGGTGGCCCACGGGCTCCATGCTGAGGATCCCAGCCATAGACAAGGTGACCTCTGCAGCCTTTAATCAGATGTCTTCCTGGAGGTGCCGTGGATTGAACCAGGGATTTGTATGCAAAACAGGGGCTCTGCCACTGAGCTGTGACCCCCTCCTCAGTAAAGGGGCACAGATGAGTGATGAGGTCAAAGACTGAGATGCAACCGGGATAAAGGACAAGATGCAAAGAGCTGTGAAGATCAGACCAGGCTCAGGTGATCCATCACAGGGTTGAAGGCAAGGCAACGGCATGGCCGAGGACAGCTAGGCCAGCGTGAGCATGCATGTGTGCGTGCGGCGTAACCAGGGTAATGATGAAGAGACAAGAGACTGTGTGGGAGCAGCAGCAGCAGGAGGCATTTCTCCCTCCATGGTCTCAACAGGGCTCTTTGGTGCAAAGGCGGAAAAGGAAAGCAGCAGCTCTTCTGGTTCAAATGAAGTGATGTTGGGGAGGGGGGGAAAGAGCAGGTTTTACTCTTGGAACGGTTTCAAGTCACGCAATCTAGGGGAACCCTCGTTTGTATGTGGTTCCAAGTACACATCCGTACTTTACACCGCTTTATCATGGCTTCCAGCAAAGATTCTTGGGAACTGTAGTTTAGTGAAGTTGGTTAGAAATTCCCACCACCCACCCCGCCCTGCTTAGCATTCCTAGAGCTCCCTGACAAGAAATGATGTTTTTTAAAGCACTTTTAAGTATGTTGTGTGGAATGTGCCCGTTGCCCTGTGTACACATTTACGTGGGCGGAGTGGGTGGGGGGAAGACATATGGGCTTAGAGTAGGTTGACCAGATAAAATCCAGGTCAGGGCTCATGTAACTTTAACAGTTGTAGAGAAAAGGGATTGCAGCCAGTGTCATTTGTGTGCAATTAGTTCCTGGTGAAATTCCCTCTTCATCACAACAGTTAAAGTTGCAGGCACTATATTAAAGTGACCAGATACAAAAGAAGGCAGGGCCCCTGCAACTTTAACTGTTGTAATGAAGAGGGAATTTCACCAGGAACTAATTGCATACAAATGACACTGGCTGAAATTCCCTTTTCTCTACAACTGTTAAAGTTACATGACCCCTGACCTGGATTTTATCTGGTCAGCCTAGCTTAGAGCAGAGCGGGCTTCTGGTGCCCAGAGATCTTTGCTGGGAGAGTTGGGGGTGGGGCATGGCCCCTTTGATTCTCCTAGAGCATGGCTGCAGAGCATCTTTGGTGTGGGGCCGGATTGCCCTCCATGGGCCGGATGACAGCAGTAGGCATGGCCACACCCACTGATCTGGTTACCACAGGCCACTTCCACTCTCTCTGTATTGAGGAGAGAGATGGAGAAAGGGACTTGGTTGGTGTTGGGAGGAGAAGCTGCTCCTGTCAACATCAGTAGAGTCCCAGGCTTTGAGTACCACTGATGGGGACATCAAGCTGCATGCAGACAGACTCAACCAGCACTGGGACAAATGACTCCAGTGTGCCTCTGGCGGTCCCCATAGGGGGTGGCGAGAGGTGCCTGAAGGCCAATTTGGCCAGCTGAGTCCACCCACATCTCTGATCAAGTTACGGTGGAGATTCCTCCACAGGCATGGCTTGGAGGCAAAGTTCTGTCTCCTGCAAGAACCCAAGGGAGCTCCACGGTCCAGACTGGGAGCCCAGTGGGCACCCCTGTCCCAGACCTCTCAGACTTTTGATATCATTGTCCCATGTTCTTTCTGGATCGAGTGCATACATTTTGAGCAAAGGGTACTATTCGGAAGCAGTCCTGCTACTGCCTTGTTGGCATTCCCCTAAAGACGGCATGCAGAGAGCGTTGCTCTTCCCTACAGGAGTTCTGAGTGAAGCTGGTACAGGGTTTGGAGCACAGCATCGTCAGGATGCTGATGACACCAGGTTTTAAAAAATAATTTTCCCCTCTGGTGGTGTGCAGGACAGAGGCCTCTATGAAACAGCTGTCTGAGACAGGCACTGGACTGTATGAGAGTGAATAAACTGAGGCTTAACCCAGACAAGATTGATACTGATGGTAGGTGAATTTTGCAATCTTAACTCTGGAGGATATGTTGGTTTTGAAAAGGACTATTCCAGGACCAGGCCTTGTTTCTTGTTACACGGATGTTGGCCACAGCCCAGAGTACCCTCTTCTGGCTTCAGCTGACACATCAGCAATGGTCCCTCCTAGAATCAAAGGACTTGGCCAGTATCTGCCATGCTTTGGCAATCTCACACCTTGACTACAGCGCCGGCCCTGAAAACAGCTCAGAAACGCAAAATGATCTACACCGCAGCCGATGAGCAACTAGCAGGGGCTGGTCGCAGAGGTTCCACTTCAGCCAGCTGCCTTCAATTTTTACTAGCTTAGCTTTAAGAAATGGTATTTTAATGGACTCACCGACTCATTTCATGAATTTAAAGAATGCCGTAGGAAATTATGATTTGTTACCCGTTGAAAGACTTTCGAATGCCTTAGCGGTAGAAAATCAGGATATAAATCTAGAGGTAAACAAGCAAGTCCTTGAGAGCTTTTAACACATTACACGTCTCCACGCTGAAGGCTCTGGATGCTGAGAACAGCTCCTTTGCTCAGCAACAGAAAGCCCCCCTGTCCTCCATAGCAGGCACAACAGTCCTCACAGCTTCTCAGAGAAGCTCCAAACTGCTTGGCTTGCCACCCACTCAATTCTTCCCTGAACGTAGCGGGAAAAAAATGTCCAACTATGTGTGGTAAATGCTGACGACAATGAACCTCTTGCCTTTCAAACAGCAGCTCTTCAGCTGTTAAGAAACCTTGTAATAAATGACAAGCGCTTGATATCCCCCCTTACACACACACACACACTGTTGCTGGAGGGAGAAGACTCTGTTCACAGCCACGCTTTATTCACCCAAACCAGCACCTTTAATTTGCTCTGCCAGGGTCTTTCCCGGTGCAGTAGGGACGACGTTACAACGACAGGGTTAAATAACCAGGAATTCACGTGGCTACATGGGAACAACTGAGCGCGTAGTTCCTCCCACCCACTCGCCACTTTCAATTTTGGAAACAACCCAGGAACGTCCCATTCCTGGGTTGTTGCCATGAACAAACCTGACACTCTGGGTCGTTTAGGGTTAAAACTATAGGTTGTTTGGATGTCATGGCATCAAACCTGAAATTGGGAGTGGCAAGCAGGCAGGAGGCAGCGTGGTTGTTTCTGTGAGGCCATACCATTCATGGGTTATTTAACTCCGAGACTGGCAGTGGCATGCAAGACAGGTCAATGAGCCTTTTTTTTTAAAAAAAAAACCACCCCCACCCCCTGCAAAAAGCTGTCAATCCCATCCAGTGGAGAGAGAGCACAATTTGCTCTTGTGGCTGAGTAGGGAGGTGGACTCAAATTTGCCATAACCCCAACCCAACACACCTTCCCCAACCTGGTGCCCGCCAGATGCATTGGATTGCAATGCCCACTGGCCATGATGACTGGGAGTGATGGGGGTTGCAGTTCAACACATCTGGAGAACACCAAGTTGGGGGAAGCTGCCAATATGATTCCCTGCACCATGCTGACTCTGGCCATACCAAAGCCCTGCTTCCAGAAGAGCCCTGGCGGTTCAGAACACAGATCCATTAAGTCTACAATTTTGCTTCCAACACTGGCCCCAAAAAGCCAGTGGGATTTTCCCACCCTCTTTTTTTGCTTTGGTTTTCTGTGGTTCCAACACGGGGCAGCTAGCTACTATCAGGAAGCCCACATATGCCTTAGTTACATCCTGTTTGGATTACTGTAACACACTCCACATGGGGCGCCTTAGAAAACTGTTTAGAAACTTCAGCTGGTCCAGAATGCTGCAGGCAGCCAGACTGTCGACCTGAGCTGGTTACAGGATGCACGTGACCCACTTTGTTACAGCAACATCACTGGCTACTGGTTTGTTTCCGGGCAGAATTCAAAGTGCCTGTTATGACCTAAAAAGCCCTATACGGCTTGGGACCAAGATGCCTGAAAGAACACCTTCTCCCCTACAAGCCTGTTTCAGTCCTAAGATCCTCAGGAAAGGTCCTGCTTTCAAGACCGCCACCTTCAGAGGTGTGCTTGATGGTAATACGAAACAGGGCCTTTTTAGTAGCTGCTCCCAGGCTGCAGAACTCCCTACCAAGGGAGGCAAAGGTCGCTCCTTCTCTGCTAGCCTTCGGCTTTATTCAAAAAGGCCTTTCCCTGTAAGTGGATCTGCTGGATTGGGTGCTATTTTTATTCTGTAATTGTCATAGGATCGTTATTATATTTTAATGCAATTTATTGTTTTGATCTATTTTAAATTGATTTTGCACGCTGCCTTGAGTGCCATTTTGGGGGGTAGAAAGGCAGGCTATAAATCAAAGAGATAAAGCACACATAATTACGAGTGAGGCATGAAGGTGACACCCCCTGCCTTTCCTTGTGCCTTCATCTGGGATGCAGAGATAGAAAGGAACTGCACTGAAGGATTTTTGTAGAGTTGTCAATGCAACTCTCTTTCGGGGGGTGGGTTATGAGGGAGAGGGAAGATCAGTTTTTTTAAAAATTTCTAAATATAAGAGGTGCAAGGACTCAAGTCGTCCCCCCACCCCATCCCAGCTGTCTGTGCCTGGCTTCATTCAGTTCACTAGCTTTAGGCTGCAATCCAACATTCGCTCCCTTACAAATAAGCACCAATGAACTCAATAGGGCTGGCATCTGACAAAATGTACACAGGATTGCACCTGAGTCCCAGGGCTGGATCCCAGAATAGCAAAGAGGTTGTGGACGCCCTTCGAATCACTGAGCTGGCCAGAATGGATCCAGGGACAATGGTGCAACTGGAGACCAAGGATTATTGATTACTAGTTGCCCAAGTAAATGGTTTACAGAAGATGCAAAGTTCTGAAAGGCTAATAATTTTCAAGTTTGCTCTTAACGACAGAACTCTGGAAAACAAGGAAAAAACAATACATAAAGAAATCCTGGCCATAAAACCTATTTTGAGGATGAATCAGCAAGAAAAAGGTTGTTGGGGTGTGTGTGAGAGAGAAGGAAGGCAAAGTTGCACCCTTTTGGTTAATGAAAAAGCCAGAAGCCAACAGACAATGCACTGAGCATTCCTCCAGAGCTGCAGCAAGGCCTCATGACTCACGCGTATTCTATTAAAGGCCAGCGATAACAGAGGCGGCTTTCCTGGCCATATAAATACAAAAGCAGATCAGAGAAGGAAAAAAAACAAACATTTGACCAGGCCTGGTCATCTAGCAGATGATGGCATTCTGCTGCGCAGAGGGATTTGGAGACATGTCAAAACTGCAGCCACACTTTTCGAGTTACATCCGCTGACATAAAATTCTGCCTATGGTACTCCGCACTATTCAGACAGGCCCAGGTCCGAAAGGGTTAGATATGTCTAATTCTGGTCTCTCTCTCTCTCTCTCTCTCTCTCTCTCACACACACACACACACACACACACAGAGTTAACACAGAGCAACCATGCAATGCCGTTCGTTGACAAGGTATCTTTAAGCAGGCGACCAAAAGTCTGTGAATTTAAGCTTTTTTAGAGCACTTCTCTATCACCGGGCGTTGCAAACTGGTGACCCAAGCTGAACACAGCACAACCCCATGTGATTGCTAGTGTAGCAGTTTGCCTGGGACTGGGCATAAGTGGTGGACAACTTGACATGTCACAGGCTATCCTGGCCTGATCTTTAGAGAGAAGGATTGTTTCGGCATGAGAGGGGCCCAAGCTCAGCAAAATCAAATTTGTGTGGCAAATCTTGCCATTTTAACAGATTCAACACCCTAGCCCAACTTTCCATCCACAACTCTTTCCTCAAAGCCAAAAGGCTAGGTTTTCTTTAGGGGCCACCTTCTCGAAACCCCTTGGCTCTCTGCCCAACGGTCATGCTGTTCTCGGCTTAGAACGTGGTAGCCAGGTAAGGCTACCACGTTCTTAAAAACCTAGAGAAGTTCACCTGGCACCTACATTATACTCTTTCAGATGCCAGGTGAAGACCTTTTTATTTTCTCAGTAGTTTAAATTCATCAGCTTGATTTTTTTAAACATTGCTGTTTAAATTTGTATTTTAAATCTGTATTAATTTCTGCATGGCTGCTTGGTTTTATCCTGGTTGTGCTTTTATACTGTATTTCATGTTTTTATACTGTTGTTTTATATTTTGAACGGTTTTCATGGTTTTAATTTTTGTAAACCACCCAGACAGCTTCAGCTATTGGGCAGTACAGAAATGCAATAACTAAATGAACTTGGATATACTTCTATTGGGAACTACCACTCTCCAAGAGCTGGAAGGCCCTGCTCTCTTAATCCCTGAAGTCCGTGAATGCTATTTAACCAGCGGTAAGGGGAAATGTACTCTGCACTTGCTCAGGGGCACTGATGTTACTTCATACATGCCTAGAAGTGGTGCCTGGCATTGAGAGTGGACACCAGCATTGAACCATCGGGCAACGATGTCCCTGCCATTCCATAGCAGCCTTTTGTCCTGCCAATGGGCTCACAGCGATGAAGCTGCTCACGGACTGTTTTCCAGGATGAATTCACGTGAGTTTTCCGTGTGTAAACCGCCCAGAGAGCTTCGGCTACGGGGTGGTATTCAAATGTAATAAAATAAATAAATAAATAAATAAATAAATACTAGTCCAAGATTTCCCCCTCTCCATTCCTCCACAGAAAATCATTCCCAGCACTTCCTGTGAAGGGAAAGCCTTACATCGGGATCGGAGATAAACAGAGATCCAGAAAGGATCTCAGTGGAGTCTGTTTTCTAAGCCCATTTCATGGCTGTGAGATAGTGAGATGCAGGACTGCATTCCAGAGCAATGGAAAATGAAGCCGCAGTTAACATTCCAGCACACATGAAGAATTAACCCTTGAAGGTACAATTTGTGCTGTTTAAGCCTCGACCCCTTTCCAGTTCTAGAATTCCAGGCAAAAAACATGCTCCAGAAAAGTGCTGGCATATTCACAACGCATGCCAGAAATGCCCAGTTCCTGTAACGTTTCTGTATGATCTCTATCTGTGGAGAGTCCGGCAGGAGCGTTACCATTTTCTAGGGAAGGCCTCTCCTGTTGAGTCAATAATTTCCGAGTCTGCACTTTCAATACCTTAGTTTTCAATTATTTTACTCCTCTTGGTTTTTGTGAGTGTTTGTGATTTTCTTGGTATTAAATGTTTTATTACTATTTATAAAGCAAGTTGCTTTGAATGCATAGTAGAAAGGAGAAACAGATGCATATATTAATAAAATAGAGACACATTATGGGCATAAGATCAATAGTGCATGGGGAACTAAGAAGGGGCATATGTGTGTGGGGGGGTGGGGGGGTGGGAATGAACTGAGCTTAGTGGGAGGTTTACTTTCACTGCAGCAGTTGCTCTTGTGGAGTGAGCTGCTTTCCAGTTTGAAACACAGATTGTCTCAATTGCAGTGCGAACAGCCAAGAGGGGGAAAAAACGTATGCAAAACTGTGGCTGCGCACATGGATGTTTCTTCTTTGGATCCTGGCCAGAATCGCTTTATCAAAGGATCCTAACAACAGTCTAATTGTCTAATGTCACAAAGTCATGTTATGAGACTCCTTGGATTGAGGAAATGCAAATTCAAGACTCCGTTTCTGCTGCTCATTCTCAAAGAACTCTCCAAGGCTGATATTTAAAAATTTGTGACGTCAATGAAGTGAACATTGTGCCCCTGAATGAACCCTATGCAAGAACAAGAGCCCAATCCTCACAGGAAAATCTACTTACCTTGGAGAATAACTATTTTAACAAGCATGGTTTGTGTGATAACACAAAGGTTATTTTTAATGAAAAAATACTGAAAAGTGTGCCAGTGTCCATAGCTCCATTTGAGTAGTACAAAGATATGTCATCTGAGGAATAAAGTCTTAACACTGTAGAAAATAAATGTGGTTCTTTAAATTATGCCCCCTGCTCCAAAAACAAAAGAGCGGGGAAAACAGTAGAAAAGTAACGCTTTTTACACACTGGGCTAAAACAAAACAGTTAGTCGGAGGTAATAATAAATTATAATAACAATATTTAAAAATATTCGCGTCATGCCTGTTTGCCAGTTTTAGTATTGGGATGAGTTTTGTTAGCACACCCTTTGCGTGTCTGCCGTTCCAAAAGACAAGGAGCCACAGACTTCTTATGAGAACAATAATAGCCATTTGCTCCTTATGTAGCAATACGAAGGACACACCAGAACATGGCTGTTTTAGGTTTTCAGGCATTTTTCTTATATGGAAAAGGACTCCATCTTAGCAGACTACTCTTTGCACTTAAAAAAAAAGGGAACTCTGTTAAACAGTTATGATTCATCTGCAAAGATGCCAACCCTGCGATGGATGCTGAAACAACCACTGCTGGCTTGTGTGTGTCGTCGAAGGCCTGGGAGCTGAGAACAGCCTTTCATGAAGGCCTCAATTAGCACAGAACTGGAGACGTGCCTTGGAAGGCAAATCACCTTGGAAGGAAGAAATCCAGACATGCATTTGAACCTGAAACCACCATTCCTTAAAAACAAAGGCTGCGCTTAGATTGCTTTGGGCCATTTGTCAAGTTTTGTTCTTTTTTCCCTCCTCCCTCCCCTCCCCACTAAAATCAAACAGAGTCTAAATGGGGCTTGATGCCCTCCTCCTCTTGGTCCTGCTTGTACATGAAGGTAAGAAGGAAGAGCGCAATGTCCATAGACGACCAGTAAGCTGTGTGCGACGTGACGGCAGACCAGTAGCGGCTCTCCACCAGGCCTTCCCTGAGCTCAAAGTCGATCCGGTGCTCCAGGTCCACTGGGCAGGGAAGAAGAACAAAAACAGAAGTATTCCTACCGGAACACGCCATTCCCATGGAGAAACCTTCCCTGCGCTTTCCATTCTCCATGCCTATGTAAGGTGTGTGTGTGTGTGTGTGTGCATGTGGGCTAGAAACTTAGATCGACTTACTAAGCAGTGCCCTTTGCCTCCTATAGCTCCTGATTAGAAATGGCTCCCAAAAGAGAGACATTGCTGAGACGGGACTGGGGAAGGCAGGCTGTGACAGGAGCACCATCTGAATGAGGAAGTGAGCAGCCTGCTCTCTGGACCCTGCAAAGAGTGATGCAGCGGTGAGTGGCCCAGGGTTGCTGCACAGTGGCCCTGGGAGTGGCAGGCGGCTATTCTTCTACTACATCGCTGTTTCAAAGTTGGACCCTTCTGGATGTAAACAACGATGGCCTCTAGGCCTCGGGCATCTGGAGGAAATGGGTGGAAATCCAGTAAGATAAAAGACGGAGGCCATGAGGCTTGGTTGCTGACCCTCTGAATTCTCTCAGGATAAAGCCAAGGGCTAAATGAATGGGGACTGACCCCAACATCGCAGCTGACCGAGATTCCTCCTCAGCTTTCCAGGCATCTAAGAGGCCAATTGGGCCTCCCAAAGGAGATGTGAGCTTTTGGAAGGCACAAATGTCCCCCCGCTCCCCACCAACCCCAGCCTCTTAGCGTAGTCCAGAAAGCCAGCCTCCCTCCCCCTCTTCCCATTAGTTCCAATCAGGTCTCAAGATGGACTCCCTATTCTCCCAACAACCCCCTCCCCCTTTAGGAGCCTAAAAAGGATGTGTTATATACGTGAATCTCCAGAGAAGACATCTTATCGTGTCTGGGGAAGCTCTGATTTTAGCTGCCCTTGATTCAGGGAGGCTGCGTGTGACACAGCTTGAGAAGCCCAAATTTACAGGAATGGAACACACCCAGTCTGTATTTGAAGAAGCGATACAGATGTACAAGAACCACTTCAACTGCCCCACGTGGGCCATTTATTGCTGACCTACATCTCAGGTGCCTCCACTTCGGTGGGAGGAGAAAGGAGAAGCCAAGACTGGCAAAGTGGAGAGCACGCTGCTCGCTTACATGTTGGGTCCAGGAAGCAGGAGCTGCTGTGTGGGAAGGTCTGAGTCCCAACAGAGGCCTGGCTCAGGGCTGCCTTCTTGTCCTCTGCTTCTGTCCCTTCTTTTCCGGACTCGAGAGCCTGCACGGTGGGAGCGCTGGAGCGTCCGAATCGCGAGAAGAGCATCCCTCCGAGGCCTTTCCCAATGCTCGCAGCTCCTGCATTCAGTCAGCACAACACAACAGCCATTGCAACTCTACCATCACACAGCACTGGGGGAGGGGGGGAAGACTAATGGGAAGTTATGCTACGTTCCGAGCAGCTGCAAAAAACGGAAGCCACGTGTTCCCCACCTCTTCCCCGTAACTCCTAGCCCAGCTTACCCTTGTTCTTACTTCATGACGTTCACATGTTCTTGTCCCCACTGTTAAAAATTCACAGGCTGTGCAGATCTTTCTATCTCCCACCCCCATCCCAGTCCTTTTGCCATTCCTAGCTGCCTGGACACTTTCACGCTGATCCAAAGAGCGTTGCTGACTGATAAACCTCCCTTTGCAGTCTACCATTCACATTTAAAAAGGAGAGAGCTGGCTTTCTCTTTGGACTCTGCTGCTCCCTTGTGGACAGAGTTCTAGCCACAGATTAAGGATGCCAATCTTCAGAATGCCACTGGGACCACTATTTTAAGGATCCCTCTGCTCACTGCATCTTTAGGTGTATGCCTTAATAATGTACGATGGGAATGTAACAAACTTATGCATCATACAGGTACATTTGGCTGCAGCTCTACAAATGAGGAGCTGCTGCTGCTTGTTTCTGGGGGATTCAGATGTCTTTTCACAGAGCAGGGCTTGTGTTGCGGGAAGATCGCATTCTCCACTGTGCTCAAGCCTCAATATTTCACTATCTACCATCTTTCAACACTGGCTTGCAAACTTTCAAAGGTTTTATTTATGGTTAGAATGTGGAAAATTGAGGTTCAGGGAGAAAATTGTAGGACTACCCATGTGTGTGCTTTGGAAGCCGCAGCTTGTGCAGAACGCAGCAGCTAGGGAGCTCAAGGGGACCCCTAAGCTCTGCCCATATAAAACCTGTGTTAAAAGAACTGCACTGGCTGCCTTTTAGCTACTAAGCCACGTAAAAGCCCTAAACAACTTGGGACCAGGATACCTAGCAGACCACCTTCCCTTATATACACCCAGACGGCATTTAAGCTCTTCAGAGGTCTTGCTGGCCATTCTGAGACGAACAGAATGTCACCATGAAGTACCTTGGTGGCAGGGCCTTCTCTGTAGTGGCACCCATCCTCTAGAAAACCCTCCCTCGTGTGGTTTGGGAGGCGGAAAATGTAACATCTTTTAAATGCCTCCTCAAAACGTATCTTTTAGACAGGCTTTCCCTGGAAAATTACTTATTTTGGTTTTTATATGGTACTTAAATTTCAAACCATGGCTTATAACTGTGCAACACAGGAATGATACATCTCATACTACTAAGAATGCCATTTTTCCCTATGGGCAAGTATGGTTCCCCCATGGGGAGGGATTGTGCTATGCTGCCCTATGAGCGAGTATATTTTCCCTATGGGCAAGTATAGTTTCCCTGTATGGGCAAGTAGAGAACTCCCTTCAAAGGAAAGCTAGACTGGTTCCCTCCTTGGTGTGCTTTCAGAGGCAGGCTAAAACTTTTCTACTTCAGCAGGCCTTCGGGGAGTAGTTGAGACCCTGTGGATGTGCTGCTTATAGTTGGATTTTTCTAAAACAATTTTGTATTTAAAATGCTTTAAAATGTTCTAAATATTTTTAAATTGTACTACGTTAATTATATTTTTAATTTTGTATATCTCTATTCGTTTTAACTGTACATGTTTTAATTTGTAAGCCGCCTTGAGTCCCAGTATTGGGAAAAAGGTGAGATATAAATAAATATAATAATAATAAGTTTTAATTTTTAACTTGTTATATGTTATGGTTTTAATTGTAAACTGCCCAGAGAGCCTCAGCTGTTGGGCAGCATAAAAATGTAATAATCCCCTGCTCAGCTATGGAACTTGACCAAGTCTTTCAGCCTGACAAGGTTACTGTGAAGAGAAAAACATAGCTTGGGAACACAAAACTCAGTGTCCTCAGCGTTCCTCACCTGTAAAATGGTACTATTTATTGGCTACTTGGTTGCCTATGCATTTTTAGGGTTTGATGTTCAAATTTCTGATCTGAAGTAACCAAGCTGGGTATCTGTACTTTTATTAATTTTACTTTAAAACGGAATTTCCTTTTCTACAACAAAATGGTTCTTATTCCCAAGTAATTGTATTAGGGTCAGGACACCAGAAGCAAACGTCTTTTTTTCCTGCAGTCACTATGGTTTTGTGATTAAAATGCAAGATTGCATTGCTCAGAGCATTTCTTTTTTAACCAGGTTTTGCAAACAGTCCCCCCTCCCCCTCCCCTCATGGCTAGGTGAGGAAAGAACCAGGGGATGGTTCCACCTAGCCTGATGAAGAGTTCTGGAGATCTCAAAAGCTTGCACACTCTTTTGTGGCATTTTGGTGGGTCCAAATGAAAATATTGCTTAACTATAGATTTCAGAATTTATCTTTGTTTTCTGCTTTTGGACCAGCGCAGCAATCTTGGCTTTTGTTTGCTTTGCTCTAATGCATCAGGAATACAGAGGGGGTCCTAACGCATGGAATGGTGGTCGAGGGTGGGGAGGAAAGAAAATGTTTGTTGTGTGCTTCACAATTGAAGCAATACACACCTGTAAGACCATCAAGTTCAAGGGTTAAAATTGCCCAGCTGCACCACAGGCGGAACCAACTGAAGGGTCGCTCAAGCAACTTTTTTTTTTTTTAAAAAAAAGATAAATTCGAATCCCAAGAGAGGAGAACCTTCCAAAGGCAACCAGGTGCCCTCGGAATGCAGAACTATCTGTATCCTGCTCTTCCTCTAAGGGGAAGAGCTAGAGCAATGTGCATGATCTTTTCCCTCCCCTCCCCTGCTTTTCTCCTGGGAGGTAGATTATGCTGAGAGGCACACTGTTTGGTGGCCCTGCAAAGCCTCACGGCTGCAGGCATGGTATTCCTCGGAGGTCTGACATGCAGCCTGCACACATAAACAAAGGTTTTCAAGGCTTCGAGAATAATTACCCAATATACTTGCTTTGCCTATATTCGTTATGGACTCCCCGTAGTGCCGCCGGGCCAAGACAGGCGATGTCGTTGGGCTGGGTATCGTCGGGACAGATTCACTCTCGGAGACTGAGGTAGATTCTTTTGCCGGGTTGAGGAAACTTGGCTTCATATGCTCGTAAGGTAGAGGATTCGTGGTGTTGTACCAGTGGATCTGGACAGGAGATATGTTGCTGTAGTGCTTGAGAATTAAAGGTTCTAGTCTATAGGCCTGCAAGTAAGAAGACAGAGAAGGAAACTTTGGGTGACAGGCAACACGTGACTTCTTTCATGCCACCCCTTCCTCATCTAGGCAGGTACTTATCCCTTTTTCAGACTCGTACATCATTCCCTTCCTCATTAAAGGCTTTACTGCTAAAAATAATATGGTGATTTGGTCAAAGCCGCCCAATACTTCAGGACACATTTCTGAGCAGATGGAATACTTAAGAAAGGACCTCATGCCTCACAGTCTTTTTATTTAGTTTACATTGTGACGTGGAAAAACAATTAGACATATTGCAATCAATGGAAACATATAAGAAGCATTTTTGGTTTACATATTCTAAATTTCATTTAAAAAAGTGATTAAGGAACAAGCAACGTATGATTTAAACGTATTTGCCCATGAAATCATATGGCCCTTGCTTCCAGTAATTCTGTTGGAAATCACCAAAGCATTAAAGATGAGGAAATTGCCCAAAGGGGTTTCTGGACAGAGACTTAAATATATATATTTTTTTGAATAGCCACTCCTTGTCTGCAAAAATCCAAAGATCGACTGTTTCAGAGTTTTCTAATGGTAAGTGCAGACGTTAAGTCAACTTAAAAAAACAAACAAACTGGATTTCTAATGGAAAGCTTCAAGGGTATTTATGATTTCATCAGATATTCCAATTGATTTCCACAAAACTGAGAAAAAAAATTAAAGATCCTGGAAGAAGACTAAAGGGTGAAGACATATGTAAGATTTTTAGAGCAGCCAGGTTGCTCTGGAAGTACCTTGCTGCATCCAGTTTTTTTAAAAAAAGTACCTATTCCTTTGCAGGCTTGAGTTCGGGGACGGACCTGTTCTATCATTTTCAATGAGAAGCTAGCTATACCAACTGGTGGAGGCAGTCAGGTCATATAACGCCTATACTGTGCCAGCTGCACCAGTTACCAGTATGTTTCTGAGCTGGTTTTGACTTCAAAGCTTTATACTGTTTTGGGACCGATTTTCTTGAAGGACAACCTTCACCTGTATCAGCCTGCCTGCACTTTAAAGTCAGCAATAAGAGGTCCTTTTATCTTGCCCCTGTTTGAGGGCAGTTAGGTGGGTGAGTACACAAGGAAGGGCTTTTCTTGCTCTGGCTCCGCCCCTCTGGAATGGGTTGCCACGGGGGGTCTGTCAGGTCCCATCGTTGTAGGCTTTCAGGAAGACCCCCGAGGACCTTACCTGTTTACAGTGGCTTTATCTTGATTATGTTTTATTGGGACTATTTCACTCTGTAACTGGAATTGTGTGCAGATTTTAGTAATATTTTATTGCTGGTATCTGCTTTATAAACGTTTGCTACCTTATTATTTTATTGAATGATGATGTTGTAAATCGCCTTGGGAGAGCTTGTGTCCTGCAAGGCAGCCTACAATTGTTTTTAAATAAATAAATGAATGTCTTGTGAAATCACCAAGAAATGCACATACCCCAAATCCCCACTGTAAATTTCTTTCTCTTTCTTATTTTTTTTAAATAAGGAACAAAAAAAGCTGTAACACTAATGCAGCACTTTTAAAAGACAACCCACCGGGAGTACCCCGGGTGGGGAAGATGTATCTGCTGACCCAGGATATGATTCACTGCCAATCACAGGAAGCAGCTGAGGAACGTGCTGTAAGCTCTCATACATTACATCTGTCTTCACCCTAACAAGAGGTTGTTCTGCCAGGCTGTGTGACATGCTAACCCACAGCTATGTCCACGAAGGTAGCTTTGATGATCCCTTCTTACACATTGTCTTTGACGTCCTTCAGCAGCTTTTGTTTCAAAATATTCTTGATCATGGGTAGCACAAAACATTCTGGTGCCTGAGGCAGAAAATCCAAATGGCTTCCTCCCCACTTCCATTGATGACAATGAGGGGCATGATCCATTGGGAAATTCTCCTGCACAAATCTTGCCAAAAGACAAGAAGGAGGCCTGAGCCCCATGGGTCTGATCTGCCTTCTGCTCTGCTGCCACCCTTTAATGGCACCCAAAATCCACCACCTGAGGGGGCCGCCTCACCTTGCCTCATGGTAGGGCCGCCTCTGCGAGGTGAAAGCTTGTTACTGCACTAACACTCACCACTGGATCTGTTGGATGAAAAATGTTTAGCAACCGGTTACAAATAGTTCTGGGCAGAATGTGATCTTGACTTCCACTGTTTCCTGGACGGATGCCGCGCAAGGCCAAAAACACTGCTAATGGAGATCCCATACAGAAGAAATTTTCAACCTAAGGAGACATTTCATTTGATATTAACAGGCAGAGAAAAAGGCAGCTTTCTAGCAGATATTGGGGCACTTTTTCTGGAGGGTGGGGAAGTATTGTGATCTCACTGCCTTGAGGTACATGACAAACCGAGGGGAAATCACAGTGTAATAACACATCATCCTTTCTACATACTTTAATAGCCACAGGAAACTGACACAGGCACGAAAGCAGATTGCAAAAATACCTCAGGATTGCTATCTGAGGGAATTTCAGCTAAAAGGAGTGTCCTGTGAGAGGTACAAGGGAGTCTGGGAGACAATCATGACTCTTCAGGGGATTCCCACAGGAGAAATCTGCTCGGTCATGACTATACGGGAAGTTAAGGAGCTCAACTGTATTTTAAGAAAGTATTTCATACAGCTGGCTTTCTTTTTTGGGGAAAGCAAATCCTATGAAAAAATTAACATGTAACAGTGCTTTATCCCAGACCAGACCATAGCCCTGCTGTAACTGGCAGTGGCACTCCAACATAACAGCCAAGGGCCTTCCCCCTGCCCTCCCGCACAAGATGCTAGGGTGGCCTTCCTCAACCTGGTGCCCTCAATTGTGACAGACCCTAACCTGAGATCTTAATGGGAGAGACCTTATTCCCTCCATGTCTCCCCTCTAAAATTCTACAACCCTGATCCCAGGTAAAATTCTGCATTACACATCAACTTATTTGGCCTAATACAATCAAACCCGATCTATCAGATACAAACTCTGTTCAATATCAGAAATGTGGCTTGTTCAAGATAATCTAACAAGGCTGAGTTTGTACATAATTGGCTGATGTTGAATAGATGCTGACTTCCTATTAAGTTTGAACTGCTGTCTGTTCTTTTTCGTTGGGAGTTTTAAGGGCTGCTGCTCTACTGAATTTCGGTGGCAATTCAGCAGCACAGCAGCGAGAGGGTGTGTAATGTAGCTTCGAAGGGAGAAATTGGTCCCCAGCAATTGCTCAGCCTTATTTTTAATGAATAAACAGGTGTGCAGAGGAAGAAAACTACGAAATCTGATGGATTCACACAAGAGTTGCTTCAAAGCTGCCTGGCTGTTTCTTTATCATATTCTCAGTGCCAGAGGCATGATCTAATACCACCCCACCCCACCCTTTAATGCAGCAGATAAAAGCAGAACTCAAGGTCCCGGATGCTTCAATGCCTCTTCTACTAGGCACTGATTTATTTATTTATTAAATTTCTATGCCACCCAACAGCCGAAGCACTCTGGAGGAAGACAATCTCTTAAGTGCCACTACATGGAGCTTCCCTCAGCAACTGGATAAGCTTGATTTAGGACCAGGGGGCCACACCCTCAACTTCTTGATGGCTTCTCTCTATTCACTCTCATGTAGTGGGGCTGCTTCACTCTCTTTGAAAGGAGCTGCTTGTTAGTTAATCCTGAAGTCTGTATGGGGAAAAAAACATTTGTGGATTTGACTGGGAGAGGTTTGTCTAGTTGAGTCAAGGCAGAACCTGGAGAAGAGAGTTGAAGCCTCTTTCTTGCTGAAAGTGAGCCACTACTAGAAAGGCACATTTCTTGCACATTCGCACCTTGAATTTTAAGGCAGGTGTCTTAGATATGGTGGATGTCTTCAGTCCGTGCAACCTCTCTTCTAGCTCCTTCAATCTAGGAAAAAATGCACAGTTGCACAAGTTCTTTTGGTTAGAAACACTTAATTTGCTCTATTTAAGAGGTCTGTTACACTGATGTAATATACCAGAACAAATATTCTGGAAACAGACTTTGTAAGATTAAAACTGAAACACAATTGCGCTCTCTCTGCATCTTTGCTTTTTGAAAGGGAAATGTGGACACATATATAAAAAATAAGAACCTGCTGGATTTTTACATCTTAAGTCTTGCTTCAGGCGTCCGTAACTTTTGCTCCACAGGGCAAAGTGACAATTTCAGAGAAGGGGGAGATTTCAATCAGGAAAATAGTGGAGCTGACCTCCTTCCCCCATGCAGCACTGTGCCCCACCCACCCCCGGCCTTCACTTGTTGGTTTGATCTTTAAAAATCCCCTCGATCACATCTTGTTTGACCCATTATGTAGACTGAAGAACTATTCGTGCTGCATGTGTTACTAGCTGGACAAAGGGTTTCGGTGTGTGAATCTCTCTCTTGCTGCTGCCCCCCCCCCCCCCCCCCGATAGAACTGCCTTTCAGAATCAGTCCACTATGCTTTGCTGAAGCACAGCTGGAATTAGGAAGTGGATGTGTGGTAAAGTAATCCAGTTGCTAAAATATTTTTCAACACGCCAACTTCTCTCCCACTAATAGAAAGGGGAGTCCTTTACCTCTGCTTGGTTATATAAAACTCTTCTAGCAAATGCTGCTCCTCGTAGCTCATCCAGGTGTCCTCTAGGTCATCATACTCCTTCTCCAGTAACTGTTCATAGAGCCTGACTGGATTCCATCCTGTCATGATGTCATACGTGATGACGCATCCCAACGAATGTGACACAATAGATATTTTCCCGCCTTTTCCTGTGAACTCAGGGTTCCGAGAACAGAAAAGGGTGTACAAACGATTCAGCTCCTGCTGAAGGCCTTTCACCAGCTGTTTGGAGAGAGGAGGGAGAGGAAAACAACTGTTATAGTCTGCATATTGCTACATATTTGGCTTCTGCATACTTGCATACCCTTAACTGCAATTTTTTTTTAAAGGCAAGGACTCTATCAGTGTGATGGAGTGGCTCATTGTTCGCAGCCAGCTCTGACCTCAAAATTAGAGACATTCAATGAAATAAGCACAGTTTTCAGATTCTGATGTTTAGGTGGGACACTATTTTTAAACAAACAAAAACAGAACAAGAAAAATGATTATATGACCATGCTTAAAAATTTCACTTTTAAGTGCCAAATCATGACAATGGAAACTATGCAACAAGATGTGTTCATCTCTTCAGGAACACACGGAACAAAATTATTATTACTAGGTTTAATAGCATTTCAAAGACGATGTGTTTTACTGCATCCAGATACATTCCCAAAGGCGGGGGGGGGGGGCTCTCCTTCCTGCTGGGACAGCACAGGAACGGAGACAGCAGATGCCACTGAGTTATCTTTTCCCACCTCCCTACAAGCGTATGCTTTAAGGTGGATTCCTGCACTGAGCTGGGGGTTGGACTCAATGACCGTAAAGGCCCCTTCCAACTCTACGATTCTATGATAACTAAAACTGGGCTGGGCCAGAGGCACAAGCCAAATGGCAAAGTCTAACGGGTCCTTGCCCTTTGGCTGTTTCCCTGTGGGCCCAAGACAGCGGGAATGACCTAGCTGAGGTAATAACATGCCTCCAGGTGGGAGGACTATAAGAAGAGGTGAACTGACCACAAGAGCAGGCGATTGGCAGACAGTGAACTGGAGTGGGAGGACTCCTGTGTGGGACATTTGCCTGGGGGCATTGGGTGTCATCCAGATCTCTGAAGCTTAGTGTAGTGCACTGAGCCAGAGCATCAGAAACATCTGGAATAGGCAGAGACTTGACATGGATTCAAGAACAGCAAGCTTTGCCCTGGAAGGCCAGGGGAATTTAATAAGGGACTAATGTGGTCCCACAGAAGAGTGGGGGAACGTTTACCTGAGGGGAGTTGGTGTGAGTTAGCTCCCCCATCCCCCGGGCCAGGGCAGTGAAAACATTTGGTGCCAGTGGAAATTCTGCGGAAGGGGCCAGCCCAGGGGGGTTTCTTCTATCTCCTTTGGCTGGGGTCTGATTGAGAAGGGGGTCTTCTGACTTGTGGGGTCGCTTGCTTGTCATCATAAAGCAGGGGTGGGGAACGCTTTTCAGTCCAAGGGCCAACATCCAATCTGCAAAAGGTCTTGGGAGCCTGGGGCCATCCAGGGGCGGGGCCAAAGGCAAAGTGGGTGTGACCAAAACGTAATGGCTACTGACTTTAAGCCTATTCAGAAGCAAGCAGGACAAGCCTTTGCTTGTCTACACACAAGTAAGCCGGACTGAACCACTCAGCAGCACTTTCAAACAGCTTCCAGGGAAGTAAGATGCACCTCAGCAGGAAGCAGCACTGAATCACTCAGCAATGTCCTCCCCTGGCTCAGTCCTCTCTGCCCTGCAGTGAAAAGCTCTTATTGCCTGATTGGAGAGAAGCACTTTTCCCTGCTAGGCACAGAAAAACATTCCCCCAAGCTGGGAAAAGTAGTTACCTCTGATCAGCTTCTGATCAGTGATAGGCTCTTTCCCCTCTGTGGCAGAAGCAGCCGAGCCAGGGGATGAAGCTGCCAGGCTGGATGGGGAAGCCCCACTTGTCTTATTGGGCCCACTTGCTGGAGGTTCCCCACCCTAGGCTATCCTAAAGAAACCAGAGGGACAATGACCACAGGGGCCGGGGGACAACTGGTGGGCTAAATGATAAAGCCCAGAGCTGAATGCTTGCCTAATGTCTCAGCCCATCCTTTCCCAACCTGGTGCTCTTCAGATGATTTGGACTACAACTTCCAGCATTCCTGACCATTGGCTTTACTGGTAGACTGATGGAAGCGGAAGTCTACGACCTCAGGAGGGCACCTGTTGGGGAAGGCCGCCTCTGCTAATTCACTGGGCGTGGTTAGCTGATGGAATTGTTTGGCTGAGCTCCCAATTTAAAGCTGTCCAAGTTGGTGGACGCCTTGTGGCTGTTCCTCCTGCTGGCTGATCGTACAGCCAATGACATTTTTGACTGCTCTACTGGAAACCTTCAGGGGCAGGTTAGGAACCACTAACAATGTCTTCTCTGCCACTACTACACAGCACTTGCACAGTGTATCGAGTGGAGCTGATCGAGTTGTAAAGGGACGGCTACATTCTGGGCCTTAGAATAGTGGGGAGGGGGGGGTCTGTAAACGGGGAGCTGCTGCTGCTGCTGCACAAGACCCGGGTCCCCATGTTCCCACCAACTTAGCCTCTCTTGGTCGTGGGACATACAGAACAGTCTCAGAGACGGAACTTAAACTGTAGGCTGGCTGAAAAGAAAGCCATGAAGACCGATCTCTTCCGGCAGGCCTGCCCAGCCGAATTTTAAGATGTCTGTCTGTTAATTTAATAATGTGTTAGTTTTATATGTTTTCAATCAGTTTTAGGTATTTTATAGTATTTTTGTATTCAGTGTTGTTCCCTGCCTCGATCCAGAGGGAGAGGCGGGTAAGAAATAAATTTATAATGGATGATGATGATGAATGGGAGGAGGGCTAGGGTGACCATATGAAAAGGAGGACAGGGCTTCTGTATTTTTAACAGTTGTATTGAAAAGGGCATTTCAGCAGGTGTCATTTGTATGCATGCAGCACCTGGTGAAATTCCCTCTTCATCACAACAGTTAGAGCTGCAGGAACCCTGCCCTCTTTTGTCTCTGGTCACTCTAGTACAGCTCCTGTAGCTTTCACTGTTGTGATGCAGGGGGAATTTCACTAGGTTCTGCATGAATACAAATGACACCTGCTAAAATTCCCTTTTCTATACAACTGTTAAAAGATACAGCAGCCCTGTCCTCCTTTCCATATGGTCACCCTAGAGGAGGCCATTTTTCATATATTCAGGCCCCAAACCATTCAGGGCTTTATAAGAAGGGACAATTATGACTGGAAACAAATTGACAGCGTGGTTGATGCAAGACCTCTATAATACGGTCAACAAATTAGTGTGGGTGCAGCATGATGCTCTAACTGCAGTTCCAAAATACATTTCAAGGACAGCCCCACATAGAGCACATGGTAGTAGTCTAAATACAAGTTGCTTACCTGTAACTGTAGTTCTTCGAGTGGTCATCTGTGCAGTCACACACTATGGGCTCGCGCCGATGCCGAGCCTCACTTCGGAACTTCTAAAGCTTAGAAACTATTGGCGGGAACCCCTCCCCCCACCGTCCTATCGCGCATGCCTGGGTTCCCGCCTACCTCAGTTCCATGAGACCGCCTTAACAGTCCCACACCGAGGTACTCTTTCAAAAATATCATTTAATGAAGAAAACAAAGGAGTGGCATGTCGATATCACTCATAGACCACTAACAGCGAGGTCTAGAGGGGACGGCGGGAGGGTTGTGTGACTGCACAGATGACCACTCGAAGAACTACAGTTACAGGTAAGCAACTTGCATTTCTTCTTCGTGGTCTCTGTGCATCACACACTATGAGCGAGTAACTAGCAAACACTCACCGGAGGAGGGTAGACTCGCTGAGTGGACATCATTGCAGGATCGAGGACAAGACCGCCCGTTCAAAGCTAGCGTCATTCCGTGCCCTAACGTCCAGTTTATAGTGTGCCACAAACGTGGAGACCGATGACCAAGTGGCAGCCTTACATAGGTCTGGAATGGAAACACCCCTATCGAGCGCTGTGGATGTCGCCATTGCCCTTGTGGAGTGTGATCTCAGTCCCGTCGGAAGATCTTTCTTAACCAACTCATAACTCAGAGAGATGGCGCGTACAACCCATTTGGCAAAACACTGAGCCGACACCGCCTGTCCTTTTGACTTCCCACCATAGCAAATGAAAAGACGCTGGGACTTCCGAAAACTACGCGTCCTGTCCTTGTAGAAGGCCAGAGCTCGTCTAACGTCGAGGGAGTGCAACTTTGAACCGATGGCGTCCTTGGCGTCCTGGAAAAAAGTCGGAAGGACGATGTCCTGGTTTACATGAAAGTGGGAAAGCACCTTTGGCTTGAATCCTGGACCCGGCCTGAGGACAACCTTGTCCCTGAAGAACTGCGTATATGGTGGTTCCAACATTAATGCGCAGAGTTCTGATGCTCGTCTTGCGGAGGTGATAGCCACGAGGAACGCCACCTTAAGTGTCAGCAATCGCAGATCCACAGTCGCCATAGGTTCAAAAGGCTTGTCCGACAATGCAGTTAGAACCACTGACAAACTCCACTGTGGGACCAGCGATCTCGCTGGCGGACGAAGATTCCGTAGACCTTTAAGGAAACGTTTGGAGACTGGGTGAGAGAAAGCGGAGTAGCCCTGTATAAGGTCATGGTTAGCTGAGATAGCTGCCAGGTATACCTTTATAGACGTATGTTGCAATCCTGCTTCGTGGAGGGTCACCAAGAACGATAGGATCTCCCCAATGTCACAGGAATGCGGTGACGCATTGTTTCCCCTAACAAAAGTCACAAATTTCTTCCACTTCCTGCCGTACGACTTCCGAGTGGATGGCCTTGTAGCTTCCCTGAGGATGATGCGAACGGGAGGTGGTAAATCTAGATGTTGCCACCGCACCGGATGCGCCACGCCGTCAGCTTCAGCTTTTGTAGGTTCGGGTGGCGTACTAGACCCCTGTCCATCGTGATGAGGTCACTTGTTCTTGGCAAGTGGACATATTCCCTGCCGGCTAGGCGAAGGAGAGGGGCGAACCAGGCTTGTCTTGGCCACCACGGGGTAACCAGTATGGCGTCTGTCTCCTTGAGCTGCAGAGTCGCTACCACCCTGGAGATTAACGGGAAGGGTGGGAAGGCATAAACAAGACCTGGACCCCACGAGGTGTTGAGTGCACCTCCTAGGGAACCCTTTCCCGCTCCTGCCCTGGAGCAAAAGCATTTGCACACAGCATTGTCCACAGATGCGAACACGTCCATGCTCGGGGTTCCCCACCTGTCGAACAGGATTGAGATGGCGAGTGGGGAGAGGGCCCACTCGTGAGAACTGGAAAAACGCCGACTGAGTTCGTCTGCGCGCGTGTTGTCCGCAGATAGACTGATCCCGTGGGAGATCGCCCAATCGAAGATGAGCAGTGTGAGCTCGAGTAGCCTTCTGGATAGAGTTCCTCCCTGCTTGTTTATGTACCAGACCACTGACATATTGTCCGACACAATCCTGACGTAGTGGTCTGATACGTAATCCTGGAAGGTTAACAAGGCTTTCCGAACTGCTAGCAGCTCCAGAAAGTTGATGTGGCGCGTCCTGTCTTTGGGAGACCACTCCCCCTGTGCCAAGAGATGATCGCAGTGTGCTCCCCATCCCAGGAGCGATGCGTCCGAGGTTATCAACCTGGATGGGGGCGTGTCCACAAAGGGGAGTCCCATTTGCAAATTTCTCGGGACGGTCCACCAACGAAGAGACTGGTGTAGCCGACCGTGGACAGTCACCCTCATCGTGTTCTTGTGGCACAATGGGTCGAACACTGAGAGGAGAAAACTCTGTAGGGGTCTCATTCTGAGGCGGGCCCACCGTACGACATAAACCGTGGAAACCATGAGGCCCAGTAGCTTCTGCAGAGTAATGACTTTGTGGGAACGTGCGTCCAAAATTTTTTGAGCCATCTGGTGAATCCTGGTGCGTCTCACTTTGGGTAGGAACGCTCTCCCTAATTTGGAGTCGAGGAGGGCGCCTACAAACTGTATAGTCTGTGTTGGCCGAAGAATGGATTTTTCCATGTTTACTACGAGACCTAAAGAACTCAGCAGGGTCGTAACTGTCACAACGTCCCGGCCTGCCTGTGGCTCGGATGGAGAGACGATCAGCCAATCGTCCAAGTACGGGTAAAGCTCTACTCCCAGAGAACGTAGATAAGCGCATACTGCTGCCATGCATTTCGTGAATACCCTGGGAGCAGTCTTCAACCCGAATGGAAGGACATTGAACTGAAACATCTCCGTACCGATGATGAACCGAAGGAAACGTTGGTGGGGTTGGTAGATGGGGATATGGAAGTAGGCATCCTTTAAATCTACAAGAGTGAACCACGCATTGCGCCGGAGCAGCGGTAGGACTGAGCCCAGAGTTATCATCCTGAACTTGATAGTCGACAGGAATTCGTTGAGCAGTCTTAAGTCCAGAATAGGCCATAGCCTGCCATCCTTCTTCGGGACTGTAAAATATCGGGAGTAGAATCCCCTGCTCGCTTCTGAGATGTTTACCTGCACAACCGCCCCTTTCTGGAGTAGGGTCGACACCTCCTGTCGCAGGATGGCTGAGGTGGGTGTGAATTTCAGTGTTCCAGTCGGGGGGAGACTGGCGAAATCGATACGGTACCCCCGACGGATGATCTCCAGGACCCATCTGTCCGTAGTAATGCGGGTCCATGTCTTGTAGAACGGACGCAGTCTGCTGTAGAATTGGGGTGACAGCTGTTGGGGGATCGGGAGCGAGTCAAAGACGTTGCTTTGGGTTGGATTCTTGTCTGGTACGGTGTTGCCGGGTCCTGTTTTGAGAGAATGGTCTCTGTTGGCGGAATGGTTGGTGAGAAGGCTGAAAACGTGTGTGTTGTTGTTGTTGTCTGAATGGTGCCTGGCGTTGCGGATAGAATTGTTGCCTTGGCCAACGACGTGGGCGATATGTAGAGGAGGGTGCTTGCTGGTAGAAGCCCATTTTCTTGGCTGGCACACGTGCTTTCTGGATGGTATCCATTTGCGTGTCCATGGTGGCATTAAAAAGTCCTTCCCCATCGAACAGGAGGTCTTCTATACGCGATTTCGACTCTTGTGGCAGGCTTGAGGAACGAAGCCACGCATGCCGTCGCAGCGCAATGGATGCCACCATGGATTTCGCCAGGCAGTCTGTCATGTGCCGAGCCGAGCTAAGTTCCTGTTTAGCTAGCGCGACGGCCTCCTGCTGAAAGATCTGTGCTGCCGGCTTGATATCATCAGGGAGATGTGTATGGAGGGCTGAAACCTTGTCCCATATGAACAGGTGATATCTGGCCATAAGGGCTTGATAGTTCGCAATTTTCACTGCCAGCGCGGCCGAAGAGTACACCCTTCTACCGAAAGCGTCTAACTTACGGCCCTCTTTGTCAACCGGCGCCGACTGGGACCTAGAGGATCTTCCTTGCGCTGACTCTACTATCACCGAGTTCGGTTTGGGATGCTGCAGAAGGAATCCTGCATCCTTCTCCTGGAGCTTGTAGAGCGCATCAACACGCTTGGACACTGGTCCTGTGGTAGCTGGTGAATGCCAAGATTCCCGCATCGTACGCAGCAGCGTGGGCAGCAGAGGCATTGCTAATGAAGATGCCGATTCCCCATACATAACATCATATGCTACATCAGTCTCAGGGCTATCCGATTCCGGGACCTCAATCCCCAAGGACTGCGCTAAGCGTTGCATTTGATCCAGAAAAGAGACCACTTCCACAGACGGTGATGCACGTTTGTCGGTACCGACTTCATCTGATGGAGAGGGCAAAACTGGTTGCGCCCCCTCTGACACATCGAAGGAGTCCGAAGCATAATCGTCGTCCGAAGGTGATTGTGGTGCCCTAATTTCCATGGCGCCCGGGGGGGGGGAGAGGGGACTCCGATCTGGGCTCAATGTGTTCCGGTACAGATACAGTTGCTGATGAAGGGCACCTGGGTGGTACAGGTGGCACAAATACAGACTCAGCGTCGTCGAGTCTCTTCCCGGTATACTGATCGAACAAAGGCCTTCTTGGGAGAACCCCCGCTTGTGAGGACCACGATCTTACAGATCGAGAAGAGCCCCGGTCCCACTCTTCCGCCGGTACCGATACGTATGGGTGGTCAGCTAAAGGCCTTGCGTCCGCTGTTGTATACGGCGACGGGGAGCGTCGTGGCGTCCCAGAGGAGAGGGGATCGAAAGGGATGTCACCCGAGTCCGACATGAACGGTGAACCCGTGGAAAACTCCCTGGAGACACCCGGTAGCTGGAGCTCTGTCTTCGATGCCGAAGGTTTGGGCGCGTTCGGTACCGAAGGATGTTGCTTTTTGCGAATCGGTACCGGAGGTGTCGGTGTCGATGGCCACGCGATCGGTATCGATACCGAAGCCGGTGGGGATAGAAGTTGTCCCGTCATCGGTACCGGGGAGCTCGTCGGTACTGACGATGCCTTCGGCGTCCGCTTGGGCTGCGTCGATGCCTGGCTCCCTGGAGTCGGCAGACTGTGCCTCGGCTTCGGAGACCCTTTTCCTTTATCCTTCTTTTTAGTATGTTTGCCGCTCTCTCCGTTTTTCGGGTCTTTCTTTAGCCGCTTAGCCTTGCCCACCTCGGTGGGAAGGGTGGGCTTAGACTTCTTAGGGCGGGAGCTTGTCTCCGCCGGAGTCGACCGAGATGGTGTTGATAACGCCTTCGGTACCGAGCCCGGTACCGAGGCTGGGATGTCGACTGTCTCCAACGCCTGTTTCCAGAGCATCACCCGGAGCTTGTATGCTCTATTTTTACGCGTTTGTCTCGAAAAATTTAGGCAATGCGGGCACATGTCCACGATATGGGCTTCCCCCAGGCAAAGGAGGCACTTCGCGTGTCCATCCGACAGCGTTAGCTTCGCCCTTCAGCCCGAGCAGTTCTTAAATAAGGACGCCATCTTGGAGTGCCACAAAGGCGGGAAACTGGAGGGAACAGGGGGGTAGCGTCCCCTGAGGACCCCCGCGATCCACTGCCGCTTAGGGCTGAAAACAATAGACTAATATATATATATATATATATATATATATATGTGTATTTACAGATAGACAAGAAGAAGATTATTTAAAAAAAATTTTTTTTTTAGATGAAACACAAAGGTAAGAGAGAGAGAGAGAAGAAGAAAAGGAATACAAAGAGGAAAGAGAGAGAAATAAAGATATAAGAATAAAATCTAAGCAACGAACGGATCGGAGAAGTCCTCTGTGAAGCAACCAGCAAGGCGGTCGAAAAAGAACTGAGGTAGGCGGGAACCCAGGCATGCGCGATAGGACGGTGGGGGGAGGGGTTCCCGCCAATAGTTTCTAAGCTTTAGAAGTTCCGAAGTGAGGCTCGGCATCGGCGCGAGCCCATAGTGTGTGATGCACAGAGATCACGAAGAAGAACAAAAGGGAGACTGTCTATGCTGACACAGAAACTACTACAGTGCAATTCTATGCACATTACACAAAACTATTACAGTGCAATCCTATGCACATCTACTCAGAAATAAGTGCCCCCAAGTTCAAAGGGACTTACTCTCAGGTAAACATGTAAATGATTACAACCTCAATGGAGCAGCACAGCCCTACATCTGCAATAAAAACACCTTACATATTTGTCAATTGTGTATATCTCAGGCAAGAGACAAAAGCCCCCTGAGACCAGATTTAAAAACTGTAATTCAAGCTGATAAGCTGTCAGGAATTGTTTCTAAAGTCTACAAGATAAGGTTCCTGGCCTAGGTGTAGAGAGAACAATTTATTAATGTCAGCAAACATCATTACTAAAACATCACAAGCTTGCCTGTTACCTTGTAGTTAAGAAACCCTCTAATGATCAAAGCAAACCAGAGATGCTCCCTATAAGATTCCTTGTGGGAGCTTTTCTGCATTTGGAAAATCGAAGTTTAAGTCCTGGCTGAGAAATTTTTTGGGTGATCCAAGTAAGTTGCAAACTGTTTATTGAAGGACCAAAATAAATGTGACATTTGTCACATGGACAACCCTGGCATACAAGCTTATTTTTTAAATGGGCAGGGTGGGGTGGGGGGAAAGAGTCAGATGGTGACTGTGTTGACTGAGATTTAAACCCTTTTTTAAAAAAACCCATCCTTTCCTTCCCTCACAGTCCCAATCTGGTTTGCTCTCCACCCATCAGCTACTTGTTTTTTAAGTACACGCACACCAGAGCTAAACACAGGAGAAACGCCATTTAGTTTGGTCCTAACTCTCTCCTGCTTTCTTAGGTGAACTATCCCAATAACTTACTGTTGAGTAGTCATTTTAAGATCATGAGCTTTAGGATCCCAGCTTTTTAGTTTTAAAACAAAGTACTTTATCAAGAGGGAGAACAGCTTTGGGCAGGGTTAAAAAGGTTTCAATTGATGAGCTGGCATTTTAAACCCATGGACCTGTTTTTATGCTGCTGCCTGATCCCTGATTCAACAGTTATTTTAGCAACCATCTTAAGTGCTCTCCCAAGAACGGGACATTCTTGCTCACAAGCCTATTCACTGAAGGGAATGGAATCTGCTCAGGTCATTCAACTAATCTCAGTGGCAGCAGGTACGGGACAAACAGAAACGGAGGTACCAGCTTCCTGTATTGACAGACTTTGTTGCCACAGATGTTCTGTGGGCTGCTAGCAGGGATGGCTTTCAAAAACACCCAAATTCCAACCAATCTACTTAGTCCTTCTAGCATGCTATCTAAGAGTGGAGCCTCCAAATTCAGAGGCAATATAATTGGATGCTGTAACTGGGTGTGGGTGCTAATGTCGCCCTGCCAGAATCATCTAGCTGGCCGCTGCAGGACACAAAATACTGAGCTGCACGGAACTTTGGTCTGATACTTATGGCAATTCTTGCATAGTATGTGTTGGGATACCTTTTTGCTTAGCACACACATGATTCTGTGCAAGCAAACAGGCAGGCATACAAGTGCCTGAGGCGGTAGGTGTCCAAGATCTGCATGTGTGTGAAAAAGGGTTTCACCAGCAGAATTTTAAAAGGTCTGATGCCTCAGCAGCATCTAGCTGAGTTTCTTTTGCAGCCCAATAAGCACTTTGCCATGTGACTCTTTCAACCAAATTCCACACCCCTTCATTATGTTTTTGAATTCTTTGCGTAAACTGGTGGGGGCAAGGACTACTTTGCCATTCAGCACATATCTCAAGTTTTGGCATCACTGGAAGTAAAGTGTTCTGATACTGAAATAAGTGGTGTGTGTGTGTGTGTTATCCCCTTGCCAAGGATATTTACAGAGGCTAGAGAGGGCAAACTGCTGGCAGTGGCGGAGCCTGCAACAGCCCATCCTCCAACAGTGCACTTCTTTGCTGCAACTAACAATTGCTTCTTAGTTGAATAAGCCCGGAGAGCTGCAAATGGCTCTATGGCCCACTTCCTTGACCCCCACGCTTTTCAGATTAAGCTGCATTTTAAAACACCCAGGCATCAGCAGGGCAGCTGTTGAGCCTGTACGGAAAGTGCTGGGAAGAAAGTAAAATACAGCCCCTTGGTCATTTAGGATGCCCTTTTCTGCATCTTTCCCAGCTCTACAATATTCTGTTTGAGCTGCAGCGACCAAAGCTGTACACAACCATGATAAACCTTACGGGGTGACCTGAGACAACTATCTTGCAGTCTTGCCTACATTATGGGGCTGTGGCTGTTGCAAGGATAAAATGAAATATGGTGCCCCACATGTCAGGAGAGAAATGTGATAGCAAGGGCATTTACAGACAAGAAACTCCCGACGAGAATGGCCTTAGCATCTTTACCTCTAAGAGAGCAGCCCACCACAGATCTTTTACAATGGCTAAGGGCACATCCACCTAAAATTGGTACGTGTGTGTTGTGTGAGTATGAGTAGCATCAGGCGGGTCCATTTAATGTAGACGTCCCCTGCAAGCTAAGTGTGCTCTGAATCAATCTTCTGTACTGGCCTCTCACCTGCCTCTTTGACACACTGTCCTGGACTGCAACTAGTTCTACGGAAGGGGGAGTCTGAGAAGGGGATGATGGTGCTTTGTAGGTAGGCCCAACTCCATTGCCACAAGCACCATGTTTTCCATTTTTCTCCTCTCTTGCCTATGGTTTGGTAACTCAGGGTCAGGGAGCTGTTGCTCCCCAGAGTAGGGCTGGGCCACTTATGACCCTTCAGATGTTTTGGCCCACAACTCTCACCATCCGTCACCATTGGCTCTGCTAGCTAGGGACGATGAAGGTTGCAGGTCAAACCAACTTGAGGGCAATAAGTTGCCCACCCCTGCCTTTTAGGGTTGGGGCTGGATTTGGCCGATCTCTAGCATGCAGGAACGCCCTGCCCAAAAGGAACAAGACATCATCTTCATCGAATCTTGATGTGGGTCTACCCTGTGCCACATCCTATCTTCCTTTCCAGGCAAGTTGTCTTCAACATCCAGTTAGCACTAAAGGGCTGAACCCAGAAACAGCAAGTTCTTCTTCGTGGTCTCTGTTCTTCACACAACTGGGCTCTGCGCCTGCACGGAGCAATCTCGGGAAAACTTCTATAGCTAGAGGCGTTTCTAGGCGGGACCCCTCCCCCACCGTCAACTGTCATATTTCCAACGGTCCCCGCATCCCTCAGTCTCTCTTCGACCGCCAGTTTGGTAGCATCGTGAGGGAAGCTTTTAGCTGTATTTGGATCGTTAATTCGTTCCTGAGGCGTTTTAATTTGATATTTTCTTCTTTCTTTCTGTTTCTATATTGTACTTCTGCCTTTCGTTTTTGCATTTTATTTACTCGCGATCTTTGGATCGCCCAGGTGGGCGTATGGCCCTCCGGGCGCCATTCAGGAACTGTACGAAATGTGGCAGTAAATTACCTCCCTCTGATGGGCACAGTCTGTGTTTATTGTGTTTGGGAGAAGGACACAAGGTTCAGTTGTGTCAACATTGTCTAGCCTTTTCAAAGCAGACGAGGAGGCATCGTTCAGACCGTTTAAAGGCAATTTTGTGGCGTAAGGCATTGGAGGCAGTTGGAGACAAGTCGGCAGCTATGGCTAGACTTCAGCAATATCACAGGCAGTGCTTGCTGTGTCAGATTCGGTGTTAGTCGGAGAACAGTCCTTACGCCAGGGAGGAGTATAGTCGCACCTCTGACGATAAAGCTAAAGAAAAAAGCTAAACTGCCAAAAGCTGCAAGTTCCTCCACAACTGAATCAGAAAAAAAGAGGAAATTGTCGAGTAAAAAGACAAAAACCTCAAAACGGCACTTAAGTGAGACAGAGTTCTCTCAGTCGATACCAACCCTTGCAGAGCACTCGATGCCCCAGATTGTCAATGCCGAGTTCCTCAATCAGGTGCTACGCCACTGTCAGGAGGCAGGCATTCAGTCTGCAGTTCGACTACCTATGGTGTCGATTCCTCAGATTCTGCCTATCATGGAGCAACCCCAAACGTCATTCATGTCGGAAGGGGAAATTAGGGATCAGTCTCCATGTCAACCTTCAGTTTCATCTAGATCATTAAGTTTACATGAGGGTGGTGAAAGCCGAAGAGGCTCTCCAGGGTCAATGTATTCAAAATCGACAGCGAGGGGTTATGTCTCAACATATATGTATCGGTGTTGTGAGAGGTCTCGTTCACCTCATAGATGGGAGAGGTTCTCGGAAGGGAGACGGTCTTGTACTCCATCAATCATCACACGGTACACCTAGTAGACGATATTATGTACATGAATGTTATCACCCAAAGGAGATTGGAGGGGAGATGAGGGGTCCTATGCCATCACATTAGATGTCGAGACCACCTCAAAATGATCAATTCTTGGTGCCAGATGTATATTCACGTCCGTTAAGACCGTGCCCACAAGGACTGGTTCCACCTAGTTTGAATATGAGATCACCACAAACTGAGCAAGTAAATCTAGCATATGGAGTTAACCCAGTGCCAATCCAAGTGATACCGACAACACAACCCCCCCCCCTTTACATCAGGGATCGGTTATGCTGCCATCAGGCTCTCTACCAGTTCTACCGGTTGCGCAAACAATTAAACCAGTGGAATCGCCTTTAGAGGAGTCTGGGTCTGATTCCGCGTCCTCCTCCTCCTCTCAAAAGCTCACAATTTCATCTCCAGATGCAGCAGTAGCATCTCATGAGTTGATTTCTCCTTTGGAGGATTTGGGGAAATTTAATGATCAGCTACTCCGGATGGCTCAATCATTGGGGCTATCGACGCAACAGTCTGCTCCTGAGGTGCAAGATCCAGTCTTTGATTTTGTTTCGTCTGAGCCTTTTTGTCCAGTGGCGATGCCACTTCTTCCAGCATTAGTGACAGTTATTAAACAATCATGGAAAAGTCCTTCATCAGTGCCTCCAACATCTAAGAGATTAGAGGGGCTTTATCATGTGCAAGAGGAAAATGCACAGTTCTTATTCCAACATCCAGCTCCTAATTCTATTGTAGTAGAGGCTGCATTGGGAAAGTCAAAGCGTAAACATTCTTCACCTGTAGATGTGGAAGGTCGTCATTTAGATCTGTTTGGTAGACTCTTGTACTCATCAGCATCTCTTGGATTAAAGGTTGCTAATTATCAGGCAGCGATGTCAGGCTATCAGCTTCTTTTATGGAATAAGATGGGAAACTTGTTTGACTATCTTCCAGAGGACAAGAAGCAATTAGCAAGGATGTTTCAGGCTGAAGCCTTGAAACTCTCGAGACAGCAGATTAATACTAGTAGGCATCAAGTAGATTGTGATTCCAAGATTCTTGCATGTTCCATTGCAATCCGTAGACATGCTTGGTTAC
Source organism: Anniella stebbinsi (assembly GCA_029215795.1). NCBI lineage: Eukaryota > Metazoa > Chordata > Lepidosauria > Squamata > Anniellidae > Anniella > Anniella stebbinsi. The sequence goes on from JARDYH010000001.1 coordinate 369,459,086, forward strand.
GGTCCACGGGACTGCCTCAAGAAACTAGAACGAGAATAGAGGACTTACCTTTTGATGGACAAGGGTTCTTTAATGCAAGTACGGATGAGTCTCTCGACTCAATACAAAAGGCACGAAACACAGCACGCCGTATGGGGTTTCCTCAAAAACAGAATCAACAACATCAGAATTTCTACCAACCCAACCAATGACGTTGGTATGGGAATCAAACAGCATATGGGTCAAACCAGCAGAAGTTTTCAACCCTAATAAGTTTAAACAAAATTATAGGAAACCCCATCAACAATCAAAATTTCGTGGAGGTTATCAACGGAATGCAGGTGGCACTAAGCAGCGCCATTGACTCCCCGATACGATTTTTACCGGCACATACTCAGACTCTGCATTTCGGGGACAGACTAGTGAGATTCGCTCACAAATGGGAGATTACATCGGACAATTGGGTACTCTCAATTGTCACAGGAGGATACAGGATCGAGTTCAATACTCTTCCTCCTGTCGGTGTCGTGAAATACACCTCCCCTTCGGCAGCACTTCTTCTAGAAATAGGGGTGATGCTGCAGAAGGGCGCCATAGAGATGGTAAATCCCATTCATCTTCGAAGGGGATTTTTCTCAAGGTATTTCACGGTCCCGAAGAGAGGAGGAGGTTTGAGACCGATCTTGGATCTCCGAGAGCTGAATATTTATATCACTCCAAAGAAATTCAGGATGATTTCATTATCTATGATAATGCCGCTCCTATCAAAGGGGAGTTGGTTCGCTTCAATAGATCTTCACGATGCGTACTTCCATGTAGCAATTGCGCCGCATCATCGTCGTTACCTACTTTTTTTTGTAGAGGGAATAGCGTATCAATTCCGTGTTCTACCATTTAGACTGGCAACAGTGCCAAGGGTATTCACGAAATGTGCAGCAGTGGTGTGTGCATACCTACGTCTCCAGGGAGTAGAGATTTACCCTTACATAGACGATTGGTTGTTGGTGGCACTGACAGAGTTCCAACTCAAGGAGTCAGTGGAGACTACTTGTACTCTCCTGAACAACCTGGGCTTTTACATCAACCAAAAAAAGTCCAATCTGCAACCTCAACAGGTTGGGGAGCACATTGCTGGAGCTTGGTTGCACACAGAGTGTGGGACCGCGAGGAGAAAGAGGAACACATCAACCTTTTAGAACTAAGAGCAGTTCAAAAAGCTTTGAAGGCTTTCAAACCAGAGTTGAGAGGTCGTATGATTCAAATAACATCGGTCATCTCTTATATAAACAGACAAGGGGGAACAAGATCGATCCCATTACTCAATCTCACAATGGAAATTCTTTTTTGGTGTATCACCCAGAAAATACAACTCACAGGAGTTTATATCGAGGGAATACAGAACACACTGGCAGACAAACTAAGTCGTCTTTCAGTGGCATCTCACGAATGGGAGATAAAATTGTCTATACTCAACCATCTTTTTGAAATGTGGGGCACTCCTTCCACAGACCTCTTTGCTACACTACAGAACAAGGTGTGCGTAACATACTGCAGTCGAGCAGGGAAGGGTCAAAACTCCCTGGGAGATGCATTTCTCCTGACATGTTTCCCCCATTCCCACTGATAACCAGAACCATAGCCAAGATTTCGATGGACAGATCACATTGCATTCTGCTGACCCCATGGTGGCCCAGACAGACTTGGTTCGCTCCCTTACTTTGGATGTCCAAGGGGGTATATGTGAAGCTCCCCTTAATTCCGACATTACTGACTCAACAACAGGACAGAGTGCTACACCCTGATCTCAAAATGTTAAGGTTAACGGCGTGGAAAATAAGTTTGTAGATATTGCGTCCCTGCCATCTCCAGTAAGAAGGGTACTTGAAGCGTCTCGGAAACCTTCCACTAGACTGTCTTATCAGGCCAAGTGGAAGGCATTAATGAAGTTTGCATTGGACAATAATTTTGATGCTACAAAATGTTCTTTAACTCAGGTTTTATTGTTTTTACAAATGTTGTTTGATAGAGGTCTTAAAGTTTCATCAATTAGAGTTTATTTAGCAGCAATTTCTTCGTTTTCTTCAACTGTTGAAGGGTTCTCTTTGTTTTCTCATCCGTTGATGAAAAGGTTTTTAAGAGGTGCAAGGAATATGGCACCTTCAGTTCGTCCAATAATACCAAGTTGGAGTTTGTCTGTTGTCCTCAATTCAATTCACTAACATCAAAGCCTTTTGAGCCACTTGCAACAACTAGTTTGCATCTATTGTCCTGGAAGGTAGCATTTTTAGTGGCAATCACGTCAGCTAGAAGAGCAAGTGAACTTTGTGCTCTCAGAGTGGATTCTCCATACTTGTCTTTTCATCGTGATAAAGTTGTACTCCGACCAGATCTCAAATTCCTTCCTAAGGTTGTAACAGATTTCTATTTGAACCAAGACATTGTTCTACCAGTGTTCTTTCGAACCCCATCGACTCAGTTAGAGTTGACTCTTCATGCTCTCGATGTTAGGTGAGCTTTGATATTTTACAAGGCAAGAACTGAGGCTTTCCGCAAATCGCCTAAGCTTTTTATATGTTATGGAGGGAAGAATAAAGGCATGCCTTTATCCTCTAAAGGGTTTTCGTCCTGGGTTGTTAAGCTTATTCAGCTCGCATATCAGATAGCAGGGTTACAGCTTTCTGGTCCTGTGAGAGGACATTCCACCAGGTCTCTCGCAACGTCTGTGGCATTTGACAGAGGGATTACCCTACCTGATCTATGTAGTCAAAACCATCTACCTTCATTCGTCATTATCGGACGGATGTGAGGGCTCGAGCTGATGCAGCGTTTGGACGATCGGTGCTGTCATCAATATTGACATAGACACCAATTCAACTCCAGTGAGTAAGCTTGCTAATCGCCCAATTGTGTGAAGAACAGAGACCATGTGAGAGAGAGAAGTTCTTCGTGAGGCAACCAGCTAGGCGGTCAAAAAAGAACTGAGGTAGGCGGGAACCCGAGCATGCGCGATGGCACGGTGGGGGGAGGGGTTCCCGGCAATAGTTTCTAGGCTTTAGAAGTTTCGGGTGAGGCTCGGCGCTGGCGCGAGCCCATAGTGTGTAATGCACAGAGACCACGAAGAAGAAAGACAGGTTGCTTACCTGTAACCGTAGTTCTTCAAGTGGTCATCTGTTCATTCACACAACCCACCCACCATCCCCTCTCTGGTGTCAGGAATTTATTTTATGATGCCGGAGATGGATTCCTCAGGATCCAGGTTGCTTTCGGGCGGTCTCAGAGATACTGAGGGAGGCGGGGACCATTAACGGTGGGGGAGGGGTCCCGCTTAGAATCGCCTCTAGCTATAGAATTTTTCCCGAGATTGCTCTGCGCAGGCACAGAGCCCAATTGTGTAAAGAACAGAGACCACGAAGAACTACGGTTACAGGTAAGCAACCTGTCTGTTTCCTTTGCAAAGATACTCTACAAATCTGAAGGTTGGTTAGCACTAGATGAGCAATTCAGCCACACAAACTGCAATGCAGGTGGGCATAACTGCCGTACAGCACTGTCAGGTCTCAGCCGTCATCTTTCCTTTCTTGAATAAGGGAATTATTACAGAATTGTTCATCCCAAGACATCACTGGCGTGGTCGCCACTCACGAGACTACAGCATCATGTATAAAGCAGCCTTCCCGCTATGAACAAAGCCAATTCAGATTTTTTAATGTAGAATCATATGCCAACTTCTAAAACAGCCTTCCCCAACCTTGTTTTGGAAGACAAGCCCCAGCATTTCTGACCATTTCTCATGGAGGTTGAAATCCAAAACATCTGGAAGGTACCAGGTTGGGAAAGGCAGTTTTAAAGACAATCTGTCTTACTGGTCATTTCCTTGGACGTTTCGTCCAGTCCCCCATCTTGCCACCCAACACTCTGCTGCCATTTGGCTGTGCCCACGCTTCAAACAGAATCCAGAGGAGTGCAGCAGCCCTTGTGCTCTCACGTTAACTGTATTAGGGGACTGGCAAACAGTTTGCACTTGGCAGTTCATAGCGAATACAGGACAAACATTGCTTTAATTTGTTCCTAGGTAAGGGAGCCCCACGGCAATCAAGCCACTCTTCAAGATGATGGAAAAACCTGAAGCGTGTTTAAATAAAGAAACCTAATCTGATTGAACCCACTATTTGGCCATACTTTAAATAAAACAGTCAAAGACACACACACACACACATACCTCATCTCTGTAGAGGGGACTTGTATAATACATGATGTCCATTGCGCTACTATTGAGCATATCCCTCAAGCCACGGACTTTATCTGGAGTAATAGAGTCAACAGTGTCTAAAATAAAGAAAGGAGACCCAAGTGTTTGATTGAGGAGTGGTACAGCTGAGAGTGAGTTTAAAGTCAACAATTCAAGTCAAGGTGAGTACACATTCCTAGGAACATTCAAAGCTGTAACTAAAGAAACCTCTCAGGTGTTGAAGTTAAAAATCACTCCTATTAAGTATCAGGTGTTTCCATAGCACAGCGGTTTGCACACTCTCTTTCTGGGAAGCCCTGGTGGTTCCTCAGATTTATCAGGGGTCCCTCAATGGAAGATCAGGAACGACGATAACAACTTTCCCATCAGAAAGACATTTTCACCCTTCTCTCCAAGATTCAGCTGCAGGGAGGTGTTTGGTGTGATGGGTAGAGATAACAGACCTAGGCAATGCCCTATGTGAAGTGAGCAAATACCCCAGAAAATGCCAAGGAAACCTTTGCAACATCCAGGAGTTCCCTGGCAAATAATATCGAAAGGGTACCCTGACAGCAAAAGCTTTCAACATCCACTGGTATAGCTAATATGAACAGCACTATTTTCCAAATATCACCATTAGTATTCCGGATGTCCAAATAAATGTTATTGAACAAAGAAGTACCTCCATCAAGTGCAAGTTTGGATCTCCATTCAACTGGCAAAAATTCAACATGTGTTGCATGGTTGCTAAAATATTTGTCTTCCATTTTCCTTGCAGTATCCCGCATCCTAGAAAATTGGATATATGTTATTATGTTACATTGAATAAACAACCCCTTATGCTTAAGTTCTTAACAGTTCATACACACAAGGAAGTGTTTTTCATTCATTATAACAATATACAAGGCCAGTGGAGCAAAGTTTCAAGCTGATAAGGCAGAGTTTAGAGGGCACAGTGTCCCTTTTGCGTGTGAGGTGCTGGTGTGTTTTCAAAAGACAGGCACTGCTCTGGGGCACATGCTAATGAATACAGCATAGTATCCACAGTGTTTATAATACATTCAAATCCAACACAAAAATGCATAAGGTTCTAATTGTAGGAGGAGTTCGAAAGCAATGAGTGTTCTATCATTTGTGTATGTTGTGCAAGTCTCAGAATAGTGTTGCAATTTCAGGAGAAACGTGAGTGGGGGCACTCTGCTGTTTGGTTTCCTTTCTCTCTCTCTCTCTCTTAATTTTTTGAGTCCGTTGACTGCACACGCACCTCTAATGGTGCTCAGCAATGGGGGTTTAAAAATAGATTGCATAATTCACAGCTGTACAACTCCGTACATACGCAGTCAAAAATGGGATCACACATGTCTTTGCAGCGCATGGAAAATGCAAGCACCGGAAAGCTCATCATAAAATGGTTTGGAAAACAATGGAATATTGAGAGAGAAATAGCACCAGCATCACAGATTAGGGTATGTGTCATGAGTTTCACACGTGAGGCAGGCATTAAAATACTCGGATGAAAATGCTTGCGTAGATTGCAAGGCAAATGTCATGGGGTAGGATGTGCCACAATCAGGATGCTGCCAGGAAAAAGGTTCTTTCCCTGGTTCTCACCAACCAAAATGGCACAATATGCAGGAGGGCTTCTACATCTCACTGCAGAGGATTGGGTGTCAGGTATAAGTCTTCAACAAGGCCGGAGGCCTTATTGAATGTAGATTGATTTATTAGGAATAGTTTCAGAATGGCAATGTCTCTGCAAGCTTTTCTCTGTCAGACTTTCTCACAGGAGTAGCTCTATCAGTCACTGTCGTGGCCTTGAAGCTCTAAAGGTTTCCCTGGGAACCTGAAAGGTGGGGGGCCCACTTGTTGAAAGAGTCACTCAGATTGTAGCATCATCTTAGTGGGTTGAGCAGTCCCGCCCCGCTGGCACATGGGCATACTTTACATGCTACACTCAGGTGGCAGGGAGTTGCCAGTGCTAAGCAGAAAGCATGGGGCTCCTGTGCCTGAGATTTTGCCCTTCCCATGATGTTGTGGGCGTGGGCCATGTCCCCTGAGTTACCAGCGTAAGCAGTGTTTGGAGAAGCTCCCTTGGGATGGTTTGCTAAGCCTTTCAAGAATCCCACCCCCGTGATTGCCTAAAGGATCATATCAGGAATGGTGCCTAAAGCTTTCTGACCATCATTCAGCTTTATGTATTTTTGGAGTGTGTAACTATTAAGCCTTTTACCGTGGGTTTTCCTCAATAAAAGAAGTCTCATTGATGTGACTGTCTCCTGTCGGTTCGCCAGCACGTGTGAACGCCACAGGGAACGGGCATGCACATGACATTGGGCAGGCTTCATAAAGGGGAAGAGGATCTTTAAGGTATCTTAGTCCTAAATCAGCCTTCCCCAACCCAGTGCCCTCCAGATGTTATGGATTTCAACTCCAATTAGCCCCAGCCAGCATGGCCAATGGTCTGTGCACCAGGTTGCTTAAAGTTGCCCTAAACCATCTAGGTCTTTAAAAGGTAATAATCAGTATCTTAAATTACACTCGGAAACAAACCAGCAACCAGTGAAGATTCTGGAATGTCATGCTCCCTAAAAATAGCTCTGGTCTGGATTCTGACCCTTGCAGCTGCAATAGTTTCCTAATGTTCTTTTAAGGGCAGCCCCACGTAGAGCCCATTACAATAATCCAGTCTCAATGTGTCTAAAGCATACACAATTGTGGCCAAATCAGGTCTTGTCAGGAATGAAAGCAGCTGGTGCATCAGCCGAAGATGAGCCAAAGCACTCCTGGCTACCAACGTCACCAGAGAATAAAAAAGCACTGCCAGATTCAGAAGTATGTCCAGACTGTGAACCTTTCACCTTGTCTGGATTCAGCTTCAGTTTTTTTTGCTTACATTGAACCCATTAAAGGGTAATATCCAATGTTAGTCCTACTTAGAGTAGACCTATAGAAATGAATGGCACTTAAGTTAATCATGACTAACATAGGTCCATTCATTTCAACGGGCATGCTCTAAGTAGGACTAACATTGGATACTACCCACAGACTCCTTGGCCTGAGATGGAGAGAGTATTGCATATCATCTGCAAATTGTTAACACTGACTGGGTTCGGACAACATGATAACCAATGATGGTTTAAATAGTCGATGGTTATTTAACCCACCGTGTGTTAGCCTGTTGTGCGGCAGGAGTTTTTTAAACCAACGGCTGGTTATTTGACCGAAATAACCCAAGTAAATAACCAATGCTGTGCCAAGTTGGCTATTTTAACCACCGTTAGTTATCATGTCATGTTGGAGGGCACCATTGGTTATTCCCTCAGCCACAGAGTCGCAAGGCAAGAGCAGTCAAATCGGCGGTTGATGCTCTAGTCCAGCTGGCAGAATAGATTTTTGGCAGCAATGGCTGATGGGATACAAAGAAGTAGGATGCATGGTTTCTGTGCAGTTTCATTTTAAAAAATCTCCCTATTGCTTCCTCTTATCTCAAGAGAAGGAAGTGAGGCACTCACATGGCGGTGTTTTTGATAATCCTTCCTTGGTCCATTTTCTGTCCAATGCCATGTACAACAAACACAATGTGAGTGGTTGGGGATGGCTTGTCTTCTAATGTAGCTTCTTCAACATAGCCTCTATGAAGTCTTGTCCCACTGCTTGAAGCTGCAGAAGAGCAATTGCCTATACATAATTCAGGTTCCTTGCTGCCTGTGACAACCAAAAGCATCTTCCAAGCAACCAGGCAGAGACACTTTTGTAAGCTTTTGTTGCCCACCCCCCAATTCTAAGACCTCAATGTAAAACAAATGACCTAATATGAATATGGACTGGTAACTTGTGTAAACTTGTATAAAGTTTTAAAGCTGCAATATGGGTCCCTTCCTACGTACCTGAAGAGCAGACATTAATATACAGTGCACGGCTAGCTGACATGGTCACCTATTGCTAATGAGCCAAAACTTTCCGCTTTTTTCCTGGGCCATTTCCACTTCCAAGTGGGATCATTGTTTGTCTGCAGCACCCCATTCTCTGTTGCAAATGTCAGCTGCCATATATCTTCCTGACAAATGCTTTGTAAATTGCATGTTGGGAGTTTGGGCTGGCCTCAAAGTGAGTCACTGGCTGCATTTGAAGTTGGTTTAATATCCTAGCTTGTTCTGAAGTTGTCTGGTTTAGACAAACAGGAAAGTTTGTTTAATTAGAGACTTCCTGTTGAACAGCACGAGCAATCAAAGGAAGGAGCAAAAAGGCTGCATGCGCAGGCAAAATATCCCCATTTTAGGGCATGCAAGGGAAACCTCCAGGCCTGCAGAGCCTACATGAATTCTTCCAAGGGGCAAAGCTTGGCCTCCAAACCCTGCCCCTCCACAGAGGAATCTCTGCAGTTATTTTTGATCACAGTTGCAGGTAGGGGGCTCATCCATGTGGCACCTCCCCCACTGAAGCATCTCCAGCTGACCCAGTGGCTGGAACGTTTACAGATCCTCCTGATCCACTTGCTGCTAAGTAGAGATGAAGATGCTGGATGTTTTCCTGCAGATTGTCTTGCCTAGGGGAGGTCTGCTATGACGGAATTCACACAAACCCCTTAACCATAATGATCTCGTAAAAACAGAGAGGCTGCTGCCCATTTGAGGCCCGAGTGTCAACGTCATAGTTATTTTTTCAAATCGTTTTCAAACATAATGGCTATTTCAATCTTCAAATTATATGGACAGGGCTTTTCTTCACAGAAGAATAAGAACTAATTGAAACGAAATACTGTATTGTCAGCATACCATTAAAATCTCAAATAAATTTACCTTTGGAAAACCCCAACTTCTGAGTTACAGTTCTTGCAATTTTTGAAGTTGTTGCATCGCTGTACAGATACACTTCATCCACACTGTGCCAGTCCACGTGGTTGCGACTCAGCTTCAAACTATGAATAGCTGTGGCAAGAAAGGACTGCCTTTAGGTTAAGGACGGAAGGACAGGACCTCTCGCAAAGCCAGGCAGAACAAAAAGAGGGAGAATAACGCACAAAAGCAGGCACAGGACTGTGTGTATTCTACGCATCTGCATGCCACCCAAGCACAGAATTATGGAAAGCTAAGAATATATATTAAATGACACGTTTGTAGCCAATATGTTCCAGAGCGACATACAAGAATGGTCATGTTGAACCATCTTTGCTAAAAGCTCAAAAAAAAAACAACCCCCAAAACAGAAGGGTGGGCATAAATCCTAGCCTGTCTCCTTCTGCTTGATTCCACACTCTGCATTCCAACATTTAACACCATGCTGAAGTATCACCAATTAAAATATATGCTCATTTGAATTGCCATAATTTATTACCACTCCACACGCTGCCCTTCCCTACTGTGTAATTTTCATGTGTCCAGGGGAGCAGGGACGGCTTGTAGAGTACACACAGGCCTGGGCATAACTTAAGACAAGGTTATGCAGTTTAGATTAGGTTATTTACAACTTACATCTGTATTGCGGAGTCACTAATTCAGAATAAGTGAGTGCCTAATTCAGATACCTTTCCTTCTCCTGCTCCCCAAAGTAAGTGTCTGGAGACTCCCTTGTGCAGGATTGGAGAAATCACTCACACAGGTGCCTGCATTTCTAAAAATCTGGTGCTGAAATCTAAGTGTGTGAAATATTTATGCTCTAGCGCAGTATTCCCATGGCGTAACAAGAGTGAAACAAGATGACTCATATGCATTGCAGATAAGACTCACGTGGAACTGTTCTGGAGCAAAAGCAGGGACGATAGTACTTTAAAAAATGTAGGCATTTCCTAGCGAGTAGCAGGTACATGTTGGTAGATGTTAAACCAACAGATCATACTTTAAGAAGTGCTTAACCAGTTGTTACACTGAAACATGTCTAACACCCCCCCCCTTTGCCTGTTCTTCTCTGTCTAGAAAAAACAAATTTGGGAGAGGGTGATGTGAAGTGGCAGAGTGCGCATTTAAACCTTTCCCTTTGCCTGCTGCTTCTCCGTTCCAAATCCCACTTGCAGGGAATTTTTTTTTTCTTGCAGGGTTAATTTTGTGCATTAAAATTTTTGCTCTTTATTTGTCTGATGTTGCAGCACTGGAAACATTGAGTGATAAAGACTTGTAACTGCATCATGGTCACTAAAGGGGAAGGGTGCCTTTCCCCCGGGCTAAAGAACCCACCTGAGGATATGCTGCTGATCAGCAGTGAAGCAAGTAAACTCCCACAGAGAATGTGCAGATAAAACAAACCACTCTTTGCAGGCAAGAACTTGCCTTTAGCGGTGCTTATCATAATTTTCTTTACAGATAAAACAGAAAATCAGGAAGACGGTATGCAGTGGGTGCCATGTGGAAGAAGGTCACGCAGTGACAATAAAGTTATTTTACTAGATCTGTAATAGGTACCAAGGGAGAGAAGAGTCTCATGGCTGCTTAGAGAGGCATTTTGCTTTTCCAATAAACCCAAGGTGGAAGAGCTTGGAAAATCACAATTCCTCCTATTCTATTTCAGGTTTCTTTCACAGGGTAAATGGGAGCATTGTTTTTATTTACGGCAATATAGGCAAGAATGCAAGTGAGCAAAGAACAGCAATGAACTAACTTCTAGAACGGCTAGTGGCAAGAAAAGAAATTCAACACCCATTCCTCTCCCCATGGAGTCATCAGTCAGCACTGCTTTTTTATTTCTTTAAGTCTTATGTAAACAGTGTATTTTTTTCTCTCTTGTTAACAGGCCTCCAAGGCGGCTTATATCAGGCAGAAAGGCAAAATATAAATATTTTCCATAGAAAATCAAAAGGTTTTTTTTTTGTAACACTAGGTATATAATTTCCAGAGGGATACCTGTGTTAGCCTATTACAGCAAAAATAACAAAGGTCTCTTTTTCTTTTGGCACCTTAAAGGCCAACAACTTTATTCTGGCATAAGCTTTTGCGTGCTATATAGCCCATTTCATTAGAGGCAAACAGAAGTGCTAGAATAAAAGCGCCATCAAGACTGTTGTTTATGTATATAATGATTTTATTAACCCACACCTGAGCAGGGATTCAATCTTGGGGCCCTTTATCAATCTTGGTTAGACACCTGCTATACGTCTGGTACTCTGGGGAGGGTTTCTGAATACTTTTGACAAGCTTCTGAAAGCAGTAGGGAAAAGGGACCATTTTTCATTTGAAGCAAATAATGAATTAAATGTTTTAGATTCCTAATGAATCGTTAGTACACATTGTTAGGGCAGTGTCAGCCTATAATTTCCTCTATAACTAACAAAGCACTGATGATCTCACCAAGATCCACTGTGCTTTTCCCCTCCTTTTCTACTTTGGAAGAGGGTTAACATCAACATCATGCAGAGAGGGAAGGATGTGGTTATCTAAAACACTACACCAAAAGATGCTAGCTACAACAGAAAGTTTCCTACACAAGGAGAAGACAGAAATACAAATCTGCGATTACTGTACCTTCCGACCACTTGCGTTTAAGCCCTGCAGCCTCTGTATTCTCCTTATATCCTCTCCATTTGAACAGAGAATGGAGGGAGAAGGGAGGGAGGTGGTAGATAACTAAAAGCAAAAACACCGAGCTTCAAAGTGAAATTTTGAGGAGGGGCATCGACGGATTTTGCAGAACACTAGCTAAAAAAAATGATGAACATAGAAAATATAGGGAAAAAAACTACAAATAAATTTTAGCAAAGCAAAGGAGCACCGACTGTGTGGGAAATTTGGTTATTAACTGACTTATCTTTTGTACTTTTCATAAACTGCTGATTGATGCAAATACGTTTCAGTTCAAAGCATTGAAAAACAACAGGCATGCAACAGCAAGATAAACAGACTCATCCAGCACTTCCAAGTTAGCAAATATATTAGCACGCAATTTTATCAGGACAGCTATAAACACAACTCTAAAGCATGGCCTTAAATGTTAGGAAGCCTAAGCGAAATTACCCAATGTCCCATCTAGAACAGGGAAAAGGCCACTAGTGGCTAGATTAGCAGACACTGCCTGCTGTTCATACTGTAACGAAAGAAAGAGGAGCATCCCAGCATGCACTGTCTATAACAAGCCTTCCATTCCTGAACAGCACTGGAGTTGCCCTGTGGGGGTAATTGCAAGTCCACTGTGAAGTTTTCAATACTCATCTTATAGCTTCCAGGCCATTCAATGAGGATATTGAAAAAAGCGACACCCCTTGAAATGACTTGTGCTGTGGTATGATGGACTTACCTTACCCTCACAGGTAGATGCCAGTGCTGTTCAGTGTGGGAAGGGACATCACAAGGTGAGTGAATGCTGTGGTATCTCACAAGTGGGAAGTTAGGGATCAAGAGGAAGCTGCTGTGCCCCACCTAAGAGACAGGAGAACAATAAGCACCATGAAGGTCAGTTGGGATTCAAAGAGGGAGTCAAGATGAACCAGAGTTGAAAGACAAAACAAAAGATTACATTTTCAAAAAAACGAGCCATTATGTGGAAGCTTCTGTTTGAAACCAAAACCAAACCTTAAAAAAAAGTCAGTTACTAGTTAGGAGGGGGGAAAAGCCCTAGCCATGTGTGTGTGTATGTATGTGTACATCCATTGTCCCCAACCAGAACTAATCATGAACACATAAAACCAGTATTTGGAAGGACTGATCTATTTCATTTGGGTCTGGGCTTCTGAGCTCTGCTGTCTTCAAAGGCTAGGAAGCTACACGCAAGACAGAGACTGGCTGCAAGCAACCGGCAGAATGAGCCCAGGGAAGGAAGGGTGAAGAGAACAGCCGCTTTTGCTGTATAAACCCAAGTGGCTCCCCTGTACCATGGTGCTCAGTCTCTAGAGCTTAGTAATTCCCAAAACTTTACCTGAAAGGCTGATGTGGGCCAAACATATCCTTCCACAGAGGAAGCTGCTCTCTGTGTGGCTGCATGATACATTGCTTTGATCTTGCCTTCTCCCCACCAGCTAGCCTTAACCCAGTGGGGGCAAGTTATTCTACTGCATTTCTGCAGCAGGTGTGATTAGTACAAGACTTTCCAGTAAGCTTTATGTTGGCTGGAACTAGTAAGTCTTAAAACTTGAAAAGGAGGGAATGGGAAATCATGTACTGTTTTGCTAGTTAGCCAGACAAGAGTCCCCTTCTACTGCTGCCAGATGAGAAAAAGCAGCAGTTTTTTGTTGTTGTTAAGCTACAGAGAAACCACACATACTATGTCTTTCTTAAACCTTTCTATCTTGACTTAGCTCTAATGGATGGGAAATTATAGCTATACTAGCTGCAATCTGAGGAATCACCTGATGATACAAAGTAGGTGGAATTTCCTGTATTAAGCACTAGTCAAAACTTCCTGAAGCTGGATTGTGCCCCAAGGACTACTACATACTGTAAAAGTAATTCTGGTTCTCACTTTAAAGAAATATTCCAGAAGAAACATTTGCTCAGCACAAAGATTACAATCCAGACAACATCTGAATTGAATTAGTATCAGCCTCCTGTATAAGCACAGCAATAATGAAGGGTAGACAAGGATCATGAAACGAATACCTGACTATATATAGAAGAAAAACTAACATGTCTCTCAAATATACACATCAAATGTACACAAAATTAGCTGTCTCTTAAAAAGACCAAAAACAAAAAAAGCACCCCCCCCCCCCCAACTACTGAGAAAATCTGATACTGTGCTGGTAAAATGCCCCATGCATACACGGCATCTCCAAAGTGCTTTCATACTCCGGGCAGGTATAAAGTTGGCCTAAGATACAGTAGTGAAAAAGGAAAAAAAAATGAATCAAATTATACTTGGATGAGGTAAACTCTTGGAAGTGAAAGACTATGAAGTATCATTATATTCATGACCCTAGGAACAGGAACAGTCAGACTGGAGAGGGAATCCCAGAGAAAGGTTTAATTCATACGTTCTTTGTTTACCTATGGCTGAATATAGACAATTTGCACCTGAAGAATATGGGTTTCGGCTGCTAAATGTGCAAATTCTCTCCAAGCTCCTATAGCATGTTGTGCTACTTCTGATTGTAGTACACAGACAAGATATGGAAGATCCTGAGTGAAAGGTTCTCCAAGAACTAGCTCATTACACTACAGCTTAAGGCAGTTAAAGCACAGCATGTGCAAATACTAGAACTCAGCTGTAGCGCAACATAAATTTAACAGGCTGCTGTTCTTTTACTCAGAGACCAGCCAAGCTTGAGGAGCTAAATAACATGCTTCCCCCTAGACACCTGGGCTCTAACCAGTAATTTACCTATCCCCAACATTGGGAAGGGATATAACCCAATTGCTGGAATGTCGGCTACAGAAGGGAGCCAAACACATTATCTGAATAATTTCCTAGACCTCATTGATGAATAACAAAGTTTACCTAAACATATTTTAGATCTTAGTCGAAACTTACAGAGTTAGATCTACAGCTAATTCAATTATCTGAAATTGGCGGTTGCAAAAGTTTGATTATCACATCCAACACTGTAAATATTGCTTAGAAATCTCTTTTAATATAACCAATTCATGGTTTGTTCTTGGGTTAACTTGAGGTTGTTTCATGTATGAACAAACCCAAGTGCCCCTGTTTGGACATCACAGAAACAACCTATGAATGTGGCATTCATAGGTTATTCCGGGAAACTGAAAACAGCTCATGTGCAATTCATTAATTAACCCACAAATTGCTACTGGACATTGTTGTTACATCCAAACAAGGTCAATGTCGGTGACAACTACATATAAATACCGAAGCAGCCAACTATTACAAAATGTTCCGTGAAACTACAAATGGCCTTGTGCTCGTGATAGGCTTCCTTTAATTGCACTGCAAGGTCATCCGATGGGAAATGCAAGAGAGAGCTTCTTATTTTCTATTTATCTGCTCACTACATTTTTCTCCCTTTCTACACCACCTCCACCTCCCTTTTATCCTCACAAGCAGCTATGAAGTAGGTTAGGGTGAGTGTGTGACTGTTCCAAGTTTGCCCAGTGAGCTTTATGATGAACCTGGGTCTCTCCATCTACACTCAACCCTCTAATCTTTACACCACATCTGTGCTTTAATTCACAATCCTGCTTCACTCACTTCATTTAGAAAGAAGCACCTCCTGAAGTGGTCTGTAATCACAACCATTTAAAAACTGCCATTTGTGGTTCAAAATTGCTGTGTGTGTTTCATTTCATTCCAAACAAAATATGCAACTGTCTGGGATATTCTTGGACTTCCAGAATAAAGGCTAAGACAACTTTTTTATTCTCTTTAATATCATTCAGTACATTTGTCTGGATATTAACTATAAATAATTGATTACAATATAGTCAATTGTTACAAAACAATGAAATAAATGTTGGGTTTTAGAAATTAGTATAGGTTTCTCTGTTACTGTTCTATTGAACTGATGCGTTAAATGCTCGCTCCTCAATTCTGCAAGGGGTACTACATGCACAGAAGCACATTTCTATATGCATAGGTCCAGCTGGATGGGGACTGCATATGGCAATAGCTGCCAGAAGCACCATGGCTGATGGAAAGGCAGAATACAAATCAAATAAACAAAAAAGGTCCTGAATGCAGAGTCCTTCTCCCAACCCAACAATTGCAGCTATGCAGAGGAAGCTCTTTCAAAACTGCTAAAATCCCAATTAACTTTTCAAGAGTAGAAGAGGGATTGAGTCCTCTCCTACTCCTATTTCCTCAACAAGCAGCTGATTGGCAGGATTGCAGCTATTTTGAAAGAGCCCTGTTTGCAAGGTCCCAACTACTCCCCCATAGCTCTTTGGATGAGGGTGTTAAGCAATGTTTACCCAGTCAAATGGCCAACCCCAATAAAACTATAGAACTGTACTCCAACACCAAACATATGTGCGTATCCTGGTCTATGGTTGCATGTCACGCACATAGGTAAATTGTGCTTTGGGCAGGGTTGTCACTTTTGTTTGTGACTTTTCCCCTATTCCCTCATGCTATTCGCCAATGCCAGTACTACAAGATGATGAGTGGCACTAAAGAGGCAGGTCAGCAGAAAGCTTTGGGGAAAGAATTCCTCTTTGGATTAGAGCTGGATGCTCTGAAATAGTAAGTGGGATAAGCAAACTGGAAGTTGGCTGGGGGAACAATTTGGTCAAGGTGATTCAGCTCCATGAATGGCTCTAGAGCGATTTTTTTCTTGACATCGGCAGTAGCAGACACATATTCCATATTAGATGGAAACATTCTGCTAGCAACCCATCATATTTCAGTTTGTGAAGTTGTTGTTTTAACTACTCTCTTCAACGGTTTGGCAAGACTGATTATAGACCCAGTGTACACATTCTTGCCAAAGTCTGTGTTGCAACAACCAGATTTCTACTTGGAAGACCCTATTCTTAGAAAATGAAAAATAGGACTTCTATAATGTCACAGCCCCTGCTCTCCACAGCACACTTGGCCCTTGGTCTTCTTTGGGAGTTGATAAAATCTCTGCCTAAAGTCCATCTTTAACACTGCGACCCTAGCAATACTTACTTGAATAAAAGTCCCACTGAAGTCAATCTAACTTATTTCCAAGTAAATGCTTTAGGATCAGTATTACAAATCATTATTATAGCCTGAATATTAAACACACACACACACACACACACACGGCAAACAAAGCAAGCTTTCCAAGATTTTTTTCTGACAATTTGTATTTCTTCTCTTGTCCCAGAAGATTTTTGTAGCACTGCTAGAGTGATCCACCTGTAGATGTTTCATGTCCTGCTTTCAGGAAGGCTGGACGTACCTGAGATGTAATCATGTGTATGGGTCACAGACAAATGTTTCCTCCAATGTGTATAAATCCAGCAGGCCTGAAAGGCAGGGTAGCCATGATCCCATTCCCACGATGCCCAGACTGTACCAAAGTTAAGGCTAATCTAAAGTGGGCTCAAGGTGTAAGGCATATTTTATTTACAGAGAGCTTTGGCTATTGGGCAGTAGAGAAATACAATAAATATTATTGTTTAACACAGCCTTGTATTTTCCAACTTGCCTGGCAGCCCTAGGTAAAAAGAACTTCCATGCAGTTGAGTGACCTGGCTAGCTTGCTAAAAGGCTAGTAGCCTGCATTTCCTGCTCAGCCATGGAGGAAGGGTTCTCTCTCCTCTGCACCTGCATGGAAATGTAGACTACTAGCCTCTCAGATTATTGACAAGGCCGTGTTAACAAGTTTTTCATCTGTAAACATATTTATGTAAATCTCCATGCAAAGAAATCTTAAACTAACTGAAATCTACTCCTGAGAGACACAGCTCAAGAATTACAATGAAGCTGGGTCAGGCTGTAACAGAAAGCATGCAATTACTTAACAGATGCAGAAAAACACATCCAGAACTATCAAAAGACTCATTTACACTGCAATGTCTGTCCAAACTCCCACCCTAAACTGTTCTCTTCCCATACAATTCTTTAACAAGAGTCAAACTATTTTACTAAGATGTTAAAATCTGCCAAGTACTTTGTTTACTGGAAATAAAATTGCAAGCAATGATGATTCTGGCATTCTTCTGCTGTTGGGTCTCAGCCTGTCCACTGGGCAAAAGGACCTTTGTGACAAACATCAGCTTTGGTGGAGGGACCAATAGCCAACTGCTGTCTCCCTGCTTTCTTCTGGCAGCAGCCTATCACTAAACCCTCAGCCTGGCAAAGCAACCAACGCAGGAAGATTGAAGAAAGGGCAGATGACAGAGCAGAAGAAGGGGCAGCAGGCAAAAATGATGGAGAGCATTAAGCAAATAGCCAGAGCTGTGCCACTGCACAGGGCACACAAACTTTGTGCCAGCTCTGCTGCTAGGCTTATTCAGAACAATGGACTTTACTGCACAAGATAAATGAGTCAATTACAACCATTTGATAGGGTTTAACACACAACCTCCATCAAAAGACATTTGGTTAACTGTCTTATCAAATATTGTTAAATAATGATCAAATATTTTTAAAGCACTGACTATTAAAACAAAAGAGATACTTTAATCAACAGATGCAATACTTAAGCTAATTACAAGAACAAATTAGTTAACTGTTATTGTTAGAACAATGAGATTAACTAAGACAAATGTAATGAATTCTTAGGGTTATTTTGTCATGTTGTTGTTCCCCGCCTCGATCCAGACGGAGAGGCGGGTAAGAAATAAATTGTTATTATTATTATTATTATTATTAACGTGAGCAATCATGTTCCTGTTTGAAGATACCTGAAGTTATAGCAGGTGAGTGGCAGAATTATGTTGCTAGGTTTGCCCCCCAATTGATGCAGTGCTAGGGGCAAAGAGTCTGCTAACTAATTACACCACCACAACATTTAAGAAGGTAAGCTGCCACTTACGCAGTGACATTCGTGGCTTTGTGCCAGAGCGGATTAGAGAAATCACCTAGAGAAAACCCTGATTTAAATCAAGTTTGCCATCTTTTCCTTTCATATATTGTCTCTCTGGGGGTGTTCAGATGATCAGCAGGGGAAATGACGAAGCGTTGGTTGACTCTCCTGCCACTACATGCGCCGATCATGCAACTAGGATTGCCCTAATTCCCCATGCTATGCAGCAGGTTGCTGTGTCAGCCAAACCCGGCATGGGAGTAATGAATTTTCACCCACCCTACAAACCTTACTGCAAGCCATGGGTTGTATGGTGGGTGAAAATTCACTACACCCGTGCGCGTTGAGATGAGATGGCAAACTGTGACGTGAGTAATCCCAGTTGTGCAACCAGCATGCGTGGGGAAACAACCGACAATGCAGTTTTCCCCACTGATTGGCTGAACCTGGACTCTGTTGTTCATGGACATAGCCCTGCCCTACCGCCACATAAAGAACAACAACAATCCTATCTAGCCTTGTCTCTGCACATGTGACCTTTAGCCAGAGAAACTGAAAGCCAAGAACTTCCAAGAAGCAAGAGCTGATAGTTAGGCTGGATGGAGACATTGTCATGAGATGAATGAAAAATTGAAATGAATGTTCAATTGGTAGGTAATTCAATGTGTAAGTGTGACAGAGCCACTAATTCATTTTTATGAGATTGAAAATAGGTTTAGTGTGTTTGTGATGAGATTTATATGTAACTTTTTAAAATGAGAAGTTAGTATTTTATGACTCTTTAAATTTCCCTTTAAAACTCCAATTTAAATAAAAAAATATTTTTAACTCATTGATTTCTATCCACCCTGCTTTGTGGAATATTTGATTATGATCGAATAATAAGCAGTCAGTATCTGAGCTGCCTTATTATCTCTAACCCCCAACCTGCAAAGTGATCATTTTTCAAAATCTTGGTATGTCAAAACTCACAGTCTAGCTATGTAAATAGAGTATTTTGTTTTACCACAGGTCAATGCAAAGAATGCAGTACAAAAGCAAACAATTCTGTTAATCACGGACTGCCTGAAAATTAAGAAAAATGTTATTTTTGGTCTCACCTCGTTGGAGCTAAAGTCACTGAATGGATTTTGCAGGATCACCAATTTTTTCAAGGGCAAAAAAAAAAAAATCTATCTGGGAGGACTTCCATGAATACCATACCTTAACATGACACCAACAAAAATGGTTTAAAAACTATATGAGAGAGAGTATATGTTTGTCTGCTACATACCATTATCGATAATAAAACCAAGAGTTTTTTAGATATACTTTGGGGACTGCATATACATGAGTGGCAGAGCATATGCTGTCCATGCAAAAGGTTCCAGGTTCAATCCCTGGCATCTCCAGGTAGCACTGCAAAAGATCTCTGCCTGAAATTCTGGAGAGCTGTTGCCAGTCAGTGGAGACAATACGGAGCTAGATGGATCAATATTTAACTCGATAACAGGTAGCTTTCTAGGTTCCTAATAATAGGCGACCAAAGCATGTAATGACTAATCATGCAGAATACACCAAGCATGAACAGAAAAGTGTATGACTTCCGTAAGAATAAACATATGACAGCACCTTCTATACAGCAATCCCTTACCCTCTTTTCCATCTACAGGTTTCGATACTTCCATGTCAAAGTTCTCTTGCATCTGCTGCCCTTTGAAACAGCTGAGATGTTCCTGTTCTATCAGATTACTTTCTTCTTCTTCTAGAGGCTGCCATGTACCATCAATAAACCACTGCCCACGCATCACAGGAATCTTTTCAGATTCTAAAAAAGCAAGAAACACAGAAATTTTAGAATGTGGCATACCGGATAACAAAGTAAGAAAATTATATTGCCTGGGCAAAATATGAATGCATCTGTGGCACAGTTTGACTGGGTCCTTGACAGGCAGTGGGGGCTCCTGTATTTCCAGACTCAGCACTGTAGCCATATGCAATAGCTGTTCAGCATATGGCAGAGTGCCCTCAGTGGGGACAGTGTATTCCAATCCCCAACATCAGTGTCCAGAGACAAAATGGAGACCACTGCAAATAAACCTGATTCTTACAAATATCCTTTGAATCTATGGGACCAATCTTGGCTCCAATGGTTTCATAAGCACAATCAAAGAGTTCTGAGACCCTAAAAGAGCAGTTCCAAAGCATGAGGTGGGAGTAATGTAGACAAGGGCAATGAAGCGGGCATCTGTAGCGAGGTTGGAATCAAAATCACAAAAGGAAAAGGGTGCGGCCTGCAACACAGAGTCAACACCAAAGGAACTATGGCAGAGGTACCTAAGGACTTCAATACTGAAGGTGCAGTAATAGTGTTTGGAACCAAGGTGATAGGGTTTGAGGCTACAATAGAAATGGGAAGTGTTAAGGCAGGTGCAATTGGAGCCTTTGAAACTATAGCTGTTACAGAGCAGTGGTGATAACGGTCTCAGGAGCATGGCGAACAAGACCTGTTTCAGTTTTTATGCTGGGGCAGCAACAGGCATAATAGCATTAATGTTCTCCCCTTGAGGTGTAGGGGGGCATGAAGCAATCCCAGCAATATGAAGGGGATCTAAATTGGCAGTACTGAGACTAGAGCTGGAACAAGTGGGGGAAGGGGGGAATTCAGAAAACCCCTTTTCCAAGGACTGTTCCCCCCCAAAAAAACTGAAGAGCTCTGGATTATGAAATATTTTTATTTAGAATAATGACTGAAATATATACATTGGCAATGACTGCCAATCAAATAAAATCTCTCTACCAAAAAGAAACTCAGTGGCCTGTTTGCTATGGCACAGGCATGGGCTTGACACCGCCCGAAACACGCTGCATCTCATCATGGCTTAAACAGTGGCAGCAGTGATCGTGCAAATAAGCTCAATAAATATACTTTATGCTCCTAAAGCAGCCTTCCCAGCCTGGTGCCTTTCAGATGTCTTGGACTACAAGACACAGCATTCTTGACCATTGGCCATGGTACGTAGGGTTGATGGGAGCTGGCCCAAGATATACTGAAGGCATCAAGTTGGGGAAGGCTGTCCTAAAGCAACGAAGTGACTTTAGATCTGTAAAGAGTTCTAGAATGTAAGTATTGCCTCTTTTTTTTTTTTTTTGCAAAAAAAGAAAAATTCCCCCAGTAACCACATTTTTAACCAATCCCTACGGCTGGTCATAATCATGATGGCAATATTCTCTGGGTGACCAAGACTTTGGTGACAACTCCTTTGACTCCAGAAAATGCCAGGCAACAAAAAGCAGAATTGTGAGGCCAACGCCTTGGCATGCAGGTCAGTAAAAGGACGTGAACAATCCAGGGTACTCCCACAAATTTCTCCTTCTGAAGTAGATCCAATTGCATGGATCTCTGCAGTCACTGTAGTTTGATGTGGAAGTGCATCCAGTTCGGTCCCTAGTATCAGTGAATCCAAGATGTGCCTCATCTTCCTCAGTATAGAAATGGGCAATGTCAGAGCCAAAGAGTAGGGAGGACTCCACAGAAAGGAACTATTCTAAGGCAGCTGGCATTGAAGAAGCTGCCTAATCTTTTCTTAAGTGTTGTTGGATCTGACAAAGAGGACCTTTTAGTCTTTGGATGTCTTAATGAGCAATGAAAAGTAGAGCTGCATTGCTTGTGTAACTGCAGCAGTCACAGCAGCAAAAGGTCTGGGAGATGGGATCAAGGCAATTAGTTCTGAAAACAGTCTGACGCCTCTGGCAGGCGCTGTCTTCAGCATGCTAAAGGAGAGTCTAGATTCCTCGACAACTGCTGAGCAGTTGCCAGAATGGGTGTGGAACAGTGGATGCCTTGGTCTCAGCCATGAACAGTGCACATTCCGAAAGGACCACTCTTAAGTCTGATCCTGCACACCTGGTTAGTGGAATGCCAACAGTTCTGGTACAAGTCAGCTATGTGCCTTTCTCCCAAGCACAAGAGACACAAATTGCGCCCGTCTGGGGGAGAGTTTACTTTCACCAGCAGAGAATTTGTAGAAAGGCCCCCAAAATGGTGAGAGGCGCATGAGATAAGCGAGAGAACAAAAAACCCAAGATGTAATAGGTGGAACTGAACCAAAAGGAAGAAATATAGAGGTAGGCATAAGCCGTACTCATTGGAGTTGAGTGAGGGAAGCACCACATTCAAGGATAACTCCTGTAATATAGGAAAGGGGCTTGTTTCTATCTTCTATTGCATTTTGTGGGTTGCAAACTGCTTTATAGTTTCTCTTTGAAGTGTGGCATAGAAGTTTAAAAATAATGAGTTATGACCCAAAAGACTCAATACTCATACTGCCTATTGTTCATTTATGACAATGTATTCCTGCTTTTATATACATAAGAACATGTTTATTTCTATTCCTTCCTCTCCTGCACCTTCATATTTCCTTATCAGCAAAGCCCTGCAATTGACATCCATTAGACAACAAAAACTTCAACTACCCTCCTCCCTGGAGCTGAACATATTAAGATTAGTTAACAATTTCTGTAAAAACCATTTAACCGCAGTGGTAACATTCCATTCAACTCATGAGCAGGCTATTTTGCTATACTATCCTGGAGAAAGTCTCCACTTACAGGAATCTACAGTGTCAGCAGAAAGAATTTATATCAAACCTGGGAGAGAACAATGTCTCCCTTGCATAAAAGAAAATAAAAGAAGATCATGAAAATAGGTAACAAAAAACTAAATTTAGTGGAACCAAAACTTTTTATACTACAAATGCTCTTCAAATAATGGGGGAAAGCTGCATTTATCAGAGCAACAGAAAGGTGGCCAAGCAAGATGACCATGTCACACGTGAAAGTTCAGGGTTAAAGAAAACATCAGTATGTAGGAGACACATATAAGTATATAAGCAGCAGTCCACAATTCCACTGACCAGTATTTCATTGCCTCATTGAACACAGTGTGTGGGACTTATATCCAAGCAGATATGCATAACTTTGGGCTGAAGGGGAGAAGCAGGGTTCTGAGTTCAGATGTTACAGTGAATAACCCAGGAACAGGGTTGTTTGCAAAGTGGAAGCAGACTGGTGGTGAGGAGCCATTATGCTCACTCGCTTCCACATAGTCACAAGTACTCATGGTTTAAATATCCCATGGGTAGTTGCTATGTGTGAACCAAAACACAGTGAAAGATAAAGACCTATAACTGGGCAGATAAGGTTGTGCGAAAGTACAATTATGGATGTTATACTAGGGACTAGCCACAAAGACACTCCCCAAAGTACAGGTGGTCAAAAGGCTAGCTGTGATTTTAGTCCCATAAACTGCTACAGCGACCCAAAATAAGCAGGTCACTACTACTTTAATATTACTGGGATGCTTTTGTATCAATACCCTTAATCTTCTCAAGGTCACATGGTTATTTCCTCCCTTGGTACAACGCTGCTTTTGATGCCAGCATCTGGGAACCTCTCCTAAACTCAGAAATCTCTGTGAACAGCATATGCAGCTACTTTAAACATCTGCCACTCAGACTGAATGAGAAGGCAAAATTGCTTCCAAAGTGGAAGCAATACAGCAGGCTACCACCTTCCGCCTATCCCACACCAGCTCCCTCTTCGGACAGGTATTACTTTCTCCTGCTCACAAGCAGGAAAATGTTCTCTCCCGCTTCTTTGCCTCACATCATATCCATGCTACCCAACTACCCAACTGCTCCACCAGGCTCCACCGTCTCCTCTTCCTAGAGGATAAATGGTCATGATACTGGGCACCGTAGTCCAAAACATCAGTAGGGCAACAGGTTGTGGAGGGCCACTTTTATGGAAAGCAGCCTTTATGTTCCTAGAGTTACATAATGCATAACTTGGTTTGCTCATAAAATTATCATCGTATTTGAAGACTTTAAAAAGCGAACTCAGTAAATTTGTAATTATTGTCTGAATATACTTAAATATTTTACTATACCAAACATGATTCATTTTCGGAGCAAACCAAATTATACATACATATTTAGGTACCTAGTTTATGTCTGACTAGAGGGAACATCAGCAAATAGTCCCTGAAACACCTGAATCATCCTAGAAGCCAGAAGAAGCAGGAAGAACTAGAGGCAGAAGAAGTAAAGTCCAGAAACAAAGGACTCTGTAGAACAAAAACCAAACTGTCAAGAATGTACATTTTCTTCTATATTATGATATGGTAACTCTATACACATGTTGGAAAACTGAGCATGACTTGAAGCATCCCTAAATATCTATCAGTAAAATATGCTTTAGATCAATAACCTTAAAAAGGAATGGAAGAAATAATTGTGCTGGGAATCTTAAAGAGAGAATTAAAAAACAATTCTCTATGCCTTTATTCTTTACAGCCATTTTACATCTCTAGTCTTTCTATAAAAGTGTTCTTATTCCATAGTTTTTAGAAATCATTTTAGGGAGTAAAGGCTGGGTAACAATATATAAACACCTTATCTTAAATTCTTAAAGAAAATATTTCATAATTCAAAACTGTTCAATTTTTCAGACAAACCCCAAAAACAGTCCTTGGGGGAAAACGGCGGGGGACGGGGACAGGGACACCCTGGATTTTCCCTACATTTTCCCAGGTTTTTTTTCCTGAGCTTTCACTTCTCTAAGGGAAGACCAATCTATAGACATACGAATTAGAAGGACCATGCTAGCCGTGGAATTATATGAAGATGGAAGATGTGCAAGTCTCCTTGGTGGGTTAGGAGCAAAATGTCTAAAATGATGGATGGGGGGGCAGGCAAGGGAGAAGAGGGTTTGACTGCCCTCATCCACACTTTTAGATATAAAAATTTAACTCCCCCCCACACACTTCACACATGAACAGGAAAAATGAATGAACAAACACGGATACTCAGGCTTGCTGAAAGATTTCAGTTAATTTCTGCCTGAGTCATGAATGCTGCATTGATTCATTTGTTAAACTTATAGCACCCCCCCCCCCCCCAGTATATTAGGTGGAGGTATGCTACAGATAACGGAAATGGGAAGAAAGAAAAGGATCCTCCTTCATTCTGTTAGGATTGTGTGTGTGATGACCAGCAAAGACGTTACCTCATGGCCTGCCTTTCTATGGCTGTTGCCTGCATGAGTCATGATGATAGATGGTACTGACTCTCCCCTCACAAACCTGAAGCATACTGCAGACTAATGGAATTATGCATGCCCACTCCCCATACTTTATATTGGACTTGGCATCAGTTTGGGACAAAACATAATTATTCCCTTTCAGCAACCTGTTACTTTATCAACAAGGGTTTAATTCACATAACTTGGTTCTCTAGGATAAAGCAAACTTGTGAATTTCCTGCTAAAAATCTACAAAGATCTCAGTTATTGGAAAGGGCCAAATGTTTGGCTCACAAGACAATTTGCATTCAACTCTAGTCAGGTTTGCTGCACATCTCAGTTGGACAAATGATAATCAACTTAGATCCTTTACGAATCTCCACTAGCAGGTAACTGAAAGAAAATGCCTTAGACATGCAAACCAACAATTAATCTTAAATAAACCGTAAATATTTATCAGAACTTTGAAAAGATAAGTTCCATGGACTCCTAGCCTATGAAGGGCTAGGAAAAGTCAAGATTCTGGAAACCCAGTCTCCTAAATGGTGACAAACTGGAAAGCAATAAGAAGTCCCCTTCTGTTACCAACTTCCCAAGGAAGCAAATAAGCAAATTCCCACTCCCCATAGAATAATATGCATAAAGTGCATATTATAAAACCCCATCAAACTACCATGCCTATCATGGCTCATGTACAAAAGAGAACAGGCAAAACCCCCCCCCCCCTCAAATATTAAGAGATAGCATTATGAGAAGGGGGTGGTGTGGGATGCTTTCAGGAAATACAAGCCACCTCCTTAGGATTGCAATGAGAAATAGTCAGAAATTAGTGAAGTGGCAAACAACAGTGTGTGTGTAGAACACAAAGTTTTCTACCCTTCGTTTTGCAAGAGTGTGAGTGCGTGTATATGACTAAGGTTCCCCTTCTGCATGGATGAGAGTTATAGCTTCAAGCAAACAGGTACTAGATCAGGCGTAGGCCAACTTGTGGTCTTCCAGATGCTTTGGCCTACAACCTCCATCAGCCTTAGCCAGTATAGAAAATGATAAAGGATCACAGGAGTTGTAGGCCAAAATATCTGGACGGCCACAAGTTACCTTTGAGGAACAAGGAAGTAGCACACAAGTGAAAATTGGGGCTGGCCAGCTGGAAAGTAAGCAGGTGCAGAACCTCTCTGCCACAGGTATATTCTTTATGTGAGTGAATGCTTGTGTAAGCATAAGCACCGCCAAAAGGAGACAAACAAATGCTTAACAAAAGGTAAACATGAGGGGGAGAAGCAAAACCAACAAGAAATTTTTTTACCAGATGGGAGCAGAGATAGAAACTCAAGGCAAAGTAGGCCAGAGCAAAAAAGCGAGAAAAGAACGTGATACCAGGACACAGTGCTGACAAGTGCTTAAACTGTAACTATTAATTGTTTGAGAAATAGATAGAAGGATCAAGAAAGCGCTCAGTGACAGTGGGTATTTGGGGAATGAGCAGTGAAAGAGGAGTAAAAAGAAGGGGGCAAGAGGGAAAGGATCAAGGAGATGTGGAGAATTCCCTCCTCACCTCCCGCCCCTCTCCAGTGGATCTATAATACTTCTGTTGAAACCTTGCAATTGCTCCTTTAAAAAACAACGCCTCTCTCACAGAGGGCCCTGAGGGACCACAGCAGCAAAAGCTCTGGTGAACTCCGGTGACTTTATTCCTAGTCAACGCGCATAGAAGGATGTGACTGCATATGACTTTCGGCCCGATCCTCCTAGGCAGGTTGACTAGGAGGAAATCAGCCACCACCGAAATCAATAGGATTTACTCCCAAGCAAGCGTACACGGATTCCAGCACCTCGGCCGTTTCATAAGCGAGAGGCGACGAGGGGATTCCCAGTAGGAGGAAAAAGGGGAAGAATAAGAGCAGGGGAGCTGCCGAAGGATGCTGTTGCTGCTGCTGCATTTCGTAGTGAGAAGGCGGCGGCGTTGGCGACTTACGGTTCCAATAGACCGGGTAGCTCTCAGCGTTGGCGACGTCCACCTCGTAGAGGCCTCCGCGGACACACACCGGCTCCGGCGACAGGGTGTCCGGCGGAGGGGCGACGTCCTCCGGGCTGCCGGGGGCGTTGCCGGCCGGGCTCGGCGGGTCCAAGAGAGGCAGGGCCCGGTAGGCCAGCTCGATGCGCAGCGAGTCGTAGCCGATGAAGGGCTTCCAGCTCTTGCGGTCCTCGCGGTAGAACCAGCGCACCTCCTCCGGGCCCAGCTCGCGCACCACCTCGTAGCCGCGGGCGCCGACCGAGGACGTGGAGGAGGCGGAGGCGGCGCGGCCGCTCAGCCCGCCGCCGCTGCCCGCCCCCCGCGCTCGTTTGCGGGGCTCCGGCCCGGCGCCGTCCGGCACCGAGAAGCCGCTGCCGGCGCTCTCGCTGCTGCCCAGCCCGCCGCCGCCGCCAACCCCGCCCTCCCGCTCGTCGTCGTCGTCCTCTTCGTCGAGGTCGTCGTCGTCGTCGTCGCCCTCCTCCGCCTCCTCCTCCTCGCGGCCCAGGGCCGAGTACAGCACGGCGCCGCCGCCGCCCGCCGCGTCCATGAGCGCGCCGCCGCCGGGGTCGAGGAGCAGCAGACGGCTGGTGCGGTGGCCGCGCCGCCTCCGCCGCCTCTGAGGCGGAGACGCCGCCGCATGAGGCGGCGGGTGCGCGTGGCGGTGGGGCGGCCGGCGGTGAAGCGGCAGCCCTTCCGCCAGCCCCGCCGCCGCCAGTTCCTCAGAGCCCGACGATGATGACAGAGCGGCTGGCGGCGGCCCAAGCGGCGGCTTCCCGTCCGCTTCCACTCCCGCCGCCGCCTCAGAGTCGACGGCCAGCGGCTGGCCCTCCGAAGCGGCGCCGCCCCGCGCCGCCAGGCGTTTGTGGAAGCCGCCCAGGCGGGGGCTGCGCAGGACGGCAACGGCGGCCTCCTCCTCAGGGCTCTCCATGCCGCGACGGCTGAGGGGAAAAAAAGGTCCGGCAGGCGGCGGCGGCGGCGCCACACGCGCAAAGCCGGCCGGCCAACCTCCCTCAGCTCCCGCCCTGGTCCCGCCTCACGCGCCGCCTCCAGGCCTCTCGCGCGCGCCGCAGGGCGGGGGGAGGGCCAACTGCCGCAAGAATGAGACCAAGGCGGCGGCGGGGCTACGCCCACGACAGCAAGGGGCGGCCAATCAGTGGCGCGCGCCTCCCTCGGAAGTCAGTACCGCGTTGTTCCAATCCTGTGAAGGAAAAAAAGTCCTACAACTCCCGGCAGCGCTATGCTGGCTGGGGCATGCTGGGAGTTGTAGGACTTCCCCCCCCCTCCCACACCCTCTTATTGATGTCCGTACCACATATTTAGACGGGAAACCAAAGTCCTACAACTCCCAGCATGCATGGCCGGGTGGGACATGCTGGGAGTGGTAGGACTTTTGTTCTGTCTAAGCACGCGCAGGATTGTACCCTTAATGTCCGCTAGGGAAGCTACAGCCTTATCCGCCCCCTATCCTGGGTGTGTAAACTCCATGGGGCACACGAGGTTTTACCCCGGAGTAAGCCTGGGTTGGAAAACTGGGGCGTATGAGATAATAATGCTTTTTTCCTGAAAGGAACCAGCGGTGCAGCTATGTAGTTTTGGAGCATCTGGACTGAAGGATCTGAGTGCTGGGAGTTGCAGTCCAACACATCTGGAGCGCACCATGGGTGGGGAGGGGGGAATGCTGTATTAGAAAATCAGTTAAATCTGCCCATGAAAATAAGAATTATTTCTGAAGGAAGACGTATAATCTATAATGGCATAATCTATAATGCTATTGCCGAAGTCACTGAACCTATATGTTCATTTGTTATATGCAGCCTCCACCTAATGGATTAGGATTGTCCCCCTACAAGTTCTGTGCTTACATAGCAGTTCTGCTTATGAAGTACAAGGAGCCTTTGTTCTATGTTTGTTTACACGTGCGCCAAAAACTCGATGTAACCTGTATATAACCCCTCTTACCTAGTTCCAGGCAGAGTCGGTCGTGGCTTGTCAGCGGCTGCTCTCCTGGATACCCGGTCTGAATAAAGACCAAAAGACAACAGTCTTGAGTTATTTCTTTGACACTATAGTACACCCTGGGTAAAACTGGTGCAACCTTGCTCAGTGGCAAGAATTCCTGAAGGCCACGCCGCCCCTTCGCTCGAGACTCGAAGACCCGCCGATGCCGGAGTGCTCGCTGTGGAACAACACGGAGGCCTTCCTTGCCTCATTCAAGGGTGCGGCTGATGTCCGGCGCTGGTGGGCCCGAGGAGAGTGGGTGAGCCGTCTTGCGCCTGCTCTCAGCAGAGAAGAGGAGCGGACCTCCTGCTGCTTGAACGCCGGCAAGGTGGGGTCTTCCAGGAAGGATGGAGGCGACTCTGGGGGGGCAGAAATGCAGGACCCGCAACTGTGCTCCCAGAAGGCCAAGGGGCTCCAAGCAGTTTGCTGCAGGCTGAGGAATTTTGCCAACAGTGGCTTAAGCCCAAGACACCCATGGAGGAGCAGGTGCTGGAGCTGAGGATTCTGGAACAGTTCCTCTCCATCCTGCCACCGGACATGCAGAGCTGGGTCAGGGAACGCTGGCCAGAGGCGTGCGCCCAGGTGGTGTCCCTGGCAGAGGCCTTCCTGCGGAGGCGGTGAGAAGACAAGCAACGGGAATTGGAGGGAGAGCACTGGGCCATGAGGGTGCCCTCCAGATGTTTTGGACATCAACTCCCATCAGCCCCAGACAGCATGGCCAATGGTCAGAAATGCTGGGAGTTGTGGTCCAAAATATTTCAAAAATTCCAGGTTGAGACGATGGAAGCCTTGGGTGAAGGACTGCCCAGCAGAATATGTATTGTCAGTTGTGGCTCAGTCTCCAGGTGTTTGAGGGCCCATAGCCGAGATACTAGGGTGACCATATGGAAAGGAGGACTGGTCTCCTGTATCTTTAACAGTTGCATTGAAAAGGGAATTTCAGCAGGTGTCATTTGTAGGCATGCAGCCCCTGGTGAAATCCCCTCTTCTGTAACCAGTCTGGCAGCAACCAAAAGTGATCCTATCAATGACTTAAACAATACTTTTTCATTTTCCTCTTGAAATAATCTTAACAATGCTAATGCTGGGGATTTGATAGTCTTTTGCCTGGTTATCTTTTCAATTTCTTTAAATATTAAATCCCAAAAAACTTTTATTTTAGCACAGTGCCACCACATATGGTCTCAGTTCAGACAAGACGTTTCTCAACGGTGGTTGAGACTGAGATGGTGATTAACGGCCCCGAGGAAATGGAGGAAGGAAAGAGAATGATAGAAAAGATGGATTCTGAGGATGCTGAGAAAAGCCCAGGAAAAAGCAGCAGCAATAGCTAGTGATCCTCAATCCTTTTGGGTCAGTGGGCACATATCAGATTTTGAGGGAGTGTCATGTGCTCTCTCACAAAATGGCTACAAACAAGGGTGCCCTGTCCATTCATAAAATGGCTGCCATGGTGGGCATAACCTGTCACAAAACACTCAGTAACCAGGAGGCAAACTGGTGAGGCTAAAACAAAGCCTCTTCGTTTAAAACACACATTGTAATTTTAAAAGAAACTTATGAAATAAAATTAAAAAACCAGAACCTTGCAGACACCAAGACAGGCATCCGTAGACACATTGGCACCAACGGGCAGGATGTTGCAGAGCCTACGGCTAAAGTGGCCAGGTGTCCTATTTTCCCAAAGTTATCCCTCTGTTTGAAGGTCTGTCAGAGGACACACCTCTATTTAATGTCCCCCTGACTAGAGGGGCTGTTCAGTCGAGTTTGGGTTCAGCAATTTCCTCCCCACCTCATTTCATGGAGGTCCCATGATTTCCACCACCTCGCAGCATTGCAGTTTGGAAATTTGCGTTTACATTGGGGGAAAAGTACGTTTACCACCGACTTATTGCAGCTCCAGTGGCCTTCCAGAAACTCTCAAAATAAGGGCTAAATTAGCCATGACATCATCAACGCAATGAGCAACTGGATATTGATTTATTGAAGATATTTATATATATTTCTTTATAGGCTGATCTCACAAAGGAGTTTACATGAAATTATTAAAACAATACAATCAATAAAACTGTGCAATGAAAAACAAAAAAGACAAACAACTTCTTGTCTTGGAGAAGCTGGTTCTGTTTCTTCTTCTCTCAGGGCAAGGTGGGAGTCCGCATGCCAGTGGCGGCACCCTCTACTGGGCCTTGGGTACTGGGGCAGGTCTGCAATGCCCATGAGGTGCCTCATCAGGGCACCATCTCTGTGGCTCATTGAGCCTGCATTGGGGCAGAGAGAGGTCGTATCCCCCACACAAGCCCCGGGCACAACATGCGCCGGAGAAGTGAAAAAGGCTACGTCGCATCAAACTGGAAGCCCTGCGCCTTATTTTAATGGACAGGTGGTTAACTCCACCCCTGCTGAAAGTCCGATCCCATCCCTGGAAGTCCCACTTCCGGAGCCCTGCCCCGGAAAGAGAGATCACTGGATGGGGGTCATGTGACTCCTAGATGAAGTCATCATACCTCCATGGACCAATAGGATGGGGGTGTAGAACCCTGCTGTATATGTGGGGGAATGGAAGCAACCCAGGCAGGGTCATTTCCAATCCCATGCCCAGAAGTCCTACACTGGAGGAAGGGATCACCTGATGAGGTCATGTGACCTGTCTACAAACTCATCATGCCACCTCATCCTGTTCAGCCATCAAAACATGAGGAGTTTGTAGAGGGGACACATGATCCCAACAGAGAAACCCTCCATCCAGGGCAGGACTTTTGAACTGGGACATCTTGGGATGGGCTTGGAAATGATCCCATGTCTGCTACCTAGCCTCCCGGACCTTGCCCTGTGATGGATACCCTGTTCTACTGACCCTCGGACCCCTCTGTGACTCTGCTTCCGAACTGTGTAATGGATGTGAGTGCCTGACTGTGTTTTGTGCCCTGACTGCTATGTCGACCCCTCCTGCCTAAGCCTGAACCCCAGTTAGAGATGTTGGGGGAATCCGTTTGGGGGATGGAGCTTCACAAGGTTTGTCAGCTCACCCCCCCCCCCCCCCCCCGGACTCCGTTGTGTCTTCCACCAACTGGCCCCACTCAGTGTGTGATGAGTCAGGCCAGCTGGCGGAATTTTTTGTTAAAATTGTTTTGCCCAAATTTGGCTGTAAATTATGCAAATCTGCAAAATTGACAGGCGAAACATATGCAAATCCATATTTGCACAAATTAAGCGAAGACCAAAACAAATCTGTAAAACCGCATGGCTTGAATCGCAAAAGCAAACCAAGTCAGGCGTGCCACAGAAGTCCGGCGAACCCAAAAGGGCTGGATTTTCTCCGACGGACATCCCTAACCCCTGTACCTAACTGCTTCCAGTGCCCCATATGTATGGCAGGGCCTAAATGGACAAATTCATAGAGGAGTCACATGACTCCCATCCGGTGATGCCTCGTCCTGGGACGTCCGGGGATGGGGTGGGACTTCTGGCAGATGCAGGGCTAAACCCCCTTTGAATAAGGGGGAGGGCTTCGATTTTGATGTGAGGTAGCCTTTTCAAGAGTCCCTTGACCTCCTCACTCTGTCTCCCATTGCAGGCTCTCCCAATGCCAGGTCCAAGGACCTTTAGTTGTGCCACATGGAGATGAGGGAGGAGGGTGGAGATGTTCCCATGAACGGGATGAAAGAGGGACATTTGTTGTGAATGCTTCCTCCCGAATCTCCAGAAATGGGTTCCTCTCTTGGTTTCAGCGGTTTACACATCAGAGAAGGCTGGAGTCAAGGCTGGAGGCAGAGCAGGACCTTGGAGAGCAGAGTCCATGAAGTGTTGGCTGGAAGCTTCTCCCAACAGGAGCTGTTGTTCAGGTGAAGGTCTGTAGTCCACATAGGACTTGAGAGAGCTGGCTGCGCCTGGTCTTTCAGGGGCTCCACCCATGTTGCCTACTAAGTGGAGTTCTTCAAGGGCTGTTGTCAGGTTCCGGAGTCTCGTGCTCTTATTGACTGAGGAACAGGGGACGATGGAGGTACAGAAGGGGGTGTTGAGGATGCCCCCTGAGGTGATATTAGGTGTGGTTTGCCTTAATCCGAGTCATTCACAGGGTACTGTGGAGTCTCCACTCTAGGGGACAGGATGCCTTTCCCCTCTCTAGGTCCAGGCTTTGACTGGTGTCACTTGTGAAATATCTGGATGAGTTGATGTGCCTGGACATGCATGGAGGCTCCCACGAGCGCTCTTCTAGACCGTAAACTGTCCCATAGTTCAGTAGGTGTTGCACAATTGCAATTCCCCACTTGTCTTTTGACAAATCAAACAGGTACCTCAGAAAAGAGGTGGAAGCTCAAAGGAAGCCGTGCTTTAGATTTTTATCCCAATTCCACGAGGGCTGCCAATTCACGTTGCTCTGACAGGGAATGCAGCTGGTCCCCATGGATGCAAAGTCCTGGGACAAGGTCCATGGGTCAGACAGAGGGGGGATGAGGGGGCAGGCTTCCTTCTTCCACCAGTTTGAATAGGTCTTAAAAATGAGCAGACTTATTGGAAAGTTGTGGTTCTAACTCAGGGGAGACTGTGGCTGCTGACTGGATCATGTGACCCTGGAAACAGGTATTTCAACAGTAGGCTGAGTTGAACCCAACAGACTGATCACAATTTCACAGATAAAAGGATTGTGTTGAGCCAGCCAGGCAGTCCTCAGTACAATTGGGAAATGGCATGAGGTGATCTCATGAAAGGATAGCCATTGCCCATGGTTTTGGATTCCAGTCTCTATATCCTGAATTCCATGCTGGACAGGGCCTGGTGTCAATGGGTGTCCATCAATGGCATCCAGAATGACAGGAGGGGCTTTGGGAACAGCAAAATACCTCTTTGCTGGAGAGGCAAACTCAGTGAGATGGGGCTTCTGCTGGTGGGACACCAGCAGTGGAGGCCATGGATTTTCCCATCGTCCAATTACCGAAAATTTTCCGTGGACACACTGCAGCAGAGTGTCTCTATTGGCCATGATCCAAACGCAAGTTGAGCTGGAAGTCGCGGTCCTTCTCCTGGGCTGAGAAATGAGCCTGTGTCCCACAAAGCTGCATTGGTGCCCCATCACCAATTATTTGGGTGGCACAGGCACTCGCACGTCAGTACCATAGTCCAGAGAACCACCCAGGTGGGACAAGCTCTTTTCTGGGACTCCAAACATTCCTCTAAGAGGAGACAACAACTAATCAGGTCTGGCAATAACCTTGTAGGTATGTCCAGCTGGGCTCATTCATCTTGTTTAGGATCTACCAGACCTGCCTGGAATTGAACAAGGAGGGCTGCCTCATTCCAATCTAGGTCAGAGCCAGAAAGCCCTGGCATACTCTAAGATGGAACCCATCCCTTGGAGAAGACAGTAGACACCGGAATTGCCTGTTTCCTTCTTCCGAGGATCCCTCAAACACCTGCATCATCTCAGCAAGAAAGGGCTCAGGAAGGGCTCAGGAGAGGGCTCTGGCTCAGGAAACAGGATGGAGCCCATTTGGCAGCAGGATCTTTCACCAGACTCATAAAGAAAGACTCTCGTAGTCTGTCCATTATAAAGTCTTTAGGGTGCAGCTCCATGGTAACCTGTTATTGAGCCATAACTGGAAAACTTCCCTGGACATCCACCCACCTTCTCCGGGGAACTAACATGACATCTTCCCCAGGACGGGGCAGGGGCAGGAGGTGCAGCTTGGTTAGCCTTTCGTTGACATTGAAGTGTCAGTTTTCCAGCTGAAAGATGGCCCACTTGAGCTCACAAAGCCTGGTCTGGGGCCATGAAAACCTGGTGTTCAGCTGTGAGAGCCTTCGCCCCTTCCGTCTGGGCTGGAGCAAGCTCTCCTGGCTCAGCAGGAGGCCCATGAAAAGTGGTCTGCATGGATGGAGAGAGCAGGATGATGGAGGCAGCGGGGATGGTGGGCGGGCGGCAGTCTCCTTGCCTGGTGAGCCTTTTGCTTCACGAGCTCCCAGGATGTGTTGCAGGGCTCTTGCCAATGGTCCTTGCTTCTGGGTCTCTGGAATTGTGAAACACCTTTGAGGAATCCTCCTTGAGGGGGAAGAAATCCCAGGGTCCTTTTCTTTCATCCTGCCATCTACCACAAGGGGAGGTGTATCGAAATCACAGGAGAACTCTTGGCAGATGACCTGCAGTAGTGGCACCAGAAAAAAAAAATCAGGGGGGGGGGCACAGAAGGGGCAGAGTAGATTTCTAGGTGGGCGGGCTGTATCCCAAATGTAAGACCTCTGAAAGAAAAATAACTGTATATCTCACATTAAAACTGCCATCCTAACCATATATTCTGAAATAAGTCATATATTGATAAATTTCATGTGTTTTTTTTAAAAAGAGCATGTATTAGCCAAATTCAAATTACTGTAAAGAAAAAGGCTTTCCAAAAAGGTACAGTCACTACACAAACATTTCCCTGACGTTCAGGTTAAACAGACAGAACACTTTCTTTTGAACCAGTGCAGGTAGAGTCTTAGGGTAAGGAAAGAGCAAACTGAGACACCTGGGCCCTGTACACCTAGGAAACCCAATGCATGTGAAGTACTAGTCCAAAGATCCAAAAGATGAAGTTTTTGAAGATGAAGCTTGTGATGGAGCTGGGTGCTTTTTAATTGCAATCCATTGCCTTTGTAATATGGAATAAAAGAAATAAGAGGTATTAAATATGGTGGGTAAACGTTCATAGGCTTGCACTGTGAGTAAATTCTTCCCACCCCATTCCTGTCCTAATTTTCTGAGGAGAAAAAAAGGAAGATGTAGAGAAGGTACAGATTAATTCTTTCCTCCCCCTCTCATTTTCCGTGGCCTACTGTCCTGAGAAAAAAAGGAAGCGATCCATGGAATAAGCAGATTAATTCTTCTGAGGGTGTTCTTGCTGCTCTGGCAGTTGGTGCCAGAGCAGCAAGTGTGTGTTTCGGTTACATAATTGCAGCATACTAAATTCCCAGGATAGTACTTGCCCATAGGGATCCATAGGGCTGTCCTATGGATCCCTATGGGCAAGTATGGTTTCCCTATGGGCAAGTGCTGTCCTATGGATCCCTATGGGCAAGTGCTGTCCAATGGATCAGTATGGGCAAGTACTATCCTATGGATCCCTATGGGCAAGTATGGTCTTCCTATGGGCAAGTATGGTTTCTGTATGGGCAAGGACAGGACTCCCATATCTTTAACAGTTGTAGAGAAAAGGGAATTCCAGCAGGTGTTGTTTGTATGCATGCAGCACCTGGTGAAATCCCCTCTTCATCACAACAGTTAGAGCTGCAGGAACTATACTAGTGTGACCAGATACAAAAGTATGTCCCCTTTTAAAGTCATTCTCTAGCAGCTACTCCCAACCCACCCACCAAATACACCGGGGGGGGGGGGGGGGCAAGAGAGAAACTAGTCCACTCTGTATTTTCCCCAGTGAGGGCAAAAAGTTAGGGTTTGGGGTAAGGGGGTGGGGTGAGAGCAGCAATGGCTGGAAAGCTTCCCTCAAATTCTTCCCCCATTCCTAATTACAACCTGGGATCTTACAGGGACTTAGTATCAAAAAGTCTGTATACAGCTAATATCCCTAACATGTCATGATAGAATATAAAAAACTACTATTACCAGTACCTGGAAAGTGTAGGTGATTATCTGCAGAGATCAACCAGCATCTGGGCTTACTTGGCTCCCTGTCCCTGCTGCTGAATGAGGGGAAAGGGCTAAGGGGCTGAAGAGGAGAGGCCGCCTCTCTCTCCTCTAAAACAGCTGAGCTTTGCCTTCGAGAAGGCAGCCACAAGCCCGTCCCATGTGGCTCCCCTCTCGTCTGGCTCCTTCTCTGAAACCTAGGAGAACAAAAGCCACAGTACAGGCTTCTGGCTTCTGGCAAGGCTCACTGTTAACCCTTGCTGTGCCTTGCCAAGGCTGCCTTGCCTGGGTGAGCCCTCCTGGTAAAGCCAGCTCTGCTAGCAACTGGGGTGGCATCTCGGGTGGCAAGCTCTTGTTTGGGGGGGCGATTGCCCCCCTGTTCCCCCTCTGGAGCCACCCCTGATGACCTGTCAGACCCTGAGGATGCCCTCTTCTAAAGTTGCCACCAAGTGAGCCCATCCTGAGCCGCTACTGTGATGTCACAGACAGGCTCACATGACAGGGCTGCAAAGCCCAGCCCTCTTTTGTATCTGGTCACACTAGTATAGTTCCTGCAGCTCTAACTGTTGTGATGAAGAGGGGATTTCACCAGGTGCTGCATGCATACAAACGACACCTGCTGAAATTCCCTTTTCGTAACAACTGTTAAAGATATGGGAGTCCTGTCCTTATTATTATTATTATTATTATTATTATTATTTTGTAATTCAAGATTGGATTTTTATTTTGTGCTTTCTAAGCCGCCCAGGAAAGATGTGTTGACAGGCGGCCATATAAGTCCCGCAATACTAAGAACAACTGCCATGTAACTCCTCCTTTCCTGGAAGTCCGTACATCGGCTGCTGAACCACCTGGTTGTTATGGGTGTTAGGGTGCCATCCTATGCGTGTTTAGACAGAAAAAAAGCCCTATAACTCCCTCCATTCCCCAGCCATTCCATTCTGTCTTCTGTGGGTTTTCAAAGAGCCAATTTATGGTGACTTTTACCTTTGTTCTGGGTTATCCAGCGGCGTTGTGAAAAAGCTCCAATCAGCTGGAGAGAGGGTGTCTTTTGTTGTTGGGATGGGAAAGCATGGGAATGCAGAGCAGGGGCAGGGGGCTCTTCTGCTGACGCCCTCCCAAAGTGGCCTCATATAGACCCCTCCTTGGTTTCGGTGTTGTTGTAATTCTTCAGTTCAGCAATTTTTTCTACCTGACACATTCCCGAATATCACAACATGGTAGGGTGACCATGTGAAAAGGAGGATGAGGCTCCTGAATCTTTAACAGTTGCTTAAAAAAGGGAATTTCAGCAGGTGTCATTTGTAGAGATGCAGCACCTGGTGAAATTCCCTCTTCATCACCGCAGTTAAAGCTGCTGGAGCTATACTAGAGTGACCAGATACAAAAGAGGGCAGGGCTCCTGCAGTTTTAACTGCAGTGATGAAGAGGGAATTTCACCAGGTGCTGCATGCATACAAATGACACTTGCTGAAATTCCCTTTTCTATACAACTGTTAAAGATACAGGAGCCTCTGCAATAAAACTGATTTCCTTGGTGGAAATATTCTCAGCTGAAAATTCGGTCTTGTTTAACTTCAGAACCTACATCAAATGGGTCCTGTTAATAGTTTCCAGCCCTGATGAAAGAATTCAGCACATTCCTTTCCCTGCACATTTCAGGTCTATGCAGCAGCCTGCAAAAGGCAAGATGGTCGCAACAGTTCAGTTCTTTGCAGGATATTTAATGGTTAATTGCCTTAAAATACCTTTTTATCTCTGATCAGGGATAACAGCAAAAGAAGTTTGGAGGGTCTGATGGCGAATCTCTGGGGCCTGCATCTGTCCACTGGCCGAAGTTCCTCATTCCAGGCGGCCTCAGATCTATTCCCCAGAGCCCTGGATGTCTACTGGCACCAATGGAAAATGTTCTTTTAATTGCATAGGGTGGGGGGGCAGTTTTCCCAGAGGAGGGAAAGAGAGACAGAAAAGGGGGAATTTCAAATGAACTGCCATTGAAGAACTACTGCTTTGGGATGATCTTGGGTGCTGTACAGATTAAGGAATTTATTTTATTTTGAATGTTTTGGATGAGAAACTAATTGGCTGGCTTTGCCTTCCACGAAATTTGAATATATCCTAGTGATTATGTCTAAATTTGCATATATATATATATATATATATATATTAGCATATGCAAATTCCATGCCGATTTGTGTCCAATGGACCTGAGCCCAAAATATTTTAAGTGCCTAGCGATGATCCAAAATCCCACCATGCTGGCCGGGAATGATGGGAATTGCAGTCCAACACATCAGGTTGGGTGGGGAGGGCTGCCCAAGAACCTCAGAGATTCACCAAGCCTCAGCCTCCCCAGGAGCTGGGATATCACCGCCCCAGATTGTTTGCTTTCACCTTGAGGTCCACAGTTTAGTTTCTCTTTCAGCCAGAAGATGGCAGGAAAGGGCAGAATGTTAAAACACTTCATGGTCTCTGCACAAAAATAATGTGAGAAGAAAGGACTCGGAGGAGCTGTTTACTGAAATGAAAGACTGGGGAGCTTGAGACAGCTTGGAAGCCCTGCTCCCTAACTTCTCATAGCCCTGGGCTGGCTGTGATCATTCAGGGATGAGGATAAGGCACTTTTCATCTATTCTAAGTGAGACTGCAGGCGTATTTTCAATAGGTCCAGGACTCCTCCATACTGACCCTGTCTCTGATTATGGCAGCATAATACACGGCAGTTTCCATGTCTCTTGCTCCTTCCCTATGGAATTCCCCACCTGTGGATGTCAGGCAGGCACCAGCATAATTTTGGTTTTGGTGCTGTAGTGGGTTACACAGGAGGACATGGTGAGGAATATAGGAATACGGTGAGTTTCCACAGTCTTGGGGGCTGTCTATACCTTGACTTTGCCTCGGGGTGGCTCCAAATCTGCGCTGTGTCAGTTATATGATGCAGCTGCCAATTCAGAGCCACCTGGAGCAAAGAGCTGAAGACACGGAGCAGAAAAACCAGGGACTTTTCCTGCCCAAGTGAGGTCAGCGCAGCTCTTCTCTATCTGTCCTCACTCGGGCGCTGCTCCAGGGGGTGTTCCTGGGCGGAAAGTGACCTGCCATTGCCTGGAAGCCACAGGAGGAGGAGGGGGCAGGCCTGGAGAGACCAATGGCTGCTGGAACGCCTGCACTACCTCCCTCCATCTGTGTAACTTGACGCCACTCCGCACCAGCGAAACTGTGGGGTTTGGTGGTGGAGCGGCGCTGTGAAGACAGACCCATGGTCTACACAGTTTAACAAATGTATAGAGGCTTGAACTAACGTGGTATAGAAAGGTCTAGGTTAGGTTGACCAGATAAAATCCAGGTCAGGGCTCATATAACTTTAACAGTTGTAGAGAAAAGGGAATTTCAGCCAGTGTCATTTGTATGCAATTAGTTCCTGGTGAAATTCCCTCTTTATCACAACTGTTAAAGTTGCAGGGGCCCTGCCTTCTTTTGTATATGGTCACTCTAATATAGTGCATGCACCTTTAACTGTTGTGATTTGGCTCCTTAAAGAGGAAAAGATTTCTGGCTTTTTGCCCCCCTGCCCCACCCAATAGTCAGCAGTGGTGCACTGAGGGCTGGCCCTCAGAGCTAAACCCCCAACCCCCCCCCCCCATGACCTCAGCCCAGGAAGCAGCAGCTGATATAGACAGGTGCTAACAGACCCAGTGTCACCACCAGGCCAGCAGGGACATGATGGGGCCTCAGGAGCTCCTGATGGTGGTTGCCTCCTCCTCCTCCTCCTCCTCCTCCTCCTCAACATTGTGTAGTCAGGGGATAGCTGGCTAGGCATGTACATGGCTGTTCAATGCCCTCCTCCCAAGCCTTTGAAGTCCATAAGAACTAGGGTTATGCACGGATCCAGATCCCGAATCCAAAGCGGATTGGGATGATTCGAACCCCCAAAACCAGATCCAGATCAGATCGGTTTGGTCCGAATCAATCCACTTGGTTCCGAGATTCGGACACCATTTTGTGTTTTTCCCCATAGACTTGCATTGGGGGAAAGAAAGGGCTATAACTTCTTTATTTTAAAATATATAAAAATGAAACTTGGGCACATTGCAGATGGGCTGTAGGTACTCATGTGTGCCAAATTTCAGAAACATAGGTGCAGGCATTTACTCGCAAGGAATTTTTTAAAAATGCAATTTTCCAGGCAATCCAGAAGTGCTATAACTTTCTCATTTTTCAAGACACACACGTGAGACTTGGGCAACATTGCAGATGG
Organism: Anniella stebbinsi; assembly: GCA_029215795.1. NCBI lineage: Eukaryota > Metazoa > Chordata > Lepidosauria > Squamata > Anniellidae > Anniella > Anniella stebbinsi. The sequence continues at coordinate 369,500,554 of JARDYH010000001.1, forward strand.
CATGCAGGTACTCATGTGTGCCAAATTACAGACACAGAGGTGCAGGCATTTGATGGCTATGAATTTTTGAAAAATAATCACTTTGGCCTGTGTTTTTCCCCATAGGGTTGCATGTAGTAATAGAAACATGAAACTTGGGCACATTGCAGCTTTAAAAATTCCTTGCCAATAAACGCCTGTACCTATGTGTCTGTAACTTGGCACACATGAGTGCCTACATGCCATCTGCAATGTGCCCAACTTTCATGTGCGTATCTTGAAAAGTAAAGAAGTTATAGGTGTTTCTTGATCATTTTTCAAAAATTCATAGCCACGACACGCTTGCACCTATGTTTCTGAAATTTGGCACACATGAGTACCTATAGCCCATCTGCAATGTGCCCAAGTTCCATTTTTATATCTTTAAAAATAAAGTTATAGCCTTTTCTTTCCCCCAATGCAAGTCTATGGGGAAAATGAGGCATCCGAATCTCGCTTCGGAGATACGAATCTCACTTTGGATCTGGATCCAGATTGGATCGGGGAGGGCCAAATTCATCCAAAGTTAATCAGGCCCGATTCTGGCCTGACAGATCCGGATCTGAATCGTATCGGGAGGCTGTGCACAGCCCTACTATATACACCAGGGTCTAAAATTACCTGATTACACAACTGATTGTATTCCACAGCTAGAGATCTTGCACACTGGGCAGTTCAAGTTCTTTTCCCCCTGAACCATTTTTTTCCTATTTCAGCAAACCTTGAGGCTCCCCCCAACCGGCTGATACTTCCTTCTTGGGTGTGGATGGTACTGTTTTGACTGCCACAGGATTGGCACTTGCCTTCCACTCTGGCAATAGAGGGAACACTGGTAGGCGGTGAGGTGGACCCCCCGCTTTCATTTGGTGTGGTGGTGGGAAGATCCTTTTTTTCTTTCCTTACCTCAAGATGCTTTCTCACACAGATTCCATGGCAATGCCTCTCTCCCCACCCCTCTGCCAGACCCATAAAAGGATCTGTGGGTGAAGGAACATTTTGCATCAGCCCACACACTGATGCCAGTGCTCCTGGGTAACGGGCATGTGGGTGATTCTCACAAAGCACTGCGCAGCATCATGTTGAAGTAGTGTGCCAGAGAGAACACTCCCTCCCCCACACTACCCAAATTAATCTAGGGCACTGCTATTATTGCACAAAGTATGGCTGAATGATTCCTTTCAGTGTTCTTTCTCCTGATCTGCTACCTATTTCCCCCCCGCTGGCCTCGGAACAAAGCTGGGAGCCCTGGTGAAGGGGGCCATTGAAACAAAGCCCACCTGTTGAATGATGGAGGTCATAAGAACATGAGAAGGGCCCTGATGTTGGATCAGACCAAGGGTCCATCTAGTCCAGCACTCTGTTTACACAGTGGCCAACCAGCTGTTGACCAGGGAACCACAAGGAGGACACGGTGCAACAGTACCCTCCCACCCATGTTCCCCGGCAACTGGTGCACATAGGCATACTGCCTCTGATACTGGAGATAGCACCTAGCCATCAAGACTAGTAGCCGTGTTGAATGGCCGGAGGAGGCAGCTCCCATAGGAGTGAATGGCCAAGTGCTGCACCTGGCGACCAGGTGGTGTGGTGGTGCTGAAACCCTGTCAGTACCCCTGGAGATGGTTGGTCTGACTTCCACCAACAGGACAGGTTGATTGATTGATTACATTTCTATACTGCCCAATTGCCAAAGCTCTCTGGGCGGTGTGCAACATAAACCATAAAATACAAGACCCTAAATTACAATGTAATGACTTTAAAGTTTAAAGCTACAGTATAAAAATAGTAACCAAACAGAAGGTGGCTGCGGTGCAAAGATTTGAAATACAATAACAGATTTAAACATAAGTGTGCACAGCTCATTTCGTTAGGGTGTGCACCTTAAAGGCCCCGACTGGACTAGAGGAGGGGAAAGGCGTGCTTTCTACCCTCCTCACCGCTTGAATCGGGGGCTTCAAGGCTCCAATTGGAGCAGTGGGGGGCAGGAAAGCACACTTTCCAGGGCCTCTGGAAAGTGCGTAGTTCCTCCAGGGATGCTAATGGCAGGTGTGATTAGTATGCCCGGGGGAATAATGCACTTTCCGGAGGCTCAGGAAAACACTTTCCCATTCTCTTTAAAAGCCCTGATTTGAGCAGGTTGGGGGAGCAGGTAAACAGAGGCGGCACTGGGAAATTAGGGTGTGCCTGGGCAGACACGGCACACCCCGTGCGCACACCTATGGATTTAAAACAGAAAGTAAAAAAACTAAAATTCCTGGGAAGGTAAAAAGGTCTTTACCTGGTGCTGGAAAGAGCACAATGTAGGTGTTAGAAGAGCCTCTCTGGGATGCTCGTTCCACAACTGGGGTGCCACAGCAGAGAAGGCCATCTTCTTATTATTATTATTATTTATTATTTATTACATTTATATATCACCCCAAAGCTGAAGCTCTCTGGGCGGTTTACAAAAATTAAAAGATTGAACACTAAAAAGACAATATACAAAATTTAAAAACATAAACATAAAACAGCTGACATTTAAAACATTTTAAACTGTTGTCATGAGGCAGTCTGAAGAATCTTCCTCTGAGGAGGAAGAAGTGGCAGAGACTGCAGCCTCGCCCATTCCCCAGGACTTACCGGAGGAGGAGGAACAGCAGGGAGGGTCCTCAGAAGAGCCCCAGGAAAGCCACCCTCTTCCACCCCCTGTTCCTAATGAGGAAGACTCGGGGCCTGAAGGAGTTTGTCCAGTAACTCCCCAGGAAAGGCGGAAGCTCAAACGGGCGGAGAAAGCTAAGCCCACAAGGCGAAGCATGAGACTGAGAAAACAGCGCACAGCTGATGCAGGCCTTAAATGAGATTGCAAAGGAATGTGGAACAGCTGTGAGAACAGGATCATGTGAATATAAAAGGGGAAAACAGAAAGTAAGGTTTTCGTTGGGAACAACCGACGTATTTGGCTCCTGACACTCCCGCATACTTCTGGCTTGCAACCTGTGGACTGAACAACCGGCGTGACTGTTGACCCTGAACCCTGGACTCCGCTCATATCTGGTTTGACCTTCGGCTTCAACATTTGGACTGACTGAATCTCTGACGTGACCCTTGCTTTGGTAAATGGACCTTGTGGACTGCTTTGCATTTCAATGTAAGTTCAGCACTTGACTCAGACCAGGGGGTTAATCTCTGGAGTATAAATAAAAACCTTCAAACGAATAAGTTCTGGCGTCCGTCCCAGACATACTTTGATAAGGGGTTTGGCTAAAGTCCCAGATTGAAAACTGTTGTAATACGACAACTGTTAAGCCTGACATCACATCCTTTGGCAGGGGCTCATGGAGAAGGACCCCTGAAGATGACCTTAAGATCCAGGCAGTCATATACAGGAGGAGGCGTTCCTTCAGATAACCTGGCCCTAAACCATTTAGGGCTTTGAATGTTAATACCAGTACTTTGAATCGGGTCCAGACCTGGAGTGGCAGGCAGTGAAGCTGGAAGAGGACTGGTACAATGTGGTCTTGTTGGCCCATCTCTGCTAATAGTCTGGCTACCCTGTTTTGTACCAGCTGAAGTTTCCGGACCATTTTCAAAGGCAGCCCCACGTACAACGCATTGCGGTAATCCAGATGAGAGGTTATCAGAGCGTGGATAACCATAGCGAGGCTATCTCTCTCCAGATAAGGGCGTAGTTGGTGTATAGACCTAAGCTGATAAAAGGTGCTCTTTGCCACTGAGTTCACCTGTACCTCAAGTGACAGTTCTGCATGCATGAGAACCTGCAAACTACAAACCTGATCCTTTAAGGGGAATGCAACCCTCTCCAGAACAGGTTGAACATCACTTAGCTGGGCAGACAAACCACCCACTAACAATACCTTTGTTTGGGCTGGACTGAGCCTCAGTTTATTGGCCCTCATCCAGTCCATTACCACACCCAGGCACTGGTTCAGAACAGCCACCGCCTCATCTGGTTTTGATGCAAAAGAGAGGTAGAGCTGGGTGTCATCCACTTATTGGTGACGCCTCGCGGATAACCTCCTCTAACCGTTTCATGTAGAGGTTAAACAGCACGGGGGATAGAATGGAGCTCTGTGCCACCCCGTGGCGTGACTGCCAAGGACAGAGCAATAATCCCCCTGGAGCTGACCATCCAAGTGGGAGCGGAACCATTGCAGTGCAGTACCTCCAACTCCCAGCTCAGACAGCCGATCCAGGAGGCTGCCATGGTCAATGGCACTGAAAGTCGCTGAGAGGTCCAAGAGATTCAACAGGGTCACACACCCCCTGTCCTTCTCCCAACAAAGGTCATCCCACAGGGCGACCAAGGCAGTTTCCCCTTCCAAAACCAGGCCTGAAGCCCGATTGCAGTAGAGCCAGTTGATCCGTTTCATTCAAGGGTGCCTGGAGTTGTCCTGCAGCCACCTGCTCAAGCACCTTAAACTCCGTAGGCCTTGAACTTAAATGGCTTCTTTACAAGATTTCCTCAACTTTCTCCAACTTGCCCCCCCCCCCCGAAGTGTTGAACTACAGTGCCCATTACCCTCAGCTTGCATGGCCAATGGCTTACAATTCAAAACTATAATAACGATTTCAAACAAATAACCATGGCCAAACTCTACTGAGAACAGCAAGAACAGAACATGAAGAACACCGACAGATGTACTAACAAAATCAACGGCTGTACAAAGAGCGCACACACAGGCACGCCCCAAAGGAAAAAAAGAAAGAAAGAAGCTTCAGCGTTAAAAGCCAGCAGCAGGATAAAATCTAAAGCGTTGGCACATGTTATCATCCGAAATCCTTCCTGAGAAAGAAGGTCTTTGCCATATGGAGGGAGATTGTTCAAGGGGGAGCGGGGGAGGCGTACTTCCCTCTGCAGTATCTCTGGTTCTCAGACTGGATAAACAGAGCTTCCATGAATAGGGGAAGTCTACCTCTGAATGCCAGCTGGTAGGGAACATGGGTGGGAGGGTGCTGTTGCACTTATGTCTTGCTTTGTGGGTTTCCCATGGGCAGCTGGTTGGCCACTGTGTGAGCAGAATGCTGGGCTAGATAGACCTTTGGTCTGATCCAGCAGGGCTCTTCTTAGATGCTGGTATATATAACTTCTCCTTCAGAGCTCACACAGCAGTGTGGGCCTGGTCAGAAGTGCAGGAAAGGGGCAACTCAAATGATCCAGGGGCTGGCGCATCTCCCCTCTGAGGGAAGGTGACAACAGGTAGGATTGTTCAGCTTGGAAAAAAGGGGGCTGAGGGGAGACATGATGGAGGTGGACAAAATTTTGCATGGTGTGGAGTAGGTGGACAGGGAGGCATTTTTCTCCCTCTCATACGATGCTAGAACCCAAGGTTGTCTCATGAAGCTGATCAGTGGGAGATTCAGGGCAGATCAAAGGAAGTATTTCTTCACACAGCGCAGAGTGAAGCCATGGAATTCGCTACTACAATATGTCGCAATGGCTACTGACTTGGATGCTTTTTAAAAGGGCGCTAAATGAATTCCCGGAGGAGAAGGCTATCAATGGCTGCCAGTCCTGATGGCTCTGTGCTACCTCCAGTATCAGAGGCACTAAGCCTATATACACCAGATGCCAGGGAACATGGGTGGGAGGGCTGTTGCACCTGCGTCCTGCTTGTGGGTTTCCCATTGTGGCATCTGGATGGCCGCTGTGCGAACAGGGTGCTGGACTAGATGGACCCTCGGTCTGATCCAGCATCAGGGCTCCTCTAATGTTCCTAAGGGCTACACATAGGATGGGACGCTTCCTCAAAGCTGTGGGATCCTGCTCTACTCCCCACCCATCACCGCCGCATCCCACATGGTTTCTGGCTCTGGCCTGTCATCTAGATCTTCCGAATGCCTCTGCCCACCCGTTCTCTGCTTTGGGGAGCAGCGCTGGCCGCCTGGCTGCCCGCCCGCCTCTCTGCTGGAAGCCCTGCAAGCTGAGCTGCTCAGTCACTCATTCCTGCCCACGGGACATGAGTCACCGCCTGGAGGACGATTAGTGGGTGTGATGCTGTAGTAGCACAAAGCTCTTCAAATCAGGAACACGACTCGTGACTTCTTGGCTTGTGGCAACTTCTAATTAACCCAGAGACGGGCAGGCCAGTTCCAGGATAGAGCGATGCCGGCTGTCACTATGCCTGGGCTAGTAACGGCCATATACCATGGGTGGTGGTGGTGGTATCGTTCATTGCTTCCTTGGTGGCAAAGTCAAAGGCATCACGACAGACGTGCGCGCTAACATAGCAGCAAAGCCATCCGCTGCAGCAGCGTCCCTGGCACCCACCCGCCTCGCCACGATGATGCTCCTGGATGTCATCTCCACATTCGCCATGCATGGAAGGCACCCATCAACACACCGTGACGGTGAGAATGCCAAAATGACTTGACTTGATTCATTCCATATACGCCTCCCACGCCACCACAGCAAGATCCCTGGCAGGAGCAGTATGCGCGGTGCGGTGGCTCAGTGGGAAAGGAAGCAGCCAGGGCTCAAAGCAAGTAGCGGACGAGGATGCAATGTAGGAGCTACCAATTTCTTGCTCCGCTGGCAGTGTTGTGAGGCTGGCCTCAGTTGTCTCATTTGGACGGTATTTAGCTATTTATTACCGCTGCCTGCAATGCTGTTTTGCATTTTATAATTAAATAAGGCCGTCAGTTGCTTAGTAACAGTGAGTAAGTTATTCTAAGAGCTTCTAGTTGCTGATTATTATCTTTTCATTAGGTTGGCCCTTTGGAGGTGGGAGGGAACATTGGTTCTTGAAGGGTGAATAAAAAGTTAGGGTAGGGGAGCCCTTCATGAAATCCACAATCCCCTCTCCTAACTATCTCCCCCTGCCCCAGGTTTAGCCAGATCATGGTACCTTCTGTACCAGCCGTAAAAGGCAAAGTGGTCCCTACAAACTATAATTTCTGCAATATTGTTCAGTGTATACAAAAGTACATCACAATCCGTATCTCATTATTCTTATGACAGCCATGCAAGGTAAGTGAAGCTGAGAGGCACTTGGACAAAGACACACAAATTGCCTCCACACTAGCTGTTTAGTCTGAAATTGCTATGCTTTGTTCGCTCATTTTTTTACAGAGGATCCAAACAACATTGCTGCCAACCCGTAGAAAGCAATGTGCTTTCTATGTTACACTCCCATCTTTTTAAAGACCTTTTTTTTGACTAGCCACTTAAAAAGCAGTTGCAGCAACACCCTGTCCAGTATAGATTAATAAACACAATTGGGGCTTTTCTAGCTGTAACTTAAATGAGAATAATAATGATAATAATATATTTATTTATTTCTTACCCGCCTCTGAATTGAGGCGGGGAACAACATCAAATATAAAATACATAAAACTGATTAAAAACACATAAAACAAATACCTTATTAAAATACCAATAAAACTCTTAAAATTCTACTGGGTAGGCCTGCCGGAAGAGATCGGTCTTTATGGTTTTCTTAAAGTCAAAGAGCCTGTTCATTCCACAGTCTGGGAGCAGCAGAAGAGAAGGTCCTCTGGATAACGGTTGTCAGTATGGCGAATGTGGAGATGACATCCTAGTTCTGGCTGACAGTAGCAAATTCTTCCCAGAGGACCTGAGTGTGCAGGGCGGATTGTATGGGAGAAGGCAATCCCGCAGGTATCCCGCAGGGCTTTAAAGGTGATGACCAACACTTTGTACTTCACCCAGAAAGTAATTGGCAGCCAGTGAAGTGATTTTAAAGGTGGTGTGATATGGTCACTCCTAGGTGTACCGGCGACCTACCTGGCTGCCATATTTTGAACTAGTTGAAGTTTCTGGACAAGGCACAAAGGTAGCCCTTTGTACAACACATTGCAGAAGTCAAGCCTGAAAGTTACCAGCACATGCACTACCATCTTTAGGTCTTCCAACTCTAGGAAGGGGCGCAGCTGGAGTATCAGCCGAAGCTGATAGTAGGCATTCCTGGCTGTCGCATCTATCTGAGTTGTCTTTTGGAGTGACGAAACCAGGAGCACCCCCAAGCTGTGAACACAGCCTATCAGGGGGAGTGTAACCCCATCCAGAACTGGCTGACACACCTCCAAACCCAGGTTGGGGCCTTTGACAGTAAGCACCTCCGTCTTATCTGGATTCAGTTTGTTTTTCCTCATCCAGCCCATTATCGCCTCCAAGCATTCATTCAGAGGAGACACACTATCCTTAGCTGACGCTGTTGTCAAAGGCATAGAGAAATATATTTGGTTGTCATCAGCGTACTGATAGCACCCCGCCCCATGCCTCCGGATGATCTCTCCCAGCGGTTTCATGTAAATGTTAAACAGCATTGGGGAAAGGATGGCGCCTTGTGGTATGCCACACAACAGCTCCTTCTTTGAGGAGCAACTATCCCCAAGCATCACCATCTGGAACCTTCCTGCGAGGTAGGACCAGAACCACTGAAGCACAGTGCCCCCGATTCCCAATCCCCCCAGGCGTTTCAGAAGGATACCATGGTCAATGATATCGAAAGCCACTGAGAGGTCCAGAAGTACCAGCGGGGACACACTGCCCCTGTCAATCCTCAAGCGTAGATCATCCACTAAGGTGACCATAGTGATCTCAACTCCATATCCTGCTCTGGAGCTGGTTTGAAATGGGTCTAGAAAATCAGTATCATCCAAAACTGCTTGGAGTTGGAAGGCAACTGGTCTGTAGTTATTAAGGTCCAGGGAGTCCAGGTAAGGCTTCTTCAGAAGTGGCCGTACCACCGCTTCTTTTAAACATGATGGAAAACTTCCCTCCCTGAGAGATGCATTAATAACATGTTGTAGTTGTAGTCTAATTGCATCTCCTCCCTGGGCGACCAGCCAAGAAGGACAGGGATCGAGAGGACAAGTTGTCCCCCTCACACATCCAAGCATCTTGTCCACGTCCTCGGTACTCACCAACTGAAACTGATCCAGTGTAATTCTACTCGCGGAATCTCTGGACACTCCATTGTCAGCCTCTGCAATAATGACAGCATCTAGTCGGCTCTTATCTGAGAGATTTTATCTGTGAAATTATCATTAAAGGCATCACAGCGAACTACTGAAGGCTCTAAGATTGGGTTCAGGGGGGAAGGTGCCTGGGTTAGACACTTTAGTTAGAAGCTTCCTCCTTGCATCTTTTGCTTCTGTAATTGCTTCCTGTTTAGGCAGCAGCTGCATTACTGTTGAATAAGCTTTTTGAAAATTTCCTTGACAGATCCCAGAAAGGCAGTAAAGAAATAAAATTAATTGTCCCATAATCACCTGGTTCCTGTTGTCAATGTGGTAGGGCCTTAATTAATTAACTTTACATTTAAAATGGCAAAATAGTCATTGCTTCACAATGAACGAAAGAAAACAAATGAGAGGAAACAAGGAATTAAAGTCCTTCTCCCCAGGTAACAGGAACCGAGTTATTTAGAGACAAATAGCTGCATTCGGACAACACATTAGTCAATGGTGGGTTGTGTAGCCAACTCACAGTTGGTTATTTTGTGAGTACTCCCTACACAACATATTCCTACACAACTGTGGGTGGTTGGGGCTGGTGTTGAGTGGACTAATAGTCAACCCAGCATTTGACGGACACTATACTAGAGTGACCATATACAATAGAAGGCAGGGCCCCTGCCACTTTAACTGTTGTGATGAAGAGGAAATTTCATCAGGAACTAATTGCATACAAATGACCCTGGCTGAAATTCCCTTTTGTCTACAACTGTTAAAGTTACATGAGCCCTGACCTGGATTTTATCTGGTCAGCCTACTTGAATTCATTACCCCGAGCTGGTCCCAAGGCTCAGCTCCATGGTTGATCACAGACATCCAAATGATTCCCCCCCCTTCTGATTAAACACTGCTGTCTATTTTGACTTGTCGAAAAGAGGAGGCCACTGCGCAAGAGTGCCTTATGGAAAGGGAGCTTCCTTTTTCAGCTCATCAAGATGCCATAATTCCATCCTCAACCGTGTGATTTAGCCAGCCAGGTGTGAATTACAGAGGAAAAGAATATGAATGGAAATAAATTACAGATCAAATGAAATCCACTGCGGGCAACACACATCTCAATGAGAAGGCTGACTAGCTGGAACGGGCTGGATGCATTCAAAGCTGGCAGACCTACAAAGATTGAAAAAGGTTTCCAGGGAGAGTCAAAAGCGAACTTAAGGCAGTGATGTGTCCAAGATGGTGGCCTCGGAAGGGGTCGAGCCAACAGGCTCTCTCCCTACCCCACCCCTGCGTAATGCTTACCCATCAGCCTCATGTACAGGAGAGCAGTGTGGCTGGAACCCAAATGTTTTGAGCCAAACTGTAATTTCACCCTCTGGAGGACCAAATGAGACACCTGCCAGTAGCATTGCTATCTATATAATTTAGCTTGTTTCTTCACGGCACACAGTATGTCCTTAAAACCTCTCTTTTCTGTGTTTGGGGGTGGGGGGGGGAAGCCTCTGAGTGAAAAAGAAGAATCTTAGAGAAGGATCTTCCCATAAAGCAGAACTGTAATGGGCTTTCCACTCCGCTCAAAAACAGGACACTGACTGCACCAGGACATGTGACCTCCACCAGCTTTCCTCAACCTGGTGCCTTCCAGGTGGGTTAGGCTGACCAGATAAAATCCAGGTCAGGGCTCGTGTAACTTTAACAGTTGTAGAGAAAAGGGAATTTCAGCCAGTGTCATTTGTATGCAATTAGTTCCTGGTGAAATTCCCTCTTCATTACAACAGTTAAAGGTGCAGGCACTATATTAGAGTGACCATATACAAAAGAAGGCAGGGCCCCTGTAACTTTAACGGTTGTGATGAAGAGGGAATTTCACCAGGAACTAATTGCATACAAATGACTGAAATTCCCTTTTCTCTACAACTGTTAAAGTTACATGAGCCCTGACCTGGATTTTATCTAATCACCCTAAGGTGGGTTGGACTATAATTCCTCAAATCCCTCAACCAGAACTGGCTGAGGGATTCTGGGAGTGGCAGCCAGTGGAGGCTGGTGGCTCCAATGTCAATGAGGCGGCGAATCCACTCCAGGTTTTGGTCAGAACCAATCGTAACTCTAATGGAAGTATCTTGGATACAGTATGTCCTTTACAGTTCGGACTGATTTTGACTGAAACCTGGGGCAGATTCACCACCCCACTGACATCAGAGCTACCAGCCTCCACTGGCTTTAGCCAACATGCCTGGAGGGCATCAGTTTAGAAAAGGCTGCCCTCCACTATTTGCTTGGACATGTGGCCCTCGGTGAAAGTAGTTCACACCCCCTGCTTTAAAGGCTGCTCTTCCTTGAGACCCGTGCTGTTAACGTTTGGTTCAGGGCTATTGTTTTGTGCATTCTTCTCATTTCTACACTTAATTGTAAACATAAATGTAAAGCAGAGGGTTGACCCTGCTCAGGACAAGTGGCGGTTTCCTCCCCCTATGCTGCTGAGTCTCCCCCCCCCAAAGCAAATGCCAGAGTACTTGTCCATTGAGGGAAAAATTGGCTCTGTGTCTTACAGCTCCATCACACCAGTGATTTAGTGCACTCTTGCCATGCCTGGTGTGCGGAATTGCAGCATGGTACTCCCATGATGCCGTGCCTGTCTTGCTGAGACCCCACCTCTTCCCTAGCCTTTCCTGGAACGCTAAAAGTCTGGAGCCAGACTAAAGGCAGTCTGGTTGAAGTGCTCATGTGGCAGGACCTGACTGGAGGGAGAATGAGAAAGGGAGGGGTGGAGTAGAGTAGAGTGGAAGAGCAAAGGAGAAAGCTATTCAGGTGAAAGGGATCATAAACTTGACATGCTGGTAAAAAAAACGCGGAGGCAAACTAGGGGAAAAATTAGGTGTGATGGAGGTCCTAGTAACAGCCAAAGTGTCTTCTACAAAAGTGTGAATTTAAACCCAGTTTAGACTGTATTTATTGTTCCCTGACAGGGAAACTTTGATTGTGGGAAAGTTGACCATGGGGGTGGGGGGGTCTATCAGCCAAAAGTTTCAGTTAAAATCTATGGTCCTTTACACTTGTCCTTCCTGACCCACTGGGTTGCAAAGGTGCACATTCGAACTCAAATTGGACCACCGTATTGATCAGTGTGTGAAAACAAAGCATCAATTTGCTAGAAGCCAGCCATCGGGAAAACTGATGAGGCTGGAATTTGAGAGCAAGGAGGAAGGAGGGGAGTACAGACAGCCTCGGATACTGAACTTTAAATGCTCTGAAACTATTTAGCAGGGTAAATGACACGCCTAGAGAGGTGGAGAATATTTTAGCTAGCAGCCTCCTCCTGGATAGCAATCACGCCTGCGCACCTGTAGCTCTGCACACGCTTCTATTTGTAAGTTCACATGATGCCTTGTAACCAATTATGAATAAGTTTTTCCTTTGGAACCAATCATAAGTGATTTCTTTGTCTTTGAAGGGTGTAAATGCCATGCCTGTGTAATTGCTAACTGGAACGATTCTGGCTGCTAAGTAGGATTGTTCCCATTCCTGTACAGAAATAAAGCTTTTGCTGTTTTGGACCCCAACCTGTGTGTGAATTTGGCTATTGGCACACTGAGCACGAACCCCACGTTGCTGCCCTGGAAATTCATGTAACAGTATTAACAGCCTGCGTTCTCCCTCTCTGTGGGACAGATGGATAGAGCTCCTTGTATAAAAGTGGCCACACAGGGTATTCTAGAGATGATGTGACTACAGCATAGCTAAGGTTTTTAGCAAGGGATTGGCAAAGTACAGAGAGAAAAAGGAGGATTTAGGAGAGCCTTGCACTGGCCTAATCACCAAGGACAACCAGGAATTCCATGCAGGCGAGTGAATGTAGAGGTGGAGGAGGGATGGAGCAGGATCTGACCCTCCTCTGTGCCCCGTGTACAAATCAAGCAGGCTGCCAGAGGAGGGAAGGAAGCCCTTTTCCCCATCGTAGGCTGTCGCCTTGGGAAACAGCAACATGGGAAATACACCCTAAAACCAAGGACCATAAAGGGAAGAGGAAGTTGAAAGAATGGCTCTGGCCTTCATCTTCTATTCCAGCAACATCTTGCTCATAGCACAGGGTGGATATTTATATCTCTGCAGTTTTGAAAGAGCAGAAGAGCTCATTGCTTGGATCTCTTCAGTGCGTATTTTGAGTCTGTTATATAACCACCTAAGAAAAGCAAAAAGACACGCTTCCCTTGCTGTCATCTCGAGGGGGTCTCAAAGCGGATAGCGTCATTCAAAATAATACAAATGACACGGTAAAACGTCAAATGCAGAAATACATATTCTATTAAAAGCGTATTCGAATCGCTGAACGTGTTGTTCAAAGGAGGTACCCTTGCAGAAACATGGGCTTTCTCAGACATTTGGAAGGAAAAAAGCTGCTGCCCAGAACTCGCTGAGATGGGTTATCTCTGTTTGCACAATCACCAGAAAGTTAAGGCTTCCAAAATTTTAAAATTCATTCATTTGGATATATTAAAACATTTAAACAGAGCAATGGATTATACAGAATAATGAAAATGCTGAGTGAATACTCCTTCAGCAATTATTAAGACAATTCTCTCTGTGTAGTTAAGATAGAAGAAGGGCCAAACGCGTTTCGACAATATGTCTTCCTCAGTGGCCTCTGTAATACAACAAACATGTATACTACCATTAATTATCATTTGTTTGCAGATGATACACAATTCAAAATCTCACGACTATGGAATTTATTTACAACAAATGTAAAAAGATGTTTTATGCAAATCTGCCTCCTCTCCTGTCCTCTTTTTTTGGTGATGCGCAAACTGCTGCCCTAACTCTCTGTAGTGCTGCTACAAATATGGAATGCACCTCCCCCACCACCAGGAAAGGCAGCCAAGCGGGGGGGGGGGGCTGAGAAGACCCCATCTTACCCATAAAACAGTGGTTGGTTTCTCAAGATGTTCTGAGTTTTTCATTGTGAAAGCATTGCCCTCATTCTGAATTGACTTTGTTTGCCCTCAGTGATGACGGCATATCATCAATTCTGATTGGCTGTAGCATGATGGATCTGTGTGTGTGTGTGTGTGTGTGTGTGTGTGTGTGCGTGTGCTACCTTAGTGGGTGCTGGGCTAGTCATAAGACACCCCCCATCTTCCAAAATCTTGCTGCCACTCCCTGTCTCCCAGTATCTCCTGGTATTTACCCAGTTTGCACTGTCCTTACTGAACATGGACCAAATGTATGATTGAAGCCCATGCATTTCTGAGCTTGAATATGATCTGCTGACTCCCCAAAACATGTTCAACAGCATGCATACCTTTGAAAAATGTGCAGGGTTTGAAAAATGCACACAAATACACTTTAATCAATGGGACACGAATGCATATATTTTAACAATAGGGTGACCATATGGAAAGGAGGACAGGGCTCTTGTATCTTTAGCAGTTGTGTAGAAAAGGGAATTTCGGCAGGTGTCCTTTGTATGCACGCAGCACCTGGTGAAATTCCTTCTTCATCACAATGGTTAAAGCTGCAGGAGCCCTTCTCTCTTTTGTATCTGGTCAAGAGGGCAGGGCTCCTGCAGCTTTAACTGTTTGAATTTTGTATGCTGTTGTATGCAGCATGCATACAAATGACACCTGCTGAAATCCCTTTTTCTATGTAACTGTTAAAGATGCAGGAGCCCTTGTCCTCTTTTCCATATGGTCACCCTATTCAACAATGTACACAACTTTCGGAAACCTTTACGTACAAGGATGCATAAGTACATCAGAAGAGCCCTGAGGCTGGATCAGACCAAGGGTCCATTTAATCCAGCATTCTGTTCAGACAGTGGCCAACCGGCTGTCGACCAGGGAACAACAAAGCAGGACATGGTGCAACAGCACCCTCCCACCCATGTTCCCCAGCAACTGGGGCACACAAGCTTACTGCCTCGGGTACTGGAGGTAGCACATAACCATCAGGGCCAGTAGCCATTGATTAGTCCTCTATTTGAAGGGCTTCTCAGTTTAAAGTTCAAGAACCACCAGAACAAATATCTGGGCCTGGAAGTGGCCCATGTACAGTGAGCACCTGGAGAACAGACTGAGCAAGACACACAGCTCACCTATCACAGTTTTCCCCAGTAGGCTGAAATGAATTGCAATTCGATTTAAATCACCATGATTATTTCTAAATTTGCGTCTATACCAGTGGAGGCTAGCGGATCCGATATCAGTGGGGTGGTGGATCCAGGTTTCAGTCAGAGTCCTGGTACTCACAGGAAGGTGATGTCTACTCCTTGTTCCAAATTCGGATAAGAACATAAGAACATAAGAAGAGCCATGCTGGATCAGACCGAGGGTCCATTTAGTCTAGCATTCTGTTCACACAGTGGCCAACCAGCTGTCAACCAGGGACCCACAAGCAGGACACGGGTGCCACAGCACCCTCCCACCCCTGTTCCCCAGCAACTGGAGTACATTGGCTTACCGCCTCTGATCCTGGAGATAGCACAACATTTGGGGAAATAAGCACGGACATATGTATGGATTTTCAAGCAAAAACTCCCCCCCAAAGACCCAAGCTCAAAATCTGTTACAGACTCAGGATGAAATTTGAAGAACATTGGTGAATTTGCATTTTGCTGATTTGAACATCTGAAAGCTGAGGCTCTGCTCCTTGGGGGTGTGAACGTTGTATCCAGGTACCATTCTCCCTCACTTGTTTCTCACAACTGGGCCACTGACAACCTCTTGCTTAAGTGTTCTGTTTCATTCCCATATAAGGTGGGCCTCTGAAATGACCAAAACCCCTGGTCTATTTTTCATTATTTAATTTTATTTTTGGTCCCTGATTCCTCATTTGGTCTGTTCCAGAAAGATGTTTCAGGCCCCACGGCCATCTGTCTAGCGGTTTGCTTAGGAGAGATGATGCTACTCCTGCCGGCTTTGGCGTATGAATTATTTGCCTGTTTACTTGGATTTCAGAAGGTAGGAAGTAACCCCCACAAACAAAACGCCTCATCTCTGGGCCATGCAGCAAAGCTGCCCAGAACCTGTAAAGAAAGGGAAAGTGTCATTACAATTATGCAATAAAATATATTAAGGAACTCGATAAATTCAAAAATACCCAACTCATGGCTCAGGGTAGGCACAGGGATGCCTGAGCCCCTGCTTAAGGAGGAAGCCAGTCAGTTGGGAAGAAATAGATCTGCCTTCTCCAGCCTGCTCCCTCCAGATATATTGGACAACAACTCCCAGCATTCCTGCCCACTGGCTGCACTGGCAACGGCTTCTGGGAGCTCAGGTCAAAACATCTGGAGATCATCGGTGTTTGCAAGGGGTGTGCCAGGTGTGCCCAGGCACACACTAATGTCTCAAGCAATAAGCGCAGGATTGGGGGGGCACTGAGTAGGGATCCAGAGAGTGACCCAGATGCAGCAGGAATGGTCCTCTGGCTGTGCTCTGGCACCCCCAGCAGTGCGCCGTTGCTCCTGGCAGCAGGAACGGCAAGGAATCATTCGACCAGGAGCCTCTCTGCCAGGAGCCATGCTTCAAAGAGGTCAGGAGGAAGGACCCCGAAGGCCAATTGTTGTCTCTTAAGCCCTTTCTCCGGCCGGTGTCACTACAGAGCCCCACCAATGCTGGGGCTTGAGGAGCATCTCCTCGTTTCCCCCCCTCCCCTCACCTGCAATGGCCCTCCTGTGGTCAGGCAAGCTGAACGCGGAGTAAGGCATCCGTGCCTACAGTGTTTTATAAATAAATGAATAAAATAATGTATTTTATTATTTAGTATTCAATAAATGTTCACCTTAAAAATAACCTCCCTTACTGCACATCCTAATGAAATGTGCTGCGCACGCCTATGCTGGAGAGCTACCTTCTGTTCATCCCTGCTCTACACAATACACTTAGGCTGGTTTAGTAGTCACCGCTTCTCACCAGGAAACACAGGAGACTGTCATTTTGTGCTGCAGGGCAGTGGGTCTCTCACTGGGAAGTCTCAGCACCCTCCCCAAACAATTACTGGTATAACCCCACCCCCCACAGGGCTAACTGACATCTTGGCCCTGTGGGGGAAGAAGAAAGAGCGAGGGAGATGGAGCAGACAGAGGAAACATCAGGGCTTGCTCCAGTCGGACTCCCCTCCTTCGGGAGCAGGACAACCCCATCAGCCCTGTTGCAGGTCTACTTATTTCTCTCTCTTTTCCCCCCTCTTCCCTCCCCAGCTCCTTTTCCTCATGTGTTGTGTCTTTTTTAGATTGTAAGCCTGAGGGCAGGGCCTGTCTTCTTTACTGATTGATTGTAAGCCGCTCCGAGAGCCTCTTTTGGCTGAGGAGCGGGGTAAAAACACAACAAATCAATGAAACCATTGAAGCCTGGAGTACGGCTGGTTGCAGCCCTTGGTTCCACAGCCTTAATGTGCATGATCTTTGCACGCTCCCCCCCGTCCCCCCACATCCTCAGCCAAATCCTTACTTTAGGATCCTGCTATTGGGGTTAAGCCAGATGGAACATAGAGACCCCTCCCTGCCATGGAAGGTTCTACAGCGGGGGGGGGGGGTATTTCCAGAAAGTGGGGTGGGTGGGTGTCAATCTGGGCGTTTCTCTTTGTTCTTAGAGGTTGCAACCCTCTATTGTTAGATGGAGGGATACGTGTGTTTTTTTAAAGGCTGATTTGATGACTCGCCTGTGCCTCCCATGCTGGCTGCAAATGGCTTCATAAGCGCTCTCCCACTCACTTTCAGTGGAGATTCTGACAAGTTGTTTTCCACCCACATGCAAAACATCAGCAAAGCTGGAGAAATGTACGTGTACGTGTGTGTGTGTGTGTGTGTGTGTAAGGTGGGATAACAGAAAAGACATTCTTGGTAGATGAAGGTAGCCCAGAACTTAGTAAACCTCCCAGCCATTACCATTCCTCTGCTGGGGCTGTCTTCAAGGCACGGGTGGGTGCCACGTTCCCCTAAAACCCACAATTTCGCTTACCGGGGTGGCGTCGGGTAATCCCCATGCCAAGGAGGGAGTGCGGGGTTTCCAGAGGGCATCTGGGTACTGGAGCCACCTGCCCGCCCTCTTTCTGGCTTCCAGCGACCAATCGCCAGACTGCCCCCTGGATCGGCCATGGAGCAAGAACAGATGGCGGAAAAGCCAGGGTGACCTCATTCCCACCGAAAAAGTCGGGTTATGTCCCCGACTTTTTTGCTGCACAGCTTTGCGGAAAAGCCCCGTGGTGACTGCAGAGTTGCATCTACGTCATATAACTGATGCAGTGCAGATTCGCAGCCACTGCGGGGCTTTGAGCGCATATAGACAGCCCCCTGGTCTTGGACCAGCTGCTGCCATCTATGATTCTAGGGAGGCCAAGGTAATCTGGTAGGTTAGATTTCCGATGCAGAAATTGTAGTTCTACTGGTGCACACGATAAGCCCAAACCCACCTTCTGCAAAGCACCTTGGATAGCTCTTTTGGAGTTTTGACTGGTTCTGACTGAAACCCAGAGCGGATTCATCACCCCAATGACATTGGTGCCACCAGCTTCCACTGCATCCCATTCAATGTTGCTGCCTTGGGGTGTGCCTCTGATTTGCACCCACACTTCCAGCTACATGAGGAGTTGCTTTAGACCAGCTCAGACATTAGTCCACCCAGCCTGGAATAATCCTCTGTCAACAACAGCCATTCTCCAGGAGCTCAGGCACAAAGAACTTTCCCCCATCACCTGCTACCTAACACACCTGGAGGACACCATCTTGAGGGAAGCTGCCTTAGAGCCTAACACGTGTATTGTGGCATGGGCTTGCATGAGAGATGCAGGCAAAGTGATTCCCTCCTTTTGGATTTTGGCCATTGATGGGAGACAGTGGGCACTAAGGGGGCAGTGATGGTTCCAGGCATCTGAAACTTGAGTGCTGCCTACCTAGGCACAATGGAAGCTGCCTTAATCTGAGCCAGATCTTTGGTCCATCTAGTCCAATATTCTCGATACTGGCAGCAATAAGTGATTCCCTCCTTTTGGATTTTGGTCATTGATGGGAGACAGTGGGCACTAAGGGGGCAGTGATGGTTCCAGGCATCTGAAACTTGAGTGCTGCCTACCTAGGCACAATGGAAGCTGCCTTAATCTGAGCCAGATCCTTGGTCCATCTAGTCCAATATTCTCGATACTGGCAGCAATAAGTGATTCCCTCCTTTTGGATTTTGGTCATTGATGGGAGACAGTGGGCACTAAGGGGACAGTGATGGTTCCAGGCATCTGAAACTTGAGTGCTGCCTACCTAGGCACAATGGAAGCTGCCTTAGGTCCCCTCTACAAGGATTCGCTTTTGCGCCTGGTTAGGCGATTATGCACATAATCGCAGAAGCGCATTTACGCCTAATCCCTCTGCACGAGAGGCGGCGAAGCGCATTAACAGATGTCCAAAATGCGCTTTACAAGTAGTTAATGCGCATAAGCGCTTATTCACACAGTCAAAATGCGCTTTAACGGACGGAGCAAAAAAACTCGCGATTTAACGCGCGTTAGATAATGCGTATAATCGGGGAGATAACGCGCCTCTACACCCGATTTGCACTCCGTTCTTGTAGAGGTAATTTTTTAAATGCGCCTTGAAAGAGCTTTAAATGCCTCTTGTAGAGGCACCTGATATCTGAGCCAGACCCTTGGTCCATCTAGTCCAATATTCTCGAAACTGGCAGCAATGACTCTCCAGGGCCTCATGGGCAGGATTCCTTCTCAGCCCTACCTGGAGGTGCTGAGGATAGAACTGGGGACCTTATGCACAGAACGGTGCGCAGCCACTGAGCTCTATCTCCAACAGCAAGGATACCAAAGGCCCTCAGCTCAATTTCCATGGCTAACGAAAACGACAGGGTGCGTATGACAGCGTGCATGAGAGCACTTGCGTAAGAACATCAGAAGAGCCCTGATGCTGGATCAGACCGAGGGTCCATTTAGTCCAGCACTCCATTCACATAGTGGCCAACCAGCTGTCAACCAAGGACCCACTAGCAGGACACGAGATGGCCAATACATGGGCTAGATGAGAGACCCCCTCCTACAAGTTGCCCCTGCATATTATTTGAGTTTATGATTATATCCCGGGCTCCCTCAAACCCCCTCCCCACTTTTTGTTTTAAAAACTCAGAGTGTCTCATATGGGGACACTCCGGTGGTCTCCCATCAAGTTCACCCCTGCTTTGTTTCAAGTGCATCAAGGGTTCCCAGACCATTCACAAAGCCGTCAAGGACCCTCTGAGTGACAGGGGCTTGGGACAGGCTACAGTGCCCTAAGCAGAGGGGGATCTGCCAGTGACACAGAGCCAAAATTGTCCGGCTTGCCTAATGACAGAAAAAAAAATACCTTAAACAACAACAACAACAACAACAACCCAAACCCATTTGTGCAGTAAGTACATCCACCGAGCTGCCCCAATAATTCCGTCTCATTCAGCTGCCGCTTTCAGAGTTCGAGGTCAAGAAATAGCTGAAGTGGGGAAGGAAACTGACAAGTGTGGGTTCAAGGCATTGCACAGTGAGAGGATGAAACTGACACGTGGGATTTCAACATGTACAGAGGGGATATTGATCTGTATTCATTGGCGAGCCTGGCGGAATTCTGCACTTTCCGGAGGCTCCGGAAAGAACTTCAGCATCCTCCTTAAAGGCGCAGGAAAGCGAAGGTGGGCTCCGGAGACGTTAGGGTGTTCCTGGGCACACCCAGCACACCCTGCGTATGCACCTATGTCTGTATTGCTGATAAGACAAAAGAAAGCAAATAGCGGACAGGTGAATGTGCACATTTGCACACTTGTGAATGATGCCCCCCCCCGAGATCAAACTCATTTGCATACTTCCGAAGCACTGGGCGGTGGGAAGGCATCGTGATGGAGTTCCGGACATTCCCAAGTGTCATTTCTGTATCAGTGGTGGGTCAGACAGCACCGACAAAGGAGGAGGGAGGCAGAGGCAGTAGCGACCCAGCAAGGAGCAGCAGAGTTTTTCACCATTCTTGCCACGCAGCTCTGTAGCCACTTGGGGCAAACCACTCACCCGAAATTAAGCCATGGCTTCTCAGGGTGGCTTTTGCACAGTTAACACACTATGCTGGAGAAAATGTGCTGGTTGCAGACATCACGACAAGCCACTCTGAACTGAGGGTGACACCCTATCGTGCAGAAGGTCCCCGGTTTGATCCCCGTCATCTCCAGGCAGAGCTACGCCGTTTTTGTTAGCCATGGAAATTTAGCTGAGGGCCTTTGGTATCCTTGCTGTTGGAGGTGGAGCTCAGTGGCAGAGGCCTGAGTTGCAGGTGCTGCCATGGATTGGATTTTTTACGGGGGTTGGGGGCAAGTCAGGAAGAGGACAGAACCACTGAGGACTCCCAAGTGGTGCTGGGATGGAAAGCCTAGCAAGCTTGTCTGTGACCTGATTGGCGTGCCAATCAGGTCACAAACAAGCTTGCTAGGCTTTCCAACCCAGCACCACTTGGGAGTCCTCAGTGGTTCTGTCCTCTTCCTCTTCCTGCCTTCGGGGAAACTTGACTTGCCCCGAACCCCCGTAAAAACCCAATCCATAGCTGCACCCCGCAACTCGGGCCTCACCAGCGCTCAAAGAGCCTCACCAAGACAGCTGCAGAACAGAACAACGACGTGGAAACCCTGAACCCACAGTGCGGTGATGTAACTGTAGGCTGGCAAGAGAGAAAAGGGGAGGGAGACCCGATGCTGACCTGGACTCCAGTAAATTGATTCACCCTGCTATTCCGTTTCTCCGTCTTCTGTGAGTGAGTTGGTGGTGGAGTCTGAGGACCAAACTACCCATATCTTTAGGTGTGGGTCTGACTCTGTCCCAATATCATGTGTGAGTTCCAGTGTGTATTATATTTTTATTTATTTATTTGCAATATTTATATACCGTTCCCCAGTCAAGGATTTCAGAGCAGTGAACAAATGCAATAAAAGAATTAAAACAGAATTAAAACACATTTTTAAAAAGAAACGAAGTGCAAATAAAACCGCGGCTGGTCATTAAGGAAAAGCTTCCTGGAACAGCGACATTTTCAGGGGGTGCTGGAAGCAATACAATGTTGGCGCTGGGCTGACTTCCAAAGGCAGGGAATTTCATAGGAAGGGAGCCACTACACTGAAGGCTCTTCTCCTGGTGGTCCACAGGTCCATGCAGAACCACCAGGAGCATATCCTCAGATGACCTCAGTTGTTGTGAGTCCGTTAATGAGAAAGATAAAGAGCAGCTGAGCTGGGGAGTGTTTGGGGCTGGTGGAGACTGGCTGGGCTTCAGGCCAGCTGATGCTAATTGCTCCTTAATCCCCGTCTCATAAAAGTCTGGCCAGAACTCAGCCCCAGGGCTAAAAGCAACTATCATCTTGGATGTCTGTGCCTTGCCCTGTGCGTTTCAGCTCCATGCCTTTGATTCAAGCTTGGATTCTGAGCCCTGGACTGTGACCCGACTATTCTCCTGCGTGCTCCTGAAATCTTGGACTTGCCCAAACATATCCTGACCCTGTGGACTGGCTTCCTGACTACGATTCAACGTCTTGTGATTTCAATACTGTTATCTGGACTTCAAACGGCACTTTGGCTTTTGACTGACAGACTGGATTACTGACCTTGGACCTGGACATTCCTTGAAACATGACATCAGTGACCAGACAGGTTGATACGGGAGAAGGCACTCTTGCAGGTATCCTGGTCCCAAGTTGTTTAGGGATTTGTAACTAGTACCAAAACCTTAAACCTGGCCTGGTAGTGAATAGGCAGCCAGTGCAGTTCCCTCAGCGAAAGAGTTGCATGCTGGAAAGGGGCAGCTCCCGACAACAGCCAAGCTGCTGAATTCTGCACTTGCTCCAGCTTCCGGAGCAGCTTTAAGGGCAGCCCTACCTAGAGCACCATATTTTCAGCACAAAAGGATGCTGAGCCCACCTGCATCCCCCCTCTCCCCACAGTCCTCCCCCTTCCACATTCTCTTGAAGCCCCCCTCCCCCTCAACATCTGGGTCAGGCTCACTTCTGAGGTTTCCTGGGAGCTGGGAGAAATGACTAGGGGGGGAGTAATAGACCAAGGGAGTGTACCGCACCCCTGGTTGTGATGCTCTTGTACTTTAAATAGTACCCCGTTCTTTGCTTTACACGTGATTTTGTGCAGACACAGACCCATCTTTAAAAATCCAGGCCTGGCCTACGTGTGCAGCAGAATCCTGAGGTGGGAGAGATGTACCACTCAGACTGGGAGATGTGGGCGCCATTTTGGAATGTTCCTCCATGCACAAAATGTCCTGCAAGGGAAAAGCCTGCACAGCAAAACATTTCTAGTTTTGTTTGTGCCCTGCTGTGCTAGTTCTCTACTTGCAGGGTGTCAGGATGTTTCTAATATATACAGGGGGCCACTGGAGAAATGAGATTCCCCTGGAGTCTGACATGGTGCAGTCCATTGTACTGACTTTACCACCTTATTGTGCTGCAGGTATAGACAGACCAGTTTCTGGTTGTGTTTTTATATTGTATGTTATTCTGTGTTTTTAGATTGTGCCTTGTTTTATATATTTTTAAATGATTTCATGGTTTTAATTTTTGTGAACCGCCCAGAGAGCTTCGGCTATGGGGCGGTATAAAAATGCAATAAATAAATAAATAAATAAATACCGTGGTCACAGAGGTAGTTTGTCTCCATGGAGCTAGAAGGTCCCAGCCCTTCCAGGCCAAAGAGTGGGTGCATGAGAAGACACCGTACCCCCGCAACATTTATTTAAAGCACCTTTTGATATGAACCACACATGCAAGTACAGGAAGTCCAAGTTACTTGTTATGCTTCTGGTATTTGTGCCTATCGATAAAGGCTGCTATCGGCGCTCATAGCTTTGTCTTCCTGACATAGAAATCCCCTTCCATCCCGTTAAATGCTCCGAATCCATGTTGAAAAAGCGAAGCCCGTTAAAAACTAGGTCAGGTATTTTAATAGTTTTCATTCATCCCGATTACATTGCTAAATGGATGTTAGACGTCGAAGCATTGATAATTCATCATGGGGTGCTTTTAGGCCAAACAGTAGATTTAAGCTTCAGACATCATTCTTTTTAAAAAAAATATATTATTCTAATCTTCTGTGACTCCCAGTAGATTCTTTTTTCTTTTCTTTTTTTTAAAAAAAGAAGCGTGTCTACCATCACTTTATTAATTTGAAGAGGAGCAGAGCTTTGTAGCAATCCCAAAGCTCACCACCTAGTTTGTGGATATGCTCAGAAATCAGAGATCGCCTTGACAGGAAAAAGAGAGAACACCTCGTGGCGTGATCAGGGGCCCTTGACTCACCTGACTTCTGTACTGGACCAATGGGTTCTCACAGTTCCTAGAAAGAGGCAGGGGATCTTTTTTCTGTTGAAGGCAGCATTCCTTCGGCCATAATCTGCTGGGGGGTGAGGTTTGCATATGCTGGGAGCACTGAGCACAGCCAGAGCCAAAAGTAGTATCATAGAATAGTTAAGCTGGAAGGGGCCTACAAGGCCATCGAGTCCAACCCCCTGCTCAATGCAGGAATCCACCTTAAAGCATCCCTGACAGATGGTTGTCCAGCTGTCTCTTGAAGGCCTCCAGTGTGGAAGAGCCCACCACCTCCCTAGAACATTGGTTCCATTGTCGTACTGCTCTAACAGTCAGGAAGTTTTTCCTGATGTCCAGACGGAATCTGACTTCCTGTCACTTGAGCCCATTATTCCGTTTCCTGCATTCTGGATTGATCAAGAAGAGATTCTGGCCCTCCTCCATGTGACAACCTTTCAAGTCCTTGAAGAGTGCTCTCATGTCTCCCCTCCATCTTCTCTTCTCCAGGCTAAACATGCCCAGTTCTTTCAATCTCTCCTCATAGGGCTTTTGTTTCCAGACCCCTGATCATCCTCGTTGTCCTCCTCTGAACACGCTCCAGCTTGTCTGCATCCTTCTTGAAGTGCGGTGCCCTGAACTGCACGCAGTACTCAAGATGGGGCCTATCCCGTGCCGAATAGAGGGGAACCGGTCGCTCATGCGATTTGGAAGCTATACTTCTATTAATGCAGCCCAACATAGCATTGGGTTTTCTTTTGCAGCCAGGGCTGATCCTTTCCTCTTGCTCTCTTTCTGACATCCCCGTCTCTCGTCCCCCATTTTTCCTGCCCAGTGGGCTGCTAGTTGACGGACAGATTGCTCTTGGCAGAAGTCTAAACTGGTTGTTTGCAGAAGGCTTTTGAAATGAGGTCGAGGGCTGCAGGCAGGTTGCCCACGCTTGCCTTAGAGAAATGCTGATCTGCAAGTGGCCCACACTGGTCAGCAGGTGGATGGGGAACAGTCAAGCGCCCAGGCAGAGAATGCTATTGTGTAGAGCTGCATTATCTCCCCAAAAGCCAGCCGCATGGAGACACTCTCCCCCACCCATTCCAGTGAGTTGTAAAAACAGCTTTCTGTCTCCTTTACTGGCTACATTCCAAGTCCTGAACTATTTTTCTCCAGCCACACGCACGCACACACACAGAACACCCCCCCCCCCAAACTTCCGCCCTAACTATCTAATAGCCACCAGCCATCAAAAGCTATGGAGGACGCCTAATCCAGCTAGTGGTGCCCACGGAGGAAACGCCTTGAGCGATAAGCCAATAGTTTTCAAACTCTTTCTGCCTGCGGACCCCTTGAAAATTGCTGGGGACCATTGATTCAACCTGTTTTTGTTCTAGAAATCAAAGCAGGCACACAGCCTGTCCTTTAATAACCACATGGTGTAATGCGAGGTGTTGTGTTGTTTTTTTTGCGAACTAAGTTCTGGGAAGCCAGGCGACACGTTTGCCAGCTGCAGTGGAGTCAACTATAAATATGTTTGACTGTTCTGCAAATGATCCACAGAACACCTGAACGGAGCTTGTGCCCCACCATTTGGTTGCCACTGCTATAAGCTATAGAATGAGGGAGAGAAAAGGTCCCTTCCTTCCTTGAGGGCTATTGCAATGTTAAAGGGACATACAGATCATGTTCGGGCATCACCCGAAGCAAGTGTTTAGCGGGATGTGAATGAGCGCAGTTTGGGAGAAGGACTTCTTTGAAACCTTTTGCTTCCACTTCTGCTTACCTGCAGCTCGTCATTTTGGATGGAGTTACACGCCCCTGAAGACTCCGGTTCACAGGTTGGTACACGCCTGGATTCAGCCCTGAACCTGGATGCCCAAGTTTTGCCAGTGGCCAGGAGTGCTTTTGCATAGCTGAGGCTAATGTGCAAACTGCACCCGTTCCTAGAGATGTCTGATCTGGCCAGGGTCACTCATGCCTTAGACGCATCCCATTTGGACTACTGTAACACACCTTGGAAAAAATGTTTGGAAACTTCGGTTGGTCCAGACTTGATGAGAACTGGTTACAGGGGCACATGACTCCCTCGTTAAAACAGCGGAACTGTCTACTGGCCTGGTTAAGATCTATAAAGACATAGGCGGCTTGGGACCAGACTGCCTGACAGACCATCTTCTCCCATACACGTCTGCCTGGGTTTTTAGGTCGTTGAGAGAGGCCCTTCTTTCAACAGCATCACCTTCAGAGGGACTTTGGTGGTGACATGAGAGAGGGACTTCTTGGTGGCTGCTCCCAGGCTTTGGAGCTCCCTGCCGAGGGAGGCTAGGTTGACCCCCTGTCCTTCTGCCAATAGGCAGAAATCTTTTTATTCAGGCAGGCGTTCTGCATGTCTGTTGCTGAAGGGTTCTTTATTGGTTTGGGCATGGTTTATTTCCTTCATTGTTGTGTTTTTAATTTATTTGTTCCTATGTTATGTTTGCAATAAGATTATGTTTCTAATCTGGATTTTATTGCTAGCCACTTTGAGCTCCGTTCTGTGGTAGAAAGGAAGGATTATAACAAACAAAAACAAACTATGTTCAAAACAAACTATGGTTAACATTAATTACTGTTTGTTTGAAACAAGCCAATTTGGAACCATTGTCTACTCTGTCTGGTAGCACCCCCCCCCCCCCCCATGGTCTCCTGCAGAGCACTTTTCCAGCCCTGCTACTGGATATCTCTTGCAACCAATTGAACCTGGGCCTTCTACATCCAACGCATGTACTCTACTGCTGAGTGAGGGCCCTGAGATGGTGCACCATCAAAAGGAGAACAGGTATTTGCCTACACACTCTTATGGCCGCACTAACGCCAGGCAAGTTGCAAAAGCTTTCCTTACCTGAGAGCATCTTGATATTTTCCACACCCTGCTTTCTTCATCTGGTAATGATGCCTGCACAAAAGCATCATGTCCTGCGCAATTAATCAATCTCTCGATTTTGCTGCAAGTACCACTTTAGCATGGAAACCACTGATCAGTCTCCCTTTTCTCTCCTATTCATTCTGCTAATGATAATGAGGAGATCTCTGCTCTTCCCTGGGAGGTAATGGGCCACTCAGTTGCACTGAAGGATGTTGTTGGAGGCTCCTAATCATGTCGCAAAACAACCAGCGATGGTTCCCTGTGCCATTTTGAAGCATCCTGAAGTTCATCTAAGCCTGGCCTGGTTACGCGATACAATCATGGAATCATAGAATCATAGAATAGTAGAGTTGGAGGGGGCCTATAAGGCCATCGAGTCCAACCCCCTGCTCAATGCAGGAATCTACCAGAAAGCATCCCTGACAGATGGTTGTCCAGCTGCCTCTTGAATACCTCTAATGTGGGAGAGCCCACCACCTCCCTAGGTCATTGGTTCCATTGTCATATTGCTCTAATAGTCAGGAAGATTTTCCTGATGTCCAGCTGGAATCTGTTTTCCTGTAACTTGAGCCCATTATTCCGTGTCCTGCATTCTGGGTCGTTCGAGAACCTTTCAAGTATTTGAAGAGTGCTATCATGTCTCCCCTCAATCTTCTCTTCTTCAGACTAAACATGCCTAGTTTTTCAGTCTCTCCTCATAAGGCTTTGTTTCCATACCCCTGATCATCCTCGTTGCCCTCCTCTGAACACGTTCCAGATTGTCTGCATCCTTCTTGAAGTGTGGTGCCCATAACTGGACGCAGTACTCAAGATGAGGCCTGACCAGTGACGAATAAAGGGGAACCAGTACCTCGTGCGACTTGGAAGCTATACTTCTATTAATGCAGCCCAAAATAGCATTTGCTTTTTTTGCAGCCACATCACACCGTTGGCTCATATTCAGCTTGTGATCTACAACAACTCCAAGATCCTTCTCGCTTGTCGTATTGATTAGCCAAGTATCCCCCATCTTGTAACTGTGCATTTGGTTTCTTTTTCCTCGGTGTAGAACTTGGCATTTATCCCTATTAAACGAAAGGGGAGGTCTGTGGGGGGGCATGCCTTTTTTAAATGGGTTTTGCCAAATGAATTGAGCATCTTTCCTTGGGCCAGCTGAGAATGCAGAGCAACTTGGCATGGCCACTTCAGCTAATTTCCCTATGGCTGCCTCTGTGAGGATGTTGTGGTTCCCAAATACCTGACAACCGAGACACCCCTTCCCCCGTTATTCTAAACTGGGAGCCCACGTCACTCTTACAGCTGAAAAGTTTTCCTTTTAGAGCAGGGAGGGCAACCTTCATCCCGTGGGGCCTAAAGTGGCCCATACAACTTTCCTGGATTCTTTGGGGGGGGGGGGGCAGATCACAAATTTGGGTTGGGGGTTGGGCAGGGGACCCACTTGTGTAGCGTGTTCTCCATTGTGGAAGCAACCACATGGGCAAAACATCTGCCACTGGCTCGGTCCTGGATACTTTATCTGGATGCAGTGGCTTCCTCAAACCTCCAGCCGCCGGTTCAGATGCGATGGATTCACCTACTCCATGACTTCTCCCCAATGATAGAAGGGCCATGCATGGTGAAGCTGGTTCCAAGTGCATGTGCTGGCAGGATCATCTCCTAAAATTCAGGGTGTGCAAGAGTCAGCATTATTATTATTTATTATTTTTATTTATTATTTTTATTTATTACATTTATATACCACCCCACGGCCGAAGCTCTCTGAGCGGTTTACAAAAATTATTATTTTATTTTATTACTGGATTTGTACCCTGTCTTTTTTCCTCAAAGGAACTCAAGGTGGCGTACACAATCCTCCTCCTCTCTATTTTAGCCGCACAACAACAGCCCTGTGAGGTAGGTTGGGCTGAGAGTCTGACTGGCCCAAAGTGACCCAGTGGGTTTCCATGGCTGAGTGGGGACTAGAACCCAGATCTCCCGACTCCCAGTCCAACACTTTAGCCACTATATCACACTGGCTCAATTAAAAGATTGAACATTAAGTCATATACAAATTTTAAAAACATAAAACATAAAAATAGTTAACATTTAAAACAATTTCAAACTTTCAGCCAGGCCAAAGACTCAATTAAAAACTCAACTTAAGCTGTTAAACGCCTGGGAGAAAAAAAAAGTTTTGACCCTGCGCCGAAAAGATAACAACGTTGGCGCCAGGCGGGCCTCATTGGGGAGATCATTCCATAATTGGGGGGCCACCACAGAGAAGGACCTCTCCCTTGTTGCCATCCTCCGAGCTTCCCTTGGAGTAGGCACCCGGGGGAGGACCTTAGATGCTGAGCGTAGTGTATGAGTAGGTTAATGTTGGGAGAGGCGTTCCATCAGGTATTGTGGTCCCAAGCCGTGTAAGGCTTTTAGGTTAAAACCAGTACCTTATCTACCCTTATAGGAGTATGATATTAGAGCTACCTGAGAAGAAGAGGGAAGGCATCCATCACACCCCACTTTGACCACTGATATGGCTGGTATAGAAATGTAATAAATAAATAAATAGATGAATAAAATAATCAATAAATGCCTTGTAGAGTAAAAAAAAAATACAAGTCGGTACTGCATATTCATTTGGAGTTGGAAAAAACTGAAGAGACTAATGACGCTAAGGATCAGCTACATGTGCTGCCTAACAAACAGAGGTTGACTGAAACAGCCTCCCTGTGGCAGCTTCTTCATCAGGGTCAGATCTACACCAAGCAAGATATAACACTTTGAAAGCGGTTGAAAATGATTTATGGAATGTGTCACAAGTCCCAGCAGTCATCAATATTGTTATAATAGGGTGACCATATGGAAAGAAGGACAGGGCTCCTGCATCTTTAAAAGTTGCATAGAAAAGGGAATTTCAGCAGGTGTCATTTGTAGGCATGCAGCACCTGGTGAAATTCCCTCTTCATCACAACAGTTAAAGGTGCAGGAGCCTTGCCCTTGTGACCAGATATAAAAGAGGGCAGGGCTCCTTCAGCTTTAACTGTTGTGATGAAGAAGAGGGAATTTCACCAGGTACTGCATGCCTACAAATGATACCTGCTGAAATTCCCTTTTCTATACAACTGTTAAAGGTTCAGGAGACCTGTCCTGCTTTCCATAGGGTCATCCTAGTTATAAACCATTATAAAGCAGTAGTGTAGAGCAGTAGTGTAGATCCTGCACAGTGTCATTCTGCACAGGGCATTTTATGGCATGGATTGTCCCTATAATGTAGGGTGACCAGATAAAATCCAGGTCAGGGCTCGTGTAACTTTAACAGTTGTAGAGAAAAGGAAATTTCAGCCAGTGTCATTTGTATGCAATTAGTTCCTGGTGAAATTCCCTCTTCATCACAACTGTTAAAGTTGCAGGGGCCCTGCCTTCTTTAGTATATGGCCACTCTAGTATAGTATCTGCAACTTTAACAGTTGTGATGAAGAGGGAATATCACCAGGAAGTAATTGCATACAAATGACACTGGCTGAAATTCCCTTTTCTCTACAACTGTTAAAGTTACATGAGCCCTGACCTGGATTTTATCTGGTCAGCCTACTATAACGTTGAGCAGCCTGGCTCAAGCTGGCGCCCTCCAGGTGTTTTCAGACTTGGCTTCCTGACCCTCTCTGGCAAATTGACACAGATCACAGAGAACAACAAAACTCTTTATTGCACTACGTCAGTTTGCACAGATCAGCTTCCCAGAGTTTGTGGCAGAGTTTACGTTGCTTATAATCCCCAATAAACCAAATAGGCTAGGCGGAGGCTATTGGCACATTGCTTTGTTCAAGGGACAGTCCCAAGGTTAGAATTCATACAGAGTCAGAGTCCCAGCAATCAGTTGTAAGTCAGAGTCTGAACGATACAAGATTCAAGACAGACGAGAGCTCAAGGTTCACAATAGATCCAGGCAAGAATGTATGTTCCGCGCAATTAAGGAGACATTGTTCTCAGCAAATGCTCTTCAGCCTGAGAGCCACCTTAATACAGCAAGGGGGGCTAAAGTTCCCCTCCTGATGATTTCTTTTTACAGGGGAATCTGACCAGTAAATGGTCACTACCTCTGAGTGGGCATCCCTGTTCAACTCTTTTCAGTTGGCATCATAACATGGGTGACACCCTTGAGCTCGCCTCCCCGTGGAGCTTTCCTCCTGCCGTCTTCACATTCCCAGGCTATAAATCAGAGGCCTCCATCAAAGGTGCATCTGGCAGCTGCAACTGATAGAATCACCCCCCTTGGGCCTTCAGAGCTAGGCTGACCATATGAAAAGGAGAACAGGGCTCATGTCACTTTAACAGTTGTAGAGAAAAGGGAATTTCAGCCGGTGTCATTTGTATGCAATTAGTTCCTGGTGAAATTCCCTCTTCATCACAACAGTTAAAGTTGCAGGGGCCCTGTCTTCTTTTGTATATGATCACTCTAGTATAGTGCATGCACCTTTAACTGTTGTGATGAAGAGGGAATTTCACCAGGAACTAATTGCATACAAATGACACTGGCTGAAATTCTCTTTTCTCTGCAACAAAGTGACATGAGCCCTGTCCTCCTTTTCAGATGGTCAGCCTATTCAGAGCTAAGCTTTGCTTGACTGAACTGGCTTCCCAATCATCCTGCTCTGAATCAAATTCTGGCTCTATAAATACACAGGGCCTGCAGCAGCGCTGGGGTTAGGCCCGACTGCTCTGTTGGACTACAACTCCCATAACTCCCAGACAGCTATGTTTGAGCTCCAGGATTAGAGGCAGTAGACCTATATACACCTGTCGCTGGGGAACATGGGTGGGAGGGTGCTGTTGTACCGTGTCCTGCACGTGGGTTCCTGATTGGTCACTGTGGGAACAGAGTGCTGGACTAGATGAGCCCTTGGTCTGATTCAGCAGGGCCCTTCTTATATTCTTATATAAAGTCCTCATCTCAGAGCGCTTGTTTCTGGATCTGAGCAGCTTCTTTTGTGTGTAAGGAGGCGTCACATTTGCTTGCTCCATCTTCTGATTGCTCCTTTGGCGCATGACCCCTGCTTATCTTGGAATACCCACCTGTTTCTCCTCCTCCTCCTTGACCCTCTTATTATCATGTGTACTTGACTCCCACCTGTTTTGGATCCCTTGGACTGAGAAACATACCTGTTTACACATGCTTTCCCTGGCTTTTCATGTAGCTCATTTTGCATTGCCTTTTTTTCTTAAAAAAACCCTGTTTAATGTTTAAATTTATATTGTTATTTTTAAATGGTTTTTAATTGTGTGCTGCCCAGAGAGCTTCGGCTGATGGGCAGTATAAAGATGTAATAATAAATAAATAGTTCCCTTGTAGGGCCCCCATGATCTGGAGTTCTACACATGCTACGGCCTGGCAGCGGCTTCAAGAGTCGGCAGCTTTTTCTGGTATTGGATGATTCTAAATTTTATTGTGTTTTGCAAAATACAAAATCATGCAACAATTCCCACCCCCCATCCCACCACTAGATCATGTTACAAAGTACAAAAATACAGAATTCCTCGGGAAGCATATTTAACTTTTGCAAATAAAACGATATAAAATCGTTTTCAACAACCACAATGTTTTATAACTTGCAGGTACTGTCCCGCCAGGTTCCACTGCATTAATATATTCAATAAATGTTAACCAAAGAGCCACAAAGGAATCATACTTTCGTTGACCTCTCATGACCCGTAATTTGTATGACCATCTTCCCATTATTGCAGTCTTTCACCCCAATTTATACGACTCATTCAAGTGTAAATTTAAGGTCCTTCCAATGTAACGCTATTACTTTTCTAGCAGCCAATAAAATATGTGAAATTAGCTCCTTAAAAAAAGAAAAAGAATTGATAGCTCAAATGTATATCATCTCATTCCTAATTCAACAAGTCTGATTTGCCACTTCTACACCTGCCTTTATATTCCTCATGACTTAATCATTCTGCATCCAAATTTCTGTTTATGGCCAAACAGTTTTCTCTCTCTCTCTGGAAAGCAGTGGTGTGGCAGTAAATTTTGAATTTTGTTGACAGCAGCAAGGCAGTTAATAGCAAGTAATTGGAAGTCAGCTCGGATGCTGACAGTATCTTTGTGGAAAAAGAAAATTTGGGACATAGCAATAAACGAAAAGTTGACACAGAAGTTAGGAAGACATAGAGGAATAAAGAAAAGAGATAGTTTCAGGATGGACTGACAAAAACATATAGACTATATGAAAAAGGAATCGAATCGAATGACTTTGGTAGAAGCTTACAGAAATTTGTGGGACTCGTGAAAAGCAGATGATTAATGAATGAAATGGAAATTTAATATACCACCCTGGATAAGAAATTGAAAATGAAAGATGTAAGAAGGAAAACTCTGTAATTGACTAAGCGTGGGGAGGGAATGGGGAGGGATTTTTTCCTTTTGATTTAATTATATTTTAATTTTGAAATGTTTTTTTTTTAAAAGACAGCCCCCATAGAGATGCCCCCAAGGGGAGTCCAAAAATTCTGTGATGTTGATCCATATCAACAAGCCAGGTTTCATCTCTGCCAGTAGGTCATTTGTAAAGCAAATAGGTCTTACTTCCCCAATCAAGGACAAGCCTCTCCCAATGGTTTGCATTACAAAAGGGAACTATATATATATATATATATATATACTGTGAAGATTGCAGCTAACCTCAGAGAGAACCAAAAACTCTTTGGGGAGAGGGTGACGCACAATGTCAATGCCTCTGCCAACAAAATCAATCCATTATGTTCAAATGAATACAATTAAAACCCAGAGTTCAAGACAGTCCAATATGAGCCCCATGGGACATTATAGGGAATCATATAGATCATAGGCACATCAGAAGAGCCCTGATGCTGGATCAGACCGAGAATCCATTAAGTCCAGCGTTCTGTTCACACAGTGGCCAACCAGCTGTTGACCAGTGACCAACGAAGCAGGACATGGTGCAACAGCACCCTCCCACCCATGTTCCCCAGAAACTGGTGCACACAAGCTTACTGCCTCTGATCTTGGAGGTAGCACATAGCCATCAGGACTAGTAGCCATTGATAGCTTTCTCCTCCAGGAATTTATCCAACCTCCTTTTAAAGCCGTCCAAATTGGTGGCCATCACTACATCTTGTGGTAGTGAATTCCATAGTTTAACTACGCACTGTATGAAGAAGGACGTCCTTTGGCCTGTCCTGAATCTCCCACCCATCAGCTTCATGGGATGATCCTGGGTTCTAGTATTATGGGAGAGAGAAAAATGTCTCCCTATTCACATTCTCCACTCCCCTTCGCCTCCTTTCCCCCCAAGCTAAACAACCCCAATTGTCGTAACCTTCCCTCATAGGGGAGATGTTCCATCCCCTTGATCAGATGGTACGATCCTGCCAAGCCTGTTAAAACAAACGGGGACTGCATCAGAGGGCCGCAGGCGCACGCCATGCTAAACAGTGCTCAAAAGGGATGCTATTGCGGTTTTCTGCCTCAGGTGATGACATCTCCTGGTGCGGCCTGGGCCTTTTCCACACATCTTATGAAACCACACCTTTTGCTCTAGAAGACTCCGTTGCCTCTGCTCAACATTCACTAAGGGAAAGGAAGGCCCTCACCCCATAAATAAATGCAGAGATATGGCAGGGTGCTCCTTTGCCTTGCTGTACACAAATACCTGGTGTGTGTGTGTGTGTTCAACTGCTACTACAAATCTGTCATACAGCATGCAGGTTTGAAAGAGAGAGAGAGAGAGAGAGAGATTAGCTGAGCAACCATTCTCCTGCAGGCTTTGCCTTGGAAACGGGCATGTTTTATAGGCCGCCCCAAGCTGATCTCCAAAGCTTTTTGTGGTGCGGCTGCTGTCATGGCAACCTCTATAGATTCTGGTCACGGTGCCGGCCTCTCCCGGCCACCAAAACATGATCTACACTCAGGTGCACACTGCAAAGCAGGGGGCAGCCACGGGGATCCCCCCTCCCCAAATCCCAGGAGCAGGAGACGGAGAACGGATTGCTTTGTGCTCCCCGGGCAGGAGGGACGTCCAGGCCAGACTCTTTCAGAGAAGCAGGCCATTTCCTTTGGAGGAGAGAAGTCATCGAGATCGAAGGTGCCTTTGTGATGCCTGTTCATTTACAAACGTACAGGCAGAAGAGGGAGGGAAGAGAAGGTGGTGTAGTGACTAGAGGGTTGGACCGGGAGTCACGAGATCCGGGTTCTAGTCCCCACTCGGCCCTGGAAGCTCACTGGGTGACTTTGGGCCAATCACAGACCTCTCAGTCCAGCCTACCTCACAGGGTTGTTGTTGTGAGGATAAAATGGAGAGGAGGAGGAGGAGGATTCTGTACGCCGCCTTGAGTTCCTTGAAGGAAAAAGGGTGGGATAGAAATGCAATCAGTCAATCGATTGATCAAACAAACACCCTCAGACCCTGTGTGTGTTGCTAAAGGCAGAGGAGCGGGGGAAGGTGCCTTCTAGTCAGACCCTCGGTCCATCTAGCCCAGTATTGTCGACACTGAACGGCAGCAGCTGTCCAAGGTTTCAGGCAGGATTCCTTCCTAGCCCTTCCTGGAGGTGCTGGAGAGCGCACCTAGGACCGTCTGCCTGCAAAGCAGGGGCCCTTGTACAGAGCTAGGCGCTTCCCTATCTGCTCCCTCCCCAAAGCAAGCAATTTGCCCCTAAAGCCCCAAGGCTGCTTCTTGCCAGTAAAACCATTCCCTTTCCACAAACTTCAAAACGGCCAGGCCATTTTTCTCCTGCCTTCTTCCACTCCCAGCAGGTGAGTTGTTGTGTTTAAGGCTTACTAGTAGCCAGCAGCCATCAAAAGCCATCCCTGGGCTAGGGTGACCATATGAAAAGGAGAGCAGGGCCCCTGCAGCTTTAACAGTGGTGATGAAGAGGGAATTTCAGCAGGTGCTGCCTGCATACAAAGGACACCTGCTGAACATGCAGGTAACCGTAGTTCTTGGAGTGGTCATCTGTGCATCACACATATGGGCTCTGCACCTGAAATTGCCTTTTCTAGGCAAGTGTTAAAGACGCAGGAGCCCTGTCCTCCTTTTCATATGGTCACCCTAATTCCCTGCTCACTGGAGAAAGGATTTTCTACCTCTTGCCATGTTGATTAAGGAATGGCCTTTAGCTTTTAGCTATACAAAATTCTAGAGCGAAGGCCATCTGCTTGTTTTGTTTGTTCGTCACCTTTCTACCAAACAATGGCACTTAAGGCGGCTTACAGAACCAATGAAGATGGATTAAAGCAACATATTGAAATGGAATAAGAACAGTTACAGAAAGATAGGGTGACCAGATAAAATCCAGGTCAGGGCTCATATAACTTTAACAGTTGTAGAGAAAAGGGAATTTCAGCCAGTGTCATTTGTATGCAATTAGTTCCTGGTGAAATTCCCTCTTTATCACAACTGTTAAAGTTGCAGGGGCCCTGCCTTCTTTTGTATATGGTCACTCTAGTATGGTGCATGCACCTTTAACTGTTGTTATGAAGAGGGAATTTCACCAGGGACTAATTGCATACAAATGACACTGGCTGAAATTCCCTTTTCTCTACAACTGTTAAAGTTACATGAGCCCTGACCTGGATTTTATCTGGTCACCCTACAGAAAGATTATTATTAAAAACAGCACCAATCCACCTGGACGACTGACAGATTTAAAGGCCTTTTTAAATAATGCAGCCTTTGCCTGCTAGCGGAAGGACATCAGGAAGGGACCAAACCTGACCTTCCTCGGGAGGCAGTTCCAAACGGACCTCTCTCGGGCCACCACCAACCATGCCCCTGAAGGCCTCTCCAGAAGATCTCAGGAACCAGGCCAGGCTCGTATGGGAGAAGGAGGTCTTTCATGCAGCCTGGTCCCACGCCCTTGATTGATTGATTGATTTAACATAACCTGCCTTTCCCAAGGCCAGGCAGGGTGCAATCTAACTTAAAAGCAGTGACATAAATAGCCAATCAAAATATATTTCAAAATGAATGGGCTGTTTTCACAGCACTGAGTTAGTGCCGCGTTCCTCCTAAACCCGGTTTCATTTACCCAGTGTGGTGTTGGGTAATCCCCATGCCAAGGAGGGAGTGCTGGGTTTCCAGCGGTCATCCCGGTACTGGAGCTACCTTGCCCTCTTTCTCGTTTGCAGCGATCAATCACTGGTTGCCATCCACCAGGACCGCCTCACTAATCGGTCATGGAGCAAGGTCAGATGGTAGAAGAGCTGGGGTGACCTTTCTCCCACCAAAATAGTTGGGGTAAGCCCCTGACTTTTTACTTCGCGAAAAAGCCCCACGGTGGCTGCGAATCTGTGGCTGTGGCATATAACTGATGCAGTACATATTCGCAGCCACCGCGGGGCTTTGAGCACATATAGACAGCCCCCAGGACAGATCAATAGCAGAAATAGCCAGCCTTCCCCAATCTGGCCTCCTCCTGATGTGTTGGGACTACAGCTCCCAGCATGCCCCAGCCAGGGCTGCCCAAGGCCTTCACAAAATGTGGGCAGGGCTGCCCAAGGCCTTGCATCAATAGGGGCTGGTTGCTCTGATGTCAGTGGGGCAGTAAATCCACTCTGGGTTTCAGTCAGTACCAATCAGAACTCTAAAAGAGCTCTCCAAAGTGCTCTTGGGTGGCTCCTTTAGAGTTCTGACTGAAACCCGGAGCGGATTCACTGCCCCACTGACATCGGAGCCACCAGCCTCCACTGATGAGCGGGAAAGCAGGACCATTCCACTAGCCCTGCTAAAAGACTACCTCATTTTCCCCCCTCTTCCCTCCCCATTCTTCTTTCCTTGTGTATCATGTCTTTTGAGACTGTAATCCTGGATGGAGCGATTGTCTTATTCTACTTATTGCATGTAAGCCGCTCCAGGTGTGGTTTTGGCAGAGAAGAGGATTAAAAAATACTGTAAATAAATGAATAAACATAAGAAGAGTCCTGCTGGATCAGGTCAAAGGTCCACCAAGTCCAGCATCTGGCGCCCCACAACAGCCTTCCGGGATGTCTTCTGCGAGGCCCATGAGCAGACAGGGCCTCAAGGAAAGAACCTTCTCCCACCCTTGGTCCCTGGCAATTAATATTCAGCAGCAAGCTGGCCCTGATCCTGGAAACTCCATAGAGCCATCTACTAAAAGGAAGACTTTTGCACCAATGTTCGCAGTGTGCGATTCGTTCTCCTTTGCCTGCAGGGCAGCTGATAAAAAAATTTAATTGTTGTTATCATTCCCCAAATACTGAAATAAGAGTATTCCCAAAGGGTGAGGCATTCACAAGGAAAGAGGCATGGAGCAGTTTAAAAACGAGCCAAACATCTGTGTCCAAACTAGCTGCTGAACCACGGAGTTTAACTGAAGAAGAGCGAGTCCCTCTGCATTCACCATGACCCCAGAGGGCCTGCCAAGGTGCAGAAGGGACTGGAGCTGCCGACTGTTTAAAAGACAGCATTGCCCTTCCGTTTGGATAGGCAGCTCAAGGAAGATTCACCCTCCCCTCCAGATGGCCAGATGAGCTTAATTCCCAGCTCCAATCTGTTCCGAAGTGCCAGGGGCTCTAGTGCGGTTCCTGGCTCAGAGATGGGGATTCAAGGGCTGCGGGAATGACGGAAGCGGCAGCTCGACATGTCTCAAGGTCTCCAAGTAGGGGGAAGCTGCTACCACGATACTGCCTGCCAGTTTTCATAGAAGCATAGAATAGTACAGCTGGAAGGGGCCTATAAGGCCATAGAGTCCAACCCCCTGCTCAATGCAGGAATCTACCTTAAAGCATCCCTGACAGATGGTTGTCCAGCTGCCTCTTGAAGGCCCCTAGTGTGGAAGAGCCCACCACCTCCCTAGATCATTGGTTCCATTGTCGTATTGCTCTAACAGTCAGGAAGATTTTCCTGATGTCCAGACGGAATCTGGCTTCCTTTAACCTGAGCCCATTATTCCGTGTCCTGCATTCTGGGTTGATCGAGAAGAGATCCTGGCCCTCCTCTGTGTGACAACCTTTCAAGTATTTGAAGAGTGCCATCATCTCTCCCCTGAACCTTCTCTTCTCAAAGCTAAACTTGCCCAGTTCTTTCAGTCTGTCCTCATAGGGCTTTGTTTCCAGACCCGTGATCATCCTCGTTGCCCTCCTCTGAGCACGCTCCAGCTTGTCTGCATCCTTCTTGAAGTGTGGTGCCCAGAACTGGATGCAATACTCAAGATGGGGCCTAACTTTTCAAATGTACTTCCAAGGTAGGAGATTCCACAGTGTTCCGAGACAATTCTTTTATTAAATGTCACAGGGGATTTTAAAAGCCGTAAAGCAGCTACGGCAAATGCCTACTTGGAGTGCCCCTGATTTCAAGGCAGATGGGCAGTGTGACTGGAAACTCCATGCTCAGAGATAACCTCCTCTGCTAATTGACAGCTACTTGCACCTTTGTGTACTGCTAGAGAGCCATGAAGATAATTCCGTGTTGGGGAACGCTCGGTGTCAAAGGAAGCACGCCGAGATTTGCCATTTAAGGTAGTGCTTTTTTTATTTTTAGCTAATTTGGTTGCTATGGTAGCAGCGAAATTTCAGCCCTAGGATACAAGATAAAACTAACTTCTTTCTTTATTTTACTTCTCTGGCCTCCTACGCAATGCATCCTAAAAAAATCCCACTGTGGAACAGATTGCACAGAATTAGACAGCCTGTACAATCTCCACCTACAGAATAACATGCTGACCCACTTTTCCTCCGTTTGTCTCATTTTGTCCACTCTCTCCAGAGTTTCCGGCTCAGCCAGAAGCTCTGATGGAAGCAGCAGGAGATGGAAGCCAATGCTTCAGAAAGGCCCAGAGGTGCCTGTGATGGAGGCAGAATACTGGGGAAGGCTGTTCATTGATCAATACGGCAATCGCTCAGGCTGCATCCACAGTTTATGTATTATGAATTTATTTAATTTGTGGTATGTAGATACCACTGAATATATTTAAATCCCTCAGCAGTTCACAACATTTACCTTTCTTTTCCAGGAATGGCTACCCCTCTTGATTAAGCCAGTGGTAATAACTGTATTTCTCTTCTAGCTGTAGAGAATGGCCTGAGAAGAAAAGAACGCCATTTATTCCTACTCTCTGCTTCCTGTTCTTTAAGTAGTTAGAGATCCATAAGAGGACCACTGCTAAATTTGCTCAGGAGACTTTGGCGAGGGGCTTTGACAAAGGTCTCTTTGGAAGTCCAAATAGACAATGTCCACTAGATCACCCCTGCCTATGGTTGGCCCCACCGGATCAACCCCATATGGGTAGGCTCAGTGGAGGCTGGTGGCTTCGATGTCAGTGGAGCGGTGAATCCACTCCAGGTTTCAATCAGAACCAGACAGAACTCTAAAGGAGCTCTCCAAGGGCTAGAGCTCCTTTAGAGTTCCGGTTGGTTCTGACTGAAACCCAGAGAGGATGCCCTGCCCCACTGATATTGGAGCCATGGGCCTCCATTGCTTAGCCTTCTTCATGAGCATGTGTGTGTGTATGCATCTCTGTGTGCGTGTGCTTTCGAGTCAGTCCTAAGAACGCAAGAAGAGCCCCATGGCTGGGTCAGGGCAACGGCCCGTGCATTCCATGATCCTGTTTCCTACAGCGGCCAACCAGACACCTCTCCTGCTGTTGTTCCTAGTGACTGGCATTCAGAAGCACACCACCTACAAACCTGAAAGGTCCCTATAGCCATCATGACTAGTAGCCATCTATATCCCAGCCACATCTTGTGGAATCAAATTCCAAGGGCTTCCTTTTCTCTGCCCTGAGTCGTCCACTATTCAGTTTCATGGGACGACCCCATTGGGTTCTAGTATGATGAGATGCCAGAATCCCTTCTCCTTGGACGCTCGTCACTCCTGGCTGGCCCTACGGCTCCTGTTTCCCTAGCCCCAGCCCCCCTGCAAACTCCCGCCCATAGTCCAGTCCTGAAAAATCTCCTGCCTTATCTGACATCAGTTTCTAACACAATAAGATACATCCATGTCAGCGATGCTTGAAGCAGGCCAGAGACGAGGGAGATAAACTCCCTGCTCAACTTCATTAGAAAAGCAGGATACCAGATTTTAATTACTATTTGATTCTAATAAGGAGTCATTAAAGAAAGGTGTCTGAACATTTCCAAGAAAGTGACATTTCCAAGAAGGTGACAGCATTTCTTAAAATTAATTAGCAGTTGCAGGAGTGTTGACCTTTCTCGTGCAGCTCAGTATGAGCTGGGAAGGCCGTGTCTCAACCTCTCCGCTGCCGTGACCTCTCTCTCTCTCTCTTTAATTTAGGGGGAGGGGGAAGCCCGAGACGGCATGACAGAGATTTCTAAGCTTGTGAATGGCGTAGGGACAGCCACTGGAGGGATTTCTCTCGCAGAAGACTAAAACACAAAATCATCCAGTGAAACTGATGGCAGCAGATGAAAGAGAAGCAATAGGAAGTATTTATTGACAGCATTTATATTTCATCCGCGTCTAAACAGATTCTGGAGCTCTGAACAATAAAAGATAAAAAAATATATAAAAGAAAAACACACAGACACACCATATTAAAAAATATTGTTATTTTTAGAAACACAGTACGAATAAAAACATGCGTGGTCAGTCAAGGAAAGCTTCCTAGAATAAATCTCATTTCAGGAAGCGCCAGAAACAACACAGTATTGGTGCTTGCCTGACCTCCAGAGGCAGAGAGTTCTATAGAAAGGAGCCAACACAGTGAAGGCTCTTCTCCCGTTGGACTTCCCAATCATAGGTCCATGAAGAACCACCAGGAACACTCCTTCTGATAACTTCAGTGACTGGGCAGGTTGATGGGGAAGAAGGTGCTCTCCCAGGTATCTAATTACTTTGACATAATTAATATGGAGTTCATTGTCATATGATAGTCACTGGCTTAGATGATTTTAAAAACAGACTGGAGAGATTCATAGAAGACAACAGGTGTATGAATGTCTATTGGACAACCATTGTCGCGTTTCCAAGCCTTCCCGCTCAGTGTGAAACAATAAAGACGTCTGCCGAGTGATCCACAAAACTTTATTCGGCAAATAAGCATCTCTTCGCACCTGAAGAGAGTCTAAACACCAGGAACTTTCCTCTAGGCAAAACGTTGCTAATTAAGCGAGACAATTGTCCTTTCAACAAAAAGGGAAGGTCTTTTCACTGAGTTCTTTAACTTCAGGGAGGCTCCTTCTGAAGAAGCCTTTGTCAAGAAGCTAGGTGGGCTGATTGCCTCTTGCCTTCTTTTAGCTCCGCCCGTTTCAATCTGTGGCGGACTCTGAGATCGGTCAACTCAGAAGCCCCTTCCCTCTCAGAGGACTGCTGAATTCTCACATGCCCTGAGTTGTTAAGGTTTTCACTGATGAGGTCTGGTGAAGATTCATCCCTGGCTGGTGAAGAGCCTGGGAAAACCTCCTCCCCCACGTCCTGTGTCAGCTGGTAGAACTCTGGTTCAGTTTCAGAATCTTGATAGCCTGAAACTCCCTCCTCCATACTAAGGGGAACAGGCTTGATCACTATATCATAGGCCATGACCCTTAAAGGTGGACTAAAATTATTTTAAATAAATAGTCTGTAGTTAGGATCAGTGCATCTCTGATGACCAAATGTTGGGGGAAAATAAGCCTTCTTCGTCACACCTTGTTTATGAGCTTCCTAGGGAGGCTTTTGGCCAGATGCAGAATCCTGGAGTCGACAGACTCCTGTTTGGTCAAGCCAAGTAATTTCTGTGAGTTGGTGGTGAATTGGATTCAACTTTATGAAGAACAGTTGGCAAAGGAATAATTTTGGCATGAGGTTCTCATTGCAGAATTGGGAAGGAGACATGACTCATGCAAAGCGACTGAGTCACAGATCTTGGCAAGGGAGGCAGCAAGAACTGAGATTCGAGAAGGCCCCCGCCACTACATTCACAGTGCTTTAGCAGATGCCCTCATCTTCCAAAGAGCCAACGTGAATTTCAGGACAGGCCCCCACACGAAGGAAGTGGATCTTGGGCCTGGGTGCTGGTTCTACAGGGAAGTGCTGAGCAGGCACAATGCCAGGGGCTTGTGCCGCCAGATCCCTGGTCCGGCCATTCCACCGGAGGAATTAGGAGGCGTGCTTTGGAGTGGCTAAGTGGTTTCCACCTGCACCCTTCCCCCCGGCTGCTGCTGGGATAACCACACAGTTCTCTCCCCACTTCTCATCATCATAGATAAGAAGAATGGGGTAAGAGCTAGAGGGGTAACAGCAGTAGCACAAAGTCCTGGAAGAGATGGGCTGGAGACCTTGGGCTAGTAGCGAGAGGAGATACATGATAGCACTCTTCAAATACTTGAAAGGTTGTCACATAGAGGAGGGCCAGGATCTCTTCTCGATCAACCCAGAGTGCAGGACATGGAATCATGGGCTCAAGTGACAGGAAGCCATATTCCGGCTGGACATCAGGAAAAAACTTCCTGATTGTTAGAGCAGTACGAGAGTGGAACCCATGACCTAGGGAGGTCGTGAGCTCTCCCACACTAGAGGCCTTTAAGAGGCAGCTGGACAGCCATCTGTCAGGGATGCTTTAAGGTGGATTCCTGCATTGAGCAGGGGGTTGGACTGGATGGCCTTACGGGCCCCTCCCAACTCTACTATTCTATGATTGTATTACCCAGTTTCACTCCTGAATACTGTCTTTCATTGATCCCATGAAAAAAATAAAGAAACCGCAAAACGCTGTGCATGTGGCATACAAACGGATCTGCACTGGACCCCTATGGTCCTCCCTGCTGCCATATTCATGGAGGTGCATGTGGGGCCAGTCCAAGATGTTTTGGTCTCCCCTTTCCCCCTCCCTTCCACTCATTCCCTCATGTCCCCATTCACCAGAAGCTTGCCTATACAAGCCTCATTGAAATTCATGGGGATTGCACAAAAGCGCTATTAAATTGTGCTCCCTAGGTCATATCATTATTATTATTAACAATATTTAAATACCACTCAATTATCTAACACTGATTCCAGAATGGTGAACATAGGTATAAACAGTAAACGAAAGATGAGTAAAAAAGCAAATTAAACTTGTTCAAGTTAAAAACAAAAGGAACCAGGAGAAAAAGTGGCTGGTCAGTCAAGGAAGGCTTCTTGAAACAGAGTTATTTTCTGAAGGCACTGGAAGAAGCGTAGCGTTGGCACCTGCCTGACCTCAAAGAGAAGGGGCCACCACACTAAAGGCTCTTCGCCTGGTGGATTCCAATCGGGCCACAGGTCAATGTGGAACCACCAGGAGCAGGCCCTCCGATGACCGCCATGATTGGGCAGGTTGGTAAGGGAGAAGTCGCTCTCTCAGGTATCCTGGTCCCAAATTATTTAGGGCTTTGTATACTAGTACCAAAACCTTAAACCTGGTCTGGTAGCCAATACGTAGCCAGTGCAATTCCCTCAGCAAAGGAGTTATATGCTGAAGAGTCAGCTCCTAACAACAGCCGAACTGCTGCATTCTGCACTAGCTCCAGCTTCAGGCGTGGCCTTAAGGGCAGCCCCACATGGAGTGCATTGCAGTAGGTCACATCTGACACATCTCCTACTTTGCTGCCACCCTTAAGTACACCCAGTTATTCATCTTATTATTATTATTTTTGCCAGAAACTGCTTGCCTTCCATTGCCTTTTAATAAAGCCAGACCTGGGCATCCACTACCCCAAAGTAAAAACAAAAATAAACTTTGAAGACTACTATGGGACTTTCCTTCTTATGCCCAATGCACCTTTTGAAAGCCAGTGTGGCATTGTGGTTAGAGTGTTGAACTGGGAGCCAGAAGACCCAGGTTCAAGTCCCTGCTCAGCCATGATGCTCAC
The DNA here is from genome assembly GCA_029215795.1 of Anniella stebbinsi. Taxonomy (NCBI): domain Eukaryota; kingdom Metazoa; phylum Chordata; class Lepidosauria; order Squamata; family Anniellidae; genus Anniella; species Anniella stebbinsi. The sequence continues at coordinate 369,545,477 of JARDYH010000001.1, forward strand.
CTTGGGCCAGTCACTGACTCTCAATCTAACCTACTTCGCAGGGGTGTTGTGAAGATAAAATGGAGAGGAGGAAGCCATGTAAGCTGTCCTGGGACGGGGGGGTGGGAAGTGGGATATAAATATAATGAATTAATTAATTAATTAAAGGGGGAGAAAGCAATACATATTATATGAGATCACTTATTTTCCAGAATGCCAGCAATCTTGATCTGGAGTATTCTGAAACCAGAACAAGATTAGTTTCCAAAGAATTTGTTAAAATTCAGGCTACACCAGATATTCTCGTAGACCTCCATCACACCTAATTTCCACCCCCCCCCCAGGTTTGCCTCTGCATGTTTTTTACCTCTGATGCAGAAGCATGTCAAACTTATGATTTCTTTCACCTGAGTAGCTGCTCTTTTGCTCCTTCGCTTGTTTGCTCTTCTGCTCCACTCCACCCCTTTTTTTCTTCATCCAGTCAGATCCTGTCAGATGAGTACTTCAACCAGACCGCCTTTCTGCTGGGCAAACATGAAACGACCCTTTAGTTTGGCTCTTTGGGGGCATCGAGGGAGTACAATCCTGTCTCTGCAGAGATTCAGGTGTCATGTGATTTTTAAAAAAAAGCTTTCGAGCCTGGGATGCAAGGTTTGGATTTTATATTGAGGCTTGGAGCCGGCTGCTGGGAGAGATTGCTTTTCCCTGCCAGGACCTGATGCAATCCATTCAAGCCCCTAGTTCCTTTAAAACTACACGGAGGCTTAGGGTACATTAAATGCGCTTAAGGAAAATAATCCAGACTTTTAGCGTTCTAGGAAAGGCTGGGGAAGAGGCGGGGTGTCCGCAGGACAGGCACGGCGTCATGTGAGTACCATGCTGCAAATCCGCACACCAGGCATGGTAAGAGTGCACTAAATCGCTGGTGTGATGGAACTCATAGTCTGGACATCCTCAGAGGGGGAGGGGGGTGTCCGCGTCCTGCCTAGTTTCCCATTTGGGCTCTTGGTGTTCTCATCACGTACAAAAAGGCGGAAGAGGAGCATTTGGTGGGAAAAAGAGAAATAGGCATGACGCACCCATCTGGTTCATTTAAAAAAACTTCCTGATAGCAGCAGAGGAAATGTCCTAGGGAAAGGCAGGTACATTTTGTCCCAGGACCTATCTTTACTTCACCAGACGAGCAAACTCTGTGGTGTGAACATCTGCCATTGGTTCTAAGCTACTGCTATTAGGATAGGGGGTTTGTATTCTTCTCCCCCCCCCCATCTATGTGTGGAGCAAACGGCAGCTTTGGGGTGTGATTTTAATTGAAGAAAACATGTGTACGGGAGGGTTAAAACCACAGTTTTGGCCCTGCAGTCCCAATCCAGACCTCTACACTGCTATGCAGGTAAAAAGCCTGATCATAGATGTCTTGTGCAGGGCTGTGAAGGCCAGTAGAACTGCAAGTAGCCTTTGATAGCTTTATCCTCCATGAATTTGTCTTATCTCCTGAGCACAGGCAAAAAAGCCCTTAAGCCTTGACCTCTGACCCCCTAGATATTATCCCCAGTCCTCCCCATTCTATCAGGCTCTGAGATTTCAACTGACATTACTCAGGCATAAACTTTCCTTTAAAAAAGGGGAAAGTGAGCACAGAATCTCAGGATGCTACATCCTGCCTTTGTACCGCCACTTCATGGAGTTGCAAGAGACATACTATCCTGACACAAGAGCAGGGTCTTGCGTCCAGATCAAGGCACTTTTGTCTTTTAAAGGCAGACATTCAGCCTAAAGCACATGCGCGAAGCTGTTGTTGATGAGCCAGGAAATCTATTTGGTTTGTTAACCTTTCCCCACAAATCTAACCACGGCTGCGTCTCTCCAAAGAGTTTAGCAACCAGGGAAGGAAATGATTACAGCTCTTTTGACTATGAAAACAGCAACACTCCTCAGGGCAATATTGAACATGACAAGGAGGAACAGCAGCATCTTGTATGACCCAAAGCATTATCTCGCTGAATTAGAAAAGGCTGAGATGCTGTGTCAGGTAGAAAACTGCAGGATGAGAAGATGGTTCGTGATCAAGGGAAGGATTGCATAGACAGCAGCTGCACTTGTCCTATGTCCCTATCGGTGGCATATTTGTGTATCTATTTGCATGTTAAACAGATGATTTACCCCCCCCCCCCACATTTCTTACCCAGATACAGTGGGGGGGGGAAACAACCCAGAGCAGTCCATAGAGCTGGCAAAGTGAAGAGGGTGGTTCTCTTGTTTAGCCAAAGGGAAGCCGGTCTCTGTAGTGGTGTATGTGTGTGGTAAAGGAGTGGGGGAGATGCAGCTAGAAAAGGTAATCAGGATAAGAAATGAACACCTGGAGGCAGCTGTCAAGCAACTTCAGGAATGCATACATGCGGAACCTGGGGCTGATTCCAATAAGGAAAAAAAGCTCCTGTGTTCCCTAATGGATGTGACGCTCAAAAGGATGGCATGAGACAGCTGGAACTGTCAGATTATCAGCAGGAAGGCAACAGGCGTGACCCCCCAGAGGTGGCCCTACCATTGGGCAGGGTGAGGCAGCATGCCCGAGGTACAGATTCCAGGGTGCCATTAGAAGAGCAAGGAACAGTCAATTACTTGATGATTGATCCATCGATCTATTACGGGGAGGGTCTATTGCAGGGTGGGCTTTGCATTTTGGTACATGTCCATTTCCTTGAGGGCATCTCAGTCTTCCAAGGAGGGCATTGCGTCGTTTCTATGGGGGGTGGGGGAAGCAAACAGCGAGGGAGTGCTGCTCTGTCATGCTAGCAAGCTTCCTGCCTGGATAAGAAGGTGCTGGACAAGTACGTTCTTTGGTCTGACCGGATCGGAACCAATGTTTTTCTTACCCCAGTGTGGGCTGGGCCCTTGCAGGCCTCCCAGCTGGACCCTGAGTCCCACCGCGGCTTCTTCGGCCAGGCCTACGGCATCCAGGGCCCTTCAAGGGTGTCTATCCCCACCCCCCACCCCCCACCCCAGCCAGCCGCCTCCATCAGCCCGGATCCGACGTGCTCTCTGCAGCAACTGCGCCGCCCCCCTTCCTGCCTGCCTGCCTTCCCCGGGGAAGCGAGTGGGAAGCAGCCCGCCCCGGCGAGCCAGCTCGAGGAGGGACGGGACCCGGGCGCTCGCCTTCGCCCAACGGCGGCTCGGCACGCGGCGCCAGCGACCAATGGCGCGTCGGGCGGGCGGGGCGCGAGGCGGGGCCGAGGTGCTGCGCCCGGCCGTCGGGGCGGCTCTGCTGACTCGCTGGCTGGAGGCGGACGAGGCAAGCAGGGCAGGCAGGCAAGCAGGCGAACCACGCCGGCAGGCGCCGCTCGCTGTGCGCTGCTGCTGCTGTCCGTGGTGCTGAAGGCGCCCTCGCCCGCCGGCCCGCTGGCTGCCTCGCTCGCCGCGGTCCTGCTGGGCGCCGCCGAGGGGCCGCGCCCGCCGCGCCGCGCCAGCCCGATGGAAGAGATGGAAGAGGAGCTGAAGTGCCCCGTGTGCGGCTCCTTCTACCGGGAGCCGCTGATCCTGCCCTGCTCGCACAACCTGTGCCAGGCGTGCGCCCGCAACATCCTGGTGCAGACGCCCGAGGCCGAGTCGCCGCGCAGCCGGCGTGCCTCGGGCTCGGCCGGCTCGGCCTCCGACTACGACTACCTGGACCTGGACAAGATGAGCCTGTACAGCGAGGCGGACAGCGGCTACGGCTCGTACGGCGGCGGCTTCGCCAGCGCGCCCACCACGCCCTGCCAGAAGTCGCCCAACGGCGTGCGCGTCTTCCCGCCGGCGCCGCACCACCCGCACCACCCGCACCACCTGCCGCCGCCCGCCGCCGCCGCCTCGGCCTCGCTGGCGGCGCCTGTGCCGCGCAACGCGTGCCTGACCTGCCCGCAGTGCCACCGCAGCCTGATCCTGGACGAGCGGGGCCTGCGCGGCTTCCCCAAGAACCGCGTCCTCGAGGGCGTGATCGAGCGCTACCAGCAGAGCAAGGCGGCGGCGCTGCGCTGCCAGCTGTGCGAGAAGGCGCCCAAGGAGGCCACGGCCATGTGCGAGCAGTGCGACGTCTTCTACTGCGAGCCCTGCCGCCTGCGCTGCCACCCGCCGCGGGGCCCGCTGGCCAAGCACCGCCTGCTGCCGCCCGCCCAGGGCCGCGTCAGCCGCCGGCTCAGCCCGCGCAAGATCTCCACCTGCACCGACCACGAGCTGGAGAACCACAGCATGTACTGCGTCCCGTGCAAGATGCCCGTCTGCTACCAGTGCCTGGAGGAGGGCAAGCACTCCAGCCACGAGGTCAAGGCGCTGGGGGCCATGTGGAAGCTGCACAAGGTCAGGCCCTGGGCGCTCGGGCTGGGGGGCAGGAGGGGGCTGCAGGGCTGGGGGGGGGGACGGCCCGGGGGCTGCTCTCTCCGCTCGCTCCGTCTTCTTGCGCCTCTCTTCTCTCTCCTCTGGCTCTCAAAGAGCCTCCCCCAACCGGGCACCCTCCAGCTGGGTTGGGCTACAGCTCCCAGAATCCACCATCCCCGGGGCATTCCGGGAGTGGTAGTCCAACCCATCTGGAGGGTGTCGGGTTGGGGGGCACTGCTCTAAAGCAACCCTCCCCAATCCAGACGTTTTGGACCACAACTCCCAAAATTTCTTTCCTATTGCTGGCTGGGGGATTCTGGGAATTGTAGTCTAACACATCTGGAGGGTGCTGTGTTGGGGGAGGTTGCTCTGAAACAACCCTCCCCAACCCAGATGTTTTGGACTACAACTCCCAGAATTTCTGCCCATTGGCCATTCTGGCTGGGGCTGATGGGAGTTGAAGTTCAAAACATCTGTAGGGCAGAAGGTTGGGAAAGGGTACTCTAAAGCCCTCTCCAGCCCTCCTTCCTTAATCCTCCTGCCTGCATGAGTCCCTCGAACCCTTCCCCACCTTGGCTTCCCTGACATTGTTGGGGACTACAATTCCCAACATCCCCAGCCAGCACAGCCAAGGATCAGTGGTGATGGGAGTTCTAGCCCAGCAACATCTGTGTATGGGGGTGGGGGGCTGCAAGAGTTCTTCTCTTTTCCCCTCCCTGCATCACTAGACTTCCTTCCTTCATGTCTACATCAGCCTCCCCCAACCTGGTGCCCTCCAGACGTGTAGGACTGCAACTGCCATCATTCCAAACCAGCATGAGGATGATAGGAGGTCGAGTGCAGCATATCTGAAGGGCACCAGGTTGGGGGAGGCTGGTCTGCATCATTTCCCTCTGCTAGTTCTCTCTCTCTCTCTCTCTCAGCATTTCATCCATCCACCCACACAATCCATACCTCCCCTCCTCATAAGCCGAGTCTTGCTCACCTCAGCTGCCCCATCTCATTCTCCCTCCCCACTTCTAATGCTTTGCTCCCTGCAAACAGCCCCCCCAGTCTTTGCTTCTCTATGGGCTTGCGGTGCCCCCTTTCCGAGGGGTCTGACTGCTCGTTTGGTCTGCCAACTGGTCCGTCTGGCTGCTTCTGAGGGCAGCTTTGGCCACTGGGGGATCCGAGCGTGGAAATGCCTGGGCTGGCACAGACTCTTCCGCCTGGGCTCCCCCCCTCGCCCCGCCCCCATCCTTTGTTGGCTGCCATTCAAGTGTTTGCACCAAGCTGCCTGCAGAAGCAAGCAGCACAGTGCTGTAGGTGGGGGCGGAGTGAATTTGACATTGATGGATGAGTGCTGTGGGGGCGGACGGATGGACGGACCAGGAGCAGGGATGGTGTGCGACAGACTGGGTTGCTGCACCCTCTGCCACCCTTAGTCACTCCGAGCATCACCCAGGCTTCCATTGCCTTCGGATGCTCCCGGGCAGTGCTACCCCAGACATCGCCGCCACTGCTCCGTGCTGCGACGTGCCGCTCATTTGCCAGGGATGCAGAGATGGAGGCTGCAAAGCCCAAGCCTGAGATCTGAACAGAGAGGAGCAGGGGCTCACGTTAGACTCCGCACTGCTTCTTGGGTCTGGTCCGGGAGCTGTGCTGCCTCCTTCCAGATAACAAAGGGATGTGTCATCTTTATTCTGTGCTGGGGGGAGGAAACACACTTCGCATATGCTCAGAGTTGGTCTTCTCAGTGCTTTCACTGATGCTGGGGCTGAGCGCAGGCGTTGGGGGGGAATGTTCTGGGATTCTGCCTGGCTCAAATTAAGCCCTTGGGTGACTGGCTGGTAAGGAGGGACCTTAGGAGAGAGGGGTGTTCAGCCGGTGAGAGATCTGGAGAACGTTGGAGGTGGATGAGTTTTTGGATGATGGTGGGGAATGCAACACTAGAGCAGATTTCACTTCTGAATGCTAATCATCCTCTCTGGCACTTTATAATGCACCTACCTTGGCAAAGCAAACCCCTGAAATGGAACTGAAGAGATTTCTCGGCGAGAGCGGGGATTAAGGCTACAGTTTTGCCCTCCCACCAAATCCATCCCCTCCCCCTCCCCTTGCCCAGCCCCACACCACCCACCTACATCTAGCTTTCATCTGGGATCCATTTGCACAATGGCGACCCTGTCTCCGAGGTAATTAGGGCAGAGACATGGCTGTGATGTGGCTGGATGTCGCCTCCCCCCCCCGCCACATACCCTGATGGAACACGTAAGCTGCAGGGCAGCCACGCATGGGTGCGCATTGACATAATTGCTTGCCCCATCCCCCAATCCTCCCTGTGCTGTCCAGGCACGGAGCCAGGATGTGACACATACAACATGGCAGAGGAGGTGGGCAGGGGGTGGGCAGGAACCACCCGGAGACGCATTATTACTGTCATGGCTACAAAACTTCACAGGAGTGCAAGGATTATCTATCTATCTATCTGTCTATCTAGCTAAGTAAAACCTGGATTGTGAAGTGCAGCCTTGAATTTCCAAATGGTAATGTAGGCAATGTGCAGGCATACAGCCATCACTGTACGCTGAAACGCTAACTAGACATCTACCTGGTACAGCCAGAACTAGTGTTGCGTGTGAAGTCTAAAAAGTGTTGCACTGTAAGAATGGGACGGAAGTCCTCACTTCACCTCCGTTCAGCCATGAACATGCTAAGAGTCCTGAGGTTCACAGTTTGGGAATAATACGAAGAAGAATGATGGTTTGCTTTATAGCAGCCTGACCCAATATGATGCCTTCTATATGTGTTGGAGTGCAACTCCCATGATGCTGTCCATATTGGCCAGGAATGATAGGAATTGCAGTTCCACATCTGAAAGGCACCCGATTGGGCAGGGGCGGTTTTACAGGCGTGTCACCAGGACTACTGAGATGCATGTGAAACGCTGCATCTTATTAGTAGCCAAATCTTTTAGCTTCAGGTCTCTAGTCCATATTGAATTTGGTGCTTGCAGGGTGGATGGTGCTGTGGAGATGGGGGGAGGGGGGGTTCTAGCCCGTTGGGCCTTGCATTCCAAGTAGCTACAATTTCTGTGGCAAATCAAACCAAAATTCCTCTTATCTCACGAGCCGCATCCTGATCGCCTCATAGACCAAATGTCATTTATTTTATGGAAGAAGCATCTGGAAGCAAGAGCATCCTTTATCCAGCACTCTTTGGTCGAGGAAGTTCATACCACAATAAACAAATCCAGTCTTTCATGCACCACAGGGATTCTTTGCTGCTATGGATTAACACCACTACATTTCTTGAGTTTGTCCCCTGGGAGGATGCAAGGTCTTGTCTGGGGCCACCCAGCAATTTTTTTTTCACTGCGAATAATGTTGTCAGCTGGCATGCAGAGATGTAGCTAATTATGGTCTCCCCCACCCCTTTGCCTTATTATATTTTTATCCTACCCTTGCTCCAAGTTGCTCTGGGCAGCGTGTGTGGATCTCTCCCCTCCTGTTATTCTCACAACAACCTTGTGAGGTAGGCTTAGGCTGAGGTATAGCAACGGGCCCAAGCGTATTGTGTGAGTTTCTTGGCTGAGCAACAAAACGGACCCCAGACCTCCCCAGTCCCAGCCAGGGCTCCCAACACGCCACAGCGGCATTGCTTCACTGAGAGAATCGGCTCCGGATGAGTCATGTCAACAGGAATGCGAGTAAAAGCCACCACTTGAAATATGCTTTGATTCTTCATTTCAAGTGGATTCTAATGATCCTCTGAGATGTACTGAATCACATTATTCTTGAGACCATCACTCATAGATTTATAGATATATGAACACATGAACGGCCAAGTAATTGCTATTAAATGAAGTGTTTTTCATAGGCAAGGGACCAGCAAAAGTCTTGGGAGAGCAGCTTGGACATGACCCAGGACTGCCGTGCTTGCAGGGATCAGAATTGCCAGGCACCTGCCAAGGCCAACCAGCCCCTAGTACCCCCCCCCCCCCGCCTCTACTGCTGAATCCTGAATCCTCCTGGCCTGGCTGCAGCTGCTTTTTCTTGCTGTCTTAGCCTATTCCTGTGTCCTCTCTGAGCATGCAAGGAGTGGGAAAAGCCATGAGTAGGCTGACCATATGAAAAGGAGGACAGGGCTCATGTAACTTTAACAGTTGCAGAGAAAAGGGAATTTCAGCCGGCATCATTTGTATGCAATTAGTACCTGGTGAAATCCCCTCTTCATCACAACAATTAAAGTTGCAGGCACTATGCTAAAGTGACCAGATACAAAAGAGGGCAGGGCCCCTGCAGCTTTAACTGTTGTGATGAAGAGGGAATTTCACCAGGTACGAATTGCATACAAATTACGCCGGCTGAAATTGCCTTTTCTCTACAACAGTTAAAGTTACATGAGCCCTGTCCTGCTTTTCATATGGTCAGCCTAGCCATGAGGCCTAGTAGCATCCTCTGGCCAGTTGTTTGGATCAGATCTCAAGGGAGAGGGAAGGCAAATGGCGCTAGTGCTGGTGAGGAGGAGCAGGAGGAGGAGCAGGTAGGCCTACTCCAAGGGGCACCCAGAGTATTCCTTCAAGGGGCTCCTCAACACCTGGCCCGGAGGTAAGATGTGAACTTTTCAGCCACAGGGTGACCTTATGGAAAGGAGGACAGGGCTCCCGTATCTTTAACAGCTGCGTAGAAAAGGGCATTTCAGCAGGTGTCATTTGGATGAAGGCAGCGCCTAGGGAAATCCCCTCTTCATCACCACAGTTAAAGCTGCAGGAGCCCTGCTCTCCTTTGCATCCGGCCACTCTAGTATAGCTTTAACTGCTGTGAGGAAGAGGGGATTTCACCAGGTGCCGCCTGCATACAAACGACTCCTGCTGAAATCCCCTTTTCTATGCAACTGTTAAAGAGACAGGAGCCCTTGTCCTCCTTTCCATAGGGTCACCCTGTGGCTGAGAAGTCCATCAGTTGGAGAACTCAAGGGCCACTTGGATAGCTCAAGGCTAGTGACCTTCTCAGTATTTTCTAGGACTTGTTGACATGCTCTTAGGGTCAGCTTTCGCAGGATCCTGTGAGCATGCTTTACCCATGGGAATCTTTACGGAGCCAATGCAGGAACAAAGCTCTGTTTACCTTGGTGAAGGACAATATTTGCTGCTCAGACAAGGCAGCTGGGGGGAAAAATCCTGCAATTTGCATCTGCCAACTCCCCCCCCACCAGTCCTCCCCAAGTCTTCTCCCAAGTAAGAAACACGTTGCTCAGGTCCATCTCTGTCACGTCCAGAGCATCTCTGCAATTCCCACAGCCTCGTAGAATGTTTGTACATCACACAAGGCTGAAATCGGTTACTAGTTCCAAGTTCCTTGTTCACACTATGGGGTATTATTATTATTATTATTTACACTGATATACCACCCCATAGCTGAAGCTCTCTGTTTTGGAGTGCAGGAGCAAATAAGCTTCGAGTACACATGCAAATATTCCAAACTCTGTTAAAAAGAGAGACGGAACGAAGAGAAATAGGGTAGGAGGGAAGGAAAGGAAAGAAAGAAAGGGTTGAATATTTCTCTCCATCTTTTCACAGAAGTGCTCAGGGGAGCTTACATAAAACTCATAAAGGAACTGAACGCAGAACTTTAAAAACCCCTCTAAAATGACAGTGCATAATCCAAAAAGCATCAAAGAAACAGGCAGAGCAATAGCAAATGAAGACTACAGGAGAATGGTGCCTAACCAGTTCAGTGTGATGGCCAATGGAACCTTTCTGGGAAGGGAAGTCCAAAGACAGGGTGCCACGATTGAAAAGGCCCTGTCTCCAGCCACTGCCCTCCTAAACTTTGAGAGCTTTGTGTCACATACAGCAGGGTTTCTACACGCCAGGCTATATGGGAGAAGTGGTCTTTCAGATATCCTAATCCCAAGCTGTTTCAGGTTCTGTAGATAAAAACCAACATTTCCAATTGCAACTGGATACTTACTGGAAGGGGCAATGGCTCTTAGTTTGCATGCAGAAGGTGCCAGGTGGCCCTACCTCTGCCTTGTACTCAGACTTTTGCAAAGGTGCTTTTCCTTTGCCATGCCACCATGGCAGCCATTTTGTGGTGGGGCCCACGATGACATTTCAAATGGCCCAATGGGCTCATGGTCCAACAAGGTTGCATACCATTGGGTTCAGGTATTGGATAGATTGGGGAGACCTGGGTTTGAATCCTCAGTTGGGCCATGAAGCTCCCTGGCTGACCTTGGCCATTCTCTTGTAGCCCAGCCTGCCTCACTGCAGTGGTGCAGTGCAGTGGGAGCTTACAGGGCTGAAGCATCCAGACTTTTTGATTACCTGGGATGATGATGTCATCTCCCCCCCAATTGTTCTGAGCTCTCCCTGTTGTAATGCAAAGTGTTTTGGAGTGTCTTTGTCTTGAATGGGCAGTTAAGACCCATTTGCTTTACCAAAGACCTCCTCCTGATGGAGAGGAAACTGCTAGAACTGGTTTGTTGACTAAAGGAACTATCCAAAGTATTGTGAAGTACCCTGAATGGCTCCTTTAGAGTTCTGAGTGGTACTGATTGAAACCCTAATGGTTTTACCACCCCACTGACATCGGAGCCACCAGCCTCCACTGCTGAGATGGCTTTAAAAGGGGATTATACTCATTCATGGAAGGGAAGGAGGAAGAGGTCTGTCCATGATGGCTGCATGAAATCTCCAGGATCAGAGGTACTTTCCCACTGAATACCAGTTGTTGGGGAGCTAAGAGCAGCAAATGGCTACTGTATTGTATTCATGCCCTTTTTAGTCCGGTGTGGGCAACAGGACACTGGATTACATTGACCATCTGATCCAGCAGCAAAAAGCTCCCCTCCCCACTTCAATTGATTTTCAGGGAGTACTCTGAACTGGCCATAAAATCCTGAAACGGTGTGCACATTCAGAGTGAAGGCACGGTTGATCAAGGAAGCACTGTTGTCGCTCTCAATTGGCTTCGTTTGTCATGTAGCCAAATCTGGTGACATAGTGTCATGTTCACCATATGACATCTGATTGGCTGGGATTAGGATTCCGAGAAGATTGAAAGATCTTTATTTATTTGAGCACATACGAAAGCTGCAGCAGATCAAGCAATGAACAGGAGGGAACAATATAGGGCTGTTGTGTGTGTGTGGGGGGGGGTGAATTTTAGGTAGCCTCCGCCCATCTGTGTTTGAACCTCCTGAGATGTTTGGTCAGCTGCCATTGGAAAAAGTAGACTTTAATAGAGAGACCTTTAATCTTATCAGTTCAGTAATGCAATCCTCATCCTGGGAGGATTTATTCCATTCTTTAATTATTTCCCATCCCTCTTCTCCTCCTATCCCATCACCCACTAACTGCCCGGCATAGCTTTTGACTTTCAAGTCCCTGTAAAGACTAGCTGTCCCCAACTGGTGCCTTCTAAATTCATTGGACTGCAATGCCTGACATCCCCAGCAGCATGGACATTGGCTGCTAGTGGTACCCAAAACTGCTTGGTAATAATAATAATAATAATAATAATAATAATAATAATAATAATACATTTATTTCTTACCCGCCTCTCCCTCCTCCAGCACTTGCCTGGTTGGTATTTATATTGTGTGTCATCTAGCCAAACTCTGTTCTCCTTCTTTGGCACAGCATCTTTCTTTAATTAACGGTGGGTTCTTGGCTGTGTAGCCCACCCTAGCCGCCAGAAGAAAAGCAGTTTCCAAGGGCTCACCGGTCAGACCTGCTTGATCTTTTTAAACTTAGAATCAGTTCCAACTCTGAACAGTCAAGACAAAACATCAGTTAGCATGAATACAATCACAGTTCACAGAGTTGGGCCAAAAAAAGGAAAGAGTCAGTTTGACAAACCAAATGGCTACTTTGGACAAGCCCATGATGGTAGGGTGACCCTATGAAAAGGAGGACAGGGCTGCTGTATCTTTAACAGTTGAATAGAAAAGGGAATTTCAGCAGGTGTCCTTTGTATGCAGGCAGCACCTGGGGAAATCCCCTCTTCATCACCACAGTTAAAGCTGCAGGAGCCCTGTTCTCTTTTATATCTGGTCACTCTAGCTATACTCCTGCAGCTTTAACTGTCGTGACTAAGAGGCAATTTAACCAGGTGCTGCTTGCATACAAATGACACCTGCTGAAATTCCATTTTCTATACAACATTTAAAGATACAGGAGCCCTTGTCCTCCTTTCCATAGGGTCATCTTACATGATGGCCACCCCATCGCTTTGCTCAGTTCTCTTTCTGTTTTTAGGAATGGATGAATCTGTCAGTTTCTCTTTCTCCCACATTCAATTTTTTAAAAATCTTAATATCTTTCTCTCCTGCAAAAGAAGAACTTTGCAAATTTGGTTAAATCCTTATTGTATTGTATTTTTTAAAAAGGCTCTGCTCCTGGTGGAAGTTAATCGAAACCCACCACAAGATGCCATCCAGAGGAGACTCATCAAAAGTTCAGAAGTGCTGGGATAGGTGGGAACAGGTTTACTTTCCGAAATCTAAGACGGGGTGGGTTGATTTTAATCTTGTGTAGTCTACTTTTTTTTTTTACTGGCCTCCCTGTGGTCCACTGTTTCCTCTGAGTTAAATTGACCACAAAACAAGATTGTATAGGCTCAGAATCTCTTAATGATTAAATAACCTGGGTTAAGAATTGCCTTGCTGGGTCAGACCTGGATACATCCAGCCCAGCATACTTTGTAAGAAGGCCAGGAACTTGGTTCCTCAGAAATTGGCCTGTGATCCTTCCTGCCCATCCCTGCTCTAAACAGTACCTTGGTAGAAAGGTGGAATACAAATCAAATCAGTTAATACATTTGCAGTGGGATCTGGCCAGTATTAGGTCAGCCTTCTTCAATCTGATGCCTTCCAGATGTTTTGGACAACAATTCCCATCATCCCTGCCCATTGGCCATACTGGCTGTTGCTGATGGGAGATGAAGTTCAAAACATCTGGAGGGCACCAGGTTGGGGAAGGCTGTACTAGATTTATTATTTATTTATTTATTTATATTGCATTTTATATCGCCCATTAGCTGAAACTACTGTGGTCATGTGGAAAAGACTGTCCTGAAGAATCCATCCAAGTTGTGACCTTCTGTTATGTGGATAGTGTGTGTGTGTTTAGGTCTTTTCCTTGAGTTCGTCTATCATTTGATAGATTGCCCCAGTCAAGGAAACTTTCTGTAGGCCTGCAGTCCAACTGTGAGGGACGGGCATGGACAGGTATCATCTCATGAAGCTGTTCCAGAGTCGATTCAGGACTGGCCCCAAGCAAGGATTTCCCCAATCCAGTGTTCTCCAGATATGTTGGACTACAAACCCCATTATCCCTGGCCATGATGGGAGTTGTAGACTAACACATCTGGAGAAAGGGTGACCCAGAGCATCATTAACCTACAGAATCCCTCACAATGGGAGGTGGTGGCCGCCACCCTCTTAGACTGTGTAAGTCTGTGTTTTTAAAGCATTAGTCAAAGTTATAGAACTTCGGTCTATTGCGAGCCGTAAAGCCAAAATCGCTGCATGTGCTGGATGTCCATATTCATTAGAAGCAGTATTCTCCTGAGTAACAGTCAACAGATGCAGGAGACAAGCATCAAGCTGTGAGGCCCTTCTCATGAGTTCTGAGAAGCATCTCACCCGCCCTGGTGGAAATATCCTGGTGGTACCTCCTGGCAAAGCAGAGCTGATTTGCCACATCTAGGGAGGTATAGAAGGTGAATCTCACTCTGTGGCTCAATTCAGACGACACAATAAACACCTGGTGTGGGGGAAACAATCGTCAGTTGTTTTGACTATTGTGTCATCTGAATGCTGCCATAGTCAACTCAGCGCTGATCCTCATCCACACCACAATTGATTATTTATTACCATGTTGTGTGGGGAGTATCCCCTAGGGTTAGGGTTAGGGTTAGTCAACCCACCATTGACTATCGTGTCGTCCGAATTGAGCCTGTGTGTGTGTGTGTGTGTGTCTGAAAAGACTCCACTGATGTTATCTTCAGGATCTAGATGTTTTTTTCTCAAGAAACCCATCAACAGGGATGCAATGTGCAACCGTAGATAGTTCTATTGGAAATGGTCCTGGATGTACAAACACTGGGAAGATTTATACAGCTTATCACCCAGCACTTGGAAGCTACTCACGGGTGACTAACCGGTCGATAAATTTGTGGCTGAGAGTGCTGAGGAGATTCACTATTGATCTTCCGACACGGCATGCTGCCATACTATCAAGTTGTTAAAGATTCCAGCTTTGTGTTGGGTTGATGATTGAGGTATCCTGTTGTATATGGGATTTGTGTGAGCATTCAGACCTGTAAATTCACACACACACACACCCTTCTCTCTCTGTCTTACACACACTTTGTCTTTTGTTCTGGTCAATTTCACTTGCGTTAAGGTTTTCTTAAATGCCAGTATTAACTGTTTGTTTTCCAGGAGCTGAGCTTACTACATAAAAGCTAGTGCTTTGTTAAGACAGTTCCTCAAGCGAACACAAAATATTGAAATCTCATGGATAGCATGGATGCAAATTAGCAAATTTATAAGAGAAAGATATAAAGGCAAAGCACAAGGGATCTAACAGAATGGGAAAAAATTGTGGACAAATATAAAGTAGGAGATAAGGGTACAATAACACAAATATACAGAACTTTAATAAAGCAGGGGATCTGAAGAAATGTGACAATAAAGCAGATATGGGAAAGAGATTTCGAAGAGGGGATTGAAGAGGAAGAATGGGGGGGGGGAGGGAAATGTTTGAGAAATTTCCTTTCCAAACAACATCTACAAGAACAAAGGAAGAGGCTTTAAAATTAGTCCAGAAGTGGTATCGGACACCTGTGAGGATGGCAAAAATAAATAGAAACCTGTCACCCTTGTGCTGGAGAGGATGTAAAGATAATGGAACCCAAATTCATGTGTGGTGGGAATGTAGAAAGGCTAGGAAATTTTGGGATAAGGTTTTTCAAGAAATAGAAAAATAATAATCACTGAACAAGAGATTGGCAGAATGCCAGAGCTAGCTCTTTTGAACATGTATGTTAAAGAAAATAGAAGGATTAAAGATAAAGTATTGATTGGTTTCATGCTAACAGCAGCAAGGCAATTGATAGCAACTAATTGGAAGACAGCTCGGATGTGGACAATAACTACATGGGAAAAAAACCCTTTGGAACATAGCGATAAATGAAAAGTTGACATAGAAGTTAAGAGTCTGCAAAGGAGAAAAGAAAGGGGATACTTCCAGAATGGACTGGCAAATGTACGTAGATTATATGAAAAACGAACCAAATAGGAAAACCATGGCAGAAGCATACAAAAATCTATGGGACTCATGAAAAGGAAAATATTTACAATTGACTCAATATACCACCAGGGAAAAAGGAAAAGTGAGAACTCTGAAACAAACCGAGCAAGGGGAGGGATTGGGGAGGGATTGTTTAAGGCTTAAGTAGTGGTTATTGCTGTTGTTCTTGTTGTTGTTAAGACAGTTCCTTTTCAGTGGAATTGAGCTTTGCAAAACCTCAACAGATTGGCAGTTAAGAGAAACATTGCTAAATATGAGCAAATAGACAGCTCAGATCTAAGCTCCTGGAAGCAATTGAGACACAGGCCCTTTCTGCACAGGCCTTTTTTCCTGGGGTCGTCCCTGGGTGCTCCCTGTGCATCCAAATGACGTACAGGGACTCCTGGGGGCAGGGGGGATGGGCATGGGTTTTCTCAGGGATAAAGAAACCCTGAGAAACCCTGAATTTTCCAGTGGTCCCAGGACAATCCCGAGGACCATGGGCAATGTGGGCTCCCATCCCAGCTTCTTCTCTCTTCCCCACAGTAGCGGGTGTCTGCAAGAGGGAAGGAGTCAGGCCGGGGGGAGTCTAGGGGCATCAGGGGGTGAGGGGGAGCGGGGTCAGTTTTTGTTGTTGTTGTTTTACTTACATTTGCGTTGGCGAGCAAGTGCGCTCTTGGCTCCGTCGCTAAAAAGAAAATGGCGGCCGTGACAAGCGCAACATCCCGTTTGCTTCCGGGACATTGCGCTCCCTGTGTAGAAACTGGGCGACGATCCCAGAAGCAAGTATGTCCGGGATCGCCCCCAGGCCCTCCCTCTACGCCCTTAGGTGTAGAAAGGGCTACAGTTCAACTAGCCTTACAGTAAGGTTTCCAGGATGCATGTAGGAATAGGATGTGACTGAATGGAAGTATTTTAAAATATACACCTAGTTTGTCTTTGGAGTTTTATCGTGAAGCCTTCATTTTCAGCATCGATCAAGAGACGGGGCAGAATAATAATAATAATAATAATAATAAATATTTATTTCTAACCCGCCTCTCCCTCTGGATCGAGGCGGGGGACAACAATAAAAATAAATACAAAGACCATAAAACAGATAAAACATTAAAAACAAATAAAACTGATACATTATTAAAAACATCTTAAAATTCAACTGGGTAGGCCTGCCGGAAGAGATCAGTCTTCACGGCTCTCCTAAATTCAAGATTGAAAGAGCATAAAACGTTCAGTGTCTTAAAAATGGGCAAATTCTTTTCAGCCAAATATAGAATGAGGCACATTTGTGCAATGCTATGTATACTTTTTTTGTACAAAGTGGAATTTTGTGCCCAGAGAATCCAAATTTTGCAAAAAGCTGAATCCTGCAACTTACCCAGTTTTGCATATTTGATTTGAACTATGTATTTTCCTTCCGCTAATCATGGGGAGAGGCAACCAGAGCTGCAAACCCGTTCAGTGGGAAAAAGCACACCCTCCTCTTCCCTGACTTGAGAGTTCACCAAACATTCCACACACATTTTTGCTGCAATGATGAGGACTAGGTACTTTTTTTCTTTTTAACAAAATGAATCCCAACTTTTTTAGTACATTCCATTCTGCAGCTCACACCATTTTCTGTGCTTACAGAATATGATCAGGATTCCTCCCAGAGCAAATCTGTCTGTCTGTGAGCCCCTTGGTCTCTACATTTTAGCATTCCATCCCAGCTCAGTAATGGGCTGGATGAGGGCCAATAAACTTGAAGCTGAATCCTGGCAAGATGGAAGTCCCATGGGTGAGCAGTTCCCGAGTCCAGAAGATAGGCTCATTGCCTGTTCTGGATGGGGTTGCACTCCTCCTGAAAGGTCAGGTCTGTAGCCTGGGGGGTACTCTTAGATCCATCCCTGTCCCTTGAGTAGGCTGACCATATGAAAAGGAGGACAGGGCTCATGTAACTTTAACAGTTGTAGAAAAAAGGGAATTTCAGCCAGTGTCATTGGTATGCAATTAGTTCCTGGTGAAATTCCCTGCTCATCACAACAGTTAAAGTTGCAGGTGCTATACTAAAGTGACCATATAGAAAAGAAGGCAGGGCCCCTGCAACTTTAACTGTTGTGATGAAGAGGGAATTTCACCAGGAACTAATTGTATACAAATGACAATGGCTGAAATTCCCTTTTCTCTACAACTGTTAAAGTTACATGACCCCTGTCCTCCTTTTTATATGGTCAGCCTACTCTTGAGGCCCAGGTGGCTGTAGTGGCTTGGAGTGCCTTTTATTACCTTTGGCTGGTTTGCCAGCTACAGCCTCTCCTGGACAGGGATAGTTTGGGCACGATGGTACAGGCATTTCTAACCTCAAGGCTAGGCTGACCATATGAAAAGGAGGACAGGGCTCATGTAACTTTAACAGTTGTAGAGAAAAGGGAATTTCAGCCGGCGTCATTTGTATGCAATTAGTTCCTGGTGAAATTCCTTCTTCATTACAACAGTTAAAGCTGCAGGGGCCCTGCCCTTTTTTGTATCTGGTCACTCTAGTATAGTGCCTGCAACTTTAATTGTTGTGATGAAGAGGGAATTTCACCAGGAACTAATTGCATACAAATGATACAGGCTGAAATTCCCTTTTCTCTGCAACTGTTAAAGTTACATGAGCCCTGTTCTCCTTTTCATATGGTCAGCCTACTCAAGGCTGGATTACTGCAATGTGCTCTATGCGGGGCTCGCGCAGAACACAGCAGCTCTGCTGTTGTCAGGAGCTGGACCTTTTCAGCATGCAACACCTTTGCTGAGGGAACTGCACCAGCTGCCTATTTGCTACTTGGCTTTTGTACTAGTGTACAAAACCCTAAATAACTTGGGACCAGGATACCCGAGAGAGCGCCTTCTTCCTTATCAACCTACCCAGTCACTGGGATCTACTGAGGGCATGTTCTTGGTGCTTCCACATGGACCTATGGCCTGATCGGAGTACACCAGGAGAAGAGCCTTCAGTGTGGTGGCCCCCTTCCTATGGGATTCTTTGCCTTTGGATGTTATGCAGGTGCCAACATTGTGCTGCTTCCAATGCCTCCTCAAGACATTGTTATTTTAGGAAGCCTCCCTTTAGTCACCGGCTGCTGTTAATCAAAACTCCATTTTATCAGAACTGTTTTGGTTTCTTTTTTAAAATATTAATCGTTTGAACATGGTTGTTTGTATTCTGCTGTTCATCCCTCCAAAATCTTCGGATGTGGCGTGGAATACAAATATTGTAAATGAATGAATGAATGAATAAATAAGTACGTGATTTCACCAGGCCTCATCACGGGGCCTGTTCACACAACCAAGACGAGAGTCAAAGATTGTGATTACCAGGTTATTAGTCCGGGATTGTCTGAGGCTTTTAGATTTCAACACAATACGCGAAGAAAAAGCCATATAATTCACTAGGAGTACAAAAACCACCTGGGTGACCTCTTTAGTTAGTAATGGCTCTTTAAAAGGGGGCCAAGAGAGAGGCAAGATACAATCTCCGGAGTTCTGTTCTGAACCCCAGCCGGAGGCCTTTGATGCCCAAAGAAAACCCATCTTCACAGCTTCTTTCCATTCTGTCTTCTTTTTCAATTGCTTTGACTGGAAGAAAAATAGAGAGAGCTTTGAATTTGCCCAAGCCATAGGTATTGCAGCTTCTCTGCAACATTTGCAAGTTCCATTTTCCCTGGAACACCTACAGCAAGGACTGCCAGGACTCTGTAATGCTGCATGTACCAAGTTGCACTTTGCCATCCAATAACGTACGAGTCCAAATGCCCACGTAAATGTACGTCCAGAACTCGCCTTCCAAAAATGCGCACACGATGCACGGAATCTCTTATCCTAGCATGTTAGCCTTTAACATCCAGGCACTGCAAAACAGACTAACTGCTGTACGTTCACTGGGATATCTGTATGATCACTTGTGCTGTTGTGAATTGATCTGGGAGCTCAAGACAGTGTGTGGGGGGGGAGGAGAGCAGCTTTTTTGGGGGGGGTGTAACATCAGCTTCTGAGGTTTCTGGATGCAGAAAGGAATCCCCACATTGTGCAATTAGTTCAAAGCTTTGATCCCTGAGGATTTTGACTGTGTCCTAATTAAGGTTTTAATAAGTGTTTTGGCAACACAGAGGCACAAGGGAGGGGTAGGACAAATAGTTAATTCAATGAGAACAAGATATGCCAGACTTAGCCGGTTTTTGCCAGACATATGCCACATATAGGGATGGATCCCTGCTTAGTCATGCTTAGAGTAGACCTGTTGAAATCAATGGGGCATGTTAGCCATGACTACCTTGAATCCCATTGATTTCAATGAGTCTACTCAAAGCTGGGCTAAGTCTGGATCCAATCCATAGGGTTGCATGCCCTAAATGTTTACGGATTTCTTGTATTTTGAGAAGTTCTTACCGATCATCATCATAATCCTGTATGAACGTATATGAAGCTGTCTTTTAATGAGCCAGAGTATTTGTCCAGCTAGACCCATATTATCTCCTCTGACTGCTAACAGCTGTCCAAGGTCTCAGTAAGAAATTTCTTGCCTGATCCGCTTCTAGACTGCCCCGAATAGAATGCCCCACTCGCCTCCAAGTATAATTCTTTATTCCCTCTGGCTGCCTCCACCACTGGGTTTCTTTTAATATCTTTAGGTAGTTTGTGGGGGGTTGGCTTTTAGGTATGGGGTGGGTCACCCAACAAAGAGAGACCACAAATTTTAAACACCAATGTTTTAAAAGTGTACTAAAAAGGTTTTCTAAATGGACATGATGGGCTTTCTCAAGTCATGCTGTCTTTTACAGATTCAGGATTTTCTTGACGATTGAGCATGTTTTAAGGATGACTGCTTTCTGGATGTTGGTGTGGATGTATTTTTGGAGGCCCAGTTTCTGAAGGTTTGCTGTAAAAAATTTTGATGTGATGCCGGTGACTGAGGTGACTAACGGAATAATTGTGTCCTTTTCCTGTTGCCATAGTTCTTTGACTTCCATGGCCAGTGGTGTATATTTGTCTCTCTTTTCTTCTTCCTTTTCAACAACATTTTTGTCATTCAGCATTGCTATGTTGATGAGGTATGTGTTTTTTTCTTTTTTGTCTATGAGCGTTATGTCTGGTCAGTTGCAGGGTATTGCCTTGTCACTATGAATTGTTCTGTCCCATTATTATTATTATTATTATTATTATTGAAAGGGTTTTTTAACATCTGAATCGTTACATCACACACACACAAAACCAAAATCATAAGAGCAAAATGGTAAGAAAATAGGGTTAAATGCATCCAGCTAAACATAACTAGACTGTCCCTATTTTCTCTAAATTCTTCCCAATAGTATCTTATCATCTGAGTTCTTAGCTGCCTCGAGCACTCAGCTTCTCCCCAGCAGTTCTCTGGTTTTTTTCTCTTTCTGATTCTTCTTTCCTTCCAACCTTCCTCTCTAAAATTTCCCTTTTGGGCCTCCAGTTTTTATGTGTTAAAGCTAGCCTATGTTCTTGTAACTCTGACCAATCAGAAGGGCTCACCTTTAACCCAGATTTCTTCCGCTGAGCTCTTTTCACACATTTCTGCTAAAGTGAAACTATCTCTTGCAAAACTACAAACCTTTCAGTGCCACAAAACCCTTCCACAGGCTCTTTATCTGGCTGGCCATATGTTCAACCCCCTGCCCTCTCCCTTTACCGCTTGAACTTTTAACCTTTTGTTTTCATACCCACAGAAAGGAAATTTAACCCCATAATATCTAAACCTAATTATATACAAAATTAGAAGACATTTCTATTCCTTCATCTCCCCCATCCCCAAGATTTGCTGGATGAGATCTTTTCAACTGGAGATGTGCTCTACTGTGCTCTACTGTTGATTTATTTGGGATAGAGCCTGCCCAGAGTTTTATTTATTTATTTAATTTATTTAAAACATTTCTTAGCCGCCTTTCGGGGCAGAAGCTCTCCCAAGGCATCTTATAACTATATATAAAATAATATACACATTAAAAGCAATAAAAACATAGAAAGTAAAATATCAATTAAAGCAATAAAAGCTAACATTAAAACTAGTAATAAAACAGCAAGTAATAAAACAGCAAGGGCAACAGCAGCAAAACAGTATTCCATTATGAGAAGGCCATAGTAAAATAAAACGTTTTTAAGGCCTGCTTAAAAGCCTGTAAGGATGGTGCATGGTGGATTGTCAGTGGGAGTCTGTTCCACAGGTGTGGGCCCATTGCTGAGAAGGCCCTCTCCCATGTGGAGACCCACCTAATACCACTCACTGGTGAGCAGGTGAGAAGGGCTTCTCTTTTTGATCTTAAAGTGCGGGCAGGCTGATATGGGTGAGGGCGGTCCTTCAAGTAACTTGGTCCAAACCGTTTAGGGCTTTACAGGTCAAGACCATCACTTTGAATTGGGTTTGGAAACATACAGGTAGCCAGTGCAGCTGCCACAGTCTACACATTATGTGGTCAAATCGCCTGAACTTTGGATTGATTTTTCACAGTGGCAAACATTTTATATGACTGACAAATTACTGATGAATTTATTCACCAGTTTGGAACATTTCTGAGTAAGAATGGTCTTGTTTACATCCTTCCCCTATGGGCACACAACAGGGAACACTTACAGGGAGAAACTTCACATGTGTCCTTCTAGATCCAAGACGTGACAGCCTTGTTTCCTCTATCTGCACCATTTGCTTGACAGATGCTGCCGTCAGGCCTGCAGCCAAATTTGGCAGCCTCTGAATTTCGCTACCAATTTGGGTCTTCCATCTAAGGAAGAGCCCTGACTGAAATGGAACCCAGGCTCACTGGAACCTGCAGAACACAAGAAAGGGGCCACCTAGTCTAGTATCCTGTTTCAGATAGAGGCGAGGCAGGTGTGTTTGGGAAGCCCACAGGTAGGGCATGAAGGAAATTGCCCTTTCTCCTGCTGCGGCTACCAGGCCACTGATCCTGTTGCCAGAGTACAGAATGTAGTTGCCATATCCTAAGAGCTCACCACCACCCCTGACCAGACTGTTGCCTGCGCAATGGAGACTGCACTCTTGCTTCCATCCCTACTATCCCATGGAATCAATCAGGGGGAGCAAGAAGAGTGTGCAGGTACAGTTTGGATGCAATCACAGAGGCACAGATTTCTTGGCATCATGAGAAATGTGTTCCCCATGTGCTGAGAGGTCCCCAGGCCCCTAAGTGGGCTGTCACTTGCACTGTGGGGCTTACCTCCATTGTGCTGCTACGTGATCCAGGACACCATCGAAGATGTGATGCTCACTCAGTGGGGTGCCACCTGTTTGGATGCTTCTAAACATTGAGTTGCCTTCATCATTAATTTGGGTTCTGCATCAGTATCAATCTGTTACAAAGTAGAAGCCGTCATTCATTCAAATTACAAATCTGTTACAGTGTGGAACGGGCAGGTTCTGCCCCTTCTGAGTCCCAATCCTAGCGCCATCTTGATAGCAGAAATGTGATGTCGAGGAGGTTTCACAACTTGTCCCAGCACAGAATGTTACTGCATTGACGCGAATTATCTTGGCCACATTCTTTGCAATGCCAGAAGACAAGGTGTGACCCATCAGTTGCTTGTGGGATGACTGCGGCGGGATGCTAATTGCTGCAAATTACCTCCTCCAGGGTCATTGCCCCCAGGACCCCAAATCTCTGGAGATTTCAAAGAATAATAATAATAATAATAATAATAATAATAATAATAATAACAACAACACAGCTCCATGACAACATCCTACATCCCAGTGTGGAAATAAGAATATGAAGGAAATTAGACCTCGCTGGTGACAGATGCCTAGATCTCACGGAGGTGGTAAACCTGTGTTCTAGGCCATTTCAAACTGCAAGTGCATGAATGCTTCACCTGGGGAGGAAATAAATACATCTTTGCAGATATCAAGCTAGCTTGGGAGGGACCATAGCTCAGTGTGATAGAGCACATGTGTCATGGCTCCATCTGAAGAATCTTCCTCTGAGGAGGAAGAAGTTTCAGAGACTGCAGCTTCACCCATTCCCCAGGACTTACCAGAGGAGGAGGAAGGGCAGGGAGGTTCCTCAGAAAAGCCCCAGGAAAGCCACCCTCTTCCACCCCCTGTCTCCAATGAGGAAGATTCTGGGCTTGAAGAGGTTCGTCCTTTAACTCCCCAGCAGAGGCGGCGTCTGAAGCGTGCAGAGCAAATTCGTCCAACAAGACGTAGTATGAGATTGCAGAAACACAGCACAGCAGACGCAAGCCTTAAATGAGATTGTGCAAGTAATATGGAACAGCTGGGGAAGGGGCGAGGACAAGCTCAGGCAAGACATAAAAGGCTCAAAGGGGGAAGCAGTGGTCGTTGGGAACAACCAACGTAATCGGCTCCTAGCATTCCTGCCTGCTTTCGGCTCATAGACTGTGGATTGAATACCCAGCTTGACTTTGGATTGTGGACCCTGGACTTCCTGAATATCTGGCTTGACCCTTGGCTTTGGCAATTGGACTTCCTGAATATCTGGCTTGACCCTTGGCTTTGGCATTTGGACTTTGTGAACTTTCTGGCTTGACCCAGGACTCTGGACCCTGGACTTGTGATATATCTGCTTAGCCCCTGACTACCTTGGACCCTGAACTGGGAATCTTGGACATTACTGTCTTACTCCGTAAGTTTGGCACTCCATGCAGGCTTGGGGCTAATCTCTTGCAAATAAATAAAAACACAAAACAGTCAAGTTTTCTGGCGTTCTTCCCGGACATTCTGTAGTTAAGGGGTTTGATTGGCTGGTTTCCCAGACAGAAATCTGGTGAAATACGAAAACATGCTTTGCATGCAGACGATCCCAGGTTCGATCCCCGGCTCCTACAGGCAGGGCAAGGAAAGGAATCCCACCTCAAACCCTGGAGAGTCACTGCTGCCAGTCAATATTGACAATACTGGGCTAGATGGACCAATGGTTTGATGCAATATCAGGCAGCTTGCTATGCTTCCTACGTTAGGAGAAAAGGGTAGGCTAGGACACATCGCCCTGACACACTGGTTTAGATGCGGAGGGAATGTTTTGGTATGAAAGAGTAATTTAGTCCTGCCATCAGAAATGGTACAGCCATCTTGTGACATGTAGCTGGTCACAGTCAATGCTGGACAACATAGACTTCTCTGGACTGGTCCAGTGAGGCAATTCTTACCTTTAAAGAAATGATGGAAGGGGAAGAGCCAGGCTGCTAAACAACAGGGTTGTGACATATTCTCCAGCCTTAGAAATGCACTTGTTCATCTCCGTCTGAGAATCCATCCTCTGCTCTGGGCAACGAGTCAAGCAAAAAGGCACAACATGGTACAGGCAACTTGATGAGGAGCGCTTTTAGTTCCCACGACCTGCACGTCCGAGACCAGCCCAGGACTTGGAGTTGGTTTCAGGACCACGGAGAGCCACCACGGAGAGCCACCAGCAATTGTACTCAGAAGTAACTCAGCACTGGCTGTGAGCAGCTGGCAGGGTATCGAGTCGCCCCCTGCCCCCCCCCCACAGCCAGCTACCTTCTCCTGGAGTGTGAAGGTTGGATGAGTGAGGAGCCAGTTTGGGGGCTGCTCCTCGTGGTCTGCCTGTTCACTAAAGGAGTCGTTGGTCCACTCCTCAGAGTCATGGGACAGTGGCACCTCCTGGGCTTTGCATGGATAGGGTATGAGACCTGAGGTAGTGGGCCCCAGTTTAGAAGGACCAGGGACTGGCTCTGGTGCCTCCTCACCATCACTATAGAAGCTTCCGTTTCTGAGAGCTCCCAACTCTGGGCCATAACTATGGCTGGTACACAAGCATAAGAGGCAGGTAGAGATGGCATTTGTGTCAACAACTCCGTCAGCCAGCACCACTCCATGGTGAAAGACGCCAGTCGCCCACGGCTTGGCCTCTTCCTTTTGTTCTCACAACCTGGCCTTGCAGCATATCTCTGCAAGCAAAAGTCACCTTTCTGAGTAAGCCGGTTCCTTTACAGCCTGTGCCCCATGTTGGGTAAATATTTTGACAGCTCAATTGACGAGGCTTCCCTGGGGAAGAAACTCATGCCAGGCAAGCTACGCTTCCCCCACTGCCCTTCTGCCCTGATGTTGCCTCTTGGATGAGACCCGAGAGCTGGCAGAGGCGGTTTGCACGTTGTCGGATAGATTCCTTTGCACTTCCTGAACTCCGGTGAGCTGAACCTGCAAAGAAGCAGAGCAGAAAGAGGAGAAGGATGCAAAAAGTGAGACTTCAGGCTCTGGCACAATTTGATGAGGCTGGTCCAGGAGAACTTCTTGGTGGATTGCGCCCATCCTTCTTGAACTGGGGGATCTCTGGACAAGTTATTATTCATGCTGAATTTAGTAGGGCTGTTTCCCCCCCCCCCCCCCGGGTGTATGGGAAGAGCACGATACATCCGATAAATAAACATATATTAAACCTTGAAGGTTTGTGTAGCTGAGAGCAACATTCACTGACACAGAAAATATTTTATTTTTACTGTTGAGGTCTTGAGCAACTACGTTTTAAGAAATCTATCTCTACTAACCTAAGATGATTCCAGTGTCCAACCCCAATGGTGGGCCTATTATTTTACAACCCCTCTTGTATTGATACAGATGATCACAAGAAACACATAATGTGTGATTTACCCAGACACCACATCCCCAGATGCATAGGCTCCTCCTGTTCATGGCTCATCTCACTTCGATTGCCAAAAGGTTGCACTTTTGAGGGGCATGTCCACTTGGAAGATTGCCTTTGAAACCCCATTGGCTTAGCTTTCCCCATCTGAGCTGGGGAAAGGAGGGGCTGAGGAAGAAAGAAGGGGGAGGGGGAACTCACACAACCTCTGTGGATGGGGCCAGGAGTATCAAGGCCATGTCTGGGTTATGGGTAGGGTGGCCATTTCCACATTGCCAAAAAAGAGGAAAACCACCTCTGAAAAAAAGAGGGCAGAAAAGGAGACAGATTTGCAAAACGTTTGCATGCGCCAATTCATATCTATAGATGCAGTTTTAAAAATCGTTACTATAATTTTAAATAGAAATCAACTTCATCTCACCATTGTGCAGGAGTGACTTCTATGGAAGAGAAACATCTCAAGTTGATGGAACAAATATTTTATTAGTAAAAAAAGCCCAGTGCATTCTGGCCTATTTTTATTTTAAGGTGTTCTTTGAAGGGATTATACAAATGCCTGCAGATATTCCTTCCATAAAGCCTCCTTCTAAAATTCACTGGCCTCTGTACCTGCTGCTCAGTCCACTGTCCAGGTGTGGCTAATGATTCTTGGACAACTTAGAGGCCGTTCTCCTGCGCTCCCCTCTAGAGAGCCTTTATCTTTACACAGGAGATGAACTGGACGACCTTTCAAAGGCAAGACACCTTCAAACAGAGCAGCCTTCCCCAACCTGGGGCCCTCCAGATGTGTTGAGGCTGGGGGGGCACCACGTTGCAGAAGGCAGATCTAGAGGCTTCTGTACCCTAGGAGAGGGAACTGGCCGCTCTGCCCTTTTCTGGATTTCACCGGCCCTTGGTCCAGAGCACGTATAAGGGTTTGTTGCTGCCTCCTCCTCCTCTTGGGCTGGGTTCACATAACACGCTAACCCACCCAGTGTGGGTTATTGTTGAACCGTGGGTTATCATGTTGCCTGAACGCGGCACTCTTTCCACAGCGTGGGTTGTCATGTTGCCACAATTCTGTGCGTTCTTTCCCTGCAGTGGGGGGAAGGGTTAACTGATCAGATCTGGCATGTGAGAGGCTACTATTTTTTTGCTTTTCAGCATCCTTTGTGGGATTTTTTCCCAGTTCATTGGATTCCAATTGTGCCTTTGGCCGTAAGATTCCTCGTTCAGTCCAGTGGTAGAAGATATGGGTGGAGGAGAAGCCCAGAATTGAAGATTGCAAGACAGAAACGGTACATTCAGTTCTGCACATTGGTTTATCTCATTCAGTCACATCTTTAGTTCCATGTCTGTAGACAATGTGTAGCCAACTGCGGCTTGCCAAGGCCTGTCTAGACCCTTCTGACAGTGGCCTTTTGCTATGCCGGGTTGGTAAGGCTTGTTTTTCTCTGATAGGAAAGGAAGAGGAGCAGACGATGGGGCCAACATGTTTCAGCAGAGCCTGGAAAGCCATGATTGATAACTTTATTGATCAGTTCCTTGCGCTCTGGACTATTTCTCAATCAAGCTCCCAAAATGGTCACCGCTTCAGGAATAGGACCTTTGTGATTTCTGATATGATCTGACCGGCTTTGTTATTTCCCCATTACTGCTGGTGGCTATAGGCCACTTCCAGTATCAGAGGCAGTAGGCCTATGTACACCAGTTGCTGGGGACCATGGGTAGGAAGGTGCTGTTGCACCTGTGTCCTGCTTGTGGGTTTCCCATGGGCAGGTGGTTGGCTGCTGTGTGAACAGAATGCTGGACTAGATGGATCTCGGTTTGCTCTAGCGTGGCTCTTTTTATGTTCTCATGAGACAGAGTGCTTTCACTCATCACATTTTGCTCGTCAAGCAAAATTTAATTAAAGCTAAATATGGAATCTGTGTGGGCGGGGTAGGGTTACGCGGATGTTAAACTCATTCATTAAGTACAAGATGCTACACTTTGCAAATGTTGTGGAAATTAGCGAATGTACGAACAGCCCCCTTATGACTCTTTCCAAAGACAGCAAAAAATCTATGCTGGAAACCTTTTGAATGGGTGGGGGCTGTTTAAATCTTTCCCTACCCACTATTTTCCCACTCTAAATTAGGGATAGACGAATCTGACGTTCAGTTTTTTTAAGATCTCAAGTTCTTTCCATCCTAAATATGAAGACATCTGTGAATTTTGGCAAATTCTTTTTTAAAAACGGAACAAAATGAAATTCTCAGCCATCGGCACTAGCCAAATCCAACAGGTACAGCTATTCTCAGCATGACTTTGATGGACCTTCCTGTCGTAGAACTGCTCAGGATGAGGAGCCTGACAAGAAAAAGAAGTGGCAAACTTAATTCAGCGTTAACATGGGTGAATATACAGCAAATCAAAGGCAGACTTTTAAGAACTAAACCACCCGAAGCCCTGGGCCTGGATGGACACATCAACCTCCATCACACCTAATTTCCCCCTCTGGTTTGCCTCCACATATTTTAGAAGCACGTCAAGCTTATGATTCCTTTCACCTGAATAGCTGCACTTTTGCTCCTTCCGTCCTTCGCTCCTTCGCTCCTTCGCTCTTCCACTCCACTCCGCTCCTCCCCTTCTCTTTCTCCCTCCCGTCAGGTCCTGGCAGATCAGTACTTCAACCAGATCGCCTTTCTCCCAGGCAAAAATGGAACAACCCCTTAGTCCGGCTCTTTGAGGGCATCGAGGGAGGACAATTCTGTCTCTGCAGAGATTCAGGCATTGAATAATTTTTAAAAAGGCTTTTGAGCCTGCGATGCAAGGTTTGGGTTTTATCTTGAGGCTTGGAGCCGGTTGCTGTGAGTGATGGCTTTTCCCTGCCAGGATGTGATGCAATCCATTCAAGCCCCCCGTTCCTTTAAAACTACATGGAGACTTAAGGGTGCATTAAATGCGCTTAGGGAAAATAATCCAGTCTTTTCGTGTTCTAGGAAAGGCTGGGGAGGAGGCGGGGTGTCAGCGGGCCAGGCATGGCATCATGTGAGTGCTGCAAATCCGCACACCAGGCATGGCGAGAGTGCTCTCAATCGCTGGTGTGATGGAGCTTATCGTTCAGTTTCATTTTCTCTCACATTCAATTATTTTTAAATCCCAAATTACTTCTCTCTGGAATATGAAGACATTTTCAGTTTTGGGTAAATTCTTATAAAAAATGATCTGCAATTATTATTTTTTACCCATCCTTACTCTAATGTAGAAATCTGAGTGATTTGTAGTAGATTAACGAGGATTTCCAACTCTCAATTGTTTAACAATGGGAACAACGGAATGACTCCCCCCCTCCCAAACAAATCACACTGCCAAAATGAAGGAAGGGATGGTGTGGGAATACTGAGGAGGGCATATTTTATTTGGGAAAAAGTGCAGCTCGCTTCAGTTCCGGCACTCAAAACAAATTCCTGGCCTCTCATACTATCAACACACAAGGGCGCTTTCTACACCTGCAGGCATAGAGGGAGGGCCTGGGGGCGATCCGGGATGTACCTGCTTCCAGAACCGTCACCCACTTTCTACACAGGGAGTGCGACATCCCGGAAGCAAACGGGATGTTGCGCTTGTCACGGCCGCCATTCCCCCCCCAATACAGAGCCAGGAGAGCGCTTGTGCTCCATCAGAAAGGTTAATAACCCCCCCCCCCCCGCTGAAATCATGGCCCTTACACCACTCCTCGCCATCCCATGGATGGCGAAAATGCAGCCCCCCTCTCCCCTGATGGGCACGGAGCTGCGTCGCACGGCTCCATGCCCGTTTCTGGTGCTGTGCTTGAGAGAATGTCATGGGTGCTCTCACAAAATGGCTGCCATGGGGGTTGCCTTGCCCAATCCTAAAATGGCTGCCATAGTGAGCAGGGGCTGAGCTCCCAAATCCAAAAAAACACTCTTTAGAACCCAAATAAAGATGGTGCGGGAGGGGCAGCGCATGCCAGCATCCTGGTGTGTGTGTTTTTTTAATTAAAAACACCTAAGGAAATAAACTATAAACCAGGAGGGACAATGCAGATTCCTGCCTTGAGTAGGGGGTTGGACTTGATGGCCTTAGAGCCCCCTTCCAACTCTACGATTCTATGATTCTAAGGGAGTCCTTTGGGCACCAAGAGAGGACTCCAGGGGCACCATGTTGGAAACCCTCCCCCCCCCCCCCCCAGGCCTAGGGAAAGAGAGCAGCAGAAAAGGAAGCAGGGAGACTGGAGATGTACTGGCTGCATGAATGTGCATGTGTAGGCTGACCAAATAAAATCCAGGTCAGGGCTCATATAGCTTTAACAGTTGTAGAGAAAAGGGAATTTCAGCCAGAGTCATTTGTATGCAATTATTTCCTGATGAAATTCCCTCTTCATCACAACAGTTAAAGTTGCAGGCACTATACTAGAATGACCAGATACAAAAGAAGGCAGGGCCCCTGCAACTTTAACTGCTGTGATGAAGAGGGAATTTCACCAGGAACGAATTGCATACAAATGACACTGGCTGAAATTCCCTTTTCTCTACAACTGTTAAAGTTACATGAGCCCTGACCTGGATTTTATCTGGTCACCCTATGCATGTGTGTTTGGGTGCCTGTAAATGGCGTGGGGGGCGTGGCGTGTGCACATGCGCGAGAATTGCATGCGTGTCGTAGTGTGGGTGGACGGTGCTTGTGTGAGAAAGCAAAGAGCCCCAGGAAGGCAGGGCAGGCGCCTCAAACAA
The DNA here is from genome assembly GCA_029215795.1 of Anniella stebbinsi. NCBI lineage: Eukaryota > Metazoa > Chordata > Lepidosauria > Squamata > Anniellidae > Anniella > Anniella stebbinsi. Next base: position 369,576,424 of record JARDYH010000001.1, read on the forward strand.
TCACATTCCAATTTACACGGATCAAGATTTTACGACCCTCTGTCAAATGCAGGGAGAGCATTGTGGATACCTCCGGAAAAAACCAGAGCACCCCTTTCTTCATCCCGCTTTTTCCCTTTTGCATTTGATGTGGAGGGGAGGGGCCTGGCTGTGATGACTGACGCTGCATCCGACTAATCCTCCTCCTGCTTCCTCATGCCCTTCCTTTTTTCTCCTCCTCCTCCTCCTCCTCCCCAGAGTTTCTCCGCTCCGCTCCAGTAATCTCATTTCTCCCTGAAGCAACACTTGGCATCCAGGCACAAAAGATGGGCTGCTAATTGCAATCGGCGCAGCCTCCTCCTGAACTGACATGCACGCAGGCAAGGCCTTCCGAGTCCTTTGCTTCTTCAAGGTCACCTGAGCTCACGGATCCTTTGCCAGCAGCTGCCAGGGAGCCCCCATCCCTCCACCCCAGTGCTGGAATCCCTTAATAGCTTGGAAAAGGCCAAAGGGAGGAGGAGGGTTGGGCAGTTTAGGAAGATGTCTGTGCAAGCAAAATGATGATGATGATGATGATGATGATAATAGATGATAACAACAACAACAATAATGATACCACCCCAGCAAGCCATTTTGTCTCCCTGGAAAGCTGCATGAGCCACCCACTCTTTGGAGCAGCTCCCTGAAACTGCTGATAATCCTCCAGAACACGGAGTGCTTGATGAAAGCTGCTTGCAGAGAACAGGAGCAGTCACAAAGCAGTCAAAGGAGCAGAACAGGAGCAAATGCGTCACACTGGGTGTGCAGTCTTGAAGACTCAATGCACTTCTCTCCCTCTCTCTCCCCCGGCACACTTCATAGTATCCTGACTTTCAACTAGGGATGTGCATGGACCCCCTGATCCAGATCGGCCCGATCCGGATCTGTATGATCCAGATCCGATCTGCTTTGATCTGGATCCAGGGCCTGATCCAGCTCTCTGGATCGAGATCCGGAGACCATCCTTTTCCCCATAGACTTGCAAGTCTATGGGGGAAAAGACTCACTCCATTGGATTCACCGCCCTCCCCCCACTCTTCCTGCTTACCTGCTGTCTCCTCGTCGCTGCCATCCATCCCCACTGCTCTACTGAGAACCAGGCCTCGGCCTGATTCTCAGTACACCGGTGGACAGCGGCAGCGGATGGCGGTGGTGCTGAGGAGGCAGCAGGTAAGCAGGGAGAGGGGGGGAAGGTGGTGAGTCCAATGGAGTCCAATGGTTTGGATCCAGAACCGGGAGGTCTGGATCACCTCGATCTGATCTGGATCTGGGATCCAGATCTGTATCTGTGCACAGCCCTACTTTCAACCTTCCCATGACTTATTTTTAATTCCAGAGGGTCGTTTCTGAGCCTTGGACTTGGGGTTCCTTCCTGCTGGGTACAAATCCATCGCTTAGGCATCAGCTCACTGAATGGCCTTTCCTGAAAGCAGTGCAGGCTGGTGGCTCCAAAGTCAGTGGGGCAGTGAATCTGCTCCGGTTTTCAATCCGAACCAGTCAGAACTCTGATAGAGCGTTCCGAGGTGCTCCGCACTCTGCCTCAATCCCTCCTCCCTAAAATGGGCATATCTCATCTAAATGCATCCTGACAAAGGCCAGAGGAAACTGGGCACCCTGGCTTCCATGTTTATAGATTTATTAACAGCATTTTTACCTCGCTCATCAGCCAAAAAAGTCTCCCAGGGATGCTTACACAGATTAATAATGAGACCATCTCTGCCCTCATTCTTACAATCTAAAAGACATGGCACAAGAGGAGAAAGGATTAGGAGGGAGAATGAAAAAAAGAGAGCAAAACTCAGTGGGGGTTTTTGAGAGACAGGGTGTGTGTGTGAAACATGTTTGCTGTAGCTGCTCCCACTCTGGCTGATGTATGGGGCTTGGTTGGTCTCCCCTTTGCCATGATGTTTTTCCTAGGAGAGAGGGGGTAAAGCCTCCAGATGGCCCTTGGTTCTCTGGCCAAAAGATGAGGCCAGAGTCTATAGTCCCGGGAAATGGTTCTCATAGAACAGTAGAGTTGGAAGGGGCCTCTAAGGCCATGGAGTCCAACCCCCTGCTCAATGCAGGAATCCACCTTAAAGCATCCCTGACACATGCCTGCCCAGCTGCCTCTTGAATGCCCCTAGTGTGGGAGAGCCCACGACCTCCCTAGGTCATTGGCTCCATTGTCACTCTGCTCTAACAGTCAGGAAGTTTTTCCTGATGTCCAGCCGGAATCCGGCTTCCTGTTACTTGAGCCCATTATTCTGCGTCCTGCACTCTGGGATAATCGTGAAGAGATCCTGGCCCTCCTCTGTGTGACAACTATCAAGCATTTGAAGAGTGCTATCGTGTCTCCCCTCAGTCTTCTCTTCTCAAGGCTAAACATGTCCTAGTTCTGTTCTAGTATTCAGAGGAACCTGCCACGTTCACAGGTACTTATGGCTTAGCATGTCCCATTCTACCCTAAAGAAATCCCAACTATCTGCTGAACTCATGCTGAATCATGAAGAATAAATTCAAATGCACGTGTGCGGATACTTAGAACACTTTGCAAAGGCATTTCCCAAAGAAGGTCTATTTAATGAATAGGGAATGTATCTGGTTAATAGGGCCAGTTGTAGGGGATGCAATGGGACTGTGTAATGAAATCCACATGCCAAAATCACAACACCTTTGCCAAAGCGAGCAAGCAAGCAAGAACGGTGATTTTCCCCCTGTGGTGATGCCATTGCAATAGTTACTACAAAATATGAAAAAAGCAGCCGCAACAGATGTTGGATGGAGAAATTTACAACTGGTTCCTGTGTATGGCTGCCTCTACAAGAGAGGTTTAATGCTCTTTGAAGCCTCATTAAAAAATTTACCTCCACACCAGCGGAGCACAAATGGGGCGTAGAGGCGCGTTATCTCTCCAATTATGCGCATTATCAAATGCGCATTAAATCGTGAGTTTTATTTTGCTCCGTCCGTTAAAGCGCATTTTGACTGTGTGAATATGCACTTATGCGCATTAACTATTTGTAAATCGCATTTTGGACATCCTTTAATGCGCTTCGCCGCCTCTCGCCGTCTCTCGTGCAGAGGGATTAGGCGTAAATGCGCTTCTGCGATTATGCGCATAATCGCCTAACCAGCCGCAAAAGCGAATCCTTGTAGAGGGGACCTATATTTATGTGGAACTAAGTTCTACAATGGAGCTTACTCACAAGTAAGCGTGCCTAGGTTTGTAGCCTCGCAATGCAAACCTACGCATGTCTATTCAGGAGTCAGTCCGGTGGAGTTAAATGGGTTTTACTGTCAGATAAGTGTGGACAAGATTGCATCTTCAATCTTGTATAGGAATGATAACAGTACGACTTTATCCTTTGCTGAGAATTTCGCCTCCCCAAACCAAATTAACTCCACTACTGGAATCTAAATGGCTCAGGGACACTATTCCCTGCCCACAACCACCCCTGATCTTCACTTCTTATATCCAGAGCTCCTGTAAGTCTTGGGAGATTTTAGCCCTGAAACTTCCTGAAAATTCCTCCCCCTCAATTTTTTCCATGTTTCTTGAATGGGTGGGAGATGTGTGGGCACAGGCCTGATAAGTGGTGTCATATTAATTAGAGACTGCACCGTTGATTAGCTCTCTGTCTTAATGCTGCTGCTGCAATAAATTATCCAGGAAAGAAGGGTGGCCAGGGTTGCATTAAACCTGTCTGCAGAGGCAACGGAAAGGTCATTTTCTAGTCCATTAAACTGGCTCGCCCCTTCCCGCTCTAATCTCTCGGATCCCACTGGCTCCATTTCCAGGATTGGGGGGAGGATAGATTTCCAGTCACTGTACACTGGATGATATTTGATGTTTTTCCTGCCTCCTTTTCTTTCTCTTAAGGCAAACAGAAAAGAGGTGGTGTGTGTGTGTGTGTGTGTGTGTGTGTGTAGGGTGACCACCTGGAAAGGAGGACAGGGCTCCTGTGTCTTTAACAGTTGAATAGAAAAGGCAGCAGGTGCTATTTGGATGCATGCAGCACCTGGTGAAATTCTCTCTTCTTCACAACAGTTAAAGCTGCAGGAGCTATACTAGAGTGACCAGATACAAAAAAGGGCAGGGCTCCTACAGCTTTGACTGTTGTGATGAAGAGGGCATTTCACCAGGTGCTGCATGTGTACAATGACACCTGCTGAAATCCCAATTTCTATACAACTGTTAAAGTAGGGTGACCAGATAAAATCCAGGTCAGGGCTACTGTCACTTTAACAGTTGTAGAGAAAAGGGAATTTCAGCCAGTGTCATTTGTATGCAATTAGTTCCTGGTGAAATTCCCTCTTCATCACACCAGTTAAAGTTGCAGGGGCCCTGCCTTTTTTTGTATCTGGTCACTCTAGTATAGTGCCTGCACCTTTAACTGCTGTGATGAAGAGGGAATTTCACCAGGAACTAATTGCATACAAATGACACTGGTTGAAATTCCCATTTTTCTACAACTGTTAAAGTTACATGAGCCCTGACTTGGATTTTATCTGGTCAGCCTATGTTAAAGATACAGGAGCCCTGTCCTCCTTTCCGTATGGTCACCCTAATATAGGGCTCATATCCTAGGGTGACCAGATAAAATCCAGGTCAGGACTCATGTAACTTTAACAATTCTAGAGAAAAGGGAATTTCAGCCAGGGTCATTCGTATGCAATTAGTTCCTGGTGATATTCCCTCTTCATCACAACAGTTAAAGGTGCAGGCACTATACTAGAGTGACCATATACAAAAGAAGGCAGGGCCCCTGCAACTTTAACAGTTGTGATGAAGAGGGAATTTCACCAGAAACTAATTGCATACAAATGACACTGGCTGAAATTCCCTTTTCTCTCCAACTGTTAAAGTTACATGAACCCTGACCTGGATTTTATCTGGTCAGCCTATCATATCCAGTTGGTAGCAATGTGCAGTCAGGAAGAAGAAAAGAAGCTTTCTCAGTAATTTCATTACAGAAATGTATCTCCCTAGGGCAGCCAGGCCCGAGATGGTACCCTCCAGAAGCATTGGATTACAACTCCCATCATCCCCCAGTTTGCTTGGCTGGGGGTACTGGGAGTTGTAGTCCACCTCTGGAGGTCCCTAGCTTGGCGAAGACCGCCCTGGAGATTGGTCAACCCAATGGAGGAGCAGCAGCAGAAGATTAAGAAAGCCTGATCATTCTGAAGGGGGAAAGATTCACTCTGCCTAATGGATCCTGCTTCTGGGCTGCTCTTTATGCGCCTGTGATTCCCTGGAATATAAACCTCTCTCCTCCCTTGTCAAGAAAAAGCCTCCCAGTCTGCCTCAATGCAACTCTGGAATCAGCCGTGCACACCATCATCCCCTCGGTGCCCAATTTACATAATGGGGAAGCCATTGATTGCAAGGAGGCTCCACTCGCATGTTGCAGGCATGAGTAATTCACCCCACTTGCTGCCTCCTTGCCTTTCTCATCCGCAGTCAAGGCACCAGCCTGACGGTAAGAGCATTTCGGCTGCCCAGAGTGTGCAGAAACTAGGGCTACCTCTACAAGAGGCATTTAAAGCTCTTTCAAGGCGCATTAAAATTTTTACCTCTACAAGAACGGAGCGCAAATCGGGCGTAGAGGCGTGTTTTCTCTCCGATTATGCGCATTATCGAATGCGCGTTAAATAGCGAGTTTTATTTTGCTCCAGCCGTTAAAGCGCATTTTGACTATGTGAACAAGCGATTCTCCGCATGTCAACAGTTTAAATCGCGTTTCGGTTGTCCAGTAATGCGCTTCGCCGCCTCTCGTACAGAGGTATTAGGCGTAAATGCACTTCTGCGAATATGCGCATAATCGCCTAACCAGGCGTAAAGGCGAATTCTTGTAGATGAGGCCTAGGAATCATTTGCAGCTCTGAAGTTGCTGCCTTCTTCTCAGGAGCCAGCTTGAAACGTCTGGGACATGCAGAGGAATAGTGTAGTGTGTAGAATCATTTGAGCATTTTGAATTTTCCCCTGGATGTCCAGTAGCCGGGCTTTCTTTCACATGCCCTCATGGGGCCAAAGGCGTATTTCTGCCTTGAATAAAAGAGCACATTACAACAGGCCCACAGGTGTATTCCTACTGTCGAAAAGGAGACTGCCCCTTTAAGATGCTGAGATGGAAGGGTGGGGAGGGGGAAGCCGCCACAAAGCTGAGAAAAGAGACTTCCTTGCTAAGAAAATAAGTCATCCTTATTTCCAGAAATGCCTTTGAAATGCTGAAATGCAACATGTCTGCCTGCAAATGAGGACATTTGGGTTTCTTTTTCGGGACAGGGTTGATGTCAGCGGCACATTTAGCTACATTTCCCTTTCTTGCATTCTGAGGTGTGTGTGGCGTCGGAGATCTCTAGAGAGAAGCCCGAAAGGTTATTTCCAGCTGCAGAGAGAAAATGAGCTGCCTTTGAAAGCACACAAATTTTGAACTTTTATTACCATTTTTTAAACAGGCCTGTTCTCATTTTCTTTCAAATTTTGGTAAAAGCCATCTATATACTTTATTTAGGCTTGTTGAAGAAGGTGATCGATCCCTCATTGGTTTGGTTAAGTTCTGAGCAGCGGTTCAAACGTTATGAAGGTTTGCTTGTCCCATTAAAGCCGACGGCAGCAACTGATGGCAAAGTTATGCCGTGCGTGCTCAGTTTCATTCCGAAGCAAGAATGCTGCCAGTGCTCCAGTGCTTGCTGAGAGCTTCCTTATTGCAGAGGACTGGGGCCACAATGCGGGGGGGGGGCAATGGGTTAAGGCTCCCCTACACACCCGCAGGCTAGGGTCCTGATCAATCTTGGGTCCTTTTCACTTTTGAGAAAACAGAAGAAAGACATAGCCGTTAGATACACCTTCAATGTAATGTGCAGTTTGAGCATCAGGGAATTGAGGAGGGGGGATTGGATTGCCCAAGTGGGGGAACAAGAGGATCGGGGCCCTACACCCAGTGCCAGATTTAGGAACAAGCCAAGTAAGCCATAGCTTAGGGCCTCATATTATGAGCAGCTTCTAAATATATTGGAGATAACTAATAGGTAACATAACTAAGATTGTATCGCTTTGGCTTAAATATGTTGGAAAATCCATTGTGAATTACAGGAGAATTGTGTTATTTAATATTGGAGCCAGCATAAAAGAACTTCAAAACAACTTAATTTATCAGTCCATTTATATGCATCTTCAAAGAAGGCTAACACTATTTAGCTACAACCACCTCCTAATGTTGGGTGGTACCCTTTCATTACCATTCCTATTACAATGTAATACACCTTTTAATCTATATTTTTATGGTCTGGGACCTCTGAATCTTGATGTGGCTTAGGGTCTCAGTATGTTTTGCCGGTAATCCAGCCCTGCTCACACCACCTTTGAGCCCAAGGCTTTGATGCTATAACCTGCCTGGAATCCTGATGATTAGCCCTGGTACAGGTGTGAGAATAATAGTGCTCTCTAGCATGTGCAGAGTGTACGGCCGAATAACTAAAATCATCCTACAGTTATAGCGGAATTGGAGCTTTCCTAACCCTCCTTCTTTCTTTCCTTCCTTCCTTCCTGCAGAGCCAGCTGTCTCAGGCGCTGAACGGACTCTCAGACAGAGCGAAAGAGGCCAAAGAGTTCCTGGTGCAGCTCCGGAACATGGTGCAGCAAATCCAGGTACTGGGTTGAATCTACCAGCCAGGAAGAAGCAGAGTCGGAAGTAGGAGCAGGGCCAGGGTGAGCCATTCCCATGCCGGTGATGGAGAGGCCAAATGATCCCTTGGCCACTAATTCACCACAGACCTGGCTGGCCAGATTAAATCCAGGTCAGGGCTCGTGTAACTTTAACAGTTGTAGACAAAAGGGAATTTCAGCCATTGTCATTTGTATGCATTTAGTTCCTGGTGATATTCCCTCTTCATCACAACAGTTAAAGTTGCAGGGGCCCTGCCTTCTTTTGTATATGGTCACTCTTGTATAGTGCCTGCACCTTTAACTGTTGTGATGAAGAGGGAATTTCACCAGGAACTAATTGCATACAAATGACACTGGTTGAAATTCCCTTTTCTCTACAACTGTTAAAGTTACATGAACCCTGACTTGGAATTTATCTGGTCACCCTACCACAGACCCTCCCCTTGTGCCCCCAGAAGCCAGATCAGTCTCTTCCACACCCCCATCTCCACCCTAGCCCGTGGGTAGGGTGACCAGATAAAATCCAGGTCAGGGCTCATGTAACTTTAACAGTTGTAGAGAAAAGGGAATTTCAGCTGGTGTCATTTGTATGCAATTAGTTCCTGGTGAAATTTCCTCTTCTTCATAACAGTTAAAGGTGCAGAGGCCCTGCCTTCTTTTGTATATGGTCACTCTAGTATAGTGCCTGCAACTTTAACTGTTGTGATGAAGAGGGAATTTCACCAGGAATTAATTGCATACAAATGACACTAGCTGAAATTCCCTTTTCTCTACAACTGTTAAAGTTACATGAGCCCTGACTTGGATTTTATCTGGTCAGCCTACCCGTGGGCCATCCTTAGTTCAAGCCTGTGAATGGTGACTTGCTTCTGGTGAGGAAAGGATCAGCTTTAGGCAAGCAAAAGGGGGATATTTTCCACACATTAAAACATAAAATACAAACAATAAAACAATGAATATAAACAGCATATAATAAAACAAAAATAAAATCAAGAGCAAAGAGTAAAATCACCCCAACACATCAAACCTAAGTAAATCCAGCAGCAACAGAAGTGCAGTGATCTAAAAGCACCAAAACACAGTTCTTAAAATGCCTGGGAGAATAAAAAGGTCTGCATCTGGTGCTGGAGAGACCATATCATGCGAGCCAGGCAAGCTTCTCTGGGGAGAGCATTCCACAGATGGGGAGCCACCACTGAAAAGTCCCTCTCCATAGCCGCCACTTCATTGGGAAGGAACACCTGGAGGAGGGTCTCAGATAATGTCCTTAGGTAAATATGGGAGGAGATGCTCCTTCAGGTCACCTGGCCCCCAGCTGTATAGGTCTTTAAAGGTTAAAACCAGCATTTTGAATTGGGCCCAGAAACAGTCCTGCAGCCAGTGTAGATGCAGAAGTACTGGCATAATATATTCACAGCATCCATTTATTTATTTCATGTATAATAACATTTTATCTGCAGTTTGAGCTCTCAAAAGGGCCTGAATCAGCTCATATTAAAACAATCAAAACATAATAAGACAAATTCTGTTGCTAGCGTGGGCAAGCGGGCCCTTAGCTGGGTTTTTTTTGTGTGTGCATGTGTTTTCTTATGGGCGAGTAACTTTAAGAGATATATTTGCAAGCTCTCTGGATGGCACTCCCAATCTTTCCTCTCCTTGCCTCATGATATTACAGGGCTGCAGCCAAAGTGAGGCCTAGATCCACAGGGGAGATTCCAGGCCCTGTCCTTGAGAGTTCACCTTTCTTTCTTTCATTTATATCCCACCTCGTCCCCAAAACGGGATTCGTTTCAGCCAAACAAGTGCAAAGAAACTGCAACAGCCTTCACCAGCCCTGTGCCCTACAGATGCATTGGGCTACACCTCCCATGCGGGCTGGGGACGATGGGAGTTGTAGTCCAACACATCTAGGGAGGCACTGAATTGGGGAAGGCTGCAGCAGAACAAATGACAAGTGCTCCTTTATTTATTATTTATTTATTTATCGCATTTATATACAGCCCCATAGCCGGAGCTCTTTATTCATTTCAATAAAATTATCATTAAACCGAGCCGCATTTGACACCATGAAATTGCTTCCAACAGATTTGCCCCTGTCTTCCTTCTGTTCTGCCTGTTCTATATCTATCCCCCCCCGCCCCATGTAGGGTGACCATATGGAAAGGAGGACAGGGCTTCTGTGTCTTTAACAGTTGAAGCGAAAAGGCAGCAGGCGTCATTTATACGCATGCAGCACCTGGTGAAATCCCCCCTTCGTCACAACAGTGAAAGCTGCAAGAGTTATACTAGAGTGAGCAGATACAAAAGAGGGCAGGGCTCCTGCAGCTTTCATTGTTGTGATGAAGAGGGGACTTCACCAGGTGCTGCCTGCGTACAAATGACCCCTGCTGCCTTTTCGATTCAACTGTTAAAGACACAGGAGCCCTGTCCTCCTTTCCAGGTGGTCACCCTACCCATGCAAAATGCCATTCTCTCCCCCGCGCGGAACCTCTGGCTGGCGGTACATCAGCCTCCACTGGAACACGGCCTTTATGGGAAGGGGAGGGGGAACATGGGCGCTAAAGCTCCGGCATCTGCAAGATGACTCTTCCTTTCACAGAGCCCACCCCCCCTCCGCATCCCCCGCTGAGCCTGATAACACCTCAGTAAATACACTCTCGTTGGGTAAATGCCTAGCAACCCCTCCGGCAGAATCTGGGCTCTCAGCTGGGATTGATCGAAAGCGTGGCTGCTCCATGGATGCTTTCCTTTCCTTTCCAGCAATGCTGGCTCTTCAACTCCCCCATCTCCACACACGCACAAACACACACACAGACACACCGGCAGTGTTCCGAATGAGCTGGAGTGTAATCCATCAGGCCAAGCCAGGGCTGTTGCCACATTAAACTCCCCGGTCCCTTCCCCTCCCATCCCCAACCACTCTGCCTCTAAGCACGTTGCTCCTTTATTCAATTCGTCTCCTAGGAGCATATTTCCCTGCAAGCCCCCTCACCCCACTTTGCAGGCAGTCAATGTAAATAATCCCTCCGGGGATCCAGGATTCCCCCACCACCAACAACAGAGCAGCCTGCAGTGAATGGAGGCAAGCTAAAGCTCCCATCAAGGCTTTCGGTTCCCAGTAATGTCTTTGGAAAGCAGGCCAGCCTGAGGGGGATCTCTTGCTTTCTCTACAGCATTTCTGCCCCACTCTTCAGCCAAACAGAAGGCTCCAAAATAAGATAAGAACATCTAAGGTCCTCCTCTGGGTGCCTCTTCCGAGGGAAGCTCGGAGGTTGGCAACAAGGGAGAGGGCCTTTTCAGTGGTGGCCCCCCAATTGTGGAACAGAGCAGGATGACTCTGATAGCTACACAAAACGAGGTTGAGGGTTGCAGGAGATCCTTGGACTGCAGGTTCCCCATCAAAGGGGGCCATGTACGCCTTGCCCAAAAAAGAGGAATTGCATCACCAAAAAGGAGGACACCAATTTGCATAAGATCAGCATATGCAAATTTAGATGTATAGGTGGCAATTTAGAAATAACAAGTCTAATTTAGACAGAAATACGATTCATCTCACCATAGTGGAGAAGGCTGAGTAGGTGGCCTGTGTGCCTGCTTCTCAGTCTCCTGACCAGGTGCAAAGCACTGATGGGCAACATCAAAGCCACCCCTGCTGCTCTGTGACCTTAAACCAGACTTGGGCTGAGTTCAGACGACACTTCAGGCAACGGAGGGGTGGGGGGTGGGGGGAAGAGGCAACTTCAATCAATAACATTTATTGCATTAGTCCTCGGACCACAGCAGATTACAAAAGTTTGTAATACAGTGATCATCAATTGGAATTAATCATTCAAATAATTAAGGTTAATACATAAAGGTTAGTTAAGATGAAAACATATACTGCTAGTTAAAATCAGTCATTAAAATTGAAACTAAAGCATATACTTAAAATAAGAAGCTTTACTTATGAAGTATGTAACGTTATAAACATATCAGAATGTGCAACTGTCCGTTGTGTTGATTATTGTGTTGTGAGGGGGGGAGACACACAACGGATGGTATATTATGTAACAACGGAGAGAAACAACAGGCTGCTATATTGTTTATTGGAGTCCCGTTGCTTCTCATGAGGCCGGGACTTTCAGCCGCACAACGGGGGAAGGGGCAATGTGTCATGAATCCGGCACCGCAAAAAATAACGAACCCTCATTTGCCTCTTACCCCCCTCTGTTTCCTAAAGCGTCGTCCGAACCCAGCCTTGGTCTGGGCAGCCCACCAAGCAGAGGACACCTTCGAATAAGGGAGTGGCCTCTGCCAGTGCCCCAAAATTCCAGACTGTCCTCTGGGAAGTAGATCTACGGAGAGAGAAGGCATCGCAAGATGCCGGAAAAGAGAGCTTTGTTTTCTAACAAACTCGATGCATTTCGGCCCTGAGTTTTAAAGTCTCTTTCCCGGGAACTCAAGTTATTGAGAGCTGCCAGTTACTGAGATGAAGAGAGATATCATTCTGGGTTTGAATAAGGAGGAGGAGGAAGAGACTAAAAATATCAGGGCCACAACACATTGAAGTTTATATTTTCCAGCATCTTGAGACGCGTTCTTTCTGTGTGGATTTATGGTGTGAGCTCCCCAGCTCCTCTGCATTCATCTTCTCTAAAGTAGGAGCTCCATCACACCAGTGATCAAGTGCACTCTCGCCATGCCTGGTGTGTGGATTGGCAGCACGGTACTCACATGACGCCGTGCCTGTCCTGCTGACACCCCGCCTCCTCTCCAGCCTTTCCTACAACGCTAAAAGTCTGGATGATTTTCCCTAAGTGCATTTAATGCGCCCTTAAGTCTCCGTGTAGTTTTAAAGGAACTGGAGGCTTGAATGGATTGCATCAGGTCCTGGCAGGGGAAAGTGATCCCTCCCAGCAGCCAGCTCCAAGCCTCAATATAAAACCCAAACCTTGCATTCCAGGCCTGAAAGCTTTTTTTAAAAAAAAATCATACAAGGCCTGAATCTCTGCAGAGACAGGATTGTCCTCCCTCGATGCCCCCAAAGAGCCAGGCTAAAGGATCCTTCCATTTTTGCCGGGCAGAAAGGCGGTCTGGTTGAAGTGCTCACCTGACAGGACCTGACTGGGGGGAGAAAGAGAAGGGGAGGGGTGGAGTGGAGTGGAAGAGCGAAAGAGCGAAGGAGCTGCTCTTCAGGTGAAAGGGATCATGAACTTGACGAGCTTTTGCCTCAGGCAAAACAACCTCGGAGGCAAACCAGATTTGGGGAGGGGGGTTAGGTGTGATGGAGTTCTAAGACAACGGGGTACCCTCTTTCTGGGTAGCCCTAGGGGCTCACAAACCAACATGCATCCCCGGAGAGGCAGCGGAGCATGGCAGATGGCAGCAGGAGCAAATGGGGCAAAAATATGCCTTGAGGTGCAGAAGGCAAGTTTTCTTCTGTTTGGTTGGACTACTGGGAAGCGTTGAGCGATCTGACGGATTCGGCTCCTTCCCACTCCCCACGATCTGTGGAACGGGAGAGCAAAGCTGCCGGGGGAGGGGGGGGAACGGAAGGAGACCGGGGTGGGTTGGGGACTGACGGGGCGCTGTTTCAGCCTGCCCTGCGGCCGCGACTGACAGGCGTTTCGCCCTACAGGAGAACAGCGTGGAGTTTGAAGCCTGCCTGGTCGCCCAATGTGACGCGCTCATCGATGCTCTTAATCGGAGGAAAGCCCAGCTGTTGTCGAGGGTCAATAAAGAACATGAACACAAGTTGAAGGTGAGCCTGGGATGATGGAGCACAGCCTCCCCCAACCTGGGCCCCTCCAGATGTGTTGGGACCACAACTCCCATCATGCACAGCCTGTGCATGATGGGAGTTGTGGTCCCAACACATCTGGAGGGGCCCAAGTTGGGGGAGGCTGGCGTAGCATCCTGGATTGTCTTGTCCAGGAACAGGTGATGGGTTGGGGAGAGGGTGGCAGAGATGTTTGGGAGCGGGCTCTGCTCCGCCAGCTGGTTTCTCAGGTGATGTCCCGGTCTGGCAGCCGAAGTCTCAAGCCCGGCCTATTGACAATGCGGCCCAGGAGCCTTACTCCATGCGCCACCTCAGCGACGGGCGAAAGGGCACCTGGTCCCATGATCTCCGTCCACCGTTGCAAAAGGCCAGAAGATGCTGTTGCGTCTCTTGCCACAGCAGGGATTGTGCTGCACGAGAAGCCGATGGCCGGAATCGCTAGCCCGGCCCTTGGCCTCGCTCTGCCCCTCCTCCTCACTGGGGCCGGGGTGGGGGGTGGGGACTGCATTGTGTGGTTGCTTCAAGAACATTTCTCTTCCCCGGAGCCCATTTTGTCTCTGCAGCAAAGCAATTGACAGTGTGTGTGCGTGGGGGGGCGCGCGAATCTCTTTCAGTCCGAGTTCGATTTTGGGGAATGCTCTTGGACGCTGCATCCGAGGGGTGGGCACGGTCGACAGCAAAGGGGAAAAGCCCCACTAGGCAAAAAGAGCGGGGCCAAAAATACCAGCATCTTTTAGCCTGACACTCTTACTGGCAGTAGCCTTAGGTGAGGCATTTCAGCCTTTTAGAAATGGGGTGAAGTCACACAAAATCAGGAAAACGCCAGACGATCAGCGGTTTGGAGAAAGGGGTTAAGGGCCAGGGGATAGGGAAGGGGGTGTGGCTCTTTGGGGAACGCCAGAGGGATTGATTAGGGCTCCAGGGAAGCTGGATTTGGCCCACGGGTCTAGGAGGCAACACCCTGATTTACAGTGTGTGGCTCACAGGAAACCCCTGCCACACACACACTTTGTTGCCTGCCATGCAAGGAAATGACTGTTCTGATTTTGTACAACTTTGCAAAGGCCCGTTGCATTTTTGAAGGTTGCTGGAGTTCTGCTTTCAGCCCTCTTTCTCCTGAAACTCCAGAACTTATTAAATCCCTAGAGGTGTGTGTATTGGGGGGGGGTGTTTCCAGGGGGGTGGCTGGCTGGCTGGCTGGCTGGCTCTATCGTATCTCATGTACATGCACACGTGAGAACATGAACCACCAGATGGTTCCAATCCTGCCATCTCATGTTCAAGCTAGCAGGGAAGAGCCCACAGTAACTCAGTGTTAGAGGCCCTCCTTTGCAAGGAGAGGTCCCAGGTCCGATCCCCTGCCTCTCCAGGTGGGGCCCATAAAGACTCCTGCCTAGGGTGACCCAATGGAAAGGAGGACGGGGCTTCTGTATCTTTAACCGTTGTATTGAAAGGGGAATTTCAGCAGGTGTCGTTTCTATGCATGCAGCACCTGGTGAAATTCCCTCTTCATCACAACAGTTAGAGCTGCAGGAGCCCTGTCCTCTTTTGTATCTGGTCACTCTAGGCATGGCTCCTGCAGCTTTAACTCTTGTGATGAAGGGGGGATTTCACCAGGTGCTGCAGGCAGACAAATGACACCTGCTGAAATTCTCTTCTCAGTGCAACTGTTAAAGATACAGGAGCCCGGTCCTCTTTTCCAGATGGTCACCCTACTCCTGCCTGAAACCCTGGAGAGCTGCTGCTGATAGTCAGTGTTGACAATACTGGACTTGATGGGCTAAGGCAGTCTAAGGCAGCTTCCCTGTTTGTTTTGAATGGTTTTTCTAGAGCAGCTTTCCCCAACCGGGTGTCCTCCAGATGTTTTGCACTACAACTCATTGACTAGGCTGACTAGGACTGATGGGAATTGAAATCCAAAACATCTGGAGGGTGCCAGGTTGGGGGACACTGTTCTAGTTCACCTTTGACCAATGGAAAAGCAAACACCGGCTCAGTTCAGACAACCCGTTAGTCAACGCAGCGTGAAAACTCCACTCAACGGTTGAGTTTTTAGGGGGCATTCCCCACACAACATGTTCTAACTCCACTGTTATGTGACTGTGGGCTCCCGTGGAGTCGAGTAAAATCCATTGCGATGTTTGATTGACAGTTACTCCACCCTCTCTCCTCCCCCGGTCCTCCTGATGGTATCCCATCAGCTACTGCTGCAAAAAAAACCCAATCCCAGCAGCTCTTTTAGAGTGGTGCTCACTCCTTCGCCACTCTTGCCAGGGAACTCTTTAGCCAGCGGGAAAAGTCCACTCAACGCAACAGAAAACTCCATGGAGCCTGTCACACAACACGCAACACAACCGTTGTGCAGGAACGTTCCTCTGCACAGCGTGGATATTCCGCATGGAGTGTTTTCCACCCCCCACTCAAAAACCTCCACCGTTGCATGGAGTTTTCCCACCAGACATTTCTCAACGGTGGTGTAAAAACTCCACCATGGAGTTTGCTTTTAAATGATTGCAAGACAGACTTTGTTGCCAAGCAAATTAATACAGCAAAGCGGCATGTAAAGAAGAGTCTTCAGCAATGTGAAAGTGTGTGCGTGCGCGCTGCTCAGGCAGTGGAGGCTGGTGACTCCGATGTCAGTGGGGCAGGGAATCCATTTCAGGTTTCAGTCAGAACCAGTCAGAACTCCTAAAGGAGCTTTCCAAGGTGTGCAGCTGTGTCCGTCTGTGGCAGCAAACCAGTAAACACGAGTGGGCTTGTCCTTAGAGACACTCATGCCTGCCTTCCCTATCTGGAGGGCGTACTTTACCTCGCTGGCCTTTCTGGAATTGCTCCTTGGACTGACACTTTGACGGGACCCCTGAACTGGAAGGTCCTCCTCTCCCCCTCCCGAAAAGATATCTGAGCCCGACGAAGCAGTGACCATGATTTCAGGACTGGGATGAATTAGAAGAAGATACGGCAGGCCACGTGTGGGAAGGGCCTGGAAATTGCCATGGCGACAGTTGCCATAGGAACACCCTAGGATGTGAGGGAGGGACTGCAGCCTGGCTTGCTATGGACCAGGCGACAGATAAGCCCAGAGGAGTGACCTTGAAGGGGGCGGGGGCGGCTGATGGACGGCTATGCAGTTTCCCGACGAAAGGTCATGACTCCCTTCTAGGAGGTGGTTTGTGGCTGCATAAGAGAGTTGATTGAGGGGAAATTGGCTGGAGGGGGAAGGAGTGTGTAATCTCTGCCGGATGCTACAACGGCACCTCTGCAAGACGGCAAAGGCAATTTGTTGCTTGAACTGGTTGGCCTGAGCCAGAGGTCCTTCCCTGGGATTGCAGAAGGCTGCAATATGATGCTTTCCGGTCCGGTTAACCCGGAGACATTTTGTATATTCAGCAGAAAGCAGCTTTCCCAAGACGTTCATCTGCCTCCTTTCTCTGCACGCACGGAGGCATCAGCCGTTGCGCTTGGGGCAATCCAAGGATGTCCCCGGCCTTCCATTTGGCCATTATCTCCCTGAGCATTGCCGGCTTTTTCAAATCAGAACTGAGCCCGTCTTGCACTGGAAGACAGTCAAGCTCGGTGCGGCAGGGCAGAGATGTTCCTAAGGACACCAAGCGTGTCCAAGATCACCGCGGGTGGTTCACAGTCCCTGAAACCAGACCAGCCTGAGCCCACTTAAGGGATTTGTGCCTAGGCTGAGCTTTCACTCAGGGATAACCCGGACCTTGCAGGTCGCAAGTCAGAATGGTAAAAATTCAACAGGTGTAGCTGTCATAACCTTCCAGTATGCAGCAGAGGATTCTGATGAGGACGAGACACTATTCCTCAGGGATAGGACCATCAGTGCCTTATTCAGGGGTGCAGCCAGGGGGCGCAGCCCTGCCCTCGTCCTCTGGCTCAGAAGATTAGCCCCTGGCAGGTAGCTAAGCTGGCCGGGGATCATGGGAGTTGTAGTCCAGCACATCTGGAGGGCAAAGAGTTGGCAGAGGCCATGTGTGCACATCTTTTGCCTGCAATGAAATCCTCCCGTTCATTAGCTAGCTTAATTTTCCTGGTCGAATGCCAAGGAGTGACTTGGCGACAGTGCATGGCGGATGGGAATAAAATGCTCCTGGCACAGTCCTGATTAGGGAAGAGAGCATGGGCATCTCCCTCCGCCCACCGGCCTTCTCCTCTTGCCCACCTACAGAGCTGGGTCTGCTCCTTCCATGGGGAACAGAGCTTCTGGCAATGGTCCCATTGTGCTTTCACAGCCAGAGTCCTGTTCAGCGGGATTAGCAGCTGGGAATGCAGTCATTAATCTTCCCCCCAACGGTTCCATGCATAAGAGAAGCTTCTTGAAGATCACATTAAGTCAACCTGCTAGTTAAAGGTTGGGGGAGTCACAAGGGAGGGAGGGGCTGCCCCCTACAGCAGCGGTCTGTAAAATGACTGCCCCCCCAGCCACACCTCCAGGGAGAATCCAACAATGCGGGCAATTGTGCTGACCCATATCCACAAACCACCTCTGACTGGTTTTCATCTCCATCAGAAGCAGGAATTTGTAAAGCCAATGGGTCTTAATTGCCCATTCAAGACCAACATACTTTGCATTACATCAGGGGCAAGTCAAAAGGATATACAGTGGTTGCAAAATCCCTCCTTCCCACCCCGTTACTGTGAGACTTGCAGCTAAGCTCAGAGGGAAAAGGAAGTCTGAGCCAAGTGAGGTGCCAGAAGACATCAGCATCCCTGCCAATAATAATGTAAAAAGTGCCGGTGCTGCAGCCCTGTGAGCCCTAGTAAATCAGGTTGTGCGAAGGGGCACTTTGGAGCACATGGCCTTCCTCTGGCAGAGTGTTCCATACAGAGACACAACATCAACCAGAAGGATTGACTGAACAGTCTATGATCTTGGTCTCTCTTTCTCTCTCTCTCTCTTCCTTCCACTTAGCATTGTGTTTTCTTTATATATGGGCAAAACCTTTTCCTGTACCTTGATGAAAATTTGGTAGGGCTGCCAGTGTAGGGTGACCCTATGGAAAAGAGGACAGGGCTCCTGTATCTTTAACAGCTGTAGAGGAAAAGGAATTTCAGCAGGTGTCGTTTGTATGCAGGCATCACCTGGTGATATCCCCTCTTCATCACAACAGTGAACGCTGCAGGAGCCCTGCCCTCTTTTGTATCTGGTCACTCTAGTAAAGCTCCTGCAGCGTTCACTGTTGTGCTGAAGAGGGGATTTCACCAGGTGCTGCATGAATACAAATAACACCTGTTGAAATTCCCCTTTTCAATACAACTGTTAAAGATACAGGAGCCCTGTCCTCCTTTCTATATGGTCACCCTATGCCAGGGGCAGCAAAGATGGCCTCCAAGGCTGGATTCAATCAGCATGGTGCTAGTTGGCCATACCTAGGGTAAATGTATGAGTCACCAAGGTGCCCTATGATGCCAACCCACTACACCAGGCTTGCTTTAGGCATGGGACATGCTGGTCAAACATAGGCTGACCATATGAAAAGGAGGACAGGGCTCATGTAATTTTAACAGTTATAGAGAAAAGGGAATTTTGGCCAGCATCATTTGTATGCAAGTCATACCTGGTGAAATTCCCTCTTCATTACAACAGTTAAAGCTGCAGGGGCTCTGCCTTCTTTTGTGTATGGTCACTCTAGTATAGTGCCTGCAACTTTAATTGCTTTGATGAAGAGGTGATTTCACCAGGTACTAATTGCATACAAATGACGCTGGCTGAGATTCCCTTTCTCTTGAACTGTTAAAGTTACATGATCCCTATCCTCCTTTTCATATGGTCAGCCTAGTCAAACACTATTTTCAAAAGACCTCTGCAGGTGATCAGTTCAGAGCAGGGATGGGTGAGAAATTTGTTCAGTGCGAACTGACTGAATTTGCACTTCCTGAACCTAACCACAAGCCAGAATGCATTTAAGACGTTGAAAACTGTACTTCCCTGATGTTTCTGATGCAATTCAGAAAACCAAAACGTGTACAGAAATGCGTACGTTTCAAAAAGCATGCACAAAAAAATGCATACATTTGAAATGCTGTACGCAAAAAGTGTGTGCTGGTGGGGGGAGACCCCGCACAAAATGCTTTATTCAATAGAAAAATCACTTCAAAAGATGTGCACACAAATGCATTTTAAAAATATGCTCAAAATTGCATATATTTTGAAAAATGCGCACAAAAATATGAGCACATTTTTGTGCAGACCGGAAAAATCAATAATTCACAATCCGCTGAAGAAACGAGACAGGATGAACTTATCAGTGGAAGAATGAGAAGTTGAGCAAAAGCAAGGTTGTCAGATTTGCCGGTGTTTAGTTCAGCCCTCTGGCAAGAGGGATCTGTAAAAGATCTCACACAGAAGGATGATTATTAGATGCCATTTCAGGTTCCTTCTAAAGTGATGGCTGATATAATAATAATAATAATAATAATAATAATAATAATAATAATAATATATTTATTTATTACCCGCCTCTCCCTCCGGATTGAGGCGGGGAACAACATCATCATAAAACACACAAGGGGCATTTAAATATTCTTTCTTTTTCTTTTTGCAGTTTATAATGGGATACCCTGCGTTACACCGGTTCAAATGCTAACGTTTTCAGGCTCTTAGTAATTCCACAGCTGCTATTTACTTGAAAAGAAAAGGCTGCACATCAGTCCAAAGAGTTGTTGTGTGCCTCCATATCAGACCAAGAGCGCAAAAAACATGCATCCATCCTACTTCAGCGCTCCTACTGATGGTGCTGTGATGGAGCAAAGTCTCCAAATGACTTCAGATAAATCACCTCTGGCACAAGACAGGACATGAGACTGTGCCCAATTAGCTCTAATTTTCTCAAGCAAGTTTGACGAGTGGTTTAACAAACTTAAAGGATTGTATGTGTGATCTTTGGCATTTCTCATCTCTTCCATCAAAGCTCTGGCTCTATGGCTGGGGTGACCAACTAGTGGTGCTCCAGGGATTTTGGCCTATGACTCCCATCAGCCACAGCCAGCATTGCCAATGGTGAGGGATGCTGGGAACTGTAGGCCAAAACATCTGGAGGGCCACAAGTTGCCCACCCCTGCTCTGTTGGGCTAAAAATTGGGCTGCAAATATTTTGGATTTCTGAAAACAAACAACAACCCCTGAGTTTTGTCCATCCCTACTCAGTGATTTTTAAAAAAATGTTCTTCACATAGGGTTAGAGGCCCTTTGGATGGCTGAGGGTATCAGGGCTTCAGTGAGCCCTGGCACAGGTCACACCCTATCCTCATTGGCTACAGTTCTGCTCCCCCGCAGCCACTCCGTGCTCAAGAGATCTCTAACGCGCCACTGGGAACGGCCTTGTGCCGGCCCCAGTGTGCACAGGCCGACCTGATGAGCCAGTATTGAATTTTCTGTGTCCTTGATGCACTTTCCTTAATGCACCTGCAAGAAATTGGTCGGCGCTCTATGATTCATACAGATGGGGCTGTGCCGAGCAGATGGCGGCTCCTTCGATAATATTCTGAAAGCGCTGACTTTGAGCAGACAGGCAAGAGATTTCATTATCCGGAGAGAGCCAGAACCTCCGCTTAAGCTGTAAAGAAGATAAGGAGATAAAAGATTTGTTCCCCCCCCCCCCCCCACAATCCCATATTTGTGATCTTACATTCCAACACAGCACTCCTCTCCTAGAGAAGCATCCCTGGGGAGACTTGCAATGGAAGAGGGGACATCCCCATGCCTTGGTTATGCGTTTTTAGACTGGAGATTTCACAGTAGTCCTCCCGTGGCTCAGAAAGAAGGGCAGCACACTTTTGGTTCCGCAAAGGCAATTCAGATCATTTCGTTGGAGAAGCAATGAAAAATGAAAGACCAATAGCTAGATTTCTGATTGGGCTAGATCTGGCCAACGGCTTCCTTTTCAGATCAGGTTTCGAATTGAGCAGGAACAAATATTCAGAGGTTCGCTGGATTTTCCCATTTGCCCATTCGTAACTTGAGTGAGACATTTGAAAAATTCAACTGCTTTAGGATTTATTGGCAATTTTTGATTGCATTGGCTTTGACTGGCTTCAACTACAAACTCTCATGAGCTGCCCACTGCCAAAGATGGCGACCATCACGTGCTATCTTGCAAATGCTGTCAGGTTTATTATTATAGGTCAGCTATGGATATTGTCAGACGTTAAAATAGTATTACACGCTTGTTATCAAATGCTGTCAAGTATATATGGTTGACAAATGGTTTGTTCCAACGGTCTTCCGGGGAAACCTGGAGTTTCCTTGGAAGCTGATTTGGGGTCCATCAAAGGGAGTATTGATTCTGGGCAAACAGACTTCCTGTTCCCTGGAAGACAGTTTATCTTCCACTCCTGATCTTCCTTTGCAAGATGCAGCCGCTATGAAAATGTTTGGTTGTGTTCTAGGGTGCCCTAGTTGATATAGGGAGATGGTGAGGCCCATGTGCTGCAACCTATGACAGCTTTGTCTTTCTGATGTGTTGACATGCAAATTCCATCATTCCCAGCCAGCATGGCCAATAATGAGGGGAGTTGCAACACATCGGGAGGGCACAAGGTTGGAAAAAGCTGACCTAGGACACGACCCACATCCTCCAAAGCAGAGAAGTGGCAATGGGGAGTCGTTTCTGAACTGCCAGGTCTGAATGCTTTTTCCATCTCTGTCTCTTCTTGCAGGTGGTGCGGGACCAGATCTCCCACTGCACGGTGAAGCTGCGCCAGACGACGGGACTCATGGAGTACTGCTTGGAGGTCATCAAGGAGAATGACCCCAGTGGATTCCTTCAGGTTGCTGCTTGATTCTTCCTGTTCCCTATTCTTAGGGGAAGTATGGGTTTCCTGTTCTCATTGCTGTGCGCGCTGCATGTGGCTCGCTTTCTTGAGTAATATATTGGGATGTTCATAATGGATCTGTTCCATGACCCTAATTCCCGCATTTCTCTTTAAGTAACTTGGGGCTAATCAGTCTGAGATGGGACTAGCAGAATGGCCCTCGTTTTGACCGCCATTTGGTGCTCGTGTGTACAGATGGAGAACCCAAAGTCAAGCGCAGGCGAGCAGTCTCAAACAAGCACAGTCCAGGATATAGGGTCTTATCAGGAGTCAAGGGCACAAGAGGTCAGACTAAAGATGAGTCAGGATCAGGGAAGAGAAGTTTTAAGGTATTGGGAGCTGAAATAAAGGTGTCCTTGCCTAGGATTGAGGCTTATACGCTGGAGCGTCCAGAGCCCCACTCAGAACTCAGCTGAAGTCCTCCTCATAAGAGGGTCATGAGGAGTCCCCACCCCCAGAGCCTTCCCTTGTAAACAGGCACTCCTTCTCACAGGGGTGGTTCTGGCCTGCCTCTTGAGACACCAACACTCTCAGGGGCTATGTGGTCACTCAGCCTCCATCTAGGAGGCGAAGTGCCCTCCTCTTGTGGGGACAGACCTGCAGTCTTCTCTCCTGAGGACACACAGCCTTCCTGTTCTGCTTCCCAGTCTTCTGGGATGGTCGGTTCCTCCATCCTCTTTGCCTTTGGCTCAAGCACCTCTTCTGAAGACGATTCCTCCAGCCGGAGGGTCATGACACCTCCACAGAACTTTATCTTTACACACTCCATATCACCGCTTATTTACATTTTACCAGTGAATTCGATGGAGGACATGGTAAACCCGCTTGTTATCTGGATTGTGTCTCTGTATCCGGTCCCCTGGGTTGTCTACCTAGCCGAGGGAAGGGTTGGCTGTATGTTTGCATGTCATTTTAAGAAAATAAACCCTTCTAATCTGTTTGACCTTTCAAGGCTCCAGCCTTAGCCTTCCATGGGGAATGGCTCAGAGCTCAGTGGCTGAGCATATATGTACTTTCCATATGGGAGACCCCACGTTCAGTCCCTGGTGTTTTCAGTTGAATAAGATCCCATGCAGAGGGCTGAGTCCTTGGAGAGACTCTTCTGTTCACAGGAAAGGGTGCTGGGCTTGCTAGGCCAGGAGTCTTAGGGCCAAGCTAGATGTGACATTAAATGCGAAGCCTGTGTGCCTCCCCCTAGCACAGCTGTGTTCAAACTGGTGCACCCCAGACGTGTTTGGACTGCAACAGCCCTGCTGGCTGGAATTGATAGGAGTTGCAGTCCAACACATCTGGAAGCCACCAGGTTGGGGGAGGTTGCTTTTAAGTTCACATCCACCAGCCTGTCTTATGGTGACACATTCTGTAAGTCCTGTCCTAGTTTTGAGCAACTTTTGGTGGAATAAACCTCTCCTTTTGCCAAGGAAGAGGCATTGCTGCAAAATACTTCAGGAATTCTGGGCTCTGTTCACAAAGACTTTAATTAGATATATCGATAACATGTATAACTGGATTTTCTTTGATATATGGGTCTTTTACCATTGCCATTACTGTCCTCTATCAGGCAATAGGGATGTTGGAGGAATCTGGCTATGGGTGGAACTCAATGAGCTCCCATTGGCTCGACCTTCTGGACTCTGTTCTGTCTTATGCCAGCTGGCCCAACTTGGCCCACAGTGACTTGGGCCTAACTGGCAGGTTTTCCATATGTTTTTTCCCCCCCCATTATTTGCAGAAATATATATTTGCGCGAATTGCAGCTGCAAATTTGCGAAAAGTTTAGCCACATATTGCAGACGTTGCCAAAATGTGTGCAAATTATTCAAATTGCTGCTGCAATTTATGCAAATGTCTATTTCCACAAATTTAAAAACAACAACCATAAAAAGTCCCTGGAATACGTGGGAAACGTGCAGCTCAGCTCCTAAACGCAAGCTGAGTCGGGTGCAACTCGGAAGTCCAGCAAGCCCCCAAAGTGCCAAATTGCTCTGTGACAGACATCCCTATCAGTCAGGCTCTGAAAAGGAGCTTTGCATTTTGATTATCAAGGCTAGTCCCACTCCCCTCCAATAAATCTTCTCCGTCTACGTATTTTATACCATCGCGGCATACGCTGATTCTCTGCTCTCCTTCGCATTCAGATTTCTGACGCCCTGATCCGAAGGGTCCACCTGACCGAGGACCAGTGGGGGAAAGGGACGCTCTCCCCACGGATGACCACCGACTTTGACCTGAACCTGGACAGCGCCCCCTTGCTGCAATCCATCCACCAGCTCGACTTCATGCAGATGAAAAGTAAATGTGTTCATTTGTGCTTCGCTCTTCCAAAGCCGAAACGCAACGGGCTAAAACCATCTTTAAAAAAAATAAAAAAATAAAAATACAGATTAATCACAAAAAGAACAGCAAAAGCAAAAAGCAGATTTAAATTGTGAGTGGGTAGAACGGAGCCCTACTCATTGGCCCCACCGTATATTTTTGTTTGCTCCGCGCTCCGGGAAATCAAAGTTCTAAAACGCGTTGCATGCAGCAGGAGCCCCACCGCAGACCTTCAGCCCAGCCTATGGATGGCGGAGTTGAGCTGGTGGGAACACGATGGAGAGGGCGGGGCCAGAGATTGCGGCCAATGGCTATGTCTCTGGCTTTGCTGCATGCGAACTTTCTCCAGCCAAGGAAGCTAAGCCCACAGCCGAGTCACCGGGTAGAGGTGTGGTTCTCCTCCTCCACCCCGTACGGGGAAGCAGTGAACAATGAAAGATAAAAAGATAAAAAGAATAAAACATGATATTAAAATTATTCTTTTTAAAAAACAACAAGAAGACTAGTCTACCAAAGTAGTGCTCCAGGAAAAGAGATCAGTGATCTCCAGAGGCAGGGAGTTCATTAGGAAGGGGGCCACCACACTGAAGGCTCTTCTGTGGGTGGAATCCACTCAGGCCATAGGTCCATGTGGGAGCACCAGGAACATGCCCTCCGATAACCTCAGTGACTGGGCAGGTTGGTAAGGGAGAAGGCGCTCTCTCAGGTATTCTGGTCCGAAATTATTTAGGGCTTTGTACACTAGTACTGAAACCTTAAACCTGGCCCAATAGCAAATAGGCAGCCAGTGCAGTTCCCTCAGCAAAGGAGTTGCAGGCTGAAAAGGGGCAGCTCCCGACAACAGCCGAGCTGCTGCATCCTGCACTAGCTCCAGCTTCCGGAACAGCCTTAAGGGCAGCCCCACCTAGAGTGCATTGTAGTAAACCAGCCTTGAGGTTACTAGCACTGGTACCACTGTGGCCAAGCTGTTCCTGTCCAGAAGAGGTCACAGTTGGCAAATTGGCCAAAACTGGCAAAAAGCACTCCAAGCCACCAGGACCACTTGGGCCTCCAGTGACACTGATGGATCTCAAAGTACCCCCAAACTATGGACTTGACCTTCGAGAGGGTCTGGAACCCCATCGGAAATAGGCAACGAGCCTCTCTCTCAGACCCAGGAACCACTCAGCCACAGGGCTTCCCTCTTGCCAGGATACAGCTTCAGTTTATTGGCCCTCATCCAGTCCATTGCTGAGGCTAGGCACCGATCCAGGACTTGCATAGACTCTCCTGATTCAGATGTCACAGGGAGATAGAGCTGTTTGTCATTAGTGGACTGACGGCATTTTGCTCCAAATCCCCTAATGACCGTCCCTAGTGGCTTCGTCTACATGTTGAACAACACTGGGGACAAGATGGTGCCCTGCGACACCCCCTGTCCCCCTATCTCTCTCTTGATAAAAGGGTCATTCATCAGGACGATCAAGGCTGATTCAGTCCCGTAACAGGACAAATCCCAGATTGCAATTATGGACATGCAAAATAGCCCGGATTACCACGTTAGAGACAGAGGGAAATAAACTCAATGCAGAAATAGTAGGGTGACCAGATAAAATCCAGGTCAGGGCTCATGTAACTTTAACAGTTGTAGAGAAAAGGGAATTTCAGCCAGTGTCATTTGTATGCAATTAGTTCCTGGTGAAATTCCCTCTTCATCACAACAGTTAAAGGTGCATGCACTATACTAGAGTGATATATACAAAAGAAGGCAGGCCCCCTGCAACTTTAACAGTTATTATGAAGAGGGAATTTCACCAGGAACTAATTGCATACAAATGACACTGGGTGAAATTCCCTTTTCTCTACAACTGTTAAAGTTACATGAGCCCTGACCTCCTTTTCATATGGTCAGCCTAAGAAATAGAGCATTTGCCTTTCATTTGGAGACATGAGCTTCTGAATTCACGCTACTGGGCTCGAATCCTTCCTTTTTTCTGAGTGGTGCCTGGCTGCCTTGGCCCTGATCCTTCTGCTCCTCTTCACCAGCTCTGTTGCATTTCCACCGAACCAGGGAGCAGCAGAGGCTGCTTGTGGGGTGCTCCGCCTGCCCCCCACCCATAGCACTTTGAAGCCTTGCAAGGCAGAGAAATCCAGGACTCGGCCTTCAAACATGCCACTGGAACCGGCAGGGTGTCTGCCAAAAGGCCTGACTGGGTGGGAATGGCAGTCTTGTGATGAGGGTGTGACCTCAAGTGGCCTTCCAGGAGAACTACAGTTCCCAGGGTTCCTTTGAGGGGCCCGGTGAACCAGTTCATTGGGTTAAATTTGTAGTAATAATAGCATTTATTTAGGCTGACCATCTGAAAAGGAGAACAGGGCTCATATAACTTTAACAGTTGTAGAGAAAAGGGAATTTCAGCCAGTGTCATTTGCATGCAATTAGTTCCTGGTGAAATTCCCTCTTCATCACAACTGTTAAAGGTGCAGGCACTATATTAGAGTGACCATATACAAAAGAAGGCAGGGCTCTGCAACTTTAACTGTTGTGATGAAGAGGGAATATCACCAGGAACTAATTGCATACAAATGACACTGATTGAAATTCCCTTTTCTCTACAACTGTTAAAGTTATATGAGCCCTGTCCTCCTTTTCAGATGGTCAGCCTAATTTATTTAGCTTTTTAAGAAAGTGTTCAATGCACTTCTGAGCCAGAGTTTTAGTATCATGGAAGGGCAGGGAGATCATCCCTCTGTCCACTCCCCAGATCTGGTAAAATGAAAGAAAGCTTTAGCTTGTTTCCTCAGAGTTACCACGGAACGAGGCCTGCACACTTTCTGTGGTCGCTCATTCATTAGATGATGGGCCGTGGCTAAGCCGAGATTCAAACCAGTGGGGGGAAATCTAGCGGGGGCTGCCGCCTTTTCTCTCCCAGCAATACCTCTGGAAGGACGCGTCACCCCGACACAGCGTCATTCAAGCAGAGGCATTGCAGAGGAGTACAGCTCCAGGGAATTTCATCCACTGCTCAGTTTTGCTGTTGCTGTTTCTTAAATCTAAACGTGGATTCCTGCACTGAGCCTTGTAGGCCCCTTCCAACTTCACTATTCTATGGTTCTGTGATTCTAATCTCTTCCTCCACCCACTACTGATTGGGACCCAGCCAAATGCTTGCCGAAATGGGAGGCTCACGTTTCCCCGTGGCTGGTGGTAGAAGTCAGGGTTACACTAATTTCTGTTTAGCTTCTTCCCCAGTGCCGGCCCCCCCAATCCTCCAGCTGGAAGAATGCTGCACCCACAACAACAGCGCAACCTTGTCCTGGAAGCAGCCCTCTCTGTCCGCGGTGCAGGTGGAAGGGTACATCCTGGAGTTGGATGATGGGAACGGTGGTCAGTTCAGGGTGAGTATTATGGGGAGGCATCCCTATGGTTGGGAGAGCAGAACGGGCGCTCTGCATGTCCGCAGAGTTAGGCACCCATTTTGGAGGCAAGAGGATATCTGTGGGAAGCCAAAGGGACACAGGTGCTTTGAACCCCTTTTGGGGACCAGTCTAAAATATCAGCCCGGGTGACGAGCATCCATCCCCTTGAAAAAGAAGGAGTCCCACTCCGTGGCCTCCTCACTTCTCAGAGTGCTGCAAGTTCCAGGGGCAGCCACTGCAGCAGGGGTGCACAAAGCGCAGCCTGCGGGCCACTAGTGGCTACCCAAGCCTTGTCTGGAGGCCGTCAAACTCCCAACATCTGCTCACACCTGGGAGGAAAAAAAGGAGAAAAGGTATGGGGGGGACCTGTTCGAGGAACAGGCCCTATGATCCCTGCCATAAAAACCTTGTTCCTAGAATGTCCCTGGAATGTCCTAGAAAGCAGTGCTTGAAGGCTCCTACCAGTTTCCTAGGATGCTCTCAGATGCTCTAGGAGCAAGACTTCTATGGCAGGGCCCATAGAGCCTGTTCCTAAAGCATTTCCCCCTCTCTTTTTTGGTGATCAGGTGGGGGGGGGGGCTGGAGAGGGGAGGGGGCTTCAACACCTTGATGCTGTGACATGGAACGGATGCTGTTGCCGCAAGACCAAGCTCTGCGGCTGCTGGAGTGTGTGGCGAGTGCGTGACGGTGAGGGAGGGAGGTGTGTGTGAACGTGTGTGCAAGCGAGCGCAATTTCTCCAGGAAAAGACGCTGAGCTGAAAACTTCATCTCAGTCTTAAAAACAAAAGAACGTGGACGAGCAGCAAGCGGCTTAAGGATGTGCAACAGGAAATAGGTGCATGCCGCATACCAGGAGGGTGGAAATATTTTGTTCACCTTGCAACCCTTTCCAAGTGGCGGTAGGACCCTTTTAAGCTAGAAAGACGTTTGGCCACTTGGTGAAGGTGTTTGGCTGAACCAGGATGTGACACGGAGACTTCCTGGCTCATAGCCTGTGCTCTCAACTGCTATGCTATGCCAACTCTTGGCTGCATTGCATCAGCTCTCTGGCAAATTATTATTATTATTATTATTATTAATAATAATAATAATAATAATAATATATTTATTTATTTATTTATTTATTACCCGCCTCTTCCTCCGGATCGAGGCGGGGAACAACATCAAATATAAGATCCACAAAACTGATTAAAAGCACATAAAACCAATACATCATTAAAATACCAATAAAATACCAATAAAGGGGCTATTTGTTTTCAGCCTGTTTCTAAACAGACTCTGGGCCCACTAATGATTCGCAAATGTTAAAAGCGAATCAATCCGCAGGGCGTTTGAGCATCTGATGTACAAATGTTGTGTTTGGCGAGGGCCATAGCTCAGTGGTAAGGCATGTCCAGAAGTCCTAATCCCTGGCATCTCAAATGGAAAGAATTGCAAGTAAGACGAATCGCAGGTCCCTGATACCTTGGATTAATAACGCTACAAGTCAGAGCAGGGCCGGCCCTACCGTGAGGCAGAGTGAGGCAGTCTCCACAGGCGTCAAATGTTGGGTGTCATAAAAGGGCAGCAAATTGTTAGTTGTTTTATCTTGTATTTCTACTGCCATGGAGGGGGAGAGGTGCTTATGGCAGTTTCTGCCACGTGTTCCAAAACAATTCTTCTAACATTCAGGACGACGCACCTAGATTGGGGGCTGCTCTGCCACAGGCAGGAAAATGTCATGCGCTGGCCCTGAATCAGAGAAGTCAGGAGCAGGGGGCCCGTGGCTCAGTGGTATAGCATCTGCTTTGCATGCAGGAGGTCCCAGGTTCGATCCCAGGCATCCCCAGGTAGGGCTAGGAAAGATTGGCAGGATTGGCAATACTGGGCTAGATGAACCCCGGGTCTGTCTCAGTCTGCGGCCACTTGCGATGCTCCTACGGCAGTTCTTGGCTGGATGGGGGGCTGACGCTCGGACTCTCGCTCAGGTGGATTCTTGTGTTTGGTGTTTAGGAGGTGTACGTGGGAAAGGAGACCATGTGCACCGTAGACGGCCTTCACTTCAACAGCACCTACAGTGCCCGGGTCAAGGCCTTTAACAAGACCGGGGTCAGCCTGTACAGCAAGACGCTGGTCCTGCAGACCTCTGAGGGTAAGTCACACAGATGTTCCTCAGATAAGTGGAGAGGCATTTACACACACACACACACACACACACACACACGCTGGGCCTGTTCAGATGACACACTAACCAATGGTTAGGCTGCTAACCCTTTTGCGGCAAATGGTTTGTGAGCATGTTTAGACCATGGTTATGTAGCCACCATAGTTAGGAATGGGTCACACAACCCACTGCATCATGGTTCACACAGCACACTAAGCCATAATGTTTAGCTCAAAATGCTTAACCACCATGGCTTAGCGTGTCATCTGAATGGGGGTCACTGTGTTTGCAGGAGGGGCATCTTCGTACGGTCACTTACTGTGGCCACTTTGGCTCATTTTCTTTGTCAAACTGAAGTCCCCCCCCCCCAACACCCTGGAAAGAATGGATGCCAAGTTGCCAAAGTGAGTCCTGCTCTTTTTTGCTGCCATTCTTAAAATTCGCTGCACAAGTGGCTGTGTTTTCCTGAGCATGCAGAAAATGTCTTACGTTCCAGAGAGGCTTTTAAAAAAATCTTTTTACCCATGGGTGGAAAACAGCTCTGCTTGTCTCTCTTGGCTGCCCTCTGCCCTCTCAGTGATGCAGCTAAGGCAGGTCCCTTGGAGAAGAAGTCCGTGGCCCTGCAGTTCAGGAAGATGCTAAATGACCAACCAGAGAGCTGTACTTGATGAGGGCAGAGGGAAACAGGCCCAGTCCATGAGCATCCTCTTTCTCTCTCTCTATATCGATATCTTTACCTATATCTATACCTATCTATCTGTCTATACACATACCTACATGCTTAGCGGGCAGTTGCTGGTCATGCCCTCCCCCCCGAGGTGTTCATTTTATGATTTTTACTTTTAGAACGTGCCTTCCTTTTCTTGAAGCTTATCCCAAAGGAAATGCATAAAGCTCCAAGTTAGCAGAAGCAAATTCTTTTTTATACCTGTAGTCATGGTGATGCTAAGATTTAAATGAGATTCCAATGCAAAACTGCACCTGCTCAGAGTATTTCTTCTTAAAACAAGCAAAAAAAAACACAATCAGGATGGGCAAACCGGATTTTGTTCGTTGGCTTTATTTTGCTCTAACATCAGAAATGTAGAAGCAGTTATAAAGCATGTAGAGTTGAGGGGTGGGAGAAGAGAAATGTTATTTGTGTGCTTCACAATTGAAGTAATGCACAGGGCTGTATAAAAAGGTGCCCCATGTGAGACCATCAAGTCCAGGGTCTAAATTTACCTAGCTGCCTCACACCTCCCCACTTTCTTAATAATAAGTAGGGGTGCATTCCTATGCATGTTTAAACATAAAAAAGTCCTACAATCCTATGCATGTTGAGATAGAAAAACGCCCTACAACTCCCAACGTTCCCCAGCCAGCTATGCTGGGAGTTATAGGACTTTTTTTTCCTGCGTAAACATGCATAAGATTGCACCCTAAATCAGTATTTCCTAATCTCATATTCCTGATTTTTGAACTATGAGCTTCTCTCCAAATACCGCAAACATTCTTGATATGACTTCCCTACCATACCCCTCTATGCAACTCACAAAGACACGGGTCAGGTTTCTCAAGGACTGTGTGTTATACAAAATGTTGTTTTGTACAGAAAAGGAACAATATGATTGTCTCACAGCAAATTAAAATATTCATATTGCGTACATGGAAAAGAGAATACTCCTGGAACATAATGAGCCACTGACAACCAAACTTGTAATATACATTTGTTAAAGATTTTTCAGGGGCAGTCACCTTAATTAAACATTTCGTAGATTTGGAAATGTTGCAGAGAGGGCGGAGGGGGTCCCATCTTTTTTTCCCCAGTCTTTAGCCCATCCTTCCCCAACCTGGTGCCCCCTCAGATGTGTTGCATTACACTTCCCAGGGTGTTGTGATTCCAAATCCTCCTACCGAGATGTGAGACAATAAAGAACCTCTTGTGAGTGGATTACCTAGCGTACCGCCTCCCAACTTGTCTCAATTCCGCCTGCCTGACCCTGTGACGGACTTTGAGATCTATCAATTCTGATGCTCCTTCCCACTCCGACAAAGACTGGATTCCCAGGGGGGCGTGGGGAAGGGAGAAGACGATTTCTGAGCCTGGGCAGGCATTCCAGAAGGATACCATGGTATCGAAAGCCGCTGAGAGGTCCAGGAGTACCAGCAGGGACAGACTCCCCCTGTCGATACTCAGGCGTAGATCATCCACTAAGGCGACCATAGCAGTCTCAACTCCGTATCCTGCTCTGAAGCCAGTTTGAAATGGGTCTAGAAAATCAGTGTCATCCAAAACTGCTTGGAGTTGGAAGGCAACCGCCCTCTCGATCACCTTGCCCAGAAATGGAAGATTTGATACTGGTCTGTAGTTATTAAGGTCCAGGGGGTCCAGGGACGGTGTTTTTAGAAGCAGCCATACCACCGCTTCTTTTAAACAGGATGGAAAACTCCCCCATGGTGGTCCCGATCCAGATCAGGCCCTCTCACACTTACAGCAATGTAAACCAAATGGTGAAGATCAGCTGCCTGCTACATGTTTAATGTAGCGTGCGGTTCGCGTCGAAATGCCTGCTGTTTGCCTTCTCCGGTGTGGAGGAAAGCAAACAGCCCTAAGAGGTTGCTGGGTTGAGTCAGGCTCCTGACCTGAAACTCCCAGCATCAGCGCCTGGTCGCTCAGTCTCCCCCTCTCCCTTCCTCTCCTCATCCTCTTGCTCAGGAGCAAAAGGGTCAGGAGTGTCTGCACAGGACTGTGGGCCAACTCAACATGTGGAACCACAGCTGGAAGTGCAAATCCCAGCAACACCTGGGTCGAGAGCGAACCCTGGGAGGGAGCGTCTGGGGGAGGCTGCAGGTGCAGCCTGGGAATCAGGGTCTGCTCTGGCACAAGGCTTGGCTGGTGCAATCCTGCCCCATGTTGTACCATCCCAGCATAAGGCAACGTCAGAACCAGGGAGATCAGCAGAGGGATGCTGAGGCAGCAAAGGGAAACAGTGGGCAAGAAGGGCAGGTGGATAAATTGCTTTTCATTGTCAGAACAGTATGTTTTGTGAATCTTGTTTTATTTATTATTTATTTAGGGTCTCTTTTCCCCGCTC
Organism: Anniella stebbinsi; assembly: GCA_029215795.1. Classification (NCBI taxonomy): domain Eukaryota; kingdom Metazoa; phylum Chordata; class Lepidosauria; order Squamata; family Anniellidae; genus Anniella; species Anniella stebbinsi. Next base: position 369,609,618 of record JARDYH010000001.1, read on the forward strand.
CTCAGCCCAGAAAGGCTCCTGGAGCAGTTTACAATCAACCCAGAAAAAGACAGTCCATGCCTGCAGACTTACAATCTAAAAAGACACTACACAAAAGGAAAAGGAAATGGGGAGGGAAGAGGAAAACATCTCCCATGGAGCAAAAAGCACACTCAGCAGAGTGGAAGGCAAATTGAAACCCCATCAGTGGGGTGAGGGAAGGAAAATAATTGACAACTAGGGAGCATGGTTTTGAAATTGGACAGTCTGCTGTTGCTGGAAAATGCAGTATCACCCCCACCTGGGATCACAAATGAATTGCTGTCATGACCCCAATCTGGGTTGAGCTTGAGGGACTGGATTTATTTATTTATTTATTTATTTATTGCATTTCTATTCCACCCAATTGCTGAAGCTCTCTGGGTGGGTCACAAAAATTAAAACCATGAAGACAAGTATAATACAACTATAAAAACACAGTATAAAAGTACAATATAAAAGCACAACCAGGGTAAAACCAAGCAGCAATGCAGAGATTAATACAGATTTAAAATACAGATTTAAAACAGCAAAATTAAAAGACTAAGATGATAAACTGTTAAAATACTGGGGAAATAAAAAGGTCTTCACCTGGCGGCGAAAAGAGTATAACGTAGGTGCCAGGCGAACCTGTCTAGGGAGTTCATTCCACAGCTGGGGTGCCACAGCAGAGAAGGCCCTCCTCCTGGTAGCCATTTGCCTCACTTCCTTTGGCAGGGGCTCACGGAGAAGGACCCCTGAGGATGACCTTAGGGTCTGGGAAGGTACATATGGGAGGAGACGTTCCTTCAGATAACCTGGCCCCAATCGGGCCCGGACCTGGACTGGCAGCCAGTGAAGCTGGAAAAAGACTGGTGTAATGTGGTATATATATATATATATATATATATATATATATATATATATAGGCTGATCATATGAAAAGGAGGACAGGGCTCATATAACTTTAACAGTTGTAGAGAAAAGGGAATTTCAGCCAGTGTCATTTGTATGCAATTAGTTCCTGGTGAAATTCCCTCTTCATCACAACAGTTAAAGTTGCATGCACTATACTGGAGTGACCATATACAAAAGAAGGCAGGGCCCCTGCACCTTTAACTGTTGTGATGAAGAGGGAATTTCACCAGGAACTAATTGCATACAAATGACACTGGCTGAAATTTCCTTTTCTCTACAACTGTTAAAGTTACATGACCCCTGTCCTCCTTTCCATAGGGTCAGCCTATTTTAAAATGGTGTTCTATTGTTTATTTATCCACCAAAACCTCTGTTCTACTCCGTTGGCCAAATACTGGAGCAGGAGATGAGGAAAGCCACCAAGGGACTTGTGATTGTGGCGAAAACAGCGGAGGAGAACCCTGTACCAGATATTGCCTCTTTCCTTCTTGGCAGCATTTGAACACATGTCCGTAGAGTTATTTCTGCTCATTAAGGGCTAAGAACTCGCTCCGCGACTCAAAGAACAGCTGGGAGGGTGGTGCCCCCTAGAGGCCACATGTTTTGCTGCAGAAGCATAGCCTTGCATGTTAATCGAAAGAGTGGGTCCCTCCACCCCAGGGGAGGCTGGTGGCTCCAACGCCAGCGGGGCAATAAATCTGCTCCGGGTTTCAGTTAGACCCAGTCAGAACTCTACAGGATCTCTCTCCCAGGAGCCAGCAGCCTCCTCTGCTCCACCCCCTTGCATTTATACAGGTCCAGGCTTTGGTGCCTCGCTGGAATCGCGTCTCAGGTAACGGCCTACGAATGGAGCTCTGACCTTGAGTTTGCCTTGATCTTACATCTAGACTCCGAGCCTGAGGAACAGGCCCTGACTTTCCCCGTGCCTTTGGAAAGGCTGCAGCTGCGTAGAGCGAGTCCCTTCTCTTCCACCCTTAACCTGCAAAACAGCTTTCCGGGGAGATCCTACTTTGAGCTCAGATCCTCGTCCCACCAAATGAGCTTGCACTCTTCTTTACAATCTCTGAATTCGGCCGGTGGGTGAGCCGAACACGCCTGGCGTTACTTCTTGGACTGCGCTTCTGGACGTTTCCCCCCCCCCCCCCCCGTCCTTGTTTTCGGGCTCCAGTTCTTGTCATGTGGCTGGTTTGCTGCTGCTTCTCCTATTTGGATTCTTGGGGGGGGTCCCCCTCCCTCTCTCCCGTCCCCACCCCTTGCCGCCCGTGACATCCGTGTGAGGCGGGATCGAGTGTTCCATGTTGTCAGCTTTCTGCTTTCCACCGTGGAGGAAGCCCCCATGATGTAGGCGTGTGACGTGTTTGTTTCTGTGTCACGGGTTTGTCGTCTGTCGAAGTGCACAGACAAGCCAAGCGCTGGCTTCGTCAGGGAGGTAGCTGCTACTGGCAGCCTGTCTTTATGGCCATGAATCCATTGTTAGTATAGGCATAGGCTTGCGCAAGGGGTGTGCTGGGTGTGCCCAGGCACAACCTAATTTCCCAGGGCCACCTCCACTTTCCTGCCCCTCCGTTCAAATTGGGGCTTTTAAAGAGGACAGGAAAGCCTCCGGAAAGCCATCATGAGCATCCCTGGGGGAATGACACAATTTCTGGAGGCCCTGGAAAACACGCTTTCTCACCCCACCCTCCAATTGGGGCCTTTAAGGTGTACACCCTAATGAAATGAGCTGTGCAGGCCAGTGAGTATAGGTTAGTCTTTGATCCAGCAAAGATATTTTTTTAGAAGATCGTGGAAACGATCACTAGATCCGATATTAAAGCTATGAAATGATATTATAACAGAAGATGCAGAAGTTATCGTTGTATTAGCCACCATTCAGTCAGAGCACTGTGTCCTCCTGACCTGTAGGGGGCGCACACATACTGTAAGTCCAGCAACGCATGGATCCTGCCATAATTTCATCTGTGGAGAGACTGATGGCTTCCCTCCTCCAATCTCAGCAGGTCACCTTGCCTGTTTCTTTTGCTTTCTGCTTCTCCCATAAAATTCCAGTGGATGCCATTAACATTTATGGGAGAGGGTTACAGATCTGCCATTGGGGGAAACTGTTGAAGTACGGCAAAAATAGCTCCCCACCCTTGGTACTGTGATCACCAGTGTCTGGGGCAAGGAGCAGGTGTTGCCCCCAACACAACAGTGGGTCTGAATGCTGCTTCCTTTCTTTCTCCCACAAAAATCAAGGGTAGCCATCCATGGTTATGGGTGAAGTGCAGCCCATCAAACTGGTGGGTGTTTCATTAGCCATAGATGCAGGTCAGATTCCCCCCCCCCCCCCCCCGCCCCAATCTAAGTTGAAGTCGTCATGAGAAGACATTTTCAGTGAGCTTGCATCTATGGCATGTCCAGTCCAGCTGTGGCCGACCTGGTGTCTTCCAGATATGTTGAACTGCAGCTCCCATCATTCCCATGATACAGTCCAATGCTGCATCTGGAGGGCACCAGGTCAGGGAAGTCTAAGGTAGAATGTCCTGTGCCCCCAGGCAGTATTTCCCCTGAACCCACTTCCCCTAGACCAAGGATGAGCAGAAGGTAGATCTCCAGATGTTCGGGATTTCACCTTCCAGAAGCCCCTGCCAGCATGGCCAATGGTTAGGAATGCTGGGAATGCCACTCTCATCATTGGCCGTACTGGCTGGGAATGAAGGGAGTTGTCGTCCCACATGTCTGGAGGGCACCAGGTTGGGAAAGGCTGTTCAAAAAAGCTGTTCTGCACCTGGGGCTGAAATCACAACCTTTGGTTTGCATTATTATTATTATTATTATTATTATTTGCATTTGCATTTGCATTTGCATTTGCATTTGCATTTATATACCGCCCCGTAGCCAGTTTACAAAGATTTGGCAGCATTAGTAGGCTACGCCCAAGCATTGAATCTTAACTCAGGGCTGGCTCTACCATGAGGCCGAGTGAGACAAGTGCCTCAGGCGGCACAGGCTGGGAGGAGGCAGCAAGTTGTTGGGGGAGCTGTGGGCGACATGGCCAGCTCCCCAACCCCTAAGCTCGCCTGCTGCTTCCAGATGTGGGGAAGGAGGTTTTCCCATTGGCGCTGTTGAAGAAGACTTACTGGCCAGCCTATGGCTTTTCTGCATGGAATCGGAGAGGGCGCCATCTTGTCATTGGCCACAGGCAGCAAACTGCCTTGAGCCATCCCTGTCTTAATTCCTGCACAGGGGCTGCCTCAGGCGGCATTGATGCCCCTCATCACTGACAGCACCGTCCCACCTATGCAACATTTTTACCTTCCCTTTTTTTTCCAGATTCTCCCATCGCCACAAGCTTACGCTGGTGTAACCCCATTGGCATCTGCCTGACACCAACGTAAACTAAAGGAGAATAACCCTGACATATTTTTGTTGTTGTTCCGTCCACCCCATAATTTGGAACGAGGAATGATGCAGCATTCAAGTTGCTGGGCTACACTGAGGGGCCGCGATCCCCTTCCCCCCCCCCCCATATTTTCCCCATTGTGCTTTATGGGTTTCACATCTCATTGCTTTCGTGCGACTGGCTTTTGACATTTTCCCGTCCCTGAACGTTTTGATCTCGTGTCCAGTGTACAAAGAGTTAGTGACTCTGCCTGCTTCCCTGTATGTGGAGTTTGTATCTTTGGAGTAAGCTGGTCCTAAGCTGAGTATGAGGGTGGTGAGGGTGTGGGGTGGTGGGAGGGCTGGAGGGGAAGCTGAGACCTCGCACCTAAACTTTTGCTTCCCTTTGGGATATTTATGGAGAGGTTATATGATGGGAGAAAACCCCAAACTATAAAGATCACATTTTCTCAAGTTGCTGCAAGTCCAGTCTCATGTAAAAAGGGCCTCTGCTGAAACCCAGATGAACAGAGCAGTGTGCATTTCTCGCATCCACATGTAAAATTCTGCCACCAGAATTCTAGTCACAAATTTGTGCATATTAAATTATGCATACTGTTGCTTTAATTGGAAAATATGAGGGCAATGTGGGGGGAAAATCAAAGGCTGTAGACTATGTTGGTCTAACTTAAGTCCAATTCATTTCACTGGGTCTAACTCTAAATAGGACTAACTTTGGATATTTATTTGTTTATTTATTTACAATATTTCTGTACCGCTCCATATGAAAAATAGTTCTCAGGATACAAAACTCCATTCTATGATAAGAACATCAGGTGAGCCCTGTAGCTGGTTCAGACTCAGTATCCTGCTTCCGACGGGATGGCCAGATGTTTCTGGCAAAGCTGACAAGCACAGCATGCCTGCCAGCATTTCCTCCTCTGTTCTCTTGCCCCCAGCAACTGGTATTCCGCAGTATAATGCTTCTGAACAGGTAAGTTCCATCGTGGTTATAGCCCTCCCGGCGGATTTGTCAAAAAGCCATGTTATCCAGTACCCATCATCTCACCATGTCTCTGAACTCCATAAACTCATTTTATTTATTTTAATTGTTACATTTATATCCTGCCTTGACTATAAGGAGCTCAAGGCCGCATTCACAATCCTCCTGTTCCTCTCCAATTCATCTTTGTAGCAACCAGGGTTAGGCTGGCCCAAAGTCCAGCAGTGACTGACCCAAAGTCACCCAGTGAGCTTCATGGACTGTAGGAGAGAAGAACCCAGATCTCTGGCATCCCATTCCAACATTCTAACTACTACACCACTGGCTGTGTGAAGGAGTACTTCCTTGTGTCTGTCCTGAAACTGCGGTCAGTTGATTCCAGTGGATAAACTTGAGTTATGGTATGATGGGCTCTGTGAAGGTTTGAGGCCTACAGAGGCAAAGTAAAAAGGTCACAGGCCTTAGAGGCCTGGGATTGTTGGAAGGGTGTATCACTGAGAAGGGTAGTTTCTTTTCTCAAGGTTCATTTCTTCAAGGTTCAAAAAGTTATTTCTGTTGTGGGGGAAGAAGGTTAAAAAGAGAGGAGAGAGCCAGCTAGAGAGAGCAGGAAGAGACAAGAGCGTGAGGAAGAAGCAACTAGAAAAGCCTAAATGCAGCTAGGGTAAAAGAACTTGTGTTTTGCAACTTTTATTTTCTTTTAATTAGGCTGCCCATATGAAAAGGAGGACAGGGCTCATGTAATTTTAACAGTTGTAGAGAAAAGGGAATTTCAGCCAGTGTCATTTGTATGTAATTAGTTCCTGGTGATATTCCCTCTTCATCACAACAGTTAAAGTTGCAGGAAGTATACTAGAGTGACCATATACAAAAGAAAGCAGGGCCCCTGCAACTTTAACTGTTGTGATGAAGAGGGAATTTCACCAGGAACTAACTGCATACAAATGACACTGGTGCAAATTCCCTTTTCTCTACAACTGTTAAAGTTACAGGAGCCCTGACCTGGATTTTATCTGGTCACCCTAAGCCAGCATCACTTGTATGCAATTTGTACCTGGTGAAATTCCCTGTTCATTACAACACTTAAAGCTGCAGGGGCTCTGCCCTGTTTTGTATCTGGTCACTCTAGTATAGTGCATGCAACTTTAATTGCTTTGATGAAGAGGTGATTTCACCAGGTACTAATTGCATACAAATGATGCCGGCTGAAATTCCCTTTTCTCTGCAACTGTTAAAGTTACATGAGCCCTGTCCTCCTTTTCATATGGTCAGCCTATTTTAATGCCTTTGTATCACTCAGCTCTATTGACTATCTACTTTTACTTATAATTTGGTTGTTTTAATATTCTAGTAAACTGTTGTGTTAACCCTACAGTGTCTGGAGTGTCACTCACTCCCCCTCTACAGCTCCTAAACCCCGTGGAGTTGGGAAGGGGAAGGTAAAGGAAGGAAGGTGGGACTCTTAAGGAGTAAATGATCCTCAAGGAGATGCTCAGGGGGTCCAGGTCATAGAAGGAACCCTAGAAGACTCATAAAAGAAATGTGATGCACATAGGGTGATTTTTTTTTTTTGAACTTCACATAGACATTAATGAGGTCTGAGCTGGCGAGAAGTGAGTAAGAAAGAACTCTTGGAGTTCTGAACATTGGCCCAGGGTGCGGCTGTTGTGAAAAGAGCAGATTCCAGGATGGGGATCTTTACAAAAGGAATCAATAATAAAACTACCAATATTATAACGCCCTTATAGAAATCTATGGTGTGACCATGCCTGGAGTACTGTGTACAGTTCCAGTCACCAAATCTGTTGAGCTGGAGAAGTTGCAGAACCAGGCAAACAAAATGACCAGGGACAGGAGCTTCTTAGCTTAGGAAAAGGTGAGTAAGGGGGAGACATTATAGAGGAGAACAGAATTATGCATGGTGTGTAGAAAGCGGAGAGGGAGACATTTTTCTCCCTCTCTCTCTAAACACTGGAACCCAATGGGGTCATCCCATGAAGCTGATTGGTGGGAGAATCAGGACAGATCAAAGGAAGGACTTCTTCACACAGCGCAGAGTTAAACTATGAAATTCGCTACCCCGAGAAGTAATGATGGCCACCAACGTGCGTGACTTTAAAGGGGAATTAGACCAATTCATACAGGATAAGTCTACCAATAATCCACCCAATAACTACTGTTCTCTACTAGTCATAACTGCTATATATTACCTCGAGTATCAGAGGCTCTGTGGCTCTCAATACCACTTGTTGGGGAATACAAGCAGGAGGATGCTGTTACACTGATGTCCTGCTTTCACGCTTCCAAAGAGACATCTGGTCTTTATTTATGATTTGATTTGATTTGCACTTCCTTTCTACCAAGGAAAGTGGTTGGCCGCTGTGTAAACAGAACGCTGGACTAGACCGGCCTTTGCTCTCATCCACCAGCGCTCTCCTGATGTTCTTTAACCCAGAGACCCATGGAATGCACACGACTCTGTTTTTACACCAGCCTTCTCCTGTTTGGGTGACTTTAGTAATCTCTTCAGGCAGCTGATTTCCACAAGTGCATTTGCCTTATTTCTGTCACATGAGTCCAGTTGCCATTTCTTAGTGTCGACATGTGAAATGTAGTATCTCTTTATAGGTTTTGAGGCTCAGTCGGGACCTTTCTCCCAATTAGGCAAGTATTTTCCTTTGCCTTCCGTGGTGTTTCCTTTGTTTTGGTCTCTCGTTCTCCCTCGACTTTCTTGTTTGTATCTGGCAAAGAGAAGCACTTCATGTTCACTGCAAGAAGACGGTCTGTCTTGGTTTGTCCAGACTTGTTTGTAACAACCTTGGAAGTGGGGAGAGACACAACCCAGGAAATTCCAGGGAAGTGGTTTCAAAATGAGAGAGGCGATTTATAGCTGGAGGCCCCAAGAATTGGTTCGATGGGTAAAGCAGATACCAGGCCCCTACAAACACACAGTACGCTTCCACAGTCTTCCTCACTCACTTCAATGGAGGAAACTCCACACATGCCTCTCTGTGCATTCATGGAGCTTCCACCTTGCTGTTTCATACTGGAGGGGCCCCTGTGGGCTCCCTGCACAGTCAGTGCTTCCCAGGGGAAGAGAAGAAGGAAACAAATCTCTGCAATTTAGGACCCCTTTTATTGAGCTGGTCTGGTCAAGATAGCTAACCAAGGCTGGGATCAGACAAATGATAGCTCAGAGTGCAAGGAGACGTCTACACAGATCTGGACAGAGAAACTCTATAGAGAAAAGCCTGTGCAATCAGGAAGCCAAGCGGGCAAAGGCAAGGGCAATCAAGGATCCAAGTCTGTGAGCAGCACACAATAAGTGTTCTGTAGCACAACGTCTGTGGGAAGGAAGGAGAACTTTATATATTGAAGGGAAAAGAGCAGTGACCAATCACAAAGCAAAGAGGTGAGCAAAGCAAAGGGCCACTAACGTTTCTTCGCCCTCAAGAGGTCTAGGAGGTTTTCCACCGGGGGCAGTCGCTCAAGGCCTCAGCTGAGCATCATTTGAGCCAATTGCCCATAGCTGTGAATGTGGAATCACCCTTCACTCAAGGGGAGTTATCTAATATTCATGTATGTCTCATATTTATATCCTGCCTTTCTACCAAGTGGCTCAGGATATTATACATGGGGGATGCCCCCCCTTTCCTCATGTCAACCCTGAGAAGTAGGAATTATTATTATTATTATTATTATTATTATTATTATTATTCATCCAAAGCCCATTCTCCTCCTCCATGCTCGTAGCTCTGTCTACAGGCGCAGAGGAGGGAATCCATGGCATCCCATGGCATTCCAAGTGCTGTCTAGAGGTCATAAGCTTTCTCACTAAAAGTCTGCATATACTGCTTAATATAATGAGATCTCTAAGCAGTTCACATACAAATATTACAAATCACATTTAAATACACTGCGAAAAACCATTTCAACAACAACAATAATGCAAAACAATACAAGGAACTGTAAGATGGACCAGCCTATGATTAATTGCAATTAATGTCATACTCTCTAAGCATAGGCTTAGAGAGTACGACCAGCACAGGCCTGCCAGAGAGTGTTATGGCTGAGTGGGGATTTGAACCCTGTTCTCCCTGGTCAACATCCACCACACCTGCGCTGCAATAATTACAGCACAGGTGTACGTTGGCTCCTCTGCACTCAGAATGAATCGCCGGATTCGGTCATTGATCTAGGGCAGCGGTCCCATAAACCTAGTTTGGATCCCGCCATTATAATAAGTGAAACCTAGGCCTGATTTTGTATTATTATTATTATTGGGTGGGGAGGCAGAAGCGTGTTTAATTTGTTTGGTTTCTGTTAGAGTTGTGGGAAGGCAAAGCCATCCCAAGAGTCACTTTGTCCACACCCTCCGCTCCCCATTTGTACGGCTATGTAGTCTTTGGTGCATGTTGCGTATAATTACTCAGGGTTCCTATTAACACCAAATTGATGTACCAACTTTGGCGGTGGTGGAGGGAGGAAAGGATGCAGCTGGCAAACAAATCCATGAGTGAAAGCCGTAACCCTCACAGCCGGAGCTTTCGGTCTCTGCATATCAATGCCGATTTTTTGCTTCTCATTTGTTCTCCTTCATGCATTGCGCTTGGAATGACAACAGTTGATATTAAAAAACTGGTAGCAGGTATGATACCTTTGGGTGCATGGGGGGGGGGGGGAAATGATGGGCCAGTCCATCACGATGGTTGGTGTAGGGGTGTTGTGTGTCTGAACCTGTATAGCGCATGAATCAGAGAAGCCTGCTTCCTTTGTGTGTTGTCAACAAGGTGATGTCTCATAATTGAGCCAAAATCATGCAGTTGGAGTTTGCATGTGCCCAGATTGCTACCCGAAAGCTACACAGGCTCCCAGTGCACCCAGTGAGGCTCAGCATTCGCATGGCCTCCTCCAGTACACCCTACTGGAAATAGCTGTTTTATATGGTCTGTATGCAAGCCTGGTTGCCCCGACACTTCTGTAGAGTCATGGGGAGACAGTTGTATGGGAAAGAGTGGGCAGGGGAGGGTTGAGATCTCCTCTTTAGCTGCCACTTCTCTCTCACAAACATGACCTTTCAAATACACACACACGCTGCCATCTCAGTTGGCAACGATTGAGCTTCTCAGTCTCAGATCTGCCAGTGAACATCTAATGCAGCCTCCTCCATACTGATGTCCACCAAATGCATTGGACTACAGCTCTCATCATCCCGAGCCAACATGGCCAATGGGCATGCTGCCTGGGGAGTGATGGGCATTTGTAGTCCAGCATACCTGGAGGGTGCCTACTTAGAAAAGCTGGACCTAGCGGAACCCAGATTTTGCTCCAGCCATCTGGCAGATGTGTGGAATATACACAACCGTCTTTTTGTCTTGCTGTCTGTGAGCACATCTTTTGCTGGGAAGAGGCAGAATCCTCCAATGTAAATTGAAATGTTGATGTAGGGATTTGTAGGCCCCGATCCAACTTGGGTGTGCACGCGCTGCCTGGGGGCTGCGTTCCACTGACGGGAATCCATGCGACTTCTGCAGGGCAAGTTGCACAGGATGTACCCAAGTGCTCGGGGGTTTCCATTCCATTCCAGCCATTCCATCCACTGGGGTTCTAAACTGTTTAGCTGGACTGCTCTGAATAGACCTGTCTCCTTTCATGCCAACCATTCCATGCCTCCCTTTGGATTAGCCCCAGAAGCACCCGGAGAAAGCCTCTTGCGCGGCCCTTGGCTGAGCTGCAGATCCAAACACCCCCTCCCTGCATGGCAGCATGCAACCCTTTGGGTGCCATGTGTGTGCTTCCCCCTACCCGGGTCCGCCCTCTGGTCCGCGAGGATAACGCTCAAACTTCCACGTGTCTTGCAGTGGCCTGGTTTTCCTTCGACCCCAACACTGCCCATTCCGACATCCTCTTCTCCAACGACAACCTGACCGTCACCTGCAACAGCTATGACGACCGCGTCGTGCTGGGCAAAACCGGATTTTCCAAAGGCCTCCATTACTGGGAGATGTCCATCGATCGCTACGACAACCACCCCGACCCAGCCTTCGGGGTGGCCCGTGTGGACGTGCTCAAGGACGTCATGCTGGGGAAAGACGACAAGGCTTGGGCCATGTATGTGGACAATAACCGGAGCTGGTTCATGCACAACAACTCTCACACCAATAGGTAGGTGGGCCCAAATCAGCTCCCCGGGCGAAGCCACGACGGTGATTTCCCGACCGATAAAAACCCAAAGGGAATGAGAGAGCAGGACAAACTGCAACTCTTGCACACAAGGAACAAATATCTAATCAGTAAGTTTATTAAATGCTATAAAACATGCACAAAACGGGGCTTAAGTTAAAATGACACGGCAGGAGGTGCAAGTAGAAAGCGGTAATACAATCTGTAAAACGGCATAAAACATTTATACGAAATGGTTAACTTATGCAGCGAAAAGTGCAGATCACAACAAAACAAAACAGCTTTTGAGCCAACTGCTGAAAGATACACAAGAGTTGTGAGGACAGACAAAACATCTCTCCATCCTGCTACAAGCATTACAGTATCAAATTATAAAAGCAATCTTGGGCCACGTCTGTGGACAATGTCTGGCTCACGCGCATCAACTCACACACCAACAGGTACTTGGCCCCCAAATCAGCTCCTGCCTCTTGCTCTCAATTTGTTCACTGGAGACCTTTTTGAATCTGAGTTGCTGGGGGACTTTCTGCACACAAAACATCTGCTCTGTTACTAAGCAGAGGCTGTCCAGTAACTGGGGTGTCCAACGCTGCCCGCCTGTACCCCTCTTGCTGCCCACCAGGATCCCTGCCCTTCCTGGTTTTTCTTTTACGTTTAAAGATTTTTTAAAAAATTAAAAAAAAAATTAACTGTGAGGCTGGCATGCTACAGAGCCAAGTGCCAGCCTTCAGGGCCATATTTATTTCCAAGAATGCCTCTGGGCCCCATGTCTCTCAGCCTCAGCGGATTGCCTTCTGTGGAGTGAGCGCCAGAGTAAAAAGATGTGGTTTTTTTGTGTGTTTTGGAGCTCAGAATCGTTTTGTGATTGGGCGACAGATCCCCGTGGCAGCCATTTTGTGACAGTGCCCACATCACTCAACATTCCAAATGTCCCCACTGACCGAAAAAAGGTTGAGGATCCCAGGTCTAGTGTGTGCCCAAGGAAGTGGTCCCTCTGGTATCCTGGACTCAAGTAATTTAGGTCTTTGAAGGTAACCACCAGCAGTTTGAATGATGCCCAAACAACATTGGGAACCACTGCAGGCTTTGTGGGATAGGTACAATAGGGTCCCATATATGCTCATGAGCATCTTTGCTGCTGCATTCTGAGCACTACAGCTGCTGGAGGCTTTTCCAAGGTAGGAGAGCGCATTGCAGTCATCTGATCTCAGTGTAACTAAGTCCTGTGCTACATCACCCGGGTCTGGCTTCCTTAGGCCCTGTAGGGGGACCATATGGAAAAGGGACAGGGCTCCTGTATCTTTAACAGTTGTATTGAAAAGGGAATTTCAGCGGGTATCTGTTGTGTGTCTGTTAAGGAATCAGCCGGAGAGAGGAAACAGCTGAGCCTGGGAGTGTTGGGGGCGTGACACTTCATGGAAGCAGGCAGGGACCGGCTGAGTTTCAATCCAGCTGACAGCAATTGATCATTAGTCCACTTCCCATAAAAGTCTGGCCAGCGCTCAGCCAGGGGGCTGGAAGCAACTCTCGTATCTGGTACCTTGACTTGCCTTGTGCTTCCCAACTTCGTGTTTCATGCCTGGACTTGTTCTGACCTTTGGACCGCATCCTGACCCTTCTTCAGTGCTTCCCTGTAACTTTGTTATTGCCTGGGCATATCCTGAACCTTTGGACCGGACTTCTGATGACTTTTCAACATTTTGTGATTCTAGTATTGTTACAACTCAGCTCGGATGGAATCTTCAGGCCCTCACCATGGACTGATTTATGGACACTTATCTCTGTTTCTCAAGTTACACCTCTTAATTTATGACAGCATCATTTGTATGCATGCAGAACCTGGTGAAATTCCTTCTTCATCACAACAGTTAAAGCTGTAGGAGCCCTGCCCTCTTTTGTATCTGGTCAAGAGGGCAAGGCTCCTGCAGTTTAAACTGTTGTGATTTCACTGGGAATTTCACCAGGGTCTGCCTGCATACAAATGACACCTGCTAAAATTCCCTTTTCAATACAACTGTTAAAGATACAGGAGCCCTGTCCTCCTTTTCATATCATCACCCTACCTTAGGTGCCACAGAGAAGAGGTCCCACACACAAGCCAATACTAGCTCCTCTTCTAGGATCCCTGAGACTCCCTGTAGTGGCCACACACTAACCATACACTGCATGGCTCAGTTGCACATCTTAGTAATTTAGTAATGGATTTGCACTCATGCAAACACATTCCTCTTTTACCAGAAAAGACATGGCAGCTGCCCCATGAAGGGACGAGAGTTGCTTGGATATGTTTGCAAGCCAGGCCTCGTAAAACTAGCAAGGATGTTGCACTAAGGCTGGGAGACCCAGATACAAATCCTCACTTGGCCATGAAGTTCACTGGATCACCATGGGCCAGCCACTGGTCTGATTTGCACATTACTCTAACCCATGGTTTATTTAACCCATAAGAACATAAGAACCATGCTGGATCAAATCAAGGGTCCATCTAGTCCAGTATTCAGTTCACATAATGGCGAACCAGCTGCCCATGGGAAACCCACAAGCAGAACCTGAGTGATACAGCCCCCTCCTGCTCATGTTTGTTGCTTTACCCAGGGTTTGCCTGGCAGACGATTGAACAAAATGTGTTTTCTTTTCTCAATCCCTGGGTTGTTTGTATCTCTCCTCCTTCACCTAATCCGTTACTGTATCCCAAATGCCTTTGCAGTGCTGAAGAGTAGGTGGGTGTTCTTGGGTTTTTAACCACTCTTGCCCAACATGTCTGTAGCCTAGTGAAGCAACCCATGAACAACCCACTGTTCTTGGTCCACACATAACAACAACCCATGGTTTAAATAATCCAGAGTTCACAACACAACGACAAATGATGGATTCTCTTTCTGAGTTGTTTGTGGTTAATAAACCATGGCTTATCAGCATTTGCGCATCCCATACCATGGGTTAGCGTTATATGCAAACTAGGCCACTATCGTTCAAACTGACCTACCTCACAGGTATGTTGTGAAGAGAAAACAGTAGGAGGGGAAGAGAAAGAACCATGTATTCCACCTTGAGTTCCATGGAGAAAAGGCAGGATATCAATAGAATAAAAAGAATGAGAGCTAACTTGCTTTTCTTCTTGTTAGGACCGAAGGAGGCATTACCAAAGGGGCCACTGTAGGCATCTTACTTGACCTGACCAGGAGGACCGTGACCTTCTCCATCAATGAGGACCAGCAGGGGCCGGTGGCCTTTGAGAACCTGGAAGGTGTCTTCTTCCCTGCTGTCAGCCTGAACAGGAATGTGCAAGTAAGGAGCGGGAAGGGATTTGGGCCACCGGGAAAGAGCGAGCGGGAGGCTGCAACAACGTGCAACAACGTGCCTCACATCAGAGGCTGGAGTGGGGGCAATGCAGAGCGGGAGGAACAGAAGCAGGGCTGGAGGTGGGGGGGCAGAAATGGAGGGGGGAACTATGGGCCTAGGGTAGGTGTATAAACCTAGGGCAGGCATGTCTGGATTGTGGCCTACAGCAGCCTCTCCTAACTTGGTACTCTCCAGGTATGTTGGACTGCAAGTCCCGTAATTCCCAGCCAGCATGGCCATCGATAGTCCAGCACATCTGGGGAGTTCCAAGAAGTGGAAGGTTGGCCTACATTTTAATACGTGTGCCTGTTTAATAGAACCCATGATAGCTTGCTGCCTATCCAGAGCCTTTTGGGTAAGGCTGACGTATGAAATATGCATATTGTTTGGCTTTCTTCTGTACGTGGGGGAACCAAAGCACCCCAGCTGTTGTTATGGGATATAACATGCCACCAGGGTTGAACCCTGTACTAAGTAGTCTTTGGTTGTAGGTGACACTTCACACTGGCCTGCCGGTCCCGGACTTCTATAATGCACGGGGTTCCATGCAGTAAGGAGGAAATGGGTGCCCGCTGGCTATTTCTCAGGACACATCGAGGGAGCTGCAAAGGTTTTCTTCAGGAATTGACCTCGTAGGAGCAAAGGAGGAGAATATCTAGTCGTCTGGTAACTCCAGGCCAGCAAAAAACAAAATGTTAAAAAGGGGGGCAGGGGAAATCTAGAAAAAAGAAAGGACAGACCAGATTTTGCACCCCCACGGGGGTGCGGCGACCCCTCTTGGCCTCTTCAGCACCCATGTGCTCTGTGTGTGTGTGAGTTAGCTTTGCTCTTTTTTGCTCTTTTGGCTGATAACACAGTTCCCAGAGAGCCCGGGATGCGACTCTCTGTCAGCTTTTTGGTTTGGTTTTATTTCTGTTTTGGATTTGTCCTTCCTCCTAAATGTGAATCAGATCCCAAGGATGCAACGGCAGCTGTCCAGCCGCTTAGATACCCCGCCTCAAGGGACGAACGCGCTCGGATCGCTGCAGACGTCCGCGTACGGCAAACCAAGCGCTTTTAGAAACCGGTGGGCGAGCGAGAATGGTTTCGCGCCGAAAGGGTTGCTGGGTCCGATTGACTTTACCTCTGCCATTTCTCTCCTTGTGGCCTTTCTCGCCGTATGATATCTTCAAAAACATTGGCCTTGGATTACCACTTAGTCGACGTACAAAGCCATGTGGAACGAATCGAGTCTTGGGGAAACGTTGCTGTGCTTTGCACAGAAATGGTACGCAGGCTCTTAGACTGGAGCCAGGAGGTCTGACCACACCTCGTTACATTACCGTGTTTCATTTTTCATTTTTTTAAAAAAAAATCATGAGCTACTTTTTTGGTCAGGAGGATGCTCAAGGCATCACAAACCACAGAACATTGGCATAATGACCTAATCAGTCCTGGAAAATAACCACGTTGCTTATGAATGACAAGAGCTTGGTAAGGCCTCCGTCGAGGCCTAGTGACTGAGGCCTAGTTCTCCAGGCCTGACGGGGCGGCCATCTTTGTTCTCCAGGTGTCTGCCACTTGAATTGGGGAAGGGGTCTGTTTTTGACAAGCAATTTTTGACATTGTGGAGGGCGGAGCTGAACTTTTGCCTTCCTTCCACCTTATCTCCCTGCGCCTCAAGCAATTTTCTTCCAGCCCAGCTGGAAGTGAGTCAGGTTGGACAGAAATGGTTTCAAGTGATGGGATACAGGAATGTAAAGTGGAGGTGTGAGGGGGATCCCCGGCCCTCCTGCGTGTACCTTGTGTGTGTGTGTGTGTGTGTGTGTGTGTGTGTGTGTGCCCACCCTGGATTTTAGACATGGATGGGGCAGACACACCAATAAACAAAGATGGCTGCCCCCATCACATGTAGCTTGGTTAGCACTGAGGCTGACCACCTGTGTCTGGGCTGTGCTACTTCAGATTTCAGGTGAGGGTTCACAGAGATGAATATTCCTTCATGCAAGAATATATACTTATATAATCCCTGAACACAGAAAATTAGGGTGTCAGGGAGGGCATAAGCTAGGCTCTTTCTGTCAGGCATACTCATTTTCTTGTTGTATGGAGGAGCATTGTATCGTGTGAGATCCTACCCCACATCTGAAGTTGTACACCTCAGATACAGGTCTACCAGCTGAAACTTAGATCCGGGATGAATTTGGTGCGGGTAGAGGGGAGCCATGGAATATGCTAGGGTGCCCTATGAAAAGGAGAACAGGGCTCCTGTATCTAACAGTTGTTTAGAAAAGGGAATTTCAGCAGGTGTCATTTGTATGCATGTATGGTGGAATCCCCTCTTCATCACAACAGTTAAAGCTGCAGGAGCCCGGCCCTCTTTTGGATCTGGTCAAGGGAGCAGGGCTCCTGCAATTTTAACTGTTGCACTAAAAAAGGAATTTCACCAGGTGCTGCATGCATACAAATGACACCTGCTGAAATTCCCTTTTCTATACAACTGTTAAAGATACAGGAGCCCGGTCTTCCTTTTCATATGGTCACCCTCGAATATGCATTCAGATTCATGAATGTGTAACATCACTTTTGGAATTCCAGTTGCAGATGTTGAGATTTAGATTTTGAGTGAATTGTTGCTTTGGAAGGGGTGGGGTACTTCCACTTTGGAAGTGGGGTGTCTACCTGAATGTGTGGTGACCAAATGTGAATTTCAGTGGATTTTGAAACTCAAATGCCAAACTCCCCTAAAAAGAAAAAAAGCATTTCAGTAATATCCTATCTTTTTTCTGATCAGGATGGATTGTTAGATTGAGCAGAGAGGCTCAGGTTAACTGGCTGTTAGTCAAAACAATTTGGCGCAACAACTTGTACCACAGCTAGTGGAGAACAGAGCGGAGGACTAACCTTTCCCTTTGTAAGCCTGAAATCAGACTTTGTATACCTTTGCATGTGGAAGAGGAAGGCAAAGTTTTCTGTGATGTGAAATCAGGGCTTGTTTATACCATCACTGTCTCGAGATGGCAACTCCCATAATTCACTTCTGTTTCTCCTTTGTTCACAAGGCCTTGTGGTTACTCTTTTGGGCCACCATTGAAAGTAGGGTTGGACGAGACCCTGGGTTATCTGGGTTGCTTGGCGTACATCGTTTTCATCACAGCACGCCAGGCTGAAGCCAGACGTCCCACAAGGGTGTGTAAGGAACCTGTTGTTTCCTCATCCTTAGGCACTGTCGTCAATAGGGCCAACTGCTCTAAATCGTGGCCCATGTGCTGCAGAGACAACATCCTGCCCATAGAAAGGAGGTTGGTTGTCAGGAGCACACTGGTTGGATGTAGCTCCAGAGCCTTAGGTCAGATCCAAGCCCAGGAACAAAGGCCTAAAGCAAATCCACACAAACTGCAGCTCCCAAGCACACCCACGGCCCCAGGAAAAGGGACTCTCTCTTCAACAGAGAATGGAGGCCATTCCAGCCAGTGGCAATTTTTGAAGAGCGGATACTCAACATGACGGTCCCCATAGCCATGTCCCCAGGAGAGTTCCAGAATTCAGGCAGCTGTGTTGAGCCCTATCAAGGAACCAGTTCTCTTGCAGTTTTCTCTCCATCAGGACCAGGTCTTTTGTGAAGCGAATGGGTCTCACCTGAACCATTCAAGACCAAGCCAGCCCAAAATGCTTTGCATGACAACAAGAGTCGCTCACAACAATAGATTGTTGCTGGGAAAATCCATTTTCCTGTGAAGACTGCAGAGAAAGGAGGGAATTTTGAGGTGGGGGGGGGGCAGATGATGGTCAAGAAAGGCCAGTGCTAATTAAAAAAGGCCGGTGCTGCATCCCTTTGAACCCTGCCTGGTTCCACTACACCACTGGTTCTAGCTCTCCAGGACAGGCAGACAAATAGGAGAAATGGTCCAACGATTCAAGCAGGCCCAACACAGTTCTACAGAACAGTTTTGGCTGTAGAGCCTGGCAGACACACCAGCATAGTCTTAGAGCAAAAGTCCCACTGCTGAGGCTGTGTAGCAAGACTTCTGGGAAAATCCCAATGCAAATCAATGGCTGGATTTCCCAGAGGTCAGCCCCAGCAGACAACCAGGCTGAAGCTGGTTGACAAGACACAGGTGAGGCTTGTCAATGCTACAACTCCTCCTGCGACAGCAATGGTCATGTCTGCAACCTGCCGGAAGCTGTCATGTGACTTGGCCTGCTGCAGGGCTGCTCTTCCGGATTGGGAGAGGACAAATTCACACAAGGTTCACCCTTACATATAACCTTTGTGTTTTAAGAGCATTGGCTGGGTTTAATTTTAATATCGTTAGGGTGACCATATGGAATAGATCACAAGCTGAATATGAGTCAACAATGTGATGTGGCTGCAAAAAAAGCAAATGCTGTGTATTGCGTCCAGTTCTGGGCACCACACTTCAAGAAGGATGCAGACAAGCTGGAGCATGATCAGAGGAGGGCAACGAGGATGATCAGGGGTCTGGAAACAAAGCCCTATGAGGAGAGACTGAACGAGCTAGGCATGTTTAGCCTGGAGAAGGAAGATTGAGGGGAGATATGATTGTACTCTTCAAATATTTGAAAGTTGTCACATGGAGGAGAGCCAGGATCTCTTCTTGATCATCCCAGAGTGCAGGACACGGAATAATGGGCTCAAGTTACAGGAAGCCAGATTCCAGATGGACATCAGGAAAAACTTCCTGATTGTTAGAGCAGTACGACAATGGAACCAATTACCTAGGGAGGTGGTGGGCTCTCCCACATTAGAGGCATTCAAGAGGCAGCTGGACAACCATCTGTCAGGGATGCTTCCAACTCTACTATTCTATGATTATATGCGGACCGGGCTCCTGTATCTTTAACAGTTGTATAGAAAAGGGAATTTCAGCAGGTATCATTTGTATGCATGCAGCACCTGGTGAAATTCCCTCTTTATCACAACTGTTAAAGCTGCAGGAGCCCAGCCCTCTTTTGTATCTGGTCAAGGGGGCTGGGCTCCTGCAGTTTTAACTGTTGTGTTGAAGAGAAGATTTCACCAGTTGCTGCATGCATACAAACGACACCTGCTGAAATTCCCTTTTCTATACAACTGTTAGATACAGGAGCCCTGTCCTCCTTTCCATATGGTCACCCTAGATATCATCTCATAACTGTCGCATTATTATCGACACAAGCCAGCCGTCTTTCTCTGTCTTGCTGTAGTTCTGAAGCAAAGAGCTTTGTGCCTGTGAGATCTGTACCTGGCACACGGCCCTGTTCAACAATTACTGTGGCTGCTATCCTATGCACACTTACCCCAAAGTGAGCACTAGCAAACACAAGTGTGCTGTAAGGCTGCAATCCTATACATGCTTATGTGGAAGTAAGCTCCATGGAGTGCAGTGGGACATACCTCTGAGTAACACAGATATAGATTTGCACTCTAGGTGTATAGAACCATTGAGAGGCCAGCAATGTAGGTATTCCTTAAGAATAAAATCACCTGTAGTCTGAAACATGGGGAGGGCAGCCTTCCTTGAATAGTACCCGTGTTGCTCTGCACCTGGAGGTGGCTGATGTTGGTTTGGGAAAGTGATCTTGCCATTCATCGTAGAATATAGAATAGTTGAGTTGGAAGGGACCTCTAAGGCCATCGAGTCCAACCCCCTGCTCAATGCAGGAATCCACCCTAAAGCATACCTGACAGATGGATGTCCAGCTGCCTCTTGAAGGCTTCTACTGTGGGAGAGCCCACGACCTCCCTAGGTCATTGGTTCCGTTGTAATACTGCTCTAACAATCAGGAAGTCACTTGAGCCCATTATTCCATGTCCTGCACTCTGGGTTGATCGAGAACAGATCCTGGCCCTCCTCTGTATGACAACCTTTCAAGTATTTAAAGAGTGCTCTCATGTCTCCCCTCAATCTTCTCTTCTCCAGGCTAAACATGCCCAATTCTTTCAGTCTCTCCTCATAGAGCTTTGTTTCCAGACGTCAATCGAACAGATTGTGTCCTATAGATGTCAGATGCAAGCAATGGTGTGGTGGTAAAATCTTGAAGTATAGAACCCCAAGGATAGTCCAAAAGTGCAGGCAGCTGTTTTGATCCATATCAACAAACTAGTTCTAGCAGTTTTCATATCTGTTGGGAGCAGACCTTTTGTTAGTGAACAGATCTTCATTGCCCAAGTCACACACCCCAAATACTTTGCATTACAATAGGGATAGCACCCCATAATATATTGTTGCAGCTCCTGTGAAGACTGCAGCTAACCTCAGAGGGAACAGGGAAGCCGGAGGGGGGAGCGGAGGGGCAGTCAGGTGACGGCAATATCCCTGCTAATCAAGAAATCCTTGGTGCTTTGTCCCTACTGGCCCCATCTCCACTACAACACTGGAAGCAAGCAAGCCCATGCATTTTCCTCATGCCACTTAGGTAACATCCAAGCCAGCTCTTAAGCTGCACATAGACCTTTAACACTGAGAAATCCCCCAATGGTCAACTCCAGACAACATCTCTAAATGGACAACGGCTGCAGAGTGAGGAGGACTTCTTGGGGTATTTTTAAATGTTTATTTTGTAAACAAGCTTTATGTGGCATGATTCCATGTTCCTGGGGTACATACTGGTGCTCACCACATACCTCCCCTTATGCACATGAGTGTGGGGGCGGGCTATCTGCCTGTTACCATTTGAGATATCAGCATTTTGCCTTAAAAAAGGCCACTACCAGGCAGATTTAGCATTCCTTTGTGGCTAATGACGAACATGTAGTAGAAAGAAGGAGAAAAGCAAGGGTCCCCCATCCTCAGTACATCCACATTCTCAGGAAATTAAATATGCCATGGCTACCTTTCATGGCCACCTCCTTTCTGGTTTGAACCTGGGCCAAGTGGGTTTTTTTTTAATCATCAAAGTGCACAACATTATCTTGATGATGTTTTTCTTGGGCATCATGATCATCATATTATCTTTCCTGCATTTTTTGAGTTAAACTTTGTTGCTGTGCTAACTTATGTATGTTCATGCTATTATCAGAAGGAACAATATTGCAGTGGGATACTCCTCTACCTCCAACACCTATCCTGGAAGACCCCCACACTACGGCCATCTCTAACTGCAGTGCCGAGAGGGTTGCAGCATGGATGCGTAGTGCGGTGGGGATGCCACAGGATTAGATGCTCATTTGACCCCTTCAAGTGAGAGTGCATACACGGCCTTAGAAGGGGGTGGTTGAACATCTGCGTGCATTTCAGTGAATTAATTTGTTGTCCTGTTACACTGGGGTAGATCCATGAGGTTTGCCTTAAGGAGACTGACCAGGAGCGGGATTACGCCCAGCAGGAAGCTACGTAGTAAAGCAGCAGGCAGCAGGAGAGTTTAAGCTAACAGGACCTGGGACAGCTCCAAAGCAGCAGAGATGTTGTTCCAGCAAGAAACAACACACAACTGAGCCCTTGTATCTTGATGAAATTGAAAAGCACTAAACTCCACCATCGGAGTTCGTTCCCGACTTGGGACCGGCTGGTAATTCAGGCTATAACGTTATGTACATAGTTCAAGGGCCCACGGCCATCCAGCGGGGTTTCTGCCATAATATTCTCTCAGTGGTCTGTACTACAGACGGCATGCTTGTTTCTCATTTCCTTTTGCTTTCCGTTTGGTGAAAGACGGTTGTGTGGAGAGTTGAGATACTATTTTCTTCCCCCCCCCCCCCCCATCATTATGTCTCATCATTAAATTATTAATAATTTGCTTTAATTAATTTAACCAGGAGTGGAGACAAATTGGGAATGGGCTGAAGAAAAGGATGAGATGTAATAACATAACAGCAAAAACAAACAAAAAGCAACAATACTGAAACAAAGCCACAACAGAGATGTCTGTAAATATGTACCTGCTCCCATTTAGAGTCCCCCCTAGAACAGATTTTATTTCCTGTTGTGAGGATCTTGTTCCAGCATTATGTTTACTTAATTTATTGAATGGGTGCTAATTCTGGGTTCACGCTATTTGTTTTTCTCGGCTGTGGAGGAGCCGGGTTGCAGGCTGATGTGGCGGGTCTCCTCATGGCGTCCGTTTCCTAGGAGGCTCCGTGGCTGGGCCATTGGCGCCTTGTTTTCCATAGACATCGGTCCTGCTTCTTTATGATGTTTCTGATGCTTAGACTAGGCTCCTCGTGACTTGTAACCTGCTGTTGGCACCGTAATGCGATGGTTAGCTGCAGAGAGCCGCCCGTCAGGCCCAAAGGGGTCCTGCGTGTTGTTCTAATAAAAGACTTTAGTCAGACAACTGCAAAAGTTTCCGGCTGCTTTCTTTGGGTATGTTTGGGTCTGGGAGGGGGAAAGGGCTGTGTGCTGAAATCCGGGAGGGGGGGAATGAGTTTCTCAGCCCCCCTTTTATCCCCCCCCACCCCCACCCCCGGCCTTGAACTAGCAGGTGAAAAATTCAAACTTTTTGCGCATTACGCATACGAGGTCTAAATGGAACTTCAGACATTGTACATTTAGGTGGTCAAAAGAGACAAATGGCCCTGCCTTACAGGCATAGAATCAGAAAAGGGCAAATACGTGAAAAGGAGGAGACATAACCATTTCAGAATTTCAAGGGACTAGAAGATTTGTATTGTTAAAAAAGGGATGGAAAGATTTGGGGACAAGGCAAACTCTAATCCACAATGACGCAGCAGGCAAAAAGCACTAATTGAGAAAATGTGAGTAAAAACACATACCTTTTTAAAGGTGTGTGTGTGTGTGTTGAAAATGCAATTAATTCCACAGTTACAGTGCAGTCAAAGAAAGAAAAGATGATGTTGAAGACCCTGTCAGGTTAAACAAAAGTACCTGAAGAACATAAGACTCTTGAAAAGTCCCAAGGTACCGACTATGCCAGCTTCCTCCAGGTGCCCTCTTCCAGGTGTTTTAGATTTTGACTTCCATTAGCCCCAGCTGGCATAGTCAATGGTCAGGCCTTCTGAGAGTTGTAGTCCAAAACATCTGGAAGACACCAGGTTGGGGAAGGCTATACTCTATGATAACATCAGGAAGCCAGGAACCAATTCTACTGAGTTGCCACTTTGCCTTCTTTTTCTCTTGCTGGATTTCTCTGACTTGAAACAGCTATGTGACAAGCAGAAATCCAGATGTGATGTTTTTCTCAGCACACAGAGCTATCTAGAGGTACATATCGGGGACTCAAACTTTGTATATGTAAATATTTTGAACTGCTTCATTTCAGCGCTTCTCCGACATCAAAGGCCTACAACATCTCACTAGGAGGAAGAGTAAGATGGGTGGAACTCCTGGGAACATCCCCCTGGCAAACTTTCCCTCTCACTAATGACACACCACTCTAGAACTTGGCTCCCATCCCCCAGACCTCGATACACACAAATCACATCCTAGCTCTCTTTGACATCCAATCTGGTCTGGATTCTTTTTCTTGGCCACTCCAAAACATGACAGAATATTGGGGCAGTAGGGTAATGTGTGTCTGTGTGTCTGTGTCTGTGCATCACAGCCTCTAGTTTTCTCCACTCAACACACTGACTGATTCGCTTGCTAAGACATTTGAAAGGATAGTAAATAATCTATTTCTTACCCACCTCTCTGCCCGGATCGCGGCGGGGAGCAACAGTAAATATAAAATATGATAAAACACATAAAACTGATTAAAACATGCCACACATTATTAAAACTGCATTAAAACATCATAAAAAATATATCCTAAAAACATTCTAAAATTCCACTGGGTAAGCCTGCTGGAAGAGAACAGTCTTTATAGCTTTCTTAAATTTTAAAAGACTGTTAAGTTGACGAGTCTCCTTCGGCAGGTCATTCCACCGTCTGGGAGCGGCAGAAGAGAAGGTCCTCTGGGTAACGGTTGTCAGCCTAGTCTTGGCCGAGTGTAGTAAGTTCTTCCCAGAGGACCTGAGCGTGCGGGGCGGATTGTATGGGAGAAGGCGATCCCGCAGGTAACCTGGACCCAAACCATGTAGGGCTTCAAAGGTAACGACCAGCACTTTGTACTTCACCCGGAAACTAATTGGCAGCCAGTGGAGCGATTTTAAAGCTGGCGTAATATGGTCACCCCTAGGTGTACCGGTGACCAACCTGGCTGCCATATTTTGAACTAGCTGAAGTTTCCGGACTAGGCACAGATGTAGCCCCATGTATAGCACATTGCAGAAGTCAAGCCTTGGAGTTACTAGCGCGTACGCTACCGTCTTTAGGTCTTCCAACTCTAGGAAGGGGCGCAGCTGGCGTATCAGCTGAAGCTGATAGTAGGCACTCCTGGCCGTCGCAGCTATCTGGGCTGTCATTTGGAGCGACGGATCCAGGAGCACCCCCAAGCTGCGAACACAGTCTTTCAGGGGGAGTGTAACCCCATCCAGAACTGGTTGACACACCTCCAAACCCAGGTTGCGGCCTTTGACAGCAAACACCTCCATCTTGTCTGGATTCAGCTTCAGTTTGTTTTTCCTCATCCAGCCCATTACCACCTTCAAGCATGCATTCAGAGGAGACACGCTATCCTTAGCCAATGCTGTTATCGAAGGCACAGAGAAATATATTTGGGTGTCATCAGCATACTGATAGCACCCCCGCCCCATACCTCCGGATGATCTCTCCCAGCGGTTTCATATAAATGTTAAACAACATTGGGGAAAGGATGGCACCTTGTGGTACGCCACACAGCAGCTCCTTCTTTGCGGAGCAGCTATCCCCATCTGGAACCTGCCTGAGAGGTAGGACCAGAACCACTGAAGCACAGTGCCCCCGATTCCCAATCCCCTCAGGCGTTCCAGAAGGATACCATGGTCGATGGTATCGAATGCCGCTGAGAGGTCCAGAAGTACCAACAGGGACACACTCCCCCTGTCAATACTCAGGCGTAGATCATTCACTAAGGCGACCATAGCAGTCTCAACTCCGTATCCCGCTCTGAAGCCAGTTTGAAATAGGTCTAGAAAATCAGTGTCATCCAAAACTGCTTGGAGTTGGAAGGCAACCGCCCTCTCGATCACCTTGCCCAAAAATGGAAGATTTGATACCGGTCTGTAGTTATTAGGGTCCAGGGAGGGCTTTTTTAGCAGCTGTACCACCACTTCTTTTAAACTTGATGGAAAACTCCCCTCCCAGAGATGCATTAATAATATATTGTAGTTGTGATCTAACTGCATCTCCTCCCTGGGTGACCAGCCAAGAAGGACGGTTCGAGAGGGCAGGTTGACTTCCTCACTCGTCCAAGCAGCTTGTTTACTTCTTCAGTACTCACCAACTGAAACTGATCCAGTGTAATCCTACTCGCGGAGTCTCTGGACACTCCATCGTCAGCCTCTGCTATAATGACGGCATCTAAGTCGGCTCTTATCCGAGAGATTTTATCTGTGAAATGATCATTAAAGGCATCACAGCGAACTACCGAAGGCTCTAAAATCAGATTCAGGGGAGAAGGTGCCTGAATTAGACCCCTCACCACCCTGAACAGTTCTGCTGGACATGAATTCGCAGACGCAATGCGCGCAGAGAATAAAGCTTTCTTCGCTGCACGTATTGCCACCCCATAGGAACAAAGATGTTCTCTATGTCATGTCTTGTCAGATATAAGTCGAGTTTTCCGCCATTGGTGCTCCAGTCATCGTCCTTTCCACTTCAACTCCCTGAGGTCTTCTGTATATCAGGGCACCTGGTTAGAAGCAGGTCGGAGAGGACGTTTGGGGGCGATCATGTCAATAGCCCTAGTTAGGTCTTGATTCCATCTATTGACCAGGGCTTCTACAGGATCGTCGACAATACCAGCCATAGAACCCTCTAAGGCTTTCTGGAATCCAGAAGGATCCATCAGCCTTTGAGGGTGGACCATCTTAATAGGTCCGCCACCCCTGCAGGGGTGGGTGGTTGCCATGATACTAACCCTGACCAGAAAATGATCTGTCCATGACAATGCAGAGGTATTTGTTACCTCCGCTCACAGATCTGTCTGTTCGGAGCTGAAGACTTCATCGAGGGTGTGACCTGCTGAATGTGTAGGTCCAAAGACCAATTGGGAATGGCCCATGGTTGTCATGGATGCCATGAACTCCCGAGCTGCACCTGACAAACCGGCCTCGAATGGGATGTTGGTCGCCCAGGACCAAAAGCCTGGGTGAATCCAACACCAGCTCCAAGACCAGTTCCGTGAGATCGGCCAGGGAGTCTTAGGCAGCGGGGTGGCCGCTACACTAACAGAATCCCTAGTCTATCCCTTGTCTTCAGACTCAGGTACACACACTGGATGTGATCCAATTCACGAACAGGAAGTCTGGTCAGGTTAAGATTATCCCTATAGACCACAGCTACTCCGCCCCCCCCCCACTTTCCCTCACCTGCTCACTGACCCAGTACCCAGCTGGGAAGGCCTGCGCCCATGTTGGGCCACTGTCATCTCCCAGCCAGGTCTCTGTGAAGCATGCCAGGTCAGCCTCCTCATCTGAAAGAAGGTCATGGATGATATTTGTTTCATTTTTAACTGACCTGGCATTACATAGGAGCAAGGAGTAGTTCTGTGGGTGGCCTGGTTCGTTCTCCAAGTTCCCCGGGTTAGCAGAGCGACCGGAAGGTAAGATGGGCATTAAATATCTATCTCTCCTTCCCCTGTAATGGCACATCGCCCTCCCAATGCCATATCTCCCTTTGCCCTGCACAACGGAAATTGCCGCTCCCCTACACATTGTGGTCAGTTGGAAGGGCAGGATGGAGGTGGCTCTCCTCTCGTGTGCTCTTTATCCAAGGCGGCAACTTCTTTGGCTTCGGCTCACGCCTTCAACAGCCTGAAGGCTTAACTACCTGTGGAGATGGGCGGGGCAGACAAACAAACACTCTTCAGGCTCAGACCCAGGCACATCCTAATGTCTCAAGCAATAAGCGCTGAATTGAGGGGGGCACTGAGTAGGGATCCAGAGGGGGATCCAGACACAGCAGGAATGGTCCTCCGCTGCCTCCATCCCTGACAGTGTACCACTGAACCTGGTAGCAGGAGCAAAAAGGAATTGTTCTGCCAGGGAGCCTTTCTGTCGGGAGCCACACTTCAAAGAGGCCAGGAGGAGGGCCCCCAGAGGCTAATATTGCCTCATAAGCCCCTCCTCCAGCCAGTGTCATCACAAAGCCCCACCTATGCTGGGGCTTGAGGAGTGTATCCCCATTTCCCCCCCCTCACCTGCAACGGCCCTCCCGTGGTCAGGCAAGACGAATGCAGAGTAGGGCATCCGTGTCTACAGTGTTTAATAAATAAATGAATAAAATAATGTCCTTTATGATTGAGTATTCAGTAAACATTCACCTTTTTTTTTAAAAAAAAAGATCCCTGGGTGCGCACCCTCATGAAATGTGCTGCACACGCCTACGGAGCCTGATAACTCATCTCTGTGCCCCAGTAACACCTTCAGCGGAGGTTACAGACAAGCACAGGTACAAGAACCAGTTGAGAAACTGACAGCCCTCTTCAGTGGTGCCTCAAGAAATATGGCCAGACCATTCAGAGAGGCTGCAATGCCGTCCGTCCAGCCCTGAGTGGTTGATCTAGATCTGGATGTTGGGATGGTGACACTTTTCTGTCCGTAGCAACTCTGTTCAGGCTGGAAAGCTTTGCAAAACTGCTGGCGGCACCGTTTTCTCACAGCCTAATTTAGTTTTGAAACAAGCCAAAGATCAGGAGAGATTGTTGCTCCTTGCTTCCCAGAAGTGGGAAGGTTCATTTATTTGCTCGTCTTCCAATGTGCTTTATGTCATTGTCTGTCAGCCATGTCCTTCTGCATTCAACACAGGGCAAACAGGCTGGTCAGTATGGAAAAGAATAAGTCAGCACAGATCTGACATCAATAATGGCAATATTAAAACAAAACAAAGCCCAGTGCTAGAGTACTTCAGCCTCACTGTATACTCTGCCCTGACCTTAAAGTGACCACTTCATTGCTCACTCCTAATTCCAGATCATTGAGGAACAAGTTGAAAAGCATTGGTCCCTCCCAATTCAGATCCCTGTTGGACCCGGCTATTTACTTTAAGGTGCCACAGGATTCCACATTGGTTAGGTCTCATTCTGGGCACCACACTTCAAGAAAGTTGCAGATAAACTGGAGGAGGTTCAAAGGAGGGCAGGGAGGAGGAGGAGGAGGGGTCTGGAAACAAAGCCCTGTGAGAAGAGACTGAAAGAACTGGGCATGTTTAGTCTTGTGAAGAAAAGACGGAGGGGAGACATGATAGCACTCTTCAAATACTTGAAAGGTTGTCACACAGAGGAGGGCCAGGATCTCTTCTCCATCATCCCAGAGTGCAGGATGCGGAATAATGGGCTCAAGTTACAGGAAGCCAGATTCGGGCTGGATATCAGGAAAAACATCCTGGCTTGTAGAGCAGTACAACAATGGAACCCATGACCTAGGGAGGTTGTGCGCTCTCTCACACTAGAGGCCTTCAAGACGCAGCTGGACAGCCATCTGTCAGGTAGGCTTTAAGGTGGATTCCTCTGCCTTAGGGTGCCTCTACAAGAGCGATTTAAAGCTCTTTCAAGTCGCGTTTAAAAAAATTACCTTTACAAGAGCGGAGCGCAAATTGGGGGTTGAGGCACTTTATCTGTCCGATTATGCGCATTATCGAATGCGCATTAAATAGCGAGTTTTAATTCTCTGCGGCAGTTAAAGCGCATTATGACCATGTAAACGAGCGATTCTCCGCATTTCAACCACTTTAAAGCGCGTTTCATACTGCCAGTTATGCGCTTCACCGCATGTCATTTACAGGATTTAGGCGTAAATGAGATTGTGAGACAATGCGCATAATTGGACAACCAGGCGCCAAACCAAATTCTTGTAGAGGGGGCCTTATATGCCCCTTCCCACTCTACTATTCTAGGATTCTATGAAGATTGTTGTTTTCCCCAGAAGATGGCGCTATAATAATGTTTTATCCATAAATTATTTTTACTGGAGTATCACCACCCACCAACTTTCCCTGCTTTGCTCAGCATGCCTGGATTCCTATCCAAACAGCAAAGAGTCATGTGGTACTTAAAGTCTCCCAGATGACTTGAGGCAGAACCTGTTGTGGATTATCAACCACTTTCTCAGGTGCTTGGACGGTTATCCTTAGTTAGCAGATGTACTTTCACTCCCTCTTTCTGTTTTATGAAATGTTTGTAACATTCCTAAGCAAAGCTCAAAGAACCAATCTCAACAGTCGTAATTGGGCATTAGTTATGGACTTTTATGCGCACCCAAAATTCTCTGAGCAGTGAGAGGTTTCACTGGTGCTTTGCTATCCAGGTTTGCTTTCCTTTAGAATGAAGACACTTACTGGCGTTTTGTAATATCTGCATTTATTTACAAATATACAGCTCATATATAGGGGGAGGTCCACAGCTTAAGATGCTCAACAAACACTGAAAGAACTGGGCATGTTTAGCCTGGAGAAGAGAAGATTGAGGGGAGACATGATAGCACTCTTCAAATACTTGAAAGGTTGTCACACAGAGGAGGAACAGGATCTCTTCTCCATCATCCCAGAGTGCAGGACGTGGAATAATGGGCTCAAGTGACAGGAAGCCAGATTCTGGCTGGACATCAGGAAAAACTGCCTGGCTGTTAGAGCAGTACGACAATGGAAATCCATGACCTAGGAAGGTTGTGGCTCTCCCACATTAGAGGCATTCAAGAGGCAGCTGGACAACCATCTGTCAGGGATGCTTTAAGGTGGATTCCTGCATTGAGCAGGGGGTTGGACTCCATGGCCTTAGAGGCCCCTTCCAACTCTAATATTCTATGATCAAAAATACCAGCTCTCAGGGGAGTCGAGTTTTCTGCAAGGGCCATTGCTCTTTGCAGCCTCCTTCTAACACAGAGGTTTCCAGACACGTTGAGTCCCCAGAGTTTGTTGGACTACAAATCCCATTTCCCCCAGCCAGCATGACTACTGATCAGGGATGATATGAGCTGCAGTCCAACAACACCTGGGAAGCCAAAGTTGGGAACTACCATTGTGTCTAACAAGAAGGCCTGCCCAGAGCCGTTAATCATGGAGAGAAGCAGCGGGCACCTTCCTCTGTGAAAGGGCACTTTGGACTCACAACACTAGTCCAATTAATAGTACTTCACTTTGGCTGGATTCTGTTCTTCACCTTGGCCGGTATGAATTATTGGATAATTGCTAGACAGTGGATTAAGCGAGCTGTTCCAAGCCAGGTAATTCCTTGTACAAACAATCACACCTGTCTCCCAGGAGGCCGGCCTTTATTTCTCCTCCCTTCCTCTGCTTGGTGTTCTTGGCCTCTCTAGCGCTGCCCAAGATCAATCGCACCAGCCTTGTCAAGAAGAGGAAAACGCAGCTCAGACATCGCCAGCACACCGAGTCTTCTCACGGGAATACGGTGCACTCTCCAGCTTTACAACGAGCTGGAGAAGGCACACAGCCCAACCTGGCAAAAAGAACCACGATCCGACACACACAGCACAAGAGGATAGCGTGAAAACCTATAGGCAATGCTTCAGAGCCAGGGAAAACGCTTGTGAGTCATGGCAAATTTGGAAGAAAAGGGGCCTTTTCTTTATTTCTGGCCTTCATGTCCCATCTTCCTGTTAAGATAAGCAAGGCCGCAAGTAGAGGAATGATAAACAATCATACGGCAATCCAAAAGAAAATTATAACCAACCATCAAAATAAAACACAGATCAACCACAATCAGCCAGCCATTTAAAACAACAGCAGCCTAGCCTAACCTTAAGAGGGAGACCCAAAGGAAGCTAAAATCTAAGAAGAGCCCTGATGCTGGATCAGACTAAGGATCCGTCTAGTCCAGCATTCTGTTCACACAGGGCCAACCAGCTGTCGACCACGGCAACAGGATACGGTGCAACAGCACCCTCCCACCCATGTTCCCCAGCGACTGGTGCACACAGGCTTACTGCCTTGGATTCTGGATGTAGCACATAGCCATCAGGACTAGTAGCCATTGATAGCCTTCTTCTCCTCCTCCAGGAATTTACACAACCCCCTTTTAAAGCCCTCCAAATTGGTGGCCATCACCACATCTTGTGAATTCCAGAGTTTAACTCTGCACTGTGTGAAGAAGTCCGTCCTTTTATCTGTCCTGAATCTCCCATCAATCAGCTTCATGGGATGAACCTGGATTCTACTATTATGAGAAAGGGAGAAAAATGTCTCCTTATCCACATTTTCCACACCTCTATCAGGCCTCCCCTTAACCTCCTTTTCGCCAAGCTAAACAATCCCTCATCAGGGAGATGCTCCAGCCTCTGGATCAATTTAGTTGCCACTTTCTGCACTTTTTCCAACTCCAGAAATATCCTTTTTTAGGTGCAGTGACCACAACTGTACACAGCATTCCAAGTGTGGCCGCACCATAGATTTGTATAAAGGCAGTATTATACTGGCAGTTTTATTCTCAATTCCTTTGCTAGTTGCTGGGAAATACATATTTTAATGTCCCACTGAGCAGTGATGGCGCCAAGCTGACCTTCCTTGGGAGGCCATCTGTGGTCTCAAGACCACAACAGAAAAGTCCCTGCCCATTATGTCTAGCTACTATACTTCTGATATCAGAGGGATATGTGGAACAGTGCCTTCTTGGTGGTGGTACCTAGATTTCAGAACTCCCTTGCTTGGATGATATTCTTGCTGTTTGATTGGCTTGGAATTTTACTGTTGTTTTTATTGTGTATTTTAATCCCCCCCGTATGCCATTTTGGGGGGCCTACTGGCTTAAAAGGATCCCCAAATAAACTTGAGCAGAACATTACATTAGCCCCATCTGAATGTGCATCATGTGCCCCAATGTGCAGGCATGGATGACTAAAGAAACAGGCACACTTGTGTATTACATCTACACTGGGTGCGTTTACTGCAGCAAAGGCCGCTCTGACGCCTCCCATGTCCTGCAGCCACCATAATTTGCGGAGCTGCCCACAGACCAGAAGCCACTGAGAAAGACCTAGGCCACGTATATATTCTGGAGCAGACGGGGGCTTTGGCTGGCTGCTCTTCCACCACAGCCGACCTCTCAGGCGCAGCCAAAACCTCCTGCTGTTCCCAAGCCGAACCGTTCATGTCTTTAATCTCTCCCAGGTCTAACATCAGGAAAGGCTTGTTTCTCCTGTTGCCTCTAATATCACGGCCTGCAGTCGACCCTCTAAAGCAGAATTACTGCGGGTGTTAAATGCCGTGGTGGCCAAAGGACACCCTCTCCTTGACTTCTAAATTCCATTTGCAACCGCCTCTTCTGTCTGGAGTTAGCAACTCCTTGATGGGCAAATGAGATCTAAGCTCCCCTTCAGACTATAATCCTATCATTGGCTCTTTGTTCTGTTAGGGAAGGTGGGGCAGTGGATCCACCTGTGTCAGATCAGGTGTGAGATTCAGCCCAGTTCCCAACCACTGGGCTCACTGGAACAACGCCTAGCAACTGGCTCCTTTATTCTTCTCTGGGTAGTTCAGGAGGGGCAGCCTCCTGGGTCCGTGGTAGGAGAGTAGCGTGCCGTGTGACCCTTACCATGTTGACTCAGAAAGGAGTCTCACTGAGTGCAATGGGACTTGCTTCCAAGTAAGTGTGCAGAGGCTGACACAGCCATGAGCTCAGTCGGATGCCATACAGCCCTATCTCACCCAACCCCGTACAATAAACCAGGTACAGCAACACCTGATTGTAGTGTTTAAGGTGCCAAAAAACATTTTGCTGTCTTCACTGCAACAGACTAACATAGTTACCCTATTAGAATTGTATTTTTTGTCTTTAAGGCACCACAAAACTCTTCATTGTTTTTACTATCATTTCTAAGGCAACGTAGTTACTATTTTCACTATTTACAGTCTACCCCCTTAATACTGCCTCCTCCCTTGCTACTAACTAGATATTAGTTCCCCCTTATCACAAACTACTTATTTTTATCAATGCCTTACCATTTCCTCTTTCTGCTACAACTAACTGGCTATGATATTTAACTTCCACTTGGGTGTTCCTAAGTACTCTTCCTGCCTTACTACTGCTGCTCTTCCATGCTCCTCTAATTAAATATGGTAGCACCCCTTCATTACAATCTACTTATTCATTTTATGTACCGCTACTATTCCTTTACTCCTACTAGTAACATGTGAACTGGCCCTAAATCTAAGCATAGCCATTTTTCTTTGGGCTATTGAACTCCCTACAGGGTGGCCATATGGAAAGAAGGACAGGGCTCCTGTATCTTTAACAATTGCACAGAAAAGGGAATTTCAGCAGGCATCACTTATATGCAGGCAGCACCTGGGCTGTCTCTACAAGAGGCATTTAAAGCTCTTTCAAGGTGCATTAAAAAATTTACCTCTACAAGAACGGAGTGCAAATCGGGTGTAGAGGCACGTTTTCTGTCCGATTATGCGCATTATCGAATGCGCGTGAAATAGCGAGTTTTATTTTGCTCCGGCCGTTAAAGCGCATTTTGACTATGTGAACAAGCGATTCTCCGCATGTCAACAGTTTAAATCGCATTTCGGTCGTCCAGTAATGCGCTTCGCCGCCTCTCGTACAAAGGTATTAGGCGTAAATGCACTTCTGCGAATATGTGCATAATCGCCTAACCAGGCGTAAAGGCGAATTCTTGTAGATGAGACCCTGCTGAAATCCCCTCTTCATCATAAGAGTTACAGCTACAGGAGCCCTGCTCTCTTGACCAGATGCAAAAGAGGGCAGGGCTCCTGCAGCTTTAACTCTTGTGATGAAGAGGGGATTTCAGCAGGTGCTGCATGCCTACAAATGACACCTGGTGAAATTCCATTTTATATACAACTGTTAAACTTACAGGAGCCCTGTCCTCTTTTTCACAGGAACACCCTAACTTTCTGCACTTATGAGGAGACATATACATTAAAATCCAATCTTTCCAAGCGATGGACAGCACGCCGCTATCTTTCTCCTGCTCTCAACAGAGCCCTTCACAGGGCCAGAAGAAACGCAACCTATCTGCAGCTGCCTTGAGGCAGATCTTCCAGCATGGGCCACTTTTGCCTGCTCTGCCCAGCCGCAAGTCTGCAAAGATGGAGCCGGGGGGGGGGGGGTGCGCGTGGGTCATTTTGTTTTGTTCCGCAGATGCTGTGGGGCTGAACCTGGGTCCGTGTGCATGGGAAGCAGATGCCTTTCTGCCGCTAAGCCGTGGCTCTCCCTAAGGAGCTGCAGCTTTCACCACTAATGGTCAAGCTTTGCCTGTTGAATCCCTGGCTGTCCTATT
Organism: Anniella stebbinsi; assembly: GCA_029215795.1. NCBI lineage: Eukaryota > Metazoa > Chordata > Lepidosauria > Squamata > Anniellidae > Anniella > Anniella stebbinsi. Next base: position 369,644,636 of record JARDYH010000001.1, read on the forward strand.
AAGAAGATGCAAGAGCTGTGGGGGAGGCCCAGAGGCCCTTGCAACCATGGCCGTGCAGAGGGAGGGAGGCAGCGAGGCCAGTTGGCCCAGGGCCCATGATTTTGAGGGGGCACTCTGACGAGGAGGTCCCCCCTAGCTCGCGCTACTGCTTCCATAGCGTGAGCGGCCCATCGAGAAGCGAGGAGCCCGCCTTGCGGGATCACCGCAGGAGCCGTCCGTCGTGAAATTCTGAACGCGAAGAAGTCATGTCTTACATCTTGAATAAAAGTGCTCCCCGTCACCTTTTTTTTAAAATCAATTGTTCTAGTTCATATAGACATTATCAGCACTGAATCAGAGCCACTGATTAAAAACAATACTTAATGAGCAGTTTGAAATGGGTGGGTCGGGGGCCCCCTACACCCTTCCCATCTGGCCAGGGCACATGGCCAGCTCTGCAGGGCCTTGCTCGCAGCCGCTGCAGCCCCCCGTTTGCCCGCCGCCTTCCCTCCCTCGCGCCACCCTCCTCGCTGGCTGCCCTTGCGGGAGGCCACGGAACTCCCGAGCCCGCGTCGCCCTCTCTTTGCAAGCCGCTTTCGCTGAAGCGCTGCTGGCTTCCGCTGTCACGTCTCCTCCTGCCTTCGGGGCAGACGGCGCATTCCAGCCGGCTCCTCCCAGCTCGGGCAACCGAAGCAAGCATCGCCCAAACGGGCCAGGGGCCAGGTTCGGGGGGAGGGGGGAGAGGGGGAAGTGCAAAAGGTGGGAGTTGCGGCTGGGGGCGAGCAGCCCCCTCCCCCAGCACCGGCCCCAATGCAGCCCCCCTTTCGCGTTGCAGGGCTGCCAAGGGGAGGGGGAGGGGAGGGGCGCGCTTCGTTCCGCTCCCCCCCCCCCCGGGCAAGAAAACTTCCCGGTCCAGCGAGGAGGAGGAGGAGGCTGTGCCTGCGCTCTGAGTGGCGTGCGCCCTGGCGAATGGCAGCTTACAGAAAGAGGGTGGGGAGGCGGGCTCTGCTCTTTTCCGGCGAGGCTCGGAAAAGCACCTTGGTCGCGATCGAGCCCTAAAGGGAAGGGGGAAAACTTTGTCGCCCCAGGAGCGAGCGCAGGTAAGGCGAGTACGAGGGGGCGCGGGCGTGCACGCGCGTTTCGTCCCCGCGGGGGCTCCCCAAATGTCCAACTTGGGGTACCCTGTTGGGTAGCAGGCGAGGGAGGCTCCCGAGGGACACGCCCCGAGGCAGAAGGCTCTTCTCCGCCACTTGTAGGCGGGAAGGGCTCCTTTGCCGAGCCGGCACGCAGGAGCCGGGGTAGATACGGGGTAAGGGGTCGCCTCCGAACTCCGCTGCATGAAGAGCTCGGCCACGCCCCCCGGGGTAATGAAGGAGAAAGAGGCGCTCCCCCCCGGAGTACTCCTACGGCTGGACGTTCATCTTCCCCTGGGAATGTTACCGCCCGCCTCCACTCTCTAATATATGCACACTCGGGGGGAGCGAGGTAAAAGGGTGAGTAGGTGGGATGTGACTCGGATCTTCTAACTGGACCCAGGGTAATTTTCCTCGCCAGCCTCCTTCCCCGCTCTTCCCTAACTTCACCTAAGTTGAAAGTTACCGTTCACACGTGACACATAAACAAGCTTTTGCGTTTCCTAGGCCCGTAACACAAACGTGAAAGCCTCCCTGGCTGTCAGGAGTTGCGTTTTTCTCTACGAAAATGGCTCCCCCACCCACTTTGGGACAGGCAGGCTGGACGTTTCCCAAGCAAGGAGGCTGCAGTGGTCCTGTGCGCTCTTATTGGAGAGTAACCCTCACTGAGCACAGTGGGAGTTACTTTTCAGTAAATATGCATGGAGACGGGCTACAATCCCCAACCCACTTAACTAGGGAGTAAACCCCTCTCGTTGAGATTTGCTTTGGAGTAAAGGTGCTTGGGAGGATATCATTGCATAGATACAACATGGGAACAGAGGAGTCCATCTAGCCTAGTGTTGTGGACACGGGCTGGCAGCAGTGGCGGCTCTCCAGGGTTCCGAGCAGGAATTTTTCCAGCCCTTCCTGGAGAAGCCAGGGATCGAACTTAGGACCTTCCGCATGCTAAGTAAGGGCATTCCCACCGAGCCACGCCCTCTCCCTCTGTGAACACCAGCCTGTTTCTGACCCAGCCTTCCCCAACCTGGTGCCCTCTGGATGTTTTGGACAGCAATTCCTATCAGCTGCCTCTACAAGAGGCGTTTAAAGCTCTTTCAAGGTGCATTAAAAATTTTACTTCTACAAGAACGGAGCGCAAATCGGGCGTAGAGGCGTGTTTTCTGTCCGATTATGCGCATTATCAAATGCGTGTGAAATAGCGAGTTTTATTTTGCTCCGGCCGTTAAAGCGCATTTTGATTATGTGAACAAGCGATTCTCCGCATGTCAACAGTTTAAATCGCGTTTCGGTCGTCCAGTAATGCGCTTTGCCGCCTCTCGTACAGAGGTATTAGGCGTAAATGCACTTCTGCGAATATGCGCATAATCGCCTAACCAGGCGTAAAGGTGAATTCTTGTAGATGAGTTGCAAGGCAGCCTGATGGGAATTATAGTGCATGGCATCTGGTGGGTGGGTGCCACCAAGTGGTGGGAGGGGTCTGTTCTGATCCATAGAGTAGTTAAACTGGTGTGGTCTTGCATTTTCAGACCTGAGTATTGTACTCTTATTTTTGCATTTCCTGCATCTGCAAATCAGTCTTCTGTCCCGCTGGCTGCTATCTTTGGACCACAGAGGCTGTATTTGTGGGGGGGGGGGGAAGGGGCTGCCCTTGGCTTCTGCTGTTCTTGTGTCCTGTCTCTTGATTGCGATAGACTTTTGATTTTGACTTTTTCGTCTCTCTGCTACTTTCTGTCTCAGGTTAGCAACCTTTGCAAGTGTTGTGTATCAGAGTAAAAAGTGGTTTTGGATCCAGTGTGTATCATGCACCGCTGGAGCAACATTCTCACGGTGTTCACAGAAGGGCCGTAGTTCAGTGGGAGAGCCCTTGAATTGTATGTAGAAGGTCCTAGGTTAAACCCCGGCTTCTCCAGGGGCTTGTCTGCACACCCTGTTTAGCCCATTCTAGCTGCACAGTGGCACTGTGTTGTTTATATGACGCAGCCGCCAACTTGCAGCCACCACGGGCTTTGCCCCCCAAACAGTGCATTTTAAAAGTGCTGTAGGCCTTGACTTTTTCCTTTGCACTGAGGTCACTAGTGTCTTTCTTCCGTCTGTCGGTGGTGACCTCGCTTTGAGTTGAGGTTGGGGGTGTTCCTGGAGGTGGGTCGAGGCCCAGGGCAGGTTGCAGGAAGGGGGCGGGCTCAAGGAGCTGAATGGCCACCAGTGCTGCGACTTTTTCGGCCAGATAGCCCACGCTCCCTCCTGCCATCAAGATTTCCCGTTCCTACCCCACAACTGCAAAGCTGCGGGATTTTGAGGGAATGAGTGGCCAAAGACGTAGCGTAAAGACGCCCTCCAGGTAGGGCAGGACAAATCTCCTGCCTGAAGCCCTGGAGTGCCGTTGCTGCCAGTCCGCGGCTACAATACTCAGCTAGGTGGACCAATGATCGGACTGTTCCTATGTTTGTGCTGTGTGGATGTGGCCACAAGGCAGAAGAGGAAGGAAAAGTGTGTCCCAACCTATGCCAGGTTTTTCTCAAAGCCCAAATTGATCTCAGTGTTGTATGCAAAAAAAACTCCAAAAAAAACTCCAAGGAAGCAGGATCCCTTTCTGATTCCTCTCTGTATCGAAGGTGCCGGGGGTGGGGGCAGAGCTAAAGGTTCACCCCTCTTTCTCTCAAGGAAGAGGCTCTGCCCTGCACACTCATGGTCTCTTTGCAGAGCAGAAAATGTGTTTGCAAGAGCATTCCATTCTGCGAGGCCCCATCTGCAGTCTGAAGCAGTAGTCACCCGCAGCCAGGCGTTTCTGGCCTTTTTGAGAGCTGTGTGGCCGACTCGGACGGTTCCCAGCCTGCTTTGCATAATTTAAAGGGCCATGCCGCTCTGCTTCTCCTTGTTTCTTCGAGGGTCTTTATTTAAAGTATGTTACATCTCCTTCTCCTGTCTGAAAAGGAAGGTTCATAGAATCATAAAATAGTAGAGTTGGAAGGGGCCTATAAGGCCATTGAGTCCAACCCTCTGCTCAATGCAGGAATCCACCTTAAAGCATCCCTGACAGATGGTTGTCCAGCTGCCTCTTGAAGGCCTCTAGTGTGGGAGAGCCCACCACCTCCCTAGGTCATGGGTTCCATTGTCGTATTGCTCTAACAGTCAGGAAGTTTTTCCTGATGTCCAGCCGGAATCTGACTTCCTTTAACCTGAGCCCATTATTCTGTGTCCTGCACTCTGAGTTGATCGAGAAGAGATCCTGGCCCTCCTCCGTGTAACAACCTTTCAAGTATTTGAAGAGTGCTTTCATGTCTCCCCTCAATCTTCTCTTCTCCAGGCTAAACATGCCCAGTTCTTTCAGTCTCTCCTCATAGGGCTTTGTTTCCAGACCCCTGATCATCCTTGTTGCCCTCCTCTGAACCCCCCTCCAGATTGCATAAAGTCCCTCCTGCTCCATGACCTTGAGTTTGGGACAGGCAGCATGACCCGACCTCCATCTCTCCTGCTTCCTAGAGAGAGGCAGTGCTTGGCCTACACGGATGGAGCTTGGTGACTCCGATGTCAGCAGGGCGGTGAATCCGCTCCGGGTTTCAATCAGGACTAGTCAGAACTCTAAAGGAACTATCTGAGGCGCTGACTGATTCTGGCTGAAACCTGGAGTGGATTCACCACCCCACTGTCATTGGAGCTACCAGCTTCTGCTGGCTTGTACCCTTGGGTGCCCTATTTAACCTGAGCTCCTTCTGCTCCAGGCTCCTCCCTTCGTTCAATCAGACGTCAGAGAAGGAGGGAGGGAGGTTGGTTGGAGCTGGCTGGCTGCAAGTGAGCCCCAGGGGTCAGTGCCTTCTGGGCTGCTCTGCTAGCACCAGCCCCCTGTGCTGTTTCTCCAGCCTGCAGCCTCAGCAGCCATGTCCCGGCCTCTGACCGACCAGGAGAAGCGGAAGCAGATCAGCATCCGTGGCATTGTTGGCGTGGAAAACGTGGCTGAGCTAAAGAAGGGCTTCAACCGACACCTGCACTTCACCCTGGTCAAGGACCGCAATGTGGCCACCACGCGCGACTATTACTTTGCCCTGGCGCACACCGTGCGCGACCACCTGGTGGGCAGGTGGATCCGCACCCAGCAGTACTACTATGAGAAGGACCCCAAGGTGAGACGCGTAAGGTGGGGGGCAGGGAAGCTGACACGCGGTTGCCTGGCTTGAGCGGTGGGTTTACCGTTGGGAGTCCATGAGGCAAACTTTGGAATGTCACAGAGCTATTTATTCTGCATGGTGAAAAATTCTGTGGGACTCCTATCCTTTCATGCTCTTACGCTGGCCTCCTATAGCGTATTTTATGAATGACTTTGTGCGCTTTGTTCTTTAGTTCAGGGGAAACCCTGACAGGGAGGCGAGTAATGATGGAAATTTATAAAACAGATCAGCCTTTTCCAACCCAGCACCTTACAGGTGCATTGGACTACACATCCCATCATCCCCAGCTGTGGCTGGTGGGATTTGAAATCAAATACATCTGGAGAGTGCTAGGTTTGAGGAAATGGCCATGCTGGCTGTGATGATGGGATTTGTAGTCCAATACAGCTGGAGGGTGCCGGATTGGAAACAGGGTGCTACTGATAGTTGGAGAATGCAGGTGGAACCTTTTCTTCCCAAGTCCACATAGCACGAAAGAGGAACACCCAGTGCAGGTAACTGGCAATAGATTCAGAACAGGCATAAGCTATCTAGACAATAAGAAAGTTCTTTCTCCCGTTTTTATATCTATGTGCCATTTCGTCTCTCCTTCCTTTCCAATCACACCATTCCCTACTCCCGCTGGATGTCAGTCAGTCCAACAAGTCAATCAGAGTTTAGTATCTCCTGCGTACTCCTCTACCCATCCTTGTCCCCCACTGGCTCACATGGCTGCCTGGGGCCATGTTCACTATCATCTTATGTTCAGTCCCAGGAGAAATGTAATCTGCCTTTTCCTGTAGATGGGGGAAGTAGGACCAGATAAGGAACCACCATTTGGTTGTTGTTTTTAAAATTATTATTATTGTTATTATTATTACATTTATATGCCACCTTTTTCCCTCTTGCAAGGAACCCAAGGGGCTTACGTCATCCTCCTCCTCCCCATTTTATCCTCACGATGACCCTGTGAGGTAGGTTAGGTAGAGAGTCAGTGGCTGGTGCAAAGTCATCCAGCGAGCTGCTAGAACGCGCATCTCCTGAGTCCCAGTCCAACACTCTAACCACTACACCGTCACACTGGCTCTCTCAATAGATGTTTCTATTCTCCCCCCCCCCCCCCATATGTTATGTTCAGAAAACTCACAGCTCTGTGATAAAGTCCAGGCTTTGCATGCAGAAAGTACCAGCCCGGGTTCAATTCCCAGCACCTCGAGTATTTATTTTTTTATTTAAAAAACATTTTTATAGCGCCACCTTGCCATTTCTGGCATTGTGGCACTTTACAATAATACACAAAACAATTTTGATTAAGAACCCTCAACCCGCATTAAAATTTAAACCATCCCTCCCCCCCAAACTCTTGTGAAAATAAGAAGCCCTTACAGAGGCGTTTAAAACAATTGACGGTGGGACATTCCAAATTGGAACGGGGGATGATCAGGTCACGCTGCCCTTGAGAGCGGGTCTGCCAATGGTGGGACACAGGAGCAAGGTGAGCACTCAAGTAACCAGGGCCCAAGCAGTGCAGGGCTTTATACATTGTGAATAAAACCTTGTAGCGCACCTTAGCAGCAGCCACCGGCAGCCAGTGGAGCTCTTGAAGCACTGACATGATAGAGGAACACTTTGGAAGTCCCTTGACCAACCTGGCTGCTGCATTTTGTACAGGATTGTACAGGGCATGAACTACGATTGTAAGATTGGCCTCTGACAAAAAGATGCGAACTTGGCGGAGCATATGTAATTGGTAGAAACAGCTCCGGACAACGGCCCCCACCTGTGATGACATAGTTAGGGACTGGTCAAGAATGACACCCAAGTCTCGCGCCTCGGTCACAATCCTCGGTCGGATTCCTGAAAATGAAACACCTGCAAGCTCCTGCATTGAACCTGCCAGCCCCTGACCTCAACCAACCACCATCAACTCAGTCTCCTCCGGATTAAACTTTAACTTGCTTCTGGACATCCAATTGCAGATCTCAGCCAGGCACGGAGACAGGACTGCCCCAGAGAGGTCTGAGCCCACCAAGATGTAAAGCTGGGTATCATCGACATACATATAGTACCTCGGCCCATGGGTTTTAATTAACTCTGCTAGTGGCCTCACAGACACATTGAACATGAAAGGTGAGAGGATGGAGCCCTGTGGAACTCCACAGGGGAGGGCTGTAGGGGCAGATGAACAAGTGCCCATGGTAACCAACTGAGCCCCTCCATCCAGGTAGGACTGGAACCAGGCAAGAGCCAGGCCCTCCAGTCCCACCTGGGTCCTCAACCGGCTAATCAACCATCCATGGTCCACTGTGTCAAAGGCCGCTGAGAGATCCAATAATGGTAAGATGGGCAAGGGCAGTCTCCGTGCTGTGACCTGGCCTGAAGCCTGATTGAAAAAGATCAGAAAATCTGAGTCATGGAGGAACCGTTGGACCCGCTCCAGTACAACTTTCTCCACCACCTTACCAAGAAAAGGAAGGTTGGAGACTGGTCTGTAGTTTGCTGGCAGTGATGGATCAAGAATTGGTTTCTTAAGGAGTGGCCGCACACTGGCCTGTTTTAGGCAGGTGGGCACCTTAGGCCCTCCATCAGGGATGCATTCACCACTGCTGTCAGAAGTGGATTCACCACTGACCAAGCAGGGCGGATCAACCAAGTTGGACACGGGTTCAATCCACAAGTAGTAAACCGGAGCTGACTGAAAATCCTCTCCAGCTCAGTCAAAGATACTAGGCCAAAGCAATCAAGTATAGGTTGTGTCCTGGGAGCTTCCAGCGGCAATTCTGCAGGTAGACCTGGATGGAAAACCAGCCCTAATCCTGCTAATCTTTCCAATAAAAAATTGGGCAAACTCATCACATCCATCAACTGTAGGTTCTGTTACCGTTGCTGCACAGTCGGGATTTATCGGGCTGCACAGCACTGAAAAGAGGCCGGCCGGCCGGTTCTTTGTTGCATCTAAGCAAGAGGAGAAGAAAGATTTCTTTGTCCTCTTCACAGCCCTATGATATTGTTGGCGATACCGCACAAGGGATTCACGATCAACAAGGGAGCGGCTTTGCCTCCAGTGCCGCCCTAATCTACGTAGCCTCTGTTTCATCCCACGCGCAACTCATCTGAGAACCAAGGCGAGTTGCGTGGCTAACCCTGAGCCAGCAGCCGCCTTGGGGCTAAATGATCAATGGTGGTGATCAGCCAAATATTATAACAGTCCACCAGCTCATCCACTGAGTAATCAGTGCCCCGCTGAGGTTTACAAGCCCTCAAGGCACGCTGGAAAACCTCTGGATCCAACTTGCTTCTCGGACGGGCCCAAACTTGTGGACTGTCACCTCTTCGGGGGGGGGGAGAGGTGTCTTAAACACACACTGAAGGAGGTAATGATCTGTCCATGACAAAGGGGTTAGATGACAATCCCCAATGGCCAACCCCAGGCTGAAGATGAGATTGAGCGGATGACCTCCGGTGTGAGAGCTTCCAACAACATTCTGTGAGAACCCCAACAAGGTCATGGTCTCAAGGAAAACTCTGGCCAACACATCACAGGCATCATCCACATGTACATTGAAGTCACCCAGGACCAACAGCCTGGGTGACTCCAAGATCAGGTCACACAACAACTTGGTTGGCTCAGGGGCAAACTCTTTTGAGCGTGCAGGTGGTCGATACACTATCAGGAGTTTGCAAGCAATGTTCTCAAGAGAGAGACATGACACCAAGTGGTGTTCAAAATATCTTCTATCTGGGCTTGGAACCACCCTACAGTTTAGAACTAGATGAATATACCAGGTCAACCTCTCCTCCTCGACAGCCCTGTCTTTCCCGATGATACACCAAGTACCCGGCTGGTACAAACTGGGCCAACACAGGGCCAACCGCCTCATCCAGCCAGGTCTTGGTGATGACAGCCAGGTCTGGGGACTTGTCCATGATCAAATCATGGATGGTACTGGTCTTATTACACACAGACCTAGCATTCACCATCATAAGAGAGAGGGGACAACCATCCATTAGCCCACTCCCTGACACCAAATGAGCAAGGGGAGCGGATGAAGGGGGAAGCGAGACGAGAGTCCTCGTTCTTTGCCCCCACCATTGCCGCCTCCCACCTAACACTCGGTGCTTGCACCCACTCCCAATAGACTGTATCTGTAGGGCATTTATCTGTAGGGCATTATTAAGGATCCTTTCTTGTCAAATCTGAACAGGCCCGCCATAGGTCACAGACTGAGTCCTTGAGTAATAAACAAAGACCTTGCATAACGGGCTGGAAAGGTTTTGGCCACCGACCTGGGCAACCCTGGAAAGCGATCAGTGGGGGGAACGAAATCAACGTAAAAGAGCCGATCATCCTCCTTGAATCAGATTGACTTAATGATCTCTGCAGCCCTTTTCATTTTGTAAACGGCCTTTAATGGCGCTTTAGCCTGGCAGATTAAGGAATAATCCCATTTGTGACATCAGTTGGGAACCCTTTTCGAAGAGTTGCTTCCTGGTTCCCTGCTGAGAGCTTCACCCCTAATCTGGTATCTCTCAAACTCTCCCTTGGATTTCAGAGTTAATTTCTTCTGAAAGTCTCTAGCATCAAACCCTCTTCCCCCACCCCAATGTTCAGTTAAGAAAGCTCCTAATACTTGCCTTAGTAGACGGAACCATCTACTGAAGAAAAAAATTGGTGTTTTCTTAACTTAACATGGGGTGGGGGAGACGGGTGTGATGGTGTAGTGGTTAGAGTGCTGGACTGGGACTCAGGAGAGCCACGTTCTAGACCCCACTCGGCCATGGAAGCTCACTGGGTGACTTTGGGCCAGTCACAGACTCTCAGCCCACTCTACCTCACAGGGTTGTTGTTATGAGGATAAAATGGAGAGGAGGAGGATTATGCATGCTGCCTTGAGTTCCTGAAGGAGGAAAAAAAGGCAGGATATAAATACAATGAATTAATGTTCAAAAACTGTAATTCTGGCATCAAATTGATTCTCTGACTGGTGACCTCCAGATCTGTTGACTGCAACTCTCAGCATCCACTAGCTCTGAGAGGCATCATTTTCTTAAGGCTAGATTCCCAGACCATCAAGAGAAAAGAACACACTGCAGTGAGTCGTTAAGGACAGCTTAATAGTCTCTTTGTTAAACTGCCTGGCCTGGCTGTTCGCTCCCTCCGATCAGGCTGTCCAAACCTCAGAGTACCACAATCCCAGCTGGCCGCTTGGCCCTAGAGAGGCTTGCTGCGTGTTGAGCAACACAACTATTTGCCCACAAATAAAGAAATGGTTGTCGAGCCAAGTTGGGGAAACCATTCGTGGAATGCCGAGCACATGGCTGGCACAGAATGAATTGGTTTTGGTTTTGCTGGCTCAATCCTGGCTAGTGAATTCATCTAGGTCAGGCGTGAGCAGACTTCGGGGTCTCTAAATAGTTGGGCCGAATCGCTAATCTGTGTTCAGTGGCCTTGAGGCTGCTCTCTTCCGGGATCAATCCAAGGTCCACGTAACCCAGCACTCTATGAATCAACCCCAGCAGGGGCTTAGGGGTTGAACAGTAATTCACCAGTGGATGATGGGAACACGGAGGCTGCTGATAGCAGCTCAGTCTCTCTGTCCATCCCAACCAGTCTAGGCTACTCCACCTTTCCCCAACCTAGTAGTCTCCAGATGTGTTGTACTACAATTCCTAGCAGCCTCCTGCCTGCAGGATGCTAGGAGCTGGAAGAACGTATGAACATAAGAAGAGCCATGCTGGATCAGACCAAGGGCTCATCGTGTCCAACATTCAGTTCACACCCTTTGGCTGTAGTCCAACAGGTGTGGAGACCATCAAGTTGGGCAAGGCTGCCCTACTCTTTTCCCATTACCAGCTACCTCCAGCCTTTGTGCTTGGATTGAACCCGGAACCTTCTCCACGTCTCCTACATGAGCAATGGCAACAATCCACCTTCAGCCTCCTGAAGCGTCACATTAAGACACTTCAGGGACTCCTGAGGCTTTCTGTTAGCCCTATGGGAGGAATGCCTCTGTGGCTGGTTTCACACAACACGTTAACCCACCCAGGGGTGGTTGTTGTTGGACTATGGGTTATTATGCTGTGTGAACACTGTGTTTTCTGCAGGGAGGGTTATTGTATTGTCTGAATGCAGCATTTTTCTGCATAATGGGTTATTGTGTTATCTGAACGCAACATGTTTTCCATAGGGTTGCTTGTTAACTATGCAGTGTGGCTCATTAACTGCCCTGAACAGCCCACCAACAAGCCATGGGTTCTCAAGGTGGCTTGTTCAAGAAAAATAGGCTGCCCTGTGGAAAACACACTGTGTTCAGACAACACGATAACCCACCCTGCAAAAAAAAAAAAGCACTATGTTCATACAACATGATAACCCCTAGTGGGTTGGCATGTTGTGTGAACCCAGCCTGTGGGTTCATCCCCTGGTGCAAACAGAACTTTTATGTGGGCTTTCGTGGCAGGGGCAAGTCCTGTTCCAGGAATTGGCACCCCAATTCCCAGCAAGGTTTAATTGGGGATTTCTGCTTTCCTTTCCAGAGAGTTTACTACCTTTCCTTGGAGTTCTACATGGGCCGGACCCTGCAGAACACCATGATCAACCTGGGACTGCAGAATGCCTGTGACGAGGCAATTTATCAGGTAAAGGGGAGGCCCCAATTATGCCCTCTCTGAAGCGTAAGGGGTTCTGTCTGCTCAACCTGACAGGTGACCTGTTCAGGCACCCTCTCGGCGTCAATTAAGAGGTTGTAGTGGCGGTTTTACGTATTTATATTTCCTTATAATTTCTTCTGCGTGATCTATTAAAATGCCTAAGCGGTTCACATTAAAATACAACATAACAATATAGGAACATGAATTTTCCTTCATGCTTCCTGTGCAGCCAAGAAAAAGATGCCCTTGCAGATTTAGAGGAAGTCAGTTATGCAGGCTGATGTGGCTGTACCTTGAGGCTGCTTACAGCTGAACAGGATATTGTGTTTCGCAAAGTATTGTCTGCAAGAAGGCCTTCCTGCAGAGGGATTTTAGCTTCCCCTTTAACATGGGGGACATAAGGACGGATTCAGAAGGTTGGACCTATTCCCACATTGGCCTGTATAGACGGGGACATATATTTTGCAAATGTGCATAAAATGTTTTTAATGGTTTTTAATTTTTGTAACCTGCCCAGAGAGCTTTGGCTACGGGGCAGTATAAAAATGTAATAAATGAAATGAAATTTGGCAGCGTATCAATCTGCTCCAATGACTGACTCAAGTCATTCCGAGTCTGTTCTTGAAACGTCCTGATTTCGCAACTCTGTTGAAGTGTCTCGCCCAGGTCTCAACCGGTTCACACCATTCAGGTCTTCCTACGGGTGCGGATGCAGGAGCAATACCCCTTTTTGCACAGTAGGAATATCTGAAGCTACAACCGCTTGCCCACTCTGAAAATGTGCAACATGCATGTAGCTTCTTGCCCGTGTCCAGAGCGTTGGCTACTCTTTCCTTGCTGCTAGGCTTCATTTCCAGTACTGGCACTTTTAACAATTCAGTTGTGCACCGGCGGCAAACCCCAACCCAAATTGTGCAGTTCTGCAATGGCGCTGAGCCTGCATGTCGTGAAAACGGCACCTGTTCGTAGTCTGGGGTTTTGAAGCGCAAATGCCACAGTCCCTATCTTTGGAGCTCGGCGATTGTTGTGGCGGGTTTTCCGCCCTACATTTATGGCCCAGTCTGAGTTTTGAGAACGTTTGCTTTGTCTCCCTGTGGCTCTTTAGCTCGGCCTGGACATAGAAGAGCTGGAGGAGATTGAAGAGGATGCAGGCCTGGGCAACGGGGGTCTCGGCAGACTCGCAGGTACATGAGGAGCAGGAGGATATGGTGGTGGAGAGAAAGGATCTCTTCTCAATCAACCCAGAGTGCAGGAGGACACGGAATAAGGGGCTCAAGTGACAGGAAGCCAGAATCTGGCTGGACGTCAGGAAAAACTTCCTGACTGTTAGAGCAGTACGACAATGGAACCCATGACCTAGGGAGGTCTCCCACACTAGAGGCATTCAAGAGGCAGCTGGACAGCCATCTGTCAGGGATACTTTAAGGTGAATTCCTGCATTGAGCAGGGGGTTGGACTTGATGGACTTGCAGGCCCCTTCCAACTCTACTATTCTATGATCCTATGAAATAGCCTCCCACTGAATAAGCTACTTACTTAGGGCCAGTGGAGGCTGGTGGCTCTGACATTAGTGGGGCAGTGAATCTGCTCCGGATTTCAGCCAAAACCAGACAGAACTCTAAAAGAGGGATCCAACCTGTGAAGCTAGAACTTCTATCCCTCAGCATCAACCCCCAAAACTACTGCAGCCAGTGGGACATATTAACCCCAGCCTAAATCTGTGGAACACCTTTGAAACTCTGTTGGGTGGTGGCGGTAGTGGAGCCCTTTGGGGCAGGTGAGACCCCATCTGCTTCTCTTCCAACAGCCTGCTTCCTAGATTCGATGGCCACGCTCGGGCTCGCAGCCTACGGTTACGGGATCCGCTACGAGTACGGCATCTTCAACCAGAAGATCAGAGATGGGTGGCAGGTAAAAGCGACGCCTCAGTGTGTTTGAAGTATACGAGGTGCTTTCCCTACACAAGGCTTTGCCACTCTGGGTGCAGGGCCAGACATCTGTGCTGCTATGTGACATGGTTCCTATGCGTGGATGTTTCCCTGTGTCTCTTCGCACATAAGTGAACGTGGCTGTATCCCTTTACTGAAAGAACTGGACATGTTTAGCCTTGTGAAGAGAAGATTGAGGGAAGACATGATAGCACTCTTCAAATACTTGAAAGGTTGTCACACAGAGGAGGGCCAGGATTTCTTCTCGATCATCCCAGAGTGCAGGATGCGGAATCATGGGCTCAAGTGACAGGAAGCCAGATTCCGGCTGGGCATCAGGAAAAACTTCCTGACTGTTAGAGCAGTACGGCAATGGAACCCATGACAGTTGCCAGTGAATATCATAAGAGACTATCATTCTGTTCAGAGTTTTCTGCAGACTCCTCTTACCAACCCCCTGAAGAGAAGGCCTTTAAAAAATACCACATAGGCCGAAACACGTTGGGCGTGAATTAATAAAGTATCTCCGCATTCCGAGAACCTGTTTCTCTCCCCCTTTTTTTGACTCCAGTGGATGGCCCACCCTGCTCACCACATTGTATTACTGAAGCCTCTTGTAGAGAAAGATGACTTCTAGTGGGGGAAAGAGTATGGATTTACTCAGATACCTAAACATTGCTGTGTCTCTGTGCACGTGTGCAATTACACTCTGCATTTGGGGTGCTATTCATGTGTACACTGTATCAGGAAAAAGGGCATCTGGGACTGGAAGCCGGCAGGGGAGAAATAGGGAAAGATGCCTCCGCCCTGTTCGTTGGATGGGGAGCGAAAGAGTGCGGGTCTGGTTTAGACACGCAGTAGAGTGGAGTGGCGGAAAGGACTGTACCACCTCTGACTTTCCCGTGGGCGATGTCACTTCTGAATGCTTCTCCACAGAACAAAATTTCCTTGGAAACAAAAAGGCAAACAACCACATCAGAAAGAGGTTGTAGCCCAGAACATTCCCTGGTCGGCTTGTCTACTTCTTAAAGCGGCTTTGCATGCAAGGAAGCATTTCAAACATGCCATCGCCCGCCAAACGTCTGAAGGGATTCCACTTGCCCACTTCAACACAGGGGTGTGTGTGTGTGTGTGTGTGTGTGTGAGTAAGAGAAACTGGTCAACGGCCAGGTTTGCGAGATTTCTTTCTTTCAAAGGCTTCCAACGGGTGCGTTAGGACAATGATTAACGAAGAATAATCTGATGACTAGATAACGTGGGTCCCAGGCAGAGATTGCAGAACAGAGATGCCTGGTTGAGTTGATAAGTGTGATTTCCCTGGCTTGGCTCTCAACTCCGGCGGGGAGGGACGCAGCGAAGCATGTTGCGTCATCGCCAAACACACAGCGGGGCAGAGGGATGCTCAGTGCAAAGGGCAGGTTGTCCCTGGTTGGGATGAGGGAGGGAGGAGGGGCTTCTGCTTTCGGTGTTTTGTGAAAGCCTTTTGAGCCACGACCACAAGCTGGCTTTGAAGAGCGGGGGCCGTTGCTACTCCACCATGGTCTAAACCGGGCTTTCCCACCCTGGTGTTTTCCAGATGTGTTGAACATCAGCTCCCATCATCCCCAGCCAGCACGATCTGGAGAGTTCCAGGATGGGCAAGGCTGTTCTACTCAAAAGTTCCTTATGTTGTGATAGTTCTACAGGGTTGCCTTGTAGCCTCTTCTTTTTCCAAAACTCTGCCCCACCTTGATTGAGCGCTCCTGGGCATGGGCAGAGAGCTTTTGTAAAGGGAGTACAACGACTTTGTAGGTGTACCCTGCACCTCAGCCTGCCATGGGTGTTGCACTGCCCAAGAGGTGGCCTGGGCCAGGACAGCAGGCAAGTCCACACAACTAAATGTTACCAAATCCCCTTTCTACTTCCATGTATACACCTTCAGGCACATAACCCTGACACCTGCAGGGATTGTTTAAACGTTGAGCAAGAAGCGTTCCAAAACATAGCACCTAAAGAGTTTATCATAGAATCATAGAATAGTAGAGTTGGAAAGGGCCTCTAGGGCCATCGAGTCCAACCCCTGATCAATGCAGGAATCCACCTTCAAGCATCACTGACAGATGGCTGTCCAGCTGCCTCTTAAATGTCTCTAATGTGGGAAAGCCCACCACCTCCCATGGTCATTGGTTCCATTGTTGTACTGCTCTAACAGCCAGGAAGTTTTTCCTGATGCTCAGCCGGAATCTGGCTTCCTGTCACTTGAGCCCATTATTCCTCCTCCTGCACTCTGGGTTGATCGAGAAGAGATCCTGGCCCTCCTCTGTGTGACAACCTTTCAATTATCTGAAGAGTGCTATCATGTCTCCCCTCCACCTTCTTTTCTACAAACTAAACATGCCCAGTTCTTCCAGTCGCTCCTCATAGGGCTTTGCAAACGGGCATTGTAAGGTTCCATTTCATTAGCATGAACAATAGTTTTACATCTTCAGGTCGACACATTAAAAAGTAATAGTTTAAGGTCCTTGAGTAGCAGGCTGTGAGAGTGGGGGAAGTCCTGGCAGCAGAGAGAAGGAGGGAAATGGATATGGAGAAGGGCAGGAGTTTGCAGAAGGCCTGAGCTGAGAGAGAGACGCCAGCAAACTGCTCACCTCCCTGGAGACCCATACGCCTGGGGAAGCGACAGAAAAAAAGGGACAGGAAATGCTCTCCGGGCAGCCACTTTTCAAGATCTCAGGCTGGACGTTTTTCCCAGCTCCGCCTCCCGAGCTCCTGTCTGCGTGGATTGAGCCTTGAACTTTCTACATGCAAAGCACCCCCGTTCTGCCTCTCAGGTGTGGATTTGCAGAGGGCGTCGCAAGCAGCGCAGCAAACGCATTGCAGAAAGGCGGCGGTGGAGCGACGGATTGGCCGTGGGACGCTCCACGCAGTGCCGTTTCCTTCTCCATCCTGCTGCTCAGCGTGGCTGTTTTCCTCGTTGCAGGTGGAGGAAGCCGATGACTGGCTAAGGCATGGGAACCCCTGGGAGAAAGCCCGGCCGGAGTACATGCTCCCCATTCACTTCTACGGGCGAGTGGAGCACACCCAGGCTGGCGTGAGATGGGTCGATACTCAGGTATCAGAAGTGTTCCTTGTGAGGTGGGGGGGAGGGTCAGATCTCTTCCCCGCCGCTGTGAAGCCCACGGGGAAGATTTGGGTCCTTTGCCACCTCCCAACTGCAGCCTACCTAGCAGCATTGTCGTGCAGAGGAGTGGAGACCCATGTATGCCTCCCCTGAGTTCCTGGGGACCCCAATAATATTTTACGTGGGCGCGATATGTTGGGGCCAACATCAGCATCTGGCTGCCTTTGGGGGAGCTTTGACAAAACCAGGCCTACATTTGGTGCTCCAGGCATGCCCTGAGACACCCTGGCCCCCAAATGAGGGGGCCACAAGGCCCCCAGGCGAGGAAGGAAATCGTGCATCCAGTAATGCAGGGATGCAAGACTTTAGGGTAATTCCAGCCTGCCCAGGGTCCCTATAGGGCCCTCAAGGGTGTTCCAAAAGGCTACCCCCCTTCCTCTGACTCTGCCCCCATTCCCCTGACTACCTTTCTTCTTCTTCTTCTTCTTCTTCTTCTTCTTCTTCTTCTTCTTCTTCTTCTTCTTCTTCTTCTTCTTCCTCCTCCTCCTCCTCCTCCTCCTCCTCCTCCTCCTCCTCCTGCCTTTTTCCCCAGGGCTGGGACTCAAGGCGGTTTACAAGATCAGAACATGTACAATCAAAACATATAAATATAAGTTCACAAAAGTTAAAATAGAATTAAACCTACAGTAAAATCAAAAAAAATTTTTTTAATTGGTGGTTTCCCAGCCCTTGGACTGAGAGATGCCCCCTGCAGCGATGGCTCCTGCCTCCTTTGGAATAGTGTCTGTGTGATGCCAATAGTACCGGGCCTTCTTTGTACACAGGTGGTTCTGGCATTGCCCTACGACACGCCTATTCCCGGCTACATGAACAACACGGTCAACACGATGAGGCTCTGGTCTGCTCGAGCCCCCAACGATTTCAACCTCCGTGACTGTAAGCGCCCTCGACGGATGATCTCTCTTCGGCTGTAGGGAAATGCCTGGAAGTCATTCGGCTTCCTTTTAATTCGTTTAGGTTTCTAGTCCTGTCTGTTCCACTTAGTTCTGATGCAAACCTGGGGGTGGGGGGGAGAATCCACCCTCCTCAAACCGGTATGCTTTCCAGCTCTGCGGGATTACAAGTGTGCAGAGCGGGAGATTCTGGGAGTTGTGTCCACCGCATCTCGAGGGCCCCGGGTTGGAGAAGGCTGAACCACATGTTGTGGAAAGATGCTGCCGTTGAGAGATGGAGGATGCCCTGTGTTAAATGACTGGGCTATCCAACGGCAGAAGAGCTCTGATCCCACCTTGCGAAGGGGCTCCAGCGTCAAGGCAGTCCTGACTGGCATTCCTGGTATGAAATGGAATAGCCCCATATGGGTCAGAAATAGCTGGTCAGCAGGTCCCTCAGCCTCAGCTATCATCAAACAATGTACCTACAACCTACTGCCGATGGTCAAGGCTGCATGGGGTATTTCAGTTCTTGCTCATTTTGTACCTTGCAAATATTCGGTGCAAACCCACTGGTGGGGCACGATTTGCAGGGGCAGTGCTTCACCTTCCCCAGGCATCTCTCTGCTTTCAATTGCGCTCCTTCTCAAGTAGCTTTTAAAATTGGTTGCCAGGCTGTAATTAATACACATTTCCTGTGTGTTGTGTATTTGACTTCCTTTCAGCCGCCTCTCTGACTTCTTAGAATGTAGCAGCTACACCCTTCGAAGCATATCTTCACTATCATAAGGGGCTAGAAACTTGTGGATTGTCTATACACTCTATATTCCCTGTTGTGGCTGCGCAGTCGTGCCCCATTGTTTATATGATGCAGCCGCCAACTCACAGCCCCGTTGTGCTATTCCCCATGAAACTGCGCTTTTTCAAGGTGCCGTTTTACCACGACTTTTTACATTGCTCTGATGTCACCATGGTTGGTTCTTGTCCGTCGACTCTGGCTTTGGTTTGGATTAAGAGAGTGGACGAATTTAGGGGTGGATCCCAGTGCAGGCTTTCAAAGTTGTGCAGAGTAGCCAGAAAACAAACAAAGGTTTTCGTGATTTTTGGTCCCCAATATTTGCTGTTCATTACCGCTGTTTGATAACAGCGCTCACTCCTGCCCTATAACCTATCTCTCCTGGGATTTAGGGAGAATGGGGACGCAAAACGGCAGCATATAGACAAGGCCATGGTGAGGGAGTTTAAAACCGAAAGCTGGGTTTCTGCACTCAGATCCACT
Organism: Anniella stebbinsi; assembly: GCA_029215795.1. Taxonomy (NCBI): domain Eukaryota; kingdom Metazoa; phylum Chordata; class Lepidosauria; order Squamata; family Anniellidae; genus Anniella; species Anniella stebbinsi. The sequence goes on from JARDYH010000001.1 coordinate 369,663,783, forward strand.
TTGCGTGCCTCTTCGGTGGCTGTGTGATGACATCTTGTTTTTTGTAAAAACATTCCTTTCTAGTTAATGTCGGCGATTATATCCAGGCTGTGCTGGACAGGAACCTGGCGGAGAACATCTCCCGCGTCCTCTACCCAAACGATAATGTAAGTCCCTGGGGATTGAGGCTGAGAGCTCCTCTTGGGAGGATTGGCGTGCGTGTGTGTGTGGCTGGGCAGGTGACATGTTTATTGCCTGACGGGGGCACCATGTCAGCCATTCAGAGCTAGACAAGGCAGCGACGTGACCCTTCCGCAGGCTCATAATGCCAGAGAACTGTTTACATGAATCGTGCCAATAAAAGTTCTGGGAATGGCTTTTGTCACTGGGTTATTGGCTGGGCACTAGCCAGAGGCAGTGAGCCTGTCAAAAGCATGCTTTAAGATACAGCCGCAAGAAGAAAAGTGGTGGTCTATGTAAACAGCTACCGTCTGTATCCCTTCAGCTCTGGCCTTTTTAAATGAAGCCTACAGCTTATCCCCCAGGTCTTGACCACGAGTTGAAACAAAGCTTTGCTACATGCTGATTCATCCGTGGCACTCAAAACATGGCATCGGCTTACATGAACGTGCCCCATTCTCTTTCTCCTCCTCCTCTTCCATCTGTCATGCATGCTCTGCTTTAGTCATTGCTCCTGCCCTTGCGGCAGTATTGCATAAACCGCAGTGTGCTGCAACGTTCAAACTGGCCCACTGTGGTTTGCCCAACCCCTCCACACCAGGATCGCAAAGCATGGTTTGCAGTCCTGGTTTTGGAGGGATTGGGCTAACCACAGGTTGCTGGTTCAGATGCGTTGGCAAACCAAGTGCTGATTCGTCACTGGCACACTCATGGAAAACCTGAGCGCACAATGGGAGGAGGTGTACATGAGCACAAGGCTCGCTTGTGTAATGGCAAACCACGGTTGGGTGTTGCATGTGAACCAACCCTTGGTTGCATTCGTCTCTCCCTGGCTGTCTTTGGTACCGTTCGTTGCCTTTCCCTGTCATAGCGGTGGTCAACTTGTGACCCTTGAACTGCAGCTTCCATCAGCCCTAACAAGTATAGCCAATGGTGAGGAATCATGGGAGTTGCAATCCAACGACCTCTGGAAGGCCTCCAGTTGCCAATCCCTGATCTATCGACTTGTGTTTAGATTGTAAGCTTTTCGGGGCCCAATTCTGTAGAGCCCGAGTGCGCTCATTGTATTATAAATATAAGTGTACTATAAATATTTTCAGGAGAGAAAATCTGCCCTGGAGGTGTTTTGGTTGGGAAAAGGGTTGGATTACCATTGCTTGGGGATCCTTTTAAAATGAGAAAGTTCGTCGTGAAATCGGCAGGAATGATAGTTAACGGTCGGCCACTACATACCATGTGTGTCCGTCCCCCCAGATGTGCAGTGTGCCTGACTAGCTTAATCTTTGCCTTCGCTACAACCCAGGGTTTCGCTGTGCCCATTTTAGAAATAGGACTAGAGGCAGAGATTACATGATGCACCCAGGTATCTTCAGAATGGGTCTGATGGCTGCCCCGTCTACCCATCATGGCAACCCACGAGATTGAAAACAAAACGGAGGTTCTTTTGCCTCCAGGGCGGATCTACACTAGGGCTTTAAAACGGTTTATAACAGTAGCGACCACTGTTGGGGCCCAGGGCCTGATCTACACCAAGCAGGCTAAAACACTTTGAAAACGGTTTGAAACTGTATCTGAAGTGTGTCCTGGGCCCTAACAGTTGTCACTACTGTTATAAACCGTTTTAAAGCCGTAGTGTAGATCCTGCCCCGGACACTGCTTGGTTTTGATCTGGCCCTGGGCTTTTGTTTCTGTGTGACCACCACCACCACCCATCATTTCATGAGATCTAGAAACGTAATGCTTGAACTTTGGCTCTGGAATTCTTGTTCAACAAATAGTTATTGGAGGAAGCGTGCTTGCCTTCTCTGACACGAGGACGCCATGTTTAAAGACGGGATGTATGTATGTGTGTGTGTTTTGCCAATTGCTTTCTCAGCCCGTCCTGCTTGAGGCATTTGACCTTGTCTAATCTGTACCCCTGCAGCCTGCATGCCTGGTGAGGAGAATTCTCTGTAGATCTGTAATTTTGGTGATGACTGTGGCAGATTCGTTGGCGTTTCTTCCCACCCGCTGACGGTGGATGTTCTTTGTGTTTCCCAGAAATCGTTTTTGTTTAAGCCCGTCTGCCAAGCAGTCTCCCTTAGTTTCTCTCTGGCCCAGTTCTTACAGAGGAACTAAACCTGTGTACCCCGGAGGTGCAGGGGGCCCACATGAAGGAATGCTCCTCCAAACTTCAAAACAAATCCATTCATGTAGAAAACCAGCATGTCAAGGAGCAGCGTTTTAACTTAGTGTGCACTGGCCTGCTTCTTTTCAAGTTGTAGGGGATTTTTGTTTGCCCGGCGGAGCATTCTGAAGTAGTACTGTCCCAGCCTTAGTTTGCTGCCTCTGTGAGAACTCTGCTAAATTTCCTTTCGTGCTTAAATTTTCACACCTGTGTCGTGGCTTAGCTGAGCTGCTTTGATGGTAGAACAAATATGCACTGGAAATAGTTCTAAACCTTCACACACACACCATGAATTTGGAACAGTCTATCCAGGTTCCCGGGCCAGGGGAGGCTGGCAGAAATTAATTGGCATTCATGTAAATTCCTGGTTGGGGGAGAAATCCAGATTTCATTTATTGAACAAATGGGTTAACTTCAAAAGGGAGCAAAGCAATTTCTTACCCTGTGCTAGATATTTTTTCAGCCCAAGGGCGGAATTCAATTTTGGGAAGCTCTTGCTGGGGGGGGGGGTGTATTCCAGTGGCAGGCGGAGCCAAAGGCAAAGGGGCGGAGCCAAAATTCCAGCATATTTTAACTTCAAGCTCTTACTGCCAGCAACTCAGCCCTCGGAGAGGCATTTCCACCGTTTAGAATGGGGGGGAAAACTCCACAAAATCTGGCAGGACACGCAACCCATCAGCCGTTGGGAGAAAGGGGTTGTGCCCCTCAGGGGGCACCTCTGAGGGTTGCATTGCCCCCCCCCCCCCCGGTGTGCTGGATCTGTCCCATGGGCACGAGGTTCAAATTATTTTAAAAGGGTCTTACACAGTGCCAACCCATTTTGAAAATTGGTACAAATCCATCGGCTGGGCGCGTGTGATAGATCCCTGCCATGTTCTAACTCTTGCCGGAAGACAAACCTGCCTCATGTCAACGAATCTCCTGCATTTCAAAATGGCCACCTTCTCCGTGAAACTCAGAGCTTTTGCTTCAAATCCTTCCATGAATTTCTCCGTAAGATTTTAAGTCTGCCGTGCTGGTGGTTTTTACCTGGCCCGCTTTAATGGCGTTTGGGTTTACGATTTCAATAGCTGTTGGTTTCAGCTCTAGGCATGGGTGTGTTTCCCCCCCCCCTCTCGAAATGGAAGTTGAAACTGCCTTTGGCCAAGCAGGGTCTTTGTGCAGTTGGTGGTTAGATTGGCCCATGGAACGGTTTAGGGGTCATCAGAGGGGTGGGGGACCACGTCAGCCCCTCCACCCACCCGGTCCTTGCCTCCTGGCTGAAGGGAAGCGCCTTGGACCGGCCCACTGCCCTTCCTGTGAGGGAGTTGGGGAGAAACACCTGTAAACAGGCAAGACCATTCAGCCTCTGTGTTTCCCTGAAGCCAACAGTGAGGAGTTGGCTGTGCCTAATGTGCTTCTATCAGCCACCGTACATGGGCACAGGAGGCTGGCGTTCGCCCTCTGGCCCCCAAGAGCCAAGAGCCCTTTTGCTTCTCGGCGCTCCTGATGGGCCCTTCGTCTCCGCCTTGCAGTTTTTCGAGGGCAAGGAGTTGCGCCTGAAACAAGAGTACTTCGTTGTGGCTGCCACCCTGCAGGACATCATCCGGCGGTTCAAAGCCTCCAAGTTCGGCAGTACCGAAAGCGTCCGGACAGCTTTTGATTCCTTCCCGGACCAGGTAATTGCCAACCGGCGGTGCTGACACCTAAAACAGCGCCTCCTGCCTCTGTTTCGTCGGGTGCCGTGGGCTCACCCGGGAGGCTGGGCTCGGTCACGGGATCCATCCCGCCAGGCAGAGGAAGGCCAGCGCACTGCTTTGGGGGGGGGGGGATAAGTTGAGCACTAGTGCAGTTTTGCTATGGTTCCGGCCCAGAATGTCAATCACAGGGCTTTGCTCTGAAAGGCATGAAGCAGTAGGAATGGTTGCCTCTGAACATATGCAGAGAGCTTTCCCCACCCTGAGAACCACAGCCATTGCTTGAGCCTCATAGATTAGGGGCAGAAACCTCACTTGGTCGGGTATCGTTTTTCCCCAGGTGGACCTAAGTCCCATCATCTCTCAACCAGCCTCTTCATGGCTCCAAATCAGGTCCCCTCTACAAGATTTCGCTTTGACTCCCGGTTGCCCGATTATGCACATTTACGGATAAGCGCATTTACTCCTAATAACTATTCACGAGAGGTGGTGAAGCGCATTACGGGATGTATGAAACACGCTTTAAAGTTGTTTACATGTGAAGAATCGCATGTTTACATGGCCATAAGGCGATTTAACTCCTGCGGAAAATTTTAAGTTGCTATTTAACGCGCATTCAATAATGCGCATAAGCGGAGATAAAAAGCGCCTCAACCCCCGATTTGCACTCCGCTCTTGTAGAGGTAAAATCTGTAATGCGCCTTGAAAGAGCTTTAAATCACTCTTGTAGAGGCACCCTCAGTCTTCCTGTTCTCTCTGCTTAACTGTTTTTCACCTACTTCCTGCCACTCTTTCAGATTGCAATCCAGCTGAATGACACCCACCCTGCGATGGCTATTCCCGAACTGATGAGGGTGTTCTTGGATATTGAGAAGCTGCCATGGGCCAAGGTTTGGAACCCGTGATTGGCTCTGTTTCCGGGGATCAGTGTCACAAGTTCCCCCCTCCCCACCCCCACCCCCACCTCGGCTTTCCGATGCTTTCATTCACCCGATAGCTGCCTCACCGGCTGCCTCACTTTGCAGGATTTTTGTCTCCTCCACATGTTTGGGTCTCTTCGTCTGCGTTTGTTTCCTCTTTCCAATATACAAGCACGTCCAGTTTTCATTCGCATGCAGTGGAAGTTTCAGATTCCCAAATTTGGGGAGGGGGGGGATGCTGGTGCTGGTGATATCAAGTGACATTTGCCTTAAACGAATCTTAAGTAGTGTAGCAAGGAGAGATCCTCGCCCGACATCCTTTGGAGCTGCCACCAGCTGGGGCAGCCTTCCCCAAAGTAGCACCCTCCACATGTGATGGAATACAACTCCCATCATTCCCAGCTGGCTGCCTATTTAGAAAGAACTTCCCACCCCAGGCAGGCTGAGTTGAGGCATTTCACAATGGCTCCACCTGCTGGTCACTGGTGGTTGGAATTGTTTAGGAATAAAACGTGTGTATGTAGGTGAGAGACAGGCGTAGCAATGAATACATATGAAATGTATATGTGTGTATATATATGTGTGTGTATACGTATGTGTGTGTGTGTACACACACACACATACCTATTAGCAATTATACATAAGTTTCAACAAAAGCAGACCAGATGTCCAAGCAAGTATCTGTATAAAGGTGGCGTCTATCTGCCACCCATTCAAATATAGAATGCGTTGCAAGGGCCTCAATTCATTGCATTAGTCTCATAATATCAATCTTTTAGCTGTCAAGGTGGAGAGATTCCATTTATGCTGACCATTTGTTCATTTCCATCGAGCAGGTGAACAATTTAAAAGTGCAGGAATGTCCGTGAACCTTAAAGGCTATTCCAGTACAAAATGTATCTGCGTAATAACCTCCTCCCGAAAAGAAGCAACTACTGGACATTGCCAAAACATACATTTAAAAGAAGCATTAGCTGTGTTGCACCGCCAGCAATTAGCCCAAGAGTCACGAAACAAATGTTTTTGCTGAATAAGACGCAGTCTAAGATCCATAGACACGACAGGTCGGCCTGAAAGTGGCGATCCACTGACTAGGGGGAATGGGACAATCCAATTCCATCTTCCATTCCTACTTAAAACCCTGCATATTCCATTTCTTCACCATTCGCAAATATTTATAGACATGGGTCGTGGGTCGCACTGCCTGGCCAGCCTCAGGACGTGCTTCCCATAATGTCAGAAACCCTTACTGCTGTAAAAGTGCGCAGGCCAAACGTAGATATTAACAAATGCTGCAATTGCAAGTATTGGTTACATTTGCTAAGTTCATTTTTCGGGAGGCTGTGGCCTGGGGAGAGGGCGAGCCTGGGGATAAAACTGCCCCCTGGACCTCCTGACGTTGCCTACCTGGGACCCTCGAGATGCGGCGTGTGTGCTCTCTCACTGAGCCATGCCCCCCCCCCAAGCCCTGCCTCTACTTGCCTTGCTCTAACTCTCTTCCCCCGCACATCCCAGGCCTGGGACATCACCACTCGGACCTTTGCCTACACGAACCACACGGTTCTCCCCGAAGCTCTTGAGCGCTGGCCGGTGGAGCTGATGGAGAAGCTGCTGCCGAGACACCTGCAGATCATCTACGAAATCAACCAGCGGCACCTGGATGTAAGTTGGGCTGTGCAGCGGATTCTTTCTTTCTCTCTCTCTCTCTCTCTCTCTCTCTCTCTCTCTTTCTGGTCTTCCGTCCAAATCTTGCCATTGTGGTGTGGTAGAAATAATTTCCTGAACAACCTTTCGATTGTACACATTTTGTATTTTATGTTTTGCCCCACCTACCAGTGGTAGCGCTGACGCTCACTCCATTATTCATCTTTTTGTTTGTCTGCAAGGTGCACAGGTGAGGCCAGGAAAAGTTTGCCCACGCACAGTTTTGGCTCCAAGCGTCATCTTGTAACCAATGAGAGCTGAAGCCAACTCTGTGCCAACCTGAAGCCAACTCTGAGGGAGGGTAATGTCTCCTGCCCTCACTCTAGTACAGCCTTGCCTAGCCTGGTGCCCTCCAGATGTGTTGGACTACAACTCCCAGCATCCCCAGCCAGCTGGGCAATGCTGCTCTAGTATCAGGTGCTTTAAGTCTTCGCCAGATGTTGTCCGGTTGTGTGGAGACATCTCCGGCGCACATACCTGCCTTTGTCTGGCATTCTTCCAAATGGAGCATGTGACTGACGGAATTTTTCCACCCTCGCATGCGCTCAGAGAGTCACGGCACTGTTTCCGAAGGACGTCGACCGCCTCCGGCGCATGTCCCTGATCGAAGAGGAAGGGATCAAGCGCATCAACATGGCACACCTTTGCATCGTCGGCTCACACGCCGTGAATGGGGTCGCCAAGATCCACTCGGATATCGTCAAGTCTCAAGTGTGAGTTGGAGTGTGTGTTTTTGTCCGTGCGCAAATGGGTGGGCATGTAGCTGAATGGGTCAAAATCGTGAGCTGGGCTCTTGAGTGATTCGCGACAGGGCTTGTTTTATGGCTGGGGTGAAATCCGGACGCCCCTGAGTGCGTGTGCCCTGCTCCCTCTGTCTGCGGCAACTTCTTTCTTTTTAAAAATTTATTATGACGATTTATATGATGCTTTTCAGGATACAGATCCTATCAAAATGACTTAATAATATTAGCAAAAAGGGCAATTGGTGGAACATAGGCCTGGGCAGGGAGAGTCTAGCTGGAGGAGGAGGAGGAGGAGCCTAGAGTCAGCTTCATGGAACTCCCTCTTTCTGTCCTGGAGTTCTTCCCACATGGCACCTGATAGTAGCTTCCTGTCTGGGAAGAGCTGCTCCCGTCGCCTCTATAGTTATTATGGTTTCGGCTGCCATTTTCAGCTTGCAAGTACCGTGCAGAATGTGGCCTCTCTCTCCCCAATTTCAGCTTGTTTGTTTGTTTGTATTTTGGAGGAACTTTTAGATTTATTATTACATTTATATCCTGCCTTTTTTCTTCCAAGGAACTCAAGGTGGCTGGCATAATCCTCCTCCTCTCCATTTTATCCTCATGACAACTCTGTGAGGTAGCTAGGCTGAGAGTCAGTGACTGGCCCAAAGCCACCCAGTGAGCTTCCATGGCTGAGTGGGGATTAGAACCCAGGTCTCCTGAGTCCCAGTCCAGCACTCTAGCCACTATACCACAGTACCTCTCTGTAACCACTGCATTGGCTCCTGCAATAGTCACATGTATAGTACATATGTGTGTGCGTGTGTGTAGCAGCCTTCCTCAACCTGGTTCCCTCCAGATGTCTTGGACTACATCTCCCAGCATTCTTGGCCATGCTGGCTGGGGCTGCTGGGATTTGAAGTCCAAAAGATCTGGGTGTTACCAGGTTGAGGAAATCTGATCTAACATGTATCACCTTCCACCCCTCTATGATCACATCCGTGGGCAAACAGGCAATCCACACAGACCCTGTTCAGTCGACAGGCTAGGCCACAGTGGTTAGGCATTTTGAGCTAAGCATTATAGCTTAGTGTGTCATGTGAACCATTCCTAACCATAGTGGCTACATAACCACAGTTTAAACACGCTCACTAACCATTTGCTGCAAAAGGGTTAGCAGCCTAACCGTGGCTTAGCGTGTTGTCTGAACAGGCCCACAATGATGGCAGGAGAGTCTTCTTGTACTACACATATGATGGATTGTTTGAATTGCTCCCCACATTACCTTCATGAAATCTAAAGCAATGTTTGGCAAAATACACCCCTTGCACGGCATGGGGGTCCTAGGTGAGTGTGGGCTGGGAAGTCAGCGCAGCCTGTGGAACGCCATTTGCATCAGCTCTGTTAAAGCCGAGAACTCTTGACATGAGCTGTGAACTTGGACGTGCTTCTACTACAGGTTCAAGGACTTTGCAGAGCTGGAGCCGGAGAAGTTCCAGAATAAAACCAACGGTATCACTCCTCGGCGCTGGCTCCTGCTTTGCAACCCAGGACTTGCCGAGTTAATTGCGGAGGTAAGAGGTGGTCGGTGGGCGGGTCAGTCTGTCTTGCAGAACAGTTCAGGGTAAATCACACTGCTTGTTTTTAAGATAAATTGTGTCCTAGAGATCCTCCTGTCTGTCAGAGATTTGGGATCAGCACGTGTGCTGTTAGCTTACCCTACTATTGCCTCTGGTTAAATAGGTTTTGTAGGCTTTTGGCGCACTTCGAGAACCTGCAGCACCTATTGGACAAAAGGCAACAGTGGCCATGGAAGGTGACGCCTCCCTTAAACCTCTTTTCGACTCTCTCCAAGAGCGATTCTCTGTGTCCACCTTTCAAAAAGCTGGTGGGGTAGATGCAGTAAAGCCTTCGCTGGAGAGAGGGAGGAGAGGGGCTCTAGCAGTGCGGTGACTGTGGAAACCCCGCAGAGGGCTGCCTATCTTGAGGGTGCTGGATATGTCACGCCTCTGCCTTCCTTCTGCAGAAAATAGGGGAGGAATACGTGAAAGACCTGAGCCAGCTGACGAAGCTCCACCGGTTTGTGAATGATGAGATTTTCATACGGGAAGTGGCCAAAGTGAAGCAGGTAAGCGGGAGGAGGGGAGGTCATGGGCAGGCTGGGGATGATGGGCGTTGCAGTCCAACACATCTGGAGGGCGCCAGGTTGGGGAAAGCCAATACGGAATACTCTGTCCGGGCCCCTATGAGCTCTTTTCTGCCTTGTTATAAACCCTCCTTACCAACCGCAGTGCTCAATGAAGACTCTGAGCATGTCATTGCAGGGTCAGGCAGCCTGGTGCCGTCCAGATGTTTTTGGACTACAATTCCTGTGAGCCCCAGGGATTATGGGATTTGTAGGCCAAATCTTCTGGAGGCATCAGGTGGCCTCCCCCTGTTTTATTGCCATCCCACCTTTCTTGCATCATGGGACTCAAGGCGGCTTCCAGGTGGTCTCCCATCTGGGCACTGACCGGACCCAGACCAACTTAGCTTCAACAAGGGTGCTGGACCAGGTGCCCTCAGGCCAGGCCAGGCTGGGAGTCGGCGGCTGCTTTAATGATCATCTCCCCATCTCCTCTCCCAGGAAAACAAGGTCAAGTTTGCCCAGTTCCTGGAGAAGGAATACAAGGTGAAGATCAATCCGGCTTCCATGTTCGACGTGCAGGTCAAGAGAATCCACGAGTACAAACGGCAGCTCATGAACTGCCTACACGTTGTCACCATGTACAACCGTGAGTAACTGTTGAGTATGGCTGAAGCCTGCAAGCCAGCGGGGGAGATTGGGCGGCCCCCCAGATGTCAATGGAGTGTAACTCCCATCAGGCTGATGTACCATCTGCAAAAGCCAGGCAAGGTCTGTCCAAGGCTGGGGCGGGGTGGGCATAGGCGTGGTGGGTGACTCTCCCCCATCTGTGGGAAACCCAGCATCGTTCCAGGTGGGGCCTGGGCCTGGCAGCTTTGGGCCTCAGTGCATGCCTGGTGACGATGTCATTGGGTGCCCTGCCGGGCCCAGAGTCCTCTGGGAAGGCCTGTAGGCCTCTCTCTGGCCCTCTTTCAAAGCTGGAGTTCCATCTGGGCGCTTCAAAATGGGCCCAACCCTTCCCCGGCCCACCTGCCCACCCCCAAATCCAGCCCCGAAAGGTCTACTGAGGCCATGTGCAGAGCAGGGAGGGGAAGATGAAGGCTTGCAAGGCAGAAGAGGTACAATGACAGCAGCATCAGGCTGGGGGAGGGGGGCGCTGGGGAAGAGATGTGCTAAAATCGTGGGCCTGGCGCAGGGGTTGGGAACCTCGGGCCCACAAGCCAAAGCCGGCCCTCTGGGGGCCTCTAGGTGGCCACGCACTCTTTTCTCCTGGCTTTTGCTCGTTCCTTCCCCATGTTCTGAAACGTTTGAAATGCCTCTCCTAGGCCTTAGTCGCTAGCTGTGTGAGCTGGGAGCTAAATTACGCTGGTATTTTTGGTATTTGGCTCCGCCTCTGTTGCCTGAAGGTCCCACCCCACTGGCATGTGGCCCCCAAGAACTTCTCCGCAACGGAATCCGGCCCTCGGGTTGAAAGAGGTTCCGCACCCAGGCCAGGTGTCAAGGGTCGGCATGGTCGGGCACCCGCCCATGGACCCCAACCGCAGCAGGGTCTCTCTGGAGTTGCCCCTCCTCTTCACCATGGCGACCTGCTTGCTCAGCGGCCTCTGGACAAAGGCGGTGGTGAGAAGGAGGGGCAGGAGATGCCACGGCCTGTTCTTTCCCTGGGTCTCTGCCTGTCTGGCAAGCTAGTGATAGCAGTTCTAAGGAAGAGGGCGGATGAGGAGCCAGAGCAGCTGGTGAAAAGGGCGATGAGAAGGTAGACTCGCTGAGGGGTGGGGAGGCTTGCCCAAAGACCCTCGGAAACCTGGAGCTGGCACCATCCCACCCCTGGCCTGGAAGGAAGGAGGAGAAGCAGCTTGGGGAATAAAGCGGTGGAGGTGTTTCCTGGAAGGCGAAGAGAAACGAGGGGTTGAAGACCAAGAAGAGCAGGGGGGACGTTCCTTGGTGTTGCAGAAGGTGACGGCCAGGTTCTCCTTTCTCCTCTGCAGGCATCAAGCGAGACCCAATGAAGCTGTTCATCCCCAGGACAGTGATCATTGGAGGCAAGGTGAGGGAGCCGTTGCTTGCACCCCGGGGTTCTTTGGCAACGTCGCTGGGGATGCCTGAGAAGGCCCCTTTGTGCTGGCACTTGGAAGGCCTTCCTCCTGTGAATTGGCCTAAACCCCCTTTCAAGATACCTCAGCCAGTGGTCATGGCCACGTCTGGGGGCAGCAAAGCCCTTAAGTCACGTGCCGCGTGAAGAAGAACCTCCGTTTGGCTGTCCCGAACCTCCTGCCCATCTGCTTCATGGGATGACTCAGAGCTCTAGTGTTAAGAGACGTGGGAGGTGGGGAGGCAGAGAGAGAGAAACACGTCTCTGTCTACTTTCTCCACACCGTGCGTAGTTTTAGAAACCTCTGTCATGTTCCCCCTTGAGTCTCCTCCCCGCTACACACACAAAAACTACAAAGCCCCAAATATTTTAGCTCTTCCTTGTTGGGAAGGTGCTCCATTCATTGGTCAGACATAGAATCATAGAATAGTTGAGTTGGAAGGGGCCTATAAGGCCATTGAGTCCAACCCCCTGCTCAATGCAGGAATCCACCTGAAAGCATCCCTGACAGATGGCTGTCCCGAAGGCCTGTCTTGAAGGCCTCTATTGCGGGAGAGCCCACCACCTCCCTGAGTCATGGGTTCCATTGTCGTACTGCTCTAACAGTCAGGAAGTTTTTCCTGATGTCCAGCCGGAATCTGGCTTCCTGTCACTTGAGGCCATGATTCCGTATCCTGCACTCTGGGTTGATTGAGAAGAGATCCTGGCCTTCCTCTGTGTGACACCCTTTCAAGTCCTTAAAGAGTGCAATCATGTCTCCCCTCAATCTTCTCTTCTCCAGGCTAAACACGCCCAGTTCTTTCAGTCTCACCTCATAAAGCTTTGTTTCCCCATAATAGCCGGTATTCCTCTTCCCAGGGTGGGGAGGGCAGGGCCCTCTGTGGGCCAGAGAGAAGGAACCGCCATGGGCCAGATTAGGCCCCAGAGGCTGAACGTTCCCCGTGCCTGCTCTGGAGGGAGGGATTGGGGAGTTAAGTCTGACGGCAACTCTATAGCCCTTGGATTGTGTCTTCCTCCTAGGCTGCTCCTGGCTACCACATGGCTAAAATGATAATCAAGCTGATCACCTCCGTGGGCCACGTAGTGAATAATGACCCTGTGGTCGGGAACAAGCTGAAGGTCATCTTCCTGGAGAACTACAGAGTCTCCCTGGCTGAAAAGGGTAAATGCCAGCAATACAGTGCAAACCATAATAAATCATTGTAATCCAGCACAGCATATAAACCCAAGCAGCACATCACCACAATGCAGTGCAGAATGCAAAAACGGTTTCTATACTTCTTATGAAGATAAGTATGTTAAAGAGAGTTCCGAAACCATAAACAACAGATCTATCAAAACAATTTTTAAAAAGATTCATGTTGAAACATCTGCTCAGTAGAGCGGAAAGCATCAGGTTAATCTTGGCAGAGATTAGCTTTGTCTAACCTCCTGTGAAAGCACGTTCCCAAGCTCCAAAGCCACAACCAAAAAGGCCCTGCTTCTTGTGACAGCCAGTCTAGCGTTTCAAGTTCCAGAGAACCTGCAGCTCAGTCTCAGTGGGAGGGTGGGGGGGAATCATATGTACTGGACCCTATTCAGCTAAATGGACCAGTGGTCTGACACTACTAATGCAAGATCTGGGGCTCCTGCCCAAGTGGGCCTATCTCTAACAATGCCCATGCAACTTCACATGACCATACTAATGGGAAGCTCATTTTCTTAATACCGATTCTGAAGTAGTCAGAATAGCACCAAAGGAAGGTTTCAGCATGCTTTGGGGGGGAAAGCCAGATTTGCAGAACTACAAAAAACCTTTAGGGAGGGAAACTTGAACAGCCCCTCCCCCAAAACAGCCGAATGAGAACGGAGCATGTTCAGGACAGACTGTCGCAGGTAGGCAGGGATGGAGGATCCCGGAAGGGGAAAAGGCTGTCCATTTGAAACCCTGAACAGAAGCGCTTTGTGCTGCAACATTTCGTTGCAGACCTTGCTGGTATAACTGCATCTTTTATTCTGCTGGGGCGCTTGCATGTGCGAGGGGTTGTTACCTCCCCTGAGGGTTGGGGTGGACGCAAATGGAAATGATTGCAAAGGATTATTGTAGCCACTGCTAAGACCACCTCCTCTTGGCAGTGATCCCAGCCACGGATCTATCGGAGCAGATTTCCACGGCAGGCACCGAAGCGTCAGGCACCGGTAACATGAAATTCATGCTCAATGGGGCGCTGACTATTGGGACCATGGACGGGGCCAACGTCGAGATGGCGGAGGAGGCTGGGGAAGAGAACCTCTTCATCTTCGGCATGCGGGTGGAGGATGTGGCAGAGCTGGACCGAAGAGGGTGAGTGTGGCAGCGCAGCAGAGTCCTTGTGTGTGTGCGTGTTCACATTTGCAGCTGGCACCAAAGTGGGTGGTGGGAAATTCCTCCCAATTCCTTGGCTGGATTGAATTTGCTTCCAGCGCCCTGAATAGCAGAAGGTTTGGCCAAGTGCATAAACAAGGGGTGTGCATGGTCGATCGATCCAGATCGATCCGGAAACCATTTTAGGTGATTTTTGAAGACATAGGTTTGCATTGGGGGGGGGGGGGGGGGGGAAGGGCTATAACTTTTTTATTTTAAAAGCTATCAAGTTGATACTTTGGAACATTGCAGATGGGGTGTGCATGGACCCCCTGATCTGGATCTGTCAGATCCAGATCGACCCAATCTGGATCTATATTATCTGGATCCGATCTAAATCTGGATCATCCGGGATCAGGCCGTTTCGATCTGGATCTGTGATCTGGATCTGTGTACATCCCTAGCATAAACACCCATTTTTAGTAATTGAGGTGAGATCTGGCAATCCTGCCACTATTATTTATTATTATTATTTATTACATTTATATACCGCCCCATAGCCGAAGCTCTCCGGGCAGTTTACAAAAATTAAAAAGTTGAACATTAAAAAATAAATATACAAAATTTTAAAACATAAAACATAAAAACAACTAATATTTAAAACATTTTAAACTTTAAGCCTGGCCAGAAATTCAGTTATAAACCTCAACTTAAGCTATTAAAATGCCTGGGAGGAAAGAAAAGTTTTGACCTGGGGCCGAAAAGATAACAGTGTTGATGCCAGGCGGGCCTCATCGGGAAGATCGTTCCATAATTGGGGGGCCACCACAGAGAAGGCTATGTTTTAAATGAGCTGGACAAAATTATATTCAAATTATTTTTATCCCGCTCCCTGGCCAGAAAGGCTCGCAGAGTGGTTTACTAGCAATCAATTAAAGAAGGCGGTCCCCGCCCGTAGGCTTATGATCTACAAAGACACGACACTCAAGGAAAAAGGGATGGGAAGGGAAGAGGCAAAAAAACAGTCTTTCAGCAGGACTGGTAGAATGACCCCGCTTCCTTTCTGAGGACCCCTCTGTACTGCCTGCTGGCAAGGCTGGTGGCAGTAGCAGTTATACAGTTTGCTGGATAAACAACAAATTGGGGTTGGATAAATTCCTGGAGGAGAAGGCTATCAGTGGCTACTAGTCGTGATGGCTATGTGCTCCCTCTGGTATCTGAGGCATAAGCCTGTGTGCACCAATTGCTGTGGAACATGAGTGGGAGGGTGCTGTTGCACTGTGTCCTGCTTTGTTGGTCCCTGGTCAACAGCTGGTTGGCCACTGTGTGAACAGAGTGCTGGACTAGATGGACCCTTGGTCTGTTCCAGCATCAGGGCTGTTCTGATGTTCTTATGTGTTTACAAAAGACGAAAATGAAGCTCTGAAAATACAGATACCAGGTATGCATGTGAGACGTGACTAAAAGCATCCAAATCTAAAATCCAATGATGTCCTCCCTCTGTAAATGTGAATGTTTTTCCTATTACGATTTAACCAGTCTGGGCATTGCACCCTGGTATACAATTATTTGGGGTTGGGGTGGCGTTCCTGTGCCTCCATCCTTTTAATTAGGGCATCATGCTAGTCCGAAGAGAGAGAGAGTAATGAGGCTGGCGGTGCGGGGAGGGTAAAATATAAATGAACATAATGATGATACACAGTCCAGCACCTCCGAGGCTGGACGCTCTGCAATTAACTTTAAAAGGACAAACTCTGCCCTTGAGTATCCAGTCTGTAGAGAGAGGTCTTCTTAGAAAAAGAAGAGGCATCTGATGTCAGTGCAGTGGAGAATCCGCTCCAGGTTTCAGTCCAAACTCTTAGAATTCTGACTGGTTCTGACCAAAACCTGGAGTGGATTCACCACCACCCTTCCCGTCGTATGTACCTGCTCAGACCTTTAGGTCATCTTTGGAGGCCCTCAGCCTGTTCCCCCTGTCGAAGGAAGCTAGGGCCTTCTCGGTGTTGCCCCCCATTTATGAATTACCTCCGTAGAGAGGTTTGTCTTTTGGATGCCACGCAAAGACATTTCTGTTCGAGACCTCGTTCTAGATTTTTATGGCTGTTTTATCTGCTCCTGTGCTGTTTGTTTCATATTGTATCGTATCCTTTTGAATATTTGTGTTTTATATTTTTACCTGTATGGCACTTCAGTCTTTCAATGGTTTGCGATCCGCCCAGAAAATGCTGGCTATTGGATGGATTAAAAGTATAATAAAGATAAACATAAAAGCCAACATTTAGCATTAAATAAAGGATGTCGCTCTTGGAACAAGAAGATGGTAATGGAGGCTTTTGTGACTGTGGCGCCATCCGCACATGCAAGCCAGGGCACCTGGGTAGCCAATAAATCTTAGATATGTGTTAAAGATTCCCCCTCCCCCCACCCCGGCATTTTCCACCAGGTACCTTGCTCAGGAATATTATGACCGGCTTCCTGAGCTGAAGCAAGCTATCGATCAGATCAAGAGTGGCTTCTTTTCACCCAAAGAACCTGACCTCTTCAAAGATCTGGTCAACATGTTGTTCCACCACGACCGGTGAGTGGGCATTAATTCTGGCGACGGTTTCAGTCTGGAAGCCACCATTTGCCTCCTCTGCGACTTGCTGGTCTCGGTGCGCTTTCCCAGGCCCTCTGACTCTGCCAAAGCTCAAGTTGTGAAGCGCCCTCTCCTGTGCAACATGCTGTTTCTCCATCGCAACGTCTTGCTACTCACCAGCATGACCGGGCTGGGGAAACCCAGGGTGGAGCTTTTCAGAGGATGGGGGAAGGGGTATTCAGGGAGGATTGGATCCTGTTTTCAGTAGTTGGGTTTGCTAGGCATAAGGAATTCATAGACCCACGTGGTCCATGTATTCCATGTGCCCAGAATCGTATTGTGTACGATTCCAGGCATCACATTTCCAGAAGGACATCGATAGGTTAGACCAGGTTCAGAGGAGGGCAACAAAGATGATACAGGGACTTGAGGACATGCCCTGTGAGGACAGGCTGAAGGAACTTGGGATGTCCAGTCTGGAGAAAAGGAGACTGAGGGGAGACATTTTAGCAGTGTTCAGGGACATAAAAAGGGTGTTACAGGGAAGATGGTCAAGAACTATTTCCCAGGGCCACAGAAATTAGGACCCGAAATAATGGGTATAATTTACAGCTACCTAGATTCCAATTAAATATAAGGGGAAAACTTCCTGACGGTAAGATCTGTACAACAGCAGAACAGTCTACCTACGGAGGTTGTGGGTTCTCCATCTCTGGAAGTTTTCAAGAAGAAACTAGACTGCTACCTTTCATGAATGGTTGAATTGGTTTTCCTGCACATTGCAGAGGGCTGGACTAGATGATCCTTGAGATCCCTTCCAACTCCACAGTTCTATGATTCTATGGACCCGACCCTTCCAACGCAAGATCCCTGGGTTTCATGGCAATCGCTGGGATGTTGAGATACCCCATACTGCAGAGTGCAAGATGTTGTGGATCAATAGAGAGGTGTTGTAAATGAAAAGACATCCTGAGCTACCCCAGCCTTCCTCAAAATGGCGCCCTCCAGATGTGTTGGGACTGTAACTCCCAGAATCCCCCTGCCAGCACATCTGGAGGGCGTCATTTTGAGGAAAGCTAGGCTACTTGTCGGTTTCCCAATAGTGTCTGGCTGACTCCTCTTGCAGCCAAGCTCCGGATGTGATGGCATTTGGACTAATCGAGCAGTCAGGAGAACCTGTTGAGGATCCAGTGTTTTTTGATAAGATGTTGGACTTCAGCCCCTCCGAACTCCCTGAGCACAGAGGGGCCTTCTGTGCTGGGTGCGCCAACCATTTCAACCTCTATCTGGCTTCTTCCCTTCTACGTAGATTTAAAGTCTTCGCAGACTATGAAGCTTACATCAAATGTCAAGACAACGTCAGTCAACTCTACATGGTGAGCTGGGTGTGGGAAGGCTTTTGGCCAGCGCCAGGGGTCAGCCAGGCTGGGGCAGTTGGCAGTGGCCAGTAAGAAGGCCCATGAGCCAACGGGGGCGACTGTTTTTGCTTCACCTGAGGCTTCGCTCGGATCAGAGCGAGGGAGCGGCGTGCCATTTTTAAGCTTCTCCAATCCGCAGGGGGTTTTGGGGGCAGAGAAGAAGGCACAAAGTCAGGTGTGTGCCAGTGGCAGGGAGAGGAATGGACCCCTGGTGAGGACGCTCGTGCACCTGTGACTTTCACAACAGCCCTTTTGGACGGACTTACATGAACCACACGGGGCAAATTGCAGCTTTTGAGAGGAGGGTGATTTTCTTTGGGAAAGGACACTTTGGGGGTGGAAGGATTTAAACCCCTCCTCTCCCCAGCATCGTGATCCACACTTCCCCTGACAGTTGCTTTTTTAAATACATTTTTAAGGAGGTAATCCAGTCACAGGTCTCCAACCCACTTTTATTAGCTTACTTGCTCCACAACTACCTCCATTTCGCCATTTGTGGCCTGAAAGGGACCCACTTTTGCGGCCTGCTCGGCTGCCTGGAATTTTGTTCATCATCATAGGTGGACAAGCGAGCAGATATTTAAACGTTCCCGTTGCTTTAAACCATCTCAGTAAGTACAGTCTATTCTCTCCCATCTATCCATTTTGAGTTTCTATTTAAATATTTGGCATCTTTTACCCCAACCCAGATCTTCCAACGTCTCTGGTTTTTGGATTGTGCTTCATTTCCTTTGCCTTTCCTTTGTTCTTGTTCTAAATCCTACATTTTCTCCATAGTTTTCATCTTCCTCCTTTGGTGTCCTCCTTTGAAAGGTCACCAACAGGGGTCCCCAAACCTTTTGGGCCAGTGGGCAAATTTGGAACGTTGAGTGTTGTGGGTGCTCTCACAAAATGGCTGCCATAAGTGTGGAGGGTGGCTGGCCCATTCACAAAATGGCTGCCATGGTGGGCATGACCAGTCACAAAACACCACACACTCTCACTGAAAGAACAAAAGCAAAAGACCTAAGGTAAAGTTCACATACCAGGAAAGGTCCACACCAGACTGCAAAAAATGTAATTGAGAAGCAGGAAAAACACACACCATACCAAAATGAACAAACTAGCTAAACACACACACACACGTAATATAGATAAAACACCTGTTAGGCCACTAATACCACAATTTACATTTTTTGTTGTTCGTAGCCAGCTGGGCACAGTTCAAAACAAAGCCCTGAGCCACAGCTGGGGCCCATTTTTATTTTCTAATAATCCTTCTGGAGCCTAAGACACTTTCTTAGAAATAAAGACGGCACTGAGGCCAGTGCTTCACTTTGCAGGAAGCCAGCCTTCTGGTTTTTTAAAAAGAGATTCTTAAAAAATAGGGGGAAAAATATCTTTAAAAACCAGGAGGGAAATTGAGCTTGGCCCAGGCAGGTGGGCTGTAGCTTAGGGAGCACAGATTAGAATGTCAAATTGTGCCTCGAACATCCCATCCCTAAAAGGCTTGAAACGAATCGGGGCCTGCCTCACGGCGTGGCTTTAGGGCGAACAAGGCCTTTGCCCGTAGAAGTCAGACCTTCAGGATTCCAAAGCCTGGTTCTTAGGGGTTGTTCCCTTCGCAGGACTCGAGGGAATGGACCAAGACAGTCATCAGAAACATCGCTGCCTCTGGGAAGTTCTCCAGTGACAGGACCATCAAGGAATACGCCCGGGACATCTGGAACATGGAGCCTTCCGACCTGAAGATCCCGCCACCCAACGTGCCCCGGGATGTTGCCGACGAGATGCTGGCCAACGACACGGCGGAAAAGATGCACGTGTGAATCTGAGAGAACCCCGACGGCTAGCTTGACTTGTGTAGTGCGCTGTACTGTACGCGGTGAGCGACGCCCGCCCACCATCGTTTAGCAGTGTACCAGTAGTAAAAGATCTGGTCTCTTCTCTTTTTCTTCTTCGTTCTAGGTGATCAGAGCGGTCTTGCAAATTCTGCAGAGGTGCAAACCAGTTAGGCTATGTGTACTCTACCAATGTGAATGTCATGGCTTGCCCCCTGGAACTCTGGGAACTGTAGTTCCGCGGAGCCCTTCTCTAATGGCAGCGTTGGTGCTCTCGCAAAACCATTTCCCGTGATCCCTGGGGGCAGGAGGGACACCGCCATGAACGGACTTAATAATGGTCAGTGTAGGCATGAACCTGGATAAAATCTGCTTGTAGGAAACATGGCACATATTGCTGAGGGCAAGATGAAGTCATCTAGTTGTTTTTAAAGGGAAAACAAAGGGTGCAGTCCAGGATGTCTTTCTGTTAATTAAACGCTCAGCAGAGGGCACGGCCCCAGTTTCGGGAGAGGTGTTAAAAGTTTTGGCAAAGCAACAGAACTCTTAACATTGCTCTTAGGGTCAAGGGCCGAGCATTGGACGCTGCTCCAATTTACCTATAATCTGTTCCAAAGTGCTTTGAAGGTTGCTTTGCGCAATCCAACAGGTGCTATGTTTTGGTGCCCCACGGCGCCACATGTTTCTTTGAGGAAGTTGTCCTATGTCAGCCTTCCTGCAACCTGGTTCCCTCTGGAGTTGTTGGACGACAAATCCGGAGGGAACCAGGCTGCAGAAAGGGTGTCCTCCGTAGCTGAAGTTGCTACACCGCAACTACGTACGCATGCCTAGCAAGCTGCGCTGAGAGGAAAGCGTCTCCTGCTCCATTCGTGCTTAAAATATCCATGTTTAGATGCTTTTAGTGCAAAACCAAATGTTTTTTGCAAGGCTTGAAAGCATCTCTCTGTATGGGCATGAGATGACCCTAGTGTATTGTGCCCAGTCTGCGCTCGTTCATTCCCGAAAATTCGCACAGCAAAATAAAATGAAACCCACGCTTCCTTTTTCGCCGTTTATTTTATTCTCTCGGTGGCAAATTGGTCTAAAAACAGTGTGAAACCTCCTCGCTGGCAGCGGCCTCTTTTGCATCCAATGTCACTTGATGCCCTTGAGGAAATTTCTGTTTGCAGGGAAGGGGGGAAATATAAAGAAGCGGTTTATAATTGTTTGATTTGGCACCATCCCTAAATCTACCTCCTGCTAAAGTTGCTGGGCTCACTGGGGCTAGCACTTTGTGCAAAATGGATCCAGAAGTACATGCACCCCACATCTGAAGGTCACGTCCACCCACTTGGCATTTCAATATAAGTGGATTGGCAATTTTATTTTAAACTGGTTGAGGAACTGGATGCCAATCAGGATCATCCTGCCACTAAGGATATCTCTACATAAGGCAAAACCCACGTATTCTTACTGGGGTTTCTTTTTCTGGTGTCTTTCCGTGTCTAGGATGGGCTCCTTTAAATGGTGATGATGTGATTTTGAATTAATTTTTTCCCCTCTTACCACTGCTATTCTGTTCAATGAAACAGTGCCATTGAGTGGCGGAATTAGAGCGCCATGTCGGCATTACACACTGAGGACATCCTGCAATAATTTTAAATACTGCATTATCTCTGATTTTTTTAACAGCAAGATTACGGGGGGAAATGCAGGAGACATCCTGGAGGATGCTGATGTAATGTAAAGGTCCTGCAAACTCTCCATTAGTAGCCAATCATGAGTGTGCAATGAATCACATGTGTAGAGAAGCTCTAAGAGACGGGCCCACAACCCCAGGCTCGGGAACAAATCTGGCCCATCTGTTCTGTTTTCTAGGAGATCAGCTATTTCCATAGCGTTCCAGCAGTCTTTGGGGGAAAGGCAAATTTTGGCTCTCTACGTAAGTAATGTTTTATATTTCAAGTAATTGAATCCAGCTTCCATCCTACACAAGCAGAAGGCCTGTTGTAGAACCACAACACCCTTTTTACCCCATTGCACAATAGAGTAGACCTACTGGAATCAATAGGAGTTGACTGACTTAAACCCCACTAATTTAAATGAATCTCTTCTACATAGGACTAAATCTGGCTCAAACCCTGTATTTATATAATTAACCCACAGCGCAAGTTCTCTGGGGAACTCACAACCAACGGCAACATTAAAGCACAGTGTAAAAGAATTAGAGTTAAAACATAATTTTTTTTTAAAAAGATTGTAAGTTATTTAAAAGACCTGGGTGAAGAAAGAGGTCTTGGCCTTTTTTCTAATTTGCTTTTTAACTTGTTGCCAACCATCCTGCAGATTCGTTAAAGCATGTGTCTGGGGCAGAAGTTGAAAATTGACTCTTCCAGAGTCCCTGCCAACTTTGGGTCTTCGGCTGATCGCAGCCAGAAGACCAGGGCCATCAATGGCGTGGAAGTCACAAATGCATCTGGCTAAAAGGAGCAATAAGCTTAAAGAATCCATCCGTTCAGGGCTGAGGGAGGTCGAGGGGTAGCCGGCCAGCTCAGAAACAACCAAGGGTCTCATGGATCTTGGGCTTTTATGGCCCATGCCAAGAAGCGTGTTAGGCAGGCCCTTCCTCTTTCTCAGTGGGAGAAAGAGACAACAGACATGTGCAGTGGGGGTGGAGGACCCCTCTACGATTAATGCAGGGACTCTTGGGCTCTCTCCCCACTCTTGGGATGGGAGGGGCTGAGGGAGAAGACCCCAAAATTGGCTTCATAGGGACTAGCTCCTTTGATACAGCACATGGTTGGACTTGCTCTGCTCTTTCGCTGCTCCTTAGAATCCTGCCTTCTACCCCTCCCAATGGATTCACCCAGCCAGGCCTGGTGGGCTGTCAGACGGTAGGCGTGGAGAAGGATCTCCAGGGCCCCAAGCCTAGGGAAAGGGAAACCAGAGGCCGAGCCCCGCCTGTGCAACAGGACCATGGCTCAGCCTTGCTGGTTGTGCTTACGTCAGAATGGAAGCAAGATCCGGGTGCGAGGAGATGTGGTCGTGCCCGAAACCCATGGTGGCAGGGAAGGAAATAAACTTGACGTTGTCTTTCTTCGAGGAGGCGTTGTATGCAATCTCAAAGAGCTGTGTGTGTAGGAGGAGGGGAAAGGAAAGGAATGAAACACTGGCATTGGATTGTCTTAACCAAGCTAAGCTCAAAATTATTTATTATTGCATTTACAGAATCATGGAATAGTAGAGTTGGAAGGAACCTATAAGGCCATCAAGTCTAGCCCCCCTGCTCAATGCAGGAATCCACCTTAAAGCATCCCTGACAGATGGCTGTCCAGCTGCCTCTTGAATGCCTCTAGTATGGGAGAGCCCACCACCTCCCTAGGTACCATTGGTTCCATTGTCGTTCCGCTCTAACAGTCAGGAAGTTTTTCCTGATGTCCAGCCGGAATCTGGCTTCCTGTCACTTGAGCCCATTATTCTGCGTCCTGCACTCTGGGTTGATCGAGAAGAGATCCTGGCCCTCCTCTGTGTGGCAACCTTTCAAGTCCTTAAAGAGTGCTATCATGTCTCCTCTCAGTCTTCTCTTCTCCAGGCTAAACATGCCCAGGTCTTTCAGTGTCTTCTCACAGGGTTTTGTTTATATCCTGCCTTTTTTCCTCCAAGGAACCCAAGGTGGCATATGGCATACATAATCCTCCTCCTCTCCATTTTATCCTCTCAACAACAACCCTGTGAGGTTGTTGTTGAGAGGGCTATGATTGTGGGCTGAGAGTCTGTGACTGGCCCAAAGTCACCCAGTGGGTTTCTATGGCCGAGTGGGGACTAGAACCCAGATCCTTTGAGAACGTCCATCATTAAATGGAGCAAGGGGGGTCAAAAGGTTTGGAGAGTGCTTATTTCAGCAGTAGGGTATTTATTTTGGTCAGGTGTGTGCCATTTTCAAATTAATTTTCATCCATTTTTCATCCAAGGTGCTGAGGGGGGGAAGGTTCCGATGCTCTCCTTGTCTCCCATGTTATTCTCAGAACAGCCTTGTGAGGGAGGTTGGGCAGAGAGAGAGAGAGAGTGACTTGCCTATGGGTCAGGATTTAAACTTGGGTCTTCCCCATTACAAGTCTTACAACTCTTAGCAGTGGAGACCAGTGACTCTTATGTCAACGGGGTGGTGAATCCCCTCCGGCTTTCAGACAGAACTCTAAAGGAGCTCTCCAAGGTACATATATTAGTAGCTACTCGCCTAGGGTGAGGAGGAAGAATCAGCCTGATGACTAAACAGGTAACTTTTGTAAATGGGAAAAGAATCTGTTCTTGCCCACCTTCTTTCAGCATCAAAATATATCACAGGTGACAAACATGGGCTAATAAATTTTGAAGCATGAAAAGACCCAACAATGTGCTTTGGGAAAATAATGCAATAATTATGCAATTAGCAGTTTCTGTGTCTGGTAACTTTCTACTTTTTAAAACTCTTTTTAAAACAGTAATGCAGTTCAGTTACCTTTCTTCCCAGCTTTATAGGTATGACTCCATCATCTTCTGAATGTAAGATTAAGAAAGGGTTGGACAGCGCTTTGACACTGTGGATGGGGGGGAAAAGCAGGGAGTTCAACCAAATATTTTGTTTATTGTATCTTTTATCTTGCTTTTCAGCCCCCCCCCCAATGGCTTCTCACGCAGCTCCTGGCAGCAAAGGTTCGCTTCGTCACCTGACTACATCTTAGGTCAGTGAGGGCACGATCCTATGCATGACTAGATAGAGGGAAAAGGCCTACAATTCCCTGCTCCTCCTGGTGCTAGCGGAATCCATGGAGAAAGGCAAAATGTCCAGGTACAGAGTGATGTCAGTTAGACAGTCACAGACACGGATGTCATCTGGCCACGAAAAGCCCAGTGGGGGGGGGGAGGAGCAATTCCTACCCACCCACACTGAAAAACCCTTTTCATGCCCCCTGTATGGAATAAACAAGTTCCATATTTTACTATTGCCTCATTATTTTTCACTTTGGACATCACATGCAAATATATGTGGAAGGGCACATTAATGCTGCTCCTGAGCACATATGGGCTCCATTAATTTATTACTGGAGAGACTGAGCATGGGGGGGGGGGGGGAGGGGAGGGGGAAGTCAGTTTCTGTATTTCTGGTCCCCAGGCCAGGGGAGAACTATACAACAACTGGCCATCCCGGCTCTGCACTCATTGTAGCCAGAGTCGTCCTTGAGATGATCAACCTGTGGAAGGGCTGTACCACTTCTGACAGTTCATGTGACCAAGAGCTCCTCCATACCAATAATAAAATACTACTACTACTACTACTACTACTACTACTAATGGATCCTCTGTGTCATGCTGGTTTTCTGAGAGGAGGCAAGCTGGGAAGTTGTTTCAAAGTGAGGAGCATTCCACCCCGCCTGAAGTGGTACAACCCAGACACAGGTTGGGCCACCTCCGTTAGGATAAAGCCTTAGAGGCTGCTAAAGCAGCGGACAGAGAAGAGACTGACAGGGTGCTGACAGGCAGCGTTTGTTTTTCTCCACTGCTATCTCGGGTGAAACTGTCGCTGTACATTTTCAACAGCGCAACCCTATACATGTCTGCTCAGAAGTAAGTCTCATTGATTTTAATAAGACTTACTCCCAGGTAGGTGGGAATCGAATTGCAGCTTAAAGGACTGCAACAATGTAGAAGAGGCCGCTGAGTAAAGAGAATAACGGGGTGAGTGTGCGCACGGGCGACGTGACCTCTATCACAGCACCCTCAAAAGCACACCGGGAAAAAACCCAGCCCACGGCATCCTCTGGTTCCAGCACGAACCCTGTCATTTCTGGACAGTGCTGTGCAGGACACCAGCTCTGCTCTTGAGCAAGAAAAGGATGTTCTACGGTCTCATGTACAAAAGCAGGCGTAGTGTGCTAAACCTTCCGCACCCTCTAGACTCACTTTTTGTCATTCGGAAAATACATGTCAGCTCGCGCCATGGTGTCCAAGATTAAATACTCAAAGCCGGGAAACATGCGGTATATCTGGTCAGAGGAAAGGAAGAGCCGCGTTAGAAGGCAAGCGAGACAGAGAGACTGGAAGAACGGACCGTTTCCATGGATGGAAATTCCTCGGTGCAATTGCCACAGTAAAGAAGTTTGACATCGCAAATATGGAAAAGCCAACCCCTGCATTGTTCCCCGAACTCTAAATGGCAAGAGGATTAAGTGGCCGCACAAATAATATCTGTGCTGCTTAGGGATTCTTTTTTCCACTGAAAACTGGATTTCAATGGGAAGGAAAGGACCAATCTTTTGATCCTCCACACCAGGGGCAAGCAACCAGGTGCCCTCCAGATATTTTGAATTACAGCCCCCATAAACCCAAGACAGCCATGGCCAATGGTCAGGCATTGTGGCATGGCTTGGCTCACTTGCCTGAGCTCCGTAAAGGCCTTGAATTGAGTGCACCTTCTGAGCCAGCAGTGACCTGGACTGAAATGTGTCTGTGTCTATGTGTACGTACAAAAGAGAAATAGCGTGGAGCACGGGCAGGCAACTTGCTGCCCTCCCTACAGAGCTCAAGCCAGTGAGCCAAGCCATGCCCCTGGCTTGTCAGAGTAACTCAGAATGCTGGTCACACAGACAGCATCGGACGCATCTGTGAAACTAAGACAAGACTTACTTTTGTAATGGGGATATTGGCAGCTGCGTCCCGGATGTTTGTATAAGGAGATTCCAAAACTATTGCATCCAGGACGGTTCCATCTGGGGTCGGGAGAGAAATAAGAGGCTTCATGTGGAAACATCCTGAGCGAGGCACAAGGCCTGGGCCCTGGAGAAAGGCAGCTTACATTTGTTTTGGTGGGTGAAAAGCTAGAAAATATAAGAACCACCGAAACAAGACTCTCTGGTCTAGTAGAGACAGAAGACGCAAAAAAACGTCAGGCTGAGCAGCCTTGCCAACGTGCAACATTGGATTAAGGGGAGGCGAACCCAATCAATCCTCCAGAACAGCCCCAAAACAGATTCCAATGAACCAGCGCGGAGCTTCATTGCAAAGTATGATGTGGATTCCACTCTCAAAGGTGGTCTAAACATAGGGACAAACTGGCTGAATTCGGACAACACAGTCAATGGTGGGGTAATAAACAACTTTACAGTTGTTCATCTAGGGGTACTCCCCACACAACATGGTAATAAATAATCATCTGTGGTGTGGATTAGGATCGGCGCTGAGTTGACTATGGCAGCATTCGGAGGACACGATAGTCAATACAACTGACGATTGTTTCCCCACCCCCAGTTGCTTATTGTGTTGTGTGAATTCAGCCACTGTGTATGACTTTGAGCGAGGAGGAGTGGCGAGGGGATGCTTAACCCCTTCCCCCATTTTTCCACTCTAAATCAGCCGGAGCGGGAGAAAAGCACATTGTAATGCCCCAGGACAGGGGGCAGCAGAAGTAGATGTCAGAGAGATGGAGGAGGAACCCCAACGCAGGGCTGCCAGTTCAGTCGGCAGCCTCGCGTTCTTTGCCACACAGTTCCAGCCCAGCACACGCAAACGTCTCACGCAAGAGAGCCTGGCTGTGTGTTACACGGACAGGCAGAAAGGAGCTTTGGCCAACGGGATGATTTCCCCTACACCCACACACAATCAGTTAGAAGCCGTTCACGAGGCCTTTTTTTTTTTTAAGGTGAGGAGTTTTGGACCAGTTCTCACTTCATGCGGGATGGGAGCCACCATCTGCAACTCCCTGACATGCCTTTCCGCTGGTGAAGGAAGGAGGAACCACACAAGCATCAAGGGGGAGTGGAGCTGGGGGGGGGGGGCTCCTCCCACACAACCCCACCTCTCCCACCTGGGTGTTCTGTTCACATGTCAACAGAGAGGCATGAGAAGAGCCTCAGGGAACCGGGAGGTGGATATTAAGGGGAGGGAAGTGTACTCTGCAGATGCTCCAAAGCACTCTTGAATCAATACTTGTAAATGCCAACAAGCCGTGACATCTAAAACAGATGACAGGGGAAAACCCTGGCTTTTGTTCACCCTGACAAGAAAAACGCACCTGGCTCACTTCCAAAAGAAAAAAAAACTAAAATAGTCCCAGAGAACAGTTCGTTACCTTTCTCTTTCAGCTTCATGGCGGTATTGGTAGAAATTCTACAAGGAAATTAGAAACAAAGACACTCTCAGCCACAAAAGCTCCGTCCTGAGGACATCCGTCTCGCCAAGAAATAAAACTTTGTCTGGGCTGCATCTCGTGGGATGGATGGGGGCCGGGTGTGTGTGTGACATGATGGAACAATCCTCTAGACCAAAATAAAACCCCACACCCTTAACGCAGAAAGTGAGCATGTCGGGTAGAAGGCTAGACTAGAACTCTCCTGCTGGTATGCTAACTTTCTACGTGCAGGGATGGATGATCTGATTTTCTCTATGGAGTAGCATTGCATTGTGGGAGCCCTCCCACTACACCCTGAAGTGATACAACCCAGTTCGAAGTCTACAGCCTCAATGAAAACGTGGGCGTTGGTGTCAAGGCAGTTTTGACAGCTTTCTTGTTCTCCATTGTTACACAACAGCCTTTAATTACTCTGCACACCCATCTACAAGGGAAGGCCGAGATCAAAAGATATAGGCCCTGCTCAGAAGGCAGCCTTAACCATGGTGAATAAGGCAAAAAGCCCTATTCGCCATAGTTAAAGCCATGGTTTAAGGTGTCTTCTGAACAGGGCCGCAGAATTGATCATTAAGCTGTTAAAACCTGCCGTGAAAGCCCCGGTTTTCTCAAGTCTCAGCATTCCAGCTGCAAAATGGGTATAATGCTATTTTGTCTTTCAAAGGATTGCACGGGTTAGGTGGACAGAGAGCAGCCGGCCAAAATGAATCCAATGTAGCTTCGCAGTGGAGCAAGGACTTCAACCAGGTCTCCCTAACCCTACCACACATTGGCTCTCATACTGGCCTGCCTTACAGGAGTGTTGTAAAGATAATAACGTGTGGAATGCCAACCTTCTCAAAACTACTGTATTAGTTTTCTTGTTCTTTCTTTCTGGGCATTTTTATCCAAGTGTTCCGGTTTTAAAAAGCTTTCCAATGTGGCTAAGAAAACACGCAAAATGACACCAAAAAAAGATGAATGGACCAAACAACAGTGAGAGAAATATTGTCACAGCCAGAACAGGTTTTTCAAAACAGCTCAATAGGTCTTTATTAAAATATGGGCTTGTCCAGTCTTCCCCAACCTTGTGCCTTTCAACTACAATCATAGAACAGTAAAACTGGAAGGGGCCCCATAAGGCCATAGAGTCCAACCCTCTGCTCAATGCAGGAATCCATCTTAAAGCATAGCTGACAGATGGCTGTCCAGCTGCCTCTTGAATGCTTCTAATGTGGGAAAGCCCACCACCTCCCTAGGTCATGGGTTCCATTGTCGTACTGCTCTAACAGTCAGGAAGTTTTTCCTGATGTCAAGCCAGAATCTGGCTTCCTGTCACTTGAGCCCATTATTCCATGTCCTGCACTCTGGGATGATCGAGAAGAGATCCTGGCCCGACTCTGTGTGACACCCTTTCAAGTATTTGAAGACTGCTATCATGTCTCCCCTCAGTCTTCTATTCTCCAGGCTAAACATGCCCAGTTCTTTTAGTCACTCTGAAAGAGTGTTTCCAGGCCCCTGATCATCCTTGTTGCCCTCCTCTGAACACGCTCCAGCTTGTCTGCATCCTTCTTGAAGTTTGGTGCCTAGAACTGGATGCAATACTCAAGATGGGGCCTAGCCAGTGCCGAATAGAGGGGAACCAGTACCTTGCACGATTTGGAAACTATACTTCTATTAATGCAGCCCAAAATAGCATTGGCTTTTTTGGCAGCCACATCACACTGTTGGCTCATATTCAGCTTGTGATCTATAACAATTCCAAGATCCTTCTCGCTTGTTGTATTGCTGAGCCAACTCCCAGAATCCCACAGACAGCTATAGTCAAAACTGGACGAGTCAACTTAAATGCATCTTGAAAGCCCACCAGGCTCAAGGTGCCAGACGTACCCCGTGCCGAGTGAGTGTCCCCAGAAGATCACCGGGCTGTTCCCGCTCCGTGCTTTCACCCAGTCATAAATACACAGAACATCCGTTGTGAAGCCGTTCTCGCTGGGCTCTCCAGTAGAGTCGGCATAGCCTGGGAAGCGGCAGATCACGAGTCAGAGGGGAACCCACCGGACACATCATTCAAGATCAAGATGTTACTTTTGCAGGGAAACTTACCTCTGTAGTCAACAGCCAACACATGAAATCCACCGTCACTCATCACCTGTTTGAGAAATGATTTATTTATTTATTTATTGCATTTATATCCCAACTTTTTTTTCCTCCAAGGAACCCAAGGTGGCATGCAAAATCCTCCTCCTCCTCTCCATTTTAGCCTCACAACAACAACCCTGTGAGGTAGGTTAAGCTGAGAGTCAGTGGCTGGCCCAAAGTCACCCAGTGAGCTTCTATGGCCGAGTGGGGACTAGAACCCGGATCTCCCGACTCCCAGTCCAACACTTTAGCCACTACACCACACTGGCTCTCCTGTTTGAGAATTGAGCCTGCATGAAACAAACTTAAAATAAACAAGCCTTTTTTATTTTTAAAAGAGATGCTAAAAACAAAATCAGTAGCTCACAAAGCACTTCCAAGCAAACCTGCTTGACTTGGGTCTCCCAAGATAGTCTTTGTAACACACTGAGGAACTGAAAGGAAATAACAATCCTTTCTCTTCCACTTTACCTGGCACCAAAACCGATCAGACTGGAGGCACCAAGCGGGCCTCTCCGGGGAGGACCACCACTGAAAAGCTTTAGTAGCCTCCCATCTTGATTTGGTGGGGGCACCCAGAGAAGGATAAATGAAGAAGCTCGATATGGCACACACAGGATAGTAGACAGGGTAATAGATAGGGTAACAGACAGTTGCCAAATATCGACACAGCCAGTGTGGTGTAGTGGTTAGTGTTGGACTGGGACTCAGGAGATGCGGGTTCAAGTCCCCACTTGGCCAGGAAGCTCAGCGGCTGACTTTGGGCAAGTCCCTGACTCTCAACCTAATCTACCGCACAGGGTTGTTGTTGTAGTGTGGATTAAATGGAGAGGAGGACTATGGACTACATAAGCTGCCACAGTTCCTTGCAAGAGGGGAAAAGGTGAGATATAAATGTAGTAGTAGTAGTAGTAATAATAATTATTACAATAACAACAACACGCAGCATTATTTCCACCACTGGCAATGCACGCGTGTCTTAGAAGAGCCTCCTGCCCAAGACAATACAAGTATACAGAACAGAAGGCGATGGATGGGGCACAGCTCTGGGAAAGCGTGGAGCAACAGGACCCCACAGGAAGCCTCTCGAGAGGATCAACTACATCCCAAAGGACCCCAGAGCACGCCTACCTTTGTGAAGCTAACTCTGTGAGCCGTGGCCCTGAAAGAGAATACAGGGATTAGACTGGAGAACGCAACAGAACAGCAGCCTTGCGCTCATGTCCCAGGTAGCTGGGTTGGACTACAATTCCCATCAACGTTAGCCAGCATGGCAACTGATCTAGGCCATCATGAAAAATGCTAGACTATGGCTTTAAAAAAAAAAACGTTTCACAATGAACTGGCTTGTGCAGCTCTTCAACAATGTGTCCAGGGCACTTTACACACACAAAAATGTAACACTAAAAAGATGGTATTATGAATAAAGCACAATCACAACACGGTAAGGAAAGAAGCGTTAGAAGCAGCAGTTAAAACCACTGCAACCTATTGCCCAATAGTCAAGTGAGTCAAACTAGTTCAAGCTAATACCAGCAACAGAATGAACAGGTAGCGTGAGAGCTTCCGTAGAGATGAGTAAGGTTTTGTCTGTAGCTGCAGTGAAAGTGTCTGCAAGATGACGGACGACTAACCACCATTCTCCTTTCTGTTCCTTTTGAAAACGTTTGCCATATGAAACCACACCTTGAAGACACCCACCCCCCAACCCACCTAGGCTGTCGGTCCCTCCCTGCGTAGAGGAGCTGAGGTCTTGCAGAAGTTCTGCTTCTGATCATACTGCTCAGCTCCTGCAAAGTTCTTTCTTGAGTAACCTGTTTGTCAACAACGTTCTATGCAACTAAGAAGATAATGGAAGGATTAATCCTTAGTGCCGATGTTGTACACAATTTGGCTTTAAGCCTTCTTTACCCAATTCCAGGGAGTGTCAGCCACACGCCTTAGAATGATAGGATCATAGAATAGTAGAGTTGGAAGGGTCCTCTAAGGCCATCGAGTCCAACCCCCTCCTCAATGCAGGAATCTACCTTAAAGCATCCCTGACAGATGGTTGTCCAGCTGCCTTTTAAAGGCCTCTAATGTGGGAGAGCACACCGTCTCCCTAGGTCATTGGTTCCATTGTTGTACTGCTCTAACAATCAGGAAGTTTTTCCTGATGTTCAGCCAGAATCTGGCTTCCTGTCACTTGAGCCCATTATCCCGTGTCCTACATGCTGGGTTGATCGAGAAGAGATCCTGGCCCTCCTCTGTGTGACAGCCTTTCAAGTATTTGAAGAGTGCTATCCTGTCTCCCGTCAATCTTCTCTTCTCCAGGCTAAACATGCCTAGTTCTTTCAATCTCTCCTCATAGGGCTTTGTTTCCAGGCCCCTAATCATCCTCGTTGCCCTCCTCTGAATACACTCCAGCTTGTCTGCATCCTTCTTGAAGTGTGGTGCCCAGAACTGGACGCAATACTCAAGATGAGGCCTAACTAGTGACGAATAGAGGGGAACCAGTACCTCGCACGATTTGGAAGCTATACTTCTATTAACGCTGCCTAAAACAGCATTTGCTTTTTTTCTGCAGCCACATCACCCTGTGGCCTCATATTCAGCTTGTGAACTACAACAATTCCAAGATCCTTCTCGCTTGTCGTATTGATTAGCCAAGTATCCCCCATCTTGTAACTGTGCATTAGGTTTCTTTTTCCCAGGTGTAGAACTTGTCATTTATCCCTATTAAATTTCATTCGGTTGTTTTCAGCCTGGCGCTCCAGTCTATCAAGATCACTTTGGAATTTGTTTCTGTCTTCCAGGGTATTAGCAATCCCACCCAATTTTGTGTCGTCTGCAAATTTGATAAGCATTCCCTGCACCTCCTTGTCCAAATCATTAATAAAAATGTTGAAGAACACTGGGCCCAAGACTGAGCCCTGCTGTACCCCGCTCGTTACCTCCCCCCAGTGTGAAAAACTGATAAGCACTCTTTTGACAGCTCCGCTAACCATCACTCATCCTGAGATGAGAGGCAAACCTATGAACCACAGCCTCAACCTACGCATGATTAATCAAAAGTATATTCAACGGGATTCCTCCAATGAATATCTGAAGAGCTTCCAATGCTTGAGCGAAGAAGACTTGAGATCGCATTTAAAGAGAAGCCATGAAACATTCTTCACCTACGGCACTGTAACCTGCATACACATGATTCTGCAGGCTGCACCAGCTGCCAGGGCTACACATGTGTGGCACCTTTGTAAGAGTGCAAGCTGAACACGGAATCAACCCATAGGTAGGCGATGCAATGCGCAAGGTGCAGCATTTCAAAACAAAAACAAAACAAAAAGAACACCAAAAGTGCAAACAGCGGCAGAGCAGTGCCAGCTTGGTGCCATGAAGACAGCCCCGAAGAGGTGAAAAAAGATAACTGCGCTAAAGGTAGGTGCTTCCAAAACTGCTCTAAAAACGTTACAACTTTTGTCACCCTGTTTCGGAACAGCCATCGTACATCAGCTTGCTCCTTTGATACTGAAAACATTCGAAGTATTTTTTAAAATATATCTATTCTGTTGTTGAGACAAGTAGGGACTCGTGATAAAATTGGGGGCGGGTAGTAGCTTTGCCCCTCCCATGTATTTAAAAAGCCCATCTCTTCCTTATCCGGTCTGCCTTTGCAGCCACCCAATCCAGACCACAGCATGCAGGATTACAACAGAGGCCTAAGGCTGCCTTTGTGCATTTCCAACGCTCAACTCACCTGTTACCCCCATTGCCATGGAGATAGATGATGATGGGATTATCATCCGCAAGGGCCTCTTCGTACCAGCTCCGGTCCTTCCCTTCAGCTTCTTTCCGTCTATTGTCAGGGACAGCGTGCCTAAGAGAAGCCGCAAAGAGGGCAGGCGTGCCCGTTCAACCAGAACGTGGATCAGACAGAAAAGTGGCTGGCTGCAGCTGTCCAGATCAATGCACCAACAGAGCCCCGGATAATTGCCTTTTTAAAATACAGATTTGCACACATACACACACACACACACACAAAGAGCAAAGCAAAAATGGGAGCAACACTGAGCCAGCTGCCTTGCTCTTTTGCAATATGGATCCCACGGTCCCAGCCTCACCGGGAGACACGCACATCCACAGCCAGCACCAAGCAAAACGGCTACACACTTGCTCACCAAAAGCCGAAGGTGACCCCGGGTTCGGGGGTGAGATAGAAGTTGGTCGTGTGGTTCAAATATCCGCCAGGGTGCTGGTAATCCACCCAAACGGGGTAAGACACTGCAAAAGAATTGCATCTTGAAGTTTGCTTCCTGGGAAAGGCTGCCACCCTGCCCCACAATTCATCAGTGCCACGTCAAGCAGATGCATCTGGAACATCAGGAGCTCCCTTCCGCTGAGTCAGACCTTTGGTCCAGGTAGGGCCCAGTATTGTTGACACCAACTGGCAGTGATGGCTTTCCAGGGTTTCAGGCAGGACATTTTCAAGCCCTGCCTGGAGATCATAGAATAGTAGAGCCGGGAGGGGCTTAGAAGGCCATCAAGTCCAACCCCCTGCTCCATGCAGGAATCCACCTTAAAGCATCCCTGACAGATGGTTGTCCAGCTGTCTCTTGAATGCCTCCAGTGTGGGAGAGCCCACAACCTCCCTAGGTCATTGGTTCCATTGCCGTACTGCTCTAACAGTCAGGAAGTTTTTCCTGACGTCCAGCCGCAATCTGCCTTCCTGTCACTTGAGCCCCTTATTCCGCATCCTGCACTCTGGGATGATCAAGAAGAGATCCTGGCCCTCCTCTGTGTGACAACCTTTCAAGTCCTTGAAGAGTGCTATCGTGTCTCCCTGACAGACCTGGGTCCCACATTGTGTGGGAATCGGACTAAATCAAACCAGAATGTGCTTTCTAACTGTATGCTCATAGTTGCCTGCTTTAAGATTTTCTCTCTATCCGCCCCCCTTCTTTGTTGGCTTTCTTGTCTTCAGCCTGTTATGCCCCCTTTTCCTATCAATAAAGATTGCTTGCCTTCTCCGTACCTTTAGCCTACCGCCCCTGCCTCCATCACTTTCCCCCCTTCTCTTCAATAAAGTTGCATGACCACGGATGAAACTGAATTGTAAACAAGCAGATTGTCTCTGTGTTACCAAAATATATAGGTGTCAATGGGATGTCTCAAGAGAGGGGGATAAGAGAGACAAGGTCGCAACCTTAGGTGAATTGCCCTGGCTCTGGTGGATGGAGGAAGGTGGATGCGATGGCCTCAAAGTTCTGGGAGGAAAAGATAGGCGCCAGGCACCCTAAATTCTCTGAAGAGGGCATAAAGGTGCCAAATGTTCTCAATAACATCACGACAAAAGGCGCCTTTGCCCCAAGACAACCTTGGGAACTAACGGGAGTCAAGAAATGCTGTCAGGAGATGCTATCAATCCATCAAAACAAAGCATTCCGTCCCAAGACTGAACATGATGTATTCCAAACAAAAGAGTACCCCAGCATCTCCCCCATGGCCATTAGCACCAATGAGGTACCAAGGGTATAAAAGCCCAAGGCTCCATTTTCACTGGGAGGTTGTGGCATTGTTGGGATGGTTCCAGGTGCACTTGAGAACAAAGCATCCATCCAAAAACTTTTCAGCACTGGCTTCCTCCCCGGCCCAGAGGAAAGCTATCTGTATATCCGTGAGTATGTTTTGGGTGGAATTCATCATCCAGGGCAAAGATAAGGGTGGGCCATCTTGCCTCTGTCATATTGCACAATTACTATACCGGACTATACATCCAGCTGAGGGATGAGGAAAGTGCCGCTCCCTGGCATGCATCCTTCCTACCTCTGATCTGGCTGGATCCAGGAGGTACCCTCCCGAGACTCAGCTAGCAGAGAGTGTACACTCCAACAGAGACAACTGGAAAAACAGGGCCATGGTAACCGGGAGTACACAAGCTCCTTAGGAGTGGCGCTACCAACTGGGGGGCGCAAAGGAGACTGGCGTGCCTCACCTGTTGCCCATTAAAAGCAAGGAGCGATCCAGGAAGTTCTGCTACCAAGACTCAGTTGGCTGGATTGGTGCAACTCATTGGGATGTACTAGTGATCGGAAGGAGGGTAAGAGAGGCTCTTCTCCGGCATGACTCGCTCTCCCTTGCCCATTGAAAGCAAAGGGCCGTTCCAGAGGGCCTTGTTTCCTACTTCCTGATTGGCTGGGCTTGCACAATTCCAAAGCGTCTCTGTCCTCACAGAGTTCGTGTCACACGTGAGTGTTTTGTAACTACGTTTTCTGCCCAGAGGGGGTGTGAGACACTCTGTGAAATACTTACGCTTGCTTTTCTGGAATTGTTATATTCATTGCTACTCTTCTTTCCCAATTCCCCTGAATAAATCATTTTGCTTGCTTCACAAACTGGTTGCATTTCCTGTCTCCTCCTCACAAGATCCAAGCTGTTCCAGACTGATCAACTGGGCAGCTTAGGGGGTCATTCAAATCCCTTTTTCACATCCCCTCCATCTTCTCTTCTCCAGGCTAAACATGCCTAGTCCTTTCAGCCTCTCCTCACAGGGCTTTGTTTCCAGACCCCTGATCATCCTCGTTGCCCTCCTCTGAACCCCCTCCAACTTGTCTGCAACCTTCTTGAAGTGTGGTGCCCAGAACTGGACGCAGTACTCAAGATGGGGCCTAACCAGTGCCAAATAGAGAGGAACCAGTACCTTGTGTTATTTGGAAGCTATACTTCTATGAATGCAGCCCAAAATAGCATTTGCTTTTTTTGCAGCCACGTCACACTGTTGGCTCATACTGAGCTTGTGATCTACAACAATTCCAAGATCCTTCTCACCTGTCTTATTGCTGAGCCAAGGTGTAGAACTTGGCATTTCTCCTGATTAAATTTCATTCTATTGTTTTCAGCCCAGAGCTCCAGCCTATTAAGATCACTTTGAAGCTTTTTTCTGACTTCCAGGGTAGTAGCGATCCCACCCAATTTTGTGTCACCTCAAATTTGATAAGCATTTCCTGCACCTCCTTGTCTAAATCATTAAGTGTTGAAGAGCACTTGGCCCAAGACTGAGCCCTGTGGTACCCCACTCATTACCTCTCCCCAGTTTGAGAAGGTACCATTGATAAGCACTCTTTGAGTCCGATTCTGTAGCCAACTGTGGATCCAGCTAATAGTTGTTCCATCTAGCCCACTTTTAGCTAGTTTGCTCATCAGTATGTCATGGGGCACTTTGTCAAAAGCTTTGCTGAAGTCAATATATATTATGCTCACCGCATTCCCACAGCCCACAAGGGAGGTTCCCTGATCAAAACATGAGATCAGCTTAGCCTGGCAGGATTTGTTCTTGACAAATCCATGTTGGCTTCTAGTAATCACTGCATTGTTTTCAAGGTGCTTACAGAGATCAGAGCCTATGATCTCTACATCACAGACTTAGAGTACAATCCTATGAAGAGAGTTGTCAGCTATTGAGTCTCCAATGCAGGACAGCTGCAGCGCAGAGTCAATCTTGGAAGTCTTTCAGACAGGAGCAAATCACGTTTCCTTACCGTCGCTCTGCTTCCTGCTTCTCTTCCATATTTGAAACATGTTGAATTACACAGGAAGAAAGAAGCGACCACGTGGCCTGTAATTTAAAATCTCCCAGCCCATATTGTTCAAGTGGGCATTTTATATCACAACTTCAACTGCACACAGCAGGAAATCCCAACAGATTTCAGAAGAATCATGTTTTCTGATGTTTATTTTTAAATGGATTCGCTGGGGGGAAAAGGGCGGGAGATGCGCAGGAGGCTCACGATGACGTCAAAATGACCCACAAACTTCTGTGAGTAGCCAGTCACGAGCGTGTTTTAAATTGCTTGTTTAAAGACGACCTTTACCTCCACTCTCCAGCCACCCTTCATTTCTGCTAGACAGGAGATTTTGCCCATCTAGCAGTGGCACTTTGGAGGGGGAGGGAGGGAGGCTGGGGTGGCCATAGGAAATGCCATATGATCAATACTCCAGTCTCCTCCCCTCCTCGCCACCAGGAAACACCCTCTTTTCCCATCTCCGTGCTCTGTTTCTGAGCGCGGAGACGTCGTCAGAACCACGCTGGCTATGTGGGGGAGGGGAGTGCAATTTCTGGGCTCAAGAGTCAGAGGTCTGTTTCTGACCTCGGAGCTTAGAAACTGAACAATCCTATGTCCCCCCCCCCCCCCCAGTTGCTGTATGGGGGACATAGGTTTGCTCCCTTAGGGTGCAACCCTATGCACGTTTAGACAGAAAATGATCCTATAAATCCCAGCATGCCCCAACCAGCCCAGAATTTGTAGCTTGAGAGGGAGAAGGCTAGGGTTCTCTAAACTTTCAGCACACTCACCAAACTACAATTCCCAGGATTCTTTGGACAGTCAAAATGGTATCAAAGAGAGATATAGAAGTTTGCAATGTACATATGCCAGGGAGAGGCCTGGAACCCAAAATGCCAGGGATTTGCATCATCAAAAGGATGTTTGCAACAAAGCTTTGAGAGGACTCTTAAACAAGATGTAGATCAACCTTGCCTTTCGGTCACAGCATAAACTGCATGATCTGGTTTTTCCTCCTACTCCAACAGAGATCAAACCAGCCTAATTTGAAAATAAAGATGTCCTGAATAGATTCTGAGTGGATCCTGGATCAGTGATTAATTCGTGCAGTGAAGCACACTAACGTGGAACTTTCTACTCTGTTTAAAGACTAATACAGATAAGCAAAATGAACACTTACAAAAACTGAGATAGACGAACTTTCGTAACAACGAAGGAAATAATCGGATGACGAAGGGCAAAGAGGCATACAAAATAAATAAGTCCAGTAGCAGCGTCTTGATTTTACTTGTTTGGAGCCGTTGCAGAAGTCCCCTATAAGAAAAGGAGTTAAGGTCCAAAAATATATATTACTTATTATTAGTGTGTTTACTTATTTACTACATTTCTATACTGCCCAATAGCTGAAGCTCTCTGGGCGGGTCACAACAATTAAAACCATAAAATATCAGATGATCAAATGCAATATCAAAATTTGGGAGACTCTTTCTAGGAAGTGCATAGAATCATAGAATCGTAGAGTTGGAAGGGGCCCATAAGGCCATGGAGTCCAACTCCCTGCTCAAGGCAGGAATCCACCTGAAAGCATCCCTGACAGATGGCTGTCCAGCTGCCTCTTGAAGGCCTCTAGGGTGGGAGAGCCCACCACCTCCCTAGGTCATGGGTTCCATTGTCGCACTGCTCTAACAGTCAGGAAGTTTTTCCTGTCGTCCAGCCGGAATCTGGCTTCCTGTCACTTGAGCCCATTATTCCGCATCCTGCACTCTGGGATGATCGAGAAGAGATCCTGGCCCTCCTCTGTGTGACAACCTTTCAAGTCCTTGAAAAGTGCTCTCATGTCTCCCTTCCTCTTCTCCAGGCTAAGCATGCCTAGGGGCCCTGGCTGGCAACCAGCACAGATGGAAAAGTACTGCCCCTTTTCAGCATGCAGCTCCTCCACTGAGGAAACTGCACTGCCTATTCGCTACTTGGCTTTGGTACTACTCTACAAAGCCCTAGACAACTTGGGACCAGGGCTTCTTGGAGAGCGCCTTTTCCCGTATCAACCTGCCCGGTCACAGGGGTCATCAGAGGGCACATCCCTGGTGGTTCCACACAGACCTTTGGCCCGATTGGAGTCCACCCAGAGATGAGCCTTCAGTGTGGTGGCCCCCTTCCTTTGGAACTCCCTGCCCCTGGATGTCAGGCCAGCGCCAACACTGTGTTCTTTCTGGCACCTCCTGAAAACAGTTCTGTTCCAGGAAGCATTCCTTAAATTAACATCCATGGTTTTTATTGGCATTCTGTTTTCAATCATTTAAAAATGGTGTTCTAATCTTTTTACTATTGTGCTTCTTATGTTCACTGCTCCGGAATCTGTTAGATATGGATGTGCAAATATTGTCAATAAATAAAATCTAGATAATTTGTTTCATTCAAAAGTGCCTGGAATTGGGCCTGCAACCACCCACGCAAGTACCTTGCCCAGGAAGGAGACATTAGCAAGCGGCCTATAGCTGTTAACATATTCTGGGTCCATGCTAGGTTTTTTTCAGGAGTGGCTGAATAACTGAGTCCTTTAAAGCAGCCAGCACCACCCAAGGAGGAGTGGATAACTTCCTGGACCCAGCCGGATAGCTCTATGTAATAAGCCACGGCAGGCAAGGGAGGGTCACTGGACTTGGCCAAGCACTTTGTCCACATCCTCGGGCCTCAACAGCTGAAACTCGTCCAACAGAACTGAACCAGATGGTGCTCTGGACACTTCTACTAATGGAACTGCATTAACTGTGGTGTCCAAGTTGCGACGAACGCAAACAACTTCATCTTCAAACTCTTGCTGTTGTTGTTGCTGTTTACATAGCATTCCAGCATTATTTACATACATTACTGCAGCACTCCTTACAACAACCCTGTGTGGTAGGCCACGGTTAGTTTCCCCATACAGGAAATGGGAGGGCTGACCTAAAATGTGTTCCAGGCAGAGGTGAGCTTGGAAGTGAGGACTTTCTTATTATGTGCAATGCAGCCCCTTTGCCAATGGGATAGTTCAAAGCCAAACAAGACATGGGGCACGGGCAAACCGAACCGGAGATCCATCCAGCCCAAATGGCTACCTAGGTCTCATCCACACTGAACAATAATAAGGGTCCTTAGAATGTATATAGTGCACCACACCCGTAATCCTTCCAACAGCCCTATAAGGTAGCACCGTAACATTATATGCGGAGTGATATGGTTATGTCCTCTCTAGTAATAGCAGTAATAATAATAATTCAGGATGAGCAGAAGAAGTTTGAAAGGACACCTGCTCCTCTCCCTACAGCAGGGTGGACAACCTGCAGCTCTCGGTCTAATTTCAAAAGACCTGATGCAGGGGTAATCAGCCCCTCGCCCAACAGCCTGCTGTATGGGGAGAAAGAGGGAGCGGAGAAAGACCGGTGGGGGGGAGGGGAGAAAGAGGGAGGGAGAGGAGAGGAGAGGAGAGAGAGAGAGAGAGAGAGAGAGAGAGAGAAAGAAGGGGGTGTCCAAAAGAGAGAAAAGTTTGGCTTGGGTTGCAGCCCAGCCCACAAATTAAACAAACACACCTCCAAGAAAACAGTTTGTCGAGCTCTGCCTTGTACCATTGTCAGGCAAGGCCAGACCAAAACGTACAAGTAATTGAGTCACAGAAGCTTATCCTCCCGCCGTGCCGCCTTCTTCCTAGGCTTCTAATGGAAATTTACACAAGGCAGACCCTAGAGGAACATGATGCCAGCAATCCTGGATCCTGATGCAAGAGTTAGCTCAGCAAAAGCATTGCCCGTGCAACCCCCAGCCAATTACCCATTTTGCAAGATTACCCAAGGCTTTCTTAAGAGGGTGCTCAGGGAAGACGTCTAAACACACACAGACACACGCCACCCCGTAAGTGGCAGCATCTCCACAAGTTTAGACAGAGCGTCTAACCCTAACCCTAAACGCCAAGGAGGGTGTTGTTTACTTATCGGCACACAAAACTGTCAACACCGCTACTTTCCATAATAACATCAGAAGAACCCTGATGCTGGATCAGACCAAGGGTCCTTCTAATCCAGCATCCTGTCCACACAGTGGCTAACCAGCTGCTGACCAGCAACCCCCAAGCAGGACACAAGTGCAACAGCAGCCTGAAACCCATGTTCCCCAGCAACTGGCGGACACAGGCATACTGCCTCTGATTCTGAAGGAAGCAAATAGCCATCAGGACTAGTAGCCATTTATAACCTTCTCCTCTAGGAATTTGTCCAACCCCCTTTTAAAGCCATCCAAATTGGTGGCCATCACCATGACTTTTGGTAGCGAATTTCACTGGTTAACGATGTGCTGTGTGAAGAAGTCCTTCTTTTTGTCTATCCTGAATCTCCCACCTTGATCTTTACACTTAGGTCATGTTGATGTCACAAGCTCTCAAGATGAAGAGAGACGCAAAAGTTTAAGAATGACGTCTTCACTGAACTACAGCAAGCCTGGAGAAGGGGAAACGGGTTTACAAGTTCTCACCATATTGGAGCAGAGCCGGCCATGGTGAGCACCGCTGGATACCGCGCACAGCATCCCCAAGACACCCTCTCCTCTAATCCCCAGTGACATTTTGCAGCTGTTTTTAAAATAGCTGCAATTGTTTTTAATTTTTTTGTCACAGTGAAAGATGAACTTATGTGCATATAAAAACACACATGTTTATTTAATAAGAAGAAGATGGAGAGACTGCCTGAAACATGAGTGCTAAAAGTGATTTTTTCAGCTACATTTAGCTCCTGACATTTACCCGGTTCACACAATCAAACAACTCATGGTTAGCAAACTATGAGCTGTTTGTGAGCGTGCAGGAGCAGATGAGCGGCCTGTCTCCCAACTGCTTGCTCACTTCCACTTTGCTAAATAACCAAGGAATGCCCAGTTCCTGGGTTGCTGCTAGGATATGAGAACCCAGCACTCTGGGTTTAGGGTTGGAAAACCCAGAGTTCAAACCCATGGTATGTTGTTGGGGGAAAACCTTGGGTTTCACCACCTGTAGCAGTTTCTTTGTTATCTATGCCATCCAGTGTAGGCTGACCATATGAAAAGGAGGACAGGGCTCATATAACTTTAACAGTTGTAGAGAAAAGGGAATTTCAGCCAGCATCATTTGTATGCAATTTGTACCTGGTGAAATTCCCTCTTCATTACAACACTTAAAGCTGCAGGGGCCCTGCCCTCTTTTGTATCTCGTCACTCTAGTATAGTGCATGCAACTTTAATTGTTTTGATGAAGAGGTGATTTCACCAGGTACTAATTGCATACAAATGAAGCCGGCTGAAATTCCCTTTTCTCTGCAACTGTTAAAGTTACATGAGCCCTGTCCTCCTTTTCATATGGTCAGCCTAATCCAGTGTAAATGTCCTAAAATCTATGTGGGCAAAACCTTCAGACCCCTAAAAAAACGCATAGGAGAGTATCTT
The DNA here is from genome assembly GCA_029215795.1 of Anniella stebbinsi. Lineage (NCBI taxonomy): Eukaryota > Metazoa > Chordata > Lepidosauria > Squamata > Anniellidae > Anniella > Anniella stebbinsi. The sequence continues at coordinate 369,706,728 of JARDYH010000001.1, forward strand.
AGCAACATAAGAAACCACAGGCCAAGTGTACCACTAACCAACCATTTTGAAGAACAACAACATGGCCACACAGACGTAACATTTTGGGCACTGGAGAAGCTAGATACAAATAACAAAAAAAAAATTATTAAGGAGGGAGATAGAGTTTAAAAGTTTAAAACCAATTGGACTAAACAAAGACTTAGAATTCCTCCCATTATTGTGACTTAGCAAAAAAACTGTTGGAGAAAAAAAACTCTCTACAGATAATAGCACAATGTCCCTGACATTTTTACTTTAAAAGATAACACCTGACAAAAAAGAAAAAAGTGTGCAAGGATATGATACATGGCTCTGGATACCACTCTTTTCAATTGTTATTATTAATCAGAGAAAGAAATTCTGTTGAGAAGAAGATCTTTGCAAATACCTTCCTACAAGTACAATTTCACAGATATTCTTTTGATTAGAAATGTATTGCATGTATGTAATGAAATACCAGTATATAAAGCCATCTGTCCTCATGTAATAATTTAAAATGTTGTACAAGCAGTTCACATATGCACATAAGCCCTTGTGGCAATATGTCACCTTGATTTTATAATGAGAATATATTTTAGCACATGTTGTCCCCACCATGTTTTTTACAATATGTATTTTAAATGCTTACAGCCCCCTGAAGAAGGCCGTATAAAGATATAGGATGAAACGCGTCGGGCTCTTCAACTTTGAAAAAATAAATAAAAAACCAGCATCTTGAGAACCTGTTTCTCCCTTTTTTCACCTGATTTGGATGCTTCTCTCCCCGTTTTTCGCTTTTTATCACTAAATGGGGCATTCCTGGATTTAAAAAGCCAGATGTAAAGCAGAAGTGATGAGTGCCCAGAAGTCAGTATACTTACTCACTCCGGTACAGCCATGGCTAACTATAGGTTGTTTAAACCATAATTGTTGTTTTTAAAGGATATTGTAATTATAACTTGTTTTTATGCCTTTTAATTTTGTATATCGGTGTTCCTTTTTTTAATGTTCAATGTTTTTAATTTTTGTAAACTGCCCAGAGAGCTTCGGCTATGGGGCGGTATATAAATGGAATAAATAATAAATAATAATAATAATTAGCCATTATGTGCAAACTAGTGAATATGTCCACTTAATTTTGTTAAAAATACTCCTTTCTCAACTATGCACAAAACTCTTTTTCTTTTCTTTTTTACATTCACACTGCAGCAAGAGAGTTGTTTGCAAGGTAACAGAAAGCAGACAACAACCCACTGAAGCAGAAGGCTTAAAGTAAACCTGGGACTTACTAACACTCGTCAAATTAGCAGCCGTTTTCATTTTCCCAGGTATAACTAAATACCAAATTCCAGAGGCTGGAAACTGGCTGTCCATTATACATCTAGTTTCTTCACAATTCATAATACAAGCCAACATGATTTTAGTCGATGATAATTATGTCTTAATCTCATTATACAGGCCTGCCTATAATAATATATAATGCATTATAAATCATTGTTATTTCTGCCATATTTATGTATTGTGATGGTTTATATGAATAAGATTTTACTCACACACACACACACACAGAGAGAGAGGGAGAGAGAGAGAGGGAGAGAGAGAGAGGGGGGAAAGGGAAATGGAGAGAGTGCTCAGAGCATGTACTAAGGGGCCTACCCACAATAATGAGACAATCAACGTCCACTCCCCATCTTCTGGGATTAGCCAACAGATGCTAGATGGAGAAGACAGATGTGGGAGAGGGGTCAGGAACCAATAAAGGTGTCAAGAGGCTGAGAAAAAACATATGAGCACTCTGCGCATCCTCAGAGGCACACACAAAAACTGCATGTCCCCAAAACTGAGCATTAACCCCGAAACTTGGATTTTGGCCTGACTGTCCTGCATTTCCAAGCTCGGCTTCGATGCAGGTGGCAGATTAAAAGACGGAGCATGGGGCTGCGTCAAAAGCACCCCAGCAGCCCTGGGGATCTCTGGTGCTGCGCAGCATAAGAGGATCAGCCCTTGCCTGGAACAGCAGGGCAAGGCAGGAATTCCCATCCTGCCAGTCAAAAGACCCAAAGCTGTGCCTGGAGCAGAGCCTTTGGCCCATTACACTCTGCAACAGAAACCTCACTTGGGCACTGAGAAGATTTGGAAGGAAAGGGTCCCCTTCATGGCTCATCCCAAGGGGAGACAGCGAGGCAGAGGACAGGGGGACGAGCCATGGACCTGGCAGCCTTTGTCTTACTCACAGAGTCTGGGCGTCTGTGTTGCTTCATGGGAAGACTTGAATAACCTTGAACATGCAGCAGTTTCAGCCACCGGGTTGCCACCCTGTTTTAATCACAGGCTTGCCAACAATGGAATCTTTTTAAGGGACATAAAACGCTTACAATGTGCTAAGGACAACGGTAAACAGCCTCCAGTGTGTGAGAAGATGTCTCTGTGATCTTCCCTGTTGTTTTTGATCCTCTGGAGATCGACAGTGCAATCCTACGCACAGCTACTCAGGAGGAAGTCCCCCTTGAGTCAAGTGGGTGCTCACTCCCAGAGAAGAGGGCCCCGGCCTTCTGGAGTGATCAGGACTCCCATCTCAGCATGCCCACAGTTGGGCTGGAAAATGCAAAATGGCAGGTGTCTCGTTTCTCTCTCATGCTCCGAACCTTCCAGCTTGCATTTTGCAAGATGGTTCCTTCCAAAAGGGAAACTCAAACCAGGTCGATACGTATGGGGGATCTAGACCGACATTTACAGCGCAGCACCCTCTTTGCCAGGCTCTCCCAACTCAGCACCCTCCGTTGGCTATGCACCAGGTTAAGGACGGTTGATTCCATCTATATGGTGCCTTAGCCCACCTGGTTCCCTCCAGATGCGTTGGACTGCAACTGCACAGCTGGCTGGGGCATGCTGGGAGTTGTAGTCCAACACATCTGAAGGGAACTAGGTTGGCCTCAATGACGTTACTGAGACTGACAGACAGCCAGGGGCATCCAGAAGCCCCAGGGCATCAAAAGGAGAGTTGTACTCTAGCCGACATTATGACTGCCTATGTGTAGGGATGTTCCACATGCACAGACACCCATGGAGGAGCATTCCATCCAGTGACAGCCCTCCCTCATGCACAGACCAAAGTGGCACACAAGTTTACCACACCTGGGCCACAGCACACATTGCATTGGAGATATTGGAGCAGTCTCTCTCTCTCTCTCTCTCTCTCTCTCTTTTTTCTCCTAGGGACAGGCAATTTTAAGCAGAAAAGCACCAAAAACGCTGCCACTCTTCTGCTCCTGGTTGCAGCCTTAAATCATCATCATCATCATCATCATCACTGTTGGGAAGCAGTCTGCGCATCTATTGCAGCTGAAAATTCAGCCTGTGCTTCTTTTCAATTAATCCCCCTCCCTCCCAAAATCTGCATTTTATTGTTGGCCACCTTGAGCACCATGTTTAAGGCAGAAAGGAGGGATATAAACTAACTAAACGAAATGTCTGAAAATGTCATATACTGTATTTACAGCGCAATCCTATGCCCATACACTCAGAAATAAGCCCCCACTGAATTCAAGTAAGCCCCAGATATGCTGGCTGGGAAATGCTGGGAACTGTGGGGTTTATTTCTGTCTACACATGCACAGGATTGTGCCCCTAGCCAAGTTTCGGTGCTATGGGCCTAATAAACCAGCGCTAGTACCTGTCAGATGGTCCCTGGCCTCGCCAGCTCAGAATGACGGGAGTCAACTCTAAACACATCTGGCAGTAAGGGATAGAGGAGGTCAGAACATCTGGAGCAGGACTTCTGATGGCGCATTGCACTGGGTACTTTGGCTCGGATCAGGAAGGGCACCGTTTGACTCCCCACCGAGTTGGAAAGCTCAGGAGGAACCTCGACCCAGTCACCGTCACAGGGCTGCCATGAGGCTGGAATGGGATTGCTTCCATTTTCACTGTCGGGCGAAACGCCAGGATGCAAGTTTGGGAGATAAGATGGGGGCGTCAGATTAAAACTTTTAGAATTCACTTGCTGAAGCAAGATTTCCAATAAAAAAGGATTGTAGCGGCCAAACATTGTAATACTTGGGAAGAAATTTCCAGATAATAACTGGTGCATCCACAAGGCTTTTTGAAGAAACTTCATGTGAAACAGGAATTTTATCTAGAATCCTGTTAAAGCTCTGGATATAAAGCTCTGGATATTTTTTGTTTATCTAATATGTAGTACATTTAGACTTTGTATAACTGTCACATTTGTGTGTATAACATGAACAATGTTGTTAAATTGGACATATATTCATAAACCTAAGAGTTTATTGGTGTTTTATTGGTATTTTAATGATGTACTGGTTTTATCTGCTTTTAATCAGTTTTTGTATTTTGTGTTTGGTGTTGTTCCTCGCCTCGATCCGTTGGGACAGGCGGGTGATAAATAAATAAATATTATTATTATTATTATTATTATATAAACTGCCGTTGATTGTGAGGTTTGTTAGTCGACATTCGAATTACTGTTTAACGTATCAGGTCTGTGGTGTCTCTCCAGCTGTGCGCCCAAGGGCATTTTAGTTTTCTTTGGCTCCCACTTGGGACAGAGAGATCCGATCGTTTTCTTTCCCAAGCGAACGTTATCCCTGGGTAGGGAAATTGTCACACAGGACACAGCCCAGGCTGGCTTCTACCTTTTCAGACCCACAAACAAGCCCCTTATGTCTTGAGCCTCACTGTTCAGTATCCCCAGCTAAGCATCAGATTAGGGAGGCAGCGTTTACAGAACACGCCAGGCATCATGCAGCGCTGAGTATTGCCTTGGCATTGGCTGTCCGGGATTTCTTGACATTACGGAGGAAACGCAGCCATTCTTTCCGGGGGGGGGGGAACCCCAAAGAAACCTGACTCTCTGCAACACAGCCTGGCAGCTGAACCTCTCAGGTGTACTGGGAAGCAAGCGTTGTGCCCCTGCCGTTCAGTGGGATTTGTCCAACCCCCCACCCCCACCCAGAAAGCGTGCCCGGATCACAGCCCGAAGCAGGCGAGATCCAGCAACCACCCATTCACACGTACCGACGAAAGCGCGCTCCCATCTTGCCGGAGCCACTTTTGGCTTCTCCTGCCGCAAACCTTCCCCCATCCTGGCGCCCTCGGAATGCATCGGGACTGCAGCTCCCATCACCCCCAGCCCGGCTGGGAATGATGGGAGTTGCGGCTGCGACACATCCGGGAGGCGCCAGGATGGGGTGAGGGGGAAGGCTTCCCCATCCACCTGTCCATCGCTCCCTGCCCACCCACCCCCCGCCCCCCGTGAGCACCCAATGCTCGGTCGGAAAAGCGCTTCAGGCAGCTGGGAAAGGAATCGCGTTAGGTGCATGTAGGAATGTTGCGTTTCTTCTTGGAAAGGAAGAAAGAAAGATCCATCACGAGAGCGTCAGGAAGACGTGATGAGGAAAGGAGGCGGTGAGGCACGATCGGAGGCCTGAGGCGGAGTGAGGGGCGAGGGAGCAGGAGCAGAGCCAGCGGTGGGTCCCTCCCTCCCTCTCGGTGCGTTTGCCAGCCAGGGCGCAAAGGGGCTGCACTTACCCGGCAGATTGCTGGGCGGACGCTGCTGCGGACGCAGCCTGGCCCATGGAAGCGGCGCCCTTCCCCTCGCATTCCGGCTCTCTGCCCCGCCGCTTCATGCTCCGCCGGTAAAGCAGCAGCAGCAGCTCCTGGCAAGCGGCGGCGGCGGCGGCGGGGACGGCTCTCCACCTTCGCAAAGGGGCGGCGCGGCACGGAGGCCACGCCCGCCGGCCCGAAGTTCCCACGGCGGACGCCCTTCGGGGGGCGGGGCTCGCCCGCTGGCTCGGGGCCTCGCCGGCGCCGTAGGCCACACCCACGCAGCCCTCGCCTTGTCGCGGGAGGCCGGGCGGGTCATGCCAAGGCAGGCAGGCTGCCCCACGTGGGCCTCTGGCAAGTCTCACGGTTGTCCTTAGGAGTGTCGTCCTTTCATCCAGGCAGACTTGGGTTTTTTTTTCTTCCCACGCTTTCTGACGCTGTTTATTTATTATGACTCTTCATTATGCGGGTGATTTATTGTTGGGACCCGGTGAAATTCCCAATAATACGATATCTAAGAATAAAACATGAAACGCAACCCAGGGAAATTCTTATGTCACCTTGAAAACTAACAAATTTATTCCGGCATACCTTTTCACGGACACCGCCCACTTCAGCAGAAGCTTGAAAGGTTCTTCTCGATGGGACTGTAAACGGGGACGTCAAGCGGATATTGAAATGCAGAATATATTTGTTATTAGCCTTTATGGTGCCGGAAGGCTCGTTGTGTTTGCTCCGGAAACAGCAAAATACAGACAACAAGAATTATCATATTTACTGTGGTGATTCACAAAACAGCTTCTGAGTCATCACACAGACATCCTTGTATTGACTGACATGTGTAGTATGTTAATCAGTCATTAACATGCGTTGCCTTTGAAGAGATGGCATGATTAGGAACCAGAGCCTGTGTATGATCCATTTGCCAACTCTCCCCATATCTATCCTGGCAACACTATTACAGGACCTGACAATGCCACCCACAACACCGGGGGTTCATACACCTGCTCACCTCCCAAATAATACACCTGCTCACCTCCCAAATAATAATAATAATAATAATAATCATCATCATTCTTAGCCACCTCTCCCTCTGGATCAAGGCAGGGAACAACAACAATACCAACAATATAAAATACATAAACTGATTAAAAGCATATAAAATTAATACATTAATAAAATCAATAAAGTCTTAAAGTTTGACTGGGTAGGCCTGCTGGAAGAGATCAGTCTTTATAGCTCTCTTAAATTCTTCCAAGACTGGTAAGTTGGCGGATCTCTCCCAGCAAGTAGTTCCACAGTCTGGGAGTGGCAGAAGAGAAGGTCCTCTGGGTAACAATTGACGGCCTAGTCTTGGCCGGCTGTAATAAATTCTTCCCAGAGGACCTGAGCGTGTGGGGCGGATTGTATGGGAGAAGGCAATCCCGCAGGTAACCTGGACCCAAACCATGTAGGGCTTTAAAGGTTATAACAACACTTTGTACTTCACCCGGAAACTAATTGGTAGGCTGACCAGATAAAATCCAGGTCAGGGCTCATGTAACTTTAACAGTTGTAGAGAAAAGGGAATTTCAGCCAGTGTCATTTGTATGCAATTAGTTCCTGGTGAAATTTCCTCTTCATCACAACAGTTAAAGTTGCAGGCGCTGTACTAGAGTGACCAGATACAAAAGAAGGCAGGGCTCTGCAACTTTAACTGTTGTGATGAAGAGGGAATATCACCAGGAACTAATTGCATACAAATGACACTGGCTTAAATTCCCTTTTCTCTACAACTGTTAAAGTTACATGAGCCCTGACCTGGATTTTATCTGGTCACCCTACTAATTGGCAGCCAGTGGAGTGATTTTAAAGCTGATGTAATATGGTCACCTCTAGGTGTACCGGTGACCAGCCTGGCCACCATATTTTGAACTACTTGAAGTTTCGAGACTAGGCACAGAGGTAGCCCTATGTACAGTGCATTGCAGAAGTCGAGCCCCGAAGTTACCAGCGGATGCGCTACTGTTTTTAGGTCTTCCAACTCTAGGAAGGGGCGCAGCTGGCATAATATATATGCCATCAATTGCCAGCAATGCCCTCCTCAATTGTACATGGGACAAACAAGCCCGTCTTTATACGGGAAAGAATGGACTTGGACACAAATCAGATACCAGAAATGGCAGTATTCAAAAAACAGTGAGGGAACCCTATTGTAAGAACATAAACAAGAGCCCTGAGGCTGGATCAGGCCAAGGGTCTATCTAGCCCAGCATTCTGTTCACACAAAGGCCAACCAGCTGCCCAAAGGAAACCCACAAGCAGGACATGAACGCAACAGCACCCTCCCACCCATGTTCCCCTGTCTCTGATATTGGAGCTAATATATAGCCATCATGACTAATAGCCATTGATATGCCAAATGAGGATAACACAAACGTTTAGGCCATAATATATTTGTTCATCTTTAAGGTGCCACAAGATTCTTCGTTGCTTCGGTGATCTGGGTATCAAAACCAGCCGGCTCCTGACATTCTATCACTTCGGGTTACGTGACCAAGAAACAAGGCCCAACTCAGGATAGGACTATGCCAGTGAGAGGGTGGAGCTATGCAGAAAGTAGCAGGCTTGATGCTTCATGGTTGGGGTCTCTGGGAACATGAGGGGTGTTTAAGCTGCCTGCCTGCCTCCCTCCAGTGTGGTGTTCCTCTATTTATTTTTCACTACAAGTGAATGATTGCATTCGCTCCTCTGGAGATACTGTTGCAATAAAAAAAAAGGCAAATGTCTGCCCTCCACTCTCGATACATAATGACAAAGGCCTGGAAGGAGGCTGCAACGTCCCTCTGTGTCCACACGTGGAGAGATCGTGGTACAAGCAAGGTTGTTGTGAGGCATGCAAGGATTCGGGGGTGGGGGGTGGGGAGGGGTGTTCCGGCAAGTGCAGAGGGAAGGGTTAATTCAGGGGTCCCCCAAACGTTTTGGATCCGTAGATTTGAGAAAGTGCTGTGGGTGCCACTACAAAATGCTTCATCAGAGGATCACCGCTCTGGCAATTACCTGTCATGTCTATGGAACGTAGGTGGTGTCTTATTCAGCAAAAACTGTAATGTCTCTTCGATACTGCAACGTCTCTGTAATGAGAGATTCTCTAATTAGGCTTATTGCTGCCGGTGCAAAGCAGCTATTGTTTCTTTTAAACATACATTTTAGCAACATCCCTTAATTGCTTCTTTTTGGGAGGAGGTCATTACACAGATAAATGGTCTTTAATTTTCACGGATACACACACCCTTTTAAATTATTTACCTGCTACGTGGAAATTAACAAATGGTCAGTGTAAATGGATTCTCTGCATCATTTTGACAGCTAAAGATGACATCACAACGTTGGAAGGGTAAATGCTCACCTACCGTAATGCAATAGATTGAAGACCTTCCAACACATTCAATATTGGAACGCCCTGGGAATCCTTCTCCACATGTTATTTCCCACCTTAGGCTGAGACCAGGTAGATCCTCCGATAAGCAGGTGGTGCCAGCAGCACTCTGGAGGGTGGGGACAGAACCGGTCCAGGGTTGCAAATTAATCCTCCCTTCAGGCAGCACATGTCTCCTAATACTGATTTATCTTTGCCATTGCAACAAAAGGCGATGATCTGCAACCTCTCTTATCTCAGCTTGCGGGTGATACTTGGCGTGGCAAGAAACACTTAGCCTCGTAGGTGGGAATTGAAGAGGCTCAGCATGTCCCAGCAGGAAATTGTCATATCAGGGTCAGAAATGCCAAGCAGCCCTACCGCTAGACAAGGGATGGAGATAACTTAGTTAAAGACCTCTTGCCTCACAGCAGAACCCTCCGCTCCAAAGTCAGCTTAAACACTTTGGTGACCTGGGGGACACATGGAAGCAGAATCCATGTATATTGTGAACCTGGCACAGCTGGGCTTGCCATCTTTTCCCCAACAGGATTTCTGAGCTTCTAACAGCTGCACGTTGAATCTTTTCCTATCACCATGTTGTTACACACACACACACACACACACACACACCTCCTAATCCCATAACAAGCTAAGTCTTGAAAATATCTCTTTCTCTTGTGCATTACCCCTTCCTATGCCCTTCCTAGATATCTGCTTTTGTTGCTTTCCCATCTCCCACCCATTTAACCACCTTCTCTTTTCAATGGTTTCTGCTCCCTCCGTTCTGCCCTGTTTAGCTTGGCTCAAGGTCCCCAGCGGAGCCAATCTGGGGCAGTTGCATGTACTAGCAGGGCAAGGCAGAATCAAGTCTGGCTATGCAGGATAGCCAGCCTTTCAGGACCTTGGACAGATCTATGCAAGCTAGATAGAACTCACTCACAAAGAGCTGTTGTCTCAGCAATGTGCAGAAGCCTTATGAAGATTGGCAGGTCTGGACCTGCTGTTAACTCCACCTCCACCTATTTCTTAGAGCTATTGGCCAATTCTGCAGCCGCTGGCTCTTTCTGAATGGTGGCAGTGAGGACCTCATCGGAGGGGCGCTGTCTGAGGATTTAAAAGCACATTTTATTCAAAACCAAAAAAGGTTTCTATTACATTCTAAAAGTGACTTATAAAACAGTCTGATTCATTCTAACATTTTTCAGAGGGTAGCCATGTTCATCTATTGCAGCAAAACCAACAAAATGCCTCGTGGCTCCTTAAAGATTAACACATTTTCCCTCCTTGCATAAGCTTTTGTGGACTATAGCCCACTTCATCAGATGGAGCTTTTGACTGTTTATATTTATTTGATAGCACCCTCCTGTTAAACATATAGCACTATATATGAACTTATGGATACAATGGCAACATGCAAAGATTGCATAAAAGGAATTGAGCAGCATTTTGTTTGCAGAAGATACCCACAGTTGACAGCAATAATCTGGCAGGCTTCAATACAAAAAAAAAGCTCTATTTCCTGCTGGGGATAGTTGCCAGTCCTCAAGGTAAGACCAGAAGGGCTGTTGTTTAAACATTCTGTTCTCAATATCTTCCTCTGAAAGCCTGTATGTATTCATTAGGGTCAGTGCCAGCTCCAGGTTTTGAGGAAGACACCCTCAATTGGGCTCTCTCTCTCTCCGTGAGCTACAAGCAGGGATGCAGAGAGCAAGCAGGCATTGGTATCTGCTGCTCCTTCACACCACCGCCACTAGCTAGAGTCAGGAGTACAAGCAGGTTGCAAGTCGGGGAAGGACCTTGTCTGTGAACCCCTCCTGGTGTGTGGACTCTTGGCAGATGCCAGACCATGCCTTACCCTTGATGCCAGCCAGCCCTGTGTAGGGTAAAGGAAGTCGCTTCAGACACATTTAAGCCCCAATCCAGGAGGAGAGATCAGTGGGCATTAATCCAATTTTTGTTCACATTCTCAGTGCATCTTGGAGGAACAGAGATACTGTGTCAATTGCTTAATCTGCTGCTTAAGCTTTGATTTTATAGTGTGTATTATTAATTATTTTTAAGCCAAGTCATCAACATCACTAAAAAGGCAATCATCATCAGCATCAGCATCATCTGGCAGGAATGGACTATACGGACAGACACAATACAGTTGCAAAAATAATTCACCAACAAATGACCATCAAATTCAACCTTATAAAACAACCTACAGCATACTATACATATTCACCCAAAACAATCTTGGAAAATGCAGATCATAAAATATACTGGGACAGAACAATTAATATGGACAAGACAATACCTTGCAACCGACCAGACATAATGGTCATAGACAAAAAAGAAAAACACACGTACCTCATCGGCATAGCAATACCGAATGACAAAAAAGTTGTTGAAAAGGAAGAGGAAAAAATAGACAAATATACACCACTGGCCATGGAAGTCACCTCAGTCACCAGCATCACATCAAAAACATATACAGAAAACCTTCAGAAACTGGGCTTACCAAAATGCATCCACACCAACATCCGGAAAGCAGTCACAATTAAAACATGCTCAATCGTCAGGAAATTCCTGAATCTGTAAAAGATAGCATGATTTGGCAAAGCCCATTATGTCTGTCTAGAAAAACCACCACGAGCGAGAAGAGATATAATAATTATGATAATAATAACACCCACAACTATAACTGGATTAGGCCCATTGGCAGCTGCCTTCTTAACCTCATCTTGTCATGGAAAAACACTCCTGCTCATAAAATTCTGCATTTAATTGCTCCATGAATGTTCTGCGCACATTCTCATTTACTTAAGATCATCAGATTACGGGGAAAATGTCATTTAATTATCATTTAAGCAAATAAGAAAGTATTTCAAAACAATGCAGCCAGTGGTGAAAGAGCTATCTTTCCTGTGCTGGGTAGATTCCAAAGTACGAAAGCGTGCAGTCGATGTAAATGACTTATTGGCTGGGGAAGATGAATGCTGTAGTCCAACACATCTGGAGGACACCAGGTTGGGGAAGGTGCCTGTACCCCTTCCCAGGCTCCTCCTCCCCCCCCCCCCCGATTCTACTGGCTCTTTTTTCCTGGCGGCAGCTCCATTCTGTTTGTTTCCCATCACCAAGCACCATGGCTGTCCCTAGAGCTCCTCTCGCCCTGCACATTTTCCATCCTCTGCCTGCAGCAGGGCTAACGATCAGCATCCCCTTGGGCTGCAAAAGGCAGAGCGCCTGGCACCTCTGAGGCTGGAGTGTGTTAAGGAAAACACTGGCCTGGTGGCCTTGGGGACGGGAGGCACGATATAGCAAGCGGTTTCTGATCACAAAAGCATGTACCTGGCTGAAAGCAGGAAAGCTGTCAAGGCCCTGTTTGCTACCAGGCATCTTATTGGGAAGAAAGACCTGAGCTGAAGAATCCGTTTCAATATGGAGCGGTATAGAAATGCTGTAGATAAAGAAAGGACACGGAATAATGGGCTCAAGTTACAGGAAGCCAGATTCCGGCTGGACATCAGGAAAAACCTCCTGACTGTTAGAGCAGTACAACAATGGAACCCATGACCTAGGGAGGTGGTGGGCTCTCCCACATTAGAGGCATTCAAGAGGCAGCTGGACTGTCATCTGTCAGGGATGCTTTAAAATAGATTCCTGCATTGAGCAGGGGGTTGGATTCGATGGCCTTACAGGCCCCTTCCAACTCTACTATTCGATGATTCTATGAAAGGAGCTGAGCAGACTCACAAACTTGCTAGGGGGCTTTTGGAGGTCTCCTAGTGCTGCCAGGCAGAAAAGTGACCCCTTAATAGTTTAAATTATATATAGTTTGTTTTTTTAGGCTTTTATGTTTTTGAATTTTGTATATTGGTTTTTAAATGTTCAATGTTTTTAAGTTTTGTAAACCGCCCAGAGAGCTTCGGCTATGGGGTGGTATATAAATGTAATAAATAACTGAATAAACATAGCATCGAACAGCCACCTTTTCCCCAATTTATTTTTGGAGGTAAGAAAAAGGATGGAAGGAACTGTGGGAAATCACAGAAAGGTAATGAGTGAAAGACAACGTCACACACACACACTGCAATTCTGTGAATGGAGAGGCCGTGGCTCAGTGGTAGAGCATCTGCTTGGCATGCAGAAGGTCCCAGGTTCGATCCCCAGCGTCTCCAGGTAGGAAAGGAAAAGCTCCTGCCCGTAACCCCAGAGAGGCACTGCTGCCAGTCAGTGTCGACAGTACTTGTCTAGATGGACCTAGGGTCTGACTTAAGCCTAAGGCAGCTGCCTAGGCTCCTGTATTCTGAATTCTACAGATTCAAAGTGATGGTGCAGTAAAAGCCTCACCTAGGAGCATCTTTAGTCACCCTAGTGGCACTGGCGTGCACCCAGAGCATGCCAACTGTGCACAGGCACACCCTAATTTCCCAGGGGCTGGTGAGCCCTTCGATAGCCCTCAGCCCCGTCCCATACCCAGGGAGCGGATGTGGACTCTGGCTCTGCCCGGCTGAGGGAGGGAGGGAACGAGGAAGGGGAGGCCCAGCACAGCCGCCGCCTCCTGTTCCTCGCCGCCGCCACCGCTCTGGGCAGCCCAGGTGCTGCACCAGCACCTGGAGGCCCAGCTCGGCGTGGGCAGAGGAAGGAGCAGCGGCGGCTGTGGCACACTGGGCCCTGGAACCAGGGCGGAGAAGATCGTGGCAAGGCTGCGGCAGCTCCCCTCCACCCCACCCAGCCCCACTTCTCCAGTTGAGGGTATGGGGGTGGGAAAGGCCCCAATTCCCATGGTGCACGCACACCCTAATAAAATGTGCTGCGCGCTCCTACGCCTAGGGTGACCATTCTGTCAGCCTTGAACTTTGAGTCCTGAGCTACCAGAGATCCCTTGGGATGCAAGCTATAAAGACGAATCTCTTCCAGCAGGCTTGTCCAGTGGAATTTTAGGATATTTTTAGGATGTTTTATTGCTATTTTGATAATGTGTACCATGTTTTTAATCAATTTTATGTATTATCATATTTTATATTCACTGCTGTTCCCCACCTCGATCCAAATGGAGAGGCAGGTAAGAAATATTATTATTATTATTGTTATTATTATTATTATTATTATTAGGATGGCTGTAAGCTTCCAAAACTGGAGGCTTATGGCTGTTGTGATCAGGCCCTGTTCCCCTCAGTGTAGGGGAAGGAGTTTCAGGTTTTCAATCAGAATCAGATTCTGAAGCAGAAGAAACAGGAGTAGAAACTTATCAGCCTACACAGGAAGCGGGGGAGGAGATTCTTTAGAGATCTGACTGAAACCTGGAGCGGATTCCCTATCCCCATGCAGGATAGTGTTCAGTTATCCAGTCACCCAGTTTTGATTGAAAGCCACGGCCAAACAGGAGTGGTAGGGCAAACTCCCCACCCACCCACCGCAGCTTTTCTGTGCTGAAGAGACTAGCCTATAAATGAAGGTGGATGCTCTAGTACTGAAGAGACTAACCTATAGATGGGAAATCTGAGGTAACTTTCCTAGCTCTCTGGCATCATTGCTTCATGGAATGCCGCCATGAAGAACCTTGGCGGTGGGGCCTTCTATGTAGTGGCACCTGCCCTCTGGAAACCCTCCCCCTCATGCGGTTCGGGAGGCAGAAAACATTACATCTTTTAAACGCCTCCTGAAGACATACCTTTTTACACAGGCTTTCCCAAGTTTTTAATGTAGCTCGTTCTACACTGCCTTTTTAACTTTTTTAATGTTTAAATTTATATTGTTATCCTTATGTTTTTTTTAATTGTGCGCTGCTCTGAGAGCTGCGGCTGATGGGCAGTATAAAGATGTAATAAATAAATAAAATAAATAAATAAAGATTTAATGTCTCATTTTTAGTTGAGGTCGTATCTGAAGAGGGAAGATTCCCAGGTCTAGAGGCTAAAGTCCTTTCTGAAGGAAAAGACAACTCATGGCAAATTCTATGGGTACTGGGTAAAGTTAGCCTCCAAGTGCGAATCTGTGCAAGTGTGACTCCTGGTGAGCAGTTCTGATTGCTACCAACAGAGGGCAGTGTCGTATCAAACCTACATCATTTCTATAAAATGGTGATGATGGGCATTGTTGTTGCTCGATGAAAGTTTAAACTCTAGGGAATCATCACAAGCCCTGAATAGAGGAGCGGGGGAAATGGAGGTTGATGCTCTAGTACCCAAGAGATTCAATAAAGCATGCGATAGTTGTAACTGAAGATTAAAAATTGGATTAATCATTCTTTATATTGTTTATGCCAATGGTTGTCTAGCAAGGGGGATTCAGTGATGTCTGATGCAGGTTTATGTTTATATGGAGCAGATTTTTAAAAACATTTTAATAAGTTCTGAAAGGAAGGAAAAACAAAGTATTTCATAATCTATGATCAAATACATTAACATACATACTGTTGCAAAAAGCACATCACTACAAACAATGTCTTATGATTGAAGCCAAAATAGGAGCTCTGAATCCAGTCCCTCTTTATTATCCTCACTCCATCTAATATCGATCTCAGGTGGTGAGTGCGGATGGAAATGGAGCTGAATTGGGCCACTGAGGTATCAGCACGCCTGCAGAAATCCTGAGGTTGGCAGGTTGTTTGTGTTTTTAATGAAACCTAAGGAGGCAGGCAAACACCCCCACCCCCACACACCGATGAGGATTGAACCTGCACGGTAGCTGCGAAATGTTAAGTGTCAATCAGCAGGAAAATCAAAATAGATCTGTCTGTGTGTGCATGTGGAAAGAATGGGCTGAATGGAACCCGAACAGGAGGACTCTTGCAAGGATATAAAGGCACACTGCAACATCTGGTTGCAGATCCCACTTTAATGATAATAATAATAATAATAATAATATTTCATGTTCCACCAATTGAATTAAGCCACATTTAAGACACATGCAGTTGAATAAGAGAGAGAGAAAGACAATATAAAGTCACATCAATACCCTAAATTTGAAAGATTGAAGCCTTATGATTAGGCTGGCCATATGAAAAGGAGGACAGGGCTAATGTAACTTTAACAGTTGTAGAGAAAAGGGAATTTAAGCCAGTGTCCTTTGTATGCAATTAGTTCTGGGTGAGATTCCCTCTTCATCACAACAGTTAAAGTTGCAGGGGCCCTTCCTTCTTTTGTATAGGGTCACTCTGGTATAGTGCCTGCAACTTTAACTGTTGTGATGAAGAGGAAATCTCACCAGGAACTAATTGCATACAAATGACACTGGCTGAAATTCCCTTTTCTCTACAACTGTTAAAGTTACATGAGCCCTGTCCTCCTTTTCAGATGGTCAGCCTACTTATGATTTCACATTATTTATGTCCTAATCCATCCTCTGCTATTTAAATTTTATTTAAAACTTACCACTTAAAAGTTGCATAATTATTATTCCTGTTCCCATACTGTACCAGCATTCCAAAGTGTCCTTCTTGGGTTTAGATCCATCCCATAGTCTCTTATCACGATAATTTCGTATATTGGGACCCTTCACCATTCCTCCATTGAAGGGAATTGCTGCATCCCAATATTTCATCCCTAAATTGATCAAGGGGCCGGAGCATCTCCCCTATGAGGGAAGGTTACAACAACTGGGATTGTTTAATTTGGAAAAAAGGAGGCTAAGGGGAGACCTGATAGAGGTGTACAAAATCATGCGTGGCGTGGAGAATGTGGAGAGGGAGGCATTTTTCTCCCTCTCCCAGAATACTAGAACCCAATGAGGTCATTATCCCATGAAGCTGATGGGTGGGAAGGAAGGACTTCTTCACACAGCACATAGTTAAATTATGGAACTCACTACCCCGAGATGTAGTGATGGCCACCAATTGGGATGGCTTTAAAAGAGGATTGGATAAATTCCTGGAGAAGAAGGCTATGAAGGGCTACTAGCTCTGCTGGTTGTGTGCTATCTCCAGTATTCGAGGCAGCAAGCCTGTGTGCACCAGTTGCTGGGGAACATGGGTGGGAGGGCGCTGTTGCACCATGTCCTGCTTTGTTGGTCCCTGGCTGACGGCTGGTTGGCCACTGTGTGAACAGAGTGTTGGACTAGATGGACCCTCAGTCTGATCCAGAAGGGCTCTTCTCACGTTCTTATATTCATAACCAATGCGTCACCCATCCTTTTACCATTCCTGGTTTGAGACGCAGCCTTTCTTTATCCAAGAGAGTATGGTATAATCCAACAGTATCTCACAACCCGTTGGGCACAGGGGAACGCCAAGAGCTTGTACATTCTTTTCTGAAATGCTCCAGTCCCACCCATGTGTCAATAGGAGCTATATTTTTCTGCGAGAAGTAAAAGTAGCCATGTTGGCCATAAGGAAAGTTTTTTTAAAAACCCAGATCTATATTTCTGGTGAATTCTGGATTGGCCTAATAAAATTATTATACTAATATAGATTTTGGAGATTATTTCCCAGTTTGTGAGCGGTGCAGAGAAAAACTGATAAACTTTTCAAGAAATTCCATAAAAGTCGCCATGGCATTGGCCCATAAGTGTAGAAGAATATTTTTCAAATCAGCCATGCCTGCTTTGGCATTAACTAAATCTGGCACTGCTTTTATTGAGTCACATGCCGTTCACAGCTGCTGTAATGAAAATGAATTGCCTGTTTCCCTTTGCCTTTATTGTGAGCATCTGCGTGGCATAGATTATGTTACATTACTAGTTTATATAATGTTGTGCCACGGTTGTGTGTTCTATTGTGACTAGGGCTGTGCACGGACCCCCCCAATCTGATCTGGATCCCAATCTGTCAGGTCCGGATCGGGCCAAATCCGACTCGGATCAGATTGGGCCCAATCCCATCCGATTTCGATCCATGCCCAGCACTCCCTCCCACTCTCCCCCTCCCTCCCTGCTTACCTGCTGCCTCCTCCACATCGTCCTGCCGTCGTCCTCTCTCCTCACTGTGTGCTGCCGCATTTCCCACTCGCGTCGGGTGATAACGTCACCCGCCGCGGCAGGCAAATGCAGCGCTTAGAGCACCTCATTTGCCGGTTGCGGCAGGTGACGTCATCACCCAACGCAAGCAGGAAATGCGGCAGCACACAGCGAGGAGAGAGGACGATGGCAGGACGACACAGAGGAGGCAGCAGGTAAACAGGGAGAGTGCGGGGAGGGAGGGGGAGAGCGGGGAGAGCGGAAGGGAGTGCTGTGACTGGATCCAAATTGGACCCGGATCGCGGATCCAATCCAGATCGATCTGGGTTCAATCCGGTTTGGATCCGGATCCGGGAGGCCCAGATCAGCCTGATCCGCTCCAGATTCAGGATCCAGATCCAGATCCAGATCCATGCACAGCCCTAATTGTGACTCATTGCTAATACTACAGGGAGGAGAGATCTTCTTTCACTAATGCTTAAAGGAATGAGAAATGAGCTAATTCTTGTATACCAAAAGCTACTGGAGAAGTTTCTAATTTATTTATTTCATTTTGATTATTCATTGCACCATATCCATGGTCAACAGCTGGTTGGCCACTGTGTGAATAGTGTGTTGGACTAGCTGGACCCTTGCTCTGATCTGATATGGCACTTATGTTCTTTACAAGAAAAATACACAGTTGAATATATATATATATATATATATATATATATAATCTCAAAACCAGTGGCGGCTCCAGATTTGAAGGAGGCTTGGGTTAGGGTGACCATATGGAAAGGAGGACAGGGCTCCCGTATCTTTAACAGTTGCATAGAAAAGGGATTTCAGCAGGTGTAATTTGTATGCATGCAGCACCTGGTGAAATTCCCTCTTCATCACAACAGTTAAAGCTGCAAGAGTACTGTCATCTATTGTATCTGGTCAAGGGGCAGGGCTCCTGCAGCTTTAGCTGTTGTGATGAGGAGGGAATTTCACAAGGTGCTGCATGCATACAAATGACACCTGCTGGAATTCCTTTTTCTATATGATTTTTAAAGATACAGGAGCCCTGTCCTCCTTTCTATATGGTCACCCTACCTTGGGTAAGACACCCCCTCCCTCAGTGAGTCACCCTTTTCACCAACATTGTCATTTGCTGCTCCTCCTCCTCTTTCTCATCACTTAGAGCCAGAGAGCAAGGAGGCCGTGGCATCTCCTCCTCCTCCTCCTCCTCCTCCTCCTCCTCCTCCTCCTCCTCCTCCTCCCCACCACTAATGTCTGGGCCAGAGTGAGAGGCAGGTGGACAAGCAGGCTGCAATGGTGAAGAGGAGGAGCAAGTCCAGGGGGCTCTTGCCAGTGGGGTCCCCGCTTTGGATGCAGGCCCTTGGCAGGTGCCTGACCATCCCAACTCTTGACGCAAGACCCAAGCAGCCTGGGCAAATCAAAAGGTTTTCACCTGTGCAAGAAAGAAAGAAAATGAAGACCGCTCCAGGGAATTTTGCTCAGAAGCAGACAGAAATCCAGGCTGCCTGTTTCAAAACTGTAATATATTTGCTAGGCACTTGCAGAATAAAAACAGCCTTGGTCGCCCTGTATGATGACCTATGTCGGGAGAAAGACAGGGGGAGTGTGACTCTGTTGATTCTCCTCGATGTCTCAGCGGCTTTTGATACCATCGACCATGGTATCCTTCTGGGACGACTGGCTGAGTTGGGAGTGGGAGGCACTGCATTGCAGTGGTTCCGCTCCTACTTGGTGGGTCGGCTCCAGAAGGTGATGCTTGGGGGACATTGCTCGGCCCCATGGATTCTCCAGTATGGGGTTCTACAGGGGTCAGTTTTGTCTAGGGTGACCATATTTTGGAAACCAAAAAGGAAGATGACATGATCATCCCCCAAGGGGGCGTTCCCCACCAACATGTCCACCCCCTGTGGGCGTGTCCAGCACCAAGGGGAGGTGCCCACCTGAACATAGCCTTGGTCATATGTCTCATTTTACAGCACACAATTAAGACAAATCTGTTCTATAGAACATCTTAATGTTAAAATCACTGAAAAAACAAATGAGACATCCAATGTATCTGAAATTAACTTCATTTACTCCTACTTTTGTAGCTTTTGCTGTACTTTGTTGCTATACTCTGTGTGATACATTCTCCCCTTCCCTCAAATATCTTTTCTGATTGTATCCTCACTCCACTGCTAGCTGCTGCTTAACAGGGCTTGCTGCTGGCTGGCTGGCTTTTTTATTTTTAAAGTCTATTTTTAAAAAAAACAACCAAAACTTGTATATGATTGTCACAAGTTTCTCTACTCTAACATGAGGGTGGGTGTTCAGGTGGCAGACACTACTTCGCCCATTTACACTTCTCACTTATATATGTTAGCTTCTCAAGGCTTTTGCATTGGTACCACTTTTCACATCCAGACTTTGAACTCCTGTCTACTTCCTGCACAAACACACAACTCTGAGACCCTCTTTTTAATGCCCTGCATTGCATGTCAGCACCGTGGGGCTAAGTTACAACAGGTTGTCTCTCTCTCGAAGTCATGGCAGCCAAACCATAGCCTCCAGCCCCAAACAACCAATCTCCCTACCTCTTCCAAAGTCTCCCAGCGGTCCAGCCAGGCTGTACACTTGTACCCTGTGGCTGGGGGGGAAGGGTACCAGCTTACTGCTTCGTCACGTCTGATTTTTTTCTCTAAGGATGACTCTTGACGAGAGGTTTAATGCTCTTTGAAGTCTCATTAAAAAATTTACCTCCACACCAGCGGAGCGCAAATGGAGCGTAGAGGCGCGTTATCTCTCCGATTATGCGCATTATCGAATGCGCGTTAAATCGTGAGTTTTATTTTGCTCCCTCCGATAAAGCGCATTTTGACTGTGTGAATATGCGCTTATGCGCATTAACTACTTGTAAACCGCATTTTGGACATCCGGTAATGTGCTTCGCCGCCTCTCGTGCAGAGGGATTAGGCGGAAATGCGCTTCAGCGATTATGCGCATAATCGCCTAACCCAGCGCAAAAGCAAATCCTTGTAGAGGGGACCTCTGAGAAAAAGGCCTCTGGCCCATTCTGTTTCGCCCTGTGGACTTCTTTGACTGACCTCTCCTTTCCCACATTTTGATCTGTGGACGCCTCGCCTCTGCTGAGCTCCAGGTGCCCGACTGCCCACCAAATCTGCAACAGGAAAGGTGCCATGCTCGCCCAGCACTTCTTAGCTTAGAACTTGAGATCCCCTTGATGCCAAGGGCTGAAACTGCTCAAGGTGCAAGACCCTAAACAGGAGGTTTGACAACCTGAGCTTGAAGGGTACAGCTCCAGTGTTTTTTGTTTTTTGTTTTAAATAATTTTAAAACCTCAAACTTTTTTTAAAAATTGCTACAAATCAACGGATGAATGGCTCTGCTTCATATTTGGCAAAGCTAAAGCTCTATGTCAACTCTATCATGGTGCCAAGTTTTATCTCTTTATCTTTAAAAATTATGAAGCTGTAAGCATTTTTGTAAATTCCTATTGACTATAAAGTAGAGTTGCCCTTTGGGTGGGGGGAGGATGGAAAAAAACTGGATTTTTCTTCAAATTTCATAATTTCCCCCCCTTCCCGGATTTGTCACCAAAAATCCTGACATGTCTTGGTTTTTCCTGACATATGGTCACCCTACGTCTTGTCCCCCATGCTGTTCAACATTTACATGAAAACGTTGAGTGCAGTCATCCGGAGTTTTGGAGTGCGTTGTCATCAGTACGCTGATGACACACAACTCTGTTTCTCCTTTTCATCTTCATCAGGTGAGGCTGTGGATGTGCTGAACCGGTGCCTGGCTGCGACAGTGGACTGGATGAGGGCTAATAAACTGAAACTCAATCCAGACAAGATTGAGGTGCTGTTAGTGGGTGGTTCAGCTGACCAGATGGAGGGTCTTCAACCTGTTCTGGATGGGGTTGCACTCCCCTTGAAGGAGCAGGTTCGTAGAACCATCTCTGTCACTTGAGGTTCAGGTGGCCTCGGTGGCACAGAGTGCCTTCTACCAACTTCGGTTGGTGGCCCAGCTACGCCCCTCTCTGGACAGGGATAACCTGGCTTCAGTTGTCCACGCTCTGGTAACCTCCAAGTTAGATTACTGCAATGCACTGTACTTGGGGATGCCTTTGAAGACAGTTCGGAAGCTGCAGCTTGTGCAAAATGCGGTACCAAACTAATAACCCAGACCAAGAGGTTCGAACATATCCAAGCAACTCTGGCCCACTTGCATTGGCTGCCTGTATGTTTCCGAGCCTGATTCAAGGTGCTGGTTTTAACTATAAAGCCTTACACAGTTTGGGACCACAATACCTGATGGAACGCCTCTCCCGACATGAACCTACCCGTACACTATGATCCACATCTAAGGCCCTCCTCTAAGCTCAGAGGTCGGCAACTAGGGAGAGGGCCTTCTCAGTGATGGCCCCCCAATTATGAAATGATCTCCCTGTCAGGGAAAATTTAAGTTTTAAGTTGTCTAAAAGTTGATTGGACAAAAGTTTGAGTGTCCAGAAGGACTGAACAAGCCAGCTGAAGTCAATGAGCAGAGAGAGAAAGATTTTTCTATGCTGCAGAGAAGGTCAATCTGATAGTGGGAATGTTTCTACTAGGATAAGATAATTGAATATGCTGAGCTAGGGTCCAGAAATGTGTATATAAATCAGCCTATAGAAATGGCTATGTGGTGGGTCAGGCTGGAGTTATTTGGAATGGAGACTGTGTATGAGAGATTTGACGGAGGACTAGGCTATGCTATAGCCATAAGGAAAAGCCTATATATATCTGGAGAAACCAGTTTTTGCCTTGTATATATTTTATATTGGAACACAAGTAAAGGACTTGTATTATACACCATTTGCTGAGTGTGAGTATTTCTTCAGCTACTGAATTTTTTCTGGACTCTATTGCTTACTCAGCGCAAGCAGCGCTTGTCTCTTCCCTAATACTCCCCAACGAGGCTCACCTGGTGCCAACATTGTTATCTTTTTGGCTCCAGGTCAAGACTTTCCTCTTCTCCCAGGCATTTAACAGCATATACTGGGTTTTTAATTGACCCCAGAACTATATTTAGGCCTGGCTGAGAGTTTGCAGCTGTTTTAAACGTACACTGTTTTTATATGTTGTCTGTCTTCTTATGCTTTTATGGTTTTAAATTTTGTATATCGATTTTTAATGTCCAAAGTTTTTAATTTTTGTAAACCACCCAGAGAGCTTCGGCTATGGGGCAGTATATAAATGTAATTAATAATAATAATAATAATAATAATAATAATTGTGACACATGCTCCGTTACATCCAGTCCCTGTTCATAATCTGGGTTTGCTGTCAGCAGCAAGTTCTCCTGTCCCATTTCAGAAAGGAGCAGCTTGCCAGAGCCCTAACAATTGCCCTCAATAGCAGATGATCACTACGTATTAGAGCAGAGGAAATAACTTAATAGCCTCTAATCCTCCTTCACACACACCCCACATCCCCAGAATTAAGATGCAGAGCATGGCGGCAAGGCACTTTGTCTATGGCGGTGATGGGCAACTTCTCTATTCTCTGGGGCCTCTATATGCAGTGGCGTAGTGGAGACAAGACTCACAGGGACGCAGGGACTGCACTGTGTTGTTAGCAGGGATGCTGACATCATCTGCCACCCCCTCTGCAATCGTCACAGTAGCTGCAGTGGGTGGGTGGGATTTTTTTCTCAGCAACAATACCTTGTTCACAGTTGTACTACAAACTATTTTGGTGTGGTTTGGTCAATTAAGACCCATAAGCTTTAAAAAGGTGGAGCTCAAAACTGCTAGAGTTGGTTTCTTGATCTGGATGAACGCAGCTGCCTGCATTTTTGGACTTTCCTTGGGGGTGTGGCTATGGGGGACCGTCATGATGAGAGGGACTGTCATGATTAGCAACTGCTTCAAAAGTTACCACTGTACCATTGTTTATATGGATCTAGGCCTGGAACCATCTTTCCCTTCTCCTGGCTTCTTTCTATCTGTTATACAGTTAGAATAGCAGTAGGGGCTTTGCAGGTACCGAGCCCTATGTATTAGGATCACATGAGATTGTGAAGGGATGGGGGATGCAAAAAAAGCAAATGCTATTTTGGGCTGCATTAATAGAAGTACAGCTTCCAACTCTCGTGAGGTACTGGTTCCCCTTTATTCGATACTGGTTAGGCCCCATCTTGAGTACTGCGTCCAGTTCTGGGCACCACACTTCAAGAAGGATGCAGACAAGCTCGAACGTGTTCAGAGAAGGGCTACGATAGGGTGACCAGATAAAATCCAGGTCAGGGCTCATGTAACTTTAACAGTTGTAGAGAAAAGGGAATTTCAGCCAGTGTAATTTGTATGCAATTAGTTCCTGGTGAAATTCCCTCTTCATCACAACTGTTAAAGTTGCAGGGGCCCTGCCTTCTTTTGTATCTGGTCACTCTAGTATAGTGTCTGCAACTTTAACTCTTGTGATGAAGAGGGGATTTCACCAGGAACTAATTGCATACAAATGACACTGGCTGAAATTCCCTTTTCTCTACAATTGTTAAAGTTACATGAGCTCTGACCTGGATTTTATCTGGTCACCCTAGCTACGAGGATGATTAGGGGTCTGGAAACAAAGCCCTATGAGGAGAGACTGAAAGAACTGGGCATGTTTAGCCTGGAGAAGAGAAGACTGTGTGGAGACATGATAGAACTCTTCAAGGACTTGAAAAGTTGTCACACAGAGGAGGGCCAGGATCTCTTCTTGATCAACCCAGAATGCAGGACACAATAATGGGCTCAAGTTACAGGAAGCCAGATTCTGGCTGGACATTGGGAAAGACTTCCTGATTGTTAGAGCAGTATGACAATGGAACAAATGACCTAGGGAGGCAATGGACTCTCTCTCACACTAGAGGCCTTCAAGATGCAGCTGGACTGCCATCTGTTAGGGATGCTTTAAGGTGGATTCCTGTATTGATCAGGGGGTTGGACTCGATGGCCTTAGAGGCCCCTTCCAACTCTACTATTCTATGATTCTATGAGGAATATGTTTGCTTCGTGCAAAATCCTCAAAAGGCTGACAGGCAATACAGCACCCAAAGCTTTGGCCCCAATCCATTTTTTCCATCTTTATGGGGCTTATTTTTGCTTCTCTCTCTCATTCTCTCTCTCTCAATGTTAACTTACACCTCTTCTGTTTCTTTCAGCGGAGGCCACAAAATCATACTTGGCTTGAATCAGCCATTTTGCAAGCATGCTTGTCATACAGAGCGACTACCAATCTGAGTTTTCCCTGTAGTTTCAAAAAGCAACACAGCTAGCCAATAGCAATCGTCTTAATCCATGCACGCTTTACTTGAAGTTGGCAACAGTTCAAAAATGCCAGCGGCTGGAAATGTGGGGAAATGTAACTGATTTGGCTCAAAAGCGAAAGCAACTGAGTTAGAGCCCTGTGTGAACCAGGACTCCTAAGCTAAACTGAACTCCTGGCAGAATGCATCAGGCACAGCCTTTTACAAAGCGGCTTTGTCTGCATAAATCTAAGTCAAGACACAATCCCATGCATGTCTAGATAGGAAAAAAGTCCTACAACTCCCAGGATCCCTCCAGCCAACCATGCTGGCTGGAGAATGCTGGGAATTGAAAGCCTATTAATTGATTAATCAATTAATTAATCAAGGGCCCAATCCTATGCATGTTTAGACAGAAAAAAAATCATACAACTTGAGTTATAGGCCTTTTTTCTGTCTAAACATTCTGTCCAAACAATTGCAACCTTAATCTTCCTTTTATTTGCACAGGGAAACATACTTTCCTTGTTTTTAGATTATGCTCAAGCGTATTACAACACAAGATGCCAAAATATGTATTAGGGGCAATACCTTCATTAGGCCAAATCCAAGTCACAAATTAGTATGCAAACTTTCAAGATCTATTTCCCTAGTACGGATTTGAGGTTTTTTCTTTCTACCAACGCAGCTACATTGGCTTTTTGTTATTCTTCCAAGAAGGTACCTCCCATCAAATTGACATGTAGAATGAAGATAAGGAGGGGAATGTCCAGTAAGAATGATTTTGGAGAAATATGGAGTCCCTTTTTGGAATTTGTATTAAGATCGGGGAAGGGACAAAAACCTTCAGAAGAGCTGTTAAAATTTTGGAAAGATGAAGAATGATTAAGAGAAGGTCTCATGGGGTGGGGTGCACGGGGGGGGGGGTTGTTGAGGGTTAAGTATGTATTTTATGTTGTTTATGTTTATTATGTTTTATTATATTGAAATAAATAAAAATTATTTTAAAAAATTAAAAATAATTAACTATATGCAAAACTCCTGCCTAATTAACTGAATATTATTAAAAGTAAGAGCACATGTACAACTGCCTTTTCAGGACATCTTTTCCTTGGTCAGGTGATCTACAGTAACCTCAGTGCATGTCATACACATGGGCCTAGGGTGACCATATGGAAAGGAAGACAGTTGTACAATCTTTAACAGTTGTATAGAGAAGGGAATTTCAGCAGGTGTCGTTTGTATGCAGGCAGCACCTGGTGGAATTTCCTCTTCATCACAACAGTTAAAACTGCAGGAGCCCTGCCCTCTTTTGTATCTGGTCACTCTAAGTTATACTCCTGCAGCTTTAACTGTAGCGATGAAGAGGGAATTTCACCAAGGCCAGATCTACACCAAGCAGGGTATGACACTTTGAAAACGGTTTGAAAACTGTGTATGGAGTATGTCCTGGGCCTCAGCAGTTGTCACTACTGTTATAAACCGTTTTAACGCAGTAGTGTAGATGCTCCCTAGGTGCCTCATGCATGCAAATAACACCTGCTGAAATTCCTTTTTCAATACAACTGTTAAAGATACAGGAGCCCTGTCCTCCTTTCCATTTGGTCATCCTACATATGGGGCTGATAATGGCTTAGGGCACATTCCTAAACATGCATCGGACTGTGCCTTTAATTACTACAGGAGATAGGATGATGTGCATGTAGGCTTGTTACGCTGCCAGTTTGAGGGACCTAACCTCCATTTTATTTTTTAGAACCCAGAATCGGACCGATTCGAGAACGTCTGCCCAAATGACCATTGCTTTCAGGCTAGCAACTGGGCTGTAAGGTGCTAGTTAAAACAGCTTTCCCCAACCTGGTGCCCTCCAAATGTGTTGGACTGCAACTCCCATCATTCCCAGCCAGCTAAGTGGACTTAAAGGGAGCAACTGAATCCCACCCCAGAAGTATAGCACAGGCCGATCACAGCAGAACATGGGATGAGGATGCATATAGAACAAATTGCATGAGATTTAACTTATGCTTGGGGTGGACACTATTACTGTTATTATTTTAATTGCCATCCATGTTCATGGTGCTCTACAGAGGAACATAAGCAGGGGAGGGAAGGAGTGCCCAGACAGGGCACCGACTAATAGTCTGACACATGGAAATATGACCATTAGATCAGTACATTTAATTGCAATTAATATTGGGGGGGGGAGGGGGGAAGGTAGAAAAACATCCGCGTTTCGCTACAGTAGCAGCAAGGCAGCTGACCTCCTTCACCCAGCAGCCACCAAGAAGTCCCTCAGGAATGACTGGTGTAGCTGAAAGCCCTCCCTTTGCTCCCCTTTCACTCCAATTCCCTCCCCACTTTAAAAATAACCAAAGTGGCTCTTCCAATTTCACCACCTGCAAATGGGAGGGTGGGGCAAACTGGAGTGGGGCAGGGGAGAGTTTTCTGTGCACCCTTCGCTCATCTGCCATCCCAGACTATTCTGGGTGAGGGACCCCAGATAAATGTCCAAGCAGCACCAACGTTTCCCCAGAACACAGTTTGGCCTTGTTCAGAAGATACCTTAAGCCTGGGCTTTAACCACGTGCTTAAGCCAAAAATCCTTAAGCACCATGGTGTCATCTGAACGGGGCCTTTGTTTTAATGATGTGTTTCTCTTGTTTTAATTTTTTAACCTTGTTATGCTTGTATGTGTATTGTGTTCCCCGCCTCGATCCGTAGGGAGAGGCAGGTTATAAATAATATTATTATTATTATTATTATTATTATTATTATTATTATTATTACGTGACAGGTGGGACGGATGCGCCAGGGCCGGTGGTGGCTTCAGCGTCCTCAGGCATCAGCCTAGACCCCTGACCTGCCCATTCCTGGGCGGCAGCAGCAGCAGCAGCAGCAGAGGGCTCTTCCCCATGTGTCCTCTGACCAGCCGAGCCTTTGGTCTGATCCAGCCACGGAGCTCTTCTTACATTCAGCTTCAGCAGCCTGGGAAGGGACCGTGTTTCTGTCCCG
This sequence comes from Anniella stebbinsi, assembly GCA_029215795.1. Taxonomy (NCBI): domain Eukaryota; kingdom Metazoa; phylum Chordata; class Lepidosauria; order Squamata; family Anniellidae; genus Anniella; species Anniella stebbinsi. The sequence goes on from JARDYH010000001.1 coordinate 369,734,860, forward strand.
CGCCTGCTGGCACCCCAGTGGGTGCCCAACCAGACAGGGTGCAAACAGACGACGACTCCTCAAAACGCGCCATCTACATGGGATCAGAGGCACCCTACACCTCCATGCCTTTTCGGCCTTCCAGAGAGGTTTCGGGGCGCAGCCCGGGCTCCCCTTCCACCCTGCCAAGCCCAGGCCGATGCAGATCGCGCTATTTCTCCGAAGAGCGAAGCACGGCGGGGCTCCAGCCACGTCCCGACCTGGCGGGCGCGTCGTGTTTCCACGACGGGAAGAGGAACGGCACTTTGCACGCGCTCAGAGGCGCAGCCGCCCCTGGCCACGCCTCAGCATGGAGCGGCAGGAGAAAAGGCCACGGGGCCGGGCGGGCAGGCGCTCTGGAGCCGTCTGGCCGGCGCTTGGGCCGCCGCCGGGCTTCTCCCGCCCCGCCGGCGAGGGGAGGTCTCCGGCCTCGGCTCCGCTCCTCCTCCTGGCGGGCGTTCCCAGCGCGCGAGCCCGCCCTGCCCTCGCCTCTTCCCGGCCTGCTTCTGCTTTCCCCTCCGCCGCTGCTCAGTTCCCCTCCGCCGTTGCGAGCTCCAGGCGGCCGGCCGGCCGAGCGAGCGATGGCGCCGTGGGCTGGCCAGGAGAGCGCGGGACCCTGAAGCGGCGGCGGCGGGTAAGGCCGGCGCCCTCCTCGCGCACCGCGCCGCGCAATTACGCGCAGGTCGCCCCTGGCCGCCGCCGCCGGGGAACGCGGGCCGAGGGCGATGCGCGGCGCGGCCGCTAGAGGGCCACGTGGGACGCTGGGCAGAAGAGGGGCGGCGGGGGAGGGGGGGCGAGACGGGGCGGCCAAGTGGGCCGCCGGCCGCCGCTGCTGCCCCCACCCCACCCGAGGGAGGAGCTGATGGGTAGGGACAGCAGGATTAGGGGTACGTTGGCCAGGGTGGGGGTGGGGGTGGGGGTGGGCTTCGAAAAAAGGGGGTCCCTGTGCTCCTGACAGCCAGGGGGCAGAAGGAGTTAGCAGGGGAGGGGGTCGTTGCCCGAGAGGAAAGCTGAGGGGATGCTCTTTAGGGAAGCAGAGCTTCGATTGGGGAGGGGAGAGGGGGGTAGATCGCGAGGGGGAGCTGGTGTGGGGAGGGGGCTTGGGAAGTATTGGCAAAGTACGGGGGTCGAGGGATGGGGGGGGTTGCCATGGCAAGGAGATGAAAGCGGGAGTCATTTCAGGTGCAAGCCCATCGTCTGGCGTTTGCGGTGGGGCTGGATCAAGGGGGTTGGGGGGTTGGGGGGCGAGCGACTGCCCTGAGGAAGTGGGGACGCTTTCTGGAGACAGTGGGGCGCGCGGAGGGAGCGGGGTGCTGTGGGTGCGAGAGAGGATGTCGCCGCTGTGCCGGGCATAGATTTGCCAGGTGGGGGGGATGTGGGGCGGGGGATCACTCCGAGGTGGGGGCGGGGGGAGTTCCAGCCGGGAGGGGGCGGGGTCCAGGCGTGGGGAGGGGCGCGGCGGCGGCGGCTCTTCTCTGCCGGCTGTGGGGCCGCCCCTTAGAGATGCTAATACCGCTCGCGGACGCGGTCTCCCCCCTGTCAAGGACCCCCGGCCCCGAGCGCGTCTGGGGCTGCTAACAAAAGCCTCCCTTTCGCCTCTTCCTGCAGGATCGCGGAAGGAGGCGGCGGCGGCGAGGGTGGCGTGTGCCGTTCCTTGGGCAGGTGAGTTGGTTCAGGGGCGGGGAGGTGTCCCGTGGCGGCCCCTTGGACCAGCGGGGAGGGGGCAGATCTGGCTGGTCGGCCGCTTTGGAGCGCCCGATGCTCCCTTCGCACCATTTGCCAAACTCCGGAGGGAGGGAGGGAGGGAGAGGGGGAGCCCCCTGTCCCACCCCCCCGGGTTGCTTGAGAGAGTGTCGCGGCCACGTCCCCACTTCTCAGGTGCCGCATCGCCCGTTTCTCAGACCCCCTTTCGCCCTAGATGCTTTCATAGGACCTGGCCGCTTGCACAAGCAGGAGCCGGCGTTCCCTCCCCCCCCCGTCTCTCCCTCTCTCCTTCTACACCCCCCCCCCCCGCCTTTCACTCAGCTTGGACAATGGAGGAAGGGAGAAGGGGGTCTAGTCAGTTTCATTGTTTCTTGTCAATTGCTCGCCCAGGCGCTCTCCTCGCCCCGGCCTTGAAGCCGGAACAGCCGGTGGGATTGCCTTGAAGTGTTGCAGGCTCTGGAGGCTGAAGAGTCATGAAGGGGGGGAGAGAGAGATTCTGGCCTTGTAGAGCTCGCTTTCTGTGTTTTTGTTCAGTGGGAAACTTTAATCCTTATTGGTGTTTGCGCCTGTGTAGAGCAGAGGCTTTCAAGGTCCATAAACTTGGTCAGGCATGGAGACGGTTGCTAGATGGCTTTTGCACAACGCGGAGCGGGGATGCCTCCCCTTGACCCGTTTCTCCCAAAGCAGTTTGTAAGTTTCAGAGGGCACTTCTAAAAGCAAGCGCTGTGAAGTCTTCCCGGCCAGGAAGGGGGTCTCTTACCCAGAGAAAAGGTAAGGGGGTCAGCTGCAGAAGCTGCTTTCTTCCACCTGGTCCCCCCCCTCTGAAATTGAACTATGTGGCTCATTGAGTTTCTCACACCTGGGGTAGGGGAAGCTCAGAGCGGCAAGTCATTGGATCACTCGTAGAGGAGGAAAGGAAATAGTTCTCTCCGTGCATGTGTGCATTTGCGCGTGGTCTTGTGTTCTGTGTGAATTTGCATTTGGGGTATATTTTGTCCGCCTTTCCCCAAACTTTGCCAAAGCGAAGTAATAAAAAGGTTGCCGTTGACAGTGATGTGTCCAGGTTCTTTAATTAGATGCTCAAATGTTTTGGCACGCTCTCCGGCACTGATAGGCTGCGGAACAAAAGGCGTTGTGTGTTTTTTTTTCAGAAAGAAAGTACATTGTGGCCTGCATGCCAATTACGTAATTGCTATTTCTGGTCAAAAGTGCAGCTTGTGGGACAGGCAGGCTTGCTATTCCCCGTGATCCCTTTGCTGCACCACTCCTACCTGCGGGGCTTTGTGCACACCTTCTAAAAGCGGGGAACCCCTTTGAGGCTTTGTCTCAGGCAGGAGATTGGGTGAGTTATTGCTCTCTATCACCCTTTTGAAATTTCTTACACACAAAACGCAGATGGGCGCCTTGTCTCCCCCCTGCCCCACTTCTCCTTAGGAGTGGGAGGGTCTGTTATTGAGAGACCCTATTACCATGCAAATACTGGAGTGTCTTAAATATTCACGGCCCTCCCATCTGTTTCAGAGCTATTACCATAAATTTGTAGCACTCTGTCCGGGGCTTTATCCTTGGTTAATCTTCCAAAGAGCTTGGTGCTTGGCTCATAAATTCCCTCCCTTTGCCAACTCGAAAGGGTTTTTAAACATTATTTTTCTTGGAGACCTTGCCTGCCTCAAATAATCGGGTGCAGAGACAAGGGGGATGGAGGCAGTGTGAGATACTCATGAGTCGCACAAACGCCTGGAATTGGGTGATGCGACTGATTGCCCCGCTCGGTGGATGGGTGCAGTTGCCAGCTGTGCGATTGACTCCCTCCCTCCCTGACCCTTGGAGAGAGAGAGACTTGAGTGGGTTGCGGAGTGATGGGCTTTGTATCCTGACTCCGTAGGAGCCTTTTCTGTCCCTACTGCTGCGAACCATTGTCTGCTCTTTCAGGCGGACGGGCGGCATTTGGTTTATGAGGCGAGCGGGCTTGTCAGGCCAACCATTCGATTGATGTGTTGTGGAAAGGGATGAGAGGCTCTGGGTTGTACCTGGTATTAGAGCAGACCCATTGAAATGAATGGAGCTTCAGTTAGACCAGTTAGAGCAGAAGTTCACTCGCATGGTGGGACTTCTCCATCCCTTTTTCTCTGTGTGCCCCCTGACACGTGCCCCAAACCTGCTCCACAGGGTCCCCCGCCCTTCCGGAGAAGATCTGGGGGGGCAATGGAGGGAGGGGGAAATAGCTTTGCTAGTGGTTCCCCCCCCCACACAGAATGACATAGTCCATACAACTCATTGGATACAACCCAGTTAGGACTATTGCCTGTGTCTTGTTTTTAACTGGCCCTGAGGGCCCCTTGACACACAGAGGCTTGCCAGGTGAACCTTTTCTTTCTCATGCAAATTGTGCCTGCAAGAGACAGAAGATACAACTCCTGTGGGCGGAGGAACAACTTCAGCGCTGCTTAGGTCACACCTAAGCACTGTGGCAGGAAGTTTAAGCGACATGCACACTTCTGACATTTCTGCTTGATGTTTGTGCGCTGCAAAACCCACTCATGTATGGGTGGAGCTTGGGAAGGAGGAGGGCAGAAGCCTACTGAAAGACCCCACACTGCCCCCTTGCAAATGGAGCTTTCCCTCTCCTGGCTGCGGGTTTTCTCTCATTGGGGCAGAATGCAGGATTGCACTGATCTGCTCCTCTGGCTTGAACAGCGACTTGCTTTGCAGAAGTTATAGGTTTTCGTGGAGAAGTAAGCGTCACCGGCGGATCAAGCCGTTGTTCAAAGACACAGGGGAAGGATTTGTGACAAAATAAAAATTGGCAACTCCCGTGAGACAAGGCGGGAAAAGAGGGTGAGAAAAGGGGCCGCTTACTCTGTGTTGCTTGAGACCTTCCTGCATTGAGTTTTATACTAAAAAGTGCAGGGATGTTTTCTCAGGTCCCCTTGCAATCTTTCGTATGCAGCAGTGGCTTAATTTTACTGCTTCTAGGGCAGGGGTGGGTGGGGCAAATCTGGCCCTCTAGCATCCCGATTGGACCCTCTGGTGTCCCAGGAAGGCCATGCCCCCCACCTTGGCCTCGCCCCCTTTCCCAGAGGTGCCAATCATTGGATGGCTTCCTGGCTTTTGTACAACTGTCTTCCCCACACCATTCTGAAAGGTGGAAGTGACTCTCCTGAGGCTTGTTTGCTGGCAGTCGGAGCTTGAAGCTAAAATGGGGGGGGGCATTTTGTGCCCCACCCCTTTTGCCCCGCCCACCACTGGAATGTGCCCCTCCCCCCCGGAATTTGGAATTTGGCCCTTAGGCTGAAAGAGGTTTTGTAAGGAAGTAAGCATTGATTGATCTTTCATTATGACATATAATCTTCCAAGGAGCTCCTGTATTTATTGTCGTATGTAGTGCCCACCTTTCTTTCCTCTTGCAAGGAACCCAAGGCGGCTTACGTATTCCTCCCACTCATCCATTTTACCCTCACAACAACCCTGTGAGGTAGGTTAGGTTGAGAGTCTGTGACTGGCCCAAAGTTACCCAGTGAGCTTCATGACCAAGTGGGGACTAGAACCCGGATCTCCCAAATCCCAGTCCAATGCTCTAACCACTACACCATGCTGGCTTCCTCTATATGGTTCTTCCCCCCTCTGATTTTATCCCTATAACAACCCTGTGAGGTAGGCTAGGTTGAGAAAGAGAGAGAAAATGGCCCAAGGTCACCTAGTAAGATTTATGGCTGGTGGGGGATTCAGACCCCGTCTTAGTCTGACACTCTTAACAATTTTGTCAGACTGGCTCCACAACCCTGTTGTCTAGGGTGAGTCAGAACCACCTGCAGGTAACCATTCACTTAGGGAAGCCCTTTGATATTCTCTCTCTCTCTCTCTTTCAAGCCATCTGAGAGCTACAAATGACTAATAGACGTACTTGTTACTAGGAAGGCTGGTAACAGGAACATCAGGAGCTGCCTTATTCTGAGTCAGAGCCTTGGTCCATCTAGCCCAGTATTCCTGGCACAGACTGGAAGCAGATTTCCAGGATTTCAGGCAAGATTCTTTCCCAGCCCTTTCCCAATGAAGCCAGGGTTCAAACCTGGGAACTTCTGCATGCAGTGCAAATGCTCTCGTTCCACTGAGCTTACAGCCCAGACACGTGTGAACTAGAGGGTTTCCAGACAGAGGTCTCCTGGCACTATTAATCAAAAGGCAATTCATTCTTTCCTTCCTGAAAGGATGGAAGAAGCAATGAGAAAGCCCAGGAGGGTGACAAGTAGAAAATGACATCATCTCAAACACACACATCCCACCGCCACGTGAAATTATATGAATGAGGCAGGGGGATTGCACAAGAACAGGGTTGTCTGGGAGCAATCCGAGTGTGTTACTTGACTTATCTGCAAGCCTGCGCATGGAGCACACTTCTGGATCCGTCCTCTCTCCCTCTCACAGAGCAGCAGGTTGGCCCTAATGCTGAGATGGTTGTTACCTGCTTCCTGACAGTAATACTCTTGCTGCTGATGGGGACACCCAACTGTTCAATTAAGAGGCTGTTAATTGCCTGACTACTTGACAATTAATCAGTCCATAACACCTGCAGCCCGAAAAAGTAATTGAGAGCTGTGGGAAATCCAAGGCTGCTCCAGTGCCGTGAAAGATCTCACGTGCTTCGCTTGGGGTTTAGGTTTGGGTGCCTTTCAAAAGTGACTTCCTTCCAAAGCAACAGTTAAAAAGTCCCAGCGGAGCAAGAGCAATCCATAGAAACCATCTTCGTTAAATAACGTTTGCTGCATTTCGTTAAATTACTCACGAGATGCAGCAAAACCATGATGAAATTCTGGAAGCATGGTCGCGTAACAACTGATTCAACGTTCAACAAGAGGTTGAGGTCTACAGTCCTCGTGGGACTGTACCACCTCAGAATGTATGTGGATGGTTTGCAGCAGCCCAGAATGAAAATCTCCTGCAGGTGGAAAGCTAACAAGTCAGGGAGAAAGTTGTGTTTGAATCCATGAAAAGGAGGACAGGGCTCCTGTATCTTTAACAGTTGTATTGAAAGGGGAATTTCATCAGGTGTCCTTTGTATGCATGCAGCACCTGGTGAAATTCCCTCCTTATCACAACAGTTAAAGCTGCAGGAGCTATACTCGAATGACCAAAGAGGGCAGGGCTGATAGACTGGAGTGATGAGCTGAAAACAACAGAATGAAATTTAATAGAGATAAATGCCAAGTTCTACACCTAGGAAAAAGAAACCAAATGCACAGTTACAAGATGGGGGATACTTGCCTAAGCAATATGACAAGCGAGAAGGATCTCGGAATTTTTGTTGATCACAAGCTGAATATAAGCCAACACTGTGATGTGGCTGCAAAAAAAGCCAATGCTATTTTAGGCTGCATTAATAGAAGTATAGCTTCCAAATCTCGTGAGGTACTGGTTCCCTTCTATTCGGCACTGGTTAGGCCCCATCATGAGTATTGTGTCCAGTTCTGGGCACCACACTTCAAGAAGGATGCAGACAAGCTGGAGTGTGTTCAGAGGAGGGCAATGAGGATGATCAGGGGTCTGGAAACAAAGCCATATCAGGAGAGACTGAAAAAACTGGGCATGTTTAGTCTGGAGAATAGAAGATTGAAGGGAGATGTGATAGCACTCTTCAAATACTTGAAATGTTGTCACACAGAGGCGGGCCAGGATCTCTTCTCCATCATCCCAGAGTGCAAGATGCGGAATAACGGGCTCAAGTGACAGGAAGCCAGATTCCGGCTGGACATCAGGAAAAACTTCCTGACTGTTAGAGCAGTACGGCAAAGGAACCAATGACCTAGGGAGGTCGTGGCTCTCCCACCCTAGAGGCCTTCAAGAGGCAGCTGGACAGCTATCTGTCAGGGATGCTTTAAGGTGGATTCCTGCATTGAGCAGGGGGTTGGACTCGATGGCCTTATGGGCCCCTTCCAACTACTATTCTATGATTCTCTGATTCCAAGGGTTTCAACCCCCTTTTAAAGCCATCCAAATTGGTGGCCATTGCTATATTTTGTGGTAGTGAATTCCATAGTTTAACTGAGTGCTATGTGAAGAACTTCCTTTTATCTGTCCTGAATCTCCCACCCATCAGCATCATGGGATAATGACCCCTTTGGTTTCTAGTATTATGGGAGAGGGAGAAAAATGTCCTCCTGTCCACATTCTCCACACCATGCTTGATGTTGTCCACCTCTATCAGGTCTCCCTCAGCCTCCTTTTCTCCTAGCTGAACAATCCCAGCTTTTGTGACTTTCCCTCCTAGGGGAGATGCTCCAGCTCCTTGGTCATTTGAGTTGCCCTTTTCTGCACATTGGAGAAGGCTGTTTGGAAGCTCCATCTCTCTGTTGGCTCATGCGGTGAAGCACCATGTGTATTAATGACGCCATGGGTTGTTGCTGTCATCGCCCGTGTTGATGTTGCTGGTTTGTTATTGGCTTTTTGGGGTATTTTATTGTGTTTGTGTTATTATGGCCGCTAATATTTTAACTGTTTTTACGTGTTTTAATGCTGTAATCTGCCTTAGGGTGTATCTGCCCTGAAAGATGGCCACGAAAATGCCAAAACAAATAACTCAATGGGTGTAAATAGCGTGCGGGTTTCCTGTGGCCTGCTCCGGGGCAGTGGCAAGGGTGGTGTTTCTCTGTGGCACCGTGTGTCAGCCATGGGCCGACCCATTGCACAGCCTTTTCTCACTGGATGGGCCCAGGGGTGTGGCTTTCCTGCCACTGTGGGTTGTGTGTGTAGCACCAAGGCCACAGAGCCCTGTGTGGCATCATGGAAAAATAACTATGCAACCTTGTTTGGGGGGGGGGGGAGATCAAGCACTTTTCCTCTTCTCCCCAACTCTGGTTCAAGGCAGAGGATTATGCGTTGTGTGAAGAAGTAGATTCCTGCATTGAGCAGGGGGTTGGACTCGATGGCCTTATAGGCCCCTTCCAACTCTACGATTCTATGAGTCTATGGTTCTAACTGCTTCCTTTTAATGTTTGGAACTCGCTGCTAGGGGACGTGGTGATGGGCGCTGGCAGAAATGACATTTAAAAGCGTTTGCTCAGGGCTGGAGAACCTCTTCCGGCCCAAGGGCCAGCTCCATTTCACGGAAGCTCGTGGAGGCCGCACTCTAGTGGTGGGCGGGTCTGAAAGCAAAATAGGTGGAGTCAAAATGCAAAAAAAACATTACAAGTGTATTGCAGCTTAAAGCTTGCACAGCCACTAACTAAGCCTTAGGAGTGGCATTTCAACTGGTTAGAATGAAGGAAAAACTCTGCCAATGGCAGGAAATCAGCTGGTTGGGGGAAAAGGGGGTGTTGGCCAGTGGAAGGAGGCAGGACCATCTGGAGAACCCCAGAGGACTGGATTTGGACCCTGGGCTGGAGGTTCCCCACCCTGGGCTTGAAAAAGTCATGGAAGATTGGTTTAGAATAATAATATTGGCTAAATGCAATGGCTAAATTCTGCCTCCTTGAAATTGAATCTCCATGTTCAGAGGCACTCAAGTCTTTGCCTCCCAGATGCTGGAGAGAAACGCCAGGTGAAGGCTCTTGACATCAGAACTTGCTTGGGGGCTCCTCAGCGGAGGGGGGGGAACAGCTCACCGGCTGCAGTTGGAGGCATCATGATAGACTTGATAGACCTTCAGATTGATCCAGTTGCTATCTTACATGCAATGGGAATAATAGTGATGAATTATCATCATCATCGTCCTCCTCCTCACATTTGTATCCCATGCATTCTCTAAGAGAGCAATCTGTGGTGCTTGGCTAGCATCCCAGGGACCATAGGATGGTTCAGAGTTCCCCCTCTGAGGTCAGAGACTGTGCTCCAACCACAGAAGGGGGGGGGGGTTTGGAGATCTACCACCCTTCCCCCACCCCCTCCCAGCCAGTGGTTTGCCTCTCTAAGTTTGGAAACTCAACCTCGGAGAGGAGGGGGAAAGGGGAGGGGGTTGCAGTGGGCAGGGACCGGAGTAGACTGGAGAGCCCAGGAGAGGGTTTGTCCTGAGCCTCCTTCCCTCCCTCTCTGAAGTGCAAAGAACGGAGGGCAGGCAGGCAAAGCTCGCCTCTGCCGGTGCTCCTGCCCTGCTGGCTTCAGCCTGGCAGGGCATTGGGATCTTGGAAGCCTCTGAGTTCGGATGCTTCTGAGCAGCGGAGGTGTGATCCAAATGATTGCGTCCTAAGAAGCTCAGAGTTGGTATGTGAAGGCAACAGCGGCCCTTTCTACACCTACGGGTGTAGAGGGAGGGAGGGGAAGGATCGCAGACTTACCTGCTTCCTCGATCCTCCCCCAGTGTTCAAATGCCAGTACGATGTCCCGAGAGGAAAGACAGAGGTCGCGCCCTCCATTTCTTTTCTTTTTTAAAAGGAAGAGGAGCCGCCAATAAAAGGGTTTTTTTTAAAAAAAAAAAACATGCCCCAGTCCCCCACCAGCATCCTGGGGATGGTGAAATTGCTTTTCCCTGCACAGCTCCGTGCCTGTTTTAGGACCTGGGAGGGAGGCAAAACCGGGATATCCCCAGTTTCCAGTTTCCCAAGGTCGTCCCTAGGTCATCACCAGTTGCCCCCGGGATCCCCTGTGCATCATGTAGACACACAGGGACGATGTAGGGACAACCCCAGGATATATCCCTGGTGTACACATGGCCCATTCTTCACAGGGCATTTGTGAGAGCAAACACAATAAAAATGATCTGGGCATGTTGGAAACTTAAAAGTGCTGGTTAGGAAAATAAAAAAAGTTAACATAGTTAAAGACCTGGTTTGCACATAATGGCAATTCCTTGGCTGTTCAACTCATGAAATGCCAAGATACAACGGAAACAAGTGAGCACTCTGCTTGCCGTGCGCTTATCGCTTCTGCTTTACATCCAGCTTTGTAAACGACCCAGGAATACCGCATTGTGAAGTGTGACTACAGCACTCTGGGTTGTACAGGGCTAAACTACCCAAAGTTTTAACCCTAAACAACCCAGTTCCATGTACTGGATGGATTGGACTGTTTGAATCTTTGAAATGCTCTGGTGTTCATTGGAACAAAGGCTGGCCCATCTGCCCCCCCTCCCCTGCGAGAATCGTGTTTTGTTTGCAGGCTTAGAAGTAAAGCGTCAATTTGTGATGAGCTAATGGTATTATTCTTAGCAGGCTCTGGGACTGCCTTGTAAAGTAATCGCCCCTTTGCAAGCTTTTGACGTTTGCAATGGATTTGCCGTGTTTCACGTCCTAATATTTCCCATGCTTCTAACACCCGATGACGCCCCCCAGGTTACATTTTTTATTAGAGTGTGCAAAGGAGAGGGTTACCTGCTCTTTGAGGGGTCCGCACACCTGCTGTTAGGAACGGAGCCTCGTGTAGCTTAGCCAAAAAGAAAAAGATGCAAGAACACTTTGGGTTAATTGAAGGGGGCAATTGCATCGAAAACTGAGGGGGAGGCTTTTGAGAATTACAACGGCAATGGTCATTTTTTGGCAACCTTGCCATAAGTCAAACTGTGGGAGATGAATATATGAAAATAAATATGCACAGGTATGAATCTGCCTTGTACTTAAGAGATGGGAAGGTTGGTGGGCAGAGGTAGAATGGAGGGAAGGGGAATCAGAAAAATAAGGGGGACTAGGGATTTGGGGGGGATGTGGGGGCTGCCTATACAACGGTGCCTTGGAAGTGCCTCAGATCAAAAGTTAGACCAGGCAGGAGGGAGCACGGACTATCCAGCCGGAAAAGCCCGTCCCCTGCCCTGCGTTCCTGCACTTTCGCATCCCAACAAAGGACAGTCTCTCTCTCTCTCCGGATTGGAGCTTTCTCACAACGCCCACAGATAACCTGGGGTAAATGAAAATGTTGTGGTAAGTTGCCGACTTTTTAATTGCTTAGTTTCAGGGGGAAAGCGAGTGGTGGCTGTGAATTGGCAGCTGTGTCGTATAAACTATGCAGTGCCACTGTGCAGCCAGCATGGGGTAAACAGGGTGTACAGACAACCCCTGAGAAACAATAGTTTACTCCTGATTTTTTTTCTGGTTTTCCTTCTATTCCCCCCCCCCCCCCCCCCCAGCCCTTCACATTTCTAGTTTGACTGAGTCAGACCATTGGTCCAGTACTAGTTCCTGAAATGTCTTCTCAGTTCTGGGAGCAGCTCTCCATCGACTTGGGCAGAGAAAGGTCTGGGCTCATCCTAACAGGACATGCTGCCAAAGATTGAACCGGGGCCCTTCTCCGTGACAAGCATGCGCTCTGCCCCTTCCTGCTGCATTCCCGACACCTGCAGCCCCCTATGCCTTGGGAGGGCCTTCTAGGTCTAGCGTAGTAAGCCAAGAAGTCTGGGGGGGGGGGGAGGGGGGGAGAGGCACACCAGACCCCACACCGTGTTCAAGCCTGCACGCCTTGTCCTCTGGTCCAGAAGTGACCGAACCCCAGCTGCTGTGTGGCTTTGCCTGCCCCGGCAGGCCTACCCAATCGAATTTTAAGACTTTGTTGATTTTAATAATGTATTCACTTTATATGCTTTTAATCAGTTTCATGTATTTTATATGTATTTTACGTTGTTTTTAACTGATGTTGTTCCCTGCCTCGATCCAAAGGGAGAGGCGGGTAAGAAATAAATATATTATTATAATTATCAGTATCAGTATTATGCCTTGTGTCCTACATCTCCCTTGCTCAACCTGGTGCCCTCTGGAGGGCACCAGGTTGCTCAAGGCTGCCCTACGCATTGGGGAAATCTTTCAGGGTCGAGGGCATCCTCCACTTTGTTTGTTTCTTCTTTTTGATCGCGTCTCACCCTTCCTCCTTCGAGGAATCGGGTGCCTCCCTGCTACCTTTTCGGAATAAGCGGAGTTCTTTAAATAGCCACCACAGGCAAGCAGCTCTTGCAGGCTTTTCCCGCGGAGCCATCTGTTCCGCCGTCAAGAGAAAGGGAAAGGAATTCTCTGGGAGGATTTAAAGAGGGAGGCTTGGACCTCCAGGCCAGGCCAGGTTGGAGGGGTGAGGAGATGGGTGGGAGCCGAGAGGTCCAAAGAAGCTTTCCTCGGATGACGGCAGTTCTCGTCTTGACCCTTGGGTGGAAGCGAGCGGCACAATTCATTGGGAAGGTCTCCCGAGCCAGATGGGAGACAGGCAAGAGCACCTGGCGTCGTTCTGGCCGGGCTCGGCTGCTCCATCCTCTGCCATGTGGGTCACGCTGCATCTCATCGGATGCCCCTGGATGGGGAGCGATTGAGCAGCCGGCGCAATCCTGGCATTCCAGCCATGTTCTCAGCCGCTGAGCCATCTGGAGGGGAGATGAAAAGGCCCACATTCAGCTTGGCCTTTTGTTCGGGTGATTTGAGGCCTGCTTCCCTCTTTCCTTTATGCCCCTCTCCCAGCCCTTTCCAATTTTCTTTTCCATCTCCTCCTCCTCCTCCTCCTCCTCCTCCTCCTCCTCCTCCTCCTAACAAACAAACCTAGACTGCCGCTAAAGCTGTATACAGAAGTCTTCAGGCAACATCTGAAATACCCCGGGAAGTTTGTGACCATAACTTGGTCTGATGTTGAGGGTCTTGCGGCAGTACCTGCTCTCCTAGAGCTTGGATTGGCTACCCAAGGGTGTTGTTGTTGTTGTTGTGGCCACTCAAGGCCTGTTCCAAGCACCACCAGATAATGCTGAGGAGGGAAGAGGGATCTCCATGTTTTCGTGTATAGTTTGAAGCTTTAAAAAAAAGAAAGCTTCTGGTGGTGGGTTCGGGGTGGGCAACTTCTGGAGTTTGGAAGGCCGTATGGAACCCCGTGGGTGCCCATATTGCTCCCCTGCCAGAAGTTTCCTTTCAAAGAGGAACAATATAGCGTCCTCTTCCTTTCACTATAGACTGTCAACGTCGTGGGGTTGTGTGCGTTCCAACCAGTGTGTCTTGAAGTGCTTCCTAAGAGCAGTTGAGGCTTTGATCTTGGCACGTAATCGTTTAGACATTTCCCTTCTCCAGCTTGAGAGGTTTTTAAAAGCCACGGAATTATTGCACGGGAATCATGTCTTTTCTTCGAGGAGCTCGGGGTGATGTATATAGATTTATTCCCCACCCCCACCCCAGCCCCACAGCTCTATCCCAGCGACAATCCTGTGTAGTCGACGAGGCCGGAAGATGGAAGCTTGCTCAAGGTCGCCTTCTGTGCTTTTTGGCTGAATGAGATTTTGAACCTGGGTCTCCGTTGTCCAAGTCCACCACCCAAGAACAACACCGAGAGCCCCAGAAACGAGCCAGTCCGATTTGACTTGGGAACATTCTCCTGTCAGACTTGAAATGCCATGTTAGACATTCCTCCAAGTGCTGACAGCTTGGTGACAAAGGAAATGAGACAGTGGCTGAATTTGGACAACACAATAGTCAATGGTGGGGTAATAAACAATTTTACAGTTGTTCATCTAGGGGGTACTCCCGACACAACATAATAATAAAAATAATATTTATTTATAACCCGCCTCTCCCTACGGATCGAGGCAGGAAACACAATGCAAAATACAAGCATCACAAAGTTTAAAAAAAATTAAAACAAGAGAAAACACATCATTAAAACATTTTTAAATTCATCCGGATAGGCCTGCCAGAAGAGAACAGTCTTCATGACTCTCTTAAATTCATGAAGACTGCTAATTTGTCTAACCTCCTCCGGCAGACCATTCCATAGTCTGGGAGCCATGGAAGAGAAGGTCCTCTGGGTAACACTCGCCAGCCTAGTTCTGGCTGACTTCAGTACGTTCTTCCCAGAGGACCTAAGAGTGCGGGGCGGATTGTACGGGAGGAGGCAATCCCGTCGGTAGCATGGGCCCAAACCATGTAGGGCTTTAAAGGTAATAACCAACACTTTATACTTTGCCCGGAAACTGACCGGCAGCCAGTGAAGTGATTTGAAAACTGGTGTAATGTGGTCACCCCTAGGTGTACCGGTGACCAACCTGGCTGCCATATTTTGAACAAGTTGACGTTTCCGGACTAGGCACAAAGGTAGCCCTATGTACAGCGCATTGCAGAAGTCGAGCCTCGAAGTTACCAGCGCGTGCACTACCATCTTTTGGTCTTCTAATTCTAGGAAGGGGCGCAGCTGGCGTATCAGCCGAAGCTGATAGTAGGCACTCCTGGCCGTCGCATCAATCTGTGCTGTCATCTGGAGCGACGGATCCAGGAGTACCCCCAAGTTGCGAACACAGTCTTTCGGGGGGGGGGGTGTAACCCCATCCAGAACTGGTTGACACACCTCCAAACCCAGGTTGGGGCCTTTGACAGCAAGCACCTCCGTCTTGTCTGGATTCAGCTTCAGTTTGTTTTTCCTCATCCAGCCCATTACCACCTCCAAGCATTCATTCAGAGGAGACACACTATCCTTAGCTGACGATGTTGTTGAAGGCATAGAGAAATATATTTGGGTGTCATCAGCATATTGATAGCACCCCGCCCCATGCCTCCAGATGATCTCTCCCAGCGGTTTCATGTAAATGTTAAACAGCATTGGGGAAAGGATGGCACCTTGTGGTACACCACATAGCAACTCCTTTTTTGAAGAGCAGCTATCCCCAAGCATCACCATCTGGAACCTGCCCAAGAGATAGGATCGGAACCACTGAAGCACAGTGCCCCTGATTCCCAATTCCCCCAGGCGCTCCAGAAGGATACCATGGTCGATGGTATCGAAAGCCACCGAGAGGTCCAGGAGTACCAGCAGGGACACACTCCCCCTGTCAATACTGAGGCGTAGATCATCCACTAAGGTGACCAAAGTGGTCTCAACATGGTAATAAATAATCAACCGTGGTGTGGATTAGGATCAGCACTGAGTTGACTATGGCAGCATTCAGACGACACGATAGTCAAAACAACTGACACTTGTTTCCCCCACCCCAGTTGCTTAACGTGTTGTCCGAATTCAGCCAGTGTTTCCATTCATATCAGTTGTTTCTGATAGGAATTTTGCCGTTGGGAGTGATATTTGCATTGACTCAGCATAAACTTCTGGGCATTTTCTTATGAATAGGTGCTTAGGTTTGAGATGGCCCAGATTTCATGACTCTCTACTTGTTGGCTGCAACATTGTGATGGCTCCAGTATCACTGAACACATATTTTTATGAGTATGAGAAAGCAAAATCATTGAATGGTAGAGTTGGAAGGGGCCTATAAAGCCATCGAGTCCAACCCCCTGCTCAGTGCAGGAATCCACCCTAAAGCATCCCTGACAGATGTCTGTCCAGCTGCCCCTTGAAGGCCTCTAGGGTGGGAGAGCCCACAACCTCCCTAGGTCATGGGTTCCATTGTCGTACTGCTCTAACAACTAGGAAGTTTTTCCTGACATCCAGCCAGACTCCGGCTTACTGTCACTTGAGCCCATGACAGTTCTATTTGTGATGGCCCACTTAATACTCACCGCACGTGACAAACATGCATGTCTATGAACCGGCCATCACAGACTTTCCTACCACAGGCAGAACTCTTTTGATCAGCTCAAATGCAAATGCTTTTTAATAGAGTCGTTTCACGTGTTTGGCTGCTGCTCATCGTGGGCTAGTCGACGCACCTGCGCATTTGTCACTTGAAATTTGCGTTATCGAAAAACAGAAGACACAAAATAGGGCATCGGTTGAATAAAGGCCAATAAGGTAAATGTGAAAAAGCATACAAGCGCATCGAAATGAGGAAAAGCAATATTGTAATAAGTGACAAAATAAGTTTGCATTATCAAGCCGTCACGGACAGATGCATCATGCTTTCTCACGCGCAACGGGATATTTGTTTAGTTGGTTAGCGCATTGGCTCAGTTCAGACATCCAACTATGGTTTCAGCTTCCATCAGTCAAGCAAACCATGACTTAGAGCGGCTTTGTTTTGCTTTTGTTTTCTGTCTGTTCAGCGCTCCAATCTCTAAGCGCAGCCGTCTCTGGAGGCAGAACAAGAGCAGTCGCCTCAGGCACCATGCCGGTCCATAGTTAGCACTACTTGCGGTTTATAAAACCACTTCTTAACCATGGTTTCTGGTTCGGGCTTGCCAAACTGGGCTTATCAGTTCAGACACGATACTCACCTGTAATTAAGCTTCCCAATCCTTTCCATGAATCAACCTGCCAGCCCTGAGGCACAAAGAAAAATAAAGCATCTTCAGGGGTGAACCATCCCATAGATTCTAGCGGAAATGATGGTCAAAAGGAGACTATTCAAAAAAGGTTTGCCACATTTTGATGTACACCCAAAGGAACCAGAAACACTGGGCCCTCTGGGCCAGGTGTCTTGTGACGCGATTCTGATAGGTTGAGGACTACTGGCATGACCCATCCTGGGATAGGGTAGGAAGCTGAACCAAGTACCCACAGTCGATACCCCATGAGCTTCAGAACTAGCAACATGGCAAAGACCCTGGTAAAGGTCCGTGGACCCTGGGGTGAGTTGCTGGGAAGGCCCAGCTCCTGCTTTTTATATCAGATCTGGCTGATCCAGGGGGTTCGTGTTAGTATTAATAATAATGTTGCCATCAATGTGCATGATGCAATAGCAAGAAGATGAGTCCCTGCCCCAGTGAGCTTGCAGTCTGAAATTTGACACAGGGAAATGACAGAGAACAGGGAGAAGGGAGGAAGACTATGGATTTAGTTCCTTTACATATATTTTAGGCTTCGTTTCAGTAGGGGACAATTGGAAGCTGCAACAAAATGTTGCAGTATGTTCTCTGTTCCTGTTCGGGGAGCCAGCCAGTCAACCATGGCCTCTAGCAGGCTGTTTTCCCCCTCCCCTCCCCGCCACCCCATTTCCCATTTTTATTTTCTGACTGACAGTCAGCATTGCATAGCTGCTGAGTGTTCTCAGTCTGTGCTGGGCTGTTTGGTTTTAAATTTTTTAAAAAAATAGTGTGGCTGTATTTCAATTTTATTTTTCGAAATCTATTTGTTAGATTTGGTTTGATTGATTTTAAAATGTACTGCTACAAACCTTGGGGTTCCCGGAAGCATGGCAACGCTTCCCTCCTTGTTTCTCAGCAGCTCCATTTCTCTTGGCACTCACCACCTGAGTTTGCTTTTAGAAGGAGCAACGAGGACGAAAGACTTGGGCCGAAGGTTTCATAGAAAATTTGGGGCTGTGGGGAGGGCTGTTGAGGAAGGATTTGAAGGATTGAAAGAACAAGGCATGTTTAGCCTGGAGAAGAGAAGATTGAGGGGAGACAGGATAGCACTCTTCAAATACTTGAAAGGTTGTCACACAGAGGAGGGCCAGGATCTCTTCTCAATCAACCCAGAATGCAGGACACGGAATAATTGGCTCAAGTTACAGGAAGCCAGATTCTGGCTGGACATCAGGAAAAACTTCCTGACTGTTAGAGCAATACGACAATGGAACCCATGACCTAGGGAGGTGGTGGGCTCTCCCACATTAGAGGCTTTCAAGAGGCAGCTGGACAGCCGTCTGTCAGGGATGCTTTGGGGGGGATTCCTGCATCGAGCACTCTACTATTCTATTATTCTATGTAGGGGAGGTTGCATCTGAAGTGGTTCTGAGAGGAAGCTCAGGATACAAAGGGACACTCTGCCTGCTAATTGCAGGGTGGGGGTTATATTGCAGATCCTTTTTGTGTCCCACACCCCTTTTAGCTCTCTCTTAAGGTGTTGTGTTTTTTTAAAATGCACCTTCCTTAAAAAAATTATTTTTACATCCTGAGCAAACCTCCCTCCCCTCCTTGGTGAAAGTGCTTCTATCTCATTCTACCTGTTTGTGGATAACTAGAGATTACCTGAGATTTAAGTGGGATAAAGCAAAATAGCATGTTTGGAGCAGACGCATGCAACGTGGGGGGTCAGGATTTCTTCCCCCTGGATCAGGGTGCGTAATTTCATGCGTAATTTGGAGAGGCTGCTCTTGGGCCAGACTTCACAAACGTGGCTTGATCTTTGCCGGCTCGCTTGTCTGTACGTGTCTCTGTGTATAAGACTATAAGCTCTTGCAGGCATAGAGCGACTGGCTTCTGCAACCCCCCATCAGCCCATCTTGTGCCCACCCATTCAGCATGCCCCTCCCCCATCATTGGCCACATCTCTCCTTTAGACATTGTAAAATACCCCAAGATGAATATCATGAAAGGCAGCCATTGTGGAGTAGTGGTTAGAGTCTTGGACTGGGACTCAGGAGATCTGAGTTCTAGTCACCATTCGGGCATGAACTTGAAGCCCAGTCAACCCCCAAGGGTTGTTGTGAGAATAAAATGGACCGTGTAAGCCACCTTGGGCTCCTTGCAAGAGGAAAAACGTAGGATATAAATGTAATAATAAATAAATACCTTAAACTAGAGTGACCATATGGAAAGGAAGACGGGGGCTCCAGTATCTTTAACAGTTGCAGAGAAAAGGGAATTTCAGCAGGTGCCATTTGTATGCATGCAGCACCTGGTGAAATCCCCCCTTCATCACAACAGTTAAAGCTGCAGGGGCCTTGCTGTCTTGACCAGATACAAAAGAGGGGAGGGGTTCTGCAGCTTTAACTGTTGTGATGAAGGGGGGATTTCACCAGGTGCTGCATGCATACAAATGACACCTGCTGAAATTCCCTTTTCTATGCAACTGTTTAAGATACAGGGGCCCTGTCCGCCTTTTCATATGGTCACCCTACCTTAAACAAACAAAATAAACTGAAATGGAATCGTAATATGAGCGTAAACAGAGCACCTCGCCTTCATAACTCTCACCGTAGAGCATGACAATTTCGGAAGGCTGATACAGATCTATTTGGTCCAGCATCCTTTTTCCAACAGCGCACCAGCCTCACTGGGAAGCCCACAAGAAGCTTACGGAAGTGGTTTCTGTTGTTAGCGGTCGTGAGCTTCCCAGAGGAATAGCAGGCTATAAATCTTTTAAAATAAGCACAACTGAAATAAAGGTGGCGATGGCTGCCCCCTGTAGCTTGTCCCAAGAGCCTGGTATTCAGGGGCAGGTTTATGTTTTTATCCGACTTTTTATTATGCTGTCGTGTTTTATGGGTGACATCCAGCTCTGCAATGTTGATGGGGCGGCCACGGCCTCTCCCTGCGCCCTTTCAGTAGAATGAAGGCGCATGGGCTCCCAGCGGCGACAGTGGAATGGGAAGAGGTAGATGGCGGGGGCCTCCCAGGCAGGCCTCTGCTCCCGCATCCCTCTCTCTCTGTAAAAAACTCAGTACTGCCCCGCTTACACAAAAAGGAGGACCATGTGCATAGCATTTTTATATCCCAATTAATATGGATAGATGCAAATTTGGAAATAATCCCTACAATTTAAATAGGTAGTGGGGAAGTCTGAGACCAGGCAAGCTGCATACGTTGCTCAGCCTGCCGTCCGTCGGGGCTGCTGATGGCTCAGCTCAGGGGCCCCGAGATCTCCCTTCTGGTGGGTCTTTATCTTTATTTTATTTATTTATTTCAAACATGTCTTAGCTGCCTTTCAGGGCAGAAGTTCTCCCAAGGTGGCTTATGACCACATACAGAAACAACCGTATATAAAAACAGTATACACGTGAAAAGCAATAAAAACATAAAAGTAAAATATTAGTTAAAACAATAAAAGCTAACATTAAAAACTAGTAATAAAACATCAAGGGTTACAGCAGCAAAACATTATTTGAGAGAAGGCCATAGAAAAATAAAACATTTTTAAGGCCTTCTTAAAAGCCTGTAAGGATGGTGCATGGCGGATCATCGGTGGGAGTTCGTTCCACAGGTGAGGGGCCACTGCTGAGAAGGCCTTTTAGACCAAACTGGGTCAGGAATGGCCTTGCAAATAGAGGACATCTTCATACAAACTAGGACACCTGGCCACCCTATGTCGTAATCTCCATTGTCGGTCTTTAGAGAACTCCCTGCAAGTTTGGAGTGGGGGAGGACTTGAGGGATAAATCAGGACTATAAATATAGTTTTGGACTACATTTCCCAGAATCCCTTCCCGTTAGCCATGTTGACTGGGGCTTCTGGGATTTGTTGTCCAAGCATCTAGAGAGCGCCACGTTGCCTTGTGCCAATGCTGAGATGTCAACAAGTAATGTGAAGGGTCATTTTGTGTTGTTTGTTTCCGCCCAGGGCTTTGAGGGGGGGGGGAGCTTTTCTCTCATTGCTCTTGAAGCGGGGTTTCCAAAGCGCCTCCTCCCCGTTCCCCTTCCTATTAAAATCGGACAGGCATCATTGCTCTTTCGCCCCAATCCGCGACCAGCATCTTCCTCACAAGCACGGACAGGCTCTGTTTATACTTCTTCCTGGCCTTCTGTCCTGCCCCCCCCCCCCAATTTCTACAGCCAGCTCGGATGCTGGGACAGGCTGTTGCTTCCGGGGTGATGCCGAGGCCCCTCAGATTCCCTTGCAGCTCTCAGCCATAGGGTGGCCGAGTGTCCTGCTTCCCAGAAGATAGTCCTCCATTTGAAGCGCTGTCCAGCAAGTCCACTTTAAATATAAAGAACCATAAGTCAGAACGGAAATTGCCCACCAACACGTAACACCTGGATGGCAGACTGAGCACTAGGTAGACAGCTCACCTGGTCAGTCTTCACCAAGATGGTGAAGTGTCTTGTATTTCTATTTAAATAATAATAATAATAATAATAATAATAATAATAATAACAATAATTTATTTCATTTCTATACCGCCCCATAGATGAAGCTCTCTGGGCTGTTTACAAAGATTAAAACGTTATAGTTTTAAAATTATAGTTGTTATTCATAAATTTGCAGCTATCCTTATATATTTGCATATGCAGATATTATGCAAATTGGGGTCCTCTTTTGGGGCGATGCATTTCTTCTTTCTTGGCCATGCAGAAGTGGCCACGCGATTCAGCTGTCCTACAGGCCGCTTCAGGGAATCCTAGTGTGTGTGCCTCCTCTCTCTGCGTGGTGTCCACGCAGAGACACCACGCATATATTGGCAGAAACGTGGGGTGGGGAGGTTGCACGGTGCCTCCCCACTCTGAGGGGCATTGAGTGGTAGATCAGTCCACTGTTGATGGCTTAATTTCCCCCAGTTATGCTTTGGTGCCTCTTGCAAGCCCACATTTAGGAATCATTGCTCTGCAGCAGCGGGACGCAGACTGGGACAGGAGCTGTGCCCCTCCAGATGTTTTTGGAGTACAACCTGAGAGCCAGCGTGGTGTAGTGGTTAGAGTGATAGACCTGGACTCGGGTGATCCGGGTTCTAGCCCCCACTTGGCCATGAAGTCCACTGGGTGATCTTGGGTCAGTCACAACTCTCAGCCTAACCTACTTCACAGGGTGGTTGGATCATGTCAGCTGCCTTGGTCTCCTTGGATATAAATGTAACAAATTAATAAAGTCCCATCATCCCTGAGCACTGGCCACGCTGGCTGGGCCTGATAGGAATTGGAGTCCAATAACATTTGAAGGGCCACAGGTTGGTGGTTCTTTTGTCGGTGGGTTGGTGAATCCGCTCTGGGTTTCAGTCAGGACTTTAAAGGAGCTATCCAAGGTGCAGAATTGGCAAAGCCAATTCTGACATGACATTTGCTGCTCCGGATCATGAGTTTTGGGGGGGATCCCATGAGCACATTCAGGGAAAGTGAGGCTGGAACAGCTGATGAGCCTTTTGTATTTATTTTTAATCCACATGTCTGATCCAGTAAAAATCTAGGATCCTGTGTGACGGATTGTCCCCGGACGAGTAACTAATCCTGACATAATTTCCCCACAACTGATGGGCCTGTGGGACCCATGGTGAAGACCACGGTGCAGCTCAAACAAGAGCTGTAATGTTTCTCGAACTGCTGATCTTAGCTCTGGGCTGTTTGTTCCTGGAAGGTTGTTTTTCTTCTTGCTCCCGTTTTGCCAAGCGTTGCCTCAAGCTCCTGGGGAATCGGTGGGACGCAGGGGAACAGTTTCTTTCCTCTTCACTTCAACCCCTTGTCTTCAGTGAAACTTAATAGAGCCGCTGCTTGATGAACACAACAAAGCAAAGGGATTGTTTGCATGAAGGTGTTGCGTTTGGGTGGCATCTATTCCTGTGAGTGCATTGAATGAGATGATAGGAGCACGTCTGTGCTACTCTAATAGAGGGGGATTGAAATGGCCCCACGTGTCCTCATACACACCTGTAAGAAGTGCCATGCCGGATCAGTCTGAGGGTCCATCTAGTCCAGCACTCTGTTCACACAGTGGCCATCCAGCAGTTGACCAGGGATGCACACAGTGCAACAGCACCCTCCTACCCATGTTCCCCAGCAACTGGGGCACACAGTCTTACTGCCTTGGATACTGGAGGTAGCCCATAACCATCAGGACTAGTAGCCATGGATAGCCTTCTCCTCCTCCTCCAGGAATTTATCCAACCCCATTTAAAGCCATCCAAATTTGTGGCCATCACCACATCTTGTGGCAGTGAATTCCATAATTTAACTATGTGCTGTGTGAAGAAGTCCTTACTTTTATCTGTCCTGAGTCTCCCACCCATCAGCTTCATGGGATGACCCCACAGGGTTCTGGTATTATGGAAGAGGGAGAATAATGCCTCCCTATCCACATTCTCCACACCAGGCATAATTTTGTACACCTCTATCAGGTCTCCCCTTAGCCTCTTTTTTTTCCCAAGCTAAACAATCCCAGGGAATATTTTTGGGATCTTTACCTAAGAATCACAGTGTGGAATAAGTATATTGTACTTATACCAGGGGGGATTAGAAATTAGACAACAGACTAAAGCTTAGAATCAAGAGCATAAGGAGAGCCCTGATGCTGAATCAGGCCAAGGTTCCATCCAGTCCAGCATTCTGTTCACACAGTGCCCAACTACCTGCCCACAGGAAACCCACAATCAGGACATGCATGCAACAGCACCCTCCCACCCATGTTCCCCAGGAACTGGTGTACTTAGGTATACTGCCTCAGATACTGGAAGTATCATTGAGCCATCAGGACCAGTAGCCATTGATAGTCTTCTCTGTGAGTTTGTCAATTCATGCATTTGTCACGGATGTAGAGTTTTATTGCAAGACAACACAAGTTGATATGCGATGCTGGTCCAGGGATGAAAGGCTGATTACACCAGCCGCATTCAACTTGGACCAGGATTTTGGGGCTAATTCTAAGGGGAAGTCGGGAAAGGAGGAGCCTTATGCCGCATGTGGAGAAGAAAGGGCCATTGGTTCCAGGCACACGGGCAAATCCTACGTGGGTTACGGAGGGAGAGGTCGGAATGCAAACAGCGCCGTTGGCCACGTGGCCATCTTACTGAGAGAGAGTTGGGGAGAGAATGAAGGCAGAGCAGAGGAAGAGCAACACAGATACAGTGTCTCCTGAAGAAGGGGGCTAGTTCCTCTCCTTTTGAAGGATGACAAGATTGTCCTGGCCCGAGGGCGCGGGAGCAACTGTATATCTCAAAACCACTGAAGGCCACCATGATCTTGACTAGGCTTTTCTCTAGCTTGTCCTCAGCCTTCTCTAAACCAGGGTGCCGTTGCACCATATCCTGCTTAGCCAGTTCCTGGTCGACAGCTGGTTGGCCACTGTGTGAACAGAGTGCTGGACTAGATGGAGCCTTTTTCGGACCTAGCATCAGGGCTCTTCTTATGTTCAGACACAGCTTGAGCACTGAATTCTAGTTCCAGGTTTCTCTTGTTGAATTGGTTACCTAAGGGAGGAGTTTGGGCACCCTTAGTAGGGGTGTGTCCTGTCCGACTTGTTCAAAGCACCTAAAGATGCTAAACCCAGTGGACAGGCAAGAACCAGGTCCGATCCAGTCCTGTCGAGGCTGGTTTGGGAGAGCTGAATAGCCAAGCAAGTCAGGCCAGGCAGGGTCTTCCAGGACCTTGGCCAGCTCCACGTTAGCTGAGACTCAGAACAGGGGGAGCTGTTGACTCAGTGCAGTCAAAGGCTTTCTGAAGCCTTATAAAGGTCAGCAGCTCAAAAGCTGCAGTTAATTCCACCCCTTCAGTGAAGCAGCTTGTTTCTTAAACCTCCTGATTTGTAGCCGCTGGCTCCTGTGGGGTGGGCGTGGTGGAGGCTGCAGTGAAGAGTTTCTTCTACATCTGAGCAGTCAGATAGAGGCACATCCTCCGAACTGGAAGGCCCTGGCCTAGTGCGGGTTGGATTAATGGAGGGAGTCTCCTCTGCCCCTGGATCCTCTTCGGAGCCAGAGGATGGGTCACGGCTGGGGAATGTGACATGATGATACTGTCTTTTTCAGGCTGTTGTGTGGGTGGGATGGAGTGCCTGTGCTCTGTAGATCGGCTTTCCTTCCTAGCCTCATGTTATGCTTCCTTAGTTAAATGCCAACGCGATGTATAATTTTTCAGGAACCTATTAGATCATGGTGTCTTTGGTGACTTTGGGATAGAAAGCAAAATGTGGTGCCCCTAAAATATTCATCTCAGCAGGATTTCGCAGCAGGTAGCTTATAGGAATGCACAAAGGATGTGAATAGAGTGTGTAGTGTATAGAATGAAAGAGGTAAAAAGGAAAATCGGGTAAGAATAAGAGATTTCTTATTGGGCCCTGTGTTCTCTACTGCCCTGGAGTTTGCTTTTGATCCAGAAGCTACCAAATTTTAAAATTTCTTCACAGAGACTTTTAAGGTTTTACTGCTGGCAGTGAAGATTTTTTCGTGATAAAATTGACCTCTTAAGAAGCGGTTGGCATTTCTGCAATTTAGATAAGTTTGGTGACAGAGGGAAGCCCGAATTGGCTGCGAGGCAATTCAAACTGGAACTGCTGTTGAGTGTTGCAACAGAACGGGTCTGGATGATGTGCTTGCTTTACTATCTATCTGCAAATTTTAAAAAATACTGGGCCAATTTCTGCTGTGCCTAAGGGGAGAGTGAGTCTGAGGTTAGTGGGTAGGGGAGCGGGATCTAGGTTAGGGTGTCGCGGAATCAGATGCTGCCAAGCAATGCAGAAAAAGGGCTGTCAGCTAACTGAAGAATTGTTAAAGGAATTGTCTAGTTTTTCACTAAATGAGCAAATGCCTTTACACATTGCAAAGCTTACACGAAGATGCTTTTTCTGAGAATCTTCATGAAAGGAGCGGTTGCTCTTCTTGTGTATAATGAACACAACTATATAATGAATAAAAACTAAAATCAAGACAAGTTTTCCACCCGTTCCAAAAGGCAAACTTCTTGCTGACCAGAGGGACAAGCCATTTTAAGAAGATTCTTTTTAGATAAATCAAGTGTAGAGAGGTCCTTTGTGTATTGCTAACCAGGAGGTCAGCCCCTCTAAGGCCGGGGGGGGGGGGTTCCAGTGTGGTGCCACGGACCCCTGTCTTGTGACTTGTCACGCCCAGCCATTTCATGAATGGCCAAGCCTCGGGCCCATGGCAGCCATTTTGCGAGAGTGCTGACGACACTCTCTCCAAATGCTGTGATAGGCAAATGCAGCTGCTAACTCTCTGGAATTTGTGCAACAGAGTCATTATCCCTCCTTGTGTTTTTCTTCTCTTCTCTCCCTCCTCAACAGGTGAGCGTGGTGGGCTATGGGATGGATGAGGCTGAGCAGGACCAGTACGAAGCCCACCTCAGACAGCTCTTTGACAGCTTTGATGTCACCGGCACAGGCTCCCTGGGGCGGGAGGAACTGACGGAACTCTGCCACGTCTTGCATCTGGAGGAAGTGGCTCCGGGAGCCCTGCAGCAGACCCTTTTGCGGGACGATCTCCCAAGCCGGGTAAGACTGACGGGATGATGCGTTGTGTCCGGCACTGGTTGCACCTCTGTGCAATTCCTGGCTTTGGGGCAACCTGGAGGGCATCAAGCTGGGGAGAGCTTGGCCATTCTCTCATTTTCTCCCTTCCTCTCCCCTCTCTCACACACATATGTGTGAGGAAAGACTGAAAGAACTGGGCATGTTTAGCCTGGAGAAGACCAGACTGAGGGGAGACATGACTGTGTGATGTGGCTGCAAAAAAAAGCAAATGCTATTTTGGGCTGCATTAATAGAAGAGCTTCCAAACCGCATGAGGTACCAGTTCCCCTATATTCAGCACTGGTTAGGCCTCATCTTGACTATTGCGTCCAGTTCTGGGCACCACACTTCAAGAAGGATGCAGACAAGCTGGAGCGTGTTCAGATGATGATCAAGGGTCTGGAAACAAGCCCTATGAGGAGAGACTGAAAGAACTGGGCATGTTTAGCCTGGAGAAGAGGAGATTGAGGGGAGACATGATAGCACTCTTAAAATACTTGAAAGGTTGTCACACAGAAGAGGGCCAGGATCTCTTCTCGATCATCCCAGAGTGCAGGATGTGGAATAATGGGCTCAAGTGACAGGAAGCCAAATTCCAGCTTGACATCAGGAAAAACTTCCTGACTGTTAAAGCGGTACGACAATGGAACCCATGACCTAGGGAGGTGGTGGGCTCTCCCACACTAGAGGCATTCAAGAGGCAGCTGGACAGCCATCTGTCAGGGATGCTTTAAGGTAGATTCCTGCATTGAGCAGCGGGTTGGACTCGATGGCCTTATAGGCCCCTTCCAACTCTACTATTCTATGATCCTATGCTTCTACATGTATACACCCCATCCATCATAATGACAGCCTTTTTCGCTGTGTTTAGGAGAAAGGCAGCTCTAAAGCAATTTGATTTAACTTATGGTTTGTATACGTTGCATTATTGCGTGTCCCAAAATATCACACACAAGGTAACTTCTGCTAACTATACATCAGCACCCCCTTTCTTAACGCAGTGTCTCCATTTGCCTCAGAAACCCTTTGCGACCCCCTTCCGTTGGAATTCGTCTAAAGCGCGCCTCTGCTTGTGACGCTGACTGGGGCCTCTGTGGGAATGGCGGTGTGTGTGTGTGTGTGTGTGCATGTTGTGGCGGGGGGGGGAGGAGATTTGCGGCTTGAAGTGGAGAAATCCTTTCTTTCTGAAAGGTGGGGAAGGGAGGTGTTGTTAGCCTGCTGCCTCCCCTGAGAGAAAATCCTGCCTGTTGAAAGGCACGTGGACTTGCATTGTGCGGAGCAAAAAAAAACCAAAAACCCACACGGTGGAAAAATAATGAGCAGTTTGAGACGGAACGCGTTGTCTTTGTTGTGCTAATCAGGGCGCTCACTCACGGAAACCTTCCGTCTCAAATTGGGCATCCAAGACTTCTCTGCCTGGCATCAAACAAACTCGCCAACCAGAGGTTCAATTAGCCTCCGACTACCGTGGGGAAAACAAGGTGAACTCCCAGTGTAGATGTTGTCCTCTTATGGCGGTGGCCCTTTTGATTTGCCACTGTTCTTTGTCTTCTTCCGGCAAAAATTGTCCGTTGGCATCTCTGGGCTTGAGGGGCCACAGCCAAAGAGCACCGGGGAAGCTCTGGGCCTATGGATGACAGAGTCCTCAACGTGTCTTTCTTTCCCCCCCATTTCCCAAACCAGACACCGTTGGGCGTGGATCACAAATACACAAAGCCCACCTGTACCGCTTACATTTATTTCAAATATTTATACGCCATTCCTTAAATTCCAAGACAACGTACACCATCCGTTCAAAGCAGCAATTGAAACTGAGATATAAATCCAAAATTAAACACTTCGCTTTGCTTTACCTTGTCCACAGAGGGTGGGGGGGGGGGTGTTTGTGTGTGTGTGAGAGAGAGAGAGATTTCCTCATTTTCCAGCAAGGGTTTGAGCTCCTTTGAGATGTATTCTTTTGTACAGCGCCTGACACACTGCCGTGACCATCCTGCAAATGTGAACTGAGGGAAAGCGGGGCTGTGTTGTGGTGAACATAGGCCAAACGAAGTTTACCACCACGGCTTTGCAGCAATGGCCGGCTTGCTTCATCTTAAGTGAGGTGTCAACATTCATTTGATTAAACGTTGATTTAATTAAGAAATGTTTCATTGACTAACAGCGGTGCCACTGATTAAATATGCAGAAGATTTTTTTTAAAAAAGTTTTTTGTAATACAAGTATGTTCAAAAGCCACGGGTGGATGTCTGACAGAATTCTTACTTTATTTATGCATTTTATGAGTCACACAAAAGCTGAAGTTCTCAGGGTGACATACACAATAAAAGCAAAACAATGCAAAGAATAATAAAAACCATTAATCAAACACATAAAAATATTACTTTAAAAGCAGCAGCAACGAAAATCAGCATTTAGAAGAAATTCCTGACAGCTCTAAACAGAGAAGTTGATTTTAGAATGCAGCGGAATACAGATTCAAAATAAATCCAGCAGCACCTTGAACGGTCTGGGAGTAGAGAAAGGTCTTTGCTTGGTGTGGAAAAGTCAACAAAGTAGGCATCAGGTGGACATTTCTAGGCCCACAATTTGGGGGGTGCCACAGAAAAAGCCCGCTCAGAAGTCGCCACCCATCTAATCTCTATGTGAAGCATCTCCCTTATCTCTTGTGCAGCGGAGGGACGGCTGCATCCAGGCGAGGATTTATGGAAGAATTGCCATGGGTCATTCACTTACATTTTACGGGACGTCCACGTGACCTCGGCGTCCATTTGTAACCCTCCTGTGTTTTCCTACTGATGCATCCGTCTTTTTTCTT
This sequence comes from Anniella stebbinsi, assembly GCA_029215795.1. Taxonomy (NCBI): domain Eukaryota; kingdom Metazoa; phylum Chordata; class Lepidosauria; order Squamata; family Anniellidae; genus Anniella; species Anniella stebbinsi. The sequence continues at coordinate 369,764,039 of JARDYH010000001.1, forward strand.
ACCAGAGAAAGTCTTGATTTCTTTGAGAAGATGGAAGAATAGTGCAATCTAGGCAGGCATAGATAGCTACCGTAGATCAACTCACATTCGTTATAACCCGTGCAGCGAGCACCATTTTTAACACTTGTTTGTTTTTATTTTTAATTGGTTTTTTTTAAAAAAGAAATGTTAAAGCAAAAATGTAGCCCAGGATGTATTATTATTATTATTATTATTATTAATATCCCGCTTTTTTCCCAATAATGGAACCCAAGGAAGCTTACAAATTAAAACATGTACAATACAAAAATTAAAAATATAATTAAACATAGTACAATTTTAAAATATTTTAAACATTTTAAAAACATTTTAAATACACATAATTAAAAAATCCAAACTCATAACTCATTCATGTGCCCAAGAAGGTTGCCCAGGATGTAGCCCATAACTCATTCAGCATTGATAAAGGGCCATTTGCTCCAGAATGGTCTTGCTAGACCAGCATCCTGTTCCCCAGACTGGTCCATTCGGTTGCCTGTCGTGATGGACATTTTGCTCTGTTACCAGGCCCCAGTAAAGCAAAGGTAGACTGTCCCTGGATACGGGGACTCTCTTAAGGACATAGGATGCTGCCTTATGCCATGGCTTCACCTAGTTCAGTATTGCCAACGTTCTGGCCAGCAGCTGCTCCCCAGCCTGGCACTCAGTGGAGCTTTCATACAGCCCTTTCTGGAGATGCCAGCGGTAGGCGATCAGGGGAAAGAGGGTGGCGCATGGGGAAGGGGCCGTGGCCTCCTGGGGGGCAGATTTGGACCCTGGGCCTAAGATTGAACAATTGTTCTGAAGATGAAAGCAGCCAGTGTTTCTAGGTGATGCCGACGGCAGCCATCTTTTTGGGGTGCTTCCAGACAAATGGTTTCCCTTCGCTAATAAGGCATTGCTCTTCCACTGTAAGCCACAAGGAGAATTGCAATGGACTCTGTGTGTGTGTGTGTGTTTGTCATATTGTGCATTTTCCATGTGAACATCCTACCAGTGCCCTCAGCATCATTGATGGTTTACGGGACGTGATTTTGACGTGGGTACTGAAGTGTCAGGAACCGGAACCCACCGCAGCTCAGCACACGTTCACAATACACTTTGCAGCGGGTGCAACCGCTCTCACCTTTTTTTGTTGTTGTTTTCAATCTTACAAGAAGTGCTAAAACACTTTTCCAGCTATTTGTTTAAGAATTAAAATTGTGAAATGCCACTTAAATGAAAGCATTTTATAGCCGGTTAATTCCTAAAATACTTTTTTCCTTTGAATTAGTATGACAAGGTCCATTTAGCCCCTTTCTGCTGACTCTCCTTCTGATAAGCCAGATTTCCCCAATCAAAATGGCAAATCCAAGAGAAACCGCAAGCCAGCAGAGGCCGTTTTATAGAGCTGTCAGACATTAGAACCCAGTCCATCCATCTCTTCTGCTGGAACTTAGATGCTATGGGATACAGGGAACATGTTAGAAACGTTCAGCATCTTTTTGTCTGTTCTAACCCACAATCCTGTACAAGTCTACCCAGAAGTAAATTGCATTGAGTTCAACGGGATGCTAGGTATGTGGGTGTAAGATTGCAGCCTTATGTTGGGTAATATGGTGGTGCGCTTCACTTTAATCCATTTCACCTACTTTATAAGCTCAACCTCATCTTCTGCATTATCAATTTTTAAAAAGTCACGAGACTCACAGGATTTTGCTCTCCGTAGGTTCTGAAGCTCCTGCTGAGATAACATCAAAAGCACTTTGAAAAGAACATTAAAAATTTAGCCAGAGTGGAAGCATTTCAGGCTTCTTCAACCTGTCTTGGTTTTCCCTGCAAAAGCACCTAAAATTCTAATCCACTGTGTTCTGCGACTGGCAGCTCTTCCGGCCCAAACCAGCACGCAGATAGTTGCCTACTCACTGATCATATGACATTGCTGTGTGTCCGTAGTAAGCAAGGGTGTTGAATCTCAGGCCCGTGGGCCGCATCTGGCCCGCCTGTGCTGCCAATCCAGCCCTCCGGGATTCTCCCAGTGGCCACGCCCCTTCCTCTGGCCCCACCCCCTTTTGCCCAGCCGCCAATGGTTTGATGTTTTCTCCTTTCACACAGTTTTCTCCCCCATTCTAAAGGAGTGAACTGCCTCTCCTGAGGCCTAGCTACCTTCAGTAAGAACTTTAAGCTACAAGATTACCGTACTTTTGGCCTGCCCCTTTTACATTTGGCCCCACCCACCACTGGAATGCGGCCCCCAAGAGCTTCTCTGAGTTGGCATTTGGCCCCCGGGCTAGGAGAGGTTCAACACCCCTGTTGTAAGCTGATCTCTACATCACTTGTGTCCTATCTTGGGGCAGAGTTTAGAACACCAGAAGGCCATCTAGTCCATGACCTTTTCTCCATTTCATAATCCTAGTTCTCTTTCTCCTGTAATAGGTGGCTTGGCTCACTTTTCCGAGCTGTATGGTTCTTGAATCCTCATAGTATCACAGAATAGTAGAGTTGGAAGGGGCCTACAAGGCCATTGAGTCCAAACCCCTGATCAATGCTGGAATCCTCCTTCAAGCATCCCTGACAGATGGCTGTCCAGCTGCCTCTTGAAGGCCTCTAGCATGGGAGAGCCCACTACCTCCCTAGGTCATGGGTTCCATTGTCGTACTGCTCTAACAGCCAGGAATTTTTTCCTGATGTCCAGCCGGAATCTGGCTTCCTGTCACTTGAGCCCGTTATTCCGTTTCTTGCACTCTGGGATGATCGAGAAGAGATCTGATGGAACCTTGAGCATTAACAAGCTTACATTGTGGTTCTTACCCCCTCTGCCTGTTTTAGAATCAGGAAGAAGCAGGACAACCCAGAAGGGGAGCTTAGGGCACCGTCACAAAACAGATTTTTCTTGTGTGGATATTCAGGGTGGAAATGACACAAATTTGTCTTCTTTGCAAGTGCACCAACATTTGGAAGCTGTCCAAGGCTAGATCTACACTCCTGCTTTATAGTGGTATTGAAGTGTATTGATTATTGTTGGGTCCATGACACATACCTTGTACATAGGGTTATTTCCTGCTTTTTAATTCCACGTTATTCAAAATACTGCAGCAGATGTCATGGTGTGTCTTACGAGGTATCAATGCACAAGAGGGATATAGCGTTACCCTGATGGGATTGTGATGATTTGACCCAAGGTGTAGATCTGGCCCTAGAGTTTCCGGAGGTTTTCCAAATGAGTTCTGGTGAGCCCTCCTTCAAATTGATTACAAATGTGCCCTGTGTTTATGCCCTGGGCATCCACCCAACTGGTGCTCCAGTATTGGATGGGCATTTGGGTGTCTGGTTGTGCCGCCAAAGAAAGACGCAGAATTGTGTATGTTTCTAAACAGTGGCTCCCATTTAGAGATGTAAAATTTCCAGAAATTTTGGAGCGATGGGGGGAAAAAAAACATTTTTCCCATTTTTTTTGTGTGTGGAAAAAATTGATTTTTTTGGAAAAATTGAAAAAAATGCAATATTAACACTTTTTACAGATTGGAAGTCACTTTCTTACTTTAAGAACATAAAATGTAATTATGTACAAGTTGGTTTGGCATAAAATTATCACATTTGGTATATTAAAAGTACAGTGTATTGCAACAATTATTACAAATTGAATTAACTTTTTTACTTTTTTATTTTTGTTTGACAAATGGAGCCTGAACTGTAAGGAACCTGTTTGGTTTTGCCAGTTTAAGAGGAGCCTTTGGGGGAAAAAACCACAAAAACCAGAAGAAACCACCAACATTAGTAACAAAGAAAATTATTGATGTCTCCGCTAGTCTTCCACAGTGTCAAACAGACATAAAGCACCCATTCCCAGGAAAAGTTTTTAGAAATCATTTGGCGAAGTAAATGGATGAACACCTTGTCTTAAACATTTTAGTCATCATGCTAAAATAAAACATTCCGTCATCCATTTTTTCTTCATTTTTTTCAATTTTTCGGGGGGGGACCAAAAAAGACTTCGGGGGGGAATGGGAAAACCCCATTTCCCCCTGAATTTTCTGTCCCCCCCCCCCCCCCCGGGCCTTCACATCTACTCCCATTAGCAGGAGTCTTTGCTGGGAGCAGCGATGGTCTTGGAAGGTGGACTCGGGTGCAATTTCGACTCGTCTTGCCCGCTGTCTCCCCACCCCCCAACGCCGAACTTGGTTTAGACTCGCTGCTCTTAATCTTCCTTTTGAGCTCCAGTCATGGTCAAATTGCTTCATGCCGTACCAATGCCGGCCATCTGTTCTGGTTGCAGCTGCAGTTTTCAAGACCGGAGTTAAAACCCCAAAGGAGAAACATTCACACTCTCTCCCCCCACACAAACAAAACCCCTTTCCATCTACATCCCCTTTCCATTTCTCTTCCTTTACGCTGTTTTTAAACTTAGTCCCGTTACATAATAAATACTGACTTGGCAAAAGGTTGGGCTGGGGGGAGGGGGGGACACCCAACCCGCCTCTGCAGGACAGCCTCTACAGGGGTGGGCTGTCCTGCAGCAGCCTCCGTGTAAAACAATGAGTGTTTTGTTGAGTTGGGAACAATGTTCTCCAATCTGGTCTTTCTCATTGATTGACTGGATTGAACCTTGTCCAGGACTTAGATTTCCCTCATTTGCTTACTGGGAAGTTACGACTGGGGTTCTTGTTGATTCCCGGCTTCAGTGATTGATTATTTAACCAGCCTCTCTTTGTTGATTTGACTCTTCAGCGAATAAGATGGGATCAAAGCTTAATAGCAGAGCTCTTGTTTTCCCTATAGAAGATTCCAGGTTCAATCCTTACTAAAAACAGAGTTCAGGTATAAGATGGCAGCGTATGATCCTATGTTCAAAGGAATACCCCAAGCTGAAGGGTGGAGGAAAGACAGTCTTGGCCAAATAAACTCACTAAACCAGTATGTTTCTGAGCCCAATTCAAAGTGCTAGTTTTGACCTTTAAAGACTTAAGTGGGTTGGGACCTACACCCACATCAGCTACCCACACTTTTAAGTTCAGAAAGAGAGGCCCTTCTAATTTGCCCACCCATGAGAGCAATTAGGACCTTCTCTGCAGTGGCCCCACACCTTTGGAACAAGTTGCCATCAGCAATCCATCTTTGTAGGCTTTTAAGAAGGCCTTGATAACCTATTATTTTACTGTGGCCTTCTCTTGATATGGCTACTGTTGTTGCTGTTATTGCAGTTGCTGTTGCTGCTGGTTTATTGTTGGTTTTTATTGTTGCTTGTATTGCTAATTTATTGTATTTATGTTTTCATCACTTTTTCTATTTTAACAGTTTTTATGTATTTTATTGCTGTAAACTGCCTTGGGAAGACTTCTGCCCTGAAAGGCGGCCAAGAAATGTTTTAAATAAGTGTAAAATAAATGAGCCTTTGACCCGGATTCAGTTAAGGCAGGCACGGGGAACCTCTGGTCTGCAGGCCAGATACAAATCAGAAGGGTTTTCTATTCAGCCTGTCAGTTTCTTCTCCCACTCCGACCCCTTTCTCCCCAGCAAAATATCTTCTCTCTGGTGAGTAGCTGATCGGAGATAAGATGTTTTCTCTGCTCAGCGCTGAGAAACGGAGCATCTCTCAGTGCTGAGCAGGGAAAATGCCCCCTTATAGCTTATCTGTATAGATCAGCAGAGGAGAGGGGTCTGGGAAAGAGGTGTGTGCATTTGTGTGTGTGTATGGTATGTGAGAGACTTTGTAGTCATGACCACTTTGGGCTCTGGTCATGCCCACTTGGGCATGTGGCACCCAGGACATTTCCCGGATCACAATCCAGCCCTTGGGCCAAAAATCCTCCCCGCCACTGATTTAGGACTTGTTCACACAGGTATGTAAATCACATCTTGCACCTGAGTGTGTGAACTGACGCCATGCATTTTTGAAGTGATGCGATTGATTGATGGATTGCATTCATCCCCCGCCTTTTTCCTCCAAGGAACTCAAGGCGGCGTACATAATCCTCCTCCTCCTCTCCATTTCTATCTTCACAACAACAAACCTGTGAGGTAGGTTGGGCTGAGAGCCTGTGACTGGCCCAAAATCACCCAGTGAGCTTCCATGGCTGAGTGGGGACTAGAACCCGGATCTCCCAACTTCTAACCCAACACTCTAGCCGCTACACCACACTGGTTCTAATATTGTGGTGCTAATATTGTTAGCTGAAATGTTTTGGTCCGTGATGTCTCCTTCACACATGTTTGTTACTGTTTGGTGAGCATCTGTGTGTGAATTGGTCCTTAAAAAGAAGTGTATTAGCCTAATAATTCTACTTAAGCAGCTTGATGTCTACCACAGCTCATTTCATAAAAAGCCTGTTTGTTTCAAAGGCCCCACATGAATTGTTTGGGCTGCGTCTTTCAGGCCTGCGGTGGGCAGACTGGAAGCTTCCATGGTTTACTTTTATACGTTTCCACTAGAACCTTTCTGGTCCATTGATATGTTCTAAATTTAAGTAGGGTGACCCTATGGAAAGGAGGACCGGGCTCCTGTATCTTTAACAGTTGTATAGAAAAGGGAATTTCAGCAGGTGTCATTTGTATGCAAGCAGCACCTGGTGAAATACCCTCTTCATCACAACAGTTAAAGCTGCAGGAGCCCTGCTGTCTTGACCAGATACAAAAGGGGGCAGGGCTGCTGCAGCTTTAACTGTTGTGATGAAGAGGGTATTTCACCAGGTGCTGCAAGCATACAAAAGACACCTGCTGAAATTCCCTTTTCTACGCAACTGTTAAAGATACAGGAGCCCTGTCCTCCTTTCCATAGGGTCACCCTAAATTTAAGGAGCCAGAGCACATACAAAGGGAAAGGGGTCTCTTCTCAGACCACAACTAATCTGTTTGGTGGTAGCGATGGTGGTGATGGAGACGCAGTGACGGTAATACTCCTGGCCTGCCTTGGTTATTGTGGGAACGCACCCGCAGCGCTCCTGTGAACACCTGAAAACGCTATATGGTCAACTTGCATATACTGATGTTTAAAATATTTCGTGTTTTATTAGCTATGACAGAGGGCTTTATTGTTGATTGGATTTCTGAAATGTTGTCAGCGTTCTGAGTGGTTTTTCGATTAAGCGGCCCGTAAATTCCGAAAGAGCTACATCGCACCGTGAACCGAGGGCACCTGATTTTCTCTGCCAGATGTCGGGGAGGTGTGCCGTTATGATGTATTTCCTAGGGCAACTGTGTTGCGGGGGGAGGGCAGCCTGGCCAAGCAAATCCCTCCCACCCCTGTTCCTCACGTGATCTTCGTAATGCATGGTGGCTTACTTAATGGAGCGCTCCCTCCTCTCCCCGTCATGCTAATTTACTTTAAATGTCAAGGTATTTTTTTAATCAGGGAGATTCTCTGGAGCTGCAAGCTGCCCTTCTTTTTGAAGAGCGCTAGCATTTTGAAATATTTGTAGGATGAATGGCAGTAATTAATGTGCAAATGAGGCTGCCGGTACAAAGTTTTTTCACTGAACCGGCTCCCAAGGCAGCTTTTAATTACTCCTTGTGATATACATTGAGGTCTCTATTTCTAGATTGCGACGGCATGATATGCATTCAGTCCAGAAGAATGTAATCTCTCTCTCTCTCTCCATATAGTATATTGTGAGTGGCAGTCATAAAACTGATCAAGGGGAGGGAGTAAGCTTCCGCACAAGGAAAGACCAAAGTGTTGGGGGTGTTTTTGGCTTAGAAAACAAGGGCAACTGATAGAGAGACAGTAACGTGCCTTGTGGCACCATAACACTTTCCCCAACCTGATGCTCTGCAGATGTGGTGGACTGCAACTCCCATCATTCCCAGAGAGCATGGTGGCTGGGGATCATGGGTGGTGCAGTCCAACACATCTGGAAGGCTGGGGAAAGCTGGCATAGCCTTTTGTGGACTAGAAGCTACTTCATCAGGTGCATGGGTGTGTTATCCTCAATTGGCAGAGATAGATACACACAGTGCAGGCTGCCTTCACCAACCTGATGCCCTCTAAAAATGTTGGATTGCCATTCTCATCATTCCCAGCCAGCATAGGAATTCCGTGGGAGCCATGGGAATTGCAGTCCAACCCATCAGGGAGGCATCAGGTTATTTATTTATTTATTTATTTATTTTATTTTGTTACATTTGTATACCACCCCATAGCTGAAGCTCTCTGGGCGGTTCACATCAGATTAAAACAATTAAAAACAATATACAAAAATTAAAACAGCAAAAACATACAATATACACACATATTTAAAACCACTATAATAACTGTAAAAAGCTATAAGCCTAAATCAAAACAAAAACAAAACACACCCAGGCTCATCAGATATTGCTAAATGCTGGAGAGAAGAGGAAAGTCTTGACCTGGCGCCGAAAAGATAACAATGTTGGCGCCAGGTGGGCCTCATCGGGGAGATCATTCCACAATTGGGGGGCCACCACAGAGAATGCCCTCTCCCTTGTTGCCGACCTCCGAGCTTCCTTCAGAGTAGGCACTCGGAGGAGGAGCTTCGATGTTGATCGTAGTGTACGGGTAGGTTCGTGTCGGGAGAGGCGTTCCATCAGGTATTATGATCCCAAGTCGTGTAAGGCTTTATAGGTTAAAACCAGCACCTTGAATCGGGCTCAGTTAGGAAACGCTGGCGGAGGGTGTGTGTATGGGGGGGGGGGGGGGGGAACTGTCATGAGATTAATGGATTTCCACTCCACGTAATAACTACATATAATTTACTTTAGGGAATCTGCTGCCACAATGCAGCAAATGGCTTTTTAAGTGGGCTAGACTTTATTTTATTCATTTATTTCATCGTATTTCTGAGTCGCTTTATAAAATACGTTCTCTAAGCGATGTACAAAATCAAACGTGAAACAAAATTGAAATAATAAAAATTCAGCAATTTGCAACAAGATCCAAATCCAGCACAAAAGAACAAAACAAATGGCAACACCAGCAAAAGCCATTTAATAATAATAATAATAATAATAATAATAATAATAATAATTTATTTCTTACCCGCCTCTCTGTCTGGATCAAGGCGGGGAACAACAATATGATAAAATACATAAAACTGATTAAAACATGACACGCATTATTAAAACTGCATTAAAACATCCTAAAACATCTTAAAAACATCCTAAAAACATTCTAAAATGAGCTAAAACGAAACAACCTACCAGCCAATAACCATCATCAACAGAGACTGATAATAAAAATGATGTTAATGTGATGTCAAAAAGGTTTGGGTGGCCCCCCTCCTATGGAATTCCCTGCCTCTAGAGGTCAGGCAGGCGCCAACTTTGTATTCCTTTAGACACCCCCTGAAAACATCATTGTTCCAGGAAGCCTCCGCTTTATAACCAGCCACAGTTTATTTTGCATTTTGCTTCTTTAAAAATTGCTTTTTAATGTGTTTTTATCTTATTTTGTCATGCACACAGCTCCGAAAGTTTGAACGGGGAGCGGTATATCAATATTGTAAATAAATAAATCTATGAACTAAGGGGGACAATGGTTTTCAGCATTATCAGAACCTGTTTTCAGCATTATCAGAACCCAGACTCAACTTTGAAGTGCATGTGGACAACAGGGTCTCTTAGCTCGCATGCCCTACCCGATAAATATATAACATTGCGGGCAGGACGACCGGGTAGGGATGATGTAGCTTCTCGGTGGACTTGAGCCTTGGCCAGTCTTTTGTTCAGAAATGAAGCCACAGATTTGTATTGATGGCTTGTGGAGGCACCAAGACCTGGGGTATGGCTATCAGTGGCTGCTAAACATGGTGGCTATAAGCTACCTCTATTATCCGAGGCCTCTGGAAAGAAGATGCTGGAAGAGGTAGGCCATTGGTTTGCCCCAGAATGGCTCTTCTTAGGTTCTGGTTCTTGGTAGGCTGGAGCTGAACCAGCCCTGGGTCCAGGTTTTGGAGAGCCCATAGGGCTTCCTCCCTCAGTGAGTCTTACCTTCTCACCGCCATTCTCACCAGCTGCCATAGTTTCTCCTCCGCATCCTGGCCAGCGATGTTTTGCTTGACAGGTTGAGAGTCAGGGAGCAAGCAGGCTGTGGTATCTCCTGCGCCTCCTTCCTACTACCTCCATTGACTGGGCCACAGCGAGAGACAGGTGAATAGGCTGCTTGCAGTGGCTAAGAGGAGGAGCAACTTGTCCTTCTTGCCATAGGACTCCCTATGGCAAGGAGGACAAGGGCTCCTGTATCTTTAACAATGGTCTAGAAAAGGAGATTTCAGCAGGTGCCATTTGTATGCAGGCAGCACCTGGTGAACTCCCCTCTTTGTCACGACAGTGAAAGCTGCAGGAGCCCTGCCTTCTTTTGTATCTGGTCAGTCTGGTATAGCTCCTGCAGCTTTAACTGTTGCGATGAAGAGGGCATTTCACCGGGTGCTGCATGCCTGCAAAGGACACCTGCTGAAATCCCCTTTTCTACGCAAAGTTAAAGTGACAGGAGCCCGGTCCTCTTTTTCATAGGGTCACCCTAATCTTGCCAGTGGGCCCCTGCAGGGCTGCGGGCCCTCAACAGGTGCCCTACCATGCCTACCCTTGATGCCGGCTTTGAGGTGAGTCCCAATACGCTTTCCCTTGGGACAGCCCAGTGTGGAGCGCATTCTGGATCCCCGGTCAACAGAGGCAGCGTTGTCTTCCTCTTCGTCGGAGTGCCCCCCCCACTGCTAAATGAAAGCTGTTTGTTTACAGGCCTCTTGCTATGGCACCAGTTTCCATAGAGCCTGGGGGGGGGGGGGGTTGACGTGACACGGACGCCGTCAGCTGCCGATACGCCAGTGCCGGCAATCTCAAACAAGCCGAACAATTCGTTCGTTCGGAATAAAGCTTGCGAGGAACTTGAAACTCGCCAGGGCAAAAGCACTGTCCTTGAGCAATTAACAAGACCGGGGGGGGGGGGGGGGAAGAGAAGGGGAGTGGCAGGAAAGCATCTCTTCATGGTTAAATAGAGTGGGGGGAGAACAGGAACCATTTGGGGGCATTGCGCAGAAGTATTTTTGTAATAGGGAATGTTTGCCATGCCATTTGGATGGGAGGGAGTGGCAAAGCCATAAATAGCCAGTTCCTTCAGAGGCAACCCCCCTTCTACCCAGACGTCCCTGAAGATCTGGCGAGTGCATGAATGCTCCCTCGCCCCTGCTCAGCATACAGGTGTGGCTCAAAGGAGAGAATCTTATTTCAGCCCTTAGCATTGGTACAGTGCTTTAAAGGTTTAAACAGTGCCCATAATTTCTATACTGCCCAACAGCCGAAGCTCTCTGGGCGGTTCTCAGCAGTTCCTAAGATAATAAAATACAGCATAAACATATAAATATACAAAATTTAAAACAATTTAGACAACTGAAAACGCTTTCGATGGAATACTAGACCTATTTAGGCGGCTGGCATAAATGCCATATCCTATGCCGTTCAATGCCTGGGAGTAGAGGACAGCCTTAACCTGATGCCGAAAAGTCGACAGTGTTGGTGCCAGGTGGGCCTGAGTGGGGCGATCATTCCACAGTCGGGGGGGGGGGGCCACCACTGAAAAGGCCCTCTCTGTTGTCGCCACCCTCTGAGCTTCCCTTGGATACATAAACTTCCTATTGTCATCCTTGCAACATCCTCGCAAGATGCGTCATTATTTGTATCACCCTCGTTTTGCAGGGAGGTGAGGAGGTGAGAGACTGGCTTGCCACAGGAGGCCAGCTGGCTGGTTCATGGCACAGGCAAAATCGGAAGCAGGAAATTTATTTTTCGTTGCTCAGTCTCTTGGCCGCACCATCCGAAGCGCCAAAGGCCTGTTTGCTACAGTGGCTGACCTGATGTCTTTGGGAAGCCACGGGGACTTCGGAAGCTGCCTTATAGGAAGCCAGACCGTTGGGCAGAATTCTACACTACTGCTTTAAAACCGTTTATAGCAGTAGTGACAACAGTTGGGGCCCAGGACATACTCCATACACAGTTTTCAAACCATTTTCTAAGTGTCGTATCCTGCTTGGTGTAGATGTAGCCTTGTTCTCTCTAGCCCAGTATTGGTTAGACTTTTCTCCGGGGCGAAAATACAGCGGGTGAGAGGGCCAGGTAGACACATCACTTGCAGATGTGTAGTAAGCTGTGATTAAATGGTTGTCTGTAACCACGGCTGGTATCATTCTGCTCACTTCTGCTGTGCATTATTGGATGCAAGGAAGACAGTAGTAAAATCCACCCCCCCCCCTTCTTGGCAGGGTATGTCAAGTGGTTGTGGGTGCGCTGTGATTCATCTGCATCACCCACAGAGTCATGGGGCCACTTGCAGCCTCGCTGTGGGATGCTTGGAGGGAACCTGTTCTTTGTGGCCTCTAGCCTGGTGAAAAACCATACCGTATTCCTGCTGGCTCATATTTGAAAATTGTCTGTGTGGGCACATGATGAGTTATCACGCGGCAGTCGATTGCTTATGGCTCATGGCGAGTTTGCAAACAGCCATCGTATGGGAAACTGTCATCTCTGTCCACTTTTGATGATGACGTTATGTCTATACTTTTAAGTCTTGTCCCAGTCCCTGAATGCTCAGGATGAGATGAATGAAGATGAGTAGAAATACACTAAAGGATCCTGTGCACCTTAAAGACCCAAGATGCTAATTATAACATAGGCTTTTGCAGACTAGCAGGGCTAGGTGGAAAGTAGATCTTCAGATGTTCTGGACTTCCAACTCTCAGTGTTCCTGACCATTGACTATGCCGACAGGGGCTTCTGGGAGTTGAAATACAAAAATCTGAAGATCTACCTTATCAGAGAATCATAGAACAGTAGAATTGGAAGGGGCCTATAAGGCCATCAGGTCCAACCCCCTGCTCAATGCAGGAATCCACCTTACAGGATCCCTGACAGATGGCTGTCCAGCTGCCTCTTGAAGGCCTCTAGTGTGGGAGAGCCCACCACCTCCCTAGGTCATGGGTTCCATTGTTGTACCGCTTTAACAGTCAGGAAGTTTTTCCTGATGTCCAGCCAGAATCTGGCTTCCTGTCATTTGAGCCCATTATTCCACGTCCTGCACTCTGGGATGGTCAAGAAGAGATCCTGGCCCTCTTCTGTGTGACAACCTTTCAAGTATTTGAAGAGTGCTATCATGTCTCCCCTCAATCTTCTCTTCTCCAGGCTAAACATGCCCAGTTCTTTAATCTCTTCTCATAGGGCTTTGTCTCCAGACCCCTGATCATCCTCGTTGCCCTCCTCTGAACACGCTCCAGCTTGTCTGTATCCTTCTTGAAGTGTGGTGCCCAGAACTGGACACAATACTCAAGATGAAGCCTAACCAGTGCTGAATAGAGGGGAACCAGCACCTCATGCAGTTTGGAAGCTCTTCTATTAATGCAGCCCAAACTATAGCATTTGCTTTTTTTTGCAGCCACATCACACTGTCGGCTGATTTTCAGCTTGTGATCTAGAACAATTCCAAGATCTTTCACGCTTATAGTATTACTGAGCCAAGTTTCCCCCATCTTGTAACTGTGCATTTGATTTCTTTTTCCTAGGTGTAGAACTTGGCATTTATCCCTCTTAAATTTCATTCTGCCACAATAGATCTGCATTTAAGGTATTACAGAACGCTTTGTTGTTTCTGCTTCAGCAGGCTAACATGGCTATGCCTCTGGAATAGAAAACAAAACATCTTTATTATTTATATAGCAACATCAGTGTGCAAAGGGCTTTGCAGAACACAAGAAGAGAGGCCACTGCCTCAAGGAACGTCCGATCTAAAATTTGACAAAGAGGAAGCCACAGAGCAATGAAGTAGGAGAGATGGCATCAAGAGGAATTCAGGAAGGCAGTTCCAAATATCTAGGGGTGAAAGGATGGAGTCTTTGAGGAGCAGACAGCAGAGGTGTTGGAGGAGTGAAAATCCCAGGCATGGCTATATCAAGATTTGAGAGGAGAGTGATGGGCGGGGGGTGGCTTTGAAAGTCAGGTCAATGAACATGCTCTCCCAAGGTGACTGGTGCGCTTGTCCACAGTGTGCTGAAATTCTTGTTTTTCTTTCCTTTATTTTTTTTTTAAGGTCCACTTCGACCAGTTTAAAGAAGCGCTAATCCTCATCTTGTCCAGTACATTAACAAATGAAGAGTCCTTCCAGCAACCAGGTAAGCCAGATCTCCGGTGCGTTTGGTTTCTGGCAACAGTGAGGTTGGAATAGGGGAGGAATCTGATGGAGTTCAGATCCATTTTTAAAGTGTTCCAGGACATGATGAGTGAGCCATCATGTCGCTGTTGTTGTCGTTGTCTTGGTGAATGTACTATATAAATATTCTGCAAGTCAGCCCTGTAAATCGTGGAATTGTAGTAGCTGAGTTCAGTGGAGCGTGCCTGATCTGTTTGCTTTGCATAGAAGCTCTCCATCTGCAGGTTTGATTCTGAACTCATGGCTTCCTGTTTCATAGCTTCCCTCCATCCCCCCCCCACCCCAACCACTGCTGTGACACAAGAATAAATAGAGACAGACAGTGTGGTATAGTGGTTAGAGTGTTGGACTGGGACTCGGGAGACCCGGGTTCTAGTTCCTGCTCAGCCATTGAGCTCACAGGATGAGTTTGGGCCAGTCACAAGCCCTTTCCACACCAAGCAAAATGCCTGGGATGGACCCGGCTGCTCCCCGTGAGTCCCGGGGGGGGGGGGGGGGCGGGCACAGGATTTTTCCTGGTTCCCAGGAACCACGAAAATCCTGATTCTTCTGCGGTCCCGGGAAGTTCCCGGGACCGAGAAAGAATGTGGCCGCCCGCCCTGGTGCTGCCGCGCTTACTCATAAGTAAGCGCGGCAGCACCAATGGCCACGAGCCACACCGCACGGCTCCAAGGCCATCAGGAGAGGGGGGGAAGCAAAATCGCCATCCCCAGGATGGCCGGGGGGGGGGGCGATTTCGCACGCAGTTGTTGATTTTTTTAACTCACCTTTTCGCTGGAGCGCAGGAGTGCACTTCTTCGTTAAAAACAAAAAACAAAAACAAAATGGCGGGCACGACGCCCAACATCCTGGGACATCGCGCCCATGATGTGGATTGAGCGCACCGATCCTGGATGTGGCTACTTCCAGGGTTGGTCACGCTGGGCTCGCTACACCCCTGTGGTGTAGAAAGGGCCACATACTCTCAGCTCTACAGGGATGTTGTTGTGAAGATAAAATGGAGAGGAGGAGGAAGATCGCATAAGCTGCCTTGGGTTCCTTGGAGGAAACAAGACCGGATAGAAATGTAATCATAATAAATGTGACACTGAGGCTCTCTTCAAGCATTCTCCGAAGAGGGATTTCCTGTAAGTATGGAGGGAGCTGGGGATGCATGCTCCACACCCGACCCCTCTATGGGTCTGGAGCTCTGTACCTTGGAGAGCTCTTTTAGAGTTCTGACTGGTTTGGACTGAAACCCAGAGCGGAATTACTGCCTCACTGACATCAGAGCCACCAGCCTCCACTGGGCCCGTGTGATCAGGGCCCTTGATAAGCCAGGGTTCCTGATCACATGGAGGGGCATAAGGACATTCAGCTGGCCGCACTTACGTTACGCTGCTTGCGCAGACTTTCCCCATCAACACAGGGAGGTCGGGAGTGGAAGGGCCCGAGCGGATCTCCCTGGCTCCCTCCACACCTACGGGAAAGCTCTCTTTGGCAAATGCCTGTAGAGGGCTGAGTGGCCCCATGCTGTGTCATAGGAGGTACATGGTTAAGGGAACTGGCTAGAAGCCAGGAGGGAAAGCCACGGAAGATGGACGTACTGAACTCTCTTTGAGGAAGCTTGACTATGTATGGCTTGGTGTGATGTCTGTGTGGACAAACCTTGGCTCGTGATCAGCTGGCAAATCACCACGGTTTCCAGTGGGTTTGCAACCACGCTCAGGGCTGATGTCTAAGGCCCCCTCCACAAGGATGCGCTTTTGCGCCCGGTTCCGGGATTATGCGCATTTTCGCGGAGGCGCATTTACGCCTAATCCCTCTGCACGGGAGGCGGCGAGAGGCGGCGAAGCGCATTAATTCATGTCCAAAAAGCGCTTTAGAAGACGTTAACGCACATAATCGCTTGTTCACACCGCGATAATGCGCTTTAACGGCCGGAGAAAAATAAAAGTCGCTATTTAACGCGCATTCGAAAATGCGCATTATCGGGGAAATAACGCGCCTGTACGCCCGTTTTGCGCTCCGCTGGTGTGGAGGTAAATTTTATAATGAGCCTCTAAGGCTCATTAAACGTCTCGTGTGGAGGAGGCCCAAATTAACGAACTGTGGTTGCAGCCTTGACTCTGCCTCCCGCCCAGAGGCCGCTACACCTAGTGACTGTAGCGCTAAGGAGGCAGAAAATGACATTAGACAAAGAAGCTCTAAAAATATCGCTTTGCCTGATTTGTTCAGAAAGTCAAGCCATGGTTTAGGTACTAAACTGAACTGTAGCCTCCCTTGATAATAGATCTGCAATAATGAGAGCTAGACCCTGCTTTTATTACTGGGAGGTGGAATTCTTAAGATCCCACAGCTATTGTTGGTCTTCTTGAATGCATTCAGATGTCTGCGTGATAAATTCAGCCCCCTTTCTAAACCTATCTTAGCTCCAAACCAGGGACTTCTGGGAACTGTAGTTTTGAAAGGTGCTGGGTTGTTTTGTTTTTTAAAACAATAATTCTCTACGGCCTTTGCCATGCTGGCTGGGAATTTTGGGAATTCTAGTCCAACACTTCTGGAGGGCCACAGGTTGGGGAAGGCTGCACAAGGCCATATTTCCAATAGTTCTTTACGCGTGTGTCGGGTGTGTTTGTGTATGAGATGACAGCTAAAATTAGTTTGGATTAGGAGTGTATGAAAAGTCATGTGGTACTTCTAAAGCGAGAGGTGTGGCAACCATAATATCGAAGAAATGTGGTATTAATATTCAAAGTGTAAAGAAAGATAAGAATGGAAGGATCCTTATAATTTACTGTACGATGGAAGGGGAAGAATTCGTGCTGATTAATGTCTATGCTCCAAATGGGAATCAAATTGAATTCTTTAAAGAAGTGTTTGATATGGTGGGAGATTTAGGGAAAAAAAATATTGTGATGGCAGGAGATTTCAATATGGTACTTCATAAAGGGAAAGATAGGGATAACATTATTAGAGATGCTAGAGGTGGGGGGAAGACGGAACTAGCTAAACTAATGGAGAGGAAAGAATTAATGGATGTATGGAGAGTATTAAAAGGAGAAGAGAGGAAATATACCTTTTACTCACCTAGATTTAAGAGTTATTCAAGGATTGATTATATATTTATATCAAAGAATATGCTACCAAACTTAATAGATTGTGATATAGGAGTAATAAAGATCACTGACCATGCATTAATGATGATGGAGATGAAGAGGAAGAAGGATTATAAACAAGCAAAGAGATGGAGATTGGATGGAAGAATTTTTAAAAATAAAAGTATAGTAGAGAAACTAAAAAAGGAAGTGCAGGAAATATGGCAGATAAATGAAAAAGGAGTTAATTCGCAAGGATTATTATGGGATACAATGAAAGCAGTAATAAGAGGGATGTGTATTAGGGAAATGTCCACACTTAAAAAGCAACAGGAAGTACTTAATAAAAACGCTGAAGAAGAGATAAGGAGACTAGAGGAGAGATTAAGAGAGACAAAAGATAAGCGGTTATATGCCCTAATTCAAGCAAAGAAAAAGGAATTGGAGAAAGAAGAAATAGAACAGGTTCAAAAGAACTTGTTGTATTTAAAGAGAGATTTTTTTTGAATACAATAATAGAAATTCCAAAATGCTGGCTAGATCCACGCGGTCAGAGAAGGCTAAGAATATGATAGGGACAATTAGAGATAAATTAGGGAATAGATGTAATTTAATGAAAGATAAATTAACAATTTTTCAGGAATTTTATAAAGAATTATATGCTTCAGAGGCGGTTTCAAAAGATAAGATACAGGAATATGTAGAAAGAAATTGGAAAATAAGACTGGATGATCAAGATAAAGAGAGTATGGAAGCCTTGGTTACTGAGAAAGAAATTGAGGGAATTATTGCAAAACTAAAAGGAGGTAAGTCTCCGGGGATTGATGGATTGGGGCCGGAATTTTATAAAATATTTAAGGATATTTTAATACCTAGATTATTAAAATTATATGATAATATAATAGAAGGAGGAATGACTCCGCCATCATGGGATCAGTCCATGGTTATCTTAATACAGAAGCCAGGCAAGGATTTGACGGATCCAGCATCTTATAGACCAATATCTTTAATAAATCAGGATGCAAAAATATTTTCAGCAATAATGGCTAAAAGAATGGGTTCATTTATTTTTAAATATATAAAAAATGATCAATGTGGATTTATTGTAGGTAGGAAAATGCCGAATTTAATTGGGAGAGTTATAAATATAATAAATATTATTAAAAAAAGGAATTTAAAAGCAGGATTAGTAGCTTTAGATATTTTCAAAGCCTTTGATTGCGTGGAATGGCCAACGTTAAAAATAATATTAAAAACATTTGGGTTTGGACATAAATTTATGGGAGTGATTAATCAGATGTATAAAAATAACAAAGCGGAAATAATGGTTAATGATGGGTTAACGCAACAAATAAATCTAGCTCGAGGAACTAGGCAAGGATGTCCACTTTCGCCGATCTTATTTGCAGTAGTTATAGAAATTTTAGCAAATGTAATTAGGGAAGATGAAAGATTAAAGGGGATAGGTAGTAATGATAAGATTAAAGTGAATATGTTTGCGGATGATACGTTATTGACATTAGAAGATCCCCTAGAAAGCGGGGAGTTGATTCAGAAACATTTGAGAGAATTTGGGGAAATTACAGGATTACAAGTAAA
This sequence comes from Anniella stebbinsi, assembly GCA_029215795.1. NCBI lineage: Eukaryota > Metazoa > Chordata > Lepidosauria > Squamata > Anniellidae > Anniella > Anniella stebbinsi. The sequence goes on from JARDYH010000001.1 coordinate 369,782,855, forward strand.
CTGGGGGAAGTCAGAAATGATGTTGTATAATTATAACAAGGAAGAGATGGAGAAATGTAAAGCTAATTTAGGATTAGGATATAAAAATATAATACGATATTTAGGAGTTAATATAGACAGAGAATTAGATAGATTAGAGGAACTTAATTTTGTAAGGTTAAGAAAAGAGGTAGGGGAGAAATTACAGATATATAGAAAATTAAAATATTCTTGGTTTGGTAGAATAGCGGTTATTAAAATGAAGATATTACCTAAGATTAATTTTTTGTTTAGAATGTTACCTATTAGAATATCAGTAGCTGAGATTAAAAGTTGGCAAAATATGATTAATGCTTATTGTAATGGGGATAAAAGAGCTAGGATAAATAAGGGGTTATGGTATAAGGCTCAAAAGAAAGGAGGTTTAGGACTTCCGAATATTAAGAATTATTATATTGCTAATCAGTTAAGATATGTTATTTATGCTATTATAGGGGAACAAGACTTGGAATGGTTAGAATCGCAAACAGTAGAGATCGAATGTAAACTGCGAAATATATTTTTTACTAAAATGCAAAAGAAAGAATTGAAAGTACTGGACAACCCATTGTTGGAAAATATATTAATGATCTGGGAGAAGTATAGAGGGAAGTTGATACCAGGGGATTCTCCGCTTGCCCCAGTTGTAGTAGTGGGAAACTTCCCAAGAGTATTAAAACCAGAGATAGAAGCGAGTCTGAAAGAACAAGACATTATTAAATTAAGGAACTGGATGGAAAAGATGAAGGATAGTGAGCATATTAAAGACTTATTTAAAGGACAAAAGATAGCGTGGTTCAAGTGTTTGCAATTGTTAAAATGGACACAGGAATGGAGGACAAAGAATAAGGAATGTAGAAATAATACTAGATTTGAAGATTTAATTGAACAATCGTGGGAAAAAGAAGAAGCTAGAGCTAAGAAAGGACTCACTAGTGAGATATATAAAATATTAATAGAGGAAGAATTTCAGGACTCACTTAAGGTTATAAAAGAGGTATGGGAAGAAGATATAAGGGGGAAAATCAATGAAGATAATTGGGGGAGGATATGGAATGGAAGAATGTTAAAGTTATTGTCGATTAGAATTAAGGAGAACTATTATAAGACAGTTTGGAGATGGTATTTAACACTTGTTAGATTTCACCAGATTGATAAAAAATTGCCCAAGAATTGTTGGAGGGGGTGTCAGGAGGTTGGGACATATTTTCATATGTGGTGGAGCTGTGAACAAGTACAAAAATTTTGGGTAAGGGTTTGTAAAGAAATAAGCGATATAATTGGAAGTAGTTTGGAATTAAACCCGAAGTTAGCTCTACTAGCAATATGGGATAGTAGGAACAAGCATATAATAAATAAAGAACTGGTAAACAACCTCCTGGCACCTGTTAGAATACTGATTGCTAAAAATTGGAAAGGGCAACGAAGTTATACAATAGAAGAGTGGTATAAAGAAATTTGGGATTTAGCTTTGAATGATATGTTGACTTGTAAAATGAAAATAAAGAGGGGAATGTCCAGGAAGAGTGATTTTGGGGAAATATGGACTCCCTTTTTGAATTATGTTTTAAGTTCGGGAAAGGGACAATTGCCTTCAAAAGAATCATTAAAATTTTGGAAAGAGGATGAAGGATTATGAGATGGTCTTGGATGGGGGGGGGTGTGCACAGGGGGTAGTCGAGGGGGGAAGTTTGTTTTATTTTATATTATTGTTTATATTATGTGTATGTGTATGTTGAAATCAATAAAAAAAATATTAAAAAAAAATATTAAAAAAAAATTAGTTTGGATATCCGCGTCATGATTCACTGTCATCTCATGATGAGTCTCTGTGTCCCTATGATCACGTGGAGCAGTGTCGTGGAGTCCTGGAACATAGTGGATTATATTATTATTATTATTATTATTATTATTATTATTATTATTATCATCCCACCTTTTGCCCAATGCTGGGCCTCAAGGCAGCATTACAAAATTAAAACATATACAGTTAAAAGTTATACATAGGAGATATACAAAAGTTAAATATAAATTAAATAGGTTTCAATATTAAAACATTTCAACATTTTAAATACATATTAAAATTTAAAATTAAAAGTCTTAAAACGTAATGGGGGTCCACGTTATTCTCCAAAGGCCTGCCAGAATAAGAAAGTTTTAGCCTGCCTCCGGAAACACATCAAGGAGGGAGCCAGTCTAGCTTCCCTGGAAGCAGCCACCGAGAAGGCCCTTTCCCGCATTTCCACCAGATATTCCATTTTAACAACAACAAAGCTTGCAGCCCTTTACACACCCACCTGAAGTCAGTGGGGATTACTTCTGAGTAGACCTGTACAGGGTTGCATTGTAAAGGTAAGGAAATACCTTGGCTTTCTTTAGAGAAATGAATGAAACAGCCCAGTTGGCTAACAACAAGTTATAAAATTCGACATAATAACACAGGTATTGGGTAACGGCATGCCCAGAAGAGCAATCGCTTACTAACATTGCTGCCCAGCTTTACTAACCCTGGCAGTTAATGAAAGGGATGGTGTGTTGAGGGCTTCCTTCTGCCCGGTCCCCAGGGCTACAGGTGCGGGCGTGTTTGTGCTTGCAAAGAAAATGTTTTAAAATTGACTGGGTTAGTGATGCAAAACAAATACTTCACCAAAGGGTAAATAAAGGAGACTTTGCAGACTAGAACCACCGGGACACAAAATACAGAAGCCCGGGGCTTCTTTCTCTCCTCTTTTCCATCTGCAGCTCACATTTTTGTAGTAAAAGTTGAAGCTTCTGCAACGCGAACAAAGAGAAAGCAGAGGCAGGCAGCCTATCTGGCAAAGGAAGGCAAAAGTGCTACAAAGGTGTGGGTGGCTGAGGCCTGGAGAGTTGGGCCTAAAGCAGCCTTCCCCAAACTGGTGCCCTCCAAGTGTGTTGGACTAAAACTCCCATAATTCCCAGCTCGCTGGAGGTTGCAGAAGGCTGGCCTAAAGTCTCAGGTTTAAAGCATCTGGGGGTGTGGTTGAATCCAGTTCGGTCATTGCAGGCCTCCCACTCTATAGGTACAGCAGGTGTATCAGCTACCCTGCCCCCTGGATGGTGAGAGCTTGGCCACCGTTTTCCACGCTGTGGAAACCTCCCGTTGAGAGTACTGCAAAGCGTTGTATGTGGGGCTTGTTTTCATCACGGTTACCAGCAGGATCCCCACAGCCTCTTAGGGCATTTTAACCCATTTCAAAGGGGACACCCTTTTAAAATCTTTCAATCCCTCGCTTTTTGCGCCACATTCCACCCCAGTCTCCGCCGCTTGACATCCGTAATCACTCTCTCCAAGATATCCATTCGAGAACTACTCCTCTTCTTCTTCTTCTTCTTCTTCTTCTTCTTCTTCTTCTTCTTCTTCTTCTTCTTCTTTAAATTTTGCTCCAAACACCACTCACGTCTCCTCCCTTTGCAAGCAGAAGTCTCACGTCTCGCGACGTCTCGTCTGAGACCGATCTAACTCCGCTTCCATTTGGATGTCAGTGACGCAGATAGTTTCTTCACGTGTGGTGTTCTAGTTGTTTGCGTTGTATCCAGCATGTTGGGCTTGTTTGGAAGGCTCTTTGGAAACTTTTTTTAGTCCAAAATGCAGCTGCTGGGTTGCTAACTGGGACGGGCAGGATGGAAACATTCCTCATTGGTTCTGGAAGCAATTTCTCTGGCTCCCACTCTATTTCTGAGCCCAATCCAAAACACTGGTCCTTTCCTTGATAGTTAGGGATCACCACGTGATGCAGTAAGGGCTGCTCATTTGGGTGGCTTTAAAAGGGGACTGGACAAATTCATGGATGATAAGGCTATCAGTGGCTACTGGTCCTGATGGGCATATGCTACCTCCAGTATCAGAGGCAGTATGCTGGGGAACATGGGCAGGAGGAAGCTGTTGCACTTATGTCCTGCTTGTGGGTTTTCCCGTGGGCAGCTGGATGGCCACTGTGTGAATGAATTTATTTATTTATTGCATTTCTATACCGCCCAATAGCCGGAGCTCTCTGAGCGAATTACAAAAATTAAATCCATAAAAACCATTCAAAATATAAAACAACAATAGTATAAACACATAATTTAAAATGCAGTATAAAAGCACGACCAGGATAAAAATCGAGCAGCCATGCAGAAATTAATGAGGATTTAAAATACAAATTTAAACAGCGAGTTTAAAAACTAAACTGAAGAACTGTGAAAATACTGTGAAAATAAAAAGGTCTTCACCTGGCAACTGAAGGAGTATGACGTAGGTGCCAGGCGAACATCTCTGGGGAGCTCATTCCACAGCTGGGGTGCCACAGCAGAGAAGACCCTTCTCCTGTTAGCCACCTGTCTCACTTCCTTTGACAGGGGCTCACGGAGAAGGACCCCGGAGGATGATCTTAGGGTCCGGGCAGGTACATATGGGAGGAGGCGTTCCTTCAGATAACCTGGCCCCAAGCCGTTTAGGGCTGTGAATTTTAACATCAGCACTTTGAATTGGGCCTGGACTTGGATCAGCAGCCAGTGAAGTTGGAAAAGGACTGGAGTAATATGGTCTCATTGGCCAGTCCCCGTTAACAGTCTGGCTGCCCTGTTTTGTACCAGTTGAAGTTTCCGGACCATTTTCAAAGGCAGCCCCACGTATAACGCATTGCAATAATCCAGACGAGAGGTTATCAGAGCATGGATAACTGTAGCTAGGCTGGAGTAGATGGACCCTTAGGTCCCTCTTCTAATGGGATCCGAGGGAGATACCTGAAGGAGTGCATTCTTCCACATGAACCTACCTACCAACAAAAGGAAGTACTTCTTCATATAGCGCATAGTTACACTATGGCATTTTCTGCCCAAGAAATGGTGACCTCCACAAACCCAAATGGCTTTAAAAGGGGACTGGACAAATTCATGGAGGAGAAGGCTATCATTGGCTGCCAGGCATGATGGCTATATGCTACCTAATATGTACTAATCATGCCTTTCCGTTTTGCTGCTCCTTAATTTGTTTTTACTGCAGTTGTTTTAATGCTGTGCTTTTAATGACGTGTTCTTAATATTGTATCTAAATTTATTTTTACCCTTGTGAACCGCTGAGGGATTTTCCTCTATTCAGCGCTATACAAATGCCACAAATACATAGATAAATAAATAAATGCCCCTAGGATTAGAGGCAGAATCTTCTAAATGTCAGTTGCCGGAGAACACAGGCGGGAAGGTGCTGTTGCGTTTATGTTCTGCTTGTGGTTTTCCCAGAGGCCTTTGGTCTGATCCAGTTGGGCTCTTCTTCTACTGAGGTCATCATCGGAGGACATCTCCAGGTGCCCCCACGGTCAATGGTGATGTGGGTGGCAGCTGTGGGGAGGGCTGTTTGTGTTGTATGGACATCGACTGATATGTCTTATCAGCGTCCGGTAAAGACCTATTGTTCTAGGCCTTTTAAACTCCGGTTGACCCTGAGGTGGCTTCTCCTACTGCCATGGTTTTTATTGCCTGTCTGCTTTTATTGGATACTTGCTTTTATTTAATCATCTGATTTATGGTTTCATTTGTGTGTGTGTGTGTATGTGTGTGGGCGTGGGCATGACTGCTAGCCACCTCAGAAATAGTAATACTTGAAGGGCAGGGTATGATTCCCCCTCCCCCAAATGAAATAAGTGAATAAATAAGTCAATACGAAAGCGACAGGGGATGACTGCCATGGAACGAAAGCCAGAATTCTTTGTGTCTTGAAGCGCAGGGTTTGTGGACGTTTCACGTTTTTGAACGTTTCCTGTCTTTCCCAACCTGACTATCCCAGATTCTAATTTTGGATCATACGCAATCGCATTCTTGCCAGGTCTTCAGTTATCCGTTGGAGCATGCAAGGGATGTAATGCTGATTTTTGACTTGACTAGAATGCCTCGGTTCTGGATCTCATTTTTCTGCCACTGCAACTGCTGCCCTCCAGGGCGTTTTGGGCGAGCTCCGCTGTCCCGTAAAGAAGAAAATGTGAGTCCACAGTGTGTCAGACAACAGGGACAGCGTGCCAGCCCTTGTCCTAGGCCTCCTGAGGCCTCAACACCTCATGACCTAGGAATAATCTGGTTGTCCAAGGGGGAGAGGGGCTCTGCCATCCGGTGAACATCCTCTAAATAATTTGGTAGGCAGAGATTATTTCTGGCCCAAAGTGTGATCTTGGCATTGGCACACAAATGTAGTTCTAGGACGAAACCACACCTAGGAGAGCTGCATTCCATGTCGTATCGGAAGCCGGTGGGCTGCAAATTCTTGTGAGCCACTCAAGGGGATGACCTTGGTCTGGCTCTCAAAAACAGGGGTTGTCTATTTAATTATCTTCCGGTACATCGGAATGTCTCTGGCATATAGTAGCAGGCTGTGCGACATGGATTCTGATGAGCCAAAGCTAATTTCTGTTGATAGGTCCTTGCCTTGCCCAGCATGGGCACCTGCGGGATTTCAGAGGCCAACAGAATTCACTACCACAAGATGTGGTGATGGCCACCAATTTGGATGGCTCTAAATTGGCGTTGAATTTATTCCTGGAAGAGATGGCTATCAATGGCTACTTGTCCTGATGCCTATGTGCTACCTCCAGGATCAGAGGTGGTATATCTATGTACACCAGTTGCTGGGGAACATGGGTGGGAGGTTACTGTTTCACTCATACCCTGCTTGTGAGTTTCTCATTAGGGCAGCTGGTTGACCACTGTGTGAACAGAATGTTGGACTAGATGGACCCTTGGCCTAATCCAGCCTCAGGGGCTCCTCATATGTTCTTAAGAGGCAAAGTTGGGGTTCCACTAAAATAATTTTGGCCAAGAGCGCAGCAAAATCTCTGGAGCCAGACCTCCCTCTTGGCTCTCCATCTGTCCTTTAAGCTGCTACTGACAGGGATATGCAATCCCTATCCAGGGCATCCTGCCATGGTTTTATGGATAATGCGGTACCCTTTTTAAAGATGTCGCCGCCTTTTTATGTCCTTCCGCGGGAAGATGGTGCAGTTCCGGCAGGCCTACCCAGTTGAATTTTAAGATGTTTTTAGTGATGTATTAGTTTTGTTTGTTTTAATGTTTTATCTATTTTATGGTATTTATATTTGTTGTTGCTCCCCGCCTCGATCCGGAGGGAGAGGCGGGTTAGAAATAAATAAATAAATAATTATTATTATTATTTATTTATTTATTTGTTTGTTTGTTTGATGTATTTAAAAAGGATAAAGGAGAGGAAAAGGCAAGGGGAGCCTATCTTAGTGCTGCAAGGTGGGTGTAAATATTTCACCACCCGACAATTCCAAGCTTAGAAATCCAGAGCTCCTCTTTCCACTCCCACCACCCCCATCTGAGTGTGCGTATTCGTAAGGAAAGTCAATATGAGGGCTTCCCCCCCCCCCCCGGTCCTTGTGGAAAAGTCTTGCATCTGATGCCGATGAATAACAAAGCACCACCTCTGGCAAAGGCTGGTTGCGGGGGGGGGGGGGGGTTTGAGCCGTCAGGCTGGTGCAGAGGGCGGGGATGGTTCACAGGGGTGCACAGCATTCCGCCCCATGAAGTCTTATTCCATGCATTTCAATGGACACAGCCCCGGGTGCTCTGATCGCCTCTAGGGTCCGGCTGCTGGATTCCTCTGACATCGAGAACACTCCTGCCCTTTGAATGCCCTGGGGGGCTACTCATTTTGACTTGAGCCAGAAAATCCATATGTAGCAAAGGGCACTGCGGGTGAAGGGGCGGCCGCTGCATCGCTCCCCTTCCTCCCTTTCAGATGTGCTCAGGGGGAGGAGGAGACAGAGGGGTACATGGGGAAAATGATTCCCTCCTTAGTGTTTTCTTCTATCTTTCATATCTCTCTTGCTTGATGATGATGATGATGATGATGATGTACCTTACAGCTATCCCCTTTCCTGGTTGTTCCCCCAACTGGATGGTTCCTGGCGGCCTTACCAGCCTGCCCTTGGGTCTGGTGCTGCTGCTGCTGCTGAATGCCAGGTTGATCCAAAACAAAAGCTCCCTCATCCATGATTTGATTGTGGATCAGGGGGCTGACCTGGTGCGTATCACTGACACCTGGCTGGGGGAACCCGGAGAGGTTTATTTATTTATTATTGCATTCAATCTTTTAATTTTTGTAAACCGCCCAGAGAGCTTCGGCTATGGGGTGGTATATAAATGTAAATAATAATTAATAATAATAATATCCCACCTTTTTTCCTCCAAGGAACCCAAGGCAGTGTACATAATCCTCCTCCTCTCCATTTTATCCTCACAACAACAACCCTGTGAGGTGGGTTGGGCTGAGAGTCTGTGACTGGCCCAAAGTCACCCAGTAGGTTTCCATGGCTGAGTGGGGACTAGAACCCAGATCTCCCGACTCCCAGTCCAACACTTTAGCCACTACGCCACACTGGCTCTCCCAGCTGTGCCCTCCTGGGTACTTGGTGAAGCACCAGTACAGACTCTAAATGATGGGAGGGGAGATTGCCATGGCCTATAAGAATACGATCCCCGTCTCTAGGCTTCCTGTTCATTTGAGTGCAGGTCTTGAATGTCTCTACTTTGTGTTAGATACTCAGGACAGGTATGATATTCTGCTGGTGTACCACCCACCCCGCTACCCATCAGACTCCGTGCCTGAGCTGGGAGAGGCGGTTTTGGATTGGGCGTAGGGGGACCCCTAAGATGATGGCTCTGGAGGACCTCTACTTCCATGCTGAGGCTGCTATATCCTGAGTGGCTCAGGATTTATGGCCACCAAGACAACCATGGGGCTATCTCAAGATGTCATTGGCTCAATGCATGTAAAAGGACACACGCTTGATCGGGTTTTCTCAGTGGGGCAGGAGGATGGTGATCTGAAAGTGGGGGAATTAACAGTTATCTAGGGATGGACAGACTCACCCTGATCCGGATCCGTCGGGCGCCCAGCAAGCTGCTGCTGCCGCCCGTGGCACTGCAAGCACGTGGTTCTGCGAGCACCCGACACAGTAGCGGGGCTGACCGTCCTCATCCGGAGCCTCCATTGTGCGCAACAGTGGCAGCTCTGGAAATTGCGTGTTTCCCAAGTTGCGTAAATGGCGGCCACAAAGGGTTTCAGGTTTCAGGCAGGCGGCTTTCGAGCTCGACTTAGAGATGCCAGGGGCCAAACCCGGGAGCTTCTGCATGCAACGCAGAGGCTCTACGCTGCTGAGGCCCATCTATGGTCTTCCAGTGGGAGGCAAGCAGAAGGAGGAAGGGAGGAAGGGGTCTGGAAGGAGAACGGCTCATTCCTTCGCGTTTCCTCGGATCCTTCGCCTGCTCGCACACTCCTCTCCAGACGCTTCCACTCAGTGGAAGAAAAGGGAGGGCAAAACAGTGGCCAGCCTTTCGCTGAGGCTTTGCCCCCATCTTCCTACTTAAGCCCACCCCCATCTCCGCTCAGAGTGGCTCCATGGAAAGTAGAGCCTTAGGGACGCAAGCAGTGCTGGCGGGCACATGTTTTAGATCCCCACTGGAAGCTACATGACCGACATCTGGGGAATCTGGTTGAACCCTATTCTTACTTTTGCACATTGGTCTAGTCCTCAGTGAGGTGGTAGATCCCTGTGTGGGCTGTACCACTTCAGTCTGGAAAGGTAGGCGCGTGTGATTTGAATACTATGCCATGGCAGGCAGGGCCGTGTGGAGCTGGCAATATGCCCAGGCCAGATGGGAAGTGTGTGCCCCCCCAATTCAAAAAAGGAGGACAACGTGGCCACCCCAGGGGGCATGCCGACCAACATGTCCGTTCTACATAACACCTTCATATTAAACCCATTCTACAACACCTCAAGGCACCTATATTCCCGCCCCACATGCGGCATATGGCCCTCTGGAGCTTGTAGTCTGACCGTGGTCTTCACGACGGACGGCTTCTGTGCTGTTTCCACAAGGCGGGCTCCTCGCTTCTCTACGAGCCGCTGACGCAACGGAAGCAGGAGCGTAAGCTGGGGGAGACCTCCTCGTGGGAGTGCCCCCCCTCAAAATCATGGGCCCCGGGCCAACTGGACCCACTGGACCCCCTCTGCACGGCCCTGATGGCAGGATGTGTGTGTGGGGCAAGTAGAAGGTCAGGGAGAAGGCAAGATTTGTAACCTCCTTCTTCCTGATATCTAGTGTTATGTAGGACAGTGGTGCATAATCTGCAGTCTGCAGGACATATGCAACAGCCCCCCTGTGAAGGCTTTAATTGCAGCACCCCACATAGGTGTCCTGAACCTCCCTCCCCCCCACTGCTGAATTTCCTCTCATGGGTCTGTGCCAGGATCACTGGTGTGCATGGACGTGTGTGTACGTTGCTCCTGACCCAGCATGATGTGTGGCTCTCAAGGTCGATAAAGTTGCGCACCCCTGCCGTGGAAGTTTACAGTGGAGGCTGGTGGCTCCGATGTCAGTGGGGCAGAGAACCTGCTCCGGGTTTCAGTCAGAACCTGTGAGAACTAGGGGTGTATGAATTGTGTAAAGATCTGTTCCGTCGGTGTTTCACGGATTGTCAGTCACCTTTTGTTCCCTTGTCCACCCACCTATGGAGTCATGGGGGGGTTAGTTTCCAAATTTGCACACGTACGAATTTGCACAACTGCAAATTTGCACAGATTTGTGCACGCAAACATGTGCAAATTCTCCCCCAAATGTGCATTTTCACGCTTTAGCCCATACAGGAAATGCACATTTTTGGCCAGATTATTATTATTATTATTATTATTATTATTACACAGTTTTCTGCAGCGAAATTTGCGCAAATTTCCCGAAGGTTAGAAAAAACAAGTCCACAGACTCCACCTGACAGGGGAGAAGCCCGTCTGCTGCAGAACCTGCAGGTTGAATTTGTAAAAACCTGAACTCATTTGGTTCCATTGAGCAGGGGGTTGGACTCGATGGCCTTATAGGCCCCTTCCAACTCTACTGTTCTATGATTTTTTTATTCTGTGTGATCAGTCAGAACTCCAGCTTAGAGAGCTCCTTTAGAGTTCTCACTGGTTCTGACTAAAACCTGGAGTGGATGCACCGCCCCACTGGAATGGTTTGTGTTGTTTTTAATGGAGGACATTTGGTCTTGTACCACAAAAGGCTGCAGCCTTGATGTAGGTTTATGGCCACCTCGGAGAGAACCAGACCATGTACTCCCTGGCAGAAGATTCTCGTTCGGCTATTTTTAATGGTGTGCCCTACTGCAGATGAGAGAGCCGGAGGTGGGTGGGGAGAGAGATAATTACTGGAATAAGGGGATCCTGGCGTTGGTTAACATAACTTTCTTTGCAACGTTAGCTGAAGGAAACCTGGCATAGATCAAGCAGGCAGGTCTATTGTCCCAGTGTCCTTGCAATTTCCCGAAATCTCTCCCAGCACACACGCAAACACCCCTGTGGGGTAGCTTCTCTCCGCTTTAGAGAAATCCAATTGCACGCGGCTGGAATAAAATGAAACCTACCCACTCCCAGCCCCCCACCCCCATTTCTCTCCAAGGCCAGGCGAGAAAATGAAGGGGGCAGAGAGTATCCACCAGAGCTAACATGCCAGAGAGAGGCTGTAGGCTAGCAGTTGCCAGCAGCCCGGCTTTAATGGCGATGATAAGGTTTGCTTTTGTTCTGGCGGCTCTTATTTAATCAACCTCTCTCGTTCCTGATTCTTCCTATCTGGGCACTTCATCGTGCAGCTTTCATGTGCGGGCTCCCAGCTGCAGGAAACCTTGTTAAAATTGCCTTGTTCAAACACACGCCTGCCTTCTTGTGCTCCCCCCGGGGTGTGCGATATGCATGGATGGGGTGTACGTCCAGGGGAAATGTGGCGGGGTGTGGGGACGATATCAAAGGGTTCCTGGTCCTGTGTATTTTATAATTCATTGCATAGCTAAGCTGCCGAATGCATTTCTACTAACAAGCTCTGAGACAGAATGTGTATAGAAGGGATATTCAGCATGACGCTGGAGAGGGTCGGTCCAGGCCTCCAGTGGGTTTCTCTGCAAAATCTAATGTGTACCTAGCAAAGAGGGTTTTTTTCCTGGTCCCTTACTGTTGAATTCTTGCTGCTGCTTCTTCTTCTTCTTCTTCTTCCTCTTCTTCTTCTTTTCTAATTCCTCATCAAAACTCTCTCAAAATCAAATGCAATAGCTGCCATTTAATCATTGCCTTCATCGTCAAGTCATGGCTGCAACACATGGCAAAAAAGAGTCCCCTTATATATCTATAAAACATCGTCTAAAGAAAACTAAAAATCTAAGCCAAAGTCTCATTTTTTCCCGTTTATCTGAGTACCTTGCTCATTTTAAGACCTCATTTTGTCCCAAGTACTGAGCACGGTCCATCAATCTGAACGCAATGTCCCATTTTGTACGAGCGACCAATCATGAGTTAATTAATTAACCCATGATTGGCCAGGGCCATGCAGGAGCAAACGAGCGTGTTGCTTTCTGCCTGCTTGCTGCTTCTGCTTCATTTCCCTTTTCATAAACATCCCAGGAAAGCCCCATTCCTGGGTTGTTCGATGTGTGACGTGCGGACCCGCAATACTAGGTTTTTGAGGGGGAGACAACCCAGAATTTCAACCCGTGATTTGCTGTTGTAAGTGCAGAGTGATGAGTTCTACATATGCTTGAAATGCAAAATGTGTTTTTGGAACTGAGACAAGGGAGCTTACTCTGCAGGTGGGTTGGCTGGTTCTTGGAAGTCAAAAGCTCATGAAGTGGGGGGGGGCGTTGTGAGGGAGCTGCTGAGGTCAATTGTAAGCCTGGCTGTGTTGGGGAACACCCCCCCTCCCAGCTCTGAATGACTCTGAAGCTCCTGATTAAGATGATCTGCGTAGACATTGGGAAGAACAATATAAATAGAGAGATTTTGTCAAGGCTGAGCAGAGAGATCCTGGAAGAACAGGAAACTCAGCAAACATAATTTCCTAAGCTCTGCCCACCATGCTTGCCTGATATCTAAATATAAGATCTTAATGCTTGACAGTTTTTTTGGGTTAAGACAAATACGAACTTTAATTTTAATAAGAAATATGCTGGCCACCATTTCTATTCTGCTTCTAATCAACCTTATTGCATGTTGTGATGTGTCTTGCTTTGTCATTTCAAAGTTTTGTGATTCTTTAGCACTGTTTGAGCAATGAATGTATATTTTGTGGTTCCATTTTGTGTGGTCTAGTTTGAGAGGCGCTTCAGGGACTGCTAGCTGTCAAATAATTCTTGACGCCCAAAGCACTCAGCTGGGATTTATACGTCCGTTGCTGAGTGAGGTCTGTCATATGAACACAGTTTTCTTTCTTGGTCAGGTGAGTCACAGACACACCTGTTAATGAATGGGAAACAAGCTAGTTGAATGGAACAAGAATGGTTCACCCGTGTCTGTGTGGGAGAAAGTGGTTTTGCAATGCTTAGTCCAAATGGTTTTTATTTTATTTTATAAATTTATATATCGCTTACCATATTGTAAAAATATCTCTAAGCAGTTTCCAAAGATACATTAAAATATATAAATATGTACTTATTAATAATATTAATTTATACTAATAATAAATATTATTATCAATAATATTATTGTTAAGATTACTATTTAATATATAAATATGTACTTATTATATATAATGTACTTATTATTAATATTAATTGCCATAATCATATTTATATGCCACTTTCCCCCTCTTGCAATCACCCCAAAATGGATTACATGGTTCTCCACCTCCTTTCCATTTTTGTCCTCACAACAACAACCTTGTGAGGTAGGTTAGGCTGAGAGTCACTGACTGGCCCAGAGTTATCCAGTGAGTTTCATGGCCAAAAGGGGACTAGAACCGGGGTCTCTCCAAATTCCCAATCCAGTACTCTAACCACTACACCACACTGGGTTGGCAGTCCAGTAGCAACTGCCCTAAGTGAACAAATACTCTTAGATGGTGTAAGACAGCTTCCTTTCTTCCTAAAACCATTTTATTCTGACTTGGGTTATGAATAGCTTGGTTTGAAGTTTTCTCGTTTTATTGGGTACTAGCGAATAATATCTCCTACATAGAGTAGACTCATTAAAATGAATGAGACTTTAGTTAAATTTAAGTCCCATTCGTTTCAATGGATCTAACTCTATGCAGGATAACGTTGGATGCTTGCCCCTTGTGTTTGAATTTGTTTTATTGCTTATTTTTATATTAAAAAACAACAAAGAGGCTTGTGTTAGCCTTCTGTAAGCTGCCTTGTGGACACATCTGGGTTGAAAAGTGTAGTAAAAGTATTTTAAATTAAAGGTAAACAAGCAATATTTCAATTGATCTTGAATTTTGGCTTAGTGGAAACTAAGAGAATGAATGAATGAATGTGTGTGTGAGAGAGAGATAGAAAGTTGTAAGTTTGCAGGAGTCATTTGATCATTTCGGAGCTCCCTTAGGCAAGTCCCGCCGACCTGCTCCCCTCCACAAATGACTGTTTCCGTTTGTTTTGAGTTGTCCCAGAAGCCCCAAATCACCATTGCCCAAGTGGTGGGGCCTGCTTGTGCAATGGAATTGGTGGGGCATAATTGAACCAGGGAGGGCGTACGTGTCCTGTTGGATTCAGCCCTTAGAAACTGTGAAATTGGAAGGGACCAAACAGTTACGTTTTCAGCCCTTACTGCAAAGTCGGAGGAACTCTCCACCCACTGCTGCTCCCAGATCAAAGATACTCCTGACCAAATCACTCAAGGTTTCTTCTTACATGTGAGCTAAGCCCTAACGCTGCTGCGGAACAATACCCATGCAGTCACGTCTGTACTTAACGTCTTGGGTTCCATCTCACACCTGCAGATTCTTCACCAGAAGCCCAACCCAAATACATCAAGGGCGGGAAACGCTATGGAAGGCGATCCGTGCCAGAGTTCCAGAAACCCGTGGAGGAGTTTGCAGAGGTGACGGTGATTGACCCTCTGAACGAGGAAGCTCAGCCCTCACGCATCTCCAACGATGGCTGTGATGAGGTACAGATTTAATAGCAACCTTGTTGGATAAAAAGAGGCAAGTTTGGAGCTACAATTGGGTGGGTTGGTGGGTGGGTGGGAGAGGAAGCTCCTGGTATGTAACGAAAGTAGTTGTGTGTTTATCATCTCTGATCACTGTGTCGAATTTATCTCAAGACAGAACAACATCCACACTCCCTTAAGTCCTGCCGTTTTATATTATGGCTTGTTTGTTTATTTCTGGATAAGTTTTAGAAGGAAAATACTTCGGAAGCAATGTGTTTAAGCAGTGTTTGTTGTGTGTGTGTGTGTGTGTGTGTGTGTGTACATGCACACAGGTGGGCATCCGGCAGCATGTTGGCACACAGCTGACGATGTGGCTGGAATAGCTGGCAAAGGATTCGGTCAGCCTTCCCCAGCCAGATGTCCTCCAGATGTGTCAGACCACGATCCAACACTTCTGGAGGACACCAGGTTGGGAAAGGCTGGGTTCGGTTGTGGAGGGACGAGGAAAATTTTGAGGGCAAAGCAGCATGGAAGAGACAAAACCCTCCAGCAGGGTTCAGAGTAGGTTTCGGTTCAAACGCAACGAATCACGGGGGAAGCACAGATTGCAGGGCACAGCTGAGGAACTCTTGAGTCACACTCCTGACTGGCCTAACTAGCAGCACAGCCTCTTCCTGTTTTCCTGTTACGGGGGCTGCTGGGAGGCAGTAGCTGAAGAGAAGAGAGGGCAGCTCGGTGGTCCCAGGCAGAACTCCGCCTCAGTTCAGTTTCCCTGGCGTTGAGCCGCTGATTTCCACAATAGTGAAAAGCTTTAGAGAAGGGGTGGGGCACCTGTGGGAGGTCAATTTTGCCCCCGGACACCCACGTCATGGGCTGTGGGGCACTGCCTCAGTCTGCAGGGTGCCCTGAAAAAATAAAACGAATCCGTGGTTTGCCGCCAAAATTCAGCAACAAGCTGCTCCATGGTGGTTACAGAGTGCTGAAAGTGTCAAATTTGACATGTAGGCAGGCTAAATTTAACCCTTGTGGCACTCCATAGCACTGCAGGTGCTGTTGGTTTGGGGGGGGGGGTTCTAACCATTCCCCACACACACACTGCTGAATTGGGTGGTGCTGCGTGGGCCACAGTTTTGTTTTCCCAGCCCTGCATGCTAAACGACTCCGCTTGGAGAACCAAAGGGCACAAACATGACCTCATATTTCAACCAGTTCCCTCCTCCCACTGTGTCGCCTCCTATCTAACCTCCCACCGCCCAACCGCCCCCATATGTGTCTTAGTAGAAGAATGGCTCCACCAGTAGGAATCAAGATGGGTTTGCTTCAGCTCTGGCATGTGAGCAACATGGCACGTTCCCCAAAGTTGTTACATTCTTTGCTCACTACCAGGATCTTTAAAAATCAAACTATCTGTTCCGCGGCTGTTGCCTGCTTTCCACACTGCACACATTGTTTTCTGTCCTGGCTTGTGATGACAGAGCCGCTTTCCCACCACGGCGTGTTCCAGATCCTTGTGCCTTGTTGCCGTCTTCCAGTCTCCGCGGCCAGTATTTTTTTGACTTTTGTTGCAAAGACAGTAGCAGCAGCAGCAGCAGCAGCAGCAAATAAAACAGAGAGGTCTGTTTTCCTCCCGTGCCTCTCTTTCACTCCCGAAGAGTCCGCATGTATGGCAGGGAACATTCTAACCAGAATCCCCAAAGTTTTGAATCTGAGAAGGGTCCTGCTGGATCGGACCAAAGGCCTCTGTAGTCCAGCATCATGTGGCCAACCAAATACCTATGAGAAGTCCTAATGCTAGACATTTATTTATTTATTTATTTATTACATTTCTACACTCTCCAATTGCCCAGGCTCTCTGGTCAGTTTACAACAATTAAAACCATAAAATACAGCACAATATTGACATACTGGCTGCGTTCAGACAACACAATAATCAATGGTGGGTTAATAGTCAACTCCACGGTTGGTTATCGAGGAGGTACTCCCCACACAACATGATTATAATTAAGCGTGGAGGGGATTAAGGACAGCATCGAATTGATTATTAGTCAACAGTGTGTTTGATTGACACATCCCCTGTCCTCTCTTTCCGCCCCTCAGTCCTCCTGCTGGTATCCCACCAGCCATTGCGAGTTCTGCTGGCTGGACTAGAGTGCCAGCCACCGCTTTGGTTGCTCTTGCCAGGGGACTCTGTAGTCGCTAGAAATAACCACCTATGTGCAATGAAACTGTCAACAGTGACATATGATATGATAACCAACGGTTGTTCAAATAATCAACTCTGCACAGCGTTGAGTATTTGCATTGGTTATTTCAGCCGGATAATATTTTATTTATTTATTTATTTATTTATTACATTTGTATACCGCCCCATAGCCGAAGCTCTCTGGGCGGTTTACATAGAATAACCGACTGTGGTATGAAAATGTCCTGAATATAAAACTCTTAAGAGTTTAAAAATACTATATAAAACCAAAGTAAAAGCCAGCAGCACTTACGGGAAAGCCAGGTAAAAAGGTGCGTTTTCAGGAGGAATTTAAAAGATGTCACATTTTCTGCCTCGCGAACTGTGCAACGTGAGAAACATATCTCCTCTCCTTTAATTTTTAAAAGTTACAAGTTCCTTACAAGTAGGCGTTTGCCCAAGAGAATTCACCCTCACTGAGAGGGTCTCTTCCCTTGCAACCATGCATAGATTTGTTTTTACTGACCCAAGGATAGGAATGCATCATCACATGACCAAAAGAAATGCACACCCAATACGCAAGGTTTAATGCTTTAATTTCCACACACAGCAAGCACATCACAAAGCATTGAATAGTTCCTGTCTAACTTTCCTATCTCTCACTAAATGAATAGACAGGGCGTATTTTCCATTTAATCAAACTACTTCCATAAACTATGGAATTTGCTTCCACAGGATGCAGTGATGGCCACCAAGTTGGACGGCTTTAAAAGGGGATTAGACACATTCATGGAGGATTAGACTATCAATGGCTACTTGTCCTGATGGCCACTAGTATGCCTATGTACACCAGTTCCTGGGAACATGACCAAGAGGATCTTCCTACACTCATGTCCTACTTGTGGGCTTGCCAAAGACAGCTGGTTGGCCACTGTGTGAACAGAATGCTGGACTAGATGGACCTTTGGTTGGATCCAAAATGGATCTTTTCATGGGGCCATTTCCATGCCATGGCCTGGCCTTGTTCATGGAGTTTTATGGGGGTGGAGCAGACCTCGTAATCCTCCCATGTTTTCCCAATACTTCTTTTGTTTGTTTTCTTTCCATGAAAAATCCTTTCGGGGGGAAAAAAAAGACAGAATAGCTGCACAATGCCTTTTGACTGGTCGGACCACTTCCTCTGGAAGCACCCAGGGCCTCTGGTAGCCATTGATAGCCTCAACCTTCAGGAGAATGACTGTATGGAAGTTCAGCAGGAAAGGAAGGTTACACCTAGGGAAATTGCTGTGCTCTCCGCTGCTTACGGCAGCCGTACTTTTATGTCCCCAAAGGCTTTTACTTCAACTTATCTGACTATTTGCTTGGGTGGCAACTGGGTTACAGCTGGGAAGAAGGTGAGGGGTGAAGATCCCAAGGCGACAAGCGAGTACCAAGGAAAAGAAGGGAGCGACAAAGCCAGCTGGGAAAAGTATATTTATCATTTATCTCATACATTGATAGACCGCTTGACTATATCTAAAAATATATCTCGAAGCGGCTAGCTGTGACCCTCACCCACTTTCTATGGCCACCTTTTCATCCATGTCCCCGCCATTTGGTGAGTGTCTGACTAGTAAGAACATACGTATTTGGCCTGGCAAAACAAGCATGGAAGCATCATAACAGCCTGCCTGCAGACCGTCCGGCTCACTCTGGATAGTCCACGTTGCCCTTGCAATGAACAGCTTGTCTCGTTCTGGCCTGCATGTGGAGCCCCCTCCTTTCTGGCTCGGCTGTTCAGCCAATCACATGATTCTTTCCTCAGATGCCAGAAGAACAATGGCTTGATTCTATCTGGTGCATGTAGCATTTTCCCAACCGACTGGCACGTTTTGACCCTGCGTGCCCAGGGCTGAGAATCCCAGCTTCTGAATGAGTGAAAGCTGGTAATTACGTTGTGGCTGCGATTTGGCCTTCTTGCCTGATGAAAATGTGTCTTCTGGAGGAGCGGTGGAGGAGGAGAAAGAGGAACAAGACATCCTTTCAGGTGGATTCCTGCATTGAGCAGGGGGTTGGACTTGATGGCCTTATAGGCCCCTTCCAACTCTACCATTCTGTGATACTATGATCCCCAGAGGTTCCTTTCAGCCCAGTAGTGATGGCCTGATAAAAGATTGTGCAGGATATCAATACGTGGGGGTGGACATGTCAGGTGAGATCGCTGGGTTGGCTAGCATGCCATAAACTAGGGTCCCCTCTACAAGGATTCGCTTTTGCGCCCGGTTAGGCGATTATGCGCATAATCGCTGAAGCACATTTGCACCTAATCCCTCTGCACAAGAGGCGGCGAGAGGCGGCGAAGCGCATTAACGGATGACCAAAATGCGCTTTACAAGTAGTTAATGCGCATAAGCGCTTGTTCACATAGGCAAAATGCGCTTTAACGGCCGGAGCAAAATAAAACTCACGATTTAACGCGCATTCGATAATGCGCATAATCGGAGAGATAACGCGCCTCTACGCCCGATTTGCGCTCCGTTCTTGTAGAGGTAAATTTTTTTAAGCGCCTTGAAAGAGCTTTAAACCTCTCTTGTAGAGGCAGCCTAGGACCTGATGGCTGGTTCGCACAAGCATGTTCACTGCAGCTGAATGTAGCCGTGGACTCCATCCCATTGAAACGTGTTGCTGCGTCCGAAGTGACATGGAGTGACTATAGTTGTTGGCCCATTTATTTCTTTATTACAGTTTTAGACCCTCCAATAACCCAAGATGTATTGGCAACATACAGAAAATAAATACTAAACATTAAAATGCAAGGTAACAATAAAACTATGACAATAAAACAGCTCATGATAAACCCAGGATAAATCCAGCAGCAGGGATCAAAACATCGGAGTACATCTTAGCACCAAAAGTACAACCAACAGAAGGGAGGAAACAGTGTAAAGATCGAAAACCACTAAAGTAGTTCCTAAAATGCCTGGGAAAATGAAAAAAAAGGTCTTTCTGTGGTGCCGAAAGCGCCATAATGTAGGAGCCGGGTGAGCTTTTCTGGGGATTGCATTCCACAGATGGGGTGCAACCACTGGAAAGGCCCTCTGTCTGGTCACCACCCACCTGGCCTCATTTGGCGGGGCCACCTGGAGGAGGTAAATAGGGAAGGAGATGCTCCTTCAGGTAAAATGGCCCCAAGCCATTTAGTAGGGCTTTAAAGAGTAAAACCAGCACTTTGAATTCGGCCCAGAAGCTGACTGGCTGCCAGCACAGAACGGAAACCACTGGCATAATGCCATTGCATTGGCCACTCCCATGAACAATCAAGCTATCCTGTTTTGGACTCACTGAAGTTTCTGGACTGTTTTCAAAGGCAGATCCGCATATAACGCATTGCAGTAATCCAAATGGGAGGTTACCAGTGCATGAATAACTGTTGCAAGGCTCTCTCTGTCCAGAGAGGGGGGTGGTTGGTATATCAGCCAAACCTTGCTGGTTCTTGGCTTATCCTAGACGTGCTACCTGCGCCCAGGATTTCCTTGAAATTGGAGATTCCAGGGATGAAACCTGGGACATTTTGCACGCAAAGCTGTGCTCTCCCACTGAGCCCCTTCTCATTTGGAAGCTCCAAATCCCACTGGAATAGTAGACGTTGAAATGACGCTTGGGAAATTACCCTTGCGTCCAGGTGGTCTTCAACTCCTTGCCAATACTGATCTTCCATCAGCGACCCTGCAGTTTGGCACCTTTCTTTCCGTTCGAAGCTGACCTCGTCTAAGCAGCCTTTGCAAACCAGCGGGGTCCCAGAACAAGACCTCATAAAACTGGGTAAGTGAGTCGGTTCTTACAGCTGCGACCTCGATAATGGATTTGCTCACCAGCACGGAGAGTCTAATCCATCTTCCCTGCAGGCTCCGTGGACTGCGTTGACCTTGGAATTAATGGTGAGACGTCCCAGAGGGATGCTCAGTCCAGAACAACTGTGCTGTGATTTTTATTCCTCTCTATTAGTTGTAAAATGGGTGTAAAAGGTTAGTCAATTAACAAGGCCAGTCAATTAACTGAGTTAGTCGGCAGCCACCTCTTTCCTTCACCTCGAACACCGGTTGGTGCTGAGTGATTCCCCCGGCGGCTCCTTTCGCCCTAGGAATATTTATTAGCTGCCTAATGAGAGCTCATCAGCACATCAGCTGAGGGTTCCTCTATGACTTCCTCCCCAACTTTCATTTTGCAGCATCTTAGAGGAAGTGTCTTGGAACGAGCCGTTCTCAGCTGCCTCTTCCATGAGCCCCCTTTCCAGGGAGAAGCGTCCGTTGGGAGGAGAGAGGGCTTTGAGGCTCGTTCTGTCTTTCTAATAATAAAATCAACTCAGCTCATTCATAGACTCTTTGTTTGCCAACATGCAGGCTGATCATAGAATCCTAGAGTTAGAAAGGTCCATTGAGGCCATTCAGTCCACCCCCTGCTCAGTGCAAAATCCACTTTAAAGCATCCCTGACAGATGACTGTCCAGTCTCTGCTTGAATACCTCCAGGGACGAAGAGCCCACCAATTCTCTGCTCCAGTATTAGGAGGTGAGATTAAAAACAGCAAATTAAAACTGTTCAGTTTAATACAAAGGACGAATAAAAACAGCGGCTGGTCAGTTGAGGAACGCTTCGTGGAAAAGGGTTGTTTTCAGGAGACGCATAGTATTGGCACCTGCCTGGCCTCCAGGGGCAGCGGGTTCCAAAGAGAACTCATTTTCCCCCTGGACAGCCAATCTATGTTGCTGATGTCCCCAGGAGGAGCCCCAGACACACACACACACACGCACACAAATTCTGGCCCTTTTCCTGGCAGCCATACAGGTGGTGATGCCGTCTTCCCATTGGGCGTGGAAAATACGTTCTTTCACTTTTCAAAGCAGCCTCCCACCTTGAGGATGCGGGCTGCATGCCACCTGCTGGATGGGCCAGGCCATGCAAGTGTGCCATGAAGTCTAGAAAAGTTGCCTTCTCTGGATTGGCACAGGGACTACCTAGCCCAGGATTTGCAGTGGCCAGCCAGACGGCTCACAAGCAGGACATAATGTAAAGCTAGCTGTGCCCATAGGGTTTGCCCCCAGGATACAGCATTCAGAGGTACACTTCCCATCCCTAATAATGGAAAGTTGACATGGCTAATGTCTGCCACTCACTGAGCCCAGGGAGAGGCATTTCAAGCACTTAGAAGGGTGGGGCAGGGAGGGCAGGAGAGGCCGCCATGCAAAAGCCATGAAACCACCAAACTATCAGTGGTCAAGGGCATGGTCATCTGGGGAAGCCCAGCGGGCCGGATTTGGCCCTACAGCCTGAAGTTCAGTACCCCTGCTGTTGTTAGATGAGACCATAGCTGAGTGGGTAGAGCACGGAGAAGGTCCCAGGTTCGATCCCAGACAGCATCTCCAGATAGGGCTGGAAAAACACCTGCCTGAAACTCTGGAGAGCCTCGGCTGCCAATCATTGTCGTCAATACTGCTCTAGTGGGTCTGACTAAGTGGAAGGCAGCTTCCAATGGCCCTATGTAGACCATACTGGCAGCCCTTGCCATATGCAGCAGTATTGAATGCCTAAAGGCCTTTGGTCCTTGGAGGGGGAAGGCAAACACCAGCCCTTCTGGAGGTCTCCGGTTATTTTGGGGGAGGACCCAGAGCCCTGTTGCAATTTGGCAGCCGCTGGCAATATCCTGAAAAATGCTTCCAGTCCAAGCGACTGCCCAAGGCTCACATCCAGATAGAATTCAGTGGTCTTTTGCTTCCATGGAACTGCTAGGGTGGCCATGAGTGCTCTTTTCCCTCAATTTGAAGGGCTGCCAGAGGACTGTCCTCTATTTGGAAGGTGTCCTCTGTTCAAAGGGCTGCCTATTCCAAGTCTAGTTTTAAGATAAAGAATCATCGGAAGGAAGAGCTAAAAGGCCTTGAAGTTGCTCATCAGCAGCACCTGGACAGCAAACGGAACAGGTAGGCACGCAGATCACCTGATCACATTGCCTTCCACACTATGCCAAGAGGTATTGAATTACTATTTAAATTACAGTCATTATTTCTAATTTTGCACCTGTACATATGCATTAGCACATGCAATTTTTGATGCGATTTGGAGTCCTCTTTTTGGTGATGCATGTCCTCTCTTTTTTGGCAATTCACAAGTGGTCACCTTAGGAAGTGCACAATACGCAGGCTGCATGGATCTAATAAATGTATAGTTAGGCCAACAAGCTGTGATATCATGCTGGCAACTTGTATACCTAAGGAGAAAAAAGGGACTGTGTGCCCCTGATCAACAGGTACAGTTAGAGGGTATGCTCTGAAGTCACACACGGTAGGCTACAATTCCCATAATCCCTGACTGGGGCTGATGGGGAGTTTAGTCCAAAACATCTGGAAGTGACTAAATTGCCAACCCCTCGTAGACAGCATAGAAAAATATATGGCTGCAAAATACTGGTGTATAACAGCACCTATGCAGAACTAGCAACAACTCTTTACAATAATTACATGAACAATCGTTTCTGAAGCATTTGAGTCTCTATATTTTCTACTGTTATTAACTCTGGACAAATGCTATAGTATAATTCCACAGAAATCCTGCAGGAGTTAGCCTCTTTTCCCCCACCCCCTTAGAATTCCCTTCCCAAATCAGAGACTTTCTTCCTTCATCTTAGACGAAAGCAACTGAATAGGTCCTGGGGTGGGGGAAATGGGGATGGGGAAGAGAAATACAAAATAACCGGGAGGTCCTTTGGACAATTCCTCTCTGATTCAGCCCCCCCCCCCCCATCAAACGGCCTTACTCAAAGAAACCTAGGGTAAAGTTCTGAAAGTCCACACCGCCTGCGTGACGATCGGAGCACCTGCCAACCTCAGTTTCATTTCCGATGCTCCATTTTTACGGACAGTGCGCCGGCCGCAGTGACGCTCCTTCAATGGCCATTCAGTCCCTTTGTGAGCATCTCTGCTCAGATTAAGGGCCCCCCATTGTACGCGGAGGCTTCTGGCTGAACCCCTCTGCGCACACGCTTCCTCATTACCATACCCAATGCTCAACAAGAGCCTCATTGTGAAGGAAAGGCAAATGAGGTCAGAGGTCAAGCCACCTAAAATGGCGCCCCCAGAAGGCAAGCCGGCGGATTGTGGCCGAGACAAAAGGGGGCACCTCCAGGGGTTCTGTGGACCATGAACCCCCCTCCCCCTGATCATGCCAGGTATTCTTCTACAGAGCGCCATTGTTCTGCAGCTGGATGAGGGTCACGCGCATTACGGTGGCGGCGGGGTGTGTGTGTGCTCCTCCCTCCCGCTGGATTCCAGGAATGTATTATTTTGATAGACACCCGGCCTTCACTGGCCCGAAGAACAGATGGCCCAAAGTTTCACAATGACCTGACTCAAAGCATGTGGAAGCATTTCACTCTGCACAGGCCCCTTCTCTCTCTCTCTCCAAAATTAGCAACTTCACCCCCCCCTCCGACCATCTGCTACCATAAGACGGACCCTTTATCCTCCCCCAGAATATATATGGTTAATTAAAATGATCGGAGCACACACTGTGAGTGTTTTGTTTTGTAATACACGTAAGCGCGGGCTTACGTGTATTTTTTTTGAATCTGTGATAAATCAAGCCTATGGTAAGTGAGAATCAGGAAGTGTCTCATTCCGTTAAGGCGCAATGGTGCTAAAGACACCTGGTCTATCCAGAAGCACACGTCATTTAAGGCTGGCCTTAAAGGCAACTTGGCTGCTTCCAAAGCAAAGGGAACATCCCCACCTCCACAGCAACAACAAGAGCTCTTTTTCAAGCCCATAGGGTGGGTGGGGGGGCTTTGTCTGGCTTGGTGGGTTAGAAGGTGTTCATGACCCAGTATAATGGAACAGCTGCTTCCGCGTGTGCTGAAGCGCGTCTGTAAGGCCACCCTCTGAAATCAAGCCGATGGTGACGATAAGCAAAGCCATTGGCCACGCTGGCTGGGGATGACGGAAGGTGTGGTTCATCGCGCCTGGAGGGCATCAGTTCAGGGCAGGATGCTCCAAAGTGATGGAATCTTCGCACAGCACCTAAATTGGTGTTCATTTTTGCATTGTTGCTGGGCTGTATCCTGCTTCTGTTCTTATATTATATGTCATTGTTTTATATTTTTCAATGGTTTTTATGGTTTTAATTTTTGTAATTTTTGTAAACTGCCCAGAGAGCTTCGGCTGTGGGGCGGTATAAAAACGCAATAAATAAATACATAAATTAATAAATACATAAATAAATTCGGCCTCAGGGGATGCAAGGCAGGGAATTCCATCCCGCTTCCAGCCAAAACTGCGGGACAGATTGCAGGAGCTGGAATCCAGGGTGGAAGGCGGGTGAGCATTCAACATGGAAGTCTCAAGGTGCTATAGAAAGGTTTATTATACAAACGCCTGGTGCGTTTCGCCTCTTGTTTTTTAGACCTTCTTCAGGGGGTTGTTATAATGTCTGCAGAAATTATTAACAACAAATTGTCTTGTGATGGCAACTTGTCGCCATCACAAGACAATTTGCTGTTAATAATTTCTATAGCATCCTGAGACTTTTCTCCCTTTTTGTAGGAACTGGAATCCACTATCCAAAACAATCTAAATACAATTGCTGTTCCATGATCTGAGTGGCTGACAAATTTATATTTTAAAGGGATTTTTTTAAAAAAAACTCACCGAATGGGCTATTCTGCATGACCCTTTGCATGTGGAGAACAGTTCATATCTTGCTCAATTGATTGACTTCGGAAGCATGGTTCATTTAATGTAAAACAAACGTACCCACTTCGTATTCAGCGACAGAGGGTGTCATCTGTATTCTTCTTCCCGTCTGCATCTCAGCCTTTTTCACTGCAGGTCATCTGAGGGGAACTGGAAATCAATTCTCCCTAATTCCTTAATACCACAGCTAAAGTAGAGCAAGCTGAACGGCGCAATGTTTTAATTCTTCATGAACTTACTTGGTCAAATCAGCCCCCGATGCGTCTGCTCCAAGCTGCGATCTAGGAGATTGTGAGGTTTGGGCAAACTCCTCCACTGTTCTGGGTGTTATATGGCCATAATCACATGTGTGACATTATATGTGCCACTCCCTTCCCAGATGATGGGGGGGGGGGGGGCTAAGCAAACTCATGACTGTGCCCTTTAGATTCATAGCGGTGTAACGTGAAGATTTGTGTTGTGCCAAGGCCCAGATTCCATGAAGGGAATACATTAATGAAAGGTTCTGGAAAATTATAATTTCTTCTGGGTTCACCCCAATTTTTACTATGTGATGAGCCACAGTCTTGACACATGTTTAGGGCGACCCTATGGAAAGGAGGACAGGGCTTCTGTATCTTTGAATCTGTATCTATATTGAAAGGAGAATTTCAGCGGGTGTCATTTGTATGCATGCAGCACCTGGTGAAATTCCCTCTTCATCGCAACAGTTAAAGCCGCAGGAGCCCTGCCCTCTTTTGCATCTGGTCACACTAGCATAGACATGGGCCAACCACAAGCCGCAGCAGGCGCAAACAAAAATTCCATAGGTAGAGGACAGCCCCTACGGTGGCTGTCAAGTTTGGTTTGGTGGGTAGGTAGGGGGATTATACCCAAGAATCAGGATGATGATCTCCCGGCAGGGTGTGGATTCTGTGGTTGGGACCCCTGCCTTTCCCTCCTTCCCCACCCACCGTTTGGCTCATTTAAACTGTCTCCAGCTGCACAATAGCTGGTCACAGAAAATAGCTCCCACTCCGCTTGGTTCCCTGATTGTCCACATGTTTTGGGTAGAGTTGCTCAACGGTTTTGTTCGGTTCAGGTTTTTAAGCAAACTGAACTGATTCATACTTGCTGGACTTATGTATGGATCAGAACGCACCTGGCCTCCGGTTTCTCCGAATTTTGCAATAAAGTTCTTGGCTCAACCAAAATGCATATTTTAGGATAAAATACATGAAACGTGTGTTTTTTAGGGTAAAATGTATACCAAAAATGTGTATTTTGTGACAACAATATGTTAAACATAAAGTGGACTTTCGTGCAGTTTGTAAATAGAGATTGGAACCGGCTTTTGAATAAATACACACAAAACCGACATGGGCTGCAAATAGACTCATCCATCCCTAGCTTTAGGGCAAACTATGCTTATCTGGTCCCTGCTGGCAACCGTCCATTGGGTCTGCAAGCATCTGCTTTGTTCGACTGACTTTTCTCACCTGTAGCAGCCTCTGCTCAGGGCAGGGATACGCTTCTGTGTGGGTATGAGGCTCTTGCCGCCTGCCTTCCCAGCCTCCCAGATGACGGAACGGCAGCAGTCGTTTGTAAAAGCAGCGTGACCTAATCCAGTTTCCATGGCTCCCCCGGTAGATTAGTGATGTTTTAGCTGTAATCTGAATGAGCAGTATTAAACTTTTACATTATGACGACACACTTTCTCAGGCTCTCAGTAACTCTGCCCTGAAGCGGCTCAACCACTTCAGGGCATATAGTTTTATATTTTGAATGGTTTTTATGGTTTAATTTCTGCAAACTGCCCAGAGAGCTTCGGCTATTGGGCGGCATGAAAATGCAATCAATCAATAAAATAAAATAAATCTTTTTTATTTATGTGTTGTTTTTAAACTGTGGTGCATGAACGTCCAGTTCCGTCCATTTGGAAATGTGAGAGCCATTTTTATTTTTATTTTGCAGCTGTGTGTGCATAAATAAGGAATGGATTGCTTCATGAACGGCAAAGGGAGCGGGTCTCCCAAAGGGAAGGGGGTATTGTTTCATTTCAGTCATGCGTCAGATGGCCATTTCAAAAATAAACCAACCATTATCACTTGGTGCATGCGATGGGGGGGGTATATCTTTGTTACTGCCTGATTCTTACAGAACTAAAAAAAGCATTCTGTGCAGCAAGACAGATGTTTAGCCAGAGGAGAGATGCAAGCTGTCTTGTCCTTGGACTCTCATCTGTACTAGTTTCCTAGAAATGGGTTAGGGTGTCCTTCTCCCTCCCGCCCCCATGCGGTACATTATTTAGCCCAATGTAAACCCATACAGCTGCCCAGGGACAGCTTTGAAGGGGGCGTGCACCCTCAGTCTATGCTGAACGTCTAAGAAGAATGAGGTGCCGCAGCTCAACAACAGCATATATTAACCGCTGGCATGTTATTTCCGCAATTTGTTCAGCTGCCCTTTAAGGCAGGCCAGTATTATTAGACCCATTTTTCAGGTGGCAGGGCTGAGGGGAAAGTTACCCATGATGCTGCAGCTGTGCGTAATAAAGGACTGCCAGCCGCTTCTCCACTGCAAATCAGCCTCCTGCCACATGGCATCCGCTCCTAGTTGAGCGTACGGCGTCTGACTTGGGAGCCTAGCGGCACCGCTTTCTGTGTGTGTCCCCTCAGTTTTCCCCTCTGTAAAATGGGAATGGTGTAAAACGCTTGTGCTTTGAATCAATGGATTGTAAGGAGTCATTGATTCAAAGGAGAACCGGGGATGGAATGCCAGTGAATGTCCACAGCGTGGTTCCTCACTTTTGCCCCCCCCCCCGTCTTTTATGTTCGCAGCTGCCCAACACCCCCCCACACCCAAAGATGGACAGGCATGCCTCTTTAGGCAGGCGCATTTTAAAGCAAAACAGCTTCCCCCTCCCCCAAATCTGGTGTGCACATACATTTATTTTGCCCTCCGGGCTGTCAGCTTGTTCTTTAACCAGAGCCGCCTTCTTTTGCTCTTTGTCTTTCAAGTAGATCTTTTGTCACAGAGATGGCAACAGCCTAGGATGGAGGGAAGGAAATCACTTCTTTTTTAAAGTGGCGGACGCTCCTTTGGAAATTTTCCTGAAACAGAGATATTTAATCATTGTGTCGGGGACCGGAAAAGCTTGGCTTCCAGAGCCTTGAACACTGTAGAGACCAGGAGGCATCCGGACTTTCCTGGAACTTGGTGTTTTGTTGTTATCGTTTGTTGATTGTGGAATTGCTCTGCCATCCCCAACCTGGGGCCCTCCAGATGGTTGGACTACAATGCTCATCGCCCCCAGCTAGCACAGCCACCAAGTGGCTGGGGGATGGAAGCTGTAGTCCAATCCATTTGGAAGACACCAGATTGGGGAAGGCAGATTTAAATATTTAACAAAGAATGTTGTAGCACTTTAAAGTCTAACTAAATCCTGGTGGCGGAAGCGTCTGTGGATTCGAGTGTGCCACTTCGTTAAATTCATGGAAGTGGTCAGCTTAGGCGCCTAATTATATATACACCCGGAGCACAGAGATGGAGGAGGGAGAGAGAAAAATTACACTTGTGTTTGGCCAAAGCTTTTGCCACAATAAACTTCCTAGTCCTTAAGGTGCTACCAGGGTTCTGTGTCAGTTTTGCTGCAACAGGCGAACACATCTGCCGCATCTTCACCTTGCCTTGGAACGTATATGTTTGCAGTTCTAGGATCAAGTAGATTTCAAAAGTTTTTTCCTTATCTCTTTTTCTTCTTGTCTTTTAGCATTGGAGATCCCAAGACAGTGAGGAATATGAAGCTGAAGGTAAGAAGGGATCATGCCACTAGCTCCTCTGTTCTTTTTTAAATGTATGGAATATAGGTTTCTTCCTGGTAAAACAGATAATGAATTCAAACTCAGATCTAGCTTTGGAAAGGGGCAGGGGAAACAAGTGAGAAATTCATGCTCTGCTTGTGTGTGTGTGTGTGTGTGTGTGTGTATTCACATTTTCAGTCTTCAGAGCTTCAAAATTGCCCTGAAAGCATAATTTATTATGTACTGCCCTTCATCCTCTTTCGGATGAACCAACTGTAATGCAATAGCAAAACAGATGATAAAATCTTTTCCTTAGTTAATAGTATTCTCCATCCAGCAGCTAGTGTGTTCTGCATTGAAAATGAAAACTTTTAAGATTAGACATTTCAGATCAGGATTCCAAAAACAAATATGTTGGATTCCATGTTTAAATTCATTTCTAGCCTTCGCACAGAGATAGAGACACGGCTGGCTGAGAGATACATAGAGCTGTAGAATTTAGTTCTCTCTACACGTGCATAGGATTGAAATTTAGGCCATGTCTACACCTGCCAGATATCCCAGGGTCGTCTCTAGGTTGTCCCTGTGCATCCATATGATGCACAGGGGCTCCTGGGATCAACCAGGGATGACCTGGAGACGACCACGGGATAACTGAAACTGGGGATACCCTGTTTTTTCCATGGTCCTGGGACAATCCCAAGGATGGCAGCTGGTGTGGCATGGCCCCCCAGATCCTCAAACGGGCACGGAGCTGCACGGAGTGGCTCCGTGCTCATGGCGGTGGAGTGGGGGGAGGTAATTTCACCATCCCTGGGATGGCGGGGGGGTTGGCAGGGGGTGGGTGAGTGGGTGGGGTTTACTTACCTTTTTCGGCTCACGCAGCTCCTATTTTTTTTTAAAAAAACGTGCCCACAACATCCGTTGTGTGGCTGTCTAGACTCTGGGGAAGGATCGCGGAAGCAGGTAAATCCATGATCCTTCCCCCTCCCTCCCTTCCTCTACACCCTTAGGTGTAGATGAGCCCTTAGAGTCATAGAATCATAGAATAGTAGAACTGGAAGGGGCCTATAAGACCATCGAGTCCAACCCCCTGCTCAGTGCAGGAATCTACCCTAAAGCATCCCTGACAGATGTCTGTCCAGCTGCCTCTTGAATGGCACTAATATGGGAGAGCCCACCACCTCCCTAGGTCATGGGTTCCATTGCCATACTGCTCTAAAAGTCAGGAAGTTTTTCCTGATGTCCAGCCGGAATCTGGATTCCTGTAACTTGAGCCCATTATTCCATGTCCTACATTCTGGGTTGATCGAGAAGAGATCCTGGCCCTCCTCTGTGTGACAACCTTTCAAGTATTTGAAGAGTCCTAGAGCACCTTCCCTGGTGCTCTCCACGTACGTTTGACTTCAACTCCATCATCTCCCCCTTCTCTGTCTCACACACATACACACATATTGGTCAGTATAAAAAAAATGTAATTCCTGGACAGAAAAGCAATAGTTTTTTAGGACCCGGGATTCAGAAAGTTATGTCCAAGGTTCCAAGTTCTTCAGAAATGTTCTTTAAGGAGAGAAGAGAAATAAAACAAAGGTTTCCTGGAAGGGGACACAATAGAAATTCACTTTGTAAGAGTCTTAAGGCAAAGATGGAAGCAGTATTTTGCAGGCTCATTATTGTGCCTGGTGTAAGAGAGGATCTGTTTGCACAGAGGCCCTATTGAGAAAGCAGCCATTACCACCACCATCTCTTTTGAAAATACAGTAGCTGGTGAATTGGTCTCCAGCACTTTAGCTGTTGGATTAGTCTCCGGCACTATTACACATCCCTACTAATAGAATTCCTTACCGAGAGGAGGCCTGCCTGACAACATCTCGAAGTTTGTTCCAACTTGAGTCCATATCATATCGCGAGCTTTGGTAGTATTATTTTTTGCATGCAAATCCATGCATATTTTTGTGTTTCTTTTTCGAATGGACACATCAGTTGTGCACATCTTTGAAATGTATGCATCCTTCTCTCATTGGCTGCGTGCATTTTCCACAAATCACATTGCAAGCCCGAAAATGTAAGGACCTTCCATCCCAGATGGTCTCCTAGTCCAGAAGGTGCGAACTGGAATCCTGATCAAAACCAAACTGAAATGAATTTCTCATACATCCCTATCAAGGAGTCTATTCATCTTTATCAGCTTTATCTGCTCCTTTGATTTGTTTTTGCGTTGTATTGGACTGGTTTTATGTTTGTACACTATCTTGAAATCTGATCCAATGAAGGGTGATAGATAAATGATTTAAATAAAAAATAGTAAGAAAAAAGGGCTGAATTGATAGAAGCCAAATTTCAAGGTGAGAACTATGTGGCGTATTTGTGATGGGGGCTTTGGGGGGGGTGCGGACTTGTTTTTTCATGGTATGTCCGCCATTTTCCTTCCAGGCCAACTGAGGTTTTGGAATCCTGATGACTTGAACGCGGCGCAAAACATTTCCCCCACTCAGGATTGGATAGAAGAAAAACTGCACGAAGTGTGCAAGAATCTTGGCATCTCCAGAGATGGCCACCTAAACAGGAAGAAGCTGGTCTCCATTTGTGAGCAATATGGATTGCAGAATATCGACACGCAGGTACCTAGTGAGCCGCCCCCACATCCCACCCCCAGCAAGTCAGTGCAGCTTCTGTGACTTCGACGAGTCAGAACAGAAGAAAAGCCCTGAAGCTGGATCAGACCCAGGGTCCATCTAGTCCAGAATTCTGTTCACCAAGTGGCCAACCAGCTGTCGACCAGGAACCCACAAGCAAGACATGGGTGCAAGAGCACCCTCCCGCCCATGTTCCCCAGCCATTGGTGTACATAGGCTTACTGCCTCTGCTACTGGAGGTACCACATGGCTATCAGGACTAGTCGCCATTGATAGCATGGCCACTTAAGAATCGCCAAAACAGAGGGCAAAAGTGGATGCAAATTTGCATAAAGGCTGTGTGTTCTAATTTAAATGTCGAGATGCAACATCCCAAATCCTAAGCCTTAAATGTCTACTCAGAAGTAAGCAGGACTGACTTTCCCCACAGCTTCCTGGCCAGGCCCCACCCCCCTCTCCCCAACAGGGAAAAGCTTTTGTCTCCAGTCAGTAGCTGATCGGAGAGAAGAGCTTTTCCCTGCTAAGCCTTGAGAAAGGCTGGAGGAGGAGCAGCCTGCCGACGATCATTCATCGGATGCTCCATTTACAAAGACCTGCCCTTGTTGGCAGCATTGGGGTAAAGCAAGGCCAGATCTACACCAAGCAGGATATAGCGGTATGAAAGCGGTATATAAAAGGCAGGAGCCACACCAAGCAGGATATAGCAGTATATGGCCTGTGCCAACGGGCCCCAACAGTTGTCAGTGCACTTCAACACCGCTATAAAGCACTCGTGTGGCTCCTGCCTTTTATATACCGCTTTCATACTGCTATATCCTGCTTGGTGTAGTTCTGGCCCAAGTTTCTTCTCTTCTTTGCTTGTGGAATTCTTTTTAAATCCACCTTTTCTCTGTTTGAGGAAGGGAGCACACTTGCCGGGGGGGGAGGGTTGGACCCATCCATTTGTGAGTATTTGTAACTAGAATGGTTGTTTCCAGGGCTTGGAAGGGGAACTTAATAGAACTGCAAGTCAGGGACTCCATTCCGTGTCAGCCTGTCCTGTGAGACTCTTTGCCTTTTCCCAGCCATCCTGCCTTTCCCCAGCCATCCTAGAAAAGCAAACGGGCTCAGAGAGGGCTGTTTCCCTGTTGGACTCTCCCATTAGAGCTTTGAAGGCCTGGATTGGAGGTCCCTGCTTTGGTCCCAGCTCAGCTTGCTCTCCCCAAGGCTGGAAGGCCTAACGGGATGCCTAGGGGGGGCAGGCAGCCTCCCTACCAAACTGACAATATCAGGGCATGGTAAGGTTCATATGAAACACAGTTTCAAACATCCCGTTTTGCTTGTTTGGCCTTCTCCAACCTGGCATCCTCCAGCAGGACGCGGAATAATGGGCTTAAGTTACAGGGAGCCAGATTCCGGCTGGACATCAGGAAAAACTACCGGACTGTTAGAGCAATACGACCATGGAAACAAATGTCCTAGGGAGGTTGTGGGCTCTCCCACACTAGAGGCCTTCAAGAGGCAGCTGGGCAGCATCTGTCAGGGATGCTTTAAGGTGGATTCCTGCATTGAGCAGGAGGTTGGACTCGATGGCCTTACAGGCCCCTTCCAACTCTACTGTTCTATGATCCTATGTTTAATTTGGGGTTCCATTTCCCTCTTCTGACTAACACAGTTAGGAAGTTTGCCAATTCTTAGCTTTCGCTTTATAGCAGGGGTGTTGAACCATAGGCCTGTGGGCCCCAGAAAGCCACACCCTTTTCCCCGTCTATCCACGGATCACTTGGGAGTTTCCTAGCTTTTGCACAGGGTTTTCCCCATTCGAGAAGGTCGCAACGCTTCCCCTAAAGCTTAGTCACACTTTGAGCTAAAATGGGCCTCACCGCTTTTTGCCTCCAGCCCTGGCCTCCCTTGGGATACACCCACCCCCCACTCCGAGTTTCTGCCAAATGGAGTTTGGCCGTCAGGCTGAAAAAAGCCTCGACACTCCTGCCCTAGAGCTACACACCTCAGGGCCTAGAGGAAGCCCATAGGGACCATCTGTTTTCTTCCGCAAGGTGTGGTGATTATGAGACATGGCACGAACTCCGGCACCAGCATTTGTTTAATGATGAAAGACCTAGAATAGACTTGTATATAATTCAAAGTCGGGAGTTAGTTACTCATCCCCTTTGAACTGCCCTCCTGTTGGCCCATATTCACGAAACACACTTTATTGGAAAGCTCTCGGCACACAGATTCCATGAATAACAACAGTCTTCACTATAATTCAAAGTCAGGAGTTTATTTGTGTCCATAAAATTCTTTTTAAAGGATTGGGCCGTCTTCTAGGACAATGCGCTGTAGAGTTTTATTTTTAATATCATTAAATGTCAAGTATAGTTAAACATAATTAATTGCAAATTAGAGTAAAATGAAATATGAACACAAAAGAAGTCTCTATAAACCTTTATAAACACAGCTACAGGCCAAAGTACAATAATAGACCAGTAACATAGGGCCTGTAAACAAGTCATGAAGGGATTAAGAGACACCTACAGATAAAAGAAACCCAAAGTTTACTTATTGTTCAAAAAGAAAGTCTCTAGTTGTTAAGTTCAACAAAATAACGTTTAAAAGTCTCTGTACACCTTTAGTTAAGTTAAACCTTTTGTTAGATTTTATTTTTCTACGTGAACTATAAAAAAAAATATTGAAATGTTTTGGCATAGATCCGTCTTTCAAGAGACAAAGAAGTATACTTTGAGTATGGAGGCTGCTGTAGTTCTATACGTATGTAGAACTATATGTATGTAGTTCACAACAATGGGTGTTCAGCAGTCTGTGTTTAAGCCACATTGTACTACGTACACCAGCATTCCCCAATCCAGTGGTGCGTTTCAGATGTGTTGGACTACAGCTCCTATCATCCCCAGGTTGAAGCTGGTGCGTGTTATAATCGGATACTGCAGTGCAATTTTAATGCAGTTTAACATATTGGGTATTATCCTTTAGAGTGTGTGAATGTGTTGTTTTTACAGTTGGGCTTGGCCTGATTCGGTAGGGGTCTTCTTATGTCCTCGATCAATAGTTTCTACAAAAAGTGTTGGGGAACCGTATTCACCTGCGCAGCTGTCTGTTTTGGTTTTGGCATCTCTTTCTATGGCTCTTACTGATCATCACTTTACATATATATATACACACACCCGTTGCTGAGGAACATGGGTGGGAGGGTGCTGGTGCACCATGTCCTGCTTGTGGGTCCCTGGTCAACAGGTGGTTGACCACTCTGTGAAGAGAGTGCTGGACTAGATGGACCCTTGGTCTGATCCAGCACGGCTCTTCTTATGTTCTTACATGGAGAATTTACATCTACTGCTTGAGGATGGTCTGTCTGATATTGAAGTTAGGCTCTTCCAGTAAGATGTCTACCTGGAACGCAAGAAGCTGTCTTTCTACTTGGTCAGAGTCTTTGTCCACATAGTCTAGTATCGCTGATTCTGACTGGCAGTGGCTCTCCAGGGTTTCGTGCAGAGAGGCCTTTTTTCCATCACTTCCCACCTGATCCTTTGAACTGGAGATGCCACCAGGGATTGATCCTGGGACCTTCTACACGCAAGACAGGCACTCTACTGCTGAGCTATGGTCCCTCATTGGGACCCAACGCTGTACAGCATCTTCCATACCTGAGTTCACCTGTTTCTGTTGAGGCAGTGCATCAGTGCCAAACCTGCCCTGGCCGAGTTTTCTCCTGTTTGTTCTCCGGGACGCACAGCAATTCCAGCTTTTGGTCTGGTTTGGTGCCCTTGCTCTGTCTGAGGATTGTGCTTTTGTCCTTCTCAGGTCCTGGAGGGCGTCTTCCACAACCTCGAGCCTGACAACGGGACGATGAGCATCGAAGACTTTTTCTATGGCTTGTTCAAAATCGGGAAGCCCCTCCCTACTTCCGCCTCGACCCCGTACAGGCAACTCAAACGGCACCTCTCCATGCAGGTTGGGGGCCCACCCTGGGGTGGCACTTTCCTCTACCTTATTAATGGAGGGAGCAGTCTTCTGCAATGTGGCAGGATAAGGCCCAGGGCTGTGAGGGTGAAGAAGAGGGAGGGAGGAGGAAATGCAGAGACAAACGGCATCCAAGCAACACAGGAGTTTGGACAATGAGTGCCAAAGTTTTGCTGGAAACTGGAGTTTCATTTCAAACAATAATAATAAAAAATTATGTATTTATTTATTTATTTATTACCCGCCTCTCCCTCTGGATCAAGGCGGGGAACAACATCAATACAAACAATATAAAATACATACAACTAATTAAAATCATGTAAAATTAATACATTATTAAAATCAATAAAACTCTTAAAATTCGACTGGGTATTCTATTTCCAGCCAAAGCTTTCTGGGAGGTTCACAAAAATTAAAATCCATTAAAATACAATTGCTTTTGACATTTGCAAAACGAGGGAAGTAGCATGGCAGGGCTGTTGAACTTCAAGTCTGTGAGCCCAATTTGGCTTCCAAGATGCCCCAGATGGCCACGCTTCCTTCCGCATGCCCCATCGTTTGAGTAGTTTTCTGTCATTTGTGCAGCTTTTTCCCCCCACTCTGAAATGTTGAAATGCCTCTCCTAAGGGTTAGTGACTGGAAGCAAGTGCTTTAAGCTTGTTTCCACTTGCCCCCACCCCCTTTTGAGTTTGGTTCCCCTCCCCCTTGGCCTTTTCCCCCCCCCCACCACTGGAATGCAACTCCTGAGAACTTCTCCAAAATGGAATGTGATCCTGTAGTCCTAGCTCAGCCTTAAAATGTTACTGGTGTCAATAAAGAGCTTGTTGTACACAGTTGTGATTCAGAGGTCATTTTACTTCAGTGATCCTGCAAAAGCAACCCCTAATTCTCACTGAGATGGTCAGCCTTTGTCAGGGCTGTACCACTTCAAAATGCCAGTGGGGGCTGTCATGATGGAATACTCCTCCATACAAAACAACTCCCTCCATCTAGAAATCTAGCAGTTCAGGAAGAAAGATTCTGGACCTGGCCTTCTCCCTGACGTAATAATATTCTAAGGTGGGTGGGATTTGGGGGGCTGGAGGATAACACAAGACAATGTGTGTGTGTGGGTGCCATTCCAGGCCTTTGACGAAAGTGGGAGACGGACCACCACAACCTCAGCAATGACAAGTACAATTGGCTTCCGGGTATTCTCCAGCCTGGATGATGGGATGGGTTATGCTGCAGTGGAACAAATCCTCGATGCCTGGCATGAAGAAGGAATAGAGAACAGTCATGAGATCTTGAAGGTAACCAGTTCTATTGCCACCCAGCAAATTGAAATTACAGTGACATATCGGCATAACAGATTCAAAATGGCGCCTGCTGTCTTGGCTGCCCTACATTGAACTCTGGGGAGGATGCAGAGAACTGTCTGTGGCTGAGCTTTCATCTTCTCCCAAAACTACAATCCCTAGGGTTCTTTAGTGGAGATGCTGTTTCCATTGTAGGCTTCAGCACTTCAGTTTTACCATGACCATGCGATATTTTATTTTAGCTATTATATACCAAAATATTTGGTTAGATGCGAAAACGTTAGTCAGCTAAAAGAAGACACTGGCTGAATTCGGACGACACAATAAGCAACTGGTGGGAGGAAACAATCGTCAGTTGTATTGACTATCATGTCATCCGAATGCTACCATAGTCAATTCAGCGCTGATCTTAATCCACACCACAGTTGATTATTTACTACCATGTTGTGTGGGGAGTATCCCCTAGATGAACAACTGTAAAGTTGATTATTACCCCACCATTGACTATCGTGTTGTCCAACTTCAGCCACTGTTTTTAATTGATTGTCAATTTTTGTGAATTGTTCTCCGGCAGGCCTTAGATTTCAACTTGGATGGAAAAATCAACCTGACGGAGCTCACCCTGGCCCTGGAGAATGAGCTGGTCATAGCAAAGAATGGCATATATCAGGCAGCACTGGCCAGCTTCAAAACGGAGATCCGCCATTTGATGTAAGTTTATTTTTATTTTTTAATATGGCACCGATGAGATGCAATAGCTACACATCCTTGACTACCAAAATGGGTTTGTAGTCCCAGAAGATCTGTGAAATCCAGAAGATGTCAGAGTTGAGCTTACAATGGGTCCTGAACTGGTCACTTGAGGAACGCTGCCAGGCAGAGAATCCTTGGGCCAAAGGATTTTTTTAGATGAAAGGCTGATGACGATGGTTTCTGTACACAGGCCTGGCTAGAGGGGTACAGGCCAGCCACCGTCTTCTGTAGGTGCTGGGAAGCCCAGAAAGTCTGCCGGGTGATTGAGACTAGTTTCCCTTCTTTTAGGGAACGAGCTGACCAGGTTGTCAGGGAAAAAGAGAAGCTGCGCTTGGACTTGGAGAAAGCGGAGAAGCTGACATCGCGCATGGCCTCCGAAGTGGACGACCGCCACGCTGCCATTGAACGCCAAAACGAATACAACCTAAGGTAGACTGCACCTCTCTCAGGATTCTCCTCTCAAAGCATCACAGTCACTTAAGGGACCAAAAAGGCCAGCCAGGCATGTTGGTGGCAACAATAGGCCAGGCAGGGCATGTGCCCCAGACGGCCCCAGATGTTGGGAGGATCTACACCTGGTGAGATCCCAATCCACCACATATTGGTGAGGAGGGCGGCCCAAGTATTACAAGGCGAGGCAGGTGTGCAGGGAGGAAGGATTACTGCAGGGCTCAGGGGCTACATCTGCCCTTCATACTTTTTAAATTATTAATCTTTTTATTGCGATTTTAACAAAACAAAACAAATTGTGTAGAGGAAAGAACGAAAACAAAAGAAAAAAATGCATGCATAAAAATAATCAGAATCCCATTAAGTGCAAAAATCAAAAACAAAGACAGTAAATTATGCGTAAACATCAAGAAAAGCAGACGAAATATCCACGTATTCATCCATTTGCGTTTGGCACCTGTATTCCACCTGCTCAAATACTGATAACGTTGCTAGGTTCTCAATGCATGGCATTATCGGAAGTGAACTTTGGTCCTTCCAATGTTGCGATATCAGTCTTTTGACAGTCAAAAGGGCTCAGAAAATCCATTTGCGCTGACCGTATGTGGTTATGTCCATCATTCAGTAGTAACGAGTGTTCCAGTACAAAGTTTACCTGTATTACGCTGCCAAAAAGGGGCAACTATTGGCCATTGCTAAAACATATGAATAAAAGAAGCATTAGGTGTGTTACATCTCCAACAATTATGTGAATTAGACAAACCCTTACTAAAAAGATGTTTTGGAGTCCAATCAACCCGAAACAAGATTGTTTGCTGGATAAGGTATAGCCTAAGATCCATAGATATTTCTGGTACAGTTTTAATATATTAATGGTTTAATTTGTTTTAGAATTGTATATTGATTCTATTTTATAAGTATGGTTTTATCTGTGCGCCGCCCTGAGATCCTTGTGATATAGGGCAGGATATAAATGTTTAAATAAATAAATAAATAAATAAATAAATAAAACCACGATCTCCCCTTCATACATAACATTTTCCTATGGCAAACGCACAGGTGAACCTGCTTGGCTTTTACTGGAGGGAAACAACCAGCATGATATTCTTCATAAATCCACCTAGTGCCCAATTCATCCAGCTTCCTGCATCTGTGTGGCAAAGTCCGTGTGAACCTGGGTTCTCTTAAATCAGCCTCCCTGGTGCCCTCCAGATATCTTGGACTACAATTCCCAGCATCCCCCAGCCAGCTATGCTGGTGTGTTGCAGTCCAACACATCTGGAGAGCACCAGGTTGGGAAAGACTCTCTTAAACAACATTCACGTCTTCTCACATTTAGAAATTCTGCACCTACCGTTTTCCAACGTGGCAAAAAGTCATGTCATGGGATGAGATGGGATCATCAAAGCTAAGAGCCTCTGTGGCAAAAAATGGCCCCGGATGATGGCATAGATTCACCGGAAGAGAGTCATCAAGGAAGCCCTCTCCAGGTCATTTGAACGGAATCCTACTGCCCTGGACCAGTATGCTGGGTGGTGGATTATGGGAGTTGTAATCCAATAGGTTGGGGAGGGTTGGTCCAGCAATAGGCAACCTGGTGCCCTCCAGATATTTTGGACTACAACTCCCATCATGCCTTGCCGTTTGCCACACTGGCTGAAGCTGATGGACATTGGATATTATTCCATGAGTGTTTGAATGAAAAAGGCATTCCCACCAGAAACTGAGAAATCGGTCACAGTGAGTCACTGGGACATCGTCAACATTGCTGGGGTGCTTCCACCCACGGATTCCCAGGTGCGCTGTCAATTCCGGCCTCTCTTCCTCTGTGCACGTAGCAAGCTGGATGAGGAGTACAAGGAACGGGTTGCAGCTCTCAAGAACGAGCTCCGGAAAGACCGAGAGCAGATCCAGCTGCAGGCCAGCAAGCAGCGGGCAGACCTGGAGCAGGAGATGGAGAAGCTGAAAACCGAAGAGAACTACCTCCGGGACCGCCTGGCTCTGACTCTGAAGGTAACGATTGGCTCAAAGCAGGGCTGCAGAGCCGTGTGGGCCGTGGGCCACATACGGCCTGCCAAGACATTTCGGGTGGCCTGCCAGACTCCCTGCAATGGTGGCGTTGCCTGAGTTTCCTTTGCTAGCGCTAGCAAAAGTATCCCCAGGCTTCTGTGTGTGTTGTGCACATGCGCACATGTGCAGCTCCCTGACGCTGCCCGACGCAGCCCCTGGAGCCAGAATGGTTGCGCACCCCGGACTTAAGGAGAGCCAAGGCAAGCCCAGTTAATGGATGTGAACTCCATTTCCACCATGCCGCTTTATCCCATGGCTGTAGAGCCTTTTTCCCACTCACAAGGTGGAAAGTTAATTCAGTTTTAGACTTTTCATTGGGTTTTAGAAGAAATTTCAGTTCTAGAAAGGTTTTCTAAGGCTCTGCAAGATACCACCATGTTTAAGGAAGCTTTCTCTGCTGCGGGGTAGCAGTGGGAGGGCGCGGGCTTCCCGGTGGCCATTCCCCCCCCCTCGCCCTTTGCCCGAGCAGACAGCAACCAATCAGGGGGTGCCATCCACCTAGGAACTCATCCGCCATGATGCCAGAGCAAGGTTAGATGGCGGATGCACCGTACTTGCCTGTTCCAGTGAAAAAGTCAGGATAAGTTCACAGGAAAGCCCTGCGATGGCTGCAAAGTGGCTGCTGCGTCATGTAACTGATGCAGCGCCACTGCGCAGCCACCATAGGGCTAATTCAAAGCCAGTTGTAAAGTATGTAGCTGTTTCTTACATTGGACAAGCTAGGGATCAGTTTTGGAAGCCCAGCAAGAGTGAATGCTGACGAATCAAATGAACTGGCTTGGTATGAAGTGGTTTGGTCCGCTCGCTCTCCACCCCAAATTCCCCTCCTTTTAGAACCTATCCCATAAAGTTATGGGGGGCTTTGATGACGCTCCTGTTCAGTCTTCTTCCTCCCCTAGGTGTACAGCTGCTCTTTTGAAAATGCTGCCAGTTTTATTGACTATTCGAGACGGCTCTGATGTTTTGAGACTCTCTGGCTTCCTTTTAGGAAAACAGTCGCTTAGAGAATGAACTCCTGGAGACCGGAGAGAAGATGGTGACATATGAAAGCATGATCAGCAAACTACAGAAGAACTGGGAGAATGTCCTGGCGGAGAAAGTAAGTTGCGTTCGCTTCCGACACTGCCGTCGGCATCGGATTAAGGCCCCCATTGAGGAAATCTGATTTTATCAGTGAGCAAACAATATGACAAGAAATAGATGAAGGGTGCAATTCTATGCATGTTTAGACAGGAAAAAAGTCCTACAACTCCCAGCATTCCGCAGCTGGGAGTTGTAGGACTTTTTTCCTGTCTAAACATGCATAGAACTGCACCCTAAACAGATGTTAAAGATCATAGAATCATAGAATCGTATAGTTGGAAGGGACCTATAAGGCCATAGAGTCCAACCCCCTGCTCAGTGCAGGAATCTACCTTAAAGCATCCCTGACAAATGGTTGTCCAGCTGCCTCTTGAATGGCATAGGTCCCCTCTACAAGAATTCGGTTTGACGCCTGGTTGTCCGATTATGCGCATCTTCTCGGAATTGCTTTTGTGGCAAATCACATTATGCGGGAGGTGGTTAAGCGCATAACTGGTTGCCTTACCGGTTGTAGGAAACGCGCTTTAGAGGTGTTTAATGCGGAGAATCGCTTGTTCACATGGGCATAATGCGCTTTAACTGCCGCGGTAAATTAAAAGTCACTATTTAACGCGCATTCGATAATGCGCATAATCGGACAGAAAAAGCGCCTCAACCCCCGATTTGTGCTCTGTTCTTGTAGAGGTCAAAATTTTAATGCGCCTTGAAAGAGCTTTAAATCACTCTTGTAGAGGCACCCATAGATTAACAATGGCCTCCTCCACACGAGACGTTTAATGAGCCTTGAAGGCTCATTATAAATTTTACCTCCACACCAGCGGAGCACAAAACGGGCGTACAGGCGCGTTATCTCCCCGATAATGCGCATTTTCGAATGCGCGTTAAATAGCGACTTTTATTTTTCTCCGGCCGTTAAAGCACATTTTCGCCGTGTGAACAAGCGATTATGCGCATTAACGTCTTCTAAAGCGCTTTTTGGACATCAATTAATGCGCTTCGCCGCCTCTCGCCGCCTCCCGTGCAGAGGGATTAGGCGTAAATGCGCCTCCGCGATAATGCGCATAATCCCCGAACCGGGCGCAAAAGCGCATCCTTGTGGAGGGGGCCCATGTCACTTCTAGCCTGTGGAAAGTGCAATTAGCAAGGGCTCAAGTTTCGGGATGAAGAGGATGCCATTTATTTTATTTATTTTATTATTTCTTTATTTATTACGTTTTTATACTGTCCAACAGCTGAGGCTGTCTGGGCATTTCACAATTAAAACCGTAAAATGCAACAGATGAAAACATAATATAAAGTTTTAAAAGTTTAAAAAACACTACATTTTTAAAAAAAAAAAAACCAGACCATCAGCAGTTACAGCCCAGGGACAGCCTTTGTGAAAAGATGTGTTTTCAGGAGGCATTACATGTTCTGCCTCCTGTACTGCACGAGGGAGGCTTTTTCCAGAGGGTGGGTGCCGCCACAGAGAAGGTCCGCCAGCGAGGTTCTTCGTGGCGAAATTCCATTAATTCTGGGATGGCCAGCAAGACCCAATGGAAATGGTGCCAAGGCTCTTTAGAGATAGGAGAGCAAGCGCAGCTGCAGACCTGTGAATTCCTGGAGGAAGAGCATGGAGCAACACTTGGCTATTTGAGGCTTTGCAATGGAGGTGGGGGGGGGGGGATCAGGAAAAAGCTCCCCTCCTAGTCCGTGCCTTCTACACTTTTAGCTGCCCACTGCAACTTTCAGCTGACTGGTCCATTGCTATGCATGAAAGGTGTCGTGACTAGGCTTGTTCCCCATAGGCTGGGGAAGGAGTTTCTGGCGATTAATCGGAATCAGATTCAGAAGCCAAAGAGACGGTGCCAGAAACGTACCAGCTTACATGCGAAGTGGGGGAGGCGATTCTCACGGGCTCTTCACTAGCTGGGGATGAACCTTCGCCAGACCTTATCGCTGAAAACGTTAACCACTCACAGTCTGTGGGAAATCAGTATTCTTCAGAAGGGGAGGGCCCTTCAGCTGATCCTAGAGTCCGCCGCAGACTCAAACAGGCAGAGCTGGAGGAAGGCGAGAGAAGGTCGGCCCGGCTAGCTTCTCGCCAAAGGCTTCTTCAGAACCAGCCCTCCTTGAAGTTGAAGCGTTCTGGGAAAAGGCTTTCCCTTTTTCTTGTGTGGCATGGTTGTCGTAGTAATGGAAGAAAGGGAGGGGGAAGGGGTGGTTAGAGAAAAAAGAGCGGTAAAGAAAAAAGCAGGAGTGGAAAGGGGAGATAAGAGGAGGAGGAAGAAGAGGAGGAGGAGGATTACAAGAGATTTTAGAAAGAGGAGAGTTGGACAGAAGGTCTGTAAGGAGCAGGGAATTGGGCAGCCGGTGATGTTCAACAGCGTATTGTGAGCGTCAGGAACAGTTGGGACAGCTATTTAATAGTTGAGACAATTTAGGGAATGTTAATTGTTGAGTTGTTATTAATACATTTTTAAGTTTTGTCGAACAAAGGACTTCCGTGTTTGTTTAAGTTCCGGTGCCTCACCCAGATTCCTTACAAACGGTCATACTTGAAAGGACAATTGTGTTGCTCTGTTCGCATAGTTTTGCCTAGAAGAAAGTTTGTAGAGATTAGACTTCTCTTCCAGTGGGAAGAGATGTTTATTGCCTGAACAAAGATTTGTAGATTACGTAGCAGACCTCTTTATTGTCTCCCAATAAGGTGGGAGGTTTTGAGAAACACAACAAAAGGGGCTTTTCAATAGTGGCACCTACTATCAAGCGCCTTCCCCAGAAA
Organism: Anniella stebbinsi; assembly: GCA_029215795.1. Classification (NCBI taxonomy): domain Eukaryota; kingdom Metazoa; phylum Chordata; class Lepidosauria; order Squamata; family Anniellidae; genus Anniella; species Anniella stebbinsi. The sequence continues at coordinate 369,827,491 of JARDYH010000001.1, forward strand.
GGCCTGCCAGACACTTGCTTTAATGTCCTTTCAACACCAGGCAAAGACCTTTTTTAAACTTTCCCCCATGGCTTTTAAACCTTGCTGTTGCTTTTAAAATCTGTTTCACTTTCTACCTTTTATATTCTGCTGCTTGATTTTGATCTTAATTTGGAGTTTCATTGTAATGCTGCATCACCATTTATTGTGTCTTCTTTATTTTACTAGTACTTTGACGACGATGATGATGATGATGATTTCACTTGCTTATGTGTTTTTGAATCCAGCCTTCCACAACTTAGCACCATCCAAATGTGTTAGACTATAACTCCCATCATCTCTCAACAAGCCATGTGGATCAACACATTTGGAGGGTACCTTGCTGGGGGAAGGCTGTTTTAGCCTGTGAGCCACTCTGGGATCTTTTTATTAAGTTGCAGCCTATAAATACCAACACCAATCAAACAACCGATGGGTCAGCTGGTGGTAGACCATCTGCCATCTATTCTTGAGGCCGCCGGTTCGATCCCTGCTATATTTGGCGAAAAGGACTCAGGCAGGCTGGATCGGGAAGACACTTTTCTGCCAGAGATGGTGGAGACTTTCTGCCAGCCAGAGTAGGCAATATTGGGCTACAGGGAACCTTGGCTGGTTCCGTGCCCCAGGAATCCTTGCACCAGAGTCCAGCAAGAAGCCTTTGGACTGTGGGCCGCAGCCCAGCTGGTACTGCTTGTGCCAGTGAGGCAAAAACCCTTTATCAAGGCTGGCTGTTCATGGGAAGCAGAAGGATGACGGGGTGTTCTTTGCCTCTAGTTTGGAGACCTCGATCCCGGCAGCGCTGAGTTCTTCCTACAGGAGGAGCGGCTGATGCAAATGAAGAACAAATATGAGCGGCAGTGCAGGGTAAGTGTGGGGGATGGGCATGGGGCGGGGGGGCATGTTGGATTGCATGTTTTTCCTGGGCTGGCCCTGATGCTGCTGCATGTTATTATGCAGGAGCTCCATGATCAAATAGATGAGCTTCAGTCTCAGCTGGAAGAGTACCGGACTCAAGGCAGAGTTGCCCGGCCTTCACTGAAGAACTCTCTCTTTGAGGAGCTCAATGATGGCAGAGTTGAGAGTGACCAAGGTAACGGATGCCCTGCTCCAGTGCACAGAACAAGATAGGGCTGGGCGGCTGGATTCCCCCCACCAGCCTTCCACAGGCCGGATGCCATTGGTGGGTGTGGCCGTGACCACTGACAGCATCACCCTGCCCATTGGAATCTTCCTCCGAGCCCCTCTCAGCATGGCGTTGGGAGGAGCCGCTGCTCTGCCACACTAGAACTGAGTCAGTGGCTCAACTTGAAACGTCTCATCCAGCCTGCGTTCCTCTTGTGTTCTCCAATCTGAGTAGGGAATTCCTTCAGGGGGTGGGGCTTGAAGGTCAAACCCCGCCCCCTGGAAGAACCTGTAGCTCCAGGGGCCGGTTTGGGGAGCCCAGTGAGCTGGATTATTCTTACGGGCTGCTGATTCTGCACCACTGGTTTAAGACCTCCATCACACTTAACCCCGCCCCCAGTTTGCCTTAGGGCGCATTAAAGGCACTTCGGGAAAATAATCCAGACTTTTAGCATTCCAGGAAAGGCTGGGGAAGAGGCGAGGTGTCAGCAGGACAGGCACGGCGTCATGGGAGTACCGTGCTGCAAATCCACACACCAGGCATGGCGAGAGTGCACTTGATTGCTGGTGTGATGGAGCTCTAAGCCTCTTGGGTCACTGAAGCTGTTATTCCATAGATGTTTGCAGAATGCCTTCCCGGGAGGGAGAGCAGTGGCCATATCCTTGCATGCTGCCTCGCCTGATCAAAGAGAGAAGGGCTGGCCGGTTATCATGCCATCAGCCCCAAACCTGCTTTCCTCCAGAAGTTTTGGCCTTCAACTCCCATCAGTTCTGCTCAGTATGGTCTTTGCTCAAGAATCCTGGGAGTCATAGTGGAAAATATCTGGTGGGCTCCAGGGTGGGATAGGCTGGTGTAGCAGGGAAAAGGCAAGCAGCCTGGGTAGAATTCCGGGAATTTCAGGGCAGCGCAAGCAAAGGCCGGCTCAAAGCCCCATGCCGGACCTGCTGATCTGGCTGCCAGCAGCCTCTTTCTGCTGGCCTTTGTTCTACATGCTGCTGAATTTGCAGCTTGTAGAGGCTTCCGTGTTTTAATATTTCTGTCAGTTGGCTGCTAAGAGAGCCCTCAATGGCTAGTTTGCCAGCAGGTCCCTTTTCCAGCAACTGAAGAAGAGCCCCAACGACATGCGTTTCTCTGCCGGCTTGTCTTTTCAGAGCCCGGTTCTGAGGATTGCAACCCGCTAAACATGAGCATCGAAGCCGAAATGGTGATTGAGCAAATGAAAGACCAACACCACCGGGACCTCCGCAACTTACAACAGGACCTGGAAAACACGGTACGCTGCCCCCAGCTGAAGAGGCCCTTGGCTGCTTATGCAGGCGAGCAGCTTTCCCCGACCTGGTGCCCTCTGGATGGGTTGGACTACAACTCCCAGCATTCCCGACCACTGGCCATGCTTGCCGGGGATGGGAGTTGTCGTCCGGCACATCTGAAGGGCATCAGGTTGGGGGAGGTTGGGTCTACAGTTTTTGCAGGCAACTGGAGATGGTTTGAAAGGATTGTAGCACATGGCTGGTTGTTTCGGAGGGCCTGTCCAGCAGTCAGAGGTCCCAGTGCTGAACCGTTCAGAAGATCTATGGAGGTTGCTGCATCGGCACCTTCAGAGCAGCCACTGGAGGGTTGGGTGCTCAGCCTGAACCGCCTCATCCTTCCTGGAGTGCTGGTGGGGCCCTTTACCTGGCAGCACTTCCATTTATGGCTCCTCCCCCTGCGTCGGATTGTGGCGTGTGATGCCTCGTACCACCGAGCGATGGCTGTGCCATTTGGACCACGTTGGCTGCCATCCATCTGTGTCCTTGAGGACCCATTGCTGGCTGGAAAGGGGGTCTAGAGCCAGGGGTGAGTCTGCTGGGGGCACATTCGGTGCCCTGGTTGTGCAGATTTTCTGGTTGTGGGGTATTGTCTTTGGGGAGGGACTCGGGGTCCCTTACAGGCACCCTGTCTCTTTCCCTGGTCCTGCCTCGGGATGGTGAGGTCCTCCGATGTGGAGGCTTTGTCCAGCTCCAGCCCTGGAGAGGGCAGGTCCTCCAATGGTGTTTTACACTTCTTCTCCAGCACTTCCACGTCTGGTTAGCCCTCTATCCACTACACCACACTGCCTGTAATTGTTTGGCCAAAGCCCCTGCTGAATCATCTACTTCCCTGGTCTGTCCTCACCTACACAGCGCCAAGGTCCTTTGTATGGTTAGAGTAGCCTTCCGCAATCCGGCAGCCTCCAGATGGGCTAGACTCCCACTCCGTCATCCACAACCAGCATGGTGGGAGTTGTACCCCCACACATCTGGAGGGCACCAAGTCAGGGAGGGCCGCCTGAGGCATCAGCAGGAATGCTGACTGGGAGCACCTTTCTCTCTCTCTCTGCCCAGGTGTGCCATTATGAGAAGCAGCTGGAGGAGGCCAAGGCCTGCTGTGAGACGGAGCAGGAGCAGCTCCAGCGGCAGTACAGCCAGGAGAGGCAAGCCCTAGAGCGGCAGATCGAGCGGCTGCAGGCCCAAGCGTCCGAGCTGCAGGGGGAGCTAGCCAGGCTTGGGCAGGAGGCCGTCTCCCAGCAGAGTGCGGACGGGAGCCACCTGAAGGGGAAGGCCAGCCTGATGGCACACCTGAAGCTCCAGCAGGAGGAGGCGTTCCAGGCCAGGCTGGAGGAGGCGCGGGAGAACTTCAGCCGTGAGCGGGAAGAGCTGGCCCAGGTGGGGGTTTGGATGGAGGAGAAGATGCGGGCCCTGGCGCAGACCCTCCAAGAGGAGAAAGTGGAGTTGGAGGATGGTTTCCACCAGCAGCTGCAACGGCTGATGGAGAAGCACGCCCTGGAAAAGGATCAGCTCCAGCAAGACCTGGCAGCGAAGCATCGGCAAGAGCTCCAGGAGCAAAGGTGAGCAGCGACGGCCCCTTGCAATGGCACAGAGCCAGCCGGGCTTCCCGGCCCCTTCCATCTTCCCAAGGAGCTTGCTGATCTGTGGTGAATGACTGGGCGGGTGGGGGCGAGGGGGCAGAGGGGGCTTGGGACCTCTAACAGAGACTCCTTCGTACCCTCGCCAATCCGTGGCTCCCAGAATCCTTTGCAGGGGGAGCCGCAACAGTTGGAGCGGAATAAATCCTGCGTCTTGGAGCCCAAGTTTCCTTCCGTCCGTGGAAGAGCTCATATTTCTGCTGGGGGAGGGTGGGGGAGGCCACCTGTGTCAATTCCCCCCTCCCCCTGCAGCCCCTCCTGTCCCAGAGGGTCAGTGGAGGAGGCCAGAGAGCCCTCTGTGCGTTTTTGCTCCCTTCAGGATCTTGAAGACAATATTTATCCTCTAAACAGAGAATCTCCCATCCTTTAAAATGTATCACACTCTTCAGATGGGATGTATTGTGAAATGCATCATTGTTGAATAAGCGAATCCCCCACTTCTCTTGTTAACCTTGTAGCTTGAACTTCCATGGACCATGTTTTAAAGGCTTCTTTCTTTCTTTCTTTCTTTCTTTCTTTCAAGAAGGATCAAGAGGAGAAAACCCGGTGGGGGCGGGGGTAGATACAATTACAAAAGGAAGATACAAGGCCAAAAGTGAACTCGTGGGGCTCTATCTTGCAGGTTGAAGCTAAAGCTAAGTTCCAGGTCTTTAAAAGGCTGAGGACTAGTGTATTAAGTGCAATCCTCTGCCCCTGTGTTAGTAGAGATTTCAGTAATGTGTTGTGTTGACCACATGTAGGGCAAAAATGGAAAGTGAGTTTAATGGAAGGATGTCTCGGACAGAGGAGCAGTTCGCCATGGACCGGCAGGCGCTTGCGAGCAAGTATGGGGAAGCGATCGAAGGACTTGAGGAACGCTACCAACGGGAATTGCGTGAGCTCTCTGAGCTGCAGGGGGAGGAGAAATCCCAGTGGGAATTTGAAAAGGATGAAATGGCCCAAGAAGGTGCTGAGGCACAGGAGAGGTGGAAAGAAAAGCTGGAGAAGGAGAAGGCAGCGGCTTCGGCGCTTGCCCAAGAGAAAGCACGCCTGGAGACGAATTTCAAGGACTGCGTGAACTCCTTGGTGTTGGAGAAGGAGCGGCTTCAGCAACAGCTGCAGGACATGGAGGAGCAAGAGGATGAGCTGCGGGAGAGGCTCCTGCGAGTCCAAGCCAGCCATGAGCAAGAACTCAGGAGAAGAGAAGAAGAAACGTCTGCCCTGGAGGGAGATCAGAAGCTAGCTAACCGGAAGTTGGAGACGAAGTTTCTGCACGAGAGAGAAGAGCTGAATTCCAGACTGGTCTCTTTGGAGCATTCGAAGCGAGAGGCGCTCAGCAGAGCAGCAGCCGAGGAAAGAGCGTTGAGGACAAACGTCCTGACACTCAAAGGGGAAATTGAAGAGCTTCAGCAGGAATTGCAACGTCTGTCCAAAGTGCAAAAGAATGCGGTTTTTTTGAACAAAGAAACACAAACACACGGGGGTGATTCCCCAGGGCCTGCCCAGCCCCAGGAGCCAAGAGAGGTGATAGATGCTCGCTCAAAGCAGGAGGAGGTTCAAGGGCCCACAGGCAAAAGTGATGTGGCAGCTCCCTCTGTGACAGGTGACTTCCTGGAAGGGCCTGGGAGAGAGCCAAGCCCCATCCCTGGCTTCATCGCATTGTTTCCGGAATCATTTGTGGATTCTCGCCTCCTAAACATGACCGATCAAGATGGCAGTCCAGCAAAATCAGAAGATGGGATGAAAATGTCCAATGGGAGCGTGTGTCCAGGGGTAGAAGTGGAAGGAACAATACTTGAAGAAACCATGGAGACTTCGCTTGCCTTGGAGAAGGCCTGGGAAGACATTTGGGCGGAGAATGAAGCCCTCAAACGTCAGCAGCTCCGGCTTCAGGAACGGATCGCCCTACTGGAGGCTGAGTGCGACCGGGCAGCTCACGACCGGCAAGACATGGCTTCCCAGGTCCAGAAGGAGCTTGAGGAGATCCTGAAGACCATCCCCCAGCCGAACGCCTTGCCCTGTGGAAGCGACGGGAGCCAGGAAAGGTTCCGTTGGGAAGCGGCAGACGTTGCAAGCCTGCATGAGGATGAAACAGCGGGAAGTAAGACGTTCTTTGCGGAAGCTGCAGAAGCTGAACTCACCACTACGGAGATGAGCACTGGTTGTCTGCCACTCGAAACGAGCTGTGGAGAAGCCATTAGGGCTGAGAAGGGAGAGCTGGGAGTTCTGGGGCCGGAGCTGTGGGACACGACGGAGGAGGAAGGCGCAAGCTCCAGAGCAGAGCCCAAGGTTCTGCGACTGCCAGAGGAACTCAAATTGGAAAACCGGGCCCTGAAAGCCGAGATGATCAAGCTGCTGGAACGGAACGAGAAACTGGAGGGTTCCCTGCCGAGCCTGATGGGTTTGCAGTGCAGGCTGGACGAGATCGACCGAGAAAGCCTGAGCCTCAGGGAGGAGAATCTGCGACTGCTGGAACAGATGAGGGGGCTGGAAGGGGGTCGCGACCGACTTGCCGCAGAGAACGCCGAGCTACAGAGCTCCAAGCTGGTTCTGCAAAGCCGGCTAGGGAAGCTGGAAGAGTTCGTGGCGAATCTGAAGAGCGTGAAACGGGGGCGGCCCAGCCGCAGCGAAGATGTAGCCAAGGATGCAGCGGAGGTGGAGAAGAAGGGGCTCCACGAGATGAACAGGAAGCTCAAGGAGAAGATCACAGTGCTGCTGAAGCAGAAGAGCGTCCACGCGCAGGAGAAAGACAGCTTAAACGCCGCCCTGCGCAGCTTACAGAGCACCTGCGGCGATCAGCGGCAGAAGCTCGAGCTTTTGAGGTAATGCGGGGCTCCCGACGCGGCCTACACCCTGCCACTTTGCTCTACTTTTCTGAAACTAACCACCTAACGCCTCACTCGCCACCTGCTAACCGCTGCCACTGACCTGCTTGCGCTTCTCGTATTAACAAGTAGATTGTCTAGAAGACCAAGGCCTTCTGGGACTCTAACAGGAGCCAAACACCTTCCACATGGGTTGGGAACATCAGGGTCTGGGTGTCTGATTCTGTGGGTTGGTGGGTATGTCTCAAACGGGTCAGCCGGGGATGGATGGATGGTCTGCCGGAGGCTGCGCAAAATCTCCTGACGTCAATATTTCTTGAGCCCTGTTTAGGTTGCGGCTCCTGGGTGTCCTTTCTACCAGTCGGTCTCTTTCCTGCCGCCATTTTGGTTCCTTACCTTTTAATGTGCACAGTCGCAATTGGTGGCGGAACGACCACTTCTTGTTTTATTTCTGTATCGTTCTGCCATTTATTTATTTATTTATTTATTTGCTGCATTTCTATACCGCCCAATAGCTGAAGCTCTCCAGGCAGTTCGCAAAAGTTAAAACCATCAAACACAATCCAAAGCATAAAACAAACAACAGTAAAAAACACAATATAAACGTACAACATCAAAGCACAACCAGGAGAAAACCAAGCAGCCATGCAGAGATTTATACAGATTTAAAATAGAGATTTAAAACAGCAAGGTTAAAAATCAAACTGAAGAACTGTGAAAATACTGTGAAAATAAAAAGGTCTTCACCTGGCGACTGTAGGAGTATGATGAAGGTGCCAGGCAAACCTCTCTAGGGAGCTCATTCCACAGCCGGGGTGCCACAGCAGAGAAGGCCCTCCTCCTGGTAGCCACCTGCCTCACTTCCTTTGGCAGGGGCTCACGGAGAAGGACCCCTGAAGATGATCTTAGGGTCCAGGCAGGTACATATGGGAGGAGGCATCCCTTTAGATAACCTGGCCCCAAGCCGTTTTGGGCTATGAATGTTAATACCAGCACTTTGAATCTGCCTGGACTTGGACTGGCAGCCAGCGAAGCTGGAAAAGGACTGGCGTAATGTGGTCTCGTTGGCCAATCCCTGTTAACAGCCTAGCGAGATCCTGCACCTTGGAATATCAATTATATTTAACAAGGAAAGGAATGGACAGCTTAAGGCTCCATCAGTGGTTTGCAGGGGAAATCCTGAACAGTGTTGGAATCTTATTGAAGATTCCTCAGTAAGAAGGAATGGCAGATGGGGCTTTGCTGAAAGATACCCAGTCCGCTGTTACAGATCTTCCTCCGCAATGTGCAGCCACGGTGGGAGCGTTGGATGTGTTCCAGGATATATTCCAGATCCACGCACAGCAATGGAGTGGTCTAATAAACCTGGCCCAGTATCGCCCATGATTGGAATGCCTGTCTTGAAATGGGGGTGGGCAGAAGGTAGATCGTAATCTCGAGGGCCTCCAGGTCTCGATTGTTTTTAAATGATAACATCTGAATCACATTGTTTGAATTCCTGATCTGTAGAACTCTGGCCCACTTGCATTGGCTGCCTGTATGTTTCCAAGCCCAATTCAAGGTGCTGGTTTTAACCTATAAAGCCTTACACGGCTTGGGACCACAATACCTGATGGAATGCCTCTCCCGACATGAACCTCAATGTCTAAGGCCCTCCTCCAGATGCCTACTCCGAGGGAAGCTCGGAGGATGGCAACAAGGAGGAGGGCCTCTTCAGTGGTGGCCCCCCAATTATGGAACGATCTCCCTGACGAGGCCCGTCTGGCACCAACATTGTTATCTTTTCGGTGCCATGTCAAGACTTTTCTCTTCTCCCAGGCATTTAACAGTATATGTTAAACCTTCTAACTGACCTCAGATCAATACCCGTTTAATGGATATTGCCTTTGTGTAATTGCAGATTTACTTTGTGTATATAGATCGGCATTTCTCAACTTGGTGCCGTCCAGATGTGTTGGACTGCAACTCCCATTATTCTGGGGAGGATGAGAGTTGCAGTCCAATACATCTGGAGGGCACCCAGTTGGGGAAAGCTGATGTAGATCATCCTAGTGTCTGGCTCATGGGTTGCAGGAAGTCACTGGCTTCTGCCCCCCAAACCACCATTTTGCATCCGGCTTCTGTTGGTGGACCTTGGGATTCCAGGGAAAAAGCGAAGTAGCTCCTGGAAGCCTCCCATGTCCTACGACATGCCCCAGAACCCCCTGCGGTGCACAAGCTTACTTTGGAAGGCACTCAGTGGTCTTGTTAGTCAGTGGCTGAATTCGGACAACACAATAGTCAATGGTGGGGTAATAATCAACTTTGCAGTTGTTCAACTAGGGGGTACTCCCCACACAACATGGTAATAAAGAATCAACTGTGGTGTGGATTAGGATCAGCGCTGAGGTGACTATGGCAGCATTCGAACGACACGATAGTCAATACATCTGACGATTGTTTCCCCCTCCCCCCAGTTGCTTATTGTGTTGTCCGAATTCAGCCAATGTGGGCAAAATACTGGACCCGTATCCTGAGCAAGGTGCGCTTTGGCGTGGAAATCCAGGCTGGAGGAATTCATAGGAACTCAAGTATCTCAAACAGGCACCTTTTTTTTTTTGCACCCAGATGTGAGGTCGAGCATCTCAGAGAAGAAAACATTGCGTTGAAGGATGAGGTCGCCTTCTTAAATGAGGAAGGGAGCATTTCCAACCTGCGATTGAGGGATCTTAGCGGGTCTCGAGAAGAACTCTGGTAAGTGTCTCTAAACCAGGAGTGAGCAATCTGTGGTGCTCCAGATGTCTTGGCCTACAATTCCCATCGGCCCTTGCTAGCATAGCCGGGGGTGAAGGATTATGCAAATTGCTCAACCCCGCTCTAAATGCTCACAGCACCATTGGGTGAGTGGTGGGAATCCTGCTCTGCGATGCCTGTGCAACATTTTGGTAGTGGGTTTCTTTGTACGGGTTGTAGATGCTGTCAAAAATGCCCATCGTGGTAAAATTGGTCGGCATTCTTTTTAGCTGTTTTGAGATGTTTCCACTGTTGTCCCTGATTCTCTGTGTGTGTGTGTGTCTCTCTCTCTCACAAACACACACACATTTAAATGAAATGAAAGTGATACCGTACAGCACACGATAGCAATGTTGTCCACTGTGCTTATTTTAGGCAAAAAGTAGAGACTGTACGGAAAGAGAAAGTGGCAGTGCAGAAGATGGCTGAAAATTTGAAGAAGCAGGTAAGTCTCTCTCTCTCTCTCTCTCTCTCTCTCTCTCTCTCTCTCTCTCTGCTTTCTGGTGAATTTTCTTTGTATATCTTGGGTTGTCAGGAAATTCTAAATCCCTCAAGAGGTAGGAATCCCTGAAGAACTCTGTCTGCACATTCTGGTATGAGCTGACCTGATCTGCTCTTCCAGGACTAAAGTGGGGATCGGCATTCCATTATCCACTGGTTTTCGTGCTTGTTGGTTACCAGTTCAGCCACAGTTCTCGGCTTTACATTTTTGAGTGTGTATTGTGAGAAAATGGCTCAGTTCAGACAACACGCTAGTCAACGCAGTGTGAACTCCACTCAACGGTTGAGTTTTTAAGGGGTACTCCCTACACAACATGTTCTAACTCCACCGTTGTGTGACTGTGGGCTCCCGTGGAGTTGAGTAAAACCCATTGTGAAGTTTGATTGACAGTTCCTCCACCTTCTCTCCTCCGCCGGTCTTCCTGATGGTATCCCATCAGCCATTGCTGCAAAAACAATAATCCCGGCAACTGTCTTAGAGCGGCACTCAGTCCTTTCGCCATTCTTGCCAGGGAACTCTGTAGCCAGTGGGAAAAGTCAACGCAATGCAACGGAAAACTCCATGGAGCCTGCCACACAACACACAACACAACCGTTGTGCAGGAACTGTCCTCTGCACAGTGTGGATATTCTGTGTGGAGTGTTTTTCCCAAAAAACCTCCACCATTAAATGGAGTTTTCCCACCAGACAACACATTTCTCAATGGTGGTGTAACAATTCCACCATGGTTCTAAAACCACCGTTGACTAACGTGTTGTCTGAACTGAGCCAATTGTTTAAAAAGTGTATTCAAATACAGGTTTAAATGCACATTTTCATGCAGATTTTTTTAAAAAAAACTGGAGTTGGCTAATTGCATGTAGCCAACATAATTTGCCGATCGCTTTCATTCTCATCGTGAGGAGAAATATATAGGAATTATTTAATATATGACACAATATTCTGAATATTGTACTCCTTGGAGCGGTTGGTCACCTCCAGAACTGGACCACGTCCGCTGGCAGGAAGTTTTTGTCGGAGGAGCCAAGGGCAGTGAGCAATTGTGGGGGGGGGAGGGCGAAATTGCTTGGGTCCCATTCCAAGACAGTTCAGGGAACAAGACTCTATTGTGTCCAATAAGAGAGACAGACTACAATGCAAAACCTTTTATTTAGAAGTATACACAACAAGGCTAAGAGGACTAGCCGCTCTGCCTAGAACTAAGTGTACCCCATTGCTATTTCCTGTCTCCTTTTGTAGGCTGCCTCCCTTTAGCTGGCTCTAATCCCAGCTCTCTTAAAGGTAATGCCTACGAAATCAACACGGGTTCCAGCCCAGCTGCCCTAAGGCCCCCGGATCAAGGTCTCCCATAGCCAACAATCCTGACTATTCACACAATTGGCTACTGCAGCCTCCCTGAATCCGGCACGCTGTAGATGCCATGGACTACAACTCCCATCCTCTCCCAGCATGGCTTTTTTTGGTTGGGGATGATGGAGGTTACAGTCCGACACATCTGAAGGGTGCTGGATTGGGGAAGGTTGGGCTACTGGTTTTTGCAAGAGGAGGTGGGCAGTCATCCCCTTATCCTAAAATTATCTACTCTTGAGTAGATCCGTGCCTTCCTTCCCCCCCCCCCCCACACTCCTGTAAAAATAGTTCTATCTCGAAGAAAGGTCTGAAAAGGGGGGTGGAGGTGCCTTAGCCTGGGAAGACGAAGGGACCCTCTTTGCAGCTGCATGCCCTGGAAAACGACACGTCTCCTTGCCGTTGATTCTCGCCTGGCTCCTCTCCTCCCTGCAGGCGTCTGAACTGAAAGCCAGGAATCAACAGCTAGAGCTGCAAAATGCCGAACTTGGCCGTAAAAGCTCCCCAAACCAGGCAGACGCGCAGGATCCTAACCAGCGCTTCAAGCGGATGCTTCGGCAGGAGAAGGTGATGGGGAGATGTGTGCCGGAAGAATGGGGGAGAGAGAGCCCCCGGCTCAAGGAAGAACTGGAGAACTGTAAGATCCAGGTATTGTGAGCTCTAGTGAATCCTGCTGGGGCTTCAGTCGAGCCTCAAGACACCCGATTCACCTCTGCCACAAACTCCCTAGCTGCCCTTAGGCAAGTCACTGCTCTCAGTCCCGCCCCACTTCCCCACTCTGCCCTCTCTTGTCTTTTAGGGGCCTGTTGCCGGGATTATTACCTGGGATAATATATGGGGAGCGGTTTGAAATGCCCTATGCAAACATTACTGCCCTATTTCTTCTTGGCCGTCCCGATGATACAAAGTCAGGGCCCACTCCAGTTTTGACTGAGGGGCCTGGCCACAGTAGGCCCTGGGGGTCAATATCCCAAGAGTCTGATCTGTAAGCCTCCATCTGTAAGGAATGCGACAGTTCTACCTTCCCGTACCGGGCAGCATCCAGAAGTGTCAGACCACCACCCAGATTGGTAACAGGGACCAGAAGGTTCGGACATATAAGACCGATTCTGGCCCGCTTTCATTGGCTGCCTGTACATTTCCGAGCCCAATTCAAGGTGCTAGTTTTGACCTATAAAGCCTTACATGGCTTGGGACCACAGTACCTGACGGAATGCCTCTCCCAACACGAACTTAACTGGAAACTACGTTCAACATCTAAGGTCCTCCTCCAAGTACTTCCTCCGAGGGAAGCTCGGAGGTCGGCAACAAGGGAGAGGGCCTTCTCTGTGGTTGGCCCCCCAATTTTGAAATGATCTCCCTGATGAGGCCCGCCTGGCGCCAACACTGTTTTATCTTTTCGGCGCCACGTCAAAACTTTTCTTTTCTCCCAGGCATTTTTAACAGCTTAAGTTGAAGTTTTAACTGACTTTTTTGGCCAGGCTTAAAAGTTTAAAATGTTTTAAATATCAGCTGTTTTATGTTTTATGGTTTTAGAATTTTGTATATTGACTTTTTAATGTTCAGTCTTTTAATTTTTGTAAACCGCCCAGACAGCTTCGGCTATGGGGCGATATATAAATGTAATAAATAATATAATAATAATAATAATAATAATAATAATAATAATAATAACTCCCATCGTTTTCAGCCAGCATGGTCTTGTTGACTGGGAATGATGAGAGTTGTAGTCCAACATGTCTAGATGGGATCAGTTGGGGAAGGCTGATCTAATCTATGAAAAAGTGTGTGTATCCACCACCACCACCACCACCCCGCCCCATCTTAATCTTTTGGGATTTGCTCCTAGTCCTCAACGCTGGTCTCGTCCTTGGAGACGGAGCTGTCTCAACTCAGGGTGCAAGCCTGTGCTCTGGAGCAGGAGAACCACTTCCTCAAGGAAGAACTAGAGAAAGTAAAGCAGGTAAGGACCAATGTGGCAGGGAGAGCCTTGCCTGGGCTGCCTCCGACGCTTCGGAAATTTCTGCTAAGCCGCAATCATTTCCTAGAGAAATTGTTGGAATGTTAAAAAGAGAAAAACCCACAGCAAACTAAAACTCTTCCTGGTTTAAAGGGCTCCTACTTGCATTTTCAACGCATTTTAAACATCCCAACAATTTCCAGACTTCAGATTCATCCCTTTTTTTGCAGATGCCCAGATGCCCGGATCTCTCCGACCTCCAGCACGAGATTTCCAGCATCATTGTGAAAAATGAGCAGCTGCTGAAAGAGAAAGAGGCCCTCAGCGAAGAGCTGAACAGATGTGTAGAGAAGGTGGGGGCCCTCGCGTGACACCCCCCCCCCACTCAACCTTCACCCCAACCAGCCTAGATGAACACACACACCTAACTCACAGCAGCCGGCATTGGGCTGTTCTGCTGTTCCCCCGCCCCCAAGATAGCTCAGTTTTGGAGTATGCGCTTGGTTGCCAAAGGGGAAAACCAGGCTTCAAAACACGGAATACCACAGCCTGAGCTGGTTCGTGCTTTTCCCAGTTTTCATAGGCTAGCCCAGCCTTCCTCAACCTGGTGCCTTCCAGATGTGTCAGATTGCAATTCCCATCATTCAGGGCCAACATGGGAATAGCAGTCCAACACATCTGGAAGGCACCAGGTTGGGGAAAGCTGGGCTAGAGAGGAAATGTTCCAAAACTTAACAAGCAAAATGTGGGCTCCTTTCCCACACCTCCAAGAGAAGAGCCCTGGGATCAAGGCCAGCTCCAGATTTGTGGGGTCCCCTGGCCACAGTGGACCCTGCTAGGCAGCTGGGTCTCACCTCCTCTTAAATTTGCCACTGTGCCCCAGAGCAACACCTGGTCGGAGGCTTCTGGGAAATTAAAAGGGTGTTTAGATCCAAGCAGTGCAGGTAAGGGGCCCCACGGCCAGCATTAGCAGTTGGGTCCTGAGGGCCTGCCAGATTCCTGAGGTTGCCCTGGGCTAATGCCAGCCCTGGCTGGGGCTTCTCTCTCTCCACTGCAGGTAGCTAAAGCAGCCTTCCTGGAGAGTCTCATTGCTTCCTTGAAACAGGAGAAGTCGTCTTTGGAGCACCAGAATCAGTCTCTGAAGACCCAGATTGCAGCGTCTCAAGACAAGGTGCAGTGTTGGAGCTCACATCCTTCCATCTCTGAATTGGATTTACATTCACTTCTATGTCAAAATAAAACAAAAGGCTCCAAAGTGTGACAGTGCAGCTCAACTAGAATTCATCAGCAAATTTGATTCTGTTCTGTTCGGACTTAATGGGAGCAGTGGGTTTCTCTTCTAGGACAAATGTCACCGATTGTTGCTGTCGTGAATGAGTTGCTCTTTTCTCATCCCTTATACATCTATGTTCTCTAAGAACGACCTCTTGCATGTCAGGACTTCTTGATTCCACAGTTCACTAATATATATATATATATTCTGTGTTCCTTTGCGTGCGTGCGTGTGTGTGTGTGTACACATGTGTGTGTGTACCAAATAAGAGTAACTGCTTTACCAAATAAGGATAACACTTCATGCAACTGATGAAGTCTGACGATATTTTCTTACTAGAAACCAGGAGCCACCAACGGGAACCTGGGCACAAAAGATATAACTTGGAATGCTGATTCCAGGAAATTGTTTTGAGTACCAGAACAGGATAAGCACCTAATAGGAATAGCCCTGCTTCTGGTTAGGCCAGGCTTTCTTAATTTCAGCAGTATAATTTAGGGTTCTTGTTGGGCAACCAGGACTCACAACAGTAGAGGATGGTGACTCCGATGTCAGTGGGACGGTGAATCTATTATTATAATAATTATTATTTGCATTTATATACCGCCCCATGGCTGAAGCTCTCTGGACGGTTTACAAAGATTAAAAACATTAAACATTAAAAACCGATATACAAAATTTAAAAAGCATAAAAACAATATCCATTTAAAACAACTATTCTGCGTCAAAAGAAAAGAAAAAAGAACTAAAACCCTCAAGGTATGTTGTAAAATGCCTGGGAGAAAAGTCTTGACCTGGTGCCAAAAAGAGAACAATGTTGGCACCAGGTGAGCTTCGTCGGGGAGATCGTTCCATAATTGGGGGGCCACCACAGAAAAGGCCCTCTCCCTTATTGCCATCCTCCGAGCTTCCCTTGGAGGAGGCACCCGGAGAAGGACCTTAGATGTTGAGCGTAGTGTATGGGTAGATTCGTGTTGGGAGAGGCGTTCTGTCAGGTATTGTGGTCCCAAGCCATGCTGTGGTCTATACTGGGTTTCAGGCAGGAGGTATCTACAGGAGGTATCTAAGCACCTTGGATAGCTTCCTTAGATTCACTGCCTCACTGACATCAGAGCGACCAGCCTCCACTGAAACATGAACGCTTGCTGACCTATGGCAAATCTCCCATAAATCTACTAGCAGCTGCTGATCCACCTCCTGGCCACCCCTGCTCTAGTCCATGGGAGCTCGTCCTACAATAAAATAGTTCATCTTTCAAGTGCCACAAGACTCTGCTTCCCCACCAGCGCCCACCTGCCCTCCTTCCAAGGATTTCAAGATATTATACCTGGGGGTTGTCCCATTTTCCCAGCGCAACCGCCTTGTCCAGTAGGCCAGGCGGAGAGAGAGGATGCCCGGGTGCGATTCACGGCCAAGTAGGGAGACAAACCCCTGTCTCGTTCGTCCGGGGATTTCTGTTGCCCATTGCTCTGACCAGCCATACGTCTGTGTGTCAGCCCTTCAAAAAGAGGGCTGAGCCTAAAATCTGTAAGTCTGTAATGTTTCAAACGTCTCCTTGAATTGCTCAGAGGCACAGAAGCTTCCCCCTCCCCCCCCCCCGGTGTTTCATCTCTACAGCTCAGTTCCCCTTTTAGCCACTTTGGCCCTCCCTGTCTCATTGCAGCAGCCTAACCCGATATTACTTAAACATGAACTTGCTTCCCTTCTGGACTGTTTCAATCACCTCTTCAGATGGGAAGAGATGGCAGTTGGCCCTGTTTTGTCCTTCTACAGAGGAGAGATGATGATGATGATGATGATGATGATGATGATGATGATGAATTATTTATTACATTTCTAAACTGCCCCAGAGCCGAAGCTCTCTGGGCAGTTTACAAAGATTAAAAACATTGAACATTTAAAAACCAATATACAAAATTTAAAGAGCATAAAAACAAACTACGCATCAACTATCCAGGGGTCAGTTTAAAAACTCAACATGTGCTGTTAAATGCCTGGGAGAAGAGAAAAGTCTTAACCTGGCTCCGAAAAGATAACAATGTTGGCATCAGGCGAGCCTCGTCAGAGAGATCGTTCCATAGTTGGCGGGGGCACCACTGAAAAAGCCCTGGGTTCCCTTGCATTCAGTATCGGAGGGTGAAGAGCCCTGTCTTTTCTACAGGCTGCCCTGTAACTTCCGTCAAATTGCTCCTCCGTAATGCGCATCGGCTGACTCTCTCCCGCCTGTCCACCTGGTTCCCGATCCAGCAAACGGGCTGGCGCACGGAATCCGCACAAACTCGCATTTCTCCCTTGTGGGTGTGCAAACCTGTGAAATTCCCCGTTGACGTTGGATTGACCTCCTCCTCCTCTTCTTCTTCCTCTGGCCTTCTTAGATCCAGAGTTTTGATGACGCCGTACAGAACGTCAACCTTCAGGTCTCCAGGCTCAAGTCAGACCTCCGGGTGTCCCAGCAGGAGAAAGAAACTCTGAAGCAGGAGGTGGTGTCACTACACAAACAGCTGCAGATGGCCAGCGATAAGGTAGCCCTCAGATCAGTTTCTTTCTGGAAGGCGTCACGGGAACTGAAGAGCAAAGGGGGTTGGGGTGCCGAGCAGCCTGCTCTGAGCAATATGCCGCTTAAATTTTTCTTTTGCTTGTTGTATTGCCAGCCTATGCTCAGGTGGGAACACCAGGTACACTTGAACTCGACGAAATGCTCCAACCTTGGCGCACTCTCGTTCCCATTTGCGATCTGGGGTGGTTGTTTTTTGGCTCATTCAAGTGGGTGAAGTTCTGCATTTTTGTTTTAGAAGTTTCACATTTTTCAAGGGCAGATTTTGCGGACGTTTTTGGAGAACTGATGCTCCCGTTCAGGCATGCAAATGGGGCACTTTCGAGAGATTTACGAACTGAAATGAAATTCTAGTCTACCCTTGTGTTGCTAGAGTTTGTACTGTTTTTTGGGGGGGCAGGGGGGAAGGGGAAATCCTCCTTTCTGCCACACTTCCACTTTTAGAAAGAAGCCTTCATGCTTTGTTCTAGCTTTCCTGTCTCTTCTTGCTAACTGAGATGCTTTGAGCGCAATTTCTTGGCGAAAAGTTGAGACAGAAATCAATCCAATCGATCAATCGAATAAATAATTAAGAAAAATAAACCCAAACAACAAACCATACTGGCAGAATCATGGAAAATACACATCCCCATGGCTGTTTAATTTCCAGTCATTTGATCCCAGTCTTGTTTTGCTTTCCCCAAAACAAAATCCCTATAATTCCTGTTTTGCTGCTGGGTAACGAGAGAGAGAGACAGAGACAGAGATTGGCCCATGGTCATAAAAACGAGCCAAGGCAGATATGGGCTTCAAACTCAAGCCTCTGAGCTCCCAATCCAGCTTCGTCGCCATATGCCACAGAGGCTCTGACACTGCTGTGCGCACACCCTCCTCCTTTCTCCCTGCAGAATCGGGTCCTGGAAGCCACCGTGCACCCGGCAGGGCTGCAGAGCCATCAGAAGAAGCCGTGTTGGGATGAACTGGACCAGCTGGTCAAGCAAGAGCAGGAGCTGCTGAGGCAGGAGAATGAGCGGCTCCAGCGGGAGGTCCAGAGCGCCAAGTCGGATCTCGCTAATTCCAGGGAGAAGGTAAACTGGGGGCCCTTTCAGAGGCATGTTGACATGGGAGATGGAGGGGGGGCGCTCGGTGGCAGAGCCCTCCCTGCTTTGCCAGTTCAATCTCCAGCATCTCCCAGTAGGACTAGGAAAGGATCCTTCCTGAAACCCTGCAGAGCCGCTGCTGCCGGTCAGTGTCAACAATGCTGGGCTCACTGGACCCAGGGTCTGACCCTGTATAAGGCAGCTTCCTATGCGCACGCAGCCTGCCTGAATTCCCAAAGCTAGGGCCAGGTCACAGCATTTCCTCCTCCGTCTGTTAAATCATGGCTATTCCCCTTTCACAACTGCGTTGGGCCCGGGGCCTAGCTTGCGGCAGGCCTCCACGGAGCCCAAGGGTGCCTCTACAAGAGCGATTTAAAGCTCTTTCAAGGCGCATTACCAAATTTACCTCTACAAGAGCAGAGCGCAAATGAGGAGTACAGGCGCTTTTTCTCTCCTATTACGCGCATTTTCGAATGCGCGTTAAATAGTGAGTTTTAATTTAACGCGAGAATAAGAGCGCCTTATGTCTGTGTAAACAATTTTCTGAGGAGGAGCATTAACAATCAGAGTGGGCGGACTGTGGTCTTGATGTCATGCATAGAACCGCCCCTTTGCTGGGAAAACCTCCCACTTTTTCGTTCAGTTTTATTTCCTGTCTCCTCCTGGCCACTTCCTCTTTGTTCTCCGTCTCTCTGGATGGAAGCTCCAGGAAGAGGAGACCTAACGTGAACCAAAAATAAAGTTTCTTTGAAGTACCATGATGGGAATATTTTTTACATGGAGACACGGGGCCAGATGGAGGTGGTTTCACGAGAAGCACAGGGGGTAGGAAGAATGTGTGGATGTGCGCATAATTAGCTATCAGCTTAGACAGATCGTTCCCTCGCTTCTTGCTGGGTTCCTGACATGAGCTGTCTGTGTGTGCGTGTGTATGTTTTACAACAGTTGAGCTCGCTGGGAAGAGGAGGGGGAAGGAACGAAGCAGCATCCCCCTGTCTGTTTTGGCATGTGTGCGTGCGAGGCACATTCCCATTTGCTCCTGAGCAATTCACTTGAAATGCCAATCGGGCGAAGGGGGCGGGGGAGAGAGACAGCCTTAACTAAAAATAAGTTTTCAAAGGGTGCTGGAGGGGGAAACTTATGAGGCACATTCCCATTTACTCCTGAGCAGTTCACTTGAAATGGCAATCTGGCGAAGGGGGAGGGAGAGAGAGGTAGCTGAACAGGTTAACCAGGTGATTACTGGCAGGTAACCCAGGTAACCAAAGGTGGGAGATTCTGGTGGGCAGGGAGAATAAAGGGAGGGAAACCTGTTTGGCCAATTCCCCTGGACAAAGCGCATTACTTTCAGCAACATTTGCATGTGATTCTCAGCATGTAAATAACTTTAAAGTGTGTTTCATACAGCCAGTAATGCGCTTCAACGTCTCTTATGTATAGGTATTAGGCGTAAATGCGCTTATCAGGAAATACGCATAATCGGGCAACCAGGCATCAAAGCGAAATCTTGTAGAGGGGGCCCAAGACTGACGCAGGGCAAGTGGTATAGGCCGTGCACTGGCTGGTGCCTAGGTAGGGTGACCCTATGGAAAAAGAGGACAGGGATCTTGTACCATTAACAGTTGCGTAGAAAAGGGAATTTCAGCAGGTGTCCTTTGTAGGCATGCAGCACCTGGTGTAATCTCCTCTTCCTCCGACCAGTTAAAGTTGTAGGAGCCCTGCCCTCTTTTGTATCTGGTCATGCTAGGTAGGGCTCCTGCAGCTTTAACGGGATGAAGAGAGAATTTCACCAGGTGCTGCATGCATACAAATGACACCTGCTGAAATTCCCTTTTCTACACAACTGTTAAAGATACAGGAGCCCGGTCCTCTTTTTCATAAGCCTTAGGTACCAGATAAGGCAAGTGGAGAGGGAATGTGTTCTAGAATCATAGAATCGTAGAGTTGGAAGGGGCCTATAAGGCCATCGAGTCCAACCCCCTGCTCAGTGCAGGAATCCACCTGAAAGCATCTCTGACAGATGGCTGTCCAGCTGCCTCATGAATGCCTCTAGTGTGGGAGAGCCCGCCACCTCCCTAGGTCATGGGTTCCATTGTCATACTGCTCTAACAGTCAGGATGTTTTTCCTGATGTCCAGCCGGAATCTGGCTTCCTGTAGATCAGGTGGAGTGGCACCCCACCAGAACTGACTGCTTCTCTGATCCTTCCCCCAAATGCTCTGATTCAACAAGCTATCATTTGTCCTCTGCTCTCGCCAAGATACGGCAGCTGGAATCCACCATCCTGACCCTGAAGCACCAAAAACACCAAAGCCAGTCAGGGCTTGTGAAAGCCGTCGAGCAAGACAAGCTGAACCTGAAGAGAGAGTGTGAGCGGCTGCAGAAGGAGCTGACCTCGGCCAACATGAAGGTCAGTTCCAGACAAGGAAGTGTTTGTTTGTTTGCCCCCCACCCCCCAAAGTGGGGAATGAGCAATGACATCATACCCAATGCATCCTCCGTTAATCCAGGTCTTGGATTCGCATCCTAGTCTAAATTGGTGTTGTTTTTTAAATCTGTGCAAGTTACTAACACATCTTTTTACTGTCCCGCTTATGTTAGCCTATCTTCACAGTTCTTTGTTAAGCACTTGTGGCACACGGGTGGCTTGAAAGAAATTATCCTCCCACTTCAAAACCACCACCACCTCCCCCCCCCCAAAAAAAAACCCTAAGCAGCATACTTCCTGTTTTGTATTGTTTACTAGGCTGGTCGTCTAGCAGCAATCCTTGCTCACCGCAGGCGATTAGACAAATTGACTGTTTTAAAAAATAATTGACTAATTAATGGGGGATATTGGCCCTGATAGCTAGCTGGAACTTCCATATTCAGAGGCAGTCTATCTCTGTGTGCCCAGTTGCTGTGGGGAGGGTATCTGTGGGAGGAGGCTCTCGCCTTCAGGCCCTGCTTGTGGATTTCTTGGAGGTCAGGGAGGGTTGGAAGCAGGATGTGAACATTAGGCCAGGTGTCCCCAACACAGTGCCCGTGGCTGCTGCTGCACCAGCAAATCCAGGTGGAGGGGCCCAGGAAGTTATTTTACCCCTCCCCAAGTGAGTGGAGCAACTCCTCCATTCACTCGCACGGAGGGGAAAAAAGCCCCCCCTGCTGCTGAAAAACGGCTGGAGGAGGGGCAAAGTCCACCCCCACCCAGGACCCTTGGGGCAACAGGATCCTTGCCCCCTCCGGCCTTTTTTTTTTTGGCAGGGCGACATTTCCTCTCCCTGTTAAAACCAATGGATGAACTGATCCATTGGCTTTAATGGGGGGGGGAATTGAGAAATTGCTCCATTCTGTTGCATGGGAATGAGGGGGGAGGGAGGGAGGGAGGGAGGGGAGAGCCAGAGGTATGGAAGGACGGAAGGACGGACGGAAGGACCAGAGAGAGAAGGGAAGAATGAACGAAAGGAGCAAAGATAGGAGCCAGAGTGTGTATGTGATTGAGAAGGGAAAAAATGCGGGGGGAGGGGGGGAGAATCATAAAGATGGGAGGAAGAGCTAGAGAGGGAGAGAAAAGTAACAAGGATTCAAGGGGGGGGAGAACAAGGGGGGAGGGGGAGAGAATATGAGAGGGGGGATGGGGGAGCCAGAGAGAAAAAAAGGAAGAAAGTAGAGAGCCAGAGGGGGAAAGAGGGAAAAGCCAGAGTTAGACCCCCTCTAGATGGATTCTGTTTGACACCTGGTTAGCCGATTATGCGCATAATTGCGGAAGCGCTTTATCGTAAATGCTTGTACACAAGAACAAGAGGTAATTGAGCGCACAACTGGTGGCCTTACCGATTGTTTGAAATGCGCTTTACAAGTAGTTAATGCGGAGAATCGCTTGTTCACATAGGCAAAATGCGCTTTAACGGCTGGAGGAAAATAAAACTCGCTATTTAACACGCATTCGATAATGCGCATAATTTACTCCCGATTTACGCTCTGCTCTTGTAGAGGTAAAAATTTTAATGAGACTTCAAAGAGCTTTAAACGTCTCGTGTAGAGGCAGCCTTAGTAGCACACACACACACGAACATACAGAATTGGGGATGGAGGCTCCCAACATTTTTGTGATCGGCCGTCCGCCCCCCCCCCCCCCGCAGCTAGTTCGTCATAGTGCCCAGGGCACTTTTTCAACATGCCAAATGTGCCCACAGGCCTAAAAGGCTAGGAGAGCCTTGTGTTCGCCTATAGAACCTAATGGGTTGTGGGGGGTTTTAGCCAAAAGTAGCATATGTGAAAGTAAAAAGGCCGATTAAAGTGGTGGGCTAGATGGATCCTTAGTTTGGTCCAGAGGGGCTCTTCGTAGGTTCTCTCTCCGTGTCATCTGACTCACGGTCGTCTTTTTTGGGGGGAGACATAAGTTCACTGGCTTCATGCCAGCATATGCCAAACCTCCATGAAGTCCATGCTCCTCCAAATCAGAGAAGCTCCACTGGAGCTCCGGGAAACTTGTTCCCATCACCAATTCAACTGAATAAAATGGAATCTCATACAAAAGAAAAGAAGAAGAAATAAAATAAGCTCTCCCCTGGGGCCCCCTGGCTCATGGTGAAGAGCCGACTGGCTGCAGACCAGAATTTGCCTGCAGGTGGTATTTTTGCCCCATGCTTTGGCAGAGTTGAAACCAAATGAATCATTTCCTGGTGCTTTTTCTGAAATGAGATTAAACTCCTTGACAGATCAGCCAGATGAATTCTCTTGAGCGTGAGCTGGAAACCATCCATTCGGGAAACGACGGCCTAAGGAAAAAACAGGTCAAGCTGGATGAACAGGTGATGGAGGGTCTGTTTCAACGGAGGCAGCGTGAGGATTTTTTTGTTAACTGTCCGGAAAAGAAAGAAGTTGGGAATATTTTTACGTTTTAGCAGTTGATGATTTCCCTGGGCTGAGATGAAAATTACATCCCACAACAGAATATACCTGTCTCAGGCCTTTTAGCCTAATTTCCAAGAGAGGATTTGCACACCTCCTGCATCTAGGGTGGGGGTGAGGGGAGGGGGCGGAAGGTAGATCTCCAGATGTTTTGCACTTCAACCCTCAGAAGCTTCTGCCAGAATGGATAATAGTCAGCAATGCTGGCGGTTGACATCTGGAAATTTACTTTCCGCCACCCCTGATCAAGGGCAACCTTCTCCAACCTGGTGCCCTCCAGGTGTAATGAGCTACAACCCCCATCATCCCCAGCTGGTATGCCTTGTCAGCTGGGGATGGTGGCAGTTGTAGTCCACACTGTTTTGTTAAAGTCAGCTGGCCTGGGCAAAATTGAGGAGGAGAGGTCTATTCACAGCCATTAGCCATGATAACTGAACGGAGCAGCCGCGTAGAAAGGCGGCCGGCCAGATGGTGTGTCCAGGCAATGGAGAAAGGGCAAGACCAGGAGGTACTTTGAAGGCAGAAGAAGAGTCAAACCTCCTCTTCCTTCTGCACCGGCACTTAGCAAATGGAAGGGCTTTTAGCAGCATGGGGGTGGGACAGGCCCTGCAGCTTCAACTCATGCAAATGTCGGACCTTGAACATATCAACTTAGCTGCCTTACGACTGCCAGATCGCTGGTCCATCTGCTCTGATTGGCAGCAGGTCTCCAGTTAGAGAAATCCCCCCCCCCTCCACCAGCCTTTTTATCAGAGATCCTTTTAACTGAAGATGCTGGGAGGCTGCATCCGGGATCTTCCGTGGGCAAAACATGTGCTTTATTCTGGGGCTACAGACCCTCAATATTCAGCACGGTGGCATCGAAGCTGTGAGCATACCAAGTCCTGCGATCCATATGACCCATGCAAAGGAAGTATATTTTGCACAATGTATTCTATTTCTGCAAAAGTCATCATGGGAAAGGGCCCAAAACTACCCAGGGATTTGAAGCCTCCCCACCCCACGCCATCCCTGGACTCCAGGAAATCTTATTGAGCCCCTCCCCCTTACTTTTCAGGTCTCTTCAGAACTGATCCACACTGTCCAGTTTTATTAATTTAAAGTATTCTTATTGCTCTTCTCAGCCCAAAAACAGCACCTGGAGCACCTTACAATCAGACATTAAAATAAGACAGCCCCTGTCTGCAGGCTTACAATCTAAATAGACATGACACGCAAGGAAAAGGGGAAGGGGAGGGAAAAGAAAAAAAACAGATTTTCAGCAGGGCTTGTGGAATGGCCCTGCTTTGCCTCTTATCTCCTGGTGCAAGGGGATCCAAATGGATCACAGACCTGTTGTGCCCTTAGTCTGCTTCTGTCTCCCTCACTCCTTCTTCCCCACAGGTCAGTTGGTGTTAGTTAATTAGTTAGTTGGACCTATTCAGGAGGGGGAGGCAGCCATAAGGTCTAGAAACCTGTTTTTTTTTCACAGAATAGAATAGTAGAGTTGGAAGGGGCCCAAAAGGCCATGGAGTCCAACCCCCTGCGCAATGCAGGAATTCACCTTAAAGCATCCCTGACAGATGGCTGTCCAGCTGCCTCTTGAAGGCCTCTAATGTGGGAGAGCCCACCACCTCCCTAGGTCATTGGTTCCATTGTCGTACTGCTCTAACAGTCAGGAAGTTTTTCCTGATGTCCAGCCGGAATCTGGCTTCCTGTCACTTGAGCCCATTAGTCTGCGTCCTGCACTCTGGGATGATTGAGAAGAGATCCTGGCCCTCCTCTGTGTGACAGCCTTTCAAGTCCTTGAAGAGTGCTGTCATGTCTCCCCTCCGTCTTCTCTTCTCCAGGCGAAACTTGCCCAGTTCTTTCAGTCTCTCCTCATAACACAGGTTAAGTTTTGCTTAACGCAGGTCTGAATTCTGCACACGACTTGAAATATGCAGGCCACGAAGTACACATGATGCAGGCTGTCCTACAGGATTGTCTGTTGTGGGGAATAGCATTGAAAAAAACAATGGTCTACTGGTGTCTCTTCCCCTCACCCCACCCCACCCCACCCCTTCTGATGTCTGTAAAAGATCCTTTGTGGTCTTCTTTGTCTTTTTCTGCGAAAACTTTGTTCTTTACCCCCTCCTGCTCTTGGACCCCCCATAACTTTCTCTCTCACGCTTGTTCTTTCTCCCCCCTCCCCCCCGCCGCCGCCTCCGCTCCCACCGGCTAACCCCTTTCTAGACTTTGGTGGCTGGGACTAGCAGAGACGGGCGCAGCGCTCTGCCTGAATTAGCGTGTGAAGGTAGAACAAATCTTTTTCCTGTCATTCTGTTGCATGGGAGACAAATCCCGTTAGTTAGCACCTTCCTGCCCTCTCCCTTTTATTTGACACGGACCTCATACCAAATACGATAGCGACGACCCATCTCTTCTTCCGAAAGAGCTACTCTTCATTTTAATGGGCCCATCAGATGGACAGATTCAAACATTATACGGACGGTAGGCAAAAGGGGTTGACTGCAGCAATTGACGCTGCAACCCGAAACATATTATAACATGTTTAGACAGGAAAACATTCTACCACTTCCCATGCTGGGACCTCTTTCTGTCTAAACCTGCATAGGGTTGCACCCAATTTCCCCTAATCTCTGGGAGAGCAAAACAGAGAAATAGAAAGAGGGCTTAGTTTTAAAGCCTGAGCTTTCCAAGAATATTAGATGAGCTGTCTTAACTTGAACCCATATTTCGGGGGGAAATGAAAAGTGGCTCTAAGATTCCATTTTCTGTTGTTTTATCCTTGGGAGGGTCATCCGTTGTCTTGTGACCATCAGAGTATTCTTTCCGTCGCCTTGTTTTTGCATGCCTTTCATGGAATGATCCAATTGAAATTTGCACGGCTGAACGTCCTGAGGTCTCTGGAAAATTCCTGAGATGTTTTCTTGGCTTCTCACAGCCCACTGGCACCCTCAATGGGCCTGTGCTCTTGAATTTTATTGGGATTGAGAAAGGGTTCATGGACTTCTGAACTGTGTCCTTACTTCAGCGAAGCAAATTGCTGAACACGTTTTTAGGTTATGCTGATGGCTTGGAGGGCTTTTTTAATGGTTTAGGTCAGCCTGGCACCCTGCAGGTGTGTGAGACTGCAATTGCCATCATCCTCAGCGAGGAGTTGTGGTGCAACACATCTGGAGGGTTCCAGGCTAGAGAAGGACTGGTTTAGATACATTCATGGGGCAGATTGCTGTAGGGCCCAACCATGGAGCTTCCATGATTAGACACAGTATACCTCTGTTCTGATGGGGTGTTGAGGGCTAGCGCTGGCACACTCATCAATGGATCGGTCGAATATTGTCAATTGGACGCTTATTATTTGCTCGTTTGTGTATATCCTGAAATGTTTCATGAAGCCCATGATAAAGAATAAAGAATTGGCCCTGCTTCTTTTAAAAATGTGACTTTTTCCAAAAATACTTATTTCTGTTTCTTAGCTTTAATCTCCCTATTTATTTGTGTTTTTTTGCTTTGCAATAATTATAATTGTAAGTTGACTCTGGTATTCCAGGATAAAAGCCAAAAGAACGATCCAGTCAATTGTCCCCATTTTAAAAAAAACACCTTACTAACATCGTTAAAAGTGTCAATAACCCATTGTTTTTTTTAATCATTACTTTCATTGTTTTACAATAACAGTGAATAACTTTTATTTTATTTTTTATTACATTTCTATACTACCAAATAGCAGAAGCTGTCTGGGCAGTTGACAAAATAAGAGGTTTTGCTTTGGGTAATAATAAACATATCAAACTTTTTGATGGTGGGTAATGTGCCTGTCTTCTCAGAAGTAAATCCCATTGAGTTAAATAGGATTTACTTTCAGTAAGTTTGTGTAGGATTGCAGCCTAAATGATTTTGTTGTTGTTATTATTATTATTATTATTATTATTATCAATTGCATTTATATACTGCCCCAAAGCTGAAGCTCTCTGTGCGGTTTACAGAGATTAAAAGACTGAACCTTAAAAATCAATATAGAAAATTTAAAAACATAAAAACATTAAAAACAGCTAACATTTCAAACAATTTTAACTCTCAGCCAGGTCAAAAACACAGTTAAAAATTCAATATAAATTGTTAAATGCCTGGGAGAACAGAAAAGTCTTGACCTGGCACCAAAAAGATATTGTTGGCGCCAGGCGGGCCTCATCGGGGAGATCGTTCCATAATTGGGGGGCCACCACAGAAAAGGCCCTCTTTAAAAACACTTGACCAAATACTTGACTGGTCAAATGGCCAGCTCAACTGGGAATAAGCAACCTGTGTTCTCTTGGCCCCATGTATGAGCTCCTTGGGCCATCTGGCTTTGGGGGGGGGGCGTGGAATACAGGACTGAATAAGGCTTGCTTGCGTGCTTGCTTGCTTGCGTGCTTTAGGGAGCAATCCTTTGACCCCTAGGCAGCATCTGAAAGGCTATAGCATATTTTGGATTCCCTGATCCGAGGTCAGAGGCAATGCTCTGACCTCAGAGGTGGGGAATTGGAGCTCTGCCCCCTCTCCCCATTGCATCCGGTAGAGAAAGAACGGCACACCTCTCTAAGGTTAGGAACTTGACCTCCAAGGACAAGGAAAGGGTGTATGTCCATGGGCAGGGAGGAGAGGAGACTGGAGAGGCCGGGATACGAGTTTTCCCAAGGCCTCTCCAGCCTCCTTCCCTCCCCGTCCAAAGCCCTCCGGCTGCGCCTCCTGAACTGGATTAGATCATTGTTAAAAAAAACCAGTGCCAGCCTGAAAGAGGGCATCTCTGCAAACTACAATGGAGTGAAGGCCTGGTCTCTACTTCCATGTGTTTTGCCAAGGTCATGAAAAGTTCCATAGGGGGAAGGCGGGCCAAGCCCATTTGGGCTTTATAGAGTTGCAAGTGCTCCTGGCCAATCCTGGGCCATATCTACACCAAGTAGGATATAATTCATCTTAATTCTGAAAAAAGATTCCTTTGTGGTTAGAATTTCTTTCCCCCCCTTTTTTTTTACGCTTAGGCACCCTGTATATAAATAATAACTTCAGTGAATTTTCTCTCCTGCGGGCCAGTTGTTTCCCCCTTTCCCCTCAGCGGACGGCCACTGGTCTGCCGGCATCTTGAAGAGTCCATCAGTAGCTGCAAAATGCATGGCCTTTGTTGGCCCAAGGGCTGCAGCTGAACAGTAGAAGAGCTACAGAGATTATAATATATGTATGCACTTGTATACGTGAAAAGAGCCATTCCTGTCCCTAGCAATTGAGGGGGGGAGTGAGGAGGCTAGCTCCTTGTTTGGGGGGAGTGCTTGCCCCCTCCAGCACCGCCCCGCTTGCTGGTTCATGCTGCGCTGTTGACGAGAGTGTCCTTGGACCGATCCAGGAAGGCGATGCTCACGCCCATCCGTCTGCCTCTTCTCCCGCTCAGACCCTTCACTCGAGCTCCGGCGTGATGCTTAGCCCGCTTAGCCCATCCCAGCATCCTCGCGAACTGCAGCCGCTCCAGAAGCCCGGCTGCACCGTGGTCCCCTGGGAACAATACCAGCAGCTCCAGCACCAGTTCCTGCAGGCCGAGCGGAGGTGCCAGCGACTGCAGGAGGAGCTGGAGGACCAGCCCTTGGAAACCAACATGCCCCAGGTACGTCCCTGTCATCCTCAGGTGTAGACCCTTCGCCTCCGACAGGCCGCCTCTTCCGCTCTCTTCTTCCTCGTCATGATCCTTTCTCCGTTTATGCCAGTCTCAAATCCCCAGCCTCCCCTCCAGGACTCCATAGATTCCATCCTTCTGCGTGTTGCAGCAATGCATGTATTCCTTCCTGATTAGCTTTCTCCAATCAGCTGTCTGTCTCCCAATGATTTTGTCTGTGCGTTCCTGACTTATCACCCTAAATTGGCAACGTCTTCATCATTTTACCCGATTTCTTCGATTCTAAGACGCACTTTTCCCCCCAAATAAACGTCTCTAAAAATGGGGTGCGTCTTAGAATCGATGGCGATTTCCCCACACTTAGAATCAAAGCTTTTTCCCTGTTGGTGGTACTGAAATTAAGGTGCGTCTTACAATCGATGGCGTCTTAGAATCGAAGAAATACGGGTATTTTATTGATTGCATTTCTATACCGCCCAGAGCCAACGCTTTCTGGGCGGTTCACATCAATTAGCATCTTTTATGACACCCCCTGTGACTAAACCTAGCCAAACCGTTAAGTTCAGGAGTCCTCTCGGTAGCAGGTATTTCTGCGTGCTGTGCAGCAGTATTTTCATTCATTTTAATTTTATTTAAAATTATTATGAGGCTGCATTTAAGGGTAGAACCCTCTCAGTTGGGGTGCATAACCTCTAAAGGCAATAATCAGCAGGGGACATGGGGGACCCTTCTGTTTTGCGGAATGCTTCTGAGCCAAAATGGGATTTGCTTTTTCCAAATATTTCTGCTTCAGACAGGTGGGGGGACCAGTGCTCCGACAGATGTTGTTGGATTATTCCAGCCCCCATCTAGGATGATGGGGGTCAGTGGAGGCTGGGGGCTCCAACTTCAGCGGAGCGGTGCATCCATTTCAGGTTTTAGTCAGAATCAGTCAGAACTCTAAAGGAGCTATCCGTGGCGCAGAAGCACCTTGAATAGCTCCTTTAGAGTTCTGTCTGAAACCCGGAGCAGATTCACTGCCCCACTGACATCAGAGCCACCAGCCTCCACTGATGGGTATTATAAGCCAGCAACCTCTGGAGCTCCACAGGTCCCAAACCGCCTGTCCGAAGGGAAGAGGCAGCCTGTCTTGACCTCCCTTGTACCCTGTTCATCACCATTCCCCCACCTGCTGCCCTCCAGATGTGCTGGAATGCAACTCCCATCATTCCCAGTCAGCATGGCCAATGGGAATTGGGAATGATGGGAATTGCATTCTATCACATCTGGAGGGCAACAGGTTAGGGAAGGCTGCTGTACACAGTTCTGCTTCCGTCAGCCACACCGTTGTAAAGAAGACCTGCGTTCAGATGTTTTGCAACTAAATCACGGGTTAAAATTACAACTGCGATGAGCCTTAGATAATGTGGGACAGGGGGAAGGCCGGGGCTCTGGCAGTGATCCTTGCTTAGGAGAACAGAATTGTTGCAAGTAAAAAAATGCTATTGCCCTGTTTTCACCTCTGAAACAGTGGAAGATAGGATGAGGAGCATTCAGTCAACTTGCAAAGCCTGACTGGAATGTGTGGTGTAGTGGTTAAAGTGTTGGACTGGGATTCGGGAGATCCGGGTTCTAGTCCCCACTCGGCCACGGAAACCCACCGGGTGATTTTGGGTCAGTCACAGACTCTCAGCCCAACCTACCTTACAGGGTTGTTGTTGTGAGGACAAAACGGGGAAGAGGAGGATTATGTACGACAACATCTTGGGTTCCTTGGAGGAAAAAAGGAGGGATATAAATGCAGCAATGAATAAATATATTAAATTTAATCAATGTGAGAGTAACTCAAGGGTCAGTTCACTCGGCTGCATTTTCCCCACCTCCCTCCGCTCCTGTGCTTTGATTCCCTCCTTGACGTCCTTCGGGCAAACCGTAATTTGCCATGGCATCTGAACGGCCAAACTATGTTTTGCTTTGGAAACCCCGGCTCCAGTGGATTCCACATGCTCGTCTCCAGGCAAATGATGATGTGTTCAATTGATGGCTTGTTCAGTTTGGATGCCATGGCAAACGATACTTTTGCCTGAAACTGGATGTCAGGGGAAGAACTGAAACATGCAAGGAGGAGAGACCCGAGGCCTAGACCGGCTAGTCAATACGGCGGAGTGTGTGGATTGGGCAGAAGAGCCCCCAGAATCGCTTGCTCATTCCAAACAGCTGATACTAGTCTTGAAGCAAACGTTGTCCGTAATGCGCTGCATGTTGTGTGTGCTTGTCTCTTGTTAACTCTCGCTCTCGTGTCCGCCTTACTGCGATGGGTTCAGTGGTCCTGCTTGTTTGCGTTACTACGTGTGATGTGCTTTCCAAAGACCTGTGGGTGAAGTATGTCCTCCTTGCCTTCTTTCCCTAGGCCTTGCTTCCGGAGCAGCGATCCTTGCATGCAGATTCGTACAGGCGGATCGGTCACCTTTGACATCCCTTGGCTGCTAACACGCCTCAATCCTTACTCACACAAACTGGCATAAGCTGAGAAACCCAGGGATCAAATGGCTTTTTTCTTAATTTAAAAGCAAATTAATTTTATTTTAAACCTTTCCAGTATTATGTTTTCTCCCTCTTATTTATTTGTGTCAGAATTTATTTGTGTGTGTATGTGTGTGTGTGGAGGGAGGGGAGAATCACACATTACTGTCTTTAATTTTTTTAATTTGATATGTGACTTTTTTTTATTTATGTTATTTAAAAAATGCTTATCCAGGGGAGTTTGGATAGAGAAACACTATTTTTCCCCCTCAAATCGTATGGTGTAACTATTTTTTAAACAAAAAGTTACTAATATTTTATATATTGGATTTGAAGAAGAAAATTTGGGTTATTTATACAAAGTTTTGTACAAGATGTATAAATACTTTTTAAAATGGGGAAAGCGATACCCTTTTTTGGGGATTGTAATTGGACAAATAAAATACGCATTTTAAATATGTGTGCGTCTTTTTGTCTTACTGACGAATAGGGCTAGTTTTACTTGGGTCAGACTGAAGTGTTGATTGGTTTAGCTGAGCCATTGATCAAGGAAGTCAGATTTGGATCTGTCAGAAGAGGCCGAGCTCAGGGCGATTGCGTTGGTCAAGGAGCCAATCCTAGAGTGAGGAGAACAGACTCCTTTTCAGCTGGAAGGCTGGATTCTATTTCAGAGCAGCTCTTGGGAGGCTGCATGCCAGTGATGGGGGGGAGGGTCTCAAGGCAAAAGGAACAAAGCCCAGACCATAATACCAGCTGATTTTAGTTTCAAGCATTTATTGCCGATGATGAAGCCTTAGGAGAGGCATTTCAACCTTTTAGAATGGTCAGAAAACTGCAGAAGTTGGCATGCCACCAAATGATTGATGATTAAGGGGAAAGGGGCTCCAGGAAGGATTGATTTAGCCCCAGTGCTAAGGTTTAGCACCTCTGTTTTAGACGATACGCTCAAGGAAAATGGGATCAACTAACTAGCCACAA
Source organism: Anniella stebbinsi (assembly GCA_029215795.1). NCBI lineage: Eukaryota > Metazoa > Chordata > Lepidosauria > Squamata > Anniellidae > Anniella > Anniella stebbinsi. The sequence goes on from JARDYH010000001.1 coordinate 369,859,868, forward strand.
GGCACCTGGTTACAGTTTGGTGCTTTCTCATCTAGCATCAGTATTGGGATTGAAATGAGATCCTGAAGGTTAGACTGAGATCATGGGGGGGGGGGGGGGGAGGAGAAAAGCTACTGCCTTGATACAAATACAGGCTGGGTTCACACAACATGCTTACCCACCAGTGTGGGCTGTTATTGAACCATGGGTTATTGTGTTGTCTGGACGCAGCACTTTTTCTGCAGGTAAGTGAACGTGTTGTTGGAATGCAGCACTTTTTTCACAGCCTGGGTTACTCTGTTGTCTGAACGCAGCGCATTTTCCGTATACCCCGCAGTATGTCTTGTTAACCACGCTGAACAACCCAACAACAAGCCATGGGTTCTCAGGGTGGTTTCTTTGAGAAAACTAAACCACACTGCGAGGTTAACAAGCCACCCTGCGGAAAATGCACTGTGTTCAGACAACATGCTAACCAACCCTGTAGAAAAAGCACTGTGTTCATGCAACACAATAACCCATGGGTTAGCATGTTGTGTGAACCCAGCCACAGACTCTGCTTGGATCCTAGCAATACATGACAATAATAAAATATGAGTAAGGCCCTAGGGCTCTGGGTATTCTTACTAGACAGCTATCACAGTTTTTGCAATGGCCATTTTTGCTGAATCGGGACACCATATTTATTCAGGTTTGTAAAACCAAAGTGAACGCAACGAGCTCCAAAAGGTTCTCTCCAAACTAAGTGGAAGAGCAGTACAGGGGCAAATGGGGTTCAATGTAAAGGAATGCACACTGGGGCAAAACAAATATTTTTTTTAATCCCAACTTCACGTATACAATGATGGCATCTGAGCTGATGGTAACTGACCAGGGAAGGGATCTTGTGAGTAAGGAAAATGTGATAGAGGTATATGAAATTATTAGGGCTGTGAACGGACCCCCCAATCCGATCCGGATTCCAATCTGGGTCCATTCACTGCACTCCCTCCCACTCTCTCCCTCCCCTCACTCTCCCTACTTACCTGCTACCTCCTCCGTGTCGTCCTGCCATTGTCCCTCCTCGCTGTGGGCCGCCCACTTTCCCACTCGCACCAGGTGATGACGTCACCCACCACGACCAGCAAATGCGTTGCTTTAATTGGTTAGAGTGCCTCATTTGATGGTCGCGACGGGTGACGTCATCACCCGGCACAAGCAGGAAAGCGGCCAGCTGACATCGAGGAGGCAGGACGACACAGAGGATGACGGGGGACGATGCAGAGGAGGGAGCAGGTAAGCAGGGAGAGCAGGGGGAGGGAGGGAGAGAGAGAGCAGGGAGAATGGAGGGAGTGCTGTGACCGGATCGCAGATCCGATCCGGGCCCGATTCAATTTGGATCCGGGATCTGGAGGTCCGAATCAGCCTGATCCAGATTCAGAATTCAGGATCCGGATCCGTTCACAGCTCTAGAAATTATCCATGGTGTGGAGAAAGTGGTTGGGGAGACGCTTTTCTGACTAGCAGTCATTGATCGCCTTCTCCTCCATGAATTTGTCTGATCTCCTCCCAAAGCCATCCAAGTTGGCGGCCATCACTACATCTTGTGTATGACTATATATTGCATTTCTATCCTGCCCAAGAGCCGAAGCTGTCTGGGTGGTTCACAATAATGAAAACCACGAAGTACAACCTAAAGTATAAAACTTAAACCACAATATAAAAACACAATAAAGAATCACCAAACAGCAATGCAAAAATTTAAAATACAGATTTAAAACAGCAAAGTTGAAAGACTAAGATGATAAAATGCTAAAACACTGGGGAAATGAAAAGGTCTTCACCTGGCGTCGAAAAGAGTATGACGCAGGTGTCAGGCGAACCTCTCTAGGGAGCTCATTCCACAGCCAGGGTGCCACAGCAGAGAAGGCCCATATTGGGGCCAGTATGCCTCTATCTACCAGTTGCTTGGGACCATGAGCAGGAGGCTGCTCTTGCGCTCATGTTCTACTGATGGAGGAGTAGGTAACCCTTTGGCCGGCATCAGTGCAGCACTTAATATGTTCTTAAGCTGCACACCTGCATAAGAACAAAATTATGGAGCGACGTTTCTCCTGGAAAAGAATCCCAATGGCATGGAGCATGGAGAAATACGGCCAGGGACGGTTGAGCTTTCCACAGCTGTGCATGCCGGGCTGAGGAGGGAGCTGAACCTTCCCCTGCCTTATTTCCCCATGATCTTTCAACTCTTATGAGTTGAAACTGAATATGGATCCTCCATGCATAGAAGCAGTCTACCTCTGAGTACTATATCTGGAGGTGGAGGGGTTGTGGGCTTCCAAAGCCACCTGGCTCACCATAGATGGAAAGCAGGCTGGGCAAGTTTTTTGTTCCGATCCAACGGAGCTCTTTTCTTAAGTGCAAGGGCTAAAACCTGCTCGGCTTCACCATCCAAACGGTGTCGTGTTCCCAAGACCGTTGTGTCGTTCACAGGAAAGTGGAATGTGCCAGGAAAGGAGGGTCTGTGATGTGTCTAAACATCGCTGGGGAAAACAGCCATACCGAAAGAATGGAGCTTCCTGTGTGTAATCCCTTGCCCCATTCTGTAAAAGGATGCTGTCTTCCCTCCCTGCTTCTGTTATGTACAGATTCCTTCGTGCGCATGGATCATGTCCCACCATTGAAATGAATGGGGAACCTCGTTTGCACAAAAGGCCATATGTGCACACAGATTTCTGGGCTTGTGTTTTCTTCTCTTTCAGAAGTTGCACCTGAATTTCATGACATGTGACTTTCTCAGGTCTATTATTATTATTATTATTATTATTATTATTATTATTATACATTTATATACTGCCCCACAGCCAAAGCTCTCTGGGCGGTTTACAAAGATTAAAAGACTGAACATTTCCTGCCTGTGACAAAGCTGGCTCTTGCCTGGGAATAACCTACCTCCCATTGCGTGGAGCCAGTCCATCGCCAGGTCCTGTGGGAGTTGTAGTTTTCCTTCAATGTGCCTGTGCTCCTTTTCAGGGCGGGCATGAGCAGCTGCTGAAGGCCATGGAGAAGCGTATGATGGATGTGGAACAGCAGCTGCGGCTTGTGAAACAACTCCTCCAAGACAAAGTCAATCAGCTGAAAGAGCAGGTGAGTCTCCCCTTTGGTGTTGGTAAATTCTGGTCAAAAATTAACTGCAACAAATTTCTCAGGCATGCCTGTCATCCTCTGCAACATTGCCAGGGATAATGGGGTGCACATCTTGAATTGCATGCTGCAGCTATTATTATTATTATTATTATTATTATTATTATTATTATTATTATTATCTCGCTTGTGGCGGTTTTTCTAGATAGACGTGACGGGTTTTACCAAGTCATGCTGTCTTTTACAAATTCAGGAATTTCCTGACAATTGAGCATGTTTTAAGTATGACTGCTTTCTGGAAGTTGGTGTGGAGGTATTCTGGTAGGGCCAGTTTCTGGAGGTTTTCTGTATAGTTTTTTTATATAATGCCGGTGACTGAGGTGACTAACGGAATAATTGTGACCTTTTCCTGTTGCCATAGTTCTTTGGCTTCCATGGCCAGTGGTGTATATTATTATTTATTATTATTTATTATTATTATTATCATGTTATTATTTATATCCCACCTTTTTCCCAATACTGGGAATCAAGGCGGCTTTACAAATTAAAACATGTACAGTTAAACAAAATAGAGATATACAAAAATTAAAAATATAATTAAACATGCTACAATATGAAAACATTTTGGGTGTGGGGAAATTGTCTCATCCCAGCCCTAGGGTCCAGCTGGGCCTCCACACTGGATGAGCCCTAAGCACTTTGATTGCATTAAACAGCTAGTAGCTGTAATTAATTTTGAAGACGGTGCCCTTGCAATAAAAAACCTGGGTGATCCTGGTCTTGAAGAGGAAAATGAACCATTTATTTTTCTTACTAATTTATTAATTTAATATCCCATTCTTCTCCTAAAAGTACCCAGACCGCATGGCAGGTTCCTGCCCCCATGGAGCTTACAGTTGTCAAATGCAGACCATCTGTAGATGAGCGTAAGAGGTCCTGCTAGCAATGGACTTTACAGCCACCAAGTGTTAGACAAAATGGATCAGCCTTCCCCTGTATGGCGCTCTCTAGATATGTTGGACTACAACCCCTATCAGCCCAGCCATCATGGCCAATCATCAGGGATGATTGTAGTCCACAACATCTGGAGGGCACCACATTAGGGAGGGCTGTGGAAGATTTTCATCACATGGTTTGGGAGCCATGGAGGAAGGGCAGGATACAAAAATAAGAAAAGTATTGCTCATGCTGGCTGGGGTTGATGGGAGCTGCAGTCCAACCCGTCTGGGGGCACTAGTTTGGCATAGATGTGTCAAACCTCTTTCCACCCAAGAGCTGAATTCCATTTTGGAGGAGCTCCCAGGGGCTGCATTCAGGTGGTGGGTGGGGCCAAAATACCCAAAATACGACCATATTTTAATTTAAATCTCTTCCTGCCAGAAGCCTTAGGAGAGGCATTACAGCCTTTTAGAGTGGGGGTAAAAAACTGCACCAAAGCCAAACCATTGGTGATCAAGGGAGAGGGGTGGAGCCAAGGAAAAGTGGCAGGGCCTGGGAAAAGGGGCAGGGCCATCTTGAGAACCTAGGCAAGCCAGATATGGCCCTCAGGCCTTGTGTTCCACACCCCTGCTGTAGAGCATGGGACCACTTCGCACAACCTAATTCCACCTGATGGCTGTCGCTTTGTATGTCAAGACTCCTCAGGGTGAGATGTGTTCCTGACTCCAAGCCTTGTCCCCATAGAGCAAACCCGCAACATGTTGGGTGGAAGGGTCATTATTTCCTTCTTCCCCTGTTTCAGTTTGCGAAGAACACCAAAGCCGATGAAATGGTTAAAGACCTCTACGTGGAGAACGCCCAGCTGCTGAAAGCTCTGGAGATGACCGAGCAGAGGCAGAAAATCGTAGAGAAGAAGAACTACTTGCTGGAGGAAAAGATTGCCAATCTCAGCAGGATTGTCAAGAACCTGGCCTCACCGGCTTTGGGGGCCACAGCTCAGCTCGGCTCGTAGCAAAGCCTGGCGGGGTCTCCGCACACCGCACGCACTTTATTGAAATGTGAACACTTCATCCGTGGTAATGGTGTCTTGTGAATGTTGGTGGCAGTGGCTGGGCTCAGGGCCGTTCATTCTCTGCCCCGAGGACGCCTCAGGTCCGTTCTCATCCGCGCATCATCCATGTCAGCACCTAGGGCGCATTTTCCAGAACACTGCTCCATTGTCATGCCTTAAGATGCGCTCCCTAGTTTGCTTTCTGGCTGGCCGAGGACCGGTGTGATGGTGGCAGGGCAGGACCACAGGTAGCACTTCTAATTCTCGCTGCGCATTGATTCACTTTGCGTGGACTTCCCCATCTGCCCAGCACAAAGGCAGAGCCCCTGGATCATCTGTGCATTGCTGATGTCTTTGGAACCATTGCGCCGTGAGCATATGTTGGCGGATGGAGCGCAGTTCCCCAGCCACAAAAGAAAGTATAGCACAGACCCGACGGTTCTTAGAAAAGGATCTCAAAAAAGCCCTGCTGAGCCAAACCAAAGACCGATCTAGTCCAGCATGCTGTTCACATAGTTGCCAACCAGATGCATGCGGGAAACGTACAAGCAGGACATAAGTGCATGTTCCCCAGCAACTGGTATACAGAGGCATACTGCCTCTGATGCTGGAGATCGTTCTCTAGTGGCCATTGATAGCCTTTTTGTCCTATCCCCTTTTAAAGCCATAGAAGTTGGTGGCCACCACTACATCTTGAGGTAGTGAATTCCATAGTTTAACTATGCGCTGTGGGAAGAAGCCCTTCCTTTTTTGTATCGGTTCTGAAACTCCCACCATTCAGCTTCCTGGGATGGACCCCAGGTTCTAGTATTATGGTTCTGGTAGCTCTTACAGAAGGGGAGAGCAACTGGTGACCTTGCAGATATTGATGGACTGCATTTCCCATCAGTCTTAACCAGCACAGTCAATGGTGGGACCGATGGGAAATGCAGTTCTGGAGGGCCACATGATACCCAACCTCATCCTGTAGCTGGCATTCACAGTAGGGTGACCAGATAAAATCCAGGTCAGGGCTCATGTAACTGGTGAAATTCTCTCTTCATCGCAACAGTTAAAGTTGCAGGCACTATACTAGAGTGACCATATACAAAAGAAGGCAGGGCCCCTGCAGCTTTAACTGGTGTGATGAAGAGGGAATTTCACCAGGAACTAATTCAATACATATGACACTGGCTGAAATTCCCTTTTCTCTACAACTATTAAAGTTACATGAGCCCTGACCTGGATTTTATCTGGTCAGCCTAATTGACAGTCAACTGTTGAGGGAGAGGAAATAATTAAGTTCCTGCTTCATTTGCAAGGATCTCAGGTAGCCATCTTCAGTATATCAGCACCATATAGTCATGTGATGGTTACAGCTCATGGTGAACATCCTGACTTGGCTCCCCTTCATGCGCAGAGACTTTATTAAGCCTGCAGATTTTTTCCCCCCAAGCATTTCTGGAGACCTGATCTTTTTATTTATTTTCCCCCAAATGAATACAAACATCCTCAGGAATCAAAACTTCCTGTGTTTATACACACACATGCAGCGTCACAGAAAATGGACAGCCTTGACTGCAGTCTCAAAGGGGTGTTTCAGTCTAAACCCACAAATGGCCAGCAGCGAGTTTTGGACTCCCAAATTACCTGGCCAGGTTGCCCAACTTTAGGGTGGGTTGATTTATTATTATGCTTATTTTGAAAATATCATGTTGATATAACCACTCAATGCAATGGGATTTCTCTTCCTCAGGGGCTTTTAGATTTAATATGTTTCATTACTGTAACAATGTTCCTCCCGGTGACATTGTAGCATTGCAAAGGAAGGGGGCGGGGGTTAAATGTGAATTCCCCCCACCCCACCCCATCCGTGAAAGGATTTTGAACTGCCACAGTACCTGGGCAGATTAAAGTAGCCCAGCCCCAAATCATTTGTCATGTAACCAATTAAGATGGTTGGGCGTGGAAGGGTGGGGGAGAAAAGATCCAGCTTGGCGGTGAGGTGAGCTTTTCCCGAAAGATGTGACAAAACTTCAATTGCCCAAGTCACTGAAGGATAGTTTTTCCCCCCCAAGGATAGATCCTCCCCCCAAGCACTAAGCTGGAATCTTTGGAATAAAAAAGGAGAGGGCATGTCCTTGAGCCATAGATAGGCTGACCATCTGAAAAGGAAGACAGGGCTCATGTAACTTTAACTGTTGTAGAGAAAAGGGAATTTCAGCCAGGGTCATTTGTATGCAATTAGTTCCTGGTGAAATTCCCTCTTCATCACAACAGTTAAAGTTGCAGGCACTATACTAGAGTGACCATATACAAAAGAAGGCAGGGCCCCATTCATTGAAACATGAATGAACCCTAACTTGTGCCTTTAGCCACGGCCTACTCACGCGGGCATGGCAAATGAAGAGGGCAGTGATATATACTAGCTATCCTCTTTTAGTAGGAGGAATGCCCTGCCTGCAATACATAAAATGGCGCAAGACCTCCGGACATACTCCGACACCTTTCTCTAGCTCCTACCACACATGGTCTCTCTGAGTGCACCTCTGTTAGGGTGACCATAGTTGGGAAACCAAAAAAGAGGACACCCTGTGGGAGGGGCGGGAAAGCAGCTTTCCGGGGCCTCTGGAAAGCGTGTCATTCCCCCCCTCCCGCCACCTGGAGCAGAGGAAGGGAAAGCGCGTCATTCCCGCTACCCACTGCTCCAATCAGGACCTTTTCTATAATGTCCAGGAATGACACGCTTTCCCCTTTAAGGCCATGATTGGAGCAATGAGGGGGAAATGACGCTAATGCTAATAGCGGTCTTAAAGGGGAACGGAAGTCATTCCAGGACATTATAGAAAATTACAGAAAATCCCCCCTGACACCCAGGATAGAACAAAAACCAGGACAAATCCAGGGAAATCCTGACAGTTGGTCTATTTCGCAGAGCCAGGACTGTACATTGATCCAGCGGAAGGGTATTTTTCTTGGCTTAATCGCCAATTTTCAAGGGGGATTGCGGTGGGAGAAAGAAGGGTTAACTCTCCTCCTTCCCACATGCTGTAACCCACCCCCCAAAGAAACTCTTTCCCCACATGGCAATTAAACTTAGGGGCCGGGGGGGACTTTTCCCGAAAAACCTTTTCCATTACTTTGGGATGATCTGGATCTGGGTGGAAATTAACTGAAGAGTTTTATTTATTTATTTTTAGACAATTTGGATGAGAAATTAATAGACTGTCTTTGCCTCCCATGAAATGAATCCTGGGCAGGGTTTACACTAGTGCTTTAAAACAGTTTATAACAGTAGTGACAACTGTTGGGGCCCAGGACACACTCCGTTGACAGTTTTCAAACTGTTTTCAAACTGTCATGTCCTGTTTGGTGTACATTTGGCCCTAGCAATTATTTCTAAATGTGCATAGATACACATTAGCATATGCAGAGTTGTGTCCCTGTGAGTCTGAGCCCCAAATCTTTTTGCATGTGGGCTCGCACCTAACGTTTTTGCATGAAGCAGCCATGGGAAGATGGACCCTAAACTGGATCTCCCTTTGGTCTTCTTGTTCTAGGGAGGACCACGCTTTCAAGACCCTACCCTAGCAGTTCCCCTGACTGTTGTTTGTGGGTAGTTCTTCACCCTTCTCCTTTGCTCCCTCTGAGCTGCCAGGACCCCTTCTTCCACCAAGTCCGCTTAGGGCGCAATCCTACGTACGTTTAGACAGAAAAAAGCCCCATAACTCCCAGCTGGGGCATGCTAGGAGTTATGGGACTTTTTTCTGTCTAAACATACATAGGATTGCGCCCTCCCTTTTTCCTGCCATTCTTTTAATTTTTCTATCCTACCAAGATGTGAGCTTTGTAGCTTTTTCTCTAAAACACTTAACACTCGATTATTCTAAATTCCCAGAAGAGTGTGTGGATGGTGTCAACATTACAAACTTTTCAGTGTCTGGTTACAACATTTTGGTTCGCCCAGGTGTTTTCAAGCACTAAGATAACTCAGACTGCCTTATGTTTTTTTATCACTGCCTCTGATTTTGTTAATGGTTTTCAACGTTGCCGTTTTATCATATTTGTATTTGGTATAATTTTTTTATTTATTTATACCAGTTGTATTCTGCCCTTAAATTCAATTGGATGAAGGGCAGTATAGAAATATTTTAAATAAAGGAAGAAAAATAGCCATGGGCTTCTGCATTGTTGTTACTTCCCCATTTTAAGAGAGGGGGCTCATTTTACTCCCATCTTGTGTTTTTTATTCAGAGTCCATAAATTTATTCAGCTGTGCACCAGTGACCCTGAGCATACACGAGCGATTTATTGCATGCTTGTGATTAGCCACTCATGGAAGTTTGAGGGTCCTTTAGATAACATTGTCAACTTCCTGGACATCTCTTGTGCTCCCCCCGTTATCCCACCTTAAAACAACACAGACATAATGAGCTATTTTTTAAAAAATGTGCAAAATCGGTCCATGTAAAGTTGGCATTGCATTATAATTCTGCCACTAGATGGCGTTGTTTCGTTGAAATGAATGGAGCATGCAGCGAGAAGTATTCAATTCAAACCAAGTGGCAACCCATGTAATGGCTACGATTGTAATCCCAGAAAGAGAGCAGACGCAGAAATCCCTGGTAAGGAAGCAGGTTTTTTTTTTAAAAAAAATGTAGAGAAGCTGTTAAGTCAGGGATGTGGAACCTTTGAGGGGCTGAGGGACAGATATCCCCCATCCCCTGACCCCCAAAGCCCCTCCCCTCCTCTGACATCATCTAGATTTCCCCATACCCAGTGTTCCTTTTTCTGTGCACAAAAGGCTAAGTTCTGTGCTTTGATCCAAATCAATTTGATCAAGCCAATTTTAGCCTTTGATCCAAACATAGCCGCATTGGGGGGGGGGGGTCTGTTTGATTCTTTGTTGGGAAACACAGTTCTTCATAAACTGCACCAATTTCAATCCTTCTGTCCATGTTTAGTTGAGTTTGTTTGCAAACTAGTCAACCTATTTTCAACGTCTGGGTTCGCCCTCTCAGTGGAGTCCTGGCTTGTGGTGAACTATCTTCAAGCTCATGCCACATTCCTCTACCAATGAGTTGGCAAACTCACGTCTAGAGCCACAATGCAAACACTGGGCGCGCCAAACATTGCCAACACCTCCATCACATATTCTGCAACTTCTTTTACACTCATAGAATCACAGAATGGTAGAGTTGGAAGGGGCCTATAAGGCCATCGAATCCAACCCCCTGCTCAATGCAGGGATCTCCCTTAAAGCATCCCTGACAGATGGTTGTCCAGATGCCTCTTGAATGCCTCTAGTGTGGGAGAGCCCACACCCTCCCTGGGTCATGGGTTCCATTGTCATACTGCTCTAACAGTCAGGAAGTTTTTCCTGATGTCAGTCCGGACTCTGGCTTCCTGTAATTTGAGCCCATGATTCCGTGTCCTTCATTCTGGGTTGATCGAAAAGAGATCCTGGCCCTCCCCTGTGAGACAACCTTTCAAGTATTTGAAGAGTGCTCTCATGTCTCCCCTCAATTTTCTCTTCTCTCAGCTAAACATGCCCAGTTCTTTCAATCTCTCCTCATAGGGCTTTGTTTCCAGACCCCTGATCATCCTCGTAGCCCTTCTCTGAACACGCTCCAGCTTGTCTGCATCCTTCTTGAAGTGTGGTGCCCAGAACTGGATGCAGTACTCAAGATGAGGCCTAACCAATGCTGAATAGAGGGGAACCGTACCTCGCACGATTTGGAAGCTATCCTAATACAGCCCAAAACAGCATTTGCTTTTTTTGCAGCCGCATCACACACTGTTGGCTCATATACTCTTGCTGGCTAAGGGCTAGGGTGACCAGATTTTGAGGATCAAAATCCCAGACCCCCCCCGACCCCCCCCACCCAAAACAACCCCCCCGCGCCCCCCCACCCCCACCCCGCGCTGCCCGCCCGCCCCGTGTCGCCCACCCCGCGCTGCTTACCGGCTGGGGCGTCCGCTTCCCTCCGGTGCTCGGAATCTACTGAGAAACAGGCTTCCTGGCCTGTCTCTCAGTACCGCGCCGGGTGATGACGTCATCACCCTGCACTCTACTGAGGGACAGGCCGCGAAGCCTGTTTCTCAGTAGATTCCAAGCACCGGAGGGAAGCGGACGCCCCAGCAGGTAAGTGCCTTGCGCCGCTGCCCGCCCCGCGCAGGCCGCCCGCCCCACCCGCGCCGCGCCGCGCCGCCCCCCCTCCTCGCAGGAGGAGAACGAGCTGTTTCCCGGAGGTTGCCCCCTGGGGCCCGGTTGGCCCGGTTTGGCCCATTTTTCCCGTTTACGACCGGGAAACCCCGGGGGGTCTGGTCAGCCTAGCTAAGGCTCTGAGGATGACAAGCTTGGTTAAGTGGTGCTGATATACAAGATATATCCAAGAAGAAACTTCTGTTCAATGAGCAGAAACCCTGCATTACGGCTGTCTCATGCCGGCTCAGGCTCCCCAAAAACCTCTAAGGGGCAGAAAAACCACATTACCCCCTTCCCAGTGATCATTATTTGACTTGCTGCATTTGTGCAAAAGCTCTCTGCCCTCTTCAGTCTGCATTTGTTCCCAGCCAAATAGATTTCTCTGTGGCAACCTGGCCTACATCCTGGCCTGGAGCCTTAAAGCAATGCAGTGACTGAAGACCAAGGCTTGGCTTACACATCCAGTAGGAGGAGCTGATAATCTGAACTGTCTTCAAAAATGGAAATACCAGATTATTATTATTATTATTATTATTATTATTATTTATTTCATTTCTAGCCCGCCTCTCCATCCAGATCGAGGCGGGGAACAACACCAAATATAAATATAAAACAATAAAATAGATAAACCGTTAAAACAGATAAAAACAAAACTGGGTTAAACCCAATGGACCTCCTGCAATGGGACTTCCCATGCCTCCCCTGGGCCCTGACGTACCCCAAATCTCCTCCAGACGGTTCCCCCAATTCTAGAGTGACCATATTTTGGAAACCAAAAAGGAGGACAACATGGTCGACCCCCAAGGGGGCGTCCCCACCAACATGTCCGCCACCAGGGGGCGTGTCCAGCACCAAGGGAGTGTGCCCACCTGAACATAGCCTTGGTCACATGTCTGATTTTACAGCACACAGTTAAGACAAATCTCTTCTACAGAACATCTTAATGTTAAAATCACTGAAATAACAAGTGAGACATCCAATGTATCTGAAATTAACTTCTCTCACTCCTACTTTTGTAGCTTTTGCTATATTTTGCTGCTATGCTCTGTGTGATGCATTTTCCTCTTCCCTCAAATATCTTTTCTGAATGTATCCACACTCTGCTGGAAGCTGCTGCTTAATAAGGTTTGCTGGTGGCTGGCCAGCTTTTTTTTTTTTTAAGTTTTGGAGTTCAATTTAGTTTTGAAACTTGCTAACAATCAACAGATGAACAGATCTGCTTGAAACTTGGCATGGCTAAAGCCATATATAGGAGCTATAAAAGTGACAAGTTTCATCTCCTTATCTTTAAAAATGACATTTTTTTAAAAAAAAATAATTTTAAAACCTCAATTTGAAAAAAAAATCCCTAAATATCAATGAATGAACGGATCTGCTTCAAATTTGGCACAGCTAAAGCCCTACCTAAGAGCTATCATGGTGCCAAGATTCATCTCTTTATCTTTACAAATGACGGAGCTATATGCATTTTTGTTTATTCCCATTGACTATAAAGTAGAGCTGCCCTTTGGGTGGGGGAGGATGGGAAAAATCTAGAATTTTCTTCAAATTTCATGATTTCCCCACCCCCTTCCCAGATTTGTTACCAAAAATCATGACATGTCCTGGTTTTTCCTGACATATGGTCACCCCCTGCTGTGCTTTGGGAGGCTCCCCCACCCCACACATTCACCCCACCGCCACGGACACTAACAAAGAGACACAAATTCCATTGATGCCAGTGGAGTGTCCCTCTGCCCTATTTTTCGGGGGGGATCTCTCTGGTGGTGGTGGCAATTGCAGGGGGGCAGGACTGTGCAGAGCTGGTAATATGCCCCGCATTTCAAACTGCTAATTAAGTATTTTTATTTTTTTTTCAAATGCCTACCAACATGCCCGTTCTATATGACGCCTTCATATTAAACCTGTTCTACAACACCTCAATGTTGAATCAGAAATTAACATTTTTTTTTAGTCACTGTACAAATAGAAGCAACAACAATAGAACAGTCCATCATTAGAAAACATCATCATCATCATCACCCTCACGATATCATCATTATTATAATAAATAACTATCATCATCATTACCTCACCCTCCGCTCCAGAGATTATATGCCATGGGAGAAGATTGAGGAAAGTAAGGACAACCATAGCAACTTAGGCACCTAGATCCCCGCCCCGCATGCGGCATATGGCTCTCTGAAGCTTGTAGTCTGACCGTAGTATTCACGACAGACGGCTTCTGTGCTGTTTCCGCAGGGCGGGCTCCTCGCTTCTCAATGGGCCGCTTACATTACGGAAGCAGTAGCGTAAGCTGGGGGGGACCTCCTTGACAGAGTGTGCCCTCAAAATTGTGGGCCCCGGGCCACCTGGCCCCACTGGCCCCCCTCTGCACGGCCCTGCGGGTGGGGGGGGGGAGGCAGAGTGGGAAGGTTTCAACCTCTTCTACCCGCAGACAGAGGTCCTGATTCAGATCAGGCCATGCACACTTACATTAAAGTAAACAAAATAGTGAGGATCAGCTGCATACTATATATTTAATGTTGTGCGTACTTTAGCCCTGTATCCAGTGGAAGATGGTGGCTCCGATGCTAGCAGGGCAGTGAATCCCCTCTGGGTTTCAGTCAGAACCAGTCAGAACAACCCATTATTGGAAAATATAATATCGATATGGAAGAAGTATAGGGGGAAGTTGATACCAGAAGATTCTCCGCTAGCCCCAGTTGTGGTAGTGGGAAACTTCCCAAGAGCATTAAAATCAGAGATGGAAGTGAGACTGAAAGAACAAGATATTCTTAAGCTAAGGAATTGGATGGGAAAGATGAAAGATAGTGAGCATATTAAAGAGTTGTTTAAAGGACAGAAGATAGCGTGGTTTAAGTCACTGCAACTGGTAAAATGGACAGAGGAATGGAGGAAAAAAAATAAGAAATGTAGAAATAATACCAGATTTGAAGATTTAATTGAACAAATAGAAAAAAAAGATGAAGCCAGAGCTAAAAAAGGACTCACTAGCGAGATATATAAAATTTTAATAGAGGGGGAATTTCAGGACTCACTTAACGTTATAAAAGAGGTATGGGAAGTAGATATTAGGGAAAAAATTAATGAAGATAATTGGGGGAGGATGTGGAATGTAAGAATGTTGAAATTATTGTCGATTAGAATTAAGGAGAATTATTATAAGACAGTTTGGAGATGGTATCTAACACCTGTAAGATTTCATCAGATTGATAAAAAAGTGTCTAAGAATTGTTGGAGGGGATGTCAGGAGGTTGGGACCTATTTTCATATGTGGTGGAGCTGTGAACAAATACAAAATTCTGGGAAAAGGTTTTTAAAGAAATAAGTGATATAATTGGAAGTAAATTGGAATTAAACCCGAAGCTAGCTCTACTAGCAATATGGGATAGCAGTAATAAGCATATAATTAATAGAGAATTGGTAAACAACCTCCTGGCGCCCGTTAGAATAATGATTGCTAAAAATTGGAAAGGGCAACGAAGTTATAAAATAGAAGATTGGTATAAAGAAATTTGGGATATAGCATTGAATGATATGTTGACATGTAAAATGAAAATAATGAGGGGAATGTCCAGTAAGAGTGATTTTGGAGATATATGGAATCCCTTTTTGGAATATGTTTTAAGATCGGGAAAGGGACAGTCGCCTTCAAAAGAATCATTAAAATTCTGGAAGGAAGATGAATGAATGGGAGTAGGTCTCGGGGGGGGGGTGCACGGGGGTAGTCGAGGGAGTTAGTTTGTTTATATATCATCATGTGTATGTTTGTTTGTTTTGTTGAAAAATGAATAAAAATTATACTAAAAAAAAAAAAAAAAAAAAAGAACCAGTCAGAACTGTAGAGGAGCTCTCCGAGGCGTGAAGCGTGTGCAGAGCCAGCCAGATCCACATTTCCAAAGCGTTCTTCGCTGCCTGCTCAAGTACAGCAGAGGCTGGTGGCTCCAATGAAAGTAGAGTGGGGAATCCGCTTCAGGTTTCAGTCAGAACCCTAAAGGAGCTCTCCAAGGTGCTTCGGCCCCAGGGTGGAAAGACCCTGAGATTGTACGGGGCGATTCATTGCCAGAATGGGAAACTTGCACTCAAGCCAGCCTGGAAGCCGTGTTCTGGATGGCATACTGTGCAAAGGGCAGGGATAGGCTTGCCACTCATTGCTCAAGGGGCAAAAGAAATGCACTGTTACAACATGTTCTGTCTGAAACACCCAAAAACAGCCTTTCCCAACCATGGCTGGCTGGAGATGTCGGGAGCTGAAGCTCCACACATCTGGAGGGCAGCAGGTTGGGGAAGGCTGCCTTAAAAGCAGTGCAAGCTGGTGACACCAATGTCAGCGGGGCGGTGAATCCGCTCCAGGTTTCAGTCACAACTCTAAAGGAGCTATCCAAGCACCTTGAATAACTCCTTTAGAGTCCTTATTAATTCAGACTAAAACTTGCACCGGATTCACCACCCCACTGAATCGGAGCCATCAGCCTCCACGACATAAAAGCATGAAAAAGGAGAGGCTGGGTCTCACTCTCTTGCTCAGGCTGTGCCGCAGGGGCTACTCACAGGTGCCATCCCACCACTGATCAGCACAGGAGCTTTGGCCTGCTCCGTCTCCGGCCTGGGCCAGTTCACCCCTCCTTAGGCAAACTGGGGGCTGCCGGCTCCCCGGGACCCCCATGTTGATGCCAACCTCGGCAAGGGGACACCCGCTCAGCACAGCCCCTGGCAGCCTAGAACTCCCGAGCTCAAGGGGTCCTCCAGCCTCAGCCTCCAGAGGAGCTGGGATTACAGGCAGGAGTCACCGTGCCCGGTTGCCTGCCGGAGGGAGAGCGGCCTTTTGCCTCCGGTGGTTCAGCAGCCAGGAGAGGGTAGCAGAGAACCAGGATTCTAGAGCAATATTCCCATCCAGGTACTTTATTCCAAGGGGAAAACTCCTCTTCCCAAGGGGAAAGCACAATCCATGTGGGGTGTCCCCCCCCCCCACAAGTGTTCAGCCTAGGTCTACAGCTGATACTCTAAGGCAGGTGTGGGCAACGCAAGGCCCACAGGACGTAGGCGGCCCCAATGGCTGTTTTTGTGGCCCTCTGCCACCGCCGCCAAATTCGCTGCCAGGGAAGGAGTGTGATTCTAGCCCCCTTGCAAAAATCTGGTCTTTGCAAAATCAGTGCTTCTTTTTGCTGTCGCAGTGGCCAAATCAGCAGCAATATCAGTGATGCTCACAGAATTTTGGCAGGAGTGGGGTGCAGCCCCCTGGACATCGCCCACCCATGCTTTAAGGGCAGGTTCGTTCAGAGTATTTGCTGGAGTACTGAGCCTTAAAAGACATGCAGCCAATGTGCTGATTCCAGCAGCTACTCTCAAGAATGCGCTGTTGTATCCATCCAAAGTTCCATCTATTATTATTATCAATAATAATAATAATAATAATTTATATACTGCCTTATCTGCTAGAAAGACATCAAAGCAGTGCACAGCAGTTGGCTGGGGAATGCTAGGAATTGTATGCCAATTTTCTGTCTCAACAGGAATAGGATTGTAGGATTGTTTTCTGTCTCAACACGCTTCGGAGTGTAAGACCGTTTTATATCAACATGCATACCATGGTAGGACCGCTTTGTCTCAACATGCATAAGATTGGACCGTTTTCATAAGATTGTAGGACTGTTTACTGTCTCAACAGGCATAAGATTGTAGGACTGTTTTCATAAGATTGTAGGACTATTTTCTGCCTCAACATGCATAAGATTGTAGGACTGTTTTCTACCTCAACAGGCATAGGGTTGAGCCTGTAATCACTTAAGCGTTGGGGAAAACTAAAAGCAAACGAGGGAGCTTTTAATCAACAGTCCAAAGCTATTTGTATCAAGGTGCCCCAGGTGTGCCGAACGACGGCCCCTCCCCCGCAAGGCAGAGAGGGCGGGGCTAACGGTCGCGCCCAACCGCCGTTGGAACTCCAAGGCCGGCGGCGTTCCATGCCCCCACCCGACTCCGCCAGGGAAAAGGACCTCCGCGCCGAGAGGGGGCGCCGTCCGCCCATCCGCCGTGCCGCCGAGCCGCGTCCACCCCCGCGTGGCACAGGCTGCCCTGGCCCGGCCGCCCTTCCCTCCTCCGCGT
This sequence comes from Anniella stebbinsi, assembly GCA_029215795.1. Lineage (NCBI taxonomy): Eukaryota > Metazoa > Chordata > Lepidosauria > Squamata > Anniellidae > Anniella > Anniella stebbinsi. The sequence continues at coordinate 369,877,252 of JARDYH010000001.1, forward strand.
CTATGGTCTCTCGGCGCTGGCTTCCCACAGCCCTTTGCGCGGAGCGGCTGCTCTTCCTCCCATCAGTCAGTCAGTCAGTCAGTGAGGGGCTGAGGCGGCGGCGGACGGGCGGGAACGGAAAGCGGAGTCCGTTCGTTGCCTGTGAGGGGGAAGAGGCGCGTGTGCCGGCCGCCTCCTAACGGGAAGAGGGGCGAAGTGGAGCTCCGGACGGGGTGTGAGGCGGCCATGGAGCCCGAGCGGGAGGGCGGCTGCTGCGGCTGCGGCTGCTGGGGGGTTCCCGGGCGGCGGAGGCTCCTCGGGCGGCGGCTGTGAGGGGGCTGCGTGGCCGCGGGCGGTGTCTCTACGTGTGGGGGGCGGGGAGGGGATGCTGTCCCGGAAGAAAACGCGCGCCGAGCTCTCCAAACCCGGCGAGGTGCAGGGCAAGTACGTGATCAAGGAGACCAGCCCCTTGCTCCGCAGTGAGTTGAGCCCCGACCGGGGAAGGGGCGGGCAGGTGGGTGGGGGGTGGGGGGTGGGGCGCTGCCTGAGGGATGGAGGGGGTCGAAAGTCCCGGGGGGAGGCGGGTGGGTCGTCCCTTTTCTCCTCTCTCCTTCCCCCCCCCCAAGTTTCATGCGGGGCTGGCTTTGAGCGCGTGGGCGGGGGGCCGTGAGGGCAAGAGACTCCTGGTTGCGTGTGGCTTCTCAGCGGTTCATCGGGAGGTTTGCAACGCTCTAGACCAGCCCCCCCCCCCCCGCTACTTGGTGCCTTTCGGATGTTTTGGACTACAGCTCCTAGCATTCCTTATCATTGGCCATGGGCGGCTGGGGCTGATGGGAGTGGAAGGCCGGGAGATCTGCAGGGGAACCTGGTCGCTCCTCCTCAGAAGTGGTACCTTAGGCCAGAGGGAGGCAGCTCGGGGGTTTTGGGTTGCATCCCCCTTAAGCCCTGGTCAGCGTGGCCGATGGTCAGGGGTTATGGGGATTGTAGTTACCCAAACATTTGCAAGGCGTTCGGCTTCCTACCTACCCCCTGCCTTGGAGTCTTATTCCAAGTCTAAGACATAAAGAGTTTTAAAAGGTACGGAAAGGCAACTTGCATCTAGCTCCGAAGCATGTTTACTCCGAAGTAGCTCCCCCCCCTCCCCATTGTGTGCAAGTAAGAAGATACAGGACTCCAGGCACCAAATGATCACGTGCTTGGAGCACTTTGTTATGAGGATGGTGATCTCATCCCATCCAGGTTTTGGGCTCTAACTTTCATCTGTCCCAGCTAGCATGGCCTGTGGATAGAGATGATGGGAATTGTAGTCCAGGACATCTGGAAGGCACCAAGTTGGGGAAGCTTGGTCAACAGCGTTCCTGGCTTATTTATTTTTATTTATTTACAATGTTTGTATACCACACCCCATCCAAGATTTCAAAGCAATGAACAGGAAATAGGATAAAAGAATAAAAACACCATATTAAAATAGTTACTGTTTTTAAAAAGAAACAGTGTTTCTTTGTTTTGAGGAGGGGAATAGTCAGATTTAATTCTATGCATTGGCCTCACCAACCTAGAGCCCTCCAGATGTGTTGTGCTAGAACCGTGTGGGAATGCTGGGGGTTGTAGTCCAACACATCTGGAGAACCCGGGTTGGGGGGAACGCTGCTATGCACATCTACCTGGGAGTAAGCCCTAATGATTGCCTTCTGAGTAAACATGCCGGTTGGGCGGGTGGGTGGAAGAGAAAACACGGTAGCTCTTTATAAAGTCATGATCATGACTTTCTCCCATTTCAAAACTTGGGGCACCAGCTGAAGGTGATTGGCAGTAGGCTCAGGACTGACATAACTAACTTACAGAAACTTATGATACACTGACAGCCACAGGTGTTCTTTTTAAAATGGTTAGATGCATTCATGGAAAGAAGAGGTTTAGTAGTCATGGCATCTAAGTGAAACCTCCAGGTTTGGAGGCAGTATAGCCTGCGAGCTTCCAGTTGACTTGATAGAAACAGCGAAATGAACTTGATAGACTTTAGTCTTATCTAGCAAGATTGTTTTATGTTCTTGCTAAGATGAGCCTCCTTGATAAAAGGTAGGGACCAGTACTTTTTTGGTCTTTCTTTGACCTCTTGGAATTCTGCACTACTCTAAGGAGTAGTTCAACATGCTTATCTGAATTAGCCAGACTTTTCTGATTTGATTTGAAAAAATCACGTTCGTTTGAGAAATGTTGCTATAATTTTCAAACTAGTCCTCAGTTTTGTTAGATCAGCTTTTTTCTTTGTCTTCATCTCAGAAAACTAGTCTGTACTCTGACCACAAGTAAAATAAAGAAGATACAGGAACTACCTATCCTGGAACCTGTTCTCTGTAAAGCACTATGTACATAGATTTTTCTATATAAACAATACCCCTCCTGTTCTTGTCTCTCTCCTCTTGTTCAGTTGGTATATGTGGAAATGGAGTGTCTCTTGACTGCTTCTGTGGGGCTGGAGGAGAAAGAAAGAAGTCCTTTCTAACCACCCTCAAAAGAACTTCCTGAGCTTATTGAGCTATGTATTTGCTGTTTTTGTGTTTAGTTCATTCAAGTTCAAGGCAAGCAAGGGAGATTAAATTTGGGTTCAATTCTGCAAGACACACACACCACGAACTGATTTGTAAGTTCAGGATTGGTTTGACTCCCACAAAAAATGTGAAGGACCTTGGGTAGAACTGTGAGCATCACTTAGCACTGTGTGGGTTTCAGGGTAAATTGATGGAAAGGGGGAAAGTTGTGAGAGAGTGGATAATGTCTAATGGAACATCTAGAGCAGGAGCCACCAACCTTTGGGGGCTGACATGCATGTTTGGAATTTGAGCCAAGTGTTGTGAGCACTCTCACAAAAAGGCTGCCGTGGTGGGCCTGGCCAGTTGTAAAACACCCATTTCCCAGAAAGCAAATTAGTGAGGCTAAAAGAAAAGTAACTTGCCCAAGATTCCAAAGACAAGAAAGAAGTGGGGGCTGAGCTCCAAAACTACTCATTTGAATCTCCAGTTTTCTGCTCCAGCACCCATTTCACAGAAGGCAAACTGATAAGGCTCAAAGAGAACTCAGCCAAATAACTGAGTGCAAGGCAGAAGTAGGGTCAGAGTCCTAAATGTCAAATCATTCGTTTCTCCCAACAATGCGCAACCAAAATACTTATTTCATAGAAGGCAAACTAGTAATGCTCGGAGAAACACACAGGTATAACACTCACACACATCCTACACACAGAGGCAAAACACACACGCAGAGACACAAAACCACACATTACACACATCACATCAGAATGAAGCTCTGGACTTCAACCACACACCATTTTTATTTTATTTCCAACATCCTGAGATATTTTGGCATTTTTAAAATAATTTTTTAAAGTCTAAATTAAAAGTCAGGAGGGACAGGGAGTCTGGCAGGCACTAAAGGAGGTATCTGCGGGCGCCGTGGGTGCCACGTTGGAGACACCAGCCCCTAGAGGGTTTGAGAAGTTCTTAGGGATTTTTCCATGAATCTTGGGAGAACAACTCATGAGGCTTAGAACTAACTGTTGGGTTGTATAGGACAAGAATATTGGTAACGCACATTCGGGGAAAACAAGAACTGATCTCATGTGTTTTGTGGTGGGACCCTATCTTCTCTTCCCCCACGCCCCAGCAAAATGCTACATGGTTCCATATTACATTAGCAATATTTACAGTTTGGTAGAAATCAAAATAACGTGATATGCCAGTATCTCAGCAAAGTACTTTCATGCTACTTGAGCTTAATTTAAGATAGAATAATAAACGATCATGTGGAGGCAATAGTTCCAAGTGCTTTATACTGAACAGTGAATGTGCACACTCCAGGAAGTCTTTAGGGCTTTCTCTACAGCGTAACTATCTAGTATCTAGCTAGACCATGATTACACATGTATCAAAAGTATACGTTCTATTTTTGAATTTCCCACAAATGTAACCTTTGGCATACGCATGTGTGTTTTATCGAAATTCATGCTGTTGCAGTGGAGCGTTTGCCCTTTGTCCCTAGCCATGGTGTTCATTTGCCTGTTCTGAGTTCCTCTTATACATGAAGATGAAGTGAAATGGATTTTAAAGGTTGTAGGAGTGTATAGGATTGCCTTCATGCTAAAGTAGCATGAATCCTTGCTGAGGTCTTGGATTGTAGAATCACTTGATGTATGTAAATGCATCAAACATCTTAAATGCCATGCAGTTCCTTCCTTCAACAGTGTCTTTAGTATTGCACAATAAAACTGTGGCTGTTGAAGTTTCCTATATGTGTAAGGAACTGCAGGTGCAGGGCTGGGTATTTCCTGTCTTTTTTAAAAGATCAAATAATGTGCCTACTTTGTTTGGGTGGGGAACTTTAAATATTCAGAGTTCCCTGTGTTTGTTTTGACTGCAATAATCTGTTACAGATCTGATGCCTTCATTCATCCGCCATGGTCCAACCATTCCAAGACGAACAGATCTCTGCCTTCCAGACCTGGGTTCGTCTGCCTACTCAGCGGGTGGGGATGGAGCCGTTTCCAGAAACCAGAGCTTCCTTAGGACTCCAGTGCAGAGGCCTCCTCAGGAGATAGTGAGGCGTGAAAGCAACAGGCTCTCTGCCCCTTCCTACCTTGCCAGGAGTTTGGCCGAGGTCCCCAGGGAATATGGCTTATCTTCGCAGTCCTTTTTGACAGAGGCCAACTCCGTCACTGAAAACGGAGATGCTGGATCCCGTTACTATTATGACCACTTCTATAATGGTCAAAGGCGGCACCAGCTGGGAGATCCTGTGCAGGAGGAATATCGATACTATGAACATAACACGGACCTCATACAAAGGATGTCACAGAATCAGGGAAGGCATAGTTCAGGCAAGTGTCACTGGGCTCATGATCCAGGATTTCCAGTTATGAAGCACAATGTTGTAGTTTGAATAATAATGGTAGCAGTGTAATGTTGTGCATCCCTTCCTGGTGTTGCTGGATCACCCTTCCTGCTGATATTCAGAATGCTTTACCTAATGTGTGAACATCCAGGCTATTTTGCACAGAGCTAGACTATTGGTCTATGTAGGGCAGTATCGTAAAGTGAGAGGAATCTGTGGGCAGCGAGTTCCAGGAGGCCCTTATGTGGGAGAGGCCAGGTTGTCTGCCACCTTGAAGTGAGGTAGTGGGAACAGGATTCCTAAATGGGGAATAATTAGTATGTATTGCCTTCTCTAGGAGTCGTTTTCACATTCACAAATTTATGTTTTGGAAGAGAAGAGAGGAAAACGCAAATGCCTGTTGGATATAGTTGAAATGTACGATGTCATCTTAAAGTTTCCTCAGAAAACTGATCGTTTTATATCTGCATAGAAGAGTAAGGGGGTACTTGGCCTTGGATCTGAAAAAAAGCCTTCTCTAAAGGACAAAGCGACATCAGATGTTTGCCTTGAAAATGTAACTATTTCTGGGCGTGACAGCATTCCGAATCAAATTTTTCATGTGGCTTTCTTGCGTTTACAGCAGGAAGTTCATCAGACACAGTAAATTCTTGTGTATCATTTGTGAAATCACAGTACTGGTCATAGCATAAAGACGCTACAACTTTAAAATGTGGTATTTCTGGTATAATGTAAACTAATTCATTTGTAAACATGTAACATTTTCCCCCAACTTCCTGATTATGGAATACATTGCGGACGAGTTGGTAGTGGTATGTGTTTTGCAGAGGGGGAAAATAAATATGCAGGGAAGAATGTCAGGACTTTGGGGTTACTGACCTCAAGTATGAAACTCTTGTTTTGAGAAAGAAACGCGTTTCTTGCAGAAGGCTTTTTATTAGAAAAGAGGCTGAGCAAGCTTCAAAGAGAGGCTGTTTGTGTGCTGTGGTAAATTAAATGTTTGCACATTTGACTTATGTAAACTCTCATCTTGGTTTGCTTGAGGAATTATACTTGGTGTCTATGGCTTATTTAGTCAGCAGTAGGGAATATCAGGTCTCCAGATCAAATAATTCCCATCTGTTTCTTGTGGCCCCCTATTAATCTGCCACCTCCCTGCACTGATTGGCTAGAGAGAAGTTTTGAAGAGCTGGGCAGAGTCTGGATCACTGGGTTTCTGCCAGTGGGAACGTGGTCGTGTGAGTGGCCTGACTATGGCGGTGGATTCGGAAGCTGCTGGCCTGGCTAGTTGCCATGGTTTGTACTGAGGCTTGAAAACATTACGTTATGGGAAAGAGGAGAAAAGCCAAGCCACAAATAATGCTGTAGTTTCCTCAGAGCATCTCAATGAAACGAGGGAAAATAAGATGCTTCGGTGGCACAGCTGGAGGGCGCACTGCATCCTGTCCTCACACTTGGGAGTTGAGATGGGCAACCCACTCTGGAAAAAGGGAACTTCCATCTTTGAGAGGACGCAGGCAGATTGTTTCTTTTAGCACTGGCTGAAGATGCACTGGTATTTGAGTGGGCAGGAACTGAAATTGTATGTCTATTCCAAAGGAAAAGCATACTAAAGGTAGACTGGCAGATCTCATCCTATCCTAGGTTAGGCGCTTATCCCGTTGCTCAAGTGGCCCAGAATCCCGTCCCAATGCTGGACATCTGAACTCGCCTCTATCATCACCAAGAGGCAACATCTGTCAGCATCGCCACACTGACTCATACGTTTCACATGGCTATATTGATGGCTCAACTGAATGGAGAGTTTTGGAATATGTGATATGTGATAGCTGCCCCCCCTTCTCTTGAAGCACATCCAGGGGCATAGACATTTCTTGTTCATATACATTATTCACCCTTCCAGTCAGCGATAATGTTTTGACAAAGGATCTGGCTCTTGTCCTCTTCTGTCTTCCCTCCAAATTGGCAGGAGGTGCAGAGAGGCCCTCTTTCTTCCGCCCATTAGCAGAAGCCTGTTTCTCCTTGAAGCCAGCTGCTTGAGGAGATAATGGCAAACTGTCTGTGGTCTTCAAGGCTTGCTCAGCTCCCCATTGTCAACCAGGCAAGACCAGCAACTCTGGGACTGCTCTGCTGTGCCTGTACCCAGTCCATTTCCATTCTCATTCTCTTCTCTTGGGAAACCTGAGCCAGCTAGTGCTTGCTCTGTTCCGAGCCAGAGTGCAAAATACCGGCTCCGCTAGTCAAGTCGTTTCCATCTGTTTTCTGTGGACCCCATTCATCTTCCTCCCTCTCCCATTGAGAATGGTAGAGCGCATGCTTTGCGGGGTCAGCTCTGGCATCTCCAGTAAAAAGGAGCAGGCAGTGCATGATGGGTAAGACCCATCTCTTCCTGATAAGTCTGGAGATCTGCTGCCAGTCAGAGCAGGCAATAATGGGCTAGAGACACTGACTCGGTATAAGGCAGCTTCCGCTGTTCCTTAGAAACCTCACCTCTGGCTGGCAAGTCATGTGTAGGCAAGGGTTGGTTCAGACCCGCTAGCTTCCATCATCTATCTCAAGTTTCTTGGAAGCCTGGGGTCGAACTCTCAAGTCTTTGGTTCCAAGATTTGTTCTCTGGCATTTTCAGAAATGGATTCCACAGTCAAGAATCTTTCTGTCTCCAGATAAGCAGTCCTATTATGAAATCACTGTAAGCAGAGTGTTTATTGGGGATTTTCTCAGTCTTGAAAACATGCATACTCCCCAGTTTAATTTTGTTTTAATACTACTTTTTCAGCTGCTCACCCATGTATTTAGCTTTGCATATCTATTACTATTTGCTCATGCTTTAGCCTGCATGATCCTGAGTCTTCCCATGAGTATAGGAGAGCTTTAAAAAGTTGTCCTTCAAGGACAGCCCTGTGCTGTTCTGTGCCCTAGGTTTGTGTGCACAGATAACACACTAAAGTAAGCCTCGGACCAGGATTTAGTAATCGTGTGGTGTGATGGAACTACAAGAATACTTTTAACTTAGCTAGCCAATTCCCATCAGCTTGTGTAAGTCACAGGAGCATGTCGTTTGAATAGAAAGGCAGGGATGTTTGTGAGAGGAAATCTAGACACAGAGAGGGGGCATGTTATGGAGCTGATGACAATCGGCTGCTGCCTTTCTGAGGACAGAAATTGTGTAATGTTGCAACCAGCCTGTTAAAGACCATCTGCTTCACTGATCTGTTTGGGGGTTTTCCAGGCATTGGAAGAATAGCGGCTACGTCATTAGGAAACTTAACAAACCACAGTTCAGAAGATTTACCTCTCCCTCCTGGCTGGTCAGTGGACTGGACTCTTAGAGGACGAAAATACTACATAGACCACAACACTAACACAACACACTGGAGCCACCCGCTTGAGCGAGAGGGGCTGCCTCCAGGATGGGAACGTGTGGAGTCCGCTGAGTTTGGAGTGTACTATGTTGACCATATCAACAAAAGAGCACAGTACAAGCACCCCTGTGCCCCCAGGTAAGGTGTTTGTGGGCTTTTCACTTGGGCATTTCAGCAAGAGGTGGGCGACATGTGGACCCCTCTCGCAGCCCCCGCCACCCCCTGAAATTCAGGGCTACCCACCAAAGACCTACTATGTAGAAATGGCCGCCAGCGATGCTATGGAGCACCAGAAGCGTCAAATGAGCTTGTTTGTAAGCCCCATTGAACTCAATTGGACGGACTTCTGAGTAAGGATTGTGCTGCAAAATAATGAATTGCCTTACTGCTGGCACATAGTAGGCACCTTCAGTGGTTTGTAAGGCACAAATGAAGAACACAAAACATCAAATCACCAACCCTGAAACGTCACATCTGCATTGGGAGAGCTTATTGAGGGTAGTTGCAGTGCGCGACACATGGTTGGTATGGAGTTGCCACAACAGAGGTGTATAGAGCCATTGTCCATTTAAATCCTTTGTCTTAATAGCTTCTTACACATAATACATGTCTAATCCTGGACTAGCAAACACATCTGTTTATAATATAGATGTGTTGCTGTTCATATGAGTGATGGAATTCCTGGTATTGGGATTAAGACATTCTCTTACCCTGCAGAGGTTAAGCATGTCACCTTTCAAATGCAGATGAGCTTTGTGGCACAGATATCTCCATCCAAGTCTGTCTGATACAATAAGCTCCCAGTGAGTGATAATTCATGCTTTGAGGTGGGCTTTCAAAGTGTCTTTGTATCTAAAGACAGGTTGACCTCTGGTATCAGGTCCTGTATTTGGTGGACAATAGAAAACCATTTCAGGTATATAGGAGGCCCTCCTTATGAGTCACCTAGCTAACCCAGTGGAATTGAGCCTCCCATATGAGGGAGCCTTCTGCCCCTCCCCCCTCCAAAGAAAACCTTGCAGTCCTGAATAGAATATAGTAGCAGAGAAACTGAAAATTACTGGTCAAGAACGTCTTACATACTCGCCTCTTCTCTTCTACAAAGGCATGGTTTTCTGAAGGATCTCCTTTGGAAACTTCTTTACTCCTGTTCACTCTGGCATATGCAAAGTGCACTATTCTCGGTATACAGATGCAGGAAATATAATTGAAAAAGAATCTGGCTTCCCAAAATCTTAACTAGTGAGCTTGAGCAGGGATTGAATGAGGTCTCCCGGTCCAGTACTGGCTTCACTGATCCCCTGTGCTTAAAGGCAGTATTGGCACTCAGAGCAGCACTCTTGCTCAGTGTATTGTGTTTCGAAATTCCATTCACACTTGGACTTGCAGAAGTCTCCCAGAATTGGGTGGGGGTGGAGGGGTTGCTTGCGGTTAGCTTTTGGTAGCTCAAGCTGGAATGTTAGGAAACCTGGTTAGAAGCCAGAACAATCCAGTCCAAACACTGTAGTCCCATTGCAGGAAATGGTTCCTGTGAAATTAGTATGGATACGGGCTTTGTTCTTGTTTGAATTTTACTGTGATGGGTAACTAGATTTGGGAGTGTGATCTGAGCACAGAAGGGTTCTTGGTGCCTGCCCCACAACCCTGGGTGACCGTAGCACCGTCCATGTGCATCTTACAGAAGCATTGCAAGGCCTTCTCATGTAAACAGATGGGTGGCTAAGGGGTAAGAGTTTAAACTGTGCTACTAAAGCAACATTTGCCTCAGTCACTAACCATTTACCTAAACAAAAAGATATTTGGAAATACTTGAGCTTTGGAGAGCCTCGAGAGAAGGCAGAATCCAACCCTGGGGAAACATCTACCCAGAGACTAGGGACTGGTGTCCTCTTGAAAGGCTAAATGACCCTTGATCATGCTCATTGTCCTGTGTGGAACATTTTCATTGCCACTACTGTACCTTTAGGCAGACCCTTCCCTTCCTAAACCAGCAATTCCAAAAAACAGCTGCAGGGATCCACAAGCACTGAGCAGGGGATTGGACTCAATGGCCTTATAGGTCGCTTCCAATTCTACTATGATTCTAAGCTGCAATGCTGCTTTATTGTTCCCAAGAGTTGGTGCACTGCAGGTCAGTCTTCCTCAACCTGATGCCCTCCAGATGTGTTGGACTACAACTCCCATAACCCCCCCAGCCAGCAGTTGGCTGCAGGATTGTGGGAGTTGTTGTCCAACACATCTGCAGGTCCTGAGGTTGGAGAAGGCTGCCTTAAGCTAAGAAATGTGTTGCCATTTTGAATGTAGAAGTCACTGGCATTTGCTCTTTGCTGTGTCCCTTGCAGTGTTCCTCGTTACGATCAACCTCCTCCTGTGACGTATCAACCACAGCAAACCGAGAGAAGCCAGCCTATCCTTGTGCCTGCAAATCCGTACCACACTGCAGAGATCCCTGACTGGCTGCAGGTCTATGCCAGGGCTCCAGTGAAGTGAGCATTAAGCTGTACTCTGTTCCTGTGGAGGTTAATTTTTCGGTGCCCAACAGTAACTAGCTCATTGACTGGCACAAAAGCTGGTACAAGAGGTTGTTCGTATTTTTGTTTGAAAGATGCTGAATGGGTTCAGAATGTGGTGTGTTTGAAGTGGAGTATTTTTTATTAATTTAATTTCTTTTCCAATCTACCCAATACCATTTTAATCCGCCCACTAACTAAAGGATTACATTTTTGTTCGGAACAAAAAGTTAGTTTGGAACTGAGAATTAATGGACATATTAATGCCATTGTCATCGGCATTATTTACATCCCGCCTTTTTCCCAATAGTGGGACTCAAGGGGGCTTTACAAATTAAAACATGGACGATTAAAACAGCGATATACAAAAATTTAAAATATAATTAAACATCCTACAATATGAAAACATTTAAAAACACTTAAAATACAGATATATATATTTTAAAAACCCAACAACACACACGCAGAGGTCCAGGCTAAGGCCTGCTGGAACAAAAAAGTTTTAGCCTGCCTCCGGAAGCACACCAGGGAAGGAGTCAGTCTAGCTTCCCTGGGAAGGGAGTTCCAGAGCCCCGGGGCAGCCACCGAGAAGGCCCTCTCCCACGTTCCCACCAGGCATGCCTGTGATAGTAGTGAAACCGAGTAAAGGGCCTCCCCTGAAGATCTCAGAGGATGGGCAGGCTCATAATGGAGAATACGGTCTTTCAGATAACCTTGACCCAACCTGTAGAATATTATTGGGTGGTTATCCAAAGTAGCTTAAAGGACAGTTTCCTTTTCCAGAAGCCAGTGGCGTTATAATAGAAAAATTAACTGTCGATTCAATTGTGCTGGTATAGTGCTTTATAGGGATTAAAATCCCCAATCAACATGCTAAATGGCATTAATTCTTATTTTCATGACCTATTTGCTCAATATATTCCCTTGCATTTTGCAACAGATATGACCACATCTTGAAATGGGAACTCTTCCAGTTGGCTGACCTGGATACATACCAGGGGATGCTGAAGCTTCTTTTCATGAAGGAAATGGAGCGGATAGTGAAGCTGTACGAAGCCTACCGGCAGGCGCTTCTCACAGAACTGGAGAATCGCAAGCAAAGGCAGCAGTGGTATGCCCAGCAGCACGGCAAGAATTTCTAGGCTTTCTCTCTTCCACCGTAAACTTTGATGAGGGCTATTGGAACGTTCAGGGACTCCTCACGCTCTTAAAAATCGTGAACAAAGTGCTTTGGTTAAAAAGGCAGCTTCTCCTTCGTCGATCTTGCACCTTTTGTAATTATCTTCTTTGTGTATCATGTTTATTGAATACAAAAGATGTTTGTTATATTGTATAAAGAAGTTAGTTTCTTATTCTGAGAGCCAGTGTAGAGAGAAACAACACATTATTATTATTATTATTTTGTCTGGTGTCTCTTTTATAGCAGCCAGTTGTACCTTGGAGAAACAGAATTTATTTTTCAAATGATAAATGTCCTTGTAAGAAATGTCCTGAAGGTAGATAAGAAACTTTACAAAAACCCTAATTCCCATTGTACAGCTGACACTCCTGTAGGTCCTCTTGTCTCCAGGGGAAATGGAGGCTGTTCTTGGGCTGCAGATCGGCTGTGGTGTTCAGCTTTAATAGGTAAAACAGCCACATTGACCTTTTCATTAACAGCCTTGCAAGATACAGTTTTCTGTTGGACCCATGCACTGAGCCAATGACGGCCTTCATTTGACTGTCAAGCATAGCTCCGGTTTGCCACCGGACTACCCTGGGCTATTCTGTCAAGAGCAAATGCTACATGCAGGCTGGCAGGATCAGTTTGTAGACTTGAAGCTCTTCCAAAGAGGTGACAGGTTTGAACCAGTGCTTAAGAGGGTTGACTGTGACAGCTGGTTTGGGAAGGAGTCGAAGGAATGAGCCGCCTGCCTTGGCCATTTGAATGAAGCCTTGCCATGACCAAAGCAGCATTGAACATTTGTCCAAAAGCTGTCTCGTGGAAAAGTTGTCTTTGCATCCAAGACTCTAGGGCACCTCTCATCCTACAATGTTGTTCATGGTCCCTCCATAGGAAAAATGTCTATATCATCTATGTCCTGTAAATCTCAGCAGTCAAATAAAATTTGTTTTTGTTTAAATTTGTGAGTGACCGTAAGAGAAACCGTGCTGGTTCAGGCTAAGGATCCATCTAGTCCAACATTCTGTTCACACAGTAGCCAACCAACTGTTGACTGGAAACCCACAAGCAGGACATGGTGTAACTGCAGCCTCCCACTCGTGTTCCCCAGTAACTGCCTTGGCTGCTGGAGGGAAGCACATAGCCATCAGGACTAGTAGCCATTGATAGCCTCCTCCAGGAAGTTATCCAACCTCCTTTTAAAGCCATCCAAATTGGTGGCCATCACTGCATTTTGTGGTAGTGAATTCCATAGTTTAACTATGCACTGTGTGAAGAAGTCCTTTTATCTGTCCTTAATCTCCTACCAATCAGCTTCATGAGATGACTGCATGGGTTCTCGTATGTTGAGCAAGAAAAATATTTCCCCATATGCATAATTTTGGGCACCTCTATCAAGCCTCCTTTTTTCCAAGCTTAAACAGTCCTAGATCAACTCTCCCTCCTAGGGGAGATGCCCCAGGTTGAAAAGCACTGGTCCCAATATAGATCCCTGGGGGATCCCACTATTTACGTCCCTCCATTTGGAGAATTTATGCAATGCAGGTTGGAAGCCATTTCTCACAAGTGGGTGGGTGTGCGTGTGCCATTTTGGAAGCACATAAAAAGGTAGGGTTCTGGAATGGATTGGTCAGATCAAGCAGTGCGCATTGTTTTTGAGTAAAGAGTTTGCCTTCTAGCCCTTACGTTGGACGTAGGTAGGACTGGACTAACCATGGCAACTTTACAGAAGTTTGAAACCTGGCTACTCTAGGGACCGCCCCTCATTAAAAGTACAATAAAGACTACTGGTGTCCTAAGCACATCTCCCTGTCAAAAATGTACATGGTTGTTTTCAGATGGTAGCAATAAGTATCTGTAGTGGATGTTTCTTTCAAAACAAAGTAATATGATTAAAAGCATTTTCTAAGGCCTGGAAACATGCAATGATCATAGTCTTGGAGGATCTAGAAGGTTTAGAGCTTTTAATTGCAATTGGGGGTTCAAATTGAGGAATGGAAATCAGGACCTAGTGGAATGAAGCCATTTTTGTAAGTCCATTTTCTTCAGTAGCAGCCTGTGTACCATCATGCCTTATGCTAAACTGCTTTTGAAACTTAAAAGAACAGTTTGTGAGATGGCAGTGAATAAGTGGGTGGGGGCAGTTCAAAGTCAACCCTGTTTAGTACAGGCGATTCACAGCCTGACAAACTCATTTTGTTCCTTGAAAAAGGCCTCATCTGCGTTGGGTGCAGATCTTTTCTCTAGAGAAGGTAGCAGCCGCTGCTGCACGTGGAACAGTGCCAGAGGGAGGTGGGAAGGATGCGCAGGGTGACTGGGCCCTGCTCCAAGTGTTTAGCACATGATGGGCAGGAGATGACATCTCCCATGTGAACGGTTGGTAATGAATAAAAGGACAAATGAGGTAATTGTCTTAGGAACCAAACTTTTAATTGACAATAAAATAATAAAAACTAGGCACACTCCTGATGCACTCGACAAAAATATATACAGTGAAATTCTCAAATACATGTACAAAAAAGAACACTTTCCATCTCAACATACCATAGCAAAAGGAATATTCTTTGCAGCTTCTGCGAAGGCAATCTTTTAAAGTGAACACATTGTCATTCACAGCTGGATGAAGAAAAGTGTGTTAAATCAAAACCTTTGTGCGCAAAAAGGAGAATGTTATGAGTTATGGTCCCTCTCGAATAAAGGTAGTGCATCTGTTGAGAAAACCTGCAGTTGTATTAATGACCATGGGGACTTGGGTCCAGAGAAGCCCATGGATATGGCTGGCTGCTGCTCTGGCAGGCTCTTGGCTTTTGGACGGCAGGACTCTGCCGTTAGAAGAGGGAAGTCCTCTGCGTAAGCGAGAGCAGCCGCCACCTTCTCTGGCTTCCAAGTCTCCCGCCTTTAAAAGTCCTGAAAGCAGGCAAAGTGGTCTGGAGAACCAAAGCGTGCAGGGTCTGCAGCAAAATTTAGTCGCCGCATTGTAAAGAAAATGACCGCCATGCTGACTCATCCCCCTTCAAGCAGCAGGGCATCATCCAAATTAAAGCAGCCACACTTAAGCCACTGGTACAAGTAAATGGGTTATCAGCTTCCTCCGCCTTCCATTTCAAGGAGCGTCAGAGGCTTGTACATGGATGCAAAAGGGTTAACAAGTTTAATGATGAGTTTCATGCGCCGCTGCGGAAAGCATCGGGGTTACATCGCCTTCTTTGCTGTGCCTTCGGTGGGCTCCGCCTTCTGTGCCGTGGGGAAAGCGTGGTGGTACAAGTGTCGGTGGGTGGCTGCTGCGCTGTACAGTTTGTACAAAGCCTGCAAACGGAAACACAAGGCTTAGAAGGTGACATGGTTCTGAAGCAGTATTCAGGGCTGCCCTCACCCTTCTGGCGAAGCGCATTCAGCTCTCCTACGTGCGTGCTTTCATTCTGCAGAAGTGTCAAAAACAACCCCGCACCAAATAATCGAGCTGCAGGGTTCAGCTTCCTTCTTTAAAAATTAAAAAAAGACACATTCCGAGCCCTCATGGTTTGGACATGCTTGAAAGTGTGTGGCCAGTGGCTGCTGACGTCTCAGAAGCCAGAGGAGTTGCTGGATACTATTGCCAGGGAGCAGGATTTCAGGCCCATTCAGCCCCAGGTAGCCCCTTGCCCTTTCTGGGACTGGCAGGAGCAAGAGACTTCATGGCAAAACACAAAGTAAATGGTGCAAAAGAAACCATTCCGGTATGTAACCTGTGGATGCCATTGATCATTGCAGCTGTCCGGTGAACTAATCTGCATGCGTGGACTTGCTCACCCATAATTTGCATCACAGTTTTTAACTGGCCATGCGGTACACGTATCTGAAAGCAGCAGGGGGCTTCTAATGCCCAGCCACTAGGGGGAGGCATGCATTCAAGGCTACGCCCTATGGAGGCAGGGGGCGGACATGGGTTCCATTTTAGGGCCTGTCTGGGACTGTAGAAGCGGGGAACTGGGCCGGGGTGGGGGGGGGCAGCCCTCAGCAAACTACTGCACGTCCCCTGGTGGGCTGCAAGCTCTGCTGGTCTGTTCTATTAGCCTGGAAGCTGAAGAGAAGCAAGCAGCCACGCGGCTCAGCTGCACAACCCCGAGAAAGTTGGCCAAGGCAGATGGAAGGAAAGCCACTTAAAATGGCACGTGGGCACGCACACACACTGAGAGCCAATCTACACTGCTGCTTTAAAACGGTTTATAACAGTAGTGACAACTGTTGGGGCCCAGGACACACTCCATAGACAGTTTCCAAACCGTTTTCGAAGTGCCATATCCTGCGTGCGTAGATAGGCTGACACACACACACACAGATACAAGCGGGCAGGAGATGAACAGCTTCTGCGGAACAAGACATGGGCTTACCTCGTTTGTGTTTCCCTGCAGAAAAGGCCGTTGCAAAAAAGAAAGCGAGAGAAAGAACAGATTGTGCCATTGCGTCTTATTACACATTTCAGCGCTGTCCGATGGAGCGGCTGCTGCTGCCTCGGGCCATTCTGCCTCTCTCTCCTTCCTTCCTTCCTTCCTTCCTTCCTTCCCTCCCTCCCTCCCAGAACCCAGGCGCTGCCTTATAATGAGTCAGGCCCTTTGTCCATCCTTCTAGTTGGAAACTGCCTGCTAGGACCTCTCTCCCATCCTTTGAACGGGAAATGTACTGGATTTTAATGCTTTTGTTCCGAGCAGGATGGTTTACGTGGCTTTTATATTTGCTTCTTCTTATTGTCATTTTGTTTCTTACGATCATTCACCTTGTAGGGTCAGGAGAAGTGGGAGACGCATTTGTGAAATACAGACAGATGTAGACCCCCTCTAGATGGATTCCGTTTGACGCCTGGTTAGCCGATTATGCGCATAATCGCTGAAGCGCTTTATGGTAAATGGCTGTACGCAGGAGGTAATTGAGTGCACAACTGGTGGCCTTACCGGTTGTTTGAAATGCGCTTTACAAGTAGTTAAAGCGGAGAATCGCTTGTTCACATAGTCAAAATGCGCTTTAATGGCCGGAGCAAAATAAAACTTGCTATTTAACGTGCATTCAATAATGCGCCTAATCGGAGAGAAAAAGCGCCTCAACTCCCGATTTACGCTCCGCTCATGTAGAGGTAAAAATTTTAATGAGACTTCAAAGACCTTTAAACGTCTCGTGTAGAGGCAGCCGTAGATAGAAACATCTTTCTATCCTGCCGTCCTGCAAATTCGACCCAAAGTGAGCCGGGAGTCCCACCGCTTTGGGCCTTGGAGTTGAAAAGCCGTTTATAAATCTTGTAAACACTTAAAAAGGAACCCGAGGCCTCTTCTGTATGTAAAGAACATATTCCGCCATTGCGCTATGGCCTCTCCTCCGAAAGCACCGGGCGAAAGAGAGGATACCTAGACGGGGACATGATCCCTGGACCCTCCTCAGACTCAAAGGTTGGCACTCTACTGAAAGCACTAGCCAAACCCTAAAAGGGAGACATGGGTAGTTCATGCAGGAACTATGATCAGGCACAGCCTCACCCCATAGATCAGGTTGGGGCAGCCTTCCCCGACCTGATGGTGATCAACCGATTTTAGCTTGAAGTTTATCAGCCCCAGCCAGCAGGCCCAACAGTCAGGCATGTTGGATGGGGCTAAGGGAAGGGGGCGTGGCCCTCTAGGAAACCCCACTGAACCCCCAGGTGGACCAGATTTGCCCCCCCCCCAGTGGTTCTGAGGTCCAGGACCCCTATCTTAACGTCCTTGTGCCTAGGAAGAAAGGGAGAGCAATGCCTCTCCATTCCCTCTCCCGGCACGTTCAGACATTTCTAAGGCTCCACCTGAACCACATCTTGCTCCACATGGAAGCCCACCCTCTCCTTCCCACTCCTGAGACAAGAGGGGAATCCTGCCAGGGACTCAGGACAGGCCGGGGGCTCTTACCTGGTCCCAGAGCGCGGCGGCGACCTGGTCGATGACGGCCCCCAGCTCCCTGTACTCCCCGGAGTACCGAATGTAGGCCCACGTGCAGAGGGTGATGAGAGTGAGGCCCATGATCATGTTGCACAGGCTGGCGATGATGTCCAAGCCTATGAAGCCGGTGACGCCGGCCACCACGTAGGTGATGAAGATGACCACGAAGAGGGTGGCCGGCGTGCGGGCGGCGTGGAAGATGTTCTTGCTGTCGTTGTGCTTGATGTACTGGACGTAGAGCTCGTCGATCTCCGCCTCCAGCTGCTGGAGGTAGCGGCGGCTGAATTCCTCGCCTCCCATCTTCTTCACGCCACGGAACAGCCGCACCGCCTCCTCCTTGAGCTCCAGGTGCTTGCTCTGGAGGTCGCTGGGCGCAAGGAAGGGCTTGTCGCCTCCGCACACCTGCAGAGAGTGGCGGGTTTGGAGGGAGGTGGAGGGGTTGGAAGGCGATGCAGGATTAGAGGCTGTTGCTCCAATGGTCTCTGGGGCTGACGAGGGCTGTGTTTGCATCTGGCGCTAAACCATGCTTTATGTTAACCATGGTTAGTCGCTTTAGCCATGAATTGACTAGCACACAAGCAAACAAACAGTGGCTTGTTTTTCTTACTTCTGCTTTGTTTCTCTCCCATCCACTCTGCCAGTCTTCAGTGTGGTTTGGCTTTCAGGCTGCTCTTGTCAGCACCTCTGTTCCAGGGCAGCCAACAGCAAAAACAAGCCAGGGATAAACCATGGTTCTGGGTTCAGATACCACATTAAGCCATGGTTTAAACAAGATGGACTTCATTAAGCTTCAATGTGTGATTTTCGTAGCTGGCAAACAAACCATGGTTTGTATGCAGAAATTGGTTCAGAAGCAACGACCAGCCAGATTTCAACAAACCACAGCATGGCTTAGTGTTACCTGTGAACCAGCCTCTATGTATTGCTGGGGTAGGTAACTGCAAGAGGCTCAGGGGGCATTTTTGCACCACCTCCCCACCCAGTGGGCTGTACCTTCCCCTGCAGGTGTATTATGGAGCTCCAAAAGGGTAAAAATTAGCTTGTTTGCAAGCTGAATTTGACCATTTTAGCATTCTGCAGAAGCTATTGAGTGCTAAAAACAGTCACATTTAACTTGCAAACAAGCTAAAGCTATGCATTTTGGTGATATGTAATGCTATGGATGCCATTTTGTCTGTGGGTTTTTTTCCCTTCGAATTTGGGATGCAGCGGGGACCGCATGTGGCCTGCGCGCTGCCCACCCTGATGTACTGGAAAATGTGTCAGGCCCAGCATCCTGTTTCCGTGAACAGCCAAGCAGATGTTTTTGAGAAGGTGAAGGCAAGAGCCCTCGCCTCAGCCACTGGCATTCAGACAGTACACTGATCTTGAACCTGGCGGCTCCATTTAGCCGACTACTTGTCGAGAGACCTTCTCTTCCTCCATGAATTTCCCCTCTGAGCAAGTACCATCACTTGAATCCCAGAACTCAGTTATCCACTGTGCCCTGAAGATCTCGCTTGGCCCTTCCAGGATCTCCTGCCCATCAAGTGACCCCAAGGCCCACTGTTTCGGGAGAGCGACAGAGACAAACTCTACCCACAAAGGGTCGGATCCAGATTTAAGCATGTGCAACTGGGCTGGCGAAAGCAGGCTTTCCGGGTCCCTCCTCCCCACGGCAGCTCCACCGGCCCCCTGAAAATGCCACACAGAGAGCTGTGGGACCTGGCTGAATAGGGTGGGCTGCGGTGCAGGGGGGAGGGGGATCCCCAAAAGTCAGGCGGAGTCCACCTTCCGTGAGCCATTCTCTGCCATCCACGGGGAGCAGATCCCGGATCCAACACTAAAATATTCAGATTGTGCAAGGAACGGTGCTCCAAGCTCTCTGCAGATTTCTAACTGATCCCATTTCAAGGGCTCAGGGCAGTGAGAGCACTCAAAGATACACACACACATTTTGCTTTACCTGTAAAGGTACAGGCAATCCTAGTCAAACTTACGACCAGGCCAATGTCTATGCTACGATCCCGCCAGTTGAGCCCAGATTTTTGTGGGGGCTGCTGCATTTTCGGCAGCTGACAAGTCCTAGCTCTCTTTTTAAGGGCGTGATCCATCTACCTGTGGGCACAGCTGTACCTGCAGAGGGCAATCCACATAGCCTTCCTCCTACCCTCCCCCTTTCCCTGCGACACGCTTCCTTCCGCTCACAACAGAAGGCTCACCTGGGCTTCCCAGGTACACACCTCCAGCCCTCCTTTGCTCGGGCCAATTACTCTTGCTCCAGAAATGCCTGCACCCGGCAGAGCAGCAAGAGAGCTGGAAGGGTTGTGAGTAACAGCATGTAGCTGAGGGCAGGCCAGGGAAAGGGGGTGAGTCCATCGCGCCCACCCCCAGGCATAACCCCCCTCCCTGCATACACAGCTGTGCTCGCAGTGGGGAAGAGGGATTGTGCCCCAAAAGACAGGTTGGAGAACGTGTCGGAACAATAGTGATAACACAAGAGGCCGGGGGGGTGGGGCAGGTCTGGGCAGGATCAGGGCCCTTGAGAGCTCCTTCCCATGACTGAAGGGGACGGAAATCAATGACGCAAAATAAACAAATGAATCCAAATTTGCATAAAAGTACCTGGAGAAGAGCCGAATTAATCTCTTCCTGGCATAGAGGTTGGGTTGCCCAGGTGCAGAATTTTGATGTATATTGAAAAGCGCAAACCTGGCAAAGATCCATTGGACAGCTAGAAAGCACGCTAACCCTCGGCCAGATGCATCCAGCCCACTCCTCCAAGGAGAGGAAGTTCTGTCGCTCTTCAGGATGCCCCCAGCAGCTCAAAGTTGACCCACATGGAATTGTGGAGCAGAATCCCTTGAGAACCGTGACGGGTGGAGTGTCAGGCTTACCTCTTCCATTCTTTTATTGTAGGTATCTTTAGCCGTGGCCACAGCTGCTAGATTGTTCGCTTCTGCTGTGGCCTGTGGAGGGTTGGGGAGGCGAAGAATTGGGGGGTGAGGGGAGAACAGGACAATAAGAAAGAGTTGGCTGCAGAAACACCAAGTCACTGATGGCTCTACTTCACTCTGGCTAAGGCTGTTCATTTCAATGGGATCTGCACAAGTGAGTTTCCTGGGGATTGGGCCCCATGCTGATCAGTTGCTGGGGGTGGGATGGGGGGAGGCAGGAGAGGTGCCGTGGTTTAGATTTGCAAAGGTCTTGACTCCATGGCAAGCAAAGAGAAAGAGGACTGGACCACCTCCCAGACACGAAGGCAGAGACCCCACAAAGCATCAGGGGGGGGAGGGGATGAAATTATGCCACCTGTGAGCCGTTCAGCGGGAACTCACATCAATGACTTCTCTGCTGTTTGCAAGAGCAACGTTTGTACTCCGGCTGATTGCTGGGTACCTTCATTTTGCTTCCCCTGACAAAGAGCAGTAGTGCTGGGAAACAATTATTTTCCACCATACTTGTGTTGGGATCAATGCTTTTGCAGTTTTGCACCATGGCTTCCCACCTCCCCTTTCCAGACTCAACCCCACATGAACCGTATACCCTCAACGTTTTCTCCTGTCAGGAGAAACCTCCAGGTGCTAAGGAAACACAAGTTCCAGCAGGGATTTTGTCAGTGCCCTGATTTCATTATTATTTGGGAATAATTATTCTTAGAGACATATCTCAAATGGTTAACTCCAATCTAAACAAATTGATTTATGATATTTCACGAGATATAGATAGATGGGCATTTTTAAAGTTGAGTTTATGGGATAAGGTTGATACACTCAAGATGAATACTATACCCCAAATTGTTTATGTCACACGTAATGCTTTGTTTAAAAAATTGGGGGGGGGGCTCCTTTTCACCAAGAATATCTCTGAAAACTATGCAACTTTCAACTAAAGAAGATGGGTTTGGCTTTCCAGATATTGCTACATATCACTGGGCTTATTTGCTGACCAGTACCAAATTTTGAGATAGATAGATAGATAGATAGATAGATAGATAGATAGATAGAATTTCCCCACAAATTTGATTTTCCACCTTGGTCAGTTTTGGAAACTTCCTGTCTGGAGCCTCTCTCCAAATGGATGGCATTAGGTTCTCAGTATATTAAGGTGGACAGAGCTCCTCTCACTATCTCAGCAGACAGAGATGTGTGTTGTATAATATCATGGCAATTACAGCTTGACCCATTTTCCCAGACCAAATTGACTTTATGACAAAATCCAGATTTAAAAATTGGGGGAAAATGTATTTGTCGCAGACCTGGACAGATGGAATTATTTTTACCCTGCATCAATTATTAGGTGTTAATTATGAATTTTTGCTATTTTCAGCTTCACGAGATAAATTTGATTTGCATACTACAGATGAATGGGAGTAATTGCAACATTTGTTAGAATCTAGATTTGGCCCTGTGCTTTTACTGTGTTGGAGTCTCCTTCGCTATTGGAAACACTTACTGAAGCTGATCAGGCATCTCAATCCACGATTCATGTTTATAAATACTTATTGTCAGTGAATAAATATGATAAATGGGGTCTTCAGCAGGAATAGAAGAGGAAATTGGAATGTCCTATTTTTTTTTGATCAACGGACTGCCGTTTTGGAGTCCGTATCTGATATATCTATGGACCTCCAGTTGTATCTTATCCAGCAAAAACGTTAGTTTCGTGTCTGCTGGATGGCACAACATCTTTTTAATAAAGGTTTGTCTAACTGCTAATTGCTGGAGGTGTCATACAGCTAATGCTTCTTTCATTGATGTGTTTCGGAAATGCCCAACAGTTGCGTACACATGAGCTTTGTATTGGAAAGCTCTTTAATATTTACTGATGTACATCTTCTCTTAAATTATGTATCTGCTTCTTGGAATGTAACACATAGTCAACATACATGGATTTTCCACACCCTCTTGACTACTAAAAGACTGATATTACAATGTTGGAAAGATGAAAGCTCACCGCCCATAATGCAATGGGTTGAAGACCTAACAACACCAGCCACATTTGAAAGAGTGGTATATAGACACCATTTACAAATGGACTTGGTCTGCCTTTACTGAGGTTTGTATGTAATTTATTCCTTTTTTTTCTTTTTTTTAAAGAATGTTGCAATATTTGAAACTGAAGCCTTTAAAATATGTAGGTGCACCGCTGCTTTTCTGTTTTGTTGAAACTTATAATAAAAAATGATTTTTAAAAAGTTCCAGCACAGATGGTTTGCTTTTTGTTAAGCCCCAACTTCCACCCCACCTGCACCCCTGCACTGATCGCTACAAAACAGCTGAGGAGGAAAAGGGGACTTTGCCCCCTTTCTCCCTGCAGCTCAGCTCCCCACCTTGGAGAGCTCCTTTAGGGTTCTGACTGTAACCCGGAGCAGATTCACTGCCCCACTGACATCTGAGCCACCAGGCTCACTCAGTGGAGGCTGGTTTATGAGTGGCTTATGAGTCTCCCAAGGAACTGAGGGGGAGCCTCATAAACCACTCTGGAAGAGCAAGAATTCCAAAGCACGCAATGAGTTTTGTCTGCATACTTTACTCCTTAAATAACTTTATTAAAGTTTCATTTTAATCAAAGGTATCAGTGCCAAGCCCATGACGATCATCCTGGTGTAGAGCATTCCTTGCTTCTTCACAGATAACTGGGGACAATCCTGCCTGCATGGGTTTTTTTTTTCCTGATACCTCCGTAAGTAAAGGGACTAGAGACTTACTGTCTCTTTTTAAATGCAATCTGAAAATTCAGGAAAAGGACTGGGAATATCCCACACCCTCTGCACCCCTATCTAAAGATGGTGGTGCACGCGCTGGTAACTTCGAGGCTCGACGTCTGCAGTGCGCTGTACATAGGGCTACCTCTGTGCCTACTCCGGAAACTTCAACTAGTTCAAAATATGGCAGCCAGGTTGGTCACCGGTACACCTAGGGGTGACCATATCACACCAGCTTTAAAATCGCTCCACTGGCTGCCAATTAGTTTCCGGGCGAAGTACAAAGTGTTAGTTATCACCTTTAAAGCCCTACATGGTTTGGGTCCAGATTACCTGCGGGATCGCCTTCTCCCATACAATCCGCCCCGCACGCTCAGGTCCTCTGGGAAGAATTTGCTACCGTCAGCAAGAACTAAGCTAACAACCGTTACCCAGAGGACTGTCTCTTCTGCCGCTCCCAGACTGTGGAATGGCCTGCCGGAGGAGATTCGTCAACTTAATAGTCTCTTTGGCTTTAAGAAAGCCATAAAGACCAATCTCTTCCGACAGGCCTACCCAGATGAATTTTAAGCGTTTTACTGGTCTTTTATTGGTCTTTTAATAATGCATTAGTTTTATGTGCTTTTAATCAGTTTTATGTATTTTATATTTGATGTTGTTCCCCGCCTCGATCCGGAGGGAGAGGCAGGTAAGAAATAAATTTATTATTATTATTATTATTATTATTATTATTATTATTATTATTATTATTAGATGGGAACAGGCTTGGCTGCACACACAGCACAGTGACCATCGCCACACATCTCCTTTTCCGTCGGACGTGATCCATGCCACCCTTGCCAAATCAGTCGGCCAGCGGTGGACGAAAGCATCCAAGGGCGCCACCGTCGAAGGGACTCGGAACCCTCCATCGCCCCCCTCAAATGAGTGGTGGCCGGGAAAACCGGTAACGCCGCCCTCCCCGAGACACATTCCCAGCAGCCCCCGCGGGGCAAGTGACTACCTGCAACATCGATTTAGGATGAGGAAGCTCTTCTCCTTGGTAGATCTTAATGTAGGCCTGGGAAGAAATGGACAAGGAAGAACAGACCGACGTTGAAGACCTGAGAGCATATCCTTTGAGAACCTCCAACACAGGACAATCCGCAAAAGCCCGTAAACACATGGAAACCATTAGGAAGCCCCAAGCGACCCACCTGCAAGCTTATCAGCTGGTGAAGGGCGGTGGCCCAAAGGATACCAAACTTGGCTTGGCTCTCATGCTTCCCTGTATGTTTCTGGGTTCAGCCGAAGGTGCTGCCTTTGACTTTGACCCTAAACCACCCGCCCAGTGTATCTGTGGGGACTTCTCTTCCCATGTGGCCTTCCAAAGCGGGGGGGGGGGGGGGGCAGGACTGAGTAAGCCCTGCCTGAAAGCCTTTACAAAGATGGCTTCTTCATAAGACCCCGTATGGGGAAGGGTCCCTCACCTGATGATCCCTGAAAGCACGGAGACTCTCACAGACCAGGAAACCCTCCCTCGCACCTGCGTCTCACCTTGAAATATTCCACAAGGCCTCGGCAGGTGATGTTATTCCCGTTGATCTCCTTGACGTCCAGGTTCTTGGGGCTGAGGAGCCAAGGAATCAGGACTTTCAAGTTCTTGATGAAATCGTCGTCTATTTCTGCGAAGAGAAGGGAAACCATGTGCAAAATTGATGGTCTGTTCTTTTCGGCCTCTGCTCGCCTTGCATTAGGGATGGACAAAACTCAGTTGCTCATTTTCCCGGTATTATGTTTGGTTCGTTGCAGCCTTTGGGAATTTCTCCAGTCTTAACTTCAGTTTGTCCTAAACTTGGAGGTTTATTTTTCTTCACGTTGCCATGAAAATACATAAGCCATTTTTTTGTTCCGATTTCTCCTAATACATGCATACTTTTACCTAATGTGCAACTTTTTGCATGCAAATTTTCTATATAATGCATTTTTAAACGTCACTTTCCCTAATGCCTGGATTTTTGTAGGCATTTTATATTGAAAAACTCCACTACAAAATTCAGAGAAGTGCAAATGTTAAAGGCTAACTAAATTTCTCTTCATGTAGTGCCGGGGTGCATAACATTAAGAACCTAAGGAGAGCCTTGCTGGATCAGACCGGGGGTCCATCTAGTCCAGCACTCTGTTCACACAGTGGCCAACCAGCTGTCGACCTGGAACCCAGCAGGACACAATGTAACAGCACTCTCCCACCCATGTTCCCCAGCAACTGGGGTATAAAGGCTTATTGCCTCGGATCCTGGAGGTAGCACATAACTATTGGGGCTAGTAGCCATTGATAGCCTTCTCCTCCAGGAATTGATCCAGCCTCCTTTTAAAGCCTCCAAATTAGTGGCCAGGCGGGTAAGAAATAAAATTATTATTGTTATTGTTATTTTGCAGTAGCATATTCCGTGATTTAACTACGCATTGCGTAAAGAAGGCCTTCCTTTTAGCGTCTCCTCAACTTCGTCGGAAACCGTATCCGATTCTGGAGTGTAAAAAGCAAGGACAGAATTGATTGGTTGGTTTGAGGCGTCTTGTTGTGCTGTCCTGGCTGGGTTGAGGATCCGTGGGGCACAGAGTAATCTGGAGACGACTGGCAGAAGGTTCCAGGTCACAAAGGAAGGGCCTTGTTCTGCAGCAGGGATGGGCAAGTACCATCAGGTGGGGACTGGATGAGACACACACCCCCTCCAGGCCTCCATGGGCCGAATGACATCCAGGGGGCAGAGCCACGCCCCCTGACACCATTTGGACTTTGCCTGGCACATGGGGGGGATGACCCACCCCACGCATCAGCTGGGAGCCAGCTGCAGAACACACAGGGCTTCTCTCACCAGGCTAGGCCCACGTGAGCGAGTGCCTTGAGGGAACCGATCTTCAGTGGCTAAGATAAAGCAGGCAACCCCTGCCGTCGGCACCCTGAGCCCCATTGCCCCCAAAAGAGCTGTGGCAAAATGGGTCACGTGAACGGCACTGGCCCCGGGTGCGCACAGCTGGAATTGCCCACAATGCGCTCAAGGGGAGGGCACAAGAGATCGCAGCAGGACCTCAGTGAGGCAGCAGCGTTTGGGTCTAGTGGCGCCGGGCCACATAGTGAACCCATTTCAGTATCCAGGCAGCAGTTGACCCGCCGCGTGTCAGTAGTTCTGGAGGCTACTGTTTTCAGGAGTTTGCATCGCGAGGGAGGAACGGGGGAGACATTCGTTCCATTCGCATTTAATGAGAACTTACCTATTTCCGCATTTTCAAGTGACTATGAGCTCCATCACACCGCATTTCCCCCCTGGTTTGCCTCCATGTTTTTTTTACCTCTGATGAAGAAGCGTGTCAAGCTTATGCTCCCTTTCACCTGAATAGCTGCTCTTTCGCTCCTTCGCTCTTCCACTCCACTCCACCCCACCCCTCCCCTTCTCTTTCTCCCTCCAGTCAGGTCCTGTCAGATGAGCACTTCAACCAGACCGCCTTTCCGCCAGGCAAAAACGGGACGACCCTCGAGCCTGGCTCTTCAGGGGCATCGAGGGAGAACAATCCTGTCTCTGCAGAGATTCAGGCCTTGTATGATTTTAAAAAATGCTTTGGAGCCTGGGATGAAAGGTTTGGGTTTTATATTGAGGCTTGGGAGCAGGCTGCTGGGAGAGATCGCTTTTCCCTGCCAGGACCTGATGCAATCCATTCAAGCCCCCAGCTCCTTTAAAACTACATGGAGGCTTAGAGCGCATTAAATGCACTTAGGGAAAATAATCCAGACTTTTCGCGTTCCAGGAAAGGCTGGGGAAGAGGTGGGGTGTCCGCAGGACAGGCACGGCGTCATGTGAGTACCGTGTTGCCAATCCGCACACCAGGCATGGCGAGAGTGCGTTCAATCGCTGGTGTGATGAAGCTCTATATCAGGGGTGTAGAGCCTCAGGCCCAGCCTGCCTGGGGTCCCAATCCAGGGGGCCATGCCCCTTCTCCCCAGCCACTGACCTTTTGGTGGTTTCCCTGCTTCTGTGACCTCTTTTTTTCTCCATTCCAAAAAGGTTGAAGTGTCTCTCCCAAGAGACAGGGGCTACCTACACGGCACCAGGCTGCTGCTATGTTAAACGAAACCCTGTGCTTTCTCTGATGCAGGGTGGCAGCGGCTAATCCCGGCGGAGAGGGAGGGTGCAGGGTTTCCAGCAGCCATTTGGCTCGCTGGGGGGTGGGGCATGCCCAGGAGGACTTCACAATCAAAGGTTGAGGATTACACTCCCATGATGCAAATTAATATGCTTTAACTGTTATAGTAACCAATTATTACACACACATGTTCAGTAAATGCCTGCATTACACGAAAAACTCGATATAAATTAATCTTTTGTTCAGTTATTATATGACTAGCAGACTGTGGCGGTTTCCTCTTAAGGATCATAATTTCCCTGTAACGAATTCCCACTCGCATCTGCTTAGGATACGTAAACTTCGCAGGATCCTCGTCAGAATGGGAGGAGCTACCTCCTAGTAGATCAACCAGAAATTAAAGTGCAAGGGGTCCACAAAGCCATGTATGGGGACGGGGGAAGGGACATAGCCTGCCGAAGTAAATGAGAGGAATTAAACCAGGAAACAAACCTCGGAGTTTCCCGTCGAAGTTTGGGTTGGTGGCTACTTTCAAGCCCGGGTGAGGTAAGAGAAAGCAGGAGATGTTGGTGAAGCAGGAATGGATGTGCTTCCGGACGTTCTGCAGCTCTTCATGCTGGTTTCCGGAGACCTGAGAGCAACCAAGGGACAATTAGTAGAGACGGACCCTATGGAAAGGAGGACCGGGCTCTTGTGTCTAACAGCTGTATAGAAAAGGGGATTTCAGCAGGTGTCATTCATATGCAGGCAGCACCTGGTGAAATTCCCACTTCATCACCACAGTTAAAGCTGCAGGAGCCCTGCCTAGGGTGACCATCTATAAAAAGAGGGCAGGGCTCCTGCAGCTTTAACTGTTGTGAGGAAGAGGGGATTTCCAAGCAAAGTCACCATGGCCCTTCCGCCATGTGACCTCACTCCGGCCTCGAGCTGGGGCATTCTGGGATGGATGGCAATTGCTGATTGGTTCCTGGAAGCCGGGCCGTGGGCAAGGGGCCGCCACAGCAAGCCAAATGCTACGATTAGAATTACCCGTTGCAGCCCCGCGGCAGTGAAACTGCGGAGTTTAGCACCAAGCAGCTCAACCCAGCGTTGCTTTTTGGCAGACAGTAAAATAATAATAATAATATCCCAGCAGGCTTTTGATATTGGAACACAGGTTGCTGCCTTATACCAGGTCAGGCTATGGCTCCGTTCGGACAATACGTTTCTCAATGGTGGTTTTAGAACTCCACGGTGGAGTTTTTACACCACCATTGAGAAACGTGTTGTCTGACGGGAAACCTCCAAGCAACGGTGGAGTTTTTTTGGGAAAAACACTCCACGCAGAATATCCACGCTGTGCAGAGGAGAGTTACTGCACAACCGTTGTGCCATATGTTGTGTGGCGGGCTCCGTGGAGTTTTCCGTTGCATTGAGTCGACTTTTCCCACTGGCTATAGAGTTCCCTGGCAAGAGCAGCAAAAGAAGCGAGTGCCGCTCTAGGAGAGCTGCCAGGATTGGTTTTTTTTTTTCCAACAATGGCTGATGGGATACCATCAGGAGGACCGGGGGGGGAGGAGAAAGAGTGGAAGAACTGTCAATCAAACTAATTTGACTCAACACCACGGTAGCCCACAGTCACGCAACGGTGGAGTTAGAACATGCTGTGTGTGGAGTTCCCCCAAAAAACTCAACAGCTGAGTGGGGTTTTCATACTGCATTGACTAGTATGCTGTCTGAACTGAGCCTATTTGTCCATTTAGTCCAGTAGTGTCTGCTCAATGGGCCAGATGTGGCCTTGCAGAGGTTTTCAGTCCAAACTGCAGCCTCCCCTCTGTTGGCCTGGCTTCTCCACCTCCTCCTCCTCCTCCTCCTCCTCCTCCTCCTCCTCCTCCTCCTCCTCCTCCTCCTCCTCCTCTTCTGACCCCATCCTGGTTTCATCAGAGCTCTATATCTTTAAGGCAGTCAACAAAAATGAAAGGCGGCAGCTCTTTCAAATATATTTGGAAAGGGGGAAGGGGATGCAAATCCAGGAAACTCCCCCTCCTCTGCCCTCCTGCAGTTCCGTAGGATTCAAGCCTCTGGCCTTTCTGCCACTCTGCCCAATTCCTCCTCCCCTGCCAGAGGGCTGCAAATCGGCTGTGCGCTCTTAATGCAGCCTCTGACCAGGTTCACACAGTCTCAGAGGAAAAATAAGCCATGGTGGTTTAGTTTGTAAACCACACCAGCCAGCCACCCTCGCTGGATTCGGATATCACGACACCCTGTACCTAGTCGGCTCTTGTCGGGAGCTGCCCCTTCTCAGCATGCAACTCCTTTGCTGAGGGAACTGCACTGGCTGCCTCTTTGCTACCGGGCCAGGTTTAAGGTTCTTGTACTACTGTACAAAGCCCTAAACAACTTGGGACCAGGATACCTGAGAGAGCGCCTTCTCCCTTACCAACCTACCCAGTCAGAGGTCATCTGAGGGCCTGCTCCTGGTGGTTCCACATGGACCTTTGGCCCAACTGGGGTCCGCCCACAGAGCAGCCTTCAGAGTGGTGGCCCCCTTCCTATAGAACTCCCTGCCACTGGAGGTCAGGCAAGGGCAAACATTATATTACTTCTGGCGCCTCCTTAAAAACATTGTTTTTTGAGGAAGCTTTCCCTGAACGACCGCGGTTTTAACAGAACTTTGATCTTTTAAAAATGTGATTTTTAATACGGCGTTTTTACTCTGTTTTTATTCTTTTATCCTCTGTGTTGTTCACTGCTCCAAAATCTTTGGATGGGGAGTGCTACAGAGATACTGTAAATAAATTAAATCAAAGAAATAATAAATTATGTCAATGAGATGGCACGCACGGGGAGGGAAAATAAGCCCCTCTGGGTGGAAGCGCTCGGACCCCTCCCCCGCCCGGACACACACACCCCTTCCTCTTTCTTCTCTCTCTTCTCTTTCCATGTAGTTTCAGAACAGTACATTATTCATTTAAAGCAAATTGGCGCTGGGCCCCCAGCCAAATCCAGAAGGATCACTGCACAGTCACTCATATCACATTTGCAAAGGACAGGAAAAACACTTTGCATTCTAAATGGTTCAAATTAGTTTGGAGCCAAGTAATGTTTATTCATTTTATTTATTTATAATTCTCATCTCTTGCCCTTTTGCCAAAAGGAGCGCGGAGGAGCCTACGGTATTAATAAAACAAGGATCAATAAAATGTATGAATGTTCAATGAAGTATGTGAACGGGGTGTAGCGGTGGGACCATCCACTTCTGACTTTGCCCCCACCCCCCACCCCATGGAAAGTGGCTCCCAGAAGGTTACCCACAAGGCTGAAGAAGTTTCCTTGCCCATCATCTATCCTGACTGGCGGCTGCCATCCAGCGTCTCTGGTGCAGAGCTCTTTGCTATCAGCAGTTAATTGCATTCTGTTTTTAACTGGAGGTACCGGGGATTCTTTTTAAGTGACCAAATGCTGCATATTAGCAAGACCTTTGTTTCATCTGCCAGAGTGATGCCTTTTGTTGATTAGGCTATTTGTGTTATTGTTTTGATGCGATCTGTATCGTTTGCTAGTTCAATTTCCCCCCCCCCAAATCGAAAAGTAGGATGCAAGCATTTTGAAATACATGCAGGCACAAAAACCTTTTTAATGCCAACCTTGAGACGCTTTTCCAAAAACTTTGCACCACCTTCGGACCCGTAAGAAAATTCGTAAGGAAAGCTCCAGTCACGAACAAGGAATATGAGGGACTACAACGATAACAAGGCAAAAGATGTATGAGAAATGAATGAAGTCACCTGACCTCTACAGACAGGGTCTCTCTACACCAATACAGTTATTGAAATGTGTCCTCATCTAGAGACTTCATACAGCTTCTTGTCTGACTGTATAATTTTGGGATTTTGATTCCCCCCCCCCTTTCTGACCAAAGTGCTTCAGAGCAGACTTGCTTCAAAATTAAAACACATGCAGTACTTATTGATTTTCCTTCTATCAATACTTATTGATTATGCTTCCATACAGCTCTTCCGTGGGGCTCGCTGGGGACTCCCCACCACCACCACCATGCAGGGCTGCATTCTTCAAATGCGGTCAGTGCTGAAATTAAGGTCAGTTTTCTCATTTTAATCTTCTTTATTTCTTTGTATAATCGGTTTTTAGACTATCTTTCAGGGTACACACCCTCCCAAGTTACATTACAGTATATCAGTACAACATCATACTAGAAAACGATGAACATTCAAAACAATTAAAGTACAAGTAAACAATATTAAAAGCCAGCAGCAGATAAAACAGCTAAAGACAGTAGTGCACAGGCGCTGGTAACTTCGAGGCTTGACTTCTGCAATGCGCTGTACATAGGGCTACCATTCTACCTAGTCCAGAAACTTCAACTAGTTCAAAATATGGCGGCCAGGCTGGTCACCGGTACACCTAGGGGCGACCATATTACACCAGCTTTAAAATCGCTCCACTGGCTGCCAATTAGTTTCCGGGCGAAGTACAAAGTGTGTTGGACATTACCTTTAAAGCCCTACGTGGTTTGGGTCCAGGTTACCTGCGGGATCGCCTTCTCCCATACAATCTGCCCCGCACGCTCAGGTCCCCTGGGAAGAATTTATTACTGTCGGCCAAGACTAGGCTGACAACCGTTACCTAGAGGACCTTCTCTTCTGCCGCTCCCAGACTGTGGAATGGCCTGCCGGGAGAGATTCACCAACTTAACAGTCTCTCTGACTTAAGAAAGCCATTAAAGACTGATCTCTTCCGGCAGGCCTATCTAGTTGAATTTTAAGAGTTTCATTGTTATTTTAATAATGTATTAGTTTTATATGTTTTTAATCAGTTTTATGTATTTTATACTATTTTGTATTTAATGTTGTTCCCTGCCTCAATCCAGAGGGAGAAGCGGGTAAGAAGTAAATTATTATTATTATTTATTATTATTATTATTATTATTATTATTATTATTATTCATAGAATCATAGAAAAGTAGAGTTGGAAGGGGCCTAGAAGGCCATCAAGTCCAACCCCCTGCTCAATGCAGGAATCTACCTTAAAGCATCCATGACGGTTGCCCAGCTGCCTCTTGAATGCCTCTAATGTGGGAGAGCCCACCACCTCCCTAGGTCATGGGTTCCTGTAACTTGAGCCCCTTATTCCGTGTCCTGCACTCTGGGATGATCAAGAAGAGATCCTGGCCCTCCTCTGTGTGACAACCTTTCAAGTATTTGAAGACTGCTGTCACGTCTCCCCTCTTCTCCAGGCTAAACATGCCCAGTTCTTTCCGTTTCTCCTCATAGGGCTTTGTTTCCAGACCCTTGATCATCCTTGTTGTTCTCCTCTGAACATGGTCCAGCTTGTCTGCATCCTTCTTGAAGTGTAGTGCCCAGAATTGGACACAATATTAAAACACCCAAATGCAGCCTAGAACAGAAAAGGCCGTTAGGGCTCTCCTAAAGGCTAATAAAATCTGGTCCTCTGTATTTCCCTGGGGAGAGTATTCCAAGGATACGGGGCCAACACAGAAAAGGCCTTAACTCAACTACTGCCAGCCTAACAGCATTCACTGGTGGGCCAGAGAGTGGAGAGTCGAATACTGATCTTCACTTTGGGATGGGTACATATGAGCTCAGGCGCTCCTTCCAATGACTTGGGCCTCAAACCGCATAGGGCTGAAGATTGCTTTTGTTAGAACTGTGTCAGAACATCCCAGATTATTTTAGAGATCACAGAGGTCCATGCAACTGTGCTTCCTCCAAGGTACACAGAGAAAAAATGAGAACTATTTTATTGTGCTTGTGTTTTTATTGCTTTTAATATTTTGACTGTTTTCATTTACTTCATTGTTGTGAGCCACCTTGGGAAGACTTGTGCCCTGAAAGGCATCCAAAAAAGGTTTTAAATAAACAAAACTAAAAAAACAAACAAAGGCCCTCTGCTACAAAACTATGCAGGAGCCCTGTCCTTCACCACAAGGACAGTCAACCAGTGGCGTGCAGGCCGGATCGGGCCCTGAAGCATCGCTGGAGGGGCCACAAGAAGCCGTGTCACTTTCATTGAAGCGCAGTGAACCATTTGCTCCCTGCTACGTATGAGGCTAAAAGAAATGATGGGCCCCTGCAGGTATTTAAGAACATAAGAAGAGCCCTGATGCTGGATCAGACAGAGGGTCCATGCAGTCCAGCCGTCACACTGTTCACGCGGCCCACAACACTGTCGACCAGGGACCCACAAGGATGCGACAGCACCCTCCCACCCATCTTCCCCAGAAACTAGTGTACACTGCCTCTGATTTCAAACCCATGCTGTTGTCGAGTTACCCCATGTGCATTCTGGAAGAGCAAACAACTGCTACCCATCTGCCATTTGTAGGGATGTTCTGGGGAAATCTCGACGCTTGTTCTCCATACGCACACCCCAAATCTGTGATTCCACACAAAGCACAGGTGCTCTGGGGGGTATTCTGCAAAACTACCGGGCAAAAGAGAGCTGGCCGTTCTGGAATCAGGTCGACTCCGGAGAATACGGAAACTGCCACTCCTGTCCCATCACATGATCAGCATCGCCCTTACCCAACCTGGTGCCCTCGGAATGGGTCGGACTACAATTCCCAGCACCTCAGCCATCATGCCCAATGGTGGGATCATGAGAGCTGTAATGTAACCAGTGGAGGCTGGTGACTCCGACGTCAGTGGGGCGCTAAATCTGCTCCGGAACCAGTCTAAAGGAGCAGCTCCAAGATGCGATAGCTCCCTTACGAGTTCTGACTGAAACCCAGAGCGGATTCACCGCCCCCACTGACATCGGAGTCACCAGCTCCACTGAGTGCAACCCATCTGCAGGGCACCAGTTGGGGAAGGCGGATCAAGACCATCAGGTGGTTCCACACAGGGGCACTGGGTCTGCGGAAGTGATGGTGTGTGAGTAGGGGGATCCTCTTACCTGAAAGGGTTTCAGGAATGTTTCCTCCATGGCCAGCCTCCCATATTCTGTGAAGAGCTGGAGTGAGAAACAAACGGACGAGATCAAGGGTAAATATCCAACAAGATAAAAGCATTGGCAAATGGGCTTTCTTTATATTGCACTGGAACAATTACACCGAAGGCAGGATATTATTTCCACTGCTATATATTCGGTGCATTTGCACTATTCCTGTTTGGAACTATATTTTACCGAGTAGAAACAACAAAGAGCCTTACAACACCTCAAAGGATTAGCACATTTCTGATGGCATCGTCTTTCATGGGCTAAAGACCACTTGATCCGACACATGGCGCATTATGCGCTGATCTTTATGCCGCTGATCAGGACTCTAGACCACAAAAGCTCACGTTTCAGCAAATGTGTTAGCCTTTGGGGTGCGACAAGGCTCCGTGTCTGTTTCACTGCAACAGATGAACACAGCTCCCTCTCTGGAAGGTTTTTATTTGTGTGACCATAAACGGGACTTTATAAATAACGGGTAAGGAACCCATGTGGTTGGACTATTGACTACTGCTCATGCTAACTGGGGCTGACGGGACTTGGAGTTCCACAACATCTGGAGGGCCAGGGGTTCTCTACCTGTTACTCTAAATAATAAAAGAAAAGCAGCAAACCCAAGTGGGAATAGGTAATGGTAACGCAAGGAAATGGCAGAGGTAGAATACCAAGGGGAAAAAAGTGGGAGATTTACTGCAGTGAATTGCAGCCCACCCCCCACCCCCCCCACACACATCAGGCATCCCTCAGCCAGACCTGGCAGACAAACTGAGCAGACTGGCTTTACCCGTCGCATATCAAGACCAGAAAAAAAAGGTTCATCTCCACCAGCCTTTCCCAACTTGACACCCTCTAGGTATGTTGGACTACAACCCCCATCATCCCCAGCCAATGAGCATGCTGGCGAGCAGGGTGGGAAACGTCCAACAACGACCATCGTCACACGAGGGGAAATCGCGTTTGCTCGCCGTCGCTTCTTCACCCGCGCGTTTGTCCCTCATGACGTCCTCTTTCGAAAGTGGAAGTAAACAGCCTGCATGTGGCCCATTCCGTGGGCCGTTTGGATGGTGCTGCTCCTCCTGAATGTGGCAGGAGACAGCGGCAACTTCCGTTGTTAAAAATAAGTCGGGTTTGCTGGGGCGTTTTTTTGTAGCGCGAAGAAGGCTAGAAGGGGCGGGAGGCGGGCAGGAGGTGGACGACGTCGCGAGACAGGGACCTCCGAAAATCCGTGTGTGCCCAGCAAAGAGCGTGCAATAAAACGCTCCTCTGATGGAGCTCAATATCTGGGGACCCAAGGTTGGGAAAGGCTGACCTACACAATTCCTACACGGAGCTTTTAAAGCCCCCCACCCCTGCCCAAAAAAGCTGGTTGACTTGGGAGCAGGGAGTGGGGGCGTGTTTTCCGCTGCCAAACCCCGAAAAGACCCCCTGTGCCTTGGAGGGTGGTGCAGAAGGCAACTGTTCAGCACGTGCTGCTTTCCCCTCCACAGCTCTGTGGGGACAGGAGAAGCCGCGGTTGGAGAAATCCCCCCCTTTTATCCAGTGCTTCATCACAGGGATCGCTAAACTGGAGTTGCCCACGGGCTGAACCGGAGACCTTCTGCACGCAAAGCGTGTCCTCAGCTGCTGAGCTGTGGCCTGCCCCCCCCAGCTGCCCCGGAGGCAAGGTTACCCCAGAGGATTCCTGCTGCCCACTGCTTTGGCAGCGGGCAGGGGAAAAGTTACGGATCTATTGGGGTGTTAAGTGCACTTCTGGTTGTGATGCTGAACGTAAAATGTGTCCTGGGCATCAGTGGTTGGGGGAAGAAGGCCTCAAAGGCATAGCAGCCCTTGCTGCTATGGCAACCCCCCAAGGCCAGGCCATAAAATAAAACCTCCCAGGCTCAGGGAAAATTCCACTTGGCGATTCGGCACTCATTGTGAACAATTATATCCCACCCTGGGGGTATCCCAGGACTACTCCAAAATACTAAACTGCTAAAAACAAGTAAACCAACGTCTCAAAGTAACAGAGGAAACAGAACCAGGCAGCAGAACCATCAAACCCAAAGGAACAGGAGCGGAATGCAACCAGTTCAGAGGATAATTTCAAAAGAGCCTAGGAAAATAAAGCCAGTTGCATATATTTGCACCATAAGGACTAGAAACTTGTTTTCTTTTTTTTAAAAAAAAATAAAAAATAGAGATTCACAGGAAGGTCCATTCAGAATACCAAGACCACATTAGGTGCTATTTCAGTCCCTGTGGGGTAACAAGACACACACCGTCCTGCCCAAACTCAGAGAGAGAGAGAGACCAAGAGAGAAAGAAGTCAGAGGGGCATTACCTGCAGGTGCTGGAGATCATCTTCCTGTACATTCTGTGACAAATTGTACACCTGAATAAAAAACAGGAGTGTAAAAATGGCTGCAAACAACCCTGATTCCCCATGTGGCCTGTGTGCATGCACTCTCTTTTCTGATGCTTCATTTGTACCAGGCTGTGGCCAAG
Source organism: Anniella stebbinsi (assembly GCA_029215795.1). NCBI lineage: Eukaryota > Metazoa > Chordata > Lepidosauria > Squamata > Anniellidae > Anniella > Anniella stebbinsi. The sequence continues at coordinate 369,914,337 of JARDYH010000001.1, forward strand.
GACGGGTCCTCTCCCCCAGCGTATGATCTTGGACAATTCCCTCCCCAGCAACCCTGGGGTCAACAACAGCCAAATTACTGCGGGAGGCAAATCCACCTTAACCAAGCTGCCTGGAACCTGGCACCTGAAGCCATGAGGCCAGATCTCCAGGTGAGACTGGCAGCCATCTTGTTGCCCACTGACTTCACCACAGGGCTTGGCTTGCTCACAGGAGCCCCCCTCGTGCTGGCTGTTCCGTGCGCACCATTCTGCAAGTGCGCAAATGGCCTCCTGTTCGCATAGCTCAGACCAGCACAAATTGTGGCCCGCCAAGCCAAGCGCACAGGGGCCTTTCTTTGGGGAGGGCGAACAGGGCAGCCGCTTGGGGGCTAAATTCTGGGGGTGTCAAAACACCCCCTCCGAAGGCATGGGCAGCGCTCCAGGTCCTCTCCCGCGCTGGCCACCAGCCCAGAGAGCCAGCGTGCCCAGCTAGATCTCCAAGGACTCTCTTGACGCAAATCGGCCGAGCGCTCTGGAGGGCCGACCGGGCCCACACGCCACCTCCTTCCCCTTCAGGCCATACTTTGAGGGCTCCTTCCTTAAAGCCAGGTATTCGGGGTGAGGCGGCGATGAAGACCACCTATGCTGCCACAACACAGGTGATCCCCAGGCCCATCTCACCCAGAATGCCTCACTTTAAAGTACGGCCCTTCGAAGTGCGGCTGAAAGGGGAGGAAGGCAGCAGGGAGAATACAAATGAAGGGGGGGCGCTGGCGGCAGCAGGCAACGGAGACTGGGTTGGAGTGAGGCTGGTGTTAGGGGGGCGGCCACAGGAGGGGGAGAGAAGAGAGGGGCATGCCCAGGGAATGGGGGAGTGCCCATTGGGACACCAAAATACCTAGGCAGGGGCGTACCAGTACAGCTCAGCAACCATGCGCTGTGGCTCACCAGGACTCGTGACTTTCCTGCCTGCGAAAAACAGGAAGGCTGGCATGACACATGGCAGGGGGGGCTCTCATGGCTGGTGGGCGCGTGGCATTTGCAAACTGAACAGCGGCTGGCTTTTCCGCACAGGCTGGAAACCCCGACTCTGGCTCTTCAGCATCCCCCTCTCGTCGTTTTAGGGACCCTCTAAAAGTGCCCCACTCTTCTCTGTAATCCAACGTGGCACCGGTTATGTGAACCAGCGGACGGCGGTGGCTTCCACGTCTCCCAAGATCAGTCCACCGACTACAAGATCACCCACCTGCCCCTGCTGGCCCCTGCCCGCCTCCGATACCTGGATGGAGCTGATCATGGTGCTGAGCGCAAAGACGGTGGCTGAATCCCGCAGCGTCGACTGGCTGTCAAAGGTCCCCTGCGTGTCCATGAGTAGCACAGCCACCTGGAGAGAAAGGCGGAGGGAGCGTTTCTGAGGCCGATGTGTAGCCAGAAAGGGCGAGGGAAGGACCCGTAATGCTCAACCACATCATCTGCAGTCACTGAGAATCCCCTCAGCTGTTGTGTTGGGGTCCCCTCCAAACCCCCAGCCCAAAAGACACATGAAGCCACTTTCTATTTTCATTTTATTTATTTATTATTGCATTTATATCCCGCTTTTTTTCCTCCAAGGAACCCAAGGCGGCCTACATAATCCTCCTCCTCTCCATTTTATCCTCACAACAACAACCCTGTGAGGTAGGTTAGGCTGAGAGTCTATGACTGGTCCAAAGTCACCCAGTGGGTTTCCATGGCTGAGCAGGGACTAGAACCCAGATCTCCCGACTCCCAGTCCAACACTTTAGCCACTACACCACACTTTCTCTACATGTTCTGCTTCCAAGAGTCACATTTTCAAGAAGCACTGGCAAGAAATGGAACCGCACAATTTGGGTTAGGGGAATACATGCCCGGGGGAGGGGGGGGCAGGGAAAAAGACTGGGTTTCTAACACTGCAGCACAGGAGACGGAAACCTCACATGTCCCTGACCACAAGAAGACCAGACCGTCCCTCTTGCTGGATGCTGCCCAGTCCTATCAATGGGGACTAGAAACTTGTTTTTTTAGACTTTGGGTTAATATCAGGTGTGGAAAGGGAAGCTGCCCAGGGGGCACACAGGAAGCAGGAAGGCTGAAATGCAACTCAGGATCTAGGCGGCATTTGGAGCATGGACAGTGTTTGGACAGGAGGCGGGGCCTGGTTCTCATAGTCCCGACATATCTCAAGAGACTCAGGGTAAGAAAACAGACATGCGCAATGGGCGCAGCTACTTATGCGTGGCCTGGAATCCCTGTGGGCTGTGTCAAAGGTAGGAAAGACCCTTGGGAAGAAGAGGAACAGGGGCTGCATTAACCCACTTCCCCTCAATTTGCACACCATAGCAACCAGGGATGGACAACTCTTTCCATTCCGATTTCTCTCAGTTTCTCATTTTTCCAATCTTATTTGTACCACTTTATGCGCGCCTTTCTCCAAATGCATGCACTTTGAACGCAATTTTGCCTAACACAGTTTCTGCAAGCAATTTTCCTGATATAATGCATTTTTAAACAACTTGGCTTTCCTTGATCTATGGATTTTTGTAATCTTTTTAATACAAGAATTCTGTGATAAAGTTTAGCAAAGAGCACGTTTCAAAGGATAGCTGAGTTGAAGTTTACATACTGTCTGAAAGTGTGAAATCAGGTAGGGTTGCATTAACATGCAAAGCAAACGAATTTCTCCTCTATCCCTAGCAGCAACTGCCCTGCACATATCCTCTACCCTGAAAGAGGTGTCAAAGTCCCCCTTGAGGTTTTGCTCAGCCTCGTTTGCACAATGAAGAAACAGAGATGGTTCTCCAGGGATCGTTGCCCTTGCCAGGAATCGGCTGCTTGGACGCTTTGCTTAACCTCAGAGTACAGGAGGCTCTAAAATATGCTCAGCCTGTGCAGGGCATACAGGGAAAAGGGGCAGTCGAGTGTGGAGCTGGCTGGCAGAGGTTGCAAGGTATTCTTGGAGAAAAGCAGGTATGGAGTTGGATTTGGGGAGGAGGGGTTATCACAGTGGTTGCTTTGGGACAGACACCGCTGTAAATCTGGCACTGCCTGCTTGTGCCTGAAAAGTTCAGGGTGTTTATCAGAATAATGGATCAGGTCAAGAGGCCCACAAATGTACTACTGACTGGGGGGGAATCCAGACCAAGCAAAAGGGGTGCACCATGGCTGCCAGGAAGGGGAGACATGGTTGAAGTGAATAAAATCATACATGGAGAAGGTGGATAAAACTAGAAAACAGATAAAACTCATAATAGGGGTCATCCCATGCGGCAGATTGGTGGGAGATTCAGGACAGATAAAAGGAAGGACTTTTTCACACAGTGCAGAGTTAAAGTATGGAATCTGCTACCATGATATGTAGGGATGGCCACCAGTTTCGATGGCTTTAAAAGGGGGTTGGAAAAATTCCTGTAGGAGAAGGCTATCAATGGCTACTAGCCCTGATGGTTCTGTGCTACCTCCTGGATTAGAGGCTGTAGGTCTATGTATGTCAGTTGCTGGGGAACATGGGTAGGAGGCTGCTGTTGCGCTCATGTCCTGCTCGTGGGTTTCCCATGGGCAGCTGGATGGTCACTGTGTGAACAGAATGCTAGACTAGAAGGGACTCTTGACCTGATCCAGCATCAGGGCTTTCCTTATGCCAGTGGAGAGCCACAATGAGCCACTTACCTTGTTCCCGTCTGGTTTGTCCACGAGAAAGACTTCGCTCCAGATCTGAATGCCCGTGGTCTCGCGCTCCGACCCACCTCTCCAGGAGAACCCAGTCAGCGGCTCGTTGTAGTCTCCCACCCAGTCGACCAGATCCTTGCAAGGCAAAGAGAGGGCAAAGCGATGACCACCTGCGCCGGCTCGAGCAAGGCGGCCGCAATCGGTGGGGCCGGTCAAGGGACGGGCAGCCCACCCTAGTCAGGACTGGAGGCACTCCGGGGGCACAAGGAGACCCTTACCGTTGCTACCTGTCAAGAACCTGGCAGGCAATGCTGGGGGTGGGGGGAGGTGTCTGTGCTGCTCAAGACCACAAACTACGCGAGCCTGATAGAAGCGAGAGAAATATTGGGCGCAGCGGCATCATGGGGGGTTGATTTGATGATTTTTTAAAAAATGATGTAAGCTGTGTTGTTGGTGATGTCGCTATTATTGCTGTTGTTACCATTATTTTCCTTGAAAGCAATGCCAATGGGAGAGGTAAGCTGTGGTCACTGGTCGTGCTGCTGAGGCTCCATCTATTCTCAGAGCCTTTAGCAGACACCGTCTCACCTACCAGGACCAGATACTTCCTCTCATGTGTAAATAAGAATCATAGGGCTCCATCACACCTATTTCCTCCCACACACACACACTGGTTTGCTTCTGCGTTTTTTACCTCGGTTTCACAAGCGCGTCAAGCGAATAGTCCCTTCCATGTGGGTTTGTGGTATTGCGCTGCACCATGAAACCTCTTGTTTGCTTGTTTGCTCTTCCATTCCACCCCACCCCTTCTCCTTCCACCTCCAATTCATTGGTTGTGGTACTCTGATGGGTGTGGGCTCCTTCCCCCCTCCCCGCACTGGCTTTGTTGTCTAGCGATTTACTGATGTAACATTTTATCAGCTAGGCTCTGTTTCTGCAGGCAAGGAGAGGGGGGCTGGAGCAGTAAAAAGTCCATTCAACCGACTAAGCACAAGTCCGTTCGTTCGGCATGGAGTGCTGGAGGAGGAGAAACGCCCCGCCCTCCCCTTTCATCAGCAAAGCTCCATTCAAAGCACACGCCCCCCACAAAGGAAAACGCGAGAGGACAGCACTGCACGGGCTTAAGGGCGCATTCAATTTGCTTGGGGAAAATAATCCAGACTTTCCCTGCACCAACATAATACGCAAAACAGAGGAAAAGAGGCAAGATGGGTGCAGGGCAGAGACAACGTCATGTGAGTCCCGCACTGCAAAACCAGACGTGGCGAGAGTGCATTAAACCGCTAGTGTGATGGAGCTCATAGAACTGAAAGGGGCCATTGAGGCCATCAAGTCCAACCCCCTGCTCAGTGCAGGAATCCAGTTCAAAGGATCCTTGACAGATGGCTGTCCAGCTTTCACTTGAATACCTCCAGGGATGGAGAGCCCACCAACCTCCCTGGGCAGTTGGTTTCATTGCCTGACTACTATAAACCACGAGGAAGTTTTTTCCCTCATGTTCAACTGAAATCTGCCTTCCCGTAATTTAAGACCGCTACTTCGTGTCCTACAGTCTGGGATGATAGAGAACAGGTTGCAGCCCTCCTCTTGTGACAAACCTTGAGGTACTTGAAAAGTGTTCTCATATCCCTGCTCAGTCGCCTCTTCTCAAGGCTAAACATACCCGGTTCCTCCCATCTTTCCTCACTGGAATTAGTTTCGAGTCCCCAGATCACCTTGGTTGCCTTCCTCTGAACTTGTTCCAATTTATCTGGGTGTCCAGAACTGGATGCAGTATTAGAGGTGAGGTCTGACCAGTGCAGAGTAGAATGGAGTTATTACTTCCCATGGTTTAGAAACAATACTTCCATTGATGCAACCTAAAATTGATTTGCCTTTTCTGCAGCCACATCACGCCGCTGGCTCATATCCAAATTAATATATTTGTGAAATTCTGTCATGCACCAGAGCCAGAGTTCAACCAACATCCCTGACCGTAACAACAAAGAGTTTGATCACATTGCCACGTTGAGAACATCCATATTGTGTCTTGCATGTTACGAAGTCATTGAGGGACAGGTTCTCCTCATCCCTCCCATTTCTAGAGTTTTTAATTTGCAAAAGCTTTTAACACCTTTAGAGCATTTTGCCCTTGGAACCATCACTGCTTCCACTACACAGCTCTGCCACAGACTCACTGGATAGACTTCGGTGAGTTACGGCTGTCTCAACATCAGCTCCTACTGACCCACAACATGAAGCAAGAATACTGGAGTGCTTTACAGGATTATGAGACCACACGGACGATGCATGTAAAGCTCATTGGGCATGCGCTAAACGTGTGTGCTACATATCACTACGATGGCTGGGAAACTGAGGTAAAAAAAAAGCAAAGGAGGAGCCCTCCCAAGGGCTTAAAGCAGACAAACACAAAATTAACCTGCAAGTTTCCCAACTAGTTAGAGCTAAAGCGATATGCATTGGAAGCTACATATACTTTATTATTTAATGAATGCATGCGCATTCATTAAATAATAACGTGTATGTAGCTTTCAATGCACAACGCTTTCGCTGTAACTGGTCGGGAAACTTGCAGCGACTTACTCACGGGTTCTTTTGTGTTTGTCTGGGAAACGGAGGTGGCATGCAGATCACGAGCTCTCTAGATCATTGAATGCACCTGCCTTAGGGTGCCAACAACTGCTGTGCAGTCCCAGGTGGCTCCTCCTATGCTGCATTTTCTGAACTCTACACAGCTCCACCCAACACTAAATCTCAACATCAGGCATGGCTGCAGCTCTGGGTGGGTCCTGAGGCAAGAAACCTGCTCCCCTCCTGTACAGGAGAGACCTGTTCCTTCCTCACTGCAGGCTCCCCGCTTGACTCCCAAGCGGGGGAGTGGAGGCACTTTAAGTGACGCTTCTCCCACCCACCCCCAGCCCACAAATCTGCCCAATCTTGCAAAATGAGGCCACAGCCTCTACAGCTGCCAACATCCACCTAATATCAGCGGGCTAGAGAATCCGCTCCGGGTTTTAGTCAGGACTTTAAAAGAGCTATCCAAGGTGAAGCCCCTTGAGTAGCTCCTTCAGAGTTCTGACTGGCTCTGACTGAAACCTGGAGCGGATGCCCTGCCCCAATGACATCGGAACCACCAGCCTCCACTGCATCCACCTACCATGTTGTACATGTATCTTAGCATGAAGTCCATCAGGAATGACTTCCCCTTTCGAAACGCCCCAGCCACGGAGACAGCGACCACCTCCCGGTCGCGGACGGCTTCCGAAAGCAAGATGCGGTTGAGGGCGGCTTCGTCCAGCTCAAAGGAGTGGTCATCCTTCACAATGAGCACCTGCACGGGGCGGGCCTTCCCATCCGACTCTTCCTCCTCTGAGCTCCACTCGTAAGCCTTCTCTGAAAATCCACCTGCATTTAAGACAGCCGCAGCCAGGTCAGGCCCCAGAAGATCAGGGTGAAAAGACAGGTCTCCTTAGCAAACATGGGCTCCCCTCCTCTGATTCACTGAAGTAACATGAACATGAGGGCAGAGGAGGGCCTGTGTCAGAGGGCTTAATCCTTCCTTCAGCCAGCCATTTCTCCCCTTCTCTGCTTAGCAATCCATAGGGTTCCATCTATGACCTGGACCCCCTAAGCAATTCCTTAAGGATCTCTGCCTCCTTAAGAGTCCCACCTTCCTTCTTTTTACCTTCCCCTTCCCAGTAATGTAGGGTTTGGGCTGTAGACATGGGGTGAGTGACACTCCAGACACTTTAGGTTTAACGCAACAGTTTAATAGTAAAGTAACAAAAAAAAAAAGCAACTTACAACTAAAGGTATTTAGTCAATAGAGCTGAGTGATACAAAAGGCATTAAAAGAAAATAAAAGTTGCAAAAACACAAGTTCTTTTACCCTAAGCTGCACCTAGGCTTCTTTCTGCTCCTCCTGGTGTGGTCTTTCTCTGGCTGGCTTTCTCCTTTTATCCCCTCTTCTCCCAAAACTAAAAGTACAGTTTCAATCTTGAAGAAACGAAATTTAACTGGGAGATGAATCTTAATTGTAGCAATGAAACTACTCCTCTCAGGAATACCTCCTCCCAATAGGAAAAACTCCTAGCCTCTAAGGCTTGACCGTTTTACTTTGCCTCTGTAGACCACAAACTTTCACAGCAGCGGTGTAGTGGGAAATGTTGAAGTACAGCCGCTCATCATGATGGCCCCATAGTCACCACAACCCCCATCCCAGGGGAGCTCCAAAAATGCAGGCAGCAGGTCCACGTCAAGGAACCAGTTCTAGCCATTTTGATCTCAGCCAGGAGCAGGGATATTTTAAAGCTTAATTGCCCATTCAAGCCCAAGCACCCCAAAATAATTTGCATTACAACAGGAGGAAATTCCTTTCCAGTGAGAAATGCAGTTAAGCTCAGAAGGATAAGAACAGAAGAACAGAAGAAGAGCCATGCTGGATCAGATCAAAGATCCATCTAGTCCATCACTCTGTTCACACGGTGGCCAAACAGCTCTCAACCAGGGCCCAACAAAACAGGACACAGTGCAAACGCACCCTCCCACCCATGTTCCCCAGCAACTGGTGCACACAGGCTTACTGCCTTGGATACTGGATGTAGCACATAGCCATCAGGGCTAGTAGTCACTGATAGCCTTCTCCTCCAGGAATTTATCCAACCCCTTTTAAAGCCATCCAAATGGGTGGCCATCCCTACATCTTGTGGCAGCGAATCCCATAATTTAACCATGCAGTGTGTGAAGATGGATAAGGGAATTCTGGGGGGGGGGGCGAGGGGGGCATATTTGTCCCAGCTAATAAATAAGTGCTGTGCTGTGTCCCTGTGGCTCTGCTACATCACTGCTCCTCAGTCTGGCTGAAGGCAGTTTGCCCCCTGAGGAAGAGAAGAAACTATCCCTCGCATCTGACAGCTGCATCACTCCGCTTAATGGCAGGGCCGGCCCTGGAGATTTAATTTTAAATCCGGACCAGGCAAGGGGAGCACTTCAAATTGGGCTGGGAGCATTTGCAGGGGACAATTGGCGGGTAAGTGAAGGATGAACCTCCTTCCATCAACCAATTCTCCCCTGCAAATTCCACCTGCTCATTTGCCTTAAAAGGAAGAGCCAAGATGGAAGTTCACCCTCAGACTTGCTCTCGATCTCCCACAGCACAAATCAACAGTGAAGTAAGGTGGATAACCTAAAAAGCTGAGCCATCATGGACCTCACTACAGATATCTAGACAAGAGAAAAGCAAAGAGCTTACCAAACGAGGAAACCTGGCAGCGAAATTGAAAGCCATGTGCTGCAAAACAATCCCAGAAATGATTGTGGAGCACTCTCCCATCTCCCCGGTGAGGACTGCCTGGCACCAACATCTTTTCGGCGCCATGTTAAAACTTTCCTCTACTCCCCAGGCATTTGACAAGATACGATGGGGCTTCTGGCGAGCACGGTGCTTCCTACCAGACCTTAGTGAATTCCTAGCCGAAGCAGAACTTTAACCCAGCTCTGTTCCAGTAGCCAAAGGAGCACCTTCGAAAGGGAACCATGAAGGTGAAGTGATTTGCACCAGACCCCGTACAAAGTCAGAAATGGCAGCCTTTTTGTCGCCTCATGAGCCATGAGGGGGGCACTTTCTGACTGAAAAGAGTACAAAAGTACTCCCTCCTTCTTCACGACCACCTCACCTGCCCTGGAATCATTTTAGATGAAAGGCCACATAAAAATGTGTTTTATATATATATATATATATATATATATATATGGAACATTTTCAGAGGGGCACCAGTATTAGTCTGCTGCAGTAAAAACAACAGGACACTTGTGGCATTTTAAAAACTAACAAATGGATTCTGGCATAAGCTTTTGTGGACACTGCTCACAGCATGCGATTCATGAGGTGGCCAGTTTCCACAAAAGCTTGTGCCAGAATACATCTGTTAGTCTTTCAGGTATCATGAGTCTCTTCACTATAAATAAATGTGGCACCCCTTAGCCCTCATCTCTTACCAAAACTAAGCCAACGTCCATATAACGGCACTGAACGCTTGTGTTCTTCCTTTATCCTCATCTCCACCTTCCTCCATTAAATTTTGGATTGCAAGCTCAGTGGGGGCAGGGAGCTACTTACATAAACTCAGTCAAGCGCCATGTACATTAATATAAGCCCCACCTCCCCGGCAAGGAAAATAAACATTTCCTCCCATATATGGTACATTTCCTCCCGTATATATGTCTCCACAGGATTGGCAGAGGGCAGCCATTAAGGGGTTAACCACTAGGGGTGTTCTGGGCAGGGCCTTCTCATTGGCCACAGAAAGCCTCTCTAGGGAGGGCCACCAGAAGGAGAGGCGGGTAGAAATATATATATATATATATATATATATAATTACTATTATTATTATTATTATTATTATTATTATTATTATTATTTCTTTGTACAATCTCCATTTCCAGGTAAAACCCTTTTCATTTTCCAAAGCACATTAATCCAATGTGTTAACTGTGCAAAGAGGCTGTTAAGAATGTTCTTGCTTTTTGGGTGTTTTTCTGTGTTCTTCTAGACTGCTTTGAGCTTCTGCTTTTTTCTGCTTTTTTTTTTCTTTTAAAGGAAAACAGTCAATACATTAGATAAACAATTATTCATGGTCTAAAAAAAGGCCTTTGCTGAGCGCATCGTTGCAACAGTGAAAGGCAACAGTTCCGAAACAGCCAGTTAAGGCCTAGTACACTGTGTATCTAAACGTGAGCAACTCTGTTATTGATGCCTCTTCACACTTTTGCAGTTAGCAGAGGGCAAAACTCCTGCAGCCAAACATGACATGCTATTAAAGTCTTTTGTCCACCCAAGTCCTACGGCTGCTGTTGCGGAGAATCGTGACAATGATGTATGGACATCTGGCCCACAGCCTTGGCCGGCGGGTGATTATTCAGCCCGTCCAGAGACGGCAGTTTCTCTGTGCTCTCGTCTCACACTGCTTTACAGTGTGGCTTGTGGGTGTGGAGATGCACACACATGTGCAGGAAGTGTTATGTATCCTTCTCGGTGGCTGTCCCGGGGCTCTGGAACTCCCTTCCCAGGGAAGCTAGACTGGCTCCCTCCTTGGTGTGGTTTTGGAGGCAGGCTAAAACTTTTCTGTTTCAGCAGGCCTTTGGGGACTAGCTTAGCTCTCTGTGGATGTGTTGTTCATATCTTGGATTTTTAAATTATTTGTATTTAAAATGCTTTTAAATGTTTTAAATATTTTAAAATTGGACTATGTTTAATTATATATTTTAATTTTTTGTATATCTCTATCTGTTTTTAACTGAACATGTTTTCATTTATAAGCCACCTGGAGCCCCAGTATTGGGGAAAAGGTGGGATATTATTATTATTAATAATAATAATAATAACAACAACAACTACAACAATTCTGGCAGGAATGAACTATATGGACAGACACAATACAGCTGCAGAAATAATTCACCAACAACTGGCCATCAAATTCAACCTTATCAAACAACCAACACCATACTATACATATTCACCTGAAACAATCCTGGAAAATGCAGATCATAAAATATACTGGGACAGAACAATTCATACGGACAAGACAATACCTTGCAACCGACCAGACATAACGTTCATAGACAAAAAGGAAAAACACACATACCTCATCGACATAGCAATACCGAATGACAAAAATGTTGTTGAAAAGGAAGAAGAAAAGAGAGATAAATATACACCACTAGTCATAGAAGTCAAAGAACTATGGCATCAGGAAAAGGTCACAATTATCCCGTTAGTCACCTCAGTCACCGGCATCCCATCAAAAAAATATACAGAAAACCTCTAGAAACTGGGCCTGCCAGAATACATCCACAGCAGCATCCAGAAAGCAGTCATGATTAAAACATGCTCAATCGTCTGGAAATTCCTGAATCTGTAAAAGACAGCATGACTTGGCAAAGTCCGTCATGTCCGTCTAGAAAAACCGCCACAAGCGAGAAAGAGATGAATAATATCTGGATCATGTTTTTGACAGGTCAAGGGGAGAAGAATGACAAAGGGTCTTTAGTGGGTCTTTGGGCGAGGCCTGGCAGATTTTGAACACATCACAGGACCAGGCCTGTGTGATTAAGGCTACCTCCACAAGAGAGGTTTAATGCTCTTTGAAGGCTCATTATAAATTTTACCTCGACACCAGCGGAGCGCAAAACGGGCGTAGAGGCGCGTTATCTCCCGGATTATGCGCATTATCGAATGCGCGTTAAATAGCGACTTTTATTTTGCTCCGGCCATTAAAGCGCATTTTCGCCATGTGAACAAGCGATTATGCGCGTTAACTTCTTGTAAAGCGCTTTTTGGACATCAATTAATGCGCTTCGCCGCCTCTCGCCGCCTCCCGTGCAGAGGGATTAGGAGTAAATGCGCCTCCGCGATAATGCGCATAATCCCCAAACCGGGCGCAAAAGCGCATCCTTGTGGAGGGGGCCCAAGAAGCGAGATCATTAAAAGAAAAATGACCCCCTCTCTCCCCCAGTTGAAAATACCTGGTTCATTTCACAAGATACCTGATGCTGAACCTGAAGCCAAAGTACCACATGGGCAGGTAAGGTACTTGATGCTTGGTCACCCTTAGCCTGCTATTCTGCTGGTATTCGCAATTCCAGCCACGCCAACCTTGGAGCTGCTCCTTTAGAGTTCTGACTGAACCCAGAGCCGATTCACCGCCTCACTGACATCGGAGCCACCGGCCTCCACTGCTTACATCACCCGCCACATGACCCATCTTTTTAAAAAAAAACTGGAGATACCAGGAGCCGAAACTGGGACCTTCGGCCTTCAACATATGCGTTCTGTGACTGAACGATATTCCCTCTGTTGCAACCATTAATTCCAACCACAAACTCACAAACTGTCAATTTTCAGTGAGCTTGGCAGTGTTTTAAAGCTGCTTTTGCACAGCAAGAAGTCAGCCTTTTTTTTCCTGGCATGGACCAGCACAGACGATGACTTCCAAGAAAGCTATTTCTGGCCCCAGCTGATTCTCATTTGCCTGGAAAATAAGGGGACAAGATCTATCACTCTCCCCAAAACCAATTTCTCTCGTATTCCAGGCAATCTCGCTTTGCTCTGCCAGCATCTCACTGTCACCTAGGCAATTACATCTCCGTCAAGCTGTTTAATACATAATCAGGAATTGAGTCCTATATATATATATATATATATATATATCTGTTTCTCGCAGGTGCAATAAAACATGAAGCTGAGAAGAAACCTAAACCAAGATCTTTGGGGCACCCCACTGTGAAAAATGCCTACTTATCCCTAACCTTGGCTTCTTGAGTGATAGCCATATTTTCAGACCTCGTCTCCCATTCAAGCTCCATAATTTACAGCGGGCACCACCAATTACAGAATATTTCAAGTGAGATCCTCTGGAGTCTCCTCTTCCAAACCATGCCGCCTCCCCTGCCCTCCCTCTGCATGTGCTTTACATAAGCCATCACTCAGTAAGCAAACTTTGCATGCCAAAGACCACAGGTTCAATCCCTGGCATCCCTCATTTAAAAGGTAGCAGCACCAGACAAGGCCCCTGAGACAGAATTTGCTACACCAGAGTAGCTGGAACAGAAAAGGCAAGGCACTCAGGAAGTGCCTTCAATTGTGTCCCACTCCTATAGCTTCTGAGAAGAGAGGAAGTTAGTTCTCTTACAAGACAAAACCTTGGAGTCATCTGTTGAGAAGGTGGCCTTGACATCACTGAGGTAGTCCACCCATGCCTAGGCTGTACCACTTCAGACTACAGGTAGAGGCTCACCTGATGCTCCTCCACATGGTGTTGTGTGTTTTTTCTAAATCATTGATCACAGAAAATGAGTGTGTCATGGAAAGCGCAAACCTGGAACTTTTCTCCTTGAGATCTAATTTTCTGTGTGGAGGGAGGTTAGACAAACTAAAATCTTGCAGTCATTTATCATGGCATAATTTTTCGTCCACTACATCTGATGCCCGTATATGTACACATGGTTGGCAGGGTAAGAGGAAGGAGGAAACAGAGAAGTCAGAAGGGAAGGAAATGCAGAAAGGACAGAAACACAGCCTTCCCCAACCTGGTGCCCTCCGGATGGGCTGGGCTACAACTCCCAGAAACCCCCAGCCGGGCACATTATTAGGTGAGCATTTAGATTCCATCCTATGAGTTCCCCCCACCTGTAGTCTGAAAACACGCAGCCCAGGCTCAGGTTTACCACCTCCGAGAGAACTAAACAGGATTTCAGTAAGGCCAGGACAGACCAAAGGAAGCGTGTATCCACACAACACCATTAACTTACTTCTGGAATTCACAGATCCAAGATGTGATTAGGGATGCTAGCTTTGCTCCCTCAAGGGCTTTCCTTATTTATTTTTAGCAAGCAAAGATAGCTAAAAATGGAATCTGTCTATGCAAAAGCAGCACACCTTTAACTCTAGACACTGGTGGAAAACTGTCAAGATGCCTTTCTTGAGAACTTCCCTGGGGAATCTGGCTAGCCACTGCTGCAGACAGAGGACTGGATAGATCTTTGATCTTCCCCAGCAAGGCAATTCCTACGTACTGAAGGGTTATATCTGCAAACCATCTTGCATTTTCTGCTGGAGCAGAGTTCGCTCTCCTTATCTTCTATATTTAAAAAAGTGCAACGCAAGCAGGTATTTTCTTCCTTCACAGCCGCACGCTCAAGGGAGGGGGGAAACAGAGAGAGGAGAAAACATTATGGGAATAATTCTGTCAATCTGGGCAGCTGCTCCAGTGCAATGAGAGCATCGGAGGACTTGTTACAAAGATGGAGTTTGGTTCTCCTCGGTGTCACAGCTGCTTGCTGGCAAAATGAAAGGACCTGACGGAGCCCAGGGTGGGGAAACGGGCACGGCAAAAAGCTTCTCCTGCATGAATGCTCCGTTTTCTTTTTAGGAAGAAACTGTTTCCTCATATTAAAAAAGATGCACCTGACCCCTCAACAACAAACATGCTGCGGGGCAAAGAAATTATAATACTTCATAAACAACTTCAGTTTTAAAATCGCTTAAAGGCCTCAGTAATCCTTACAAGAACAGCAATCCTGTAAGGCAGGCCAGTATTATTATTTCCATACTGCAGATGGGAAGGGCTGAGGATGAGAGAGCAGTGGCTTCCCTAAGAAAGCTTAAGGCCGTCGAAAGAGTTCATGGCAGAGATGAGATTTGAATTGGGGGCCTTTCTGGCTCACAGCTGATGTACCTAGTCACTACGCCAGCCCGCCATATTGCAAGAGTTCATAAGCTGAGCAAGAACGCTAACAGGACAAAGGCCAGGCTGCATGCACTTTGTGGGGATGGGGGGGGGGGGGGGAGAGAACAGTATCATAGAATCATAGAATGGTAGAGTTGGAAGGGACCTCTAAGTCCATCGAGTCTAACCCCCTGCTCAATGCAGGAATTTATTTTAAAGCATCCCTGACAGATGACAGTCCAGCTGCCTCTTGAATGCCTCTAATGTGGGAGAGTCCACCACCTCCCTAAGGGTGCCTCTACAAGAGAGGTTTAATGCTCTTTGAAGGCTCATTATAAATTTTACCTCTACAAGAACGGAGCGCAAAATGGGCGTAGAGGCGCGTTATCTCCCGGATTATGTGCATTATCGAATGCGCGTTAAATCGCGAGTTTTATTTTGCTCCGGCCGTTAAAGCGCATTTTCCCCGTGTGAACAAGCGATTATGCGCATTAACTTCTTGTAAAGCGCTTTTTGGACATCAATTAATGCGCTTCGCCGCCTCTCGCTGCCTCCCATGCAGAGGGATTAGGAGTAAATGCGCGTCTGCGATAATGCGCATAATCGCCGAACCGGGCGCAAAAGCGAATCCTTGTAGAGGGAGCCTAAGTCATGGGTTCCATTGTTGTACCGATCTAACAGCCAGGAAGTTTTTCCTGATGTCCAGCCGGAATCTGGCTTCCTGTAACTTGAGCCCATTATTCCATGTCCTCCTTTTTGGGATGATTGAGAAGAGATCCTGGCCCTCCTCTGTGTGGCAACCTTTCAAGTATTTGAAGAGTGCCATCATGTCTCCCCTCCGTCTTCTCTTCTCCAGGCTAAACGTGCCCAGTTCTTTCAGTCTCTCCTCATAGGGCTTTGTTTCCAGACCCCTGATCATCCTTGTTGTAAAGACTCCCCATCTCATCGCAGCATGAATTGAGGGGTTTGAGCAATTAGAGCGGGAGGGGTTTGCTGCCAGCACACCACCAAATGCCTGCGGCAAATTCAGCGGTGCAGTAGTTGGGACCAGGGGTGTGGCCCCTGATGGGTTTGTGGGGCAGGTGCCCAGAAGTTGCCTGCCCCTCCTCTAGTATCTCTATTTGGTTGGGTAAGCAGAGGCTTAGAATCAACCTGGCCAAGTGAGCCCACTTGCTGACCTCCAGTCTAGTCCAAGCACTGGGAGCAACGGCTGGGGAGCAAAGCATGGGAAACTCCAAACCTGCAACAGTCTCTCGGATTGCTGAGTCACTATTCTAATCCAGTTACCCCAAGGTAGATTCAGAAATGGCTAATCCAGGGCCCTGGAAAGAAAAGCCCTCCATTCATGAAGTGCCACCATTGCTGGCAAACATGGTACCCAGTGCAGGTTGCGATCCAGAATGCTTTCACCATTTCGCACATGGACCTCCAGCTGCAGGAATATTAAAGGGCCACATCTCCTTTTAAGAACATAAGCAGAATCATGCCGGATCAGACCGAGCGTCCATCTTGTCTGGCATTCTGTTCACACAGTAGCCACAGAGCTGCCTGTGGGAAATGCACAAGTAGGACATGAGTGCAATAGCACCCTCCAGCCCATGTTCCCCAGCAACTGGTGTACACAGACATAGGTCCCCTCTACAAGAATTCAGTTTGACGCCCGGTTGGCCGATTATGCGCATCTTCTCGCAATCGCTTTTACGCCTAATCCCTATACACGGGAGGCGGTGAAGCACATTACCGGTTGTATGAAAAGCGCTTTAAAGGTGTTTAAATGCGGAGAATCGCTTGTTTACATAGTCATAAGGGGCTTTCACTCTCACGGTAAATTAAAACTCGCTATTTAATGCACATAATCGGACAGAAAAAGCGCCTCAACCCCCAATTTGTGCTCCGTTCGTGTGGAGGTAAAATCGGTAATGCGCTTTGAAAGAGCTTTAAATCGCTCTTGTAGAGGCACCCATACCGCCTCTGATACTTGAGGTAGTATAAAGCCATCCGGACTAGTAGCCATTGATAGCCTCTCTCCTCCAGGAATTTATCTAACCCCCTTTTAAACCCAAATTGGTGGTCATCACTACATCTTGTGTTAGTGAACTCCATAGTTTAACTATGCGCTGTATGAAGAAGGACTTCCTTTTATTTGTCCTGAATCTCCCACCCGTCAGCTTCACGGGACGACCCCATTGGGTTCTAGTCTTTTGAGAGAGGTCCTCTTATGGCAGCCTAAAATCGCATTCGCCTTCTTTGCAGCCACATCACACCGCTGACTCATGTTCAACTTATAACTGACTATAGGCTGACCAGATAAAATCCAGGTCAGGGTTCATGTAACTTTAACAGTTGTACAGAAAAGGGAATTTCAGCCAGTGTCATGTGTATGCAATTCGTTCCTGGTGAAATTCCCTCTTCATCACAACAGTTAAAGGTGCATGCACTATACTACAGTGACCCTATACAAAAGAAGGCAGGGCCCCTGCAACTTTAACTGTAGTAATGAAGAGGGAATTTCACCAGGAACTAATTGTATACAAATGACCCTGGCTGAAATTCCCTTTTCTCTACAACTGTTAAAGTTACATGAGCCCTGACCTGGATTTAATATGGTCAGCTAACTGACTATAATCCCGAGATCCTCTGCACATGTACTGCGGTCAAGCCAGGTAATCCCTCACCTCTCAATCCTATTCATGTGCATTGGGGGGGGGGGGGGTTGTCTGTTTTGCCATAAATCATTTTACTCTGCTGAATTTTGTTTTGTTAGCTTCAGCTCAGTTTTGCCATTCTATTTTACTGTTGTTTTCTGAGGTGCGAGCTATCCCGGCCCATTTCTGCCACCTGCAAATTCGATCAGGACGGTGTGGTTTAAAATGTTTTTACGTTGCTCCTTTGCTTTAAGTGCCTTGTGCATCTCCCAACAGAAAAGCAGTATATAAATGAAGCGGAATACACAAATCGACCCTTCCTCACACTGATCCAACCTCCTGGCGGATGATGTGCAATGCCACACCTTTCTGACTCCAGATGAATTAATCCGTTCACACTCTTCCACCACTGCGCTGTACCCAAACAAGAACAGCAATTCTGCCTGAGGTGGACGCTGGTTTCCCGGTCCAAATCCCCAATGGTCCAGCTTGCTCTGTTACTACCATGCTTAGTCTAAAACAGATCAGAACCCCACCCCACCGCACCCCACTCCACCCCACCCCAAACAACAACCACTGAAAAGAGTTTGGGGGGGCGGAGGGAGGGGAATCCTTCCTTCACGGACCCCCATGCCACGAAGCGGCCTTCGGTGCCTGCCCAGGGTCCCATGATGGAGCAGCCATCCCCACAAGGCACGGCCCTCCTCCTCATTCGGCGTGTCTGGCGTGTCTTTCTGAATGGCTTGGCGCGGGGCGGGGGGGAGACCCCTGGCTGAAGCCCCCTGCCTCGGCTCCCTGGTTGGCCCCATTGTCTCCCCTCCACCCCACCCTGGATCTGCCCGCGGCGGCTGCGTCCAGCCCTCCGGCAGCAGCTGCCGCAGGGAAGGTGGGGCAGCGGCGGGACGAAGACAACAACCGGGGCAGACACAGAGCTGGGGGGGGGGGGGGCAGATCTGGGGGGAGGGGAGAGGAGGGAGGCATCGGAGGGTCAGCAGCCCTCTCCGCCCAAGCCCAGCCCGGCCTGCCTCCAGAGGTGGGGCGGAGCCGCCGGAAAGCCCCCACCGAGCGCCAGCCCAGCCGAGCGCCGGCGACGCGGGCTGCGAGCCGGCGTCCCCGGGGACGGGGCGTGGAGCTCCCGCCGGGCCGAGGCGGGCAAGGCCGAGCCAGCCCTGGAGCCTTTCCCCGGGCCCGGATCCGAGATCCCGCAGGCAGCCGCCGCCCCCGCGGCCGAGTCGTCCCTCCCGGCCGGGGTTGCGGCTGGCCGGCGAGGCAGACGGCCACCTACCCCAGCTGCTCCGCTCCTGGCGGCTCTTGGCCATGGTCGCCGCCTCGGACGAAGCGGACCCGAGGGCCTCTGGCGGCGGCGGCGGCGGCGGCGATGGAGACGAGCGGCGGCGAGCGGGCGCGCCGGGAGGGCGAGGGGAGCGCCGGCCGCTCAGCTCCGCATCTCCGCCGGGAGGGCGCAGGGAGTGCCCGAGCCGAGCCCGGCGCGAACGCGGCTCCGCGGGGAGAGGGCGCCCGCACCCTGGCGCACACGACGGGGCTCCGGCCGCCGCGATAGCAGCCCCGCGCGCACCCTCCGCCGGCCCCGACGATCGCACTCCTCCCAGCACCTGCAGGCTGGGGGCGGCGGCGGCGGCGGCACCGACGACACGCGCATCACGGGACGCGGCGCCAGTGCCCGCCTGCCTGCCTGCCTGCCCGCCGGCGCAGGATGGTTCGGGCAGCCCCTGCTGCTGCTACGACGCAATCGCGCTCACGGGGACGCGCCACGCACGACGCTTCCCCTCCCCTGCTGGGGGCGCGGGGAGGGGGGAAGACTCGACCCGTGTATAGAGCCACGTGTGAAGGGCATGTGTCTATTCGAATTAGGCTTCCCGTTCCTTTCAATGCAACGGAGTGTGATTTAGTCCGGCGTCATTTACATAGCGCCATCATTACGCACGGTGGCGCTTGCCTTGACGGGGGACAGGTCCCTGCCCCTAGAAGCTTGCAATTGACAGGCACAAAGGAGACAACGGAGGAATGGGGGGGATGGGCGCTGGGGAAACAGGAAGATAGGCAGGCACCTGGGGCGTGTGTGAATGGCATCCTCCTGTTTCAGAGGCCGGGGCCCTTTGCAATAGGTGTTGCCCACACGTCACGACCCCCCCTCCCACGCACCCCTAGCCGAAGGAGGTATTTTAAAACGCAAGCCGAAGTGCGGAGTGTACCTGTCAGCCAAAGGCCCTGTGCGATGGAATTGCAGAGAATGTACAAAGCAGCATTCCTGGAGGTTAGGAAGCCAAGGGTGGTCTTGAGGAAGTGGGTCTGAATAAGAGACAAATCATAGGATAGTAGAGTTGGAAGGGGCCTATAAAGCCATCAAGTCCAACCCCCTGCTCAATGCAGGAATCCACCTTAAAGCATCCCTGACAGATGGTTGTCCAGCTGCCTCTTGAATGACTCTAGCAAGGGAGAGCCCAGGACCTCCCTGAGTCATTGGTTCCATTGTCGTATTGCTCTAACAGCCAGGAAGTTTTTCCTGATGTCCAGCCGGAATCTGGCTTCCTGTAACTTGAGCCCATTGTTCCGTGTCCTGCATTCTGGGATGATCGAGAAGAGATCCTGGCCTCTACAAGAGAGGTTTAAAGCTCTTTCAAGGCGCTTAAAAAAATTTTCCTCTACAAGAACGGAGCGCAAATCGGGCGTAGAGGCGCGTTATCTCTCCGATTATGCGCATTATCGAATGTGCGTTAAATCGCGAGTTTTATTTTGCTCCAGCCGTTAAAGCGCATTTTGACTATGTGAACAAGCGCTTATGCGCATTAACTACTTGTAAAGCGCATTTTGGTCATCCGTTAATGTGCTTCGCCACCTCTTGCCGCCTCTCGTGCAGAGGTATTAGGTGTAAATGCGCTTCAGCGATTATGCGCATAATCGCCTAACCGGGTGCAAAAGCGAATCCTTGTAGAGGGGACCTCAGTCTGTCCTCATAGGGCTTTCGAAAGTCTGGGGACGTCTTCACTACCAAAGGTTTATTGTAGCACTCCTGGGTCAGAGACCAATTTATCAGATATACCAGGTGGTCACCTAAGTAGACAGGTATATAGAAATTAATTCCCCATAGCCACATCTGCAGGAAGTCATGTCTATCTGTATGAATAAACCAATTCTAGCAGTTTTCATCTTCATCAGGAGCAGGAGTTTTGTAAAGCTAATGGGTCTTAATTGTTCATTCAAGACCAGAACATCCTAAAATATTTTACATGACAACATGCAATTTTGTCAGCTGGGAAAATTCACACACACACCGCCCTTCCCCCAGCTTCTGCGAGAATTGCATCTTTGCCCATAAGGAACAGGGACATTTGCGTGGGAGCGGGGGTGGGGGGGTGGGAGGCAGATGATGCATCATCCTGCTAATAAAAAAAGTCCAGGTGCAGCATCCCTTCGAGCCCTGTGTCCACTACACCACTTTCACGAAGACCCACTGAGTTCTCTGGGACTTACTTCCCTGTGGAAGTGTTTGTAGGACTGTGATCTTAGGCTACCACAATGTACAATTGCACCTCGGAGCAATCTCCACTGAACTCCCCTGGCTTTAATTCTGAGTAGACACACAGAGGATTGTGCTGCGGCTGGTTGAATTGGCCCAAGTCTCATCAGCGTTGTTGTTGTCTGTCAGCAGCAAACTGAAACCGCTGCCTTATCAGTGCGGGTCAGGCTGCCTGGTGTCAAGGGTGGTAAGCAGGTTTTGCACACACCACTACAATGTCCCAAACAGCAGTGCTTTAATTTCCCTCCTAAGAATTAATGGCAATCACTCAGGGACAACCCTGGGGTGGTAGGGTGACCATATGGAAAGGAGGACAGGGCTCCTGGATCTTTAACAGTTGTATCGAAAAGGGAGTTTCATCAGGTGTCATTTGTATGTTTGCAGCACCTGGTGAAATTCCCTCTTTGTCACAACAGTTAAAGCTTCATCACAAGAGTCACAGCGACCAGATACAAAAGAGGGCAGGGCTCCTGCTGCTTTCACCATGTTTGATGCATGCATACAAATGACCCCTGCTGAAATTCCCTTTTCCATACAACTGTTAAAGATACAGGAGCCCTGTCCTCCTTTTCATATGGTCACCCTATGTGAAAAATACCCCACAGAAGCCTCGGCCTGGGTCCTGAGTCTTGGTCACATCAAAGTGTGACTGGGGGTTGGGAGTCACCTTTTACTTAATAGACTTTATTCTGCTTCTGTTCATCATGGGAAGAGCATGATTTCCCTGGCAGGTGGGAATCTTCTTTGGTCACCCCCCCCCCCCTCTATTTCCCGCACTCTCACCTGGCAATGGTCACAGACTGTCGAGCATATCTTTACATCCATAGGGGCTAGAAACTTGATGGTTTGGTTGTTTTTCTTCCTTTGTTTGCATGAGATTTCACAATACCCCACACTGATTAGAGTCATTGGAAAGGCAAGAAGGCCCCCGACCCAACCGCCGGACCACCTAGGACTGCACTGCCCACCCATCAGCTCCCGGCCTATTAGCAGTCCAGGATCGCCCTCTGTTTGGTTCAAGATAGTCAACTATCTCAGAAAGTGGCTGTTCCTCTATGCTTTTAGCTGCCGTCCTGTTCTTTGCAGTCAGGATTCCTTGCACTACTTTGTATCAGCCTTCCCTAATCTCCATGATGGCTGAGGATAATGGGAGTTGTAGTTCAAACTCTTAAGATCTTTAGAGGAGGCATAAAGCGAACTCATAACTATTCCAATATGGGGATTTTGTCTTAGATACGCCAATGACAGAGTGAAGCCGATATGTATCCACTGAGAACCATGGCTGAGGGCAACTTTTGGTTTTAAAACTAAACGTTTATAGTCAGCAACAGCTGGGGGATATTTTCAGCAGGAGACTGGCACAGGGCCCCAATCCAGGCTAGGGGCCTGCGGCTGCTTTTTCTCTCTTCAGAATAAAAGTGGCTGGTTTAAGCATGCTCTTTAAAAAGCATGAATGATGAAAGTGTAGTTAAATCTTCATGCTATGCATGACTGTTATCTTTTTCTGTCTTGGTGATGTGATCCTGCACATGGCTTTCCTTGAAGTAAAGGAAGGGGAGAGGTCTGCCCAGCTCTGTCTTGTCTGTTAGAATGTGGCAGCATGTATGTGGCTTTCTGGGCCATTCCACGCTAATCACCCACAAGAAAGTGACTACCAAAAGTCACCTGTTGGCCAGAACGTGGTTGTGTGAATTGGGCCGTGATTGCTCAGATATCACGAAAGCTTCTGGTTCAAAACCATTTGTATTCTAAAGGCCGCTAGTCTGAAGATTAGATATTATTTTTTCTGACAGCTCTCTCCCTCATGGTTATGAAGCTTGTGAAGATTAAATTTCGTTTCATTTACAATTATTTATGATTCTGTGACAACCCAGCAGCTGAGTCAAAAGCTGAAACAGCTTCCCCAAGCCTGGTGCCCTCGTGTTGGACTATAACACCCACCATTCCCATCCAGCATGGCCAGTGGCTGGGGATTATGGAAGTTGTAGTCCAACACATCTGGAGGGCACCAGGCTGGGGAAGGCTGAGCTAGAGAGAGCTTCCTGGGTAGCTCACTGTGTTGGTTAGATGTGATGTAATTCTCACCCTCAATGGCTGTTTGGTGTCACCCACATAATTGCTTCTTGGGTGTTTGGTGTATTGTATCACAGAACCACGTCCTATGTTTGGCATACCCGTGTTTTTTTTATGGGAGTGCTCATTATATTTGTGGTGGAGATGTTTTACCACAGGCCCTGTGGAGAACACCGCTGCTATAGGCAAGGCAGACTTATTTTCGCTCACCCCACCCCCCTGCGAGTTATGAATGCAGCAGCTTCTGTGCCATTTACAAACTTCCATCGTGAGATCCAAAACACTATTCAGTAGCATTTTCAGAAGCAATTTAAAAATATCCAATATCCTGCAACAATTAACAAACACACGTGACTATATTACACACAAACATACTTCTGGCTTCTGCACTGGTCATGGGACTGAAATGGTCACCTTGCTAGATGACCTTCACCAAGCATTAGGTGGGGAGTGAATTTCTGTTGATTCCACTGAATCTCTCAATGGCATTTGACACCATCTACCATGGTATCCTTCTGGATCATCTCTCTTTGGGTTGGGCATTTGGAGGTACCCTTTGTGGTGGTTCTGGTCATTCTTGGAGAGTCATTTCTGAAAAATTGTAGTGGGGGACTTTTTTTTAACCCCATGGTGCTTGGCTTGTGGGAACCTTGTTCTATCCTGGAGGAATCTTCTTCAGGGTAGGAGTTAGAACTCCCAGAGACAAACAGCATCAAAGAGCCATCCAAGCCAGGAGATGGAAGAGGAGGAGCTTGAGGCCTCGGAGATGTCTGTAGGGCCATCTCCACAAAAGGAGGCCTTTCTCTTCTGAGATGGAGGCTGAATGACCACCAAGTGAAGTCTCAAGGGACAGGCTCAAACAATCACTGTGAAAAGGAGTGCCTATTTGTAAAGGAAGGCTCCTCGTGAGTAAGGGACTCCTTGTGAGGAGGACCCTCCTCACGAGGTCTTCTTCTATAAACCTCTAATGTGCTACAGCTGGGTCCTGGGTGGGCTCTGAGGCTCTAGCTTATAAACTCTCATTTGAGTTTACTGGAACCATAATCTTTTTTTCAGTTCCCAGTATCTTGATACCTGGCTTCATTGACTTTCCTTCTTCTTTGGCTGATCTCTCATACTGCTCACCTCTGGATCCCTAATAAGATCTAGCTTTTAGACCGCCCTTCATTTTTGGACTGGTAATACTGTGTAATTACTGGTAAATACTGGTAATACTTTGTATGCTTATTGGCTTTGTTAAATTAGTTTAGTCAAGGGCTGAGCTTGACCTACCCATGGCAAGACACCAGTCCCTCAGGCTAGCTTATTTACATCTACATGAAACTTCTAGGAGAGGCCAGTCAGAGACTTGGGATACAATCCCATTATCCTGCCTTAACCAAGCCCTACCCAGGATGACTCCTCCTCAGACAGTGTAGTCTGAAGATATCCCAGTATCCTGGTAGAGACTGAACTGGGCTTATCCACAGATGAGAATCTGGAAGGCCCACCCAGAAGGGGTTTCTAACTCACCTGCAGCATCAGAAGGGAAGGTTGAACCCCTTCTGGGGTCCAGCTAATGATGACACCAGGTAGCCAGCAGTTGGCAAATCATGTCTCAAGGCCCAAAGGGACTGGACTTCTTGGAGATAAGGAACTCTTTGTAATAGGGAGCCCCGGAAGAACTAACTGCTTGCAGCTGAGCCTAGGTGCAGCCTGGGTGACCAGGCTATATCAGTCTTTATGAGACAGGCCAATCACGCCCATTCCATCCAACTAATTTCCCACACCTGAGGCAGGTGCACCTGTGGGTCACCTGACCAGGAGAGAAATTGTGGCTTTGTGGATGGTCAGATACAGATTTATGAATCTTATTTAATTGTTCCTGGCATCAAGAAATATAACAATTCATGGGTGGTGTCCCTTTCAAGCCCGACAGCACAAAATTGGTGCCAAGAAATAGATATTTATTGCTCATCTTAGATAATAACATACTTTCATCAAGAGGAAGCTGATCACGACCATCCCTAAATACATGGTTGCAATTGCTAAAATTGTAATAGAAACAGTGTCAAACATATTCTTATAAAGGTAAAATTCAAGTTCATCTCAACCTAACACTGTGAAGGAAAGGGACCCCTTCCCTTCCAGGTGGGTGCAGAACTCTTTAGCCGAGTTCCCCCCCAAGACCACCTCCCGATCCCAAGGCTAAATAGCTCCAAGTCAGCTGTCGGAAATAAACACACAGGTTAAGGGCTGACGCAATTTATTAGGAATCCACTAGCTAACCATATAGGGCTCCAGTCAGTCCAAGCCGTTAAAATGCAAGCTAGGAAAGAAAGGGAGGGCAGTGGGGAGTGGAGGGGTAGGGTGAGGTTTGTGGTAGAAGTTAGCAGCTGTAAAGCAATAAAACAATTTAACCCACACTAAATCACACCGAAAGGGTGACAAGCCTTTCCCTGGAACATGCCAGACCTGAAAACAATAAATCTATCTATTCCCCAGCATCACCTTGCTGAGTAGGGATCCCTCCTTCCACGTACCGGTCCAGGAGAAGATGGCTTCCACCCGGTGGGTATTCCCTTTATCCCTTCTTGGGTTAGCTGGTACCGTAACCAGCTGAAGCCAATCCTCGACCATCCCGCTCATGCCACCAGCCCCCTCCCTGTGAACGGCCATTTCCCACAGCTGAAGCTCTTGTAGCTCACTCCCAGTTAGTTCTGACCTTGATACAGAAACTTCATATTTACCCTAAATAGTAGGCACAGTTGACAGAACCGGTATGAGCATGGTTGGCAGGCTTCTCGTTCTCCCAGGATCTCTCTGCTTCACCAGGTCAAGGTTTTAGTATTTATAACCACCTGCGTAGCATTCGCTCAAGTCCCTTATCTTAAACATCTATGCAGCTTGCCTCAGGTAGGAGCTTCGGGCCTAGTCACAGGTCCTACAACACCAACCCCCAGGAAGGCTTCTCCCCAGCTCAGCCTACAGCTACCTTGTGAAGGTCTATCTCCACCTGGAAGCTTTGCTTTCCCAAGAACTAAGCAGCTCGCTTACTGCACATTCCATGGCTCCAGTTCCAATAACACATTTTACACTCAAAGCCAGCTCATGGCGTTAACGGAACGAAATACTCCTATAAAAAAAGATCAAGTTCTCATCAACCCTACAACCAGTGCAGTTTGTCACATTCAGTTGAGGGCTCTTGGAGCAACCCAGATCCTTCTCTCAGCCCTGGACAACCTAGCTGTTTGACCTTGCTCCCTGCTCTGACTGACCTCCTGTGTACAAACACCTGGAGCCCAGCTAAGATCTTGGTTTTGGAACTATGCCTGGCCTTGAACCGCTCCACCATGCTTGAGCCCAGCTTTCCTTGCATATCCTGTATTTCTGGACTACCTTGATTCCTGACTTCTCTTGTTAATTCGTTGGCCTTGGTCAGCCCATAGCCTAGCAGTATAGCTTCATCTTGACCTCAGGCCAGGGGCCGAAATGGGATTTCGTGCAGGTAGGACAGACATTAGCATGCAGGGGACACTTGTCTCTATCTTCCCCTTTCTCAAGGAGACTGAAGATGTCCCAGACTAGTCTTGGATGTCAGCAGTGGGGTGAATGAGGGCTAACAAACAAACCAAAGACAGACAAGACAGAGGCTGGGTTTGGTCGACACGATAAGCAATGGATTATTAATTAGGCAATCGTCCATTGCGTTGCTTATTGTGCCTGTAAAGGTAGCCCGAAGGGAGCGGGCAGCCTGCCCTCATTGCCACCACCTTCCCTGAGGAACCTGGGCACCCAGAACCTCTAGGGAAGGACACCAGAACCCTGGCCCAATACCTCTGGATTTAGCACTGACCCAAGTGGCAAGGAACTAGCAGCATGTGTAAATGAGGTAGAAGGAATTTATTTAGGCTGACCATATGAAAAGGAGGACAGGGCTCCTGTAACTTTAACAGCAGTAGAGAAAAGGGAATTTCAGCCAGTGTCATTTGTATGCAATTAGTTCCTGGTGAAATCCCCTCTTCATCCACAACAGTTAAAGTTGCAGGGGCCCTGCCGTCTTTTGTATATGGTCACTCTAGTATAGTGCATGCACCTTTAACTGTTGCGATGAAGAGCGAATTTCACCAGGAACTAATTGCATACAAATGACACTGGCTGAAATTCCCTTTTATCTACCGCTGTTAAAGTTACAGGAGCCCTGTCCTCCTTTTCATATGGTCAGCCTAATTTATTGATAGTAAGGATAGGGGAGATTGGGAAGAACTACCAGTAAAACACCCATACAGGCATGCATAGCATAAAAACCCAGTAACCTTAAAAGTAAAAAAACCTACCTGAACTACTTACTCCCAAGGAGGGCCTTGCTGTCATCACAAACATCTCCGCATGCACCATGAGGAGGGCAAGACAAGATCTGGGGTGGGGGGAAGCCCCTTGACTTTATATCCTCTAACTCCCCATTCCATCTCAAGCTCCCTCATGCCCCCCTAAAGCAGCCCATATGCCTGGTTTCACACCTTCCCAGTTGCAAAATCCTCCTTCCTGCCAGCCGGGGTAGATTATGGCCTTGAGACTGATAAGGCTGTTCCTACTGGCGCCAAGGCCTTTCTATCTCATCTGCCTCCCTTCCCGAGGTGTCCTGTTGTAAATCTGCCAGGTAGTGCCCTCCTTGGTTTAAAATAACATGCATTAAAAGTGTCATGCCAATCATTTAACCTCAAACACCTCACTAACCGGTGCAGTCTAGCTGATCTCCTTCACAGTATTGTCTGGCGGAAAACGGACAACTGAGGGTGCGTCATTTTCTGGGAATAAGCAATGGAGAAAAGCAACGGGTTGCTCCGTTGCTTATCCGGAGACCTGTTGCTTATTGTGTTGTGTGGCGGGCT
Organism: Anniella stebbinsi; assembly: GCA_029215795.1. NCBI lineage: Eukaryota > Metazoa > Chordata > Lepidosauria > Squamata > Anniellidae > Anniella > Anniella stebbinsi. Next base: position 369,942,355 of record JARDYH010000001.1, read on the forward strand.
CTGTTGCTTAATTTCACAATCCGAGTGCGCTATTTCAGAAGCCCATAGAGTAGGCTAACCATATGAAAAGGAGGACAGGGATCATGTAACTTCAACAGTTGTAGAGAAAAGGGAATTTCAGCCAGCGTCATTTGTATGCAATTAGTACGTGGTGATATTCCCTCTTCATCACAACAGTTAAAGTTGCAGGCACTATACTAGAGTGACCAGATACAAAAGAAGGCAGGGCCCCTGCAGCTTTAACTGTTGTAATGAAGAGGGAATTTCACCAGGTACGAATTGCATACAAATGACACAGGCAAAATTCCCTTTTCTCTACAACTGTTAAAGTTACAGGAGCCCTGTCCTCCTTTTCATATGGTCAGCATACCATAGAGTCCTCTGGCAGGAGCGGCCGAAAGCACTCCGGCCGCTCCTCTACAGCCAACAGAACTTGCAATGGCTGATGGGATAGCCCTGGGAGGAGGGAGGGTGGAGCACCAGCCACCCAGAAGGATGCCGGGACTTTCAGCTGCCCAACGGGGGAGGGGCAACATGTTGTCTGGGGAGTACCAGCAATATAATGTCCTGTGAGTTGCCTATTCCCTCCTCCATTGCCTAAAGTGTTGTCTGAACGTGGCCAGAATTTATTCTGATCAGTTGGAAGCATTTCAGTTTGGAAGTTCAAGCAGCATTGGAAGGGGTTGTGATCCCACTGCAAATTTTGGCTTCTAGTATGTGGGTGTTCATCGACCCAGGCTGTAGACCTGGGTTTTCTGGCCTCAGCTGTGGCAAGAAGCATGTTTGCACAATTCTGGAACTTTGCAGTCCAGTTGTGGTGATCCATGCTATAGCTGCCTCTCATAGTGTTTACTGTAACACCAGCTATGTGGGGTTGGCTTGATTTGGACGACACGATAATCAACAGAAGGGGGGGGGGGGAATCAACCATCAGTTGTGTTGATTATTGTGTCATGTGTGGGGCAACACACAACGGACACACAACTGATAGTACGCTATTTTGGTGAATTAAAGAACAGGGAAAAACAATGGGCTGCTGCTGATTCCCCCTCGTTGAGTGCACTATTCCAGCTGGTCATAGAGTTCCCTGACAGGAGCGGCCGAACCCCCCCCCCCCAGCCGCTCCTTTACAGCTGGCAGAACATGAGGTGCATGATGGGATAGGGCCGGGAGGAGGGAGGAAGGAGCATCAGCCACCCAGAAGGACTCCGGAACTTTCAGCCGTGCAACGGGGGGAGGGGTCAGGCACCAGGAAAATAATGCATGGTGAGTGTGCTATTCTCCCCTCCATTGCCTAAAGTGTTGACCAAATGCGGCCGTTGTCTTTGATAAGGTGACCATATGAAAAGGAGGAAAGGGCTCTAGCTATACTAGAGTGACCAGATACAAAAGAGGGCAGGGCTCCTGCAGCTTTAACTGTTGTGATGAAGAGGGGATTTCACCAGGTGCTGCATGCATCCAAATGACACCTGCTGAAATTCCCTTTTCTATCCGACTGTTAAAAGATACAGGAGCCCTGTCTTCCTTTCCATGTGGTCACCCTACCTCTGAAGACTACTTGGATCAAAAACATTAGAGTTAGGTTCCTTATGGGGGTGGGAGAGATATTGGGCTCATGTTCTCTCCTCCCCAACTTGTATACCAACTAAATTGACTGTCCATTCATTTCTGAGCACCGCCTTGGGTTCCTTGGAGAAAAAGGGTGGGATATAAATGCAATAATAAATAAATAAAATAAAAAAATAAGGCATGCACATGGGGGAGGCTTCCTCCTTCAGTAGATACGGACTGATAGGCACTTTACACTAGTCCTTAACTGAGCCAGGACAACTTCCTTCCTTTTGGTTCTTTAGTGATGCATTTGACCACAATTGCAGTGCAGCTTTGAAACTGAGAAGCTTCATGTTGGTTTGGCGTTCCAACAGCCCTTGCTAGGGTGCGAGGCACAAGGCCTACGAGGCGTAAATTCATGAGTACGTTGAAAGAACATGCAGTAGAGAGTAGGTCTGTTGCTCAAAGAGGCATATACGGAGGTTATGCAGAGAAGACAGTCCTAACAGGATTTTCATGGATTTTATTATAATTATTATTTAAATAATGTCTGCAGCCCAAAGTCTCCCAGAGTGGCTTATAGATCAATTTAAAAAGCCAAAACCAAAAGAGTTCCTGCCCTCAAATGTATGATCTAAAAGATGCAACGCAACAGGGGAAAAGGGATGGTTAGCGTGGAGAAATATTTAGTAAATTTATGCCCTGTCTTTTGTCCTACAGGTCATCCAGATTGTTAAAATATATAAAAATATAATTCAATTCAAAGTTAAAATGATCAACTCCAGCAACTTAAAAACAGGAGATGACGTTAGCAATGGCTTGCACCATTTCCTTAGGTCATCATCTCAGGCCTCTGATCAATCCAGAGCAGGCAAAATGTCCCCCAGATACTTTCTTCGGTTCCACAAAGGAGAATACTCAGAAGCATGGCCAGGAAGTCAACAAACAAGTATCCCCCTCCCCCTCTCTATAGATGGCCTGGCAATCACTGGCAAGGATACCAGAGGATGAGGGGGTTTGTGCAGAAAGGACCCCGAGGTGTCTTGCAATATACATGCCTTGTACGATTGCACTTTCTCACTCAACAGGGTCATGGGTGCACGTGAACAAAAATACATACATTTCAAAAATGCAGAAAGAAATATGTACAGATTTCTGTGCCCGGGAAGGAGTTGCATTGAAGTGGGATGGAACCAGCTTGGTGGTGAAAAAAATTGACATTTTAAATAATAATAATAATAATAATAATAATAACAACAACAACAACAACAACAACAACAATAACCGTTACCAATTACTTTGAGGGCCTCTCTGCTGAAGCTGCACATCGTTTGATGCCCAAGTCCCTATTCTTGGGAGGAGGAAATTTGGATCAGAGGACACCATGGCAGCATGTGGGCATTAAGTCTCCCACCATTTGAGGGGGGCATTCTGACCCCCCATTTATCTATAAGGGTAGGTGGCGTTTACCATCAGAAGGGCATTACTGACAGGTGATAGCGTGCATCACTTTGGAAGGTAAAGTCTTAATGTTGTGGTTGATGTTACCTTGCTTTCTGCCTAGGGCAAAGAGGCCAGTCACTCTGTAAAAGAATAAATGGGCAGTCATCAGAACAATCCTGGCACTTATGTCAGGATGAATCATAGAATAGTAGAGTTGGAAGGGGCATGCGAGGCCATCAAGTCCATCCCCTCACTCAATGCAGGAGAGGTGTTTTACTGGCAGAGTGATCACTGTACCCATTGCGCTGACATTTTGCTGTGGCCAAGGTGTGGGTGGCATTTTCTTTTTCCCTCATAGGAAGAAATTCCTTATGCCAGCCTGAGACATAGTTGATTTGTTCCTGTGGGTTTGGTGGGCCATGAAGGGACTTGGGACCTGGTGGATCCATGACTAAGGATCTGAGAATCTCAGTCTTGTCGAGGTTATTGGTTTTCCATTGCCAAGCATGTTCCCTCCTGGTTCTACACACGCCCTGGTTCTATAAAGCACGTTTGTGTACACTTTAGAACATACACAGTGTTGTTGTTGATTTGCATTGCTTTGTTTTTTAACTGATTTGCTCAATTCACACCTCCCAGAATCAAGCATGGAACTAAACACAATTGAGAAAACGTGCTGTTGAAATGTGTGCATGTTGTCAAACACACTTTATTCTTTCTTTTGTGGAACGCATCGCAAGCCCGGAAATGACAGATTTCTGACCACAAATTGCGTTCAGTTCTACTGTCGATTCTGGGAGGTGTGAATTAGAGAAATCCCTAAACCCTCCCCGTACCAATGGAGCAAATTTCTCAACCGTACCTATCTGTGTAACAGGGAGTCTCTGGCAACGTAACTGTTATAAGACCACTGTTGCTGGCCTTTTAGCAGGCCTCCCAATGCGTAAGTATAGGAATACTCCCCGAATCCAATATCAGAAATAGCAATATTCTGAAACCAGTGGGAGTTCATTTCAGTCGTCCAGGGTACTCAACAGCTGACCTGAACATTGCCCTTCTCCTACAAAGGAATTTCAAATTGAGGCCCCAGCTTGAATTATAATGCATTAAGCATAGGTGTGCGCAGCACATTTCATTAGGATGTGCAACCAGGGAATTTTATTTATTTTTTAAAGGTGAACATCTTATAAAGACTGTTCTCTTCCGGCAGGCATATCCAGTGTAATTTTTAGAATGTTTTTAGGATGTTTTAGGATGTTTTAATGCAGTTTTAATAATAATTGTCATGTTTTTAATTAGTTTTATGTATTTTATCATGTTGTTGTTCCCCGCCTCGATCCAGACGGAGAGGCGGGTAAGAAATAAATTGTTATTATTATTATTATTATTATTATTATTATGTAAACCACCCAGAGAGCTTTGGCTATGGGGCGGTATACAAATGTAATAAATGATAATAATTTATTGAATACTCAATCATAAAGGACATTATTTTATTCATTTATTTAACACCATAGATCCTGATGCCCTACTCTGTGTTCAACTTGACTGAACAGGGGAGGGGCATTGCAGGTGAGGTGGGAGGGAATGAGGAGACACTCTTAAGAGGTGATATTAGCATTCAGGGCTCCTCTTCCTGGCATCTTTGAAATATGACTTCCAGCAGAGTGACATTATTGCTTGAGACATTAGGGTGTGCCTGGGCACACCCTGCACACCCCTTGCGCACACCTATGATATTAAGTTTGATTCTATTCATTCAGACCTGAATTGAGATAATAGTTTCCCACTACAGGCATTAATTAATCATGCTTGGATGATTGTGTTATCAGCAAATAATTTATGCTTTGCGTGGTCCCTTAGCTCGTCTTCAGCTTTACACAGAATTGTCATAGACTGAACCTTCTGCATTTTCATATGCTATTTGGTTCCACTCTTTGCAAATTATTTTTCTCTCTACACCCATAGAGATCTATATAGATATAAATATCTGCCAACTTTTCATGAATCTGATGAAGTAGGCTGTAAATCACAAAAGATTATGCAAAATAAATGTTCGTTTTTAAACTGCCAGAAGACTCTGTTGTTTTGAGGGGAAATTATCTTTCTTGGAGTATTCTTCTTATGATAGAATGCAGATGGTGGAATTTTATGGCAACTGTTCAAGATGATGCAGATTAATAATTTAAGGTGCAATCCTATGCATATTTAGACAGAAAAAAAACCCCACAATGTGGAATGCTGGGAATTGTAGAATTTCCCGCCTGTAAACATGCATGGGGTTGCACCCTTAAGGCTGTAATCCTATGCACATTTACCTGGGAGTAAGTCCTATTGAATTCCATGAGACATTTTCCAGTAACAAAATGTAACATCCTTCAAACGCCTCCGGAAAACATATATTTTTAGACAAGCTTTCCCTGAGCTATAATTTATTCTGGTTTTATATGACATTTTTAAATTCTTAAAAGTTTTAAATCTTGATTTTTGTATATTATGGTTTTAATTGTAAACTGCCCAAAGAGTCTTAGCTGTTGGGTAGGGTGACCAGATAAAATCCAGGTCAGGGCTCGTGTAACTTTAACAGTTGTAGAGAAAAGGGAATTTCAGCCAGTGTCATTTGTATGCAATTAGTTCCTGGTGAAATTCCTTCTTCATCACAACTGTTAAAGTTGCAGGGGCCCTGCCTTTTTTTGTATATGGTCACTCTAGTATAGTGCCTGCACCTTTAACTGTTGTGATGAAGAGGGAATTTCACCAGGAACTAATTGCATACAAATGACACTGGCTGCAATCCCTTTTCTCTACAACTGTTAAAGTTACATGAGCCCTGACCTGGATTTTATCTGGTCAACCTACTGTTGGGCAGCAGAAGTATGAAATAAATAAATAAATAAATAAATGTACAGAGGATCACACTGTTAGTCACTTTACTTTATTCACATTGTTAGTGGTTAAACGGTAGCAACAGAATTGACTGAGTGGAAATGATCCACCCTGCACCATGAAGAGCAAATGGGGATTCTAATCCAAGGGATGGTGAATACAGAAACAGGGGACTGACTGGTAGTTACTCCAGATCTTTTAATACAGAAAAAAATATGTGGCAGAAAAAAATATGTGGCGTATGCTGATGATTGTGTGGCTGCTGGTGGAAATTATTTTGATTAATCCAAAATTAAGAGTTATGAGCAATGGTTAAGGCCAGGGATGGGAGCAATTCTGGTTCAGGAATGAATTGGCACACTCCTTTGTGTGGCTGCGGGTCGGTGGCAAGAATTCTAGATTAATCCGGCGTGAGGGCCGTGGCTATAGTGAGTTTCTGCCACTGCGCTTTGTGGGATGGGGGGCCGAAGCGACAGCTACTATTCCCGGTGGATTAATCTCCGCCTCAGTAGCGGGGCAGTCAATCCGGATTACTTAATTCGGAGTGAGAAGTACGTCCCGTGGCCCATGTCTCGTGAGGGGCTGAGAGAGGGGGTGTTATTCGGGCCGGCCGGCGGTGGCCTGGTGCTCTGGGAGCCAGGCCGCTTCGGAAGGCCCACTTCGGGGCGCTGTGGCGCTGCCTCAGCCGGGCTCGGCCTTTTCGTGGCGCCGACGCGGAGGAGGAGGAGGCCGGGCCGAGGGCGGGACTGAGGCGGAGAAGGGACGCGAGGGAGGCGGCAGGAGCGGCGGCGGTTCTTCTCGTCTGGCGTGGCCTGGCCCGGCGCGGCTTCGAGCGGCGTTCTGGAAGGCGGGCGAGGCCGAGCCAGGCCCAGCCCAGCCGCAGCGGAGCCCACCAGGCCGGACTGGCGCGACGGCCCCAGCCAGGGAGCCACTCGGCGGGGCCGCCACCGACCCGCGCCTAGACAAAGAGGGGCCTCCTCCTCCTCCTCCTCCTGCGCAGCTCCGGCCAAGGGAGGCGGCCCGGCCCGGCGGAGGTAAGGCGCCCGGGTGGATAGGGGCCTGCAGCAAGCGAATGGAGACCCCTCCATACACACACATACCAACTTCGGGCTGGGCCCCGTCGGAGTAGGAGGGGAGGCAGCAGGGCGAGACCCTTTCTTCGCCAGGGTGGTTAATGGAGGGTTCACACGCGACGAAAGCGAAGTGAAATGTGTGTGGGGGGGAGGCCCAAGAAGGCAACGCTCCTCGCCGTTTGGGGCAGGGCTCGGGGGTCTCGGCTCCCCCTTACAGGACCCCGTCCCCCTCGGTATGATCGGAGTGGTGGTGGTGGTGGTGGTGGGGATGGAAGGAAGGTAGACTGCGAGTCAAAGGGAGGCTTCCCAAGTGCACTAGGCAGGAGTAAGGGAGAGCGTGTGTGTGTGAGGCTGTTTGCGTGTCTTTCTTTCTCCCTCTCGCACACGCACCCTTGGGTCGTGTGGTTGCAAAGCTGCGGGTAGTTGCACACCCCACCTCACTGTTCTCTAGCATCCAGGCACCCTCAAGGTTGGCTGTATTTTGGGTACTCCCGGTTACAAGCGTGCAGGTCAGGCCTGTGACGCACACGCATCCGTGTGCACGTGTGTGTTCCTGTATCCCAGATGCTCCACAGGCGTAGGCCGGGAGGCTTCCCCAGGAGGCGTTTGTGGCGCCCCAGCCCTGCCTCGTTCACGGAATTATTTCAGGACGGTTCTAGGCCAGGGCTGCTGTCCTCCCTGTGAGCCTCCTGCATTTTGCCACTGCTGCTTCCATATTTGTGCCTTCACTTTCTGCCCAGAACGAAAAGATGGAATTGCTTCAGGAGGCCTTCTGGTGGTGCTGGGACCCCTTCTCCGCCTGGAAGTGCCCCTGGTTGTCTGGATGAGGAGATGAAGTGATGCCTCTTTGCGCATTACGAGAAAGTGGCACTGGTTTAGGGGCAACTGTGCTCTTACTCCTGCCTCGGATGAAGGAAGGGGGAGCCTGGGGCGGGAAGCCCTCCGCCCCATCCTCGGAGTTAGGGCCGAACTGTGGAGCGTGTTGGGTTTGCATCAACTTCTTGCTCCTTGGGAACCCTTGAATCTTTCGTGTTTCTCTTTCTCCATAACCAACTGACGACCAGGTAAGTCCATGTTCTGAGGGCTGAAGGAAACCGCCTGTGCCTGCTAAACATCTGCGCCGCCGGATTTAAACCACCCCAATTGTCAGCACGACGCTGTGGTGGTTTGTGGGGTTTTTTTTCCTGGAGGAGAAGCGGCGGGGCAGATTAATGGGTTCCTCCCAGTGCTGACTTTAGCAAGTAAAAAAAATAAAAATCAGAAACCTGTTTGTCCATCTCCAGTTCAAACAGGGCCTGAAACTCTTTTGACAGTTTGTGATCCATTCACAGCACCCATTGCTCTTTATTTATTTATTTATTTATTTCCAAAAGGTGGTGCTGGGGGATTATTGCTCTGTGCTGTGGCACCTAAGCCATGGGGTTCCACAGGGCTCTATTTTATCCCCTGTGCTTAGGGTGACCAGATAAAATCCAGGTCAGGGCTCATGTAACTTTAACAGTTGTAGAGAAAAGGGAATTTCAGCCAGTGTCATTTGCATGCAATGAGTTTCTGGTGAAATTCCCTCTTCATCACAACAGTTAAAGTTGCAGGGGCCCTGCCTTTTTTTGTATATGGTCACTCTAGTATAGTGCCTGCAACTTTAACTGTTGTGATGAAGAGGGAATATCACCAGGAACTAATTGCATACAAATGACATTGGCTGCAATCCCTTTTCTCTACAACTGTTAAAGTTACATGAGCCCTGACCTGGGTTTTATCTGGTCAGCCTACCTATGCTGTTCAACATCTACATGAAACCGCTGGGAGAGGTTATCCGGAGATGTGGGCTGAGGTGTCATCAATATGTGGATGATACCCAGCTCTACCTCTCCTTTTCATCAAGCCCAGGTGAGGCAGTGGCTGTTCTGAATCAGTGCCTGGGCACGGTAATGGACTGGATGAGGGCCAACAAACTGAGACTCAATCCAGACAAGACTGAGGTACTGTTAACGGGTGGTTCGTCTGCCCGGCGAGGTGATGTTCACCCTGTTCTGGAGGGGGTTGCACTCCCCCTAAAGGATTGGGTCTGTAGTTTGGGGGTGCTCCTGGATCCAGAACTGTCACTTGAGGCACAGGTGAACTCGGTGACATAGAGCACCTTTTATCAGTTTAGGCTTATATACCAACTGCGTCCTTATCTGGACAGAGATAGCCTAGCTACAGTTATCCATGCTCTCATAACCTCTTGTTTGGATTACTGCAATGCGTTATACGTGGGGCTGCCTTTGAAAACGGTCTGGAAACTTCAACTGGTACAAAACAGGGCAGCACGTTTGATAACGGACGGGCTAATGAGACCACATCACGCCAATCCTTTTCCAGCTTCACTGGCTGCCAGTCCAGGTCTGAGCCCAATTCAAAGTGCTGGTACTAAGATTCAAAGCCCAAAACGGCTTGGGGCCAGGTTATCTGAAGGAACGCCTCCTCCCATATGTACCTGCCCGGACCCTAAGATCATCTACAGGGGTCCTTCTCCGTGAGCCCCTGCTAAAGAAAGTGAGGCAGGTGGCCACCAGGAGGAGGGCCTTCTCTGCTGTGGCACCCAGGCTGTGGAATGAGCTCCCCAGAGAGGTTTGCCTAGCGCCTCCTTTGCACACCTTTTGTCGCCAGGTGAAGACCTTTTTATTCTCCCAGCATTTTAACAGCTAAATTAACCCAATTTTAACCCTTGCTGTTCTAAATTTGTTTTTTAATCTGTATTAATCACTGCGGCTTGGTTTTATCCTGGTTGTATTTTCTTATTGTATGTTATTTTGTGTTTTTAGATTGTTGTATGTTTTATATTTTTAAAAATAATTTCATGGTTTTAATTTTTGTGAACCGCCCAGAGAGCTTCGGCTATAGGGCAGTATAAAAATGCAATAAATAAATGAATAAATAAATATTATATTTCTGTACTGCCCCATAGCCGAAGCTCTCTGGACAGTTCTGGTTTCGCCTTGAAAGGACTGGAGAAGATTGGACTCCTTCCCTCTTGTGGAATTTTCTTGGATCACAAACCAGTCTTCCTGCTAGCAAGGGTTTTACTGCAGGCCTCCTGTTCGTATGTTTAGTAAAGGACTCATGCTGAAGCAATTAGACTTTGTGGTTGGTGGGGATTTCTGTGCTTGTTGCAACCACCATAAAAGGGGCTGGGTAAACTCTGTGCTCACTGATTCCGAATCAGAATTCTGCGTCTGTGCTGTGCCAAGAAAGGCCGGATGCTGGCCTGTATAAATGAGCCAAGTGAAGAAGTTTGCATACATCTCCATATCACATACCCAACTTTGTTTCTGTAGTGTTTCTGCCTGCAGGTCGCTTGAAATTCAGGTTTGGCTCCGCTTTGGCAAGTTTTAATCAGTAAATTTATCTGCTACAGCTGTAATTGCCTCATCAGCGGAGGCAAATTGTAATCGAGAGAGAGAGGGTGGCCCCTGAAAGTTGAGGGCACACATTTCGGGGTGGGTGGGTTGGAGATAATTCCATTTTTGGTGCATTGTGGCCTTGCTGACCAATAGTGGCTGTTTCTTGAATTCTTTTGACTTCTTGTACTCACTTTCGTATGTCAAAAGGAGTCCGTTTTGAGCTTTTTGTAATATGCAGATTCATTTTGAAAGGCCATGAATCAAATAAAAATGGTTCAACACATTGGGCAGCCCTGCTTTTAAGATTTCACCAAGCCCGGTGCATATAAATCCACTTTTGCAGCCTTGATAGGCAGAAGCATGGCATGTCTTTAAAAGAACCACGATTCTCAGGTTGCTGAGTTCTGTCCTCAGGATCAATTCTGCACTTACGCAGTGCAATTGTAGCAAACTTGGCAACTTAACCATATCCTACCTTTTGTCATTCCAGCAGGGATCTTACGAGTTCCCTTTTTCTATGGCATCTTAAGGGCCAACCACATCCTCTGCAGCTTGCGCTGTTATGTAAAGAGTGTTTGCCTCTTTGGGTATTATGTTCATGAGAAAAACATTCTTTGAACAGAAGAGGAGGATCAGCCAAACAGTTTTGCTCGCAGGAGCATCACTGTATGAAATTTCCCTCTGCCAAATGTGAGCCTTTTTCAGCCGGAGAATCCACACTGTTCCTCATTTGTTCCTGCCCTTCCAGCTTCTCCTGGCTCCTCCCTTCACAGAGCCTCTGGGAAAGCAGCCGCTAAAGGCCTTGCTTGGATTATGGAAGAAACTAAAGGCAGGCCCACAGGAGTCATGGTGAATACGAGTGTGCATACCTTTTGTGTTCCGTTAGCTGCATCCTTTCCCTAGTCCTCACTGCGGAGACCCTGAGTGGCTGCCAGGCTCCTGGCCGGCACAAGCCCAGGGAAGACCTCTTTGGAGGAGGAGTGGGATTCCTCAGCAACCCCACTCAGGGGCAATCTGAGCAGTCCGATTGCAGGGATGAAGAACCCTTTCGTCCCCATCCTGAGCCGTGCTGTGGTTCCTGACTCCTCTCTCGTCCCATGGCTCACCAGAGCACTGGTGGTGATGGACCAGGAGGCACGCTTAGAGCCAGAGTGGCCTCCTGGCTGCCAGAAGACCCTTTCCTCAGGGCCAGGAGGAGGGAGAGTCGGCTGTAGCCACTGAAGACGCGGACCCAGCTGCAACTGGAGGTGCAAGGGACAGCCAGTATATAAGCCCTCGGTCTTCCCTCAGGCCTTTGCTGGATCAGCAGCTCTCATTGTGCGTCTTGCTCTGGCTGTGTGCTCGGGGCGGTGGTGTGTGCCATATATTTGTTGCATTTTTATATTGTGTCTTCAGTTCATTAGTTTTTCTTTGGGTGACTATAAAAAATAACAGTGCAATTAAACCGACCTTAAAAATCAGAAAATGATAAAAACAGGAGATAAAACATCGCTAACAAAATATACGAAGGAAGAGATAATGTGGGTATGTAGAATTGCATGCCATGTGATACCCCTGTTAGTTGCTGAGGGTCTTGAATCAGGACCCAGAGGGTCAGGTGTCAGTTTCTGACTTCCTGTGATCTGCTGGTTGAAAGAGAAAAAAAACTGCAGGCAGGTCAAGCCAGGATGCAAATATCATAGACTAGAATCTTCCAGGTCCTGGGAATCAGGTGACCGTGCAAAGCCAATCCTGTCTGTGCAGTTGTCTGTTATATAAGCCCGCAGTCTGGGGCACATTTTCTGTCTTGGTATCTGTACTCTGCAGGCTTTCCCTCGCTGCTCCGGATACTTGTCGTCTGCCCTGGCATGTTCCTGGTTCAGAAAGGCAGGGAGCTTGCTCTAAGGTTACTGTTGCTTCAACTCACACTGACAGCGTAGATTGGAGGTTCTGGCCCTTCCTGGCTCTCAATTCTTCTTATGTGTGCTTCCCCCTTCTCCCGATGAGTATCATGGACAGCTAGCCAGGCACCTCGCCAGTGGCCTTGAAGCTCCTGTTTGACTCTTGTGGTCTTGGAGATAACCAGGGGACTCTGAGAGCCATGCAAGAACCCAGGCAGCTGACGCTGGGTCCTCCAGTCCTGGGGTGTGGGGGTCTGGCTCTGACGGCTCCTCACAGTCACTGGCAGTGTGTGGGTCTGATGAGGGATCCTGTGCTCCCTGCTTCTCCTCCAAGGAGACTTCAGGTTCCAGGTCTGAGCAGGTGTGGACCCTGACGTTCCAGCCACTGGGCACTGGAACTTTTTGGAATCAGCCCTAGGTGCTGAACACACCTATGGCTGATACATATTGCTTCTTATGCTTCTGTGTATGTTGAGACTCTGAAGTGTGTAGACATGCCGTAGGCAGCTTGTCTGCCATTGCCTCATTTCCCCTTTGCACATTTCCTTGTTGAGAGCAGGTGTCACGGGAGCAACAAAAGATTGCAGTGGCCCAGATGCCAGAGTGGACTTGTGTGTCTTGCACACTGCAGTTGGAGTACGTCCAAACTGACCAACATTAGGAAATAATAATAAATTTATTTATTACCAGCCTCTCCTATTATTATTATTATTTTGCATTTTTATACCGCCCAATAGCCAAAGCTTTTTGGGTGGTTTACAAAAATGGAAACCATGGAAACCATTCAAAATATAGAACAACAACAGTATAAAAGCTTAGCATAAAAATACAATATAAATAAAATACATAAAATTTAATTAAAAGTGCATCTAAAACCAATACAATATCAAGATCCAGAAGGAAATGTGGGTAAGAAATACATTTATTATTATTATTACAATCAAGACATCTTAAAATTCTTGGGTAGAAAAGCCCAGTAGAATCCAACCAAGGGTCTATCTAGTCCAGCGTCCTGTTCACACAGTGGCCAACCAGCTCCCTGTGAGTAATCCACAAGTAGGACATGACTTCAATAGCACCTTCTGGCTTGTGTTTGTATATCGGTGTTTTTAATGTTCAATGTTTTTAATTTTTGTAAACCGCCCAGAGAGCTTCGGCTATGGGGCAGTATATAAATGGAATAAAATAAATAAATAAATACTGCCTCCAATGCTGAAGGTAGAATGTAGCCTATATTACTTGTAGCCCATATAGCCTCGCCGTTCATGAATTTATGTCTAATCCCTTTCAGCCATCAAAATTGGTGGCCATCGCTATATCTTGTCGTAGCAATTTCCATTGTTTTATGCACCGTGCAAAGAAATCCTTTTTCTAAATCTCCCACCATTCAGCTTTATGGGATTCCTCTGAGTTCTACTGTTCTGAGCAATATCACCATCTCCACGCACTTCTAAGATCTCTCTCTCTCTTTTTAGCTTGACCTTTTTCTAAGCGAAAGAGCTCCAAATGTTGTAAACTTTCCTTGTGCTGGGGGAGTTGGTCCAGCCCCTGTATCAATTTGGTTCCTGTTTTCTGCACCTTTTCTATCTCTACAATACCCTCTTTTAGGCGCAGTGACCAGAATTGTAAATAGTCTTCCAAGTGTGGCGGCACCATAGAATTGCATAAGGGGAGTCAGGGGATCTGTGCAAGAGTGTGGCAGTTGTTATCCATGTCAATTAATGGGAAGAGCCGTACCATTCCCCCCCCCCCCCCCCCCGTGTCAGGCACCACAGTTTCCTGGGTCACCTCTGTTCTTGTGAAGAAATCAAACCCACGTATACTCTCCTTTTTGATGTTTTAGGCCCAAAGAAGAGTGGACCAAAGCCATGTGTGCCACCCGTGGATCGCCTTGCTAGGACCGCGAGGGCATCGCTTGTTATTGGAAACCCAGAAGTGGGGAAGACCAAGGCAGCTGCGCACTTCTCCTGTTCCCCCTCTTGGGGGGGTGGGGGGGAGAGAATATATTGACGGACGATGGATGCTCTGAGCCGGCCAAGTGGGGATATTATGCGGCGGAATCCACAGCAAGACTACGAGCTGGTCCAGCGAGTGGGGAGCGGCACGTACGGCGATGTCTATAAGGTGAGAGCCAGAAGGGCAACAGCTTAACCCCTTTGTTTGGTGGTCAGTAGGAGAGTCACGGAGTAGCTGTCCAATCACTCTGCCTCACTTTTGGAGAGCAACAGGTGGGGTGGGGAATCTTTCTTGCAAAGCAGTATACCGTGATATACCGTTGTTACTGTGCAAACAGGGTAAACATTGAGCAGGGGGTCGTAGTCGATGACCTTTTAGGCCCCTTCCAACTCTATTATTCTATGATTCTATGATAAATCCAGAAAGTGTTCTTAAATGATGAGTCGTTACAGATCGTTCCCCTGGTTTTGCCATTAGATTGATGTTTCTTAATGCAGCCCTTGTTGTTGTTGTTCTCTCATCCCATGGCTGTCAGATAGTGCTAGAATTGGAAGAAAGGGGAGCAAGGGGAGCCTGCAAAACCGACATTCTATCCTTTGGGCATCCAAAACTCCCACCTGTTCAGAATGAATGTTAAAACTCAGGTTTGGGGACTGGCGAGATCCCGTCTTCTTGACTCAGCTCTCTGATAAACGAGGCTTCTAATGCTTGGCCAGTGTTGCCTGGTCTTATTAGGGGAGACAGGAGAATTCCCCCCAGAATGTTTCATTTTAAAGAATGTTGGATTGCTTGCTTGAGGAAAGAGGGTAATCAGACAGGGTTAGTCTGGGGGGGAAGGAGGTAATTCTCCCATTTAGAAAGTGGATTTGGAATCGGAGGGGCCCCAAATTGTGGAGGCCGGGATCATCTGTGCTCATCTAAGAAATGTACAACACGCACAAACTTTTTTTGACAAAATCAGGTCACCTTCCTCCAGTGCAATGTAAGTGATTGACCTCTGTTTTATCTTCTCTTCGTACACTTCAGTCCCTCGTGAATATACTCATTCAGACATTTGACTTGATCATATATGACTTAAGTATCACCCTCAGTTAAATGTGAGGTTTCAAGACAGCCCTTAACCATGAGGCGAAGTGATGGCTTTTTGTAGCGGCGAATTTGTGGTCCCATTAAAAGGGGCAGCAACGCAAGAGAGAAACAGATCTGACTCCTGGGGCGCACTCTCCTGCGCAAAACCCATTGAAATGAGCTGAAGCTGCGCATGAGCTGTTCGTTTTGGTGAGACCTGCACAAGGGAACACGTAGTGAATCATGCCCTATGCGAATGAGTGGGAGGAAGTGCCAGCTTGATTTTTCATCTCTGGCTCACAAATATCACGGCCCACGCTTGGGCTGGAACTGCAATCATCTGTAGCTGGAGGGTGACTGGCGGGTGTGTGTTATTGAGTGTGCATCTACGTTCTGAGAGCTTGAAAAATCCCAGGTTGTCTGGGCTCCTAGGAACGTTGTTCAAATCCATCGGAACTGTCATGTAGCCATGCCTTAACAGGGCACTGGAGAAATTATAGTTGGTAGACATGTTGCCTTTTTGACGTACCTGCCTTCAGATACTGGAGAGAGACAAATGCTGTTCCTGAGAAAGATGGGCGCTTTGTCTGTTGTCTGTCTTTGCAAAAATGTGTGCTTTGGTGGAACATCAGCTGATGCTCAAGGATCTGTGGGATCAGTGGCGCATCTCAGCTTGGCTATGGTTTGGCTGTGCACTGATACACATCCAAGCTGGGAAAACAAATGCAATTTCACTTCACTTTCTCCTTGCAGGGTCCACAGTAGCTCTCGCTTCCAACTTGGGAGTCTGCAGCGGGAGTGTGTTACACGTTCCACTGCTCCACAAACTTTTTAAAAACTTATCCTACGAATCAATTCAGTAAAGGCAGTGAAACGATTCAGCATTTGAAGCTGTGCTTATGTGCCTTGGGCTCTTAGGCTAGTCAGTAAACAGTCCTTATTAGGGATACTTGGGTTGAATCACTCTTGTGGTTGCACCGTCAATCATGATCTCTGGTGCAGGATTCCATATTCTCAGAAATGCAGTTTTCCTTTAAAAAGCAACAACAATGTCATTTTATAATCTCTCTTTTGGCTCAGAGGACACCAAGAGGTCAACCATGAGTGACTAGTGAAGTCTTGTAAGGCAGGGGGAAGCTGAGCAGGAATCATAGAATCATAGAAGAGTAGAGTTGGAAGGGGCCTATAAGGCCATCGAGTCCAACCTCTTGCTGAATGCAGGAATCCACCTTAAAGCATCCCTGACAGGTGGCTGTCCAGCTGCCTCTTGAATGCCTCTAGCGTGGGAGAGCCCACCACCTCCCTAGGTCATGGGTTCCATTGTCATACTGCTCTAACAGTCGGGACGTTTTTCGTGATGTCCAGCCGGAATCTGGCTTCCTGTAACTTGAGCCCATTATTCCGTGTCCTCCTGAACTCTGAGATGATCGAGAAGAGATCCTGGCCCTCCTCTGTGACAACTATTCAAGTATTTGAAGAGTGCTCTCATGTCTCCCCTCAATCTTCTCTTCTCCAGGCTAAACATGCCCAGTTCTTTAGTCTCTCCTCATTGGACTTAAGCCTGGTTCTCAAGATACTGTAGCAATGTGGTTGCCATTTTTGCTGGCTCTTTCCTGTGCTCTGACATTAGTGTTGGAAATGGGGGGAACATAATGGAGGTGCCAGTGGTGTGTCTTCTTTCTATACCAGCGCTGCTCCCAAGGCACAGCACTCTGGTCTCTGGCACAGCCCCAGCAGCAAGCAGGTGCAGGCCTGAGTCAGACCCTTGGTCTATCTAGTTCAGTATTGCCAACTCTGACTGGCAACAACTCCCCAGGTTTTTGCTCCAGTGGTCTTAATGATCTTAATCGAGTACGTTGCTCTAGTGATCTTAATGGTTGCATTTTTACTTTGGCGTGAACTCCCTGCATCCTTTCCTTTGGGCCCAAGTTACTCTGGACTTAATTTGATTTTAAATGGCTGTGCAACAATTTTCTTATGTGTATCAAGAAATCTCATTTTCTGAGCTGCTTTGCAGCCGAGCGATGTTTGGGATGAATCCTCTTTCTGGTCCTTTTTCCTAGTTTCTCCCCCATATCATAAACTTAAGCACAGTGTCAGGGCTTTCGGTTAAAATGCTCCTGCCTTTTGTATTCCTGACCTTCTTAACGCAGGTGGTGTTACATTTGTCTGCCTCTTGCAGGAATGTGGCATTTATAGGGCCTGGCTAAAAAGACACAAGTTTATCTCCGAGTTAAGAATAGCTTGCAAGAAGCAAAATCAGATTAAGGCAGATACACTGCTTGTACCGTGGTGCTGTTGATGGGCTCAGTTCTGCAGATGCTTATTTCTGTCCTGAAACTTCGTCCCGTCTTCACTCAGGATTGCTTATACGGCTGCTCTCCCGCCCGGCCTCAGTGTTCCTTCATCACATCTGCAATATGGATGTAATAACAGCAGCAGTGACCTGCTTTGCAGTGCTCTTGTATCTCTTCCTGGGAAGACTTAGATGCCCCTCTAGAAATGCCAAGTATGGATCTATTTGATGGCAGTGCTCCCCTTACGGAATCGTAGGCTGAGGAGGCGTGTTAGGTTATGGCAGGAAGGAGGGTTATATTATTTATTTCAAATTTCATATAGAAAAGAAAACAAAATAAACTTGAACGTAACATCTCTCCCTTCTCCCTATCTCACAGGAAATAAATGATCATATTATAACTATTACAAAATATATCATTCTTCAGATCTTAAACATTCCTTCCTTTCTTTATAGGTTGGGTGGGGGGTGGAAATTAACCAACTACAAGAGAGATACCTTTCATTATGCCAACCAAAAAGATTTAAACGCTTTGGGAATGTTATTCTCCCATTCCGACAAAGTTATATATACCATGAAGCAATGCCAGTCTGTATTAAATGTGTCTTTAGACCACGTTCCTCTTACCAATCTCAAGTTTATTGGTCAATTTCTCCATTAAGGCTACATGCCAAACCTTGCTATACTAATTTGTTTGTGTGGCGCCAGCCAGATCCTTCCAATATCTAACTATTACCAATCTGGCAGTGAACCAAAAGAGATCCTTTCAATGGCTTAAATAAAACTTTTTAATTCTCCTCTTGAAAGAATCCTAACAATGATAATGCTGGGGATTTAACAACCCTTTTCCCAGTTACCTTTGCAATTTCTTTAAATATTAAGTCCCCAAAGACTTTTATTTTAGCACAATGCCATCCCCGTATCCTAAACGTTCCACCAGTTGGGCTGAGGTTTTGGAAATGTTCGCTTCTGTGCGAAGTTATTTCTAGTGCAGTTGTCTTGGTACAACTGAGCTGTTATGCTCTTGAAGTGTGGAAGTCTGAAAGGAGCCTCAAAGTGTGTCATTCAGAAGGCCCTCTGAAAGCTTTTTTTCCCCTTCTTCTTTTGCGGCTGGATTTGACTGCAGACATTCAGCTGCGTGGGATCATCTCAGCTGATTCTGTCCCCTGCTTTTAAATCCATAGGATCTTGACTCTAGGGAGCAAAGGTCACCTGGTTTAATCCCCTCCAGACGGTGACGCCAGTCCTATGCAAGCATTCAGCATGCTCAGGTGAAGGCTCGCATTGAGCATCTCTTGTATCTCTGCTGCTGTTCCTGGAAAGGTGCCTGTTTCCCAAAGGAGCAGGGAAAGAGGAAGGGGACCTGGCAGGGTTTGGAGGGGGGAGTGGAAGGGGTGGTGCCAATGAGCGAAGCAAAGGTGGGACAGCTGCACTTCCACAGGAGGCTCCACTTCCTTCTGGCCTCAGCTGTTTCTGGTTTTATTTTTACTGCAAGTGGAGAGGTGTTTGCTGTGTTAGAAGCAGTGAAATCACCCACGTTTGCTGGCAGTGGTACAAAGTTAAATGTTTCCCCATTCCGCTAGATATAAAAGCGATAGTGTAGGTGTTCAATGACGGGCAAATTGTTTTCCACCCAAAATCTAACTTGACGGGAGCTGTCACAGCCAATTGGGTCTCCCCCTAGGCCCCCTGGCCAACTTGTCCTCTGCGATTAGAGAGGCTATCCTCTGGGGAACCATCTCACGTCCTTCTACTCGATCAGTTTTTCCATCAAGGGAGCCCTCTGTTAGGTGACTGGGTGGAGCACCTTGAAGGGCAGGTTTGAGCTTGTTCACACAATCAAGAGTTGGAGGTGATTGTCTCTGGGTTGTTCTTTGAAGTCAAGCCTACAGGAGCCAGGGAAGCCAGGCTGTGTTGGTCATGCCTCTTTGCTGGCCATCTTGGGCCATTCGCAAGTTGCTGTCAGCAGTGGGTTGCAGGTGGCGGAAAGGTGAGTTGGATGGAGTGCTGGGTCACTATGGAGGTAACCAACTGTGTCTCATGGAGTGCCTCCTTTCATCTGAAATTCCCCCCCAAGTCTTAAGATCAGCCGCTTCAGATTCCGTCTTATATGGATATACTGGATTGGGACCTGGGTGCCCTCCAAGACCCCCAAGTGCACACACCGGACCCCAGACTCTTCCTACCTCCCCCACTCCCTCTCATGGCCTTTCCCTCCTTCTGCCTCCCCCAGAGCCTTTCTTGCCTCTATGGCGTTTCCCCTCACATCACATAAGAAGAGCCCTGATGCTGGATCAGACCAAGCGTCCATCTAGTCCAGCACTCTGTTCACACAGTGGCCAACCAGCTGTCGGCCAGGGACCAGCAAAGCAGGACAGGGTACAACAGCACCCTCCCGCTCATGTTCCCCAGCAACTGGGGCACACAGTGGCCCTTCCTTCCTCCATCCCACTGCCTCATCTTTCCACCCCTCCACCACCATGGCCTTTCCTACCATCCTGCCTCCATCGCCTTTCCTTCCCTCTTGCTGTGCTCCCACAGTTTGGGATATAAGGTGAGCGCAGCAGGAGATGGGGGGGGGGATAAAAAGGGATTTTGAGTGGTGGTGGGGAAACAGGAGGAAGCAAATAGCAAGGGGGAGGAAGGGAAGCGTGAGGAGGAGGAGGAAGAGGAAGCTGTGCCCACCACATCCCCACACCAACAGCAATTTTTGATGGTGCCCGTAGACATACTCAAAGTGTGCCTACAGACGCCAAAGTGTTTGCCTACCCCGATCTAGGGCCTGCTGATAGGTCTCACCATTACATGTCCCACACGGAATAAGGCACTCTGCAATCTGTAAAAGTCAGTATTGGGTACTTTGATTGACCTAAACGCAGGAATGTATTTGGTTTGGCCAATTTCTGTTTTGCATCAGACTTTTTAAAAAGTTTTCTGTAATACATAACAAAGTCTTTCAGTCTCTAAAGGTGTTATTTTAATGTTGCTTAATCAATTCAGCTTTCAATTGCCTCTGAACTGGTTCACGCGTAACGACAACCCATTGATTAAAAACCCATAGGTTGTTGTGCATGGCAGCGCACCCGCCTATTCCACTCTTATTGTACAACCCACGATCGGTTCCTTTGAAGGCTGTGCAGCGTGATGTGCGATCTCAGGCTGCTGGGTTGTTTAGGGACCAAACAACCCAGCAGTTGACCCATGGTTTGTGGTTGAGTTAACTGCTGGGTTGTTTAGCCCCTAAACAACCCTGTGGTCTGGGTTCACATGTCCCGCTGCGCAAGCTACAAAAGATAGTGCATTGGGCCCTAAAGTGGAAGAGGTGGGTGCGCTTCAGGCAACGTATCCACTTGTGCACAACAGCCCGTTAGTTTTTACTGCTGTTTAGCCAAAACTGTAAGTTTCCTCCAAATAATCAGGCTGCTCTTAACCAGGGTTTGAAGCTGGTGACCAAACTGGATAAGAGGGAGCCTAGTTAGCTTCCTATCCAATGAACATGGGTTACCAATTAACATTGGTAACATTAACTGTGGGGATATACTTGCAAGGGACCTCATGCTCCAGGAGGGTAGTGAAGGGAAAGGGGTAGGGGAAAGAGAGCACATGATTCTGCAGTCCCCTTCCCATTCGCTTATCCAAGGTTAAGCAATCCGGAGTGTTACATGTGCTCCGGCCCAATACCGTAACAATTGCTGCATGGACACCTCAGGAGTCCTGCTCGTTTTCTGGATTTGCAGGGTTGCCGGTTGTTAGCATTAAAATCAGAAGGGTTTCTCCTTTTCAACTTGTATCTTGGCTCAACTGTTAAGGCTTTTCAATTCATTTCTGGAGTAGCTTGCGCCAGAGACCTAGCTTTTCTCTCCCCATGGCTGTGAGGGCTGGATGGGAGGAGAAGCAAGAAAGACTGGCAGGGTTATGGGGTTATGGATTGATATGAAAAGTTAGAAGAAAAAATCCTCTACTGTGTGGCTCAATTCGGACGACATATTAGGCAACGGAGAGGTAAATAACGTACTGACCGTGCTTTAGGCAGGAGGAGCTCCACAGACGACATGCTGCAGCCGGCACTGCTTGGAACCGGCAAATGCCCCGGCTGCTACGAACTTGCGGCGACCATTTTGGTTGCAGCCTTTCCTCCCTGTGTCCTCCATCCGTATCCCATCAGACACCGTGAGTTCTGCTGGCTGCATAGAGTGGCCGGGTGTTTTTGGCTGCTCTAGGCAGCAGAACTCTATTCCGAAACGGAATAGTCCATGGAGAGAGGGGGGGCAGAATTCGGACGACACTTTAAACAATGGGGCTTTGGGCTAAACAGCGTGCAAGCCCGTTGTTTCGCTCCGTTGTTTAAAGTGCCTGATTAACATACTGTCAGTTGTGTGTGCGTTGTGTGTTGCCCTCCAAATGACACAATAAGCAACACAACTGACGATTGTTCCCCCTCTCCTCCGTTGCCTAATGTGTCATCCGAATTGAGCCTGTGTGTATGTGTGTTCAAGTTACATATATGGTTTCTTTAAATATTGTTTTCTTTGTTTTTAAACTAGTTCTTTGTCCAGCTGGACATCAGGAAAAACTTCTTGACTGTTACAGCAGTTCGACAATGGAACCCATGACCTAGGGAGGTGGTGGGCTCTCCCACCCTAGAGGCCTTCAAGAGGCAGCTGGACAGCCATCTGTTAGGGATGCTTTAAGGTGGATTCCTGCATTGAGCAGGGGGTTGGACTCAATGGCTTTAGAGGCCCCTTCCAACTCCACCATTCTATGATTCTATGATTCTATACTGACCTTCATTATCAAATTGTAGGACACTGTATAAAATGCATTAAAATAGCAGTTAAAATAAAATACGAAGATTAAAAACAGCAACAAAGAAAATCTACCAAGCTAGGTATTAAAACCAGCAAATGCCAGGGGATGCAGTACAGTGGGGAGAGGATTTCAAAGGCAGGAAGCCATCACTGGAAAAAACATGCACCATACCTCCAAGTCAGCGTTGCAAATAAGTCTACGAATGTTACTATTACATTTATTTGAAACATTTTTCGGCCGCCTTTCAGGGCAAAGCCCTCACAAGGCAGCTCACAATAAAATACATAAAATATTACAAGCAATAAAACAGCAATTAAAATAATAAAACTAGCAGGAACAGCAATAGCAGCAATAATAACAATTACAGCAATAACAGTACCCATCATGCGAAGACCATAGTAAAATAAAATGTTTTAAAGGCCTTCTTGAAAGCCTGCAAGGAAG
Source organism: Anniella stebbinsi (assembly GCA_029215795.1). Lineage (NCBI taxonomy): Eukaryota > Metazoa > Chordata > Lepidosauria > Squamata > Anniellidae > Anniella > Anniella stebbinsi. Next base: position 369,965,147 of record JARDYH010000001.1, read on the forward strand.
GTGCATGGCGGACCTCCGATGGGAGTTTGTTCCAGAGGTGTGGGGCCACTGCTGAGAAGGCCCTTTCCATGTGGACACGCACCTCCCATTGTCTGCCTGTCCCCAGCTATATCTATGTTCAGTGATTTGTGTTCTGAAAAGGGGGTGGGTATCAACATCTTTTGGAATGCTCCTCTGCCTTGACTGCTCCAAGTTATTTGCACTTCACGCTTTCTTCTAGGTCAGGGATGTTGAGCCTACAAATCTGGCCCTCTAGTGTCCCCCAGATGGATAATAAAAAACCGAAATTTAATTTATTTCATACTGGATGTTGAGGAATTCTGTTGTTACCCTACCCTGTCATTAGAAGAACGGCAAGGGGGTGTGTTAAAAGGTTTGGGGCAGAAGACCTGTTGGTTTAAGCGTGTGCAGCAGTTGTGCCCAAATCATGGTGTTTGACTCAACATCTCTTGCGTAATGTTTTCAGATTGTTCCAAGCATTTCCCTGCGGTCTACACATGGTGACGGCATTGTATATGCACATTTTGCAACATTTAAGCTTAACTGTTGCCTGGAAATATTTCTGTGGGTCATTGGGCAATTGTAAACCCCCAGGTTTACAGGGTGGGAAACCCTCCTTCCTTACCCCTGTTTCACATCTTTCCACTACCCCAACTCAGGAGAGGCCATATCACCCAAATTTCTTGGTGCCCTCTAGATGTTTTGCACTACAGTTCCCAGCATTCCTGACCATAGGCTGGAGCGGACGGGTGCTGAAGTCCAAAAAGAGCTGCAGGGCAACAGTTTGGGGAAGGCTGATTTAAACAATGCAAACAAAGAGTCAGATGTGCTCAAAGAGAGAGAGAGAGAGAAGTGAAAGGAAAAATGAGTTAATCCGAAGACAATAAGAATGAGACAGATGTATGCTTAAGGCCAAAACAGGCATTACTTTGATGGCATGGTTAGCAACCTTGTCTGGGTTTTAGACATGAATAAATAAATAGACGTGGAAGTGGGGGAGCAGTTCTTGCCAGAATTACAGCTTGAGCAGAGGGGAGCTTTAACCTTTCCCCACCCGTCCATGATCCTGGCTTCACTGGCTGCCAGTCCAGGTCTGGGCCCAATTCAAAGTGCTGGTATTAACATTTAAAGCCCTAAATGGCTTGGGGCCAGGTTATCTGAAGGAACGCCTCCTCCCATATGTACCTGCCCGGACCCTAAGATCATCCTTGGGGGTCTTTCTCCGTGAGCCCCTGCCAAAGGAAGTGAGGCAGGTGGCTACTAGGAGGAGGGCCTTCTCTGCTGTGGCACCTCGGCTGTAGAATGAGCTCCCTAGAGAGGTTCACCTGGCACCTACATTATACTCCTTTAGACGCCAAGTGAAGACCTTTTTATTTTCACAGTATTTTCACAGTTCTTCAGTTTGATTTTTAACCTTGCTGTTTAAATTTGTATTTTAAATCCCTATTAATTTCTGCATGGCTGCGATTTTTATCCTGGTTGTGCTTTTATACTGTATTTTAAATTATGTTTTTATACTGTCTTTGTTTTATATTTTGAATGGTTTTTATGGTTTTAATTTTTGTAAACCGCCCAGAGAGCTCCGGCTATTGGGTGGTATAGAAATGCAATAAATAAATTAATAATAAAATCCTGACGAAAATCCCCCCTCCATACAGCAGCAATAAAGCAATTGATGTATATGTCCTCAATTTGTGGTTCACAACCTTGGCAGCCCCCTAACACCTCTGTAATCTCTTGGGAGGCCGATATGGAAGATGAGGCTACCAGTGGCTACTAGGCCTGATGGCTATATGCTACTTCTGGAATCAGAGGCATTATGCCTAGGTATGCACAGCTGTTGGTGGGGACCATGAGCGGGAGGGAGCTATTGTACTCACTTCCTGCTTGTAGCTCTCCCAGAAGCAGCTGGCGGCCACGGTGTGAATACAACGCTGGGCTAGCTGGGCCCTTTGTCTGATCCAGCAGGGCTCTTCTAATGTTCTTGTGATAGGCTATGAGTATAGAGAAGTCCAGGGTGCATTTTTCAAGAGGTGATGCTGTGACATCCACCCCTCCTTTTACCCAGGCTTTCCCCTATTATCCCTTCACGCCTAGGATCATAAGCCTAAGGAGTGGGGCATCACCGCCAAATCAGCTGTACCCACTGACTTAGCTAACTTTTTACTGAGCCACCATTAACGCCAAGTGTGTCGAATTTACCACTGCTACGGTTTTGAGGAAGTGAGTGCTGTCTATTATGTGTTCATGTATGAGGTTGTGTAAATGAAGACTGATCCAGCACGTGGATTTAGCTCAGTAACATAAAAAAGAAGTTTATTATTTACACAGATGTTGTTTCGGTGTTATAGATGTTATTATTATTTATATACCCCACTAAATCCTCCTTCCCATCATGTTTAAAAGCTTTCCATCACTTTTAAAAGAGGCAGTGGTAAGGCTGCTTCTAAAAAAGCCCTCCCTGGATCCCCTGGACCTTAATAACTACAAGCCAGTATCAAATCTTCCATTTTTGGGCAAGGTGATCGAGAGAGCAGTTGCCTTTCAACTCCAGGCAGTCTTGGATGACACTGATTTTCTAGACCCATTCCAAACCGGCTTCAGGGCAGGATACGGAGTTGAGACCGCTTTGGTCGCCTTAGTGGATGATCTACGCCTTAGTACTGACAGGGGGAATGTGTCCCTGCTGGTACTCCTGGACCTCTCAGCGGCTTTCGATACCATCGACCATGGTATCCTTCTGGAGCGCTTGGGGGAATTGGGAATCGGGGGCACTGTGCTTCAGTGGTTCCGATCCTATCTCTCGGGCAGGTTCCAGATGGTGATGCTTGGGGATAGCTGCTCTTCAAAAAAGGAGTTGCTATGTGGTGTACCACAAGGTGCCATCCTTTCCCCAATGCTGTTTAACATTTACATGAAACTGCTGGGAGAGATCATCCAGAGGCATGGGGCGGGGTGCTATCAATATGCTGATGACACCCAAATATATTTCTCTATGCCTTCGACAACATCGTCAGCTAAGGATAGTGTGTCTCCTCTGAATTATTGCTTGGAGGCGGTAATGGGCTGGATGAGGAAAAACAAACTGAAGCTGAATCCAGACAAGACGGAGGTGCTCGCTGTCAAAGGCCCCAACCTGGGTTTGGAGGTGTGTCAACCAGTTCTGGATGGGGTTACACCCCCCCGAAAGACTGTGTTCGCAGCTTGGGGGTAGTCCTGGATCCGTCGCTCCAGATGACAGCTCAGATTGATGCGACGGCCAGGAGTGCCTACTATCAGCTTCGGCTGATACGTCAGCTGCACCCCTTCCTAGAGTTGGAAGACCTAAAGACGGTAGTGCACACACTGGTAACTTCGAGGCTCGACTTCTGCAATGCGCTGTACATAGGGCTACCTTTGTGCCTTGTCCGGAAACTTCAACTTGTTCAAAATATGGCAGCCAGGTTGGTCACCGGTACACCTGGGGTGACCACATTACACCAGTTTTAAAATCACTTCATTGGCTGCCAGTCAGTTTCCGGGCGAAGTATAAAGTGTTGGTTATTACCTTTAAAGCCCTACATGGTTTGGGCCCAGGCTACCTGCGGGATCGCCTTCTCCCATACAATCTGCCCCTCACCCTTAGGTCCTCTGGGAAGAACTTACTCAAGCCAGCCAGAACTAGGCTGGCGAGTGTTACCCAGAGGACCTTCTCTTCCATCGCTCCCAGACTATGGTCTGCCAGAGGAGATTAGACAAATTAGCAGTCTTCATGAATTTAAGAGAGTCATGAAGACTGCTCTCTTCCGGGAGGCCTATCCGGATGAATTTTAAGATGTTTTAATGATGTATTTTTTTTCTTGTTTTTGAAATTTTTAATTGTTTGTGATTGTTGTATTTTATATTGTTGTTGTTCCCCGCCTCGATCCGGTGAGAGGCAGGTTATAAATAATAATAATTATTATTATTATTATTATTCCCCAACTAAGATGGTGCTCTGCTGAGCTCCAAACCCTTTCTGCCCTCAAAACTAACTGCCCAAACAGAAAAATAAACCCTCCTGTGACATCACTCGCCCCCCTCCTGGTAGAACTCAAACAACCAATCACAAACAGGTCCCATCCTGCTCACAGTTAACCATACCTCTACATACAGTTCCTGCAAAACTAAATGCATTCACCTGTTATAGCAGGTGACTCTAGCAAGGTGTCCAGAGCACAGGCTTGTCCTGTTTTCTTGGATGAGTTTTAGTTGATACAGCTCGAGGATGTTGACAAGGTGCTTGGACAGGTTCATGCAAGCACCCCTGTATTGGATCCTTGCCCCTCTTGGCTAATAAAAGCTAGCAGGGATGGAACAGCCGGCTGGGCCAGGGAAGTTATTAATGCCTCTCTGCGAGAGGGAGTGGTTCCAGGCCGTTTGAAAGAGGCGGTAGTGAGACCACTCCTGAAGAAATCTTCCCTGGACCGGGAAAATCTTAATAATTATAGGCCGGTGGCAAATGTTCCATTCCTGGGCAAGGTCCTTGAGCGAGTGGTTGTGGGCCAGCTCCAGACACTCTTGGATGAGACCGATTATCTGGATCCATTTCAGTCTGGCTTCAGGCCTGGCTTTGGCACGGAAACAGCCTTGGTCGCCCTGTATGATGACCTATGTCGGGAGAAAGACAGGGGGAGTGTGACTCCGTTGATTCTCCTTGATCTCTCAGCGGCTTTCGATACCATCGACCATGGTATCCTTCTGGGACGACTTGCTGAGTTGGGAGTGGGAGGCACGGCATTGCAGTGGTTCCGCTCCTACTTGGCGGGTCGGCTCCTGAAGGTGGTGCTTGGGGAACATTGCTCGGCCCGTGGACTCTCCAGTATGGGGTTCCACAGGGGTCAGTCTTGTCTCCCATGCTGTTCAACATTTACATGAAACCATTGAGTGCAGTCATCCAGAGTTTTGGAGTGCGTTGTCATCAGTACGCTGATGACACGCAGCTCTACTTCTCCTTTTCATCTTCATCAGGTGAGGCTGTGGATGTGCTGAACCAGTGCCTGGCTGCAACAGTGGACTGGATGAGGGCTAATAAACTGAAACTCAATCCAGACAAGACTGAGACGCTGTTAGTGGGTGGTTCTGCTGACCGGATGGAGGGTCTTCAACCTGTTCTGGATGGGGTTGCACTCCCCCTGAAGGAGCAGGTTTGTAGCTTGGGGGTTCTCCTAGAACTAACTCTGTCACTTGAGGTTCAGGTGGCCTCGGTGGCACAGAGTGCCTTCTACCAACTTCGGTTGGTGGCCCAGCTATGCCCCTGTCTGGACAGGGATAATCTGGCTTAAGTTGTCCATGCTCTGGTAACCTCCAAGTTAGATTACTGCAATGCACTTTACGTGAGGCAGCCTTTGAAGATGGTTCGGAAGCTGCAGCTTGTGCAAAATGTAGATTGATAACAGGAACCAGAAGGTTCAAACATATTAGACCAACTCTGGCCCGCTTGCATTGGATGCCTTTACATTTCCAAGCCCAATTCAAAGTGCTGGTTTTAACCTATAAAGCCTTACATGGCTTGGGATCACAATACCTGATGGAACGCCTCTCCCAACACAAACCTACCTGTATACTACGATACACATCTAAGGTCCTCCTCCGGTTGTCTACTCTGAGGGAAGCTTGGAGGTTGGCAATAAGGGACAGGGCCTTCTCTATGGTGGCCCCCCTATTGTGGAACGATCTCCTCTACGAGGCCTGCCTGGCCCCAACATTGTTATATTTTCAGCTCCAGGTCAAGACTTTCCTTTTCTCCCAGGCATTTAACAGCGTATGTTGTTGTTGTTGTTTGACCCAGATTAGTTGTTTTAAGTGGATATTGTATTTATAACCTGTTTTTATGCTCTTTATGGTTTTAAATTTTGTATATTTGTTTTTAATGTTTAATGTTTTTAATTTTTGTAAACTGCCCAGAGAGCTTCGGCTATGGGGTGGTATATAGATGCAATTAATAAATAAATACGATAAAACCGATTAACATAACAAGCAAGTGATTTTTTGTCACAGATGCCATTAACAACACATTTTGGTTTTATTTTGAATTGAAATGTATTAGTGTTAAGAGCACTTGGTGATAAAAAAACCCACACCTGTTTGTATGAATGTTTCATACAAACTTTGATTCCATTTGAGTTTTAGAGTGGACAAAATCTGTGAACGCTTCTTGCAAACATAGGCTCAGCTTTATAGACACGATACTAGCCCCCCAAAAATGGACTATCTTGCCAGCCGCACATACCTGTATTAGTCATGTGTGACCTTAGACTGGGGAGTGGGGTTCTGGGAAAGGCAACACAAGGGAAACCTTTAAAGAGTTTCCCTTGTGGCTTGCCTGGAGGAAATTCTTTCTTGCCAGAGACGACCACCTTATTGTTGCCTTGCTCTACAGCGGTCTTCTGGGTGGTGGTGGTGAGAATTCAGCCCTGTCAATCCTTTTATACCTGTTTCCCAATGAGCTTTACTGCTGAACTTGTTCCTCTTGCAGCGAATGTGCCCAGCAGGCAGTTACATAATGGATCTGAATTCAAATTGCTCTCAGATTGCTGGCTTTGGCCGTTGGCCTGCGCCGTTCCTTTGCAGAGAGAGAAGGCCTTCCCTCTGCTTGGTTCTTGACGTCACCCAAGTGCCTGTTGGAGCCTGCAGCTTACCAGGTTGTAACTGGGTCAGGAGTTACCTGATTATTTTGCTGGAAGGTGTAATAAGATTTTCATCAAGGGCATTTGCAAAGGGACACTAATGACTTTTTAAGAAGCTGCTGTGTGGTGAAAGTGGCAATGTGGCGCATGAGCTAGCATATGCTGAGCTTAGATGTGGCAGGTTGGGACCGAGTGGCAATTCGACCCTAGAGGGACAATTGCTCTCATTCAGAATAAGGCAGTGTAATATATTCAAATCGTTGCCTGTTCTTGAACTCCTTGGAGAAAGGATACGATTTCAACAAAAAACTTCGAACTGGTCCAGTTCTTACGTAAAGACGACAACCCAGGAACAGGCTGTGTTTGGGAATCTCTGAGCTGTGTTCTTTTATGATGCAACCGCTGCAGTTGTCCCTTTTAATTATTTACTACTTTTTTGGTGACGTTTTTATCCCGCCTGCTAATCAAGACCTCTGGGCAGTTAACAAAACTTGTAAGTCACTTAAGATACAAGATCCAATCCAATTACAGGACAAAATGAATTTTTAAACAGTTTTAATACAAGATCAACTTGACTAGCAAAACCAGCGTGAAATCAATCTGGGTACCGGTCAAGTAGCTTTCCAGATGTGTGCAACGGATCTTCTGTTCCAGTCCTACTGCTTGAGAACCAGAAGGGAATGCTAATATGACATCAGGAATGTTGATGTTCAGAAACCAGTGGGGGAATATTTCAGCCACACCCACCAGACATTCTGTCAATGACCTTAAGGTGGCCATCCTTGAGCAGAAGAATTTCAAAGACAGATAGTGATGTGAAATTGGTGAAGTGGAATTCACCAAGAGATTCTACTCTGTTTCCTGTGGCTTGAATAAGGATTAAGGTTGGTTTTTAAAAAAATCACACTATGTATATTAATCACCTCACCATTGCAATGATGTCCAACAACATTTTGTGAATGGCAACCATTAAGATAATTATCACTGTCTGTCCTTTTTGCATTTCTGTTCCCTGCGACCACACAGTTTATAACCTTACCCCCCGCACGTGTATATAAATCTACCAATTTGAGGTTAATGCGTCATGCGTACGGTGAAGCGGAAGTGTCCGTGGAAGCTCATGTCAGAATAAAATTGTTAGTCTTTCAGGTGCTGCAAGACTCCTTGTTGCTTTTGCTGTAGCAGACTTCACACGGCCGCCGATCTGGAAATTAGAAACTTAGGAAGCTGGCTTCTACTCAGCCAGGCCCTTGGTCGGCCTAACTCATTCCTGTTGACATTGAATGGCAGTGTCTGTCCAGGGTTCCAGGCAGGATTCTTTCCTAGCCCTACCTGGATGTGCCGGGGGTTGAACCTGGGACCTTCTTTGTGCAAAGCGTGTGCGCTACCCACTGAATGTGGCCCTTCCCATATATAGATGTAAACCACCTAGAGAGCTTCGGCTATGGGGTGGTATTTAAATGTAATTAATTATTATTATTAGTAATAGTAATAATAGAATTATAGAATAATAGAGTTGGAAGGGGCCTGTAAGGCCATCGAATCCAACCCCCTGCTCAATGCAGAAATCCACCTTAAAGCATCCCTGACAGATGGCTGTCCAGTTGCCTCTTGAAGGCCTCTAGTGTGGGAGAGCCCACAACCTCCCTTGGTCATGGGTTCCATTGTCATACTGCTCTAATAGTTAGGACGTTTTTCCTGATGTCCAGCCAGAATCTGGCTTCCTGTCACTTGAGCCCATTATTTCGTGTGAGCCCATAGATACATGTATAGTACAGATGATGAGTTTGTAGGGCTGGGAGTAGAACAGGTGGCACGAAAAGCAACCGCTGTCATTGCCAGACTCTCTGGGCTAGGCTGGGATGAGGGGCAGCGATATCTTAAAACCTTTCAGATAGCTTGGTTTGCTTTTGCCCCTGGAATCAGAATTGGAAACCAGAATCAAGCCATGGCTTGGAATTCTGCTTTGCAGGGCAAGTACAGGCCACAGATTGCTGGTTCAAATGTTAATGGCAATCTATGGTTTGTGTTAAAGGGAAATAACTATCTGAATCTGGTTTGGAGAATCAAAAACATCACCTGTTTGGGGCAGGTTACTAGGCTTAGTTTTCCAGGACTCAAATCATAAGGTTCCCAACCTGAGATGGGAGTGGAGTGTCCTCTCTTCCAACTCCGACATCCACTTCACCTTCCTGATTTCTGTAGACTTTCTATCACTGCAAAGAATCCTGCCTGGAGCCAGTTGATATTTATGCAATTTTGCTATTTTCCTTTGACTTCCTGACCTGATTCCCAGTTCAGTCAAAGTTGTGCTCTCTCTCTCTCTCTCTCTCTAGCCTAGTGTGCTGTGCTGGTGTTAGCTGGTTTTCTAGCAAGTGTTGGAATTGCACATTGTCAGCAGTAACTGTAAAAAAAACCACATTGAAAGTCCGCATTCTGCAAGTTGGTAACACTCATTTTTCTGCGCAGCGATAGAGCACACACCTTGCATGTAGAGGGTCCCAGTTTCAATTCTTGGTGGCTCCATTGAGAAGATCGGGTAATGGGTGATGAGAAAGGGACCCCTCTCTGTCTGAAATCCTGAAAAGCCACTAACAGTTAAAATAGACAGAACTGGCCAGGTTAGGTATGCGGTTAGATGCGCTGGACTCCTGCTGTTTCCAGCGCTTCTGTGCCCTTTCATTAATGTGCAAGAAATGGTGTTTGAAAAGGAGCATGGAAAACCTCACTGTATAGAAAAGGAATCCTTTTGGAGGGAAGAGATGCATCTAGTCTAGACATGTTTAACCAGCTGGCTTTATTCCACTGGAGTTCTGAACTCCTGGAATGGCCAAATCAATTGTTGATCGTCCCTGGAAGCAGAGCATGTTCTGCTCCTAAGCCCCTTCCGATATGGCTGGCTTAGTTCAGTTTTGCAAGCTTTGGGACTAAATTTGCTGTGTTCTGGGTTTTTTTGTATTGCCACTTCGTACATTTTAAAATGACTTTTTCAAGATTTAAATGACTTCCGTCATGCTTCTCAATTGGTATTTTTATGTCAGTTTTACCTGTTTTATGAGCCCTTTCTTAGGCTGAAAGGCAGGATATGAGGCTTAAAATAATAATAATAATAAATTCTTCTGCTGGAATTTGCACCACCCTGAAAGTCTCTTACGGTTTTAGGTGTTTTTTTTCCTTGTTTGCTCTCTCCTGTGCTGAAGAAGACAAACCTGTTTGGGGAGAGTGTGAATCTGACAGAAGTTCAAGAATTTGGTTCCTCTTTCTCTATACCACCATAAACACGTTTCTGGATGGCAATCCTTACCCGTGGCAGAGACAATGATGTGTCCCCCTCCCCTCCCCCCACAATTGCATTCCACATAAAACTGCTTCTTGACCACACATGGGGGACAGCCAGCTAGCAGCCCATGAGCTATACCGGGGCCCCGAAAGCAACTTTCTGTTTCCTGGTAGCCGAACCAAATTTTAATCACGGGGTGGTTAAAAACATAGACACGTTGTGCACAATTTCCCTTGTCAGGAAAAGAAGCGATGGAAGGATTCCATGCATCTGTTATTGATTTGTTGACTTGGGTGAGTTCTGGAAAGGCAAAATCCAAGCGCAAACCTGTCTCTTCAGGGGATGACTCCAGAAGCCCACATGGTCATCAGCCCCTGACCTTGTGCCAGCCGGATGTGCTCCACATCTATTGAGGCCTTTCTTCCTATCCTTATTCTAGAGCAGGATTTTGAACCTCAGGCCACTTGGAGAATGGCTGTAGATCAGCCATAGAGCTCCTGATTGATTCTCAGAAAGTCCCACGTTCAATCCTTGGGATCTCCAGGGGAGGGCTAGGGAAGGACCCTGCCTGTAACCCTGCAAGCCTGCCGGTCAGTCTAGACAGTGCTGGGCTAGATGGACCAAGAGTCTGGCTCAGTCTACGGCAGGCCCACGGACCAAATCTGGCTCCCTTCTCTCCCCCTAACTGATCATTTGGTGGTTTCCTGGCTTTTGCACAGTTTTTCCTCCCATTCTAGACGGTTGAAATGCCTCTCCTAAGTCTTTAGTTCCTGGCAATCCCATGAAGCTGATTGGTGGGAGATTCAGGACAGATCAAAGAAGTCCTTCACACAGCCCATAGTTAAACTATGGAATTCACTGCTACAAGATGAGGTGATGGCCACCAATTTGGATGGCTTTTTAAAAGGGGGTTAAATAAATTCCTGGAGGAGAAGGCTCTCAAGGTCTACTAGTTCTGATGGCTCTGTGTAACCTCCAGTATCTGAGGCAGTAAGCCTATATGCACTAGTTGCTGGGGAACATGGGTGGGAGGGTGCTGTTGAATCCGTTTCCTGCGTGTGGGTCCCTGGTCGACAGCTGGTTGGCCACTGTGTGAACAGAGTGCTGGACTAGATAGACCCTCGGTCTGATCCAGCATGGCTCTTCTTATGTTCTTAAGAGCTTTAAACTGCAATATGCCCCTCCCTTTCATCTTTGGCCCCACCCACCACTGGGATGCAGCCCCCCCCCCAATGCCCGAGAGGTTCCAAAGTGGTATGTGGCCCTCGGTCTGAAACAGGTTCAACAGCCTTGTTTTAGAGCTTTAAGATCCATGATTGGGCCGGATTGCTCCAGCCCACGATGGGAGAATATTCTGGCCTCTTGAGAATACAGAAAGTGTTTCAAGTACGTAGTCTCTGTCTTGTGATTCTTGATGGCGCATCTCCTGTTCTTAAACAGACGTGTGAGTGTAATCACCTTTGTGGCCAAGGGGAAGAGAGGGGTCCCAAGTTTCAGTGGAAAATGTCCTGTCCTCAGACTTTCCTTAGTAGTCTGAGTGGGTGGTGTTGGCGTTAGACTACATGAGGAGTCATAGCTCATGCAGAAGGCCCCAGGTTTGATCCCCGGGGTCTCCAGGTAGGGCTAATAAAGAATCCTGCCTGAAACCATGGAGAGGCACTGCTGCTAGTCAGGGTCGGCAGTACTGACTTAGATGGACCAAGGGACCGACTCAGTATAAGGCAGCTTCCGGTGTTCCTATGTACATGGACAAAAAAATCCAGCTTTCAGTCTTTTGGGAAAGTACTTTTAACTATTTTGATCCCACCTCCCAATAAGTGAGGCTCATGCATCTTTATGTATCTAGAAGATCTCCCCCCACACTATATTTATAGCTAGTGGGGGTTCTTTTTCTTTATTTCTGTGTGTCTTCCTCTCCCCCCCCCCCCAATGAGGGCATGTTTTTTCTTTCCATGAAAAGGAGCCTGAACGGGTCGGTTCAGAGAGAGAAATCCCTTTTAATGGTTGGAGTCTGTAAAGTCTCTGTTTAGGCAGTGTTTTCTGAGAAGCCCAAATACCCGTCAAGATAATGGAGCCTGCCACCGCTTTCTCTCCCCAAGCTCCAGCTGGGTAAGTGCATAGAATCCACAATGCCCTCTGGCTGCTTTAAAAATAAAAGGACTCTGAATGCTACAAAAGACGGTTGGGTTGTCTGTCCCCCACTCCACACACACTTTTTTGGCAGCTAGAGCTGGCTTCGGCTTTGCTTTAAGGCCTTGTGGGATCAGACACCCAGTAAGGGAATACCGTTGGGTGGTGAAGTATTGTAAATCGTCCTGCCCGTCGTACCGGGTGGGGGTGGGGGTGCTGGAGTGTATGCTCTGTGTGTCTTTAATGATCCTGCGCCAATACAGGATTCTGTAGTGGAGAAAGAGCTGGAAGTCCTAGCAGGATTGGGACTGGGGTTAAGAGCAATCACAGCCCAGGGCGGTCCCAGGCAGGGCCTTGGGTGGGATCCAGATTGCAATATTGCAGTACTCAAGATTGGATCAGAAGCAGAGTTGGTTTGTAAGGTGAGGCTTTGAGCCAACTAGTTCAACTGAAGGGGGTTTAGAACTGGGTCGTAGAGAAGCCGCAGGTGAAGAGGTGAGGAAGTGAGCAGACTGGGATGGCAGCAGGCTGATAGGTAGCAACATCTGGAGAAAAGCAAGCGAGCCACACAGACAAGCTGGACACAGATGCTTTTTAGGCCAGGGGTAAGCAGATGTTAGATATGGATCTACTAAGCACCATGACTTGCAATATTTGTGTATTTCATCAGCAAAGCTTTCTGGCTCTCAGTAGTTTAACAACAATAAAACAAAAATCCACCCAGCTCTCCAAAACTAGGCTATAAGTACCCTTGAGAACTCAGATGTAGATTTGTCTGGGCAGGTTATCCCACAGTATGGCTTACAGCAGGGGTGGGCAACTCCGGAACCTCTCATCAGCCCCCTCCCCATTTGCAGTGCCGGCTAGAGCTGATGGGAGTGTAGGCTAAAATTTATTTATTTATTTATTTACTGCATTTCTATACCGCCCAATAGCCAAAGCTGTCTGGACGGTTTACAAAAATTAAAAAAATAAAAACCATTAAAAATATAAAACAACAACAGTATAAAGACATAATTTAAAATACGGTATAAAAGCACAACCAGGATAAAAACTGAGCAGCCATGCAGAAATTGATAGGGATTTAAAATACAAATTTAAATAGCGAGGTTTAAACATCTGGAGGGCCACAAGTTGCCCATCCCTGGCTTACAGGACGGGGTTGGACTCGGTGGCCTTATAGGCCCCTTCCAACTCTGCTGTTCTATGATTCTATAATTAGCTCCACTCTCTGAGGCATTGGCTTGCATTGCTGCCCTTCTCTCACTGTGTTGAACTTGGGTCTTGGGTTCTAGTTTAAAACACAGTGTTGATCACACGAGGCTGAAGTTGGGGTTCCCCTGCTTTAGGCAAAGCTCCGGAGGCATTTATATCAGCCATCCCGAACCAGGTGCCCTTGGACTGCAACTCCCAGCATCCTCCATCCAGCATGGCCAAGGATCCAATGGACTGTTGAGGGGTAGAGCGGAGAAGAATGCCGGTACAGTGCCTTCTTCCTTCACAATGGGCCCCGAAGCCCAGTGCTATCTGGGGGGAAAAGCAGCCTTGCTTTTTCATCTTCTTTAACTTAACAGGGGAAAAGGGGCAGAGAGCAATTGTCCAGAAGTCTGAACGAGACTTGGCTTGGATTTTGTTGGTCAGGGTCTGAACATTGCCAACTAAGCTAGAATCTCTGCCAAGGAATCTATCCAAGGAAAGGATAATTCTGAAAACAGAAGGAAGTATGCCAATTATCTCAGTTCACACGTTAGAGGATTATAAGTGTGCAGGAAACACAGGGTTGCGTTGGTCGCTTGTACCCGCTCTACTACTCACCTCCCCTTTCTGATGGGGAAAGTCTGCAGTGAGGGCGGAGCCATGTTCACCCTTTACGGAACAGCTTCTCCAGAGAGGTTCACGGGTGGTATTTTCGTCTGAATTAGAGCCGTTAAAGTGACAGCCCAAACTTCTCGCTTTTAATGGCATTCCACTCTAGGTTGGGAGCAGGCAGGATAGGGACCTGCTTTGTCGCTTCCTGCCACAGGCTAACTGTTAACCTGCCAGGTTGACTATTACATCCCTTGGCAACAAGGAAAAGGGCCTTTTCAGTGGTGGCCCCCAAATTATGGAATGATCTCCCCGATGAGGCTCGCCTGGCGCCAACATTGTTATCTTTTCGGCGCCAGGTCAAGACTTTCCTCTTCTCCCAGGCATTTAACAGCATATGATGAGGGTTTTTGTGTTTTTGTGTTTTTGTGTTGAACAATTAAAACACCAATATACAAAATTTAAAAGCATAAAGCATAAAAACAAGTTAAAATTACAATATCCTTCTGGGTCAAAGCACAACAACAACACATCTTAGTTCATCTTAACTGTTTTAAATAGTGCATGTAGTCCAGGCCCATCAGTTCTATCATTTGTGTCTTAATTCTAGGGTTGCTGTGAGTTTTTGTATTTAGGCGTTTGATTTTATGGTCTAAATATTTGTTGTTTTGAATTTGTTTTTGTGTTTCTTTTTTTGTAAGCCTCCCAGGGAACGTTTATGTTATGGGGTGGCATACAAATGACATAAATGATGCATTTTATTTGCTTATTTTTTTGCATGCCCATGTTCACACTACTCAGGTGCAGGATTTGTATCGTACATAGAATTCAGCATTTTGTGTTTGGTCAATAGAGCTTTGAAGGTGAGCATGAAGGCATGTGGGCAAATCCTCAGAAAGGCCATCAGCCACCAGCCAGGGGTTGGTGCTTCAGGGCTGTGCCCCTCCCTGCGGCCAGCAGAATTAAGCAACGGTTGATAGAGATCCTGCTGAGCCCAATTCAGCCTTCCCCAACCTGGTAGACTGGCTGGGGGATTATGGGAGTTGTAGTCCATCACATGTGGAGGGCATCAGGTTGGGGAAGGTTGGACTGATTTCTTCAGGAGGACAAAGGTGGATTTGTATCCCTTAAGTATTTCCGATAGAGAGAGATGATTATTAGGGGAGAGTGTGTATATTTCTGATTGCTGAAAATGGAAATCCCACGGCAATAAGCTGGTTTGCCAACCTTTTGCCTGGCAGGGCCACTACTACTACTTCCCCAGAACCCTCTGCAATTTATTTTGTATTCGATACCAGACATTAGAGGCAGACGATTCAATGGGGCGATAGCTCCTGGGAGATAGGTTGTTTGAAAACCAACGGCTTATTCTACCAACCAAAGCTTGAATCTCTACAAATTATCCATTGCTGTAGATCTGCTTCCTTGCAATCCCTTACTTTTCTTTTGAGCTTTTTTATGGTCATGTTTTTATTTTTATTTTTTTTAAAAAGGGGGGAGAGAGAAATTGGCTTTATCACTTGCAGAGGACTGAATGTACCCTGCTTTGGCACAGATGTTATGTACTTCCTGCAGGCAGGGAAGGAAGCAGCTGTCTTCCTGGTTTTTAAGGTGACCCTCGTGGTCCTTTCACCCCATTGAGCTGTCAGGGAGGCAGCGCGGGATTGGGGTGTGTCTGTGTGTGTAGGGGGCGACCCAGAAGGCCAGGCTGGAATGTGGAAAATTGCAGACGAAAGAGCCGGAAGGCGGACAAAGTTTCTTCTACAATGATTTTTCAACAGTCGCGCTGCAGTGAGAGTGGCGATAAACCCACTAAGGTTGTTCCGAAGTGTTTACCATAGCACCGCAAACAGGGAGATTACTTTAAACACTGGGATGCAGAACCATTTGCACACTGAAAATGATGTCCCCATCAGCGCTGTGCCTTCAAAGCTCTGTACAGTGAAAGAGCTGACTCCGGCTTTATTTTAAAAGTGCGGATACTGCTCCACGTGTCGAGCCAAAGGGCTCCTTGTGGGATCTGGGCTTGCATTGTGTGGTGGGCTTGCACGTTATTTAAGCACAGGGGACTGAGAAATGTGGATGATTTGGTTTTCTCAATTAGAACGTTTAAAATGACGTCTGAATTAGAGCCGTTAAAGTGACAGCCCAAACTTCTCGCTTTTAATGGCATTCCACTCTAGGTTGGGAGCAGGCAGGATAGGGACCTGCTTTGTCGCTTCCTGCCACAGGCTAACTGTTAACCTGCCAGGTTGACTATTACATCCCTTTGCAACAAGGAAAAGGGCCTTTTCAGTGGTGGCCCCCCAATTATGGAATGATCTCCCCGACGAGGCTCGCCTGGCGCCAACATTGTTATCTTTTCGGCGCCAGGTCAAGACTTTCCTCTTCTCCCAGGCATTTAACATATGATGAGGGTTTTTGTGTTTTTGTGTTGTTGTTATGCTTTGACCCAGAAGGATATTGTAATTTTAACTTGTTTTTATGCTTTATGCTTTTAAATTTTGTATATTGGTGTTTCAATTGTTCAATATTTTTAATTGTTGTAAACCGCCCAGAGAGCTTCGGCTATGGGGCGGTATATAAATGGAATAAAATAATAATAATAATAATAATAATACATCAGAACGCCAGTTAAGACTGGCCAGAATCTCCATTTAACCATGGCTTGAATCTGAACATAAGAGCCACGCTGGATCAAACCAAAGGCATGAATAGTTAGGTTCCTGTTCACTCAGTGGACAACCAACTGCCTGCAAGAAGCCCATAGGTAGGACATGAATGCAACAGCACCCTCCCACCCATGTTCCCCAGCAACTGGCGCACATAGGCTTACTGCATCTGATATTGGAAGTAGCGTATCGATAGTAGCCACTGATGGCCTTCTCCTCCATGAATTTGTCTAATCCCCTTTCGGTCATAATTACATCTTGTGGTAGTTCAACTATGTGCATTGTGAAGCCCCCCCTTTCCTTTTTAATCTGTCCTGAATCTCCTCCCAATTGGCTTCTTGCGATGACCCTGGATTCGAATGTTATGGGAGAGGGAGGGGAAAAAATCTCCCTGACTTCTTTCACATCAGAAATAACAGAGGCTGGGGGAAGGAAACGTATGAATCTGCGGGCTACTTTCCACCTCGTAACTGCAGTTAAAACATGGCCCCTTTTCTGTCTTCACCAGCCTAAGGTTAGTGACGATATAATGAGATGAAGAATTCTAAAGTGCTCTGTAAACGGGAAAGGTCTATTGTAGAAGCAGTTTTTAATATTTGCCATAAATCAAGCAGGAATACCAGTCCACAGTAGAGGTACTGCAGACAACTGGTTTTGTTTTCTTTCTTTAAAACAAACAAACAACAATGAATGATAAATCATGAGCAATTCTATTTTTTAAAAAAAAGAAAAGAAAAATCTGAGCAGCAGATAAACGCAGTGGCAAGCTAATAACCAACAGAGAGCCAGCCTGAATTTAAAAGCTGAAATCAGTCCGAAAGACATCCTTGCAGAAGGTCAAAAATCCAAAATGCTTGATGGAACAAGAACGGTTTCAGGCAGTCTGCGGAAGACCTGAAAAGAGGGAGCTGACATGATCCCCTGTGGCAGGGAGTTCCACAGATTGGATGTCACTACAGAAAAACGCTCCTTTTTGCTTATTCTGTAGTGGCCTTGCTTGCTTGTCCTGTGGGCAACCCCATTTCCTTACAGTATGGAGACCAACACCGGTCATATGGGGACTCTCCACAAGTGTCTGGCGGTCTGTGTGGTGAGACATAACACGTACATGCACATTGCAGCCACTGCGCAGAACATCCACCACATGGAGGCCGTTCCAGCAGCCTCCTGCCTGGGAGCCATAATGTAAGGCTCTGTTCTGGGTAGTTGGGATTTGGCTGCCAAAGGGGGGTTGTGGGCCTGCCCCGTCTTACTTGCCTGTAACCTGGCATCCCTTCCTTCGCCTTTCTCTTCGCCCGTCCAGCACGTCTGGTACAGCTGGATCAGCATGGCGGAAGGAATTGTGTTATTAATTTTACTTTCATCATTGCTTGTGGTGAAAAGTCTTTTGCAATTCAATATACACACACGTTTCCCTCTGCTTTCATTGTGATCCAGGGGACTGCCTCAAAATTTACTTCGGATTCCTGGCAACCAACACGTCACAGTTTTCGCGTTGCTGTTTTGTAGGAATGGTTCAGATTGCTGTGCATTCTGAAATATGATGCTTGCATGATCCTTTGCTTAACATGTTGCTCTACATTCCTATCCAATTTGCTTAAGTCTTCTGTCATTGTCTTTTTCTAGGCCAGAAATGTGCATACCGGAGAGCTGGCTGCAGTAAAAATTATCAAGCTAGAACCAGGTAAGCACTTCCCTGCCTTTTATAGACGCTTGCAATGGATTTGTTCCCTTAACAACCTGCCCATCACACATTTCTTCCAAAGAGTTCTGAGCTGTTTTCCCTTTACCCCTGTTTTATCCCCACAACAACCTTGTGAATAGGACAGGTTGATGATAGGCAGTGACTGGTCCGAAGTCTCACAGAAGCTTCAAGGACGAAAGATGATATGAAGCGGCCTCTGCCTTCCTAGTTCCAGCGTTCTGTGCATTGCGCCACTCTTTGTGAGATGTGTTAGGCTGAGAAGTAGTGTCTTGGCAAGGTCATTCAAGGTCCCCTGGCTGAGCAGGTAGCTAAACCTGGTTTCTCCACCCCCCACCCCCGCTCCATCTGTGTCTCTGCTTTCTCACCCTGGTTTCTTTTGCAGTTGGATTGGGTGATTGTTTCCTAAATCAAAAAGATTTTCTAGTTGTGGTCCCTTGTATTCCTATGAAAAAAAGTCAAGCGGTCAGGTGCTCAGAAGTCTTCCCATGCTCATTCAGAGCATAGCCAACAACTTCCGTTTGTTCTGTGCTACGTAACAATTGCAGCCTAATTTGAGCCAGGACTCTGGTGCCTCATGCAGCTAAAGAAATAACAAGAGTACCCCTGACCATGTTTAGGGTGCCTCTTTTTCCCTGTCGAGCAAGCCCGATCAAATTGCACACATCTCAGATTTGTGGATTGGAGGACATGAATTTCAAGAGGGGGGGGCATAAGTCCTGGCAGGTCTCATTTTAGAAGTTAAACACTCACGGTGTTCTCGCCTGTACGCTCTGCATTGTACTCACAGTATTCCCTGTAAGATGTGGGTGTGGGTGTTGTTTTTTGCATTCAGTGTATGGGGACTTGCAGTTGGCTCACATTCTTCTTCGTGGTCTCTGTGCATCACAGATATGGGCTCTGCGCCTGCGCGGAGCCTGGTCCTAGAAACTTCTAGACCTTTAAGGCGGGAAACCTTCCCCCACCTCCATTGCGCATGTCCTAACAGCTCCCCGCCTAATCCCTCAGTTCTCTTTCATCCACCGTCTCAACCTTGTCGAGAACTTCTCATGTTACCTTGCTGGAATATCTACTTGTGAGGTGTTTTTTTTTAATTATTCTGTCTTTCCTACTCTCTCTTTATTTTATTTATTTATTTGCAATATTTATATACTGCCCCCCCAATTCAAAATTTCGGAGCGGTGTACAAGTTAAAACAAAATAAAGACAGAATAAAAATAGATTTTTAAAAGAAGCAAAATGCAAAATGAACCATGGCATTTATTTATTTAATATAGTCTTATCTACTGGCAGTTCATTGATATTGTTTTCCTTTTTTGGTTGCGCGATCCCCGATCGCCCGAGGGGGTGCCTGGCTTTCAGGGCTCCATTCCAAAAGTGTGCAAAGCGTGGACGCAAGCTGCCGCCATCCGACGGCCACGCCCTTCGCCTTCTCCGTTTAGGTGAGGGGGCCAGGAGACGCCCGCTCAGATTGGCTGAAGGTCATACTGTGGCGTGGAGCCCTTCAAGCAGTCAATCAGCCACGGATTAATTCAGCTCCTTCCGTAGTGATTACGGTAGAGTCACCTCCACAGGCATCGGCTTCGGAGGTAATTAGACCTCCCTGCCAACCTCCCACGCCGGGCAATGCCACCACACCGTCTCTCGCTCAAAAGCTATCTAACAGAGCGAAGACATCGAAACACGCTCCACCTGCTTCGGCAAAGGAGAGGAGAAAGAAGAATAAAAATGCTCTTAAAAGGCCAGAGGGAACAGACAGTAGTCCGAAGAGGGCCGCGTAGGTCAACCCCGCCACTTATATCCCCATTGGGACCGGCAGGTCTGCCGAAAGTTGGGCCGCAACTGACAAACCCACCAGCGGGTTGAATCGTAGAATCATAGAATGGTAGAGTTAGAAGGGGCCTGTAAGGCCATCGAATCCAACCTCCTGCTCAATGCAGGGATCCATCGTAAAGCATGCCTGACAGATGGCTGTCCAGCTGCCTCTTGAAGGCCTCTAATGTGGGAGAGCCCACGACCTTACTGACAACTTCTTGGGATCGATCGCCTTTTTTTATTTTTATAAATGCTTTTAGATCTTTGCACTGTTTTATCCCTCTTCTTAGTTATCATTTTTGGTTTGATCATGTGCTGTGTTTGTTTTTATCTGTCTTATTTTATTATAGTTGTTCGTTACTTTGTATTTCATGTTTTTAATTAGTACATCCCCCAGAGGTGGTTTAAATAAATAAACATTTGGAGCTGAAAAGGCTTCCAGAGTGCAATAGAAACAGATAAGACAAAAACGATCCCTGCTGTCGTACTTACCATCTAAAAGACACGACACAAAAGAAAAATGGGATGAGGAGGGTGGAGAAAAACAAGCAAATGCAGGCAGCAGTTCATTACATTACCAAGGTCTTACAGTGACCAGCTAGGACAGGGGTGGACAGTTTCAGGCAGCTGCTTGTCAAAGGAGACATTTCTGTGTTAGATGGACCAGTGGTGTAACTCAGGATGAGCAGAAGGTAGATCTCCAGATGTTTTGGACTTCAACTCTCAGAAGCCCCTGCCAACATGGCCAATGGTCAGGACTCCTGGTTGTTGAAGTCCAAAACATCTGGAGATCTACCTTCTGTCCATCTGTCTAAGGCAGCTTCCAGTCTTCATAAAGCAGTGGCTGAAGTAATTTGCTGGCTGATGTGTTTGATATTCCCCATAGAGGCATTTTCCCCTATAGTCTTTCCATACAATCAAACAACTTTGCCTGGTGAAAATAGCCCCTTCCACACCAGCCAACCTGTTAATCAGCATCTTTGGGGGATATTTTTAAAGACTCTATTGGAGGGCTTCCTTTCTGCAGTGCCAGGTAATGTCGCCATCCAAGATGCAGCTCCTGGTGCTTCAGGCTTCTGTTGTGACTGCGGGCCGGCCAGAGTTCCCTGCCCCAGCACGTAATACCTATTACGCCTCGCTCTTTCGGCTTCTTTCTGCATTGTTGAACCTTTCACTCTACCTCCAAGGTTTTGCCCACGCTGTACAATGAACTAGCGCGCCATTCACAGCAATCAGAGATGAATAGGGCCTGCTTGGGTATGAGAGTGCTGTTGTAAACATTTGCAGCGTATCATCCTTAAAAGCATGCCGAAGGGCCTTGCTAGGCTGCAGCTGAATTTGTAGGCCCAGGAAGCTGATGGAGTCATAAAAGAGGTTGAGCCGGAAAAACTCTCAGAACCTGGGACAAGGCATGTAGGGACAAAAGTAGATGTGACATTAAAGGCTGGGAGTTGCGGTAGACGGGGTTCACTGAAAATGTTGACCCAGTGCTGTAAAAAGGCAAATTCCATGTTAGGAATAATTAGGAAAGGAATTGAAAATAAAACTGCCGGGATCATACCGCCCTTATACAAGTCTCGGGTGCGACCCTACTTGGAGTACTGGGTGCACTTCTGGTCACTGCACCTAAAAAAGATTTTGTACAGTTGGAAAAAGTGTAGAAACTTATGCCTGGTGTGGAGAATGTGGATAGGGAGGCATTTTTCTCCCTCTTACATAATACTAGAACCCAGAGTGCTCCTATGAAGCTGATTGGTGGGAGATTGTTGTCTGAGTCCCCCCTCTGCTAAACTCCCTGTTCCACCTGGCATTTGAGGGTTGCATTTAGCTTCTCTTCCATTCTAGAGCTGTGGCTGCTATTTACAATTTCCTGGCCTGAATCTGAGCCGGGGGCTCGTTCTTGTGCTGAAGGGGCTTGTATCTCGGCTGCAGAGCTTCGCTGTGGGGATGATCTGTGAAGGCAGCCGAGATCGAGGTGGAGGCTTTTTGCGTGCGGTCAGAGGGCCTTATCTGCACTAGTGCACAGCTGCAGGGCCACTCTCTTTTTCTTTCACATGTGGGATCCAGAACTTCCATTTCCAGGGCTTGCGGCTTCTTCTAAACAGGCCTGAACAGCTTCCCCTCCCCGGCATCTCAGATTTTAGAAAGCACGGCATACAAGCCCATGTCCTCCAGATTATTATTATTTTATAGAGTAGCGTCAAGACCTTACAGAGTTCCGTAGGTAGGAATAGAGGGGTCCCTACCCCAAAGAGGCTTGCAGCCCAAAATAGACAACAGGAGAAACCGCAGAGGAAGGGTGGAAGTGGGGTGAACAGGGGAGCAGACGGAACCCCCCTGCTTTGCCTGCAGAAGGTGCCAGGTTCCATCCCTGTAAGATTCCCAGCATAGCTAGTTCTTTCATTCCTTATAAAAATTATTGATCTAAAGTATATTTTACTGATAGACGCTTATGCTGAGTTTCCCAACATGTGATTAGAGCCACCATTCTTGACGATGACAACAGCAACAGTAATACTTTATTTGTATTTTAAAAATTGAAAGAGTCCAAGGACGGCAAGTCCAAGGATCTGGTTTCGTGTGTGTGGGAACCACAACTGGTAGTGCTCTGAATCCCTTTTACATGTGTCTTGAATTATCTGGGTGTTGGCTGAGAGTCAGTTCATAAAGACTTGGGCAGAGATGTTTGCATTTTCTCCTTAATTAAGCTGGGGGCCCAAGGCCATAAGAGCATCAGATTTGAATTTGAAGATTGACAATTGTTAATGCTGATCTGAAATTAAGACTACAGGGAAGTTTTGCACTGGGCCTCAATAAAAGAATCCCACAAAAGAGAAGCAGAGCGTTGTAGTGGTTAGAGTGTTGGACTGGGACTCATGCGATCCGGATTCTAGTCCCGACTTGGTCGTGAAGCTCACTGTATGAATTCGGGCCAGTTACTGATGCTTAGCCTAATCTACCTCTCAGGGACGTTGTGAGGACAAAATGGAGAGGGGTAGGAGGATCGTGTACGTCGCCTGGGGCTCCTTGGAGGAAAGGCGACGTCCATGATCCTCCTGCTCCTATAAATGTACTAAATAAATAAATTCATGAATGATACCACTATCTCAAGTTCTTAGGCATAATAGTTAAAAATGAAACATCCATGTTCAGGAGCAGCTAACCTCTGATTACCAGATGCAGACAGTCTGTAGCTGGCCTCCATCATTTGCTTAGCTGTTTACGCCCCCACATTCACTTTTGAATGATCTGAAAACAGGACAAAAACATAAATATATGAGGCTAGCCCTCATCGTTTTTTTTTTAAAAAAAACATGGCAGAAGATACGTCAAACATTCAGAAGCAAAGAAGCAAGAAGTGCAAAGCTCCAATTCAGTTTGCAGGGTTTGGCTGAGGGTTTTTTTTTTTGGGTGGCAGTGGTTGGTTTTGAGAGCAACAGGATTTTGAATAGGGCCATTGTGTATGAGGACGCAGTGTGTGCGCTGACAGGAGTTTGTCATCCGCTGCCCGCCTCAAAATGATGGGCAGATGTTGTTGTGTTTAAGAGATACGGATCGGCAGTGGC
Source organism: Anniella stebbinsi (assembly GCA_029215795.1). Taxonomy (NCBI): domain Eukaryota; kingdom Metazoa; phylum Chordata; class Lepidosauria; order Squamata; family Anniellidae; genus Anniella; species Anniella stebbinsi. Next base: position 369,988,765 of record JARDYH010000001.1, read on the forward strand.
CCCCAGGGAGCCCCTGTCCCGATCGATTGATGAGGTTGTGGCAAGGTCATGGTCTCTGCAGCTTTCTGCTTGCTGGTTTTTGTTGTTATTTTTTTTTTGGCACCCTATCATTTTGTCCCAGCTTTATGGAGGGGGGGGGGGAGGCTGGTGGCCGCAACCCAGTCCAAGAGTTTCAGGCTCTGCCCTGGCCCTGGCTCAAAAGCTGTTTTCAATTTTCCCTTTCCACGCTTGTTGGCTGTTGATCTCGTCCTGGCACTTTGCTTCAGATGGCGTTTCTAATGGGTGAAAAACAGAAGTCGGGGAACTGGCTTCCTGTAGTTGCTAAGGTTGATGCGGAGGAGCCAACTGGGTGGAAGGGGCCTTGCGTTTCTAGGCTGAGCACGGCCAGGGATGGTGGAAGGCTGTGGCTGGGCAGACCACACAACCTGCCTGGCGTCCCATGGCGTACAGCGGGAGTGTTGAACCTCAGGCCCATGGGCCAAATCCGGCCCACTTGGGGTCCCGATCTGGCCCTCGGGGTTCCTCAGACGGCCACAGCCCTTTCTCAGGTCCCACCCCTTTGCCCAGACCACCAAACATTGGTGGCTTCCCAGCGTTTGCACAATTTTTCACCCCTTTTTAAAAATCACTGGTAGTAAGAGGTTTGAGCTAAAATATGCTGCTGCTTTTAACCCATAGAATCATAGAATGATAGAGTTGGAAGGGGCCCATAAGGCCATTTAGTCCAACCCCCTGCTCAATGCAGGAATCCACCTTAAAGCATCCCTGACAGATGGTTGTCCAGCTGCCTCTTGAAGGCCTCTAGTGTGGGAGAGCCCACGACCTCCCTAGGTCATTGGTTCCGTTGTCATACTGCTCTAACAGTCAGGGAGTTTTTCCTGATGTCCAGCCGGAATTTGGCTTCCTGGAACTTGAGCCCATTATTTTGTGACGTGCACTCTGGAGTGATCAAGAAGAGATCCTGGCCCTCCTCTGTGTGACAACCCACTGCCCTCCACTGGAATGTGACCTCTAAGAGCTTCCCCAACCCCCAACCTGGTGCCCTCCAAATGTGTTTTGACTACAACTTCCATAATCCCCCAGCCCCTTATTCAAATCCCCTCCTCTGCGTATCCAAGAACGTGGGGAGGGGCATCTAGGCCAGATGTTTTATTGCTGGCGTTTGTTGTTTCAGTTTTTGTTTGTTCATTGATTTATTTGCTGGCAGCCTTGTTAAGGGTCCTGTCCCGAAAGGTGGCTTAGACATATTTCAAATAAATTAATAAATACAACAAATTACTCCAGGTCTGGCCATCTAGCTCCATTTTGTCTACTCTGTCTAACAGCAGCTCTCCAGGGCCTTAAACGGAGTGTTTTCCCATGACTTCACGAGAAGAGCCTCAATGCAGCCAAAGGCCTGCTTCCATCCGTGCCCAGCCAGATGTCTCTGGCAACCGTCCCGTGCCCTGCTCTCTCTCCTGTTGTTCCGCAATGACTGCTAGTCAGAGGCACGCTTCTCCAATACCGGAGGTGACCTGTAGCTGCCGTGACTAGTATCCTGGTAGCCTTTATCCCCCAAGAGCTTTTCTGACCCCCTTTTAAAGCCATCCAAGCTCCTGGTCATCCCCACATCCTGCGGAAGCAAATTCCACGGTTTGGCGATACTGATCGTTTCAACCGAGGCCTCTTCCTCCCGCAGAGCCTGGACTCCACCGCTGAATGGCGGCAGCTTGTCTTGCGCGAGTCCCTTGGGCTTACCCCTGCCTGCTCTGAGACTTTGCGTGGGGCACGAGGGGCCTTCCCCGCCGTTTTCCCATTTTCTTCGAGGGAAAGGAGCTGGAGGTCTCCTGTTTGTGCTGAGCCGCAGAGCAAAGCGGCTGCCCTCTTCGGAGCTCAGCATAGACTCCTCCCCGCCCCCGGCCCCTTACCCCAGCCCCGTTTAGGCTCTTCCTGTGTGCTCACAGTTTTTTTTCCTGCGGTCGTCTAGAACCTTGGAACAGCTCCTTGCAGAGCCAGGCCGTTCCCTCTTAAGAGGAGCATCGTAAGTTGTTCCCAGGCCGCTGGGACCTGAGCGCATTCTTTCGGGAGCCACTGCAGTGCTCAAGGCTCCTGGGGAACAACCCTCTACTTCTTCCGCCCTTTTCAAGGGGACTGAGCCTCTGTGCCACAGCCCTGGCAATATTTTGTCAATAATTGTGCACATATTTTGGAACGTATTTTCAGGCCCTTCTTGTTCCCTGCTCCTTTCTTCCCCCGCATTTCACATTTTCACAAACCAATCTAATCTTTATACACCTGGGCTGGAGTGACCATTCTGCCCCCCCCCCCCTCATACCTCCCCCAGACCAAGTAAGAAGTCCTTACTTTTGGACCGTGGAGCCCCAGATTCAAGGCTTCATCTGTTCACGAAGTCTCTGGTTTCCTTGTGAGACTCCCTTCCCTGCTGGCTGCTCTCCTGCCGTAACAGGCTGGCTACTTTGGATCGATACATGAACGTGGGGCTTGCTCACTTCTTTTCAGAGGGATAGCTTTTGTGCTAGTCTGTTGCAGCAGAATCAATGAAGTGTGTTGTGACGCCCTGATGACTAACACATTTTATTCAGGCATACGTGGACTGTAGTTCATGAAAGTTTATGTCATGATAAATGTGTAAGTCTTTAACAGCCTTCTCCAATAAAAGGGGAACAGAGCTCTTTCAATGCTACAGTACAAATCTTTTAGCCCTCAAGAGAGCTGGGGCATTAGTGTGCACTATTTATTTATTTATTTATTTACTGCATTTTTATACCGCCCAATAGCCGAAGCTCTCTGGGCGGTTTACAGAAATTAAAACCATAAAAACCATTCAAAATCTAAAACAACAACAGTATGAAAACATAATTTAAAATACAGTATAAAAAGCACAACCAGGATAAAAACACTGAGCAGCCATGCAGAAATTAATACGGATTGAAAATACACATTTTAGCAGCAAGGTTAAAAATCAAACTAAAGAACTGTTAAAACACTGTGAAAATAAAAAAGGTCTTCACCTGGCGTCTAAAGGAGGATCATGTAGATGCCAGGCGAACCTCTCTGGGGAGCCCAGAAAAATATTTGCCACGGAACGTACCTCCTTGGCTCTGGCAGGGACTTCTTTGGTTCGGAGACTCGGTTTGATGCTGGTTTCACCTTGGATCTGAGCCAAGAGCTTACATCGCTTTCTGAAGCTTTCAGGCCTTCTCCATTGACTATAATGTTTTTTCCCCTCCCTTTGGTAGAATTAGATGACGTTTGCAGGCAGAGTAACGCCTTCTGAATGAATGAAGCCTGCCAAATTTCAGACAAAAAGCCCCATTGGCGTTTAAGGTTGGGTTTTTCCCCAAAACTGAGAAGAGGGAGCCCTTCTTTTAAGATGGATGCTGCTGCTACCCATACCGTGCATTACCAAAAAACAGAGAAAGTAGCATTGTTGCCACCTCAGACTGTTGTTTTCCCTCATACGTTAATTCATGCCAATTTAATCGACAAAAAATCAGATGATTAAAGAAAGATCTCTTTAATCAGGCAAGGTCCCTCATGGTGATTTGTAATCTGTTTTTCAGGAGACGACTTCTCATTGATACAGCAAGAAATCTATATGGTTAAGGAATGCAAACATTGTAACATTGTAGCATACTTCGGAAGCTATCTCAGGTAAGGCCTCTGGCATTCCGTTTTGTTATATAAATCTATTTCCTGTGCCAACTTCCTGGAGCGGCAGAAAGTTTTCTGCAAGTGTACCTGGGAAGTGTCTAGTTACCCCATCCGTCTGTTGCAAGACGCACAGCCATGAAGGTTTAATGCTGACAGTGGAACCCTTTTCTTGGCTGTGATGTGACGGCAACGAAACCCGTTTTCTCGCTAAACTTGAGGCAGCATAGCTTCCATTCTCCTGGAATCCTGCGTTGTCTTGGCCAGATCTCAGGGAAGAGACCTCACTGAATTTGATCTGCTGCCCGGTATGTGCGCTTTCAGGGCATCTCACATTCTGAGCACTCGGAAGAGGACAACTTTCTATAAGGGTTCATACGGTTGGTGCCAAACTGGGCCGCAACCCCTGGGAAATCAAGGGGTCTGTGTGCTTACATCAAGGGTAGGCAGGCTTTTTGGGCCCATTTGGCAACTTGAGAAACTGCCCTGGGTGTCACCACAAAATGGGTACGCTGCAGATGAAAACATCTGCTTGCAGCCACCTGCCATCTCCATTTCCTTAAAATGGTCCAGAAGTATTCGTGGCAAATGGCGAGCTCATTGGGAGCTTGCCGAGCGCTGCCTGGCCGGCCCTCTTCCGGCCGAGCTGGCCTGGCCAGTTCTCGGCGTTGAGCGCATCCCAGGCCTCCAGAAAGTGCGCAATTCCCCCAGCTGGGGGAATTGCACTCTTCCCAGAGGCCTTGGATGTGTGCTTTCCCTCCCTCCCTTGCCCATTGGGGCCTGAAAGGGCCTCTTAATTAAGAGTCCCTTTCAGTCCCAATGGGCAAGGGGGTGGAGAGAGCGCTTTCCGGGCCTCCAGAAAGTGTGCAGATTCCCCCTGCCGTGGTAACGGCATGGCTGGGGAAAGCTGCGCACTTTACGGAGGCTCAGAAAGCGCTGTCTCCCCACTGCACCCATCGGGGGCGGAAAGAGCCTCGATGCTTGCGGCACTGGTTAGGCCCCATCTTGAGTATTGCGTCCAGTTCTGGGCACCACACTTCAAGAAGGATGCAGACAAATTGGAGCGTGTTCAGAGGAGGATTAGGGGTCTAGAAACAAAGCCCTATGAGGAGAGACTGAAAGAACTGGGCAAGTTTAGCCTGGAGAAGAGAAGATTTAGGGGAGACATGATAGCACTCTTCAAATACTTGAAAGGTTGTCACACAGAGGAGGGCCAGGATCTCTCCTCGATCATCCCAGAGTGCAGGAGGAGGAATAATGGGCTCAAGTGACAGGAAGCCAAATTCCGGCTGGACATCAGGAAAAACTTCCTGACTGTTAGAGCAATACGACAATGGAATCCATGACCTAGGGAGGTCTTGGGCTCTCCCACATTAGAGGCCTTCAAGAGGTAGCTGGACAACCATCTGTCAGGGATGCTTTAAGGTGGATTCCTGCACTGAGCAGGGAGTTGGACTCGATGGCCTTATGGGCCCCTTCCAACTCTACTACTCTATGATTCTATGAAGAGTCTCTTTCAGGCCCTGATGGAGGGAGGAGGAGAAGGGATTTTTCCTTATACTCTAATGGAGAAAATCCGCTGGGTGTGTTTGCTGGTGGGGCCCGAGAGGGCTAAGCCCGTGGCGTCCAGCAAGTTTGCAGGCCCAGGCGGATTTTTAAACCACCCCTAATTGCCAATGAAGATGGCAGTAGCTACAGGACTCCACTTTGTCCTGAAGCGATTCCAGCTACCGATAAGGAACTTTGCTTTTTAAAAAAATAAATAAAAAGTGGGTCAGGACTGGCACTCCAAGAAAAGGGCCTACGGGCACCATGTTGCCTACTGGTGGCTTATATGATGGTTAACATTTGCAAAGGTGTCAGGACTTGAGCCTGCTGTGTGGTTTGAACTGGCCTCATTTCCGCTGCCTGTAAAACGGGAATAATGGTGATTAGATGGTACTTAATTGTCATAAAGCATGATAACTAAGGAAATATTTTCTGCTTTTAACTTTACGGATAGGGTGGTATAGGAATAACAGCACAATACAAATAAATAGTGCTCAATTTGTTATCAACATCAGAATGTAATTTAGATCATTTCTGCTTCATCTCATAGCCGCGAGAAGCTGTGGATTTGTATGGAGTATTGTGGAGGAGGATCCCTTCAAGACATATACCATGGTACCTGGAAACATGTTTGAACCCGACTCTCCCCAGAATTAGTCCCATGTTCTGTCCGCTGCACCACCTTATCTCAGCTTACCTAATGTTTCCTTACACCTTGCATGTTCTCAAGCGTAGCCATTTTTAAGCAGGCTTGGTTTGGGCCCCAATTTACTGTGTAGTGCTCCTATGCAAACTTTATTGAAATGTGTGGGAAAGCCTTGGATAAGGTTAGACTACTGTAATGTATTCTATGTGAGGCTGCCATTGAAGACTATCCAGAAGCTTTGGTTAGTTCAAGCTACTGCTGCCCATCTCCCCCCCCCCCTTTTCTTTATGTTATACTTCTGCTGTCCATCTTTTGACCACGAAATGCTGACAAACACCCATTGTGCAACAACTGCCCTATCTGTAATTGTTCGAGCTCAATTCAAGGGGCTGGTTTTGATCTATAAAGCCCTAAACGATCTGGAGCGCATCTTCTCCCATATGAACCCACCCCATCCCCAGGAGCAGGGCCTTCTCAGTAGTTGCCCTGATAATGTTTAGCGCCCTCCCCCAGGTGGTGCAATCTCTCCCCCCTCGCAAGTTGCCTTTCAGAAGCAGACAAAAATGTTCATGATCTGACTCATTGAGCAGCTGCTTAATCTTCTTCTTCTTCTTCTTCTTCTTCTTCTTCTTCTTCTTCTTCTTCTTCTTCTTCTTCTTGTCTTACATTGAAGATAGCCCAGCTACTCTTCAGTTGTTTTGTTGTTCGTTTTAATTTACCAGGCAGGCTAGCGCTACAGTTCTGATGTCACCCCTGCACCATAGAGCTCAGTTTGCCGGGTTTGCAGTAGGAACAGCCTGCTGACACAGACAGCAGAGGCACAAGAGCCTGGTGTGCTGGGGGCCTCCATTTAAGACTGAAGAGAAGCACCACCAGGAAATTAGGCAGCAACAACTGACAAAAAAGGATCGTGTTAGGGCTTGCCACAATAGTTCTAAAAGACAGTAGGATAGGTGCCAAGCGTGTGTCTCTGAAGACAAGAGGCATAACTGGGGCACCATGGCAGAGAAGTCCCCGTCTTCAGTAGCCACCCGTAAGACTTTGGAAGGTGAGGGTGATGATGACCTCATTGGATGGGCAGTCACAAACGGGAGAAGGTAGACGGGAGAATGGAGCTTCCATGGGCAGAGGCAGTATAACTGTAAGAAACCGACGAGGAGGCAGAGAACAGGGGGCGACCATCATCTGTATGAATGTCCAGAAGCACCTGGCTGCCAACTCTTAGACACTGAGTCCTGGAGTAGATGGAGCTTTGCCGCTGGGCCAGGTCCCAAGCTTGGAACATGTCAATGCCTGCTGTAACCCGGACGCAACTTTCACCTTGGGCTTGTTGCATGATTTGCATCCAGGGGTGCCACTGCGTACTTCAGCATTTATCCATTTGCTTTTCCTTTCAGTAACGGGGCCGCTGTCAGAGTTGCAGATTGCGTATGTTTGCAGGGAGACGTTACAGGTAAGGCCTCACGTTTATGAGAACCACAGCTCTTTAAGCCAGACGGTGACCGCAAGTGAAACTACCATGAAATAAACCAGAAGACCAAGAATAACCTTTGGCTAATAAACTGAGAACTATAAATGAGCTGGCAAATTGGTCTTGTGTTTGAGTTACTAATCCACTGCTTTGTATTTTAGCTGGCATCTCTACTGTTGGTTGTTAAGTATACTTAGAATCCATAGAGCTTTTTGAGTGCTCAAAAGCAATTCTTGTGCATTCCCCCAGGAATCCTTACAACAACCTAGTAAGGGGGGCGCTATTTTGTATCCCCCCCCTTGCAGCTGGAGGGTGGGAGGCTTAGGCTGAGACCATAAGTCCATCCAGGAAGTTCACGGTCCCCTACTTAGCTACATCACAATTCCAGCGGCCATGCTGGCTGGGGGATTATGGGAGTTGTACTACAACACATCTGGAGGGCACCAGGTTGGATAAGGCTGGTCTGCGGCTCCCCAAAGGAGTGGGTGGAATTCTGGACTGTACTACTTCTGGCTGCAGGTGGGGGAAGACAGTACTTAACATGAAATTTGACCTTTAGTATGATGATACTTGATGTAAAAAGTGTCTCAGCCTTAAGTTACCGATAACAAATATAGAGCATGAGCTTTTAAAGTGAGCTTGTAGAAATCTCTCATTCAAGTAACGACTGGATAGAGGTCACTCATTCCCAAATATCTGCATTGCATTTGTTCTTCCTGCTTGACAATGCGTAATGGCTGACAACAACTTGTTCCTATAATCATAACATGCCAAATTTTTGTACAGCTGTTCCTTCTACAAAGGAGTTCTGACAGCTTTCCAGCTTTCCCCCCATTTAGCACTCTTGTCGCTACAATCCTATCCAACACTCAATTCGTCTCTTTCTTATCAAAAGTTCCCTTCTAATTTAGCATTTAAAGTCACCCCTTCTCCCAGAACATTTGGCATTAACTTTTTCCACTGCCTTGCAGAATGGTTTAATATATTTCAATTATTTGTTTGTTTGTTTTATATCCCACCTTTCTAACAAAAGAGGGCACTCAAAGCATCTTACAAAAACAATTTAAGGTAGACGAAAACAATAATACACATTAAAATACAATACAAAGTATGCTGTGCAATCAATATCTCCTGCATTTACTAGGTTTTAAGCTCTAATCTTGTACACACATATGGGAGCAAGTCTGCATTGATTGTACGGTGAATCCATATATTTTCTTAAGACGAATGGGCATATTCTCATCTTTTCCTTATCAGCAATTCCTCAGGGAAATAGAAGAACGATGCTTTGCTCATGCCAAAATGTGCAATCATTAAGTTCCAAAAAACAGCGTCTTACTATTTGCCCTCCTTTAATGCCACCCAAAATTTACATCTTAAGGCTGATTGTGGTAGGAGGAACCTCCATGCTTGCCTTTAATGTTTTAAGTCGCCTGAAAAGTTACATCCTCATTTTTACTTCTTTTCCCCCACTTTTCTTTAGGGGCTTTCTTATTTGCACATGAAAGGCAAAATGCATCGGGATATTAAGGTATGTGATTCCTCTACACTTCCCCCCTCCCCTGGTAGAAAAACAGTCTCCGTGTTCTAAGCAAATGACTGAATTGTGACGCTGGAGAACTTTGTTCCGCAATTTTAAGTGAACTGACATGTTTCGTACTTCCCCGACTAATCTTTTTAGATTGGAACACAGTTATCCTTTGAATTCTACAATTCTCCAAATTTTGTGATGCGGTTCTCAGCTCAGAACATGCATATTAAAAAAAATCACAAATTAAGAAAAGTGGCATACAGAAATGTGCATTTTAGGGAAAGTTGCATACAAATGTGAACTTTCACACTGTTTTTATTAAAAACACCCCCCACAGAATGATGCAGAAATTGAACAGTATGGATTTATAATTGAATGCATGTGAAACTGACATAGAGTGCAAATAGACTGATTCATGCACCCCCTAACCAAGATTTTTTGGAATCCCCTTGTTTTTTAGGGTGCAAATATTCTGCTGACAGACCATGGCGACATCAAGTTAGGTAATTGAGCTGGCTCTCCTTCCATTTCCTTAAGAATAAAGACAGATGTAATACTTGGGCTCGGTTCAGACAACACATTAGTCAATGCAGTGTGAAAACTCCACTCAACGGTTGAGTTTCTAAGGTGTACTCCCCACACAAGTTCTAGCTCCACCGTTGTGTGACTGTGGGCTACCGTGGAGTTGAGTAAAATCCATCTTGACATTTGATTGACAGTTCCGCGGCCCTCTCTCCTCCCCCGGTCCTCCCGATAGTATCCCATCAGCCATTGCTGGAAAAAAACCACCCAATCCCGGTGGCTTTCCTAGAATGGCACTCGCTCCTTTCGCCGCTCTTGCCAGGGAGCTCTGTACCCAGTGGGAAAAGTCAACTCAACACAAAGGAGAACTCCACGAAGCCTGCCACACAACACAATGGTTGTGCAGGAACTCTCCTCCGCACAGCGTGGATATTCTGTATGGAGTGTTTTCCCAAAAAATCCCCTCCACTGTTGCGTGGAGTTTTCCGGCAGACAACACGTTTCTCAACGGTGGTGTAACAACTCCACCATGGAGTTCTAAAACCACTGTTGACTAACATGTTGTCCAAACTGAGCTTTGTAGGACAGTGGGCCCAGTTTGGTAGGACCCTTGTTGTGTTCAGTGCAAACGTACTTTTCCTTCTCCAGGTTGAGTTCTTTGTGCCGCAAAAGCTGGATGTGAAAGGTGCCGATTGGCTAATTCCTGTGACATCATTGGATTGATCCAATCCCTAGAGCAATTTGACTACTGTTTTTTTAAGAAGCATTTGGTAAAAATTAAGGAGAAGGATTGACACCCAAACAGATAACTGCGTATGTGGTGTTTAAAAGAGAATCAGCATCACTATGCTGAGGGTGGGGTGATCCCTTAGGCCCTCCCCAGATCTGGGCCACGGAGAAGGTCAGGAGCTTATATTTATTTATTGTATTTATTGTATTTATGCTGCCTTATAGAAGCATAAAATCAATAAACTCACAGACAAAAAGAAAAAAATTAACGGCAGTAGGGCATCCCAAATGATAAGCAAATATATAGAGTGATTCAATAACATATGAGGCAAGTCTGAAATGCCACTAATAAGTAATAGCACAGCTAAAAACAAGCCAGCACATCCAGATTTCAACCATTCACAAAAGGTCCCTGTATAAAAACGTTTTCAAAGTGAGTTTATTGGATTTCCTCCAGGGAGGGAATTCCACAGTCTGAGTATCACTGCAGAATCATAGAATAGTTGAGTTAGAAGGGACCTCTAAGGCCATCGAGTTCAACCCTCTGCTCAATGCAGGAGTCCACCTTAAAGCATACCTGACAGATGGTTGTCCAGCTGCCTCTTGAAGGCCTCTAGTGTGGGAGAGCCCACCACCTCCCTAGGTCATTGGTTCCATTGCTTTAACAGTCAGGAAGTTTTTCCTGGTGTCCAGCCGGAATCTGGCTTCCTGTAACTTGAGCACATTATTCCTCCTTCTGCATTCTGGGTTGATCCAGAAGAGATCCTGGCCCTCCTCTGTGTGACAGCCTTTCAAGTATTTGAAGAAAAGGGCCCATCTGGTACTCGCCAGTCAATCCTCATTCCAAGGGAGATGAAGAGCAGGGGCCTGAGATGATGATCTTGGTTGGAAAGCAGCGAGGAGCTACTTCCTGGCTCAGTGTTGGCTTGGAAGGGGTCATGGCTTTCTCTCAGCCAGCCTTCCCCAACCGGGTGTCCTCCAGATGTGTTGGCATGGAACTCCCATGACTCCCTTGCCCTGGCTGAGGATCCAGGATCTAATGATATTTTCTTTGGTTTCTGTGTGAAATGGAAGCTCGGCTTCTAGAAACGTCTTCAATTCTTTCTTCCACAGCTGATTTCGGCGTAGCGGCAAAAATAACAGCCACCATTGCAAAGAGGAAGTCGTTTATTGGCACCCCTTACTGGTAATCAATTCCTTGGGATTATTTCAGCGAGGGCCTGTGACCCTGAGCCGGGGTTTCCAAGCCAGGCTTGTCAGCAGAAGGGTTCAGCTAAGGAGGCAATGAGTTGCCAGCAGCAGACTTGAGGCTATTGAGCCCTTTTCTGTCTTTCTCCGCTTAACATCCTCCTGGGCATTACCTAGGCAGTGGGTGCTGCATATGTTCTGCTGAGCCCATTCTTTGTTCCCTTAAATGCCTCACGGGATGTGTCTACTCAGGTGAGCAGGGTAATACATGGCTGGGAGCTCGTGAATGTCTGGTGCAAATGGTTTTCACCAACTGCAAGGCAAACATCCTTGAGTTCCTGGCTTACGTCTTACACTGTTCACATTTTTAGATAGCTGTTGCTAGCAGAGGAAGGGGCCGAAAGCACCGCTCATGGAGTACAAATGGGCTACTTGTGACATATAGCCTCAAAGACTGTTTTGCACTTTTTCCTTCCCCCCCCCCCCCGCAACCTCACAGAGGTTTGCAAGTGAGTCCTCTGTTCAGCTGATCACCCCTGATTTTGCATTCCAATGCACACAAATTGAGGGTGGGTGAGCCTTGCTCATTTGAACTGGCTTAATTGTTGAACCTTCCCCCGAGGACCCCTGGTATTTTTTCAGCGAAGAGGCTTCATGTGTCAAAATTCTCAGTGCTGCCTCCAAACTTCAACCTACAAAGTTCCACAGGGAAAGCAGTGACAGTTGAGTCGATAGAAAGTGAATTGAGTTCAGGCCTGCACAGCTTGTGAACCATCAGCCAGAAATGGCAGCTCACCAGGACCTTGATAAACTTCCAGCTTTTGCTGTCTGCCTGAATTTTTAAAAAACGGGCTTGTCTGGCACATGACAGGCAATAGTATGAGCTGGTTTGCACATAACTCTAACCCCTGGTTTATTTAATCTATATCTTGTTAAATTCTGGGTTGTTGTGATGTGTGAACGCAGCTGCATTAACAAGCCACGATCAACCCAGAAAGAGAACCCATGGTTTGTTGTTGGGCTGGGAACTCTGGGTTGTTTAAACTATGGGTTATGTGTGAACCCAGAAACCTGAGTTGTTCGTGGGTTGTTTCTCCAGGCTACACAGGTGCCGGGCAAGAGTAGTAAAAAGAAATACAGCCAAATGCTGCAAAGGCATTTGGGATACACGGAAAACAAACAACCGAGGGATTAAGAAAACAAAACATGGTTTGTTCAGTTGTCTGCCAGACAATCCCTGGGTAAGGCAACAAACCATGAATTAACCATGGGTTAACTAAGCAGTGGGTTAGCATTATGAGTGAACCTGGTGTATTATTTGGCTGATGGGCTGCATTCAGTTTGTTGGGTGATAAGTCACACAGACCTGATTTAGTTTAATAGACCAAACAGGCTCCATAAGCATTGCTGGGTGGGCCGCTTGGGGCCCGGAAGGCCACTTCTGAGCTTGCTGTCTGACGGTGCCGTTGTTTCCCCCACGCAGGATGGCCCCGGAAGTTGCTGCTGTCGAAAAGAATGGCGGCTACAACCAACTCTGTGACATCTGGGCTGTGGGCATAACGGCCATTGAGCTGGGAGAGCTGCAGCCACCCATGTTTGAACTTCACCCCATGAGGTCTGTGGGCAGGAAGGTTTCCTCTCCCCCCTCCCCCCTGAACTGCGGGTGTTTGGCAGAGGGGAAAGCGGCTGCCTCTAAACCGGTTGGGCCGTTTCCTTGTATTTCAGGGCCCTCTTTCTCATGTCCAAAAGCAACTTTCAGCCTCCAAAGCTAAAGGAAAAGACAAAGTGGTAAGTCTGAGCATGGGCCTCCTTGTCGCAGTGGGCTTGCCCTTGAGGCATGGTCGAACCTTGTCCCCGTTCCAAATGCTCGGGATGCCCGGGAGAACCTTAGAAGAGGCCCATGATGGTGGATGTCACCTGTGGGGGCGGAGCTAGGGCCAGAGCAAGGTTAGGGAAGAGACGCCATGGCAGGAGTGGGAAACCTCAGGCCCGGGGACCGGATCTGGCCCTCTAGGGTTCATCCCGGCCACTCCCCCGGTCCTGTCCCTTTCCCATGACCCCCAGTCATTTGGTAGTTTCTTGACTTTATGCTGTTTGCACTGGGATGGCAAGATGCCCTGAGCGGAATACGCAAGGCTAAGGATGCAGTGAGAGCAGGAAGGCGACTCGACCTGCACATCTTTGGCTGGCAGTCTCTCAGGCTGAGCTCCCTCAAGTCTTAAGTCAACTTTCTGGATGCGTTCTTTCTTCCAGCCCCCCCATCCCATCTAAAAACTCACAGAAAAGCCCCTTAAGAATGGCCACATCCCCCGTTGTTTTATGGCTGACCAGGCAGTGGGATGGAGATGAGTAATTTGCTGCAAGAGTGATTTCGTGGGGGGGAGGGGGGGAAGATTCGTAAGCCAGCAGGATCTGGTCTCCAGCAGCCTCAGCCACTCTCATTTTAGGAAGTGATATTTGTATGAAATCAAATTGCAAACGATACCCGAAGCTAGACTCCCTTTCCTCTGGGTACGTCACTCCTTTCCGCATTTTATTTCTCTCCCGCTTGTCTTGAGTTCCAGGATTTCCCCTGACCCTGTTGGGCTGCTCTCCCTCCCTGTGTGTTTTGCTGACAGGGTGCTCAGTAGCCGTCCTGCTGGGATTGCGGCGTTCGCCACATTTCCCAGTGCCCAGAGAGTCGAAGCGCATTCTTCTCCTGCATAAGTTTTTGCCCGTTGCGTAATACTTGCGGCGACCACCGTCTGTTTCTCCTTTTTGGAAAAGAAGTGAAAAAAAATCAAATAATTTTGGAATCTGGGCCTCCCTCCCGCTCCCCCTCTGGCCAATCTTGCACTTAAAACACAATATAAGGTCCCCTGACGAGAGGCTGAATCAGGGCCATATGTCTCCGTGGGAGAACGCACGCACTCTGCGCAAAAGGCTCATTCAGCACTTTCACTTAAAGAAGCTTTCCCCAACCTTGTACCTTCCAGATGTGTTGGACTACAACTCCCACCATCCCCATCCAGTAAGCCACTGTGGAAGGCCTTAAAAGGTTTTTGGTAGGAGTACTGCGGATAGAGCACACAGTCCTGGGCGGGATGGAACAGTAATTGGATAAGGCAGTTTCATGTGTGCAGATGAATCATTTACATAGCGGAAATTATAACAGTTCAGGTTAATAAGTGCTTTAGTACTTTCTCTCATCCCTATACACTCTGTAAATTTGAACCATTTTCTTGACGTTATTAATAATATTAATATTATTATTTTTGTGCATTTCTATATTACCCCATAGCCGAAGTTCTCTGGACGGTTTACAAATATTAAAAATTATTTTTAAAAATAGTCCAACTTCTTAGATAACCATTCATGGTTCCATTTCTCTTATCTACTAGGTATTAACATTTTAGCAGAGTGAAGTTGATTTGAGATTTGGGATAGTAGTCCGTGTTAGTCCTATGTAGAGTAGACCCATTGAAATGAATGAGATTTCTGTTAATCGTGACTAACTTAATTCCCATTCATTTAAATGGTCCTTACTTTAAGTAGGACTAACATTGGATACTGTCTTTGGCACAGTTAACTGATTTGACCAACTGTCTGTCTGTTTCGTTTATTATTTTAATAATAGCTTGAATATCTTTAATCATTGTGCAGCCCTACTGTGTATGATATCAGCTGCATTTTTCATTTTTCTTTAAAGGTCATCGACATTCCATAATTTTGTCAAAGTAGCACTTACAAAAAATCCAAAGAAGAGGCCAACAGCAGAAAGACTTCTTGCAGTAAGCATATTATTTTTCTTTTGGAAGTAAAAATTTGCAAGCGCATAAGGCCATCAATAGGTATGAGTCATAATGCTGGTATATTGTCTTCAACATCGGGGATGTAAGCAGGAGCCGTGGGCACAAAATGCTGGACTAGATGGGCCTCTGGTTTAATCCGGCACAGCTCTTTTTATGTTCTCATTAAAATCTCGTCACAGTTAATGGTGTAAATGTTCAGGCTTTCAGTGCATCAGGAGACCCCGCATATATTTACTTGTTAAATGCAGTAAAGCATGATGAATATTGAAGACATTTCAGGCATGTGAAAAGCCTCTTGTTTATACAACAGATACTGTTGAGTTAAGATTTTGCTAAGATAATTGCCTACCCTACAGAATGAATCATCTGCTTAAGTGTCCAAAGGCTGCCTTCTTTAAAACTGAAAAACTAGGACTTGCAAAAAGTGAATGATCTCTAAATTGACCTCTAATGCAGAAGCTGCCAGAAATAAAATGAAGAATTAAGCATCGGCTGTGTTCAGACATAACGGCAAACCATGGATTAGTGTTACGCGAATGAGCCTCTGACTCTTGAGCAGCCCTCTACTCCTCTAGTGTAGCTTCCATTTCTAAGTAACTGCAGTTTAGTGTTATGATTGAATCCAGATTAACTGAGGTTAGTTTTAGCTGTGGTTTCCTGAAACACGCCAACTCCAAATGGTGGTTTAGCATTCTGCCCGAATGAGGTCATTGAGTAAAGACAATCTGTTCTCTCCCTCTCTCGCTCAGTGCAAACGAACACCGAAGCCATCGGGGCCGGCCTTGCCATGAAGTGGGCGCAACAGGCGCCAGAGTATGGGAAGAGGGGCGCACTCCCCCTCCAGAGGGTCTGCCGCTTTTTCGTCCTGCCGTCCGCCTGCAGGACCAAGAAGCAGCTGCTCGCTGGCTCGCTCCCTTGCGCACTGCGCCTCCTGCCCCATTCCGCTCGCTGGCCTGGCTTCCTGGCTAGCTTGCCTTTCTTTGCACGGCACTTTGCGCCTGCGTGACGTCAGGCAAAGTATCACGAGAGGTTCCCAGAAGGTGGAAACCCTTTACGGGCAGCATGCTGCGGAGGCAGGCGCACTTGCGCATGCAAAGGAAAGGAAGCTGGCTCGTGGGTGACCTGTTGAGAAGAGCGAGCGGAGGGATGGGGGGGCAGATCAGTAGGACAGGAGGGCAATGGCCAAGGAGTCCCCCCCCTTCAAGCGGCAACCTGCCATGGGCCGGACCTGTAAACCATAGTTTAGATTAGGGGTGCACCACCGTTTCAGCCAAGAGGCTGCATCAGGTGTCTTTGTGTTGGGGGGGGGACGAAATTTGCAAATCGAGCTCCAATTTATAGTCAAACACAGCAAACGGACCTTAAACATACAGTGGCTGATATTTAAATCATACGTGTGCTTATTTGTATTCAAACCGCAACAAACACGCAATTGCTGGTATTCAAATCATATAGACAGTTGCTTGTGGTACAGGTGATAATAAATGGACAATAAACGGTAACTCTAGAGTGTGTTCTCCGTTTCTGATTAATCTTCATCAGTAGTATGACGTTTACAACACAAAAGGATTTTCAACTGCACCATAGATGTGTAAATACATATATTGACTCTGTATGTTTAAGGTCTGTTTGTTGCGTTTGACTATAAATTTGAGCTCGATTTGCAAATTTCATTGAAGCATGAAGCATTTTTTTACTATAGTACTTTAAGTTGGTATTTGCAGTTCACGCAGTTATCTTTTCGCCAAGCTTGTCAACCATTTACTGTTCATTAGGTTCCCTTTTCTCGTATCAGTTCGACAGTGAGGGCCTCTCCCCTCTTTTTGTTGTTTGTGTTGTGGGGGCACACATGCGCGCACACCCACGTAAACGTCACTCATGTGCATTCTCTCTCAGCCCAGCAGCCACAGATCTTGGTCTTGCATCATCATCATCATCAGCAGCAGCAGCATTTGTTCCATGTAACAGCAGCTTGGCGTTGAGGCCCGTCCCTCTTTCTGCAGCCACCCCAACCCATTCGCCCTCCCAAAGAACAGGATCTCTGGTTCCCGCCCTAGAAGCTTTGTTCCTAGAGTGTCCCTGGAGCATCCCGGGAAGCTGGAAGGAACCTTCAAGCACTGCTTCCTGGGGTGCTTTAGGAACAAGCCTTCTGTGGCAGGAATCATAGAGCCTGTTTTTAGCGCATTTTATATCCCCCCTTCTTCTCAGCAATAGCGGGTGCTGGTGGGCCTAGGGGCCACCGCAGAAGACTCGGGGGGGGGAGGTTTGCACCCCTAGTTTAGATGATCACGAGGAAGCTGCTGCATGGAGCCTCGAGTTTGCAGGCTCCCTTGTCCCTCTCCTCTTCTTTTGCACATGAGGAGACTGAAAGCCTCTGCAGTTCTCCACTGTGCCTGAGCTCAGGGCCAAAATGCACGGTGCTTTAAAGGCATACCTAACGGCGAGATCTTTTTCTTCTTCTAAAGTAAAGTGCAAAGGTCTCTATCCGGAATGGGACCGTAGTGTGGGAAATAGGGTCTCCATGCTTTTGCCGCCTGCTGTAATCCTGCTCTGGATTGGACCATTAGAACAAATGGTCTACTTACGGGTGCCAGCCCCCCCCTCCCCCCCACCCCCCGCTCCAGTTAAGGATCAGCACTCACACCAGAACATTGGGAATAGAAGGAACGGATCCCATCAAGCTATCCATTGTGTGGGAGCTTGTTATCCTGCAGATGGGGGCAAATAGGGTTCCTGGCCTTAGGAGAGCCGTCGAGGCCTTCGTCCTGCCCGCGTCAATGCAAGTTCAATACTTAGCCTTATGCTAAGGGGCTTGGGAGGTGTTTCACTTCATATAGTTCTGGCTGCTAAAGGCTGCAATAGTCTGCAAGTAGATCTGACACGTACTTGCCTTCATCTTCAGATCGTATAAATCTTTTGCCTTTTGCTAAAGATTTCCGTGGAGCAAGAACCACTGGTGCTTCCCAGGCCACGATCTGGAAGCCACTGTACTAGACTGCCTGCGCAGACTTGGCAACCCTGTGCCCCGCAGAAAAGCCGGCCTCTCCCAGGCCCTGTGTTGTGTGCGTGCTGTTCTGAAAGCTCTAAACCCGCGGTCTCATTTGTTACTTCGTTTGTAGCATATGTTTGTCGGGCAACCTGGTCTTTCCCGTTCTCTGGCCGTGGAACTGCTGGACAAAGTGAACAACCCCGATAACCACGCCCATTACAGCGAGGTGGATGATGACGATTTTGAGGTGAGTCTCCCCCCCCCCCCGGCAGTTTCTCCTTCTTGAGCTCAGCTCTCATTGAAGTGTCGAGCCCGTGCGTCGGTTGGACCTCTTCATCCTGTAGGCAGAAGGCCGGCGCTGACGCGAGGAAGTGCATCCTTATAAAAAGCAGGTGTGTCAGGAGGAAGGCTAAGCTTAGAACTCTTCTCCTGGGCATCCTTTTGTGTGTGTGTGTGTGTGTGTGTGTGAGGGAATGTCTTACTTGGAGGGGCAGCCCTCACCCTCACCTTCAGTCTGAAGTGGTACAACCTGGGTTTAGCTTTAGCACCTGAGTGAGCTCTGGGCCTTGCCTACTTTCTGCTCGCTGGTAAAATGGTTTGGTCCCTTAGTTCGATCTTGTGCATATATATTCTGCAAATTCAGCACTGTGGGCTGGGGAAGCAGTGAAATTTGTAACTCTGTGGAGAAGACCACTTTCCAGGTGTCACCAACCCTGCCCAACCCACAGCCTGTTTTTTGTGTGTGTGTGCTAGCCTGGCCCCATATAGTGGGGATTATGTAGCATTGCGGCTGCCGGGTGTGGGGGGGAGTTCTCAGGCATGCCCTCTGCGTCTGGAGAGTGGAAGAACACAGCAAAGAACAAAACAAACATTAAAAAGTGGAGAAAGGGAAGATACTGGAACAAGGTGTATGAAACAGAGAAGCTTTGTTGGAAGGGGACGTGATAGCCTTCCTGGCGTGTGTGTGTGTGTGTCATACATGTGCACACACACACACACTAATACCTTTAAAGGTTATAAGAGCTTTCCTGTACTTGAGAGCTACTGTGGGGAACGTCCAGCCCTTAAAGGAGTAAACGGAATAAAAACCTGATTTACGCAGCGTAGTAAAACGCACTCTTGGTTTTGAGTTGAAATTTTATGTCATGTTATTTAATATTGATCATCTTTCTTTATGCATTGCATTTCTATACCGCCCAACAGCCGAAGTTCTCTGGGCGGTTTACAGAAATTCAAACCATGAAAACCATTTCAACTATAAAACAAACAACTGTGTAAAAACGTAGCATAAAAATATAATATAAAAGCATAACCAGGGTCAAACCGAGCAGCCGTGCAGAAATCTATACAGTTTTAAAATACAGATTTAAAACAGCAAAGTTAAAACTGAAGCTGATAAGCTGTTAAAATGTGGAGAAAATAAAAAGGTCTTCACCTGGCGTCTAAAGGAGTATAATGTAGGTGCCAGGCGAACCTCTCTAGGGAGCTCATTCCAAAGCTGGGGTGCCACAGCAGAGAAGGCCCACAGTTGACAGTAACAATGTAATATCATGAGCTGCCAGAATACATGACACTTCAGCATATAAGGGAACCCCAACAACAGAAATCTCAACCACCAGGCTCCTGCCCCAAGGAGACTACAGTCTGAAATATTATTGTGAGGAGACCCGAGAGAGGTATGGGTAGCAAAGGATGAATGTGAGCAAATGCAGTTTCATGAACTTCCTCTGTCCTGCAGAACATTTTAAAGGGCATTACCTCAACCCCCCTTTTTTAACATTTATTTTAAAAAATGGTTGTACAAATACTATGAAACCAGGGACGACAACAACAGGCTCCGTGAAAATACATAGAGGCCGGATTTCAGGAAAGGCGTTTCCAGCTGGGAAAACATGTGAATGCTGCAGTGGGGTTGGCCAGCTGTGCCTTGTCTTCCATGGGGATAGATCCTGGTTTTCAGCCACTGATGACTTCCTTTCTGCTCCCTACAGCCTCACCCTGTCATTCGCCACACTATTCGCTCCACCAACCGGAACGTCAGAGCGGAAAGGACGGCCTCAGAAATCAACTGTGAGTTCCTGATACATATTCTGATTTTACTCTATCCTTCAGAGGAGGATTTTAAATGCTTTACTTGCCGCTTAACTAGGTGGAAGAGTATTTCTTTTAAAATATCTATCTATCCATCCATCCATCCATCCATCCATCCATCTATAGAGAGAAACCGCCCAGAGAGCTTCAGCTATGGGGCGGTATATAAATGTAATAAATCATCATCATCATCATCATCATCATCATCATCATCATCTATATCTTCTGGAGCACCCTGGGAGGAGCCAGGCAAGAAGGTGTTCGCTCCGCCTCTTGCCATGTGCCGGAGTCACGAGCATTTCCTCAGTCGGTCTGGGGTTTTCAGAAGGTTTTGTGCTGTGGATTTGCACATGCAAAGCCTCGACTGAAACCTTGAAGGGGGTGGGCAGCATCCGAGGGCCGGGGTGCTCCATTGTCGTGTGTGTGTGTTTCCCCAGACAGGGCCCTGCTGCTGCTGCTGCAGAACGTGCTGGCAAAATTCAGCGGCGTGGTGGCAAAATAGCGGTGATTTGGCTTAAAATAGGACATGTGTGAAGCATGGGCCTTGTTGGGAAGCAAAATCATGCTCCTGAGAGGTTTCCTAGAATTATAACTAGTAGAGTTGGAAGGGGCCTCTAAGGCCATCATTGAGTCCACCCCCCTGCTCAATGCAGGAATCCACCTTAAAGCATCCCTAACAGATGGTAGTCCAGCTGCCTCTTGAAGGCTTCCAGTGTGGGAGAGCCCACCACCTCCCTAGGTCATTGGTTCCATTGTCATACTGCTCTAACAGTCAGGAAGCTTTTCCTGATGTCCAGCCGGAATCTGGCTTCCTGTCACGTCAGCCCATTATTCCTCCTCCTGCATTCTGGGTTGATCGAGAAGATATCCCTGCCCTCCTCTGTGTGACAACCTTTCAAGGACTTGAAGAGTGCTCTCATGTCTCCCCTCAATTTTCTCTTCTCCAGGCTAAACATGCCCAGTTCTTTAGTCTCTCCTCATAGGGCTTTGTTTCCAGACCCTGATCATCTGCTTGCATTAGATTCCCGCGATACTGATGCGTGGTTTGTTGAATCAGAACAGAGAACCACCTCCATGGAAAATGTTTTATAAATCCAGGGACAGCCTTGCTGTGTGTCTTGGCTAACTGTCCACCATAACCTCCAAAGTACATTTGTCCTTTTTGTTTTCAGAGAAACTGTCTATTACAATCCCTTTCTATTCCTTCACCCGCTTGTCTTACATATCTTAAAGTGTGTTGTTCCAGATTAAAGAGCTGGTCTTCTAATATTACTTTAAGCAGATGCCGTTGTTAATTTCCCTCAGGTTTTTAAATTATTATTAATGTGGATGTTTCTCTTCATGTATTACGCGAGAAGGAGACACTTAGGAATCACCAACTACGTAAATGGTGGTGTTTTGAAGGAGAGGAGCTTGAAGCAACATTGGATACTCACATTTTACAGACACATTAAAATGAAGTACTCTTTAACAGTCTGAATATATGTGGGTTTACAACAGGTTCCTCTAAACTGCCGATGGTAATAAATTTGAACGTTTGGCCTCGTCAGGGGACGTGATAGAGAGAATGGCTGAATTCGGACGACACAATAAGCAACTGGGGGTGGAAAACAGTCGTCCGTTGTATTGACTATTGTGTTGTCCGAATGCTGCCATAGTCAACTCAGCGCTGTTCCTAATCCACACCACAGTTGATTATTTATTACCATGTTGTGTGGGGAGTACCCCCTAGATGAACAAGTGTAAAGTTGATTATTACCCCACCATTGACTATTGTGTTGTCCGAATTCAGCCAATATTTTAAGATCTACTTCGGAACAATGTAACGTTTATTTAAAAATTCAAATGTCCATGTTTTACAGTCGACAAGTTGCAGTTCGAACCACCTTTAAGGAAAGAGACAGAGGCCCGGGATGAAATGGTATTTATTGTTGTTGTTGTTGTTATTATTATTATTATTCGTGGTAGTAGTGAAATTATTTTTATGCTGTTCTTTGCCCCTCCACAAGGCTCCTGGGGCGGCTTACAATCAATCAGTAAAATAAGAGAGTGCCCTGCTTGCAAGCTTACAATCCAAAAACACATTACACCCAAGGAATAGGGGAGGTTTTCAGTGGGGCTGGTGAGAAGGCCCTGCTTCACCTCTTATCTCCTGGGGTGGGGGGAGTACAAACAGAGCAAGGCCCTGATGTCCTCTCAGCCTGCCCTCGCCCTGTGATTATAATTGGGGTGGCTCTTCCCTATTTATGCTTTGATTCTAGTAAGTAATGTTCCCTAATAAGTTTTGGTAGAGGCAAGGAAAGGCAGCAGGGATGGAGGTAGGATTTATTAGATGACATTGTTTCTTCAGCAGTTTTTCATGGGCAGATTTGTTAAAAGTTTTATCTCTCTTCAAAACAACCCTGTGAGGCAGGCCACTGGTCCTCCTGTGTTTTTTTTTCTTCAGAGGAGGATTTGAGTTGGACACTTGGTGAGCTCAGAATTGAGGTTTGAGCCCAGATGTCCCAGCTCAGAAGTCCAACATGCTTTCTGCCCTGGAGAGGCTTCCAGAACTAGAGATGGCTTATAGCGATGGGATGTGTGTGTGTGTGTGTGTGTAAACCCTACTGGGTACCACACCAAACTTATACTCACATCCTGGAATAAGTTAACTTCAGACTGTTGAGTGGAGGCTCAAGAATAGATCCCAGAGTTGAGCCTGAGCTCCAGTTGGAGATCTTGTTTCTTGCTGAAGTGCCTGAGAATCCACCATCTCCAGGTGTTTGACCTGATGCTGGTGACATCATCAACCTCACATGACTCCAGTGCTCTTTGGGCATGCAAGGTTGAGGCCTGGCCTGGCCTGTGGAGGTTCTCCTGGCTGCGTTGGGCCTTGCTTGCATTTTTCAGACCCAAACTAGGCTGATCCTGTGTCTAATCCAGAAATTGCTCTGTTTCAACTGGAGCTGTGTGATTATTTATTTATTTGCTTACTGCATTTCTGTACTGCCCACTAGCCAAAGCTCTCTGGATGCTTTACAAAAGTCAAAACCATAAAAACCATTCAAAATACAAAACAACGACAGCATAAAAACGTAATTTAAAATACAGTATCAAAGCACAACCAGGATAAAAACCGAGCAGCCATGCAGAAATTAATACAGATTTAAAATACAAATTTAAACAGCAAGGTTAAAAATCAAACTGAAGAACTGTTAAAATACTGTGAGAATAAAAAGGACTTCACCTGGCGTCTAAAGGAGTGTAATGTAGGTGCCAGGTGAACCTCTCTAGGGAGCTCATTCCACAGCCGGGGTGCCACAGCAGAGAAGGCCCTCCTCCTGGTAGCCACCTGTCTCATTTCCTTTGGCAGGGATTCACAGAGAAAGACCCCCGAGGATTATCTTAGGGTCCGGGAAGGTACATATGGGAGGAGGCGTTCCATGGATTCCAATTGCAGAAGAGTTTGATTCTACCCCTGGATGTTAGCCATTGCTTTGGGTGATTGTCTGACGCTCTTGAAGGTGTCCAACTGAAGTTTTATGCCTCTGCAGGTGGTAGCAGGAGGTGCGCACTTTGCTTCTCACTGGAGTCCTTTTGTTGATGGCGGAGGTTGCGCCAAGTAAGTATTTGTGTGACCCTGTCCTGAATAAACAACTCTTGTGTTTAATTTTGGATAAAAGGGAGCGGGGAACAGGACAATTCAGCCATGTCAGACCTTTGAGACTTTAGACCAGGGGTGAAAAGTCTGAAACCTGGGGGCCAAATTCAGCCCACCCGGGATCCCTATCCAGCCCTCTGGGGTTCCCTGGATGATTATACCTCCTTCCCCTTTTCCCCAACCGCTGTTCATTATGTGGCTTCTGGCTTTTGCCTTCTAAAAGGTTGAAGTGACTCTCCTTAGTTACTGCCAGTAAGAGCTTTAAGCTGCTATTTATGGCTCTGCCCCTTTTGCCTTTGGCCCTGCCCACCCCTAGAATGTGGGCGGGGGGAGAAGAACTTCTCAGGAATGGAATTTGATCCCCGAGTAGATGAGGTTCAACACACCGGCTATAGACCACACTGTCCTGAATGAGCGCAGCTGGGTTGACATACCCAGCAAAGGTTGCGGGCATGCTGGGATGTGGGTAGGAGGAATATCTTCTCCAGTGGGTAGCCCAGCAAGGGGATCCGTTGACCCTTTTGCCGCATGCTCGCCTGCCAGCCCGCCGTGAGGCGAACATAAGTACCAGCAACCCGCGCTGTAAACTGACAGCCCAGCTGCTCAAGCCATCAGGGGGAGTCCAGGAGTCCCTTTGCTGCAGGGCTGTTTCTCAAAAGCGTCACTCATTCTGCATCTCCTTGTGCTCCAAGGATTGTGGGCACCAGCCTTATTTATTTTTAATTTTTTAAAAAAACTTATTTAAAGTGTAGTTATCCTGCTCCTCAGCTTAAAAGGCTTCTGGAGCAGCTGAGATTCAGTCGGCAAAACCAAGAC
Organism: Anniella stebbinsi; assembly: GCA_029215795.1. NCBI lineage: Eukaryota > Metazoa > Chordata > Lepidosauria > Squamata > Anniellidae > Anniella > Anniella stebbinsi. Next base: position 370,013,378 of record JARDYH010000001.1, read on the forward strand.
ATTGGCTTACAGTCAAGAAAGACACGACACACAAGGAAAATACATGGGGCGGGAAGAGGAAAAAGCCAGGGACAGAAGGGCTGGTGGAATGGCCCTGCTTGCCCTCCCTCCTCCCTCTGTGCAGTCTGCTGGGATGGCTGCAAAGGCCCTTGCTGGAGCTGTGGCTGCAGTCTCTGCACATCGCCTCATCGGGGCTCCTTGTGAGTCTGCCCCTCTCAAAACGTGGGGCACCATTACGCGTGGCTGCAGAAAGTGTGGGGGAGAGTAATGTGGCAAGATCTGCTGGGCAAGCCTCGTTTCAGTGTGGATTGAGCCCCTCCGTTAATTGTGGGGAGTGGGCGCCGTAGGCGTTTCCTGCCTCAGATGTATTTAACGCATCTGCTCCAGCGGGGATAGACGTCTGCAGCGTAGGTGCTTCCCTGTCTGGAAGCGACATTGCCCTCCTGGCCTGCTTTTTGGGACCTCTGCATGGATGCCTGCATGCAGCAGTGACTTGAAATCCCTCGGAACATTCTGGCTCTGCAAAAACTACATAAGGAATTGGTGGCCTTGCATTCCAGCGACTCTCTACAGCCGCAAGGGCCAGCCCAGAAAGTGTGGTGTGGTGTTTTTCTTAATGCTTGCAAGCCGGGATTCCCAAGATCCCGCGGCTGGCAGCGAGGAGCCTTTGAGGACCGCAAGTCACTCCTGCCAGAATGCGAGCAGAAAATTCGTAGCAGCGTGAGGGGAGCAGTCCGTCCTGGCGAAAGAGTTTTGCCTTAAAAGGCCTCCGCTCCGGCTTCCTTGACTTTGCAGCACAACCTGTGGAGGCCTGGGATGCTTTGGCTGAATGCCTCTTCTTCCTTCTTTCTCACCTTTGGCCAGTCCATCGTTTACACTGTTCATTATTATTATTCATGAAGCACCGCTCGTGTACAATGGCACATTATGCCAGCCTTCCCCAACCAGGCATCACCCAGATGTGTTGGACTACAACTCCCATCATTCCAGGGTGGCCATTGTCTGAGCTGGCTGGGAATAACGGGCCTTGTAGTCCAGCACATCTGGAGGGCACCCAGTTGGGGAAGGCAGCTTTACACAGTTGCTGGGCGGGTGGGTGGCGGGAGGTCCCTGCCACGAGGAGCTTACAATTTAAATGTTCTCCACGAAGCAGATGACGACAGGAGGATGAGAAAGGCTTGGGTAGGAAGGAGGTCAGAAAAGGCAGAGGCCCCCTTTCGTACTTTGACTTGTTTTCATTTGCGGTGAAGGAGAAGGGGTCGAGCCAAAGGCTTTGCGGGCACACTGTTTCTCTTCTTCGATCGTAAATGTTTCTGATTCTTTTGAACCTTCCCCTTGACTGGCCCAAGAAGTTCCTCCCCCCCTCCCCCCTTTATCTTTGCCTTGCGTTCCTGTTGTGTTTTTCTTTGAGGCTCCAAAGCGGCAGAGCCTCGCTTACAGAGATAGAGCCTGGGGAGTTCCACAACGCCTTCCCAGGCTAGGCAGCTGATAAGGAAGGCAAACGCAGGAAATGTGGGCTTCTTGCATTCCCGGTGGCTGAGGCTGCAATGAGAGCTCCCTCGGGCATAGCTGCCTGGGGCGGAGGGAGGGAGGCGTGGAGGGGCCAAAGGCCAGCTTCCGAGGCCTCGGTCACCTGCGCTGTCGGAGCGAGAGGTGTGGCCGCCCTGCCTGCATGGCGGGAGCGAGCGGGTCCGCCACCCCCTCGGAGATCGCGTTCCCCTCGGCGGCATAAACAGGAAATGCTTGGGTTTGGGGAGGCCTGGAATCCTGGCTAATGTCACCGCCGCGCAGAAAGAATGGACCTCCTTGAGCTGTGGCTTTTGGGGCTGCTTTCCGTGCTCTCGGACCCAGCCAGAAATAACACTGCGCTGATTTATGGCTTGCGTCAGAGGTCAGCTCTGTGTGAAAGGGCCGCTGCGCCAGCCAGGCTTTTGCCAGAGGGAGCTTTGCTTTGCATCTGGGTAAACTTGCGTGCAAGCATCTCTCTCTCTCTCTCTCTCTCTCTTTCTCTCTCTCGTCCTGATCCCCTTGTGCAATCTCTGAATAAGGGCTCTGTTTTGGACACCTGAAGCTACCCTGTCATGAGCCAGTACCTTGATCTGTCTATCCTCGTGCCATTTTATTTTATTTTATATATTTACTACAAGGTTTATAAATGGCCTTTCTGCGCCCTCCCCTGAAACCTTCATGCCAATGTATAGCTTAAAAAACACACACTCTCTCAAATCAAAACAACCAAATTAAGAACGGCACAAGCCATCCACGAAACATCCCGAGAGCAGGGTAAAATGATTTTGAGCCCTAAACAAAACGAGCTTTACAGCCCACCTAAAGGTAGACAGTGACTGGGCCAATCTGGCCTGCTTAGGGAGAGAGTTCCGCGATCAGGGTGTCGTCCCATAACGCGCCTTCTCTCCTGTCCCTGCCAGCCTAACCTCTCTTGGTGGTGGGACATCCAGCAGCTCCCCCTGAAGGAAGATTGTAAATTTGGGGCAGGTTTGAATGGCAGGAGGCGTTTTTCCAGCTCTCCTGGCCCCAAGCCATTTGGGGCTTCATGGGTAAGGACCAGCTCCATCCCCATGACTCTTAGTCATTGACAGACCTGGGCCAGGATCCAGAAATGCTGTGGTCATGGGAGAGCCCTGGAGCGGTTTGGGATCATTGTGAGTTGGTGGAGAAACAGCGCCGGCCTCAACGCAAGTGGTCTTGAGCGGCTTACTTTGAGGTTCTTTCATTTCTGCTCTTCGGTGCAAAAGCAACCCAGGAATGCGGCTGCTGGGGGGGGGGGGGGATGGGGCCGCCTCCTCATTTTAGTGTCCGGCAGGCCTATCCAGATGAATTTTAAGATGTTTTTAATGATTTATTTTTTTTCTTGTTTTTAAAATTTTAACTGTTTTGTGATTCTTGTGTTTATATTGTTGTTGTTCCCCGCCTCGATCCGGAGGGAGAGGCGGGTTATAAATAATAATAATAATAATAATAATAATTGCTTAAATGATGACAAATCTTTTCCATAATACTGCTCAGGGTAGAGAGCTCTTTGCAGTGATGTGCCCGTGTGAGAGAGCCCATGGGACCCAGCTTGCGAAGGGTCTATGCGCCGTGCAATGACCTGCCAGAGGAGTGTTATCTCTTTTCTTAAGGCCGGGAATCCTTTTCCCCAGTGTTTGGGCCGGCTCTGAGCTCCCGGGGGGCGGGGGGGGGGGGAGGGATGAATAAATGCCAAAACGTGTGGATTCCACAACACTCCTTCCCCCTTCTGTCAGCAGTTACATGAGCCGTGCCTAGTAAGCTTCACCGGTGAGGCAGGGAAAAGCAGGACCATGGCTCCTCTTGTAATCACAGACTTATAGAATAGTAGAGTTAGAAGGGGCCCATAAGGCCATTGAGTCCAACCCCCTGCTCAATGCAGGAATCCGGCTTAAAGCAGATCTGGCGGATGGCTGTCCAGCTGCCTCTTGAAGGCCTCTAGGGTGGGAGAGCCCACCACCTCCCTAGGTCATGGGTTCCATTGTCGAACTGCTGTAACAACTAGGAAGCTTTTCCTGATGTCCAGCTGAAATCTGGCTTCCTGTCACTTGAGCCCATTATTCCGCATCCTGCACTCTGGGATGATAGAGAAGAGATCCTGGCCCTCCTCTGTGTGACAACCCTTCAAGTATTTGAAGAGTGCTATCCTGTCTCCCCTCAATCTTCTCTTCTCCAGGCTACACATGCCTAGTTCTTTCAGTCTCTCCTCATAGGGCTTTGTTTCCAGACCCCTGATCATCCTCGTTGCCCTGCTCTGAACCTCCTTCCAGCTTGTCTGGCTCCTTCCCCCTTTCCCCCTAAGCTGGGGTCACCTTTCCCTCTCTGCTGGGATTGTTGACCTACCTGCTCAGCCAGTCACACGGAGACGTGACCGTGACACCAGAAACGGCAGCCAAATTTTAGCTCATCTTCCTACCTCAGGGGCTTTTAATAGCCAAGCTCTGCCTTTCCTTGAGCTCCTGAATTCAGATGAGCCAATTATAGCAGGCTGCCTCCACCGTCTGCTGTCAAGGCGCAGGGCAACCCCCCCCCCCCCCCATGGTTCCTCAGCTGCACAGGTGTGGAGTTTGCCCTCATGAACTGAAGCCTTCTCCGTCTTTCAAATCTGCTAAAGAAAGTGGGGCGGGATTAGGGAGCGGACATCATGTAGCGAGCAAGAGAGTGAGCCATAGTCTGGGCATCCCTCTCTCTCTCTCTCTCTCTCTCTCTCCCCCCCTCCCCCCCATCTGCAATAAGGGAGAATGGAAATATTGGCCAAACGTACAGGGCTTTTGTAAGGATTTCGTTGAAAAACATGTGCTAATTCTTTTCCTTTAAATGCTGAGTACTGAGACTGGGGGAGACCTGATAGAGGTGTACAAAATTATGCATTTTGTGAAGAATGTGGACAGGGAGACATTTCTCTCCCCCTCTCTCTCCCCCCCATAATACTAGAACACAATGGGGTCATCCCTTGAAGCTGATTGGTGGGAGATTCAGGACAAAAAAAAAAGGAAGGACTTCTTCACACAGTGCATAGTTAAATTATGGAACTCACCACCACAAGATGTAGTGATGGCCACCACTTTGGATTGCTTTAAAAGGGGGTTGGAAAAATTCCTGGAAGGCTACTGATGGCTACTAGCCCTGATGGCTATGGGCTACTTCCAGAATCCGAGGCAGTAAACCTGTGTGCCCCAGTTGCTGGGGAACATGGGTGGGAGGGTGCTGTTGCGCCATGTCCTGCTTTGTTGGTCCCTGGTCAACAGCTGGTTGTCCACTGTGGGAACAGAGTGCTGGACTAGATGGACCCTGGGTTTGATCCAGCAGGGCTCCTCTTATGTTCTTATGGTGATGTAGGTGTGGATTGACTTCCTCAACCTGGTATCCTCCAGATGTGTTGGACTATAGCACCAATCATACCCGATGGCTGCGCTAGTGGGGCTTAAGGCAGGCATAGTCCAGCAGATCTGGAGGCACCAGGTTGGGGAAGGCTGAGGCAGAGAACTCAAGATCCCTTGAGGGTTTGCTCCATAGGTGATTTCTCTCCCCCTCCCCCAATCAATCACTGCAGTACCGAACAGAATTCTGGTGTCTTGACGACTTTGCCTCCATGGGCAGGAGAAATGGGTGCTCTTCAATTTATTTATTTATTGCATTTATATCCTGCCTTTTTTCCTCCAAGAAACCCAAGGCGGTGTACATAATCCTCCTCCTCTCCATTTTTATCCTCACAACAACAACCACCCTGTGAGGTAGGTTGGGCCGAGAGGTCTGTGACTGGCCCATGGGTTTCCATGGCCGAGTGGGGACTAGAACTCGGATCTCCCGACTCCAACACTCTAACCACTACTATTTTTTTGAATGGTTTTCTTCGTTTTTAATTCTCTAAATGTTTTACCTAGGGGACTTCTTACCAAATTTGGCGACGGCCACGAAGACGCTGAGGAGTGAGTGACTTCTTCTTGACCTTTGACTGTGTTTCTTCTTTGCTGCCTATTAACAAAATTGTCCTTTTTTTAAAAAAAAAAGAAACTGATTGTGTGACCCTCGGATTCCTAGCCCCAAAGGAGACTGCATTCCCTCCGGTTGGAGAGGCCCAGCCCAGAGCAGTTCTACTGGGCACCCTGCAAGCATGGCCCCCTTCGCCATCCTCATGCCCAGACTCGCAGCACAGAGGCAGGCGGAAGCCTTTGGGGTCTTTCCCACTCCCGCTCCTGACCCGCCTGCTCTGCACCGTCTGCGCAGCATCCATTACGATTCCACACACAGTTCTTTCAGTGGCGATCGCTTGACACAAGGGCATGGCACCATCTGTGGAGTCCTTCACACGTTGTCCCAGAGCTTGTGCTACTTCAGATGGCTTTTATTTTCAATTAGAATCATAGAATAGTAGAGTTGGAAGGGGCCTATAATGCCATTGAGTCCAACCCCCTACTCAATGCAGGAATCTACCTTAAAGCATCCCTGACAGATGGTTGTCCAGCTGCCTCATGAATGCCTCTAGTGTGGGAGAGCCCACCACCTCCCTAGGTCATTGGTTCCATTGTCATACTGCTCTAACAGTCAGGAAGTTTTTCCTGATGTCCAGCCAGAATCTGGCTTCCTGCAACTTGAGCCCATTATTCCGCACCCTGCATTCTGGGTTGATAGAGAAGAGATCCTGGCCCTCCTCTGTTTGACAACCTTTCAAGCATTTGAAGAGCGCAATCATGTCTCCCCTCAATCTTCTCTTCTTCAGGCTAAACATGCCGAGTTCTTTCAATCTCTCCTCTTAGGGCTTGGTTTCCAGACCCCTAATCATCCTCGTTGCCCTCCTCTGAACACACTCCAGCTTGTCTGTATCCTTCTTGAAGTGTGGTGCCCAGAACTGGACGCAATACTCAAGATGGGGCCTTACTAGTGCCGAATAGTGGGGAACCAGTACCTCGCGCAATTTAGAAGCTATACTTCTGTTAATGCAGCCCAAAATAGCATTTGCTTTTTTGCAGCCACATCATCCTGTTGGCTCATATTCATCTTGTGATCTACAACAATTCTAAGATCCTTCTCGCTTGTCATATTGCTGAGCCAAGTATCCCCCATCTTGTAACTGTGCATTTGGTTTCTTTTTCCTAGGTGTAGAACTTGGCATTTATCCCTATTAAATTTCATTCGGTTGTTTTCAGCCCAGCGCTCCAGCCTATCAAGATCACCTTGGAGTTTGTTTCTATCTTCCAGGGTCTTAGCGATACCCTGTCATCTGGTAGAATAATCCTGTGAAACGGAGGCATGGCCAGGCCAGAGTGATTGGAGGATGTGTATACCCTGTGCTTTGATTTTGAGTTTTTTAAAAAATTAATCAAAATCTGCACTGAATTGATTTCAGTTCAGTCCTATGCAGATGTCTAAGACGATGTGTGTTGAGGGGATCAGAAATGGGCTTGCCCTCCCCCATCCCCTCACCACAAAATCAGAATCTGCCAGTCACACAGTTGGAGACTTGCACATGTTGGGCTCTGTTGACTCGCCACAAAGACTCAGAATGTGGTGGGCGGTCGGTGGTTTCTTTGCAAAGGCAGAATGGGCACCTTCCACCTCTGCGATTGTACATGTGTAAGCCCCTAGGCAAACGTGGCAGACCCATGCACGGATTGGGGAGGTGTGCTCCCATGACCCATACAGTGGCCTCAGATGTCTGTGTAGGGCTTTCCATTCCAAGGAAAACCATGAATGAATCAAGGACATCTGTTTGTTCTGCATAATTTCTTCAGGTCCTGCTAACTGGGTGGAGACCTGTGTAGGACATTGATGCTCCACGCCGCCCCCCCCCCCCCCCCGGAGATCTTCTCCACCCGAGCCCCTCTGGCTTTTGAGAGGCATTGCTCACCTTCACTTCCAAGTGCATCAGGGCCAGACATCCATTCTCACCTTTCCTCACTGAAAGCTGTGCCCCATTGCTACCTTCTGGGCTCTTCCTGTGCATGCCCAGGGTCTCCCCCCCCCCCTTTGGAGCTCTGCCAGGCCGTAGGATGTGCGTTGGAGAGGCCAGTCCTCTTTTTCGGGACATGCTGGAGGAGACAGAGATGCAGCGCTTCCTGGTGTGTGACAAACAGGAGAGCTGTCTTCAGCCATGTGCTTTGATCCTTCCAACTTTTCTTTGCGTCGGCAGCTCCTTTAAAAGTTATTTTCTGGAACAAGAGATTTTGATTAAAAAGAATAACCGAGTGAAACGACTAACCAGTTGCTCTTTGAAATTCTCACGAGAAATAATGACCTCCTAATGCTTGCACATCGCTAGGTTGGAATAAGGAGCTTTTTTGGATGGGTTTCTCTTTTTCTTTTAGATCGACACTGAAACGGGCAGGACCCCCTCCTCTACCTCCAAAGGTGAGTGGGCGCGGTACCGGTACCTTAAAGGTGCGTGAGTGGATTCACACAAGGCTCTGACAGTTGTTGGTAGTGATTTTTTTTAAAGAGAGACCCCCTCCACGATTTCCATCTCTCATCCATCCATCCATCTGTTGGCTGTGTTGTAGTCTGACACATCTGGAGGGCACCAGGTTGGGGAAGGCTGCTCTGCAGTTTTTGCCTGTTTCCACAGCCTTGCACATTTCTCTTTTCCAAGGCTGCCTTTCCCCAACTGGGTAGCTCCCCACGCACGTGCTGCTAGATTTCACTATTCAGGGGAGTGTGGTGCTATTCTCTCTCTCTCTCTCTGCAGGCTGGAATGCTAATAGGTTGTATTGGGGGGGGGGCTGGTTTGCCAAGGGAGGGGGCAGCCCAGTGGAAATAGCGGCTGTGGCAGAGCAAGGGGGAAGTGCTGGGATGTGGGAGGAGGAGGAGGCGGGGCCTGCCGTCCGCTGCAGGAGGGCCGTTGGGACTCTGGCCTGAAAAGCGCGTGCCGCCTGTTTCCGCTCCAGCCTCGGCTCAGCATATACCAGGAGGAAAGCCTCGCTGACGAGGAGAAGTCCCAGACGATCAAATACTGCCCCGACCCTCGCGGCCACGCCACGCCGGCTCATCGGAGGCAGAGCATCCCAGTGTGCGGGCCTCAGGCGGAGCTTTCCCCCGTCGGCATGAGCAGCAGCAGCAGCAGCCCGGGCTTGCTCACAGCCAGATACAGTGACTTGGGTAAAATCTCCATTGTTCCCTCTGGCACTGCGACCCGCTGTGCCGCGTTGGACAGCGGGCGAAAGGGCTTTCAGGGCGGCAGCTCGCCGATCGTCACGTCCGGTCCAAGATCGCAGTGGAAGTATCGGGCCCATGCCAAATGAAAACATGACCCCGTCACGCTCCAGTGTAGCTGTGCTAGGGACATGTGAGGGGAAGGGAGGCTGAAGGCGCTGTGATTCCGGCTGGCTTCTTTCTGCTTCGCCCCACGGGGCTGGAGTGCGCAGCACAGCTGCACAGGTGTGCAGAAGGAGGAGCTGAGTGTTAATTTAGAAGCTCCCTGTGCGGCCTCCCGTGGCACGGCTGCCGCGTGAGCAAATGTGGCGCTTGGCAATCCAAGCAGGCAAGCCCAGCACGATGCAGCCTAAAACCCCGGGGCTGAGCAAAACGCCTTGCCCCAAGCCAGCCGGCCAGTCCGCTTCCTGTTCTCTGCGTTAGAACGAGTATCCATGATTTTGCAAGTGAAGCGTTGAACTGGCTGCAGATTAATTAGTACCCAAGTTATGTCTCTTAGAAGTTGCTGTCATTTAACACTTACAAAGTGCCTAAAATGTCCTAAGCACTGTACAGATAGCGAACGATAAGGACAGGTCCTCCCCTCAGGCTCCCCATCTAATAGGCACAGCTCAAAAGGAAAAAGGAGGGAGGAAGGAAGAGGAAAACAAGCGTTAGAGCGGCTGCTCCTTCCCTGCCTGATGGATGTTGCCAGGCTGACCTCCCTGTGCCCCTCCTAGGAGGCAGGGGATGCAGCCTCACAGTGGCTGACGTCAGAGGCCGGAGGGTGCTTCCCTTCAGCTCTGCAGTCTCAGGGCCGCTGTCGCTTGGAGCCGAGGGTTCTTTCTGGCAGGGAGGAGGGGGATTGGGAAGCCTGAACTGACTCACCTAAATGGCCTCCCTCCCCCCACCCCATTTGCTTTCTACACTTTTTCTTCACGTCGTGTTTACATCTCTTTAAACCTTGGCTTCCTTAGGCAATGGCGACAGCATGCCAAAACTCCTCGAGGAAAGTGCCGACGGGTTGGGCCACGTGCCGCAGCTGCCACGGAAAAAGGACAAGCGGGAATTTCCGGTGGGTCGGGGGTTTTGTGTGTGTTTTGTTCCATGGTGCAGCCAGATTGTCAGAATCCTTGATTGCCTGGTTGCGAGCCCAAGTGGGGACCTTGGTACCCAAAGTGTGCTCCTGCCCAGGGCCTGCAGGTGAAATAGAGGGAGGAAAATCCTTGGCAACCAGATGTATCGCTCGACAGATCCCATCATCCTTGGCCAACAGGGATAGGGGTTGTAGTCCGGTACATCAGGCAGGTGCCAGGGCCACTTCCAAGAAAGCCCTTTCCTTTGGCATGTCCCCCCTGCCCGTCCCCCCCCCCCCCCCGGATCAAGGCCTCGGCAGAAGATCTTAGCAGATGGGCAGGCTAGTAGTCCTGCAGGTATTTGGGTCCCAAGCTTAGGCTTTTAAAGGTATGTTACTGGCACTGTCAATTAGGCCCAGAAGCAAATAGCTAGCCAGGAGTACTGTACTTAAACCTGGCTGTACCAGGAAAAACGTATGCATAGTTATGGAGTTCCCTGAGCACACAAAAGCCACTAACTTTTTGGGAGGGGATGGACAGGCTTATTTTGCTTCCAAACTGATAGGCCCTAAAGGCCCGCCGGGTTTACTGTTAAAAGGAATGATTGAATAAAAAAATACAAAATGGAAATCAAATATGTAATCATATTTACATGCATGACAGGGGTGTAAACTGGGCTAACTATGGAAAGCCCCTCCCCCCCCCCCGTTTCAAGTGGCCACTATGTCTGAGCATTCCTCCGACGATGCTGTCAGGTAGGCCGAAGGCTTAGAGGTCTCTGCAAGTGTTTTGAGTCCTTTTAGGCGTTTTGGGGTTCATTATGTAAGTTCAGAATTTTTTCCTGATTGCCTGAAATTAATTTGAACACCCCAAACGCCCTTGAATCCTGAGAAAAGAAAAGAAAAAAATCAGCCTCTTTTGCCAGAATTCACTGACAGACTAAATTATTACAGAGGTCCTACAAACAGGTTAGTTGGCCGCACATCCAGTCAGCATCTACTGGCGTCTTGGCATCTCTCACTGTTACCTTGACGCTGGACTGTAAGTAACCATTCTCAGCATCCTGTGCTCCTCTCACAGAACAGGAGAGAGAGGCTGCCATTGTGCCAGGACTGCGAAATGTACCAGGATGTGTACGCACCAAGGAGAGAGAGCAGCCTGATCCACTCTCGACAACTATACATCCACGCCACTTTCTAAGCAGCCTTAGAACATTTTATACGTTGACCCCCTCCTTTTAAGGTTTTATTCCCAAGAAGCAAATTTAATTGAATTCACCTGTTTTAATTGTCCCATGTGAAACCTTTTTTTCTTTTTCTGTTGTCCACAGCGGCCGGCCATTAATGGCCTTCCCCCAACGCCAAAGGTGCTGGTAAGAAATCTTTTTAATTGTGAAGCGAGAGCGACGCATAACATGTCGAATCGGCTTTGCTCCAGATAACGATAACTTTGCTGAGCTCCCAGAGCAAGGGGTTCAATCCTGGAGCACTTGCAGCCTTTCTCCCCAAATGCGACCAGCTCTTAAGAAAGATTGGGGGTTTTCAACGGGATCTGTGCTAGTGCCTTTCCTTTGCTAACCAGTTGGGGAGCGGGGTGATTTTTAAACTGAAGGTTAAAAGAGCCAGTTCACTGCATGGACGTCCTATGGAAAAGCCCCGCCGCTTAATCCCCGAGGTAGGCACGGATGGACCTGTGTTTGTGCAGTGGGATGTTAATGGCGGGGAACGGGGGAGAGAAAGAAAGCCTCACCTGTCCAGATTGTGCAAAACCGCTTGTTAGTGGGATTCCTTCCACTCGCCATTGGGGAAGTTGTTTGACATCTGTTTGTCAGGTCCTGTTCTCCAGCAACCCGTCACTCAGCCCTTCCTTTGGCTTCTGAGTCTTCTCCTGGCCCTTTGCCCACTTCCCTTTGAAGTTTTTATTTTGTTTACATGGTCAGAAGGACTAGAACCTTCTGGTGCTTTAAAATCTCCCACCCAGTGGGGTTTTATTGACTTTGCTGTTGCCATTCCAGATGGGAGCCTGCTTCTCCAAAGTGTTTGACGGCTGCCCGTTGAAGATCAACTGCGCCACATCGTGGATACATCCGGACACAAAAGGTGAGGCGGTTTTCCATCTGTGTGCTGGGGAATCTCTTTTTCCTCCCACGTTTCTGAACAAGCTAAGCCAGTTTTCCCTCCACCCTATTGTAGATCAGTATATTATCTTTGGAACTGAAGATGGCATTTACACGCTGAACCTCAACGAGCTGCATGAAGCCACCATGGAGCAGGTAGGAGAGAGCTGTTCGGTGCATGCCTGGATCCAGCTGCTCTGTTTGGGGCTGGGGGTAGAGATGTAAAATTTCCGGAAATTTTGAAGCTGGGGGGGGGGGGGGGGGAGGGGGAAGGGACGTTTTTTTCCCCCAGGGGGTTTTGGGGAAAATTGAAAAAGGTTGGAGAAATTGGTTTGTTTGTTTTTTTGCAATATTAGCACTTTTTACAGATTGAAAGTCACTTTGTTACTTTAAGAACATAAAATGTAATTTATGTACCAGTTGGTTTGGCATAAAATTATCACATTTGGTATATTAAAAGTACCTGTATTCAAACAATTATTACAAATTGAATTTACTTTTTTACTTTGTGTGTGTGTGTGTAACAAATGGAGCTAGAAGCTCCTGAACTGTAAAGGAACACCTGAACTGTAAGGAACCTCTTTGGTTTTGCCAGTTTATGAGGAGCAGGCAAAAATCAATTTTTTAAAAAATACAGAAGAAATCCTCAACATTAGTAACAAAGAAAATTATTTATATCTCCGCTAGTCCTCCACAGTGTCAAGCAGACATAAGGCGCCTATTCCCATGAAAAGAACTGAGAAAAAGGGGGGAGCAAAATTCAATGAAAATGCATGAAATTGAATCAGCCTCCTTTTCTGAGCTGCAGCTATCACTATCAGTCTCTGCTTCAATGGCAGTGCCCCCTAGAAGCAGAAATGCATCTTGCTCTTGCATTTGAGAGCTGTAGTCTCAGTTTGCAACCTAGGACTTGCTTGTCCTCAGTGCACAGACATTGTAATAATCTGATACTGTACATAGTTTTTAGAAATCATTTGGAGAAGTAAATATATGAACATCTTGTCTTAATCATTTTATTCATCATGCTAAAATAAAACATTCCATAATGCATTTTTCTTCATTCCCCCCCCCCCAATTTTCTAATTTTTCATTGTGGGGAGGCTTTGGGGGGGAAAAAACAGGAAAAAAACCCGTTCCCCCCTTCCCCCAAATTTTTCCATTTTTTTTCTGGGCCTTCACATCTCTTGGTGAGGGCCAGGTGAACCCACCCTTTCAGGATGGGATATTAGAAATGCTTTGTACATAATGTGACTTCCTTCTGAGTAAGTGCATAAGATTACACTGTGAGTGGCGTTGGCGTTAGGATAGAGTGGGTGCGATTTACGACACCCCCTCCGCCCATCTCTATCTAAGAGGTCCGCCGTGTGTTTCCACGCTGCTCTTGTCAGCCATAAGGGAATCTTGCTCAGCCAAAGAAATCAAAGCCGCATTTCAAGGTGCCAGAGACCACATTCCATGCTTCCCTGGCGCAACACCGTACTTGCCTGGAATTCACTCAGCTTTTAGGAACCAGCGATCCCCGTTTTTGTTTCTTTCACCCATGGGATTCTCTACTGCTTGCTTCCCACTTAGCTATTTCCGCGAAGATGTACGTGGCTCTATGTGATCAACAACACCTTAATGTCACTCTCAGGTATGTGAATCGCTGAAGAAATGAGCCAGGCCTCCTCCACACGAGACGTTTAATGAGCCTTGAAGGCTCATTATAAATTTTACCTACACACGAGCGGAGCGCAAAACGGGCGTACAGGCGCGTTATCTCCCCGATAATGCGCATTTTCGAACGCGCGTTAAATAGCGACTTTTATTTTGCTCCGGCCGTTAAAGCGCATTTTCGCTGTGTGAACAAGCGATTATGCGCATTAGCTACCTGTAAAGTGCTTTTTGGGCATCAATTAATGCGCTTCGCCGCCTCTCGCCGCCTCCCGTGCAGAGGGATTAGGAGTAAATGCGCCTCCGCGATAATGCGCATAATCGCCGAACCGGGCGCAAAAGCGCGTCCTTGTGGAGGGGGCCCCATAAAACCTACATGGTGGGGGGAAATACCCAAGGCATTTTCTTTTATTTGGTGGGTGTACTTAGCTTGGCTTGGTAGTGTCATGAAAGTCATTTTTTCATCTTCCTTTTATTTATTTTTTTGTCTTTTGCTCTCTGCAATTTCCTTGGACCTTTGGATATTTCGGGGCTGTCCTTTCTAGAAGGTAATTTTTTTCCACTCTGTATTTTTTATTTTCTTTTGTTTTCACTCAGTTTTTGCATTATCACTGTAATACGCCAGAGTTTGAGATGGGTCATGTTTGTCTGTGTTCCAGGGAAAACATTCCAACTCTACTCCCATAACCTCATAGCTTTGTTTGAACAAGCCAAAAAAACGGGACTAGCGGCTCATATTCAGACCCACCGGTTCCCGGATAAGATACTGCCAAGGTAAGCAGATGCAGTCCCGCCTCTTGAAGTCTACGATGGTGGAAATGGTGTGATTCCGATCATCTTGGGATGAGAAGCCTCCATCCCGCAGAAGGTCCCTCTCAGTCCGCCAGCTTCCCTGCTGGGCTTTTTGTCAGAACAGCGATTGGAAATACGGGATTCCACCTGCTCTCTTCCACTCTGCACTGAGGCTTGAGACTGAGGCTTGGTGCCAACGAGGCCTTTTAAAGCCTCATTGCAGTGTGGAGGGCATTTTGAGCTTGTGGCAGTGTGAGTTCCGCACCTTAATTATGTGCTTCGTTTTGTCACTTCTAAATCTACTACCAATCAGTTTCATTGAATGACCCCCCAGTTTCTAGTGCTGAGAGAGATGGAGCAACTCTCTCTCTCTTTCTCTCTCTCTCTCCCCCACCCACCCATTTTTCCTGTGCCCTGTAGAACTAGCATTAACAAAACCCTTATCACATTTGGTTTGGCTTCAGCGCTCTTTACAACTCATCTGTCATCAGATGCCCCCAACAAACTCTTGCAAGAGGAGAGAGGACGCCCCTAAGGGTGGTGGTGTGTTTCTGCGTTCAACAGACAGCTCTGTTTCCTGTCATGAGCTGTTTATTCCTTGGATGGCTTCGCTGAGCTGCCTGGGGGTTATGTCGAAGTTGTCTCTCCACCACTGATCATGAACAAGCTACTTCCCATAACTGTCTGCCCTTTCGCATTTTAAACTTAGTCTTGAGCAGTGTAGACATGCAGAATATTTTGAAACTTTGAAAAAGTTCAAAGCTTGAGCTTGAATAGCCAAACAGTATCTTTCCGCATCCTGGCCAGAAGCTTGAGGCAGTCGGGTAGCTACAGTTCTCACATAGCTCGAGCTTGAATAGCCAAACAGTATCTTTCCGCATCCTGGCCAGGAGCTTGAGGCAGTTGGGTAGCTACAGTTCTCACGTAGCTCCGCACCGCCCAGATGCCAGGCAGAAAATCACAAAGGCGGGGACAGAGGGCGGCCCTGGACTTGTGAATTGAGCCCACGCTCAGAGTGGTCATAATGGCGTCAGGGAGGTGGTGGAGGTGGTGGTGAACACTAGGAGGAGGAGGAGGAGGAGGAGGAGGGGGGAAAGAAGCGGCCCTAGGAAAGGCCGGATTTTAAAATGTGGGGGAAGAAGGAAGGAGGTGGGCTTGAGGCCTGAGGGGAAGAAGCGAATGTCATTCAACGGCAACTGGTGTGTGAGGAAGCGAGGGCAGAAAGTCCTTGGTTGTGTTGAAGGAAAGTAACCTCCATATAGCTTCTGGAGGACTGACATAGCAGGAGTCAAGGAACAGTATGTTTTGCCCTCAAACGTCTAGTGCCCATGGCGACATTGAATTTACACTAGATACTACTACTACTACTACTACTACTAGCCAAGTAAGACTGCAAATTTCAGAAAATGAAGAGAAAAATTTGAAGCTTTCTACTTTGGGGCTGGAGCCTTTCAAGTTCCTTCTTTCCCCTTCCAACATGAGACGGATGGTTACCAGAGAGGGGCCACCATGGTGGTGACACACCCGTGGAATGCCCTCCCCAGAGAGTGCCACCTCTTGCTCCCATAAATATATGTTAAAAGAGCAATTAAAACAATAAAAGCTAACTAGTCGCCATTGATAGCCTTCTCCTCCAGGAATTTATCCAACCCCCTTTTAAAGCCATCCAATTGGTGGCCATCCCTACGTCTTGTGGAAGTGCATTCCATAGTTTAACTCTGTGCTGTGGGAAGAAGTCCTTCCTTTTACCTGTCCTGAATCTCCCACCAATCAGCTTCATGGGTTGACCCTGTTGGGTTCTAGTATTTTGAGAGAGGGAGAAAAATGTCTCCCTATCCACATTCTCCACACCATACATGTTTTTATTTATTTATTTATTTATTTACTGCATTTCTATACCGCCCAATAGCCAAAACTCTCTGGGGGCTTTACAAAAATTAAAACCATGGAAACCATTCAAAATATAAAACAAACAACAATATAAAACATAGTGTAAAATGCAATCTAAAGGCACAACCGGGATAAAACCAGAGCAGCCATGCAGAAATTAATACAGATTTAAAATGCAAATTTAAACTGCAAGGTTAAAAATCAAACTGAAGAACTGTTAAAATACTGAGAGAATAAAAAGGTCTTCACCTGGCATCTAAGGTCCCCTCTACAAGGATTCGCTTTTGCGCCCGGTTAGGCGATTATGCGCATAATCGCTGAAGCGCATTTACACCTAATACCTCTGCACGAGAGGCGGCAAGAGGCGGCAAAGCGCATTAACGGATGACCAAAATGCGCTTTACAAGTAGTTAATGCGCATAAGCGCTTGTTCACATAGTCAAAATGCGCTTTAACGGCAGGAGTAAAATAAAACTCGCGATTTAACGCGCATTCGATAATGCGCATAATCGGAGAGATAACGCGCCTCTACGCCCGATTTGCGCTCCGTTCTTGTAGAGGTAAAATTTTTAAAGCGCCTTGAAAGAGCTTTAAGCCTCTCTTGTAGAGGCAGCCTAAAGGAGTATAACGTAGGTGCCAGGCGAACCTCTCTAGGGAGCTCATTCCACAGCCCAGGGGGCCACAGCAGAGAAGGCCCTCCTCCTGGTAGCCACCTGCCTCACTTCCTTTGGCAGGGGCGCATTTTATTTGTTACGTTTCTATACTGCGCCATAACTGAAATTCTCTGGGCGGTTCACAAAAATTAAAAGCCATTAAAATACATTACAAAAAATTTTTTGCATGACAACATTTAGACAGATAACACACACATGAATAAAATATATCTAAAAACAAATCTTTAAACAATCAGCCAATGACGGTCCAAGACATAATTAAAACTCATTCTATGCTGCTAAATACCTGGGAGAAGAGGGCAGTTTTTACCTGGTGCCGAAAAGACGACACTGTGGGCACCAGGTGGGCCTCATCCGGAAGACCATCCTGTCATTGGGGTGGGGTGGGTGGGGGCATCATTGGGTTTCATGGACCAGGGAAAAACCCTTTTTATTTGCCTCCCTGCAAATGCCGGGTTCGTTTTACTCCTCCCCAGTTGCTTGAGCTGCATGTTTAACTCCTGTAGCCTCCCCCAACCTGGTGCCTGCCCGATGGTTTGGACTACAACTCCAGTCATTCCTCACCAAATGCCATGAAAGCTGGGACTGGTGGAAGTTATAGTTCAAAACGTTTGGAGGGCACCAGGTTGGGGAAGGCTGTTGCATACTTATAGAGAAGTTAAATATGAAAACCACAATGTCCTGGTTCTGGTAATTAAAGGGGGTGGGTGGGTAAGCAGGGGGATATAAGAAGATCCCTGGAGGGTTGGAACAAGGGTCCCAGCCTTTGGGAAGCCCACCAAAAGGACCCTGAGGGCAGTATCCCCCCCTCCCCCCCCCAGCAGTCTCTTCCTACAAGAGTCTCTATTTTGCAATCCTGGGCAATAGGTCACGGACAGAAATTTTGCTCCATCCCTCTTCCTCTTTAATATCCCGCAGGCTAAATAATACCAAAGTAACCCAAGAAACGGCCCTGACTTTTGTCCCTTGGCCTTGTCGTTTAACAGTCGTTTATGTCATTTCAGGAAATTTGCCTTAACGACAAAGATCCCAGATACGAAAGGGTGCCATAAATGCTGCATAGGTATGTCTTTGGCTTGAGCTTATTTATTTATTTATTTATTCATTTATAGCACTATCCATGTCTGGGTGCAGGAGCCCAGGATCTGTGCCCGCCCCTGAAGAGCTTGAACCTGCTCAACAACTAAGGATCTGCTGCAAGCCCCCAGCCGCCTTGGCCAACAGTCATTGCCCCAC
This sequence comes from Anniella stebbinsi, assembly GCA_029215795.1. Classification (NCBI taxonomy): domain Eukaryota; kingdom Metazoa; phylum Chordata; class Lepidosauria; order Squamata; family Anniellidae; genus Anniella; species Anniella stebbinsi. The sequence goes on from JARDYH010000001.1 coordinate 370,031,470, forward strand.
CCCCCACCCAGGCCTTCCTGGTGCCCCGCGGGGGCCAGTGTCTAGTCGAAAGAGGGCAGGTTGCTCCTCCCCTCCAGAAATGGGATCTGAGAGCCTGGCCTGCCGAGTCCTGGAAGGAGGAGGAGGAGGGGCCTTTATTACCCTTGGGCGATGCTTTCCTGTCTTTTGGAAAGAGCACCTGAATCGTATTTCCACTAGTGACCAGGAAAGCACATTGAGCTTTAGATGCAAATGTATCCTTTTGGGGGGGGGGGGCATTTGGAAGAAATGACCACTGGGACACCGTAGTTTTATGTTTTGCAACGTGGTGGTTGGGCATAGGAGTCTTTGTTCCTCAACGCCCTCACGTGAAAAATACCTGTCTGAGTTTAAACGCCATGGGACTTTTATGTGCTTTCGGATAATGAAAAATACATTACCTTGAATTGCGCTGGCAGCTGGAAAACCCAGAGCTAATTTTGTGTCTCAGATTTGAATGTTCTTTGGTGTTCTTATTATTCTTCTTCGTGGTCTCTGTGCATCACACCATGGGCTCGCGCCGGCGCCGAGCCTGCATCGGAACTTCCCTAGCTAGCTTAGATTTTTGGCGGGAACCCCTCCCCCCGCCGTCCTATCGCGCATGCTCAGGGTTCCCGCCTACCTCAGTTCTTCTTCGACCGCCTCGCAGTTGCCTCGCGGGAGACTTCCTCTCTGTTGTTTGAAGATTGCTTCTGTGAAGAAGATAAGATAAGAGAATAGTTAGCTTAGATTATAGTAGTAGTTAGTAGTTAGATTTAATAGTTTAAAAAATATATATATATATTGTCGTAGATAGTAGTTTCTTATTGAAATAGGCTTCGCCTATGGCGAACACAGCTTTGTTTAAACGCTGCGTGAGGTGCCGAGCAAAAATCGCCCTCACGGACGGCCATTCGCTGTGCGTCGCGTGTTTGGGGGAGTCCCACATCGTAGAAACTTGTGCACTCTGTATGAGTTTTTCGCGCCAGACTAGGCGCAACAGAGCTGACCGCCTTCGTAGTGTTCTGTGGAGTCGGGCGTTAGAAGCAGTAGACGTCCCACGCCCCATGGATGACCAACCCTCTTTTTCTGGGGAGCGCGGCCGACAGGCTGTAAGTCGCCCTATCCCAGCAACGACTCGTGTGCCGTCCCCTTCGGTACCAGCACAGAGCCCGCCACCTAAAATGGCAAAGCCATCAAAGAAACAGGCTGCTAAACAAAAGAAACAAAAGGCGTCGAAATCGGTAGCAAAGACTACATCGATACCGACAGGTACCGCTACCGAAGCTCCATCGCTACCGAGGCGCTCGCCGGCGACTTCGGAGCCCGCAGGGGGCTCAGCATCGTTCTCGAGACAAAAATCAGCAATGCCGCCGAGAAAGTCGTCTTCGGCGTCTGCGATCCCCTCGCTACCGACTCCTCCGCCGGCACGGTCCACCTCGATGTCGAAACATAGACCGTCGTCGTTACCGACCTCTCCACCACTGTCAGCAGCTTCGGGATCGAAGCACCGGTCGACATCGACGACCCCACGGTCCGTCTCCACCTCGAAGTCAAAGAAAACAGGGGCAACTTCAGCTCTTTCTGAACCGAGGAAACCATCGTTACCGAAGCCAAAAAAAGATCACAGATCTCAATCACGACCAGCTATACCGGCTCTATTACACGATCCTCCAACTCTACCCCTATCACCACCAGCAGAGTTGTTTTCGGATATAGAGATAGTCGCTTTGGATGTCCCCCCGGACCCTTCGTCGCCAGCTGGTTCTAGAGCGTCGCTCTCCCAAGCCTCTCGCCATTCTTCGGCATCGAAGGACCGTCGATCGCGCTCTCGATCGCGATCGCGTGACTGGGACAGATACTCCGATCGGTCACGACATTCATCTAGATCCTCCAGGCGATCTCGTTACCGAGCTTCTTCGTCGTATCTATTTGACCCGTATACAGGGCAGCGGCTGTCGGACGATCCTCTCCCTCGTACTAACCAGGAACAACAAGTGGCCCAGCCATCAGTACAACGTCAAGAGCATACGCCAGTGTTAGCGCTACAACCACTGGCACCGTTACCGACGCTGGAGCTTCCCACACCGTCGTCCCCGCAGTCCATTGGGGACTACGTGTCGGAGACATCTTCGGTGGCGTCTGCTGCACGCTCCATGCCATCACCGCCAGAGGGAGTTGGGACCACAGATCGGGCCTCTCCATCGATGGAGCATGGCAGTTTTGCAGAGCAAATGCTGAGAATGGCGCAATCTCTCGGGGTCAAACATCAGCTACCACAGGACACTGTCGAAGATGACATATACGATGTCATGTACACGGATCCTACCCCGCAACTTACGTTGCCTATGGTCCCAACGCTACTAAAGACCCTTAAGCAAACTTGGCCTACCCCGTCATCGATGGGCCACACATCTAAGCGGTTGGACGCGCTTTACAAGGTCAAAGAAGCTGATGCTCCGTTCCTTTTCGTCCACCCGAAGCCCAACTCCATAGTGGTTGAAGCAGCCCAGGGTCGCTCTTCTAGAACGCATTCCACGCCGGCGGACAAAGAAGGGCGTAAACTAGATGCATTAGGGCGCAAAGTTTATTCTTCAGGGGCCCTGGTAGCAAAGATCTCGAACTATCAGGCTATGATGGCCCGCTACCAGTTGTTTTTATGGGAGAAGATCTCCTCCCTAACGGACTACCTTCCCGATGAAAAAAGAGAGCTGGCACGAGTCTTTCAGTCCGAGGCGACACGCCTATCTAAGCAACAACTGACCACAGCGCGCCATCAGACGGATGCGGCATCAAAGTCTCTAGTGGCTGCGGTGACACTCCGTCGCCATGCTTGGCTCAGGTCAGCCTCCTTGCCTCAGGAAACTCGTGCTAAAATCGAAGATTTACCCTTTGACGGGGAAGGCCTGTTTAATTCCCAGACTGACACCACTATGGATACTATCCATAAGGCCAAAGTCACGGCCAAAAAGATGGGGTTCCACACCGCAGCGCAGCCTTCATATCGACCTCGCAAGTGGTACAGGCCTGTCCCTTTTCAGCGGCGTCAGCAGCAGGATCACCAACAGCGCTTCCAATTGCCACATGCTTCAGCGCAGTACCAATCGCGCAAGCCGTCATCACGCTTCCGCCAGTCAAGATCCAGGGCCGACCAGGCATCTAAGCGGCGTCTTTGACTTCGTGATCTGCCCACCAGAGCGTTGTCGATTTGGAAACACCCTGTCGCGCTTTCGACACGCCTGGGAATCCATTACATCGGACAAATGGGTCCTAGCCATCATTACTTCGGGCTACAAAATAGAGCTTCGAGTCCCCCCTCCGCTGGGTACTGTAAGAATGACTTCACCATCCCCACCGTTGTTGCAGGAAGTAGCAACGCTATTGAAGAAAGGGGCAATAACAAGGGTTCCTCCATCTCGACTGCACCTTGGTTTTTACTCAAGATATTTTACAGTGCCAAAGAGGGACGGGGGCCTCCGCCCTATTATGGATCTCAGGCGGCTAAACAGGTTTATCAAAACCAAAAAGTTTCGGATGATAACCTTGGCAGCCATCCTGCCGTTGCTCAAGAAGGGCAGGTGGTTCACATTGATAGACCTCAAGGACGCCTATTTCCATGTTACCATTCACCCGTCGCATCGCAAGTACCTTCGCTTCATGGTGGGCCATCGGGCATATCAGTTCACTGTCCTCCCGTTCGGCTTAAAGACGGCTCCCAGGGTGTTTACCAAATGCATGGGAGCAGTCTGTGCACACCTGCGGGCGTTGGGCCTCGAACTATACCCGTACTTAGACGATTGGCTAGTAGTGTCACCCACCCGAGCTCAAGCACTAGTAGATGTTCAACAGGTGACTCGGACCCTACGCTCGCTGGGCCTACAGATAAATTTACTCAAATCTGTTCTCCAACCGACGAGGACACTTCAATTCATAGGAGTCTGGCTGGACTCGGTCGCCGGCAGAGCATACCTACCACCAGTCAGGGCTGCCTCCATCTCAACAATGGCGGCAAGAGTACGCCTCAGATCGAGAACAACGGCTCTCACTATCCTAAAGTTGCTAGGCCTAATGGCGGCGTCGGTCTTCGTGGTTCGTTGGGCGCGACTACACATGCGCCCCCTGCAACAACTACTCCTGCAGTACTACGACCCGACCATGGACCCAAGGAGAGTTCGCATCACAATCTCCAACTATGTTCGGAACTCTCTGAGATGGTGGACGAACCCTCTCAACCTCAATCACGGTATGCCGTTTGTGACACGAGGTCCTTCACGGGTCGTCACTACGGACGCATCCTTATTGGGCTGGGGAGCCCACTACAAAGACCTGACGATACAGGGGAGATGGTCATCGCTAGAACGGCGATTTCACATCAACCTCCTGGAGCTTCTCGCAGTAAAGAGAGCCCTCCACTCCTTCCAGCACCACCTGCAGGGGCATCACGTACAGATCCTGACAGACAATACCACAACAGTGTGGTATCTCAACAAAGAGGGAGGAACGCGATCGCCAGATCTGCTGTCCCTGACCAGAGACATTCTCCTCTGGGCAATTCCCAGAAGGATTCGCATTTCTGCCCTTCACATAGCGGGTGCGGACAATGTCACAGCAGACGCCCTCAGCAGGACGTTCGCAGAGGACCACGAGTGGCAGTTGAACCCGGGAGTCCTGAGCCAAATCTTTGCCCGTTGGGACACCCCAGGCGTAGATCTATTTGCAACGCAGGAGAACGCAGTGTGCCCGGTCTTTTGCTCCAGGGCGGGGATAGGAACAGCGTCCATGGGAGACGCATTTGCACAGCGATGGACCAACACCTTCCTCTACGCCTTCCCACCGTTCCCATTGATCGGACGCGTCATAACGCGGATTCAGCGTCACAATGCCAACGTGATTCTCATAGCGCCCTGGTGGCCGCGCCAACCTTGGTTCACCGCCCTACGGCGGCTAGCCGATCCCCGCATATGGAGGCTTCCGCCCAAACCGGATATCGTGTCACGGGAGAAGGGCATGATACTCCATCCGAATCCAGGCAGTCTACGGCTCACGGCGTGGAGAATCCTGCCAGATGGCACCACTTAGCCCTGCCGCAAGAAATACAGGCTATACTGGAGTCGGCAAGAAAGCCGGCTACCAGAGCATCCTATCAGAGGAAATGGGACAAATTTCGGGCCTTTGCAGTCACTGCTGGGTTCCATCACTTAAAGGGACCCATTTCAGGGGTCCTTTCTTTCTTGCACTCCTTACATACTGCAGGACTGAGTCCGGCATCTATTAGACTATATCTGGCAGCGATCTCCGCCAATCACGACTTCGTCGAAGGGTTCTCGGTGTTTTCACACCCCCTATCCAAGGCATTCCTCAAAGGCCTCTACAATATATCGCCTCCGCGCCGTTCGATAGTGCCGCAATGGTCCCTGTCGCTGGTGTTGGGAGTGCTGATGACTAAGCCGTTTGAACCGTTGGCTTCCATTGATATCCGCTTGCTAACGTTCAAGACTGTATTTCTGGTTGCTGTTACGTCTGCGAGACGTGCATCAGAACTCGCGGCGTTGATCGTTGATCCCCCTTATACTCAGTTTTTCAAACACAAAGTTGTCCTTAGGACAGGCCCCACATTTATCCCTAAAGTTTCTTCAAGCTTTCACCTGAATCAAGATATCGTGTTGCCGACATTCTTTGCGGCACCTACAGATCAATGGGGAGTAGCGCTACATACCTTGGACGTTCGTAGGGCCCTCGCTTATTACAAGTCCCGATCAGAGGAATACCGCAAATCTAGACAGCTTTTCGTATGTTATGGCGGAAAAAACAAAGGGTCACCGGTCTCCGCCCAACGTCTATCACGTTGGATTGTAGACACTATCCAGCTCTCCTACCGCCTGGCAGGGAAAGACCCGCCGCCGGCAGTGAAGGCGCACTCCACACGGGGACAAGCTGCCTCCACCGCCTCTTTGCATGGAGCATCAATTCCTGACCTTTGCAGGGCAGCGACCTGGTCGAATGTTTCGACCTTCATCAGACATTACCGATTGGACGTACGAGCTCGCCAGGATTGCTCGTTTGGCAGGGCTGTCCTCTCGTCTGTCTGCCAGTGACGTGTCAGCGTGCCAACCCTCCTCCTCTGGTGAGTAGCTGACTAGTCGCCCATGGTGTGATGCACAGAGACCACGAAGAAGAAATGCAGGTTGCTTACCTGTAACCGTGGTTCTTCGAGTGGTCATCTGTGCAGTCACACAACCCGCCTGCCGTCCCCTCTTGGCACTGCTTGTTGCCTAGAGTTGTCTCTAGCGTACGCATGCTCATTTTTCCTTGGCTCAGTGATGTATTAGTGTATTTCACCTCGGTCGCGAGGCCAAGCGGTCTCATAGAACTGAGGTAGGCGGGAACCCTGAGCATGCGCGATAGGACGGCGGGGGGAGGGGTTCCCGCCAAAAATCTAAGCTAGCTAGGGAAGTTCCGATGCAGGCTCGGCGCCTGCGCGAGCCCATGGTGTGACTGCACAGATGACCACTCGAAGAACCACGGTTACAGGTAAGCAACCTGCATTTGTGCATAGCTAAACAGTGAAATTGTACTGCAAAAGTAAATCCGCTCCGATCCTTGATCAAATTTCAGAAATGAATTTCTGGTGCATAATATACTACCCTTCAAGCCTTTGTAAGCTCCACAGGAGATATTAAAGGGGGCAGTCTGAGCCCCAGCTCAGTCCCAGAACGGAACCAGTGTTAGGGGTCAGAAGAGGTCCACAGGATCATGCGCATCCTCCCGGCTCAAGAACAATTTCTTCCCACCCCCTCAACCCAGGCTTGACGTTACGTGTGAGCAGTGCCACCCTAGTCACTGACCCACTCTTAAGAGCCTAGGTTTAATCAGGGTTGTCAGAGTGAGGTTAGCCAGGTACTCATTTTACTTTTAATACAGCTTGGTGACAGTCACATGTGTGATGTCCAATACCAGGAAGCAGGAGGGAGTCACATGAAAGGGGTGGACGTGTGCAGAATCCCATGGTCTCATCCCGAAAGGTTCAGTTAAAGGGGGCTTTGGTGTCACCTTTTTGGGGAAAATTTAGCCTTGCTTTGGCTAAATTTCCAGTCGTGGCGTTGGAAGGTGCATGAAATTGTTGTAATAACATCGTAGTGGCAGCCACCCATCCCAAGGAAATGTGAGGGTTTTAGTACAGTGTGGCAGAAATGATCGTCATCATTACTTCCTGTTTACATCGCACCCTTGGTGTGCGTGGCACTTCACGGATAGACGTGAAAAGGGAGCCTGCCCCAAGAAGCTTACAAAGTTCAACACGGAGGAGAGAGGGAGAGAGAAGATAGAGGCCACAATGACGGGAGAAAGAATCCAGCGCAGCTGCGCTTGCTTAGGCTTATCTTTCAGGAAGAAATGTGTACCGAGCCAAAGGCTTCACAGAAACGGTGGGAAGGTGGGAAGGCAGGAAGGGAAGTGGTACGGGGTGGCCGTGGGTGTTCCAGGCGTACGGAAGCAGGAGCAGCAGCATGTACAGGGAGGAGGAGATCTTGGAGCGGCACCTTTGGAATCGGACCCGAGCTTTAAAAAACAATGACCAGGGTTGTGTAAAATTGAGCTGTACATTCGCTGTGATGACTTTTAAGAGCCGTCTGAAGAGCTGCCCAATTGAAATGAATTGGTCATAACCCTTTGGATTTCTTGTCCCTTTCCTTCTTCAGTAAGAAACCCCTACACAGGCCATAAATACCTCTGTGGAGCATTGCAGTTGGGGATTGTTTTGCTTCAGTGGTATGAACCGATGCAGAAATTCATGTTAATAAAGGTACGTCTTACCTCTGTGTGCCTCTTCTTAGCAGTTCCTTGCACAGATCTGTCTGCTGAAACTAAAAGGCTTTGTTGCAGTATAGAAGCCAGTTCAGAACTGAAGTGGAAATGGCATCCGCGGCCAGCTAGTTCCCAGGCACGGTTCAAGGTGCTGGTGCTTACCTTAAAGAAGGGCAGGGATGGCTTGGTCAGACCCCAAGCCCGTTGGGAGACCCAGGGATGGGATGTGGGAGTGGGGAAGTCCCTCCCCCCAAAAGCTCACCATGCAAACTCCCGTTTTGGCATTTGAAAGGCTGACGAAGACCTCAGGAGAGCAGTTCCTGCGTGCGACGAAGTGGGCCGTTTTGCATCGTCGCTTATGCCAGGGGAGGGCAACCGTTTTGGGCCGGCGGGCACCTCTAGCCAGTTGAGGAGCTCTCCTGGGCACCATCACAACATGGCAGCCATGGAAGGCGTGGCTCCCTGCCCAGAAGATTGCGTGCAATCAGGACCTCCAGATTTGAGCCCCAACAGAAACCTCTTTCAAAGGAGGCTGACTCTTTTTCTCCCCCCCCCCTTGCCAGCCAACTCATTTCCCCCTCCAGGATCCAACCCTCTTCTCATCCGTTCCCTCTCTCATGCACATGCGCACACATACGCGCATATGCAGATGCCCCCTGTGGCCATCCTGCGTGCATGTATGCCCCGTTCCCTTCCCTCTCTCTTCCTCACAGGCGTGCAGCCCCCAGCACACAAGCCTTCCCAGCCCCACAGGTTGCCCCAGCGGGCTTGTTGGCGTAATTTGCTGGGCCTTCGTAACCTCCCCCGCCCCACCCCAGCCCCACATGGGCCAGGCAGACGCGACAGGAGTCCCTTTCCCCTTCTCCTCCTCCTCCTCCACACGCTGCTGGAAAAAGCACCAGTAAGGACGGGCATGTGGGGTTTTCTTTCAGTGGGAGGGGCAAGACACCTCGGCAGGCACCGCGTCGTCTACCCCCAGCTGATGTCATAATAAATGCGTACGCTTTTGGGATTACACAGGGCTCATGGTTGTGCCCGCTGCCTCACCCTCACACAGTTCTGTCTTTCCAGGAGGACCTTTCGAAAGCGATCCTGTCTCTTGTATTCCTGTACATTGTGATGTAATAGGTGACATTGGGTTTCACTGAAATGATCGCTGTTCAGAACTGCCCTGAGAGGTCAAAGGGCCAGTTCGCGCCTCACGGCGAGCCGCCGTGGGTTGATGAACCCTTGGGATACTGCAACTTGTGTCGGACGCCATTTTTAACGGGCAAGCCCCCGGCTGGCAGTTGGCATTGTTTGTCGTGTCGTGCAGACCTGGGTGGAGAGGTTGTTAGAGGGTTCAACAGCCCTCAAGTAACCCTTGGCTTGCTTTAGGGTTATTTGAGGGTTGTCTAATCCTTAAGCAACCCCTGCTGCATGCAGTTGCATGACGTGACAAGCCGTGGCTAGCTGAGGGCCCATAGACACCATGCCAAGATGGTGCCCACGGGCGCTCGGAATGATGCAACAGCTCCCTGGGGTCTATGAAGCCATTGTGGGCTGTCATGTTCATCCCAGGTTGATTGGGATGAATTGAATACGTTAGATGTCCACCTTGTAAGGAGGCAAATCTTAAGATGGGGCAGTTGCTTTTCCCCCCAGTCTGATGGTTGTTTAATTTTCTTTGCTCCCCATCTCCCAGCACTTTGATTTCCCTTTGCCAGCCCCCTTGAACGTCTTTGAAATGCTAGTGATCCCGGAACAGGAATACCCCATGGTGTGCGTTGCAATCAGCAAGGGGGCCGAACCGAGCCAAGTCGTTCAGTTTGAGACGATCAACTTGAACTCTGCTTCTTCGTGGTTTACAGAAATCGGTGCAGGTGAGGCTCTGGGTTTCCTTTATATAGTTCAATATTTATCTTCCTCCCTTCTTTAAAAAACAAAGTGTCTTTCAGCAAAAGTGGGGAAATACCATAGGACAACATTTGAAAAACTGAAAATCCATACCAATAATCACACACCAGCAAATAAGGTATTAGTAAACAGATTTCTAAAAGTAAAAGACACCAAAGTTTAAAACAGCAGATCATACATTAAAACAGCCCTCCACAATCTTTTGCTCTCCAGATGTGTTGGACTAAAAATCTATCATCCCCAGCTAGAATGGCTGGCTGGTGATGGGAGTGGTAGTCCATTAGACTTTGGGAAAGCTGCATTAAAAGCTGACTGAACACAAATGGCAGTGGGTGACAGGCATTTCCTCTTGGGGACAAGCGTCCCTGGGATCTCTGTTTTCCTTTTCTTCTTATAAAAAGTCAAGTTTCTAGTTCTCAAGGGGATGGATATAAATTGGAAACATGGGCATTGCCTGGTGAAACCACATAAATGTTCGGTTGGAGGGTGAAGCTGAGCAAGGCTTGTAGGGCTCAGAGGGGTGGGGCTTCAGTGCCACAGGTCTGTACCCCTACTGCAGGGGTGTCCGACCTCTTCCTTATTTTCAGAGAAGTTCTTGGGGGCCGCATTCTAGTGGCGGGCGGGGTCAAAGGCAAAAGGGGAGGGCCCAAAATACCCCAAGTGCCATCACATTTTAGCTGCAAGTCATTCCTGCCAGTAGCTAAGCCTTCAGGAGGGGCATTTCACCCTTTTTGAACAGGGATAAAATGGCACCATAGCCAGGAAATGGCACCAAACAATCAGCGGGGAGGAGGAAGAGGGGCGTGGAGCCCCAGCGGGCTGGATTGGGCCTGCAGGCCTGTGGTTCAACATCCCTGCTCTCCAGTTTCCATGTTTTCTGCCCTCCTTCTGCCCAGAAATTCCACAGTCCTGGAAAATCTTCAGTGATCTTTGTCCTCCCCGTATCTATCAGAACCAGAATAAATGAAAGCGACCGAGAGCCCCTGTGACTCCTTAAAGACTAACAGATCTGTTGTAGCATAAGAGTCCTATGCGTCCGATGCAACACGCTCCAGTCCGTGGCAGCGTCTGCCACGGCACGTGTTCATCCTTCTTTGTCTGTTGCAGCAAAGGCAACAAGCACAGCCAGCCCTCTGCAGAAGAGCCCTGAGGCTGGATCCCACCAAGGGTCCATCTAGTCCAGCACTCTGTTCACACAGTGGCCAAGCAGCTGTTGACCAGGGACCAACAAAGCAGAACAAGAGTGCAACAGCACCCTCCCACCCATGTTCCCTAACAACTAGTGTATACAGGACTACTGCCTCTGATCCTGGAGGTAGCACTTAGCCATCAAGATTAGTAGCCACGAATAGCCTTCTCCTCCTCCAGGAACTTATCCCCCTTTTAAAGCCATCCTCCAAATTGGTGGCCGTCATGATATCTTGAGGAAGTGAGTTCCATAGTTCAAATCTGCGCTGTGTGAAGAAGGACTTCCTTTTATCTGTCCTGAATCTCCCACCAGTCAGCTTCATGGGGTGACCCCTCCTGGGCTCTAGTGTTATGGGAGAGGGAGAAAATGAAACCCAGCACAAAGAGGCCAGGCGTTTTTGTCTCTGCCTTGAGGTCCCTGAATGGGGGGGGGGGGGGTTCTGTGGCGTGTTGCCTCTAAGCCCAGAGCGCGTGCAGCCTTCCTTGTGGACCGGAACGAGAACAGCCACATGTGGAGTCTTACCCAGGGTCGCCAGAGGTTGGCGCGCTTTGTTGACGCCTGTCATCCTGACCTGAAAGACAAGATGCTCTGGTGGCTTCTGCCGCTCCTCCCGTCCTGGCAGGTTGCCTTGGAGACTTGCTCACCTGCAGAGCGGAGGCGTTGGCTGCGATCCAGAGAGACGTGGAGGGAGAGCTCTTGAGTGTACTCCGGGCCTCCTTGCAGCACACGGCCCCCCTTCCTGCAGTCCCGGGGTGTGGGGCGAGGTGTTCTTCTGCCAGTGGGGTGGTGGGGGGAGCCTTTTACAGGCACGTTGATGTGCTGAGTTGTCACAAGTGGCCCTAATCCCAGCAGTCCTGATAGGAGATACATTATTTCCGCTTGCTTTGTTTTTTAAAACTTGCGTCTTTTTCTTTGAGTGAGGCCCGTTGGGACCAGCGTTCTGGTCCACGTGCTAGGGCCAGGGCCAGGACATATGCGGCCCTCCTCATCTGGTTAGACTGCAATTCCCATCATCCCTGGCAGCATAGCCAAAGCCTAGAGATGAGAGGAGCTGTAGTCCATTCACGTGTGGAAGCCTTTACGTTCTGCAGCCCCGTGCTTGGGGGCAGGGTGGGATGAGGTGTGTATGCTACCCCCCCCCACCCCGTTTCTCTCTTTCCTGCAAGGCGTGTGCTTTGGGGACAGAAATCTGCCGAAAAATGTAGCCTCTGCTTTTGGACCTAGAGCGAGCATTTGAGCCAATTCCCTCACTTTAGAAGTAGCTGTTCTCGTTTCCTCCATGTTGCGTGCGCCCCCATGCCCCTGGTTCGAGGCCCCCTTAGGCCCGCGATGGCTGTCGCATGTGCACACACGGAGGCTCACGCGTGCGTGTGAACGAGGACACGCAGCAGCCCCCCACCCTTTGCCCTCTTCTCCCCTCCAGGTTGCCAGCAGCTCGACGCCATCCACGTCACCCAGCTGGAGAGGGACACGGTCCTCGTGTGCTTGGACAGTAAGTCGCGGGGTTCACGCCTCGCTTTTTTACCTTTTAAGCTGCCGAGCCATTCGAAAAACTAAAAAGAGGAGCAGACAGCATGAAACCATCGAAGCTGACCAGTAGCCGGTTCAAACGTAAAAGCAGGAGAAATAAATGCTCCAAAGGGCAGATCGAAGCCCGCCCTCAAAAGCCCAAGAAAACAGTCTGGCCTTGGAAAAGTGTCAAGGCAGGCGTTCAGATTGAAGGATTTCATCATTTGGGTGTCACCACCAAGAAGGCCCTCCCTCTGGTCGCCATCCATCTCACTTCAAAAAGCGGAAGCAACAGGAGAAGGGGCTTCCTTCAACGACCCCAATTGCAAGGCAGGGTCGTCTGGACGAAGGTGGTCCTTGAGAGAAGCAGGGCGCCTGCCTTCCGGGGAGCCCATGGCACAAGCAGCCTTCCTTGGCATAGTTAACATTGGGGTAAGCATCGCTTGGTGCAGTGGCTCTGGGCGTGATATGGCAGCAGGGAAGGAGGTTCCTGGCTGGGGTTTCTCATTTTGCCCGCAGGTTGGCCAGGTGATTTCATGTAAGTCTCGACATCTTTGCCTCAGCCCCTGCCCCAGCGCCCCGACCTGTGGTTCAGGGGTAGCAATGTTACCGATCCACATAGAAGGTTGTTAAAACGTTTCTCAGGTCATGTATGTGCCATGCTTTGACTCCTTGAAAGGCGCCACAAGGCGTGAAGCAGTTTAAACCGACGTTCCCCAACCTGGGGTCTTCCAGCTGGGTTGGACTACAACTCCCAGTATCCCCCAGCCAGCCGCACCAGCACAGAGTATAATTCCTGTTGTCCTCGGAAGCCCTGCGGCATGGATGATAAAGTGGGCCCGATCCTCGCACGTTGCATTTAAGGCGGTGAAACCATCAAGATCAAATGCTTTGCCCAGAACGTCTTTGGTCGTGGTGGATATTTCTCCTGAGAGTGCCCCCAGTGGCGGGAGTAAAGTGACTGTAAAAGGCCGACGTTCCGAGTCTCTTTGGGGCCAAACTAGACCACGCGACACGCCATCCTACATGAGGTTGGGGCAGAGTTGGGGGGTGGCGAAGCAGAATAGGTCTCCAGCACCGGGGGACGGGGCTTGTTCCTCCATCCGCTGCTGCTCGCCCCACAAGGAAAAATGTGCCGCTCATACCAGGTTGAGGATGGGAATTTATTTGGGGAAAGGGCTTTAAAAAACAGCAACACAACCACAATCCTGGACCTGCTTTGGGACGTCATTTGGGCCGCCGTGCCTGTGCGGTTCCCCCCCTCCCTCCCATTCCTCGAGCTGAAGTGAATCACTTGGAATCCCTTCGGATCAGCTTAAAGACACCCTCAATAATCCCGCGTTGAACTCAACAGGACTTCAAAGTGCTTCACTTCGGCCGAACGGCGCCTTGTATATACATCGTTAGGGTTTAATATTTCTATCGCAGCATTTTTGATGAACATCGCCGTACAACTACAATTCTAACGGGCACAAAATATTTCTTGTTTCAAAAATATAAATGTAAAAGCAGCGCAATCTAAAAGCAGCAGTTAATTTAGAAATCTGTTTAAAACAGTAGGGGTGGAAGTTGCCCCGTGTCCACTCGCAAATCTCTATGGTTTCCGGCTCTCCCGTTTGGAAGCTTTTAACAAGCCCAGGGCTGATGGAGTGCTGGCGTGGAAACCCACACGGGGGGGGGGGGGGGGGGCGTCTTTGCTCTTCTTGGTTCTCTCCTCCCTGGGGGGGGGGGGGGGAGAGGCTTACCCCTGGGCCTGTCCAAGAATCTTGTTTGACACGGAGGTGATTTGGCTTCTTCCCTTTTCTCTCAAGGATTCGTGAAAATTGTGAATCTGCACGGCAAGCTGAAGTCAAGCAAGAAGCTGGCCTCGGAGCTCAGTTTTGATTTCTGCATTGAATCTGTTGGTGAGCAAACTTTTTCTCCGGCATCGTTCGTTGTGTCTTGACATGCCTGTGATTACATGCTGGGTCAGCCGTGGGGAGCCTCCAGCCCCAGGCGTGCCCCTTTGCTCTCCGAATCCACCCCCTTTTTAACCTTACCCGAGATCCTTCCCAGATTTGAATCCAGCCCTTGATTTGGGAAAGTTTCCCACATCCACCGAAGTCACACACACCACAGGCTAAGAAGTATAAGGGGGAGAGTAGTTGGAAAGGAAGCTGGCGCCGTTTGAACGCCAAGGGACTTCCCTGGGTGAAAAGTACCCCTTATGGTCAGTCAGTGTTGCTGTTGTCATATTTGTTTGTATCCCACCCTTTTTCCCTTACTGGGACAAAAGGCAGCTTTGCAAAATTAAAACATACAACCAAAACCTATAAATAGAAATGCACAAAAGTTAGAAGTATAATTAAATGTGCTTCAATATTACAACATTTTAAACACAAATAATTTTTTAAAAGTCCAATGCATAAACAGAGGTCCAGACTATTCGCCAAAGGCCAGTCAGAACAAAAAAGTTTTTGCCTGCCACTGGAAGCACACCGAGGGAGCCAGTCTAGCTTCCCTGGGAAGCGAGTTCCAGAGCCCCGGGGCAGCCACCGAGAAGGCCCTCTCTCGCGTTCCCACCAGGCGTGCCTGTGATGGTGGCGGAACCGAGAGAAGGGCCTCTGAAGATCTCAGGGGACGGGCAGGCTCGTAAGGGAGAATACGGTCTTTCAGATAACCTGGACCCAAGCCGCATAGAGCTTGATAGGTCATAACCAGCTCTTTGAATTGTGCCTGGAAACAGACCGGAAGCCAGCGGAGCTGTTTTGACAGAGGAGTTGTGTGCTCCTGCCTGAATACTTGAGACCTTTGTGGGATCCCTCAGATATCCAAGGTGTGGTCATTTGTCATCCGAGTAGCCTACTGACTGGAGACGGTGGGTAAGAGTTGATGAGGGTGGCATATCAGCTGTCCGAATCCGTTGACTTTGGGGCCTCGCAGTGGGTGCTGTAGACCCATTTCTCTAGTCAGGCTTGCAGGGGAACATGCAACGCGAGCATCAGCCAGGAACGAGGGGCACACTCTGCTGGGAGCCGAGCGTCAACACTCGGAGGCTCAGCACCTCCCCTCGGGCCCTTCCCAGCCGTCACCACCGCCTTGCCTCTCTCGAAGGGCTGTTTCCCTCCTCCTTCCCCCCCTCGGCGGACCTCTCGCTGGCATAGGAGTGACACACGAGGATCCCCCTGGACTCCTGGCCCTCCCCGTGCTCAGCAGCGCCTCCAGGCCAGGCCTTCCGGGCGAGTCACCCTTGTGCTGTGTCTCTTCTTGCAGTGTGCCTTCAGGACAGCGTGCTGGCTTTCTGGAAGCACGGCATGCAAGGCAAGAGCTTCAAGTCCGACGAGGTAAGTGTTGGCATCCCCGTTCGCCCCCCCCCCCCCCGGTCTCTGGCTTCCCACCTTACCAGGCCTTTGTTTATGAAGGTGCTGTTCATAGACAAAGAGGTATCATCCCAAGGCAAGGGTGAGCAAACTCCATTCCATTGGTGGTTGGGGGGGAAGGGGGGAGGGCCACGCCCCCTCTCTCTGGCCCCACCCCTTCCCCCCAACCACCAATGGTCAAGTGGTTTCCCGACTTCTGTCCAGTTTTTCCCCGTATTCTAAACTGTTGAAATGCCTCCCCGAGGCTTAGTTAGCAGCAGCAAGAGCTTTAAGCTACAACGTGGCATTATTTTTCGTAGTTTTGCCACTGCCCCCTGTTGCTTTCAGTCCCGCCCACTGCAGGAACGTGGCCCTCAGATTCGGCCCTCTGCTGAAGGAGTTTCCCCACCCTTGCAGGGGCTGTCCTGAAGAAGGCCCTTCACCCCTCCTCGTTGAAGGCATTTTTATCCCGCCGTCCAACCGCACAAGAGTGGCACACGCCTGATACACACAGGCATTTCGGTGCCTCAGCGTGGCCCGAGTGGGGCGTGTACCTCTCTGGCACCAGGGAAGGCCAGCCAGAGTAGACAAAACTGAACTAGGCAGACGGGTCGTCTCCCCTGATTTCAGGCAGCTTCTGATATTCTTGGGCATTGTGACTAAGAGGGCAAAGCGGTTAGCCTTGGGAGTCCCCAGTTCAAATCCCACCTCAGCCACGGAGTTGCCAACTGGCTGGTATCAGCTCAGCCTCCGTCCGTTCCTTCCCCTCCCCAAACGACCTGGAACATGGGGATAGTAATACTGAGCTGCTTTACCAAGTTGTTATAAGGATCACTGAGATATTGTGTAAGGCGCTAGAGAAGTTCGCAATATTTATTATTGCGCACCGCGACTGGTTCCTCGTGTTGAGCAAATGCCATACATGTTTCTCCCAGTTGATTTGGGACAGAACCATCGTTTGCATGCAGAAGATTCTAAGTTCGATGCCTGGCAGCATCTCCAGCTAAGAAGCATCTTGGCTAAGCAGGGGTTGGGAAAAAGCCCTTCCCTGCTTGAGAGCTTGGGCTTGCTAAATGCCCACGGTGGGTTTCTGGTTCGGCCCTTTCGCCGTGAACACGGCGGCGCTCAATTCCTATGAGGCTAAAGTATTTATTGGCTTATTATTTATATGTCACATTTATATCCCTCCAAGGAGCCAAAGGCAGCGTGCGTGAGCCTCCTGCTCTCCGTTTTATCCTCACGACAACCCTGTGAGGTAGGCTAGGCTGAGAGTCAGTGATACGAAGCAAAGGTGCAATCCCTGGGAGGAGGTGAAGGAAGAAGCGCACGGATCCGACACTCTGGCTTTGCAGGGTGGGAATAGGATGCCCGAAGCGACCCTTAGTGTAGACTTTGCTATTAAAAAGTCTCCAGCCTCTTTGAGTCCACCGCCGTTTGCAATCTTACTTGGCGTCGTTCCTTTCCAAGGTGGGGGGGGGACTGTTGCTTCCGCCACCCCTCCTCACCTCCTTGTGCTCTCTGCCCCTTTTTCTGTTCTGCAGGTAACCCAGGAGATCTCGGATGAAACGAGGGTGTTCCGCTTATTGGGCTCTGACAGGTAACGGCCGTCTTGGGTTCTTTAAAATGGACGGCGGACATTTAGGGAAGGGGTCCGCCGCCTTCTCCCTCCCAACCTGCTGGGAGGTCCTTCTGCCGTGGAATCGTCCCACCTTCCATGTCCAGTGTGCCTGTATGTGTGTGCGTGTGTTGGCTGGGCTGCCGGGTGCCTAAGACATCCGCTTGCCTTTTGTTTGACACAAAAAGGTTTCCCGGAATGTGCCAGTAAATCCCTTTGACAAACCCAGCTGAGGCCCCCCCAGATTCCACGTAGGGGAAGCTAGAATCCTTCCCTGGACCAGGGCTGTGCTCAAGGCGAGGATTTCGCTGACAGATCTGAAACATGAAGAAGCAGCCCTACGCTGAGGCACGGGGGAAGAGGACAGGGAGCAGGTTTTGGGGGGCGTGATCCAGACAGGTCTGACCCACGGGGCTGAATCTGCCAGGAGGTTCCCTTACCCAAGTCTCGTTGGGATGAAGAGGAGCTTCGCGCGGCCCTGTGCAATGGCTCACCGCATGGCTCACTCGGGCAGGGGCTGGATCTTTTGGGACCTCGCAGAATGCACTCTTAACATGCCCAGCACTCCTCTGTGGGTGCGCAATGTAGGTCAAGATCAGTAGTAGGGGGCCAGCATATTTAAAAGCTCCCCCATGGAGGGCAGGGCAGGGAAGACACACTCACTGCACATAGAATGGTAACATGCTAGGTAGAAGGCCAGGTAGGACCCTGATCCTTGCCATGCGAGGACTTTTTTTTTTTAATATGTCCGAGCATTCATAGGAGACACAAAATCCCACAGCAGCAGCCTGAAGTGGTACAAACCAGGACCATTGTTGGGCACAGGCTGCATGAACTGGCCCCAAGCCCTGGAAAATGTGAAGGGACCCTACGAAGAGGGTGTTTGGGCATGTCCGGAGTGCTTTGACCCCAGGCTAAGAGTAAGTGGCGTCACTTGTCCATCCATGGATGGGTCAGTTCCTGTACCTGAAGGAGCTCATAGTCCTGAATGAACTATCCCAACCTGGTGCCCCTCCCCCAGACGGGTTGGACTGTAACTCCCAGCGTGCTTCAGCCGGGCACCAGATTGGGGAAGGCTTAAACACTTCCTGATGAGCTACAGCCCCTCTGCTCTGCGCTCAAAATCCCGAAGGTTGAAAGACCCCTTCTAGGCTACCCGGCCCAGCTCTGAGAGCATCGGAAGGGAATCCGCACTGATGCCGAGGGCAGCGCGGCTCGGCGTAACCCGCAGGGTCGGCTCAGCCTGAGGGCCCTCAGGTGCTCCTGCCGCCCTCCGCAGCTGCCAGCACCAACCTGCTTTCGAGCATGAAAGCGCCGCGTGTGCGATGGTCACGTGATCACGAGCACGGGCAACAGCGTGGGAAAATGTGCTAGGATGGGGCGAGGGGGGGCGGCCGGGAGTGGCCCCGTGGCAGAGGCCCTCGGAGAGCAGGGCCCCAGGACACCCGCGGCAACGACCACCTGACCCACGTTCTGTCTGCCTCTTAGGGTGGTGGTGCTGGAAAGCCGGCCGACGGACAACCCGACCGCCCACAGCAACCTGTACATCTTGGCAGGCCATGAGAACAGTTACTAGGCAACCGCAAACCGACTTGACTGTGAGCCAAGGAAGAATGGGTCGCAGAAGGAAGCAGCCCTGGAAGGAAACTCTATCCAAGTCGCAGGCGCCGGCACCCTCCTCTCCCCCGCCCGCCCCCTACCCGCCCCCACCAACCTTCGCTTCACCGTGTCAATCTCCGAACGGACTCGGGTGTTAGGATCTGGAGCCAAATGCCGTTGTGCGTCTTGCAGCTGGGAAGCAGCTGTTTTGTCACTTGCCACTATGTGGTTGGTTATGTCAAGTTTGCTTAATAAAAGCTATGAGATAATTAGTCCCTTTTGTTCGTTAGGCCTGCAGAAACACGAAAAACCCCAGATGCAGTCACGGTGCCATATGATTTGGGACATGTGCTTCTTGGTGCTCTGATTAAAAATCCCAGGCTGCCATTCCCTCCATACTTCTGGCAACACCTTCTTTGGAATGCAAGTGGCCGACGACAAAATCAGAAACTTGGGGGTCGGGGGAGGAGAATATTTTGGGGGCACGGCCCATTAGGAACTTCTACGCAAGGCCCCTGTGGCTTTGTCCAGGGCCCACAAATGTCCCATTTAAAGCAGGAGATGTTCCCAGGATGTAATGTTTTTGTTTTTTAACGCAACGGCTCTCTGTGGGTTTGTAAAATAGACTATTTAATCCTTATTTATTAATCTGCTGCTAAGGTGGTGTGATGTATCTTAACTTCTAGCACATGAAGGTTGCAGAGCAGCTTCTGGTTTTGTGGGGGGTGGAGGGGGGAGTTTTTGGGGTATTTTTTTTTTACAATTGTACAAAGAACCTGGCATTGATTTTGCTCTTCTCCCCTTAGATGTAGCACATTGTCCAAGGGAGGTGTTTATATATAGGTTATTATTATTAAAAAAAACGACAACCCTTTATTCCTGTATAAATGCAGTTTTGTACAAGAGTATTTTGTATAGGTTTTGCTTGCGGAATTTGTCATAAAAGGGAGTTTGGTATTTACTGGAAAGACGTGCATGCTGTTGATATGCAAGCTGGGTCCTAGTGAGGAATCAGGAAAAAAAACACTATGGGAGGTTGGCAGGATGCGTGCAACAGGAATAGATAGATAGAAAATTGGTGCGTGCTTCAGCGTGCATCTGGAGGGCGAGCCCCTTCACACGTGCGTGTCACTTTTCATAAGCTCTTGAGATTGTTTGGGAGAAAGAGAGAGAGAAGGTTTACCCAGTCCTTTGCAGAGCCGTGCCTCCTGACCCAGTGCAGTCTTCTGGGCCTGGCAGAAGTCTCGCCCCATGCTTGCCACGGCTGATCAACAACAGCCAAGGGGAGGGACTGCGAGACCCCGAGGGCCTGCCCGGTCCTTCTGGCGGGGTTCCCTGGCTCACTGTGGCCTGTATCCCACTGGGAAGGTCACCGGCCCTCTCCTGCAACAATACTGAACCAGGAACTTGAGAAGCCCCGGACTGGCTAAGCCTTCCTCAAGCCCAATGCCCAGGGTTCAAAGGAGTTTTAAAATGCTTTGCTCTGTTCATGGACACGTATTTTATTTATACTCTGCCAGAAGGGAAAGGGGGGTGCTTGGGGAGGGAGGGAAGGAAGGATGGGGGGAGAATGGATTTCTCCCGGTTTGGGCATGTTTGAATATGGTGGCATAGTATAAATATATATATATAAGAAGCAGTATTGTCTAATCTTGGGGAATCTCCTTTTTTCCATGATCCCTCTTTCGAGGCTGTCATCCATGTTTCGCCTTTTTCATTTCATCCATTAAAGTACCCCTGTGGTCCTTATTTTTGTCTGCCTTTATTCATAAAGGTTCGGGTTAAGTGTGGAGTTCCGTACATTGGGTATGCTGTGGGATTTAGGGGGCAGCCCTTGCTAATCTGGTAAGGAAAAGCTCAGGAATGGTGCTTTTTCCCCATTTGCGATATTGATGGGAAGATGCAATTTGCTCCTCGGTAAATTTGGAGTTCTGTCAGGAAGATGGATGTATTATTATTATTATTACTTTTAGTTATTTAGTTACTTACTGCATTTCTATACCGACCCATAGCCGAAGTCCTCCGGGCAGTTTACAAAAGATTAAAACATTAAAAACAATATACAAAATTTAAAAACATAAAACAGACAGTATACACAAAGACAACATGTATCTAAAAACAACAACAACTTTGAGCTATCAGCCAGGGCTAAAAACATCTGGGATTGATTAAAACTCATCACATGCTGCTTAAATACCTGGGAAAAGCTAAAAGTCTTGACCTGGCGCGGAAAAGATAGCAATGTTGGCACCTGGCAGACCTCGTTGGTGAGATCATTCTAGAATTGAGGGGCCACCCCAGAGAAGGCCCTCTCCCTTGTTGCCGTCTTCTGAGCCTCCCTCGGAGTAGGCACCCGGAGAAGGACATTAGATGTTGAGCGTAATGTACAGGTAGGTTTGTGTCAGGAGAGGCGTTCTGTCAGGTATTGTGGTCCCAAGCTGTGTAAGGCTTTATAGGTGAGAACCAGGATGTATGCATATCATGGGCACCTATTGGATAGTTTCATTGCTATCTCCCATGTTAAGCAACATAACATCTCCCCTGCACATGTTGAACTCAAGGGGCAAATGCAGTTTTGGGGAAACTGTGTGTGTGTGTGTTTGTTCTGGTGATGGATGGGGCTGTATGCAAAAGGAGTGAGGCCAAAAATACAAAACCAAACAGAAAGCATTTTGTGGCTTAAAGCTCTTACAGCCAGCTATTAGACATCAGGGCCTTAGGAGAAGCATTTCAGCATTTTAGAATTGGGGGGGGGAGACTTCACAAAAGCCAGGAAATCACCAAAAGATGAGGGTCGTTGGAAAGGGGGTAGAGCCAATGGAAGGGGACATAGTCATCTGCCCCTCCCCAAATAGAGTCTGAGTTTCCCCACCCCCTGCCCTACAATGACAGGACTTGCATTGGAACAAATAATGACCAGTCTCAAGAAATAGCGGAGATCTCCTTCACCAGTTTCGCTCACCTGATTTCAAGACACCTGTACAGTGTTTGTCTACACAGTGCAGGCATGATTCTTGTTTTTGGGTCCAAGAGGTCCTGAATTCGAATCCTACACCAGCCCAGGTGTAGTAGGTAAGCATGTTGCCCTTTTATCCGAGAGAGCTAGCACTGAATGTCTGCTCAGCTGTGATGCTCATTGGGTGACTCCAGGCCAAGCCTCTTTCTCAGCCCAACCTACATTTCAGTGCTGGGCACCAAATCAGCCCCCACATATGCTGCTGTGAGCAATTTAGAGGAAGAACAATACAAACAAAGTTATTAATAACGATAATCTTGACCTTGAGAAGGATCTTCTACACACCTTGAGAGTGGTCAATTTCAGCTCCCCTGCAAAACTCTCTTGGTGTTCAGAGGAGGGCAACGAGGACGATTAGGGGTCTGGAAATGAAGCCCTAAGAGGACAGATTGAAAGAACTAGGCATGTTTAGCCTGGAGAAGATTGAGGGGAGACAGGATAGCACTCTTCAAATTGAAAGATTGTCACACAGAGGAGGGCCAGGATCTCTTCTCGATCAACCCAGAATGCAGGATAAGGGGCTCAAGTGACAGGAATCCAGATTCCGGCTGGACATCAGGAAAAACTTCCTGACTGTTAGAGCAGTATGACAATGGAACCAATGACCTAGGGAGGTTGTGGGCTCTCCCACTCTAGAGGCATTCAAGAGGCAGCTGGACAACCGTCTGCTGGGGATATTTTCAGGTGGATTCCTGCATTGAGCAGGGGGTTGGACTCCATGGCCTTATGGGCCCCTTCCAACGCTACTATTCTATGATTCTTGATAGTTCAAGTGTTCTGCCCTTTGCCCTGCAACGCGTGTGATTTTATCTTTCAAGAATGAGAGAAGGGAGACAGTGACATGGTTATGCCCCTCTCACCCCTACGCCGCAAGGCTGCCCTTGCACTGAGGCTTGCAGGCCCATTCTAAAAACGTAACTGCAAAATATACCTGAGCTGTGCGTGAGCACAATGTGTGAATGGGGGTGCAAGCAGGGCTGGATGCCTGGGATGAAGTTCTACTGCTGGCGCTAAGCCAGCACAGCCCTCTAAAGTGCCTGGATGGGAAGCTGCAGGTGGAAGGCTATAAATGCAAGAAAGAAGGAACTCCAGATTTCACTGGAGAATCAAGGCAGCTGATCGCCCTTCAGCACAATGAGATGTGAAAGACACTGAGACACACCAAATGTCCCCTTTTGTTTATTTATTTTATTTATTAATTTATTGCATTTTTATACCGCCCCATAGCCGAAGCTCTCTGGGCGGTTTACAAGAATTGAAACCATAAAAACCATTCAAAATATAAAACAGCAGTATAAAACAATAGTATAAAAATACAATATAAGAACCCAAGCAGGATAAAATCAACCAGCAATGCAACAATTAATACCGATTTAAAATACAGATTTAAAACAGGAAAGTTAAAAATCAAACTGAAGAACTGTGAAAATGAAAAGGTCTTCACCTGGCATCTAAAGGAGTATAATGTAGGTGCCAGGCGAACCTCTCCAGGGACCTCATTCCACAGCCGGGGTGCCACAGCACAGAAGGCCCTCCTCCTGGTAGCCCTTTTGCTATGTTGATTAAAATGGACATAAAGTGACTGGGTTGTCCAGTGCCCCTTAAGAAACACTGCTTAGCTTAGAGTGGAGGAGCAGGGATGTAGCATGTTGCAATGCCTAAGAGCTCTGCTGCACCCTCAAGCTTCTGTGATTCCTCGATAGCGCAACTTGCTTCCAGCAATGGGCAGTTCTAAAGGAACAACATCCTGGCTCCAACATCCAGGTAGGTGTGGAAGTGGGGTCCAGGGTAGGCTTTCCTTTGCCGGAGGGCTTCAAGGAGAGGCTGGGCAGACATCTCTTGGGGTGCCCTTGTTCTGCATCCAGCAGGAAATGAATGGCCTGGAAGACCTCTGCCAACGCTCTTCTAGGAGCCTGTGGCTTCTGGGAGGAGGCCTTTTGCACCGCTACGCTGGCTTCAAGGCAGGAGGCAGCGCTATCCATCCAATCCTCAGGGGCTCTGCAGTCCTCAGCTGTCCGGGGTCTTCTGCTGCCTCAGATGAATCTGCCCCTTTTCTGTCCCTGGAGTCTTTAGCATGACCCCCCTCATCCTATTGTCACAGTGCACAACAAAATCACAGCACCTTTGCCTGCTGCTGGCTCTCGCTTGTCTCCCCCATGTCGTTTAAATGGGCCTTCTTAGTCCCTTCCCAACTCTTCAGGTGGTCATCAGGGTATGCCTTTCCTGGCTTCATAGGCTCATAGACACATCGAACACTAGAATTGGAAGGGGCCCCTAAGGCCATCCAGTCCCCCCCACACACACAATGCAGGAAACCACCTTAAAGCATTCAAAATGTGGTCAGCCGCCCCAGCTGCTGCACTGGGGGCTCTCCTGCACCTTCTGCTACCAGAGGCCCTGTGTCCAATTGTGAACTCGAAAGCTCCCGCCCCGAGAAGTCCTCCAATTGAAAATAATAATAATAATAACAATTTATTTCTTACCCACCTCTCCGTTTACATGCTTCTGAGCATGTAAAGCATGCTGTAGGTTGATGGTGCTGCATTATTATCATTATTAGTTGCAGTGACAGTTACTAAGGTCCCCTCTACAAGGATTCGCTTTTGCGCCTGGTTAGCCGATTATGTGCATAATCGCTGAAGCGCATTTACGCCTAATACCTCTGCACGTGAGGCGGCGAGAGGTGGCGAAGCGCATTAAGGGATGACCAAAATGCGCATAGTTAATGCGCATAATCGCCTGTTCACATAGTCAAAATGCGCTTTAACGGCTGGAGCAAAATAAAACTCGCTGTTTAACGCGCATTCGATAATGCGCATAATCGGAGAGATAACGCGCCTCTACGCCGGATTTGCGCTCCGTTCTTGTAGAGGTAAATTTTTTAAAGTGCCTTGAAAGAGCTTTAAACCTCTCTTGTAGAGGCAGCCTAATACTAATTGCTGCTGCTGCTACTACTACTATTGCAGTAAAGTGCACTGCAGTATCATTATTATTGGTACTACTAGTGGTATAATTACTACTAGTAGTAGTACCAACGGTGATGATAATGATGATAATAATGGACCATCAACGTGCAGTACATTTGACTATAATATTTTGCTGCTTTAGTACTGTAGCAGTGTCCTCATCGTCTTGCCTTCTCTCCCCCCCCCCCCCCCCCAGCTGGCCCATCACCTGCGGTGGAAAAGGTCGGCCTTTGCCCCCTCCTGGCGCTCGCGGGCCGCCGGCGGGCAGCGCCAAGAGCACGCGCCGCCTCCGCCCCTCCCGGCTGGGCAGCGAAGGCGCGCCGCCCACTCCCCCCCCAGTCCCCGTCCCGGCCCCTGATTGGCAGCTGCCGGGCGCCTTTAGCGGCTCCGCGCAGTGTAGCGCCCGGCCAAAGCGGCGGCGGCGGTGGTGGCGGCGGCTGGCAGAGACGGCGGCGCCGCGCAGCGCAGCGCGAGGGGGCGGCTGGTGCAGGCAAGAGCCGGGCCGAGGGCACGACAGAGCGGGAGCAGGGCGGCGGCGGCGGCGGCAGCGGCAGCGGCAGCAGAAGAGCCCACTGGGCAGGGGGGGAGCCGAGCCGCACGGCCCCGGCGGCCTCCGTGCGACGCCGCGCAGGCCGACAGAAAGGGGCTGCTGCTGGCGGCGCCTCCGAGCACGTGCAGAGCGCCCCCGGCCGCCTTTTCCGTCCGGCTCCGCGGGTCCGGAGGAGCGCTGCCCCTGAGCACGTGCAGAGGGCCCTCGAGGGGCGGGGGCCCCGCTCCACCAGGACGCCAGGCGGGGACTCTTGTTCCGGGCGGGCGTCCGCGGGGGTCCCTGGACGGGCATCGCCGTCGCGCCGCGGAGGGAAGCGCCTGCCTGCCTCGGCTGCTCCGGGCGCGCAGGAGCCCCGGCGGCACCTCTCCCTGGCCGGGGGGGGGGGAGAGGAAGGCTTTGGCTCCCTCCCGGGATGGGGCTGGCCGCCCTGCCGGGCCCTCCTCTCCCGGACGCGAGGCACGGAAGGGACCGGATCCCGGAGCTGGCCCGCCCCCCTCTCTCGAGGCCGCCTGCCAGGCCCCCGCTGGCCTCTTCCCCCCCCCCCCGAGGGCTGAAGGGGACTTGAATCCCCAGGCGTCGGGGGGGGGAGCGCGGTGCGCAGCGCCTCCTGCTCCAGCCCTCGCCCCCTTCGCCCGGTGGCCGCCCCCTCCCACGCGCGCGGACTCAGGAGAGGAGGGGGAGGGGGAAGGCCGGCTCTGCCCGGCTGGGCTTCCTCGCGAGTAGAGGCGCCCCCGGTTCCTCCGGGACCCCCCTCTGCCGGGCCTCCCAGGCCTTCGAGGACAACCCTCCCGGGCCGTCACTGCGCAGACCTCGGCGGAAGGACGCGCTTTACTCGCGAGGAGCTTCCATTCTACAGCTCGTCCGGAGGAGAAGGACAAGACTTGTGGGGGGAAAGAAAGGGAGAAGGGGGGCTGGGGGGGGGGGGAAGAAGCCGCCCATGCAGCTGGTGGGGTCGGAGGGGGCGAACGGCTTGAGAGCCCCGGGGCTCCGCGGGGGAAATGCGGGCTTGGGGAGGGGGTCTCTGAGGGCAGGACCTGCTCCAGGACTGAGAGGGAGAGAGAGAGAGAAAAGGCAATGAGTTGTTTTACCCAGAGCTGGAGGAGGCATGTTGTAGTTATTTTGTATTATTTAGGTGCAGCATTTTTACCCTGCTCATAAGCCCAAGAAAGGCTCCCAGAGCTGCTTGCCAAGATGAACAATGAGACCATTCCTGCCCTCAGGCTTACAATGTAAAAGGCACAGCACAAAAGGAAAGGGGCCTGGGAGGGAGGAGGAAAATAAAGCAGAACTCAGGCACCCATTCTTTGTTGCAAAGTTCTGGTCGGTGGTCTTCCTGGCAGGCAGGGGCAAAACAGGCTCCCTGCAGGAGATCTATTTTGGGCAGAGCTTGATAGCCCGGTCACGAGGCCACTTTGTGTGTGTTGTAGCCAAGCAGGGAGCTTTTGTGTTGGCCTTTGGCTACAGGGGTAAGCCCTGATTAATAGAGAAAATAAAGATCTACTCCCCCATGTTCAAATGTGTATAACTATCATTCATTTTAATGGGGACATCTACAGGAGAACACCTTCTTGCGTCTTGCACGTTGCCATGTCGGTTCTTAAGCGCATGCGTTTTGAAAACCTGCCCCAATCTATCTCTAAAGGACAATGCATTGCAAACATACATGATGAAGCCAGTTTAAAAAAGAGACTTGTTTTTTAAAAGTTGTTTTTCCTAACTAGTTCAGCCTTCCCCAACCTGGTGCCCTCCAGATGTGTTGGACTACAACTCCCATAATCTCCAGACCAAATAAGGCATCAGATTATGGAAGGCTGAATTAGTTTGTTTCAGTCCCTCAAAATCCAGCCTATTAATTTACCCCCCAAAAGATACAAAATGGATCACTACGATGAATACAGTGTACATACGTGGTGCAAAAATTGGCTGTAACCGAAAGTCCTGAGAAATGCAATAAAGTTAGCCAGTGAATATTCCAGCCGTTCTGCAACTGCCCAAATATATATATATTGGTTCGTTTTGCAGGTTTATGTGGGCTTGGATCTCTTGCCTCGTTTGACGGATTCAGGCGCCCAAAGGGACATTTTAGATTGGCCGGCTTGCCTCGACTCTGGACTTCTTTGCCTGAGTTCCTTCTCTCTTGCCATGGAGAAATACGAAAAGATTAGCAAGATTGGCGAAGGCTCCTACGGCGTTGTCTTCAAGTGTCGCAACAAGGACACGGGGCAGATTGTTGCGATCAAGAAGTTCCTGGAGTCTGAAGACGATCCTGTTATTAAAAAAATCGCCCTTCGGGAGATTCGGATGTTAAAGGTAACTTTGATGGGACTCCTTTGTGAAATCCAGTGAAGTCTGCCGGTTTATTTTTCCACGAATTAATGCCTTTTCTTGTTTTTAACCGTCTAATTGACTGACCAAATTTGCAGATAAAGAACAAACCAACCCAAACATTTCCGCATCTCCGTGTCTGTTTATGTTGCCAATGCAGCAACCTGGGCTGCTTCCGGATAAGGCTTGTAATGTTGCCTTGCCTCATCCATGGGATTTTATTGGGGGAGGGGTCTGTCCAGACCTCCCAGGTTTTCCCATTGCTGCTTCTGGGTTTTTTTTTCTTCCTGCAGAGACTCTGCAATAGAACAAAAGACTGAATAGCTGCACAGTGCCTTCCGGTTGTGAGTGCTGGGGACCTTTGTCTGGAAGAGCCCTGATATGAGGCCGTTTCCTATGCTGCGTGCCGAAGAGTTTTCATTTGACACCCCCAAGCCCCTACTTAGGTCTGCTGCGGGGGGGGGGGGGCATTGCTGCACGGTAGAAAGTACCTGCTTTGTATGCAGAAAGTCCCAGGCCTGGTTCTGGGGAAAGGGCTGTGGAAAACATCTCCCAGCCTGATATCAGAGTGATATTGGTCTATAGGGGCTTAATTATTTATTTCGTTTATATCCTGCTTTTTCCCCTCTTGCAAAGGACCCAGTGCTGATCCACCACTTCTCCATTTTTATCCTCACAACAACCCTGTGAGGTAGGTTGGACTGAGAATCAGTGACGGGCCCAAAGTCACCC
This sequence comes from Anniella stebbinsi, assembly GCA_029215795.1. Taxonomy (NCBI): domain Eukaryota; kingdom Metazoa; phylum Chordata; class Lepidosauria; order Squamata; family Anniellidae; genus Anniella; species Anniella stebbinsi. The sequence continues at coordinate 370,060,005 of JARDYH010000001.1, forward strand.
AGAGAGCTTCATGGCCGAATGGGACTAGAACCCAGACCTCTTGCATCCCATTCCAGCACTCTTTATATGGATATTGGAGTTTTTCATATGGCCAGCCGATGGCCATGCTGGCTGAGGATTATGGGGTTGTAGTTCAGTTCAATCAGCTGGAGGGCACCAGGATGGGGGAAGCGGGTTTGTATTTTCCAGTAATGCTATAAGCCAACTTTCCCCTTTCTCCATCCCCTTTTGTTAACTCTTGCTTTGCAAGTCTGACTCACTAGACAAGGATGCCGGAGTGCAGTGCTTAGGGAATATTATGGGGTGTCTGGTAGTTGTTTTCTGGGGAGCAGCTGGTGACGTGGAGGCAGAGACGTCTTTCTCGGTTGCTTCGGATCTCTGGTTTCATCTTGGCGCATCTCCCGGAGCCCTCGGCTTTCTCTTTGGCACGAGGCAGGGGCCTCTTTCCGTTGAATTGTCTCGATTCTTCTTCTCGGAAAACGAGAATCGTCTTGGGAAGTCATTTCAGCCACCTGCTGTTTAACCTCCTGGGGTGTGGCTGGGATGGGGTGTGTGTGTGTGGGGGGGGTTGAATTTCCTAGCTGGAGAGAGTTGTCAGTGCATGAATATCGTACATGTGATTAAAAACCCTGGAGAGCTTTGGAAACTGCGCAGTAAATATTGTATCTGTTTTTACAAATCTGAAATGTGTGCAGTGGTGACGTTTCAGAGCTGAAGTTGGCAACTGGCTGGCCTTGGGTCAAACAAGTCCGTTGAGCTACCAATGGCTGCTGGCCCTGATGGCTCTGTGCAACCACCAGTATCCAAGGCAGTAAGCCTGTGTGCCCCAGTTGCTGGCGAACATGGGTGGGAGGGTGCTGTTGCACCGTGTCCTGCTTGGTTGGCCCCTGGTCGACGGCTGGTTGGCCACTGTGTGAACAGAGCGCTGGACTGGATGGACCCCCGGCCTGATTCAGCATCAGGGCTCTTCTTATGAGGTTGCCGGAATGGGCGCTCCCCCCTCCCTCCCCCAAACTCTCATAAGAACATCAGAAGAGCCCTGATGCTGGATCAGACTGAAGGTCCGTTTAGTTCAGCACTCTGTTCATAGGGTGGTCAACCAGCTGTCGACCAGGGACCAACAAGGCAGGACCTGGTGCAACAGCATCCCCACCCCCACCCACGTTCCCCAGCAACTGGTGCTCATACCCTCTCAGATATGGGAATGGGCGAAGGAGACGTGGTAGCTTCAGTGTGAAAAGAGATGGGGAGGATCTCGTGTCTTTCTCGGTCTTCTGTGCGCACGCACCAAATTGACGTGTTTCCTGGAGAGGCGAGAGCGGTGGTGGGAGCAGGTGGGCTTCCTCCCTGTCCATTTTGGTGGTGGGCATTCTCCAGCAGCTCCCCTCCCTCTTTTAGCAAAGCTAGTTGAGGACCTGGGCTTTAGAACTGAATGCCATGCAAATTCAAAATACATTTGCCTACCATTGCTCTAGATGTTTACATCTAGTAGCTTTGCTAAAATTGCATTGCTTGAGCTGCTTCTGCTGGCCATGAGAGCCAGTGTGGCGTAGGGGCTAAAGTGTTGGACTGGGAGTCGGGAGATCCGGGTTCTAGTCCCCACTCGGCCATGGAAACCCACTGGGTGACTTTGGGCCAGTCACAGGCTCTCAGCGCAACCTACCCCACAGGGTTGTTGTTGTGAGAATAAAATGGAGAGGAGGAGGAGGATTATGTACGCCGCCCTGGGTTCCTGAAGAGGAAAAAAAGCAGGATATAAATGTAATAATGACTAAATAAATAAGGCATGTTCTTGGGCTGTGCTGGGGGCAGCAGTGAACTGGGGGAGAGCTGTTGACCTCACGTGCTGCTTGGGGGCTCCCCAGAAGGACCTGGTTGGTTGATGTGGCAAGCCAGATGCTGGACTCCAGGGCACTGCCTTGGCCTGAGCGAGGCAGGGTTTTTCAACATGCAAAAGGGTCGTAGCTCCGTGATAGAAACCCTGCTTTGCATGCAGAAGGTCCCAGGTTCAATCCCAGGCATCTCCAAGTGGGGCTGCAAAGAGCCCTGGCCTCAAAACTTGAGCCACGGCTGGGCTAGGTGGGCAGATTCTGCTCAAGACAGCATCTTATGGTTCCCCCTGTCCTTATTTTGGCCAGGGAAGAGGGGGGCTGTGTCCCACGGGCCCTTGCTGAAACCCCAAGCCAAACTTCGGATGTTGTCCAAGGTGTTGCATCCCAAAGGGTAGAAAAAAGTCAGCTGAGCTTCTCTGGGTGTGTTGCGGCTATGGGCCCGCGCTGTTCTCTTGCGGAATTGCCAAATACGCCCTGTTCTGATATACGGTACATGGATCAAGACAGGAGCATGTGTACGCACAACCGGTTGTTCCATGCAGCCTGGAACTACCAAGGGCAGGCGCTTTAGGGTGAGGAGATCCGGGGAGGAACAGGAAGTGCAGATTGCTCACACTTCCTGTTCCCCCTCTGCAACCTCCAGAACTGCAGCCCAACCTCGTTAATTGGAGAAGCTTGAAGACTCCTGGCAGGTATTTGAGAGCAGTGTGATGGGCTGAGACTTGGGAGATCCGGGTTCTAGTCCCCTCTCATTCATGAAGCACACTTTGGATGCCTCATTGACTTTCAACCTAACCTATCTCACAGGGTTATTGTGAGGATAAAATGGAGAAAAGGATGCTCAAGTATTATTATTGTTGTTGTTGTTGTTGTTATTATTTATTACATTTATATACTGCCCCATAGCCGAAGCTCTCTGGGCAGTTTACAATGATTAAAAACATTGAACATTAAAAACCGATATACAAAATTTAAAAACCACAAAAAGAATAAAAACAGATTACAAATATAATATCCATTTAAAACAACTATTCTGGGTCAAAAGGAGAAAAAAAACCTCAACATACGCTGTTAAATGCCTGGGAGAAGAGAAAAGGCTTGACCTGGTGCCAAAAGATAACTACGTTGGTGCCAGGTGAGCCTCATCAGGGAGATCGTTCCACAATTGGGGGCCACCACTGAAAAGGCCCTCTCCCTTGTTGCCACCCTCCGTGCTTCCCTCGGAGTAGGCACTCGGAGGAGGACCTTCGATATTGAGCGTAGCGTACAGGTAGGTTCATGTCGGGCAGAGCGTTCCGTCAGGTATTGTGGTCCCAAGCCACGTATGCTTCTTGCCAGAGAAAAAAAAAGGCAGGATATAAATATAACAAAGAAATAAATATTCATCGCTTGATGCGTCAAAGGCTGAGTAGCCCACGGAGTAGACCGAAGCATAGGAGGCTTTGCATCCGATCAGGCATGAGGCTTTGCAGTGGAGTTGGTCCACCCATCCGGCTGGCGTGTCACCAAGGGGAGGACACGCAGGGCTCGGTTTCTACACCGCCCCTGTTTGCAACGCCTGCTCCCCCAGAGGTAGAACGCCGCTGCCTGCCCACTGTGCTGGTCCTCAGATGTCGGCATAATTCTATGCCGCGTGTCGCCTTTTTGGTTTCCTTGGTGCAAGGCTTGTGTTTGGTAATGGCTGTGAAGTGGTGCGGACCACAAATTAGTCTCCCGTATACAATGCAATGGATGTGGAATTTGAGTTACTGCCCATCAGCTAAGGACAAAAGATAAGATCGCTTGTAGGAATTGCCTGGCCTGATCAAATCAACGGCCGGTGGACATAGGCAGCCAGGTGCCTCCGGGAGGCGGCAACAGCAGGAGGGAGGTGAAGGCTGTTCTCACACACCCGCGTCTGTTTCTCCAAGGCAGACTGCCTCTGATTAGGGACGCTTGGGTTTTAGGTACCCTGGTGAAGAGCCCTTGGTGCCTCTTTCCCCCATGAATTTGTCTGATCGTTCTTTAAAGCCACTTGAGCATCTGCCCATCTTGTTAGCAGCGAACTCCAGAAGTACGCTATGCCTTACGTGACCATATACTTCTCTTTGGGCCTGTTCAGATGACACTTCAGGCTCTGTGGTTAGCAAAACTGTGGTTCTCGGGGGTTAGCACTAACCACATGACGTTCTGTCGCACACAACGCTTTAAGCCGTGGTTAGAGCCGCTAACCCTGCTGCAGGGTTTAGGAAAATGCATTGCACAAGATGCCTTAACCCCTGCTGCTTAACCATAAGCCTTGTTCATTTATTTATTTACTGCATTTTTATACTGCCCAATAGCCGGAGCTCTCTGGGCGGTTTACAAAAATTAAAACCGTAAAAACCATTCAAAATATAAAACGACAATATAAAAATGTAATTTAAAATACAGGATAAAAACACCACCAGGGTAAAAACCGAGCAGCCATGCAGAAATTGATAGGGATTTAAACTACAAATTCAAACAGCGAGGTTAAAAATCAGACCGAAGAACTGTTAAAAATACTGTGAAAATAAAAAAGGTCTTCACCCGGCGACTAAGGGAGTATAATATAGGTGCCAGGCGAACCTCACTGGGGAGCTCATTCCACAGCCAGGTTTAAGGTGTCTTGTGAACAGGCCCTTTCTCTCCTGCCCATCAGTCCCTTTGGAGGGTGCTTTGTTCTAGCGCAGCCTCCCCCAACGTTCCGCCCTTCAGGTGTGTTGGACTACAACTCTCATCGTCCCCAGCCAGCATGGGCCATGTAGTCCAACCTCTGGAGGCAAACTGGCTGGGGAAAGCTATCCTAATGTTAAGGGAGGGGTGGCGGTCCCTTTCCCTGCGCCCCTCTCCGTTCTCCTTAGAGCTTCTCAAATCCTCCAGTGCCATGTGTTTATCTGAGAAGATCCACAAGGCCCGATAACCCACGGCCGCCTCAAGCGCCTGTGCAATGATTGATGGGGATTTCTAAAGCCCAGAAAGCAACACAATGGAGGCGGCGGCAGCGGATGTCAGGAGCGCAGGTGATAAATGCCTCGTCTCCTCATACCCTTAGCAAACAAAACGAGAAAGACAAAACCCCCAGAGAAGCCGAACCGGACTCCGTGCCGTTCACCAGTGGACTTGTGCTGAGCGGTGTTGATTTAGCAAGTGCGGGCCTGTCTCCGCCGTCTCTCAAAAACACTTCCTCAGTCAATAGTAACAGATTGTTTGTTTGGTCATTGGAGGCCAGTGTGGCTTGAGCAACGGGAGGCTTGTCCGAGATGTAACGGAGCCGCACTTTCGCTGGCAAAACCCCCAGATTCCTCATTGGTCATTTTTCAGCCATGTAAACACTTTCGGGACAAAGGCCCGGGTAACGCGCATGCCACAGTAGCACTGATTAGAGGGATTAAATGTGTGCCGCCGTTTATTTTATTATTTTCTCTTTTGAGATGCAAACGCTGGCTTTCAAACGTGTGAGGATAAAGCCATCAATGGAGGAAGGTACACGGATCCCTGGCTATCTGCTCACTCCAGCATCAAAGCCGGGCTGCCTTTGAACACCAGTTGCCTGGAAACAGAAGCGGGAGGGTGCGCTTGCATTCATGTCCTACTCGTGGGCATCGGGGAACAGAATGCTGGACGACATGGGCTTTGGGCCTGATCCAGCATGGCTTTTCCTGTGTTCTTGTGCAACCGCAGTGGGAAGTGTTCTCGCACTCATGTCCAGGTTATGGGCTTCCCGTGGGCGTCGGGGGAACTGAATGCTGGACTAGATGGGCCTTTGGCCTGATCCGGTTTGGCTGCTCTTATATCCGTATGAAAGCCGAGGCTCGAAGCCGCAGACTGATGTCTTTGTGTCCCAGATCACGGAAGCCCCTTTTGCTCTGCTTTCTCGCTGTGTCGCTTTTAACTGCTCTCCCTTGAGAGCGACGGTCGGGGCTTTTAAAGACCGCATCACCAAAGGTGCTCTGGGCTCTCCTCCTGCCAAAAGGGCATGCGGGTGAGTTTAGAATAAGAACCCATAAGGGGTGCAGCTGGGCTGGGTGGGGAAGGAATTCATGGGAGCGTCAGATCTGCAACAAAGAATTGCTCCCCTGGTTTGAAAGCAAACGGATCATTGCCTGTTCATAGAATTGTGGGTTGGATTTATTTTGTTTTGTATTTTTATATTATATTTCATTCTGCAATTTACATCCTCCCAACCAGCCCAATTGCAGCCTGTCGCAGTAGCCACACAGCTTAAGACTGCAATACCTGATGGAACGCCTCTCCCGACCTGAACGTGCCCAGACGCTACGATCAAGATCTAGGCCCGCCCTCTCTGAGTGCCACCTCCAAGAGAGACTCAGAAGGCGGCAACAAGGGAGAGGGCCTTCTCAGTGGTGGCCCTCCAACTGTGGAACGAGCTGCCCATTGGGGCCTGCCTGGCGCCGACACTGTCATCTTTTTGGCGCCGGGGAAAGACCGCCCTCTACTCCTAGGCATTTAATGACATATGATGGGGCAGCTGCGTCTGCTGTTTTTGAACAGGTCTTTTAGGGAATATGTTATTTACTAAAATTGCTTTTAGCTGTTTACATTGTTTTGATTTTTCTGTGTTTTAATTTTTAGACCGTTTTTATTATGTTGAATTTTGTAATGATGTTGTATTTTTATGAATTGTTGCAAACTACCCAGAGAACTTCAGCTATAGGGCATTATAGAAAAGCAACAACAACACCAAAAATAACAACAAGTTAAAATACCAAACTTCGTAAAGATAGGTAGATTGGGCAACAACAGCCAGGATCAAAACTCAATTGTTCTGTGTTTTCGTTGCTCTCTGGCTCAGCCTTGAAAGATGTGAAACAGTAATTCTGGCCAAGAGTGTTTCTGAGATCATGCAGAGTGCCTTTCCTTCCCTGTCAAGTAACCACTGCTGAGCCCACTGCCCCTCGGAAATTTTAGACAAAAGCCACTCATTGGGCTTCAGTGTTTCAGCTTTGAAATTGCCATTGTCTGGAATTGTAGCTACTGGCTAGAAGGCAGCGCAGAATCTTTTACTCCCCCCCCCCCCGTTCAGTCCTGTGACCCAGATCCCAGTGCATGCGCAACGCCAAAAATGGAAATGCCTCTATCATACCTAGATGCTTGTAGGAGTGGATAGTTTGAGTTTGTTGAGATTATTATTATTATTATTATTATTATCATCTCTTTTCTTGCTCGTGGCGGTTTTTCTAGATGGACATGACGGGCTTTGCCAAGTCATGCTGTCTTTTACTGATTCAGGAATTTCCTGCCCATTGAGCATGTTTTAATTATGACTGCTTTCTGGATGTTGGTGTGGATGTATTTTGGTAGGCCCAGTTTCTGAAGGTTTTCTGTATATTTTTTTGATGTGATGCCGGTGACTGATATGACTGGTGGGATAATTGTGACCTTTTCCTGTTGCCATAGTTCTTTGACTTCCATGGCCAGTGGTGTATATTTTTCTCTCTTTTCCTCTTCCTTGTCTACAACATTTTTGTCATTCGGTACTGCTATGTCAATGTGGTAAGTGTTTTTTTTTTGTCTATGAACGTTATGTCTGGTCAGTTGCAAGGTGTTGTCTTGTCCATATGAATTGTTCTGTCCCAGTATATTTTATGATCTGCATTTTCCAGGATTGTTTCAGGTGAATATGTATAGTATGGTGTAGTTTGTTCGATAAGGTTGAATTTGATGGCCAGTTGTCAGTGAATTATTTTTGCAGCTGTATTGTGTCTGTCTGTATAGTCCATTCCTGCCAGAATACATGATCTATTGTTTTTGGAATTAATTACATTTCCTACATTAATTTGTTGTTACACTGTTATCTTTCATGATGTGTTTTTGGTAGTTCTTGGTTGCTATGACTTGATCCTGTATAGCTATTAGGTATCCTTCTGTTTCAGGAAAATAGCTCGTCCTTCCTAAGCTATTCATGCGATTGTTCTTTGTTTATTTGTGGGTTCTGTATTATGTTTTAGTGCTTCCCATGGAGTGCTTTTTATGTCCATTTTTATTTTTTCCTGCGACTGTGAATGGTCGTGTTTGGTCTTCGTTTTGTAGTGCGAGGTTGAGTGGGGTGTAATTTTCATCTGCTTTTAGTATGGTTTTATGAATGGGGGTGTTTTTAGTGTGGAAGAATTCCTTGAGTGATTTTATGTGTTTAGCATGCATTCTGTTAATGTCCAGCAGACCTCTTCCTCCTCCTTTCCAGCTGATTGTTATTCTTTCAGTGCATGAGTTGGGATGGAGCATGCAGTGTTTCATGAGTTCAGTATAATTGAGTCAGTTTATTTCTTCGAGTTCAGTGTATGACCAGTGTATGATTCCAAATAAGTATGTGAGGATGGGTGTTGCGTAGGTATCGATGGCTTTGAAAATGATTTTAGAGGTGAGTTTGGATTTTAGGATTTGTGATAGATGGGTTTTATATTGCATTCTTAGTTGAGTTTTTATCGCGGAGTTGTTGATTTTCATGTTTTGGAACCCTAAATATTTATATTTGTGTTGTTGTTGTTGTTGTTGTTGTGATGGCTTACAGTCAGTGTACTTGCTTTTATGATGTATGAGGCTTTACAGAGAGAAGGAAAGAAGAACCCTGCCCTGGGAAGCTTACAGTCAACGGTAGGGGAGAGAGCAAAGTGAGGAGGGCAAAGAAGCTGAGAGGTGAAGGGTAATAAGAAATTAAGCTGAGCAAGTGCCGCGATTGCGTATTTTGGGTTTTTGTGGACATTACAACAATGCAAAGAAGTTTCTTGCCCCAAATATGCAGAGTTTAAAAGGCTGTTTTCCTTTGTTTGACTGGATACAATCCTCAGGGCTCAGGGGAAGCTGGTGGCTCCGATGTCCGTGGGACAGTGAATCCACTCCAGGTTTCAGTCAGAACCAGTCAGGACTCTGAAGGAGCTCTCCAAGGTGAAAATAACTCCTTTAGAGCTCTGACTGAAACCCAGAGCGGATTCACTGCCCCATTGTCACTGGATCCACCAGCCTCCGCTGCTGCTGCCCTCACCTTGCCCTTCCCATTTTGTTTGTGCTTTGCAGCAACTGAAACATCCGAACCTGGTCAACCTCTTGGAGGTCTTCCGGAGGAAGCGGAAGCTTCACTTGGTCTTTGAATACTGTGACCACACGGTTCTCCACGAACTGGACAAGAACCCGCGTGGGTAAGTAGCCAGGCCTTCGAGCGATTCCGTTGGGTGCTGGGAAGGAAAAGGTTTACGATGTAGAGGGCCCTGCAGCAAACCGTTCCCTGTAGAAACTCTACCGCGATGGGAGGGGGCCGCCGCAACCGTTCTGGAGGCTCCATGGCCGTGGCGGCATTTGGTTGCCATGGAGGAAGGCATGAGGCCCGGAAGACTGGCTTGGGAGCCGACTCTGCGGCCACCACAATGGATATAACATGAGAACGATATTTGGGCAGCTCCGTAGGAGAGGAGGAAACGGTTTGCTCGAGGCCTCAGAACCAACAACTACTGACGTCTGAGGGAGGATTTCTCCCTCCTTTACTGTCGCAATTGTGGGCCATCCAGTTCTACATTTCCTTTGAAATAATTGGGGGGTGGGAGTATTAATTCCAGAGGAAATGCTGGGAGCTCCTTTTCACTCCTCGGAGTGTGCGTTACTTCGGAATGCAATTAAGGCAGTACAAAGAGCAGAAGAGTGCCCTTTTCACGTCAGATGTCCGTTCCAGCCAATTTGAATTGCAGATGTGGAAAGTGCGAAAACCGGTATAAGCTTCCATGGTCAAAAGAGCTGTTAGACGTGGGTGGCCGCCTCTAAGAGCACAGGAGCTGCTTTGCTGGATTGGACCGCATGTCCATTCAGTCCAGCCTTCTTTTCTGCTCGCAGGAGCCAGGCCGATGCCTCTGTGCGCTCACGGTCAGGGAACAGAGGGGGTGGCGTTCCCCTGTTCTCTGTCCCCAGCATCTGGTATTCAGAGGACGGCTGCCACTTAGTGTGGCTTTCCGTTTAGCTTTCGTGGCTAAAAAGCCCTGGAATTGAGCATCACACTCACCATGCTGGGTATGTGGTTTTGCAGCGCGGGACTCACATGACATCGTGCCTGGCCTGTACTCATCTCACTTCTTCCCCCCCATTGTTACGTTTTATTTTGGTGCGGGTAAAGTCTGGATTATTTTCCCCTCTCACTTTTTCCTTTCTTGGGGGCGTGTGTTGATGGAGTCTTGCTGACGAAAGGGGAGGGCGGTGTGGTTCTCCTCCTCCAGCACAACAAAGCCAGAGTGAGTGGGGGAGAGCCCACCACGCCCATCAGAGTACCATAGCCAATGAACTGGAGGAGGAAGGAGAAGGGGCGGGGTGGAGTGGAGTGGAAGAGCAAACAAGCGAAAATCAACGTGAAAGGGACTGTGTGTGATGGAGCCCTTGACGCGCTTATGAAACAGAGGTAAAAAATGTGGAGACAAACCAGGGGGAAAAAGAAGTGTGATGGAGCCTATAGTGAGCATTATGGAAACCTAGTGGAATGGAGAGAACCAGTGGGATACGGTCATCTTTGGGTACAAACTCTACAGGAAGGACGTACTGGGGGTGGTGTTGCTCTGTATGTCAAAGAGGGTGTAGTGTCAAGTAGACTAGAGCACCTAAACGGGGCAGACTGTTCCACAGAAGCTCTGGGTGACAATACAGTGCCCCAAAACTAATTTAGTGCTAGGAACGTCCCCCAGACCAGAATGCTCAGGTTGTCTTTGAGATGGAAAATGAAATCAGGGAGGCCCCCAGACAAGGAAGTGTTGTAATAATGGGTGACTTCAATTACCCCCACATTGAGTGGATAAATGTATATCCCAGTCATGACAAAGAGGTTAAATTTCTTCACATCCTAAACAACTGTGCCCTAGAATAGTTGATCATGGAACCAATCAAAGGAAAGGTGACCCTGGATTTAATCCTAAGTGGTATCGCCCAGGGCCTAGTATGAGATGTAAATGTTGTTGAACCAATTGGTAATAGAGGGACCACAGTGCTGTCAGATTCAAGTCCCACACAGTCACATTTGGCTTCAAAGAGGAAACGTCTCTAAAATGAGGGAACTGGTGAAAAGGAAGTTGAAAGGGGGAGTCAAAAGGGTTAAATCCTTTCAGAATGCTGGAAGTTACTCAAAACCACAATAACAGAAGCTCAGGTAAAATATATATCACAGGTTAGGAAAGGTAGCATCAAGTCCAAGAGGTCACCAGCATGGTTAACAAGCAGTGTTAAGGAAGCTAATGTAGAAAAAAGGGCTTCCTTCAGAAAACGGAAGTCTTGCCCAAATGAGGAAAATAAAAGGGAGCACAAGTTGATGCAAGCAGACAATAAGACATGCAAAAAAAGCATTTTGAAGAGCATATTACTAACAATATCAAGGCCAACAATAAAGAATTATTTAAATATATCAAGCAGGAAACCAGCTAGGGAAGCAATTGGGCTGTTGGATGACAACGGAGTTAAGGGAGTATTAAAGGAGGACAGAGAGATTGCAGAGAAGCTGAATGAATTCTTTGTGTCAGTGTTCACTGTAGAAGATACAGGACAGACACCTGTGCCTGAACTGATGTTTTCAGGAAGGGAGTCTGACAAACTGAGGCAAATAGTGGTAACAAAGTTGAAGTTCTCAACCTTATTGACCATCTGAAAGTTAATAAATCACAGGGCCCAGATGGTATCCATCCTAGAAGTCTTAAAGAACTCAAATGTGAAATTGCAGACCTTCTAACCAAAATATGAAACATGCCCTTAAGATCAGCCTCCGATCTTGGTGTTACGTCGGAATAGAGAATCCCTTAAAAAAAAAAAAGGCAGAGTTCTTCATCTCCAGGGAAAACCAGGGAAGGGTGTTCCTGCCAGGCAGAGTTGTCATGGGGTGTCCTACGCAGTCTTGAGGATGTTGGCCTGCAGCGGTCATAAACCTCTCTTAGGCTCCCTCTACAAGGATTCGCTTTTGCGCCCGGTTAGGCGATTATGCGCATATTCACTGAAGCGCATTTACACCTAATACCTCTGCACGAGAGGCGGCGAGAGGCGGCGAAGCGCATTAACGGATGACCAAAATGCGCTTTACAAGTAGTTAATGTGCATAAGCGCTTGTTCACATAGTCAAAATGCGCTTTAACGGCTGGAGCAAAATAAAACTCGTGATTTAACGCGCATTCGATAATGCGCATAATTGGAGAGATAACGCGCCTCTACGCCCGATTTGCGCTCCGTTCTTGTAGAGGTAAAAAAATTTAAGCGCCTTGAAAGAGCTTTAAACCTCTCTTGTAGAGGCAGCCTTAAAGATCAAGTCCTGATCCTTTAAAACAGCGCTTGATGCAAAACAGGAGCCACATCACTGGGGCAGCAGGGAGGGAACCTCCTCCGCTTGTCCTCCCCTTTCTTCACGCAGCCAGTGCTGACGTTGCATCCGGGTCTCCCAAAGCAATCGTGCAAAGGGTGGCTGTTGGAAGTCCTCCGGAAACTCCCACGTGGTTGCTGGGCTAGGAGCCCTGGTTAGCTGCCGCTGGGCAGGGCACGCATGTGGGTGTTGAAGGATGCTTGGCGGCGTCCGTCACGCTTTACCTGTTTGCTGTGGGGAGCGTTTCTGTGGTCTGGATGAAGCGCCGGCAAGTGCAGTTCCCGAAGACTTTGGAGCTGCTCAGGTGTGTACAGGGCAAAGGTCACACCTGGCTCGTTCTTGGAGTTCATAATGAGAAATCGTTTTGGGAGTCGGGTCCCCTCGTGCAGCGCATGCGTGCGAAGGACCCTCTGCGGAGCACTTGTCTGCAGTCCGTGTGGTTGGCTTCCTGCTTTTGGTTTCTGGGATGTCGTTGGAGGGAAGGGATGCCTGCCAAATTCTGCAAGAAGCTTTCCCACTCAAACAGCCGCATTTATTTATTGCATGACGGGATGTTACTTTACTGTGCCGCCCAATAGTTGAAGCTGTCTGGGGCGGTCCAGAGAGCACACGTGAGGCTGCCATCCGGTTTGAGACACAGAACCCATTAATCAAGAGATATTTGGAGACACAACAGGCCCTTGAAAAGGGAGGGATGCAAAATGGGGGTAGGGGGAGGACACTAAGACTCCCCCCTTTTTTTAAATGAAATGGTCCTGCCTGGATGTCCTTCCGTAGGAGGCACATCCAGTTCCTGCCACAGCGAATGCTGGGACGCGTGGGTAACGTGTATGGAGGATCAAAAGGCAACCATGGAGGAGAGGTGGGTACGGGAAACACATGACACCATGTGGCTCCGTGGTTGTGTGACAGCCCCCCTCTAGCGGTTTGCGTTCCACTCCCCGCAGTGTGGTTCCCGTACCCACCCTCCGTACATGTGAACAGGCCCAGGAAGTTGTGCTGCTGAGAGTAAATATGCTATTCATCCCAGCACGTGACCAGCTTGCGCCGGGTGGTAAATAAGCCACGGGGCCTTGTTAACCACCCTGCAGTTATGTGAACCAGATCGGTAACGGTCACCATCACCCTCCCTTCCGATAGAGTTACTATTTTAGTTGTGTATATCCTCCCTCCCTCCTTGTCCCTTATTACTTGGGTGCCGTGTCTTAAATTTAAATTATTTGAGGGCAGGGATTGCCGTGGCTTTAGGGTGGGGTATAAATGCTGTAAATGAATTTTTTTTTCAAACAAATTTCTTTGCAGGGTCCCAGAACATCTTGCGAAGAGCATCACTTGGCAGACCCTCCAGGCCGTGAACTTTTGCCATAAACACAATGTGAGTCCTTCTGTCCCGGTTCGGCAGCTCTCTCTTCTGTTACGTTTTTTTAGAGCAGGGGAGGCTAACCTTTTTTTCCCCCTGCAGAGGGCTGCATTCCCTTGGGGATAATCTGTCGGGGGTCACATGTTGGAGGTGGGTGGGGCTGAAGCCAGTCTTGGATAGGGGCGGAGCTAAAGTGGCTTTTCCCTCTCCCACCCTTTTTCAGTCTGTCTCTCTTCCTGACAGCCCCTCTACTCTCTCTCCCTCTCTCTCTCCCTCCCTCTCTCCCCCCCCTCTTCTTCACTGGGCTGCTGGGAAAGGGAAAGATTGTGTCGTGTTTCCCCAAACCTGCCTTATTGGGAGACGATCAGGAGGTCTGCCCACGTAATCCACAAAGCTTTATTCAGGCAATAAACGTCTCTTCCCACCTGAAGAGAGTCACTTCTAGGTGCTTCTTTCTAGGCAAAACTATGCGAACTCAGCGAGACAATTGTCCTTACAAGAAAAAGGGGAAAGCCTTTTCCCAGAACGCTTTAACTTCAAGGAGGGCTGGTTCTGAAGAAGCCTTTGGTGAGAAGCTTGCCGGGCCGACCTTCTCTCACCTTCCTTTAGCGCCACCCATTTGAATCTGCAGCGGACTCTAAGATCAGTTAGCCTTGAAGCGCCCTCCCCTTCTGAAGAAGAATAATTTCCCATAGCCTGTATGTTGTTAATGTTTTCAGTGATAAGGTCTGGCGAAGGTTCATCCCCAGCTAGCGAAGAGCCCTTGAGAATCGCCTCCCCCACTTTGCATGTAAGCTGGTATGTTTCTGGCGCCCTCTCTTTGGCTTCAGAATCTGATTCCGATTAATCACCAGAAACTCCTTCCCCCAGCCTAAGGGGAACAGGCCTAGTCACAACAGATTGCTCTATCCAGAGGTCTAAACTGATTGCTTGCAGAGGTCTTTTGAAATTAGGTCAACAGCCACTTGATATTAGCTTGCCTGCTATTGCTGTAGAGCGGGGGGGGGCAGCAACCCCCCCCCCCGAGTGCACCTGCCAGGATCCCCTTGCCCAGCCGTCCCCTCGCCCCCTCCGCCTCTTTCTCTCCCCCCCCCCCCCATCTGCTGAATTCCTGCTTTCCGGCTGCTGAGGGGAGCGTAGTGGGAGTCAGAAGCAGCCGTGGGGGTGGGTGGGCAAGGGAGTGAAGCAGCAAAGGTGAGATGGGAGGTGATGGGGCAGAAGCAATGGCGGGAATAAGAAAGGAGAGATGGCGGGAGGGAGAGGGGAGGCAAGGAAAGGAAAGAAGTGAGAAACCTGGGCATGGGGGCAAGACATTTAAAACGTGTCCATCCCACCTGTCTTAAATTAAACTGTGTAACTCGAGACAGAGATAAGCGTCCATAAATCAGTCCATGGTGAGAGCCTGAAGATTCCGTCTGAGCCGAGTTGTAACAATACTGGAATCACAAAACATTGAAGAGTCGTCAGAAATCCGATCCACAGGGTCAGGATATGTTCAGGCAAGTACAAGGTTACAGGGAAGCACTGAAGAATGGTCGGGATACAGTCCAAGGGTCAGAACAAGGCTTGAATCAAGAATACAAAGCTGAGAAGCACAGAGCGCCGGCAAAGGGCACCAAATACGATAGTTGCTTCCAGCACTCTGGCTGAGCGCTGGCCAGACTTTTATGGGAAGTGGACTAATGATCAATTGCTGTCAGCTGGATTGAAACTCAGCCGGTCCCTGCCTGCTTCCATGAAGTGTCACGCCCCAAACACTCTCAGGCTCAGCTGTTTCCTCTCTCCGGCTGATTCCTTAACTGACGCCCAACGCCACCATATGTCACATGTGCCTGTGGCCTCGAAAAAAACAGTTGCATGGGCCCTGGAAGGTTACCCAAACCTGCTGTAGGGCAATGGCTTTCCAACTTCCTTCACTCGTGGAGACCTTCCTGTATCCAAAGAACGTGCAGAGAGGATTCTGGGGCTGTGCTGAGCACCTCAGGCCTGTATAGTTCAGAGCTAAGCTAACTTATTGAGCAAGCAAGCTCTCCTGATGGGTCTGTCCCTGGAACTGGGGAAGCCGAGGGTCAGCAGCTTCTCAGGGAAAGAGAAAAATAGACGCTTTTCCTCAGAGGCCATCCTGCCAACTACTAGATTTGTATCCCTCCTATTTGAGGATATTTCTCCCTCACCCGTTATTTTATTGTTTAATGTGGTTGTTTAATGCGGCATTTGAGGGATCCTTTGTTTTTGCGGCTTCAGCAAGGTCTCTCAGGGCTTAACCTGGACAATACGTTAAAAGTGTTTTCTCCTAAGATCCACCCGCATTCAGCGCTACAACAATACGTATCTCAGCAGTCAAGATGGTGACTATGTAGAATTTGTACAGAGGCTTTAAAATCTTCGAAAAGGCGGCGGCGGTGGTGTTGCTACTGTGGGCTTGAGCTGCTTTTACAAGAATGATTGAAATTGTGGCTGTCCAGCACCTTCATTCTTGGAAGGGCCCACCTTCTCCAGGAGGCGGCCTGGTAGGCCAGAAGTGTGTCTTGACACCCTTGTGGCTCCCTCTCATGTGAGTGCTGAGATTCCATGATACGGTTGGCATCTTCTAGCAGAGTCAGAGATATTTGTAGCTCTGCTCTGCTCCGTATAGAAGTACGTCCATTAACACCTCTCTCTCTCTCTCTCTCTCTCTCTCTCTCTCTCTCTCTTACGTTTTACGGAACAGTGTGAAACATCTCTGTTCCTTACGACTTTTTCCCTTTTCCCTACGCGTGAAACTGGGCTTTCTACCATGCCTTCATTTTTCTTAAAATATGGGCAGACCCACCTTGTGTCGCAAGGGCCAAATCCTAGCCATGGGCTGCCAATCCGACATCTCTCATTTTAAGCGTCTTGATTTCTGCCTGATTGTCACTGATGCGTCTTTCTTTTTGTATCCAGTGCATACATCGGGATGTGAAACCAGAGAACATCCTCATAACGAAGCATTTCATCATTAAGCTCTGTGATTTTGGATTTGCACGCATCTTAAGTAAGTTTATTGGGCAAAACCCAACGGTGGCTGAATTCGGACAACACAATAGTCAATGGTGGGGTAATAATCAACTTTACAGTTGTTCATCTAGGGGGTACTCCCCACACAACATGGTAATAAATAATCAACCGTGGTGTGGATTAGGATCATTGCTGAGTTGACTATGGCAGCATTCGGACGACATGATAGTCAATACAACTGACGATTGTCCCCCCCCCTCCCCCAGTTGCTTAATGTGTCGTCCAAATTCAGCCAGTGTCTGTCTGCCAATTGAAGAGAACATTGTTGGAGGAAGGGGGTCCCTGTCCCATAACCCCTTGCAGCCTATCCCATGTTCCCAAAAACTGCTTCAGAGGGCTGGGGGACCCTGTATAATACATTTTGGAGAATACGGTGGGGAGGAGAGGATGGAGAATTTCATCGCATGAGTAGAAGTCAATGTGATGTTAGATGGAACCCATTATTTTAATTGTATCTCTCTCCAGGGTGGCTTACAATCAAGCTCTAAAATACACAACCATATATACCTGCATCAATAAATAAGAAAAAAGGCCATTGATTCTGAGTAGACATGTATAAGATTGCACTATTAAAAACGAAAATTTGGAAAGGCACCAACTGCATAAAAGGCAGAACTTGAGGGGGTGCTTTCTCCTGTATTAACTTGCCCAGTCACCGGGGTCATCAGAGGACATGCTCTTGGTAGCTCCACATGGACCCTGATTGGAGTCCACCAAGAGTAGAGCCTTCAGTGTGGTGGCCCCCTTCCTACGGAATTTCCTGCCTTTAGAGGTCAGGCTGGTATTAACGTTGTGTTGTTTTCGGTGCCTGCTCAAGACATCTTTATTTCAAGAAGCCTTCCTTAATTGACCAGCCACAGTTTTTATTATACTCTGTGTCACGACCACTCCCTTTGGGTCTCCTTTTTATCGTTCTCTATAAAAGGATCCCAACCACGGACCCAGTCTGCATACTGCTGCTCACTGGTTCTATGTTTCACTGACCCTTCTTGGCCCCACAGTAACCAGCCCAGCACTCTGTGCTCCACTTTATTCACCCTTTTATTTCACTTCTGCCACCATACAACTTTGTACCTTGCCTCAGATACTTTAAGAACCCACTCCAGTTTATGAAACAAAATAACTTTTACTTAACAAGAAGTAAGTTTTTTTATCAATCTCATGGTTTCATTTATTGCAATACTTGTCTGTTGTTCCCCGCCTCGATCCGTTGGGAGAGGCGGGTGATAAATAAATATATTATTATTATTATTATTATTATTATTATTATTATTATTATTATTACATTATAGTATCCTATGTATCCTTGCCTACTCTACCCACTAGTCCAGCCTAACTCCTCCCATTCCCTCTATTCCCCGAATAATAAAACACTGATCCTACTCTGATTCTATTCCCTTCAGCAGACAAACTCCAACTCTGTCTCACTCCCAACTCTCCACACACAACAGTGCTTCTCACTGTTAACTGTCCTTCAAACACTTAATACCAACAGCCAATCAGAATTCACTCCAACATTCCATTCACTCACTCCCCCTCCCAACAGAATTAACCACTTGCCATCCTTACCATCCTAAGTCCAAACAGCACTTACATCATAGATAAATAGCAACAACCAGTAAAACATCACATTCTGTTTTTAGGGAAAATAAACTTTTAATATGTTATTTTATTCTTTATATGTTTTAATACGGCGTTTTTATTCTTTTTATCTTTTGGTTCACCCCTCCAGAATTGGTTTATATGTGGAACGGTTTATAAATATTGTAAATAAATAAAATAATAAATATCAGAAATGAAATTTTGCAAAATCTGGACAAGAGAAAAAACATCAGTCTTCCCTGCCTGTCTAAAAGCGAGGAGCGATAGGGTGAATGGTCCTACCTTGGGAGGCTGCTCCAAATCTTCTTTACCACAACTGCACACACCCTGTCTCGGACTAGACATGTGAAATTTCTGGAAATGTTGAGGCCATGGGAAAAAAATGTTTTTTTGGGGGGTGGGGGGAGGCTCAGACAAAAAAACCCAGACATTTTGGAAAAATTGAAAAATACGCAAGTCTTTTTTTTTTTTTTTAGTGCTCTTTTCAGATCTAAAGTCACTTTAAAGACAACTTTCCCCAACCTGGTGCCCTCCAGATATTTTGGACTTCAGCTCCCATCAGCCTCAGGCAGCATGGCCAACGGTCAGGAAAACTGGGTACTGTAGTCCAAAAACATCCAGAGGGCGCCAGGTTGGGGAGGGCTACTTTAGGGACATAAAGCAGGCCTTGTTGTCCCTAAACTTCTTTTATGTATAACTGAGTTTGCTCATAAAATTATCATTATATTTTAAAACTTTTAAAAGTAAACTCAGTAATTCCTATGTGACTAGATTAGAATAACATTAATTGACTGATACAGCATCAGAAACACAGGACTCCATAGAACAAAACCCAAACTGTCAAGAATGCACATTTACTGTCAGGAATGTGACTCTACTCACATGTTGGGAAAACGTCTATCAAATACACTTTATATGAATACACACACACACACACACACACACACACACACGTATTACAACCTTCCACATAGCACCACCCCAGTGTCTCAACCCATTTAGAAAGAATTAATTGGAACCAATGCTTTTCCCCCCTGTATTTTGTATATTATATATTTAATTGCGTAGCCCATTGGGCATGTCATTCATATGCGTGATAATAGCATCTAACAATAATTGTTTGAATATTCAGCATTACTTATTTTTGGGTCATTATTTCCAGACATTTTACATCTCTAGCCTTTCCATAAAAGTGTTCTTATTACAAGTTTTTTAGAAATCATTTGAAGGGTGGGGAGTAAAGGCTGGATAGCAATATATAAATACTTTTGCCTTAAATCCTAAAAGAAAAAGAAATAAATAATCCAAAGATGTTCAATTGTTTCAACTTTTTGGAGAAAAACAAAAGTGGTCCTTGGGGAAGAAATGGAGAAAACATGTTTTCTCCGCCCCTGAATTTTCCGGGTTTTTTCCTGGGCCTTCACATCTCGATCTTGGATACCTGCGGGGAGACTAAAAGATCCGTGGTTGGCCTGTGAATAGACTAAAACATGCGGCTGTCTTCCTCTCAGTATTTTCTCCTTGAGTGACATCCAGAAGAATTCCATTGCGCAGTTTTCGAGCGCAGTTATGTTGTCGTGTTTCTGTAGATTTCTGCAAATCGAGTTGTCCAGTTCTCCACCTTTAAAAAAGAAAGAACATTCAGGAGGCAGCTGGACAGCCACCTGTCGGGGATGCTTTAAGGTGGATTCCTGCATTGAGCAGGGGGTTGGACTCGATGGTCATATAGGCCCCTTCCAGCTCTACTATTCTATGATTCTAAGATCAAATAGTCCAAAATTCTTGTATTGGGGGTGCTAGAGAAAGAAAACAGGAAATTCGTCATTGCACAGGAAATTCATCATTGCACACCTTCAGATGTTTTTAAAGTTATTTGGGGTGCAATCCTGTGCGTGTTTACACTGAGGAAAAAAGTCCTGCCACTCTCAGCTTTCCCCCGCTAGCATGTCCTTGGCCCCAGAGGTGTGGGGCTGGTTAGATGATTTCTGGTCTGGGATTCTAATTCCGTTGCCTGTTCCTGCAATCCACCTAGCTGGACCCAGCGACTATTACACCGATTACGTGGCCACGCGGTGGTACCGCTCTCCCGAGCTCCTTGTGGGGGATACCCAGTACGGCCCCCCCGTGGATGTCTGGGCCATCGGCTGCGTCTTCGCCGAACTGCTGTCCGGCATCCCTCTGTGGCCTGGGAAATCTGACGTGGACCAACTTTACCTGATCAGGAGGACGTTGGGTAAGCAACAACCGGGGAGGCGAAATTCATGGCTGAACGGGTGTTGGTTGTAGTCCCAGAACGGGCAGACTCTGCTCTCTTCCCACCTTCCTCTGTAAGGTGCAGCTCATGTGGAATTCTCCTGCACAAGCCAGTTGCAAGGAGTAGGTCTTGTGCAGTGTTTGGTCCAGGCAGCTCTTTCCTTAACCGAAGCCAAGTTGAATTCTAAGAATATAAGCAGACTCTTGCCAGATCAGACCATGTGGCCCATATAATTGTGGGCCAACATTGTTATCTTTTCGGCGCCAGGTCAAGACTTTCCTCTTCTCCCAGGCATTTCACAGCATATGATGAGGGCTTTTGTGTTTTTGTGTTGTTGTTGTGCTTTGACCCAGAAGGATAGTGTAATTTCAACTTGTTTTTATGCGTTATGCTTTTAAATTTTGTATATCAGTGTTTTAATTGTTCAATGTTTTTAATTGTTGTAAACCACCCAGAGAGCTTCGGCTGTGGGGCAGTATATAAATGGAATAAAATAAATAAATAAATAAAATAAATAATCTATTTCCCACGATGGCAGCCAGATGCCTGTAGGGAGCTCCGGATCACTTCTCTTTTTTACCCCTGACAAGAAGGGGAAAAAACTATCTTTTTGTTGTTGTTTTTAAGTAGAAGACTTAAAAACAAAAACCTGGAGAGTTATTGGGCTGTTATTTAATGAAGTGGAAAAGACTAAACATGAAGGATAGGGGAAGAAAATCTTGAGTGGAGAATCACGAGAAAAGAGCGGGAAGGGAAATCGACAGAGCGTAGACTAGCTTCCCTGACCTGGTTCCCTCCAGGTGTGTTGGACTGCTACTCCCGTCATGCTGGCTGGGTATGGTGGACATTGTAGTCCATTGCATCTGGAGGGCGTCAGGTTGGGAAACCTGTTCTAGACTAACTTATGTCACAGCAAAAAGCCAGCGAAATGGCATTTTGTAGGTTTTTTTTTTTTTAAGTGCTTGGCATTCGGTGCGGCTCACTTTTGACTGAAAAGGGATTGTTTCACGTTGACAGTTTTGGGCATCAAAACTAAACGTACTTCAGACAAAAAAGAAGAAGAAGCTGGTACGGGAAATTTAGAGGGGGATGTCTTTCTTTTCCACCCCCGGCGCTAGGATGGAGTGTTGTGCTAGTTGCCTAGGCGCCCCGGCTTCTGTGTAAAGATGCGTTGCTCTTTCCTCCCCACGTAGCGCAAAGCCCACACAGGAAGAGTCCTTAAAATGTCATGGCTGGTGGGGGGCGGGGCTGTGTTTGAATTGACAGCGCTTTCCCCTTCATTCTTGTTCAAAGGTGATCTCATTCCCAGGCACCAGCAGGTCTTCAGCACCAACCAGTTCTTCAGCGGGGTGAGGATTCCGGACCCCGAAAGTATGGTGAGAGCCATCCCCTTCCCAGCCTGCCTCGCACATGTCCTGCGCCGCCCCGTCTGCGCCAGCCACATCCCTGGGCCTGGCTCCATTTGCCCTGCGTCTCGGACCCCTTTGGAGGATGTGCCGACTTGGCCAGGTTTTGTTTGCCTCCAGGCCAGCAGAAAGGCTGCTTGGAGACGCAGGGCATTGCCTGGGAACCGACAGTCGGCTAAACTGGATTGCTAGTTGAGGGATGTGGCTCTGGAGATGTGTAACCAAGGGGAAGGCGATCGGGACCAAAATCTGGGGGCTGGGGAAGAAGGGTTGCTATTGGAAACAGACGGAAGGGCTGAAGAACAAACTGCAAAGCTGGAGGGACAGAAGGATGCATGAAACCGCCTTAGTCCGACCCTGGGTCCACCTAGACCAGTATTGTTGACACTGACTGGCAGCGGCAGCTCTCTGGGGTTTCAGGCACGGATTTTTCCTGCCCTACCTGGAGATGCCGGGGGTTGAGCATTCGGAGCGGCGACTCTACCGCCACTGAGTTACACACCCTCCCCAAGAGGAAGCTTGGCTCCTGGCTTTGTCCTAGGAACCACTCCCTTTTTTGGCTTTTGGTTTCCCTGAAATGAATGAACTGCTAAACAGACTGCTGAATGTTTTCCTCCTGTTTTTGCAGGAGCCTCTGGAAATGAAGTTCCCTTCCATCTCCTACTCTGCTCTAGGACTCATGAAGGTGAGCAAAGCACCCCGGGGTTGTGAACTTCAAGTACAGTCATTTATTGGAGTTCACGTTGTAAACAGTTCAGCACGTAAACAAAAGAACTGATAGAAGTTCAGGAATGAAAACAAGGCACTCAGATAAAATGCACTTTTCAATGTAAGGAGGAAGCGAGCAAAAGGGCCCCCAGGGCATTTCGAGGTAGTTCGTTCATTTTACACCGGTCTAATCTTCCCTCCCAGATCCCAATGAAATATTTGTAAGTTTAACCCTATATTGCTTCTCTCCCAAATTCTAATTATCTAATGCTCCCCGAAAGGGTCATCCGAGGCTTGCTGCTTGCATACTAGTTCAATTCTAGCTTATAGTTTAAATTAATGATTGACTAACTCTTGGCCTGGGGTTTTCCCACCACATTTGTTTTACATAACCAGATCAGGTTTAGGGAGTAAATTGTAAGAGGAAAGAACTCAACGGACTTCTTTCCTGCCCCTTGAGTGTTTGATCTCTGGGAAAAACTGATGTTTTCCATCATGGGGCTGTCCACCAGCTGAAACCAGAGGTGGCCAGATATGTGTGTGTGTGATGTAACCTTCAAAAGACCACCTCTCAGGCAATGCGTCCCTCAGAGGAAAAAACATTTGCCCTCTTCTGGCTTCAACTGCTCTTAACAGAATTGGACAGCTTCTGTTTAATTATTTTTAAACGTGATTCTGCACAACTTAATGGTATGAGTGTAATGTTAAAAGTAGGGTGGTCTGATGAGGTGGACTGTAATCCACAAAAGCTCATGCCATAATAAATGTGTTAGTCTTTAAGGTGACACAAGACTCTTAGTTGTTTTTGCTCTAAGGTGGGCATCCATCACGCTGGTCTGTAAGTAAGGGGAATATGCAGGAATCCTGGATATTCAGCAAGTGTGAAAAGGGCGTGAGAATGACTGCTGGAGAACAAGCGCTGATGCACACGGGAAGGAACAGACTCTCAGCAGTGTGGTCCGGCACACGCTTCTGCGCGCAGAACATTCCGGATTTGGTCCCCGGCATCTCTAGTCAAAGCATGTCTGGCAGAGGGGCTGGCAAAGGCTTCTGCTACTAGCTGCAGTGGGCATTACGGGGCTAGCTGAAGCCAGGGTCTGACTCCATATAGCCTGCTTTAGTCATTTATTAAAGCATTTTTTTCCCACTGCGCAGCCAAAAGGGCTTCCGGAGTGGTTTACGCACAGTCAGTAAAAACAAGGCGGCCCTGGCCTGCAGGCTTACAGTCCAAAAAGACACGGCACGAAAGAAAAGAGAGATTGGGAGGGTGGAGGGGGTGGGAAGTACCTGGTCCCTCAGCAGGGCTGGTGGACAGGCCTTGCTTCCCACCTCCTCTCCCTCTGCTTCAACCAGCTGGGACGGCCGCTGCTCCGGGTGACAGTTGAGGGAGGAGCCTGACGGAGCTGCTCTTCCGGCTTTATTAACATCCGTCATGTTGCTTAAGATTCTGAAGAAGCCAAAGACCCAAGACGTTGGCATTGACACAAACTGAGAGCTGCTCTCAGCTGGCTTGCAAGAAATACGCAGCCCCTCTCCGCTTCTTGACCGGCCTCTGCAGCAAGACTAGGGTGTGGTGCGCCACGGCCTAGCTGCCGCGCTGGCGTCAACCTGCCCCCTTTCCGGAATTCACACATGTCCTGCCTCAGTGTGCGCGCAAAGGGCTGAGCTCTCGCTTTTCCGCTCTCAGGGCTGCCTCCACATGGATCCCGCGGAGCGCCTGACTTGCGAGCAGCTACTTCGGCACTCGTACTTCGACAGCATCCGCGAGGTGGAGCTTGGGAGGGAGCGGGAAAGATCCATTACACGGAAGCCAGCCCGGCCGACAAGAAAGCACATTCCTGGGGTAAGGTGCGCTTGGGGCCACACAGGCCCTTCAGGGAAGAGCCTGGAATCTTCCGGAAGGAGCTGGGCCCTTCCGGGACCCCCCCCCCCCACTTACGACTGTGAGCCTGTGGTACCCCATCTCCGGCCCTCTGTTTACTTGTGCTCACTGCATGTGCAGCAAAGTGAGGTGTGGGACGGCCAGGCAAAAAAAATGGCTTTTATATGCATGGGTGGTGTCAAGAGACAGGCAGGATTGGGCAGTTGCTGGGTCTCTCTTGCCCCACTCCCCCACCTTTCCCTGCCAGGTCAGAGGTGGCAAGGGCTCCTCTGTGGAAAGGTGAGGGTTACCCAGATTCCCTGTGGTGGTACAAAGGACTCTGACAAAATATTTTAGTTTGTACCTCCCACATTCATGCTTTCCTTCCACACTCCTAGGCAGTTCTGGGGATTGATTATGACCCCCTTATCCCAAAAAGCTGGAGCCAGCCCTGTACGCAGAGTCCTTTTTTGAGCAGCTTGCGTTGCCCTTTGCTAAAACGCAGCTTGCAGCCGGGCCCTCTTGCAAATTATGTATTCGGTTTTTAGTTGCAGTACCTGCCCCAGCTAACCGGCAGCAACGTTTTGCCTGCTTTGGATACCAAGAAGTACTACTGCAGCACAAGAAAACTGAATTACCATTTCCCGAACATCTAAGACAGCAGGTGTCCGTGGTGGCTAAGCCAGATTTAGCGCTGGCAGCCTTGGCGCGGACACAGCCTCGAAGGGGGAGCTTGCAATGAGGAAAGCAACCCTGTATTGGTCTGCACTGAAAACGAGCCACAAAGTCACTGCTTTCAAGTGGCCACGCCTCGGAAAGGAACTCTGTGCAGGTTAACTGAAGTTTTGGAACTGCTTGTGGTTCAGCAGAAAATGCATCATTTTTGGACTTTTGGGGTTTGGGGAGGCAGTGAGGGGAGGAGATTGTGGTTGTGTATCTCTGCATTGTTATTCAGGATTATCAAGTGTGTGTCCTGTGTGGGGCAGGCCCTCTTGATTCTGCTGCCTGAATGGGAGCCATTGGAGGGGATCCAGATATGCCAAATACATTTCATTAAAAAAAAAACCCATTGTGTCAAAGCAGGAAAGAGAACTCGGTATGTGGTCAGGAGCATCGACAGGCTGATCCTGCAAATGGCTTCACGCAAAAGGAGAGCTGGTTTTGTCAGTGAGGAGACTCAGGGTGAGACCCGGGAAGTTTCTGGTCCAAATCTCACCTTGACAGCCATGCTCACAGCTTAAGTGGATAAAAATCAAAGGATCCCTCCCTCCCGCTGTCTTTTAGTTTTATTTTGAACTAGATTTTGTCCCTTTAAATTTCAGCTACAGGTTTCTTCCTTAAACCAAAATGGAATCTGAACGTAATAAACAGGTTTGCAGAGGCGAATGATTCATTTGTATGCAATTAAGACCATCCAACGTATTGAGTTAAAGGCTGCTTTCCTATGTAAGCATGAACCAGGGTGAAAATATCCGACTTCTGAAGTTTAGTATTAAAAATAGAGTTATGTATAGTATTTAGAGGTCTGCACTGAGCCTCAGCTCAGGGCCTGACTTGGCTTGTACCAATTCAGAATCTGTCCTGTTGGACTCTGTACTAAAGCCAAGGGGCCATCCATACATGGTGAAAGCCCCGCGGTGGCTGCGGATCTGTACTACGTCAGTTATATGATGCAGCCTCACCTTCGCAGCCACCAAGGGGCTTTCCCATGAAACTGCACATTGAAAAAGTCAGGGGCTCACCCCAGTTTTTTCAAGGGGAGCGACGTCAGTACAGCTCTTTCTTCATCTGACATCGGTCCCTAGTGGAAAGCGACCGACAATCGGTCACCTTCCACCAGGAAGAGGGCGATTCCGTTACTCAGATGGCTGCCGGAAACCCCGCACTTGCTCCTTGGCACCACTTTGGAGAGGAAAACTGCAGGGTTTTGGAGGGAGGCAGCACCAGCCCAGCACCACAAAGACAGCCTGCTGGGTTGAGGTTTGGAAACCTGTGTCTGGTTCCCTTACGACTATCATGGATTTTTTCTTTAAAAACTGCTATAACTTTTTTCTCTTTGCCAGAATTGGATATGATAAAACTGAACGAATAGAGCTGAACATGCATGAATGCTGAAGTGACAGTATTAGCAGTTAAGTTCTTTCCACAAGATGGTTTCCATTTGCAAGAACTGTGGATAGGTGTTGCCTCTGCAGGATCAGCCCTCTGCAAAATCGCTTAGCTGGCTATCGGAGCTCGTTCATATAAGCTGCAGTCAGGTTTTGCTACACCTTTACAGTATAAACCACTCTCTCCCCCTTGTGCAGGGAATATTAAACAGCAGTTTGTTGTGAATTATTCAGAGCTCATCCTTTCCTGGTCCGCATTGCTGGTGCTGGTCTCCCAATAGCCAAATAATTGAGTGTGAACATCTAAGCAGGGAAGCCTGCATGTAGGGGCTTCCTCTATTCAGACATTCACATGCAACATGCAGATGTCTGCGGAACGAAACAGCATCAGGATGGCCCACCTTGTGCACCCCCCCAGCCCTTTCTACCAGTGGAGGCCCCTTTATGTGGAATACACGTGAAGGGGGCTACAGAGGGAGAAACACGTAGATGCTGCCCATGAGGGTGTGTTTCGAAGGAATGTAGCCAGTCAGAGAACTTTATTCGCATATGACCGCCTGTGGACAACACATGGCTTGCATAATATTTAACGTTGTACTCAATGACCAGTGGACTAACCCATGATGTAACCTCATCTTGAGCATTGTCCCAGATGTAACTTAAGAACTGTTATTGTAGCATTAAAAAGGAAAGGACAATTTCTGTTTGGTTGTTTGCTTCAGATGCGTGACTCAAACTGGATTCCGTGGAACTTCTAAAACGGGAGTAAAGCAAAGGGTTACCCCTCTAGTGCAATCCCCTGGATTTTTTAATGTAAAACCATTTAAATAAAAAATGGTTTCTGTAGCCACTACAGAGCACCAGAAGGGTTAAATTTGGCGGGGGGTGGGCTCTCCCACTATTAGGGAAAGTCAGGCTGTCCCCTGATCTTACCTCTGATCACTGACTGAAGGTAAGAGCAAGGTTTCCCAGCAGTAGAGGTTCCACTTCGATCAGCTGCCATAAAATGACATCACCGGAACAGCTTGGGTCATTAACATTGCTTTGTCCAAAGCAGACTCTGATCAAGCATTGTTTTAGGCAAAACGATTCAAGACAGCAATCTCACAATAAATACTATTCATGTTAAGAATATTTATACCACTTTACAAAATGTTCTCAAAGCAGTTTATATAGTAAAACAGAGTAACAATGAGCACATCTTAAACACCTCCATTCCAAAGTTTCTGCTGCCCTCTTCGAGTTTTGGATGCCTTGGTGTGTCAGGTTCTATCAATGGATCCTGGCTTTTGGATCTCTCAGTAGCAGGCTGTTGGAGGCTCTGGGAGAAACACCGTGATGTAGAAATCCCACTCCTCGGCTCTCCCTGCTGCTTCACAAGGCTTATGGAGGAGTAAAATCTCCTGCCCTGGCATTCGTGTTACGATATTCATGGCCAAAGACAAGGCTTTTCCTCATCTGGGCAGATGGTATCAGTGGCTGCAGACTCTCTGAGATTCGCAGTGTGCGCATTTGGTGATTCTTTAAAATGGAAATGGTAAGGAAGCTAGAGCATGAACACTAGATCTATTCATATAAGCAAGAAACACCTGCCACTTCCTCAAAATCCCTCCTGAAGCCTCAACTCTATGTATTTTCACTTAATCACACTTTTCTCATCTCCAACTGCAATGAAGCCCAAGCACATACAACTCACGTTTATCCGTTCTCTGACAAAAAATTAAATTGTAAGAGCCTTAGGACATGAACGCCTCTGTCTTTCCATGCCTTACCCCCACCTGCTTGAGTTACTCTACCTCACATTGCCAGGGTGGAGGCAGAGATTTTGAGTCAGATAGTTTATCCGAAAAGAATACAGGGAGGGGGGCCGTAGTTAATGTTTTAAGATGACTATGTGTAAAAATAAACTTATCTGGGTGGTACTGTGCCTAAGCCCTCTGCATTTAGCGTCTGAAGTCAGCTTCGCCACACACAAAAAAGCTACTTCGGGAAGAAGCCGTGCTTGCCATGAGGTTCCTATCCCGCATTCTTAGGGGCAGAACCATGCGCTTTGCATGCATCTATCTGTAGCACCTCACGTTCATATTTCCTAAGAAGCAGGAACTGCCAAGGTTTCCCCTGAGACGGCTGGAGACCTGCTGCCAAGGAGCATAAAGAGCAATGGGCTGCTAGGTGAGAAATCCTTGCTTCGAGTCCATAAGTCCCTTGATGTTGTTACAGATTAAGAATACAATGAAGCCAAATACTCCAGCACTGCCTTTATTCCAGGTCTAATTCCAGCTTCAATGCTGGCAACGACTTCCTAATGATCTGCGCAGTAGCTTCCTTCTCTTTTATCCCAGGTAGGTCACTCAGGAACAAATACTCCAGATTACTGTACAAAATTAAATTATAGAAGAAGGAAGATTACATTTAGCAAAATAGTTACTGGTGGCTATGGGAGGCAATGCGAGGCAATTTAAAAATGCATTATTTAACAGGACACAGGAGAATATTCCCCTAGGCTTTAGTTACAGGATAGATTAAGAAACAGTTACAAATATATAAGACAGACATATCAAGCCCAGCTTTTATGTTTTCACATGTGCTTTTGAACTTGAATGTCTCAAGAAGAGAGGCAAACCCACCTGACTGAACTCACAGTTAAGCCACACCCCCATTCTTAAAGGGGGAGCTTCTCCCCAGTTTTAACCACACTCTCTCTTCATTCTCTTGAGGTTGCTGAGCCACAGAAACAGTTAGCCCTCTTCAAGGACTTGAAAGTTTGCCACACAGAGGAGGGCCAGAATCATCCCAGAGTGCAGGACGTGGAATAACGGGCTCAAGTGACAGGAAGTCAGATCCCGGCTGGACATCGGGAAAAAATTCCTGTTAGAGCAGTAGTGGGACCATTTACCTAGGGAGGCTGTGGGCTCTTCCACCCTAGAGACCTTCAAGAGGTAGCTGGACAACCACCTGTCAGGGATGCTTTAAGGTGGATTCCTGCATTGAGCAGGGGGTTGGACGCGATGGCCTTAGAGGCCCCTTCCCAACTCTACAATTATTCTATGACTTCAGTTTTAACAGACCATTGAAAGCATCCATGATAAACGGCCTGTCATACCAAACAGCTGGTGTATTTTCTCTTCCACACCATAATCTTAGGCTAGTTCCACACTTTACACTGATGTTTACCAACATTACTACATGTGAACACTTGGAGACCCTGTCCCAATCAGAATGTATGTGATGTACACAAGAGTTTAAAGGTAATGAGGATGTCATCTTAGTTTGTGTTGGCTGCAGGAAAAAACAACTGTACACGCAGCAAACCTGTTTCCTTTCTCAAATGTGGAGTCACCCTTGGTGGCTTGCATACATACCTGAGCTTATGCAGTGCAATGATGCCTTTGTCAGTGACATTCCCACAGGAAATGATCCACAGGCGCAGCAGGCTTTTCTGCAGGCTTGGGGTCTCGCTGAGCTGCTGCAAACAGTCATCTTGGATATACATGCACTTGCAAAATTTGATTTCCTCAATGTGCTCCAGGCCATCTGAAATAGGCATAACAGCTGTTTCCAAGGGAAGGGCTCATTGCACACACTTGGTAACGTAAGGACTTTCATAAGCAGTGGCTTGTTCCGTCTTTATGGCGAGCGAAATCTCACGCAAACTGGCTTTCCCTAAGTGATAAAGAGGGGTTACATGCAACCTGTTGGGGTTATTTTGCATGGCTCCAGGCAATATTCCACCATTGCAAAGGTGCTTAGTGAATATATAAAACGATCTTCTCTTCTGGGTTACTTGATAACCGAGGGCAGGGCGCTTACATAAGGTGGCAGAGTCCACACCTGTGAAATAAATTTGTGACATATTCAATCAGCGTGGATGATGGCTTCGAAACTGCCCTTTTGGTCAGCTTGAATTTAGCCCGGGGGGGGGGGGGGTAGGAGGAGAAAATATGAGTTTTTACAGCTGTTCAAAAAAAAGTTTAGTTGTTTTTAATATCCTCTGGTGAAGAATGATATTCCTCCTCTGGGGGAGGGGCTATAGCTCAGTAGGCTTTCCCTGGTTTTTAATGTAGCTCGTTTTACACTGCCTTTTTTTTAAAAAAAACTTTTTAATGTTTAAAATTTATACTGTTATTTTTATGGTTTTTACTTGTGCACTGCCCAGAGAGCTTTGGCTGATGGGCAGTATAAAGATGTAATAAATAAATAAATGAATGAATGACAAAGATAAAGATAAGAGTGTGTCTTAGGGGACACATTTACTTTTCAGCAGAGCTTCCTGATTATGTTTAATGGTAAATACCACCAGGGGAAGATAGGTTCAAATGAAATGTTTCCCATATCCCCACAGAGTGAAATCCCTTTGTGGGGACATCGCCACCTGTAAGAGAAATGCGATAATTGGGCCTTGTTTCACTCACTCTGTAATGAAGAATAAAAGGCATATGAAAGGTAGGGAAACAGCAACCTTCATCAAGTAACTCACCTGGAAATATTTAAAGACGAAACTAAGGTTAAAGTATGCAAAATCATGTCTCGGTTAAACTTACTCAAATAGTCGAATCCCTTGTACATGATGCAAGATTCCGTGGCATTAATTGCTTGTATCTTATATTTCTGTAAGGGTCCGGTAGGGAGTCCATTGTAATCTTCCTGCCATCTGTCGAAGCCGTGGTAACGCACAAATGCTCCACACCGAAGGAGCCACTCTGAAGCTGCTCTATCAGGGCCAACATCCTTGATCCGTTCATGGTCTACCCTGTCACCAAGAGACACAGCTGGTTCTGTTCGTAGCACATAGCATTCTCAAACCACACAAGCAAGGGAAGGGGGCCATCGGTTCTGGACAAACTAGACCTGAGTTTAAGTATGTCTTGCAGACTTTTTAAGAAATGCAAATAGCATTAGGTTGGGAAGAAGGCTGACAACTATGGAGATCCCAGCAGATGTGGAGGGAGGAATTTAAACCTTTCCTCCCATGTTGTGGTCCTGAGGAAAATCCTTCCTCAGAAGCTGATATTTCCTTGAGGGGGGGGGGAGAATCCCCCACTGACTGAGGGAGCCGATGCATGTTAAACCCTGTATGTTAAATGCAAAGACCCCAGGTTCAATCTCCAGCATCTCCAATTAAAAGGATTGCAGGTAGCTGGAGTAGGAAAGAACTTGCAGAGCCGCTGCAGAGAGGAGACCAGCCTTCCCTGACCCACTGCAGTCCAGCACATCTGGGGAGCCCCACTTTGGGGGAAGGCTGAAATAGTCAGCAGTGAGCTGGACAGAGTGTGAGGCAGCTTCATATGCTCCATCAAACACTTCATCTCATCCAGACATTATGCACTGAAGAAGGTGAGAGATCAAATCCCTACTCAGCCATGTGAACTGGATGATGGGAAGGGGCCATGGGTCAGGGGTAGAGCACACATATGCATGCAGAAGGTCCCAGGGTCAATTCCCAGTACCTTCAGGAAGGGCTAGGAATGAACCCTGCCTGAAAGCCCAGAGAGCCATTGCTGCCAGTCAGTGTGGATAATACTGGGTTAGATGGTCAGAGGGCCTGACTCAGTATAAGGCAGCTGCCTATGTCCCTAACACCTCAAAACGCACCTCTGCTGTGAAACTTTTGGTTTAACCTTTTAATCCTCAACAACTGAAACGAAACTGAAGCCCTTTAAGTATCCAGAACAGCATTGCTTATATCTATATCTATCTTTATCCTGGCCTTTCCCCTCGTACCTTCTCTTCTGAAGAACCTTTATAGGAGTTCCCTACATCATTTGCCTTTGTTGACATGAATGGAAAACAAGAGACATTTCATGCTCATAGACTGTTCATACATCCCTGGATGACTGTAAAATCAAGAGCTGATTTGCACATTCAGAGAAAACAGTCCTGGGATTTCAAGATAGAGGTACTACTTGAATGTTCCTCAACATAAAACTCCCTGCACACAGACAACTTGCATGTCTGGAAAATGGCTATGCTGGAAAACTTCTGCCAGGCAAGCTAGCTCTCCCCAAGCGGAGAGCTTTTGACACTTATGATTCTCCACTTTTTTTCTGAACGTGCCGATAGGCGCCAATTGATGACTTCAATGTGTGAAAGCCATCACAGATCAAATACCGCAGAGCATTCATGTCCCTCTATCTCCCTCATACACAAAACTTGTCAATGGAGTGTTTACAGGTTCAGTTGTAATTGAGACATATACACACACATAAAATAAAATAGCTCTAACACACACACACACATTCTCATTTCAGATTTCAGACTCCCCCAGCCCCGTAATACATGTGGGACGTCCAACTGTCTTTGTTCCGCACCATCTCTACAATGAGACTTAAATCTGTTTTTTCGTTTCCCATTTCTGTTCAACAGCTAATACATACATTTTCTTTGAAAATGGTTCTCACAGACTAAAAAGCCATTCTTGTGACATATCCA
Source organism: Anniella stebbinsi (assembly GCA_029215795.1). NCBI lineage: Eukaryota > Metazoa > Chordata > Lepidosauria > Squamata > Anniellidae > Anniella > Anniella stebbinsi. The sequence continues at coordinate 370,092,931 of JARDYH010000001.1, forward strand.
CATTACAAATTTAAACCAGTTCAACTGTCAGATCTCCCAGCAAGGAATCTTGAGAAACACATTTCTGGGAAAGGGATAGAGAATTCCAAATCATAGCTCATTGTATTGTAATGTATTATATTACATTGGGATTATGTTTTTATGATGTTATCTTTATTTGTATTATTTGTGTTGATTATTGTTTATATTGATTGTGGGGTTTTTAAAATATATTTGTGTGTGTAAGTCGCTTTAAGACTGCTTTTTGCAGTGGGAAGCGATGCATAAATGTAACAAATAATAATAGCTTACTTTCATGGCATTACAATTCTCATAGCCAGGGTGGGGTGGGGGGCATGATAATTAAACTGTTTTGAAACTGGTTTCAATCTGAACAAGTGCTCTGTTAGCGTCCTTTATGGAAGCCTCTTTATTTATTCCTGCCTGTGCCCTTACTTGTTGAAAACAGTGTTTAACCATCCCCAGAAATGCTTGCGTGTATCACAGGAGGGCAGCTTCTTTAACACGCCTACTTGGCGTTTCAAAGCTTCAGTCAGCATCATATAGCTCTGAAAAAGACAAAGGTTACAACAGTAGGAGGAATTATACACATCATCATTGACTGGTGGCTTTCAGAGTCCAAAACAGAGGCTATATGTTAACAAAGGAGCCTTAGCCCTATATTGTGGACAAAGAACGAAGGGTTAAGCTAAGTGTGCATGGCTTGCCCAAGACCACTGGGCAATCTGGCCCCACAAGACTCTTCCTTGTTTTTGCTACTTCACATTCTCTGGAAATTTGGGGGCATGTTCCTTAAATTCTCAAAGGGGCTGGGACTGTGTTTTTACTGTAAGTCACTGCCTGGGCATTCCTAGGGAATCCCAAAAAACCCATTAATTCTCTAAAGCTTGTATATGGACACATTCTATAGCACCCTATAAAATGGTGCGGAATACTTTTTCCTTGAAAGATCTATGGGGAAAGAAGGAGTCCACTGGAGATATTCTATACAGGGCAATTCTTTCTCAAGGACATAGAATAATAGAATAGTAGAGTTGGAAGGGGCCTATAAGGCTATTGAGTCCAACCCCCTGCTCAATGCAGGAATCCAATTTAAAGCATCCCTGACAGATGGTTGACCAGCTGCGTCTTGAAGGCCTCAAATGTGGGAGAGCCCACCACCTCCCTAGGTCATTGGTTGCATTGTCCTACTGCTCTAACAGTCAGGAAGTATTTCCTGATGTGCAGCCGGAATCTGTTTTCCTGTAACCTGAGCCCATTATTCCGCATCTTCCTGAACTCTGGGATGATCAAGAAGAGATCCTGGCCCTCCTCTGTGTGACAACCTTTCAAGCATTTGAAGAGTGCTATCATGTCTCCCCTCCGTCTTCTCTTCTCCAGGCTAAACATGCCCAGTTCTTTCAATCTCTCCACATAGGGCATTATGAGGCTAGTAGGCATCTAACAGCATAAGCCTGGGTATGTTTACTCAGGAGCAGGCCCTATTAAGTACAATGGCAATGTACTCCCAAGATAAGCGTGTACAGGGTTGCAGACGGTGGTTGCAATCCTACAATCACTGAACTGCGAGTCAGCCCTATTGAACCTAACGCTGAGTAGACCTGTACAGGTCTGCACCACAATCACTAACCAGGTTATTATTTACTGGCACCCGCTTTTCCATGAGGGCTGCTGCTGCTGCTACCTATGAACCTTGTGGTTTCGTTTAAGCTATGAAACCCACGAATAACCATGGCAGTAAAAAGGACTTACACATAATGCTTTTTCGACTGTCCTAAACGTCTCCCATGGACGTTATTCCTGCGATCCTCACAACAACTCTGCAGGGTGGGCCGTTCCTCCCCACGCTGCAGGTCAGGGGAAGGACTGGAGGGCCGAGACTGAGCCACCCAGGAGGGCGGAATGGCCAGCCCGGAGCCTTCTCCCGGGTCCCTCCACCGGCCCTCGTGGCTCCGTCCACGCGGGAGGCCCCGCGACGCGCCTGAGGGCCCCACCGAAACCCAAAAGGGGCTCCCAGGGCCACCGCAGATCGGGGCGTCGCGGCCGTGGGGGGCGAGCTCCGGGAGGGAGGCGGGCTCGTTGCGGCCTAGTCAAGGCCCCCAGGAGGCCCCGGAATGCGGGGAGAGGAAGCGAGCGGCTCCCCCGTGGAGCTGGAGGAGAATGAAGTGCGACTTCCCCGGCCCCCATTTGAGCTGAGGGGAGGTGGCGACGCTCCCCAGCCCGGGAGTCTGGGCTGAGGGGAGATAACGCGCGCGGCGGCCGGGCCTCACCTCAGGCAATGGGGGAGGGGTAGTGCGTGAGGCCCCGGCCTAGGCACCGCTTCGGCTCTTCTTCGTCGTCCTGCTCGAGCCTCCGCCAAAGCCTGTGGAAGGCGGAGAAAAGAGAGGAGGAGGAGCCGAGGCCGCGACCGCCTGCCTGCCTGCCATTAGAGGCCGACATGGTGCTGCCTGTTTGGGTCCGGGCCGGCGGCGGGGCCTGGTCCCGGTTCGCGGTCCGCGTCGTTCCCGCGCGGCTCCTCAACAGCAGCAGCAGCAACGGCCGCCCGAGGAGGTGAGAGGTGCCTCCTCCGCCCTCCTCCTCCTCAGCAAGCCACACTGGGGCTGCCCCACAGCTCTCCTCCTCTCAGGCCGTTCTCGGGTGCCGCAAGCTGAGGGGGAGGGCAGGCCTGGGCCTTGGCCCCGATCCCTGCCAGGCCGGCAGCGGAGCCCCGTCGCTAACAGCCCCAGGCGGGCCTCCAAAGGGCTCGCGGCCCCCTGACAGGCTCGATGAGTTTTGTCTCCTCGGCGGGGGCGGTTTTTAGCGGCTCCCCGCCAGGCAGACATTCAACAGGGGTGGCAGCCCAGCGAGGAGAGGCGCTGAGGAGAGAGGCCGGGAGAGGCCGGGGCAGGGGGAGAGAGTTGAACGCCTACCTCGCGTGTTCCCGTTGTTTTCCTGGCCCAGCTCGGGTGGCCTTAAGAAAGCTGCCTGCCAAGCCGGAATGAAGCTGGTAAAGCTTATCTCCCCCACTGCCTGTCCTCCTTCAAGCCCTTGTGGGGGACACATGCTGGGCTAGGTAGGCCATCTTTCCCCAACCTGAAGCCCTCCAGATGGGTTGGACTACAACTCCCATCCTTCCGGGCCAGCATCATTCTCAGCCTCTACAACTCCCATCAGCTGGAAATGGTGGGAGTTGTAGTCCAAGCCATCTGGAAGGCCCCAGAAGGGAGCAATAGGCCTTTTGGTCCAGCACCGCTCTATTTATTTTGTTTCCTTTGTCAGGGAGTGCTTCACTGGCTAATTCCAAGCCAGGAGGCTGACAAAGATGCAGTTGGGAAAAGAGCAAGTCTGCCCTGGTCGGAGGAGGTAACAACTCTACTGTGGAGAAATAGTCCAAACCGAACAAGGATACTGGGTTGCCACCTTTTTCTTCCTGGCACGGCTTCTGTGTGCCACGAACTGGCGCCTTTTCCAGGCTGAAATTCAGAAGGTGCTACGCTCCCCAGCTTGGGCGGAGAAAGAGGCTGGGTTTACACAATACACTAAGCCATGATGGTTTATTTTCGTGTGTCATCTGTGGGATGTTTACGCCTCCCACGACGGGTTAATCTGCCCAAACACCCCACTCTGAGAACCCATGCTCTGCAGAATGAGCATGGTTGGCCTTTTGCATAATCTATGATGCATAGTGGTTAGCAACCCATCGTGGCTTAGTGTTGCGTGTAATCCCAGCCAGAGCCAGCAATAGAATGGCTGCTTGTTCTGCAGTTGTGAAAAGGACCGATAGAGCTGGTTCTCCTATCTGCAGGAGAAGAACTATCTGTAGGAGAACTACAATGCCTATCTTCCCCAGCCAGCATGCCTAATGGCCATGCTGGTTGGGAACAATGGGATTTGCAGTCAGGCTCATCTGGAGGGCACCAGGTTGGGGAAGGCTGTACCACACTGGCGCTTCTATATAATGGAGGCGTAAGTACAGATATTACATAATAGCTAAGTACTGAAATAAGCGCTTTGAAGGTGTGAAGCACCTGCCTTGCAAGCACTCTTTGCAAACGGATTTTTAATAGCACCTTTGATGTTGCTGTCGTTGGCGCTGGCCTCGTGGGGCTGGCATCGGCCAGGGAGCTCAGCCTGCGGCATCCGTCCCTCACTTTTGGCGTGCTGGAAAAGGAGAAGGAGTTAGGTATGATATCTTATTCTTTCATGTTGTTTGCATCCATGTATTTGCAACATCCAGGTTTCAGTTTTTGGTTTTTTTTAAAAAAAAAATGTATTAAATGGAATAGTCCAGTTGGCTGTGATCCATCAAGAACGTCTTCCGTGTGAGGCCAATTTTAATAGGTCTACAGGATTCGTTGTGCTTTTTGCCCTCTAACTCCAGCGGTTGTTGAATTGCAAATGGGTTAGTTGCTGCTGTGATGTGCAATTTACTAAAGTCAGTTTAGCAATCACTGAATTGCTCCTTCAAACGGAGTACTGCATTTGCCCATGGTGTTTCAGGAATAAGAGCACATCAAAGATACATTCCTCTCACATATGTCCGCATATGAAGTCCAGATGATTTTGTACAAAACATTGTCTGCTTGTTGCCTTCCCAGAAAAACCTTTACATATACATTTCCAGTCAATTAATACATCTCCTAGCTTAAAGTTTGAGTATCACCCAATATGCATGACTGTTATGTGTTTGCCCCCCATCAGAAAACCTGAACAATAATTAGAAGCATTTATATAAGCAACGGTGGGCAACTTCCAGGGGTTGGAGGGACATATTGTGTGTGTGTGTTCCTCCCCCCTCAGGAGGCCACACCCAGACCATTGAATCTGCTGCCAACATTTTTAAAGCCCCCCCCCCTTTAAAAGCACAAAATTTGGCAGCAGAAAAAAGGGGCTGTTTTGCTTTAAAATAGCCCCCATTTGCCAAATCTCAAAATTGCCCTTTTAGAACGAGACTTCCCGCAAACCAGCAACAGCAGCAACAGTGAGTACAATTACAGGGTCTGCATGAGGCCATGGGCTGCATGTTGCCCACCTCTGATATAAGGCTTTAGAGTGTTTTAAAGTGCTTCACCTATAATAATATTTCACGAGCCATACAATTTTGTAAGTTATGTCAATATTTATTTATTTATTCATATCCTGCTTTTCTTACAAGGAGCTAAAGGTAGTGTACATTGATGGGGGGAGTGTTGGGGGGAGAAAGAACATTTTGTCCTCATAACAATCCTGTGGGATTCTTTGGGCTGAGAGATAGTAACTAGGCTAAGTATAAATTTGAAACCAGGTGTCCCCAGTCCTAGTCCATCACTAACCCCACTACACAGCAGGGCCAGCGTCAGAATTAGGCATCGTTGGTCACCTGCCAAGGCCCGTGTCCTTGCAGGGGGCCTATTGCCAACGGTTTGGGCCTTCTGGCTCTACTGCTGCTGCTCCGCCTCCTCGGTATCATTGCCTTTTCACCCGTCCTCTCCAAGAGCGGTGGCTAGAGTGAGAAGACAGAACACGTCCTTTATTTGCCTTTTATTTTTCCTCCAGGCAGTACAGACTAGGTCCAGAGGGACAAGGCAAGTGAATAGGCAGCAGAGAAGGAAGCAATCGGGAAGTGGGACCCACTCAGGTAGGAGACCATTGAAAGCACCCTGCCCAAAGAGGCCTTCCAAAACCTGGAGCCGGCCCTGCTAAGCAGGTGGAAAGAGCTAAAGCCATCAAAGTGATTGGCCAGCACCAAAGCCCTATGATGAGAGACTGAAAGAACTGGGCATGTTTAGCCTGGAGAAGAGTGAGGGAAACATGATAGCACTTTTCAAATACTTGAAAGGTTGTCACACAGAAGAGAGCCAGGATCTCTTCTCTGTCATCCCAGAGTGCAGGACACGGAATAATGGGCACAAGTTATAGGAAGCCAGATTCTGGCTGGACATCAGGAAAAACTTCCTGACTGTTAGAGCAATATGACAATGGAACCAATGACCTAGGGAGGTCGTGGGCTCTCCCACACTAGAGGCCTTCAAGAGGCAGCTTGACAGCTACCTATCAGGCATGCTTTAAGGTGGATCCCTGCATTGAGCAGGGGGTTGGACTCGATGGCCTTTTAGGCCCCTTCCAAATCAATGATTCTATGAAATCCTGTGGCAGTGAATTCCAGAGATTCCATATTGCGCATATCTGTGTACATGCCACATTCTCTCTACGTTGTCCCCACTAGTAGAATTCCCATTTTAGATTCAAAAAGCCTTGGTTCAGTCCCTGGCAACTCCAACTAAAAGGTTTCCCAGTAGTCAGGCTGAGAACAACCAATGTCTGAGATCTTGGGAAGTCACTGCCCACTAGAGAAGACAATTCTGGAGCTAGGTGGACAAATAACAACAACAACAACAACAACAATAATAATAATAATAATGTTCCATATTCCACCATGGACCCTAATCCCACCCCCAAACCGGTTCTTTTCATTGCCCCAACCTTTCCCTCCTGAGCTGTAGTGGGCTCTCAGCTTTATCGCCTCCATACCCACCTTCTTTCGAATTTGAATTTTGGCTGTAAGTGTAGCGTAGGAGCAGGCAGACTGGTGGGTCACATGAAATTGCCCTGTGGGTTAGCATAGGCCACAAAAACTGGATGGCTTTCACCACATCATTTTATGGACCAGACCATTTGGGATGGGACATTAGCTTCATAGATTATCCTTGTTCTCATAGAGAACGAAGCTGTACAATTTCAGACTACAATTGGGAGCACAGATTATAGAATGCTTCCCAACTGGGGTAGGGGAAAATATTCCTGTGTAAAGAAAAATAGTATGTCAGAAAGAAGGCTAGACTAGAATATAGGATTCTGCATGGAGGAATTCCATTTTGTAGGCAGGACCACTCCGTAAATTAAACCCCTTACCTGCACACTGAGGTGGTAACATCCCTGACATCAGAACCAAGACATTAAAGCAAAAATTTAATCATATATTTTATTAAATAAATCTGTGTGCCTGGCCATTTAGTTAGTCTAATCTCTCATGTCTCACTGCTTTTTAAAGTTGTCTTATTATTGTACGACTGTATATTGTATTTTTTAATATTGTATTTTACAATTATATGCCCATTTTTGGTTTCATTTTGTACATTATCCTATCTTTTACTGAAGGGCAGTTTAAACTTCTCTTAAAAAATAATAGCATATTAAATAAATATTTAATTCCTCAAAAAAGGTAAACGAGCCTCTTAAGTTTCATGCAGCATGTATTTCAAGATTTCTCCAAATTTATGATGAATCTCCCTATTTAGCCTTCCATCAAAGTGGACACAACAGTGGTGTTATTCACAGTGGAATCTACTACACACCAGGATCGCTAAAGGCGAAGCTATGTGTGGAGGGGTCCGTCCTCTGCTATGAATACTGCGACCAAAAGGGAATCCCTTACAAACAGTGCGGCAAGGTATGGTAGGTGCTGCACCTTTTGCTTCTTAAATTCAGCAACTATAACAGACCTAATTATCAGCCATCTCATTAGCAGAGCCTTTGCTCAGGTCTTCCTAAAGTTTTGTCCTCTAAAGCTCTAGGCTCCAGATTAAGAACCTGCTCATGTAACATGAACACTGAAACTGGAAGAATGGGTTTATAAACATTTTTAAAGTCCTGGGGGCCAGCATCCCATTTTAGATGCCGAGGCATCTGGGCTATTTTCTAGCCTTGCACCCCAAGATCCATCTCACCTCTAAACTCCGTCTCCTGCACTACTGTTTGGTTGCATTACGTATTTTCCCAAGAGGTGTTCATTAGATCAAGCCCATAAATTATTGAGCCAACTTCTGATGATTTATTTATTTGTTGCATTTTTATACCTCCCAATAGCCCAAGCTCCCTAGGCAGTTCACCAAAATTAAAACCATAACAATTATTCAAAATATAAAACAACAACAGTATAAAAACATAGTATATAAGAACACAAGCAGGATAAAACCAAGCAGCAATATAGATTTAAAATACAAATTTAAAACAGCAAAGTTAAAAAATTAGTCTAATAAGCTGTTAAAATACTGAGAAAATAAAAAGGTCTTCACCTGGCTTCTAAAAGAGTATAATGTAGGTGCCAGGCAAACCTCTGGGGAACTCATTCCACAGCCAGGGTGCCACAGCAGAGAAGGCCCTCCTCCTGATAGCCACCTGCCTCACTTCCTTTGGCAGGGGCTTACGGAGAAGGACCCCTGTAAATGAACTTAGGGTCAGGGCAGATACATATGGGAGGAGGTGTTCCTTCAGATAACCCGGCCCCAAGCTGTTTAGGGCTTTGAATGTTAGTACCAGCACTTTAGTACCAGCACTTTGTATCGAGCCCAGACCTGAACCAGCAGTCAGTGAAGCTGGAAAAGGACTGGCGTAATATGGTCTTGTTGGCCAGTCCCTGTTAACAGTCTGGCTGCCCTGTTTTGTACCAGTTGAAGTTTCCGGTCCGTTTTCAAAGGCAGCCCCATGTATAACGCATTGCAGTAATCCAAACGAGAGGTTATGAGAGCACGGATAACTGTAGCTAGGCTATCTCTGTCCAGATAAGGGCACAGTTGGTATATCAGCCTAAGCTGATAAAAGGTGCTCCTTGCCACTGAGTTCACCTGCGCCTCAAGTGACAGTTCCGGATCCAGGAGCACACGCAAACCACGGACCCAATCCTTTAGGGGGAGTGCAACCCCCTCCAGAACAGGGTGAACATCACCTAGGCCCCCTCTACAAGATTTCGGTTTGACACGCGGTTGCCCGATTATGTGCATATACAGAGACGCGCATTTACTCCTAATACCTATTCACCAGAGGCGGTGAAGCGCACTACGGGCTATATGAAACACGCTTTAAAGTTGTTTACATGTGGAGAATCGCATGTTTACATGGCCATAAGGCGCTTTAACTCCTGCGGCAAATTAAAACTCGCTATTTTAACGTGCATTCAAAAATGTGAATGATCGGAGATAAAAAGCGCCTCAACCCCTGATTTGCGCTCCGCTCTTGTAGAGGTAAAGTTTGTAATGCGCATTGAAAGAGCTTTAAATCGCTCTTGTAGAGGCACCCCTAGCCGGGCAGACGAACCACCCACAAGCAGTACCTCCGTCTTGTCTGGAATAATTTGCAAGTTTATGAGTTATACAGAATTCTTCATTGGGTAGAATGGAAAGCCACCTGTTAGACAGAAAGCAAAGTTGCAAGAACCCAGGAACCCAAGATTTTTTTTTGACCGATTGTCCAGGTATGTTTGCCTTAAACTCCACCGTTGCACACGCCATTTCTTTTTATATCATTGTCACCTTCTCTCTTGGTCCCTGTTTGGTCTTTGTATGTTTGCAGTACATGTAAGGCAGAAATCAGGTAGATTTGCTTGTGGATAGTCACTCCAGCCTGACATTCCACACAGCAGGCCACAGCACCTGTTCACAAGTAGGTCTTCTTGTGGGTAATGGATTTAACAGTTGTTTCCACTGGCAGTGTAGGTTGTTTGCACGTAGGTAAATTTACTCACACGTGGGCACTCAAATCTTGTGATGTCGGCTCAGAAATTTCAGAGGTGATCATGATGGAGGCTCTAAGAACTAGTGTACTTTAAAGTTTAACCACATCGTACTTGCGCACTAGATTATTAGGGGCAGGCTTATACATTAAGGGTGAAATCCTGTGGGATGGCCGTAAGCATCCGAACACGGAGGCTTACGACTATCCAATGCAGAGTGCGAGGAGCAGCAGAAGTGACTTTTGCCTCCGCGCTCCCTGTGCTCTCGGTTTAGCTAGATGGTCATTTTCGCTGAGGCATTGAGGAATGGGAGGGAAGGGGGTAGGGGATTCCTGTGCATATGATGCAAGCCAGCCTCCCCGGTCTCCTCTCCTCCACACCCATGGGAACGCCCTGCTTTATGTCCTCTCCAAGGTCACTTTGGAAGCATCCTATGCTCCACCCCCACCCCCACCCGGAAGAGGACAGGGGCGGTTCCGGTCCTTGGATAGCCGCCCAGAAGCCCCGTGCTCCCTCCTCAGTATCTCCACAGCTTTGGCGGAAAGCCCCGGGGTGTGTGTGTGATTGCAGCTGCATCGTATAATCGATGCACACTCGCCCCAGGACTTTCGGAGCATTTAGGCAGCCCCCCCCTCCCCAAAGCTAACAAAAAAAAAAGTTTCATCTCTGAAAAACACTCACTAGTCTTTCTCTAACGGTTGGCCTTTTTTGCTGAAAACCAGAGTCTTCCGCTATGTCAAGCTTTTTCTGCCATTCATCGGAGTCCACACTCCACAGCATGGTAGTCTTATATTTGCATTTTTACTCTGGCCAGCCCACTTTCCACTGGGTGCCTTTCTTGTTTCCTCTGCAGCTGATTGTTGCAGTCGAACAGGAAGAAATCCCAAGACTCAAAGCGCTGTATGAGAGGGGGCTAAAGAACAACGTCCGGGGACTAAAACTGATAACTTCCAAAGAAATACAAGCAAAAGAGCCTTACTGCCGGGTAAGATACCTTCTTTCTCTTCAACATGAAACATCTCTTTTGTACAAGTGACGTACTGTGTTGGGGGGATTAAGTAAAGCCCAGTATAGCAAATCCATTTGACTTAACCACCTCTATTAAAGCGTGCATGCACCTGAAATTTTCCACTAAAATGCTCACAATTGGCTGTCTTGTCTTGCCCTCTTGCTGTAGGTTGTGGGGAGGGCTTCCTCAAACGGGTTAGAGTGCCCAACTCCGCCATCCAGCAAATGACCATGGGCCACCTTGAAAAATTGGCAGCGGGGAAGCTGCAGCGCTAGGACCAATGGTTGACTTCCAGAGATGCTTCTCCAGTCCCAATGTGTCACATCACCCATCTACCTCTTGCCCCTACCAAGTCTTCGCCATCTCAGGTGCTATCCCCAGTTGCTGGCAGTGTAGAAAGTGGAAGGGGTAACAAGAGCTGCATTGAGAATATTAGCCCTGCCCTGTGACTTCTCACTTTCCCAGATCGGAAGTTCGTTTGTATTGTTTACCACTCGAGAATGCCACTGAAATGTCCTCATGACCTACTTTAGCTGGACTGGCAATATCTGGGTAGTCCTGCAAGGCCCAAAGCTGTCAGGCTGAAAACTGCACTGGTTTGCAACGGTGCTTTTGTTTTGTTGTTGTTGTTCCTTGTTCTTCCAATATGAGCCATGTGAACAGAAGTCTTGACCCTGCATCCACCTTTTCAGGGATTGATGGCCCTGGATTCCCCATACACTGGCATTGTGAACTACAGGCAGGTGGCCCTAGCCTATGCTGAGGATTTTCAGGCAACTGGAGGAACTATTTTGACTGACTTTGAGGTGGTAGATATGGAGATGGCAAAAGAAAGTCCTGCTGGAAGTAAAGAAGGTAAGAAGCTACGTGATTCCTTTCTGACTTCTATTTTGGGGGTGGGGGGTGGGGGGGTGGGGCAAGAGTTCCACAGGTCAACTTCGTTGTCAACTAAATTTGCTGCATGCTAATTAAAATGGGGTGACTTCTAGTTTAAGGTTAAATACTTTGCAGCCTCTGTGAGTTTCAAGCACATCAAATAATAATAATAATAATAATAATTATTATTATTATTTATAACCCGCCTCTCCCTCCGGATCAAGCCTGGGAACAACAACAAATACAAAACACAAGAATCACAAAATAACTGAAATATTAAAAACAAATAAAAACCAATACATCGTTAAAAACATCTTAAAATTCATCTGGATAGGCCTGCCGGAAGAGAGCAGTATCTCACAGGCCCAAATAATGCTTGAGGATGCATACTAGAAGGTTGTTTCATACAGCTTTGGTCTAATGAAGACACTACTAGAATGTGCCTCCCAGGTAGGCCCATCTCTTGAGACCTCCACTTTAGTCCTACCGTTGTGCACCTGAGTAGACAATTGTTTCATAACCCACATAGCGTTTTATCTTCTTATTTTACAGGGATGAAATATCCAGTCGTTGTTAGAAATTCAAAGGTAAGAACAAGCTTTCAAATGTGATTTTATTTTTAAAGTTCATGATACTTCATCTTCTGTTCTGTTATTTTTCACATGTCAAGAATGCAATTACTTTACCTTGATTGCTAGTCACCAGAAAAAACTCTTCAAGATGGAGAAAAATACATAGCTTTGGTTATGAAGACGTTTATCCCATGAAGACATAGGTTTGCTTTTCAGTCTTCTTCAAAACAACCTCTGTATGGCTCTATCAGAGGTGAAGTCTTTGCCTAATATGATTCGTTATAGGCCGCCACTCTTCAAACATCTATTTTTCACCCTTTGTCTCTTTGGATAAACCACATTTCACCACAAGAATTATACCTATGAACACAACATTATCAGGTGTCGTGAAACAGAGAGCTTAAGGCCCATGTTGTCAGATATTGAAATTAGGTGGTGGTTCTCTCCAGCCTCTGGTATAGGACAAAGCATCATCTGTGATAGCTGTAAATCCTATCTAGAATAATCGTGGTACTAATGTGTCTGTGGACATTCCTAGAATCCCTCCAGCAAAAGGGGATCCTGGAAGTGACTGTCCTAATTTCATCAAATTACACACTCAAGTAGCTCAATATAATGTGTTTGGATTCATGGCCAAATTTGGTTGCAGAGGCTGGTGAAAATTTATTGAATTGGGTCTGATATCAAAGTCAGATTGATTTTTTTAAAAACGTTAATAATAATTTTGTTAAAGTTTTCCTTTGGTTGCTGCAGTCTGTACTGTTGAACAACAGAACTATCAGAGATGTAATTCCAGAATTGAGAACACGCATAAAAGAGGTGTTTTTATTTTTTTTAAAAAAAGTGACTCAAACAGCAGTGGATGTTTGTGTCGGGTCTGCATAACACAGATCTTGCATTGCTGATAATTTAAAGCTCTCCCCACACACACCTCCCTCTCCCTCTCTCTCTCTCTCTCACACACACACCTGATTGTCATAAGAAAAATAATTGTGCTTAAACAACTTTGTAAGCCTGCCTTTGTATGATAAATTATGACTACATAATTCGCATGGAAGCCACTGCTTGTGACATAGGCAATACATCATTATTGCTTGTCTGTCTTTTGAAAAAGTTCTGGCAACGCAACATAATTGTTTTGAAACAATTGGATACTAAAGTGTTTTATTGGTGTTTTATTGGTATTTTAATGATGTATTGGTTTTATGTGCTTTTAATCAGTTTTGTATTTTATGTTTAATGCTGTTCCCCGCCTCGATCCGTTGGGAGAGGCGGGTAATAAATTTATTATTATTATTATTATTATTATTATTATTATTCAGTCTTGTAAAAACTCGCAGAATAGGTTAATCTCTTCATGAGATTTTGGCCGGCTATTTTTATGACCTCCTTTTTTCAAAATGGGCCATTCTCCAGTGCTGTAACTAATTCATCCCCATGGTAAAATGGTACCTCTTCTGGCACCTAACCAACTAACTTCCCCTCACCCCCCACCCCCATTCCTGTCACAGTCTTGCCGGAACAGGAGGCATGGAAATAGAAGAATGAGAAGACAGATATGGTCAGTTGCTTTTGTGATGGTGTTGTTGGATGATGTTATAGTTGAAATGACCTTATGCTCCTTCTTTTGTGGCAGGGGGAGGAAATCCGTTGCCAGCACCTTGTGTCCTGCGCAGGGCTTTATTCAGATCGCCTCTCTCAAATCAGTGGTTGCAGCCCAGAGCCCCGCATTGTGCCTTTCCGGGGTGATTATTTGGTTCTAAAGCCAGAGAAGTGCTATTTGGTTCGAGGAAATATCTATCCGGTATGTCATTTGCTCAGTGCTTTCCACAGTAAGATCATGGGGCTTCTCGGGGTTTTTAGTATTGCTGCTTTTTATCTAATATTTATCTAGCAGCATATTAAGTTTTGCAGAAAGCCTCATAGCATATACACACTACAAACCTCAGCCAGCTGAATCATCATGTCTTTCCTCTAAGGAACTCTGGGGATTGGGATTCTGTGAGGATATTCAACCACTCTCAAAGCTACACTTGGTATAACTGGTATAATACCAGCAGAGGAAGGTTGTCACGCCTAGGCTGTATAACCTAAATCTAGATCATTATGCTTAAAGCAGGTACATTTGGGCAGAGGTTTATAGTCTGTTCTAAGCAGTTGCCCAAAATATACCACAACCCCATTGCAAGTCACTGCTAGACAAATCACATTTTTCTCTCTTGAAATACTAGAACCCAGTGGGGTCATCCCAGGAAGCTGATGGGCGGGAGGTTCAGGACAAATAAAAGGAAGGGCTTCTTCACACAGCGCAGAGTTAAACTCTGGAATTCACTGCCACAAGATGTAGTGATGGCTTGGATGGCTTTAAAAGGTGGTTAGATAAATTCCTAGAGGAGAAGGTTATAAATGGCTAGTAGTCCTGATGATTATGTGCTCCCCCCAGTATCAGAGGCAGTAACCCTCTGTACACTAGTTGCTGGGGAACTTGAGTGGGAAGATGCTGTGGTGCTTGTATTTTGCTTACCATGGACAGTTGGTCGGTCACTGTGTGAACAGAATGCTGGACTAGATGGACCCTTGACCTGATCCAGCAGGGCTCTTTTGATGTTCTTATATGTGTGGCTGTACAGGATTTTTTTGGTCCATATTTAGCATTTGGGCTTGTGTTTTGTTTTGCATGCCAAACTCAAAGCAGCAAGGTTGTGTGTTTATTTTTTTTTATTTTTTTAAATAATTTTATTAATTTCAACATAATAACATAAACAACACATAAAATACATACATAATCCTCCACATTCCCCCCCGTGCACCCCCAATCCAGGAGACCTTCTCTTAATCTTTTATTCTATCCAGAAATTTATCGACTCTTTTGAAGGTGTTTGTCCCTTCCCCGATCTTAATACATATTCCAACAGGGGACTCCATATTTCCCCAAAATCATTTTTACCGGACATTCCCCTCTTTAATTTCATTTTACAAGTCAGCATATCATTCAGTGCCATATCCCATATTTCTTTATACCATTCTTCTATTGTATAGCTTCCTTGTCCTTTCCAATTTTTTGCGATCATTAATCTAACAGGTGTCAGGAGGTTGTTTATCAATTCTCTCTTATTTTTATCCTCTTCCCCTTTATCCCATATTGCTAGTAGAGCAAGCTTCGGGTTTAATTCCACTTTACTTCCCAATATTTCAGTTATTTCCTTAAATACCCTTTCCCAAAATTTTTGTACATATTCACAGCTCCACCACATATGGTAATAAGTTCCAACCTCCTGGCATCCCCTCCAGCAATTTTTAGATATTTTTTTGTCTATCTGGTGAAATCTAACCGGTGTTAGATACCATCTCCACAATACCTTATAAAAATTCTCCTTAATTCTGATCGATAGCATTTTTAACATTCTTGCATTCCACAACCTCTCCCAGTTGTATTCCTTAATTTCTCCATTTACATCCTCTTCCCAAACCTTTTTTATTGCTTTAAGTGAATTTTGAAATTCCTCCTCAATCAATAATTTATATATCTCGCTAGTCAACCCTTTCTTATTTTTCTTTTCTTCTTTCCTACCTTTTGACTCTATTAAGTCTTCAAATCTTGTATTATTTCTACACTTTTTATTTTTCAATTTCCATTCCTGAGTCCATTTCCCTAATTGTATACATTTAAACCATGCTGATTTTTGACCTATCAATAACTCTTTAATTTGCTCATTATCCTTCAGATTTTCCATCCACTTCCCTAACTTAATTATTTCCTTATCTTTCAATCTCGCTTCAATCTCCACTTTTAACACTCTTGGGAAATTCTCCACTACTACCACCGGGGCATGTGGTGAATCTCCTGGTATCAACTTCCCCCTAAATTTCTCCCAGATCTCCACTATATTTACCAACAAAGGGTTGTCCAGTCCCTTTAATTCTCTCTTTTGAATTTTTTTTAAAAATATATTTTTCAATTTATAATCTATTTCCCCCGTTTGCGTCTCCAACCACTCCAAATCTTCCTCCCCTAGAATACAGCTTATAACGTATCTTAACTGATTAGCTATATAATAATACTTAATATTTGGAAGTCCTAAACCTCCCTTCTTTTGAGCCTTGTACCATAACCCTTTATTTATCCTAGCTTTCTTATCCCCATTACAATATGCGTTAATTATATTTTGCCAACTTTTCAGCTCTACATCTGATATTTTAATTGGTAACATTCTAAACAAAAAATTAATCTTAGGTAAAATCTTCATTTTAACAATTGCTATTCTACCAAATTACAATTATCATAAACACACAAAGGTTGTGTGTTTATGATAATTGTACAGAAATTAGTACTGAAACACAGGGGGACAAACTGAATTTAAGCTGGGATGCTCTTAGTTCAAACATGTATTGTGTGATTAAGAGGCTCTCCAGACCATTCCACATGTTACAGCTTGTGCGGCTCTTGTAGTGATGCTGTATAGCCCCCCTGACACTTGATGGAGAAATTTGCTTTTTTCTCAAAATATGATTTTATTTAAGGAGCATTTCTTGTGCTTTGTTGTGATAGGTACCTGATCCACGTTTCCCCTTTCTGGGCATTCATTTTACCCCAAGGATGGATGGGAGCATTTGGCTTGGGCCTAATGCTGTGCTTGCCTTCAAACGAGAGGGCTACAAATTTTATGACTTCAGCATTCGAGATTTTATAGATGCAACTGCTTACAGGTAGTGTCCTCTCTTTGTTTATTTACAGGTAGCGTCCTCTCTTTGTTTAAAAATGAGGATCCATTGCCTTCAACTTACTGCGCCCCTCCATAACTTGGGAGTATTAACTGTAGGCTTCATAGGAAGCATCACAGTGGTTGTTACGGCAATGCAGGAGAGGTACCAGCTTCTCGCGTCAGTCTGTCTCCAGGGTGTTGCTATTTTTTCTTTTCCATTGCTGTGATTCAGTTGCCTCTCCCCTAAAGCCAGCCCCCCCCCCCCCCCCCCCCGGTGACCTGCACCAGCTCCAAGCTTCTAGTGCTTACTTATAAAGCTCTCCTCTTCTCTGGCTACGTTTTTTCCTTTGAGTCCCCTTTGTTCTCTGCTCCCTCTTTTTGTTTAAGGCTTCTTCCACGACCTACTTATTTAGCAAGACTTTGTCTAAGCAATTCTATTGGCCACCTCTCTCCTTCCACACGACTCTGCTTTTAGCCCAGTCCTGATCCTGGTGTAGAACACTAGATGTTAGAAAGGACACATGTGGCCCCAAGCCAGTGTTTAAGGCAAATGTAGGGGTCAATGAAAAGAGACTACTTAATATTTCTTGGTGGGGAAAAGGGCTATTCCAGGGGAGAATTGGCAGGTGCGGCAGGAGTCAAGTAGTTCTTACCTGCTAATTCTTCCTACAAGCGCCCCTTTGCCCTGCGTTCATGTTGCTTCAGCAAATGCAAGATTGGGAACATGTTTTGGCCAAGATAATGTGCCATTCCACCAACAGCTGGCATCATTTCTAGGTTGTAACATTTCCTGTACATTGCCAGTGGAGCAGTACTGCCATCGCTATTATAGAAACAGCAGAGTCTTGAAGCACCTTAAAGGCTAACAAATCATAGAATAGTAGAATTGGAAGGGGCCTGTAAGGCCATCGAGTCCAACCCCCTGCTCAATGCAGGGATCCACCTTAAAGCACACTGTATTATGGCGTAAGCTTTCATGTACTCACCCGCCCCGCCACCCACACACATAGGTGTAGAGAGAAAAATGTAAACGGTGAGGTCAGAAGGTAAATGAAACATTAAAAATGCAGAAAAAATGAATCGATAATGGGTTTTTATCCCACTGTAGATGTAATTTAGCTTACCAGTACCAAGATGTTTACATTACCATCAACACGATTTTGTGAATGATTACTGTAATTATTTTACCTACATTTACATTTTGATGTAATTATTACACACTACATTTCATTTACTTTGGACCTCATTGCTTACATATTTTTCTTTTATGCTCATGTGTATGTATACCTGCAAACTGAGGGCTATATATGGATCTGGTGAAATCGACTCCAGTACTCGAAAGCTTATGCCAGAATGAATTTGTTAGTCTTTAAGACTTTTTGTTGTAGTTGCTGCAAAAGATCGCAATCCTGTGCATGTTTAGACTGGAGGAAAAAACCCTACAATTCACAGCATTCCCTTTTTTGGTCTTAGCGTGCATAGGATTGTGCCCTAACGCAGCTGCCCCTCTGGAAATAACTGTAGTAATAATATATCCAGGGACGGAGCAGTGGTCTGGAGTGCAACTAGTGTTTGGAAATGTGTGCTTGTTACACGTGAATATGAATGAAGAAATAGTTCAGCCCTGAGAGAGAAGGCTGCCAGTCTGCTTGCAAACAGCGTCGTTTTTCTTTCCCCCAGTGGTTTGTGGAAGCTGGTGTTCAGGAACCTCTCATATGGGATGGGAGAAATGTACAGAGCATGTTTCCTTAGTGCACAAGTGAAGCAGCTGCAAAAATTCATACCTGAAGTCACTGTCAATGATATTCTCAGGTAAATTTGTATTTATTTATTTATTTGAGATGAAGTTTGCTGACATGCCTGACGAGTGGAGCTCCTTGGGAAGGGGGAAAGCTAATGCCAGAACACGAGATGGAGGAGGGAGGTGCATAGCTGCTGCTGAAAGCAGCCATCCCAGCCTCTCACCCTTCTCTCCCTCCTGCCAGAGGTGTCATGTGATATAAAAAGTGGGATGTGATGTTGCCGTTCTGTGAGTTTTCTCCCTTTGCATTGGCTGAAAAGTAAAGCCGCAGCACAATCATGTTGTGTCACATGCCTTGTATCATGGTTCTACGGAGGGCAGAGGACCCAGGGAAGGTTGCAGCTTCCTGCAGGAGCCATAGAACTGCCGCAATGGCTAGTTTAAGCCTTACTTGGGAGTAAAAAGATAAACTGTATTGACGTATGTGGATTATGTATTTTGTGAATTGACAACTTAACACAAAGGAGACGGTCCCCAAAATCCAAGAAACCACGGAGAAAGACAAATGGACCTGTATAAATAGATACGGTGGGTGTTATTGTTGATTTTTAAACTCTCAATGAAATGTAGCACAATAATAATGCACGTGTAACAATGACACATACTGTAACCAAAAAACAATGTGAGGCTGGATTTGCACAGACAAACTATAATGCTAAATTACATCTCAGACTCCGCTTCAATAACAATTTTACTCTACTACGACATTATGGTTTAGTTCTTTCAGGACAATGATGATATACCTAATGGTGATTCGGAGGGAACTAGTAAGTGTGCCGATGACCGGCTGTACGCTGCCATAGCAAGATAGTAGAAGAAAAACGTGTCATCAGGAGCCACCTAGCAGGTTTTCACCATCCTGTGAGGGTGTTTATTGTTCTGATTGATAACTTTGTTAAAACTCTTCTTATTTACGCAACCGTGTAATGATTTCCCAGTTTGTAGATTTACATTTTGGCACCTAAACATGTGATAAAAGTACCTGGGGATCTTGAAATACTCCCTCTGCTGCATCACATTTTTAGATACCTGAGCAAATAAACTGCATGCTAGGCTCTATAATTCAGGAACAGGAAGGGGCCATCTACATGGCACCACCTTCACTGCTGATGCCCTCCCAAACCCACAGCATTGCAGTTGCAAAGCGACAAAACACTGCAATACGTGGGCAGGATTGAACATGAAACACAGCCATAAAGCACAGCAAACAGCGACTAGTGATGGGGCTCTGAAAATATTTTTTTCCTTCTGTTCAGCTCTGTAGCAGTGAAAGGATGCCTCTGTGCAGCTACACAGCTTTGAATCAACAGGCCCCACCCTCTCTCAGCTGTGCTCCTTTGTACACATGCTCATAAAGTAAAATGTAGGCGTTACTTCAGAGTAGACATGTAAACATCCACCCTTGCACCTCTTTCTTCCCCTGCAGTGGAGGGGCAGCCCTAAGCCCGATACTGTGAATGACTGAGCAGCAGCAGCAGCAGCTGCAGCAAAAGTAGCAATAATAATGATGATGATGATGATGATGATGATGATGATAATAATAATAATAATATCAGACCCACGCTGCTGTAACATCTCCTTTCCTTGCTACCTGTAGATGTGGCTGTCTGAGGAATGGGGTGGTGGGGGAGAGAAAGGAAAAGGAGTTAGAGATGTTTACAAAGCGTGGATCCTTCCTACTGCTACTAATAATAATAGGAGACATTGCCCTGGTCCTGGCCCTGAATGACTGAGATCAGCAGTAGCAGCAGCTGCAGCAGTTGTAGTACTAATAGAAGAAGATAGTGCTGCTCCTAGCTCTGGCTGCAGCCCAGGCCTAATCTACACCTGCAGCCCTTTCGCAACGGAAGAGGGATGCCTCCGACTGTTCCCTGCTTCTGTTGTTGGTATTCACGGGTCACACGCCAGTGAGGTTTACCGCAAGTACAGGACTGCTGTTGCGGAGCACGTGTGCCCCCTTACGGCGCTTCCGCATGTGTATCGGTAGAAGTGGGCGGGGCCATGCAGATGGCTACAGGGCAGAGCGTTGTTTTTTTAAACAACTCGTGAAAATGCACACGAGTGCAGATGCGCAGCAACACATGGTGGGGATAGGACCTTCGTCGAATATGCGCTCCTGCGCAGAGCTATGTTTCTATTTTTTAAAAAAACCAAAAAACCACTCGGTGATGAAACAGACCAATGCCCATCCGAAACGTGGCAGCAATGGCGGTAAAGTCCACTTCCGCACACCTTCGATACCCATGGAAACACCTCTCACAGCTGATTGGCTGTTTGCTGATCTGGGAACTCATGACGACCTCGCAAAAGAGGGGCACACCGCAGCCGTTCTTTGGTATGTAAGCGGGAGAGCCAGACAAACTGCTACAAAAGCAGTCAGGGATATTCTGGGAAAAATGAGAGGCGGAGGTGAGATGACCGTGGGAGCAGGTGCCCCATTAGTGACGACTGCGATACAATCTTGCAATAAATGGCTGATGTGGAGTCTCCCCCACCCCAGAGTGGGGGCCAGAGATTGAAGAGGGAGAGAGATGTTTACAAAGCACCGATCCTTTGCACATCCCAAAGTTCAGTTTGCTCATCCCTACTTCAGAGTAAGCATGATTACCTAGCTCTCAATTAATTTTCAAAGCACGTGGCAGTGATTGAAGTCACGTTCCCAACACAGCAGTTTTAACAAAAAGTTTTAACAAAAAAAGGGCTGGCAGAGGAATTCTCCAGACCCCTCTGCTCCTGCACTCCCAAAGTATCAACTGAAGGCAATGATTTCCTTCCAGGTAGGCATGGTTAGACCTCTGCTCTCCCTACACCCCTGCCCCACGTGACTTTCCTTCTGCCAGTCAGCGCTCAACGTACACCCACGGCCCTAAGCTGCATTCACCACACCAATGACACATGCGCAGAGAACCACTGCAACAGCGGAGCAAAGTTAAAACATGCGATATAACGGGACTGAGAAAATGCGCAGCTTTGGGGCTGCAAATTGGCTGTGTCATCTAAACAAAGTTGTGCAACTTCGCAGCCACGGCAGAGTAAATACCCCACGTAGACATGCCCTAAGGGCTATTTCACCTTTCTTTCGGGGTTTGCACTTCTAGATATGCCTTAAAATGTAGATGTGTGAAGAAGTCTCAAGAGTGATAGAGGCAGGTGAGGACATGTCCATGTCTAGGCATTGGTACTGTGTGTCTCATTCCACCGGTTGTCTATGAGCAATAAAGGCATTTTGTTTTGAGCGAACAATCGTTGAGGCGGATTCTTCAGTTCCATTAGCCATGATAGGCAAAGAAATTGTCTCCGTTTCACCTTGCCTTATTAAAATGCCCAACATCTCCTTTCTTTGTGTAGAGGTCCAGCAGGTGTCAGAGCTCAGGCCTTGGACAACGACGGGAACTTGATAGACGATTTTGTGTTTGACGGAGGCACCGGGGACATTGGCAGCCAAATTCTGCATGTCAGAAATGCTCCTTCGCCTGCGGCCACCTCTTCCCTTGCTATTGCGAAAATGATCGCCAGTGAGGTGGAGCGGAGATTTGAATTGTGAGAGCAACTCCAGAGGCTTGGACCTGTTTGATCCCTCCGTGGTCAGGCACTGCGACTGACCATAAAGGAAATAGCCAGGGGGAAGTGTTTATTTGGGGAGAGGCAGTCAGAATGGGAACAGATCACCCACTAGATTGCCTTGTGGAAGACTCAGATTTCACTGTGCTCTGTTTCTCCCTTCTCCCTGAGATTAAGTATTTATTCTGCATGCATAAGAGAAGCAGAACAGGCAGGGAGAGTGACCCTTTCTCTGTTTCTGTTCCATGCAAAGATTCACCAACGCACCCAGGTGCCCCTTTTGAAATTCTCTGGGAAACAGGTGCTGTGATTGTGCCACTTCCCCTCCCTCTCAATTACCTGAAGAAAACAGGGCAGTAAATAGCTAATCCCAGAGGGGAAATTCTCCTGGCCTATAGCCCCATCAAAAGGATGAGAGATGGGCAAGAGTAGATTGTGACTCAAGCATTGGAACCAAAAAGTTGTTTGCTTTAGCAAGTGAATTAAGCAGTGTCTGTGGTTTCTTCTTGGATGGAAGAATTGCTGATCATCAGGCCCTTGTCCAAATTGCAGACTGATGGAATTGCTATTTCATTTTGTGATAGATCTTCATATGCACACAATCTTCCTTTTTCTGGATAGTCGAGGCATGCCAAGATCAGAGTAGTGCCTAATCAATGTGAAACTATATGTTTTAAAAATAAAGTGCAAGCTTGCTAGGAAATGAGCCCTGATCAGAAGAGACGGGATTAGAAAGTGAGTTTATACAAAACCTTGTTGTGCGTTAGATTGAGCAATAGTAAAAACTGCTCCACAAATACAAAGGTGATGGACAAGTGACTTTATAAAGACTTTTCTTCTTTATTGAATTACGGAGTTTGGTACCTTCATTTCGTCTCTAGTCCAAGTCGCCTGTGTTCCTATTTTCCCCCTGACAGACTGGAGTCTGGCCATTTGGCTAGGTGATAAGCAGGAGATGAGAGAGCTCTTGGCTTCCCTTTTCTATCCTGCCTGGCCCAGCTACTGAGGGCGTATGCCTTGTGAAGCAGGAACACCTGCCTGTTGCCCTTAAAACCACATTTAAGCAGCAGTGAACGCTGAGAAGCAAGGCTGGTGTCTTGACAAACAGCTACCCAGAACTGGGGAGGGGACTCCAAAGAACATCTTCCCTTGGCAGCCCCATTTCTCACAGCTGCCTTTCAGGAGAGCAGAGCAAAGAGGAGCCACATGATACCAGGTTTGATACAGTTGGTCTTCTGGCTCTGTTATTGGGAGGGTAAAGAGCATCAGCCTATAAATCTGATTTATTATTGCGAACCACTTTAAGAGTCACTACGGTTGAAGAGTGGTATACAAGTATTGTAAAAGTATTCGTAGCTTATTCCTACTGTCTGGGGAAGATTCAGTTGGTTGCAGAGTTCCTCATATCCAGAAATGGAACGCCAAGGATACTTGCCTACTGAGAAGGTGGTATTGTCTTTTGCTCCTGATGAAAGAAATGAAGCTTCCCACCCTGGCATGGGGAAGAGGGAGCATGTTCCCTGCCAGCTCTGTACTTCAAAAGAAATGTTGACGGTCGATTCTATAATTCAAGCCCCAGGGCCAATATGACCACCGGGGTTCCCAAGATGGCCATGCCCCTTTTCCCCCAGCTGCCAAGCTTTTTTGGTGGTTTCCAGGTTTTGTGCCTCCCCCCCCTCACACACACACATTCTCCTAAGGCTTTAGTTACTGGCAGTAAGAACTTTGAGCTACAGCGCAATGCTGTTTTTTTGCATTGTTGGCCATGCCTCTTCACCTTCAGTCCCTGGAATGTGGCCCTCAAGAGCTCCTCTGAAATGGAATCCGGCTCTCAGGTGGAGAGAGAGGTTCTGCACCCCCTGCTGTAATAGTTACTTGGCTTGTTGCTTTGAAGCAGTACTCAAAAAATTAAAACGGGTTACGCTTTAATTTGCGGGGGGGGCATGGCCCGTTTGGCAATTTGAGAAACTGTCATGGGCACCGTTGACAAAATGACTGCCATGAGAGGCATGGCAAAGGACAACCTAACCAAAAGACCCAATACAAGATGGAGTCTGAGCCCCCAACACTAAACAACTTTGAACCCACAGTTTTCAGCACCAATGGATACCTATTCTGCAGCAATCCTAGCTGCTGGTAAGAAAATCTGTTTTTTTAAAAGTGGGAGAAATAGAGCACTTTGGTGGACACCAAGACAGGTAGGTGTCTGGAGGTGCACTGGTGCTCATGAGGAGAGACTGGAAGAACTGGGCATGTTTAGCCTGGAGAAGAGAAGACGGAGGGGAGACATGATGCCACTCTTCAAATGCTTGAAAGGTTGTCACACAGAGGAGGGCCAAGACCTCTTCTCCCTCAGGACACAGAATAATAGGCTCAAGTTACAAGCAGCCAGATTCCGGCTGGACATCAGGAAAAACTCCCTGACTGTTAGAGCAGTACGACAGTGGAACCCATGTCCTAGGGAGGTCGTGGGCTCTCCCACACTAGAGGCCTTCAAGAGGCAGCTGGACAACCACATGTCAGGGATGGTTTAAGGTGGATTCCAGGGGGTTGGACTCGATGGCCTTATAGGCCCCTTCCAACTCTACTATTCTATGATTCTATGATTCCTTACTCCTGAATTAAAGTATGTGGTGGAATATGTGAAATGTCCATGAATATACAGGCTTAAACCTGCCTTCCACAACCTTGTGCCTTCCAGATATGTTGGATTGTAACTCCTGAAATTTTCAGCTAGCTTAACTATGGATGTTGAAGTTCCAACATAACTGGAGGGCACAAGGTTGGGGAAGGATGGTTTAGAGAGCCATCTTGACATTTGAATTGAGCACATTATAAGGTGAGTGTGAAGAATGGAAAGGCAGGTAGTGGGATAGTCCCAGAGGCACGCCTTCATGAGTACTCCTGGGTCAGTGACACTTTTCAAATCTTGAGCTAAGTATGCTCCATGCCATGGAATCTGGCGAGAAGACATCCAGTCGATAAGCTTAGTAAAGGTTGACACTATACTTTATGCTCCGATGCGGCACTTAAATGTCATTTTGATCTGTTGAGACCCACCCCTATATAGCTTTGCCTGTGAATTGCCATGTCTTCTGGACTGCGTGGTGCTATAGATCTAACAGTTTAATGAGATAACCACTATCGCTTTACCCTGAGTTCATTTCACTTTGGGATGCCTGAGCAGTATTTTCCTGCAGGGTTCACACTGTTCACACCCTTTCCCTGACTCCCAGCTCCTCTCACTGGATTCTACAGCAAAAGGATTCTACTAGGACCATAAGGTATATGGTGCTATGTATTAATTAACAATCAAGTCGGATTTTATTACTGTTCTTTATTGTTTTAATGCTATGTGGCTTTGTTTTGTTGTACACCAATTTTGAAGAATGTCCAGAAACCACAATACAGCTGACAGACCCCTTGAAAACTGGTTGTGTAAAAGGTCAAAGCACAGCTCAACCGGAAAAGTTAATAAATAGCTAATATTTATATGCTCTTGCAAGGCAAAATAAGCTTTGGAGTATCCTGTATCATATATCTCCATGATTGGGGGACTGACCCCTCAAGATAAATAATGACCTCCCATCAAAACTCTCATTTTTGCACAGACCGCCTACGTGTGTAATGACTGCAGACAACAATTACAAAAATGAAATGGTGGGATACCTTCCATAATAAGTTTTGGCCTGCCCCAGTGCTAACACCCACATTTCCAGAAGGCTGTCCCCTAACAACTGGGCTTGAATTGCGTTTGGCCAAACACTTTGTTTGGGCGCATGACACTGTCAAGTATAGCACCCCCATGACAATAACACAGAACTGGGCTGTGCTCCACTATAGGTCCCTCACCCTAACGATACACCCAAATGCCCAGTGTCTTTTATGAGATGTCACTGAATCACAACCAGCCCGATGCTTTCTTTGAACGCAAGACACTGGCTCAATTCGGACGACCCGATAGTCAATGGTGGGGTAATAATCAATTTTACAGTTGTTCAACTAGGGGGTACTCCCCACACAACATGGTAATAAATAATCAACTGTGGTGTGGATTAGGATCAGCACTGAGTTGACTATGGCAGCATTCAGATGACACAATAGTCAAAACAACTGATGATTGTTTCCCCCACATAAGTTGTTTATTGTGTCGTCCGAATTGAGCCACTGTCAAGCATCGTGCCACCATGCCAATAATAGACAATTTATGTAGAAATAAAGAGGGTTGCACACCCCACAACGAGCTTTGGGGCACCCTAGCTCAGGAGAGTGTCCTCCACAAGACAACATTGAATTGTGTCTGGCCCACCATTTTTTCCTGAGTGCGAGGCACCGTCAAGTGTGTCCCCACACCCATTGTAGCCAAAATATGTAGAAAAGAATGGGGAACTGGGGCTGAGCACCATCTCAGGATGAGCCTTGCGCCTCCAGCCAAATTATACAACCAAACTTCTTTCCCCTAACAAGTAATGGTAGTTTTGTTTTTTAAACTATAAGGTATCCCATATCTCCTCCAGTATTTCAAAGTCAGCTATACAGAACTATTGCCATAGGCACATGCAATTAGATTTTAATTTCTTAAGTGGCTTAAAGGCAGATGAATTATATGGTTTAATGAGTTGGTAGCCCTATTTGTGTTAGAGGTGATGTGGGATAGTATGATAGCTCTGTCAGTGGGGTTTGACCTGCGATGACTCATTCAATCACGCCAGTCATTTCAAATATCAAGTAATGAATACACATTTGTAAACAGGATTGAAGCCTCACTCTTATTTCTCAGAGATAAGATAAGGGGAGTTGACATGGTGCTATAAAAATACCATTCAAGCAGATGAAGCACGAAATACACGTTTCCCCATTTTTATTCTGCTATGTTCCTGGGAGCCTTCTGTTGCCCTTCTAGCCACCAAAATTCCACGTTTCTCTCCCATAGCTGGACAGACTAGCTCTCGGGGGGTCTCCAACCAATTCTAGGTACTCATTCTACCCATCAGGCATTTCTGGTTCTTCATATGGTTCGTCGCTACACCACGTAGGTTGTGAATATTCACTCACAGGTGTATCGCTTAGGTCATAAGGACTCAGCTCAGAAGAATAGCTAGAACGTCGGATTGCTTGACCATCCCCCTCAGACTTATGACGGAGATTCATTTGTCTGCTGACACTGACTTACTAGCATCCTGCCAGTTTTAACATTTTTCCAGCTTCCTTCAGAAACAATGCTGTAAATTGGGCCAGACTCATCCTCCACATATGCCATGGATTCTATACTCAGCAGGGTAGCCTTGCTCATGTGCGTACTTAATACTTTCTCAGAATCAATGCCCTGCACTTCGCCCCACGGTTGTGCAATGCTGAGGCCTAATGCATAATTTTGACCTGGCCGACTGCTACAGTGGGACTCTTGACCTGATTTTCCTTCATGTTGCTCCACATCAGAGTCAGGTGGCTTCTGGCCTCTTGTTGAATCTCTGTCGTCTTCTAGAGCTGATCTACTAACTCTATGAAGTGAGGTTGCACTTGTCTGCTGACTATGGCTTATCAGGAATTTGCCGGTTTTTCTGTTCAACCAGACCCCATTTTCTAGAGAAATTATGCTATATGTCTGCAGAGCTTCATCTTCCCCCTCTGTATATAATGATGATAAGCTCTCAAGGGTACCCTTGCTTTCAGACTCATCAGGCTGCTGGTTTACGCTTACTAATGTGCTCCATAGTGTGTTACTATACTGAAATTCATAAGCCACAGCCTGCTGGCTTCCTTGTTGTGCTTCCTGCTCCATATTTAATTTACTGTCCTGCCGGGACTCTGATACCTTCACCTGCTGGCTGCCCTGCCAGGATACTTGCTGCTCTGGCACCCCACCCTTTCGGCTGCCCTGCTGGGGCTCTTGCATCTCTGGTTCTGGGACCCCACCTTTTTGGCTGCCTCGCCGGGACTCTGGCACCTCTGTCTGCTGGCTGCCCCACTGGGACTCTGGCGCCTCCACTTGCTGGCTGCCCCTCCGGGACTCTGGCGCCTCCACCTGCTGGCTGCCCCGCCAGGACACTTGCATCTCTGGCTCTGGAACTCCACCTTTTTGGCTGCTTCGCCGGGACTCTGGCACCTCCGTCTGCTGGCTGCCCTGCCGGGACTCTTGTGCTTCCACCTGCTGGCTGCCCCACCGGGACATTTGCACCTCTGCCTGCTGGCTGCCCTGCCGGGACACTTGCACCTCCGCCTGCTGGCTGCCCCGCTGGGACACTTGCATCTCTGCTTGCTGGCTGCCCCGCCGGGACTCTTGCATCTCCAGTTCTGGGACCCCACCTTTTTGGCTGCCTCGCCGGGACTCTGGTGACTCCACTTGCTGGCTGCCCCGCCGGGACTCTGGCGCTTCCACCGGCTGGCTGTCCCTCCGGGACTCTGCCACCTCCACCTGTTGGCTGCCCCGCCGGGACTCTGGCACCTCCGTCTGCTGGCTGCCCTGCCGGGACTCTTGTGCTTCCACCTGCTGGCTGCCCCGCCGGGACACTTGCATCTCTGCTTGCTGGCTGCCCCGCCGGGAGTCTTGCATCTCCGGTTCTGGGACCCCACCTTTTTGGCTGCCTCGCCGGGACTCTGGTGCCTCCACTTGCTGGCTGCCCCGCCGGGACTCTGGTGCCTCCACCTGCTGGCTGCCCCGCCAGGATACTTGCATCTCTGGCTCTGGGACTCCACCCTTTTGGCTGCCCCGCCGGGACTCTGGCACCTCCATCTGCTGGCTGCCCCGCCTGGACACTTGCATCTCTGCTTCTTGGCTGCCCCGCCGGGACTCTTGCATCTCCAGTTCTGGGACCCCACCTTTTTGGCTGCCTCGCCGGGACTCTGGCACCTCTGTCTGCTGGCTGCCCCGCCGGGACTCTGGTGCCTCCACTTGCTGGCTGCCCCGCCGGGACTCTGGCACTTCCACCGGCTGGCTACCCCTCCGGGACTCTGCCTCCTCCACCTGCTGGCTGCCCCGCCGGGACTCTTGCATCTCTGGCTCTGGGACTCCACCCTTTTGGCTGCTCCGCTGGGACTCTGGCACCTCCATCTGCTGGCTGCCCCGCCGGGACACTTGCATCTCTGCTTGCTGGCTGCACCGCCAGGACTCTTGCGGCTCCACCGGCTGGCTGCCCCGACGGGACCCTGGCACCTCTGACTCTGCGAGTCCACCCTTTTGGCTGCTCTGTTGGGATTGTGGTACATCCTCTTGAAGGCTCCTTCTTTGCGATTGCAGTACCTCATGCTGTTGGCTGCCCACTACAGGTTCTTCTTCAAGAGACTGTTGTACTTCCTTTTCTTCATCACCTTGAAGAGAGACCTGTACTTGGTGTTCAATCCACTCTCTGGTTGCCATCTGATTCTCTACCAAGAGTTCATCTTTGCTAGTTAGTTGTTCTACAATATCTTTTCCATCAAATTCAGGGCTAGTAGGTTTCTCCAATTCAGTCTTTTCTGGCTCAGGTGCAGCACCACTGACCAGGCTTCCTTTCGATGTGAGTTTTACTTTTCTTGCTATATAATCATGAAGCCAACTCTTCTCAGTTTGTTGACTACTACAACTCATTAATTTGCCAGATTTTCTGTTTATCCAGGTATTTATCTCAAGTGAAATAATGCTATATGTTTGTTGTGCTTTCACAGAAAAAGAAGTCTTTTGTTTGGGTTGATTCGTCTCACTTTCAGGACCACTCAGAACTTCAGTCTCTTTTTTAGCATCCAACCTGGATTCTGCTCCTAGAGGCTGCTGGCAGCTTCTTGAAGATTCAAGGTCTATCAGTTGTTCACTTCCACGGTGTGATTCTTGTATACTTTGCTGTCGACTGCCCCATTGGGATTCTGTCAGAACCGGCTGCTCACTTGCCTTCTGGAACTGTGGTGCAGGGGACTGCGCGCTGCTCTTCCGGGACTCAGGCATGATGGGTTGCTCACTGACCTTTCGGGATTCTCCTCCGCTGCCCCTCCGGGACTCAGGCACAGCGAGAGGTTCACTGACACTTTGGGACTCAGGCACAGCAAACAGTTCACTGGCCCGCCGAGATCCAGGGTCAGTGGGCTGTTGACTGCTCCTTCGGGATTCTGGAGGAGCAAGCTGTTCGCTGTCCTTGCGGGACTCAGGCTTGGTGGGCGGTTCGCTGCCCTTCCGGGACCCAGGCATGGTGGGAGGTTCACTGGCTCGTCGGGACTTGGTGGGAGCTTCATGGTCCTTCCAGGATTCTGGCAGAGCAGCCACTATGCTGTCTTTCCGAGGCTCAGGCACAGCAGGCAGTTCGCTGGACCACCAGGATTCCAGGGAGGCAGACTGTTCGCTGTCCTTCCGGGACTCAGGCGTGATGGGTTGTTCACTGACCTTTCGGGATTCTAGAGGAGCAGGCACTCCACCGCTGCCCTTCCGTGAATCAGACATGACAGGCTGTTCACTGCCCCTCCGGGACTCAGGCACAGCAGTTGGTTTGCTACTCTTCCAGGACTCAGGCATGACAAGAGGTTCACTGGCCCGTCGAGACTCAGGCATGGCGGGCAGTTCACTGCCCCTCCGGGACCCAGGTGTGGTGAAAGGTTCACTGGCTCTTCGTGATTCAGGCATCTCAAGCTGCTCGCTGCCCCTGCAGGACCCAGGTATGGCCGGAGGTTCGCTGGCTCTTAGGAACTCAGGCGCAGCAGGCAATTCGCTGCCTCTCTGGGACCCGGGGCCAGTGGGTTGTTCACTGTCCTTTCGAGATTCTGGAGGAGCAGGCACTCCTCCGCTGCCCCTCCGTGAATCGGGCATGATAGGCTGTTCGCTGCCCCTCCGGGACTCAGGCACAGTAAGAGGTTCACTGGCACTTTGAGACTCAGCCACAGCATGCTGTTCACTGCCCTTCCGAGACTCAGGCGTGATGGGTTGTTCACTGACCTTTCGGGATTCTGGAGGAGCAGGGACTCCTCCACTGCCCCTCTGTGAATCGGGCATGATAGGCTGTTCGCTGCCCCTCCGGGACTCAGGCACAGCGGGAGGTTCACTGACACTTTGGGACTCAGGCACAGCAAACAGTTCACTGGCCCTCCGAGATCCAGGGTCAGTGGGCTGTTGACTGCTCCTTCGGGATTCTGGAGGAGCAAGCTGTTTGCTGTCCTTGCGGGACCCAGGCTTGCCTGGAGGTTCACTGGCCCGTCGAGACTCAGGCTTGGTGGGCGGTTCGCTGCCCTTCCGGGACCCAGGCATGGTGGGAGGTTCACTGGCTCGTCGGGACGTGGTGAGAGCTTCACGGTCCTTCCAGGATTCTGGCAGAGCAGCCACTAAGCTGTCTTTCTGAGGCTCTGGAACAGCAGGCAGTTCGCTGGACTGCCAGGATTTCTGGGAGGCAGACTGTTCGCTGTCCTTCCAGGACTCAGGCATGACAGGAGCTTCGCTGCCCTTCCGGGACTCGGGCATGACAGGAGCTGCGCTGCCCTTCCGGGACTCAGGCATGACAGGAGCTTCGCTGTCCTTCCGGGACTCAGGCATGACAGGAGCTTCGCTGCCCTTCCGGGACTCGGGCATGGCAGGTGGTTGGCTACCCTTCCGGGACTCAGGCGTGATGGGTTGTTCACTGCCCTTCCGGGACCTGGGCGTGGCAGGCAGTACGCTGGCCCTCTGGGACTCAGGGAAGGTGGGTTGTTCACTGCCTCTTCGTGATTCTGGAATGGCAGGTTGTTCACTAACCTTTCGGGATACAGCTGCAGCAGACTCTTGGCTGACTCTTCGAGATTCATGTCCAACAGGCTGCTGCACCTGTACTACTTTTTCGTATTCAGGACAGGTTGATCCTTGAAGCTCAGGTTCACCCCTCCTTGGCAACATTTCTGTACCAGCGAGTTTCTGTTTTTTCTCCCTATAATTTTGAAGCCAACTGTCGTTCGTCTGTTGGTCCTGGTTTTGCATTGATCTGCCAGTTCTTCTGTTTAAGCAGGTAGCGTCCTCAAATGAAATGATGCTCTGTGTCTGCTGAGTAAATGAAGCTTTTTGTTTCACAGCTGTCTTACTATCAGAAGCCGTTGTTCCCTGGGGCTCATTTTTATCATCCATCTTGTATGCTGTCCCTAGAGGCTTCTGGCTGCCACGCCGAGAGTCCTGCACCATCGTCTGTTGATTAAGGTGGTGGCATTCTTGTAATTCAAGTGACAGGCTCTGGAGGTATTTTTCTTCAAGCTGATGACTACTGCTTTCAGATTCTCCTAACTGTGCTAGGGCACTGCCACGGTGGAGTTGTTGAAAGTCAATCTGCTTGTTTCCATAATGGGAATCTTTTAATTCAAGAGGAAGGCTACTCCGGTGAAATTCTTGTAGCTCATATTGCTGGCTATTACGGCAAGCATCTTGTAAATGAGTTGGAACACTACCATGGTAGAAGTCTTGAATGTTGCTCCTATAGCGGGAATCTTGGAGTTCTTCTGGCAGTCCACCACTGCAGATTTCAGGTTCCTGAAGTGGCTGGCTGCCAGAATAAGGTTCTTCTTGCAACTGAACTGGAAGACTGCCCTGATCAACTTTTTGCAGGCCAAGCTGCTGGCTGCCACTGTGGGAATCTTGCAATTTAACTGATGCATTACTTTTGGCACTGCTAATGGTATCCGTCTGTAAACCTCTTTCAAACAATTCTTTCCTCAGGCTCTGTGCACTGTCTGTTTGCTGAGCCTGGTCAACGTTATTTTTGCGTACTTTTCTACGTCGCTTTACTCGTTGTTCCTCTGGCCTGGATTTTTCTGCTGCCAGTTCTTGGCTGCTTTGGTAGGACGCCTGGCCCAGCCTGGATTCTTGCCTCTCCAGATGTTGAATACTGCATCGAGATTCTTGTACTGTAGGCTCTTGACTAGCTCGCCTTGATTCCTTCCCCTCTGGCTGCTGAATACTGCGTCGAGATTCTTGTACTGTAGGCTCTTGACTAGCTCGCCTTGATTCCTTCCCCTCTGGCTGCTGAATACTACGTCGAGATCCTTGTATTGTAGTCTCTTGACTAGCTCGCCTTGATTCCTTCCCCTCTGGCTGTTGAATACTGTGTTGAGATTCTTGTACTGTAGTCTCTTGACTAGCTCGCCTTGATTCCTTCCCCTCTGGCTGCTGAATACTGCGTTGAGATTCTTGTACTGTAGTCTCTTGACTAGCTCGCCTTGATTCCTTCCCCTCTGGCTGCTGAATACTGCGTCGAGATTCTTGTACTGTAGGCTCTTGACTAGCTCGCCTTGATTCCTTCCCCTCTGGCTGCTGAATACTGCATCGAGATTCTTGTACTGTAGGCTCTTGACTAGCTCGCCTTGATTCCTTCCCCTCTGGCTGTTGAATACTGCGTCGAGATTCTTGTACTGTAGGCTCTTGACTAACTCGCCTTGATTCCTTCCCCTCTGGCTGTTGAATACTGCGTCGAGATTCTTGTACTGTAGGCGCTTGACTAGCTCGCCTTGATTCCTTCCCCTCTGGCTGTTGAATACTGCGTCGAGATTCTTGTACTGTAGGCGCTTGACTAGCTCGTCTTGATTCCTTCCCCTCTGGCTGTTGAATACTGCGTCGAGATTCTTGTACTGTAGGCTCTTGACTAGCTCGCCTTGATTCCTTCCCCTCTGGCTGCTGAATACTGCGTCGAGATTCTTGTACTGTAGGCGCTTGACTAGCTCGCCTTGATTCCTTCCCCTCTGGCTGCTGAATACTGCGTCGAGATTCTTGTACTGTAGGCGCTTGACTAGCTCGCCTTGATTCCTTCCCCTCTGGCTGCTGAATACTGCATCGCGATTCTTGTACTGTAGGCGCTTGACTAGCTCGCCTTGATTCCTTCCCCTCTGGCTGCTGAATGCTGTGGCGAGATTCTTGTACTGAGGGCTTTTCCATTTCTGTATCCCCAGAAGAAATTATCACTCCTTCAGCATTAAGTATTCCTTTTTCTGAGTTTCTGATTATCACAACTTCATGAAAAGGACGTAGAATTTCTGCAAGTGTTTCTGGGCCCCAAACAATACTTGTTTGCTGAGCACTAGATACCATGTATACACCTGTTCTTTCATTAAACCACCTTGGTTCCTCTGTTGTGTCAGCTTTGTTCAAGGCTTGTCCCTGGGATGACTTTCGGCTCGGTAGGGCCTGGGCACTGATGGAATGCTGACTGCGATGCTGAGATTCCAGCCGTTCTAATTGTCGACTACCACGGTATGAGCCTTGTCTCTCTAGCTGTTGACTACTGTGCCAAGATTCTTGGCCCTCCACTTGCTCACTCCCATAGCCAGATTCTTGAGCTTCAGTTTGCTCTATTTCTGTCTCTTCAGGAAAAACAATCTCCTGTTCAGAGCACGCTCGAGAAGACTTTTGGCTTTGTATAGGCTGTTCACCGATAGGCTGCTGACTGCTACGTCGTGATTCCTGGCCCAGGAGCCGAGGGCTGCTACAGCAGGACTGTTCCCTAAGAGATGTCGCACTGCCTTTCAAGCTACTAGAGATGTCTGTCTGCTGGCTTTGGTCCATCAATTCTCTTCGCTGAAAAACGCTCACTTTGCTATCTGTCTGCAGAGCCTCGTCCAGCACATCTTTACCTGAAATGGTTCTCTTTATAACTTCCTGCTCCATTACTGGCACAGTGCCCCCACCTCCCTGGGGTTGGATCATTTCACCGTTATTCTCCTCATTAGTTTCATCATTGTGTTTCTGCTCTTCAACACCTAGCACGGCCTCATTCCCAGGGACTACCTGGTCTAGTGTGAGTTCAGAGTCATCCATTCTTCCTTTTACCTACAGGCTACTAAATTAGTTGTTGAGGCCCCGAGGTAGCAGTCCTTGCAGATTTGGCAAGCCAGATCTCACCCGCTTGTCTTGTTCCCTTCTTCTGGGCCAATCTCCACTTTTCTTTTAAAAGGCTACAAATAAAGGAAACATGAGAGCTACCTTGTCTGATCCAGCTTCATGGGGGTTGTTTTATTCTTTTCATCTGGACTGTTGCTTGTAAATAGGTTGTATCATTGTCTAGGTAGTTGGTAGACCTTTCTGTGTTTCGTAATTCTATTTACAGCCAGCTGGAATCATGGCCCTGATGTCAAAGCAATAGCTCTGGATTAGTTGGTCATCAACTCTCTCCCTGTGGTGGTTCTCCTGTTCTCGCTCCAACTGCCTTTGTTCTAGAAGCTTCAGCAGGTGGTCTATGACATCAATGGACGTTCTGCTCTAGCCATTGATCTTATTATAGCAGAGGAAGGCCTAAGGCCGGGACATAGGTACAGAGTTCTTCATTTTTGCCATTCAAGCACAGAAACTAAAGCCTTAGCTGATCTACCTTCTAAGATGTATCACAATCTGACTCCTGCAGAGATTGACTTTATGAGGAGGTAACTAACAACCACTTCAGTTAGCAGAACTCTTAAAGTGTGGTGTTAAGATGATTCAGTTCTTTAGATATTACTTAAGGTTGGTGAGCTTGCGGAATGAAAGGTTGGTTACCTATTTATTTATTTTATTAGATTTATATCCCACCTTTTTTCCTCCTTAAGGCAACTAAAGTGGCATACATAATCCTTCTTCTCTCCATTTTATCCTCACAACAACAACCATGTGAAATAGGTTGGGTTGACAGTCTGTGAGTGGCCCAAAGTCACCCAGTGGATTTTTCCTCCTCAAGGAACCCAAGGCAATGTACACAATCCTCCTCCTCCTCTCCATTTTAGGTGGAGCTTCTGCTCCTCGGTCTCAACTTAGTTGGACTGAAGAAAGTTTTCGCAGCCCCAGATGGCATCAAGCAGAGCTCAGAGTCTGAGTCAGTTCCTCCTCCTTGATCCCAGTCACGTTTTTTCCCTTATGAACTGGAGTGGGGGAACCCACCTCACATAAGGGCAATAGGTGTCCCTCTTTATTCCTCTACTTTCCTTTTCCTTGCATACATATATTTTATTTTAAATATCAGCTTTAGATTGTAATCCAGCAGGTAATACTATCAT
Organism: Anniella stebbinsi; assembly: GCA_029215795.1. Taxonomy (NCBI): domain Eukaryota; kingdom Metazoa; phylum Chordata; class Lepidosauria; order Squamata; family Anniellidae; genus Anniella; species Anniella stebbinsi. The sequence goes on from JARDYH010000001.1 coordinate 370,128,848, forward strand.
TTAACTTTTGTACGATAGACATAAGAACATAAGAAGAGCCCTTCTGGATCAGACCAAGGGTTCATCTAGTCCAGCACTCTGTTCACACAGTAGTCATCCAGCTGTTGACCAGGGACCAACAAAGCAGGACATAGTGCAATGGCACCCTCCCACCCATGTTCCCCAGCAAGTGGTGCACACAGACTTACTGCCCCGGATCCTGGAGGTAGCCCATAGCCATCAGGGCTATTAGCCATTGATAGCCTTCTCTTCCAGGAATGTATCCAACCCCCTTTTAAAACCATCCAAATTGGTGGCCATCGCTACATCTTGTGGTAGTGAATTCCATAATTTAACTATGTGCTGTGTGAAGAAGTCCTTCCTTTTTTTTGCCCTGAATCTCCCACCAATCAGCTTCATGGGATGACCCCAGGTTCTAGTAATTTGAGGGAGAAAAATGTCTCCCTATCTACATTCGCCACACCATGCATAATTTTATTTATTTATTTACTTACTGCATTTCTATACCGCCCAATAGCTGAAACTCTCTGGGCGGTTTACAAAAATTAAAACCATAAAAACCATTCAAAATATAAAACGACAGCATAAAAACATAATTTAAAATACAGTATCAAAGCACAACCAGGATAAAAACCGAGCAGCCATGCAGCAATTAATAGGGATTGAAAATACAAATTTAAACAGCAAGATTAAAAATTAAACGAAGAACTGTTAAAACACTGTGAAAATAAAAAGGTCTTCACCTGGCGTCTAAAGGAGTATAATGTAGGTGCCAGGCGAACCTCTCTGGGTAGCTCATTCCACAGCTGCGGTGCCACAGCAGAGAAGGCCCTCCTCCTGGTAGCCACCTGTCTCACTTCCTTTGGCTGGGGCTCATGAAGAAGGCCCCCCGAGGATGATCTTAGGGTCCAGGCAGGTACATATGGGAGGAGGCATTCCTTCAGATAACCTGGCCCCAAGCCATTTAGGGCTTTGAATGTTAACACCAGCACTTTGAATTGGGCCTGGACCTGGATCAGCAGCCAGTGAAGTTGGAAAAGGACTGGCGTAATATGGTCTCATTGGCCAGTCCCTGTTAACAGTCTGGCTGCCCTGTTTTGTACCAGTTGAAGTTTCCGGACTGTTTTCAAAGGCAGCCCCACGTATAATGTATTGCAGTAATCCAGACAAGAGGTTATCAGAGCGTGGATAACTGTAGCTAGGCTATCTCTGTCCAGATAAGGGTGCAGTTGGTATATCAGCCTAAGCTGATAAAAGGTGCTCCTTGCCACTGAGTTCACCTGTGCCTCAAATGACAGTTCTGGATCCAGGAGCACCCCCAAACTATGGACCCGATCCTTTAGGGGGAATGCAACCCCCTCCAGAACAGGGTGAACATCACCTAGCCGGACAGACGAACCACCCACAAACACTTCCTCCACCTTGTCTGGATTGAGTCTCAGTTTATTGGCCCTCATCCAGTCTATTACCATGCCCAGGCACTGATTCAGAACAGCCACTGCCCCACCTGGGTTTGATGAAAAGGAGAGGTAGAGCTGGGTGTCATCCGCATATTGATGATACCTCAGCCCACATCTCCGGATAACCTCTCCCAGCAGTTTCATGTAATTTTGCACACCTCTATCAAGTCTCCCCTTACCCTCCTTTTTTCCAAGCTAAACAATCCCAGCTGTTGTAATAAATTACCATAATGACAATGCGGACACCCAAATAAACAGGAAGAAAAGGAGGTTGGCTTCACATGAACCCAGAAGCACCAGTAAAAAAAACACCGGAGACACGCAGCATTGCAATTGTTTAAATTAAATTCAAAACTGGAACAATAAATATTTATAACCGTACAAGGACCTGATGCACAGGATTATTAAAAAAAATGCATATAACACAAACTCAACAATAACAATATCTGGTTAACTTGATTCACTGTCCAATTAATAGATCTGGAACTCTACAAAACTCATGAAGGCTAAATTCAGTGGGTAGCCTGCAATTGATGAGGCAAATCATGCTGACCAGCAATGAAGTTCTAGGCCAGTCTTGACCAACCAGATGCCCTCCAAATGCATTGGACTGCATCTCCCTTAATTCCCACCCACCATGGCCAATGAGAATTTCCAGCCAGCAACTGGCCTGCAGAGGCACACAGCCTCTAATATTGGAAGCTATATATTGCCATCACGACTGGTAGCCATTGAGACCCTTATCTGCCAATTTACAATGGGTTGCTTCCTACAAGAACTGGGGTCGTTCAAGGATCTGCTTTAGAAGCAGGTGCTTTTCAACTTCTCATAAATGATCTGGATTTAGAGGTGAGCCTGTGATGCCATCCCTTTGGACCCCTTTTATTTCTCAACATGAATCAAACCAACCCTCTCCATTCTCCCCCTTTCCTTCACTGCTACCACCATAGAACACTGTGCCCTATATGTCAGGTACCCTAAGAAACATCCACTCCAGTTTATGAAACAGAAAGGACTTTCATTGTAAGGCTATGCAGTTTACAAAGCTGATGGTTTCATCATAGAATCATAGAATAGTAGAGTTGGAAGGGGCCTATAAAGCCATCGAATCCAACCCCTTGCTCAGTACAGGAAGCCCCCTTTAAAGCATGCCTGGCAGATGGCTGTCCAGCAAGTGTAGGAGAGCCCACAACCTCCCTAGGTCATTGGTAATTGGTTCCATTGTCGTACTGCTCTAACAGGAAGTTTTTCCTGATGTCCAGCTGGAATCTGTCTGCCTGTAACTTGAGCCCATTATTCCGTGTTCTGCACTCTGGGATGATCGAGAAGTGATCCTGGCCCTCCTCTGTGTGACAACCATTCAAGTATTTGAACAGCTATCATGTCTCCTCTCCATCTTCTCTTCTCCAGGCTAAACATGCCCAGTTCTTTCAGTCTCTCCTCATAGGGCTTTGTTTCCAGACCCCTGAGCATTCTTGTTGCCCTCCTCTGAACCCCTTCCAGCTTGTCTGCATCCTTCTTGAAGTTTGGTGCCCAGAACTGGACATAATATTCAAGATGAGGCCTAACCAATGCCGAATAGAGGGGAACCAGTACCTCGCACGATTTGGAAGCTATACATCTATTAATGCAGCCCAAAATAGCATTTGCTTTTTTTGCAGCCACGTCACACTGTTGGCTCATATTCAGCTTGTGATCTACAACAATGCCAAGATCCTTCTCGCTTGTAGTATTGCTGAGCCAAGTATCCCCTATCTTGTAGGAGACTTGATCAGTTTCAATATTTGTTTGGTTCAATACAGTTTCAAATGCAACCCTGACTATGCTACCCCTTAGACTACACTGTCTTCTCCCAGTTACTCTGTTTCCAAAATAATAAAAGACATTGTTCCTACTCTTGTTCTAGACCCTTTCACAGACAAACCCAGATTCTAGCTGACTCACTCTCTCCACATTCAATCTCTATTGATTCCCTTAACTCCTTCCTCTCACTGCTAACTACCAATCCAGACCTTTGAACCACCAGCCAATCAGCATTCACCTCACATTCTTATTCACTAGCTCCCCCTCCACTTACCAACCTTGTATTCGAAGTCAACATAGCACTTACATCCCAAACAGCAAATATTGTTAAAACATTACAAATACTTACATTACATAGGCTGACCATATGAAAAGGAGGACAAGGCTCATGTAACTTTAACAGTTGTAGAGAAAAGGGAATTTCAGCCAGAGTCATTTGTATGCAATTAGTTCCTGGTGAAATTCTCTCTTCATCACAACTGTTAAAGTTGCAGGGGCCCTGCCTTCTTTTGTATAGGGTCACTCTAGTAGGGTGACCATATTTGGGAGACAAAAAAAGAGGACAAGCTGGGAGGGTGGGCAGGAAAGCAGCTTTCTTGGGCCTCTGGAAAGTGTGTCATTCCCCCTGCCTCCTTAAAGGCCCCAATTGGAGCAGAGGACGGGAAAGTGTGGCAATCCTGCCTCCACTGCTCCAATCGGGGCTTTTTCTATAATGTCTGGGAATGATACACTTTCCCCTTTAAGGCTGTGATTGGAGCAATGGGAGGGAAATGACCCGCCTCCAGAAAGCATATCATTCCCTCCCACCATGCTAACGGCAGCCTTAAAGGGGAAAGCGTGTCTTTCCAGGACATTGTAGAAAATTACCCAAAATCCCTCCTGACACCCAGGATAGAACAAAAACCAGGACAAATCCGGGGAAATCCTGACAGTTGGTCACCCTACACTCTAGTATAGTGCCTGCACCTTTAACTGTTGTGATGAAGAGGGAATTTCACCAGGAACTAATTGCATACAAATGGCACCGGCTGAAATTTCCCTTTCTCTGATAATCAACCTGAAGTCTGGTAAGGCTCCAGGCCTGGACGGAATTAGCACTAACCTGCTGAAGAGCGCCCCAGAGTGGTGGGCGTTGATCTTAGCGCCTTTTTTTACTAAGATAAATAACTCTGGTCATCTACCTTCTGTCTGGAGGAAAGCAGTGATAATCCCAATCTATAAGAAAGGTCCTAGAAGTGACCCAAGCAATTATAGACCAATCAGTTTGTTATCAGTGGTGGGCAAGGTCTACGCTAGCTACCTAAATATAAAATTGCGAGATTGGATTATGACAGAAACATCCTGGGGCAGGAACAGATCGGTTTCCAACCTGGGAGTTCCACCAACGACCATTGTTTGACTCTGCTTCACCTGGCTTTAAAATACACAAATACTAAAGGAGGGAAACTCTTTTGCGCCTTTATTGATCTTAAGGCTGCATTCGACTCGGTATCCCGAGCACGCCTTTGGCTGAAGTTAGAGAAACTTGAGACTGATGGTAGGCTCCTATATCTGATAAAATCTCTGTATTCTAATACCTCAGGCCAAGTACGCTGTGGATCCCAGGGACAGGTTACAGATGAATTCACCCTTTCACAAGGGGTTAGGCAGGGCTGTGTGCTGGCCCCAGCCCTCTTCAATCTATATCTTGCAGATCTTCCCTCTTGGCTTTCCTTAATTCAATCACATCCGCCCAAAATAGGTCACTCTAGGGTTAACTTACTCTTATATGCTGATGACGCGGTTTTGATATCCCAAACACGCCTAGGCCTTAATAGACTGTTAGATAGCTTTGCAGAATATTGTAATGTTAACAAACTGTCAATTAATTATCAAAAAACCAAAATCATGGTTTTTGCGAAGAAAAAAGTTAGATTCCCTTGGAGAATGGATGGGCAGAAAGTCGACCAGGTTGATGCCATTAAGTACTTAGGGATCTGGTTTCAGGAGAATTTGGGTTGGCAAAAGCACTTATCCTTTATTAAAGGAAAAGCTGAACAGACTCTGGGAGCGTTATGTCGCTTTTTTTATCAAAAGGGAGGTAGATTTTTACCATCAGCTATTAGAGTATTTAGAGCAAAATTAGTTGCCCAATTTTTATTCGGGGCACCAATCTGGTTCCCTCTCAACAAACGTTCGATAGAAGATATTCAGACATCCTATCTCTTATTTGGAACTCCTAGGTGTGTAGCGGGGGCGGTTCTTAATTTGGAAGCAGGTCTTTCCTCTTTGAGCTCTTTGGCATGGACCCATTCAATACAATTCTGGCTTAGACTCTATCATGGCCTTTCCCCAAATTCTTTAGTGTCCCAGGTTCTCTTGGACACTTATGTCTCCCAATGGGTGAAAGAGATAGCCCAGAAGATCCACTTGATAGGGCTTCCTCCTTTTGTTTTACTTAATTCGGACATCAGAGTAGCTAAGAGTCTCGTGAGCCAAAGACTGAAAGATATAGATCTTCAGGAGCTGAAGGGTAAGGCCCGCGGCCCATGTTCCCCACACTCTTTAGAGCTATTGAGAGAGGATGGCAAAGACGGAATGAACTATTTGAGATGGTTAACAGTGCCCAAATTTAGAAGAGCCTTCTCTCTAGCAAGATTTAATACCCTCCCTTCTAACTTACTGGTAGGAAGATTTAAGAAAACCCCTATCGAAGAGAGACTCTGTCCGTGTAATAATTTAGAGATGGAGTCGGTCGAACACATGTTGATTGGCCCCTTAATTGGCCCCTTAATTAAAGATTTAGCTGATAAGAACCCTCGCGAAATAGTAGTCTTTTTACTTCAGGGCAAAGACAAATATATTACAACCCAAGTAGCCAAATTTGTCCATAATATACTGGTCTGCAGAGCTCAAGTAGTTATATAAGATGTTCAGATTTAACGTACCCGTGAATATACTGTATAAATGCTACTTACTGTTTATCTGTTTTTCTGGCCTGTCGGCTGCAATAAAATTGATTGATTGAAGAGGGAATTTCACCAGGAACTAATTGCATACAAATGGCACCGGCTGAAATTTCCCTTTCTCTGCAACTGTTAAAGTTACATGAGCCCTGTCCTCCTTTTCATATGGTCAGCCTACATTATATATAACTGGCAACAAACAGTAAAACATCACCAAGCCATGAAGTGGCCAAGTTTGCAAATGATATTTAATTGTCATTAGCAAACCAGGGTGGTAAAAATAAAAAGCTCTAAAAGAATCACTCCAAAATCGGTGAACAGGCAATAAAATAGCAAAAGCAATTTGAGTAAGTAAGTGTAAAGTGATGCACGTTGGAGCAAACATTCCTAACTTCACAAATACTTGGAAGGAGTCTGATCTGGCTGTGACTGACTAGGAAAGGGATATTAGGGGTTATGTTGGATAGCTTAATGAAAACTGATCCAGTGCCCAACAGCTGTGAAAAAGGGAAATCCATGCAGAGGATTTTTAGGAAAGACTGAACATAAAACTTAACATTGTGCCTGGGAATGGATTGCAACTCCCATCAGCTCTAGCCAGCATAGCCAGTGGTGAGGGATGATGGGGATTGCAGTACAGCAACATCTGGAGGGCCACAAGTTTCCCAGCGCCATTTTGTACAAATCTATGGTGTGACCACACTTGAAATACTGCGCACAATTCAGATTGCTGCATCTCAAAAAGGATATTGTAGAGCTGGAGAAGTTGCAGAAACTACCATATGAGGAACGACTACAATGTTTTGGGCTTTTAGTTTAGAAGAAAAAAAAAGGCAAGAAAGAGGAAACACTATGACACTATGAATTGCGCGAGGGAAGTTCATATTTTTTCTCCTTGTCTCAAAATAATAGAACCCAGGGCCATCCAATGAAGCTGAACAGTATGAGGTTTGGGACAGACAAAGACAAGTACATTTTCACAGAGAGTGCATACTTAAACTATGGAATTTGCTATCACAAGATGTGGTGAAGGCCACCAACTCCAATGGCTTTAAAAGGGGATCAGACAAATTCATTGAGGATCCGGCTATTCATTGTTGCCTCCAGCATTGCCTCTGAATACCAGCTGCTAGGGAAGAGCAGCATGAGAAGCCTAATAATAATAATAATAATAATAATAATAATATACTGGGACAGAACAATTCATAAGGACAAGACAGTACCTTGCAACTGACCAGACATAATGTTCATAGACAAAAAAGAAAAACACACCTACCTCATCGACATAGCAATACCAAATGACAAAAATGTTGTTGAAAAGGAAGAAGAAAAGAGAGACAAATATACACCACTGGCCATGGAGGTCATAGACCTATGGCAACAGGAAAAGGTCACAAATATCCCATCAGTCACCTCAGTCACCGGCATCCCATCAAAAAAATATACAGAAAACTTCCAGGAACTGGGCCTACCAGAATACATCCACACCAACCTCCAGAAAGCAGTCATACTTAAAACATGCTCAATTGTCAGGAAATTCCTGAATCTGTAAAAGACAGCATGACCTGGCAAAGCCCGTCATGTCCGTCTAGAAAAACTGCCATGAGTGAGAAAGATATGATGATGATGATAATAATAATAATTCTTACCTGCCTCTCCCTTTGGATCGAGGCGGGGAACAACATTAGTACAACAATACAATATAAATCAAATATATAAAATTAATTAAAAGAGCATATAAAACCAATACAATATCAAGATAACAATCAAGACATGCTATTGCCCCTGAGTCCCTGCTTGCAGGGTTCTCATAGGCCAGGAGCAAGCAGACTTCAGGCATGGGGGATCTCCTTTGTTTTGATTGGAACTCACTGCAGTTCACCAACCCAAGCCAGGTGCAAAAGCAGTACAGAATCTGGAGGGCAGGAATTTGGTGTGCTGTTTATTTGTACCAGAACTGAACAGAACTCATTGTTCTGACTCATAAAATTCCACCCCTAGCTGAAGAACCAGGAGTGGATTTTTAATGGAAAGAATCAGCAAGGATTTCTCCCGCTTAATAGCAAGAAATAAATTACTCCCTCTCCCCCAAGTTATATTGCTTGAAAGGAAGAAAACTTGAATAGTGGGTAGTTTTCATTTCATGAGTATAATTTAGGGTAAGAAGAAAGCAATTTTGTTGTTGCTATTAAAACAGTTGGGAGAAGCCCTTGCTGATCTACTGTAAATCACCCAAATCTACCAGTAGTTTCCAATCTATTTTCTGCCCACTGGTTGACTATTGTGGGGAACAGTTAGGCCTTTAGTTTACCCCAGCAAGTCTGCTTTTATTTCTTTTATCATGTTCTTATGAAGGTTTTGAGGAAATGGGTTTACTCAGGGTTACAGACCTATTTGGCAGTGAATCAAATTAACCAGGGATTTTCCTATGACTTCATAAGATTTATTTGATTGGTAGTACCCCACCTTTCTACCAAAGAATGGCACTAAGTGCATTTTGTTTTGGAATATCTGGTGGATCAGATGATCCTTGTACATTTTTAAACAGGGCCCGATTAGTTGCTATCCCTTCCTGCAATCACTCCATGAAAACATTTAAAGGCAGGTTGCAAGCTGGCTCCTTCCCGGTGAGTTTTTGTTGCTGCTGGAGCAGTCCTCACCCAAAGGGTTTTTTTTTTTTGTTTTTTTTTGCAGTCCCGGGATGGTGGGGGCCTGTTCTCCGAAGAGGTAAGGGGCGGGAACTCTGCTAGCAAGCCTGCAGGAATCACTGGACTACCACATTCACTACCCCAAGATGTAGTCACGGCCACCAATTTGGATGGCTTTCAAAGGGGCTTGGATACATTCCTGGAGGAGGAGGAGGAGGAGGAGGAGGAGGAGAAGGCTATCCACGGCTACTTGTCCTGATGGCTGTGTGCTACCTCCGATGTCAGAGGCAGTGAGCCCATGCACACCAGTTGCTGGGGTACATAGGTGGATGGATGGGTGCTATTGCACCCTCTCTTCCTTGTGGGTCCCTGGTCAACAGCTGGTTAGCCACTGTGTGAACGGGGTACTGGGCTGGATGGGCCCTCCTTCCGATCCAGCAGGGCTCTTCTTACGTCCGTATGACCTTCCCCGGCTTGCTACATGCATGCTCAGAGCTGCTCCCGGCGAAGCAACCCCGCCCGCCTCCATCGGCGTGGGGGGCGTGGCTGCAGCGCTTAAACAGAAGCGGGACGCGCGAGGAACAGGAGGAGGAACTGTCGTGGCCACGCCCCTTCTCCTCCTGGGATGGGCGTCCTGCCGCGCTCTCCTCCTCCCCCCCTGGCCGGCCGGCCTGCCTTTCCCCGCCCGGGCCGCTAGAGGGCGAAGCGGCGCCGCGGCCGGCCGGCTTGCCCGCCTGCCTGGCAGCCACCCGAGCGAGGCCGGCCGCTGCGCCTGCGCGGTGCGTCTGGGACGGAGGCGGCCGCGGCCCAGGCTAGGCAAAGCGGAGCGGCGGCGCCTGCTGCGGCTTGCGGCGGGGCCGGCGGCCGGAGGGACGCGGATGTGACCGCGGCTGGCAGCGCCGGCGGGAAGGGCCGGGGAGGGGGCGAACAGCGTCCCTCTCCGCCCCCCTCCCTCATCCATCCCGGGGCTGAGCGGCTGAGGGGACGCGAGAGGAAGGCCGACCCAGGGCTATGCAGCCGCCCCCCTATGAGTTCCTCAGCGAGGAGAACGGGCAGAAATGGCGGGGGCTCCTCGTGCCGGCCCTGCGCAAGGTCAGTCGGTGCCTCCTTCCCGGCAGGCGGCGGCGGCGGCGGCGGCCCGTCACGGGCGCGCTCCCGCTCCCCGCTCGCTCGACGTCGCGCGCCTCTCCAAAGCGGGGAGGGGGCTCCCTCGGTCCCCCCCCGGCGGCGGCGGCGGCGGCGGCGGCGGGACCCTCCCCTCCCCTCCTGCCAATCAACCAAGTGCTCCCCCTTCCCCCCCCGCATGCCTCAGAGTTTACCTCACGTAAAAGGTCCCCCGGGGACCTCCCCCTCCCCCCTGCCGCCTGGGAACGCCCCCTTCCTCAGCTTCCTCCAATGAGCCGGCCCCGCCTCAGCCCCCCTCCCCTCCGCCAAGTGCTCCCCATTCTCCCTCAGGCCCTCAGCCAGCCTCGATTAAGAGCGCTTCCCTCCCCCTCCCGGCCTGCAGGTGACACCTGAATGGCTGCCATCCCTCCTCCAAGCACCCGAGTTCCTTCCGCCAGCTCCCCAGCCCAAAGTGCCCCCCCCCACCCCTGACCTGGTAACCCACACGGTGGCCAACCACCCCTTTCCCAACTTCTCTTCTGCGGTTCTGCCCCAGTCGTTTGAACCCCTCCCAGTTCCTCTCCGAAAGGCCCTCCCGTAAGCACTGGCCGTTCCCTTCCTTCGGTTGCGTTTCCCGGCTTCTAAACCAAGTGCTTCCTGTTCTCCCTCCAGCTCATGTCGGACATCTTCCCCATATCTTCAGTCCCGTTGTGCTTGAGAGGGTGTGTCGCTCCGCAGGCACCCTGTGAGAGTCCCACAATCACACGTGTGTGTGTGTTTCCACCATTCCTTCCTCCAGTACAGCAGCCTCCTTGTGCATCCTTTCATGCACCCTTTATCCCATGGTTATCACTGCATCACATATTCTTTTTTCCTAAATAAGGAGCAAATGGTGGGATTTCGGGGGAGGGAGAGGATGCTAATCACCATACTGGAAAGGTGGTAATCCCTTACTATATATATATATCACATGTGTGCATGCTCCTCTGCACCCCCATGTCCATAAATGTGCAAGTTGCCCGTTGTCATCATTACAGACATCAAAACACGCTGTGCCAGCCTTCCCCAACTTGATGCCCTCCTGACATTTTGGATTCGACTCTCATCAGTTCCTCCCAGCAGGGTCAGGCATCTTGTGAATTGTGGTCCGAAACGTCTGGAGGGTATCAGGATGGTAAAAGCTGCACTGTGCTATATATCAGCCTCTGCCTCTATGTTATGGCCTCCATTGTTGTATTTGCATGATATTCTGCTTGCCTGTGGTTATAATTACTTATCTCCAACACGTGCTTTTGGAAAAATGTGCCGTTGCTGCTGTTATGCAGCCACAAGTATGTATTTGTGTCTGTATGCGTGTCTCCACCATTCCTTGCATGTGTAACCCCATTCCCATCACTGCACATGTGCCTTTTCCCACTTTTCATACACATTGCCCTTGTTACTTACAATTCTCACTTAACTTCTGCTGTATGCACCCCCCCCCCTTAACATGCTGTTATCAAAACACCCTCAATCAACATATCCTATATACACTCAAATCATACCAGGGTGTTCCCAGTTAAGCACACTTTCACTCTCTCCCTTGCATGGACACCCTTGCCATATCTGTCTCCACTGTCTGTTCATAAACAAACCAATCATAGAATGGTAGAATTGGAAGGGGCCTATAAGCCATCGAGTCCAGCCCCCTGCTCAATGCAGGAATCCACCTTAAAGATCCCTGACAGATGGCTGTCCAGCTGCCTCTTGAAGGCCTCTATTGTGGGAGAGCCCACCACCTCCCTAGGCAATTGGTTCCATTGTCGTACTGCTCTAACAGGAAGTTTTCCTGATGTCCAGCCGGAATCTGGCTTCCTGTCACTTGAGCCCATTGTTCAGTGTCCTGCACTCTGGGTTGATCGAGAAGGGATCTTGGCCCTCCTCTGTGTGATAACCTTTCAAGTCCTTGAAGAGTGCTATCATGTCTGTTACTAGTGTAGTAGTTGGTATAGTCCAGTCATTGACTTGACCCTCTGCCAGCCATCTTGATCTGAACAATGCTTTTCCACATTTTTGTTGTGAAGGTGCTCGAGTAAGCCTTTTTATGTGTGGCAGTCTCTGGATGTATTCTGCAGCTCCCAGCACTCCAGAGCAGAAGGGAACATAACCTCAGTGCCTAAATTCTCTTCTGACTAGCGTGTGTTTGAGAGAGAAAGGCAGGGCAGAAATTGAGCTTTACTTGTGTTGCTTGGTGCTGACTCTGTTGGAAGCAAGATATTCGGGGCTGCTCAGGACTAGTGTAACAGTTGGTATAGTCCAGTCATTGACATGACCCTCTCTACCAGTTATGGGGAATGTGTGTGTGGCCGTACAGAGGTAGTTGCATTGCCATCATCCCTCACGCTTGGCTATGCTGGCCAGAGCTGATAGGAGTTGAGGGCGGGATCTAATGCTGCCATTCTGCTGACAGAATTGTTTCTGTCAGTGGAACCATGGCAGGGGCAACTCCCCCCTATCCCTTGCAGCCCCCCTCCACGTGTCCTCCAAACCTGCTTGGAGAGCTTGGAAGCCCTCCAGAGCAGGCTTTCAAGCGGTGTGAAGGGCTGTAAGGAAGAGGGAAAGAAAGTCCTGCTGCTATTTTCTTTATTTTAAACTGATTTCAATCTCTAGCATATGAATATAATACCCGTGAGAGAAAATTCTTATAGGAAGGTGATTTCTACCTTCGTTAATTTTGTGAGGATTAGTTTACATGGACAAATAGAATGGATGTTGTAGAGCCAAAAATTGCTTCTACTAGATTAAAGTGTTCGAGGTTTCTTCTGCTCTTGCCACACCCCTAAATCAAGCACATTGCATTTGCATGAATATATGCAGTGTTTTTCTCTTTTAAGCACTAATTTACATAGGGTAGTAGTGGTAGAGAAGAAGCAAAAAGCTCCCCTCACCACCAAAACAAAGGATGTGCTTCTCATTTTCAAGAAAAAACTGTCCCTTTTTTGTTGCGGAGCCACTGAATTTCAGTGGCAAAGTACCGCTTTTCCCCGTTGCATTATCAGGTGTTCGGTACATTGTGCAAGCGTTGGTTTGCGCTAGCAGAATGTCATTAGTGTTGGGAAATGGTTGGATGCTACTAATAGTATGTTTCTCCTTTCCATTTAAAGGGTGAGTTGCACAGGCAAGTGGTATTGTGACAGCTACAGCTGTTTGTAGGATTGTAAAAGTATGTGCGAGGGACAGAGTAGAAGATGAGGGGACGTTTAGTACATCATTAAAGATTTGTTTAAAATAAATCAGTAGGTGTTTAATAAAATGTCCTTTAAAAATTAATCCATATAATTTGCAAATAAGTTGCTACCTGTAGTTGCTGGGCATGTCTTACTCCTCCATCTGTATTCTGCTGCATGGTTACTGGGGGGTGGGGGGGAACACACCGTGTTGAGGCTTCAAATGTGTTGTAGAGTTGAGCTTTTAATTTACACTTGTAGATGGATTTTTGAAATAATATTTACATCCTGCTTTTCCTTTGGGTATTTCAAAGCAGCTGATGTGAGGCTCCCAGGAAATCTCTAAACCAGGCACTCATCAGACTGAGACATGATTAGCTTTAACAGTAAGCATCATGTGTCCTCAGCCCATCTTGTAGAGAGGTTCAGTAGTGACCAGTTAGCATATGTCAGCTGAAATAATTTCTTTCTTGGTAGAAGGCTCAATAAACAGAAGGCAGTGTTTCCTTTTGTCATTCACACAGCTACAGTGCCTTCGCATCAGCTGAGAACTTTAGCTTAGAACTTACACCTGCTATTTTCCAGGAGGCACAACGTTTGGATAGACATGATAAGACCCTTTCTCAGCAGAGAAGCGCACAGATCACATTGCCCTATTAATCGTTTGTCATTATCAAATACCATACAGCATTTTTAAACATGAAACTGGGGGCTGTGAAGTCCATTGATTTGTTTATTTCTTTATTGCATTTCTATACCGCCCAATAGCTGAAGCTCTTTAGGCCGTTTACACACATGCCACTAAAAGCCAAAATGCAACCGTTAATTCTTCCACGCTAAAATAGCTGAAGAAGTAGTTTTACTCGTTTTTGAGGATGAATTGGCTATTCACAAGCATGAAGTGCCGCGGATGTCCGAGTAACGCTGCAGTTTTATGCCCACTCACCGGGGAATAAAGTCCATTGAGCTTCTACTTCTGAGTAAGCTTGCACAGGATTACTCTTATCAAAGAGGAGCAGACCAAAAAGATAAGCTGATTCATCAAAATATTTACAAAAGTTATTGCAGACACAGTTTAACTAATAACAGACTCTGAGGTTTCATTAGGCATGCTCTTCCACTGCAGATATGTTAGAAGTTTTCAGTTCAGTTCCTCAGTTTTGCTTTCTCTAAGCCTACACCAAGTATGTGTTCAGGGTGACCAGATAAAATCCAGGTCAGGGCTCATGTAACCTTAACAGTTGTAGAGAAAAGGGAATTTCAACCAGTGTCATTTGTTTGCAATTAGTTCCTGGTGAAATTCCCTCTTCATCACAACAGTTAAAGTTGCAGGGACCCTGCCTTCTTTTGTATATGGTCACTCTAGTATAGTGCCTGCACCTTTAACTGTTGTGATGAAGAGGGAATATCACCAGGAACTAATTGCATACAAATGATACTGGCTGAAATTCCCTTTTCTCTACAACTGTTAAAGTTACGGTACATGAGCCCAGACCTGGATTTTATCTGGTCAGCCTAGTGTTCACTTACATTTAACCTATCAAACAGTTAAATAATACATTGGAATCTGCTCACACCAGGGAAAAAATGTACCCCATGCAGAGCCTTTCATTCCTGAACCCTAAAATCTAATAGCTGCACAAGCTTAGTACTAAGCAGATGGCAAGACTACAGGTGGGTGGAGAAGTTCATCAGGGTTAAACCATGCAAATAAGGGAGCATGGGAGAGGCACAATGGATTTTCCCAGCACGAAATACAAATCAGTAGCATGTCCTGGGGGAAAGGAAGAAGTGTGTTTGTTTGTTTATTTATTTATTTATTTGTTGCATTTCTATACCGCCCAATAGCCAAAGCTGTCTGGGCAGTTCACAAAAATTAAAACCATGAAAACCTGTCAAAATATAAAACAGTATAAAAACGTAATATAAAATACAGTATAAAAGCACAACTAGGGTAAAACTGAGCAGCCATGCAGAAATTAATATAGATTTAAAATAGAAATTTAAACAGCAAGGTTAAAAATTAAGCTGATGAACTGTTAAAATACTGAGAAAATAAAAAGGTCTTCACCTGGCGTCTAAAGGAGTATAATGTAGGTGCCAGGCAAACCTCTCTAGGGAGCTCATTCCACAGCTGGAGTGCCACAGCAGAGAAGGTCTTCCTCCTGGTAGCCACCTGCCTCACTTCCTTTGGCAGGGGCTCACAGAGAAAGACCCCTGAGGATGATCTTAGGGTCTGGGCAGGTACATATAGGAGGAGGCGTTCCTTCAGATAACCTGGCCCCAAGCCTTTTAGGGCTTTGAATGTTAATACCAGCACTTTGAATCGGGACCGGACCTCCCTTAAGTTAACAACTTAAGGAAGAAGTGGATGTCATCGAAGTTGCTAGGTTAGTAATTAACTACACCTGACTTCCAAGTGTGATAATTTTGGGTTAAATATCTTATGTTCATAATCTAAATTGCTGTTATGTTGTTCCCAATGGTTTGTTTGAAGGAAAGATCAGGGCTGATTGCTTTAAGACAGGGATGGGGGAACATGTCCCCCCCCCCCCCCCGATTTTGTTGGACTGCATCTCCAATTTGGAAGCAGCATAGCCGAAGGTGTGGGATGATGAGAGCTATAGTCCATTATCTTCTGGGGTGGAGGGCACACGTTACCCATCCCTGCTTCAAGAGTTTCTCAGAAAAAAATAAATAACTCTTATATTTGTTCTAATGTGAGAGCTTTCAAAATAAGTACTCTGTGCTCTGGCCAGTGTGTGTTGGACCTCTAGATTCCCTGTGTCTCCACTGGTATGTACTTGCTTGGACCCTTAGCTCATCTTTGGAGGCCGTCCTATGGGAGCCCACGCCAAAGAAAGCTTGGCAAGTGGCTACAAGAGAGAGGGCCTTCTCGGTGGTGGCACGCCACTTATAGAATGTCCTCCTCAAAGATTTGCCTGGTGCTTACACTGTTATTTTTTCAGCGCCAGGCAAGGACCTTTCTTTAGAGACCTAGTTCTATATTTTTATGGCTATTTTTCTATTCCTGTGTTGTTTGGCGTGTACTGTGTTTTATTCTTTTCAATATTCATATTTTATTTTATATTTGTAGCTGTTTGTATGGCATTTTACTCTGTTAGCTGTTTGTAATTTGCCCAGAGAACGCTGGTTACTGGGTAGATTAAATAAATAAATATATCTGAAAGAGGAAAACTGCTGAATTCATTCCAATTTTTTAGAACAAGGAAAATAGTGAAAGGTTCCCTGTTAAACATACTGCTGAATGATGTGTGATTCTTTAGCAGTGTTTCCGCATCACTTTCACAGATCGGGGCTTTAGACAGAGATAAAGAAGGAGGTGGGATTCGGCTTTTAGTTAACTGAGTAAAAGTTGGTCTTTATCACTTTACATAAGCATTCAGTTTTGACATTTTATTTGGGGGTATGCAGAAGAAATGAAGCTCTTGAAATGATGGCCAAAACTATGTTGTCAGTATCTCTGTGCCACCTTCAGTCTGCCTTCTACTTGAATAAAACAAACAAAAATATTTGTTCAGGTTCAACAGCAAGTCCATCCCAACCTTTCAGCCAAGGAAGATTCCCTCTACTACATCGAGGAGTTAATCCTTCAACTGCTAAACAAGCTATGCATTGCGCAGCCACGGACTTTTCAAGATGTAGAGGTATGAATGGTAATATATGTAAGGGAAAAAACAGGTGTTTCCTCACAAAACAATGCTGGTAGAAGAAAGAGGAACTGAAAAACCTCTACTATAATCTAAGCTGAATCATGGCAAGAGCAAGCCTGCTGGAGAGAGTGTTCTGATTTCCTAAACAAACAAAATAGATACCCAAACTCACGCTAGTGCAGATATTGCAACTCATGGTTGTGCAGTGCAGTTCCAGCCCCATGGGTTTAAGAGCAGGGCAGCAATAGCCTTCTATGGCAGCAGTGTATTAATCAGGATTGTCAGGTATACGCTACTGTCTACAGTGAGCATAAAGAGAGTAATGGGAGGGTGTAGAACTTGAGAGCTTCTTTGCTTTGAAAATTAACTAAATCTTTGTGTTCAGTGGGCTGTATTTAATAGCTGTGCATTACTGGGATTTAACATATTGGAGAAACTGCTTTTCTGCTGTCACAAATGAACCTGTGGAAGGTCTGTGATGGACAATACACATTTTCTTGACCTCTGATGATGTGCTAAGTTCATGGCACCGTGCTGCTTCCCACTCAAGCAGGAAAAGCTCGGGAAAGAGTTTTGAAAAACAATTTGAGAGAAGAACATGCTGTGGGAACTAAAGACTGTTTGGAGGGGAAGGGTACTGCCTCAAAGAAATAAATCCAATGCTGTTGTGCTGATTGAAATAAATCGTGTGTGTATGTGTGTGCATGTTTTTTTTTTGAGAGTCCGGCAACTGTTTTCAACTCTCTTTCACAGGAGCGAGTTCAAAAGACCTTTCCTCACCCAATTGACAAGTGGGCAATTGCAGACGCCCAGTCTGCTATTGAGAAGCGAAAGCGAAGAAACCCTCTCCTGTTGCCTGTGGACAAAATACATCCTTTATTAAAGGTATGTTACATAAAGGGCTACCAACTGGCTGCAATCCAGTACACCTTTACTTGGATATAAGTCCCATTAAACTCCATAGGTTTAGTTCCCAATAGACATGCATAGAAATGCACTGTTAATATGTCTATTCCTCAGTGAGGAAGCACAATCAGCTCCAATTGCAATATTTTAAAATAGGCTTCCCTCTTGCTTAGTGGTTTTACTGCCCCAAAGTGAAACAGGGAAAGAGGATGTTGGAAGGGACGGAAAGGCCATCAAACTCTCTGTCCTACTTGCAGAGGCTAGGGCTGCAATATCCCCTTCCTGGGCAGGTGATGGGTGTTCTACAGTATGAGTGGCTGCTATTTCTTTATGGCAGCATTCATGCTTGGTCCCTGCTCCTTTTATATGCATACTCTGAAGCTGTGCCAGTGCCATCTTTTCCCCCAGCCACCTGTCTACCTTTGCACATATGAGAGCAGAATACATGTGATTTTGTACACATTCTTTTTGTGTTAACTTTCAGGAGGTTCTTGGTTATAAAATAGATTATCACGTCTCCCTTTACATTGTGGCTGTTCTGGAATATATTTCTGCTGACATCTTAAAACTGGCTGGCAATTATGTTTTCAATATACGGCACTTTGAGATCTCCCAGCAAGATATTAAAGTATCTATGTGTGCTGATAAGGTAAGGTGCCATGGGAATTCAGGGCTTGTCCAAGCACTTCATACGCATCCAGATTAATTACGTGTTTGAAATTATTAATCATTTTTTGTTGCTGCTTAATAATTGGCATCTTGCCATGATTTTTTAAAAATCATCCCATTTCATTTGTAAGTACAAAACCAGAATCTACCCAAAAGCTATTGTGAACTCTTTCCCCCCACAAAATATTAATTTAGCCAAAGCAGTGTTGAATTCGATGGTTATTGATAAGGACATAACTTCATATTTAATAAGGGGACATTTGATCATGTATAAAATGTGTCTTCTTTCTTAGGTGTTGATGGATATGTTTGATCAGGATGACATTGGCTTGGTTTCTCTCTGTGAAGAAGAGCCCTCTTCTTCTGGTGAACTCAACTATTATGATCTTGTCAGGACTGAAATTGCAGATGAAAGACAGTATTTACGGGAGCTGAATCTGATCATAAAAGTATTCCGAGAAGCTTTCCTGTCCAACAGAAAGTTGTTTGCACCTAATGTAAGTCAGTCTTTTATCATGCTGACTGTTCTGAGTTTAAACCCCTGTGCACTTTGAGCCACGATTAGCAAAACTGATAAAGTGGAAAACATTTTCCTCCAAACTTATTCCGAGGAACAGGAAGGGTATACAGTTTTTAAGGAGGAGAAAATTTAGTTAGGATGAGCTATAGGGTGACCAGATGGAAAAGAGGACAGGGCTCCTGCAGCTTTAACTGTTGTGATAAAAAAGAGGGAATTTCACCAGGTGTTGCATGCATACAAATGACACCTGCTGTAATTCCCTTTTCTATAAAACTGTTAAAGATACAGAACTCTGTCCTCCTTTCCATATGGTCACCCTAATGAGCTAGGCCTAAGAACTCGTGCTTTGCCAGTAAATGAATGTGGGTGGGGACTTACTCATGCTAACATAAGAGCTGTGCCTTGGGTCTTGAAGAGGCCACCTGGTTTCCCTCTTGAAAGAAATGGTTTTTAAAAATAACATTTTTTAAAGGAATTCTTCCTTTCTCCAGTGACCCATGGCAGCTTACGTCATTCTGATACAACAGTAAAAACTAGTGGTGAAAAATTAATGTTTAAAAGCCACGATTGAAACCCAAGCATACGGTGCATTTGCAAACAGGAATGAAATTCTCATATACTCCTAAAAACAACAACAAAAAAACAACAACAAAAAACCCAATTCCATCAAAGACTGGACAATGGAACAAAAGATACCTGACAATCAGCGAAACATAGATGGAAAAGATTTAACAAAATCCATGCATCCTTAATTTCTATTATGAAATTGTTGCTTTTTTCCCACTTAAGAAAGAAGTGGTATATGAAGGAAGGACTCATCTACAGTTCATAATGAACTGGGGGCTCATGGAAATAGATATTCTGTGGGATAGTCATATAGGCTGTATCCAATACTTCTACTGTGCTCCCACTTGAACTGTTGCGCAAACAGGATCCTCCACTCACACGAAAGAAAGCTAGCAGTTCAAAAAGTAGCCCTGGAAAAAAAGTTAAAATGTTTGTTTCCAGATTGGGGTGGGTCAGCAGAGCTTCCCTCTGCACACTCCGCTGAACTACCCCATCCTGAAAACAATTGCTTCTGTTCATTTTAGGTTGTTTTTAGGATCGCTAGCACTCCATTGTGTTAGAGGTTGGTCCCGCAGATGCATGGGCAGACATGGATACTGCACATAGGCTATTCAAATGCTGTGAGTTGCATGGTACTCTTACAGTCTGAAATGACCTGTGATGTTTTCCTCAATCTCCCCTCCGTTTAGTTGAAATCCCTGCACAATTTTTTAATCAAACAGCTGAACGTTTAAATGAAAATAGAGAGTGACACACGTTTCGGTCGGTTCTCTTTTCCTCAGGACATTGACATGATTTTTAGCAACATCTCAGATATCCATGAATTGACAGTGAAGCTCTTGGGATTAATTGAAGACACCGTGGAAATGACAGATGAAAGCAGTCCTCACCCCCTGGCTGGCAGCTGTTTTGAGGATCTCGCAGAGGTGAGTTGGCAAAGCTATTTAGTCTTTTATGCTGGTGAGTGTGGCTAGTTCGACGCTCTTGCGGCATTAGAATGTATTTCTCCTGCAGTGGAGGAGAATAACATACGCTGTTCACCCATTAAATGCAGGTTCCTTTGCCTAATTCACTAGATATAAATGGATATGTAATTGCGGGTAAGTGCTTGAAAAATGTAATGTATATATGCATGTAAGCCTTAAAATCCTCTTACTTGGAAAGACTCCAAACTGTTAACCGTCCGCTCCTTCAGTGTTTGCTTGAATTTAAGAGATACAGTAGAAGAAAGATATGTTATGGTGGATTAACCGGATAAGGTGCATACACCCTGGACTTCTTTCCATAATGAAGGCATCAGTGGTGTGTCCAGCTAATGGGTCATATTCTGTAATGGCATCTTTTGTCACATTTATCTGCAAAAATATGCCCATAGAAAAATCCATTGATTAAATGGTTTGCTTGCTGCTTCTCTTAAGTAATTGCCTTTTTTGGTTTCTGACGTGCTGATAGGTTGTAAGAGGAAAACATGCAAATCTTTGGTCATGGTTCCCCTTCTTTTCCCCAGTTTACTAAAATAAGTCCTGATAAAATAGACTGTGGGCCTGTTCAGACAGCACGCTACGCTATGCTTAGTCTGCTAACCCTTTTGCAGCAAATGGTTAGTGAGCGTGTTTAAACCATGGTTATGTAGCCACCATGGTTAGGAATGGTTCACATGGCATGCTAAGTCATAATGTTTAGCTCAAAATGCTTAACCACCGTGGCTTAATATGTTGTCTGAACAGGGTCAGTGGCTCAATTCAGAAGTTTAATGGTTGGGAATACCCTCTCCTCTCACACATGAGTTCCTTCCCCCGCTTCTTAGTTTTTGCTAACCTTATTTATCAATGACATTCAGTTTGGAAAATCTACGATTTAGTGACGTTCCTTCAAACTATGGTTTGAAGTGCGTTTCAAACAGTAGTTTGAGATTAGTGCTAAGCATGGTTTGCCAGCGTAGACATCATTGCAAACTGTGGTTTATGAAAACATGAAATAGCTGGGAGAATACTTGTACAAAGTAGGAGGAGAGAGTACATGAGTTACAGCGATGTTCCCAGTCTCCAAAGCATCATTTCTCATTGCCTGAATTGAGCATATGTAAGATGGATGTTCTCAACCATCATCTGTATAATTAACAAATGATGAAGGCGCTGTGATGCCTTGAGGTTATTTGTGTCCTGTGCACATCATGGCCAACTTTTTTTTTTCTACATTATCCACTCATGTTTGGACAATATTCCTATTAGTTAAAGGGGTTTATCCAGCTTGTTTGTTGTTCTACCTAACTTGGATGCTGTTTTTTAAAGACTTTCACATCGTTAAGTAATGTTGACATTATCCAATCCAGGTCAGCCTTCAAGAGACACTAACCAAAATAGGCAATGTGGTGTTTCGTCACCCACATATAAATAGAATTATTATACGTCCCCTGTATAATTGGCATTTTCTCCAGATAATGTGCATTTTACCTTGGAATGCTTACTTTCTTTTCCTAGGAACAAGCCTTTGACCCATATGAGACCTTGTCTCAGGACATCCTTTCACCCCAATATCATGAGCATTTTAATAACTTGATGGCCAAACCTGCTGTTGCTCTACACTTCCAGGTAGGAGTGTGTGTATGTATTTATTTAGTATGTCCTGCCTACCTTTCAGCCAAATTATTCTCAAGTCAGTTTACAATAAATTGTAATACAAAAAAAACCCCAGAACACACTCACACCAGCCCTTAATCCACTGAGGGGAGGGACTTTGGTTCAGCGGACACATGTCTTGTATGCAGAAGGTCCCAGGTTCAAGCACTGACATCTCCAGATAGGGTTGGAGAAATTCTGCCATCAACTCTGGAAAGCCGTTGCTGCCAGTCAGTGTTGACAATACCAAGCTAGATGGACTGATAGTCTGCAGCTACCCATGTTTGTATGTCTAATGCAGGGATGGGGAACCTCTGGTCCATTTTGTAGAGGGAGGGCCTCGAGAAGGGCTGAGCCACAGGAGATAGGCGACGGAGGGGTAAAGCTGGTGCCTTGTGGCTTTCACTCCGCCTGGATTTCTCTACCTACAGAAAGCCCAGGTAGAGCGAAGCCAGCTCCCTAACTGAGGCACCGGTTGGAGGAGCTCCAGCCGGCACTTCCGCGAAGGACCTGATGACTTGGGGGGGGCACTCATTTGGCCCATGGGGGAATCTAGGGGAGGGCAGTTTGGTTCCCGGACCCAAATTGGTTCCCCAATCCTGTTGTAATGGATAGGGTACTTATTATTATTGTTGTTGTTATTATTATTATTATTATTATTATTATTTTATTTATGATTGCATTTATGTCCCGCCTTTTTTTCCTCCAAGGAACCCAAGGTGGCGTACATAATCCTCTCCATTTTATCCTCACAACAACAACCCTGTGAGGTAGGTTGGGCTGAGAGTCTGTGACTGGCCCAAAGTCACCCAGTGAGCTTCCATGGCCGAGTGGGGACTAGAACCCAGATCTCCCGACTCCCAGTCCAATACCTCAGCCACTATGCCACACTGCCTCTCTTATCATGCTTTGTTTTGGTTCTGCAGCGCCAGAGCAACTGGCAGTAGGATTCAAGTATTCTTTCTCTAGGGAGCAGGGCAGCAAGGCAGCTGGTTTAGATGTTCAGAAAACCATTCTGATTTGCTTTACCACCATGGTACATTCATTAAACCTCTCCCAAAGACCAGGAAGCAACTTAATCAGAAGGCCTTGGAGGGATCTATGGCTGGTATCGTCGACGATCCTGTAGAAGCCCTGGTCAATAGATGGAATCAAGTCCTAACTAGGGCTATCGACACGATCGCCCCCAAACGTCCTCTCCGACCCGCTTCTAATAGGGCGCCCTGGTATACAGAAGATCTCAGGGAGTTGAAGTGGAAAGGACGACGACTGGAGTGCCGATGGCGGAAAACTCGACTTATATCCGATAAGACACGACATAGAGAACATCTTCGTTCCTATGGGGTGGCAATACGTGCAGCGAAGAAAGCTTTCTTCTCTGCACGCATTGCGTCTGCGAATTCATGTCCAGCAGAACTGTTCAGGGTGGTGAGGGGTCTAACCCGGGCACCCTCCCCCCTGAACCTGATTTTAGAGCCTTCGGTAGTTCGCTGTGATGCCTTTAACGATAATTTCACAGATAAAATCTCTCGGATAAGAGCCGACTTAGATGCCATCGTTATAGCAGAGGCTGACAATGGAGTGTCCAGCAACTCCGCGAGTAGAATTACACTGGATCAGTTTCAGTTGGTGAGTACCGAGGACGTGGACAAGCTGCTTGGTTGAGTGAGGAGGACGACTTGCCCTCTTGATCCCTGTCCTTGGCTGGTCGCCCAGGGAGGAGATGCAGTTAGATCACAAGTACAATATATTATTAATGCATCTCTCAGGGAGGGGAGTTTTCCATCATGTTTAAAAGAAGCGGTAGTACAACCGCTTCTAAAAAAGCCCTCTCTGGATCCTCTGGACTTTAATAACTACAGGCCAGTATCAAATCTTCTATTCTTGGGCAAGGTGATCGAGAGGGCAGTTGCCTTCCAACTGCAAGCAGTTTTGTATGATACAGATTTTCTAGACCCATTTCAAACTGGCTTCAGGGCAGGATATGGAGTTGAGACTGCTATGGTCGCCTTAGTGGATGATCTACGCTTAAGTATTGACAGGGGGAGTGTGTTCCTGTTAATGCTTCTGGACCTCTCAGTGGCTTTCGATACCATCGACCATGGTATCCTTCTGGAATGCCTGAGGGGATTGGGACTCGGGGGCACTGTGCTTCAGTGGTTCCGGTCCTACCTCTCGGGCAGGTTCCAGATGGTGATGCTTGGGGATAGTTTCTCTTCAAAGAAGGAGCAGTTATGTGGTGTACCACAAGGTGCCATCCTTTCCCCAGTGCTGTTTAACATATACATGAAACCGCTGGGAGAGATCATCCGGAGGCATGGGGCGGGGTGCTATCAGTATGCTGATGACACCCAAATATATTTCTCTATGCCTTTGACAACAGCGTTAGCTAAGGATAGTGTGTCTCCTCTGAATGAATGCTTGGAGGCTGGATGAGGAAAAACAAACTGAAGCTGAATCCAGACAAGACGGAGGTGCTTACTGTCAAGGGCCACAACCTGGGTTTGGAGGTGTGTCAACCAGTTCTGGATGGAGTTACACTCCCCCTGAAAGGCTGTGTTCGAAGCTTGGGGGTGCTCCTGTATCCGTCGCACCAAATGACAGCTCAGATAGATGCGACTGCCAGGAGTGCCTACTATCAGCTTCGGCTGATACGCCAGCTGCGCCCCTTCCTAGAGTTGGAAGACCTAAAATCAGTAGTGCATGCGCTGGTAACTTCGAGGCTCGACTTCTGCAATGCGTTGTACATTGGGCTACCTCTGTGCCTAGTCCGGAAACTTCAACTAGTTCAAAATATGGCAGCCAGGTTGGTCACTGGTACATCTAGGGGTGACCACATTACACCTCTTTTAAAATCTCTTCACTGGCTGCCAGTTTCCGGGCGAAGTACAAAGTGTTGGTTATTACCTTTAAAGCCCTAAATGGTTTGGGTCCAGGTTACCTACGGGATCACCTTCTCCCATGCAATCCGCTCCGCACGCTCAGATCCTCTGGGAATAATTTACTACAGTCAACAAGAACTAGACAGACAACCGTTACCCAGAGGACCTTCTCTTCTGCCGCTCCCAGATTGTGGAATGACCTGCCGGGAGAGATTCGCCAACTCAACGGTCTTCAGAAATTTAAAAGACCTATAAAGACTGATCTCTTCTGGCAGGCCTACCCAGATGAATTTTAAAGTGTTTTATTGGTGTTTTATTGGTATTTTAATGATGTATTGGTTTTAGGTGTTTTAATTAGTTTTGTATTTTGTTTTTGGTGCTGTTCCCAGCCTCGATCCGTTGGGAGAGGCGGGTAATAAATAAATATTATTATTATTAATCATAAAAGAGTACAATTGTGAAAATCAACTGAGTTCTATTCTACGCTCTGAAATAAGTCTTGTCTTTTATTTATTTTTATTCAGTCAATTGCTGATGGTTTTAAAGAAGCAGTACAGTATGTCCTTCCACGGCTCATGTTGGTTCCTGTTTATCATTGTTTGCACTACTTTGAATTATTACAGGTAAGCAAATGCTTTTCAAACTGTTATGACGTAACTATTCAGAGATCTTGCTTTTGTCATTTTAAAACATATTAGTGGGCTACGAGAATTTAGTTTAAAATGAAACCTTTCAAAAGGCTACGCACCTCCAGTCATCCCTCTCCTGAGCCAAACTTTAGTGCATGTTCGCTACTGACCTGGTTTGCATGTAATGAATACCCATTGGCTTTTAAACAGGGGGGTTGTCGTGCATGCGTGGGAATGGCAGCAAGCCCACCTCTTCCATTTCTATTGCATAAGCCATGAATGGCTCCTTCGTAGGTTGTGGAGCGTGACATATAACTTTGGACTGCTAAGTTATTTAGGAGCGAAACAACCCAGCGGTTAACCATTGTTGGGCTAATTGCTGGGTTGTTTAAGCTTAAACAGCCCACCAGTCTGGGTTTCCTCATCATGCCTACAATGTACAGAGGAGCCAGTCATGGGTTGTGAGGTAAAAGAGGAAGAGGTTCATGCACAACAACCCATCTGTTGTCATTGCATGTGAGCAGCCCCGCTATGTGCTTTGTATTTTTCTCTCTGTTTCTGATTTTGAAGAAAGTAAGACTAGAGGCAGAAGAATGTCCTCCTCAAAGCTAAAATTCCAGTGCCATGTCCTACAGGAATATAATAAGAATAACATCTACAGGTTATCCGGAGATGTGGGCTGAGGTGTTATCAATATGCAGATGACACCCAGCTCAACTCTCCTTTTCATCAAACCCAGGTGAGGCAGTGGCTGTTCTGAATCAGTGCCTGGGCAAGGTGATAGACTGGATGAGGGCCAACAAACTGAGACTCGGTCCTGACAAGACAGAGGTACTGTTAGCGGGTGGTTCATCTGCCCGGCTAGGTCATGATCAAGCTGTTCTGGAGGTGGTTGCACTCCCCCTAAAGGATCGGGTTCATAGTTTGGGGGTGCTCTTGGATCCTTTTATCATCTTAGGCTGATATACCAACTGCGCCCTTATCTGGATAGAGATAACCTAGCTACAGTTAACCATGCTCTGATAACCTCTCATCTGGATTACTGCAATGCGTTATACGTGGGGCTGCCTTTGAAAACAGTCCGGAAACTACAGCTGGTACAAAACAGGGCAGCCAGATTGTTAACGGGGACTGGCCAACGAGACCATATTACGCCAGTCCTTTTCCAACTTCACTGGCTGCCGATCCAGGTCCGGGCCCAATTCAAAGTGCTGGTAATAACATTTAAAGCCCTAAACGGCTTGGGGCCAGGTTATCTAAAGGAACGCCTCCTCCCATATGTACCTGCCCAGACCCTAAGATAATCTACAGGGGTCCTTCTCTGTGAGCCCCTGCCAAAGGAAGTGAGGCAGGTGGCTACCAGGAGGAGGGCCTTTTCTGCTGTGGCACCTTGGCTGTGGAATGAGCTCCCTAGAGAGGTTCGCATGGCCACCTACATTATACTCTTTTCAATGCCAGTTGAAGACCTTTTTATTCTTTCAGAATCTTGACAGTTTGTCATCTTAGTCTTTTAACTTTGCTGTTTTAAATCTGTATTTTAAATCTGTAGAAATCTCTGCGTTGCTGCTCGGTTTTATCCTGGTTGTTCTTTCATATTGTACTTTTATATTGTGTTTTTATACTGTTGCTTGTCTTATACGTTGAATTGTACTTTGTGGTTTTAATTTTTGTGAACTGCCCAGAAAGCTTTGGCTATTGGGCAGTACGGAAATGCAATAAATAAATAAATAAATAAATAAATAATAGTCCAATGTAAGAGAATGGACAGCCTCTAGCCAAAGTTGCATAATTATAGTTCTGGGTTTGCTGTTACTCAAAAGCTTTCATTTTCACCATTGCAATTGCTTTTAAATCTTGTTTCCCTCTCAGTAGATGCTGTGATTTGAAATGGATTTGTGATGTGTGCAGGAGGAAGTGAATAATTCATTGGAATGCCCAACATTCAGTGACTTAACTTCAAGGAATGTTCCATATCATGACTGCTTAGAGTTTTGTCATTGAATTGTATGAGACCCAATGTATGGTTTTATCCAGTCTCCTGCTGTAAAACAGGGTATCCTACCAGGCGTCTTCCATTGCTGAGCTGGTCTTTCGGTCACATTTTCCTTGGCCCTGCTTTCTCCTCTTAAGTTTTTGGAGGAATTTGATGCAGTATTTAGGGTGACCAGATAAAATCCAGGTCAGGGCTCCTGTAACTTTAACAGTTGTAGAGCAAAGGGAATTTCAGCCAGTGTCATTTGTATGCAATTAGTTCCTGGTGAAATTCCCTCTTCATCACAACTGTTAAAGTTGCAGGGGCCCTGCCTTCTTTTGTATCTGGTCACTCTAGTATAGTGCCTGCAGCTTTAACTGTTGTGATGAAGAGGGAATTTCACCAGGAACTAATTGCATACAAATGACACTGGCTGAAATTCCCTTTTCTCTGCAACTGTTAAAGTTACATGAGCCCTGACCTGGATTTTATCTGGTCAGCCTAGCAGTATTATCCTTTCTGAGATCATTATGAATTATTTAAAAGTCTCATATAACCTCCTCACCCCCCGATACTGTTTCTCCAGGTTAAACACCCCTAATTCCTTCCATCGTTCTTCATATGATTTGTCTTTTAGAGTTGGCCTACACATTTACCATCTGGCAAGACTGTACATGCACTGGGCCCATGGGCCTATGTGGCTCCCCCAACTCCTGAGATGGTATAACTAGGGACATGAGGGCTATGCAGGTATTATGGTTCAGCCCACTGATCCTTTCATCTCAAAAAAGGGGGGCAGGATTGCAGAAAATGCAGACACATTTAGCCACAAGTACGTTGGGTGAAAGGAAGGAATTGGAGATGGCAGAGTTGTTCTAGCTGTTTACCTGAAATAGTCTCGGATTTTAGAAAACGAGAAACAATATATTAGAAGCTTGAAATGGAGCAAAATTGCATGGGCCTTTATGAAGCTCAGCTATCACCTTTCTCCTAAAATTCAGTCATCCTTTATAAGGAATTTTAAAATGCAGGATGAGAAAAGCCAAGCTCTGAGATCTGAATATGTTAATCAAAAGTAAACAAATCTGCAGATGTTTATTTCATATAATATTGTCTGCTTCCGTGATTAAAGTTGTGATTTGGGGTGGGTGGGAATGGAAAGTATATATTATCACATGTCCTTGTCTACAAATGTATATATATATATACGTGTGTTGAGATCTGTTACCAAAAGTCACAGCGCGCTATGGCTGGGATTAAGGCGCCTCGATGGGGAAAAGAGTACAGAGACAACGAGCCAGAATTTAGGGTACGCAAATATGCAATTTATTTTTAAAAATAGAATAAGTACATGAACAGCCTTCAGATGGAATTAGTGGCAGTTATCTCTTTAAATCTATAGAGAAGATAGGCGGCAGGGAAAGACCTTCCTGAGAAGGTGTGCAATTGATGTAGATGGCAGGGAAGGGAAACCTATGCCAAATAGGGAGGAGGAGGTGATAGGAATAACAAGAGGACAAATTCAACACTTGTAGGACAATCCTGCCATTGTCTGGAATATGTATAGCCTTGATTTTCATGATCATGCTAGTCATTCTTGGTCACTTGCCTTTTCTGATAATGTAGATTAGTGCAACGATGACCAAGTGGTAAAAAGCGCTCGTTTTATTCAACGGTAGTGGTTTGGACTGGTCATCTTGGAAGGTCCTGTGCAGCTTGGATTTTCGTTATTTGTTATTGAAATATTTATATAAATGCTTTTCCCCACTCAATGATCGCTCCGGCCTGATGAACTTAAATGTCTTTACCCTTTCAGCAATTGCAAGAATGCAGTGAAGACCAGGAAGATTGCGAATGCTTGAAGCAAGCCATCACAGCTCTCCTGAATCTCCAGTGTAGCATGGAACGTATATATAACAAGCACTCACCTCGACGACGCCCTGGGTAAGACAATTAGCCCTAGGGTGGACTGAGCAGCAGCTGAAGCCTTAAGGGACAGTAGCAGGTAGGGGGAGTTTGGAGGGGGAGGCAGAGAGCGTCGAGGCAGTTGTGGCTGTGACGGAGTCATCCTAACGCAATTTCTCTTCCTTCCTGACACACTGACTGGGTTCTCACGATCAAGGAGGGAAGACAAGCCACTGTGACTTATTTTCCCTCCCCGTGTGTGCCAACTGCCAGCCGCCTAATTAGCATAATTACCCTTTGCCAGGCGCAGGTTGTTGTGCTGTCTGAATCCAGCAAGGGTGGCTGGCTGAGGGTGGTTTACAAACCACCTTGAAAACCCTAGAACATGCAATGGGTTTCAGGGTGGTTTGTAAATCATCCCAACCCATGCACAGGGCTGAATGGGACAGAGTGAACGGGGTGCCTGCACCGGCAGTAGTTGCCCTGTCCCGTTCAACCACTTTCCTTTTTCCTCACCTTTGGGAAGTTTTTCACCAATCTAATGTGTGTGTTTGTTTTTTTAAAAAAATATATACTATAGAGAGATTTGCACAAATTCACAACGCAGTAAGCCCAGCAGTAATTGC
Organism: Anniella stebbinsi; assembly: GCA_029215795.1. Classification (NCBI taxonomy): domain Eukaryota; kingdom Metazoa; phylum Chordata; class Lepidosauria; order Squamata; family Anniellidae; genus Anniella; species Anniella stebbinsi. The sequence continues at coordinate 370,158,982 of JARDYH010000001.1, forward strand.
TCCAAGAAGGAGCCACAATGGGATCGGGGAGTCGATAACTCTCATTTGTCAACCTCATCCTCTTGCTATTACACCTTCAACTGACACCTGTCACTTTCCTCCCCCTTTTGACGCTCCCCTGAACTCTAACAGAGGTGGCTGAATACAACAGAGTGATGGGGGCAGGCAGCTGTAGTGACTGCTGGTGCAGGTAGATAGTCGGGGAAGCGTCAGAAGGAGGGAGAAAATGGACAGGTGTCAATTCAAGGCGTAATAGTGAGAGGACGAAGTTGACAAATGGGAGTTATTGGCTCTCCCCCTGCCCCCCCCCCCCCGCCAATCACGGCTCCTTTTCAGAGCAGTTACTTCACTCACAGCCTTTTTTCGATTCTTCTCCCAGTCCTTCTCAAGGGTGCACAGGCTTTCCTACCCACTATGTGTAGTTCAGTCACTTTGTCAATTTCATTGCACATTTCCTACTCCACTTCTTGACAGCTTTGGGAGTTTGCTGTCAAGGGAAGCACTGGAGGTGGAGTAGGTAATACACAAAGAAACTGACAAATCCTCATCCTCATCCTCATCATTTATTACATTTATATACTGCTCCGTAGCAGAAGCTGTCTGAGAGGTTTACAAAAATTAAGTGACTGTATTACTGTAGACTACACATAGTGGATAGGCGAATCCACACACTTGCGAACAACAGAAACATTTAATTACGAATCCATTTGTGTACTGCTGAATCATGGGGGGTGGGGAAAGGTTGCAAACGAAGTAAGTGCTCCAGCGATCGGAGTGGGAAGGAAGTGGGGGAAGCTTCCTGCCATAGAGAGCAGGAAATGAAGGGTTGCCACGCAAAGGACACTGGGATATGTGGAGGGAGCGGGCTGGAGGACTGAGGGGGAAAGAAGCCAAGCATCTGTGAGGCCGATCATCTGGTAGCAGCAACATGGGTGGTTCAGCGAGCTACAAACCCACTGCAGCTTATTCCCAGGGTAGCTTAGTGTGACCTATGAACTCACCTAATGTATTAAAAAAAACCGTTTTGTAAATGTACACATCAAGGGTATGTACACAAGTGGGAACTGTGTGTAGCTCCTTATCAAGCATACATTCAGTGGCAAACTCGGCTATATAGCCGATGTGCAACATCTGTGATGCCTCTGTTAGTCTAGGTTGGATGTGGTTCCTTGGTTTTACTTCGATGTGTTTTTTTAAAATTGTCTTTGCGGTGTTAGCTGGGCAAGAGGTGTATTTAAACCAAAGCACATAGCCTAACTTAAACCTTGTTCATTTTTCCAGCTCATAACCCCCAATACTGGAAATAATGTAATCTAATAAAAGTATGTATTTTAGGGAACCGGTGTTTTGGTTCTACAACCGCCAAGTAAGAAGCAAGCACCTGGCCATTAAAAAAATGAACGAGATCCAGAAAAACATAGATGGCTGGGAAGGCAAAGATATTGGTCAGTGCTGCAATGAATTCATCATGGAAGGAACGTTGGCAAGAGTAGGAGCCAAACATGAACGGCACGTATTTCTCTTTGATGGCCTAATGATCAGCTGCAAAGCCAACCATGGACAGTCCCGGCTTCCAGGCTACAGTAACGCAGAGTACCGGCTCAAGGAAAGAATCATAATGAGGAAAGTCCATATAATTGACAAAGATGACACGTGCGAATACAAGAATGCTTTTGAATTGGTCCCTAAGGATGAGAACAGCTTCATCTTCGCAGCCAAGTCTGCCGAAGAAAAGAACAACTGGATGGCAGCATTGATTTCCCTCCAATATCGCAGCACCCTGGACCGGATGTTGGACGCGGTGCTGTTGCAGGAAGAGAATGAGCAGCCCCTGCGACTCCCCGGCCCAAGTGTCTATCACTTTGCGGTGGAAGACTCTGAGGAAAACATTGTTTTTGAGGACAACCTTCAGAGCAGGAATGGCATTCCCATTATCAAAGGCGGAACTGTGGTGAAGCTCATTGAAAGGCTGACTTACCACATGTATGCAGGTATCTGGTTTTCCTATTTGTCAGATGTATCGCAACTTTCATTGCATTGCTGGCTGATGGAAAAGGAACAGCTATTAAGTGAAACGCAGTTAGAGAGCTTTAATTTGGGGCCGTGTTAATCTTACTCCTATTTGCCTTTCTAGATCCCAATTTTGTACGTACTTTTCTTACCACGTACCGCTCCTTTTGTAAGCCGCAAGAACTGCTACGTTTGTTGATAGAACGGTAAGTGGAAAACTTGCCCAATCGTTTTATGATTATTTTGCTTTTACGTTTACAATGTGAAATGGCCATTTTGGAGGTGTTTGCAATAAGTTTAAGTATTGGCACGTTCAATTTGGAGCAGTCTGTTCTAACGGATTTTCCAAATCCTTTTCTCTTCACCAGAGTCCCTTGAGTGCGTAATTAAATAATGCTTTTTTTAACAGGCTTGTGTGGTCTGGCAATATAATGCTGAAACACGTTGGACGTATTGAAAATAGAATGTGTATTGAAGAAATGAGGGTGTTGAAGGTTGATTTTCTCTTGCAAAAAAAAATAAAATAGTGGCAAGAAGGGAGGGGCTAAATTTGGCCTGTGCTCAACTCAGTTTTGTTGAACTCGTTTGGATCTTAGTTTTTCAGTTTATAAAATTTCCTGGCATTGAAGAAAGACTTAAAAATGGGACGGGAGGGAGAGAGAGGGAGTTGCAGGAATCTGATCGAGAGTTTTAATGTGATTTTGTGAGACAGGCTGTTAAAAAGCAATTGTATCAATGCTAAGACTCATCCTAGCTGACAAATGATTTTTCGCTCCAGCAGCAAAATGGCACGAGACAAGAGTAAAGATATTCTTAATGTTACTAGTGTAAAGCCCATGTTGCCATGAATGCTAGTATTCCTGTTGGTTTTGCGCCCCCCCCCCAAATTTTCCTCACCACAAAGGGGAAAATGTGGCTCCTAAATAATGAATATTATGTAGGGCAACGAGGATGATTAGGGGTCTGGAAACAAAGCCCTATGAGGAGAGATTGAAAGAACTGGGCATTTTTCTCCTGGAGAAGATTGAGGGGAGAGATAATAGCACTTTTCATATACTTGAAAGGCTGTCACACAGAGGAGGGCCAGGATCTCTTCTCGATCATCCCAGAGCAGGACATGGAATAATGGGCTCAAGTTACAGGAAGCCAGATTCCGGCTGGACACCAGGAAAAACTTCCTGACTGTTAAAGCAATGGAACCAATGACCTAGGGATGTGGTGGGCTCTCCCACACTAGAGGCCTTCAAGAGGCAGCTGGACAACCATCTCTCAGGGATGCTTTAAGGTGGATTCCTGCACTGAGCAGGAGGTTGGACTCGATGGCCTTAGAGGCCCCTTCCAACTCTACCATTCTATGATTCTATGATCCTCTCTGAAATGTGCGTGCAGTGTTGCTCCTCCCCCTCTTGGGCACTTCTGTACCCTTCCCCGCTGACGGCGACATCCTAACCACATTTCTGCACCTAGAGCCCTCCTTTACTTTCCACTGATTGGCTGGGCAGGGTTGTCCGTCATCCTGCTGGCATTGGGGCTACCTGTCGTATTACAACAGTTTTTAGTCTGGGACTTTAGCCAAACCCCTTATCAAAGAATGTCCGGGACGGACGCCAGAACTTATTCGTTTGAAGGTTTTTATTTATACTCCAGAGATTAACCCCCTGGTCTGAGTCAAGTGCCGAACTTACACTGAAAGGCAGAGCAGTCCACAGCTCCGTTTCAGGATCTCAAAATCACTTTAAGAAGTCCACAAGGTCCATTTACCAAAGCAAGGTCACGTCAGAGATTCAGTCAGTCCAAATGTCGAAGCCGAAGGTCAAACCAGATATGAGCGGGGTCCAGGGTCAACAGTCACGCCGGTTGTTCAGTCTACAGGTTGCAAGCCAGAAGTATGTGGGAGTGTCAGGAGCCAAATACGTCGGTTGTTCCCAACGAAAACCTTGCTTTCTGTTTTCCCCTTTTATATTCACCTGAGCCTGTCCTCGCCCCTTTTCTACAGCTGTTCCACATTCCTTTGCAATCTCATTTAAGGCCTGCATCAGCTGTGCTCTGTTTTTTGCAATCTAATGCTGTGTCTTGTGGGACGCGCTTGCTCCGCATGCTTGAGCCTCCGCCTTTGTTGGGGAGTTACCGGACAAACCCCTTCAGGCCCAGAATCTTCCTCGTTGGAGACGGGGTGGAAGAGGGTGACTTTCCTGGGGCTCTTCAGAGGAACCTCCCTGCTGTTCCTCCGCCTCCGGTAAGTCCTGGGGAATGGGCGAGGCTGCAGTCTCGGCCACTTCTTCCTCCTCAGAGGAAGATTCTTCAGACTGCCTCATGACACTACCCTGCCTGGTTGGTGTGGAGAAGTTTAATTGCTATTATAAAATGAGCTTTGAACTTTTTCGAACTTACTTTTTCCGCACATCTACACTGCTGAAGCTTCAGTTTAAAACAAAAATGAGCAAAATTGGTCTGGTAGATCTTGAGTAAATAAGCCTTACATTATCATATTTTATATATTAGCATGTATATACCGCCTTATCTGCTAAAAAGCCATCATGGCAGTGTACAATATATGATAGTAGGCTCTAAGGAGAAAATACAGTGGCATTTGAAAAGAGACTCTCCCATTCCAAGGCTAAACAGCAGTTCTAGGACAATATCCAAAGCTGCCCTTGAGCTAGTGAGAATGACCGCTAGCAGCTGAAACTAGCCTTTCCAGAACAGAACAAGTCAGTGGAGTTTGCACAATGGAACTCCACTGATCTGTCATCTTCTGGAAGCACCACTTTCAGGGTTTGCTTTAGAAGGCACTAGCTTCCTGTTTGTCTAACGATTGTTCCCTCTAGCACAACCTAATGAGCGCTGGTGGACTTCCAGCTTTGGATACTGCCCATAGTGTTTAATCATTTTCAGCTAACAACTATAGAAATGATCCGTAAAAGTATAGCATTGTTCACTCATAACAAGTTTTTTTGGGTAATGATTCCCCAAATGTTCTGTTTTATAGCGTTTCTGTAATATTGGGAACTGCAGTCCATTTGTACAACACATAAACCCTGCTGATTATGTGTGCATTAAGACATCAGTTGTGGTCTTGCAAGCTAAAGATGGTACCTACAGTATGAGTCTCAGAGTCGAATCGTTTCTGGTGTAAAAAGAAGGATCCAACAGGACAAAGTGACTGTTGAGATCTTGAGGAAGTGGAATCTCTTTCACAGCTGTGTGGAAAGAGATAGAAAATCCTTACTAACTTTTGCTATTGAAAAAGTATTTGCTTGATGCAGGCCTACCCAGTTGAATTTTAAAATGCCTTTTAATAATGTATTAGTTTTATATGTTTATAATAATTCATTAGTTTTAATCAGTTTTATGTATTTTATGCTGTTTTGTATTTAATGTTGTTCCCTGCCTTGATTCAGAAGGAGAGGCAGGTAAGAAATAAATGTATTATTATTATTATTATTATTATTATTATTATAAAGTGGAAGATTAATGTTAGGACTGAATTAATAAATAGCAGGCTTTTTGCAGATTAGAGAATTTAGTACCTTAATCTGTCTTCAATTACTACACAATGCCGGCATATTAACTCTCCCATGCCCCAATTATGGACCAAAATGTGCTTTAAGGTAGTAGTTCTCCTTTAATTGTATTCTGTATCTACTCTAATTCATGCTTCAACTTCTTTTTATTACTAGATTTGAAATCCCAGATCCTGAGCCAACAGAAGCGGATAGACTGGCGGTAGAGAAAGGAGAACAGCCAATCAGTGCAGACCTTAAAAGGTTTCGCAAGGAATATGTCCAGCCAGTGCAACTCAGGTTTGCGCTTCCTTTTCTTTTTCAAGCTCTAGCTGTAATGTCAGGTGGGAGAACACAGAGGGGGATTACTGCATGCGAGACAATGCAAGACCTCTCTTCCCCCCCCCCCCCCCCCCGCTGGGCCAGTTATCAATTTGTAGATGCTTGACAACCAACTTTCAATAACTGAGGGCCTACAGTTTCTTCTGAATCCTGGGCTGCGCAGCTAGAGACAGTTTTTTGTGAACCATAGAGCTATTGGAATCCCTTCCCTCCATTTTATTGTTTAGAGACTTACTTTATATCGTTCATTCATTTGGGTGTTTTGCTATCTCACCCCCTTCCCCTTTCCCCCCCTTCTTTGTGAAATAAATCCTAGGTCTTGTTTTATAAGTTACTGGTATTTCTCCACCACCACCTCCTTTTCAGGGAGCAGGGGGGTCCTGGTGGGCTGGAGTCAGCATTTTCCTTCCTCTCCTATCCCATTACTATATGAAACCCGTTCCCATGGTTTCCACCACCCCACAGGGTTGCTGGTAGGGAAAGTGGAGTTACACTAAGTACTAGTAAAACTCCAAAGCTAATAGGGGAAACAGAAGATTTGCAGCTAGGTGGGTTGGAAGAATGCCATGCCATACTGTTCGGCCATATAAAAGAAAAAGAAATCCAGATTTCCCAATATTCAGTAGTCCAACCAGGACGTTTCAAATCACAGTCATACTAGGGGGTGGTCTTGGAGAAATGTTGCATTCCCCAGAAACAATATATAAGTAATCCAGAGCTGGGGAAATGCGATTTTTCTACAGTAGAATTGCAACTTTGAAGGAAGATTGGAAATCTCTATAAATTGATTAACTGGAAAGTCGCTGAAAACTGTCCGGGGCTCTAGAGACGAGTACATAAGATACTGGAAGTGTTATTGTGGCATTGTAGGGGAGACACAAGCCTTCACCAAAATTGGTGTAAAAATGTTGGTCTCACTTCCTCTGTGAAAGACAGGGGTATGGCCTTGGGAGTCGGGCATAGTAAGGACTTCTGAAATTGAGGAAATAATTTTGTAGCTTGCAAAATTATCTGTATTTCAAAAATCAGGAAATGCTATCCTCCACCCCTCTTACTTCATCATTGGTTGTGCAAGCTAAAATGATGGAATTTCTCCCTTCATCTCTCTCTCTTTTTTCCCTTTCTACTCCCAGGGTATTAAATGTGTTTCGGCACTGGGTGGAACACCATTTTTATGACTTTGAGAGAGATCAGGAACTACTTGATAGACTGGAAACCTTTATTTCCACTGTAAGAGGTATGTGGCTTGAGTTAGTCAGACTAATTCTGTTTAAACCAAATGCTCCACCTCAGTTGACTTGTAGATTATTGCCCGATTTCTCACATTTCGCTTTCTATGAAACCTTGAAAGTTCCTCTTGGGCTGTACTTACTCATGTCTGAGAAGAAAATGGTATTTATAAGTGGTACAAAGCCAGTTGAAATGTCAATTTCCTTTCTAATTCGCTTTCTGCTTTACAAAAGTGAAAGTATCGCACTGTACAGCCATGATTTGAATCTCTTTAGATTTGTGTCTTGCTTCTTCCAGAAAAGTACTTTAAACTATTTAAAGCACTGATATTTCACATGCAACTTTTTTCCTACCCAGGTGCAATGCCTTTGTAGGAAAACTGTGTACATTGCCATGTTTTCATTCAGCCCGCTAATGTGTGTGCAATTGCCAGATGTGAAGAAACGTGTGCAGTTTTCCTACATGGAAGGTATAGCTGTATAGGAAATAATCCCTGATTATTTGCGCACCTAAAGATGTAGCTCTTTGAAAGACCTTAGCTTGCATTCATATATTTAAAGAGTTTTTCCTGAGCTTATTCTGCAGAATTGGTAATATCACATCGGCATATTTTTCTTCATAGCTTAATGTATATGACAGGGTCCAGGGCCTCAAGCCAGGAGGGCCAGATCCAATCCGTTCCTCCCAAATGTTCACACCCCCCCCCCCATCCAATAAGTATTTCGTAGTTTCCCAGCTTTTGTGAAGTTTTTTTCCCCTTCTCAAAGGTTGAAATGTCTTCCAGGCAAATCCATGAAGAAGTGGGTAGAGTCCATCGCAAAGATTATCAGGAGGAAAAAGCAGGCTCATGCCAACGGCATTAGCCACAACATAACTTTTGAGAGCCCTCCGCCCCCAATTGAGTGGCATATTAGCCGCCAGTTTGAGACGTTTGACCTCATGACATTGCATCCCATAGAGATTGCCCGGCAGCTGACCCTCCTGGAATCTGATCTTTACAGGTAAAATGGCTGTTCTGTTGGGTGCTGATTACCTGCATCTCAGAATTTGAACTGCAAAGTGCTCCTCGCTTATCAGATTCATCGTGCAAACTCTTTTTAAATGGTATAGAGCAGCCTGATGACTGTGCTGAGTGTGCACAGATCAGCATCTGTCTGTTATTTATGTTATGCACCAGTAGGGTACAAAGAGCTACTGTTGCATAGTGGCTGAGAGATGGAGCAGTCAACCTTGAACTGAGTTGGGCTGGGGAAGGCCATGGTGGTAGATCACATACTTTATGGGAGTTCAATCCCTGATCATTCCGGTAGAAAGGATCTTGGGTAAAGAGGACTGGGAAAAACGTCTGCCTAGAATTTTTGAGAGCCGCTGCTAGTTAAAGTAGACAGCCTTGGTGCACACCCCGCCCTTGTGTTGCCAGATTTGGTGGGGGCAGGGAAATTACCTACCCACCCCCCATAACAAGACAGGTTTAATTCTACCAAGTACTAAAAGGGTCCGATTTAGCTTGCAAGCCTTTTAGGGCTCTGTAGCAGCAAAGCACCATATTTTTTCCCTAGAGTGCAGCCCATGGGAGGTCCCGAGAGGCAAAAATGACCCCCAGACCTCCCTCAATTGCCCATCCCTGAGCTAAGTGGATCAATGGCCTAATTAAGTTTAAGGCAGCTTCAACTTCATATGTCCATATGATCCAGGAAATCCCTGGTGGGACATGTCTGTGCCTGCCACCAAAATGTGGAATAAGTACTGAGCCACCTTGAAGATTACTGAGAAGATAAGTGGTTTGATCATTCTAAATTATTATATAAATGTTAAATATCATCTATAATTAAGCCCTACAAAACAGAACTAATGACCAATGATAGTGCATCCAGTTGATAGATTAAAAAAAAATCAACCTTGGTTGTTTTGTTTTGGAGTGCTATGTCATGCATGTCGCATCACCTATATATCAGTTTATAATTAAGCACTCAAACAATTGGCATTTCTGAAAGGATTAGAAGAAACATAAAAAAAAATCTAACACTCTGCTTGAGTTTGTTGATCCATTCCATATATATTATTTTTCTTGTATAAATGATACTATACAAAAGAGGACGATTGCTTTTATTGCCATTAAAAAAAAGATCTGGAATGATAGAATCAACAGAGCTCAAATTTAGAAGAATTGGGATAAGAATATAAGAAGAGCCCTGATGCTGGCTCAGACCAAGAGTCAATTTAGTCCAGCACTCTGTTCGTACAATGGCCAACTAACCCCAAGCAACAGCCCACAGTAACTGACCATGAGATCACAGTATCACGTCTCTAGGTTGCAGGTATCACCTGTATAGCATTAATGCCTGGACTCTCCCTCCCTGTATCTCATATTTTTTCCCTTTTCTTCCTCCCACCCCCACCCCAGGGCTGTCCAGCCATCTGAACTTGTTGGGAGTGTGTGGACAAAAGAAGATAAAGAAATTAACTCTCCAAATCTACTGAAAATGATTCGGCACACAACAAATCTGACGCTTTGGTTTGAAAAGTAAGTGGTGTATTTAAACCAAATAGGACTAGAAGATCCAGATCAAGCAGGGCAGGACTAGAGGCATCACTTATCTGCTGAGGGGGCGCTGTAATGAAAGGCTTAGAGGACACACCTGTAAGGAAGATAGTCAAGAACCTTATTGTCTCTCACCAACAAGAGCAAAATAGTCCTGACTCCATCCAGATATATAACTAAGTCCTATGCCACCTACTGGCTAAAATATATAATGGCATCATCCATGCAGGTCCTAACCTTTGAATTTATGAAATGGATTTTAAATATTCTCACTAGTTGTTAAGCCCACACCCTTCACAAGAGGGTATGAGAGGCACCACTACAAAACTGGTGCTCAGGTGAAGCTGTTGCCAGTATTGTGGGGACCTTGCTTTTTCCAGAGCAACCAATCCATGCTTGTTCCTGACTGTTCTTTGTACAATTGCCCTCTCATCAGGTGTGCTTATGAAAATTGTTTGCTAATTCTTTCCCCACTTCATTAGAAGCTTTTAAGCAGAGGCTGGATAGCCACCGATCTGGGATGTAATGGATTTCTTACACCTGCAGGGGATTAGACTAGATGGCCTTTGAGGTACCTTCCAGTTAAAAGATCCCTTTTAAAAGAAGTTGTGGGTGGGTTTTATGCACACCTTTTCTCAATTTCTCTGTAAAAAGCTTTCTTGTCATGTTCTCAAATTACATTTTAAACTTGGAGTTGAAAAGAGTTTTGTGGGGAAAACATTTTTTAAAGTATGCAAATAAAACTGGTAGGTGCATCCTTTTGGACAGCAGATCTGTTCTTCATTATGTTCTAGGGTGTTTTTTTGCACAATTATAAACCCAATGCATCATTATAAACCCAATGCTCCCTCCTTAATGTGTTTCCGGAGGCACACAAAAACTTTCTTATTCCGGCGGGCCTTTGGTGAATAATGTGGACCCCCATCTATGTTTTAAGACTTTTAATTTTAATATGTATTTTAAATGTTTACATGTTTTAATATTGAAACCTATTTATATTTGTAACTGTTGTATATCTCTTATTTATAGCATTTAACTGTGTATGTTTTAATTTTGTAAAGCCGCCTTGAGGCCCAGCATTGGGCATAAGGCGGGATATAAATAAAGATAATCATCATTATCATCATACTGTATCAGTATGGTGTAGTAGATAGAAATTGGAGTAGAACCAGAGTGACCCGAGTTCAAGGCACTGTTTGGCCGTGAAAGTCATTAGGCAAATCACTCAGCCGTGGCCTAACCATTCATCATGAAAATAAAGGAGGTATAATCCTTCTATATACCACCCTATGCTCCTTGGAGGAAGTGCAAGATACAAATGTGACAAACTTTAAAAAACATATCGCCATGTAAAAATGTATGCTGCTTCTCTCCCCCCACCCCCCAATCCCTTTTGTAAATTAGGTGTATAGTGGAAACTGAGAACTTCGAAGAGCGAGTGGCCGTGTTGAGCAGGATTATAGAAATCCTGCAGGTTTTCCAAGACTTGAATAATTTTAATGGTGTGCTGGAGATAGTCAGCGCAATGAATTCTGTCTCCGTGTACAGATTGGATCACACATTTGAGGTAAGTCTTGGAGGCTTGTTTTTAAACTACAGTTATACATATTTGATGGCAGCTGAAGCTCAGGGCAACTGTGCATGTTTTCATTCTGGGAAAGAACATGCAGAAAGTGAAGAGTAGAATTGCTTTGATAAAAAAGAGATTATCCCTCAAGGCAAAGCAAGAGATACTCTCGATAAGCATACTACATTTTCCACCAGGTTTTTAACCCCTGAAACCGGGTTAGTAGATTGTTAGAATGAGCTACACCCTTGCGTTATAAAATTCAGAGAGATCTTTTCATGGCTCCATTTTACTTCCTGTTCTGCCAAATTGAACCCTAGTGGATAAATAATTTGTTTTGATATTTTCTGTATTACGAACTTCTTTCTTGGGCTTTATATATGTGATATGGTTACCATTGCCGGTTTAAAATGTTTTACTATTGCCAGTTGCCCTATTGTCTTGCATCCTATATCTGGGGAATTAGATTTGGCAGACCATAGAGCTGACCATGGAACCAGGTTTGCCTAATAATAAAAAATGAAGTGACAAAGGGAATTAATTTATAGCAGCTTATATGATCCTATGTATGGCTTTGTTTTTCTCTCTTGTTAAATTAGGCACTGCAGGAGAGAAAAAAGAGAATTTTGGATGAAGCAGTAGAATTAAGTCAAGATCACTTTAAAAAATACCTTGCTAAGCTTAAGTCAATCAACCCACCCTGTGTGCCTTTCTTTGGTAAGTTACACTGCAGAAGCAAAACTAAGGGGCTATTTGCTGCATCAGGATTTCATATGTAAATAATAACTTTTTAGCTAAAAGGGGTCATATTACATTTACTATTTTTTCACTTTCTCATGGATGGACACAGTTGGATGCAACTCATGAATCCAGTTCCCACAATCATGGTGGGGGAAATAAGCCTTGGTGGCTTATTTGCTTCACTGCAGGTGCCGGAGTAATTTGCATAATTAACTTCCCTGGCTTGCTGTGTCGTGCAAACTCAGTGTGGGTGGCTTCTTGCTGTGGCTAACAAGCCATCCAGAACCCATCTCTTAGTCATTCTGCTCTACAAAAGGTAAAGTGATACCTTGTGCACAGTTGCAAATCAAAGATTGATATTTCTGAAGGACAGGACTTTCCTTTCTATCCTTGTAGTGTTGGTCATATGGCCGGAATGTGGGCAATCTTTTTAAATAAATAGTAATAAATAATAAAATCCTTATTCCCTCTCTCCATTTAGGAATATACTTAACAAATATTCTAAAGACGGAAGAAGGGAATCCCGACTTCCTTAAAAGACAAGGGAAAGGATTAATCAACTTCAGTAAGAGGAGGAAAGTGGCTGAAATTACAGGAGAAATCCAGCAGTATCAAAACCAGCCTTACTGTTTACGGGTCGAACCAGAAATACGGGTAATTGGAGAGCGTTTGCCTAGGACGCTGAAAGAGAATGTTTTGGTATTTTGCTGAGGCTACAACAGCAAGAGCTAATGTGAAACTGAGGTTGGACCTAGCAGGGCATCCGTCAAAAAGCATCTCATGTTCTAAGCTGTACATAATAAAAGTTTCCATTAGTGAGATTGACCTGGGGTTGCTCCACTCTGAACTCTCCTCATTAAGCCAAAGTGGCTATTTGTGTCCTGAAGTTGAAGCGATAGGAACGCCAGTCCAGAGCAGCAATCAACTAAACTAAGTGTTCTTCAACATGTTGGACTGGGAGTCGGGGGATCCAGGTTCTAGTCCCCACTCAGAAACCCACTGGGTGACTTTGGGCCAGTCACAGACTCTCAGCCCAACCCACCTCACGGAGTTGTTGTGAGGATAAAATGGAGAGGAGGAGGAGGAGGATCATGTACGCCTCCTTGGGTTCCTTGGAGGAAAAAAGGCGGGATATCAATGCAATAATAAAATTAAATAATCTGAACTCATTGCAAAGCATTGGATGCACTGAACTTCTGAACTAGCCCCCTGTCCTCTGCGACACCCCATGAATGTATATCCTTTACACATCACATTGGTGCCCTTCTACCTTTGTTCTTTTGATTTTCAATGAGAAAATGGCAGATAGTATGAGCAGGTCCTATGATTTAAATCAGTTCTCAATTCTTGTGTATTTGGTCACCCATAACCTCCTCTACTTGCCTGTGTTCTTTCCCCCTTTGCTCCCCTGTCTCGAGCTACTTTGTGGGTTATACCTCCCTGGACGTCTTCAGAGCTCTGGAGTCGGGAGGGGGAAAGGCTTCTTCTTTTTTAATTGGTGTTGGCCGTGTTTCCTGCCGTGTAGTTTTGGCTCTTGAAAGGCAGAAGGGAGCCTACCCTGTGCTCATACATCACAGTGCCTGGCAACTGAGCACAGAGCTTTATAATACGCTCAGAGGCTTGAAAAAAAAGTGAACCCTTTGTGTGGTCTCTATAGGATGGACTAATGAGACTGTTAGAAGCTTTCTTCTTTCAATCTAGAATACCGGCAGGAAGTGCCAGAAGTAGAGAAGAGGTGATTTCTGTTATCACCTATGTCCAATTACTAAAGAAATCATACATAATGCCCACGTTGCTAAGGATGTTTGACCCACTTAAATATGTTACAATGCAAACAGACAAAACAGCCTTATAAAACTGGGTTTCTTTACATCTCAGATGGTTTTGTACATGCCTCGACTTATTGGGATTTTCTGAACTTCTCAAAGGTGTCTCTGTTCACTGACGCATCCAAGTTGGCAAAAGGAGACCTTATATGAAGTTGGCTCAAACATTTTTTTCTTGTCTTTTCAGAGGTTCTTTGAAAATTTGAACCCCATGGGAAGCTCTCCAGAAAAAGAGTTCACAGATCATTTGTTTAACAAGTCGCAGGAGATTGAGCCTCGAAATTGCAAGCAGCCTTCTAGATATGTAAGTCTCTTGGGAAATATAAGTGCCTGCTTAGAAGTACATGTATTTGGTTTACACTTTTAAAGAAATGGTGTGCATATGTGAATTTCCTGCCAAGTGAAGGTATAGTTAGCTGCTTGTCTGAATTGAGAGGTGGCAGTCAGTGCCTCCTCCACGTTCTTTCCCAGGCTAGCAAGCGCACTGTGGCATAGTGCCAGTACTTCCTTGTTTCTGTAAAGGCACAAAGGGCAACTGCAGTCCCACTGGAGCTCTCGTTCTAGTCACAGGTAAGAGAATGGGTGGAGGGAACATCTAAGGTCCTCCTCGGGGTGCCTACTCTGAGGGAAGCTCGGAGGATGGCAACAAGGGAGAGGGCCTTTTCAGTGGTGGCCCCCCAATTATGGAACAGTCTCCCCGACGAGGCTCGCCTGGTGCCAACGTTGTTATCTTTCGGCACCAGGTCAAGATTTTTCTCTTCTCCCAGACATTTAACAGCGTACATTGAGGTTTTTTTCCCATTTTATTGTGACCCCAGAATAGTTGTTTTAAATGGATGTTGTATTTGTAATCTGTTTTTATTCTTTTTGTGGTTTTTAAATTTTGTATATCAGTTTTTAACATGCATTGTTTTTAATCTTTGTAAACTGCCCAGAGAGCTTCGGCTATGGGGCAGTATATAAACAACAACACAGTGAAAGTAAGGAAAAGAATAAGAAGGGGATTGGGTGATGAGTTTTTTAAAACTGCTTTTTTAAAATGCAAGGTTGGCTTGAACATTGAAGTACAGCAAACTTTTATTTGCTTAAATGCTCTGTAGCTTTTATATGCTCTATAGTGTCACATGCTACTTTAGTGTGGAGAGCCCTGAATCACTGGGGGAGAAATCTGTTTGTTTGCAATGTGCCCTACACATTTATGCTTGAGTTATCCTAAGGTTCAGAAGGGCCTTTTTGTTTTGTTTTTCAAAGGAGAGTTTCCATTTCAAAGCAAAATGGAAATTTCTACTTGCTGCCATGCCAAAGAATATTTCAAAGGCCTGTAATCAAATGCAGTTTGAAGGCAAATATTGTTGACTTGTTTGTAAATTGGCATTTTATTCTTAAACACAGTATTGCTTGAATTTGAAAAGCACTTTTCATAACGATTTAGCATGATGAAACATTTTCTGTACTGTTTTGTTCCTTATGCACAAGGCAAAATAGCCCAAGGAAACTAGCAAGGGAGGGTGGGGAAAGGGGTGTGAAATTTCCTTTCTCTCTCTTTCCCTCTCCAGCCCAGGAAAACTACCTACTCTCTGAAGTCTCCTGGAATAAGGCCCAATGCAGGCAGGCACGGCTCCACATCTGGCACGCTGAGGGGCCACCCAACACCTCTTGAAAAGGAGCCCTATAAGATTAGTTTTAGTAGAATTACTGAAACTGAGCAGGAGTCTACAGCATCAGCACCAACCTCACCAAGCATACCATCCACTCCACCGGTGTCTGCGTCTTCGGAACTCAGCGTATTCCTAGACATTGATCTCAACAGCTCTTATGGTGCGTGTTCTGAGTAGTTTTCCATTAATTAGCTTCACTGATAAATTGTGCTAACGGTATTCCTGTTAGCTGTGGGTTAGCTGCTCTGCTACAAAATGGGAAATCTGTTGTGGAGATTGGGGGTGTAGTTAGGGTTCTTACGCTCTTTTTATGAAATCTGGCGGATGGCTGGGTGTATTTTGAACATTGCGTTTTTGCTTGCTTGCCTGGGTCACTTTTTCTGGTTTCTCCTTGTTTTTGGAATTGCTTGCATCCTCATATTCATCATGCCTCTAAGGAGCTTCTTAAAACCTCTCTCTCCTCTTTTCCCTTCTCCCTCCACACTCCCAAATCCTGACTTGACTCCTGTTCAGTTCTTCTACCTGAGGCACAACTCTTCCCATTGCCCTTAAAGTTTCTCCCCTTTCCCCTCGCTTCTTCCTTTTGTGTCTTATTGTGAATTTCTGGAAGGCACCTGTCTTGATTTGGTTGTAGAGTGCTTATAATTTAATAATTAATTGGTTGAGAGATGGCCCTGTCCAAAGCAGCCTTGTAAGATACATCCAGGGCTCCCACATTTCAACCCTGTACTTGCTCACTCTAACCCAGTGTTAAGCTCCAAAGACAAATGTTCACAAAATAGGGGAGGGGTGTTGTTTTGCAGGGCCAGCTGTGGTTCCTCCCATCTCGGCTCCTGCCTCGCTCTGGATTGAAGGTTAATTTAAAGCATAGGGGAGGCTGTCAGCTTTGCTTGGGCATCTTTCTCCCTCTCTCCAAGTGCCCAGCATGATCTGATTAAATGTTAGCTGGTCATTGTAAGATTTTCTTCATCCTTTTTTGTACTTTGAAATTAGGTGTGGGGCTGGTGATAGCTTCCTGACTGACACAAGGGACAGCAAATCAGCACTCTGTACAGTTCTCCTCTGAGAAGTTGGGGAAGGATTCATTATGATCGGCACAAAAACCGTTCAATAAACAACGTGCAAGCGCAGCTTCTCCTGAACCGGGTGGGGGAAGTTACCCTAAGAGCTCAATCACGGACAGAATAGAATATGTGTGATGCAGTTGTGCGTCTACAGGAGGCTCACTGCTAAATTTATGTATATCTCTTTCAGTTCAGAATTCGATTTCCATAATTCTGATCTGAAAATTTAGACAATTTGGGGCACCGAATATACCCAAAAGACCTGTCTGAATTAAGGAACAAATCAATTTTATCAGCATGCGCATATTCAGCTACA
The DNA here is from genome assembly GCA_029215795.1 of Anniella stebbinsi. NCBI lineage: Eukaryota > Metazoa > Chordata > Lepidosauria > Squamata > Anniellidae > Anniella > Anniella stebbinsi. The sequence continues at coordinate 370,175,781 of JARDYH010000001.1, forward strand.
AGACCTATTGGAAAAGGGCTTGAAAGCATTTTTAAGGCAAATGTTTCTGCTGAAGCAAATGGACTATTAAGTGTCCAAAGTGCTCACGATGTCCCTTGTGTGGAGGGACAAGGGAAATCATGGGTGAAGTTCAGGTGGCAGGAAGGTATGGAAGGGTGCTGATGTCGGGGGACGAGGAAACGGGAATTTCTGCTGCAAAGACCCCTGGCATACATGTGAACAGTGGCCTGGAGGACTGAAGGGAAGCCACTGGGGGGATGAGTGTCTGTTGGGAGTAAGGGACAAGCCACCCATCCATCATGACTTTTTCTCCGAATGGCTTAGCATGGCGCACAAACTCGCCCCATATTTTCTGTGTCCATTAGCTGTATTTTCAAAGCTAATGGATACTCTGGCAGATGCAATGCGGTCCATGCAAATGACCTCCATTCTGCCTTCTCTTTACAGGTAGCAACAACAGCATCTTTGCTCCTGTCCTTTTGCCACAGTCAAGTGAGTACCTGAGCTGCCTCTGCAGAATTCCACAGGCTCTCTGCTTAATGAAGAAGAAGAAGAAGAAGAAGAAGAAGAAGAAGAAGAAGAAGATGATGATGATGATGATGATGATGATGTAGATGATATAGTACAAGCATTGAGGTCACTGTACTCTTCTAAGGAGATGTTCCTGGTGTATAGGGAGACATGCTTACATTCCCATCAAAGGACACAACTGTAGTTAGGCTTTCTGTGCTGGACAGCCTTCTCCTTTGAGAACGGGGAATAAAAATCAATGATATATAAATCAGATTTTTAAAACATTTAAATTGATTTATTTGATTTTTTAAAATGTTCCATAAATATAATACTACATTTTTCTCTAACTTTAAAAAATATATAATTACAATTCAATCTCATCTTAAAAATGCTTAAACCTATACTTATGGTCTCATAAAAATGAAATTCCCTACCAATCAAACCTGGTAATTTATTTCAATTTTTCATCTTGTGAAAATGGCTCTTTCCAGCCTAACTTAACAGCTTTGGCTTCTTGAAAGTTCTGAGGTATATAGGATTATTTTGTTCTTTGCCCATGTGGTGGTGGAGTTGAGTCAAGCAAGGCAGAGGAGTTAGGTAAGATAGACAATATAGCAGGGTGGATAAAAATCGATGCTTTAAAGAATCCACCCAATTTTGATTTTTAAAAATTTACGTTGGATTTTGTCAGCGCAGTGCCTATCAGACCTTGCTTTGACCTATTAATCATCAGCATTTCATTTTTGTTTTCTACCTTGTTTTTTGTGAGGGCAAAGGCTGGGCCAAGATTGAGTGAAGCAGTAACTTTGGGAAGGAAAAAGAAGATAAAACTGGCCAGTGTGCATCTTCCTATATTCTCATATTAAGGCTGCAACCCAATACCCACTTAACCTGGAAGTCCCATTGAATTCAGTGGAACCTATTTCTGAGGAGACATGTATAGGATTGTGCTGTTAAAGCTGCCAAGAAGTAGCATAGAAATGCAATAAATAAAATAAACTCAAACTGTCATGGGTTCTGATCATAAGAAAGAACCTAAATGGGAATATTTTAAAACATTCCCTCTATAGATAAAAAGGAAAACATGAAAAATATATACAGTGAGACAAAGAGATGCAAAGCCTGCTTGTAAGAATGAAACAATATAAATAATATTCTAGTTATAAATTAACATGGCTTAGTGGTCACATTTGCACCATGGTTCAGGAAATTCATGAAAAGCTTTTCATGGGAAATTTGATTTAAATTGACCCCTTTTCTTGCAGATTTAAATCAATCCACCCTTTTTGAGAAGCAAGGATAAACAGGGAAAAATGAGAGAGGAAGTATCCATTTCCTTCTGCTTTCATTTCAGTCCTCATTTTTTCCTGAACAAATTTGTTAATTTCTATGGACTTTGGCCTTTGGAAAAAGAGATTTGTGCTGGTTGTTTCAAAAAGCTGGCCAAATTCACAGATTTATTGAATTCCCTTATTAGAAATGCTGAAACCATACCGACTGGCCTCTGAATCGTTGCAAGGGTAAATACATTCCAAAAGTGAGGCCTCAGTGATAAAGAGGAGCAGTTGTCCTTACTCTTCTCTCTTCCATTCTTCAGAATCATTCTTCAGCTCGTGTGGGAGCCTGCATAAATTAAGTGAAGAGCCTCTAGTTCCTCCTCCTCTGCCTCCTCGCAAGAAGTTTGATCAGGATCCTTCTAACTCAAAGGTAAGCGTTCTGCTTGAGGTAATCTTCCTCGGAAAGTGTGCTTGTGGACAGAGCAGGGATCTCAAGGCTACATGGATTTCTTTCTTTCTGCTTTAGCTTAGTATTTTCATATTTCTTTTTTCTTTCGTTTTTTAATCAGACCAAGTGCCAGCCTCTCCTAGGCGACAGCAGCCTTCTGAAAAGGGGCTGGGCTTTTGGGGAATGTTAAGATACCCCTCTCCACGGCTGTATTCCTTTCCCTTTGTTGGAACTTCAACCCCATTAGGTTAGAATAGGTGATGTGGATTTGGATGACTTAGGGCCTTCTTTGTGGTGGCCCCCCATTATTATTATTATTATTATTATTATTATTAATAATAATAACCCGCCTCTCCCTCCAGATCGAGGCGGGGAACAACAACAATATAAAACACAAGAATCACAAAACAGTTAAAATTTTAAAGACAAGAAAAAATACGTCATTAAAAACATCTTAAAATTTATCTGGATAGGCCTGCCGGAAGAGAGCAGTCTTCATGACTCACTTAAATTCATGAAGACTGCTAATGATCTCCTCGATGAGGCTGCCTGGCGCCAACACTGTTATCTTTTCGGCGCCAGGTCAAAACTTTTCTTTCCTCCCAGGCATTTTAATAGCTTATGTTGAGGTTTTTAACTGAATTTTTGGCCAGGCTTAAAGTTTAAAATGTTTTAATATGGTTTTAAATTTTGTATATTGAATTTTTAATGTTCACAATCTTTTAATTTTTGTAAACCACCCAGAGAGCTTTGGCTATGGGGTGGCATATAAATGTAACAAAATAATAATAATAATAATAATAATTATAATTATAATTATTATTAAAGTCCAAAATTGACAGAACTGAGGCATGAAGACTGATGTCCTGAGAATATCCGCTTTCTGTTTGAATAAGCAAATTTGTAGAGAAAAAATCCTGAGAGAAATAATGAAAGGCCGATGCAGCCTCTTAATATTTTTCTGTCTTTCATGTTACTCTGGGGGGCATTCTGGATTATTTTCCTCTCTCTCTCTCGTGTTTCAGGGCAGCTGCAAAACCGATGACGACCCTCCTGCAATTCCACCCCGGCTGCCGCCACCTCCAAAGATACAGCCACGAGTCCCAGCTTACACTGGCCTGTTTGATCAGCCGCTGCAAAGCCCTCCGCCACCGCCTCCAAGAGACCCCCTTCCTGACACCCCTCCTCCCGTACCTCTTCGCCCTCCAGAGCACTTTGTGAACTGTTCCTTCAATCTCCAGCCACCCCCCATGGGACGCTTTCACAGAGATCCCGACAGGCTCCGAGAAGCCGGCACGTGCCCGAACTCCCCTAACACTCCCCCCGGCACTCCGTCGCCTCGAATATTGCGTCGCTTGTGTGTGCTCAGCCCCAATGCCAACCACCTCGCCGCTCCCCCGGTCCCGCCACGTCACAATTCCAGCCCTCAGCTACCAAAACTGCCACCAAAGACTTACAAAAGAGAACTCTCCCACCCCCCTTTGCACAGGCACTCTTTGCTAGAGAATGCGGAAACTCCTCAATGACCTTCGCCACAGTAGTCCTTGACACTGGAATAGTAGCTGTAAAGTTCCCGTTTTCTCTTTAATTTATTCCAATAAGACCGTGTATTTGAGTACTTTGACAAGTGACACTTGTACCCAGAGTGCTGCTGATCAAGCCTCGTTCTCATGCATTGGAACAGCAAAAACAACTCCCCCAATCCTCCACGCCCAGCCTTCAGACCCACTGCAACAGCACTCGCCTCAGGGGATCAGTAGCACTGCCTTTTCCTCCTCCTCCGTGCCGACAGTTTTGCCAGTACAAAGAATACCGATTTTTGCACTGTAAATGACACACTACACTAATTTTAAACTGACATCCGTTCATTGCACTGAGCCAAAAATGGTTGCCGGTGGGATTTTTGCTTTCAAACTGGAGCACGAGCGGCCTTTTCTACAGATGTCTTTTTGAAAGGGTACGGCCCGCTGGGCAGTTCCCCAGAGCAAGCCCCATCGTGAAATGAATTGATTTCTACTTCCCAGCGGATTGTGCCCATAGCGGGTGGAATTCCCACCCAAGTATGAACATGTAATTCAGGTTTCTGGTATCTTAAACCTCTTTGGCTACTCGCTTTTCCGGAAAAAAAAAAAAAAGAGGTTTGTGAATGACCTTTTCTGTTCTCAAATGTTAGTCGATACCGTGTCTTAATTTCCATTGATTTTGCTGCTGAAGATGAGAAAGGACAAGCGACTGAAGAAAAACAGAGTCCACGACAAGTGCTCTAGTTATGTAAGCGAAACGGGGCTGCCTCACCCAGTTATTTGAAGACTATTTAGCATGTGTCAGTTTCAGTTGTGCCTTTTTTTGTTTGGGCAAGCGGAGTGTCTTAAGCTAAAACGTTGCCTGCTGTTTCAACAAACAAAGCTATTATGCCATATTATGTACAGTTGTTTATAGTGTATATTTACAGATTAATAACCTGTATACATTTATGTGACTTGAGGCCTATTCTGCAGCCTGTTACTCCTGTGCACCGTATGCTGTTGTAAGTATTTTCCTACTTACCAGGAACAACATTTTGCCTTCCGGATCGAAACAAATTTCATTTAATTTCTCACTTCCGTTTCATTAAGGGGTCCCTTTTGGAAACGTGGTGTTTAAACCAGCAGACGCCGAAGAGCTTTACTTGGACTTTTTGAAGCTTAAAAAACAAATGAGACCTTCCTTTGTCCAGCTTAACTCCACATACTTCACTGGAAGCTGGCACACGAAATGGGTCTGGTTCAAGTGCTGTAGAATCCAGAAGCCTTTTCTTGACTGGTCTGTGGCCTTTTACTGTGCTTTGTATCAGAGTTCTTAACCAGATTAATAAATCAACCCGGTCTTAATTTTTAAAAGGGTCTGAGCAAGTTATATTTTCCTTGTCACATTAGGGAGGGCAATCATGAGCCTTCCCTGCGCATTCGGACTGGAGATGGTTCAAGACACTTTGGTGCCAGAAGCAGAAACTCCAGATCGTTTCTCCTCCCTGCCCCCAAGTATGGAGATTATAGACATTGACTGCCAGGTGACGGTTCCAAATCCCGTCCTCAATGTGAGCTGCCTTGCTCGTAATAGAAGCCCTAGTTGACATTTTCCTTGGGCTGGTTTTGAAAGCAGGATAAAAAAAGTTACAGGATGAATTTCATAGAACCATAAAATAGTAGAGTTGGAAGGGGCCTTTAAGGCCATCAGGTCCAACCCCCTGCTCAATGCAGGAATCCACCTTAAAACATACCTGGCTGTCCATCTGCCTCTTGAAGGCCCCTAGTGTGGGAGAGCCCATGACCTCCATAGGTAATTGGTTCCATTGTTGTACTGGTCTAAGGAAGTTTTTCCTGATGTCCAGCTGGAATCTGGTTTCCAGTAACTTGAGCCCATTATTCCGTGTCCTCTTGCACTCTGGGATGATTGAGAAGAGATCCTAGCCCTCCTCTGTGTGACAACCTTTCAAGTACTTGAAGAGTGCTATCATGTCTCCCCTCAGTCTTCTCCAGGCTAAACATGCCCAGTTCTTTCAGTCTCTCCTCATAGGGCTTTGTTTCCAGACCCCGATCATCCTCGTTACCTTCCTTTGAACACTTTCCAGCTTGTCTGCATCCTTCTTGAAGTGTGGTGCCCAGAACTGGACGCAATACTCAAGATGAGGCCTAACCAATGCTGCCTTGAGTCCCAGTAATAGGAAAAAGGTGGGATATAAATATAATAACAACAATAATAATAATAGAGGGGAACCAGTATCTTGCGCAATTTGGAATCTACTTCTATTAATGCAGACCAAAACAGCATTTGCTTTTTTTCCAGCCACATCACACTATCGGCTCATATTCAGCTTGTGATCTACAACAATTCCAAGATCCTTCTCGCTTGTAGTATTGCTGAGCCAAGTATCCCCCATCTTGTAACTGTGCATTTGGTTTCTTTTTCCTAGGTGTAGAACTTGGCATTTATCCCTATTAAATTTCATTCTGTTGTTTTCAGTCCAGTGCTACAGCCTACCAATATGACTTTGTAGTTTGTTTCTGTCTTCCAGGGTATTAGCTATCTCATCCAATTTTGTGTCATCTGCATTCCCTGCACCTCCTTGTCAAAATCATTAATAAAAGTGTTGAGCACTGGGCCCAGGACTGAGCCCTGCAGTACCCTGCTCATTATCTCCCCCCAGTTTGCGAAGGTACCATCGATAAGCACTCTTTGAGTCCGATTCTGTAGCCAACTGTGCAACCACCTAATAGTTGTTCCATCTAGCCCACTTTTAGATAGTTTGCTAATCAGAATGTCATGGAGCACTTTGTCAAAAGCTTTGCTGAAGTCAAGATATACTATCTCCACAGCATTCCCACAGTCCACTAGGGAGTTTACCCGATCAAAAAATGAGATCAGATGACAGGATTTGTTCTTGACAAATCCATGCTGGCTTCTAGGGGGAGGTCGTTCTGATGTATGTGTAAATAAGGAAGAGGGAAAGCACCTTATTTATGTATTAGACCAGCCAAAATATTTAGTTTAATATGTGCATATGAATTTACAAAGGTGATCATGGGAGGACTAAAGAACAGATTTTACTAATGCTGGTATTTCTTATAGGGAATAATTATTGCTTGGTGTTATATTGGTAGCCCTCCAGGTATCATTGGAAGGGTAAAGGGAACTACTCCTAAGAAGCCTGTGAAATGGCTACAAGGTGCTACAATTGACAAATTTATACTGCCTCGTTGGTGTACGTGGGGCCTTGACAGAGTTCTATAGGGGACATAGGCGAGCCTCTGCTCCTAAGGAGCCTGCTGTTCAAAATCAATGGGCAAACCAACGGGAGTGATGGGAGAGAAATCGCTCAGTGATGAAGTGGATGCTTTGCACACTGAATGTCGATCTCTGACATTTCTGGTAAAAACAAAAAGGAATTAAGTCGCAGGCGATGGAAAAGACATCTGCTTAAGAGGCACCACCTGTCAGAGCAGACAGGATTGGACTAGGTGGTACCACTGATCTGGTATGTTCCCAAGAAAGCAGGCAGCAAGGGAGAATGGGTGGGGCTGCCTTACATTCCTGTCGGCTGCTTAGAACAGCAGAGGAAAATGGACAAGAAAGGAGTTAGGAGACCTGAGATGACCAGTAGTCCCTGGTGGAGTATGGAGTTCCAGACACCCAAGTGCAAATGGCACAGCATTGACCTCAGAATGAGAATTCAACCTCTTACAGGATCAGAGGGAAGATGATGCTTAGATGTACTGACATGCACATCTAAACACCTGCATACATACATCTGGAAAGCTAGAACCAATCACATTTAGCCCCTTCACGTTTTGCTGGCATGGAGAATCACATGATTTCTGTGCTCTTGACCGGGCCTCTGGTCATCTGTGCAATAGTGTGGTCATCTGGAGTCAAGAAGCCTATGTATCAGTATGCTGCTGAGTAGATTTCCACATGGTCAGGACACCAAAATAACCAGGTTCCTGATAACTAGGAAGTCTATGCACAAGCAGCGGCATATACATAGGATTGGTCACTGTCATGATCACACAAACATATGGCACTCCAGGATTCCCAATAATTGCATGATATGCTGTTTACTTCAGTAATGCATGAAGTGGGCTATTGTGCTTGCCATGTATGGAGCCAGCCTATGTTCATGTTGTCAGATTCAGATGTTCGTTATGGCCAGTAGTGTGCAATGGGAAACTTTCCCATAATGGTAAGGAAACATCTGCAGCGTTCATTTCATGCCAGATAGAGGGAAACGGGGGGGGGGGGGGCACATTAGAAAGTCCGTAATATTGCATATTTTTTTTTACTCCCCATGTATCTCCAACAGATATCACATTGTTTAATCCAGGTGTGGGCAAATTGTGGCCCTCCACGTTTTGGCCTACAACTCCCAGCATCACCATTGACTATGCTGTAGGGTGACCAGATAAAATCCAGGTCAGGGCTCATGTAACTTTAACAGTTGTAGAGGAAAGGGAATTTCAACCAGTGTCATTTGTATGCAATTAGTTCCTGAAGAAATTCCCTCTTCATCGCAACAGTTAAAGTTGCAGGGGCCCTGCCTTCTTTTGTATAGGGTCACTCTGGTATAGTGCCTGCACCTTTAACTGTTGTGATGAAGAGGGAATTTCACCAGGAACTAATTGCATAGAAACGACACTGGCTGAAATTCCCTTTTCTCTACAACTGTTAAAGTTACATGAGCCCTGACCTGGATTTTATCTGGTCAGCCTACTATGCTGGCTCAAGCTGATGGGAGTTACGGCCCTGCAGATGTTTTGGCCTAAATGTTGTTCACCCTTGCTCTTTACTTAGCTTTTCTATACCTTGCTTTCAGGTCTTGGAAGCCAGGTACACTCACAAGCTGAGACACTGATGGGTGACAATACACACATTCTAAAGCAAGTCACACAGAGGAGGGCCAGGATCTCTTCTCCATCATCCCAGAGTGCCGGATGCGGAAGAATGGGCTCAAGTTACAGGAAGCCAGATTCCGGAGAGACATCAGGAAAAACTTCCTGACTGTTAGAGCAGTACGACAATGGAACCCATGACCTAGGGAGGTGGTGGGCTCTCCCACACTAGAGGCCTTCAAGAGGCAGCTGGACAGCCATCTGTCAGGGATGCTTTAAGGTGGATTCCTGCACTGAGCAGAGGGCTGAACTCGATGGCCTTAAAGGCCCCTTCCAGTTTAACTATTCTGTGATACTAGGATCCAGCTGATTTGGCCTGAATCTTTACATTTATCAGTTGAAAAACTGGCACTGCTATTTGGGTCCTTCCGTAGATTACAAATAGGTGGAATGGATCTGAATGGGAATGCTCTTTGATTTGCTGCACAAAGAGGTCACTCTGCCTCCAGTTAATCTTTTTCGAAATGGATGGTGTGAGATTATAGGTCCATCAGGTGTTATTCAAGTTGGTGCTCTTTCCAAATGCACTGAAATTTGTTCAGACATATATTTATTCCCTGCTTTTCTATTAAAATGTTCAAAGTGGCTTACAAGAAATGCACAAATATACAAGTACTAAAACTGAAATGTATATTCAATATAACAAGATCACGAATAATATGTTCCAGATACTACTAATCTTGCTGGCTTGAGTGGAGCAGAATTTCTGGGGCTCCACCTCAAATCACCCCCAAATGTTGCTGCTTCCTTAGAAGGGATCAGGGGACTAGAAACGTAAGTCCCATGAGGAATGACGGAAGAAACTAGGCATGTTTATCCCTGGGAAAAGAAAACCGAGGGGGATCTGAGAGCACTTTTCAATTCCTTAACTGTTGTCACACACAAAAGGTCCGCAACTTGTTTTCTATTGTCCAAGACAGTAGGGCATGAAATAATGGGCTTAAGCTTCAGGAAGGCAGATTTTGGTTGAACATCAGGAAAAAGCTTCCTAATGGTCAGAGGGGCCAGACAAGGGAACCAACTGCCCAGAGGAGGTGGGCTCTCTGTCCCTGGAGGTATTCAAGCAGGGACCGGATGATAGCCACCCGTCAGGGATGCTTTAAAGGATTACAGCACTGAGCAGGGGGTTGGACTCAATGACATCAATGTCCCCCTTTCAAGTCTTAAGATTAAGACTTTTAATGATGACAAACAGAAATAAAGGCATTTTTTAAAAAAAGTTTTGGAAAACCGACCTATATCGCCCTTTTGATTAATTCGACTCCTGGTGCGAAAAGGAGGCTCCAAATAACGAAAAGTTCAGATGCTCCACCTGGTCGGGTTCTGCAAGGCCCTCCAAGGCCGCCTCCTTGGTTTGCATTTTGTTTATTGATGATTGATTGTATGTCGCTTTGAGGGCCACGAAGTGGCAGGAAAGCGACATTTGGAGCGTCATCCCACGCGTGGGGGGTGGGGTGGGGGTTGATGCTCACCTGCCGCGAGTTTGATCCACTTTTTCAGCGCTGGACTCGCTCAGGGCGCGAGAACAGCAGGACGGGGACGAGGTCATGCGAGTCCAGCGCTGAAAAAGTGAATCGAAGTCGCGGCGGGTGTGCATCAACCCCCCCCCCCCAAGCGTGTGGTGACGCCCATAAATCACCATCTTATTTATTCTTGGTGGTTTTGAGGCACTTTTGATGTACTACTAATCACCACAGAGTAACAGCGGGGAGTGGGCAACCTCCCTTCGTCAAAAGGGCCGCACCTGGAGCGGCTGTGAGGCAAAAGGAGCCGCCCAGGCCCTCCCCTCCGTGACGGCGGCGAGCAGCGGCTGCGGCCTGGGCGGGCGGGCAAACAAGCGAGGCCGGGCCCATGTCGTCGCCGCCGCCGCCGCCGCCGCCGCCGGGCCCTGCGGGGCTGCTGTTCGAGCGGGAGCTGTGGCGGCGGGACGGCGGCGGGGCCTTGCGGCTGGCGCAGCGCTCGGCCGGCGGGACGGGCTCGGTGGTGTGGGACGCCGCTCTGGTGCTGGCCCGCTTCCTCGAGAAGAGCGCGGCGCAGGCGGGCGGCGGGGCGGCGGCTCCTCCGCGGGGCCTCCGCCTCCGCCGCCGGGCCGTGCTCGAGCTGGGCGCCGGCACCGGCCTCGTGGGCCTCATGGCCGCCACCCTCGGGTACGTCGCGGCCGGGCCCGGGGTGAGGGGAGGCGGGCGGAGGGGGACGGGTGGTTTCGCCTCAGCCTCCTCCCCTCACGACCGACCGACCCAGGCCTTCGCACGCAGCCGAGGCCTCTTGCCGGGGCTCCCGTCGGCTTCGCCTCTTCGGGTTGGTTTAACCGGCAGAGCTGCTGCTGATTCTACGCTTTGGCAGGCAGGAGTCCAACAGGGAATGCAGCGCCGCCATGCGGGGAGAAAGTTTTGCCTGTGGAGCTTCTGCCTGGCAGCAGCTGCTTAAAGACCCTGCCGCCTGTTGAGGACAAAGGGGCGAGCCCACTTCTGGATAGCTGCACCGTTTCCATCCATGCATCCTCATCCTCCCACCTCCCTGAACACTGAGAATCACACATCTTCCTTTCACACCTTTGGGTCCGATTTTCCCTCCCCCTCATTCCGAGATATAAACCAACTATCCCAATCCAGAGAGGGGCTGGCAGAATAGATCTTAGATTTCCTTCGGGCGCTTCCAGGAGGGCACCTCCATCCTTTTTCCCTTAACGGATTTAAATCTGCAGTGAGGAAAAAGATGGAAGAAGCGATGGGAAAACACGGGAAGGGTACGAGCAGGAGACTCATAGGTGTGCGCAGCACATTTCATCAGGGGGTGCACCCAGGGAATTTTGTTTTTAAAGGTGAACATTTATAGCATACTCCATCATAAAGGACATTATGTTTATTTTTTTTTTATTTTCATGACATCAAGCTAAAAAAACATATTCTACATAACCAAACAATGACAGTAACCAACACATAACCCAATACACACATAAAAAACAATCCACTGAGTTACAATAAATTTCTGATTTTCTCCCCAGCAAAGGCTCATAAAGGACATTACGAAGCAATCCAAATGTGGGGTGACTCCCTGCATCACTGCTTGTCTCTGTCCCTTCATACCGCAGGAGGAAAGAGCCTGGGCCGAGCAGGGAGCATCTATGAGCCACCTGCCCGGCTGGGGAGCATACACTGCGAGACATTAGGGTGTGCCTGTGCACATCTGGCACACACTCTGCGCACGCCTATACAGAAGATGACATAAAATTCCACGAACGAGGCACGGCAATAGCACAATAAAACCTTTTTGTTATCCTGGCCATCCATTTTTATACAGAACTCTTTTCCAGGGTTTTGTTTTATTTTATTTTTTAATTGTGTACACCTAGTTCATTTCCCACAAACTGGGTCTGTGCCATTTTATGCGTGGGTCTCTAAGCGCTGTTGAATTTAGTTACAAACAAGACTTCCACTCAAGCTGAGCGAGGGATTTTGAGGATGTGGGGTGTTGTGTGCTTTTTTGTGTTGTGTGTATAACAAGATGGGTCACAAACTGTATTGATCTGTTCTCCCTCCACCGCTTCTGCAGGGCAAATGTTACAGTTACGGATCTTGAGGAAGTTCAGGACTTGCTGAAAATAAACATTGAGAATAATCGACATCTGATCACAGGTTCTATTCGAGCCAAGGTACTGAAATGGTTCGTATGAACTTTTCATTTTGTAATTTAAATTCCTCTAAGAGACTGAAAACGAGGCTTGGTTAATGGGGCCCCATTTTAATCAGAGAGGAAATCTTAAGGGGTCCTGAGGTTGTATTGTGAAAGCCCAGTCAGATATGGTCTTGGGCTTGCTCTTCATTTCCCCAAGCTGTTCCTTGCATTGATTTGACCTAATTGAATGTTTTATGTCTATCTGAAGTTTTAAAGCTTTTGGGGCTAGAAGTTGAACTAAACAGGTAGATCATGTGGGTTGGGATCTTTACCATCAGCTTGCCCCGGCATTTCTGCAGCGCTTTCTGCCCCCACCCTGTGCAGGTATGGGAGGAGGTGTGGGACAGAAGAGCCTATAATATATACACCATTAAATGTATCCCTATTGTAATGGTACCTCCCTGTGCATTTTAATTGTAAGTTGTTTTGGGAGCCAGTTTTGGCCAAAAATCAGGGCATGATTAAAATAATAAATAAATAAAACCAAATATTCTTCCCATATTGTGGAAGTTGCATCCATCTCTGAATCTTTTCTAGGGGAAAAGAAGTAACAGACTTCCTTCCTGCACCTGATTACATACTGATGGCAGACTGCATCTACTATGAGGAGGTAAATCACTTATTTTTCAGGAAGAGCCACAGCTCAGCGGTAGAGCTCTTGCTTTGCGTGCAGAAGGTCCCGGGTTCGATCCCTGTGTTGCCAGGCAAGGCAGGAAAAACTCCTGCCTGAAATCCCGTAGAGCTGCCAGTCGGTGTTGACAATACTGAGCTAGATGGACCAAGTGTCCATCTAAGGCAGCTTCCTGTTTTCCTATGTACTTCTCGCCCAAGTTAAAAAGGGAATTCTAGTGCTGTGAGGCTTGGGTGAAAACTTTATGACATGTCACGCTTCCAGGCCCCTGTGTCAAATTTCATGTTAGCAAGACATCTCAGCGCCTTGGATTTTTCTATTCTACTAATGCAACCTCTCTGTAAACTGCATTTCCCAGTGGGTTTGGGGTTTTGAATGTGGATTGGACTGAGCATATTTTTTGCAGATTTTGTTCCTGAAGAAACTAGACAATTAAAAGGTTGGGGAAGGCTATTCTGACAATTATATAATCATTAGTTTCTTAATTAGCCTCTTAAGGCATGAATGAGATGTTTTGTAAAACTTTTTGTTTTGAACATTTCTAGGTTGTTATCCCCTGCAAGAATTTCAGGCTACGCTCATATGACTGACTGAAGTCATTCAAAAGCCAGATGTGTTTTCTTGATGAATCTGAGAATTCTGCCCTCTAGATTGCTAGAGCTGAGCCAACATTTCTTAGAAAATAATTTTCTGAGAGATTCTATTCTTTTCTTTTTCAGGCGTCTCCCCAAACCATTGGAAAATTACCTCTGCAAGGGAATATTTAGCAAATCTCCTCCCCCATTTCACTGCCTTCAAAGAAAGTGGAGAAGTTCAGACATGACTATGGATCCAGCCCCAAAATCTTAAATATTGTTGAAAGAAGTAGTGAGCCTGCTTCCCAATCTTCCCAATCCTCTGTCACTTCCTTCACCCACCAGTATGAGCTAATAATACCATTTCATTCTGTATTAACTGAGCTGGTTTTTCAGAAGAGAAACGTTTATTTGAAGAGAACCCCACCAAGAACATTGACTGAAATCCCTCCCCCTTGACTATCACCACCCACAAATAGGATAGATAATTTTTGGGAGACTATTTCACTTGGCTCTAGAAATAACAGCCCACCTGTTGTTCACGTCATTCATCCAGTGGTCAACAGCTCTCAGACTTGCTCAGAGTTGATAGCGTTTTCAGCTTGCTCTAACCCCTAATTCTCACCTGGGACATATAAACCGGAAGTTCCAATGGATTGACAAGTAACTTTCCCAGATAACTTAGTAACTACAGTGATCCTGTTCAGATGCCACACTAGGCCATGGTGGTTAAGCATTTTGACCTAAACATTATGACTTAGTGTGTTGTGTGAACCATTCTTAACCATGGTGGCTATATAACCACAGTTTAAACTCACTAACCATTTGCTGCAAAAGGTTTAGTGGCCTAACCATGGCTTAGCATGTCATCTGACAGTGTCAGTATCATCTTTACTAAAAGTCTTTTAGTACAATCTGGATTATCTCTTTACCTGCTTTAGTATTACAGGTAATAAAATGAGGTTTAGGGCATAATCCTATGCATGTTTAGGCTGGCTGGCTGGTTGGGGGATGTTGGATGTTGTAGGAATTTATATCCGTCTAAACATGCATAGGATTGCGTGCTTAATGGCAAATACTTTCTCTTTTCATGGGCAGTCTCTGGAGCCATTGCTCAAGACCCTGAAGGACCTGGCTGGACCAGACACCTCCATCCTTTGCTGCTATGAAGAAAGGACTATGGGGAAAAACCCAGAAGTGGAGAAAAGATACTTTGAGGTGAGCCTTCTTTGTGCTTCTAGCTGGGGGCTCTCCTCATTACAGAGGAAGTATCCCATGGTGATTTCAAGAGTATTTCTGTGCCAGGTTCCTAGAGCTGCCATCCCCAAAGTTGTTGTTTCATGGCTTGTGATTTGTGAACGTTCTGATTCTGGTGCAATTCTAAATTGCAGCTTCTTCAGAGGGACTTTGAGTTGGAAAAGATCCCCCTGGATGAGCACGACGAGGAGTACCGGAGTGAGGACATACACATCTTTATTATCCGAAAGAAGAAAAGGGTAAGTGGTGGCCATAGTGGGGCCCACTGGACCAGTGCCGACATTTGCTCATGGCTGCAAATCCATTTTCTTCCTTTTTTCACAATCTGAATCCTGTCTAGATTGAGGAGTGGGACCCACCATAATCTCATTTCTGTATCTCTTTCCTCTTCACTGCAGCCCTGTGACCGATAGGCATTGGCCCAGTGCGGGTGTAATGCTGGTTCCCTCCAAACCATGGTTAGCGAATTTGGAGCCAAGTGTAGAGCTGCATACTCCCTTCCTCTCTCTTCTTCCCTTTCAGATCATAGAATCATAGAACAGTAGAGTTGGAAGGGACCTAAAAGGCCATTGAATCCAACCCCCTGCTCAATGCAGGAATCCACCTTAAAGCATCCCTGACAGACTGCTGTCCAGCTGCCTCTTGAAGGCCTCTAGTGTGGGAGAGCCCATGACCTCCCTAGGTCATTGGTTCCGTTGTTGTATTGCTCTAATAGTCAGGAAGTTTTTCCTGATGTCCAGCCGGAATGTGGCGTCCTGTAACTTGAGTCCATTATTCCACGTCCTGCACTCTGGGATGATCAAGAGTGCAGGACGCACAACAATCCCCCTTCCCATATTTGCCTTAACGGTGGTTTGCTAACCCACTTCAAACCATTATTACAAATGTTCACTTAAAAAGGAGCCCTGGTTAGCATCTGTATTGATGTAACACTGACAAGGGAAGGGGGAATCCACATTAGAGTGCCCTGGTTCCCTATTTGCAAACCTTAGTTTAACAACAACAACAACACCAATAATAATAATAATAATAAATTTATTTCTTACCTGCCTCCCTCTGGATTGAGGCGGGGAACAACATCAAATATAAAATACATAAAACTGATTAATAGCACATAAAACTGATACATTATTAAAATACCAATAAAATACCAATGAAACTCTTAAAATTCAACTGGGTAGGCCTGCTGGAAGAGAGTGGTCTTTATGGCTTTCTTAAAGTCAAAGAGACTGTTAAGTTGACGAATCTCCTCAGTCTGGGAGCGGCAGAAGAGAAGGTCTTCTCAGGGAGCAAATGGGAAGAAACTAGTACAATTGTTAGTTTCAGCCAAAGTTGTTTGTTTGTTGACATTTTTCAGCATTTTTCATCATGACACCTTTGAAACTGTTTTCTGATTCTGTGGCTGCTGGGGAGAGTTCTGAAGGAAAGAAATGGAAGCTTTAAGAACCAACTACGAGTTCTTTACTGATCCTCTGTAGAACGTCTCTACGGCAAAAGTGAGCCAACAATCATTCTGCTAAGATGACACATGTGGGCAGTTTCCTTGAGAGAGCTATAAACACAAGTTCAAGGCCTGGGGTTATCTGTCGGCATGGAAATAGGTTGCTGAAGAACGGCAGACTTGTCAGTCAAATGAATGTAGATGTGTAATGCAGAAAGTCAGATGGGTCATTTAGCACATGTATTGATACTAGGGTTGTGAACAGCCCCCTGATCCGGTCCGGATCTGGACAATCTGGAGACCCTCCTTTTCCCCATAGACTTACAAGTCTATGGGGAGAAGGACTCACCGCCCTCCCCCCACTCTCTCTGCTTACCTGCTGCCTCCTCGTCGCCGCCGCTGCCGTCCACTGGCCGCCGCTGCTGCCGTCCTACTGAGAACCAGGACTCACCGCTGGCCTGGCGTCCCTGGGTGCTGGCTGCGCAGCTGGCACCCAGGGACCTGGAAGGCCAATGGGCTCCGGAACGATCTGGACCTCCCCCAATCTGGTTCGGATCTGGATCCAGTCAAGATTTGGGATCCAGATCTGGATCTGTTCCCAGCCCTAATTGATACACACTGCCCAGCCTCTCTTGGGCAATTATATGTTTTCTTAGTAACAAATTATTAGGAATTTTATTAAAAGATACCATGTTTTATTAAATGTTAGATCTTAAGGTGTTTTAGAATTTGTATTTCCATTTTCATACATCTTATGACGGCTGTTGCTTTCATTTGGGGTGATGTGGGGGGCAGGTGGCATATATGCACTTATATGAGGCATCCAAACTGATGAGGGATTTCAAACTCACCATTTAATCAATCCCAAAGAGAGCAAACACCTGATATGGTAGATGAAGATGATGATAATGATGGTAACTTATATAAACCGGTATGCAGGTGATGCAGTGTGCATGACCCAGCACTCCAAAATGAGACAAGCAGTGGGGGAGACTTGGCCAGTTGCTGAATGGTGTTGGCTCAGTTTATAAGCGGTCTTGTAACATGCTCTTATTTGTGACTGAAGTTGGCGTCTTACGCCAACGGTTTCACGTTTTAAAATCTGTAGTTCTTTAAATCTATAAATTTATAAACAGGATGCGCTATCGCTGGTCATTTGTTTTGGAGTTATAACTTACTGTGGAATTTTGACTTAAAGAAAACTAAATTCCAAAAGATAACGTTAATTAACAGCATAATTGATGTTAGGTCTCTCAATCCAAAAGTGTTCTGGTTTGATACAAAGCTCCTTTTTCATACGCCAGCTTATTATACAGCTATGTATCCACCAATCAATAGGACAGGACTTCCTTTTAAGCTTTTACTCTCTGCCTCTGCTTGATGTATTGCTGCTATTCCAACCCACCCACCCCTTGAGATCCTTCCGCATTAACATGAAGCAAATTACTTTGGGCCTTTCATCTCTCCCTCTTTCTGGATCAGTCAGTGCTGTTCACACGGTCATGGAGGGAATATAAGCCACGGAGGCTTATTTTCCCTCCCTGCTTATGCCGTTTGCGAGCTGCATAGTTAGCTTAATTACCGTTGCCGGGCGTGGGTGGTTGTGACATCCAAACAGGGCAAGGGGGATTGACTGGGGTGGCTTACAAACCACCCAGAAACCCTAGAACAACCCATGGGTGGTTTATAAATAATCCCAATCAAACAAACTTGCTGGATTCAGAGATCAAGACAATCTGCACCTGGTGAGAGTAATTATGCTAATTAGGTGGTTCACACCAGAATGTTTTTACAGGACACTTTTAGAATGTACTGTAAATCTTTTCCAGTTTTTGAATGAAATGTGCTTTAAATCTGTGAAAATTTTGGCTCAGTCCAATTAAAGTTAATCCTGATGAAGGCTGAAAAACCTACGCGTGCTCATCTGGGACACTGTAAGCCCCCTCCCACTTAATGCAGTGGGTCTTGCTTCCAAGAAAATGTCAAAATAATACCTGGCATGTGTATGGTGCTTTTGAGGGTTAGCGAAATATACAGGTCAAAAGATGCACGTGATCTTGTAACCCTTGCAACTACCATACAGAGTGTTCAGAGGAAGACAACGAGGATGATCAGGGGTCTGGAAACAAAGCCCTGTGAGGAGAGACTGAAAGAACTGGGCATGTTTAGCCTGGAGAAGAGAAGATTGAGGGGAGACATGACAGCACTCTTCAAATACCTGAAAGGTTGTCACACAAAGGAGGGCCAGGATCTCTTCTCGATCAACCCAGAGTGCAGGATGCGGAATAATGGGCTCAAGTGACAGGAAGCCAGATTCCTGGCTGGCCATCAGAAAAATCTTCTTGACTGTTAGAGCAGTACGGCAATGGAACCAATGACCTAGGGTGGTGGTGGGCTCTCCCACACTGGAGGCCTTCAAGAGGCAGCTGGACAACCATCTTTCAGGGATGCTTTAAGGTGGATTCCTGCATTGAGCAGGGGGGTGGATTCGATGGCCTTATAGACCCCTTCCAACTCTACCATTCTACAGTACTCCTGTCCCGATTTTGCAAGGTCAAGGCTGAGAGAGAGTGGTTTGCCTAAGGCACTTGCCGAGTTCATAGTAAAGGTGAGATTTGCATCAAGGGCTCCTCAATGTCCAGTTCGGTCTTGTGTGGAGCAACCTATGCATGTTTGTAAGAGTCTAAACTGATGACAGAAGTTCCCAACGAGGCTACCACAATGGCAGCCAAAGGAGAACTGAGGGAACAGGCATGAGCCCGCTAAGGATACGCACACTGGGACAGCGGTGGGTGGGTGTGTCCCCATCCAACGTTCCTCATCTATAGAAGTTTCTGGAAATGGAGCTCTGTGCAGGTGCAGAGCCCATATATGTGCTGCCCAGAGACCACAAAGAAGAACCCAACAGGATCGGTAAGTATTATGAGCTCCATGTTGCAGATGTGGGGAGCGGTGGTAGTGCGGTTTGCCGTAAGACTAGGTAGTCTGTTCATGGCAGGGGTGAGATTTGAACCAGATGGTTCATGAGTTGCACCTTCGCCTCTTCATCACTTCCACTGCTACTTGCGTTCAGCCCTTGGGATAGGACCTTTAGACTCATTTGGGCTTAAAGGGAACCTTTGGACCCTCTGCACTTTGCTTATGAACCAATCCTGCCCCTGTCTCCAAAGTAGAGGCCGGTCCAGCAGGGTACTGGAGCAAATGGGGCCCTATGCCAAGGTAGGGTTTTGGTGCTGCAGGAGAAGAGTTGGGCTGTGTAAAGGCAAAGGTCAGCCAGCATTAATCTCCAGGTTAACACATCCTGGGCAGCCCCCAGCCTGGGACCCTAGAGAGCCGCCACCAGACGGCAGTGGACAAGTCAGATGGACCCAGAAGTCTGACTCAGTATTGGGCAGTTTCATGTCTTCCTCTGGGGAAGTCTTCAGCAGCACCTGTTAGCTTTAGAGGAGTCCATCAACAGAGGTAGCAATTCAGTAGACATCTACAGCTGACTATCAAAACTGATATTTTTTTTATTCACCCACTGATTTTATATTGGATTTTAACCTGCCCATAAGGAGAACGTTTGCAGCAGACATACAAAAAGGATGGTTCTGTTCATGATGAACCAGTCAGATTACCATTTGCCTTGGACAGGGTAGTTGTATGCACTGGATTTCCATGTCTTCTGTTTTCAGATTTAACTTGCCTTGAATTTGCCCGCATCCGGCCCCTAACTCATGTTGAGATGCCAAAGTTCAAGCAAACTGGGGGAAGAAAGTGACTTTTCATTCATCTAGTAGTTTGTTTGGTGGCTAATTTCTCCCATCCAGAAGGGGGCAGTATAAGACAACATGCCTACTCCAGCCTATTCCAGGCTAGGGATGTAGAAGTTTGTTTCAGTTCGTAAATCATCTGAAATTTGCCCACTTCACAATCCCAAATGCAAACTGGAACACTTTTTTAAATGTTCACATGTCCCCAAACTTGCAATCATGTTCAAAAAATGTGTTGTTGTTTTAAAAATGCATGCTTTGAAATATATATATATATATATATTTCATTCAATGAAAGAAAAGTGACCCTTTTGAAAAATGTGCACTTTCTCCATTCAAAATGCGTTATTTTCCTGTTTGAACAAACCAAAATACATCACAATTGCAAATGGGAGTGAGCCAACTGAGCTCCTAAGTGAAGTTTGAAGAGCGTTGGTGATCTCGACCATCGCTGGTTCTCCCATTCCTATTCCAGGCTGGCTAAAGGTTACAGCTTTCCAGGGAGATGGGACACAGTACTACTCGCATACATGCTGCAAGCGGTGACACCACTTTCTCTATCCATGGCATGGCTTCTTTCATAACGTCCATTCCTGGCCCTTGTACTTTGGCGAGGGTGCTGTGAATTTTCAGAATCGCCGCTCACTAGAGAGAAGGGCAGGAACGATGGTTAAACAGGCTCACGTTTGTGGTGCGGACCTTTTTGCGGGGAGGCCCTGCTGTAGAAATGTTATTGCATTTGTTCAGTCCTCAAAGTCGGGGCACTAGGCCCTTGTGTCACGCGTGATTTTACCAAGGCAGAAGTCTCCAGTCAAGTTGTTCATTGTGCCATCGCCCTGCCATGTTCACAGAAGGCCCAGATGACGACGTCATTTCCCACTGGCAGCCCTCCGGCATTTTCCCACTGCAACTCCCCCTCCTCCCAACAACGGAAGAAAAGATGGAATCGGTGCCCTGCTGCCTTTTGGCTGGTGGCGCAAGGAACTCCCTGTCTGGAAGCGCCTCTAGTCCGCCTGCATGGTAGAAGTTGTCCCTGCACGGCTCCATATTTTGGAGCCTGAGGCCATCGAGGGTGATCTCATGAGCCTGCCTGTGGAACATTGTTCCCGAGAATTCAGGGCAAACACCAGAACGGACAAGAGAGCCATTGTCTGCTGGGTCCCTCTCCCTTCCGACCCCCAGGAATTTCAGCCCGTTTGACTGAGTATGTTTCTGGCAGATTTTGTTCCAGCAGAGGCTGGAAGAGCAAAGGATTGGCATAACTTGCTCTCAGCCTTGTTCACAGATCTGTGACAGAGCTTTGGGGATTAGTTTTGTTACCTTTGCCTCTGCCTATCTTCTGCCCCCACCCAAATGTCAACATTTAGATGCTCAACTCCTTCGAACAGGGACACGTCTCTTAAAAATGTATGTCAAACACCGCTTACATATAGGGTGCTTGCGCTCTTTCTTTCTCTATATAGGCTTAAATTTTTAGGGTGAACCTATGGAAAGGAGGACCGGGCTCCTGTATCTTTAACAGTTGTGTGGAAAAGGGAATTTCAACAGGTGTTATTTGTATGCATGCAGCACCTGGTGAAATCCCCTCTTCAACACCACAGTTAAAACAGGTGGCATGTTGTGTGAACCCAGCCAAAGACACATGCAGTTTCACAATGAATTCTGGGTAACTGGCATAAAAAAAAGTGGTGAAGATGCCCTGGATGGCATCCAATGAGGAAATGCTGAGTTAAAGCCTTGTCACTTGGGCTGAAATATTATATGAGTAATGCTGGTACAGGTGAAAGGTGTTCTTGAAAGTTTTTACTTTGAATATCTGATAGATCTTTAAAACAAAATGATAGACTTAGATTTAATTAGCAAATTTTGAGTAAGGAGTTACCTTCTCAAAGGTATGATTCAGGACTGATCTGATCAAGCCCCAAAAGTGTATGTTTAAATTTTTTAGGGACTGTTTAGTAACAAGGTAATTAAGACTGTGAGCCCTATTTTATGGAAGCCAGCTAATATTAGCTATGAGATAATCTCTACCCAAGGTATGTGCTGATTTTGCAATGTGGGGACCAAATCTACCAAGAACAGTTTTTGGTGTATGCTTTGTTTCAAGTGTATTGATCAGCTATAGATATTTAAGAATCCTAAAGACAGGAACTATTGTTAAAAAAAAACCACTCAGCAACAGCGAATCAGTAACACAAACAATTAACCTTCGGAATATTCACAAACTGCCCTTTCTAAGAAAACTGTCCTGAAAATACCCCTGTCCTGAAATACAAAGTCATGCTATTTGGCAAAATAAGTGATGGTGTGGTACACATAGGCATGCGCAACTCGTTTCATTAGGATGTGCACCTTAAAGGCCCCGATTGGAGCAGTGGGGCCTCTGGAAATTGTGTAATTCTCCCCACCACACTTTCTACCCCCTCCCCACTGCACCAATTGGGGGCTTTAAGAGCCCAAAGGGAGCAGTGGGGGGGCAGGAAAGCACACTTTTCGGGGCCTCCAGAAAGTGTGTAGTTCCCCCAGGGATGCTAATGGTGGCTGCCTGGGGGAATTATGTACTTCCCAGAGGCTCAGGAAAGCGCTTTCCCACCCTCTTTAAAAGCCCAAATTTGAGCAGTGGGGAGGCAGGAAAGCGGAGGTGGCCCTGGAAAATTAGGGTGTGCCTGGGCACATCTGCACACCCCGTGCGCACACCTATGGTGGTGCACACAAGCGGATGGGGCAAACCAGTTTTGGAGGCTTGTGGACCCTGCCTCAATTGCGGAACTGAGCCAGGCTTTTGGGGGTGGGTTTGAGGACCCTTTTAATTAAACATCTGGACGCCCAGTGAGGAAGTGGGAATGAAGCATGGCAAGCTTTTCTGCTGCCATCAAGGCATGCAACTGGAGGGTGTTCCCCTCTCTATTCCATCCCTCTGAGCTGCTGAAATGCTCTTCCACAAGGCCAGGTAAGAAGGATACCTGGCTGTTAATATCTCTGAGGCAATTCCTTAAGGAAAGCGGGTTCCTTCTCGCCCACCCCCTGCCCCCATACATCCTCCTCCTCCTCTGTTGATCCCCATGGACTGCCTGGTTTGCTAATTGAATCGTACAATTGTTTGTCCTTCCCATTGTTGCCGCCTTGGCTGGCTGGACGTGTTCACGTGGGAGGAAGAAACCACGCCAAGGCCTAAGTGCTGCATCTTGGTTAGGTCTGCACAAATACAGAAACAAACAGGATGCTATTATGTGGGACGAAGAGAGGAGAGGAGGCCATGTGTGGAGAGCCAAGAAGAGCGGACACATCTCCCCTCCCTGAGCACCTCTCTGGCCAGGCCAAGGGGAAACTTTCAAAACTCAGATTTCAGTTCATCTTGTGACGTCCACCTAGGGTGGGAATGTGTTCTCTTGTTATAGAGGACAGTCCTGTATTTGATGGGTTTTTAGAGGACTGTCCCCTATTCTGGAGGCACCCTCTATCTGAAGAGCTGTCCTGCCCAAGTCCTGTTTAAAGATAAAGAGCCATCAGTAGGAAGAGCAAAAGGGCCTGGATGTCACCCACCAACCCTGAGCAACTGGACAGCAGGCTGAGCAAGGCCCACAGCTCATCTGGTCACAGCCTTCCACACTGTGGTGAGAGGTAGTGTATTTCTAATTAAATCCTATTTCTAAATTTGCATTAATGCATACACATTAAATATGCAAATGCTATGCAAATTGGTATCCTCTTTTGGGGGGAATCTTAAATGGCCACCCCACATCAGTCCCTGCCTCACCAACCTCAGCCATGATGATCATAAGTATTGGCACATCTCTGTTAAGCATTTATTTATTATTACATTTATAACCCACCTTTGTTTCCTCTTGCAAGGAACCCAAAGCGGCATACATAATCCTCCTCCCCTCCATTGTATTCTCACAGCAACCCTGTGAGATAGGTTAGGCTGAGAGTCAGGGACTGGTCCAAAATCACCCAGTGAGCTTCCATGGCTGAATGCCTTTGACTGGTAGTGCTAAAAGCCCTCCGTTACGTCTATCTTAAGTCCAACTGTTTTCAATAGGTCTACTCTCAGGGCAGGGAAGTCTAGATACAACTCAATATTTCAACAAGGCAAATCAAAATGCTTTACAAAGTAAAACAGGGTAACAATTGAAACATCCCAATTCTAAAATTTCCACTGTCCAAACAAGTGAAGCAGCTGGGGTCTCCTCCAGCTATGACTCAGGGTGTTTCCAGCTGAGGCTTCTATGGAGTAATCACCCTACCCCAAACACAGAATTTTATGGGGGGGGAAGGTTTCCAGATGATGCCCGATCTATAACCCTCCTGTGTTTTCCCACCACAGCTGTATTTTTTTCTTACCCCTCCCCCCCAAAAAACCTGTTACAGAGTTAAAGACAGAATACCTGCACAAGACCTCCTCGTTAGTAGCACTATCAGCACTTCATATGGAAGCCCCCTCTCCCCACATCTGGATCCGCACATTTCAGAAGGGCTCGTACAGAAACGCTTCCTGTGAATTGGACTCTCTGGGTACCTCTAGACGGTCCCTTTCCCTCGCGGTGGCTTCAGAGTGGCAGCAGGTGGATGACATGACGCTGTCGTCACTCCACAGCCATCTAGGGGCAAAGTCCCAAAGCTCCACACTAAAAGAGTCGAGCATTTAGCCCGACTATTTTTAGTTTTGAGCGACACGACGACGGCTTTTGCCGTCTGTCGCTGTTCTTCCAGAGTTTATGCGAGGCGTGCCCAGTCTATGGCGACCACTGATTGGTCACCATGGGCTGGGCAGGGAAGGGGATGGAACAGCGAGCCATAAGCTCGCTGCACCACCTCCGCAGTCCTTCCCCCAATTTTACAATGTGTTTTTTTTAAAAAAAACCCTAACCTTCGAAGAGGTGTGGGCACGGCAGCAGCGGCGGCGGCAAGAAAACCTGCCGTGATGCTCCTTCCACTGTAGAAGGGCGGAAGGAGCGCAAATGTGCATCGCACTGCCTGCCGGCAGCGGCGACAGTATGAAGCCAACCAGATGCCGTCAAGAGGAGGGCCAAGAGTCATGAGTTTGGTTGTCTCCCTACTTCTTTTCATGGCACCCATAATAGTCACTGGAGGATTGGGCTCCCCTTTCCCCCCTCCCTGTCTTGCGCACATGAGAAGAGTCAGAAGGGGCAGTGAATTGGGAATCTTCACAAGAACTTTAAATGCATTCATTTTATTTATTTAAAGGATCTCTCTCTCTCTCCACACACACATATACATTTAAATTTGGAGTGGTTCAGACAGAGATAAGACAACGAACATCCTCAACTAAAAATAACAGTTTTTCAAACGCCTTGGAAAAATAAAAAAGAGTCTAAAACAGAACATTGGGATGCGTGAGCTTCTCTGGGGAGCGTCAGCAGGGCTCCGCCAGTGAGAAGACCCCCTCCTCCTTGTGGATGAGAGAAGTCCTCCGAAGGAGCTCTTCATACATGAGCAGGTTCCGGTGGGAGAAACCACTTCCACAAGTGGTCTTTAATTTCCATCAGGGGTGGACAGCTTGTAGCCCTCCATATGTTTGGCCTACAGCGCGCACCAGCGCCAGCAAGCATAGCCAATAGCGGGGGCTGATGCGATTTAAACCCTTTAGCCTCTGCTGTTTCACCACGAGAATTGAAGCAGATATTTAAAAACGAAACGAAAGGGCCCTGGGATGTTTGACGCTGCCTGTGGGAAGCACCCCTGGCATCCACGATGATCAGGGTGCCCGTGCTCATCTGTCAGTATCACCAGCCTGGAACTGCAGCCCGCAAAGCTTTCTTGGTTACGTGGCCCATGCGGTGCCAGACATCACAGCTGCTCTTTGGCACAGGCAGGAAACAATGAATGCCTTTGAAGAAGTGCCCACATGTGCTGTCTTTGGCTCATCGTCTGCTCTCAGTGCAAACTCCCCTTCGCCCTGCAAGGCCTGTCCGGTGACATGCCCCTCATGACAGCCTCTGCTGTTCACACACACACACAACACCCCTTCCCCTACCACAAAAGCCACGGCTGAAAGCGAAGCTGCAGACAGAAGCCCTAGTGGAGCACAGCTTCAGTGCTGGAGCAGCTGCTGGGATTGGTGGGTTGAGGACCGTGTTCAAGCTCGTGATGTGGGCTTCTGAGGCACAGCAGCTCGTGGGAAGATGCAACAAGGATTTGTCCATTTCCACGAACCTTTTCACACCATTGAAGCCAAAGTGGGTGCAAGTGACTCAAAAAGCCTGTTCTCCCTTTGTTTATCCGCCCCTCTCGGTGACTCCCCCTGGGTCAAATTATAGACTGCAAACTCATCAGGGCAGGAACCGTTGTCTTGCCGATGACCTCTAAAAGGCCATAAACATCTATAGTTCTCGGCACACACCTTTCAGTGCGCACCTAAAAGCAGTTGTATGTGTGAATCGGCCCACCTTCAGAATGGGATGTGCTTTGGAGGTTCCAAGGCAGCATCTTCGGCTGAAGATCTCGCTTTGTGCCGTTCACAGGCTTCCGGCCTTCTGCCCATCCACGCTCAGTCTTCCAGACATGATTCTGCCCCCCCAGCCCAGCCATGACACCAATCGGCAATAATGGCCAGGCCGTTCAATTTTCTGCCTGTCATTTTCCATTGCTCAAGGCTTTTGATTTGTTTTAGTTTCCGGCAGGTTGTTAATAGCAAAGGCATCCCAGTAGAGAGGCCATAAATATATCCCATCAAGGTGAGGATCGCAAAGGGTCTGCTGGCATTGCTGTTGGCCTGGGGAAAACGGGCCGGAACCTGAGGTGCGCCCCTGGGTCTGCATCTGTCGCTGTGAGCTGGATATTATAGCACTCCTGGGAAGCCCATGAATCAAAGGAACATGCCTTGCATTCTTAAAACGTTAGCTAATGGTGTGCCTCATGCAAAATTTAAGAGAGGCCTGCAAAGGTTTATGCTTATCAAGAAAACCTTGCCGTCAGGTGCAACCCCGGAACTATTGGGGGTCTACAGGCTCTCCATACGATCATGGGGTATATGGCAGTGGGATGGCAGTGGGGTGGCAGGGAATGGAGCTGATTGAAAGTTATTATTTCTGGGTAAAACCCAGGTATATTCTATATGGTCTACCAACATTAGATTTAGGGCCAATTGGCTTTGCATGTGTCATGTGTGAGCATGTCTGTGCAATCATGAGCAAGTGTGGCTGTTGCATGCCTCCACTAGGGATGGGGGAGAAATTCATTTTAATGCCAACATACCAAATTTCGCAATTTCGAACCAATGTGCGAATTGAAATTCAGTTATCGTTCAAATTTTATTCGTCTCTGTATTTTGAACCGGAGTTCTCGAATCAAGTAATGGATGGGGAAATGTGTATATTAGGGGAAAGTGCACACAAACATGCATATATTAGTGAAAAGAATGTTAAAATGCATTAGGGAAATTGCTTTGTAAAATGTGTATATTAGGCAAAATGGCATATAGAAATTAGGAGGGATGCGCCCCAAATTGCCTATGGCTTTTCTTGTGAACTTTTAGAAAGAATGCTCAAAGTTTGGGATGAAACACATTTAAGACTGGAAAAATGGGAAATTGAAAGAACTAATACTGACAGATCATAGAATCATAGAATTGTAGAGTTGGAAGGGCCCTCTAAGGCCATCAAGTCCAACCCCTTGCTCATTGCAGGAATCCACCTTAAAGCATGCCTGACAGATGTCTGTCCAGCTGCCTCTTGAAGGCCCCTAGTGTGGGAGAGACCACCACCTCCGTAGGTCATTGGTTCCATTGTCGTACTGCTCTAACAGTCAAGAAGATTTTCCTGATGGCCAGCCGGAATCTGGCTTCCTGTCACTTGAGCCCATTATTCCGCATCCTGCACTCTGGGTTGATTGAGAAGAGATCCTGTGTGACAACCTTTCAAGTGCTATCCTGTCTCCCCTCAGTCTTCTCTTCTCAAGGCCAAACATTCCCAGTTCTTTCAGTCTCTCCTCGTAGGCCGTCATAGTCCATCCCTTGTCTCAGACCAATATGTTCAGAACCATCGATGACCAGTTCAGCCTTTACATGAGCCAAAACGAACCGAAAACCAACCAGCCTCAGGAATGGACCCAGTAATCAGGGATGTGATCATCTGACCTCTCCATCCCATGTTCTGAAGTCAACCTTTGTATAAGCAGCTCATTTGTTGGCAAGAGCTAAGCTGACCAGGGCTGCTTTCAGACCAGAGGCTCCTAGAGTTACCCAATCATTGCGCCTCCATCGTAAGCTGCAAGCAGGTGTCAATGGAAGACCTGTTTGGGCACCTGAGGAGGGACCCACAGGCAAGAACCTCCTGGAGTTGCTCCTCCTCCTCTGCAGCAGGGCAACCCACATGTTTACCTGTCTCTCGCTGTGGCCCAAGCAGCAGCAGTGATGGTGAGGATCAGCAGCAGCAGCAGAGGATGCCACAACCAACATGCTGACTGGCTCTTTACCTGCTAAGCAAGCACGTGGGAGTCATGATGAGGAAGAGGAGAAAGAGGCAGCAGGTGGCAATGGCGATTAGAAGGTAGGGAGGAGGCCCATGGAGGGCATCTTGCCCAGCCCCCCAGCCCCAACACCTGGAGCCGGCTCTGGCTGCAAGCCAAAACACAATTGACTTTCCTTCCTGTTTGGAGTATTACACTGCTGGAAATGATGGGAGCTGCTGTGCCACACATCTGGAGGACACAACCGTTTGGGCAAGGCTGGCTGAGCACAACAGCTGCAGGTGCATTCTTAACCATCCAGGATGATTCATTTATGTTATTTACTGATTAAAACGTTTGTATCCTTCCCGCCCTATTGTCACTGGGATCTCAGGGTGGCATTCAGATGAAATCAGAACAATAAAAACAAAAATAATTTGCATAGCTAAAAATATATATATTAAATTGTTAACAAATTAAAACTGGTAGATTTTTTAATGCAATAAAACAATTAAAACTATGTATAACTGTAAAGAATTTAGCCCTCAAAGGCTTTGATAAAAAGCCATGGTTTAACTTGGCGCCGAAATGAAGCCAGTGTTGGTGCCAGTCAGGCCTCTGAGGGGACGGTATTCCATAAGCGGGGTGCCACAACAGAGAAGGCCCCTTCCCACGTCCCACCACAATGTATGTATTGCATTGGTGGGAAGCAGAGGAGGGCTCCTCCAACAGATCTCAAATCTTGGGCAGGCACATATAGGGAGAGGGGCTCCCTCAAGTATCGAGGTCCCAAGCTGTTTAGGGCTTTAAACGTCATTGCCAACACCTTGAATTCCGACCGGAAGTGTATAGGCAGCCAATGCAATTCCTTTAAGACCGCTGTAATGTGCTCTTTACAGGATGTCCAGCTGCAACTTCCGAGTTGTCTTCAAGGGCAGCCCCATGTAGAGTGCATTTCTGTGTTAGTAAAATGATCCCAAGTTCAGAGAGAGCCTATTTCCCCCACGGAAATGTCTAGTCCGAAGTGCTGGACTAGATGGACCCTTGGTCTGATCCAGCATCAGGGCTCTTCTTACGTTCTTATCCCACCCTCTCAATCGGCCGGCCCTCACAGAATCTGAAGGCGGCCCTTGATTTATCTACATGCTTATCCGGGTGAGGAATTTGGAACGCAGAAGCCCATCGGTCGAGGCATTACTGGTGGACACGCTCCTGCGCGCACGAACAGATGCCCAGTTGGCTGAGACTCTCCAATTTCCTGCAAGGCATTGAAACAGAACTCTCCTCCCTTGTCTGGAGGCTGGACCTTTACAGCCGCGATCCCACGCATGCTGACTTGGAGCAAAGTCTCAGTTCAGGGAGACAGACGTCCTTGCTACCAGGATCTCAAATGGACCAGCAGAAGGGAGTGCCGGTGGGGATGGGGGCGGGGGGGTGGGGACTGAATAGGTTTGGCATGATGTCCCTGAGCCCAGTAATCCCCCTGCCCCTGTTACGCCTTGCTAGCTTGCGCTGAGGCCTGTGCCGCCGCCCCCCGCCCCACAGAAGGCAGTGCACAAGGGAGGGCTTGTTCTGCCTTCCTCCTCCTGTCAGCGCTGAGGGCCTGCACACCAAGAGCCTTCCTGGGCTAGGGGCACCAGTGCGAGTCAACGGCCTCACAGACCCGCACAGCAGCATGCTGGGCCTGTCCTGTCCCAGCCCTGGGGGTGGGTGGGTACCTGGAAAAATATTTAAATAGATCGGAAGCAATTCCAGGCCTCAACCGATGGGATTGAATATGTACGCTTAGAAATTAGAGAGAGAAGTCCTGTCTGCCACCCGGAAGACAGAACCGTGCGTGTGGTTTTGAAGTCCATACGAATGGGGGGGGGGGAGCAAAAGCAGTGGGGGGGAGCAAGGAGCCCAGGCACAGCTGGCCGGCACAGCTGGCAAGGTAGCCGAAAGCCCTGGGGGTGGCCGGGGGGGGGGGAGGGCAGCGTGTCACTTCCTACCTCCCTTCTCAATGGTCCGAAGCACTGCTAAGGTGGCCATGGATGCCTCCCCCCAAAAGGGGACACAGGTCTGCCTAAAATTTACATGTATAAACGCAAATTTAGAAATCGTGATCAGAATTTAAATAGAAATACAGTGGGGCAGACTGTGAGCGGCCTACTCAGCTTGCTCTCCAGGTGCTGCTCACTGTAGAATGCAGGCGAAGTCACAGCATTTCAGCTCTTCCATCTGATGGTTCATTACTCTTAAGCCACACTTGGACCGGACAGCCCTTCAAATAGAGGACTGCCCTCCGTAAAAGAGGACACATGGCCACCCTGCCCCACTCCTGCTAGAGTGTCCCTCGGCCATCACTGCTGCTGGCCTACAAGTTAGGATTTGGGAATTGTTGCAGACATGCTAGTGAGGGGGGGGGTTGCTTCTGGGGGCCTGTGGGGAGGGGAGGTTGGGTCAGAGGTAGGCTCAGGAGGATGGCCCACTGCACCACTGTCTGCTTCAAAACTGCAACTGTTGAAACTGGCAGGCAGAAGCATGTCCATCCTGCAACCTTTGGAACTCACCAACACAGGATGTCGTGTTGGCTGCTGCCCATTCTCTATCACCCAAGATAGTGGCTTAAGTTACAGGGAGGCAGATTTGGGCTGAACATCAGGAAAAAGCTTCCTAACAGCCATGCAGTGGAACCAACTGCCCAGGGAGATGGTGGGCTCTCCACCCCTGGAGGTATTCAAGCAGGGACTGGATGGCCGTCAGGGATGTTTTAAACTGGATTTTTTCTTTGGGTGAGGGGGTGGACTTGATGACCTCAATGGCCCTTCCTAGTCTAGGATTCCACGATTAGAACCTAGAGCAGAGGTCTCCCTGTGGCTACTGGCCATGAGAGCCAAAAACATGCCCTTCATTTTCAGCAGGAAATGGAGGTCACGGTCCTGCCTGAGGCATCTAGTTGACGACTCATTGACAGGGATGCTGAACTAGGTGGATCACTGGCGTGGCCCCTGCTCGTTCTGAATGGCATCTGCGTTGTGTTGTGCGGTGCACTCCCTGCCTAGTTACAGGACGCCGTCCTGGTTGAGCCGGCGTTTGCTGCCGGTGCGATTTCCTTTCAGTCCCATCAGAGGCAGTTGCCCTAAGTCACCTAGGTATGATCCCTGTATTGATAAACGGAGATGGGAGAGGGGGAGGGGGCAGCCGGGGGGCATCCTGCTGTGCCTCAAGCGGAATGGCATCTCTCTCTTCTCTCTCTCTCTCTCTCTCAGTTCCCCACAGCTAAAAAGGAGGCGTCCCTGAGCTGGCTGGGACACAATCTGCCCATAAAAGAGCCAAGGAGGCTTTCAAGCAAAGGTGAGTTGAAATGACAGAGGATGTTTGGAAATGGACAGATGTGAGGAACGAACTAAAAGAAAGCAGTAGAAGCATTAGAATCATAGAATAGTAGAGTTGGAAGGGGCTCATAAGGCCATTGAGTCCAACCCCCTGCTCAGTGCAGGAATCCACCTGATGCATGGCTGTCCAGCTGCCTCTTGAATGCCTCTAGTGTGGGAGAGCCCACCACCTCCCTAGGTCATTGGTTCCATTGTCATATTGCTGTAACAGTCAGGAAGTTTTTCCTGATGTCCAGCCGGAATCTGGCTTTCTGTCACGTGAGCCCATTATTCCGTGTCCTGCATTCTGGATTGATCAAGAAGAGATCCTGGCCCTCCTCTGTGTGACAATCTTTCAAGTATTTGAAGAGTACTATTAGGTCTCCCCTCAATCTTCTCTTCTCCAGGCTAAACATGCCCAGTTCTTTCAATCTCTTCTCATAGGGCCCTGTTTCCAGATCCCAGATCCTCCTCATTGCCCTCCTCTGAGCACGCTCCAGATTGTCTGCATCCTTCTTGAAGTGTGGTGCCCAGAACTGGACACAGTACTCAAGATGAGGCCTAATCAATGCCAAATAAAGGGGAACCAGTACCTTCCACGATTTGGAAGCTGTACTTCTATGAATGCAGCCCAAAATAGCATTTGCTTTGTTTGCAGCCACATCACCCTATTGGCTCATATTCAGCTTGTGATCTACAACAATTCCAAGATCCTTCTCGCTTGTAGCATTGCTGAGCCAAGTATCCCCCATCTTGTAACTGTGCATTAATACCAGATGAAAACAATCTTATCCTTTAACATCACAGATTTGGTGTCCATTCACAACATCCAGCAAGAGAGATCCACATGCAGAAGCAGCGTTCTGAGTTACACTTGAATCGCTGTTCTGCATCACGGTGTCGACTCCAAGCCCAACTCAATGGGTGCGATCGATGCCTCATTTGCTGCCACCAGTAATTATGTGGGACCACCTGCCCCTCATGGCTA
Organism: Anniella stebbinsi; assembly: GCA_029215795.1. Taxonomy (NCBI): domain Eukaryota; kingdom Metazoa; phylum Chordata; class Lepidosauria; order Squamata; family Anniellidae; genus Anniella; species Anniella stebbinsi. Next base: position 370,208,531 of record JARDYH010000001.1, read on the forward strand.
GGAAGGGGTAGTAGCTCAGTGGTAGAGCCACCTGTTTTGCATGCAAAGGGTCCCAGATTCAAACTCTGGCATCTTCAGGTAGATCTGGGGAAGCCCCCCATCCAAAACCCTGGAGACTGAGAGCCTCTACAAGTCGTAGTAAGCAATATTGAGCTAGGTGAACCAATTAACTGACGGAGTCTAAGGCAGTTCCCTATGACTACACCTGGATTTGGGCCAGTGTCATTCCGCTAATCAACATCTACTTCTAACATGCCATGCAACGATTTATTGGACCTGGGTAGGAAGATACACAGCAGATAATTCTTTTGAGCCCTGCAGAACTTTTGGGGCAATTGCACTAGGAAATGTCTCTAAATAGACACAGAATAAGCATGTTAGGAGGAGAGGTTCTCTCTCCCTGTACCTCCTACCTTTTCCAAAAGTATTAAGAGTCTGGGTCAACATTACTCACCCTTCCTCCCCAGCCCACAAGACAAGCCCCAAGCAAATGATGGTTAAGGACACATCTTGCATGCCGTGGGGAAATATCTTCAGCATTCCAAGGAAATACAAAGATTGTGGCCCAGGACCTACCATGGGGATGGTGTGTGTGCGTTGCTTTTGGTTGACCATGGGAGACTCTTTAAAGTTTGATGCATGCTGATGGCACTATATAAACCAGTCTCCCCCAACCTGGAGCCCTCCAGACATGTTGGACTGCAACTCCCATAATTTCCCAGAGTTGCAGCCCAATGATCTGGAGTGTACCAGGTTGGGTGTGTGTGTGATGCTGTATGAATAGAAACTGTTCACACCAAAGAGCCATCAGTCCAACCAGTTGAGTTGGGCTTGGATTGACACCTTGAAGCATGCAAGTTTCACATAGACACCAAGACTCACATCCATTGTAGTAGGCCTTTTGCCCACTGATATGTCTAATCCCCATTGGAAGCCACTGAAATCAGTGGACTGACCATGCCACTGTCCCCATTTGGGGGCAGTAATTTCCACAAAAGATTTCTCTGTTGTGTGAAGACATCCTTCCTTTTGTCTGTCCTTTTAATCAATGTCACTACACTGAGACTGCATCCTAGAGTAAGAAAGGAGCTGGCAGAAGAACTCTCAGAACCACTGTCTATTATCTTTGCAAAATCATGGAAGACGGGTAAAGTGCCGGATGACTGGAGGAGGGCTAATGCTGTCCCTGTCTTCAAAAAGGGCAAAAAGGAGGAACCTGGGAACTACAGACCAGTCAGTCTGACATCCATCCTTGGGAAAATTTTGGAGCAGATTATAAAGAAGTCAATCTGTAAGCACCTTGAAAACAATGCAGTGATTACTAGAAGCCAGCATGGATTTGTCAAGAACAAATCATGTCAGACTAATCTGATCTCATTTTTTGATTGGGTAACCTCCCTTGTGGACTGTGGGAGTGCTGTGGACATAGTATATCTTGACTTCAGCAAAGCCTTTGACAAAGTGCCCCATGACATTCTGATTCACAAACTAGTGAAAAGTGGGCTAGATGGAACAACTATTAGGTGGATCCACAGTTGGCTATAGAATCAGACTCAAAGAGTGCTTATCATTGGTACCTTTTCACACTTCCTGACTGTTAGAGCAGTACGACAGTGGAACCCATGTCCTAGGGAGGTCGTGGGCTCTCCCACATTAGAAGCATTCAAGAGGCAGCTGGACAACCATCTGTCAGGGATGCTTTAAGGTAGATTCCTGCATTGAGCAGGGAGTTGGACTGGATGGCCTTATAGGCCCCTTCCAACTCTACTATTCTATGATTCTATGATCCTAGTATACCAAGAGAGGGAGAAATGGATAACCTTCTCCAGAAGCTATGATGGTGATGCAATTAGAGGGGCGGAGCTGTTCTTGCTGTCGATACAGATTGGACTTTTTGTCCTGCTTCATCCATTTAAAATGGCTGCTTGACAGACGCTTGAACGTACGGTTACCTGCCCAGAGCTTTCAGGGTTGTGCAGGCTAGGAACCAAAAATGCATCCATTCATATGCCAGCATTGTTGTTGGAAAGGCAGCCAACTGTTGATGCCGCTGAGGGCATCAACAGCCACGATCGCTGCAGAGAGCCTCTCGTGCTGCTGTGACAGGGGTGAGAGGGTGATTAATACGTCCAAAGTCTCCTCAGTGGGTTATAATGAGCCTGCTGCTTAATTAAAACCATGTCACAGCATGCTGAGTGCCTGCATTATGGCCATCCAAGGGGAAACAATCAATTGTTTCATTCCAGCTAATTGTCATTGCTTCAGTGTTCAGAATTCACAGCGTTACTGTTGTCGTGAACGGGAGATGCCTCCGTTCCATGAGTGGAAGAGAACCCAGGGAAAGGACTGTGTTCCTTGCCCCTCCTTTCTTGCAGTCTTTTCTGCTCCAACCAGGTGGAAATATTTCCCTCCCTCTGGTTGCCTCCACCAAAACAGACTTAAATGTCTCTGAGACTCAGGTATCTACTCAGGTGGAGTTTGGCTAGTAGACATGGGACAGGTAACCCCCACCCCTCAAAAGAGACAACAAAGTTTAAAATGTTAAGAAGAAAAATGGTTATGGGAACAAATGGTGAAAGCTGGAAGTGTGTGTGTACCTGTGTGTAAACACACACACACAAATCATACGAGCAATAGGATAATAAATATTAAGGGGTAAACATATCCAGCTAACCTAATTAGACGGTGTCCCTATTTTACCCAGTCCCCTTATCCATGCAATATCCTTCAGTCATATGGCCAACATTCTCTCAACTGGTTCTCCAGTTCCAGCAGCTGCTCATAGAATCATAGAATGGTAGAGTTGGAAGGGGCCTATGAGGCCATCCAGTCCAACCCCCTGCTCAGTGCAGGGATCCACCTTCTTTTTCTTATTTCTTCTGCCGTAGGCTTTTTATATCATACAATTCTTTTTCCTTCCCCAACTCCAACCTCCAATCAGGAAGGTACTTCCTTGCTCATTTCTGCAGGGCTGGATAGGGAATGTTAGGAGTTGTGGTCCAACACACCCAGAGAGCACCAGGTTGTGGAAACCTGCTTCAAAGCAATCCGGCTGCATCTGCAACCGTCGCCACATCCTGACACAACGAATGCCGCACATGATTTCTGTGCATGAAGCAACACTTCCTTTTCTATGTGGGGAGAAAAGCATCCGTGTGTCCACTTCCTACACAGTGTGCATAATGTAACCCTTTGCTCTCATCAGCTTCATTCTGCCAGTTTCAACCCGCCCCATTGACCTGCCTGCCTCTGGGTCTGTCCACAGCCCTGCCCAGGCACAAGAACATTTGGATTAAGATGCTGGCGACGCGGACCCCCAGCCCGCCCATTTGTTTATCTGCACTTTAAAAGTTCCGTTTTATCCTGATCAAATTCTTCTAAAGAAAGGTGTGGGGGGGAACCAAGACAAGGTGAAGGGGAAGGTTGGATGCTACGTGGTTGATTGTGGCATAAACCTTGGTGGGCACCCATGTCCTTTGTGTGATGCAGGCAAGAGACTGAGAGCTCCATCGCACCTACTTTCCCCCCTCCCCCCGGTTTGCTTCTGCGGGTTCCCCCTCCGTTTCCTATGCGAGTCCAGCGTTTTGAATCATACGGGGTGGGTATCGCTGCAATACCTCAGCGTGGCCTGTTCCAAATCTGCGTTTCGGACTTTACCAATCGAAAGAGGAACGAGCAACCGCGGGCTCAGAGTGAGAGAACAGCACGACGGGGACGACGTCATGCGAGTCCAGCGGCGAAAAAGTGGATCAAAGTCGCGGCGGGTGTGCATCAAACCGCGCATGTGATAAACGCTTGAGAAGGTGGTACTGAAAGTTGCTGGGCTTTGTATGCATTTGGTGATTCCACTCAAGCCCTAATGGATCAAACGACCAGCTTTCAAAGGGATAGTCAGTGCTTGGTGGCCACTGGGAAGTTCAGTTGAAGTTTTCCAGTGGTCATCAGTGCCCCCCATAGCCCACTATCTAATCCCAGGAGCAGAAGGTGCCTACGAGGCTTCAAAAAAGGACATTCTGAAGTGGTGCTTGAGCTCTCAGCCCCATGGTTCAGAAGCCTTGGCTTTTACTGATGGCTGCTGATCCATTTTAGGGGTTGTCTCTCCATTATTTTCCTTACTGTCTGTTCCTTCGAAGCTTTTAGTCACAGGCTGCAGAGGGTTCTGGACATTAAGCACGCAATTGTGCCAGTCCGAGCGTGGCGTTGAGCGCGGCAATTGGCAGACACTTTGCAAATTGCCTGTTCACTCAAGCTGCTAAGTGGCCTAACTCTCCCTGCAAGTCGGGCCTTTCATGGAGTCAGATTTCCCAAGAGGTATTAGAAGGTCTGAAGAATATTACTATATCCAGTGACAATTCCAGGCCAAGAAGCAGAGAGTTACCCGTGCTGCCTGGCTCCCTCTGATTGGCTGCCCTCATCATTCCCCTCTTGATTCAATTTTTTTTTAAAAAAATCATAACACCAACAGACTAAACAAACACTACAAAGTCTAAAGAGAGAAATATCAACCACAGCAGAAAACACAAAAGAAAAAAAGAAAGTATACAAAATTAAGATAGACTTCCGATTTTCTCCACAGCAAAAATATGTAACAATATTTTCTCTTGCTAGTAAGGAAAAATGCATTTCCCCTCTTTCTTTTATCTTAACCATTTCTTCTTATTCCTTGAATCCACAGACAAACAGATCATTTTTTCTTGCCCCTTCACAAAGTCTATAAGAAGCTTCCATTCACTTATAAACTTGGACGTTGACTTTTCTCTAATTACTGACGTAAGTTTTGCCATCTCCGCCAACTCCAATATCTTCAACATCCATTCGTCCATTGTCGGTAGCGTTGGGCTTTTCCATTTTTGTGCATAGAATAATCTGGCTGCTGTTATCCTATATAAAAATAAGGTTCCACAGTTCTTTTTCATCTGATCATCCATTAAGTCCAGAAGAAAGCATTCTGGCTTCAATTGCATATTGGTCTTTAATACTTCTTGGATTAAGGAATGAATTTGTATCCAAAAGATTTTTGCTTTTTTGCAAGTCCACCATATACATGGTAAAATGTCCCTTCTTGTTCTTCACATTTCCAACAAGTTCCCGAGGCGCCTTTATACATTTTAGCTAATTTCGAAGGAGACATATGCCACCTATACATCATCTTATAAAAGTTCTCTTTAAGTCTAGTACTTAGTCTAAGTTTTAAGGCTTTTGACCACATAATCATTCCCCTCTTGAAAGGAGTGCACATCTTGGAATGGCTCATAGATCTTCTGCAGCATCTTCTTCCATCTCATCCACACCGGCTCCTTTGAGTCCGCTGCCAACAAGCTGAACAGCCACAGGGACTTCACCTGTTGAGGTATCTCGCCCTGGTGGTGGATCTGGTGCTTGGAGCTCTCTAGAAATTAACTTGGCTGGATGCTCTATTGCCTGTTCAAGGCACAGGTGGGCTGGGCTGATCACTTCTGCAAGGACCACAGGAAGCAGGAATTGCCGGAATCGGGCCAGAGCGGAATGAGGCAGTAGAATCAATGGGTTGGGGGAGTGGCTGGTGTCACTTCAGGCTGCAGACTGAGAGGAGGTGGAGATATTTCTTCTCCATTCCCAAGTCAAGGAGGGCTTCACTGTTGGGAGTTAATGGTTGTTGGAGCTAATTTCTCCATTTCAGAAGCAGCTACTCCTCGCTTTCTTAGAGCCCAGGTATAAACCTGCTGTGCATGCGCTACACCTCTGGTAAAGAGCCAGTGTCTGTCATTACACATATACCCATGCGAGTTCCCACACGGATTTGAACAAGGATGCACGGAAGCACGACTGGTATTCACAAATGACACCAAAGCCAACTCTCCAGTTTGTTTTGGAGACAGACTCAACTTGTGTTGATCTCTCACCTCACTGCAAATAATTGAATGGGAAAATGTTCATTTATTTTTAGGAAGAGACAGACTTGCCTCTTCTCAGATGCTTTGCTGGAGGGAGTCACCCAAGACTCATCAAGGTCATGCTAATAAGCTGATGCTATTAAAAGCAGGAGACGGCACACCGGCTCAGCAAGAAGCTGGGCTGTGGAATCCTGCCTGGCTTGTGAGACCAGTATTGTGTGGTGCCAGCTGGCTTAAGAACTGTTCACACACGTTAATTAGCAACGGGATCCCAGCTTTTAAGTCAAAGGCGGGAGAGGCTCTCGCTCTCTCAGCAGCTTCTGAAAACAGGGCGAGGGGACCATTCGGTTTGGAGGTTGTAAAGCTTCAGCGCCGGAACACAGCCCAGCAAGTCCTGCACATGATTACTCAGGTGTAAGCTCTCCCTCCCGAATTAAATGTGACTTGCTCTGAAGTGTGTACAGCATGGAACTAGAATAAGAGCTAGGGACCATAAATGGAGAGAAGCTGACACATTTTGATGCCTGAGAGGGGCAGTCCAAAGGGCTCTAATGGACATGGGACACAATCCAGTGAAACGTTCTCCTGTGCCAGCTGTTTCTCCACAGCTGCCATGTGGCTCTTGGGCACCTTCTCTTCACTGCCAAGGGCTGCATGCCGAACTTCCTAGGCGATTAAGATCCACGGTCCTCCATTTTCTGTCACGTTTAAAGACAACCCAAACACCACCACCTTCTAGAGCACTGGTGGGGAGCCTCTGGCCCATGGGCCAGGTACAAGAGTTCCTCATCTGCTCCACCAGCTTCCCATACCTCTGCTCCATCCCAGCCTGCAAGGGGGCTTTTAAAAAGCCTCATCGAAGTGTGCACGGCATTTTCAAGGGAGTCACCGCTGGGAAGGGAAGGGCTCAGATGCAATGAAGCTTTTAAAAAGCGTCACTGCAGTTGTGTGCGTGCGTGCTTTATCCTCACAACAACCCTGTGAGGTAGGTTAGCCTGAGAGTCAGTGATTGGCCCAAAGTCGTCCAGTGAACTTCATGGCCAAGTGCGGACGAGAACCCAGATCTCTCCAATCCAAGGGTGCCTCTACAAGAGAGGTTTAAAGCTCTTTCAAGGCTGATTAAATTTTTTACCTCTACAAGGAGGAGCGCAAATTGGGGGCTGAGGCGCTTTAAACATCCGATTATGCGCATTATCGAATGCGCGTTAAACCGCAAGTTTTAATTTGCAGCGGCAGTTAAAGCGCCTTACCGCCGTGTAAACATGCGATTCTCCGCATGTCAACAAGTTTAAAGCGCGTTTCGGTCGTCCGGTAATGCGCTTCGCCGCCTCTCGTACAGAGGTATTAGGAGTAAATGCGCTTTCGCGAATATGCGCATAATCGGGCAGCCAGGCGCCAAAGCGAATCCTTCTAGAGGGGTCCAAGACTCTAGCCACTACACTATACTGCTGCCACACGCCAGCAGTTGAGTGACTCCACTTATTGCTGGCCCACGGCCCGTGACATGCTTGCCCAGAACCAATTTGGCCCTCTGGCTGAGAAAGTTTCCTCCCCGCTGTTCTAGAGGAAGGGTTTGTGAGGGATTTGCTTTCTTGGATAAGACCCTGATTTCCAAATGCTGCCAGAGGAGGCCCCTCGCACAAGGACAAATACCACAAATGCAATGAGGTGGTGAAATAGGATTTTTTCAGCAGCCTTCTCCAACCGGATGCAATCCAGATGGTGATAGGAGTCATAGTCCAACACCTCAGCCAGCATGAGCAATGGCCATGCTGGCTGGAAATGATGGGAATTGTAGTTCAACATGGCTGGAATGAACCAGGACGCAGAAGGCTGCTGTAGAACCTCAGTACACTTGAATGGTTCACTATTACTCTAACAACTAAAAAGTGTTTGCACGATCTGTATGCTTGTCTGAGGAAATATTTCTGCACAAAAATGTGTTTCAAATATGTCTACACCCTCTTTCGAAGCAAAGCCACTTCAAGGCGGTTTACAAGGAAAACTTTTAAAACAATAAAATATGATACACAACTAACAAAAACAGCAGTATAAAACTTTTTTAAGAACCAGCAATAGTGAACTCCAATTTATAAAATAAAAATGGGCAACCATTCATTTAAAAGTTTACTGGCACATCCAAAACTTTAAGTTCCATTTAAAAAGCAGCCTATGCGAGGGTGGGGAGGAGGGGGAGAGGAGAGCCATGCAGAAATCCCATGCTAGGGCATTCCAGAAGGATGGGGCCACTACAGAGAAGACCCAGTGTTTTGAGCCTGCCAAACTGATCGATCTTATGAGTGGGCACATGGGCAGTGCCTCCATCGCCTGGGTGTTTCATAGAGGTAGAGTGCACAACCTTTTCAGCCTTGAGGGTCATATGCGGTACTGGCGCAAGGGTCATGGGAGACAAGATAGAACCCTGAGGCATCCCAAAATCCAACGGCCACGGGGAAGAACAAGAACCCTCCAACACCATCTTCTGGGTACATCCTTCCACAAAGGACTGGAGTCGCTATTACACTGTGCCCCCAAACCAACCCCGGCTGGGCAACCCAGAAAGATGCCAAGCTGGATGGTATCAAAGGCCACTGAGAGGTCCAAGAGAATTAACAGGGCGGCACTTCCCCATCCATCTCCTGGCATAGGTCATCCCCCATGGCAACCAAAGCTGTTTCTATCCCAAAAGTAGGCAGAAAACCAGACTGGAATAAATTGGGGAGAGTCTGCAGCTCAGTGATAGAAGACAAATGCTCAATTTCCAGCATCACCAGACAGGGCTAAGAAAGAATCCTACCCAAAATGCTGGAGAGTCACTACACGCCCGTGCCGATGATATTGGGCTAGATGGGCCAAGGGTCTGACTTGGCAGAAGAAGGCACCTCCCTAATTTTCTGGATTGCAAAAAAGGTTTGAAGCATGTAGCGTAGGAAGGGAGCAAAACATCCTTTTATATGAATTCCCTCCTTCAAATAAATAAATAAATAAATTCTTATTCTTATTATATTTATTTTGACATGTTAGAACACACATCTACTCAAGTTCGCCATGGGGGAGGCAGGGGGCAGGCAGGCATCTGGTTTGGGTAAACCCCACTGCAGCCATTTCAAATTTTAGAGGGCAGGTTAGTGTTCTGCACAAAATGGGACAGGTGTCCACAAAGAGGTAAACCAGAAGTACTTTTGGGACACTTTGGGGCACCCTTCAGGCTCTAAAGCACTCACATACTATTTCATAAGACTCATATCTTTTGCATATGTATGGAAGCATCACTATTGCGATGAGAAAATGCCAGGTAGGCAAAGCCGCCATGGACTATCACCATGCCTCTTGGCAAACATCCCCTTAACTAGGCTGGGAGGCACGTGAAAGAGCCCCGTGGCAAGACATGCTCCTGCAAACCCTGAAATTCTAGTTAAGCAGTCAGCTCAGGCTTGTAGCTAACAAAAATCTGGAAAATATGAGTTCTACTACCATCAATGCCAGATTGAAAAAAAAATGGGCTGAGCATTAATTTTAAAACTGAGTGTTCTTTCTCCACCCAGGGAGGGCTGGAATACCCTGGTAGAAAGTGGAGCAGCTCACTTTACATTACCCAATCCTGCCGTCTCTCTCTCCTCCCGGCTGCTTGTATTGCACACAATTGCCTAGGCGTGCCATGTGGTTGCAATTTAGGGATTAGCTGGGGGTGTGCACGGATGGCTGCAGTCTGGGGAGGAAAAAATGTGCACAACTCGTTTCAGGCGAGCGCTCCGACGAATCTCTGCCTGCAACGATGGCGTAGCCACACCTGCAGCAAACACAAGTGGGTCAGGACTGGGTTAACCAGAGGCAGGCCAAGGCAGTCTTCTCCAACCCGGCGCCCTCCAGGTATGCGGGACTCCAGTTATCCCCATGCTGGCTGGGGATGATGAGAGTTGCAGCCCAACACATGGGCAGGAACCAGGTTAGGGAAGGCTAAGGGCTAAGACCTTCTGGGGCTCCAGGCAGAAAACCCCAACGGCACGCCCTATAGTGGTAAAGGTTGAAAACATGCTTGGATCTCAGTGGACTCACAGGGAGATTGAAATGTTCAGGGTACTTTTGCATGAACTAGAGAGTGAGAGTGTGGTGAACGTGCGTCATTATTTATTACATTTCTATGCGGCCCCATAGCCGAGGCTCTCCAGGAGGTTTACAAAAGTAGTAGTAGTAGTAATGCAAGAACATTCCCCCCCACTTCTGACTACTATTATTAGCGTTGTGGCCCTGACAAACCCTCCAAAAACCTGATTCAGGCACAGACCAACGTCTAATAATTTAGCCTTGTAAATAAGCCCACAAGAATTACTAGCCTGAATTTTTTTTAATAGCCTGCTGTGGGCTGGCAGAGGAGAAACAGGTCCTGAAGCCTATTGCTGCATTTCCATGGTAAGTGCAGAGGAGTGGCAGAGTTCTCCCCTGCCGGCCCACTCACATGCCTGCATGCAATTCCTAAGGCTGTAATAATTGCAGGTTTACGACACAAATTAAAAACTGGTTAGAACTGGCACCCACATATTCTCTCTCTTGATCCGCAAAATAATAAGGGCCAGAGGCTATTTCAGAAAAGCTGCAAATTCAGGTTAGGGGTCCAGAATGCCCGCAAGAGTGCAACAGCCATGCTTTGGGATCCACCTGTAGCGTTTTGAGTCTATGCAGAGCTACCTAATTTTAGAATGAGCGCCCTTGTTGCTGCTGCACAATTCATTACAATTCCCTTCCAAATTTATTGAGGATCACCAAGCCCACAAGAAATATTGCTTTTATCCCCAGCTCTGGAAGCTATCGAGCAGACTTGCACTGTAACCAAGCACCAAAAACTCCCGGTGAAAGAAGGTGCACGGTTAAGGGCAGAGATCGTTCTGTTGAATTGAGCAGAGTGAATGCAGTACATAGCCTTCGGCCATCCACTAGCTCAGCCCTCCCCAACCTTGTGCCCTCCAGTTCTTCTGGACTACAATTCCCATCAGCCCCAGCCAGCACAGCCATTGGGCAAGGATCAGGTCATAGTCCAAAATATCTGGAGGGCAGGTAGCTGGGGAAGGTTGCAATAACCTCTCAGCATGGCTCACTGCAGCCTTCCCACCCCAAAATATACTACAGGAATAATACTACTGAGGAATCTGAGAGGACTGTTGTTAAGTGTTACAGTTATAAGTGAAGTGCTTCCAATAGTCTCAAAGCACTGACATAATGCTCAAGTATTAATTTGGTCAAGCTAGCACCTTATCCATTGCCTCTTTTATTCTTGGAAAAGCCCTGACCCTGGTAGGCTACTATTAGCCCCATTCATGAAACGGGACACTAAAAAAATAGCAGCATACCCAGCATTGTAAAGCAAGGGGGGCAGCTAACTTGGGGCTTTGAGCCTCAGTCTTCCAAAGGCACACAAGAGTTATCCGCCCTCCCACATTACGGAGACATTCATTAGCTCAACAATGCATCCCGAATCAGACGATGGGAAGCTCCCACATCCCAGAATCCACTTGTCTCTTCACAAGAGAGGAGCCCTTGGTTGACATCATTGCAATTAGTACAAAGCATGATAGGAATTCCTCTCCACGCCGAGAGGTCTTAATTAGCAGTCCCTTCTCACAACAGCTTCCATTGCCGTTTTGTCCAACTCACACAACGCAGTTGGGTGGCTGAAAGTTGCTGTTTTGAACTTACTCAAGTATGGATAGTTATTGTCTAAGGCTTTCCTTTTTTAAATGCGTGCCTAGGATCTGAGTATATATTTTACCAATGCCGTGCTGCACATAATAACCTGAATCCAAAGAGAGGACGTCTCCGTGGGGGAAGAACAGTAAATAGACCCAGAACATTTCTTGTTCCTTTAGCCCCAGCAGTTCACATACTGCCGAAGAAGCAAACTACCTTTTGTTTTAAAGTGGCAAGTAGCAGCAAGTAGCAAAAACAGCACACAAAGTTTGGGCCACGGCACGGCTATGTAGGGTGACCAACTGTCAGGATTTCCCCGGATTTGTCCTGATTTTTTGTTTTAACCTGGGTGTCAGGCGGGATTTTCTGTAATTTTCTATAATGTCCTGGACTGACACACTTTTCCCCTTTAAGGCCGCCATTAGCCTGGAGGGGGGAATGATGTGCTCCCCCCCTCCCCAGCTCCAATGAGGATGTTAAAGGGAAAGCATGTCATTCCTGGACATTATAGGAAAGGCCCCGATTGGAGCAGCGGGGCAAGGGGAAGATGACACGCTTTCTCCTCCAATCGGGGACATTAGCATGACGGGGGGAATGACACACTTTCCAGAGGCCCTGGAATGCCGCTTTCCCCCTCCCCACTGGGTGTCCTCTTTTTTGGTTTCCCAAATATGGTCATCCTACCTATGTGTGGATTCTGTTTGGGATGTGTTGTTTTAAATTGATTCTTCTTTGCATGGTGAAACCTAGCTCCTGCAGAATTTCGTTTAAGTTTGCTTGCAATTGCTTTCCTTACGGTGTGACACTTGGGCTTATTTGCAGGTTCCCCTGCTCTAAAAGTAGTATAGTTCAGCTTACAAGTCAAGGCCTTGAAGTCTAGGCTGTCAATCTGCTCTCTGGCAGAGACAACTGCCAACTACAGGGCAGAGTGTGTGTTGGGTGTGTGTGCATTGCTTGGTTTGAAGCTGACCAAAGGCCCTGCATTAGGCCAAATGTCAAACCCAGTGTCAGTGAGTTTCCTTTCACTGGCCAAGACACTGGGAGTGAGTTTATTTCTTCCTGAGCAGATAGAATATTGCAAACAGATGGACTAGAAACCTGTTTTAAAATTAACATTTCAAGAGTTAGTATTACAAAAGGTAAGTGTTCTAGTAGAGCTGAGTGGGTTGGCTCACCTAGACCAGAATTATACACTAGAGTCTAACATCAGTTTTTAATTCAATATGCCATCATTCTAGTTATAAGGAACTGGAAACAATCCTAGTTTCGGTAAGTTAAAGGACTGACAAAAGGAAATACTTCAAAGCATAATTAACATGCAATTTGTTGCTACAGGAAAATATAGCTTAGATGGTTTTAAAAGGGGGATTGGACACACCAATGGCCGCACAGCTGTCTCAAAAGCTCCCAAGCCAGAAGTGGAACTTCCATCTTCAGGGGCAGCGTACCTTTCAATACCAGATGCTTGCTTGTGGGCTTCTCCAACATGGTGTCTGTGCTCCCTCCCTCTCCTGATTTTTATTTTATTTCTTACATTTTTATTATTTTTTATCTGAGAGGTTGGCATGCTGCAAAGTGAAGTCCTGTCATCCAGTTCCATTTTAATTTGGGTTCATAAGAATGTATAAAGAATGGAAAAGAATGGTATAATTGTAGTTAAGAGTTGAAATAAAATTATTATTAATAATAAATAATAAAAAAAGAATGGTTCTGTGTTTTGAAGCTCAGACTCCACCTCTGCCTCGTACCTAGGGTCTTTTCTTTTAGTCTCAGCAGTTTGCCTTATGGAAACGAGTGCTTTGCGACTGGCTATGCCCACTATGGCAGTCATTTTACGTATGAGTTAGCTCCACCCCATGGCAGTCATATTGTGAGAGAGCCCATGACACACTTTCAAAATTACAAATGTGCCCGCTGAATATGAGCTAAAAGTGTGATGTGGCTGCAAAACACACACACAAATGCTATTTGGGGCTGCATTTACAGAAGTATAGTTTCCAAACTACACAAGGTACTGGTTCCCCTCTATTCAGCACGGGTTAGGCCTCATCTTGGGTATTGCGGCCAGTTCTGGGCACCACACTTCAAGAAGGATGCAGGCAAGCTGGAGGGAGTTTAGAGGAGGGCAACATGGACGATCAGGGGTCTGGAAACAAAGCCCCATGAGGACTGAAAGAACTGGGCATGTTTAGCCTGGAGAAGATTGAGGGGACATATGATAGCACTTCAAATACTTGAAAGGTTGTCATGCAGAGGAGGGCCAGGATCTCTTCTTGACCATCCCAGAGTGCAGGACGTGGAATACTGGGCTCAATTTGCAGGAAGCCAGATTCCAGCTGGACATCAGGAAAACTGTCTGACTGTTAGAGCAGTATGACAATGGAACCAACTGCTAGGGAGGTGGTGGGCTCTCCCACCCTAGAGGCCTTCAAGAGGCAGCTGGACAGCCATCTGTCAGGGATGCTTTAAGGTGGATTCCTGCATTGAGTAGGGGGTTGGACTCTATGGCCTTATAGGCCCCTTCCAGCTCTACTATTCTATGATTCTATGATTTAAAAAGTTTGGGTACCATTGGCAGTTACCCACATTGGAAACAGGATGCTGGGCTGGATTAACCCATGGTCTATTTATTTATGTTTATTTATTTATTTATTGCATTTTTATACCGCCCTATAGCCGAAGCAGCAGAGCTCTTTGGCATATTCTTAACTTAAGCACATAATTACATATGGGGCTAGAGAGAGATCAAAAGAAACTAGAGACAGGAGAGCTCTGCCCTCTCCTTCTCAAGCCCATAAGGCCACCACAACCAGTTCATAGTAGTTTAACATGGAACAGGGTCCCAGCCCTTGTGAAGAAAGGCCCTTTGTCTTGGGCAGGAAGTTCAACCTCATCATTCCATCACCCAGCTCATTAAACAGAGTGGAAAAGCGAACTTACAAAGAACACACAACCATCCATTCCTGACATGTTCTTGTCAGTTAAGTTTCTTGATTTTCAACATACATGTCAAACACCTAGGTACAATACACCTGTGGAAACGCCAGTGGGATCTCCTCACCCCTCTCACCATAGAGTGTTAACGACAAAACAAATACCAAGCCACAATTTAATTAGGGTTTTTGCCATTTATTTTCAGAGAACTAAAGATCCAGAGAGGCATGCGCTTCATGCTGAAATAACCAGAGTTCTGTTTAATCCTGTATCCGCACAGTTTTGCATAACTCTATGCAAATAAGCCAAACGATAGTTTTGCGGCTTCTACTAATCTTGGAGAGGGTGGTGCAGCTCCACCAGGGAAATCTTATTTAGCAATCCTTCTAGCTCGGAAGATTCCGGCAGGCCTTTGCCCTGAGCATGTTGAGCAACTCTTTGCTGCCATAAGGACCAGAATTTAAATGAAAACCCGGCATTCTGGTTCCCCTGGTTCCCCTCTATTCAGCACAGGTTAGGCCTCATCTTGAGTATTACGTCCAGTATTGCATCCAGTTCTGGGCCCCACACTTCAAGAAGGATGCAGACAAACTGGAGCATGTTCAGAGGAGGACAATGAGGAGGATCAGGGGTCTGGAGAGACTGAAACAACTAGGCATGTTTAGCCTGGAGAAGATCGAGGGGAGACATGACAGCATTCTTCAAAGGTTGTCACACGGAGGAGACCAGGATCTCTTCTTGATCATCCCAGAGTGCAGGATACAGAAACATGGGCTCAAGTTACTGGCCTTCAAGAGGCAGCTGGACAACCATCTGTCAGGGATGCTTTAAGGTAGATTCCTGCATTGAGCAGGGGGTTGGACTCAATGGCCTTATAGGCCCCTTCCAACTATACTATTCTATGATATGATTCTATGAAGCCAGATTCCAGCTGGACATCAGGAAAAAACTTCCTGACTGTTAGAGCAATACGACAATGGAACCAATGACCTAGGGAGGTGGGGGGCTCTTCCACTCTATTTATTTATTTATTTATTTATTTATTTATTTATTACATTTGTATACCGCCCCATAGCTGAAGCTCTCTGGACAGTTTTCATGAGATTAAAACAATTAAAAACATACAAAATTTAAAACAGTAAAAACATACAACATACACATAATACACACATACATTTAAAACCGCTACAACAGCCCCAAAAGCTACAAAAACAAAAACAAACCCAGGCTCCTCAGATATTGCCAAATGCCTGAGAGAAGAGGAAAGTCTTGACCTGGCGCCAAAAAGATAACAATGTTGGCACCAGGCGGGCCTCGTCAGGGAGATTGTTCCACAATTGGGAGGCCACCACAGAGAAGGCCCTCTCCCTTACTGCCGACCTCCAAGCTTCTCTCGGAGTAGGCCCTCGGAGGAGGGCCTTAGATGTTGAACGTAGTGTTCGGGTAGGTTCATGTTCACTCTAAAGGCATTCAAGATGTAGCTGGACAGCCATCTGTCAGGGATGCTTTAAGGAAGATTCCTGCATTGAGCAGGGGATGGACTAGATGGCCTTATGGGTCCCTTCCAACTCAAGTATTCTATGATTCCGGCTGGCAGCAGTCTTCAAGGTCTCAGGGGCTCCTGGCAACCCAGACCAGCCTATCGTCTTTCCGCTGCCACCCAAGAGCCTAAAAGCTGAATGTAGCATGCAAAGGGCGTGTTCTACCACAAGATGCTCGAAGGGCAAAGCCTTGCTGTGGGAGGATGTGGGGCACAAGCATGGGTGGGAGACAAGATACACTTTACCAGAGTCTGAGGATCCAGCCCCCACCCCACATACTTCCTCAGCCTAGGCTACTAAACTGCAGATATTGCTTGAGGATACTTAGTGGAAACTTATTTCCCTTTCTCTCTGTGCTGACTGTCCAAATCTTGTGAGAGAAAGGAGAGCGAACCCATCATCTAGAGCAGTCATTCCAACCACTTTCCTAGAATAAGAACCATCCACCTTACCCAGCCCATGACTGCTCTCGGGCAGTCACTGTCTAAACCACAACTGACTCAGCTGGAAAGGACAACCAGAGTCACGTGTTGTCAAGCATATGGGCGACACCCCACAACTCAGCCTCTCCCACTGGTTTCATGTGGGTGTAAAAAGTACGGGAGACAAGACAGCTCCCTAACAAACCCAGGAAAGCTCCCACAGGGAAGAAGGATCTCCCAGCGAGGTAAGGAAAGAAATACCCTCACTTGCAACCTACACAGGCAGTCCAGGATCAGGATACCCATGTTCAATGGCACTGAAAGCAACCGAGGAGGCCCACGTAAATCGACCAAGACATGTTGTCTCCCATGCTTCCCCGGCAAAGATAGACAAACGGGGTTACCAAACTCATTCCACCAAGGCACAAGGGAGATGAGACACTGGCCTGTAATTTCACAAGCAACGGGGATTCTTTAACAAAATGGTCTTCTTTCCACTGTCTCTTTTAGGTTAGATGGAACCCTCACTGTGATGAGGATAGCGCAGTTTCTCCTGACTTCTAGCCATGATGAACAAGGTTCAAGCAGACATGTGGCATAAGGAGAACCAAACATTCTTCCAACACCCTCTGATGTTAGCTGACTTACTTAATAAAATTTGAGAAGCTGCTGCTAATCAATGCGTATGCAATAATAAACAATATGGATCAATGGTCTGACTTGGTAGGACTCTCCTTATGTGACTAAGAACACTGCTAGCGTGCCAATGAGAAACAAATACACCAAATAATCACAGGTCCCAGTAAGCTCTCTCACAAGAGGCAGGTGCCTATGGTATCTCTGGACAATTCATCTCTTCAGACAATTCTATGATCCGACAATTCTGACTCCACCTATCCACCAAGAAAATGGAGCTCAAGGCTAACAATCATGTAACAAACCATAAAAACGTGGTTAAAACAATAAAACAATTTTAAAAAAAACAGTTAAAAATATCACAAATAGAATAAAGATGCACTCAACCCTTACATGCCAAACGCCTGCTCCAATAAATTATTATTTATTATTATTATTATTATTATTATTATTATTATTATTATTTATCTCTTTCTCGCTCGTGGCAGTTTTTCTAGACGACCATGACAGGCTTTGTCAAATCATGCTATCTTTTATTGATTCAGGAATTTCCTGACGATTGAGTATGTTTTAAGTATGACTGCTTTCTAGATGTTGGTGTGGATGTATTTTGGTAGGCCCAGTTTCTGGAGGTTTTCTGTATATTTTTTTTATGTGAGGCCGGTGACTGATGTGACTAATGGAATAATTGTGACCTTTTCCTGTTGCCATTGTTCTTTGACTTCCATGGCCAGTGGTGTATATTCGTTTCTCTTCTTCCTTTCCAACAACATTTTTGTCATTTGGTATTGCTATGTCGATGAGATATGTGTGTTTTTCTTTTTTGTCTATGACCGTTATGTCTGATCAGTTGCAAGGTATATTATTATTATATTATGGTAATAATAATAATAATAATAATAATAAAATATTATTATTATTTTGCCCAATGCTGGGCCTCAAGACGGCATTACAAATTTAAAACATATACAGAAAAGCTATGAATAAGAGATATACAAAAGTTAAAAATAAATTAAATTGGTTTCAATAATAATAATAATAACAATAATATTTATTTATAACCCGCCTCTCCCTCCAGATCGAGGCGGGGAACAACAACAATATAAAACACAAGAATCACAAACAGTTAAAATTTTTAAAAAGAAGAAAAAATACATCATTAAAAACATCTTAAAATTCATCTGGATAGGCCTGCAGGAAGAGAGCAGTCTTCATGACTCTCTTAAATTCATGAAGACTGCTAATTTGTCTAATCTCCTCCTGCAGACCATTCCATAGTCTGGGAGTGATGGAAGAGAAGGTCCTCTGGGTAACACTCGTCAGCCTAGTTCTGGCTGACTTGAGTAAGTTCTTCCCAGAGGACCTAAGTGTGCGGGGCGGACTGTACGGGAGAAGGCGATCCCGCAGGTAACCTGGACCCAAACCATTTAGGGCTTTAAAGGTAATAACCAACACTTTATACTTCGCCCGGAAACTGATTGGCAGCCAATGAAGCGATTTTAAAACTGGTGTAATGTGGTCACCCCTAGGTGTACCAGTGACCAACCTGGCTGCCATATGTTGAACAAGTTGAAGTTTCCGGACTAGGCACAAAGGTAGCCCTATGTACAGCGCATTGCAGAAGTCAAGCCTCGAAGTTACCAGCGCGTGCACTACTGTCTTTAGGTCTTCCAACTCTAGGAAGGGGCGCAGCTGGCGTATCAGCCGAAGCTGATAGTAGACACTCCTGGCCGTCGCATCAATCTGAGCTGTCATTTGGAGTGACGGATCCAGGACTACCCCCAAGCTGCGAACACAATCTTTCAGGGGGAGTGTAACCCCATCCAGAACTGGTTGACACACCTCCAAACCCAGGTTGGGGCCTTTGACAGCGAGCACCTCCGTCTTGTCTGGATTCAGCTTCAGTTTGTTTTTCCTCATCCAGCCCATTACCGCCTCCAAGCATTCATTCAGAGGAGACACACTATCCTTAGCTGACAATGTTGTCGAAGGCATAGAGAAATGTATTTAGGTGTCATCAGCATATTGATAGCACCCCGCCCCATGCCTCTGGATGATGTCTCCCATCGGATCAACATTTCAACATTTCAACTACATATTAAAATTAAAAGTCTTAAAACATAACTGGGGTCCATGTTATTCTCCAAAGGCTTGCCAGAATAATAAAGTTTTGTATGCCTCCAGAAACACATCAAGGAGGGAGCCAGTCTAGCTTCCCTGCCTGCCAGCATAAAGCAAGCAGAGAGGGAGCCAACCTAGTTTCTCTTGGCAGGAAACGCCACAGCCTGGGAGCAGCCACCAAGAAGGCCCTTTCTCACATCACCCACCAAATGTACCTCTGAAGCTGGCGGTACCAAAAGAAGGGCCTTTCTTTTGGTCTCTTAAAATTTGGGCAGGCTCATGAGAGAAAACGCTTTTTCAAGTAGTCCAGTCCTGAGCCATATAGGGCTTTATAGGTCATAACTAATACATTGAATTGTGCTCAGAAACATACTGGTAGCAAGTGAAGCTGTTGTAACAAGGCAGTTGCCTGTCCCTATAACTGGTCAACAATCTAGTTTCCAAATAGTAGTCAAAGGCATCCTCACTAGAGCATGTTACTGTAGTCTTCCTCTCAATCAACCTTTGATACAAGCAAGGAATTCTACTGGATCTTGGCATTAGATGTGACCAGGTCAATTACTTCCAATCCGGAGATGCAGCAACATTAGCAACTCTCAGGAGAAGGCAGCCCACTGCATCTCTGCATGAGTTTCGGCTCTGGGTTGCCTTCTTTCCAGTCATGGGGCAGCCCAGTCCAGAAAAAACAGAAGGATGGACTCCTCCAAGGGCAAGTAATTATTTGTACAAACTCTAGAAGCCTCCTAGGTGTGAAAGGTTGCTTATAGACAGTGGCACCTAGCACTACCCAATCATTGCTCTTATCCTGTAAACTACAAGTTGGATTGCAATTGATTCCCCACACTATCTGGACTATTGCACCTCTTATGTTCTTTCTTGACTCCAGGAGAGAAGGCCCAGAAGACTGCCTCCGCAATTAGATGTTTGAAACCCACAGTCTTGCTGGCATTGTTCAGGGAAGTGAGAGATGTTCAAAACCCTGCCAGCTCTAATAGTAAAGTAGGGCAAACTGCTGCACCTGCTCAAACTAGGAAGTGCTGGTCCAGAGCCACAACTGGAAGAGGAGAAAAGGCATTTCCAAGAGGCGATGGGTTGCTCCAAACTAATCCAACCCCTACTAGGAACTAGGCATCATGGCAGATGTTTAGCTAATACAATAACTAGATTAACATATTTTGCCAGCATAGACAAGTGGTAATTGAAATGCTGGAAGTACTTGTTCTGCATTAGCTGCATGGCAACATTGCCTGATTCGATAGACATTTGCAGAGACAAGCAGCATAAGAGAGAGCTACAATGGAAGAGCACTGGAGACAGAAGGGTTGGGTATCGTTAGCAGAGTTTAGAAATCCTGAATTTGCATTGGCAAGTTGCATCATTCTAAAGCCCAGTTCAGAGGAAAAGAGTGTCCTGCTCTGAAGTTTGTTTCATATTCAACAGCAATTCTTGCAAACAAAGGAACACCACAGGGGCTGGCTTCATGAGTTCCAGAAACAGGCCAGAAGCCAGAGGGAACCCCCTTGCTACCTGTGGCACGGGTAGCAGAGGTCACATCTTGGACTTCAGACATTTGAGTTCAAATTCACACAGCCCTGAAGCTGTGTGGGCAGTTACTTCTCTCAGCCAATGCTCAGGTTGCAGTCAGGAGAATATGGAATAACCTCCAAGAAGCTGATGTTGTTAACGTGAAGAAAGGTAGGAGCTAAAGATGATTTACAATACCCATTGACAAAAGGGAAAGCCAAATTGTTGCTTATGCCAAATGATCACAAATTAACCCCTGCCCCAAATAGTATTTTTGAGTGAAAAGCAACATTTTGAGACCTATTACATGTACAGCTTTTCTTTCTTATCAGAAACTCAAAGTCAACATACTTAAGGCTCCCAGGCACCCCCATTAGTAGCCAACCAAAGCCACACCTGCTAAAATGAAGGTTCAGTCTTATCCTCACAAACATCTTGTTAAGTCGTGCATATCTTTCTTTTACCTCAGGCCACCCTGTTAGTGTCAAGATCAAGAACAATTTCATACTTTACATTTTGAATTTTGGTACAAGACAACAGTGATAGCCACTGGCTTAAAAATCAAACAATTTCACAGAATAAGGGCTTTATTAACATCTATTAGTAATGGCTGTTAAATAGAATCACCAGTCAATGGAGTCATAGCATCATAGAACAGTAGTTGAAAGTGGCCTCTAAGGCCATCGAGTCCAACCCCCTGCTCAATGCAGGAATCCACTTGAAAGGATCCGTAACAGATGGTTGTCCAGCTGCCTCTTGAAGGCCTCTAGTGTGGAAGAGCCCACCACCTTCCTAGGTCATTGGTTCCATTGTCGCACTGCTCTAACAGACAGGAAGTTTTTCCTCATGTCCAGCTGGAATCTGGCTTCCTGTAACTTGAGCCCATTATTCCGGGTCCTGCTTCTGGGGTTGATCAAGAAGAGATCCTGGCCCTCCTCTGTGTGACAAATGCAGGTTGCTTACCTGTAACTGTAGTTCTTCGAGTGGTCATCTGTGCATTCACACATATGGGCTCGCGGCGACGCCGAGCCTGCTTCCGGGAAACTTAACTAGCTTAGACTTTTGGCGGGAACCCCTCCCCCCACCATCCTACCGCGCATGCTCAGGGCTCCCGCCTCTCCTTCTCCTCAGTTCTCTGAGACCGCTTGGCCTCTTAACCAAGGCAGAACTATGTCATTAAACAATGAGCATGGCGAACCAATTGACATTCACAACAGCGATGCCAAGAGGGGACGGTGGGTGGGTTGTGTGAATGCACAGATGACCACTCGAAGAACTACAGTTACAGGTAAGCAACCTGCATTTCTTCTTCGTGGTCTCTGTGCATCACACATATGGGCGAATAACAAGCAGAGACTTACCGGAGGTGGGTAGGCATGCTGGTTGGTCACTGGCAAATCGAGGAAAGGACCGCTCTGCCAAACGAGGAGTCCTGTCTGGCTCTAACATCGAGGCGATAATGCTTTACAAAAGTAGAAGCATTTGACCAAGTGGCTGCTTTGCAAAGGTCAGTGAGCGTAGCGCCATGGAGCAGTGCTGACGAGGCAGCCTGCGCTCTAGTAGAATGTGCCGTCGTGTGAAAAGGAGGGTCTTTATTAACAACCCTGTAAGCCAGGTCAATGGTCTCCACAACCCATTTGGAGATGCGCTGTGGGGATACGGCCAACCCTTTTGTCACACCTCCATAACAGATGAACAACTTACGAGACTGTCGAAAAGACTCAGTTCTTGACTTATAGAAAGCCAAAGCTCTTCTAACGTCTAATGCGTGCAATCTTGTAGACAAAGGGTCTGACGACGAGCTGAAGAACGTGGGTAGAACAATGTCTTGGCTCACATGGAAAGAGGAGGAAACTTTAGGGATGAACATGGGGTCCAAACGTAATACAACTTTTTCCCTAAAAAACTGTAAGTAAGGCGGATCTATCAGTAGTGCTGCTAGCTCCGAAACACGTCGTGCAGACGTGATGGCAACTAAGAATACCGTCTTAAGAGTCAATAAACGAATATCAATCGTCGCCAATGGTTCAAAGGGCTTGGCAGTAAGGGCTGCGAGCACGACAGAAAGACTCCATTGCGGTATCACAGGACGAACCGAAGGGAACAAATTCCGTAAGCCCTTTAGGAAGGCTCTTGCCATTGGATGGGTAAAAACAGAGAAACCATTAATCAAATTGTGGTTTGCTGTAATTGCTGCCAAATATACTTTGATGGACGCTGGTTTCAGACCCTGGGCATGTAGGGAATATAGAAATGAAACAATATGAGGCATATTAGCTGCGTAAGGATCAAACCCATTAAGAGTGGCATACTGTTGAAACCGCGTCCATTTTCTATCATAGGACAGTCTAGTTGACGGTCTACGTGACGCCTCCAAGATAGACTTCAGTCGCTCGGGAAGGTCGAGGACTCTCCACGACGACGGATTCTCCAGGCCGTCAGGCGTAATGATTGTACATCTGGATGAAGAATCCCGCCATTCTGTCGAGACAGAAGGTCGTGGAGGCAAGGTAGGTTCCAGATCTCCCGTTTCGATAGTCTGAGTAGCGACGTGAACCAAGGTTGCCTTGGCCACGACGGGGCTATTAGTATAGCGTCCGAATTGTTGCGTCGTAGCGCAGCCACTGTTTTGGCCAGTAGTGGGAATGGTGGGAAGAGGTAAAGAAGGCCCCTCGACCAGTCCCATTGAAAAGCATCCCCGAGCGATGTGCGTCCTATGCCTGCTCTGGAGCAATACGCTGGGCAAACTGCATTGGCAGCTGTTGCGAATAGATCGATGTCGGGCGTGCCCCAACGAGCGAAGAGTTGCTCCAATATGCGAGTGGCGAGCTCCCACTCGTGTGTGTCCATGAAAGATCGACTGAGAACATCGGCCTTGGTGTTGTCTTTTCCTGCAATGTGCAATGCCGACAGAAGCATATTGTGGGAGATAGCCCACTCTAGAATGTCTAGCACAAGTCGTAGCAGGCGGTGCGACCGGGTGCCTCCCTCCTTGTTCAAATACCACACCACGGTGGTATTGTCCGTTAGGACGCGGACATGATGCCCATGTAGGCGAGGCAGGAATGCGCATAATGCTTTCTTTACCGCCAGAAGCTCCAACATATTGATGTGAAGGCGACTCTCTGAAGGTGACCACCTTCCTTGCGCCATCAGATCGTCGTGGTGTGCGCCCCAGCCTTCTAGAGACGCGTCTGTTGTCACCGTGCGAGATGGCTCCCGCGGAACAAACGGCATTCCCTGGGAAAGGTTGCTTGAAACCAACCACCACCGGAGGGATTCCCTGACCAGCAATGGGACGGTAAGTATTAGCTGGTGCGGGTTTTGAAGAGTTGAGTAACGGCTGAGCAGGAAATGCTGGAGAGGGCGCATCCGTAGTCGCGCCCAACGGACGACGAATACTGCTGCCGCCATTAATCCTAGTAACCTGAGAATCGCAAATGCCGAAGCTCGAGGGTGGGTGCGTAAGTGCAGTGCACGCCTTTGTAGGGTTGGTACCCTGTCCGCAGGCAGGAATGCTCTTCCCACGGTAGAGTCGAGGGTAACTCCTATAAACTGCAGTCGTTGTGATGGCTGAATGATGGATTTTTTGTAATTTATCTGCAGCCCAAGCGACGACAGAAGAGAAATTACCTCGTGGACGTCGGCAAGCGCCTGGGTTCTGGACCTTGAAACGATCAACCAATCGTCCAGGTAAGGATATAAGTCGATGTTGTGCGAACGCAGATGCGCGCAGACCGCCGACATGCACTTGGTGAATACTCTTGGGGCAGACTTTAGCCCGAAGGGAAGGACGGAAAACTGGTACGCCTGGTGCCCAATGACAAACCGCAGATAGCGTCGATGGGCAGGATGAATGGCAATGTGGAAATAGGTGTCTTTTAAGTCTATCAGGGTAAACCAGTCTCCCTTCTTTAACATTGGTAGCACCGATGCCACGGTAATCATGCGGAACTTCTTGGGTCGTATGAACTTGTTGAGCTCTCTGAGATCCATAATAGGACGAAGTCCCCCGTCCCTCTTTGGCACCGTAAAATAACGGGAGTAGAACCCCGCCTGTAGTTGACCTCGCTGAACTCTTGCGATAGCCGCTTTTTGAAGCAGGGTGGTAGTTTCTTGCGTTAGAGCCAACGAGGGGTCCGTGATTCTTATGGTGCCCAGTGGAGGAAGTACTTCGAACTCTATTTTGTAGCCCTCTGCTATGATGTCCAAGACCCACGCGTCTGATGTTATTGACGCCCAGGTTTGCAGAAAGGGCTGTAACTTGTTGGTGCTGTGACAGATGTTGGTGCTGTGACAGGTGAGAGGCAATGCCAAGTCAAAGACGACGCTTGCCCTGTTGCGTTTTGCTGCGCTGTTGGAAACGCGGATTCGACTTTCTTGGCTGATAGGCCTGTGTTGATGCAGGTTGGTAGCGTTGTGCTTTATCTTGTTGCGCCCGTGTTTGGTAAGGGACAGGTCTATACCATTTTCTAGCCCGGTAAGACTGTTGAGGTTGCTGAACTCCCATTTTCTTCGCTGTCATCCGGGCCTTGTGTAACGCATCCAATGATGTGTCCGTATCCACATTGAACAGGCCCTCCCCATCAAAGGGAAGGTCCTCGATCCTGTTTTTAGTCTCTTGTGGTAAAGACGCTGACCGTAACCACGCGTGGCGACGCAAAGCAACTGCACCCACCATGGCCTTAGACATACAGTCAGTGAGGTGACGCGCCGTTGTCAATTCCTGTTTTGACAATCGGATTGCCTCCGCCTGGAAGACCCTAGCGAGTTCCCGTTGATCGTCGGGAAGGTAATCTGTAAGTGAGGAAATTTTTTCCCAAAGGAAAAGTTGATAACGCGCCATTAGCGCCATATAGTTGGTCACCTTTACTCCCAACGACGACGACGCATAAATGCGACGGCCATAGGAGTCCAATTTCCGACCCTCTTTATCTGTTGGTGCAGCGTGCAGCTTGCCAGATCTGCCCTGCACAGCCTCTACCACCACCGAGTTCGGCTTTGGGTGTTGAAAAAGAAAGGGAGCCTGAGCTTCCCTTACTTTATAGATTGCATCCAGACGCTTGGAAGTGGAACCCACTGTGGCTGGATGCTCCCAAGACTGCTTGAGGGTCTTCAATAGAGCTTTAACCATCGGTAAGGTTAACTGCGGTGAAGGCTCAGCATGCATGACGTCATAGATGCCGTCATCGGAGTCATCAATCGCTTGCTGGCACTCTATATTCAACGATTGAGCCAGTCTCTGCATTTGCTCCGTGAAGCTGCCCATCTCCATCGTTGGTGATGCACGGTCCTCGCACCCCACAGTATCCAATGGGGACGGCTCAGATGGACGGGGTGACGGAGCTGAAGATGTGTCCGACCTGTAGTCATCAAATGACTGCGAGGGTTCTCGATGCCGTGGTGACCTGGATGGTGTCCGGTGTGAAGGACGAGCAGCCGTCGATGCCGAAGACCTTCGACGTCGAGCGGGAGTTTGGCTCAGCGAGGTGGTCCTCCTGGGGGGAACCGGCGGTGGTACCTGCTCTTCTTGGATGCGACGCCCTGTATAAGGGTCAAATCGGTAACGAGCACAGTCGGACCGATGTGCACGCTCTGAGTAGCCTTCCCAATCCTGCGAACACGACCTCGACCGAGACCTCGACTGCGAGGAACGGTTTCGCTGCCGACGACGACGCTCCTGTTGAGGGCTCGGTGCCGACTGTCGCGTCGGTACCGTGTGTTCGGTATCAGACGGAATAATGATTGGCATCGGTCCCGGAGATGGCAGCGAACGAGGTGATAGAGGTAGCTCCTGCAGCACCCTCGGGGTGGAAGGCGTACGAAGCAACGAAGACACCGAAGGAGCTCGTTGTCTCGATACCGAAGGAGTCGGGGAGGTATCGTGGCGCTGCGACGCTTGCGATGCTGAAGCGATCGATGCCGAGCGATGCGTCGGTGCCGATGAACGTATCGGTACCGACGAGGATTTGTGCACCATAGCGGTCACCTTCACCGATGTCGATGTTGGCATCGAAGCCGATCGTGACTTTTTCGACGGCGGAGGCTGGGCAGCCGATTTCGTCGATGCCGATGTCGATGTCGAAGCCTTCTTTTGCTTCGCTTTCTTTGCCTTTTTCATTGGAGGAGGGGAAGAGGCAGTTGAAACCCCCGTTAACGATGCCGGTGCTGCCGCCCGCAACAGGGGGGAAACCGGAGATGCTGGGCGTGAGAGAACTCGACTCTCCCCAGAATTCCCTTTGCTCGACATGGAAGGGCGCGGTTGATCGACGGCCGACAATGCCTGAGACCACAACAGGCTACGTAGGCGGTCTGCCCTATTTCGTCGCGTCTGCTTTGAAAATCGCATGCAATGACTGCACGACTCAACGACGTGTGCCTCGCCGAGGCAAACAAGACAAAGCGAATGCCCGTCGGAGAGGGCGATTTTTGCCCTGCACCGCGAGCAACGCCGGAATAACGCGGTTTGTGCCATAAGACGGCAACCGCTTAAAATTTTTCCCTACACTTATCTAAAATATATATATATTTAAAAAAAATTTTTTTTTTTTTTTAAAACACTAACGTTAACTAAGTCTAACTATACAAACAACTAACACTAATTACTAGAACAGCCTAAGCTAACTTTCTTCTTTCTCTCAAAATTAGGTACAACGTACCAGAGAAGTCTCCCGCGAGGTTACTAGCGAAGCGGTCGAAGAAGAACTGAGGAGAAGGAGAGGCGGGAGCCCTGAGCATGCGCGGTAGGATGGTGGGGGGAGGGGTTCCCGCCAAAAGTCTAAGCTAGTTAAGTTTCCCGGAAGCAGGCTCGGCGTCGCCGCGAGCCCATATGTGTGATGCACAGAGACCACGAAGAAGAACCTTTCAAGTATTTGAAGAGTGCTATCATGTCTCCCCTCAATCTTCTCTTCTCCAGGCTAAACATGCCTAGTTCTTTCAATCCCTCCTCATAGGGCTTGTTTCCTGACTGCTAATAATCCTCGTTGCCCTCCTCTGAACACACTCTATCTTGTCTGCATCCTTCTTGAAGTGTGGCGCCCAGAGCTGGACACAATACTTAATATGCCGAATAGAAGGGAACCAGTACTGCGCTCAATTTGGAAGCTATACTTCTATTAATGCAGCCCAAAATAACATTTGCTTTTTTTGCAGCCACATCACCCTGTTGGCTCATATTCAGCTTATGATCTACAATACTTCCAAGATCCTTCTTGCTTGTCGTATTGATTACCCAAGTATCCCCATCTTGTAACTGTGCATTTGGTTCCTTTTTCCTAGGTGTAGAACTTGGCATTTATCCCTATTAAATTTCGTTCTGTTGTTTTCAACCCAGCGCTCCAGTCTATCAAGACCACCTTGGAGTTTGTTTCTGTCTTCCAGGGTATTAGCGATGCCACCCAATTTGTGTCGTCTGCAAATTTGATAAGCATTCCCTGCACCTCCTCATCCAAATCATTAATAAAAATGTTGAAGAGCACTGAGCCCAGGACTGATCCCTGCGGTACCCGGCTCATTACCTGCCCCCAGTGTGAAAAGGTACCATTGATAAGCACACTTTGAGTTCGATTCTGTAGCCAACTGTGGATCCACCTAAGAGTTGTTCCATCTAGCCCACTTTTCACTAGTTTGTGAATCAGAAAGGCATGGGGCACTTTGTCAAAAGCTTTGCTGAAGTCAAGATATACTATATCTACAGCATTCCCACAGTCCGCAAGGGAGGTTACCCGATCAAAAAATGAGATCATATTATTCTGACAGGATTTGTTCTTGACAAATCCATGCTGGCTTCTAGTAATCACTGCATTGTTTTCAAAGCGTTTACAGATTGACTTTATAATCTGTTCCAAGGTTTTCCCAGGGATGGATGTCAGACTGACTAGTCTGTAGTTTCCAGGTTCCTCCTTTTTAACCTTTTTGAAGATAGGGACATTAACCCTCCTCCAGTTGTCCAGCACTTCACCCGTCTTCCATGATTTCGCAAAGATAATAGACAGTGGTTCTGAGAGTTCTTCTGCCAGCTCCCCCCCTTTCCAAGAAAAGCATGCTGCAGCCAAACAGAAGAAGACCATCACATTTGCACCCTACCTGTGAGCATACAGAAACATCTGGCTGGCTACTGTTGGCGGTGAATGCTGGAATAGAAGGACCTTCACCTGATTCAACATGGCAATTCTTAGTTTAATTGTCTTACTGGCCTTGGCCAAGAAACACACATATATACACAAACTGGACTCCACTCATCACCTGCAATACTTTAGTTAAAGTCAATCCGACAACTTGCTTCTAAGGAAACGTGGTTTTGAAGCTGAGCGGCTACCCACCTTAAATCCAAAGTATTGCCTCCCCCATTATCCTGAAGGTTATTGTAGCATACTCTTCAATTAATCTTGTTCAATTATGAATGCTTATCAATTTACAGGGAATGCTTATCAAATCTGCAGATGACACAAAATTGGATGAGATAGCTAATACCCTGGAAAACAGAAACAAAGTTTAAAGTGATCTAGATAGGCTGGAGTTCAAAACAAATGAAATTTAATAGGGATAAATGCCAAGTTCTACACCAAGGAAAAAGAAACCAAATGCACCATTACAAGTTGGGGGATACTTGGCTCAGCAATGCTACAAGCAAGAAGGATCTTGGAATTGTTGTAGATCACAAGCTGAATATGAGCCAACAGTGTGATGTGGCTGCAAAAAAATAATAATGTTATTTTGGGCTGCATTAACAGAAGCTTCCAAATCGTGCAACGTACTGGTTCCCCCTCTATTCGGCACTGGTTCGGCCTCATCTTGAGTATTGCTTCCAGTTCTGGGCACCACACTTCAAGGAGGATGCAGACAAGCTGGAGGGGGTTCAGAGGAGGGCAACGAGGTCTGGAAACAAAGCCCTATGAGGAGATACTGAAAGAACTGGGCATGTTTTGCCTTGAGAAGAGAAGACTGAGGGGAGATATGATAGCACTCTTCAAATACTTGAATGGTTGTCACACAGAGGAGGGCCAGGATCTCTTCTCGATCATTCCAGAGTACAGGACACAGAATAATGAGCTCAAGTTACAGGAAGCCAGATTCCGGCTAGACATCAGGAAAAATGTCCTGACTGTTAGAGCAGTACAACAATGGAACCAATGACCTAGGGAGTTTGTGGGCTCTTCCACACTAGAGGCCTTCAAGAGGCAGCTGGACAACCATCTATCAGGGATGCTTTAAGGTGGATTTCTGCACTGAGCAGGGGGTTGGACTCGAAGGCCTGGTATGCCCCTTCCAACTCTACCATTCTATGATTCTATGACAACCCTAACAAAAGCAAAACAAAACCACTGTGACACCTCACAGGCTAACGAACACAAACATATTATAGCATGTGTATACTTGGGAGTGTAATACAGCAGGCTCTTGATTGGGAAAGCCCATTGCCAAAATGAATTTGTGGATCTTTGAGGTACCACAAGACATGTGTATTTGCAACAGTCTTTCAGTGGTAACCCCACATTCTTTTTAATATGTAGTTCTGCCTTAACGTAACTACACTTTTAGAATTTATATTCTATCTCAATAATTTCAAATAATGTGCGATCAGCTGGCATTATCCAGCGTAGCTCCTGGCCTAGGAAAAAGGAGGTGGAACAGGACCACGTGGCTCTACGAAGTGGTATATCCCAATCTGGGCGATCTGATGGTTTTCCAGCCTAGTTGGTAAACTAATACAGCCGCAGCCCTGCCCACAGTTCACTGCATGGCCAGAGCTTGCTGCATTCATGAGTAAAGTTGCACATTCAAAAATCCTCCTAGATTCCCACCATTGCCTTTTGCATTGTCAAAGAGAACTAAGTGGGGCACCACATTGTCCCACTACTATCCAGAATGCCAGCATCAACAGTGGGAGGGGAGGGCTGCAGCCTGCAGTCAAACAGAGAACTAGGTCAAATTCTAGACCAAAGCATGGCAGAGTCACAGGCCTTAGTCACATGAGTAATCCACAATGATAGCCAGATACTGGAATATCAGAAACAATAGTTGGTCTATGAAATAAAGGTAGCCCTGCTGCATTACTACTTCAGAAACATTTGAGCCAGGAGCTGTTCACAGCTCTTACAGTGCAATGATATGCCTACTCAGTTCAATGGGACTTACTCTCAGGTAAGTGTAGGACTGTAGCCTTAAAGTCAACCTCTTGTTGACTGTAGTATCAAGTGATGACTAGTATGTGTGAATGTGGCACCAGAAATGAACTGCTACAGACATAAAATACACGTCGCGATACACTTAAATAATGATAGTACGCATCTGGCTGAGTCATCAAGTGTTGACTAGTTATTCAGGGAGCGATTGGGTATATGCGCAAAGCACCCTAAATGCCATCTCAACTTGAAGCCACTAAAAAGTCAGCTTGCAATTTGGTATCACATTCTCCCCAAACCCTTTAAAGATCATAATAAAGACATAAACAGGACTTAAAGCGTTGCTTAGGGCCAGCTATAAAAGTTCCAGAGACATCAGCAGCTTTTATGCAAAAGGAATTCTCACATTTAAAACCAATAAAGCATCTTTAATCCCAACATTACTTTACAGTCTACAGATACAAACTTTACTGCAGCTACTGCTTAAATATCTGAGCTATCACAAGCTAAAACTACAATTACCACAGGCTCCATAATTCAAAAGTGGCAATAGCCATCCCTTTTTCAGATGTTTATTCCCAGCGCCAGTACTGTGAAGTTAGGATTTATATGAGAGAAAAATAGCAGGCATCAAACAATACAATTTTCAAAAAGTCAACACTCCTTTAAGAAGTGATTCACAGAAAGTAATTGGGGAGGGGGGGAGAAACAACCCCTGTGCAATTATTCATATATACAGCTGATGTACATTTATTTTTAATTAGCTACTTTATGCAAACTGCATTTTTATGCAAACTGCATTTTTAGGATTCTCAAGTGTTTATGGAGAATACTTTAAGGTAAACCTGAACACTAGATTCAGATGGGTTAGAACAGAATTGTAAGAACTGAATTACCTCCATTAATTACAATCCCTCTATCTCATCTTAGTTTAATGTTATTTTACATGTATCTTCCACCCCTTTCTAACTCTCTGTTGAACTAGCTGTCACAGCACCAAACATATTCATGTTTCTGAACTCCAACCATCCTAGGTAGGTGTGACTTACAGTGTGACTTACATCCAAGTAAATACACATAGGACAAGGCTCCACTTATCTATTTCTATTCTTCAATCTGTTTGTCTTTGATCTAGTCTTGGGCTCAACTGCTGTAATATCCGTAATATCCTTGTCTAAGCTAGACTTCATATCCTCCTCCTGTAATCAAATTAACTTGCTACTTTCTGCACTCATCATTGTGAAAGACTGAAGCTTTCCACTTAGTCAGTATTTTTACTCATTGTCTCCCCCACTCCCTCTTTTAATTTTCCAAGCTATTCTTCCTTCGCTGCAATAGCTTTTAGCATTGGTTTCTTTAGGAATGCTCTGCTCCCCTCTTGAGAAGGGAAAGTTTTTCTGCCAAAAGGCATATCCTTAAAGCAGTATCTTTGCCCCCAAATTTTGTTTAGCTATATTTATTTAGCTATATTACAGATTCTTGGAGAAAGACATGTGGGACCAGAGACTTTTAAGAGCACACAGATACATTTTAGCAAATAAAAAAAAAAGCCGCCCCCCACCCTTTGCCTCACCAGTGAAAAACCACCCTGCAGGCAAATGTTTAAACACCTGCTAGAGAGCTCAGACATCCAAAAGCAACCATTCAAATGCTCTGCTTTCCTCCACATTCAAGCATAACAGGAGAGGTGTGCTGTATAATTGCTTTATTTTCTGCTTATTAGTTCTTTAACCAACACTACAACCATATTGCGGACACAAAAAATCCTGTTTACTTTATTCAGGGAGATCACAGTCTACAGACTCATTCACTTATCAGACAAATTTAACGCCATTCAAAAACGTATTCAGTTGCACTTTATAGAGTCACATGAACACAGAAGTTGGATGTACTGAATTTTAAGAATTCTAACAGATTGCATGTTATCTTTCAAGCTGTAGATAAATGTCTAAAGCCATTGTTTTTATGGCTACTTTGAGCCATAGAAGACAAAACCTTGTTTCTTTGAAAAGGGACACTTAAAATGAAACCTTTGTCTCTCTTGTTCAGTAGCAAAAAATGCTCAATGCATTTGCCACACACATTTCATTCAGTTTCCACCCCAAACTGGAGATTTATAGGGGAAAAACAGTTATATTTATCCTTTTTACCTACAAAACCAGCATACCTGAAAGAACAAATTAAAGAACATATAAAAGTTATGTATTCAACTTAAAGCAGAAATTGTATGAAAGTTTGATTCTGCCTTGGTCAGAGAAAAGATACAATAAACTCTATACCAAAGGTAAAACCACCCATGTTTCACTGCAATTAATAAGATTTATATGAAAATTTGAGAACCAGTAACAGATCTTCAAGTTTTCCAGTTTAGGCAACTACTTTGTGCTTGGCTTTAGTAATTCCAGAAGACAACAGTTAACTGTTTATGTACTTTTTTTTTGTATTACCACTTTACCAATGCTACTAAGAGCAAATATTCTTAATATATTTTTAACACAAACAAAATGTAACAATTTAATTCATTTTTCTCAAATTTATTTTCTTTAGCAGAACGGTTTTTGTATTTCCTATTAAGAATCATTTCATTGCTCTGACATTAAACATTGTTTAAGGGGAAAATTCTCATTCAATTTGGGGAAATTTAATAAAATAATAATAATAATAATAATAATCAAACAATGGTATAATTTTACCAGAATCAGAGTGTTACATGTTCTGTTAAGTGATGCTAAGCATTCACTTTTAAGAAATAATTCCTCATTACTTTATCCCCCTCAAACATCTTTGGTACAAGCTCCAGAGTCCACAATTTAAATAGCAAAATCAACACTGAAGAAGTGTAGTGTAATGCCTCAATTTTATTTTAAACTCATACCCTTAAAGAAAAAAAAATCTTCTGGTTTTGTAGCAATACATTCCTAAAATTCCTCAGATGAGTTTTACTCTTTGAGGAAATTCAAAATTAATCCTTAAGGCTAAATAAGAACCAGCTGCTCTACATTTTTGCACCCAGTATTAATACTTGATTGAAACCATTTTTATGCTAACCTGAATCCACAATCATTTCCCCCGCCTACAACTAATCAGACAATTTGAAAGCTGCAATATGGCAAAAAAAGATGCTTGCCCTTGAAGAACAGAACTTGGAAGTTTACATTCATAGTCGCTTGCTCACTCTCCACCCCAGTCATTAGCTACCCTACCAAAGGGCTTTATTAATTTAGACATCCAACAGATCAAGTAAAGGTACTACCAGAACAGAAGGCTACTGTTGCCTGTTACTGCCTGCATTTATCCGGCATGGTTTTGCAGGAGATGGAAGAGCTGCAACTTCCAAAGACAGTCAGTTGTTTATCTAGCTTAGTGGCATCTGCAAAACCAAGTTGTCATATTCTTCCTTCATTCTGATACATCTCACTAAGTTTTAAGAATAACGTATTCAAATCATAAAATAGAAGCAGATGCAGGCTCCCCTTGCCCCCTGAAGTTAATAAAGGCGCATCTTAGAAGCCAAGATAAAGGTTTAAAAATATTTTCTTTAAGCTTTTAGACCAAATGTGATGCTACCATTATTTGTTTCAACTGTTAAGACAGGAATAGTTTTAACATTCAAGTTTAGACTACAGGTTTATGACTTTAAAAAGCAATGCGTGTCACACAGTGATGCTTACAAATTATTGCTGCACTTCATGGAATGAAAGTATTTTTGCACTGAAACTGGAAAGTAACACAATTAATTGATATCACAGCTGAAAAATTAACTTTACAATGCAAAATACAGGAACTGTGGTTTGACACTAGTCTCATTTCGTCCTGCATATGGTTGCTATTTAGAGTGGAAACTTTATTTGCATCCTCCTTCGTGCATGCATGATATTTGGTTCATAACCCCCTACAGCCAACATTCTTGCATTGTTCTTGCATTACCTAGCTAAAGTCAGGCCCACGAAGCAACCACACATTCATTCTAAATGTTATCTTTCCGATTTATCAAAGGCCAGATCCAAATTTAAGTTCCCTTCTTAGTTATAGGTAAACTCTTGCCATAAAGAGGACAGACTGCAGTTTGTTCATAAACAATGGTTTTCAGTTTACTAGATAACAAAGACCTACTAACATATTCTGTATGGTTGCAAAAAGAAGCAAATCTACAGCAGGTGAAGATGGAGAAGAGGAAGGGAAATTGAATCAGAAAGCATACATTTTAAAAAAGTGATACCTTAGCCCCAGGACTCAAACAAATGAAGTCAAACCATCATAACAAGGGCTCTCAATATAGGAGAAAAATTATTTTGCAAAGCTAGAACATGTGTCTGTTACCCCCATGTTGCTGGAAGTTTGCCATAGAAACTAGTGCTTGTGTTCATTCACAGTTGAAAATTAGAGCATCTTAACACCAAGCAAGAATTGTATTAAACGGGGGATCCAGTCAAGAGTGTAGAAGAAAAGGGTGGTGATTGGAGAAGAGGTGAGCAATCATTAAAATCCTATGGATGCTTAATTTCTGAACATTTTAGTACGGAGAATCATTCTTTTCTGGGAAGCCAAAGTGTTTCTTTTCCCTTCTAAACGCTTTTGAAGACTAATAACAGTTTGCCATTTTTAAAAACAATCATTAGGATTTATAATTAGATGTTAACCATGTCAGCCCTTCATAGAGTCCATCGCCTGAGGTGGCACAGGATGGCTGAACATACCAATTCCTATCCCTAATTCGGGTCAGGCCCAGTTTCTCTTGGATCTCGTGAGGCTTCATGGCATCAGGAAGGTCCTGCTTATTGGCGAAGATAAGGATGATCGCATCCCGCATCTCTCGGTCATTGATTATGCGGTGCAATTCCTGGCGGGCCTCATCAATACGATCCCGGTCAGCGCAGTCCACCACGAATATCAGGCCCTGAGTGCCTGTGTAGTAGTGCCGCCACAAGGGGCGGATCTTATCCTGGCCCCCAACATCCCACACATTGAACTTGACATTTTTGTAAGTCACCGTCTCCACGTTGAAGCCCACGGTAGGGATGGTCGTGACCGCCTGGCCCAGCTTCAGTTTGTAGAGGATGGTGGTCTTCCCCGCCGCATCCAGGCCCAGCATCAAGATCCGCATCTCCTTGTTGCCAAAGATCTTGGACAGCACCTTGCCCATGATGGAGGCAGTAGAGAGGCAGGCATCCACGGGAAGATGGAGAAGTGGTGGCACCCGCCAAATGCAAATGTAGGAGTCCCCACAGCACTGCTGGATAAAAGAGGCCAGATGTCCCCCCGGTTTGTATTGAGGGCAACCCGCCTCAAGAGACCAGCCGGCCTCCGAACTAGGGAAACGGGGCGGGGGGGGGGAAAGAGAATGAAAACCGTAAAGAAACACCACAGCCCCCCCAATACAAGGAATCAAGAACTAGGGGCTTTTGGAGAGGTGTGGGGGGCGACTTAATACAATTCGCTGGAGCAGGAGGGGTAGGAAGACCCTCCTAGAGACCCCTCCGCAAGGGGGCAGGGGGGGGCTGGTCGAGGAGTGGGCGGGGCCTCATGGGGAGGGCGGGGCGCTCAGGGGCGCGAGGGGGGTGTCTCGGTGCTTCCCAGTCAGAGTCAGTCAGTCCCTCGCAGGGCAGGCCTGGCTGCTTCCCCCTCCCCCCTTTCCTCCTCCTCCTCCTCCAGCTCCCAGGGGGTCTCCTGAGCGACGGTTCGTGGCTGTGGGGACAGAGAGATAGGTGGGTGGGTGGGGAGGAGGAAGGCAGAGAGTCAGTCAGAGAAAGGCTCCGGCTGCGGCACGACGAGGAGGGAGGAAGCCGAAGCCGCCGCCGCCCCCTCAGTGTAGTTACCTCGAACCGCGCCGGCTCCTCCGCTCGCCCTCCACGCGCGCCGGCCCAGCTCCCGAGGAGGAGGAGGCAGAAAGCGGCGCCCGCCGGCCCGCGTCGCTCCTTCCCTCACAAACTCCCTGCCTCGGCTGACTGGCTCGCGATGGCCACCGGCTCCATGGCGCATGCGCGCAGCTCGCCTGACCGACTCTTGCGAAAGAGGAGCCGCCCCGCCTATAGTGAAGAGTGTGCGGGATGGGGGGGGCGGAGAAGAAAGAGGCGCACGCGCGCTTTCCCCCCCTCACACGACGGGAGTGAGCACGCGCGCTTTCCCCCCCTCACACGACGGGAGTGAGCACGCGCAGAGTCGACGGGCTTCCGAAGAAGGCGGGGAAAAAAAGGTAATTTGTCGCCATGGCGCATGCTCGCACTGCCGCGCTCACGCGCAAGCTGGCGATCGCTTCAGTAAGCATGCGTAAAAGCCACGCCTCCTCGCTGATCCAACTGCGCAAGTGTTACTCCGAGGAGAGAAAAGCGACAAGTGATTTTTTGCTGCCCTCCTACTGCGCTTGCGCAGCTCCGCCTGCCGCCTTTCGGAAGGCCCATCTACGCATGCGCTCCTACTTAAAGCTCTGGTTCCTATTTCGCGCAGCCGCATTCCACACCAATCCTGGACAAACAGCGAAATCCCGCGGGCAGAATTTACCTCAATTGCCCGACGCAGAGCTGCGCAGGCGTAGCAGGTCCTGACCTAGCCTGGCCTCGCTCTGATGTGCACGCTCGGTGGTGTACCTACGTCACAGACGGGTTAGGCGATGAAACTGCGCACGCGCACAATCTAGAGGCGTCGCCGTCTCTATGAGCTGAGGCCGCGCGATCTACGTCAGCCGCTTCTTCTTAAAGGGCCAGCAGGCATAAGGGTGGGAGGAGGATCAATGAAGAAAATATTTGCTTCTGCTTGTTTGTATTGCTTTACCCAATGTGAATTAAAACCAAACACATAGGAAAGGATGAACAGCATTAGTTAGGGTGACCAGATAAAATCCAGGTCAGGGCTCCTGTAACTTTAACAGTTGTAGAGAAAAGGGAATTTCAGCCAGTGTCATTTGTATGCAATTAGTTCCTGGTGGAATTCCCTCTTCATCACACAGTTAAAGTTGCAGGGGCCCTGCCTTCTTTTGTATATGGTCACTCTAGTGTAGTGCCTGCACCTTTAACTGTTGAGATGAAGAGGGAATTTCACCAGGAACTAATTGCATACAAATGACACTGGCTGAAATTCCCTTTTCTCTACAACTGCTAAAGTTACATGAGCCCTGACCTGGATTTTATCTGGTCACCCTAGCATTCGCAGACTTCCCTGCACCCTCGCTTCCGAGTTCCAACTGATCTCATGCGAAGCTTATCTGGCTTGTCTCAGCTTTCTGAAAGCAAAGTTCTCATCTTGATCTCGCTCTGCACCCCAGCTTTGCAAAGCTCATCTTAAAAGAGTTACAAAATCCCTACTGGGTTCTGTTGGACAACCACAGATGCCCCAGTGGGAAGCCCAGGAGTAGAGCATGAGTGGAACAGCACCCATTTCCTCCAGGGTAGGATCAAGCTGCCTGCAGCTGTTCTGAAACTTGAGTTATTAAAAAGATTTTAGGCTTCCTGACAAGTTCAGCGTTAGCTAAGCAATCCTTATGTTTTATTAATGACAGTTTTCCATTCCTCAACTGCTCTTTGTACTTCTTAATAGACCTGATTAAATTGGACCTGTTGAAGTGTCCTGTCTGCACAACTCAGGATGTTTCCCAACTGGTCACCTGTTCCAGGCTAATGCAAGTTGTGCAAGCACTGTGTTCCCACCAGTAGTAGGAAATTTCTAAAGCCTGGCCCAGAAACATAAAGGCAGGAGTAAAGTTTGTGAAAACAGAAAGAGCCTGATATAGAAGGAAAATGCAAGGCGTTAGATAGGAATTAGAAGCTGTAAGGAAATATTTCAGGAACATGTATATATGTACATACATATATACTGTGGGATATGCAAAGAACTGAATATTCTGTGTGATGCAACATTAATCCATTTAGTATCATATTCTGCTGTTCACTGCTGCCTTTTTAACCAGCGATGTCAACAACTGAACATGGGATATTCCCCATGCAAAGCATGTGTTTTATCAAAGCATTCTGAGCCTTTCCTGTTATCTACACTTATCACCTGGCCAGTTGAAATCTTTAGTCCTTACTTTGAGGTGAGACCCATTTAGGGTACAGACTTCAGAGTAAAACATGCATAGGATTGCACTGTTAATTTGCTTCACTTTTGTTAAATAGCTGTGCTGTAGAAAGTGTGGTGTACTAGTGCTTAGAATGTTGGACTAGCACTGGGGAGGCATACAGACAACTCCCCAGTTAGCCACAAAACTCATTGGCTCAATTTGGACGACACGATAGTCAATGGTGGGTTGACTAACCCTAACGGGCACTCCCCACACAACATGGTAATAAATAATCAACTGTGGTGTGGATGAGGATCAGCGCTGAGTTGACTATGGCAGCATTTGGATGACACAACAGTCAAAACAACTGACGATTGTTTCCCCCACACCAGTTGTTTATTGTGTCATCCGAACTGAGCCATTGTTTCTCAGCCTAACCTATCTCATAGAGTTGCTGTGAAAGTAACAGGGGTATGTGGGAACCATGGACATTGCCCTGACCTCTTTGGAGGAAGGGTAGGCCATGAATAAAGATATAATCCAACTGTTCCTATTTTCTGGTGCTTGTCTCTGGTAAAGAAATACTCCTATTTTTGCTTTTATGGGAGATGTTCCGTTAATCATTCAAGTTCAACACTAAGAAGGTAAGGGCACAATCCTATGCATGTTTAGACATGCTGGCAGTTATGGAACCTTTTTTTTGTCTAAAGATGCATAGTATTGTATGGTGGTGTGGCTCTGAAGCAAAACAGAACACCTAAGAGTTATTTTCAGAACCTCCAGAGATATCTCTTTAAACGCACGAATACACAAGATACCTGTGTTAGACTAGCAAATTTATTGTGGCATAAATTTGCATGGGCCAGCAAATGTGACATAGTGGGCTTGGACACAATACATTTGTATAAGGCGCAACAGGACTCTGGATTGTTTTTGATGTGGCAGAAAAACCTGGAATCCACACTGATTTCATACAGAGTTTCTCATTGCGTCTGTATGGCCGCTTTCCCCAGCCTGGTGCCTTCCAGTGGTGTTGGACTGTACCAGCATGGGGGAAAGGCTGGGCTAGTGTATGAGGAGGAACGAAGGCTTGAACGCAACGTCCCCCTGAGCATGTGCAGAATTAATTTCCTGCCACAGCCATCTTTGATATGAGACAAAATTGAGATGGCTTTCCAGGCAGAGTGTTGGACCTCTGGCGGTGCTTCAGTCCCCCAAATTGTTCTCCAGAGGAATGAAACAGCATAGATCTCCTCTTGATTCCTTGCGAATGCCATGCACCCCTCCAGGGCTGAGTCCCGACCTCTCCCCAACTCTAACATAGCAGGTCACGTCCATACAATCGCTAAGGGTGCCATCCTATGCATGTTTAGATGGGGGAAAAGGTCCTACAATTCCCAGAGTTCCGCAGTCAGCCCCACAATTCCCAGCATTTCCCAGCCAGCAGGGTTGGGGAACACTGGGAGTTATAAGACTTTTTTCTGTCTAAACATGCATAAGATTGTGCCCTAACTATCATTTTATAGTAAGGACCAGGGTTTTATCTTGGGCATCAGCCATAGATATGGGCAGAAGAGTTTTGAAGTGGGGGAGGCACAGCCCACATAGATTAATTTAAAACAAAACTTCATTACCCATTGCCTTGTGTAAAGAATGCACCTGGGAATATTGCTCTAGTATCCTGGTTCTGTGCTGCCCTCTCCTGGCTGCTGAACCTACCTACTGGAGGCAAAAGGCCGCTCTCTGACAGGCGGTGGCTCTTGCCTGTTATCCCAGTTCCTTGGGAGGCTGAGGCTGGAGGATCCCTTGAGCTCGGGAGTTCTAGGCTGCCGGGGCTGGGCTGAGCAGGTGTCCTCTTGCCGAGGTCAGCATCAACATGGGGTCCCGGGGAGCCGGCGGCCCCCAGGCTGCCTAAGGAGGGGTGAACCGGCCCAGGCTGGAGACGGAGCAGGCCAAAGCTCCTGTGCTGATCAGTGGTGGGACGGCACCTGTGAGTAGCCCCTGCGGCACAGCCTGAGCAAGAGAGTGACACCCAGCCTCTCCTTTTTGAGAAGGAACACTTTGCGATTTGGGAGAATTTCAGACGCTGGGGAGGTAATCTGGGGGAAGATTTACCAGGGATGGGGTACTGTAGCCCTCCAGGTGTAGTTGGACTATAAACTCCCATCAAACCCAGCTATCATGGCCAAAGGCCAGGGACAATGGGACATGATGTCCAACAGCATCCAGGGGGCAGCATGTTCCCTGCCCCACTTTAAAGGCTTACAAATGCAGCAAGAAGTATCCATTGGGGAGAGACAAAGCAAACAAGCCTTTTCTTCTGTCTCCCCAAACTAATTCTCCCCAGGGCTTTTGTCTCCAGAACCAGCATACCAGGTGACTTTACCATGGAGTGAGTAGCTCTGAACACGTTCAGAGTGCATCGCCAGCTGTCAGTATATCAACAGAAATAGAATTTTGTCCTGGGCCGGGGCCACAGTCTCTGTGGGAAGGACAGATCATGTGGACGTTCTAAATAACAAACCCTCCAGGTGCCCTGGTTGAAGTGAACGTGGAAGCTGAATCCTCTGCTGTGGGAGCCCGTCTGTCTAGCTCTGATTAGACAGTAATGGGGGGGGGGGAGTCCTATTTATATGCTCAGAGCCTTTATGGCTTTTTCTCTGCAAAATTTCGGGCACAGGATGTGTTTGCCTTGAAGAACATCTGCCAATTGCCATGTACTGGATGGGATTCACACATTCTGCTGGGGCTATTGTAGGAGAATGGCCTCCCACTTGATCTACCTGTTGCCGATGGGAACTGCGGAATAAGGAAGAAATGCATTCTAAGATCCTAAACTGGAAGTGAGCACCTCTGAGCATATGAAAAGTGCCTTTCCCTCTCCCCCCAGCCACAAATCATCTATGCTTCTGAGATCAAGGCACAAAGCACCACAGCCGAAGGCTTTGACACCCCCACCCCAAATACCCCCCATACCCCCACCCCACTCTTCTGATCACGTGCCTCACTTGTCCGGGGAGCCTTCCCCGCCCCCCCGTAGTGCCTTGAGCGGCGGCTGCCATTCCGACAGTCTCCGACAGAGGGCGGCCGGGAACGCCCACCGTTGGCAACACAGCCCGGAAGGGAAGGTTGGCTCCGCCCTCGGAGCCCCTCATTGGTTCTTGCATCCTTCGCCGAATCTTAGCGCGGAATTTTGGCCACGTTGGCTCTCCGTAGTTCCTGTCACAGAGCGCGCATGCGCGTGGGCGGTCCGGCTCCTGATGAGGGAAAGCGAGTGAGGGAGACCGGCCGACACGACTCGAGCCCACTGGCGCCGCCCGCCCCTTCCCCGCCATGAAGAACCGCTTCAGCACGGTCGACATCCGGGCGGTGATAGCCGAGCTGCGTCACAGGTGTGGCCCCGCCCCCAGGGGCTGAGGCTCCGCCCACTAACCCCCCCTCTCACCCCCCCCCGTGGTAGACGACGCGCGGCCCATCCAGATGTTTTGGGCTACATCTCTCATCATCCCCAGCCGGCATGGGATAATGGTCGGGGATCATGGGAGCCGGCTTTGGGCCAGTCTCTGACTCTCAGCCCAGCCTACCTCACAGGGTTGTTGTTGTGAGAACAAAGGAGTGGAGGACCGGGTCAGCCGCCTTGGCAAGAGTCAACATGGCAGGAGGGTATAATAAATGTAGGAGAAGGCGATCAAGGGCTACTAGCCCCGATGGCTATGGGCTCCCTCCAGGATCCGAGGCAGTAAGCCTGTGTGCCCCAGTTGTTGGGGAACATGGGTGGGAGGGTGGTTGTTGCACCCGTGTCCTGCTTTG
The DNA here is from genome assembly GCA_029215795.1 of Anniella stebbinsi. Classification (NCBI taxonomy): domain Eukaryota; kingdom Metazoa; phylum Chordata; class Lepidosauria; order Squamata; family Anniellidae; genus Anniella; species Anniella stebbinsi. The sequence goes on from JARDYH010000001.1 coordinate 370,251,191, forward strand.
CGGGTCCCTGGTCGACAGCTGGTTGACTGCTGTGCGAACAGAGTGCTGGACTGGATGGACGCTCAGCCTGATCCAGCATCAGAACTAGGGTGGATTTGATTTAAATCACGATTTTAATCACTACTCAGAAAGACTCGATTTAATCATGTGACTTCCCCCCCCCACACACACACAAAAGAAGTGCACCTTCCTCGCTATAAGCTTAATACATATTTTACACAACTCAGAGTTACCAAAGACTCGTTCTTGCTGGTATAATCTTAATATTTACAAGCAGATGCAGGTTTTATTTTTAGCTTCTTGTGCAGATTTATTCCACTCCAACAATCTATTCATTGAATCTTTTGAAACTTCGCACTTAAGAGGTAAGGGGTTGATTCTGCGTACATAGATTTGCAAAGGAACAATGGGATTGTGATCTCTGCAGACACAAATTCACAGTTTTGAGAACTGTAAAACCAAGCAGCTGTGATAATATCTTCTAGATAGAAAAATTACCCAATAATCTTACAGAAACCTCTAGAAGAGCATGACATTGGAATGGATGAATGGAATTCATTTACCCAAAAATTTAAACATTGCATGAATATACAGCCTCATGCTACATAATTAAAAACTAATCCTTATTTCATGATGAATAACCTTTGGACTATAATGTATCTTAAATAGAAAACTATGTTTGGGTAGATTTTTCCTCAAAAAGCATTTTATTTTAAAAAATCCAATTTAAATTTTTAAAAAATCCAATTTAAATTTTAAAAAATCCATTTTTTATTTTTTTAAAAAATGATTGATTTTTATCCATCCTGATCAGAACTTTTCTTACGTTCTTAATAACAAATAAACAAAACATCTGAGGAGCCACAAGTTTCCCACCCTGATCTATACCTTCTTCATCTGCAGATTGATTCTCCCCATTTATTCTGATGTGCATGTACAGATACTGACTTAGGGTGCAATCTTATGCTGGTGGCTGCTAGCTGAGCCCCACGTGATACCCAGGAGGGCTGTGGCAGGGGTGGCCCTCCCCAACTCAGGTGGGATCCTGAGTTTGTGAGTGCTCTGCGTAGGACTGGCACATACCCACGTCTTTTTCTTTTGGGGGGGTTGGTTTGGGATCCGTTATGCAAAACTACATTAAGTCAGCAAAATAATGTTGGTTATGCCGATAACAGAGCACACTGCAAATATGCTCCCCAATCCATTTTTAGGTCTGAATCTACTTCTTCTGTTATCTCAGCTTCTTTCTCTTTGCCTCCCATTTATTCCGATGTGTGTGTACAGGTACTAATTCAGGGTGCAATCCTATGCATGTTTAGACAGGGAAAAGGCTATATAACTCCCAGCATCCTCCCCAGCCAGGATGGCTAGCTGTGGCATGCTGGAGTTGTAAGGTTTTCTTTTCTTGTCTAAACATGCATAGGATCACACCTTTAGAAGACTACTTTGTGGATCTGATAAAATGTCCTCACTCAAAAAAAGGTTATGCCACAATGAATTTATTATTAGTCTTGGGGTTCCCCCCCCTTACAAGATGTTCTTTTAAATTCCTTCCTCCCCGTGACAGCTGCCTTCTCTGCTCTATTTAACAATACTTTGATAGGTACTCTTTCAACAAACTTTTGTTTACAAGTTTTATTCAGTGTTCTGAGTGAACTCCTATATATTTTTCCTGGGTAATCTTGTATAGATGATAAAATATGTATATGTATTATTTTTTTAACAGCTTGTTGGGAATGAGGGTAAACAACGTTTACGATGTGGATAATAAGACATATCTCATCCGCCTTCAGAAGTAAGAGTTAAATCTTTTTTGCTTCCTTTATTTGAAGTTTTTTTAAAAAAAAAAATCGGAGTGTGTGCATTCTGTGCATTCCAGTCTAAGGAAATACAGAATAGCCAACTAAACAGAATGCTGTGTATGAAAAGGGAAACGAACATATACCTGCTTAGTCCTAACAGTTAAAAGTCTTGATCTTTCTAAAAGACAGTAGACTGGATGATTCTTGCTCTTTAAAGAAAGCGTCTGTCACTATTTCTGTTTTAGCCAAATTTGAAACTTGTGTCCATGTTCATGTAAACAGCACATGAGTGAGATATTTGCTGCTGAATACCTTGCTCAGAAATATGTAAAATGGCTTGCTTTATTCATGTGGATGCCCTCCAGTCCGTACGTACATGAAATGTGGATGCCCTCTAGTCTGTACGTTAAAATGTCTTTACTCCCAAGTAAATGTAGTTTGTATTCAGGTATATGTTCTTCCCTTTGCTTTCCTCCAAAACTCTTCCTTTAAAATATGAATAACTACAACAACATTCCTTCCAACCCACACTCATAGAGGGCCCATAATGTATTCTGATACTGTTGCTGAGTGAGAGGAAAGGGTTGATCTTACTTTGCTTTTCAAGCACAGGTACAACTTCTCAGGGTGACTCTTGGGTTCTTAAAAATTGCAGCTCCAAATGTTAGTACAGATATTAACGCCTTGTATGGAAAACCTTTTCTGTCCTGGAGAAGTTGATGATAATAATTCATTAACTGCTCGGAGGCTAGCAAAGGTGTACGATGAGGTGTGTTGCTTGCACAACATCCTTTTCTTGTGATTTGCTGAGGGATGCGTCCAGATTGTGCAGAAAATGCCAATCTAGAGCAAGGAAGAGTCCACACTGCATTCCTAACTCCAGTATCGGGCCCGGTTTGGATCTTGGTGGACATCAAGGTAGAGATGAGATTGGGGTAACACAGTGTAAACAGTACCACTGAAACTTTGGTAATGTTGTGTGCTAAGTTCTCCTAAAAGAAATTTCTACTTCCCAGTCTCACCTCATGAATCACCCCACCACATCTCTCCCCGTAGCAAAGTGGGGAAATTTGTAATGGAAGGTATGAATTGTGCAAATTCAGCATTTAATTTTCGTAAGAATTTAAAATCTGATCTGGCAGTTCCTAGAGGATGAAGTGCCTGTGTAGGATAAACACAAGACTTCTGTTCTGGGACATTGAGGAACAACACAGAAACAACCTGTGTATAGAGGGCTGGGAACCTTCCTGATTCTTTCTGCTGTCACTAGGCCAGACTTCAAGGCTACGCTTCTTCTGGAATCTGGCATTAGGATTCACACCACAGAATTTGAATGGCCCAAGAACATGATGCCCTCAGGCTTTGCCATGAAGGTCAGTTCATCTTCTTTTGCTTGCTGAAAATTTCCCGCAGGGTCGGGGAACAAAACATGTCAAGCTGGTAATCTGGGGGGGGGGAGCGGGGGGCTACCTAAACTGATGATTTTTTCCTCAGTCTTGTTTTTCCACCAGAATACGCCCCCCCCCCCCATGTCTCTCCTTTTGCACCCTGCCATGTTATGTTGTTGCTGAAATATTCCAAATGATCCTGGTCGTGTGACGTGCTGCAGTCTTCAAATGTGTGTGAGTGGGGGAGGTTCTGACCCCTGCTGCTCTTACGGGAGGCAGGTGGCTCTGCCTCGTTGCCCCCTTTTCATACCTGTTTGTGCTTCCCTCACTGACAGTGCCGCAAACATTTAAAGACCAGAAGGCTTGTGAGCGTCAAGCAGCTTGGCGTTGACAGAATCGTAGACTTCCAGTTTGGGAGCGATGAAGCGGCGTATCATCTGATTATAGAACTCTATGACAGGGTAAGTGGTGGGGGAGAAAGGGTTGGGAATGCCTAGAGGGGTGACCCCACCGCAGTCTCTTTCCCCCTCACCTCGTCCCAATAGGGGGTCCACAGTGTTGCCTCTTCTGGAATTAGGAATGCAGTGGGGGGGGGGGAAGAATTCACATTGTATTTCCATCTGTGTTCAGATACTGTTGCGATTCTTGAGGTCAGGTCTTGCAGTTGTTGGAAAGAAACTTGGGGAAGGGACTGACCTCTTCTCCCACCTCTCCCCTTCCTCCATTTAGGGTTCAGCTCCCAAAGTAGCCTGTGGCAGCTCCCCCCTCCTAGCCGTGGCATCTTTTTGACGGACTTTGGGGCTGTGCCAGGCTGCCTCTGCTGCCCATCTGTTTGGGGCCTGCCACGGTCCTGAGCGTGGGAGAGGATACAGATCGAAATGAGGGCTCCGTGCCTGTCCTTGGGTGACAAAGTGTTTGATATTTATTTCAGGGTAACATTGTCCTCACTGATTATGAATACCTAATTCTGAATATCCTGAGGTTTCGCACAGACGAAGCAGATGATGTCAAGTTTGCAGTGCGGGAGCACTACCCAGTCGACAACGCCAAAGCAGCAGCGCCGTTGCCCAGTTTAGAAAGGTACCACTATCCTTCATGCAGCATTTGATTTGGGACAACCCCCCCCCCCCCCCCCAGAGCTGAGTACAGAGGACAGCTTGGAGGCAGTATTGTAGGGTCGTCCTGGTCTGCTTCCCGTTTTTGGGATGGTCTCTGGTTTCAGCTGGTATTGCAGGTTTTCATAACAGTTCAATCTGTACTCTAGAAATGCTGGCCCTGGCCCACAGAAACCCGATTACCATAATAGGTGTGTGTTGATGTCACAGAATCATAGAATAATAGTAGAGTTGGAAGGGGCCTCTAAAGCCATCGAGTCCAAACCCCTGCTCAATGCAGGAATCCACCTTAAAGCATCCCTGACAGATGGTTGTCCAGCTGCCTCTTGAAGGCCTCTATTGTGGGAGAGCCCACCACCTCCCTAGGTAAATGGTCCCATTACTGCTTTAACAGGAAGTTTTTCCTTATGTCCAGCCGGAATCTGGCTTCCTATAACATGAACCTGTTATTCTGCGTCCTGCACTCTGAGATGATAGAGAAGAGATCTTGGCCCTCCTCTAAGTGACAACCTTTCAAGTATTTGAAGAGTGCTATCATGTCTCTCCTCAGTCTTCTCTTCTCCACGCTAAACATGCCCAGTTCTTTCAGTCTCTCCTCATAGGGCTTTGTTTCCAGATCCCTGAAAATTCTTGTTGCCCTCCTCTGAACCCCTTCCAGCTTGTCTGCATCCTTCTTGAAGTTTGATGCCCAGAATCTTGAGTATTGTGTGGATCACAATACTCAAGATGAGGCCTAACCAGTGCCGAATAGAGGGGAACCAGTACCTCGCACGATTTGGAAGCTATACGACTATTAATACAGCCCAAAATAGCATTTGCTTTTTTTGCATCCACATCACACTGTTGGCTCATATTCAGCTTGTGATCCACAACAATTCCAAGATCCTTCTCGCTTGTCGTATTGCTGAGCCAAGTATCCCCCATCTTGTAACTGTGCATTTGGTTTCTTTTTCCTTGGTGTAGAACTTGGCATTGATCCCTATGAAATCCCATTCTGTTGTTTTCAGCCCAGCGCTCCAGTCTATCGAGATCACTTTGGAGTTTGTTTATGTTTTCCACAAGGCACCTTTTGGATAGTGCCTGTAATAATATACACCCTAGAGCACTTTTGAAGCAGTGCATTAAAACTTCATTCTAAAAGAATGTGAAAGGCGGGGTACTTTATCCGTTTGTGCCCCCAAGGAGCCCTTTAAAAAGGAAGCAAGCCCTAATGCCAGCAGCATGGAGTTCCCTTTCAGCAGCGCCCCATCACTCAATCTTGTCCTTCCTTAGTTTGCTTGGGGAATGAAATGGACTAGATCAGAAGCAGCTTGGGAAGCAGTCGAGACCTCTGTGTGCAATCTAAGTCAGTCAATTTTACCACTCCATTGGGTTAGATCTGGGGGAGCAGATTGGCGCAAGCAGCTTCTGGAAGAGGAGCTGTGTTCATCTGTTACAGCCACAGCAGAGAATGGCTCAATTCGGACGACACGATAGTCAATGGTGGGTTGACTAACCCTAACCCTAGGGGGTACTCCCCACACAACACGGTAATAAATAATCAACTGTGGTGTGGATTAGGATCAGCGCTGAGTTGACTATGGCAGCATTCGGATGACACAATTGTCAAAACAACTGACAATTGTTTCCCCCACACCAGTTGTTTATTGTGTCGTCTGAATTGAGCCAATGCTGTGCCACCGTAAAGATTAACAAAGTGGCACAAGCGTTTGTGTGCTAGAACCAACTTCCTTGAAGGCAAGGAGTGAGGAGGCTCCTCCCCCTCATCTTACTCCAGCCTCGTTAGCCTGCCGTAAGGCTTTTAGCACTCGGCATGGCTGATACCTCTTGAGCGGAACAAAGGGAAATGGCTTTCCTCTTCCCTGACATGCAAGAACATCTGATATGAATTTCGTCTTTTGCGCTGATCTTCTCTTCATAGGTTGACTGAGGTAATAACTAGTGCGCCTAAAGGGGATCTGATAAAGAGAGTCCTGAACCCTCACCTACGTGAGTACCATTGAGGTTGTACTACCCTGGATATAATCAATATTGGCTTGGACCCAAATTTAGATCCTGCAACGGGGCTGGCAGAAGCAGAGTTCCCTGCTCCTTCCTCCCCATAGGCAGCCCTTCCAGCACCCCCTAACCCCCAGTGTTACAGAGGGGATTGGGAGGCCCTGCTGAATGGGGCAGGCTACGATGAGGGGTCAAGGGGAATCCCCCCCAAATCGATTGGAGGCCCCTTCCATGAATGGGGCTCCACTCTTGAATGGTGCCTCTGCCCCATGTTCAAGGACCCCTCCCTTCTTCAGCTCCTATCCCATTTGGCAGGATCCCCGTGGGGAGGAGGGGTGTGTGAGAAGAAGTTTACTTCTGCCAGTCCAGTTGCAAGCACCGAAATCTGGATCCATCCCAACAAGAGAGATGGCTGTACTAATAATGGAGAATGGCTTTTGTGAGATCTTATGTAAACCGCTCAGAGAGCTTTGGCTATGGTGCAGTATATAAATGTAAATAATGGACTCAACACATTCCTGGTGACGAGGCCAGTCTTTTCATCCTTTGTATAAAATGCCCAGATTCTGCCTTGCAGGAATTGACAATCTCTGTTTTGGGAAAGAAAATTAATCTTTTAACCTGGCTGTTTTACCTGTCTTGTAAATGGACCTCTTCCCTCCATTTTCCATTTTAAAATCTAGCTTATGGAGCCACTCTTATTGAGCACTGCCTTATAGAAGCCGGATTTTCGAGTAACACCAAAATAGAGCACCTGGAAAGCAAAGGTAGGCGTCCAAACCTTTGAATGTAAAACGCACAACATGCCCTCTTCCACGAAAAGTAGCATTGTGGTGTAATGCTTGGCATTTAAAAACATGCTTCAATCTCTAAGTGAAAGCCAGTTTCTTGAGTGTAATATTTGTTTTGCCTGTTTTGTCTGTTGAATTCCTGTCCTCCTAAGCCAGCCTTAGGAGAGGGAAGGTCACTGGTTCAATCTCCAGGTAGGGCCGAGAAAGAATCCTGCTTGTAACCCTGGAGAGCCGCTGCTGCTGCCAGGTCAGTATTGACAATACTGGGCTAGACGGATCAAGGGCCTGACTCTATATAAGGCAGCTTCTTAACGTGAGGCTCCCACAGGCCGCATCCGTCATGCAGAGGATGTCCTTTGGCACAGCAGGAACCCCCAGCCTCAAAAGTCCCGGCTTGCCATGGCTCCTCCTGAGGGGTCTTCTTCTGAGGAGGGACCTGAGGTTGTGTCCTCCCCCGAGGATATTCCAGGGGCAGCGTTGCAGGGAGAGCAGGGGACATGCAGCTGAAGAGGATGTAGGCCCCTTGCCGAGAGCTCCTCCACCACCACCTCCTTCTCCAGTGGTGCAGATTCTGAGCCAGAAGCGAGGCCTCCACCCTGTGGAATGGCCTGCCGAGAGAGATCCGCCATCTTACCAGTCCTCTAGAATTTGTATATCATTTTAATTGTTTTAATCTTATGTAAACCGCCCAGAGAGCTTCGGCTATGGGCTGGTATACAAATGTAACTAATTAACTAACTAAATAAATAAAGACTGATCTCTTCCGGCAGGCCTACCCAGTCGAATTTTAAGAGTTTTATTGATTTTAATAATGTATTAATTTTATATGCTTTAAATCAGTTTTATGTCTTTTATATTGTTTGTTTGTATTGATGTTGTTCCCCGCCTCGATCCGGAGGGAGAGGCGGATAAGGAATAAATATTATTATTATTATTATTATTATTATTATTATCATCATCATCCCTCGGGAAAGATGGCAATTGCAGCACTGAGAGCAAGTCTGGCCTGCGAAGAGAAGTCCCCCGTGGCAGGCCAGAAACTCAGCTCTGTGAACGCCGCCCTTATAGAGCCGTCGAAGTCGGGAGGTCCATTTATGAGCCACAGCAGGAGGTGGGTGGGTCCAGGCTAAGGCCCCCGTCTAAAAGGGAGCTTTGAAGAATCGCGCAGCGCTGGCAATGACTGTTGCGACGGTTGCGGCTTCCACTGCCTACTCCGTGTTTTCCGCATTCCCGGCCTTGGGATCTATTGTGGCTTGGACCTCGGACCAGACTTTAGACTCTGCCTCTCTGCTGCTTGGACTCTGTGAACTGTCCTGTGAGCTCGCTTGTCTCTGCCTGTTACTCCTGGCAACTGGGAGTGTCGCTGCCAGGCCAGATTCCCAGACAGGGCCGATAAGTCTCTGTGCCCGTGAACACGCCATGACTGTATCGGTCAATCTGTATTCGTAGTCAACAGTCCATTATAATAACATATTAAGTACACACACATTCATAAAATACGTGATGGTAAATAGACAGGATACAAATCTATAAAAATGCTAATCAATAATTTTTAAAAGAAATTATAATGATCAAACTTCCATGAGTCATTGGTAACTGTATTACACGACAGGACAAAACTCTGATTTGAAAGCTTTGTGATAGTTGTCTTTTTTAACTACCTCAAACTATCTGGTTCTATCTTTAAAAATTCAAAATTCAAAAACTTTACATACAGTTAACAGACCATCTGCCTAGATATTCAGCTCTCTTCAGTATGAAAAAAGACACAATCATTCATTCATTTGGGATCTGCAGCAAATCGCAGTACAGAGAAATTTAGACACTTGAAGGGTGATATACTTATTAGTACCCTGAAGGAGATTAATCACCAGGGTGTCCCTGTCATGGCCCGGGAGACATTGAGTAATCGGACGTAGCAGGTCATTCCTGGCTTCAGTGTGAAAATTGCAAGAGAATAAACATTGTTCAATAGATTCCACCTTGATGTTGTTACATGGGCAACTTCTGCTTTCTACTGGAGTTTTTTTTAATCTGCCCTCTAGCAATTTGGAGGGTAGTACATTGAATCTAGCCAAGGTAAATGCTTTTCTGTATTTTGGGACAATTAACCATTTCAAATATGCCATTTCCCCTTTGTGAGCATAATCAGAAAGACCCCGTAACTGGGGAGAGCATAGGCCTCGGGCAGTACCTCGAAGTTCCTGAAGATCTATGTCTATTAATCTTTGTTTAATGATCCGTTTAGCACTTCCCAAGTCTAGGGATAAGAGATCAAGGGGGGAAAGCCCCAATGTAGTAGCCCTCTGTGCCACTGCCTTGGTCCAAGGGGATTCAAAAGAATCCAACAATACTTGGGATACCAAGGAATTATAGGTAAGTGCATGGTACTGTCGGAACCAGAATTGTAATATATGGATCCATGCCTGACATTTCAATGAACTCAACCCAGACTCCAGGTTAAGTGTGGCTCCAGATACACATCTTGGCACACCAAATATTAGCCTTAAAAACAATGATTGGACACCCTCGAGAGAACCTTTTAACAATGGGAACCAGGCTGGAGCCCCAAACAGAATTTGCCACCCTTAGAATAGAAAAATCTGGAAAGCGCCCCCACCGTTAATATATTTACTGTGTGCATTCCATTTTAGGTTTTCTTGAAACCAAATACCCAAGTACTTGTAAGAGTCAACTTGACTGATGCTATTTCTCCCCATAATCCAAGAGAACCTTACTTTGCGCTTATCAAAAACCATCACCTTTGATTTTTGATAGTTAATTGTTAATCTGCTTTTAACAATATTCCACGAAACCCTTTAAGAGTCTCTTGAGACCCAAGCGTGTCTGGGATAACAGCACAGCATCGTCTGCATACAGAAGAATGCACACTTTTATTGGGCCAATTTTAGGGGGATGAGATTGTATCGGGGCCAACCAGACCGGGAGATCTGCCAAATACAGATTAAATAAAGTGGGCGCAAGAACACATCCTTGCCTTACACCCCTAGAAGAAACAAACTCATTGGTGAAGTGGCCCCGTTTATCGCACCGGACCTGAGCAGATGTATTATAGCATAATGACTGAATCAGAAATAATAATCTATTTTCAATCAAAAGGTGTTCCAATTTACTCCATAGGAGAGGACGAGAAATAGAGTCAAATGCGGATTTTAGATCAATAAAAGCAGCGAATAATTTACCTCCCTTTGGGGCAGTGTACTTATATGCCAAATGGGTCAAAACCAGGCAATGATCATAGGTAGAGCAACCAGTCTTAAACCCATTCTGTTCCCTTCCCAATATATTGTTATCTCTGATCCATTTGCTCAGTTTGATAGTCAGAAAACTGGCATAGATCTTACCAACTATGGACAAAAGACTAATGGGCCGATAATTATGCGGGTCATTCTTGGAGCCCTTTTTATGAATGGGGATAACTAAAGCCCTCCTCCAGACCGCAGGGATTAAGCCAGATTTATTTATAATAGTAAAAAGAGATGCTAGCCATGGTGGGATCAGCATCTCTGGTGGGATCCCATCTAGGCCTGGAGCTTTACCTGATTTTAGCTGCATTAGTAAATCCTCTATTATACTGGGATCTACCTCAGGCCATTCTGAGGTATCTGGTGGTAAAACTCCAGCCTGTGTTCCTCCTCAGCTCCGTCCGTAGATCGACATGGCTGTAAAAAAGGCCATTCTTTTTCTCTCTTTTTAGACATCGAAAGGATACTCACCGCTCTACAGAACGCAGAAGAATATATGGAGATAACCGACAACTTTAATGGCAAGGTAGCTCTTAATTTGGGGACAAACGCCCACCTGGCACGCACTATGACCCAGAGCATCTCTTTTCAGACTGTCATTGCAAGTCTCTCAGGGAGAGGGACTATTCCTGAGCTCGTTGAGGGTTCTGATGCCAAAGGCAGAAGCATTGCAGCAGGGAAGAGATAGGTTATGTTCATGCGGGCCGGGTGGGGGCAAACCCATGGTATGGCTCCCATCAGCTCTAATGCTGTAACATTAGCTGCCTTGAGTCCCAGTATAGCTGCCTTGAGTCCCAATATTGGGGAAAAGGCAGGATACTAATAATAACAACAACTATTTTGGAGAGGATGTACAAATTGAATGTTCTGATTGTCGCGTGCCAGCCCTTAGCTCTCCTCTCACATAGTTCTGCCCTAAGTGCTTTACCTTCCTGTATTGGTTATTGAACTTGGAGCCTCCGTCACGCCCTCAATTCACGCTTGTACCGTTCCCAGAACAGGAAACAGCAGGAATGTTCAGGGTTCTTCCCCCTCTCTCTCTCCCCCCTCCCCCCCACGCCTTTTTCATAGGGTTACATTATCCAAAAGAGAGAGCGAAAGCCAAGCCTGGAGCCAAGCAAAGCTGCTGAAGACATCCTCACGTATGTATTTGGATGGGAGCCCCCTTTGGGGAATGCTGCCTTGCGGGCCAAGCTGCTGGTGACGCTATCTACTGTGTGTCTTGCAGGTACGAGGAATTTCACCCTTTCTTGTTTTCGCAACACACAAAATGTCCACTTGTGGAGTTTGACTCTTTCAACAAGGTAACAGCGCAAGATTTGATATTGGACTTCATGAGTGGCCTGCAGTTTGTTTGTTTTTTATTGAATCGGCTGGATAGGCCTGGGAATTGCCAATGAATAAGAATCCAGACGTGGATTCAAACGTTTTGAGAACAGAGTTTAAGACTTTGAATTACAGATGTTTGTCTGTGCTTTTGAGGGCAGTTCTGTTCTCTGGCAGGCTTCAGGAGCAAAACTCAGAACGAGAGCGTCTGCATCAGAAGTGGCCTTTCTTTCGCCAGAGTGAATTGTGAATTTGCAATCCCTCATTTGGGCTTTGGGGATTTTTGAACTCCGATTCTGTGCAAATCTTACAGAAGAGGCTTGTTGGATGTAATCAATTGTGCTCATTAAAAACCGATTCCTGGTTATTGATAGTAATTTATTTTTTACTCTTTTGAAAGGCAGTGGATGAATTCTACTCCAAGCTGGAAGGCCAGAAGATCGATCTGAAGGCGTTGCATCAGGTACTGGTCTAATGGAAAAAGTCGACATGTGACGTGGCTCCCACGTGCTCCTCTGAAGGGCCACTTGCCAGGTGTGGCAGGCGGAAAAGCGGGTGGCCTTGTTCACCTGGGGAGAGTTACACTTCTGTCCCTGGCGAAAGCCCCGATGGCCGCAGCCTCTAGCAGGTGCTGTGCCTCAACTCTGCTTTAGGAAAGGCAGGAAAGTCTTCCGTGAGAACGGTTTCCTTCCGTTCCTAAAGCTGAAGGAAGCACCGTGCAGGTTAGAATATTGCATCTTGCTGGGTGCTGAGCCCACAGCCGGTCTTGAACTTGGGCATTTGGGTGGTGATTCGGGCTGTGCACCATCTTCCAGCTGAGTCCAGAGCAGGGAACAGCGTTGACGCCTCCTTCCATCAATGGCTCCCTTTAACAGCCGGCTCGCTAGATCGAGCAATGTGGGGGAATCATGGAATAGTAGAGTTGGAAGGGTCCCATAAGGCCATCGAGTCCAACCCCCTTCTCAATGGAGGAATCCACCTTAAAGCATACCTAACAGCTGCCTCTTGAATGCCTGTAGTGTGAGAGAGCCCACCACCTCCCTGGGTCATTGGTTCCATTGTCGTACTGCTCTAACAGTCAGGAAGTTTTTCCTGATGTTCAGCCGGAATCTGGCTTCCTGTAACTTGAGCCCATGCTGAGGCTAGGGGAAATGGGGAGATATGCAATTTGTATTTATTATTACATTTATATCCCACCTTTATTCCTCTTGCAAGGATGTCAGCTTACATGGTCCTTCAGAGCACACCTGACCAAACGGGAAGGGGCAGGGACGGAGAGGGGAGACGGGTCTGTGCAGATGGATTCATAGAATCGTAGAGTTGGAAGAGTCCCATAAGGCCATCGAGTCCAACCTCGTTACCTGCTCAATGCAGAAATCCACCTTAAAGCATCCCTGACAGGTGCTGTCCAGTTGCCTCTTGAAGGCCTGTAGCTGCTCTTGTGGGTTGCCCTGGGCAGCACCTTCCTCCTGCTCTGCTGTTGACCTTTGCTGTCAGAGTCGACAGAAGAACCATCACATCGACATGCGCCTTTCCTTGTTTGTCCTCTTGCATTTTCCTCTGAAAGGAGAAACAAGCCCTGAAGAAGCTGGACAATGTTCGGAAGGACCACGAGCACAGGCTTGAAGCTCTTCATCAGGCTCAGGTAGGATCCTTGGGTAGTCTTAAGTCAGGCCCTGAGTAAAAAGGAAGACCAGCTTGACTGCACAATCCATTTGTCAGACTCCAAAGAATCCCAGTTCCCTTTTTTTGAAAGAAAGAAAGAAAATTGCAAGTATTGGAGGAAAATTTTAAGATGTAAAGACTTCGAGAGAAGCTATTCCCAAGCTTTTCAATACAGGCCAGAAAGACAATTCAGGATAATAATCTGCACATACACTGTCCCAGCTGATCTCCTCCAGTTGGGGATTGTCTGTCGGGGCTACTAAAGCAGCAAGAGGGGACTGTAGAAATTGCACATGGGCTTCAGGGTTTAGGAGCTGGGCAACGAGTGTAGGAACAAGTCAGGTATTCCCAAGGAGGTTTCTAGGTCAGAGTGCGTCGGGCATGTGGAAAATCTGCAAAGACTTGACAAAGCTGGAGAAATATTGGCTCGAGGGTAGAGATGGGTGAACTTCCCCCATCTCGTGGAACCATCTGTCAGTGCCACTGGTTCCTGCTTCCGTCCTTTAGCATCCCACTTAAAAGGACCTCAGATGATAAGGCTGGAAGTCCTTTCTGCCTGAGAACCTGGAGAGCCTTTGCTAGTCAGGGGAGAAACACTCGGCAGACAAAGAGCCTGACCTGGTTCTCCTTGTGCGCCTTGAAAGGAGGGCAGGGGTGCAAATGTGGCACACATCTTCTCCCCCCCCCCCCCCAATCCAGAACCACTGTTGGGATGATCCTATAGTCTGATTTTGGAAGCTGAGATTTTTTTTGTTGGAATTGTTACTGAAGGCCAGCGTGGTGCAGTTGGCTAGAGCGTTTGTCCTGGATGTGGAGAATCCTGGGTTCAAATCCCTGCTCGGCTTGGAGGGCTCTGAGCAAGTGACTTGCTTGTTCCGCCCCGCAGGACTGTTGTGAATATAGAATGTGTGCTTCTCAGCTGCAAATGATGGAACCGGTAACGTAACTCAGTGCTGACTTGTCTCCTTCGCTTCGCCAAGGAAATTGACAAGGTGAAAGGTGAACTTGTGGAAATGAACCTGGAGATGGTCGACAGAGCCATCCAGGTGGTCCGGAGTGCCTTGGCCAACCAGATTGACTGGACGGAGATCGGGGCCATTGTCAAGGAAGCCCAGTCCCAAGGGGACCCCGTGGCAAGCGCCATCAAAGAGCTGAAGCTGCAGACCAACCATGTCACGATGCTCCTGAAGTAAGCACACGGCCAGCTGGAGAAACAGTCTGGGAATGGGATGCCGCCTGGGCCGAGTGAGGCAAGGCACTCCATGGTTTACTGTCTTGGACCAAATTGCCAGGGGGGTGGGGGGGCTACTAACTGGCCCCCCATTTGGATGTCATTCAAAGGGGGTTGGATAAATTCCTGGAGAAGGAGAACACTACCCATGGCTACTAGCCCTGATGGTTTTGTGCTACCGCCAGGATCAGAGGCAGTAAGCCTGAATACACCAGTTGCTGGGGAACATGGGCAGGAGGGTGCTGTTGCGCTCACGTCCTGCTTCTGGGTTTCCTGTCAACTGCTTGTTGGCCACTGTGTGAACAGAGTGCTGGGCCAGATGGACCCTGGGTCTGATCCAGCCTCAGGGCTTTTATGCCTGAGACCCTGTTTCTTTCCCACAAAAGCTCTCCTCCTCCTCTTTGCACATTTGTTGGTTCCAAGATACCTCCCTGATGGTCATGTATGTACCTGCTCTCAGGCTGTGCAGGAGACATATAGGCAGTAAGCCTGCGTTCACCAGCTGCTGGGAACATGGGTGGGAGGGTGCTGTTGAATCCGTTTCCTGTGTGTGGGTCCCTGGTCGACAGCTGGCTGGCCACTGTGTGAACAGAGTGCTGGGCCAGATGGACCCTGGGTCTGATCCAGCCTCTGGGCTCTCCTTCTGTTCTTAAGGCAGCCGTTTCTCAAGAGCTAAAATGGGACCTCCGTATTTGGAGGCAATGCACCTCTGCAGAGCGCATGCCGGAGCAAACAGCGGGGGGCGGATGTGGCTGTCCTGCCTATTTCGGCAAAGTCATTCTTGTGTTCTTACCTGCAATTTCTTTAGGTGAATAATCACTGAGCCCTTGCTAGGCACAGTCTAGAGAAGAAGAGGAGTATTTAGGCACCCCTGGTTTTCCTGCAATGGAAAGATTTGTGTGTGTGTGTGTGTGTGTGTGTTTGGGGTAAACTCAGTGGAATTGCTTAGTGTCCTCTTGTAATATTCAGTGCAGACTATTCCTGTTTCTTTGGAGAAAAGACCGGGACAAAATGGGTAAAACAAATCCTATTCAGAACCGTTCAGGCGATTGTCCTGGAGCTGGCAGTGTACAAACATTTTGTTTAAGAGAGGCATTTCTCAGCTACGTGTTTTTCTGCTTGGCTAGAAACCCTTACGTGTTTTCGGAGGAGGAGGAAGAGGACGAAGCTGAGGAGGAGGAGGAGGAGATGGTAGAAGAGCCAAAGGGGAAGAAGAAGAAGAATAAAACCAAACAACTCAAGAAGCCCCAGAAGAACAAGCCCTTGCTGGTGGATGTGGATCTCAGCCTGTCTGCTTATGCAAATGCCAAAAAGTAAGAGGGCCGATGTTCTGCCTGGGCTGCCTTTGAAAGCGGGCCCTGGGATAGGGGCCGTGTGCTGCCGTTGCTGTATCAGCATAAACAGGCTGCCCTCTCTCCCTTCATGGTCAGACACGTTCATTCCTGTCCAGAGCTTCAAGTCACGGCCTTCTTTGGCTTAACCCCTTCAGGTCCCTCCCTAGAGCCTTAGGCCCTGCGGCGAGAGGGCTCCAGCAGCAGGGCCGACGTAGTCGCACCTCTCCGGCCCACGCAGGAGGGCACCCAGCTGTAGCTTCCCGTCCTACCGGTTTCCCCCCATCTTCCTGGGAGTGGCGTGGGAAGGAGCTTCAGTGCAGGCTCCTTCCCTGTAGTCAAGGAGGGCTCTTTAGGTTTACCTGGTGTCGTGGGAAAGAATGGCACTGTGGGGGATCCCAACCCCACCTCCCCCAGCAACAGCGAGCAAGGACGGAGCCTTAGTCCTCCTTTCCAACCGAAGCAAAGCCTTGGCGTGCGTAATGGTCTAGGGATTACGTTTCCGCCCATGTGTGCTTTCTCCCTGAGTTTTTGGAATCTACATTGCAGGCTCTGTTGGGCAGGGACCTAGGAGTTTTGGTTTTATCCTGTAAGGAGCTTGTGTGTTTGCATGATGCCATTCAGCAATACATTTACAAGATTTGAGCAACAGTCCCCCTCCTTTGGACTGATTGGCTCAATCGTTGAATTTGAATTGGCCTTTAAGTGTGGAGAAAGTGCCACAGTTTGCTCTCCTTTTGAACAAACTGCCCCCTGGCCAGTTTAACGCCTCCCAGGTCTTGTGGGGCTAGGTCAATTAAACTGGACAAATAGGGTATCTAGGAATCCCAGGCCCCCGGCATCTGCTGCTCCTGGGGGGACTCACCCACCCCAGCAATGGGTTCTATGGTTCCTGCCATAGAACTCTCATTCCTAGAGTCTCCTAGGAAGCAGGACTCAGAGGTGCTTGTCTGCTTCCTGGGATGCTCTAGGAACAAGGTTTCTATGGCAAAGCCTGTCCCTAGAGTGCTTTTTTTTCCTTTTTGGACAGTGGCAGAGTTAAAGCTGTGAGTGGATGGGGGAAAGGGACTGTGAGTGAGTGAGAGGAGGCTTAGGTGAGCGTGAGGGGGGCAGAGGGGGGCCCTGGCCCCAGACAGACCATCCCCCAAGGGAATGCAGCACAAATCGCCCACCCCTGTCTCTCACGGAGGGGGCTTCTTTCATATTCGGATGCATCTAAGGCAAGCATTGAGTGAGCAAGAGGTGTGGTGTGGGTGGAGGGCCGTATGGGGGGGTGTCTGTGCTTGCATGCCCACAGGTGCCCAGCAGGCTCCCGATATGGCTGTTGGGGCCAAAAAGGTTGTGCAGCCCAGCCTGAAACAGCTTTGGGGGATGGGTAAAAGGAAGGTCGCTGGGCGCCTGGACTGGAAGCATTGCCAGCGGCAGGAACCGCAAATCTTTGGGAAGCGCAACGTCCCTGTTGTGTCTGTGAAGCTAATGACCTTTCGTAAAGCACCCTGGGAGGGCCTGGCCCCCAAAAGGCGGCACAGAAGTACTTTAAATAAATATGAATGGATAACGAAGAGAGACACGGGCTGTTTAGTAACTGAAAAAGAGCTGGGCTGGAGGCTTGATGGGGCTGTATCTTTCCCAGGTATTACGACCACAAGAGACACGCAGCCAGAAAAAGCCAGAAAACGGTGGAAGCAGCAGAGAAGGTATATTAATGGGTTCTTTGTCCTCCCCCCTCGTGTGATTCTGGTCCAGGGTTGGTTTCTTTTGCAATTCTTCCCCCAAAGTAAAACCAACAACCTAACTCAAATAAACTCCACCAGAAGTATAAAAGCTTAGTGGCAAATGAGCGAAATGCAAGAAACTACCGTCGTCCGCTTCTTTGGATAGACTTCCTGACATCGGAATGGCCCGGCTGCTGGGAATGCAGCATTCCCGTTTTTTACTTGGGCAGTACTTAAGAGCAAGGTGGCCCAAGGCAGCTACGCCCTCGGGGCCACACGGAGGCAGCGCGTGGTTTGCTGCAACCTGGGCGGGCTCAGAAATGCAAACCCTGAAATGGGAAGAGGAAGGCCACGAATCTGTCAGGGTCGAGAGGCTGCCATGGATCCCTGAGACCAGAGCAACAAGCTTTGGAGCAGAGGCAGGACGAGACGGGTCGCTTTGCGTACCCAGAGGTGCTGCGCCCGGAATACGGACGTGTGCAAAATGCTTGGCCTTGCGGAGCCTTTGTGTAGTACAGTTGCCCTTGTTTTGTCCACCTGAACAGGCCTTTAAATCGGCAGAAAAGAAAACCAAGCAAACGCTGAAAGAAGTGCAAACGGTGACCACCATCCAGAAGGCCAGGAAGGTTTACTGGTGAGTGGCTGGACACGGGTATGAGCAAGGGGTAGCTGGAGCCCCTCTGGGTCCCTTTTTTCTCAGGGTGGGGGGCAGAGCGGAAGCTGGGCTATAGGGCTGAATCCCGTGCTTAATGCTTAACACGTTTGGCTTGAGGGGCTTCCGGTTTCTTTGGCGGAAGAGGACAGCCAGAGCAGGCCGCCTTCTCTCACCCACAAGGCAGGGCGGGTGAGAGAAGGCAGCCCTCTGTTCCTGCTCCGGCGTGATCCCAGGACCTTTGGGCAGAGCAGCTGCCACAGTCTGGGCCCACCCCCACCCCACTGGGTTTGAGCCTAACGTCTTCCTGTCTTTATTTTAAACCAGCCTTCTCCAACTTTGTGCTCTCCAGGTACATTGGACTGCAGCTCCCGATGGCCATGCTGGCTGGGAATGAGGGGAGCTGTAGTCCAGCGCATCTGATAGAGGGAAGGCTGTTTTAGTTTGCTTGGGTCGGCCTGTGGCTGCTTTTCCAGCGGTCCCACCTGCTTAGCCGTGGCATCTCGTCTTCACAAGAGCAGAGCTCATAGCAGATAGGGCAAGGGTGGGGGAGGGGAGGCCCCACAGATGTGGTTGCCTGCAACTCCCATCATGCCTCGTTGGCTAAGCCAGCTGGGGCTGATGGAAGGTTCAGTCCTGCCTCGTCTGGAGGGCCACCCGGTCCCCGAACCCCCAAATTGTGAGGGCCGCTGCTTGCCCGAGCCTCTGTGGGCCAAGCGCCCCAAATATCCCAGCGCCGTCCCTTTGTTCCTTGCCCTGACGCAAGGGAGCCATGCAGCGCCTTGGGTGAGCTTGGCGGGTGATGGTCTAAGCTGAGCTACCTTTCTCGTTGTGCCAATGGTTTTGCTCTGGCTTGATGTAATCTGACAGGTTTGAGAAATTCCTGTGGTTCCTTAGCTCTGAGAATTACCTTGTCATAGCTGGGAGAGACCAACAGCAAAACGAAATGATTGTCAAGAGATACCTCAGGCCAGGTGAGTGGCTCTCTTCTCACACACAAGATGCGAGAACTCCACATCCATTAATCCAGCTGAATGCTCACAACCCCTAAATCCATTTAGAGAGGGAAATGAGGCGGGTCTCCACACGGGAGAGGGCCTTCTCAGCAGCGGCTCCTCACCTGTGGAAAAACTCCCACCGGCGATCCGCCATACACCATCCTTACAGGCTTTTAAGCAGGCCTTTAAAAAGTTTTATTTTACAGTGGCCTCCTCTCAAATACCGTTCTGCTGCTGTTGCCCTTGCTGTTTTATTACTAGTTTTTAATGTTAGCTTTTCTTGTTTTAATTGACATTTTGCAGTCTATGTTTTTATTGATTTTAATGTGTATACTATTTTATATATGGTCGTAAGCCACCTTGGGAGAACTTCTGCCCTGAAACGTGGCTAAGAAATGTTTTTAATAATAATAATAATAATAATAATAATAATAATAATAATAGTTAATAATAGGTCACCCTGAAATGTGCACTGGGGCAGTGGGTTGGAGATCCACTTCTTAATCACCCTGACCGTGCTGGCCCATTGGTTGGAGGTTAATTAATGTTCATCAAACGATCTTCCCTATTTGCCCTTCTCAGAGCTGAGCGACTGATGTGGGCTTTGTAGATTTTAAGCTGTTGCTTGTAGCAAATGCCTCCCAAGAAGAGGGGGCCACTGCCTGGGTCCGTCTTGATGGGACGTGCCGTGTTCCCCATTCAGCGATTCAATCCAGAAAGCAAGGGAGGAAGGAAGGGATTGGCAAAGCTGCCCAGAAACTGAGCACACGTGGAGAAAGTGGATCCGATCCAGGCTACATTTGCGTTGCCGCTTCTGCGCAGGGGTTAACCTGCGGAATCCAGCATCCAGCCTTGGGAACCGTGAGGAGTGGCAGCACGAGAGGCTCTCAAACTGCCCACCCCACACATTTCAAGGAGTCGACCTATGAAGGAGTTGAGGACACCCAGAGCGTCTCTTTCATTAGTACAGCCTTCCCGAACCTGGAGCCCTCGAGATGTGCCAGACTGCAATTTGCATCATTCCTAGCCAGCATGGCCAAACCTTCCTAAAACCCAGTCTGAATTTCTCAAGCCAGGGACCCATCTTTTTGTGCATTGATTTGAGAGAGAGAGAGAGATCTTCCTGAAGGCACAGAGCTGGGCAGGGCCGTCCCCTTTCTGCTTAGGGGCATCCAGCAGCTCCGCAGTTGCTCGGCTAACCTCCATCCGTCTCTTCTTCTAAGGCGACATCTACGTGCATGCCGATCTCCATGGGGCAACCAGCTGCGTCATCAAGAATCCCACAGGTAATGCTCTCAGGGAAGGGAGCTTAGAGGAAGGAGCCCAGGAACAACCAGGGGCTCTTTTTGCCGTTGCTGTTTTTATCTCTCAAGATCGTTGGCTGTTAACGTTTGAATCGACTGGGCAATGAGGTGGGCCGAAACTGTAGGCCGAGGGGTAGCGGCCAAATCACTCTGGTACTTTTGGCAAGTTTCAAGAAAGCAAAGAGGAGGAGGTTGCTAATTTGGAGAGATAGCCTTGAATGGATTCCTTGTTTAACAGATTTCATGTTCCTGCCTGAGTAAGCAATAACACAGGAGACTGTCTCATTCTGTTGCTAGGCCTTGGTGGCCTCTTAATTGGTCTTCTAATTGCCTTTGTATACCTGATGTGCACATACACAGTTATTGATCAAGACAATAGCTCCGTGAGTGACTCCTTTGAAAGATACGGTTGTACTCTTTGAGAGTCTTGCTTGTAGCCGAGTGGGTGATATTTGAAGCCAGACATAGAAAATGCGCTTTCATTTGTTAGAGATGCATAGGGGGAGAACTTCTCTCCACTTAGAAAAAAAGACAAGTAAGGGAGAGATGTTTGAGGTGTACAGAATTATGCCTGGTGTGGAGAAAGTGGATAGGGAGACATTTTTCTCCCTCTCTTGTAATACTAGAGCCCAGTGGGGACATCCCATCAAGTTGATTCGTGGGTGTTTCAGGACAGATAAAAGGAAGGACGTCTTCACAAAGCGCAGAGTTAAACTCTGGAATTCACTACCCCAAGATGTGGTGATAACCACCAATTTGGATGGCTTTAAAAGGGGGCTGGATAAATTCCTGGAGGAGAAGGCTACTAGTCCTGATGGCTATGCGCTGCCTCCAGTACCAGAGGCAGTAAGACCATGTACACCAGTTGCTGGGGAACGTGGGAGGGTGGGTGTTGTGCTGTTGCTCCGTGTCCTGCTTGTGGGTCCCTGGTCGACAGCTGGCTGGGCATTTTGTGAACAGAATGCTAGGCTAATGGTTCTGATTCACCATGGCTCATCTTACGTTCATATATTGTCTGAGAGGCGCATCAAAGCCCAAGGTTTTGCATTTCCTCAAGGCATTGGGTGGGTTCGCACAATCATTTTCAGCCGTGGTGGCTTAAATAAGCCACCAGCGTTTACAGCATGTGCCGGATGCCTGTTCTGTAACCCACCCACCCACTCGTAGGTTGTCATCTTGTCCGAACCCAGCGAGGGTAAGTTGTTGGCATGGTTAACAAACTACCTACAACCCTAAAACAGCCCATGAAAATGCTTGTGTGAACCAAGTCATTTTAAGTCCTGTTCTGGGGAAATTCAAACGTAGCAACAGTCTAGCACTGATATTAGGTGTTCTTACCAGTACAGCTCTCCACAGTGTTTGTAGATTAGCTATATCAGAAGCCACTTGTGGAGAGCGTTAACCTGCTTGTGGGCTATTGGCAACACTAGCTGTGGATGATGGACGTTCCAACGCACCTAAAGGCTGCTCTCCTTAGTAGAGGATGCCCACTGAAATCATATGAGGCTCTGCTGCTACAGGGAAGAACCAGACTAAAAAATCAACACCACTTCCAGGGCCTTATCCAAAACCCCTCGCTGACTGGCTGTTGGGGCTCATTTGGCAGTGCAGGCCTTTGACAGACTCTTTCTAGCGACCCTCCCTGGATTTTGTTAGGTTTGGGGTTAGATGTGCCCTCGTACTAATCTCCTTGTGGTGTCGCTGTTCCAGGAGACCCCATCCCTCCGCGGACACTCACTGAGGCGGGCACCATGGCCCTGTGTTACAGCGCAGCCTGGGACGCTCGGGTCATCACTAGCGCCTGGTGGGTGTATCATCATCAGGTAAGGAGGCCTCGGGTGGCTGTTACGTCTGAGAGCGTCGCTTGGCTGGGAAACGGGCCCTTTTAGAAAAGGACACAGAGAGCCTTGTCCTCCGGCTGCTATAACAAGCCGTGCAGGCAACAGTCCTCTTCAGTTCCAGGCCCCTGCAAGGCTACTTCCCGCAGGAGTTCCTGTCTCCTCGTGAGCTGTTCCTTTCATTTGGTCCCTTTTTTGGAGGCTGCGCGCTCCTGCTCTCCTTTGCTGAGATGGCACGTTTTCTACGGGCAAAGTATCAGGGCATTGTGCTCTTGCCATTGAAAAAGAGACTTCTCAGGAGGGTCACACACAGGCTAACTAACATCTATTAAGAGTGGGCTCCAGTCCATAAAAGCTTCCGCCACAATCAACACACTAGTCCTGAAGGTGCCGTAGACTAATGTATTGGTTGTGCTACAATCGACTAGCCTTCCCCAACCTGGTGCCCTCCAGGCTGGCGGATTATGGGCGTTGCAGTCCAACACAGCCGGAGGGCACCAGGCTGCAATAAACTAACACACTTACACTCTGAAATTCTCTACAGAAGGAAAAGTCTGTTCATAAGGCCCTTTCAGGCTCTTCCTGGATGTTGTACTGGGTAGAGCTGCTGGGAAGCGCTTCTGATGAGAGCTCCAGCTCTTCCTTCAACCCTGAACAAGGGGAGGCAGCTAGTGGGTGGACCCCGGGGCTTCTCTCTCTCAGTCTCTCTCACTCTCTCTCTCTCTCTCTCGGGCAGTTTCCCTTCATGCTCTTCCTCCCGCTCCTGCCGCAAGGATCTGAGCCATCCCAACGCTCCCACGCCCTACATGGCAGGGCAGTCTCTGTGGCTTTGAGAGGGAGCAGGGGCTGGCGTGCTGGGAATTCCATATTCTCCTGCACTAGGAGCCCGGTATTCAACACAGAGTTTGAGGCACTCGATGTAGGCCTCCAGGAGGGATGCCTGCCCGGGGACCAATTGCTCCCGAACGCTGTCAGGACACGTGCATGCAGAGAGATGGCAGACCCTGACTAGGCAGAGCGAATGGGGGCAGGCGGGCAGCCAACCCCTCCTGGTCCGAAGCAGAAAGGGCAGTGCAGGAGAGGAGCCGGTTGCAGGAGGAGGCCTGGCCCATCCTCTTCGGGCCCATCTGCCTGCCTTCCCTGGGGCTGTCCTCCCTCTCCCTCCTTCTGGGTTCCCCGTGCAGCATGAAGGAGCTCTTTCAATAAAGACCACAATCCTGGACACTTCGCCAGTGCTTTGCAAGCAGGGGGCTGAGGGCTCTTTCAGTGTATGCGTGGGGAGGCATATGAAACGTTAGAGGAGACCTTGATGATGCCTTGGGTTGGGCCGTCGCTGTGGTAGGACCTGCCAACAGGAAGATGCCAGTGAGGGGGTGATGGTGGGGTGAGGTCTGTCCGACGGCAAGATCTGTGGGCCAGCGACAGCCCTCCGTCTGGCACTGGTCTTCAGGGGCCTCTTCCCCCCCCCCCCCCCCGCTTTTGTGACTCACGCTTAGCAGCGGTTGCTCAACTTCTCTGGGTAAACTCTGTGCAGGTGTCTAAAACAGCCCCCACCGGAGAATACTTGACGACGGGAAGCTTCATGGTCAGAGGTAAGACTTCCAAGGGATGCCGTGAATTTCCCACGGTTGTATCCTGGTCGTGCTTTTGTGTTGTACTTTTACGTTGTGTTTTTACACTGTGGTTTGCTTTATACTTTGAATTGTGTTGGTTTTAACTCTTGTGAAACGCCCAGAGAGCTTCGGCTGGAAATGCAATAAACAAATCAATCTGGCGCCGCTGACTTGCACCCAGCTGCGGGGTGGCGGCGGCAGATGGCGGCGACAGATAGCGGCTGTCCCCTTGGGCCGGCTTCTACGACGGCCGCGTGTCTCGATGCATGCAGAACTCCACGCTTGCCGGGCCCAACGGTGCAGTGACCGTGTCGGCTGCTTTTTTTTTTCCAGGGAAAAAGAATTTCCTCCCTCCTTCCTATCTGATGATGGGCTTCAGCTTCTTATTTAAGGTAATGGTCTATTTCGGGGCCGTTCATTATATAGGCACACACACACACATGAGGATCCTATCGACTCCCATGTACCCCACTCCAGTCTCTACAGTGCCTTTCCTCAACGTGGTGGCCTCCAGATGTTTTTGGATCACAGTCCCCATCAGCCCCAGCCAGCATGGCAGCCGTGCTCTTCGCAGTGGTCGGCCACGTCCCTTGGGGAGCAGGGGCACACAGGGACTGGGCCTTCCCCTGCAGTTTGCAACTGGTATTCAGAGAGAACCCATCTCAATACAAGGAGGTTTCTTTGTAGCCAGGAGCGGGCTCCACGGCTTGTGGGGAGGGCCCACATCCCAGTCCCCCCCCCCCCCACACACTGCTGCTGTGCTGTTGAATTTGCTGCCTAAATTCCATGGGGCAGAGGTGGCAACCCACCCACCCCGCCACAGATTTTGCTTGAAAGCCAGGCATGTGTTTTCCACGCACTTTGTTTTGAAGCTCAGTCACGGATGCCATGGATACAGATTTCAGGGCATGGCGAGCCAGACCACGAAGGGCTCACGTGGACTGTGTGCCGCTGAGCCTGGCTTAAGCCATCGCGGCTAGCAGCTGCTGTTTGTCCAAACGGCTCAGTGTCCCTGCGTCAAGCACAGAAGCCAGGCTGTGCTCCCCCCCTCCCCCCCCTGGACTCACCGTGCTGGAATGTCACTGAAGGAGAGGAGGGGTGGCAAATTGCAGCCGGGGGGGGGGGGGGAAGAGTTTGCTCCCCAGACTCCACTGAGTGTGTTTAAAGAGACCTACAAAATCCGCTCGGACGCTCCGCCTAGCTAAGGCTCATTGTCTGAATCCAGAAGCTCTGTCTTCTGCTCTCCACATAAAAACACAAGAAGAACAAATCAGCTAGAGGTTGGCTAAGTGGGAAATACCAACACAGGTGTATTTCGGATCTAAAATACAGTTTCAGCTGTCCTTGAAAATTGAAGTTAAACATGTCAGTCCTCAGCACGGCCGGTGGAGTTCATGGCTCGGGCATCTCTTTGGGCCTGTTCCGTGAGGCGTGGCAGCGAATTGCCTGAGCGTGTCGCCTGCGCCCAGTGAAAAGTTGTCTCTCTCCTCCTCCTCCTCCTCCTCCTCCAGGTGGACGAATCCTGCGTCTGGAGACACACAGGCGAGCGGAAGGTCAAAGTGCAAGGTGAAGACATGGAGACGGTGACCAGTAGCACCAATGAGCTGGCCGCAGAAGAAACGGAGGCCTTGGGTAGGCTTGCGAATGGTTTCATCCCTTTGGGGTGCTTAAGGGCGTGGTCAGTTTGTCCACAGACTGCCACGGTTGGTGGCACGAGGCCACTCTATACCACAGTGGAAAAGGGTCAGTTCGGAGGAGAGTCCCGAAGGGGCGGCCGTGAGCAGGTGTTCCGGAAGCGCTTTCTGCTGCTGCTCCGGAGGCCTGGAAGGGTGGCCGGGGTGGGGTCTGGGGTCTTTCCAGAGAGTAGGAGGGGAGAGGTGCCGCTCCCAAGCGCATAAGGGGCAGCTCAGCCTCCCCCACAGCATTAAGGGCAGCAGCGCTGGGCTGGATTAGGCCGGAGGCCCAGCTCGTCCTGCATTCTGTTCCCACGGGGGCCAGCCCACATGGGAAGCCCGCAAGCGGGATGTCGTCCTCTGGGCCGTCCACAGCATCCACTACTGCAGGGACGGGTGACCTATGACCCCCCAGGTGGTTTGGGATTACAGCCACCCCGACCATCGCCTATGCTGGCTGGGGCTGATCGGAATTGGAGTCCAGCCCCATCTGGAGGGCCGCAGATTCACCCCTTCCTGCACTCCTGCTGACTGCCTCCCTCCCTCCCACCCACCCACACGTACCCCTGGCTTTCGGCAGACTTTGCTCCCCCACACTCGGCCCCCATCTCCGCTGGAATATCTGCGGGAGCTAACTAGCTCTAGGAAGCGCCTGGGGATCCTTTGGCCACGTCCTGGCCTCGGAGGGGCAGGGGGCTGCTCTTGCTGTCTGCCACGAGGGCCCTGTGATCCTCCGGCCTTGTCCTGCTGCTGCCCTTGCTGTCCAGTGGCTCAAAGGCCGCCTTCCCGGGAGCTGCCCAGCGAGCCCGAGGCCAGGTGACTCCAGGGAGAGCAGGGGAGCTCCTGAGAGCACAGCCCTCTCTGCACCCGTGAGGCCCTGCTGCTGAGAAGGTTTGCAGCTGGCGTTGCTGCCCCACCCCTTCCGGTCCTGCCCTCAGGGCCCTGATTCAGAGCGCTTGAGAGAGTCAGGCTGAGGAAGCGCCAGTGTCCTGCTGCCAGGCAGGCTCCATGCCTCTGGCGCTGTGCTTCCATTCAGACATGATGCCACCGCTGCTCCCGGAGTCCAGGAGCGAGCGAGGGGACGAGACCAGCCAGGGGGCGTTGGTTCCCCCAAACCGGCACCCTCCTCAAGCGGGGCAACTTCCTGGGCGGCGCTCTCACAAGGATGCTGGGAAGCTGCCGACTGCCAGGGAACTCAGCCAGCTCTAACGCCAGCAGCGGGAGCCCCCTCTCCTTCTGAGGCCTCGTGCCGTTCAGGGCTGGTCCTGTCAGGAAGGGGGCGGGACGCAAGAGACCCTCGTCCTGCTCTGGTGGGTGGCTGCTTTTGAATTCTGAAAGCTGTTTCATTCAAGCTGTGCGTCCTGAGCTCTGAGTGCAGTTCCTCTCCCCCCCTTTGGCTGTTTCCCAAGATGCACCAGAGGGAGATGAAAGCAGCAGCGACGACGATGGTGAGAAGGGGAAGCCCACGGAAACGCCTGGGCAGGAGGGCGATCGCCAGGAAAGGGACGGGGATGGGGCAGGCGATGCCCTGGAAGGGCCGTCCGAGGAGGAGGAGGCCAGCTCGGAGGAAGAGGCTCAGGCGCCCACAAGGGATGCCTCAGTGGAGATCCACTTCCCAGACACCACCATCGATCTCTCTCACCTGCAGCCCCAAAGGTAACGGAGCCAGGCCAAGCCCCACACCCAGAGGGGGGCAGGGCGCAGGCAGTGTATGGGCAGGCCATGTGTGGGGCACAGCGATGGAACAATCCTTGTTCGTCTCTTTCCTGGCCTACCGAGCCGGTCCCTCCCAGAGGCCTCTGCTTTCATAGAGCGTTGCTTCCTGTTAAGGCGGGGCAGGGGCACGGGACCCGCTTCTGGCGGATCTTGCCATGCACCGCAGTTCGGCAACACAGCAGTGACACCCACGGAGGCCTCCAGGGGTAGCTGGAGATCCAGTCAGTGGGTTGGCTCCGACCCTCAGCAGCGGGGTCTCCCATCCTTCTCTCCCCTGCATGCCCTCCAAATTCGCTCTGGGCGGTTGGGAAAGATGCAGGGGCAGGGGGATCCCACTGGCGGAACAACGCAATTCGATACAAGCCAGTGCTCGGCCGCAGCCCAGGGGACCCAGGGCAGCGCAACCGCGTGTCCAGAGAACGTGAAAGCAGGAACATTTGTGTTGGCATGACGCCGACCTGCATCCGTGTCACTGTGGAGATGTGGCAACAGCCTCAAGAAGGGCAGATGCCAGCATCCCTTGAGAAAAAAGGGCCGGATCCCTCCCCACATAGATGCAGCAGGGCAGCTGCCCGCTTCGCCAGCTTTCCTTCCGCATCGTCGGCTCCAAACGTGGAAGGGCGCCTGGACCCACGCGGCAGCTGCCCGGACCTCCGGCCGGCTCTCACTTTGGGTGGGCTGGACCAGGTAGCGAGCCGCTCTTTTGCTTTCTTTCCAGATCCCAGCTGAAATCTGCTCCCAAGGAGGACACCTGGACCTTGGTGAGTCCCATGCTTATAGCGCCAAAGTGGGGCACCCCGTTGATCCCGAGGGCCGCATGTCAAAGACAAAAGGGGCGGGGCCTAAAAGACCCGCCTCTTGTAGCTGGAAGCTCTTCCTGCCAGTAACTAACCCTTACGAGAGAGGGGGGGCATTCCAACCTTTTAGAATGGGGGGAGGGGGGAGGACTGCACAGAAGCTGGGAAAGCACAAAACTGGTCAGAGGAAAGGGGGTGGGGCCACCTGTGAACACCAGTGGGCGGCATTCCCCCCCCCCCCCCAGTGACTGGCCACCCTGGAGGAAGCGCCCCAGCCTCACTCTCTTTCCCTCCATAGGGCGATGGCAAGTCCCAGGGCCGGAGGCACCTCTCAGCCAAGGAGAGGAGGTGAGGGGGCTGCGTGACGTGGGTCAGGGGGGAGTGGCCTCATGGCCGGGGACGTCCTTGGCCCTAGCGGTTGTGAGTGGCTTGGCAGCCTGGCCTTCTCCTCAACACCCCCCCCCCCCGGCCAAAGTCGGTCCCTGTGGCCCCAGACCACGCAAGGGTGGCAGAGCTAGGCAGCCTGGGGTGGGTCCCCTCTTTCGCCTGACGAGGACCTCCGGACCGGAGTAGAACCGGGTCCACCAGTCAGAGCCCTCGGAAAGGGTCTGAACTCCTGCTGTTCCTCAGAGAAATGAAGAAGAAGCCGCCTCTGCCGCCGCAGCCAAGTGGCCCAGAGGATTCTGACCCGCCGAAGGGGAAGGGCGCGGAGGATGCCACTCAGCACCCGCCTTCTCCCAGCGCTGGCAAGAGCATGGGCCTCCAACCGCCTGTGAAGCGGGGGCAAAAGGTGGGCAGAAGCAAACCGTGGAAGTGGGGAGTTTCAAAGGCCGTGCCACGGGAGGTTGGGTCTGGGCCGCCAGGGTTCGTGGCCCTGGTGTCGTCCTTTTCGGCAGGACACCCCCATCTGAAGGCCTTTTGCTGCAAACATGCCGGCAACCAGGAGTCTCTGCGCCCCTTCGGCAGTGGCCTTTTCCGTGTGCTTTCCACTACGTAGCTAAACACCACGGCAGCGTTTCCTTTCCAGCTCTTGGGAAACTCCCCCCCCCATCCTTCCCTTCTTCTTCTCTTTGCTACAGAGTAAGCTGAAGAAAATCAAGGAGAAGTATAAGGACCAGGACGAGGAGGACCGTGAGCTGATCATGCAGCTGCTGGGCGTAAGGCAGAGCTCTCCCATAGACCTCTCTCTCTCTCTCTCTCTCTCTGTGTAACTGGCCTTGGGTCCTGGATTCTAATCCTCTTGATCTGCTAAATCCAGTCTGCAGGGTCAGCCAAGGAAGAGAAGCCAAAGAAAGCCAAGAAGGGGAAGGGGAAAGGAAATCAAGACTCCGCGAAGAAACAGCCCCAGAAACCGCCAGGGGGGCAGAGGGGGCTGGAGGGGGCCAGGATAGAAGAGTTCGCCCCAGAATTACACGCCGTGGCTTTGGAGGAGCAGCCGGATGAGAAGGTGAGCGCGACAGTAAAGCCTTTTCGGGCTCGGGTCCCCCGACTCTCCTCCTGTGCCCCACTTCCCCTCCCTCCGGTCAGCCTGGGGCACCTCCCTCTCGGGTGTAGCGTGTTAGGACGAGACGGGGGCACCTCGAAAGACATCCTTAGCAGCGGCAGAGCTCCTCCCGGAGCCAGGCTCAGGATGAAAATGGCGACTGCCAGGCCTTGGTGCAGCGTTAGGAGCAGGACCCTGTTCTTAGAGACCAGATACGTCCATAGGGGATCAAAAGCCATCGGCCCGGATAATGAAATAGAGCCTCCATGGACAGAAGCAGTTTACCTCTGAATACCATTTGCTGTGGGGAGCACAGCAGGAGAGGGCTGCCCCCTTCAAGCCCTGCTTGTGGGCTTATCAGAGGCATTTACGAGGCCACCGTGGGAAAACTGGACTAGATGAACCTTCAGCCTGATCTGGCACGCCTCTGCTGACATAGGGCCAGGGTTAGAGTTAGGGGAGGTGGGAAAGGCAGGTGCATTCTGGAGTGGGAAGGATATTTCTAGGCAGATCCACAAACGCTCGCCTGGCCCTTGCAAGAAGACACCGTTGTTGGGGGGGGGGGGGGGAACATGCCACTTGGGTTTGGATTGTGGGTTCAGGGGAAACAAGCGTTCAAAGAAAGGGAGCTCCCAGTTTGCACATTATTTTCTCCCCACAGTGTGGGGAGGAGAGCTGCCCAGGCTCTGCCCCCAAGCCATGGACTTCAGGGGCAGGGTTATCCAGACAAGCTCCCGAGTCATTGGCTGGCCATCCAGCTACTGCGGTGGTTAGAATACACAACAAAATGGGATCTGCAACAAAATGTTGTGGCATGACATCATCTCATGTCCATGCCAATACGCCCCTCTTATTTCTCAGTGGTTCTGCCTTAGTTCCACTGCTTTAGGATTCAACTCCTAAGAGCATAACAAGAGCCCTGATGCTGGATCAGACCAGAGGTCCATTTCATCCAGCATCCTGTTCACACAGTAGCCAACCAGCTGCCCATGGAAAGCCACAAGCAGGACACGGAATGCAACAGCAACTCCCACCCGTGTTCCCCAGCAGCTGGTGTACATAGGCCCTCACACGGCCTCGGATAGCAGAGGTGGCACGTAGCCATCAGGGCTATTCACCATTGATACCCTCATCC
Source organism: Anniella stebbinsi (assembly GCA_029215795.1). Classification (NCBI taxonomy): domain Eukaryota; kingdom Metazoa; phylum Chordata; class Lepidosauria; order Squamata; family Anniellidae; genus Anniella; species Anniella stebbinsi. The sequence goes on from JARDYH010000001.1 coordinate 370,282,028, forward strand.
CACAGGAGATTGTCCAGTCCCCTTTTTAAAGCCATCCAAATGGGCGGCTGTGGCGATACCCTACATTTCTGTTCCCTTAGGCATGTCTGGATGAACATGTTTAGAGAGCTCGGAATATTAGGCTGAGTGGGTGCGGCTAGGGGTGCTATAAAAGGGAGTGGGGGGAGTTTGTCAGGGGGTCTGTGGGCAGCCAGGCTGTCCATGGGTTGGGAGTCTGTCTGTGGTGGTTAGTTGGGGTTCGTAGGTGGCTCAGTGTGAGAAGACTGTGTGAGAAAGGAACAGATATAAGATTGTAGAGATTTAGGGTTATTAGTATTAAGATTGTTATTACTAGTATTATGAAGAATAGGCAGGATTTAAATTGAATTTGAAGAAACGAAGAACCGTAAACAACAATAAACATTTTCTTTCTTTTGCTGCCATAAACCATGCATCAGCTTGGCTTTGTCGCCTGCTCTATTGGTTCCTAAATACTCAAATTATATGAAACCTTGAGCCCAGTATATTCTCAGCAGAACCTATTTCCCAACGTCTTCGCCTTGTTCCCTCACAGAGAGGGGGAAGGTAGTGTCCTTTCGCCCTTCCCTCAGGCTTATTCAAGCGGTGGCGCTTGTCCTGAGAAGGGGGGCTCACGACCGGGCCTAGTATATAGGTGGTGTGGTGGCACAGTGGCCATCACGATGTCTTGTGGTAGCGAATCCCATCGCTCAACTGTGCACTGTGCAAAGAAGTAGCAGCTCTGCTTGCGATTAGAGGAACGGATCATAGCGAGATCCCCGTTGTTAACAAAATATACACAGAACAGCTGACAAGAGCGGCCAAGGAAACAGAAGCAAAAAAAGGTGCTGTGCGTTACTAAACGATGGTGAAATGGCCACGAACGCTGGCAGTTTTATAAACAGCCAAATCAGAAGCAGAAAGCACAGCCCTTTTGACTGAGATTCCACCAGCTGCCAGCCCATCGGGGCCCCCAAGCGAGGCTTCTGTGCGTCGGCTTCCTTTTCCTGTTGAAGGCTCAGTGTTTTGTTTGACTTTTGCAGGAGGAGCAGGATCCCGATCTGCATATCAACGAGGTAAATGTGAGCTGCCCAACTTCTGGAGGAGGGTTTGGAGTTCTCTGGGCTCCGGAATCTCCCTGCCCTGAATAGAATCATAGAATCATAGAATAGTAGAGTTGGAAGGGGCCTCTAAGGCCATGGAGTCCAACCCCCTGCTCAGTGCAGGAATCTACCTTAAAGCATCCCTGACAAATGGTTGTCCAGCTGCCTCTTGAATGCCTCTAGCAAGGGAGAGCCCACGACCTCCCTAGGGCATGGGTTCCATTGTCGTACTGCTCTAACAGCCAGGAAGCTTTTCCTGATGTCCAGCTGGAATCTGGCTTCCTGTAACTTCAGCCCATTATTCCGTGTCCTCCTGCACTCTGGGATGATCGAGATCCTGGCCTTCCTCTTCATAGAATGCTAGAGTTGGAAGGGGCCTCTAAGGCCATTGAGTCCAACCCCCTGCTCAATGCAGGAATCCACCTGAAAGCATCCCTCACAGATGTTTGTCCAGCTGCCTGGGGAGGGAATCCACTTCCCCCCCCCCCCCCCAAGTCGATGGAGGCTTGGCTGCCTGTAACCCACACTAGTTTTTGCTGGTGTTGCAATGAGCCGGTTACTCACTTTATGGTATGAAATGAATGAATGGCCTGCATCCCTCGCCCAGCGGCCTCTTGAAGCACCTTACAATCAATTCAAACACCAGCTTGTGCAATAAAATATGCATATAATATACAATCAGCGCAAGCACCGTCAAAATGGGAGGAGTCAGGCCACCGGCAGGGAGGCCTGTACGCGCTCCTGGCACAGCCTCACGTGTCCATTGCTGTTCCAGGAAGGGCAGAATCTCTTTGATCCTCTGACTGGGCAGCCCCACCTGGAAGACATCCTCCTCTTCGCTGTCCCGATCTGCGCGCCTTACACTACCATGACCAACTACAAGTGAGTGGCATCGACCGGGCCCCTTCGGCAGTGCCTGGAGCTCGTGGGCCTCCAATTAAACGTTGCGCTTGTTCTTGTTTCCAAGGTATAAAGTCAAGCTGACGCCAGGCACGCAGAGAAAAGGAAAAGGTATTCTACGCTCCCTGTTGCGTTTCTTTGTGGCCCATTTGTCCTGCTAGCCGGAGGATCCAAAACCTACAGAGCAGCAGTGTTCAGTGAACGTGGATCATAAGGCAGTTTTCCTGCGAAGAAAGCCTGCTTTCCTTAGCCTCCTCCTCTCTTAATCATCTCCTGAGAGCACCACCCTGCAAAATCCTGCCTTACTTTTATGCTTATTACATTAATCTATATCCTGCCTTTCTACACAAATTGTGCTCGTAATTTAAAAACAACAGAACCATCCGTGGAATAACAGCAGGGAAAAAGCCTTATGAAGACGACGGTCTTTAATTAAATGTATGCTGGCATAAAAAGCAGACTTCCTTGCCCACTGGGGGGAGGAAGGGCTGCCCTGTGCTGCATCCCCTCCATTGGGTTCCCTAGACAGAGATGGTCATTCGTTCTAAGGTCGCCCGTAGTCAAGTGCAGGGGATTGTGATGGCATTTAGCTTGGCGAGAAATAGGCAGAAAGCGCTTGGCATTGAATGATGTCCTCGGAGTAGCACGACTCTTAGCTGAATTTGTATATTTGGGGAGTGATTTTGGACAATAACATTTATTGGGCAGTTTCATGGTTGCTAATTAATTTTCTATGTTGCCCAATAACTGAAGTTCTCTGGGCGGTTCACAATTAAATTGTTATGCTTAGTTATTTTTTAAAAAATGTTACAGTATGGAGTTCAAGCAGTAGAGAAAGGTGTGCAAGGAATGATGGGATGGGAAAAGATCAGCAGGTCCTTCTTTGAAGAGTTAGAAGGATAGGTTGCCCCTGAGGTCTATCCAGTTTATAAACAACCACTCATCTCATCTATGGTGATTCCGAATCACCTCCAAGTGACCAGTTAAAAGGCGCTTCAAGGGGAGGAATGCTTTCCTCCCTTCACTGTTCATGTGCCCAATGACATGCATCGTGTACAGTCAAGAGAGTAAAACTTTTGTTTGGCAGTAGCAGTTGTGGACTCGTTTCAGGGCTGTTCTAACTGGACAAACTGTGTACATTTCCATCTCTACTGGGGATCCTTTCCATTTAAAATCATGCCTTGTCTTTCCAACAGCTGCCAAGACTGCTTTGCATAATTTCATGCAGTCTAAGGAGGCGACCCCAAGAGAGAAGGATCTCTTTCGCAGCGTGAAGGTAAGAAGCTCCTTCTCTGGGTATGATACAGACCCGTAGCCTTGCGTGAGAGCAGAGGTGCCCACTTTCATATCTTCCAAGCAAAGGAGGCGGCTGTGAACTTATTTCCTCTGCCCAGCAGTGGTCCCAAATTTAAGACCTCCCCAAGGGTGGGATGACCTGCAAAGTGGCTTGCATTAAAAGTCCTGACCACCCCATTTTGCATCCTCTGGCTCAGTTCAGAAGAGACCTTGAACCACGGGGGTTAAGGCTTGTTTTAACAAAAAAGCCTTAACCACTGTGGTTCAAGGCGTCTCCTGAACAGGGCCTAACTCAAGTTTATCTGGTTTTTGCCGCTTGTGTTTTACTAATTGTTTTCTGCTAGCAGAACAGTCTTTCACTCCGAGCATATCGCTAATCAAGGTGGAATTGTGTGGTTTTTTTGCATAGGATACAGATCTATCCAGGAACATTCCAGGCAAAGTGAAGGTGTCGGCCCCTAATCTCCTAAATTTGAAAAAGAAGTGACGGCAGCTGGTCAGAGCATCATGGGACTGCAGCTTTGGACTGTTTCTGCCCAAGGACAGACGTGACAGATCATCCCCGCCATTCCTTCCAGTTTTGCTAATAAAGCCCCCAGTACTCGGATATCGTGTGTTTACAGTTGATCCTTAGGGGGCAGGAGGAGGAGCAGAGCAATCTGTCAAGCCAGCTTCAGCTTCTTGCTCCCCAGGGGCCTGTATGTGAAAGATGCTTATGCCAGGCTCGCATGATTCCTATCCTGGATCTTTGGGGATGTAGCAGCCTCCAAACCACATAAAATCCAGTTTCATTGATGTTTGCAAATGAGAAGACACCTGCTTTGGATGCATCCTTTTCTACTGAACAGTCTTGAACCACTTATTCGAAGCCTGACCCCCCCTTTGCTGCTTCCTTTAGAAAAAAGGTGGTACATTCAGCATCTGTGAGAGAAGATTTAGAATTTCAGGCTTTCCCATGGGCTTGATTAAGGGTTTTAATCCGCTAAGGCAACTCCCATTCCAGAATAATACTTCTTAGCTCTGGTGCCCTATCTGCTTGAATACCAAATATGCCATCTGGCTGCCCCCTCCCATAAAGCAAAGTGGCCCAGTGTAATTCATAGACCCTGTTCAGACGACACACTAAGCCACGGTGGTTAAGCATTTTGAGCTAAACATTATGCCTTAGCGTGTCGTGTGAGACATTCCTCGCCATGGTTTAAACATGCTCACTAACCATTTGCTGCAAAAAGATCTAAGCATGGCTTAGCGTGTTGTCTGAACAGGCCCAAAGTAGGGTAAACTGCTTCCATGCTGCTTGAAGGATGTTGATTGGCAAAGACCCTGGATCAACCTTTCCTCTGCTGCCTTAGGCAACTCATCATCTCAGCTTCCCACCTCCCAATTTATGATATGTGGAGAATACCGGCCTACCTTACAGAGTTGTCGTACGAATTCTGACAGGACAACATAAGGCAAAGCACTTTGAACACTTAATGCTTCATATTTATACAGCACTTTTATCAGTGGATGTAAGTCCTCTGCACACCTGCTACTTTGAAGCTGAATCATTTTTTCCTTCCAACTAGTGTACTGGTAAATTTTGAAGTGCAGGAGCTCATTATGACATCTCCCCATTTCCATGTACCCCATGGAGAACCCATAGAATCCCAGCCCCAAGATTTACACATATCATGCTTTTCTATTATTTATATTCAAAGGAGTTAACACTGGAGTTAAAAATTCCATCGTGCAGACATCCCAAAGAAGTCACTAATCTTCTATTAAGATTATGAAGCACGACCATGTAGATACTTTATATATAGACGCCAGGCGTTCAAGCTCCATTGAACTCGGTGATACTTCCTTCTGACGGCATCGATTTGACTTGTAAAACACACGGAGCTGAAATGCAGCCTTTAGGTGTTCTTTAGAGACATGAACTTGCAAAATAATGTTACCAGTGAAACTGCTAGCATGGAGAACAGAAAACAGAAGAGCTGTCCCAGCCTTGCTTGCTTATTTTATGCTAGTAGAGCCTATTATCACTTCTGTCAGGGCCCTAGGTCCATTGTGCACACGTCTGTATAAAATTCCTACCTGCTCATTTATATCTAGTCATGCAAATTTAGAAGATATGATTTCTTTAGATTTCGGTGCCAGCCAATTTCTCATCAAAATTAACTGAAGACTACACTGAATTTGTGGTAAGTTGCACCCCTGCCCCAGATCATCCCAAATCAGTAGTTCTTCAATTACGATTAACTTGCACTCTTTTACTGCCCCCACTTAATGCAATTAAACTTAGGAGAAAGGCTTCCATTGGCTCCAATGGAAGGCTCCCCCCCCCCCTTAGCTTAGTTGCAATGTAGAGGATTTTTGTGGGAGGGGGTCTGTCGTGTGGGGAGGAAAGGGTTAACCCTTTCTTCCTCCGCTGCAATCCCTGTTGAAAATTACCCTCTACGTGGCAGTTTAATTAAGAAAGAAATCTTCCACGGGCTTCAATGAGAACAAAAGAACTGCCTTGCTGGATCAGACCCAAGGTCCATCTAGTCCAGCATTCTGTTCACACAGTGGCCGACTAGAAACCCACAAGCAGGACATGAGTGCAACAGCAACCTCCCACCCATGTTCCCCAGCAACTGGTCTACCTCGGCATAGTGCCTCCGATGCTGGACACCCAGGGCCCTAGGCCTAGCAATGCCTCCACTGCTGGCACTGGTTAGGCACACTGACGTGTTTTCCGACTCTGAAGGTGTGGGCAGTACGTGCCAACCCATTTAACATGCCACAGAGAAGCCTTGAGAAAGGCCCAGGATGACCCTACGCCAACCTCCGGCCTTTGAGCAGGTAAGCTCCCACGTGCTGGGATCAACCGTCCTCGCGAGTCTGCATGAATTGAAGTCCTCTTCTGAGTACGCTGGGGACCTGGATGCAGAGCATGAAAGCTTGTAGCCACAGGATCTGTTAGGGTCCATGGGAGATCACACAGGCACAGTTGTGGAAGTCACTGCTGCATGTCCATCTCACAGTAATCCCACTAGTAACATATTCCTGCCCCAGACTCCCTGCCGCCGTGTGACAGGAGCTTTACCATTTGAAAGCCATTGTTTGCTTTTCAGATGTTCTAGTCCCGTTTGCTGGGTGGAACCATTCCTCTTGCCCAGCTTAGGAACATAGGAGTCGGCCTTGGACCGAGTTAGACCCTGGGTCCATCTAGCCCAGTCTTGTCTGCACTGACCAGCAGCGGCAGCTCTCCAGGGTTCCAGGCAGGATTCTTTCCTTCCCCTTCCTGGAGATGCTGCCAGGGATCAAACCTGAAACCTGCATACAAAGCAGGGGCTCTACCCACTGAGCCCAGCCCCCTTCCTTATGCTACAGTAGGCCAGCAATAGGTTTAGGGTCAGTGAAGGATTGAGTCCCTTGACACTTGCATTAAATACATTTACTGCAAACAAATTTTTACACAAAAATAGGTTCTCTCTCTCTAAGCCATTCACATGCAACAACAACAAAAAGGTCAAAGCAAAGAAGCTGCACGAGCTACAATGCAGAAGTGTTTAACCTATACAAATGTCACCCTTTGCCACACGGGGATGGTCAAATCATTACATCTCTTTTATAGAAGGGCTCATCCATGCGCCACGGAGCCAGCAGCTTCCTCCTGCTCCTCCTACGAACCAGATGTGTTGTTGCTCCCAAAGCGCTGGTTCAGGCTGTGGAGCAAGTGCTTGGGGAGACAGTGCCAGGAGCTGGCCAGGACCTCTTTGAAGCTGATAATGGACTCCAGGCACAGTCTGTGGGGAGAGAGAGAGAGAGGAGTGCTTGGGCCAGGCTCACAGAACACGGAGCTCAGGACAAATTCAGCACCTTTCTATGAGTCAACCAAAGTTTTATCACACAATAAGAGACCTGTGCAAGAAACAAAGGACAAAAATACATTAAGCTTAACATAAAATAAGACATATGGACTGAATCAAATAAGGATACAGTAGTGTAAAGCTTATTACTTGAGATCTACCAGACTGACTTGCTCATTCTTGCTTTAAACTGAAGCTTGAGCAGCGTAGACGAGCAGTAAATTTTGAACCTTCAAAAAAGTTCAAAGCTCGAGCTTTAATAGCAATTAATTTCCTCTGTGCCAAACAGGCAGGGCAGCTCCTCCGCCAGGGAGATGGCAGACAGCCCTGCTCGGCCAATCAGTATGGTGTGAAGGCGGCCCCCAGCCCAGCCGGGAGGAGAAAGGTGGCCAATCGGCACACGGGAGGGAGTGAACACCATATCACAACGGGGACAGATTTGGCATTAAACACCTGGCGAGAGGCAGGCACAAGCTGCCCTCCCTTGGGGAAAAGAGAAAAAGAGTTTTGGCTTCAGCACTATTTAATGCAGACTGAACTGCAGAAATTTAATGAGATGCCTAAGAAGGAAGAGGGAAAAGTGACACCTAAATATCTGAACTGACTTCCAGTAACCCATTTGCTTGAGGATGGTCATCTTTGGAATAAAAATAATCCTTGTTTTACTGAAATTAATTGTCAGCAAGCTCTTCCTGCAATAATCCATAAAACCCATTCTAATCGTTTCAGACCCACCTCGGTTAAAGACAAAAGAATTGCATAATCCGCTTACAGCAGTAGGCGGATTCTCAGCTCCGCCAATTTAGGAGGATGGAAATCAGGCGATCAATAAGCCAGGAACAAATCATTGATATATAAATTAAACAGTGTAGGGGCAAGAATACAGCTCTGACGAATGGCCTTCATAATAAATTAAACTACCCTCTAATCCACATCTCACTTAGAGTAAGTTGTTCTGATAGAGGCACATATGGTAAGAAAAAGCAGCCTTTTGTCAACAGAAGAAGGAGGGTGCAATTGAGCCCATCGTCTGTCTCTAGGAATTAAATCAAAGGTGGATTTCAGGTCAATCAAGGCAGGATATAGACCACTGCCATAGGAACTCATATATATTTTTTGCAAGCTGGCTTAGCACAAAGCCGCCAGCCAAGTACTGATCTGCCTTTTCTGAATCCCACCTGCTCATTTCCTGTCACACTTTCATCCATAACCCAGGAGACGAGCTTCCCATTTAAATAGGTGGCATATAATTTGCCAGCTACTGCTAACAAACGAATTGCTCTATAACTGGCCCGGCTGCTGCTGCCCCCTTTCTTAAAATTTGGAATTACAATGGATTCTGACCACGAGGGAGGCATCGAGCCAGTCTTACTGGTTTGAGTGAACATAGTGGCTTTGCATCCTGGGAATTGTAGTCCAGCACACCTGGAGGGCTACCTGTTGGGGAAGGCTGGTCTACTGAATGGCAGGAACCTCTCAGCTTGTCTCCGTGTGAAAAGGCTTTTGCATTCCCCCACTTCGCTAATCTTTTTTGCTAAAGAGTTCCCAGCGCTCACTGTGAACACACTTGCCACAACACAACCCATGACCCACTGAGGAGTTTCAGCTAACCATTTGGGAGACGCTACTTGTTTTTATGTAGGCATATGGGGGGGGGGATGCTCTGAAAATAGGCCCACACTCATACTCTCTAGCATAGGGGTGGAGAACCCTTTTCATTACGAGGGCCAAATTCCAATCTGGGATACGTCTCCGTAGTATATTCTGTGTGTGGACGCGCAGCAGTAAAGTGGGCTGGCCCAAAATGTGATTCTTACCCATTTAAGCCTACTCAGAAGCAGGGACTGAATCGCTCAGCAGCTTCGTCCCCTGGTCCCACCCCGCCCCCTGAGAGAAATGCTCTTTATCTTGCATCAGCAGCTATCGGAGACAAGAGCTTTTCCTACTCAGTGCTGAGAGAGGGAACGGTTTCAAATGCTCAGCAGGGGAAAGTTCTTCCCTCTGATCAGCTGCTGATCCGAAATAAGAGCTTTTCTCCACCATTCCTAGCAGGAACATCCTGTAGAAAGTGTTTGCTTCGTTCCCATCAGAATAATTCTAGCTTCTATTTCTTAGGTGCCCATCATGCCATACAAACATTCCTGGTTCCTCATCTTGTTTATTCAACAAGGACAGGAGCTCTTGAGCAGTTAATAATGGGTGGTGTTTTTTTTTTTTAAAAAAACATACCTTACAAGAGATTTTGGTTGAAGGGAAAACACAAGGATCTCATTACTATGTGCCTGAAAGGGAGGGAAAAAGACAGTATTTAGTATTGAAATTTCATGACTGAAAAAGCAATATTTGATTTTCAGCCCAATTCCAAGCACCAGTGGAGAAATGGCACTATGGTGGACTTGCACTGAAGAGAGCCGGATTCAAATCCTCGTTCAGTCATGAGGCTTGCTTAGCTTTCAGAAAGTCGCAGATTCTCAGCCCAACTCACCACTTAGGGTTGTGTGAGGATAAAATTGGGGGTGAGGGGGTGAGAGGACATCGACTAAACTGCTCTGAAGATCCTTGGACAAAGGGCAGAATAAAAATAGAAAGAATCAATAAGACAGGGCTGTTGATGAGGGCTGCATTCAATTTCAGAGGAGGTCTGAGGGGCCACATTTCAGTGGTCAGCAGGGCCTAAAGGAACTAAAAATACCAGCATACCATAGCGAAAGTTCTTCCTGTCAGCAGCTAAGCCTTAGGAGGAGAATTTCAAGCATTTGGAATGGGGGGAAATGCACAAACATTGGGAAACTGTCAGGGCAACGGGTGTGCAGCCATCTATAGAACCCCCAGAGTTCCATAGGTTTCATAGATGTGTTTCTCACATTTAGACTTGATCCTTTTAGTGCAGGAGTGGTGAGCCTCAAGTCCATGGGCCAAATCCTGCCTGCCTGGGGCCCCAATCCAGCCCTCATGGACCTGAGGCTCAACACCCTGCACTAAAAGGCCGTACTGGGACTCCAGGCAGGTAGGATTTGGCCCGTGGACCTGAGGCTGAACACCCCTGCACTAAAAGGCCGGATTGGGGCCCCAGGCGGGCAGGATTTGGCCTGTGGACCTGAGGTTCAACACCCCTGCACTAAAAAACTGGATTGGGGCTCAGGCGGGCAGGATTTGGCCCATGGACCTGAGGCTCAACACCCCTGCACTAAAGGATCGAGTGTAAATGTAAGAACCACGATAACCAGCAATAGTCAGGATTTTATGGACGCAGACAGAACTATCCAAACATTCTGACATTCCAGCCCCTTGACCCGTCTTGGCACAGCGGCTGCCACCTCTGTTGCTCCTCCCACACTAAGCTGAGCCTTCAGTGCAAATACTTCTGCTCACTGGTTTTGCCTGAGTGAAAATCTGTCCAGCAGGCAACCCACAGCTGGGCTTCTTGGGAGGTTCATCACCTGGATGTCACACCAGGCGCATGCGGTCAGGGCAGAAGCTTTTATCCCGGCTTGGGCCGGTAGCAGAGGAGCCATGCAGGTGGTGACAATCACACCAGTGCAGCTGTGCATCAAGCATGTCTTATGGGCAAATCTGGAGGCCAACTGAGTATCCTCAGTAAGTCACCAAACCTCAGCCTTATTTCTGACCTTGGCAGGCCAAGAGCGGCAGCAGCAGCAGCAGCATTTCCCATTGGCTGAAAACAAGTGTCAAGGACAAAATTCCACTCTGGTTGTAAGGAAGCTCTGTTTTATTGAGCTTAATACAGCTGAATGGCGAGTGTCCTACAGACGAAGAACTTCTCAGCTGGCAGTGTAAAAAACAGGTGTATTTATTCACAGTTGCATCTTAACCAATTAGCAGTTGTCAAAGTTCTAAAGCAAAACAAAGACAGATCAACGAAAACTTCTTCATTATGCCTTATCGACAGGTGGCCCATAACTCTTCTAGCAATGTCAGATTGAGCTGGATGGCCAGTCCTCCTTATCAAGCTAGCTTATTTGTCTTCTACTATATCAAAAAGGTCTTGACAGTTAGAAATTCCAATTAAGCATTTCCTTCCAATTAAGCAGCTTCAGCATTACAGCACATTCAGGCACATACACCATTCCAATCCCATCATGCAGTTCACTTGCAAGAACCCAACTACATAGAGAGGCCTACATACATAGCAGGCATATCGAGGCTTGTGGCCTTTGCTTCCTCACAAGGGTTGTGCCACTCACTGCCCCAACTTGACCCAAGTCCCCAACAGGCTGTATGGGAGACACATACACACACCCAGCCAACTATGGCCAGCCCAGGCATAACTGCCCCACAATGGCCAGTGGAATAATGAAGTCAGAAGCTTTTGCACTGAGGTGAAATCATGATGGGGGGGCAGCATTGAGGGCCACAAACAGGGCACTGAGCCGCTCCCTCTACCTGCCACCCCTCCCTGCCAGGCAAAAGCCAGTGACTCAGAGCTCACATGCACAGGAAACAAACCAACTTACTGCTTTCTGATGGGCAAGTAAATTGTTGGCGCAGCCCCCAAAGATGATCACCTCTCCCTCGTCACTTGCGCAGGCGGTGTGCCAGAGACTGTAGACAAATCATAGGAAGTATTGAGGACAGAGAGGACAGGGTCAGAACAAAGACACAGGGAATACTGAGGCTGGGAGTCAAGGGGAGAGGGAGGGAGGCGAGGACCACACACATTTCTCTCCAGGAGGAAGAGCTCCTGCAAGTGTCCACTTCGGGCAGGCTCCCCACCGCCCGGGGTCCTCTAGATATGTTGGGCTCCCACGATTCCCAGGCAGCATTGGCCATGTTTCATGTAACATACCTGGAGGGCCCCAGGTTGGAGATGGCTGCTGTAGAGGAAGGCCACACTGTGGGTGGGGGGAGGCCCGTCACACTCTGTACGACCCCCACTACTTACCGGGGTTTCTCTGAATAATTGTGCTCAAATTGTATCCATTCGTTTTTACTGATGTAATAGATCCAGGCATCACCTGCAATGCACAGAGCACATGTTTGTTGAGAGCACGTTCCGAACGACGATCAGAAGAAGCCGTGTTTGGTTACAGCATAATTCAGGGTTTAAAATCACGGGGGGGGGGGGGGGGGTGTCACTTGAAGCTTCCACTTGTGGGACCATTGTACGAAGGGGGAAATGTGACCCACTGACTGCAAGCGCATGTTGGACCGAGTCTATGGAAGGGCCCTGATAGGCACACACTGAAGACGGCATTTTGGTCTCCTGGGCTTTACTTACTCAGCGGCTGCTTGTCAGTGGTGAAGCCGCCAAAGAGGAAGAGATGATCAGATGAAACAGGAGTCAAAGAATGCCAAGAGCGGCCAAGGGGGCAAACGCCTTGCGTGACTCTATGACAGGGAAAGAAACAAAGACATTGGCCCTGTTCAGACGACGCACAGAGCCAGGGGCTTAAGCATTTGGCACTACACATTATGGCTTTGTGTGTTGTGTGAATCATTCATAACCATGGTGGCTATAATAACCACGGTTTAAACACGCTCACTAACCATTTGCTGAAAAAGGGTTAGCAGCCTAACCGTGGCTTAGTGTGTTGTCTGAACAGGCCCTAAGGTTGACATGAGATGAGATTGTGGCCAGGGCTTAAAAGATTGAACCGTCTATACGCAACAGCCCTTGTTTCCGACAGTGGGGAGGGGATACTGGACATGGGGAAACCGCTGACACTGTCTAATCCAGAGTGTTGTCTAATCCAATGCTTTGAGGAGGATTCCTGCATTGAGCAGGGGGTTGGACTTGATGGCCTTATAGGCCCCTTCCAACTCTACTGTTCTGTGATTCTATGAACCATCAAGACAGGCTTTGGAAAATTTCACTTGCCGCAATCTATTCCACAGCATAGTCTTTGCCAACGCATGTTATGTTTTTCTGGCAAGCTATTGGGGAAAGGGGCAGCCAGACCAACTGGTAAATTTAATGCTGGAGGAGGAAGCCGTAGATAGATTAGATAGATAGATGATAGATGATAGATAGATAGATAGATAGATAGATAGATAGATAGATAGCTTTTGAGAAGGGACCCAGGAAACTGCTCCCGGGACAACGTACCGGCTGCCCCACAGGCAGAACGCAAGGAAGGCCAAACCTGAGATGTGGGCAGGGCGCCCAGTGCTAAATACGAGCCCCAACACAAGAAGGGGAAGCAGAGGCCTACTTACATTTCATGCCACTCCCACCTGTCCAGGTTGAGGAAGTAGAGGTCGTTCATCCTGGACTCCTGAGAAGAGAGGAAGAGATGTGAGCTGGGAGCCATGTGCCCTTCAGAAGGGCAACAGTATTTCCACGCTGCCCTTGCACTCACTCGGTATCTGCCTCCGAAGACATAGCCTCTGTTGCCAACAGTGGCGCAAGCGTGAGCTGCTCGGGGCGACGGTGATTTGCCCTGGGGGGAGAAGTCCAGAAAGAGCGATTCGAAAGGAACAGAGGAAGCTGCCTTATATCAAGTCAGAGCCTAGGCCTACCTAGCCCAGGATTGCTGATGCTGACCAGCAGGATTCCCCCAGGGCTTCAAGCAGGATTCTCTCCTAGCCTTACCTGGAGAAGCCGGAGATTGAACCAGGATCTTCTACAGTAGGGACCAGGTGCTCTGCTAATTAGCTACAGCCCATCTCAAGCAGCCAAGAAGATGGGAACTAGTTATTGGACCAGGGTTGTGGTACCCGTAAAAAATGGAGAGCCAATTTTCAACATAACCCTGCCAGCTAGGGTGATTCACCAGATGCTTGCTGCTTCCTAATAGAAAATCTTGCCTTCACCCCTTCTCCCAACTGTCCACTCATGTTTTCTGGGCAAGGGAAACACCCACCCACCCCCCTCTAAAGCTTGGTACCTCTGTGGATGCGTTGTTTATATCTAGGGGGTTTTATTATTATTATTTGTATTTAAAATGTTTTAAATATTTTAAAATTAGACTGTGTTTAGTTATATTGTAAATTTTTTGTATATTCCTGTTTTTAACTGTACATGTTTTAATTTGCAAGCTGCCTTGAGTCCCAGTATTGGGAAAAAGGCGGGATATAAATAATAATAATAATAATAATAATAATAATAATAATAATAATAAATAATAATAACAACAACAACAACAACAAGACAACTATCCTTTCAACATACATTATTTTCAGTGACCCTTAAAACAGCCCTGTTAGGTAGGCTTATATTATTGTTCCATAGTATAAGAAATGTGGGCTAAGAAAGTGTGGCTTGATTAAGGCTATCTGGCCAGTTCAAGACAAGATTTGAATCTGGATTACACCTCATTCTCACAGCTGCCACAATATGCTGGTTATTTAAAATATACAGTAGCAGGAAGGTTGCAAGGTGAGAATGGAAGGATGCAGGAAGCATGTCCTGCAAGGGGATACTGGTGCTCCTGAGCAGAATTCTATTTAAGGGTTACCGTGGTCACAGGCTGACTCCATGTAAAGGTTTCCGTGTCCAGGACATGCACGTGATTGTTCCATCCTCTAGGAAGACCTGAATTCTTTAGACAAAAACAGAGACACCTGAAGAAGGGTCAACACCACTTTCTGGCCAGCAGTTTCGACAGCAATCACATTCCCTCTTGGAGGAGACTGCTCCTCTCACAGCGTTTGGCGTAACAGGCTATCCTCGTGTTCTTTTAAATTGGGAGCAGCCTAGCAAGGTCTGAAGCCGGACAGGAGGGGCATCGATCCAAATGAAAATAAAATAGCATGGGATGTTGGCTATGGATAACATCTGGGACATTTTAGCTTAGAAAAACGGTGGGTAAAGGTGTGTGTGTGTGTGTGTTGTAAAAGAGGCATATAAAATGATTCCTGGTGTGGGGAAAATGGACAAGGAGATGTTTTTCTCCCTCTTTCGTAATACTAGAACCCAGTGGGGTCATCCAATGAAGCTGATTGGAGGGAGATTCATGACAGATAAAAGGAAGTCTTTCATCACACAGCCCATAGTTCAACTATGAAATTCACTACACTGGGAGTGATGGCCATCAGCCTGGACAGATGTAAAAGTGGATTAGACAAATTCATGCAGGATAAGGCTATAAGTCAGGAAGGCTGTATATGACCTCCAGTATCAAAAGCAGGATGGTTTGCTATTGTTAAGAGCAGAATGGTGGACTAGACAGGCCTGCTTATTTTCTTCTTGGTAGCTGCCTATGATTAAATCAAGACCATTGGCCTGGAATGCTCTTCTTTGACTGGCTGTGTTTCTCCAAGGTCTTTCCTAGCTGTAATTCTTTTTATAGTTGGGATGCTGGAGACTGAACCTGGGTCCTTTTCCACACACAGCGTGTGCTTTAACACCGACCATGGGTCATGTAGGCAACAGCTTACCCTTTCAACTGATAGGCTACTAGCATTAAACCTTTGACAGGAAGCAGATGGTTCCTGAGATGGGAAGCTTCTTTCCACAGAGCTTTGCCAAAGTAGAGGCAACATATGACTTTTTTATTGTTGAGATGTTTATCCTTTCAAAGCACTGATGTTATTAAATAGAAGTAAAGATACAGACATCTACATGCAGACCACAGCAGGTTAGAGGCTTCCTTTAAACAAGCAATGCCTGGCCTACAAGAGATTCCAGTGTGGAAAAAGCAGAGGACTTACCCAAAAAGAAGTTTCATCGAACTCAAAAGTTCCAATCTGCTTCCCTTCGGGGTAGTACCCATAGCCACCAAAGAAGATAAGCCTGTTCAGCAGAAGGCAGGGAAAGAGCAAGAAGAGGAGTAAGCTACCAGACTAGTGACAAGCTAACATTCAGAAAAGGGGTTTCCACTTACAAGAAAGAATAAATCAGGATGGCGTCTACTACCACGGAAGCTGGGAGTGTTTGAGAGACACGTCCATTATTTAATGAAATGAACACCAGCTACCCCAACATACTGCCACGAAGTTCTCGTGGACAGGCCTTGCTGAAAGTACCATCAACACAGGGAGTCTCAACTGCCACAGCGGTAGCGCCAAGGTTGTAGAATGGGTTGCCAGCAGAGGCTCAGAGGTGGACTTTTGCTGTTGAGAGTTGGAATAATAAATTCAAAGCTAAAGACGCAGTCTTATGCATGTTTAGACAGAGAAAAGGCCTACAACTCCCAGCATGCCCCAGCCAGCCATTTTCTTTGTCTAAACATACATAAGACGGCATCCTTTAGAGGCTTTGTGGGGAGGGAACAGCCGGATGAGTTGGTACTTTAGACATAATTTCTCCGCTTGGTATTTCTCCTTCCCTCTGGTTGCTGTTTTTATGGCATTTTGAAAGTTGTTGAAATTAACACCCCAGTCTGGTTTTATCCAGTTGCAAGCTGCCTCTAATTGGCAGATAGACTGGGATATAAAGCATAAGTGAATTAATTTAACATTCATACACTGTCTACTTTTATATGAAAACTCTAGGTAGCTTACAATGAACTCTTCAAGGTGGCAAGATTGATGCCGGCCCTGTATCCCTTTTGGCACCACAGCCAAACATTTTCACTCGTCCATCCATTTTAAGTTTCTTACATTGTTGAATGGTTTTTGTTTACCACCTCCCCGGTTTTATGATATTGATATGGTTTTTATTGCTGCTTGCTGCTTGGAATTTTTATGTGTGCTGCCCAGAGATCCATATTTGAATGGAAGTAAAGGCTTAGAAAAGTTTAAGATGAATAATCCAATAATCCAATTAAGCCAAATTGCGTTACAAATGAAATAAAAAGAACATCATTACAATAAAGAACAGGGAGGCAGGGAGAAGATGCTCCTGAGAAATTGCAATGAATGGGCTACATGCAAAGCCAATTCTTCCTACGGCCTTTAGTCACATGCAACCAGATATCACACCATTGTCTCAAGGAGAGACGTGTTCAGCCAAGGGTCATCTCATGCATTGACAGTACTTACTTATTTCTATAAACCCAAACGCCAAGTTTGTCTTTCGACGATGGAGGAACACCCTGGCACTCCACCCTGACCCACTGCAGCACTTGATCGTTCGACCTGAAGTTTAGCATGTAGAACTGCAAGGAAGCAAAGACAGATTTCAAACTTACAACTCAACGGCTCAAACGAGTCCTAACCTTATGTAAGAAGACGGTGTAAGCAGTGTAAGGCTTATTTCTAGAGATCTACCAGACCTATTTTACTCATTTTTGTTTCAAGCTGAGTCTTGAGCGGTGTCGACGTGCAGAAAATTTCAAATGTTTGAAAAAATCCAAAGCTCGAGCTTCAAAAGCAATGAGTTTTCTCCGCACCAGTCAGGCCATGTAGCCCCTCCGCCAGCGGGATGATGGACAGCCCTGCTTGGCCAATTAGTGTGGCACAAAGGCAGGCTGCAGCCACGCAGTTAAGCTGTCACCACCAGCAGGGAGGGAGAAGGGGATGGAAGCGGCCAATCAGGGCATGCGAAGGAGGAGAGGGGCCGCACCGTATGCAAATTTTGGAGTGGGGGGGATTCAGCATGCATGAGTCATATTTGCATTATTCTGTGATGAGAGGACTGAGGGGCAGAAATGCAGGAAAGGAGCAAGACTACAAGCGCTCAGGGCAACACGGGCTTCACACTAGTATCTCTTAGATTGCTCCACATTGGTGATGGGGCGGGGGGTGGGACACGCAAGACATTCATTGAACCTAAAAATGTGTGGTTACTTTTGGAAGAATCAAGACGGGATGCCACATTCTTTGTCTTTGGAAACTCTTCTATAGGGGAGGAGCTATTTGAAATTGGGAACTCCCCACTTCAATTTCTGGGAATTAACGTTTGGGGGCGGCAAGGGGGGGGGAAGAAAAACAAGAGACGGTAGATGGTTTGAGAGTCAGTGACACATCAGATCTCCCTTCCAAAGAAGCATCTAACAGAAACCAAGGGAAGGTGCATGCTCATGGACAGATCATCTTCATTGACAGATATTATGGGATCCATATACAGGATCTTCATTAGTGAGTTCTGATAAGTTCAAAATTTTTCTGTAATGGGACCAATGTGTGAAAATTGCACTCATTTGTAGAAGCGACAGCCTGATTTTTTGAACTAGTAACAGAGACAAAAATGAGAAAGAATCTAGCTGGACATCAGGAAAAACTTCCCAACTGTTAGAGCAGTAGGACAATGGAACCAATGATATAGGGAGGTGGTGGGCTCTCCCACATTAGAGGCCTTCAAGAGGCAGCTGGACAGCCATCTGTCAGGGATGCTTTAAGGTGGATTGAGCAGGGGGTTGGACTCGATGGCCTTATAGGCCCCTTCCAACTCTAGCATTCTGTGATTCTATGAACTCTAAACTTCCCAGAAACAAGACAGAGCATGAGAAACTGTGGAAGCTCTCCAAAGTGAAAAGCAAAATGTTTGAAAAAAGAATAAGGCTTGAATATTTACAGGTTTGTTTGGCAAATGGCTGGGGGTGGGGTGGGGTAGCTCACAGAGAATTCCTTAACCTGAAAAGTGAGGCAGGAAAGTGAGACACGCTCTCCCCCCTCCCCTCCCCCCCCCCCCCATGGGAATGCCAGCAACCTTCTCTTTCCTCAGGAGTGACACACACAAGGAAACTGGGCACAGGGTCTAGGCTGGGTAAAATCACAAGCTTATATATTAACAACTGTAACAACAATGATTATGAAATTAGTCTCTAAACTCCAGGGGAAAGGCAAGAAAAGTGTTGAAAGGGAGAGAGTAACAGAGCCACTGCCATGTAGTTACATTCCAGTAGCAACAGAGTTAAGTCAAGACAATACACCTTTGTTGGTGACAAGAGGGGACAAACTTATGAGATGTAATATTAAGAATTGGTGGCTGTGTTTTTTTATTTTCCTTTTCCCTCCCCAAACCCTTTCCTTTCTGTGTTGTGTCCTTTTAGATAATAAGCTTGAGTATAGTGACTGTCTCGTTTCTATTAACCTGTAAGCCACTCTGGGAGTCTTTTTAGCTGAAGAATGGGGGAAGAAATGCTTTAAATAAATAATGCACATGATAAGCTTTGGTTCGGGGACAATTCCCTTTCAACTGCTGGTTTTTAAAGGAAAGCTTATAATAAACGTGACGGACTATGGAAGTCGTACAACATGAAGTTCTGTGTAAGCAAAACAAGGCCATCCCATCAGCTCCCTCTCCTTACCAATGTAGCAGCTGCTAACCCCTCGAAACGGAAAGAGGGACCCACCATCCAAGATCTGGGCAAAGCATTAACTTTGCACATGGAAGCATGAGAGTGAACGTGCCAGGCTAATTCCTACCGTCCAGTGACTGACCTTATTTGTGTTGCCGCGTGCGTGGTGCCCTCCAAACAGGTACAAGACTCTGTCCATGCAGACGGCACAACTTCCCGACATGGAAGGGGGCACGTCCCCCGACGTTCTGTGTTTTGTCCTGGCAGAAAGGTATTCAGGTTAGACAACGAAGCCATCTTTTCCAATGCTTATCTGTCATTTACAACATGCAGTATAACTTGGTGCAGGAACGCCTCCTCTCATATGTACCTGCCCGGACCCTAAGATCATCCTCAGGGGTCCTTCTCCATGAGCCCCTGCCAAAGGAAGAGAGGCAGGTTGCTACCAGGAGGAGGGCCTTCTCTGCTGTGGCGCCGTGGAATGAGTTTCCTAGAGAGGTTCGCCTGGCACCTATGTTATACTCCTTTAGACGCCAGGTGAAGACCTTTTTATTTTCTCAGCATTTTAACAGTTTATCAGTTTAATTTTTAACTTTGCTGTTTTAAATTTGTATTTTAAATCTGTATTAACTTCTGTATGGCTGCTTGGTTTTATCCCTGCTTCTGCTCTTGTGTTGTACTTTTATAGTATGTTTTTATGCTGTTGTTTTATATTTTGAATGGTTTTTATGGTTTTAATTTTTGTAAACCTCCCAGAGAGCTCCGGCTATTGGGCGGTATAGAAATAAATAAATAAATATAATACTTGTATCCTGCCTTTTGACTTCAGAGCTCCCCTCCCCCATACACACACACACAAAACGTAGGAACTCACTATGTATCTGTGATGTTCTACTGTTTGTGGTTGTAAATATATTGCAAAGTTTATTGTTTGTGATATGCATTTGTTTATATCTTTAAAAAGGGTTAAGAACAATAACAGGCAAAGTAAATAACTAAGCCGAAATGTACTTACTGTTTGTGGTTATAGGTCTTAGTAAGTATAGAGTGATTAGCTGGTTGTGGGGGAGTGCCTGGAAGTAAGTATAGAGTGATTAGCTGGTTGTGGGGGAGTGCCTGGATTGGCTGGCTGTGTGCCCAAATGGAAGGCGAGTGTTGATTGGCTAGTTGTTTAGAGTGCCTGGATTGGTTAGTTGTGTAAGAGTGGGAGGAGCTAGAGAGCAAGTAGAGTGTATATGTGTCTGACAGAGAGAGGAGAGGGTTGCTTGGGGGGAGATTTGAGGGGGATTTTTGAGAGAGATGTTGAAAGAGAATTGAGAGATTGAGATAAGATTTAGAGCATAGATTAAATAAAGAACAGTTTGTTAAAGTATAAGAGTTCTGACAGAAACCACTAAACATTGAAACCTTGTAACCGATACACAATTGAACTGAAGTAACCATTAAGCTTGTTGACACACAATTTCTTATTCATAAATTCTTGTTAATTCCATCTACTGGTGTGGCCTGTGAGTGTACCTGAGAAGGTACTGGTGGCAGCAGAACAAAGAAGTTATCTAGAGGCCAGGCTGCTGGGCTGTGATGCTGTAGAGCCTAAATAGTAAAGGTGAGACAGGGGCAGCAGCAGCAGCAGCAAGTGGTCGAAGAAAACCTCACAGTATCCTTCAGCACATATATATTTATGTACTTACTGACTTATTTACTTTGAGCTACTCTGTAACAGAGTGGCTCAAAACAAGAAACAGAACAATTTAAAATTTAATTACAATAAAAACAATATAAGAACAAATACATCATAAAAACAACTGCAGAGAGTTAAAAAAACCAACTTAAAGCTAAGAGATGAAAAGGTCTGGGGAAATAAAAAGATCTCGCCTCACACCAAAATGAAATCAAGGTAGGCGTCAAGTGAGCCTCTCTAGGGAGGGCATTCTAAAGTGGCAACAATGAAAAAATCTTCTGCCCCATAGCCAGTCCCCACACCTCACTTCATGGGATCACTCAGAGAAGGGCCTCCAGAGAAAACCTCCATGTCTGGGGAGGAACATGTGGAGAGAGGCAGTCCTTCTAGTACCCTGGCCCCAAGCTGTGAGGGGCCTTAAATGTCAAAAGCAGCATCTTGAATTGGGCCCAGAAATGAACTCAGAGCCAGTTAAGATGGCAAAGCACTCATATATGTATTCATTATCTCCCATTCCCAGTTAGCAGTATCACAGCTGTTAACTTAGAGACCCGGTTCACACATCACGGTGACAAGTTCTGGGTTTTTGAACCCAGGAATTGCAGGCACAAGCAAAGTGTACAAGCTCCGCTTCTACTTAGTAACCCAGGAATGCCACGTTCCTGGGTTGTTTCATGACGTGCAAACCTGGAAATTCTGGGTTGTTCGTGGGTTAAAGAACCCAAACAACAAACCATGGGCTACTGTTGAGTTAACTGGGTCGTTTAGCCCATAAACACCCAGAGTTCCTGATTTGCATGTCACAAGAAACCCAGAAACGTTCCTGGGTTGGTAACTGAATGTGGAAATGACAAACATGCAGGAAACAGCAAATTTGTTACTTTGCTCTTCTCTGGAAATTCCTGGGCTAAACAATGCAGGGATTTCCACTGTGAAACACGAATTGGGTCATAGTGAACTAATTGTGAAGTTTCTGGACTGGTTCCTAAGGCAACCCCATGTACAATACATTGGAGTAGTCTAAGCAGGAGGTTATTAGGGCATGGATAACTGAAGCAAGGCTCTCTCTGTCCAGGTAGGGTGATAGCTGGCAGCCTAAGCTGGTAAAAGGTGCTCCAGGACACATAGAGTACTTGTGCCTCCAATAAGAAATAAGGATCAAAGAGCACCCCCAAACTATGAACCTGATTCTTTCGGGAGAGTGCAATCCCTTCTAGAACAGGCTGAACACCACTTACCTGGGCAGATCAACCACCCACTAACAGTATCTCCATCTTGCATGGATTGAGCTTCAGTTTATTGGCCCTCATCCAGTCCATTGCCACTTCTGGGCACTGGTTTAGCACTCCCACTGCCTCACCTGTATCAGATGACAAGGAGAAGTAGAGCTGGGTGTCATCGGCACCCCGATGACATCCCACTCCAAATCTCTAGATGACCTCACTCAGCAGTTTAAGGTAGACATTAAAAGGCAAAGGGGATCAAACTGAACCCTGCAGGACCCCAACAAATAAATGCCAAGGAATCAAGCAGAAATCCCCCAGCACCACCTTCTAGAACTGGCCATCCAGGTATTTTGCAGAGAAAAAGAAAGCAGTACCAACACCCAGAGGGATTCCAATAGATGATGATACTGAAAGCTGCTGAAAGGTCCAGAAAAATCATCAGGGTCGCACTCCCCGTGTCTCTCCCCTGGGAAAGGTCGTCCCCCATAGTAAAGGAGACCATTTCTGTGCCAAAACCAAGCCTGCCCCGCTTCTGTAGTCTCTGGAAGCATGTCCCCCTTTGCCTGGGGATCAGAAGACTTACTAGCCAGGGGGATAGTTAAAGTGATTTGTTTTTCTCTTATTATATATTTTGTTTTATCCACTCCAAACCATCTACAAAATAAGTCTGAAACGATGGACAGTAAGGCTTCTCTAATGTTTCAAATAGGACCCTATCAAGAAAACATCTGCCTTTCTCTGCCGTTTGCCTGTGGATATTGCACCTCCCCCGACCCCAACACATCCACACCAACGCCTTATGCAAGGAAGTGCCTATGTACATGGACGCCATTAGCACTGTGAAACTCTCCTTTGATCTACCGATCTGAAAACGAGAATTTTAAAAGACAGCTTGTGAGGCGCAAAAGGGAACTGGGCCCACTAAACGCTACACAGTCAGCTGTGACCATCAGAAGTTACCGGCAACTATTTCACCATCCTACAGGAGGGCCCAATTTTAGGAAGGAGGGGAAATATGTGGAAGTAATTCAGGTATAGTACCATCTTCCGGTTTCCATGTTATAGATCCAGATTTCATCTCTGGGAAGATAGAAGTCGTAAAAGCCCCTCACTTGAGCATTCTGAAGCAGGAAGAAAAGAAAGGGGGGAAATCCAGTTATTAAATACAACAACATTATAAACCATCCTAGTTTTTTTTAATGCCAAACCCAAAAGAACTTGCATTTCCCCCCTGTATTTGTATTTTAAGAATCATGACTGCAGCTCTGCTGGCCAGATTTAGATTATTTCAGTGTAAAACTCCAATCCCATTAGTTTAATTTATGTATACAGTTTATGGCCTTGAGAGCCAATGGGTCAACAGGGGACACATCCAGTAGGTGGGCTCCTAGTGCTAAGCAACCAGAAGGCCTGGAGCAGCTGTTCTGACTTTTCCTCCTTAACGGACGTCCTGCGTTAAAGAAAAAGGCAGGAGGAGGGGAAATGGAACACAAGAGGGCCGTGAGTAGAAGACGATGACGTTTGGACCTCGTGTGGGCAAGGGGCACAATGGCTCCACTTCTTCTTCTCTGCCCTGTTTGCCTACTGTTGCATTTCAAAGAAGACAAGAGTCTCTTTGGCCACTCACCTTATATCCCCCCCAAACGAACATACACTGCCCGTCGGTGACAGCCACGTGGCCGCTCCGTTCGGCAGGACTGCCATTCTCCAACTGTTCCAAGTTGTCCTCAGCTGGAGCCAGAAGTTCGTCGTCCGCTGGCAACTCCTCATTGTCGTCTGCCATACCAATGCCAGGATACAGGCCTGCAGAAAAAGACAGAGAGAAAAGAGGAACAGAGGATGGTGACTTTAACGTCATTCTTTTACTCCAGGAGGCCATTTTAAAACTTCAAGCTCTACATAGCATAGACATTCCCTTCTGCCCACCTGTTAGCCTTGAAATGTGTGAATATCTGCCCTTCCCACCAGTAAACTGTCTCCCACCCACTGAAAGAGAAAGATCACTAGAAGAGGATCCTGCATCACAAAACTAGCTGGGTGGTTGCAAGGAATTTCCAAACATCACCAATGCACATTGCTGGAAGGAAAAGGTACAGTCATCATCCACCCAGGACGAGGTAAAGAAATAGATTCTCTACCCTTTTCTCATATTGCTAGGACAGGACCATTCCACCACAAAACAGAAAATGAAGCCTGCTGCGTCCAGCTATTGAGCCCTCCATTTCATGTTGTAGCCACTTCTGGGAAGGTCACAAACAGAACAGAAAACATATTGGTTCACCAGCAATCAGAGGCACACTACCTCTGAACATGGGGTCTTTCCACAAACTGAGAAAATGCAAGAGGGCCGCATATCTCTTTCCAAGTTATTTTTTCATAGGTATATGTGGATGAAGCTCTCAGAACTGCCAGCCAAATCAGGAAAAACAAAATAAGACCTGCCCTAGCAGCCTCACTCACCTCCACAAGTAGCAAGCCCTACAGCCTTGGGCCAGGGAAAGAGGTGAAGCAGGTGGTGTGAAAGGGATAGCTGGCTCTCAGCTACCATCCAGCCATAAGGAACATTCATGCCACCCATGGCTTCCTGAGCAAGGGGGAAATCACTAGCTCTCACAATTACAAGCCTGAAATATTAAGGCTTGTTTTAAAGCATTGGATGTACAGCTTGTTGGAGAAACTAGAACTGCAGCCAAATGGCTACAGTGTATTTCATTCATTCTTTCCATTTAATCCTTTAAGACTCTGAAACACAGTAAACACCACCAGCTCATCCTCTCCCCCTACCTCCTGCATCAACCACTTCTTTATATCCACCTGCACATTCCCCAGCAGGGATTTTCTTCTTTTAAAGCCCTTTTCCTTTGGGTCAATCTGATTGTTTTTAAAAGGATTCTTTGTGTGTGTGTTTGGCACTCTCCAGACACTGAATGAATGTAGAGAATTGGACAAATTCCTGGAGGAGAAGGTTATCAATGGCTACTAGTCATGAGGTCTCTATGCTACCCCCAGTATCAGAGGCAGTAAGCCCATGTACATCAGTTGCTGGGGAACATGCGTGGGAGGATGCTGTTGCACTCGTGTCCAGGATTGTGGGTTTCCCACAGGCAGCTGGTTGGCCCACTGAGTGAACAGAATGCTTGACTGCACAGACCCTTGGTGTGATCCAGCAGGGCTCTTCTTATGGTCTTATCAAGGAAGGAAAAACATTGCACTCTGTACAGCAAGCACGTACCCTCATCCACGGCAAGCTGCTAAATGACAAAAACCATGGTTGACTTTCATCTGTATCTGATCACATATCTTTATTTTTTAACGAATTTTAACTCAATATCTTTTTTTTATTGCCCAGTTATATTTTGTATTTTTATCTTATGCTTTTAAAGTTGTGTTTTGAAGTGTTTTATCTCTTTTAAAGTTCTTGTGTTTGCTGTTTTGAAAATAATAGTAATTAATGACAGTGTTCTTCTTGCTGCATTTATTGTGGATGTATTTATTATGTAGTTTGCCCTGAGAGCCTAATCCAATCTTCCCCAACCTTGTGCTCTCCAGCATGGAGATGCTGGCTGGGAATGATGAGAACTGGAGTCTAGCACATCTGAATGGTTCCAGGTTGGGGAAGGCTGGCCTAGGGCAACTTACAACTTTTATTTTATTTTTATTGTTACTTTCTTCCAAGGAACCCAATTATTTATTATTTAAGAAATAAAAACTTCTGCGCAACAAGACGGCAGACAGACAACTACTTTAGCCAGTGGTGATGGGACACACAGCAGTGGGTACATCAACCCTTGGCAACCCATCATCTCTATTCACCCCATCGTAGGCCATGAGGTGAACGTAGGAATCTGCCCTACACTGGCTCATCTGGCTCACTATTATCAACACCAACTGGCCACAGCGGCTCTCCAGGGTTTCAGGCAGGAGCTTTTCCTGGAGACACCGGGGATCGAACCAGGGATCTTTTGCATGCAAACAGCGTTTACCACCACTGAGTCACAGTCTCAGGTTGTCACACAGAGGAGGGCCAGGACCACTTCTCGATCAACCCAGAATGCAGGACATGGAATAATGGGCTCAGGTTACAGGAAAACAGATTCCAGCTGCACATCAGGAAAAACTTCCTGACTGTAAGAGCAGTTCGACAACAGAACCAATGACCTAGGGAGGTGGTGGGCTCTCCCACATTTGAGGCCTTCAAGAGGCAGCTGGACAGCCATTTGTCAGGGATGGTTTAAGGTGGATTCCTGCATTGAGCTGAGGGTTGGACTCGATGGCCTTATAGGCCCCTTCCAACTCTACTATTCTATGAGTCTGTGATTCATCCTTATAGAGCAGAATGTGGCTGTCGTGAAGGAAGAGAGTAGGACTATACCACACCAGCACGGAGGGTAACTATTTCTGAGTGCTGCCCTGCATCTTATCTTAAAACGCAGAACACAAACAAAACCGCTCTCTGCCGCCCATGTAGAGATAGCACAAGCGAGAGAAGCCGCACCCAGAAAGTTTCTCCTTGATGAGCTACCTTTCTACTTGCAGGGGCAGCGTTTGATTGTGTTTCCAAAGATGGCACCCCCTCCCCCCCCCCCAAGTGTGGAGTGGTGAAGCCTATCCTGCTGCGGTGAAGGGGCGGGATAAAGGAGGGAGCAGCCCACTCACCCGCCCACTCCCAAAGCTGCCCCTGGCTTGGTTCTGCTTTCTGAGCCCAGGTAAATTGACTCCCCCTTCCACTTACCTCAGCCGGGCCGCTCGGACTGTCAACATCCGCCGATGCCGACCGGATATCCGCCCGACCTCCTCTCAGGGCAGAAGCCCCGCCCCCTCTCCAATTGGAGGAACACAGACGGAGACCCGGATGGAGCGGACCCCGCGCTCTTCCTCCCCCTATAGGAGCGGCGGGGAGTCGCTCCTGGCCGTGCCCCTGTGTCTACTGGCAGCCAGTCAGCCTGCCTTGCAAAGATGGTCGTGAGATGCCTTTGCATCGTGCAGCTTTCCCATCATCCCCAGCCCATGTTGGAGTGTTGTTCATTTGTTTCTCACACCCGCTGTGGAAAGGGAAAATGGCTGCGTAGGGTCACCCGAGGTGATTGTGCCCTTAGGAAGGGGTGGGGTGTTCCCTCCCGGCTGGCCTTCCAGTGCAGAAGCCGCGGACGCTCCTCCTCTTGCACACACACACGTGCATATATGCACACGTGCATACCGCCTTCGCAATCCTATGCATGTTGCTGGATGGGGAATGCTGCTGGGCGTAGACAGGTCCAGGTGAGCAGGGGATTTTGGGTAACTGTCTTGAACAAAGGTGACGCAAAGAGTCATGTAGGCATACTTGCTTATTTATTTATTTATTACATTTATAGCCCACCCTTTTTCCTTCTTAAAGAACCCAAGGCAGCGTACATGATCTTCCTCCTATCCATTTTATCCTCACAACAACCCTGTGAGGTAGGCTGGTCACAGTCACCCAGGAGAGAATGAGCTCTCGCTAACTAGGGCTGCCTCTACAAGAGAGGTTTAATGCTCTTTCAAGGCGCTTAAAAATTTTTACCTCTACAAGAACGGAGCGCAAATCGGGCATAGAGGCGCGTTATCTCTCCGATTATGCGCATTATCGAATGCGCGTTAAACAGCGAGTTTTATTTTGCTCCAGCCGTTAAAGCGCATTTTGCCTATGTGAACAAGCGCTTATGCGCATTAACTACTTGTAAAGCGCATTTTGGTCATCCGTTAATGCGCTTCGCCGCCTCTTGCCGCCTCTCGTGCAGAGGTATTAGGCGTAAATGCGCTTCAGCAATTATGCGCATAATCGCCTAACCAGGCGCAAAAGCGAATCCTTGTAGAGGGGACCTTGATTGACATTGGGCCCTGGCACATCTTTGAATTCATGATCACCTTTGCCATCTATGTCTTTTCCCAGCCATTGTGAAGACTTCTTGAACCAATAGGCATTACATAAAGATGCTTTATCAGTGCAGGGGCACAACATGAGTTGGTCAGCAAAGGCTTTTCCCCCCAGTTAGCATCTGAGAATGTATCAAGTTGTTCTTCATGGCCAGTACTGCTCCTTATTACCAGCTGTGCAGCCTGCACCAAACATCTCTTGTTGTGACCTTGCAGAGAGCAAGTTCAAAGCATGACTGTGTGCCTTCCAAAGCCAATGCTCCATCAGCTTTTGCAGCCTTCAGTTTGGAAGTGTAGTAAGGCCAAAAGATCGGGCCTTATGAAACCAAAGGTCAACCTGCACTTGAGTTTGGGGTCTGAAATACAAGTGTGAACTCTTTTTCAATACAAATCTGTGGTCATTTCAATACGAGTCTGTGGTCATTTTGAGCCAACAGTGTGATGTTGCTGCAAAAAAACCAAATGCTATAGCTTCCAAACTGTGCGAGGTACTGGTTCCCCTCTATTCGGCACTGGTTAGGCCTCATCTCGAGTACTGTGTCCAGTTCTGGGCACCACACTTCAAGAAGGATGCAGACAAACTAGAGGGGGTTCAGAGGAGGGCAATGAGGATAATCAGGGGTCTGGAAACAAAGCCCTGTGAGGAGAGACTGAAAGAACTGGGCATGTTTAGCCTCGAGAAGAGAAGACTGAGGGGAGATAGGATAGCACTCTTCAAGTACTTGAAAGGTTGTCACACAGGAGAGGGAAAGGATCTCTTCTCGATCTTCACTTGCCGCAATCTATCCCACAGCATGGTTTTTTCAACTCAAACAGAGGAGGGCCAGGATCTCTTCTCAATCATCCCAGAGTGCAGGATGCGGAATAATGGGCTCAAGTGACAGGAAGCCAGATTCCGGCTGGACGACAGGAAAAACTTCCTGACTGTTAGAGCAGTGCGACAATGGAACCCATGACCTAGGGAAGTGGTGGGCTCTCCCACATTAGAGGCATTCAAGAAGCAGCTGGATAGCCATCTGTCAAGGATGCTTTAAGGTGGATTCCTGCATTGAGCAAGGAGTTGGACCCCTTCCTACTATGACCTCCATCACACCTAGTTCCCCCCCCCCCCCCGGTTTGCCTCTGCGGGTTTTTGTTACCTCTGAGGCAGAAGCGTGTCAAGCTAACTATCCGTTTCACCTGAATAGCTGCTCTTTCACTCCTGTGCTCTTCCACTCCGCTCCGCTCCTCTCCACCCCTCCCCTTCTCTTTCTCCCTCCAGTCAGGTCCTGTCAGTTGAGTACTTCAACCAGACCACCTTTCTCCTGGCAAAAAAGTCTGGCTCTTCGGGGGAATCGAGGGAGACCAGCCCTGTCTCTGCAGAGATTCAGGCGTTGTATGATTTTAAAAAACGCTTTGGAGCCTGGGATGCAAGTTTTGGATTTTATATTGAGGCTTGGAGCTGGCTGCTGGGAGAGATCGCGTTTCCCTGCCAGGACCTGATGCAATCCATTCAAGCTCCCATTTCCTTTAAAACTACATTGAGGTTTAGGGTGCATTGAATGCACTTAGGGAAAATAATCCAGACTTTTAGCGTTCTAGGAAAGGCTGGGTTAGAGGTGGGGTGTCAGCAGGACAGGCATGGCATCATGTGAGTACCATGCTGCAAATCCGCACACCAGGCATGGCGAGAGTGTGCTCAATCGCTGGTGTGATGGAGCTCTAGGATTCCTTTTAAATGGCTGGTGTGTGTGTGTGTGTTCTTGTAGGTCTCCCCCAAACCCTAATACTATTCAACCATTTCAGGACCAAATAAACCATTTGTCATTTAAGGCAGCCTCTTCTTTTCAATAATTTGTGAATTAATTTTTGAAACCAATCTTTTGTATTAACCATACAAAGGCAGCTGCTTCTACATTAGCAACATTTTTAATCTGTTCACTGCCTGGTTAACAATTCCTTAGACCTCCCTCCACTCAACTGCCATCAATATTCTGGAAACTCAGATGTTTCTGTCAGTCAGTTTGGTGTTTGTTTTTAAATGGAGTTTTAAAAAAATTAACAAACGTTTGTACTTTTGCATACCTACAGCATTTCCTGAGCACATAAAAGGCGCTATCTAATTTTTATTTCCAAACTGTTATGACATTCAACTCCCAAGTTCACTATGGGGAACAAGTGGACCTACAACGAAGTGTTGTAGTGTGAAGTTCTCCTGTATAGGGCTCCAGCCCAGCCAGCCATGCTCTCTTCCAGAATGCTCCATTCCATTCCTCCTGCTCCTTCCCCTCAGTTTTCCATCTTTCCCTAACAGATGCTCAGTGTTCTGTAGTCACTGATGGCTCATTGGGCTGACTTGCAGGTCCCCCCCCCAACTTAGATTTCTTTTATTTAACCTTTTTTCCTACTTCTGCAAAGTTTGGGGTTCCCTCAGACTTGCCTATACGCAGCTCTTGTGTGGGGATGGTGGCATCTGGGTGACAAAAGGATTGTACGTTGGAGAACAAGTTCTCAATTTGCATATAAGATGATACAGACAAAACAGACTGCAATACTTTTAATTCCATTTGTAAGAGGGACAAAAATCACACAGCTTGCTTCTGCACGTATCGAAAAACAGGTCATAAAGGCACTTTTAACTGGAACTGCTTCAGACCGCAGTTTCGATAGGAGAAACTTAATGGGTACTGCTTCCCGATCAGATTTTTCTAAATGAAGTACAGAAGACTCACCAATGTTGCTAGTGAAGCTCCAGGTGAATTACCCTGACTTTGACCTTGTCAGGTTTTTACTTTATGACAACATTTCAAAATAGGTCCATCGTTACTCAGGTTGTATCTGGAAGTCAGTGTAATTTTCACACCGATCCTAACTGCGGTGATTTCAGAATCCATTGAAATAGACCAATAACTGTCAATCCACTGAAATGGAAGGTCCTCCTGCTCAACCCCCACTTGAAACGCGCGGGAAATGTTTAAGATCCTTATTTTGCTCCCATTCATTTCCTGAGGGCTTGCGCAGGAGACCTTCCCAGTAGATTGAAACTTTAGTCAGGGGAGTCACTTGCAGAAGCACACCTATGTCTGGTTCTTGACATATTCACACAGAGAAGCAGAATGCGAGCACTGAATGCCCCTCCAACACCCTCCAAAATCACTTGTGCCCAAGTCCATTCTGAAAGCTGTTGGTTTTATCTTGAAAGCCGGTCCTTTTTTTAGCACTGACAGCCTTGGCTGCTTCCCTTTTGAATGACCTGCATTTGTGCACATCATGGCATGGCATCACAGAACTATGTTTTAGCACTCCAAATGTAAAAACAAAGCGGAAACTGGAGATGAAATGTCCAGATTTGGTCAGATCAATTTTTATGATGGAAGAAGGGGCTCTTATCCTACAAAGACTGGTGCTAGCATGGCCAACTTTTCTTTTGACAGAACTCCTTTGCCTTTTAACAGGTGCATGGCAAGTAGAGATTCAGCGAGAGGAACTCTCTCATCGCTGCATCAGCATGCTGGGAAAAACTGTGCTTGCTGTATTTCAGCTTGTCAAAGGCATAGCGGACTTTCTCCCCAAAAAGGTGACCCTGACTGGCAGGTGTATCAGGATGATCTTATTTAACAGCACCCTGCCGATTATGACATCTAATTCCACCACAGGGCTGCGGCATCTTTGTTAGGCCAATGCCAAGTGGTTTACCTTAGGAGGAAGTGGAACTGGAGTGAATCTGGTGATAAAAGGTGGCATGATGGGGGCATCTTCCGATGGCGATTTTAAGCTACTATATACCATTGCCCCCGGAAAAAGTTGACTCCACCTTACATTCACAACTTCACTAAAACTGCTGGATATATTCAGGTACTTTAAAGTATCTGATTCGTTGCAAGATGTACTCTTTCAATCATTCACTTTAGTTCCTTCAGATGCATAGGACTGCAACCTTAGATGGACAGATGGGACAGATCAAAGAAGGGGGTAAATTACACAGTCAATTTGAGGGACACATTCTCCATTGTAGCTTACATTTCCAGTATTAAGAACAAAGATCATTTATATATAAAAAACTGGCATTGCCTCTTCCTCAACACAAACAAAAGTACTAATATCAGAAGTTTCCTTAAAGGAATATAGAGTTTAACAGTAATATAAAAAAGCTTCTTATACCATGAAAAAACCCTCCTAATTTCCTTAGGCATATGTGCTTGGTTATTATGGTAACTAAAGTAACACTTATGAACAAGAATAACTTTTTTCAAGATCTTTGCTCAAAAAGGCAAGCGAGTAAAAGCTATTCAGAGTAAGATTCTATTCAAACACACAAGAAATATTAGTGTCAGCATCCCTATTAACTAAATACATGAAACAGATAGGAAAATAGTACTTTATAAATATGTTTAAACAATAAATAAACAAAATATTTTCAACTAAATTAAATACAAACTTTTCACATCCAACATGTGGTATGTATAACATTTTCAAAACTGTGATTAATTACAGTCAATCAATATTCGATGCACGCATTTTGAAAATGCACAGCAAAAATATTTCATGCAGTGCAACTTTAAAGTGTTTCTATAGAATTGTGTCTTAAGAAAGCCCATGCTGTCTTCCTTCAACCCTCCTTTTATGGTGTTGTCCATAGGATATTTGGGCTGCGATTATAATTAAGAAATTCAACTTTTCAGATAATGGTAAAAAGTGTAGCAATACGCAGAAATATGCCCAAAAATGTTGACTGACTGAAGCCTTATTAACATATTTAGCTTTATTAACAACTGGATCAACTGGCTTTTATGAACTGGCTTGGTAAGCCCAAGAAAAGTGTTGTTAACCTCTAGAGCCCCTAAGCGGAGCTGTTAGAACATCTGCAACCGGTTCTTATGCATCAAGAAATCAGAATGCATTTCAGTGTCTCCAGACCTGACCCAACCTTAGATATTCAGCCCATCAAACTGTTGACCTGTAACATTTCGAAATGACCTCCAACAATGGTCTGTATGGTTGCTAGGAGACATTAGTCTGCTCTTGCCGCTCTGCTTCAGCTTTTTTTTCTTGGCGATGGTTAACAGCGGCCCAGAAAGTTATTTTATCCACAGCTTCCTCCAGGAGTCTAGCTGGTAACCAGGATATTTGTTTCTCTAGGAGGAGAGCATTTTTACCAATGCAATCGAGGCTCAGCCTGAAAGAAATAATGCCACAATGACAAAGCTTTGAAGGGGAAAAAACACGATACAGGAGCAAACTATTTTATGCACCCAAAGTAATGTCCACAGACCCGGCGCGCCACCCTGGAGCAGGCTGCGGAGCCTGCTGGTAGTAGCTGCCGGCGCCGGACAGGAGCGGACGGGCCGGAAAGGTAAGGGCCCCCCTCCTCCCCTCCGCGCGCCCCCTCCTCCCCT
This sequence comes from Anniella stebbinsi, assembly GCA_029215795.1. Lineage (NCBI taxonomy): Eukaryota > Metazoa > Chordata > Lepidosauria > Squamata > Anniellidae > Anniella > Anniella stebbinsi. The sequence goes on from JARDYH010000001.1 coordinate 370,315,426, forward strand.
CCGCGTGCCCCCTGCTTACCTTCCCGGCCCGTTCGCTCCTGTCCGGTGCCGGCGGCTACTACCAGCGGGCTCCGCGGCCTGCTCTCGAGTAGCGCGCCGGGTGATGACATCACCCGGCGCGCCACCCTGGAGCAGGCCGCGGAGCCCGCTGGTAGTAGCCGCCGGCGCCGGACGGGAGCGGACGGGCCGGAAAGGTAAGCGCCCCCCTCCTCCCCCCCCGCTGTCCACTTTCATTGGCGGGCGCCCGCTGGCGCCCGCCAATGGAAGCGGCGGTGGGCGCCAGTGGGCGCCCGCCGATCCACCGAACCGGTTCAGACCCTTTTCGGATCGGTTCGGACTGGATCAGCCGATCCAGCTGTTGGATCGGAAATCGGATAATTTATCCGATTTCCCACTGGACCGGACTCGGATCGTGGATCGGGTCCGATCCAGTGCACATCCCTACTTTTTAGGCTTCTTAGCCTTAACTCCAGCAGCAGCAGGAGTAGGCCCGGACAAAGTCGGGTGACTCATTGACTGCGCCTCGGGATCCCCAACTTCTGTGGTGGCCATCGCAGTGGGGAGAGAACGAGACGGTGTGTCAACTGCCTCCAGTGCTTTCTTCCAAAGCAATCCCCACAACCTGTCCACCTTGTTTTTGTGGGTTTGGTGGGAGCTCATACAATGAGCACAAGTCTCAACCATGTGTGCCTCCCCTAGGCAGAGGAGACACAGGGAATGTCCATCCGACAGGGTTAGCTTGGCCCGGCACGTAGTGCAGGTCTTAACAGGGCCATTTACGCCATAAGACGCTCCAAAAAGGGTGAAAAACAACTTAAAATGAAATAAAAGATATATATATATATATATTCCAAACTAACCTATAAAAGAAACAAATAAACAAACAAAGAGGTCTAAGCAAAAAAATAAGAATAAGAAATAGCAGATACGAACAATTGTTCCAAGAGAAGTCTCCCGCAAGGCAATCAGCACAGCGGTCGAAAAAGAACGGAGGTAGGCGGGAACCCGAGCATGCGCAATGGGACGGTGGGGGGAGGGGTTCCCGGCAGAAGTCTAGGCTGTAGAAGTTTCCCGGATGAGGCTCGGCGCCGACGCACGAGCCCATAATGTGTGATGCACAGAGACCACGAAGAAGAACATGGTTGTGAGGTGCTATCACATCCGTGTCCTGCTTGTGGGTCCCTGGTCGACAGTTGGTTGGCCACTGTAGGAACAGAGTGCTGGACTAGATGGACCCTTGGTCTGATCCAACATCGGGGCTCTTCTAATAATCTTATGGTCACCCTCTGCATGTACAGAACTCAGTTTGTCAAGATACCTACTGCTCAATGTTTTTAAATAAAGCTGCTACGAACAGCCATGTGTGAAACGATACTGTGCCAGAGGCCTTGCAACAGGGGTGCAGAACCTCTTTCAGCCCAAGGGCCAAATTCAATTTCTGAGAAACTCTCAGGGGCCGCATTCCAGTGGTGGGAGGGAACAAAGGCAAAAGAGGCAGGACAAAAAAAGATCTCAGCATAAAGTACTTATTGTCAATAACAAAGCCTAGGAGAGAGATTTCAGCCTTTCAGAAGGGGGTGTGGGGGTGGAGGGAACGCACAAAAGCCCACACAAGGGCTCACAGGGTGGGAACCTGGCCATCTGGGGAACCCACAGACTCTGAATTAATTGTTGTGAACAGCCCAAAGAGCTTTGGTTACTGGACAGTATGGAGCTGTAATACAGAAATAAATAGCAAAATAAGAACATCAGAAGAGCCCTGATGCTGGTTCAGACCAAAGGTCCATCTAGTCCAGCATTCTGTTCTCACAGTGGCCAACCAGCTGCCCATGGGAAACCCACAAGCAGGACATTTATTTATTATATATTTATAACAATAAAAGAAATCCCAAAGGGCTGGACTGGGACACCAGGCGGGCTGGATTTGGCCCCTGGGCCTGAGTGCTACACCCGATTTACGATATTGTTATTTGCCAGATCTTCTCAACTCACCTGAGAAGCGAATACGGTTGTGTCTGAAAAATCAGTAAGTCACTGCAGTGTCCCTAAGCAAGAACAAAATTACCTATTTCAAATATTTATAGGTTGTTTTTCTACAAAGGTAATCAAGACAATTTACGACAATAAGAAGTGCCCTGCCAATAAGCAATTAAAACAAATGAAGAAAATGAATGGATCTTTGCACGTTTACTAAGATGGTTCCTTCTGGTCTGGTGTGAAGGTAGCATCCAACAAGGGGTTGCCTCCCCATTATTGCCCAAGAAACCAGGGATCATGTGACCTCATTTTTTTTTGTCTCTAGGCTGGTGCTGTGCCATTTTATTTATTGATTACATTTCTATAGCACCCAATAGTCGAAGCTTCACCTCATGGCTGAGGCAGAGGCTCAGTACAAACCTAGGAGTCCATAAGTTAAAGAAAAGAGAGAGGAATCCCCTCCTGCCCTGGGCCTAGCGCAAGCTGGAGTGTGGAGGAAAGATCACAAGAATACCTGCCGTTCCTGGCTATGCCGTAGGTGAGTCAGGCACTGATCGATTCGGTTATGGCTTCATTGTAAGCGTTCAACGCTCCATTCCCAGTTTGGTGGGAGGAGACATCCAACAACGGGATGTGCACAGGCTAACCTAATGCGGGTGACGGTGGCTAGAACTACAAAGGAGGAAGTGGGTGCTGTACCCCTCTTCTCCCAAAGGCTGTCTCCACCAAGGCAACAGTGTCCAAACTGTAGCGTTCAGTGAAGGTGCCAGGTGTGGTCAGTGAGGTAGCCCTATTTTTGCAAGGGGTACATGAATGGAGAATGCTGTAGATGTGGCTGCTGCCTTAGGAGAAGCAGCTGTAATGTGGAGAGGTTTAGGGAGGTGTTATGGCAATACAGGCTTTAAACCAGGCAGAGGATGAGCAACACTATGAGCCCTGAGAGCGTCGTCACCTCAAGCAACAGGCTAGCAGGCTCCTGGGCGAAAGAGTGCTTGCCTTCAGGCAAGGTCTCCTCAGGAGAAAGTGACTTCTTAGGAGTCAGGTTCTGGAAAGGGAGCTTTGATTGCTTCAGCTGACCTCTAGGCAGGGCCTGGCAGGCGTTGTTGGGCTTAAAAGCCTTCGCTGGAAACCCAGCCAGCACTGGAACAACATCGGCCATCCAGCTTCTGCATCGTGTACCTTTCCTCCTGAAACCGTACCCTACAATTGATGCTCTGGACTGCCTAACAACCCTGCTTCAGGACTGCATAATGTACCTGACTGATTTGCTGTGCTTGACCTCTTGCTTGTTATCCTGACCCCCTCCTGCTGTTGCCTGACTTCTGCCTGGATTTAGACCACCTCTGTGGTAGCCTGAACCCCACTGAATAACCACCTGTAGGCTTGAATGTTTGCTGACTTCACTGCGGTTGAAGTTTGCTACGATCGAAACAGGACAGGGAACAGAGATGGTGTATGCGTCTGATGGATTTTGTGCAACAGCTGTAGGTAAACCTTGAGGGCTCTCTATACATCCCACTTGTGCCAAGCCTGCTTGGACGAGTGAGAGGGCTCAGGGCAGAACAAAGGTAAAGGAAGTTCCTGAGACTTGTGGAAGCCAGTGTTTACTTTTGGTATGAGGGATGAATTACTATGGAGGATTGCCTACGATATGCCAAGGTGGTCCATGATGGAAACTGAGCTTCATAATGATATCGGCTGGAAGGGATATAATTGCCATGAGGAAGGAGCGTCTTAGCGAGATGGTCTTTAGCAGTTTAAATGGATCAGGAGAAAGGCAAGTGAACAAAAGCAACTAAGAGACAGGGTAAAATCTGAGAAGCTGTATCTTGGGCAAGGGCCAGGAGAGGTACCCAGTAGAGTTTAGCATCACTAGAGTTTAGTATCTTTTTGGTCTTGTGATGGTGATGCCTATTGAGAAGGAACAAAAGTGATCCCAAATGATCTGATTTTGTCTGCTTAAATTCTCTACCATAAAGTGCCTCTCTCGACATGGACCTCTCCTGCCATGAACCAACCTGTGTGGCCAGCATCCAAAGCCTTCCTCTGGGTGCCTCTTCCAAGGGAGGCCTGGAGGGTGGTAACGAGAGCGAGCAAGCGAGCGAGAGACTACCTGATGGTGGCCCCCCAGTTATGGAATGAACTCACTGATGAGGCTCGCCTGGCACCAACATTGTTATCTTTTTGGCGCTAGGTTAAAACTACCCTCTTCTCTCAGGCATTTGGCAGCATACCATGAGTTTTAAATTAGGTCTTAATTCGACTTTGGCTGACAGTTTAACAAATTGTTATTAGATATACGTTGTTTGTGTGTGTGTGTTAGCTGTTTAAATGGTTTTATGTAAATGCTTTCCTTTTTTGTACTTTGTATAATATGTTTCGATGGTTTTTAATTTTTGTGAACTGCCCAGAGCTTCGGCAATAGGCAGTATAGAATTATAAAACATGGACGAAGTTCCCAGTGAGGCGACTTGCAAGGAGTCGAAAGAGGACTGAGGGAATGGGTGGGAACCCACTGGGACATGCACAGGGTGACATTGAGGGAGATATCCTGCCAAAATGTTTCTCAGCTATAGAACTTTCCTGAATTCAGGCTCTACACATGTACAGAGCCCAAATGTGTGATGCACAGAGACCACAAAGAAGAAACATAATAAATGAAATTAAAATAAACACAATTTATATTTCAGTTACAAGATTTATCAGTAGCAAAGCTGTCAAATAACAAGTATGACATTTACTGACCGTGTCCAGGAAATGCAAGTCATCTTTACTCCCTCCAAAGACCATCACTTCACCTTCTTTACCAAGACAGGCTGTATGCCACAACCTAAAAAAAAAAATTATGGTTAGAATGAATTCCTAAATAAGTGGAGAGTTAAACAAGTATTCAAATAGTTATAAGGTGTCAGTGTAGAGGCAGTTCTATCACATCCCTGTTGAAGGACTCCCCCCCTCTGCTAATCTCCAATGCATGGTAAGTGCAGTTACTTGAATGAAACTGTCTCTTAAGTGCATGAGGCTGCAATCCTATGCATGTTTAGATAGAAAAAAGTTCTAAAATTCTCAGCATACCCCAACCAGCAAACCAGCATGCTTTTTTCTGTCTAAACATGCATAGGTTGTGCCCTGAATTAGCAAACTAGTCCACTCAAATGGATCTTTAAGGTATTTTGAACTCATTAGCCATGAATCAAGAACTTGAAATCTTTCTGGCTTTTGTCTACTTACCATGAGTGGATTTATTTCTTTGCTATACTGATTTTTTAAAAACATTTAACAATGCATGCATTCCAGTTCTTAAATGGATGCTTGCAATTATCAACTCTGGATCAGTGAGATATATTTAAATAGGAGCAAAGCAACCAAAACAGCTGTTCTGCCTTGACAGAATACATCACAAAGTACCTTCAGTGAGCACAATTTTAAATGGCTGTTGTGATAAGTATGGACATGACCTGAAAGTTCTATCTTGCTTGATATATCCATGGTCCAAACTAAGGGTCTAGCAGTCATTCATTATTGTTCTGAAGGTCTAGCAGACATTCAATATTGTTCGGAAATAGTTGGCATTGGTATCAAAAGAGCAAGAGTGTTCAGACCTTCAGGTTAAGCATGGCAACCATTTAACGTCTGGTTCGCCTGAAAGGATGGTCTCTTACAAATCTTGGTTTCCATTCAAAACCACTTAGGGCAAAACCCAGGCATCAGAACTTCTGCTTTTTGTGCAGTGCATAAACTGAAGAGTTGGGGAAATATCTCTAGACAAGAATGGTACCTTTCCTCCCTCCCTCCCTCCTTATCCAAATGGCCTTATATTCTGTGTGGGAAGTAAGTCATGTGGACTTCGCAGCCTATGCTGTTCCTGTCAGCTATATAGGTTGGTAGTAGACTGATTCAGATTGGTAGTGGACTGCTGCCCAGTTTTACTACGGAGGCCTGATGCACCACTATCAACCGAGTTCAAGGAATCGGACAAGCATACAAAAAAACTGAATTTGCTTAAATAGTGTGACAGAAAAGACCCTTGTGGAAAACAATTCTGCTTAGATTCCAGCTGTCCACGAGTACAGAGTAAGCTGCGATGGTGTATTGCTTTTTCTTCCCTTTCCCTGGACATGTGGTTAGGGTCAAAGAAAGCGGGGGGGGGGGGGTGTTCTCATGGATCCCTCCATTCCATCCTCCAAGAGCAGAAGTTTTTCCCTCCCCCCCCCCCCCCCGCGAATATTAACTGTTTCCAAAATCATGCTTTAGGGAAGCAGCTTTCTTTTTGCACATGCTAGTGCAAAATAAACAAATGGGTACGCATAGATACAGGCAATTGAAAGTACAATCAATTCATATAGGTTTGTACCAGCAATTTATGTTAGGAGAGCTTCACTGCACTGAGGTAAATTTCATTTTAGGAAATAACTGACCAAGCTTGCAACTCCGTTGAGGTCAACAGGATTGCAGCAGAATTTGTCCCCTTTTGTTTATTTAACTACTGCAAAAATATGCAAAGGTGGCTCAGCATGGAAGACTGAGTACTCCTTGTGTTGTTCATTTCAGCAATTAAGCACTGTTCTCCTTACACTAAACTGTATCCCACCTGTTCTCTTCCTCATACCTGTTGATAGGTCTGCCTCTGTCTTATCTGCATTAGGAAAACTCTGGCCTGGGCTGGATCATCGCAGAGCACTGGAAAGCCTTTCCTGCCTTGACTCCTAGCTTCAAACCTGAGGCTTTTTTCTACAGACTGATAGAGCTTATGTCCTGTCACAGCTGCTCTAACTTAGCACCTAGACATTCTAATAAAGCATGTTATTTGCATCATTAATCAGCTAAATTAACATCATCTTTTTAAACAAACCTTTCACCTAGAATGATAGTACCCGTTACAATTCAAAAGCTCTGGGTTATAACTAAACTCTGAAGTATTCCATGGAAGTCTTAGTGAGCGGTGACTATGAGATGAAGTATTTAGGGCCAATATTGCAACAGGAGTGGCAGCCAGACCACGATACGAAAAACGGAATGAAAACTGGCACAGTAGCTGCGCTGAGGTAAGTGAGTGGTCATGAGAACGCCAGGCTGTTGTCAACAGGGCCCGCACCCTGATCCTCAATACATTTATTCAGACAGAAGGATGAGGCCACACACGAATGTTTATCAGCTTGTTGGCTGCAATGTGAACTGATGACTTGGAACAGTCAGCAGGGATTAACACCACAGCCAAAGCTTTTGTATCCCTGGTGTCACTTCAAATACAGTATTTTTCCATGGATACCATTCATGCACCTGGTCTCCAGGCATGAAGTGATAAGGAGTGATAGCTTGGATATTTATTTATTTACTGCAAGAATTTTATACCACCCTATATATATATATATATATATATATATATATATAATAAAACAATAAAACAAAGAATAAACAATAAAACAGAATAAAACAATAAAACAATGTAAATAGAAAAAAAGATTAAAACCCACAAAATCTTAAGGGGAGCATAAAATAATCAGCAGGATTAAAACTGTTTTAAAAGCTTGGGAAAAAAAAAAGGTCTGTCGAATGGACAAGGCTGGTGAGTGGCGAATCTTTCTGGAGAGAGTGTTCCACAACGGGGGTGTCACCACAGAGAAGGCCCTTTCTCTGGTAGCGATCCAGCTCACCTCAGACATAATATAGGCACAGTGCAAATGAAATATTCCTGATCACTTGACTATGGTTAGGAGACTGGGAGTGTCTACAAAGCCCAAGCACGCCTCCTTCCTCCCTTTCCCTCCCCTGCACGTTAACTTCCTCTCCTTTCCCTTTTGAATATAACCATGATCCCGCATTGCATCTGCACCAGTGTTAATGCTACTATTGCGCCTGTGGTCAAAAGCAGGTTTGCAAACTGCGTTTTGAGCTAACCATAGTTAACATTTATATCAGCGCAGACTCAATATTGCGCCATGGTCCATTCCAAAAAGGGAAGGGAGGAAGGCGTGGATTTGTGTGGGAGAACGGAGGAGGGATAGAGAAGGCCCAATACACATGGCGAGGAAAGGGCACAGAGGGGAAGGGTTGCTTACAAGGACCTGTGCAAACTTCCTTATTTCCACTGGCTTGAGTGCGGCCCAACCTGGGGAGGAACTGATGCTGCATTTTCAGTACCTGAAGCCAAGAGGACCGAGGAACAAGGGGAAAGCTCACTTTTACTTCAAACTGATTTTGTATCAAATTATTCTAATGGTAGAAGAGTTAAGCAATGGAAGATGTGGTCGTAATACTGCCCTATAATTTGCCTAACGCATCATATGTATGTTTTGGAGATGCACGTTGGTGGTCAAAATCATCACTTTAAGGGGAGGGGATAACTTCTATGTGTGTGGTGGCAACATGTGGTGTGGGAGTGGGGTTGCATCCACTTGAGAATGCCAGTCCAACTTTCAGGCCTACACTGATGCCATATCTATATAGGACCTAAACACCCAATGCCCTTCTACATTCATATCTTTATCTGTTTTTATCTTATTTGGTGGTGTTTTAATGCTGTGTTCCATCTTATTGGGTTTTTGCTTTAGTTATAGCTTTAATTCTGTAATCTTATTTTGTGAACCACCCAGGGAACGTCTTGCGATGTAGTGGTCTACAAATACATACTGACAAAAAAAAATGTGGATACAATCTCACTCCCTTACAACCATGCGTATCCTCACACATGTAGATGTTGGTTTGAATCGGGACTTAACGGTTGCCATTCTAACTACCAGAAAGCAATTTTTGTTAAAATCTATGTGGCTTTCTTCCGAACAAATGCATTGGGGTGGAAGGTTGAACATTCAATACGTATCCATTGGCATTCTGTATTTGACAGATCTAAATGCAGCCAAATGTTATTCACAACTCCACATACTTCATGATAACATTACTTATACCTTCTTAGAAATATTTGGAAAACATTTAAAAGTATATTCCTGGTTCAATTAGAACTATAGGATAAAGTTTTCTTTTTGTAAACATAAGCTTAAAAATGTATGCAAATCAGGGTTGTTGTTGTTTTAAGACACAGGTTGGATCTATGAGCTGTGAGCAGACTTCTACTTATTTAGCCTTCCCCAATCTGGTGCTCTCCAGATGCGTTGGACTGCAACTCCCATAATTCCCAGCCAGCATGACCAATGCCCTATGATGCAAACCATCACATCTGGAGGGCACCAAGTTGAGGAAAGCTGCACTTATGTAACAGTGCTTGTTCTGCCCCTTCCCTTCCAGTGCAGCTCCTGCAAAGCCACTCCTGAGCGCTACAGACCCTTTGATGCAGCACAGGGCCTGCAGTTGGGGAGGGGGAGAGTTGGTAAAAACCACTGAATCCCCTTGCATGAACAGAAATGCCTTTTTCTACTTGCACCATTGGATACAAGCCTATTTTCTGATGCTGAACATTACATAACGATCTATTCATACTTCCCTCAATTTCAGCAAATGTTGATTAGCTTATTATACCTAGGTCTACTCTTTGGCAAGTATGTGAGTTGTTTCCATTCATTTGTTGCAACACCATAAATCCAACCATCACCTGAAAAGAAAGATGCATAGATTAATGGTATTTCTTTTCTTAAAAAAATAAGTGATAAGTAACCACATCACACATGGTTTCGTGTTGAACATGAAATAACTGATACTGAGTATGAAAAACTTGGGCAACCTTGGCCAGGACCAAAGACAGCCTTTTGGGCTAGTCCAGTGGAGTTTTTGACCCTTTCCTTTGAACACCTGCCTTTGAAACACCCCTAAGTTTCCAGAGAAGTTTACCATGTGGCTGTGGGTGTCGCGGATTAAAAATATCTAAAGCCCCCTTGAGGCCTTGGAACTAGTGGCATGGTTCTCCAGGACAGAACCCTTCTACGTTTTTCTGTATGGACTGTGAGTGAGCACAAGCTCAATTCAGGTGAGCTAAATGATTCCTTCTCTTCTTAGTACCACTTTTTCCTTTAGCTTATTGAAAACGCTGCTCATGAAGGGCAGCAGACTAGGTTCAGGTTTTATTTCTCCTGCAGAAGTAGACAAGAAACTAGTCTTGGGAGGCACTTTAGAGCCCAGGCATCTTCAAAAAGTCTGCCTCATATTGGCTGGAGATGGAAACTACCCAGAACTCAAAGCAACATTGTTGAAGGAAACATTTTTAAAAACATTTTCTTTCTCTCAAAATTAATACTATGGGATATCCCTTAAGTTGCCTCCAAATATAAACATGAAGCTCAAATTGTGCACACGGTCAGGGCAGTTAATGGGATTTACAAAACTTAAACTGACTTTATCCATGTTTTCTTGGAAGTACATTCCACTGAGTTAAATGGGTTTATTCACAAAGAAGTGTGCACAGGATTGCAGCCTGGGAATCAAATACAGAGGGGCAAAATCCCTCCAACCCTCCTGAGAAAATTTAGTGTATGTGGAGGGATGCAGGAGGAGCTGATTAGATACAACTCCCCCAACCTTTTTAAAAAATCCAAAACCCAAGTTGTAAGCGCAGATTTGAGAAATAAAAAATGCTTTTTAAAATCAAATATGTCTGACACTGGATTTCATCTTTAGTTGCAGACGATTAGAAAGAACAAGGCAGAAGTCTCACTCTGAAAAGTGGATTCTGCTAAATTTTAAAAAAGAAATAAATAAATACAGGAAGGAAAACATTGTAATCTAATATCAACATTCTTGTTTGTTTATTGCACCAATTGGTGATAGCTTGCGCCCCTTTCTGCATAGCAGTCTCAATATTGATGGGGAAAAACTACTTACTTAAAGGTACATTGTCTGAACTCAGCCCACCAAACAGGAAAAGTTTCCCATCTGTTAGAGAAGTCAAAGTGTGCCATGACCTGTCTCTTGGTTTTTCTCCACTTGTACAAATTCTAAGTAGAAAAACAAGGGGGGAGGGAGGCATACATAATTCAAGAAGCAAACAAAACAATTACTGAGTTGGCCATTTAGCATGTTAATGGGGACTATTTTCTGAAGCTTTATCACTTGCAGTAAGCAAGCTTGCTTGCTTACTGCATCACTGCAAATGGGTGAACATAAGAAGTGCCCTGCTGGATCAGACCGAGGGTCCATCTAGTCAAGCACTCTGTTCACACAGTGGCCAAACAGCTGTTGACCAGGGGCCAACAAAGCAGGACATGGTGCAACAGCACCCTCCCACCCATGTTCCCCAGCAACTAGTGCACACAAGCTTACTGCCTCAGTTACTGGAGGTTGCCCATAACCATTAGGGCAAGTAGCCATTGATAGCTTTCTTCTCCAGGAATTTATCCACACCCCCTTTTAAAGCCATCCAAACGGGTGGCCATCACTACATCTTGTGATAGTGAATTCCATAATATAACTCCGCGCTGCGTGAAGAAGTCCTTCCTTTTATTGGTCCTGAATCTCCCATCAATCAGCTTCATGGGATGACCCCACTGGGTTCTATTATTTTGAGAGAGAAAAACATCTCCCTATCCACATTCTCCACACCATGCATAATTTTGTACACCTCTATCATGTCTCCCCTTAGCCTCCTTTTTTCCAAGATAAACAATCCCAACTGTTGTAACTTTCCCTCATAGGGGAGATGCTCCAGCCCCTTAATCATTTTAGTTGCCCTTTTCTGCAATTTTTCCAGCTTTATAATATCTTTTTTTAGGTATGGTGACCAGAACTGGCCACAGTATTCTAAGTGTGGTCACACACCATAGATTTGTATAAAGGCAGTATTACAGTGGCAATTTTATTTTCAGTTCCTTTTCTTATAATGCCTAACATGGAGTTTGCCTTCTTTACAGCTGCCGCACACTGGGTTGACGTTTTCATTGAGCTGTCCGCCACAACCCCAAGATCTCTTTCTTGTTCAGTCACTGACAGCTCAGATCCCATCAGGTTACACTTGAAGTTGGGTTCCCACCCCACAACGTGCATCACCTTACACTTGCTTATATTGAACCGCATCTGCCATTTGGATGCCCACTCTCCCAGCTTGGAGAGATCCCTTTGGAGTGCTTCACAAGCCCTTTGTTTTAACATCCTTAAATAATTTGGTGTCATCGGCAAACTTGGCCACTTCACTTCTCAGGTACAAGCTCCTTTTTGAGCCTTCTTCAGTGAGCAGTTCGACAGACAGTTCCTCTACACGAGAGGTTTAAAGCTCCTTCAAGTCTCATTAAAATTTTTACCTCTACATGAGCGGAGCGCAAATCGGGAGTTGAGGCACGTTATCTATCCAATTATGCGCATTATCGAATGCGTGTTAAATAGCGAGTTTTATTTTGCTGCAGCCGTTAAAGCGCATTTTGACTATGTGAACAAACGATTCTCCGCATTAACTACTTCTAAAGCGCTTTTCAAACAACCGGTAAGGCCACCAGTTGTGCGCTCAATTACCTCCCGCGTACAGTCACATTTACCATAAAGCGCTTCTGAGAAGATGCGCATAATCGGAGAACCAGGTGTCAAGCCGAATTCTTGTAGAGGGGGTCTGAGCTGGAAGGGCAAGATAAAGCTGCAACCACTCACTCCCACTCTGCAGCTCAAGGAAGTGTGTACTTGATCGTTTGTCAGTGCTGTGGATAAATGGGCAACCTATTTTTCTGAATCATTCTGCTTTGCTGTGGAACTTCTTGGGTATATTTGGGATCCATGAAAGCCTTAAGGTATGCCTCTTGCATGGACACTTTCCTGGCTTTTCAAAACCAGATTAGAGGAGTCCAGAGTAGCAGGAGGTTGTCTTAGAACAAACGCACTCTGAAATCACACAATCCAAAGAAATGTACTAGAAGCTATAATGCTGCTTGCTACCGTAAAATGACTAGTATGCCAGTGAGTAGTATGCCACATCGTTGTTCTTTTAAGCGTAGCTAACAGCAGTGTCTTGGCTAGAAAAAATAGACAAGTGGGGGGGGGGGGGGAAGCCACCTTGAAATATTCAGTAGGATTAGAATTGCATTTAACTAGAATGGTTACGTACAACAGAAAGGTGACACCGGGGGGGGGGGGGGGAATTACTTACTTTCCTGACCAAACCCAGGTATCTAGATTCAGAGAATGTAAGTCATTCATCCTTGTTTGCTGTTAAAACAAAGTTTAGTTAGGTAAATATGACAATGTAACCTGATTTTCAAAGACAGCAGAGCACTCGGTTCAGTCTGAGAATTCCTTACATGAGAAAACCTCTATTGTTTCAGTTAAGACTTTGTTCATTATAGATTAAAGGAAGATTGGAGAACGTGATTGATATATATGATATCTTGATATATCTTGATATATATGATATCTATAGCTATATATCTGCCTACCCCATTCAGCCTTCCCTCAGCCTGTGGCCAGAGCCTTTGGGTTGAGAGGAAAGACTGGATGAGGAACAGGAAGAACACCGGCTTCTCGTTCTGAATATTGGCCAGTCCACTGCAGTGCTCACAACATGAAGGAGAAAAAACCCTTGGTCATCAACCCATGGCCCTTTGTACCTGTAATGCTAAGCCACCGTGGTTAGCGTTGGGAAGTGAACCACAGTAGCTGAATTCGGACGACACATTAAGCAACTGGGGGGGGGGGGGGGGAACAATCGTCAGTTGTATTGACTATCATGTCGTCCGAATGCTGCCATAGTCAACTCAGCAATGATCCTAATCCACACCACGGTTGATTATTTATTACCATGTTGTGTGGGAAGTACCCCCTAGATGAACAACTGTAAAGTTGTTTATTACCCCACCATTGACTATCGTGTTGTCTGAATTCAGCCAGTGAGTTCGCGTGGTGGGAGAAAAACCTGACAATGGTGGCTAATTAACCACCCTCGATAACCTCCCCCTGCAGCAGGCCTTGGGACGGCTTATTGTATCATTTGATGGGATCTCCAGTGGTTAAAATGACTGTTCTGCATGAAAACGCAGTGGCTGTTGGCCGCCTAGACTGTCCGCCACTTCTGCCAACGCTCTAGGCATCACTGCCAGACTCTATGGTCACCGTCGCATAGTGACAGATGGAGCAGCCACCATGTCCGTTTTTCTAGTGCAAAGGCCGCTTGGCGGGAGGCCAGGGCAGTAGCTATGACACGTGGAACGGTAAGTAAACTGTGGCATGCCATGCAGGTCCTTGTCACGTGATGGGCACGTGTTATTTCCTACAACCCCCCCCCCCTCATAGTTCCCCTAACCACCCTCTGCCCCGGTTGTGTCTGAATAACGTTCATGTCTGCTGGCTGCATTCACGCTAGCAAGGAGTTATTAAATTACAGTTCATGTGTAAGAGATCACAGGAATTTCAGTAATCAACCTATATTTTCATAAGAACGTAAGATGTTCCCAGCTGGATCAGATCAAAGGCCTATGTAGTTCAGGTACCTCGTCTCCCAGTAGCCAAGCAGATGCCCCAATGGGAAGCCCACGGGCAAGACATGAAGGCAGCAGCTCTCTCCTGCTGTTGTTCCCTAGCAACTGGCATTCAAAGGCATATTGCCTCTGATCCCGGAGGCAGCACAGACACAGAAGCACTTGGGCTTATTTATTTGTTTGATTTGTACCCACCCTTTCTACCAAAAATGGCATTCAAAGTGGCTTCTTATCTTGCTAAATAAAATATGTACTTATTTTTTTTCTATTGCACTCTCATCGCTGGTACACCAGTTAGTCATTAGGTCTTCAGTACCTAAAATCCAAAATCTCCTGCCCAGAAGAGCAACCAGCACAACTGTGATATGTGTATGCTTGTAAGATGAACATATTATGTGTGTGCTATCTGTGGATTGCCTCTTCTCTGATGTTACTGACAAGTAACCAGAGTGGTGTAGTGGCTGAAGTGTTGGACTGGGAGTTGGGAGATCCGGGTTCTAGTCCCCACTTGGCCATAGAAACCCACTGGGTGACTTTGGGCCAGAGACTCTCAGCCCAACCTACCTCACAGGGTTGTTGTTGTGAGGATAAAATGGAGATGGGAGGAGGATTATGTACACCGCCTTGGGTTCCTTGGAGGAAAAAAGGTGGGATATAAATGCAATAATAATAAAGAGCACAAACTTCCCATCACATGACTTTGTGGGTTTGGAGCTTTGTTAGTTCAGTAAAGGGCTTGCTCACTTTACAGCGAACTTAGTGTCATAGAATAGTAGAGTTGGAAGGGGCCTATACGGCCATCCAGTCCAATCTCCTGCTCAATGCAGGAATCCACCTTAAAGCATCCCTGACAGATGGCTGTCCAGCTGCCTCTTGAAGGCCTCTAATGTGGGAGAGCCCACAACCCCCCTAGGTCATGGGTTCCATTGTCGTATTGCTTTAACAGTCAGGAATCTGGCTTCCTATAACTTGAGCCCATTATTCCGTGTCCTGCACTCTGGGATGATGGAGAAGAGATCCTGGCACTCCTCTGTGTGACAACCTTTCAAGTATTTGAAGAGTGCTATCATGTCTCCCTTGAATCTTCTCTTCCCAAAGCTAAACATGCCCAATTCTTTCAGTCTCTACTCATAGGGCTTTGTTTCCAGACCCCTGATCATCCTTGTTGCCCTCCTCTGAACACGCTCCAGCAATACCCAAGATGAGGCCTAACCAGTGCCGAATAGAGGGGAATGAGTACCTCGCGCGATTTGGAAGCTATACTTCTATTAATGCAGCCCAAAATAGCATTTGCTTTTTTTGCAGCCACATCACACTGTTGGCTCAACTTACTTTTGAAACCTTCTGTAAAATGGGGGGGGGGGGGAAGAATGAATGAATTAATAAATGAACGTAGCACAAAGCTACTCCTTTCCTCACAGCAGTGCCTTGGCATTTCAAGAAAATTCTCCTAGTTATTTTTCTTTCAAAGTTCTTAATCCAGCACTAAAGCCCACTGCTTCCCCTACATTTGAAAAATGTTAAAATAAATACAAACCAAAACTCGTCCTCCAAAGACGTAACCTTCATTTCCTAGGACTGCACACGAATGAGCTGCTCGAGGCTGAGGTGGAACTCCTCGCTGCAAATGAATAGGAAAATGCAAAAGAATTCAATGCTCCCAACAATCCAAGAGGTTTTTAAAGGAAATGCGAGGTTGTGTCTGGAATGTATTTAGGTGATAACTAAATGGGCAGCTGCACAAATGTGCCAAAGTGAACCCAAAGTTCAAATAGCACTTACTTTAATTGTTGGCTGATACCAAGTTTGCGTAGTTGTATCAAAAACATGAACGTCATTGTGCCATCCCCAGAATACCTGACCTTCCTAAAAGGGGGGGGGGGAACCCATAAATGGTAGGTTAAAAATAATAAAAGATAGCAACGAAAGCTTTGATAATATTTCATCAAACACAGGGTCTTCTTTATTTGAAACAGTAACAGATCCCTTACCCAAAATGCATCATGAACATCAAAACAGTCACTCAGCTCACTTTGCTTCCGACAGCCATAGCCACCAAAATAGATAAGCCTGAGAAGATTAGAATTAAAATTACCGATTGCTTTTCTTGCCACTGCACCTAAGATGTCTTTTAATTCTGCCTTATCTCCACTAGACTTCTTTAACCCCACCTACAATCACTGATTGTATTCTCCTTGTGTGCACCCTTCACCCTACATGTGCAAAGAGTCACTGGATCAGGTCTTTTCACTTTAAAAGTTTATGTCACCAATGCTCTGTGATATTGCAGTGATTGTCATGTAATAATATTTCAACATTATCTTGGTCCACACATCTACTGTTACCATGCCTCACACGTAACTTAAGGAGTGTTGATATCAACATAATTTCCATTATATAAGTGAGAGAAGAGAAGCACAGTAAATTAAGAGAACAGACAAAGGTCATCAAGCTGCACAAAATTACGAGTTGATCTGTTCACAAGGTCACGCCACCTCCCCAGTTGTGAAATTCCCCCATGACAATTACCTGTCTTTATACACCCAGCAGGCAAGTTTGTCACGTGGTGTAGGAGGCTGACCTTTAAAGTCTGTGATTTTTTTCCATAAATAGGTTCCATTTCTTGTTCGCAAATTAACATAATAGAGCTTAAAAGGAAATTAGAACACTTTCAACACTATTGCAACATACAGCAATATACAGCACTGAAGTGGCAATTGGTAGAAGTGGTTACTGTTGACAACACATTCATTTACTGTTTTACAAGAAAAGGTCTGAATCCTGTTACTTCAATGTTGTAAATGCAGTTCATTGCTAACAACTAGAAGTACTTCTCTTGTTATGGAGGGCTTTTGTACCGTGCTTAAATACTGCCTTTGAATTGAGGCCAAGGTGAGCTTTTAGCCATGAAGATGCTTATGCTTTCAACCCCTTACTAGTCCCATTAAAGTGGAGCTGATTTCAGCTTCAAGGCCCAAAGCTTAAACAGAAGATTGAAATGGAAGGCCAACTCTATTCCCACTGGCGAAGAGAGGACTCACTGCAGGGACTTGTGGGATCAGCTTGCCAGTCCCATTCACTTCAGCGGGAACCATGTGTTCTCGTTTTAACTGTTGGGAATCAGGCTGCCTAACATTTATTTAAATTCATTTATTTAAAATTACTTTTAGGTTGTCTTTAAGGGTAAAAACAAACAAAACACCCATTGGGTGATCAAGCACTTGGGCACTGCCAGGACAACTCTTTGGGCCCTGGTCACAGTCTTCCCCAACCTGGTACCCTTGAGATGTGCCAGACTACAAGTCCCACCATGCCCAGCCAGCATGGTCATGGCTATGCTGGCTAGGAGTTATGGGAGTTGTAGTCCAGCACCTTGGCGAACACAATGTTAGGGAAAGCAGCTTTAAAGCTATATCTGTGCTAAAACAAAAATCTTGCTCCTGAGATTTCTTGATCAATACAGATGCTCACTATTTTATGATTTCATCCTTAACAGACTTGGTCATTCAGTTAAAAGGTTTCTAAAAATGAAAGGATCCAGTACCCCATTGCTGTATCCTTTGTCATCGCATCCACCGAAGATATATAGCTTCCCACTAATGAAAGCACCACAACTTCCAGACATGGATGGAGGTAACTCCCCTTCCATGAGGTGCATCGACCTGCAATTCAGCAAACACATAGAATCCCATAATTTTGCAATTAAGTCAGGCAGGAATGTATCCAGCAAGTGAAAATCAAAGTTCTGTTATTTTCCACTGCTCAAAAGAACCTGCCTGTCACTTCAGAAGCAGACAAATAGACTGGAAACAACAGTGACTGTCTCATTGGGTAAGAGCTCTGAGATGGTTTGCCTTATCCCTAGTCAAGAACACAACCTATTGATCACAGCAGTACACTAAACAGGAAGGGAGAAATACAGATACCCATTTTCAAATACAATACGATCCATTAAAAATCACCGGGATTCACCTTTACATACAGAATTTATGATCAGGGTATTAGGCTCATGTTTTTTTCATACCAAGTGTTATAAAAAGAGAACAAGAGCTATAAGAGATCCAATTAAAATAATACTATTTGCATCAGGTACTAGAGCCTGTAATGTTTCACAAGAACTCGTGAAAATTTAACAATAAATGATGTGACTTACCATAATCCACTGTCAATTTCATAGATCCAAAGCTCATCATTAGGTAAGTAAACTTCATTTTCTTCAATTGACTACCCAAAAAAAGGCATACAAATATTTCATCATTTCCACTGAACGTCTTTGCTTTCTACCAACTTTTCATTTCCAATTCTAGCTCGTCAAGTGGTGCTTGGCAATAATACAGCCCACGCATGCCATTCTGTCTATGGCCCCCTCTACAAGATTTCGCTTTGACGCGCCCGGTTGCCTGATTATGCGCATCTCCTGACAATCGCTAATACCTATATACGAGAGTTGAAGCACATTACTGGCTGTATGAAACTTGCTTTAAAGTTATGCATGCAAATGTTGCTGAAAGTAATGCGCTTTGTCCTGGAAAACTGTCCAAACAGGTTTTGCACCCTTTATTCTCCCCGCCTACCAGAATCTCCCTAGGTTACCTGCCGGGAATGATGTGGTTAACGTGTTTGGCTATCTCTCTCCCCTCCAATTTTGCTGCCAGCTGAAGTTGTCCCCCTCCCAGAACTGCTTAGGAGTAAATGGGAATGTGCCCCATAAGTTTCCCCTCCAGCACCCTTTGAAAACTTATTTTTAGTCAGGGCTGCCTCTCTCACCCCCCCCCCCCCTCCTCCCGATTTCCATTTCAAGTGAACTGCTCAGGAGTAAATGGAAATGTGCCTCATACACACACACACACCGCAAAACAGACAGGGGGATGCTGCTTTGTTCCTTCCCGCTCCTCTTCCCAGCGAGCTCAACCGTTGTAAAACATACATACACACACACACACAGCTCATGTCAGGAACCCAGCAAGAAGCGAGGGGACGATATGTCTAAGCTGATAGCTAATTATACGCACATCTGCACATCCTTCCTACCCCCTTTACTTCTCATGAAACCACCTCCATCTGGCCCCGTGTCTCCATGAACGAAATATTCCATCAGGAGAGTTAAAATAAACTTTATTTTCAGTTCACATTGGGTCTCGTCTTCCTGGAGCTTCCACCCAGAGAAACGGAGAACAAGGAGGAAGTTGCCAGGAGGAGACAGGAAATAAAACTAAATGAAAAAGTGGGAGGTTTTCCCAGCAAAGGGGCAGTTCTATGCATGACATCAGGACCATCTGATCATTAATGCGTCTCCTCACAAAATTGTTTACATGGACATAAGGCGCTCTTACTCTCGCAGTAAATTAAAAGTCGCTATTTAACACGCATTCGAAAATGCGAATAATCGGAAACAAAACACGCCTGGTCCCGATTTGCGTTCCGCTCTTGTAGAGGTAAATTTGGTAATGCGCCTTGAAAGAGCTTTAAATCGCTCTTGTAGAGGCACCCCATATATCAAGGAGATTTCTTAGCTACCTATTATCGGCTGAACCCAAGAATTCCACATGAGTGTCCTGGGGAAAAAGAAATCATGGTTGACTCAGCAGCAGAAGTAGACACTGTGGCTCAATTCGGATGACACAATAAACAACTGGTGTGGGGGAAACAATCGTCAGTTGTTTTGACTATTGTGTCATCCGAATGCTGCCATAGTCAACTCAGCGCTGATCCTAATCCACACCACAGTTGATTATTTATTACCATGTTGAGTGGGGAGTACCCCCTAGTTGAACAACTGTAAAGTTGTTTATTACCCCACCATTGACTATCGTGTCGTCCGAATTGAGCCAGGCAGTGACTTCACAGATCCAAAGCAATTAACAGCACAATCCTATCCATGTCTACTCAGAAGTAAGTTGCAATGCAGTAAATGGGATAAACTCCCAGTTAAATGGCTATAGGATTGCATTAAAAGTATTATAAAAATTTTGAAGAAAGAATAAGAAAATTATTAGTAGTGATCAAGAACCTCAGTGAATCTCAGGCACTTAAAAACCTGGACGATATGCTATCTTAATTGGAGCATTTAATTCCTGATTTTATAGCCTGGTTGATCTAGGCCATTTAGGATTGTGGGAGTGGGTGAATGAAATCTACGCAGGATGGTGTGCAAATTATTTTGTTTTAGGATTATGCCAACTCACGAGTTTAGCACAAGAAACAGTCATCACACTTTCCTTATTCCTTTTCTGTGGCTTCTTAGCTGTGTTGTATCAGGAAGGTGTCCTTGTGCAACATCTACACAGATCTAAGGATCCATGGAATTCTTTTGAACACTGGAGTGTATATGAATTTCAATATTTCTTCCCATGTCCCACCCTAGTCTGCCTTCAAGACACTCTCTCAGAGGAATCTTGAAGCTGGGTGAGAACACTGCGAAAGGGTGTCCATGTGACTGCAACAGCACCCCTCGAAGGTGGTAGCACAGCCAGAGGAGAGAAATCAAGCTGAGAATTAATCCTGTTAGTACAGAATCTCCTGGAAAAAAACAATGAAACTTTGCAGATGGGAAGAGATGATTGTTGTCAGAGGTCTCTTATCTGGAAATATTGCCTCTTATTCCAAAAAAAGCAGACCCCCCCCCAAGAGATGGCACCAGATGTCTCTCATTCCACAAGAATCACAGTGACAATGTTGCTCTGGTTTTGTTTTTTTTAAGATCACCTGTCAGCCTTTGAAGTGCAATGGTTCTGGCTTCCAAATATTGATAAAAAAAGGGAAATGTTGGGGTTATACAAACCTAACAAGAAGAATAGGGGTCTGGGAAAGAGATGTATTCCTTGCGTTCCCCTTTTCCTGAAAGGTGGGAAATCCCAGGTAGCCTATACAGCCACAGCCTATTTTCCCAACCTGGTAAGCCCCAGACATGCTAGACTAGAACTCACATCATTCCCCAGCCAGCCTACACATCTGGAGAGCACTTGGTTGGGGAAAGCTTGCTTATGAGGAGAAACTACAGCCGTGTTAAGGTGTCTCAGTAATAAACTATTTATTTACAGATACAGAGATAATGGTGATGAAAACATCACTCAGTATAGCAGGAAATGTATTGACCATGTATTCTGACTATGATAACTACACATTTTCACCTAAACATCCAGGTTTTTGGAAGGAGCAAGTTATTAAAGGGGAATGAATTAACTGTTTTATTTATTTATTTTATTTTAAAGATTTTTAACTCAGCTTTCAAGAAGCACAGATCTCACATGCTGGCTTACCAGATTGTAAAACACATGAAAACATCATTATGTTTTTTTAAAAAAAAACAGCAGCAGTCAAAAGTTTTCTCAAGGACCAAATGAAGACTGGAATAAATGTGTTTTCAAATGGTACCTCCTCCCACAAAGCCAGCAGTGATGAGACCGTATGTATCTCGCTAACAAGGGGGTTCCAAAGGATTTCAACTTTTAGAACTGCATGGGAAAACTCAGGGTTTGCCCCCACAAACATTTCAGCATGTGGTGGATTGCCCTGTGACCTGGCATGAGGTGATTTACATTTTAAGGATTAAGGTCTGGTTTACACATGCATCAGCATATAGAATGGACTGTTCAGACTGCAGATAGGGATATCATTTTTGAATGCCCCCGTATTTAAAAAGAAACACAAAAAACTCCTCGCAAGCAGAAAACTAGCAAAGCAAAGAACGGGCTGGCCTAGAACCTCTCTGATGTGCTAATTGTTTCCTTGTGGGCAATTTCTTCAACAAGGGGAAACATTTAAAAATGGCATCACCATTTTCTCTTTTCCCAGGCATTTAACAGCGTACGCTGAGAGTTTTGTTGTTGTTGTTTGACCCAGAATAGTTATTTTAAATGGATATTGTATTTATAATGTTTTTATGCTTTTTAAATTTTGTATATCGGTTTTTAATGTTCAATGTTTTTAATTTTTGTAAACCGCCCAGAGAGCTTCAGCTATAGGGCGGTATATAAATGCTTTGGCCTTTCCTCAGCCATCACTGAGTGGCAGCCATGAAATAAAGAAGAGCCACTTAGGGTGGCAAGCCTGCTTAAACAGAACCAAGTCCTACAGCACGGCTGGCTGGAGAATGCTGGAAGTTGTAGGGCTTTTTTCTAACGATATAGAAATATAACAAATAAATAAAATAAACAGGCATAGGATTGCATGCTTAATGTGTTTTTTGACCAAGAGTTATTATTCTGAATTAATTGTTCTAGACTGCACAGTTTTGAGGTTGTGAATGATGAGGCATGATGACTGACCGACCCACCCCTCTTCTTTTTCTGCCTGGCTTCTGTATTTTTAATAGATGTGTAAAAGGGGGAGTTTTAGTACCATCGGGTTGCCCCGAATTGCCTTGAGAGCAAGCAAAAATTCCAGGCAAAGATTTCTTCCAGCAAGAAGGTGAGGCAATGTAGAAGCTAAACACGATAAATTTTTGTCTGCCATGTAGCTGTTTAGAGTTCTTTGCTACCTTTGTCTCCTACCCCTCCTCCGAGGCACTCAGGGTACATGATCCCAATCCCAAATGTTATTTTTGCACTGTGAAGTGGTGCAACTGGCACAGGATCAGCCATGGATTCAGCTTTGTGATTCGGTGAGAATTTGCCCCCAGGGCCTATTCTGTCCACAAGCACACTGGGCTGACAGGTGATGTGGCGGTTTCAGTGCCCTTAGAACCACTGGGAAAAAGAAAGTTTCAGACAATAGGCAATATCCAACATAAAGTAGACTAACTTTAGTCATGCCCATATTAAGTCTCATTCATTTAAATAGCCTGGTTCACATGAATCAACAACCCAGAATATGAGTTCCCATTAAGTGCAAACCCTGCACTATTAACCACGAATAACCCAGGAAGAGAGCCCATGGTTTGTGGTTGGGTTGTGAGCTCTGGGCTGTTCATAGTTAACTCCAGTTAGACCACAGTGCAGGGTTCACACATAACAACAACCCTTGATTCAATGATAACCCACGATTAGAAAACCAGATCAATGGATGTACTCTATGTAGGGCTTATATGGGATTTTTATGAAAACGTTTAAACAGCTGGATTTTATATTTTTAAAAACGAAGATCAGCAATTGCCTGAATTTGAAAGCTGGTACATTTTTTCTGATATTTTGAGTTCTAGGCTGACCATATGAAAAGGAGGACAGGGCTCATGTAACTTTAACAGTTGTAGAGAAAAGGGAATTTCAGCAGGTGTCATTTGTATGCAATTAGTTCCTGGTGAAATTCCCTTTTCTCTACAACTGTTAAAGTTACATGAGCCCTGTCCTCCTTTTCAAATGGTCAGCCTAGAGTTGGCCTAACAAAAATACTATTCACTGTATGGTTTCAGATATTATTAAAGCTCCTGAGGGTGGGGGTGGGGGGTGGGGTGAGGGCTGACGGTTGGGACTCGAGGACCCAGCAACCAATCAGCGACCGAGCTGAGACAGGCACCCACCACCCCGCCTCCCTCCCCCGCCGCATCGCGCGCCGTCGCGCTCTTTTCCCGCCTTCCTCGCACCTGAGGCGGGGGCGCCTCTCCAGCCGGCGCCTCAGCGCGCGGCCGGGTGGGATGGGCGGCTTCCACTCTCCCACCCCTGGGGTCTCCCCTCCGTCGCCCGCTGGCCGCCTTCTTGCCTTCCTTACCACGTATCCCCCCCACACATAAAGGCAGTTCCCATCCACCACGGCGCAATGCCCGCTCCGTTCCTCGGCCACGGAGAATGACTCAGGCAAGGGAGGAAGAGGAGGACCCGCCGCCATCTTAACGCGAGGAGGAGAAAGAGGAACTGGCGCGGCCGACGTCGACACCGTCCCGTCAGCAGCCGCGCTCCGGCTCTGCCGCCGCCTTGCGAGCGCACGCCGGGCTCGGGCACGCTCCTCTCGCTCTCCCTCTGCCTGCCGTTGGCTGGGAAGCGCCCAGGCAGACGGACAGGGCTACGCTGAGGCGGAGGAGCCCGAGACACGGAGGGGAGGAGCGGCGGCGGCGGAGCCTCTCCCCCTTCGCGGATGCGCAGGGCTCCCTGCCTGGAGGGATCCTTCGGCTGCAATGTTATGTGCGCTTACTTGGGAGTAAGCCCCACGGAACTCAGTGGGGCTCACTTCTGCCTAGACATGCCTAGGATTGCACTGTTAAACACCCATGCATTTAAGGCACAATCCTCTATGCCTGTTTAAGACAGAAAAAGCCCTACAAATGTAGGGATTCTTTTAACGTCTAAACAGGCATAAGATTGCGCCCTTACGGGTGGAAAGGCAAGAAGAGTATTTAATTTATTTCGTTTCTATGCCGCCCAATAGCGGAAGCTCTCTGGGCAGTTCACAAATGTATAATATAAAAGCTTAAAATCAAAATATAAAACCACGATACAAAAGGAGGGGCAAATAAAATATTGTGTCTATTTGATTTATATTCCATCTTTCTACCAAAAAAAGGGGGGAAAGCTGCTCAAGGTGGCTAACAGTAGTAGTAGTAGTAATAATAATAATAATAATATACCATATTTATTTCTTACCCGCCTTTCTCTTTGGATCGAGGCAGGGAACATTAGTACAATACAATATAGATCAAATACATAAAGTTAATTAAAAGAGCATATAAAGCAATCAAGACATCTTTAAATTATTGGGTTAATATTCATCTGGGTAGGCCTGCCGGAAGAGGCTAGTCTTTATAGCTGTTTTATTTATTTTTTATTACATTTATATACCGCCCCATAGGCGAAGCTCTTTGGGTGGTTTACAAAAATTAAAAACATTGAACATTTAAAAACCAATGTACAAAAATTAAAACCATAAAAGCTTTAAAACAAACTACATATTTAAGCTTGGAGCGTTGAGCTGACGAATCTCTGGCAGGCCACTCCAAAGTCTGGGGGCGACAGAAGAAAAGATACTCTGGTTAACAGTTGTCAGCCTAGTTTTGGCCGACTGAAGTAAGCTCTGCCAAATAAAACCAAGATCGCAATAAATTTAGTTAAAACAATCCTAAAAGCCAAATACATTAAATAATTTGGGTATTTAATTTGGGTATTAAATTTATTTACATATATTTATGCTTATACCATTAAAAGGATTCCAAGAGCCGCTGACTGACGCTCCTCTCCCTCAAATGTTTCTTCCATTCAAGTTATTCATGACAGAAAATTTGTAAATTACAGAAAGTACTTGTGCCTGAGCTTGTATTCCTCTTCCCTCTTCGTTCTTTTTTTCTTTTTTCGTTCAGTGTTTTGTCTTTTAGACTTAAATTTGCAGACAAGGATTGTCTTGGTCAGTATCCAGCAGTAGTCCTACTAAGATTAGGTCCGTTCACTTAGTACCATTGGACACTGCCCCTTGTTTTAAATCTGTGTACAGAACTTAGTACATTTTAGCTGCTTTATAAATTATTAATAAAAAAGCAGCAGAACATGGGACCCCCACATCCAGAGATATCCATACAGATGCAGTAAGCCTATATACAGCAGTTACTGGGGAACATAGGGCGGGAGGGTGCTGCTGTGCTGTGTCCTGCTTGTGGGTCCCTGGTTGGTGATTGGGAACAGGGTACTGGACTGGATGGACCCTTGGTCTGGTCCAGCAGGGCTCTTACATCATATCAAGCTACCAAAAAGCTAGGCAAAGTAACACGGGGGGCTGAAAAGATAACATTAATGCTAGCTGGGCCTCGCTACGAGTGTATATCTTGTCCCAAGCGTGAAGGTACATGAGTCGTTCATGCCACATAACATTCTGTGGTTGTCCCCTGTGATAATAGCCGGGGAAGAAATTTACCATGCCGCCACCCCTGGGCTTGAACCCACAGGCTCCAGAATGAATTAGCCTGACAATATGACTGGATGCTTAAAGAGCATTGGGATCTGTGTTAAATTATCTTAAGTATAAACGCTTCCATGGTGGAAAAAAAACTTCAGAAAAATTGTCATTTTATTTTTTTATGCTGGTTTTCCATAGAAAGGATGCTTAAAAGTGCCTCACAGCAGTAGTTAAAGAAAACAATCAGTACAAAATATCAAACAGCAACAATGTATACATTTATAAATAGTATCACACACATTTCATGAATAATAACGTACCCACATTAGCTAGGTAACAAAATGACATTTCAATTAATTTATTCCTAAAACATATTTTAAAAACATTAAAAAAGCTAAATTCCTTTAATAAAAGAACAATGACTGCAACAATATCCACGTTTAGCTAACAAACATAGCACTAACCCATATCAATAAAATAGCAGCAGAAAAGTACACACCTGTAAAGCCATATTTGCATTACCTGTCATGCAAACACATCTATTGAAACCGGAATTATTTTCAGGGATTACATCTTTTTCCAGCTTGCGGTTGTTCGCATCGGGTCCAAAGCTTCACATGTAAGATTTCTGGACAGGCAGAAATTCCACAGGCTAAGCTTTTCCCGCATGAAGGTCTGGGTTGCTCGATCCTCCGAAGAGGAACGTGTTACGCAGTGCAATCCTATGCGTGTTTACTCAGACATAAATTGTAGTGCGCTTCGTTGCTCCCTAGTAAGTTTAGGATTGCAAACTGCACTGCATTTTTTGTCAAGCATATGCATTAAAAGTGGCTGGATCAGCCCACACTCCTCCCTGCACGTCTTGATTCATACCAAGTGGCCCAAAAGTAGGTATACAGTATATTTGCATTTTATTACATTGTTTATTACATTTACATTTGTTTAACACTGTTTAATCTCATAAATGCTCGAAATGTATTCCATCAACGTTGCAACATTCCTCGAACCTGTTCAAAACACTGTGACATACAGTATGACACAAATTCCGGTCTGCATCAATGTCCATAAATGCTTCCGAGATGAACTCTTTTAATTCGTTCACTGTCTGGGAATTCCTCTCAAAAATCTTATTCTTTACTATGCCCCCCCAAAAGAAGTCCATTGGTGTTAAGTCAGGTGAACACGGCGGCTATTCAATGCTGCCACGTCATCCGATCCAATGCTGTGGGAAGGTGTTGTCAAGATAGTCCCTTACTGCAGAAGCATAATGAGGAGGTGCCCCATCTTGTTAGAAGAGCAGTTCGGCAAAGTTAGCCCTGGTTCTGAGTTGTGGCACTACCATGTCATGTAACATGTTTAGGTAATTGTCACTATCCACAGTTGTATGGAAGAAAACCGGTCCTACAACACCTTCGCTGGACAGTGCACCCCACACTGTGACGCCTGGCTGGTTCAGTTGAGATATGATAGTCAAATGTGGATGTTCATCTGCCCAATAGACGCAGTTATGCCTGTTCACGTGGCCTGACAACTTGAAAGAAGTCTCATCTGACCAGATGATCTTATCAAGAAGGTCTGGTTCGTTAGAGATTTGATTACGCATCATCTCACAGAATTGCAACCGACGGTCTGGGTCGTCCTCCAGAAGACCATGTAACAGTCTTGGACGGTAGGGCTTCAATTTCAATTTACACATTAAGCGTTGCAAGGACGTTCTAGGTATGGATAGCTGCTTAGATGCACATCGTGTGGACTTTTTCAGACTGTTCACAAATGTCAGAGTGACTCTCATCTCATTTTCCTCTGACATAGATGTCCTAGGATGTCCTAGGACATCCAGATTTCGGTGCATTAGCCACTGCACCTGTTGCTTCAAATTTATCTCTAAGACAATAAATTGTCAGACGTGTTGGTGGAGGAGTGTCAGATGCTTCTTGCCACGCTGTGTGCACCCGCTTGGCATTTTCAGTCTTCCAATACTGCTTTAGAATCCACTTTCTTTGTTCTTGACTCAAGTTCGCTGCCATCATTCACAATATCAGTAAAAAAAAAAAACTAAAAAGCTAAACAACTGTACCTACTTTTGGCCCTCACTCTCCACACCTGTCACCACCTGTCACTCCACACACACACACATCTTCTACTCACACATTCTCTCCCCCTCCCATCAATGTTCTTAACCATATACCTACTTTTGGGCCACCCAGAATAAAGAGTGGATCAGCCCACACTCCTCCCTGCACGTATTGATTCATAAAAAGAGTGGATCTGCCCACACGCCTCCCTGCACCTATCGATTCATAAAAACGCTGGTTTACAAAGTCTCTGAGCGACTCCAGACGACGGACAAAGGACATGTGTGGACGAAGTGAAAGATTCTACAACTCAGAAGTAACTCTCCCACCCCCAAGTTCAATGGGACTTTCCACACAGAAGTGCACAGGACTAATTGCAATCTTATTGAACTTGATAAGGCTTTTTTTCCCAGGGGTGTAGCTGCATTAGTCCATTGCTGACTGGGGATGATGGGAGTTGTAGTGCCAACTCTTCCGGTTGGGGAAGGCTGCAATAGGGAGCCAAGCCCCACTGAACACACAGTTTTAGTAGTCAAGGCGCATTGCGCCCCTCTACAAGAAATAACCAAAAGGTTAAGGTTTACAATTTTTTTAAAAATATATATTTTATATAAATATGTCCACAATCAATTGGAGCAATTGCTATACACATTCAAATTTCTCTACAGTGTTGATCAAGCGAATTGCTCTACAAATTAATGAAGGAGGCAGGCCAAATGCGTTTCGACGTTTTGAGTCTTCTTCAGTGGCCTGTAATTACTAAAACAAACATACAAACACTAATGAAAAAATACACTATCAGATTACAGGATACTGGTCATACTATTCTTTTATGTACTATGTATGTATTTATACAATAGTGAATATATCTCCCAACCATAACCTGCATATACAGAAATATAAATATATATATACAAATGAAGATAAGTAGGTGTTATTACCCAGCACAAGCTGATGCAGTAATTCAAATGTTTAAAGATGTAAGTATCCGGACACGGGGGCTGCCTGACAATATCCTGAAAGCAGGAGGAATTGTATCACTCCCCCAGACCAGCAAAGCCTGCAAATAGTAAATTGAAATATTTCTATCTGTGCTGAATGCTTTCCCAGTCAACAAGTAAAATAAATACACTAGGAATGTAAGATATTTTTGTCTACATACCTACAGCAAGTGCTTGCAAAATAATCCTGACCTCCGTTTCCCAAAGTCAAATGCCGTGATCTAAGCCACGTTATTCAGGGGAAGTTTTATATGTTCCTGTTGCAGGGGCTGATAGTAATTAACCACACCGGCTAGCTATACTGTATACTGCCTGTACTTACAAGAAGATTTCAATTAACCAAGTAGAGCCTGTAATCAGAACCATGATGCACTAAAGATAATTTGTATGTTTGTTTTAGTAATTACAGGCCACTGAAGAAGACTCAAAACGTCGAAACGCGTTTGGCCTGCCTCCTTCATTAATTTGTAGAGCAATTTGCTTGATCAACGCTGTAGAGAAATTTGAATGTGTATAGCAATTGCTCTAATTGATTGTGGACATATTTATATATAATATATATATTTTTTTAAAAATTGTAAACCTTAACCTTTTGGTTATTTCTTGTTTGTGGTTTTTGGTTAAGGCTAGCACCTTGTTTTGTCTTTTGCATTGCGCCCCCCTGACAGACCTTTATCTCTCCCCTCAGAAAAAGAGGGGAGAGATAAAAGGCCAGACTGCCAGCCACGCTTTTCTAGAAAAGGGCCGGCCGGGTCGCCCCGTCCGTCCCCTCGCCTGGGCGGGGTTGTGGGTCGCGGCAGGGCAGGGCGGGGCGGGGCGGGAGGCGGGCAGCGCGGTAGTGGCGCGAACCGTTCAAGATGGCCGCGGAAAAGCTGAGGAGGAAAGTGAGCGCGGCGTTCAAGATGCACGGCCTGCTTCTCCGCGCGTGAGTAGCAGGAGGCGGCGGCGGCGGCGGCGGCGGCGGCGGCTGGCTGACTGGGGTGCCCTGAAGCGCTTTCCCGCCACCCCCGCGCGCTTTCCCTCAGCAGAAGGCGCCCTGCCTCTGAGGCGGCCGGGATGGTGTCATGCGGGAAGACGGAGGACAAGGGTGGAAGGAGTACGGACACGCACAACATTCCCACGGCGTTTTGGCCTCAATGCCGGGCCCTTGCAACGCGACCTTAGGCACATCTCAGCAGAAAGACATTCTTATTAGCCGCAAAAGGCCTTGTGCCTCCTTCAAGACTTAACACATTTATTCAGATATAAGCTTCTAGAGAGGCAGTGTGGTATAGTGGTTGGAGCGTTGGGCTGGGACTAGAGAGAGCTGGGTTCTAGTGCTGACAGGGCCATGAAGCCCACAGGGTGGCTTTGAGACACTCGCTGACAATCAGCCTAACCTATTTTACAGGGTGTTGGTTGTGAGGGAAAAAATGGTCAGGGTGGACCATGTCAGCTGCTTTGGGTTCCTTGCAAGAGGAGAAAAAGTTGGGATAGAAGTGTCATTATATATATATATATATATATATATATATATATATGTGGATTGTAGCCCACTTCATCAGGTGCAACAGCGGACAGTGTTTATGAAAGCATATCTTTAAGTCCCCTATACACACTCCTATACATGCGTAGACCGAAGAAAAACCCTACAACTCCTAGTATTTTGCAGCCAGCAATAGACTAAAATGTCTATGGCTCTGGAAAAAGCTGTAGACATCTGTGATTAAATCCAACTGGATTGATGCAGCTCAGTTCTTAATTGACATATATTTGATTGCATTCCTTAAGATGTCCTGACTCCCTGAGCATAACGACTTCCTTTTCCAACAGCACAATCTCTAAGCATGTTTACTCAGACTTAAACCCTTCTAAATTGAATGGGTTGTGATGTAAATATGTTTAGGAGTATAGCCTTTTGTTATATCTATAATAACATATGCTACTGTACCTCAACAGGTACAGAGAATGGAGATGCTCAGGCCTCTTTTGATGAGATAATAGCTGCAATCCTGTTTATTTATGATTACATTTATATTCCACTTAATTTCCTAATTTAGACAGAAAAAAGTCCTACAACTCCCAGCATTCACCAGTGTCAAGGATAAAAATCCACTTTGGTTGTAAGGCAACTCTGTTTTATTGAGCATAATACAGCTGTATGGAGAAAGTCCTACAGACAAAGAATTTCTCAACTGGCAGTGTGAAAAGCAGATATATTTATATACAGTAGCAACTTTAGCAGTTGGCAACATTTTAAAGCAAAACAAAGATAGATCAAAGAAAACTTCTTCATTATACCTTATCAACAGGTGGCACATAACTCTTCTAGCAATGTCAGATTGACCTGGATGGTCAATCCTCCTTATCAAGCTAGTTTATTTGTCTTTACAATTAGAAATTCCAATTAAGCAGTTTCAGTATTACAGCACATTCAGGCACATACATCATTCCAATCCCATCACGCAGTTCACTTGCAAGAACCACACTACATACAGCTGCCTACATACAGAGCAGGCATATCAAGGGTCATGGCCTTGCTTTCTCACCAGCCAACTATGTAGTACCCTAAATGAGTTCTGTAGAGTAGGAGTGGGCAACACATGACCTGTGGGATGCATGAGGCCGCCAAGGCCATTGATCTGCAACCTCTGTGTTCCTCTCCAGCTGCTGACTCTGAAAGCACCAACAGCAGGCTCCGTCCAGCCCATCAAACAGCAGTTGGGCAGGCAGGTGGGAGCCCTGATGCAGGGGGAAAGGGATATGCAGGGGATGACTCTCCATGCGCCCTCTTTTCCTGGAGAATCCCTGCGATGGGGGTGAGATTAAAGCCTGTTTCCCACCATAGTGATCTCCAACAGCAAGCCTTTAACCTTGTCCCAGAACTCTGGAAGGCAATAGCCAAGCTGTCTTCTGCTGTTAACCAGTTGCATCTCCACCCATCTTGCATTTAAAATTATACTACTTCTAGAGCAGGGGTGGGAAACTTCTCTTGGATCGAAGGCCAGGTTATCTGAAAGACTGTATTCTCCCTTACAAGCCTGCCCAGGCTTTGAGATCTTCAGGGGAAGCCCTTTTCTCAGTCCTACCACCTTCACAGGCACACCTGGTGGGAACGCGGGAGAGGGCCTTCTCAGTGGCTGCTCCAGTGCTCTGGAACTCCCTTCCCAGGTTTGTGGCCATGTGCCGGCATCATATGAGTGCATATAAAGATTCTTTTTGAGGTGTTCTGAATTTCCGTAACTAGCCTTGGCTAACCATTTTCTTCTTTTTTCTTTAATCAGTGAGTCTACTAAGTACCTGGCCGAAGTTCTTGAAACAGTTAATGAAGTGGAACTTGAAGATATGATAGAAAATATAATTGATTCTGTTGAAAAACAGCCGTGTAAGTAGATATTTGATTTTCTTAGATGGTTTGAGGAGAATTTTTTAAAAAATTGTTATGAGTTTTGGTGGCAGTTTAGTATAGCTGTAGTGTTCTTGAGAGACAGCATGTTAATGCTTTGGATGAGGAGGTGCAGGAAATACTTATCAAAATGGCAGATGACACAAAGTTGGGTGGGATCGCTAATACCCTGGAAGACAGAAACAAACTTCAAAGTGATCTTGATAGACTGGATTGCTGGGCTGAAAACAACAGAATGAAATTTAATAGGGATAAATGCCAAGTTCTACACCTAGGACAAAGAAACCAATGCACAGTTACAAAATGGGGGATACTTGGCTAATCAATACAACAAGCGAGAAGGATCTTGGAATTATTGTAGATCACAAGCTGAATATGAGCCAACAGTGTGATGTGGCTGCAAAAAAGCAAATGCTATTTTGGGCTGCATTAATAGAAGTATAGCTTCCAAATCGTGAGAAATACTGGTTCCCCTCTGTTCGGCACTGGTTAGGCCTCATCTTGAGCAATGCGTCCAGTTCTGGGCACCACACTTCAAGAGGAATTCAGACAGGCTGGAGGGGGGGAGTCAGAGGAGGGCAACGAGGATGACCAGGGGTCTGAAAACAAAGCCCTATGAGGAGAGACAAAGAACAGGGCATTCTTCTTCGTGGTCTCTGTGCATCACACCTATGGGTTTGCGCCCGCACGGAGCCTGCTCTCGGAAACATTCTATAGCTAAAGAATTTCGGCGGAAGCCCCTCCCCACCCCTCCAGTGCGCATGTGCATAGGGGCAACCGCCATTCACCTCAGTTCTTTTCTAACCGCCACTGTGCGAGCCTCTAAAGGAACTTTGTTGTTGGAAAAGTGTAATTATAGGACTTAGCTAGTTAGAGTTTCATAAAGTTTGAGTTAATTTACTTGTTATTACTATAGTCAGTAGATCTCCCGCTTTGGTTGGGGAGATCGATACATATGGATGGCCACAAAAGGGCCTTTTCAAAAATGCCAAAATTGTGGATCTAAATACCCTCATACAGATGGACATAGTATTTGTTTATTCTGTTTGGGAGAGGAACACGTTGTGGAGACGTGTCCTCATCGTCAGTCCCTTACGAGACAATCCAGAAAAAATCGGGTGGACCGATTGAGGGCTGAACTGTGGCGGAAAGCACTTCAAGCGGTAGATAGACCTAAACGCGTAATGTCTGAGACGCAACGGTCTTCTGGTACTTTGCCACCGACAAACGGGCACAATGAGCTGCGGATTTCTCCAACATGATCTGCTCAAGTTATCTCTGCGAATATCCCATCATCAGGGAATCGTGGGCTCTCCCACACTAGAGGCATTCAAGAGGCAGCTGGACAGCCATCTGTCAGGCATGCTTTAAGGTGGATTCCTGCATTGAGCAGGGGATTGGACTCGATTGGACTTGTTTGTAGGCCCCTTTCAACTCTACTATTATGATTCTAATGTCTTTATGGATTGCATTATTTGCATAATAGACATCAATGCAAAATTAAGGTATATTATTTTGCTGATTGAGAGACTTTATTTTTCCTGGGGCTACCGTTCTGGTGATATTATTTGAAAGTGGAACAATGTTCTGAATTGACTACAAAGTTCTGTGCATGAATAGCTGCAATATGCAATCTGTTGCAGTATCTTTGCAACGGGTTCAGTTCTATTCTTTGATTATATCTCTTTTAAATGTGCCCACTGCCCACAGGTCTTAGAGTCCTGTATATAATAAAACCAGATATACTAAACTTGATTTTAAAAATAATGGATGAAAGAATTAAAGTCACAATCTGTTACCTACCAAGGAGTCTATGTTTAATAAAAAATATATAATTCTGTTGTGATCTCCGTCAAAGTTGGCAAAATACTTTTTGTTCTCTGTAATAGCATGGGCTGCCATTTAATTTTTTTTGTAATATTCCTTTCAGTGTCGTGTAACATGATTGAAAGGTCCATGGTGGAGGCAGCTGTTCTGGAGTGCAGCCAGACCTTAGATGAAACCATGTATGTTTGCATAAATTCATTTAGAGATTAAACAGACCACCAGGAGATTTTCTGCAATCTAATTCAGTTAATTGCTCTGTTTTCTGCCCTCCCTGTTGATATTTCAGATTTAAAACTCATTGACATTCATTCATTCTTTAGAGGGTAATCTCTTGGAGAGATTGCAATTTGTGCTGACATTAAAATGGCATGTCTAGAAGGAGGTATGGCTTATACCGCAGAATATTAAGGTTTGGAAAGGAAGTTTTAAAAACAGTATATCCTCCACCGCCTGCTTTGCAGCAAAGAAAGTGGGCTGTTGAGCTTTTGTGATGTGCATTTTTGTGTGTTTAGTTAGACCCTGGGATGAACACTTCAAAATGAGCAAAATGGGTCACATCAGCCTACTTCCTGACATGACTTAAGGGACTGTGTGAATTAGCCCTCAACCTAACCGGCAATCTTACACAGTCAGTTCACAAAAACTGATTTTCTGGTTGAAGAAATGGAAAATCACTGTGGCTATGCTATTCAAGAGAATGTAAAATGATTTCAGCCTAAATGTAAAAATAGAAAATATATTATACAGTGAAACACTGAAGAAAATTTAATATATTTTATCATATTGTATTTTATGGTATTAATTGTTATGAACCACCCAGAGAGCTTTGGCTATTTATTGGGTGGTTAGAAATGTAAAAAACGGGTCGTATAGAAATGTAATTAATTAATTGCTTTTCAGCTGATATTTTTTCAGAGAAAGCTTTCAAATGCATTTGTTTGTTTTCCCTCCTGTAGGGAACATATTTTCAACATTATTGGAGCCTTTGATATCCCACGATATGTTTACAATTCTGAAAGAAGGAAATTCTTACCGTAAGTTCTTGCTTTGTCATTTTTGAAGAGTTTGGGTCCTTTCCCATTTTACATTTTACAATTATCTTTTCTAACCCTTCAGCCCAGTGTGGATTATGCTGTGAAAAGATATAGCCTAAAGTTTCCTAGTCCCCCCCCTTTTTTTTTTTTGCAGACTCAATTTTCATGTTTGCTCTTTTAGAATTCAGCTGTAACAAGCCTTTACAAATTTTCTTTCAGTCTCTCAATGACCAGCCATCCTGCACCCAATTTATTTGGCTCTGCCAGGGATAAAGCAGAATTGTTTCGTGAACGTTACATCATCTTGCAGCAGGTGAGAAAAAGGAGAAGAAGACTTAGTTCATTTATCACTTAAAGCCAGAACCAAAGAAGTTCTGTGGCTTGAGAAAGATGTGTCGGGATGCTATAATTACCATTTCATTGTTATTTGATCTTTGATATTACAAGGCAGCAATTTTAAACGCACTCACTGGAAGGAAGACTTATTGAACATGGTGGAATTTGCTTTTACAAAAGCTTACATAGGATTGCACAGTTAACCACGTCCAGAGGGATAATTGTTAGTCTACAGATTTACAGCAAAATCAACAAAGAATCTTGTAGCACCTTAAAGCTGAACTAATTTAGTATGGCGTAAGCTTTCCTGGACTAGAGTCCACTTTATCAGGCACATGAGATGATAATGACATGAAAGCATGAGAAGAGTGCTGTGGAGTCAGACCAAGGATTCATATGGTCCAGCATCCTGTCCCCACAGGCCATTTGCTTTCAGGATGGCCACATCAGGAGTGTAAAGGCAATTGCTTACTCCTACTGCCCCCCACTCCCGCTTCCCCTGCAACTGGTATTCAGGCCTATAAGATTTCCTGAACATGTGGAGCCTATAGTAGGCATCCTTCTCCTTCTCTTCCTCCATGAATTTGTCCCATGCCCTTTTAAACCCATCCAATCCAGTGGCCATCAACAGAATTCTGTAAGTTAATTATGTGTTGAATGAGCAACTGGACTTTCCTACCAAATATTAACTTTGTAGCTGTGGAGCAGCATCTTATTTTACCACCGTTTGACCATTTTCCAAAGCCCGATGTGTTCTCCTATGTGTGGAGTCAGATCTTATCACAGTTATCGTAGACGAGAGCCGTGGTTACTGCTGAATAGCAATTTGAGGGAGACGTTGCATGAAGCATATTTTTTCTTAACCATAACTTGTGGGTGATTTTCTTTTTAATTGGCTCATATTTACCACTGTGCAGAGAACCCATAGACATGAATTATTCACACCACCAGCTATTGGTACACACCCAGAGGAAAGCAGAAGTAAATTCCAGGTAAAATTATTGTGTTAATGTTGCATAGAACTCAGTGGAAAGAGTGCTCAACCTGGTGCCTTCCAGATGTGTTGGGCTACAACACCCATCATTCCCAACACATCTGGAGGGCACCAGGTTGGGGAAGGCTGTGTTAGAATGTGGGAGGGTGACACTCGATGTGGTTTGGTCATCAACTGTATTGTGGCTAATGAGCCCTATTAGAGGTTTTGGGCTTGTGTTTCTTGTCCTTTGTCTTTAAAACTATTTTGAAGGAAGACTTTTGAAAGTAATTTACAATAGGGCATTCAGGGTCTGCTCTTTAATGGGGAAAATGCCTTTGTGGATCATGGTCTATATGTCTGTTATATATGGCGTTGTTTCTCATTTATGGACCTGGTGCATGTAGACCGTAACTCATTGTCTATGATTCTAGCTCAAAACTATAGAAACTCTCTTGGGCAGCTCTGCTAAAATTGGGGAAGTGATTGTTCTCGGGATGATTACCCAGCTGAAGGAGGTGAGTTGTGCTCTGTCGGTGGTTCTTGACTGTGCTGTTGAGTGTTCTGCAGATAATACACATAATTTGTGTGTGTATCTGTGATGTTCTACTACTTATTGTTATAATGGTATTGCAAGGTTTGTTGCTTATGATAAGCATTTATTTATGTATGTCTTTAAAAAGTTTAAGAATGCTAATAAGTAAAGTAAATGCCTAGGCTGAAATGTACTTACAGTTTGTGGTTATAGGACTTGGTAAGTATAGAGTGATTGGCTGGTTGTGGGGGAGTGCCTGGATTGGCTGGCTGTGTGCCCGAATGGAAGGTGAGTGCTGATTGGCTGGTTGTTTGGAGTGCCTGGATTGGCTGGCTGTGTAAGAGTGGGAGGAGCTAGAGAACAGAAGGAGGGTATATTATTATTATTATTATTATTATTATTATTATTATTATTATTATTATTTATATACCTCCCCATAGCCGAAGCTCTCTGGGCAGTTTACACAAATTAAAATCATTGAACATTAAAAAAACGATATACAAAATTTAAAAACCATAAAAAGCATAAAAACAGATTATAAATACAATATCCACTTAAAACAACTATTCTGGGTCAAGCAACAACAAAACCCTCAACATACGCCATTATGCCTGAGAGAAGAGGACAGTCTTGACCTGGCACCGAAAAGATAACAATGTTGGCGCCAGGCGGGCCTCTTCGGGGAGAATCGTCCCATAATTGGTATAAATGATTCTGGCAGAGAGGAGCTGACAGGAGAGGGATTGGGGGATAGTATTATTAGATGAGAAGAGATAGTTGATGAGATGAGAGAAGTGTTTGATTGAATAACGAGAGAGTGAGATAGAGTTTTAGGGAATAGTTGATTAGATAAGAAACAGTTTGAAACCATTTAAGAGTGTACTGATTGAAACCACAAAGCTTTGTACTTGTAACCACTACGCATTAGAACTGAGGAAACCATGAAGCTTACTGACATGCAATATACTTACGTTAACAAATTCTTGTTAATTTCAACCAACTGATGTGATCTTTGAAGTGGACCTGAATTGAGTACTGGTGGCAGCGGAAAAGGGGTAAACTGAGGGCCAGGTTGCTGAGCTGTGGTGCTGTGGGGCCTAAATAGTAAAGGAGAGACAGAGGCAGCAGCAGTGGGTCGGAAAACCTCACAGTATCAGTGTGCAACTAGTTAGATGTTGGCATAGGCAGGTGTGGTGTTACACAGTGATATGACCTCATGGGGAATATTGAAACCGGATAGCTTGGTCTCATTTACTTTTATCCATATTTTTAAGGGAAAGTTTTTCTTGGAAGATCCTACAGGAGTCGTCCAGCTGGACCTTAGTAAAGCAATATCCTTTAGATGTGTCTTCAGTAAGAACAGGGACTCACCAGTGAGAGAAACTCATCATTCCTGTCTTGCGTTTCTTTCTTGATTCCTATTTGGTTTCTTTTTAGTCTTGTTTGGTACTCACAGATGAATCATTGTAGTGGTTTTGCTTTAGTCCTTTTTTTTTGCTTTTTTAAGTTTCATTCAGCTGGTTAGAAGTTTTCCTTTCTTCCTCTCCCAAGTCCCCTTCTCACCACAGTTTAGATGGTAAGCCTTGTTGTCTAAGATTTGTACATTTTATTTTTGTACAATACCTAGTCATCATTCCCTCTGCTTCCAATGTTCGGGTGTGAATGCTGTTGCTTATGTAAGCAGAATGGTACTACTCTTTGGCTGAAGACAACAGGATGGCAGAGGGAATGGACTGGAGCATGCTGGAAAAGTAATTCATGGTGAATCATAGAAGAGTAGAGTTGGAAGGGGCCTATAAGGCCATTGAGTCCAACACCCTGCTCAATGCAGGAATCTACCTTAAAGCATCCCTGACAGATGGTTGTCCAGCTGCCTCTTGAACGCCTCTGATGTGGGAGAGGCCACAACCTCCCTAGGTCATGGGTTCCATTGTTGTATTGTTTTTCCTGATGTCCAGATGGAATCTAGCTTCCTGTCACTTGAGCCCATTATTCTGTGTCCTGCACTCTGGGAAAATCGAGAAGAGATCCTGGCCCTCCTCTGTGTGACAATCTTTCAAGTATTTGAAGAGTGCTATCATATCTCCCCTCGGTCTTCTCCAAGCTAAACATGCCCAGTTCTTTCAGTCTCTCCTCATAGGGCTTTTGTTTCCAGGCCCCTGATCATCCTCGTTGCCCTCCTCTGAACATGCTCCAGATTGTCTGCATCCTTGAAGTGTGGTGACCAGAACTGGAAGCAATACTCAAGATGGGGCCTAACCAGTGCCGAATAGAGGGGAACCAGTACCTCGTGGGACTTGGAAGCTAAACTTCTATTAATGCAGCCCAAAGTAGCATTTGCTTTTTTTGCCGCCACATCACACTGTTGGCTCATATTCAGCTTGTGAAATTGCTGGAGTGACATAATTAAAAACCTGGAAAGTGGGTCTTAAAAACCACACACCAAAGATGCTTACACAGCTGCATTTTGCCCATCCACAACTCTGGTCAAAGCATGCAGCCTCCTGGAAATCTGCCTAGAAACAAAAGTGACCTATTCCTACACTTGCTACTTAGCTAATGGCAAGAATTATTACTTGTACCATGCATCATTATTTCTTTGTGGATAAGGGCCATAGCTCAATAGTAATGCACATCCTTTGCATCAGTCCCTGGCATTGGGTCAAAGAGCTGGGAAAGACCCCTCAGTTTGAGACTTTGGAATGTAGTCATAGACCAGATGGGCCATTGGTCTGACTCCATATAAAGCAGCTTCATATTGTCATTGGTTCTGTATAAATAGGAAGCCGCCTTATACAGAGTCAGGTCATTGGTCCATCTAGCCCAGTATTGTCAATGTTGGGCCTGTTCAGACAACACACTAACCCATGGTTAGTCCGCTAACCCTTTTGCAGTAAATGGTTAATGAGCGATTTTAAACCGTGGTTATGTAGCCACAATGGTTCAAATGACATTCTAAGTCATGGTTCGCATGACACGCTAAGCCATAATATTTTGCTCAAAATGCTTAACTACTATGGGTTAACATGTCGTCTGAACAGGGTCATTGACTGGTCATAGCAGAGCATATGCTCTGGTGCTGACCTATGGCTCAGCTATTCATGAAGGGGATTTCAGAATAAGATGCAAGTGGATGAGAATGAACAAAAAGCTAATAAGATGAAAGGCTTTGTTTAAAGTTTGTACACACATTCACTACACAGAAGGAACACTTAACATTTGTGAAAAAGATTATGCATTTTGTTTCCACAAACTCCTCCACAAATTGCCAAAAATAATAATAGTAATAGGTGCTTTAAAACACACACACAAAATACCTATTTTATAAATGGAAGAGTTCAGGAAAGCAGCTTTGGAGATCACAGAACTACTATGGTTTATGAAGATGGCTTGTTTTCTGAAACCTAAACCATCGTTAAGTTTAACTACATTTTAGGGTTCAGATGTAATGATAAATTGCAGTTAGTTTAAAATAAAAGCCGCAGCTTGCAATCTCCTTGCAGCTGCACCAGGGGTTGGGGGAGCACATGAGCCTCAGGCTCATGCATGTGTCTGAACTAGTCCATTGTATATTAATTCATAATTTGGTTGTTGTACCATGAGGTAACTGTTTTCTAGCTAGGTATTTGGGAGTCTTCATCTTAAAATGTGATGGGTTGGGACAATTTACTGGGGATAAAAATGAATTTTCCTCTAGCACTGCATGGGGATAGCTGGCAACACCTCTGGTTAAAACCTGCTTCTCCTCTGCCCCCACCCCTGGATTAAGATGCTGCAAAGCCCGAAGATTTATGCTGCCTAGTTAAAAAGAACATCTTCCTTAACTGCTTTGTACCAGTTCCACAGTGGCTTATATACAGAGTCATGTTTTGTTTTAACAGAAGGTAAGGTGAACATTTTTCTTCTGAAGCTTGTCTCCTTTCACTAATGTCAATCCAATGAGTTCCAGGCAGCTTGGTCCATAAGTCAAATCAGCTGATACAACAACTAGCTGTTGTTCCTGTGATATATGCAGGGATATGAATGGGGGTGGGTGGGCGTTGTCAGTGGGATGGGAAGAACAAGATTACACCTGCTGAACCTACCTCTGTATTGATCAAAAGCTGTGATCAGAGCCAATTCAGATACAGTCTGTACACTGCAACAGAATACAGATTGCTCAGACAGTGCATATATGTGTCCAGCTTCTGCATGAGTAAGTTCTGTTCAGAGCTTTGGATCAGCAGGTGGATTTGGGGGCAGGGCCAGCATGTGTGATCCTGCTTCCCTCTGTTCGCATGTTCATAACCCCAGATATGTCGCATAAATAGGACTATCAGATGAAATTGTAAATTGTAGCGCTTTAACCAGCATGGACCCTTGTAACTAGGGGTGTGCATCGGATCAGATCCGAATCTGATCCGCCCCAAAATCGGAAGAATCCGATCTGACCAATTCTCCGATCTGATCCTCCAAGGTCCGATCCGGATCGGAAAAAAATCGGCGGATCGGACACCATTTTGAATGCTTTTCCCCATAGCCTAGTATTGTGTTACAAAAACGTCTATAACTTTTTCATTTTTAAAGATAGAAGGATGAAACTTGGGCACTTTGTAGATGGGGTAGGGGTAGTTATCTGTGAGAAATTTCAGAAAGATTGGTGCAGGCATTTTGTGGCAATTAATTTTTTAATAAAAAACCAGGAATGCCTATAACGTTTTCATTTTTAAAGTTCCACACATGACACTTTGCCACATTGTAGGTGGTACATTGGGACCTATGTGTGTGAAATTTCAGAAATGTAGGTGCTTGCCTTGTGTGGCAATTAATTTTAGAAAAATTGTTAGTAGTGGGGTAAATACAGTTATGCCTCCAACTTTTTTATTTTTAAAGATACAAACAGGAAACGTGGGCACATTACAGGTAACACTTTGCTTGATATGTGTGTGAAATTTCAGAAAGCTAGGTCCAGGCATGTAGTGGCAAGGTATTTTTGAAACAATGAGGAAAGAAACACCTATAACTTTTTTATTTAAAAAGTTAGAAGTCTGAAAGTTGCTCACTTTGTAGATGGGTTAGGGGTAGTTGTCTGTCAGAAATTTCAGAAAGTTAGGTCCAGGCATTTGGTGGCTATGAATTTTTTAGATTAAAAGTTACAACAACACGGAGTTTTGACAGATAAAAGAGGGCGGGGGAGCAGGCGTCAATTGACAGCCCAAGCCTCTGTGGAAAAACTTTTGTAACTTTTAATCTAAAAAATTCGTAGCCACAAAATGGTAGTTGTCTGTCAGAAATTTCAGAAAGTTAGGTCCAGGCATTTGGTGGCTATGAATTTTTTAGATTAAAAGTTACAACAACACGGAGTTTTGACAGATAAAAGAGGGAGGGGGAGGCGGGGGAGCAGGCGTCAATTGACAGCCCAAGCCTCTGTGGAAAAACTTTTGTAACTTTTAATCTAAAAAATTCGTAGCCACAAAATGCCTGGACCTAACTTTCTGAAATCCATAAACTTCTGATGGTGAATATATATTTTTTTTATAAAAAAATGTTTTATTTAAAGAGCACTATCTTTATCTAAAGAGACAAAAAGAACCTTGCATTGGATATAAAATATATCGTGAACTTCTCAGTTTGGCTAGTGACAGTGCTAATTTTATTTCCTAGGGTGGTATGAAGATGAAGTGTTTCATGTCAATGCTTTTGGATTTCCTCCTACAGAATCTTCTGCTACGACTAGGTATCTTATATTCTGTTTCTGAATGTCAGGGAAGAGTGTCCATGCTTATGGGGCCAAAATGGCAGTAATCATGTGCAAGGGAGA
Source organism: Anniella stebbinsi (assembly GCA_029215795.1). NCBI lineage: Eukaryota > Metazoa > Chordata > Lepidosauria > Squamata > Anniellidae > Anniella > Anniella stebbinsi. The sequence goes on from JARDYH010000001.1 coordinate 370,358,461, forward strand.
GGTTTGAAGAAGTTTGAAAGACCTCATGTATTATCTCTGACCTGGGCCTTCTCTGGGCTGCTCCCTTGCTACCGAACTCCCTGCCGATGGAGGCTAGGTTCGCCCCTTCTCTGCTTCTGCCCGCAGGCAAATATGTTTTTATTCAGGCAAGCCTTTGGTGTGTGAGCAGGTCTGTTAGGTTGATGCTGTTATTCTTTGAATTGGGTCTCAGTATATTTGCTTTAGTCATTTTCTGTGTGTGTGTGTGTGTGTGTGTGTGATCGTAAGCTTCCTTGAGTGCCATTTTTCTTTGTAGAAAGGTGGGGTACAAATCAAATCAATAAATAAAAGATAACAGCAGGTATATTGGACAACCTGGCCTGAGAAGGAGAAGGGACCTCTTTTCCCTGGGGGGGGAGTCCCAAAGCCTTGGCTGACACTCATCCTCGCAACAGATATGCAGAGCAGCCTGGGCTTTCTCTATGCTGGGAGGAGGCACCATTCCATGCCTTCTTCCAGCGTGGAGAAAAAAGAACAAAAAGAAAACAGAGGTGATCTTATGGGGTGAGGACATGGCTTCTGAGGTCATCTGGGGTGGGGGCAATGCAGCCCCCACACCTTAAAACAGTTTTGCTGGACAGTTTGTTTTTATGTTGGTTTTATACTGTATTTCATGTGTGTGTGTGCATGCGCGCAAGCACACATGTGCATGTATCAACTCTGTCAGCTATAGTTCCAAATAACACAAGCACAACCCGGATACACCACACTTGTCAATATTACAATTTGCATTCTGCTTTGGTATTTTGGAAGCGGACGCTTTGGTATTCTGTACATAGGAATGTACATTTTTTGAATCTTGAGAAACTTGTGTTGGGGTAAACTTTGTAATACAAATCATTAAAAAAATACCTGTATTTCAGAAACTTTATGTCGGTGAGAGACATGGCGAACTGTGGTAGGGTGATGGAGAGTCAGTGTGGTGTAGTGGCTAGAGTGTTGGACTGGGAGTCGGGCGATCCGGGTTCTAGTCCCCACTCGGCCATGGAAACCCACTGGGTGACTTTGGGCCATTCACAGACTCTCAGCCCAACCAACCTCACAGGGTTGTTGTGATAATAAAAATGGAGAGGAGGAGGATTATGTATGCCGCCTTGGGTTTCTTGGAGGAAAAAAGGCAGGATATAAATGCAATAATAAATAAAATAAAAATAAACGATAGAAGGGACATGCACCAGATTGTTGTATTTTAAAACTGCACTCCTTGAATGTGATAAATAGCAAATCAAGGGTACAATTCAGGAGAGAAATCACCTTAAATGGTGCCTGCTAGTATTTGCTTTTTATGTTGCAGGGCATATTATGGAAGCACAAACTTCTTCGGAGGGCCTTCTTCAACCTCTGTAAAAGCTTCTGCAAAACTGAAACAGCTGGAGGAAGAAAATGAGGATGCCATGTTTGTGTTCGTTTCAGATGTTTGGTTGGACCAAGCAGAAGTTTTGGAAAAACTTCACATGATGTTCTCCGGTAGCTCTGTTGATCCATATCTATATGCTGGAAAGGCTGAAGTATTGAGGCTGTTTAGTTTTTTAAAAGGCATTAAGCGGAGATATGATTGAGATTTATAAAGTTCACGGTGGTGTGGGGATGGGGGGAGATCTTTTTTCACCATTTCACACTAGAACTTAAGTCTTCCAATAAAATTGATTGGTAGGAATCATAGAATAGTAGAGCTGGAAGGGGCCTCTAAGACCATCGAGTCCAACCCCCTGCTCAGTGCAGGAATCTACCTTAAAGCATCCCTGACAGATGGTTGTCCAGCTGCCTCTTGAAGGCCTCTAGTGTGGGAGAGCCCACCACCTCCCTAGGTCATTGGTTCCATTGTCGTATTGCTCTAACAGTCAGGAAGTTTTTCCTGATGTCCAGCCAGAATCTGGCTTCCTGTCACTTGAGCCCATTATTCCATGTCCTGCATTCTGGGTTGATCGAGAAGAGATCCTGGCCCTCCTCTGTGTGACAGCCTTTCAAGTATTTGAAGAGTGCTATCATGTCTCCCCTCAATCTTCTCTTTTCCAGGCTAAACATTCCTAGTTCTTTTAATCTCTCCTCATGGGGCTTTGTTTCCAGACCCATGATCATCCTCATTGCCCTCCTCTGAACCCCCTCCAGCTTGTCTGCATCTTTCTTGAAGTGTGGTGCCCAGAACTGGACGCAGTACTCGAGATGAGGCCTAACCAGTGCCGAATAGAGGGGGAACCTGTACCTCACGCGATTTGGAAGCTATACTTCTATTAATGCAGCCCAAAATTATGCTTCATGCCAGATAAAAGAGAGTACTACTTTGCACAGGACACACAAGGGAATTATGGAACTGGCTGCCCCAAGAGGTAGCGATTGCTAGGACCCCACAATTTTTTGCTGGGTCTTCCCTGACCTTGTACCTGGGGCAATCTCCTGCTTCTCTCCCCAGCTTCACATTTGGAGCAGGGGGGTCGGAGATCATCTCCACAGTTGTAGATACACAATGCCACTGGGGAGACAACCCCTGCCTCCCTCCCCAGCTCTGAGCGCGGAGCTGAAGAGAGGAAGGCCACAATTGTTTTCTCCCTGTGCTGCCAAGGCATTCCAAGCCTCAGAGAAGAGGGGGAATCTTCTTCCTAGTTGTGTTGCACCACTGAATATAGCACAACTGTGGGGACAATCATCACCTCAGCCCCATGCAACTCTTGCTGGGTTTGCTAGGACATGATGGAACACTCAATACAATGAGCAGATTTGTGGACCCCTGGACTGATGTCCACGGGCATAGATGGCTTTAGGAAGGGGATTAGACCGGCTTGCATGGGGGATATTAGTAGATAGAGTCCAACACAGAGGCAGGCCACTTGGTTGGGGAAGTCTGGATTAGACCAATTTGTGGAGCAGGACAAGGCCTATCAACAGCTATTAGCCACAATAGCTGTAGGGAACCTCCATGGGCAGAGGTAGTGTACCTCTGAATACCAGTTGCTTGGGGCTAAAAGCAGTGAAGGGCAATTGCTTTCATGCACTGCTTTTGGGCTTCCCAGAAATGTTTGGTTGGTCATGAGACTAGATTTAGCAGGGCTCTTAAGAATTATTTGTAATGGTTATCCTAGCTGGCCACCCTGAGTTGTTTAAATAAGCTATTTTGTATAAATGAGGCAAAAGGTGTGTTTGTGTGGATGAGGTTTTACTTCCAGATTATTATTTTTTTGCCTTTTCCTGCCCAGGGCTCATTTGCTTGGGTCAATCAATAGCTATTTAGTTTTTTTGGCTTTTTTCCGCAGTGCATCTGCTCTGTGTTCGTAGTACATACAGATCTGGTCTGTGAGGGGGTAAATAAAGCGCACATACAGGCAAAGGGAAGCTTGGAGGATGACAACAAGGGAGAAGGCCTTCTGTGTGGTGGCCCCCCAATTATGAAATGATCTCCCCGATAAGGCCCGCCTGGCGCCAACATTGTTATATTTTCGGCACCAGGTCAAAACTTTTCTCCCAGGCATTTAACAGCTTAAGTTGAGTTTGAGTCTTTGGCCTGGCTGAAAGTTTAAAATTGTTTAAAATGTTAGCTGTTTTTATGTTTTATGGTTTTAAATTTTGTATATTGACTTTTAATGTTCAATCTTTTAATTTTTGTAAACTGCCCAGAGAGCTTCAGCTATAGGGTGGCATAATCATCACCATCATAATAATAGGAATCCTTGCTACAAGGGGAGAGCCTAGTCATGTTTGGTGTGTGTATGTGTAATTCATGGGATTTTGTTTTATTAAAGAAGGGATGTGCTGCACAGCACCGAAAGGGAGGCGCACACTTCTTTCACATTCCAAATGGGAATAATGGTCCTTGTTTCTCCAATCAGGTTACTCCTCCATGCCTCCAACTTGCTTTTTCTTCTGCGGGAACTTTTCTTCTGCTCCATATGGAAAAAATCAAATCCAGTCACTGAAAGGTACTTGGGATTAGCCACTTTATTGTATTTATGAACTAGTAGTAGATTATGTTATATTTTTTATTTGTTCATAGTTAATATTTGAGATATAGTAACACTTTTAGACCTAGCAGCAGCTAAATTGGAGCTAGGGTTTTTGTCTAGCAGTAATGACAGATTTTTGCACTGTGAGAAAATGTATGTACTGTCAAAAAGAGATCAGTAATTCCATACGCTGCAGTGTGTAACAAAATTCCTCATGCCTGATGAGTCTCCTAAACCATCCAGGGCAGGGCTCCCCAAATATCTGGACCCATGGGTATATTTGGGGGTTTGTGGGCACCACCACAAAATGGCTGCCATGTAGGATGTGGCTAGTCACATAATGGCTGTTATGGGGGCCTGGCTATTCAAAACACGGCGTGGGGGAGAGAAATAGCAAGGCTAGAGGTTGGGAGGGAGGGGTCTTCCTTCCACACAGACCTTTCTCCTTGGTGCATGCTCTCTTCCTTCCCAGTCTTTAGCCTTGTTATTTCTGTCCCCCAAACCCTTTCCTTAGTATTTCTATCCTTTCCCCATTCCTAGACTTTTTTTGCCTCTCTTCCTAGCCTTGCTCTTTCTCCCACCTACCCCTTTATCTTGCTGTTTCTCTTCAGTCCCTCACTGTTTCTCCCCCTTCATGCTCTCTAGCCTTGCTGTTACTCTCCCCTCTCTCCCTTTGCCTTGCTTTCTCTTCCCGCCTTCTGAACAGCTGATCAGCAGCACTTTCAGGAACAGGAAGGAGAACTCAGCACTCTTAACATTTTTAAAAAAAGATTTAAGGGTACAGGGAGTGAAGAGCTTAGCAGGTGCCAGTGGAGGTGCCCGCAGGTGTCATGGCACCCCCAGATGCCATGCAGGGGACCCCGGATCTAGTGTGTTGAGGGGCTCTAGTGTTGCAAATGTTTAAAACCCAGAATTAATCTCTTAAACACAGCGTTGGTTTTCAGATTGGGAGAAAGGCATAGCTCGTCATATTTGCCTTATGAACAATTCATAATAGACTGAGGGTCAGTCTTTTAGGTTTTGCTCTCTAATCATGAGCTGCTTTAAAGAAAAAATAACAGGCGCTCGGTACAACCATTGCTCAGTGCTGAATGCAAGAATTATAGTGAGGAAACCTATGAATATGGTAAGAAAACATAGGTGTAACTATACAGTTTCACAGGAAACCTTTTACTGTTGTGCCTCTAGGTTCCTTGAAAGCCCTTGCAGACATAATATGTGAATATCCCAGTATCCATGAGCGGTATGTGCTGTATTATTATTTGTTCAGTGAAAAATCTTAACAGAACAGATGTGCTCCACATTTGTCAGTTAGAAAACATTCCACCCTAGAGAAATATTAATCGCACTTAGAAAAAACGTTGTGTCCATTCACACTTGTGTGTGTGTGGTACATTTTAATAAGTTACCAAAAAGCTCATTGTTTCCTCTATTCAGCCACGTATTCAGAACAGTGCAGGTGTTAGCTGGAAAATTCCAAATGAGCATTGGCCCTCCTTCACCTGTCAGACCTGTATTTGGCCCACCAAGTCCCTCTCCCCCCTCCCCTCCACGCTTCATCATTCGGGGCTGACATTATTGGCCCCAGCTTCTGAAGCCCTGGTTGCATTTGAATGATGTTGCCATTTGCTTTGCTGGAGCTTCCATTTTGCCCATCTGTAATACTAAGTGCAATATATGCATTCCATTATTTATAGAAGTCGATTTGTGTTTGTTCCTGGCTCTGAAGATCCTGGCCCGGGCTCCATTTTGCCGAGGTACATTTATAACATGACTATTTTAACCTGTGACTCTTTCACTAAACATGCTGCTATTAGAATGTGCAAATGCTTTTCTGTCACCCATCATACTCGTTTATTTTAGGCCACCACTTACTGAAAACATCACTGAGGAATTCAGACAGCAGGTGCCGTTTTCTGTTTTCACTACAAATCCTTGCAGGTAAATGTTCCAATTTAATAGGGGTGAAGTATTGGCAACCCATGGTCGTTAAGATCTTTAATATATAGTAACATATTTGGATAGGACTGGTACTTTGAAAATGTTGGAGCGAGTTGCCTGCATTTCTGTTTTTCTTGACAGCTTCTCTTGGATCTCTGTTCAATCAATCTGAAAAAATAAAGTTCCATTTGTTACTTCCAGGGTCCAGTATTGCACACAGGAAATAATAATCTTCCGAGAAGACTTGGTAAATAAGATGTGCCGGAACTGTGTCCGTTTTCCTTGCAGCAATTTGGATATTCCTAATCATGTAAGGCAAAAACGAAAAGAAAAAAAAGCATCCAGCATTTGTGGTTAAGTTTTTGAGGGTTAAGCACTTTTTATTAATCCAACATGCTTATTTTTTTTGTAATTGATTTAGAAATGGGGTGCAGTAGTGTAGAGAGGTTATCTTATTTTAATCATTACCTTCTGGATGTTCTTTTCTGTTTTGGTGCATCAATGTGCAGAAAACGTGGAGCAAGTACACAAAAGAGTTCTACCAAGGAACAGCGGTAGTCATAAAAGGGAGAGAGAGAATTTCAAATGTCCAACATTTTTCTCTGCATCTATAAGTGTGTGTCTGTGTGTGTCTGTGGATGGATTTAGATGACTTAATTGGATTCCCTATGGTCAATGGTTCGTCTGAAGGGGGTTTGCCATCCAAGAGATTCTGGAGCCACAGGGCACTGGCAAAGTATATTTTTCAGATGCAGTAGTTCCATGGGAATCTCAGCATGCTACTAGTCCCATGTCAAGCTTAGTGCCCACCAGGTCTAGACTTTGAAAACAGCGTTCGGAGGAGATGGTGCTGTTATTAACATGTGCTAAAGAACAACAAAGGAGGAAAGCCTAATTTAGGCTGCAGTCTTGCATTCATTTTACCTGGGAGTAAGTTCCATTTAATTCAGTGTGTCTTACTTCTGAGTAGACATGTATAGGATTGCACCACCTGTGTCCTTTCACAAGGAAACCAAAGTAGTGATGTCTTCTTGTTCTTTGCCTTGCAGTTTGTAAAGACCATTTTGTCACAAGGGCATCTGACTCCATTGCCCCTCAGCGTCAGTCCTGTCTACTGGGCCTTTGACTACACTTTGAGAAGCTACCCTCTGCCAGATCTGATTGTCTTTGCTGACAAATATGACCCGTTCACTGTGACCAACACCGATTGCCTCTGCATAAATCCTGTAAGATCTATCTTACCCCTTTTTCCACTGAAAGCGTGATGAAAACCTCTTCCTAAAAGCAATATATGTGCGTGTATGCGCGCATTTGGGCATATTCACACACACATACACGTTGTGTATATAACAGATAGCTCACTTTGTTAAACAAAGTGTTATTATTTGGGAATGTTCCTACTTTGGGCTCCTCCTCCTAAAAAATTTGGGATAAATTATCCAAATTTATATTGGATAAAAACTCAGGATGTTAATTGTGAAAAGCATGGCAGTTGTGTTTCATTCTGCTCTGTTCTTTAAACTGGTTTTAAAATGCTTTTTTAAAGAAAAGTCCTGTAATTACTCCTCTGCGAGTAATGCATTTTTCGTTAATTTCAAGGTATATACACTACTTCCATGGCTACATCAGTTTTAGCATTTGCACACATAGTTTCTGTGGGATAATTTTTCTCTGTTACAACCAATCCAGTCCTTATGCTTACAATTTAAGCTTGTGCATACAGTATGCTTGCTATGGGAGTATTACTATAAAGCACCTTTCCTGCTGAAAGTACAAACTGTACACCAGCCCTATTTGGACCTAAAGAACCACACAGGACTGTTCACACAATACGCTAATCCACATTCAGTGGTTGAGTGTGGGTTGTTTTGAATCGTTTGTTGAACCAAGGTTTATCATGTTGTGGGAATGCAGCCAGGGTGGTTTGTTAACCATGCAGTGTGGCTTACTTTCTCAAACAAGCCACCTTGAGAACCTATGGTTTGTTGCTGGGTTGTTCAGGGTGGTTAATGGTTAACAAGCCACCCTGGCTGCATTCAGACAACACATTAACCCACTGTTCGACAAACAACCCATGCTCAACCACTGGATGTGGGTTAGCATGTTGTGTGAACAGCCTGCGTTTTTGCTTGTCCAAGAAAGCTTTTAGACCTGTGTTGCTCGAACACTGTTTCCCATACTGCATGCCAAGCCTTTTGAAATTGAAATGTTTTTGGGAAAATAGTTTGTGATATTGCAGGGAGTGTTGCTCGAAGATAAAAAAAAATCCTATGCCACACGCTGAAGAACTTCGGTGCACCTAAAATAGCTGTTGGATCCCAGCCACGGAGTACAACAGATCTTCTAACTTGGGATGGAAGGGTGCGGGTGTGCTTCTCTAGTTCTTGCAACGGCAGATGCCAGATCAGTAGATACTATCTGCAACTTCTTGCAGAAACATCTGTTGCAATGACATTTTTAAAGACGATCTCTCCATCGTACCTTTCACCTTACCTTTTTGTAGCACTTTCTGGAGCAAACTCAGATGTGCAAAACCCATCCGCAGTACAAACAACTGCAAGCATAAACACGGTCATTTGCATTTTATGTGCTCTACGCTAGCACACAGGAAATAAAAGCAGCGAGGTGTATACTTTCTGTTGTTTTTACTGTAGATCTGCTTTTGCTGTCTGATTGGTTACTACTAAATGGGGTGATTGTTTTCTTGAGCTTGTCATACAGCTGGGTAACATCACTTGAGCAATGTTAACTCTGTACCCTTGGACAATTTAATTGGAGCCACTGTAGGTGATATGCCAGATGTAATTAATGCGCAAGGTGAGTGTGTGTGGTGTGTACTTGAAAATGTCTACTAAATGGACATCTAAAAGGAAATGGTACTGATTCAAAACTAAAATTTCTTTGTATACCCTTTTGTCTTCATACTAGGGATCTTTTCCAAGGAGTGGCTTTTCATTCAAAGTATACTATCCTTCTAACAAAACAGTTGAGGACAGGTAAGATCCGGTGATTTTTTTTTGCTGTCAAATACTGTATCAGCACTTCTGCTTTTAAATATGCTATTTATTAGGCTGCCGTCTGCTGATGAAAGAGTTAGGCAAACTTCAAAGTGATACACTTTTTTGTCAGGTGGAAGGGAAAAGGTTGAAGAGTTCTGTGTTTGGGATAAAAACTGAAACACCATAGGAGTAGTTGAGGGCAGAGGTGTCAGATGAGGGGAAGGTGAGAGGGACACCTTTGCACTGTTTTTTCCTTCTGGCCTGTCCTCCAGCCTCAATAGCATTTGTTATTAACTGCTGCACCCTCAAGTCTGAAGGTGCTGCTCATGAATGTTATGTTGACTGATGGGAAAGCAGGCAATAATAATCTCATTTTGGAAGAACATACTGACCTGTTTTGTGTCATCTGCTATTTTAATTGTTTTGCTACTGTTTTACAGTACATAACTGTACTGTAAAACTAGTCATGTAGTACTACATGACTGCAGTATTTAACTGGCCACTGGCCTGTATTTTTAAATAATTGTCTGTTGTTAAGTAATTTGCATTTCTAATTAATTTTGCTGTTGCTTTGTTTGTAGAATTTTGTTTCTATATCGAATCTTATATTTTAAATATTTACTCTGTGATTACTTTGTGAAGGCTATGTCCTAAAAGGTAGCATATAAACAAATCAAATATAACCTTACTACTATATGATAGTCAATATGCTTTTTTCAGGTTTCCTTAGCTCAAGGACAATACTGAAAGTCAGCAATAACACCCTAGAGATTGTGCTCTATCGACGATGGGCATTACAAAATGTGTATATCCTCTTTCTGTATTTGTAACACAGCTCTTCAATCTCACTGGGTTTTGTGTTTCATGTGGCAGTAATTCGCTAGTGTATATTTGTGATTTTCAGTTCAGGCTATGGCTTTTAAAAGCTTTCCTTTAAATCTAAGCTAGTAAACTTCAGGTGACCCTAGCCGCTTGGAGAAAAGCCAAGCTGAATTTTAACAGAATTAAATCTGCAAGCATTGAAGCTTGCTGGTGTGAGGCAATCTCAGCAGACTCATATGTGAAGTGTAAATGGTTCCTTTTTTGTTGTATTAAGCAGAACTTAATCCTCAGTGCCTGGGACAAAGCATTGCAAATCTGTGTGAAGGGGGCCCATTGTGCCCATATCAACCACCCTGATCTAGGATATTCACATAACTTTAATCAAATGTGAGAATTTTATTCTGTGTAACCATAGGAACAGATAAACTCTTTGGAGTTGCTAGTGCTATTCAATGATTTTTAAAAAGTAAACATTCAGCCAGCAAGCTCTAAGAAAGGAGGTAATAAGTTTTTTAAAAACAACAACACACCATGCAGTTTTGGTAACTTAAAATTGTTTTTTATTATTTTCAGCAAACTCCAAAGTCTTTGAGTCTCATTCAAGAACAGAAAATCAAGCATCCTGGCCATAACGCTGCAGAAGCACTATTTCTAGGATCAGGGATTTTTATCGGATGTGATAGCTAATGTTGAACTTTTTGTATATACAGCTTCAAATAAAGGACTAAAACAAGGGTGTGGCATATTTGTATTAAGCCTCAAGAATATGCAACATCCCATTTATTTTCCCACCAGTGAACTTTATTCAGACTAAAAATAACAATCAGTAGTCAATACTGCTCACTCTGTCTTGTGAAATGCATGGCCCTTGCCTGCTTCTAGTATTCCAGTCCAGCTATTTCTGGATAACCTTTTTTAAGTCAGCAGGAGACCATTTCAAAGGAAGTGGCTTGAGAATTTTCCAGCACTGCTGAACATCAGAGACATGATCTGTGAGGAGGAACAGCCTGTGTGAGATCCGTTCAAAGAGAACTTGTATAGTGCAAGGCTTCCAAGAGTGGGTCACAACCTCAGGAAGGGGATTTAAAACTGTGACTGAGCTCACTGTCCCACCTAACTGCACACTTGGCTAAAAGAGTCACATAGCAGGTTTTCAATTTTGATTTGAAAGGTCAGGCCCCTGAAGAGGATCTGCCTGGTAGATGGAAACCTGGAACAGGTAAGGCTGTGGAGTCCCCATCTAATAGGTAGAAGTTTCTCCCCTATGGCTTTACTGTTAAAGAGGTTCATCTGCAATGGGGTTTCACAGTCCTAGGTGTGACCAGAACAGTTCTTCCTACGCCTCTGAAATAAAAAGGTGAAACCCTAATTTGTTTATGGCATTTATATCTTGCCTGACTTCTGTTGAACCAAAGACAGGTACTCTGGGTTTCCAGGCAGTCTCATCCCATGCCTTGTTCATGAGAATCTCCCCTCTGCTCCGCATTGGACTAACTTTGTGTTCAAAGAATTGGAACCATGCTTTCAGGATACACAGAACTTGCATCAATTCAAAGGGAAGGAAAAAAAGGTTCTTTTGTTGTTCAGTATGAAGCAAATACAGCTGAACGTTCTATAGAACAAACTTTCAAGTTTATACAGTGATTGTTTATGGGATTATAATGTTTAGTATTGCTGGAGAGATCATTGAAACAAGGACTTCAAGAATGAAAATCTGAGGTGCAAAAAGACTTCACCAAGATTTTTCTGCAGGACCAATGCAGCTCAGATATTGGTCTACCATGTAATAAATTGTAATTAGCTCTCAGAAGGAAGTATCATTCATGTTCTACGCAACCCTCACATTTTATACATATAGTTACTTATTTAAAATATTTATTAATTGCTTTTCCTCAAGTGACACTTGTCTGTTTCTTGTGTTGTGAAACAAGCATGAGGAGCGCTACTAAACCTTTCCAGAGGAGTAGCTGTGTTAAACCTATTGCAGCAAAAACAGTCCTGTGGCAACTTAAAAGCCTAACAAATTTATTATGGTATAAACTTTCGTGGACTAGTCTTTGTCAGGTGCATGAAGCAGCTGCAGGGAGCTTGCTTCACCCCTCTGCCACAGCTCCACTTGACTGTTCCCTGGTCTCATCCATCAACTAGAGAACCAAGGGCCACTGGAAGTCTGCATTCCCTGCCTCCCAGGAAGATCATGGCAAGCTGAAGCTCAACTTGGCCCCCCCATACATTCGCCAGAGAAGAAGAGCTGCTGGGAGCTTGTTCTGCCCTTCCCTGTCAGAAAGAACCTATAAGAACTTTAAAACTAAGCCTGGGGGCAGGGATGGTCTCATTATCCATCTTTGTAAGCTGCTCTGAAATCATTTTTTAGGCTGAAGAACAAGGTAAAGATACTGTAAAGAAATAAAAGTGTTGTAGAGTTTTACTTTTGGCCACTGTTAATGTCATTGTCTGCCTCGGTGATTTCTGCATTTAGATTCCATTTGACCCCATTGGCAGTATCAGCAGGGGACACTCCATCTCTACTGGTTTCATTGTGCTCATGGAACCTAAGCCTTTGGTACTTTGAAAAATAACCCCAGAAACGAGCAAAAACATTTAATTCTGGATTGGGACAAGTCAGCGGAGCTCTCTTCTGCAAACTATGCTGTCTGTCCTGTTCCAGAAACTAAAATTTCCATTCATTTTGGGTAATTTTTAGAAGCGCCAAAGCCCCATTGCATGAGTGGTAGATCCCACAAGCACAATGGGATATGGCCTACTGTTTACAATCCCACCCCCAACCCCGTTTTATATATATCCCTGAAACTTGAGAATATACTGTACCTAATGGACCGCAAAAGCTTATATCATAATTTGTTAGCTACTATTACATACACTCTTGACTTTGCCATGCTAAGCACTAAATTTTCCAAGTGTGCTAATGCAAAGAAATGTGCTTTGTTAATTTGTATTCTGCCTTTCCACCCAGATGTTTGCTGCGTTGGGAGAAATGTATGGCCCTACAGCTGATATTTTATGCCCACAAGCTGCTGCTCTTTTCATGTTACAAGACAACTTCAATAGACTTGGAACGGAAGAGGTGGCAAGCAACTTTTAAAATATTTTGATTTAGCTCTTGCTGCTTTCACTTCCAGATACAATTGCCTGCTGTCAAAGGTCCAAACTGTTACGACTTTTATCTCCACCTTGCACATGCTTCAGTAATTCATTCCCACAGCGGGTTTCAGGAGTTATCTATGAAACAACCTTTAGAAAGTACTTTTGCCCTCAGCGGAGGTCTGAATGATTTAAAATGTTAATGGCTGTGAAGGCTGTCCTGGGTACATAAGCTTTGTGGGAGATAGCGAAATGTGGTTATGGCTGAAATATCCTTGCTAATGTAGAAAAGCTTTCACTTTGGATAAGCGGGGGGAGGTCCCAACAGGTTTGGGGAAACCCCAAGGTTTGCAAAGTAGAAAAAAATAGGGGGAGAACCTTAGGAGTGGGGCAGGGAGACTGCCCTAGCCCAATGAGGGCTGAGCGGTTGAAGTGGGGGCCCAGAGTGCTGACTGACCCACCAGGGCCCATAGAATATCCTGAAAGATCGATAGAAGCTTGAGCCCTCCATACTACAACATATTGGCCCTGTTCAGAAGACACCTTAAACCATGGCCTTAACCACGGTGAATAAGGTTTTTTGCCTTATTCACCGTGGTTAAAGCTGAGGTTTAAGGTGTCTTTTGAATGGGGCTTTTGACAGCTCCTTGTAGTTTATGTAACTTAAATTTCAATAAAAATGTTCAGATATACGTGTTTGTTGAGCTCACAAGTCTCAGTAGGTATGGCTTCTGAGGTATGATGTAGAGGTGAGAGGAAGGACACTCAAATGTCACCACCTTCCCCATAACCAGACATCAATAGCAAGTAAGATGTACTGTGTTAAAGTGCTTGCAGAACATAATATCTATTGCAGCCACACACAACTCTTGTATACACATCCCAATTTGAACATATTTTTAATGTAATCTAGTCTAGGAATCCTTTCACTGAAATCAATAGGAATTTTAAGTGGGATAATCTACACTAGAATCTGTATTTTTTGTGAGGCAATGCTGTGCCTGTTTTGTTTTGAAATGCAATTTAGTTTGGAGGCACATGGTAATCTCCCCACTATGCTTCCTGGAGAGACAGAAGGAGCGAGCAAGAGGCCCGCCTGGCACCATTGTTAGCTTTTCGGCGCCAGGTCAAGACTTTCCTCTTCTCTCAGGCATTTAGCAATATCTGATAAGACTGGGTTTGTTTTGTTTTACAGCTTTTAAAAGTTATGTTTTTGCTGTTTTAATTTTTGTATATTGTTTTGTTTTAATCTTATGTAAACCGCCCAGAGAACTTCGGATATGGGGCCGTATACAAATGTAACAAAATAAAATAAAAATCTGTCACCTCTGCTGTCCTTCAGAAAGGACTGGGTTGACTAGGGGCCAAAAGGCTGCCAAGGCTCCCCCACCGCCTGCTTCTGCTTTCGTGACTGGTGCAGCTAATGCCGACTCCGTCCTACCCTAGAGAGGTCTGCAACTTGGGATTCTCGTTGTTTGCTACAGGGACTGGCCCCTTTTTTATTTTCTTTTTGCAGAGAAGGGACGCCATTCCGTTTGGTTTAATCTCCATGGTAACCAGCCGCCATCTTGTTAGGAACGTTTCCATAGCAACGCCCCATCCCCTCCGGACCTGCTGCGGCCGCCGCTATTTCGTTTGGCTCCGTCTCCACGGTGACCGGCTCCGACCGGGACCAGGGCCCGGCTCGCCTCTCGTGTAGCCGCCTCTGCGCGCCGGCCTGAGCGCGAGGGCTTCAAAGCCTGGCAGCCATGGCGAGCCGCTCGGGCCTGGAGGACCTGGAGCTGACGGGCGACGAAGTGGGGCGCCTGGCCAAGGCCTTCCAGGACGAGGGCTTCCGCACGCTCTTCGCCGAGTACGCGGCCGAGCTGGCCGACCCAGAGCAGAGGGCCATCTACGAGGCCGAGGTGGCGGCCCTGGAGCGCCAGCGGGGCGTCGAGGCCCGCTTCATTCATCCCGCGCCGGGCTGGGTGCTGCGGACGAGCCAAGCCGGGACCCGCCGCTGCTACCTCAACATCTGCAGCAACCCGCTGGTAGGCAGGCCCGAGGCTCGGCCGGAGCCCGGCGGCAGCTGCTGGTCCCTGCCTCACTGCCTGGCGCCGGGCCGCGAGGAGCTGAGTCGGCGCCCGCGAGGGCCTCGCCGCCTCGTCTACGACGTGGTCTTCCACCCGGACACCCTCCACCTGGCGGCCCGCTCGGCCCGCTTCCGCCGCCTGGTCGACGACACGGCCCTGGAGGCGGTGGAGAAGCACTACGCGCCGGGCCTGGACCGGGCCAACGCCGTCCCTCTCCGCGGCACCAAGTACAAGGGCGTCCCGCAGGCCACGCTGCTCCGGACGCCGCTCCCCGGGGGCGCCCCGCCGCCAGAAACGGGAGAAGGAGGCTCCCCGCTGCCGCCTTTCCCTTCCCCGTACACCTACCCGCCGGCCAAGCCAGAGCGCGAAGCTCAGCCCTCCGCGCGGCCCGCCCCGCCCCCAGCCGCCGCCACTACCCCGCGCTGGACCCTCCGGCACCGCTCTTATGTGGACCTGCAGGACTACCGGAACAGCCGGTACTCGGCGCCGAGCCCGGTGCCCCGCGAGCTGGTGGTGACCATCGAACTGCCCTTGCTCAGCTCCGCCGCCCAGGCCCAGCTGGAGATCCGCGGGCAGGAGCTGCAGCTGGACTCGCAGCGCCCCGCCGCCTACCGCCTGCGCCTCCCCTTGCCCTACGCGGTGGTCGAGGACAGCGGCCGGGCCACCTTCAACAAAGCCAAAAAGCAGCTGGTGGTTATCCTGCCGGTGCTGCCGAAGCCTGCCTCGGGAGCCATCTCCAACGGCCAAGCCTCGCAAGAACAAAACGAGGCCCCGGAGGAGGAGGAGGAGGAGGGAGAGCCGGAGCCGCTCCGGGTTGACAGCGGCTCCATTCCCCCCAGGGAGCGGCAGGGGAACGCCGCCGCGGCCGCACCGGCTAATGCCAGCTCGGGACTTTGCCTAGAGCCCAGCCGTGTCCAGCAGGCGCCTCCCATTTCTCACGAGGACGCAAACAGCGCGTCGTTGCCGGCGTGTGCCGCAGAAATACCTCCGGCAGCAGCGATGGGCGCTGCCTCAACATGCCCCACCACCATCAGTTCTGCTGTTCCGCTGTGCTCCGATGCGAGCAGCCCGGCTCCACTTGGTCCCCACGTGCCGACGAGCTGCAACAGCTCGGAGCTTCCGGCGTGTGCTGGTGAAACTGATCCGGCGGCTTCGTGGGCTGCTAGCTTTAGCCCCCTGCCTGCCGTGTGCAACGGGAATATTAGCCCGGAGGTTCCAACGTGCAGCAGCAGCGACGTGGATCTGTGTGTTGTGCGTGACGATACCGGCTCAGTTTCCCCGGTGGAGTTTCCTGTGCACTCCAGTAGCATACCCGGTCCTGTTACTCCTGTACGTCCGGTGGATCTCTGTACCTCAATGGATCTTAATCAATGCACTAGTATCATCAACCTTATGTCCCCATCCTGCACCAGCGAGGATAACTTGGATCGTTCTTTGACCGCCTTGCCATGCCATGACTGCTCCAAGGTAGATCAGAGGCCAGCGTTCTCTGCAAGCACAGATCTTCCTGTGCCCGCCAGCCATGTGGAACTTCCTGTGCCTGCCCTGAGTCCTGGAAACAGGACCTCTACCTCTCCTGTGGCGTCTACACCAGGCCCCAGCACTGACACAGATACTCCCATGAACGCTACCAGCTGCCTTGACTCTTCAGTGTCCCCTGCAAGCTCAACTCATCTCCCCTGTCCTCCGTTTCATTGCACTCAGGATGAAAAGGCTTTGACACTGCTCTTACAGGTGCCAGGCATCGTTCCCCAGAGCCTTAAGGGGGATGTAGGCACAAACCACTACAGGATTAGTTTTTCCGACAAAGCTTCTGAGGCCTACAGCTGCTACTTTCAGTTTCTTCCAGAAAATAAATTGACTCCACCAGAGATTAGTATCAACGTGTCTCCCAATAACGCTGTCATTACCCTGGCCAAGTCTCCCAAGACCACCAGAGTTTGGACAAAATTGTACTTTGGTCCAAATGTTGATGCCTTGCAGGTAATTATTTTTCAGAATTTCCAATCAGTCACCTACCATTATGGCAGAAACTTTGCAATTTGGATATATTGTGGGGTATCTATTTCATTTTTATCCCCCCCTTCCTCTGCAGAACTCAGGGCGGTGTATTCATTCCTATACCACCCAGTAATTTTATTTTTGCAAAGAATAAAAAGAACAGGGAGTTAGGCTGAGTGATAGTGAACAGCCCCAAAATCACCCACTGAGCTTCATGGCTGAGCGTGGCTTTGAACCTGAGCATGGACTTGAACCATTGCCACCAGACCACCTTTTAAATGAGTCAGCTACAGAAAGGTATTTGTATTTTTTGGGTGGCAGAACACTTGCCTGGTAAGTGTTCTGCCATGGTTTCAGTCCTTGAAATCTCTAGGTAATGGAGATCAGGAATCAAGGCTAACAAAGTGCTCTGTCTGAGGGCCACACTAGATGTGATGGTAAACGTGGAAGTGCTTTTGTTTTTAATTAATAGCCACCATATTTGGTGATGGTGGGAGTGTTTTTCAGTGGGACTGCTGTGCACATTAGGGGGGGGAGTTAATTTTTCTTCCTATGCTGCATTCTTATTAAAATCGCCCCTGTGGTGGCTATTACCCTTTCCTGGGGCTAATAGCCATATGGGGGAGGCAAGGGTTACTCCCTCCCTTCTTACACACTATGGTCCTGACAAAACCCCACACGGGCTATTAACAATAAAAACACATTCCACAACATTTCAAGTGATGCATTAAGTTAAGCATTAGGTATAGTTTGGCTGTGAGGCCCTTGAGTATGCGCTCCCAGACTTTCACCTGAAAGCTCCCAAAACATAGGTCAAACAAATTCTTCATCTTGCAGTGTTTAGTTTTGTCCTCTGTTTACAAAAAGCAGTTCAAAGAAAGGAGAGAACAGGATCAATCAATTATTTATTATTTGCATTTCTTTAATACCTCTTTCCTCAGTTATAAGTCTTTCAAGCAGTTTATATTAAATAAACACAGGAATAACAATAAAACCAATACTATTTTTTTAAAACACTAGCAGCACCAACTAGAGCCTCAGCATTTAACAAGTAAAAACCATTATCCAATGACTAGTGCAAACCCCGTGTTGCCATGAAGGCTAGTTGTGTGAAAATGATTGGATAAAAATAGGTTTGCTTATTTCCATTCTGATTGGAAGAACTGTACACTTTAAAAATAAATCTTCTACAAATAAGGTGAAGACAAAAAGAGTTTTCTTTTTAAAAAGAGCATTTACCATTTCTTTAAGTTGAAAGGCTGAACCTCCAGAACCACAATTCCCAGGGTTCTTTGTGCACCCCTTGGCAGAGGAGGACCCTCACCCACCCATGCAAATGGGTTGGGGCGGTTGAAGCTTGTTTTCCCCTTTCATGAGCCTCCCCGCAGCCCATCACCACCCACTGAAAGCTACAACTCACAGAGTGGCTTATGCTCGCCCATTTGCTCAGACGGCTTTATCTCAGCCTCTTGTTGCTGGTGTTGTGGTTCCACACCCCCATTCCGCTTGAATGTGAGACAATAAAGAGGTCTGCCAAGTAATCCTCAAAGCTTTATTCAGTAAATAAACATCTCCTTGCAACCCAAGAGAGTTTAAACCTAGGAACCGTACTCTAGGCTAACACTTGGCTAAGCTAAGCGAGATAATCGTTCTTTCAACAAAGGCGCAGGTCTTTTCCCTGAGACCCTTTCATTTCAAGGAGGATTTCTTTGAAGAAGCCTTTGGCGAGAGGCTAGCCGAGCTGACTGCCTCTTGCCTAGCTTTAGTTCCGCCCATTTGAACCTACAGCGTACTCTGGGATCAGTCAGCTCTGAAGTCCCCTCCTCCTCAGAGGATTCTTGAGTTTCCACAGGCTGTGTGTTGTTAATGTTCTCACTGATAAAGTCTTGTGAAGATTCATCCTTGGCGGGTGAAGAGCCTGGGAGAATCACCTCCACTTCCTGTGTAAGGTGAGACATTTCTAGTCCTGTTTCTTCAGCTTCAGAATCTGATTCTGACAGATAGCCTGAAACCCCTTCCCCCACACCAAGGGGAACAGGCCTGGTCATGACAGCTGGGCCTGGCCTGCTCATAGCACAGCTCCAGCTTATCCAGCTGTGGCATGTTCACGGCTGCCACTTTCTTGAGGGCCTTCCTCTGAGCTCGGCTGGGCTCAGAGCTTCAGGGTAGGCCCGTGATGGGCCTCAGCAGGGCTGGAGAGGACACGTTGCTGCTGCTGTGCCTGTGTGAGCGAGGGTAGCACACGGACGGAGCCCTTCTTCAGTGGACGCACCCCTCTCTGGCCAAATGCCACATTGTCCAAAGCTGGCCTCAGCATCATGTTGGCTATGGATAACTGCAGCGACAGGTATACAAAGGGTATCACAAGATTTCCATTGCCAGAGGACTAGGAGACAGAGTCAAGAAACATCGTGTTTTGCTATTGAAGCTTGAACTTCTTTGCAGTTTCAGATTTTTCTGCATGTCTGTACTTCTCAAGCTTCAGTTTAAAACAAAAATGAGCAAAATCGGTCTCGTAGATCTCGGGTAATAAACCTTTCACTAAACCTTTCTCATTTAGATTAGATTAGATAGGCCTGAACAAATAAATATGTCTTCACTTGAGTCTAAAAAAGAGCAGTTTGGATGCCAGAGAAATTTCCCCCGGGGAGAGCATTCCATAATTGAGGTACCAGGATATTTCATTTCCAAAAGCAGGAGAACTCACAGAAGAGCCTCTAAAGGTGATTGTAATAATTGAGCAGGTGTATGTGAGAAAAGGAACCTGGGTCCCAAGCTGTATAGGGCTTTACATCAGGATTTCCTCTAGGATTATTGGGTCCATTGTGTAGTTAAAGATGCTTGAACATAAGATTCTGAAATAAATAAATGGCTATAGCTCCATTGGTTCTTAGTAGTGTAAACCTTAGTAGGTTTACACTCTGATTTCTAGGATCAGGACTTCTCCAATCCTTTTGTCAATTATCGTTCTTTCCAAAACTGATCCATTTTGGTAAACCTGTGTTTTGTATCCTGCTACACGGTTGGTAGAGTTGACTACATGGACCATTCATCTGATTTCATTTAAGGCAGCTGCTTAAAGAAATTGGAAATTGGGATGGGGGCTGCATTAGTGGATCATACCTTGGAAGGGCTTAAATTGGAACAATGGCTTTGTTGTTACCGGTACTGTATTGCTTCAGGCACATGAATCCAGGAATAGCTCTGCTTTTGTAGAGCCTTGTGTATGCCTTGTACTCATGCGCAAAGTACAATGTGATCCTAAGTAAGTCCCTAGTCGTTGTGCTTAGAATTGTAGCTTTACTTGATCCTTGCTGCAGTTTAGGAACACAGAAAGGGAGGGGTCATAGCTCAGTGGGATAGAGCACATGCTTTGCATGCAGCGAGTCCCAAGTTCAATCCCTGGCTTCTCCAGGTAGGGTGAGGAAAGGAATCCTACCTGAAACCCTGGAGAGCCACTGCCAATCAGTGTCGACAGTACTAGGCCAGCTCGACCAATGATCTGACTCAGTATAAGGCAGATTCCTGTGTTCCTTAGACTGAGTCAGACCATTGGTCCACCTGGCCCAGTATTGTTGTCACTGAGTGGCAGTGGCTCCCCAGGGTTTCAGGCAGGATTCTTTCCTCATCCTACGTGGAGAAGCCAGGGATTGAACCTGGGACCTTTTGCATGCAAAACAGATGCTCTACTACTGAGCCGCGGTAACTGCTGTGCATCCATGGTGTTGCATAAATTATGCTATTTCCAAGTGTCCAAAGTCCAGATATGAAACACTTGACGAAAAACCTCTTGAAGCTTTGGAAACTGATTTTATCCTGCGCAGAATAGGTGACCTCTGGACGCTAACGCTGATTTCCAGAGTCACACCCCACTAAGGTTCAAACAATGCTCTTATACTCTAAATGTTACACGTCATCAGTCCTCATCCCATTGGTTTATAGCCCCAGTGACATCATTTAGCCAACTCTATTGTACTCTTGAGTAGTCCTGAGTAGTGGCCATATGTGGCGTTGCATTGCCATGTGCTATTTTACTTGTACCCAGAGATGCTTTGCAACGTCCTTTCTATCATTCCCTTATATGGTCATTTTGTCCTTCTCTAGGTGTGCTATGGTCACATCTGGATGAGTCACACTCCTGGTTCCTCTAAGTCAGGTAGCCTACGCGCGTCCCTGATTGTGTATAATGGAGTCTGACCTGGAGAAGAAGGAGCAATGGCGATTTTGACAAGCTCCTAGTTCTTGCGCCGCTAAATCACTTGCAAGCAGCTTGACTTTTGCAGAAATGGATACAATGGACAGGCAGTGGGGAATGGGGCTTTGTGGTGCTGTGTGTGGATGGTTTGGGTGTGCGTGTCAGCGAACACATGTAGGATGCATGTAAGATGCGTGTAAGATGTGTGTCAGGGGAAATGGACGTGTTTTGGGGTGAAAATCATAGATCTATTCAGATTTTTACAACAATGGGGTGACTTGGCAGTGGCCTCATGACTTCTCCATTGGACTGAACTGAAAGCTTATGGTCTCTGTGATGTAGAAACAGAAGCATGTCAAAAGTGTTGAAGTAAATGTTCTACAGGGTGTGCCGAAGCTTGAGAGAACAGGGGCTCCCCAAAGAGTGCCATGCAGTAGGACTTTGTTCCCTGAAATTGCTTTTCTGCTGCTGTTGCAATTACATATAAAGTTTTTATTCTTGAAAATATTGAACAGAAACTACCCCCCTCCTCCTCCTAATGCCTGCACCAGTAAACCAACAGGTCTGGTGGTTTGGAATTTCATTGTCATGTTTTTTCAGAAACTGAGGGGCAGAGTAAAAGGTATTGATTCCCAAATGAGTTCAGTTTTCAGTTCTGTTCCTAGAAAGCAGCATTTGCTGACAGTACTAGGATCTTTGTGAAGAGTCTTAGCAGAATTGGAGCAAAGCTGGGTTCAGACAACACGATAAGCAATGGGTGATTAATTAGGCAATTGTCCGTTGCGTTGCTTATTGTGTCGTCTATGGGGGATGGATACGCAATGCACGGTTGTCTAATTTACTGAATTAAGCAAAGGAGAAAATAGCAGGCTGCTCCGTTGCTTATCTGGAGACCTATTGCTTATAATGTTGTGTGGAGGGCTCCATTGCTAGATTTTATGCATTGAGTGTCCTATTTCAGAAGCCCATTGAGTCCTTCAGCAGGAGTGGCTGAAAGCGCCCTGGCCGCTCCTTTTCAGCTGGCAGAAGTTGCAATGGTTGATGGGATAGCCCTGGGAGGAGGGAGGGTGGAGCAACGGCTGGCCGGAAGGACGACAGGAGTTTCAGCCGCTTGACGGGGGCCGGGGCAACGTGTCGTGTGGTGAGTACGAGCGAAATAACATACTGTGAGTTGCCTGTTCCTCCCTCTATTGCCTAAAGTGTCGTCTGAACCCTCCTACAGAAAAGGAAAAGATACAGATTTGGTTTCCTTGCTGGTATTGGGGACCTCTCTCACTATGCTTTTTTTTCTCTTGAAAAAAAAAATCCCCACGCTTTTTGTACCATATAGTCTGAGCCTTGGATCTGTCCTTGAAAGCACAAGATACTGATACAGCCATTGTAGGATTTGTACGACAAATCTTTGTATTTGAGACATATTTGATGTATACACATTTTTCATTTTTAGGTGTACACCTAAGTAATGTATGAAGCACTTCTGAACACTGTTCAAAGACAGCCCCACATAGAGCACATTTCAACGTCCCTGTCATAATATAATGGTGTAGCAGATCAGGAAAAAAATCTTTCATGTTTACATCATTTAACCCCTGCTGCCCAGTTAGGAAATTATATAACAAAATACCTCCAAGAGGATTCTAGAATTAAAAATGAGAACCTAATGGAACACGGCTGGGCCTTCTGACCTGTGAGTAGTAAAGGTGTCCCATCTCTGAGGTTTGCCAGATGAAAGACAGTAGCTACCAGGTCATTAGAAAGTAATCATTAGCTCCCTTTACTATAAGAAAGGAATCCTGATAAGGAGGTTCCAATGTTAGTTTTACAGTAACGAGTTCCACTTAATATCCTTAAAGAAAGTCTCAAACAATTAGCTGTATAGTAAGGCCAGATGGGTCATCAGATAAGTAACCAGAAACCTTATCCCAGATCATAAAGGCAACAAGATATGCGATAAGGAAACATGCTCACATGATAAAATTGAATCAAGGAAATGTTTTTTGTGGCACAAACATAACTGTAACTGTCAAGGAAAGCTAAAATGTTTGCATAAGCATGTTGTTATGCTCATTAATCTTGATAAGAAGTTTAATAATTCAATCTTATTTAGACATACGAAGATTTAAGGTAGAAATACTGTCTTTGGCATTCCTATATAAGTAACATAAATAATAGTAAAAATAGTTTGAACATATTTTTATAGCACCCAGAAAGTATGTAAAGGAGACTCAGAATACGCAACAGTGAGAGCTATCCTCTTCAGATCGTTTTCCCCTGACATGTTGCCTGTAGAATCAACCTGGTCAGCTTGGTATTGATGATCACTGGCAAATGTCCTTGACTCTGCTTAGAAGGCTTGTTGTCATGGCCCCTCAACACTTGTTTAGAATTATGTTAGATGTTTCGTGCGGCTGAATGTATTCATGCATAAGCTCTTGTATTATGCTGATACTTTTGTAGTAAAAAGTAGGGCTGTGCACGGATCCGGATCCCGAATCTGGAACGGATTGGGCTGATCCTGGCCTCCCAGATCGGGATCGGGCCTGGATCGGGCTGGATAGGATCCACGATCTGGATCAGATTTGGATCCGTGCACAGCACTCCCTCTCGCTCTCCCCCTCCCTCCCCCCCACTCTCCTCCCTTCCCCCACTTTCCCTGCTTACCTGCTGCCTCCTCTGCATCGTTCCCCATTGTCCTCCACATCTTCCTGCCTCCTTGATGTCGTCTGGCCGCTTTCGCGCTCGTGCTGGGTGATGATGTCATCTGTCGCGACCAGCAAATCCGGCGCTCTAATTGCAATGCATGATGGGAAAGGGCCTGGAGGAGGGAGGGAGGAGCACCAGCCGCCCAGAAGGATGCCGGGACTTTCAGCCGTGCGACGGGGGAGGGACAACATGTCGTGTGGGGAGTCCCTCTGAAATAAGGTACTGTGCGTCGCCTATTCCCTCCTCCGTTGCCTAAAGTGTCATCCGAACGCTGCCACTGACCGGCAATGGCTCTCCATGGTTTCAGGCAGGATTCTTTTCTCACCCTACCTGGAAAAGCTGGGGATCGAACCTGGGGCCTTCTGCATGTAAAGAATGTGCTCTGCCCCACTGAGCCATGGCCCCTCCCCTAGATAATAAGTGCAGAGTTTTTCACCTGGGGGTGAACTTCGACACCCCCAGGTTATTCTAGGCAGGCCGCTTCAGCTGGCTGACCTGTGCAGCTTCGCCCCTGCTGCACAAGCCTCGGTTCTCTCTGTACCTTGTCCATAGCTGCCAGATGGGGGGCAACTGGATACCGGGGCTGTGCAGCTTGCCCAAGGCTTCACAGGTGGTGGGGCATGTAGTCCCGTGAGCCACTCTCACTTGGTGTGATCCCGGCTGGGCCCTTTCCCAAGACACACAGCGAGGGTGGAATTCAAGGCTGCCAGCCTCTCGGGCGTTGTGCACCTTACTTGAGCGAACCTCTGAACTGGGGCATGTGCGAGAATGGATTGCCATGGCCTGGTCTGACGTCTCTATGAATGAATGCCAACCAGGCTTTTTTTTTATTAATCTTTTTTTTCTTTTTATTGTGAATTTAACAAAACAGAAAACAAATTGTGAAAAGAAAAAACTACAGACCGAACCAAATTTGGTCAAAGGTACTTCTGCCCACAGCCACCGACTGAACATCTAGGTTCGAATCTGATTTAAGCTTTACATTCAGACTGCGAACCTGAGATTTCAAGACGTTGAAACACTTTTGTCAACCCCACTCAACACTAGTCAAAGATGTACAGAAAAAGAGTTTGTTAGCACAGCTTCGCCATCAACACACCCAACGCAGGACAATCCTTATCTGGGTTTCTGCTCTGGTCCTGGCAGCATATGAGGGTTCTCTGCATTATGTCACATGGATTTGTGTTGTTGGGGCTTCTGACTTGCTTCTGGCAGCAGCTGCCCACGTTATTTTTATTCTGGTGTTGCAATTGTGGTCTGGATAGGTTTCTCCCAGCCCTCTTCCCATACTGGGGATTTGCCCACTGTTCTTTGAAGGATCTGTCTTGTGTTGGGGTGCTTAACGCTTTGACCTTCTGCCTCTTCTGTGCTAGATGCATCTTCTCAGATTTGAAAACTTACACGATTTTTTTTTTTTAAAAGAAAGGGAGAGAAGCACTTTAGGTAGGGATGAAGTTTCTCCACCACTGCTTTTATATAGGTTGAGTCTTTTGGAGAGGGGATATGCTCTTTCATTCAGAAATTACTTAAAGGGTACCAGTTTGTTAAACGCCCTTTTACTCAAGTGCCCTTTTGAGTTTTAAAAAAAACACCCTTTAAATTTTATTATCTCATTCCATATGGATCAGTGATGACAGGAAAGTAAAAAAAATAACTCTGGCATTTCTATCAGAAGCCGCTGAAAGGTCATTAATCTAATGGTTTGCAGAAACCATTGATTTCTTATGTCAGGCGTTGCTGTTGGGTGTGAGTACTCCAAACCGGAAAGGATAAAATTGGTTTTCATTCATCCAATTTTTCAACAAAGATGTGCAAAAAGCTAAATATGATTTTAAATAAGTAGAACAGTTTTCACCTGATGGCCAAGGTTGACATGTGCATTGTGGGCTCAGCTGCTGACATGGATCCTTGCCTGATGTGAATGAACAGAATTGTACTCCCATTTTTGTATTTAGTTTTGTTTTAGGATATTATGGAAGTTACATGCGTCCGCTGCTCATCAGTTTCAGCCAAAAGGTTAATAGTTTAGAGGCCAAAAGTTCAGTTAGAATGTGGAGATTAGGAAATTTGGTCAGAAAGACAGGAGATGATAAAGTTCAACAGAAGATCAGAGGAAGAAAGAAAAAACTCAGGAAATAGTAACTCAATTTGCAGAAATGAACAAGAAACTACCCCCTGAATCGACATGGGTGATATTGGCAATCTTTCTGTTCAGGATTCTGACCTCAGTTTTTTAGCATTCAAGCTTCATGTAGAAGCTCAGTTTGGACAACACGTTAGTCAAAGGTGGACTATGTAAGCAACTGTTGCTTAAATAGTCCTCTGTTGACTAACGTGCCATCTGTCAGGCAAAAAACGCACCATGATTAGTCATTTACCAGAAATAACTGTTAGAAATGTCTATTCTGTTTGAGAAAAGGACAACACAATCTGGAAAGTTGAAAGTAAGTTTCTTTATTGCAAAGCCTTTTGCAAAAGGGGTGTGGCTATACAAGCTTGGCGCACACCGAAAATCATAAATCATACAGCATTTATTCCCTGTCCCCGGCCGGAAAAGGTCCCTCCTCTAAAAGGTTACAGCCTATCTGGTACGCCTGATTATAATACTAAAATCTCCGCCTTTGTTTATCCTCCCCTCTCCTCTACACTTTTACGCCCACACATGTATTTACCAGAATCATCTGTTTCCTCTATAACTGCAAGCAATCTTAGCGAAGCTTGACCTGCTGTCATGGTCTTGTCACTTCCGACCATAATCTACTTGCGTTCTACTTGCATTAGCTAAGTTCTATCTACTAAATGAAGTCTCATGACAAAAACAGCCAGTGGAACAATCTCCCCATGGTGTCTCGTGCCTTTCTTCATGCTTCGAAAGTCACACACCTGACAGTTCTGCTCCACTGTATGTTCTTATCTTTAGAAATGCTCTTCTGCTTTTTTCTTGACCTCTGTGCATTTGGTATCTTATAAAGCAATTAAAATAAATTGCTTTAGCTTATCGATTATTGGATTAAATATATGTGCCTAGGCTTTATATGTGCTTACTGGATTATATAATTACTTAGCCTGTATGTTACCTGGTGAAAAAGCAACATTTCTCACATAACCAACGGAGATAACCAATGGTTTGCAGGGTTGTTTCTCTGCACAACCGTTGATTATTGTGTCGCATGGCGGGCTCTGGGGATTATTTCCCATGTTTACAGAGTCGTGA
This sequence comes from Anniella stebbinsi, assembly GCA_029215795.1. NCBI lineage: Eukaryota > Metazoa > Chordata > Lepidosauria > Squamata > Anniellidae > Anniella > Anniella stebbinsi. Next base: position 370,385,484 of record JARDYH010000001.1, read on the forward strand.
GGCAAGAGCCACACTTGCCCAGCGGGGCTCTATCTGCCTAGGAAATAATCCCATCCCGGGAAGTGCTTGGCCGACCACCGATCATGCCATCCCTTGGTGGGGCACAGCGATCGCGGGCTCCCCACGTGCTTCCCGGGATGGGCTCGGCGCTGACACATCCTTTGCCAGAGGCTGGATCTCGTGCCCTGACACGCATCTGTTTCTCCATGCGCTGCCACCGCAGAAGCAAGAGGCTGTGGAATGGTCTCCTCGCGTGTCAGGGTGTGAGATCCAGCCTCCGGCGAAGGATGCATCAGCGCCAAGTGATGCCCCCATCGCCGGCCCCTGCATGGACGCCAGAGCAGCGGCACATTGTTTCCACCTCCTGTGAGGAGGTGCGCTGCCTCCACCATCGGTCCAGCAATGGCCGCGGTGCTTCTCTGCATGCTGCATCTCTCCTCCTCCCTCTGCTCCTCCCCACGTAAGGGCAGTGCCCCGATAAGGTAATCAGGAACCAGCACCACCATTTGCTGGGGAGCGGGGAGAGAGATGACTACTCCATGGAGTGTGCTGCTCTACTCCACGGAGCACTACTTCCGTGTCACCCAAGTGCGGCACGCAAATAGTCATCCGTGGAGTGGACTATTCACATTCCGTGGACTAAAGTGTCGTCCAAACACACCCATTGACAAGGAGAGATTCCAGACAAGAAGTCTTCAAGCAACCATGCAGTGCTTGGAAGAAAAACGAGGATTTATTGTGGGATGTTCTCATGGAAGGAGATACAAGATTATGTATTTGATGAAGCAGATTCTTAAAATCTTTTCTTTTAAACCTAGTTTTTGATTTCTTTTCTATAAGATACAATAGTGACAATTGCATATGAACAAAGCAATACAAATCAACTAAAATCTTCTGCATGGATATGGAATATTTTATATTTTAAACATTCAAAGAAAATTAAAATGAAAGAAACACTTCCCTTGCACTAGTTTCATAATAAACTAAAAGTTCTAGTTTCCAGTATTTTCTTTTGATAAATTGGCTGAATTCGGACAACACAATAGTCAATGGTGGGGTAATAATCAACTTGACAGTTGTTCATCTAGGGGGTACTCCCCACACAACATGGTAATAAATAATCAACTGTGGTGTGGATTAGGATCAGCGCTGAGTTGACTATTTCAGCATTCAGATGACACGATAGTCAATACAATTGACGATTGTTTGCCCCGCCCCAGTTGCTTATTGTGTTGTCCGAATTCAGCCATTAGTTAACTTACTTTAGAATTATTAACATAATCACGAACCAACTTCAGTTGGTTCAAAGAGCTTCAGCCAGATTGTTGACTGGGGCTGACTACAGTGATGGTACAACTCCCCTGTTAAAACAGCTTCACTGGCTTCCGGTCTGTTTCCGGGCAGGTTATCTGAAAGACCGTATTCTCCCTTACGAGCCTGCCCGTCCTCTGAGATCTTCAGGGGAGGCCCTTCTGTCGGTTCCACAACATCACAGGCACGCTTGGTGGGAATGCAGGAGAGGGCCTGCTCAGTGGCTGCCCCGGGGCTCTGGAACTCCCTTCCCAGGGAAGCTAGACTGGCGCCGTCCTTGGTGTGTTTTCGGAGGCAGGCTTAATCTTTTCTGTTTTGGCAGGCCTTTGTGGGTAGTTTGAACCTTTGTTGATGTGTGATGTTTATATATTGGATTTTTCAAATTATTCGTATTTTAAATATTTTTAAATGTTTTAAATATTTTAATATTGTACCATGTTTAATTATGTTTTTAATTTTTGTATCTCTCTATCTGTTTTTAACGGCACATGTTTTAATTTGTAAAGCCGCCTTGAGTCCCAGTATTGGGAAAAAGGTGGGATATATCATCATCATCCTATGGTCCCTGGATGAGCATCTCAGGGACCATAGGATAGGTCAGCTTCCCCATTCTGAAGTCAGAGACAGTATTCCAACCCTGGAAGGGGAAGTTGGAAATCCACCGCTTCAGCCTGCCCCCTAGCAGCTACCATGGAAAGAGCTGTGCCGTCAGTCTCTCTGAGGTTGGGAACTCAAGGTTGGAGAGGGGGGAAAGGGTGGCTGGGGAGAGGAGGAGACTGCAGAGGCCAGGATATGAATTATCCTGAGCCTCTTCCAGCCTCCTTCCCTCCCCCTCTGAAGTGCCCGTGTTAGACCGGCTAGAAAGCCCATCTAGCAAAATCTGCCCGGCAGGAAGATGGGGAGGCAAAGATCGCCTTTGCTGCTCCTGCTGCCCTGCATTGGATGATCAGACGCCTCCATTTTGGGGGGTTCTGATCAGTGAGGGCGCAATCTATAGGATTGCACCCTTATTAGCTTCATACTCATGTGACTTGCTTGCAGTATTTATGTTCTAAACGATGTCCATGTTAACACAGTCTTCTGGTTGTCCCTGTTTCTTGTTACTTTTCTGCAGTGCAAGAGAGTTTCCATTATCATTGGCTCTAATATTGTTTCAATCCCATAGATTACTCGTTGGCCTAGTTATTTGTTTCCAAAACCGAGCAATTTAAAGTTTTGCTGGCAACAGCACAAATGCCAGAATGGTTTTGAAGCCTCTTAATTCCTGATGGTTTCCAAATGAATGCAGAAATGCCAGCTAGATTGCTTTTGGCACTTGGTTGTTTTTAAGGGATTCGCCACAGTGAAACATGGAGAGGTTTCTAGAAAGGTTGCAACTTGGTATAACAACCAAACATGCAATCATGTTCCCCCAATTGGTACATTAAAAAAAAAATGTGGGTTATCGTGACATTAGTTTAATGTGTAATGCAAGGAATATACAGTACATTAGTTTAATGTGTAATGCAAGGAATATACAGTACAGCCAGACACCCACCCCCTTTTATAATAGGCTTGTATAAGACAGTTGCACTCAACTGCAGGTTTTATTAGGCCAAATAAACTCATTAATAAATATTCACCATTCTTTTAGACTATCTGAGATTAAGTCCCATTGAACTCTGTGGGGCTTCTGAGCGATGTAAAGATGTGTCGCATTGCACATCTTTTGTCTAATAACAATGGGAGGCTAGAAATAAGAATCTTAACTTTGATAATGGATTGTTTTTAATGGTGGCAATATGTCCACACCGAGAAAGTACATGTTTTCTTATCCTTTCATGGCCTCCTTTATGCATGAAATAGTAGTGAGTAGTGTAGGTCGCAATCCGATGAAGATAATCAGCATCCTCCAAGTTTAGCTGCTGAGTATCCAATCCAGGGAGGCTGGAGCGTGGAGGCGATCTTCGCCTTTGTACTTCCACCACTGTGTGTTTCTGCTAGACGGGCGATTTTGCCCATCTAGGAGCAGAGCTTCGGAGGGAGAGGGGCTGGGGCAGCCATAGGAAACGTCATATGGCCGATGCCCCAGTCTCCTTCTATCGCTCCATGCTCTGTTTCCGAGTGCAGAGACATAGCCAGAACTGTGCTGGCTATGAGGGGCAGGGGGTGGGGAGCACAGTTTCTGGGCTCCAAGTTCGGACCCCTGTTTCATACCTTGTAGCCCAGAAACCAAACTATCCTATGCCTCCGCCAACATGACTCTTTGTGGGGGTCGTAGGATTGCTTCCTTAGTTCACTCATTTTTTATACTTTAGGAAAAACATTAATTCCAATATCTTCAAAGATTAAACTAATGGTATACCCAGCATGATACTTTTGTAATTTTTAAACTTAAGTTTTAAGTATCTCTGTGGATACTTAAAACATTTTACAATCTCTTTTTTCTTTTTCTAGAAAGGCTCTTGACAGAAATACCTTAAAAGTTCTGCAATTCAGTCATTAACCCCCACTCCAAATTTTGCATCAATTGTAGATGGTAATGTTTTCCAGCAAATGGTCTCTAATCTTTCTTGAGCCTATGTAAAAGTTTTCAGGGTTAAATAGAGAGCTTCAGCTATTGGGCAACATACAAACGTAATTAGTTAATGAATTAATTGCTAACAGCTGGTTGCCAATAACAGGCATTTTCCAGCAAAAGGACTGCAAGCTTACTTCTGAAATCCTATGCCATGGGATTTACTTCCGGGTAAACAGGGATCGTATCTGTTGCTGTTATTGCACTTGTTGTTGAGGGTTTTATTGTTGTTTTTATTGCCATTATAGTGTGTTTATATTTTTATCACTTTTAACATTTTAACTCTTTATATATATTTTATTCCTGTAAGCTGCCTTGGGAGGACTTATGCCCTAAAAGGCGACCAAGACATGTTTAAATAAATAAATAGAATAAATATGAGCCCAAGTCCCCCTCACTGAATGCAACAATACAGGATCATGCTTAGCTGTGCCTGGGGCTACCGGTTAAGAGTAGGTTGCCTCTTGAACTATCTTTAATAGAAATCAGTTATAATTCTGCAATAATAATGTATGAAAATGAGAGGTGCTATTCTTAGCAACTCCAGAATAGAATGGTTCTGATTAGGGAAAGGAGAACCATGTAACGATCTGTGTACCCTTGCATGCCTGCTGCCTCCCTCCCCGTTTCTTTTTTAAAAAATATTTTTTTAATTGAATTTTATGTTAATAACAAATGGATGTAACATCCAAACACATCAAACGTAACACAATAATCAAACACGGGATATCCTTGATACACACGATCAGCATTGAACTAAGTTAATCAGGTGACACAGTGGACTGATTGCGACTGTATATATTCAAAGCTATAAGAAAATATATCAAAACGACTCCCCCCCCGAACTCTTATCCTAGCAGATCTTTCCAGCATGTTCCGTGAGTTGAAGGAGGTACAGTAATGTCCTTATTGCTATTAGCATAATTAATAAATGATTCCCAGATTCCATAGAAATTATCAATAGACCAGAGTTTATTTCTCCATATAGTAAGGGGTGTTGATTGTTCTTTTTTCCATGAAGATGCTATTATTGTTCTGGCAGCAACACACACATTCCCTCCCCATTTCTCATCCAATCTAGCAAAATGTGTCTGTGTCCCTTTGCACATCTGATCAGTATTGCTTATTGATGCACCAATTTTTGCATCATTTTTGTGTGTATTTATTGCTTCTATATAGCCTGAAATCTCCCAAGCACGCACATTCCCAAGCAAACTCATGCCTATAGACAAACCACCAATATTTTCACCTTGCCCCATATCTTCTTTTCCCCCCTCAAGATCCACCCTTAGAAATTTCCTTGGAAAATTAGGGGTGCACAAAGGGATGAAAATTTCAGTGTCCAAATTTCCCCACCGGCTCCAATCTAAAGCACAAGGACTGTGCTCTGAAATGGCAGGGCTTTTGCTTCCCCAAATTTCAGCTTTCACCAATAATGCCAAGCGATGGGAAGGTGGCACTTACAAGCCAGCTATGCTTGTTGGCGAAGCAACAATAGTAACCTTGGGACAATTGTGTAACGCATTTATAGGCTGCATATGAGTTTGTTAAAATTTTCTTTTCTTTTTTTTTGCTATTGGAAAATGTAGTTTAAAAATGAAAAAGCAACAACGAACAATCACAAAGCAGGAAACACAAGTCAAGAGAGAGCAATATCTCTCCTATAGCTGCTTCTTTTTCCAAATGAATATATTTGTCTAGCTAGTGTTTTTCCTAATGTGGATCAAAGTAGTCAGTTCTTCCATTTCACATGTTATAAATCCCTGCTGAAATTAAGTTCACATTTCCACAGTTTTGCCATATTTTTTAAATTTTATTTCAAAGCACTTTTATCTTGTTTATTTGTTTGAAAATACCCAAAGCAGCCAAAAACTCCCTTCCCAGGGAAGCTAGACTGGCTCCCTCTTTGATGTGTTTCCGAAGGCACGCAAAAACTTTCTTATTCTGGCAGGACTTTGGTGAATAATGTGGACCCCCATGTATGTTTTAAGAATTTTAATTTGTATTTTAAATGTTGAAATGTTTTAATACTGAAACCTATTTAATTATATTTTTAAACTTTTGTATATCTCTTATTTATAGCTTTTAACTGTATATGTTTTGATTTTGTAAAGCCGCCTTGAGGCCCAGCATTGGGCAAAAGTCGGGATATAAATAAAGATAATAATAAAAACAACAACAACCGTAAAAATGCAACCCATAAACACATAAGGCCATATTTTAAAATACAAAACAGTAATTTAAAACATCCTCACAAACAAACTGCAAAAAAAAAAAAAAAACCAGCCTCCACATGCTGGTACTAATTAACAAATTTGGTTAACACATTTGTGTTTCAAGTTGTTTACCATTCCTTTGAATGTTTGCTGTGGTTTGTAACTTTGTTAGTATATTTGTCCAAGCACAGGGTTAACAGGGATATAATTGAAATTAGAATGTATTATAACATTTTATTTGAAAATGGGAATGGCAGGATTCAAATTGCAACTGTTTCAGTCTTGCCTTAAAGGTTTTATGGCGTTTAGCTATTTTGGTACATCACGGAAACTAGAATAAAGAACAGAACACATTTCGAGAAACTCTTTCCATTAACATTGAGGCTGATTTAACAGTTGATAAAAAGTAACCTCATTTTTGAGCGGCCATTAATTAGCATGTGCCATTTTCCCTGTGTCAGAGAAGTTATTAACCTCTTGACTAAACTATTGAAAGTATTTCTGGAGCTGTGTCAGTTCTTGCCATTGCTAATGCCTCATGGATAACTCAACAGCACTGAGACTTTAATCTTGCACTAGCGTGGAGACACTTTAGCTGATCTCCTTTGTGCCAGGATTTGACAAAAGCTAGAGATGCTCTGAGATCTGCAGATCTAAGTTCCTTTTGAACCCAGTCTCTGAATTTTACTGTAAAGGGACCATCACTTAATTTAGATCCAGCATATGACCTACTTTTAAAATGCCTGCAGTCTCCTTGAGAGAGACTTTCAATTCTAATAACTTGGCACTGGATGTTACTGATACAGGAACAAAATATTTATTGTTAGCCTTGCAAGAGCAGATGATGGTGATGATTTACAGTTGGTGGCAACTCACAAAGATATTTCCAACTATTTATTTCAGGATACAGGATTACTGGTCTGAGGATCTTCTGAGTAGGCTTTTGCTCAACATAAAGGAAGCTTCTTAAGACTAGAGAGACATGTTCCTAGGGCATTTTATGGGCTTTGCTTGTTTTGTTAAACTCCTCCCAGAGAGCTTCGGCTATGGGGCAGTATATAAATGGATTAAAATAAATAATAAATAAATAAATCTGTAGCAACCCAGAGATAATGATTTTGCATTACGGGAGTGAACCTGGGCAAGCCTTGGACTGATACACGTCCCTCTCTACCTTTGACATGGCCACAAGGAGATTGGGAACTTTCAGATTGAGTTTCAACTAACCATCATTACTCATTTTGTCTGAACTGAGAAATGTGGTTAGCGTTAACTCTGGTTTATTGGAACAAGCCAGAATTATAAACTGTGGTTTGAGGTTGGCTTGTTTCCCCAAACCTTTGTTAATGCTAACCAAATTTTTCCGGGTTCAGACATAGCAAGTAACTGGTTCTTTGAAAATGGAAAGAAAAGCTTCTGATCTCCTCACAACCATGATCAAGCAGGACAGGGAGCACCTGAGTCCTTTGGCTTGTGCACACAATACTTAAACTCTAGTATTACATGTGAACCAGGCCAGAGTGTGGACCCGTCATTATTATTATTATTATTATTATTATTATTATTATTATTATTATTATTACAAAGGATAGGATCCAAAAAGGTCCTTGGGTGCATAAGAGGATTGGGGGTATATTGAGGTTTTCTGTATTTTTCTGTCTGTTTTATCTAACTACAGCTCTGTGCTCTGCGTCAGAGGCTGTTCCCTGAGTTTGAGAAAGTGTGAAGTTGGAACTCCTGTAGCCCTTGGACTCCAGGCCCTAAATTGGGTGCCATAAATTCATACTTTTTACTGTTACAGTCCCAGAATACTAAAATGTTCCAAATTTATTATATGCCAGCAAAGTTATATATGGTCAGATTTCCAGAAAAGAACGGATGCGAGGTGAGGGAAAAAAGCACCTTGTTTGTCTAATTACATGCAAATATTGTTCACAATATTTTAAATTTCTTAAATAATTGTCTCTTGTTTATTGTAGCTCCTTGACGAAGGATTTACACAATCCGAAACGTTGAGCATTTTTGAAAATTGTTTTTTATAATTCAAAGAGCCTTTTATACAGATAAAGTCTTTATAGCTCTTCATCCCCAGAGTGTTTCTCTCCCTGCCTCTTCAGATTTCCTGAAAGACAGACAATACAGGACAAATAGGTATCTTTGACAGATGAGCTTTGGGCTTGAATTCATCGGCAGAAATATTGTATCATAAACAGACAATAGGGATGCCCGGAGGATATCTACGAACTCATCCCTCCCACACATCCAGCCAGCATTTACTCATAAGTTTGTAGTGTGCACGCCATCTGCTAGATAGAAAGATGGACCTCCTTGGGAGGTTGACAACAGGTATTTGGAGTCTCCCATTGTGGTGGGCACTGCAGGTAGACAATAAATCTGAGTGTTGTTATACCGTTGTCATGTTTTAAGCAACTACTCTTTTTAGTTGTTGTGTCTCATTGGCCGTTTTTATTCTGTCGTTTATTTGACAAAGTGTATTGATTGCTGTTTTTGTAAGATGCCTTGTGGGCGTGGATCCAGAGACGTTTTGCATGAGTGCAAAGGCACTTCCACTTGTGCAAGGGGTTCCTGCCAATTTCTCCTGAATTTTCTGCCCTGCTGCAACCACTTACTGCCCCATCACACACTGTTCCAGAGAGTCTCTTGACCTTCCGATGCGTCTTTTTAGGAGGCCTGGGAGAGGAGCTGGGCAAACCCTGTTGCACTAGTGGACACCTGCTTGTCCATTTCTGGATCCAACCTTTTAGAATCATAGAATCATAGAATAGTAGAGTTGGAAGGGGCCTACAAGGCCATCGAGTCCAACCCCCTGCTCAATGCAGGAATCCACCTTAAAGCATCCCTGACAGATGGTTGTCCGGCTGCCTCTTGAAGGCCACTCGTGTGGGAGAGCCCACGACCTCCCTAGGTCATTGGTTCCATTGTCATACTGCTCTAACATTCAGGAAATTTTTCCCTGATGTCCAGCTGGAATCTGGCTTCCTGTAACTTGAGTACGTTATTCCACGTCCTACACTCTGAGTTGAGATCCTGGCCCTCTGCGTGACAGCCTTTCAAGTACTTGAAGAGTGCTATCATGTCTCCTCTCAATCTTCTCTTCTCCAGGCTAAACATGCCCAGTTTTTTCAGTTTCCCCTCATAGGGCATTGTTTCCAGACCCCTGATCATCCTTGTTGCTCTCCTCTGAATATGCTCCAGTTTGTCTGCATTCTTCTTGAAGTGTGGTGCCCAGAATTGGATGCAATGCTCAAGAAAGGCCTAACCAGTGCCAAATAGAGGGGAACCAATACTTCACACAATTTGGAAGCTATACTTCTATTAATGCAGCCCAAAATAACATTTGCTTTTTTTGCAGCCACATCACACTGTTGGCTCATATTCAGCTTGTGATCTACAACAATTCCAAGATCCTTCTTGCTTGTCATATTGATTAGCCAAATATCCCCCATCTTGTAACTGTGCATTTGGTTTCTTTTTCCTAGGTGTAGAACTTGGCATTTATCCCTATTAAATTTCATTCTGTTGTTTTCAGCCCAGCACTCCAGTCTGTCAAGATCACTTTGAAGTTTGTTTCTGTCTTCCAGGGTATTAGTGATCCCACCCAATTTTGTGTAATCTGCAAATTTGATAAGCATTCCCTGCACCTTCTCATCCAAATTATTAACAAAAATGTTGAAGAGCACAGGGCCCAGGACTGAGCCCTGCGGCACCCCACTCGTCACCTCCCCCCAGCGTGAGAAGGTATCATTGATAAGCAGTCTTTGAGTCTGATTCTGTAGCCAACTGTGGATCCACCTAATTGTTATTCCATCTAGCCCACGTTTCACTAATTTGTTAATCAGAATGTCATGGGGCACTTTGTCAAAAGCTTTGCTGAAGTCAAGATATACTATGTCCACAGCATTCCCACAGTCCACAAGGGAGGTTACCCAATCAAAGAATGAGATCAGATTAGTCTGGCAGGATTTGTTCTTGACAAATCCATGCTTGCTTCTAGTAATCACTGCATTGTGGTCAAGGTGTTTACAGATTAACTTTTTTATAATCTGCTCCAAAATTTTCCCAGGGATGGATGTCAGACTGACTGGTCTGTAGTTCCCAGGTTCCTCCTTTTTGCCCTTTTTGAAGATAGGGACAACATTAGCCCTTCTCCAGTCATCTGGCACTTCACCCATTGTCCATGATTTCGCAAAGATAATGGACAGCGGTTCTGAAAGTTCTTCTGCCAGCTCCTTTACTATTCTAGGATGCAGTTCGTTGGGCCCTGGAGATTTGAACTCGTTCAAAGAAATTAGGTGTTCCTTAACCATTTGTTTGTCAATCTCAAACTGTAATCCTGTCCCTTCAGCTTGTACTTCACTTTTTCCAGGGTGCAATTTATTAATTGCATGATTTGATAAGTGATTTTTCTGTATCATTTTGTGAAAAGAAACTAAACATCCTTACAATATAGCTGAGCTATTTTTTATTTATCAATCATTCAAGTAGGCCCCTTGGTTGAAATAATTCTATACCGATTGAACATGTATCTAAAACAGATTAAGTTGTCAAGAAAATAAACAGGAGGAAAGATGTCATATTATCCCCATTTGACAGGACACTAAAGAAGACTTATTCTACTGTGACATTGTAGAAATTAAGATCTACTTCTTACACTTATGCACCTTAGATAATAAAATATCCCTCTTTTCCACTTAAAAAAAATCTTTTCTTTTTTACAATGGCTTGATCTGAGAGTTTACATTTATTCTTTCCTGGGCTTCAAAAAGGAGGCAAATTGTTACCCCTTTAGCCAGTGTTGTGGAATTGGGAGGCAAGGATGATCAGGGGTCTGGAAACAAAGCCCTATGAGGAGAGATTGAAAGAACTGGGCATGTTTAGCCTAGAGAAGAGAAGATGGAGGAGATAATTGATAGCACTCTTCAAATACTTGAAAGGTGGTCACGCAGAGGAGGGCCAGGATCTCTTCTTGATCAACCCAGAATGCAGGACACGGAATAATGGGCTCAAGTTACAGGAAGCCAGATTCCATCTGGACATCAGGAAAAACTTCCTGACTGTTAGAGCAGTATGATCATGGAACCAATGACCTAGGGAGGTGGTGGGCTCTCCCACATTAGAGGCATTCAAGAGGCAGCTGGACAGCCATCTGTCAGGGATGCTTTCAGGTGGATTCCTGCATTGAGCAGGGGGTTGGACTCAATGGCCTTGTAGGCCCCTTCCAACTCTACTATTCCATGATATGATTCTATGAACCCTATACAAGGATTGGTGTTTAGCTTATTGGTTTGCAGTGCCTTGGGCAAGAGCAATGTCTCTCTGCCTAACTCATCTTCCAGAGTTGTTTGTGAGGATGAAAAAACATTCTGTGAATGCCTTGGAAGAAGGTTGGGATGCAAACATAACACATGATAATAAATGTGTGGAGGGAGGCTCCCTTTTCACCTTAATGGGGTGCAGCTGAAGCAGTAGAATTTGTGCCTTCAATTTAGTGATTAGAGACTAACACTGTAGTTGCTGAAGTAGCCATTGCGGCCCAGAATTGTTAAATGCATATTCATTCACTGTTAGGATTCCCAGTCGTTCTGTGGTGGAAGCTCTGTGCCATTAACAACGGTCGGTTAATTTATCCTGCTTTTTCAAACAAAAAGGATCTCCCAAGGCAGCGTGCAGCAATTAGAATTTAATATGCACTGCTGCTTGCAAGCACCCTACCTCAATGAAACATAATACACAGGGCCTGCCCTCAGGATTATCCATTAAAGTCATGGGAAGGAGGAGCGGAGGAGAAAGCTGGAGGAGGCAGATCAGTTTGACAAGGCCAGAACAGAGAGTTACTAAGAGGCATTTTCATCCATTTGGCTCTTCTCCTGCTGGGATGGAGACCCCCGGCCGCCCTTGGTCCATTGGCCTGAGTGACTGAGTGATTGTCGCTTCTTCATTTGCAGGGCAGCTAGTCAAATACCAACCAGGTGCAATTTTTTTCAGTCATGGAGATATCACAACGAGAAAGCAGCCGCAGCACTTTTTCCACCTCTGTATGTGCTGCAGGGTATATGGCCTCCTGCTCCAGAGGATGAGAGAGCATTGCCAAGATAATATGTATCGTCATACAGAAACCCATTTCAGTCCAACCCATGGCTGTAATGGGCTGAATGATTTGCCTTCTCTAGGCTGACCAGATAAAATCCAGGTCAGGGCTCATGTAACTTTAACAGTTGTAGAGAAAAGGGAATTTCAGCCAGAGTCATTTGTATGCAATTAGTTCCTGGTGAAATTCCCTCTTCATCACAACAGTTAAAGTTGTAGGCACTATACTAGAGTGACCATATACAAATGAAGGCAGGGCCCCTGCAACTTTAACTGTTGTGATGAAGAGGGAATTTCACCAGGAACTAATTGCATACAAATGACACTGGCTGAAATTCCCTTTTCTCTACAACTGTTACAGTTACATGAGCCCTGACCTGGATTTTATCTGGTCACCCTACCTTCTCCCTGTCCCCAAATGTATTTGCAAAATAGAAAAATTCTGAGTCTTCTAAACCATGTTCTCTCTCTCTCTCTCTCTCTCTCTCTCACACACACACACACACACACACACACACACACACGGGTAGTTCTGTGTGGGGCTGGTTGCATTTATAGGAGCTGTAGCAATTTAGGTTTTACAGTGCAACAAGCCTCAAATTAACAGCCTAAAGATACAAGAGTTCCCCCCCCCCCGTTCACCTAATAGGCTGAATTTCCATGTCTTTCAGCATTTTTAGTCATGCCTCTCACTTCACAACATCTTGTACTACGCTTCTGATAGGCGAGTTTTCATTGCGTATATGACGGACAACTCTGATCCTAGAATTACTGAAGTAGAGTTACAGCCCTGTGAAGGGTTTCTAAATTTCCAGTGATAGGAGGGAAATCCATTTCAGAGCAGACACTGAAATCCGCAGGCATCCGAGCTCAGATGGAAAGTCGCTGGTGGTCTTGAGCATGCTGCAGCCTCTTAGCCCGAGGTGGGTTGCCCACTTTTCTTTCTGCCAAGGGCTTTAGTGCCTTGAAGAGCTGCATGACAAGCAGAAATTGGGTAGCTTTTCCCACCCTGCTAGGGTTCAGCTCGTATGTTCTGTAAGCAAAAGCTTCACCTATTGAATTTGTCCTTGTCACAGTTGAGAGAAAGAAAAATGTCAGAAAAAAGGTTGACAACCCTACATGGCCTGTTTCCCACTTTTTTTTTTTTTTAAATGCTGATTATTATCTTTGGGGGCTAAAAAGAGCAGCACTTCTACATCCTGAGTTAGGCACAGAGGTTTTAAAAATCTAGATAGCCTATAATAGAGTTGGTCTTTTATACTGCCAAGGCCCCAGCCTGGCCTGTTCCTATAGAAGAACAGCTTTCCACAGTATGCTCACTTGCCAAGGTCTGCTTGCATCAAACTGCTGTGAAGGGCAGAGCTACAGTAGCCGCTTGAGAAGTCCGCAACCCTACTTTGTATCAGGGTCACATTTTGTCTTTTTGTGTAACCTCCTTTGAAAAATTCAAAAAGCGGGGTTAAGTACTTTACATAAAATAGTCACATTGGCACTTTGTTGACTGCCGTTGAGTCTCTTGCCCCATGATAATGTCAGCCTTTCCTTCTGATCTCGTTGGTTGTCCCCTTACCTTGCTATAAAAGGCGATGCAGCCTATTTTCTTCAGAACACATAGTAGTTGCGGGGAACGCTCTCTTGAACTCTTTTCCCCAAATTCCCGTTTCTGGATGTCTACTTTAAAGTGGAGGAGAGAGAGCTGGTCATCATAGCAGCCCTGCTGTGCTTCAAGTGCATCTTCAGGATTGGTGCTTTTTATCTGAAGGGAAGGTTTAAATCATTGTACAAAGGGATCTCTCCAAGCTGGGAGAGTGGGCATCCAAATGGCGGATGCGGTTCAATGTAAGCAAGTGTCAGGTGATGCACGTTGGGGCAACCCCCCCCCCAACTTCAAGTATAATCTGATGGGATCTGAGCTGGCAGTTACTGAACAAGAAAGAGATCTTAGGGTTGTGGTAGACAGCTCAATGAAAATGTCAACCTAGTGTGCAGCTGCTGCAAAGAAGGCAAACTCCATATTAGGTCCCCTCTACAAGGATTCGCTTTTGCGCCTGGTTAGGCGATTATGCGCATAATCGCAGAAGCGCATTTACGCCTAATCCCTCTGCGGGGCAAAGAGGCGGCAAAGCGCATTAAAGGATGTCCAAAATGCGCTTTACAAATAGTTAATGCGCATAAGCGCATATTCACACAGTCAAAATGCGCTTTAACGGACAGAGCAAAATAAAAATCGCGATTTAACGTGCATTCGATAATGCGCATAATCGGAGAGATAATGCGCCTCTACGCCCCATTTGCGCTCCGCTGGTGTGGAGGTAAATTTTTTAATGAGACTTCAAAGAGCATTAAACCTCTCTTGTAGAGGCAGCCTTAGGCATTATTAGAAAAGGAATTGAGAATAAAACTGCCAATATCATATTGCCTTTTAACAAATCTATGGTGTGACCATACTTAGAATACTGTGGCCAGTTCTGGTCACCACACCTAAAAAAGGATGTTATAGAGCTGGAAAAATTGCAGAAAAGGGCAACTAAAATGATCAAGGGGCTGGAGCATCTCCTCTATGAGGGAAGGTTACAACAGTTGGGATTGTTTAGCTTGGAAGAAAGGAGACTGAGGGGAGACCCGATAGAGGTGTACAAAATTATGCATGGTGTGGAGAATACGGTTAGGGAGATTTTTTTTCTCCCTCTCTCAAAATACTAGAACCCGGGGCCATCCCATGAAGCTGAGTTGTGGGAAATTCAGGACAGATAAAAGGAAGGACATCTTCACACAGTGCATAGTTAAATTATGGAATTCACTACCACAAGATGTAGTGATGGCCACTAATTTGGATGGCTTTAAAAGGGGGTTGGATAAATTCCTGGAGGAGAAGGCTATCAGTGGCTACTAGCCCTGATGGCTATGGGCTACATCCAGTATCCGAGGCAGTAAGCCTGTGTGCACCAGTTGCTGGGGAACATGGGTGGGAGGGTGCTGTTGCACTGTTTCCTGCTTTGTTGGTCCCTGGTCAACAGCTGGTTGGCCACTGTGTGAACAGAGTGGTGGACTAGATGGAACCTCGGCCTGATCCAGCATCAGGGCCCTTCTTATGTTCTTATGCATTTGTGTCTCTCCTTTAGGAAAGGTGGTTCGTCACCGAAAACAATGTGGACACATTTTTGAGCAGTCTCCTGAGAACATCCTGCTCCAGCCAGTCTGAGATCGAACACCAGACATTACTTGAAGTGTTGGCTGTCTCGGAGGGCAGAAGTCAGATCAGATTAAAGGTAAAATGTTCAGCTCACCTGTCTTATCCCCTATCTATAGCACAGGATAACCAGTCACTGGGGTGGTCTCCTCCAGTCGCACTTGGCTAACACCCTGTTGTTTGTAAGGATGTTCTTACAAGTGTGTGATAATGGTACATGTTCATTCAGAGAGCTGCTAAGGGTGTGTGTGTGTTAAATATATAGGAAACATGGAAACTGACCATCCACCTCTTCCCTCCATCCCTTTCTCTCTCTCTCTCTCTCTCCCTCCCTCCCTCCCTCCCTCTCTCCCTCCTGTATTAAGCTCTGCTCCCCCCTCCTCCTGGTGTGTGTGTGTGTGTGTGTGATGTGCACATTCCGCTTCTCTGCAGTATCATCATACATCTGTAAAATTAAAGTTGGGACAGAAATTGGGTTCTGCTGATTTCAGACAGATTGGTCAATTTCAGTCTTGCCAAGGTTGTCAATTTCTTGAGGTCAAGCTCATTTTGTTTCATTTCTGCAAGTGCTTCTGATTTGTTTAAAAAAAATCCATATAGAAATTTGTATTTTTGGTGCACATTTTTTATAATGTACACATTTATGTATGCTCTTTGTGTACATGTTTACACGTACACATTTTTTGCAAGTACTTTATAAATAGCTGAAATGCTGTTTTTTGTGCACACTTATCTCCAATATGTATATTTTGTGCACATGTTCCCGTAATGTGTGTTTTTGTGTACATTTTCCCCAAGACAAGCTGTATCAGAAAGCTTGCAAAAATGTGGATTTTGGAGCACAACTCTGCTTTGGCTTGATGAAAAGCTTGGAGATATGAATTTAGTAAATCCATAAAAAGAGTGAGTTTCTCACCCATCCTGTGTTTTGAGGTAGCCTGTCCTATCTCTTCCGTCCCTGATAGGTCCAATTCTTATCACCTACACCTTTCATGGCACATTACAAATAGCATGAAGTTCTTCTTCGTGGTCTCTGTGCATCACACATATGGGCTCGCGCCGGCGCCGAGCCCGCATCAGGAAACTTCCTTAGCTAGCCTAGGATTTAGGCGGGAACCCCTCCCCCCACCGCATGCTCAGGGTTCCCGCCTACGTCAGTTCTTCTTCGACCGCTTCGCTGTATGCCTCGCGGGAGAGTTCCTCCGGTACTTCGTATCTGTGAGAAGAACAAAAAGTTTGTTATTTGTGTAGTTAGCTTAGGTTTTCGTTTGTTTGTCTGTTAGTTATATTATAATATATATATATATATATATATATATATATATATATATATTTATATATCTATTTAGGTTAGTTAGTAGTTTCTTCAGTGGCTGCACCATCTTATGGCGCAGAACGCGCTCTTCAAACATTGCTCGCGCTGCCGGGCTAAATTGGCCCTCACTGACGGCCACTCCTTGTGTTTGAGCTGCTTGGGGGAGGCCCATATTATAGAGACTTGTGCTCATTGTATGAGCTTTTCGCGCCAGACAAGGCGAAACAGAGCAGACCGCCTCCGCAGTTTGCTTTGGAGCAAGGCGCTCTCTGCAGTTGACCGCCCGTGTGCAGCGCGAATGGAGCCTGGCCCGTCTGCATCTGGGGAGCGGGGGCTGTTGCCCATAGAACACTCGAGCCCAGCAACTCCTGACTTGCCCTTGTTGGGGGCCACAGTTCAGGCACCTTTCTCGCCTTCTGAGCCTCCCCCCTCAAAAAGGCACAGCACCAAGTCGAAGGGAAAATCGGCAAAGAAACAAAAGAAGACATCGATACCGGCGTCGGCGTTGAAGCCAAAAAAATCATCTTCGGTACCGTCCTCGTTACCATCATCGGTACCGACGGAGGTCCCATCGGCGCCGAAGAGACCCGCTTCGGTACCGGCGGCTCCCTCGCGCCCGAGCCATTTGCCAGTGCTCCCGACTCCGGTCCGCCAATCATCCTCGATACCGGTGGCCCCCTCGCAATCTTGGCTTTCGCCTGGTCTCTAGTCGTCATCGGTACTTGGTTCTTCTTCGGAATTCCCTCCAGCCTCTTTGATGGAGTCGCCACCACATCCAGCGTCGTTACCGTCCCTGGTACCGACCGACCTTCCGGCGGAGGGGGAGTTGGATACGCTTCCTCTCGATACCGAGGCGCTTACGATCGATGCCGATCTCCCCTTTCCTGCACACCCGGTCGACCTCGAGTCTTCGGTACCGACGCGACGGCCTCGGCATTCCAGGTCCCATAGATCTCGATCGCGCTCGCGCTCTGTTTCTCGGGACTGGGACCATTCTTCAGAGCATTCCCATCGCTCAGCACGTCGTTGATACTGTTTTGACCCCTATACCGGGCAACGTTTGATTGACACTTCCACGGCAGCCCCACCGGTGCCACCTCGCCGATCAACATCGCTCCTTTCGCCGTCTACGCGTCGCCAACATCTCTCAGCTACTCAGTCGGTACCGACACGCTATGGCTCGTTACCGACCCGGGAACCGGTACCACCCACGTACTCTGTCAATGACTACGCGTCGGATACATCATCGGCGCCATCGCCGGCTCCCTCAATGCCATCACCGTTAGAGGAGGTCGGTACCGAGGATAGGGCCTCACCATCCATGGAGTTGGGTGGTTTCACCGATCAGATGATGCGTCTGGCACAATCTCTCGGCATCGAAGTACAGCAGCCAGAAGAGGACGTCGGTGACATTTATGATGTCATGTATACCGACCCTGTACCTCAAATGACTCTTCCCTTGGTCCCGACTCTGCTTAAGACTGTCAAGCAGTCCTGGTCCAACTCTGCCACTTTGGGCCCCACTTCGAAACGTCTGGATACCCTCTATAAAGTTAAGGAGGCGGACGCTCCCTTCCTTTTTCTGCATCCCAAACCCAATTCTATTGTGGTGGAGGCGTCCCAGGGAAAGTCTGGTCGGACCCATTCAGCCCCCACTGATAAAGAGGGGCGTAAACTGGATTCTTTCGGCCGACGCATTTATTCTCCAACTACCAGGCCATGATGGTCCAGTATCAACTATTTTTGTGGCAGAAGATCTCCACTCTCACAGATTACTTGCCAGACGACCAGCGTGAGCTCGCTCGCGTCTTCCAAGCAGAAGCGCTACGTCTCTTGAAACAAGAGATGACTACAGCACGCCATCAAACTGATTGTGCAGCAAAGGCCATGATTGGTGCGGTTGCTCTCCGCCGTCATGCGTGGCTCCAGTCTGCTACTCTTCCGATCGAGACTAGGAACAGGATTGAAGACTTGCCCTTTGATGGGGAAGGCCTATTTAATGCGTCCACAGACACCACCATGGACACTATACATAAGGCCAAGGTGACGGCTAAGAAGATGGGCTTTACCCAGCCTCCAACCCAGACCTTCCGTCCTCGCAAGTGGTATAGGCCTGTTCCGTACCAGTCTCGACAAGGCCAAGATCATGCTCAATGATATCAGCCCGCGTCTACCACGCCTGCGTACCAGCAACGCAAGTCTTCGTCTCGTTACAATCAGTCTCGCTCTAAACAGCCCCAGTCGCAGAAGCGCCGTCTTTGACTTGCCGCTGCCAACCTACATTCATGCTGCCAACAGATTCCAACCGTTTTATCAAACTTGGGCTTCCATTACCTCTGACCAGTGGGTTCTTCAAATCATCTCTCACGGCTATGCAATAGACTTCGAAGTCACTCCTCCTTTGGGCACTGTCAAAATCATGCCGCCCTCAGAGACTTTGTCCCAAGAAACAGAGACTCTTCTGCAAAAAGGCGCTATTATAAGGGTACCGAGATCTCAGCTGCACAACGGCTTCTATTCCCGATATTTTACAGTGCACAAAAAGGACGGGGGACTTCATCCTATTATGGATCTCCGGGCGTTGAACAAATTCATCAGACCACAAAAGTTTCGGATGATCACCCTCGCGATGATTCTGCCGTTGCTAAAGAAGGACAGTTGGTTCACACTGGTCGATCTGAAAGACGCCTACTTTCACATCGCTATCCACGCCGCTCATCGCAGATATCTCCGTATTGCCATCGGGGGTCAGACTTACCAATTCTCAGTTCTCCCCTTTGGCTTAAAATCAGCACCCAGGGTTTTCACCAAATGCATGGCGGCGGTTTGCGCCCACCTTCGATGTATCGATGTAGAAATTTATCCTTACCTGGACGATTGGTTGATCGTCTCTCCTTCTCCACACCAGGCGGTCACCGACATTCACACGGTTGTGTCGCTCCTCTCCTCCTTGGGGCTGCAAATAAATTACGAAAAATCAATTTTCAAACCGTCCAGAATGCTCCAGTTTATCAGAGTCCACCTAGACTCTGCCGTCAGAAGAGCATTCCTCCCCCAGGACAGGTTGGAATCTTTACAGCAGCTAGCAACGCGCTTGAGCATCAGCCCTCGCGCATCAGCATTTGTAATCTTGTGCCTGCTAGGCCTGATGGCAGCAGCAGTTTTCGTAGTCAGATGGGCGAGACTACGCATGCGTCCTCTCCAGCAACTCCTCATACGCCACTGTGCTCCCCCACGAGACCCGCGCGGAGTCATACTCACCATTCCGGACCACGTGCAGGCCTCGCTACTTTGGTGGTCCGACCCGTCGAACCTCTCCTGAGGAATGCCTTTCGTCGATCCCGGCCCTTCTCGCATCGTCACGACGGATGCATCACTGCACGGCTGGGGAGCGCACCTGGAGGATCTGACCATACAAGGAAGGTGGTCACCTTTAGAGACACGCCTTCATATAAATATGTTAGAACTCTTAGCAGTAAAGAAGGCTCTCCAGGCCTTTCTTCCTCGACTCCAAGGCCACCACGTTCGGATACTCACCAACAATACCACGGTCGTGTGGTATCTAAACAAAGAGGGGGGTACTCATTCCCCACACCTGCTTCGCCTGACCATGGTTATCCTACTTTGGGCACTCACCGTCAACATACGTCTGTCAGCCCTCCACATTGCCGGAACAAGCAACGTCAGGGCAGGTGAGCTCAGTCGCTCGTTCGAGACACCCACGAATGGGAGTTGGCTCCCCGAGTGGTAGATCGTCTCTTCGCTCATTGGGGCACACCTCACATCGACTTGTTTGCAACTCCAACCAACAAGGTTTGTCCAGCGTATTGCTCGAGGGCAGGGATAGGCTGCGGGTCCCTCGGGGACGCCTTCCTCTGGGACTGGTCGCAAGGCTTCCTATACATGTTCCCTCCAATCCCAGTGATCGCTCGGACGGTCACTCAAGCAAGACGCTATCGGTCCAACGCTATTCTGATAGCACCATGGTGGTCAAGACAAGCTTGGTTCACGCCACTATGCAGACTAGCGAGACATCGGGCCTGGCGTCTCCCCATCGCCCCAGACCTCCTGTCCAAAGATTGCGGGCGGATCCTGCACCCGGATGTACGAACATTGCGTCTCACGGCTTGGAGAATCCAGCCCTCTGGCAGGGTTTAACGATTGCTGACGACATAAGATCCATTTTGGAGGCATCTAGAAAACCCTCTACTAGAATGTCGTATTTGTCTAAGTGGAAACGTTTCCAAGTTTTTGCATTGGCTAATGGTTTTGATTATTACTCAGCCAATATTACTAATGTTATCACTTTCCTACACTCTCTTCACACTGCTGGGCTAAAGCCATCCTCTATCCGAGTCTATCTGGCGTCCATTGCAGTACACCATTCCTTAATCGATGGGTTTTCGGCGTTTACTCACTCCCTCGCGAAGGCTTTTCTTAAGGGCCTAAATAACTTGTTTCCACCAACTCGGCCTGTTGTTCCACAGTGGAGTCTTTCGCTTGTGTTAAGTGCTTTGTCTACTAAGCCATTTGAACCGCTAGCAACAGTTAATGTTCGTTTACCGACGTTTAAAACTGTTTTCCTTGTTGCCATTACGTCCGCTAGACGAGCATCTGAACTTGCGGCACTGCTCGTTGACCCTCCTTATACACAGTTTTTTCATGATAAGGTCGTGCTCCGCCCTCGCCCTTCTTTTGTTCCCAAGGTGACTTCTAGTTTTCATATAAACCAAGACATTGTGCTACCGACCTTTTTCAAAGCGTCGTCTGATCCGTTGTGTTCCACGTTGCATGCTCTCGACGTTAGGAGAGCATTAGCTTTCTATAAGTCTCGTTCAGAAGTGTTCCTAAAATCTCGTCAGCTGTTCGTCTGTTATGGAGGGAAGAGCAAGGGCTTACCAGTGTCCCCTCAGCGTCTCTCCAAATGGATCGTCAGCACTATTGCTTTGTCTTACCAACTTGTTGGCAAAGAACCTCCCCTTGCCTTAGTCGCACATTCCACCAGAGGACAGGCAGCGTCTACGGCCCTCCTCCATGGGGCGGCTATTCCGGAATTGTGCAGAGCGGTGACTTGGTCTAATGCCTCTACCTTCGTGAAGCATTATCGGCTAGATGTCAGAGCGCGACAGGACTCCTCCTTCGGTAGAGCGGTCCTCTCGTCCATATGTCGATGACCAATCAGCGTGTCTCCCCACCTCCGGTAAGTTGGCTTGTTACTCGCCCATATGTGTGATGCACAGAGACCACGAAGAAGAAATGCAGGTTGCTTACCTGTAACTGTAGTTCTTCGAGTGGTCATCTGTGCAGTCACACAACCCACCCACCGTCCCCTCTTGGCATCGCTTTTCTGATTGTCAAGTTGTTTTCCAGCATGCTCGTAGACGTGTAGTTATCCTTTTTCTTTTTGTCCTTGCCTTAGTCGCGAGGCCGAACGGTCTCAGTGAACTGAGGTAGGTGGGAACCCTGAGCATGCGCGGTAGGACGGTGGGGGGAGGGGTTCCCGCCTAAATCCTAGGCTAGCTAAGGAAGTTTCCCGATGTGGGCTCGGCGCCGGCGCGAGCCCATATGTGTGACTGCACAGATGACCATTCGAAGAATTACAGTTACAGGTAAGCAACCTGCATTTCTCTAGGACTTTGCTGCTGGATCTGGAATTCATAGAATCATAAAATGGTAGAGTTGGAAGGGGCCTCTAAGACCATCGAGTCCAACCCCCTGCTCAATGCAGGAATCTGCCTTAAAGCATCCCTGACAGATGGCTGTCCAGATGCTTCTTGAATGCCTCTAATGTGGGAGAGCCCACCACCTCCCTAGGTCATTGGTTCCATTGTCGTATTGCTGTAACAGTCAGGAAGTTTTTCCTGATGTCCAGCCGGAATCTGGCTTCCTGTCACTTGAGCCCATTATTCCTCCTCCTGCACTCCTCTGTGTGACAACCTTTCAAATATTTGAAGAGTGCTATCATGTCTCCCCTCAGTCTTCTCTTCTCCAGGATAAACATGCCCAGTTCTTTTAGTCTTTCCTCATAGGGCTTTGTTTCCAGACCCCTGATCATCTGTGTTACCCTCCTCTGAACACGCTCCAATTTGTTTGCACCCTTCTTGAATGAAGTATGGTGCCCAGAACTGGACGCGATACTCAAGATGAGGCCTAGCCAGTGCCAAATAGACGGGAACCAGTACCTTGCGTGATTTGGAAGCTCTACTTCTATTAATGCAGCCCAAAATAGCATTTGCTTTTTTTGCCACCACATCACACTGTTGGCTCATATTCAGAATTACCAGCTTGCAGTGTGGAGACCCATTACAACTTAGCAAATACGTTTTTTTTAAAAAAAAATTAAAGTATTTAAACACAGTAAGAATAGTGATTCAAGATGGCAGAGAAACAGTAGTAATCTCTTCCCTAAGTAGATGGCATTGAACACTGTGTGACAGCAAATGTCACACTTGCAAATGTTTAATCCCCATGAGCCTCAGCTACCTTATGGTTTGGATCAGGCTATTGAAAGTTCATGGCTGCAGTTTGGACTTTGCTTCTTAGCTGGGCTGGGCGAGAGCAGAGCACTCCATGTAATTGCCTGCAATAAGCAAGGACACGAAATGCAGAGCAAACAGCTGTCTTTGGAGCCCAGCTCTGCTTTCACACCCGCCGTAGTTTAACAGAATGGCCAGATACTTCAATAGTTACCCAAATACAGCAAGTTAGTGCACCACATACAGGATGAAATGCCAGACTCAAACCATCTCTTCAGCTAGAGTCACAAGTCCTGCCCAGAAGCATGCAAAGTCCAGGTGGCCCCTGAGCACTGGATTACCACAGCTCTTTTGCATAACCCAGCTGCAACTCTTCTCCCTGCTAAAGTATACAGCAGCCACCTGGCAGACCTAATGCCACCCTGCTTCTAAGCAAATCCTCAGGGCTTTGTAAGTACTGTTCTGCTGTGGGCTTGTGAAATTCTCCAACTCTGTTTACAGGAAACATAGCAGCAAGGCCTGATCACAGAGAGACCTGTTTGGGAGGAAACCCAGGTTGTTCCTGCTTGGAGCTGAGCTAGCGATTGGCAGTTATTCCCCACCTTTAGTCTATTGCGGTAACAATCTTCCACCCTTTCTCTTTGCAGGCACCGGAGCAGAACAGCTGTGAACATGGCAAAACAGAAGGAAGAGTTGATCCTAGGAGAGGAGGTGGTGAACAAGAAAATAGTGATGAACTCTCGACAGGCCCAGAAAGCTGCTCCGTACAAATTGAAAGAGTTTCAGGCTCACTTACAGCTACAGAAACAATGGGGAGAGTTGGCAAGGGATCAGGCCATTGTTCACTGCTTGACCCCGGTGATCCTGGCTTGGCAATTCCTGAGAAATTGCAGATAAGTGAACGACGTGAGTCAGAACTTGCTTTCACAACAGGCAAAAGAGCCACGTCTACACTTCAAGGGCAGCTTAACTGGGAGAAACCTGCCCAGACAGGGGAGAAAGAGGATGTACATTCAGAACCAGCACAGAATAAATGTGGGCTGGAGAGCAGGCCAGTGTCGGCTCCCGCTCCCCCTGTGTTAAAGGAAACTAATATGGAAGATGGCAGCGTGCAGTATATCACCCATCACACAACACACTGTGCAGTCACCTTTCAGAATGCGTTGTTATATGAACTGGATTAATTGGGCTATGCTAAGCTTAGATCCTGGGTTTCCTTTTAAAAGGACACAGGGAAGACTCATGAAGAACCTAACTAGAAATATTGGGGGTGGGAGGGAGGGGGCAAAGAATACATCAAAACATCAAACATCAAAACATCTACTTCTGATTTGAGGTTTCAAAGGTCCAGTTTGTTGCTGGTTTTTTTTTTTTAAAAGGGCAGTACATTAAAGTTGAGTTTTTCAGTTATGTGCAAAAGCCAGTTTAGCTGGAAAGCCAGAACAAATGGGCCACGTTTGAACTATCTTACCTCAGCTTCTTAAGCCAAGTTTTTGTCCGCACATGTAGCTCATTTGTGTGAGCCATGATAAAACCGGGAAGTCTAGTTAACCAGGAAGTCAGACTGGACTCTTTCACGAGGTCTGTTCACATCTGCAAGGCTCATGTGGGTGACGTTCTGTGGCACCTCCAGTTCCTTTTCCCTTCCCTCCACCTTTTCCAGCTCTCCTCAGCGGAATGGCAAACAGAAAACAGTATCCCACTATTTTGATTAAATGTCTTTCCCCAAAGCCTTTGGAAACCACAACATATTTCACAGAGCCTTGTGCTGTCAGGACCGACTTCAGTGATGGGTTTGTAGAGCCTGGTCCTTTCGGAGTCCCTTTTCATATTTCTCCAGCATCCTGGACATAAGCAGGAGGAAAATGTACCAGCCAAACCGTGTAAAACTAGTTTATTTGCTTCCATGCTGCATGATGAGTGATTTGTGTAACAACCATCTTGCTAAAATCCCTGGACACTTCTCAGAAACCTGTCTTCTTGTAACCTATTTGGGATTGGGGTGTTATACCCAGATTTACTTAGAAATAAATGCTATTGATTTCAGTGGAACTGACTTCAAAGCAAGCATGACTTAAATGAAAAACCTGTGCCGGGCTCCACCAGTACAATCCCATTGTCATCTCTTGGCACAGAACAGCAGCCAATACAAACAGCTGGATGGATCTATTTTTGCAAATTGTCATACTCATCTTTTGATGCTCAGAATAGCCATGCACATTGTGAGATCAGCCATGGTGAGGAGACACGGGGGCTATATTGGGTACTCCATGAAAAGATTGCTGTGTTAACCATTTGAACATAAAACTCCCAAAACTAAGGTGGTCTAATTTAGAACCAGTTGATGCAATGACCTTCACTTTTATAATGTGTATATTGTCAAGAATGGCACAGCGACAGAACTGCTCTAAGCCCTAAGGCAGGAACTTCTTCCCAAACTACTGTTTCTCTGCATAGCTATAGTCATGCAAGCCAATTTTCACTTTTCAAAGCAACTTCCACTTAATTTACCTACTGTAGCTAACAGTCCCCTGAGTACTTTTGGGATTGCTTGCATTCCGCAAGAAAATATGTATTTTAAGTTTAATGCTTTGCCAGTTGTTTAGTTAGTGCCTCCGTTAAATGTCCCCATTCATTTACATAGAAGACCCCCCCTTCCCCGTTTCATCCCAACAGTGCTTAGATTTAGTAGGATTGTACCCATTTTCTCAAAGCAGTCCCAGTGATTTCAGCAAAACACTTCTTTCAGTTAAGACTGTTTTAAAACACTAGGCTGCATTTTCTGATTCATTCAATTAAGTTGTTCAATCTACATTAACATGTTCAAGACCAAAATGGCCGGGAGAGACTTTATAAAACTTAAGTAAATCTTCTCTCTCTTGTAACCCCAGGAAAGCTCCAGAAAATAGTAAATAGTTCTCATCTTCAGTATGTTTTTCAGATGCAATAAAGGGCACAATCCACTGAGAAGTTCTTGTGCTAAAGCCACATTCACTTCAGTGGCATAGAGCAGAAGATCTTCCCGATGGACTGTGCTCTAGAATAAAATACATGGTTCAATTAAATCTGTGTGGTTCCACCAAGCAGAGGTTTTCAGAGTTACTGAGCCTTTTATGCAGATGTAGAATCGGCTTGCAATTAAGGTCTGTCTTCCCCTTTTCCCCCCACTGTCTTGTACTTTAGCTCTCCAGTTCTGTACTCTTTCCTCATCCAACCCTATTTTTAATTCTTTGTTAAACTGAGTTGCTGATTGTTTCAAGTAACAGGAAGTAAATGGCCGCATTTGTTTTCTGTTCAATTCTCAAAATAGTTACCAATCAGTTCATGAATTGTACTTTGTATTGTTATACTATGTTGTTATTTCTAGGCCTTTTAATTTAAAGCATTTAATTTCAAATAAAATCCTTCCAAATTACTAAAAGGCTTGTATTACAAAAACATGAATATTTATTTTGGCAGAACTAAAAAAAGTTGCATATTTCTACATTAAAGTGAAAAGAAACAGATTTCCAATTCTTTCATATAGTAAGCACATAGCAAATGAAATAGAATGCTATTGCAGATATTAAGGTAACAAATTCCAAGCAAGCCTGTACAAGATTATGGAATACTGTATGATGGGAGGTTCTCAATGTTAAGATAGACAGGGATGGGGTTGGGGGAAGCCAATCAAGGGATTGGACAGGGGGAGAAGGGGGCCCAGCCATCATTGAACTCTCATCATCCAGCACCCTTTTTTTTTTTTTACACCATCGCTTAAAAAAAAAAAATAAGAGAGAAGGATTTGGGGTTGACTGAAAGTGTTGGGAATACCTTATAAAAAGGCCTAGATAAAAATCTTTAGTGAATTTCCCAGTAAACTAGTATTTAGGTTTTTTCCCCTTTTCAACATTCCTTTCTGCCTCAAAAACATATCTGCCAAATGATGACTTTTCTGATAACCACAGTTCATGTTAAAGCAGAAACCAAATCAACCCATTTCTCTCGCTTTATTTATGTTGATGTCTATAGTAGACTAGAGGGGGGGGCCCAACCGAGAAAGAATGAGGTTCGATCTTTCCTCTCATTGCAGTCTTCGATAACTTTTGCAGAGTTCATGGTCCCGAATATCGCCCCAGCCCCCATTTTTCACGTGGGGGCTTAGGGGGGCCACAGAGTACCTCTTGCTGATAGTCATGGTTTCAGGAAACAGGTACTGTTGGTTGTTGTTTAAGAGCGAGTCAATTTTGGCACTCTGGACAGAGGGTTGGCAAGATTTCTTATGGTGCATGCCACAGTCGCCCGTGTGGAAGACCCGGGGGATCTCCGGAACCAACACCTTCCAGAACCGGGGCAGGCAGCTGACAGTCAAGTGCTGCAGGGTCCAGTCCCAGTTATAGTCGTCGTAGGTGCAGAAGGCCTCGGCGCAGGTGATCAGCTGCTGGTAGGTGTCCCGGGCAAAGGCCATGCCCATGTTGTGCTCCGTGGACTTCCACGTCTTCAACTCGACCTTGTCGGCCCGGCCCGCAAAGCCGCCGCCGCGCACTGGGGCGTAGGTGCCCAGCGAGAGCACCTGGCACTCGGGGCAGTCGCGCTGGCGCAGGGCCCAGAGGCGCTGCAGGACGTGGTAGAAGTCGGGCGCCAGGTAGTGGTCCTCCTCCAGGAAGAGCACCAGGCCCGGGTGCTCCCGCAAGGCCCGCACCCGCTCCCACACGAAGTGCAGCTTCCACCACCAGTGGTGCTTGGTCTGGGCGAAGGCGGCCTCGCGGTAGTGGCCGAAAGCGTCCGGGTACTGGGCGTTGAGGCAGCCCAGGCGCCGCGCCTCCGCCTGGCCCGCGTCGCGGGGGCAGTCGCGGGGGTCCGTGCCCGGGAACTCGCGCGGGTACAGCTGCAGGCTGAAGGGGAAGAAGACCTGCAGCACGGCGCAGAAGTCCACCGAGGCGGCCAGCGCGTTCAGCTCGGCCGACCACACGTCGTGGCTCAGCACCAGCAGCACCTTCTCCACGCCGGGCGCGCGGCGCAGCGAGGCCAGCAGCTGCGCCAGGTGCTCGGCGCGCTCGTGCACCTGCACCACCAGCGCCAGCGCCGCCTCCCCCGCCGCGCCGCCCGGCCGCCAGCGCGCCTCGTGCCGCACCGGCTGGTCGAAGTTCAGCCGGTACACCACCGAGCGGTAGTGCAGCGTCCGGTTCGGCCCCGCCGCCGCGTCGTCGTGCAGGAGCCCAGGCGACGATGCGTTGGGCGGCCGGCTGCTGCTGCTGCTGCTGCTGGCCACGGCCGGCGGTAGCGGCTGGTCTCCCGGGGGCGGCGGCGGCGGGGACGGCGGGGGCGACTCTTCCCGCTTGCCGCCTCCTGCTCCGGCTTCATCGGCGGCCTCGCCCGCGCCTCCCCAGAGCACCAGGGCGCAGGCGGCGGCGCCCAAGGCCAGCAGCAGCGCCAGCACTTTGCGCTTGTAGATGCGGAGCCTCATGGCCCCTCCGTCCGTCCGGGGAGCTCCGGTCCTCCTCCGGTTCCTTCAGTTCCGCCGGCGGCAGCGGCGGCTCCGAGCCGGGCTCGGCGAGGCCCCCGTCGCCTCGCAACGCATCAGCGGAACGGCCGAGCGCCCAACGCCTGCCGCGGCGCCCCCATCGTTCCTGCTCGCTCGCTCGGCCGGACGCGAAAAAGGCGGCGGCGGCGCTGCTGCCTAGTCCCGGCGCGGGCTCAGCGGCGCAGCCGGATGATGAGCCAGCGAGCTGGGGGCGGAGGGAGGGACGCCAGCGCCCCGCCCCGGACGCGCAAGGGGTGCCGCTCCTCTCGGTCGGGGCTGCAGCAACCCCGGCGCCGCCTCCGCCGGGCGCGGCTTCCGCATCCGGAGCGCATCCCGACGCTGCTCCCCTGGCACCTGGAGGCGGCGGGGGACGCCAGCAGGATTGGGGCCTCCGTCCCTGCTCCTGGGGCGCAGAGAGCAGTTCTTCGCCGTTCAGGATGGAAGGAAGTGGAAGTGGCTAGTCCTTCGGTAGTATCCGCTGTTATCCCTACTTAGAGTAGACTCATTTGAATGAATGAGACTTGTTAGTCAGGATTATGCCCCATTCTTTTCAGTGGGTCTACTCTAAGTAGCGCTAACGTGGGATACTAACCCTTCTGTTGGCCTGTAGCAGCTTTCCTCAATCTGGTGCCCGCCAGATGTGTTGACTACAACTTCCGGCATCCCCCACCCAAATGATGGGAGTTGCAGTCCCAACACATCTGCTGGGCACCAGGTTGAGGAATGCTGAGCTGCAGCTGAAATCACAAAGGTCTTACGGCACCTTCATCCATTGATCCTGGCACGAGTGTTTGTGAGCACTGTCCGCAAATAGATGCCGGGTGTTGTGGAAGGTGCCACCACCCACCAGGGTTCAGCTGCCTTGCCCTGGTCTCTAGAAGTCCTATTGGAGCGCATGCAGGTGCAGGAATACTGGCATGGCTGCAGTCAACCCCCGTTTTCAGTTGGGCTTATCCTCAGGGAAGTGCATCTAGGCCTTTAGGCTACGCACTAGGTAGCACACAGGCGCTAACAGATACTTTGAACTCTCTGATAGCATATTCCCGGGCGGACAGTGGTGCTTTCCGATTTATCTTTAACCAAGAGCAAACACAGCACATCCATGCACGTAGGACGAGGGAGACTGGAAATACAAGTCTGGAAAAGGGGGCTGTGAATTGCATGGAAGGCTGGGGAGTTAGGAACAGCAATTCCCCCCCAAACTTCCAGAGAGTCATGGCCACCCTCTTTTGCATGTTTCTAATTCCAGAGTGGACCAGGGACAGCAAGCCCCAAACATTCTTCTTGAAACCTTACCCTGACAAAAAAGGTCCGTATCGCTCCAAGCTTGACCTACTCTACCATCCACAGGCCCAGATAGATATGCCGTTAGCAACACCCTAAACTGAAAAGGCCACTTGGCACCACCCTCTCCATCTCCCCAGCCCTTATATGACAATCTCAGTTCAGAGGAGGCAGGTGCTCTGAGATCCTTGCACAGAAGGGCAGAAAAAGAAGTGAGGATGGCAAGTGAACCAGGCATGTTCACTGGTAAAGGGGACACGGAAGGAAGGTCTCCATGCGGAACTGGGAAGGCAAGAGAGCAAATAAACCAGCATTCAGTTCTGATACACAGGAGTTCCACTAAAAATAGGACAAGCTAGGAAAGAATAGATGGCAGAGTAGGCCAGGTGGGTGGAAGCAGCAGCATAAGGCAGGTGACCCCTTTTTAGGCTTCAATTAGAACCCACCACCCTCTCAGAGCAGCCATAAAGCTGATGTTACTGACATATGTTTCACATTATTAACTAAAACAACTGGTGTTTTCCACACCTTCCCAGCATGTTACATCACAGGCTTATCTAGGGTTGCAAAAGCCATCTTGGGAAAAGCACAGAAAGATGTGGTGACAGCTTGCCCAGTATTCAACGCTACAAAGCAAAGTTGGTTGCACTTTTGTGGCATGCACGGAGAATTCGACAAGCCCCTGGACAGCAAAGGAAAACGAGTTTGCCCTCTGGAAAGCAAGTGAGGATTCAGACTCCCCTACCTTAGCATCTAAATGCGGGATCGATCAGCAAGCCCTCTCCTTTACGAGTGTGAGGGGATGGAGCTAGCCTCCCCAACCTTGTGGCATGGCTTCACACCTTCCCTGCTGCTTTCCTCCTGTATTTACCCAACACTGTCTACTTCTCCAAACTGGAGCCCACCCCTCTGAAAGCTTTTGCTAGGCACCTAACCCCATTCCACACATCTACACTTTCTGTCCTTACTCCCTCCTCCAGTGTCTTTGTACGTAGGTTCCAGTAGCTATCGGTTTTCCTGCACGCGCACATGCGCACCACCAGAGCATTGCCAGGTTAACAGACATAGTTTATGACAGGAATGGGCAGAATGTAGATCTCTATAGGTAGATCTCTTGGGTGACCAGCAAGTGTTTAGCAGCAGCAATAACAAAATGACTTTTCCCACCTAGATTAGGTTCCTGGAATGTCAATGGCTTGGAATAACCCAGAGTGGACATTTCTGTGAGAAGACTGCAAGCGGAGTTCAGCTCTGGGACTGAAAACAAATTCCGTGGCTCAGGATGTGTTTTGGGGGTGGCGGTTGTTTTTGCTTTTAAAACCACCCCTGGCTTATGGCACAAAATGTATCTTGTGAATGGCATGCCACCTACAAGCCTTAAGAGCAGAAGCCGATGAATGGGTGGACCCTAGTGCTAGCTCTGTTGTTTCTACAGAACAAAACACCCACATGCTATTTATGTAAGAAAAAATTCAATGCAACTGTAAGCCATTTCAGAATCTTTATGAATGCATTTTTGTAGAAGGAGGAGAGGGTTTCAGCAGTTAATAACACAGAGCTACCTCAAATAATACATGATGTATTTGAAAACCAATTTCTTCACAGCTTTTACTGGCAAAATCTATGTTAGCAGAGTCCTGATCTTTCCCCATCCCTGCATGTCATACCTGGTCAGCTAAAGCTCCCATTTCTGCATGTTGGTGTCATTCAAGAACACTATGCAAACTAAGGAAATCAGTTCCTGATACAAACTTTAACCTATGAAGTAGCCTTTACAGTAATTGTTCTCAAGTTTTGCATGGAAACATGCCTGGTTGTATGACAAATTTTCTTTTGACAAAGGTATAAAAAAATCACACATTTATACCAATTTGCAAAATACTCATAATACTATTGTGTATTCAGGGTTAGCACCCTGTTCAGAAAATAGTTCAACAGGACTAAAATAACACAGAGAGTCTCAGAACATGCTCTGCATATTCTAATATTCAAAGAAGTATATCATCTTGTTCCACAGCAGGCAAACTTTTAAACATATTTTGAACATTAGCTGCTCTAACCCAATAAAGCACCACTAGATGATTTTTAGGAGGAACTTTTCTTATATGGAATGAGAAAAGGAAGTTCCTGCTTAGGGGGACACAACTTTAAGCGGTTTCCACCCATAGCATTAATCAGCAGTGAGGATGAAGGAGCACATGCTTGGCATCAGGAACAAAACCTATAGCCTTCCATAGTTCAGACAGGCAAAGAGCTTCTCTGATCTATTCAAGCGAGAAAGCTTACACAGACATTCAGCCTTTAACAAACTAAGGTGTGTCTTTCCTCTTTCGGACTGACAAAAGAAGAAAAACAAGAAATAGTTTCCAGATCTGGCATTGCATCCTTGCTTTTCAATACTACACAGAAAAGTGTTTCTCCTGCTGCTGACCGAAGCCTCTCAGACCACACATGGTGTTTGCTTAAGGTCACCGGACGCTTTGCAGATATCTATCCAGAAACAGGCCATAGCACGTCAGAGAGCAGAAGTAGCGGAGAATGGGAGCCTCAGTGCCTCCCATATTATCCACAAGGACAACGGTGTGAGCCACACTGTGCAGATTCATAGTCACCGTTGTCTGAATGAAGGAGCTCAAGCAAGCCCGCCCACACTGACAGGTCTTCGCCATGTCCAGATCATCACAAAGGTGGGAAGGAAGGACGTGGCGGCCATACGGGAGCCTACGAGAGAGAACAAAGTTTGTGAGTGAATAATCTGTTCCTACCGAGCAAATTCAGTTCCTGAAATACTATCTTAAACATATAGCCTTGAACATTTTATGGGAAAGGAAGGCTATACATATTTTATATAGGCACAGCTGGCATTGCTGCCCTCCAAAATACACTTCTGAGCCAAACTGAGCTAAAGAGCATCTAAGACCTTCCTACTGCTTGACTAAGATCCTCTTCACCTGGTAAAGATTTAAATATAGCTCTCTTAAAGATGTAAAACAGTAACATCCGTGTTACCAGTCGTTCACTGCCTCCAGCGCCACAAATGTGGCTAAGGAAAATGAAGTCAAACAAGGAGGGCTGCAGTGGAAAAGAGGAAGGAACGAGTAACAAAGAATTCAGTGATCGCTCATTGTATGACAAAACTACAAAATGGTCTGCGCGTTTGCAAACTTGAGAAAAGCCTTTGCGTCAACCTCCCGCCCCCAAACTCCACCCCCTCTACTGAACACCCCTCCCAAAGCAAGTACTTCGGCTTGAGATTAATAATTTGAGATACTGACCTGAGTTTGGATAGGCATAGGACTATGAACCATGGATAGGTCTTGGTATCATGCAGTATGTGGACACATTTACATCAAAGACCACTGGGTGAATTACCAACATCTCTAGAGAGCTGGCGCAGCAGTAAGTGCTGAGAGCCAGAAAGGCCCCAATTCAAATGTGATCTCAGCCATGAACTTAGAAGTGGCCTCTTGCAAACCTGTTGCCTTGGCCTTCAACACCACCCGCCTTCGGCAAAGGGGATAAACTGTGCTTGGGCCATAGCTGCTTTTGAAAGAAACAAGCCCGAAACCTTCTGACTAAGAGCATGCAGATCTACTGGCGTAATTCTTTGGATCCTGTCATAAGCTCTTTGGGAAGCCATATTCTGTCCTAAGTTTCAGCAGCCATGTTCATACCCACAGAGTTCATTCCAGGCAGCAGTTACCATGCCATAAACATTTTAACATCTGCTATATATGGCAACGACTCAAGGCACAATCCCACAGGCAGCTGACTGGCCACTGGGTGAGCAGAATGCTGGGCTAGATAGGCCTTAGTCTGATTCACCATTGCTCTTCTTACATTCTTATGATCTACTGGAAATCTTACACAAGCTTCATTGAAATAAGTGAACTTGGCAAGTAGCCATACAGTGAACTTGCAGTGTGGAGATCTGTAAGCACCTTGAAACCAATCCAGTGATTACTAGAAGCCAGTATGGATTTGTCAAGGACAAATCCTGCCAGACTAATCTGGTCTCATTCTTTGATCGGGTAACCTCCTTGTGGACTGTGGGAATGCTGCTGACATAGTATATCTTGACTTCAGCAAAGCCTTTGACAAAGTGCTCCATGACATTCTGATCAGCAAACCGGCTAAACGTGGGCTAGGTGGAACAACTAGTAGGTGGATCCACAGTTGGCTACAGAATCAGACACAAAGACTGCTTATCAATGGTACCTTTTCACACTGGGGGGAGTTAATGAGCGGGGTACCACAGGGCTCAGTCCTGGTCCCAGTGCTCTTCAACCTTTTTATTAATGATTTGGACGAGGAGGTACAGGGAATGCTTATCAAATTTGTAGACAACACAAAATTGGGTGGGATAGCTAATACCCTGGAAGATAGAAACAAATTTCAAAGTGATCTTGATAGACTGGAGTGCTGGGCTGAAAACAACAGAATGAAATTTAATAGGGATAAATGCCAAGTTCTACATCTAGGAAAAAGAAACCAAATGCAGTTACAAGATGGGGGATACTTGGCTCAGCAATACGACAAGCAAGAAAGATCTTGGAATTGTTGTAGATCACAAGCTGAATATGAGCCAACAGTGTGCTGTGGCTGCAAAAAAAGCCAATGCTATTTTGGGCTGCATTAACAGAAGTATAGCTTGCAAATCGTGCGAGGTACTGGTTCCCCCTCTATTCAGCACTGGTTAGACCTCATCTTGAGTACTGTATCCAGTACTGGGCACCACATTTTAAGAAGGATGCAGACAAGCTGGAGGAGGTTCAGAGGAGGGCAATGAGGATGCTCAGGGGTCTGGAAACAAAGCCCTATGAGGAGAGACTGAAAGAACTGGACATATTTAGCCTTGAGAAGAGAAGACTGAGGGGAGACATGACAGCACTTTTCCACAAAGCCCACTAGGTGAGTCCTAAGCAACTCACACACAGCCTAACATTTCTTACACAAATGTGGTATGATTGGGATCTACAATCACCTTCCCTGAGCCCTTGGCATGAGGGTAAAAAGGGCCAACTGAACAATGTCTTTGGGACTTAGCAGAAATGTTTCCCACCCGCTTCAAATAGCTAAGAACTGCTGTGGTTTTGCTGGTTATGGCTTGGCTCACTTGCTTGAGATCTCCAGATTGTTATTACTGAAATGACTAAAGGCCTAAGCAGCAATGACTGAAAACTCCAAGAGACTGACTCTGGTTTGTGAACCTAGATGAGAGAACACAGGAGGCGGCTTTGCAACAAGTCAGGCATTTGGTCCATCTAGCCCAGTATGCAAGTGGCAGAATCTCCCCAGGCTTTCAGACAGGGGTTTCCTCCAGCCATGAGATGCCAGGGAGTGAAGCTTCTGCACACTCCCCCACTTCCTTGTCACTGCAATTGCGTCTCACAATTATCAATAACCTTGGCAGTTTAAAAATGGTTTAATCTTGGGGATAAAAGGATGCACCACTCCTGGCATTCTAAACCACACTTGCAACGTTTACCTGTAATTGACTGTCGCTCTTGCAGAATATTCTAATAAAGTCAACGGTATTTTTAACTGTATGTCAGGAACAAGAGGCTCTGGCCGCTCAAAAGGATTGCCAAATAAATCTAGGTTCTGAAGTGAGAGATTTGCAAAATCGCTGGGTAAAAATGGGAGCTTATTACGAGCCACTGACAAGAGGCGGAGCTGACTCAGTTGACCGATCCTGAATGGTAGCCTAATGAGACTGTTGTCATCTAACTTCAAGTGAATGAGTTCCCGCAGGTGGCAAAACTGTGCAGGAAGTGCTTGGATTTTATTCTGGCTGAGATCTAGAGACTGGAGTGACTTTCGGAGGGTGGAGTTACACAATGCCACACAAAATGACTCCAAGTGGTTGTCCTGTAGATTGAGCTCTTGAAGGTACACAAGGTCCCCGATAGTTGCTGGCAGCTTTTTAATACGATTGTGGCTCAAGTCCAGTTTCCGGAGGCTTTTCAAGCAAAGCATGCGCATATCAATGCGGGCTAATTTGCAGTAGGAGGCTTGGAGGTGTTCCAGAGAGTAGGGGAAGTTCTGGGTTAAAGGGTAATCCTTCCTTGATGTTATAATCATCTTAGTTTTTGGTTTCTCAACTTCAGAAGCTTTCGGTGTGACCAAGGCAGACAGCAGAAAGTTTTCCTCATTGGTACCTCGGTGAGCCAGCTTCATTGCAGAGAGGAAAGTCTTCAGCTGACTGACATTTGCCTGCAGCAAAAATGGAGTACAAAGATAAACAGCACTTTCTGCTTCACTTTTTCTGCCAACATGCTAGCACTTTCTAAATCACAACACAAGCATGCGCAAAAGTATCAGGCTATAGCAGCCTTTGGAAAGCAGAAGGGGAAAGTACAATGCAGCTTCGTCTAGCATTGTCTCCATTACAATTGGCAAACAATACTATTACAGCAATGCAGGGTTAGTCTGAGTTAAGGTCAGTAACTGAAAGTACCATAGAAAGATCAACAGGTGCTGCTAGGAAATACATTTTGGGGGCAAAAACCAACTATGTGATTCAACAACATGAACATAAAATTTACAACCTTCATGAATAGCATTGTATTACAACCAGTCCTCACTCATTGTTCTGAATTACAAATCTTAAAATTAAAAAAAAACTTTAAAACTAACCCATGATGGATTAAATAAACCACAATAGTTAATTTCACCCATGATGGCTTAGAGTGTTGGTTGTGAGCTCTTCTCCAACCCAAGGTGTGTTTTTACCCCAAATAAGCCACCCTGGGAACCCATGGTCTGCAATAAAAGTTATTTCACCTATGGTGGGTTAGTGTGTTGTCTGTCGCGCCAGTGTGGATTATGGAGATTGCTCACAGAACTGCTCAGCTAGACCAAAAACGCTACCATTGCTCTGCTCCTCTAGAGCAATCTCTGAGCAACCTTGTTTTCCTGCCACATTAAGCTATGCATGTGGTGGCTCCCCATAAGGGGAACTTGTATATTAAATTTCGTCCCATTCCTGCAAAGTTGGAGAGCCTTTTTTGGTGCAGTGTGTAAGCATCGCTCCGTTCCAGTCAGGCCACCCTATCTCAACTCAGCAGAGGAGGAAAGGGCAGGAGTGGGAAGGGAAACAAACGGTTTGTTTCATGTGTGGATAAATCCTCACTTTTCCATGAATATGTAAAGTCCCACATTTATCAAGTAATGCAATATTGTGGCTCACCATAAGGGGAACTTGCATATTAAATTTCATTCAATTTCTGTAAGCTTTCAAGGCATTACAGCCCTCCCCTTTTTGTTGCAAATGGGCAAAGAAAGAGACCTGGCAAAGGCTTGAAAATCCACAAAGGAAGCTGGGATGCCTGCATGGCTAGGAGGGAGGACTACAGAGGGGGTGGAGACAATAAATTACACTGCATAACTTCTTTGTCCAATTATATGAAGGGGCACAGTAGGCTATTTGCAAAATAAACTACTGTGCTTAGCTTATAAGCCATCATGGCTTAACATGACATGTGAACAGCCCCATAATGTGAACTGTTACACCTATTTTCGACCTCATTTCTAAAATTATGCAAGACTAGAATATCCCAAAGTAGAACAGCAACCAGTACCACTGAAAGATATTTGTAGAATACGACCTCCAATCTGTTCACTAAAGTGAAATATATAATGAATATGTGAAACACATACGTGACGCCCTTTATTATTTCTTTTACTGGCCAAGAGGCCACAGAGTTCCTAACTACTGTTTCTTGATTTTAAAATGCCAGAGAATAAGTCAACGAGCTCCTTTTCCAGTGAATCCACCCCACACAGAACAGATTCGAGCATCTCTCTCTCTCTCTCTGTGGTTCATACGGTCCATATGACAAAACATCAACCTTTGTCTTTCCTTAATTTCCCAAGCAAGATCAATATGCCGTTAGAAGATCAGCTGTGACACCAGGCTTGATCCCATACCTTGCTGAGACAGATGTCTACTGCTGGCTCCTTCAGTCGTACAGTGGCTTTCCCTTCCTCCACAAACTTGGTGAAAAGGTGTTCTATGTTCTCTCTCAGCTGTTTTTAAAAGGAAAAAAGAATAGAGCCATAAGCCTATGAATAAATATCCCCTGCTGAAATAGAAAAATAAGGGGCATGTTAAGACCACCATAATCGGAATGACTGTTAAACAGTTACTGACGCCTAAAAAGAGGTGGGCGGGAGACAGGGAAAGAATTCATAGTTCTGTTCATTTTGTAAACAAACTGGGTTAGTGTGAGCAAGAGAGACCATCAGCCTGATCCAGAAAGACCATTCTTAAGTGTCAATTGTCCAGTTTCTTACTTGCCTAAAGCAAATGGCAACTTTCCCCTCCACTTCTCGCCTTGATGCTTGCTTCCGCCCTCAGTGCAATATCCCAGTTGTTTGTCCTAGGCTTTGAAAGGAGCATCCCTCATTTTAAGCATCTGCCCCTTATTCCATTAAAAACAACACAGGCAAACAGGGGACAGGTGTCCGCAAAGTTTTGGCTAGCCTCAATAACCAGTCAAAATTTGTCGTTGCCACCAAGCCCTCTCCGAGAAGGGATGAAACCTTCATTGTGACAAGGAGGTGCTTGGAGAACATCCAAGGTCTCACCCTCCTCCCAATATCTGAACTGGATAGGGCAGGTGAGAGCTTCTCTCTTCTACACTGCTTAGCTCAAGATCAGAAATAGCCCCTCTGCGTCTCAGTCCAAGGCAAGGCTGGCTTTACTAATGAGGCTACTGCCTCAGGTGTCAGATGCTGGGAGTACGAAGTGTTGGAGGAAGGAGTTGTGTGTGCCACATAGCTTACTCTGTACCCCCTAAGTCAGCCTGCTGCACTTAAGTGCAATGAACGATGCTACCCTGCTACTGGTGTTACAAAATTAAAAAGGATTTCACTTCCAGTCTACTCAGCTTCTGTATATGGAACAGAGGAGGGAGGCACCATCTTGTCCTTTTGCTTCAGGGAGCAAAATATCTTGGGCCTTAGTGCAAGGTCAGAAAGATCCCCTCTCAGGCTCTGTGCAAGGTCAGAAAGGTCCCTTGTCTATCACCTGAGTCCAGCTAAGGTTGGGGATCACCCAGACTTCAAGTTCACTTTGGAAAGAATTTGAAAAGAGGAATAGCCTGATTCCTTTCTAACTCTCAGTGTAAGATTGGAGAATAGCATGGGGTGGGTGGGGTGGAATTTGAGGACCCCTGTAAACAAGGCAATAATGAAACAGTAGTGTAGCCTTCAGAGCTAGCTGGGGATGGTGGGAGTAGCAGCTTTCCACAACCTGGTGTCCTCCGGATGTGTTAGGCTAGGACTCATCTGGAAGGCTACACTAGTGCCAAACCAACGTTACTCTCCAGTCACTACTCACATCCTGGTTGTTGTTTTACACACAAGGGCTTAGTTCGGACAAGACGATAATCAATCATCAGTTGTGTTGATTACTGTGTCGTGTGGCAGGCAACACACAATGCACACACAACTAATAGTACGGTATTTCAGGCACTTAAACAGAGGGGGAAAACAACGGGCTGCTCAGTTGTTTATCCTGAAATCCGTTGTTTAAAGTGTTGTGTGCCGGGAACCGCCCTCTCTCCGTGTACTATTCCAGTCAGTCATAGGCTCAATTCCGACAACACAATAAACAACGGGTGTGGGGGAAACAATCGTCAGTTGTTTTGACTATTGTGTCATCTGAATGCTGCCATAGTCAACTCAGCACTAATCCTAATCTACACCACAGTTTATTATTTATTACCATGTTGTGTGGGGAGTACCCCCTAGTTGAACAACTGTAAAGTTGATTATTACTCCACCATTGACTATCGTGTTGTCCGAATTGAGCCATAGAGTTCCCCAGCAGGAGTGGCGGGAAAACCCCCGGCCACTCCTATACAGCCAGCAGAACTTGCGGTGCATCATGGGATACAGCTGGAGGACTGAGGGAGGAGCAGCCTGGAAGGACACCGGGGCAAGTACCGGAAACATAACGTACGCTGAATGTGTTATAAACCCCTCCATCGCCTAAAGTGTCATCCGAACTAAGCAAAGCTCTTCCTCAAGGATTTTCTTGTTGTTTGCTAAAACATGGCAGCTCAACACACACACTCTCCTAATGAAACTTGGGCAGCAACACATTGGGGGGGGGGGGTCCCTCAGGTCCTATCATTTTAGGTTTCTTGGAAGGCCCTGAAAACTTACTACTTTATACTCTGGGCTTCCCTGGATTGTGTTTTATAGGACTGGGTTGTAGCTGCTGTTGTAGGTTTGGTTTATGCTGGTGTTTGTTGTTTTTTAGATAGTTTGCTGCTGTCGCTGTCTTAACTACCGCACTGGTTTTTATTTTGTGAGACCAGCTGTTAGGAGGATTCCTGCCCCGAATGGAGGCCCCAAAAATATTTTAAATAATTAAGTTTAGAAACAGAATTTATGGACGCTTTCATTTCTTCACCGTCTCTTCACGATCAGATCATTCTAATCTCAAAAAACAGATTCCATATTTATTTAAGCTATCTAACCAATTTCTGAAATGCTAATTAAATGGCTGTACAACAATGGAATGTGAATACAGCCACAGTTAAGTGATTTGGCCATGTCCTAATGAAAGCAATGGGACTTCAGTTCGCCACAATTAATTTGTTTCATTGGGACAATTCACTTCCCTGGCTCGAAGCCTCAAGGTTGTTTGGAGCTGAACATGGCTAACGCAATGTATATTTCACAGCCACAGCGCCGGAAGCAAAGCCCTTCCAAAACATTATAGAAAAGTGCACACATTATAGGCTGACCCTATGGAAAGGAGAACAGGGCTCCTGTATCTTTAACAGCTGTATTGCAAAGGGAATTTCAGCAGGTGTCATTTTTATGCATGCAGCACCTGGTGAAATTCCCTCTTCATCAAACAGTTAAAGCAGCAGGAGCCCTGCCCTCTTTTCCATCTGGTCATTCTAATGTAGCTCTAACTGCTGTAATGAAGAGGGAATTTCACCAGGTGCTGCATGCATAAAAATGAGACCTGCTGAAACTCCCTCTTCATCACAACAGTTAAAGCTGCAGGAGCCCTGCGTAGCATGTCAGATACAAAAGAAGGCAGAGCTCCTGCAGCTTTTAACTGTTGTGATGAAGAAGGAATTCCACCAGGTGCTGCATGCGTACAAATGACCCCAGATGGAAATCCCTTTTCTACTTAACATTTAAAAATGCAGGAGCCCTTCCTTCCCACATGGGTCAGCCTACCTGGGGAGATCAGGGGCTGGATCGATCCAGGCTTCGTCATACCTGAGAGACCCAAAGGGGCCCAATGAAGCCAACAGGGCTCCAGGTGGCCGAGTCCCATCGACGTCAACGGGCCTACTCCAGCCACGGCCAAGCCTGCACCCAGCCCCAGGGGGCGTCCCAGGCAAGGCAGCCCCCGCTCTGCCTTGTGGGCGCCGGAGCAGCCTCATGAGGGCCACGGGCGCCCCAGGGCAGTCAAGGCAGCCCTCCTAGGTGGGACCGGGGCTCCGAAGAACCAACCGCCGCCGCCGCCTCGTCCTTACCTGGTACTTGGCCCCAGGGCGATGCCGGGCGGTGCTGACCAGGAGCCAGGCGTCCCCACCGCCGCCGCCTCCGGGCGGCTTCCCCACGGAGAGGAGAGCCCTGACGGCGCGCCCCGGGCCCCGCAGACCGGCTGAGGGCAGCAGGCGGCTCACCACCGACACCTCGCACGGCAGCCGCATCCCCACCGCAGCGGGCCCGGCCCGGCCCTGCCAGCCCCCTCAGCCGGGAGAGCAGACACGCCGCTCACCCCGTCGAAGGCGACCAACCATCTGAGCGCGCCTTCCCGCCTCCTGCGCGCGCACCACCCTGAGGGGCGGGGGCCTTCCCGCTCCTGCCGCTTCCACGCATGCGCGACAGTCCGGCGGGGCTGTCCTTCGTGCAGCCTGGATGAAAACTCTCTAATCACGCCTCCCGCACCGCGACCTCCTCACCTAGAGCCGTTTCTCCTCTCCAATGTGGCTTATTCGCGTGTGCCCATTCCTCCTCTCCTCTCCGTCTCGGTTCAGGTGCCTCACGCCCCCTCCTGAGGGGGAAAGAATAAAGAGGCAGGCGATTGGGATAGCCGCCACATCTGATCCAGGACCCCCCTCTAAATAGCCATTTCCAGTTTCATAGAGATAGGAAAAGGGTAGAGCCTCACCACACTAAACGTGCGTTGTGAATTGAATCCCTCCGCAAGCCATAATGCTCAGTGGGTAAAGCGGCGTCGCTGTAACTCTTGAAGGTCGATATGGTGCAATGGAAGCCAAAGTGGGAAACCAGTTCTGTTTTCGACCGGAAGTGCCAAGAAGGATTGCTGGTTCCTAGCTCTGCCTTTCATCTAAGAACGTGAATAGTCCCGTTGACTTCCGGACGGCCTGGAACCATAGCCTACCGCCCCCTACCGACGGAGTATAGTACAACACCCACATCTCAGCTCCGTATCTCTGCGTCTATTGCAAATCTACACTAAACGTCCAGGTATTTCATTTACCTAAAGTTCTATTTATTCATCTACTATATATACATAACACGATACAATAAAGCTTGATTAATTTGTGCAGGGCTTTTTGCATCGTTTCTTCTATAGGTGCCTTCTCCTATAAGAGTTAGCTATCATTACCGCTGCCTAAAAAAATATTTTTATTTATTTATTATTGCATCTATATACTGCCTTTTTTTCCTCCAAGGAGCCCGAGGCAGCGTACATAATCCTCCTCCTCTCCAGTTTATCCTCACAACAACAACCCTGTGAGGTAGGCTGGGCTGAGAGTTTGTGACTGCAAATAATT
Source organism: Anniella stebbinsi (assembly GCA_029215795.1). Classification (NCBI taxonomy): domain Eukaryota; kingdom Metazoa; phylum Chordata; class Lepidosauria; order Squamata; family Anniellidae; genus Anniella; species Anniella stebbinsi. The sequence goes on from JARDYH010000001.1 coordinate 370,428,229, forward strand.
GTATAGAAGTACAGCTACACCATTTCCTCAAGTTCTTTTACCATGATGTTCGTCTTCTTTCCAACGCTCTTTTTCCTTCATAAGAACATAAGACGTCCAGCATTCTGTTCACACAGTGGCCAACCAGCTGTCAGCCAGGGATCAACAAAGCAGAATAAGGTGCAACAGCACCCTCCCACCCATGTTCCCCAGCAACTGGTGCATATAGGCTTATAGGTAGATTAAAACACCAAATTAAAGAAAGCTGGTAAGAATTTAAGAAGAGCCCTGCTGGATCAGGCCAAGGGTCTATCTTGTCCAGTACTTTGTTCACACAGTGGCTAACCGATGCCCCAATAGGAAGCCCACAAGTAGAAAATTAGATTTATTATCTGTGCCTTCTGGTTCCCTCTTCAGGGGAGAATTCAGAGCTGTTCTGTAGTGTGCTGCCCTTTGCTGGAAACCTGGACAAGGGCGAAGGAAGGGGATGCATACCTGTCATGGTAGGCACCTGATTCTAAGCACGCTTACTCACAACTAAGCCCATCTACTTCATCAAGATTTACTTCCAGGTGTCACTCAAGCATCTGTGTCTCAAACCAAAGCTTAACTTTGAAACCTTTTCATCTTCATCAGGTGAGGCTGTGGATGTGTTGAACCAGTGCTGGGCTGCGACAATGGACTGGATGAGAGCTAATAAACTGAAACTCAATCCAGACAAGACTGAGATGCTGTTAGTGGGGGGTTCCTCTGACCGGATGGAGGGTCTTCAACCTGTTCTGGATGGGGTTGCACTCCACTTGAAGGAGCAGGTTCATAGCTTGGGGGGTCTCCTAGAACCATCTCTGTCACTTGAGGCTCAGGTGGCCTGGGTTGCACGGAGTGCCTTCTACCAACTTCGGCTGGTGGCCCAGCTATGCCCCTATCTGGACAGGGATAACCTGGCTTCAGTTGTCTATGCTCTGGTAACCTCCAAGTTAGATTACTGCAATGCACTCTATGCAGGGCTGCCTTTGAAGACGGTTCGGAAGCTGCAGCTTGTGCAGAATGCAGCGGCCAAATTGGTAACAGGGACCAGAAGGTTTGAACATATAAGACCGATTCTGGCCCACTTGCATTGGCTGCCTGTATGTTTCCGAGCCTCATTCAAGGTGCTGGTTTTAACCTATAAAGCCTTACATGGTTTGGGACCACAATACCTGATGGAACGCCTTTCCCGACATGAACGTACCTGTACACCACGCTCAACATCAAAGGTCCTCCTCCGGGTGCCTACTCCGAGGGAAGCTCGGAGGACGGCAACAAGGGAGAAGGCCTTCTCTGTCATGGCCCCCCAATTATGGAATGATCTCCCCGATGAGGCCCGCCTGGCGCCAACACCTTTATCTTTTCTACACCAGGTCAAAACTTTTATTTTCTCCCAGGCATTTTAACAGCTTAAGTTGAGGTTTTAACTGACTTTGTGGTCAGGCTTAACAGATTAAAATGTTTTAAATGTCAGCTGTTTTATGTTTATGGTTTTAAATTTTGTATATTGTCTTTTTAGTGTTCAATCTTTTAATTTTTGTAAACCGCCCGGAGAGCTTCAGCTATGGGGCGGTATATAAATGTAATAAATAAATAATAATAATAATAATAATAATAATAATAATAAAATGCCTCGCAGCTTCTTTGGAAGTTGTTCTCAGAATTACCTCCTGCCAGAGGCCAGATTCGCTTGAAACTTTATTTTCTCTGACTGCTCTGTCCCACTTATATTCCCTTGCATTCAATCACAACAATTGGGGCCCATTACACACAGCCCTGTGAACACACAATAGTTGCATCAATCATTTCTCTCTCCATCTCGGTCTGGTTTTGTACTGAAAATCGGCTGGGTTTGTCCCCAGTCCAGTTAGTCAGGGAAGTATCAGAGGCTGTACATACACGCTGGAGATCATGGGCCTGAGGGAGGGTGCTGTTGAACCGCGACCTGCTTGTGGGTCCCTGGTCAACGGCTGGTTGGCCACTATGTGTCCAGAGTGCTGGACTAGATGGGCCCTTGGTCTAATCCAGCACGGCTCTTCCCAGGTTAGTATGACTCTCCCCCCAAAAAGCCATCCCTAAACGCCCCTTGCTGCTGCTCTACAAAGCTGGATTGCACCCCGGACTCCCTCTGGAGCGCAAGAGGCCAGAAGCCGCTTTCTCTGCACGCTTCGCTTCCGCGGCGCCGTGATGCTTCTCGCGCACCTCCGACGGGGCGAGCGGCGGCGCGTTCTCCTTCTCTTTGCCGCCGCCGGAGGAGGAGGAGGGATCGGGTCCGCGCCCAGCTCCGGCGGCGTCCGCACTGACCCCTGCTGGCGGCGGCGGGGAAATCCTCGTGGCCGAGCGGCAGTTCCCGGCTCTGGCCAGGAGGAGGCGCTGCCCCCGCGGGTTCGTCTAGAATGAAATACCTGGGAATGAATAAGAACCCGCCGCGGGAGCCAGGCAGGATGCGTGCCGAGCCCCCCTCCTTGCGCAGGATCCCTCCCATGCCCCAGTCCCAGCCTCCAACGTGGGCAGGCAGCCTTATTCGAGGTGCCCCATCTGTACTCTCGGGCAGCGGGTGTTGCCAAGGAAGGGGCAGGATGAGTGCCGAGCCCCCTCCTTGCTTAGGATCCCTCCTATGCCCCAGTCCTTAGCCTGCGAGGCGGGCAGGCAGCCCTGCCGGAGGTACCCCCCACCGCCCCCACTCGACGGCGGCTCCGAAGTCCGGGTCGGGACTCCTCGTTGGGAACTGATGTGGGGGGCTCGTTAGTGGGGGCCCCCAAAAAAGAAAAAAAAAGGAGAGTCTGGGTCTCACTGTGTTGCTCAGGCTACGCTACAGCGGCTATTCACAGGCGCTGTCCCACTACTGATCGGCACGGGAGTTTTGACCTGCTCCGTCTCCGACCTGGGCCGGTTCACCCCTCCTTAGGCAACCTGGTGGCCCCCGGCTCCCCGGGGATCGCCATATTGATGCCAAACTTAGTGCGGACACCCGATCGGCATAGCCCACTGCAGCCCAGAACTCCTGAGCTCAAGCGATCCGCCAGCCTCAGCCTCCCGAGTAGCTGGATTACAGGCGCGCGCCACCACGCCCGGCTGGCAGAGGCAGCGCCCAACGCGTACTCGAGGCGGAGGGCGCCCCTGACGTCACGCAAGGGGAGGCGGGGCCCAGGGCAGGCGGAGGAGAAGGAGGAGGAGGAGGCCTCGCTTCCCGCACGGAGGCTGCGCCGTCGCGCGGGGCAGGCCGGGAGAAAGCCGCGGGGCCCTTGTGCGCGTGCGCGGCCCGGCCCGGCCTTTCCCTCCGCCTTCCTTGCCTGGGCGCGTGGTGTCAGCGGCAGCAGCGATGGGCCACCAGCAGCTCTACTGGAGCCACCCGAGGAAGTTCGGGCAGGGCTCGCGGTCCTGGTGGGTGGAGAGGACGCGGAGGAGGAGGAGGAGGAGGGGGGGCTGAGGCATTTTGGGGGGTGGGGGTCTCAGGGGCGCCTCTGGAGATGGGGAGGGGCAGCAGGACTCCCTTCCCTCCTGGGGGGGGAGGAGGAGGAGGAGGAGGAAGGAAGGGGGCCCGGGGGAGGGTCTCACCACGCCTGACCTGACCCCCCATCCGACCCCCCCTGGTCTGGGAGGGAGGGGGGAGGGGGCTCCTCTCCTAGCTGCATTCGAGGCATTAGGGGCCCCGATCCTGCCAGCATATGTGGGGGGAGCGGTCGTCCCCTCCCTCCCGGGCAGGCTTGCCCCACACTCCTCTTGGGTCCTTGAATGACACAGGGGTGTTGGGATGCCCTGCGTGGGTCTTGCAGTGGGGGGGGGGGACACACGGGAAGGCGTTGCTCCCCCTGAGTCCCTCCCTCCCCCTCTCTTTCCTCCCTCCCTGCAGCCGCGTGTGCTCAAACCGTCACGGCCTGATCCGCAAGTACGGGCTCAACATGTGCCGGCAGTGCTTCCGCCAGTACGCCAAGGACATCGGCTTCACTAAGGTGAGATCAGTGGGGTGGGGTGAGATGGGGGGGGTGGGGGAGAGAGATCTGTCTTCCTGGGCGGTGGTCCTTCCTGCCAGGGCTGCTGTTGGGGGAGGTCAGCGACTTGGCTGGCCCTCTGACGTGGACCAGGGGCTGCTGGCTGAGCTGTCAATCCAGACTGATGTCCAGATGATGTGACTTGTCTACCCACGATTTTGTGGCCCTCGTAACTCCTGCCGGTAAGTGCCACGGAGCAACCACAGGGGCAGGTTTAAGCAACACCCCTGTCAGTGTCCCAATTCACTAAGGCTCCATGTTAGGCTGGGCTACTGGCTTAGATTATTCTAGCTAGGATAGCCCGGTTTAGTGGAGGGTTGAGAGGCTCCAAGGCTCCTTGGAAATTCCCATGTCCAGAAGCGGGATTAGGACACCTTTGGGCACTGGAAGCTGGGGACAAGCACAGGTATGTGGCCGCTGCCATTGTGCCTTGTTCGTAAGTGCCCCAGAAGCACACCTTCATGGAGGATACCGGAGTGACTGGCTTGCACAAGTGGGAGTGTAGTAGTAGCCCCCTGGCTAAAGCAGAGGATGGGGCTGCAGGTGATCACAGAGCAGGTCATGGCGGAAAATCTGTAGGCTCTAAGAGAAAGCGTGTTAGAGGTTTGCTCACTGTCCTTCTCTTCTCTCCTTTCAGTTGGATTAAACGCCGGTCGTTAGAGATGGCTTGAAGAGACGTGCGAAGAGGCTGAAGAATCCTGAATGAGCGACTCTTGCCATACATGGTGTACATAAAGCGAAATATGTGTGCATACAAATAAAGAGGGCTTTGTTCACCCTGTTTTCCAACTGCAGTCACTTCTACCTGCTGATCAAACACTACGTTGAATTCTAACCATATTTATATGGTAGTTTCTCATATTTCTAATGACTGGCCTCAGGAGTCAGGACATTTTCCTGCGGTCCTTCAATAAAAAGGTAGTTGTGCTCAAATGTGGTGGATAAAGGACTTGGGTTCCATTTAACAGAGCAGTACAGTCTCTGACAAGATGTTATTACATTCTGAATTGATTTCCAAGAAGACCTTTTAAAGGTTTCAATGCAGGCACCATTCTGTTATCTGTGAGGTTAGCATGTTTTAGTCACTATGCCTTGAACCTAATTTGCCATTCAAGTACTGTAAAGTATGCTAGTGCTCATCTAATGAGCCACTGGAGGAGGCTACGTTCTTCCAAACTTCAGGCATTTCTGCATGCCCATATTTTATCAGGTGAGGCCTATTGCCTAAAAAGTGGAAGATGTGTGTTTGTGTGTTGCAGAAGTTATGGTTGCAGTCTTGTGTGTGTTGGTAGTAGACAAATAGGAAGCATGAGGTAATAAATTCCATGTTTTTCTGCAGTTATATTTCATTAATGCACTTTCCCTGTGTAATACCAAATGGCTGAATTTGGCCGACACATTAAGCAACTGGGGGGGGGGGGGGACAATCATCATTTGTATTGACTATCATGTCGTCTAAATGTTGCCATAGTCAACTCAGCGCTGATCCTAATCCACACCACTGTTGATTATTTATTACCATGTTGTGTGGGGGGTACCCCTAGATGAACAACTGTAAAGTTGATTATTACCCCACCATTGACTATCATGTTGTCCGAATTCAGCCAACATGTATCTACCAATTCCTGGTAAAACTTCCCTGTCACTTAAGAGTACACATTAAGATCACAGGAAGACATTTATTTATTATGCCGCTTTTATCCTGTCCTTTAGCCTAAAAGACTCCCAAGGCAGCTTACAAAGATATTTAAGGCAGTCAATTCCCGTAGGCTTACAATCTAAAAAGAAAACATGACACACAAGGGAGGAGGATTGGGATGGGGGAAAGCAAAATTAAGCACTAGATCCTTTGTTGCAAAGTTCAGTCGGCCATGGGCGAAGTGGAAGGACTTCTACTTCCTCTCAATGCCCCAGCTGAGACGACACGCTCAGCTACAGCGGTTAAGCGTTTTGAGCTAAACATTATGGCTTAGCGTGTCATGTGAACCATTCCTTACCATGGTGACTACATAACCATGGTTTAAACACGATCACTAACCATTTGCTGCAAAACGGTTAGCGGCCTATCCATGGCTTAGCATGTTGTCTGAACAGGCCTATTCTCCCTCTAACGGCCTCATACAGATGCAGGCATGACAGAGGGATGCATGACTCCTGCTTCTTTTCCTTCTGATGGCCTCCACAGCGACAGGTTATGGTCTCATCTTTTGTTTCACGGTAGTTTTTACTTCAAAAGAGTGTTTTGTGATCTGTCCTTCCCTGACAAAACTTCTGTCTCCTGATTTTTTGTTTGGTCCTTAGAAATGTACTGCAACAGGGTTGAGGGATGTTTTTACTTGGAAGGGGAAAGTAGAGACTTTTCAATTAAACTATGAATTTATCCAGTTTCTTAAATTTGCCAAGGTTAAAGTTACCTGATTCTTCACGTTTTACCCCTTTCTGTCATCCACTTATGGGTGTTACAGAGAGAGCCTGGCTTCCCCGCAGGGGAGCATCTGAAACCAAAGATTTCTAGGTTGGTTCTGTGTGTAATGATCCTCCAGTTTAGAGCAAGAGCTCTTCTTCATAGGTTTGCTGTCCTTGTGCCAATTTCTAGCCATCACAACCAAGAGACTTGTGTATTTATTCCATAAATATGGGCCTTATTAAGCAACTTTCAGGCTATTGGGCACGTGCAGAGACATAGACAGTGTTTTCAGTGGGGTGGCTTCCTCCAGCCAGACACCTTTTTGTCCCATCAAGAGAGAGAGGATTGAAGCCTGTTCCATGTTGTGTGGAAATGTTTCTTGACTCCTATGGACTGCCATGATTTAAGGAGCTTTCACCAAGTCGGGTGTCCTCAAAATCCCCCGCCCCGTACTTTCAGTAAGTATTATACAGAGAGGCTGGCTCTCTCTGCTTTGTCCTGGCTTCACTGTGATGGATACTCAGAGGTGTAATCTCACTGCTGACCAGCATGTGGTAGCTATTATATTCTTCATTTATTTCTAATGACAAGTAGTACAACTGGAAATGACATAACCTTTTCCTCTGCAACATTAATCGTTTTCAAATCCTTAATTCCAAAGATGAAATTGCTGTTTCTTTGTGCATTCATGTCGATTATTATCTGAACATACTCGTAGATTGAGTATGCAACATCATAATGCAGGCTCTGGTTTGGGAGGAGCTGCCATCACAGCGCAAACATCAAGAGCCAGGAACACAACTGAGCACATACGGAACAGAACGGAGTGGCCTGCAGTGGTCACTTCCAAATGAGCCAAATCAACCAAATTCACCAGTCCCTCCAGTCCGGGTGTATTTTGGGCATTTAGGGGGTAATAATAATACAATTTTTCAAGTCCTAAAATATTGTTCTCGTGTATCTAACACATGCCATAATTTTCCCATCGTTCCATTGATATATCCAACGTTTTGTGCCCATTTTATCATACATTCTTCCTCCGTCATCAGACCATTATGCTTCTGCAAACTTTCTCTTAGTTTTCTCTCCCCTCCCTCTTTCTTTCTGGGCTGTGTCTTCGTGATTATAAGCAGGCCTGTGTAGTTTAAAAATAAAAATAAAAAAACCTTTGTACCGAGCATAGAAAATGTTATTACCAACAACGACCATGGCACCTGGCAAGACCATTAAAAAAAAGTTCAAGAACTAAAACACACACACACCTCTTTTCACATGCAACTGGACCCGAGTTAGCAAGACCAGGAGCAGCACCAGCGACCCCACTGATGGTGGAATCCTGGCTTTCTCTATGGATTTTCACGGGCAGGAAATCTGACTTCCGCCGGGGGGTGGCTATGCGGGGAGGGGGGAGAGTCTCAAGGAAACCGGAAGTTTCGTTCCAGCCAAGAGTCTCAGCAGAGCTGATCTCTTTGCAGCCTGGTGGATGCTCCTCAGGGCAGGGAAAGGGGATCAGCTGAGCCACAGCGGCAGAGGCAGAAGAAGACCTGGGCAGGACTTGGGTGTCCGGGCAGGTGAGCTGGAGGAGGAGCATGTCAAGGGGAGGGGAGGGAAGAAAGACCACTCCCCACCCCCCACCCCCATCCAGGGCTGCTGCTGCCTGGTCCACCCAGCGCTTCCCACTTTAGGGAAGAAGACAATACCTCCCCCCTCCCCCGCGCCATCTGCAGAGGGGAGTCCTACACCCCCCGTCCCAGGGGGAGGGGATCCTTCTCCCCCAACCCCACCCGCACCATGCCAGGCAAAAGAGGGGGCGCTCTGTGCACTTCTGCTCCCCCCCCCCCCCCGCCGCCGTATGTTCACATGGACCTGGGCACCTCTGCAGCTCCTTCTGGGGCAGGGGGAGGGCCGAGAACAGCCGCCGTGCAAGGGAGAGAAGGGGATCCGCTGACTTCTTGCAATCCTGCTGGGGCTGAAGGGGCACCTGGACCCTTTTTGGCTCTCCCCCTCCCATCGCTTGCTATCGCGATGGAGATCTCTGAGAAAACGCTGCCCAGGTGTAGGACACCCTCCCTCCCTGGCCTTTGGGGAGGGGTGTCCTGGCCCTGGATCCCTCTCAGGCAGCCTTCTCCAACTGGTGCCCTCCAGCTGTGTCAGACTGCTGCTCCCATCATCCCCCAGCCAGCCCAGGTGGGAGTTAAGAGTCCAACAGGCTAAGTTGGGGAAGGCTGGGGTAAAGGTTCTCCTTATAGGAAAAGGTCTGATAGCGAACCTAATTCCCTTTTGCCGGATCATCCTCTTGGGTCACCAGCTGCAGCCGATGTAGCAGGGTGAGCCTGCTTGTGATGGGTCAGGCGAAGGCGCCCAAGGGGTTGAATGCAGACGCCGAACATGGTCAGGATTGACTTTGAGCCCTCAGAAAGCAGAGAGGAAAGGATGGTGAGGACGGCTGACCCAAGACATGACAGGCACCAAGCTGCTCTTATTTATTTATTTATTTATTTATTACATTTGTATACCGCCCCATAGCCGAAGCTCTCTGGGCGGTTTACATAGGATTAAAAACAATTAAAAACAATATACAAAAATTAAAACAGCAAAAACATACAACATACACACAATCTATACATTTAAAAACCACATCGACACTTCAAAAACTACAAAAACAGTGGAGGGTTGGTGTTGCCGCTGCCTCCCTTTGGGCTTTGGAGAAGATTTTCTGCTTTGGCCCACTCCAGTCTCGAGTCTTCTCCTCCTGGACACGTTTTCTGCCCCGTTCTCCTGAGATATGTTTGTCGGCTTTGCTTTCCTGGCCCGTCTAGACTGGCAACTTGACTAAAGTGCCAGCCGGCCTTTGTCATGCCCTTGACTCTGGCTCAGTTCGGAGGACACGTTAGGCAATGGGGGAGGGGGCAAAAGGCAACGGGCAGTACGTTATTTTCGGAGCGCCCATACGTCATGTTGCCCTTTCCTCCCGTCGCGTGGCTGAAAGTCGGGGCCTCCTAATAAGCAACGGGGCTCTGAAAAACAATGGAGCAGCCCGTTGTTTCCTCCCGTTGCTTAATAACGTACCGTCAATTGTGTGTGCGTTGCATGTTGCCCGACACACGACACAATAAGCAACCCAACTAACGGTTGCCTCTTCCCCCCTCCGTTGGTTAGCATCTCGTCCGAACTGAGCCTTTTGTCTTCTCCACTGCAGGGTAGCTGTGGTGGCCACGCGACTGTGGATTATGTGCGGCGTGGAAGGGCATTTATATATGCAGGGTCACATTGCTACGGATGAGACTTCGTTTGAGCTACCTGTCTATAGTTCCTCGATAACCACCTAATAGCAGATTAAATACATCTAAACAAAGTGTACACCTAGGATTGTTTCATGGGTTGCAATCCAGGTTTTGTACCAACAAGAATTAGTTCAGGAAAATCTTTTTTCTAATCCATTTATCATTTTCATTACAAATATCCTTATAACATCTCACAAGAACATAACTTGCATATAAAGACATAAAACATTTCCGTTATTAACTAGCATTGGTAAAAGTTCTTAGACATTAATAGCTTAAAGAGAAATAATATTTCTTAGAATTCTAGCCTTAAAACCCTAAAAAGGAGAGATCTTCTAAGTACTGAGTTTCCTATTTAATACTGAATAGGCTATTCAACAGGTACGCAGGCCTGATGGTGAGTTTCTAAGTAGAAGCTCCTGCATTTTGAAATCAATACATATTTATACTGTTTTGTGTAGCAATTGCCTCATAACTAATATTATTAACTGTCCTATAAATTAGGCTCACAGTCTTAATGATTTCATTGTTATTACACATTCTAAAAAATTGGAACATACATAAAAGGTTTACATGTACATTTTCTAGGCTAGATAAAATCAACTTTGAATTATACCATTGAGAAGATAACTATTCAAAATTAATTAAAACTCGAGTCTATAATTTTTTCTAGATATCTGTATATCAAGCTTTTTGATGTGTATATTTTACACAACATTTTTGGCTCATTAATGGATAAGCAAAAACTTTCAGTACACTTTTGACCTGAAATTATACAATCTCAGACCTGTTCATTACTCAGATTAACTTTTGGCACAAGTGATAGGCCTTTAAATCAGCATTTTCCCTTTGGATACCATCCAGGTCATCTTGACCATTATTTTTATGCCAGTTACTCAGAACTCATTATAAACTTGCTGGTATCTTCTCTATTGGTACCAGTTACCTTAGTATTATTTTTAATTTCCTGCATTTCCAGTTATTTTCTATGCAACATGCTTAATTTCTTGGGGCTTGCAGCTCCAAGGCAAGACAACTTCTGCTTGTTTGTGGGTGGGAAATAGTCACTTTCTTCAGTAATTGTTACAGCCATTTTTTGTGGGAGATTCATGACAACATATCCTGTACCTTGTATCCTCAACCAATATTCTTTTTTAGCACAGTACTGGATAAAGATCCGATTCGAAACGCGCCCAATAAAAGAATGGTGACACACAGATTCTTTTTTATTAGAATGTGAATGGAAGCATTTCCCGAACAGTTGATTTTTAAACACTCACACGAATTTCACATCATTTGCACATGGACTTACTGTATGGACAATATATTTAAGAAGCATAGTGGTAGCTCTGTGAAAGTTTGGCTATACATTTCTGTTTTTTCCCTTCCTTCTTCTTTCTTTCCTGTTTCTATCTCTGCTCTAGGTAGAAGCTCAGCACAGCCGTCCGTATTGCTGCCCGTTTTTCTAGAGGGTTTTTTCCGTAGTTCCCGGGTACCTTCGTGAGAGTGCCCAAGGATGAAAATGGAGGAGCAGGACACCACAGGCAATTCGCAGGTGGCGGTGTCAGATGGAACAGGAAGGGGCCCTCATGTCCTCCAGGACACTGTAGATTGCAAGCTCAAGATGGAGGGTGGAAGTAGTCCTCCTGAAGCAATGCATTCTGGGAGTTGTGAGGGATCTCCACGCCGGGTGAAGGACGAACCAGAGGAGGGTTTGGCCTATCGCTGGGAAACCCAGTGGCAGGAATTCCTGAAGACAGTGGAATCCCCTCCCTCAGGACAGGCGGACCCACTGTTGCCTGAGGCATCCACGCCCTGGAGCGATACGAAGGCCTTTCTGGCCTCTTTTGAGCAAGTGGCTGAGGCCTGCCGTTGGCCCAGAGGAGAATGGGTGGCCCGACTCCTGCCGGCCCTCAGCGGAGAGGCCGAACTGGCCTTTGGCATGCTGGACGTCAGAGACCGAGAGGACTATGGAAAGGTGAAGGCGGCCCTCTTGCGAGGAGACGCCCTCCGCAGGGAGAAGAGTCGCCAGCACTTCCGGCATTTCTGCTACCTGGAGGCCAAGGGGCCGAGGGCGGTTTACAGCCAACTCCAGGAACTTTGCCATCAGTGGCTGAAGGTTGAGAGACATACGAAGGAGCAGATCCTGGAGCTCTTGATCCTGGAGCAGTTCCTGACGATCCTGCCGCCGGAGATCCAGAGCTGGGTGAGGGAGCGTGGCCCAGAGACCTGCATCCAGGCCGTGGCATTTGCTGAAGATTTTCTGTTGAGACAGCGAGAGCCTGGCAGACGGGGAAAGCAGGTGAGGCCAGGCCGGCACTGTGGCGATAGTGCTTTGTGCCACGTAGGAACGCCACGGGGCAGTGGTGGGTCAAGATTATGATCCAGCTCTGAAAAATGTCAAGCCATCTGAGTCCCTGTCACTCACCTGGAGAAGCCTGCGCCTAGCCGTGCCTGGTCCCTGGGCCGAGTGCCAAGTGGGAGATCCTCCCCACGCTTGGGCCAGGGAGCAAATGACGCCAGGTGGCTGCGGCCAAGGCCACGGAACACCATATGGCTCTCAAAGGGCAGAGGAGATGTCATGCCCCCCCACAAACTAGTTCTGCACCCCTGGTTTAAGTGAATTACACCCGCACTTCACCAGTGCTGTGAGGTCGTATTAACCCCTTCCAAGGACTCGGGAGCTTCCTCCAAGAGCCTCATGCTGGCGCTGGGTCCACGGAGATCCCTTGGCTCTGTGCGCTGAGCCCCCCAAGCCCTCTTCAGGTGTAGCGAGGAGCAGTGGCGAGCCCTGTGATTGGCAGGCAAACGTGAACCCCAGGATTGGCCAGGAGGCGCATAAAAACCAGAAGCCCGCCTTCTACGGCCAGCACAGCAGTTCCGTCGTCCTGCTGCTCTTCAAGCTGCAGCATCCAGGTTCCCCAACTCCAGTGACTGGCCTTCAGGGCCTTGAGCTGAGAAACACACCCTCCTGGCCTGGTTTTGGTTACACCTGCGCCCACAGCCTCACTTGGCTTGCTCTCAGTCTTGATATTGGGCTCACCCCAAAGGGTTCCATCCGTATGGACAAAAGGGTCGCCTCCCTGTTTCCCCTTGCAGAATATAGGAGGGTTTTCATGCCTTATGATTGGCTGCGAATCCTGCACTGGCCAATAATATAAATCCCCTGAATTCCATTTTGGAGAAGCAAAATGGGGGCGTATTCCAGGGGTGGCCCCCCCAAAATAAAAAAAACCCCAAAAGGAGATCCAAATCAGGACAAAAAAAGAGGGGAGAAGCTGGTTCTCAGAATGTTAAGATACTTTCTTTCCAAGTCCCAACGCGTTTCGGCCTGTGTTGTTTTTTTAAGGCCTCCTTCAGGGGGTTGATAAGAGATGTCTGCAGAAATACTCCTAACAAGATGATCGTCTCCTATGATAATTACTGGCGACTGGGATACAGTCGTAGGAGACGATCATCTCGTTAGGAGTGCAGACGTCTCTTGTTGGGCTTGGAAATAAAGTATTTCAGCATCCTGAGAACCTCTCCTTTTTTGGGGGGGGGGGGCAAAAATACCAGCATATTTTGGGTGGAAGCTCTTACTCCGAGTGACTGAGGCATCGGAGAGATATTTCAGCCTTGTACGTGGGGAGGGGAAAACTGCACAAGAGTTAGAAAAACACCCAAGGATCAGGGGGGTTTGGGGAAATGGGGTTGGTCCAGGGGAAGGGGATGAGGCCCCCTGGAGAACCCCTGGGGGTCGGTTTGGAACCCCCGTCCTCAAGGATGCATCCACTGAAGATACTGGCTAACTGCCTGAAGAGAGAGGCATCCAGACGTTGCTTTCAAAGTGCCCTAGCAGATCCTGGGTGAGCTGCATGTGAACCAGGATGCTTCATGGCGGGGGGTGGGTGGGAGGGGGAGGAATGCAATCTGGCTCTTAAAGGGAGGTCCTGAAAGCTTCCCATATTTCTACAGACACACGCACGTCTCTGTTTGTCTTCTGCATGTGGAAATGGAGCCGTTGAGTACAGGACCGGAGCCAGGATTGGGCCCTCAGGCCTTGTGCTTCCCCTTTTGGCACAGCCTTCCTCCCTGAAAACGTTCCTTGCTGCTGTTGCAGGTGGCATTGGAGGAGGTTGCTGGGGCTTCCGCTGAGGCAGACCGCACACCAGCTGGCATCGTGCAGAAGCGGCGCTACGTAGCAACCGAGGAGGAGGAGGTCGGGGAGACCAGCGCGTTGGGTAAGAAGGCGGGCCGTGCGCCTGCGTCCTTGCTGGGCTGGTTCCAGCAGCGGTTTCTTCGTGCTTTTCAGAAGCAGTGCCCTGCTTGGAATCCTCAGGCTTTTTTTGGCAGGGCTGTGCACGGACCCCCCGATCCTATCTGAATCCCAATCTGGAAGGTTCAGATTGGGCCCGATCTGACCCGCCTCGGATCTGGATCCAGATCCGGATCTGCTCCAGGTCCGTGCAGAGCCCTCCCTCCCGCTCTCCCCGTGAGGGCGATTGGGAGGAGGCTGCAGGTAAGCAGGGCGATTGGGGGGAGGGAGAGAGCAGGGAGAGCAGGGAGAGCAGGAGAGAGGGCTCTGCACGGACCCAGAGCAGATCTGGATCACGGATCCGATCCGTTCCCAATTCGGGATCCGGATCCGGTCACAGCCCTACTTTTTGGTTTCCAAGGAGAAGGGTTGGGACGCAGGAGAAAAGTTTAGAAACACTCCAGAAGTTTGGTAGATGATCCTAGAAAGTGAGGAAGAATTGCCCTTGGCGGGGCTCGTATTCCCATAGGGTACATAGGAAGATTCCTTATAGCTAATTGGACTCTGGGTCCATTTAACCCGGTTCTGTTGACACTGACTGGCAGCGACGGTTCTCCAAGGTTTCAGGCAGAAGGAGTCTTTCCTGGCCCTAGCTGGCGTCTGTAGGCCAAACGTGGCTTCTGCCACAGAGCCACAGCCCCTCCCAGGGTGTTCCACCAGCAGGAGGGAACGCACTTCACGAACATTCTGTGATGTCACAGGAGCTCAAGGGGGCAAGTAGGACAGGTGAGCCTGCGCAGCCCAGTTCCCTGCTTTGCTTTGCCAAGGTCATCCACCCGTCTCAGCCATGGGCTGCAGGACTCGGCGTGGGAGGAAGGGTCAGGGCAAATGAGGAGTGGGCCACCAGGCAGGGGGAGGCAGGAGCCTGCCAAATGCCAGGAAGGAGCCTCTGTTGGCCAGACCAGCCGAGGCAACAAACTCCCAAGCAGGAGGGCCCTTGTCAGTGAGGGAACATGGAGGGGCCCTCCTGGGTTGCGTTACATTCATTCATTCATTTATTTATTAATTGCATTTCTAAACCGCCCAATAGCCAAAGCTGTCTGGGCAGTTTACGAAAATTAAAGCCATAAAAACCATTCAAAGATAAAACGACAGTATAAAATGAAACTAGCATGAAAATACAACATAAGAGCACAGAGAAAAACCAAGCAGCCATGCAGAAATTAATACAGATTTAAAATACAAATTTAAAACAGCCAAGTTTAAAATTACACTGATAAACTGTTAAAAGACTGAGAGAATAAAAAGGTCTTCACCTGGCGTCTAAAGGAGTGTAATGTAGGTGTCAGGCGAACTTCTCTAGGGGAGCTCATTCCACAGCCGGGGTGCCACAGCAGAGAAGGCTCTCCTCCTGGTAGCCACCTGCCTCACTTCCTTTGGCAAGGGCTCATGGAAAAGGACCCCCAAAGATGATCTTAGGGTCTGGGCAGGTACATATGAGAGGAGGCGTTCCTTCAGATGGTGGTGCACGCGATGGTAACTTCGAAGCTTGACTTCTGCAATGCGCTGTACATAGGGCTACCTCTATGCCTAGTCCGGAAACTTCAACTAGTTCAAAATATGGCAGCCAGGTTGATCACCGGTACATCTAGAGGTGACCATATTACGCCAGCTTTAAAATCGCTCCACTGGCTGCCAATTAGTTTCTGGGCGAATTATAAAGTGTTGGTTATTACCTTTAAAGCCCTACATGGTTTGGGTCCAGGTTACCTGCGGGATCGCCTTCTCCCATACAATCCACCCCGCACGCTCAGGTCCTCTGGGAAGAACTTACTGCAGTCGGCCAAGACTAGGCTGACAACCGTTACCCACTTCTCTTCTGCCGCTCCCAGACTGTGGAATGCCCTGCCGGAGGAGACTTGTCAACTTAACAGTCTTTTAGAATTTAAGAAAGCTATAAAGACTGTTCTCTTCCGGCAGGCATATCCAGTGGAATTTTAGAATGTTTTAAGGATGTTTTTAGGATGTTTTAGGATTTTTATGCAGTTTTAATAATATGTGTCATGTTTTAATCAGTTTTATGTATTTTATCATGTTGTTGTTCCCCGCCTCGATCCAGACGGAGAGGCGGGTAAGAAATAAATTGTTATTATTATTATTATTATTATTATTATTATTATTATTCAGATAACCCGGCCCCAAGCTGTTTAGGGCTTTGAATGTTAATACCAGCACTTACATGGGAGAACAGTAGGGCCATAGCTGGACCCTCCTGGTAAATATATATATATATATATATATGCATTTTGTGTCCCTGGCCCTGGAGTATTTGGGGTGGGGAAGGTGGGAATACAGATTCTACAGGACAGATCGCACTATGCCAATGATTAACCCATGCTATAGGTAGCAAACAGGCACTGAACGGCATTTAACTTATCTATGGTAAGGTAATGAGAGTAAATTGTCGTGGGGTCTTGCTCAGAGTTAAGGTTCGACGAGCTGTGATCTGCGTATTGGGCCTCTCTCAATGGCCCTGGAGGTCTCGCTGCTGCTTCCGCCACCCCCTCTCTGGAGGGGGGGGGGGCTTTCAGGGGAGCATGTTCTCCTGTCTCCTCTCTCCTTGTGGGCGTTTTATTTCCCTATTTTCAAATCCTGTTTTCCCCTCGCACACGGAATGAGTCATTTGGGATTCTCTCATTTCTCAAGCAGGTAAGGGGTGGAAGACTCCCCATGAGAGGGAGAGATGCGCAGCAGGAGACGCAGAGGTCATGGAGCCGTGTGGGGTGTCCGTGTGGAAAACCGAAGAGGCCCCTTCCCAGTGTGATGTGCAGGAAAAGGCCTCAACCAGCCAAGAGGATCTGGAGTGTCAACAGAGAAGCTACGCAGGGGGCGAAGCAGATGAATCTGCGTTTTACGGGGACGATTACAAGACCCTCATTGTAACCACAGTCCACACAGGGATTGACGCTGGTAAGAAACGAAACCCTTGCAGATCTTATGGGAAGAGTTTCAGCCAGAGCTCCAACATGTTGAAGAGCCGTCGCGCAGGAGGGAAAGCACACAAATGCTCGGTCTGCGGGAAATTCTTTCTTTCCGGCTCAAAGCTCATCATTCATCAGAGGACTCACACTGGGGAGAAGCCGTACGAGTGCTCAGCTTGTGGGAAAACGTTCCGCTCCAGCTCAGTGCTTTATCGTCACCAGAGAATTCACACGGGGGAGAAGCCGCATAAATGCCCTGTCTGTGGGAGGAGATTCAGTAGCAACTCGAATCTGAATCGACATCAAAGAATCCACACGGGGGAGAAGCCGTACGAGTGCTCGGACTGTGGGAAAAGCTTCATTCAGAGAGCCAACCTGAACAAACACCATAAAATCCACACAGGGGATGGGAAAAGCGAGGAAAGTTAACAGTACGAGCTGAACCCCCACCGCATGTCCTGCGTTTGCGTACAGGAGAAATCCATTTCAGAGACTGGATTGTGCAAGGACACGTTTCCAAAAAAGATACACAAACTAAGTCCAGCAATTGGTTGGCCAACCAATCGCAGGCGCCTGTTTCGAATGGCCGCCTGTTCTGGATGTTTTGATGAAGGGTGTAGGATAGCCTGAGGCAGGGGAGGCTGGTGACTCCGAGGTCAGTGGAGCGGTGAATCCTCTTCGGGTTCCAGTCAGGAGGTATCCAAGGGATGAAGAAACCAAAGACAGGAAGTTCTGAACCTTGGATAGAAACTTTAAAGTTCTGACTGGTTCTGGCTGAAACCCAGAACAGATTCACCACCCCACTGACATTGTAGCCTCCAGTGGCCTGAGGACAAGGGGGCAACGCAATGAGAGCGATCTGGTCTCTCCATTCATTGCTCACAGATACTCATGTTTGGGAACACCCTAGAAAGGAGCCATCTTGGATAGCAGGATTTATAATGGCAATGTCTGTGTTATGACCTTCTGCTGTGCTGGCTCTCTCATAGGCGAGGCCTCTTCACTTGCTTTTACACATTACATACCGCCTCCCCATCCCAGTTGTCCAAGGCAATTTATAGTCTATGCGTGTTCCTCGTAGTTTGAGTTAGAATGAGAGAGAGAGAGAGAGAGAAAGAGAGAGAGAGAGAGCCACAATGATAACATGAACAATGTGAAAGGCAAAACCTGTGGGGCCGGTGCAATTGTAATTTAATCAATAGTTCCCCACATATTTTGATGCCTTCGTCCGGGGGGGAGTGTTCAACAGTGAGCTGGACATGAGGTTGAGAGTCTGCCTGCTTCTAGCGTTCCATCGATTGAGCTCTCTGAGGCTGCCTGGAGACACAACTCTTCTCTCAACTGAATGCTAGAAAGATGCAGAGTTCTGTATGTTCAACTGCTGAATCCTTTCCCTTGACAGAGGTATTGAAACAGATCAGGAACCACTGATTAAGTTCAAATGGCCCCTCCTTGGCTTTGCCAGCGGCCTTTTCCCCTCGTCTTTTGGCCACAGTTTTACTCCTCAAAAGCTTTAGGCTGCAATCCTATGCACACTTTCCTGGGAGTAAGCTCCAGTGAACACATTTGGGGTGAAATCCAATTGTATTCCCTCCTCCCTGCACCCTCCCCAAATCTGCTCTGGTGATTTGGGGCAGGGGGGCTCTGGTGCAGATGAGGGGTTGCGAGGTGGAGGAGAGGACAGGGAAGGTCCTGAGTGGGAATCTCACATGACATTGTATGTAGCCCGTAGACGTGCATAGCCTTGCCCTGCCAGGATCATCTCCAGGGAGGAGGTTATGTGTGTGTATTCTTTGACAGTGCTATAAACGTACTTAGCTAGGTAACCCACTAAAGCCGAGGTAGGCTGCCCGTCTACCAGCACATGGTGGAAGCCGCAGCCATGGAAATGTGCTTGCTGGGGCATGAACCTCTAACCTAACGTGGATGATTCACAGAGGGAAGCCAGTGGTGGGCCTTCTGAAAACAGAGCAGTTGGGTTTTTGATTTTGTGGGGAGAGAAAATGATGGAGAGCTAAGCGTCCCAGAGACTTCAGGGACGGCCAGAGCTCAAGATGGTGTTGTTGGACTGGTCCTCGCCTGCAAAGACGTCCTTTCGTTCTTCTTCGAAGAAGGTGCATTCTCAACGGTCTTGCACAAATCTTATATCCAAAGCAAAGCACTAACAAATCCCGGTAAAAATAAATAAGGACTGGAATCGCTGAACACTTTGTTTTAATGAGCTTTAGCAGAAATAACAGGAATGATTGTTTCCTTCCAAGAAGGATTTCCAGTCCCCAAACGCAACAATCTCTCAAGCCTGAAAGACATGGAAGATCCAATTGGCCATAGCTTGGAGGAAGGAGAAAGCTCTTCAGGTGGGTCTTGTCTGAGAATTGTAGGGCTCTCCTATGGGGCGGGGGTGGGGGAGTGGGGTGCTGGTGAATCCTCCAAGTTCTTTTATACCTGGAATTAATCCTTGAGACTTACTTACTCACACCCACCCACACCTATAGGCTGGTTGGAATCCAGTGAGTGACCAGTGATGTTGGGCTCCAGAGCTGAGGGAAAGATACCTCTTCCGGGGGAACAAGAATTGCTTCCAGACGAGGCTTCTAGCCTGCCATTGCCCTGCCTCATTTGTGGGATTTTACAGGGGGTCGAGGGGACATTGGCTTTGATTTGTAATCCTCCCGTATTTCCCTATCACTTCTTCCATCATTTTTCTAACCAGGAAAAGGTGGGATAGACGCTTTTGGACTGATGATAGCACTAGGAGCCCTCCATCTGGAAGAACTCCAAATCTTTTCACATTTCCGATGAGGATCTCAGTGGGGAGAGGAGGAGGGCCTTGCTGGATTAGAGGTGTGATGAACCCCTCTCTCTGGGAAGAAAATCCCAGGCAACGACAGCGTCACACCCATTGTTCAGGAGTGACGGCTCTGGGGCTTTGATTCGTCTTTTGCCTCTCATCCACTTTCTCTCTGTATTCCAGCAGGTAGCAGACAGCATGAGGGGGGCTTTGATGGCATTGGCATCCGAAAAAGGCAAGGATGAGGATCTGAAAGAGAACATTTTGAATCAAGACAGACCAGTGAAGCAAGAGGCGAATCAGAGGTGGCACAAATCTATTCTTTACCAAGGTGGAGATTTACATGAAAACAGGGAAAAGGAAAAGAGAATGATCGTGTGCCTCCTCCTCCTCCTCCTCCTCAGTGCTCATTGGAGAATCCACACCGGGAATAAACCCTATAAATGCCCAGAAGGTGGAAAGAGCTTCGGTCAGGGAGAAATCTTACCAGATATCAAAGAATACATCCAAGGTGCGAAACCATGTAAAGCCCTGGAGCGTGGAAAGATCTTTGATTGTGACAAAATCTTGCTTCACATCAAAGAACTAACAAGGGGAGAAACCATATAAATGCTTGGTGTGTAGAAAGAACTTTAGCCAGATAACTGATCTTACTAGACATCAGAGAATTTCATGGGGGAGAAACCATATAAATAGACTGTAGGAAGAGCTTTTGACATATATCAAACTTTAAAAACCATCAGAGAATCCACACAGAAGAGAAACCTGTAAAATCTTTGAGTGTGGAAAGAGCTTCAGCCAGAGCACAACCTTACTTCACATCCAAGAATCCAGACAGAGGGGTGTGCGTGTGGAAAAAGAACACCCAGGTAAACCTGCTATGCTGAGGTCAACGGATGGGGCAATGTTTTCAGTGATCCAGGTTTCTGAGGTTAGGGAAGGATTTACACGAAGCGGGGCCTTTTCAGTGTCCACCCTGCCTAAAGGTTCTGCAATTCACTGGATTTTACGGTGGGTTTTGAATTTTGATGTGGATGGTATTGATTGGAATGGCTTTAAGTATTTGAAGAATTTAATTGCATATTATTGTATGTAAACTTTATTTATTTACTAGTTTTATATCCCACCAAATAACAAAAAGTTCTTTGGATGGCTTAAGAGTCAATGAGAAGCAATTACATAAAAAGATGGAAATCAAAAGCCAGAGCATCTAAATATAGGATAAAAACTAGCCGAAAACAATAAAACAAATATACCAAATTCATACCAGCATCATGAGATTCAGATCTTAAACTCCAAGAATGCCAACAGCTCTATAAATCGGTAAAATAATGTTAAGCCTGGGCAAATGGAAAGTTCCTCCCCTGGTGTCAAAAAGCCCAAAGTGTGGGCACAGCTGGGAAGTCCTTGCTTAACTGGGGTGCCACCACTGATAAGGCCTTCCCTCTGGTAGGCACCTGCTGCACTTGATTAGGTGGAGGCCCCTGGAGAAGGGTTTCTGGGGAAGATCTTCATGTCCTGGCAGGTATATGTTGGAGGCAACGATTCTTTAGGCAATCTGCCTCTATGCTGTTTTGTACTTTAAGGGTTAAGGCTTACGCTTTGAATTGGGCCCAGAAACGGTCTCTGTGCCTGTGCAGATGACAAAGCACTGACAGAATATGATCCACGCCATCCAATCTTGCAGCCCTATTTTGGATTGTTGAATTATCCAGACTGTTTTCAAAAGCAGTCCCATGTACAACACATTGCCGTCATCCAATGGAGAGCTTACCAGCGCATGGTTAATTGTAGCAAAATTGCCTGGCTGGATAGGGTTGTGGTTGGTATATCGGCTTAAGTTGTTAAAAGCCACTTGTACAGTAAGGATCCAGAGGCATTCCTGAAATGTGAGCCTGATCTTTTGAGCTGGGAAGATGAGCCAACGGTTGGCCCTCTGAGACCCTATTCAGTCAAGCGCCCCTATAGCTTGTTAACCTGGAAGTGGGCACCACGTCTTGGTGAAAATGCAAGTCTTGACCACTAATTAGGTCAGTCTTTCCAGGTCGGATTCCTCCGGATGTTTCAGACGACAGCGCCTATCATCCTGGACCAAAGGGTGGGCAAGCTGGGGATGATGGGGGTGGTAGTCCAAAATATCTGGAGGTACTCACTTTGGGGAAGGCTGCACTAGCCAGACAGAAGCCGTCTCAAAGAGATCAGATGGCGCCAGTGGAGGGTCTGATGTCAGTGGGGAGGTGAATCCGCTCCGGGTTTCAGTCAGAACCAATCAGCACTCTACAGGAGCTCTCCAAGGGATGAAGCTCCTCTAGAGTTCTGACTGAAGCCCACGGGGTGGCCCCCTTCTCAGGATTATGTTCCGCTTTCCTGTCCCTCCCCTCCCATACATGAGGGCTCCCTGCCCCCCTCTTTCAGAGCTAACCATGGTTGGCTTTACATGGGCACCAATCATAACAGTAAGCCTGGCTAGCTAAATTCTAGAGTTTGTAGCCCTGGGGAGAGCAGGGTCGGCAAAGTTTGGCTTGAGCTGGGGAGATCAATGCACACTAGCCACAGGCAGTCGGGCAAGTGGCTGCTTGCTTATACACCAGTGGTAGGCCAGCAAAAAGAGCAACTGGCCACCATCCCGGACAGCGGCGAATACAGCATTGCACGCTCCGTGCTCAATTCATACATAAGATGGGATTTTGTTTTGGCAAAGCTAACTTACTACTTGCGAATAACCATTTTTGTGTATGCAGAGAAATATTGATCCTATTCATGTCCCAGGCTTCCTCCAAAGCAGCCTTCCCCAACCTGGAGCCCTCCAGATGCATTGGACTACAACTCCCATCATGACTGGCTGGGGAGATGCTGGGAGTTGGAGTCCAACCCATCTGGAGGGCACCAGCTTGGGGAAGACTGCTCAAAAGAGTTCAAGGAGGCTTCCGTTAGGGTCATCCCGTTTTGTTCTCACAAGAACCCAGAGAAGCAGCGTAGGCAGAGAGAGCGGCTTGCTTAAGACCACTCAGAGGAGCTTAATGGCTGAGTGGGACTCGAAGCCAGAACCAGTTCAAACAGCTCTGCAGGCTATGCCCATCATCCGAGAGTGCAGGACGTGGAATAATGGGCTCAAGTGACAGGAAGCCAGGTTCCGGATGGACATCAGGGAAAAACTTCCTGGCTGTTAGAGCAGTACGACAATGGAACCCATGAGCTAGGGAGGTGGTGGGCTCTCCCACATTGAAGCATTCAAGAGGCAGCTGGACAACCGTCTGTCAGGGATGCTTTAAGGTGGATTCTTGCATTGAGCAGGGGGTTGGACTCGATGGCCTTAGAGGCCCCTTCCAACTCTACTAGTCTATGGCCCCCTCCACAAGGATGTGCTTTTGCGCCCGGTTCGGGGATTATGCGCATTATCGCGGAGGCGCATTTACGCCTAATCCCTCTGCACGGGAGGCGGCGAGAGGCGGCGAAGCGCATTAATTGATGTCCAAAAAGCGCTTTAGAAGACGTTAATGCGCATAATCGCTTGTTCACACGGCGAAAATGCGCTTTAACGGCCGGAGCAAAATAAAAGTCGCTATTTAACGCGCATTCGAAAATGCGCATTATCAGGGAGATAACGCGCCTGTACGCCCGTTTTGCGCTCCGCTGGTGTGGAGGTAAAATTTATAATGAGCCTTCAAGGCTCATTAAACGTCTCGTGTGGAGGAGGCCTATGATTCTATGAATTCCGAAGTCTTAATTTTTCACAAGCAGATTCCCAACGACATGCGCAAAAGTGCCCCATGCACTCCCTACGGTGAGAGCCACTGCCAGCATTTTAGAAATCATATTTGGATCCTGGCCTGCCTTTACGTTGCTTAGGACATCACACTCTGGGAGGGGTGGGGTGGGGCGTCTCTTTTTATCCTTACAACAGGCAGGTGAAGCTGAGCAAGGCTACCTGGCCCAAGGACACGTAGGAAGCTTTGTGGCTGTGTGGGCCACACCCAAGCCTAACTTCCACACTGCACTGCGCTTCAGGGATGCACTGCTTAGATACCCCTAGGTCTAAGGATCCCAGTAGTTCTTAGCATTTCTATAGTGCTTTAGTTTAGAGCGTTTAAAGCACTTCATATGTGTTGTCTTTACAACAACCCTGTAAGGTAGTGCTGTTATCCCTGTATTATGGGAGGGGGAGGGGGTGCTGAGGCTGAGCAAGAGAGAGAGAGACTGGTTTCACTAAGGCCAGGTGGTGAGTTCATAATGAAGGACAGAGTTAAATCACAGATTTCCTGATTTGTAACCAACCTTTTAAGTGGGGTGACCATATGAAAAGAAGGGCTCCTGTATCTTTAACAGTTGTATTGAAAAGGGAATTTCAGCAGGTGTCCTCTGTATGCATGCAGCACCTGGTGAAATGCCCTCTTCATCACAACAGTTAAAGCTACATGAGCCTTGCTCTCTTTTGTAACTGGTCACTCTAGTATAGCTCCTGCAGCTTTAACTGTTGTGATGAAGAGGGCATTTCACCAGGTGCTGCATGCATACAAAGGACACCTGTTGAAATTCCCCTTTCGATACAATTGTTAAAGATACAGGAGCCCTGTCCTCCTTTTCATATGGTCACCCTGTTTTAAGGCCAAAACAGACTTGGAAGATTTGTGGTCAGATTTTCAGACAAGTTAAAAGCAGCCACTGGGGATTTGGTGGGGGAACTGAACTAGATCAGCGCAATGACAATGGGTGTCTTTCTGTTTCACTTTCCCTCCACACTGTTTTTCCACTCTAAAAGGTTCCTCCAAAGCTGCTATTGGCCCTGCAGTGGGGGGGAAAAACAGGTATTCCGTATTGTGTCTGTCCTTTTACCCCAAGTGTAAGAGACATACACGACTGCAGAAGACCAGTTAAATACAAAATTTATAGTCATTAGTGCTAAAATTATCTCACTTGATTTTACAAAACAACCACAACATATATAAACAATCAGTCAATATTTCAAAACAACTATTTCAGTTCTGCTTGTCAGTCTGTGGAACCCCCACCATGTTTCTGTTTTGGCTCTAGCCTAGTTGGCTCCGTCAACACTGTAAACGAAGGGAGGGGAGACCCATTTCGCTCACACATAGAGATGCTTACATGGAAGTAAGTCCCACTGAATTCATTGAGAATTACTTCTGAGTAGATCTACAACAGCTCATCATTTAAAAACACTTGGCACACAAAGGAAAATCATGCCAATTGTGTATTCTATCACAATAACAATGTGTCATCTTAACTTGTAGCACTATAAATGGAAAAGGATTTAAATTAAGGATAGAATCCACCCACACCAAACACAATATATATATATATGTGTGTGTGTGTGTGTGTGTATGCGCACACACACAAATTTATCAGTTTGCAAAAAATACAGTCCCCTAACTCCTATTTTTCAGTCACAACCCCATGGAAAGATTTTTAAATTATTTAGTTAATTGGACTCAGATGGTAATTGGTTTTTAAAACAAAATTATTTGTGCTTAGGGAAATGACCCACCACTGCAGGAAAATGATCCCCTACCCACCCAGAAATGAGCAAAGAAGGTCAGCAACCATCACCAGCAAGAAACAGAAAAAGAGAGCCGTAAGATCATACCAGGATGAGAATGGGGATGATGATAATGATAATATTTTTGAAACTGTCTCACACCCACCCACCCAAGCCTTGAGGCGTCAGGACACGCCACCCCAGATGTAATTAGCACACTGTATTTGCTCTGCTTGATGAGAAAGTTGTGTATGTTTTTCCTCTTATATTTTATTGTACTTTCAGCTATAAAGGATAGGCACAGCTAATGGATCAAATCACAACCATGAATCAAGTCACAACTCAAAGACAAAACAGTAGAACTTTTGTTTAGAAGTACCACCTGCCATATCAGTATCTAATTATAGCGCATCTATAATGTTTGAACATATATGAATGCATGTTCAGACCATCCAGCTTGGTACTGTCCATTCCGGCTTGCAGTGAGCGGCCGTCCAAGAACACCGGCTGCCTTTCTCAGACCTCCCAGTAGAGATTCTTTGCACATGAGATTCAATGGATTGAACCAGGGAACTTCTGCATGCTCCACTATTGAGGTATATTTTCCCTCTTTGGTAATAGGAGAGAGGTGGCAAATTAGGGGCTTGAAGCTATTATGCTTGGAAACATTCTCAAATTGGAGACCGGATTTGTTCACATGGAGACTGTTTACACCACTTATTAAAAAGCACTACTAGCTCATTTGGATCGTAGAATTGGAAGTAACCTCAAAGATCTCCCGGTCCAAGTCCCTACTAATGCAGGAGAACTACCGCTACAGCATCTTGGGTAGCTGCCCACCTGGCCCCTGCTTAAAAAATCCTAATCATCCATAGCTCACCATCTTCTGGGGCAGACAGTTCCACCGGTGAACAACTCCAGTGGGACAGCCTTTTGTAATGTTAACCCAGTCATTCTTTCAGGTCCTTACCCTCTGGAGCAAAAAGAAAACACTTTGCTCCATCACTATTGTGCCAGCTTTTATATTTGAAGATGGCTATCATCTCTTCTCTTCATTGTCTCTTTTACAGTCTAAACCTACCCAATTCCTTCCACTGTTCCTCATAGGACTTGGTTTCCAGGCATCACCCTCCTCTGGACAGACAGATGCCTATTTCCCAATATCCTTAACTGCTTCGCCCAGAACTGGACGCAGCGCTCCAGGTGAAGCCTGACCACAGCAGAACAGAGCGGGACCATTACTTCTGTCTGGGTGCTACTGCTGATGCAACCATTAGCCTTTTTTAGCCACCGCTTCACACTGCTGACTTGTGCTTACCTTGTGATTTACTGAAGCCCAGAACTTTTTTTACATGAACTGTGGTCAAGCCCATCCTGTTTGGGTAACTTGTTCTTCCTACCTACATTTCTTTCTGTTAGTTCAGTCCCAGGACTCCATTATATCACAATCATCTTGAATCCAGTTTCTATCTTCTAAAGTATTAACTACCTCAATCAGTTTTCTGTCATCTGCAATGCAGCACCCCATCTACCCCTGGCTTGAACAACACTGGTCACAGGACAGAAGCCTGTGGAACCCCACTTCCTCCTCTTCTCCAAATAGATGAGGATCATCTAGCCAACTATGTGCAACTGGATGTACATATTTTAAATAAATATTTGTATTTAATGGAGTTTAGCCATTAAAGAAGTACCATGTTCTTGTGGGTAGTTATTCAGGTGGTAATTTTGTGGAAGCCTATCATTTCTGTGAGGCAGGGCCTTGAGGTTCCCAGTTTCAGTTCCTGATGGTTGCCAGAGCCTGAATTATGAGCCTGCATACTCATTCTACCAGTATCTTCAGATAATAATCTACATGAATGCACAAAGAAACAGCAATTCCATCTTTGGAATTAAGGATTTAAAAACGATTAATGTCGCAGAGGAAAAGGTCATGTCATTTCCAGTTGTACCACTGTAATTAGAAATAAATGAAGACTATAATAGCTACCACATGCTGGTCAGCAGTGAGATTACACCTGAGTATCCATCACAGTGAAGCCAGGACAAAGCAGGGAGAGCCAGCCTCTCTGTTAAATAATTACTGAAAGTACGGGGCGGGGGATTTTGAGGACACCCGATTTGGTGAAAGCTCCTTAAATCATGGCAGTCCATAGGAGTCAAGAAACATTTCCACACAACATGGAACAGGCTTCAATCCTCTCTCTTGATGGGACAGAAAGGTATCTGGCTGGAGGAAGCCACCCCACTGAAAACACTGTCAGATGTTAGGTTCTATGTGTCTGCATGTGCCCAATAGCCTGAAAGTTGCTTAATAAGACCCATATTTATGGAATAAATACACAGGAGTCTATTGGTTGCAATGGCAAGAAATTGACACAAGGACAGCAAACCCATGAAGAGCTCTTGCTCTAAAAAGAAGATCATTACACACAGAACCAACCTAGAAATCTTTGGTTTAAGATGCTCCCCTACAGGGAAGCCAGGCTCTCTCTGTAACACCTGGAAGTGGATGACAGCGAGGGGTATGAAGTATCAGGTGACTTTAACCTTGGGCAAATTTAAGAAAATGTGGGTAAATTCATAGTTTAACTGAAAAATATTTTCTTTCCCCTTCCAAGGATGGATCACAAAACCTTCTTTTGAAGTAAAAACTAGTTTGAAATGAAAGATGAGACCAAACGCTGTCGCTGCAGAGGCCATCAGAAGGAAATGAAGCAGGAGTCATGCATATGTATGAGACTTAAGAGAGGGAGATTGAGTGGCAGTGGTAGCCTTCCACTGTGTCCATGTCCTGCTGAACATTGCTATCATATAAATATGGTTAGAATTCAACGTAGTGTTTGATCAGCAGGTAGAAGTGACTGCAGTTGGAAAAAAGGGTGAACAAAGCCCTCTTTATTTGTATGCACACATATTTTGCTTTATGTACACCACGTATGGCAAGAGTCGCTCATTCAGGATTCTTCAGCCTCTTCGCACGTCTCTTCAAGTCATCTCTAATGACTGGCGTTTAATCCAACTGAAAGGAGAGAAGAGAAGGACAGTGAGCAAACCTCTAACACGCTTTCTCTTAGAGCCTACAGATTTTCCGCCATGACCTGCTCTGTGATCACCTGCAGCCCCATCCTCTGCTTTAGCCAGGGGGCTACTACTACACTCCCACTTGTGCAAGCCAGTCATCCTCCATGAAGGTGTGCTTCTGGGGCACTTACAAACAAGGCACAATGGCAGCGGCCACATACCTGTGCTTGTCCCCAGCTTCCAGTGCCCAAAGGTGTCCTAATCCCGCTTCTGGACATGGGAATTTCCAAGGAGCCTTGGAGCCTCTCTACCCTCCACTAAACCGGGCTATCCTAGCTAGAATAATCTAAGCCAGTAGCCCAGCCTAACATGGAGCCTTAGTGAATTGGGACACTGACATAGGTGTTGCTTAAACCTGCCCCTGTGGCCGTGCCGTGGCACTTACCGGCAGGAGTTACGAGGGCCACAAAATTGTGGGTAGACAAGTCACATCATCTGGACATCAGTCTGGATTGACAGCTCAGCCAGCAGCCCCTGGTCCACGTCAGAGGGCCAGCCAAGTCGCTGACCTCCCCCAACAGCAGCCCTGGCAGGAAGGACCACCGCCCAGGAAGGCAGATCTCTCTCCCCCCCCCCCCCCCCCATCTCACCTTCGTGAAGCCGATGTCCTTGGCGTACTGGCGGAAGCACTGCCGGCACATGTTGAGCCCGTACTTGCGGATCAGGCCGTGACGGTTTGAGCACACGCGGCTGCAGGGAGGGAGGAAAGAGAGGGGGAGGGAGGGACTCAGGGGGAGCAACGCCTTCCCGTGTGTCCCCCCCCCCCCACTGCAAGACCCACGCAGGGCATCCCAACACCCCTGTGTCATTCAAGGACCCAAGAGGAGTGTGGGGCAAGCCTGCCCGGGAGGGAGGGGACGACCGCTCCCCCCACATATGCTGGCAGGATCGGGGCCCCTAATGCCTCGAATGCAGCTAGGAGAGGAGCCCCCTCCCCCCTCCCTCCCAGACCAGGGGGGGTCGGATGGGGGGTCAGGTCAGGCGTGGTGAGACCCTCCCCCGGGCCCCCTTCCTTCCTCCTCCTCCTCCTCCTCCCCCCCCAGGAGGGAAGGGAGTCCTGCTGCCCCTCCCCATCTCCAGAGGCGCCCCTGAGACCCCCACCCCCCAAAATGCCTCAGCCCCCCCTCCTCCTCCTCCTCCTCCTCCTCCGCGTCCTCTCCACCCACCAGGACCGCGAGCCCTGCCCGAACTTCCTCGGGTGGCTCCAGTAGAGCTGCTGGTGGCCCATCGCTGCTGCCGCTGACACCACGCGCCCAGGCAAGGAAGGCGGAGGGAAAGGCCGGGCCGGGCCGCGCACGCGCACAAGGGCCCCGCGGCTTTCTCCCGGCCTGCCCCGCGCGACGGCGCAGCCTCCGTGCGGGAAGCGAGGCCTCCTCCTCCTCCTTCTCCTCCGCCTGCCCTGGGCCCCTCCTCCTCTTGCGTGACGTCAGGGGCGCCCTCCGCCTCGAGTAAGCGTTGGGCGCTGCTTCCGCCAGCCGGGCGTGGTGGCGCGCGCCTGTAATCCAGCTACTCGGGAGGCTGAGGCTGGCGGATCGCTTGAGCTCAGGAGTTCTGGGCTGCAGTGGGCTATGCCGATCGGGTGTCCGCACTAAGTTTGGCATCAATATGGCGATCCCCGGGGAGCCGGGGGCCACCAGGTTGCCTAAGGAGGGGTGAACCGGCCCAGGTCGGAGACGGAGCAGGTCAAAACTCCCGTGCCGATCAGTAGTGGGACAGCGCCTGTGAATAGCCGCTGCAGCGTAGCCTGAGCAACACAGTGAGACCCAGACTCTCCTTTTTTTTTCTTTTTTGGGCCCCCCCCACTAACGAGCCCCCCACATCAGTCCCCAACGAGGAGTCCCGACCCGGACTTCGGAGCCGCCGTCGAGTGGGGGTGGTGGTGGGGCACCTCCGGCAGGGCTGCCTGCCCGCCTCGCAGGCTAAGGACTGGGGCATAGGAGGGATCCTAAGCAAGGAGGGGGCTCGGCACTCATCCTGCCCCTTCCTTGGCAACACCCGCTGCCCGAGAGTACAGATGGGGCACCTCGAATAAGGCTGCCTGCCCATGTTGGAGGCTGGGGACTGGGGCATGGGAGGGATCCTGCGCAAGGCGGGGGCTCGGCACGCATCCTGCCTGGTTCCCGCGGGGGTTTCTTATTCATTCCCAGGTATTTCATTCTAGACGAACCCGCGGGGGCAGCGCCTCCTCCTGGCCAGAGCCGGGAACTGCCGCTCGGCCACGAGGGTTTCCCCGCCGCCGCCAGCAGGGGTCAGTGCGGACGCCGCCGGAGCTGGGCGCGGACCCGATCCCTCCTCCTCCTCCGGCGGCGGCAAAGAGAAGGAGAACGCGCCGCCGCTCGCCCCGTCGGAGGTGCGCGAGAAGCATCACGGCGCCGCGGAAGCGAAGCGTGCAGAGAAAGCGGCTTCTGGCCTCTTGCGCTCCAGAGGGAGTCCGGGGTGCAATCCAGCTCTGCAGAGCAGCAGCAAGGGGCGTTTAGGGATGGCTTTTTAGTCGTGAGTAGGTCAGAGAGGACGTGATTGGCTCAACGTGGCTGTTCTGAGCAAGTGGGACAGGCGCGCCATAGCACCCTCCCGCTTGTGGTTCCCAGCAACTGGTATACAGAAGTGTTTTGTAGAATCAGACCAAAGTCCACTGAAGTCTACATTTATTTCAAGAATCCGAATAACCATCTTCTGTCGGGGTTGACCAGAAATTGGCCAGTGCTTCTCCTGTGGACCAGGATCTACTTTCTACCCACCCCTTACAAAAGTGGTCTTTAACAAGTGGGTCATGTCCCAAAAGTGGGTCGTGAGATCAGTCCAGATGAGTCACAGCAAAGCTGCTGCTGCTGTGTTGAGCATGGAGAAACACAGGGCACAGATCCCCTGTTGCAGGTCAGGAATCTGAGATGGCTCTTGAGTCTGAACCAGTTGAAGACCCCTGCCTTACTTCACTGAGGGGCAATCCTATGCATGTTTAGAATCATAGAGTCATAGAATAGTAGAGTTGGAAGGGGCCTCTAAGGCCATCGAGTCCAACCCCCTGCTCAATGCAGGAATCCACCTTAAAGCATCCCTGACAGATGGCTGTCCAGCTGTTGGCTGGTTGTCCAGACAGAAGTTTTACAGCCACAGTGTGATGTGGCAGCAAAAAAAGCAAATGCTGTTTTGGGCTGCATTAATAGTATAGCTTCCAAATCACGCGAGGTACTGGTTCCCTTCTATTCAGCACTGTTAGGCCTCATCTTGAGTACTGCGTCCAGTTCTGGGCAGCACACTTCAGGAAGGATGCAGACAAGCTGGAGCATGTTCAGAGGAGGGCAGCGAGGATGATCAGGAGTCTGGAAACAAAATCCTATGAGGAGAGATTGAAAGAACTGGGCATGTTTAGCCTAGAGAAGAGAAGATGGAGGAGATACTTGATAGCCCTCTTCAAATACTTGAAAGGTTGTCACACAGAGGAGGGCCAGGATCTCTTCTCAATCAACCCAGAATGCAGGACATGGAATAATTGGCTCAAGTTACAGGAAGCCAGATTCTGGCTGGACATCAGGAAAAACTTCCTGACTGTTAGAGCAATACGACAATGGAACCAATGACCTAGGGAGGTGGTGGGCTCTCCCACATTAGAGGCCTTCAAGAGGTAGCTGGACAACCATCTGTCAGGGATGCTTTAAGGGGGATTCCTGCATTGAGCAGAGGGTTGGACTCGATGGCCTTATAGGCCCCTTCCAACTCTATTATTCTTTGATTCTATGATTCTACAACTCCCAGCATGCTCCAGGCAATAAAGCTGGCTGGGGATGCTGGGAGTTGTAGGGCTTCTTTCTTCCTGCACAGGATTGTGTCCTTAATAGTCTGCTCCTAAGCATTCTTACTTGGAAGCGAATTCTATGGGAAACAAAATTTGCTTCTGAGTAAATGGGATTAGGACAAATGTGATGTTCTGTCAGGGAGTGTGTATAGTATCAGCTTGTATTTATTTTCATATATACTGCAAGGGGCAGTTGCAATTCTAGAAAACATAACAGAAGGGTATTTTATTTTTAAGAGATGCTGTTTTGCCCGTATGTCCAGGTGGATCCAGCATAGTTTTCAAGGACTTTGAGGTGACACCTAAATAGCATTGGATGCTTTTATATTTGCCCAGCAGGAAATAAAGCTGTGTGTCTGATGGGAGGAATAGATGATCGAGCTTGACGGAAAAGGCAAGTTATTGGGAGGAATTCGGCAATAGTACCAGAGGTGTCCTCATGCAAGTACTCAGGCCTCAGGGGCAGTAAAGAAGGGAGCATGGAAGCCTTTGAGGCCTTCCAGCAGCGGAGAGTTGTGGAGCTGGATGAATGGATGTGGCAGGCAGGGCTATGCTGGGAGCGATAAGGGACAAAGGCCACAGAAAGCTCTGGAGTGGATGAACAGTTTTAGAGCTCCCTCACACCAGCGATTTAGCGCACTCTCGCCAAGCCTAGTCTGCAGATTTGCAGCACGGTTCTCACATGACGCCCGCCGTGCCTGTCCTGCTGACACCCTGCCTGTTCCCCAGCCTTTTCCATTTTTTCCGTGAATGCCTAAAGTCTGGATTATTTTCCCTAAGCGCATTTAATGCGCCCTAAGCCTCCGTGTAGTTTTAAAGGAACTGGGGGCTTGAATGGATTGCATCAGGTCCTGGCAGGGAAAAGCGATCTCTCCCAGCAGCCGGCTCCATGCCTCAATATAAAACCCAAACCTTGCATCCCAGGCTCAAAAGTGTTTTTAAAAATCATACGACACCTGAATCTTTGCAGAGACAGGATTGTACTCCCTCGATGCCCCCAAAGAGCCAGGCTAAAGGATCGTTTCATGTTTGCCCGGCAGAAAGGCGGTCTGGTTGAAGTGCTCATCTGCCAGGGCCTGACTGGAGGGAGAAAGAGAAGGGGAGGGGTGGAGTGGAGTGGAAGAGCAAACAAGCGAAGGAGCAGCTATTCAGGTAAATGAGATCATAAGCTTGACGCGCTTCTGCATCAGATGTAAAAAACATGCGGAGGCAAACCTGGGGGGGGGGAATTAGGTGTGATGCTGGTCTTACTCCCTATATTGCCCCCCCCCTTTCTTTTTCTGTTTCGGTGTTTCCTATGAGCTTTCCAGCCGAGGAGTTCTGCTAGACGTAGAATGTTGCACCCAGCATCTTAAACAACGGTTGGCCCAGCGGTCTGACATGCTCCGTGCTTTGCGAATTGCTTTCAACCGCAGAATCAATATTCAGTGCGGGATAACACAAACTCTGGGCCAACGGTCAAATAGCTGTTTTAATTTAAAACCAGGGTGGGGGGTGGGAAGTGAGAAATCTATTATCCATGGCAATAAATATTCTGCGTTCGATGCATGCTGGGTTAATAATCCCACAGATACATATGCTGAACTGAAATTAAATGAGATAAACTGAAACTGAATATTCTGTAGAAAACGCTCCCCCCCCCACCCCTATGCCCGACTTCAGAAGCTAGGGGGCAGAATGGTCACACGGCTGGATTTCATTTGGCAACGAAAAGGCCCAATGCAGGATGCCTGTCATCGGAGTACCTACCTATCCAGAGGCTTCTGACAGATGTTTTGCTGTCCTAGGCAGGTGCTTCTGGAGGCAGGCTAAAACTTTTCTGTTTCAGCAGGCCTTTGGGGGAGTAGTTGAGACCTCTGCAGATGTGCTGCTTATAATTTGGATTTTTTTTTTAAAAAAAACTTTTTTTGTATTTAAAATGTTTAAAAATGTTTTAAATATTTTAAAATTGTACTATGTTTCATTATATTTTTAATTTTTGTACATCTCTATTTGTTTTAACAGTACATGTTTTTATTTGTAAGCCGCCTTGAGTCCCAATATTGGGAAAAAGGCGGGATATAAATAATAAATAATAATAATAATAATTCCATGCCCCAAATGTGGCACTCTGAGCCATTGAGGAGGATCCGGTGTGTGTGTGTGTGTGTGTGTGTGTGTGTTGAATTGCTTTCTCTAAACAGACCATAATGATGACACTGCCCTGTTCAGAGGCAGTATGCCACACTGTAACGATCGCTATGCCTCAGTCTTCATCAGCTGTAAAATGGGACCGATGTCTTCTTTATAGTAGACATGGCTTATATCTATGTTTTCTATGTGTCTGACCTGATTTGTAGCCAGTGGCTTGTCTCACTGCTTTTGTTACCTGCATAAAATGCTGGTTGTAGGAATTTTTAGTGCCCGCCTTTCATTTTGTGACCAACTTGTGTCTGGATTGTGTCCACCTTGTGTTTGTCTGCCAGGATTGCCACAAATGGGCCTTAACTCCACTCTCTCGTGCACACACAGGGATGCTCCTATTTGTTTACCTGGGAAAGAAGAACACCCAAAGAGCCCTGCTGGATCAGACCAAAGGGTGTGAGAGCAAGAACCCTCACTTGCAGGAGTTGGTATGCATGCTTATACGGCCTCTGCACATGGAGGCCCCACTCCGCCATCATGGCTGCCATTGATAGACTTGTCCTCCATGCATGTGTCCCTCCCCGTAAAACCATGTTGGAAGGGATGCGACTTGTAACCCACCAAGCTCAATAGCCATCTAGTGACGCCTAGTGTTGTATTGGCTGCCTGGGTCAGAGGTCACCCAGGTCAGCCCTAGGGGCAGGATTAATCACAGCATGGATCATCTCTTTGGATGAAAAAGGTTATCTGGACTGATTCAGATACCAACCTGCCCGTTCACTGAGATCCATGGATCAAGGCCTTCTGGTCATTCCATTCCCTGCACAGATACATCTGATGGGAACCGGGGGCGGGGTGCCTTTTTAGTTGTGGCACCCTGACTTTGGAATTCTCTTGCCCCTGCAGTGTGATAGATGCCATCCTTGGTGGTGTTTAGGCACCTGTTGAAAACTTAGCTGTATCCTCAGGCATTTGCTGATTTTAATACCTAGCATAGCTAGATTTTCTTTGTTTTTGTTTTTGCCTTTATTTTTTATTTTAATTGTTTGAATGCATTTTGGACACTGCCCTGTCCTGTGACAATGAAGAGAAATATGTCACTATTTTAAATAAATAAATCCATTGAAGGAAGGGTGTCACATGATCAAACCTCCAAGAGAGGTGAACGTTTTGGGAAGTAGAGTGATGGAGACTGAGGTGAGGCAAAGAAAACCCAGAGAGGAGAAGATTTCAGGTAGATACCTTACAGGTAGATAAAATCTCATAACTCTCTCTCCACCCCTGGGTACACATTTATGACCTTTTGAGGCCCTAGTTCAGGGTGGTAGAGTCCCTGCTTTACATGCAGAAGGTCCCCAGTTTGGTCCACAGCACCTGCAAGTAGGGCAAGGAAAGGAATCGACAATACTGTGCTAGATGGACTGATGGTTTGACTCTGTGAAAGGCCAACTTCCTATGTTCTTACTGCTTGCACTAACGAGTTGCTTTCTCAGGGGTTGCTAAAAACATGCATGCTGGTCAGGATCCTTTTCCTGCCAAGGAAAGGAGGAGATTGTAACCCAGTCGGCAGGGCACTCGCTTCACATGCAGAAGACTCCAGGCTCAGCCCCTGGCGACTCCAGTAAAAAGCAGGTGTTGCTTGGGACCTGGTTACCTGAGAGGCCACCTGCTCCCCTGTAGACCCATTCAGTCCTTGAGGGCATCTGGTGAGGCTCTCCTGATGATGCCACATGGTCTTGGGGTCTTCTCCGCAGTTGTTCGGAGCAGGGAAGGTAGTGGAATTATTTTTTTCCTGGAATAGACATGTGCTGACAATCTTTATTTTTAGGCACCTGTTAAAGACGCTTCCATTTATGCAAGCTTCCCTAGTGTGTTGTTGTTGTTGTTGTTGTTATTGTTGTTGTTATTATTATTATTATTAATTACACTTATATACCGCCCCATAGCTGAAGCTCTCTGGGCGGTTTACAAAAATTAAAAAGATTGAGCATTAAAAAGACAATATACAAAATTTAAAACCATAAACATAAAACAGTGTAGTGTAGCCTAAGAGTATGGCCTCCTCCACACGGGGCGTTTAATGAGCCTTGAAGGCTCATTATAAATTTTACCTACACACGAGCGGAGCGCAAAACGGGCGTACAGGCGCGTTATCTCCCCGATAATGCGCATTTTCGAACGCGCGTTAAATAGCGACTTTTATTTTGCTCCGGCCGTTAAAGCGCATTTTCGCTGTGTGAACAAGCGATTATGCGCATTAACTACCTGGAAAGCGCTTTTTGGGCATCTTTTAATGCGCTTCGCCGCTTCCCGCCGCCTCCCGTGCAGAGGGATTGTGAGTAAATGCGCCTCCGCGATAATGCGCATAATCGCGGAACCAGGCGCAAAGGCGCATTCTTGTGGAGGGGGCCTATATTATACATTCAACACACTTCTTTGAATTGCACACTGGTTCCAGGAAGATATCACTTGCCCCTTTGTTAGGAGTAATGTCTGATAGAACTTGGCTGAGCAAATGTGTAAACTGCTTGTAGATAGTTGCTTTATTCATTGTGGCTGCTAAAACGAAATTGATTTGATTGGCTTTTTCAAACTTTCCCCTCCTCCTCTGTGTGTGTGTTCGCGTGCCTGATCGTTGTGTCTTTCCTGGTAAAATTCCAAGAACCTACGGTTTTATGCAATAAACCTGACTGACAGTCTAGACTGCGATGTGTTTTATTCTGATGGATATGTGGATACAGTTGATTGATTCTAGGTATTGCTTTTATCTTTTGATGATTTGTGTACGCTGCTTCGAAATCTGTAGATGTACGTGGTTCATAAACCCTGATAAATGAATACAGAAATACGTAGACAGATCCTGGAAATTACATCTGGGCTTGATGGTCATCCAAGGTCTGTCTGTGCAAGCCCGTGTTTTGTGATGCTGCAAAGAGATTCTGGGCCTGGTCGATCCTGCATTGTCAATCCGTCCTGCCTTTTTCCATCTTTTCTCTTTGCCTCGAAGTACCTGGGTGAGAGCAAAGAGCCAGCGCTGGCTCTGTATGGGGTAATACAGACTGCGCCACTCAATAATGAAAAAAATGTGTTTTGTTTTTGGATTGTCACAAGACATCATTGGGTCTTTAGTTCTTGCTGGTGGTTTGAAAGAAAGTATTCATCTCCGACAATGTTTATTTATGGCACGCAAGAAAATCTACTTAAATCTCATCATTTCCATAACTGAATATTTATGGAAGCTGCTACTGGATGTTGCTCCTTGATTAAACTGAAAACCCTTCACTCACTTCATATAAATGTTTACTTGTCGGGGACTAAAATTGTCTTTAAACAAACTCGAAAACAAATTGACGTAACAAATTCTGGGGGCCCAAAAGGAGGGATAGGTGGAAAAGAGCAGACTCCATCGTGTGAACTGACCATGGCGCTCCCATTTCATTGGATCTCTTAGTCATGATGGCCACCTAGAACCTCCACAGTCTGAGGCAGGCAAACTGTGAAGGCTGAGGCTTGGGACATGCAACAGAGGAGGGCTTTGACTTCTGAGCTTCTGGCTGGCCAGGTTGGAAACAGGATACCAGTCTTGTAGAGTGGATTTCCTAAGGTTGACACCCTCCAGATGTGTTGGGACTGCAATTCCCACGATTCGCAGCTAGCCTTGTGAACATTTCTGTTGTATGGTTGCCTAGAAACACTGGAAATAAATTTCATTGGGATTGGTGGGTGGGTGGGAGGGTTACGCCGTTTTATCTACCTATGAGGGATTTAATCTTCCCTTCCTCAGGGGTCTATCACACCAGCGATCGAGTGCACTCTTGCCATGCCTGGTGTGCAGATTTGCAGCATGGTACTCACGTGATGCTATGCCTGTCCTGCTGATACCCCGCCTCTTCCCCAGCCTTTCCTAGAATGCTAAAAGTCTGGATTATTTTCCCTAAGTGCATTTAACACACCCTTAAGCCTCCATGTAGTTTTAAAGGAACTGGGGGCTTGAATGGATTGCATCAGGTCCTGGCAGGGAAAAGCGATCTCTCCCAGCAGCCGGCTCCAAGCCTCAATATAAAACCCAAACCTTGCATCCCAGGCTCAAAAGTGTTTTTTAAAATCATACAATGCCTGAATCTCTACAGAGACAGGATTGTCCTCTCTCAATGCCCCCAAAGAGCCAGACTAAAGGGTCATTCCATTTTTGCCCGGCGGAAAGGCGGTCTGGTTGAAGTGCTCATCGGACAGGACCTGACTGGAGGGAGAAAGAGAAGGGGAGGGGTGGAGTGGAGTGGAGTGACAGAGCAACGGAGTGAAGGACCTTAGGAGCGAAAGAGCAGCTTTTCAGGTGAAAGGGATCATGAGCTTGACGCGCTTCTGCCTCAGAGGTAAAAAAATGGGGAGGCAAACCGGGGGGGGGGGAATTAGGTGTGATGGGGTCTTAGTCTCCCCTCAGCCCCGCTCTCATTTGCTTCCACAGGCATTCACATTTCTTTATCCCAAAATCCACATCCACCAGATCAAAATAAAAAAGCAACACCATAAAAGCAACAACAATCAATTCAAAATTACGAGAGACTAAAACGCAACAGGCAGCAATCCATAATAGCAGCGTGGGCTCAGATTTAGCTCAAGTTCACCCAGGGAGCATCGCATTTTGAGTTATTTTATGCGGCTCTTTTCATTTTAATATTTTAGGCACATGTTTTATATTTAGCGAGCCACCTTACCTGGCCCTGAGAAGTGACTGAAAAATGTCCAAATGTCTAAATATAAAATCTTCGAAGGAGAACTGGAACCCAGGTCTCGCGGGCCAAGCTGAGCACTAGCTCCAATTTCTCCTTTGTTTCTTCTTTACAGTCTTATGGCCTCATCTGATGAGCTCAGGATGCGGTCCATAGAACATGGAAGAAAAGCATGTGCAAGGGTTAATGTATGGGGGGGCATCCACTCACCCACCCACCGACCCTTTAAAAGGTATCT
This sequence comes from Anniella stebbinsi, assembly GCA_029215795.1. Lineage (NCBI taxonomy): Eukaryota > Metazoa > Chordata > Lepidosauria > Squamata > Anniellidae > Anniella > Anniella stebbinsi. The sequence goes on from JARDYH010000001.1 coordinate 370,467,390, forward strand.
GTACAGCCTTAGGAGCTAGGACAGGGGAGCAGCCACGTCACCTGCCTTGGCTCAAACACCTTTACCCCAAATGCTGAAATGGTTTCCTGGCTTTTGCTCTGGTTTCCCCCCTATTCTAAACCTTTCAAATGTCTCCCCTAATGCTCAGTCACTGGTAGTAGCAACTTTAAGCTAAACCATGCCGGCATGTAGATTATTTTGGGCCCGCCCCTTTTGACTTTGGTCCCCGCCCACCACTGAATGGAATTTGGCCCATGGGCTGAAACAGGTTCAACCCCAGAGGTTCTCTTTTTAAAAACATGAATGCACTCCCTGCATGTGCTACCAATCCGTGCGCTTGCGTAGGACAACGCCAGACCGCCAAGCCCTGGCCACACAGTTCAGCTCCCCAAGATCCCTTCCTTGGGAGCTTAAAGCAATTGAAAAAGGTTTCAAAACCGGTTGAAGTCCTCCAAGTAGACGTGTCCGAGGCTTGTGATGCCGGAGGAATTTGTGCGTGTGAATGACTTAAATAATTTCCATGGCCGTAGAAGGGCGCATGGAGAACCCCAGCTAAGTGGAGATTGGGAGGATCCATCAGGGCTCTTTGCCTTTTGCCTTGAAGAACTCGAATTTTCTTTCTGTGGGATCAGTACTACACTGTGATTCCGAGCTTGTGAAGAGTTCCTTTCACACAAAGTGATTTTTTTTTAAAAAAAGGATTCAACATAGGTGTGTTGAACCTCTTTCAGTATGGAGACCCAATTCCAGTTTGGAGGCGTCTTCAGGGGCTGCATTTCAGCAGTGGGCGGGGCTAATGGCAAAAGGGGTATGGCCAGAGGAAAAGGGGCAGGGCCAAAATACCAGCCTGTTTTAGCTTCAAGCTCTCACTGCCAGTCACGAAGGAGAGAAGCATTTCAGACTTTTAGAATGGGGGGGAGGGAACACATACACCATTGGGGAGAAAACGTATACACAGTTGGGGAAAGAGGCCATGATCATATAGGGCACATTAGAGACTTAGATTTGGACCCAGGCAGGCTGCAGGTGGGTCCTAACCCCCCAATTTAAGCCAAAATGCTCCTGAGCACATGCAGAATGCTTTTCTTTTCTGAAGGAAATTCTTCCTTGTCAGACCACGCTGGCATTTGCACCTCACACATACCCTGCACGAGATGGGATCTGCGACAAGATGGCAGGTAGTTGGGTCTGGCTAGCCGATCTACGTACTGACAGCTGGGAACCAAGACACAAATGGATCCATCCAGCCATGACTTGCACCAGCCACTAAAGGTCATCTAAAGATGTGCAGGGCGCATACACGCACCTCCACAGCACGCTACGTTACTAACGTACTCACCTCCCATGTGAAACCTCAGGGCATGTGTGTGAAATCTGGCACCGTACATTTGCATGCTAGCAGCAAAAATGGCTCCACTGATGTTTTCTCTGTGTCTGCAACCTCCCATCCATAGACGCAGATAAAAGCACACATTCCTGGCTTCTTGACCCTACAAATACTCTCTCTCTCTCTCTTTTTTTTTTAGTATTTTCTGAGTTTCAGAAAGATGTATCAAGCTTCAGTTTTTAAAAAGAGAAATGGCACCTCTGTAAAAGCATGTTTTAAAAAAAATGTCTTGCTTTTCACTGCCAAGTAGTGATTGCATTTATACATCACGTATTTTATGTACAGACTTTTAATAAACGAAGTCAGTTCCTTGGGTCGGATTCTCATGAACATCACTTGCATGGTAGAAATCCTTTGAAATGGCTGTGTACATGAGCTTCCCTGCTGGAGGAGAACGTTTCATGGGCAGGCACAGTGATCTATAGGACCGAGCTTTTCCGTGCATGCCTCAAAAATGTCCGAGAAGTGGTTAGCAAAAAGTGCGACCTAAGCCACGCTTATAGTAGAGCCATTGAAATCAATGGGACTCAAGTGAGTCATGCTTAAGGTATATTCCATTACTTACATTCATTAGGTCTACTCTGTGTATGGCTGGGGTCCCCTCTACAAGAATTCGGTTTGACACCCGGTTGTCTGATTATGCGCATCTTCTCGCAATCGCTTTTACGCCTAATCCCTATACACGAGAGGCAGTGAAGCGCATTACCGGTTGTATGAAACGCGCTTTAAAGTGTTTAAATGTGGAGAATCGATTGTTTACATGGTCATAAGGCACTTCAACTCCCGCGGTAAATTAAAACTTGCTATTTAACACGCATTCGATAATGCGCATAATCAGACAGAAAAAGCGCCTTGATCCCTGATTTGCGCTCTGCTCTTGTAGAGGTAAAAATTTTAATGCGCCTTGAAAGAGCTTTAAGTCGCTCTTGTAGAGGCACCCTAAGGCTGGATTCAATCCAGTGATCTGAAGGAACCATACACCAAGATAGCGAGTGCCATATTACTTTACACGGGATGGAGTCAGACTGAGTGAGGATTTCTTTTCAAGGCATTTAATTTTTAGCAACTACATAAATAAAAGGTGTGGCGGGTTGTTATTACGCCAACCCTGCTGTCATAAGACGTGGTGGTAGCAATATTGTCCTCTCTTCAGGACCAAGTTAAGACTTTCCTCTATTCCCAGGCATTTTAATTAATTAATTACATTTCTCTACTGCCCAATAACTGAAGCTCTCACAACAATAAAAACCATAAAAGACAACACGATAAAACACAATATAAAACTTTAAAACTACAGTATAAAATTAAAATAATAACCAAATAAAACCTAGCAGCAGTGCAAAGGGCTTTAAAACAAGAGAGCTACAAGACTAAAATGCCTCGGAAAATAAGTAGGTCTTCACCTGACGCTGGAAGGAACAGAACGTAGACACCAGGTGAGTGTCTCTGGGAAGCTCATTCCACAACTGGGGAGCCACAACGGAAAAGAACATCAGAAGAGCCCTGATACTGGATCAGACCAAGGGTCCATCTAGTCCAGCACTCTGTTCACATAGTGGCCAACCAGCTGTTGACCAGGGACCAAAAAGCAGGGTATGAGTGCAGTAGCACCCTCCCACCCATGTTCCCCAGCAACTGGTGTATATGGTCTTACTGCCTCTGATACTGGAGGTAGTACCTAGCCATCAGGACTTGTAGCCATTGATAACCTTCTCCAGGAATTTATCTAACCCCTTTTTAAATCCAAAGTGGTGGCCATCACTACATCCTGTGGTAGTGAATTCCATAGTCTAACTATGCACTGTGTTAGGGTGACCAGATAAAATCCAGGTCAGGGCTCATGTAACTTTAACAGTTGTAGAGAAAAGGGAATTTCAGCCAGTGTCATTTGTATGCAATTAGTTCCTGGTGAAATTCTCTCTTCATCACAACAGTTAAAGTTGCAGGCACTATACTAGAGTGACCATATACAAAAGAAGGCAGGGCCCCTGCAACTTTAACAGTTGTGATGAAGAGGGAATTTCACCAGGAACTAATTGCATACAAAAGACACTGGCTGAAATTCCCTTTTCTCTACAACTGTTAAAGTTACATAAGCCCTGACCTGGATTTTATCTGGTCACCCTACACTGTGTGAAGAAGGACTTCCTTTTATCTGTCCTCTGAAAGCATATGAGGGGCTTTTTAATGCCTCAGTTGAATTGTTTTGTTGTCATTAATGTTTTAGTTGCCTTCTGTTGCTCCTCAGCTTGAGATGGAGCGGGAGAGAGGAACAGCTGAGCCTGGGAGTGTTTGGGGAGTGGCCCATCACAGGAACAGGCAGAAGTTAACTGCAGGCCAATGCAGCTGACAGCAATCCCTAATCACCACCATCCCAATATAAGACAAGCCAGAGGCCCTGAGCAGTTGCTGGAAGCAATTGTTGTGTTTTCATGCCTCTGCCCTTGTCACTGGTATACCAGCTCCTTGATCTTGTCTGGATGTGAACTGACCTTGGAAAGGACTTTGATGATTCCTTGGTGCTGTGTTGTTTGACTCGGCTTCTGACAGATACTGTTGATGTCTCTAGACTGCTTATCTTGCAAAAGCTGGTGATATTTGACACCTTATTGGATGGTGGAGATTATTTTTTTAGTAGTTTAAAATGTTGTATGTTTTAATTTTGTTGTAAAACATGTTGTCTTTTGTTGTTGTTGAAAAAGGCATTTAAGAAATCCTAGATTTTTGTGAACTGTCCAGAGAGCTTTGGCAATTGGGTGGTATAGAAATGAAATAATAATAATAATAATAATAATAATAATAATAAATAATATACAACTGGATCTTGGAAACTTTTTTCAGGGCTCTGGATGTGGCCTTGGATTTGTGAAATAAAGTGAGTTGACTCTGCACATTTGCGGAGTGCCTTTTACTCGCACATCTGGGGTTTAAAATAGAGGTTGGCTGCAGCTCAGAGCTGGCACAAGCCCTGTCATGTGCCTCGTACGCCTCCCCCCCCCATTCTTTTTGGTTTTTTTTTTAAAGGCTAAGCATTCTCATTCTGTTTTATTGCCATTCTTTTGTAAAATAGCCCTCTGTATAGCCAGGCAGTAGTTGCTCATAACAGGTGGTGCCAGGTCACAGGTTTTGGACCAGGTCTGCCCTCCCTATGGCCCCATAATATGCTGGCTCCTTCCAAGCTGTTGTAACCGCTCCCACTGCTCAAACAGAATGCTTTCCTGATGGCTGACACTGTGCACTGTGGAGCAAAGACCTTGGCTGAGTGAAATGTGGGGCCAGCTGGTTTCTCCCATGTAAGGATCTCTCTCTCTCTCTCTCTCTCTCTCTCTCTCTCTCTCTCTCTCTCTACAAGAATTCGGTTTGACGCCTGGTTGTCCGATTATGCGCATCTTCTCGCAATTGCTTTTACGGCAAATCATATTATGCGGGAGGCGGTTAAGCGCATAACTGGTTGCCTTACCGGTTGTATGAAATGAGCTTTAGAGGTGTTTAATGCGGAGAATCACTTGTTTAAATGGTCATAAGGCGCTTTCACTCCCGCGGTAAATTAAAACTCGCTATTTAACGCACATTTGATAATGCGCATAATCGGACAGAAAAAGCGCCTCAACCCCCGATTTGCGCTCCGCTCTTGTAGAGGTCAAATTTTTAATGTGCCTTGAAAGAGCTTTAAATTGCTCTTGTAGAGGCACCATCTCTCTCTCTCTCTCTTTCTCTCTCATTGGAAAAAAATAGCTTTTAAAACTGTGGCAAGGCAACTTCTATTTACAAAATGAGAGATTATTTGTAAAAGCTGATTTAAAAATAAATAAATGAAGGCTGGTGCCCTTCAAAATATTATCCTGTCTCTCTTTCCTTCATTCATTCCTTTCCATTTTCATCCTGCTTTTTAGCCAGCCGGTCGTTCCCAAAGCAGTTTACTGTAATAAAACAATCAAATTAAGATGCAATGAAGCCACAATTAAAATGACATTTAAAATCCATCAGTCAAAATGATAAAGAACAAAAGGAAGACAGACCCATAGGTAAGAGAACCGAGGCGGATCAATCCCAGATGAATGATAATTAATCCATCGGCAGAAGCTGGGCTCGGCTGGAAAAGCTTGCAGAAAGGAATCCTCCCCCTTTCAAAACCCGCAATGAGAACCTCCCTCGGGAGGCAGTTTCTTCTTTTCTTTCATTTTATACACCATTTTAAAGTTTATAAAATCTAAACTGAAAAAGCCGCTGTCTCTCACCACCGATGGCAAGCTCATTCCTCCCTCCCAAAACATTTCTCAAAGTTTCATTCATCCCAAAGTGCATTTACTTACCCCTCTGAATGAAGCTGGTTTTTCTTTAATTGGCTGGGTCCTAACTGCTTCTCCCCCAATATTAAAATGTGCTCAAGATTGAATAGGGAGCTCACATAAGGGATTTAATTTTGTTGGGCTAACACTGGAAACAAAGCCCTTTGTAGAGAGACTGAAAGAACTGGGCATATTTAGCTTTGAGAAGATAATTTTTGTAAACCGCCCAGAGAGCTTCGGCTATGGGGCAATATTTAAATGCAATAAATAAATAAATAAATAAATAATAATAATAGAATTCTTCCACACCAAAAACTCCCCCATTCATAAAGCCATAGTAAAAGCTGATAAAAACTATACCCCACTCAACCTAACACTACAAAACGAAGATCAAACACAATCACTTACACTCGCAGAGAAAAAAAAAATAGGCCCAAAAAGCACTCCATGGTACATCATACAGAAGCCACGAATAAACAAAGAACAATCGTACGAATGGCTCAGGAAGGGTAAGCGATTTCCAGAAACAGAAGGATCCCTAACAGCTATACAGGATCAAGTTATAGCCACCAAGAACTACTAAAAATACATCCTAAAAGTTAACTGTGTAATAACAGACCTATGCAGGAGATGCCTCAGTTCCAAGAAACAATAGACCATATAACAGGAGGATGTAAAATTTGGCAGGAATGGACTATACAGACAGACACAATACAGCTGCAAAAATAATTCACCAACAACTGGCCATCAAATCCAACCTTATCAAACAACCTACACCATACTATACATATTCACCCGAAACAATCCTGGAAAATGCAGATAATAAAATATACTAGGACAGAACAACTCATACCGATAAGACAATACCCTGCAACCGACCAGACATAATGTTCATAGACAAAAAAAGAAAAACACACGTACCTCATCGGCATAGCAATACCGAATGACAAAAATGTTGTTGGAAAGGAAGAAGAAAAGAGAGACAAATATACACCACTGGCCATGGGAATCAAAGAACTATGGCAACAGGATAAGGTCACAATTATTCCATTAATCGCCTCAGTCACCGGCATCACATCAAAAAATACAGAAAACCTCCAGAAATTGGGCCTACCAGAATACATCCACACCAACATCCAGAAAGCAGTCATAATTAAAACATGCTCAATCATCAGGAAATTCTTGAATCAATAAAAGACAGCATGACTTGAAAAAGCCCATCATGTCCATCTAGAAAAACTGCCACGAGTGAAAAAGAGGAAATAATATAATAATAATAATAATAATAATAATAATAATAAATATATAAGACTGAGGGGAGACACTATAGCACTCTTCAAATACTTGAAAGGTTGTCACACAAAGGAGGGCCAGGATCTCTTCTCGATCATCCCAGAGTGCAGGATGCGGAATAATAGGCTCAAGTTACAGGAAGCCAGATTCTGGCTGGACATCAGGAAAAATGTCCTGACTGTTAGAGCAGTAGGACAATGGAACCAATGACCTAGGGAGGTGGGGGGCTCTCCCACACTGGAGGCATTCAAGATGCAGCTGGACAGCCCTCGGTATGCTTTAAGGTGGATTCCTGCATTGAGCAGGGGGTTGGACTTGATGGCCTTATGGGCCCCTTCCAACTCTACTGTTCCATGATTGTATGACTTTAGGACTAGCCAATGTTCACATCAGAATATGCAAACCAACAGTGGGCAAATACCTATTGCAGCTCATGGAGAGTTTGCTGATACTCTATACAGGTAAGTATGCATGAAATAGAAGGTTAGAAGACTTCTCACAATATAGAAAACATTTAGACAAGTCATTTGCATTTGTATTTTGAAGAAAACTTTGAGCAGTCGTCTGAGAGTGGGATATCATTCCTGCTATCATCCATTAGCCTTGAATAATCCTCAGCGAGGTGGATATTTCTCCTGCTATTATTAATTAGTATGTTTCGAAAGAACTGTTTGCAAAAGATCATTTGAAATGGGAGTATACCAGGGACCTATCTAAAATATCGTCTTGAATCACTTGTTTTGGATTGTAATCTGCAATTTTGAACCTGTATATTAGGGGATTATTATACAATGATGTATTTCATATTCAGAGGTTGCATGTAAACACTGAAATTATATTTCTAGTGTCACTTTCAGATTCTTGTAGTTTTCCACTCATTTGTATTTTTCCATTTAGCACCACTATTATTTTACATAGAGCCATCAGTGCATAGCCTAGAAGCTGTGAGATGTGTGCCAGAGGAGTGGAGCAGATTACAAATAAAGAATTAAAATTTGTCTTTAGCTCACAGACTAATGTACTTGGTATTTTCTTCATGGACTTTAGACAAACACTGTAAAAGTCACTTTGGCTGGAATAACCTTATAAAGTTTAATTAACTCTAATTAACATATAATAGAATAATGGAATAACTGGAATAATTTGATAAAGTTAAACTAACTCTAATTAATATAGAACAGACTAAAGGAATTCTTATTAATCGGATCAATTCAAATAATCCTCTCTCTCTCTCTCTCTCTCTCTCTCTCTCTTCAAAACATAACAATGCCATTGAGTCTTTACCTTACGATTGCAGTAATACAAAGAAAGCCAAACAAGGTGTCGAGTGCATCTACAATGAGCATTTAAACAATAAATAAAAAAATGAATGGCAAAAGATGATTTGAACAATCACCACCATTATCCCCAAGGTGATAATCTACAGGGGACAAAGGGAACAATCCATATTATTTCCAAGTCCTGGCCTGAGTTGGTTGTTGGTTGTAACATTTGTAGCCAAATGGTACAGTGGGACTCAAGTAACTTCCAATTACATCCCAGCTATGAAACACATTTTGCTTGGTCTTCCGTTTCCCCTGAGAATTAGAAGAAGTGCAGAGATGGCTCCAATTCTCCAGGGGACAGAGATGACTAAGGCATGGAGGTGCCGATCTTGCAGTCTGGCCCAAAGGGCCAGATTCTGTGTCAGAGAGAACTCTACAATGAGGAAATGGTTGGCTTTGAGCGGTCCCCATTGAAGAAAAGGGTAGCTATTTGCTGAATTGGACCCAGCACGGCCTACAATGAGAGAATTCCAAACAGCATTAAGAAGGGGAAGCTTCAAATGTGGAAGACAAAGATGATGCTCTTGAATAAGACGAGGATACAGCAGTGAACATTTTCATCACACAGGAGGTCATGGAGCTAGAAACAGAGTTCTTGATAAACTATGGTAACTAAAACTGCTCCTAATCCAGTTGCCCGTTCCATGTTGAGCCTTTTTCCTGACTCATCACTCAGAGTAGATGATGGAATCCCAGACAGAGCAGGAAAGGAGCATAGAGTTGGATGCCAAATTTGAAACCCTTATCAATGATGAGAGCCAATAAGACAAGAGTTGGCATGGAAAGTTCCGTGTGTTAGACAAGATCATCCAAGATAAATTACTGATACTCATGAGGTATGCTCGAGCCCAAACCCAAAGGAGACAAGAGATCCATGATCCCCAATATTTAACTAAAAAACAACAACACACATATTTATTATTTTAAACAAAGTGATCTGAGCCATATCTACTACTAGTTTCACAGCAGACCTTCCTCCCCTGCCCTGGACACTCTGCCTGTAATCCCCCCCTGCTTTGGGGCTAATACCAACTTTTAGAGGGGAGACTTTGGGGAAATGGCAGAGAAGAGTTAAACACCCCTAGGCTCCCTCTACAAGGATTTGCTTTTGCGCCCGGTTCGGCGATTATGCGCATTATCGCAGACGTGCATTTACTCCTAATCCCTCTGCACGGGAGGCGGCAAGAGGCGGCGAAGCGCATTAATAGATGTCCAAAAAGTGCTTTACAAGAAGTTAATGCGCATAAGCGCTTGTTCACACGGGGAAAATGCGCTTTAACGGCCGGAGCAAAATAAAACTCGCGATTTAACGCGCATTCGAAAATGCGCATTATCGGGGAGATAACGCGCCTCTACGCCCGATTTGTGCTCCGTTCTTGTAGAGGTAAAATTTTTAATGAACCTTCAAAGCGCATTAAACCTCTCTTGTAGAGGCACCCCTAGTTCCATTGCACTGATCAAAATCTGCACCCCCTTTCCTCACTCACTTAGAAAAATCTGGATATGCTGAGGGCGTCCTTCAGTCTTCACATGCAGCCTGGTTCTGACTGTTGGGAAGTGGTGGCAGCTGCATATTCTCAATAATGATGTTGATTTGGAGGAGTTTTGGAAGGGATGCAAGTCATTCCCCCCTCCCTACCATTCCCAAGAGGACCCAGAAACATCAAAACAAAATTAAAACAAGGACTGAATCAGAGGCATTAAGCTTATGTGCACCAGTTGCTGGGGAAACTGGGCAGGCTGCTGTTGTGCTCAGGTTCAGCTTGTTGGGTTTCCTGTGGGCAGCTGGATGGCCACCACCATGTGAACAGAATGCTGGACTAGATGGACCCTGGGTCTGATCCAGCCTCTGGGCTCTTCTGATGTCCTTATGACTGCAGTGAGTATTCAGGACGAAACGTTCTTGATTTCTAAACGAGTGTTCCAAGTCACCATCCCTCCTGGGACAGGGTCCGGAAGACCTCCTGGTACTTGGCCCTCACATCAGATGAAACCTGCTCTGAAGGGGAGGATCAGGATCCTGAGGCAGCCCCCAGCATGGGCCAGATCTCTGGAGAGTCAACACTCCATGAGCCTCAGCCGCAGGTTGGGGTGCCCCAATGCTGCCTGTCATGAGATGTCTGAAGGCATCCAGTGCCCCCTGTTGGAACCCCCAACCTGGGTCTTTTCATTCCTTCCCCAACCTGCTGCCCTCCAGATGTTTTGGACTGCAAGTCTCATCATACCTGACCATGGATCATGCTGTCTGGTGTGATGGGACTGCTGAGGCAGAAGTTGTGACTATTGTAACACTGATGTGTCAGGCCAGTCTTGCCCAACCTGATGCCTTCCAGATGTTTTGGAGTTCAAGTCCCATCAGCCCTGGCTAGCATGTCTAATGGTCAGGAATGCTGGGAGTTATAGTCCAAAACATTTGTAGAGCACTGGGTTGGGGAAGATTGCCATAGTTCCTCAGGAGCAGGAATGACAGTGGGCCCATTCCACAGCTCAGATCTTGGACTACACCAGTCCTCTCCTTCCCGCCTGCTCAGGAGAGGCAGGCAAGCCCCAGGTGTACTCCAGAGCTGAGCCCTGGGAAGATCCAGGGACAGGTGGAAACAGCTCCCAGCTGCTCAAAGGTGGCGCAGCAGCTCCCTGGGGTGGGGCTTTGGCCAGCTTTGCTGAGCTCCCGTGGGCTCCTTGAAGACTGCTGGAGAGTTCTCTTGCTCCTGTGGCTCCATCCCTGCTGGACAGCTCCTCATTGGGAGCAGGCCCTCCAGTTCAGTCCTTGCTCTGGCTGTTTGTGACTCTCCACATCGCTCAGGCTTGGCGGGAAATGGACTAATGATCTCTGTGGGGCTGAGCGGCAGCTGCCAGGGATCACTGTGCTGTCATGGTTTGTTTCTCTGTTTACTGGTTTCATGTATATCCCACCATTTTGCTCAAGGCGACTAGCAGTAAAATCCAGATTAAAAACACAATCTTAATTAACAAGTAACATAAAAACAAATAAAAGCACGATTAAAAACACCACCTGCAAAGAAATAAACAGTGCCAGCCAATCAAAACCCTCCTTCAGCAATAGAGCAGCTTATTTGCTTAAGGGCTGCCTGAATAACAATGTATTTGCCTGTCGGTGGAAAGGCAGCAGAGAGGGGGCCAACCGAGCCTCTCTAGACAGGGAGTTCCAGGACCTGGGAGCAATCACTGAGAAGGCCCTCTTTTGTGTATTCACCAAACATGGCTCTGATGGGGGCAGGCCTGACAGAAGCACCCCCCCCCCCCGAAGTTCTTTAACCCCAGGCAGGCTTGTATGGGAGAAGGTCGTCTTTCAGGTAGCCCGGCCCCAAGCCTTTGTTCTTCCTCCAAGCACCCACTCAATGGATGTCCACGGAGGTCCCCAGATCTGTCTTCTGGGCCGCTATCACCAGCTGGTTGTAGAAGCCATGGATGATGCTGTTGGGGATGGAAAGACACATCCCTGCCCCACGGGACTTCCGATATAGAGAAAATTGGAGGTAAAAGAGGGAGGAGAGGGAAGGGACGAAGGAAGGAAGGAGGAAAGAAAGAAATGGCAGCATAAGATGAATATGAGAGACACAGTCTTCGCTTCAATGGGAGGTGAGGGCATTTCAATGGAGTTTGTGGAGGAGAACGTTCTCCTGGATTGTGCCCATTGCGTACACATTTGACCGATGCCTTTATGTACTTTGTGGCTGAGCGATTGTCAATAGAAGGCAACTCCATAACTCAACGGAGAAACAACCAGTGCTTTGATAGACTGAAATGGAGGTCAACATTTTGACCTCAACCACTTTCCCCATGGAATCTGTCATCCTGCAGGGGTTTTAAGACATCCCGTCTATGTTTTCCCCTCTCTTTAAAATGATCCGAGATGCTCATAAATGCATGCTGCAATTTCCTGTACATAAGAGCAGAGTAAGAAATTCCAGTTAACTGTTAATATTTCTAATGGCATTAATAGCAAATGATTTAGAGAGTTAGGAAGGGAGAAACCGTATTTCAGGGCCATAAAGAACTAGAAAGCTGTCATAATCCTTTTAGGATTGGGTTAGTTATAGAAACTCTCATGCGTGCTCTTCTGGCTAAGCCTTGGCTTTCGTTTGCTATGATCAATTTTCTCCTTCCCATGGGTGTAGCCGTTTGGAAACAAGAGCCTGAAGCAAAACCAACCCCCCCCCCCCCCCGATAAGATTTTTAAAAAAATCTTTGGCATTGAGATCATGAACGCATTGATCTATAATTTATAGGTTAGCGATCAATTTGTCATTCAAGACCGAATGCTGAACGGAGTAGAATAGATCTGATTGCAGCCCATATCTATTGCGCTGAGCACAAAACTGTGTTGAGGTCAGAGAGTTGGCTGGAGCAGTTTTACTTTATATAGCCACCTGCGTTTTAACCGATTCACCTTCTCACTGCTTCTTAGCTCTTCTTAAAAGGTGATTTGGATGTTGTGCAGTCTTTAGATGCACGGCTCCTGTGAGCATTTAGCTACCCTGGGTATCTCGCATGAGGGCAACCCTTCTCCCATCTCGTACTCACACATGAGATGTTCAGCTAGCATCACTGAGAATGCACACATGGGAGTTTTGTACAGTGGCTAGAACGTATCAGAGACTTAGAGCTCCATCACACCTAATTTCACCCCCTGATTTGCCTCCATGGTTTTTTTTAACTGAGGCAAAACCTCATAAAGCTTTTGATCCCTTTCACCTGAATAGCTGCTCTTTTGCTCCTTTGCTCCACTCCACTCCGCCCCTCCCCTTCCCTTTATCCCTCCAGTCAGGTCCTGTCAGATGAGCACTTCAACCAGACCGCCTTTCTGCCGGGCAAAAATGGAACGACCCTTTAGTCTAGGCTGACCATATGAAAAGGAGGACAGGGCTCATGTAACTTTAACAGTTGTAGAGAAAAGGGAATTTCAGCCAGTGTCATTTGTATGCAATTAGTTCCTGGTGAAATTCCCTCCTCATCACAACAGTTAAAGGTGCAGGCACTATACTAGAGTGACCAGATACAAAAAAAGGCAGGGCCCCTGCAACTTTAACTGTTGTGATGAAGAGAGAATTTCACCAGGAACTAATGCATACAAATGACACTGGCTGAAATTCCCTTTTCTCTACAACTGTTAAAGTTACATGAGCCCTGTCCTCCTTTTCATATGGTCAGCCTACTTTAGTCTGGCTCTTTGGGGGCATCGAGGGAGAACAATAATCTCTCTGCAGAGATTCAGGCATTGTATGATTTAAAAAAACGCTTTGGAGACTGGGATGCAAGGTTTGGGTTTTATATTGAGGCTTGGAGCCAGCTGCTGGGAGAGATGGCTTTTCCCTGCCAGGACCTGATGCAATCCATTCAAGCCCCATTCCTTTAAAACTACCTGGGGGCTTACCACGGACTTAATGCATTAAGGGAAAATAATCCAGACTTTTAGCGTTCCAGGAATGCTGGGGAAGAGGTGGGGTATCAGCAGGTCAGGCATGGCGCCATGTGAGTACCATGCTGCAAATCCACACACCAGGCATCTGGTGTGATGGAGGCCTTAGCTTTTTTTTGTGGGGTGGGGGTGGGGAGGGGGCAAATCAGCTGCATGGATTTGTTATCTGGGCAAGGGCTGAAGTGTGCCCAACAAATATCTCTTTCAGGCCGGCACTCCAGAGATGCTCACAGGGAACTTCTCTTCTGCATCTAAAGGGGCCGGAGCAGATTGATTTATGATTTTTAACAAGCATGGGCAAGTCAGGGAATTGTGCCAATTCGGATCCAGAGAGATAAGGAGAAATACATCACAATTAAGGCATCTGAGGTCCCCGTCCGATGGCTGGCTAAGTCATCACATAACCCAAGCAAAAGATATCTCTGCGGGGGATACTCAAAAGGACAATTAGAATGGGGCGTCTAAATATTTAAAGACAGATGGGAAGCAGAGGCTTGGAACAAAGCCTAATGAGGAAGATAGAAGGTTGCTTAGGAGGACGGTGGACCTGTCCCCCCTGATTAAACACTGGCCGTTTCTACATGGGCCTTTGGACGTGGGATTGCACCTGGGTGGTCCCTCTGAGTCCAAATGATGCACAGGGACTCCCGGGGGCAGGGCGGGATGGGCATGGGTTTCCCCCGGGATACGGGAACCCAGGGAAACCCAATTCTTCCTGTGGTCCTGGGAATGGCCTGAGACTGTCCGTCCTGACACGGCAGCAGAAATGGGCATGGTGCCCATCAGGGGAGAGGGGGGGAGCAAGCCTGCCATCCCCAGGATGGTGGGGGGAGGGTGGCCTCCCCCTGATTTTTGCTGGGATTTTTTTGTTTGCTCACCCTTTTCCGTTGGAGCGCAAGTGCACTCTCTGGATCGGTTTGAAAAAATATATATAGCGGCTGCAACATAGCGATGTTGCAACGTCCCTCCTTCCTCCCGGGATGTCGCGCTGCCATGTGCGTTAGAACAACAATCCCGGAAGCAGGTACTCCCGGGATCACCGCCCCTCCCTCCCTCCCTCCCTCCATCCACACCCGTCTGGTGTAGAAACGGCCACTGTGTAAATAGCGGGAGTGTCTAATGGGTACTGGAGAAAGTGAGGCCGGGGGAAGTGCCAGCTTTCCTTGGGACAGTTGAAAGCCAGGCTGTCATGGAAGATCAGCATTGCTCAATAGGCAAGGGAGCTACAGTTAGAGGAAGCCTTGTGTCTGAGCCGCAGGGACTTTGGCGGCGGCGGTGGTGGGCGGGAGGCTCCTTCGTTGGCGGTGTTGGTGTTGGCGCAGGCCCATCAGCAGAAATCTGCCACTGGCCCCTGTTTGCAGGCCTGAAAGCTGTTGCGTTGGGGCCTACACCTGTCTTTTCTATGCTTGGCGGGGAAATGGCTACATTGGTAAGTACTGGCATCTCTCCTTGGCACCAACCGCTGCTGGAATGTGACCATTGAGACCTTTCCTAAGTCGGAATTGGGCCCCTGGGGCAAAAACGGTTTACTACCCCTCCTCTAAAGCATCCTGGATCTGCTGGACAAGGTGGACCCTTGGTCTGCTTGCCTGCTGCAGCAAATGCCACAGCTAGTGAGCATTTGGCGGGGCTCTCTGGAGGAGCCGCCTGTCCTCTGGTTCCCTCTAATACCCCTCTCAGAGTGAGCTGGAGGGAGATTGGGCTCTCTGGAGAGCCATGCTGGCCACAAAAGCAGCTGGCGTAGCTCTTCAGAGAGCTGTCCAGGCTCAAATGCCTGGCTCTGAGGAGGTCCTTCCTCAGAGCCATGCATTGAGGCATCCCAGGAGATCTCCTGTGTTGCAGATGATCTCCCAGGACACCTCTAGAACTGCTATCAGGTGGCCCTTTGTTTACCGGAACTAACAGAGGACACATGACTGTTCTCTGAAGAAGATTGCCTGCAGCACCTCTGTAAAAACATAAGAACATAAGGTGAGGAACTTTGCTGGATTGGACCAAGAGTCTATCTAGTCCAGCACTCTGTTCACACAGTGGCCAATCAGTTGTTGGCCAGGGACCCACAAGCAGGACACGATGCAACAGCACCCTCCCACCCATGTTCCCCAGCAACTGGTGTACATAGGCTTACTGCCTCTGATACTGGAGGTAGCACATAGTTATCAGGACTAGTAGCCATTGATTGCCTTCTCCTCCAGGAATTTTTCCAACTCCCTTTTAAAGCCATCCAAATTGGTGGCTGTGGTGTTCTACTGTTTGTGGTTGTAAATATATTGCAAAGTTTATTGGTTGTGATATGCATTTGTTTATATCTTTAAAAAAGGTTAAGAACAGGCAAAGTAAATAACTAAGCCGAAATGTACTTACTGGTTGTGGTTATAGGTCTTAGTAAATATAGAGTGATTGGCTGGTTGTGGGGGAGTGCCTGGATTGGCTGGCTGTGTGCCCAAATGGAAGGTGAGTGTTGATTGGCTAGTTGGTTGGAGTGCCTGGATTAGCTGGCTGTGTAAGAGTGGGAGGAGCTGGAGAGTGAGTAGAGTGTATATATGTGTCTGACAGAGAGAAGAGAGGATTGATTGGGGGGAGATTTGAGGGGGATTTTTGAGAGAGACGTTAAAAGGGATTTGAGGGGATTGCGAGATTGAGATAAGATTTTAGAGCATAGATTAAATAAGGAACAGTTTGTTAAAGTATACGAGTTCTGACTGAAACCACTAAGCATTGAAACCTTGTAACCGATACGCAATTGAACTGAAGTACCCATTAAGCTTGTTGACACGCAATTTCTTATTCATATATTCTTGTTCATTCCATCTTCTGGTGTGGTCTGTGAGTGTACCTGAGGAAGGTACTGGTGGCAGCGGAACAAAGAAGTCACCTGGAGGCCAGGTTGCTGGGCTGTGGTGCTGTGGAGCCTCAATAGTAAAGGCGAGACAGGGGCAGCAGCAGCAGCAAGTAGTCGAAGATAACACCACAGTGGCCATCACTACATCTTGTGGTAGCAAATCCCATAGTTTTAACTATGCACTGTGTGAGGAGGGATTTCTTTTTACCTGTCCTGAATCTCCTACCAATCTGCTTCATGGGATGACTGCCATGGTTCTAGTATTATGGGAGAGGGAGGAAAATGTCTCCCTGTCCACATTCTCTCTGCCATGCAAAGTTTGATCCAGCATGGCTCTTCTTGTGTTCTTATGTTAACTGTTCCTCCCGACCTGATGGGAGTTCATGACCCGGCACAGAGGTCATGCCTTTTTCCGACGCAATGGGGCTTATTACTTTGAAGTCCAAGGACTCAGACACTGTGAACAGATCCAAGCTGTGTCCAACTGCAGTTTGGAGCAGAGGCCTTCTGAAAGTTTTGCCATCCAGAACTAAGCATATAACTTTAAAGATATATGCATGATTACTGCATATCCCTTCCTGTAGTCTTGAAAGTGGGGGAAAAAAATCAGTCTTTATAACTGGAAATCTTTATAGCCTCCTTTAATTTATTACAGAGCCCAAAGAGGATCGCACTGGCGGTGATGGTTTCTGAGTCCAACTTTCTTAGACAAAGTAATGAGATGAGTTATGTGAGTGGGGAAGAGGAATTCATGCCCCTGGCTGACCTCATCTGAGGCAATACACAGGGGCAGTGGGAGAGGAGGAGTGGGCAGCGCCTGCCGCGGCCACCTTGCTCCTCAAGGTCAGAGACAAGGAGAGTGGTGAGCCCCTTTTCGGCGGTTTTACTGTCCCCCGGTGTGTGGCCTGGCTATTAACCTCAAGATTTATTCTAATAAGCAGTATTCCTCCTGCTTCCTTTGACAAGTGGCTAACTCTTGCTGGATCACAGAGGGCAAAAGAAGAAGGGACGGCAGGAAGCAAGCCGGCCTCTCCACAGCACCCGGGCTCTTTGTCATGCTGCGGCGCTTTCTGCTTTCCTGACAAGCAGACGAATACGGTGGCAACCCAGCGGGACGACACCATGGTGCCTTCCCTCGCTGATAGGTGGCCAAACAGAGCAGAGTCGGAATGGACAGAGCCCTTTGGCCGTGGGACCATGTCTGCCTCAGGAAGCGGTGGGCTGTCCTTCACTAGAAGTATGGAAGCCTTGTTGCAAAAATAGAAAATGCAGAAAAAAATATGGAGTCAAGTTACCAGTCTGACTGCTGAAGTACGTATCATTGGAGGACTCATGCAGCGGTAACATAGAGCGTCATCAGACAGGGCGGGGGAAATCGCGTTTCCTTACTGTCGCTTTCCTCCCTGCTTCTGTCCCACAATACTTCCTTTTCCTTCACACAGGGGAAGAAAGAGGAAGTAAACAATGACCCTGTGGGCCATTCAGTGGGCATTTTTTTAAAATCATGTAGCTTTTCCTGCACACCGCAAGAAATGGTGGAACATTTCATTAAAAAAAACAACCACGGATTTACCAGGGTCTATTTTGTGATGGAACGGAAGCCAGAAGGAGCAGGAGACGTGCAGGAGACGGACGTCGTCATCTGAAGGACGCACGAAAAAATGTGAGTGGGCAGAAACGAGTGGGCAATAAAATGCTCATGTAATGATGCTCAGAATGTGAGTGGATCTTAGGGAAAACACTTTTAGTTTAGTCTAGTTTAGCCCTTAGAGTGCATGCTCAAACCACGAAAACAACCCCTCAAACTCCACTTTAAACAACAACACTGAACAATATAATAACAGGTAAGGGGGAAAATACCCTCAAATATAGGGTGACCATATGAAAAGGAGGACAGGGCTCCTGAATCTTTAACAGTTGTATAGAGAAGGGAATTTCAGCAGGTGTCATTTGTATGCAGGCAGCACCTGATGAAATCCCCTCTTCATCACAACAGTTAAAGCTGCAGGAGCTATACTAGAGTGACCAGATACAAAAGAGGGCAGGGCTCCTGCAGTTTTAACTGTTGTGAAGAAGCGGGAACTGTTGTGTCCACAACCTGGGACCCTTGGAAATAGGAATCTGGTTCCACACAAAACTTAGGTAGTAGTCATTTATTTTAGGGTTCCTTCTTTGCAGGCAGCCACAGGCAGACTGGCTTTTGCCTTGCCAGTCTGCTATAAAACCTGGGATGGATTATCTGTGCTTTATGCAGGTCATTCATAAATCCTGGCCTGGCTCAAAGAATGGGCCTATCACAAACACTACAGGAATTTCTCCAGGTGCTGCCTGCATACAAATTGCACCTGCTGAAATTCCCTTTTCTGTACAACTGTTAAAGATACAGGAGCCCTCCTTTCCATAGGGTCATCTTAAAATAGGAGCAATACAAATCCAGTCGTTTGCAGGATGGCCTGTGAGGAAAGATGTCTATTTTTCTTTTGCCCTCAGGGCTTCTGACCCCTGGCTTCCCCAGTTCCAGGGACAGCCTCATCGGGAGAGCTTGTTTGCTCAATAAGTTAGCTCAGCTATGAGCTGTACAGGCTGGATTTGATGGATGGGTAATCTGAGTTATCAATCAGTCTTTGAGACAGCATTTCTTCTTTTATTGAGTTTGCTACATTAATGGATGAGATAAGCATTTTATAATTAAATCTCTGAGATGGCTTGCAGCCATCTATCTCCCAGGCTTTTAAAACATGGAAGTGCCGGGTGAGGTGTTAGCAAGTGTCTTTCTTGCCCAGACGCACGCCTGAGTGTGCCCCTTCAGAGATCCCACGTTGACACTTGGAACTTTAAACATTGACCACGGGAGCGTCCCAAAGCATGGCACTTAAAGGGTTAAGGGGATTTGGAGATTGAAGACACAGTTGCTTAACCCAGGAATAATTTATAGGAAGGAATTAAAACATACATTCTAAAGAACAGCCTGAGGCAATGGGCATTTTATAGAGTTAATTTTCATCCACACAGAGTGCCAGGTCTAAGTATTAAAGCAGAGACATTAAAGGAATGGTTTAGTAGAACTGATTAGCAGGTGGGGGCGGGGGAGTAGATGGCGGTGGAAAGGAATCATAGAATCATAGAATAGCTGAGTTGGAAGGGGCCTCTAAAGCCATCGAGTCCAACCCCCTGGTCAATGCAGGAATCCACCTTAAAGCATACCTGACAGATGGCTGTCCAGCTGCCTCTTGAATGCCTCTTATGTGGGAGAGCCCACCACCTCCCTAGGTTATGGGTTCCATTGTCGTACTGCTCTAACAGTCAGGAAGTTTTTCCTGATGTCCAGCCGGAATCTGGCTTCCTGTCACTTGAACCCATTATTCTGCACCCTGCACTCTGGGATGATCGAGAAGAGATCCTGGCCCTTCTCTGTGTAACAACCTTTCAAGTATTTGAAGAGTGCTATCATGTTTCCCCTCAGTCTTTTCTTCTCCAGGCTACACATGCCCAGTTCTTTCAGTCTCTCCTCGTAGGGCTTTGTTTCCAGACTCCTGATCATCCTCGTTGCCCTCCTCTGAACCCCCTCCAGCCTGTCTGCATCCTTCCTGAAGTGTGGTGCCCAGAACTAGACACTTTACTCAAGATGGGACCTAACCAGTGCTGAATAGAGGGGAACCAAGAGGAGTCCGCCGCCGCCGAGGGTGATGAATATGGGGTCTGGCAGGGGAAGAGAAGGGGGCTGGGAGCTGAGCTGGTGAGCAAGGAGAGGCTGCTCACAAGTTGCTTATTGCTGAAGGCACACTAGCCCTGGGAAGAGGTAGGGAAAGGGGCAGGGAAGGGGTGCCCGGGTTCTCTCCAGCAAAGTGCGGGGTGACGACGGGAGAGAAGAGCAGGGGATACGGCAAGAGCTAATGGACTTGCTGGGAAGGAGTAAGTAAGGAGATTGCTACCTCTACATATCTCTGCAGCCTGGGGGTGCGGTGACGTTGGAGGCAGTGGGGTGCCTCTGCAGGATCTGAGAGAGGGAGAGAGAGGGAGGAAGAGGGCGTTCACACAAGACTCCTCTTATGAGAGAGGGGGGCTTCTATGGGTCAAAAGCCATGTCTATATGATACCACTTTGCATCCTGATTTTCCCCCAAACCTCACGGCATTGGTGCCGTGAAGCGGCATTGATATGTTGAAACGGCAGGACTAAACGGCCGACTATGTGGAGAGGAAAAAATCGCATCGCCGTAGTCAGAAAGTGGGTATGGACAACAGACCAAAAACTGTGAAAACCTTTTTTTTGTGTTTTTGTTTTCTGGGAACTATGCGCAATTCTGAAAGCCTGTAGCAGCATATCTGTACTGCTACAGTTCATTGAATTGATGCGTTAGACATCACAACTGCTCTTATGTTTGGTCCCCAGGCTGTAAGATGGCCATGGCAGCCATTACTCAGCTTGTCCAGCCCTACCCCTGCCCTGGTTCCTGTGCCTACCCTGGACTGGGAACCGCCCCTAGCTACGCCCACTTTCCTAATCCAAAATTAAGCCACCAGTGAAAGATGGAAGTAACAACGTGGTGACATTGGGGCAATTGAAAAAGTTGCAGTAAACCAGCATTGTGAAAAAGCGCAGTTTCGGGGGGGAAAGCCCGATGTGGCTGTGAGTTGGTGGCTGCGTCATATAAACAATGCAGCGCTACTGCGCAACCACGACAGGGTAAATAGGTCATATAATCCCAACTATTGGGCTGTCCAGGTGCTGTATATATGCTATGAGTTTAAACCTCAAACAACGGCCAGACTCCTGTCTCTGCTGGCTCATCAAAACTAGGATGTGTGCTAGTTGGGAATCAAACTGATCATCTTTCCTTCCTCTCAGTTCTAACAAGGAGGTAAAACTTAACAACGGACAAGCAGATTTTCCTGGAGATTCTCCTGCACTGACATTTTGGAGCCTTTATGTACATCGAAAGAAGGATTCAAGAAGAGGACGAGTTCAAGGGACTCAGTTGGGAGAGTCATGGGCCCCCTCCACAAGGATGCGCTTTTGCGCCCGGTTCGGGGATTATGCGCATTTTCGCGGAGGCGCATTTACGCCTAATCCCTCTGCACCGGAGGCGCCGAGAGGCGGCGAAGCGCATTAATTCATGTCCAAAAAGCGCTTTACAAGCAGTTAATGCGCGTAATCGCTTGTTCACACCGCGAAAATGCGCTTTAACGGCCGGAGCAAAATAAAAGTCGCTATTTAACGCGCGTTCGAAAATGCGCATTATCGGGGAGATAACGCGCCTGTACGCCCGTTTTGCGCTCCGTGCTTGTGGAGGTAAATTTTTTAATGAGCCTTCAAGGCTCATTAAACGTCTCGTGTGGAGGAGGCCATGGTCCTGCCCAGAGCAATGGCTTCATGTCACATGCCCCGTTCTGCGTTGGGGGCCAGGCTTGGCTTTCAGAATGGCTGGCTTCTCCTGTGCTTTCGTGAGCAGGAATGGCAGTGCTCCTGCCCATGTCAGAACAGCAGGGGGTTGGGGTGCCCTGGCAACAGAGGGCACGAGGTTTGGTGCTGATGAGACTTGACTTGATTTTCCATTTTCATCTGATCCAGGGGTGGGGAACCCTCAGGCCCCCGGCCCTCCTAGGATGCCATTCTGGCCCTCTAGTGGTCCCCAGATGACCACACCCACTTCCCCTTAGTCCCACCTCTTCTCTCAACTCCTGATCATTTGGAGGTCTCCTGGCTTTTGTATGTTTTTTCTGCATTCTAAGAGGCTGGGATGCCTCTCCTAAGGTGTAGTTACTGCCAGTAAGAGCTTTGAACTACAATATGCATGATGATGATGATGATGATGATGATTATTATTGGCCCCTCCCCCTTTGCCTCCAGCCCCATCCAGCACTGGAAAGCAGCACCTGAGAGCTGGTCTTAACTGGAGCTGGTCTTTGGGCTGGAAGTGCTTCCTCAGCCCTGATCGGATCCAGGAAGAGGCTGCCGGCAGTCAGGGATGGGCAAGATGAAGAGGAACTAACTGACGGCTCAGAACTTGGTTCTTTATGCACTGTGACCTCTTTTGAATCTATGGAAAGCCCAAGCCAGCAGGATGGGTGCCGTGTCCGTTGCTTCTTTAAACCCAGACCCTGTTTCAAGCTTCCCGTGAGAGGAGGAAGGCCAAGGTGTCCATAAAACACCCACTCAACTTCCTGGAAGCTTTCTAGTATCTGCCAGTAGCATATTAAAACTGTAATGATAGGTTGGAACGGATCAAAGCCTGATTTGCAGGTGATTCATAAAGCTGGCACAGTAGGGAGGAAGTGATTTCTTCCGCTTAGAACAGAACTGGCGAAATGTAAACTGAAGCTGTCCTGGGAGGAGATGGGTGGACTCTTTCCTTTGCTACAGCATGGACCCCAAACTAGCACTGGCTGCAGTTTTGGGGAGGGGGCCCTTGTGCCCCCCCCACTCTACGCTTTCAATTGCCTGCCCGTCCTCCACTTAAGAATGGCATCTGCCTGCTGGAAGGTGCATCTCAGGAAGGCAAGGGAAGGGGGCTTTGGGCTCCAGAGGGACACTCCACCCTCGCCGCCCGCAGGGGCCGTGTCCTGGCCTCACTCTCTCAGCCTTTGACGCTGGGCCAGCCACAGCCTTGCTTTCTGCCCTTAGATGCAAAGTTAGAAAGAATGATCCCAATTTAAATTGAAACACAATCAATCTTGCCAGAGTGTGGAAGACTGCGACCACCAGGTGACCTGTGTACCTGCACTGCCCGCCTGCATTCTATGTTGGACAAACATAACTCAGACGGTAGAGCCCCTGCTTTGCATGCAGGAGGTTCCAGGTTCAATCCCCGGCAGCATCTCCACGTAGGGCTTTGGAGGAATCTTGCCTGAAACCCTGGAGAGCTGTTGTTGCTGCCAGTCAGTGTCGCCAATACTGGGCCAGATGGACCAAGGGTCTGAGGCCTTTATTTATCACATGTACCATTCCCGGCCCCACCCCCTGAATCGCTTCTGCGGGTTCCCCCTCCATTTCCTATGCGAATCTAGCCTTTTGAATCACACGTGGTCGGTTTTGCTCCGATACCTCAGCTCAGCCTGCTGAACTTGCCTGAAACCGACTTTGCCTGTTCAGAGTCAAATCGAAACAGAAGAAGTGGATCAAAGTCGTGGTGAGTGTGCTTAAAACCGCCTGTGTGATAATGGCGTGATTCAGTGTAAGGCAGCTCCTCATGTTTAGGGTGACCATATAAAAAGGAGGGCAGGGCTCCTGTATCTTTAACAGTTACGTAGAAAAGGAAATTTCAGCAGGTGTCATTTGGATGCATGCAGCACCTGGTGAAATTCCCTCTTCATCGCCACAGTTAAAGCTGCAGGAGCTATACCAGAGTGACCAGATACAAAAAAGGGCAGGGTTCCTGCTGCAGCTTTAAATGTTGTGAAGACGCGGGAACTTCTCCAGGTGCTGCATGCTTACAAATGACACGTGCTGAAATTCCCTTTTCTATGCAACTGTTAAAGATACAGGAGTCCTTGTACTCCCTTCCATAGGGTCACTCTACCCATCTTCCCTTGTTCCTCTATCCATATTGGGACCCAAATCCAACCCCAGAAAAGGGCAATGTTCAAAAACCACTGGAAGAACCATCCTGAGCTGACAACAATCACACAGGGCAAAAAGAGGACCACTTTTTAGCATCACTTGTGAAACTAGCGTATGTCCCCCAAATCAGCACACCCTCTCTCCCCACAGGCATGATTAGGGTCAAATATCCTTGGCAAGCTTTGGCCCAGTGGTGCTGCCACCAGCCAGGCCCTGTATGCCGGGCCCAGACAGGGTAGGGAGAACAGATAAAATCCAGGTCAGGGCTCATGTAACTTTAACAGTTGTAGAGAAAAGGGAATTTCAGCCAGTGTCATTTGTATGCAATTAGTCTCTGGTGAAATTCCCTCTTCATCACAACAGTTAAAGTTGCAGGGGCCCTGCCTTCTTTTGTATATGGTCACTCTAGTATAGTGCATGCACCTTTAACTGTTGTGATGAAGAGGGAATATCACCAGGAACTAATTGCATACAAATGAAACAGGCTGCGGGATCATCTTCTCCCGTACAATCCACCCCGCACACTTAGGTCCTCTGGGAAGAACTTACTCAAGTCAGCCAGAACTAGGCTGACGACTGTTACCCAGAGGACCTTCTCTTCCATCGCTCCCAGACTATGGAATGGTCTGCCGGAGGAGATTAGACAAATTAGCAGTCTTCATGAATTTAAGAGAGTCATGAAGACTGCTCTCTTCCGGCAGGCCTATCCAGATGAATTTTAAGATGTTGGAATGATGTATTTTTTTCTCATTTTTAATTTTTTTTAACTGTTTGTGATTCTGTGTTTTATATTGTTGTTATTCCCTGCCTCGATCCGGAGGGAGAGGCGGGTTATTAATAATAATAATAATAATAATAATAATAATAATAATAATTAAATCCCCTTTTCTCTACAACTGTTAAAGTTACATGACCCCTGACCTGGATTTTATCTGGTCAGCCTAAGCCAGGGACAATGGACTGCTATGCCATAGGTCAGGGGTGGGGAACCTCATTTAATATAAGGCCCAGATTCAGTTCTGGAGAAGTGCTTGGAGGCCACATTGTAGTGGTGGGAGGGGCCAGACGCAAAAGGGGGCAGGGCCAAAAATACCAGCATATTTTGGGCTAAAGCTTTCACTGTCAGTAACTAAACCTTAGGAGAGTCAAGAGGTCAACCTTTCTCTAGTATCAGAGGCAGTAGGCCTACATACACCAGTTGCTGGGGAATATGGGTGTTGGGGTGCTGTTGCGCCCGTGTCCTGCTTATGGGTCCCTGGCCGACAGCTGGTTGGCCGCTGTGGGAACAAAATGCTGGACTAGATGGACCCTGGTTCTGATCCGGCATCTCCTTACGTTCTTATGTTCTAATGGAGGGAAACTGCAGGAAAGTTGCGAATCCACCAAATAATCCGTGGTCAGAAGAAAAGGGGTCAGGAAGAGGGCGTGGCTATCTGGGAAATCCCAGAGGGCTGAATTGGGATCCTGGGAGGGCTGGATTCGACCCCCAGGCCTGGGGGTGCCCCCCCCCCCACTGCCATAGATGTTTATCTTTGTAACATGTATAGGTGAATCACTCAGTCAGGCCACAGAGAGCGTTCGCTGTGCGCAAACAGTTATTATTCCTCACATCCTCTGCCTTTCAAAAACAGTTGATGTATTGAAAACGCGTGTAAGGAAGCCAAATCAATTGCAAAGGGCTCTAATGGCCCCGGCCTTCTAGCAAATGAGACATCATTGAAATGACAAGTGCCCGTTAACATCAATGGTCACTACTAATCTGGGATAATAGAAATGTCAAATTCAATTTATTTTAAAGGGAAAAAAACTATTTAAATCTGCCTTGGACACGTTCAGTGTGGTCTGTTGCTTTTTTTTTTTCACATTTGTTTTCCTTGAGAGGCAGGGTAGGGTTTAGATGTTACTGCTTGTTTGCTTGTGGAGGTGGCAATTTTTACAAAACTTCTTCGATGGGACTGTGTGTGGACGCTGTGAGGTTTAAGGTACAACTCTCTGGCCGTGGAATGGCATATCCCACCAGTGGTTTAACGTACTCTCACCACGCCTCCTGGTATGCGGTTTTGCAGCGCGGGACTTGCATGACGTTGCCCTTGTCCTGTACTCATTTAACCTCTTTTCCTCTGTTTTGCATATTATTTTGGGATGGGGAAAGTCTGGATTATTTTCCCCAAGCGGAATTAATGCGCCCTTAAGCCTCTGTGTAGTGCCGTCCTCTTGCTTTTTCCTTTGTTGGGGTTGTGTGCTTTGAATGGAGTCTTGCTGGCGAAAGGGGAGGGCGGGGCAATTCTCCTCCTGCAGCACTCTTCCTCTGAGTTGAAGGAACGGACTTGTGCTTATTCGATCGAATGAACTTTTTATTGCTCCCATCCCACCCTCCTTGCCCGCAGAAACAGAGCCCAGCCGATGAAATGTTACATCAGTAAATCGCTCGACAACAAAGCCAGAGTGAGGGAGGGGGGGAAAGGAGCTCACGCCCATCAGAGTACCACAACCAGTGAACTGGAGGCGGAAGGGGTGGGATGGAGTGGAAGAAGAAAACAAGTAAATGGGAGGCTTCACGGCGCAGCGCACATGTGAAAGAGGCTAGTACCTTGATGCGCTTACGAAACGGAGGTAAAAAACGCAGAGGCAAACTGGGGGTGGGGAAATAGGTGTGATGGAGCCTGTAGGATAGATCTGAAATCCCGTTCTGTGGTCTGATTTCAGAGGAGGTGACCTGATCTTGGATCATCCCTCTCTGGCCCCAGGGAAAGTCCCACGCCACTTGCCTCTCTAATACCAGAGCCCTGATGTTGGAGAGGGGGGAAAGGATGAGTGGGGGTATGGGGTGGGTAAAGGCGCTGTGTTTGAAGGGTCCAAAGTCCTCCCAGGCCCTCCAATCCTGCCCCCAACATGGGGGGGGGACATTTAGACCAGCCCTGTTGCTGCTCTGAACTATCTCCTCCAAATGCAAAGAAGGGGAAGAAAAGAGTGAAACAGACAAAGACACAAAAAGGCCACTGGAAGAGCAGCCCCTGCCCATTCCTCTCTCACTTCAGGGTTACTTACTTCTGCCATTCCACCAGTCTTCAGGAACGTCAGAGCTCCCCCATCTCGGGCCTCCAAACCAACAAGGGGATTGTCCTATGACATGCTTCTTGGGCCATGCACTGGACAATTATGGTAGGGTGACCATATTTGGGAAACCAAAAAAGAGGACACCCAGTGGGGGGATGGGGCACAGAAAAACGGCTTTCACCCCCCGCCACCATAAAAGCCTCAATTGGAGTGGAAGAGGGGAAAGCATGCCATTCCCACCCCCTACTGCTTTCCGGACCTTTTCTATAATGTCTGGGAATGACACGCTTTCCCCTTTAAGGCCCTGATTGGAACGGGGGGTGGGGGTGGGGGTGGGGGGTGGGGGATGACGCACCTCCAGAAAGTGCATCACTCACTCCCACCATGCTAATGGCGGCCTTACAGGAGAAAGCGTGTCATTCCAGGACATTATAGAAAATTGCAGACAATCCCCCCTGACACCCAGGATAGAACAAAAACCAGGACAAATCCGGGGAAATCCTGGCAGTTGGTCACCCTAATATGGGCAAAGCATGCAGGCAAGGATAGGATGCATGTGTTCCAGCAGTCCTGATTTTAGTGTCAGTGGTAAATCAGGGACCCCTCTTTTGCCTTTTGGTGCCATGCCTGAATAAAACATTGTGTGTGTGTGTGTGTGTGTGTCTGCACAGATGCACCCTAGATTTGCCATATTCAGGGCTCAATTGGAGCAGTGCAGCCTGTTTTAAGGACAGGTGTTGCAATATTTTTTCAAAACACACAACACACCTCAGCACCTCATGACAGGGTTGTTAACAGGTCAACAAGTCTCTTCTTTCTTGAAGTAATGGAACGAGCTATTATCGGCTGGAATTTTTAATTGCTGAAAATGTTTTAATTGCTGTTATGTCAATGGCTGTGTATAGCAGATGTGTTGTTTTCAGCTGGTTTTTCCTTCTGTTTCGTTGGATTTTTATCTTAACGTAAGCTACTGTGATTGTCTTGATAGAAGAAGCTGCATATAATAGACTAAACTAAAAATAAAGCAGTAATGGGGAAATTGTGAGCTGTCAGGATTTCAGCTGTCATGGTAAGCCAGTTTTATTGTCTCCATATTGCAGATGGGGTGGGGATGATGGTGGCGGGTGGGCTGCATTTGAGAGATATGTCTTGGCAAAGGCCACATATGAAATCCATGGCCGAAGCAGATTTGAACTGAGAATTTTCTGGTTCACATCTTCAGCCTTTACAATGTCTGCCTTGATGGCTCCTTCATTTTGTGCCATGTCAGATTTTGCCCTCAGAAGGCGCCTTCGTGGTCCAGAGGGGAAGCATTAAAAGGAAGATAAAGCAGTGAAATATAAAAGAAATGTGTAAGAACATAAGAAGAGCCCTGATGCTGGATCAGATCAAGGGTCCATCTAATCCAGGACTCTGTTCACACAATGGCCACCCAGCTGTCGACCAGGGACCCACA
This sequence comes from Anniella stebbinsi, assembly GCA_029215795.1. Taxonomy (NCBI): domain Eukaryota; kingdom Metazoa; phylum Chordata; class Lepidosauria; order Squamata; family Anniellidae; genus Anniella; species Anniella stebbinsi. The sequence continues at coordinate 370,496,039 of JARDYH010000001.1, forward strand.
CGCAGGAAACGGATTCAACAGCACCCTCCCACCCATGTTCCCCAGCAATCTATGGGGGGGCAGGATCTATATTCTCACCCTGCCCCCCATCAGTGCATATTCAAGAAAAAATAATGTTCTGCACGTTCTCAAATGGCACAACGGAGCAGAACTGCTGGCTCTCCAGTTGAACCTGGCTCTGATCCCGTCCTGGATGGATGGCTTTGCCAGCTATTCACCCACCAAGCAGCAGATGGAGGGGATGCGCTCACTCAAATTAACAGCACCATATTTTTTGGCAAAACTGTGTGGCAGGCTGATTTCTGCCTTCATATTCCTGTTTCTCTCCCGGGTCTGGAAGAATTAATGCCATTTGATAATACAGCAGGCAGCTTCTCTTCATCTCTCGGCAGATATACAGCCATTCAAATGGCTAATTTCCCCATAAAATTCCAGCGACAGCTGATGAACGGCTTCAAATGAATGGGATGCTGAAAAGGGAATGCTCAGGCGGAGCTAGGCAGCATCCGGAGTTGGGATCCGGATAAAACTAAATTCAGGTAGGTTTTGGCCCTTTATGTTGAAGGGAGAAATCCCAAGGTAGGAAAGCATGGATAATGTAGGTGGGGTAATGTGTGTATATGGTAGGGTGACCATATGGAAAGGAGGACAGGGCTCCTGTATCTTTAACAGTTGCATAGAAAAAGGAATTTCAGCAGATGTCATTTGTATATATTCAGCACCTGGTGAAATTCCCTCTTCATCACAATAGTTAAAGCTGCAGGAGCCCTGGCCTCTTTTCTATCTGGTCACCCTAGTATAGCTCCTGCAGCTTTAACTGTTGCGATGAAGAGGGAATTTCACCAGGTGCTGCATGCATACAAATGACACCTGCTGAAATTCCCTTTTCTATGCAATTGTTAAAGATACAGAAGCCCTGTCCTCCTTTTCATATGGTCACCCTAGCATACGCGAAGGGGTTTTAGGGTTGGAAAAGTAGACTATTTATTTATTTGTGATACTTCTATATCACGTGATATAATACAGCCCCCAAGTAGTTCACATAGAAATACTAAAATCACATAAAAATACCCATTAAAAACAATTCCAGTTCTAATAATAGTACAGAGCAATACAAGGAGCAGTAAGATGGAACAGCACGATTAATTACAGTTCATTGCAAGCCAGAGAAAGCCTGGGTGAACACGTGCATGTTAAGAAGGCTTTGAATCAATGTAACATGTTCTGCTTCCTGAACTGCTCAGAAGAGAGTTTTCCAGAGGGTGAGCACCACTATTGAGAAGGCCCATGGTTGTGGTATTATGCCACTGGTTGTATACAGACACCATAAGAAAAGGAGGACTGGGTTCCTGCGTCTTTAACAGTGCATAGAAAAGGGAATTCCAGCAGGTGTCATTTGCATGCACGCAACACCTGGTGAAATTCCCTCTTCATCACAACGCTTAACACTGTTTTCTTTTCGGCGCCAGGTCAAAACTTTTCTTTTTTCCCAGGTATTTTAACAGCTTAAGTTGAGGTTTTAACTGACTTTGTGGGCAGGCTTAAAAGTTTAAAATGTTTTAAATATCAGGTGTTTTATGTTTTATGGTTTTAAATTTTGTATATTGACTTTTTAATGTTTAATCTTTTAATTTTTGTAAACTGCCCAGAGAGCTTTGGCTATGGGGCGGTATATAAATGTAATAAATAATAACAATAATAATAATAATAATAATAATAATAATAAAGCTGCAGGAGCACTGCCCTCTTTTCACCTGGTGAAATTCCCTCTTCATCACAGCAGTTAAAGCTGCAGGAGCCCTGCCCTCTTTTGTATCTGGTCAAGAGGGCAGGGCTCCTGTAGCTTTAACTGTTGTGAAGAAGAGGAAATTTCAGAAGGTGCTGCATACATACAAATGACACCTGCTGAAATTCCCTTTTCTCTACAGGAACCCTGTCCTATTTTCCATATGGTTTCCCTATTTTGGTCAGAACCAGCCAGAACTCTAAAGGAGCTAAAAGATGCTCTTTTAGAGTTCTGACTGGTTCTGACTGAAACCCAGAGTGGATTCACTGCCCCACTGACATTGGAGTCACCAGCATCCACCACATCCTTAGGGCTTCTCTATATTAAGCAAAATATAACTGGGCTTCCTTCTTGCAGCGTCTTTCTGGGATTGCAATGGGCACAATACATTCCCCATTCCCTCCCCAACATTTTTTTGGCAGTTTCCATTGTGGGGAAGTTCCTTATATTCCCTTTATACAGCCAGCAGATGGCAATGTAACATCTAATATGAATATGTTACTAGATCTACCAGACTGATTGGCTCATTTTTGTTTTAAACTGAAGCTTGAGCAGTGTGCAGGTGCAGAAAATTTGAAAAGTTCAAAAAAGTCTGGAGCTCGATTTTTTAATAGCAATTAATTTTCTCTGCACTAAACAGGAAGACGGACAGCTTTGCTTGGCCAAAGTGTGGCATGGAGGCACACCCTCATGGTTAGACTGTCGCCACCAGCAGGGAGGGAGAAGGGGACGGAGGAGGCCAATTGGGTCATGCTGCCATGCCGCATGCAAATATCAGAGGGGGAAATGAATAAGATGCATTTGCATTATTGATGGGCCCCTCTGTGGTGAGGGCATTGAGGGCCAAAATAGTGGGAAAGGAGCAGGGCTACTAGCACCCATGGCAACATGGGCTTTACGCTATTTAGAACAACATTCCACTATCCCATTTATTACTGCATTTTTGGTGAGTTAAATCATGTCAGAATAAAGTTAAAAAAGGCAGGAGAGGATGACAGCATCATGAAAAGCGTCCACAAACTTCAGTCAGTAACCAATCTTGATCGCGCTAAATAAGCTCCATGTGAAGGAGCCCTTAGTGAGTGACTTCCCAGCCAGCCTTGGAGTGACGTTTGATTTGAACCCAGTTCCTTACCTCCAGTGACAGAGCTCCAGCCTCCTAGAAATGCAGAAGAATGAGTGGCTGCTGCTGCGGTGTGGCTTGCTCTTGTGAAACTCTTGTTTGCATGCTGAGAATACAAAACTGGGGCTGCGGAGTGGGCGGCTGTGCCAGCCGCGAGTCCGATCGGAGTGTGATAAATAGGAAAAGACACTAAAAACTGGAGAGTTGGACCAGAATTGATCACCCATATCTGTCCCTGCCAGTCTAACAAACTCTGCCCAGCTGTTTTCTATTTATCATGCAGGATGGAGACTTCCAAGCTCGGAGGAAAATGGGCCTGTATGAATTCATTTCGCGCACCCGCCGAGACAGATCTATTTGGGAAGTCTCCACAACAGCCAGCCACACTAAATCCGAGTATTCACAAGCTTACATTTGAACTGGGGATAATGAGGTTTTCAACAATAGATCGCGGGCCAAAAGGCTGTTCTCTGCTGCGGTGGCGTAAAGCAGGAAGCACCCCACGAAGATGGCTGGAACGACACTGGGGGATGAAAGCAGCTTAAGTCAGGAAGCGTTGGGCTGTAATGAGATTTTGGTCCCAGAATAAGATCCTATTTTGTTGGTATCTTACACCTTATCGAGGAAAATAAGATACATAACAACAGAAATGATGAATGCTGGAAATGCCGGCAAATGAAGGCTGGTCTTTTTCAAGTTTGCTGGAATTGTCCAAGATCAACACGTAGGGGGCGGTGTTGGGGGGTGGTGGTTGTGGCGGCAGAAAGACTGTATAGATATCGCTGAGGACTGATTATACCAGCCCTCTCCCCACTTGGTGCCTTCCAGATGTGTTGGACTACACATGATGGGTGTTACAGTCCAACACACCAGGAAAGCACCAGGGAGGTGTCTATACGACTCTGCTTTGCTCGCTATTCCCGCGAAATCCTTCAGCGTCACTGCTGCGAGGTGGAATTGATAGAGCTACACGGCAGGAGGGAGGGAGGGCGATCCGGCCAGGAAAAATCACAGCACCGTTATCAGACGGTGGGAATGGGGAGCAGACCAAGGGGATGGAAAGCTGTGAAAACCATTTCCCCCCCTTGCAACTCTGTGCAGCTTTGAAAGCTGCCCCGCTAGAGTTCATTTAGTGGGACAGGACCTTTGTTTAATATGAACTGCCCTTCCTTCTGCCCCCTTTAACATCGACATGGCAGCCATGCGGTTTGCCAAGCCCGCCCCCTGCCCTGTGTCTTACTCTGCACCGGGGCCCAGCCAGAGCTAAGCCCACCGTATAGACCCAAAGTGAAGCCGCCACTGAAAGACAAACAAACAATGTGGTGACATCGGAGCAATTGAAAAAGTCGCTGCAAACACGGCACTTCAAAAAAGTGCAGTTTCGCGGGGAAAACCACGATGTGGCTGCAAGTTGGCAGCTGCGTCATTTAAAAAATGGGGCGCAACTGCACAGCTACGACAGGAAAGCCTGGATTATACTGTGGCTGTCAGTTGGTTGAACATTGTGCATGGATATCTGGAAGAAATGGTTCATAATTAACACTGTGAGCCAGTACTGCTATTACTAACTTTGGTTAATTATTCATTGGGAAATAATATAGCATGAACCCCATGCATGAGGAGGAGAAATTTGAGAGAGATAATTTTAGTCCTTCTCTTAGAATAACTCGGGTGACTTGTCCCATGAAATTACTTGACAGTAACGTTCAGGACAGGCAAAAGAGAGGAGGCTCCTTCAAATGATGTCTGGGATTGGCTGCCACAAGATGCAATGATGGGTACTACCCTAGATGGCTTTCAAAGGGGACAATTTATGCCCATCGGTCAAAATAGCTAAATGGAACCCCTGTGTCCAGAAGGGTGGTCTAGTGCTGTTGCCTTCCTGGGTACGCTTGCTTGCCCATTGCTGGAACGTAGTTAAGGATGGATGATGCTGTGACGCTCCTGCATCCCAGTCCTGAGAGGGGTGAACTTGAGGGGGGGGGGGTTTCAGTGCTCACTCATGCCCTTTCTACACCTAAGGGTGTAGAGGGAGGGAGGGGGACGATCCTGGACTTACCTGCTTTTGGGATTGTTCCCCAGCTCCTAAACGGAAGCGCAACGTCCTGGAAAGGGAGAGGGATGGCGCGCCTGCCATTTTTGAAAAACAGATAGAGCTGGGAGCGCAATTGCATTCCAACAAAAAATGAAGTAACAATAAAAAGCCCTGACCCTGCTCCACCCCACTCCTGATGCCCCTGGACTCTCCCCGGCTCGGATCCTTCCCTCTTGCTGACCCCCAGTACACGCGGGGGGAGGGAAGATGCCAGGATGGGCACCCACACCACCCCTGGTCCTCAGAATCATCCTGGGACCGCGGGGAAAATCAGGTCTCGGTTATCTCACAAAAATAGAGGGGTCGTCCCTGCCTGCTCCTGGGATCTCCTGTGCATCATTTGGACCCAGGGATGACCCAGGGAAAAATCCCCAGTGTAGATATGGCCTCAGACTTTAGTTTCCTAGAAGGAAAACATTAGAGACGCGTGGTGTTTCTTTTATAAAAAGTGTCTATTTACACTGTGCTGGGGATGAAGGCCTACAACAATACAACTCCAAGCCAATGCTGCTTCCTCCCAGCTGCCCAGGGATCTTCTTCTGCAAGACAAAAGCCCATCTCTCCTTTTTGTCTTAGATTCGCCCTTCCCCCAGACTCATTTCCTCAGGCCTTGCAGATCAAAGGTTCCCAGTTCAAGAGTCAGAAAATCCTCCTTCTCGTTTTACTCAGCTGCCCTGGATTGTAAGGGACCCTTGGAGGTCATTTAGATTGAGCCCAAACACATAACTGCGCTCTCCCCTCCTAGCACCGCCACCAGCCTCTCTGCACCCCATCTCCCCCCTCTCTTCTGTTGCCACGGCATCAATTCTATTCTCTCTCGGGACACAGAGATGCCTTTCCTGGCCATGATGCCCACTACTGACTAATTAGTACCTGCCCGTCCCTATTATTTCAGTCATCCTCGCAAACTGCTTATGAGGTATGTGAACACTGTTATCCTAACTGTAGTGCAGTTGGGAGACTACAGACATGCCTAAGGCCCTTTCTACACCTGCCGGTATGGGGGGGGGGATGATCTCAGAGTTACCAGCTTCCGGGATCGTCGCTCTTGTGCAAATGAGCATGATGTCCTGGAAGGAAACAGACATCGTGCCTGCCATTTTCCCCCAAAACATGGAGGAGGGAGCACACTTGAGCTCTAGCTCAAAAGGTTAGGATTTTTTAAAAACAACAACCAAAACCGGCCCCCAACTTTCTCCCTGCCATCCCAGGGGTGGCAAAATTTCTGCCACCCCCTCCCCCGATGGGCACGGAGCCGTGCGGAGTGGCTCTCTGCCCATTTCTGCTGCTGTGCTTATGAGTAAGCATGGCAGCAGCCGAGACGGGCGGCCATATCTCCCGCGGTCTTGGGACGTTCATTTGGACACCTAGGGACTTCCCAGGGGCAATCCCCCCCCCCCCCCAAAAAGGCTGGTGTAGAAATGGTCTAAGTCTGCCCAGTCAATGGGGCAGAGGGAAGATTCAAACAGGGGGACATTTCAGTTTGCAGCTGCATCTCTTAGAGTGTAATCTGACGCCTGACTATGCAGAAGTGAGCCTTGCTGTGTTCAGTGGAGCTGAATTCTACGTGAAAGAACAACGGGCTGCAGGCTCAGTTATGCTCATCTCCGCCAGGATGTCCAAACGCTGCTGCTAGAATTGCTGCAAGGCTGCCGCAGCCCCTTGTGCGGATGATGACACGCAGGTTAGGGGGGCTGTCAGGGAACTCTCGAGTTGGACGGGACGTTGGCGATCCTGGGATCCTGCTCAGCGCAGGAGCTGCAATTCAAGCAGTGCTCAGCACGAAGCAGCTTCTGCATTACGTAGAACCAGCAGGATTGGTTCTGGTTCTTCCCAAGAGTGGGGGGAACTTAAGAAGGCAGCCCGCAGCCCGGCAGCAAGCCAACTCCTCCTGACAGCTTGCTGCTCTGATGGAGGTAGCGAGCTCTGGGCCGGGAGCAGGCCTTTCTCACATGACGTCGGAATCTCATTTTGGCCCGGTTTCTGGTCCCCTGCAGCCTCTAATGGCGGCAAGCGTTACTTTCTATAATTAGATTTTAGGAGGCGAAGTAAATTTAGGCCAGCCGCCGTGAGTGATTATGAAACTTAATGACAAGCTCCGTCTGTGCTGCGAGGAAGGCCGCGTCCTTCTGCTAATAGTTGTATCATCAGGCCTAATGTGTTCTTTTCGCGTGTCGCGCGAAGATCCACCTGGAGCAGGTTTAATATACCTGCGGACCCTTCAGGGCATAACAGAGAAGCAACAGGGACTAATAAAAAGCTAGAGTATTTTGGCGGGGCAGGGAGAGAGAGAGAGATCATAATCATCAGCTTATAGCAACCTTCAACGCATGTGGCTATATATGCATGTGGCTAGATATGCTGTGTGCACCTCATGTCTCCGAGCGGTGAGAACCTTAGCGGTGCAGCGGTACCCGTATTTGGTGTTCTTTGGAATGAGGTCACTGGAGGCTTACTGGTGTCTTGTGACGTTTGTACCTGTTTACACGTTTATAGGTGGAGCTCAGGCGGAGGGTGACAGCTGAAAGCACTCCAATAGACACCTGCAGAGGCGCTACTCCCAGGTCAGGTTTGTTAGGGGAGGAAGCAGCACAGCAGGAGCCCCACAGATCCTAGCTCTCGCTGACGGCTTGGAGCATCTCTTGGAGCATCTCTCCTGTTACCACTGCTCAGCTTTCTCTTGATCAATTGAACAGCACAGAGAGAGAGACCATGGAGAAGGTGAAGTTTAACTCCCCTGCATTGCTCAGTGGAAAGACAGCTCTGTGTTTGAGTCTGTGCGTGTGTGTGTGTGTGTGAGAGAGAGAGATGGATGTGACTGGTATATGTTTGTGTGTGTGTATATATATATATATATATATATATATTTGGCTTGGGCCCTGCCCTCCACCAGCTCTGGCCACACTCACCATTGGAATGTGGCCCTCAGGAGAAATATATTTCCTCGCTTTGCATTTGAACATGTTCAGAGTGTCCTGGCAGATATACTCTGTTCAGAAGTGATAATTAGGGCTGTGCAGCCCCCCCCCTCCCGAACCGGATCTGGATTCGTATGATCCAGATCGGGCTGATGTGCTCCTGCCCGATCTGGACCTCCCCTGATCTGGTCCAGAGCCAGATACAGAACCAGATTCGGGTCTCCGGATCGAGAGCCAAAGACCCTCCTTTTCCCCATAGACAAGTCTATGGGGAAAAGGACTCACTGCCCTCCTCCCTCTCCCCCTCCCCACAGTCACCCTCTGCCATCCGCGCTGCTGTCTGCTGCTGGGGAGAGGGGGGAGAGGGAGGGGGTCCCCACTCACCCTCAGCGGTCCGTGTTGCCTTCCGCCACTGTCCTCTGCCATCCGCTGTACTGATAAGCAGGCCTTGTGGCCTGGTTTCCCAGTAGAGCACCGGCACTCTACTGAGAAACAGGCTGCAAGGCCTGCTTCTCAGTACCACAGACACCAGAGGACAGTGGCAGACAGCAGCACGGATGGCGGAGGGTGAGTGGGGAGAGGAGGGAGAGTTGGGGGAGGGTGGTGAGTCCAATGGACTCACTGCCGGCCTTCCAGGTCCCTGGGTGCTGGCTGTGCAGCAGGCACCCATGGACCTGGAAGGCCAATGGGCCCAGATCTCTGGATTGATCCGAATCAATTCGGAATGGGCCCAATCTGGAACTATCTGGACCTCCCTGACTCGGTTCAGAACTGGGAGGTCCAGATTCGCCCGATGTGCTCCGGATTTGGGATCTGGATCCGGATCTGTGCACAGTCCATGTGATAATAATCACATAGAAATCATGGAATGGAGCTGGCAGGCACCATCCCAACCCTGTACTCGCATCCAGACAGCACCAATGTTGTGTCTGAAGGTGGCTTATGTGGGCGTGGGATGCAGTTCATAGAGAGAGGTCTACCCAAACTGAGTGAAGCAACCTGAACTGCTGCCCTGGAATTCCAGAACCAGACATGCGGGCAGCTTTTGCTGGGACCGACAGCATGCCAGCAGAAACAGCTGCCATGGCCCACAAGCCGCAAACACTTGCCAACAAATGCAGTTGACCCCAGAGCCCACAGGTTGCTTGAGACGACCTAGAGAGATGCAGAGCATTTGAGTGGCAGCCTGAAACATTTGTGGTTGGCAGGAAGGAAGTGGAAAGACGGAACTCTCCAATGTGAATTCCAGTCCAGGTGTCACTTGGGAACCATCTGTGCTGTGCATCATTTTGTGCAGACAGAATACTCTTGGCGTGTTTCCAGGCGAGCTTTTTATCCTGCGACTGCTGTGCCTCATTCGCAGAATTTTATGGGGGGTCCAGATGATGCCATCTTCCACTTGCAATCCTCCCGTGTTTTTTTCACTGCTGCTTCTGAATTTTCTTTCCACAAAAAACCTGTGAAAGAGGGAAAGGTGGAATAGCTGCAGATTGGTGGAGCTTGGAAACGTATTATTCACCGACATTCATGCATCCTGTGTTGACTGAAAGGTCTTCAAATCAAACCACTTCAAAAGGGGGTTCGACACATTCCTGGAGGAGAAGGCTATCCATGGCTACTGGTCCTGATAGCTATGTGCTGCCTCCAACATCAGAGGCAATATGCCTATGTACACCAGTTGCTGGGGAACATGGGTGGGAGGGTACTGTTGCACTCATGTCCTTCTCCAAGCAGCTTAAGTTAAATTGCTGCTGCTTCATCCCTGTCAAACGGATGAGACCGGGATGGTCTTCTCCTTGCCATCATGTTTGGAGAGGGGCGATAGCTGAGTGGGTTTCCTGTGGGGCCCTGCTTTCCACACAGATGGTCCCAGGTTCAATCCCCGGTACCTCCAAATAGGGCTAGGAATAAGTTCTGACTGTGGCCGGGCACTGTTGCCCTCTTTGTAAACCGCCCAGAGAGCTTCAGCTATGGGGTGGTATATAAATGTAATAACTAATAAATAATAATAATAATAATAATAATAATAACAACAACAATACTTGACTGATGCTACAAAACTGGAAAGCTAAAAGCTCACCGCCTATAATGCAATGGATTGAAGACCGGAGAACACCAGCAACGTTTGAAAGAGTGGTCTGCAGGCACCATTTACAAATAGACGTATATTTGGATTTTTGGTCTGCCTTTACTGAAATGTGTGTGTCATTTACTCCTTCCTCCCCATTTATTCTCTCTCTTTCATTTAGAACATTGTAATAGTCGAAACGGAGGCCTTTAAAGTATGTGGTTGTATTTGCATGTTTTTGTTTTTTGTTTTATTGTTTTGTTTAGTAAAAATTCACAATAATTAAAACAACGAAATGTATAAAAATCAAAAGCAAAACAAGAAGCTAGGAGACCCAGAGGTCTGATTCAGTAGATGGCAGACACTTCCCTTGTTCTTCCTGGAGAATGGCAGGAGCCTCTCCCATTGATTCATCTTCAGCACAATGAGTCTTCAATATGCTTGATCATCCTATGCATTACAGCGCTTTCCACAAATTTACCTGGAACAGGTCTTAGGTTGATGTGCCAATGACAGCAAATCCTGGACGGGAACAGTCTCGTTACCATTATCCATTCTCTGGTCTCCTCCCGGTTGGACTACTGCAATGGGTTATACGTGGGGCTGTCTTTGAAGATGGTTTGGGAGCATCACTTAGTAGAGCGTACAGCTGCTGGAGCAACGCTCCCCAACATGGCGCCCCCTGGATGTGTTGGACTGCAACTCCCATCATTCCCAGCCAGCATGGCCATGCGTTGCAGTCCAACTGCTTGCTTTGCTAACGTCACAAACATTTTTTTTTTAAAAAAAAGCTCCAATGGCTGGCTGTTTACTTCTGAGCCCAATCAAACTGCTTCTGGTGTGGCCAAAGTCCCTAGAATCATAGAATATTAGCATTGGAAGGGGCCTATAAGGCCATCAAGTCCAACCCCTTGCTCAATGCTGGGATCCACCTTAAAGTATCCCTGACAGATGGCCGTCCAGCTGCCTCTTGAAAGCCTCTAGTGTGGGAGAGCCCACCACCTCCCTAGGTAATGGGCTCCATTGTTGTACTGCTCTAACAGTCAGGAAGTTTTTCCTGATGTCCAGCCGGAATCTGGCTTCCTGTCACTTGAGCCCATTGTTCTGCATCCTGCACTCTGGGTTGATCGAGAAGAGATCCTGGCCCTCCTCCGTGTGACAACCTTTCAAGTATTTGAAGAGTGATATCATGTCTCCCCTCAGTCTTCTCTTCTCTAGGCTAAACACGCCTGGAGAAGAGTAGGAACCCTAAAGGAGCCCTCTTATCCAGCTCAATCTACCTGCTCTTTGGGATTGGTTACTTCTCTGTGGGCCTCCCACTTCTGAGACGAGGCAGTTGCCAATGAGGGAGAGGGCCTCGGGGTTTTGCCCCCCATCTTCTGCAATGCCCTCCCCAAGGAGGTCGGCATTATATTTTATGCTCCAGGCGAATAAAACCTTTGAATTCACCCACACATGTTGAACTGGATCGGCTGAGGTTCTATTTGTGTCTTTCCAGCACAATCCAAATGCATGTGTATGGAAAAGGAAGTCCCGTTGGGTTCAATGGAGCTTACTCTCAGGTAAGAGCTCCTAGGACAGGAGCCATAAAGTTTTACTTCCCACTTTTATTCTGTTATTGTGTTATTTTTATACCAATCTCTCCGAAATTAATTGGGAGGGGTGGTATAGAAAGAGAAAAATAAATAAATAAACAAACGTTCCTCTCCGGTTACAGGGCACACAAAGTTCCTGGGTTTTTTTGGATACTGTTCTGCTCCTGTTTTCTCCATACTTGGCATTCGGTTGGGGTGATTGTCAGGGTGATTTTTTTTTTTTTAATGCGTTTGCCTGTGAATCACATGGGCTGCTATTTCTGAGGCTTCCAGCTCTTGTGGGGTTGCGTCAAAGTGTACCGTTGTGGGTAAGTATTTTTAATCCTGGGGAAAATAGTGACATTGAATTGTAAGGACCTGTGTGCTGTTTAATTGCACAAAGCGATTTAGTCACACCGAACAATATAATGGTTTCATCACCCAACTTGCAGCCGCGCCTGTGTTGCGGTGGGAGAGCGTCAGGGTAAACTGGGTGGTGCCCGCTGTGCCTGAAGGCCAAACTCGACATGACAAGGGGACAGCCTTCCCCAACCTGGTGCCCTCCAGATGTGTGGGACTATAAATCCCATCATTCCTAGCCAGCACAACCAGGTTGGGGAAGGCTGTGGGAGTTCATTGTCCCCCCCCCCTCGAATGCTTTGCTTGTTTCATTTTTAATGCCTCCCACCAACGCTTTGCCACCAAATACGCAGGGACCCTGTATCCTTGTGCCTGGGGAGAGAAGAACAATTTGGTGAGGGCGATTTAGATCTGGAAAACTGTCAGAGGAGAAACGGTAGAGGGGCCCCTCCTTCCCTCCTTCCCTCCCTGCCCCTTCTTCAGCTCAGACTGCCATCCTGCCAGGGCTAGAGCTGGCTGGAATCGTTCCTGCACCTTCACAGGTGGGAGGTGGGAGAAAGAACAGCCAAGGTGGCAGCATGGTCCTGCTCAAGCTGAGATTTGCTCTGGGCCACAACTCAGGTGAGGAGGCACAACACGGGCCGGGTGACTGGTGCCTCCTCCACACGAGACGTTTAATGAGCCTTGAAGGCTCATTATAAATTTTACCTCCACACCAGCGGAGCGCAAAACGGGCGTACAGGCGCGTTATCTCCCCGATAATGCGCATTTCCGAATGCGCGTTAAATAGCGACTTTTATTTTGCTCCGGCCGTTAAAGCGCATTTTCGCGGTGTGAACAAGCGATTATGCGCGTTAACTTCTTGTAAAGTGCTTTTTGGACATCAATTAATGCGCTTCGCCACCTCTCGCCGCCTCCCGTGCAGAGGGATTAGGAGTAAATGCGCCTCCGCGATAATGCGCATAATCACCGAACCGGTGCAAAAGCGCATCCTTGTGGAGGGGGCCTGGATCAGCCGGGGCTGTTGTAATTCCCTTGGCCACCCCCCCCCCCAAATACCAGCTCAGGGCTGGGAGTGAGTTCAGGACCACGAAGAACAGCTCTGCAGCAAGAGGGCAGACAAATTACCCCATCTCTGACTGGGAGCAACTGGCAGGTATTTATCGTCAGGCCAGCAGGGTCTTTCTGGAAGCTCCACCCCTTCAAGGGTTGCATCTGACTCTTAAAGGGTCAGTGAGCTTTACAGAGTGAAGGTTGGAGAAGCCAGCTGGGGACTGCTCCTCAGGGTTTCCCTGTTCACTAGAGGAGTCCAAGGTCCACTCCTCAGAGCCAGGGGGCAGTGGTCCCTCAGAGTCCTGGAGTTTGCATGGATAGGGTATGAAATCTGAGGCAGTGGGTTCCAGTTTAGGAAGTGCCGGTGCTCTCTGCCTCTGAAGAGCAGCACTCTGACTCCTCCAGTGAGAAGGGAGACCCTGAGGAGCATTCCTCAGCCAGGTCCTCACTCCCCAGACATTCACCACCCAGAAGAAGTCAACAATGATGGGAAATAGCACTGGTCCTTTAAAAAGCAGCTGCCATGCTTGAGGAGGTGGCACTCCCAGAAAGGCTTTCCTGGCCTGGCTATAAAACACTATGGTTGCATTCGGACAACACATTAGTCAATGGTGGGTTGAGTAGCCAACTCACAGTTGGTTATTTTGTGGGTACTCCCTACACAACATATTCCTACACAACTGTGGGTGGTTGGGGCTGGTGTTGAGTGGACTAATAGTCAACCCAGCATTTGACTGACACAGCCCCCGCCCCTCTCCCCACCCTCCCTCCTCCCTCAGTCCTCCCAGTTCTATCCCAGCAGCCTCTGCAAGTTGCACCAGTTGTAGCAGAGTGGCAGCCGCCACTTTGGTTGCTCTTGCCGCCTGCCTCTATGGGCTTGTGTTTTAACCCACTCACCACATGCCATTAACACACTCATGCCTCCATACAACACTTTAAACAACTGGCTTCGAGCTAAACAACTTGCAAGCCAATTGTTTCTCTCAGGCTGAATTCGGACAACACGATAGTCAGTGGTGGGGTAATAATCAACTTTACAGTTGTTCATTTAGGGGGTACTCCCCACACAACATGGTAATAAATAATCAACTGTGGTGTGGATTAGATCAGCGCTGAGTTGACTATGGCAGAATTCAGATGACATGATAGCCAATACAACTGATGATTGTTTCCCCACCCCCAGTTGCTTATTGTGTCGTCCGAATGCAGCCACTACCAGTTGCTCTAAGCCAGTGCTGAGGTAACAAGAGACCACAGGGCTTGAGTCAAGCGTCAAGGTTCTCAACCTGTTCTACACCAGAACTGTGTCAGCTGTCTCCTGACCCCATGTCACCTTGCTTGGGCTGTTGCCCACTAGGGCTGATAGAATTTGCAACGGAACAGGACAGGAACCCACAGCTATGGAATATTGTGCGATTACCTTTGCTGAATACATACCTTTCCCTACAATTTCTGCTGAGGACGTCATTGCTCTGGAGTTGGCCTGTTCATATTTCCTACAGTACCGGGACCTAGGACAATTGTTTCATTTGCCCAAAGGTAGAGCTGATCCATCTTTAATACTGAGTTTCCTATGTGTAAAATGGGAATATTAATGTCCAACTTGATAGGGATTGTCTTGTGGAGGATAAGTGGATGTAAGTTCAGCATTTCTCAGTAAAGGAATGTTTTCTATTGCATGTTGCAACTTACCGAATCCTTCCATTTAAGCTGAATTTGAGCAACCCGTCGTTCTCCTGGAGTGTAAACACACAGGGAAGTGTGTAATATCTGGAATCCTCTTTAACCAAAACGTTATTCGAGAAGGAAGCCTTGCTGTGCCTCAACTTTCTTCAATTTCTACTTGAATTTCAATTAGTGGAAATTAATTAAATCTAATTTCATCTACTTGAGTGAAATGCAATATCTTTGAATATAATAGTTTGTCCAAGGAGACGCAACCCATTTAATTAAAAAATGCTAAAAAGGAAGTGAGTTTCAAAGAGTGACGTAAAAGGACGCACAGTCTCATTTTACTGATTGGGAATGGAGGTCTGGAAGCCACAGAGCATTTGCCTCAGAAGCTGGCCTAGAGGGCTTTTTTGGAAAATGTCTACACATCCTTGCAAGTCGCCACTGGGCACAACTCACGTGGTTGATGCAATGCATGTTCCAAAATCTATGGCGGATAACTGTAGCGGGAGACAGCTAGACAGGGGTGAGCAGAAGGTAGATTGGAATCTATCGTGTCAAGGACAAAAATCTACTTTGGTTGAAAGGCAATTCTGTTGTATTGAGCATAATCCACCTGTATTTTCTAAGACTGAGAGCAATTCTTCAGCTGGAAGGAGTTTCAACACAGCTTCAGTTTCGGCATCTCAACATGTCCACTGTCAGCCAATCTAGACCGGGATGGGGGTGGGGGCAGAACCTCTTTTGCCCTGGGGGCTGAATTCCATTTCAGAGGAACTCTTGCAGGTTGCATTCCGGGGGTGGCTGGGGCCTAGACAAAAGCAATGGGGCCAAAGTTAGGCTGACCATATGAAAAGGAGGACAGGGCTCATGTAACTTTAACAGTTGTAGAGAAAAGGGAATTTCAGCCGGTGTTATTTGTATGCAATTAGTTCCTGGTGAAATTCCCTCTTCATCACCACAGTTAAAGTTGCAGGCACTATACTAGAGTGACCATATACAAAAGAAGGCAGGGCCCCTGCAACTTTAACTGTTGTGATGAAGAGGGAATATCACCAGGGACTAATTGCATACAAATGACACTGGCTGAAATTCCCTTTTCTCTACATCTGTTAAAGTTACATGAACCCTGTCCTCCTTTTCATATGGTCAGCCTAGGGCCAAAGTACCAAAAATAGCAGCCTAAAGCTTCTACTGTTGGTAATGGAAAGTTCAGGTTTGTAGTTTGGGGGTGCTGTTAAATCCATCACTGTTGTTGGAGGCCCAAGTGGCTGCAGCAGATAGGAGTGCCTTTTACCAGCTGCCTGGTTCGCCAGCTATGGTCTCTCCTGGACAGAGACAGGCGTTAGTAAGCTCAAGGCTGGATTACTGCAATGCGCTCTATGTGGGGCTGCCCTTAAAGCTGTTCCAGCATGCAACTCCTTTGCTGAGGGAACTGCACTGGCTGCCTATTCACTACCAGGCCAGGTTTAAGGTTTTGGTACTAGTGTACAAAGCCCTAAACAACTTGGGACCAGGATACCTGTGAGAGTGCCTTCTCCTGGTGGTTCCACATGGACCTATGTTCCAATTGGAGTCTACCAAGAAGAGCCTTCAGTGTGGTGGCCCCCATCCTATGGAATTCCCTGCCTTAAGAGGTCAGGCAAGTGCCAACATTGTATTGCATCTGGCGCCTCTTTAAAAACATTGTTGTTTCAGGAAGCTTTCCCTGAATGACCAGCTGAGTTTTATTAGAACTTTGTACTTTTAAAAATGTAATTTTTAATATGATGTTTTTATTCTTGCATTCTATTTTTGTCCACTGCTCTGAAATCTTTGGTTGCAGAGGGGGGTATATAAATATTGTAAATAAATAAATAAATATCACATTTCAAGCTCGTAGAATGAGGAAAAAACTTGCACAACTCCAGGAAATCACCCAATGATCATTGGGAGAAGGCAGGGGGCGGGGCCTTCTCTGGAACCTTGGACAGATCTCCAGAAGGCCAAATTTGGCCCTTGGGCTTGAGGTGCCACACCCCTGATCTACACAGTCCCTGTTTGCTCAGCCTAGGTCCCTTGCTGGTTTGCACAGAGGGATCCAGGAGGGAGTGCCACATCTTGAACTATGTTGGGATTAAATAAACGGGCAGTGCCTGTCTGAAATAATAAAAAGCTTGGCTTAGGGCGCACCATCATTTTTACAGCCTCCGTTTCCCCGGACTATGCCAGCATTCAGCTTTTGCGTTCGCTTTTGCTGCAGTGTTCATGGCGCACAACAAGGAATTCCAAGCGGAATAATGACTGGAGCTCCGGTTCCTCCTGTGTTAGAAGAAAAGCTGTTTTTCCTCCCACAAATAATGCTCATGAATGAATAGTCCACTGGAAACAAATGGATGGGAACTGCAAATACTTTCTGCACGTGCGGCGTTCTGGATCCAGTAGGTGGCGCTCTTCTTTAACGTTTCCTCCGGAGTTGCCTTGCTCCACTGCCGGCAGGTGAGCGCCCTGTGGCTTGCTGCTTCCCCCCCCCCCCCCCCCATTGGTGACTGGTGGTGGCTGAGACATAATGTAATCTCCAACTCAACAGGCTCTGGAATGAGCGCCGAGTCCGGCGCCGGCCCTTGTGAGAAGTTTGTTGTCTTCAGAATAGCTGAATGGTGCCAGAGATGGATGGTTTTCCTCTGGAGATGCCCTCTAACTTCAAGCATCCCCCTGCTCTACGGAAAATGGGAACATGCCTTCTGCTAAGAGAAGTAGGCTACTGGCAGCTTGCACCGATGCGTTCTGCGATTCACAAACCCCACACAAATATGTGAACTGATCATGGGTATCTCAGATGTAAAAGCAAACTGCTAGCCTTTAAGGAGGCAGAGAGGTGGGCAGTGCATGGTAAAAGCTCGGGTCTTCTATGGATGATTTCCTCCTCCTCCTGCCACCAAAAAAACAAGTCCTTATGGGTTGTGATGGATATGGACGTGTTCCTTCCTGGTGGCGAATGTGAGGAAGGCTTTATACATCCGTGAGTGTGTGCTTGTGTGTGTGTTTAAATTACATTTGTGTCCTGCCTGCAGCAAGTCTTGAACTCAGGGCCTAAGGGAAGTGAGTGAGAGCGATTCAGATGATGGGCTGCCACACCAGCAAGGAAGCCTGTTACCTGCAATAGGCCAGAGCAGGTCATGTGATGATACCCAATCCCCAGAAAGGCTCTTCCGGTCAGGCTTGCTTGCTGGTTCTGCTTTTACTGGCTAGAGATCACCTTGGCCTTATCTTCAACAGCCAAGCCCAGCACATTCATTGGCTTGTTCCATCTTATTCTCACAGCGACCCAGCGAGAGAGTTAAGCTCAGAAATGGTGACTTGGCCTTGGGAGAGCCACCCTGCCTGAAATGCCTGGCTCTGAGAGGGTCCTTCCTCAAAGCCAGGCACTAACTATAGAGGTGGCCAAGTTTGTTGGATGCCCAGTTATTTTGGGGTGGTTGTGAGGAGCCCCAAAAGGGTCTCTCCAAGCTGGGAGAGTGGGCATCCAAATGGCAGATGTGGTTCAATGGAAGCAAGCATGAAGTGATGCATGTTGGGGCAACCCCCCCCCCCCCCCAACTTCAAGTGTAACCTGATGGGATCTGAGCTGGTGGTGACCAACCAAGGGGTAGAGGTGGACAGCTCGATGAAAATGTCAATTCAGTGTGGTGCAGCTGTAAAGAAGCTTGTAAAAAAGGAGGCTCAGGGGAGACATGATAGAGGTGTACAAAATTATGCCTGGTGTGGAGAATGCAGACAGAGACACCTTTTTCTCCCTCTCCCATAATACTAGAACCCAATGGGGTCATCCCATGAAGCTGATGGGTGGAGACAGATGAAAGGAAGTACTTCTTCACAGAGTACATAGTTAAAGTATGGAATTCACTATCACAAGTTGTGGTGATGGCCAACAATTTGGATGGCTTTAAAAGGGGGTTGGATGAATTCCTGGAGGAGAAGGTGGTCAATGGCTACTAGCCCTGATGGCTATGTGCTACCTCTGGTATCAGAGGCAGTAAGCTTATATGCACCAGTTGCTGGGGAACATGGGCGGGAGGGTGCTGTTGCATGGTGTCCTGCTTGTGGGTCTCTGGTTGACAGCTGGTTGGCCATTGTGTGAACAGAGTGCTGGACCCTTGTTCTGATCCACCACGGCTCTTTGCCTTATGTTCTTACGTTCTTAGAGAAGTGCTGCAGCCAATCTCCTGGGACATCATGTCTTCAGAAGAGTCATGTGTCCTCTGTTAGTTATGGGAAACAGAGAACCACCTGGTGACTGTTCTGGACATGATTTGTCCTGGGAGATCATCTGCAACACAGGAGATCTCCTGGAACATCTCAATGCATGGCTCTGAGGAAGGACCTCCTCAGAGCCAGGCATTTGAGTCTGGATGGCTCTCTGAAGAGCTATGCCAGCTGCTTTTGTGGCCAGCGTGGCTCTCCAGAGAGCCCAATCTCCCTCCAGCTCACTCTAAGAGGGGTATTAGAATGAACCAGAGGATGGACTGCTCCTCCAGAGAGCCTGCCAAATGCTCTCTGGCTGCGGCATTTGATGCAGCAGGTAAGCAGGGTTGGCAGGACCCTGTGGAGGACCTGCTAGTGCTGCAGCCCTGCTCCAGAAATTGGGTAGTGAGAGCCCTTCAGGGGGAGGGCGGAGTGCAGCATTCACAGCTCCTCCTGGCCTGCCACCTGAAGGGGGGGGGAATTCATTCTGCCTCATGGGAAGGCAGACCGTCCTCAGAAGGTTGAGTGCTTCACTGGGTACCAAATTCCATGAGCAACATTCAATACTACGGAGCCTCTGCTCATTTCCTTGCCCCCGTTGAACCCACTTTGAGCACAGCAGGGAGCTCGCGCTTCCTAGAACAACTCTGGACATGAGCCCATGTTTCTGGTATATGGTAAGTCAGTGGAGCTCACTTGTTTCTTGAGCTCCATGGACCTGACCTGTTCCAGAAAGAAGCATTTGGCTCATTTCAGATTTTCTGAGGAACTGTTAGCTTCCCATTGGCTTCATCCCTGTGCATGCAGAATCGCAGAATGCCCCCCCTCCCACCACTCTCAATCCTTAGTGGAGGTTTCGAGAATAGAGGGCCAGAGTTCTAAGTGAAGGGCCACACCCGGTGTCTCAAAACTCCTGCATCCTAATGCATCCAAGAATAGGCCTTTTGGGACAGTCACTGAGAAGGATATCCTGGCAGCCTGGAAGAATTCCAGGAGGTAGGTAACCCTAGAGTGAATAGCTTCAGATCCAATTTCCGTTCCTTGTCTTTTCAGCAAGAACCACTTTTCAGTCTAAACCCCACTGCTGAAGCGGCACAGGGAGCTACATTTCCAATTTCATACCTCATTTCACCTGGATTCCTTTTTTCAGGGCAACTTTCTCCTCTTTGGTTACGTACGTGTAAACCACAGTTATCTCTATCAAATTCCGCTAGTGTTACAACCCAGGGGAGGCACGTGGATCTGCAACACGGCTTTTCGGAGTGCATATTTCACTTCTGATGAATGAAGGCGTTGTTGGGCTGAGAGCTACCAAAAAGGCTGTAGAGTCCAAAGCCGAGTCTTCTTCGAAAGAAAGACCCCAGACCCAACTGGAGGTCCTGGACTCTCCCCCTCTTTCTAGTCCCCGTGCCCAGGTGGGTCAGTGCTGGGACAGCCTTCTTCCTGGGCGTAATCATGAGGACCTTTAAGTGGGAGGGAGGTGGAGGAGGAACTGTCCCCTCCCCACAGATGATCACTGCTGAGGTAGATGTTGTGATTAATAATGGTCACCTGGCATTTTAGGTTTTTTTTTAAACTTCTCGATTGGGCGGATTAGAAATCTACTAACTAAATAATATTACAACGCTGATGCCTTCCAGATGTTTTTGACTTCAAGTTCCATCAGCCCCAGTTGGCATGTCTAATGGTCAGGAATGCTGGGAGTTGTAGTCCAAAACATTTGAGGGGGGCACCAGGTCAGGGAAGGTTATGTCAGGCGATGCAAGAGGCAGAGTCTACACAGCTTTATATTTTCCCAGCTTTTTTCAGCCTAAATGGTGCTGAAAAGCCGAACAGCCTGGGAAAATAGCAGTGCGTTGCTCTTCCATTCTGGCTGAGCCACGAACCCACAGGGTGCTTCCTGAGGCCTGCAGTGGCCATGCTCTTCAGGAGTAACCATCCAGCAGTGGGAGCAATGTGCAGGATCCGGGGACAATGTGCAGGATCCGGACTGCAATGCTTAGATCAGGTCCTGCAAACCCTTGGGGAGCTCCCGTTGCTCCATCAAGGTCCATAACTGAGCCCTTCTGTCTCCAAGTGTTGGGTGCTGGAGTACTGAGACCTCCTGGGTGCAGTGGAGGCTGGTGGCTCCACTGCCAGCAGGGCAGTGAATCCACTCAGGCTTTCAGTCAGAACTATAAAGGAGCTGTCCAAGGTGCCACCAGCCTCCACTGCCTGGATAGATGATCCTTCTCAGAAGTGCAATCATAAGATCACAAGGGCTTCCAACTCTGCTTTAGCTCTGGGCCTTCTAAAGAGCACCTACACAATGAACGGCACAACCCTATGCACGTTCAGGCAGAAAAAAGTCCTCCAACTGCCCCATAGTGGCTGGGGCATGCTGGGAGTTGCAGGAGTTTCCGCCCTTGTCCAAACAGGCCTAGGATTGCACCCTAAAACACCCTGCATGAATCCAGGAAGATGCTGCCTGGGGACCAGTTGGCTGACATCTTCTCTCTTGACTACTGCATCCAATGGCTGTAGTCAATGCCCTGAAGGCCTCTTCCAGAGGAGGAGGAGGAGCTGTGTGTGCATCAAAAGCTTGCCTATTGACTGCACTCATGCAGAAAACCTGATGGCCACCAACAGGTTGGGAAAGAGTCTGGAGAGATCACATCATAGGATCATAGAATAGTAGAGTTGGAAGGGGCTTATAAGGCCATTGAGTCCAACCCCCTGCTCAGTGCAGGAATCCACCTTAAAGCGTCCCTGAGAGCCTTCAAGCCTCTAGTGTGGGAGAGCCCACCACCTCCCTAGGTCATTGGTTCCATTGTTGTATCACTCTAACAGTCAGGAAATTTTTCCTGATGTCCAGACGGAACCTGGCTTCTTGAATCTTGAGCCCATTATTCCGCATCCTGCACCCTGAGATGATAGAGAACAGGTCTCGGCCCTGCTATGTGCGACAACCTTTCAAGTATTGGAAGAGTGCTATCCTGTCTCCATATCTGTGTGGTCTGCAGACGCACGTGCATAATTCAAGTTCTGTGCCCCTTGTCAAAATTCTCTGTTTCCAGAATATTTTCTTTTAGTTCATCGAAAAATATTTTGAAGCCATCTTTAAGTGTCGAATCCTTAAGAATAGGATGCATTAAAAATAAAAAACCTGGCATGTGCTTTGTCTATTGGAATATTTTGATTTTCTGCAGCTGTGCAATGAAGTTGTACTATCCTAAATAGTCTGACTGTTAACTTTTTTTGTGCTCTGAGAAATGGTTGGCATGTTTACTCAGCTGGGGATCTGTTGAAAGGATAGGTAATGACATGCCCCCTATGTCTGAGGTAGGGTTTGCTGTGTGTAGACATCTGTACGCAAGCTCAGGGTTCTATATTTCCAGATGTGCACATCTGTAGGTACAGTCCCTGTGCTCCTTCCCTCTCTAGTGCAGGAACCGCCAGGCCATCCAGAGTAGAGTCTAGAAGTGGCTTCTTAAGAGCAAAACCAGTGACTTTTTATGCTCTTATCTATTCATAGAAAAACGACCTCCCACTCCCCATTTTATTGGACCGAAACAGCCATATTTCTCAGACCCTCGGAATTAAAAATGTGTGCTTTCTCTTCTCTGTGCTTCATTAATTCTGCTTCCCAGAGTCTCATGCTGCGTTAACCATATCCCAGGGTTGTCAACCAGTTAACATATCCTTAGTGAATTCCATCTTCTGCTCTTTTGCCAATTAAATAGTCGATTATTCCATTTGCAGATGACCAAAATGTCAGTTCGCGCGTAGGTGTAGTGGAATTTATATATTGTAGTGGGTAGAGTTGAAAAGAATTTATTGTGCCTTGTCGGTGTGACTAGGTCTGTATGGTTGTGTTGTGAGATAACTATGAGTAATGGGATATATTCTTGGAAATGGAAGGAGGCTGTCACGAAGGCATTGGCCAAGTGTCGGAAGCAGCAGCATGGAGCTTAATTTAGCAGGGATAACTCCATCAAGGCATTACTGGTATCGGTGGCAGAGCTGGTTACATTGATAAAAATGGGAATGGTGGTATGAGCAGATCCTAAACTGAGGATGAGGTCATTGGCATCCCGAGGGCTATAAAAGGCCAGGGTTCCATCAGTTAGGGTGAGAGATGCTAGAAGAATGAGAAACCCGCCATACATCCTCAGGCTGGCTTCATGCATCATGCCTTCCATTTAAGTAAATATGAAACTTTGGTGTTGACAGTTTGAGAGGAATCTAAGTTTCACTATGTTGTCAGTATGCTTGCTACTATCTTCATGGTACATCTAGGGAGTATTACTTGTGTGTATTTAAGAATATTTGTGATCTGCCTCATCTTAACTGAAGCTTGTTATTCCCCTAGACTGTTCGAGCAATAAAGATGTATTCTTTGATACCATATTTATGTTTTCTGGCTTGAGAGAAGTTTCAGAGACCATGAGCCCTGTGCTTTAATTCTTGATGTCCGTAACACTCCACAGGACTCATAAATCTATCATAGAGGGAGGTCTGTCCTTTAAAACCGTTGTGTTCTCTCTTGATCTAGTGAATCTCAGATACACCCATTCAAATTTGGGAAACAAGATAGTTGGACTAAGACCTCCATCACACCTAATTTCCTCCCTTATATACCTCCACGTGTTTTTTACCTCTGATGCAGAAGCGCGTCAAGCTTATGTTCCCTTTCACCTGAATAGCGGCTCTTTCACTCCTTCGCTCCTTTGCTCTTCCACTCCGCTCCGCTCCACCCCTCCCCTTCTCTTTCTCCCTCCAGTCAGGTCCTGCCAGATGAGCACTTCAACCAGACCTCCTTTCTGCCGGGCATAAATGTAATAACCCTTTAGTCTGGCTCTTAGGGGGCATCGAGGGAGTACAATCCTGTCTGTGCAGAGATTCAGGCCTTGTATGATTTTAAAAAACATTTTGAACCTGGAATGCAAGGTTTGGGTTTTATATTGCGGCTTGGCCCTGCCAGGACCTGATGTTACCCATTCAAGCCCCCAGTTCCTTTAAAACTTCATGGAGACTTAGGGCGCATTACATGCTCTTAGGGAAAATAATCCAGACTTTTAGCATTGTAGGAAAGTCTGGGGAAAAGGTTGGGTGTCAGCAAGATAGGCACGGCGTCATGTGAGTACTGTGCTGAAAATCCACACACCAGGTATGGCAAGAGTGCGCTCGATCGCTGGTGTGATGGAGCTCAGAGTGAGAAGCAGTTACTCATCTCATTGGCTAAACTAGATGGGATATCTCAAAAGGCACCTCTGCATGGTGGGGTGGGGATTTGGATTACGGTCATGGCAGAGGAAGGCAGGTTTTTTTTTCTTTGTTTTTTGCTCCTGTGCTGATCCAATGACTGGAAATGCTTCCCCCAAAGCTGCTATTGCCCATGGAGGGAAACATAAGTGGGCTTAAGGTCTGAAGTCCACCCCCTCCCACCATGGCTAACAGCAGCATTGAGCGGTGGGAGTTGGAATTTGGATCGAGGCCACAGCATGGGGACAAAGGGGTACACCACACTCCCCCTGCATCCTGGATCTCATCCAAATCTGGCCCTAGGCTGCTTTTTGAGAATCAGGTAGGCATCTGGAGCTCCCACACCATGCGTAGTTTAGTCATAGAATCCTAGAACAGTAGAGTTGGAAGGGGCCTCTAAGGCCATCGAGTCCAACCCCCTGTTCAATGCAGGAATCCCCCTTAAAGCATCCCTGAGAGATGGTTGTCCAGCTGCCTCTTGAAGGCCTCTAGTGTGGGAGAGCCCACCACCTCCCTAGGTCATTGGTTCTGTTGTTGTACTGCTCTAACAGTCAGGAAGTTTTTCCTGATGTCCAGCCGGAATCTGGCTTCCTGTCACTTGAGCCCATTATTCCGTGTCCTGGGGGGAATCTACACAATTGTTTGTTATGTTTCGAAATCTAGATTACAATGATGCAAATTGCTACGTTTTAAAATGTAACATGCCACATTTAGTTGTCCTAACCGTTTTAGACTATCCTTTCTCCTGTTTTCAGTTCGTTTAGTAAGGGCACGCTCACTCTTTTCTTCGTGTCTTCCTGCAACGCTACTTCTTCCTCCCATTCTTGTCACGCTCACTTCCTCCTTCTGCCCCCTTCTTCCTTTCAGTTCCTTTCACTTTTGATTTTATTATTGAAGCATTTGGGAGCCGGAACAAAAGGCCACGCCCCCACGACTGCGATTGGATACTGGAGGTTTGATTTCAGCAACTATGAAACGGTAAGTAAGGACACGTTACTCTTTATAGAATGATTTATTTAATGGAAAAAACGTAATAAAACAAATGAAACCGGTGCAAAAAATTGCTGCTATAAAACATAACAGGACTAGCGTCCTGTTCCCCAACGCATCCTCGAAACCAAACCTAAACGTAACAAAGCTTCAGTGTAGATTCCTCCCTGCACTCTGGGATGATCGAGAAGAGATCGTGGCCTAGGCAAGAGATTCCTTGTGCGGTGCCGTGCGGCTTGTGGCTCACTGGTATTTCTGAAGCCTGGTGGACCATGCTTGAGTAAAGAAGTCATGGCGAAGTCGTAGTAGCTCCAGAAGATGTCCTGGCCCGGGATTAAAACCTGGGAGGAGCAGCAAGGGGGCTGGGAGAGATGCCTTCACCCTAAGGAGGAACGTCACGCTTGGTTTCCCTGCCTTGCATTTTTGCTGGACCTGACTTCCCTGTTGACGGGCAGCCAAGATGGATGGATTTAAGGAACTCCATCCTGCTCAGTCACCTGGGGGCTGTCTTGACGATGGCACATTGGTGCTGCGAGCTCCCAAAACCCCAAAGTTTTGCTCCTGCGGGATTGTGCCATGTCATCCCCACGTGCAAGAGTGAGAGTGGGGTTTATATGGATCATCGGGGGGGGGGAGCCGCCGGTGCTGCCGCTGCCTGCCCCTCCCTGGCTTTGCGAAGAACTTCCCTCCAGTGAAAGAAAGACTCTTCTCCCCACTCCAGAGACAGCGCAGAGGTGTTCCAGCAGCCATTCTGCTCTTTGGCCCGCCGGACCACCTCCTACCACCTGCTTGGGCAGATGGCGACCCCAAGTGCAGCGACAAACAGCGATGTGCCATCCTCGCCACACTCTGGACAAAAAAGTCAAGGTAAGTCCCCAGCGTTTTGGCGTCAGCACTTTCAGGGGGAAGCCCCAGGATGCCTGCCGGTGGGTTCGGCGTCATATAATCAATGCTGTGCCACCGTGCACCCACCCGGGGCTTTCATCACCTACAGACAGCCCCCCTGGGAAAGCTAAGGGACAGTAACCATGCAGCTGTGATGGGGGCACCTCGCTGATAGAATTGTGCACCTCTGGACTCGTGGCTCAAGCAGAGCCTGTGTGCTCTCTGCCCCTTGACGGATTTAGCCAACCTGGCATAGCTTTTTGACCCCTAACCTATAAACCTGACTGGAAAGCATAGGGAAATTCCCTCCCCTTCAGTGGGGCAGAGTGTGGTTGAAAGGGACAATGGCTGAGTTCGGACAACATGATAATCAATGGGGGTGGGGGAAACAACTGTCAGTTGTGTTGCTTATTGTGTAGTGTGGAGGGCAACACACAACGCACACACAACTGACGGCACACTATTTTGGGCAATTAAACAACAGAGAAAAACAATGGGCTTGCACGTTGTTTATCCCAAATTCCATTGTTTAAAGTATTGTGTGGAGGGACACCCCCCCCTCCGTGTACTATTCCATTTGGTCATAGAGTTCGCTGGCCGGAGCAGCCAACCCCCCCCGGCTGCTCCGATATAGCCGGCAGAACTTGCAGTGCATCATGGGATATGGCCGGAGGACTGAGGGAGGCGGGAGGGAGGAGACGCTGCAGCCCAGAAGGATGCTGGGACTTTCAGCTGCACAACGGGGGGAGGGGCAGCATGTACTCTATTTCCTCCTCCATTGCCTAGTGTCATCCGAATTCACGCAATGGCTGGTTTCCGATGACATGATAATCAACGGAGGGTGGAAGAGGCAACCATCAGTTGTGTTGCTTATTGTGTCATGTGTCGGGCAACACACAACGCACACACAACTGACGGTACGCTATTAAGCAATGGGGGGAAACAATGGGTTGCTCTGGTGTTTTTCGAAGCCCCATTGCTTATTATGAGGCCGGGACTTTCAGCCACGTGATGTGGGGAGGGGCAACATGTCGTGTGGGGAGTACCCCCTGCTTAGTGTACTATGAGTACGTTATCCCCCCTCCCTTGCCTAAAGTGTCATCCGAAATCAGCCAATGTGTTGTTAAGGAGCCCGCTTAATACCTTTTACTTGCTCAACTAATTCCCAAGGGCCACTCTCACGCTTCCTCGAACACTGGAGCGGACCAGCTCTGCTTTTCTCCCTTGCTGTGTGTGAAATGGGGCCTTTGCAGAAGACCTGGAGTGGCCGGTTGCAGACTCGAGTCTTCAGAAATCTTCCAAGCAAGCCGATTCCCATCCGCTCAGGAAACCTGGAGCAGTTGCAATACACGCTTCGTTAATTATTTTGCTTTCCCCTCTTTAGCAGGTCAGGAGTGCTTGGCAGTGGGAATAAACTCCGACGCTCTGGAAATGGGGATTGGCTTAATTGGAGGAAGGAGAGGAGGACAAGGAGCCAAACACTGCCTGAAGTTACAGGGTGTAGGCTTGGAAATGTCTTGCAACAGGGCCGGGGAGCTGAGATTTCTTTCTTTCAGAAAGGATGAAGTGCATATGAACTGCCTTGCAGGAACAGGCCAAAGGCCCATCACAGCTGTCTAGTGAGCACGGGCTAACCCGGTAACCCCAGGAAGCTCTTGTTAATTTCTTTACTGTACTTTTAAACTGCCCAATAAAATCTCTGGGTGATGGACTAAAACATAACACAAACTGTAACACAAGCACACACACACACACACAAATAAAAACAGCCAGAAAAAATCAAGATAAAACTAGTACCAAAGTATAAAACAATCTCAGTAAATGGAACGTAATTAATACCAGGAGCAGAATAAAAAGCTAAACGGACTAAAACAGTTCTTAAAATGCCTGGGAGAATAAAGCTGTATTTTTATTCTCCCAGGTTCCTGGCAATGGAAAGACCATAGACACCAGGCGAGCCTCTGCACTCATTTGTATCCGGTCATGCTAAGCAGGGCTCCTGCAGCTTTAACTGTTGTGATGAAGAGGGAATTTCACCAGGTGCTGCATAAAAATGTCCCTTGTTGAAATTCCTTTTGCTACACAACTGCTAAAAATACAGGAGCCCGGTCCTTCTTTCCATATGGTCACCCTAGATATTCTAAAAAGCCCAGCCCTCATTTGTGTCTGGTCACTCTAGTATAGCTCCTGCAGCTTTAACTGTTGTGATGAAGAAGGAATTTCACCAGGTGCTGCATGCATACAAATGACACCTACCAAAATTCCCTTTTCTGTGCAACTGTTAAAGATACAGGAGCCCTGTCCTCCTTTTCATATGGCCACCCTAAACATATTAAACTAGGCTGACCAGATAAAATCCAGGTCAGGGCTCATGTAACTTTAACAGTTGTAGAGAAAAGGGAATTTCAGCCAGGTGAAGGCACTATACTAGAGTGACCCTATACAAAAGAAGGGAGGGCCCCTGCAACTTTAACTGTTGTGATGAAAAGGGAATTTCACCAGGAACTAATTTCATATAAATGACACTGGCTGAAATTCCCTTTTCTCTACAACTGTTAAAGTTACATGAGCCTTGACCTTGCTGGCGGGCCCTGTGTGTGTGTGTGGGCCCCTGGTAGTTGCCCTCAGCTATTATTATTATTATTATTATTATTATTATTATTATTATTATTAAATGGAGAATCATTCCAAAGCAGAGTGTCAGGGGTGCCGCAGATACAAGCCATGGGGTCTTTTATCATATTTGGTATTGATTGTCTGTCTCATACTAAAAGCTTAGCATAAGTAACAATGAATTATGCGCATGTGCCCACACAGATGCGTGCATTAAAATTCCATTTAAGATCACTTGAAAGTTAAAATAGCAAATAACACGAACCGCAGCCTTTTGCTAGAACCACCCCAGCCTTTCAAAGCCAGCGCAGCATGGTACTCTTCTGCATGTTTACTTGGAAGTATGTCTTATTGAGTGCAATGGGACTTGCTCCCTAGTAAATCGGTTTGGGGTTGTCTTAGTCTGCAGTCCTGAACCCACTTTCCTGGGGCAAAGCCCCACTGAACTGATGCCCCTTCCTGTTGCCCTTGGGCGCGTGGGTATAGTTCAATCGCACCCCCAAATTCTTAAACTCTGAAATGCCTCTCCTAAGACTGAGATGCTGGCTGTAAGAGCTTTAAGGTAAATATATTAGCATTTTGCCTCCGCCCCTTTTGCCTTCAGCCCCTCCCACCAGTAGACGCCAGCCCCCGAGAGCGTCTCCAGAATGAAATTCGGCCCTCAGGTTCTGCACCCTTGCGTTACAGAGAGCCTTTGCAATAGGGGTGGGCGAGTTGTGGCCCTCGGTCTAACTTCATGTGGGTGGCAGGAAGGAAACAAAGAAAGGGGGTGTGGGGAAAAGAGAGAGAGAAAAGAGGGTGGCAGAGAGAAAAAAAGGGGGTGCCTCCCCCACTTTTCTCTCTGTCCTTCACAGGCATGCTGCCCTCCACAGATTGCCCACGCCCAAGGGCCTGTGGGCTCAGCAGAAAAATGAGTCCTGACGGCTGCTTTATAATGACGTGTTGCCACCAGACATTACAACGGATCACACAGTTCTGCCCTTTAGTTTTCTTTATTTACTGCATTTCTATATTGCTCAATAGTGGAACTCTCTGGGCAGTTCTCAAAAAACTAGCCTCGCCTTTCTCTGCCTCTCTGTTTCTGTCTGTCTCTTGGCACCCAGCTCTGCCTCCAGGTGGGAAATCCATTCTGGCGGCTGTTCCTTGCAACGTGGAGCTGTCCTGCGGCTGTGGCCCACGTTCCCAGCGCAATGGATGTCGTCGTGGTTGTAGCACTTCAGTCATCTTCGGGGAGCGGCTCAGAAACGACGCGGTCCCTCTGCGGAGCGCTTGTCAAGACTTTCCGTCAGCACTTCTGCGTCGCGCCAGGAAAAGAGCTCTTTACAGCCGCGCTGGTACTTTGTCATGGTTCCATTCCGTAGCTTGCGGCAGCGGGGAAAGAGGGCCAGGCAGCCGGCGCGAAGCCCTCTTCATCAGGCGCTGGCAGTTCTGTGGGTGGCAAGGAAGCTTGTGCGTACAGGAGGCAAATCGAGGCAGCGGGGAGAAGTAGGGCCCCTCGCAGAAATCCCTGCACGTGGTGGCACTCTCCAGCCGGCAGGATACAATCTCTCTCTCTCTCTCTCTCTCTCTCTCTCTCTCTCTCTCTCTCTCTCCCACCCACCCCATATCCTCTGACTGCAAGCCAAACACAATGACATCTCTGAAGCAGAAAGAATAACACTTCTGGCCTCTCTAGAGGGAGGCCCCATGGCAGGGGCAGGGAGATGTGGGACTGGGTTTTCTGAGGAGCTTCCGGATGATGGATGTTGTAAAGGCAGCTCTACCTGGGGAATGAGCTGCCTGGAAATGGGGCAAGGTCTGTAGCTCAGTGGTAGTGCGCAGGCCTGGTACACAAAAGGTCCCAGGTTCAATGAGTGGAGGCTGGTGGCACCTTGGATAGCTCCTTTAGACTTCTGACTGAAACCCGGAGTGGATTCACTGCCCCACTGACATCGGAGTCACCAGCCTCCGCTGGGTTCATTCCCTAAAAATATCAAGGTGTGGTGAAAGACGCCTCTCACCTGTAGCCCTAGAGAGCAGCTGGGAGTCAGGATAGACAATATTAGGTACCAAAGGCCTGCTCGTCTCTGTGTCAGGTGACTCCACCTGTTTGTTTTGCAATTTATTATTTATTTATTTATTTATTCATTTATTTATTTATAAATGCATGCATTGCCTTTCAGCCCAAAATAGGCCCCTCAAAGTGACCTATAGCTAAAACTTGCAACCATGTAAAAACTTCAAATTCACACACACACACTTTAAAACAACTTAAAATGTTCTTGTAGGCTAGGTCCAGCTAAGGGCATTTTCAAAAGCGTTTATAATAATAATAATTAATTGCATTTATAGAAGGTAAAACTTCCTTCAGAAGCATTTATAGAGCGCATTTCAAGGGCTCAAAGTGCCTCCCATACATTGCGTCATCAGGGATCCTTGCCAGAGCTCAGTTCGGATGTAGGCCATGCCCTAGAAGCTTTGGCCCCGGATGTGTGCGTGTGCGTGCGTGCGTGTGTGTGCGCAGACTGAGTGAGCCCAATTTCTGAACCTGGTTGCCGCAGTGTGCCTGTGAATGTGCTTTGCTGCATCAGGCTGCAGGCACAGAGCTGATGGGCGAGCTGCAAATGTGCCACCCTGCCTAGCCTGCTGCCCACACTAAGCCTCCAAACAAGCTGATTCTTTAACATTTCATCGGCTACCTTGAAAACATGCCTAATGATTAAAAATGGGGATGGGGGGGGAGAAGGACACAATTTACCAGCACTTTAGTAATAGTTGATGTGCAACATGATCTTTCATGCACGTCTTGCAACCCCCTCCCCAGTTATACCACTAGACAAGCTTGCCCCCCCCCTCTACTGATGGGTTCTGCTTGCTTCTCCCCTCCGCCGGCTCTTCGCAGGTCTCGCCCAGTTCCCAAGCCTGCCTGCTTGACTCCTCAATGTGCCATTCCAACCCCACCATTCGCATGCTTCCCTTTCCACACAGATGCACAAAGCAGGCATTTACATGCCCACCAGCTAATTAAGCAGCCAAATGAGGGATTTTGCACATGCTGTTTAGGTAATCACATCTGGAAATTACTGCGGGGGATTATAGAGGCTGCCCTTCCTCCCCCCCCCCCCCCCCCCGTCTCTGGTGCCATAGAAACTGGGATGGTTCCGGACCCTCCATTCAAATGCTTGGCCCTCTTCCTCCAACCCTCTTCCCAAGCCACCATGTTGCCCCCCTGCTCCATCCCCAAGTCTCTTCATGCTCAAAGGAGGACGTCCATCTGCAATCATGCACACAAGCGCATGGGCTACATCCCAGCAGCTCCTGCCGCAGAGAAGATGAAAGAGCGGAATGGCAGAAGCCTCTCTTCGCTTGCCCGGCATTTGCTGCTCTCTGGAGGGGAATTAAGCCATCATTGTCATCTCTTGGATGGCAACACTCGGGCGGCCAGGACAGGGTGGGTGGGTAGCAAAATATATCCAGGGACGGAGCCCAGTGCTTCCCCCAGCTTGCCAGGGGGCGGCTGTTTCTACTTTGCACAGAGAGGAACCGTGTTTGCTGGCTTGCAAAACCTGCACCTCAGAGAGGGAACAAAAGCCCATTGAGGCCAAGCTCCCAGAAGGAGTGGACGAGGTCCTGCATACCGGAGTGGCACCGGATTTTGAACGAGGGCCGTGTTTGGGATTGAGCAAGGGCTGAATGGAGGACAGCTCACTCCATCCCACAGGAACTGGGCCACAAGCAAAGGCCTCTTCAACTACCGTATTCTCTCTCTCCCCCCCTCCCCCATAGGCATGCACAGCACATTTCATTAGGGGGTGCACCCAGGGGATTTTTCTTTTCAAAGGTGAACATTTATTGAATAATCATAAAGGGAGAGCCGGTGTGGTGAGAGCCGGTGTGGTGTAGTGGCTGACGTGTCGGACTGGGAGCCTGGAGATCCGGCTTCTAGTCCCCACTCGACCATGGAAACCCACTGGGTGACTTTGGGCCAGTCACAGGCTCTCAGCCCAACCCACCTCACAGGGTGGTTGTCGTGAGGATAAAATGGAGAGGAGGAGGAGGATTATGTACGCTGCCTTGGGCTCCTTGGAGGGAACAAGGCGGGATATAAATTCAATAAAAATAAATAAATAAATAAATAAATTATTTATTCATTTGTTTCACTGTAGACACGGATGCTCTGCTCTGCATTTGGCTTGCCTGACCACGGGAGGCTGTTGCAGGTGAGTGGGGGGGGGGATAAGGAGATGCTCCTCAAGCTCTAACGTTGGTGGGGCTCTGTAGTGACGCTGGCTGGAGGAGGAGCGGATGAGGTGATATTAGCCTTCAGGGCTCCTCCTCCTGGTCATTTTGAAGTGTGGCACCGGGCAGAGTGATTCCTTTTTGCTCCTTCTGCCAGGAGCAACGGTACACTGTCGGGGGTGGTGGCAGCGGAGCCCCCTCTGGATACCCACTCAACGGCCCCCTCAATTCGGCTCTTATTGCTTGAGGCATTAAGGTGTGCCTGGGCACCTCCGGCACCCCCAAAGTGCAAGCCTATGCCCCCCCAGCATAACCATAACAAAAGCTCTGCCGGATCCCTCCCTTTCTGATGCACTTGAGCCCCCCTCCCACCTGCAAAGGCCTCTTTAACCCCCTCCTCACTCGCACAAGCTACAAAAGCTTTGGCAGGCCCCTTCCCTCCCCATGCGCCATACCCACCCATTCGAAGACACGCCCAGAGGCCTCATGTGGTGGGTTCTGACTCTTTCAGAGGCCAGCCAGCAGTGGCGGCACCAGAATTTTTTTTTCAGAGGGGTGTTGTCCAAAAGTTCCGGGCCCTTTTTCCTAGGAGATATGCCAATTCCCACTAAGAAGCACAGACTCCATGATCTGATCCAACGCCGTCTATTAAGGCAGTCAGCTGAATGGGTGCACCTCTAGGACTCCTGCCACCAGAGGCCACACTTGGGAACATGCAAGTTCCCACTTTTATAGCATACAGTAATCATCCTATGTCATTGCCACAGACAGCGCACGCGCAAGCACAACTCAATGCATTTCAATGTGAGCCATTGCCCTTTGGTCTACTGCCAAAGACCACCAAGTTTCTCATAATTAGACTGTTACTGCTAGGACAAAATATCAGTTTGCCCTGTACTTCTGGGGAACGTTCCAGCTCCAGCCAAGGCTGAGTTAGCGACCTGTTCCTTGTTTCTATCTGCTACAGACTTAGTCTGTTCATTTGGCCTTAAGCAAGCATACCCAGCATTTTATGCTGGGAATCAGCAAAAGATGGCTCTACTTTGGCTAACGGAGCGGGGGGGGGGGGCAGCCAGAAGGCCCAGTTCGAGCGAGCCAGCAGAAGCCTGAATGGGTGGCTGGGCCGGCACCATCTCCTCAGGAGCCAGAATAATGCTGGGCCCTGATCAGCCCTGCCAGGTCCCCTGGAGCTATCCTCAAAATGGGTGGGTGGGTGAGGTTGACACGGTGTCAGCGGGTATCAGCAGACCCACGGGAGGCTGTTTCTCACCCCTGGACCAGTAACCTGGGATAAGGCTCCTCTGGGACGTTGCAATTGTCCCCTCGCCCACACTCCAATCCAAGGTTTTCTGCCCTGAGTTTCCCAGTGAATTTTATTCTTCCATTCATTCCTTTTTGCATTTCTATCCTGCCCTTTCCCCTCCTGCAAGGAACCGAAGGTGGCTTACAGAGTCCTCCTTCTGCTCCATATTTTATCCTCACAACAAGCCTGTGAAGTAGGCTAGGCTGA
Source organism: Anniella stebbinsi (assembly GCA_029215795.1). Classification (NCBI taxonomy): domain Eukaryota; kingdom Metazoa; phylum Chordata; class Lepidosauria; order Squamata; family Anniellidae; genus Anniella; species Anniella stebbinsi. Next base: position 370,530,371 of record JARDYH010000001.1, read on the forward strand.
GAGCCAGTGACTGGCCCGGAGTGAGTTTTTTTGGGGGACGTAATTTGGTGCATGCTGCTATTCTCGTATGTACAATATCTGCCTCCCAGCCCACCCAGTCATGGCACTCAGTGTGAACACGCCGTCCTCCACACCTCAACTGGGACCTGGCCTGGCAGTCTTTCCATCCGGCTGCGCTGCAGAGGTGGGAAACATTGAGCCCCTGTGCTGGCTTTGCTGAGGGACCTCATCCCTTTGGTCCCCAGTTCTGGGCACCACCATTTAAGAAGGAGACAGACCAACCTGAACAAGAGGAGAGGTGACCAAGGAGTTGGGTATGTTCAACCTCGAGAAGAGGTGATATGATAACCATCTTCAAATATGGTGACAGTCCCAATTTCTCTCTTGCTGCCAGAGGGTAGGACCCAATTGGGTTCAAATGGCAAGAAAGCACATCCTGACTGAACAGCGCAGAGCCCAAAGACCTGATGCCTGCCCATCCCTGGTGAAGAAGGCAGTGATGGTAGGATCGTGGGGTCATCCTCAGAAGTTTGATGGAGGCCACCAACCGGGATGCTACAACCAAGGGACCAGACTGAGCCCTTTGGTACCAATTAGGGGTGTGCACGGACCCCCCGGATCGGATCGGGACCGGATCGGGACCTCCAATTTTGTCCCGGACCGGTTCGGACAAAATCGGAGGCCCCCCGGACCAGATCGAGTCCGATCCCGACCCAAAAATCGTAAATTTTTGGATCGGCCGCCATTTTTTTCCCCATAGACTTGCATTGCAATGCAAGTCTATGAGGAAAAAATGGCGGCGGGTGGCTGAGGGGGGCCTAACTCCCTCCCCCCCCCGGGGCCGTCCGCTGTGGACGGCCCCGGCAGGTAAGCCCCCTCCCCCGCGCTCCCTACCCCCCCTGGGGCCGCCCGCTTCCATCCGCTGGCGCCCGCGGGCGCCAGCGGATAGAAGCGGACGGCTCCGGGGGGGGGTAAGCCCCCTTCCCCGCCACTGCTTACCTTCTCGGCCCGTCCGCTCCCGTCCGGCGCCGGCGGCTACTACCAGCGGGCTCCGCGGCCTACTCTCGAGTAGCGCGCCGGGTGATGACATCACCCGGCGCGCCACCCTGGAGCAGGCCGCGGAGCCTGCTGGTAGTAGTAGGCGCCGGCGCCGGGAGCCGCCGGGACGGGAAGGTAAGGGCCCCCCTCCCCCCTCCGCGCGCCCCCTCCTCCCCTCCACGCACCCCCTGCTTACCTTCCCGGCCCGGCGGCTCCCGTCCGGCGCCGGCGCCTACTACTACCAGCAGGCTCCGCGGCCTGCTCTAGAGTAGCGCGCCGGTGATGACATCACCCGGCGCGCCACCCTAGAGCAGGCCGCGGAGCCTGCTGGTAGTAGTAGGCGCCGGCGCCGGGACGGGAGCCGCTGGGATGGGAAGGTAAGGGCCCCCCTCCCCCCTCCGCGCGCCCCCTCCTCCCCTCCACGCACCCCCTGCTTACCTTCCCGGCCCGGCGGCTCCCGTCCGGCGCCGGCGCCTACTACTACCAGCAGGCTCCGCGGCCTGCTCTAGAGTAGCGCGCCGGGTGATGACATCACCCGGCGCGCCACCCTAGAGCAGGCCGCGGAGCCTGCTGGTAGTAGTAGGCGCCGGCACCGGGACGGGAGCCGCCGGGACGGGAAGGTAAGGGCCCCCCTCCCCCCTCCGCGCGCCCCCTCCTCCCCTCCACGCACCCCCTGCTTACCTTCCCGGCCCGGCGGCTCCCGTCCGGCGCCGGCGCCTACTACTACCAGCAGGCTCCGCGGCCTACTCTAGAGTAGCGCGCCGGGTGATGACATCACCCGGCGCGCCACCCTAGAGCAGGCCGCGGAGCCCGCTGGTAGTAGCTGCTAGTGCCGGACGGGAGCGGACGGGCCGAGAAGGTAAGCGCCCCCCTCCTCCCCCCCCGCTGTCCACTTTCATCGGTGGGCGCCCGCTGGCGCCCGCCAATGGAAGCGGCGGTGGGCGCCAGTGGGCGTCCGCCGATCCGCCGATCCGCCGAACCGGTTCGGAGCCTTTTCGGACCGGTTCGGATTGGATCGGCCGATCCAGCTGCGGGATCGGAAATCGGATAATTTATCCGATTTCCCACTGGACCGGACTCGGATCGTGGATCGGGTCCGATCCAGTGCACATCCCTAGTACCAATTGCCCACCACTGATGTAGACACAGAAGGAAAGCATTCTGATGGATTGTTTGCAACTATCCTGTGATCACTTCCCGGGGTCAGGCCGCAGTTCACCAGGATACTGGTCACAATCAGAAGAAGCCCAAAGGGAGGTGATGCATTAGACTCCAGCGGTTGGACTAAAAGCATGTGATGGAGCCATCTAGGCAGGGCTGGGCTGGTGGTCTGATGTCAGTGGGGCTGTGAATCCGCTCCGGGTTTCAGTCAGAACTCTAAAGGAGCTATCCTTTAGAGTTCTGACTGAAACCTGGAACAGATTCACAGCCCTATTGACATTGGAGCCCGGATGGATGACTGTACGGAACTATTCAATGTAAGTCACCATAAGTTTCATGTTGGGAAAAAATAGAGAGGAAAATATACTAAAAAAAGAACAAAGCCAAAAAAATCAAATAGAACCCAGAAGCCAACTTGCTGTCAAACATTTTGGTCTTCAGATTTTGGGGTTGAATATTGTTTAAGTATTATACTAGTCAAATATTTGTCAATGATTCACAGAATATTTGATACGTTTTGGATGCTTGACCGAGAGCCGGTGTTTTGCAGCGACTAAATGGCTGGACTTGAGCCTTGTTGTAAGGGTGACAGAGACTATGTATGTGAAACATTTTGAATATTTTACAATGCTGTATAATTGCAAGGTAAAATTATTACTATTTGAGTTGTTGGTATTTGACAGTACGTGACGGATGACATGCAACAGCACTGTACTGAACAATGTTTGATAGCTGAAACCCAAAAGTAAAGACTAATTTAATACAAATTTAACATTTGATTCCATTTTGTTACTGAGAGTCTTAGCTCTGCCAGCAAATGTATGTTATTTGTGGGCATTACCCCAGCACCTTGTCGCAAATGTCTTTTTGTTGTGGGAGGCTGCGTCAGCAAGTGTGTTGGAAGCAGTCAGGAACAGAGAATTCTAGATGACAATGTGTGTGAGCTCCTGTCACCCAATGCACATCCTCCTATAATCCATGTTTATAGCTTATGTGTCCTCTGCTGTAACTGGATTAACCGGCGGCGCTGTCATAAAAAGAGCCATGCTGGATCAGACCAAGGGTCCATCTAATCCAGCATTCTGTTCCCATAGTGGCCAACCAGTTCTCTCTGGGTAATCCACGAGCAGGACATGATGCAACAGCACCTTCCCACCCATGTTCCCCAGCACCTGGTGTACATAGGCTTACTGCCTCTGATACTGGAGGTAGCACATAGCCATCAGGACTAGAAGCCATTGAAAACCATCTCCTCCAGGAATTTATTCAACCCCTTATTAAAGCCTTCCGAATGGGTGGTCATCACTGCATTTTGTGGAAGTGAATTCCATAGTTTAACTGTGGGCTGCGTAAAGAAGGACTTCCTTGCATCTGTCCTGAATCTCCCACTAATTAGCTTTGTGGGCTGTGCAGTTTCTGAACTGGTGCCTGAATTCAGTTGTGGCTTGGATGAGGGCTAATAAACCAAGGTTGAATCCTGATAAGACAGAGACCCTATGGATGGGTTGTTCCCAGGTCTGGGACTGGGCTGTCCTGGGTGGGGGTCGCACTCCCTCTGGGGGTACAGATATACAGTCTGGGGGGTGCCTCTACAAGAGCAATTTAAAGCTCTTTCAAGGCGCATTACACATTTTACCTCTTTTTAATCTCTGATTATTCGCATTTTCGCGGGAGTTAAAGCGTCTTATGGCCATGTAAACATGCGATTCTCCGCATGTAAACAACTTTAAAGCGTGTTTCATATAGCCCGTAATGCGCTTCACCGCCTCTCGTGAATTGGTATTAGGAGTAAATGCGCTTCTCCGTTTATGCGCATAATCGGGCAACCGGGCGTCAAACCGAAATCTTGTAGAGGGGACCTGGGGGTCCTCTTGGATCTATCTTTGTCCCTGGAGGCCCAGGTGATCTCAGTGGCCCAAATGCCCATTACCAACTTTGATTTGTGTGCCAACTACACCCATTCCTGGATAGGGACAGCCTAGCCATGGTGATCCATACACTGGTAGCCTCACAATTAGACTACTGTAATGTGCTCTATGTGGAGCTGCCCTTGTGCCTGGTTCAGAAGCTGCAGCTAGAGTGGAATGTAGGAGCTAGACTGCTCACTGGGACATCCAGAGATGTTCACATAACACCTGTGTTAAAAGAACTGCACTGGCTGCCTATTAGCTACTGAGCCATGTACAAGGTTATGTTATTGTCATACAAAGCCCTAAGCCACTTGGAACCAGGATACCTAGCTGAAAGCTTTCCTTTATATATATACCCAGGCAACCTTTAAGATCTTCAGAGAAGGCCTTGCTGGTTGTTTGCAACCAAAAGAATGTCATCATGACATGTAATATCTCAAGGGCCTTCTCGGTAGCAGCACCCACCTTTTGGAAAACCCTCTCCTGTGCAGAAAATGTAGTATGTTTCAAACACCTCCTGAAACATACTTGTTCACTCAGGTTTTCTTTGGCTTGAAATTAATTGCAGTGAATCATGATCTGCTCCATTTTACTGGTTCTTGTATTGTTTTGTATTGTTATTGAAATTGGAATTGTTTTTAATAGTATATGTTAAATGTAATTTTAATACCTATATGTGAACTGCTTACGGATTTTATTATATTAAGCGGCATGTAATTTTTACTAATTTATTTATTTGGTTTATTTGCATGGCCACCTTTCTTCCAAAAAATGGGACTCAAGGTATCTGAATAATAAATAAAAATTGGTGTTACATTGGCCATTCTACATTCCTCTGATACAGACGCTGATTTAGGGACATGTTTTAGATATGTTAAAATTTTTTGTTAGAAGACCAGCAATTTCATGTTTGAGTTCAAGGATGGATACCATCCGGGGCTCGTGACTCACTAACTTTCCATTTGCCAATACGGTTGAGAACTTTATCTTTTGTCGCCAGTATTTGCCTCAGTTCCTTAGATTCCCTTCCTGAAAATATAAGTTTAGCACAGGTATCTATCCTACATCTTCTGCAGTGAAGACAGATGAGAAGGATTCACTTGGCTTCTCTGCAATCTCATTATCTTCTTTTAGTACTCTTTTAACTCCATTTTCATCCAACAGTCCAACTGCCTCCCTAGCTGATTTCCTGCTTCTGATATATTTAAATAATTCTTTTTGGGGCCTTAATTTGTTAGCAACATGCTCCTCAAAACACCTTCTTTTCTTTAATAGCTCCCTTGATACTGCAAAGCATGAGACTTCTGGATATATGAAAACACCTTCCTAGTCAACCCACCAAAGAATTAACATAAATTGGCCAATCTAAAGCCTTGACAGGAAATATCCTCCACTCCTGGAGTGTCCTCATCCCTGGAAAAAACAAACTATTCATGGTCATTAGCCACCATCAAGGATACAGCATATCCACCCAATTTACAACTGCGTGCTTTAAGACCTGTGTTGTACTAAGGTCTCCCAACCCACTACAGCTGGTCTAATATCTTTAGACATCTCATGGCCCTTTTTGTTCTGGGGGCACTCCGTCCTTCGGGCACCATGTTGTTCAGGGGGTTACACTTGCTCAGCTTGCCACCTGGATAGACACTGGTTCAGTCTGACCTGCCCTCCACCCCTTGCCCCAAACAGTTTCCCTTTCTGTTGAACGTCAGTTGACAACAAATTGCAGTTTGTCGTCCATGAGACCAGGGGTGTTCATCCCGTTGTTAACTCATGACCAGAAGCTATGGCAGCCACTGCCCTCCATGAACCACCCTGTCGTGAGCAGGAAGAGAAGATCTCTGTTTTCCCTCTCCGTTGAAATGGGCAAATGTACCTGCTCTGATTTTCTCTCTCTTCCTCCGGATATTGCTCCGAATCAGTCTATTCTGCTCCTGGCATGGCCAACCCAGTGCCATTGAAACTTGACTTTCCCCCTATTGCAAATGGGCCTCCAAATATCACCCTGCCATCACCTCGGTGCCCCTCTTCTCTGCAGTTGGCAAACCATCATTCTCCTCCGCCTGTGTTTTCTCTTGCTCTTTTGCTGCTGCTGTTAGGTATCATAAAGGAATAAGCTTCCAGTCCACAACGGAGGGTGGTGATCTTTTCCTCCTGCAACTATTGCTGGTAAAAGAAAACATGAATTCTTTACACTCAAGTCTTATCTACGTTTTCAAGTCAATTCTCTATTGTCTCAAGTACAGCATACAATTTGCTGTGTCTTCACCAGCTCTCCCCAAGATCCTTGATTTTTTGTGTTGGTCAAGTACCCATAGTAGGTTGACCATAAGAAAAGGAGGACCAGGCTCCTGCGTCTTTAACAGTTGTATAGAAAGGGGAATTTCAGCAGGTGTCATTCGTATGCATGCAGCACCTGGTGAAATTCCCTCTTCAACACAACAGTTAAAGCTGCAGGAGCCCTGCCTAGCCTGACCACCTGACCTCCTTTTCATATGGTCACCCTAATAGAGAGTTGTGTGTTTACATACATGTGCATTAAGACCACCATTTAATAAGTAGCATGCGGTGATATTTCAGTACTGGATAAATAACATGAATTGGTATTGAATATGTGTTGACAATATATCAACAGGTCCATGTTTGATCCTAGCCAAAATCAAATATTTAGAGATGCTAAGAAGTCCTAAAGCACTTGAGGTTCACATTTTCAGCGAAAATTACATAGTAAAAAAAATGTTACTTACAAATTTGAAATGGCATATTCAGCATTTAGGTGATGGAAATGTTGGTGAATTTGAAACCTAAATGCCTTCTAAAATGTTGGCTGCCTCCACTGCCATCCCTTGGTGGAACAAATTCCATGGTATAGAACTGGTTGGTTACACACAGTCGCTTTTCCTATCCTGACTTTGCTATGAGCTCATTGTTTTAGGTGACACTCACATTCCTACTTCTAAGTGAACCCAAGATAAAAAATTCTGTAATTAGCTGCATGTAGCAATTTCTCTTCCGGCATAATTGGAAGGCTTACCATTTAAGGATAACACATAAAACCAGCCTATTATATGGCTCATTTGCTCGAAAATGATTGCAAATCTAACAATGTTATCAAACATTGTAGTTATCTCTGTGCGTATGGGCATCCAAAAGGGATATATTTTTATTCTTTTATAAAAATTATGTCCTTTTTTAAAATTGCTGCTACTAAAATGTATAATTCGATTAGTTTTTAGTTATGGGAAGTTGTTCACAGTGCGCAAGTGGTCAGAGGATAATTAATTAACATGCTATTCTGGAACAGGGCAAACAATTTGCAGCTTGGGCTTAAGAAATAAGCACTGAAATATAACAGATAAAACTTTTTTAAAAAATTCAAACTGGCCTATTGGATAATTGCCTCTCCAAGTATTCATGTTTTGCACCAAAGAAGGGTAACAAATTCTGGGCTGCGATGAAAATCCATCAAAGTAAAACAAACTTGCTTATTTTATCTAAAGTTGTTCAGTGCAATGTTCTTTGTTCCTCCTGGTGCTGCACTGATGTGTTAGGGAGAACCCAATATAGGGGAGGGGTTTCCTTAGATTAGGGGGAAATCACATTTCCTTACCGTGGGTGTGCTTCCTGCTTCTCTTGCACAATTGTAATGGGGCTGCATTACACGGCCAGAGAGGGGCGACCATGTGGTCTATAATGGAAAACTTCCCCCCCCTTGCTGCTCATAACCCTAAATGGGACAGCACCCTCTAGTGGGTGATTTGTAGCACAACTTCCCCTGTACATGGTAGGAAATCCCGGGATATTTCAGCATAATTGGGATATCGCAGGGCTGTTTTTAAAATGGAATACCAGGGGAAGGTGCTGGAGTCATGCAGGAGATTGCCAATGATATCAAAAGGACCCGTGAACTTCTGTGAATGGCCAGTCATGAGCAAGCCTTATGGTGCTTGTGTGAAGAAGCCCAGTGTCTCAAGGTGAGATGTGAATTACTAGACAAGGGAGGAGTTCAGAACTGCCCATCCTCTCTACTTGAGGGGGAGACACTAATTTCAAGCCAAATTCTCTTGCTCCTTGCCTACTTTAAAGGGATCTCTCACTTTGCTTGCAGTGTGCCTTCCTATCCAATATTATTGACAACCCAGTTAAATAATCACCTGAACTGAGCTTGCTTTGTCAAGGCAAAAAGCCCAGGTCAGCTCCCCCAGGAGGTCCGTAGCTCATTTTACATGCTAATTCAGAGAACTTGAAACATGAACAGCCAAACAGCTCACATCCATGGCTTTGCAAGGGGGCTCTAGCAAGACTCTAGGGTGTTTATCACACGGGCGGTTTTAAGCACTCCCACCTCGACTTCGATCCACTTCTTCAGCGCTGGACTCGCATTGACGTCGCCCCCCCTCCTGCTACTCTCTCGCCCTGAGATCACAGTTTTTCGTTTCTGTTTAGATTTATTCCTGAATGGGCAAAGTCCGAAACAGGCAAAATTCAAGCGGAGGTATTGCAGCAATACCGACTACGTGTGATTCAAAACGCTGGATTCGCATGGGAAACAGAGGGGGAACCCGCAGAAGCAAACCAGGGGGAAAATAGTAGGTGTGATAGAGGCCATGATCTGAGGATCTAGCTGCCAGGGTTTGGCAAAACATTTTAACTCTTGATTGGCACCTTATTTAGCCCCTAAGGCTGCCAACAAACAAGAATAGAGTAAGATAAGATGTACATCTGCATAGCTGTGTTTTTATTTGTGTGTGTGTGTGGGGAATTAAGTATGCATTTACAAATATGATCTGAATGAATGCCATTATTTATTTCATTTCATTTCATTTCTATACTTCCTAATAGCCAAAGTTCTCTGGGTGGCTCAAACAATTCACCAGATGAAACGCAGCATAAAAATTTAAATATACAAAATTTAAAAATCATTTCAATGAAATACGAGACCTGTTCAAACAGCTGACATAAATGCCCCATCATATGCCATTAAATGCCTATTAAAATATATATATATATACGGCATATTTATTTTTTATCATAGGTAAACTCACTTGGGAAGATGGGTGGCGGGTGGAGCAGAACTCTCTCTTTTGAACTTTCCAAAGTCAACAAGTATGGATTTGAGCCAAATCTATGACTTCATAATTGCTTTTCCATTCACCATGCACTCTGCGCATCCAAAATTTGAAAATGGCATAGTGAAGCCATCGGATGTATTCTATCCTCATGGTTTACTCCATAAACCCATCATTTTGACATTTTAAGAACCAGGTTAAACAGCCCTGAGTTTTAATTTTAACGTGGAGAGCAGCCGAGCTCTTGTAAGCTCTCTTTTGATTTTGCAGCTCAGCTCTTGCAAAGTTTAGCTTGCTTTCCATAACTGACAGTATGCTTGCACAGGCAACCTGCTTGCTGCACTTGAGAAGAAACTTGCTCTCACAGGAGCAGGGAATTGCAAAGAAACAATTTTTAAAAACCAGCAACGCCACCTGCTTTTTATCTGCTCGGAAATAATGGAGTTGGGCACATGTTGTCTCTTCCAGGTGGTTTAAATTGACCAAAGTGCACAATAATTCTGCAGCCAGTAAGAGCAACACATGCGCAGCTTATTGACCCTCTTAGATGGAACAGCACAGGGGCTATTGCTTGAAGATCCAGCATGCTGAACACATGTCCCTGGAGATGCTGTTGTTGATGCAGAAGCTGTAACCTAAAATATTGACTTTTGTTATAAAGTAATTGAATCCCAGAGACATGTTTCAGATGGAGAGCACTTGACAAATGATTACGCAAAAAGAGAGCCAGGCCCAAAGGCCTGAGCAAGAAGGTAATGGAATTTGCAGCAGGGGGATTCGCTTCTATCAGCTACTCGGAGCAGGAGGAAGAAAATGTGCCGAAATAACACCACTTGAACGTCCTGCTTGGGTGACTGGGAAGAATAACTGAGGGGCTTCTTCTCCCTGAAATATTCCTTCTTCCTAATTTCCAGCATGGGCCTCATTTCAGAATCTAGGGGATGCAAACTGGCTTAGATTCTGCATGAGGCAGCTGACACCTGTTACACTCTCCGGGCGCTGTTCTTAAAGATGATAATAAGAGCTGGGTTTGAAACGGGACCACCTTTTTGTATGGTGGCCACTGATGCATTGCCAAAAAAGAGGACAAAGAGGACACTCATGTCATGTGCATCGCATTCATATATACAAATGTGTATGTGTAGCTGCATACTTAGACATAATACCTATGGTTTAAATAGAAATATAACAAATATTACCCCTTAGCCACTAAGCCTGACCCGTGTGCCTTGCCCAGTGTGCTAGTTGATGGGCATCTTCAAGGCCCCTGCTGCTGGTGAGCCCATCAAAGAGAGGACTGCCCTTTGCCAGCTCTCCAGAACAGAGGAATGTCCTTTGTAAAGCAGGACATCTTGGTCGTATATGTTGGGAAGGTGTAGAAAGAGGGTGTGGGGTGACTTTAACATTGACTTGAGCTCCCAGCCGAAGGCTGTGACCTAGTTGACCTCTTGCGCTCCAAACAGCCGAAACAACTGGATGTTTCATTTTCAGTATTTCATCCAAAGGGAAAAGTGGAGCACAGATGAACCCAATGCTATTAGAGTTGTGTCTGATGGCTTCAGTGGTTACCAGATAATCCACAGGTTCTTTGTGAGTAACCCATAGAGAGTAGGGTGACCATATGGAAAGGAGGACTGGGCTCCTGTATCTTTAATAGTTGTACAAAAAACGGGCATGTCAGCGGGTGTCATTTGTATGCATGCAGCACCTGGTGAAATTCCCTCTTCATCACAACAGTTAAACCTGCAGGAGCCCTGCCCTCTTTTGTATCTGGTCATTCTAGTATAGCTCCTGCAGCTTTAACTGTTGTGATGAAGAAGGAATTTCACCAGGTGCTGCTTACCTACAAATGACACCTGCTGACTTTCCCATTTCTATACAACTGTTAAAGATACCGGAGCCCTGCTCTCCTTTTCATAGGGTCACCCTAATAGAGAGGCCAGAAGTCTATTTCCGTATTTTGCAGAGGGTTTGGGGAGGTGTTTTAAGCACCTCCTCTGTGTGGCCCTCCTCTGTGTGACAACTGTTCAGGTCCTTGAAGAGTGCTATCATGTCTCCCCTCAGTCTTCTCTTCTCCAGGCTAAACATGCCCAGTTCTTCCAGTCTCTCCTTATTCCCTTCAATTGCTATATTCCACTCATGGGACTCATCTCACTAAGTTTCAGTTATACCTATAAAGTCATATTTGCCTTCATGTATTAAGAGTTTGAGTTTGTTCTGTTTGTTTCCAATACTCTGGGCATTAGTATATAGACATAGAAGTTCATGTGCTTTATAGTCTGGCTTCTTTCCTACATTATTATGAAGAGTATTTGGGGGCACTATTAGAGCTGTTCTCTTTGTTATGGTGCAGAAGCCTTCATCCATGGTTGCCTCCAGGTTAACATCTCCCTCCCCCATAGGATTCAGTTTAAAGCCCTCCTGATGAGGTTCTTCATGCTGTGGCCAAACACATTCTTCCCAGCCCTTGTGAGGTGCAACCCATCCCTTGCCAGCAGTCCAGCTTCCAAGTAGCATAGCCCGTGGTCCCAGAATCCGAATCCCTCACGTCGGCACCACCTTCGTAGCCCGTCGTTCACCTGAAGTATTTTTCTTTTCCTTTCCGTTCCTCTTCCAAGAACTGGGAGGATGGATGAGAAAACTATCTGGGCCCCAAAGTTCTTGAGTTTCCTTCCCCGAGCTTCAAAGTCTGATGTGATTTCTTCATAGCTTCGCTTGGCAGTCACAAAACGTCACATCCAGCCATCAAAGCGCTCAGTTGCGTTGCCTCATTAGCTCTGATGAATGTTTTGTGTTTCAGCAATGGCTTGTCAAAAGGCAGCGACAGCCATTCGGGGACAGTTTTGGCTTGCAGTAATGACAAGATGGTCAGGCTGGAGGCAGACAGGTGCGTGAAGCTCCGTCTCTGGCAAGTTGTGCAGAAGAGAGATGACTTGGAGCCATCAGGACGTTTTTGACTGGCAGTGGTCACCTCCAAAATAGAGATATGCTCCAGTGTCATGAAATCCAGACATGACACTCAGATATTATAGTGTACTGAAAATCAGCTTTGCATTTCCGCAGGGGAGGCTGGTGGTTGTGAGGTCAGTGGGGCGGTGAATCTGTTCTGGGTTTAGAACGATAAAGGAGCTCTCCAAACCTTGCACAGTTCCTGAAAAGCCAAAAGTGCAATTTGCCCCTGAAATTAAGCAGCGCAGTAGCAGCAAAAAGGGGCTATTTTAAAGAAGAATTGCCTTTTCCCCTCTCCTGCTGCCACGATGTGGCTGGATTTGAGGGGCAAACCACACGTTCGGCTTTTAAAAGCAAGCTGTTTTTCCTTGCTGCTACCATATATTGGGTGCTAATGGCACCCAACTCTGGTTCATATAAAACAACAAACCAGAGTATGGGTTGACAATGCATTGTTGAACTGTGGGTTGTTGTCAAACACAGCTGTGCTAACAGACCATGGTTTGTTGTTGAGTTGTGAACTGTGGTTTGCCTGTGGTTAACAAATCATGGTTTGTTGGTGTGGCTGGGTTCACATGACACAACGATGCATGATTCAACAACAATCCATGCCACTAGGTTTTGGCTTTAAGCTTCTATGTGGATGAGGGACCTGAGAGGCTTTGGGAGAGCCATTCCCAGAGGCTGAGATGGATGGCTTAGTCCATGGATCTGGGCAATGCATCAGAGGTTCCTGAAGGTCCTTCCTGGAATGAGCTGATCAGTGTCTTGCTGGCCTCCTCTGCATGTTCTTTGCAGGGACACTGATCCTCCAGATGCAGGGATCATGGCATCGCCTTGCGCTCAACTGAGCATGAGTAGAACCTTGCTTCAGACCTCACCACTCCAGGGAATGAAGGGGGCAGGGCTGGCATGGCCAGTCCCACCCGTCTCTACTTTTAGCCCTCACACATTCTTCAGAATGCCTGTAGAGGGCAAACATCATGCAGAAGAGAAGGTCCCAAGGACCTTGCTGATATGAGGAAGGGGCCATGGTTCAGTGGAAAAGCCCCTTCTCTGCATGCTGGAGGTGCCAGGCTCAATCCCTTGCATCTTTAGGCGGAGCTGGGAAAACTGCTGCCTTGAACCCTGGAGAACCGTGGCTGCCAGCCAGTGTTGACAATACTGGGCTAGATGGACCAAGAGCCCAACTCAGTATAAAGAAGCTTCCCATGTTCCGTTGTGTCTGGGGATAAGAATCCCGCTCCCGTTCATTCCCTGGGCTGCAATCTGAAGTGGCCAAGCACCACCACCACCACCGGCCCATAGTTCAGAAGGTCTCCTGGTTGAATTTGGCCTCGGTAATCGGGATCCCAGGAGATCCCATTTAGAAAAAGGTAGGTGAGCCCAGGCAACTCTCAGTCAGCGACCTCAGGTACCTACCTCTGATCATGTGAACCCAGTGGAGGTTGGTGGCTCTGAGGTCCATAGGGCAGAGAATCCACGCTGGGTTTCAGTCAGAACTCTAAAGGAGCTTTCCAAGGTGCAGATTTCATTTTATTTTTTCCTCCTCTGCTGCTGCTGCTACTGCTGCTTCTTCTTCTTCTAATACATTTTTCTTCCTACTTTTTCCATCATGGAACTCATGGTGACTTACATTGAATGGCTCCATACAGTCACCCATCTGGGCACTGGCCAGATCCAGACCCAGTAGAGGCTGGTAGCCCCAATATCAGCGGGGTGGTGAATCTGCTCCAGATGTTTGTCAGAACCAAATAGAACTCTAAAGGAGCTGCCCCATTTGACTGAAATCCAGAGTGGATTCATCCCCTCCACTGACATGGGAGTCACCAGCTTCCACTGTGTGAACCACCTCAAATGGTGCCAGAAAAATCCATGCCGACTGCAGGGGGTATTCGAGTACAAGACTGTTGAGTTCCCTGGATGATCTTTTGTCCTTTCCTTGCATTTTGATTACCCCCCTCCTAAAACCATTACTCATTAATTGAAGGGGACACAATTATATCATTATTTCAGATGATTCACTTTTAAACATGCACTTGTTAATTGTTACCTTGTTCATATCAGGATGACTGTTTTCCCTCGAAAAATGTTAATCACTTTGCTCTTTTTAAAAAATTAACTTCTTTTACATAATGTTATAATGAGCATCAAGAAAACCGTCAAGGTTCCATCAACACCATGCCTTCCCATCCTGGTGTCTCCATAGCAACGGGATGTAGGGTTCTATCTACTTTACCTGTCCTTAAAATGAAGTGGTGGTGGTGGGGGAAAGTGGGAAATGTGTGAGCTTCTCAGTACAGGTACTTGAAAAACGGAGGTTGCCTGCACGGCGGTAGAATTATAACCCCGCTCCGATCTGCGGGAGAATCAGAATGACACTTTGCTCTGGGCATCTTTGGCCGACTGAACGTAAGGGTGGTAGCCCTTCTCAGGATTGGACCCGCTGCCCCTGCTCTCAACCTGAGCGCATTCAGTCAAAGGTCTGAAAAAAGCATGCACGTCTTTTGCAGGATTCCTGACCATGCAGGGAGAGCCTCCATGAGTACAACTTGCGCATGTGTAGACTTTATTCTGACCTTTGGATGGAGATCGGGCGCAGTGGGCACAGTTTCAACTCCAGACCCCCCGCAGCCACTGGATGTGATGGAGAGATATTGATATCTGATCTGACTTTGCCAACTCCCTCCGAGAACACTCACATAGGACAACACACCAGCTTAAATCACCTTGTTCTTCCTGCTTGGTCCTTATCCCACCAGAAATGAAACTCAAGAGCTGCAAGTGCATTTATCCCTTGTTACCCAGGACTGTCCTTTACGATCTCCTGTCCCCATCCTGTCTCTCCAGGATCATTTTTTAGAGCAGCCTTCTCCAAGATTTGTACTCTTCAAATACTTGAAATGTTGTCACACAGAGGAGGGCCAGGATCTCTTCTCGATCATCCCAGAGTGCAGGACACGAAACAATGGGCTCAAGTTACAGGAAGCCAGAGCAGTATGACAATGGAACCCATGACCTGGGGAGGTGGTGGGCTCTCCCACATTAGAGGCATTCAAGAGGCAGCTGGACAGCCATCTTTCAGGGATGCTTTAAGGTGGATTCCTGCATTGAGCAGGGGGTTGGATTCGATGGCCTTACAGGCCCCTTCCAACGCTACTATTCCATGAGTCCATGATTTGATGACTGTAACTCCCATCATTCCCATGATGGGAGTTGCAGTCCAACATATCTGGAGAGCACCAGTTTGGGGGGGGGGGCTGTTTTAGACCTGCCAGTTTTGCTTAAGTCATTCCAAAGTGCCTTGCGGCGTCTGTCTATGGCTCAGCGGTGGAGCCTATCCTGTTGAAATGTTCTCAGTACGGCTGGAAAAGACCTCTCTTTCCTGACATCCAGGTAAGCCATTGCCTGTCAAAGCAGCTGGACCGATGGGCTGGCTTGGTGGAAAGTGTGTTTATCTGTTCAGCCCCCGACCTGTTGTGTTCATGTGCATCTCTCTCGTGATGCAGAACAGTCCTGTTTCACAACAGCTGCTGCTCAGGACTTGCAAGTGGTTGGCACGCACTCGCCCAAGATGGCCCAGTCCATTATTTGCCAACACTAAACAAATGGTGAAAAGTAATATATATTCATAAAACGTAACAACTTGGAAAGAGCTAATTCAATTAGGTATTCTGTTCTTGGTGTGGCATATCCAGCTTGTCCACAGATATAATCCTTACTGGCAAAAGTAGGAAATGAACAGAAGGCGGCAGAGAAGGCTTGCAGACTGCACCAATCTGTCTTTCCATCTGGATGTCGGTGGTCCCAGTAATAACCGTAATACGACACACGGACGGGTTGTCCAGAGGGATTTCTTGCTCCCCTCCAACCCCCTCCTCAAATATAGTAGGCTGACATCTTGCCACTGGGGAGCTGTGAAATATGAAAGGGACACAGATGGAGGGAAGGAGAAAAGAAAACTTCAACTTTGTTTGGTAACTTTTTTCTTCATTGTTCTTTCTTGAAAAAGAAATCCCCTCAGTGTGCCTGGATATCAGAGCACCCGACTCATACATGACCAAAATAATTCATCATATTGTAAGCAGGGCATGGATGTGTGTCGCATCAATTTATGATGCATCACTTCTGATGCATACATTTCGGGTGTCCCGTGTGCGGTGACATGGACCACGAGTCATGACCCCAGCTTGCAGGCCTCTCAGTCTACTGCAGAAGTTTCTGATGAGGATAAGGTATAGGCTGCATTGTCAGGGGTAGAACAGTCAGTGCCTTATTCAGGGCCTTCCTCGCCACAGGACTCAACCCTGCCATTGCCCTCTGCCTCAGAGGATGAGTCTTCAAAAGAACCTCCATCTCCCTAGTCTCACAGAAGTCTAACAGTGAAAAAACAGGTGAAGGCTCTTTAACAGTCCAGTCAGCTCCTTGGGGAGGAGCTAACACACTTCAGGTCTTGTCAGTCTATGTAAGGCTTCAATTGGCTTTAGTTTCCTGCTGAGACAACATCCCTCTATTGTTATAGCAGGACTCATTTGGAGCTATCCAAGGTCCTCTTTTCTTCTTGCCTTGCCCCGACTGCCATTGAATGCTATCAGCTTCCTTTGTGAGCCTGAAGGGAACACAGAATGGGACCCCAGGGCCCCACGGAATAAAGCCTGCTGAAATAAAATTGTCTTCACTGCCTGCCTAAAAGCAAGTAGGAATACATTCCAAATTTTGGGCACCCATCTTAAAAGGCACTACCTTGGCTAACCATGCAATGTATGTTTGATGGTGTGGGGCCTAGAGGCCAGGCCTCAGAGGTAGAACATACTTTTCAGGCAGACTCATGGAGGACGTGATTTTTTGTTATCGTGAATTTCTGTTTTTATTCCAAGCTACCTTGAGTTTCCTGTAGAAAGATGGGGCACACAGTTTGGTTGTTGTTGTTGTTGTTGATAAGACACCGTGCTATATACATTTAGAAAAAGAACCTTTTTTTTAATGCCAGTTGAGGAACCACATGATATGGATGTTGCGTCATCAACGTTAGGAGCCTCCACCCCAACCGATGTACATTTCCCTTAACGTCATTAAATGCTTTGGCATGGATATAACATCCGAGAGGGCCTATGGTGATGAATAGCTCTGCTGGCCTACTGGAAAGACAGCTGAGCTAATAGATGCTGAAGCACTTTGAATACATGAAACTTGATATACAAATGTTAAGTATTGTTATTACGTTACGTCCTGCCTTGCTCACATTTTATTGCACACCTGTCTCTTTGTTTAATACCTCACAAAATTAGCCACGAAGCTCCTGCCTTGTGCAGCTCTGGGCAAACTCTGAGGAGACCCAAAGCGCAGCCCACTTCCTCATAATCTTGTTTAAGCGTTGCATTTCCCAAACATGATTTTCAGGGTGAGGATATTGTTGGCAGGGGAAAGCAGCAAACGATGGGAACGTGAAAAGGCTGTGCCATTTAAATAGGCTGGAGTAATTTTGCACCGAGTTTCCCAAACAAGCAAGGAACTACTCTTTATTCTTGGGTTATTGCCTCACTTGGACCAATTCAATGCAAGAGCCCCAACTTTTATGCAGCGCATGACATTCATAGAGGAGGTTATCAAAGATAACACATCAAAGACAATTATACCACTTCATGCTTTAAAATGATGAAAAAGCCTCCAGTATCTGGCTGGTGGTTATTTCTTCACAGCATCTCCTGGTTTAGTGGTGTTATTTTCCATTAGTTTTTGAGAATTTGCTCCCCTCTGTGGCCTCTTGAATTACCTGCTCATTTATATTATTCATGGAGACTTTGCTTTCCCTTCTGTATTATATCAGTGAAATCTGATTTTTCAAATTTGTCTGAATGTTTAGTCACTTAGGGCGCAATCCTATGCATATTTAGACAGAAAAAACCCTCCTACAAATGTCCTAGGGCGTTTTTCTGTCTAAACTTGCATAGGATTGTGGTTTTAATGCATCAACAGGGGCATTTGAGACTGTGGTGCAAACAAATGTCTGACCATCTTTGTTCTCACGTTGCACCATGAGAACGTAGTGTGGCACCTTCCTTTTGCAGGATTCAAACCCAGGGCTTCCAGCCCTAGGCTCCAAACATTCTCACTAGGGCCAGATCGGCACCGTGTGTCAAATCTAGGGTGACCAGATTTTGGAAAGCAAAATCCAGGTCCAAAATGGCCACCACACCAAAGCAGCCCCCCGAACATAAAATAAAAAAATTAAAAAGGCCGCCTGCCATGCGGCCAACAGACACCCCTGCCACTCCCCACCAGAAACAACCCCCCCCCACCAAGCCACCCGTCCCCCCCCAAAAAACCCAGCCCGGACCTACCGGGTCCTCCGCTGCCATCGCCGATCTCCTCCACTGCCGCGTGACCCCCTGCAGCCCCCTCACCCTTCTTGCCCTGCTCCTGGGCTCCCTGGAGGTACCTGAGGAACAGTAGCAGCACGCAAAGGAGGAGGAAGAGCCTGCTTTAAAATGTCCGCGCTGCTCCCTGTCCTGCGCAGGAAACAAGTGCTCAGCATTAGGGCGTGTCAACAAATTCCTTGTCTGGTGGCTAAAGCAGTTAGCCACCAGACAAGGAATTTTTTGACACTCCCTAACACTGAGCACTTGTTTCCTGCTGAGGCTGGGGAGCAGCGCTGGCAGGAAAGAAGTGCTCAGTGTTAGGGAGCGTCAACAAATTCCTTGTCTGGTGGCTAAAGCAGTTAGCCACCAGACAAGGAATTTGTTGACACTCCCTAATGCTGAGCATCTCTTTCTTGCAGAGGCAAGGGAGCAGTGTGGGCATTTAAGGGCGGGAGGAGAGCTGATCCTTTCCCCGGTTTGCTCCCGCACTCCCCCTGTCGGCCCGGATTGCCCCAGTTTTCCCGGTTAGGACCGGGAAATCCAGGGCGCTCTGGTCACCCTAGAAATCATTACAATCTCATCATGGTAATGCTAAATCCCTCTTGCTCATTTATACCTTGTGGGACACACAACGACATCTTTGTGGCATTTTGGATAATGTGGAATAAAAAGCAGGAAATAACACGATGAAAGCAGCGAATGGAAGGTGCAATGTGTCCCAACAGTTATCAGTGCCACTAGAAAGCAGTGGGGTAGATCTAGCCCAACCCACACAAGCTGTGCCCTGCCTGCTTTACTAGGACTTTGACGTTATGAATGGCATTTCAAAGTGACAATCTGAATAGCCTCTGCACAGAATCGCTTTTATTTTGGCTTCAGAAGTGCTTCTCAGGGTCTGGGTAGTTCTCTCAACCTGCTGAAGTTCAGCCTCCAAGGGTTCACCCACTCCCATCAAGAGTTTGAACTGGGACCAATATGATGTGCAGCTGGGAGTGGAAATGTGAAGGCCCTGGAAAAAAATCAGAAAAAATGGGGGTGGGGGGTGGACAGATCCTTAAAACACACACACACAATCCCCCTTACTATTTTCCCTCCAATTTGTATGTGTGTGTGTGTGTGTGTGTGTGTGTGTGTGTGTGTTTGTGTGTGTGTTTGTGTGTTTGTGTGTGTGTAAAATCAACAACCTCAACCCTCCTGTGTGCCCCACTTTGTTCTGGGGTTTTCCCAGACTGGGTTCTGCAATGGGCACCTTCCTTGGTGCCCACCAGGCTCCCTACCTCTCCTGATTCAGCATTTGCGGTTTGGCATTTGAGGCTTGGATTCTGTTCTACGTTGGACTCAGGTTCTTGGCCAAGTACAGTTTGCCTTCAGTGAAATGTGTGCTGGAGCACAAAATTGCAGGGACAAAAGAGTGATTTTGTGTTTTGGCACTCAAACCTCATCTCAGCCTTGTACTTGGATCCTTGTTTGTGACTGGCCACGCCCACTATGGCAGCCATTTGGTGAGAGTGCCCACAACACACAACATTCGAAATATGCCCATAGGCCCAAAGAGTTTGGGGACTGCTGTTCCCAGGCCTGTACAATGCAACATTTACTTCAATAGCTGGGACCTGCCCTGGCAACCTCTCTGGGGCTGCCTGTGCTTGGTCATCAGGTCTCTCTTCCGCTGCAGAAAGGACCAGGTGAATATAAAATCAACCCCTGTGATTGGAAGGCAGTATGAGGCCTCTGGATTGGATAGGCCTAGTACAAATACACAGAGCCTGCACTTGCTTGGGCAATTGTGCCTTCTGCCTACCTTGAATCAGTCCCAGCTCTTGACTTCAGGACCTTGGCTAGAGAATACATCTTCCCCAGCTAGATGCAGCTATGGGCAACCGATTTGGTCCTGAAGGCTGCAGGCAATGGTTGTGGGTTGCCCACCTCCTGACCTACAGCTTCCCCTGGCCAGCTCAGCCCTGACGACACTTTCTTATGAAACGAGGCGGGCAGACATTTTGGGTATGCTTGGTTAGCTTCTAATGAGAACCTCTGGGCTCCACAGAAGAGAAAACAGGCCACTGCAGGCCTGCCACAAAGACCTCTTATATCCTTCGAATCGGAAGAGTCAGCATTCAAGTGGAATGGAGCCTAAGGTTGGGAGAAGGCGCTCTCCCTTCACCTGAGGCAAACAAGCAGCAATACCTAGCAGAAGTGACGATGGCTACATTCAAAACTAGCTGCTTTTCACTTTCCTAAAGTCAAATGTTATGTGAATTGAAGGCAGGACTGCTACATAGCGCATGAGCTGTCATGTTGGACGTGCGGTCCCAGATTTCCATCGACAAGGTGGGTTCAATGGGAGTCATGAGCCATCAGGGCTGCCTCTCCATGTGACTCCATCCTTCATCCAAGGCTCTGCTTTGGATGCCTCAGCTGACAGAAGCCCAGCAGGCAGCAATGAGGGGTAGAATCATAGAATAGTAGAGTTAGAAGGGGCCCATAAGGCCATCTAGTCCAACCCCCTGCTCAATACAGGAATCCACCTCACAGCATCCCTAACAGATGGCTATCCAGCTGCCTCTTAAAGGCCTCTAGGGTGGGAGAGCCCATGACCTCCCTTGGTCATTGGTTCCATTGTCGTACTGCTCTAACAGTCAGGAAGTTTTTCCTAATGTCTAGCCGGAATCTGGTAGGATTTTGTGGTGGTGGCATCCACCTTATGAATTGCCCTCCTGGCTCAAATTTGCCAAGCTGCACCGGTTTGACCAAACTTGGTTAGTTTGGAAGGCCTTCAGCCGTTAATCCGTTCTCTCTGCATTATGAGTATGTTGAGGCTGTTTTCCTTTTTCTGTGCATTCACTTTGGCTGTCTGAATGGCTGTTTATGATTTTGGTGTCTTTTGATGTTTGTTTAATGCATTTTATGGATTTGATTTTATTGTATGTAGATTTTACTGGTGTGAGCCGTGTGGAGTTCCTTTTTGACAAAAAGCCCAGGATATGGGTTTTTAATATAAACAAATAACATGACTACAGCAAGCAGGCCAGAGTAGATGGCTAACAGGCTGCATTTGGCTCACTGGGTCAGAGGCTGGGCAGGACCAGAATCTAAAGCCACATCTGCAAGGCAAGCCAACTCTTCTATTAGCAAATAAAATATGATAATCTGATCTTGAACATCAATCCATAGATGACGCAGCCAGCTCCAGTATCATCTGGACGCAGAGGGGGAAGCTGCTCTAATAGCCCAGATTCTCTGTCAAGTACCTTTTACCGGTTTTTATCCATCTGGTCTGAATGGACCTCGGCCAAGCAAGAGCACAGGAAATGCAGCCCCGAGCTATTAATATTGCACTTTATGGATGTACTGACTGAGCAGAAGCCATTTTAAACCAGTGCAAAGAGGGGAAATGTGACTTTGGGCAGAGTGATCCAACCTTCTTGCCTGCTGTTCTAAGCTAGGGATCGATAACGTGAGAGAGGGCGTGCATGTGGGAAAGCTTGTGAGAACTGAAATTGATTCTGGAAACTCAACCCCCCTGCTTTTTCTCTCTCTCCTGCCACCAAATGGCCCACAGGACTCTGCAAGGAGCATCGTTTTCCATGCTGAACAGTTCTCGGAATCCTTGGGATTTTGGAGGAGCTTATCAGGTGAAGATCAGTAATGGTGGCTGGCTACTGGTCTTCCCCTTGCCGTGTGCGTGGTGTGTTTTAGGGCATATTTTCAGTTCATGCAGAGCAGCAGTGTGGGGACTAGTAGGCCTGTAACTCCATGCTAATTTATTGGGCATCCTGGGGGATTCCTCTGGAATGTGCAAGGTTTCGGCGGGAGCTGCTCAGGGCCTGGGTTCCTTGGCAGACAAGTCAGTGTGGAGAAAGGGTTCCTTGGGGACAATGAGGTCCAAAGCCATTATGCCTCACCTTGGGGAAGATTCCTCCTTAGAGGAAGAGGGTGAGGGCCAGTTAACTGTGTTGCAGCCGGAACCAGAGAGAGAGCTGGAAGATTCAGTGGCTGGCCTGTTGGAGTTACAGGTGGCTGAAGAGCAGCCTGGGACCTCCAGCCACATTCCTGGAACTCCACAGCTGTCGGAGGCCGAGCTGGAGATCATAAATCCAGTACAGTGACGGAGGAGTAGGAGACTGGAACAGAAGCAAGGGAGAACCAGAGCACGGCGTGAGCGGCAATGAAATACCTCACGTGGCACTACTGAGGCAGCTGAGCTAGATTAATGGCTGGCCATAAAGAACCTCAAGCCAGCCTCACATTGCTGAAGACAAACCATCTGGCTCCTTGGCTTCTTGGCGTTCTTCTTGGCACAACCCAGACTTCTGCACCCCTGGCATTCTTCTGGACGACTCCGTTGGACAACTTGGACCGGCTTGACGTTTGGTTCCCCGACCTTCTGGCTCCCAACCCTTGGATTGACTTGATGATGGCATTTGGGCTACACAGCTTCCTAGCTCCTGACCTTCGGATTGATTAATGACGCCTCTGCCTCTCACCCCACACCCACACCCAAGGTATACTCCGGCACTACCTAGGACTAGCTTGACAATGTTTTGGACTCTGTCAGGGCGTTGACGAACCGGGGAACAGGACAAAAGCTATGTTTTACAAATGTTATGCTCCGTGTCATTTCGCTAGGACTCAGGGTCATCCAACATACTTGGGACTGGCAGAAGGACATACTTCTTCAGGTAACATATAAATAACATGTGAAACTCATGGCTACAGGACCATCTTCCCCCACCTATAGTCCAATACTTCCTCCAGATGTGTTGGACTACGACACCCATCACAACGCTTTTCTTTCAGGAGGAAATGTGATGATGTCACTTTAGCCCTGTTAGGGAAATGGCGGCATTGGAAACCCTTTCCACAAGCCAGTCATGTCCAAAGAAACAGCCACATAGGTTGTATGCACCTCTATATAACGATCCATATACTCTCTTCTATATACTGATCAGTGACAGAAAACAAAGATTACATAGAAAGGCCATGTGGGAACAACCAATCAGGAAAGGGTACATCACAGGGTGATGCATGATGTCATGATACATTCCATGACTTCAAACGACTAACTCCCAAGATACAGTTTGATGTCACGCATGCGCAGGAACTCATATACACAGAGCAAGATCCCGAATGGAAGAAGAATTATCACATCAGATTACACGATTGGATTTATTACTTTCAGACTAAATGTCATATTCCTCTGTGGTAAATTAGCCCAGCACCAGTTAAAAGCTTTCTATCCAGCCGAGGATCACTGAAGTTTTCAATCCTGTGAAAACATTGAAATAGAAGCTTCGATTTGCCTAAAAGGGCTTCAGAAACTGTCAACAGGAGATGATTTCCTGCAAGTCTCTGTGTTCTGAGAGGCCATGGACAGGAGAACATTTTTGGAAATGGACAGAACTCAGGTCTGTTTTTTGCAACAAAGTATATCGAGGGCAGATTTGAGAGAGGTAGTGTAGGCAGCTTGCAGTATTATATAACCATATTTCTCAACCATGTTTTGAAGAGTTTTCCCCCCCTAGCTTTCTTATAATGCCATAAAAACTCTGAGTACCTTAAATATATCCAAGTTTACCTTTAGTTATAATCCTGGGCTTGGGGGCCACTTCGGCATCACCTAAAAGGAGGACAAAAGGGGCCACAAATTTGCATACATTTTTGGAATGCTGATTTATATGCATGGATGCCGATTTACAAATAGCTACCATAACCAAAACAGAAACACAGAACATCTCACCATCGTGGGGAAGAATGGGCACAGGTGACCAGTGTGCCTGCTCAAAATGTTGATGGGCAACCTCAGGGCCACGACTGCTCTCCCTTAGTATGGGGCCCTTTCCACACCAGTGATTTTCCCTGGGGTCCTCCCTGGGTCCTCCCTGTGTGTCTAAACAATGCACAGGGGATCCTGGGGGTAACTGGGGATGACCCCAGGAAAACCCCAGGATGGCGGAAACCGCGGATATCCCAGTTTTCCCACCATTCCAGGATGTGGAATGGGCACAGAGCCGTGCAAGGTTGCTCCATGCCCATGGGGGTGGGGGGGAAGCACTTCCGCCATACCCAGGATGGTGGGGGCGGGGCAGGGCGGGGTGGGGCGGGGGCATGGAGTGGTCCTTACGTTTTCCGCCACACTCCCGCTGCTCCCTGTGCCTTTAAAATAAAATAAAAAACAAACAAAATGGTGCTTGCAATGAGCGCGATGTCCCAGGATGCCGCACTTCCACTTTGGATGCCCAGGGACATCCTGGCCTTTATCTTTAAACCATACTTGGGCAGCCCTTCAAAGAGAGGAGCGTCCTCTGCAAAGCAGGACATCAGAACATGTATTTATTTATTTACTGCATTTCTGTGCTGCCCAATCGCCGAAGCTCTCTGGGTGGTTCACAAAAATTAAAACCATAACATATAACTTAGGTATAAAATTTAAACTACAATATAGAATCAGAATATAAAACTACAATCAGAATAAAACATAAGAAGAGCCCTGATGCTGGATCAGACCGAGGGTCCATCTGGCCCAGCACTCTGTTCTCACAGTGGCCAAACACCTGCGACCAGGGATCCACAAAGGAGGACATGGGCGCAACAGCACCCTCTCACCCATGTTCCCCAGCAATTGGTGCACGCAGGTTTCCATAACCATCAGGGCTAGTAGCCGTTGATAGCCTTCTCCTCCAGGAATTTAACCCCCTTTTAAAGCCATCCAAATTGGTGGCCATCACTACATCTTGTGGAGGTGAATTCTATAGTAACTCTGCGCTGTGTGAAGAAGGACTTCCTTTTATCTGTCCTGAATCTCCCACCAATCTGCTTCATGGGATGACCCCACTGGGTTCTAGTATTATGGGAGAAGGAGAAAAATGCCCCCCCTCTCCACATTCTCCACACCAGGAATCATTTTGTCCACCTCTATCAGGTCTCCCCTTAGCCTCCTTTTTTCTAAGCTAAACAATCCTACCTGTTGTAACCTTCTCTCATAGGGGAGATGCTCCAGTCCTGTGATCACTTTAGTTGCCCTTTTCTGTACTTTATCTAGCTCTATAATGTCATTTTTTAGGTCTGGTGACCAGACACATGGCAACCATATTTAGCCTGTCCATGCTTGAAAAATACACGATTAATAATTTTGGAGAATCCCCCCACACACATGGGGGAGTTTCCCCAAAATTATCAATAGTGTATTATCCACTATTAGTGAATATATATCTCCTTCTTAGTGCTTAAGAAACTTTTAGAGTGCAATCCTATGCCTTTCTAGACAGAAAAAAAAATCCTACAAGCTGGGAAATGCAAGGAGTTGTAGCACTTTTTTCAGTATAAACATGCATAGGATTGTGGCCATAAGTAAGCTGATAAAGTGCTTGGAAAGCTAGGTTCTGACAGCTGATTGTGATTTTTATACATTTTGGTGCTTCATGAAGGCCAGGAAAGATTTAAGGCTTCTTTAAATTAGTGTTTTATAGCACGTTCATGACTGGCCATTCATGGATGTTCACAGGTCATTTTGATGATGCCGTGAGCCTCCTGCATGTCTCCCGCTCCAGTTCCCGGTTTTAGTAATAAAACATAAGGCTCAGAAAACCCAACTCTTCTGAGGGGGTATCTACACACGAGTTTTTTGACGTTTTATAAGGGTTATGAAAACTCTTTGGGCCACATGACGCATTCCCTGTAACGTTGTATATCTGAGGTTTTTTAAAACTCACTTCAGTTATATACAACGGTTTCACTTTTAATAAATCGTTTTAAGTAAAATAATGTGTCCTACCTTACCGTTTGTAATTCCTGGGGGCAGTGCTTCCTTTACTGGTGCCCAAATGCTTAGCAGTTGATTGGTGGGGAAGAAAAAGGAAGTGGACCAGTAAACTACAACACCCACAATTCTTAGCCCTATACTCGCTAGGGAATGACAGAGGAACTAAGAAGGAAGTGTGTAACTGAACTACAACCCCCACAATGCCTTGCCCTAAATTCATTGAAAAACAAAAGAGAAAAAGACAGGGCAGAACAGCATGTGACCGCACACATCGCTTTAAAGACTAAAGACTGTTCTCCTGTAACGTGAGTACTCAGTAATGTGGCCTAAGACGTTTTAGAACGCACCTATTTGGAACGTTTTAAAATACTTTTTAAAACGTTCCAAAGGACTGTGTGGATTCCCCCTGAGATATGTTGATATTTGTCTGGATTTCCTGCCAGCTGCAGGCTATAAAATGCCCACTAGAGGGCGCGGTCCCATTGAACTGCATTGATCTGTTCAACCCACGTGGTTGCTGCTCTTTTCCCCATGTAATTTCAGCTTGTTTCAAATGCGGGAGAGAAGCAGGAATCCCTGGTAAGGAAACATGATTTCCCCCCTCTGAAAATCCTCTCAGGGGCTGGATAGGGATGATTCCACTGCATCCCGGCCTGGTTCGATCATCCCAGTTCCAGGTGCTTGATATTCCATAGAGAAAAAAGACATCGCAGGAAGAGATGAACCCAGAGCTGCTTGCAGGGGGAGGACATAAACTAGGAGGAGGATCACAGTGCTTGTGAAGAACAGTTTTGGCCACGCTTATCAGCCAGCTGGGTCTGGGTTGAAGAACAAGTGCCTGGGATGTACGCCAACCCCAAAAGTTCAGCTAATAATGAACCAAGTGACTAAAAATATCAATTAAATATTGTCTTAGGAAATGCAAGCTAAAAGAAACGATGGCTTCATGCCAAGTTCTACCCACTTGCCTCCTACAGCATTTCTCCGCCAAGGCTGCCCTTGAATGGTTCAAAATCGCTGTCACCCGTATCGTGCTAATATGGCCCGTGGAAGTAATCCCCCCTTTAGGTACGTCCGGGGGCAAAGAGAGGATAAAGCGCCAACTGAAGGAAAGTCCCTATTTATTTCAAGGAAGGTGCTCATGACAAGCAGGTAAAACCTTCGGATTGAACGGTTCTTATGCGGCTTGCATGTCTCTGATGCAAACCTATGCAAAGACATCCATGGGGTGGGGGGTGGGGGGGCATTAACCGATTTTTGGATGTTTCTGTTGGCGAGGAAATGAGGGTTATGATGGCTATTTTATCAATTCCTGTGCACTTTCTCCTTTTGCATTGTATTTTATTCTTTTAACTATTTCTATGGCATTTTATATTTCTAACTGTTCTATGGCATTTTAGTTTTTAACTGTTTGTAATCCACTGTGACAACTTTAGTTATTAGGTGGATTAGAAATGTAATGAATGAATGAATAAATGAATAAATAAGATAAAAATAAGAATGAGTACTGGTTGTCTGTTTTTCCTTTGAACCCACACCTGGAAAAGTGGCTGGTCCTGCCTAGTGGGGGAAAGCAGCCTCACTTTCAGTTTTGTCTTAGGATTCTATTAATTAATTTGTTCTCAATACAAAAATCGAAGCTTGTGTAGAACAAGCTTTTGACACAGTGCCCCATGACATTCTGATTAGCAAGCTAGCTAAAGTGGGCTAGATGGAACAACAATTAGGTGGATCCACAGTTGGCTACAGAATCGGACTCAAAGAGTGCTTATCAATGGTACCTTCTCACACTGGGGGCAGGTAACGAGCAGGGTACCGCAGGGCTCAGTCCTGCCGTAGAACAGTTAGAAATATAAAATGCCATAGGAATATTTAAAAGAATAAAATACAATGCAAAAGGAGAAACTGCACAGGAATTGATAAAATAGCCGTCATAACCCTTATTTCCTTGCCAACAGAAACATCCAGAAATCAGTTGCTATGACCCCCCTCCCCCCCTCCATGGATGTCTTTGCATAGGTTTGCATCGGAAGCATGCATCAAATTTGCACACGACACAAAATTGGGTGGAATCGCTAATACCCTGGAAGACAGAAACAAACTCCAAAGTGAACTTAATATTTATTTATTTATTTATTACATTTGTATACCACACCGTAGCCGAAGCTCTCTGAGCGGTTTACATAGGATTAAAAACAATTAAAAACAATATACAAAAATTAAAACAGCAAAAACATACAACATACACACAAACTGTACATTTAAAAACCACTTCAACACTTCAAAAACTACAAAAACAAAACAAAACAAAACAAACCCAGGCTCCTCAGATATTGCCAAATGCCTGAGAGAAGAGGAAAGTCTTGACCTGGCGCCGAAAAGATGACAATGTTGGCGCCAGGCGGGCCTCATTGGGGAGATCGTTCCACAATTGGGGAGCCACCACAGAGAAGGCCCTCTCTCTTGTTGCTGACCTTCGAGCTTCCCTCGGAGGAGGCACTCGGAGGAGGGCCTTAGATGTTGAACATAGTGTTCGGGTAGGTTCATGTCGGGAAAGGCGTTCCATCAGGTATTGTGGTCCCAAGCCGTGTAAGGCTTTATAGGTTAAAACCAGCACCTTGAACCGGGCTCGGAAACATACATGCAGCCAATGCAAGTGGGCCAGAGTAGGTCTTATATGTTCGAACCTACTGGTTCCAGTTATCAATCTGGCGCTGGGCTGAAAACAACAGAATTATTATTATTATTATATTTATTTATATCCAGCCTTTTTCCAATAATGGGACTCAAGGCGGCTTACAAATTAAAACATGTACAGTTAAAACAAATAGCGATATACAAAAAATAAAAATATGATTAAACACAGTACAATTGTAAAATATTTTAAACTTTTAAAAACATCTTCAATACACATAATTAAAAATCCGAACTATAAGCAGTACATCCACAAAGGTCTGAATTACTCTTCAAAGGCCTGCTGAAACAGAAAAGTTTTAGCCTGCCTCTGAAAGCACACCAAGGAGGGAGCCAGTCTAGCTTCCCTGGGAAGGGGGTTCTAGAGCCCCGGGGCAGCCACCGAGAAGGCCCTCTCCCTCGTTCCCACCAGGTGTGTCTGTGATGGTGATGGGACGGATAGAAGGGCCTCCCCAAGGACCTCAGGGATGGGCAGGCTCATAAGGGAGAATACGGTCTTTCAGATATCCTGGACCTGAGCCGTATAGGGCTTTGTAGGTCATAACCAGCACTTTGAATTGTGCCCAGAAACAGACTGGAAGCAGTGGAGCTGTTTTATCAGGGGAGTTGAAATTTAATGGAAATAAATGCCAAGTTCTACACCTAGGAAAAAGAAACCAAATGCACAGTTACAAGTTGGGGGATACTTGGCTAACCAATACGACAAGCGAGAAGGATCTTGGAATTGTTGTAGATCACAAGCTGAATATGAGCCAACAGTGTGATGTGGCTGCAAAAAAAGCAAATGCTATTTTTGGGTTACATTAATGGAAGTGTAGCTTCTAAATTTCGCAAGGTACTGGTTCCCCTCTATTTGGCACTGGCTAGGCCCCATCTTGAGAATTGCGTCCTGTTCTGGGCACCACACTTCAAGTAGGATGCAGACAAGTTGGAGCGTGTTCAGAGGAGGGCAATAAGGATGCTCAGGGGTCTGGAAACAAAAGCACTATGAGGAGAGACTGAAAGAACTGGGCACGTTTAGCCTGGAGAAGAGAAGATTGAGGGGAGACAGGATAGCACTCTTCAAATACTTGAAAGATTGACACACAGAGGAGGGCCAGGATCTCTTCTCGATCATCCCAGAATGCAGGACACGGAATAATGAGCTCAAGTGACAGGAAGCCAGATTCCAGCTGGACATCAGGAAAAACTTACTGACTTTTAGAGCAGTATGACAATGGAATACGGTGACCAGATAAAATCCAGGTCAGGGCTCATGTAAATTTAACAGTTGTAGAGAAAAGGGAATTTCAGCCAGTGTCATTTGTATGCAATTAGTCCCTGGTGAAATTCTCTCTTCATCACAACTGTTAAAGTTGCAGGGGCCCTGCCTTCTTTTGTATAAGGTCATTCTAGTATAGCGCCTGCAACTTTAACTGTTGTGATGAAGAGGGAATATCACCAGGAACTAATTGCATACAAATGACACTGGCTGAAATTCCCTTTTCTCTACAACTGTTAAAGTTACATGAGTCCTGACCTGGATTTTATCTGGTCAGCCTACAATGGAACCAATGACCTAGGGAGGTAGTGGGCTCTTCCACACTAGAGGCATTCAAGAGGCAGCTGGACAGTCATCTGTCAGGGATGCTTTAAGGGGGATTCCTGCATTGAGCAGGGGGTTGGATTCGAAGGCCTTACAGGCCCCTTCCAACTCTACTATTCTATTTCCCTTGTAAAATTGTGTTTTCATTAGTACAATGGAGCTGACTTAGAGACCCTCTACAAGGATTCGCTTTTGCGCCCGGTTAGGCGATTATGCGCATAATCGCTGAAGCGCATTTACACCTAATACCTCTGCACGAGAGGCGGCGAAGCGCATTAACGGATGACCAAAATGCGCTTTACAAGTAGTTAATGCGCATAAGCGCTTGTTCACATAGTCAAAATGCGCTTTCATGGCCGGAGCAAAATAAAACTCGCGATTTAACGCGCATTCGATAATGCGCATAATCGGAGAGATAATGCGCCTCTACGCCCGATTTGCGCTCCGTTCTTGTAGAGGTAAATTTTTTTAAGCGCCTTGAAAGAGCTTTAAACCTCTCTTGTAGAGGCAGCCTTAGGAAAGGTGAGATTCCAGTCCTGCCCTTTCTCACAGAGGTAATAGGAGATGATATGGTGGGTGGTGGTGGTGGTGGAATCATCTCAACGTGGACTCTGGGCATCTCGCTAAGGGCAGCCTTTCCCTGCATGTGCTTCTAGGCACTGAATTCTTGAAAGGAGAACTGGGATGTCGTTCTCTTCATTAATATTTGAGAGGGTTTCATTCTGACTTGTACCTTCCTTTCGGCTTGTCTTGTTTCCTTGCTGCGCTGCTGAAAGGGAGAAAATTGGAGCTACCGTGGATGCCCTGTTGGTTCTTCCCGAATGGAATGGCTTAAGGATCAGCAAACAGCATGGCTTAGGGCCCACGGTGGTGGCGGCGGTGAGAAACGTCTGTCTGCTGGCCTTGTGCCTAAACGCGGAGGCTAAACAGACCTATCAGATGGAAGTGGAACTCTGTGTTCTCTGCGTTATTAGAGCTGCTACGCTGCAGCTGCCTCCGACTGAGGGAGGGCACTGGCCCACCTGGCTCTGCATTCTCAATATTGAGTGGCAGCAGTTCTGCAAGGTTTCCCAGGCATTGAACGGAGGACCGTTTTGCATGATGAGTGCATCCTCTGCCCCTGAGCTGCAGCCCCACCCCTGAAAACATGGGTACATCTGGCACTCCCAGGGTCCCAGTCTGTCCCCCCTCCCAGTATTCCTTCAGGAGGCCCCACCCCTTCCCCCCAAACACCAATCATCGGGTGGTCCCCCCACCCCCATTCTAAAAGGTTAAAATGCCTCTGCTAAGGCTCAGTGACTGGCGGTTAGAGCTTTGAGATAAAATATGCTGGGTTTTGGCCCTGCCCTTTTGCCTTTGGCCACACCCCTTTCCTCTTTAGCTCCACCCACCGCTGGAAAGTTTCTCCAAAATGGAATCTGGCCTTTATAAAACAAGTAAACAACCGAGTGAGGAAAGCGAGTGCGCGAGAAAAAACGGCTTGTAGAAAAGCCGTTGATCCTTGACCAATTCCACGTGCCAGGGTACAAATCCCTACTCAGCCATGAAGCTCACTGGATGAACTTGGGCCAGCCTAGCCTACCCCACAGGGTTGTTGTGAGAATGTAATGGGGTGTGTGTGTACGTTTGCCACCCTGAGGTTTAAACCTCTGACTCCAATAAGGTATAGAAACATTTCAGGATGGAGAAGTGTCCGTGACCCTGGGCCTCCATCATAAACGAAGCCTGGCTGAACAGGGTGGAGTTTCACCAGGCCGAGATTCCATTTATTCTTATTTCTTTATAGCGCACCTTCAGCATGCATGGTGCTTTACAGAGGACAACAGGGCAGGTCCCTGCCCCACAGGGATTACAATCTAAAATTTTACATGGGAAGGAGGAGGGAGAGGGAAGTGGAGGTCAGGATCAGTCTTGACGGGTGAATCGCCGAACCTGTCCACAAGAAAGGGTTGTGTTTCTGGTCGCTTGCTAATTAGCACAAACAATAGAGTTACATACAAGCTGACAAACAAAAGTGCTACAGCTCACAATAAGCAATCTAATTTTCTATGTGGAGGGAGGAGTGGGGGAAGAAGATGAGGTTTCATTAGGCAGCTGAGAACCGAAACAGCACCATGGCTAAGAAGAAGGCTTGGGTCCCCCCTCTTTCGGCACGGGTTAGGCCCCATCTTGAGCATTGCATGCAGTTCTGTGCACCACATTCAAGAAGGATGCAGACAAGCTGGAGGGGGTTCAGAGGAGGGTAACGAGGATGATCGGGGGTCTGGAAACAAAGCTCTTTGAGGAGAGACTGAAAGAACTGGGCATGTTTAGCCTGGAGAAGAGAAGACTGAGGGGAGACAAGATAGCACTCTTCAAATATTTGAAAGATTGTCACACAGAGGAGGGCCAGGATCTCTTCTCAGTTCTCCCAGAGTGGAGGACACGAAACAATGGGCTCAAGTTACAGGAAGCCAGATTTCGGCTGGACATCAGGAAAAACTTCCTGGCTGTTAGAGCAGCAGGACAATGTAACCCATGACCTAGGGAGGTTGTGGCTCTCCCACACTAGAGGCCTTCAAGAGGCAGCTGGACAGCCATCTGCCAGGTATGCTTTGAGGTGGATTCCTGCATTGAGCAGGGGGTTGGACTCGATGACCTCATAGGCCCCTTTCAACTCTACTATTCTATGATTATGAATAGTCTCACTTCTCTGGGGCAGCAGCCTTTCTTCGGGTCCATTTCTTTATCAAGAGAGAGGACTGGAGGCCCAGGTTGCCCTTTGGAAGAACCTGTTTATTGAGAAATGTGGCAGCAGACTTGTGAGGTCTCCAGCGCTCCGACTAATCATAGGAATATTGCTGCAAAACACCTAGACCCAAGTGTCAAAGAGGCGGGCTTGAGATTTGAATTTGTCACCCTAAGAATGGACCCCAAAACTAGAGTCTCAGGGCCAAAGCTTGAGACCTTGCAACCCTAGGTAACAATGTGTGTCTGTGAGACACATGGACAGGCGATGCTCTTCATAACAGAGCATCAGTCCCCCCAAAAGCCCTTGCTGCACCTCCTGGGTGTTTCTTGTCAATCACCTCCAGAAAAAGAGACACTTGGTTGTTGCTAAGAGTGTTGAGCTGCTGGCAGTCGTGTGGAAGTGATTCCACGTGGAGCTCCCACATGCTGCTGCTGTGATTTGTGTGGAGCTTCAAAAAGGGGGATGCTTAAATTGCTCTTTCGCTTGCCCCTTGCGAGCACACTCCTTGCAGATGTGCTGCAGATGTTGGTGTGTTCTGTGTTAAGCAGCAGACTCTCCTGCTGCCACTGGGGCAGCAGATTTTCAAGGGCTGTGGCAGACTGGCCAGCTAGAGAGGGCTCCGAGAGAGGGCCTTTTCAGTGGTGGCCCCCGAGTTGGGAAATGACCTTCCCTGAGTCTCACCTAGTATCTACATTGTTGTCTTGATCTTTTTATTTTCCCAGTTTTTTTAGTCCTTCAGGGTTTTTTAATTTTCTTTTTAAAAAACACACACACCACGTGTTAATGCATTTTTAAATATTTGCACTTCTGCTGGTTTTTAGTTTGCTTTTATTCTATTTTAAATCTGTGGTTTCCATATTGTGTTTTATTATATTAATATATTTTATGCTTTTAAGTTCAGTTTTGTGACCTGCCCTGACAACTTTGGCTCTTGGGCGGTATAGTAATGTAGAGCTCCATCACACCAGCGATTTAATGCACTCTCGCCATGCCTGGTGTGCGGATTTGCAGCAAGGTTTGACATGACGCCATGCTTGTCCTGCTGACGCCCTGCCTCTTCCCCAGCCTTTCCTAGAATGCTAAAAGTCTAGATTATTTTCCCTAAGTGCATTCAATATGCCCTAAGCCTCCCTGTAGGAACTGGGGGCTTGAATGGATTGCATCAGGTCTTGGCAGGGAAAAGTCATCTCTCCCAGCAGCTGGCTCCAAGTCTCAATATAAAACCCAAACTTTACATCCCAGGCTTGAAAGTCTTTTTAAAAACCATACAAGGCCTGAATCTCTGCAGAGACAGGATTGTCCTCCCTCGATGCCCCCAAAGAGCCAGACTAAAGGGTCGTTCCATTTATGCCAGGCGGAAAGGTGGTCTAGGTGAAGTGTTCATCTGGCAGGACCTGACTGGAGGGAGAAAGAGAAGGGGAGGGGTGGAGTGGAGTGGAGCGGAAGAGCGAAGGAGCGAAAGAGCAGCTATTCAGGTGAAAGGGATTGTAAGCTTGACGTGCTGGAAAAAAGTGGAGGCAAACCAGGGGGGAAAATTAGGTGTGATGGAGGTCGTAATACATCAATCAATCAATCAATCAATCAATCAATCAACCAATCCCATGCCAGAGGCTGGAGGTCTGATGTTCCACATACTGTCTGTTAAGATAGCATGCCAAACAATTGTAGGGGAAAGTTTGCCAATGAATCTAGTTTCCCCACAACCAACCCAGAAATGGAGCACCATCCAGTGATTCCACCGGCGGATGTCAGGGTATATTCCTGGAGAGAATGCACTCTAAGGGCATTTTTAGTGCCACTTGTGAAAAGAGCTCAATGGGTACATGATATGCTACACATCGATGAGTTGCTATCTGACGCATGCGTTCCCTCCATGCGTTCCCTGAGTGCATGGTGGGGGCAGTGGGATCATGCCAGCTAGCCGTGCCCCTGATGCCATTGCACCCCTTTGGCCACACCCCCAAAGTCTGTTCCAATGTTCCCCAACGTTCACACCTATGGGTGTCAACGTGGTCAAGAACCCTGCACAAGACTTCTCAGTTATTTGGAAGTCATTCAGTTACATTGAATTATATATGTAGGGCATAGAGCCCTCTTTCACATGTACAGCTGAACCCACGTAGATGTTCAGAGCATAGTCAGAGGAACGTGACAGTGATGGGGGGATGTTTTTCTGGCCTGATCCTCCTTTGCCTTCCACATGTTCGGGGAACGCAAGGAAAGGGATGAGTGAAAGGTGATATCATCCAGCCTCCTTCCATTATAGCTCCTTCCAATCCCCAGAAGACAAAGGTCTCCTCCAATATTCTCTCTCCCTTCCAAGTTTGAAGTTGTCTTCTAACACTGACGCCAAAAACTTTCTCCCTTCGCAATCCTCTTAGCAGCCACCATCTCATTTTGTGGTTTCACCTGATTCAAAGCAAATCGGCCTTTCATCTGGGCAGAATTTGGTGCCTGATGAGTTTCTTTCAGGAATGAGCACTTGTTGATCATTGCGATCGTGGAGCCTGCAACACAGAGGAGGGGGAAAGAAATGAGGCACTACACAATCCGTGCCGCTTTGTGATTTCTGCAGGAATTTCCTTCAATTATTCATTGCCGGCGCTCCATGGAAGACTTGGTTCAATGTTCTCCCTTTAAAATCAGGATCAAAGAACGCACATCCGAAGCGCTCGTTCGTTCTGGAATCGGGAGATAGTGAGAAACGCGGGCCGTGCTGCCAACAGTGCCGCTCTGATGTCTCCTTTGTTTTCTGCTAGCGCCGTTTGCTGCTATGATGGATTTTGAATGGATCTGAGAAATGGCACAGTTCTGCGAAAAATTAGAATAAAGTGTGTGTTTAAAACGGGCATGCAGGAGCCGGCTCAGAGGGGTGCTTTGTCCTCAGCGGTGCGTCTCCAGAATCGCTTTCCTTCCCACGGTCAGTACGGCACCCCAAGGGTTGGCACATTGTTCCTGGCTTCATCTAGGTGAGGGTGGGGATGATCCCCACGGATTTCCCTTTTGACCAGCCAAACCTTACATCTGGGAGGGATGCAATTCTTCACCGTGGCTCCAGCCATTTCTGTCTCTCTGATCTGTTAGATATTTTTTAAAGAAAAGATTAGGGATGGGTGAACCACCCATGATGCCTTGTATGGCCGTTGGGGCAGAAATGAGCAGAGTTACTTCCCCCAGAACCAAGAAGTAGTTTGACTTATTTATGAGCCAAAGCCAAATCCCCCCCAGTAAGCCACAAATCTCAGCCCCCGCAATCCTTCAAAACCCCTCCACGTCCCTTTACATTCCACATATTGGCTGGTGTGTACAAACATTTTTTTAAAATCCCTGCAGGTAGAAAACTTGACTTCTCTCTAATATGCTAACTTTCCACATAGAGGGGATGTTTTCCTATGGAGGAACACGGTCAGGTGAATGCTGGTATGTCTGTCCTTACTGTGAGCCTGCAGTCGCACAGCCAGAAAACAGATTTAATATCTCAGTGAGAACAAGGGTCATTGCTGGGCTGCGGGGAGCAGACCGGTGGGAGCCAAGAGCTAGGAAGCAAAAGTCATGAACAAAACCAGGAGTCAAGACTGAAGAGGAAGTCAGAAGTGGAGGACAAACCAGGAGCCTGGGAGCTGATCTACACACTAGCTTTGTAACGTTTTATAAGGGTTACGAAAACTCTTTGGGCCACATGACACACTCCCTTGAACGCTGTATACCCGAGGTTTTTTAAAACTCACTTCAGCTGTATACAATGGTTTTTACTTTTAATACATTATTTTAAGTAAAATAATGAGTCCTTCCTTACTGTTTGTGATTTATGGGGTCAGTGCTTCGTTTACCAGCTCCCAAATGCTTAGCCATTGATTGGTGGGGAAGAAAGAGGGGTAAAGGAGGAAGTGGGCGAGTGAACTACAACACCCACAATGCTTAGCCCTATACTCATTGAAAGCTAGGGAATGAAAGGGGAACTAAGGAGGAAGTGGGCGAGTGAACTACAGCGCCCACAATGTCTTGCCCTAAACTCATTGTAAAAACGAAACAGAAAGAGACGGATAGAAGGGTGTGAGACCGCACACACCGCTTTGAAGACTGAAGAATTTTTCTCCTGTAATGTGAGTACTCCTTAATGTGGCCTAAGACATTTTAGAACGCACCTATTTGGAACGTTTTAAAATACTATTTAAAACGTTCCAAGGTACTGTGTAGATAGGCTCTGTATCAAAGAGCAGGGCAGATATCCAGCCTGAAGAACCACCAGGAACATATAGGAGCTCAAGATGGCTGTGTTGCTCGAGCGATACGTAGCTGAAACAGGACACCTGTTGATATTTCTCTCTCTCTCATGATCCTGGAACCTAATGGGGTCATCCATGAAGCTGATTGGTGGGAGATTCAGGACAGATAAAAGGAAGGACATCTTCACACAAGCTATGGAATTCACTACCATAAGAGATGGTGATGGCCACCCATTTGGATGGCTTTCAAAGGGGGTTAGATAAATTCTTGGACGAAAAGGCTATCAATGGCTACTAGTCCTGATGGCTAAATGCAACCTCCGGTATCAGAGGCAGTAACCCTGTATACACCATTTGCTGGGGAACATGGGTGTTGGGGTGCTGTTGCCCCATGTCCTGCTTGTGGGTCCC
This sequence comes from Anniella stebbinsi, assembly GCA_029215795.1. Taxonomy (NCBI): domain Eukaryota; kingdom Metazoa; phylum Chordata; class Lepidosauria; order Squamata; family Anniellidae; genus Anniella; species Anniella stebbinsi. Next base: position 370,568,266 of record JARDYH010000001.1, read on the forward strand.
TGATCGATAACCGAGTGCTGGACTAGATGGACCTTTGGTCTGATCCAGCATCAGTCCTGATGTTCTTTGATCAACCTTCCTTCATGGATCCAATGGGCAGCTGGTGTAGGCAGAGCAAGTCCAGGGAAGGTACGAAATGACCCAGGCCAGGATGGTGAACCTCAGGTTTCTGGGCCAAATCTGGCCAGCTGGCATCCCAGTCCAGCCCTCTGGGGTTCCTCAGATTGCTGTAGCTCTGTCCCGGGACCCCACCTTTCCCCTTGACTGCCAATTGTTTGGTGGTTTCATGGCTTTTGTGCTGCCATCCCTGCCCACCCGCCATTATGAAAGGTTGAAATGCCTCTCCTAAGGCTTTAGTTCCTGGCAGGAAGAACTTTCAGCTTGAATGTGCTCCCTTGCCTTAGGCCCTGCCCCTTTTGTCTTCAGCCCCACCCACCCCTGGAATGTGCCACTGCCTTGATTTCCATGGTGGACGAATATAAACACAGTGGAATCTACATATGCAAAAAATAATTAAAAAGTTGGGCAAACACTAGGTCAAAACTCTTATCCTACTCCACAGATGGAGAAGGTGGACCTCTGAGGTCATCAGCAGAAGTCCTTCTCCCTTGCCTGATGCAGAGGACAGCAAGGCTGGCGAGAACAAAGCAGGTGTGGCGGCCCCACACCTCTGGCATTGGCTTTCTTCAGAGGTCCATTAGGTCCCTTTTTTCCATGTCTTCAGGAAGGCTCTGAAGACCCACCTGTTTTTGCTGCCCTTTTCTTAATCTGTGGGCATTAGGCTTTATTGCTGTGGTCTTTTTTAAAGTGTTCTTATAGTATTGTATTAAATATTTATTGCTTTTCTATTTGTTTTTGCATATTTCTGTACTTTTTATATCTTGTACACCACCTTGATAAAGTTCTAACCTTAAAGGAGGCCTAAAAGTTCATTTTAAATAAAAGGAACAAACTGTGACTTGTGAGGAGAAATAACTGGCTTCTGCCGCTCCCAGATTGTGGAATGACCTGCCGGGAGAGATTCGCCAACTTACTGGTCTGCAGGAATTTAAAAGATCTATAAAGACTGATCTCTTCTGGCAGGCCTACCTAGATGAATTTTAAAGTGTTTTATTGGTTTTATTGGTATTTTAATGATGTACTGGTTTTAACTGCTTTTAATCAGTTTTTGTATTTTGTGTTTGGTGTTGTTCCCCGCCTCGATCTGTTGGGAGAGGCGGGTGATAAATAAATATATTATTATTATTATTATTATTATTATTATTATTATTAAAGCCCCCAGCAGGGCAATCTCTCTCTCCCTCCCTCCCTCCTTCCCCATCTCTTGCTATTTTGAATAGTTTCCTCTGCCCTGAACAGTGGAAATTTAAGGGTGGACATTCAACACATTGTTCCATTGGTTGAGAAGGCAAAAGTCATGTGTGATTTGCTCAACCTTCCCCCCCCCCCCCCCCTCACTATAAATTACAATCCTCCATCTCTTGTTTAATACATTTGGGTCCCAGCAGTTGTAGAGAAAAGGAAATTTCAACCAGTGTCATTTGTATGCAATTAGTTCCTGGTGAAATTCCCTCTTCATCACAACAGTTAAAGTTGCAGGCACTATACTAGAGTGACCATATACAAAAGAAGGCAGGGCCCCTGCAACTTTAACTGTTGTGATGAAGAGGGGATTTCACCAGGAACTAATTGCATACAAATGACACTGGCTGAAATCCCCTTTTCTCTCCAACTGTTAAAGTTGCATGAGCCCTGACCTCCTTTTCAGATGGTCAGCCTACAGCTGGACCGTGTCCCAACATGCCTCTCTCCAGAAGCCATGGGGGGCATTCATCATTTGTAAACCCCAGGGATGCTGCTGTCTCCAAAATGCACCTCCTGATGTGTGTGTGTGTGTGTGTGGGGGGGGGTTGTGGTGGTGGTAAAGGGAGCTTAATTAATGTTTCATCGTAACATGTCTGTTTATAAAAAAATTATGTACTATGAAATTGGGTGACGTGCAGTGAAATGTATCTCCTAATGGCCAGGCTGACGTTTTAAGTGATCAATAAATCACATAAATATTAAGACCTTTCCGAAGGAGGATAATAAAATAAGGCATTTGGAAACAGGACTCGTTGCTGCTACTTACAATTACCCACCAAATAAAACAGTTTTATTGTAAGTGTAACTTTAAATTAAATTTTGTATATTGTCTTTTTAATGTTCAATCTTTTTAATTTTTGTAAACTGCCCAGAGAGCTTCGGCTATGGGGCGGTATATAAATGTAATAAATAATAATAATAATAATAATAATAATAATAATAATAATCGCTATGTAAAAGATGCAGATGATCAAACTTGGTTGGTGCATGGCGGATGGGAGCGTGGAGGATTTATTTTCAGAAAATGGGAGGGGAAAGTGTTGCAAATAGTTACGTTAAGGTCAGGCATAGCCTTTAAAAACAAAAACAAAAAAAAGCAAAGCAGGGTGTAAATTTTGTTGTCTGTTTCTAAGATTCCAGGGAGCCGTAAACATAAGTTAGTTGCATCAAAACACTCAGGGGCTGAAGCAGCAGCGTTGTGGTTGGTTCCCCTGGTGGCAGTGAACTCGCCTTCTGCACGGAGCTCAGAGCTGCTATATAGCGATCACTTCGAAATATTTCAAGTAGCACTTTACAACATTCTCCTCGCTCCCTCCATATATTGCATCCACGGGGTGGCACTTTGCACTTCGCCTGGCGAAGGGAATGCTGAAAAGGTGGCAAAGTCTAAGGTGAAAATCTACATGGGGAAATAGCGGATCTCACAAGAGGCGAGGAGAGGTGGCGAAGGAAGAGGGAAAGCCGTGAAGAAGTGGACTGTCATCCACAAAAGGCTGATGCCAGGTTTCCCAGCTTTTGCACATCATAGAATCATGGAATAGTAGAGTTGGAAGGGGCCTCTAAGGCCATCCAGTCCAACCCCCTGCTCCATGCAAGAATCCACCTTAAAGCACCCCTGACTGGCCCAGCTGCCTCTTGAATGCCTTTAGTGTGGGAGAGCCACAACCTTCCTAGGTCATTGGTTCCATTGTCGTACTGCTCTAACAGTCAGGAAGTTTTTCCTGATGTCCAGCCAGAATCCGGCTTCCTGAAACTTGAGCCCATTATTCTGCGTCCTGCAGTCTGGGATGATAGAGAAGAGATCCCGGCCCTCCTCTCTGTGACAACCTTTCAAGTATTTGAAGAGTGCTATCATGTCTCCCCTCAATCTTCTCCAGGCTAAACATGCCCAGTTCTTTCAGTCTCTCCTCATAGGGCTTTGTTTCCAGACCCCTGATCACCCTCGTTGCCCTCCTCTGAACACGCTCCAGATTGTCTGCATCCTTCTTGAAGTGTGGTGCCCAGAACTGGACACAATACTGAAGATGACACCTAACCAAAGCCAAACAGAGAGGAATCAGTACCTGACGTGATTTGGAAGCTACACTTCTATTAATGCAGCCCAAAATAGCATTTGCTTTTTTTTACAGTCACATCACACTGTTGGCTCATATTCAGCTTGTGATCGACAACAATTTGTGGAAACTCCCCTACCCACTCAGTTATTGCGTGATCATCACACCTGTTTGGTATTATGCAAGTGAGCTATAGGCAAGAAACTTTTTGTTAAAGGAAAAATATTGACAGGAGGGTGACAGAAGTAAATGTACCTACGGGGAGAAGGGGGAAATATTTATTTGATAACTGATACTTTCTTTTCAATGTAAAAAAGTTTGTCAGAAATATGCGTGACATGTTGAAATATGGGAAGGGACAGATGAGGAAAGGCAGATGTGTGAAAAGCAATTTAGGCCCCAGAAAGTTTTCCTGTCCAAGTTCCATGGAAGTGAATGGTTGCTGAGCAAAATCATGGCCAATGGGGCCTTGAGCAGGAGAAGGCCCCCCGGGGGATTTTGCCCCATAGCTCAGACCTGCCACCATGAATGGTGCGCCAAATGCAGCACCTTCCTTACCTCCTGCAGACGGGTTCCAGCAGTGATTGGAGTTTTGCTCGCCGGTGCTGCGTGGTAGATCCTGCCGTCAGAGTGACAATAAGTCAGCTGAGCATCTCATCAGAGATTCCGTCTGCAGCTGGCAAAGATGGAGCTAAAACAGAAGTTGACCCCAAGATGCTAATGAGGAACTCTTCAGACTAAGATGGTAACTTATGCTAATTAGCACTGACTGCTTGTCAGGCGTTGGGCTAACGACGTCCCCTAAAAGGTCAGAAGGTTGGCTCTTCGCTCCCGACGCATTCAAATTAAATAATGCTTCCGTGGAGCTCGTCTCATCAGGACAGCGAAGGCGACGGATTCTTCTTGGCAAAGGAAACCTGGGGAAAAATTTCACTCTCAACGAAATGGCTTATTTAAGCCATTTTGGACCTTTTCACCCAACCTTTTGGATCTTTCGCCCAACCAATATTTCCTTCCTCTTCCTCCTCCTCTCAGATTACCGCTACTCAAAACTCCTGGTCTATCCTAGATGTATATAGATCTCTGAGAGTTCTCCCACTTTTAGGGCGAAGAAAACAAAGGCCTCCCCATAAGCGGAGCAGCCTTCCCCAACCTGGTGTGCTCCAGATGTGTTGGTCAACAACTCCCAGAATCCCCCAGTCAGCATAGCCAACACTTCTATGGGTGCAAGGTTGAGGAAGGCTGAAAGAGAGTGAGTTGCACAAGGAAGCGGATGGACAAGTGGATGCGCACATCAGAGCGGCTATAATGCTAGACGTTTTGGGGTGCATCTGGCTTCCACAAGGAGCTCCTGAACCAGGACCATCCACCACAGCCTTGCTCAGATGAGGAAGACATGAGAATCTGTCTTTAGCAGGCCAAGCCACTTGCCCATGGTCTGCTCTGACTGAGGCAGCTCCCTGGGCTCTTAGCAAGAAAGGGGCCATTCCCAGCCAATGCTATCTGGACATTCTTAAATTAGAGATTCTGGCAATTGGACCTGGGTCCTTTGGCCTGCAAAGCAGGTGTTGTTCCACTGAGCTCAAGTTCCTCCCAAATCAACAGCCAACATGGTCAGTATTGACACTGCAGAGCCAGTGGCTAGATTTTGGGGCTGGGTGAGCGGGAGCAGAGGACATCCATCCCTTTCCCCTCTCCACAAAGGGTGGTGGGTACTATCAGAGGGATGCACTGCAGGAGCCAGGCTTTTGCCCCATCGTGGATTTCCTCTTCCTAAGACAAGAGTTGTGCAGAACTTCTTTTGGGGTGAGCTGAAGTTAACTTTGTATTTTGATGTGCTGCGCATGGGAAGTGCCCGCTCAGCAGCCACCCGAGGCATGCGCCTGCATGAGACTAATGAGCGCAGAGAGCTTCAACACGGCCCTCCAGGTGTCAAAGGGAGTTTTCCAGCTGACTTAAGTGCTTTGGACTCATTCTGTAGACAGCAGTAATGTCATTTCTCAGCACTTCTGGCTGTATGACAGAACAGCTTAGGCTGCAAATGGCTGCCCACATTACATGGAACGGAAAAGCAGGAATTTATGAAAAAAACACACAACAAGAGGCCAAACTGAACGATTGTTCCTTTCCCTTGACGTCATCCTTCCCCAACTGGGTGTCCTCCAGACACATTGGATTACAAATCCCATGATTGCTGGGCATGATGGGAGTTGTAGTCCAACATGTCTGGAGGGTACTTGGTTGGGGAAGGCTGTTTTACATCTATCGGTTTGTCCTTCCTTCCTTCCTTCCTTCCTTCCTTCCTTCCTTCCTTCCGTCTGTCCACGTACAATTATTTCTGGGCTACCTTTCAGGCTGGGACCCCCTCCAGCACACGTTTTCCACTGTGTGGCTTCATAGCTGGCTTCAGCAGATTCCAAATGCCAGCCTTGCACACGCTCCTGTCCTGATGTGCGTGCCTCATGGAAAACACAAACATTTTCCAATGCCATGAAAAATGCCCCGAAGAATTGCCGATCCAGATGTTCCCTGTGCCATGAGCTCATTTTAGTCATTACATGTTCATCTTCCTCCACCCCGCCTCCTCCTAGGAGTTCTGAGTGGCTTGCAGGTTGTCCCCCAGTTTCTTCTCACAACACCCCTGCGGGGTAGAGTAGGTCACCCAGTGAGCCTTTTTGGACCTTTTCAGCCAACCTGGTAAATAAGGCCTTGCATTTAATGGACATGTTTCGAAAGATGCCGTTAGTAAGCACTGGTGTGTGGGTGTGTGGGTGTGAGTGTTGAGCAGATAATGATCAGGATCAGGGGGTGGGTGGGGGAGTTTAACCCTTTCCCCCCCCTCTACTATGACCCTGACAAAAATCAGTCCTATTAGTATTGGGAGGAAATACCAACCCTCCCTCGCACTCCATATGCTTCAATCCTAATAATGATCCCCCTCCCACCTCACTGGGGCTTGGTTGGGGTCTGGCAGATGAGCCTGGGGAGAAGGGGGACAGCCAGCTGCCCCCTCCATCTGAAGCCTGGGGTGGAGGAGCCCTCCTCGGACAATCCTGCTGCGTTCTGCAGCGACAGAGGCCAGGTAGATGCAAATGGTCTGGCTCAGATGCCAGTTTTGTACGTTTGAGGGAAACCGTGAATGGCATCACACTCTGCAGGCTATTGGTCATATGAGCAGCAGGAACGGGGAAGAAATTTGTTCGGTTCATATTTAAATGCAGACTTACCTAATTTCACACTCTCGAACCAAGGTATTCTTCAAAATGCAAACTTCTCCGAGTTTTGCAACAGACATCTATCACAAAAACTGTACAAAAATCTGTATAAAGTGCACACAAAATGCATATGTTAGTGAAAATCACATTGAAAATGCATTCTATTAGGAAAAAGGCTTCCAAAAATATGTATATCAGGCAAAAAAAAATTGCATATGAATTTCCAGGTGAACTTTTTTTATTCCTGGGATGAACTGAACCTAAGATTGGAAAAATAAGAAACTGGGGGAAACCAAAATTGTCAAATTTCCCCATCTCTAGTGGGCACACAGAGAGGTAGATAGGTGGATATTACCCAAGCCAACCTTCCTTGGGATGCTACTGCGTTCTTTGATGTGAACAGCTCCTCATTCACAAGAGCACTTTCTAAGGAGAATCAAAGACTTGTGGGATGCTAAGTCAGATTCCAGATGAAAGGTGAGGAGAGAAGGTGTATTTAAATCTCGTTCCGCCCTCGTTTCATCTTGGGATATATATACTCCCTTCCTTTTCAGTTTTTGCAAAAGGCCTGCAACCATCAGAGCAAAGTAGTGGGTTTCTTAGGGAAAAAAAATATTCACGAAGAGAGAAATAAGTGGAAATACTTCAGGGAACAACAAAGTATCTTCTAAAAGGCTTGAGAAAGGGAAAGTAATGGATGATTCCATTTGAGCCTAATGTTATTTCTGGATGTCTTTTATAATGTGTTATTTACTGCGTAGTTTAGGGCTGACAGAAAATAAACAGCATTTGCAACATAATGTCTTTAGAGCCGCCACGCCGTTGCTCATCCTGTTTGGCTGTCAAGATCCAACTCTGAGCAACATCCGTCAAAGTCTACCGTGATGGAGTCTGCTTGTATAATTATCTCCTTCTCTCTTTTTAAAAAGCAACTTAAACTTAAGCAGCTCTTATGACTTTTTCATGACTCCACAATGAGGCCCTTGCTGTACCTCAAGATGTAGTATGGCCAGCAGCTTATATGGCTTTAAGTGGGGATTGGACACATTCATGGAGGAGAAGGCTATCCATGGCTCTAGCATCAGAGGCAATAGCTTGTGTATATCAGTGGCTAGGGAACATGAGTGGAAAGATGCTACTGCATTCATATCCTACTTGGGGACTTCCAACAGGCAGCTGGTTGGCCACTGTGTGAACAGAATGCTGGACTACGTGGACCTGATCCAGTATGGCTCTTCTTATGGTCTTAGCTTCATTTGCCAGTTTGGGACATTGGATTTTGGAGGAGGGAGGGACGCAGTGAAATGAACCCGACTTTAACTCTCAATAAGATGCTCAAATTATGTGAGACCCCAGATCTTGTTCTTGTGGGATCTTTCACGGAGACCTAATTCATACGTTCCTTTTTAGGGTGGTAAAGTCACAACACATCATCTATATTCGGGTGTGGAGGGATGCATTATGCCTCTCTGAACTCCGCATTTCACCCTCTTTGGGGGTTCCTATCAGGAAAACACTGCCCCCAAATGAATAGCTTATATTTTCCCCATAGGAGTGAATGGCAACCATTTTCTTATCTGGAAGAAAGTATTGTGAGGATGCCCATTGGCTAAACCTGCTGTTTGCTTCTGGTGACAGTGTATGGTGTAAGGGGTGTGTTCAGCCCCCTCTTCATATGGCCTCATCAAAATGAATGGGAGCCATTCAGGACTCAGCTTTTTTCTAGATGCATATCCCTGTCATTTGTACAGCATCACCCTTGGTTCCAATTCTTGGTCATACTGGAGGGGTCTTCCCCAACCTGGTGCCTTCCAGTTTGTGTTGGACTGCAATTCCCCCAAATCCCAACCAGTACGGCCATGTACGCACCCATATACAGAGGCTGGTGTACAGCAGCACAACAGCAAACCAACTGGACTAGTGGTTTGAATTCTGGATCAATTGAGGGGCCTTTTCTGGGCAGTCTTCATTCACCCTAGTAAGAGATGCTCTTCCACCAAGTAGTTCTGTTAAAGTAGGTTCTTGGCATTTCCTAGTCTGCTCCATAATTGCCAAGCACTGCATTCATAATTCTTCCCTAGGTCTCTGCTCCCAATAAGATTAGAGTGCTGCATTTATTTTCATTTCAGCCTGTAGCATCAATATTTATTAACAATTCATTTAGGCTTTTAATACATCGAGCTTTTTGAATGTTACGGCCACAATTTGTATTTATTGTTTTGGCCGGGAAAAGCTGGCTGCTTTTGCAAAATGTGGAGCAGGGGCTGGCAATGGAATGAGCAGGTAGGCCAGCCATTGTAGGGCTTCCTGGGCTGGGGCCAGCACCTTGAATTACCCCAGGAGAGAATAAGAAGCCGGTGCAAAAGATGGAACACAGGGGTCCTGCATGATGTTCGAGAGCCAGTGTGGTGTAGTGGCTAAAGTGCTGGACTGGGAGTCGGGAGATCCGGGTTCTAGTCCCCACTCGGCCATGGAAACCCACTGGGTGACTTTGGGCCAGTCACAAACACTCAGCCCAACTTACTTCACAGGGTTGTTGTTGTGAGGATAAAATGGAGAGGAGGAGGATTATGTATGCCGCCTTGGGTTCCTTGGAGGAAAAAAGGTGGGATATAAATGCAATAATAACAAACAAACAAACAAATGATGTTCACAACACCTATGTACAGGTCTTCAGCAACAGTTCCCCCCAGGTGTGGTGCTAAAATGTCTTCATGCTCTGAAAGGAAACACCTGGGCCATCGCACATTGCGCCCGCCAGTTTGGTTTTTTTGGGAGGATCCAAAAGCGCTCCTGCGCTCTAATGAAAAGGTAAGTTGAAGGAAAAAACCTGCATGTGAAATCACCCCCCCCCCCTGCCATCCAGGGGATGGCGAAATTGCTGCCCTCCTCCCCTGATGGGCATGGAGCCGCGCGGTGTGTCTCCGTGCCCATTTCTGCTGCCACACTTACTCGCAAGTAAGCATGGCAACACCCGGGATGGGCGGCCACATCTCCCGCGATCCTGGGAACTTCCTGGGACTGTGGAAGATTTGGGATTTTCCAGGGTTCCCTTATCCCTGGAAAATCCCGTGGCAGCTCCCCCTGCCCCCGGGAGTCCCTGTGTGTCATTTGGACTCACAGGGAGCAGCCGGAGGTCATCCCAGGTGAAACGGCTGGTGTAGAAAGGGCCATTGAAGGAGGATGATTTGGACTGGTGTTTGGCATCCATCTCCAAACAGGCCGGCCGCTTACGAATTGCCAAAAAAAGAGGACGCACCTCACCACAAGAGAGGACACTGATGCACATATAATGTGCCCACTAATTTATAGGTATAGATGCAAACTTAGAATAGAAATACAGTACATCTCACCACAGTGTGGACAGGTGTGGCCAGGTGGCCAGTGGGCCTGCCTGTTTCATCCACTGTCTAGGCGCTAACTGTGGATGGGCAATAGCGCTGATGGTTTTTTTTTAAAACCTTTAAACCAAATTTGGACTGGACAGCCCTTTAAATACAGGATGCTTCCAAATTGAGGACTGTTCTCTGTATAAGAGGACACATGTGGCCACTCTGCCTCCACAGTGAACCTTTTTAAAGTCATCTGTCAGAGTCCTTTCGCCTGATTTAAGGCATGCTTTCGTGATGCTTATTCTTGGTCGAGGTGATCTGTAGGTTGCAAAGAGAATAGTTGCAAGCAACCAATCGCACGCGGCGGAGAAGTAGCCTTACACATTGCTGGCCCTGTTTTATTCCAGTGAATTAGTGGGGCTGTAGTTAGGATCTGAGCCACATTTCACTGGGACAAAGGTCCCCCTTTTTCTGCTTTTAAAATTCGTTTGCCTGGCCAATATCTTCCGACTGTGCAGGGGAAGGTCACGGACAATCCTTAACATTTATAAAATGTAGTGTGGGCAAAATGACAATGGAACGCGCTTCCCTTGCTATGGCTGGTGTAACTATTGAGAGTAATGTAAGGCTGATTCCCCCGTAAGTGCAGCTTACTCATAAATCATGTTCTCTCACTTGTCAGCTTGGCTTTCTGCGTTCTAAAGTGAAATGCCTGCATTGTGTCCTGCGTGTGTTGCTGGGAGGGACGGCCTCCTCCTTCCCCACAGGAAGAAGTTACACCAGCCTTCCCTGACCTGGTGTCCTCCAGGTCATTTGGACTGCAACTCCCATCACCCCTGGATGTTGACTGGGCTGGTGAGAGCTGTAGTCCAAACTATCTCAAGGGCACAGGTTGGAGAAGGCCAGCTTTGTCAAGTGGTTTGAAAGTCCCGCCTTTTCTTCGTCTGCTGTACCCACTACACCTGTTTCTTTGGGACTCTATTGTTACAGGCAGCCTAAAAATACTTTGAAATAAAATTAAAATAAATGTTGTCATACTGTCAGTTCTGACTGAAGAAGTTTTGCAGGTGTTTGAAGCAATACAAAAGCCTCCCAAATCTGTTTACAAGCTGGAAACATAGGAAAACATATGAGGAGTAATCTCTTAAAAAAACCCTTTAAAATATAAGTACATAAGAAAAGAAGCCAGATTCCGCCTGGACATCAGGAAAAACTTCCTGACTGTTAGAGCAGTATGACAATGGAACCCATGACCTGGGGGGGGGGGACTCTCCCACATTAGAGGCCTTCAAGAGGCAGCTGGACAGCCATCTGTCAGGGATGCTTTAAGGTAGATTCCTGCATTGAGTAGGGGGTTGGACTCGATGGCCTCAGAGGCCCCTTCCAACTCTACTATTCTATGGTTCTGGCCTTTTCTACGTCAGAGGGGTATAGAGGGCCGAAGGGCCAGTGAACCCGGAAATAGTCACGTCCGGGTTCATCGCCCCAATGCACATGAAAAATGCAATGACCCGGGCTGCTCCTGGGAACTTGCGCTGTTGCAGTGGCCATTCCCCCCCCCGGGAAGCGCGCAGAAGCGCTCTTCCGCAAAAGTAAGTACAAAAAACCCAACGTGTGTGATCAGCCCCCCCTCCCTGCCCTCCTGGGGTTGGCGAAACTGGTGCCACCCCCTCCCCTGATGGCCATGGAGCCGTGTGGTGTGACTCAATGTCCATTTTGCAGCCGCACTTACTCATGAGTAAGCACAGCTCCACCCGGAACGGGCGGACACATCTTCTGCGGTCCCAGGAAGTTCCCAGGCCATGGAAGATTCGGGATTTTTCTGGTTCCTCTTAACCCAGAAAAGTCCCGTGCCTGCCCCGCTCCCCCCCCCCCCCCCCCGGGACTCCTTGTGCGTCATTTGGACTCACAGGGAGCAGCCGGGGGCCATTCCAGGCAAAAAGCCTGGTGTGGAAAGGGCCTCTAAGAAAAGCGGTGCCGGATCAGGCCAAGGAACTTTCTAGTGCACAGTGCTGTTTCCCACATTAGTCAACGAGACACCCCATTGGGGAGCTCACAAACAAAACATGAGTTTCTCAGTACCGACCTGCTCACGTTGCTCTGAGGCATTCCGCCTCTGATACTGGAGGCATTATATAGCCATCATGACTAGTAGCCATTGACAGCCTTCTCCTCCTCCAGGAATTTGTTGAATCCCCCTTTGAAGACATCGTAGTTAATGGCCAACACTGAGCCTTGTGGTAGCAATTTCCACAGTTTAATTAAGCACTCTTAAACTGAAAAAGTGCCTCCACTGTTCGAACCCATGAGCATCAGAGTTGGACCCACTGAAAACAGACCTCTCTGTCTCCCTCTCTCTCTTGTCTCCTTTTTCACCCTTGAAAGTTGAGGAAAGGAGGTCGAGAGCTCTGCGTTGTGTATTGAACTGTGACTTTCAGCTGGGGCTCCACTCCTGCCCTGACTCCCAGTGACCACACTCGCCTCCCACAGATGCCGGCACAGCCCTTTGCAAGGGGTCTCCCGCGAGCCAGCCTCAGTCCCCAAGGTGGCTGCGAGGCCTCTCCAATGTCAACAGCCGTAGGGCAAACGACAGCCGGTGGAAAGGGGGCTGCGGAGATGGGCTGGGAAAAGCACGGAGCTTTTCCAAAATAAAGCACCCTTCCTCCTGCGGAGTGGGGCGAATAATGAGCTGGAGGAGGGCAGAAGAGGCAGCCGCAGCCACAACAGCCGGAGTGGGGAAGGCAGTGGGGTCTGCAATGCCCGCCGGGGCGGTGAGAAGAACCCCGGGGGGCAGGCGGTTGATCAGCTTGCCTACAGCAGCCGAGAGCTCTGGCAGCTCAACCCAACGACATGTAGCCCAGGATCCCTGTGTGAGCCTGCCAGAGACATCATACCAGGTTGTCCCTCACCTTACGTTCATTGGAACCCCAACCCCAGGGACTCTGTGCCAGAGCTGATCCCAGGAGCTTTGTTGGATGCCTGCATTTTCCAGTACTTCCCTCCAGAACTCCAGGGCTTAACCAAAGCCAGGGCCCAGCCCGCCAGGTGGGGCCCCATAGAGCTATGTCAAACAGAAGGGGCTCCGAGTACCGTCATCAAGGCGCATTTCTGCTCATGAGGTGCAACTCAAGGCTCCGGCACACGGAACCCATAGCAGGCTCTGACACAGGCTTGCGGTAGGGTTTTTCCCAAGGGCAAAAGAGGGCGGGGGATCTGGAGGCTGAGCCCTGCGCAAGGGACACCACCCAGACACCATTCATCCACCCTGCCTAGAATGCAACAGGATCTCAAGGGAGGAAGTTCCACAGCAAGAGCTTCACGGCAGCGGTGCTGCTTGACGAGGAATGGTGGAATTCTTTGAAGTAGGGATGTCACCCTGGGCCTAATTTCAGTGGAGGCTGGTGTCTTGGATGTCAGTGGGGCAGTGAATCTGCTCCTGGTTCCAGTCAGAACTCTAAAGGAACAATCCGAGGTGCTTCGCAGTTAGACTGTTGACTGAAACCCAGAGCAGATTTGCCAACACACTGGCATGTTCCACACCTTGGAGAGCTCCTTTAGAGGTCTGACTGGTTCTGACTGAAACCTGGAGTGGGTTCACTGCTCCACAGACATTAGAGCCACCAACCTTTACTGCCTAGTTTCATGTGGCGTCCACAGATGGGCTGGGAGAAAGAAGGATGTAGTGGCAGCAAGTGGGCACCTATTATTATTATTGTTGTTGTTGTTGTTGTTGTTATTATTATCTTTACTTGTATCCCGCCTTTTGCCCAATACTAGGTCTCAAGACGGCTTTACAAAATTAAAACATACACAGTTAAAAGCTATAAAAACATACAAAAGTTAAAAATAAAATTGAATAGATTCCAATATTAAAACATTTCCACATTTAAAATACATATTAAATTTTAAAAATCTTAACATAAATGGAGGTCCATATTATTCACCAAAGGCCAGCCGGGATAAGAAAGTTTTTGCCTGTCTCCAAAAACATATCAAGGAGGGAGCCAGTCTAGCTTCCCTGAGAAGGGAGTTCCAGATTCTTGGAGCAGCCACCAAGGAGGCCCTCTCCCGCGTACCCATCAGGCGTACCTGGGATGTATGTGGGACTGAGTGAAAGGCCTCCCAGCAATGTTTTAAAGTCCACCCACTTTTGGCTCCGCTCCCTGCTGGTTGTGACCCCGCCCATCACTGGCCTGTGACTCTTGACAGTTTGCCCCTGGGGGGATGCAGCCCTCAATGGAAAAGGATTCCCCATCCCTGTCCTAAGTAATTGATCAGTCACTCGCGAAGGGTGATGCAGATCAGCTTCCTGTGCTATACAGGACTCCGCAGCTGACACGGAGGAGAGTGCTCGAGTCTCTGTCCTTTGTATTTTCTATTTTTGAGATTGTGAAATGAAATGGAGAGCTTGGAAAAGAATGGATGTTGCACTGCGAGACCAATGCAGGTCTCCCTCCCTTGTTCACAGTCGCCTGGCTGTACTATAAAACTCACGGGCATTTCATTTGTTGGGTAATGGAGAAGACTGCTTTCCAGGCTTAATGTACGTCTTGAGATGTCACAAAGAAAAATGGCCGGGGACATTTGCGCTGTGCATAATGATGCACCCATTTTAATGTTCCATAACTACATAAAAGGGAAGCCTGGGAAAGATATTTAAGATGTAACATTACGGACAGCCTCATTTAATTCATCTCTCTCCATCTCCACGCCTTAGATTGCGTTGTGGCCACCAATTCTTGAACAATGATGAGATCTGTAGGGGGGAGGGAGGCCTCGGAGCGATGGATCTCTGGTGGAAAATGCTGCTGCAGAAATACAAAATAATATTTTCATAATTATGGTGCCTCGGGACCCTCTGACAGCTGCCGTTTTATCTTTGTCTCGTCTGTTATGGAGTGGAATAAAAAAGCTTTTGCTGGCGTTGGGTGAAGCCATGGCCATTACCTTACTGCTGGAAGGTTGGTTTTGCCGCATAATTTTTTTTTTGAATGACGGTGTGACGAAGTAGAGACAAAAACAATAAATAAATCAATAAATAAATCATCCAACCAGCTGTTGTATTTGGACAGAAGTAGTTTCTTTCCCCCAGATTTTGGAAAGGATGTTCATGGTTTCTCCACAGGTATGTAGAATGGGTCCCCGGATGGAATGTTGTTTGATGGAAGACACATATTACTGGGTCTTCTGAACAGAACTGGCCAGGGGCAAATGATGGGTGGAGGGATCCAGTGAATAAGTGGACGGATCCTCTTAATGGAACATGTCAGTCACTAATTGCAAAGAGGACATGGCACCTGCAACTCATTTTTGGGGGCTTGGTGTAGTTTAATTTCATATGATGGATTGGGAGGTCAGTTGCAGAAATGACCATAGCAAAACAAAATACTGTTTGGCTGCTGTTACCCTTGCTGTTTTATTACTAGTTTTTAATGTTAGCTTTTATTGTTTTAATTAATGTTTTACTTTTATGTTTTTATTGCTTTTAATGTGCATACTGTTTTTATATTTGGTTGTTTTTATTTGTGATCGTAAGCCGCCGTGGGAGAGCTTCTGCCCTGAAAGGCGGCTAAGAAACGTTTTAAATAAATAAATAATAAATAAAATTGCAGCTGGACAGCCGTCTTTAAGGCATGCTCTAAGGTGGATTCCTGCACTGAGCAGGGGGTTGGACTCTGTGGCCTTATAGGCCCCTTCCAACTCTACTATTCTATGATTCTATGACTTATAGTTCTTCAGGAAAGTCAGACAAAGGTGAAGAGGCTGTGACGATCTCCGTGAGTCCAACCAACCATCTGTTAAAAGGCGTCTGAATAATCATCTTGTTCAACTGCTGAGACCCACGTTTGTGTCACCCTTCAGTTCCATCAGCAGTTCATCCACATCTTTCTAGTTCAGGGGTGTACAACCCTTTGGCGTTGGGGGCTGCATTGGCTCCCACAGAAAGCTTTGCAGGCCCCACAAGTGGGCAGGTCTGGTGGGTGAGGCCATAGAGTGACCACATGAAAAGGAGGACAAGGGCTCCTGTATCTTTAACAGTTGTATTGAAAAGGGAATTTCAGCAGGTGTCCTTTGTATGCATGCAGCACCTTGTGAAATTCCTTCTTCATCACCACAGTTAAAGCTGCAGGGGCCCTGCCCTCTATTGTATCGGGACTCTCTAGCTATACTCCTGCAGCTTTAACTGTGGTGATGAAGAGGGAATTTCACCAGGTGCTGCGTGCATCCAAAGGACACCTGCTGAAAATCCCTTTTCTACTCAACTGTTAAAGATACAGGAGCCTGGTCCTCCTTTCCATATGGTCACCCTACATACACACTTACACATACACATATCCTGAAACCCGCAACACACAAAGACTCACCCCGAATGCACAATCTCTCTCTGTCTCTGTCTCTCTCTCACACACACGCGATAGCGGAGAGGGGTGGGAGAGAGAGGATTGAACCTCACCCTCTCACTGATCAGGATCACTGGATGGGTGTGATCCTGCTGGGAAATAGGGACAATATGCCCACACCCTGTTTCCTGCAGAACTGGCCTCCTGACAGCCCGCCAACTCTCCTCCCGTGTCCCGGTGGTGATAGCATTAGCAGCAGCAGCGGAGGTAATGAAGGAGAAATGGGAGGTCAGGGCACCAGCGGGAGGCCACGCAGTTGCCCTCTGAGGGCCACAGGTGGCCCACGGATTGCCCATCCCTGTTCAAATGAGTCTAATCAAAAGGCATCATCTTAGTTTGAGCCTGTATGCAAAAGCGTATCATCTTCTCTCTTACTCAATGGAGCCGTCAGACTGATAACCGGCTCTAGCCTCCCCCCCCCCCCCCCCATGTTACACTTGAGAGAAATACCATCCCAGTTTTAATGCATGTGTGTTTTTTCTTGATTCAAGAGGCCAGGTTGTTTTTGGCAGGACATTCTAATGTAAACTGATAGGTAGCATTTACATTCCTGCTCTGAGCATGCTAACACTAACCCGAATTACACTCCAGCTCGCCTCAGGCCTAAGCCACGGCTATTTGAATAATTATTTCTGGATCCCCGCCCACTGTAAAGACCACTCAACAAGAACCCAGGGAATACGGCTGACCCAGCAGCCTGCTGCGCTTGGATGCCGTGGAAAAGAGCAGAGGCCGGACTGGGCCGTAAACCGCCACGTGTTTCAGATGCTAAGAAAAGCAGACAAATCCTATCCAGGTGATTCCAGCTGAACCCATAAGCAGACATTGCGCTTATGCTAAAGAGCTTGTTTTGAGTTTGCTAGTCCTGGGCAAGAGGAAAAGACGCAGAGTTTCCACCTGTCCAATCCTCAAATACACTCAATCTGTTCATCGCATTCACATCCTGATGTACCATGTGACTAGGCTGACCCTATGGAAAGGAGGACAGGGCTCCTGTATCTTGTATTGGAAAGGGGATTTCAGCAGGTGTCCTTGATAGGCATGCAGCGCCTGGTGAATTCCCCTCTTCGTCACCACAGTTAAAGCTGCAGGAGCCCTGCCCTCTTTGGTATCTGGTCACTCTAGTATAGCACGCATACAGATGACTCCTGCTGATATTCCTGTTTATATCCACCTGTTCTAAAGATGCAGGAGCCTGGTCCTCCTTTCCATACGGTCACCCTCCATGGGGCACTTCTGTATTGCCCACCTGGAGTGTCTTCTGGTTTACATGACAGAGGCAACCGCTGGCCAGCCCATGAAGGAGGAGAGCAAAAGAGTTTAGGGAAGACGTTGAGGGTGGGTGGGGTGGGGGAAAGAGAGTCCCTGTCTGGGTGCTCTGCCAGGACAGGAATACAAACGCAAGAGTGTGTGTGTGTGTGGGGGGGGGAGGCAAAGGACCATGCATGGTGATCCCCACCCACCATCCCAGGACACACCAGTCCCACTTCCTCAGCTGCTGACCTTACCACATTGAGTGGCGAGGCCTAGAGAGGGCTTCTCTCCTGGGATCAGTTGTGAAACACTTCAAAAGAGGTCAAAGGAGGACACGGTTGTGCATAAAAATATGCCTCTGCTGATTTATACGCACAGCTGCAAAGTTAGCAATAATGGCTATAATTTAAATAGAAACCCTGTACATCTCATTGTAGTGGGAAAGGCTGCAACCAGGTGTCCTGCTGTGTGCTTTGCTCAGCTTGCTGTCCAGGTGCTGTTGGTGGCAACTTCAAAGCCCTTGAGCTCTTCCGCCTGATGGCTCTTGGACTCTAAACTGGACTTGGACTGGGCAGCCCTTCAAGCAGAGGAGGCCTTCCACATAAGAGGACAATCTTCCGGCAGACCTTCAAATAGAGGGCTGTCCTCTGCAAAAGAGGACTCATGGTCACCCTAGCTTTTGCATGAATGCGAGTAGAGCTCTCTGCAAGGTCAGTGTCCCCGATAGAGCAGCAGAACTCCTTTCCAGGCTTTGCTGGGTGCCAAGGGGGTGGAGCCGGAGTGCACTGAAGAAGTGTAGGGGGTGGAGCCAGGGTGCGCAGCCCTGTGCCCCACCCTCGTGTGTGTGTGCCCTGCTCAGGACAAATGCCTGAACCAGGCTTGGCTCAATGGGTGAATCCACCGCCTCTGGCCTTCAGCCTGGGACCTCAGGGGTTCTGAGGTGGTGGTGGAACTTAGCAAGTGATTGGGGTCCAGGAGTGCTCAGGTTCGGGAGTCCTCGTCAGGCAGTGAAAGGTGCTACAGAGCCGTGCAATGTCAGCACCCGTGATTGCCAGGCAGCATGACGCCAGGGGATTGGCCAGGCCTGCTTGGCATGAATGATACGAGCCTGGCCTTTGGTCCAACGGTGAAGCCTTTCAGGACCTTGGCTTGGAAGACACCGTTGCCGGATGTGCAAAGTGGGCAGACCGCTCTGAACTTTGGAGCTCCATATACCCACCATGGCATGTAGCCACTGGTAGGCTTAGCCTCCTCCGTGAGGATGCCTAATCCCCTTATCATCCCCTCCATCCCCTCCGCCATCTGGCACGGTTTGGATCCCTGCCAGGGCGCACACCACCTCCCCTGCTTGCTTTCAACAAGCCGCAATTAAAATACATTATTTAAAATCAGTTTATGCTTACGGTGCCTCTTTCATAAATTGAATATCTAACTCTCCCAGACGCTGCGCTTCCGTTTCATCCGACCTGCCTCCTCCATCCCCAAACACACGCAAACATAAACATCCCTCTTTTGCCAATGGCGTGAGAAGGCTCAGGGTGAGCCTTTGCTTTGCCCAGGAAAGTCTTTCAGGCCCCAGAACGGGAGCTGAGCAGATGGCTTGCGAACAAGCCCATGAAAATACGGGGGGGGGGGGGAATTCATTAGCTGCAAAGGAGTCCGCGCTTGTCCATTACAGCTGTTGTGGGGGGTGCATGGGGGGGGGCTTAATGGGCTCCGTACAGCTGCATTTTCCAAACAGAACTATAATGAGGTGTTATTTAATTCCTCCTGTAGAAAATAGGCTGTCGTTGCAACCACAATCTGTTAATACCGTGCGTTACTCTGGTTAATTGCAGGCTTCTTCAATGGCTTGTTTGGGCAGGTATTAAAAAGGAGAAAAAGTGTGGGGGATGCACTGGAAGTCAGGTTTCGGCAAACGGGGCCTCCCCAGAATGCAACCTCGTGGCTTTCGACTGCAATTTAGGGGAGCAAATTAAAAGGCCAGCAGCTTTGCTTGGTTGTGCCCAACCTTGAGTAGTCAGACGGGTTTTCCTCTTCAGACACCTACATGTTGGAGCCCTACTTCAAAACAACTAGGGACACTTCACACGCAGGTCATCTTGCCCCTCTGAGCGGATGTACTACTGTGCAAACCAAGAGCTCCCAAAGTATCACTCAGGACACTTGTAATACGGTTCCAGCAGGGCTGTGCTTCTTAGGTTGCGCACTGCTTCGTGAGTGCCCCCCATTGCTACCCTCAAGGGGGACTGGCCCTGGGCGTGGAATAGACAACAGGTTACACCCTCTTTCCTTTTGCTCCTTTCCTTCTCTGCTTTTGCGAATTTTATTCCTTCTTTTACAGCCACTCGAGATCTGCGCAATGGATGGATGCAGGCCGCCATTTATGACCTGCTCCTGCATCTGGTGAGTGGTCAGGGAGTCCCTGGAGAGAAGCAGGCATAGACATGGCTGCAGCCTTGATGGGAGAAGGGTAGGGAGCTTTATGGAAGCGGAAGCAG
Organism: Anniella stebbinsi; assembly: GCA_029215795.1. NCBI lineage: Eukaryota > Metazoa > Chordata > Lepidosauria > Squamata > Anniellidae > Anniella > Anniella stebbinsi. Next base: position 370,588,388 of record JARDYH010000001.1, read on the forward strand.
CAGAAGGAGGAGGAGGAGGTGGAGCAGGATGCAACAGCAACATGCCAACTAAGGAATGCTGGCAACATTGATGCGCAGGAATCCTTCACAGGTGGAGAAAGGGACACTCTGCACTGTATAACTCATTGATGGAATTGCATCCCCCAAGTTGTGGTGATGTCCACTAGCTGAGATGGCTTTGAAAGGGGATCAGATAATTCATGGGGAAGCAGAGAGGTCTATCCAGGTCTATTAACCGCCTTGAGGCCAGTATTGGGAAAAAGGCAGGATACAAATATAATAATAATAATAACAACAACAACAACAACAACAACAGGTATGGTGGTGATATGGAACCATCAGGCTGTGTGCTGGGGTGAGTTATGGCCTTCCTGCTCTGCTCGGTGGGCATCCCAGAGGCATCCAGTTGGCCACTGGACTAGATGAACATTTGGCCTAAGCAGCCACAGGGCTCTTATTGTTTTATGATAAGATGGTTCCTGGGCTCCATCTATGATGATGACAACGATAATCTACCATCATCAATGTGGGTGGTGTTTTACAGAGTAGCAGCAAAAGACGAGGAGCCTAGGATATAAATTCAGTACAGAAGAGGCAATAGAGGAAAGGGAGGAGGAAGGACCAGGATGTGGGGAACAGGAGACGAACATACACCCAGAACAGACATGCAGACGTCGGACTTTGTTTCAATATGGGATGAAGTCTGAAGGACCTCATGGACAAGGTGGGTTTTGAGGATGGATTGGAAGGAAGAGAGGGGGAATATAACAGACGTGATCCAACTCTGTGTACTGTATTTATCCCTGAAACTCTGGATAACACTTCATGCATTCCATGTTGGGCATAATTAGGAAAGGAATTGAAAACAAAACTGCCAATTTCATATTAGCTTTATACAAATCTATGGCATGGACCACCCTGTAGTTTGTACAGTTCTGGTCATTGTACCTAAAAAAGATATTGTAGAGTTGGAAAAAGTACAGAAAAGGCAGGGAGGGGGAATCGTGATTCCCTACCGTCGCTTTTCTGTCCCACAATAGGAATGAGAAGCTTCCTCTTTCTTCACACGGGGAAGAAGAAGCAAAGAATGACCAAGTGGCCCATTCAGCAGGTGTTTTTATCCCACTGCTTCTCCTGCACGCAGCAGGAAAAGACGGCACGTTTCACTGCAGCTACAAAAGTCTGATTTTCTTGGTCTTTTTTTGTGATGGGAAAATGAGCAGGAGGAGCGGGAGACGTGCGGGAGGCGGACAGTAAGGACCCGTGAAAATCTGTGAGCGCCCAGTAACGAGAGTGCTATAAAATGCCTCTTTGATGATGCTCTAACATGATCAGGGGACTGGAGCATCTTCCCTTTGAGGGAAGCTTACAACATTTGGAGCTTTTCAGCTTAGAAAAAAGGTGAGTCAAGCCAGGATGTCATGAAAGAGGTGTACAAAATTATGCATTGTGTTGTGAAAGCGGATAGGGAGACATTTTTCTCCCTCTTCCATAATACTAGAATCTGGAGATTAGACAAATTCATGGAGGATAAGGCAAGCAATGGCATCTGGACTTAATAGCTATATTATTATTAATTGTTATTATTATTACCTTTATTTGTATCCCACCTTTTGCCCAATACTGGGCCTCAAGGCGGCTTTACAAAGTTAGAACATATACAGTTAAAAGCTATAAAAACATACAAAAGTTAAAAATAAAATTGAATAGATTCCAATATTAAAACATTTCCACATTTAAAATACATATTAAATTTTAAAAATTTTAACATAAATGGAGGTCCATATTATTCACCAAAGGCTGGCCGGAATAAGAAAGTTTTTGTCTGCCTCCGAAAACATATCACGGAGGGAGCCAGTCTAGCTTCCCTGGGAAGGGAGTTCCAGATCCTACATGCTACCTCCAGGATCAAAGGCAGTATACCCGAGTACTTCAGTTGCTGGGGAACATGGGCAGGAGGATGCCATTGCACTCAAATTCTGCTTGCGGGTTTCTCGTGGACTAGATAGGTCTTTGGTCTAATTCTGCACGACTCTTACGTTATTATGTTATTATGCATCTGATGAAGTGGGCTCTACTACATGAAAGCTTATGCCATAACAAATATGTTTGCCGTTAAGGTGCTGGAAGACTCTTTGCTACTTTTGCCACAACAGACTAACATGGGTACCTCACTGAACATTGCTTAAAATGATCTTTATTTATAAAAAGCACTCCAGCTTGCTGAAGAAGGTGGACAGTCAGAGTCGCATTATTGTATATGTTAGCTACTTGATAAATTATTACCTTCTTTGGAGTGAGGTATTTTCCGCCCACCACTGAGAACATCTTAAGCATCAAGGGACCACAGATAATCCCATTAGTGTTTCACCACTCATAGAAGACTCACAAAGAGCTAAGACGTTTTAAACATTTTTGCTGTTTTCAGCAGAACTTGTTATTGCTAGATTTTGGAAAGGAGGTACTGTGACCTCCTAGCATCTATGAATGGACAAAGTTATAGAAACTTATGCTAATGGAAAAGCTCTTACACCAAATGGAAGTTGCCAAAAGGAAGTCGGGAGATTTTATGTTAACATGGCGCTGAGTATAAACTTTGGGGAAAACAACACAGATATAAATAAATGTAGAGTGGTCCATTTCTATTAGTTTCACAACAAAAGTAAATTATATATAATAATTGAGGGCATGGTGCACATGGGTTGAGGTGTTACTTCTTTGATTTTTAATGTTTTGTCTAGTTATTTAATAGGGTTGAAGGGAATGGTTAGATTCTTCAGTTTTTTTTAAAAAAAAACTTTTTTCTTTGGGTAGCAATATTTATAGCTGGCCTTCAATCTTCATTACATGTACCAGAAGATACTCATACTTGGTTTAAGTTGTTGTGAACTTCTTTTGTTCATCGGAGATAATAATTCTTGTGATTGCTTACATAAAATAAATAAAAAATGCAGCAAGAAAGCTTCCACTTTGGTGCATGTAACCTTGGGGGGAGGGCAGACTCACAAATATCCTGCCAAGTGCAGCATTTTACCAATCGCCTACATTTTGTCAGAAATCAGGGGAAAGAGGGGCCTAGAGCATTTGAAACTGTGCTCGGGCCCCCGCTATAGCTTCTGCAGTTTCACCCAGCTTTACCCCACACATTGTTTGACATTGTTCGAGCCCAAATGCTTAGAAAATTGATTTCATCTCTCTCTCTCTTGGAAGCTTCACTTCTCAGTTTGGAGATTTCTGCTCACATGGACAGCGTGTTGACAAAATGACACCATATGGATTGTCAACCAGCCCAGGAATAATCCTCTAAAACCACGACAGACACTCACCACTTGATGAATGCGTGTCCACTGGTGACTTGCACGTGTGAATGGCTTGTCGCAGATGCATCACCACAAACAGACTTTGCATTCCCTCTCATATACAATTTTCAAAATGGAGTCAGTCCCATCACCCCATTCTGTGGCTAGTCACTGAAGGCTGGTTCACTGATGCCTGTTCACCCTGCAACATCATGGCATGACTTGCACATGTGAATAGCCCATCATGGATAGGCCACCTTAGTTATAATGCTCACACATCCCCTCACCTCCATGCTTTCCAGTGGAATCAGCTGATTTTGATCCATGCGTCTATTCTCAAGTGACAAGCTCTGCCACCGTAGCTCTTCTTATGCACCTTGGCTCTTCTTGGAGAGAGACGGGCCCAGGGATCTTCCCTCATGCAAAAACCTCGTTGGAATCCAAATCAATTGCAACCTTCCTCTTCCAAATGAACATGGTTGCTCACCAAGCAAGTGACTGAGATGTACCCTCCTCCTCCTGCAGTATCAGAAGTCATGACTTCTTTGGGAAGTCTTCCTTGGCCAAGGAGTAGTTCATTTTATTCTCTCTCAGATGTTGGATTAGGTCCAATGTCAAGGTCAATCATGGCAGCTTTGCAAGCTGCCTGGCATCTTTATCTCTACTGGGTGCCGCTGTGCTCCGCTGCTGTTTCGTTTGGCTGGAATTAAGCAGGCAGGTGGTTCACCAACTGCTTGCTGTGTCCTTGCACAACTCCAGTTGCAGAAATGCCTCCTTCTCTTGCCTCACAATTTTGGCAATGAAGGTTGATTGCGGCAGGGGGTAGGAGGATAGTGCATCTGCCATTTCCTTCATGGCTTGCCATTCATCCTTGTATCTTCACAACAACCCACTGAGGTCAATTAGGCTGAGAGGTGGTTAGAGGCCAAGATCACCGTCATGGCTGAAGAGGTACTTGAACTAAGCCCGCACAAAATTGACAATGACCATTCCTCAGCAATTTCAACCACCTCAAAATCGTCAGCTGTATTTTGGGCGTGAGGAGAAATCCTGTTGCGGCACAATACGAATGGCTACCATTTTATTTTCCCCAGAAAGCCCTGTTCTGAAGTGCTTTCTGAATGTTGGGAAATTCAAAATGGCTGCCACCATAAAAATGGCTGCCTTCTTTGCCACGCACTGGGGCCACTGTAACAGTAGACAGCGGTTGAATATCTACAAAAGGACACATACACTTCCACAGAGTTGACGGATCATTCTTCAACAGCTCATTTTATTCGAGACATGGAACATTAAATACCCTTCCAGAGAAAGGGCAGTAATTGAAGTGGACTTGTTAAAAATATAAAGTCACAGTGTGTCATGCCATGCAATCCTATTTTTCAACCTGAACTAAAGGTGTCAATGGGGAAGTGGAGTTTGGATTTGTTTTCTTTTTTATATAGCAGAATATACTTCAAAAAACAGGAAAATTGGCCCCTGGACCACCAGAAGTTGCAGATCCCTGGTTTAAAAAGTGTTCTATGTTAGGATTGGGGGTGGTGGTGGTGGTGATGGCATTTGGGGGAATGAGAGATGAACAGTGCAATCCTATTTATGTCAATTCAGAAGTAAGTCTCATTGCTTTCATTGGGGCTTACTTCTAAATAAAAATGAATAGGATATTCAAGTTTATCATTAAGTAAATATGCTGAAGAATCAGCTAAATGATTTGGAGATCCATCCATGGGTGAGGGCTCATTTCATGAAATGGTTTCTCCTTGAATTGCTGGGTCACTTTCACACTTGCTTGCTTGAATCCCCGTTCCTAATTTGAACCCAGGTCGTCCTGGTTCAGGAGCATCCATGGAAGGGAAGGGGCAAGAAATGAGATAAGAGAGACAAGGGGGCATTTAGGTAATTTTCTACTCTGCCATTACAGGGTTGATACGTGTAAAAACAAAGCATCAATCACTAAAAGCCAGCCAAGGTTGGAGAAGCTGATAAGGGCCTCTAGGAATTATTTCCTCCGAGAGCAAGGGGGAGGGAACCAGAGACAGCTGAAGGTGCTGAACTTTAGATGTCCTGAAACTAATTAGCATGTTAGATGACACACCTAGAGGTGGAGATGCAATATTTTAATTAGTCACCTCCCCCTGCTTTGCAATCTCGCGTGCGCAATTAGAAGACTAACTCATGTAGTTTTGCACACGGTTCTATTTGTAAGCTCACATGATGCTTATAACCAATTATGAATAAGTTCTTCCTTTGTAACCAATCACAGATGATTTCTTTGTCTTTGAAGAGTATAAATGCTATGCCTGTGTAATTGGGGATTGGAACAGTTCTGGCTTTTAAGCAGGATTGCTGCCCTTTCTGTACAGAAATTAAAGCTCTTGCTGCTTACAAAGACCCCAACCAGTGTGTGAGTTTGGTTAAATGCACACCGGGCGATCGAACCTCCTGAAGCTGTCACAGAACTTTAGGCAACAGGGTGATAGTTGTGTTTAGAGGCCAATATATATTACTTTACTCGCTTCAAGTGGACTTAGACCCCCACCCCCAGGAATGGATATTTATTCATTTATTTATATTGATTAATTGCATTTCTTTGTCACCTTTCAAGACTGAGGTCTTTCCCACCATTTGGAGGATTTTTCCAAGAGCATTTTTTTTTTTTGCTTTGTCCCTCTGACTCCGGCTGCAACTTCTCCAAAATTCAGGCCAATGACTATCTTTTACGGTCTATTGACTTCAAGGCTCAGGAATGATGATGATTAGAGTTCAGGCTGCAGTGAAAGCGGGCAGGTACTACTAGGTATGAAGTGCGGGCAAAAAGTTTAACTGGGATATGGATCCGTCATCATAAGCTTCAAGAGAAATTGGACTGTGCTATCGAAATGCTATCAAAGGAATTGGAGTCATAATTACCTTTTCTTTTTTTAATAAAGAAAAGAAAAATGCCTGGCCTGGTGAAGGTTATCTGCTTTCTCCAATGCAAAGGAATGTTGTGTTTCAGTTCTAAATGTGTGGGCACAAGCTGCAACGGCTCTGTGGGGCACAGAATGGGACTCTATATATGCCCAGAGGTCCTTTTCTTTAAAATAAAATGTTAGTCCCAATAGTTGTCTCTCAAGAGGAGAGAGGGGTCCGAAGAGGGGCAAGGCAGTGTGAAAAGGCAGGGTGAAATCAAGAGTGTGGTGTGCCAACATCCAGGAGGCCCTGCAGGAGATCCAGTCTAGTTTGCCTGCTGCCCTCTGTAAGTGAAACTCTGCTCGGAGGCTACACTCTTATCTGGACAGGGATAACCTAGCTTCAGTTGTCTATGTTCTGGTAACCTCTAAGTTAGATTACTGCAACACACTCTACGTGGGGCTGCCTTTGAAGACGGTTTGAAAGCTGCAGATTGTGCAAAATGAAGCGGCCAGATTGGTAACAGGGACCAGAAGGGTTGAACATATAAGACCTACTCTGGCCTGCTTGCATTGGCTTCCTGTACGTCTCTGAGCCCGAGTCAAGGTTTTGGTTTTAATCTCTCAAGCCTTACACAGCTTGGGACCACAATACCTGACGGAATGCCTCTCCAGACATGAACCTACCCGTACACTACGCTCAACATCAAAGGTCCTCCTCCGGGTGCCTACTCTTAGGGAAGACAGCAACAAGGGAGAGGGCCTTCTCTGTGGTGGCCCCCCAATTATGGAATGATCTCCCTGATGAGGCCCACCTGGCGCCAACACTGTTATCTTTTCAGCGGCAGGTCAAAACTTTTCTTTTCTCCCAGGCATTTTAACAGCTTAAGTTGAGGTTTTAACTGATTTAGTGGCCAGGCTTAAAAGTTTAAAATGTTTTAAATATCAGGTGTTTTATGTTTTATGGTTTTAAATTTTGTATATTGACTTTTTAATGTTCAATCTTTTAATTTTTGTAAACTGCCCAGAGAGCTTCGGCTATGGGGCGGTATATAAATGTAATTAATAATAATAATAATAATAATAATAATAATTGTGAGGCTGCAGTGCCTGGCATATTGCTTTGCTTGTTCCTTGCAAACAAGAGGCAGCTCTCAGTGGCCGATCTAGCCTAGGAGGTGCTTCTTTGGAGTTCAGGGTCAATCTGAATCTGCCCAAAATATGAGTGAGGATGCTGTGCAGTACTGGCGCAGCTTCCTAGGGCCGGTGGTCAGCTCCTTCGTCCATTTGCAAGCTCACATGTCTCCAGGTATTGGGTTAGAAGGGGAAGGAACAGAGTAGGGATATGCAAGAATGGGCTGAGGGCTTAGGAGTGACATTGATTCCTTTTTGCAGTCATGTCTTCAGTGGGCACGTTAGATTCAAGAGCTTTGGGTGCGTGGCAGTAGTTGGGCACGCCTTGAAGAAAATCATCTGCTCTTTGCTTGCTTGGTTTATTTTTTGTAAAAAAAATATTAGGCCCTGCTTTTAGTCCACAACAATTCATCTGTTCTGCTCGCTGTAATTTTTAAAGGTTTCATTTTAATCTTTAAAAGAACTATGGAGAACACCTAAATCATCAGCCAGGGAACATAATTCAGATAATGGGGATCTTACCTTTCTTTGGTGGCCTGGGCTCAAAACGATTGTGGACTAGTTAATTTTCGTACCCTTATTTGAGGCTGACTGAGAATTGGAAAGGAGCCATGAGGCCTAGGAGCTTTTCTACAGGAGGTATTTATTGTGCCCTTAACATTCCTTACTCACAGTTGCTTAGACAACATAACCTTCCAGTTTCACTTCTCCCACTTTCCTGGGAGGTTTTTCGTTTGTTTTGGTAGGGAAAATGGTATATTATTTCTGAAAGCTTAAGAAAACATTTTCCTATTTGGGTAATTGTGTCAGTTCACTACATTACATTGCCAGGTAACGTAGTGGGAAAGCAGGAAAGGAAACACTCTGAGTAGAGCTCAGATCTCAGTTCTGAAATGAAACCAAAAGTAGATACCCAGGATTCACAGTCTCATGTAGAAAAGCTCTGGATCAATCCCTTGTTCAAAGGTAGAGAAGGTCTGTATCTAGAAGGCATTCCCAGGGAAGTGTGGGGTTGGAAATCTCCAAGAGAAGGAAGGGCTTCCTGGGCATCTTCAGGGGTCACATGAGGCGTTAATAGGAGGGATGTGCAGAGCAGTACCCCAACATTTTTATTTTTAAATGAAATAAGAGGCCACAAGAGGCTGTTGTTTTTAGCAAAGGAATGGCAAGTCCTCCCCCAGCCTGGATCCCTCCAGATGTGTTGGACTTCAACTCCCATCATCCCCAATTATTATTATTATTATTATTATTATTATTTATATTGTCACCAGTGTACCCAACCAAGTTGCTCTGGGAGTTGAAGTTCAACACATCTGGAGAGAACCAGGTTGGGGACATGTTTAGAGGCCTATGAAGCTGTGGGTGTGAAGCAAGCAGCAGCCCCTTGGCTTGAACTCAGGGAGAAGGGTTATTATTATTATTGCTGCTTCTTTCCAAGGCCTTTTCAAACAGAAAGGACCCCTGGTGCAGGATGCTGGAGCTCCTCATAGCCAGGCCTCCAAGGAGAATCCAGAGTTATTCCTCCAGGAGAGGTCTCTGTTTTTCTATTATTTATGCTCAAAGTATTTGACACCCTGGTTAAGGACTCCATCATAAAATGCACGGCATCCAAAACAAATGAGCCATTAACAAAATAGCTCAGCAACTTTTATGGCCCGTGACTGCAATGCTACGCGTAGTTACTTGGGGGCAAGCTTCATGGAACATGATGCTACTCGCTTCTGGCTGCAGAGGCTCAACTTGTAAAACACATATCTTCTGTTGGCTGAAACACAACCTTTAGGCACATGGGAAGCTGACTTATACTGAGTTCAGACACTTGATCAATCAAGCCCAGGATTGTCAACACTGAGTGGCAGCAGCGGCTCTCCTGGGTTTTAGGCAGGATTCTTTCCTGCCCTACCAGGAGATGCCAGGGATCGAATCTGGGACCTTCTGCATATGCAAAGCAGGGACTCTACCACTGAGCTATAGCACCTCCCTATTTAGCTTTAAATTAGAAATGCAAATGCTCTTGCCAAGCAGGATTGCTGTCATGAAGTAGGAAGCCCATCAAAGGAAAGGACAGAAGTATGCAGCATCTGCTTGATTACTGTCTTCATTCTGATTTCCTCCGTGCCTGTCTGTCACAAACAGTACTAAAGCTTGAAAGCCTTGTTATCACCTCCTTCACGTATCCTGCTCCAAAAACAACTCCTGGAGCTGTGTTCGCTTCCCGGCGTTTGCCCTCCACAAGATTTGGAACTCGCAAGGCTTGTGATGGACTGGGAGGAGGAGAGAAAGAAGGGGCGAGAGAGCAGGTGAATAGGACTTCTCGGCTGGAGATTCTCCTGATCTTGGGGTTTCGGTGATTCCCCTCTGGCTTTTGCCAGCCCAGCTGATCTCTATGACTGGGCTTGTGCTGCTCCCTGCAGCCAACTTTGAGGCTGCATTATACAGAGTGGGACCGATGGTCCACCCAGCCCAGCTTTGCTTGCTCTGCTTGGCAGAGGTTCTTTGGGATGGGCTTTTCCAGTCTGTCTATCTAAGATCCTTTGGGCTGGTGATGCTGGGGACTGAAGCTTAGATGTTTTGCATGGTGTACATCACATACTGCTTATGATGCTGAAGGCAGTACATGGCCATCAGGACTAGCAGCCATGGATAACCTTCTTGTCCAGGAATTTATCCAACCCCCCTTTAAAGCCATCCAAAGTGGTGGCCATCACCACCTCTTGTGGTAGTGAATTCCATAGCTTGTGTGAAGAAGTCCTTCCTTTTATCTGTCCTGAATCTCCTGCCAATCAGCTTCATGGATTACCCCATTAGGTTCCAGTATCATGAGAGAGAGAGAGAAATATCAATAGGTATCCCCCTCCAGGAATTTATCCAACCCCCTTTTAAAGCCATCCAAATTGGTGGCCATCACCACATCTTGTGGAAGTGAATTCCAGATTTTAACTATGCAGCATGTGAAGAGGGATTTCCTTTTATCTTTCCTGAATCTCCCACCAATCAGCTTCATGGGATGACCACTTTGGGTTCTAGTATTATGGGAGAGGGAGAGAAATATTTCCTTATCCACTTTCTTCACACCCTGCAAAATTCTGTTCAACTCTATCATGTCTCCCTTATTCGCTATACAGTCCCAGGTGTTGTACCCTTCCCCCATAGGGGGTGGGGGTGGCTCCAGCCCTCTAATGAGTTTACCTGGGGTCTAGTTGCTCCTTTTCCAACACTACAATGTTGTTTAGTTGCCTTTTTCTGCCCTGAATTCTGAACCAGCTTCAGTTTCTAGCTTTTGGTGTTGAGTCACAGAGTTTCTTGATGGAGGCTTTGTGCTGGTAACAGCTGCATGATGGACAGAAATCCAACAGGTGTAGCATGCACCGAGGGGAATACACTGCCCCACCTGATTTTCTGCAACTCTGACATCTGCCAAAGCGATGGAGGTGTTGTTTGGGGGAAATGAGGGCAGAATCCCTACTTTGGACACCATCTACTTACTTAGAGAAGATTCACACAGCCCCAGAGTCCAGCAGCTTCCCTGCAATGGAAAGTCAGGACTTGGGACAGGGAAGTCCCCTAATTCAAGAGGAACCTCCATGGCTCTCTTTGGGACAAGTGGCGATACTGGAAAAGAGACCCCAGGTTTTTGCAGGAGGCTTCCAAGCAAAGCTGCACAGGGGGCTTTTTAGGACAGTTCACACCTACACGTAACTTCTTATCACATGATGACCCATGGGCGAATGTGTGGACTGGCTCCACTGAAAAGCATTCTGATAGATGCGTAAGCTCTTCCTGTGGCGTTTGATGCTGCAAGTGACGAACCCAGACGTGCAGGCCAGCACTGAGGAGCAAAGCGTCCTGTGGTACAGGAGGGAATGGCCCTGTGCTGCATCTCTACTCCAGCCCAATGGCCCCATCACACAGGCCTGCATCTCCCTGTGTCCTTGTAGCAAGTGGCTCAGCTCCCGAGCCAACTGGTGCAGGGGGGCATCTGGTTGATCATTAGCTCCCGTCGTGAGTCCAGAAGCATGGACAAAGTTTGTGCCATTGTTTACTGACTTTAGGAAAAGGTCACAGGCACACGCAGGCACGATTGGGACATGCATGGCTTTCAGAAGGCTATCACAAAATCGGTGACGAAGACTGGGAATGGTGGAAAATGTACATCCCTGGGACAAAAGAGAAGATGTGAGGATTGTTCTTGCTGATCGTCGTGTCGCTCTGAGACGAGGGGGGAAAGCGGTCCGAAGGACAAGGCAGAAAATATCTGCAACGGGTTTGGCGTTCCATCGAAATGGTGGGAAAGGACACCTCTCGCTTGCAGCTGTGATAGACATCTGCCTCTCTGAAACCGGTCACTGCTCATCTTCCCGTTCCATTTTCGTTTGTGGTTGACTTTGGAGCTGTAAAAAAGGCAGAAATCCCCCCAGTTCCACCTGTCTTTGGGAAGGCCGAGGGCTGAACCAGAACACCGTCAAAAGACATATCCCACTGCAGGACGCTGTCTGTAGGGAATCCAGCTCCAGGGACTGTCTAGTGAAGCAAAAGTTTTTCTTTTCTTCAGCAGACTGAGTAGGAAGTATCCTCGTCTTTGGGAAAGGTACATTCCAGCTAGTTAAGGTAAGCATTGTCTCCACAGAAGCATGACGGGAAGAGATTTAATCTTGGTACAGCCCAACGCGTAACCTCAACAAGAACAAGTTCCGTTTATCGGTGCCACCCTAGTTCTGCCAAAATCAAAATCCAAAGTGAGGACTAGGAACTTGTCTGTGCTTTTTTAAAGAGTAAAAGTCTGACTAATGTTCGCAAGTCTGGGTTGTGGGGCATGTGGATGGGTGCGCGGAGCACACCCAAGAGATCTTGTGGATTTGTTGACTGTAGATCTGTCTTTGTTTACTTCCAGTGAACTTGTAAGGAGAAAAGGGTGTGGAGAGATTCGGGGGAACAAACTTCCATAGAGCAGGATGGGGGAACCAGCATGCTGCGTGGGACCACCTGACCCAACAAATCCCAGCCTCCTCATTAGATTGTTCGCCATTCTCCTGTTCTGTAGTCATGGTAAGAGTCTTGACGTCAAGAGGACTTGTCAGGAAATGTTATGATTTGGCGGGTGAGAAGAAAAGAGCACCCCCACCCCGGACTACTTGACAAAGTGTGATTTTTGAAGGCCGCTCTAAAAAGGGAACAAAGAGCCGCAGCCCAAGGTCCCTGCCCAACCCTACAAGGGCCTGCTCCCGCTTTGAGACGTGCCTGCTCCTGTACTCGAATAAAATGCTGTCAAAACACCATTTAGAAGGATGGCTGCAGCCCTGATAAGCTAGTAAACCTTTGGCGTGTAGGAATGCTTCCTTCGTGCAAGAAAGGCACCGCCTGGGCAGCCGTGGAGGCTGCTGGCTCCAACGTCAGTGGGCCGATAAATCTGCTCCTGGTTTCAGTCAGAACCAGCCAGAACTCTAAAGGAGCTGTCCAAGGTGCTCCGACGTCAGTGGGGCGGTGAATCCACTCCTGGTTTCAGTCAGACCCGGTCAGAACTCTAAGTTCTGACTGAAATCAGGAGTGGATTCACCGCCCCACCGACATCGGAGGCACCAGCCTCCACTGTGAAGGGTTGTCTATGGTTGAACAGGGTGGCAATTAGGGATCCAGATGACCCCCCCCCCACCCCTTGAGGACCAGATTTTGCCTATTAGGGACCAGCTGTTGAGCTTAGCGTTGAGGAGGAGGAGGAGGCTGCTTCAAGGACATTGCAGCATGACTCTTCGAACGTTCCCCTCCCAGGCAACCTGCCATTTCACAAGCAACAGTCTGTTTGCTTTTGTTTCCATTGCCCAGTTCATCCCCACTGCAAGATCTCGCGCTGCAACTCTGCCTTCCTGGCTGCCACGGAGAACTTGCACGGCCCCCACGAGAACGTGGCGTACTGCGATGCCTTGCGCTCCTACTCTAGTTGCACGCGGAAGACGGCTCGGACCTGCCGGGGGAACCTGGCGTACCACTCCGCCGTCTATGGCATCGAAGACCTCATGATCCAGAACAACTGCTCCAAGGTGGGGCCGACCTCCCTACCACGCCCTCCTGCGCCGGCACCCAACCAAGAGGGGCTGGCTTCCTTGGACATCTGTGACTACGAGAAGAGTTTTGCCCGCAAGCAGGGCCGGCCCCCTGCGTACCACCACTGCGCCACCTTTGGGGAATCCCACATGCGGACTTTCCATGATGAATTCCACACCTGCCGAGTGGAGGGCTCCTGGCCGCTTCTGGACAACAACTACCTGTTTGTGCAGGCCACTAGCGGTCCCGTAGTCAAGTGGTCAAATGCTACTGCTACCAGCAAGGTAAAAACGAATCTTTCCAAAGTCTTTTGTAATGCCATTAGTATTACATTTATACCTTGCCTTTTTATTGCCTTTTATTGCATTTGTGTACCACCCCATAGCCGAAGTTCTCTGGGTGGTTTACATAAGATTAAAACATTTAAAACAATATACAAAAATTGAAACTGCAAAAACATACAAGATACACATACATTTAAAACCACTATAATAACTTAAAAAGCTATAAGCCTAAAAAACAAAACAGATATTGCTAAATGCCTGAGAGAAGAGGAAAGTCTTGACCTGGCATCGAAAAGATAACAATGTTGGTGCCAGGCGGGTCTCATCGGGGAGATCGTTCCACAATTGGGGGGCCACCACAGGAAAGGCTCTTTCCCTTGTTGCTAACCTCCGACCTTCCCTCAGAGTAGGCACTCAGAGGAGAACCTTGGATGTTGATCGTAGTGTACGGGTAGGTTCGTGTCGGGAGAGGCGTTCCATCAGGTATTGTGGTCCCAAGCCATGTAAGCCTTTATAGGTTAAAACCAGCACCTTGAATTGGGCTCAGAAACATAGGCAGCCAATGCAAGCAGGCCAGTGTCGGTCTTATATGGTCGAACCTTCTGGTTCCTGATACCAATCTGGCCGTTGCATTTTGCACAAGCTGCAGCTTCTGAACCGTCTTCAAAGGCAGCCCCATGTAGAGTGTGTTGCAGTAATCTAACTTGGAGGTTACCAGAGCATAGACAATTGAAGCCAAGTTATCCCTATCCAGATAGGAGCATAGCTGGGCCACCAACTGAAGTTGGTGGAAGGCACTCCATGCCACCAAGGTCACCTGAGCCTCAAGTGACAGATATGGTCTTAGGAGAACCCCCAAGCTACAGACTTGCTCCTTCAGGGGCAGTGCAAACCCATCCAGAACAGGTTGAAGACCCTCCATCCGGTCAGAAGAACCACCCACTAACAGCATCTCAGAATTGTCTGTATTGAGTTTCAGTTTATTAGTCCTCATTCATAGAATCATAGGATCATAGAATAGTAGAGTTGGAAGGGACCTAAAAGGCCATCGAGTCCAACCCCCTGCTCTATGCAGCAATCTACCTTAAAGCATCCCTGACAGATGGTTGTCCAGCTGTCTCTTGAATGCCTCTAATGTGGGAGAGCCCACCACCTCCCTAGCTAATTGGTTCCATTGCTGTATTGCTCTAACAGTCAGGCAGTTTTTCCTTATGTCCAGCCGGAATGTGGCGTCCTGTAACTTGAGCCCGTTATTCTGTATCCTGCATTCTGGGATGATCAAGAAGAGATCTTGGCCTTCCTCTGTGTGACAACCTTTCAAGTATTTGTAGAGTGCTATCATGTCTCCCCTCAGTCTTCTCTTCTCCAGGCTAAACATGCCCAGTTCTTTAAGTCTCTCCTCATAGGGCTTTGTTTCCAGACTCCTTATCATCCTCGTTGCCCTCCTCTGAACACACTCCAGATTGTCTGCATCCTTCTTGAAGTGTGGTGCCCAGAACTGGATGCAATACTCAAGATGGAGCCTAGCCAGTGCCGAATAGAGGGGAACCAGTACCTTGCACGATTTGGAAACTATACTTCTATTAATGCAGCCCAAAATAGCATTTGCTTTTTTGCAGCCACATCACACTGTTGGCTCATATTTTCCTTGCGATCTACAACAATTCCAAGATCCTTCTCGCTTGTCGTATTGGTTAGCCAAGTATCCCCCATATTGTAACTGTGCATTGGGTTTCTTTTTCCTAGGTATAGAACTTGGCATTTATCCCTATTAAATTTCATTCTGTTGTTTTCAGCCCAGCGCTCTAGTCTATCAAGATTACTTTGGAGTTTGTTTCTGTCTTCCAGGGTATTAGCGATCCCTCCCAATTTTGTGTCTTCTGCAAATTTGATAAGCATTCCCTGCACCTCCTCGTCCAAATCATTATTAAAAATGTTGAAGAGCACTTGGCCCAAGACTGAGCCCTGCAGTACCCCACTTGTTACCTCCCCCCAGTGTGAAAAGGTACCACTGATAAGCACTCTTTGAGTCCGATTCTGTAGCCAACTGTGGATCCACCTAATAGTTGTCCATCGTCGTGGCCAATTCCTCTTGAAAGGAATTCCAGGTGGCTTACATAATCCTCCTGCTCTCCATTTTATCTTCACAACAACTCTTTGAGGTAGGTTAGGCTGAAAGTAAGTTACTAGCCCAAAGTCACTGAGTTAGAGATATGAAGGAGTGGAGAAAAAATCAAAGAGTGATTTTCCCCCCCTGAAAAATTGAAAAAATTGAACAGGTTTGGTGATGACATATTTTCTTTTAGAATAGAAGACAAAGTATTTATATATTGTTACCCCCTTCCCCTTACTTGCTATGTAGTAAGAAGACTTTTATAGAAAGACTAGACATGTAAAATGTTTGGAAATAATGAATCATGGGGGGAAATCTTTTTAATCATCTCTGTAAGATTCTTAACATCATTATTTCTTTCATTCCTTTTTAAAATTATTGATCAAAAGTATGTTTTACTGATAGACACTTATGCTCTCAGTTTCCCAATAGTTTGTTGACCGTAAATGTGAATTCTTCACAGTTTGGGTTTTGTTCCACAGAGTCCTGTGTTCTGATGCTGTAACGGTCAATTAATATCGTTCTAATCTTTTCAGACAATAATGACAAATTTACTGAGTTTCCTTTTAAACGTTTTAAAATATAATGATAATTTCATGGGCAAACTAAGTGATACACAACATAACTTCAGGAACAGCAAAGGCTGCGTTAACTTCCTAAAGCAAGGCCCTCCCCAAGCTGGCACCCCTCTTTAAGTTTTGGATTACAGTACCCAGTTTTCCTGACCAGTGGCCATGCGCCTGAGGCTGATGGGAGCTGAAGTCCAAAATATCTGGAGGGCACCAGATTGGGGAAGCAACAAAGTGATTTTAGATCGGTAAAGAGCTCTAAAAGGTAAATATCGCTTATTTTTCAATTTCTCAAAATTTTTCAATTTTTCCTAAAAAACCGATGTTTTTTCATGGCCTTAAATTTTTTGGAAATGTTACATCTCTACACCCAGTGGGCTCCATGGCCGAGTAGGGACTTGAACCCAGGTCTCCCGAGTCCCAATCCAGCACTCTAACCACTACACTACCCTGTCTCACCTAGCAAAGTTTTCAGTGATTTGTATCAGTGGCGCAGGAGGGTGGACTCTTAATGGAAATGCCATGGAGGTCAATGTTGCTACCCTGTTAGGCTGGATACCTGCCTGCCCCAGTGATGCATGTTTTGAAGGTTCCAGGATCAACCCCCGGCATCTCCAGGTAGGCGTGGGCAAGTCTCTTGCCTGAAAAGATGGAGAGCCACTGCTGCCAGTCAGTGTTGCCAATACTGAGCTAGAGGGATTGGTGGTCCGCTCTAGTTTAAGGCAGCTTGCTGTGATCCCGTGCCTTGCCTGAGTAGGGTGCGAGGTTCTATCCGTGACATTGCCAGTTAAAGCAGGGCTGGGAATAACCTGTCTCTGCCTGAGAGCTTGGAGACCCATCGTCAGTCAGAGTAGGCAACATTGTGTAGATCAGGGATGGGGCACCCACCTATGTACGGCCCATGGGGGGGCGGTTTCTCCATCTGGCTTCTGCTTGGAGAGAAGAGTTTCCTGGGGAGCGGGGTCAGGGCCTGGGGAGGAAGCTGCTGAGTGATTCAGGCCTCCTTACTTCTGGGGTTTGCCCTCTTTACTGCTGAGTTGACATGCAGAGGCTTGCCCTGCTTACTTCTGAGTAGATGTGCAGCCATCCGTCCTTGGGGTGCTATTTGAAAGTGCTAATGAGTAACTGAGTCCTGTTTATTAACAATCTCCTTTTGTTTATTACGTTAGAACATTTTTATACCACTCCTCATCCAAAAGTCTCCTGGGGCAGCTTACAGGCAATCAATAAAATAAGACTAATTGCATGCCAGCTTGCAATCTAAAAAAAGACACAACAGACAAGGAAAAAGGAACAGGAAGGGAAGAGGGGGGAAAATCAAGTAACCTTTCAGTAGTGCGGGGGGATGGCCTGGCTTCTGCGCTCTTCTCCCTCTGTACAGCCTGCTGAACTAGAAATGTTGATGCCTGGGGAAGATTGCCTGGTTGCTTTGCAACAGGTTGACACATTCATGGATGTGCTGGAGGGGAAAGTCCCAGATCTTTACATGGCCTTTTCCAGAAAGGGTGTTTGGCTGATGGCATCTGACCGAGCAAGGAGAAAGATGGAATGGCTGGGTGGCGCGGACAGATCAGGTCTGTTCCAGAAAGGCAACCCAGGCCAAGCAAAGGAGCAACGGCTAGGCAGGTTTGCTGGGAAAGAAATGGGAAGCAAAGAGGAAGGAGACCAACCGGGGCGATGCAAGGAGTGGAGCCCATGAACTGCGTGGGGTAGGCTCTTTTCTGTCGCACCACATCTGTGGACCAAAGGGGAAGTCTAGAGAGGGACAGGGAAGGATCTGGCAGCAGGGGAGGCTTCCCCAAATTTTTTTTTTAAAAAAATCTTTTAATTGTGAAATTTCAACAATTAATTTCAACAAATTTCAAAACAAAACCCAAAAAAGGAAGAACAAAATTGTACCTACATACATTAAAATATATCATTTTCAATGCCTGTATATGAAAGGTGTGTGTGCGTGTATCAACATAAGCGGACCAAAGATCCATATAAGTATCCATTCGCAACTGGCGTCTATATGCCACCGATTCAAACGTTGAAAGTGTTGCTAGTTCCTCAATCCATTGCATTATAGGAGGTGAGCATTTATCCTTCCAATATTGTCATATCAGTCTTTTAGCTGTCAAAAGGGCGTTCACTTCCAGGAAGCAGATAAGATAATTTAAGAGGACATGTACACCAATAAATATTAAAGAGTGCTCCAATACAAAGTTTATCCACATAATAACCTCCTCCCCCAAAGAGACAACCATTAGGCATTGCCAAAGCACATACTTAAAATAAGAATTAGCTGTATTAGATTTCCGGCAATTAGCTGACTTAGACAAACCCTTATTAAAGAGATGTTGTGGCATTCTATACAAAAGGGAATATGTCTAGCTAGGCTCCGTTTTATGGGGGATGCTTCTGCCACAGGGATCCCCTCATCTGCTTGATCCCTTGTCACAGAATCCAGTACTGGACAGCCATGATCTCCAAGGAGGCCTGTAGTTTTGGGGGCAGAGAGAGAGAGAGAGAGAGAGAGAGAGAGAGAGAGAGAGAGTCTCTAAAACAGCTTCTAGAAAACTTGGGGTCCCGGCCCAGTCTGTTCCCCTCTGAAAGTGCAGAAGAAGGGTTTGTTGTATGGGCCCTCGTCCTTCTCCTCTCCAGGAGCCCTAAAAAGGTACAGGAGGCCGTCCCTGCATCTCCAAGCCCTCCCTGGTTGAAGGGAGCCTGCTTTGCTCTTCGGAATCACTGAACAGAGTGTAGAACACAGGTGGGGATCCTGAGGCTTCTACGCCCCCCCCCCAATAGGCCAAATCTAACCTCCTTACCCTGCACCTGGCTCCTTTTGCCTGACCGCCAATAATTTTGTGGTTTCTCAGCTTTGGCACAGTTTTTGACTCCATTCCAAAAGGTTGAAATGCCTCTCCGAAGGGTCAGTGATGGGCAGGAAGAGCATTAAGCCACAATAGGAGCGTATTTTGGCTCCACCCTTTCTGCATTTGGACCCACCCACCACTGGAATGGAATTTGGCCCTCGGGCTGAAAGAGCTTCTGCGCCCCTCCTTGGGCTCAGAGGGATGCCTTTCCCTCTGGAGGGGAACGTGCGACTTGGGCCCCACCAGGAGACGTTCCAGGCGGTGTTCCTTGCCTGGGCTACGCTTTGAGCTATTGACTTGTCCTTTCTTTACAGCTCACCATCATCTTTAAGAACATGCAAGAGTGCATTGACGAGAAGGTCTACCAGGCCGAGACGGACAACCTGCCGGCCGCGTTTGTGGATGGATCCGTGAAGGGGGGCGAGAGGCCTGGAGGGAGCAGCTTGACCATCCACGAGCCCGGAGCCCAGCAGCACGTGGAGATCCGAGCGGCCTACATTGGCACCACCATCGCCGTGCGCCAGGTGGGAGAGCACCTGTCCTTCTCCATCCGGGCAGCCGAGGAGGTGGCCCTTTCCTTCACGGACGAGCAGGACTTGCAGCTGTGCGTGTGGGGCTGCCCTCTTAGCCGGCGCCTCTCTCGAAGCCAGTCCCACCCGAGCCAGGGCACCATCCCCAGAGAGAGGGCCTGTCTGCTGTGCAGGGAGAAACTGCCGGTAGAGGATGTCTACTTCCAGTCTTGTGTCTTTGACGTGGTGACTTCGGGGGATGCCAGTTTCACTCAGGCTGCACACGGGGCGTTGGAAGATGCCAGAGCGTTCCATCCGGATGCCAAGCGGCTCCACATTTTCCAAACGGATCGAGCCTCGTGCCCCTGCATCTCCCCTCTCCTCCTCCTCCTCCTCCTCACATCAGTCGTATGGGCACTTCAACTGCACTTTGAAAAGACTGTCTTCTTAACTGGTGACTAGTTAGGTGCTGTGAGCCAGAGAGGTCAGGAAACGTGGCTGCTCTTTCAGTGAGCGAAGCCGAAGCTTTAAAAGTACTAACGAATGAGCTGTCCTCAAAGTTAGCTCCATTTCTTCTCAGTTTGCTTGGGATTTTTTTTTTTAAAAAATGTTTACTGTGAGTTTTCCAAGAAAACTTTGACTGCATTGCAAAGTGGTGGTCTATCTGATCAAACTGGTTGTGCAGGTTTTTTGCAACACCACAGAACCCTGTGCAACCTGTTTAACCAGAGGCAAAAGTAGGAGGGGTACATAGCATGAGCATTGGCCCCACTTTCAAACCACAACTTCAATTTTCTGGACAACCTGTAATTTGTCTCCTGCTAGGACTTTCTTGGGGGCTCCCTTGAAAAAGAGGCTTGAAGATGTCAGTTTGTGGGCTCAGCCCAATGACAATTTCGACAACACAAATCCCATTCATTTCAGTGTGGTTCACGTGGTAGACCCTTCTTCTGAACTGCACCTGAATCTGCAGCCCATTTACTCTAGAACCACCTTATTTGAAGTCACTGAGCAAGTTCCAGAATGATGTAGATAATCCATGATAGGGTGACCAGATAAAATCCAGGTCAGGGCTCATGTAACTTTAACAGTTGTAGAGAAAAGGGAATTTCAGCCAGTGTCATTTGTATGCAATTAGTTCCTGGTGAAATTCCCTCTTAATCACAACTGTTAAAGGTGCAGGCACTATACTAGAGTGACCATATACAAAAGAAGGCAGCCCCCCCGCAACTTTAACTGTTGTGATGAAGAGGGGATTTCACCAGGAACTAATTGCATACAAATGACACTGGCTGAAATTCCCTTTTCTCTACAACTGTTAAAGTTACATGAGCCCTGACCTGGATTTTATCTGGTCACCCTAATCCATGATTATCTACCAACCTAACTGGATAAAAACCTACTAAGATTTTTTTAGTGACTTGGAAAACGATTAAGGGTTTAAATAAAAAGTTAGATATTTAATATACTGAAAGTTGAAGGTGTTTAGTAGTTATATGTTCATTAGGCATTCTTTTCCGCAGAGATTGTGAATTTAACCAGTGATCTCTTCCCTTGCACATAAGTTGTCAGGGCTCAGAAATTGACTGCCATTAATATGGCTGGAGTTGTTTTCTTGCTAAATTGGCAGAAAGTTGCATTAACAGGGTAGGTCCATCGTCCCCAGCCAAAGAGGCTTGCTAACTGCTGGGTGGTTTGGAAAAGGGTTGCTATAGCTTGAAGCTGTAGTAACTCTCAAGCCTGTCTCGCTGCTATAGCGCTAATGAAGGGTCATTAAAAAAGCCAGTTGGGCTGTTTGCTTCCCTTGCTTCCCAGTGAACTCTGGGAACTGTAGTTCTGTGAGAAGTCTCTGGATCTCCAATGGAGAATCTTGAGCACTCTCACATAGTTTCAGTTTCCAGGCTTTCTTGAGGGAGAGGGGAGTGATTAAAGTGGATGCGTTTAATGCCAGCTCAGAATTTCAGGAAAGGGGAGGCTCCTAAATGTTCCTCTACAATAGGCTGACCATATGAAAAGAAGGACAGGGCTCATGTAACTTTAACAGTTGTAGAGAAAAGGGAATTTCAGCCAGTGTCATTTGTATGCAATTAGTTCCTGGTGAAATTCCCTCTTCATCACAACAGTTAAAGTTGCAGGGGCCCTGCCTTCTTTTGTATATGGTCACTCTAGTATAGTGCCTGCACCTTTAACTGTTGTGATGAAGAGGGAATTTCACCAGGAACTAATTGCATACAAATGACACTGGCTGAAATTCCCTTTTCTCTACAACTGTTAAAGTTACATGAGTCCTGACCTGGATTTTATCTGGTCAGCCTAATCTAGAAGGCATTCCCAGGGAAGTGTGGGGTTGGGGCTGGGCTCCTGCATAACTAAACTTCCCCTTGTCCAATCTGCCTAGGCTGACCATCTGAAAAGGAGGACAGGGCTCATATAACTTTAACAGTTGTAGAGAAAAGGGAATTCCAGCCAGTGTCATTTGTATGCAATTAGTTCCTGGTGAAATTCCCTCTTCATCACAACAGTTAAAGGTGCAGGCACTATACTAGAGTGACCATATACAAAAGAAGGCAGGGCCCCTGCAACTTTAACTGTTGTGATGAAGAGGGAATTTCACCAGGAACTAATTGCATACAAATGACACTGGCTGAAATTCCCTTTTCTCTACAACTGTTAAAGTTACAGGAGCCCTGTCCTCCTTTTCAGATGGTCAGCCTATTGTTGTGAGGAGTTCTAAAAGGATCTCTCCAAATTGGGAGAATGGGCATCTAAATAGCAAATGCGATTCAATGTAAGCAAGTGTAAAGTGAGGCATGTTGAGTGTAACCTCATGGGATCTGAGCTAGCAGTGACTGGTGAAAATGTCAATCCACTGTGCGATTGCAGTGAAAAAGGCAAATTGCACGTTTGGCATAATTATGAAAGGAATCAAAAACCAAACTGCCAATATCATATTGCCTTATACAAATCTATTGTGCAACCAACCTTGGAATACAGTGGACAGTTCTGGTCACTGCAACGGAAAAAGGATATTTTAGATTTGGAAAAGGTATAGAAAAGGGCAACCATAATAATAATAATAATAATAATAATAATAATAATGAATTTATTTCTTACCTGCCTCTCCATTTGGATCAAGGCGGGGAACAGCAGTAAATATAAAATATGATGAAATACATAAAACTGTTAAAAACATGGTGCACATTATTAAAATAGTAATAAAACATCATAAAAACATCCTAAAAACATTATAAAATTCCACTGGATATACTTGCTGGAAGAGACTATAGCTTTCTTAAATTCTAAAAGACTGTTAAGTTGACGAGTCTCCTCCGGCAGGTCATTCCACAGTGTGGGAGCAGCAGAAGAAAAGGTCCTCTGTGGAATGATTGTCCGCCTAGTTCTGGCTGATTGAAGTAAATTCTTCGCAGAGGACCTGAGCATGCGGGGCGGATTGTATGGGAGAAGGCGATCCTGCAGGTAACCTGGACCCAAACCATGTAGGGCTTTAAAGGTAATGACCAACACTTTGTACTTTGTCTGGAAACTAATTGGCAGCCAGTGGAGTGATTTTAAAGCTGGTGTAATATGGTCACCCCTAGGTGTACCGGTGACCCACCTGGCTGATCAAGGGGCTGGAACAACTCCCCTACGAGGGAAGGTTACCAAATCTAGGGCTTCTTAGTTTAGAAAAAAGGGAAGCAAGAGTGGGCATGATAGAGGTGTATGAAATGATGGGTGGAGAAAAGAGAGAGAGAGAAGGTTTTCTTCCACTCTCGTGATAGTAGACCTATTGCTCTTACTTAGGGGTGTATGATATGTTGTCCACGCTCACAAAACAGTTGCACAAGCCCCGTTCATAACCATGAATGCAGACATGAGCAGGAGAATATGGTCTCCAAAAATGTTTGCAAATTTTCAAGCACACTTTTGAATAAGAGACAATTTTTATGTTGAACAAACACTTTTGCAAATGCACATTTTTAAAATTGTGCAATTTCATGCTTTAGTCTATGGGGGAGCTGTACCACTTTGTACAAAAAAAGAGCCTGTATTTTCCAATTTCCCTATTCAATATGTACAATTTTCCTGTTCATGCAAATTGAACAGAGATCGCAAATGACCAGGATACCTGAGAGAGCGCCTTCTCCCTTACCAACCTGTCCTATCATTGAGGTTGTCAGAGGGCCTGCTCCTGGTGGTTCCACATGGACCTGTGGCCCGACTGGAATCCACCAGGAGAAGAGCCTTTAGTATGGTGGCCCCTTCTCTGCTGAACTCTCTGCCCCTGGAGCTCAGGCAGGCACCAACACTGGGCTGCTTCCGGCGGTGCCTGAAAACAACTCTGTTTCGGGAAGCCTTCCTCAACTGACTAGCCACTGTTTTCCTAGTTCTTTTGTTTTTAAATTGAACAATCTCTTTTTTTTTTACTGTTTATACCTATGTTCACTGCTTCGGAATCTGTTTTAGATATTGAGCGGTATATAAATATTGTATATATATACTGTGTATATATATATATATATATATATATGAACATCACTTGTTCATCCATCTCTGCCCTCATCTTCTGCCGTGAGCTTCCCATCACAGAGGTCTGAGATGTAGTGTTTAATGGTATTGGAAACCGTTCTGCTTCCTCAACAGCATCACTGGACTTTGGTGTGGGAGGTCAGCAGGGTTGCACAAGGCAGCTTGAAGGGACTGGACCCCCCCCCCCCCCCCCCGGGAATATCTCTCTACAGGTTTTCAGTTTTGCAAAAACTCAAAGTCAAGTGCTGAACCTGCAATTTTGTTCACCCTAATTTACCACCGCGCCATCCTTTGCTAATGTGAAATTCAGTTTTTCAGGCTTTCAAATTGTACATAAATCTATTTGCTTTAGCTTGCTTAGCAGTGGTCTGTTTGAGCTTCTGAGCAAAGGCCAGAATGTGGGCAAAAGAGATTTCCGCAGAATGGATCTTTGAACTTCCCCTTCAGAAAAATGAAGCAACTCATGGTCAGCCTGGCATGAGTGTGTGTGTGTGTGTGCTGTGGGGGAAATAACAGCCATTAAAGGTGAAGATGCCCTGGTCTTTGTTTGCATCTAGCCAGCTTGACCTGAGGGGGTGTTTGACATCTGGGTGGAACCTGGAGAAAAAGACCAAGAGCCTATCTACACAGTACCTTGGAACGTTTTAAATAGTATTTTAAAACGTTCCAAATAGGTGCGTTCCAAAATGTCTTAGGCCACATTAAGGAGTACTCACGTTACAGGAGAAAAATTCTTCAGTCTTCAAAGCGGTGTGTGCGGTCTCACACACCCTTCTGTCCATCCCTTTCTGTTTTGTTTTTACAATGAGTTTAGGGCAAGGCATTGTGGGCACTGTAGTTCACTCGTCCACTGCCTCCTTAGCTCCTCTGTCTTCCCCACCAATCAACGGCTAAGCATTTGGCACTGGTAAATGAAGCACTGCCCCCACAAATCACAAACGGTAAGAAAGGGCACATTATTTTACTTAAAACGATTTATTAAAAGTAAAAACTGTTGTATATAGCTGAAGTGAGTTTTAAAAAACCTCGGGTATACAACGTTCAAGGGAGTGTTTCATGTGGCCCAAAGAGTTTTTGTAACCCTTATAAAACTTTACAAAGCTAGTGTGTACATTGGCTCCAAGTTCACAGAATCTGTGATGAGCCTTAGATGAGAAAAGAAGACGAAATAGAGCCTTACCCATGAGGTCCATAGAGGTCCCTCTCAGAGGTTGGAAAATGACCAGAGCACTCCCTTTCTCTGATGCTCCCAGTATATTGAAAAATGAAAAAAATGCTAAAACAGGGTTACAAAACAGTGGTATATTTAACAAGTGCTTTTCTAGCTTTTTTCTGTGCAAATTCACCAATTACTCTGGGAAAAAATAGTTTTCTTGCAATGTCACAGTTTATGTTAAGCATAGCAAGACCATACAAATGATCTTGTCCCAAAGTTGAATGGTATAATTCTTGACTTGCTTCAGCACATTGAAAAACGGTTCGCCTGAAGCTACCTGTTCAGGTATAGACTGAGAAAAATCCTCAACGCAACGGTGAGAATAGGAGACATACCACCAAGTCCAAATTGGCCTATTCCTTGACATGAGTTCATCGAACGTATGTAACGATTGACGGACTTTTGACAGATGCGAAGTGTCAGAATCTTTGTGGCAAAATAATGTCATTTTAGAATTTTCGATAAAACACAGAGCATAATAATAATAATAATAATAATAATATATTATAACCCGCCTCTCTCTCTGGATTGAGGCGGGGAACAACAACAATATAAAACACAAGAATCACAAAACAGTGAATTTAAAAAAAAACAAACAAGAAAAAATACATAATTAAAAACATCTTAAAATTCATCTGGATAGGCCTGCCGGAAGAGAGCAGTCTTCATGACTCTCTTAAATTCATGAAGACTGCTAATTTGTCTAATCTCCTCCGGCAGACCATTCCACAGTATGGGAGTGGTGGAAAAGAAGGTCCTTGTTGTGACTCTAAGTTCTAACGAAATGGTGAGGACAATAAAGAGACCCCTTGGAGGGAAAATACAATCCTTTATTATGCAAAAGACGATCCTTCTCTCTCCTCCAGCAAGTCAGAGGAAACAAGGTTAGCTAAAAGGTCCTTTTGCCCCAAGGCTTGTTAGATAAGCAAGCGGTTCAGTTGAGTTTACTTAGAGAGAAAAAGAGAGCAGAGTCACATAATTAAGACGAATTAGCCTGTAGGGCTTTGTTTGCTAGTCTCTCTGACCGGCGGGCTGTTTTTAGTTTGAAGTCCTTTCTCTTTGCCTTTCTTCGAGCCACTGCATTCTTTAGACCCTTTGTCTCAGAAGAGAAAGTACTCTCTGGCCTATTAAGGTCGTCTCCTTGGGAATTATCTCCAGCGTCTGCCGTGGGAAAGAGTTCTCCTTCTGGCACCAATTCCTCCGCCTGTTGCATTCCTTCTCCAGGATCAGAATCGCTGTCTGAGATTTCATCCCCTTGAAGCAGGGAGTTTGACATAGACACAACAGTCCTCTGGGTAACACTCGCCAGCCTAGTTCTGGCTGATTTGAGTAAGTTCTTCCCAGAGGACCTAAGTGTGCGGGGCAGATTGTACGGGAGAAGGCGATCCCGCAGGTAACCTGGACCCAAACCATGTAGGGCTTTAAAGGTAATAACCAACACTTTATATTTCGCCCGGAAACTGATTTTAGGTTTGAATGATACGGTAGCTATGTATCACTTGTAATCTATGGACTTAATTCTGTTTTAAATGTTCCACAACGGATGGCAATGTCCTACAATATAATTGTGCTATTCACAAAATAATTACAGGATTTATAAGAAATATATATTAATTCATAGTGCACTACAGGCGGTGTGGCCCTGTAATGGGATACAAGTTAAAAGTTGCATGATGAACTTTTTCTTCTTTTGATCCTTATCATTTTAGCTCTGTGTCTGTATGCATAACCTCACTTGGAGATAACGTCAAGTCTAAATTTGAGGCTGTTTGTGAATGTGAGGCTCAGGCCAAATGGCCCTCCCCCACCCGGAGATAGGTTCTGGGTCCATCACATATGGCCGTTCCTCAAAAATACTTGTGGCTCCCAGGACAGAAACAGGACATCTTCAACCTGATGGGGAGGGAGGAAGTAGGGACCACCCCCCTGCCTCCAGAACCAGGGGGCTGTCTTCACGATGCCGGGTTGGCACTGCACCCCTCCGAAACCCTCAGTTTCCCTCTCCTGGGGCAGCGTCAGATAATAAGGAGGGAGAGCGGGGTTTCCAGTAGCTATTCGGATACCGGACCACTCCCGCCCTCCTCCTAGTGAAAGGTGACGAATCGCCAGTCGCCTTCCACCAGGGACTGCCCCTGGATTGGCCCTGGAGTGACATCAGATGGCAGAAGAGCCATACTGACGTTGCTCCAATTGAAAAAGTCGGGTAGATCCGCAGCCACCACGGGGCTTTCCCTGCTTATAGACAGCCCCCGGGAAAACATGACCCAGGCTCTGCCCCAAAGCTGCAGGTAAAACAAAATGGCCCTAGAAGGAGCCATGAATGTGTGAGCCAGAACAAAGACAATGGCAGCTCTGAACTTTCAGCAAAGGCTGCGTGTAGTCAGCATGGGCTGCTGTCCCTCCACACACCTGGAATCAGGCCCGTTGAAGCTCTTTCAGCCTGAAGGCCGAATTCAGTCTTGGAGATGCTCTGAGGGCTGCATTCCAGTGGTGGGCAGGGCCAAAGGCAAAAAGGGTGGGGCCACGAATGCCAACGTATGCCTGAAATATCAGCGACGGCTTAACGTGACTAGGCCTTGGGAGAGGCATTTCGACCTTTGAGGATGGGGTGGGGTGGGGAATGTACACAAGCTGGGAAACTAGCCAACGATTGGTGCTTGGGGGAAAGGGGTGGGGCAGGAGAAGGGGCGTGTCCATCCGGGGAACCCCAGAGGGCTGGCTTGAGATCCCAGGAGAGGCAGGTTTGCCCCCCCTCCCCCCGGTCTAAAGTTCCCCAGCCTTAGCTTAACTATTCAGCCCAGGCACTGACTCCAGTTAAGCCCTCTTCCACCCCAAGGGCTCCTCTCAGACACCCCAAATGATGGCGGAGCTACAGCCCTGTTCAGCTCGGTGTCTTGAACAGAGGCAGCGGCTTCCCTGGCACTCACTGGAGGGGGAGAATTCTTTAGCCCTGTTTTGTGCTGTGTGGAGAAAGCCACATAGAAAACCAGGTCTTCCTACCTTGTAGGAGGGACGTTGGAAAAATCTACGACACATTCAAATGAGTTTGGATGTCTTTGAATCTGACCTGGAGATCCTGCAGTGGGCCGGCTTTTTCTGAGTCGGATTCCATGGACGTCCAGACTGGTTTTTAACTTTGGTGAGAGGGGATAGGCGCAAATTCATACCTGTGCTAGTGTGCAGTAGCGATAGCGGAATAAAATTCCCATATATCCCTGAAACAAAGCTGATTCCGTCAATGAGCAGATGGCAGAACGAAAGATGCCTGACAATCTGAGAAACATGGGCAGAAGAGAGTCTACGCATCCCTACTTTGCAGAGTAAAGCCCTGAACAGCTTGGGGCCGGTTTCTCTGAAGGAACGCCTCCTCCCATATGTACTTGCCTGGACCTTAAGATCATCTTCAGGGGTCCTTCTCCATGAGCTCCTGCCAAAGGAAGTGAGGCAGGTGGCTACCAGGAAGAGGGCCTTCTCTGTGTGGCACCCCGGCTGTGGAATGAGCTCCCCAGAGAGGTTCACCTGGCACTTACATTATACCCTTTTCGATGCCATGTGAAGACTTTTTACTTTACCCAGTATTTTAACATTTTATCATCTTAGTATTTTAACATTCCTGTTTTAAGTTTGTATTTTAAATCTTTGTATTACTGGTTGTACTTTTATATTGTGTTTTTACATTATGGTTTAAGTTTTATATTTTAAATTGTACTTATGGTTTTGATTTTTGTGAACCACCCAGAGAGCGTCGGTTATTGGGCAATATAGAAATGCAATCAATCAGTCAATGATAAATAATAAATAATAGTGCAGGCTCCTATCTTCTGAGCATGATGGCTACACCTCTGCAGACACACACACACACACACTTGATTCCTACGCATAGGCAAGAGGCTGAAATGGGCCAAACTGGACTCTTTTGTTACCTTAGACAGCCTTCCTCTCCTTTGATGACAGGGTGGGTGAGTTCCAGTGTGCAGCTGCAGTGCCTGTTGACTCCTTAAAGGAGAAGACCCCTTTCTCTGGATTGCAACCTGTCAACTGTGCTGAGAACTTAAGGAATAGGACAGTGCCTGGACACTGGTTTATGTTCATTGCTTGCTCCTGCTCTAGGTGGAGAACTGAAGCACTTCAAGGACACCACAATTATACACGCACACACATACACACACTCTTCAGGTCTACATTGCTAACATAAACCATTATCTCTTTACTTTGGGCTCCTCTAAATTAGCTATTTATAGCAGGCTCATGACTGGCCACTCTCAGAAGTTTCCTGGACAATTTCATGACGTTGCAGTTATCCAGTGCCTCTCTTGTTTTTTCTGTGGTTTAACTGAAAATGGAAAAAAGTAGTAACAAAAAGATCCTCTTCCTGTTTCAGCATATAAAGAGGAAATCTGAGATAAGAGGCAGACTGCTCCATTTTATGGCTATCTCAATGAAACATATAGAACTCCTGGTTAAACGGGGAAAAGGGGAAGGCGAAAAGCTTTTAAAGGGAGCACATGGTGATTGTGGGAAGAAAATGGAAGCCAGAAAGTTGCGGTAAAGTTGCGGGATTTTTCCTGGTGTGGAAATGCTCTTTGACTACTTTGCAGATTAGGCTGAACTGGACCTTTGGGTACTCAAATGCTGGGGAATACTTCTGACGCTTAAAACTCTCTTCCTATGACAAAAAAGGAAGCTCTGTCCATGCAGATGACGGCAGGACCAAGAGATAGAGGTAGCGATACAATCCAGGTCATGAAGGCAGACCGCTGGTAACTGTCTTCAATCATTCGGGGAACACTTAAGGCCCCAAATGCCACGCACCGGTTTGCCATGGTTAATTGTGCAACATATCCAAGGTCAGGACAGATGACCGAAAGGATGAGAAATTAGGTGGACATTTTTAAAGGCCAATGGTAGAAGGCATTGATTTAGCTCACTTTGTTGGCAGCCTTCCCCTAAGGCACTTATGGGCGGAGGGCACACCGATGGTTTATCCCATCGATTGTGAGGAGCACCTGATACGGCTGGTGGATCCCAACTTCATCTGAGAGAGGTCACGCACCAGCCCAACCATATTTTGGAGAGAGAAAGAGAAGGAGGAAAGAGCTGGCAGGAAAATGATTGGCAAAGAGAAAGAGAGAGAGAGAGATTGAGGAAAGAAGAGAAGAAAGGAGGAAAGTTCTGGGTGGAAGAGTAGATATAGTGGAGGTAAAAGCAAGAGCGGACTACATATTGATTAATTAAATGTATAGATTGCTTTTGCAGCACAAAGGCCCTCAAAGTGGCTATGATGTGATAATTAAAAGTAGGGCTGTGCATCACCACCCCAAACAGCTTCAGCCTGATCTGGACACAGTCTTACTTACAGGAGTCAAAGAATCAGCAGCACGAAAGGCCAGTTCAAGAACTAGCAAAGTTTCAACATAGTAGGAGCCAAGCTAGAGTGTCGTTCCAGCAGCTAGCAGGTCCCAACTGAGGGTTTATAAACTGGAGTTTCCAGAGCTCCACCCAAGACTCAGTTGCATCACATCAGAGGCTTCTGGAAGAAGTCCTCCTTGTGAGGAGGACCATACTCATGAGGAGTCCTTTACTCATGGGGGCCTTAGCAGTGAAAACATGGTGCCTGGGTGTGCGTGCTCAGACCAGGTAAGCCCCCTCCCCCTCCCCAATTAAGCCCAGGAGGTAGATGTCACCAGGTACACGTCTGTTTCAGCATCCCAAGAGGAAATTCCACATTAGCGATACTCACTGCAAGATGTGAGGCTCGCTCAGTTGCCCTTATCTCTGGCCCTTTGTGTGTGTGTGTGTGTGTTTTAAAAAATGTATATATTTCCATCCGTATCCCATTTGAACTCAACGACAGATTAATTTCTGCCTTTGTGAAATCCGGTGAAATGAGATGTCCCTGGCGCGGAGTGACCTTTGCTGAACAAATGTAGCAGCTCAAGAGCGCAATTTAGAGGCCCTGTTCAAACATGATATTTGGATATGACCAAGGCCTTCCCTGTGAAATTACAGATTTAACGCTTCCCTTGCTGCTAAATGGAATTCAGTGCATGGCTGGAGGAAAAAAAAACATCCCACGGCATACTGCCTTAGAGAGTCATTGTGGAAGGTATCAAGGGAAACCTACAATCCACCCCCCCCAATTGACATTGTTGTACATCAATGATCTGTTGTGACACCAGATTTTGAGGGACAAAAATACATCTGTTTGGCTGCTGTCTGGTGACAGGGGCTTTGTCAGTTAAATTTGGTGCAGTTCCTGAGGGAATTTTGCAACAGGAATGAGGATTGTTACCTTACAAAGTGTGAGTGAATCTCATGCTGGCATATCAACGTATACTTTGTTTAGGGGAATGGAGTTTCCCTCAAAACCAACACATCATCTATTGTAATAGTGATCACATTCATGCCCTAAGAGCTTTGCCCTGCCTTTTCCAATAATAACCTCCCAGTACCCCCATGATTTGGTGTGGATGCTCTACTCTAAGTTCTTTCCATGTGAGGGATTTGGTCCTTGAATGTCCAGAGAAGGGCCATTTCTGTGCTGGGGCCAAGCCGTTTAAATAAGCCGTTATTTGTACCCAGGATCGGGAACTCAGAGGTGTGCTGGTTCTGCAAAAGGAGACTCCACTTAACAAGAGCAGCTATTTGACGGATTTGTTGTCCCATTATGTGAGTATTTGAGTCTCATAGGGGAAGCCAGTAGCATCTGATGGAGTCAGACCAAGGTAGGCAAAGTCAATGTAGAAGTCCTCTTATGCAGACAGCAGATGAAAACAGGAACTTGGATAGCTCCAAGTGAGCTCTACTGGCTGCAGCTCTCTCCTATAGTACAACTATAGAAGAATGTTGTCTCAGCAGGGAACTGAAGCCAACCAAAGCCTTATATCAAGTTAACTAGATCTGTAGTGTGGTTAACTCCACCTCCACAGGAGCTAACTGGATTGTTAAAGGGCCCTCACCTGATCTTTCAGTCTTAGGCCATTTCTACACCAGGCATTTCACCTGGGATGGCCCCCAGCTGGTCCTTGTGAGTCCAAATGACGCACAGGGACTCCCGGGGGCAGGTGGGCAGGCACGGGATTTTCCAGGGAAAGGGATTCCTGGAAAATCCCGATTCTTCTGCAGTCCCGTGAACTTCCTGAGACCGCAGAAAATGCAAGCTTTGGTTTCCCCCCTCACAGAAAAACTGTACGTATTTTCCTGTGCATTTCCCCAAATGCACACATAAGTTGTGCACATTTTTCAAATGTATGCATTTCCTCCCATGGACTAAACTGTGTTTCTGCACATTTTTCAAATGTACACATTTTCCTAATGCATTTTTGTCATTGTATGCATCACATGCTCAGAAATGAATGGACTTCAGACCATGGATTGTATTTGGGTACGTGTTCAGGTCTGGGAGGTGCAAAGTGGTCAAAACCCACTTTTCGTTGGTATGCCATCTGCACCCTTCTGTTCCAAAACTATCTGAAACACATGTCTGGTCCATCCTCCTTATTGTGAAGTGATGTGTTCCCCACTCCAGAGCATCCTGGCCATTCATGCGCCAATCCTGCCATCTCCTTTAATTCCTGTATTGTCAGTCTAATGCATACCCAAAGTCCCACAGCAAATCTGTGCTACACAGAGTGTCCGGTGCATTTCTGGCTGGCACTAAAGAAATGGTGTATAATAGAGGCAGGTTTAGAAGAAGAACTGAGGGGTGGGGGTGGGGAAGAAGACCCTGGAAGGCCTGCAAACTTTTCCGAGTTGACTGCAAGAACTGGCTGATTCCTATATCATTCCAGCCAGATTTTCCATTTACAGTGGGGGGAAGAAGTCATTTAATTAAACATATTTCGAAGCCCACAGCTGTATAATTTTTTGGTTGTTATTTAATTGCTTCAAATAAACCTCCTTTTGTGCATGTTGGTAATAAGCTATTTGCTTTGAGAAATGAAGCGCTCTAGCAGATGGCTGCGAGGAGCTGCTGGCTGGGAAACAGTTCGCTTTTTTATAATTAAAAAAAAGAGAGAGAGAGAGAGAGAGCAGAAGAGGCGGCAGCTCAGCCCTCCTTGAACTCCCGTCGCTTGGTATCCCAAGAGTGGCAGAGTTTTGCTGCATCTGTGACGGCAAACCCCAGGCGGGCCGTCGCCTCGCATTACGGGCGGCGTAAACAGCTTTTGAGGTTTTACAAAATCTCACACAAGTAAATAGGAATCTGTTTGTGTGAAGCAACGATGAGGAAAAGCCCTGGGTAAATACCAATATTAATAAGGCTTTAGCATGCTTCCTGTGAACTGGAAAGAGAATGAATGCCAGGCTGATCATGATCGTTTTGGCACAGAGCGTGAGCTCCTCTTCTGCTCCTTTCTGGGCACCTTTGTCCACTTCCTGCCTTTACGCCGCCGGCCCACGTGTGGCTTTGGAGGGATGGGTGGTTGTGGCATAATGGCTCTTTCCTTTCTTGGAAAGTAGGGTGGGGCTATCTTTGTTCATATATTTGATCCATTCCCCAAACTGGTGCCTTCCAGATGACCACACTTCCCAGAGTTCCCAATGGCATGGCCAATAGCTGGGAATGATGGGACTTGTACTCAGATGGATCTGGAGGCCACCAGCTTGGGAAAGGACAGATGAAACTAACGTCATAAACGTAACATGGCATAATGAGGGAGTCACGACTGACCCCCTCCTCCCCCCCATTTCAGAAAATGTCACCATTACAGGAATTGTTTTTGCTTCCCTTGACATTCCTCCGAGTTGTTGTTTTGCCTGAAATGGAATCCCAAATTCAGGTGGAATCTGCTTGTCAGCTACGGGAAGCAGCAAAGCGAGGCTATTTTATGTCTTGCCGTATGGAATGCAGAGAGAGTGTTTTGGAAGATCCCGTGGCATGCAGCATTGTCAGAGTCCCTCCGGGGCAGGAACCAGAAACCTTGCCATGTTCTGTGACTGGCATCTAGCCTAGGGAACTACTTGAGATTGTGTGGCCATTTGGACCACAGAGCCCTCAGGGGTGCAACATCAACCTTTGGATCGGCTAAGCCTGCAGTACATTCTGGGATCATGTCCTTCTGCCCTTGGCGAGTCAAGAGAGCCGGAGCTTCTGCCAGTTACCCAGATCCTGTCATGGGGAACACACCATGCAGGTCTAGGTTTGGCTATGCCCCCCTGGCCTTTCCTTGATAAGAACCATTTGGGATGTTTACCTTGTATGTGAGAAATCTAGGTTCAAATCCATAGAATCATAGAATAGTAGCGTTGGAAGGGGCCTATAAGGTCATCGAGTCCAACCCCCTGCTCAATGCAGGAATCCACCTTAAAGCATCCCTGCTTCTATGAACACAGAATGCTACCTTCTATAGAGTCAGAGCCTTGGTCCACATCTAGCCCAATATTGTTGACACGGACTGGCAGCAACGGCTCTCTGGTTTCTGAGCCGAACCTGGAGATTCTGGCGACTGACTCTGGGGCCTTCTGAATGCAAAGCAGGGTCTCTACCACTGTGTTATAGCCCCTTCCCTAGTTGTGATGCTCTGTTGGGGATCTTCCTAGAAGCCCCTTGGCAAGCTGCAGATTCTCAGATTACCCTACCCTGCAGGGTTGTTGTGAGGTTCCAACTGTGCAGAGCAATCCCAAAACTGGACCAATGGGGAGATCCATGGCTGAGCCAGTGCAGCCTATGGACTCCTGCCAGAACACCAGCAGCCATGGTGGGAGGTGGCATTTCATTTCATTATTTTATTTTTCTTTACCAGATCTTGCAACCCTCCCCCCCCGATTTCAATGAGAGGGAAAATACTTACACCAGCCTGAGGTTGTTTATGTATTTGTTTTCTATAAATAAATAAATAAATAAATAAACAAATAAAATGACAATAAATAAATAAAATCAAGCAAAAATAATAATCAAAATTATTTAAAATCAGATTATAACAATAAAGGCATGGGTGGTCAGTCAAGGAAGCTCATTTAAATAAAAATGCCTTCATCAGGCATTTAAAAACAAAGCAATGTTAGTGCCTGCCTGACATCAAGAGGCAAGGAGTTCCACAGAATCCCTGCTTGTTGTTGGATTGATCTTGGGGCCTCAATGGGGAATAGAGGGTTTTTGGATCCCGACAATTCAAAGCTGCCCCAGCCAGGAATGCCTCATTTTAGGGTCTTCTACTGGGCTACAACCAGGAGGAACACCCCTGAGGCAGCCTTACCCTGGTTGACCTTTCGTCTGTCGTAACTATTGGGATTATTTAGTAATGATGCCTCTTGATAGAAAGACGATAAGCAGAGTAAAATAAAAAGACAAAAAGTACTGAGCATTTACCAGTCCCATATGCACACAAGGCTATCTTAGAATCAAAGGACCACGCCTTTCTTCATTGAAGAAAAAGGTGAAATGATTTTACTCACAAAGAACTTGCACGTTCAGTCCACTTTGTGTTCCATTTCACAGACAGGAGTGAGAGAGCAAACATACACGATCCCAGCAATGGAGGAGATCAGAGAGAGAGAGAGAGAGAGAGAGAGAGAGAGAGAGAGAGAGAGAGAGAGAGATCTTGGGCTCAGGATTAAGCAGGACTATTTGCACAGTATTTCTCCTCCCACCTTGCTAAAAAGTCAATATATTTTGCACTGTAGTCCTTTTCTACTTCATGCAGCCAAGCGCATGCACAAACAGTAGATGCACACCTGAAGCCGACTTGTATCATGAAACAGATCACTGGTCGCCAGCTGGCAGAGGAGGGTCTTTCGCAGTCTTGCTATTCCAAGATCAATTTTTTATCTGTAAATGTCAGGGCTGGAACCACGGCCCTCCTGAACACAAAGCCAATGCTCAGCCCCAGGGCTATGGCAAGCTAGAGGAGGGCAGATCAGGTTGTTTCCAGTCCATCTCAGTTTTGCATGGATTCACTCAAAAGTCCGCTCCGTCCCAGTTCCATGTCCTCCTACACTCAACAATTGGCATAATAATAATCACACACTGAACTCAAAGAAATAAACAGACTCAATTGCACCGAACTCACAAAACACTACATGCTCCATCCCAACTCATGCATTGAAAGAACAACAATTAGCAGGAAAGAAGGAGGAAGAGGTCCGCTAGACATTAACACAATGCATGCTAAACAGATAAAATCACTCAGAGAAGTCTTCCACACTAAAAACACCCCCATTCATAACGCCATAGCAGATAAAAATTACACCCCACTCAGCCTAGCACTACAAAACGAAGACCAAACATGACCACTCACACTCGCAGGGAAAAAGGAAAAATGGGCACAAAAAGCACTCCGTGAGAAGCACTACGACATAATACAGAACCCACAAATAAACAAAGAATAATCGTACAAATGGCTCAGGAAGGGCGAGTGATTTCCAGAAACTGAAGGATTCCTAATAGCTATACAGGATCAAGTTATAGCCACCAAGAACTACCAAAAATACATCATAAAAGATAACAGTGTAAAAACAGACCTATGCAGGAAATGCCATCAATTCCAAGAAACAATAGGCCACATACCAGGAGGATGTAAAATTCTTGCAGGAACAGACTATACAGACACAATACAGCTGCAAAAATAATTCACTAACAACTGGCCATCCACACCAACATCCAGAAAGCAGTCATACTTAAAACATGCTCAATAGTCAGGAAATTTCTGAATCTGTAAAAGACACATGACTTGGCAAAGCCCGTCATGTCCGTCTAGAAAAACTGCCACGAGCGAGAAAGAGATGATAATAATAATAATAATAATAATAATAATAATAATATATTTATTTATTTATTTATTTATTTCTTACCTGCCTCTCCCTCTGAATCAAGGCAGGGAAGAACATTAAAAGCAAATGATATAAAATACATAAAACTGATTAAAAAAGTATAAAACTAATACATTATTAAAATACCAATACCAATAAAACTCTTAACATTTTGACTGGGTAGGCCTGCTGGAAGAGATCAGTCTTTATGGCTTTCTTAAAGTCAGAGAGATTGTTAAGTTGATGAATCTCTTCCAGCAGGTCATTCCACAGTCTGGGAGTGGCAGAAGAGAAGGTCTTCTGAGTAATGGTTGTCAGCCTAGTTTTTGCTTACTGGAGTAAGTTCTTCCCAGACGACTGGAGTGTGCAGGCTGGATTGTATGGGAGAAAGCAATCCCGCAAGTAACTTGGACCCAAACCATGTAGGGCTTTAAAGGTAATGACCAACACTTTGTATTTCGCCCAGAAACTAATCGGTAGCCAATGGAGTGATCTTAAAGCTGGTGTGATATGGTCACCCCTAGGTGTACCGGTGACCAACCTGGCTGCCGTATTTTGAACTAATTGTAGTTTCTGGATGAGGCACAAAGGTAGCCCTATGTACAACGCATTGCAGAAGTCAAGCCTTGAAGTTACCAGTGTGTTCACTACCGTCTTTAGGTCTTCCAACTCTAGGAAGGGGCGCAGCTGGCGTATCAGCCGAAGCTGATAGTAGGCACTCCTGGCCGTCGGATCTATCTGGGCTGTCATTTGGAGCGATGGATCCAGGAGCACCCCCAAGCTGCAAATGCAGCCTTTCAGGGAGAGTGTAACCCCCTCCAGAACTCATTAACACACCTCCAAACCCAGGTTGTGGCCTTTGACAGTAAGCACCTCCATCTTGTCTGGATTGAGCTTCAGTTTGTTTTTCCTCATCCAGCCCATTACCGCTTCCAAGCATTCATTCAGAGGAGACACACTATCCTTAGCTGATGCTGTTGTCAAAGGCATAGAGAAATATATTTGGGTGTCATCTGCGTATTAATAGCACCCCGCCCCATGCCTACGGATGATCTCTCCCAGAAGTTTCATGTAGATGTTAAACAGCACTGGGGATAGCACTTGTGGTATGCCACACAACAGCTCCTTCTTTGAGGAGCAACTATCCCCAAGCATCACCATCTGGAACCTGTCCGAGAGATAGGACTGGAACCACTGAAGCACAGTGCCCCTGATTCCCAATCCCCTCAGGCATTCCAGAAGGATACCATGGTCGATGGTATCGAAAGCCGCTGAGAGGTCCAGGAGTACCAGCAGGGACAGACTCCCCCTGTTAATACTCAGGCGTAGATCATCCACTAAGGCGACCATAGCAGTCTCAACTCCGTATCCCGCTCTGAAGCCAGTTTGAAATGGGTCTAGAAAATCAGTATCATCCAAAACTGCTTGGAGTTGGAAGGCAACCGCCCTCTCGATCACCTTGCACAGAAATGGAAGATTTGATACTGGTCTGTAGTTATTAAGGTCCAGGGGGTCTAAGGAGGACTTTTTTTTTTAAAGAAGCGGCCGTATTCCTTCTCTTTGTCCACCTTTTACAAAATACAACTTTTTGTATGGATCTTGACCTAAAATGTGAAGCTGGGCCTGCTTTTTGGCATGTGTTTTGAGTTGAGAATTGTGCCACAGATTCAGAGAAGTGAGAAAACCAAAGGATAAATGCATCCTGATTGGCACATAAGTCTGGGAAAAGCTATTTGTGGGCTGAACAAAATCCTCAAGCAGCCCTATGACAAAGCAAGGCAGCAAGGGTGACGAGCCAGAGGCTTTTGCAAGAGATAAATAATGAACAAAAATCCAGCTCTCAGGGGTTCCCACATGACCATATGCCTTTTCCCCGGTCCTACCCCTTCCTCTAACCACCAATAGTTAGGGGATTTCCCCACTTTCGTGCAGTTCTTTCCAAATTATGAATGCTTGGAATAGGGTGACCAGATAAAATCCAGGTCAGGGCTCATGTAACTTTAACAGTTGTAGAGAAAAGGGAATTTTAACCAGTATCATTTGTATGCAATTAGTTCCTGGTGAAATTCCCTCTTCATCACAACAGTTAAAGGTGCAGGCACTATGCTAGAGTGACCATATACAAAAGAAGGCAGGGCCCCTGCAACTTTAACAGTTGTGATGAAGAGGGAATTTCACCAGGAACTAATTGCATACAAATGACACTGGCTGAAATTCCCTTTTCTCTACAACTGTTAAAGTTACATGAGCCCTCACCTGGATTTTATCTGGTCACCATAGCTTGGAATCCCTCCCCTAAGGCTCACTTATTGGCAGTGAGAGCTCTAGATTACAATATGCTGGTGGTTTGGGGCACATTGCCCCCACCCCTTTGCCTTTGGCCCCTCCCACCACTGGAGCGTGGCACCCAAAAGTTTCTCCAAATTGAACTTGTCCCTCAGACTGACATAGACTCATAGAATAGTAGAGTTGGAAGAGGCCTCTAAGGCCATCGCGTCCAACCCCCTGCTCAATGCAGGAATCCACCTTAAAGCATCCCTGACAGATGGTTGTCCAGCTGCTTCTTGAAGGCCTCTAGTGTGGAAGAGCCCTCAGCCTCCCTAGGTCATGGGTTCCGTTGTTGTACTGTTCTAACAATCAGGCAGTTTTTTCTGATGTCCAGCCGAAATCTGGCTTCCTGTAACTTGAGCCCATTATTCCGTGTCCTGCACTCTGGGATGATCGAGAAGAGATCCTGGCCCTCCTCTGTGTGACAACCTTTCAAGTATTTGAAGAGTGCTATCTTCTCTCCCCTCAATCTTCTCCAGGCTAAACATGCCCAGTTCTTTCAGTCTCTCCTCATAGGGCTTTGTTTCCAGACTCCTTATCATCCTCGTTGCCTTCCTCTGAACCCCCTCCAGCTTGTCTGCATCCTTCGTGAAGTGTGGTGCCCAGAACTGGACACAAGATGGGCCTAACCAGTGCCGAATAGAGGGGAAGCAGTACCTCAAGCGATTTGGAAGCTATTCTTCTATTAATGCATTTCTACCCTGCCCTTCCATAAACAAGACAAATGTTCAAGGTAGCTAACAGCAGTAAGACCACCATAAGGAATAACTAATCCATATAAGCCCAGAAACGATATTGCAGTTAAACCATCTAAATATCAGATAAGCACTAATAAAAATAGCAGCCAGTTAAAACCATAATTCAATTAAAAAGACACATTTGCTGAATTCGGATGACACAATAAGCAACTGGGGGGTGGAAACAATTGTCAGTTGTATTGACTATCGTGTCATCTGAATGCTGCCATAGTCAACTCAGCACTGATCCTAATCCACACCACAGTTGATTATTTATTACCATGTTGTGTGGGGAGTACCCCCTAGATGAACAACTGTAAAGTTGATTATTACCCCACCATTGACTATCGTGTTGTCTGAATTCAGCTACTGGGTGACAGAGCAGCAGAGAAGGCGGCAGGAGGAGAGTCCATCCTCCCCACCATCCTGGGCATTTTGCAACAGGTAGACCCCAGATGGGGTCTGAGTGGGCCTGGAGAAAGCTGGAGGTAAGAGGGACGTTGCAGCCGTCAGGCTGGAAATATTTCTGTTTTGTTGTTCAGACTGCCATGAAATGTTAGCTGTACATCGAATCTCGAACTGGAGCCTCACACTACTGCTAATTAAGAAAGGTGTCCAAGGGGCTGCCTATATGGCATTGGGTTGCCGCCTCATTAAACAAAACCCTGTGCTTGCTCTGCTGAAGGGTGGCGGCAGCTAATCCTGACGCAGAAGGAAGTGCGGGATTTCAGGGGCTGCCTTCCACCCGGGAATGCCTCCGTATTGATGCTGGAGCGAGGTTAGATGGTGGAAGAGCCGGGTTCGCTTCGCTTTGGCTGAAAAAGTGAGGGTAAGGAAAGCCCTATGGTGGCTTTCAGGTGGTTGCTGCATCGTATAAGTGACGCAGCACCACCGCGCGGGCTTTCAGAGCACATAGACAGCCCCCCATTGTTTGTACGTGGTCTAAACGACAGGCTTTTGCAGACGTCTCCCCCCCCAAGTCCCCGGCACATTTAAAAAGAAAAAAAAATGTGTATTGACAGTGAGTGAATGTTAGCGGGAGCAGCCAGAAGTCCTCTGCCGTCACTGGAGCTGGATGACTCAATGGTATCCATCCGCGTATCAGAATTACCATGTTTCTGATCGCAGGACCTCTTCATCATGAGGCCTTGGTAGCCCTTGCCGCACCAGGCCGTGCCCATTGCCTGTTCCTAAGCAACAGAGAGACTGGCAGCAGGCAGAGAGGGTTCTGGTAAGGAAAAGATGCAGCCGGCACATGGCAGGGCAGAAGAACAGTTAGACGTTTCCTTTTGGGACACTTTTTTCTTTGCTCCTCCCCCAAACCCCTCCTTTGTGAATGAGGCCCCTGTAAAACTACTAATTTTTCTTTCTTTCTCTCTTCCTTTCTCCTTCCTGCATCTACTTCCCTCCCTTCCGTTTGCTTTGTCCTATGTGTCTTTTGTGCTAAACTATCCTTGATTTCTGCCAAAGCCATTAATTGCAAATGTCCTTTGGTCCATTCTAAAGAATTGAGTATGCATCTGCCTATAATTCAGCAATCTGGAGAAATTTAGACTGCACTTGGGCTCATTCTGAGTCTGTTACTTTGACATTGCTGCATCTCCGAATAATCTGGGCACAGATCAAATATCTCCTGAAATGCTTAAATTGTTCCCGCTATTATGCAAGCGGCTTCCCTCACTTCCCCTTCCATCAGCAACACTCTGGAGAAAGTCTTCTTCTCAGAAGGGTGTAAACGAAACAGCACTGAAGCCTCAGCTCATTCTTGGTCTTGGACAACAGGGTTGCTGAACCTCAGGCCTGCAGGCCAAATCTCGCCTCTTGCATGCCCCCATCTGGACCTGTGGAGCTCCCCGGATGTTCACACCCCTTTGACCACCAAATGATTGGTGGTTTCTTGGCTAATGCGCAGGCTTCTCTCTCTCTCTCTCTCTCTCTCTCTCTCTCTCTCTCTCTCTCTTCTCTCCTCACCACACACATTCTAAGAGCTTCTCTAGATGAAGAATTTATTGCACACTCATGATTGGCCATTCACAGCAATTTGCAGGTCCTTTACATGATGTCATCAACCTCCGGGACATCTCCCGCTCTTTCCCCGGTACTCTCACTTTACAAAATAATAATGATAATCAGAAATTGTGCAGTATTTAAAATTATCATGGGATGCCCCCAGTGTGTAAAGCTGTAGTAATGCTGTAATTTCACCATTAGATGGCGCTGTTTCATTGCCAAGAGGGGAAGTTTTCAATTCAAAATCATGTGGTTACCATCTCAACAGGGAAAGATTCCAGAAGAAGAAACCCCAGTAAGGATGTGTGTGTTCCCCCCCCCCCCAAATGTAGAGACACCATAAAAGGTTGAAATGCCTCTCCTAAGGCTTAGTGATTGGCAGTAACAGCTTGAAGCTACAATATGCTGGTATTTGGGGTGTGTGCGTGCCCCTTTTGCCTTTGGTCCTCCTC
Organism: Anniella stebbinsi; assembly: GCA_029215795.1. Lineage (NCBI taxonomy): Eukaryota > Metazoa > Chordata > Lepidosauria > Squamata > Anniellidae > Anniella > Anniella stebbinsi. Next base: position 370,631,105 of record JARDYH010000001.1, read on the forward strand.
CTTTCCTCCTTGGCCCCGCCTACCAGTGGAATGCGGCCCCCAAGAGCTTCTCAAAAATGGAATTCGGCCCTCAGACAGAAAGAGGTTCGACAACCCTGTTGCACAACATTACAAGTTGCAACTCCTCCTCATGTGATCTTCTCTCTTTTCAGTCCTTTTCTCAGGGATCTTTACTGTCAGTCTCAGGAGAGGGAGATGAATCATTATTAGCTGCTGCTTGAAACCAGATGCCGGGCTACCTGGACCTTTGGAGGTGTGGAGAACCTGACCCCAGGAAGATCATCCTGAGGACTCCTTCCATCTACAGAATCCTTTTCACAGAGTTACTCATGTGCTTGTCTTGGAGAAGACATTGTGCATCTGTCCATCTGTCCACAGAATCTTTTCCCCTGCTTGTGGGATCTGGTGATTCCTACACCCAGACAAGTGGCCAAATGCCCCCTCAGTTTGAGGTTTGCAGAGCGGCCGTGAGACACAGGGCCATTTCGGTGGTGGCCCCATAGCTACAGCATGCCTTCCCTCAGGTTGTTCACCTGGTGCCTACATTGCTTTCTTTTCCGAGCCAGCCTAAGGCTCCTTTGTTCTCCCAGGCCTTTAAAAATGTTTTTCATCCTTATTGGATTGATGTAGTTTTAGCTCTTGGCTATATTTAGCTGCTGTGATTTGTATTATATTTCATTGTGCTGTTTTTATGCTGGCTTGGCTCTGTTGGTTTATTGTTGGATTTTCCATTAGTTTTGTATGACAACTACTTTCATAGATGTTTATAGATGTTGTTGTTGTTTGACCCAGAATAGTTGTTTTAAATGGATATTGTATTTATAATCTGTTTTTATGCTTTTTATGCTTTTTAAATTTTGTATATTGGTTTTTTAAGGTTCAGTGTTTTTAATTTTTGTAAAACGCCCAGAGAACTTCGGCTATGGGGTGGTAAATAAATGCAATAAATAATAATAATAATAATAATAATAATAATACATATACATATACATAATAAATAAATTATGCAAGATAGTGAAAGTGGATAGTGAGTTTTGTTTCCTCTGTCATCAGTCAGCCAACAAAATTGACTAGTAGCTACAGGTTCAGGACAGACAAAAGGAAGTTCTTCTTTTTCGTACAATGCAGCATTTATAGAATTTTTGGCCACAGGAAATGGTGGCCAGCAGTTTCGATGGCTTTAAAAAAGGCTTAAGACAGATTCGTGGAGGAGGATATGGGCAGTGGATGCTGATGGCTCCGATGACAGCGGGGCAGTGAATCCCCTCCGGGTTTCAGTCAGAACCAGTCAGAACTCTGTCAGGCACCTTGGATAGCTCCTTTAGCGTTCTGACTGAAATCCGGAGTGGATTCACCACCCCGCTGACATTGGAGCCACCAGCCTCCACTGAGCATAGAGCCTCTTTCCTCAAGGGCTGTCTACCTTTGTATATCACTTGTTGAGGAGGAAGGACAGAGCTGTTGGCTTCAGGTCTTTTTTCCTGGCTTAGCGGAGGTCACAGTGGGAAAAAGGGGCTGGTCTTGGTCGAACGTCTTTTTCGGTTCTTATGAGTTCCAGATTTGAGGATCAGGGTGTCAGGTGTAGGTCTCATGCAAAGCCAGAGGCTTGCAAGTAGATTTAATGAGAACTAGATTGGAATGTCTATGCAAGCTTGCCCCTGTCTGTTCTCACAGGAGTTGCTCATCACTCCCTGTCTCAGCCTTGAAGCTGCTGGACTTCTCTGGGAACTGATAGTGTGTGTTTTTGGAAAGGTGGGGGTCCTTCTTGAAGGAGTCACATGGATTGTAGCGTCATCTTGGTGGGCTGAGCAGTGTTGCCCTGTTTGGACACAGGCATGATTTACAGGCCAGAGCCCCTGTCTGTCAAGTGGCTTTGAACAGGCCAATATAAGCGGGAGCAAAGGCCAGAAGAACCTTGCTAGGAACATCTTTCGACTCAGGGCCAGAATTCCCTCCCTGTTTGGATCCATTATCGATTGGGACTTTGAAAGCACTCTGCACATGGATTCTCTACTATTTGGACTTTGGATTTCTAAGGACTGTGCCATGAGAAGTACTGGGAGGCTTTTCATAGACTTGAGCTTGCATTTGCTGTGGAGTGTGTGTAGTTGAGGTCAGCTCAGCGTACGGCAGGCTGGGATTGATGGCTGGACTTCTTCCCTGCCAGGCTCAGTTAACAGAGAGTCCCAGTGCTAAAGTTCGTGCCAAGGAGTTCCTGTGCCTGAGGTTTTTCCCCACCCTGTGATCTTGTTTAGGCTTTGGCCAGGTTCCCTGAGCTTACCAACATGTGGCAGCATTTGGTCCAGCTCCCTTGGGATGGTTTGTTAAGCCTTTCAAGAATTCCCCTTTGAGATTGCCCGAAGGAACACATCAGGAATCTTTCCACTCTCTCGGTCAGCTTTGAGTAGCATTTTGACTGTACGTTATTTTGGAGCCTAAAGCCTTCTGACCTTCAGTGAGCTTTAAGTATTTCTGAAGTGTGCAACCATTAAGCTTTTCACCGTGAGATTTCCCTGAAAAAAGGAAGTCTCACTGACTGGGTGTCCCGTGTTAGTTTGCCAGCATATGTGAATGCTGGAGGGACTGTGAAACATGGCACAGGGAGGGAGATCAGACAGAGGTGTGAAAGAAAGCATGTTCTTCAGGCATCTTTCCATGATGTGCTTGCTCTCCACCACTGGCATAGCGTTGCCTGGATTGTGGCGTGATCTGTGTTTGCGCGGTGAGAGTTGCTGTGTGAAATTGTGACTTCCCATTGTGTTGCATGTATAGGGTAAGAGTGGAAGAGGGAGCCCCTCCCCTCCCGTGAAATCAATCTTGATTACAACTTTTTTGGTTTAAACAGAGGTTAGGAAAATTGAGGTGTTTGGCGGGTGTGATGCCCTGTAACGATCATCCAAGGGCATTGATGACACCATGCTTCAGTGCAAAGGAACAATCATCCATCTGAGCTTCACTAAAAGCCCACTTAGCGGGGAAGGGGGGGGGCTCCTGGAAGGCGGCCAAAGAAATTTCCAAGTGGGCTGCTTGCGTGAAAAACACCCTTGGGGCTAAAGAGATCACAGCACGGGGAGAGGAGGCAAAGAAGTTGAACGGGAGGTGAGCTCCGGGCACAGGGGGCCACGGAGGGAAAACAGATGGAGTTTAGCGTGCCCCTGCAGACGAGGGAGCTAAGAATGCAGGGAGCAGCCTTGTACAGAGCCAGACTCCTGGTCCATCTAACCCTGTATTCTTGACACTGACTGGCAACTAGTTTCCAGAGTTTCCAGCAGGATTCTTCCCCAGCCCTCTCCTAGGCCCGTTCCACACCAGACGGGTGTAGAGGGTGGGAGGGGCGGAGATCCCGGAAGTGCCTGCTTCCGGGATTGTTGCGTTAATCCACACCAAAAGGGCAACAACCCGGCTTCCTCCTGGGTCATCGCATGTCTCCCCCGCCATTTTGTTTTTTCGTGGGCCCAAGGAGAGTGCACGAGCGCTCCTCCGCAAAAGGTACATTTTAAAAAAAAAGCCTGCATACGATCAGGCCCCCACCCCCCCTGCCCTCCTGGGGATGGCGAAACTGGTGCCACCCCCTCCCCTGATGGACACAGAGCCGCGCGGTGTGATTCTGTGCCCATTTGTGCTGCCGCTCTTACTCGAGCACCCAGGATGGGCGGCCACATCTTCCGTGGTCCCAGGATCGAGGAAGATTTGAGATTTACCTTATCCCTGGCAAATCCCGTGGCCAACCCCCCCTGCCCCCGGGGATCCCTGTGTATCATTTGGACCCACAGCGACCAGCCAGGGGCCATCCCAGGCAAACAGCCTGGTGTAGAAACAGCCCTAGAGAAGCCGGGGATTGAACCTGGGACCTTCTGCCTGCAAAGCCTGTGCTCTATCACACTGAGCTATGGCCCCTAGTTGCTAAGGAACAGGAGCAGGAGGGTGCTATTGCACTGACGTCCTGCTTGTGGGCATCAGGTTGGGAACAACATGGTGGGCTAGATGGACCCTTGGTCTGATCCAGTACAGCTCTTCTTCTCATGTTCTCATATAATGGGAGAAGATCTTGGGGGCCGGGGGAGGGGCCATCAAACATGCATCTCTCTGCCCCTCTGATATCTAAGCCGAACTCATGGAGGCTATCAATTAAGAGGTCACCTTAGGAGGATCGCTGTGATATACCTGGGCAGAGAGAGGCCGTCCACTTTAAGGTATGATAAGCCAGCACTGTTCAGGGTTTTATAGTGAACAGGGCTCGTGGGCTCCAGGAGTCTGTATTGCTGGGCTCTTGCCATGGATTGTGGCCCACTAGAGGGACTCTGGCCAATCTTTGGCTTGGATCCTCCTACCCTGCTACCTGCCTACTCTGAGTGAGTGGAGGGAGGACAAGGCACAGTGACTTCCACAAACTTTGTCTTCTCCCTCTGGGAAGCGATGCTTTTGGGGACCAGAGGAAAGCAGTGGGCAGTGATAACAGGGGCGTTGGTGGGGAGGGGGAGGTTCCACTCAGGGAGGGACCCATACTGATTGCACTTTGCCAAAGACAGCCCCCAAACCTGTGATAGCTAGGAGCATAAATTGTGCTCAGAGTGAGGTCTCTTACATGCCCCCTGCCCCTAGGGATGGGGCAAGGTATAAATGGGGCGTGGGAGGGAGTGAAAAGTTTTGGTCTTCTTTTCATGCCCATCCTCTTGGCATCTCTGTCCCCAAATTTCTCCTGCAAGATGGATTGGATTGCGCAAGGATCGCATGTAACAGCACCTCAAGCCATCAGGAGCATTATGATCACTGATTTTTTTTATGGCATTTCCCCTTCCCAAATGCATCGGGCAAAGAATGGAATAGAAATTGCCTCCAGGGGGATTCCGTCCCTTAGAAATTATGAAAAATTGTAATGCAAATGCTCCGGCATCACCGGCCAAAATCACTTTGGAGCGTGGGGATAGTAATGGATTCAAGCATTCAAGACGTTGGGCCTTTGTCAAGTCGCATTGGAGCTTGAACCATAGAAAGAAAATGATTCACTCATGAGAAATCTTGAAGAAAAATGCTCAGATATGCCAGGGCTTATATTTAAAAATTGTGTGTGTGTGTGTGTGTGAGCGAGCGAGCGAGCGAGATAGTGATTGCTTCTTTTCCTGCATTCTTATATCAATCTGCAGCAGAAACCGAATAATTTCTTCAAAGCCAACTCATCTGGAGAAAGGACGTTTATTCATTTTAAAAGATCTGACTGTTGTGGGGGAGGAATAGACATTTGTTTATAGCTCTGTTTTGATGTAACAAATGGATGTAACGGAAGAGTGCACAGGAGAGAGGTACGTGAGAGTTGAGAAGCTGGCTGATCTAACTTTAGGGTTTATCACTCAGCTGTGAGCCAAGTTTGGAAAATTCTGGGTGTCTTTTGCTAGATGTGTTGGACTGCAATTCCCCATCATTCCCAGCTAGCACAGGGATGATGGGCATTGCAAACCAGCACACCTGGACGGCAGCAGGTTGGGGAAGGGTTAGAGGCACCAAGTTCCAAAGCAAATGGGAATACAATCACGTTCCAGCGTATGTACATATGTATGTATCTACGTATGTATTATATTGATAAAACACCTAAAAACAAGGTTTCGAAGTGTCATGCCATTTTAAAATAGCATTAAATACAAATCTCTCAAAAAGCAAACTATGAAATCAACACAATAAAAAACACAAAAGCACACACAAAGCTAGCATGGTAAAAATACACTATAAAACAGACCTGATAAAACACAATAAAATTGAGGAGATAAAACCAGTCAATAAGTAATAGGGGTCAAAACCACCAGCACACAGCAGTGATTAAAACAGCAAAGGTACCTAGCATTATTATTATTAATAATAATAATAATAATAATAATAATAATCTTTATTTGTATCCTGCCTTTTGCCCAATACTGTATCTTGCCTTTTGCCTCAAGGCGGCTTTACAAAATTAAAACATGTACAGTTAAAAGCTATAAATAAAAATATACAAAAGTTAGAAATATAATTAAATAGATTTCAATATTAAAACATTGCAACATTTAAAATACATATTAAATTTTAAAAATCTTAACATAAATGAAGGTCCACATTATTCACCAAAGGCCTGCCAGAATAAGAAAGTTTTTGCCTGCCCCCGAAAATGTACCAAGGTGCTTTAGAGCTGTCTTCCCCAACCTCGTAGCTTCCAGATGACTTGGACTACAGATCCAATCTTCCTTATTGTCAGCATGTCAGTAGGTGGAGGGAGGGCTGCTTTAGGGAATTAATGCATTTCACATACATTCTGTGAGTAATCTTAGCAACAATGAAAGTCCTATAATTTAGGTCAGTATTGCCAACCCCATATTACAGAGGTAACCATAATACTACATTTTACTGAGCTTTCCCAATGAGTCCGTAGCTGGGATGAGACTTGAACTTGTGGTACTCTGGGGCTTAAAATCCATTATCACAGGCATTGTTTTCAATGAGATGTACTTGGTACTTTTGTGGTACTTGGGAATATCTTTAAATATATTATAAGGTTTAGGGAGCAACCAGGTGGCCCCAAGACAGCGTCTGGAGGACATATTTTGGACTCCTGGATCTGAGGCCAGAGATAGCATTCTGACCTCGGACCCAGGAGTCTGAGCTCTCTGCCACCCCCCTCACCCTCTCGCAGCTGACATGGAAAGAATTGTGCCGGCTGCCTGTATGAGCTCACAATCGCAAGCTCAGGGAGGGGTAAAAGGGTGTGTGTTGGTGGGCGGGGTTGGGAGGAGACTGCGGATGCAGGGATACGAACTATCCCCAGCTGTCCCCAGCCTCCTTCCCTCCCCAAATCCTCTGCTAGACAGGTGAAAATGCCCGCCAGGCTAAAATGCAGAACGGAAAGCATGGTGTGCCTTCCACTCTCTGTGGATATTCGTAAGCCTCTTGAGTTTGGAGGCTTACAAGTACCCAGAGTTTATCCCATAGGATTGCACCCTTAGCGTTTGTTGTGCACCTGTTCAAAAGACCATCAATCCCTGCAGTGTAAAATAGATGCATAAAAACTTAAGAGCCCTGATGCTGGTTCAGACCAAGGGTCCATCTAGTCCAGCATTCTGTTCACACAGTGGCCAACAACCTGCCTGTGGGAAAACCATAAGCAGGACATGAGTGCAACAGCACCATCCATGTTCCCCAGCAACTGTGTACTTAGGCTTACTGCCTCTGACATTGAGGTAGCACATAGCCATCAGGACTAGTAGCCATTGCTAGCCTTCTCCTCCTCCAGGAATTTGTCTAATGCCCTTTTCCAGTTGTCCAACGTGGAGGCCATCGGTACGTCTTGAAGAAGTGAATTCCATAGCTTAACTCTGTGCTGTGTGAAGACGTCCTTCCTTTTACTTGTCCGGAAACTCCCACCAATCAGCTTCATGGGATGATCCCACTGGGTTCTGGTATTATGAATGAGGGAGAAAAATGTCTCCCTATCCACTTTCTCCCTGGTAAGGTGCCTTATCAAGGAGGCAAAAATGTTACTTGGACAACACACATCGCAACAGCTCTCTGGATAATCCAAATATTACCATGACACCTGCATTACTCCATTGGAGATCCATTACTGGTTTTGGTAACTGTGCTTTGTTGAATATGGAGTCCCAGGATGCACAGAAACGTACCTGAGGTTTCTGGGGCTGGGATAAACCATGGGAACTTAGTCTTCTGCAGTTGTTTGCCCATACAGCCATACCATCCCCAGATCTGCCAACTCCCAGAAACTCCTCAGGTATGGACAATTCATTACAGTGAGTGATAATGAGATTTTTGTGACTGAAGGAAGAAAACGACTTGCCATCTTGCGCCTGACAATATCTGTTTAGCTCCGCAGTGAATATAAGTCGCTTCTGTCAGATCAGCAAGAATGTCATTTTTTTCTGACAACGAACACTAAAAACAGTAATTTCAATTATGCCGGGAAAAGCAGCGGCTGCCTGTGTACAGATGTCAATGTGCCTTGGTACAAATTGGCTTTTGGTGACACAATCATTAGGAGTGGCTCAATAACAGCCCACGAGAGATGGGCGAATGTTGCTTACGATGCTGGTCAGCGCTGGGCTGCCCTTGTCCAACTGTCTTGAGAACGTCTCCAGTGGGTTTCCAGACACACTCAGTGATTCATCGGAGAAGCAGCTGCCAGTGGAAAAGTACGGGGAAGGCAGAGGCACGCGAAATCTCCCCGTGCCACTTGACAGTTGCCTGCTTAGCAGAAAGAAGCAGTGGTGGCTGGTACCCACGGGGACAGGTGGGATGGAGGGCGGGGCTCAGACTGATCCACAGCTGGAACCCATTGAACAGAAAGGGAAAATTGAGGCATGCAAAGGAATGTAGAGATAATAGAATCATAGAGTTGGAAGGGGCCTATAAAGCCATCGAGTCCAAACCCCTGCTCAATGCAGGAATCCATCTGTCAAGCATCCCTGACAGATGGCTGTCCAGCTGCCTCTTGAAGGCCTCTAGTGTGGGAGAGCCCACCACCTCCCTAGGTCATTGATTCTATTGTCGTACAGCTCTAACTGTCAGGAAGTTTTTCCTATTGTCCAGCCAGAATCTGGCTTCCTGTAACTTAAACCCATTATTCCGTGTCCTGCACTCTGGGATGATCAAGAAGAGATCCTGGCCCTCCTCCGTGTGACCACCTTTCAAGTACTTAAAGAGTGCTATCATGTCTCCCCTCAATCTTCTCTTCTCCAGGCCAAACATGCCCAGTTCTTTCAGTCTCTCCTCAGAGGGCTTTGTTTCCAGAGCCTCGTTTCCCTCCTCTGAACTCCCTCCAGCTTGGCTGTATCCTTCTTGAAGTGTCGTGCCCAGAAATGGACACAATACTTGAGATGATCATAAGTGCAAAGCAAAGATTGGCCTCCTCCACACGAGACGTTTAATGAGCCTTGAAGGCTCATTATAAATTTTACCTCCACACCAGCGGAGCGCAAAACGGGCGTACAGGCGCGTTATCTCCCCGATAATGCGCATTTTCGAATGCGCGTTAAATAGCGACTTTTATTTTTCTCCGGCCGTTAAAGCGCATTTTCGCCGTGTGAACAAGCGATTATGCGCATTAACGTCTTCTAAAGCGCTTTTTGGACATCAATTAATGTGCTTCGCCGCCTCTCACCACCTCCCGTGCAGAGGGATTAGGCGTAAATGCGCCTCTGCGATAATGCGCATAATCCCCGAACCGGGCGCAAAAGCGCATCCTTGTGGAGGGGGCCTTGGATGGGGTGTCTCTGACCGATGCAACATCAAAGAACTCCTTTGAGGTAATATTTCTATGCTCCAGCAGCAAGCCCCATTGCACAGAAAAGGCAACTCAAAAGAACAAATCAACAACAACATCAACAAAAACACCTGAGGGAAAAATGGGCTCACACCCTTGCTTCCTTATTTCCTTATCTCCACCCCCACCCCCAGGCAGGCATTCCTTCCACATCAGAGGTTATTATTCCCAGACAGCCTTGAGACCAAGGCCAGATCTACACCCAGCAGGATATGACACTTTGAAGATGGTTTGAAAACTGTACTTATATGGAGCGTGTCCTGGGCCCCAACAGTTGCCAAAACAGTTATAGCCTATTTTAAAGCAGTACTGTAGATCCTGCCCTGGGCACCTCAGATATTAAGCCCTCAGTAGCTATGAGGTTATTTCTGAATTTTCACCAGAACACCGATAATCAGAAAGAAATTCCGCCAATCAGCAACTTGTGATCAAGAAGCAAAAATGTCCTTGTTCATATACTTGCTAGGCATTGTTTTAAAATATAACATTTTCTTGACAACTCAACCCAGCACAAATCAACTCAGTGGCTGAATTCGGACAACACTTTAGTCAATGGTGGGTTAATAGCATACTGACGGTGTGTTAAAGAGGTGGAGCTCCACAGACAACACGCTGCAGCAGGCGCTGCAGGGAACCAGCAAACACCCTGGTGGTTAATAATGTACTCGGCTCCGACTGACAGCTTGGCCGCCATGTTCTCTGCTCATCGACCTCCGTTAGTCCTCCAGCAGGTATCCCAGAACACACTGCGACCGAAAATCCATGGGCGCTGCCATTGAAGCCGATGCAGGACACGCCTCCCAAACCCCAGTGGCTGTTGTAGGCAATGGGCGGAACTCAGCGAAGAGGCAGCCAGGAGGAATGGCCACACCAAAGCAATGTCCGCACCCCGCACCCAGCACCATGCAGCAAATGTTGGCACCCACGCCCCAGGGAGCCACCCCCGCCCACCCTACATGGGGGACAGGCAGTCGCGAGGGTGACCCACATCCCCCAGCCACAAATATCACCCTCCCTAAGCATCCAAACACACACACAGGAAAGAAGGCAAGAGTGGGGGGCAGTTTGGAAAACTTTATTCAGCAGGGACCTCAGACATGGGCAGTAAGGCACATGGTCACTATGAAGCAAGGGCAGAGCCCACGGAAAGGACAGGCATCCCCGGGAAGGGAGAAGGTGACTGGAAGGCACAGCGGTGAGGAGGGGGAAGCTGAACGAGCACCCCCAGGGAGCTAGCCACGGAATGGGCGATGGGGAAGAGATGGAGAGGGGCAGAACGCCAGGGGGAGATGCCAGTCTACAGATGAAACCCCACAGCTGACTCTCACAGGGGGTGTGGGTAGCGCTGCCAGATCCAGGCACTGATGCTCTCTCGCACCTGGGACGCCTCCAAATGGGTGTGGCGCTCCCCAACGGGATTCACGGGGCCCGGCAATGGCTCAATGTCCCGCCCGTCCACAGGGATGGTGTCGGTGTCCTCTCCCCCCCCCCCCCTTGGATGTGGTTCTCTTCTGGTGCGCTTCCCTTTCTATTTGGGTGGCTGCACAGGCGCCCGACGTGAGTGCTTGCAGGAGCCGGCCCCTTGTTGCAATGCTGTAACTGGGGGGGGGAGGCAAAGGGGAGAACTACCTTCTTTTGTAGGCGTAGCTTTTAAAAGGTTGGATGAAACACCTTGTGGGGAGGCAGAGAGTTCACCATACCAAAAACTAGCCTGAGACCTGAAAGTTTTGTCCTTGCTCTGAGCTGCTGTCCTGTGTTTCAGCTGCTCTCCTCTGGATGAACAAGGACAGATGTTAATTAAGCAGACTCCAACGATGTTTCTGGCTTCTTTTACAAACCAATGGCTCCAACAATCCAGTCTTGCCAAAGCGCTGTTTATTCCAGGTTGCTTTATCTTATTTACAACATGCCCTAATGATCCTTACTGACCAACAAACAGGCAGCAGAAGCCAAAAAGATTAGGACGGCATTTCAAACATGCAAACGCAGCAGCCGTAACCTAATTCTATGCAGATCTGTTCAGACGTAAGTCCCACTGATTCAGGATGCTAAGGACTATAGCTGCGCTAGGAAGCAAGCAGGCATTCTTTGCAGGGTTCCAGCAGGAGGAAGCAGATGGCAAAAAAGGGAAAAGCTAGAACTGCTGCCCAGTTCCCTCCATGGGTGGCTGCACTGGGTGGCTGCTGCTTTCAGAATATCATCACATGGAGGAAAATCGCATTTCCTTACCGTCGCTTCTCCACCCGTGTGTTTGTCCCTCATGACTTCCTCTTTTGAAAGAGGAAGTAAACAACCTGCACGTGTGACATGGCACATTCAGGGGGCCGTTTTGATCACGCTGCTTCTCCTGCACACAAAAGGAGATAGAGGCAAGTTCCGTCTCAAAAAATAAGGCGGACTTACTGGGGTGTTTTTTTGTCGCAAGAAGAAGGCGAGAAGGGGCGGGAGGCAGGCGACGTCGTGAGAGGGACCCGTGAAAATCTGTGACTGCCCAGTAACGAGCGTGCAATAAAACTCTCGTCTGATGGTGGTCTTGGCATTCCTGGGCAAATGTTTTTGTGCATCAGGCTCAAACAAGGCTGAGCAACCCTCACCTCTTTTCTCCTCATTCAAGGGAAGTTCAGCACACCCTCTGCTCTCTCCTCAACAACCACCCATGCTCCCCAGCAACTGGTCTACCTAGGCCAGTTGCTGATACTGGCCTAGGTAGCACAGAGCCATCAAGACTAGTAGCCATTGAAGAAATTCTTCGTCACCGGTGAAGGATGAAGAAACTGGATTCCTGCTCCACCCACAGAGATATAAAGAGACAAAAGCCTATTCGTGAATTCTTAAGATTCTGGCTGTGTGAGTTTTCTTTTCTCGTGTTCAGGTTTAGTGATTTAGCTCTGTGTGATTTAACGCCAAGTGTGAAGTTATAATCAATTAACTTGGCCTTGGAGGGGGTCACCTCTCCCCACCCAACTCCCCAGCGACCTGAATTAGTTAGGAGCTTTCCTGAAATCGTCTGCAAGGTGCTTTCTGCCTCAATCTTCTTCTCCCACTTCAACCCACGGGCAGTTTCATTTCCCCAGCGTCAGAAACCTGGCGTTGCATAGAAGTTTGATGCTTTCCTTTTCTCTTCTCAAGCACGCTTCGTGAAGGGAGCTGTATTCACGCCTGTCAGGTTTAAACAGGAGGAATGAAAAAAAAGCTCAGTTGTTTAGGGGTTAAACAACCCAGACTTTACCCAACAATCATCTATGGTTTGTTGATTGAATGGGGGAAGTGCTGAGCCAGGGGGAGGCAGTGTGCTTGGCTTGCTCCTGCTCAGCCACACCACAACAATTCTTGGGTCAAACACCTCAGGGTATCGTTTCTCACGCGTGCTTCTTGCGAACCCAGTTTTGCACACGACTAGTGATTGTGTCGATGGCTTTTTAAAAAGTAAATAGTGGGTATGCCTCACCTCAAGCTGAACCAGAATTGAATCAGGATTGAATCATGCCCCCTCCCCCATGACTGCTATTATTTTAAAAAGCCCTGCGTGCCATTGCTCATGGTGCAAATACTACCTTGCCTAGTTTGACCCTAAGACTCACAAACCAATGCCTGGTTCTCTCAGTTCAACTTCCCGTCTTCCGTTTCCTTGATCCACTCACATTTTCACAGGATTTCTGGCACTGCCACCTTTGTTCCTTGCAAATTCACACAGCCATTCAATGCACAGGAGTTGATGTTGTCATCATCATCATCATCATCATCATCATCAATATGCTAACTCCACTAGAGAGACCTGAGCAGGGTCCCTGAGAATCAAGTCTGGCAGGAATTCAACTGGTGAAGTTTTAACAGCATAAGAAGAGCCCTGCTGGATTAGACGTAGTTGGATCCATCTTGGCCAGTATCCTGCTTCCAACAGTGGTCAGCTGGATGATTCTAGGGGACTCACAAGCAGGGCCTGAAGGGGGCGATCTCTTACCGGCTATTGGACAAAACAACGGGGCATGGAACCTCCGTGGTTGGAGGCAGTTTATCAAATGTTGGGGACAGTTACTGGGATGGCTATGACTATCGCTTGTCTCACTGCAATTTTGCCTTGAGACCCTTGTTGCCCTGCACCTAATCATGCTGGGAGTTTATTTAATATATTTATTCACAAAATTTATACACTGCTCCACATCTAAACAGATTTTAGAGTGCTGGATAATAAATGATAAAAAGACTAAAACACCATATTAAAACTTTTTCAAAAATAGAATACCAATAAAACTGAGGCTGGTCAACCAAGGAAAGCTTCCTGGAAAAGAACTGCTTTCAGGAGGCACTGAAAATAACACAGTGTTGGCACCAGTCTGACCTCCAGAGACAGGGAGTTCCATAGGGAGGGAGCCACCACACTGAAGGCTCTACTGTGGGTGGAGGTCCATGTGGAACCACCAGGAACATCCCATCTGGTGATCTCAGTGACTAGGCAGGTTGACCAGAGAGGAGAAGGCGCTCTTCTCTCAGATACCCTGGTCCCAAGTTGTTTAGGGCTTTGTACAACAGTACCAAATCCAAATAGTGAGTAGGCAGCCAGAGCAGTTCCCTCAGCAAAGGAGTTCCTTCCTTGCTGAAAAGGGGTAGCTCCAGACAATGGCCGAGCTGCTATGTTCTACACTAGCTCCAGCTTCTGGGCCAGCCTTCAGGGAAGCCCCACATAGAGCACATTGCAGTAATACAGTCTTGAGGTTACTAGCACCTGTACCACTGTGGCTAAGCTATCCCTGTCCAGAAGAGGCTGTAGCTGGCGAGCCAGGCAAAGCTGGTGAAAGGCCTCCAGCAACAATGATGGATCAAGCAGTACCCCCAAACTACGAACCTGATCTTTCAGAGGGAGTGCAACCCCATCCAGAACAGGCAACGAACGTACCTACTGGACTCTGGAACCAATCATCTACAGGGCTTCTGTCTTGTCAGGATTCAGCTTCAGTTTATTGGCCCTCTTCCAGCCATTACTGAGTCTAGGCACTGATTTAGGACTTGCACAGCCTCACCAGATTCAGAAGTCACAGAGAGATTGAGCTGTGCGTCATCAGCGTACTGATGGCACGGGGCTCCGAATCCCCTAATGACCGCTCCCAGCAGCTTCATGTAGATGTTAACCGACATTGGGGACAAGACAGTCCTTTGTGGAACCCCATAGCTCAATTGCCAAGGGGCTGAGGAATAATCACTCAATGTTACTTTCTAAAATTGGCCCTGTAAGTAGGACCAGAACCACTGTAACACAGTGCCTCCGATGCTCAACCCACAGAGTCGATCCAGGAGGATACCATGGTTGAAGGTATCAAAATCTGATGACAGATGGAGCAGAATTAAAAGGGTTGCAGTTCCCTGTCCCTCCCTCTCTCTCAAGGTCATGCATCAGGGTGATCAAGGCTGATTCAGTCCTGTAACCTTGTTGAAACCCAGACTGGAAAGGGTGTAGATAATCAGTATCCTCCAAGACTATCTGCAATTGTTCCGCCATGACCTTCTCCAGTGCCTTCCCTAAGAAAAAGGTATTTGCAACTGGATGGTAGTTGTAAGAGTGGTCCCACTTAGGGTGCCCATATGTCAGGAAAAACCAGGACATGTCAGGATTTTTGGTCACAAATCTGGGAAGGGGGGGGGGATTATGAAATGTGAAGAAAAATCAAGATTTTCCCCATCCTTCCCCCACTCAAAGGGCAGCTCTACATTATAGTCAATGGGAATTAACAAAAATGCTTACAGCTCCGTCATTTGTAAAGATACAGTGATGAAACTTAGCATCATGATAGCCCTCAGGTAGGACTTTAGCCATGCTAAATTTGAAGCAGATCCGTTCATCTGCTGATTTTTAGGACGTTTTTTAAAGTTAGAGGTTTTAAATTTTTTTTAAAAAAAACACACTGGCACCATACCCTTCAAACTCAGGCTGTTAAACCTCCTCTTTGGGGCCTAGCACCTTGAGCAGTTTCAGTCCTTGGATGTCTCACTTGCATGTAGAACAGATTTGTCTTATTAATTGTGTGCTGTAAAATCAGACATGTGCCCAAGACTATGTTCAGGTGGGCACCCACCTTGGTACTGGACACGCTCCCTGGGGGCAGACATGTTGGTGGGGAAGCCCCCTTGGGGGCCGACCATGTTGTCCTCCTTTTTGGTTTCCAAAATATGGTCACCCTAGTCCCACTATCACCTTCTAAAGCAGTGGTCCCCAACCTTTTTGGCACCAGGGATTGGTTTGTGAAAGACAATTTTTCCATGGACCGGGGGGGGGGTTTGGGGGGTTGGGCTGGTTTTTTTGGGGGGTGTGGCTTGGTGGTGGGGTTTGTTTTGGGTGGGGTGGGTGGGGGGTTGTCCCCCACCCGAAACAAACCCCATCACCAAGCCCCCCCCCCCAAAAAAAACCCAGGCTGGACCTACCGGGTCTGCCACTCGCCACCGCTCTCCTCCACCACCACATGACCCACCGCAGCCCCGGTTTTCCTCCGCCACCCCCCGGTCTGCCCGGAACGCCCCAGTTTTCCCGGTCAGGACCTGGAAACGCCGGACAATCTGGGCAACCTACACTGAGAAGCACTGAGCACACCCTGGATCCACCTGGTTATACCCCCTTGGCTAGCTTTTATTAGCCAGGAGCGACAAGGCTCGAGAGGGCGCACGGTCAGTTGCATTGCTGCAGGCACCTTGGACACATCACCAGGCTGCAGCAACTAAAACTAATCCCACAACATTGGCAGCCAAACACACCTGCAGGGCACCTGCTTGGGGAAGACTGCGATGATTTGCATGTTTCCGCATCTCCCCGGGAGGTACTGTGGAAAGAGGCCAGCTGCGGCACTGCTATCCATGGCTTGGTCGGCAGGGCCATCTTCCGGACAGCCACCATTTCCCCTCTCCATCGAGTGTTCAAACGAAGCTGCGGTCTTAACTCCCCTTCCTCCGACGAAATGAGGAAAACACTCGATGGCGACTTAATTAGGTCTCTCGGATGCTTCTAGAATATATTAGTGCCCGATCAATTGCATTGATTAGTTGTGATCATGACCCCTTCTAATCCCTTCCAGTCTCACAGAGGGCAACTTTTCAAAGAACCAACAGAACAGGCTTTGATTTTCAAAATGCGGATTATAAATTACCCCGGCGATTGCTTCCAGTGGTTTTGGGCTATTAAGCTGCTAATTTTCATTCGGCATGGAACGCTATCTACCGATGCTCACTGCCTAGTTCCTAGTTTCCAAACCAATGTACTTTTCATTAACTTGAATGAGGATATATTGACCCAGATGGAGGGAATAAGGGAGTCTTTTGGAGTTAATTGGCTCCATAAAATCACCCCGTTGTGGGGCTGGCTCTGCCTGGGGAGATTATGGCTTTCAACGGCATTTTAGTTCCTAATAAATGCACGGCCATGTTAATTGTTATCTATAGCGCGGGATCCACCCTGTATTCCAAAGCTCAGGGCCCCGTTTCAAGCTCATTGTGATGGATCTC
The DNA here is from genome assembly GCA_029215795.1 of Anniella stebbinsi. Lineage (NCBI taxonomy): Eukaryota > Metazoa > Chordata > Lepidosauria > Squamata > Anniellidae > Anniella > Anniella stebbinsi. Next base: position 370,647,888 of record JARDYH010000001.1, read on the forward strand.
GCACTCGGCTCAGCCCTCGGAGCGACGATCTCTAATTATTGCGATGTGCAGCTGTATGGATGGGTGTTGTGCTTTGTTCCGGTGAAAAAGCAACATAATTGAAGAGACACAAAATGTTGTGCTCACAACCGCCAGCGTTCGTTTCTCAACAACAAAACAACAGAGAGACTTGTTATAAGACTGGTTCATCTCTGTTGATGCTTAGAGGAAGCTCAAGCATATTTTGCCCTCTTCCTCCTCGTGGGCTTTTCATCTGTGCCATGGCTTGCAGAAGCAGCTTTCCCCACGAACATGTATATTGAAAGCTATCAGGGGTTCAATAGTGGTGGTTGTGGTGGCAGCAGTGAAGCCCCCAGCAGTGGTTGGCTTCTTCACACATGATCTGTCATGGAACTTACGGAACTCGCCACCACAAGATGGACCACAAGATGCTGGGGTTCAGCACCAGGCTATCACCATCACAAAGCTGTAGAGGAAGAGCCGTAGGGGAAGTGGAAGAGCCTCTGCTTTGCACACAGAAGGTCCCAGCTCAACCCCCACCATCTCCAGGTAGGGCTGGAGAAGACCCCTGCCTGAAAACGTGGGGAGCTGTTGATGGTCAATACAGACAACGTGGAGCTTGGTGGACTACTGGCTTGACTTGGTTGAAAGCAGCTTCCAACGTCCCTAAGCCAAACACTTTATGGAGGGCAGATCTTTCCAGTGGAGGCTGGAAAGACCTTGGATAGCTACGTTAGAATTCTGACTGAAACCCAGAGTGGATTCACCACCATCAAACTCACTGGATCTTTCAATGGTTATTGGTCATGACAGCAAAATGGAGTCTCCCTGGATAGATGCAGTCTGGGAACAAGTAACAGAGGAAGGCTATCATCATCATGCTCAGTGTCCAGACACATCTAAATGTAGATATCGCTGGAACTTAATCGGATGCAGCCACAGGGGTCTTTCATTCCTATGCGGTGCATGTTTATTTAATTATTTTTTTATTTGTTACAGTTGTATTCCGCCTTTCCTCTAAGGAGCCCAAGTTGGCATACATGGTCCGGCTCCTCTACATTTTATCCTCACAACAACCCTGTGAGGTAGGTTAGGCTAAGAGTCGGTGACTGGCCCAAAATCACCTCATGAGCTTCATGGCTGAGTGGGGACTAGAACCCGGATCTCCCGACTCCCAGTCCAACGCTCTAATCACTGCACTGTACTAGTGCTCTGCTGCTGTCCCTACCCTGTGCTTGGGCCCTCTCACGCATGTCAAACGCTACACACACACACACACACACACACACACACACATAATATTGATAGACTTTTAAAAGGCCATTTTTTAAAAGCCCGTCCTTTGTTCCTGCCACGCCACCCTTCCGCAAGTGAGCAATGGCATTCCGATGGTGGAGGCTGCAAATCCATCATCCCTCAATGACGCCCGGATGATGTATGACATGAATGCATCATCGCAAAAGCAGCACGCAGATCAGTGGGGCTTTGATGATGTATGTGTGTAAACTCTAATCAAAAGGCCATTGCCCCGGTGATGTATGGCTTGATAGCATCGCCAAGCAATGCCTGCCAAAAAGCCTCCTTGTACACATCAAATATTGCGTGAAGCTTTGGGAAAGGGTTGCCAGCTGGATTCTCCTCCTCAGGAGGGGCTGGAGGACCGGCAAGATCATCCAGCTTGACCCCTGTCCCAGGAGGTCAGCTCCTGCACTGTAGGTAGGTATGCATTCATCCCTTCCGACCATGGCACCACCCTGCCCTTCTTTAGACGGCTGTATGGCAAGTATAATGTTGATTGTATACTCCTTGGTTCAGGAAGATAACTTTTGCTGAAGGTAGTCTCCAAAAACAAGGTGCACATGGATGGCACATCATATTTCAAGGGGAGATATTCACCTGGGAGCCTGTTTTGGTTCACAGGGAAGAGGAAGAGGATGGAGCAAGGCTTCTGACTGTGGCTCGAGGCAAAAGAGCTTTGGCTATTGGGCTGTATAGAAATGAAAATAATAATAATAATAATAATAATAATTCACCAACAACTGGCCATCAAACTCAACCTCACCAAACAATCTACACCATACTATACATACTCACCCGAAACAATCTTGGAAAATGCAGATCATAAAATATACTGGGACAGAATAATTCATACCGACAAGACAATACCCTGCAACCGACTAGACATAACGGTCATAGGTAAAAAAGAAAAAACACACATACCTCATTCACATAGCAATACTGAATGACAAAAATGTTATTGAAAAGGAAGAAGGAAAGAGAGACAAATATACACCATTGGCCATGGAAGTCAAAGAACTATGGCAACAGGAAAAGCTCACAATTATTCACATCAGTCACCAGCATCATATAAAAAAAATTACACAGAAAACCTTCAGAAACTGGGCCTGCCAGAATACATCCACACCAACATCTAGAAAGCAGTCGTACTTAAAACATGCTTAATTGTCAGGAAATTCCTGAATCTGTAAAAGACAGCATGACTTGGCAAAGGCTGTCATGTCCATCTAGAAAAACTGCCATGAGCGAGAAAGAGATACAATGATAATAAAAATAGGAGCTGGAGAGTGCAGCCATGCTGCACATTGGTGTAGCAGATCAGCATCAGATGGGATTACACAGGAAGGACAGCCAGGTGGGTAAGCATTGCTGAGGAGCCCTCACCGACTGCTTTTCACTATAACAACCTATCCTGCATGGGCTCCAGTAGCAGCTGTATTAATAAATGGAAGGCAATTGCTTCTTAACACACACACACACACACACACACACACACACACACACACACGAGTGTTTAATCTCACAACAGAGACGCTGGACATAGTGTAGAATTGCTACTGCATTCCAGAGACTTTCAACAACATCTATAGTTTGGATAGCCAGTTTTGCAGGGAGGGGATGGAACACATGCCCACACACACGTAAGCACACCCGGAATAAAAGTGACGTACCAGGGCCAAGGACTGGAAAAGAGGGACTTCTCTGGAAAATAAGGACTCCGGAGCATATAGGAATGATGGGCTGGAGCAGTGCAAGTGGCTCAGATGTGGCACACAGCCCAGCAAATTGTAGATTAATTAACCCATGATTTGCCACCGTTATTTGCAAACAAGGTCTAAAGTGTCTGAAAGAGGTGGGGAATCAATGCCCCCCCTGCCCCCCTCAACTATCCTGGGGTATCTCTAGACGGTCCCTTTCCATCGTGGTGGCTTCGAATTGGCAGCAGCTGCCAATTGACGCTGCTACCAATCCGAAGCCATCTAGGGGCAAAGCCCCAAAGCTCTGCACTAAAAAAGTCGGGCATTTTGTTCGACTTTTTAAGTTTGGAGCGAAGCAACGGCGGCATTTGCCGTCTGTCGCTTTTACTCCGATGCTTCTTGGAGGCGTGCCAAGTGTTGATTGGTCGCCATGGACTGAGCCCGGAAGGGGGTGGTGCAGCACGTCCGCATCTCCGCGGTTCTCCCCGCCCATTCTAAAATGAAAAAAATAAAATAAAAACTACCCTCCGTGCCTCGCAGACACCCCCCCACCTTTTAAAAAGTGAAATAATCATAAAAAAACTCACCTCCATGCCTCGCAATCCCTCTCCCCCCCATTTTACAAAAGAAATAATACCAAAAACTTACCTTTTGAGGAGGAGTGGGCACAGCAGCGGCGGCAGCAGCAAGATAAACCGACGCAATGCTCCCTCCACTGTAGATGGGCGGAGGGAGAACAAATGTGCGTCACGCCATCTGCCACCGCCAGCGCGACACAATCCAGGCGCCGTCAAGAGGTGGCCTGGATTATAGGCCAGGCTCGAGCTGCGGTACTTTTTCCCCTTCTAAATGTTTGCTTGTCTCTGTCTGCTTGTTTCAACATTTAAATCCTGCCCTTCTATGAAAAATCCTACTCAGGCTGGGTTACAAAATAAAAACACAAATAGCAACAAATCTAAATACAGTCCTAACAATAAATGCAATAAACAAACAGCAACATGATTGTTTCCCAACCATCAGCCTCCTAGGAATGGATAAGACTGACTGTTTTTCTTTCTCCTGCATTTAGTTTAAAAATAAAATAAAATCTCAAGTTCTTTCCATCCTAAACATGAAGAAATCTAAGAATTTGGGCAAAGTCTGATAAAAAATGAACTGGAATGAAATTCTCACCCATCTGCATTGGCCAAATTCAACAGTAAAAACATCTATTCCGAGCATGCCGTGAACTGTGAAGTACCTGCCTGCCAGGTAGCTAATAAAGATGAAAAGCCCATGAGAAAAAAGAGGTGGTATCTCTAACTCAGCATGACAAACATGGTTGAATCCATGAGGATCCAAAGCCAAACTTTGAAGAGCTAACCAATCAGCACCCCTTGCCTGGACAAAGTGTGCAGGACACGGAATCATGGGCTTAAGTTACAGGAAGGCAGATTGCGGCTGGACATCAGGAAAAACTGCCTTTCTGTTAGAGCAGTACGACAATGGAACCCATGACCTAGGGAGGTGGTAGGCTCTTCCACACTAGAGGCCTTCATGAGACAGCTGGACATCCATCTGTCAGGGATGCTTTAAGGTAGATTTCTGCACCGAGCAGGGGGTTGGACTCAATGGCCTTAGAGGCCCCTCCCAACTCTACTATTCTATGATTCTGTGAAAGCTTTCAGTTACATTTTTTAAAATCCCAAATTCTTTCCACTCTGTTTATGAAGAAATGTGTGAATTTTGCTAAATTCTCATAAAAAAAAAGAAGCAAACAGAATTCTTGCCCATCCCTACACATGAATACACATTTCCATTTCTCTCCTCCCTCAGCCTTACTAGAGAGTAGATTCTGCTTGGCATCTATCCTAGGGATGGGAAGACAGAGGGAGAGTGACTGTGTGTTTGTGTTTGTGTGTGTGTGTGTGTGTGTGTGTGAGAGAGAGAGAGAGAGAGAGAGAGAGAGAGAGAGAGGGAGGAAGACTGGTCCTGCTAAACTAGGTTATTTACAACCAGCTTGGGGAGTCCAGGACATGAACTGCCCAGGAAGATTTAGGAATATGGATCTAACTGTGGCTTTGTGCTTCCTTGACAGCTGAGCACTCAATCAAAACCCAGTACGGGATTTTGTATGGTTGCACAACGTGGTTCTCTATGCAAGTTAGCTCTAGTCTGGCTCACTTAGTGGCTGCTCTCCTCTTCTCATGGAGGAAACTGTCAAGGTGCTCAATAGAAGGCAAAACATCTCTGGTTTAGGGAAGGGTTTTTTCAAAACAGCTCAGAGATCTCTGGAGTTGAGTTGGTCTGTGTTGGTCTCCTGTGGCATATGGATTTTTTGCTTGGCGTTGGGTGCTTGTTAACACATGGAATGAACACATACACCTTATCCAGGTGTCAAAATGTTGTCTTTTAGGAGTTGGCCACAGTATTCAAGACTTGCTTCTTTCACCAAGCTTTTCCTGATATACCCATAACACAAACCTACTTTAGGCCAAGCACACCATTTCACATCTGCTTTGATAGCAGTGGACAATGGCTTAGAAAAAAATGCTGCAAGTCTCTAAATTTTGAATCTGGAAAATGTACTTAAATCACCTTTAATGTTTAATAACCCTCAGTATTTGGCATTTTGAGTATTTGGGGCTTCTAGGCTTAAGTTCTGTAGTATAGAAAAATGGACATTTGCACAAGGAAGTTGATTTTGCAGCAGTTTTGATGATGATGATGACGATGATTGGGTTTTATGCTGTATTTTTTTTTTATATTCATGTTTTATTTATTTCTTTTTTTAGCCATCCAGAGAGAATTGGCTACTGGGTGGCATAGAAATGTAATAGAATAAATAAATAAATAAATAAAATCATGCACCCCAAGACTAATTAGATACAGAGTTGACAAGTTTTTCCTCCAACAGCATGAATATTCCAAGTGGAATGTCAAAATCATAGGACTGGAAGAAAGCATATGAAAATATAATAATCAAGCAAATGAAAAGGGCAACATTTAGAGGAAGAGATGATAATATTTGTGGCAACGTTTCCATTGGGTTTGATGGTGTACAGTCCCCACTTTGAAATCAGCTGTCATCTGTGATCCATGTTAATTGCTGGTAGGCTGATGGATAAGAAAATTGCATATCTGAAGTGGGAATGCAGAAAAAGACCAACAGAGAGAGAGAGAGAAAGAGAGAGAGAGAGAGAGGGAGAGTAAACAAGTTGGCATAAATACTGTCTTTGAAAGAAGGAGCCAGATAAACACTTGTGTGTGTGTTATTATCAACTTCACTCGTAGCAGTTTGGCAGCCGAAATCCAAGAACTTCTAGATGGAAAATTGGGGCATAAATCTTCCAAATCTTTGCCCAGCATCCTTGTCTCAGACTTGGTTTGCCACATTATTCTTGTTATTTATGATTATGATTAAGTAATGAGAAGAGACGGGGAGATTGTGGTGGGAGTGAAGAAGGGAAAGGAAAATCAGACACATTTGAATGGTGGAAAACTTTTGATTATTAAGAACAATGAACATTCAGAGCTATGGACTGATTCAGCGTATCAACCCCCTGATTATGTGTGTGGGTGTTGTTGTAGCTGGCATTGTTCCTTCTAATACTGAACTCGGACCCATCGGGCCGACAACTTTCTAGCCCAAAGTGGCCACCAAGAAACCAGAGGAAGGTACCAGCAGGCTTTGGTGATTCCTGAAGTATGCTGAAATAAAGACATTAGAAAACACCTTAGAGGGCAGCCACTCCTCAAAACAACAAGAGGACTGTACATGTGTACAGGAATGGGGATGAAGCAGGAGCAAGGGCCGCTGAATGCAAGCACAACCCAGTGAAGCTCTTAACCGAGCCTTATGGTGCCATTAAACTGAAATGACAGGAGAGAAACATGGGGGGGGGGGGAAGGAAGCAAGAGAAATGATGGATGGAGAATGAGAGATTTAAGGGAGGGAAAGAGGCTAATGAGCACACGAGAGTTGGAGGAGGCGATAGCCGGAGCAGAGGCAGCTAGGTAGAGAAAGCAAGGGGGGATGATGGAAGCAGGTGACCCATCTTACCAGCTTGCCAGCTTGTTTCCAAGCACAACCACATTGACTCACTTTCCGTTTTGCCTGTTGTTACTAGCTGGCAATGGTTGGCCATCAAGGACAGAGAACGTTTGTGGGAGCAGCAGTCACCTTCTAATGACATGGAAAAGAGAGCAAGCTAAACCTCCATGCTTCAGGCCATGGAAAACGAATGCACCCCCCTCCACTGGCCCAGGTTCCTATTGCAATCCGAACAATGCCTTGCCGCTCATTAGTTGACAATGCCAAGAGCCATAATTTCTTGGGCAACACAGACAAATTGGCTACGCTGTTTACTTCCCTGGGAAATCCCTTTCAATTCACGTCCAGGTTTTTGTTTCCCAAGACTGTAAGTGCTCTTAGACCTCTGGACCCCGTGTTCTTCATTCTTCACTACTGAATCTTAAGAACATAAAAATACAAAAAGAACCCTGCTGGATCGGGCCAAAGGCCTATCCAGTCCAGCATTCTGTTCCCACAGTGGCCAATCAGATGCCTCTGGGAAACCCACACGTAGGACGTAAGTACCATAACACCTTCCAGCCCATGTTCCCCAGCAACTGGTGTACATAGGCGTACCGCCTCTGAATCTGGAGTAATATATAGCCACCACGACTAGTAGCCATTGATAGCCTTCTCCTCCAGGAATTTCTGTCTAATCCCATTTAAAGCCATCCAAAAGGGTGGCCATCACTACATGTTATGGTAGCAAATTCTATATTTTAACTATGTGCTATGTGAAGGAGGACTTCTTTTTATCTGTCCTGAATCCCCCACCATTCAGCTTGACTAGAGGAGTCCAGGTTCTAATATTACGAGAGAGAGAGAGAGAGAGAGAGAGAGAGAGGGAGGTCACCATATCCAAATCCATCATACTGCGCCTAAGCTTAGATACCTCTATCATGCCCCCTTATCCCTACTCCTACTCCTTCTGGAAAAAAAGAGAGAGAGAGAGAGAGAGAAGTGAAGTAAGAGGCAAGGAATGAGGAAGTGGGAACCCCAAAATGGAGTAGCAGGTAGGGGAATGGAAGTGTGTGTGAGAGAGAGGTGAGTGGTGGTGTAGGGCACTAATTCTTTCCATTATTTCAAGGCACATTTTGTTGCAGATTCCACTTGTAACCAATCAAATACTGAAACAGAAATACTCAAAAGATTGTTTTGTGGAGTAACTTGAAGGAACTGATTGGAATCAGGAACATTTGGAAGAGGCTGACTGAGGAACAATCCTGTCCTTACATTAATTCTAGGATAACATGACTGAAATGGTTTGCAACTGACATACTTTTTGCACTGGGAAAAATGTCTGATTAATTTTGTATTCTGATGAACTGTTTAGAACAAAAGTAGAATTAATTGAAACGGCTGATAACATAAATGGATTCTGAAGATTAGTTGACTGATTAAAATCCAATTAACTGTTTACAGGTGAATTATGAAATTATTGTTAAATTATTAATCCACCCTATCGTACAATATTTTAATGATGGCAAAGTTTCCATCTTTGGTATTAATTATTGCATGCTAATGGTCAGTCAATAATCAGTTGATGTTTCCTTAATAGGCATTAGTGGCTGGAATTAATTACTTCAACAGCATATGATGGCTATCGGTTGCTACCAGTCCAGGCCACCTCACGTAGCCAGTGCTAGACTAAGAGTAGTGTTCTGTAGTGTGTGTATATGGCAAAGGGGGGAAAACATTTGGAGATATGCAACGTGTCCAGCAAGGGAGAACAAGGTCTGAGTTTTACAGCTGACTGGAAGAAGGAGTACTGGCACGTGCAATGGCATGCTGTTTGCTGCTCTACAGATAAGAGCTATCTTGCTTGGTGGCTTTCTGCTCCTCCATGTTGTACATAGATATTTATAAACAAATAGGCACCACAATGATGCCATTAGTCCACTGTCACTCCAAACCAATATTCTTGTAGTTCTATCCCTGGAACTTCTCACCACTTGAGGAAGAGGGGGTAGATCAATACAGAACATACCTAAAAGCCAACCAAAATAATATTTATAATTAAACCTAATGTATAGCTACAACAGCTCAATAAAAAGTAGGGCTGTGCATGGATCTGGATCCTGATCCCGAATCCAAAGTGGATTGGGCTGATCCAGGCCTCCTGGATCCGGATCTGAACTGGATTGGATCGGGCTCGGATCGGGCCAGATCGGATCTGCAATCCAGATCCAATTCGGATCCAGTCACAGCACTCCCTCCCACTCTCCCTCTCCCTCCCACTCTCCCTCTTCCTCCCCCACTCTACCTGCTTACATGCTGCCTCCTCCGCATCATCCCCCATCATCCTCTCTCCTCGCTCTGTGCCGCTGCATTTCCCGCTCGTGTCGGGTGATGATGTCACCCGATGTGACCGGCAAATGTGGCACTCTAATTGGTTAGAGCGCCACATTTCCCACCAGCGCTGGGTGATGTAATCACCCGACGTGAGCGGGAAATGCGGCGGCACAGAGCGAGGAGAGAGGATGATGGCAGGACGACACGGAGGAGGCAGCAGATAAGCAGGGAGAGTGAAGGGAGGGTGGGGGAGAGCAGGAGGGAGTGCTGTGACCGGATCCAGATCAGATCTGGATCTGAGTTGGATCAGGCCTGATCTGGACCTGACAGCTTGGGATCTAGATAGGATTGGGGGGGGGGGTCCATGCACAGCCCTAATAAAAAGCATGCTGGTCATTCCCAGTGAAGGAACAGACCTGCCCTCCATTTGTTTTATTTAGTTTGCTTTCTGCATAAGATGGGGTTAAATTCTCTTTTTGTGTGTGTGTGTGTGTGTGTGTGTGTGAGGAGGGGGGTGTTGGTCAATTTCAGCCAAAAGGTCAAAAGTTTAGTTAGAAGATAGGAACCATAATGTCTGCAGAGGAAGAAGAAAAGAATAATTTGCAGAAGGTTTAGGAGAAGGTCAGGAGCAGCACTTAGGAAAATAAATACAGGACAAAAGTGAACAAAAAACTACCCTTCTGATGGGTTGGAGTTGGGAAGAGAAAACAATTATTTTTAAAATTTAAAAAGAGATAAAGGAAAGAAGAAAGGGGGAAAGAAGGCTAAAAAGAGCCAGAGCTGCTGAAACTGGAGAACCGGTTGAGAGAAAGCTGGACTTGAGACAGTAAGATTTTGCTTGGATAAAGGAGTTGGATAAAATAGGGATATGGGGCTCCATCACACCTATTTCCCCTCCTGGTTTGCCTCCACGTTTTTTTTACCTCCATTTCATAAGCACGTCAAGGGCTCCATCACACATGGAGGTTTTCACGTGGGTTTTTGCTCGTTTGCTCTGCCACTCCACTCCACTCCATCCCGCTCCTTCTCCTTCGTCTTCCAGTTCATTAGTTGTGGTATTCTGACGGGCGTGGGCTCTTCCCCCCCCCCCATTCTGGCTTCGTTGTCTAGCGATTTACTGATTTAAGGTTTCATCTGGTCTCTGTTTCTGCCGGCAATGGTGGGTGGGTGGGTTGGAGCAGTAAAAAGTCCATTCAACCAAGCACAACCCTGTACGATGATGGGCAGGGGGAAGAGAACCGCCTCACCCTCCCCTTTCATCAGCAAGACTCCATTAGCAGACGCCCTCAACAAAGGAAGAAGCAAGGGGGAAAAACAATCCAGACTTTCCTTGCACCAAAATAAAACGCAACGGTGGGTGGGGGGAGAGGCGAGATGAGAGCAGGGCAGGGATGACGTCATGTGAGTACCGCGTTGCAAAACCACAAACCAGGCATGGTGAGTGTGCAATAAATTGCTGGTGTGAAAGAGCTCATAGTCTAGTTAGATTCACTAGATGCATTTATGCCTGTTTTGTTTTGTTACCCTATTGATCGTACAATTCTGTATGGGTTATGTTTCAGATTTTAAAACCTTTTTTCTTACTAATTTCTTCAGTAAAAATGTAAACCTTGTTGTTCAAAACATTGTGGTCCCTTTTCATTTTGGGTTGCTCACCCCACATCTAAGAGACAGGCCCCACACCACCTAAAGTAGATACCTGAGACCAGAGAGTTTAAAGGCTGGTGATGGGGCAGCGGATGTTGACGGAGGAACTGGTGAAAGATGGGGGGGGGGGACAGGAGGCTTTGTAATGGGCCCTGTGTTCAAGGGGTTCCCTCCATGAAGCTGGAAGGTGGCATGTCCAACGGGCTGCAGCAAATCCTATGAAGTGCTTTGGATCAAGAGCAAAGAGGGTGAAAGGGTCAGAAACAGGGCGGGTCAAGAGCGATGGGCCACTCAGAGAAGGAAGGCTACTGGATGGAGGAGGGAGATACTGGATGATAAGTATCTGGCCAGAGCCCCAAAGGTGTGGCTGTATAGAGGAAGACTCCCCATAGGGATTCCACTCTTACTCTTCCTCATTCGAGGATGGGATATAGACTCTAGTGCTCAGAATGACCACATACCTTTAATAAGATCAAAGCTTCTTGGCTTATGTGAACCTTTGCTCCTTATGTTACCTGCCCACCCACCCGCTGATAACATCCTCTCTGAGGCTCACAAAGTGTGTGCGCAAGAGGGGTGGGTGAAACTGGCAGAGCGCAATGCCTGTAGGGACAGAGAGATGTATTCTCAAAAAGTAAGGAGTTTAATGAATCACTCAGATCTCCCTTCCATCTGGCAAAAGTTCATGTCACACCTTTGTTCCTAGGAGAGCAACAGGAAGGGGTTCCACAGGGTGTGCATATTTTGTTCTCATTAAATCCATCACTGTGAGATTTCCCAGCATGGGGAAATGCTGCCACGTACACAGTGCTAATACTAAAAGTCATTATATAGACCCTCCCTCCCCACTTTAAACCAGTTTCTGTACACACAGAACCAGTACTACTGTTTATTATATGCTAGCAAAATTGCCCAGCCTTGTAATGGGGCTGAAGTTACAGGAAGCCAGATTCTGTCTGGACATCAGGAAAAACTTCCTGACTGTTAGAGCAGTACGACAACGGGACCAATGACCTAGGGAGGTGGTGGGCTCTCCCACACTAGAGGCCTTCAAGAGGCGGCTGGACAGCACTCTTGTCAGGGATGCTCTAAGGGGGATTCCTGCATTGAGCAGGGGGTTGGACTCCATGGCTTTGTAGGCCCCTTCCAACTCTACTATTCTACGATTCTATTACACCAAACTCTGGGTTGGGCAGGAAACCACATTGCCTCCTCCTGCAAAGGGGTTTCTGTCAAAGGAGAATCCAGAAATGGGAGAGCTGCTGCACCAGTCCATGGTGAAAAGAAGAGGTCCAAAGATGCTTAGAGCCAAGGAAATATGTGAAGATAGAGAACCCCCTCTCTCTTTGGAAAAAGCTGCAGAAGAAAAATGACCTTGAAAAAGAATGGTAAAGCTTGGAACATGTAAAGCTAGTTATGAACAACACACAAACAGACAAGGATGGACAGCCAGCCAGCCAGACGTTCTTTGCTACCTTTGGGAGTTTTCTGTTCTTTCCTCTCAACAGAGGTGTTGGCTGATAATTTCTTCCCCCTGTAATGGTTACTCTTTTCCCATCCGAGTGGATGAATTTGTTCTTTTAAATGGAAGAAAATACACATTTGAGTCATGGCTCCGAGCCCCCGAAGATTTCAGTGTCTGCATTGGGAAGCTGGTTTTGTGCTGGATTTGTGCCCCCAACCATGTTAGGATGGCAGTTAGATGCCGTTTGTTTCACCCCAATGCAAAGATCCAACATGCAGGAGCTGGCTTTTTCTGAGACTCCATATTTGGCAAGCCAGAAAAAAATAATTTGCTAGTGCTCCATCAATCAGCCAATACAATCAATAACTATAATAATTAGAACAAGCAGAGACCTTTGAAAATTGTTTTAAAAATTGACCCTTCTGAGGGCCTTGATTCTGGATATTTCACCTGCATAGGCTGACCATGTTTTGGAAACCAAAAAGGAGGACAACATGGCCGCAGCCCCAAGGGGGCGCGCCCACCCAAACATAGCCTTGGTCACGTGTCTGATTTCACAGCACATAATTAAACAAACCTGTACTACATAACATCTTAATGTTAAAATCACTGAAATAAAGAACAAGTGAGTCATTCAAAGACATTTGTAGCTTTTGCTGTACTTTGAAGCTTTTGCTATACTCCGTGTGATACAGTCTCCCCTTCCCTCGGGTATCTTTTCTAGCTGGAAATCCTTCACTGGATGACCATAGTCTCACCTTTCTTAACATTTAACACTCTTTCCCCATCACCTTCCTCATATCCATACTGACAGCTTTAGCATAATACTACCACTGAACAAGTGCAGAAAAACTGAGTACAACAAACAAGCATTCAGAAAGAGTATAAAATACTATTCCCCTGCAAACAAAAGTCATGGAACAAAATGGACTATCCAAATATCTCCTGAATTTACACTGCCTCAGTGTGCAGAGAACAGAGATCCCAATCAGGGACCCAAAGAAAACTGCCCAAAGAAACCTCAGAAACAAGTCCCATTGATTTCAATGAAGCTTTCTCCCAGATAAATGAATATAGGATCACAGCCATTTCATATCTGTTCACCTTTCTCTAGCAAGTGCAAGCCCCTCCTGTCAAGGACAACTGTGCACTCACAGAACATGTCCTCATGGATCACGCAACCAGCAGGTGCTCTCCAGAAAGATGCTTTCAGAGCCTAGGAGACCCGGACACACTCAGACAAGACACACTCTGCACTCACAAATTATCTTGCTGGGATAGAACAATTCCGAGAATGACCAGATACAAAAGAGGACAGGGCTCCTGCAACTTTAACTGTTGTGATGAAGAGGGAATTTCACCAGGTTGGGGGGAGGGAGGAATCCACAAAGCCACACTGTAACATAACCGTAATCACAATCTCAAAGCCATACAGAAAAGCAATGTTTGGAACCAAGCTGAAAGTTGTGAGCACGTGTACCCCTTTGCATGTAGTATAATAATAGTAATCATCATCATCACCTGCATCAGCACAAAAGCAGTTTTGGAGCCACAATTTTTTTTTTATTACAGCAACAAAGCAATGGTGGTGTTGATGGTGGGGGAACCACTTACCTAGGCAAAAATAACAATTCATTCACACACACACAAACTCACCCAAGGTAAAATCATCATCATCATCATCATCCACACACACCTCACACATAGTCACCAAAGGCAATACAAATTAAAATCTACATACCCCTGCATACTCATCCAAAAGGGGGGGGGAACCCCACTCCACCCCAAGACAATTTTTTAAAAAAACACTCCCCCCACACACTTAATGGGGGGGGGGAAGAGAATAAAAATCCACCCCCACACTCACCCAAGGCAAAATAATAATAATAATAATGGCTAAAAATAAAATATAAATCCACCACACACCAACATACTCAACCAAGGCCACCCCCCTCCCTACACACATGCACCCAATTAATTCATCAAAACAAGTACCCAAAGAATGTATAGACAACCAGTGACAACTTCTTTCATCATTGCAGCCAGAGATAAAATCCAATCTACCCCTCCCCCCCCAGCCACCCCACTAGACTTAGATTGCAGCTAGAGACAGTTCATTTGGCCTTCATTACTTTAACACACACACACCCCACACCCCCAGGCACACACAAGGGCAGCAATTCCCAGGTGGGCGCAGGGCAGAGAAACATGCCAGCCCGTCTATTTTAAAAAGGGGGGAGATGAATTCCAGGTAGCGCACTAGAGGCAAAGAAGTCAGTTGAAGCCAAATTGTATTACCTGGGGGCTGGAAGGGATGAGGCACCCTTAGTGTAAAGCCCCCCCCCTTTCTCCAGGTCTAGGGAGCAGGAGAATAAAACCCCAGCAGCCGCCCCAGGAACCCCCCTGGCCAGGCCATGGCTAAGCCAACGGAGAGGGAGTGCGCTGGCCCAGGTGGAAGCGAAGTCAGGCAGCGGCTGCAGCCCTACCAAGAAGTCACATGCCGGCTGGAGGCCCGAGTGCATGGAGGAGGAAGCCCCAGCAGCAGCGGCTGACTCGAACCGCGTGCAGGGCGCCGCTGCTGGAAGGCAAGGAGGAGGATGGCGCAGGCGGCGCTGCCGGTTCTCCTCCTGTGGCCTCCTCTCCACCGCCGCCCCTCCTCCTTCACCAGTTCTCTGCCACCACTTTCTCGGCTTCTCGTCCTCCTCTGCTGGTTCTCCTCCTTGGGTCTGTTCCTCCAGTGCTTCACCGCCGCCGCCTCCATCGCTGCCACGTCTCCTTTGCTTCTTTCTCCTCCGCTCCGTTGCCAACTCGCTGCTGCTCAGTAGAGTAAAACTCCATCCGGAGCGCCGCATTAGGACTCCAGATCCGGTCAAACCGGATTTTCCCGGAGGGGATGGGCACCCCACACGTGGGAAGACCGTTCTGTATGGCTCTTTATGCTCCAGGTTCAGGCTTATCGTGAGAAAGTCCTTTTTCGTATTTTAGGGTCGCTTCTGACGTTACCTTTAGGGATGTGGGTGATGCTGCTGTGTGGCTTCTTGTTGGGCTTCTTCTTCATCAACCTGCCAGAAGCTGGAGGTCAGCTGGGAGGAGTCAGGGCTGGCACCAGGGGAGGCCTGGTCGGGCACCCCCCAAGTGCCCCCACGCTCCAGCAGGTCCCAAGGGCAAGAGCCTGCAGGACCTGTTCCTCCTCTTCTCCACCGGGACCTGTTTGTTCACCTGCCTCTGGCTCCGACCCAGAGACAACGGTGATGGTGGTGAGAAGGAGGAGATGCTGCTGTCAACTTGACCACTGGCTCCCTCTGCCTGTCAAGCCAGCAAGTGGTGGCAGTGATGAGGAAGATGAGGAGGAGGTGGCCGTGGTGGTCAGAAGGTGGACTCACTGAGGGAGGGAGCCCATGGCATGTGTCTTGCCCAAGGGCCCCCCGAAACCTGGAAGGCGCATCCAGTTGCGTTTGACCTAAAGGCTTTGATAGGATCGTCACAAGTGAACCAAATGCTGGACTAGATGGACCCTTGGTCTGATCCAGCAGGGTTGTCCTTATATTCCTATGAGAAAGAAATACATTTGGGCCAAATGCATATGTTTTGAGAACAAACATCCCTGTCCTTACAAGCGAATGCACATTACAAGCCTGGCTGTAAACGCAACAGACTGTGCCTCTCAGATAGTTGCTATTTAGTAGTCTATATTAAGCAGGGGAAAAAGAAGCCCAGAAAGGCTGATGGGAATAAAGTGGCATATTTTAAGTTTCTTTGGTTTGTAAAAGTATAAAGGTATTTTGTCATTGATGTCTTGTCTAGGGATTGTTTGAATCAGGAAGAGGTGAGATGGGCAGAGTGCTGCTTCGTGTAATCAGAAACTAGGAGGTTGCCTTCGTTTCTTTGAGACTTACAGTTTATTTCTTTGCCTTCCAGAAGAAAGCCATTGCTGATCCTGCAGGGGCCAGGAGCAAGTTGGCTTGAGTAGCTGAGATCGGTGTCACGTAGGAGCCAGAAGCCATTTTACAGAGCAGGGTTTCATGGATTCTACGGATCTGATGTCCCAGCGAATGCAGGGGTGATTGTCTTTGTTTTCCTGGGTGCCAGTCCATCCATGGGCATCTGGGAATGTTTGCTAAGCCATTCTTGCTTACCCTTTGAAGGACTCATTGAGGCTGTCTCTTTATGATAGTTTCCTGAGTTTGGTTACTTTAATTAGGGTGACCATATGGAAAGGAGGACAGGGCTCCTGTATCTTTAATGGTTGTATATAAAACTTTATTTTATTTCTTGCATTTATAGGCCACCCAAGAACCAGAGTCTTCTGTGTGGTGTACAGCACATTATGCTAAATGTTGTTCTTCAATAAACCTTTTGTTAATTGGTTTGGCCTTGTCCAGATGTGTGAGCAGGGTCATTTGCCTTGTTTATAAGTGATGCTCAGGTTACATATAGGCAGCCTCAAGACTACAAAGCCCATGATGCAATCAGACTGTGAGTGAAATATGCATATGCAAAAGCGTGTGGAGCTTTTAATCAAAGGCCAGTGACAGATAATTGGGAAGAAATGGCCAAGTAAATGGGATTACTTCAAATTTGAACATGCAGACTGAAGATAGAAAAGGGAATTCTCCTTGGAGTTTTTGCACATGCCACGGGACAAGCTTATTGTCCCGTGGCATGTGCAAAGTTGGGAACACAGTTATGGTTGGGAACACCATTTTGCATCCCCCCCATATGGGCAAAAAGTCAGGTTTTTTGGGCATAACTAAACTTCCCCTTGTCCAATCTGCCTAGGCTGACCATCTGAAAAGGAGGACAGGGCTCATATAACTTTAACAGTTGTAGAGAAAAGGAAATTTCAACCAGTGTCATTTGTATGCAGTTAGTTCCTGGTGAAATTCCCTCTTCATCACAACTGTTAAAGGTGCAGGCACTATACTAGAGTGACCATATACAAAAGAAGGTAGGGCTCTGCAACTTTAACTGTTGTGATGAAGAGGGAATATCACCAGGAACTAATTGCATACAAATGACACTGGCTGAAATTATCTTTTCTCTACAACTGTTAAAGTTATACGAGCCCTGTCCTCCTTTTCAGATGGTCAGCCTAAATCTGCCGCAAGTTTTAGATGGAGATGGCTATGGTAATTTGCTAGGGGATTAGCTTGGTTTGGTGCATAACAGAGTTTATTATGGGATGTTATACAGAAAAAGGATTAGCCCCCCCCCCCCCCCCATGTCAGGCCTCGTGGATGGAAGTTACCCTTTGAGATATGGGTCCGTGAGGAGTTCTTCTAGTGCAAAGGCTATAGTAGATTTTTTTTTTATTGAGTGTGAAAATTTGAAACTGATAGGTCCCAGAGCCCCATGGTTTAGTAGTCAATGTGCGCCCCTAGGGGCTCTTTCCCCATGTCACTTGCCACCCACGTGCTGGTCCCTTTGCCCAAAGTGCATTGTGGTTTGAGGGGAGGCTGGTGTTATGGTTGGGAAAAGGATTGTCCAGCGTTTGTGTGTTCAGTTCAACCATAACTCAGGAACCACTGTAGGTTTGCCAGTGATTAGAGTTCTGAGGATTCAGGACCATAACGTGAATTGTGTCTGGCAGACACTGGGGAGGGTACATTCTTGCAAAGTTGGAGCTATTGCAATGTGCTCGTATGTCAGTTCTCAGGCCCCAAAGAGAGCACATTGCAGCAATAAGCCTGACATTCCAAAATGCATGATTCCCTGATTTCCTTGAGGTCTGATGTGTCTTCTGTCCCTCAGCAGAGTTATTGTAACTGCTGGTTTGTTAATGATCGGGTGTGCGGTGCAGCAAAAGTGGATATTCCAGAAGGTTAATATGACGTTCTCAGTCTTGCTTTGTTAAAAATAAAAAGGAGAAAAAGATCTGTGACTTTTGACATTTAACAAAGGGTTTGCAATTGCCCAAAGTTTCAAAAGCAGGCTCCTAATGGAAAAATATAATTTTGACACCAGGCAATAAACCTTTGAACAACAGCTTGCAAATGCTGGCTGAGGCTAATGGCCCCATGCTGCTGGGAAGGGGCAGGAGCCAAAAGCGGCCACTTGAAATCGAGTTGAGGCTACAAAGGCTCATGATCAAGCCCAGGACTGTGAGAAAGCCACAGAGAACTTGCTCCGTGTACAAACCCGGTCAAAAGATAAAGTGAACCACACTGCTTTCAGACTCCTTGATTTTATTCCTAGGTACAGAAAGTCCTCCAGCCCACCAACATCCCACCTGACATGGATGAAGAAAACCCCAGATTGTGCTCTCCTGCCTCCTCCTATCTTTGGGAGGCAATTCATTGCAAATCTGGGTGTGGGTGTGTGACATCCAGAGAAATGAGTGGTTTATAGAATGCATTTCATAGGGAAAGGGGTATAAAAGAAATACAAATATACATAAATCAAGAACTACTTTTAAGTGCTATTGATTTCTGTCAGATTCAGGTGTACCAATACTTCCTCTCAGTTATGCTCATAATTTGGATAATAACACCCCCCCCCCCATGCACACATTTATGTGGAAGAAAAAGTGACCCACAACTACAGATTTGATGTAATGACATTTTTCAATGCTTGGAATTTCTGGTACTTTCTTTTTTTCATCAAAAGGGAACACGGATATTGATATCAAGAAGGAAGAATGGATTGGTGGTTGGGGAAAAGGGGGCGGGACCTCCTGAGGAACATTGGAGGGCTGGATTGGGACCCACCTCCTGTCTAAATATATCTCGTTCAAAACAACCCATGCCATCCTGTTTTTGTCAATCCCAGAGTCTACCTGCCCAGTGACGCTGAGGAGTTCCTTCAGATTCAAAATTAATTAAATGTATAGCATGGAAAGGGAAATGATTCCTAAACACACCCACCATGGAAAGTAATTTTAACATTTGTGCAGCCTACCCACAAAGAGGACAGATACCTTATAAATAATATTCAGCAGAGTCCTACGCACGGTAGATCCACCAAAGCAGGCACAGACAAATGTTTTTGCGCATGCACAGCCCCGCTGCAAGCAGGAGATGGGCCTGTAAAATCACAACCCCCAACCCCCCCTACATCCTGTTGAAAGAAAGAAAATGGCCCACAACCACTGCTGTTTGCCACAATGTCTAGTCAGATGGTCCTAGATGCATGGGCATCTGGAATGGCGTTATTGATAGCTCTCCTTCAGCTATGAAAGCCTCATTCTTCTATTAAGTGTGACACATCTTAAGTATGATTAATTTCTAGGAGCAATGAAATATCCTTTCGTGTGTGTGTGTGTGTATTTCAGTGGTTATTATATTTGTAGCTGGGGATGATCTGGTTTCCTAAAAAGTACTGTTATTACTGGCTTTTATCAGCCCATTGTTGGCTGCTTTTCAGAGATTA
This sequence comes from Anniella stebbinsi, assembly GCA_029215795.1. Lineage (NCBI taxonomy): Eukaryota > Metazoa > Chordata > Lepidosauria > Squamata > Anniellidae > Anniella > Anniella stebbinsi. The sequence continues at coordinate 370,667,710 of JARDYH010000001.1, forward strand.
GCATACCATTATTTAAAGGTTTTGGCTTCTGCCTTTGTTGGTAACATGAAACGGATAATTCTTGAAATAGTGAAGGAGGGAGAGAGTTCCTAGGAAGTTCCTAAATGCAATATAAAGAGCAAGAAAGGTTTACGGTAGGATTAAGAGAGTACAAATTATGTTTGGGTTGGTATACCTACATACAAAATAGAATTTGCTGTTCCGTCTCCCTCGTCTTGCACCCTGCCATGGTTGTGTGTGCGCGTGTGTGTGTGTTATATTTTTTTAAGCTTAATTTGTGCATTTATTTAAGTAAATGTACATTCAGACCCCCCCCTTTAAAAAAAAGAAGCATGACCTATGAATTCTATGAGTTTGAGAGATGGGTGTTTGCCCAAGGTTAGCCAATGAATCCACCTCTGGCTAAGCCCACTGAATCAACCACCCAGCAGAAATTAAATGTAAAATAATTTTCATGCAACACACTTCTCCCTCTGAGGAAGCACATTCCAGCTATATTTGGGAATGGGGCCATTGCTCAGCAGGGGAGCTTTGCATGCAGAAAGTCCCAGGTGCTCGGCCCAAACACATTTCTTGGCCTCTCTAGTTAAAGAATCTCAAAGACCTGAGGTTTTAGAAAGTCACTGCCAGTCAGTGCTGGAGTTCATGGACCAATGGTCTGAATGTGTGTCAGGCACCACCATGCATTGATGTTTGTAAGAACATAACAAGAGCCATGCTGGACCAGAACAAGGGTCCTTCTAGACCAACCATCTGGCCCTACGGCGGCCAACCAGAGGCCCCAAAGGGAAGCCCCCAAGCAGGGCAGGAGTGCAATAGCACCCTCCCACCAATGTTCTCCAGGAGCTGCTGTGTATAGGCACACTGCCTCTGATGCTGGAGGTAGCATATAGCCACAAGGACTAGTAGCCATTGATAGCCTCATCCTCTAGGAATGTGTCCAACCCCCTTTGAAACCCATTCAAGTTGGTGGCCGTCACTACATCTTGTGGTAGTGAATCCCACAGTTCAACTTTGTGCCGTGTGAAGATGTTCCTTGTCCAGCCTGAATCTCCCACCACTAGGCGTCATGGGATGACCCCATTGGGATTCTAGTATTAGGAGAGAGGGAGAAAAAGGTCTCCCGCTCTCTACGCCTCTATCATGTCTCCCCTCGCTTGCCTTTTCCCTAAGCTAAACAGTCCCAGGCATTGTAACCTTCCCTCATAGGGGAGAGTTGCTCCAGCCCCTTGGCCATGATTTGGGCTGCCCTTTCCCAAGTTCTCCATATATTCATCTACCCAAATGGTTTCTGAAAAGGTACTTTGCCACCATGCATGCCGAGCGCACTTGCTGGGGACACAGTGGGCGCCTGATCGGTCCCATTTGAGCAGGAGATAAAAATAAACCCGGCCTCACCCATGCAGAGCAGGCATCCATCAATCGGTCTCATCTCATCCATCACGTTAGCGCCGGGAACCGGGCTTGTTCATGGTTTCCAAAGGAGGGAGACGTACCTTTACGCCTTCCAATGGATATGCTTCTGCTCCATTGGCTGCTGGCTTGGCAGGAGCTTTGTCAAGAGAGAGAAAAGTGACAGAGGATTGGATTCAAGAGATGAAAGAGGGATGTTGTTCCTTCCTCATGGGCTGTGGGCTGCTCTCTGTTTACACTGAATAAAATCGAACAGAAGTCAGTTGACTCAGCATTTCTCCAGGTAAGTAGCCCAAAGCCCTTCAAAGGCTCAATCTACGTAAGATCTTTACTGCAGGTCGTTTTTTGTCAGAGGGTTTCTTCTTTTAAACCTAAAGCAGCCGCCCAGGCTGCAATCTCCCTAGAGAGACCAGCATACACACACACGTGGTGCAGGTATGCAGTCCAAATTGAGTTTCAGGCACCTCTCGGGGGGCAATATTCCAATAGTGAGTGGGGCTAAAGACAAAGGGGGTGGGGCCAAAATACCCATACTGACAGCATATTTTATCTTAAAGCTTTTCCAGACAGTAAATATGCCAATCTTGAGAATTTGAGCTCCATCACACCTACTTTTTTTCCCCCGGTATGCACCCGCATATTTGACCTCCGTTTCTTTAGCACGGTAAGTGCTGGTCCCTTTCACGATCGTAGCTATACTGGGGGACTCTCTTTTCACTTGTTTGCTCTCCCATTATTGCACCCTCCCCCTCCCCCTCCACTTCATTGGTTCTTGTTGGGTGACGGATGTGGGAGCCTCCACCTTTCACTCTGGCTTTGTTGTCTAGGATTTTACCGATTCAATGTTCAATCGGTTGGGCGCTGTTTCTGCAGGCAAGGAGGGTGGGGTTGGAGCAGTAAAAGCCCGTTCAACGGACTCAGTTTGTTCGACACGGTATGCTGGAGGAGGAGAACTGCCCCACCCTCCTCTTTCGTCAGCAAGCACACATTCAAAGCACCCGCCCCCAACAAAAGAAGAAACACCAGGATGGCAATACACGGGGGTGTAAAGGTGCTTTAATCCCGTATGGAGGAAATAAACCAGACTTTCCTCACTCCAAAATAGATGGAAAAAGGAAGGAGAAGAGGCGAGATGAGTGCAGGACAGGGACGGCGTCATGTGAGCACCACGTTGCAAAACCACAAACCAGGCATGACGCGAGTGTGATAACACTCTGGTGTGATGGAATTCTGGGAGAAAAAAAAAGCACACAAAAGACGGAAAACCATCGAACTATCGGTGGCCAGGGAAAGGGGGTGTGGCCAGGGGAAAGGGGGCGTGGCCAGGGAAAGGGGGTGTGGCCAGGGGAAAGGGGGCATGGCCTCACCTGCTAACTGTATGTAGTTCAGTCTTCTAATCCAATCCAATCCAATCCAATTCCAATCAGTCTTCTATTAAAAGCACAGAAGCAGAAGTCCCGAAGAAAATTTGGCAACCCTGAGTAGAGTGAGCTCAGCCATTTCCCTAGCTCATTCCTTTCATTTCACTACCCAGCTTCCAGCCTAGGACAGACTGTGCATTAGTAAGCATTGAATAATACTTGTACTAAGAAAGTAGTGCTCCTGCTTTGTAGTACCAGTAGTACCGATAGTAGTAGTGGGCGAAGGAAGTTTCTCTTCCTGTGCCTTCACATGCTGCTCCCCCACCCTTGCGCTCGTACAGTGAAACCCTTTGATCAATTATTATGATAATGATACAACTGTGGAATTATGTGCCTAATTACAATTACCATTTTTATGCAGAGTTAATTAATCATAAAAATTCCACGTTATATAATTTTAGAGGTCCCCAAAGCGTAACACTAAGTGAGTTACACTGCCGCTGGGGGTTGATGTGGGGTTCCCCCCCACTCCTGCAAATGCAACCGGGGGTTCCATAGAAAGATGGGGCCAAGGAAACGGTAGCTGAGCAAACGAAGGTGAAGACCCAGTGTCTCTCTGGGGGGCACTTTTGTGTGCGTCTGTCAGTGAAGCTTTTTATTTTTAAAACTTTCACCCGGTTAGTTTGTAGCCGAGGTAGGGGTTCAGAACCTCAGGCCTGGAGGTCAAATCCAGTCCTCCTGGTGTCCCAATCCAGCTCTCCAAGGCTGCTGGAGGCCCACGCTCAGCCCAGTTCCCCATACTACTGATCATGTGGGGAGTTCAGACTCTGACCACGTTAAATAATTCCCACCCCCTGGACAGAGATAGCATGGGGATTCCTCTTCCCCAGGGGGCAGGGCTTGGGGAGGGCAGAGGGTGGGACTGGGCCCTAGCATGGGCTGGATGAGACCCACGGGCTGGAGGTTGCCCTCCCCTGGGCTAGGCAGATGAACTGGTGGAGCTACATGGAGAAGAGCAGGCTCAATTTTCAGCACCACCACCCTTGCCAAATTCCACAGGACAAAGTAAGCAGGGCTCAGTTGATTAATTGCTTAAAAGTCATACCATTAATCAAACCATCTAATGTGTTCATTAATTGATTTCAACATTATTTAACGCGGTCAGGGTCAAAGCAATTGCTGACTTCAGTCAATTGCTGACTTAAAATAAGCAGTTGGTTTGGATTAGTTTTCTCAATTCCCAGGCAGCTTTTGTAACTACTGGGGACATCCAAAGCTACCTTAGAGCAGGTCTAACTCTTTGCTCAGCTAGACCGGCGTCGGCTCCTCTGACTCGTACCCACCCTCCTCTGGGGTTTCAGGAGGAAGTGTTTTAGCTGCTACCAGATCTTTTAATTGGCGGCGAGGAGAAGGGTTGAAGTGGGACCCTCTGCATGTGAACCAGGCGCTGCTCTCCCACTGAGATACGGAGGTCCCCCTGGCCCCACATGCTGGAAATGGGGATGCGATTTTGACATTAGCTGCAGAAACGCGTTCTGGTTCTCAAGAGTTTGAGCAACCTACTAGAACTGTGGCAAATGTTAACCTTGTTCAGACCTTTGCCACTAAATTCCAGTTGCTGAAACAATCAGAATGAAATAGATTTTAAAATACTTTCTAAAAGTGCTCCGGCTAAAGCAGCTAATGAGAAGCCCTCTTCCTCTTCCTTTGTTTTGGTAGAGAGGACCCCTTCTTGTTACCTATTAAGAGCAGGACGTTCAAGAAGCAGCAGACACTTTGCCCTGCTTGAGCCGAGGTGCTCAGTACTTCCTATGCTGCACTGTGTTAACTTTCCTGCCTGGAAGAAGTGAATTCTGCACATGCATACATTAAGTGATGCAAACCAAGTTTCTGGCTCTCATGAGAAGTGAGTGGGGGATGTTCTTCAGAGGCTTCTTCCCCATGGGCCAGGTGTTCCTGCTGGCCGGTGCTTGACCTGAGGAGATCAACATTCCCAGGCCAAAGGGCACCCAGAGGCAATCCTCGGGCAGCAGTTATTGTTATTGTTATTGCTATTATTATTGTTATCCCGCCTTTTGCCCAATGCTGCTGACTGCTGCTGATGCCACTGCTGTGGCCTTCCTCTTCCAATGGCCACCATTGAAATTACCCACAATGCCATGGAGCAACGCTATGTCCTTTGGAGGCATGTGGGCAATTCCATAAGAGGAGAGCCACTGTTTGCCTCCTCCTTAGCCTCCTCCCTTCCTCCCTCCCTCCTTCCTTCCTTTCCTTCTGCTAGTGAGCCTGGCACTAGACCAGGCATGGAAAACATCTGGGACTCTGGGGGCCAGACTCCAGCCTCCTCCTGCTGCCTCCTCCTGCTGGAAAAAGGAGTGCTTTGTTACCACTTTAGCCAGTGGTAGCAGAGGCAGTATGCCTGTGTTGCCCAGTTGCTGGGGAATGTTGGTGGGAGGGTGCTGTTGCACTTCTGTCCTGCTTGTGGGTCCCTGGTCAACAGCTGGTCGGCCACTGTGTGAACAGAGTGTTGGTCTAGATATTTATTTATTATTGCATTTATATCCCGCTTTTTTTCCTCCAAGGAACTCAAGGTGGCATACACAATCCTCCTCCTTCTTTCCGTTTTATCCTCACAACAACCACCCTGTGAGGTAGGTTGGGCTGAGAGTGTGTGACTGGCCCAAAGTCACCCAGTGTGCTTCCATGGCCGAGTGGGGACTAGAACCCGGATCTCTCGACTCCCAGCCCAACGCTTTAGCCACTACGCCACCCTTGGTCTGATCTAGCAGGGCTCTTCTGATGTTCTGATGTTCATTTTGGTGGCAGCTGCATTGCCAAAATTCAGTGGCAAAGGACTGCTTTCTTTTGCTGCTGTTGCCATGGCAAATTCAGCAGTGTGTGGTGGTGGGGAAGTAGGGACTACATATAAGGCCAGGGAGCCCACGCATTGCCCCCCCCTGCTCTAGACCCATATATGATGATGGAGGAGGAAGACAGGGGTTGTGCCATACCATGTCCTGCAATAAGGCCCACCATTTGCAATGGGGAAGATGCTGAAGGCCCTCAACCCTGGAGCCAGAGGGACAGTGAGGTATGAAGGCCTCTCCCCGGTCCTCCTGGCACCATCACTTTTTCACCAGGTCTACAGTAGTGGGCACTGAGGGAACTGGGCACCAAACAGATGGTCAGGTGTATGGTCACCAGACAGATGCTTTGAGTCTCGGCAGGGGTGGGCTTCCTCAACCCAGGCTGAGGACCAACTACCGTGGCTCCTGACCCTGGTCGCCTGGGAGGGGTGCTGTGGTGGCAAAGAGGGTTGAGAGGCCTTGGGGGTGAGATATTGTTCAGGGTCCTCTCCCCAGTCCAGTGGGTGTTCTGCGCCCATGAAGCTATCAATCAGACTCTGAAACAGTGAGATTTGAGAACCTCAAGGAGCAGAATGCTGTATGAACATGGAATGCTTCCGTGTTCTGCACTGTTCCTCTACACGGCATTGCAGAGTCCTCTTTGGAGGTCAAACCTATGTAGGGTTTTGTCAGATGAAACAGTCAGCCTCCAAGCATGGGGTGCTTTTCAGCCAACTTCTCACTGCCGGGACATTTAAATCCCCACAGATTTGCACAAGTGATGGAGGGCTGCCGTCGTTTTCTGACACATTCATTCACATTGTATTAAGCTTTGGCGTTTTGGAAGCTTCGTCGGTGACAGTTATGCAAATCCGCCAAGACAGGAATGGATTTAGAAGTGATTTCCTGCGTTGGAAGATTAGCAGGGAAAGTGACACGTTCCTCTAAATTATCGTAGCTCCTCCGTGTCTGAAACTTCAGGCCCTGGGAGGGAAAGTGGAGCCTGAAGTGAGAAGCAGATTAAAGCTATTAATTTTGACTTCATTATTCAAGAATTTGGATTCTTCCAGGTCATCGAAGTTCTTAGCAATTCCACCCAGGAGTTCTGAGTTTACGCTCAAGCTGTTAGCAAGGTCTGGCTAATAAGCTGCACAAAAAGGGCCCAGCCAAGACCTTCCCCTCTGGAAAGGCTCCCCACTTTCCTACCGGGATTCTTGACCCACGGATGAGTTATACAACAGGGACAGTTGGCAGCTGGGCTGCAAGTGCCAAGAAAAGGACTCGTGGAAAGGATTTAGCTGTTGGGACACTTTCAGGACAGGTAGCCCAAGCAGCGTCCTCCTCACAGAGGCATCCCATAATTCTTGCAGCCACACCATGACATTGTCTGAAAATCACCTGTGGGTCGGTTGTCCTTAAGCAAGGTAAAACAGAGCAGGGATCCCAGCTGATCTGGAGGGTGGACAGAGATTCCAGGATTCCAGCCTTCTTCTCTGGGCCTCGTAGATGGAGGCAAATGCCAGGGTAGAGGGGCCAGGTTCAAAGTGTTGGGGCAGATATTTCATAAGTCTGGCCATTCCGCTGGAAGGTGGTTCCTTAAGCCACTTTGGACAGCACTGGTTGATAGCCAGGAGATACACATATAACAGATTGATAATAGGCTGTGTTCGCAGCTTGGGGCTACTCCTGGATCCGTCTCTCCAAGTGACAGCCCAGATAGATCCAACGGCCAGGAGTGCCTACTATCAGCTTCAGCTGATATGCCAGCTGCACTCCTTCCTAGAGTTGGAAGACCTAAAGATAGTAGTGCACACGCTGGTAACTTCGAGGCTCGACTTCTGCAATGCGCTGCACATAGGGCTACTTCTGTGCCTAGTCCGGAAACTTCAACTAGTTCAAAATATGGCAGCCAGGTTGGTCACCGGTACACCTACTGGTGGCCATATTATGCCAGCTTTACAATCACTCCACTGGCTGCCAATTAGTTTCTGGGTGAAGTATAAAGTGTTGGTTATTACCTTTTAAGCCCTACATGGTTTGGGTCCAGGTTACCTGTGGGATCGCCTTCTCCCATACAATCCGCCCCACACACTCAGGTCCTCTGGAAGGAATTTACTATAGTCAGCCAGAACTAGGCTGACGAGTGTTACCCAGAGGACCTTCTCTTCTGCTGCTCTCAGACTGTGGAATGGCCTGCTGGAGGAGATTCCACAAATTAGCAGTCTTCATGAATTTAAGAGAGCCGTGAAGACTGATCTCTTCCCGCAGGCCTATCCAGTTGAATTTTAAGATGTTTTAATAATGTATCAGTTTTATTTGTTTTTAATGTTTTATTTGTTTTATGGTCTTTGTATTTATATTTATTGTTGTTCCCTGCCTCGATCCAGAGGGAGAGGCAGGTTAGAAATAAATAAATAAATAAATAAATAATAATAATAATAATAATAATAATAATAATAATAATTATAGTGTGTTTGCTTGGCTTGAGAGGTTTGGCCACCCACTTCCCCCACTTCCCCATACAATCATTGAATCATAAAACAGTAGAGTTGGAAGGGGCCTATAAGGCATTGTCCAACCACCATGTCCATCAGGTTGCACCCTGAGGCATCAGATGAAGCCAAATCTTCATCCATTAAACCATATGATGATGATGATGATGATGATGATGATGATGGTGATGATGATACTATGAAGCAAAATGGTGGTAGAGTCGGGACAGATAGAAGAAAGGACCTCTTCACACAGCACACAATAAAACTATGGAATTTGTTACCTCAAGAGGTAGTGATGGCCACCAATTTGGATGGCTTTAAAGGGGGGTTTGACAAATTCCTGGAGGAGGCTATCAATGGCTACTAGTCCTGATGGCTCTGTGCTACCTGCAGTAACAGAGGCAGTATGTCTATGTACACCAGTTGCTGGGGAACATGGATGGGAGGATGCTATTGCACTTGTGACCTGCTTGTGGGCTCCCAGTCAACATCTGGTTGGCCACTGTGTGAATACAATGCTGAACTACATGGACCCTTGGTCTGATCCAGCTGATGGCTATGTGCTACCTCCAGTCTCATAGGTAGTATGTCTATGTACACCAGTTGCTGGGGAACATAGGTGGGAGGATGCTGTTATATCCATGCCCTGCTTGTGGGTTTCCTGGGCAGCAGGTTGGCCATTGTGTGAACAGAATGCTGGGCTAGATGGTCCCTTGGTCTGATCCAGTGCACCTCTTGTTATATTTTTTTATTATGTTCAATAATAACATAACAATAACTAACATCTACCCCCTTGTCATGGTCGGATCACTTCCTATTGAGGTTTAGACTTTCTGCATCCTTTCCCCTCTGCAAGGGTGGGAGGCCTATTAAAATGGTCCGCCCCCAGAGGCTAATGGACTCCAATGGATTCAAGAAGGCTCTGGGGGATTTTCCTGCTGATATGGCCGGTGCTCCTGTCGAAGCCCAGGTCGTGCTGTGGAATGCAGAGATGACCCGGGCGGTTGACACGATTGCACCCAAGCGCCCTCTCCCTCTGAGCAGAGCTCGGCCAGCTCCTTTGTTTACACCTAAGCTGAGGGCAATGAAGCAAAAGGGGAGACGGCTAGAACACAGGTGGAGGAAAACTCATGCTGAGTCTGATCGGACATGGGCTAGAGCTCATTATCGAGCCTACTCTGTGGCGGTGAGGGTGGCGAAGAGACAGTTCTTCTCCACCAGCATTGCATCTTCACAGTGTTGTCCGGCGGAGCTTTTCCAGGTGGTTCATGGCCTGCTACACTCTGGGCCAGGGCGAGAGATGGTGGAACCCTCGGTAGCACGCTGTGACGAGTTTGCACGGCACTTTGAAGATAAAGTCGCTCAGATTCGTCTTGAATTGGATGCAGCTCCACTAGTAGAGGCGTTCAGAGCACCGTCTGGTCCAGTTTTATTGGATGAGTTTCAGTTACTGAGGCCTGAGGATGTGGACAAGGTGCTTGGCCAAGTCCGGTCGACCACTTGTGTGCTTGACCCTTGCCCATCGTGGCTAATTACATCAAATAAGGATGGGACCGCTGGCTGGGTCCAGGAGGTTGTAAATGCCTCCTTGAGAGAGGGAGTGGTGCCGGCCTCGTTAAAAGAGGCGGTAATCAGACCACTCCTGAAAAAGCCTAACCTGGACCTGGAAGATGTGAACAACTATAGGCCGGTGGCGAACATTCCTTTCCTGGGCAAGGTGCTTGAGCGGGTGGTTGCAGGACAACTCCAGACACTCTTGAATGAAACGGATTATCTAGATCCATTTCAATCAGGTTTCAGACCTGGTTTTGGAACAGAAACTGCCTTGGTCGCCCTGTGGGATGACCTTTGCTGGGAGAGGGACAGGGGGAGTGCGACCCTGTTGGTTCTCTTGGACCTCTCAGTGGCTTTCGATACCATCGACCATGGTATCCTTCTGGATAGGTTGTCTGGGCTGGGAGTTGGAGGTACTGCACTGCAGTGGTTCCGCTCCTACTTGGATGGCCGTTTTCAGAAGGTGGTGCTGGGGGATTATTGCTCTGTGCTGTGGCATTTAAGCCATGGCGTTCCACAGGGCTCTATTTTATCCCCTATGCTATTTAACATATACATGAAGCTGCTGGGAGAGGTTATCCGGAGATGTGGGCTGAGATGTCACCAATATGCGGATGACACCCAGCTCTACCTCTCCTTTTCAACAAACCCAGGTGAGGCAGTGGCTGTTCTGAATCAGTGCCTGGGCACGGTAATGGACTGGATGAGGGCTAACAAACTGAGACTCAATCCAGACAAGATGGAGGTACTGTTAGCGGGTGGTTCATCTGTCTGGCGAGGTGATGTTCACCCTGTTCTGGAGGAGGTTGCACTCCCCCTAAAGGATCGGGTCCATAGTTTGGGGGTGCTCTTGGATCCAGAATTGTCGCTTGAGGCACAGGTGAACTCGGTGGCAAAGAGCACCTTTTACCAGCTTAGGCTGATATACCAACTGCGCCCTTATCTGGACAGAGATAACCTAGCTACAGTTATCCATGCTCTTATAACCTCTCGTTTGGATTACAGCAATGCATTATACGTGGGGCTGCCTTTGAAAACAGTCCGGAAACTTCAGCTGGTACAAAACAGGGCAGCCAGATTGTTAACGGGGACTGGCCAATGAGACCATATTACGCCAGTCCTTTTCCAACTTCACTGGCTGCCGATCCAGGTCCGGGCCCAATTCAAAGTGCTGGTACTAACATTTAAAGCCCTAAACGGCTTGGGGCCAGGTTATCTAAAGGAACGCCTCCTCCCATATGTACCTGCCCGGACCCTAAGATCATCTACAGGGGTCCTTCTCCGTGAGCCCCTGCCAAAGGAAGTGAGGCAGGTGGCCACTAGGAGGAGGGCTTTCTCCGCTGTGGCACCCTGGCTGTGGAATGAGCTCCCCAGAGAGGTTCGCCTGGCGCCTACTTTGTACTCTTTTCGTCGCCAGGTGAAGACCTTTTTATTCTCCCAGTAATTTAAGAGTTAAATTAACTCAATTTTAATCCTTGCTGTTTTAAATTTGTATTTTAATCTGTATTAATTCCTGCTGCTGGTTTTATTCTGGTTTTATTCTGGTTGTGTTTTTAGATTGTATGTTATTTGTTGTTTTTGGATTGTGGCTTGGTTTATATTTTTAAAATGATTTTATGGTTTTAATTTTTGTGAACTGCCCAGAGAGCTTCGGCTATAGGGCGGTATAAAAATGCAATAAATAAATAAATAAATAAATAAACAATAATACCATTAAAATAAAAGCAGCAATATAAGATTACTGATATACAATGCTGTGGGCAGGCTGTTGAGTGGTGACAGAGAACATGTGTTTCCTTGTTACAATGGTTTCATTTGCTACTGGTCTGGTTCTGGACATAATTCAAAGTGCTGGTTATGACCTATAAAACATACCATGTCTTGGGACAAGGCTATTTGAAAGATGTCAAGCCTGAAACGAGAGTCCAGCTGGATATCAGGAAAAACTTCCTGGCTGTTAGAGCAGTATGACAATGGAACCCATGACCAAGGGAGGTGATGGGCTCTCCCACACTAGAGGCCTTCAAGAGGCAGCTGGACAGCCATCTGTCAGGGATGCTTTAAGGTGAATTCCTACATTGAGCAGGAGGTTGGACTCGATGGCCTTAGAGGCCCCTTCCAACTCTACTATTCTATGATTCTATGTTCCCAGAGTGCAGGATGCAGAATAATGGGCTCAAGTTCCAGGAAGCCAGATTCCGACTGGACATCAGGAAAAACTTCCTGACTGTTAGAGCAAAACGACAATGGAACCCATGTCCTAGGGAGGTGGTAAGGTCTCCCACACTAGAGGCCTTCAAGAGGCAGCTGGACAACCATCTGTCAGGGATGCTTTAAGGGGGATTCCTGCATTGAGCAGGGTGTTGGATTACATGGCCTTAGAGGCCCCTTCCAACTCTACTGTTCTATGGTTCTATGACTGCATTTTCCCAAGTCTGCCTGGGTTTTAAGAACTTTGGGGGAGGCTTATACAGATATAATCTTTCAAGTAGCCTGGTCCCAAGTCTATCCCTGTGGGAGAATACTAGACTGTATCTTTTCAGATTGCTGGTGGGGCAGTTTCACTTTTGAATGATCTCCCATGTAACACCCCACCTCCTTGTAAGCTAACACATCAGATAGAAAGATTGAGAATAGTCCTACTCCTGTGGCACTCATTTAATTAGGGGGGAATGCAAAACTAAGATACAATGTAAAGTGGTTCAGTCCAGAATACCATCATCTCAATGCAATATTTAGAATGGCTCTTCTTTATAACAACAGAAAGAACAGCAGCAACTCAGGAAAGAATTTATTTATTTGTTTAGATGACCTAGTTTCTATGCAGCCTTTTAACTTTTAAAAAGAGCTCCCAAGGTAGATTAAAAACTAGTTAATAAGGCTGCACTCTCCTAGACCCACATTCCTGGGAGTAAGCCCTATGGAATCCAGTGTTTTGTTTTGCTGTGTTTCTGAGTAGTTATACATGGGATTGTACTGTAAGACACACCCTTTAAACCTAAGCTGCTAGAGAGCTCGCATCTAAGGTATTGCAAACTCTGCTTCAGTTGAGCCACCAAGAAATCTTCTGAACATTTACAGACAATTTTCACACCAGCAAATGTCCAAGGAAGGAAGGAATTCCAAAAATGCAGGAGAGCCATGGATGATATTCCTCTGCTTGCTCTCAGCACACACGGTCCTGATGTGCAGATGAAAGAGCTAAGAAATTGTCAGCGGATCCATAGCGGAGTTGTGATGGAAACATGGGCTCTGCATGTGCCTTCGAGCATTTGGGACTGCTTTTATTCTCCCTTTCTAAACAACCCAGGGCTTGTAAATAGTTCTCCGACAATCACCTCTTGCATTAAACCACCGTGAAATCCTCCATCTATTCACCGCAGCGCGTAGCAAGTTAAGTTTATCACCGCTAAGATTTATTGGTTGCCATGAGAAATGCCTCTGGATCCGACAACCCCTACGCATTGATAGAATCAAAGGCTCACCCCAGGGTACAGAGTATTCATCAGCCTGCTCTGTGTCGTGTGCATCTCACTGCTTTGTATCGCTGGGATAGGAGCAGGCGAGAAGTCTCTCTTCCACCAGCGGGCGACGTTTTCGACCTGTCATCGTGTTAAATTAGAGTTGAACAAAAGAGCCCTTTTCAAATCCATGACTCCAATGTTTGCACCTTAGAAGACACCCCTCTCCCCACCCCCGCTCCCATTATCTGAATCAGGGAGTGTTTGTTTCTTGCGACATGTTCTGTTCAAATCCACAGTCTTTGCAAACTTCACATTTGTTTTGGCTGCCTTTTCCAATGCACACTTCATAACTCTGCATTTGGTGACAGGATCTAATTCTGCATTTTCTTTCTTGGGTTTAGCTCCGGGACCCATCTGGAACCCTAACGTGCTGCATGCGAGCCACAGATACGTTTTACCATACATGCCAAACTGTTTCTTCATTAATTCCTAATTTAGCTAAAAAGAAAGGGGGTGCATCATACAGGAAGAGAAGGTAGAATCAATGGGGGGGGGGAGGAGGCTCCTTGACTCTGCTAGTGCAGGCAGCAGGGTCCTTATCCAAATATTCCTTCATGGGAAAAGCTATCTGCTTATACAAGTAGAACATCAGATTGGTTATATATCTCTACCTGATGTTCTTGTTCAGTACATGAAGGGGTCTTCTTTCCCACCTGCAGTCTCAAGTGATACAGTCCAGGTATCTTCCCACCTCAGTCTTCCCTCCCATTCTGTGTAGTGGGCAGAATGGCTGTAAACCCTTGTTCAGAGTGAATCCATTTCAGTTTCTCATGCAAGCAAGCAAGCAAGCAAGCAAGCAAGCAAATAAAATTCTGTTATGGAATTATTGTTGTCTTGTTTGAAATCTGGAATTAAAAGAGCATTCTTTAACGGAATTTTATTTATTTATTTGCTGCCTGCCTGCCTTCTAATCCTGTATTCCTTAACTTGTTTCTTTTAATACAGATTAGAATTGGTCTCTGAGCTTTCCACACACAATTGCATCTGAACATGATCACTTAACACACAAGAGTGGTCTTACACTTAGAAAAAAATGTATCAGAAAGGCCTTTGCTATCACATGGGTTGGCAAAATGCCTCTATCTACCAGGATTGTGCGCACATGTGTGTGTGTGTGTGGACCCAGCCTTGGTGGCTTGGATGAAGCAACTGCTTTCTGGGACTTCCTTCTCATGGTTGTTACCACAGGTCCTCATCAACATGAGTATAATACTGTAATATACCTGGATACCTGGATACCTGGATTACACAGGTTAGAATCCGTGAATTATGGTGCACTGCAGCAAGAATTGTAGCACCCTGTGCGGGGAAAAGAGTAAAGAAATAACACAGCTGAGGACTTTTTTTTTTTTTTAAAGAATAAACTGAATAAGTACAGCATTCAAATGGAACCAGCAAACCTATAGAGAAGATAGGTGATTGGGAATCAACTGGTGATATGGGTAATTGGAACAAACTTTGAGGGGAAATTCAGAGAGCCTCTGCAAGCAAGAGAGTCTCTGATTCGAACATTGCTACTTCGGAGCTGAGATGCCATTGGAACTCGGGATCAGTACCCAGTGACCTGTCCAGGGTCCTGAAAGTGCTGTAGTCTGCTGCCCTCCCGGCTCTGCTTCAAGATGTCCTCAAATACTTGGTTTGGGAGCACCACCTCCTATGGCCTGTGCCTCCTCTGGAGAGGATGCAGCCTGCTGGAAATTCATGGAAGGGCTCACAAAAGGAAAGCCTCGGGAGCTTCGTGGCCGTATCGTTAACAGCTTGTGCTCCGGCGCATCCTACAGGAACTGAGGAGTCTAGGAAAATCAAATTTGTTGTAACATGTAGCCAACCATTCATGTATCCAGGTCAGGCAGAACGCCCATAAGTGTGTAGCCAACATAGCTGCACTCAAGGAATTAATTTGAAGTACGCTTATTACTAACCACTAACACAGGGTTGGTAGGGTGGGGGTGGGGAATGACACATCGGGCCTCAAACAGCAGACTCTTTTTCAACTGGAGAGGAAAGCGGAGGGTCTGGACTGGTGACGTGGGTGATGCAATGGTACTGGCTGTGTTCATAAGACTCTGCAATTAATGAATTTGGGGGTCTCGGGTCAGGCAGTTAAGTGGCATCATTTTAGACTCCTTGGTAATTATACAACACAGTTTACTACCTCTTGCAGGAATGTCTCACATTTTATGTCATTATTAAGGTTCTGTTGAAGCTCAACGTTCACTCTGCAGAAGAGAACCAGCTCGAGAAATTCACCTGGGGTTCTTTCCTCCCTCACCCTTCACCAGTCTCTGACAGCCAAGCCTGAGCTGAATGATAAATAACACAGATAATATCATGCCACAAATGTATGTAGCACTTTATTGAGGAAGACAGGGATCAAAAGCTAGGTGCCTGCCTTCAGAAGCTTGCAATCTGAGCGGGTCGGAGGAATCGTAGCCTAGGACTGTGACCCTTCTTGAGCCAAGCATAGTCCTGACGACTTTGAGCATGGAGGGAACTGGGTCCCTGGAACTCCATAGGGGACAGGCTCCAAAGTGGTGATCCCATAAAGGCTTTTGTGGAGGAGGAGCTGCAGCCGATGGCGAGGTCTCCATCTCCGGTTCTGGATGAGGAGGCGCTTTCTTCTCTTTGGACTTGGATAACTCCTTCCTTGAACTAGCTGCATCCCCGGAGGGTCTTTCTTTTCACCAAGGGGTCTACCAAATGTAACGCAGAAACAAAATGAGAAACTGATAGAAACCAAATTGACAGCTCTGTCCATCCTTAGGAGCAGATAGCAGGAGTGTGTATGTGGGGCTACGCAAATTAAGGGTGCAATCCTATGCATATTCTCCAAATGTTTGGCTGGGGAATGCTGGGAGTTGTAGGACTGTTTTTCTTTCTTAACATGAATATGTTTGCATCTTAAGCCAATTAAACATTCTGTGTATGGGGTATGAGCCTAAGGATTGTTCTACAACTCACTGTCTGATAGTCTGTTTTCTTCCTCACATTCCCACTGAAAATACATTTCGTAATGATGCGGCTGAGTGGCCATCCAGGATCCATTTCTTTAACGTTCCTATTGTGAATGTCAAACAGTTGAGGAGAGGGGAGGGTTAGGATAATGTTATAATGCCATTTAACATTTAACATAGTTATTTATCAGATTTTCAGGAGTCTGAGAGACATAATTAGAGTTTTATAGATTGCTTTGGCAAATTAAAAGCAATTGGGTCTCTTTGATATTTCTCACCCAGCTGGAGAAATCTCAGTCTTAAAAAAAAAAGTGTAGTGTTGGTTTGTTTTTAAACTATTTTCTCTACCCAATGTCCTGCTGGGCATTGTAGAATGAAGCAGAAATAGATGATTAGTTGAGTCTAATGGCTCACACATTTTTTTCCTTGGTTTTGTTTTGAATACCATATGTGCAAATTAAATGAGGATAGGACTGTTCATTTTCATACATCAAATTATAGGCCACATGTAGTAAGAGCCATGGGGGGTGGGCAGGGAGAGAGGGCTTGTGGAGAATAAATCTGTTGTGTCCTGATGCTGGAATTGCTAATTTTTGTTTTGTAGTGAGCAGTCATCTGCTTGGCAAAGGAAGTCATTTTGAGACAGGATTGTATCCCTAAGAGGTTCTAAATCCCAGGCAGGATAGATGTCAGGGATCAGTAACTGGAGATCCCAGGGCCCAGTGTTGCCCCACAGATAGGGGAGCAGGGTGGAATTGTTTGGTTCACTTTTTAACGCAAGCTTATCTAATGTCACACTTTTGAACCAATACACCAACCAAAACATAGGTAGCCTTCACAAGTCACATTTTGCAGAGTGTTGCAATAGAGCTTTCCAATAAAAAAATGCATTAATTAGTGAAAGTAACATGCAGAAATGCATCACATTAGGAAAATTGCTTGCAAAAATGAGTATATTAGGCCAAATTATGTACACAACTTCATGTATTAGAATAAATTCACACAAAAATGCAGATGCATTTTCAGGCAAACTTAAACGACAACAACAAAATTCTCAAAGTTCAGATTGAACCAAATTTATAAAATACATTCAATGATTGAGATGAACCAAACTTTTCAGCTTGGACTTTTTTAAGTTGGGGGAATATGTGCTTGTCAGAAGAAATAGCTTCTTCTTCTCCTTTCTTGTAGCAATGTTCCCTCCAATGTCATCATAGAATAGAATCATACAATAGTAGAGTTGGAAAGGGCCTCTAAGGCCATTGAGTCCAACCCCCTGCTCAATGCAGGAATTAATGATGAAGTCACATCCGAGAATTTGCTAGTCTCAGTGCAACCCCTGGCTAGTTTATCAACAAAGATTTGATGGTCTTATTTGGAGGTAATTGTAATTGGCAACATTTTCTTAAGTGGGATGATGCTGGAGACAAATCAAAAGGATTTAATTCTCTGAAATCTCGTTTCACCCTAGAATTTAATTGTAAAAGTATTTTATTGTTAACTTTCTTGTTGTGACCTCCCCCTCGCTCCTTTGTGAGGGCCCCAAGACATGGGAGACTAATTAGCATAAAATGCTAATATTCTTCCCTGAGGTCTCCAGTAATTGAGTTATTTATTGGCTAATAGCACATTCCTTTGTTTGATCTTATGCAAATGTGTCATCAGTATAGAGGTGGAAAATATACTTTTTGCATCCTTAAAAAAACAACAGGAACAATAAACTTCTTTCAAATTCAGTTCATCTGCTCAGGGGTTGCTGTTCATTGCAAAAACATGGATTCTGATGTGGGCATCCACGTGCCACGAAAAAGACCCTTTTTGCCAACTTCTTTTCTTCCAAGTGTGGAACTCTGACTATGGAATGAGGCCTTTGAGCCTTGGGAAATGTACTCACAGCAATGGCTTGTGTTCCTGGTGCAGGTTGGAACACACTTGTAGATAACTACATCACTATTGCGTAAGGCCAGTGCTGTGTGTATTGTGTGATTCGTCTGAAGCATAGAAAAGCTGCAGGATGCAGAATTGGCCACAGAATTTGACTTTCAGAGGTTCCTGGTGTCTGTGTTGGGGAGGGGGGGGGAAATGGCTCTGCTCCTTATGACTGAACAGATTTGCTTGAAAGTATTTGGTGAAATCTCAGAAGCCAGCAGAGATGCCCTCTCAAGGTCAAGTAGGTGGGCCTTTGGGGGTCCGGAGTTCTTGGGCCCAAGAGCTCCAGTTGCCAAAGAGATGTTGCCAAAGAGATGGCACATTACCAGAACATTAATGTAAATCTGCCTCATGTAAACAGGTTGTAGTGTTCAGCTGTTCTTGGCACAGAATTTTGATTTTTCTCTTTTAGCCATGGGTGGAGCTTTGGGTGTGATAGCCCTCCCACTTGAGAGCTTCAATGCTGTTAGTGAAGCCTCTGTTTAAGCCAGGGTGGTTTTAGGGACAACTGGAGCTAATTCCAGCTCAGGGCCAGCTCTACCATAAGGCAGAGGGTGGCAGCTGCCTCAGGTGGAAGGTGCTGCTGGTGGTGGGGAGGCAGCCCCCTACCAACCACCCCTGAGTCTCTCCAGCTGGCCCACACTTTGCACCCTAAGCAAAGCTGCTCCCCCCCCCCCCAAGTGTGATGGAGAAGGGCGGCCTATCACCAGTGCGGAGTGTGTTTGTGTGTATGTGTACACAGACTCTTTTCCTCGGGGAGCAAAGGGTCTCAGGCCAGTCTTGTAACTCACCACTTGCCTTTGGGTCAGTCACAATTTCTCAGCCTAACCATCGTCACAGGATTGTTTGGAGGCTAAAATTGGATAATACCCACAACCCTAGCCTGAGCTTCCTAGAGGAAAGGCCTGGTACAATTCATTCATTCATTCATTCATTCATTTAAAGAATTTTATCCTGCTACACATCCAAAAAGTCTCCTGGGGTGGCTTATGTGCAATTGCAGGCTCACAATCCCAAAAAGACACAACTCATAAGGAAAGAGGAATGGGGAGGGAAGAGGAAAAATTAAGTAGCCGTTCGGCAGGCCTGCTTCCCCTCTCATCTCCCTCTATAGACCACCTGCTAGGATGGCTACTGCTACAAATGAATAGACTAGTGTAGCTACTAATGTCGTGCGCCCTCATAATTCCACAAATGTTTTGCCAAAGGAACAGCCTCAAAATCCACTCAGTGGCTACTAATCACGATGGCAGCATATGCCCTTGTATACCAGCTCCTGGGGATCCTGAGCAGGAGGATGCTCTTGGGACCATGTCCTGCTTTTGAGGTTTTCCACTGGGACGTCTGGTCAGCCACTGTGGAAACTGGGTGCTGGAGCAATAAAGGCCTTTGGTCAGATTTAGCAGGTGTTTTTTTTTAAGTCATATTCTTGTTTCCTCTTTCACTTTGGGTAAAATTGAGCAACAACTTTGGGTTTTGTGAAGAAGACCTCTCAGAAATGTCCAACCTCACTGGAAGTTCCTTACCAAATGTCTTCCAAGTTCCCTCAAAATTCCACAGATGTTTCACCTGAGGACAAATCCCCAAATTTCTGTTGGAAGTTCACTTTACGCAAAATTCCCCCAGGGCTTTGCAAGTTGGGGCTCATGAGTCCTTACAGAGCTGCCTGGACTTCCATCTCCAACTGAAACTGACCCATGAAACTGCTCCAGGGAGTTCTTCCTCTAACACCTTTGTTCTTTTCCTCTGATGGAAACGTACATGTTGTGCTTTGCACCTTGAACGAATTCCGATTCCCTTTCGAGCGCTGGCCACTCACTCGGTAGCCTTCAGTGGCTTTCGGCAACTTCAGGTATGTATTCACTTTTGTCCAAAAGATGTGATTTATTCTGCTGGGAACCATCAGCATATCCCTTTTCATCCTCTCCGACATTTTTGTCCATTATCTTCCGAGTTTGCCCAGCGGACAGAAATAAACGGTTTGGAGATGCCTTAAAAGGGGGAGGGGGAGAGGAGAAAGTAAACTGAATACAAAGTAGATTCCATGCTGGGCTTTCATTATCGTTTGCGTAACTCAGTCCTCCAATTTATTCACTCACTCCCAACTCCATGCTTTGAAGGAGGCTGCAGGCTTAATTCCGCCCCTGGAGAAAACGATCGGCTTTATGGGCAAAACAACAGGAATAATCAAGAATAACATTTGGGGGTAGCATGCAAAGAAACAGCTGCAGTAAGTCAGACTGGCCATTTTGTGCCTTTCTAGGGCTTCCTCTTGGTACACTTTGCTCATAAATGGAAGGCAGATCCAAATAATATTGCCACGCGCTTAGGAAGCAGCACACAGTTGTCACAGCCACATAAGTTACCCAAAATGCCGTCCTCTATGAACATTTGCATTGATTCAGTGCTGTTTGCTGCCATTTTATTCCTTTGGCTGTGGTACCATTTCCCTGTGCCATTTTCATCCTTCTTTTTTTGCCTTCCTGGCCCGGGGACTCACAGGACCTCTCCCAGAATACTAGAACCCAACAGGGTCACCCATGAAGCTGATTGGTGGGAGAGCCCGGCTGGATCAGACCAAGGGTCTATCTAGTCCAGCACTCTGTTCACACAGGCTCTTGGGTCTGGAAAGCTTTTATTGCCTCATCTTGACTTCCTGTCAAGTACAGTGACCCTATGGAAAGGAGGACAGGGCTCCTGCATCTTTAACAGTTGCACAGAAAAGGCAGCAGGTGTCATTTGTATGCACGCAGCACTTGGTGAAATTCCCTGCAGCTTTAACTGTTGTGATGAAGAAGAGGGGATTTTACCAGGTGTTGCATGCATACAAAGGACACCTGCTGAAATTCCCTTTCTTATACAACTGTTAAAGATACAGGAACCTGGTCCTCCTTTTCATAGGGTCACTCTACTTGTCCCGAACAGGATATGTTGTTTGCTGGAAGAGTTTCTGGGTAGCCCACAAGCAGGACATGAAGACGTGAGCATGGTGCCTGGAAATGCCTAGAATCCAAGCAGAAGTCATTGCAATGGGGGTTATGCAGGAGCTTGTCCTGTTGGATTGTGACCAATGCATGTTACTTCAAGGAGCAAAAAAGGTTTGATATTGGCTGATTGCCTCTTTTATAAAACATGGAAATCTAGGCACACCCTGGTTCCTCATGATTACCCAATGGTTAGTGAAAGGCAGTTTGCCTATGCTCAGAGACATATTCTTTGTGAGAGTCCTGGAACTGAAACTAAAACACTTGTGGGAGGTTAATTCCTGTGAAGCCTGCGTTCAAAAGAGACGGCTGCACAGGTAAACCCTCATTCCCATTGCAATTTGAGGAAAGTAAAATATATCTGCAAAAACAAACATAAAAATGAGATCAAGTGGAGCCATGGCTTCTATTCTGCCCTGAGTTGCAAGAAGGAAAGTGGGAGAGAGGGAGAGGGAGGGAGATTGGCGGGGGGGGGGGAGATGGGAACCACCTGTCAAAAGGCTGCTGAGACACCTGAGTGTCAATGTAAGGTGCTGATTGCCTTTATTTAAGCATGAATGTCACACAAATGAGTCCTGCTGCAATTGGCAGTGCTGGAGGCTGGGTTTGATCAAATAGTCTGCACCTGTTGCTTGGGTTAAGTCTGTCAGGCAGGAGAGAGCTGTTTCTGGGCTTTGTATCCAGGGGTCCAGCACCATCACACCATGATTGTTCAAGCCAAAGGAATAGCACATGTAATACAAATAACTGGGAAAGAAAAAAGAATAAAAATCTGTCTAAAATTATTGCTAGGCCCCTATTAATGCATACAGTCCAGCATGGAGCCTGGGTCCCAGGTTCCTCCAACATGCCAACAAAGAGCTTCAGACGATCATTTCATTGCACACTCGCAACTGGCGATCCTCCCACGCGTCTCCCTGTTCTCCTGTTGTTTTCAGCGCTACAAAACAAGACGTGGAAAACTGGTTTCTTCTTGGCTTAGATGGCAATTGGTGCCATTTCATGCTGTGTGCAAGAGAAGCTGCGACGGAACAACGGCCATGGAATGGGCCACATGGTTGCTACTTGCTTCCTCTTTCTTCCCCGTGTGAAGAAAGAGGAAGCTGCTCATCCCTCTTGTGGGAGAGAAGCAGGAGGCAAAGTGACGGGAGGGAAACATGATTTCCCCCCGGTCTGATAATGTTCCTTGTCTGCTCAAATGTTCTTTGTTGCTAATGCAAACATCGGTGTTCTATAGGTTGCAGCCTCACCCTGGTTTCACAGCAATAGCAGTGTATTTCTGCATCTGAAGCAAGCTCATGAGATCCTAGGACACCAGCTGCATCTTGAATGCCACTGGGCAGGGGATCGTTCAAAAGATAATGCACTGAATCCTCAGTCTGATGACAGGTGGTAGTGAGTGGGGAGTGGACAGGCAGAAATGCTGTGGAGGATCAGGGGCAGGGAAGAAGGTTGATACCCTCCAACATTTCAAGTATGGGCAAAGGGACCTGCTTCTCATCCCAAGGCATGTCCCCAGAGGGCCCAATCCGACATTACTCATCGCAGGAAACTCTTTGCTGGCTGCTGCATTTATTCTGCAAGAGCCTTGCCCCATTTTGAAAAACAAAGAAGACGGTTGTGATTAGGCTGACCAGATAAAATCCAGGTCAGGGCTCATGTAACTTTAATAGTTGTAGAGAAAAGGGAATTTCAGCCAGTGTCATTTGTATGCAATTAGTTCCTGGTGAAATTCCCTCTTCATTACAACAGTTAAAGGTGCAGGCACTATCCTAGAGTGACCATATACAAAAGAAGGCAGGGCCCTTGCAACTTTAACTGTTGTGATGAAGAGGGAATTTCACTAGGAACTGATTGCATACAAATGACACTGGCTGAAATTCCCTTTTCTCTACAACTCTTAAAGTTACATGAGCTCTGACCTGGATTTTATCTGGTCACCCTAGTTGTGATGCACCTAGTGAATCCTGGTGAAGAGCAGGATAGAAACACTCTAAATAAATACACTCAAAAGATTGCTCTTTGGGCTAAAGAGATAATAGGAAAACATCGCAGTCTTGCAATCTGTTTTCCGCAGTTCACAGTGAGCTTCTTCCGTGCGTGTGGCACGATAGGCCGTTCACTGCTTGGTGCCTTAACGTTCGTGCGTTCGCACTGGCGCAAGCCTGCACATTGAGAGGCAAGATCCACCCAACTTGGAGCTTTCATCTCTGTGGACCTGGAAAGGGAGCTGGCACCTCCAGCAAGCCACATCCGTGGCACTTTAATAAGGTATTCCTCAAAGGCTGAAATGGGCAGCCATGTATCAAGGACAGGTACTAGAAGGCTGGGGCAAGTGTTGGGGTCGGCAGTATCAGGAACCTGCCAAGGCCTATGCCGCACCAGGCACCCCACTGCCAACTCCTGGAGGCCCAAGGCCCTGCTGCTCCCCCACTGTCTGTTCACCCACCTGCTCTGAGTGGGGCAGTGATTGGAACAGCAGCCTCCGCTTGTTTCTCTGGATCCCTCTGGGCCTCCATGCAGCTTGGGCCCAAGGAAAACGGGCCAGCCAATGGGTAGTGGTGAAGAGAGGGTGATCCCATACAGGGCAGAAGAGGGGGGGGCATATGCCCAAGGACCCACCAAAAAACTCTAGCCAGCAACGCCGGCAAGAGTAGATCCCTCAGTACCTAGGGGCGGTTGGAGCACATGGAGGGCGAGGGAGACCAGGGGCTAGGGTGACCATATTTGGGAAACCAAAAAAGAGGACACCCAGTTGGGGTGGGGCACAGAAAAGCAGCTTTCACCTCCCGCCACCTTAAAAGCTCCAATTGGAGTGGAGGAGGGGAAAGCATGCCATTTCCCCCCCCCCCACTGCTTTAATCGGGGGCTTTTGTATAATGTCCGGGAATGACACACTTTCCCCTTTAAGGCTCTGATTGGAAGGGGGGGGGAATGGCATGCCACCAGAAAGTGCGTCATTTCGCCCCACCACACTAATGGCAGCCTTAAAGGGGAAAGTGTGTCATTCCTGGACATTATAGAAAATGACAGAAAATCAACCCTGACACCCAGGATAGAACAAAAGTCAGGGGAAATCCTGACAGCTGGTCACTCTACCAGGGGAAATGCTAGATAGGGGGTGGGGGGCAGGACAAGGAGATAGCTGCCCCCTCCCCCCCATTGCTGGTCCCCTGTCACTACTTGAAGGAATGGCTCTTTTCACGTATACAAGTGCATTCATATATTATAATCTCTGTAGCTCTTCTACTGTTCAGCTGCAGCCCTTGGGCCAACAAAGGCCACGCATTTTGCTGCTACTGAGGGACTCTTCAAGATGCCGGCAGACCAGCGGCCATCCGCTGAGGGGAAAGGGGGAAACAACTGGCACGCAGGAGAGAAAATTCAATGAAGTTATTATTTATATACGGGGTGCCTAAGCGTAAAGAAAAAAGGGGGAAAGAAATTCTAACCTAAGGATATTGCAATTTTAACTTGTTTTTATGCTTTATGCTTTTAAATTTTGTATATTGGTGTTTTAATTGTTCAATGTTTTTAATTTTTGTAAACTGCCCAGAGAGCTTTGGCTATGGGGCGGTATATAAATGGAATAAATAAATAAATAAATGAATCTTTTTCAGAATTAAAATGAATTTCCCCCTTCTGTGCTGAAGGCCTAAAATAACACATTTACCATTTATTTCAGAAATAACATGTTCAGGGTGAAAGTCTTAATATGAAACATACCAGTATTTTTCTTTCTGAGACCTTAATATCTGGGACCCCCCTCTACAAGAATTCAGTTTGACGCCCGGTTCTCTGATTATGCACATCTTCTCGGAAGCGCTGTATGGTAAGTGACTGTACGCGGGAGGTAATTGAGCGCACAACTGGTGGCCTTACCGGTTGTTTGAAATGCGCTTTATAAGTAGTTAATGCGGAGAATCGCTTGTTTACATAGTCAAAATGCACTTTAATGGGCCGTGGCAAAATAAAACTCGCTATTTAACGCACATTTGATAATGCGCATAATCAGATAGATGATGCGCCTCAACTCCCGATTTGCGCTCCACTCATGTAGAGGTAAAAATTTTAATGAGACTTGAAAGAGCTTTAAACCTCTCATATAGAGGCAGCCTGGGACACAACTTGCCCACCTAGAAATATACTTTGCCACTCCTGTGCCCCCCCTCCCGATTCTCCCCCGGTGCCATCACCAGAAAACATGTGGGAAGACATGCGTGGTGTGGCAGGATTTCCAGTACAACACTTTGCTAAAGCTTGAATACCCCCCCCCCCCCTCCAATGAATAAGTATCTTTATTTCTACGAACCAGGCAAACCTTTGGCTGGAGACATGTCAATACGAACATTTCCACGTTGTCCCCTCCTTATTCTGCTCATAGAATATCAGCTTCTTTGCTTTTGCTTTTGGATCCTACTGCAGGGAGGGAGCACCCCAAAATGCACATTGTTCTGCACAAGGACAATGGAGGTCAGGACAAAGCACCACATTGAATCTTCCAGGTTGTTTGTATTCTCCCTCCGACCCTCCCATATGTTGCCCAAAAGTTCCAGGCTCTTTTTCCTAGGAGATATGCCAATTCCCACTAAGAAGCACAGACTCCAAAGATCCGATCCAACGCACTTTTATTACGTTCAGCTGAGCGTGTGCACTCTAGTAAGCTGCCAGCTCACCAGAGTCACACCTAGGAGCACGCAAGCCCCCCCCCTATATACTTTTACAGCAAACACCCTATGTCATTGCTTTATACAGCGCAAGCGCAAGCAAAACCCCCTGCATTCCAACGAGAGAGTCACTGCCCTTTGACACACTGTTGAAAGACACTGCGCATATTTCAATTATTGCTGGGTTAAATTCTGTAGCTTCTGATAAGGTGCGCTGATGGCCTTGCATTAGGAGGCTCTTCAGACAAGTGCTAAAACCAGATGAAACCAGGCTTGTGGCAAGGCCCTATCTGCCGCGTACACACTTTAAATTTTCCTTCAGCCTTGAGCAGGTGTTCCCAGCATTCTGTACTTGTAAGCAAAAGATGGCTACACTTTGGCTATCACATATGTAGGCCAAGCATTTCCTCTTGTGCACCTTCCCTCCCTCCCTCCTCCCTCCCTCCCTCGTGTGTGTTTCATACGGTTTAAAATTGCTCTACTTTGATTCTGAAGACCTTGAACTACAGGAAGAACGGGAAAAATGAAGTGCATTTAGTGAATAGATACAACCTTGCTGAAGATGAATCCTTTTGTCTAATTGGCCTTGCAAGCTTTCACTCCGTCTAAACCGGGTTCCATCAATGGGTTCCCCCTTTCCAATGAGATGACTTGCTGTCGGTGCAAGAGTGAGATTGCCCTCAGGTTGCACAGCCAAGCACCTGAGTGTTCAGCGTCAGCATTAAAGAAACAAACGCCTCAGCATCCCCCCCACCCCGCCCATGAACACCCTTGGGCGTCGTGGGAGAAATCAATCTCCATCCCAACTGGGCAGCTGTGTGTTTAGATTCAAGGTTATTAGATAATGACCTTCAACCAGGGCCCACCACATAATCCCAGGAGAAAAAAAAGCAAAGCACAAGGCACACAATAAAGTTTTACAAAACAACAATAGCAGAGAATCATGTCAATAATACTCAGTGAAAATCAGCTCCATACATCAAAGCCATGTACGTGGGAGTGTGTGTAGGTCCCCTTCAGACAGATGTTGATGGTGCATTGGCCAGGGAGCATGGCCAGCATGCGCATTATGTCTGGGTTCAGGGTCAGACAGTCACATTCTCAGAAGCCCCTTCATATGCTCAGCACATGTGGGCCTCTTTTTGTATCCCAGTATAAATAGAAAATTGGGTGAGAGTGACCCCACTGGTGGTGTAAGGGCTTCAGCACAGTCTTTGACTTTCTGGCATGTTGAGAAGATGTCATTGCTTTGTCACGATGGAGCCTGGAGCTCCTTAGAGGAAAGGCAGGATATAGAAATACAATAAATAAATAATAATCCAAGTCTGGACCCAATCTGGATTGGTGTCAGGATCAGGCCTGGTTTTCCTGCAATATCCAAAATTGGACTTGGAGCCTGAAGAGGAAGGAGGCCAGCTGTTAGGTTTCCTGGTTCCTCAGGCAAGCATGCATTCCAGCAAACTGACACGGGATACCCAAGTCAGTGAGACTTCCTTATTGCAGGAAATCTCATGGCAAAAGCTGAATGGTTGCACGCTTCAGATATCATATAACTGATGGTCAGTAGCTACAGGCTCCAAGAAACTCCAGAACAGTCAAAAGCTAATCACTACCACTATGATCCCCATCAACGCGGTTTCCCCGTTGCCATCTCTGCGGTTTCAAACACAAGGGAAAGGTCAATCCATACATGGAGTCTCAACCCAGACATGGGAGGGGATTGATTTCCGACATGATCCCTCAGCTAATCAGAGGCAAATTCTTGAAAGGCTTAACAAACCACCCAGAGAGAGCTAGACCAATTTTGGATTAAACGTTGGTAACTCCGGCAACATGGTCAAGGCCTAAACAAGGTCAAGAGAGGGATAAACTCACAGATGCCAGGAGTCCGTGCCAGCGCTTTTGCCTTGACATCTCCATGTCACATGGGTGAAGAAAGTCCAACAGTCATGGATCAAACCCAGTCTGCCGCGACATTGAGCTGATGACAAACGAAGATACACAATCCACAGCAAATGAGAGTTCAAGTCTATTAAAAGCCGCACAGTACTTTTCACAGCAAGTCCTTAGGAATCCAAAGTTCCAATTAGGACAGAGTCCATGTGCAGAGTGCCTCCAGGAGCCCAGATGATGATGGATCCAAATAGGGAGGGGTTTACAGGCAGTGCAGGCGAGACGTTTCTAGCAAAGGCCGCTCACCTTTGCATCAGCTTAAAAAGGGAGGTGTGGTGCCTCTTCTGGCCCCTCGACAGACAAGGGCTTTTGGCCTTTCAGCAAGGTCCCTGTCCAAACAGCCCCCCAGGATAATGCTTTAATCTGGGTGATCCTTCTGCAAACCCCACCCTTTCTCTGTTGGATTCTCACAGGGACCTTCTTCTTTCCAAGGATGAAGCCAGCAGGTGGATAGAAAGTAGGGGAACTCCCCCTGGCTCTGCTCTGACAACACCGACAGAGATCAGCTCACACAGGTTCTGACATTCCATAGGCCGAATAGGCCCAAACCCTTCCAGATTACTTCTAATTAAATCTTAGCTACGAACTGCAACGCCCACTGCAGTGCCAAAACTATTCCCTGACACCAGCCAAGACAGGAAGTGGGGGAGGAAATTCTCCAAGACTCTCCAGGAGTCAAGGAGGAATCTTCCCTGGAGCTTATCAGACAGGAGGCCCAGGCTCAGAAATCATCCTCCCTGCCTGTGGGAACTCAGTCTTTGTCAGAGGGGGAAGGAACATCAGAGTTGACAGATCCAAGAGTCTGCCATAGGGTCAAGCGGGCGGAGTTGAGAGGAGGTGGGAGGCAGTC
Source organism: Anniella stebbinsi (assembly GCA_029215795.1). NCBI lineage: Eukaryota > Metazoa > Chordata > Lepidosauria > Squamata > Anniellidae > Anniella > Anniella stebbinsi. Next base: position 370,696,240 of record JARDYH010000001.1, read on the forward strand.
CGCTCGGATGGACAGTTGGCAGAGGCTTCACCTTGAAGGATCTCCTTGAAAGAGGGATTCAGTAGAAGCCTCTTGGGCACTGTAGGAAATGGTCCATTTAGTTGATAGGCAACTGCCTTGCTTTGTTAGGCTAATTAAGCTTAGAGGACAGCTCCTAGCATTCACACTGCCTTCAGATGTGAAGAGACATCTATTTACGGAATAAAATTTTGTGGATTGCATAGCAGACCATTTTGTTGTCTCACATCTCAGCGGGAGGGCTTAGGATCATGACAATTTTGTTTTCAGGTAAGGGCTCAGCGACAATGCACAGGCTTTGCAGAAAGCCCCAGGCTCAATCCTGGATATCTCCAGTAAAGATGGACCTTGACTAGCAACGCTGTTTCTCAGAGAGCTGCTGCCTACCAGAGTCACCCAGCCTTCCCCAATCTGGTGCCCCCCCTGATGTTTTGGACTACAACTCCCAGCATTCCTGATCACTGGCCATTGTGTCTGGGGTTGATGGGATTAAACATCTGTAAGGCACCAGGTTGGAGAAAGCTGGAATAGCCAGTACCGGACCAATCATCGGAACCAGTCCAGAGGAGCTATATATGTGGACGGTGATGATGGGTGAGGATGAACGTAATCCAAGGACTCCAGAGCATTGCCCGTGTGGATTTGGCAAGAGCTGCATCTGCCCGTCCCCACCCAGAATTTCCAAACAGGTTCAGCTCTTACAGTGATAGGCATTCATCTTAAGCAGATAGCAGTAAGTTTCCGCAATCTTACGGGCATGGCCTTCTCTCATTCATCCTGTGCAATTAAAAACTCATAGAGCGATTTACAGTTATTGTGCAGGGATCATTAGAGTAATCAAAGCCTCTTCACAGGTGTAAGTGATGCTGTTTTAATGGGATTCGGCTGTCAGGAGAACACCTTTCTTGGCGCTCCCATCAGGAGGGAGACGAAAAGTTTTGTATGAGCGAGTGGCACCGGAAGCTTCATTTGCAATTTGATGCCTGTCTGATTGGAGCCGCCAGATTAGCTGTTCCTTCCAGATCTTCAGGATCGCCCATTGAACTATGCATCCTGCCCCCCTTTTTTTATTAGGCCGTACAACTATTTTAAGTTGTGCTGACAGAAATTAAACAGGAATCCTGCTGTCTATTGATTTTGTCAGCAGCAGGGCAATCCCCCCCCTTTCCTGAAGTCATCTTTAAAGACTTTACTTTTATTAAACTAAATACTGCCAGTTAACTCAAGTCTTTGTTTTATAGGCTCGGGAGAACAAGATCCAACATAAATTAATCATGACTTAATTGAGTGAACTAATTCTAATTCTCTCCAGTCCGCTGCACCGTCGTATCCCCCTGTCTCCCCAATGCCTTAACTGGAGGCTAAATGGGGCATTACTCTAACAGCCTCAACTTTTATCTGTATAACACAAAGGGATCCAAGTTTGAATTTCCCCGAGAATTAAGTCTGCAAAACATTTTCTCAACTAGAAAGGCAAAACCTTTGTGCTACTCTGCTAATCAAGAGTGGAATTGACGGCCATCTCGGGTCCAGTCCCCTGGGTTTATTGTGCATTCTCTCTCTCTCTCTCTTTCTCTCTCTCTCTCTCTCTCTCTCTCTCTCTCTCTCTCTCTATGTGGGGGATCCACACTGGTATCTTTTGAAGGAAACAAAGAACAGCAGATGCACCAAATGTTCACCCATTCCAATCTGCATGGTGAATGTAGTGTTTTCCACAGGCTTAAAATATTCCACAAAAAATGCCTACCGCTGGAAACAGGAGGACATTTTTAAAGCCCTGTTCACAGATATTATGTCCCTGTTCTGCTGCTAACTCTGCACTGTCGTTTACCCTTAGCTTCTTTCTCCCTCACTATGGGACTCCAGTCTAGTCAGGGAACACGTTGTGAATATGATGATGTCACAAAGCGATGTAGCCAATGAGGTTTATTTATTTATTTCATTTCTATACTGCACAATAGCTGTAGCTCTCTGGGCGGTTCACAAAAATTAAAACCATGAAATACCAAGCTTAAAACTACAGTATAAAAGTGCAACCAGAATAAACCCCTAGCAGCAATGCAGAGATTTAAAAGACAGATTTAAAACAGCAGAGCTAAAAAAAAAAACTAGGATGCTAAAATGCTAAAATACTGGGAACATAAAAGGTCTTCACCTGGTGCCGAAAGGAGTACAATGTACGGGCCAGGCAAACCTCTCTAGGGAGTTCATTCCACAGCCGGGGTGCCACAGCAGAAAAGGCCCTCCTGTTGGTAGACACCTGCCTCACTTCCTTTGGCAGGGGCTCATGGAGAAGGATGCAAAGATGATCTTAGGGTTCCGGCAGGTAAATATGTGAGGAGGCGATCTTTCAGATAAGAACATAAAAAGAGGCCTAATGCTGGATCAGATCAAGGGTCCATCTAGTCCAGCACTCTGTTCACACAGTGGCCAGCCAGCTGTCGATCAGAAACCCACAAGCAGGACACAGGTGCAACAGCACCCTCACACCCATGTTCCCCAGCAAGTGGGGTACATAGGCTTACCACCTCTGCTACTGAAGGCAGCATGTAGCCATCAAGAGTAGTAGCCATTGAGAGCCTTTTCCTTTAGGAACCTGTTCTCAAGCTGGTTAGGGCTTTGAATGTTAACACCAGCACTTTGAATTGGATCCGGACACGGACTGGCAGCCAGTGCAGATGGAAAAGGACTGGCGTAATGTGAACTCATTGGCTAATCCTTGTTAACAATCTTGCTGCTTTGTTTTGGACCAGCTGAAGTTTCCAGACCATTTTCAAAGGCAGCCCCACCTATAACATATTACAGTAATCCAGACGAGAAGCTATCAGAGCATGGATGACTGTAGCTAGACTATCTCTGCCCAGAGAAGGTTGGCTGCATGCTGGTGCCACTGATGGAAATCATAGCTAGTTCAGAGTGAGGGTAAGCTTGTTTGTTCATCTTCAGTCTAATAGGATTCTTAGAGCAGGAAACATAAAAGATCAATCAAAATAAGATCAATAAATCAATAAAGACAATAGTAACAAATTAAAAGCACAGTAAATAGCAAGTTCCAGGAGCAGAATTAAGATCAGCAAGTCAAAAACCTGGGAATATCAAAAGGTTTCACCTGACCCTGAAAAGATGTCAGCCTCTGTGCGAGGTGAGCTTCCTTGGGGAAAGAAATGTAAAGCGGCAAAGGAGGCTGCAATGCAAAACAAATGAGTCGATCAAATGGTGTTTCCAGATTCCCCCTCTGCTCCCCACTCTGCCCCAGAACTGGTGTGTTGCGGCGGCCCATATTCATGCAGACATCTGCAAGCAGATGTGAATTATCAGCAGGGTGCTTTCGTGTGGTTTCATGTAATGAAACCCTAGAACTGAAAATTTAATATAGGAGATTGGTTTTTAATTGAAATATATTTCCCCTCTCCTCCCTCAAGTGGGAAACTTCTAAATAGTTAATTATGTTGTATCTGAAGGGAGAACGCCTACCAATTAATTCATTTTCTGACAACCAAAGGAAAACAGACTCCTTCTCATTGGGTTTTAGGGATGGCATATGCCATTGTATGGTCTTGCACAGAGGAAACCCCTGCCCCCATTACCATAAGCACATTTGTGATGCACCTGGAGCCTTCAGACAGATTGGTAGTGGGAGAACCACCTTGCATGGTACACAAGAGCCTCTCCTGGGGAATGTACTCCTGTGTGAACCCAATAGGGGTAAGCAGCAGAGTGGATCCAGATCCAGTTCTTTTCCCACGTTTCCTTTTTGATGGGCATCTTGCCAACATGGCCACGGGGACAAAACCATGGGCTACATCTGAGTAGGTCCAATGGGGAGAAAAGAAGGAGACAGGGGACAGAGATGAGGCTGTGGGTTAAGCAGGGGACAGAGACAAGGTTCCCGAGGGAAGGAGAGAAAAGGGAAGCAGGAGCCAAAGGAAAGATAATGGGGCAAAGTTATGAAGGGGCTGGATCTGGCCTTTGCCACCCATTTGGTGACAGCTAGGGCTGGCCCTGCCATGAGGGAGGCTGAATCTCCTGCTCAGGTGGTGGATCAGGAGGGGTGGCAGCCAGGTGGGCCCCAAAGAGCACTGCAGTGACCACTGCCGCATCTGCCCCGCTTGACTGTCCAGAGGAGGACCAGGATCTCTTCTCGATCAACCCAGAATGCAGGACATGGAATAATGGGCTCAAGTGACAGGAAGCCAGATTCCGGCTGGACATCAGGAAAAGCTTCCTGATTGTTAGAGCAGTACGACAATGGAACCCATGACCTAGGGAGGTGGTGGGCTCCCACATTAAAGGCATTCAAGAGGCAGCTGGACAACCATTTGTCAGGGATGCTTTAAGGTAGATTCCTGCATTGAGCAGGAGGTTGGACTCGATGGCCTTATGGGCCTCTTCCAGCTCTACTATTCCATGATTCCATGAGTGCCACAGGGGGAGAGCAGCGAGCAGGGCTCCTGTAGCTGTCCCTCCAACCTCAAGTACTCACCCAGACTGAGAGATCAGGAGGGAGGGCTCTTGGGAGAGGCTGCCCATCCAATCTCTCACTGTGGGAGAGTCCTTGGAGCAAGGGTGGGGTCTCTGGAGAGGCCACCCATCTGCCTGCTGGATCCCTTGCCTTGAGGGCTCCCCAGAGCGAGAGATCAGGTGGGCAGATGAGCCCTCCCTCCCTATCTCTGGACAGGCCACCTGGGAGAGCCCTCCAAGCAAGTGATTGGGTGGGCCACTGCTCCAGAGAGCCACCCAGATCCAAATGCCGTGCCTTGGGAGGCCCTTCCTCAAAGCTAGGCATTGTAGGTGAGGTGGCCCTGGAGCTGGCCTTTGACTCTGAATGGACCTTTGCATTCCAGCACGCTGCACAGAGGGCACTTGAGGAAGAATGGGGCCATTCGACCAGCCCGGCGGAAAGACTTCTTAATTTCCCCGCTCTCCCTTTTCCCTTGTGTATCCTGTCTTTTGAAATGATAAGCCTGTGAACAGGGACTGTCTTGTTTTAGTGACTGCATGAAAGCTGCTTCAGGAAGCCTTTTGGCTGGGGAGTGGAATAAAAATGCTCAAACAATAAAACAAACAAACAAACAAAGCAAACAGGCACTTTTGGCCATTTCATAGGTGGAGGAGGCAATGTGTGACCTACCACGTAACGAAACGACTGCTCACCATGAGCCTATCCACATTGCCCTTAAAATGACTTATATTCTGATTAAAAACATGTTTTTTAAGTCATTTCTTTACGTGGTAGGACACACTGAGCAGTACTGACGTTTCGTAGCGACTGCTTCCTCTGTCCTCAAAGCGTTCACTGGTGTCACACAGGGTTAATTCTTCTTCTCTTCTTCTTTCGTTTCTGTTTTGCAGGCTGCTTGACCCGCCCACTTCCGGCTCCGTAACTCATTGCCCTCCCGTTTTCAGCAGCACTATCCATTACAAAAAGGGAAATCTGCAACTAAAATTCCTTTGGTTTCAGATTCAGATTGACAGCTTGGGCAAGATTAAGTTACTGAGGAAGAAGTGGGTGGGTCAAGCAGCCTGCAAAACAGAAACAAAAGAAGAAGAGAGGAAGAATTAACCCTGTGTGACACCAGCGAACGCTTTGAGGATGGAGGAAGCAGTTGCTATGAAACGTAAGTACTGCTCAGTGTGACCTACCACGTAATGAAACGACTTAAAAAAACACGTTTTTAAACAGAAGTCGTTTTAAGGGCAATATGGATAGGCTTGGTGTTCTGGTATGCCAGGAGCTTTTCTCAAGTTGTTCCTTGGAAGTTTATGACAAGATTCAAGTTGGACCTGGCAAAGCCTATTCCTGCTCTCCAAAGTGCATTTCTAGCCAGACCAGCATGTGGCGCAATGTGTGTGTGCTGAAAACAGCGGTATGCCTCCCTCCCAGCAGGGAGACTCTCCAGAGAGAGAGGGAGAGAGGCCCTTTCCACACCAGGCAGTTTGCCTGGGATGGACCCTGTCTGCTCCCTGTGGGTCCGCATGATGCACAGGGAGTAGTGGGGGAGACGAGCATGGGATTTTTCCTGGTTCTCAGAAACCAGAAAAATCCCAATTCTTCCATGGTCCCAGGAACTTCCCTGGACCGTGGAAGAATGTGGCCGCCCACCCTGGTGCAGCTGCGCTTACTCGCTGCACCGATGGCCACGGAGCCGCACCGCTCAGCTCCGAGGCCATCAGGAGAGGGGGTGGCAGCAGTTTTGCCACCCCCCTGGAGAGCAGGGAGGCGGGTGGGGACCCATAGTTTTTTTTTTGTAAAATAGGAGTCACCTTTTGTGCAGAAGCACTCGTGAGCTCTTCTCCATTTCAAAAATAATAAAAAAATGACGGGCACGAGTTGCGGCAGCCCGGGAGAAGCCGGACTGTCGCATGTGGATTGAGCGTGCCGATCCCGGAAGTAGCTACTTCTGGGATCGCCTGGTCTCCGCCCTCTCCCCCCCCCCCCCATGTTGTGGAAAGGGCCAGAGAGTGATGGCTGTTGGAAGCATCCATTGGCTAGTGCCTGTGACATTCCTGGTGCTAAGTAACACATTTCCCAGCAACGGTATTGAAATATATGAGCTCCATCACACCAGCGATTTACTGTGCTCTTGCCCTGCCTTGTCTGTGTTTTTGCCGTGAGGTCCTCGCATGACGCTGTTCCTGTCCTGCTCTCATCGCACCCCTTCCGCCCCTTGTGGCGAAGTATTTTGACGAAGAGAAAGTCAGGAATATCCCCCCCCTCTCGCTTTTTCCTTTGTTGGGGGCATGTTTGTTGATGAGGAAAGGGGAGGGCAGGGCGGTTCTCCTTCTCCAGCACATGGGATCCCCCCTCTTCACCTTTCCCTGCCTGCCCCTTACCTTCCTGCTGCCAGGAACAACCCCCCAGCCATAAGAGCCCATAAATAAAAAGAGAGGCTCCGGTATGGCTAGGATTATTTTATTTGAGAGAGCTGGCTGCGCTTGGTCTTTCAGGGGCTGCACCCATGTTACCTATGAACTGGAGTTCTTCAAGGGCTGCTGTCAGGTTCCATAGTCTCGCGCTCTTGGTGGCTGAGGAACAGGGGAAGATGGAGGTAGAGAAGTGCTGAGGATGCCCCCTGAGGTGATATTAAGTGTGGTCAGTCTAAATCCGAATCATTCACAGGGTAATCCTGTGCCTGTAGATAGGTGTAATGGAGCTCTAAGGCCCCCTCCACAAGGATTCGCTTTTGCACCTGGTTAAGTGATTATGCGCTTCATCCCTGAAGCGCATTTACCCCTAATACCTCTGCACGAGAGGCAGGCAGGGAGAGGGGAGGGGGGAGGCAAGACCCCCAGAGGCAGGAGCCGATCTTGGCCGGGGAGCAGCGGAGGGGGCAGTGAGAGTCCTCCGCCGGCCTTTCTCTCTGCAAAGGCAAGAAACCGGGGGTGGGGGGGCGCTCAGGGGAGCCGGGAGGAGTTGTCACTGCTGGACGGGGAGCGTCTCCTTCCCGCCGGGGGTGGCGGCGGCGGCGGGGAGAGGGGGGGCGGCGGCAGGGCGATCCCTTCTTCGGCCACGCGAAGCTCTCCCGCGCGCGCTGGCTGCAGCCTCAGCGCTCCGCTCCATTGCCTGCCTGCGTGCCTGGCTGCTTCGCCCTCCCCCGCCGGAGGGAGGGAAGTCTGTCGAGGGACGTGGGCGGGCGAGGAAGGCAAAAGACGGAGCCAGAGGAGCCGGCTAGGGAAGCCAGGAGCCGAGCGGGGGAGCGAGCAGCAGCAGCAGCAGCAGCACATCCCGCCGCAAAATAAAACTCGCTATTTAACGCGCATTCGATAATGCGCACAATCGGAGGGATAGCGCGCCTCTACGCCCGATTTGCGCTCCCTCCTTGTAGAGGTAAATTTTTTAAAGCAAGGTGCCATCTTTTCCCCAATGCTGTTTAACATTTATATGAAACCGTTGGGAGAGATAATCCGGAGGCATGGGGCGGGGTGCTATCAGTATGCTGATGACACCCAAATATATTTCTCTATGCCTTCGACAACATCGTCAGCTAAGGATAGTGTGTCCCCTCTGAATGAATGCTTGGAGGCGGTAATGGGCTGGATGAGGAAAAACAAACTGAAGCTGAATCCAGACAAGACGGAGGTGCTTGCTGTCAAAGGCCGCAACCTGGGTTTGGAGGTGTGTCAACCGGTTCTGGATGGGGTTACACTCCCCCTGAAAGACTGTGTTCGCAGCTTGGGGGTGCTCCTGGATCCGTCGCTCCAAATGACAGCCCAGATAGATGCGACGGCCAGGAGTGCCTACTATCAGCTTCGGCTGATACACCAGCTGCGCCCCTTCCTAGAGTTGGAAGACCTAAAGATGGTAGTGCACGCGCTGGTAACTTCGAGGCTCGACTTCTGCAATGCGCTGTACATAGGGCTACCTTTGTGCCTAGTCCGGAAACTTCAACTAGTTCAAAATATGGCAGCCAGGTTGGTCACCGGTACATCTAGGAGTGACCATATTACGCCAGCTTTAAAATCGCTCCACTGGCTGCCAATTAGTTTCCGGGCGAAGTATAAAGTGTTGGTCATTACCTTTAAAGCCCTACATGGTTTGGGTCCAGGTTACCTGCGGGATCGCCTTCTCCCGTACAATCCGCCCCGCACGCTCAGGTCCTCTGGGAAGAACTTGCTGTGGTCGGCCAAGACTAGGCTGACAACTGTTACCCAGAGGACCTTCTCTTCTGCTGCTCCCAGACTGTGGAATGACCTGCCGGAGGAGACTCGTCAACTTAACAGTCTTTTAGAATTTAAGAAAGCTATAAAGACTGTTCTCTTCCAGCAGGCATATCCAGTGTAATTTTTAGAATGTTTTTAGGATGTTTTAGGATGTTTTAATGCAGTTTTAATAATATTTGTCATGTTTTAATTAGTTTTATGTATTTTATCATGTTGTTGTTCCCCGCCTCGATCTAGACGGAGAGGCGGGTAAGAAATAAATTGTTATTATTATTATTATTATTATTATTATTATTATTGAAAGAGCTTTAAACCTCTCTTGTAGAGGCAGCCTAAGTGTAAATAGCACCCAAAGCCCAGCACTGGGGGAGTGCTATGGGGCGTGCGGACATACTGAGAGCCGGAAATAAGTTCTGTTCCTTCCCCCCTTTCCTTTGTCACCTCAAGTTACCCCTTGCCAGAGACACCAGTGCACAAAGGAGCTGCTCCCCCATTGGAATCCCAGTCAAAGCTGACTTGCTGTGAGTTTCTTCTCCTCTCTTCCCAGGGTCAAGGCCCCTGGTAGCATAAAAAACAGGCCTCCGAAAGATTCATTTTTCTTTTCAAAACCAGGATTGGGGAATCCTGGAACACATCTGGGCGCATCTGTTCCATTATCAGCACCCAAAAGTCGGCCTGCAGAAGAGCTGTGGTTTTTTTAAAAAAAGCATAGTCAGATGCCTGGTGGCTCTTTTTCTTTTCTTTTTTTTTTAAAAAAGAAAAGTCAACCCATTGTATGCAATGCTTGACATTCTTGTTTATGTGTCATGGATGTTGTGCAGCAAATGGGCACCGCAAGGACCAAGTTTTAGTTTGGCAAAAGAGAAGCCTGTAAAGAGATTTGTGTTCTCTCGTCTCATTATTCCTGTTGGAAATATCTTCAGTCGCTCTCTCCGAAAACAGGAGTTGCCTGACAGCGAAACGGCCTCAGCCTTGTCTTCGTTTGTTTGAATAAACAAACTGAATACCTCCGACAGGGAACTGAAATAAAAGAACAGCCCAATGACAGTGGTAAGCAACAGGCGACGTCTAACTATTTTTAAACCTTTAGTTTCTCTACTTTAAAAGAGAAGCTCCTTGTTATTCTAACAAATTCTATGGGATGCAACTTCAAAGGCATAACAAACAAATCCATCCAATTTTCGAAAGACTGACTGCTGAGCCGAAGCTACCTCAAGTTTAGGCCCCAAAGAAGCATCAGGCACAAGATATGAACAATCATACACACTGTGCAGGAACAGGAAAATGGAACTTGGATTAGCACATTTCATGGAGGATAGATTTATCTGTCAATGGCTATTGGCCATGAGAGCTAAATGAATCTAGAGACGGGCTATAGAAAAGCTGTCTTATACCAGGTCTAAGCATGGCCACCCCTGAAGATCAGCACTTCGCCAACATCTTGGACAAGGTCACCTGTCCTAGCCCTCCTACCTGAGGTGCCTTGAATGGGCATGCCAGAGACCTGGAATCTTATGGAACTGGGACCTACCTATTGGGACATAGGAAGCTGTCTGCTACCTGGTCAGACAGCCTTGGTCCATTTAGCTCAATAGTCCTATACTGACCAGCAACCATTCTCTGGGGATTCAGGCAGGAGTCTTTTCTAGCCCTAGCTCAACATGACACTGTCTTATTGAGAGTCAGTCCATCTCAACCAGCATTGTTTCCTCTGATTGTGGCAGTGAGTCTCCAAGGTCTGCAGAGGTCACTCCCCATGTCCTCCCAGGGAATGATAGGTCTTTTCATATGCAAGGCCTGTGCTCTACCGCTGAATTATGGCTCTTCCCTGAGGAGGCGTGTACCTCTTTTAGGTACCAGATGTGGAGGAATGGATTGTTGCTACTCTGCCTGGCTTGTGGGCTTCCCGGAGATGTCTGGCTGGCCGCGGTTGGAATCAGGATGGTGGGCTAAATGGGCTCTTGGTTTGGTCCAGGAGGGATCATCTCATGTTGGTATTTAAAAGAATGATGGATAGGGGCAGAATGGGAAGCGGAAAAGGGATCTGGCCAGCTGCACAAAATCCAAATGGGTCAAGGCAGTGAAGAGCAGAATCAGAGAGATTGGACAACAGCTGCTGTCAGATAACTGACAGAATGTTCTGGAATGAAGGTTTGCCAGAGCTAGGAAGCTGGTATCAGATGCATAGTGAAACAGGGGGCCAAGCTGAGAACCACTCACAGATTCAGAAGGGTCTGGTGGAATCTTTATTGCTCGGCAATCTAGTTATGAACTGGGGAGTGGGGCAAAAAAACAGGATCCCCTCCAGTCATGGGCCTGCTACAGGCAGGAGAATGGGGGTTGGCACCTGTGTGGTGGTGGTTTGGGCCACTACTTCTGCTCGTGACAGAAAGCACAACTGATAAATGCTGAAGACAAAAGCGAATCCTCAGATATATTGATTAGAACTCTTGTGATTTGAAGAGGATCTCAAGGATGGAAATCCAGTGCTCAATGGATTGATGATATCACTGGCGTTGGGATGGGTGAACAAGCAAGTTTTGCATTTGCTCAGATTCTTCAGCCACCAACTCGAAGTTCAGCTTGCCTCGTATCCCACGTTCATCGATGCTCTTTTTTGCTTTTGTTCAAATGGGGAAAGTGTACATTTCGAAGGAGAACGATACTCCTTAAAAACACACACACACACACACACACACACACTGAAAATGGCCACTTTCTCCTATAGAGTAAGGCATGAAAATGCATATTTTTAAAAATGCATATTTTAAGAGTGCACAGTTTTTCAAGCATAAATGCAAATTTGGGAATTTGCAAGCATTTTCGGAGGACATGTTCTCCCATTCACATTTGGGGCTGCAGATGGGACATTTTTGCATGATTTGTGAACATAAGCAAAATTATTGTACATGTGGCATTTATATAACCCATTCCAAGCCTTGATAGTGCTTTGTTTTCTCAGTAATTACGGTTATCCCTGATTTGCACAATGTGGAGAGCGCCTAGGGGCTGCTGTGGCTTGCCTAAGGCTTCCTAGTAAGTCCATGGGATAGAAGCGAGATCGGAACCAGGGACTTCTTGAGTCACAAGCTTAGAGAGTGTAGGAGCACTACAGCAGTTCTTAGGTGAAAAACAATTTGCAGCTCGATCGTTTGGGCTGAAAGCCTGGGCCTCTGGTGGCTGCCCCTGGGAGTGAGGGGGCTACAACCAGAGTCCTGGACTGGCCAGTCCCTCCTGGAGCTCAGGCTGCCAAAGCACTCCTGGCCTTGTAGAAGGAAAAACGCCCTCGTCTCTGGGACGGCACTTGCTGAGCTCGGATGACGGGAGTATCATAATCAGTGCCACAAAGCCGAAGGTAAACAGAGGAGGGAAGCAGGGATTATCCTGGGTTTGTAGAACATAATCAAGTTCAAATTTACCCAGATGATGTGGAATATAATTGGGGATTTAGGCAAATCTATCGCTAATGGCTTCTTTTATATAACCTCTCTCTATAAAAATGAGATTAAGGGGAGAGTGAGGATTTGGCTCTATTAATTAAAGTCAAAAAGTGATTTGAGGGGCATTTGAAATGCCCCAAACATTACAGTGCTCAGTGGAAGTGCTGACATGGCCCCCAAGTCCCAACATTTCTGCAATCTTGTAAGTTTAAGAAGCCAGGTTTCCTGTCCTGTGAAAAAATGTCCGTCCGTGTTGCCCTAATGCATTTGGGAATAAATCACAACCCACCCATTAGTAGGCTGACCATATGAAAAGGAGGACAGGGCTCATGTAACTTTAACAGTTGTAGAGAAAAGGGAATTTCAGCCAGTGTCATTTCTATGCAATTAGTCCCTGGTGAAAGTCCCTCTTCATCACAACAGTTAAAGTTGCAAGCACTATACTAGAGTGACCATATACAAAAGAAGGCAGGGTCCCTGCAACTTTAATGTTGTGATGAAGAGGGAATTTCACCAGGAACTCATTGCATACAAATGACACTGGCTGAAATTCCCTTTTCTCTACAACTGTTAAAGTTACATGAGCCCTGTCCTCCTTTTCATATGGTCAGCCTATCCATTAGACCCTGTGCTATCCTATAACAACAGTACCATCTTTCAGCTGCAGCTCATGGAGAGGGGGTGATCTTGCCTTACTTGCCCCACCCCCGCTGTCTCCCTGGGACTTAAAGTATTGCCACATTTAGAAACAGGGATTTGGGCGTGCGGGTTCACTTCCTGTAAGCATTACGGCCACCATTCATGCAGTGAGGGAAAAGGGACAAAGGCTGTGGGTCAAGGCGGACATGTCACACAGAGGAGGGCCAGGATCTCTTCTCGATCAACCCCGAATGCAGGACACGGAAGAATGGACTCGAGTTACAGGAAGCCAGATTCCGGCTGGACATCAGGAAAAACTTCCTGATGGTTAGAGCAGTACGACAATGGAACCCATGACCTAGGGAGGTGGTGGGCTGTTCCACACTAGAGGCCTTCAAGAGGCAGCTGGACAGCCATCTGTCAGGGATACTTTAAAGTGGATTCCTCCATTGAGCAGGGAGTTGCACTCGATGGCCTTATAGGCCCCTTCCAACTCTACTATTCTATGGTTCTATGACTCTTTGTGCCCGACTGCTGTAGAGCGGTTGGGCGTGGGCCTGTCCTAGAGCTGGGTGGGTCTGCCTGGGCCCATGAGAGCCAGATGCAGGGGTGTCCAGTTAGGCTGACCAGATAAAATCCAGGTCAGGGCTCATGTCACTTTAACAGTTGTAGAGAAAAGGGAATTTCAGCCAGTGTCATTTGTATGCAATTAGTTCCTGGTGAAATTCCCTCTTCATCACAACAGTTAAAGGTGCAGGCACTATACTAGAGTGACCATATACAAAAGAAGGCAGGGCCCCTGCAACTTTAACTGCTGTGATGAAGAGGGAATTTCACCAGGAACTAATTGCATACAAATGACACTGGCTGAAATTCCCTTTGCTCTACAACTGTTAAAGTTACAGGAGCCCTGTCCTGGATTTTATCTGGTCATCCTATGTCCAGTCCAATGCCTCCACAGGCCCAGGCAGATTTTCGATACAATGCTAGCGGCATCTCTCCACAGGGAAACCAGCCGCTCCCACGCCTCTGCAAGTGTGCATGGAAGGAAGAAGGGCAGTGTGGCCTGGGTTGCACATGGGAAGCCAATGTGGAGGTGGTCCTTCTCTTCCAGAGGACCAAATATTTAGCAGGATGTATCAAGGAATGGGCTGTTGTCCCTGCTTTTGTGGGTGATGTCAACAGGCATTTCTAGAAGTGTCTACATCAGGGATCGACAACTTCCAGGAGTTGAGGGCGCAGTGCCCCCTTCCCCAAACTCACCAGGGGCTACATCCTCCCCCTGCTGAAATCGCCCCTGCCAGATTTATTGCTGCCAGGGCTGCAATGCCCCCCCCCCCCCACCGCTCCTGCTTGCAATGTGAGAAGGAAACAGGTCACACAAAGAGGGTGGCAAATTCAGTAGCATATGGAGGCAGCGGATCGCTGCAAAAAGAGCAACTCCCTCCCCCACGCGTGCATCCCATAGTCTGTGTGTTGCCCACTGCTGGCCAACAGGGTTGTGTCCCAGTGGTTCTTAAACTGTGGTGCAGAGACCAGGGATCCTTGCTGTCCTTTTAGGTGACCCCAAGGCCATGATGCAAAGAACAGAAAATGCTGAAGGGATGGAGAAGTCATTGGCATTTTTTTCTGCCACTTTTCAGCTTAAATTGGACTCTTGAAGTGACCTTCATCCCTGACCTAGGACTCTCTGCTTTGGCTGGCAGTCGCTCACTCAGGTCTTTCGCATCCCTGACCCCAGAAGTCCTTGTTTAAACTAGCAGGGATTGACGATAGGGTCTTGTACAAACAAAAGCTGCCCTTTCCCACTGAGCTGTGGATCCTCCCTGAAGAACTGAGAAACCAGAGAGCTGAGAAATGCCTCCATCTACCAAGACAGCAACAGGCTCTGGACTTGTGTTTGCCCATCGAGACGGGACTTGGAGCCCTCTGATAAAAAAAACCCTGCTGCTCTTTTGACTTAGCTCTCCAACCCTACCTGGAACAACTCCCTTTGTGTCCTCCGCCATGCAGCGAAGGACAGGAGAAACGTCCATGTAATACCTAGCTGTGTTCACGGTTCTCCCCCGTGAGTGCAGATATAACTTTGTTGGATCATGGCCATGGAGAAAAAAAATATGTGGTAATGGAGCTGCAATGCAGAGGAAGCCTTTCCAAACTTCCTCCCATCCAGTGGCCATTGGATAAGAGCATGGCTTGGTCTGCAAAGAATGCACCAGAAGAGGGTCCCATAAAATCTTCAGTCCCTGTATGGCGACACGTTCTCCACCACTCATTCACGTTTTCCAGGGGGGCACATGGAAGGGTCCATTGTGATGATTCAGCCCATCTGTATCCTGTTCTTCTTTCTCATAGGCATAGAGGCATGCGCAGCACATTTCATTAGGGTGTGCACCCAGGGATTATACTCAGTCATAAAGAATATTTTTTTAGTCATTTATTTATTAAACACTGTAGACCCTGACGCCCTACTTGCATTTGGCTTGCTTGTAACCATGGAAGGGCTGTTGCAGGTGTGTGTGGCGTGGAATGAGGAGACGCCCCTCAAGCCCTCGCATTGGTGGGACTTTTTGGTGACACCGGCTTTTTCATTCCTGCTGCCAGGAGCAATGATGCTCTCTTAGAGGCAGTGGTTCTTTGGCGCAGCAGTGGAGCAGCCGGAGGGCCGTTCCTCCTGTGTCTGGATCCCCCCTCAACCCCCCCCTTAATTCAGCACTTATTGCTTGAGACATTAGGGTGTGCCTGGGCACACCCAGCACACCCCTTGCGCACACCTATGCTCGTAGGCCTGGTGCTATCCCATCTTAGCTTTGCAGCAACCCCGTGATGTAGGTTTAGGTTAAGAAACTGACTGGCTGAAAGGAACTTAAGCTATGATAGTGGGGGACCTGATCCCAGTCCCCCCCCCAACATCCTATTCACTACCACTTCTCTAGCACACCATATTTTAAGGCAGGGGTAGGCAACTTTGGAGGGGGGGTCCAGGGGCCATTTTTTTTCTCCCCACATTGGTGCTCGGTAGCACTAAACTAAGCTTGTTCTCAAACTGAATTAGACCGTTTGAGTGATCCATAGTGCTGAAAGTGCCATTTTGGGGTGGTGGTGGTAATAATAATAATAATATAATATAATAATAATAATAATAATAATAATAATAATAATAAATGAATAAGGATGCTGAATGTAACCTCCATCACACCTAATCCCCCCCCCCCCCCGGTTTGCCTCCGTCTTTTTTTTTTTTAACCTCTGAGGCCAAAACACATCAAGCTTACGAACTCTTTCACCTGAAGAGCTGCTCTTTCGCTCCTAAGATCCTTCGCTCTTCCCCTCCGCCCCTCCCCTTCTCTTTCTCCCTCCAGTCAGGTCCTGGCAGATGAGCACTTCAACCAGATCGCCTTTCTGCTGGGCAAACATGAAATGACCCTTTAGTTTGGCTCTTTGGGGGCATCGAGGGAGTGCAATCCTGTCTCTGCTGAGGGTCAGGTGATGTATGATTTTTAAAAACACTTTGGAGCCTGGGATGCAAGGTTTGGGTTTTATATTGAGGCTTGGAGCCGGCTGCTGGGAGAGTTCGCTTTTCTCTGCCGGGACCTGATGCAATCCATTCAAGCCCCCAGTCCCTTTAAAACTACACAGAGGCTTAAGGGTGCATTAAATGCGCTTAGAGTGCACTAAATCGCTGGTGTGATGGAGAACCCTGGTGGAATGGCAGGAGATGGCAGAGCCACTCCAGGGGGTGGGGGGGGGAACACGTGTGTTGCCCACCCCTATGAAGGGGTCACAAAATCATTGCTCCTGAATAGGCATCTATTCCAAGCCTTGTACCCAAATCCACCATCCTCTCTTGGATCACCTCTGCGCAATTCACTCCTTCTCTGTGTGTGCGACAAGCAAATCACTGGTCTTGCTGCTGAAAGGTGTATAATATGCAGAGTAAGATGACTCCAGGCTAGATAAGAAAATCTGCTCTCCAATTTTCATGTATCATTCAGCTTCAAGGCAATATCATTTAACTGATAGCCCCTATTTCCAGCCCAGCCCGTAGAAGCTTTTCAAAGGGAGAAAACATTTTCTTTTTGTTTGTTGTTTTTGGCTGGCCGGGGGACTTGCAGGTTTTCTCTGTACGGACAGAATCATATTTCCCCCGAAGACCTCTCATTGATTCTCTCTGGTATGGCAATCTTGTTATACAAAAGCACCAAAAGCCAGTATGGCTTACAGGACAAACAGCCGGAGATGTATGGCTTTAATTGCCATTTTTGTTTCGCCGCTCACAATGGAATGAAAAGCGTTGGCCGCTTGCGGTTTTACTGCAAGTCGTTTAGAAGCAAAACAGGAGTCTTTCTATGCCTTTTCCCTCTGTTTAAAGGCCATTATATCTTGGAGGTTGGCCAATGATTTCCTACTCAGAGTTGCTCAAGAGAGATGGATTGGATACAGAAGGTGCCTCGGCGATGGAGAAATATTTGTTTCTGAAATATATCCACCCTTTGTTGCCTTTTATTTCTCCATGAATGAGCAACCGGAGTCAATGTTGCAATAATTCTGCAGATTGCTCACTGCCTTTCGATCGAAGGGAACCATTTGGGTGATTTATGAGTGGCTCTAATTCTGCTTCCCCCCCCCCCCAAATGACAATTCACGGGAACAGATTAGCTCATCTCGTTCATTCTCATATTGGGAGACAAATCCACACTCTTCCTTCCTCCAGGCAGCGGGTGCTTTGTACAAGCAGGCATGGAAGCAGTAAGTGGAAGTCCTTACAAGAAAGTATGCTATGCTGAAGCCATGCAATAATAATAATAATAATAATAATAATAATAATAATAATAATAATTTTATTTCTACACTGCCCCATACCCAAAGCTATCTGGGCTGTTTCAAACTAAAGCTCTCCGGGTTATCCCTTTGGGTCATGATGAGCAATGTTAGACTGTTTTAAATGTTTTAAATGTCAGCTGGTTTATGTTTATGTTTTTAAATTTTGTATATTGTCTTTTTAGTGTTCAATCTTTTAATTTTTGTAAACCGCCCAGAGAGCTTCGGCTATGGGGTGGTATATAAATGTAATAAATACACTACTACTACTACTACTACTACTAAACTGTTAAGGGAGAGCATAACAGAAACTTCCATTGCAAAGACAAACAAAAGGCCCAATCCACCAGGCAGCACAGAGGGCCCACAGCTGAGTGGCAGGTGTGTGAATTTTGGCTGCTATAATGTCGTTCCTAATGTTATATTATAGCATATTCTGACGAAGTTTAACGAAACAGGTTGAATACTGGAGTCCTGTAAAGATATTATATGCTGAAGTATATTGAAAAAGTATTACACAGAGGACACACGTTGGAACAGAATTATTATATTCTACTGAACTGTAATGTGTTTATGAGTGTAACTATGTATGTGGACCTATGTGCTTTAAAACATTTGGTTGAACTAATATATCAGGTGTGTGCATATATAAAAACACTGTGATTATATGATTACTTTGATGTATTAAGTGCTGACAAGTTTAATTGTGAACAGTGTGCTTTAACACTCCTGTGAATTGGATTATGAACACTTATGTGCATTTAATGAATTATAACAATGTGAGTACAGTTATGCACTGATAAATATAAATACAAATACTGTTAGATTTATCATTTTTGGTGGGCCTAATTGTATTTTGGGGGATTGGGTGCTAGGCACCTGTATCGGGTATAGTTATACAACCACTGCCTCCATTTTGTGGATAGCCTGTGGGAGGCCTCAGGTGTAACTCCTGGCCTCTTCAGTTAAAGCAGATCAGAGTCTAGGGAAAGCTGCTGTCACTGTTAAGAGCATCTGGCGCCCTCTGGATGCATTGGACTACAACTCCCATCATCCTCAGCTAGCATGGGAAATGGTCAGGGATTATTTATTTATTTATATACTACTGCACATCTAATCTGATTCCAAAGCGGTGAAGATAATGATTAAAGAAATAAAACATCATTAAAAATGTTGCTTTTAAAAACAGAGTACTGGTAAAAAATCAAACTGTTTCCATGAAGTGCCAGAAACAAGGCAGAGTTGGCACCTGCCTGACCTCCAATGGCAGGGAGTTCCATAAGAAGGGGGCCACCACACTGAAGGCTCTTCTGTGGGCAGACTCCAGTTGGGCCATAGGTCCTTGTGGAACCACCAGGAGCAGGCCCTCAGATGACCTCAGTGACCGGGCAGGTTGGTAAGGAAGAAGGTGCTCTCTCAGGTATCCTGGTCCCACGTTGTTTAGGGCTTTGTACACTAGTACCAAAACCTTAAACCTGGCCCAGTAGCAAAGAGGCAGCCAGTGCAGTTCCCTCAGCAAAGGAGTTGCATGCTGGAAAGGGGCAGCTCCGGACAACAACTGAGCTGCTGAATTCTGCACTTGCTCCAGCTTCTGGATCAGCCTTAAGGGCAGCCCCACATAGAGCACATTGCAGTAATCCAGTCTTGAGCTTACTAGCACCTGTACCACTGTGGCCAAGCTGTTCCTGTCTAGGAGAGGCTGTATCTGGTGAATCAACCAAAGCTGGCGAAAGGTACTTGGAGCCACCATGACCATTTGGGCCCCAGCGACAGCGATGGATCTAGGAGTACCCCAAACTTCAAATCTCATCTTTCAGAGGGAGTGAGACCCCGGCTGTTTCTACACCACTTGCGTGTAGAGGGAGGGAGGGGTGGTGATCCCAGAAGTACCTGCTTCCGGGATAGTCATTTGAATCCACATCATGGGTGCGGCATCTCAGCTTCCTCCCGGGCTGTTGCGGCCACCATTTTTTTAAAAAAAAAAAAACCTCGGGAAGAGCGCTCTTGTGCTCCATCGCTTAAGATAATTTTAAAAATAAAATAAATCATGCCGAAATTGCCCCCCTGCCATCCTGGGGATGGCAGACTTGCTCCCTCCCCTCCCCTGATGGGCACAGAGCAGCACAGTGCGGCTCTGTGCCCATTTCTGCTGCCGCGCTTACTCACGGGAAGATTTGGGATTCCCCAGGGATCTGTTATCCCAGGGAATACCCGTGCCCATCCAACCTGCCTCCGGGAGTCCCTGTGCGTGATGTGAATGCACAGGGACCAGCTGGGGACGATACCAGGCCAAAAGCCTGGTGTAGAAATGGCCCCCATCTTCAGTAGCTAAGGACAGAGGAAGAGCCCATCCAGAACCGTCAAGGAGCCTATCTGCCAGATCTGGGAACCACTCACCCCCACAGTGCCTGTCTTGCCAGATTCCGTTTCAGTTTATTGGCCCTTGTACGGTCCATCGCTGATCCAGGACACGCAGCATCTGGAAGGGCCCTGCTTGGGAAAAGCTGGGCTGAATGGAGCCATGTGCTCTCAGCCTGTCCTCCCATGCGCCAGCATCATGCCAGAGCCAGGTTGACATTTTGGAGCATGCCTCTGGATACCAGTTTCTGGGGAACATGGGCGTATCCCGCTGTGCTCATGCTATGCCTGTGGGCTTCCCAGAGGCATTTGGCTGGCCACTGAGTAAACAGACTGCTGGCGCTTGGTTTCATCCAGGGGGGCTCTTCCCTTGTCCCTACTAGGTAGGTAGCTGAAGTGGGGCACCCCACTCACAGTGGCCATTTTGAATATCTAGTGTGTGCTTCCTCCTGCCTGATCTCTTTCCAAGAATGTTCATTTGATTGACATTCCCCTTACTGATCAGGAAAATGGAATGTTTCTCTGATGTACTAAATTCCAGCAGAGCAATGTTTGCAAATCCCACATAATAGACTTTTATCGCACATACTAGGAAGTCTTTTTTTCTATCCTGCACAGATTTTTAATAGTCTCCAGGCAGTTTCAGAAGATTAACAGGAGTTGCCATAAAAGAGCTCCTTAAATTAAAAAAAGCGTTCATTTCAGCAGCCTTCTGCAAGCACCCCCCCCCCCACCGGAGTAAGACTAAACAGATGATGTTTTATATAGCTCCCCAAATACATTTCCCCCCTCTCCCTCCCCACTTTCTCTTTTAGTATTTCCAGTCCCATAATGTGGAAGTTTGCTTATTTGCATTTCAATGCGGGTTAACAAAAGCCATGGCATTTAACAGGCTGGGCTGACAGAAGACTACCTCATAAAAACACCTTGCCAGCACATTAATAAAGATGGCATCAAGCAGGTTAACTTCATGCCATTGGAGGTTACAAAAGAGTCACTCCAAAATTTTCAGTGGAGATCTGCATTTTATAATTAAAGGATATTTTCTCCATGCAGGGCTGAAAAGGGAGACATACACACAACCATCTCTATCGCTATCTCTATCTCTTCTTTCCATTATTTTATTTATTTATTTATTTATTTATTACATTTGTATACTGCCCCATAGCCAAAGCTATGGGGCAGTATACATCGCTGGTTTACATAGGATGGATGGTTTACATAGGATTAAAACAATTAAAAACAATATACAAAAATTAAAACAGCAAAAACATACAACATACACACAATACACACATACATTTAAAACCGCTACAACAGCCCCAAAAAGCTACAAAAACAAAAACAAACCCAGGTTCCTCAGATATTGCCAAATGCCTGAGAGAAGAGGAAAGTCTTGACCTGGCGCCGAAAAGATAACAATGTTGGCGCCAGGTGGGCCTCGTCAGGGAGATCGTTCCACAATTGGGGGGCCACCACAGAGAAGGCCCTCTCCCTTGTTGCTGACCTCCGAGCTTCCCTCGGAGTAGGCACTCAGAGGAGGGCCTTAGATGTTGAACGTAGCGTTCGGGTAGGTTCATGCTGGGAAAGGCGTTCCATCAGATATTGTGGTCCCAAGCTGTGTAAGGCTTTATAGGTTAAAACCAGCACCTTGAATTGGGTTCAGAAACATATAGGCAGCCAATGCAAGTGGGCCAGAGTAGGTCTTATCTGCTCGAAAATTCTGGTTCCAGTAATCAATCTGGCCGCTGCATTTTGCACAAGCTGCAGCTTCCGAACCACCTTCAAAGGCAGCCCCACATAGAGTGCATTGCATTAATCTAACTTGGAGGTTACCAGAGCATGGACAACTGAAGCCAGGTTATCCCTGTCCAGATAACCGAAGTTTGTAGAAGGCACTCCGTGCCACCGAGGCCACCTGAGCCTCAAGTGACAGAGATGGTTCTAGGAGAACCCCCAAGCTACGAACCTGCTCCTTCAAGGGGAGTGCAACCCCATCCAGAACAGTTTGAAGACCCTCCATCCAGTCAGTGGAACCACCCACTAACAGCGCCTCAATCTTGTCTGGATTGAGTTTCAGTTTATTAGCCCTCATCCAGTCCATTGTCGCAGCCAGGCACTGGTTCAGCACATCCACAGCCTCACCTGATGAAGATGAAAAGGAGAAGCGCACTGATGACAACGCACTCCAAAACTTCGGATGACTGCATTCAACAGTTTCATGTAGATGTTGAACAGCATGGGGGACAAGACTGACCCCTGCGGAACCCCATACTGGAGAATCCACGGGGCCGAGCAATGTTCCCCAAGCACCACCTTCTGGAGCCGACCCCCCAAGTAGGAGCGGAACCACTGCAATGCAGTGCCTCCCACTCCCAACTCGGCTAGTCATCCCAGAAGGATACCATGGTCGATGGTATCGAAAGCCACTGAGAGATCAAGGAGAATCAACAGAGTCACACTCCCCCTGTCCCTCTCCTGACATAGGTCATCATACAGGGCGACCAAGGCTGTTTCCGTACCAAACCCAGGCCTGAAACCTGACTGAAATGGATCCAGATAATCGGTCTCATCCAAGAGTGCCTGAAACTGGCTCGCAACCACCCGCTCCAGGACCTTGCCCAGGAATGGAACATTTGCTACTGGCCTGTAGTTATTAAGATTTTCAGGGTCCAAGGAAGATTTCTTTAGGCGTGGTCTCACTGCCGCCTCTTTCAGGAGGCCTGGGACCACTCCCTCTTGCAAAGAGGCATTAATCACTTCCCTGGCCCAGCCAGTTGTTCCATCCCTGCTAGCTTTTATTAGCCAAGAGAGGCAAGGATCCAATATGGAAGTGGTTGCACGAACCTGTCCAAGCACCTTGTCCACGTCCTCGAGCTGTAGCAACTGAAACTCATCCAAGAAAACAGGACAAGTCTGCGCTCTGGATACCTCAATTAATTCACCTGCTATAACACTGGAGTCTAAGTCCTGACAGATGCCAAAGATTTTATTCTGGAAGTGCCCAGCAAATGTATTACAGCGGGCCTCAGATGGTTCTACCATGTCCTTGGGGCCGGCATGTAAAAGCCCCCGGACAACTCTGAAAAGCTCCGCTGGGCGGCAAGTTGGTGATTGAATAGTGGCAGCAAAGTATTGTTTTTTTGCTGCCCTCACTGCCCCTGAATACAGCTTACCATAGGCACTTATCAGTGTTTGATTGGCCACAATGTAGCAATGAGATTTAACTAATGATCTTAAACTTATGCTGATGAGTCTTCCATTTCTGCAATGCCTATGACAGCTTTGCCATAGGGAGGAGTCGTAGAAGCGCATGTGGCTGGGGTGGCTTCTTGCGTCCATTTTCTAGGTAGAGTTGAACATATGTTGCTTTATACTGAGTCAGAGCATTGGTCCATCTAGCCCAGTGTTCTCCAGGGTCTCAGGCAGAGAGAGGGGACTTCCCTGCCATGTGCTTACCTCATTTTTTGAACTAGGGATACTGAGGATTGAACCTGGGGCCCTCTAGGTACAGAGCACATGGAATCATTGAGAGCTATGTCATTTCATTTCATTTCTATACCGCCCAATAGCCAAAGCTCTCTGGATGGTTTACACAGATCAAAACATTGAAAAATACAGCCTTATGCTTCAATAGAGCTACAAAATTATAAACAAACAGAGCAGACACACGTATCCAAACAATACGAGAGCAGTGTGGTGGATTATGTACGCCACCTTGGGTTCCTTGAGGAGGAAAAAAGGCAGGATATAAATGCATGACCACATTAAAAACCTATCATATGTTGCCAAATGCCTGGGAGGAGAGGAAGGTCTTGATAACAATGTTGGCACCAGGTGGGTCTCATTGGGGAGATTGCTCCATAACCACTGGGCAAACCTTCCCCCTTGTTGCCACCCTCAGAGCCTCCCTCGGAGGAGGCACCTAGAGGAGGGCCTTGGGCGATGAGCATAGGGTACGGGTAGGTTCATGCTGGGAGAGGGGCTTCATCAGGTATTGCAGTCCCCAGCCATGTAAGGCCTTATAGATAAACACCTTAAACTGGGCTTGGAAACGTACAGGCAGCCAGTTCAAGTGTGTGTGTGTGTGGGGGGGGGGGAGGGCAGAATCGGTGTTATGTGTTCGGATCCTCTTGTCCCTCTTGTCAATCTGCTGCTTCCCACCTTTTGCAAAGAACAGACAACCCCTGACATCCTTGGCATCAGTGGGATAAAAAAAAAGAAGTAAGACGCTAAAGGGCTTTATTACAAATAAGTTCTAATCATGGATGTTAGAACTGTAACTCAAATTTGCAAATGGGGACAGTATAGATTTAAATAAAATTAATAAAAAAATAAAAATAAACATGGGGGGGGGGATAGGTTTGTGTCCCCCAGCTTCTAGTTTTCTGCTCAGAAGAACTAAACAACACACGGAGGTTAAACGAGAACATCAGAAGAGCCACGCTGGATCAGACCAAGGGTCCATCTAGTCCAGCATTCTGTTCACACTGTGGCTGACCAGCTGCCTGCCTGTGGGAAACCACAGGTTGGGGGATGCAATCCCATTCTCCCTCCCCCCCCCCCAATCTATTGAGTATCCTCACATTTAAGTTGGTTTGCACAGAGCTATAGTAATGTGTGAATGTGACAAATGGGGAGAGTTGTTACGAAGCCAACACATGTTCACTCAGAGGCAATCCAGTTCTGCGAGGCATGCAGAAAAAAGAAGGACCCTAACCTCACACCAGTGATTAACAGCCATGAGGAAAAGCCATGAGGGAAACTAAGGTGCAAACATGAGAAGAGATCTACGGAGGCAGCCAGCAGCACAGCTCCTGACAGGACACTCAGATGGGTGATGATATTGTGTTGGGTTTTGGTCCAGGGTTTCCCATCACTCAGCCACAGTTCAAAACAGATTCCTATCATTACGTGAGCATCTCAGTCATAAAATATTGTCCCTCACCCACCCACCCACCCCCCAAATTGGGTGAGGCAGCAGAAACTTTGGCAGTTATTTCTGGCATTCAAAGATAAAGGCTGTTTTGCAAAGGGCATCATTCCAGCTTAGCTGGCAAAAAATGTGGGCCATTTGTGAAATTAATCCATGAAGCATAATTAGCTTCATATATTTCCCCTTGAAATGGTAATAAATGTTAATCAAATCTCGAGCTTCCTTTTGACAAGCCCCACACCCACATGGCTCTGCAAAAAGCCTTTTCGGGGATTAAAGGTGAGCAGAAGTTATTTAGAAAGGGAAAATAAAAGCATGGAAGTATCTCTAAATGCTGGATATATATATATATATATATATATATATATATATATATAGGTAAGCCCAGAAGTAGATAATTATTCTGCAGCAGGCTTATCCAGGACTTGCCTTCCAATCTGTATCTTTGCTCACTTTGAATTGGCCCCATATCTCATGTTTTTCAAATTTGCTGTGTTTAGCACACCTTTTCTGCACTTGAGGTCTGTGTGCTGGAACTGAGCGAAGCCCCTTGCAGATGATCATTCAGGTTGTGTGTGTGTGTGTGTGTGTGTGGGCATTGCAGCATCACATTGATCTCTAGCTTCATCTTGCATGCATTGAATGTTGAGCTGAGGCTGCACCAGCTGTGCTCTCCAGATGTGTTGGACTGTAGCTCTCATAATTCCCAGGCATTTCTACACTGGCCTTTTGACCCGGGGTCATCCCTGGGTACTCCGAGTACATCCTGGAGGCAGGGGGGATGGGAACGGGTTTCCCCAGGGATGAAGAAACCCTGGGAAAACCCAATGATTTGAGGGGTCTCGGGGCCGTCCCGAGACCGCAGAAGGTGTGGGTACCCATCCCGCCTGGTGCCCGCTTACTTGGAGAAAGCATGGTACTTGAAATGGGCACGGAGCCATGCAGCGCGGCTCTGGGCCTGGGGGGGAAGCAAGTCCTCCATCCCCAGGAT
Source organism: Anniella stebbinsi (assembly GCA_029215795.1). Classification (NCBI taxonomy): domain Eukaryota; kingdom Metazoa; phylum Chordata; class Lepidosauria; order Squamata; family Anniellidae; genus Anniella; species Anniella stebbinsi. The sequence continues at coordinate 370,722,104 of JARDYH010000001.1, forward strand.
GGCGGGGGTGGGGCATGTACGCATGCGCGTGGGTGTGTGTGTGTTCTTTACCTTCTCTGCCGTGCTCTGCTCCTTTAAGTGTAAAAAAATGGCACCTGCAACGAGCGTGACGTTCAGGATGTCACACTTCCACTGTGGATGCCCAGGGACAATCCCGGAAGCAGGTATGTCCAGGATCATCCCCCCCTCTACACCCGTCGGTGTGGTAAAGGCCCATAATGAGCTAGAAACAGAACAGGGGCAGGATGCATGCCCAGTTGGTCAACAGAAACTGGTACACAGAATCCTAGAATAGTAGAGTTGGAAGGTGCCTATAAGGTCATCGAGTCCAACCCCGTGCTCAGTGTAGGGGAGCTCCAGGATAACTTAAGAACAATTTTCCGTAACTTGGTGCTCTCCAGATGTGTCAGCCTGCAACTCCCAGAATTCCCAGCGGCATGACCAATGGCTGTATCTTGCTTGCTGGGAATGATGGAAGTGGTAGTCCAATACATCTGGAAAGCACCAGGTCGGGAAGGCCAGTGTACGGAGCCGATTGTAAGCCCGCACAAAATCTGGAAGCAGAAGCCTGGTAAATTGTGGGATAAAAGGCCTGGTGTGGTGAAGCCCTGTGTCTTCCTTTTCTGTCATGAGACTAATTCCTGTGGGTAGCGTTCCTCTCACTTTCAGGACTTCTTCCTCTGAACAGCATTCCTCTCTCTCAGTTCCACCAGCATTGATAGAAAGGGCTTCAAGTTGTCAGGCTGCATATCTGTCATGGAATTCCACTATGTCACATTGCATTCTGGGGCATGTACCAAGGTGTGAAACTGGACTACAGGACATAGCTCCAAAGTCTAGGTGTTTTACAGAATAATATCAGCAAAAGACAGTCTCCTGTCCTAAAGAGTGAGGTAGAGGGTTGCAGCAGAGATGGAAGATGCAGAGGTACATTGGGGTTGTGGTTGTGGTCTCAGACCCCCTAGCATACCCTTTTTGTGTTAAAAAAAAACCCTTGGAACTCCAGTTGATGAAATCCTAAGACACACAGCCCTCTTTCTCCAGTTTATATCCTGTCCTCCTCTATGAACTCTTGAAAAAGTAGGAGCGATTTTGGCACTAACTAGTTTAAAGAACTTGTATCAGCTTTTTCCTTTCTAGGCTCTGGCAGTTATTGTTCCCAAAGTGGCCATTCAGTTAAAGAAAAAGCAATTTCCAGTTCTCTGCTGATCAGAGAGAGAGAGGGGTGGTGGTGGAAGAGAGAAGGAGGGAGATTCCCCCCTGCACTACTTATTTACTCTGTGAGATCAGAAGGATTTCTTGTTCTATTTTCACATTGAGACTTAAGCTGTTTTTAATTTGTAATGTGACTATAAAACCCATGGAGGGCAGGATTATCATTAGTATTCGACACCCCTCTCTTGCACTTCTGCTCTGCATTAACAGCGACCACAAAGGCCCATAAAGAACATATTTATCTATTTATTGGATTTGTACCCTGCTTTTATATACTAAAAACTAGGGATGTGTATTGTATCATTCCGATGTCCAATAACGAACCGATAAGGTCGTTATCGGACATCCGATTAACGATAACGATATATACTCCTGGATGCCCTGTCTGATCGGATCTGAAACCCATATGTCCAATAACTATCGGACATATCGGATATTTGGACCACCATTTTAGGGCCGGCTCTCCCTCCCCCCACTCGCGCTCCTTACCTGCAGCCTTCCCCGCTACTGTCCGCTGCTGCTTTGGACTACTGAGAACTAGGCTTTGCGGCCTAGTTCTCAGTAAAGCGATGACGTGTTAGGTGAGGACATCACCCGGAGCGTCATCGCTCTACTGAGAACTAGGCCGCAAAGCCTAGTTCTCAGTAGTCCGGAGCAGCGGATGGCAGTGGGGAAGGCCGCAGGTAAGTGGGGACCCCTCCCTTCCTCCCCCCCACTCGCGTTCCTGGGCTGCGGCCTTCCCTGCTGCCATCCGCTGCCCTCCACTGCTTCCAGACTACTGAGAACTAGGCTTTGCAGCCTAGTTCTCAGTAGAGCGACGATGCGCTGGGTGATGATGTCATCCGGAGCGTCGTCGCTCTACTGAGAACTAGGCCGCTGTACTGAGAACTAGTCCGGAGCAGCGGAGGGCAGCGGGGAAGGTCACAGGTAAGTGGGGACCCCTGGGGACCCCTCCCTCCACTCCCCCACTCTCACTCCTTACCTGCAGCCTTCCCCTCCGCTGCTGCTGGTCTGTAGTACTGCTAAACAGGCTTTCCGGCCTGTTTGTCAGTATAAAGCTGCACCGAGTAGTACAGCGGCTAAGAGCCTCCGTAGTACAGCGGCTAAGAGACTGAGCTGTAAGAACATAAGAAGAGCCTTGCTGGATCAGACCAAGGGTCCATCTAGTCCAGCATTCTGTTGACCAGAGACCCATAAGTAGGTCATGGTGCAACAGCGCCCTCCCACCCATGTCCCCCAGCAACTGCCTCTGCTACTGGAGGGAGCGCACAGCCATCGGGACTAGTAGCCATTGATAGTCTTCTCCCTCATGAACTAGATGGACTCTCATTTTGATCCTGCAGGGCTCATCTTCCATTCTGATTCCATGTGGGCTGAGGGGTTCCTGGTAGGGGTGTGCACGGACCCCCCGGATCGGATCGGGACCCGGATCGGGACATCCAATTGCAATGCAAGTCTATGAGGAAAAAATGGCGACAGGTGGGTGAGGGGGGGGCCTAACTCCCTCCCCCCCGGGGCCGTCCGCTGTGGATGGCCCCGGCAGGTAAGCCCCCTCCCCCGCGCTCCCTACCCCCCCTGGGGCCGTCCGCTTCCATCCGCAGGCACCCACGGGCGCCCGCGGATAGAAGCGGACGGCTCCGGGGGGGATAAGCCCCCTTCCCCGCCCCTCCTCACCTTTCCAGGCCGTTCCCTACCGTCCGGTGCCGGCGGCTACCGCCAGCCGGCTTTGCGGCTTGCTCTAGAGTAGCGCGCCGGGTGATCACCCGTCGCGCCACCCTGGAGCAGGCCGCGGAGCCCGCTGGTAGTAGCCGCCGGCGCCGGACGGGAGCGGACGGGCCGGAAAGGTAAGGACCCCCTCCTCCCCTCCGCGCGCCCCCTCCTCCCCTCCGCGCGCCCCCTGCTTACCTTCTCGGCCCATCCGCTCCCGTCCGGCGCTGGCGGCTACTACCAGCGGGCTCCGCGGCCTGCTCTAGAGTAGGGCGCCGGGTGATGACATCACCCGGCGCGCCACCCTGGAGCAGGCCGCGAAGCCTGCTGGTAGTAGCCGCTGGCGCTGGACGGGAGCGGACGTCCCTCAAAGGTAAGCGCCCCCCTCCCCCCCCCGCTGTCCACTTTCATCGGCGGGCGCCCGCTGGCGCCCACCAATGGAAGCGGCGGTGGGCGCCAGTGGGCGCCCGCCGATCTGCCGATCCGCTGAACCGTTTCGGAGCCTTTTCGGATCGGTTCGGACTGGATCGGCCGATCCAGCTGTTGGATCGGAAATCGGATAATTTATCCGATTTCCCACTGGACCGGACTCGGATCGTGGATCGGGTCCGATCCAGTGCACATCCCTAGTTCCTGGAAGAAAAAGCCCTCTCCCATGCATGGGCCCATGTTACCTTTTCAGCCTTTTAATTTGCCTAGCTTTTAGGTAGCTTGATATAAGAACAAAAGAGCCCTGCTGGATCAGACCAAGGTTCCATCTAGTCCAGCACTCTGTTCACACAGTGGCCAATGAGCTGTCAACCAGGGAACCACAAGCAGGACATGTTTCAACAGCACCCTCCCACCCACGTTCCCCAGCAGTATCCCGTACTGCCTTGGATACTGGAACTATGTATCAGGAAGTCCCTGATTCAAATCTCCCCTGTGCCACAAGCTCATGAGGTAGCGCTAGCCAAACCTCCAACTGTAAAAGGAAGGCAGTGATAGTTGTGGGTTGTAAAGGCTGTTGCAAGGATTGCAATGGCTGCACACCTTTGAAAACTCTCTGTGGTACTATACAAATGAACAACAACAATCAGAGGTTTGGTCCACTCTGCTGAAACGCTGTGCTGGAATGGATACTTCTAGTACAGAAGCAGGGTATAAATAAAGACTAAAATAATGGATATTGTTATATCTTTTATTTTATTCTTTATGTTTTAATATAAGCTGGTATCTAAATCTAAGATGACAATATGAACCCTGCTGGATCAGAACACAAAGCTCCATCTAGACCAGTGCCCTGTTTCCAAGCAGGGCAGGACGCTTCGCCCTGGCCTTTGACAAACTTCTGGCCAGTTCAGTCAAGTCGAAGGGTAAGCAGCACACAGGATCTGAACAAAACTGGCCAGATGGTAGATTCACATGATGACTGTGAGTTCTCAGTCTTGTGGTTGTGACCCTGCGGTTTTGAGAATTCACTGGAAACCGTTGCGTAGTCTTTTTCTGTCCCATTCCTCCAAGTCTGAACAACAGCAACGACAACAAATAAGGTATTTATTTTATTCCGTTCACTGCCTTTCAGCTCCAGATCACAAAAGCATGGCTGGCCCTCTATTCTATTTTGATGAATATCTCCGAGTCTTTCATTACTACTTATCGAAGAGCAATATCTGAAAAACGTAGCAAGGCTGTAGGGAAAACATCCAGAGCTTTGTCTTTTCCTTTCCGCCAAATGTTTCTGCTTTGTGTATTTTTGTGGTCTTTTGTTCTTAAGTGCCTTCCTGACGGAATCCAGTGATACTAAATTAGCATAGTTTGAATATGAATGCGGGGTCTGTAATAAAGCTTCACTTCTCCCTGAATTTTAATTCAAAGGCACTTCCTTGAAATACTATTCATACCCATAATCAGGCATTTGATCACTGGCACGCTCCTATGGATCGACAATAGGACTACGAACAAAGCAGAAAAGCAGAGTAGAAAAACTTCTAGGACCTACCCATGCATGCAGCAGCAGCAGCTGCCTAAGCCTGTGTACTCAGAAGAAAGCCCCACGGTATCAAGGGGGCTTACTCCTGAGGAAGGATGGCCTGGATTGCAGGTCAAAGTCAAACACAGCACCACGATGGATTCCACACTGAGGGCCCCTTCTGATGCTAGCTTCATGGCATAGGCTCCTTCCCATGCTGTGGCTTCTCCTATGCTAGGAACATAGGTACTTAGGAACCTGACTGAGACTGAGTCCATCTCAACACTGGCCCTTTCTACACCTAAGGGTATAGAGGGAGGGAGGAGGATCGTGGATTTACCTGCTTCTGCAATCCTCCCCCAGCGTCTAAACAGACGCACGATGCCCCGGAAGGGAAGAGGGACGTCACACCTAGGGTGACCATATTTTGGAAACCAAAAAGGAGGACAACATAGTTGGCCCCCAAGGGGGCTTCCCCACCAACATGTCTGCCCCCCAGGGGGCATGTCCAGTACCAAGGGGGGGCCCCTCCTGAACATAGTCTTGGGCACATGTCTGATTTTACAGCACACAATTAAGACAAATCCGTTCTACATACAAGTGAGATATCCAAGGGCTGAAACTGCTCAAGGTGCAAGGCCCCAAAGAGGAGGTTTGATAACCTGAGTTTGAAGGGTATGGCTCCAGTGTGTGTGTTTAATTTTAAATCCTCAAACTTTAAAAACTCAATGGATGAACAGATCTGCTTCAAATCTGGAACGGCTAAAGTCCTACCTAGGGGCTATCATGATGCCAAGTTTCATCACAGTAACTTTAAAAATGACAATCTTTATAAAAGTTAATTTTAAAACCTCAATTTTTTAAAAAATCCTAAAAATCAACGGATGAACAGATCTGCTTCAAATTTGGCATGGCTAAAGCCCTACCTAATGGCTATCATTATGCTAAGTTTCATCACTGTATCTTTACAAATGATGGAGCTGTAAGCATTTTTGTTAATTCCCATTGACTATAATGTAGAGCTGCCCTTTGGGTCGGGGGAGGATGGGGAAAATATGGATTTTTCTTCAAATTTCATAATCCCCCCCCACCCCCCTTTCCCGGATTTGTTACCAAAAATCCTGACATGTCCTGGTTTTTCCTGACATATGGGCACCCTCTCACACCCACCATTTAAAAAAAGAAAAAAAAAGAAACCAGAGCTGGGAGTGCATTTGCATTCCTCCGAAAATGTAAGTTCAAAAAAACATAACAAAAAAAGCCCTGACCCTGCTCCCCCCAACCCCTGATGCCCCTGAACTTCCCATGGACTGGTTCCTTCCTTCTTGCTGACCCCCGCTACTCTCGGTGAGGAGGGAAGAAGCTGGGACGGGCACCCACACCACCCGCGGTCCTTAGGATTGTCCCGGGACCATGGGCAAAATCAGGATAAACGAGATCTCAGTTATCCTGCAGAAATGGAGGGGTCGTACCTGCCTGGTCCCGGCATCCCCTGTGCATCGTTTGGATGCACAGGGATGATCCAGGGACAACCCTGGGAAAAATCCCCGGTGTAGACATGGCCCTGACTGGCAGCCACGGTTTCGGGCAGGGGTCTTTCCTCACCTAGCTGGAGATGCCAGGGATTGAACGTGGAGCCTTTTGCATGCCCAGAGTGTGCCCCTACACTGAGCCTCCCCCTCCCCCCTCCAGTGTCCCCCAGTTTGTTGGAGGCTCCCACACTATAACAAAAAGTCAGCATGGACCCAGTGTTTGGTCATGCAAAGCGCTTTGCCTACCAAGCAAGCTGTCCGTGCCAAAAGGCTAGATGGGCATAGAGTAAGCCTTGCTGTTAGGCAATTAGTAGCCAACAGCCTAGAATTGGAAGGTGCTGCTGGGAGGGAAGCTCACGCAGGGACCTTGTCGGTGGGTTGTAGACCATCCACTGCCAGATAATGGGACTGGGTTTTAGCATCTCTGCCATGTTGTCCTTGATAGTTGCTGTGGGGAGAATTCAGTTCAGTTGCCTCTCTCCATAGGGGTGAATAGCTGCCTAGATCTCTGTTGGTTGCCAGGGATGGGGTCTGGTTTTGCCATCTCTCCAGGAGTCATTGTGGCAGGGATTGGCAACATTAAGTGCAACCCTCATCAGCCTTACTACTGCTCCTGTGTCACTGAAATTTGCTGGCGGCATTTTGCTGGCAACATTTGGTGGCAAACTGCTGCAGACTCAGAAGGGCCAACTCAAGTGAGAGATGGGCCCCTTCTGAGTCACTTTAGAGTGTTCCACCAAAACTCAGCAGCAAGCTGCTGATTTCCTCCCCCTGCCGCTGTGCTACCATGAGCAGGAGTGCAGTCCCCAGGGGGTTGGAAATTGGTCCCCAGATTCCCCAACGTTGTGCACAACTGAGCTATGGGAACAGAATAAGAGCCCTGCTGGATCACACTGAGGGTCCATCTAGTCCAGCACTCTGTTCACACAGTGGCCAAAGAGCTGCCGACCAGGGACCAACAAGCAGGACATCAGTCAAACAGCACCCTCCCACCCATGTTCTCCGGCAACTGGGGCACACAGGGTTACTGCCTCTGAGACTGGAGTTAGCACATAACCATCAGGGCTAGTAGCCACGGATAGCCTTCTCCTCCAGGAATTTATCCAACCCCCTTTGAAAGCCATCCAAAACTGGTGGCCATCCCTACATCTTGTGGTAGTGAATTCCATAATTTAACTATGTGCTGTGTGAAGAAGGACTTCCTGTTATTTGTCCTGAATCTCCCACCCACCTGCTTCATGGGGTGACACTGTTGGGTTCTAGTATTGTGGGAGAGGGAGAAAATTGTCTCCTTCACCACATTCTCCACACCAGGCATGATTTTGTACATCTTTATCATGTCTCCCCTCAGCCTCCTTTTTTCCAAGCTAAACAATCCCAGCTGTTGTAACCTTCTCTCATAGGGGAGATGCTCCAACCCCTACATCTTGTGGTAGTGAATTCCATGAGTTAACTAGGTCACTTTCTACACCAGGCATTTTGCCTGGGATAGCCCCTGGGTGCTCCCTGTGAGTCCAAATGGGAATCCCAGGGGAGGGGGGGGTTGGCCACGGAAATTTCCAGGGATAAGGTAACCCTGAAAAATCCTGAATCTTTCCGTGGTCCTGGGAAGTTCCCGGGACCGTGGAAGATGTGGCCGCCTGCCCTGGATGCTGCCGCACTTACGTGTGAGTAAGCGCAGCAGCAAACTGGGCATGGAGCCACACCGCGTAGCTCCATGCCCAGCAGGGGAGGAGGCCGCATCAGTTTGTCCACCTCCGGGAGGGCAGGGAGGCAGGTGGGGACCCGGTTGCGTAGTTGTTTTTTTTTTTAAAAAAAACTTACCAGGAGCGCTCGTGCGTGAGGTTCGGGGCCCCAGAATACAAAATGGTGGGCGCAATGTGCTCATTGCACCCAGGAGGAAGCGGAACTTCCGATCCTGGAAGCAGGTACTTCCGGGATCACCCACCCTGCACCCTCTACAACCATATGGTGCAGAAAGGGCCTAAGTGCTGTGTGAAGGACTCTTTCCTTTTATCTGTCCTGATTCTCCCACCGATCAGCTTCATGGGATGACCCCACTGGATTCTAGTATTATGGGAGAGGGAGAAAAAATGTCTCCCTATCCACATTCTCCACATCAGGTATAATTTTGTACACCTTTTTTCCAAGCGAAACAGTCTTAGCTGTTGTAACCTTCCCTCATAGGGGAGATGCTCCAGCCCCTTAATAATTTTAGTTGCCCTTTTCTGCCCTTTTTCCAGCTCTACAATATCTGTTTTTGAGGTGTGGTGACCAGAAGTATTCGAAGTGTGGCCGCACCGTAGATTTGTATGAAGGCAGTATGATATTCGCAGTTTTGGTCTCAATTCCTTTTCTAATAATGCCTAACATGGAGTTTGGCTTCTTTACGTGACTGCACACTGTGTTGATATTTTCATTGAGCTGTCCACCACAACCCCAAGATCGCTTTCATGGTTGGTCACTGTAAGCTCAGATCCCATCAGCTTATTCTTGAAGTTGGGATTTTTTGCCCCAACATGCATCACCTGACACTTGCTTCCATTGAACCGCATCCGCCATTTGGATGCCCCCTCTCCCAGCTTGGCGAGATCCCTTTGGAGCGCTTCACAATCCCTTTGTGTTTTAACCACCTTACATCTCCCCATAGGAGTGAAAGGGTACCTAGAACCCCAGCCATTCACTTTCAGGGATGGGGCCTGATATTGCCATTTCTGAAGCATCATCCTCAAGAGCAGCCATGGGAAGAATTCAGTTCAATTGGTTCACTCCATAGAAGTGAATGGCTACCGTTCACTTATGGGGGAGAAAGCATAAAGATGAATATTAGGGACTGCAGGCCTAGATGCCAGAGAACTGAAAGAGTGATTTTTATTCCTTCTGCAAAACTATGCATCATCAGTGATGAAGAGAAATGCAACACCCGAGCAAGGCAGTTTCTTGCCAGTGCGATCGCAAATCAAGGTTTGATGCTGATCCAAGAGGCTTGATTTCAGGAGAGGGATTTTGAAGGATTTGGGGCTTCTGGGAAGTGAAGTGCCTTTGTCGCAGTGAGGGAGGGGAGAGATTAACCAGTTGGGGAAGACGTGAAGTGAAGGGACTGAAGGAAGGCAAAGCAAGTCAAGTCAAAGGAGAGCCCAGTGCGGAGCAAGATCCAGCAGTTCAAACACCCTTCACACCAACACACCCAAGAGACTACAAGCAGAGTCCAGCACTCCCCATCCTCACCCCACCCCCCAGCAACAGATCCTCATGCTGCATGGGTAGCTGCTTCTAAATTTCCCCTGGGCTGCTCCTGGAAATGGACAGGTAGGACTTAGGGGGCCTGTTCTGCCCATGATGCTAGGGTGACCAGATAAAATCCAGGTCAGGGCTCATGTAACTTTAACAGTTGTAGAGAAAAGGGAATTTCAACCAGTGTCATTTGTATACAATTAGTTCCTGGTGATATTCCCTCTTCATCAAAACAGTTAAAGTTGCAGGGACCCTGCCTTCTTTTGTATCTGGTCACTCTAATATAGTGCCTGCAACTTTAACTGTTGTGATGAAGAGGGAATTTCACCAGGAACTCATTGCATACAAATGACACTGACTGAAATTCCCTTTTCTCTACAACTGTTAAAGTTACATGAGCCCTGACCTGGATTTTATCTGGTCAGCCTACATGATGCTTGTTAAGAGAACTTCTCTGGAAGTCCTTTGGGTAGTGCAGCTGTGCCCCACCTGGTGCCCTCCGGATGGGGTCGTGGGTCCCAACGCAAGTCTCTTGGGGTTGAGTCTTGACGGAAATGAGCATCCACAGAGAGGGAGGGGAGAGAAACAAAGAATGAAAGAGAGGGAGGGAGGGAGGGAGGGAGGGAGAGGCAGGCCAGCAGGTCATGAGCTTGCAAACAGAGGTACAACGCTCAGAAGAATGAGAGTTTCCTGAGAGAGTGGTAGCAGCATCTTGGCGAGATGGAGTAACATCAAACACAGTTCCCAGAGGATCCTGTTTCTACAATGATAGAATGCTATTGGCATGGAGTCTTCCTCATCCCTGCCATTTGTCCTCTGATCAAGGCTCTCTGAGTTCCGCCTCAAAGCTCAGATTGCCTGGCTCCCATTTCAGATTGTGATCTGTTTTCGTTGGAGTGGGAAAAGCAGTTTTTGAGAGGGCCCACTCAAATGGCCACTTTTCTGCCATGGACTAAAACATGTGCTGTTGGGTGTGAAAAATGCACAATTTTAAAAAAGTTCAGGGTTTTTCCAGAAAAATGCTCTTGTGTTTGTGTGAACAGGACAAATCTGAATAAAAAATATGAAGCAAAGGAAATTCTCATAGATCCCTACCTGCCAGCAGACACCTGTCAGGATTTGTCCGAAAGAAGCCTGTAATTTTGCAGCTCTTTCTCTCTGTTCGTTAAGGCTTATGGGCATCCCTCTACAGACCAGTTGAGGCTGGTGGCTCCAGTGTCAGAGGGGCGGTGAATCCTTATGCGAGCTCCACTGATGCACCCCATTCGAGAAACAAGGATTTCCACTCCTGTCTTGTTGTTCCCTGAAGTGCTAAAACATCAGTCTTAAAGGGACTGCACTGGCTGCCTATACACTTCCAGTCGGAATTCAAGGTGTTGGTAATGACATTTACAGCTCTAAACAGCTTGGGACCCTGATAATCAAGGAAGCGCCTCTCCCAATATATGCCTGCCTGAGAATTTAGATCTATTGGGTGAGCCCTCCTCTGCGTCCCACCAACATGAGACATAAGCTATGGTGGGACATGGGAGAGGGCTTTCTCTATGGTGGCACCCCGGCTGTGGAATGCCCTCCCCTTGGAGGCCCGACTGGTGCCGGCACTGGCTTCATTTTGGTGCCAAGTTAAGACATGGCTTTTTAACAAAGCCTTTGAGGGCTAAAGTCACCTAAGCTTGCGCAAAGTTTTAACTTTTTAAATTGGTTTTTGCTGCTTATAAATTCTATACAGGGTTTAGCTTGATTAATGGTTTGATTTGTTTTTAGCTGTGTATGTTTATTGTTTTATATTGTTTGTATCATTTTATCTGTACGCCACCCTGAGATCTTTGTGATATAGGGCAGGATACAAATGGTTTAATACATAAATGAATAAATAAATAAATAAATAAATAAAACGGCATTGTTCAGGCAGTGGATCTCACTTGTGGAATGGAATTGGCAGGGTCTAAGACTGCCCAATAAAACTGAATACGAAACTAAAAGAGTTAAATGAAAATGTTGCATTTGGACCCAGGAGATCTGGGTTCAAATCCCTGCTGGTCCATGGAGTTTATTGGATAACCTTGACCCATTCACTATCTCTCAGCCCCTTCCTCATAGGGTTGTTGTGAGAAGCATGTATACGACTCTGAGCTCTTTGGAGGAAGGATGGGAGGTACATGCATGCACATTACGTGCCCCTAACTAGAATTGGCTTGCATTTTATTATTGGGAATTTTATTGTAGGGGAAAGCAAAAGTTTTTAAAGTTTTTCTTTTTTTAAAAAGAAAAAAACTTGCCCATAATAAATCTGTAATAAAAGTTTGGAAAAAAAGAATGTTGGGGATCTTTTTTTTTTTTTTAATCATTCAGCGATTATTAGAAAGGACATGATGGCTCTGGGGATCAAATGATGACACGTGTGTTTTAGCAATGAAAGGAAGCCGTTGTTATCTGGAGCTTGATCAGAGAGACTTGCCACGAGAGGAGCACAGAGAAAGATCCTCATCTGGTTCCCACGCAGAGACATTTCAAAGCGTTAGACTTGGGCCTTAATTGATGCCTTATGTCAGTCTTGAACTTCTGACAAGCTCTCAAAAGCCACTTTGTACAAGATAAAGCGCAGAGATGAAAGTTTAGGAGAAATTATCATATAGAAATAGAATAAGAAATTACCATTATAATGAGAGGAACGAAGTCAAGCGCTGGAAGGGTGCGCACGGCGGAGCATAGGGAGATATAAGGGGAGCTGCCTGTACCCTGAGTTGGTCCATCTAGCCCAGTATTGTCAATGCTGACTGGCAGCAGTTTCCTTGGCTTCCCTGGCGATGCCAGGGATCGGACCTAGGGCCTGCTGCATGCGCATTGTCTTCTTATTTCCAAGACACCTGGGACTTCACCAAATCCTGGTTCCATCTTTGCCACTGGAGGGCCAGGTGGCCTTGATGGCACGGAGTGCCCACAATCAACTTTGGTTGGTACGCCAGCTACGCTCATTCCTGGATAGGGATAGCCTAGCCATGGTCATTCATGCACTGGTAACCTCGTGACTAGACTACTGTAACACGCTCTATATGGGGCTACCCATGTGTGTGGTTTGGAAGCTGCAGCTTGTGTGGAACGCAATAGCTAGGGTGCTCACGGGGACACGTAGCTCTGCCCATATACAACCGGTGCAAAAATAACTGCACTGCCTGTCTGTTAGGTACCGAGCCACATTTAAGGTTATGTTATTATCCTATAAAGCCCTAAACAATAGAGCTGCGCGAACTTCAAGACTCGGATTCGGTCAGAATCATGGAGGCCATTTTCTGACAGATCCGGCATTTTAAGACAGATCCGCAATTTCTTCTCACAGCCCTACGTCCCCGTGCAGCCTACAACTCCCAGCATGCCGTGCCTGGGAGGGCTGGACTTACCAGGGCCCAGGAGCAGAGGCTATATGTGTCCTTGCCGCTGCCATCGCCTGCTCCTTGGTGGGATCGCTGCCTTCCCCGCTGCCATTGCTGCTTTCCTCATGCAATCGCCGACATCTCCGTGAGGGGACGCTGGAGATTGCACAAGGGGATGCCGACGGTTGTGTGAGGGGACACGATGGCAATGGCGGTACAGAAGGCGGCAAAGCCTGACCCAGTCCAAGGAAGTTTCCGAGGCTGACTATGCACTTCTGTGGTAGGTAGTTCCATTGGGAAGGGCTGTAGCAAAGTGGTAGAGCACACACTTTGCACTAAAAATGTCTAGAGAAAGTATTGGATCCCCCCACTAATAACATAAAGGGCTCTACCACCCCCCTTCAAGGACTTTTGTTATCCTTGGGAAAAGTTGGTGGGTTTTTTGTTTTTTGTTTTAAATCCATTCCTCCCCATTTTCCTATGTTTTTTCTTATTCTCCTTCTTCTGGGCACACATTTCCAAAAAGGTCACAAGTTTGCTCCCCGGAATCTCCAAGCTGAGCTCGAAAACACTCCCATTTAAAACCCTGGAGAGATGCTACTAGTTAGTGCAGGGTATATTGAGATAGATGGACTGGGGGCCTGTCTCGGCATAGGACATCTTCCTATGTACTCATGAACCTTACAAGCTTTTATGTATGTAAGATATAGTAACAACATTGTCCTTGGTTTCACCCGTAGAAAGAAAGGAAGAAAGAAAAGTTTTCAAGTTGTAAGAAGCAGAGATCCTCCATCCTTCAATGCTACATCTCTCTGTGTGGTTTCTGACATGCATTGTCCTGGCTGTGCCTGAGAGCCTGAGCTCCATAGCTGTGTGGAACTCTCACAATCTGATGGTGCAGTTTCATTATGGAGCCTGATCATCCATCTAGAGGTCAGTTTGTGTGGCAAAGCGTCGACTGTCTGAAAATTGGAGGAGACTTCATGAAACACACAGAATTGGATGTTGTCAGGTATCTAACAATGAACAACCAGGCATTTTTGCTTTTGAAGGCATGAGATTGCTAAAGCAAAGGCAGACATATTTTTTTATTGAAGAGGGGGAAAAATAAAAAAGGAAGAAAAGCCATTAGTACCAAAAACAAAAACAAAAACCAGACCAGAAAAATCCGAACATGTTTGAAATTTGTGGGCTGGCAAACAGAGCCGTGTTCTGCCACTAGCTGAATTACCCATAAACCAAATGGTCCATCTCCAGTTTTATGAGAGCAAAAAGCTAAGCTGAGTTTTGGAAGCATGTTGGAGGAATTTGCCCTGCACAGATTGCTTCATAGTAATGAAAGACATCTCCAGATGTCAGGGTCCTCCCTCGCTGCCATCCATGAGCTGGCATCATCTTTCACATTTGGTTCCCCGCTTCGGCTGTCTGCTCCTGAATTGCTGGTTGTTTCCTTCTCTTCCTCAGAGGTAGAAGGAACCTTGCTGGTCCAGAATGAACACCAAGCCCACTCCGTTTCTCCATCTGGATTGGAGCTGTTCAGCCTGTTTAGAAAGAAACAGATGGTACAGCCCCACTGGGATTCTGCCTCTTTGAAACACAGATAGGGGATGACTGTACATAGAAGAACTAGCATGTCAGGGAGATGAGTGGGCAGGAACTCAGGAGGAAGCTAAAAAGGGAAGAATTGCCTCCTGAGAGCTGCCTGACCTGTTAGCCAGATATTCCTCTGGGTAGCAAACAAGCATGACAAGGGCAGGATCTACACTGTTGTTTTAAAGCGCTTTAAAACAGCAGTGTAGAAGGTGACAGCAGCCATCTCCTCCTCTTTGCCCCAGCTAGGGATGTGCAATTCAGCAAAACCTCCAAATTCTACCCTGAAGCTTGATCCAACTCATGTCCAAATGAGATTGAAACAAGCTTTGCATTTCTTATTTCTGCATTCAAATTCATTCATATGTATGCATCAATTGCGTGCATTTTTAAAATGTTTGCATTGTCTGCCAACATTGATTGAAACATGTTAGTGCACTTTCTACCCAAAGTTCACATTTTAATGCACATCTTTCAAATGTACACATTTTTTTGAACACATCTTCCACCCGCCGGGAATGGCATCCCAGGCTCAGACGTAGACGGACTTTGACAACAGATTGCATTCAGGCCCATTTTTGGTTATGGGAAATGCAAACTATGTAAATTCTGGTGACAAATGAACTGAAATGAATTTCCCTCATACTTCCCTGGCAGTCCTGCCACACTGTCATTCCCAGCATCCACTTTGTACAGATCGGAGAATCAGGGATGCTTTTGCTCACCGAAATTCACCAAATCCCAAAGCTGTGGAACCCATGACCTAGGGAGGTGGTGGACTTTCCCACATTAGAGGCATTCAAGAGGCAGCTGGACAACCATCTGTCAGGGACCCCCTCTAGAAGGATTCGCTTTGGCACCTGGCTGCCCGATTATGCACATATTCGCAGAAGCGCATTTACTCTTAATACCTCTGTACGAGAGGCGGCGAAGCGCATTACAGGACGACCGAAATGCACTTTAAACTTGCTGATATGCGGAGAATCGCATGTTTACATGGCGGTAAGGCACTTTAACTGCCGCCGCAAATTAAAACTCGCATTTAAAGTGCATTCGATAATGCGCATAATCGGAGGTTTAAAGCGCCTCAGCCCCCAATTTGCGCTCCTCTCTTGTAGAGGTAAAATTTTTAATCAGCCTTGAAAGAGCTTTAAACCTCTCTTGTAGAGGCAGCTAGGGATGCTTTAAGGTGGATTCCTGCACTGAGCAGGGGGTTGGACTCGATGGCCTTAGAGGCCCCTTCCAACTCTACTATCCCATGATTCTATGAGTTAGAATGTGTACAGTGGTTATAAACATCATGACTCTCACATCTTCCCTTGTATAGTTGTTGGGACCATGGGAGATTTCCCCGAAAAGGGACACTATTTCTCACTGGGAGGACAGAATAATTACTGTCTACAGCATATATTACTATTCCTAATTACATTTATGCCAGGCACACATGAATGCACACGGCAACGATGCTTTTAGAAAAAGAGGGATTCTGTATAATAATGAATTGGCTCACCAGAGAATAGCAATGTGTTTTTTCTATAGTCAGGACTCCTCAGTTCATTTACAAGTGCATCTGTCGGCAGAGTTTATGGACATAGAAGACAGTCTTATACAAAGTTCAACCACTGGTCCATCTAATGTGGTATTGCCAATTCTGAGAGGCAGCAGCTGAGTCAGTGAGGTCTTTCCCTGCCTTGCTACTTAAGTTAAATGTACAATCCTATGCAGGTTTAGACTGAAAAAAGTCCTACAACTCCCAGCATGCCCCAGCTAGCCATGCTGGCTGGGGCATGCTGGGAATTGTAGGACTTTTTCCCTGTCTAAATAATGCATACGATTGCAGCTTTAGATTCTTCCACAACTTGGTGCCTCCCAGATGGGTTGGACTGCAATTCCCATCATTCCCAGGCTGCATCAGGTTGGGCTTGGCTATTCTAATGGGGACTACCACGGATTAGACCTGGGACCTTTTGTCCCCAAACTCTGCTACTGAGCCATGATGTCTTCCCCTAACTGCTGATGACCACCCCCATCCGCTGGAAAAACAGGTGTTCTCCTCCCTGCCTCCCCACATCTCATTCTGCCTCACTAATAATAAACAACAAAACAGAAGCTGTCGCCAGAGCCAGGGTGGCGCGTTCAGTTTCAAACAATGTGCCGGTGGCTTTCAGAATGGGAAGCCCTGGAGATCTAACAAAGCTGATCAGACATTTCTCCAGAAGGTCATCAACAGCAGATAAGCTTCTCCGAAAGACAGCTTGTCCACTACTTCTGATTTTCCCCAACAGTATGCACTTTCAAGGGAGAATTCAGGTGTCTGTCTTCAAAAGTTCCTTCTCGGTTCATGCAGGGCAACGATGATGATGCTTGGAAAGTCTGGCTAACACTTACGTGAGCGGTGGAGGAGTATTTTGTGAGCTTTTCTGTTGAGCGTTGTTTCCCTTCCAGGGAAATTATGCTGTACGTTTGCTGAACCTCGTCCTCTCCTTCTGTATATGGCACTTCCATCTCTCTGTTCATTTTACTTTCAAGGTCAGGTGTTTCCCCTTCTTCTGTGGGTTCGTTTCGCTTACTGCTTTTCCGAGACCCTTCACAAACTGCGTGAGCAGAATTCCTAAAAGTTGTTTTGCTTCCCATAAGGCACTACTTCTTTGCTGACTTTTGAATTGCATTGTTGGCTGATCGGAGTTATGTCCCTTTTGAGAGCAGCTCCATCTGTGGGCTGCCCATGAGAATATATGGGGTTCTCTGGAAATGCTTGACCATTGTACTGTTCCCTGAGATTCCTCCTCTTTTCAGGCTGCTGACAACATGGTTGGGAACTAGGGATGTGCACTGGATCGGACCCGATCCACGATCCGAGTCCGGTCCAGTGGGAAATCGGATAAATTATCCGATTTCCGATCCCGCAGCTGGATCGGCCGATCCAATCCGAACCGGTCCGAAAAAGCTCCGAACCGGTTCGGCGGATCGGCGGATCGGCGGGCGCCCACTGGCGCCCACCGCTGCTTCCATTGGCGGGCGCCAGCGGGCGCCCGCCGATGAAAGTGGACAGCGGGGGGGGGAGGAGGGGGGCACTTACCTTCTCGGCCCGGTGGCTCCCGTCCGGCGCCGGCGCCTACTACTACTAGCAGGCTCCGCGGCCTGCTCTAGGGTGGCGCGCCGGGTGATGTCATCACCCGGCGCGCTACTCTAGAGCAGGCCGCGGAGCCTGCTGGTAGTAGTAGGCGCCGGCGCCGGCCGGGAGCCACCGGGCCGGGAATGTAAGGAGGGGGTGCGTGGAGGGGAGGAGGGGAGGAGGGGGCGCGCGGAGGGGGGAGGGGGGAGGGGGGCCCTTACCTGCCCGGCCCGGCGGCTCCCGTCCGGCGCCGGCGCCTACTACTCCCAGCAGGCTCCGCGGCCTGCTCTAGGGTGGCGCGCCGGGTGATGTCATCACCCGGCGCGCTACTCTAGAGCAGGCCGCGGAGCCTGCTGGAAGTAGTAGGCGCCGGCGCCGGACGGGAGCCGCCGGGCCGGGAAGGTAAGGAGGGGGTGCGTGGAGGGGAGGAGGGGGCGTGCGGAGGGGGGAGGGGGGAGGGGGGCCCTTACCTGCCCGGCCCGGCGGCTCCCGTCCGGCGCCGGCGCCTACTACTACCAGCAGGCTCCGCGGCCTGCTCCAGGGTGGCGCGCCGGGTGATGTCATCACCCGGCGCGCTACTCGAGAGTAGGCCGCGGAGCCCGCTGGTAGTAGCCGCCGGCGCCGGACGGGCCGAGAAGGTAAGCAGTGGCGGGGAAGGGGGCTTACCCCCCCCCGGAGCCGTCCGCTTCTATCCGCTGGCGCCCGCGGGCGCCAGCGGATGGAAGCGGGCGGCCCCAGGGGGGGTAGGGAGCGCGGGGGAGGGGGTTTACCTGCCGGGGCCGTCCACAGCGGACGGCCCCGGGGGGGGGAGGGAGTTAGGCCCCCCCTTACCCACCCGCCGCCATTTTTTCCTCATAGACTTGCATTGCAATGCAAGTCTATGGGGAAAAAAATGGCGGCCGATCCAAAAATGTACGATTTTTGGGTCGGGATCGGACTCGATCCGGTCCGGGGGGCCTCCGATTTTGTCCGAACCGGTCCGGGACAAAATTGGAGGTCCCGATCCGGGTCCCGATCCGATCCGGGGGGTCCGTGCACACCCCTATTGGGAACCTTGTAGGCCTTGACTCTCAAGCGTATCGTACTTCACGTAGCATTTCTTGCTCTTTAGGTTGCTGGTTACTGCAGCAGAAGAGAAATCCCTCCTCTCTTTGAAACTCCCCCCCCCCCGGGATTCTTGCATGAAGACTGAAGCATAGCTGAAACTCCCAAATTCCGCTTGTCTGCTGACTTTTGCATTTCATTCCCAAACCAATATTTTTGGCTGATCGTGAGAGATCAGCTCTATTTCTGGACTGCACTTTTGGGGCCCCCTTGAGATGATTTTGGGGCCCCCTTGAGATGATTTTGGGGCCCCCTTGAGATGATTCGCTGCAATTTCTTGGGAACCCTGTAGGTCTTGACTCTCAAGCAGGAATGGCCATGCTTCTGGCTGTACATCTCTTTGCAATTCTTGCTCTTCAGGTTCATTTCCCACTGCAGCAAGATTGCTGCACCATGAGCCGCTCTGTCTTTTCTCTCCTGGAAAAGGAATTACTTCTTTTGAGCTGATCTGATCTGTTCTCCATTCTTTGAATCTTGACTTATCTGGGATTCTTGTAATGAAGCCTGCAGAATGCCTGAAAGAGAATTGAGCTCCCAAATCTCACGTGTCTGCAGACCTTTGCATTTCATTACTTTGCCTGTTCTTTGGTTGATCCAGGTTGCATCCTCCTTGGCATCGGTGTCTTTCATGTGTTCCACTTGGGAAGCCAGTTGGGACCATGGGCCGATAAATTGCTGACTGTTCTGGTCTGGCTGCTGGCCTATGAGCCACTGGTGCTTTGTAGGGATGGTTTTTGAAGGGGTGTGCTATTTTCTATGCTCCCAGACACAGCTGTTCATGCATTCTTTTTGCCTGAAATTGCTCAGTCCCCAATCTGTTGGGATGGATCAATCTGGCACAAGTGGTGAAAAAGGCTACCTCACATCAAATGCCAACCCTGCCCCTTTTTCAAATGTGACAGGTGGCTCCACCCATTTTTCCAAATGTTTAGTCCTGCCCCTGCAGGAGGTCCCATCCCATCCCTGGATGTCCCACCTTTGGAAGTCCTCCCTGGGATGGAGGGATCAATTGATGGGGGACATGTGACCCCTCTACGAACTTGACCTGTCTATGAACTTGATCATGGACCAATAAGAAGAGGTTCTAAGCCCTCCCTAGATTGGCCCAGTAGGGACTCAGGACCCTGTACAGACCTGCTCCATCCCACACACCAATAGGAAGAGTTTTACTCCCAGAAACACCCTTCCCCACTAAGCAGCCAGAAAAGGTGCAGCTAAATTTGATCAAAGCAGCCATTTCCCTTGCCCACACATGTTCTGAAGAGTGCCAACGAGCCCCTCTTTGGGACCACTGCTTTCCCTCTACACCTAGCAGTCTTGAATATTCAACCCAGAAGGGCTGTAACAGATCACAGCCAAGTACGTTGAGATGTAGAAGGCATGCAACAGAACACGCAAGGCATACACAGAATTATCAGGAGGCATGTCTAGGGAGGCAGAAAAAAGTAGGTGCAGATGAAAGGATGAAGGAATAGCTACCAGGGATGCCTTTGTTTAGTGGATGTAGCATGGCCTTCTCAATTTGACATATAAAGAGCCAACAACCCCCAAGCCTGACTTGCTAATTGGGATCTCCAAACCCCTCAGCTTTTACCAATTGTTTATTTTGTTTTCACGAACTTAGTATTTTCTGTATATAACTTCATGTGCTAGAGTGCCTATGAAAGCTCATAACAATCTTTTCTGCATTTTTTAAAATTCATGTTGGCATTTCAGCCATGCTGTTTAGCATACAGAGGCTTTTGCATCATGGAGAAAATGTGACAGAGAAAAGGGTCTGCCCTACCCGTTTACAGCTAAATCCGTAATAAATTATGTTCTCAAGCAAAACAGAGATTAGGTAGGTTAATAAGAAACCGAGCTATCAACCCACAAAGAGTTGATAACACTTTGCAAAGATCTTTGCAAAATAATAATAATAATAATAAATTCTACATGTCAAGAGTGAATTAATGATACAAAGTCTACCTTATAGAGGTTTTGTAGACAATTAAAATAATGGAAAGCTTCCTTAATTTAATTTAGTTCAGGTCTTGCATTCTGGAAGCGTGCTTCTTAGAATCCCTAGCAATATTTTAGATTTGGCTAGGGAGAAGAGCTAGGTTTACAAGCAAACTTGTAATATGTTTTAAAATATGTTCTCAACATAAAAACTAGCATTCTGCAGAAAACGTTAAGGGGTGTTGCTGCTAAGTAAGGTTAATAGAAAACTATCACCTTCTTTACTGTTAGAGCAGTACGACAATGGAACCAATTCCCTAGGGAGGGAATTGGTGGTCATCACCACATCTTGTGGTAGTGAATTCCATAATTTAACTATGCACTGTGTGAAGAAGTGGAGTAGACCCATTGAAATGAAAGGGACTTCAGTTAGTATAATTAACATAAATCCCATTAATTTCAATGGATCTACTCTATGTAGGACTAACATTGGATCCAATGCTTGATTTTTTTTAACCAGGCCTCTCTCTCTCTCTCTCTCTCTCTCTCTCTCTCTTTCTCTCTCTCTCTCTCTCTCTCTCTCACACACACACACACACACACACACACACACTAACAAGACCCAAATCAAGATAGAGTTTTCACTGGTTGAGCTTGTCATGCAGGCAAGAGGGAAAGCTGCACATGCTGAAATCCTCTCTTTTAGGTGTTCATCACATGCACGGTTTGATGCACACCCACCGTGGCTTTGATCCACTTTTTCAGCGCTGGACTCCCGTCGTGCTGTTCTCTCACCTTGAGTGAGCCATTTCTTTTTCGATTTATCCCTGAATGGGCAAAGTCCGGAAAAGCAAATAAGAACAGGCCAAGCTGGGGTATCGCAACAATGCCGACCCCATGTGATTCAAAACACTGGACTCGCATGGGAAACGGAGGGGGAACCCGCAGAAGCAAACCGGGGGGCGGGGGGGGGGAAGTAGGTGCGATGGAGCTCTTACACTCCCATAACCCCATGCAACCATTTTAGTTGCATGTACGGGAGGAGCGGGGGTGGGAGACCTAACTCCAAGCCCTCCCTCACCATACTTCTCGCCCTCCACCTGTAGCAGGTGACTCTCTCCAGTGGAGCCCCTCCTCTCTCCTCTGTGTGGATCTGGGTTCTACACTGTGTGAGTACGTAGTACTCCCATGAATAGAGAGGGCTCTCCACTGGAGACAGAGACAGATGCAGCAGGGGTGGGAGCTGGGCTTGCACATTCCTCCCCACTCCCCTTCCCCATCTGGAGAGAGAGAGAGAGAGAGAGAGAGAGAGAGAGAGAGAGAGAGACTGTATGCAGTTAGGACGACTGGCTAGAACTCCGAACAGTTTCCCTTTGATAACCCTCCTGCTGTTTATCTCCCCCCTCTTCCCCCCCGCTCCCTTCTCTTCTCTTTCTGTCTTTTTCCCCCTTAAAAGGAACAAGCCCACCTAAGTAAGTACAAGTGGTGGCGACCTACTTGTGTGGCTCACCTCGGGTTGAGACGTCCCCCAACCCACCAGTTGAAAACCAAGGCTGTAGAAGAGCAGCCCTACTGATCACCCACCACTCCACACCAGATAGGATTCTAGGGGGATTTGGGAGGGGACGGATATGGTCGAATGTTTCATCTACCCACCACCTCCCCTGTCCTCCCACACACATTGGCCCAGAGAATGGAATGGATGACTCTTGGACTGGAGGATGAAGCCCAAGAAAAACTGTCCGTGGGTGATTAATGGCTCCATCTTTTAGAGCCGTCTTGAATTCCACTGCCATTAATTTCAGCGGTAGCAGCTGGCTCTGGGAAGCCCAGGTTCAGCCTGCTGCCTGCCTCTCAGATCTTGCAGCTGGAAGAATGATGGTTTCGCGGTTCCTTGTGCTGTCAATCTCCGAGGGGGAGCATTATTCCTTTCTCTTTCTAGCGATGGGAGAGGAAGGTACGAGGCACATTTTGGCAGGGCTGCAATTAGTGTCTCAGTATTTCTCAAACCAGCAGTTGGGACTGCAAGTATGTGTGGCCTCCTACCACGTTGAGAGCCCTTGAGGTTTTTTGCAGAAACTCATAGAGGAGAATGACTGAGTGACTGATGATCAGCGGAAGCCCAATGATTACATATCAGCCGAGAAGTATATTCAACTTACCTCTGCAGCATTAGCCACCAGAAAGTGATCCAGTTAAAATTAAATTAAGACAATGATTCATATGAAAGATTACTTGGTTACCATAGGAACACACACAGTGTGCCAGGCAGGTTCTGCAATTCCTAAGGCCCTTTCCGCACCTGCCATTTTTCGAGGGGCTGCCCCTACCTGCTCGCGGAGAGTCCGCATGATGCACAGAGCATCCCGCAAGCAGGCAGGGGTCAGCCCTCCATTTTCCCGGGAGTTCAGGGAACGCTATTATCCCGGTTTGTTCCCTGCTCCCGGGAGGGCAGCGAGATGGGCGGCTGGTGTGGCTGCCCATCCCGGGCACAGCCACGCTTACCCGCGAGTAAGCGCGGCTGCACCGATGGCCATGGAGCCACACTGTGCGGCTCCGAGGCCATCAGGAGGGGGGGACAGCAAAATCGCCATCCTGAGGATGGGGGGGGGGAGGTGGGCTGGATTGCATGTTTTTTTTTTTTTTTTAGGGTACTTACATTTGCACAGGAGCACTCGTACGCACCTCCGCGGATCTTTTTTTTTTTTTTTTTTTAATGGCTGGTGCAACTTGCGACGGCCCAGGAGAAGCCCGGGCCATCGCTTTCTGGTGCGGCCTCCTCGCACTAAACCCGGAAGTAAACACTTTTGGGTTTCCCCGCTTCCTGCCCTCTCTGCTCCCATGGTGCGGAAAAGGGCCTAAGAGAACCATCTCTCTAAGCCCATTCAAAGCATCCCAATTAATTTCTGGAAGTTTAGAGGTCCCTTTGATCTGTTGATGAGCTGCACAAACTTGAAAATAAAACTGCCACTATCATAATGCCTTTATACAAATCTGTGGTGGTGGTCACCACCTTTCAAAACAGGTATCGTAGAGTGGGAAAAGGTGTGGAAAAGGGCAACCCAAAAGATCAAAGGGCAGGAACAGCTCCTGCATCGGAGGCTTTTTTAGCCTTGAAAAATGGTGGTTAAGGGAGGACATGATAGAGGTGTAAAATTGTGCATAATGTAGACATTAGCAATATGTCCCCCCACTCCCCACCATGGTCTCATAATACTAGTACCTGAGGTCTTCACATGAAGCTGAATGGCAGGAGGTTCAGGACAAATAAAAGGAGGGACTTCTCCATACAGCACGTAGTGAAAGTATGGACTTCACTGCCACAGGATGTAGTGATGGCCACCAATTTAGATGGCTTTAGAAGGGATGTGGATAAATTCCTGGAGGAGAAGGCTATCCGTGGCTACTAGTCATGATAACGATATAGTAATTCCAGTACCAGAGGCTGTATGCTGGGGAACAGGAGTAGCAGGGTGCTGCTATACTCATGTTCTGCTTGTGGGGTTCCCATTCGGGCCTCCGGCTCTCTACTGTGGGGAACAGGAGTAGGTAGACCTTTGGATGGATCCGACATGGCTCTTCTTATGGCCTTATGGAAGCCTCCCCCTACCTGGTGCCTGGTGGGACCTTAACTCCCATAATTCCCAGCCAATGGAGAAGCCTGTTCTTATGTTAGATGTTGTCCTGGAAGGTCCCCTTGCTCTTTGACTATCCATGTACCAGTTCCTGTTGACAGGCTGAGCGTGTATCTTGCGTGTATCTTTGCTTCTGGAGCCAGATTCAATTCTGTTACTTTTCCCCCTCTCCTATGTGAGAGATCTGTAGTCTAGCTTTCATTCTGTCCACCCACCACTGCAACTTTCCACGCCCGCTTCAAGCGAGCGTGCCTGGAACTCATACAGCCTCACTTGAATAAAGGCAAGCCAAGGTGCTACCTGTAATTTACCATAATAGAAGTGTTTTTTTTTTAAAAAAAATAATCTTCCACCGAATGCGCCAGCAAGGTTTGCATGTCTACAGAGCGAGTGATTTCAACTAAGCCCTGCACCATGTCTATGTGACCGCCAAGAAATGTATTAACATCACATTTGCATGAAACCTGCCTCTTCAGTATTAGCAACTGGATAATAATAACCATTGCAGCTCTGTGTCTTGAGGCAGTTCTGGTTTGTACTGGCGGCTTGGCAGTGATACGCCTTGCAAGGCGATCATTTCAGCTTCAAGATTGCTAGGAATCAACGGACTTGTCTTCCGGGTTGTGCTGGGAGATGGAAAAGGGCTCCATTATATAGCTAACAAGCTGACAGTTCCAGATCAAGGGAGAGCATCCCCTGGTAGAAACAAGAATTCTGCTGGCCTCTCAGGTTTCCTTGAGTGAAACTGGATACAGAGCACCACAATGCCCGTCAGCTTGCGAAATCAATTGTAGGCGGCGTGTTTCAGTAATAGCAGGCAGTGTCATTAATAACTGGAGATCTCGGGCTGCAGGGTTTAGAGTCCCGGACTTGCTGGTGGGATCCACGGGGGAATTACTCAAGGGGCTGGTTACAAATAAGGAAAGCATTCATACCGTTGGAGTGGTAACAGCAGGCATTACAGCTGAAGATAAATGCCCCCCCCTTTTAAAAATGCAGTTTGACAGGTATGGGTTTGAGATTTGAGATTTGTCATGCCTCTTACAAACACACACACACACACGACAGGCCCAGTCCACTGGAAAGACCTCCAGTGCGAGTCCTATAGCAGTGAATGGGAGTTGAGCCCGAGCCCCCAATCATTGCAATGGGGTCGGGCAGGAGGGATTCCAACTGGATGAAGAGGGCAACCCTATGGGTGCTTTGGGGGCTGAAATCGTACTTGAACACTGTTGTGGCCAGGAGGAATAGTACCCTCTTGGCCACCACAGAGGGCAGCGAGCTGGCTGAGGCAGGCTGGGTAAGCTGCAGACGGCACCTACAGCAGCCCTGTCACCTCCCGGCTGCTCGCTTGTCACTCTGCCTGGTGCCTGCTCAGTCACCACCTGCTCAAACCCACGCGGCCACGCAGCAGCATTGGCGCCAGTGCATCCCCCCGTGAGCAGAGCAACGCACATGCACACCCGATGCTGCCTGCTGGAGCGGCATTGCCTGGGCTGGTGGGCTTTCTGCCTGCTCGCTCAGTCAGGGGCCTTTCCTGACAGCTGCTGTCTGCGATGCAGTGGGAGAAGGTGGCTAGGCGAGACTGAGGGGGAGTCCACACCAGCCGTGTATTGCAGGATCGGTCCTGTGTGCCCCCTAAGGGGCAACCACGGAAGCAGGGAACATGTGGGAGCATGCCTCTTCCACTGCGGAAGGGCTGCAGGTGTAGATAACCCCGGCGAGGAGGCCAGCCCAGGCCAACCAGAAGCAAGGGTTGCAACTGTGTGGGTGCTAGTTGAGGAGGATGGGAGCTCCTGGGGTCCCAGGAGGAGTCTGGGGTGTGTGTGTGAGCTACTGCTGCTCTCAACATCCACCACCTGAGCCAGCTGCGTAATGATAGGGCTAGACCTGGCAGCAGGCAAGGAAGTGGGGTGGGGGGAGGGAGGGAGAAGCATTCTTCTCTGGCTTGGATTACAACTTGAGTCAGTGAAGAACTCAGGTGGCTGCAACTAGGGATGTGCATGCAGGCAACAGTAAATTTTCACTTCAAAGCCCATGTTAGATTGCAATCTTTGTTTTTTCTCCCTTTCCACATGAACACACGGGCATATTTTCCCTGTGCTTCAATTGTCTGCATCTTTCAAACACACACATTCTTCTCCCTTTGATCAACGCGGTTTGTGCACATTTTTTGAAAGTACACATTTTAATGCACCCCCCCCCCCCCAAATGTACGCATGCTGTCAGATGAAATATGTTTGGCCTGTAAATCACATTGTGAGCTCAGAAATGTATGGACTTCAGTCGCAGTTGCGTTTAGATCTGTGTTCGAAACCGAAGGTGTGAGCTGGGTAAACCTTTCTTAAAAAAGAACTGAAATGAATTTCTCAGACATCCCTAGTTGTAATGTTCACCTTGGATTGAACGGAAGCGTTACAAACCACCAGGACATTACGAGCTTTCTCTCTGCTCTTTAAACATGCTATTGCTTATTATATTTTATTTATCTGTTTTGTCTTGTTTGGGTAAACCATCCTAAAAGCTGAAGATTGCCATAGAAATATTGTAAACAAACAAACAAACAAACAAACAAACAAACAAACCGTTTTCTCAACTTCACTAGAAAGAGGTGAACTGAGAACCTCAAAATCCAAGGAGATGTTCCTCAGTCTCCCTATGAATGGCCTTACAGAGTCTCACGCCAATCCATCAGGTGCACTCTTGGACTTGTAGTCTTCTTGGGCTCCAGCTATGGTTGGAGTCCACAGGCCGCATTCATTTGGGTTTGTTCAGGAAAGCATCCAAGTGGATTTTGCCCTATAAACTTAAAAAGAAAGAAAATATAATTGTAGCCAGTGTGGTGTAGTGGTTAGAGTGTTGGGCTGGGAGTCAGGAGATCCGGGTTCTAGTCCCCACTCAGCCATAGAAGCTCACTGGGTGACTGTGGGCCAGTCACCGACTCTCAGCCCAACCTACCTTACAGGGTTGTTGTTGCGAGGATAAAATGGAGAGGAGGATTATGTATGCCGCCTTGGTTTCCTTGAAGAGAAAAAGATGGGATATAAATGCAATAAATAAATAAATAAATAAAAATAGCTTCTTCCTCAAGATAAGAATACCCAATATAATATGTACTATATTTCCATAAAGATTAGGGTAATATGCCAACCACAAGATTCAGCTCGGACCCCAATTTGGTGATTCAGAAAGCAGCTCAATTTGGCTCCCTTTCAGAGACCCTCTGCTTTGACTTGGGTCCAAATCTGAACCTTGATTTGGAAATCCAAATATTCATGGCCCCCATTAAATACCAGCAACAAATGGCTATAACTTTTTCTCTGTTCGTCAGAATTGGATGAAATTTGCAGGCGTATTAGCCCCATACGAGAGGATCATTCCTACCAGATTTCACGGGGTTGGAGTGGGGGGGTAGGAGGGATTTTAAATGTTGGAAATGTGGCAGTGGCTGTAGCAGGTGTGCATGGTGGTCTGGTGATGTGGAAATCTGCCCCCCCCCCCCCGGCCCTCTAAAGTTGCCTATCCTTGCTTTATTTTATTTAAATAGAACTGCTGATAACTTTTTAATTCTTTGTTTGAATAAGAGAAGTGTTTGAATGTTTGGAGTGGACGTGATTCACTTTCCCTTACCACAAAATCCATGGAGACGATTGGTATCAAATGTGTATCCCTAGGCTTAAGCCCTTTTTTGTTTTCTGATCAATTGGCACCACAGTCACAAAAGTGCCATAGGACACAGGTGAGTGATATATGTGGAGGGAATGTCACACCCTCTCAGGTCTCACAGATTCCACCAAACCTCTCTGAGAGGGCAATCCTATGGTCCCTGGGTGAATGTCCCAGGGACTATAGGACTGTTTGGATCCCCCCTTCCAAGGTGGGAGACAGTGCTCTGACCTCGCAAGGGGGTCAGAGATCTTCCCCCTCCCCTGCCCCCTTAGAGTTCCCTCTCTGAGGTTGGAAATCTGACTTCTGAGAGGGGGGAAATGGTAGGCTGACCATATGAAAAGGAGGACAGGGCTCATGTAACTTTAACAGTTGTAGAGAAAAGGGAATTTCAGCCAGTGTCATTTGTATGCAATTAGTCCCTGGTGAAATCCCCTCTTCATCACAACCATTAAAGGTGCAGGCACTATACTAGAGTGACCACATACAAAAGAAGGCAGGGCCCCTGCACCTTTAACTGTTGTGATGAAGAGGGGATTTCACCAGGAATTAATTGCATACAAATTACACTGGCTGAAATTCCCTTTTCTTGTCATGAGGCAGTCTGAAGAATCTTCCTTTGAGGAGGAAGAAGTGGCAGAGACTGCAGCTTTACCCATTCCCCAGGACTTACCGGAGGAGGAGGAACAGCAGGGAGATTCCTCTGAAGAGCCCCAGGAAAGCCACCCTCTCCCACCCCCTGTTTCTAATGAGGAAGACTCGGGGCCTGAAGGAGTTTGTCCAGTAACTCCCCAGCAAAGGCGGCAGCTCAAACGGGCGGAGAAAGCTAAGCCCACAAGGCGAAGCATGAGACTGAGAAAACAGAGCACAGCTGATGCAAGCCTTAAGTAAGATAACAAAGGAATTGCACGCAGCTGTGAACAGGCTCAAGCAACTATAAAGGAGAAAGAAGGCAGAAGCTAAGATCCGTTGAGAACAACCGTCGTCTTCGGCTCTTGACACCCGGCATACTCCTGAATCGGAACCTGTGGACTGAACAACCGGCTTGACTATTTTGGCTCTGGACTTTGGACTGCTCTAATACTTGGTTTGACCCTCGGCTTGACATTCGGACGGACTGAACTTTTGGCGTGACCTTGGCTATTGGTAATTGGATTTTGGAATTGCAAATAAACCCTTTAAACCGTTAAAGGCCTGGCATTTTTCCCAGACATTCTTAGATAAGGGAGTTGGCAGGCTTCCTATACTAAGAGTCGTAAATACGACATTTCTCTACAACTGTTAAAGTTACAGGAGCCCTGTCCTCCTTTTCATAGGGTCAGCCTAGGAAAGGGGGCATTCTGGTGGGCAGAGATATGGGAAGAGACCAGAGAGATCAGGGTCTGAGTTATTCTGAGCCTCCTCCAGCCTCCTTCCCTCCCCCTCCAAAACACACTTGCTAGATGGGCTAAACACCCATCTAGCTAAATCTGCAGAGAGGGAGGATGGGAAGACAAAGATAACCTCTGCTGCTCCTCCTGTCCTGCATTTGATGATTGCTCACCTCTGACTTCAGGGGCCTCGTATCACCGAGGGTGCAACCGATAGGACTGTGTTCTCAATATGAGCAAAGTGCATTAAACGCTGCATCAGTCGTGTAATATATGACTTCAACAATCCTTCCACAAAGCACTGAGATTTGAGAGCCCTGGTAAATCATTCAGTGTTGGACTGGGAGTTGGGAGATCTGGGTTCTAGTCCGCACTCGGCCATGGAAGCCCACTGGGTGACTTTGGGCCAGTTGCAGACTCTCTGCCCAACCTACCTCACAAGATTGTTGTTATGAGGATTAACTGGAGAGGAGGAGGATTAGGTACACCGCCACTGATTCCTTAGGGAGGAAAAGAGGTGGAATATAAATATGGTAAATAACTAAATAAATAAATGGACAGACAGATGGACAGGGAAGTAGTTTTCGAATGAACTTTTTCCATTAGAAAAGGCCCTGGGCAAAGTGACCCATTTAAAATTCATATGACTAGCTAGCTGTAACAGCTTTATTATCAAGCTGATTTTTTTTTTTTTAAGGAAGAGCTCTAACCATGTTGCCAATTGCCTTTAAGAATAATGCAACATTCCTGAGGCTTCCCCATTGGACTATGGCATCAGTCTTCATTTAACAAGAAAGGTCTGCAAAAGGAAATAATAAAAACATTAATTTTCCATTATGCCCGGCACTGAGTTGATCAAATCCCCTTTGGTGCCGAAAACGGATGTTAGAGAGGACAATATATTATGATTATTGCAACACCTGCATTTCTGAAACTTAATCTCCAGCAATCGGCTCTCCAATAACACTGCAGGCAGACTGACTCAGTGAGGTCCATTTTTCTTTCATGCCGGAAGCCGTTCCAAATGGGCCAATTCTTATCTTCGGCTCTCCTCATTAAGGTGTCATTTAAAACCTCTGCGGTGTTCCTGACAGTTTTATGCCTCCTGGCGGATTAAATGATGAAAGATAAATGTATTCTTGAGGTTTTGGTGATGAATTTAGTATCAAAAGAAAGCATCGTTGGAGGGCAAAGCCTTTCATTACTTCACAGTTGGGGAATGTTCACGCAGCAGGTCAGAGAGCTGTTCTAACATCCATATTGGGAAGTCTCACCTTTGGGGTCTTTGCCCAGTGCAAGTAGAAGGAGACAAAGAGGGCACGTAGGTCAAGAGCAAAGGAGAGATGAAAGAGCATCCTCACCCTCTCCTGGCCAAGGGGAGCAAGGAGTCAACCCAATGTTAAAAGGATATCGTAGAACTGCAGAAGCTGTAAAAAAAGATCAAGCCGGTAAGCGGCCCAGAGGCACCTGGCTGGCTGCTGCTGGAAACACAGGACTGGCTAGAGGGAACCTTGGTTCGATTCAGCAAGGTGGCCCTTATTATTGTATATTCCTAAGGAGAAAGGCGGATAGGCGGAAAAAGATTAACCATAGTAGTAGCAGGAGCCAAAACAATGACGTTATGATGGCCTTGGAAGGATATGCTGGCTGGCTGGCTGGCTGGCTGAGAGAGAAAAGGCTGCTTCACTGGGAGAAGAGAACGGGAGGCTCCCTCTAGGGATGTGGCGATCAGCAAATGCTGACCTCGCTGGAGCGCTCTAAATCCCATCCCGAGGCCTGTTCTGATTCAAGTCCATAACAGTTTGCAAGTTTTGTTCTTTTCTTCTTGCATGAAAATCCGTGTATTTTCATACGTATTTTTTCCCACATGTACACATCAATTGTGCACACCTTTTGAAGTGTACATATTCTTCTCCCATTGATAAAAGTATATTGTGCATATTTTTCATGTGCATTTTTTCATTCACATGTTTGACACATGCTGTCAAACACATTGGGGGGGGTATCTGTAAATCACATCGATGCACATATGGTGGACACAGATTGTGTCCTAGTCCATGTGTGGTCTGGAAGGTCCAAACTGCGCAAAATCCTGATAAAAAATGAACTGAGGTCCCCTCTAGAAGAATTCGGTTTGGCACCTGGTTGCCCGATTATGCGCATCTTCGCGGAAGCGCATTGACATCTAATACCTACACACGAGAGGTGGTGAAGCGCATTACGGGCTATATGAAACGCACTTTAAAGTTGTTTACATGCGGAGAATCGCATGTTTACATGGCCATAAGGCGCTTTAACTCCCGCGGCAAATTAAAGCTCGCTATTTAACGCGCATTCGAAAATGCGAATAATCAGAGATTAAAAGCGCCTCGACCCCAGATTTGCGCTCCGCACTTGTAGAGGTAAAAATTTTAATGTGCCTTGAAAGAGCTTTAAATTGCTCTTGTAGAGGCACCCTGAAACAAATTTCTTATACATCCCTTGCTCTGTCAGCGTGGCAGAAGTCCAAAAGAACAGGAAAGAGAGAATGATCCAACAAAGGATAAGAATCTGATCTTGCTAGGTTAAAAAACAAAACAAAACGAACCCTCACAATTCTCTTCAGTCTAGAATTCAGCCTTGATTTTGGAAACAAATAAGAGGTTGAAGTGAAAACAGGGCTTGTGATCCCAGGATAACTGGCTGTGTAATTGGGCCCATTGTGGATTGGAAGCTAAAAAGTGCATTTTTAAAACTGACCAAGAAGGGTCCATTTGGTCCCTTTTCAAGAGCGGCCAGCAAGATGCCTCTGGTGGGCACTCATGAGTGGGGTGCAAAGTTGATAGCACCTTTCATCTGTCCCTGGCATCTGGCACTCAGGGAAGAGATTGTGTGTTGTTGAACTGAGGATGAGAAACTTGAAGTTGTTGCAGAGCTTGTTAGAGAGAGGGCTGGATAGAATTATCATAGCATTGATGGAATAAGGGGAGAGATCCTCTTATGGATCAGCAACTGGTTAAAGAACAGAAAGCAGAGAGTAGGAATAAGTGGAAATTCTCCCAACGGAGGGAAGTAAATAGTGGGGTCCCAAAGGGATCTGTATTGGGAGCAAGGCTTTCAACTTGTGTATAAATGATGTGGAATTAGGAGTGAGCAGCGAAGTGGCCAAGTTTGCCAATGACACCAAATTATTTCAGGTGGTTAAAGCAAAAAGGGATTCTGAAGAGCTTCAAAAAGATCTCTCCAAAATGGGAGAAAGTGGGCATCCAAATGGCAGATGTGGTTCAATGTAAGCAAGTGTAAGGTGATGCACGTTGGGGCAAAAAATCCCGACTTCAAGTATAACCTGATGAGCTAGTGGTGACCAACCAAGAAAGAGATCTTGGAGTTGTGGTGGACAGCTCAATGAAAGTATCAACCCAGTGTGTGGCTGGCTACTATTAAAAAGGCAAACTCCATGTTAGGCATAATTAGAAAATGGATTGAGAATAAAACTGCCTGTATCATACTGCCCATATATAAATCTATGGCGTGACTACACTTACAATACTGTGTACAGTTCTGGACACCACACCTAAAAGGGATATTGTAGAGCTGGGAAAGTGCAGAAAAAGGCAATTAAAATGACCAAGGGGTTAGAGCATCTCCCCTCTGAGGGAAGGTGACAACAGCTGGGATTGTTTAGCTTGGAAAAAAGGAGGCTGAGGGGAGACATGATAAAGATGTACAAAATCATGCCTGGTGTGGAGAATTTATTATTTATTTATTTATTTATTGCATTTTTATACCGCCCTATAGCCGAAGCTCTCTGGGCGGAGTGGAGTGGAGCCAAAGAGCTAACGACCTAAGGAGCGAAAGAGCAGCTATTCAGGTGAAAGGGAACATAAGATTGATGCGCTTCTGCATCAGAGGTAAAAAAAATGTGGAGGCAAACCATGGGGAAAAATTAGGTGTGATGGAGGTCTAAGTAAAAAGCAAGTCCAGCAATAGCGTCCAGCTCCCGGGTTTTCTGCTTAGCAGACTATCTCCAGCATCTAATCCACGACTCCTCCAACGGCTGCCCCCCTAACTGGAGACTTCCATTTATTTGCGTTCTGGTTTAAATGCATCCCACTGTGTTGCTCGTTACAGTGGTAAATAAAATGAGAGCTGAGGATGAGAGCCAGTCATATCCTCCGTGGGGTCAGGAGAAATCTTATCACCCCAGACCTTTTTCTTTGCTTCTTTGGTGTTTACTGCGTTTCCCAAATCTGCAGGTTTGTGCACATCTCCAAATCTGTGAGGGGTTGAAATGGCAACACTTTTAAGCGAGCAAAGCATTTATTTTGATCTACCCCCAGCTGAGGATGTTGCTGCTTAAAAAGGCTCAGCACCATTCAGACTGCTGCTGAGCAAATAAGGACAATTTTCTTCTAGGCTCTTGCAAGTGGATGGTAGGAAAGCGGAAATGAGAGTCCAAGAGGCGGGTGCCCCTGCTCAGTAATAAATGTTAATTTCTGCACTGTTCAGCATGTAACAATTCCAGGCGGGGGAAAACAGTATCGGCTTTGGGAAAGCATATAAAGCCTTCAGAACAGCCTTTAAATTTTGTAAAGGGTTTATTTGTGCCAGGATGTTTTTCTTGAACTCCCTTTAAAAGTAACTGGAACTTAACCCCATTTCTCTCCTTCCCATTTCTGGAAACTGCAATACCTTTTTTTCCAATCTAGGGTTGCCACTGAAAATTGTGAGGAGAGACCCTAGCCCCTGGGCATGTGCAAAGTTTTAAATTCAGTCCTTGGCACTGCCAGTAAACAAGGATCTTAAGGCTGGGAAAGGCCACTGGGGAGTGCAAAAGCCTCATGGTCGATCCCACACGCGTTTGCAAAAGGTCTCAACCTGAGTTCTTGAGACCTCCAGAAGGGTCGGGTGAATAACTCCACTTTAGTTTCCCTCAATTTCTCATTTTTCCAGCCTTATGTCTGTTTCATCTTGAACTTTGGGTATTTGTTTTAACAAGTTCACATGAAATGTCATATACAATTTTGGGCATATTTTTCCTAAAATGTGCATTTGTTTTAAACACCCTTTTGCCTAATGGACACAGTTTTGGATGGAGTTTCCCCCCAAATATAATGCATTTTAATATTATTTCCACAAATATATACATTCATATGAGCACTTTCTCCTAATAACATGGGCTACTAGTTCTGATGGCTCTATGCTATCTCCAGTATCAAAGGCACTATGCCTATGTACCCCAGTTGCTGGGGAACATGGTTGGGAGGGTGCTGTTGAACCCGTGTCCTGCTTGTGGGTTCCTGGTTGACAGCTGTTTGGCTACTGTGTGAACAGAGTGCTGGACTAGATGGACCCTGGGTCTGATTCAGCATGACTCTTCTTATGTTGTTGGTATATGCATTTTTGTACACGTTATTTGATTGGAAAATTCCATTGCACAATTTGGAGAAGGATAATTGAGTTACCATTCGTAGAATGGTCCAAAACTGCCACATTAGGTATGTTTGCATAAAATGCAAACCAAATCCATTTCTCCTCCATCCCAAATTGCCAGCTGAAAAAGATCTCAGATTTAGCAGGGCTTGGGATGAGGAAGCTTCATATCAATTTCATCTCCAGTCAGCAGCGTGATGTGGCTGCAAAAAAAGCTAATGCAATTTTAGTTTGCATCAATAGAAATATAGTTTCTAAATCATGGGAAATAGTAATTCCACTGTACTAGAATCATAGAATAGTAGAGTTGGAAGGGGCCTATAAGGCCATGGAGTCCAACCCCCTGTTCAATGCACGAATCTACCTTGAAGCATCCCTGACATGTGGTTGTCCAGCTGCCTCTTGAAGGCCTCTAGTGTGGGAGAGCCCACCACCTCCCTAGGATATGGGTTCCACTGTCGTACTGCTCTAACAGTTAGGGAGTTTTTCCTGATGTCCAGCCAGAATCTGGTTGCTTGTAACTTGAGCCTATTATTCTGTGTCCTGAGGGAGAAGAGGTCCTGGCCCTCCTCTGTGTGACAACCTTTCAATCATTTGAAGAGTGCTATCATGTCTCCCCTCAATCTTCTCTTCTCCAGGCTAATCATGCCCAGTTCTTTCAGTCTCTCTTCATAGGGCTTTGTTTCCAGACCTCTGATCATCCTTGTTGCCCTCCTCTGAACACGCTCCATCTTGTCTGCATCCTTCTTGAAGTGTGGTGCCCAGAACAGAATTCAATACTCAAGATGGGGCCTAACCAGTGCCAAATAGAGGGGAACCGGTACCTCACACGGTTTCGAAGCTATACTTCCATTAATGCAGCCCCAAATAGCATTGGCTTTTTTTGCAGCTACATCACACTGTTGGCTCATATTCAGCTTGTGATCTACAACAATTCCAAGATCCTTCTCGCTTGTTGTATTGATTAGCCAAGTAACCCCCATCTTGTAACTGTACATTTGATTTCTTGTTCCTAGGTCTCCTTGACCATCACAGAAGTAAAGACCACCTGGGTAGTGTGACTGCCTCAGTTCCCATCTTCTCTGATGTTATTCACAGAAGTTGAAATCCTATAGAGACTTACCTGGGAGTAAGCCCCACGGAATGCACTACCGTGTTCTGAGTAAATATGGAAAGGATTCCACTGTGAGAGGGGAAATGCAGTTTGCAATCAGAGATGAACAGACTGGTTTCTGGTCCATATCCGTTTTGCTTGTGCTCAATCATGAATCCATCCCATCCCATTTCTGCATCAATCTGTGAGACGATGATGATGATTTTAAAAATGCATTCAGAGATGTATTTTTGATTGCATTTTCCCACCTCTCATATGCATTTGTGTGCATTTTTAAAATCGAAAAATGCACATTTTCCTATGCATTTTGATAGATTTTTGGAACGAAGAGCTTTATCAAAGAATCCAGAGAAGTGCGAAGTATGAAGGATAACTGGGTTCTAATCTGCGTCTTATTCAGGGAAGTGCTAGGTCAGTGGGCTTAAAAATGCAAACCATATGAAATCCTCTTGCATCCCTATTTGTGATCCACTGTATCTCTTTATGAATGCCCCCACCCCAGGTCCTTCTTTCCTGTGTATAGCACTTTATCATTGTCTTTGCCAAATGGCACTGTTTCCTCTTGCACCCAAGCGCGGGTCCCATTCCTCAGCAATGGAGCACTTTCAGTGGGGTTCACGCTTCATCTGGCAAGAGGGATGCATTTCCTCTATTCCTCAAACCTGCCCCCCTTGTGGACACTTCTGCTCCTCTTGCAAAGGGGCACAAAGACCTGCCTGAAAGGGGGTCATTTCACGAGGGGTGGGGCAGAAAAGGAGTTTCTCTGTGAAGGGAAAGGCAGGAGCAATCGGCATGGAGAAATTCCCCAATCATGTCAGGGCTTCAGGGTGGAGGGTGTTCCCACTTACCTAGGCTGACCATATGAAAAGGAGGACAGGGCTCATGTAACTTTAACAGTTGCAGAGAAAAGGGAATTTCAGCCGGCGTCATTTGTAGGCAATTAGTTCCTGGTGAAATTCCCTCTTTATCACAACAGTTAAAGTTGCAGGCACTATACTAGAGTGACCATACACAAAAGAAGGCAGGGCCCCTGCAACTTTAACTGTTGTAATGAAGAGGGAATTTCACCAGATACTAATTGCATACAAATGACGCCAGTTGAAATTCCCTTTTCTCTACAACTGTTAAAGTGACATGAACCCTGTCCTCCTTTTCATATGGTCAGCCTACACTTGCCCCATGGGGATAAGGAAGAGAGCAACCAGGCCTGGGCAGGCAGGTGGGGGCTAAACTGTTCACCTCCGTTGCACATAGAACATAGGACAAAAGAAGCTGCCTTATACTGTGTCAGACATTTGGTCCATATAGACCAGTACTGTCAACACTGACTGGCAGCAGCAGCTGTCTGGGTTTCTGCTGGGATTATTTCTTAGTCCTACCTGGAGATGCCAGGGATTGAACCTGGAACCTCGTTTAAAAACATCCCATGTATGTTGAAGAGGCAACCCACTTTTCAACTGAAAAGCGGCTTGGCTCTTCAGCTGTGTAATTAGCTGCAATTCAAAAGGACCCTTCAGATGTATACACAGTCCACCCTCCCCACCCACAAGGCCATTATATGGACATAGCTTTGCTGCAACTTGACCACAGGCAGTGAATGCCTCCAGTACATTTCAATTTGGAAGCCTTTCCCAGACCCTTGAGATGGCTGTAGAATAACACTTCAGGCTTTGAAAGTGGAGTAATCTTATGGATTTGTTGTCTGGGGACACTGTTGAGAAGTCTTTCAACAGGCCCCAGAGTTTCAGCTTGACTGTACTGGAGTATGGCAATGGAGCCAGCCTCAAAACCAGCCCTCAAGCTAAAAATGATTTGAATTTGATGTAATAAATGACAGCATTCTGGTTGCCTTATTTGCCAAGAGAGTGATGCACCGGCTCTGCCTGTTCTCAGTGATAATTTAGTCTTGATGGGACTCAACAGGCTTTTGAGTGGTGTTTGGGGGCGATGAAATGATCTCTATTATCCTGGTGTCTGAGAGTCTGTGCAGCAGGGAACTGGCAGCCTCCATGGTTTGATTGCTGCTGCCGCTGCCTGGCTTCATTTTCAACTTAAAGCTTAGCCAACCACCTCCAGCTCAGGAGGGATCCGCCTTTCACAATGCAACAAAGAACCCAGAAGTTAAAGGTTAAGGGAAGGAGCTGGTGGGACATGCAAGCCGGAGTGATAGAAACTGAGCTAGTCTTACCAGAGAAGAAACGTAGACAAATCATGCACGGCTGCTCATTGGGGAAAAAACCCTGATCTTTAAAGCACTAGAAACTGGGATAGGTGAAAACTCTTTCCAGTTCAGTTTCGATGAGAATTTACCCAAATTCGCAAAGCTCTCCACATCTGGGACAAAAAAACAAGTTGAAATTGAAAATAATTCAACCGTGGGGGAAGCTGAAACGGACAAGATCCATCCACCCAGGACTTTGAGTGCCTGGCTCTTAGGAGCCTGGGTTTGAATCCTTGGGTATTATTCAACCACGCTAGTGCGCCATTAAGGCCTCCTCCTCTTTTTACAGGTGTTTTATCTTTAACAGCTACCAGGTGGGCAGGTACATCATGGTCTTTTCCAGGCCAGAAAGAGCTGTACCTGTTGAATTTGGCTGGTGCGGAGGAGTGAGAATTTCCTTTCTGTTCACTATTGATAAGAGTTTACCAAAATTCACCAAGTTCCGTATATTTGGGAGGGAAAGATTTTTTTAAAAAAATTGAATGCCTGAGAAAATGAAACCAACAGATTCACTCATCCCTAACTGGAACATAAGAATCTAAAAAGCGCTGAGCTGGATCAGGCCAAAGTCCTATCTAGTCCAGTACCCTTTCTCCACAGTGGCCAACCAGAGATGCCCAAGAAGCTCACAAGCAGGTCATGAAGGCAATAGCACTCTCCTGCTTGTGTTCCTTCGCTACTGCTATTGAGAGGCATAATGCTCCTAATGCTGGAGATGATATATAGTCACCCTGACTGGTAGTCATTGATAGCTTCATCCTCCCAAGAATTTGTCCAATCCACATTAAAGCCATCCACAATGGTGGCCATCACCATCTCTTCCGGCAGCAAATGCCACAGTTTGTCTAGGTTCAGCTTGACCAGTTCTAGATGTACCACCTCAGTGGCCATCCAGATGCCTCTGGTAAGCCCACTCCATAACTGTTCCCCAACAAATGTTCCTGGAGGTACCACATAGCCATCATATTTAGTAGCCATTGATAGCTTTAATCCTTCTTGAATATGTCAAATCCCTCTTTAAAGCCATCTAAATTGGTGGCCATCACCACATCAGTGGCAGCAAATGCCATAGTTTGACTCTGCACTGTGTGAAGACACACATCCTTTGGTCCGTCCTGAACTAGTAGAGGAAATATATGTCAGGAGGAAGGATCCTGAGCCGGCTTTACATATGAAGCCTCTTATATCAAGCCAGACCAATGGTCCATCTAGTCCAATGTTGTCAATTCCAGTTGGTAGTGGTTCTCCAAGGCCAAGGGCCAGAGGGTCAGCCCTGCTGCCTGAGATCCTTTTCGCTGGAGGTTATAGGGATTGAACCTGTGGCCTTCTGAATGAAACACATGTTCTTCCACTGAGCCATGTTCTTTTCCTTGCTCTTTGATGTGCCATCTTTGAATGTGCAGGGAGTATTTAATTATACAGGGGCAAATTCAAATATCCGATTCCCTCCACCTGCAGTCCAAAATGGTGTGATCCAGCAACAGCTGCTGACTTCGTAGCCCAGCTCACGTGTCTCTTCCTGCAGGGTGGGGATGGAGGAGGGGGTCTTTTTCGGATGTGATGGCTGGAGGACAGGAAAAGGAATCACCTCTGTCCATCATGTTTCCTCTGGGCCCCTGCTCTGCTTCTTCATAATGTCCAAAATCCTCTACAATCAGGATGAGCTAAACAGTACTTTGTCAACACCATCCCAAAGGGGAAATGCATACAGCCAGAAACAGCTATCAAATCTCATCCCTAGTTTCCCCAAAGGCTGTTCTCCAGTCGTTAATCTTCGTTTGGAAATGTAATTCTCACTTGCATGATGTACCTGTCATGGATTTCCATCGCCTTGCTTCCCTCGCTCGGCATGTTCAGGACATCCCTTACTTAATGTGACAAGTAGAATAACCCACCGAGATAAAAGGGTCATTCTCCCAGGATGATTTAGCCACCTTGTACTTAGCAGTAAATTACCTACTCTCTTCCCCCTCCGATCTGTGGCTGACTATAGCTCATGTCATCTATGCTTCCTGACAATGTTTGCAGTTATTAAATTAACTCAGATTCAAGAATTAGAGGGGAAAGGGCGGGGGGAGGCCATACTGACGTTTCAAATATTGTCAATCTTAATTTCCTCATTTGGGGATTTTTTTAAACGAGTTTTTTTTTGTCATCCTTTAGAAGAAAAAAATATATTATATCACAACCATATGCTTATGTATCATCCTTACAGCAAAGGTTTTATGTTTTACTAAAATATACATTGGGGTGTTCATAAAGAATATTCAAAGAGGCCTAATGCTGGATCAGACCAAGGGTCCATCTAGTCCAGCACCCTATTCACACAGTGGCCAACCAGCTGTCGACCAGGGACCGACAAAGCAGGACATGGTGCAACAGCACCCTCCCACTCATGTTCCCCAGCAACTGGTGCACACAGGCTTACTGCCTTGGATACTGGATGTAGCACATAGCCATCAGGACTAGTAGCCATGGATAGCCTTCTCCTCCCAGAATTTATCCAACCTGCTTTTAAAGCCATCCAAGTTGGTGGCCATCACTACATCTTGTGGCAGTGAGGTCCACAGTTTAGCAATGGAAGGGGAGGTAACAGTTTCCCCATCAAAACGTATCTGGCTGGCAAATAAAGCTACATGTGTACATGTGTGCACACATGCACAGCCTATAGAGCAGGGATATTGAACCTCAGGCCTGTGGGACAAATCCAGACCCCCTTGGGTCTCAATGTTTGCATTTTAAAATAACCTCTCTAGAAGGCCACACCCCTTTCCCATACCACCCAATCATTTGGTGGTCTCCTGGCCATTGAATGTTTCCCCACCAACCATTGTAAAAGGCTGATATGTCTCTTCAGGTTTCGTTATTGGCAGGAAGAGCTTTTAACGAACATGCGCTGGCCCTTTCGGTATTTTGCCCCTTCCCCTTTTGCCTCTAGCCCTGCCCACCACTGGAATGTGAGACCCAAGAACTTCCCTGAAATTGGATTTGGCCCTTGGCCTGAAACAGGTGCAACACCCCTGCTGAAAAGAATCAAGATGTGCATTAGATCTGTGCCCCGTCCCCGGATTCACCTTGGAGGCCATTTCGGAGCCTCCAATTCAGCCCAAATTGGACTTGGGCCACCGTGGGGCCTGCCCGCTTCGCTTCAGTACTGAAGCAGAAATGAGATTTGGCCAGCCAAAGCAGCTTGGCCTTTGTGGGCTGAACAGAAGTCCACTGGACTCCTGACTCCCTCCCTGCTCCCCCAAACCAGGAGCCGTCGCTGCCGGGACTTAGCCATGATTTAAAGGTGAGATCGTGTGGGCTCTCTTTTTTAAATAGCTCTATGGTCACAAATTAAGGGAAATGGCCCTTCATGACCGCTGTGGTTTGTAGTTTTAATTCCTAGGAAACTGAAATGCTTCTGGCAAGTCCAAAGTCGGAAAGAAAAGAAGAGCCCTGCCGAAGCAGATCATGGTGGGGCCGTTGAGTCCTGTTTTTCATCCGCAGGTGCTGCCGGTGGTTACCTCCCAGGAGGAGAGCCGGTCTCCCATGCCGCTTGCTCACTCCCCTCCACAGCGGTTATTCACAGAAGCCCACTGCCTTCAAACATGACATTCTGCTTAGCTGCTAGAGTAATTGAAATTGGCAAAATTAAGAGATAAGACACCCTGTGTCTGCAAAATGCAGACTCGCCATCTTGATAGATATGATACGAAAGGAAAAGTGAATGGGGAGGGAAGAGGAAAACAAGCCCTGGAACAACTTCACTGGCTGATGGATGGGGGTGGGGGCATGCTGTTCTTTCCCTTCTTGCCATGAAATCCTCCCTGGGCTGTAGGGGTGGGGTGTGGCCTCCCAGTGGTAAGGTGATCAGATAAAATCCAGCTCAGGGCTCATGTAACTTTAACAGTTGTAGAGAAAAGGGAATTTCAGCCAGTGTCATTTGTATGCAATTAGTTCCTGGTGAAATTCCCTCTTCATCACAACAGTTAAAGGTGCAGGCACTATACTAGAGTGACCACATACAAAAGAAGGCAGGGGCCCTGCAACTTTAACAGTTGTGATGAAGAGGGAATTGTTGAGGAAAATTCATAGTCTGTGGATTGGTTGAAAGTTTTAGAGTCCTGAAGGACATATCAGCCAGCTGAAGGCAATAAGGTTGAGAAAGAGTTTTTTCTGTACAGAATTGGAAAGGTCAACCTGATTATTGCAAAGTATCAGAAATGATAAGATGATTCATCTGGGATGGGCTGATGTCTAAAATGTATATAAGTGAGCCTTAGTTTAATGGCTATTGTGGGTGTCAGGCGTGGTGTATTTGGATGTGGAGAGATTTGAGGAAGGACTGTACATATCTTGATGGAAACTGTTGTGCTGTATATATTGGACCACGAGTAAACAATCTGTATTATACACAAGATTTGGTGTGTGAGTATTTCTTCAGCTCCTGGAGTGCTACTGGACTTATTGCTAATACAAACGCTCACAGCGTTTGCCCCTTTTGCTTCCCCCCTCAACAGGAATTTCACCAGGAACTAATTGCATACAAATGACACTGGCTGAAATTCCCTCTTCTCTACAACTGTTAAAGTTACATGAGCCCTGACCTGGATTTTATCTGGTCAGCCTACCCAGTGGCCCACTGTGTCCTGACTGATGGTAGTGGCCAGAGGGTGCCTCCCTTCAACTTTGCAGACCCAGGACAACTGGCAGTTGAGGCGGATTGTTTTTTTTTCTGACAGGGAGGGGAAAGCAAGCTCCCTGCAGCCCCTCCATCTTTGGTTGATGGATGGGGCCAGACTGGTCTCCCTCTTGTTCTGTGTTATTCGGGTGACAATCTGTGAAAAAGCAGTTCATTTTACTTGCAACACATGTACAAAAACTATGCAAGGCATTGAGAAAGTGGGTAGGGGGACATTTTTCTCCCTCTACATAATACTCTCCAGTGGGAGACATCCCATGAAGCTGATTGGTGGGAGAATCAGGACAGATAAAAGGAATGATTTCTTCACACAGCACATTGTTAAATTATGTAATTCACTACACAAGATGTGGTGATGGCCACCAATTCAGATGGCTTTAAAAGGGGGTTGTACGAATTCATGGAGGAGAAGGCTTCAAGGGCTACTAGCCCTGATGGCTCTGTGATACCTCCAGGACCAGAGGCAGTATGCCTGTGTACAGCATTTGCTAGGGAACTTGGGTGGGAGGGTGCTGTTTTACTCATGTCCTGCTTGTGGATTTCCCGAAAGTGGCTGGTGAAGAGAATGATGGGTTAGATTTACCCTGGGTCTGATCCAGTATGGCTCTTCTTATATTCTTATATTTTTAAAGGAACTGTAGTTTTTTGCTGTAGCATTCTTATCCCTATTTACCTATAAGCCTCCTTAAATCTGTTTTGCATCTTCGTTGACTTTGCTTTAGGATAGGCCCTTATTGATATATTTTTTAAAGGAACTGTGGCATTAAGGTTCCCACCCCTTTTGCAGTGACAAACTGTGA
Source organism: Anniella stebbinsi (assembly GCA_029215795.1). Classification (NCBI taxonomy): domain Eukaryota; kingdom Metazoa; phylum Chordata; class Lepidosauria; order Squamata; family Anniellidae; genus Anniella; species Anniella stebbinsi. The sequence continues at coordinate 370,765,769 of JARDYH010000001.1, forward strand.
AATTTCACCTGGGATGGAGGTTCAGGAAAGGGTTTAGAGCAATTTAATTTTGCTTTGGTGTTGCATCCTGTCCTCCCAACTCTGTTTCTTCACCTTTGCACTCCAGGACTTTGTGATGGTTCCATCACCCAACCGTGGCTCAAGATCAGACCTGGGAGGATGGATTCTCCAAGGCAGTCCGAAGTAGCTCACTTCTGTGATGGTTCCACTTGTTTCTTTGAAGTCAAATGTTCGCCTTCCTTCTTGTGCACCTAAGCAACAAAATGTTTTGTGTTTAGAGATCTAAAATGTCCGCAGTTGAAATCATGCCAGAGCCCAGCATGCCGCAATTAGAGCGAAGGCAGGGGACAGGCATACAAATGGCTTCTGTTGTTGCACCCCTGGGGGTCATTGCTGTGGGCTCCCAGGTTGTTCTTTAAGATTACCATGGAAATGACCTGCTCAGAGACTAGGTTTACTTATAAGATTTAATGGGCATCTTTCAAGCTGACAGGAGTGCCCAAAGAATGGACTCAAACGGCGAAAGCCCCTGCACAAAGCTGTCAACCCATCTGGACCCCCGCTTGGGTATGGAAGCGACAGTTATAGTGTTCTGAACTTGGCAGAGGTGCGAGTGATACAAACGTGCGTTCTCACCATAGAATATTGTGGTGAATCAGACATAAGCGAGCGTATCTTCTTGGGAACTAACTGATTGATGGGGAAGCTTTGACCTTGCTTCCTGACACAACAGCCTTGGAATGCAGTGCTTGTATAGTGCACTGCAAGGCACTAGGCTTGTTAAAGCATACAGGTGCTTGCTCTATATGAGATCATTGCTTACATTTGACCGTTCTTTGATCCATTTTTCCCGGCAATTAGCAAGATGCTTATACAGCAGTACAGCAAACTAGCAGGCTGTGCTGTGAGAAGCAGAGACAGCCACTACCCAGCAGCCTTTGAGCAACCATGGCTTGCTGGCTTGCAGGCCTAGACTTCTGTTATAACACACTGCACACACACTGAGGCGAGCAATGCCAACGATCCAGCGCACTTCCCTGCCATGCCAGAGGGAGTGGGAGGAGGTCTCTCTCCAGGGATGGTTCTCTAGGCTCATGAAAGTGCTGATAAGCTTCACCTGAAAACTGCAGAATCAACACGAAAAAGATCTTGGAAAGAGCAGGCACTTCATGAAGTCCCCCCCCCCCCCCAGCTGCCAAAGCTACAAAAACATGCCCTTTCTCATCTTGTTAGGTTTCGTCTGGCAACCTCCTCCCTGCCTGGACAGCCTAGGAAAGGAATGGCTAAACATTGGCCCAGGATGGAGTAACGACATGCCACTGGAGAACCACCTGTGGGAGATAAGCAATACATTAGTTAAAACGGAAGGTCTGCACAATTCAGCACCTTCTCCTTGCCTCCCTCCAGTCAGCCTCTACTTTGGGTGGCCAGCAATGGGGCATTTTCCTGATGCATGGATGCAACATGATTACCTGCACTCAAAGAAGGAAGCCCAGGATGGGGATCTGGACAGAAACATGCTTGGTGGTCTCTTCTGTCAGCAGGAGGTACCCACTTCCCCATGTGAAAAAGCCCAGCTCTGCTTCCACACAGAACATTTTGTTCCAGATTGTAGGGTTCTAGACTAGCCTTAGCATCCTAGAATCCTAGAATAGTAGAATTGGAAGGGGCCTACAAGGCCATGGAGTCCAACCCCCTGCTCAATGCAGGAATCCACCTTAAAGCATCCCTGACAGATGGTTGTCCAGCTGCCTCTTGAAGGCCTCTAGTGTGGGAGAGCCCACCATCTCCCTAGGTCATGGGTTCCATTGTTGTACTGCTCTAACAGTCAGGAAGTTTTTCCTATGTCCAGCCGGAATCTGGCTTCCTGTAACTTGAGCCCATTATTCTGTGTCCTGCACTCTGAGTTGATCGAGAAGAGATCCTGGCCCTCCTCTGTGTGACAACCTTTCAAGTATTTGAAGAGTGCTATCATGTCTCCCCTCAATCTTCTCTTCTCCAGGCTAAACATGCTAGATTTGGGATGCTAGATTTCTATGTGTGTAGATGCCCCCCACCCCCATGGAGGTCCATTCAGTCATGCAATTGCTCCCCCTATAGAAGGGATGTAGAATCTCAGGCCCTGGGGACAAATCCACTCCCAATCCAGCCCTTGGGGGTTCGTCAGAAGGGCCCTGCCCCCTTTCCCTGAACCACTGACGATTGGATATTTCCCTGGCTCTTGTGTAATTTTTTCCCCATTCGAAAAAGGCTGAAAGACCTCTCCTGCAGTTTAGTTATGAGCACTAAGAGCTGTATGCTAAAATAGGCCGGTACTGGGGGCCTTTTGCACCCTATTCCTTTTTTCGCCCTGCTTTTGGCCCCACCAGCCATGGGAATGTGGCCCCCGAGGGCTTTTCTGATATGGAATTTGGCCCCCAGCTGAAAGGGGTTCATCACTGCTGTCCTGTAGTCATTCAGTGCGGCACAGTGTGTGTCAGTATTGGGTTTGCCAACGCCAGCTTCAAATCTACCCATGCTCTGCTAGGGTGGCCTGGGAGAGTGGCAGCCCCTAAGCCAAGCGCACATCACAGGGTTGTCGTGAAGAAGGGCTGGATATACACATGAGATAGCAACTGCTCCATCTGAAGTCAAATGCTGATGGTGGCAGCAGCAGCAGCGATCTGTTACCCTTCCCTGTCCTCTCCTGTTTTATCACCCTCTGCCTCCCCTCTGCATGCCGAAAAGGGACTGGAGGCATGAAATACGGAAAGTCTGACTCCATCACAAAGATCCCTGACAATTTAATAAGAATTGCTCTCGATGCTTTGGGAGCTCTTTCAAGGATCTTGATATCAATGCCTCCGGGTAGAAGTATGCAGTCAGTTTCCGCCAGGGAAATGCATTAGCCAATTTGCAAAAATAAACTTGCCACTGCAGAGGCCTGGCCTTGTAAAGGATGGCACCGAACGGACCTTTTCTGACCAAATTTCTGCTCTCAAAAGCAGGCTGAGGCTCAACACATCATCAACGGGGGAGCAAGTGCCCGGCCTTCATTCTGTTAAAGTATTAAAATTGTGCACCCAGGCAATTCAAATTCTATGCTGCAAAAAGCTGAAATTGCACCCTGCACTTTGCATCGCAGGGTTTACATTTGCGCAGTCTGTTATTTTTTTTTTTTTGCATAATTGAGTCTGCGATTGTTGTTTTTCAGTTGTCTGCATCATCTATTCTAGTTTTGTAACTCCTGGGAAAGAGGCAAGCATGGAGCTCCCCAGGGCAATGAAGGCCCAACCCCAACAACAGGAAACCTCACTCAACAAGCCCTCTGGCACCTGAGATTTTAAAAGGAATTGCCTACTGGAGGGGCCTTTTCATGAAGATGTCCATGCTCCCTGATAGGCTCCCTCCATTTTGATAATTGCTCTGGATGTGGGCTTGAAAGGGAAACAGTGTGTTCACTTATGGAGGAGAAAACCACAAACGCAGTGTGGTGGGATGGGGAGTATGGAACTAGTGTTCCCTCTCCCCTCCCCATTCAGCATGAAGGCAAGTTGAGGACTTTGTTTCCCTTCATTGATGTCACCACACAGCCAAATTTGATTGGTGCCATGTGGCAACATGATGCCATCATGTTGACTGCATGATCCCTGATTGGTTGGGATTGTCTTGCCCTACCTTTCCTTAGCAGTCCCAAGGGAGACTGCATTGCAGTGGAAAGGCTAGATTACCTCTGACAGAGTAAGATCACATCCATTGAGGCCAGGCATGGCCTGTCAGAACCCTAGACAGATTACTATAACAGGTATTGGCTGGAACTCACAGAAGAAGAGCAGTTGTCTCAGCAACATGCAGAGGCCTTCTGAAGACTGGCAGGTCTAGACCTGCTATTACTTCTGCCTCCACTAAAGAGATATCTAGGTCTTAAAGGGCCATTGTCCAATTCTGCAGCAGTTGGCTCCTATGACGCAGGGGCAGGGAAAAGCACATCAAAGGAAGTCCTTTGAATCCAAGGAGTCTGGAAAAGCCTTCTGGGCTGGAAGGTCATAGAGCAGCAGGTGATGGGTCACTGGATGAAGCCTTCTCCCTTTCTGAATCTGGGGTGGGGAATGGGGCCAGAGTTCATGACAGGAGTGTTGTGGTTAAATCACATGGGTAGTAAAAAAAATATATACGCACATTTATAAACAAAATATGCTTAAGAAAATGTCAAGAGGGGCAGGGAAGTAAGTCAACATTTGGGACTCCTAGCTCTAATTTCACCCCAAAAATGTTTGATGGCACTTTCAGCCGTCTTTGCTTCTTTAAAAATATGAAAGATGGGCGCTTCTTCTATAATGCCAATGGAAACACAGCATCATCCATGCATCCCACCATGGATGGCAGTTAGGGGGCAGTGAGACATAGCCGAGACTATCACCCTTCACACTGCTTGGCCTGCTCTGCACCGATGTTTCTTCTCCTGTGTGTGCTCACATAGGTGTACAGGTGCAATGTCTCTCTGTGCTCCCTCCCCCCACCAACACTCTGCTTGTCACAGCAGTGGCCATTTCAACCTTGGTCCAAGCAGGTGGGCGTACAAAGGTTCCCCAGATGCACTTTGCATCTCAGAATTTACACAGAAGTAGATTTACAGTTTTGTCCTCGCACCACATTGTTGTCTTCTGTCACCTGCATAATGCACTCAAATTCCAGCCTCTTGCCACTTCCCCCCTCCTGGAAATCCCTCAAATCCCCCCCTCCCCCCCATGTGGGGCATGAAATATCCCCAGGATCTAGAATGTTTTTAGGATGTTTTTAGGATGTTTTAGGATGTTTTAATGCAGTTTTAATAATGTGTGTCATGTTTTAATCATGTATTTTATCATATTGTTGTTCCCAGCCTCTAACCAAACGGAGAGGCGGGTAAGAAATAAATTATTATTATTATTATTATTATTATTATTATTTTGCCAGTGGGATTTTTGTTGTGCCCATAAAATCAAGCACTATTTGGGTGTGTGTGTGTGTGTAATGTCAGAAAATTGCTCCAGGGAAGCAGAGGCTTTATTCTTCTGGGTGTAGGTAGATTGTGACAAACAATTGGACTTCAACAGATACCAGCAAAACCCACAAGACCAAAAACATTAGTTCTCTTAGTAATAATGTTTTACCTAAAGTGTTTGTGATTTTATGATTTGGCATGAATGATCATGCATTGCAAATGGGGAATAGTGTTAGAAGGTGTCAGGGCTACAGATCAGGCCTTGCACCTCCCCCTTGCAGCCATGGGCATGAGGCCTGTAGAGGTAGCAGCGTGGTAACTTTGGTGAGGCCAGACCGGATCAAAGGAGGATTATTCATCAGCCCTGGTCAGGTATGAGAAGGCAAAGCTTGACATTTTAACAATCAAAGCTACTTAATATTCTGAGAGCCTTGAGCTAGGAAGGATGTACAATGATTAAGATATAGAAGGAACCAGTTCTGAAGTTATTTCCCCTCTGAATAGCGATAGTACATCCATCAGGTGTAGGTATGAAATTGAATGGACTCCAGTAAGGTTGTTACAAAACCCATCTACTGGACAGAACACCCATTCACACTCAATAGTGTAAACCGCCCAGAGACCTTCGGCTATTGGGCGGTATAAAAATGCAATAAATAAATAAATAAATACAATAAATAAAATATTCCCCTTTTGTTATTGGGATGGTTCTAGCAAGTACCAGACTCCAGTCTTCTGTTCACAGGCAGGAACAAGCAGTTTACCTATTGTGGTTTGGTCATGCAGGCATTATGTCAAATCCTTTGGTTAAAAACTATAAAAACCCATGGTTTTGTACAGCAAGGTGTGCCATTTTTGTAAGATCAGTGGCTGTCATGGCTTGTAGAGCATTTTCCATCCATTCTTGCCACAGGACACTTGAACTATTCCACTGGAGAGCCTGTGCAGATACTGTCTAAATTCTACCAGGTGCTGTCTACATCAGTCTTACAATGATCCTGAAACCCTCACTGTTTAAACATTGGATTTCTGGAAATCTGTGCCTGTGGCCAAACTCTACTCTTGGATGATGTGGTCAAAGCTGTTTTGAACACACACAGCTTTTAAATAAAACCGCATTAATCTCCTTCCTATCTTTTGTTTTTTAAATTTTGTATATCGGTGTTTTTATGTTCAATGTTTTTAATTTTTGTAAACTGCCCAGAGAGCTTTGGCTATGGGGCGGTATATAAATGGAATAAAATAAATAATAAAAAATAAAAAATAAATAAATAAAAAATAAATCAAACACTGGTAAGTGCGTATGGTAAGCTGTATTCAGGGGCAGTGAGGGCAGCAAAAAAACAATACTTTGCTGCCACTATTCAATCATCAACCTGCCCCCCGGGGGAGCTTTTCAGATTTGTCCGGGGGCATTTACATGCTGGCCCCAAGGACATGGTAGAACCATCTGAGGCCCACTGTAATACATTTGCTGGGCACTTCCAGAATAAAATCTTTGGCATCCATCAGGACTTAGACTCCAGTGTTATAGCAGGTGAATCTAGTGAGGTATCCAGAGCACAGGCTTGTCCTGTTTTCTTGGATGAGTTTCAGTTGGTGCAGCTCGATGACGTGGACAAGGTGCTTGGACAGGTTCGTGCAACCACTTCCATATTGGATCCTTGCCCCTCTTGGCTAATAAAAGCTAGCAGGGATGGAACAACTGGCTGGGCCAGGGAAGTGATAAATGCCTCTTTGCAAGAGGGAGTGGTCCCAGGCCTCCTGAAAGAGGCGGCAGTGAGACCACACCTAAAGAAATCTTCCCTGGACCCTGAAAATCTTAATAACTACAGGCCAGTAGCAAATGTTCCATTCCTGGGCAAGGTCCTGGAGCGGGTGGTTGCGAGCCAGCTTCAGGCACTCTTGGATGAGGCCGTTTATCTGAATCCATTTCAGTCGGGTTTCAGGCCTGGTTTTGGTACGGAAACAGCCTTGGTCGCCCTGTATGATGACCTATGTCGGGAGAAAGACAGGGGGAGTGTGACTCTGTTGATTCTCCTTGATCTCTCAGTGGCTTTCGATACCATCGACCATGGTATCCTTCTGGGATGACTGGCTGAGTTGGGTGTGGGAGGCACTGCATTGCAGTGGTTCCGCTCCTACTTGGCAGGTCGGCTCCAGAAGGTGGTGCTTGGGGAACATTGCTCGGCCCCATGGATTCTCCAGTATGGGGTTCCGCAGGGGTCAGTCTTGTCCCCATGCTGTTCAACATCTACATGAAACCACTGAGTGCAGTCATCCGGAGTTTTGGAGTGCGTTGTCATCAGTACGCTGATGACACGCAGCTCTATTTCTCCTTTTCATCTTCATCAGGTGAGGCTGTGGATGTGCTGAACCAGTGCCTGGCTGCGACAATGGACTGGATGAGGGCTAATAAACTGAAACTCAATCCAGACAAGATTGAGACGCTGTTAGTGGGTGGTTCCGCTGACCGGATGGAGGGTGTTCAACCTGTTCTGGATGGGGTTGCACTCCCCTTGAAGGAGCGGGTTCGTAGCTTGGGGGTTCTCCTAGAACCATCTCTGTCACTTGAGGCGCAGGTGGCCTCAGTGGCATGGAGTGCCTTCTACCAGCTTCGGTTGGTGGCCCAGCTACGTCCCTATCTGGACAGGGATAACCTGGCTTTAGTTGTCCATGCTCTGGTAACCTCCAAGTTAGATTACTGCAATGCACTCTACGTGGGGCTGCCTTTGAAGGTGGTTCGGAAGCTGCAGCTTGTGCAAAATGCAGCGGCCAGATTGATTACCGGAACCAGTAGGTTCGAACATATAAGACCTACTCTGGCCCGCTTGCATTGGCTGCCTGTATGTTTCCGAGCCCAATTCAAGGTGCTGGTTTTAACCTATAAAGCCTTACACAGCTTGGGACCACAATACCTGATGGAACGCCTTTCCCGACATGAATCTACCCGAACACTACGTTCAACATCTAAGGCTCTCCTTCGAGTGCCTACTCCGAGGGAAGCTTGGAGGTCGGCAACAAGGGAGAGGGCCTCTCTGTGGTGGCTCCCCAATTGTGGAATGATCTCCCTGACGAGGCCCGCCTGGCGCCAACATTGCTATCTTTTTGGCGCCAGGTCAAGACTTTCCTCTTCTCTCAGGCATTTGGCAATATCTGAGGAGCCTGAGTTTGTTTTTGTTTTTAGGCTTACAGCTCTTTAAAGTTATTATAGTGGTTTTAAATGTATGTGTATATTGCATGCTTTTGCTGTTTTAACTTTTGTATATTGTTTTTAATTGTTTTAATCCTATGTAAACTGCCCAGAGAGCTTTGGCTATGGGGCGGTATACAAATGCAATAAATAAATAAATAAATACTACTACCATGACGAGATCCCCATCAACATGGTTTCTCCATTGCTATCTCGGAGGTCGGCAACAAGAGAGAGGGCCTTCTCTGTGGTGGCCCCCCAATTGTGGAACAATCTCCCTGACGAGGCCCGCCTGGCGCCAACATTATTATCTTTTCGGTGCCAGATCAAGACTTTCCTCATCTCTCAAGCATTTGGCAATATCTGAGGAGCCTGAGTTTGTTTTGGTTTTTTTGTAGCTTTTTGGAGTGTTGTAGTGGTTTTAAATGTACAGATTGTGTGTATGTTATATGTTTTTGCTGTTTTAATTTTTGTATATTGTTTTTAATTGTTTTTAATCCTATGTAAACTGCCCAGAGAGCTTTGGCTATGGGGTAGTATACAAATGTAATAAATAAATAAATAAATAAACTCTGCTCTGAGAACACCGACAGAGATCAATTCACACGGATTGTAATGTTTCAGAGGCCGGTCAGGCCCAAAGCTTCCCAGACTATTTCTAATTAAATCTTAGCTAAAAGGTACAAGACACCATAGCCGTGCCTTCTATCCCTAGAGCTTTGGCTATAGGGTGATATAAAAATGCAATCAATCAATCAATCAATCAATAAATAAAATAAAATAAATAGAAGTGGGATGCCTGTGCATCTTCAAACCATACAAAAGAGGGAATCTGGGCCATCAAGGCTTGTCAAGTGTGGGTGAGCAATGCTGCTCCCCCTGAAATCCTGCACAGCTGTTAGAGGTAGAGGCCCATCTCTCCCTTTCCTCCTCTGCATCTGCTCACGCTCTGATGGAACTGACCAGATGGGGAAGCTTTGATTGACAGCATGGGGTCAACCAGCCTGCTGCCCCATTTGCACGGAGACATTTCCTGAGAGCCAACCTTTCTGTCATAGAGGGCCAGAGGTGTGCCATTCAGGAGATGAGGGGGTTTCTCTGGGGCAGGCCTCCCCTCTCTCGGTGCTCATGTTGTGCCAGAAGAAACAGGAGGAAACATTCATAACTCAGAGAGAGAGAGAGAGAGGCTTCCTTCCATCCCTGTGAGAACAGTGGCCTTTCCTGCTGCTCTCTTGTAAGCAGCCGTCAGTTGGCAGGGCTTCTATTCTTCTCACTTGGGAGAAAAGCTTTCTCCTCCAGTTTTTATTTTGTTCCGAGTCCTGGGCGAGCTGCCAGGCCACGACTGAGCTTGTTGTCTTGTGCAGCTATTTTATATACAGTACATTTTAATCATTTGGTTGGAGGGCAACAGAAAGGCAATAACATTTTGAAGAAGGAGAAGAAAAAAAAGCAACCACCACCTGCTTTTTTATTTTATTGCTTAGTTGCAATCTTTTACTCACTTTTCCAGGGAAACAGCCATTAATGAAAAGCTATTTTCTTTTCTGGTATCAGGAGATACGACGGACAATTCATAGCTGCCTCCATCCCTTAACAAACAAAAGAAAATAATAATAAAAACCCTTCTCCTTCTGCTCTTTAAATAACTATAAGCAAGATCTATCCAGCCTCCAGATGGAGCAAAATCTAAGCTGGAGACTGTAAACTGGGCAGCCAGGGGCCGTATTTTGAATTGAAGTGAGGGCTGAAGGACCGGCAAGATTGGCACAACCCTCTGACTCACTTGAGGACAACAAGAGGGGCTTTTGCCTTATAGGCCCCTTCTAACTCTACTATTCTATGATTCTATGAAAGCCACCTCTTTATTATGCAAGTCAGCAATGTCTTTCTCAGCATTCTCCAACAAGCAGCAGGGTGTCACTGAGCATTAAGTATGGTGTTAGTTTCCTTTAGTCTGGATAGCCTCACTTTCCTATTGACTAAGATCTTCTTCCTGAAAGGTACCTAAACTGTTTCAGTGTCATGGCTCAGGACTAGGAGCACATGGAAATATAAGCCTCCAGCAATACTCATTCTGAGGAGGTCTCATAATCAGTCCCTGATTCTTTTGAACAAGGGCCCACTGTCTCAGATCTCATATCCTACCCATGTGAGTCTCAAGAAGTGCCACTGCCCTCTGACTCTGAAGAGTATATCTGAGAGTCTTCCAATAATAAGGGAGAACCAACTGGTTCCTCCAACTTTCACCCCCCCCCCCCCGAGGTGGCAACATTTACAGGAAAAGGATGCTGGGTCTTTTACAGCCAGGTACAGCAATTGCAGGGGTGAAGCTTCCAGCCCCCCCCCCCCCTGGGGGGGCTTGGCTGTAAATCCCCGCCAGTAGCTCCCTGTCAGTGCTGGGGTAACGTAATGGTACTAGAGGAGGGCTGGTCTCTATGGCCCCAAATCCAAGTCATGGTCTGGTAGTTGCTGTGCTGGGTGTAGAACTAAAATCGCTTCTGCTCCAGTTGCCTGACCCATGCTGTCCCTCCTCGCCTGAGCCATCATCCAGACTAGATGTCAGACTTCCAGATGGAAAATGTCAGCCTTGAGCTGTGATGACACCATGGCTGCAGCGTGGTGGTATCTTCATGGCCGGAGTCCAAGGATGGCAGTGTGGTGTAGTGGCTAAAGTGTTGGACTGGGAGCCGGGACATCCGGGTTCTAATCCCCACTGGGCGACTTTGGGACAGTCACAGACTCTCAGCCCAACCTACCTCACAGGGTTGTTGTTGTGAGGATAAATGGGGAGGAGGAGGATTATGTACGCCGCCTTGGTTCCTTGGAGGAAAAAAGGTGGGATATAAATGCAACAAATGAAATGAATGAATGAATGAATGGCAGTCCTCTGGATACCTGGGAGATAGTCCCTGGGGTCTTCCTGGATAGCCAGGTCCTAAGGATGCCCTTCTAGGACTGATCCCTCTACCTGCTCTTTTAACTCAGGAGCCTCATCCTCTGATGATGAGGGTTTGGGATGCTAGGCCGTGACAGTTACTGGAGCCATTTTCCATGTCCACTAGCTGTGTTTCTCCCGCATAACGTCCCTCCTCCACTGGGAGAACGCTACACTTTGGAATCCCCCTCGAGCTCCTCCTAAGGCAGGAAAGAAACCTCAAGACCTTAAGCAGAGGCTGCTCAGGACATCTGTGGCACCAGCCTGTCAGGGAAGCTGCCCTGGGCCTGTGGCCATTCCTTTGTCAGGGTAACTTCCTCAAGGGATCCCGGCTGATGTGCAGCATGGTGCAGACGACGGGGCTCCTGAGCGCTGTCTGAGTGAGAAGCCCTGGAGGATTCGGAAAGTCAGGCTGGCAGCTGTTGGCGATGTCTGAGCTCTTCAGAGCAGAGGAAGGAGGCTGCCTGGTGCCTGAGTGCTCTGAGACCGATGAAGGGAGCCGTTTCTTTGTGATCAGTGTCAGGGAAGGGTTCCTGTGTTGCCTTTTTGAAGTGGAGAGGCACAGAGATGGGGAAGGGCGCAGCCTGACAGTTGGCCTTCTTAAAAACCACCACCACCACCACCACAACTGTAGATGGTGCCGGGCACTGTGCTGCTTCCTGCAGACAAACACTCTGGCGTTTCAAAGGGGTGACGTTGTGTAACTGACAGGTTGGGATCTGCCAGGCTGTCATCTCTCAAGACTTTATGCGTGTTGACTTTTCCCCCCTGTGCCCATTAGGAATGTCAAAAGCAGAACAACAAGGGACGCAACATCCTTTCTTGAAGTTTCTGGAGCACTTTGAGGGACAGCTAAGAAAAGCGACATATGTTTGCAAAAACCGAGCTGTTCCTCCCCAGCAGCTCACAGTCCCCCCCTTTTCTCCCTGGCGCTTTTGATCCCCCAGTTCCCCTCTAACAGAATCCCCTCTAGCCTAGCTTGCTCCAGTGTGTTTCTGAGCGCTCAGCTAGCTGATCTCCCTGGAAGACACTCTACCCGGGTCACGTGTGAGGTCACTGCTTTCCCCTGCAGCCGCTGCAGGACGATTTTTCAACACTCGGGCACTGATCTCCTCCCTTCAACCAGTTATGAGCATTCTGTGACATCACACCAGCCTGACCAATGACTTGGGAAAAGGCCTCTGGAGCCAACTGTGAGCCTTTTATGCATAAAGTATGTGAAAACAAATGAACACTACAGCTATCATACAAGAAGACGGGCTAGATACATTGCATTTCAAAGACTGTGAAGAAAGTGAATACAGAGACTTCTCTCCCAAACTCTCCCTCTCCCCCCCACCAATAGAATTGAGGTTTACCTAATGAACTTGGTCCACAATTCATTCTGGACTTCACAAAACAGGAGTGGGTTAATGGAACCCTGAGGCCCTGTCTACACCTCAGGGTGTAGAGGGAGAGCCTGGGGACAATCCCGGACTTACCAGCTTCTGGGATTGTCCCCCTCTTTCCAAACAGGAAGTGCAACATCCCGGCTTTCTCCCAGGGCGTTGCGCCATCGCGCCCACCACTTAATTTTTTTAAAAGTATGGTTCTGAAGACCACACTTGCGCTCCATCGAAAACATACGTTTTTTTTTTTAAAAAAAAAAACAGCCCTGAAATCGTGTCTCCTTCCCCCGACTTGCTTCCCCTCTCTCCCCTGATGGGCATGGAGCCACTCTGCGTGGCTCCATGCCCATTTCAGGTGCCCGCTAACTCACAAGTAAGCGGGCACCAGGCGGGGTGGTGCCCACATCTCCCACGGTCTCTGGAAAAAACCGTCCCTATCTCCCCTGCCCCTGGGAGTCCCTGTGCGTCATGTGGAGGCCCCGGGAGCAGCCAGGGACATTCCCAGGAGAAAAGGCCGGTGTAGAAACGGCCTTAGTCTCACCCAGTATCAGCCACTGTTGTGTTTCTAATAACTCCGCAACTATTAACCCAACTATAAAATGGGAACAAGAGGATGCCCACTCTCATCTACTCGTGCTAAAGAGTATTTCTGGCCTGCCCTACCCTCACCTGTCCTCACCTAGAGCACAGCTATGTAAGGCAGGAGGGCATCTGAGCCTGTATGTTTTGCCCCATGGGGTAGGTCGCAGCTACTCCTGCAGAGGTGTGTGGATGAAATGCTTTGGCGAAAGGGTTCAGGGGGAAGTGGTCACCTGCCTCCCACAGACCTGAAGCCCCAATCCAGATTGAGCCCCTATTTGGAGATATGAACACAGATCTCCCCATATTTCATCTAGTTGTGGCCTGGGACTCCATTATACCTGGCTCTCTTCCATTGCCCCGTCGTTGACACAGGCCACAGCTCTGCCTTGTGGAGCAGCCGGCCCCATGAGCAGGTCTCCCGTACAAGACGATAGTTTGGACACCACCACTTCTGCCCCTGCTCCTCTGGGTGTTTTGTGAGCTCTAATGTTTAGCTGGGGGGGATTCATGAGAAGTTAATTTCATAATGGAAATAGTGAGTAACTGCTGGCAGCTCCTCAATGCAGCGAGTAACAATCTGGCTGATGGCGTGAAATCCTAGAATTAAGGCTGCCAAAGAGTCCAACATTCAGTGGAAGAGAGTGTTGAAGCTGAGAGAACCAGTGTGGTGTAGTGGTAAGAGCGTTGGACTGGGACTGGGGAGACCTGGGATCTAGTCCCCCCTTGGCCATGAAGTTCTCTGGGTGACTTTGGTCAGGCACTGATTCTCAGCCTAACCTGCCTCACAGAGTTGTTGCGAGGATAAAATGGAGAAAAAGAGGATTATATATACTGCCTCGGGGTCTTTGGAGGAAACAGCAGGCTACTAAATGTAACAAATAAATGAAAAAAGCTGCCGCTGGACTATTGGCACAAGAAGCTATATTTTCTATTTGTACCTATCAAACCAACCTCGTCAACTCCCTGGACCCCATCATGTTCCACTTTTGTTGCTTCTCAGGAAGAGAACAACATAGGTGCCAGGCGAATCTCTTTTGGGAGCTCATTCCGCTGCCGGGGTGCCACAGCAGAAAAGGCCCTCCTCCTGGTAGCCACCCACCTCACTTCCTTTGGCTGGAGCTCAGATGGTCCTTAAGGTACAAGGATGGAAGGCCACACAGTGCCTTAAAGGTAAAAACCATTGCATTGAACTGGGCCCAAGAAGCAAAATAGTCAGCTATCACAAAATGGGTTGAAACTAGGGGTGTGCATGGACCCCCCAGATCGGATCGGGACCCGGATTGGGACCTCCATTTTTGTCCCAGATCAGATTGGACAAAATCGGAGCCCCCCTGGACCGGATCGGGCCTGATCCTGATCCAAAAATCGGACATCCGATTTTTGGATCGGCCGCCATTTTTGTTTTCCCCATAGACTTGCATTGGGGGAAAGAAAGCTTTCCCCCAATGCAAGTCAATGGGGAAAAAATGGCGGCGAGTGGGTGAGGGGGGCCTAACTCCCTCCTCCCCCCTCGTGGTTCTTACCTCCCGGGGCCGTCTGCTGTGGACAGCCCCGGCAGGTAAGCCCCCTCCCCTGCGCTCTTTACCACCCAGGGCCATCCACTTCCATCCGCTGGCACCCGTGGGTGCCAGCGGATGGAAGTGGACGGCCCCGGGGGGGTAAGCCCCCTCCCCCTGCTTACCTGCCGGGGCTGTCCGCTCCCCTCTGCCGTGGGCCGCTACTGCGAGCAGGCTTTGCGGCCTGCCCCTGAGTAGTGCACCAGGTGATGACATCACCTGGAGCGCTACCTACGGGCAGGCCGTGAAGCCTGCTCGCAGTAGCGGCCAGCGGCAGAGGGGAACAGACGGCCCCGGCAGGTAAGCGGGCTGTGGGGCCCCCTCCCCCCTCCCCCTGCTTACCTTCTGGGGATGTCCGCTCCCCTCCGCTGCTGGCCACTACTGCGAGCAGTAGTGGCCAGCAGTGGAGGGGAGCGGACGGCCCCGGAAGGTAAGTGGGCCCCCTCCCCCTGCTTACCTGCTGGGGCAGCCGCTTCCCTCTGGTGGCGCCACTGGAGGGAAGCGGCCGCCCTGGCAGGTAAGCCCCCTGCCCCCGTTGTCTGCTTCCATCAGCAGGCACCTGCTGGCGCCCGCTGATGGAAGCAGACAGCCCCGCCAGGGCACCCACCAATGGAAGCGGTGGTGGGCGCCAGTGGGCGCCCACCGATCCTCTGGTCCATTCTGATCTGGAGCGGGTCCTTTCCGGATCAGATCGGATTGGATCGGACGATCCAGCGGGGTGATCGGAAATCGGATAATTGTATCTGATTTCCCCTGGATCAGATCTGGATCGTGGATCGGACCCGATCCAGTGTATACCCCTAGTTGAAACTGCCTGTGCCTTTGTGTATCACTTTTCAGTGTTCAAACGGCTTCTCTTACATCATCCTGTTGTAAACCTAGTCAGAGCCCTGTCAGTGAGGTGATTCTTATTATACCACATGGAAGATTGGAAGTCAGGGCTTTCCTAAGACCACCCTGTGTGTAGCACGGCGTAGGTCACATTTGAATCAGGGACTGAACCACCCAAATGTTTGGGAAAGAGGCGAGCTCCAAATTTCCATTGGTAAAAAAGAAAAAAGAAAAAGAAAAAAAGGCACCAGATAATTAAACAAATAGTGACATTAGTTTCCCAGCTTGCTTTGATATTTATGGCCATCCAGCAGGTCTAATGGGATGCTGGTTGCCATGGTGATGGTCTGTACATTAAAAGCTTCTTTCTGGAGGATCTTTCAGTGCAGATTTCACCTGTCATGGTTTGAGGTGCTCAGTGTGATGCCTGCCCCTTTCTTACCTGGCTGTCTATTCCACACCTCACAGATCTCCCCAGGATAGATTGCCTACAGCAACACAGTTTCACTTGATGCTGGCACGGATGGACGGTTTCATCTTTTCTCTTTTGAATAGGATCATACTGTGGAATCAACCAGTGTAATTTATGAATCTGTTGCTCCATATTAGCCCTGAGAATTGTGCTCCCCCCCTTTTTAAGAAAAGTCTGAAGAACTGTTGCCTGTCGAAAGAGCAAAGCCCAATGCTGTTCAGAAATCATGCATGGGAATTTGGCTTCACACTTCTCCAAACACATGCCAGACTACCGTATGCTCACCTATGGGCTGGCCAAAACATGAATTGGAATAAGCTATATCAGTCAGCCAGGATGCTTGCTTTCTGTCAGGAGACACAGGCCAGTCTGCACCCCTGGTCCAAAGGTCTGCATAAGCCCACCATGCCGTTACTGACATCCAACCACTCCCTGTGTATTTTTGCCCAGTCATTCCTGAAAACCTCAGGCAGCTGTCAAACCTTTCAAGAGAAAGATCTTGGCCATTGTGATCCATGTCCTGGTAACATCCAGGGCCATTTCTACACCATAAGGGTGTAGAGGGAGGGAGAGGCGGCGATCCCAGAGGGGCCTGCTTCTGGGATCGTCGCTCTGATGCACATGGGAGGCATGACGTCCTTGGAGGAAGGTGCTGTCGCAGCCGCCATTTTTTTCTGAAAGGATCCAAAGAGTGCACTTGTGTTTCTTCGCATAGGTAGGTGTTTTCTTTAAAAAAACAACCAGGCCCCCACCCTCCCCCTGCCATCCTGGGGATGGCGGACTTGCTCCCCCCTCCCCTGATGGCATGGAGCGCATGGTGTAGCTCCGTACCCATTTTTGCTGCCACGCTTACTTGCGAAGCTGGGACAGGCGCCCACTTCTTCTTCAGTCTCAGGAAGTTCCTGGGACCACGGAAAAATTGGGATTTCCCAGGAATCCCTTATCCCTGGGAAATCCCATGCCTGCCCCCCCTGCCCTCGGGAGTCCCTGTGCATCATGTGAAGGCACAGGGACCAGCTGGGGGCGATTCCAGGCAAAAAGCCTGGTGTAGAAATGGCCCAAATTAGATTCCAGCATTTGGACACTTTGCAGAAACTGCAATGGGTGTAACACCAAACCAAACCAAATCAAACCTAACTGCGTACTGCTAAGACGGGTCAATTGGAACACATCTCAGTGGCTTTGAAACAGTTCTAGGAGCTGCCTCTTCATTTAAGGCACGGCGGCAGAACCTCTTCCAGCCCGGAGGCTGAATTCCGTTTCGGAGACGTTCGTGGGGGCTGCATCCCAGAGGTGGATGGGGCCAAAGGCAAAATGGGCGGGGTCAAAATGCCAGCACCTTTTAGCTTAAAGCTCTTGCTGCCGGTAACTAAAGCCTTGCTGTAGGCTTTTCCACCTTTTGCAGTGGAAGAAAAACTGCAGAAAATGCCCAAATGCTGAGTGGTCAAGGGAAAGGGGTGGGCCCGGGCAATGGGGGCGTGGCCATATGGGGGAAGCCAGAGGGCTGGATTTCTCCTCCAGGCATGATTAAGGGCATAACTGAATATTGTAATTTTAACCTTTGAAGCCCTCCTCCACACGAGACGTTTAATGAGCCTTGAAGGCTCATTATAAATTTTACCTACACACGAGCGGAGCGCAAAACGGGCGTACAGGCGCGTTATCTCCCCGATAATGCGCATTTTCGAACGCGCGTTAAATAGCGACTTTTATTTTGCTCCGGCCGTTAAAGCGCATTTTCGCTGTGTGAACAAGCGATTATGCGCATTAACTACCTGTAAAGTGCTTTTTGGGCATCTTTTAATGCACTTCGCCGCTTCTCGCCGCCTCCCGTGCAGAGGGATTAGGCGTAAATGCGCCTCCGCGAAAATGCGCATAATCCCCGAACCGGGCGCAAAAGCGCATCCTTGTGGAGGGGGCCTTGGACACCAGCTTCCACAGAACCTGCTGCGGATTTCACCCCCCCCCCCAAGATGGAATCCTCCCACATCCCTACCTGCCCATGAGTAAAGGTCTACAGCAGTGGCCCTTCTTCAGCGAGGGCCTGCAGCCCAGTGAAAGCGGCCTCTGCTTTGCATGCAGAAAGGGCAAGCTAAGAGCTTTTGATCTGCCTAGGAACCGAGCTGATTTTAACTGCCGCTTTACTGTCTTTTCTACGGACAACGTGCAATGCGTTGATGCAGCTGAAGTAAACGATGTTACAGTGGGGATATAAATGATCTCTAGCACAAGGCCAATAGCACTTCCTGGGGCGACAGGTTTTCTGGGGAAACCCGTCACCCCAGCAAGCAGCATTGCCATTGCTCTAGATGCCATTTACGCTAGTGCAACTAGGGACGTCCATTGCTAGGAAGTCTGGCCAGATTTCTGCGGCACCCCCAACTTGGCCTGCATTTTTGAGCTGAGCCATGGCTTTCCCTGGAAATCTGGCAACTTCGTCGGTTTTTTAAAATTTGCATAAATACACATTTGCACAAATTGCAGGTGCAATTTGTGCAAATTTTGGCCAGAATTTGAAGGATTTGCAGCTGAAATTATGCCTGCAATTCGTGCAAATGTCTATTTACACAAATTAATAAAGAGAAGGAAAAAAAAAGAAAAAGATGGAATATCTGCCAGCTGGTCCGACCAGCTGGGGGCCAAGTTGGGCCAGCTGGCAGAAGTCAGGACAGGGTCCAGGAGGGTCAAGCTAACAAAAGCTCACCAAGCCTAACCCCCAAAATGGATTCCTCCAACATCTCTAAGTGCAACCTAATTTCCATTAGCAGTAGCGTCACATTGGACAGGGCTTTACGGTTTTATTGTTGGCATGTTAGCTGTATTGTTTTAATTGTATCATTTTTAGTCCCCCCCCCCCCAAGCATTTTAGAAAAATTGTATTTTTTTTAAAAAAAAGTTGGATAAAAGTCTATTCAATAAACACAATTAAAAAAGTCATCACACTGAGTGTAATGGTTGAAGCTCACCCTGAGTGTGAGCCACCCCCCCCCCCCCCCAGCCATCACCCTGTGATCAAAGGTAGCCCTGCAGGGGAAATTTCCCACTCAGAGCTCACTGGTCTTGAACTTTCAGCACCTCCCTTATGTTCAGCTAGAAATGCCTGTGCCAGTGGCTAAAGCGGTTTGCCAGCAGCAGCCATCCTGGTGGGAGATGGCTGATGTGACCAGAGGATTTACAACCTGTTGGAGTTGAAGGACTTTAATTTCACACCATTTGCTGGCAATACACAAATAATATCTCCTCTTGATGTCAACTGGAAACATTCTGCAGCTGAAAAGAAATAATTTCATGCATGACGGTGCCAATTCAATCTCTTTGTTCAGATGGCCTGAAAGCTGGGAGGAAAAAAATGAAACTAATTATAACGTGAATGAGTCTCAAAATGGCAGAAGGACCCCCAAAACTCAAAATGGGGGCAAAGTGCCTTCTTTCCATGGACAAGAGTCATCTGTAAATGGGTCTCCTGCCCTTAAGCTCTGTGGGCCAGGTATGAACAATTCGTGTGACCCAGCAAGCCAATTTTTGCCCAGTATAGCTGGTCTTCTACTGAATCACATAGGTCTCCCCAGCTGGCAGAGCTGAGTATAGGATTGCTTTGTAAATGTCTCAGTACAACTTCTTCTCATGGACAACTGCTTTATGGATCCCAGGGCATGGTCCCAAGGCATGTGATGCGGAAATCTCATTGATAAGCAGGTTTGGGTCTGATTAGTGCTGGCCATGGTTGGTAGACCGCTAGGGAAATGAGAGCTCCATAGAATCTTGAACATCAGTCTAAATCAAATAAAGAAATACCACATTTCAGGCACAAAGAAGAGGAACTACCTTCTTGTCATCATGACGGGAAAGAGCCTTCTCTGTCATGGCACCCAGCTTCTGGAACAGCAATAGAGATGCCCTGGTACTGACCTTGGGGCTGTCTATAAGGTCAATATACCCCACGGTGGCTGTACAGTGGTGCTGAATTGTTTATATGATGCAGCCGCCAACTTGCAGCCCCCACAGGGCTTTCCCCCAAATTCGCGCCTTAAAAAAGTTGCAGACTCAACACAACTTTTTCCTTAGCTGCGAGGCTGCCACCATGTTTTCGCTGTCTATCAGTGGTGATCTCCCTTCGGGTTCAGGCTGCATTCTGGGGGTGGATCACAACCACAGAGAGGTTGTGGGAAGCATTGGAAGGCCAGGCAGAGAACATATGAAATACCATACATGTGACTGAGAAACAACCCCTCCCACCACATTAAACATCATGTCTGTGTGCAATTGAACCCTTTGGGGCTTCGGGTCAAGGAAACAATATAATCCTTAATCCATGGAGGACTTTCAACTCAGGACCACATTTCTATTCAGTGCTGACTCTCTCTCTCTCTCTCTCTCTCTCTCTCTCTCTCTCTCTCTCTCTCTCTCCATGTCATCATTTATGTTGATACATTTCTTCTTTTTGTTAAGACTTTGTCTGCTTATTTGAAAAGCGAGAATTGCAATCTTTATCAGCCCTTTGTGCAAATAAATTTGGCTTCCTTTCCTCAGTGACCGCAAGATTCAAATAAAAGAAAAATGGTCTTTATCAAAATTCTGTCAGAAGACAACTTTCTGTGGAAATGGCTTCAGCAAACATGTAACTCTGACAGCTCTATTAAAGAGTGAATAGAAGCTTGAAGTAGAAGTTATGATATTGATTGGCTATGGAATGCCATTGCAGGATATCTGCAAAAGCGGTTCCTAATGTCAGCTTCTGTTTGGTCGATCGGTAGTAGCCATGTCAAATGTGTCTTCTTTGTCTAGTGCTCATGATGGAAGACTGGATGCACCCAACTTCTTGAAGTGGAATCCTTGCAGCTGTTAAGCCTAGGCTGGCGAGTGTTACCCAGAGGACCTTTTCTTCCATCGCTCCCAGACTGTGGAATGGTCTGTCGGAGGAAGTTAGACAAATTGACAGTCTTCATGAATTTAAGAGAGTCATGAAGACTGTCCTCTTCCGACAGACCTATCCAGATGAATTTTAGGATATTTTTTAATGTTGTGTTGTTCTCTTGTTTTTAAAATTTTTAACTGTTGTGAATGTTTGTGTTTATATTGTTGTTGTTCCCCGCCTCGATCCGGAGGGAGAGGCGGGTTACAAATAAATATTATTATTATTATTATTATTTGACCCAGGCAGCTTAGGGTTCACCTCAGAGATGGCGTTTGACCTCCCCTCAGGTTCGCAGCCTTGGACGGCTTGTGCATCTGCCCAGATGGTGTAGTGTTGGCTAGGACTGCCTTCCATCAACTCTACCTGGTGAGAAGACTGCCATCCCTTGTATCTGATGAGGACTCGGCAACCAACGTTCATGCCGCTGTCATCTCAAGACTAGAGGAGTGCAGTGCGCTCTACATGGAGCTGCCCTTGAAGACTATTAGGAAACTCCAGCATGCGCAGATTGCATCACCTCACTTCCCAGTACAGGTGGGCCATCAGGAACACAATTTAGACTACTTTTATTTGCTTTCCATTACACCCCCTTATAAAACGAACCCCTTTAAGGAGTGACAAGCCCCTAAACCTCCCAAATGCCCTCACCTCATAAACTCTGGCCAAATATACACACCCAGCCCTCACGGTCTCCCCTCACCAGTCTTGTCCAGCAGAAGGAGGCAGACAGCTGGAGGAGGGAAAGGAAGGTTGACTTTGAGGTATGTGAGTGAGGTGATAAGGGACAGTGGGGGGTTGGGGTTGGGTGGCTGGCGGGGTCCATGGACAGCAGTCCGGGGAGTCCAAGAGGGTGGATGTTCACCAGACTCCCCCCCCCCCCCGCAAGATATCCACAACAACCCTACTCAGAATTCCCTCTTTCCTCTGGGCTTAGCTGCAATCCTCCAAGTAGCTGGAGGAATCTGGATTTTTCCAGCAACATTATATTTCCCCCTGTTGTAATGCAAAGTATTGTACGGTGGCTTTGTTTTGAACAAGCAATGAAGATCCATTAGCTTTACAAAAGACCTGTCCCTGGTGGAGGTGAAAACTTCTAGGGCTGGTTTGTTGGTATAGATCCACACAGCTGTCTGCATTTCTGGACTCATTTCTGGGGCTATGCAGATTGTGATGAGGACAGCCTCAGCCTCCACTTCAAAACTTATCACCAACAGTGGGGGGAGTTAGTCCTGCTGAAGCAAAGTGAAGACTCAAAACCTACCACCTCCTTCTCCTCCTCCTCCTCCTCCTCCTTCACTTCTTCTTCTTCTTCTTCTTCTTCTTCTTCTTCTTCTTCTTCTTCTTCTCCTCCTCCTCCTCCTCCTCCTCCTCCTCCTCCTCCTCCTTCTTCTTCTTCTTCACCTCCTCCTTCTTCTTCTTCACCTTCTTCTTATCACCTTCTTCTTCACCATCTTTTTCATCTTCTTTTTTTTCTTTTTCACCTTTTTTCTTCTTCTTCTTTTTACCTTCTTCACCTCTTCTTCTTCTTCTTCTTCTCCTTCTCTTTCTCCTTCTTCTCCTTCTTCTCCTTCTTCTTCTCCTTCTTCTCCTTCTTCTTCTCCTTCACCTTCTTCTTCTTCTTCTTCTTCTTCTTTTTACCTTCTTCACCTCTTCTTCTCCTCCTCCTCCTCCTCCTCCTCCTCCTCCTCCTCCTTCTTCTTCTCCTTCTTCTTCTTCTTCTTCACCTTCTTCTTCACCTTCTTCTTCTTCTTCACCATCTTCTTCTTCTCCTTCACCACCTTCTTCTTCACCTTCTTCTTCTTCACCTTCTTCTTCTTCTTCTTCTTCTTTTTACCTTCTTCATCTCTTCTTCTTCTCCTCCTCCTCCTCCTCCTCCTCCTTCTCCTTCTATTTCTCCTTCTTCTCCTTCTTCTTCTCCTCCTTCTTCTTCTCCTTCTCCTTCTCTTTCTCCTTCTCCTTCTCCTTCTTCTTCACCTCTTCTCCTCCTCCTCCTCCTCCTTTTCTTTCTCCTTCTTCTCCTTCTTCTTCTTCACCTTCTTCTTCTTCACCATCTTCTTCTTCTTCACCTTCTTCTTCACCTTCTTCTTCTTCACCTTCTTCTCCTTCACCACCTTCTTCTTCTTCTTCTCCTTCTCTTTCTCCTTCTTCTTCTTCTTCTTCTTCTTCACCTTCTTCTTCTTCACCTTCTTCTTCTTTTTACCTTCTTCACCTCTTCTTCTCCTCCTCCTCCTCCTCCTCCTCCTCCTCCTCTTTCTCCTTCTCCTTCTTCTTCTTCTTCTTCTTCACCACCTTCTTCTTCTTCTTCTTCACCTTCACCTTCTTCTTCTTCTTCTTCTTCTTCTTCACCACCTTCTTTTTCTTGTTCACCATCTTCTTCTTCTTCTCCTTCACCACCTTCTTCTTCTTCTTCTTCTTCTTCTCCACCTTCTTCTTCTCCTTCTCCTTCTCCTTCTTCACCTTCTCCTTCTTCTTCTTCTTCTTCTTCTTCACCTTCTTCTTCTTCACCTTCTTTTTCTTCTTCTTCTTCTTCTTCTTTTTACCTTCTTCACCTCTTCTCCTTCTCCTTCTCCTTCTCCTTCTCTTTCTCCTTCTTCTTCTTCTTCTTCACCTTCTTCTTCTTCTTCTTCTTCTTCACTATCTACTTCTTCTTCTTCTTCACCTTCTTCTTCACCTTTTTCTTCTTCTTCTTCTTCTTCTTCTTCACCTTCTTCACCTTTTTCTCCTTAACCTTCTTCTTCTTCTTCTTCTTCTTCACCACCTTCTTCTTCTTCTCTTCCTCTTCTCTGCTGGTTGAGGCTGGACGCACACACAGCAATGGTGCACCCACTGTAGGAGGTGCCAGGAGCAACTGCTTCCCTAGTGGTGGCCATGATGAACACAATGGCGCCCTCCTTCTTGTGTTCCTCAGCAACTGGTGTTCAGAGGTATGTTACCTCTGATACTAGAGGTAGAGATGGGGGAGAATTGTGTTCATTTTAATGCAAACTCCCCTAATTTTGCACATCTGAGCCAATATGCAAACCAAAACTTGGCTATCCGTTGAAATTCTCACATCTCTGAATTTTGCAATGGAGTTTCTCCCATCAAAAATGTGTACAAATGTGCACATATTAGAGGAAAGTGCATACAAAAACACATAGTGAAAACAGCATTGAAAATACATTATATTAGGGAAATGGCTTGTAGCAAGTGAGTAGATTAGGGAAAATTGCATATATTAGGAGAAATGCACTCAAAAAGGTATATGAATTTGCATGCAAACTTAAAAAAATAATCTCAAAGTTTGTCATGAACTGATTTTTAAGACTGAAAAAAAAAAGAGAAACTGAGGGAAACGAACAGATTTGTTGATCCCTGGGTCTGGGAGGTGATCTATAGCCTTGATGACTAAGCCATTCAAGATAGTGGCCATCAAATTGTAAGCCTGAGGACATCTCTAACCTCTGTAGGCCACATTGGGAGCCTTTGTTGGCTGAAGAGGGGGATAAAAATGCTTTAAGTAAATCAAAACCTCCCCTATGTCTGCTGCTACATTATGCCGCTTCCTTCCTGCTACAGCTTTGCTAAGCCTGTCCCTTTTCACAAGCGATATAAGACCCTCTCTGTTTCAGAGCCTTTGGGAACAGAGTTAATTTGGTAAAGGGCAAAATAAGAGGACATAGACATGATTCCAAGATATTCTTTTCTACATGGGGTACTTTTGCTGACCTCCCATGGCCTTTGGGACATGGGATTGTGAATGGGCTTTAAAGCAGAAAGAAAAGGTGCTGAGGGAGGTGCTGATTTATTGCAAAATACTTATAAGCTGCTTTCCAGGGCTGTGCTCTCACAAAAGGGTTGCACACAGAGACATTTCCTCTTCCCTTCCCATCCCTTTTTCCTTTTGAGTCATGTCATTTTAAACTGCAAGCCTGTGAGCAAGGATTGGCTTGTTATACTGACTGCAGGTGAGCTATTCCAGGAGCCAAAGAAACATCAGGCTCATCAGACCTTTGGCCCAATTTGAATCCACCAGGAGAAGAGCCTTGAGTGTGGTGGCCCCCTTCTCTTCGGAACTCCCTGCCCTTGGAGGTCAGGCAGGCACCAACATTATGCTGCTTTTGGCGCCTCCGGAAAACAACTCTTTTCTAGGAAGCCTTCCTCAACTGACCAGCCACTGCTTTTTATTGGTCCTTTGTTTTTAAATTGAACCATTTTAATTTGATTTTAATTAAAATCTTCTTTCTATTTGCTGTTTTATTCCTATGTGCACCACTCCGGAATCTATTTTAGATATCAAACAGTACATGAATATTGTAAATAAATAAATAAATAAAAATAAAGGCACACAATGATTATGAGAGCCCTGTTCTCAGCCATACAAACCATTTCCACCCTTTGAGAAAGGCAGCATTGATAAGGAATAAGCTTCCAAGGTCCACTTAAGCACCTTGACTGATGGGGCCAAGTGTCCGTCCATTGGAAAGGAGTGCCAGGACAGCGGGGCCAATCAATATTGTGTTGTTGTGGTGGTTGTTAAAATGATCTCTTCTCAGTGTTGTTTTGCAAGCTGCTTTGGGCACAAATTGTGGAAACAACACCAAATCAAACAAACATCAGGTGCCATAAAGCATCATCAGATGAGCGTTTTATAGCACACTTGTTACTGGCCACTTACGGATTTTCGCAGTTCCTTTTGATGCATCTGTCCACCTCCCGTGCATCTTCCATGTGTCTCCTGCTCCTTCTGGTCCTTTTTCCGTGGAAAAATAAAACCCAGAAAATCCATCTTTTTTGGTTTGAAGTGAAATGGACCATCATTTCCTGCTGTGTGCAGGAAAGAAGTGTGAAAAAAGGCCCACTGAATGGGCCATGTGGTCTTAGAATCATATAATTATAGAATAGAAGAGTTGGAAGGGGCATACAAGGCCATCGAGTCCAACCCTCTGCTCAATGCAGGAATCCACCTTAAAACATCTCTGACAGATGGTTGTCCAGCTGCCTCTTGAAGGCCTCTAGTGTGGGAGAGCCCACCACCTCCCTAGGTCATTGGTTCCATTGTTGTACTGCTTAACAGTCAGGAGGTTTTCCCAATGTCCAGCTGGAATCTGGCTTCCTGTCACTTGAGCCCATTATTCCATTTCCTGCACTCTGGGGTGATCAAGAAGAGATTCCAGCCCTCCTCTGTGTGGCAACCTTTCAAGTATTTGAAGAGTGTTATCATGTCTCCCCTCTTCTCCAGGCTAAACATGCCCAGTTCTTTCAGACTCTCCTCATAGGGCTTTGTTTCCAGACCCCTGAGCATCCTTGTTGCCCCTCCTCTGAACCCCCTCTAGCTTGTCTGCATCCTTCTTGAAGACTTGGTTTACTTCCACTTTCTTCAGCATCTGAAGAAAGAGGAAGCTCTTTGTCTCTATTGTGGGACAGAAGCATGATTCAAAGTGATGGGAGGGAAACACGATGAGAGCGGGCTGGTGGAAGCAGAATCCCCCCTCCTCCCCATTGCAGCCTCTCCAGTCCCCTGAAAATCCTACATAGAAGGCTGAAGGATCCAGATGAATGGAGCGAGTTGTGGTATGGACGGAAGAGGCATTCCTCCAAATCGGGCCAATGCACCTTCCATGAGTAGAGCTATTCCATCTATGGCAGGTAGATCCAGCCCGTAGGATTTGGGAAGATGTAGAATTCTTCCCCTCTTTGTTTTTTATTCCTATTTGAATCAGCAGAGTTGATTCCTGCTTCAAGGGAACCTTTTTTGGGGACTTCCTTTCCCATTAGAGCAATTATGTAGACTACAGTGCTGTGATCTGCCAAGGTCCTGTGATCACTCTTTTCAAGGCATCAGATGTTTTGGACAATGTGTTTCTTTCACACCTCTTGTATTCGCTGCCAAGGATGAATAACTCCTTTGACATTCTCATCCCTTTACTCCTGGTAGCGCACACTAAATACGCCCATTCGCTTAGGTGTTTTGAATTTTCCATGCATATTTATTAAAACATTAAGCCCTGAATTCCATCACATTAACACACGGACAGACTTAAAGAGCATAAAAAGGCAAGTTAGCAATTGCTTTATGGGTTGGGGTTTTTATAATCGACTTCCTTCAAGGAAGAATGAGCATGCTTCCTTCACAGAGAGGAGCTCAATGCAACCATCTTAATTAAAAAAAAAATTTTTTTTTGCTAATGTTTGCAGGGCACTGCAAATTAATTTAAAAATACCTTGTAAAGATATAATAAGCACAATGAGCAAAGGAAATGGAGAGGAAAAAGTTGCAATGAAGAGAATCATAAGGGGGCAGCTTGTAAAGTTTATATTCTGGTAAAGTTTGAGCTCAATCACGTAATAATTTTCCCTGGTTTGCCTCCACGTTTTTTACCTCTGATGCAGAAACGTGGCAAGGTTATGGTCCCTTTCACCTGAATATGCTGTTCTTTCGCTCTTCACTGTGCTCCAACCCACTCTCCCCTCCCCTTCTCTTTCTCCCTCCAGTTCATTGGTTACTCCTTCCCCCCTCAAACAAGACATACGCAAGCAGGTCCTGTCAGATGAGCAATTCAACCAGACTGTCTTTCTGCCTGGCAAAAGTGGAATGACCCTTTAGCCTGGCTCTTTGCGGGCATCGAGGGAGCATAGTCCTGCCTCTGCAGAGATTCAAGCATTGTATGATTTTAAAAAGTCTTTAGAGCCTGGGATGCAAGGTTTGGGTTTTATATTGAGGCTTGGAGCTGGCTGCTGGGAGAGATCACTTTTCCCTGCCAGGACCTGATGCAATCCATTCAAGCCAACAGCAAGACTCCTGTCATAGCACATGCCACCAATTCCTTTAAAACTACACAGATGCTTAAGGGCACATTAAACACACTTAGGAAAAATAATTGAGACTTTAGGCGTTCCAGGAAAAGACAGAAAAGGCTGGGGAAGAGGCGGAGTGTCATCAGGACAGGCAAGGTGTCATGTGAGTACCATGCTGCAATTCCACACACCAGGCATGGCCAGATTGCGCTCAATCACTGGTGTAATGGAACTCTTTAAAGGTGCAACTCCCAATGTAAACAACCTCACAGAGGGGGCAGGGGGCAAATTCTGCTCGCATATTCCTGAGCTTGCATTCCTGTTAAAAAATAATAATAAGACATACATACATTATAAATGTGCACCTTTAAAATACGCATTTCAGAACAATTTGCAGTTTCATGCCTTAGTGAACAACACAGGAAAAGTATGCAGGTGGGTCTTGCACTTTAAAAATGTGGACCTAAGTGCTAATTTTTCCTGTTCGAACAAGAAGCAGCAGCAATCAGGAATGGAAATCAGGCGAACTAAGTTCCCAGGTGGAAATCAAACCTGTGATGACACTGAGCTTCACTAGTTCTCCAAAATCTCCCCATTTTCTTAGCAACCATAATGTGACTTTTAAAAAGATCTAGTCAAAATCATCGCTTCCTTCCCTGTCTTTGTCATTTATGTTTTGGCAGATTTGCAACTTGCAACATTGCCATGTGGTTGAGTCTTGTGGCCACAATTTACCACAAGTTTTCATTAGTTCTGGTAGATTAGACTGTATTAATTGAGTCAGATTAAGCATTCTTTTAAACCGCCATAAACTGCCATCTCGACGTTGCAGCTTATTAAAGGACATTTTCTGGTTGTTTGTTAAACCAGACTGAAGTGACAATGTAATTATAATTGTTCCATCAAACAGAAAGGTCAGTTGACGAGGCCGGCGTTGCCAAGTTAATTACAAGTGGGTGAGTCTGTTGATTAAAAATCATGATGCAAAGCTAAGAGAGATGTACCAGGAGTACTTTTGATTATTTCCACAAGGGCTCCACAGGCATCATTGTGTTCATTTTCACAATACGGCTGACAGGTTGGTTGTAAACATTGCCATGTTCCTGATGGGAAACTGAGGCAGAAGGGAGTGACTCACTCAAAGTCAACCTGAGCGCTTAGGGTTGGGCAAAGATTTGAACTCAGACCTTTGGCCTAACCAGTGCCAAATAGAGGAGAACCAGTACCTCGCGCAATTTGGAAGTTATACTTCTATTAATGCAACCCAAAATATCATTTGCTTTTTTTGCAGCCACGTCAGGGAGGTGGAGGAAAGGAGGCTGTGGGGACCAGAGGATCCTTCGTAAGATGGTCTCCTCAGTCTTCTCTCCTCCTTGCTTACAGGAATGCCCCCCTTCCCTTCCCTCCAATGAATTAATTTGTGAGGCAGCCAGCACAGCTCTCTGTGCGCCAGCTGCAAGGGGGAGGAGCGGAGAGCATTCTAGTCCTGCATTCTGTTTTAAACAGTGGGGGCAACCTGAAACTTTTGGAAATCCCGGCAGCAGCACAAACAGGCGTGGGTGAATCTGCCAGTTTTGGATCCTCTCAGTTTCTCATTTTTCCAATCTTAAATTGGGTTTGTCTTGAATTTTGATAACTGTTCTAAAGTTTGCATGAAAATGTATATGCATTTTAGTGTTAATTTCTCCTAATACATGCATTTAAACTGAGTGTTTGCCCAGTAAACACATTTTTGAAGCAATTTTTCTAATGTACATATTTTTTTGGCAAGCTGTTTTCCTAATAAAATGCATTTTTGAACATTATTTTCATGGATATGTGCACTTTCCCCTAATACATGCAGTTTCGCATATGCATTTTTTGGTTGGAGAACTCCATTACAAATTAGGCGAACTGAAAATTTCGAAGGATAACAGAGTTTCCATTAAGTGGGAATTTTAGTGATATTCACATTAAAATGTGACCCAAATGAATTTCTCCCCCATCCCTATTAAAGACAAATTCCAGCTTTCAGGAGATTTCACATATTTGTGAAAATGAATGGACCACTTTTCCAAATCTAGGGACGCTCTTTTGCCTGGGCTGCTGTGCATGGTATTTGTCAGGGTTCAACCCTCTCGGAATTGGGTAAGGCAAAACCATTCTGCTATTCAGATGCCCAAGGGCCCAGAGCTGAATCCCCCAACAGCTGGCCTGTGGCTTTACCCCAACATGTGAAATCGTCGTAAACTCATTCTTTGTGTGTGTGTGTGTGTCTGATGTTTATTCT
Organism: Anniella stebbinsi; assembly: GCA_029215795.1. NCBI lineage: Eukaryota > Metazoa > Chordata > Lepidosauria > Squamata > Anniellidae > Anniella > Anniella stebbinsi. The sequence goes on from JARDYH010000001.1 coordinate 370,795,650, forward strand.
CCTCCGAATTGTTCTCTAATTGAGCACATCAGTGCAGCGTGAATCTCCAGCATGGTTTGCCTCGAAAGCTCAGCAGATTTTTTTCTGCACAAGAAGTAGCTGTGACTTCACTGGCACTTTTTGACAGCTCTCATTTCCTGAATGTTGAGCCAGTTTGACAGAACGAAGTGCTGCTGCCTGATGAAGCCTGTTAAGAATATAAGAACGTAAGAGCAGCCATGCTGGATCTGATCAGAAGAAGAGGTTTAGTGCTGCCCGACTAAACCTCCGTGGCAGGGCGAACAAGGCTATGGGAAGTTGAATCTTGGCTGGCCTGGATATATTGAAGGAGGTCAGTGCTGGAGGAAAGGGAGGGCACAACCTCATTGAATTGCAATCTCTCTTTGGTCTCATTCTGCCAAGCTCTCACTATGGCCGCCTCTTCACGGCACCTGTATGCATTGCGCTGGCAGGCGGCGCGATGCGCATTTGCGCTCCTTCCACCCATCTACAGCGGAAGGAGCTGCCACACCCGTGCCTCTTCAAAAGGTTAGTTTTTTGATTATTTCTTTTGTAAAATGGGGGGGGGAGAGTGAGGTGGTGGTGAATGTGAGGCACGGAGGTTAGTTTCTTATTTTCATTTTTAAAATGGGCGGTAGGACTGCGGAGATGCGGAGGTGCTGGAGCAAGCTTATGGCTCGCTGGTCCACCCCTTTCCCTGCCCAGCCCATGGCGACCAATCAGTGGTCGTCATAGACTGGGCAGTCCTCCCAGAAGCTCCGGAGCAACAGCGACAGACGGCAAAAGCCATCGTCGCGTCGCTCGAACCTAAAAAAGTCGGGCTAAATGTCTGATTTTTTTTAGTGTGGAGCAAAGCCCCTTTGCCCATAGATGGCTTCACACTGGCGGCAGCATCATGTAATCCAACTGCCGCTACTGCAAAGCCATCTCGACAGAAAGTGTCTGTCTAGAGGTACCCTATAAGAACACAAGAAGAGACCTGCTGGATCAGACCAAGGGCCATCTAGTCTCGTATTCTGTTCACACATTGGCCAGCCAGCTTCCTGTTGGAAGTCCACAAGCAAGACATGAGCGCAACAGCAGCCTCCAGTCCATGTTCCCCAGCAACTGATGTACATATTAGAACCCCAGTTGGGCCACTGCTGGAATCATACATGAAGCAAAGATGAGCATCTTCCCAGGGCTGGTCTCAGAAACAAAGTGGAGGACGAGCGGCCTTTCTGCTTCTGAAATGTATTTGCAGAGGGTGGAACACAGCGGAGACACTGTTTCAACGTTTTAATTTCTTTGCTTAAATAGAGCGATGCTAAAACAGCTGTTGTGGGGATGCCAGTGTTGTGACATATATTCATTGTTGTCTTATTCATTGTTGTCTTAGATGATTCCATTAGAATCTCAGAGAAATGTACACAGACCTCACAGGAGGCTTCTAACATTCTTCCACCTCGCAGAGGGCTCCCAGGGTTGCTCCATTCCCGCTTAACTTCAACCATAGTGTGTCTTGGCTAGGGCTGAGCCCTGGAGGGAAGTGGCCAGTCAATCGGTCAGTTGAGGAGGCTCTGGGAGAAAGACTCTCAGACCAACAAGACAAGGGTCACAATTCAGTTGCAATTATGCTCAGTAAATAAGATGAGAGCAGCAAAACAGTGAGTCCTAGCAGCATGGATGGTGCTTGGCAGGAGCTGCTATGCTGGGCTAGATCCCCATGAAAGGAGCTGTTGCTCCAGTAAGGGACAAGCAGCAACTGAGGGCTTAAGGAGGTTGGTCATCTCAGGTACCTCAGAAGTTCCACCTCCAAATCGGTCTTGACTACAACCTTAAAGGGCCCAGGCTCATCTCCACAGCCTTGTAGCTGAGGGTTCTGAGAGGCTTTGGGGGAGCCATTCTCAGAGGCCAAGGTTGATAGGAGGGCCGAGTCCTTGGATCTGGGCAATGCAGCAGTGATTTCTGAAGGCCCTCCCAGTGGCTGTATTTGGACAACACATTCATCAATGGTGGATTGAGTAGCCAACTCACAGTTGGTTATTTTGCAGGTACTGCCCACACAACGGCTCAATTCGGACGACACAATAAACAACTGGTGTGGGGGAAACAATCGTCAGTTGTTTTGACTATTGTGTCATCTGAATGCTGCCATAGTCAACTCAGTGCTGATCCTAATCCACACCACAGTTTATTATTTATTACCATGTTGTGTGGGGAGTACCCCCTAGTTGAACAACTGTAAAGTTGATTATTACCCCACCATTGACTATTGTGTCGTCCGAATTGAGCCAACATGTTCCTATACAATTGTTGGTGGTTGGGGATGGTATTGAGTGGACTAATAGTCAACTAGGCATTTGACTGACACAGCCCCTACCCCTCTCCCTGCCCTCCCTCCTGCTGGTGCTGACCCAGCAGCCACTGCAAGTTGTGCCACCGGTAGCAGAGTGATCGGTTCAGTTTTGACTGCTTTTGCCTGGGAACTCTGTAGCCAGGTGAAAATGTCAACTTATAGTATCATAGAATACTAGAGTTGGAAGGGTCCTATAAGGCCATCGAGTCCAACCCCCTGCTCAATGCAGAAATCCACCTTAAAGCGTCCCTGACTGATGGCTGTCCAGCTGCCTCTTGAATGCCTCTAGTGTGGGAGAGCCCACAACCTCCCTAGGTCATTGGTTCCATTGTCGTACTGCTCTAACAGTCAGGAAGTTTTTCCTAATGTCCAGCCGGAATCTGGCTTCCTGTAACTTGAGCCCATTATTCTGCATCTTGTACTCTGGGATGATTGTCCTACACTCAACAGGTCAAAAAACTCTACTGGCTCATTTCAGACAACATAATAACCACTGGTTGTGCAACTACTCAACTCTGCAGCTGTTTGTGTTTCTCCAATTTTTTTTTATTATTTATTTATGAAAAAGTCAACCATGGGGTGGTTTTTGCTTGACAGATGACACAAATACTAACCATTGACAGCTCAACTCACAGTTGATTACTAAGTAATAACTGGTGGTTATTATGTCGTCCGAACTGAGCCAGTGTCTCCCTGGCCTCAGAGTACTCCATGACACAGGAGAATGGAGGAAGATCCCTTATACAAGGTCAAAGCACTTGCCAATTGAGCCCAGTATTGACCATTACGTGAGCAGTTTTACAGGGCTTCAGTGGCCTTTCCCCATCACGAGCTACCTGATCCTTTTTTAACTGGACATGCCATGTGTGTTGGGCCCCAAGTTGAAATGGAGATCTCTGTGACGCCAACAGGACTGAGCCCCAGTCCAGAATGAGGCTTTGTCTGGGGCTTGCATTTTGGATACATATCTGCATTGCATGGATTTCCTGTCTCCCAAAATAAATACAAAATGACATCTTTCTTATTTGGTTTTTATTCCCTAAAGCGTGCTGGGGGAGGGGATGGGGGAGGCAAGATTGTGGTTGGGTGACTGATGTGTCCACCTTCTAATCCTCAGACATGTTTTACCAGGGAATCCAGAAATGGTGCTCTGGTGGAGGGTAAGGATGGGACTGCCATTCTTCCAATAGCACCAGCCGCCACTATGAAAAAGCCTTAAACTGATTTCTAAGCACCATAACACCATAGCTCCTGCACCTATCCTATCTTTCTGAAAAGTGGCAGGTTTCTTGCTTGGGAACACCTCTAGGAAGTGTGCCATTTTCATATGAATTGACCAAAAAAAACAAAAACAAACAAACAATACCCCAAAGGGGGGAGGGAAAGGGACTCAGGAAGTGAGTAACTCACCCCTCCCCAGTTCACAACAAATGTCCAAATACCCGTCATTGAAAGGATGACAGTGTCAACACCAGAAGAGCTTTGGGGAGAGCATTCCATAAACAGGACATGGAAGAATGGGCTTAAGTTACAGGAAGCCAGATTCTGGCTGGACATCAAGACAAACTTCCTGATTGTTAGAGCAGTACGACAATGGAACCCATGACCTAGGGAGGTGGTGGGCTCTCTCACATTAGAGGCATTCAAGAGGCAGCCGGACAACCGTCTGAGCAGGGAGTTGGACTCGATGGTCTTATAGGCCCCTTCCAACTCTACTATTTTATGATTCTATGATTCTAAACAAGAGTTGAAAATTAGCATACAAATATTGTAAAAGAAACAAATGACACATTATGCTTATGGGGTCAGACGGTTGGGTAGATGCTCACGAATTTGTAGCAGTTCTTAGTTTTGAAGCCATATTCCTCTTAATTGTGATCATTGCATTATATCTGCACCTTCCATTAACTTATAGAAGTCACAGTCACACAATGTAGCTTTGACCCAGTTAGTTTTTAAAAAGCATTAGACAATGCCATGGAGGAGGAGATGTTTATCAAAGGCTATTAGCAAAAGCAGGTAATTGAATTTTTCTGTGGAGAGGTGGTAGATTGCTAAATACCAGATGGTGTGAGTGGGGCAGAGGAAACAATGGAAGGGCGTCACTTACACATCACACTTGAGAGAGTCAGAGAGCAACCTGGAGTAGTCCTTGTTCTGAACCAGCAAAATAATCAGGGACCATAGTTCAGTAGCCGGGCACAAGATTTGTAGGCAGAAAGGCCAAGGTTCACCTCCTCTGCCTTAGTCCCTGTCTCCTGCTCTAAACTAAGTCATGGCTCTTTGCTAAACAAAATACAAGGATGTATATTAGTCAATTTATCAGGCAAATGGTCACACACTGCTTTACAAGGCACATAGGGGTGTTTCCAGAGCAAGTTCTGACGCACAGCCAAGGTCAAAAGCCAGGAGATCAATCAAGTAAAAACACAGCCCAAAAGCAAAGTCAGGTAGAAATCCAGAGGTTAATAGCAGAGAAATGCAAACACACAGCAAGGTCAAGACAAAGACAGAATACAGAAACCAGCACTGAAAATCATCTCTTATTCCTAGCAGCTACCAGTGAGAGCTGATATAGCTAGAACTTCTAGAGTCCCACCTAATGCTCAGCTGCATTACATTAAACACTTGTCAGCTGTCCTCCTCCTGAGGAGAGCCAAACTCATGAGTAGTCCTCAGCACTATGTGAACACTCCTTCCCCTGGCTACTGGCCTATCATGGATCAAAAGGTGCTGGCATTCTTGGGGGCTATGGGGTGGCCCTGCATGCTCTTCTGTCTCCAAAGGTGAACTCTCTACCTATCCAGGATGCAAATTTGAAGGCATCACCCCCGAGGGTCCCTGGCCCTCTTGAGTAGTGCCAGGGTCTCCTGAGGGGCCAACTAGCTCTGAAGGTCCTGGCTCTTCCTCTGAAGATGCTTCTAGTGGTGACATGACACCTGGGACCACGACACCCTGGACAGTCATAGCACACAGGACTGGCTTAGACAGACAAATAGTCTGACCTAGTAGAAGGCAGGGTAGCGTGGTGGAGTCAGGCCTCACAGGGACGCTGCACCAGCACTTTTTTTATTAGCAGTGATGCTGACATCTGGCCCCCTTTGAGCTTAGCTGCAATCCCAACAGCCGCTGCATTTTCTCAAAAACAGTAGGGAAGCTCGGAGGTTGGCAACAAGAGAGAGGGCCTTCTCTGTGGTGGCCCCCCAATTGTGGAACGATTCCCTGACGAGGCCTGCCTGGCGCTAACATTGTTATCTTTTCAGTGCCAGGTCAAGACTTTCCTCTTCTCTTAGGCATTTGGCAATATCTGAGGAGCCTGGCTTTGGTTTTGGTTTTGTAGCTTTTTTGGTTGTTGCAGTGGTTTTAAATGTATGTGTGTATTGGGTGTATGTTGTATGTTTTTGCTGTTTTAATTTTTGTATATTGTTTTTAATTGTTTTAATCCTATGTAAACTGCCCAGAGAGCTTCGGCTATGGGGCGGTATACAAATGTAATAAATAAATAAATAAATAAATAAATAAATGGTTCTTTGTGGTAATGCAATGTATTTGGGGTGGCTTGGTCTTGCATGGGCCGTGAAGACCCATTTGCCTCATCAAAGAGCTGCTGTTGATGGAGATGAAAACTGCTACAGGTGGTTGGTGGAGATGAATCAACACAGCGGTCTGGTGTTTTGAACTCTCCTTGGGGCGTGGCTGTGGTGGCTGTCACGAAGAGCGCCATCACTTCCAAATTTACCATGAGGCCAGTACAGAGTCTCACACATCCAGGTAGTTTAACGGCAGACTAAATTCCAAAGGAACTGATTAGCAGGGTTAAAACTCTAGGGTGATCTGTACCACTTAGTTAATGAGGCTCTTTAGTTTCGCAATGGCTTGAACAACTGGAGAGATTTAGGAGTTGTTTGTGGGTTCAGGCAGGCCTGTAAATGCAATTTGCTAGCAATGTGCAACCAGAGAGTGCTTGACACAAAACACATAATTACATTTACAGATGTAGGCAAATTGTAAGGTTCAGCATATCAATAATACAACTCGGTGCCATTAGCTACCAAGCGGACTCCAGCGCGGTCTTCTGTAGGGATTTGAGTCCAGGCCAATGGCTCCGTATTGGTGTTTGCTCATCTTCAAACAGAACAATGACAACAACAGGCAAGAGCCCTTCTGGATCAGACTGAAGCCCATATGATCCCAGATCCCTTTTACAAATGGAAAGCCCACGGGAAGATTATTCCCTTACTTGAGGCCTGCAGGCTATCTGACCCAGCAAGTCAAAAGCAGCCCTAACCAGCTGCGAATTTGGGTGTGTAAGATACTTGACGCCCCCTTGTTTTTGCAGCCCTAAGGAGGAAACAAAATTAGGATTTTTATCGAGCCCTTGGTGGCTTGCAATATGTGCTTGGTGGGCTGCGTTAGGCTTCATGGATCACAAATTGGGCAGGCATGCTCCTATCGTAAATGTTGGATACGTCTGAGATCAGCTTGCGTTTTGCGTGGGATAAGAGTGAAGCCCAAGAACCCTGTCTACTGGTGCACAAACACTGAAATTGTGCCCTACCATGCACCCCAGAAGTCTCTATGGCAGAAGTCTCTTACAGGGCAGACATGTGGTGTTTTTGGCAGAAAATGTGGAGAAGGTGCCCTGTAGCAGTATGAAACATCACCAAGTCAGGGCATGCCAGATGTCTCCACTTGAGTGCTTTTCTCAGGAGATGTCATGGCTGACATGGGAGATCCCACAACACAGAATTTACCTGCAACCATTTCCTGGGACATTGTTCTTCCTTCAGGATTGTACAAAGCAGCCCACATACTGGATCTGAGTTATTTTTGTCTGCAAACCTTCCAAAGGCGAGCCATGTGCCTCGTGCGCTTTGGCTTTTAATGTCCGCCTCTCAGATGCCTGCCTTTTATTACCAAAAATGTGCAATGGAAGGTCTCCCAGCACCTGCGGCCTTTGTGCATATATGTACTCCATTAACTCCTGCTGTACTCCCTTTTGTCAAAACCACAGAACTCTTTGCTTTGAGGTGGAGATCAATGAGATGTGGAGGTTCATTGAAGCTCCTTTCCATGCTGTCTGTGTGCTGGTGCAACTTCGGAGATGACGGCTGTCCCTCAGTTGAGTTTTTAAGCAGAGGGTTTGTTGCCTGATGGAGTTTGCAGGCATTTGGTGGTCAAATCAGAGAGGGTTGCCACCTGGCAGTTATTTTACTTGCCAGCCAGCCTGGATTTTTCAACTCCTGGACCTGTTATCAGTCCAGGTGATGATGGAAGTTATTGAGGCGGAGCCAGTCAAGGCACCACCAGCAGCAGATGTGACACTGCAGATCAGTTCGAGAGAAACAGAAGAACAAAGAGGATGGAGAGTAAAGTCAATTGAGCAACAGAAGAAGGAAATGGAAGAATATAAGCGGAGCTCTGCTGGATCAACTCAGAAGGCCCATCTAGTTCAAATTCCCCAACAGAGTCAACCAAATGTCTAATGGAAGCCTACAAGCACAGTAACTACTGTTCAGAGATAGACTGTCCCTGAAGGTGGAGGTCCCATGGACTCTTCATAATTAATAGCCCTCCATAGACTTGTATTCCTCCATCTATCTTAGAGCTATCTAGGTTATCCTGTGGCAGTGAATTCCATAAGTTAACATCGCATGGTGTGAATAGTTTATGGGATTCATTGCTGCAAGCACTTCTAAACCAATCATCAGGGACGGCCGTGCAGGTATATTGTAGAGGTCTCTCTCTCTCTCTCTCTCTCTCTCTCACACACACACACACACACACACTCCTTGTGGGCTGACTTGAGACTGTGGAAAGTTGTCTTCAGATCTAAACTTCAAGGGTACATCCTGCAACTCAAGGTCTATCTAGAGACTCCCTTTCTGCAGTCCAATACAGCAAGGCTATTTTGCTTTTGAAAAATCAGAGAAATGTGGCATTGGCCAGCAGCAGCGACTAAGGATGGGAGAAGCTTGTTGAGATTCTCCATTTTCAACCCCAATGTTTGTTAAGAAAGCTATAAAGACTGTTCTCTTCTGGCAGGCATATCCAGTGGAATTTTAGAATGTTTTAAGGATGTTTTTAGGATGTTTTAGGATTTTTTATGAAGTTTTAATAATATGTGTCATGTTTTAATCAGTTTTATGTATTTTATCATGTTGTTGTTTCCCGCCTCGATCCAGACGGAGAGGTGGGTAAGAAATAAATTGTTATTATTATTATTATTATTATTCTCACTCCCAAACGCAAGCATCTTCCCCTTCCCACATAAAAAGTGCAGGCATTTCCTAGTGTGCAGCCCAAATGTGCATTTTCCCCTATAGGCTAAAGTGGGAAAATGCATTTTTTTGTGGGGGATGCACATTTTTTGAAGTGAGCACTTGCAAACAAAGATGCAAGCTCAGGAAATGGCAAAACGCCTTCACCCACCTGGCACCAGTTCTTGGGTGGAATGGTAAAACTGGGGAATGTTGGACACGCACACGCGAAGCGTTATTATAATTGTTGGCTCTTCTTGAAGGCTCTGAACCTGCCCTGAGACGGCTCAAAACTATCCATGGAAAAGATCTCCCTGTAACCGTCAAGGCAGCCAGTGAAACAGACGAGGCTGCAGGCAATTCTGTGGACACGTCAAAATGACAGATTAGGGGTGTTAAGTGACAGCGTGGCTCTGGTCTCTCTTGATGCTGACAAGTTTTGCTGAAAGTGGAGAGAAGCTCCAGGGTGCCTCAGCTGGAGGGTGATTAATTCAGGTCACCCGTTTCCACTCAGTTAATGCTTGAGTCAGATGCAAAATAACAAACGGCAGCCCCCGGCCCTTGCTGCGTGCGCCTGAGTTCATTTCTCCAGTTGCAAGCAAAAGCCTGGGAACTGTTTTCGCCTTGTCTTTACGTGTGCAGGCAAACAGCGTCTGCGCACGTGGAAGAGAGAGGCATCCCAAAAGGGCTTTAGAAACAGTACAATCTAGAAATCTTGCTGAAACTGTTCAGCCAGGGAATGAGTTGCAGAAAAAGGCAAAGATGAACAAACGATGAGTCAGATGAAAGGTCCGTCTAACCTAACGCTTCTATGGCTGGCCAAAAGGCGGGTCCTATCTGCATGTGACAAATGAGGGTGGGGTGGGAGGGCATTTGGTATGTGAAGGGTGCGTGGGTGGGACAGGGAAGCAGTGGCAGAAACTCTTCTTGGAGGCCATTCCCTCATCCCCCAAGATTCTTCCCCAGAAAATTCCTTTCTTTTTCTTTTATTCAACTTAAAATGATACTACAAACTGACACAGCATTGTACTGAAGGGACTTCTGTGTGGGCAAATGACAGATGCCACTTGCTAAAATCATCAGCAGGGGGGCCATCTGTCACCTCTTGAGATGAGATGACAAGAGTTTCCCCACTCAAAATAAAGAAACAATCCTTCAAATACAATGAGCCATTGTGGTGTTGATCCTGGGGTTAGTCAAACTGAACATAGACTGAAATAGTCTACAATAGTCTTCCTGGTGCCCTCCAGACTACAACTTACCAGCTAGCTAGCTAGTCATCCATCCATCCAAGCATCCTCCAGCCAGCCAACAACTCCCAACATCCCTCATGCTGGCTGTGGAAGCTGGGAGCTGTAGTCCAACACATTTGGAGGGCACCAGATTGGGGAAGTCTGAACTAGAACATAGTCAAATTGTAGACTTCATTACACCAAAGACATAGTGATGGCCATTACTTTGGATGGCTTTAAAAGGGGGCTAGACAAATTCCTGGAGGAGAAGGCTATCAATAGCTACTAGTTCAAATTGCTATATGCTAACTCCATATCAGAGGCAGTATGCCCATGTACACCAGTTGCTAGGGAACATGGGCAGGAGGGTGCAATTGAGGTCATGTCATTGGGCATCTGGTTGACCACTGTGGGAACTGGATGCTAAAGCTAGACTAGATAGGCCTTCAGTCTGGTCCAGCAAGCCTCTTCTAGCAGTGACTCCCAGTGTCTTCATGTTTCCTTCCTGGCTTATTCTTGACATGACAATGGTGATGAGGAGAACATCAACAGCTTCATTATTCATTATTGTTGCTATGACACTGTACTGGTATTTTTGTTAACCATTCTGGATGCCAATTCTTGGAGAAAGGCAGACTATAACTTCTATAAAAGTTAGCTAGGGATTTCATGGCTTTGGTGAGATTTGAATGGGGGACTTCCTAGCGCACCCTCCTACCCACACTACATTTCACCAGTTCTCATAAACACAAGGCCTTTTACAGAGGGATTCTATGGTGGTGGTGAAGGTGTTGAGCTATTACCTGTTTCTCAGCCCTGCTAGCTCACTGTATCCATGGTGGGAAGTGTGGGGTGTTTTTTTTGGTATACTCCCCCCATTCTTCTTTCCCTGGCTTTCCCCTCCCATTACAGTCTGTGGGAAGGATTAAACTACCCCGGTTCCAGGCCTGACATAGTTTAGGGCACCATTGGCGGGGTGGGATTGGGGTGAGGAATGAGAGGGTTTAGGGTCCTATGGACCCTTGGCACCCCTACACCATCACTAAAATGCTCCATTTACCCCACAACCACTGACAGAAACTAACCACCAGGGTGTGCTAGTGAGCTTCTGGGAGTGGCTGTCTGGCCAGCTCCCCTTCTGTTGGTGGAGCAGCATGCGATGGTCTCTCAGCCACCTTTAGGTTTGCTCCTAAATCTACTGAATACTTCCAATAATTGCCGAGGCCCAGTCCAGCTAGAGGTAGTTGTGCCCATGTCCTATGTTGAGAAGTTGGCGGTGATTGGGTTCTTCTATTGGCCCCAGTGGGAGCGAGTCATAAGAAAGCATGAAGACTAACAAGGGGTTCATGTGGGGAAGTTTGTCCATTTCTTAAATTAGTTATTATTGTTGCATTTATATCCCGCCTTGCTACCAAGGAGCCCAAGATGGCGTACAATGTCCACTTCCTCTCCACTTTATCAGCACAACAACCTTGTAAGGTAGCTCAGGCTGAGAGTCAGTGACTGGCCTAACATCTCCCAGTGAGCTTTATGGCCAAGTGGGGAATAGAACCTGGGTCTCTGGAGTCTCAGTCCAACCTCTTCACCACAACGGCTCTCTTTGTGCAGCAGCAAGAGGTATGACGGGGTGGATGGCTCTGTCGCATTCCTTGGCTTAGCTGTTCTACCAGTAGTTGACTTGCTCTGGGCTACTACAGAGTGAAGACCATTCCTCCTGCATGCATTTCTGCAATATTGTTTTCTAAGCACTTCCTGGTTCTTTGCTTAGGGAAGTCCAAGCTTGATATTTTCTATAAGTCTTACATAAGTGTTAGAGGTCAAGCAAGTTTATCCTCCCATCTTTTGAGGTGTACACTTTCTCCTGGGGGTGGGGACGGGACTGTCTTTTACACAGTGTACACACGCCCTCCCCAATCTGTATAATTTTTCCAAATATAAAGGCAATCAAACAATCAAATAAAAAGAAAAGACAATAATAATAATAATAATAATAATAATAATAATAATTTATTTCTTACCCGCCTCTCCGTCTGGATCGAGGCAGGGAACAACAACATGATAAAATACATAAAACTGATTAAAACATGACACATATTATTAAAACTGCATAAAAATCTTAAAACATCCTAAAAACATCCTTAAAACATTCTAAAATTCCACTGGATATGCTTGCCGGAAGAGAACAGTCTTTATGGCTTTCTTAAATTCTAAAAGACTGTTAAGTTGACGAGTCTCCTCCGGCAGGTCATTCCACAGTCTGGGAGCGGCAGAAGAGAAGGTCCTCTGGGTAACGGTTGTCAGCCTAGTCTTGGACGACTGCAGTAAGTTCTTCCCAGAGGACCTGAGCGTGCGGGGTGGATTGTATGGGAGAAGGCGATCCCGCAGGTAACCTGGACCCAAACCATGTAGGGCTTTAAAGGTAATAACCAACACTTTATACTTCGCATCTAGTTGTTGACAGAGCGCAGTACATTTAACATATTTCCCCATGACATTACAACCTAGAATATGGGTGGAATCCATTAAAGAAAATGGCTGTGTTGACTTAATGTATGCTTTAATACCTTAAAATCAAGAGTCATCAATAGCCCTGTGGCTTCAGAGACATGACATTTAAACACACCCACCCACACTCTCAAATTTTCATAACCTAATCATTATGGAGTTAAATCTAGAAACTTCCTGACTGTTTGAGCAGTACCACAATGGAACCAATTCCCAAGAGAGGTCGTGGGCTCTCCCACATTAGAGGCCTTCAAGAGGCAGCTGGACAACCATCTGCCAGGGATGCTTTAAGGTAGATTCCTGCATTGAGCAGGGGGTTGGACTCCATGGCCTTAGAGGCCCCTTCCAACTCTACTGTTCCATCATTCTATGAACCCCTTTCTATCGCAGGTAGAAGCAAGACTTCACTCTTGCAAATATATGCATCTTTCACAATATATAAAGAATATGTTGAACAGAAATCTGAAATCATAAATTTAAAAGTCTGAGAACAATGGAGAAAAACTGGAAAGTTAAGTTGGACCTTGAAAGGAAGCTGTAGCCATGAGCCATTCCTCAAAGGAATACCCTCCTCACTCACGGTCACCTGCCACAGATTACTAATACATATTTATCAAACAGTAAATGTGGGGATAGGTTGGCCATGTGGCCTCTTTTACAAAGGACAGTCCTAGGTTTGAAGGACCATCCTCTGTTTGGAAAGCATTCTTTATTGGTAAGGACTGTCCAGTCCAAGTTGGGTTTAAAGACCAAGAACTCTCAGCGGGAAGAGCTCAAGTGCCTAGGAGATGCCAATCCACAGCACCTGGGCAGCAGGCTGAGCAAGGCACTCATGTCGCCTGATCATATTATCTTCCACACTATGGTGAGATGTTCTGTAGTTCTATTTAAATTATAATTATTTCCAAATCTGCATCTATAAAAATAAATTACCATATGAACTTCTTATGTAAATCAGTGCTCTCTTCTGTCCTATTCCTAGGGTGATGCATATCTTCTTTTTTGGCAATTCATGAGTGGCTACCCTAGATGTGGAAGCTTTACCACTCATCAGAACGCATGGCAGAAAAATATGACGCCATGTTTACATTAACACAGACGGCCAATCCAAAATGCAGTAGAAAGCTTGACTGCTGGAGAAATCAGTCATCAGCATTGGGCCTCTGTCGGGATCAAGATCTGAGTCTTTGTTGATCAGCTCAATGCAACCCATTGGACAGAATACTGGAGAAAGGGATACAGCTTTCCTGTTTACTATCTAGCAGGGTGGAACACAGCCTGAACATTTCCACTTAAATATTTTTAAGCAAAAGGGATAGAGTCTAAACTTCTTTTTAAAATAAAAGCTGAAGTTTCAGGGAAGAGTTCAAGACTCCAGTTTCCTCAACTCCCCATGGCCACAGCAATGAACTTGGCCTTCCAATGAATGGGCGGCTATCCCTCCCCTGGTAAAAAGAATCCTATGTCCAAACCATACAGAGGCTTACACCAGGGTGGTACAATGTTCAGGTGCTGCAGATATGAAATCATAATGATCTCAACATGCAATGATACATTTTAGATGTCCCAAGGACACAAACCACTGCAGGAAACGAACAATTATTCCAGACTTTGCTATCAGTTGCTGCAGCAAACAGTTTGTGGGTCAGGTACAGAAGAACACACACACAACCTCCCCCCCCCCCCCCATCCATCTGCAGTGGAGAGAGTTCTCCGTTTCATTCCGGCATGATACATTCCTTGGGACTTCCATTTAGACAGCTTTCCTGTCCTTGAGGAGCAGCACTCAAGCATCAGCCTTCTGCTAGCAGCACGAGCTTTGGGTTGAGTGAGGTAATGTCTTCCAGGAATTCACCATGGGTTGGTCCCTCTGGGAGCTTCCCAGAAACCTGGGTTTGGCATTTTACCATGCAAAATGTCATTGAAAGTTCACCTAAGTCAACATTGGCAACAACTGTTGGGTTTCTTCCTCAAGGAAAGCCTCTGGTGAATTTCAAGGGAAGCCAAAAGAGTTTTAGGAAGACCACTGGAATTTCTCAGAGAGGTTCCACAAATGCCTAAATAGGGATGGGTGAGAATTTAGTTAGGTTTAAAAGAAAAGAAAAATAATTTACCAAAATTTACATATTTCTTCATAAGTGAGAAGGAAAAATCAGTATTCAGGGATTTCCAGTCCAGGTTCAATATACCCCTTGTTCTCTAGAGGATGCTATCGACATATTAACATGGCCCACACCATCTGGAGAGTGGGAACTGGTAGGCTATACACTGCTTGGTGCCTGGAGTCCATGTGGGTGCAAATACATGGCTGTGCATTCAAGTCAAGAAGATGCACCTACCTTCTGATTTATTTATTTATTGCATTTCTATCTCACCTTTTTTCCTCCAAAGAACCCAAGGCAGCATGCGTCCTCCTCCTCTTCCTCTCCATTTTATCCTCACAACAACAACCCTGTGAGGTAGGCTGGGCTGAGAGTCTGTGACTGGCCCAAAGTCACCCAGTGAGTTTCATGGCCGAGTGGGGACTAGAACCTGGATCTCCCGACTCCCAGTCCAACACTTTAGCCAGTAGGCTACACTGGTATTCATACTTTGCAAACTTTAAATGGTATCTCCAGAGGCTCTCCTCTCCCTGCAAAAGTACAGCAGAAGCAGTGATGAACTAGCACATCAGGACACTGCCTGGATAAATGGGGAAGATTGGAGCATACGTTAAACCAGCAACTCCACTTGCAAGAGTGACCCTCTGCCCTGGCTTCTTCTAGTCTTGCGTGTCTATCAAATTTTCCTACATTCCCCAACGGGTCACACGATCAAGCATGAAGCCGTAGAAGGTGTAATGTTTTGGTGTGATATGCAAAATCCCAGCCCAGCAAGTATCACAAATCTCATTAAGAGCAGGCCAAACCATGACCCAGAATGCACTGCCAGCTCTTAGCTGTTGCTTAGCCATTCTGCAGTTGAAGCTCTAGGGAAAAGTTTCAAGGTACAGCACCTGGTTCTCTCCTAACTTGCTAAGCAGAACGTTACTAATGATAGCACCAATTTATCTCATTTACTTCAGTTCCTGAACAATATGACTGCAGCCTCTGAAGCATTAAGTCAGAAGTTAATGTTCATTAAACCTATGAAGTGCACCTTCCACGTCACCTTTTTCATGGATCAAACTGGCCCTGATGATGCAGAAACAAAAGCATTTACATTACAGCAGCTAGTTCCTAGAATCATCAGCATAAAGAGCTCAAAGCACACATTCTAGAATACAGGTGAATTGAGTTACTCGTGCATATGGAATTCCTATGGAACTCCCTGCCACTGGAGGTCAGGCAGGCTCCAACTTTGTATTCCTTCCGGCGTCTCCTGAAAACATCGTTGGTCCAGGAAGCCTTCCCTTAATGACAAGCTGCTGTTTATTCCGCACTTTGTTCCGTTTAGAAATGTATTTTTAATGTGTTTTTATTCTATTTTGTTCTATTTTATTATTGTAAATAATAAATAAATAAATAAATAAATAAAACATAGGAGGGGTGACAAAGGATGGGACTCTCTGCCATTAAGTTTGTGGAGCAGTTGCCCCAAACCTCCCCTTCTGGGGTAGGAAGAAACAGATGGGGGGCATTAGCTGGGCCCACATGGGGGTGGGGTTGCTGGGCCACTTTTGTAGGCAGATCTTTTGCCCTTATAGGGTGGCTATGACTCACTCAGGGCTCTTTCCCTGCAGTAAGGGATTAGTCTGTTACCTGTACTAGGACTGAGTAGGAATTTGAGGGGCATCTCCTGATTGTTCATGGAGCCACCTTCTTTTTTAGTCTGCCCTTTACTGCTTTACCACTCTCAAAGGCTGTGATGGTTTCCACCATCTGAGAGCTAGAATAATAGAACAGTAGAGTTGGAAGGGGCCCACAAGACCATCGAGTCCAACCCCCTGCTCAATGCAGGAATCCACCTTAAAGCATCCCTGACAGATGGCTGTCCAGCGGCCTCTTGAATGCCTCTAGTATGGGAGAGCCCACAACCTCCCTAGGTCATTGGTTCCATTGTCATATTGCTCTAACAGTCAGGAAGTTTTTCCTGATGTCCAGTCGGAATCTGACTTCCTGTCACTTGAGCCCATTGTTCCGTGTCCTGCATTCTGGAATGATCGAGAAGAGATCCTGGCCTTCCTCTGTGTGACAACCTTTCCAGTATTTGAAGAGCGCTCTCATGTCTCCCCTCCGTCTTCTCTTCTCCAGGCTAAACATGCCCAGTTCTTCCAGTCTCTCCTCGTAGGGCTAGTGTGGGTGTCGTCCAGGCACCTGAGTTAGTTTAGCCTGTTGAGCATCCCAAGGCACCATTGGAAGACCGCTGGCTGGTTGAGCCTACAGCTCACAGCTGGCCTGCTTGAGCTGATGTAGGACCAGGCCACCCTTAGTCTCTGGACATTTGGCCACAGCAAATGCTGGCTAGCATGGGCAGGGTGGAGCGGAACCTTCACCTGTCTCCACCTGGCAGGCAGCTGATGAAAGGCACAGATCTGATAAAGATCAGACCTTCTGCCTCGATCCAGGTTGGAGTTGCCCAGGAGATGGATGCAGGTGTCTCTCCAGCAACTTTACATAGGGAATGGGTGCGGGCTGCACTTGGCCTTTGTTTCGTTGTGGCAGACCCTAGCTTATTCCTTAAATATCGTTGTGACGCTTTAGCCGAAAGGCAACATCCCATGTCTTCCTTCTGGGGGAGGGGGGAGGAAGGAGCAGGGCAGAGGGGAACAGCAATCTGCTCCATCCAATTCAGTGTGGTCAACATTGATTGGCAGCTATTCTCCAGGGTTTCAGGCAGGGCTCTAACCCAGCTCTACCTGGAGATGTTGGCGATTGAACCTGGGACCTTCAGCATGCAAAGCCTGGGCCTTACCGCTGAGCCATGGCTCTTCCTCTCATCAGAGGTGAACCTGGCCCTGCCTTTTCAAAAGAGCCGTGGTTGGTTCACAGGCTACAATCTGGTTCTAGTGGCACAGTCAGTTAAAAGCCTTGAAAGTAATCAAGATAACTAAGTGCCGTTCACCCACTCCTTCTAAATTTGCTCAGGAAGGCAGATGTGTTGGCGTCTGGTTATTACATGGCTGAACGGTGGCTGGCATTTGATTGCAGAGCCGCAGTCATGACTGTATCATCCAAATAACTTTCCAATAAATTCTGTACCCAGGAGTTTAATGAGATGAAATTAACCAAAAAGTAACTATTTTTCTTTGTTGATTTTTTTTTAAAGTGGGAACACTTCTGCCAAGTGCGGAGCGAGGGAGAACGTGAATACAATATATATTATTCCAACAGCCTCCTAAAAACATAGGGGAAGATTCCTCCAGGCCAGGTTGGAAAAAGGTTGGATGGCCACTAAAGTTGGGGTATAAAGCCTCCCCAGGCAGAGAGCCCTGCCCTGCCCGGCTGCACCCCACCCACATCCAGCGAAGGAGATCGTAAACCCCAGGGGGCTTGGACCAGGGCACCTTATTCTCTGCATCACTGAGGCAGCTTTTAAATTGAGGGAGCTCTGGGCTTGGTCTTCACGACTGTGTGGCACTACGCAGATCATGGCCAAAGAGAGCAGCTTCAGCTCACTGCCCCTACCACACCCAGTGCTCTGGGAGCAAACAGGGTCTTCTCAGGCTTGGCTTCTCAGGCTGAGCAACTTGTCAGACAGCGTAGCCATTCTAGAGATGCCCATGCCTTGTCAAATCTGATGGTCTGCTTGCTTGTACTTTGTCACCTAGCCCAGCCCCTGCCAAGGAGCCCCTGTAGAAAGGCAGGAAGGAGACTCCATGTAAACCATGTTCTCTGGCAAGATCTCAGGGTGGACTGAGGCCTTTTATTCCTCCAGGCCCAGATCAGCTCTCCCCGACTCCACCCCTTCTACGAAGAGTGGAAGGCCTTAAAGGCAACAGGACTTTGGCTCAGTGCCTAGCTCTCCTCCTCTGAAACAATGATCTCCACTGACAATTTGTCTGACATGAGGTTGTGTAGGGTCCCTTGTGTGGAAGGAGAGAGTTCCTCAGAGGTGGGGGTGCAGGCTCTGAGGGCACAGTCTCTGGAGGTTCGCTCCAGGGCCTCCAATCCAGTGGGCTATGGCCTAGGCCCAGTCCTGATGCTGGGGCCCGGGTTGGTTGCCAGAACCTCTGCCTCCAGGGTCACTAGTCCAGCAGATCTGGCTGCTTCCCCTTGCCTGAGTTGGAATCAAAGCCAAGGTTGCTGCCTGGGGGTGGGGGGAGAAAGGCCCCCTTTTCTGCCCTTAATTGTGCTGTCTGTCCCTGTATGTCTTAGTGTGCTGGCCCTGGGAAATTACCTAGGGTGACCAGATAAAATCTAGGTCAGGGCTCATGTAACTTTAACAGTTGTAGAGAAAAGGGAATTTCAGCCAGTGTCATTTGTATGCAATTAGTTCCTGGTGAAATCCGCTCTTCATCACCACAGTTAAAGTTGCAGAGGCCCTGCCTTCTTTTGTATATGGTCACTCTAGTATAGTGCCTGCACCTTTAACTGTTGTGATGAAGAGGGAATTTCACCAGGAACTAATTGCATACAAATGACACTGGCTGAAATTCCCTTTTCTCTACAACTGTTAAAGTTACATGAGCCCTGACCTGGATTTTATCTGGTCACCCTAAAATTACTTGGGCTTGCTTTTGATCATGCGATGGACCTGAAACATGTCTACTTGCAGGTCTGATCACACGGGGCCCTGGCAGAGATCTTTGAAGTTTCTGTTCCACTCCCGCCAACGCTGGAAAGGGAGGGGGCTGTGATGCCCCTCCACCTTATTAACAAGGAAGGCAGGCTGACCGGGAGGACAAGGTGGTGATTCCTGTGTGCGTTCTTGTATGCAGTTGGGGAGTGACCTGAAGCACAGGCCAAGGGGTGCATGCGTGGATCCCAGGATCGTTGGGGTCCTAAATCGGGGCATCTTTTGTGGTGGGTATCTGGGGATCCTTAGGAGGGGGGTCTTGGATCATCCTGGCCCCAGGATATATTGGAGTCTGCTGCGGGACTCTCCTCTGCAGCTGAGACTCCAGGGTCTATGTTTGGATGCAGGAGGCCTGACGACTCAGCCTCGTTCTCTGATGGGGTCTGTTCTGAGCCAAGCTCTGAGAAGCACAGGCAGTGCGGGGGCTTCTCTGCTTCACCCTCATAGTTTGGCTTGGGCAGCAGGTTACAATCCTCTCTAGCAAAATGGCCGTCCTGGTGATGGGTGGAATGTGCATGGGAGGAGGAGGAGGAGGAGGAGGAGGTGGAGGAGGTAGAGCTACAAAACCCAGCTGTGTGTACGTTGGGGGAAGGGGGAGATGCAGTGCATCGGTGCTCTTGCAGGCACACACATGTAATCTTCCAGCAGCACACAGAGCGCTTCCTGTTGAGGGAGGAGGTTGGCTTGGCCCACAGTGCAGTGGTGCTCCCAAGACCATCTCCCTACTTTGATCTCATAGAAGAGAACGGTGGTGACCGTTGACTTCTGTGAAATAAAGTAGAGGAATGCATCAATGTGGAGGAACGTACCACTGAAGACGGGAGGGAGGAGCTGCTCCCTATCCCAGCCAGCTGCAGCCATGGAGAGTTCTCCTCTCTGCCTATCCCCACACCTGCCTCTATATAGTCCCATCCTGAGGTCATTCCAAAATGTCAGTGTGATGGGAACTGGCTTCTATTGAGAGTGAGAAAGAGAGAATTGTTGGCGTTCAGAATGTTGGTTTTCTCGCTTTTCACTGTAACAATTCATTATGATTTTATTCCTTGGACCCCACCTTGTGTATGCAATTAAGAATGGCAGCTGGTACATTAAAAATAAATAAAACCCCACAGTACAGACAAGAAGCCATGTTGAGAATGTTCTCCCCAAGCTGGTTGAGCAAAGGAAGTCTGGGGCTGGGTGGGCAGGTAGGAGGGTCTTGGCCCAGAGAACTTCACTGAGCTGCTGGATTTCCCAGGCTGCTCTGCTCAGTGGAAGCTGGTACGGCCATTTCATTTTGATTCATTTTTGATCATAACTTAACCAGTTTGGCGGACAAAACTCACACTGTAAAATGCACATTTTGAAAAGAATACACATTTCCAAGCTTTAGTCAACAGGAGGAAACTATGCTTTTGTGAGTGTGCTTTTAAAAAATGTGCCCCCAAATGTACACGATTCCCATTCAAACAGCTGCCACAGGATTAGGGGCTCCATCACACCTATTCCCCCCCCCCCCCCCGGTTTGCCTCCACATTTTTTACCTCCATTTCATAAGCGTGTCAAAGGCTCCATCAGACATGGTGTCTTTCACATGGGTTTTTGCTTGTTTGCGCTTCCATTCCCCCCCCCCCCCCGCCCCTTCTCCTTCCTCCTCCATTGCCTGTGGTACTCTGATGGGTGTGGGCTCTTCCCCCCTTGCTCTGGCTTTGTTGTCTAGTGATTTACTGATTTAAAGTTTCATCTGGGCTCCATTCCAGTGGGCAATGGGGGGGGTGGAGCACTAAAAAGTCCATTCAACTGACTAACAAGTCCATATGATGACGTGCTGGAGGAGAAGAACCGCCCTCCCCTTTTGTCAGCAAAACTCCATTAGCACACGCCCCCAACAACAAAGGAAAAAAAGAGAGGAGAAAATAATCCAGACTTTCCCCGCACCTAAATAAAACGCAACAAGGGGGTAAAGTGCGAGATGAGTGCAAGACAGGGATGACGTCATGTGAGTCCTGCGCTGCAAAATCACCGGTGCGATGGCGCTCTAGTTTTAGGAAATGAAACAAGGCAAACCTCAGCAAGCTAGAGCTGGCTGGACTCTCCCATTCCTAGCTCAGTGACTTTACGTGGCACAATCCTGGCGGTGGGGTGGAGTCATCCCTTCCCAGCTCTACATTTATCTTAATTCCTGAAGTGAGGTTATATTCTCAATGTTTAAAAGTAGGCTGGTTTTATTTCGAGGGGATTTTTTAAAGCTTAAAATAACTTTTTGCCAAGCGCACTTTTGCTTTTCTGTTGGTAAAAGTTGTATACCCACTTTGTTTAATGCACTATTTGTTTTATTTGTATTTAGCTTACGGATGGGTCATTCAGATATAGATAGATAATCCTAATGCCAAAGGGCAGCCCTGGTTCCCGACCGCCAGATGTGTGTTGGAGACAGTCAAGGAACAGGGAAGATTGTACGTCCGTGTAGGCGCAATACTGCAGGCTCCCTGCTTGTCAATGAACTAGGTGCCCATTTCCCCACCTGTCCAGAGCTGTAGCCTCTGCCTGTGTGGGGGTTCTATGGGGCTTAGTTGAAATAAAATGTGCAAGGATTTGAAGTGAACAAACTTACTTTACTTAGGACCACGATTATACATAAAACAATACAGCAATTTCCCATACAGGACATCTATTAACGAAAGAACAATGCAACCTATTACTCCAAAGAGGAAGATATCTGCAGTCAGCCAGTGCAAATGTTCCTCTGGTTTGCCAAGGTACTTTGGTTACTTCTCTGCAGACAACTTTAGCTGCAAAGCAACAGCAAATGGCAACTTATAACTTGCAACTTGAAGGTCGTAGGAGTGCAATAACAATGCATATAGAACAAACACCAGAGGTACAAAAATGATTCCCCATTCCCTTGCACATCAACCATGCACATCTAGCAAGTCAATTTACTTTATCCAAGGTATTAAGAGCCCATAGTTATTATCCAGCTGGAGGCCCTTTTCCTCCAGGTTCTCTCCCTTGAATGATGATTCTGCTCCTA
Source organism: Anniella stebbinsi (assembly GCA_029215795.1). NCBI lineage: Eukaryota > Metazoa > Chordata > Lepidosauria > Squamata > Anniellidae > Anniella > Anniella stebbinsi. The sequence continues at coordinate 370,817,715 of JARDYH010000001.1, forward strand.
CTGGGCTAAGCCAACCATTTCATGGGGGTTACACAGGCCTGATCTTGCAGTGGGAGAGGAAATGACTAAGTGTCCTCATGTGATGCCCCCATTGTTCATTATGCACAGGTGAATATTCCAAAAGAGGTGGTCAGCTTGCTTTTGGATGACAGCTTCCTCCAAATGGCATCCTGCAAAATGCCACATCAAAAAATGAAACATCCCAACATTTCAGTGCAGGTCTACCATCTGACCCCCTCCCCAGCAACTCCCAAAGGCAGGGCTTTTGTCCTGTTCCTTTTCCATCAAGATAAAAGCACATGGAGATGGACATGAATGATGTGCGATCCTTTTGACAAACCGGATTGTCAAATGTTTCAGTAATAAGCAAACATCCTGGCTGTTACTGCACTGAACACGCACCCAGTTTGCCAATTGGCTGGGTTGCATTAATGAAGTTGTGGAGTGAAGCATTGAACTGTCAAGCCTCATGACACCTTGCATTAATGTTCAATGGGGGGAGAATAGAGATGAAAATGTGTGGCTGGAACAATACACCAAACTCATGAACCAACACTTCCTAAAAGGGTTTCCACTAGATTTTCTTAGCTAATTTTTCAACTGGGGCTGATAGTACATTTCAGAATTCCTGTTCCTTGAGGTTGAATCTGTTGGCTACCTTTCCTCATGTCAGGGAGCCAGCAATATTTCACCCATCCTCCCATCAGTATCTTTGTGTTAGAAATCAGTTTGGCTCCTTCCTTCTTTGCCACACTCTGGGATAATCATGCTCAGAGGTCAAGCAGTGCAGAATTTCATTGCTACTGAGCACACTGAAGATTTTTCACCAAACAGAACATGGGGTCCTTTTTGTCTCAGCTTTCTCTTTCTCTATCTACACTGGGATTTTTTTCTGCTAAGGTCAAAGGGACAAGGAAAAAGCAGACTTTTGAGTTAACTTTTAACTTATGGCTTTTAGGGTTTCAGCTCAAGGTAAAAATAAAATAACATCCATCCACCTGTGTTGTTGTTGTTGTTGTTGTTGTTGTTGTTGAAGGCAATGGCATAGCAACCTGAGCAAGATCATGCATTTGCTATTGCTGTTGTGGGCATGCCAAGCTTTTGAGAAAAGTTGTAATGTGGAGAATGGGCCCTCCTCGCCACTTGAGAAGTATTGCTAGTCTTATCAAAAGTGTTTTTGCTTTCCTCAGAGTTCCTCTGGTGTTTCTCTCCAATCAGAAACACCAACATCCACCATTACACTTTGCTTCATTGCAAATTTGGAAGCTCTAGTTGTGGGTCTCAAAGCTTGGCCTATGATAGGATAACCATATGAAAATGAAGACAGTGACTAGATACAAAAGAGGGCAGGGCTCCTCAGATTTAACAATTGTGATGAAGAGGGAATTTCACCAGGTGCTGCTTACATACAAATGACACCTGCTGAAATTCCCTTTTCTATACAACTGTTAAAGATACATGAGCCCTGTCCTCCTTTCCATATGGTAAGCCTAGCTATGGCATGTAGCCTTGATTTTGAAACAGGACACCCATTTCCAGTAAAGCACACAGCTGAGCTTGACTGTCAAGCTCCATTCATGATTTTTATGGCTCAACTAGAAATATGTAGATTGAATCTCTCTGAGAAATTCTTCAGATTTTATCAAAATGCTTCTGACTTCCCTTAAAATTCCCCAGATATTTTTGATTGACATGAGAAAGAACCTCAAAATTTGAGACATTGTCCCCACTGTAGGGAACATTTTCATGGAAACTCTACTGGAGAGCTCCTCTAAACTTCATCAGTTGTACATGGCAATTCATTCCCTGAGGGCTCCTGTTGTTGTTGGCTCTTAGAGGGGGAAGAAAGCCATCTCCTGGCTGTATGAAGATCCTTAACCTTTTAACATCTGGGATAAAGCAAAATGATGACCATGTGAAATCTCATCAGAAAGGTGGCATTTCTCAGTGGCCCAGCTCTCAACTCTCAAATGAATTTATGGGGGTGTCTCCAAAGTTCAAGTATTGAATGAGCAGGAAATAGATTTTAATGCACAATCATTCCCCACCCCATCCCACCCCACCCCACTTTCAAGTGCCATCTTAGAATCCGAGAGCAGGAAGACACTTTTGACAGAAGAACAAGCCAAGTTTCTCTTTATAATACGTTAGTTCCTAAAACAACTTGTCATTTGTCTACATTAAAAGCCATACTTTATAGGTGTACTGACTGAGAGAGACAGAGACACAGACAGACGGACGGACATACACACACACACACAGAGACAGAGAGAGAGACAGAGAGAGACAGAGAGAGACAGAGAGAGAGAGAGAGAGATCAGCCATTCAATGAGACATAATATCTTGCTAACTTGTTAGAAATAATTAGATCTTTGGTCAACCCCACCAAGAGGGAGCTATGCCATGAAGGAGGCCACATGCAGATGGTCAGGGTCAATCCCTGACATCTAAGATAGAGCTTAGAAAGATCTCTCTCCATCTAAAATTCTTTGTCATGTTTTCAAGCTTTCCCGCTGCAGTGTGAGACAATAAAGAAGTTGGCCAAGTAATCCACAAAGCTTTATTCAGCAAATAAATGTTCCTTCCTGAAGAGAGTCTAAACACCAGGAACTTTTGTCTAGGCAAAAACTATGCAAACTAAGTGAGACAATTGTCCTTTCAACAAAAAGGAAAGGACTTTTCCCGATGTTCCTTAAGTTCAGGGAGGCTTCCTCTGAAGAAGCTTTTGGCAAAAAGCTGGGAGAGCTTACCGCCTCTAACCTTCTTTTAGCTCTGCCCGTTTTACTCTGCGGCAGACTCTGGGATCGGTCAACTCAGAAGTCTCTTCTCCCTATGAGGATTGCTGAGACCTCACAGACTCTGAGTAGTTAATGATTTCACTGATATGGTCCAGTGAAGTTTCATTCCTGGGTGGTGAAGAGCCTGGGAAAATCTCCTCCCCCACTTCCTGTGTAGGCTGGCATTCGTCTAGGTCTGTTTCAGAATCTGATTCTGATTGCTAGCCTGAAACTCCTCCCCCCACACTAAGGGGAACTGGCCTGTTCACAACATTCTTGCAGACGATAGTGAGCTAAATAGACTAAGGGGTCTGTCTCAGTAGAAATCAGCTATGTCCCTAAAATTAATTAGGAGCAAAAGTTTCACTGATTTTAAGTGAGGATGAAATAAGGATGAAGGGAAGGGGTTTGCTTGCCAGTGGTGTTCTTCCCAGGAGCTTCTGCCTGGGGGCACCATTCCCTCCCTGGAATCCCTGCTTGGAATGCCACTATATAATGATTTTCCCTTATTTTGGGGTGGTATGATTCTTTGGCTTGGGTATTTTTGGGAATGGCAATCACTAGGTGTGTCATGGACCAGGACACCAAATCCTGTTCCTCAGAGGACCCTGATCCCTTGTCAACAGAAGAAGAGGCTCCAGATTCAACAGTTCAGGGTGAGAATTCTGTCACAGAAAGGCATCACAAGGCTTCCACCACCACAGGACTCAATTCTCCAGAGAATTACCAGGAGTCAGGTCCCCTGCATCCAGGGTAAGTTGTATTGTTGTCCGTCCACGAGGATACAAGCATGCCAGAGCCACTCCCATGTTGTTGCAGCTTGAGACTGCTAAAACAGGCTACTGTAATCATTGTGGAGGCATGGCCAAATAGCTTAAAGAAAGCCAAACTCTTATTTAAAGCTCGGTCTTGATCTGCTCCCTGTTGGAGCAATATGCAGACAACCCTGTCTTGCTTCCAGCCCCAGCATCAGCCAGAGCTTTCTGCGGTGATGATCTACTCCCATCTGGCTTCCCTGTCAAACCTGCAATACCTTGACATCTGCTAAAGATCTGACCCATAGCAAAACTCTGGGATACATTGCCCAGTGATGGGAAACCCTCACCACAAAAGAGACACTGCAGATCATTGACAGGCTCCAAAGCCTGAAATAGTACAGGTGGAGGGCTCCAGGAAGACAACCACCACCATGAAACAGACAGGGCCAGCTGTTCCCCGCCTCGATCCCCGCTGTTCCCCGCCTCGAATGCTATTCCCCGCCTCGATCCATTGGGAGAGGCAGGTAATAAATAATAATAATAATAATAATAATTATTATTATTATTAAGAAGAAGTGTAGTGGTGCACCCTTATCCCCCAAAGGCTTGCTAGATAAGAAAGGGTTAGCTTAGTGGTAGAGCAAATGCTTTATTTATTTATATATTTATTTTACAAATGTATACACCACATTTTTTTTTAAAAAAAACATTTCTAAGCAGTTTACAAAGAGAAGACATGAAAATAAAACATGCAGACAGTCCCATGTTTAATTTCCAGCATCTCCTGGTAGGACTAGAAAGAACTCCTGCTAGAACCCTGGAATGCTGCTATGAGTCAGCATCAAGAGTATGGGGCTAGATGGACCAAGGGCCTGAACCAGTGTAAAGCAGCTTCCTATGTTCCTGTGATTTCTGTTCTAGCTGAAGACTATCAGAGAGAGGAGAACATGGCCTCCCTTGTTAGTGAGTTCCAACGTCTAGGCCAGCCACAGAGAAGTCTTGCTGTAACCCTACCAACCCCTCATCAGGTACCAGGAGGGAATGGAGGAGAGTGTCTCTGGTGGATCTCAGTGAGCAGGCAGGATCATATGAAAGGAGTTGGTCCTTTAAGTACCTCAATTCCAAGTTGAGCAGAGCATTAAAAGTGATAACCAGAATGGACTAGAAGCCAACGCCGCTATTGCAGCAGGAAAGTCACATATCATACACGTTGCCTATTGCATCTGGCATCTTTTAAAGTCTGTAACATGTATCCAGACATTCACACTCTTTCCATATTTTTGTCTACAAGCATCACGACCAGTTAACTTTCAATGTTTCAGTCAATCAGGTGCAATTGCTACAAGCCTAGGGGCAACCAGAGTGACAATATCGCAAACCTCCATCCAGTTAGGAAAGATGGCACCTTTGCTTCATCTGAGCCCCCAAACCATAACGAGTATGTCAGGGTCAGGAGTCACTACACATTTAGGAAGTGGTGTGAGGAAGGAAAAGAAATGTCCATGTCTCCATAGCCTGAGGATAAAATGATATTACAGTGTAAGAGAGATAACACTCAGGCATAAACCGTGCATAATTCTGATGTTCTCTGCATGAAAATTGACATCTCATCCATCCCTTCAGACCAGTTCCCTCGAAGGCTGCTGGGAGATACAGAATAGGAAATGAACCCTGAAGGGACCCTGGAGAGGGAGTTCAGGAGGAAGAATTCCCCTTCTTCTTCAGTCTATTGGGGTGAGCCATATAGTGCACGGAATAATTTAGTCTAGTCATAGAATCATAGACTAGTAGAGTTGGAAGGGGCCTATAAGGCCATGGAGTCCAACCCCCTGCTCAATGCAGGAATCCACCTTAAAGCATCCCTGACAGATGGTTGTCCAGCTGCCTCTTGAAGGCCTCTAATGTGGGAGAGCCCATCACCTCCCTAGGTCATTGGTTCTATTGTCATACTACTCTAACAGTCAGGAAGTTTTTCCTGATGTCCAGCCGGAATCTGGCTTCCTGTCACTTGAGCCCATTATTCCGTGTCCTGCACTCTGAGTTGATCGAGAAGAGATCCTGGCCCTCCTCTGTCTGACAACCTTTCAAGTATTTGAAGAGTGCTATCATGTCTCCCCTCAATCTTCTCTTCTCCAGGTTAAACATACCAAGTTCTTTCAGTCTCTCCTCATAGGGCTTTGTTTCCAGACCCCTAATCATCATCGTAGCCCTCCAGTCTAGCTTTTATCCATTTTCAGGCTGGAGGGGGTTGGGTTTATATCATTATATATCACTGAAAAAAGAAATTGTGTCAGGAACAGCAGATCAATTCTAAAATGAAAGGAACTTAAGCTCATTCACGGCAACCCATGAATTAAGTGGTCTGTTTCCATAATACGCAATCATGTGTTGCCTTACATTTGATGCAGAGTGTCCAAGAAACTCATGACCTATAATAAAACAGAACTGGGATTCTCAGAGGTTTTGCAAAATGCGTCTCCTTCCCCAGAGCTTCAGCTCTGCAGAGGGTGGGATGTGGATTTTTTTCCCTTCTGGCCCTCCCCTTCAGCTCTTTGACCAGTTGCCAATTCCAAACGGGAGTGAATTGATCAATGGTTGGAGGGGTTATAGAGCACACATTTCCTCTTGCGTTCTAAACTGTGAAGTGCTGGGTTTTTAAAAACCACTTTGATTTCCCTCCCGTAAACTACATGTACATCATGGGTGCATTTGCAATGAGCTAGGTGGTCCTTGCAGGCACCCAGTCTTAATAGATAGCAGTTGTTCTACATTAATCTATTTTAATGAAGTGTGCGACCTTCTTTCTCAGTGGACCGAGGGCTAATTTACCAAATAAATCTTGCCTGGTGTCTTAATTCTATTTTGCAGATAATCCTGGTAGCTCATGTATGAGCACTTAATATACTTTTGGGCAAGGGAAAGGATGACTAATGGACAAGGGGAGGGCATGAAACGTTCCCCCATCCGTGGACCCCTTTGAAATGGATGGGACCATTCTCACAATGTGATGCCAGAGATAGACACCCAGTTCCTCCAAGTTGTCTCCCATTTTTTGTGGGGGCAGGATAAGGGGCCTATCTGCTCTGGGTCATGGGTTTCATCACACATGCAGTGACAGAGGGGTGCATGTAGTCCAGATTCCCCACAGTGTGGCCAGAATATCTGGACAATGTGAACCATCTCCCAGAAGGTTTTATCCCCTCTCCTGAAGCCCTTTAAAACATGGTCTTCTTGCTATGGATGCCTAGTGCTTTGGAGCTTTCCTGCATCTTCAGCAGACCCCCTTGTCCAGGGATTTGGGAGGGAGAGGAGAGCTCTGCAGAAGTGAGGAAGCCGGAGCATCTTAGGGATGTGTGAGAATTTCGTTCTTGCTGGCAAAACACGAAAGTATGTCTGGTCCAAAGCTTCCAATGTGAGTCCGAGTGTGAGCACACATCCACCGAAAATATAGTAAATTGTTGAATGCTTGCTCACGTTCATCTCCTTCCCAATTCCCAGTTCAATTTGCGCAAATTTGGTAGTTTGTGTACAATTCATCAGCAAACTGAATGAGCCCCCCCCCCCCTTTGAGCCTATGGGGGATAGTTGCACAAATTTGGAAATTTGTGCAAATTTGGGGAAACGTGCAGTTCTCCTGCTCAATTGTTGTGCGATTTACACAAGTTTCCTGTTTGTGCAGAGTGAGCAGCCATCGCGAATGTGAACACGAACTGGGCATGAGGTGAAGAGCAGGATGATGTTCGGAGACTCCTGGCAATCTTGAACCTCGGTCATTTGCCATCCCGAGAACATCTTATTGATCTGAAAAGCCCAGCCAGATTTTGGTCCATCCATCTCCTCCTCCTCCTCCTCCTCCTCCTCCTCCTCCTCCTGTTCTTTTTCAGCTGTATAGTTAAGGCCGCGTTGTTTTCCAGTTTGAAAGAGCAGGTACGTGTGCCACCTCTCCTTTAGATGTCCTTTCAGTACACAGATGTGTTTATCGTTGCAGTTTTTTTTAAAAAAAACACCAGGTAGCAAGATTTTCACCCGGGCACTAATGTGTTTATCCAATCACAAATTCACTCACACAGGGCAACCTCCAAGAGAAAAGGGTGCACGGTTCATAAAGCACAATGGGAAAATTGCATACTTTAAAAAAAATACATGCACCCTTAATAACCCAAACAAAATTATACACAATTCAAAAAATCACCTCATGTGTACTTTGCAGCAAGTCAGAAAAACCAATATATTAGCTCACTCTCCTGTATTGTGAGGGAGGAGGGATGTGCGCTGGATACTTTATTGTCCAATGCTCCAGGAATAAAGACATGAGATGCGAATACTGGGGTTCAAATTAGGACCACGGCTTTATGAATAGATTTAAAGGAGCTGCACTGAAATACCTTGAATCAGCCAACGCTTAGGGTGACCATATGAAAAGGAGGACAGGGCTCCTGTATCTTTAACAGTTGCATAGAAAAGGAAATTTCAGCAGGTGTCATTTGTATATATACAGAACCTGGTGAAATTCTCTCTTCATCATAACAGTTAAAGCTGAAAGATCCCTGCCTTCTTTTGTATTGGGTCAAGAGGGCCTGGCTCCTGCAGCTTTAAGTGTCATGATGAAGAGGGAATTTCACCAGGTTCTGCTGAAATTCCCTTTTCTATGCAACTCTTAAAGGTACAAGACCCTGTCCTCCTTTTCATATGGTTGCCCAAGTTTAGCCCCCAATGCAGATATAAACCACTTGGGCTGGGATGGCTGAGGCTATCCTGTTATGCTGCAAGGTATGAAACAAGTGAGTCATGTGATTCAGGTTGAAGTAAATCAGATTCAGCCAAGTAAGTCAGGCTGAAATCATTTGGGTTATGAGGCAGTTCAGGATAGGACAAGATGTCAGGTCCAGTCAAGTAGGTCAATTTGAAGTCATTCAGGTTGAAGTAAATCAAGGTTGAGGTAAGGCAAGTAGTACATTTGAGTAAGTCTGTTCACACTGGCATAGTCACAGGTGATTCTGGTGAGTAGCAGTCAAGACCCTGGACAACTCCCAATGCACTCTAATAGCTGAGCGGTTGAAAGATGTTGTCTCAGCGAAGAGCCCTCCATCTCCATAAAACGAGCTTATTTGGGGAGTCTGTGCAACCAAGTGTGACTGAGGGTCTGACTGTGAGCATTCTAGGTCTGCTTACCATTTGTTCTAAGTGGAACTTACTCGTTGCATAGTAAGTGAGCACTGACTGGCAAACCAATTTCCTCATTTGTACTGATTTGCAACACTTCTCCTTCCCATCCCTACTTGGGTATGTAACCTGGAACTTTCTGTATGCAAAATATGTGCTCTATCCATGAGTTGCGGGCTCTCCCCTAAAGGTTAGAGGATGAAGGGATAGTGACAAAGGGGGTCTTCTGAAATTCAATTTCCCAAAGACCCACAAAAACCTGGATGTGACCCTGAACAGAGGTCAAATCACTTTTCAGAAACAAAGGGAGTTCTGCATAGTCATATTTCATTGTTAGAACAGTAGTTACTATATAGTCAGCAACTCAGCCAGAACTATAGGTGATCAGGAAGGATACTTGTGTGGTCCCTCCCTCCCACCACTTCCATGGTGGGGAATTCTGTTCTAGAGCTCTTTTAAGGATGGGATCCTGGGATGGGATCTTGTTCTGCACTGCCCATTAGATTCTGGAGGACAGCTCAATTAACTCCGGAGTAAGAGATACCAGCGGGCTGGAAGGGATGCACAGGCATCATCCAATGGTGCAGCAAAGGAAGAGGAAATAAAATGACATTTCATTGTCATTTTCAGACTGCAAGATTCACTGCACCCAAAAGTTGTGGAGAGAGCAAGGAGCTAACACCATTTACCGAAACAAATTTGAAATCAGGGCACATAATGTAAAGACTATTTTAACTTGGTAAAATACACAGAAGGTTCAATATTCCAGCCATCGCTTTTTGTTATTTTAATGGTTATTCACTCTTTATGAAGTACCTTGCTGCATCCTTTTTATGATTATTGTGAAAGTGGTTTGGCTGCTAACTGGCTTCCTTAAGGCATAAGTATATGTTTTATGAGAAACTGATGTACAAACCTAAGAATAATTATTTTGCAAAGTCTTGGGAAATAAACACTGTCATGAAATACACGTTCAATCTGCTGAGTTTACATAAAAACCTCTGACAAAAGATGGGCATCATTTTCTGTCCTCCTGAAATGGTAAAAGGTTAATAATGTGTATTTTCTTTCTTTCTTTCTTTTTTTAAAAAGATGGGAAAATCTCTGGGGGTAAATTTTTATAGAGGATTAATGGAAATTTATATATCAAAATGAACCACAATATCCAGTTTATATGAACCTTATTTTAAAACTTGCTTCCAGTGGCATTTCACTCCAGTTCCTTGAAAGGAAATATGTCCGACATTTGCTAGAGATGGAAGAAAGAAAAAGGATGTTATAAACTTGACTGTTGTTGTAAACATAGAGGGAATGCTGGTCAAATGATCCTCGAGGATGAGTTGAATTCATGTTTAGATGTGTTTTTGTTATTAGAATTGTTTGAAACACCAGACCCAGGGCAATTTGAAAGGACTTTATTAGTAGTAGTTGTATTTGTTTTAGCTAAGATCTGGATGCAAAAATGCTCTTGTTCTTGAAAACTTAGAGGCATCTTCTGAAGCAGAAATCTGGTCTAGTCAGATGCTAAGGCCTTGGAACCCTCTATACAGACAGGAAACAGAGATGGGTGACACACCACTTTCACTTTCTCCTGCATTAGATTCTTTTTTTTTTTTGTGGAAATCTCAAGTTCTTTCACAGAGCTGAAGAACTCTCTGGATTTTGTTAAATTCTCATTAAAAATATTTCCTCTCCTCTTCTCTCCAGCTGCCCTGCATTTCTGTTAGATGGGCTATTTCACCCATCGAGCAGCAGTGCTTCAGAGAAGGAGGAAAGGCACTCAGGGGCAGCCATAGGAAATGGTGTATGACCCTTGCCCCATTCTCCACCCTTCCCCGCCCCCAGAAATGTTCCCTTTCCCCATCTCTGAGCTCTGTTTCCTAGCACAGAGATGTAGCCATAACTACACAGGCTAAGAGGGGGCTGGGGCAGAGATGAGGAGCAATTTCTGACCTTGGAGCCCAGAAATTGAACAATCCCATGACTGGGGTGGGGGTAGGGGTGGGAATAGAAGATTACTCCAGGAGTGCTGAAAATTTGTTGAAAAAAAGAAGGCGTTTCCCAGCACCGCTGAATATGTTCATTAAAACATGCCTGTAGCTTTGCTCTGCTCCACTCAATAATTAGTGTTTGGTGAATCACATCCAGGAGAGGCAACACATAATAAAGAGGTGTTTTTTTGAGATAAATTTTGTTGGTGACTGGAATCAGGCTACTGGTGACTCTAAAGTACACAGTGGCAGTTGTAAACACCGTAACCGCAGTGTGTATTTCAGCTGGCACTGTGCACTGCTCTGAATTAAAGTTTTTATTTTGTACCAAAGGGAACCATGACATCAAGTCATACATATCAAAGAACAGCAGAAAAAAATGAATCCACTTTGATCCCAAGTGCCTGTTTTTCCAGTGAGATTATTCCCTCAAAGCCCTGAAGAATATAAAACCATGGTGTGTGTGTGTGTGTGTGTGTGTGTGTGTGTGTGTTTATTATGATATTTTTCCAGTTTAGATTGTTCTAATTCCGGTCCTCATCTTTTCAGACTCAACCCATTTACAAAGAAAAGAGAGACAAATATACACTACTGGTCATAGAAGTAGGCTGACCAGGTGGCTCGGGATTTCCCGGTCCTAACCGGGAATCCAGGGACGAACCGGCCCAACCGGGGGGCGGGGGGGCAAATCGGGGTGGCGGGGGTCATGCGGCAGTGGCAGCAAGCAAGGAGCGGCGGTAGACCCGGAGGCGGTGGCGGCGGAGGAGCCTGGGAAGCAGCCGCCCCAGCAGGTAAGTGCCCTCCATCGCGCCTCACGCTCCTTACCCGCAGGGGCGTCCGCTTCCCTCCGGTGCTCGAATCTACTGAGAAACAGGCTTCGCGGCCTGTCCCTCAGTAGCGCGGGGCGCGGGGCGTGGGGCGCGGGGCGCGGGGCGCGGGGCACTTACCTGCTGGGGCGGCCTGGTCCGCCGCCCCACTGCCGCCGCCGCCGGGTCCCCCGCCGGCTCGTAAGACCAGCGGCCGTGCAGAAGAGGTGGGGGAGGGCCGATTACGTCACTTCCGGATCCGGCTCTCCCCTGCCTTTTCCGCGTGGCCGCTGGCCTTACGAGCCGGCAGGGGACCCGGCGGTGGTGGTGGCGGCGGCAGCGGAGGCAGCAGAAGAGAACCCGGTAGGGCTGATGTTTTTGGGGGTGGGTGGCTTGGTGGGGGGGTTGTTTTGGGTGGGGGGTGGCTTGGGGGGGTTGTTTTGGGGGGTGGCTTGGTGGGGGGGGGTTGTTTTGGGTGGCGGGGAGGGACCGGGATTTTGGGTTCCAAAATCTGGTCACCCTACATAGAAGTCAAAGAACTATGGCAACAAAAGGGTACAATTATTCCGTTAGTCACATCAGTCACTGGCATCACATAAAAAAATTATACAGAAAACCTTCAGAAACTTGGCCTACCAAAATACATCCACACCAACATCCAGAAAGCAGTCCTACTTAAAACATGCTCAATTGTCAGGAAATTCCTGAATCTGTAAAAGACAGCATGACTTGGCAAAGGCTGTCATGTCCGTCTAGAAAAACCGCCATGAGCGAGAAAGACATGAAATAATAACAATAAAGGGCAGCAAGTGAGCAGACAGACCAGCTAAAGGGAAGCACTAGTCCCATTGCTAGAATTCAGGTTATGTAATATTTGTAGTAACAACATTGCTTTTTGACCAGGCCATAGTTATAGGGGAGGGATGTTGCAAAACTGGACTTTGCATTAAGGAATGATATTTGAATTAACTAGGGTGACCATATTTTGGAAACCAAAAAGGAGGACAACATGGCCGCCCCAAGGGGGCGTGCCCACCAACATGCCCAGCCCCCAAGGGGGCGTGCCCACCAACATGCCCAGCCCTCAAGGGGGCGTGCCCACCTGAACATGGCCTTGATCACATCTCTGGTTTCACAGACACAATTAAGACAAACTGTTCTACGTAACATCTTAATGTTAAAATCACTGATATAAAGAACAAGTTAGACATTCATTGTATCTGAAATTAACTTCACTCACTCCTACTTTTTTTAGCTTTTGCTGTACTTTGAAGCTTTTGCTATACTCTGTGTGATACAGTCTCCCCTTCCCTCAAATATCTTTTCTGACTGCAAATCCTTCACTGGATGACCATAGTCTCACCTTTCCTAACATTTAACACTCTTTCTCCATCACCTTTCTCACACCCATACTCACAGATTCAGCATACTGCTACCACTGAACAGGTGCAGTAAAATCTAGTACAACAAACTAGCAACTTAGCATTCAGAAAGAGTATAAAATATAATTACCCTGTAAACATTGGCCATGGAACAAAATGGACTAAAGGCTTGCAGTCACTTCTCCCTAGCACTTCTTAGCTTAGCCAGATCCACACCAAGCAGGATATAGCAGTGTGAAAGCAGTATATAAAAGGCAGGAGCCACACTATTGCTTTATAGCAGTATTGAAGTGCACTGACAACTGCTAGGGCCCATTGACACATGCCATATACCGCTATATCCTACTTGGTGTAGATCTGGCCCTTGTTTCAAGTTCAGGTTTATCAGTGAGAAACTACTCTAAAAATGTGTCATTATATCTCTGGTTCATTAGCCATGTAAACAAGACCATGGTTAGTAGCTATACAAAGAAAGGCTGGAACAGTTGCCCATTATCACAATGCTAGCTAAACAAGGATCTTTCCCTCCTTTTATCCAAATATTTCTTGAATTTACACTGCCTCAGTGTGCAGAGAAAAAAAATCCCAATCAGGGACCCAAAGAAAACTGCCCAAAGAAATGACAGGTACAAGTCCCATTGATTTCAATAAAGCTTACTCCCAGATAAATGAATATAGGATTGCAGCCTCTTCACATCTGTTCACCTTACACTAGCAAGTGCAAGCCCCTCCTGTCAATGACAACCATGCATTTACAGAACCTGGACTCGTGGATCATATAACCAACAGGTGCTCTCCAGAAAGATGCTTTCAGAGCCTAGCAGATCCAGACACTCAGAAAAAACAAGCCACACTATGCACTCACATATTATCTTGCTGGGACAGGACAATTCCCAGCATGACCAGATACAAAAGAGGGCAGGGCTCCTGCAACTTTAACTGCTAACCTTTCACCAGGTGGGGGGATGGTAAATACACAAAGCCACACTGTAAAATAATCAGAATCTCAAAGCCATACAGAAAAGCAATATTTGGAACGGAGCTGACAGTTGTAAGAGCGTGTACCCCTTTGCATGTAGTATAAAAATAATCAACAACATTTGCATCAGCATCAACACAAAAGCAGTTTTGGAGCCACATTTCTTTTTATTACAGGAACAAACCAATGGTGGTGTTAATGGTGATGACCCATCAATAAGGAAAGTATACATTCCAATTGAGACAGGCAAAAATATTCCACTTCTTCCCTAACGGAAGGAACACTGTTCTCTTCAACGCACGCATTGTTATCACAAACATGTCTTGGGATGAGAAGGATGAAGTATATCACCCTATCAGATTCTCAGTTCAGATGTAATGGGAAACCATGGTTTCCCAGTCTATGAACAAGCTGCTGAGAGCTGTGGACTTGTGTATCCACCCTACTTTACATTCCAAAGGGGGAGATCAGAAACATCTACTTCCAATTTTAAACTATGGTTTGTTTAAATGATAGTTTCAAAACAAGACAGGACCTGAAACCATGTTTGATCTTGGCTTGATATCATTAAAACTATATCATAAACAAGCTATAGTTCTGAGTTCACGGGAAGGTTAGTTAGTATAATATAATAATAATAACAAGAACAATATAAAGCTGGAAATGGATACTTTTAACCTCTTTGTCTTGCATGTAAAAAGCGTGAGGGGGGACAAGCCCAGGACTTGGCATGTCATGGCTCATTCATGTAGTGGGAAATCACATTATGTCTAAAACAGACAAAGATGGAACAGGGGCAGATAGGATAATAGCCTGGGCAACAAACAAGAGTTACATCAACAAGAAATATGAAAGAGGATAAGCAAAATAAATGAAGCAGCAATAAGGCAGGATCTATATGGTGGGGGGAAAGCAATAAAAATAAATGAAAAGTTTCTGAAAATGGAGGTGGACAACAGGAAGAAAGGACTGGCTGGTTCAGCAAAGGACAAGGAGAGGAACAAGCAGTAAAGATGCAAATATAAGGGGAAGGGGGTAGGAAAACTAGAGAGAAGAGGCGGGGGCATGGGAATAATAGAATACGCAGGCAGGGCAACAAGTTGCTTTAGGAGCAGTGAGAATAAACAGTAAAATAAATGCCAAGCAGAAATGACAACAGGAAACACACATAAGGGCGGGCATGGACTACATTGATGAGAAGATGGGGGAGAGAAAGAACAGGAGGTCCTGGAGCAAGGGAAGAGAGGTACTGCTCAAGAGGAGGCAATAAAGGAAGGGCAGTAGCAGATCCTGCAAAGTGAGGGGCAATAACAGGGAAGAAGTGAAGGCAATATACCCTTGAATAATGTGAAAGAAAGCTGGGGGGGGGTGGAATTCCTGGATGGTGGGACAGTCAGCAGAGGGGTGCAACCTGGTGGCACCATGCCCACATAGGGCATAGGAGGGGCAGTAAGCAGAGAGGCAACATCCCCTTTGTAATGGAAAAAGAGTTTGTGTCTCAGAATGAAATCCATGAGATAGCAGCTAGATTGGGAAAAGGTATTAAGTGAAGAACTGATAAAGGGATGGTTTAAGGACACAATGCCCTTCGGAGGGGTGAGCAGGAAGCGGGAAGAGGAGAGGGGGAGAGAGAGAGAGAGAGAGAGAGAGAGAGAGAGAACAGGTCCTTCGGGGTGTGTGTGTGTGTGTAAGAAAGAGAGAGAGAGAGAGAGAAAGAGCCCCTGCAAAATAAGAATCACCTGCCCCCGAGGTCCATCTAGTCAGCATCTCCTTTGCAAGAGCGACCAGGCAAAAGGGCGCTAAGGCAGGCGAGGGTCTCTGCCTGCTGCTGCTGCTGCTGCTGCTGCACACTGCCGCTGTCCGCGGAGGCTCCACCTATGTGGCGGGGGATGTGCGCGTGCCCGTGCCCCCAAAATCACGATGGGGTTAACGTGGTGGGCAAGGAATCCTGGCAGAGGACAATTGAGGGCGGTGGGAGGAGAAGCAGGTGGCCCATAAAAATGGTCAAGGGGAGGTGGGACGAAGAATGAGGCGGTTCAAGGGAAGGAAGGGAGGGGTCATAAAAGGCAAATAGGAGACGGAGGAAGGCAACAGAGTGGGCTACCAAGAGGCGAGGCGGGGCTAGGAAGCCCTACCCGGCCCGAAGTGTGTGTGTGTGTGGTGGGGGTATAGTAAGGAGCAGGGGCGCAAGAGGCTACGACAGAGGGGTCGGACACTGGTATCCGCGCTGCCTCAGCCCTCTCGCACTCACCGTCGCCTTCACCTCAGGATCAGAGCCGCCGCCGTTCTCCTCCCCTCAGACTCGCCCCAAAAGACCTGCCGGCCACGACCAGTCTGCGGAGCAGCGGCAGCGCCTGAGCGAGCGAGCGAGCGAGCCGAGCCCCACCCCCTTTGCCGCCGCTTCTGGCGCCCGCCCTTCCTTGACAGAAAGCTCGACGATCTGTGGAGCGAAAGAGCCGGCCACGCATGCAGATGTTCCGGATGTCGGAGGGGAGAAGGCTGGAACGACGCGCACCCGGAAGTGCGGGTGTGCGTCGTTCCAGCCTGTTCCCCGGCCGATCTGGGCCTTGTTCTTGGCCAGCGCAATCGCGCTAGTCAAGAACAAGGCCCGGATGTCGGAGGGGAGGAGGCTGGAACGATGCGCACCCGGAAGTGCGGGTGTGCGTCGTTCCAGCCTCTTCCCCGGCCGATCTGGGCCTTGTTCTTGGCCAGCGCAATCGCGCTAGTCAAGAACAAGGCCCGGATGTCGGAGGGGAGGAGGCTGGAACGATGCGCACCCGGAAGTGCGGGTGTGCGTCGTTCCAGCCTCTTCCCCGGCCGATCTGGGCCTTGTTCTTGGCCAGCACAATCGCGCTAGCCAAGAACAAGGCCCGGATGGCACGGGAGAGGCCTAATTTTCTGGACTTTGGGGGATATTTTGAAATTTCCCCCCCGGACTCAAATTTGGCCCCCTTTTCCAGGCATGTCCGGGGGGGATCCGGACGTCTGGTCACCCTAGACCCATACCAGTGAGTTTTGGCAGGGATAGGTTTTACATATTACAGGCCCCAGGATCAATCCCTCTGAATAGCGTTGCCTATTGGGCAATATAGAAATGTAATAAATAAAATAAATTAATACAAATAAATAAACAACCATCTTCCAAAAGCCCTTCAAGTCCCCCAGCTCCAAAGCCTTTTTTCCCCAGCCAGCTGGAAAACTTAAATGTTGATCTCCTGTCTGCTTTCCAATGGCCCACTCAAGCAGGAGGGTGTTAGCTAAGAATTAGCTGCTAAGTGGCACCGATGTTAATGGATGAAAGCAACTTCTAGCCATCAGTTACCATTGAAGACCATCTTTCAGTATCAGCTCATCGAAGGCTTGGAGGATTATGTTAAAAAAAGAAAAGAAATGTCCATCTTTTCACACTTGGTTATAAACCCATGTGCTCTACATCTGGGACCCCAAAGAAGGCTGCTAATACCCCCCTGAACCATTCTGGTTTCACATCCTCCACAGCTCAGTTCTTCATGCTTGAGAAAGTTCCACTCATCGCTAGCCTGGGGGGCTAATCGAGACCAGCGCAGCACAAAGTCCTGATGGTGCAAAAATTCTCACTTCCCTGATTCAGCATTAGAGGTGGGTCAAAATGGCCCCTCCCGACTCATCACCCCATTTGTAGGTGGAGAACAGAGGCGCTCTGCTTCAGAGGGTGCAATTTGACCTTCCCGAATGACCCAGAAAAACATTTGGTGGTTACAATTCTGGCATAAGGAGGGGTTCTTACAACGCCGTGGATTCCTGCATAGAGCGAGGGGTTGGACTCGATGGCCTTATAGGCCCCTTCCATCTTTACTATTCCATGATTCTATGAATACTGGGCTAGATGGACCCAGGATGTGACTCAGTCTAAGGCAGCTTCTGATGTGTTGAAGCAAACTACAGTTTCCATGGAGCAATGTGATAACATGCATGGTCATGGCACTGCATCCGCAGGCCCACACTGACATTACTAGCTGGGCGAGAGCCTGCAGGAAACAGAGGAGCTTCTTCTGAACGCTCTCTGTGAAAGCTCGTAAATACAGAGTGGCAGGGAGCTCACCCACCACCAGCCAGAAACAGAGGGAAGATAAAGTATAGAAAGTAGCAGGCAAAACAAGTGGATTCCATTCACTCAGCAAAACGAGCGTTGGCCTGCATGGTGTGGAGGAAGTCAGTTTCAGTCTTTCTATTGAGCACATCGTATCTGATTTTTTTGTATGCAAGCACTGTGCCATTCTGATTGATCTTACAGATGAGGGAAGGAATCATTTGGCCATGTCCTCGTAACTTCTTTCTCAGCCTCAAGCCTGAGAGAAGCCTTCCCCCCTCCCCCCTTCTCAGTTGAAAACATGGAGATCACCCTGGGTAATGTGACCACAGCACTCTAAGCGAGAGAAGGAGAGAAAAGTCATTCTGGGCACCTTCATCTTACCGTGGAGAGTTTGCAGGCAAATTGCAGAATAAACAGATAATTCACTGCATTTTTCTCATGCCTCAGGGGCATTTCATTGATGCAATTTCATCACCGATTGGGTGTGTGTGTCCTTAAAAATAAATGGAAAACTCAGCTTTTTCTTTTGCATGGCTTGCAGTGCCAGATTGGGTTTTGAATACTGTGGACCAGTGTATGCCACTGAATTGTTATAAGGTTTTCTCTTCTGGATTAGGTAGGGAGAGAATTTCCTAATTGACTGCTTAGAGACCCTTCAAGGCTCTTCATGTTCTTTGGGAGATTATGATGCAGGGCACAATCCAACAGGAATTTCTCCTGGGCAAGCCTCATTAACATGAACAGACGTCTCCTATCTCTTACTCTGCTGCTTTCATCGCAGCTGCTATCTGGCCAGAGACTTTAGCTGCCTCATAGAAGCACTGCTCTGAGCTCGCCCACTTGATCTATGGAAAACTGAATCTTGGAGGCCGTGGCTTGCTTCGCACAATGAAACAACCCATGGGTTGTTAATCATAGGTTGTTTGGGACGGAACATGTGGGAGTGAGTGAGCATCATGGCTCCAGACCTCTTGACTGCTTTCAGTGTGCTAAACCACCCAGGGATGTCCACTGTCCCTGGGATGTTCTCCATGATGTGCAAACCTGGAACTCTGAGTTGTTGAGGGAGAAACAACCCAGAGTTATAGCCCAAGAACAAACTGTGGGTTGTTTCATCATGCAAACTGGGTTTGTATGTGTTTGTTTCAGGGAGGTGTAGTTGTTCACACACTTGTCTAGTCTGAGAATCAGGTTTGGATCTTCAGGATAGGGCTGTGATGTTCTACGGCTTGAAATGTGAATGTGTTGTAAAAGTTATTGTTTAGAGTTGCAGGTCTGGGTGAGTATGGAATGAGTGGTAAGTGAGAGCTGATTGGTTAGTTGTTTGGAGTGCCTGGATTGGTGGAGTATGTGAGAGTGGGAGGAGCTGGGGAGTGAATGGAATATATATATATATATATATATATGTCAGAAAGAGGGAGAGCTGACAAGGGGTTGTTTTGGGTTGAATTGAGGAGGGGTGGAGTGTGTGTGTGTGAGAGAGAGAATCTAGTGAGGTGTTTTGATTGATTAATATACTGAGAGAAAAGTGTAGCTTAAGAAACATTTTGAAAGATAGAGCATTATACTTGAAACCAATAAGCTTACTGTGCACGCAATTGATTTAATGTTAATAAATCTTGTTAATTTCATCCAACTGGAGTGATCATTGAAAGTGTACGGGAGGAAGGTACTGGTGGCAGCAGGAACCCAGATGATTGTCTGAGGCCAGGTTGCTGGGCTGTAGAGCTGTGGGGCCTAATAGTAAAGGTGAGACAGGGGCAGCAGCAGCAGCAGCAGCAGCAACAAGGGGCTAGGATAAGGCATCACAAGGGCGTGTAGCTCAGCAGTGGAGCACACGCTTTGCATGCAGACAGACCCAGGTTTAATCTCCAGTGTCTCCAGGTAGAGTTAAGAAAGAAATCTGCCTGAAACCCCGGAGAGATGCTGCCAATCAGCCTTGACAATATTGGACTCAATGGATCAATGAATCAATGGTCTAACTCAATATAAGGCAGCTGACTATATTCCAGTGGTCTCAGATGAGCCTCTCTGTAAGAACTATGTTGATTTTGCCACGGTTGTCTTTATTGGATGGATCAATTTGTGACTGCAAGCTTGCAAAATCTCATGAATAAGTTGCAGTATTATCCCAATACCTTTCGTTGAATGTTTGCTTACACTTTGTTGCTCCTGCGATGCAACACAGGCCGTTTCTACACCATACAGGTGGTAAAGGGAGGGAGGGAGGACGGTCCCAGAAGTAGCTGCTTCCGGGAACATCGCTGTAGTCGAAATGAGGAAATGCAACGACCCGGCTTCCTCCTGGGCCATCACACCTGCCATTTTTTTCCTTGAGGATCCACAAAGAGCGCACTTGTGCTCCAACGAAGAAGGGTAAGTTGAAAAAAATATCCCCACCTGAAATTGCCCCTCCTCCTCCCACCATCCTGGAGTTGGTGAACTTGTTCCTTCTCCCCTGATGGGCACGGAGCCGCATGGTGCGGCTCCATGCTCATTTCTGCTGCCGCGCTTACTTGCGAGTAAATGTGGCAGCAGCTGGGATGGGCACCCACATCTCCAATGGTCTTGGGAAGTGCCTGGGACCATGGAAAAATTGGGTTTTCCCAGGGATCCCTTATCCCTGGGAAATCCCGCGTCCATCCCCCCCACCCCCGGGAGTCCCTGTGCATCATCTGGACACACAGGAATCCGCTGGGGGCAATTCCAGGCAAAAAGCCTGGTGCAGAAATGGCCACAATGTACAAATTGTCAAAAGGTATGTGTGAGAGATTTTAAGCCATCCATCCATCCATCCATCCATCCATCCATCCATCCATCTATGAACTGTTGAAGAAGCCCAAGCACGAGAGGTATTTGGTACAATGTGGGGATTTGCAATGTGAAGTCCTGGCCCATGGGGGCAGCATACATCAGAGGAATCCATGGGCTCAGGAAAGTATGGTGTTATGTACAGTTGTGGGGATTATACCCCTGTGCATGAAGCCTGCTCTTGCCTTCTGGCCTCCTCAACTGTTGCTCTGTTTTTTGGAGGACTGGCTCCTTCTTGCCTCTTTAGAGTTGGGATAGTTCCCACATTTCCCACAAGAAACATGTGGATCATACAGGTAGCCATATTAGGAGGAAGCAGAATTGGTTGTAGCTCCCCTCTGATCATACTCTTGGTAATCCCTTTTATATCCCTCATTGTCAGTTATTATGTACCTTGCAAATAAGCGGAGAGCTTTTGGGTGATGGCAACGTAAAACTGTATTTAAAAATGTAGCAGAAGAGCAGCAAGTTGTTCCAACCCACCTTTGTCTCTCAGAAACAGATCCATTTATTCTCTGTCCTTTGGGCTGTGCATACTTTTATTTCTCAGACAACCTTTCTGATTAGTGGCAATGAAGGCACTCAGATGTCAAATGCCATATGGTTGCTGCCATGTTGCATAGTTATGGAAAGGGCAGTGCGCTGCGCTGCTAATCTCAGAAGACCGCAGCATGTTGACATGTGACAAAATCAACAGGGGAGAGCTAGAGACATGTCAGCTGCTTGCTAACAGGTTGAACAAGGGTACCATTACTTTCTGAGATCTGGAAAATGGAAGAGGAGTAAAGATGATGGTGCCAGCCTTTCACTATCATAGAATCAGAGAATGGGAAAATGCTTCTGTGTTCTGAAGTCCCAACTCCCAGGTGGCAGCAGGAATCTTGGCAAATGTATCTTTGTGAGGAAGTAAAAAAAAAAGCCAGCCAGCCTACTTTCATCTCTTTGTTGATGAACACCAGTGACAACATCAATGCATGTGAGCTGCCTGCAGGCAGCCCCACACCTGTGCAGTGGGGGATCCTGATTGGTCCTGGTTCAGCTTTCTGGGAAACCCTCATTCCAGTTTGCCAAGGAATCAATCTGCCAATCAGTCTGCAAGAGGTGCCATTTTCTTTCCCAGCCCTGCAAGGGCTCAGTAATTTATATGGGACAGGGCAACTGGAGGCACTTACCAGGCTCAAGAGGAGGGTCTTTTCCCACTGGGGATTCTGGGATTGGTTGTTCCCATCCCCAGTGGGAAAAGACCCTCTTCTTGGTCCTGGCAAGTGCCTTCCCCTGCTCTGCCCCATGCACATTACTGAGCCCTTGCAGGGCTGGGAAAGAGGGAGGAGGCAGAGGGTAATGGGTGCATATCCTCTGAGGCTTTTTTGGGTGAGGGTGTGTGTGAATTGAACACTTGCAAAAAGCTTAGGCTTTGGGGAACATTTGATTTGATGCCTGCAAAGACTTGACCACTTTAGCAATGAGCAGTGGCCGGTCTCTCTCTGTCTCCCCCCCCCCCCAAAAAAAAATCCAGTACCATTTTATTTATTATTGCATTTATATCCCACTATTTTTTCCCCTAAAAGTAACCCAAGGTGGCATAATTAACTTTCCTCCTCTCCATTTTTATCCTCACAACAACAACCCTGTGAGGTAGGTTAGGCTGAGAGCCAGTGACTGGCCCAAAGTCACCCAGTGATCTTCCATGGCCGTGTGGGGACTAGAACCCAGATCTCCCAACTCCCAGTCCAACACTTTAGCCACTATGCCACACTGGCCTTGTAGGATGGCTTTTCTCCCCACAGGTCAAATTTGACCTCTTGCAATGACAGAAGAATCTTGCTAAGCCAAATCCCTTTATCTGCCCAAACAGTAGAAATCCAGCCTGAGCTCACAGCTTCCTGATTCATGAATACAGCCAGTAATGTTCTACGTGCAACTTGACGTAGAATGGAGCCATTGGCTAGCCTTCCTCAACCTGGTGACCTTCAGACGTGTCAAACTGCAACTCCCATCATTCTCAGCCAGCGTGGTGGATGCATTGCAACCCATCTGCAGTGCTCCAGCTTGGGGAAGACAGTTCCCCTTGCAGTGGTATCCTGTGTACATGGCCAGTTTGATCCCCAGGTAACAGGGAAGGGAAAATTCTTGTCCTGAGATACATGATGAGGCCACGGTGATATGCCCATCCGACAAAACCTCTTGGCAAAATCTAGCTCGTGCATATTTCCAGAACTGTTTTCTACGAGGCCTCGGACATCTATTGAAAAGTCTCGAGAGACTCCCACTGATCTTGGCTCTGCAGCTGCGGCTTTTGCATCAGACTCCTCCAGAACTGCCTTCCCTGAGCTCTCCGTGCTGACAAATTGGAGTAAGTCAGGGGTGCCTGCTGCCCTCAATTACCATAGCCTCCAGACAGCAGGAAGCAAGCACTGTCCTAAGTGAAAAGGCTAATGGCTCTGAGATTCTTAATGGTGCCACAGGGCGCTTAAAGGTCAAAGCACTTGTTAGTTTGCCCCCCTCAACTTCCCTGGAATTAGCCGACTGGATCAACCTGATGTTTCATCTACTTTAGATATGTATAATGGGAGGTACAAATTGAGGGAAGCTGAAATCTATGTTTGTATTCGAAGCTGACGCTGACCTCCCCCCCAACGATATACGAGTGTTGGCCTTTGACGTATCTTCCTCAATGGCAGCTCAGCCAGCCAACTGTAGGGTGACCATATGAAAAGGAGGACAGGAATCCTGTCTCTTTAACAGCTGCATAGAAAAGGCAGCAGCTGCCATTTGTACGCATGCAGCGCTTCATCACAACAGTTAAAGCTCCAGGAGCCCCGCTCTAGAGGGCAGGGCTCCTGCAGATTTAACTGTTGTGATGAAGAGGAGAGTTCACCAGGTGCTGCATGCATACAAATGACAGCTGCTGAAATTCCCTTTCTTATACAACTGTTAAAGATACTGGAGACCTGGCCTCCTTTTCGTATGGTCACCTTAGAACTGGGAAACCCTGAGTAAGTCTCCAAGCCAGGGATGGGGAACTTCTGGTTGATAGGCCTAATCCGGCCCACGGAGGTTTCCCACGTGGCCTGCAGAGCCTCCTGGGCCTCCAAGCCCCACCTCCTGAAGGAATGGCCACTGTCATCTCTAAACTGCTCAGATGTCAATGAATCCAAACTTAAGGTTCTGCAGCAGACTGGCTTGTTCTGAGTTGCACAAACTTGGGGACTGATTTTTTAAAAAACTTTTTTTGGGGGGGGTATGTGTGTGTGTGTGCAAATTTGCATTAGTGCTAATGTACATTTGCACAAGTGGAACAAAATTCTCTTTCATCCCTAAAAGATAATAATCTGATTCCATCAATGAGCAGGTGATGGGACGAAAGGCACCCGACAAATCACAAAACACAGATGGAATTAGGCTGACCATATGAAAAGGAGGACAGGGCTCATGTAATTTTAACAGTTGTAGAGCAAAGGGAATTTCAGCCAGTGTCATTTGTATGCAATTAGTTCCTGGTGAAATTCCCTCTTCATCACCACCGTTAAAGTTGCAGGGGCCCTGCTTTCTTTTGTATATGGTCACTCTGGTATAGTGCCTGCACCTTTAGCTGTTGTGATGAAGAGGGAATATCACCAAGAACTAATTGCATACAAATGACACTGGCTGAAATTCCCTTTGATCTACAACTGTTAAAGTTACATGAGCCCTGTCCTCCTTTTCATATGGTCAGCCTAGATGGAATGGATCGAACAGAATGGCTCAATTCAGACGACACGATAGTCAATGGTGGGGTAATAATAAACTTTACAGTTGTTCAACTGGGGGTACTCCCTACACAACATGGTAATAAATAATCAACTGTGGTGTAGATTAGGATCAGCGCTGAGTTGACTATGGCAGCATTTGGATGGCACGATAGTCAATACAACTGACGATTGTCCCCCCCCCCCCAGTTGCTTATTGTGTCATCCAAATTGAGCCAATCTGTCCATCCCTCCCCAGCCTGATCTCGCAGGGCCTGATGAATGGGAATGCTGTTCCATCCAGCTGCCCCCAAAATGGCACCAGCTGGCTGGCTGCCCTCTCTGATGTGGTTCCATGTGCCCTTGTCCACGCACAGCCCCATGCAGGATGCTCTTGGCACTCACAATGGCTGCCATGCTAAGTGTTGTTGTGCGCGCTCAGGAAAGCAGCTCTGCATGCACGCAGAAAGTAGGCATACATGTGGGTACTACTACATGTCATCTTTTCCCACCCCATTCCTACTATGTCAGGCGTTTGCCTTCCTATCTCCTTGCCTCATGCAGTGCACCAACTGCTAAGGTTTATTTTGAGCTGCTGATAATGGTTTGCAGGACAACTTCTGCCTTTCTAGCAGAGCTTTAATATAAGAAGAACAAGACTCTTTTGGCTTTGAAAACAATTGAAGGACAGGCTACTGGAGAATAAACATCTGCGGCATAAAGCAGGTAGCATTCCACATAAAGCATTAACGTGTGTGTGTGTGTGTGTGTGTGTGTGTGTGTATTAGGCGGTCATTCTTGCAATGAAAATGGAGGCATTATAAGTATGTCCCTATTTTTGTCTGTGAAATATGACCAACTTTTACAGAATGGGCTGAATTCAAACGGGCTCCTAATAGACACATTGAGAAAGCCACCGTCTCTTCCTGTGGGGCACTGAAAGGCAACCTGCGCTCTGAGTGGGGAAGGACCCCTCCCGCCTCACCTGCCATGACTTTGCTAATGAGCGATGCAAGGCAGGGACCTCTTGCCTTCGCAGTGGCACTCTGCACTGAACTCATCGCGAGCAGTTCTCGTTATGGAAGCATTGGGTAGATCAGCTCACTCCTTGCATAATAAGATGTGGCTTCCAGGAGGAAATGAGATGTACATTTGCTCCTGTGGCCTTTGCTATGCTGAAAAGGGCAGCAAGGAATCACTCCTCTCCTTCCTTCTTGTCAGAGGTGGCTATTAATTTGGAAGGAACACCGACACATCAGGAATATGCTCATGGGAAATGGGGAAGGCATTTTACTTTGCATGTTTGCATGCAAGCCAAGTTAACATTATAGAACCATAGAATAGTTGAGTCGGAAGGGGCCTATAAGGCCATCGAGTCCAACCCCCTGCTCAACGCAGGAATCCACCTGAAAGCACACCTGACAGACAGCTGTTCATGCAGCATTGCAAAAACAAAAAACAAAAATCTAATACTAATTAAAAAAAAGAATGGGCAACATTTATTATTTTCAAAACGAAAAGGACTAAGCCTATAGTTTTTTAAAAGGGCTTTGCAAACTGTTCACAAATGTGTTTCTAATTTGCTTTACTCATCTGCAGCAACAAAAACATACTATTTACTTTGGGAGCAAAAAATCAAGGCTATTCCTGACCTCCTGGATTGCGCATCACTTCCTGCAAAAGGAAGTGAGGCAGGTGGCTACCAGGAGGAGGGCCTTCTCTGCTGTGGCACTCTGGCTGTGGAATGTGCTCCTTAGAGAAATTCACCTGGCACCTACATTATACTCTTTTAGATGCCAAGTGAAGACCTTTTTTATTTTCTCAGTATTTTAACAGCTTCTCAACTTAATTTTAAACTTTGCTTTTTTAAATCTGTCTTTTAAAACTGTATAGATCTCTGCCTTGCTGGTTGTGCTTTTATACTGTATTTTATATTATGTTTTTACACTGTTGCTTGCTTTATATTTGAAATGGTTTTCATGGTTTTAATTTTTGTAAACCGCCCAGAGAGCTTCAGCTATTGGGCGGTATAGAAATGCAATAAATAAATAAATAAATAAATAAACAAATTTTTTTACAGCTATGAATCCGAGAGTCAGTTTTGTCAAGCCTGCTATGGAATGATTTCTGCAAAGATGTCCAGAAGGCATTCTAGCACTCAGGAAATAGCGGTAATAAAAAGTCAAAATCTGCGTAGCTGAAAAAATAAGGTGAGGAGGGAATTGAGCAGGGAGGCTTTTGAGCAAGAGGAAACAGAAACAGAAACGGATGAGCTTAACTCCTTGTCCCAGACATGTCGGAAAGGAGACTAATGGTTTGGAAATCAGAGGCAGCCTTTCCAGAGATTTGTGCTCTTAGGAACAGAAACAAAGGAACTCCATTGGGGGGAAATGTATGGGCAATGCGGTCACAGCCTGCCCAAAAATGTGTCGGAGATCAGCCCATCGCCACAAACATGAATGTCTCTAGCGCTGCAGTGCAGCTCGATGAGGGGTTTGGAAGCATCATTCCGCCTTTCCGAAGAAACTTTACCTGCTGGGCTCTGAGGAGCTGGGGCCATTTCTGCTGAGATTGGCAGGGATGGAAAGAGGCCGCTAGAAAGAGAGTTTTCCCACCCTGACATCTCAAGGGATGTGGTGTCTCCGCGTGTGTCTGGATGTGTATTTTTAATCCACTCCCTTGATGGCTTAAACGCGCACGGTCCCTCAGCCCTGCTCTGCCCACTGTTGGGTTGAGGCCATCAGGGCAAAAGGGTTTGGCCCAAGAACACCCCCCCTCCCCATCATAGCACTCAGGCCCGATCACAGAACTTTGATCCGGGTGGTGCCAGGAGGTGGTAGTCAGAGCAGGAGCGGTCTGTTCACCAAGGGCAAGGGTGTAAAAGCTTTTTGGCCCAGAGGACTGCACCAGGCAGCACATGGGGGCTGTGCATGTGCATGAAAACCCATATCCATGCAGGCTTGTACACACCTGCACACATACACAAACACACCCACACCTGGGTTCCTTCTTGTTAGCACTGCCAGTAAGGAAATCCCTTCCGTATCTCCAATTATCTCATCAGAGACTGCTAGTGCGCCGCCATGTTTTTTTGGATGGTGTCAGCAAATGTGTGTGTGTCTGGGGGGGGGGGTGTCTGGTGGGCTGCCAGACATGGTTTGGCAGCCCAGTGGCTGCACCTTTTGCCCCCCCCCGACATTACCTCCTTGATATTCTAGAAACTGGGTGACAAGCTCAAAACAACATCATCATCATCATCATCAACAACAAAACAGCAACCACAGCCGGACTAAATTTCTTCCTGGTAAACTGGCAAATCTAAAACTCAAACTAGACAATGGTCTAAATATCCCTATTGGGTGTCATCAGTATGCTGATGATACTCAGCTCTGCTTCTCATCGTCGGAGTCAGCTGGGGCGGTGAAGGTGCTGGACCAGAGCCTGGAGGCTTTAATGAGCAGGATGAGGGCGAATAAACTGAAGCTGAATCCTGATAAGACGGAAGCTCTGTGGATTAGTGGTTCCCAAGTCCGGGAATTGGGTAAGTGACCTGTTCTGGATGGGGTTGCACTCCCTCTGAAGGAGCAGGTGTGTAGCTTGGAGTACTCCTAGATCCATCCTTATCACTTGGAGGCCCAGGTGGACTTTGTGGCCCAGAGTACTTTGGGTCAGTTTCAGCTGATCCACCCACTATGGCATTTCCTGAACAGGGATAACCTAGCCACAGTAGTGCACACACTGGTAACTTCCTGATTAGACTACTGCAATGCACTCTACATGGGGCTGCCCTTGAAGACCACCTGGAAGTTGCACTAGTGCAAAATGCAGCAGCTAGACTGCTCACTGGAACATCTTATAAACACCATATAACACTGGTCTTAAAAGAACTGCATTGGCTGCCTATCCGCTTCCGGTCAGAATTCAAGGTAATGACACTTAAAAGCCTAAACTGCTTGGGACCTTGGTGTTGGGGGAGCCCTCCTCCACATCCCACCAACATGAGACATACGCTATGGTGGGATATGGCAGAGGGCTTTCTCTGTGGTGGCATCCTGGCTGTGGAATGCCCTCCCCTTGGAGGCCCGACTGGCACCAGCACTGGTTTCACTTTGGCGCCAAGGAAAGACATGGCTTTTTAACAAAGCCTTTGAGGGCTAAATTCACCAAGCCTGCACTTAGTTTGAATTGTTTGATTTGGTTGTTTTTACTGTTTTTAAATTCTATACTGGTTTTAGCTTGATTAATGGTTTAATTTGTTTTTAGCTGTGTATATTTATTGTTTTATATTGTTTGTATGATTTTTATTTGTACACCGCCCTGAGATCCTTGTGATATAGGGCAGGATACACACACACACACACACACACACACACACATATATATATATATATATATATATATATATATATACATAATCAGAAACAGGCCCTGTCCCCCCCCATCCAGATAGGACTCATGTTGCAGGGGTTTACTCCCCCCCTTGACCTGCCAACATTTTCCTGATGAAAATCCCTATCCTCTACAAGCTCCCTTTCACTCTGGCTGCAATTTCCCCCTGGAACAATAGTGGTTTTGGAAGGAGGGAGATTCCCATTGGGAACGTGGCACTGGGGATCCTCACCCCACAATGCCATGGTCCTAATTCAGATGAGTGATTCCCACATTCTTTTTTTTTTTTTAATGTAAAAAGACACAAATGCGATCAAGCATTTGCAGTACAAAAATATTCAGGTTGTATACCGTCATCCACCCCCTGCTGTTTGGACCATCTAGCCTGAGAAAGAGTTCTGGAGGGCTCGAAAGCTTGCCAACTCTTTCATGGCATTTTGGTTGGTTCTAATTATGGGTTTTTGATCCAATAAAGTAGGGTGACTCTATGGCAAGGAGGACTGGGCTCCTGCATCTTTAACAGTTGCATAGAAAAGGGAATTCCAGCAGGTGTCGTTGCACCTGGTGAAATCCCCTCTTCACCACACTCTGCCACAAATCCATATTTCTCTGGGAGTGTTTCAGTTTCAAAGTCCTCTAGTTCAGGATTTACTCTTCAGGTAAATATTTATTATAACACCAAGGACTGTTTCAGAATGCCCAGCGATGTCACAATCACGCACAGCCTTTGGAAGGTTCTAGAACACACGGCAGTTGGAGTAAGAGCAGCAAGACTCCCACAGTGAAAGGGCCAGTCCAGAGTACCAAGGGCTACTGGTTTGACCTAAGGGCCATGATTCCAGCTGGCTGCCAGTAGAAACGGGAAAACACATATACACCATCTTCCCCTCTGGACAATGAGACAACCTATGTACCACCTGCAGCCCTGATGACAAGAAGGAAAAGAAAGAAAAATAAACCTTGAAGTGAAATCAGATGCGAAGGAAAAGTTACTCTCCAGCTGTTTAAGGAGTGGCAGATTTAGCCCCCAAGGAAGAGAAGTAAGCAAGAGGTCTTGGAGTCATTCGCCACTGGCCCTGGATACCTCGTGGACTGAGGAACTATCCACCACGTTGTCTGTGAGGTGTCATAGCAGGGAGGAAGGATGGATGATGATCCGGAGCCCTCCCTTGATCAAGTCATCCTTGGAAGTCGTGAAACAAGTGAGCAAGCGCTCAATATCGGAGAATTACAGAAATGCAACCTTGAAAACAGCGATGAGAATAGCATCACGCAAGACAGTGGAGATAACGGGCCCTTCTTGGAGCAACAAGAAACCACAAAGAAAGCCATTTCTGGCAAAGATGCTCCAGACCCAACTCTGCAGACTGACAGCAAGGTGAGCATTTTTAGAAGAAAAGAACGGGTGGATCCAAGCCAGCCGTCAGACCTTCCTGGCAGCCTCAAAAGTAGCACCACCTCGGTGAGGAAATCCACCCACCGAAGTATCCAGAGAAGCATCACCGGCCAGGAGACCCGCTGGAGCAGCCAGCAATCCGTTGGCCCGCTGCCTCCGCTAAGCCAGAAGTCGTCCCGGACACAGTCCATCAGTGAAGCAGAGGCAAAAGACATCACATGGGTAAGCAAAAGGACAGGGAAAATAATGAAATGCAGGAGTCAGCAAACAAGCCTCATTTGGGAACGGAAGGTACTTTCTGAAATCTTCCATCCCTCCAGTGAAGAATCTGACAGAAACCAAGAGGAAGAGATGAACACCGAAGAAGAGTTCACCTCTTCTGGGGAAACAACGACACTGTCAGGGCACGGATCGCGCCGCGGCAGCCAACAGTGGGAGGGGAAAGGATTGAGACGCAGTAGCCAGCAGCAGGACTCACGTCAGAGCAGCCAGAGGTCCTATAAAGAGCCGTCACTTCTGCTTCAAAGGGGGATGGATGCGGAGGAGGAGATAGCTTGGATCAGTCCCAAAACAGGCAAAGAAATGAGGAATAAAACTCAACAAACAAGTATCATTTGGGAACTGAAGACACTTTCGGAAATTCTGCGCTCATCAAGTCAAGAATCTCTTTGCAACGTTGTAGAGTTAGATGCTACAGAGGTCGACGATACCATCAGTTCTTTAGGGGAGACAGAGGTGGAACAGCTGAGCAGGCAAGGATCATTGCCAGGCACCAAGCCGCCACAAAGTCAGCTGGCATCAACAGGCTTGGGGTCTCGCCGTAGCAGCCAGCAGCCAGAAGCCCCCCAATGCAGGCAAGATACCCAGCAGCTGGAGGAACAAAATGCAGAGCCACGTCAAAAAAGTCAAATAAATAAATCTGACCAGGCCCAGCAGACAGACAGTGCTGAAAGTCTAAGGAAAGAACTGTTAGACAACAGTCAACAAGAGGACAAATCCAGGGGTTCAAAAACCAATTCCATAGACAAACTGCATGATTCCCGCCGTGGTAGCCAGTTGGCAGGTTTCCAGAAGAGCAGGCAGCATTCACTAGGGCCCGGATCCGAGGCTGGAGTGGAAAATGTAGCCGAGGTGCCAACTGGTCTTGAAAGCAAGCCAACAGAGCCCACCCAAGAACCTTTTAGTATCAGGGAGGTTCAGGGGAGACGCGGCAGCGTTTCACCAGAGGAAAATACCTGGACAAGCAGAAAAACTGGCAAAGTCGTGAAGAACCAGGCTCAACAGACTGACAAAAGTTGGCTCCAGTATTGCGCAGCAAAAGTGAAGAAAGTCAAAAAGTGTAGCAGTCAGCAGACGGATGAGAGTTTTCTCCGGTGCTATTTGGCAAACAAAATGAAGAAGGGTAGTAGAGAAAGCTTGCCAAGGCATGGTGGACCCAAAGGAAGCTCACCTGATGGACTCTGCGCTGTGTGTGATGAGGGCGTTTCTGGAGATCTTCAGTTTGGTGAACGGGATTTGTCAACGCTGCTCAGTGGTACAGGGAGTGTAGAGCAGAAGCCCCCCATTGTTGAGCGTAATGAAGGAGCAGAGCAACCTGAAGATGGCAATATGGTCAATCAGTCTACCAGGAGTGAAGTCCCAAGGCCAGAAGCATCTGAAAGCCAATCAACGGTGGGGAGCATGTTATCGTACGTAGAATGGGAAGATGCAGCTGAGCAGACATACAGCATCATTTCCGTGGAAGATGGAATCTGGATGAATAGAAGATCGGGTAAATTACTGGTCAGTCACAGCCAGCAGACAAGTCAGACTTCAATTCCAGGAGCTCTGAGCGCAACAGTTCTGGGTAAAGTGAGTGATGCAGAAGAAGTCCCCAAGCCTCTTGGAAGTGGGATGGATAGAACCAGTGTGGATGAGGGGCAAGTGGAAAGAGAAGCAACCCAAGCAGAAGCAGATGGACAGCAACCTCCACGTAAGGAATCCTGCCATGGCAGCCAGCCATATCTGGATGGTGATGCCCACCTCATCATTGTGCAGCCAGTGGGAGATGAATCTCAGTCTGCTGATGATGTCGAGCAGCTTCTAAGTAGCCGCCTGAGTGAGGCCACGTTGCTGAGCATAGGATCTCCAGATATGGAGGATGAAACTATGCCAGTATATACCGCCACAGATGAAGGAAACTTGGTGAATGTGCAAACAGGCAGGCTGCTGGCTACTCAGAGTCAGCAGACTGAGGGTTTTTTTGAGCAGTCTCTTGTAGAAGATGAGCAGCCATCTGGGGCGACTCACTGGCAACCCCCTGAAGAAGGGCAGGCAGAAATTCAAGAGTCAAGCAGTGATCACCTGCAAGAACCTGACGGAGAAGGCATGGATGACGATCCTGTCATCAAAGTCCAAGAGCTCCCACCAGCAAGCAAGGAGGCGTCACTAGATTCATAGGCACTGGATGGACAGGTTTTGCTGGCACCATGAAGAAATGGAGGACATCAGAGATACATGCATGCTAGGGAAGAAGTACATGGAGGCCAAGAACAGTGACTTGAAGATCAAAAGTAATGCTCCCAAGAACATGGAAAGAAAGAACACAATAAAAACGAAGAAACCACTACATTGTTTTGTTTATCTGACCGAATCATTCAGTCATTCATTTTCCTAACCCCCAAAGGAAAGATAACTGGGTTAAAGGAAAGGCTTTGCTATGCTCTTGTATTGGCATCAAGCTGGGCTTGCTCTACACTAAGTAATGGTCACCATTTGGTAATATTCGAGAAGAGCCAACGGAACAGTTTCATTCAGAACTGGAAGCTTTGCAGGGGAAGAAAAGGTTGCATAAACCTGCTCCCTGTTCTTTTGCCATCCCTGCCAAGTTTTCTGCCACCCAGTACCAGTGATCACGCTCCACCTTACTGACATGTAGGGATGTTGGGAAAACCCTCAATGGATGGGAAAGACATCAGATTCCCAAGGCTCGGATCTGTGGAATCCGCAATCTCCTCCAAGCCTTGGGCAGCATGTGGCACCAAGAAAGGGAGGGTTCTGCATGGTGTGCGGATTCCAGCTTCATTTCCCCCCCTCTAAAAAATGGCAAGATATGCAAATTGCAGCTATTTGCATATGTTGAGCAAATTATGGCCATCGTTAGCATAATTTGTACTAATTGCAGCCACAAAGTGCTTAGTTTTGCATGAATTGAAGCCACAATTTACACACAACTAAGCACGTTACATCCACAATTTGCATAACTTGCTGGTTTTAGAGGAAAAAAAAAATAAACGGAAAACTATGCCAAAATCTGCAAGCTGAGCCGGGGGCTCTGGGGAAATCTGGCGAGCCTCAAAAGGGCCAGATTTCCCAATGGCAGACATCTCTCAGGCCAGATATAGGCAGATTTGTTCATCCCTGTTGAGGAGTGCCATTTTGTTTTCTCAAGAAGAGCGGCGGCATGAAGCCTTGCCTTCACTCTGATTTGCCTTCGTCCCCTCGCTTTGCCATCGAACAATCAGAACGAGGGTAATCCTCGCTGCCCCCCCCACAATAGAGCCTCGTGCAGAAAAGAAAAGGGCCCCTCCATCAAATGGGATGCCACTGGCCACAGCTAGTATGTTTAACCACACTTCACCCCTCTTTGTCGCCCTCCCCCCCCCAATGGCTAGACTTCCACTGAACCTTGCGTCCTTTGGGCAGGGTGGCAAATATTTTTGCGGTGTTATTTTGGCTCTGCTTTTCTCTCAAGACGGAGGCCAGATCAACACCGAGCAGGATATTGCGCTATGGAAGCATTATGAAAGCGTTATGTGGCCTGTGTCAAGGGGCCCCAACAGCTGTTGGTGCACTTCAATACCACTATAAAGCAGCAGTGTGGCTCCTGCCTTTTATAGAATGCTTTCATACCCCTTTCATAGAGCAATATCCTGCTTGGTGTGGATGAGGCCGGAGAAAAAGAAATGAGGCCTTTATGGGGTCAGTTTAGTATTTAGGATCTTGCATGGCTAGCTGGGTGACCCCTCAGCTCACTTTGCCTTTTCCTCAGGGCAAAGGCCCGGTGCTCAAGCTCAAGCTCTCTGTAGCACAGAGCTCCAGCATTCCTTTCCTCTACCTTTTTGAAAAAACAAGGCAGTCCAAGCAGCCTTAGCTTTTGGCAAGTCCAAGTTGGAGAAGGGTCGGCACGGCTGCCTGGCTTTCCCCCCTGTGGCGCAGATGTTGCTTTTTCACCTATCGGGAGAGAAAGGGAGTGGAGATTGGTGCAGCGGTAAATCCAGTTTGGCAGGCCCGAAGGGACACCAAAGGGGGCAGAGTGAAACCCCTCCTCTCCACGCACCCCTTTGCTCGCAGCTGCGGCTTCCTGTGGGAGCTCCAAAAGAAAAGTCTGGGGAAAGGCGGTCCGTGCACATGCATGTGACATGTAGTTGATTCTTCAGGTCAGGGATGGGGCGTTGGGAGCCATTCAGATGTCATCAGGCTCAGTGGAGGCTGGTGACTTTGATATCAGTGGGACAGTGAATCCGCTCCGGGTTTCAGTCAGAACTAGCACCTTGGAGGGCTCCTTCAGAGTTCTGACTACTTTCGACTGAAGCCCCACTGACCTTGGAGCGACCGGCCTCCGCTGATCGGACAAACTCCTTTCATCCCTCACCATTTTGGCTACGCTGACTAGGACTGATGGGAGCTGAAGTCCAAAAACATCTGGAGGGCCACAAGTTGCCCACCCCTGCCTTCGGTGCATGCTTAGGAACAGGGATTGGGGAGAGGCCCAAAAGGGAGGAAACGCAGGCCCCTGGCTAAATTGCACATATTCCATGTTCGGGCTACACGTGTCTAGACTTTCCTCAGGGCACTAAGGAGTAAAAGCCCAAACCCTTCATAATATAATCATTTGGAGTGAGGGATATCGGTCGCTCCAACTTCACAGAACCTTTCAAGGAGGGATGGAAGGGGGGGCACTTAGGCGACAGCAAAGACTTGAGCTTGAAACACACGAGGAAGGAAACGGACAGCGTTACGTAGCAGTTGGAAGGCTTGATGTTGGGTATCAAACTGATCACCTAAAAATGGCCCAGCTTTGCTAGCTGAAGATCCTGTCCTCAGCGGCTTGTTGCCACGCCCTGGCGGGAGTTCCCTTCTGCCTTCTGCAGTGTCAAATTGGCTGGCCAGGTCAGGGGGAAAGGAAAGCAGGATGTGGACCCTGACAGCACTGAGCATGTGGCTGAGAAGAAAGCAGGAACTGTGGACCGGACAGGCATAAGAACATCAGAAGAGCCCTGATGCTGGATCAGGCCAAAGGTCCATCTAGACCAGCAATCTGTTCACACAGTGGCCAACCAGCTGTTGACTAGGAAACCATGAGCAGAACATGGGTGCAACAGCACACTCTCACCCATGTTCCCCAGCAGCTTATGTATTACTGCTGGTTGGCCACTGTGTAAACAGATTGCTGGACTAGATGGAGTCTGGGGGTAGCGCATAGCCCTTGATAGCCTTCTCCTGTAGGAATATTGTGGCTGAATTCTGAAACTTAGCCGAGGCAGATGAGGAATCCTCCCTCCAATCAGCTGGATTTTATTTAGGTAGGTTGTGAGGTCCACAAAACCGGCTGAGCACCTGTACATGGACTGATGCCTGCTGAATGCCGTTCCTCTCAAGGGGGTTCACCTACCACAATGTATGCAAAGCTAAAAGTGAACCACCTGGTAGGGCATAAACATCCGGGGGGAGAGGCATCGCTCTCCAGCTGGCTGGTGGCAGAAGGGCCAGATTGGAATGTACCTGTCTCTTTTGGAAACAGGTTTGGAAATTCATTTTGGGCAAAAAGGTGTATGTATTGTATGAATGGTGACCCAACACAACAGGTACCCATTTCTCCAGCGTTGGGGCATTGCCAATGCCAGGTGAATCCTGATACAGGTAGGGGAAAATGTGCATCAGACACAGGAGGAATGGGAAGAATGTTCATGCACAGACAACATAAGCAGCACACACCAACATAGAAAATATAGACAGGACATCATGGGGTGCCACAACTATTCAGTGCTCAGGTCAAAACATGTGATTTCAGCATAGAAATGTTTCCCCAAGAAATGCTTAAATGGTGTGAATATGATAATGTTTCCACCCCCTATCAAATACTGTTTCGTATACTTTGTGGTATAACCCCCGGTTGCTGCTGCTTCCTCTTTCCTGAAGAAGGAGTTGAGTGGCTGCCTTTTGCATCAGTGGAAGGCTCCAAGCCATCTTCAAGAGGCAGCCCAACACAGAGCTCGTTGCAGTAATACAAATGGGAGACAATGTATATACTAGGGCTGTGATCGGATCTGGATCTGGATATCGAATCCGAGTCGGATCGGTGTGATCCGGACCTCCGGATCCCAGATCCAAATCGGATCAGAACGGGGCCAGATTGGGCCAGATCAGATCCGAGATCCGGATCTGATCCAGGTCCATCCACAGCACTCCCTCCCGCTCTCCCCAGAAAGACCTCCCTCTCCCCACTCCCCCTCCCTACCTGCTGCCTCCTCGTCGCTGTTGCTTCTGCTTCCACCGCTGCTTCCACCGCTGCTTCTGCCCCCACCGCCATCTTAATGCGTCTGCCGAGAACCAGGCTTCACAGCCTAGTTCTCATTAGGGCGCCGCATTTCCTGGTCGCGCCGAGTGATGACATCAGGATCCAGATTGGAGTGGGGGGTCCGTTCACAACCCTAGTATACACAATGCAACCTGCAGGACCATGTGCGTTTCTGCAGTTCCGCAAAACACAGAAGAGCCACCACGGTTGATCTTGGCTACCGACAGCAGCATCCTATATCACCACCCATTGCAGCTTTCATTTCCATTTTCCATATCCAAGGAAGTCTGTAGGCCTCATACTAGCAAATAATAATAATAATAATAATAATAATAATAATAATTTATTTCTTACCCTCCTCTCTGTCTGGATCGAGGCGGGGGACAACAATATGATAAAATGTCAAAATCTCTGAAGGTCGTGAGGGGCTCAGAAAGATTTGTAAAGTCAGATCTTCTAGATCCTGAATACCTCATGGTCTCTTTAAAAAATAAAAAATATTTAGCAGAAGCACATGAAATTAAGCAAATTAAGGAAGTCTAGGCGTATTTATTTAACCTTTTGCCCTGGGTCAGGGCCGCACCCATGTTGCATAAACAACCCCCTGAAGGGCTTAACTAGGCTGACCATATGAAAAGGAGGTCAGGGCTCATGTAACTTTAACAGTTGTAGAGAAAAGGGAATTTCAGCCAGTGTCATTTATATGCAATTAGTTCCTGGTGAAATTCCCTCTTCATCAGAACAGTTAAAGTTGCAGGGGCCCTGCCTTCTTTTGTATATGGCCACTCTAGTATAGTGCCTGCAACTTTAACTGTTGTGATGAAGAGGGAATTTCACCATTTCATAATTGCATACAAATGACACTGGCTGAAATTCCCTTTTCTCTACAACTGTTAAAGTTACATGAGCCCTGTCCTCCTTTTCATATGGCCAGCCTAGTTTTCCATACCCCTTTTTCTCTCTTGGTCACATGACGGCCCACACATGCTTATAGATTTGGATCCCCCTTTTCATCTATAAATACAGCAGTAGAAAGTGTTTCTTAGGCTGACCATATGAAAAGGAGGACAGGGCTCCTGTAACTTTAACAGTTGTAGAGAAAAGGGAATTCCAGCCAGTGTCATTTGTATGCAATTAGTTCCTGGTGAAATTCCCTCTTCATCACAACAGTTAAAGGTGCAGGCACTATACTAGAGTGACCATATACAAAAGAAGGCAGGGACCCTGCAACTTTAACTGTTGTGATGAAGAGGGGATTTCACCAGGAACTAATTGCATACAAAGGACACTGGTTGAAATTCCCTTTTCTCTACAACTGTTAAAGTTACATGAGCCCTGTCCTCCTTTTCAAATGGACAGCCTAGCTTAACTGAACCTAGATCCTTCTCGCCCATTCTTGGCATGAGCACCTGGGCATGCAAGGCACCCTTATGGGGAATGTGAAATTTGTGCTAGAGTTGGATGTATCCATCAGTTTTGCTTTCTTCCACTTTTGAATGTTTAAATCTAGAATACTTTCCATCCCAAATATGAAGACCTTTGTGAATTTTGGTAAATCCTTATAGAAAACTGAAATGGAATTCTTGCCCATCTGTGGTGGCCAAAGTCAGTAGGTAAAACTATTCCTGACATGAAAGAAAAGAAAGAAAAGAAAAATAGGTGGCAGACAGTGGAGTCTAGTGTCTCCGATGTCTATGGGATGGTGGATCCACTCCGGTTTTCAGTCAGAACCAGGCCGAATTCTAAAGGGGGTATTGGACATTGGATAGCTCCTTTAGAGTTCTGACTGAAACCTGGAGCAGATTCACTGTCCCTCTGACTTGGGAGTGAGCAGCCTCTACTGGTGTCAGCCCTAATTCACCATCGCAAGCAAGCTGAACACACAGAGAGGCCCGTTCTACACCAAAGGGTGTAGAAGGAGGGAGAGGGTGCATGATCCCGGACTTACCTGCTTCTGGAATCGTTCCCCAGCATACAAATGGAAGCGCGACATCCCAGAAACAAACAGAGACGTCACGCCCATCGCAACCGCCATTTTGTAAAGCAACAGGAGCCCTCATCGTGCGGTGGAACAGGTAGGACTCCCCCCTGTGCCCACCTCAGCCATCCTGGGGATGGTGAAATTGCTTCCCCCACAACCCCCATGGGCACAGAGCCACCCCGCGTGGCTCCGGGCCCGTTTTAGGACCCGGGATGGTGGGAAAATTGGGATATCCCCGGTTTCCACTATCCCGGGGTTTTCCGGGGGTTGTCCCTAGGTCATCCTCAGTTGCCCCCAGGATCCCCTGTGTGTCATTTGGATGCACAGGGACGACCTAGGGATGACCCCAGGATAAAAGGCCAGTGTAGACATGGCTAGAGATTCCTACCCAGATTTTAAAGAGCAAATCACTCACAGCCCTGGGCCTGAATGGATGAATCTGTTAGTTTTGCTTTCTCTTGCATTCAGTTTTTTTAAAAAAATTGCCAGTTCTTCCCCTCCTGAATATGTAGAAAGTTTTGGCATGGTCTTACCAAAAATAAACCAAAGCGAATTTCTCACCCATTCCTAGCCTGCACACACCGCTCATATTCCCTTCCACCTTTTCCTCTTCCAGTTGTCAAGTTACACCAGCTCCGCCTCCATCAGATGAGTGAACAGCTGTGTGTGTGTGTGTGTGGCGGGATGGAACCATGGGAGGCAGGAACCGAACTTCCATTCCTGGGTTGCCTTGCTGAACTGCTTGCGCATGTGCAGAGTTCAGGGAGAGGGGAAGAACTGCACACTGAGGATCGCTCTGTGAATAGATGCTGAGCTCTCCTGCAGAGAAAGATTAGCACTTCCAATTTATACGGGATGCGATTTCCTTAGCA
Source organism: Anniella stebbinsi (assembly GCA_029215795.1). NCBI lineage: Eukaryota > Metazoa > Chordata > Lepidosauria > Squamata > Anniellidae > Anniella > Anniella stebbinsi. The sequence continues at coordinate 370,857,379 of JARDYH010000001.1, forward strand.
CTGAATCCGAGTTTCTTTCGTGCAGCGTTTTGATCTCCTTAGCTTCGAGTGCACACGTGGCCCTGACATCTCGTCCTAATTGAACACCTTTGCCTGGGGACGTCAGTATCTCTTGCGATGCTCAGCGCCCCAGATCTTACAAACCATTTGCTGTGATGACACTTTCAAAGATGTGGGGGGAGAAGGAATGTAAAGCCTGAAAGAACAAAAGCCAGCAGCACTGGGTTTTAAAAATTCTGTCAGTGCTCTCATTTCTGGTAAAGATAGCCAGCCCGGGCACCTTGATCTTTTTTTCCCTTCGTCCGTCAAAAGTTTTCAGCCAGGCAGCATGGGCAAAGATGGATCGAGAGAGACCACCAGCAGCAACATGGCTGAGAGAGGAATAGCTCATGCTGAATAAAAGGCCCTCGTCCTTTGATGGCCTAAAACATGTTTAATGCAACAACAGTTTGAGAGGGAGAGAGAGAGAGAGAGAGAGATTGGGAAGGTTTTTTTTTGAAAAACAGAATGTCTGCCAATTAGGAGAACAATATTTTTCTCGTAGATGTGATGATGGCGGGGGGAAAATAGCCTTTTCTAATTGGGTTTATGCAGAGCACCAGAGGAACTAATGGGATATGGGCCCGGACGATTACAATTCAGGATAGCCTTGATAATTCGGAGACATGGAAAGTGAGCCATAAAACCAAATTCAGTGAAGACAATCTTGAAGGATGAAGAAAAAAAAAACCCGCAGAGGGAAATATACATTTGGAAATGAGATTTCATCAGGACAGATAAAAGGAAGCACTTTGTCAGAGAGCACAGGGTTAAACTACAGAATTCACAACCACAAGATGTGGTGATGGCTGCCAATTTGGATGGCTTTCAGATTCATGACGGAGAAGGCTATCAATGGCTTCTAATCACGATGGCTATATGCCAACTACGGTATCTGTAGCTGTATGCCTAGGTACCCCAGTTGCTGGGGAAGACAAGTGGGAGGGTACCATTGAACACACGGCCTATGTGTGGGTTTCCCACAGGCAGCTGATTGGCCACTGTGTGAACAGAGTGCTAGACTAGATGGACCCTTGGTTTGCTCTTCTTATGTTCTCATGATTTGGTTTCCATGCTGCGATACGTGTCGGGATGTTTGTTCTCGCTACTGGGAAGCGCCCTGCACCTCGAAGGAGAACTAGGCCTTAACCTGTTCAGTCTAACTTCCTATCTGGATCTGCATCCTTTCTGGAATGATGATGTTCTAAACCTCCACTGGACAATCGCTTCAGTGGGGGAAATGGCTTTTAGCAGGGCAACGTATCTTAGGAATAATAAAAATCAACAACATTGGCCCCCTCCCCTATTAAGCAAGTAGGATAAATCAGCAGGAAAATGCATACGCTAGCTAAGCTTTTTACGAACTTCAAAGAAAAATGGAAAAGCACCGGTCAGGAAAATGTTATTTATTGCTGTGATAGTGATATAATGAGGTATAGTGCTGATGCTGGGAATTCTCCTCCTCCTTTAAGCAGTGGGCATCCAGAATTCACGCGGATCCACTCAGATGCATTTCAATGCTTAACGGAGCTGCAACGATGCTGTTTTAGACGTTTGTTTGATTTATTTGGCACCAGGTTCCATTTGCTGATGCATGATATTTGTCGTTTCAGGATCATCTTTCAAAAGGAACATAATGGGGAGCTCTCAGAAGGACAGAAAGACTTAATGGCTGCCAGGAACCTTCAGGTAGAAGTTCCATTTCTCCAGACCCATTCCAGTAATAGGCAGCAAGGATTGACTCTGGCCAGGGAGTAAGAAATAGAGCTCCAGGTTTCCCCTTCATGTGTGGCACTCCAGGAGTAAAACAATATCCCAAGTATGATCTAGGGAAGTTCAAGGTGGCCACATGAAAAGGAGGACAGGGCTCCTGTGTCTTTAACAGTTGAGTAGAAAGGGGAATTTCAGCAGGTGTCATTTGTAGGCAGGCAGCACCTGGTGAAATTCCCTCTTCATCACAACAGTTAAAGCTGCAGGAGCCCTGCCCTCTTTTGTATCTGGTCAGTCTAGCTACACTAGAGCTATACTAGAGCGACCAGAACACAAGAGGGCAGGGCTCCTGCAGCTTTAACTGTTGCAATGAAGGGGGAATTTCACCAGGTGCTGCCTGCATGCAAAAACAAGATCCTCAGAGGCCTGTGTTATCATTCACAGCAATTTCAGTGGGCAACTGATCCTTCAAGTCCATCCAGCTCCCAAGCACCCGCAGGCCAGCCTTCACTACTACCCTGCCCCTCCACACACAAGAGCTTCATGTGCGCACTGAAATGCTCAGAGCACTGACACCATTCACCACGCTCAGCCCACCCTTGTATGATCAGATGGGGTACTGAGTCCCAGCCCACACCCTGTGTCCATGGACTGGAACTTTAATGTCTCAGGCCACAGAATCTCAGAATAGGTTTTTTGCTGCCTTGTCGGTCAAGAACAACACCGGGATGAAAGCCATTTTTATTTCCAGCTGAAAATTCAAACCAAATACCAATGGAGATGGCTGAACTTCTGGCTTGACTGCTCGGGACGTCTGAATCAGCAAATCCCCCAGCTCACTGAAATTCTCCAAATTCCATCTCAAAGCTCATCCCACTAGGGTCCGTATCACACTGAGAGCTTTGTTTTTTTCCTATTTGCGTGACAATCCATACATAGTTCTGTGTGTATTTTTCCAAAAGCACCCATCAAATGTACACGTTTCTCCCATTGATTAAAGCATTTTTATGCATTTTTTTCAAAAGTAGGTTTATTTTAACACACAGTTCTCAAATGTACACATGCTATCGAATGTATTATTTGGGTGGGTGTGGGTGTCTGCAAATCAAGCTGCCAGCTCAGAAATATACAGACTTCAACTGCAGAGTGCGTCCGAGTCCATGTTCAGTCTGGAAGGTGCGAACTGGGTAAAATCCTGATCAATAACGAACTGAAACTATTTCTCATACATCTTGACTGCTGAGGGCAAGACTGCAGAAAGAGGCCTTCCTTACACTTAGCAGGCCACAGGGGTAGTACCACAAAGATAGGAGCATCATGAGTAGCTCCCAAGCAATAGTCCTACCTCTAGGGAGGATTTATCTCATCATGATTTAACAGCTGGATTGCCCAGCTTCTAAGCCACAGCTGTCCGAACTCACCTCTACTTTCCTCGTCCTTTCTGCTGAGAGTTTCCTGAAAGATGGCCATGGAAGTTGGGGGACTCCAGAAGTGGCTTTGCCACCCCCTCACTGCCCCATCATTCAGTAGAGGCACCTATCTTTAACACCACCATGGCAAGGGGACATCTACAGTTATTAACCACCTCATAAAATATATTTTCTAGGCATGGTACAATACATTGCAAGGAAACAAAATTTCAACACATCAAAAATCAACACAATTCGGCAATAAAAACAAAGCCAAACAATGTCAGCACCAGCAAAAATCATTTATGGTGCAATCCTCCTGTGCATTTCTACTTAAAACTAAGTCCTACTGAGTTCTCTGAGGCTTACAGGAAAACTGGGTTTAGGATTGGAGCCAGACCCACATAAAACATTCTGTAATCCACATCACACCAGCTAAAAACTGATCAAGTGCCATTAATCAGCAGAAACTAATATTGAATGGTGTTAAGATGGTGTGAAAAGATGCTTAAAAGTCTGGGAGAATAGAAAAGTCTCTGGCATCAAAAAGACATTAAAGTGGGTACCAGGTGAGTCTGTCCCATGAAACCCTACTCTGCTACATGGGAAAAAGCATAGCTGAGATTTCTGCTATTCTGATGTTCAGAAAAGACGCAAACAAGCAAAAAAGAAAATCGGAACCTATCCTGTTGTGAGAAGCGATGCTAATGCTCAATAAATTGGAGAAACATGACTGCTGGCCTTGGATGCGGTATATAATGCCAAACACAGGGGGCACCTGCTTTGCACTCTTTCCGGCAACAGGTGAAGACCTCCCTGTTTCCCAAGGCATTTTAGTCTTTCAGTTTCTGTTGTTTTAAATTTGTATTTTAAATCTCCGCATCCCAGCTAGGTTTTATTTTGTTTTTACTTTTATTTTATACTGTCATTTTAAATTTTTAACATTTTTGTATGGTATCATATTGTATTTTATGGTTTTAATTGTTGTGAACTACCTAGACAGCTTCGGTAGAAAAATGTAATGCAATGAATGAATAAAACAAGCTACTAGTGGGCACAAACTGGAAGCTTCCTGCTCAGACAGGAAGAGGAAATATATAGAGCCTTTTTCATGGATCAAAGAATCATAGTATCATAGAATAGTAGAGTTGGAAGGGGCATACCAGGCCATTGAGTCCAACCCCCTGCTCAATGCAGGAATCCACCTTAAAGCAACCCTGACAGATGGTTGTCCAGCTGCCTCTTGAAGACCTCTAATGTGGGAGAGCCCACGACCTCCCTAGGTCATTGGTTCCATTGTCCTAGTGCTCTAACAGTCAGTAAGTTTTTCCTGATGTCCAGCCGGAATCTGGCTTCCTGTAACTTGAGCCTATTATTCCGTGTCCTCCTCCACTCTGGATTGATCGAGAAGAGATCCTGGCCCTCCTCTGTGTGACAACCTTTCAAGTATTTGAAGAGTGCTATCATGTCTCCCCTCAATCTTCTCTTCTCCAGGCTAAACATGCCCAGTTCTTTCAGTCTCTCCTCATAGGGCTTTGTTTCCAGACCCCTGATCAGCCTCATTGCCCTCCTCTGAACATGCTCCAACTTGTCTGCATCCTTCTTGAAGTGTGCTGCCCAGAACTGGGCACAACATTCAAGATGGGGGCTTAACCACCAGTTCATATGTTTGTGCATAATCTGTCTTCCTGATGCTCTGTAATAATTGAAATTCCTCCTCCTCCTCCTTACCAGTATAGGATACACTTTTTAAAATTACAAATAAAACTACAAAAGGAAATCAGGAAAATTGTTCTTCATCTGAATTATCAGCTCCGTATTAACTTCAGCCAATGTGTCACTTCATTTTTGCTCCTCTAACCTCCACCTTCATTTTTCCCCCTTTCCTTTTCAGTACACTCAACTGTGTGAGGACAACTGTTTGAAACACTGATGTTTAAACTGTCCATTCTGGATTTTTGTTTTGTTTTGTTTTGGCAGCAAACTCATTTGTCTGTCACTTAGCCAATTGAACTTCCCTTCCAAAATCTTGCATGCTGTTTTCCATAAGGCGTATTCACAGGCCCTCCTTGTAAATTTCAATCATGGTGACACATGGACGTGCTGACATTAACTGGCATGTGTTTTGCAGCATCAATAAGAAGCTTAACTCAGTTGCAGCCCAACATTGTTCCACAAGTCTGCTAAATAGATTGCCACCCTAGGGGTGAGAAGTTGCACTGGAAGGGCCCTCACAAAGGTGCTGAATGTAACTGCAAACTTGTTACAGTGGGAGGGAAAAAGTAAGTGTGCAAGCAGACTGAGAGCTCCAGCACACCAGTGATTTATTTGCGCACTTGCCATGCCCGGTATGTGGTTTTGCAGCGCGGTGCTCACATGACGTCGCCCGTGTCCTGCGCTCATCTCGCCTCTTCCCCCCACCCCTTTGTTGCGTTTTATTTTGGTGTGGGGAAAGTCTGGATTATTTTCCCCTCTTGCTTTTTCCTTTGTTGTTGGGGGCATGTGCTAATGGAGTCTTGCTGTCGAAAGGGGAGGGCGGGGCGGTTCTCCTCCTCCAGCGTGTCGTTGTATGGAGTTGTGCTTTGTCAGTTGAAGGACTTTTTACTGCTCCAACCCACCCACCACCCACCATTGTCCGCAGAAAGAGAGCCCAGATGAAACTTTAAATCAGTAAATCGCTAGTCAACAAAGCCAGAGCGAGGAGGGGGGAAAAGCCCATGCCCATCAGAGTACCACAACCAATGAACTGGAAGACAAAGGAGAAGGGGCAGGGTGGAGTGGAATGGAGTGGAGTGGAAGAGCAAACAGGCAAAAACCCACATGAGAGGGACCGTGTCTGATGGAGCCCTTGACGTGCTTATGAAATGGAGGTAAAAAACATGGAGGCAAACCAGGGGTAAAATAGGTGTGATGGAGCCCTGAGAGTACGGCTGATAAATTGCACAGGGCGTACGTTTGTAGTTGGTTTTTTACTGAGGAAGAGTCTATGGATTGCTGGATTTCTGTGTGTGCACTGAGCCCTCTGAGCAAAGAGAACAATTATTCTAAATGTTCCTGCACATATTTATTCTTGATGATGGGTGATGTTGGGAAGGCCACCTGTTAAAAGAAGGAAGTTGTTCACAAGGAGTCATTAACAGTGAATACAGAACGAATAGCAAATATCGATGTATCATTTTAAAAATAGTATGGAGGTGAGCGGAGAGCATCATTGTCGTTACATCACTTGGGATTTCTTTCCTTGCTTGGGACAAGACCTGGTGGAAAAACAACCCAAAGGCCAACAAGCAAATGCAACACTCTGTTCTGCAGGTTTTTCAGTGCGGTTCAGTCTTTGTGACTTCAGATGCAAATTGACCAGGTCCACACCGCTCAGGTGAATGCAGCTATCAGAATGCAATTCTTCTATTACATATAGGCTGAATTCAGACAACACAGTAGTCAATGGTGGGGTAATAATTAACTTTACAGTTGTTCATCTAGGGGGTACTCCCCACACAACATGGTAATAAATAATCAACCGCGGTGTGGATTAGGATCAGCGCTGAGTTGACTATGGCAGCATTCGGATGACACGACAGTCAATACAACTGTCAATTCTTTTACCACCCCCAGTTGCTTATTGTGTTGTCTGAATTCAGCCATAGTCATACTACAAAAGGGGAGGGCTGAAATCTGACTCAGCACCATGGAATGAGAAGCATCTGGTCCAACAGGCCAGTCTCCTTCTGGGAGCTCAGATGCAGGACTTGGAGGCAATGGCCATCCAGAACGGCTGCTTCTCCCTGCAATCTGATATTCAGGGTACATTGTTGCTAGGGAGGTTCTAGTTTGCTGCCTGCATTCAGGTAGGTGGGGTATAAAACCCACTCTGAATCTTCTTAAAAGGGACTTTAAGCTTAAGATGACAGTGATCTCACGTGTCAAAAGTGGGAAAGAAGGCATGACCTGGGTCTAGTAACTGGGGCTCAAAACAGAGCTGACACTATGGCCCTTTCTACACCAGTGATTTTCCCCAAGGTCATCCCTAAGTCACCCCTGTGAGTCTAAATGACACACAGGGGATCCCAGGGGAACTGGGGATGACCCCGGGGAAACCCCAGGATCCGGAGGGAGAGGCAGGTAATCAATCAATATATTATTATTATTATTATTATTATTATTATTATTATTGCGGAAACCAGGGATATCCCAGTTTTTCTGCTATCCTGGGACTTGAAATGAGCATAGAGCCCATGCGGGTGGGGTGGGGAAAGCAATTCTACCATCCTGGGGATAGCAGGTGGGTAGGTGAGCATGTGGGGGGGGGTCCCTACCTTTTCCACCATGCTCCTGCTGCTCCCTGTGGCTTAAAACCCCCCACAAAAACAAAAACAAAATGGCGCCCGTGATAGGCACGATGTCCCAAGACATCACACTTCCTGTTTGGATGCCCAGGGAGGATCGCGGAAACTGCTAAGTCCACAATCTTCCCACCTCCTTCCCTCTACACCCTTAAATGTAGAAAGGGTCTATATGTTGCCTAAAGGGAAATATGACACACCTGGTGGGCATCCCCTTGGCAAAGTGCATGGCAGAAGTTAAAAGAATTGTGCCAAGTTAGCTGATTCCTTCGTCTTTGATTGTTGTTGTGATGGTGGTGGTGATCATTGCATAGTTTATGACCAAAGTAAGTATTTGCTTTCTAGCATGGCCTTATCCTCAGGCCAGATCTACACCAAGTGGGATAGAGCCCTAAAGTGGTATAGCACTATGAAAGCGGTATATGTGTCTTATGGGCCCCAACAGTTGTCTGTGCACTTCAATGCCCCTAAAAGCAGTAATGTCGTTCCTGCCTCTTATATACCGCTTTCATACTGCTTTCATAGTGCCATATCCTGCTTGGTGTGGGTTAGGCCCAAGTCTCTTCTCTGTAAAATGCAGATCATTTTGTGAGCCTAAAGACTGTGGAAGTCCTTTAATGGAGGAAATTGCTATAACAAACACTAGCTATGTGCAGTGTGGACCCTGTCTGTGCAAAAGGGCCTCTGAGGGGGACAGCACCATCTCCAGAAAAGATATTCCAGCCTTTCCCAGGTCTCCAGACTTGTCATAGCTGCACAAGAGGCTGAAATTCAACCAATGAAGCTTTCCCTTGTCTCTGCCCCTCACACATTTGTGGAATGCACAGGAGCTTTGCTGGAAAGAGTGGTGGCAATCTCAGTTCCTTACCATGATCAATCAGCAGTGAGGCTTATGCATGGGGAAACTTGGGTGGCAGAGGGGGGGGGGTCTGCACTGGGCATGATAAATAACAGGAAGTCTTTCTTCACACAACATGTAGTTAAACTGTGGAATTCACTACCACAAGATGTAGGGATGGCCACCCATTTGGATGGCTTTCAAAGGGGGTTGGATAAATTCCTGGGGGAATGGAAGGCTATCAGTGACTACTAGCCCTGATGGCTATGTGCTACATCCAGTATCCAAGGCAGTAAGCCTGTGTGCACCAGTTGCTGGGGAACATGGGTGGGAGGGTAATGTGGCACAGTGTCCTGCTTTGTTGGTCACAGTCAACAGCTGGTTGGCCACTGTGTGAACAGAGTTCTGGACTAGATGGAACCTTGGTCTGATCCAGCAGGACACTTCTGATGTTCTTATAATGGTAGTATGAGCTGTGTTATGGAAGATGATGATAATAATAATAATAATAATAATAATAATAATATATATATCTTACCCACCTCTCCCTCCAGATCGGGGTGGGGAACAACATCAATACAAACAATATAAAATACATAACACTGATCAAAAACATATACAATTAATACATTATTAAAATATCAATAGTCTTAAAATTCGACTGGGTAGGCCTGCTGGAAGAGATCAGTCTTTATAGCTCTCTTAAATTCTGGAAGACTGATAAATTGGCGGATCGCTCCTGGCAGGTCATTCCACAGTCTGGGAGTGGCAGAAGAGAAAGTCCTCTGGGTAACGGTTGTGTCAGCCTAGTCTTGGCTGACTGTAGTAGGTTCTTCCCAGAGGACCTGAGCATGCAGGGTGGATTGTAAGGGAGAAGGCGATCCCGCAGGTAACCTGGACCCAAACCATGTAGGGCATTAAAGGTAATAACCAACACTTTGTACTTCGCCCGGAAACTAATTGGCAGCCAGTGGAGTGATTTTATTCCGATTTAATTTTTTTATTGTTTTCAAACACAGATAAAACACAAACAATACAACATACATCATTAGGATGGACTTCCAAATTTTTCCAACATACAAAAATATCTACATTTTCTTTTACGCTTTATCAAAAACATAATAAAAACAGCAACAACAACAACAAAACCACAGTGAGTGAATTCCCGGACTTCCCTGTCTTATCAATTATTTTTCTTCCAATTTAATTGCTGAATCCACATGCAAATATTTCCTTCCCTTCTCTCTCTTTTTAAAAAATCTATCAGAGGTTTCCATTCCTCAATAAACCTTCTTGTTGTTTTGTCTTTTATTGTCGCCGTGAGTTTTGCCATTTCTGCCAACTCTGTCATCTTCAATAGCCATTCCTCCTCTGTTGGTACTTTCTTACTCTTCCAGTTCTGAGCATATATTAATCTTGCTGCCGTTATCATGTATAAAAACAAAATTCCATAACTTTGACTCAACTGTTTATCTATTAAACCCAACAAAAAGTACTCCGGGTGCAGTTGTATTTTAATCTTCAGTACTTTTTGCATTACATTATGCATTTGTATCCAAAAGGATTTCACTTTTTTACATGTCCACCATAGATGACAGAAGGTTCCTTCTTGTTCTTCACATTTCCAGCACCTTCCTGATGTCCCTTTATACATTTTCGCCAATTTCGATGGAGATATATACCATATATACATCATTTTATAAAAAAAATCTTTCAATCTGATACATAATTTAAATTTCAAGCCTCTCAATCACATGTTCTCCCACTGATCCATAGTAATGTTATATCCAAAATGTTGAGCCCATTTTATCATACAGTCTTTTACCTGTTCATCCTCAGTCTCATACTTTAACAAAAGTTTATATGTCTCTGAAATAACATGATCATCATCTATACATAAGGCTCTCTCAAATTCAGATTTTATACATTCAAATCCCCATTTTTTAAAATCGATCTTATACCTTTCCATCATTCGTAAATATGATCAAGGTGTCTCCCCTGCCAGAATTTCCTTGGTCGCTCCAAAGAATCCTTGTCTGCTATCCTTCTCCAGGGCAAGGGTAAGTTTGTTACTACCCAAGTCTCAAAGTTTGTATATCTCGCCACTTGCTATAGAATTCAAATGGCTGTATGAGGATATTTCTATATACTGTCCTGTGAATTTTGATAACATTGTATATTTTAATCTGCGATATGGTCTGTTGACCGATAATAAAGCTATTGCTGATGTTTGTAAATATGAGAACCACTGACAAACATATCCCAGTGGAGTGATTTTAAAGCTGGTGTGATATGGTCACCCCTAGGTGTACAGGTGACCAAACTGGCTGCCATATTTTGAACTAGTTGAACTTTCCGGACTAGGCACAGAGGTAGCCCTATGTACAGCGCATTGCAGAAGTTGAGCCTTCGAAGTTACCAGTGCATTCACTACCATTTTTAGGTCTTCCAACTCTAGGAAAGGGCGCAGATGGGTCAAGATGCTCAGCTGTAATTGGGAGCTTGGGGTTAAAGTGGAGGAATGGCTGTCAGCCATTCCTCTGCTTTAAGTCATTCCACCCCCCTAGGCTGACCAGATAAAATCCAGGTCAGGGCTCATGTAACTTTAACAGTTGTAGAGAAAAGGGAATTTCAGCCAGTGTCATTTGTATGCAATAAGTTCCTGGTGAAATTCCCTCTTCATCACAACAGTTAAAGGTGCATGTGCTATACTAGAGTGACCATACACAAAAGAAGGCAGGGCCCCTGCAACTTTAACTGTTGTGATGAAGAAGGAATTTCACCAGGAACTAATTGCGTACAAATGACACTGGCTGAAATTCCCTTTTCTCAACAACTGTTAAAGTTACATGAGCCCTGACCTGGATTTTATCTGGTCACCCTACACCCCCCACCCCATGGGAGTTCACTGTAGGGATGAGTGAGAATTTCATTTCACTTTGGTTTGGAATAGAATTTACTAAAATTCACAAAGATCTCCATACTCGGGACAAAAAGGAATTGAGATGTAAAAGATCCGACTGTGGGAGAAACTGAAATGGACAGGTATGTCCCTAGTGCTTTGTACTTGTAAGTCTGGGCTGGAATCCCTGTGTGTTCAGCCACGTTAGTGCTGAATTTGGGCTGCCACCTCTTCTTTAATAGTTCTCTGCTAGGCATGTATATCATGGTCCTCCCCGTTCTGGGAGTAGCTGTACCTATTGCATTTGGGAATGGGCTCATGAAGGATGGGTTTGGTGACCCGAAAAGAGCAAACATTAGAAACTGCTTCCTACTGACTTTGAACCATGGTTGTCGGAGACCAGCATCCTCTACACTGCCTGGCAGCAGCCCTGCAAAGGTTCAGGCAGATCTTTCCCAGATCCTTCAGTGTGGAGGACTTCAAAGAAAAAATTGAGCCTCGGGCCTTCTGTAGATGTAGCACACAAAATCATAAGAAGAGCCATGATACTGGATCAGACCAAGGGTCCATCAAACCCAGCATTCCAGCCCACATGCCCTACTGTTGAGTTAAGGGTCCCCTAAATTACTGGGATCATTGGATTGGGATAATGGTTTGTTTTCAGTATGTCTTCTGCTCTACTGTCCAAAGGGATGAACATTCTGCCCCCTCCCCCACACCTCCAAGAGGACTTGCAATCCGAGAAGAGCATGTACAAAGATTTCACCCAAAGGAAGCCTGCGAGGATCAGCAAAATGCTACTGCCTGTCCAAATGTTACACTCTTCTTCCACTTCCCAGGTGTGAGTTTCAGGTTTGCAGATTAAATGCACAATGGTGTCATCTGTCCAATGTTTGTTTCTGACGGACAATTAATTGCCTGCCACAAATCTATTTGAACACATTTCACATCTCGCATTCTGTATTAATCATTGGAATCGTTCCACAGATTAACAACGGTGCCTTTGGTCTCAGTAAGAACTCTTTTGGATTTGTACCTTTTTTATTATTATTTTAAACTGCAGAGGTTTCCATTCTGTGTAGGCGTTCTTTTTCAATTATCCAGGGCTACTCTATATTTATTTGCGACGCTCTTGTGGTGTAACAAATCGTTGGGAGTCCATCCAGTGATATTGTAAAGTTAATGAATTTCTTAGCAGATCTGTTTAAAATGCCGCCTTCAGAAAACGCCGTTGAGCACAAAATTAATTGGTAACATTTATAAAAGGCCCAGCTCAGCTACTACGGAAACCAGCGACGTGGGGTGGGGGTTGGGAATGGGAGAGGTTGCCCAGGAAGATCCGTGTGGCTTTAATTTCTCAATATGTCACTAACTCTCAGCCATGCATGACTCTGGTTTGCACTGGGAATTCAAGCAGCCACTGTGAGCCAATGTAGAAGGACGGAAGGGAATGCTGGTGTTGTGTTAGCAGCTGGACATGACTCAATTTGCGAGGAAGCGGCAGAGGTGTCGCGGAAGACAATATCAAACATCAGGCAGCTTGTTAAGTTTGGGTATTTGTTCAGCTGGTTTTTTTTTTTTAAAAAAATCCCTTCAGTTTTGAAGCCAGGTAGAGTTACAGAAAGCAAAGGTCAAGGTGTATCTGGAGGGAGAAGAACATCTCTCTATCCACTTTTTCCACACCATACGTAATTTTGTAAAACTCTATCTTGCCCCCATTTTTCATTTTATTTCTAAGCTAGAAGGGCCCCAAAGTTGCCACCTTTCCTCAATGGAATGCTGCTCCAGATCCTTGATTATTTTCATTGCCCTTTTCTGCACCTTCTCCAGATCTACAATGATGTAGAGACTAGACATGAAGAGGGCTTTCCAGCTACAGCCACAGCATCCATTTGCATGAAGCCATTACAATATTGGCCGTCCTGTTCCAGGGGCAGGTCTGAGCCAGAGGAGGAGACAAGGTGATGGGACATGACATGTGGACACAACACTACATGGACGTCCAGGGGAGGGGATGGAGTCACACTGTAGAATCATCATAGAATTGTAGAGTTGGAAGGGGCCTATAAGGCCATCATGTCCAACCCCCTGCTCAGTGCAGGAATCTACCTTAAAGAATCCCTGACTGATGGATGTCCAGCTGCCTCTTGAGTGCCTCTCGTGTGGGAGAGCCCACCACCTCCCTAGGTCATGGGTTCCATTGTCATATTGCTCTAATAGTCAGGAAGTTTTTCCTGATGTCCAGCCAGAATCTGGCTTCCTGTCACTTGAGCCCATTATTCCTCATCCTGCATTCTGGGATGATGGAGAAGAGATCCTGGCTCTCCTCCGTGTGACATCCTTTCAAGTATTTGGAGAGTCCTACCCCCTGCTCTTGCCTCTTTGCCAGCGGCTGGGCACCTCTCCCACCACCCTGCAGATCATGTAGGTTAGTGAGTTGCCCCTTGGGCCAGGTGCTGTGTATTTTGCCTACTCTACATGATCCTTCATAGCATTAGGTTCTCTTCCATTGTGGCTGTAAATACGTTTGTTCATTTTTAAAGTGATAATAATATCTATACGCTGCCCTGAGATCCCAGGATACAAATATTTTAATAAATAAATAAAATAAATAAGAACAACAACTGCAAGAACAGCAACAAGGCATTGTTCATTAGCAGATGAGGGCTACCATGCATGAGGTGAACGGGAAGTCGATGGTAAACTGAGCAGATGTTCAAAACGTTATTTCACGTTGTAATAAGCTTTAAAAGCTTTGCTTCAGAACTTGTCAAACTGTGAGTGTTGACAGCATGTAAAGCACCAGGGATCTCAAGCCCAGCCACTCACAAGCCTGACTCAGGTGCCTTCATCGCTGTACTGGCACACCAGAAGAGGGAGCTGCCAGTCTGCTTTCTGCTGGTGTGTTTCAACTCTGGCACTGCAGATTGGCAGAGACTGGTACTGCAGGCTAGGGATGTGCACCAGATCGGGTCCGATCCATGATCCGGACCTGATCCAGCCAAAATTGGATAAAATTATCCAATTCTGATCCCGGCATCTGGATTGTCCGATCTGATCCGAACCAGTCTGAAAGGACCTGATCCAGTTCGGATATGATCGGAGGATCAGACCTCCTCCCCCCTCGTGCTCCTTACCTGCCGGGGCGCCCGCTTCCCTCCGATCTACTGAGAAACAGGCTTTGCGGCCTGCCTCTCAGTAGCGCGCTGGGTGATGACATCATCACCCGGCATGCTACTGAGAGGCAGGCCATGAAGCCTGTTTCTCAGTAGATTGGAGCAGCGGATGGCAGCTGATGGCCCCGGCAGGTAAGGAGCACGAAGGGGGGAGGGGGCTTACCTGCTGGGGCCGTCTGCTGCCATCCGCTGCCACCCACGGCCAGCAGTGGACAGCCCCGGCAGGTAAGGAGCGCAAGTGGGGGGGAGGGACAAGGAGGGGGGAGTTAGGCCCTCACTCACCCACCCACCACCATGTTTTCCATACAGGCTTGCATTGGGGGGAAACTTTCCTCCAATGCAAGCCTATGGCGAAAACACCAAAAATGGCGGGTGATCCGAAAATCGGACATCCGAGTTTCGGATTGGAATTGGGTGCGATCCGATCTGAGGGAACTCCAATTTTGTCCAAACTGATCCAGAACAACATCGGAGGTCCCGATCCGGGTCCCAATCCGATCCGGGGGGTCCGTGCACATCCCTACTGCAGGCCCTTCCTGTGGGCTTCCTGGTGGCAGGAGGCTGCCCACTGTGGACTACAGGATGCTGGGATATATGGACCCACTTCAGTATGGCCCTGTCTTTCTTCTGTTGTCATTTCCCACATCTGCGGTGGAAAGGTTGACATACAGGAGAAATTCCTTCTATTTCAACTGCATAGATGAAAATAATATCCCCTAAAAGGGCCTGAAGTTCTTTGAAAACATGGCAGATCTGTTTCATATCTCGCTTTACTCAATACTAGGGTTGTCTGACGCAGGGAAATCCAGCTTTTTGGGGCCATGATGCCCCCAATTCAGCTTGCATTTGTGAGCCAATCCATAAGTTAGTTCCCAAAACCCAGGAATATTATCAGGGGTTTTTTTTTGCTTGTGCAAATTGCACTTTGTATAAAATTGTGGCTGTAAATAGTGCAGTTTGCACAAAATTGTAGAAATAAATGCTTTAATTTGCACACATTGGATCATATATGCCTGCAATTTCGAATGAATTGCACTATTTACACCTGTGTTTATGTGCACATCACAACTTGCACAAATATCCCCCCCCCCCAAAATCCGCGAGCTGAACCGATCCGTCGTGTACCGGTTTGGGCCAGCTCAAGGATGAGGGAGCTGGAGTCAGGGGAGTCAGCAAAACCCCACCAAACTTCACCCCTGAAATGGATTCCTCCGACACCCCTATGCATTTACTTTCAAGGCTCTAAAGAGAAGACATTTGCAGATGATCTCAAATAACTTAAAGGGGCTATTTTGGTTTTGCTCATTTTTAAAATGTAACTTATTTGAAAGGCTGAGGGTGGCTCAAAATATTTAAAATGAAAATCCATTATCTTTAAGAATTAACATCCCAGCACTAAAGCAGAATTAGTGAAATAATATATGTGTTTCCTGCATGGTTATAAATCAGCCGTCCCTAAGTTGCTGGCCTTCAGATGTGCTAGATTACAACTCACATCATAATGGAGGTTGCAGGACAGCACATTTAGAGCACACCAGCTTAGGGAAGGAGACTGTTCTAAAGTACAGTCAACTCTTGTAGAAGAAGTTGAGTAGGGTGACCATATGGAAAAGAGGACCAGGCTCCTGTATCTTTAGCAGTTGTTTAGCAAAGGGAATTTCAGCAGGTGTCATTTGTATGCTTGCAGCACCTGGTGAAATTCCCTCTTTATCTCAACAGTTAAAGCTGCAGGAGCCCTTCCCACTTTTGTAAAGTGACCAGATACAAATGACACTGGCTGAAATTCCCTTTGCTATACAGCTCTTAAAGATACAAGAGCCCTGTCCTCCTTTTCAAATGGTCATCCTAAGGTTGAGGCTGGTAGCTCTGATGTCAGTGGGGCAGTGAATCTACGAGTTCACTCAGAACCAGTCAGATCTCTAAAGGAACTCTAAAAGCTCTGACTACAACCTGGAGTGGATTTACCACCTCACTGACATTGGAGCCACCAGGATCCAAAGTGCAGAAGGAAGAGACTATTTTTAAACAGGGAGTCAGTAGGTTGCTGTGGAACAGGGAGGGGAAGGCATTTTATTTATTTATTTACTACACTTATATCCCACCATTTTTCCATTGCGGAACCCAAGGTGGCTACATGCGGCATGGCAGCAACAGCCAAGTTAGTTGAAGTTCTCTGAATTCCACCTCCAAGCTCGTTCTGACACGACTCTGTATCAGATTGTAAGCTTTGTTTTTTCTGTCCATATGAAAATTCGTGTGCATTTTTTATGGTATTTTTTGAAATGTACTCATCAATTGTGCACATTTTTGAAATGCACATATTTCTCCCCTTGATTAAAGTCTGTTTTCATGCATTTTTCAAAGGTATGGATTTTTTCCATGTGCTTTTTTTTTTTTTTAAATGTATACCTTTTTTAGGCTGACCAGATAAAATCCAGGTCAGGGCTCATGTAACTTTAACAGTTGTTGAGAAAAGGGAATTCCAGCCAGTGTCATTTGTATGCAATGAGTTCCTGGTGAAATTCCCTCTTCATCACAGCAGTTAAAGGTGCAGGCGCTATACTAGAGTGACCCTATACAAAAGAAGGCAGGGCCCCTGCAACTTTAACTGTTGCGATGAAGAGGGAATTTCACCAGGAACTAATTGCATACAAATGACCCTGGTTGAAATTCCCTTTTCTCTACAACTGTTAAAGTTACATGAGCCCTGTCCTCCTTTTCATATGGTCAGCCTAGGTATAAGCTTCCCCTCGATATAGGGTAACTAGATAAAATCCAGGTCAGGGCTCATGTAACTTTTAACAGTTGTAGAGTAAAGGGAATTTCAACCAGGGTCATTTGTATGCAATTAGTTCCTGATGAAATTCCCTCTTCATCACAACAGTTAAAGTTGCAGGGGCCCTGCCTTCTTTTGTATATGGTCACTCTAGTATAGTGCCTGCACCTTTAACTGTTGTGATGAAGAGGGAATTTCATCAGGAACTAATTGCATACAAATGACCCTGGCTGAAATTCCCTTTTCTCTACAATGGTTAAAGTTACATGAGCCCTGACCTGGATTTTATCTGTTCTCCCTACCTTTTTTGTTCTGCAAAGTGTACAGCCTTTGACCACAGATTGCATTTGGGCTCCCATTCAGTTCCAAAAGGTGCAAACTGGGTAAATCCTGATCAAACCCAAACTGAAATGAATTTGTTGCATACACTGAGGTTTTAAAGAGACAGGCATTTGATTCTCAGGCCTTCTTCCACACCACTATGAGCCTATCTACACACTACTGCTTTAAAATGGTTTAAAATGGTTTATAACAGTTTTGACAACTTTTGGGGCCCGGGACACACTCCATATACAGTTTTCAAAATGTTTTCAAAGTGTTTTATCCTGCGTGTGTAGATAGGCTCTGTGTCTTAGACGATACAGCTGAAATATAGATGCCTGCAACAGGGCTTTCTCCACAGTGGTATATAGGTTCTGGAGTGGCTCATACAGCCCTTTGCGTGATAGTATCCTGGCACCTCATTGGCTGTACTGTCCCATACGATGTAGGTTGAGCTGCTTTCCTCTTTGTTATAGTAATGTTGTTTAAGTTTGCAATTTCATTGTATCTTTTATCGTGATAAAATTGCATCACATATCAATTATTTATCATTGTTCAATGGAAATGGAAATACTTTAGTAAAAACAAGTATTTAGCAACAAACACATAACCGTAAGAACTAGCAACTTGTTCCTCCTTCTTTTGATTTAGATGAGCCAGTGTGGTGTAGTGGCTAGAGTGTTGGACTGGGAGTCGGGAGATCCAGGTTCTAGTCCCCACTCGGCCATGGAAGCTCACTGGGTGACTTTGGGCAGGTCACCGACTCTCGGCCCAACCTACCTCACAGGGTTGTTGTCGTCAGGATAAAATGGAGAGGAGGAGGATTATGTATGCTGCCTTGGGTTCCTTGGAGGAAAAAAGGCAGGATATAAATGTAATAAATATATATATAAATCTGGAATTTATTTCCAAAGCTACATGGCTTCTGATCTACAGTGCAAAATCAGCGGCTGCACTTTGACAGGCTCCCCTTCTGATCTACTTGAGGTACATCTTTGTTTGCATTACATTGAAAAAGCATTTCTGTCCCTGGGAAAGAGCCAGACCAACATTAGAAACGAAAACCAACATTTACTTTCTCAGGAGCAGACTTCTTCTGCAAATGTGGAAATGTGAAGCCAGCAAAAGCGGAGTGCAGACATAGTATCAACTTGGTGGTTTCTAATGTATCCCTGGCCTTCTGTTTTTTGCAACCTGTGAAGCATTCACTATCATGCTCAGAAGGAGACCAAGGGAGAGGATGAATGTTTAGCAAGAAGAAGAGTCCAGAAGGTTCATAAAGAAAAAGGATGGTAACAGCAAATGAGAGCTTCGACTATATTCCCACCTGGAGGCGGATGCAAACTCTGCTCATACCAATCCTTTGTTCGCTGTCCCCAGAACCCTGCTACAAGAGAGAACATCATTCTGGGCTTGGTGTTGGGAAATTATGCCAGGTGCTAAATGGCTCGTCAGGTAATTCCCATTTTGAAACAGAACAACTTGGCAGTTTTGAGCAGAGCTGGCAAGCAAAGCCTGGAATGGAAAAGGTTCTTTGACTACAGAATGGTCAATTTGAGGTCCCAAATGCATCTATGGATGGATGCCAAATGTGAGGCGCTCCATCGGAAGGCCTAGAAAACTTATTTTGTCTCTGAAGCCATCCACACATCGTAGTTTCACCTGAGTGGAGCTGAAGCTACCTGTTGCTGTTTGCCTTCATGAACTTTGAAAATCATCCCCCTTCCCTGCAAAGATGCTCCTGTTGCATCATAGTTGCTCTTCTTGGTACATCTTATAGAGAGTCGGGAAATAAGGAGCTAAATACTAGCAGAAGTCACCTATAAATGTGTAAGTTTGATTTGTGTTCCTTCCTGCCTCCCTTTCCGAAGGGCCAGTAGGGTACTTTGGCCTTTGTTTCACCCGACTTAACATCCTACAGTAGAACTTGCCATTGTATCAATGTTGCAGGCAGGTCCCTGAAAGTAGAAGATGTAAGCTTTGCGCCATGGAGAGTATGGTAGTTTCCAGTATACACTTCCCCAGTTTCCAGTTTTCTTCGGTTGGAGTCTTCCTCTGCAAGGAAGAGGGAGACCTTTTGATCTGGCTTGCTTCCTAGAATGGATTTCCTATAGCATGTGAGGTGGAAAAAACTTGCCTTTTCTACCTAGTGCACATTTATATGCTCATAGAAATTAGACGTAATGTTTTATTTGTTTATTCAATTGACTGCAATGTTATGTTCTGTCTCACCTTGTTAATATTTGTTTTAGTTATTTAAAAGTGTTCTGGTCTGGGTAGCACCTGAGCCAATATATCTCAACCTTGTAGATGTAGCATTCTAGATACAGCCTTGTAGATATAGCATTGTAGCCTTGGCATCATAGCTAAACGATCTATTAGTATAGTGATGCTGGGAAACCCAAAACCCATTTAAATTGGCATACACAGTGACCCCCTGTAGTGCCAGGTCAAAGGAGAGGGCTTCTTTCCGAGGGGCTCCAGCTGATGCCGCCATAACATTTTCCTTCTTCGCTGGCCTCATGGTTATTTAAAACAATCAACCATGTTGACCCATTTGATTTCGTCAATGGCATCATGAAGCTCCATCTGAAACAATGGTGTCCCAGGTGCTTGTAAATATATTTACGCTGGCTGCTGCCACCACCTGGATTGAAATGGCAGCATGGACAAAGTTGACAGCCAGGACTGCAAAACAGTGGTGCTGAGATCAAGCAGCTGCTGGGAAGAGCCTCAAAAGGGCACAAATGTTCAGCAGGGTGAGAGCATTTCTCCCCATTATAAGTCCACCGAAAGTGCTAATTTCAAGGCACATCTCAAAATGAGAGAATATTATTTTCAACTTCCAAAACTGAGTCCCACGTATTGTCTGAGCAAAGTGAGCTCTGGTTCCTCTTTAAGAGGTCACATTTTAAATTGTCCACGCTTCATGCCAAGCCCAGCTCTGTAGCCATGTATTGGCATGGTATAGAATTTGTCCTTCGTTCATTCCGAATAGCATGACTGCATATGGTGTGACCATCTGCACCTCTTGCCTGCAGGATCCCTCTCAAACATTGGGCGAACTTCAGCGATGTCACAAAGTACATCCAAAACTTCTAATGGCAGAGGTGGAAGGATCAGTCATGGGATATTGCTAATAGCTAATGAGGTTTGGAATCTGAATGCAAAATAATAATAATAATAATAATAATAATAATAATACACTACTCTTGTAAACCTCACACCAAATAAATGGCAGCAATGAGTAAAGACTGAGGACCTGAACTAGGGCATTTGGCTACAGTACTATTACTGTATGCTACCAACACACATTATCCCTAAATTTGTTCACATATTAAGCTAGCGTCTGTGACACTCCAGAGCACGCTGTGGGAAGCAGAAAATGGTTGATACGTCCAAGAATGTGGAGTCCGGTGCAAGTCATCTCCGCAGCTTGATTCTTCCTTTGAGTGCGTGCAGACAGGTACAGCTCTGGGATGCCAACTATAGCAAAGTACCTTATGGAGTGGAAACAGCAGCAAAAAGCATGGCGGAGCATGAATCTTTTATGGCAGCCAGACCAGGCGCTGAAGTTCTCTGCTCATGCAATATGCAGGAGTCCCAGGCCTTTGGCTTGTCACTCAGTTGACAGGCTAAAGTTCAAGTGGGGGCTTTGACAGCCTCGCTGCTTTGCTAATGGGTCACTGGATGTGTGCGGCCTCTTTCCAAAGAAGAAATTAAGGTTGGAAATGCTGTGCTTTCTGCCTCTCTCCGTTTTGCCTGTTGCCCTCAAACCTCTTTTGCATATTTGTATTTACGCACTTAGGAAAAGAGAATATTAACATACAGGGAAGAAACTGAGGTAAGGTCCTCTTGCTTGCTGAGATATTAGGGACTCTGACCCCATGATCATCTCTGTGTGGTCCCTGTGCATGCAAATGATGCAATGATGCACAGGGTCTCCCAGGGGGGGGCATGGGTATTTCCCAGGATAAGGGATCCCTGGGAAAACCTGATTCTTTCCACTGCAGAAGGTGTGGGTGCCAGTCCTGGCTGGTTTCCGCTTACTCACAAGTAAGCAGGCACCAGAAACAAGCACGGAGTCACACCACGTGGCTCTGTGCATCAGGGGAGGGGGGAGCAAGTCCACCTTCCCCAGGATGGCAGGGTGGGGTGGGCCCCCTGATATCAGGCGGTGGGTTTTTTTTTGCTTACATTTTGCGGTGGAGCCTGTTTTTGAAAAAAAGGTGCGCGCGACCGTGCGACATCCTGGGAGGAACCC
This sequence comes from Anniella stebbinsi, assembly GCA_029215795.1. Taxonomy (NCBI): domain Eukaryota; kingdom Metazoa; phylum Chordata; class Lepidosauria; order Squamata; family Anniellidae; genus Anniella; species Anniella stebbinsi. The sequence goes on from JARDYH010000001.1 coordinate 370,879,157, forward strand.
GGGACATCACACTTCCTGTTTAGAAAGAAGAGTATGATCCCAGAAACAGGTACATCTGGGATCATCCCCTCCCTCCCTCTACACCCCATAGGTGTAGAAAGGGCTTGAGCTACTTGCCATGAGTGCTATGCAGGGGGTAAGTCTACAGACATCAGACCTTGGGGTACTCAAATCCCATGCCAATTGTCTGCTAATTTTTGTAAACTGCCCAGAGAGCTTTGGCTATTGGATGGTATAAAAATGCAATAAACAAACAAACAAACAAACAAACAAATAAATCGTTCACCCTGCTGGTGAAAAAGCAGCTTCCGCCACCCTGACTTGTAGTCTGCTCAATTTGATATTGACTTTTAAACAACATAGATCTCCATGCCCTCATCTACACCGAAGGGTGTAGTGGGAGGGAGGCGGGAGGATCGCAGACTTACCTGCTTCCGTGATCCTCCCCCAGTGTCTGAACGGCCACACAATTCCCAGAAGGGAAGAGGGAAGTCGCGGGCGCCATTTTGTTTTTAAAGAGGGGCTGGTCGTGCAGTGAAAAAAATAAGTTCCCCCCCGCCAAACTCCACACCCAATCCCCCCACCATCCCAGGGATGGCAAAATTACTGCCCAACCCACCCATATGGGCACGGAGCCACCCCACGCAGCTCCACGCCTGTTTGAGGACCCGGGAGCTGTGGCCCTCCTTGGGGTTGTCCCGGAACCATGGAGAAACTGGGACATCCCGAGTTCCAGTTATCCTGGGGAAAGTCTCTGGTTGTCCTCGGTTGACCCCAGGACCCCCTGAGCACCGTTTGGATGCACAGGGAAGACCTAGAGACGACCCTGGGGTGACTGCATGGTTTAGACATGGCCGTAGTGTGACTCTCCAGTTCAAATTATCCAGGTAGGCAGCTTTACTTTCTTTAAGGTGCAATCCAATGCATGCTTAGACCAGAAGAATCCCTACAACTCCCAGCATGGCCCATGCAATGCCAAATAGAATGAGTCGCCTTGGCTAAGGAAGAAGGAGAATAAAGTCCAGCAGCTCCAACATTCACCGTCTTTAGCATAGGAACAAAGGGATTGGCCTCCTCCTGAATCAGCTCCTCGGTCCGTCCAGCTCAGCATTGTCTGAGGAGTTATTCCCAGGTCAGACCAGACCAAGTTGCCAGGGATGGAACCTCTTTCCCAACATTTTAACACCGGCCTTAACCTCCCTTGATGGGCCTGCCCCTCGAAACCCCAGAAGGTCTTATTAAAGGAGGAATACAGTGGCAATAACAAAGACAATGACTCATGAGTAGCCCATATCCTTCCTGATCACGCTGCCCCCCACACCGTCCCCCTGCAAATGCGTCCCGATGTGCTCAAAGCTGGCTGATGTGAACACTCTTTTCCTCAGGCCTGAAGGAAGTCATTAAGGACTTCATGTGGAAACAGAGATCTCTTAATAATGCTAATAACTCAAGTCAAAGAGCGAACATCCATCTCGTCTCCAAGATGTCTGAGAGGGTAGCTCAGCCTTTTAGCAAACACGAGGAAAAATATGCTCACATTAAACTACTTTCTCCGACAAGGGCTACATTAACCTCTGAAAAAGGCTGACTTCTAAAGTGCATTGCAAACTTTTCAATTTAACCCCCAGCTACTCCTTGAGGAATGTATTGCTCTTATAAAATGTGGCGCTTCTAAGAAGATGCACCACGTTCTTGTAACAATAAGTTAGTCGGTCTTATCTAGGCACTCGGGATCATGCAAAAAGCTTTAGAAACATACCATAAATCTATCAAATCAAGAAGCACTGGAATTTCTGGAAAGTACCGCCCCCTCTCCCCAACATTTTAGTTCCCCAGACCCTCTCACCATCTGCTACAATTGGAACTATAATTTAAGTTACTTAGGGCACAACCCTATGCACGTTCAGACAGAAAAATGTCCTACAACTCCCAGCACGCATGCTGGGAGTTATAGGACATTTACTGTTTAACCGCTTAAATTGTTTAAACATAGTATTCCTGCAAAAACTGCAAACAGTGGAGCTACTGAGCTGCCATTCTTTAGCAAAGTTGATACTGCAAGCAGTCCCAGGTATTTTTGCTGCCTGCAGCAGAGTCCAAATGGCTCTATTTCCACAGCCACGGGGGCCCCATGCTTTTAAAAAATGCGGCACTTTTCAGACACCTGTTACTCCCTCCACCAGTGTCTCCATGCAGTTGGAATTAGCAGGTTGTGCCAAAATCTGAGTGTGTTCCGTAGCGGTCTTGGGTGCCAGAGTAAGACGCGTCAAGGGCCTTTAACCCTGAGGATGTCCGTTGGTTAAGAAGCTGCTATTTCCATGCAGGCCTGGGGGAGCCAGGGAGGCTTGAGCGGGCTGGAATTCTCCGTACTTTACTCCAAAGCTTGGTTCACCTTGTTCCCATTCTCGTTTGCGACCTGTTTTCCGGTTTGTTCAAATGGGGAAAGTTCTACATTTGGAGAAAGGTGTGCAGTTTCCAAGCACACATTTTGCAAACGCGAATGCAAGTTTGGGAATATGTGGACTCTTTTCTTTGTGCGCCCTCATGCTCACTTCTGGGCTTGTGGAAGGGGCATTTTCGAGTGCTTTGGGAACTGAACTGAATGTTTCATACATCCCTATCCCTCCCTTTCCTTTCGCTCTCTATTTAGCCTGCCTGCATCAAACAATGCAAAAATGCATGCTGTGCACCCACTTCCCCAGAGTAAAAAGAGCACCTGCTAGGGGAACATGTGAACTGCTCTGAGCCTTCATCAATTAAGCACCTAACCCAATGACCTGCATGCCCTCCATTTAATCCTGCTTTATCTGCACCCTGAGGATTTAAACTCTGGTGGCCGTTTGAGAAGGCAGTTAGTTCACTCCAGCTGGAAACCTGGATTTTGCAACTGTGGTTGGTCTCTATGATCGAAAGCGGCTTTCATTCACAAGGCATTGCTCTGTCCAATGCCCTGGATCTTTCCTTGTGAAATGTGGGGTCGCGTCTTGGTTCTGGCCTCCCTCGATTTGGAGTGGCAGACTGGTGAAAGCAGTGCTGTTGTTCCAGTCCTTTCCTAAACCTGAAATGACACCTACTATCGTTTATTAATTTATTTCTTTATCGTTGCATTTATATCCCACCTTTTTTCCTCCAAGGAACCCAAGGCAGCGTACACAATCCTCCTCGTCTCCATTTTATCCTCACAACAACAATCCTGTGAGGTAGGTTGGGCTGAGAGTCGGTGACAGGCCCAAAGTCACCCATTGTGGGTTTCCATGGCTGAATGGGGACTAGAACCCGGATCTCCCAACTCCCAGTCCAACACTTTAGCCACTATGCCGCACTGGCTGTTCTCAATGAGAACAAGAAACAAGAGGAACAAGTTGCTAGTTCTTAAGGTTATCTGTTTGTTGCTAAATACTTGTTTTTACTAAAGTATTTCCATTTCCATTGAACAATGATACAGAATTGCTATGTGATGCAATTTTATCACTATAAGAGATACAATGAAATTGCAAATTATAACAACGTGACTATAACAAAGAGGAAAGCAGCTCAACCTACATCGTATGGGACAGTACGGCCACTGAGGTGCCAGGATACCATCAGGCAAAGGGCTGTATGAGCCGCTCCAGAACCTGAAATCACACCTACTATCATAAGCTGAAAATTAATGACGTGTGACGCCCTCTGGAGGAATTATGTTTAACTCTCTGTTTTCCCATGCTTGTGCAACGCTGTTCCTTGGAAGACCCTCCTACCAGCTCGAAGGTTGTCAGTTCTGATCACATGTGCAGCCGTTCATTCAGTGTTGCCAACTCCTTGTTTTAATGGAAGGTCCATTGATGCGGCTTCATTTACTTATTTATGTTTGTTAATCGCCCCATGACATGGTTCCCTGGGTGATGCAGAAAAGAGTTTACACATAAAATACAAATAATACAATCCAAAGCGCCTATGAATATCCAAACTGGCATCCATAATAAAGCCTGCTAACAGCTACAATCACAAATTCACATGGAGAGCTAAAACCATCTCATAAGAGCTAAATCCCTAAGAGCGAAGAATGGCACAGCCGGGATAAAAGCGGAGACAAAAAATGTTAATATGACTCTTATGTGATACTAATTTCGAATGAGGGGATGTGAAGAGACCTGGCAGAACAGGAAACTACGGGCCAGGCACTGAAAGGGCACCAAAGTGGGCACCAGGCCCTGTTACTGGGGTGGGGGCACCTCTGAGAAGGAAGACCGTCTCCCCCAATGCCACCCTCCGCACTTCAGAACGAGGTGGCACTTATGGAGGAGGCTCTCTTTATGATCTTAGGGCATATATGGATGAGTAGGGACATAGGGGAGGAGGCATGCCTTTACATCAAGGGTGGGCAACCCGTGGCCCCACTGCACCCAGCGCAGCATCTGCCCCTCCCCCGGTTGCCCCCCACCATGGTGCCGAATTCAGCGGCAGTCTTTTATTTTGTGCAGAGCATTGAAAGGGTCAAACTTATCTTGAGAGCAAGCTAAATGTAACCCTTTTAGTACTATGGAGGGCTACGGAGTGATTTGCCACTGAATTTGGGTGGCAAGCCATTGATTCTTTTTCCAAGTGTGGCCCACGGAGGGGGGGCAGACACTGGGATATTGAGCTCCCAAGCCTTGCAGGGTATTATAGGTTGAAACACTCACTTCAAATGGGTCCCACAAATGAACTGGAATTCCACAAAGGATCTGGAATTATGTGTCCAGAATGCCTGGTTCTAGTTAAAACTGCTCCTGCTGTATTTTGCACTAGCGAACGGACCTTGGTTTTGCTCAAGCTGATATAGCCTTTAGAAATGGCATGCAGCTATCAGATTTGACACATTGTGCCCATCCCGTCCAGGTGATGCCTTCTGGCACACCAAGGCATGACTCCTGCCTTGATACACCCGGATGGCCCTCCGAGGGAGAGGTCTGTCCACTGCATCCTCCTGTGTGGGGATGCCATATAAGTCTCTGACCCTTGGACTCCTCCCCACTGGCTTCAGACTGACTTCACAGCGAAGTGATGCACTGGCTAGGGAAGTAGGCCAGTGTGGTGTAGCGGTTAGAGCATCGGACTGCGACTCAGGAGATCTGGGTTCAAGTCCCTGCTGAGGTGACTTAGGGCCAGGCAGTCACTGACCCTCAGTGTAACCTACCTCACAGGGTTGTTGTTGTGAGGATGAAATGGAGAGGAGGAGGACCATGACCACCATGGGCTCCTTGGAAGAAGAGTGAGACATAAATTTATTTATTGATTTTATTGATACCAAAAAATGGCATTCAAATCTAACAAATAAATAAGTGACTGAAAGATGGTACTGCAGGCTCCAAACATACATATGCATTTAAATTAATTCATGCATTTTAAAAATGAACCAACCCTGAGATGCACATCTGTCCTAGGGACCTCTTAGTGTGCATGCCAAATTTTAGGAACCTTTGTTTCATGGCCTTGGGGCTACGGTGCTGATAGACAGCCAAACACCCTCTTTTAACATTATAGAGAAAGATTAGCTGCAGTAATCCAATGAGGAGAGATCGCTGAAGCCCATTTATTCAGATAGGACCATAGTTGGGATACCAGTCTAAGTTAGTAGAAGGGGAGGGGAGACAGGATAGCACTTTTCAAGGACTTGAAAGGTCGTCACACAGAGGAGGGCCAGGATGTCTTCTCCATCATCCAAGAGTATAGGACGTGGAATAAGGGGCTCCAGTTACAGGAAGCCAGATTCCAGCTGGACATCAGGGAAAACTTCCTGGCTGTTAGAGCAGTACGACAATGGAACCAATGACCTAGGGAGGTGGTGGGCTGTCTCACACTAGAGGGAGCTGGACAGCCATCTGTCAGGGATGCTTTAAGGTGGATTCCTGCACTGAGCAGGAAGTTGGATTGATGGCCTTATGGGCCCCTTCCAACTCTATCATTCTATGATTCTATGAGAAGGCACTGTGTGCCACTGGGGCGGCTTGTACCTCTGGTGATGATGGATCCAAGAGTATCCCCAGACCACAGACCTAATATGCAGATTGAAACGGAGTTAGCCTTTATATTGGGCAATTCTCCAAATTTTCCAATGCTGCTCTCAAAAAGCTGGGAAATCACCAAATGATAGGCAGTGTGTGTGTGTGTGTGTGCAGGAACCACCTGGTAATATGGGGAAGGAGGTGTGGCCACCTGGGGAACCTTGAAGAAGTTGGGATGGGAACTCCACAGCTCTCAGTTGTGGCCCTTCAGCCTGAGGCACAACTCCCTTGATTTGGAGGTTTTGTCCTTCTTGCCAGTCTTAGGGATACACATTCCACACTTTGTGCTCCTCTTCTGGGCCTGAAGAGGGTCCAAGTATTCAGAAGACACTGATATAGGAACGTAGCTCCGTACTCTAAGTCCCAGCTGTGCGTCACGATTTTGCTGTGGCCTCCCCTGGCATTTGTCCCCTGCACCTGGTATGCAGAGGTGTACAGCCTACACTGCTGCAGGGCACGGATGGTGAGGACGATTGAAGAACTTTCAAATTCCAATATGGACTGATGAGGGACACCAGAGGAATCCACTTGTGGGGTGGAGCTCTGCAAGCTTTCACCGGCCCAGCCCTCCCAGACCGGTCGGGCCAGCTGGCAGAGTCTTTGCCTTTGAACGGAGGCAGGAGGAGGAGAGCGGAGAATCATGGTGCTCCCCTCTCCCTTTCCTGTCACCACTGCTGTGCCACAACCTGCTGCCACCGTGCAACTGACCCTCCCTGCTGGGGTTGGCCCCTTGCAGAACGAGAGAATTGCCCAGGTGCAGAGGTGGGGACTTTTCCCCATTTTTTTTCCTTCGTAAATGCATTTACGGAAGGGGAAAAAGGGTTTCCAGATTTGGGGATGACCCCCCCCCCCTCATCTTGGCATGCAAAGGCAAGCTGAGCTGGGGTGTTGTGGGAATCTGCTGGGCCTTAGAGGAGCTGGATTTTCCCCTGATGGTCATCCCTAGAACTGACCTGATCCACTGCTCCTGGACTAACGTACTGAATGCCACCCAGTTGTCCATCAGATTCAGCTCTTCTCCAAATGCCAAGACTCAGTTCCCAACTCAATGAAACATATCAAACTATGTTGAAAATGGGCATTTTGAGAAAAAAAAATTATATATATATATATATATATATATATATATATAATTTATTTATTTATTGCATTTGTATACCGCCCCATAGCCTAAACTCTCTTAACCCATAAGATTAAAACACTTAAAAACAATATACAAAAATTAAAACTGCAAAAACATACAAGATACATTTAAAACCGTTATAACTTCAAAAGCTATAAGCCAAAAAAACAAAACAGACCCAGGCTCATCAGATATTGCTAAATGCCTGAGAGAAGAGGAAAGTCTTGACCTGGTGCTGAAAAGATAACAATGTTGCCACCAGGCAGGTCTCATCAGGAATGCATATATATGCATTTTTTAAATGCAGATTTAACCCCCCCCCCCCATATTAAAGGAAAAATGTGATGGGACGAAATTTGGGGAGAACACATGCCAAAATGACACTGACCGGAACGAGAGCCATCCATCCATCCCTAATATGTATGTACATATGTATTTTAAGACTATATAACCCATGCCATCAACCAAAAGTGGATTTCAGAGTGATATGCGTAAACATTTAAAACAGTACAACATTAAAATGCAAAGCAATACACAAGACAACTAAGAGGAATAAAACTATACAATCACCTGGAAATACAATATTCTATCATGCAAATAAAGAAGTTTCTAATGTCTGGGGCCAATAACCGCCGAATCTGGCTATTGAATTTGTCAGATCCCAATTTGGTAGTATCCAAGCTGGTAGCTTTATCCTGTGTCAATGATTCACACAAATTAATTATGCACCGGGTGAAGAAAGAAACAGGTGTGCAGAAAGTAGAGACTGTTTCCAATCTGTCCTCTGTCGGTTACCAAATCATCTTTTAATACTAAATTTATTTACTCAAAAATCCACCTGAGCCATAGGGTCTCATCCTGCTTCTCTTTGGCTCTACATCTGCTTTATAATTATTAAACAATAACAATAATTAGGGAAAGCGTTTTGCATTCCCAGATGTAATTAGCACCTCAGATCATCACACAAGACTGAAATGAGGCCAGATTTGTAAACTCGGGGCTGCAGATGGCCGTGGCTTGAAGGGGGCGGAGTCTCAACCATACAGCTGGAGAGCCGTGCGTGGTTGTCAAATGTTGGATTCATCATAGCGAAGCTCACTGCTGTTTCCTTCGTGCTGAAAAGCTCCTTTGCTCCGGCGGTAGACAGGAGCCGGAAGATGCGGAGGGAATGAGGTGGAAATTGAGTCCAAACAGGATCATGATGGGAGCGTTTAATGAATCCAAAAGCCAAGGAGCACAGCTTCCCCTAAGGCACGGTGTTCTGCTGGCAAAGTTCTGCGCCTTTTCTCTGATGTGTTTTGATGCTTTGCAAACATGTAATGGGTAATTATTGAGACTGAGCAAGAGCAAGCCATGGGCTGGAACTGAGGCGTCAGGGGAGAGGGCGACATTGTACCAAATCTGTACAGGAACTGAGGCATCCCGGTGGGGAGGGAGGGCTGAACACATAGATGGAGGGGGCCTAAAACCTGCAGTTTTCCACTGGTTCCATTAACAGCAGGTAATCAAGAGGCCTCCAGGGTAGAAGTCAAATATGGTGCATTGGCTCTGACACATCATATTGGAAGGGGGGGGGGTCTGCGGCTGGTATTTACAGTCCACTGCTGGAACTTGAGAAAGCTCCCCCTGTTTCTTTGTGCCCTCAAGCATACCAAGGTAACCCAGTTGTTGCTGTGAAATCTGTGAACTTGTTAACAATCTGACAATTGCATCCCCCACCCTGCAGCCTCATTCATTCATTCATTCATTCATTCATTCATTCATTCAAAGCTCTCTGAAGAGGGAATTTCACCAGGAACTAATTGCATACAAATGACACTGGCTGAAATTCCCTTTTCTCGCCAACTGTTAAAGTTACATGAGCCCTGTCCTCGTTTTCATAGGGTCAGCCTAATCCTGCCTCTTATATACCGCTTTCATACCACTTTCATAGTGCTATATTTGTTGAGGAAAATTCCATATCTAAGTGGATTGGCTGAAAGTTTTAGAGGCCTGAAGGACAGATCAGCCAGCTGCAGGCAATAAGGTTGAGAGTTTTTTATGTACAGAACTGGAAAGGTCATCCTGATTATTGCAAAGTACCAGAAATGATAAGATGATTAAGATGGGCTGGGCTGATGTCTAAATGTATAAAAGTGAGCCTTAGTTTAATGGCTACTGTGGGTGTCGGGCGTGTGTATTTGGACGTGGAGAGAATTGTGGAAGGACTGTACATATATCTGGATGGAAACTGTTGTGCTGCTATATATATTGGACCATGAGTAAAACAACTTGTCTTATACACAAGATTTGGTGTGTGAGTATTTCTTCAGCTCCTGGGTTGCTACTGGACTGATTGCTAATACAAATGCTCGCAGCGTTTGCCCTCTCTTGCTTCCCCTCCTCAACAATATTCTGTGTGGTGAAGTTGAGGCCCTAGTGTAGAAACAGGGTGCGTGGATTTATTTTCTTAATATCGTGTTCAGTCACCTTTTATGGTTCTGTAGTTTCTCTTTCACCATCCCCAGTTCTCTGGTCCACTTCTCTTTCATCCAGTTGCTTTTGAGAATCACAGCTCATCCACTGATGGCAGGGCAGGGCAGGTCGCCAGCCATGGTGTCTTCTGGTGTAACAGATTTATTCTTTTTTTCTGTGGAAAAGTGGCATTTCTACTCAGGGTTGGTTAGGAGAGGAGGAGGAGGAAAATGGTGAGGGTGACTGAGGAGGTAAAGACAGTGGCCCCAAATCCTGGTGGCAGTGAATGGGGAAAGAGTCAGCTGCAGACAAACTCTCCTCTCGGCAGGGATTTGGGAGGCAGTGGAAGCCCAGCCAACTTCATGGTCATGGCTCTTTTGGGGATGTGATGCAGGTGGAAAACTACTACTGCTGCCAGAGGTCACTGCAGTGATGATGGAGGGAGCTGGTGGGTCATTCAGCGGTAACAATTGCAGGGAGAACCACCACAGCACCTGGAGAGCACTACAGAATGAGTAGGAATGAGTTCTGGGCACCACACTTCAAGAAGGATGCAGACAAGCTGGAGCGTGGTCAGAGCAGGGCAACAAGGTTGATTAGGGGTCTGGAAACAATGCTCTATGAGGAGAGACTGAAAGAACTGGGCATGTTTAGCCTGGAGAAGAGAAGATTGAGGGGAGACGTGATAGCACTCTTCAAATACTTGAAAGGTTGTCACACAGAGGAGGGCCAGAATCTTTTCTTGATCAACCCAGAGTACAGGATACGGAATAATGGGCTCAAGTTGCAGGAAGCCAGATTCCAGATGGACATAATGAAAAATGTCCTGACTGTTCGAGCAGTATGGCAGTGGAACCAATGACCTAAGGAGGCGGTGGGCTCTCCCACGTTAGAGACCTTCAAGAGGCAGCTGGATAGCTATCTGTCAGGGATGCTTTAAGGTGGATTCCTGCATTGAGCAGGGAGTTGGACTCGATGGCCTTAGAGGCCCCTTCCAACTCTACTAGTCTATGATTCTATGAAAGCTGTGAGATTCTTCAGCTTCCTGGCACTTTTGGCAGCACCAGCAGCGTCAGCAGCAGGAATCATGGTGGAAGCTATAACATCCACCAGGGTTGGAAAGTGGTTGGTTGGTGGGTTGCATTGGGTCAGTGACTTGTGGGGAACAGGAAGAGCAGGATTTATTGGTGTAGGGCAGATCCTTATCTGCTGATGTCCTGCCTTGATCGACCACTGGCCATAGTTGCATGCAACCACATGGAAGGCAATATGGAATTACTAGCAAAGAAGAGGGCCAAATTGGGAAGTGCTTTCACTTGTGGAAAAATGCTACTTTTAGGCAGGGGTGGCTGAGATGACCTTGGAGGTCTCTTCTGCCTTGACATTCGGCAATTCTAATGCAAGGAATTTCTCATGAAACCAAATGCTAGTTTAAGAATAGGCTTACCATAATTGAGGTCAATATAATTGTACGTCACCCGCTTTACTGCCAATCGATTCCAGCTGTAGATAACGAGGGGCATCTGAAATTATGGAATGTGGCCAAAGAAAGAAAGACTTTATTGAGACAGAAAAAAAGAATGCATTATCCTCAATCAAGTCTAAATTGATCTCCAGATGTTTGGGGGGAATGAAGGAAAAGTACCATGAAATAGGCCTATTCAGTTAGGAATAGATTAGGGGTGTGCACGGACCCCCCGGATCGGATCGGGACCCGGATCGGGACCTCCAATTTTGTCCCGGACCGGTTCGGACAAAATCGGAGGCCCCCCGGACCGGATCGAGTCCGATCCCGACCCAAAAATCGTAAATTTTTGGATCGGCCGCCATTTTTTTCCCCATAGACTTGCATTGCAATGCAAGTCTATGAGGAAAAAATGGCGGCGGGTGGGTAAGGGGGGGCCTAACTCCCTCCCCCCCCCGGGGCCGTCCGCTGTGGACGGCCCCGGCAGGTAAACCCCCTCCCCCGCGCTCCCTACCCCCCCTGGGGCCGCCCGCTTCCATCCGCTGGCGCCCGCGGGCGCCAGCGGATAGAAGCGGACGGCTCCGGGGGGGGGGGGGTAAGCCCCCTTCCCCGCCACTTACCTTCTCGGCCGTCCGGCGCCGGCGGCTACTACCAGCGGGCTCCGCGGCCTACTCTCGAGTAGCGCGCCGGGTGATGACATCACCCGGCGCGCCACCCTGGAGCAGGCCGCGGAGCCTGCTGGTAGTAGTAGGCGCCGGCGCCGGACGGGAGCCGCCGGGCCGGGCAGGTAAGGGCCCCCCTCCCCCCTCCCCCCTCCGCGCGCCCCCTCCTCCCCTCCACGCACCCCCTCCTTACCTTTCCGGCCCGGCGGCTCCCGTCCGGCGCCGGCGCCTACTACTTCCAGCAGGCTCCGCGGCCTACTCTAGAGTAGCGCGCCGGGTGATGACATCACCCGGCACGCCATCCTAGAGCAGGCCGCGGAGCCTGCTGGGAGTAGTAGGCGCCGGCGCCGGACGGGAGCCGCCGGGCCGGAAAGGTAAGGGCCCCCCTCCCCCCTCCGCGCGCCCCCTCCTCCCCTCCACGCACCCCCTCCTTACCTTTCCGGCCCGGCGGCTCCCGTCCGGCGCCGGCGCCTACTACTTCCAGCAGGCTCCGCGGCCTACTCTAGAGTAGCGCGCCGGGTGATGACATCACCCGGCGCGCCATCCTAGAGCAGGCCGCGGAGCCTGCTGGGAGTAGTAGGCGCCGGCGCCGGACGGGAGCCGCCGGGCCGGAAAGGTAAGGGCCCCCCTCCCCCCTCCGCGCGCCCCCTCCTCCCCTCCACGCACCCCCTCCTTACCTTTCCGGCCCGGCGGCTCCCGTCCGGCGCCGGCGCCTACTACTTCCAGCAGGCTCCGCGGCCTGCTCTAGAGTAGCGCGCCGGGTGATGACATCACCCGGCGCGCCATCCTAGAGCAGGCCGCGGAGCCTGCTGGGAGTAGTAGGCGCCAGCGCCGGACGGGAGCCGCCGGGCCGGGCAGGTAAGGGCCCCCCTCCCCCCTCCCCCCTCCGCGCGCCCCCTCCTCCCCTCCACGCACCCCCTCCTTACCTTTCCGGCCCGGCGGCTCCCATCCGGCGCCGGCGCCTACTACTTCCAGCAGGCTCCGCGGCCTGCTCTAGAGTAGCGCGCCGGGTGATGACATCACCCGGCGCGCCATCCTAGAGCAGGCCGCGGAGCCTGCTGGGAGTAGTAGGCGCCGGCGCCGGACGGGAGCCGCCGGGCCGGAAAGGTAAGGGCCCCCCTCCCCCCTCCGCGCGCCCCCTCCTCCCCTCCACGCACCCCCTCCTTACCTTCCCGGCCCGGTGGCTCCCGTCCGGCGCCGGCGCCTACTACTACCAGCAGGCTCCGCGGCCTGCTCTAGAGTAGCGCGCCGGGTGATGACATCACCCGGCGCGCCACCCTAGAGCAGGCCGCGGAGCCTGCTAGTAGTAGTAGGCGCCGGCGCCGGACGGGAGCCACCGGGCCGAGAAGGTAAGTGCCCCCCTCCTCCCCCCCCCCGCTGTCCACTTTCATCGGCGGGCGCCCGCTGGCGCCCGCCAATGGAAGCGGCGGTGGGCGCCAGTGGGCGCCCGCCGATCCGCCGATCCGCCGAACCGGTTCGGAGCTTTTTCGGACCGGTTCGGATTGGATCGGCCGATCCAGCTGCGGGATCGGAAATCGGATAATTTATCCGATTTCCCACTGGACCGGACTCGGATCGTGGATCGGGTCCGATCCAGTGCACATCCCTAGAATAGATGGATTTCATTGGATTTACAGAATACATCCATTACCCAGATGAAATCTGATTGAAATGAGCAGGATGCAGGCTCATGGCAGGGTCCGTTTCAAGAGCTTTTTCATAGTAAGCCTACATATCCCTAAAACAGGTAAAGGTTCCAACCACATGGAAAATGACGACAAATGAACAGGGGCATTTATCAATCTGTGGGCCAGTTGCCAGAATTGTGTGTGTGTGTGTGTGTGTGTGTGGTTATCTTTTCATCGCCAGGTCAAAACTTTTATTTTCTCCCAGGCATTTTAACAGCTTAAGTTGAGGTGTTAACTGACTTTGCGGCCAGGCTTAAAAGTTTAAAATGTTTTAAATATCAGGTGTTTTTATGTTTTATGGTTTTAAATTTTCTATATTGACTTTTCAATGTTCAACCTTTTAATTTTTGTAAACCGCCCAGAGAGCTTCGGCTATGGGGCGGTACATAAATGTAATAAATAATAATAATTTATCCTTGTTGCAAGACTTTTGCCATTTTATTTTATTTAGCAGGATGAAAGTCAGAGTAAAATGTTTTCACCCCATGCTTAAAACTGAGCAAAGATAGCACCGGTGTCTCCTCCTGCCACTGAGAAGGCCCTGTCCCGGGCTCCCACCAACCTGGCCTGTCTTGATGGTGGGACACTTTTGGTGGTGGCCCCTGAAGGGGATACCAAAAGATGGGTGGGTTCATTCTGGGGGCAGAGAGGCAGAATTGCAAATACCTGGTCTCCAAACTGTTTTGGCCTTTAGCTTTTCAGGCTCAGTGCGTAATTTCACAGGCAGCTGCATCCAAGTGTGGAGGGATTCTGCCATTCCTTGTTTCCCACTCTTTCCACAGGAGGCAGGCTGGGAGAGTGACGGAGTGACAGAAAGATGCGGGAACGCTGGGATTGCTCTCATATCTGCTTTCTGTAGCGGGGGAGGGGGCTCGGCTCCCACTTCCCTCTCACTGTATGAGTTGCAGCTGCACTTCCTGGCATGTCACATCCAGTGTTCAACTCAGTAAGGATTTCCCCCACAATTTGGAAAAACCAGTGCCCCATTTCTCCGCCTCCTCCTCCTCAGGATCTTCATATGCCACCTGCTGGATTGTCTCATGAGCGGTACAGAAGGGCTCTTTCCTTTCTGCTTGGCTCTGGACCCCCCTCTGCAACCTGTTTTCTAGGCCAAGGCAGGAGTGGGCCATGGGCAGCTGTCTGTGGTGAGCCATGAACTGCGGACAAAAGGAATGAAGACGAAGGCAGAACCAAGGGCCAAACCAAAGAGTTCAGGAACATACCAGGTCTCAGGAAGATCTTGTTGCTCAAACAAGGGCCAACAGGGACAGGAAGCCCTCTTATGCTCCTTTCTGTCCAGGAGGCTCCAATGACCAGGTCAGTCCAGGCCCTGGCTCTTTGACACGGCCTAATCAGATGCTGAACCATGCAGTTCTGTGGCTCTCCACATGGGGCAGCCATGCAGAAAACCAAAGTCTTCTCCTGGTTTGCACCCCTTCCTAGAGTTGGAAGACCTAAAGATGGTAGTGCACGCGCTGGTGACTTTGATACTTGACTTCTGCAATGCGCTGTACATAGGGCTACCTCTGTGCCTCGTCCAGAAACTTCAACTGGTACAAAATATGGCAGCCAGGTTGGTCACTGGTACACCTAGGGGTGACCATATCACACCAGTTTTAAAATCACTCCACTGGCTTCCAATTAGTTTCCGGGCGAAGTACAAAGTGTTGGTCATTACCTTTAAAGCACTACATGGTTTGGGTCCAGGTTACCTGCGGGATCGCCTTCTCCCATACAATCTGCCCTGCACTCTCAGGTCATCTGGGAAGAATTTGCTACAGTTGGCCAAAACCAGGCTAACAACTGTTACCCAGAGGACCTTCTCTTCTGCCGCTCCCAGACTGTGGAATGACCTGTTGGAGGAGATTCGTCAACTTAACAGTCTTTTTGACTTTAAGAAAGCCATAAAAACTGATCTCTTCCGGCAGGCCTACCCAGTCTAATTTTAAGAATTTTAGCTGTATTTTAATGATGTATAAATTTTATATGTTTTATTCAGTTTTATGTATTTTATGTCATTTGTATCAATGTTGTTCCTTGCCTTGATCCTGAGGGAGAAGTGGGTAATAAATAAATATATTATTATTATTATTATTATTATTATTATTATTATTATGAGGCCCAGCAGCTCCTGTCACCAAAGGAGCACCCAACATCTTGCAGCAATCTGAGTCCTACTTTGCACGTTTATTTATTGATTTAGTACATTTATATACTGCTCGCCATATTTAAACAGTAGATTTATTAAACAATTACTCTTAAGTTCCTTAAGCCCCAAGCTCACAAAACACATGGACACTACATTCAGGTTGGCGTAGAGTCATTTCCCACGCATTTGAAGTGCTTGTCAAGGTAAACCGCATCCTAGGCATCACAGCCTCTGTAGGTGTCTCCTGAGGAACACATCCTCAGAGCTGTAAACCGTAATTATATTATATATAAACAGCTATGCATTTGAATAGAATGCCCACACAGGTTTATGCTCTCTGGTGGTATTCGACTCGCTAAACTGCATCAAGGATTTTAAATCAGCTCTTTTTTTAAAAAAAGGAATGGA
Organism: Anniella stebbinsi; assembly: GCA_029215795.1. NCBI lineage: Eukaryota > Metazoa > Chordata > Lepidosauria > Squamata > Anniellidae > Anniella > Anniella stebbinsi. The sequence continues at coordinate 370,895,132 of JARDYH010000001.1, forward strand.
TTGTCTCACTTGTGGCATTGTTGATTAAAAATCATGTGCTTTATTGCCTCTAGTTTGCTGTAACTCTGTTTCTCTCCTCATTAGGTGCTTGTTTTAAGACAGTTGGCCACAGAAAGGCAATATATTCTAATCCCCATGGCTAAAAAGAGGGAAAAGTCAATAAATAACCATCTCAAGTATTTCCTAAAGTAATGTTCTATCTGACACTCTTTTCTCTAGGAGGGTTTCCTTTAATTTCAGAGGTTTGTAAGACACAATCAAGTGTAGATTTTGGTATGGATGAATATGCTTAGCTTTCTCAATCTCTATGTCCCGTCCCCCCCCCATTTTAAATTTATTCTTTCCCATTTTCAGGTTTTTTTTTTAAAGCTTCCAGGAGAGGTTGAACATATTCTGGGTGCTCACTTCTCATAATACATTCATAATTTTGCCTAGCATATGCATTTTTGCAAACAATCCTCCCTAACACAATGCATATTACTGCTATTGTCACTAATATATATATATATACACACACACACACACACACATTTGCTGTGCACTCACCTTTTTTTTTTTGGATAGGAGAATTTCATTACAAAATTTGAAGATTTGCAAATTTTCAAGGATAACTGAAATTAGGTAAGTTCATGTTATAAATGAAAACTGAATGAATTTCTCTCCCACTTGGGGTAGTGGGAACTCCACTGAGTTTATTTTATGGATGTATCCAATTTGCACCTTCTGAGGTTTTCAAGTGAGTTGAAACAGAGCTGTATTCTGAAATCCACATTTTTGTGAGCTTTCTTATTCAGCTCATGTCAGGAGAAATGAGCAAAAAGGTGTTCATATTAGGGAAAAGTGTGCAGAAAATGGATATATTTGAGAAAATTGTGCATAAAACTTAATTCCAGCCATGATAAAGTACTTGGGGGGGGGGAAATGCACAATTTTAAAATGCACATAGAAATGAGTACTTTAGGGAAAATGTGCAAAATAAAAAAGGCATGGATTTCTATAGATATGTTTGAAAATTGAATTGGACAGAATGAGCTTGACTTTTAAAAATACCCACAGCTGTCTCAGTAAGACTGATGTTGACAGAATCATCCACCCTCTCTCTCTCTGTCTCTCTCTCTCTGCCTCCAGGGACTGTATGCAAAATATGAGCGACTGTTTTTCTTATGGACAGTCTATCAGCCACATTAGTAGCTGAGAGCTTAACTTTGCTAATCTTTCTATTCCCTACCTTTCCCCTGCAAATAAAGGAACCTTCATGCAGCAGTTGATGATCCAGTTTTCTTTAGAATAACAGCCAATAACATGCTATAACCTGCCTGGACTCAAACCATGACATCTTCACAAACACCTGCTGGCCTTCCAACCTCACAGGTCTAGCAGTCTTCAATCTTTCTAGGAACTAGGAATGGGCAAACAACTGATGTTCACATTCATCCAGATTCTCTGAGCATTAACTTGATGTTAGTCTTTCCTCAGTTTCTATGAGCAATTGCGATCTCTGCTCATTTTCCATGAACAGGAAAATTGAATGTGGTCGAATAGGGAAGTAGCGCGAGATAATGCATGTATTTTCCCAGGGGAGACAATCTGGGGAAATTACACTTACAAGAAAGGTGGAGAGCAGAGTCAAGTCCAGCTATGAAGGATGTCAAGGCAGGGTCTATCAGGACCCTGGGCAAATTTGTGCTGGCTGGAGCTCATTCAGAAAGAGCGGCAACTTGCAGAGATCTCTATGAAGGCTGGCTGTCAATCCCACATTCTCTCAGGACCTGTCTGTCTCATAAATGCCTAATTCTGCAGCCACGGGCTCATCTGAGGGTTGTGCGGATTGCAGGATGGGGGGCAGGGAATGCCCCTTGGGACAAAGAGACTGGTAAAGTGACATCCTCTAGCCTGGAAGGTGCCAGGGTAAGAGATAATGGGTCACTGGATGATGATCCCTTCATCTCAGGCTCTTTCTCTGAGCCTCTCTCTCTCTCTCTGTGTGTGTGTGTGTGTGTGGTGCAGATCAAGGCCAGAGAAGATGAGACCAGCCAGGAGAGCAGAGTGCAGCAGCAGCAGCAGCAGCAGCCCCTCCTTCCCAGCCAATGTGTAATCATTTGAATGTCTACAATGAGCCTACATGGGGGGGGGGGAACCTCTGTCTTCAACCCAACCTGTCAGAGCATCAAACTCTGTGCTCCATCAAGTAATCTGAGCGACAGGCAAGGATGCAAGATGTGGGAGAGGCAGCTGGATCACGTATGGGACTAGAGTTAGTTTCAGGACCTTGGACAGCAATCATGGAGCAAGAGAACTGAACAATTTACTCCTGCAGCCTGGGAGCAATGGGCAAGGGCTTGTAGGCTGAATTCAGACAACACATTAAGCAACTGAAGGGGGGGGGGGACAATCGTCAGTTGTGTTGCTTATTGTGTTGTGTGGAGGGTAACACGCCACTCACAAACTACTGATGGTATGCTATTCCGCCCAAATAAGCAACTGAGAGAAACAACCGGCTTGCAAGTTGTTTAGCTCAAAGCCAGTTGTTTAAAGTGTTGTGTGGAAGGGTGAGTGTGTTAATGGCATCTGGTGAGTGGGTTAAAACACAAGCCCATAGAGGCAGGTGGCAAGAGCGACCAAAGCAGCGGCTGCCACTCTCCTACAACTGGTGCAACTTGCAGAGGTTGCTAGGACAGAACTAGAAGGACTGAGGGAGGAGGGAGGGTGGGGAGAGGGCAGGGGCTGTTTCAGCCAAATGCCGGGTTGACTATTCATCCACTCAACGCCAGCCCCAACCACCCACAGTTGTGTAGGAATATGTTGTGTGGGGAGTACCCACAAAATAACTAACTGTGAGTTGGTACTCAACCCACCATTGACTAATGTGTTGTCCGAATGCAGCCATAGTCAGGCCAGGGGAGTCATCCTGGAGGCCCCCTGCCCAACCCTCAGGTGCTGTGTCTGGCTGTTATAGGGTCAACAGCCTTTTACTTCAGGTGTTGAGTTCTCCTGGGGAGTGAAGGTTGGAAGAGGGAGGAGCCAGTTCAGGACTGCTCTTCAGGGTCCTCCTCTTCCCTAGATGAGCCCAAGATCCACTCATCAGAGTTGGGGGCAGTGGCACCTCCTGGGGGTCATGTGGATGGGACCTGGGGTCCAAAGCAGTGGCCCCAGCCTAGATGGACCAGGGACCGCCTTGGGTGCCTTCCCAGAGTCACCGGATGCTTCAGTCTCTGAGGGCTCCCAGTCCTGGGCTGTGACACCAGATGGACTAGGGCTCTGAGTCTGCATAAGGCATATTCAGAACATGTGGAGGTTGGAAGCACAATCCCAGCATTTGATCCCACATTTATGGTATCTGTACAGCACACCTGAGTAGCAGGTTTCAACTACACAGATGAGGCTCCAGGTCAATGTGTTGTCCATCCTTATCCTGTGACTCACAGAAGCAAGAAGAACAGAACTTTTCCATGCACCCATTTTCCATGTGTTTCAGCAATGGGATCAGATCTCTCTTCCACTACTTAATCCTTCCAAATCACTCGCCCAGCATGCAAACAGAGGTAATGCATCTATTTTGGTTCCTGAGAGGACTTCACATGGAAATTGTACCTCCTCTGTTTGGTGTATCATCAAGGAGCTCAGCAGGCATCAGAATCATTTCTATTATTTCTCTCCCCCCACCCTTCCTTCTCTCTTCCAAATTGTTGGCTGTGACATTAAAATGGATTTATTACCTTCTGAATCCAGCTTGTGTGCATCCCCTTATCCACCATTAAGATTGGACCCTGGCGCTTCTAATGATTTTCTTTTTTCCACAGGGGCTCACTGGAAGCTTTTATGATGCCTCATCTATTTTAATTTAATCCCGTTCTTCTTGTTGCAATTGTGAGGGCTTTGATTAGCCTACTTCCTTCCCACCTCCTCAACCACACTGAAATAGTTTGCATTTGCAGCTAAAATTAACGTATTTCCCATTCCAAAGTGGATGTGAGATGTTGAGACTCCCCTCCCGCCACTCAACCGTTAAAGAAACCCTCTATTTGTAGCGATACATGTTGTTTCTTGCTATATCCGCCCTTTAATCTACAGGCGTCTCTGTGCAGATAAATTCCTACCTCATATCAGGATATTATACCACAATCACAGGAAAGACAACAGCCTCATTTCCTAATTCATCATGGGCCAATTGCAGCTGAGTAGCAGAGAACAGAAAGGCACGTCTCAGCAGGATTGGGGCCAAATCCATGTCTCAGATGGTTCTTTTTTAAATAAATAAATAAATATTTTAATAACAAATTTAAAAATACAAATATTCAATAACAATAAAACAATGATAATTAATTTGTTTCTTGCTTTACCTGGGATCCATTTTTTCCGTGGTTCTTTTTCTAGAATTAGATCTGTCCATTAGCCTGTTGTTAATTAAGGGGACATATCTCTCAAGGTGTCACTGAGATTCTCAGGCAAGTTGTTTTTCTTTCTGCCTCACCAGTTTGTATTCCTGGAAATGAGTGTTTTGTGACTGGCCGAGCCCACCCTCATGGCAGCTATTTTGTGAGAGCACCCACAACACTCTCAAAATTCCAAATGTGCCCATTCATTGGAGATCCCCCCAGCATATATTTTCACATACAAGAGTCCACTCCTCTGTGTGTGTGTGTGTGTGTGTGTGTGTGAGAGAGAGAGAGAGAGAGAGAGAGAGGGCCTATCTACACAGTACCTTGGAACGTTTTAAATTGTATTTTAAAACGTTCCAAATAGGTGAGTTCTAAAATGTCTTAGGCCACATTAATGAGTACTCACGTTACAGGAGAAAAAATCTTCAGTCTTCAAAGCAGTGTAGGAAGTCTCACACACTCTTCCGTCCTCTCTTTCTCTTTTGTTTTTACAATGAGTTTAGGGCAAAGAATTGTGGGAGTTGTAGTTCAGTCACCCACTTCCTCCTTAGTTCTCCTTTCATTCATTAGCTTTCAATGAGTATAGGGCTAGGCATTGTGGGTGTTGTAGTTCACTCACCCACTTCCTCTTTCTTCCCCACCAATCAACTGCTAAGCATTTGGGCGCCGGTCAATGAAGCACTGCCCCCACGAATCACAAACGGTAAGGAAGGACACATTATTTTACTTAAAATGATTTATTAAAAATAAAAACTGTTGTATATTGCTGAAGTGAGTTTTAAAAAACCTCAGGTATACATCGTTAAAGGGAGTGTGTCATGTGGCCCAAAGAGTTTTCATAACCCTTATGAAATGTTACAAACCTAGTGTGTAGATCGGCCCTAAGAGTGTGTGATGTTCTAGCCTGCTACATGACTGATCTTGCCAAGGCTGCACTCTAGATTCATCATAGGGAGCATGGTGCACTTCCTGAGTCCTGCCAGCTTAGGCTGAGCCAACCCTTTTGCTTGCAAAGTGCCTGCAGACTTTGCTCTCCAAAGAGCACTGAAGCTAGATAAGATCATGGTGGTGACTGCAGGATGCACATTTAGAGATTAGCCAGTGCTTGTGGAATCCCCGGCTCTCCCTCCCTAATGAAAGCCTGGAGATAAAACACACACACACACACACTCTCCCTCCCTGCTCTGTTTCTCTATTTAGATCCATGTATGTGAGTCAAGATAACCTCTATCCTGTTATCAGCTCCCTTCTCTACAATGCGGAGCTGCAGCCCTTGCAATTAACATTGATCGCCATCAGAGATGAGCGGGAGAAGGCAAGTCTCACACCCCCACCTTGCAGGGGGAGGGGCGCGTGACGCTAGAGGAAGCCTCAATGAGGACAGGAAGGCAGGGAATAAAAATCACAGCAAAATAAAAGTTCTGAGGGCCTTAAAGCGAAATTCTGGGGCCTGCTTGAATGATGCAAAAATATACAGATCTTTGAAATGACTGTGTTATTGACTTTGCTTAGTAATCATAGCATCAGCGAAGCCCTGAAGGATTGGCCCTGAAGAGTGGATATCTGGTTAAGCCCCGCTGGATTCAGAGGTTTCTCTGGATGCTGCCTGCAATGCATCCTAGCCCACCTTTAAGCCATGAAAGCTAGACAAGGGAGGGATTATGAAATGGAAGCTGCCATGCATGGCGGGTTTACAGGGATATGCAAATCAAGCTTATTGAAGTTCTCTAGATTCCAGCTCGAAACTCATTCTGACTTGAGTCCATATCAGGTTTGCATGCTTTGTTTTTCATAGAATCATAGAATAGGAGAGTTGGAAGGGGCCTATACGGGCATCGTGTCCAATCCCCTGCTCCATGCCCTTAAATCCACCTTAAAGCATCCCTGACAGATGGCTGTCCAGCTGCCTCTTGAAGGCCTCTAGTGTGGGAGAGCCCACCACCTCCCTAGGCCATTGGTTCCATTGTCATACTGCAATAACAGTCAGGCAGTTTTTCCTGATGTCCAGCTGGAATCTGGCTTCCTGTAATTTGAGCCCTGAGATACCCTGCTCATTACTTCCCCCCAGTGTGAGAATGTACCACTGATGAGCACTCATTGAGTCTGATGCTGTAGCCAACTGTGGATCCACCTAATAGTTGTTCCATCTAGCCCACTTTTAGCTAGGTTGTGAATCAGAATGTCATGGGGCATTTTGTCAAAACCTTTGCTGAAGTCAAGATATAGTATATATTTACTTTTCCCATGAAAATCCATGCTTATTTTTGTGCATATTTCCCCAAATGTACACATCAATTGAGTGCATTTTTTTGGACATGCATTCATTTTTGAAATATTGTTGAAGGCAATTTTTTCTTGGTCTGCGAATCCCATTGCAAGGTCTGAAATATATGGACTTCAACCATATTGTGTCTGAGTCCATGTTCAATCTGAAAGGTGGGTAAAATCCTGATCAAAACCAAACTGAAACAAATTCTTCATACAACCCGACTTACATCCAACTAGTGGCTGTCCTGTCACAGGACATGCATAGTGCTGATCTGGCTGGCTGTCACCAACTTTGTGGTGGGAGGTACAGAAACAGATCCACGAACCCACAGGTCAGAGAACTGCTGCCTTCAGTGGAAGGCTGCCAGAATCACGATATGGAACAGCCTTCCCCAACCTGGTGACCTCCAGATATTTTGGATGACACAATGGTTAGGGGTTTGGGGAATTGTAATCCATCAGGTTGTGGAAGGTTGATGTGGAGCAATCCTTAGGCAATACGGGTTTCCTCGAGAATGAAGGTATCCTTCACCCAGCCTTACTATTGGCTCCCTTTACCTGGAAGACCCTGTAGAGACATCCTGGGCAGGCTGAGACTGTGCAAACAGGGCTGGCTTGCCCATGAAGCAGGGTGAAGCACCCACATCAGGTGACAGAGCAGGAGCTATGAATGGCGCTGCTGTGTGCCCCTGCCAGGAGGGCTCGCCACTGCAGCCTTCTGCAGATGCTCTGGAGAGCGTCACCAGATGCTTTCCCACCATCGCATTTGCTGCAGAAAGAGAGTGGCCAGCAGGGCTCTCTAGAAGAGCCACTCACTCGCTTCTTCCTTGATCACGTATGGCTGGACGAAGTGGCTGTAAAGCTCTCATGAGGCCCCGCATGGTCTTGTGAGACCTCCAGGGCCACTTGTTCTGCTCCCAAAGCTTAGGTAAAGGCAAGAGGGCCAAGGGTGGGTTGGGGGTGGCACATCTCCTCTCTCTCTCTCTCTCTTGCCTCAGGCAGTGAGAAACCATGCACTGGGCCTGTGCGCTCAGGATTCCGGTTTCTTTTTTGATCGTGGCTCCTTGGGCTGTGATTTGCATCACTGCAGGTATCTGTTTGTTCAGAGAAAATGTAACAAATCTGCCCCTTCTCCTCTTCCCCACCAGAGAGGCAAAATGATTCATTTTGCCAGCCGTAATTATGGCCCCGTACATCAAGTTCAAAAGGATGTGGTTTCTGCACTGTGCAGCCAACATCAATAGCTGAAAAGAGGGAGACCTTTCATGGTAGTCCCAACTTCCCTCCCCCCATTCCCAACAAGGGCTGTTTGTTTGCAAGTTGATCATGAGATCCCAGAGGCAAATCTGCCCTGGTGGAACAGGGGGTTGCCTTTCCTTTTCCACCTCCTTGGTGCTGACTTTCTTGGTGGAAGGAAGAATGTACCTCTGGTTCACCTGCACAGGAGTACTTTTGAGGTCATTCCTGCACAGGGAAATGCTATATGCAGAAAATGTTCTATTCTACTGCAGTTAGCCAGGTGGCCCCTACAGATTTCACAAGGAAAATCCACAAGCAGGACTTGGAGGGATCTAGTCACTGGCTAGGAAAATCACACCTCCACCCTTTCATTTTCACCAGAATATGCCTGCCGTGAAGCCTGTGGCTGCAGGATTGTTCTGTGCTCCTGGCTCCAAATAGGAGCCTCCAGAGTGGGGCTGTCACTCAAGAAATCCTAATCAAATAATCACATGAATTTTATTCGCCTCATTGATTCAATTTGCATGTGCATCCAATATGAGTTAGAAAGCTGAAATTCCTGAGTGGAGATTCCTTTGGAGTAAACGCCACCGTAATTATCAGGACATACCACTGAAGATTACTCAGAAAAAAGTCCCACTGATTTCAAAGTGCAGGCACTTATGCACACCCCAAGGCCCACATACAACCCACATCATGATCACACCCACCAACACCCCCACCCCCACACCCACACACCAACCATCTGGGGATCGAAGTCATTTTTAAAATAGGTCAGTGGGGAGCCTGGCTTGGGAAAAATGTCGGGATTTCTTCAAATGCAGTGACAGCTCAAAGGGAAATCCGCACCAGAGAACAGTCCCTTTCTTCCATATTCCCCCACCCCATCTGTAGTGGAAATGCGGAAGACCATTGTATTTCAATGAGTTAGTGTTGCACCAGTTCTCCTGGCCATGTCTGGAGTGCTGCATGGGCCTACAGATAGAGTTGGATGCTTCTTCCTTTGTTCCCAGAGAATAACTTGTTGGTGCTGTATTCAACAGAATGTAGATAAACCTCTGGCAGGACCTCAAGGTTAGCTACTTGTTGATCAAAGCGGCTGAGGATGCTGGGGCAGCAGCCTTCCCATTCTTAGTCTGATTGCTTCCCAGTTTGTTCCTGAGTTTCCTATGAAAACAAAACTCGTCAGTTTGTGAGAATTTTGGCTTTGCTTACAAAACATGGGGGCATGTCTTGTTCAAAGCCTCAACGATGGTAGTAAGTGCGAGCGCATGTCTGTCGAAACAGTTTGCCAATTGCCAAACACGTGCCTGCATTCGAGTTGCGCAAATTTCCCAGTTCTGTGTTTCATAAATTTCCTAATTTGTGCAAATTTCCCTGTAGACAGAATCAGCTCCACTTTAGTCTATGGAGGAAATTTGTGCAAGTTCAGGGAAAGTTGCGCAAATTTCACATTTGTTGGCTGCTCGATTCGTGCAATTTTCCCATTCGTGCAGCGCAAGCAGCAATTGTAAACCTGCACAGGAATTGCACACAAGATAAGCAGTTAGATGATCTTCAGAGGAGCCTAGCCATCTCAAACATTGCTATTTCATCCGTCCCCAGTGCGTGCAAATTTTTAGTTCAAAAATCCCCCCCCCCCCCCACTGGGTGGGATCAGGGCACAGCTTGATGCTTCAAAACTGGAGGGCCATGCTGGAACCAGCTCAGAAATGTGAGGGTTGGGGTGGATTCTGTGAGAACCTGCAGGATTGTGGACCAAGGCTGAGGGGTCTTGCTCTTCAGGCTGCGATACTTGGCGTTGCATGGTTTTACTTGTTGGTCAGTAACATACCGGTTATGTACAGGTCCCTCGAGGCCAGCCTCTCCTCTTCCAGTTCGGTTGATGAAGTGGCTATGCAGAAGTGTCATGGATGAGCAGGAATTTGAAACCAGAAGAGGACACTTAGGGCTCACCTATTCCTATGGGTATAGAGGGAGGGAAGGGGGGAGGATTGTGGACTTACCTGCTTCCGTGATCCTCCCCCACCATCTACAATGCCGTATGATGTCCCAGAGGGTCTTCACGGCTGCCATTTTTTTCCCAAAGAGGGAGAAAGAGCGTAACTGTGCTCCTCCACAAAAGGTAACACCCCCCGAACCCATTCCCCACCTCCCACCCCTGATGGGCAAGGACTACCCTTGCGCAGCTCCTTGCCCATTTTAAATGCCCCGGCTACATGGCCTAGGCTCTGCGGGACATCCCGGGACTGCAGAAAAATTGGGTTTTCCGCAGTTCCTTATATCCTGGGAAATGTCCCGTAATGTCCCGGTTTCTGTGCATCATTTGGATGCACAGGGATGATCCAGGGACCATCCAGGGATATAGGGCTGGTGTAGACATGCCCAGAGTCAAGTTTTCTGTGGCCTGGGTGTAACACAGCTGCTTCTAGTCCCTCAATATGTCCTCGCTGTTGCCTTGGCATATCTGCTATTCAGAATCTGAGAATGGGCATACAGGGGAGTCCAACAGTTCCTTCCAGGCGAGTCTGGAATGGAGGCACAAAAAGAGAGGCAAGCTCTGGGGCTTATGGAAATATTTGTTTTCTTTAATGATGCATTTCGGATAAAAATCCTCCCCCAGGAGCTAAAAAGTCCTCAGCTTTTTCTTTCGGTTGTCTCAGTTGAGAACTGAGCTTTCAGAGTCGCTCCGTAATCTTGCTGCTGAGTTTGGAATGGAGCCAGTCAGGAAGGTTTGGCAGAGCACAGGACAAAGCAGCAAATTCACTTCAATACACAACATGTGCGGGCATGTGCAGGCATGTGCGGGCATGTGCCAGCGTATGTACATGCATGTGCATTTGCAACTAGTCCAAAAGGAAGGAAATCAGCAAGGCAAATGCCTTTTGACCAGCGGTCAACTGACAGCCTGCTTTTGTCTTGCTACACTCTGCAAATCCGTAATCCTCTTCAGCAGTCCCTGACAAATAAAATAGAAATAAAGTAAAAAGGACTACATTGTAATTATGCCTTTTGGTTCACAGGGTTTGCAAAGTATGCCCCCTCCCCACGAGCAGAGAACTCCAGGCCTCCCGGAACATGTCATAATTCCTATTTAGCACCGGAGCCAAATAGCTCCACATTTTCCCGATGGCTGTCATCCAAAAAGGAGACAATTCTGGCTCACTGTTTGGGCAGCCCCGAAGTGGTCTGCGAGTGTCACTCGCCGGCTTTGTAATTGCATTACCGCTTGAAAGGCATCCAAGTCAGGGGCCTGGGAATACGGGATGCTTCATAAATCATTTCTGGGCCGCTTAGATTCAGATTCCGCGGCCCTGAGCTATAAAACCCAAAGCAAAAGCATGGGAATGCGTTCGTTCTCAATGCCAGGCACTAAACCCTTCGTCTTTTGTGTGACTGGGATTGTCTCAGTGCCCTTCACTTGCATCAGCCCTGCAGCCAAGTGGTGACCGGACATTGCAGGGTCACTGGGACACAAACAAGACTCATGGGGCTATTTGGATCCCAGGAGATGGATAAAAAACTCGAAATCACCAGATTTTTGTGCACGCAATGGGGCCCATAAGCTCAAGGCCTCCGTACCTGGACATCCGCCGTGGGTCTAGGCCAGGGCTGTTGAGCCGCATTCAGCCCGAGAGCCGAATTCCATTTCAGAGACGCTCTTGCAGGCCGCGTTCCAGTGATGGGCGGGGCCAAAGGCAAAAGGGGCGGGGCCAGATAGATGATAAATGCAAGCATATTGTAGCTTAAAGCTCTTACTGCTGATAACGAAGCATCAGGGCAGGCATTTCAGGCAGCTTTTGAAATGGGGAGGGGGATGCACAAAAGCTGTGAAACCACCAAATGATCAGGGGTCGGGGGAAAGGGTTGGGGGCAGGAGCAGGAGCAGGAGCAGGAGCAGGAGCAGGGGCAGGGGCTGTTTGGGGAATCCCACGAGGACCAGATTGGAGCCGCAGAAGGTCCTGAGGTTCTGCAGCTCCTTGTCTAGACTCTAGGGGCAGAGTTGGACAAGTGGTGGTCTTCTGGAGGCTTCAGCCTACATCTTCTTTCAGCTCTAGCTGGCATAGTAAGTGGCGAGGAATGATGGGGGCTGTAGGCCAAAGGATCTGGAAGGCCACAGATTGCCCACCCGTGCGGTTCCAATATGGTGGGCCAGGAGTTCCCCCCTTCTTCATAACCCCGAGTTCCTTTCTCGCTGAAGAACCGGAGGTGCCTTAATGCAGAATGGAGATTATTTTAGCATGGAAGATATTCTGCCCTCCAGAGTGGCTCCTGAAAAAGTTCATGGAAGCCAATTTTTGCCTTTCTGTTGGATGTTCAGTTTGAGGAATGATTTAGAGATACTGGTCCATGCATGTGTGTGAAGAATGGGACTTTATACATGCAAATATGCCCAACCCCATGTGACGCGTCCCATGTGGCACTCACAATGCTCGGTTGAACCTGGGACCTCCTGTATCCAAAGTCTGTGTTCTGCCACTCAGCTCGATTATGCAGCCAGTGTGAGTCAAGCGATGGAGGAAGGCCCTGGCTTCCATGGGAATTGTGGGTGGGAGGATGTTCATTTTGTGTGTCCACATTTGGTTTTCCTTGTGTTGGTTCTCCCCCGCCCCTCTGTGTGTGTGTGTGTGTGTGCTTCCTTTAACCAGTTGAGAATACTTCATTCTTGGTTCCTCCCTTCAAAATGCCATTGTTCTCCATCAACCCCCTGGTCAAATGAGGCCAATACTTCCATTTCTCTCCTCTAAGGGAGCTGGTCCAAGGACAGGACAGAAGGACTCAGCTCTTACACACCGAGGCTTATAATTGGGCCCCTTTCCCCCACTCCAGCATCAGTCACTCAATTTCCCTTTTTGCTTAGATGTCCCAAGAATTGGCCGATGTGCCAGTTGGCAGCCAACGGGGATTTGAGCGGTCTGGAAGAACCTTTTGTTGTTGTTGTGAGTGGCAACATTAAAGGGTCAATTCACAATTGATGCAGTTTCCCCGGGCACCTAACAAAGAGAAGGCATTCCTGAATGAAATGCCAAGTAGGGATGAGGACGCCTTCGATCCCGAAACGGCAGCTGTGCCCAAAATGTCAAGGATCTTGTCGGGGGTGCCATTATTTCTGGTCTGGGAGACCTTTTAAATACAATGGGAGTCATTTCATGACAGCCCTTGATACAAAAGAAGTCAACACGCAGGCAGTAAAAGGGAAACATATACAAGTCCAAATGGGGCATAAAACAGGATGGGGCCCAGTGCTGGTTCATGATGCCGTGACCCAGGGACCCATTTCTCACAAAAGATCCAAATTCAAAGGGTAGACAAGACATTTGGATCTGTCCAGGAGAGAATATTGAAACTGAATCAATTTTAAACATCACAACCTTTTCCATTGTGGATTTGTGGGAAAGTGTTATAAAACTGTTATACACAAGTGATAAACACATTAACCAGGCAGTCATCTCATGCTCTGAGGGCCTTTCTCATCTGTTCCTTCATGGGGAAAACACCTGGAGAATATTGAGGGAAACCAAGCAATGTGTATTAAGACATTACTATGTAACTGAACAATGTGTCTTAAGTCTTTACTATGCAATCCCTAGTCACCTCCAGACTTGATTATTGTAACCTGTTGGATACAGGACTTCCCTACAGGCTGTGCAAAATTTCTATTGACATCCAATTTTAAAAAGTGTGCCCTTTCCCCTATTGAATAAAGCATGAAAATGCATCATCATTATTATTATTATTATTATTATTATTATTATTAATTTTAAAAAGTGTGCATTTAAAACAAAAAAAACCACCCACATTTTAAAAATTCAATCACAAGTTTGGGAATGTGTAAACCTTTTCTGGAGGGGAAAAACGTATTCCATAAGAACACCAGAAGAGCCCTGATGCTGGATCAGACCAGGGTCCATCCAGACCAGCATTCCGTTCACATAGTGGCAACCAGCTGTCGACCAGGGAACTACAAGCCATACACGGTGCAACAGCACCCTCCCGCCCATGATCCCCAGCAACTGTTGCATATAGGCTTATATGCACCAGTTGTTCCTGTTCATGTTTTGGGTTTCAAATGGGGGCACATTCCGAGCAATTGTAAACTGAAATGAAATTCTCATCCATCCCTCATTGAAGACATGGGAAAGTGACACAAACGGGTGTAAGGCTGTGATTTGTCCACCCCATTTGACTCTAACAAAAACTATCTGCAAAAGGCCCCCCCTCCCTTTTCAACTGTGCCCTAGTAATAGTGCAATATTTTATCGGTTCTGGTGTCTTCCTAGTCTCCACGTTTTGTATGCATGCAACAAAACATATTGTTAACCGCTGTATACCGTAACTAATTATGCTGATTTTGGGCCCAGTGCTGTGCTTTAATTAGGAACTGTTTGCATTTTCACAGCCTCCCAGTGCCAAAAGTTTGCTTTCGTAATTAAAAGTAAAATGCAAACGAAGGGCCTTCTTTCTAGTGGTGTGCGAATTACGTTCTATGGAAGAAGGAAGAGATGGTGCAGGAGCGGAAAACTTCTGACCTCGGATTTGCTGGTGGCCCAAATGGCATCTCATTATACCGCAGTTTGTGATTTGCCCAAGCGGCAGGCAAGAGGGATGAACGATGCCCTCTTTTCCCTCATGGATGCCGAAATTCAGTGTGATGGAGAAATTATGGGAAATAAAGTAGGCTGACCATATTAAGAAGAGGACAGGGCTCATGTAACTTTAACAGTTGTAGAGAAAAGGGAATTTCAGCCAGTGTCATTTGTATGCAATTAGTCCCTGGTGAAATTCCCTCTTCATTACAACAGTTAAAGGTGCAGGCACTATACTAGAGTGACCCTATACAAAAGAAGGCAGGGCCCTTGCAATTTTAACTGTTGTGATGAAGAAGGAATTTCACCAGGTATGAATTGCATACAAATGACACTGGCTGAAATTCCCTTTTCTCTACTACTGTTAAAGTTACATGAGCCCTGTCCTCCTTTTCATATGGTCAGCCTAAATAAAGCATGCATGGGGTGCAAACCACCAAGAAATAATACCTAATCTTTGGCATCATGGACCAAAGTCTCTCTGAAAGGCTATATCTACCCATGAATCCATAGCATTGTTAATTGCCTCAATGGGAAACCCCCAAAGGGGGGAAACACACCACCCCTCCATGCCTTTGGTGGAATGTGGGGTGGGGGTTGTAGGGCTACATGGGTTAGTTTCGTTCACTGCCCAAGGCCATCACACATTCCCAAAGTCCATTTGATGTTCATCAGAAAGAGTTCTCCACATGTACAGAAGAACACGCTGAGAGTTCCTACACAAGAAGAGGGGCCCTGATTAGGCAAGGTCCCTCCTCACAAGTAGGAGCTCTCTACATGTGTGCACATGTACAGGTGGGAATGCTTTCTGGCAAATGTCAAAAGGAGACGTGTCAGAGCCGATCTACACTACTGCTTTAAAACGGTTTATAACAGTTTTAAACTGGTTAATAACCATTATTGACCGGTTTAAGACTGTTATAAACCATTTTAAAGCAGTAGTGTAGATCAGCTCTCAGTTCACAGCACCAGGAGTGGGCAGGGCTAAGGAAGCATGAAAGCTGTCAAGCTCAATTTCACTCAAACTGTCAGTTTTTCCACAGTGACATTTCTTCCATCCTGTTTCAGTCAGGTGTGTGTGTGAAATATGCACATTTTTAAATATGCCCCCCCTGAACATGAACATTTTGTGTGCACACATTTTCAAATGTACATATTTTAGCAAGGCACTGAATACATTTTCCCAAATATGCACTCTTTTGTTGTTGTTGCACGAACTGTTAATTTAAATATATCAAATTTATGCACTGCAAATTTTGGAAAAGTATGGATTTTGACATTGAACTGGGTTCCAGTTGGCTTTTTAGGTTTGGGAAATATGAACTGGTACATTTTCATTGAAAAGGGACCCAAACCAAACTCTCCCCTATCCTTGGCAGAGCTGGGCTGCAGAGTCCTGCATGCTCATTCAATGCATGGAGTGAGTCATGTGCACCTTCTTGAGAGTCCCATGTAGGATGCTATGAACTTTCCAAAGAAGAGTGGGGTATTAATATATACACCAAGTCCTGGAATTATTTAAGCATCTCAGGCTGGATGCAAAACATTTTCTCTAGCAGCTTTAGGGGTGTAAGGAGCAAACTTTGGCTTTCTATCTCCCCAGAAGTGTGGATTTCAATCTGGAGTAAACGAGGGCTCTCACAACTTGTCATTTATCAATCAAATGCCTCCTCCAGTTTTATCGGATGACTGGTGCTCATATATTAAGTCCTGAAATATGTACAGCCCTTTTTGTAATCTCAAACAGACAGCAAAACCAGGATGGCTGAGCGAGCCCTTAGTGGGCTGCTATACAAGGCTGTTGGGCTGCATTTTATTGAATGGGTTGTAAGTGGTGAAGGCAGGAACAAGGCAGAATGACAAGGTCCTTTTACTGATAGGACAGATTCAGACACAGTGGGATAACTTAGTGTAGGGTGACCAGATAAAATCCAGGTCAGGGCTCATGTAACTTTTAACAGTTGTAGAGCAAAGGGAATTTCAGCCAGTGTCATTTGTATGCAATTAGTTCCTGGTGAAATTCCCTCTTCATCACACCAGTTAAAGTTGCAGGGGCCCTGCCTTCTTTTGTATAAGGTCACTCTAGTATAGTGCCTGCACCTTTAAGTGTTGTGATGAAGAGGGAATATCACCAGGGACTAATTGCATACAAATGACACTGGCTGAAATTCCCTTTGCTCTACAACTGTTAAAGTTACATGAGCCCTGACCTAGATTTTATCTGGTCAGCCTAACTTAGTGGCTGGAGGTTTTGAAATGGTCCCCCTGATGAAAATCCCATCTCTCACTCATTTTAAAAGTGGCTTCCTTCATGTGCAGAGAGCAGAGTCTCCTTACCTGCCCTGACTCAAAAGAACGTGAAGCTCTGAGCTGGAGGGGTGTTGATTCCCCCCATAAGGCTTTGCCGTGGATGGCTCATCTTCCCCTCAGCAGTCTTTCTCATTTAACTCTGTGTTAGGGGAAATCTTGGCTTTGCATCACCTGCTATTTCAGCTGCCGTCGCAAAGCCGAACAAAGGTTTCACAGGCACGTGAGTATGTAGGTCTAGCTATGTAAATGCGTGTGGATAAAATTCACACACAAAAGATCTCCCCTTGCAGATTGTCAGGTTGGTTGCAGAGTTGCACCCTTGGGGGGGGGACTCATCTGGCCATCCCCCATGAAATCGAGTCGGCAGTTTTCAAAAGATGCAAACCATCACCACCTGTACACTCCTTGCACAACCACAGTGAATAGCACTCAGAAACCAACCAACTTCCCCCCCCCCCCCCCAATGCTCAGGCTGCTTAAAAACAAGCCATTGGATATCAAGCCCTTCTTTTTGTGAAAGGCAGTGACCTGGAACCACGATACAAATGGCACATGGCAAGTCTCGCTCTGCCGTTGGTGCTGGACAAATGGCACAGCCCAGGATAAAAGAACAGCAGAATCCAAGAATGGCAACACGATTCCCCTGGAGAACTGAGCTACTTTCCTCCAAGCTGAGCAAGCCAGGGCCAGTGGACTCCTGACAGAAGAATGCTCGTCATTGAGTCAGCTTGTTCTGGAATTTGTGAGAAACAAATCAGATGCCTCTGGGTGTAGAGGGAGGGAGGGAGGGGGGCAATCCCAGACTTACCTGCTTCTGGGATTGCCCCACAGCTTCTAAACGGAAGCACAATGTCCTGGAAGGGGACGTCACACCCGCCATTGTTTTTAAAGAGCCAGGAGCTGGGAGTGCAATTGTGCTCCTCCGAAAATGTAAGTAAAAAAAACAACCCCCAAACCCCCGACCCCTCTACCGCCACCCCAATGTCCCTGGACTCCTCCCGGCTCGGCTCCTTTCCTCTTGCTGACCTATACTACTTGTGGGGAGGAGGGAAGAAGCTAGGATGGGTGCCCACCCTGCCCATGGTCCTCTGGATCGTCCCGGGACCATGGGCAAAATCAGGATAAACGAGATCTTGGTTATCCTGCAGAAATGGAGGGGTCATCCCTGCCTGCTCCCAGCATCCCCTGTGCATCATTTGGATGCACAGGGACAACCCAGTGACGACCCCGGGAAAAATCCCCAGTGTAGCCATGGTCTCTGAGCCACCCTAGCTAGAGCCCTAGAGAGATGCTGCCAGTCAGGGAGGGCTAGAGAATGAACAACCTATTTGCTCTCAATGGAAATGCAGCAAGTAGAACCCTCTAGCACAACCTCTCCCAGGCTGGTGCCCTTCAGTGGTGCTGGGGTACAAATCCCATTCTCTCTGGTCATGTTAGCAGGGATGGCGGAAGTTTAGTTCTCTATTAAAATATTTGCCTCCTGCCCTGCAACACTGAGATCTCAGGGTGGCGTTCAGATCAAATCAGTTCAACCAGCATAAAACCATGAATAATTCACACAGCTAAAAATGTATTAAACCATTAATAAACAAATAAAACTATGTGCAGCTTTAGATAAATGTAGCCCTCAAAGGCTTTGATAAAAAGCCATGTTTTAACTTGGTGCCAAAATTAAGCCAGCGTCTGTGTCAGTTGGGCCTCCAAGGGGAGAGCATTCCACAACTGGGGTGCCACAACAGAGAAGGCCCTCTCCCATGTCCATCATAATGTATGTCTCACACTGGTGGGACACAGAGGAGGGCTCCTCCAACAGATCTCAAATCTTGGGCAGGCATATATAGGGAGAGACACTCCCTCAATTATCACGGTCCCAAGCTGTGTAGGGCTTTAAGTTGTAGTCCAACACATTTGCAAGATCCCTGGTTGGGGAAAGCTGCTCTAGCATTTATTTTATTTTATTTAAAAAAATTCTTAGCTGCCTTTCAGGGCAGAATCCCTCCCAAGGCTGCTTATACCCATGCATAACAAAGTATAAACATCAAAAGCCATAAAACATAGAGAATAAAATATCTGTTGAAAACAATAAAAGCTAACATTAAAACTAACAATAAAACCACCAGAGCAATAGCAGCAAAATGGTATTCACTTATGGGAAGGCCATTGTAAAATAAAACGTTTTTAATAGGGGTGTGCACGGACCCCCCGGATCGGATCGGGACCCGGATCGGGACCTCCAATTTTGTCATGGATCGGTTCGGACAAAATCGGAGGCCTGCCGGACCGGATCGAGTCCGATCCCGATCCAAAAATCGGAAATTTTTGGATCGGCCGCCATTTTTTCCCCATAGACTTGCATTGCAATGCAAGTCTATGAGGAAAAAATGGCAGCGGGTGGGTGAAGGGGGGCCTAACTCCCTCCCCCCCGGGGCCGTCCACTGTGGACGGCCCTGGCAGGTAAGCCCCCTCCCCCGTGCTCCCCACCCCCCCGGGGCCGGAAAGGTAAGGGCCCCCCTTCTCCCGCCCCCTCCTCCCCCTCCGCTGTCCACTTTCATCGGCGGGTGCCCGCTGGCGCCCACCAATGGAAGCGGCAGTGGGCACCAGTGGGCGCCCGCCGATCCGCCGATCCGCCGAACCGGTTCGGAGCCTTTTCGGACCGGTTCGGATTGGATCGGCCGATCCAGCTGTCGGATCGGAAATTGGATAATTTATCTGATTTCCCACTGGACCGGACTCAGATCGTGGATCGGGTCCGATCCAGTGCACATCCCTAGTTTTTAAGGCCTGCTTAAAAGCCTGTAAGGATAGAGCATGGTGGATCGTTGGTGGGAGTTTGTTCCACAGGTGAGGGACCACTGCTGAGAAGACCCACCTAATTTCTCTCACTGGTGGGCAGGTGAGAAGAGCCTCACTTTTTCATCTTAAAGTGCAGACAGGGTGATATGGGTGAAGGCCATCCTTCAAATAGCTTATCAGTAGGGATGTGCACTGGATCGGATCCGATCCACAATCCGAATCTGATCCAGAGGGAAATCGGATAAATTATCCGATTTCCGATCCGACAGCTGGATCGGCCGATCCAATCCGAACCGATCCGAAAAGGTTCCGATTCGGTTTGGATGGATCGGCGGGCGCCCGCTGGCGCCCACCACCGCTTCCATTGGTGGGCGCAAGCGGGCGCCCGCCGATGAAAGTAGATAGTGGGGGGGGCACAGAGGGGAGGAGGGAGGCACGCCGAGCGGCGCGCTTACCTTTCAGGGATGTCCGCTCCCGTCCGGCGCCAGCTGCTACTGCCAGCGGGCTTCGCGGCCTGCTCCAGGGTGGCGTGCCAGGTGATGACATCACCCGGCGTGCCACTCTAGAGCAGGCCGCAAAGCCCGCTGGCAGTAGCAGCCGGCACCGGACGGGAGCGGCATCCCTGTAACGTAAGCAGGGGGCGCGCAGAGGGGAGAAGGGGGGCACGCAGAGTGGCGCGCTTACCTTTCAGGGACATCAGCTCCCGTCCAGCGCTGGCTGCTACTGCCAGCGGGCTTCGCGGCCTGCTCCAGGGCACGCCACTCTAGAGCAGGCCGCAAAGCCCGCTGGCAGTAGCAGCCGGTGCCGGACGGGAGCGGACGTCCCTGTAAGGTAAGCAGTGGCAGGGGGGAGGGGGCTTACCCCCCCGGGGCCGTCCGCTTCTATCCGCTGGCCCCCGCGGGCGCCAGCGGATGGAAGTGGATGGCCCCGGGGGGGGAGGGAGCACGGGGGAGGGGGCTTACCTGCCAGGGCCGTCCACAGTGGACAGCCCCGGGGGGGAGGGAGTTAGGCCTCCCTTCACCCACCCGCTGCCATTTTTTCCTCATAGACTTGCATTGCAATGCAAGTCTATGAGGAAAAAAATGGCAGCCGATCCAAAAATCAGACGTCCGATTTTTGGATCGGGATCGGACTCGATCTGGGGGGCCTCCGATTTTGTCCGATCCGATCCATGACAAAATTGGAGGTCCCGATCCGGGTCCTGATCCGATCCGGGGGGTTCGTGCACACCCCTACTTATCAGCCATATTCCCATCTTTCCTTGCATGCAGTGTTTGTGCATGTGTGAGAGAAGACACAGACACTTTTCTGTTGGGATTTATCCCCTGTGGGCCTTTTCCACTTCTATTTTTATCCCTTTTCTATGGCCCTTTCCGCACCATAGTGGCGGAGAGAGTGGGAAGCGGGGAACCCGGAAGTAACCCAGGCTTCTACCAGGCCGTCGCAACTCGTGCTGCCCATTTTTGTTTACAGATCCGCGGAGGAGCGCACGAGCACTTGTGTGCAAAAGGTTAGTTTTTTTTTAAAAAAAAAAGCACACTCGATTCAGTCTCTCCCCCCCCCCCCGCCATCCTGAGGATGGCAATTTCACAGTCCCCCTCTCCTGATGACCTCGGAGCTGCGCGGTGCAGCTCCATGGCCATCGGTGCAGCCTCGCTTACTCGCGGGTAAGTGTGGCTGCACCCGGGATGGCTGGCCACACCAGCCGCCATCTCACTGCCCTCCTGGGAGCAGGGAACGAACTGGGATAATAGCGTTCCCTGAACTCCTAGGAAAATGGAGGGCCCGTCCTACTTGCGGGATGCTCTGTGTGTCATGCGGACTCTCCTTGAACAGGCAGGGGCAGCCCCTTGAAAAAATGGCTGGTGCTGAAAGGGCCTATATCTCACATCTTCTTATACCCAACATTCTCCTTCTTTTCCCCTCGTCCCAAACGTTGAGTTATATTTTTTTAAGTTCTCATGACTATTTGTACTCAATTTTGTATGCATTTCTCCTAATATGTGTGCTTTTGTATGCAATTTTGCCTAATATACACATTTCTTTTTTTGCGAGCAAGCATCCAAATAGAATGCATTTTTAATGTTATTTCCCCTAATATGCACAATTTTGTATGCATTTTTTCCACCGGACATCTCTATTGCAAATTTGGAGAAATGTGGATTTTTGGAGGATAACTGAACGTTGGTTCTTGATTCAAAAAAGTTAAATTACATAAATTTGCAGTAAAATGCGCATCAAATGAATGCATCCCCCATCCCTAGTTAGAAGTACTGGCCCAATGAACATCAGAACACAAGAAGAGCCCTGCTGGATCAGACCCAGGGCCCATCTAGTCCAGCTTTCTGTTCACAGAGTGGCCAACCAGCTGTCGACCAGGGACCAATGAATCAGGACATGGTGCAACAGCGCCCTCCCACCCATGTTCCCCAGCAACTGGTGCACACAGGTTTACTGTTTCTGATACTGGAGATAGCACACAACCATCAGGGCTAGTAGCCATTGATAGCCTTCTTCTCCAGGAATTTATCCAACCCCCTTTTCAAACCATCCAAATTGGTGGCCCTCACTACATCGTGTGGTAGAGAATTCCACAGTTTGACTATGCACTGTGTGAAGAAGTCCTTCCTTTTACCCATCCTGAATCTCCCACCAATCAGCTTCATGGGATAATGACCCCTTTGGTTTCTAGTATTATAGGAGAGGGAGAATAATGCCCCCCTCTCCACATTCTCCACACCAGGCATGATTTTGTACACCTCTATCAGGTCTCCCCTTAGCCTCCTTTTTTCCAAGCTAAACGATCCCAGTTGTTGTAACCTTCCCTCATAGGGGAGATGCTCCAGCCCCTCCATTCTTTTTCAACTCTTAGCTCCCCAGCATTGCTATATCTTATTCAGGTATCAGCTTTGAAGATGCTGCTAATGATGATTATGATGATGTCAATGACAATGTCACCGGGATGCTACATGGCTCATTGATGGAAATTCACATGGACCCTGAGTAGGAAAGGCCCATGATTTCTCCCAATGAATGAAGGGCAGGCTTTACATCTCAGCTGCAACAAAAGATGCCCCCCCCACGTGTGGAATTGATTTGCTTGGGAAACATCTAGACGTTGTCTGCACAGCTTCTCTCCGCACATGTAACGAAGATGGAGACAAAGGCCTGGTAGGAAGAAGCTGCCGTGCCTGGGGGGTCACCGTTGTGAACTCCAATGCTGAATAATGCTCCACAGTTATGAGCCCATCACTTTGTCCCAATGAGTCCGTCAGAAGAGCTTGACAACAGCATAAACTCCTTTGCAGCAGAGCCAGGTGAATAATTCATCATCAGTCATTGCTTTCATGAACTCTGCCGTGATCCTCTTCTAGGAAAATGTCTGCAAGGGGATTTCAGCTGTTGCTGCCTGCAGATTTTCTTCTTCTTCTTTGCAAAAGCACAACCAACAAATCCAGCTATAGATTCAGGATGTTGGGGGTGCTGTTGTTGCAAATCTTCCTCCGAGTTCCCACTTGGAGGATCAGCCTGTACGGAATGCTTGGTTATTTCGCATTTCCCCTATTTCCTCTACTAAACATGGGAAGGTGGTGCAGGTGATATCAGAACTGCTTCAGCTGTACATCCATCTTTTTCTCAATGTACTTATGAAGGCTTTAACAGTGTCAAGATGTCGAAAGACCCTTTCACAGTACTTTACTGGCTATTAAAAAGTCACTAAATACTGCCTGCTAACAATGGCCCTAGAGTAACATGATTCTGTACAGAGCAGTAACTTCCAGAGAACTGTCCTTCTGGATATTGACATTCCAAGGCTTACTTGAGTGCTACAGTTAAGTAACAATCTTAATATATATATAAAAAAGAATTTGTGCTTCCATAATAACTTACTTGACTGATGGAGCAAGGATTTTGGAGCTCTGGTCAGCGCTAGCCTCAAGCACATGTCCACCAAAAGCAAGAAAAACCAACATGCTCATCTGAGCTTCAGCTCAATTTAACAACATGCAAAGATGGAAAATGGCAGCTGCAGTAGGGTGACCATATGGAAAGGAGGACAGGGCTCCTGTATCTTTAACAATTGTATAAAGAAGGGAATTTCAGCCAGTGTCATTTGTACGCACGCAGCACCTGGTGAAATTCCCTCCTCATCACAACAGTGAAAGCTGCAGGAGCCCTGCCTTCTTTTGTATCTGGTCAAGAGGGCAGGGCTCCTGCAGCTTTAACTGTTGTGACGAAGAAGAGGGAAGGGTGACCAGATAAAATCCAGGTCAGGGCTCATGTAACTTTAACAGTTGTAGAGGAAAGGGAATTTCAGCCAGTGTCATTTGTATGCAATTAATTCCTGGTGATATTCCCTCTTCATCACAACAGTTAAAGGTGCAGGCACTATACTAGAGTGACCATATACAAAAGAAGGCAGGGCCCCTGCACCTTTAACTGTTGTGATGAAGAGGGAATTTCACCAGGAACTAATTGCATACAAATGACACTGGCTGAAATTCTCTTTTCTCTTCAACTGTTACATGAGCCCTGACCTGGATTTTATCTGGTCAGTCTAGAAGAGGGGATTTCACCAGGTGCTGCATGCATACAAACAGCACCGGCTGAAATACCCTTTTTCTATTCAACTGTTAGCGATACAGGAGCCCTGTCCTCCTTTCCATAGGGTCACCGAAGCTGTGGGAAGCCCAGCCAACAATAAGACACACTAGGAAGAAAGGGTGGCTCCCCTTCCTGTTTTTCAGGATATATTTCAGCGTGTATCTTGTGGAAATAGCTTGTGCAGCATAGCATTGTGGTGGAGTCTGCCTCTTCCAATGTATCCCGCTGCACTCTCTGGAAAGATCGCAACCCACTTTTAGAACTCCAGCTAAAAGAACTTCCTGTTTGAATTGGATTGGGATATGGCCTGCATTAAAAACATCTGAAGTGGAATTAGAGCTTGTTGTTTCGTTTGTGCTCCAGGAGGTATATGCGAGTATAGAAGGTGAGAAAATAAAGAGACAACGCAACTGTATGGATTGAAAATTGGGCCAGATTGATTGAATTAATGCTGTTAAAGGGGGATCTCTGGGAAGCTACTCCACCATGCCGGCAGTAGCCAGTCAATGTAAACGGGTGAAGCGTTCTTTGCCTGCTGGATGTCGATGAGAGAATTGGCACCCCTGAGGATTTCCCCATTTGGGAAAAGGGGGAGCATCCCCTGTCACATTTTCCTGAGCCACAAAACACGGGGGGTGGGAGGGGAGATGGCCCCACAGACAAGCCTTATGCCCCCCTCCCCCTGAGGCCACAAAGCCCTCAGCAGGAGGCCCTCAGGAATCACCCGGCATCACCAATGATGCTTCAGAATGATCACCATCCCTGTCCAGACAGACATCGCCCAGCCAAGCCCGCCTACCTAGGGGAGTGTGACCAATTGGACACCAGGAAAACCCAGCACATCAACCTAAGACCCTCCCACCCCACTTACGGTGTGAAGCAGGCAAAAAGACCCACAGCCTAGCCAATCAGACTGCGTGCCCAAAATTCATGCTTGGCTCTCAAAAGAGCGCCCAGTGGAGCACACTCACTGCACACAGGAAGGGAGGGAGGGAGGGAAGGAGCCACACTTTGAAGAGGCCAGGAGGAGCAGGGGCCCTGCAGGCTAAGAATGACTCATCAGCTCCTGCTCCAGCCCGTGGCACCACCCACCCCCAGAAATGCTGGGGCTCACCCACGTCTCTCCTCATTCCCCCCCCCCACTGCAACGCCCCCTGTCCCTGCAGTCAGGCAAGCTGAATGAAGGGAATTGAGTATTTGCATTGCCCATTTTTCTGTACCTTGTATAGCCTGAAATGAATCATTCCTGAACATGAGTGACCCACGCACACATACAAAACTGAACATGAGAGTTCAAATGAGCGGATTGATGCGTCAATGTTCCATCTCAGTCCTCGCCACCCCCAGAAACTCATAATCGATAGCCAAGTGCTATCAATGCTATTGGCAGGATGTGCACAGTCATTCCATTGCTCTTTCGAGCTCAGCCCATTGATCTGCAGCATGGGCTTACTGAGCCAAGAGGCCTCCCAGAAATCCTGAGTCTGAGGGCCAATAAAGCCATGACATCACTCACGCAATGAACAACTGAGTAATGATTTATTGAAGGTTTTTATATATTGCTTTATAGACTGACCTCACAAAGCAGTTTACAGGAAATCATTCAAACAATAGAATCAATAAAATTGTGCAATCAAAAACAAAAACAAAGACAAACAACTCCTTGTCTTAGAGAAGCTGATTCTGTTTCTTCTCCTCCCAGGGCAAGATGGGAGTCCGCATGCCAGTGGCGCCACTCTACACTGGGCCTTGGATACTGGGGTGCCTCATCAGGATAAGGTGCCTCATCAGGATACCATCTCTGTGGCTGATTTTGCCTGCAATGGGGCAGAGAGAGGTTGTATCCCCCACACAAGGAGTGAAAAAGGCTACGTTGCATCAAACTGGAAGCCCTGCGCCTTATTTTAATGGGAGAGGTGGTTAACTCCACCTCTGCTGAAAGTCCGACCCCATCCCTGGAAGTCCCACTTCCGGAGTCCTGCCCCAGAAAGAGGGATCACGGGATGGGGTCATGTGACTCCTAGATGAAGTCATCGTACCTCCATTGACCAATAGGATGGGGGTGGAGACCGCTGCTATACTTGTGGGGAAATGGAAGCAACCCAGTAGGGGTCTTTTCCAACCCCATGCCCAGAAGTCTTACACTGGAGGAAGGGACCATGTGATGAGGTAATGTGACCTGTCTACAAACTCATCATGCCACCTCTTCCTATTCAGCCACAATAGCTTGAGGAGTTCGTAGAGGGATCACATGATCCCAACAGATAAACCCTCCACCCAGGGCAGGACTTTTGAACTGGAACATCTTGGGATGGGCTTGGAAATGATCCCGTGTCTGCTAGCTAGCCTCCCGGACCTTGCCCTGTGATGAATTTGACATTATTTGTATTTAATGTTGTTCCCCATCTCGATCCAGAGGGAGAGGCGGGTAAGAATATGATGATGATGATGATGATGATGATGATGATGATGGATGCTCTGTTCTACTGACCCTTGGACTCCTCTGTGACTCTGCTTCTGGACTTTGTAACGTATGTGAGTGCCTGACTGTGTTGTGTCCCCTGACTGCTATATTGACCCCTCCTAACTAAGCCTGAACTCCAGTTAGGGATGTCAGGGGAATCCATTTCAGGGGTGGAGCTTCACAATTTTTTGTCAGCTCAGCCCTCCGGACTCCGTTGTGTCTTCCACCAACTGGCCCCACTCAATGTGCAATGGGTCAGGCCAGCTGGCGGAATTTTCCGTTAAAACTTGTTTTGCCCAAATTTGGCTGTAAATTATGCAAAACTGCATAATTTACAGGTGAATTGTATGCAAATCCCTATTTGCACAAATTAAGCCAAGACCAAAAATAATCTGTAAAACCGCGTGGCTCAGGTCGCAAAAGCAAACCGAGGCAAGCGTGCCTTGAAAGTCCAGCAAGCCCAAAAGGGCCAGATTTCTTGGTGACTGACATCCCTAACTTCTGTACCAAACTGCTTCCAGTGCCCCACATGTATGGAAGGGGCTAAACAGACAAATCCATAGAGGAGTCACATGACCCCCATCAGGTGATGCCTCGATCAGATGTCCGGGGATGGGGTGGGACGTCTGGCAGATGCAGGGCTAAACCCCCTCTGAATAAGGGGCAGGGTTTAGAGTGTAATGTGAGGTAACCTTCTCAAGACTCCCTTGACCTCTTCGCTCTGCCTCCCATTGCAGGCTCTCCCAGTGCCAAGTCCAAGGACCTTTCATTGTGCCACATGGAGACAGAGATGAGGGAGGAGGATGGAGATGTTCCCACAAACAGGATGAAGGAGGGACATTTGTTGCGAATGCTTCCTCCCCTGGAGTTCTAGGAATGAGTTTCCTCACTTGGACAGGATCTTCACTTCTGCTTTATAATGACTTATAATGGTTTTGACAACTGTTCAGGCCCTGGACACATTCCATATACTGTTTTCAAACTGTTTTCAAAGTGTTATATCCTGCCGGATGTAGATCTGTTCCTGCAGTCTGAACCAGGGGAAGTGGTGTGTCCACATCAGAGGAGGCTGGAGGCAGGGCTAGAGGCAGGCCCGGGCCTTGGAGAGCACAGTCCTCAAAGAGCTGGCTGGAAGCTTCTCCCATAAGCATCAGTTGTTCAGGCGAAGGTCTGGAGTCCACATAGGCCTTGAGAGAGCTGGCTGCGCATGGTCTTTTGGTGGCTTCTCCCATGTTGTCCACTAAATGGAGTTCTTCAAGGGCCGCTGTCAGGTTCCATAGTCTCGTGCTCTTGGTGGCTGAGGAACAGGGGAAGATGGAGGTAGAGAAGGCTGAGGATGCCCCCTGAGGTGATATCAGGTGTGGTCAGTCTTAATCCGAATCATTTACAGGGTACTGTGCAGCCTCCAATCTAGGGGACAGAAAGCCTTCCCCCTCTCTAGGCATGCCCCATCTCACCTGATGTCATTTGTGAAATATCTGGATGAGTTGACGTACCTGGACATGCATGGAGGCTCCCACGGGCGCTCTTCTAGACTGTCGTAATCTTTCCAATAATTCAGTAGTTGTTGCACAAATGGAATTCCCCACTTGTCTTTTGATGAATCAAACAGGTAACCTGGTAGGCAAGGTGGAAGGTCAACAGAAGCCATGCTTTAGATTTTTACCCCAGTTCTGCAAGGACTGCCAGTTCAAACTCTGACAAGGAATGCAGCTGACCCACAGGGATGCAAAGTCCTGGGACAAGATCCATGGGGCAGACAGAGGGGTGATGAGGGGCAGGCTTTCTTCTTCCACCGGTTTGAATATGCCTTAAAAATGAGCATACTTGTTGGGAAGTTGTGGTTCTGACTTGGGGACACAGTGGCTGTTGACTGGATCACGTGACCCTGGAAGCAGGTATTTCAACAGTAGTCTGAATGGAACCCGATCACAGTCTAATGGAGAACAGGATTGTGTTGAGCAAGCCAGGCAATCCCTAATACAATTAGAAAATTGCATTAGGTGACCCCATTAAAGAACAGCCATCGCCCATGTTTCTGAATTAGTCCCTATATCCTGAATTCCATGTTGGACAGGGCCAGGTGTCAATGGGCATCCATCAATGGCTCCAAGAAGAACAGGAGGGCTTTTGGGAACAGCAACATACCTCCTTTCTGGAGAGGCAAACTGAGTGAGATGGGGCTTCTGCTGGTGGGTTGGCGCCTCTCAGATGTTGGGCAAACTGCTGTGGGACACATCACAGTGGAGGCCGTGAATTTTTCCATCATCCAATTACCCAATATTTTCCCTAGAGGCACTGCAGCAGAGTGTCCCAATTGGCCACGATCCAAACACAGGTGGAGCTGAAGTCGCGGTCCTTCTCCTGGGCTGAGAGATGAGCCTGTGCCCCACCAAGCTGGGTGAGTTTTGACCCTGGTGTTCAGCTGTGGGAGCCTTCCCCTCTCATGACTGGGCTGGAACAAGCTCTCCTGGCTCAGCAGGAGAACCAGGAAAAGTGGTCTGCATGGATGGGTAGAGCAAGACGATGGTTGGTTGGTGGTGGGTGGAAGACGGTCTCCTTGTCTGATGAGCCGTTTGGTTCACAAGCTCCCAAGATGTGTTGCAAGGCTCTTGTCAGGGGCCCTTGCTTCTGGGTCCCTGGAATCATGAAACACCTTTGAGGAATCCTCCTTGAAGTGGAGGAAATCCCAGGGTCCTTCTCTTTCATCCCACCATCTACAGCAAGGGGAGATATATCGAAATCACAGGAGAACTCTTGGCAGATGACCTGTGAGACCCTGAGGCTATCCTCATCTGAAGCTCCCATGATGTATTGCACGGCTGCCAGTGGGCCTTGCTTCTGGGTCCCTGGAATCATGAAACACCTTTGAGGAATCCTCCTGGAATGGGAAGAAATCCCAGGGTCCTTCTCTTTCATCCTGCCATCTACAGCGAGGGGAGGTGTATCGAAATCACAGGAGAACTCTTGGCAGATGACCTGAGAGACCCTGAGGCTGCCCTCTTCTGAAGCTGCCATCAACTGAGCCCGTCTTCCCCAGCCATGGGCTGAGCCTCTACTGTGATGTCACAAACAGGCTTACATGACAGGACTGCAAAGAGGAAGCTGAACAGACATCTGTCAGGGATGCTTTAAGGTGGATTCCTGCATTGAGCAGGGGGTTGGACTGGATGGCCTTAGAGGCCCCTTCCAATTCTATTTTATGATTCTATGATTGTGAACAGCCCACTACAACCACGGATTAAGTTTTATTTATTAAGCTAGTATATTTATATCCTCCCTTTTCCCCTGCCAAGGTCCCAAGGCTCTTTACAAAATCCTCCTCCTCTCCATTTGTATCCTCAAAACAACCCTGTGAGGTAGGCTAGACTGAGAATCACAGACTGCCCCAAAGTCACCCAGTCAGCTTCATGGCTGAGTGGGGTCTTGAACCCAGGTCTCCTGAGTTCCAGCCCAACACTCTAACCACCAGTCTACATTGGCTCTTGATGCCATCACCATTTATAGGAGGTCCAGTTGTCGTCATCTATTACTTGTCATCCTATCATGTTTTCCCAACTCCCATTTATTTATTTATTTACATCATTTATACTCTGCTCTTTAGCCAAAAAAGGCTCCCTGATGAAGATTTAGACAAGCCTTACCCACGTGTGTACAATCTAAAGACACAGCACAAAAGGAAAAAGGGATTGGGAAGGAGGAGGAAAAAATGCAGAATGCAGACACCAGTTCTTACATGTGTTCTACCTTCGGAACAGCTGCACAATACCTCCTGATTGGTAGTGCCAGAAGCTGTCTGTCTGGGAGCAAATAGGCCACGCATTAGCACACGGACTGCACTCCTTCCTGTTTGTTTGTGAACATTAGAAGAACCCTGTTGGGTCAAGGCAGGGATCTCTCTTGTCTAGTAACTTGTTTCATACAGTAACTGGCCAGATGAGAAACTTACAAGCAGGACATGAGTGCAATAGCATCCTCCTCCTCATGCTGCCGGTCAACTGGTGTACATTGGCATAGTCAACTGTGAAATCCAGTAGGCTTAAAAACGGCTTCAGTTTGGCTGGATCATATGCTGTCATTCAAACAGGGTTTCACAACAACATGTTCATAAGCACCAAGGGCCTGTCTAGTCCAGCATTCTGTTGACACAATGGCCAACCAGATGGAACCCCAGAATGTGGAGAGGGAGACAGTTTTCTCCCTCTCCCATAATACTAGAACCCAAATGGGTCATCCCATGAAGCTGATTGGTGGGAGATTCAGGACAGATAAAAGGAGGGACTTTTTCACACAGACTATAGTTATGGAATTCAGCACAAGATGTGGTGATGGCCACCAATTTGGATGGCTTTAACAGGGGGGTTGATAAATTCCTGGAGGTGAAGGCTATCAATGGCTACTAGTCCTGATGACTATGTGCTACCTCCCGTATCAGAGGCAATATGCTTATGTACACCAGTTGCTGAGGAACATGGGTGGGAGGGGGCAGTTGCAACATGTCCTGCTTGCGGTTCCCTGGTCATAGAATCAGAGAACCATAGAATAGTAGAGTTGGAAGGGGACTATAAGGCCATGGAATCTAACCCCCCTGCTCAATGCAGGAATCCACCTTAAAGCATCCCTGACAGGTGGCTGCCCAGCTGCCTCTTGAAGGCCTCTAATGTGGGAGAGCCCACCACCATTGTTGTACTGCTCTAACAGTCAGGACGTTTTTCCTGATGTCCAGGTGGTTGGCCACTGTGTGAACTGTGCTGGACAAGATGGACCCTTAGGCTGATCCAGAAGGGCTCTTCTGGACAGGAGTACAATAGCACCCCCTTGACCATGTGCCACAGCAACTGGTGTACCACAGCATACCCCTGATCCTGGAACTAGCATTTAGCCATCAGGACTAGTAGCCATGGAAAGCCTTCATGCTTGTAAGCACCAGGGTAGGGCAACCAGCAGCCCCAGGGCCCTAATTTCAACCCCCCCCCCCTGCATGCAGTCTATTCACACCTCTGTCAAGAGTCTACTGGCCAGGAAGGAAGAGTGGGAGAGATAAAAGAGTGGGGGTCAGAAAGAGAGAGGGAGGGGTGTGTGTGACCCAGCCAGGTTTGGCTTTGGCCATGCTCACTACTTGCTTTCCTCGGACATGTGGCCCACAGCAAAAGTAGTGGAGGGGAATGTCTCCGATGTTAGCGGGGCAGTAAATCCGCTCCAGGTTTCAGTCAGAACCATCTTAGAAAGCTCTTTTAGAGTTCTGACTGGTTCTGACTGACACCTGGGGACTTAGGCTGACCAGATAAAATCCAGGTCAGGGCTCATGTAACTTTAACAACTGTAGAGAAAAGGGAATTTCAGCCAGTGTCATTTGTATGCAATTAGTTCCAGGGGAAATCCTCTCTTCATCACAACAGTTAAAGGTGCAGGCACTATACTAGAGCGACCATATACAAAAGAAGGCAGGGCCCCTGCAACTTTAACTGTTATGATGAAGATGGAATTTCACTGGGAACTAATTGCATACAAATGACACTGGCTGAAATTCCCTTTTCTCTACAACTGTTAAAGTTACATGAGCCCTGACCTGGATTTTATCTGGTCACCCTACCTGGGGTGGACTCACCACTTCACTGACATCAGAGCCACCAGCCTCTGCTGTCCACAAGGGGATGTATCCCTTGAAAGGAAGGAAGGAAGAACAGAAGGACGGAAGGCAGTCTCTCTCCACCCCTGATCTGCACTGACTGCCAGTGGAGCTTCAAGTTCTCAGGCAGAGGGAGGTTTTCCCAGCCCTTCAGCTTGAGCTCCTTTTTTAGCAGGAGATACTGGGCATGACCTGAGGACCGTTTGCATGCAGCAGATGCACTTTGAGGAGGCAAATCGCCCTCTTTATTAAGCCAGGCCTTCTTTTTGGAGAACGGAGGCTGCCCTTGGTGAGCCTTTGTGCTACTCTTGCACCTGGAAAAAACAGCACTGTTTCTGCTCAGCATTCAATTAAGCACACACCCCAGCAATAAAAACAAAAAAACAAAATCGTTTGTGTTTAGCTGAAGGGGAACGATGTCTTCACAAATCCCAGCAGATGTATTCCCTAATTGTTGCTTCCTAGACCCTAACTGTATTATTTCCAATTTGCAAGTGTAAATAAATATGCTTCTTAGGCTGATCACATTTCACACCAATTTATTTGAATGACACTAATGAGCTCTTGCCACCTTAACGCAATGGAGGAGGCTGAATTTTGCTCCCCGTAATTCAGTCTGAGGTGGTATCAGTTGAGAAAGAAAAAAGAATGCATGCCAGAAGAATATACTCAAAAGAAGCCAACTGTTGGGGGTATTTATGGATGCTGTACGTTAACTTTATAACAAAGTGCCACCGTCAAGTCCCCGGAAAAAATCGAAATGCAAGCAAAACATATACAAAGTCGCAGTTCTATGTATTTCACTCTGGGAATGCCAATGGGATGGAAAGTGCATTGAAACAGGTTTGTTGTGTCTCTTTTGAAATGAGTTGGCACAATTCACAGTGCGATTTGAAACTTATAATAGCTTTTATGACTCGTATAATATCCCCCATCTCCCCTTGCTGCACCTCCTGTTTTCTTCGGTTAATCTGGTTCCATCTTTGCATGATCCTCATACATGCATTTTAAGTTCCTGAGATGAAAGGGTGTTGTTCAGGTTGGAGAGGAGAAAAACACGAGAAAAACACAATGACCAATTCTCAGTGAAGCCCGGTATCAGATGAAGGACAGAGAAGCCCCCACACCTAAGACCAGGAGGAAGATTAAGGAGATTGTCTGA
Organism: Anniella stebbinsi; assembly: GCA_029215795.1. Classification (NCBI taxonomy): domain Eukaryota; kingdom Metazoa; phylum Chordata; class Lepidosauria; order Squamata; family Anniellidae; genus Anniella; species Anniella stebbinsi. Next base: position 370,928,568 of record JARDYH010000001.1, read on the forward strand.
CAATCCTTTTACCAAATATCAAATTACCAGAAGTTACCAGGAGTTAATAAATTAAATATAACTGAATTTGGGGACTTATGTAGGCTGACCATATGAAAAGGAGGACAGGGCTCATGTCACTTTAACAGTTGTAGAGAAAAGGGAATTTCAGCCAGTGTCATTTGTATGCAATTAGTTCCCAGTGAAATTCCCTCTTCATCACAACAGTTAAAGGTGCAGGCACTATACTAGAGTGACCATATACAAAAGAAGGCAGGGCCCCTGCAACTTGAACAGTTGTGATGAAGAGGGAATTTCACCAGGAACTAATTGCATACAAATGACACTGGCTGAAATTCCCTTTTATTTACAACTGTTAAAGTGACATGAGCCCTGTCCTCATTTTCAGCTTTTGTCTTATCGTGTGCTCCATTTCTGTCTGTAGATGGGAAACTTGCTTTAGCTGGGCTTTTGCTCGCAAAACAATTGGAGATCAATAAACTGGGGTTCAAGTAAAAAACTGGATCCAAAAACTTAGAGTAGGGAAACCTCACATACAGAAAACCCACAATTCCAGGTCAACATCTTGGCATACAAATAAACCCAGAGATATCTGGCCACGTTACAGAAAAGGGCAACCAGAATGATCAAGAAATTGGACAACCTGCCTTATGAGGGGAAGGCAATGCTTTACCAGCTACTTTTGGGTCTAGGGGGAAAAAAAGGGATTAATTGGGAGGAAATGACTGAGGCCCATGTAGTTTGAAGAGAACAGAGTGAAATGTTTCTCTCCCTTTCATGACATAAGAACTTGCATTCACTTGATGGACTTCGTTAGCATCAGGTTCAGGAAATAATCAATCTATAGAATTCAGGGCCACAAGATGTGAAGATGCTTGAGGGCTTTGATGGCATTAATTAAGGCATTGCTAAAACGGTGGGTCTGTCAATGACTGTTATAAGGATCTCCACATTTGGAGGCATGAATGTCTGTTGCTGGAAGCAAACAATGGAGGAGAATCTTCACATCATGCATCTAACCTTCCTAGAAGCAACTAACTGACTATAATTGGAAACAGAACACTGGGCTACATGGATTGGGCCAACGCAACAGGGCTCTCCTTAGGGTGAAAAATAACATTTCAGTCAGATGAGTTTTGCCTTGTAACTCCATACCAGAGAGCTTCGGCTATGGGGTGGTATATAAATGCAATAATAATAATAATAATAATAATAATAATAATAATAATAAATAAATAAAATGTCTGCCTGGTCTCTCTGTTTGCAGTTAAGACTTGAGACGCTCTATTCGGCACTGGTTAGTAGGGGTGTGCATGGACCCCCCGCATCAGATTGGGACCTGGATCGGGACCTCCAATTTTGTCATGGATCGGATCGGACAAAATCGGAGGCCCCCCGGACCAGATCGGGTCCGATCCGATCCAAAAATCGGAACTACCAATTTTTGGATCGGCCACCATTTCCCCCCCCCCCCCCATAGACTTGCATTGGGGGAAAGAAAGCTTTCCCCCCAATGCAAGTCTATGAGGAAAAAATGGCGGCGGGTGGGTGAGGGGGGGCCTAACTCCCTCCCCCCCGGGGTCGTCTGCTGTGGACGGCCCCGGCAGGTAAGCCACCTCCCCCGCGCGCCTTACCCCCCCGGGGCCGTCCGCTTCCATCCGCATGCGCCCGTGGATGCCAGCGGATAGAAGCGGATGGCCCCAGGGGGGTAAACCCCTTCCCCCCTGCCCCCTGCTTACCTTTCCTAGCTGTCCGCTCCCGTCCGCCGCTGTCCGCTACTGCAAGCGGGCTTCGCGGCCTGCTCCTGAGTAGCGTGCCAGGTGATGTCATCACCTGGCGTGCTACCTAGGAGCAGGCCGTGAAGCCTGCTCACAGTAGTGGCCAGCGGCAGATGGGGGTGAATGACCAGAAAAGGTAAGTGTGCCACGCCCCCCTCCCCCCTCCCCTACTTACCTTTCCTGGTCGTCTGCTCCCATCCGCCGCCCCCTGCCCCCGTTGTCTGCTTCCATCGGTGGGCGCCCGCTGGCACCCGCCAATGGAAGCGGTGGCAGGCGCCAGCAGGCGCCTGCCAATCCACCCGATCTGGATCAGAACCTTTCCGGATTGGATCGGATTGGATCGGCCGATCCAGCGGTGGGATCGGAAATTGGATAATTTATCCGATTTTCCCCTGGATCGGATTCAGATCATGGATCGGATCTGATCCAGTGCACATCCCTACTGGTTAGGCCTCTTCTTGTGTACTGCATCCAGTTCTGGGCACCACACTTCAAGAAGGATACAGACAAGCTGGAGCGTGTTCAGAGGAGGGCAATGAGGATGATCAGGGGTCTGGAAACAAAGACCTATGAGGAGAGACTGAACGAACTGGGCAAGTTTAGCCTTGAGAAGAGAAGATGGAGGGGAGACATGATAGCACTCTTCAATGACTTCAAAGGTTGTCACACAGAGAGGGCATGGATCTCTTCTTGATCATCTCAGAGTGCAGGAGGACACAGAATAATGGGCTCAAGTTATAGGAAGTCAGTTTCCAGCTGGACATCAGGAAAATCTTCCTGACTGTTAGAGCAGTACGACAATGGAACCAATGACCTAGGGAGGTGGTGGGCTCTCCCACTCTAGAGGCCTTCAAGAGGCAGCTGGACAGCCATCAGTCAGGGATGCTTTAAGGTGGATTCCTGCATTGAGCAGGGGGTTGGATTCGATAGGCTTGTAGGCCTTTTCCAACTCTACAATTCTATGATTCTATTACTTGGGTATGAAGACAAATTCATCCCCATCCAGGAATCCATCTTTGTTTTCCATTTTCATTCCATCATTTAGCAAGATGCTTTTCCACTCATCCTTTACATCAAAATTCATGTGGAGCCAGGCTGCTCAGCCGAGCATGTTATCTCTTTCACTTGATATTCAAGATAGATGAAGGATCCTTCTTCCGTTGGAGTGGTGTCTTGCCACCCATACATTACAAAGCGAGTAAATCACAGAGGAATTGTCAATGCTAACCAGGCATTACATGCATGATGGGCTGGATAGATGCCATTCCTGACATGGAAGCTCTGCCAATGTTTTCATAATACACAGTGGTTTCAGGCAGTTCAGCTACAATTCGTCTTGAAATGGACAGTTCCAGTGGATGTCACATTAACAAAACAGAAGATGGTTCTGTTCCACAAATGCCTGTGGTGAGAACTATGTTTGAGTGATATAGCCATGTACAATGCACCATGGGGATGGTGGGTGGGGGGATCCTGCCTCCAGTGTAGGATATGAACATTGATACACATGATATGTATGAAACTGAGTCAGACCATTGGTCTATCTAGCCCAGTATAGATGAGACTGATTGGCAATGGCTCTCCAGGGTTTCTGGCAGGATCCATTCCTATCCTGTTCACTGTTCCATTCAGTGAGCAATGCCTTCTTTCAGAATACTCAATTTTATTCTTCCTCCTACCCAATTTTCTGTCCCCTGCAACAGTCAGTCAACATTTCTGGGTTAGTAAAGACCAAACTAATGCAATCATCAGCATGCATACATTTGAATAATGTGCATACAAATGCACACTTCTGGAAAATGCATAGAAACATGCTTTGATGATGAGAGAAGAATGTGTACATTTCAAAGATGTGCACAATTGATACACACATGAAAATATGCATGGAGTTTCATGTGAAAAGACCCTCCCCCCCTCCAAAGCCGGCAATCTGATATAGACTCAACTTGGAATGAGCTTCAAGATGGAATTCTGAAAACTTTGGTGAGCTCAAGGTTTGCTGATTCACACACCCCTATGATGTGGGCAAAATTGTAACAGAAGTGTTATACCTAAAGAGAGATTTTTTTGAATATAATAATAGAAACTCGAGGATGTTGGCTAGATCCACGCAGTCTGAAAAGGCTAAGAATATGATTGGGACAATTAGAGATAAGCTAGGAAATAGCTGTAATATAATGAAAGATAAACTAATTATATTTCAGGAATTTTATAAAGAACTATATACATCAGGCATCCACAAGTTAAGATTCAGGAATATGTGGAGAGGAATTGGAAAATAAGGTTGCAGAAGCAAGATAGAGATTATATGGAAGGTTTAGTCACTGAGAAAGAAATTGAGGGAATTATTGATAAATTAAAAGGAGGGAAATCTCCAGGGATAGATGGTTTGGGGCCGGAATATTATAAGATATTTAAAGAAATGTTAATACCAAGATTAAAAAAATTATATAATAATATAACAGAAGGAGGAAGGACTCCGCCATCATGGGATCAATCCCTAATTATCTTAATACAGAAACCAGGTAAGGATTTGACAGACCCAGCATCTTATAGACCAATATCTTTAATTAATCAAGATTCCAAAATTTTTACAGCAATAATGGCTAAAAGAATGGGTACATTTATAGCCAAATATATCAAAAAAGATCAATGTGGATTCATATCTGGAAGGCAAATGCCCAATTTAATTGGAAGAGTTTTAAATATCATTAATATTATAAGAAAAAGGAAATTAAAAGCAGGTTTATTAGCATTGGATATATTCAAAGCCTTTGACTGCGTGGAATGGCCAGCGCTTAAAATAATATTAAAAACATTTGGATTCAGAGATAAATTTATGGGTGTGATTGATAAGCTGTATAAAAATAATAAAGCTGAAATAATGGTTAATGATGGGTTGACGCAACAGATTACACTAGCTCGAGGAACTAGGCAAGGATGCCCACTCTCACCGATCTTGTTTGCAATAGTGATAGAAATATTGGCAAATATTATAAGGGAAGATGAAAGTTTAAAGGGGATAGGAAGAAAGGAGAAGATAAAAATGAATATGTTTGCGGATGACACATTACTGACAATAGAAGATCCCCTGAAGAGTGGGGAGGTGATTAAGAAACATCTGAGAGAATTTGGGGAAATTACGGGATTACAAGTGAATTGGGGGAAGTCAGAAATGATGCTATTTAATTATAATAAGGAAGAGATGGAGGAGTGTAAACTTAAGCTGGATTTAAGGCTTAGAAATATAGTACGTTATTTGGGAGTTAATATAGATAAAGATTTAGAAAAATTAGAGGAACTCAACTTTGTAACTTTAAAAAAACAGATAGGGGAGAAATTAGAGGGTTATAGAAAATTGAAGCATTCTTGGTTTGGTAGAATAGCAGTTATTAAAATGAAGATTTTACCTAAGATTAATTTCTTGTTTAGAATGTTGCCGATTAAAATATCAGAAGCGGAGTTAAAAAGTTGGCAAAATATGATTAATGCTTATTGTAATGGAGATAAGAGAGCTAGGATTAATAAAAGATTATGGTATAAAGCTCAAAAGAAAGGAGGTTTAGGACTTCCAAATATTAAGTATTATTATATTGCTAATCAGTTAAGATATGTTATAAATTGTATAATAGGAGAGGAAGATCCTGAATGGCTGGAAATGCAAACAGGAGAAATTGATTATAAATTGAAGAATATATTCTTTAGTAATATTCAAAAGAAAGATTGGAAGGGACTGGACAACCCAATGTTGAAAAATATTTTAGAGATCTGGGAGAAATTTAGAGGGAAGTTGATACCGGGAGATTCTCCACTTGCCCCAATTGTAGTAGTGGGAAATTTTCCAAGAGTATTAAAAGCGGAGATAGAAGCGACATTAAAAGATCAGGAAATAATTAAGTTAAGGAATTGGATGGAAAATATGAAGGATAATGAGCAAATTAAAGAGTTGTTTAAAAGACAAAAGATTGCATGGTTCAAAGGTTTACAATTGGGGAATTGGACTAAGGAATGGAAATTAAGAAATAAGAAATGTAGAAATAATACAAGATTTGAAGATATAATTGAACTAGAAGGGAAAAAAGAAGAAATTAGAATTAAGAAAGGGCGGATTAGTGAGATTTATAGAATATTGATAGAGGATGAATATCAGGACTCACTTAAAGTTATAAAAGAGATTTGGGAAGAAGATGTAGGAGATAAAATTAAAGAGTATAATTGGGAGAGGATATGGAATGAAAGAATATTAAAGTTGCTATCGATAAGAATTAAGGAGAACTTTTACAAGACTGTATGGAGATGGTATCTAACACCCTCTAGATTTCACCAGATGGATAAAAAAGTGACTAAGAAGTGTTGGAGGGGATGTCAGGAGGATGGAACCTATTTTCATATGTGGTGGAGCTGCGAACATGTACAAAAATTTTGGGAAATGGTGTTTAAAGAAATAAGTGAAATAATTGGAAGTAAATTGGAATTAAACCCAAAGATAGCTCTACTAGCAATATGGGATAGAGCGAATGAGAAGGGAACTAAGAGAGAATTGGTAAACAACCTCCTGGCACCCGCAAGATTAATGATTGCTAAATATTGGTAAGGACAAGGAAGCTATACAATAGAAGAATGGTATAAAGAAATATGGGATATGGCGTTGAATGATATGCTGACTTGTAAAATGAAAATAAAGAGGGGAATGTCCAGCAAGAGTGATTTTGGAGAAATATGGAGTCCCTTTTTGGAATATGTATTAAGATCGGGGAAGGGACAAAATCCTTCAGAAGAGTCATTAAAATTCTGGAAAGATGAAGATTGATCAAGAGAAGGTCTCATGGGTAGGGTAGCACGGGGGGGGGGGGTTGTAGAGGATTAGGCATTGTTTGTATTTTATGTAGTCATGTTTTATTATTATGTTTTATATTGTTGAAATTAATAAAAAATATTTTTTTTAAAAAAGAAGTGTTTGAAAGCGTTTCCCACTCAGACATGGTAGCGGATTAACATATGTAATAATAGCTGCCATCAAAGTATGGGAACACCTTCAAATTTGCATTTCAAAATGACAGTTGGGTATAATTTCTTCTTAAACTTTTACTTTATCTGTTTTTTGATGTTCTAATGACTAATAATTAATTGGAAAGGACTAAAAAATGTGCAGGCCCAGGAACATGGTATTGCATTTAGTAGACATAATAGCTGTATGATCTATAATAATAAAAGAGGATATGTGTTTGTCTGTCACCACTATAGTGCCAAGACCATGAAATCCAGATACCTGAAACATGGCATGCATACTAAGGGTATCATAGGGTTCTACATCTCAGGGAAATTTTGTTTTCAAAATGCTTTAATTGATTTTAATGTGCCCCTATATTTGAAGCTTGCTATTGTATCATCAGTCACTGGGTGGCAAATTTCCCTAAGCAGCACATTATTTTGCAGTTGATACAGTTTGAAGCCAGAGGAGATTGTCAGGCAGAGGGAAAGATTGATAAGCCCCTCCCCTTCCCCTGAAGTGGGGCAGCCCCTCTCAGGGGAATGGAGTGGACAGACCCCTCCCTCAGTGGGTTATAGGGATGCACTAATGCAGGGGGCATGCATAGGGGTCCCAGTGGGCATGGTGCCAGTGAGACGTGGGCAGGATCTACACTGCTGCTTTAAAATGGTTAATAATAATAATAATAATAATAATAATAATAATAATAATTTATTTCTTACCCGCCTCTCCATCTGGATCGAGGCGGGGAACAACAACATGATAAAATACATAAAACTGATTAAAACATGACACATATTATTAAAACTGCGTTTAAACATCCTAAAACATCCTAAAAACATCCTTAAAACATTCTAAAATTCCACTGGATATGCCTGCCAGACGAGAACAGTCTTTATGGCTTTCTTAAATTCTAAAAGACTGTTAAGTTGACGAGTCTCCTCCGGCAGGTCATTCCACAGTCTGGGAGCGGCAGAAGAGAAGGTCCTCTGGGTAACAGTTGTCAGCCTAGTCTTGGCCGACTGCAGTAAGTTCTTCCCAGAGGACCTGAGCGTGTGGGGCGGATTGTTTGGGAGAAGGCGATCCCGCAGGTAACCTGGACCCAAACCATGTAGTGCTTTAAAGGTAATAACCAACACTTTATACTTCACCCGGAAACTAGTTGTCAATAACAGTATTGACAACTGTTGGGGCTTAGGATACACTTCAGATACAATTTTCAAATCGTTTTCAAAGTGTCAGATCCTGCTTGGTGTAGATCTGGCCAGGGCAGGCAGAATGTGTTCAATTCTGACAGCGGCATAAGTTTGCTTCTGGGCATCGTCGTATCAAACGAACAGCAAAGCTGGGTCCATTCACTAACTTAAAGAATGAGACTTTTTCCAGGCAAAGCAGTTCCAAATGAACCTATTCATCACAATCACTGTGCACATACACCAACATCAAACCACATCCACTGACTTGGCAGCTAGCAAAGGCGATTGAACACAGCAAGCCATTGTATTTGCACCCCTGGTTCACCCTTGAGCACCCCGTTATCAGCTACAGCTCATCCTTTTCACAAGTCATTTCAGAGCTGGAGCCATACCAGATATTTTTGACCATCTCAACATGCAAATTTGAGAGTGTTTCCAGGGCTTCAGTTTTGGCAGATGTTGGATATGTTGATTTTCTGTCATTCCTGAATGGAAAACACTTTCGAATGTTTCTGTTACAATTGTGGACATGTGCAGTGTTTTCCCTTCCCATTTCTTTCCCTAGACTAACTTCCATGTTGAAATCAAGCCACGACAAGGTAGCCAAGGCACCTTCCCTTACCTGGATCCTAGGACTGTCAGGATGTGAAGGGGCATCTGGGTTGCATACTACCCCTTCTTTAAAATGAAGCAGAAAAATGCTAAAAAAAAAAAAAAAGCAGAAGAAATCACAGCCAGCCATCCCCCAAAGACGGTATTGACCTGTCTCCTGAGATTTAAAACCAAAGAGATTCAATACTGTGGAAGTTTCACAATTTGGGAGCCACCTATGATAAAGCCCTGTTTCTCATTACATCTCCAGGACTAGGTACATGGAACAGGGTCTTTGAAGGTGACCTGAATGATCAGGCAGTTTCATGCAAACATAATACAAGTCCTACTGGATCAGATCAAAGGCCGATCTAGTCCATCATTCTGTTCCCACAGTGGCCAAACATATGACTATAGGAACAGGCAGCCTTTGAATGTCAGAGGGCATTGGTGGAGAGACAGGTTCTTTCTCCCTGAATTGTAGCAATCTCTCTCTCTCTCTCTCTCTCTCTCTCTTTCTCTCTCTCTCATCTATCTATCTATCTCCTCCTAAGCTGGGGAGTGGGAGCGGGGGGTATTCTGCCTGGCAGGACAAAGGACAGTTCAGCAGCTGAGGGTCAGCACCATGGAGAGTTCCCCAATGAGCCAATGTCTGATTTGGCCAGAGACCAGAGTCATTGAGAAATAGTGTGCGGGAGTTCTCCTCTGGCACTAAGCTGGAGCTGCATGATAGTTTGCACAGCACTTCAGAGAGAGGGGTGGGGGTGGTTGGTCAAGCCTCAGTCCTCTGCAAGCACTAGTTGTACTCATGATCAAAGGAGATGTGGAAGGACCACAAGCGCCTCCCCTGCCCATAATTTGCTATCTCTGTTGTCTCCACTCCTGATGGCACATCTGAGACTCTGCATGATTGGGGGTCCTGATCACAGGGAGGGTTCTAAGCACGTTCCATTGAATGCACTGAGCATCTTCCCTCAAATCCTCAGGGACTTCAGGCCATGACAGAGAGTGTGCCAGGGTCAAGGGCCTTCAGAATGAGGGCACAGATATTATTATTATTATTATTATTATTATTATTATTATTATTTACACATATATACTGCCCCATAGCCGAAACTCTCTGGGCGGTTTACAAAAATTAAAAAGACTGAGCATTAAAAAGACAATATACAAAATTTAAAACCATAAACATAAAGCAGCTATCATTAAAACACTTTAAAACATCTTTGGGACATCTTGCTTATAGTGCTGTGCTTTTTGGCTATTTCTTCTAAAAGTTATTAGTATTTCTATCTGATCTACTTTGGTCAACTAAATTTCTCTATGAAATAAATGTTATGTCTTTGTTAAGTGGTAGGCATAGATGGAAGAATTAGATCTAGTCATGTATGACAGCATTCACACCTGATCAATGGATCATAGAACACAGAGCTGCTGACACTGGAAGGGGTGGCTTTTACAGGTTGGACTGTTTTGCGTTCCCATTGAGCTTTTTCTTCCTCTGACATTTGTACTGGAGATTTGCGATACACTTCTTTGTCCACTTCTGGCTCAAGGAAACTGGGATTGTATCGGGTGCACCTGACCTGAGTCAGCCCGGGCAACCAGACTTTCCATGGGCCACAGAGATGCCGTCCAAGTATCCTGATTTTTTCCACCATAGGGGCAGCCATCTTGCTTCTGTCTTCAGGATCATGCTGTGTTGGAGGGGATGGATGTAATAGTGGGGCTCATCTCTCTCTGGTGTGTCTAAGTATTGGCAAGTAGGATTCTTAAGCCCTTCCCTGGGGCAGTATGTATGTGCAGAGTGGCAGCCTTCAACCGCTGAGCAACCACAATGACTCCCCTGTACACCTAGGATTAAACAGCAGAGGTTTAGGTCGTGACACCAGGGCCGCCTTGGGCGGCACTCTCTCTCTCCGTTGAAATTAAAGTGTTGCCTTTTCCAGTTACATGTCAAGGCCAGTGTAATTCCATTCCATTTAGTAGATTTCCACCACCCCTCCTCAAGAAATTTGCATACTAACAGGGAAATAATGAATGAATGAATGAATGAACGAATGAATGAATGTGTTTGCATTGGTAAAGAAGAGAGTCCTCCTAATCCTGCCGGGATTGTTCATCAAGACTGCTGCTTTGGACGTACATGGGTGGTCAAACTGCAGTATCATGGCACCCTTAAACAAAGAGCAGGAGGGCTTGTAAACATGGGTACAACATAGTTATTTCTGCCCATCTATCCCATGCTGTGTTTGCCGACTATTCCCCAGCTGAGTGGCAAAATAGCCACAAGACACAGGGAGTTCGATTCTGTACTGCTATGGACACATGACTTATGGTCTGGGACATTTGGTTTGGCTGAGGCCATAACTGCCTCATCCAATTGGGGACATAATCTATTAAACTTTTAAGTCCTAAAATATATGGAAAGGGACAGTAGATTTCTGCACTGGTGTTTGTGATGGGCTCCGATCTATATTTCTGAGGCAGGTAGAGTTTCTCAAACTTTCTATAACATGTACCACTTGAACCTGTTCATCTCTACCTATACCACTTGGCTAGGGTAGGATGCTTCTGTGCTTTAACTGGTTAAATTGCATTTGGGCCCACCTTTTGAACTGACCAGGACCAATGAGTGCTCTAGGAAAAGCCATGTGAGGAGGGGTACTTTTCTACTGGGCTCATTAGGACGAAGGATTTACCCACAGACCTCAAGTCATCCAAACTGTACAAATCACTAGTTATTACTGTACAACCAGCCAATTGGCGGTTGATTTCGTCATCTGAATATTAGCAAGAAATACGGAGAAGGTGCTTCTTAAAAAAATTAATGAACAGAAATTATCAATAACCCAATGATTTTACATTCATGATAGTGTAATTAGATTTGGAAAAAAAATCAAAAGAAGGAGATGAAAAAATGCAATTAGTCTGATAAAAACTAGGAATGTTGGAGAGTGCAATGGACTGGATTAAAGGGAGAAGGAAAGGTTAATTGGGAGCAAGAAGTGAAGGAAAACCATTAGCAAGGAGCTGGAACTGTTAAAAATGGTACTATGGTTGGAAGCATGCTTCATGCAGAGGGTGAGACACACCTCAAAAACGATGAAGGCATAACACCAACACCCATTGGGAGAATTTATTGGAGATGTATAATATAGTGAAGATCTATCTTTTTCTACTCAAGAATCATATAATCATAGCATAGTAGAGTTGGAAGGGGCATAAAAGGCCATTGAGTCCAACCCCCTGCTCAATGCAGGAATCCACCTTAAAGCATAAGTAAAAGATGGCTGTACAGTTGCCTCTTGAAGTCCTCTAATGAGGGAGAGCCCATCACCTCCCTAAGCAATTGGTTCCATTGTCGTGCTGCTCTAACAGTCTGATGTCCAGCCAGAATCTGGCTTCCTGTAACTTGAGCCCATTATTCCGTGTCCTGCACTTTGGGATGATCGAGAAGAGATCCTGGCCCTCCTCTGTGTGACAATGTTTCAAGTAATTGAAGAGTGCTATCATGTCTCTTCTCAATCTTCTCTTCTCCAGGCTAAACATGCCCAGTTCTTTCAGATTCTCCTCATTGGGCTTTGTTTCCAGACCACTCCAGCTTCCAAATTTGGAAGCTATACTTCTATTAATGCAGCCCAAAATAGCATTTGCTTTTTTTTTTTGCAGCCACATCACACTGTTGGCTCAAATTCAGCTTGTGATCTACAATAATTCCAAGATCCTTCTCGCTTCTAGTATTGCTGAGCCAAGTATCCCCCATCTTATAACTGTGTATTTGGTTTCTTTTTCCTAGGTGTAGAACTTGGCATTTATCCCTATTAAATTTCATTCTGTTGTTTACAGCCTAGCACTCCAGCCTATCAAGATCACTTTAAAGTTTGTTTCTGTTTTCCAGGGTATTAACGATCCCACCCAATTTTCTGTCATCTGCAAATTTGATAAGCATTCCCTGCACCTCCTTGTCCAAATCATTAATAAAAATGTTGAAGAGCACTGGGCCCAGGACTGAGCCCTGTGTTACCCTGCTCATTACATCCCCCGAGTTTGAGAAGGTACCATTGCTAAACAGTTTTTGAGTCTGATTCTGTAGCCACCTAATAGTTGTTCCATCCCACTGACATTTAGCTAGTGTGCTGATCAGAATGTCATGTGATACTTTGTAAAAAACTTTGCTGAAGTCTAGACGACTGGAGTGCCGATGGCGGAAAACTCGACTTACATCCGACAAGACACGACATAGAGAACATCTTCATTCCTATGGGGTGGCAATACGTGCAGCGAAGAAAGCTTTCTTCTCTGTGCGCATTGCGTCTGCGAATTCATGTCCAGCAGAACTGTTAAGGCTGGTGAGTGATCTAACCCAGGCACCTTCTCCCCTGAATCCGATTTTAGAGCCTTCGGTAGTTTGCTGTGATGCTTTTAATGATCATTTCTCAGATGAAATCTCTCGGATAAGAGCCGACTTAGATGCCATTGTTATAGCAGTGGCTGACAGTGGAGTGTCCAGTGACTCCGCGAGTAGGATTACACTTGATCAGTTTCAGTTGGTGAGTACCGAGGATGTGGACAAGGTACTTGGATGTGTGAGGAGGACGACTTGCCCTCTCGATCTCTGCCCTTCTTGGCTGGTCGTCCAGGGAGGAGATGCAGTTAGATCATATTTACAACATATCATTAATGCATCTCTTAGGGAGGGGAGTTTTCCATCATGTTTAAAAGAGGCGGTGGTAAGGCCGCTTCTAAAAAAGCCCTCCCTGCATCCCCTGGACTTTAATAACTACAGGCCAGTATCAAATCTTCCATTTTTGGGCAAGGTGATAGAGAGGGCAGTTGCCTTCCAACTCCAGGCAGTCTTGGATGACACTGATTTTCTAGACCCACTTCAAACCAGCTTCAGGGCAGGATACGGAGTTGAGACCGCTTTGGTTGCCTTAGTGGATGATCTACACCTTAGTATCGACAGGGGGAGTGTGTCCCTGCTGGTACTCCTGGACCTCTCAGCGGCTTTCGATACCATTGACCATGGTATCCTTCTGGAACGCCTGGAGGAATTGGGAATCGGGGGCACTGTTCTTCAGTGGTTCCGATCCTATCTCTCGGGCAGGTTCCAGAGGGTGATGCTTGGGGATAGCTGCTCTTCAAAAAAGGAGTTGCTATGTGGCGTACCACAAGGTGCCATCCTTTCCCCAATGCTGTTTAACATTTACATGAAACCGCTAGGAGAGATCATCCGGAGGCATGGGGCGGGGTGCTATCAATACGCTGATGACACCCAAATATATTTCTCTATGCCTTCGACAACATCGTCAGCTAAGGACAGTGTGTCTCCTCTGAATGAATGCTTGGAGGCGGTAATGGGCTGGATGAGGAAAAACAAACTGAAGCTGAATCCAGACAAGACGGAGGTGCTTGCTGTCAAAGGCCCCAACCTGGGTCTGGAGGTGTGTCAACCAGTTCTGGATGGGGTTACACCCCCCCTGAAAAATTGTGTTCGCAGCTTGGGGGTACTCCTGGATCCGTCGCTCCAAATGACAGCTCAGATTGATGTGACGGCCAGGAGTGCCTACTATCAGCTTCGGCTGACATGCCAGCTGCACCCCTTCCTAGAGTTGGAAGACCTAAAGATGGTAGTGCACGTGCTGGTAACTTCAAGGCTCGACTTCTGCAATGCACTGTACATAGGGCTACCTTTGTGCCTAGTCCAGAAACTTCAACTTGTTCAAAATATGGCAGCCAGGTTGGTCACCGGTACACCTAGGGGTGATCACATCACACCAGTTTTTAAATCGCTTCATTGGCTGCCAATCAGTTTCCGGGCAAATATAAAGTGTTGGTTATTACCTTTAAAGCCCTACATGGTTTGGGTCCAGGTTACCTGCGGGATCACCTTCTCCCGTACAATCCGCCCCACACACTTAGGTCCTCTGGGAAGAACTTACTCAAGCCAGCCAGAACTAGGCTGATGGGTGTTACCCAGAGGACCTTCTCTTCCATCGCTCCCAGACTATGAAATGGTCTGCCGGAGGAGGTTAGACAAATTAGCAGTCTTCATGAATTTAAGAGAGTCATGAAGACTGCTCTCTTCCGACAGGCCGATCCAGATGAATTTTAAGATGTTTTTAATGATGTATTTTTTCTTCTTTTTTAATTTTTTTAACTGTTGTGATTTTTGTGTTTTATATTGTTGTTGTTCCCCGCCTCAATCCGGAGGGAGAGGCGGGTTAAAAATAATAATAATAATAATAATAATAATAATATTTTTTTATTATTATTATCTGCACAGCATTCCCACAGTCCAAAAGGGAGGTTACCCGATCAAAGAATCAGATCAGATTAGTCTGGCAGGATTTGTTCTTGACAAATCCATGCTGACTTCTAGTAATCACTGCATTGTTTTCAAGGTGCTTACAGACTGACTTGTTTATAATCTGCTCCAAAATTTACACCGGGATGGATGTCAGACTGACTGGTCTGTAGTTCCCAGGCTCCTCCTTTTTGCCCTTTTTGAAGATAGGGACAATGCTAGCCCCCCTCCAGTAATCTGGCACTTCACCCATCTTCCATGAGTTTGCAAAGATAATAGATAGTGGTTCTGAGAGTTCTTCTGCCAGCACTTTTATTACGCTAGGATACAGTTCATCAAGCCCTGGAGATTTGATCTCATTCAAAGAAATTAGATGTTTCTTGACCATTTGTTTATCAATCTCCAGTCCTGCCCCTTCAGCTTGTACTTCATTTTTGCCTGGGGTAGGGGTGGGGTCATAGACCTGCTTTTGTGAGGAGACTGAGCCAAAGTAGGAATTGTTATCTTTGTTATTGTTTTCTTTGTTATCTGTTACCAATTTGCCATCCTCACTAAGCAATTGAATCACCATTTCTTTCCTCTGTCTTTTACTATTCAGGTATCTAAAGAAAGCTTTTATTGCTTTTAGCATCCCTCACTAGCCTCAGCTCATTCTCAGCTTTAGCCTTTCTGACACCATTCCAGCTCTTCTGTTCTACTTGTTTGTACTCTTCTTTTGTAGCCTGGCCTTCCTTCCACTTCCTATATGTATCCTTTTTTAATTTTCAGGTCATCTCTGAGCTTTTTGTGGAGCCACATTGGTTTCTTCTGTTGTCTTCTATCTTTTTTCCTTGTTGGAATTGTTTGGAATTGGGCCTTTAAAATGTCCTTTTTTCAAAACTCCAACCCATCTTGGACTCCTTTTCTCATTAGGGTCACTTGTCATGGGACCTTACTTATCATAGTTCTGAGTTTATTAAAATTGGCTTTCCTGAAATCCAGAGTACGCTGTTGGCTACACTCAACTTTTGCTTCCTTTAAAATCAAGAACTCAAGTAGGTCGTGGTCACTTTCCCCTAGAGTTCCTGTAATTGCCACTTTATCCACAAAGTCCTCCCTATTGGTCAGCATCAAATCAAAGATAGCTGTCCCTCTAGTTCCTTCCTCTACTTTCTGTAGGAGAAAGTTATCAGCCATACATGTCAGGAATTTCTTGGAGGGGCCACTTTTGGCAGAATTTGTCTCCCAATGGATATTGGGGTAATTGAAGTCCCCCATTACTACTATATTGCACAGCCTTGAAACACTTGCAATTTGCTTTTCAAAAGTTTCATCCTCATCTTCTCCTGGATTGGGTGGTCAGTAGTAGGCTCTATCACTTTCCTTTCATTCCTTGCCCCATTTATTTTAATCCAGATGCTTTTGATGGGGCTACCAGGCTCATCCTTATTCTACGTCTGTCTTCTGGTCAAATGAGCCATAATATGACTATGTATTAGGCAGCAGCCTACACTGCTAATAGCAATTCTCTGGAAGATCCTGCAGAGTTTAAGTGACAATGGAGCATTGCAGAGGCACCATAAAGAAACAAAAGAGATCAAAACTCACAGTCCGATTTCCCCCCTTCAAAATAGAGGGGTGAGTGTGTGCACGATATCAAATATATGAAAGACGTTTGTATTCCAAATCACATTCATAAAATGTGTACTTTAGAAAATCGTGCACTGAATAATGGGCTTTCCCCCCCCCTCTGCACCCCCAATACACATTTTCAATTTCAATCTATGGAGGAGAAATGTGGATTTGGACACACTCTTTAAAATATGCATACCAACATCCACGCTTTTCCCATTCGGCTGAAAAGAAAAACAGATCACCATCGAAAATGGGAGTGACGAAATCTGAATTTAAAGATGGAATTGGATAACTTTTGTGAAACGCCCAGAGAACTTCGGCTATGGGGCAGTATAGAAATGTAATAAATAAATAAGTGTGGGTACCTATGGAGATGAGAGACACTACCTTGGTGAGCACCCTGAGACACTTGGACGATGATGGGCCACTAAGCCGACTTATCTCTCATTCCTGGTGGTCTTGAGAGTGTGCTGGTGGGAAGTGGCATTTGACCCATGCAGGATCCTGCTCATTGGATCCAGCAGTGATGGGATCATAGTATCATAGAGTAGTAGAGTTGGGAGGGTCCTCTAAGACCATCAAGTCCAACCCCCTTCTCAGTGCAGGAATCCACCATAAAGCGCCCCTGACAGACGGTTGTCCAGCTGCCTCTTGAAGGACTCTAGGGTGGGAGAGCCCACCACCTCCCCAGGTAATCGGTTCCATTGTCGTCCTGCTCTAACAGGCAGTCATGGAGCAATCACAACCTCCTCAGTCCACCTTTATAGGGACAGGCGATGAAAAGTCTAGATCACCAACTTGGTGTCCTGATGATTGGAACCCGTTTGGTGTCACTCAGGAGGATGCAAGAAGGTGTTAACTAAAGTCCCCTGATATTAGCCGGTGCCTACCTCTGACCTGTGTGGTTATATATTTGCCTCAATGCAGATCCTTGTGGTTAGCAATTACTCCAGTTCCTTGTCTCTTGCCTTTGTTCTGGTGGGAGGAGGGGGCAAGTGCTGAGCAGGAACATCCTACAGAACATCTCAACCTCCCCCTGCCCTCTTGTGATGATGTTCCTTCAACTATGCAAGGAGCTTCTCTGGGTTAAGTTGACTTACCTCCAGCTATTTCCAGATAGTGCTTTGATATCTCTAATCTATCACAGTCTCACTGCAAATTGCACGCCAGAAGGAACATTTCCTTTTTTTTTTTTTAAAAAAAGAGAGAATATGCTAGCAGTGAATTAAATATGCTTGTCTTGATTGTTATATATTCTCTCCGACAAACCAAAATACTGTAGTTGTTTGCCATCTGAAGTGCTCCACTCCTTTAAAACAAAACAAACAACACTGCGCTATGTCTCCGTGTAAATGAATTCTCTCTCTGCTTGGCATTTCAGGGTACGACTGGGGCATGTTTAGATAGAGGGCCGAATTTTAGGACTCAGCTTCCCTGTTCAACATCACCAGCCCATTTCCTTTCCAATTAGGAAGCTGTCTGAAGAACAGAGACACTCACCTCTTGCACTCCATGGAAGAGTTCTACAAAGGAGATATTTGGCACTTTAATCCACTGAGGGTTCCACTCAGCTCTAATTTTGCAGAGTGGCTCAAAATTTAGCAGCCAGGAGAGATCTCTAGCTTACGTCTTGTCAACTCAAAAGAGATTCACACAGAATGTTCTCCCTGTACAGGGGGTAGTTTAGAGCGAGAACAGATTGCAGACTTACAGCAGAAACAAACAAACCAAATGAGCCACAAGACCCCTTTTGTGATGAGGCAAACTCAAAAATGGGAAGAGAAACACTTCTCCCCATCACTGAAAGCTTGAAAACAGGGATGCCTGCAAACAGGGGTGGTGGGTGGTGGTGGTGGAGGATGTCCAATTCAGCATATTTGGACCCTCCAATTCCATACCCCTGTTTACATGCTACAGATATCCTCCCTCCTTTTAGTGATGGGATGACCAGTGAACAGGAACCAAGTCCTCACTCATCTTACAGGTAGTGTAGGGTCATAGCTATCTTACTGGGAGTGGGTCTGATGCATACGGAATTCCTGGTGATGGTGCCGGAGACCCTTTCTCCCAGAAGCTGCCTTCAGGCATGACCTTGCTCCCTCCACCTATCAGGGGGTGGCCATCTCATAGAATCATAGAATAGTACAGTTGGAAGGGGCCTATAAGGCCATCGAGTACAACCTTCTGCTCAATGCAGGAATCCACCTTAAAACATCCCTTGCAGATGGCTGTCCAGCTGCCTCTTGAATGCCTCTTGTGTGGGAGAGCCCATAACCTCCCTAGGTTATTGGTCCCATTGTCGTACTGCACTAAGTCAGGAGGTTTTTCCTGATGTCCAGCCAGAATCTGGCTTCCTGTCACTTGAGCCCAATATTCCGCGTCCTGCACTCTGGGATGATCGAGAAGAGACCTTGGCCTTCCTCTGTGTGACAACCTTTCAAGTATTTGTAGAGTGCTATCACGTCTCCCCTCAGTCTTCTCTTCTCCAGGCTAAACATGCCCAGTTCTTTCAGATTCTCCTCATAGGGCTTGGTTTCCAGACACCTGGTCATCCTTGTTCCCCTTGTCTGAACATGCTCCAGATTGTCTGCATCCTTCTTGAAGTGTGGTGCCCAGAACTGGATGCTATACTCAAGATGGGGCCTAACCAGTGCTGAATAGAGAGGAACCAGTACCGCGCGCGATTTCGAACTTATACTTCTATTAATGCAGCCCAAAATAGCATTTGATTTTTTTGCAGCCACATCACACTGTTGGTTCATATTCAGCTTTGTAATCTACAACAATTCCAAGATCCTTCTCGCTTGTAGTATTGCTGAGCCAAATATCCCCCGTTGTGTAACTGTGCATTTGGTTTCTCTTTCCTAGGTGTTGAACTTGGCATTTATCCCTATTAAATTTTGTTCTGTTGTTTTCAGCCCAGCGCTCCAGTCTATCAAAATCACTTTGGAGTTTGTTTCTGTCTTCCAGGGTATTAGCAATCCCACCCAATTTTGTGTCATCTGCAGATTTGATAAGCATTCCCTGCACTTCCTCATCCAAATCATTAATAAAAATGTTGAAGAGCACTGGGCCGAAACTGAGCCCTGCTGTACCCCTGCCTTGCCCCACTTTGGCCCTAGCAACCTCCGTGAGGGAGCTGTTACCTGAAGGGACAGTGAAGGGAGGGAGACTCTGTATTTGTCACCACCTCTCTTGGGGAGTGGGGCTGGTTAGGGACTGGTGCCATGAGCCTTGGCACTAGTCTTGGGGTGTTGGTGAAGGCTTGAGGACTGCCTTCAGCACTATCCCCTTCAATAAGGACTTCTGCTGGGGGAGGCAGAGGCCTCTTTCCCATCTCCCTCCTCCAGGTGCTCTGCTGCCGAGAGTAGAGACCAGGCTGGAGGGGAGATGCCGTGGGGATCAGGAGGCCTCTTCCTTGGCTCAGGACTCACACTCAAGGGTGGGCTGTCAGAAGTGCCTTGCAGCTACTTTGCTTTCTCTCCCCCCCCCCCCTTTTTTTTCTCTCTTCCTGCTGCAAGTTTGATGTAGAAGACGGATCTTATTTTTAGGTCGCTTAGTAGGAGCTGTTGAATGGAATCCTTAATGTGAGCATCATGCTGATATTCTTGGTACCGGGTATTGTTCGCTGATCTACTGGAATGTTTTGTACTCATTTAAACTTTTGATACGTTTAAAATGAACCATAATTGTTGCATTTTTAATGTTTTATTGTATTATAATGATGGCTATTGTATTTAAATTGTCTATTTTGTGAACTGCTTTCAGCACAATGCATTTGTGGCAAATGTTGTATAGAAATAAATCGACTATTACTCTGGCCTTTTTGTTTTGTTTTGAACGAAAGATCGATGGCGATGGAAACAGCCGTGGTAGCAGGAAGCGACAACACTCCCAGCAGCCTCCTGCCTCAGCAGCCTCCTGCCAAAGACACAGGTGGGCCGTATGTGGCTCTCTGTGCCGCCCCCAGAGCCCTGGAGAACCCTGCCCATTTCCCCCGCTGCTCACCTGCTCAGCCGTCCACCGAGCGGCAGGGAGTGGACTGCTGTTCTGGTGCTGCGACAATTAGCAGAGGAGAAGAACCGATCTTGATCTGAATTGCTGGGTGGGTGGGGTGGGATTAAGCCCTCTCCCTCACTGAGCAGTCCCTGCCAAGGTGTCAGTCTGTCCTGGCCCCACCCACTGTGCCCTACTCAGCCCCGCCCACCAACGTTGAGGCCAGAGTATTCTGCACTTGCTGTCGTGGTTCCAAGCCCTCCCGCTGGAATGCGAGACAATAAAGAGGTCTGCCAAGTAATCCTCACAGCTTTGTTCAGCAAATAAACATCTCTTTGCACCTCAAGAGAGGTTCAACCTAGGAACCGTACTCCAGGCTAACACTTGGCTAAACGAAGTGAGACAATTGTTCTTTCAACAAAGGCGCTGGTCTTTTCCCTGACTCCCTTTCATTCCAAGGAGGATTTCTTTGAAGAAGCCTTTGGCGAGAGGCTAGCCGAGCTGACCGCCTCTTGCCTACTTTAGCCCCGCCCATTTGAACCTACAGCGTACACTGGGATCAGTCAGCTCTGAAGTCCCCTCCTCCTCAGAGGATTCTTGAGTTCCCACAGGCTGTGTGTTGTTAATGTTCTCACTGCTAAGGTCTTGTGAAGATTCATCCCTGGCGGGTGAAGAGCCTGGGAGAATCACCTCCTCCACTTCTTGTGTAAGGTGGGACATTTCTAGTCCTGCTTCTTCAGCTTCAGAATCTGATTTTGATTGATAGCCTGAAACCCCTTCCCCCACACCAAGGGGAACAGGCCTGGTCATGACACCTACTAATGTTGCTGTCCACCCACTACCCCCCAAAGGGATGTTCATCTCCTAACAACAGCAGTTCTACTCAGCCTATGAGCAAGAACTTCCTTCCAAACATGGAACTTGCTACTGGCTGGAAAAAAAGGCCCTGGAGAAATATGACCAGGCAAATATCCGTCGGAAACTTGTTTCACAATGTACAGGACAGAATCGTATGTGAGGAGGGGATGCTCTATGTAGTCTGTGGACACAACACTCTCTTCCATGTGATCAGAGATTTTGTAGGTCGTAGATTCTAGGGAACAGGAAAGACATACCTCAAGAGTTGCTGAACCAGGACATGTGAGGCTTTGGAGCAAGGGTGGAGACACGTTTTTGGCCCAAGGGTCAATTTGGCTTCAGGCAAGCCGTCAACCACATCTCAAAGTGAGCAGGGCCACCTGACTGGTAGAATGTGCCCCCCCCCCAACATCGCTGCCCAGGCCAAGGCACACACTTATACACCTAAACACACACACACACCCTCAACTCAACACAATCACACACAACACACGCTTTCCCCTCTTGAAAATGGGGTTTGCTTTGAGGGGTTGCACCTGGTATTGGGCCATAGAGAGAGATTGGGGATGCTACTGGTGTATCACCCACCCTGCTGCCCAGTTTCCGCCCTGAACATGCTAGTATCAAGTTGGGTATTAGGAGGAACCCAGGACTGTGGTCTTGGATAACTTTGATTTGCTTGGGACTTCATGATCTCCATGACAACCAGGGGGCTTTTTTGTTTTTGTTTTTTGCTCCAAGCTGTGAGATGAGTGGTGTAAAAATTGTGTGCATGGGGGTGAGGAGGGGACCAGATAACCCCATTGTCATCCTCAGAACATTTCCTGGTGAAATTTGAGCTCATGGTGTTACTTCCATGCTGCTGGGGTGAGGAAAATGTCTCTTTTATGGCCGCCATTTTGCGCAACATAAATATATGAAGAAGTCAGAGCCGCATTCTTGGTAAAAATGCCAGCTTGCATCTAGGAGTGGGCAGCAGAGGGGCCATCCAGGACTGCTTGCCAAGCCCTCCAGGGGCTTACATGGCCTGATGGGTGAGCGGA
This sequence comes from Anniella stebbinsi, assembly GCA_029215795.1. Classification (NCBI taxonomy): domain Eukaryota; kingdom Metazoa; phylum Chordata; class Lepidosauria; order Squamata; family Anniellidae; genus Anniella; species Anniella stebbinsi. Next base: position 370,950,944 of record JARDYH010000001.1, read on the forward strand.
TGGGTGGCAAAGATGGCTCATCAGACTCCCAGCAAAACCAGGTGGAAATAGGTCTGTCATGCCTTATAACTACTTAAATTTGTATTGTAAGCAGTTTGGGGGCAAGAATGATGGTGTTACTCTGTCAATAACTAGGTGTACTTGTCGTAGTTGTTTTTAGATATTTTAGATACGTATAAATCACTTTTCTACAGCCCAAAGTATAAGAGCTAATCTCTTGATTTTCTAGACATCTCAACTCTCAGGTGTGATATTCATTTCATTTTTATATGGTGTTTAAAATAATAATAATAATAATAATAATAATAATAATAATTGATTGATTTCTTAACCACCTCTCCATCTGGATCGAGGCGGGGAACAACATTAAATACAAATATAACATACATAAAACTGATTAAAAACATAAAACTAATACATTGTTAAAAGGCATCTTAAAATTCAACTGGGTAGGCCTGCTGAAAGAGATTAGTCTTTATGGCTTTCTTAAAGTCAGAGAGACTGTTAAGTTGGTGAATCTCTCCCGGCAGGCCATTCCACAATCTGGGAGTGGCAGAAGAGAAGATCCTCTGGGTAACAGTTGTCAGCCTTGTCTTGGCCAACTGTAGTAAATTCTTCCCAGAGGACCTGAGCATGTGGGGCGGATTGTATGGGAGGAGGCGATCCTGCAGGTAACTTGGACCCAAACCATGTAGGGCTTTAAAAGTAATGACCAACACTGTACTTCACCCGGATTTACATTTTATTTTTTGAGTTGAATTTTATTGCTTTAATTTTTGTGAACCACCTAGAGAGCTTTGGCTATTGAGCAGTATAGAAATTCCGTAAATAAATAAATAATTCATTTATTACATTTCTATACTGCCTCATAGCTGAAACTTTCTGGATGGTTCACAAAAATTAAAAACCATTAAAACACACTATACAGGGTTCAAGAAAATAACCATAAAAACAGATAACATGCACAAAGATAACATATATCTAAAAACAATGTCCATATTCAAGCCTATGCAAAGCTTTATCAGTTGAACACAGAAATTAAAACCCATAAACAAGCCTTAGGTTGGGATGGGTGGGAAATTTGTTGGGTTTATTCTTATGTGATGCAGTCCTTGAATTCAAAATTTAAACATGTGTTGGTATACTGTTCGTAGCTTCTAAAAAACACGTGTCCCACTGTACAGAGGAAATAGATTTACTGGTGCAATATTCACAGAATATTCTCCTCAGAGATCCGGAGACTCACTGAGAAGTGAAGTGAAACTTCAAATGTTTTCAAAATGGGGCATTATTAGAATTGGGTGCTGTCAGAATTTTACCTCAGGACTCAGCATTCAGATTTCAGAATTGAAATTTGCCATTAAAATCCCTAATTCACCAGTTTAGCTTGGCTAAATTAAGGTAACATGAGTTTATTAAATTAAATTGCTCACTCAGACAAGTCAAATATTGATTACGACTCCATTCCAACTGTCGGATGTCTATTTTTGCCAACTGCGTGCTGTACAATGCAGTCAGTATTGACTGCTGCTGTATGCAAATTAATGATTTAGCAGTTTCAAAAAAGGCCATTTAAGAAAAAGATGCCCCAAAGTGGTAAGGGTGCAATCCTATACACACTTACCTAGGAGTAAGTCCCACTGAACCCAATAGGGCTTTTTTTTTCCTGAGTGGACATAGAATCATAGAATCATAGAATAGTAGAGTTGAAAGGGGCCTATAAGGCCATTGAGTCCAACCCCCTGCTCAATGCAGGAATCCACCTTCAAGCATCCCGACAGGTATAGCATTGCTCTGTAACTTTCAAAAATCCCTACAATTGACTGTTTCGAAGAGGCAACCGCGATCCCTTGCATTGGCTGCCATTTTGCTTTAGTCACGCAGGTCATCCAAATGGGCTCTTGTTACTAAGACGTTTATCCTGGCTAAACCCTGCTGCCTTTGTGTTGTGCAACAAATATATACTTTCTGTTTTAATGAATCACGGCTGATTGGGGCACCGAGGAGAGCGCCATCAAGCCAGAGACAGCTCCTGTAATCTGCTGCACGCCTTCCTCTGGGGTTTGCTCGCCCTTTAATATTTCCTGAGATTACAGGAGCCGTGATGCATCTCCTTGGCCGGTTTTCATCGTTAAGTCTCCATTCTAAGAGGCTTCCTCTCCCCCCACCACCCCATTAATTGTTCGCCTTTTAACTCTGCTCTTTTTGTTCTTCTGTGTTTCCAATGTTTTCCCATACAATGCCAGAACAAAGGCATCGTAGACGTTGGCCCAATTACGATTTAAGCCTGTGTCTTTCTCCAGTGAGCAGCATCAATCCAGCAGCCATTACAATGGCGCCCATTCTCAGGCCTAGCACCTGTCTGCATGGAGTAGGAGGGAAAGTATTTATTATGGGATGCGGGGGGTGGGTGTGATTGTACTGTGAACAGTAGCCCTGTGTAAAAAAGAAAAGAAGAAAATAGAAGTATAGAAGTTGAGGTTCCCCTCAATTCAGCACTGGGTAGGCCTCATCTTGAGTACTGTGTCCACACTTGAAAAGGATGCAAACAAGCTGGAGGAGTTTCAGAGGAGGGCAAAGAGGATGATCAGGGGTCTGGAAACAAAGCCCTATGTGGAGAGACTGAAAGGACTGGGCATGTTTAGTCTGGAGAATAGAAGATGGAGGGGAGACATGATAGCATTCTTCAAATCCTTGAAAGGTTGTCACACAGAGGAGGGCCAGGATCTCTTCTCGATCAACCCAGAGTGCAGGAGGACATGGAATCATGGGCTCAGGTTACAGGAAGCCCATTATTCTGGCTGGACATTAGGAAAAACTTCCTGACTGTTAGAGTAGTACGACAATGGAGTGAATTACCGAGGGAGGTCATGAGCTCTCCCACACTAGAGGCCTTCAAGAGGCAGCTGGACAGGCATGTGTCAGGAATGCTTTAAGGTGGATTCCTGCATTGAGCAGGGGGTTGGACTTGATGGCATTCTAGGCCCTTTCCAGCTCTACTATTCTATCATTCTATGAAAATCCTTTCAGAAACTGTGCTCCCACATAGGAGCAGAGGGACACATTGCTTCCAAAGAATTAGAAATGTAAAGAACATGAATTTAGAATACCTAGCTGACTGCCTTCCTACATATATACCCAGTTGACCCCCGAGATCTTCTGAGGAGAACATACTGATCGTTTTGGTTCCGATGGAATATCGCCAGGAAATGCCAGGAAAGCACCTGTCCTTTGGAATACTCTCCCCCATGTGATTCATGAGACAGAAATACCTCATGATAATGTAACTGTTCCAATTCACGCAGCTCTTCCTGACTTGTAAAGGGTTATGTTGTAGTCCTACTTTATTGTTACCCTCTTGCAATGTGTTGCTGCTGCTGCTGCTTCTTCTTCTTCTTCTTCTTCTTCTTCTTCTTCTTCTTCTTCTTCTTCTCCTCCTCCTCCTCCTCCTCCTCCCCTCCTCCTCTTCTTCCTCCTCCTCCTCTTCCTCCTCCTCCTCCCCTCCTCCTCCTCCCCTCCTCCTCCTCCTCCTCCTCCTCCTCTTCTTCTTCTCTCCTCCTCCTCCTCCTCCTCCTCCTCCTCTTCTTCTTCTTCTTCTTCTCCTCTCCTCCTCCTCCTCCTCCTCCTCCTCTTCTCTCCTCTTCCTCCTCCTCCTCCTCCTCTTCTTCTCTCCTCCTCCTCCTCCTCCTCTTCTTCTTCTCTCCTTCTCCTCCTCCTCCTCCTCTTCTTCTTCTTCTTCTTCTTCTTCTTCTTCTTCTTCTTCTTTCAGCATCCAAGGCTTTCCTCTGGGTGGCAGAGGGAGAGGGCCTTCTCAGGCATGGCCTCGTAATTGGGGAATGATCTCCCTTGATGAGGCCCGCCTGGTGCCAACTTGTGATTCTTTTGATGTAGGTTAATACTGCCCTCTTCTCTCACGTATGTGGCAATGCATGAGTTTTCAATCAGGTCCTGGATTGTCTTTGGTTGACTTTTTAAACATCAGTTTTTTTAAAAAAACAAACCCATATGTATTGTATCTGAATGTCTGTAAATGGTTTTGCACTTTGAGGAATGTATTTTTAATGGTTTTTAATCTTTGTAAATTGCCCAGAGAGCTTCAGCTATGGGGCGGTATAGAAATATAAGAAATGAAATGAAATACAGATATAATAACTAAACAACCAACTAAATAAATAAATGTATTACGTTCATTGATATGCATCTTGTGATTCATATTACTTTTCTTAATTCGTGTGTGTGTGTGTGTGTGTTATATATTATCAAATAGAGGCTGACTCCAGCCCTTATGAAACGTATGAGGGAATAGCTATAAGCTCTAGCAGTGTGTTAGTGCTTGTGTGTGTGTGTGGAGAAGGGAGGGGGTGCTTTCCAAACCTGGCCAGACTTCAGTTGGAGAAGATTAAAGAATTGGGTAAAAGAATTAGCATAATTAATAGGCTCATAAAACTCACTCCTGCCTGGAGGCTTCAATGTGGCAGATCTCAGCAGATTGTCTTTCAATTCTTGACAGGCAACAGAGTTCCTGCATTATTTTAATCATTCCCACATGCTCAGGATATTTCAAGGATGTTGCTTACTCAGAATTCTTCAGGGTCATCATGTGACCCACTATGCACATCCTTTTGAAGTAGACAGGCTGATAGAGACACTTTCCATGAACAGGGTGAGCTATCTGGCCTGGACCGCTGGGAAATTGGGAAGTCATTCTCCTCTCTTTTGCCTCTGGAGCAGGTTGTGCACTACTGCTTTATAATGCTTTAGAATGGTATTGACAACCGCTGGGGCCCAGGACACACTCCAGATACCGTCTGATTGGTATAGATCTGGCCTCAGAAATTCCACCTGATTTGTGTTGTTACTTTCCATGAGTTTCACCTGATAGGCATTGAGTCCTGCACTCCACTCTACAGAAGGTTTGGGGCCCTTTAAATATATAATAGGATACTCTTTTCACACACAGGTCTTGAATGCAACCTGCAGCCAAATCTAGGGTGACCAGATTTAAAAAATCAAAATCCCGGTCCCCCCCGCCCCCCCCCAAAACAACCCCCCCACCAAGCCACCCCACCCCCCAAAAAAACGAGCCTGGACCTACCGGTGGGTTCCTTCACCGCCCGCGCAGGGTCCTCCGCCGCCCGCGCGGCTGCGCAGGGTCCTCCGTCGCCGCCCGCGCGGAAGAGGCAGGAGAGGGCCGGATCCGGAAGTGACGTAGCCGGCCCTCTCCCGCCTCTTCCGCGCGGCCTCTGGCCTCCTGGGGCTCAATCGCGATGGCGATGACCCCTGAGGAGCCCGGACGCCCGTGCCCGCCTCTTCCCGCAGAAGAGGCGGGCGCGGGCATCCGGGCTCCTCAGGGATCATCGCCATTGCGATTGAGCCCCAAGGAGGCCAGAGGCCGTGCGGAAGAGGCGGGAGAGGGCCGGCTATGTCACTTCCGGATCAGGCCCTCTCCCGCGCAGCCTCTGGCCTTACGAGCCCGGCAGCGGCGGCGAAGGCGGCGGAGGAGCCCAGGAAGCGGCCGCCCCAGCAGGTAAGTGCCCCTCTTCGTGCTTACCTGCAGGGGCGTCCGCTTCCCGGGCTCCGCCACCGCCACCGCCAACGGGTCTCGCTGCCACCGCCGCATGACCCCCCGCCACCCCGGTTTTCCCCCGCCTCCCCCGGTTGGCCCGGTTGGCCCCTGGATTCCCGGTTAGGACCGGTAAATCCCGAGCCACCTGGTCAGCCTAGCCAAATCAATACCTCGTTGAGCTTGCAAAGTTCACAGACCAGAAAAATGGTGCTCAACATCATGTGCACATTTGAAAAATGTGCATGAAAAATCGCATACTTTTGAAAAATGCACACAAGCATGGTGTACTCAACAGGAAAGGGATGTGTTCATTTTAAAGATGCACACAACAATTGATGCATATGTTTGGAAAAGTCCACATGGAACACGCATGGATTTTCATGCAAAAAACAACAACCAACCAATGATCACAATCTGATATGGACATGAGGGAACGAGCTTGAAGTGGGATTTGGAGAACTCTGACAAACTTGATGTTTGCTTGGATGCACATCCCTCGTAGAGGGTGTCTTGACATCTTCTTTGCTCCAGGGTGGTGCCGGATCTCCATGACATCGATTACATAACGCAGCCACAGATTCAAATCTGCCCTGGGGCAAACAGCTGAAAATGCGTGGCTGAAAAGTCAGGAACTCACCTCGACTTTTCCAGTCAGAGTGAGGGCAGTCCGGCTCTTCCGCTGGTCTGTTCTTGCTCAGAAGCTGGTCTGGAGTCACTCAGGGGCATTCCCGGTAGGGTGACCAGATAAAATCCAGGTCAGGGCTCATGTAACTTTAACAGCTGTAGAGAAAAGGGAATCCCAGCCAGTGTATGCAATTAGTTCCTGGTGATATTCCCTCTTCATCACAACAGTTAAAATTGCAGGGGCCCTGCCTTTTTTTGTATAGGGTCACTCTAGTATAGTGCCTGCACCTTTCACTGTTGTGATGAAGAGGGAATTTCACCAGGAACTAATTGCAAACAAATGACACTGGCTGAAATTCCCTTTTCTCTAAAACTGTTAAAGTTACATGAGCCCTGACCTGGATTTTATCTGGTCAACCTAATTCCTGGTGGATGGTGGCCCCTAATTGGTCACCATCTGCCTGGGTAGAGGGAGGGGGTTGACCAATGAGCAGAATGGATGTCAGAATACCCTGTGGGGAGAAGAGTTTATTTCCTTCCCCAGAGCTGCCATCGCCTTCTCCTGCTATATATATATATATATATATATATATATATATACACTAATCCCTCACCAGCTGCCTCCTACAATATTTTCTTCCCCCTTGAGCTGCTACAACCTCTGCCTCCTCCTCCTCCTCCTCCCCCTCCCCCTTGCCCTGTCCCAAGGAGGAAGAGGGAGCAGGGCGGATGAGAGCCATAAACCCCATGCTTACTCCGTGGCATGGGGATTATTAGGTGCAACTCCGCAAGAGCAAAAGTGCAGGGTTTGGGGGGAATGTGGCCCCAACTCAGTGCTGTGAAGACACCCCCCCCCCCCGGAAATGCAATATAAAAAATAATCAAAATCAGTAACAAATGAAACAGGTAGTGTTACTCATGGTCAGAGTAACTTTGAAAAGAGCCATGGTGCATGCTTAAGTCCCACTGGAATCAATTTGACTGAACTGGGTTGGCACTAAACTCCTCTCAAACTTTTCTCTTTAGTCTGGGTTTGAACCCCAGATACAACAACCCATTAGATACAACAACCCATCTATGCATTTTCATGGCACATTAATATGTTCACACTGAAACGTCCATGAAATTTACTTGAATATCCATGAAGTAGTTGTGCCAGGAGTGGAAACACACCTATGAAAAACACAAAATGAGGAAGGAAGTGATAATATTGAGCAGTCCATGGAACGTGTATACATTTAATTTGGCAGCTGGATTGTCTGAAGAAAAGTACTTTTCACAATCAAGAATCAGATCTGCAAAAGCAAAACCCCACCATTTGTGCCAGCTTAATATGCTTATGTCCCGGCCCTGTCCTGCACATAATTGAAAGTGCGGGAGAAGAAAGAAGCAAGTGCTATTTCCCCATGGACACATTTCATTCTCTCCCATCCTTAGACGCTCCTCAACATGTCCTTGTCCCACAGTGGTCCTGATCAGCTGTGTAGGCCAGCAGCAAAATTGTATGGGTTGAGATAACTTTCTGAGGCACATGGTTGTGTTTTAAGTCCTTGACGGATGCAGATGTTCACCCAAGTTCTAATTAGTTCAATTATGTGTGAGCTTTCCACAGGATAGGCACCTCCTCTGCAGCAAAGCAAGTGAAATCCGACCGTGTCATTTCGCATCCATCACCCACGGGCCCAGAGCTCTTTTCGCCAGCTACTTGTCAGATGCGGATGCAAGCCGGTGACCTAGAAGTGAATAGTCCTTCTCAGAGTAGCAGCCCCTGGAGTGTTCCCTCCACTTGTTTCCCAAGGCCGCTTCAGTTTATGATCTCTCTTTTAAAGTCTGCTGAGAATGTCAGTGCTGGTAACCTTTGTGATCTGCTCAATCATGCTATTGCCTTTAAAGAGGCTTTTGATCAGCTCTGGGGAGATGCGACACCATTCACACTGGATTATTTCTGTCTGCCGTGCTGCTCTAGAAAGACAACAACACAAAACACCACTCTCCTGCTTGGCAGTTTTCATTTGTTTCTTAACACGAAGTAAACGGCAGTGCCGATACCTCCAGTGCTTATGCCAGCTTTGATTTTCCAGGTCCCAAAGTAGGATTTTTATTTCGGGGAGCTGAGAAATTGCCACCGTCTGTGGTCAGTGTTTGCAGGATGAATGCCCTTGAGCTCACCTTGCAATTCTTCAGCCACCCTCCTTGGTTGAACTCCAACATGTTGTTCTCATTTGCAGGGCTTCTAACATGACATGGACATTTGTGGGGAGGCAGCCCAGAAGGATACTGTGGTTGCTGATGCTGAACGTCACCCTGTCCCCTGTCCATGCCCAGTCACAAGTCATCCATGATGTCCAAGGTGGTTCTGTCTTAGAACCAGGTTGGAACAGATCCAAATTACATAGGGGGAGGGGGAGGCTGGGATTTTCTGAGCTCCATTTTGTAGCTCATCGCACTCCCATTCTTATTTGCAACCTGTTTTTTCCCCCCATTCGAACGGGGAAAAGCACATTTCCCTATGCATTTTTCAAAAGTGTACAAGTTTGTTAATTTGCAAATTTCTTTGGGTAAAAAAATACATTAACGTTTGTGATTGTGGGAGGGGCAAGATTTGTGGACTGAAACAAAATACAAATGCACACCTGTAAATCTAGCCCGAGGAAAAAAATACATTCTGTAAGAATTGGACAGTGTGCAAGCCATTGTTCATACTATTTGCTTGTTGGATGTTCAGCTCCACACAAGAATCCACCTCCACTAGAGAACTTAACACTCACTTTTTGTTAGTTTCAGCTGAGCTGCACACACAAAAATGTTAACTGCAGAACTGCAGAACACCTTTTGCTATATCCATCCCATCCTTAGTAGTGGGACCTGCGGCAATCGTCCTTGGGTTTTGAGCTGAAGGAGCTGCTGAAAATATCCTAAAAGCTTTCTTCTTCTTCTTCTTCTTCTTCTTCTTCTTCTTCTTCTTCTTCTTCTTCTTCTTCTTCTTCTTCTGGAGCAACAGTGATTCTAATTCTCAGGAGCTGAAATTAATTCAGCATTTCAGCTAGCAATTTTACACTCCCAGAGGTGGGGATGTGTGGCTTGTTTGAACTCCTCAGGCAATTTGCTGAAGTGCTCATTTGATCCACATTTTTAAAGAAAGGCCCAGTAAGTGTTTTGAATCACAGAGTTTGAGAGGAGCTTAAATGGTTTGGCTTTGGTTTAGATTGGGCATTTATTTTTTGTTATTGTCCTCAGTGCTAGCCAATGAGGATAGTTCTCCCCTCCCAAAAATTACATATGCTTAAGTGAGTCAACATGGTCATTAAGCCCTTGAGCAGTTGCTTTTCATTTCAATGGCGATCATGCCAGAGAACTGCCTGGTGGATTGGGCCCTTAGCCTTCATTTGCAAGTATTTGGATTGCCTGTACCAAGTAAGGCATGCTACAGAGCCGCCTTTCCTTACCTCCCTATGTTTACAACGTGTGGAATGCTCCTGTTCAAAACGCCAGCCAGCCAGTCAGCTATGCCCTGTTTTAGGGTATTCTATTCCATTACCCTCCCCTCCCCCTTCCCCCTGCCAACATTTAGCCAGTATTCTGTGCCCAATGAACTTGCTTCAGCATGCATTGGGCTGGGTTTCTTTCATTGAGGGCAGGTCCCTCCTAGGGGTTGTAACCATATTTCTTTTGGTAACTGTTTTGAATAGATGGTGCAAATTTGGCCACATGCGGATCAACACCCAGAGAATGAGCTTGCTATTAGCATATATGGCACGTTTCAGCTGCTGCACTTGTTTTGATGTTTAACGGTTCAATTTTGTACTGTCATTTGGCTGTTGTATTCAGCGTCGTCTTCGTATACTTTGCATTTACTGCTCTTCTCCACATTTGCTTTGTACTTAATGCTTTGCTCATAATGCTGGAGTGCAGCACCATTTCTGTTAGCTTTGTACTTTGGTTTGCAACCTAATTGTCATCTCATTTTATGCCATTTCGGCTTTAATACTTCAGAATTTTGCACATCTTCAATCTGCTCTTTGCTTGAATTATTTAATAATGCTTTTGAACGCTTTAATTTGTGTGGTTCCAATTAGCTTCCTTTCTGCTTAAATTTGGATAACTGCACACCCTCCGACATTTCACAGATGATAAAAATAGAGACACCGCCATGTACTTGAAACACCCTCATCATTCTCACACAAAGGGTCATGAATACTCCTGGGTCTCTGGTCACACAATGTAAAAGCAAAGAGGATATGTGTTCCTTTGGTTAGTATAGGCCTCTATCAACTGGAGTTCCTTCTAGTAGTTAAATAGAACCTCCATATTCTGTGGCAGTACAGCCCTGAATCCCAGTTCCACAGATCTGCAATTATCTCTTACACTTGGGATACCTTCTAGCCCCAGGTTCTGACCTCTTCTCTGCTCAACTGGCCTCCAGCCCCTTTGTGCCAAGCAGTTAGTCAACCTGCCATGCCTCCTGCTCCACCTCCACGTGGGGATCAACCAGCCTGTCCTGCAACTCTGGGTAAGTCTGTGGTTAGCTGACATACAACTATGACCCTGTTAAGATGACCCAATAAGCCACGGTGGCTAAGCAGTTTGAGCTCAACATTATGGCTTAGCTTGTTGTGTGAACCATTCCTAACCATTTGCCGTGAAAGGGTTAGTGGCCTAACCATGGCTTAGCATGTTGTCATGATTTCATTTTTGGGCTTTGTTGGACTTCTGAGCATGGAACCAGGGAATAGGATGGTCCATTGCCATCTCCCTGGCCCAGCCATAGCTGAGAAAATGCCCCGGCTGCTACAAACTTGCGGTGGCCATTTTGGTTGCAGCCTCTCCTCCCTGTGTCCTCCAGCCATATCCCAGCAGGCACCATGAGTTCTGCCGGCTGCATAGAGTAGCCGGGTTTTTTGGCTGCTTTAGGCAGCAGAACTCTATTCCGAAATGGAAGAGTCCACGGAGAGAGGGGGGGCTGAATTCGGACGACACTTTAAACAACGGGGCTTCGGGCTAAACAATGTGCAAGCCCGTTGTTTCGCTCCGTTGTTTAAAGTGCCTGATTAACGTACTGTCAGTTGTGTGTGCGTTGTGTGTTTCCCTCCAAACAACACAATAAGCAACACAACTGACGATTGTTCCCCCCCTCCTCCGTTGCCTAATGTGTCGTCTGAATTGAGCCAAAGACAACACACATCCAAAACAACTTTGAGTAACCCACAACTCATTGTGTGAACTGACTTCCTTCAAAAACATTTGTGTTTGAGGTGACAGCAAAGCCAAATCTGGGTTGTTTGATCTGTGATGGACTTTTTAGACAACCACATCAAAATGCGATTGTGCAGCCACAAATGACCAAGACGTGTCCAACGGTTGTTGGTTTCTTTTTAAAAATAAAATAAAATAAAATTGCTATCATGTTTCTACAGTTATGCTTTGCCTTGCAGGATTTTGAGTTTAGAATGCTTGTAACTAACCTTGAAACACTGAGAATAAGGATGGGTTATAAATCAAAATCAGAACCAGAAAGGAAGGTTGGAAGTTACTCTGTAGGAAATGTGAGCATTCTCGCTACAAGCTGGTTGTGAGCCTCTTCTTGAATATCTAATGGACTAGTAGTTTCAACTTCATTAAAATTCTCTCCGCAAAAAGTTACAGGGCATTAATTCCATTTCCTCCCCTTCCCCATCAAGTGTGACATTTATCTCATGGCAAACAATTCTCAGACGATTTGAGAAAATTTTTCGCTTTTGCCCAAGAGAGAAGCATTCTTTGGCTTTTCACCTTGGAATGGTTTTACCTTCAAACCTTCTAAACAAGATGTAAACAAGATGTAATCAGCAATTACAACTGTGTGTTGATACTTCATCCCATCTCCTTCTTGAGGTTGCTTTATACTACAGTCCCATTTCTCTGTGGCCTGGAGCAATGGATAGAAGGTTTGGCTGCTGGAAAATGAATCATATTACCTCCCTCCCCCCCCCCCCCCCGCTTACCCTGCACATGCCATTTAAGATTATCTGTGGTTGTTGTAAAAGGACCAATTTTTCCTCTGGAATTGCCTCTTTGATCTAAGTTTAGCAACCTTGCTATTTCGACCACACTCTGATTGGCAAGCCATGTTTGCTGCATGGATTTTTGTCCTTGGAGTTGCTATTTCTTTTTCATGATCTTTTAGTTTTGAAAATGGAGCTGTTAATTTGAGGGTGTAAGATGAAAATATTTAAGAAGGATGCCTTTTGTGGTGTTAGCATCTGAAAGGAGATACTTTCAGAAAGGTCTACATCTTCTGCTGGGGTTTGCAAGAGATGAGTTCCACAAGGAGGCATTGGCCTTCTTTTGCAGAGTCAGACTTGCAAGATTAATTTTGCTTTTCAGACGTTAATGCTCTATTTAAGTTTCAAAATGTCATTTTACATCATATATATGGAGTAATTTCAAAGTTACTGGGGCAGACTCTCTATCTAGCCCACAACTATCAACATCTTTCTAGAACCCATCGTGTGGGTCCCCTTTAATTAAAAAAATGTATTCTTTTGATTGGCCAAGCACCTTCTTTCCACCCAGATGGCATACTGATGTGTTAGACTACAACCCCATCATCCCCAGCCAGCATGACACCACACTAGTATGCCACACTAGATCTTAAATGCACAATTCTAGTGGTTCCCACTGCTTCTATCTGGGCAATCATGTAATAAATTCTCCATGATTATACATTGTTTTAATTGTTTTTAATTGTTTGATTACTTTTAAAAATTTTCTACCGGTTTTAATGATTAACGATTTAATAATTTTTTAGCTATGTTAATGATTTGTGTTTATATTGTTCTGATTTTATCTGTATGCTGCACTGAGATCCTAGTGATAATAGGGTGGGATACAAATGTTTTAATAATAAATAAATAAATAAATCTGAATTTTATATGTTTCAATGAATGAATGTCCAAAATGTAGTTAATCAGAAGGGATTTGTATTAGTGTCATGGAATCTGGATGAAGTGTGAAATTATTAAATTGCAGAATGGACATTGTGAATGACCACTAGCACAGTTCTGGGCATCACACTTCAAGAAGGATGCAGACAAGCTGGAGCATGTTCAGAGGAGGGCAACGAGGATGATCAGGGGTATGGAAACAAAGCCCTATGAGGAGAGACTGAAAGAACTGGCCGTGTTTAGCCTGGAGAAGAGAAGATTGAGGGGAGACATGATAACACTCTTCAAGTACTGGAAAGGTCGTCACACAGAGGAGCGCCAGGATCTCTTCTCGATCATCCCAGAATGCAGGATGCGGAATAATGGGCTCAAGTTACAGGAAGCCAGATTCCAGCTGGACATCAGGAAAAACTTCCTGACTGTTGAAGCATGATGACAATGGAACCAATGACCTAGGGAGGTGGTGGGCTATCCCACGCTAGAGGCCTTCAAGCTGCAGCTGGACAGCCATCTTTCAGGGATGCTTTAAGGTGGAACCCTGCATCGAGCAGGGGATTGGATTCAATGGCCTTACAGGCCCCTTCCAACTCTATGATTCTATGATTCTATGAATACATTTAAAGGATATACAGAGAAGGATATAGGGGATAGGTCTATTAATAGCTATTGGCCATGATTGCAAAATGGAACACACACACACTCACTCCCACAATATTCAGAGTATTGGTGATGGATGAATGTACCCCAATTGAATTCAGAAAGTAAGGAATTCATCTGCATAATCCTGGGTGAGAGTTCTTCTTTAATTCAAGTACTTGTTCTGCATATATAATTTTTTGTGCTTGCACAATATCAAACTGCACCTTGGGAGCTGTAACTTGAAATAATGCATTGCAATGCCGTCTGATGTACCCCTTCCCGATTGATTGCTTCCATGTGGCCTGTCTACATAATGCTTACTTGCCCTCATGGATTGGTATAGGGAGGAGATATTTATGGATCGATACATGGATGGAGAGCTATACTATCTACGTGGGTGCTTTTTCCAAACATGATTGGTTTGCGGAAAGAGTTCAAGTGGGAACCCTTTCCCTAAAGGGTTAATGTGACATCATCACATTTCCTCCTGAAAGAGAAGGTTTAAACCAACCAACTCAGCAATGCACAGAAATGCCATAGCTTATATGCAGACTGCCCATGCTCCAAAGCTAGCAGTTAATTCTGGAATTAATTACAAATTAGAAAGACAGCAATCCAAGCTTGCTAGAAAGTGGAACATTAGAAGTGTATGGGTCTTGAAAAATGAGCTGACTAATTATGAAATTAGGTGAATACCAGATGCTTAGGGGTAGAGAACAAGGGAGTGGTGTCTCCATCCCGCCTTGCTTGTCAGATTCCTTGAGGTATCTGGCAGCTGCCTCTTGGAAAGGGATTGCTGGAGTAGATGGACCAACTGTGCTCTGATGCAGCTAATCAGGGTCCACTAGACTATGAACATTTCAGGCAGGGACCTTATGGTTGAAAGGTATTTAGACCATTTACGCCATGTGTAATTTTGTATAAGTGGCCTCTTTACAAGCAGCATTTGTGCAAAATTGGCCTTTTCGTAAAAGGCCAAGGTGCCATTTTTATGCAAAATAGCGGCTCAGCAAGGGACTGGGAGGCTGAGGGATGGAGGCTTACTGCATACAGCAATTAGGGCCAGGCAGCTGGTGAGGGTCCAGTGAGTGAGGCAGACTGAGGTGAGTTTGCCCAACCCCATTTCCAGTGTGCCCCTGTGAGCCTCTGTAGCTGATAGCGCCTCTCCTGCAGGTCTTTGTACTCACACAGGTTCACAGCGAGAGAGGCAGTTCCTTAGATAGCCAGGTCTTAAGCTGTTTAGGCTTTTAAAGGTTAAAATCAACACCTTGAATTGTGCCCTCAAAGCAATTGGAAACTGGTGCAGGCCTTTCAGGACAGGTGTAATACAGTCCCAACACTATGAAGCCTACCTGCCACATTTTGCATCAGTTGAACCTTCTGGACAGTCTTCAGGGATAGCCCCGTGTAGAGCACATTGCAATAGTCTAACCATGATGTAACCAAGGCATGAATAACTAAGCCAGACCAACTCAGGAAGGGTCAGAGCTGGTGCATCAATTGTAATATGCAAACACACCACTTGCCACCACCAGAAGATCCAGGGACAATGCAGGATCAAGGAGCTCTCCCAAGCTCCAGACCTGATCTTAAGGAGGAGTTTGATCCCTTCATGAATTCCATTCCCTGGGTCAGGCTTTCTATCAACCAACACCCAACCCCATTGCGATGAACATTTCTCTGTCCCAGAGAACTTAGAGAGTCTGGTTTAGAAGAGAGTAGCTTCAACTTCATTTGCAGAGCCAAGTCTAGAGTTCAGTATCTTGGTCACTCCCCACAAATCATGCAACCCAGCACATTGGCTTCAGCAACTGGGGGCAAGGCAGTGCAAAATGATAGGATGAAACATTGCCTTCACTCTGATTTGGGTTCATGGCATAATCATGACATGATAGCATCACCTTGCCTATTTGGTCCCTGATTGTCTGGGGTTTCTGTTCACACAGTGGCTGACCAGCTCCCCATGGAAAACCTACAAGCAGGACATGGTGCAACAGCACTCTCCCACCCATGTTCCCCAGCAACTGGTGTATGTATATAGACTTACTGCCTCTGATACTGGAGGTAGCACATAGCCATCAGGACTAGTAGCCATTAGGGATGTGTATTGTATCATTCCGATGTCCGATAATGATCCGATAATGGCGTTATAGGACATCTGATTAACAATAATGATATGATACAAATCTCTCCGATAATTATTGGGTCTGATAATTTTCAGTCCGATAATTATTGGATTTTATCAGACTATCGGACAACCATTTTTTGGGGGGTGGGAAGTATGTTCCCATGCAGATTGTCTATTCCTAGTCATGTGTATTAAATTTCAGAGCAATTGCTCAAACCCTCAATTTTTAATTTTTTAAAAAAAGATTGTGCAACTTTTTGACAGCTGGTTGACTGGGCCTCCATGTTGCTTTTAAAGTACCACAATCTTTAAAAAAATCATAGAAAATCGAGGGTTTGAGCAACTGCTCTGAATTTTTTTCACACATGACTAGCCAGATCCCATGTTCAATGTCCCACAAGTTTCAAATTTTTATCTTTAAAAATGAAGTAGTTACAGCAGGGGTGGGTTGGGGTTATTGGGGGACCCCCTATAACTTTTTAATTTGAAAAGATAGAGACTTGAAACTTTTTGGACATTGCAGATTGGATCTTGCTAGTCCTGGCTCCCCAAGTTTCATGTCATTATCATTTAAAATAAAAAAGTTTTGCACACGTTTCCCCCAATGCAAGCTTATGGGGGGAAAAAACAGACAACAAGTCTTCTTTTGACAGCAGGGTGACCCAGTCAACCAGCTGTCAAAAGTAGAATGCTCTTTTAAAAATTCATATAAAATACAGGGTTGAGGGATTGATCTGAAATTTGGCACACATGTCTAGCACATGTTGCTACATATATGTGCCAAATTTCAGATCAATTAGAAGGGGGGAACCACCCAATGACTGGTCGGTCTTGGGGAAGGGAGTGTGGCCATTTGGGGAACCCCAGAGGGCCAGATTTGCACCCCAGAGAGGCCTGAGTTTCTGCACCTCCTGGTCTAGGATGTGCTCATTGATCTATTTTACTTCTCACAACAACCCTGTGAGGAAGTGCAGCCTGACAGATGGAGGATTGCCTACAGCCAGGTTCCACCCTTCCTGGCTTAGCAGAGGCTCCAAGCTGGATTTCCCGCAGCCAGCCCCAACCCTTGACCCAGTGTGACATTATTTACTGTCAACTGCCTATGGCCAGAGTAAAAGAGGGCTAAAAACATGAAATAACAGAACAGGGTCTTCCCTTTCCCCTCCGAGACAAGAATACTTTGACATCTGTTCACAGGGCCATATTTGCTATAATTCGTCTCTAATGAGAATTCTACACAATCTTTAATGCTATCAGCATATGTCTTGATTTAATATGACTTACGAAAATCAGCTTAGTTATTGATAGCCTCTGTTTTTCATTTCGGCAGATGAAAGGCCCCTTTTTGGTGTGTTTCAGGACTATTTGCTACATAAAAGTTAATGTGGAAGAGATGATTCAATATCCTACAGCAAGCCTGGGAGCAAACAATACCTAAATATTTAAACACCAAGTGGAGATGAATGCGTTGGTGCTCTAAGATTGTTTGTCTGCATCTCCCCCTCTCTTTCTAACGCAGAAGCTTTCTGCCTATAAAATGAGCTATGAATCCTTTGATTTAGCCATTTTGAGAAACAGCCTATAAATTTTGAGCTAACTGTTGCCTCTTGATTGAAAATCCATACAAAGTCCATTTGCAGATTCAAATAGATTTGTACATTTGAGGGGGGAAATAAAGGAATGGCCCTAATCCAGCGAATGCAAGCAAGATTACGAACTCCAGTTCACACAAGGGTTCTGTCAACATGGAACAAAGGGTTGTGCAGGCAAGCAAACGTCTCTCTCCATCGAAGTGAATGGGGAGACAGGAGTTTCATGAATGCATTGGCGTACATGCAAAGCTTTGGATGTATGGGCCGATCTGTATATCCTCAGTTAAGCGGCACGATGCTGCATCTCTCAAAATGGTCACATGACTTCTCCCTTGGTCTGCAAGTGACTTGCATTCAACATGCAATTGGCTGGATTCCTCCGTCCCCCTTTTCCCTTTGTGTGCGTTTCTTGTTGATCAGGTTCTAATTTGTGTGCGGTCTATAGGTTATTTACATAGGCACTTGAGAAGTCATTTGCCGGGCTGCCCTCTGCTTTCACAAGATCAAGGTTTTACAGCATTCCTTTGGTAATGCTCCCTGGTAGAGCACATACTGTTTTGAATGCACAAGGTCCCAGGTTCAATCCCTGCCCTGAGCAATGGTCTGATTTAGTGTGAGACAAAAGGTAGCTCTACAGCACGTAACCCCCCCTGATGGGTCCCATGTTAGTTCACTGCAGCAAAACCAATAATGGAACTCTGTATTGATCTGGGTTTCCGATTCTGTCAGGTCCCAGTCAAATTAGATTCTCCTGATTACCAAGATGAAACAAAGCCACTTATGCAAAGAGGTGACAGTGTATTGATAGAAAATGGATGCAGAATATATATGCAAAGAAAGTTGACACCACTCTCTAATTGACAAAGTAGACACTTTTGTCAGAAGTTGATTGTATATTCCTCCTGAGCCAGCAGAAATTCTCTTCAAGCTGGTAACATGGGCATTCCCCCTTTGAAGTGAGACCAAAGACCAAGACCTATGTCCGAAGTTTTATAAACCTGCATGCTAAATGCCTACCTCCAGCTCATGAGTTAACAGAGGCAAGGCCTCTCTTCTCTCATTAGCTGACAGGCCAGGGCACACCCATTCAGGAGAAGGTGGGCTTCCCCTTCCCAGTTCTCAAAGCATTCCAGCCTGGGAAATTAGTGGACTTTCCTGTAAGAGAGATACTCCAACATTCTAGTATGGGAAGCAAAACCTATCTAATTTTCAGGACTGGCATAACCTAGCTGGTATAAGCAGCTTCAAGGTGAAGCTGTGAGTTACCACCCCATGTGAAAGGACTTTTTAATTTAATTAATTATACAACTGCCAGTTAAGCCAGACTACACAGGTCTCTAACAGCACATGGGAATGCTATGAAGTCCAACTTTTTGCTCATCGATAAGCCCACTACAAACCCTAATCATTAGCAATTGTATTATGGCTTAAGCTTTATGATCTGTAGTTCACTTCATCAATTAGATCCTTTCTAATCTATCAGTTTTTAAACCTAGATAGATATTGGCTCAATTCGGTTGACACAATAGTCAAAACAACTGACAATTGTTTTCCCCACACCAGTTGTTTATTGTGTCGTCCAAATTGAGCCATTCTCTAAGGTCCTTTGCTGTTTCAGCATTCCTCTTGGTGATCTCTCTGTATTTGGCAAAAATCTGGGCTGGAGATAGGGAGACACAGAGCTGCCCAGCTAAGTCCTCCACCAGGGCCTCATCTACACCAGGCAGGATATTGCACTATAAAAGCAGTATGAAAGCGGTATATAAAAGGCAGGAGCCACACCAAGCAGGATATAGCGGTATATGGTATCCGTCTATGGGCCCCAACAGTTGTCAGTGCACTTCAATGCTGCTATAAAGCAGTCGTGTGGTTCCTGCCTCTTATATACCACTTTCATACCACTTTCATAGTGCAATATCCTGCTTGGTGTAGATGAGGCCCAAGCTGAATCCAGGAGAAGGTCAGCCATCAATGGATCTTGAGCTACCTTGAGAAAGTGTGAGTGCTACTCGCCACCTACAAACTTAGGGATCCTCTCTTCAGTTTAAGACTTCACCAGGAAAGGCCATAACTGGCAAACTAGGTGAAGCTTGTAAAAGGCACCTGTGGTTAGGGATGTGTGAGAAATTTAGTTCAGCTCACAAATCACTCAAAAATTGCCTGCCCACAATCCTGGACACAAAGGTGAATGGTAGCACATGTCCTCTGAAAACGTGGGCAAATTCCCAAACTTGCATTCGCAAAATGTGCACTTGAAAAATGCACAACTTTCTCAGAATGTGCAAATTCTGAAAATGCACAACTCTCAAAATGCACAAGTTTCCCCTTTTGAATGAACCACAGGTCTCAGGGAAAAACAGGTAGGAGCCCAACCGAGCTCTGAAGTAACGTTTGGAGAATTTCAGCACGCTTGAGCATCCCTTGTTCTCCCAACTCTATACCTGGCAAATTTCCCCCCCCCCCATCACACTTTTGTCCCAAGCATGAGCATCTGTGTGTGTGTGGGGGGGTCATGTTGGGACAATAAGGGTTTTTAAGGGACAAAAGGAGGTATTATCTAGACTAGCAACATTTTTCAGAAAGCAGAGTTCTCTATAGCCTCTATAACCTGTTGGGTCTCTGGAGCATGGCAGGTCAGGTTGGTAAGACAAGGACTAGACCAGCCTATCCTAACATGATGCCCTCTGGGGGTGTCAGACTGCAATGATAAAGTATTGGTTTATAAGACTGAAGTATAAAGTGTGGGTCAATATCTTTAAAGCCCTACATGGTTTGGGTCCAGGTTACCAGCGGGATCACCTTCTCCTATACAATCTGCCCCACACACGGAGGTTCTTTGGGAAGAACTTACTCCAGTCAGCCAAAACTAGGCTGACAACTGTTACCCAGAGGACCTTCTCTTTGGGCGCTCCCAGACTGTGGAATGGCCTACCGGGAGGGATTTGCCAACTTAACAGTCTTCCAGAATTTAAGAAAGCCATAAAGACTGATCTCTTCCGGCAGGCCTATCCAGTTGAATTTTAAGATGCCTTTTAATAATGTATGAGTTTTATATGTTTAAAATAATTCATTAGTTTCATATGTTTTTAATCAGTTTTATGTATTTTATGCTGTTTTGTATTTAATGTTGTTCCCCTCCTCGATCCAGAGGGAGAGGCGGGTAAGAAATAAACATATTATTATTATTATTATTATTATTATTATTATCCCATCACTCCTGGCCAATGGCCAATGGCCCTCCCATTTGGAGGGCACAGCTGGACGAGAAAGAGCAATGCTCAAAAAGAGAGAATCGTTGCATTTCCCAGGAGGGTTCTAGACCTTTTGCATCCTCTCGTGATGAACTTGGCCACCACTCTTCCTCTTTCAGGGTCCTGTCTTGTGGTGCCCATTCACGTCCCAGTAAAACATGGGTGAGGATTCTACTCCCCTTGCCTGAGCTGCCCCCTACCAAACACTGAAAACTCTTTGGGGAGGACTACAGTATATTTGATGGGGAGCGTTCCAGGTGACCCAAAGCACCCTACCAGGCAAGCAGCAGGGATGTTCTCGTTGGCAGTGTGATCTCTCCTCTTTGCCGAGAGATACAGGACTGGCTTCTTCTTCTTCCACTTTCTCTGCTTTTGAAATGAAAGAGATGCTAGCAGCATCTCTTGATTTTCCTGCATCTGCTTCTGGTTGAGATGTGCGAGCTGGATCAGAACTCCCACACTCCCCAGACTGGGGGTGATTGGAGTGGAGAGTGGCATTGGGAGGGACCATGCTTTCTGTCACAATTTTCTTCAGAGAAACTATGCAGGGTCATTCACCTAAGTGAGCGCTTCTACTCAGCTTTCCGTGACCCCTCCACATTACAGAATGAATTACCACTCAGCCATGACAATCACTGGGTGACCATGGCCCAGTCACGCTCTCTCAGTCTACTCCAGCCTCCCCAACCTGGTCCCCTCCAAATGTGTTGGCCTGCAACTCCCATGCTCATTTCCGGCCAGCACGGCTGGGAATTATCGGAGTTGGAGGATCATATGTCTGGAAGGCACCAAGTTGCGGGAGGCTGGTCTATTCTACCACACTGGGATTTTGCCATAGAGTGGAGCAACTCCATTCTCATCTCAGTGGAGGAAGGGCAGGGTCATGTGGATAATATTATTATATGTTTAAATATGTTTTATGTATATGTTTTATGTATATATGTTTTATGTATTTTATCAGTTTTATGTATTTTATCATATTGTTGTTCCCCGCCTCAATAAAATAAAATATATTATTATTATTATTATTATTATTATTATTATTATGTTACATATAAGATTAACCAAAAAATGGGGGATCCTATCAGCGTCAATATTTTTTGGATCCAACTTTGAGTTCATCTCAATTTTCAGACCCCAAGTAATGGTTATAACTGCAACAATATGAATATAATATGTACTGTTAGTGAGAATTCATTGCATTTATATGAGTGTTATTCACTATAATCTGTGGCCTTTTCTACACCATAGGGGTGTAGAGGGAGGGAGGGGAATCCCGGAAGTACCTAATACACACCATCGGCACACAGGGACCAGCAGAGGCCATCCCAAGCAAACAGCCTGGGATGAAAAGGGCCTGCGTGTGTGAAATGTAAGTCTACAGTGATTACTTCCATTATACATGCTATATATTAGCATTATGTGCAAATTGTGTTCTTGGGAGTGGGGGAAAGAGGCTCCCTACAGGTGGGTTGGTTAGTTCTCGGAAGTAAAAGCCTCTTTACTTCATGAGGAGAGTTCTTTGGAAGTTTGCTTTTTGCCTGGAAACGTTATGGAGAGTAGGGGTGTGCACAGCCAAAATTCGTATTGTATCGTTATCAGAAATTCCGATATAAAAAAATTTCGGATCCGATCATATCGGGGGGGGGGGGGGGGTACCCGGATTTGATCGGATCTGGTATCTGATAAATATCGGAAGTTTCGATATGATAACAGTGTTTTCCCCATAGGTTTACATTGGGGGAAAGAAAGCTTTCCTCCAATGCAAGTCTATGGGGAAAAACACTGGGCTGGCACTCCCTCCCTCCCCCACTCGCACTCCTTACCCATCCCCATCACCGCTGATGCCGCAGCCACCATCATCGCTGCCATTGTCGCTGCCCCTGCTGCCGCCCCATGCTACAACTAAACAGGCTTTCCAGCCTGTTCGTCAGTACAGAGAGGTGCCGAATGATGTCATCATCACTCAGCATGGCTCTGTACTGATGAACAGGCTGAAAAGCCTGTTTAGCAGTAGTACAGGGCGGTGGCGGTGGCGGGAAAGGCTGCAGGTAAGGAGTGTGAGTGGGGGAGGGAAGGGAGGTGTCCCCAGGGGTTCCCCCTTACCTGTGGCCTACCCTGCTGCTGTCCGCTGCCCTCCGCTGCTTCCGGACTACTGAGAACTAGGCTTTGCGGCCTATTTTGAAGTAGAGCGACGATGCTCTGGGTGACGTCATCACCCGGCACGCCATCATTCTACTAAGAACTAGGCCGCAAAGCCTAGTTCTCAGTAGTCCGGAAGCAGCGGAGGGCAGTGAACGGCAGTGGGGAAGGCCGCAGGTTAGGAGCACGAGTGGGGGGGGGGAAGGGAGGGCTGGCCCTAAACTGGCGATCTGAATATCCTATATGTCTGATAGTTATCGGACATATGGATATCGGATCTGATCAGATAGGGCCTCCTTAGGAAAGTATCGTTATCGTTAATCAGATGTCCGATAACGTCCTTATCGGATTGTTATTGGACATCAGAACAATATGATACACAACCCTAATGGAGAGTCCCTCCTGAGGTCATGAGTAGGACCTAATGTATGACTGAGTCCAAAAAGTTAAGGTGCACAGATGTATATTTAAGATAAAGGGAGCAGAGATAATATTAGAATGTTATAAAAGGTAAGAGTTTGACTTGGGCCCTTTCTACACCGAAGGGTGTAGAGGGCTGAAGGGCGGGGTGCAACGCCAGACTTACCTGCTTCTGGGATTGTCCCCAACCTTCTAAACAGGAAACGCTACACCCCGAAAGGAAGGGGATGTTGTGCCTGCCATTTTGTTTGGTTTAAAGAGGCAGGAGTCCTCACGTGGCAGAGAAGGTAAGGGGAACCCTTTCATGTGCCCTCCCACCCTGCCATCCTGGGGATGGCAGAATTGCTTCCCCCCCACCCCCATGGGCATGGTGCCACCCCACACAACTCTGTGCCCATTTCAGGTCCTGGGATGGTGGGAAAACCGGGCTACTCCCGATTTCCACTATTCTGGGGTTTCCCCGAGGTCATCCCTGGGTTGTCTCCATTTGCCCCTGGGATTCCCTGTGCATCATTTAGACACACAGGCATGACCTAGGGATGACCCTGGGTGAAATCGCTGGTGTAGACATGGCCTTGGTTGTGCAAAACATGACTGCCAATCATGCCTGCCAGATAGGTAACTCTAAGATCTAAATGATGACTGCTTTGTTAATTGAGAGGAATAGGATTTAAATTTTGACAAGAAATATGCTGGCCACTATGTCTGTTAGGTTTCTGATCATCCTAATGGTATGGCATTTGGTGATGTGCCTTGCTTGTTTTATCCTTGCAAAGTTCTATGATTCTCTAATACTGTTCGAGCAAGAGATATGGTGATACCATGTTGTGTTATCTATCTTGAGGGATGCTTCAGGGACCATGACCCATAAATTAATGCTTGAAGCCTAAAACACTCAGCTGGGATTTATAGATCCATGTTGCCAAGTGGGGTCTGTCCATACACAGCCACTGTTTTCACTCTTGGGCAGGTGAGTCACAGGCATACCTCTTCAGGTAAGGGAAACAAGCTAGTTGGATGAAGCAGGATTGGTTTACCCATCTCATAACCACTTCTACCCTCAAAAGGTGATGGAAATAATATGTTTTCAAAGGCACTCGCTGCTCTGCCTATTGAGACTTTCTTCCCAACTGGTGCCCTCCATGCTGACTGTGGATTATGTGAGCGGGCGCCAAGATGGAGAAGGCTGGTCAATTGCTTGTGTGAAGTTGTAGCTCGGCTAGGCAAAACCAAAGTCAGAACCATGACATCGCTTAAAGACAATTTAAATTAGAAGAATCTCTCCCTGGTGATCGAATATTCTTATCCTACGAGTCATCCTACATAAATATTTCATGATGTATTTAGCATGCTCTCTCCCCCTTTTTTGATACTGACAGGAGTGCTGTGCTTACCTATGATAGCTATTTTGGTATGTGTGTGTGGGGGATGTTGGTAAAAGGTTGCTGATGATGTGGGGGGAATTTGGAAGGAGATTGCGTTGGGGAATATATCTGCTTAAGGGCAAAATTCGGAAGGAATGTGGATGTGGCAAGGATGCATAATCAGTACAGGAGAGGTGGGTGATTCCCTGTGGCCCAAGGCAAGGAGAGAGGCTGGATTTTCCAGTTTGACTTGGGTACAAGCAGCCCTGAAATAAAGTGGGTGAGAAACGGATACATCATTTTGAGGAGAGACAGCGAGACTCCACAAATCTTCAAGTGAATCCAAACGACTGTTGAACAATTAATAAAGTATCCTAGTGTGCATATAACCACTGGTAAGCTCCGGGATCGGGGGGGGGGGAGCTTTGGGCATAGTTCTGACCACAATGCCCCCTGCCTCCTCCCCCACCCCACCCTCACTGGACAACCCCACTGCCCCCTTCTCCTCCTTGCCTGCAGCCACCTCCTCTTCCTCCATTTTGGCCCACCACCACCACCCTCCACCAGCATCTCACTCACTCACTCACTCATTCACTCGCTCGCTCGCCTTCCCACCACTGCCCCCACCATTTTGTTTTCCTCCCCTGCTGCTGCCTCCTCCCCATGCCCCAAAATGTTTCCTCATGAGAGCGGTGGAGCTTTTGACTGGGAGTGGAGCTGGCATTTGGCTCCACCCTCCTGCTGCCACTCGCCATCTTAGATTACCCCGTATGCAATGTCTCCAATCATGGTTTCCCATCCCAAAGCACCACTGCCATCATGAGGAAACTTTGGGGGAAGTGGAGTGGACGAGGCAGTGGCGGAGGTTGGGGAGGCAGCTGACCAAGTGATCACATGAACGTTGTTTCCTATACCTCCCGGAAACCAGTCGTCATCCATATTCATCCAAGGTGGACAAGCCCATGGAACGATTTGGGGCAATGTCACTTCTTCAGTTGGCTTCAGTCCAGTGCACATCATAGTGGTCCAGAATGGGAACTGTGGGCTAGTGAATATTTCACCTCAACCATGAACTCAAGCGAGCTGCCTTATACGGAGGCCGTTTCTACACCAGGCTTTTGGCCTGGCATCGTCCCTGGAAGGTCCCTCTGCATTCACATGATGCACAGGGACTCCCGGGGGTGGGGTGGGGGCAGACGGGCATGGGTATTCCCCGGGATAACAGATCCCTGAGGAATTCCAAATCTTCTTGTGGCCCCAGGAATGGCCCGAGACCACAGAAGATGTGGCAGCCCATCCCGGCTGCCGTGGTGCTTACTTGCGAATAAGCGTGGTAGCAGTAATGGGCACAGAGCTGCACTGCATGGTTCCATGTCCATCAGCAGAGGGAGGAGCAAGTCCACCATCCCCAAGATGACAGGGGGGAGGCCCCTCGGTTTTGCATGCAATTTTTTAAAACTTACCTTGAGTGATGGAATGCATGAGCGCTCTTCCAGGTTTGGGGGGGGGGGGGAAATGGTGGCTGCGATGGCGCGATGGCCCGGGAGGAAGCTGGGATGTTGCACCCAAGATGTGGATTCAAGCGACGATCCCAGAAGCAGGTACTTCAGGGATTGCCACCCCTCCCTCCCTCTACACCTGTGCAGTGTAGAAGCAGCCTGAGTCAGCCCCTTGGTCCATCTAGCCCAGTATTGTCGACACTGACTGGCAGCAGCTCTCCAGGGTTCCAGGCAGGATTCCCTCTTAGCCTAACGTAGAGATGCCAGGAATTAGGGTGTCTGTACAGTCAAAACACCTCGCTGAAGCTTTCTAAATTCCACCTCAAAGCATTTCCCCTCTCTTGTTCATATCAGATTGCAAACTTTGTGTGTGTGTGTGTGTGTGTGTGTGTGTTCTACATGAAAATTCATGTGTATTTTTGTGCGTCTTTCTCCAAATGCAAACATCAGTTGTCTGCTTCTTTGAAAGGTACACACTTTTCACCCATTGATTAAAGAGAAGTGATGAATGTTTTCAAATGTTTGCATGCTGTGAAATGCATTTTTTTGAGGTCCATGAATCATATTGCCTCTGGTTTCCATCCAGGAGGTGCAAACTGGGTAAATCCTGATCCAAAGCCAACTGAATCAAATGTCTCATACATCCCTACTGGGGATTGAATCTTGGACTGATACATCCTACCCAGCCTGCATGGCTCTTGCCTCTGTCCAAAGAGCAGGCAATCCTTATGTTCCGTCTCAGTTATATATTTTATATATTTATTTTTATTTATGAATCAGATCTATATAGGGCTTTCCACAAAGTTTCAAAGCAGATTCCAAAACAACAAACTAAGAAAATAAAATATAACAATAAAACAACACAAATAAAACAATATGAATCACAAATAAATTAGCTTTGGCAGAGATAGCTTAGCTACAGTAATCCATGCTCTGATAACCTCTTGTCTGGATTACTGCCGTGCATCATGCAGGGGGCTACCTTTGAGAATGGCCTGGAAACATCAAAATAGGGCAGCAAGATTGGTAACAGGCACTGGTCACGCTGGACTCCAGTGAGGTTGGATTCTCAAGAATCTGACCTGCTGAGTCAGCAGCAGACCATCTGTCCTTCCCTGCGCATCCCCAGGTTTCGTGTGGAATGTTTTCTGTCTTTAAAAATACATATAAGTAAGTGCTTCACAGCTGCAAATGGTGTAAAATAAGCGAATGACGGCCGTAATTTGACCAAGATTGCAATTAGCATATATTGCCCTGTTTAAAGATAGAAAATGTGCATGTGAAATTTGGAGGATGCACCAGGGCTCCAGGGAAATCTGTCGAGCCCCAAGTGGGCTGGACCCTCCTGGACCGAACATCGGTGGTGGTGGGGGGTTCCACATATCCGTAGATTATGCTACCCCTTTTCCATCTGCACTGGCTGCCAATCTATTTCTGGGCTTTCAATGGCTTGGGCCAAGTTACCTGAAGGGTTGCCTCCCCCCCATATGTACCTGCCCAGACCCTAAGATCACCCTCTGGGAGCTGCCGCCAAAGGAAATGACATGGGTGGCTATGAAGAAGAGGGCCTTTTCTGTTGTGGCGCCCTGTTTGTGGAATGAGCTCCCCAGAATGGCTTGCCTGGCACCTACATTGTTCTCTTTCCAGCACAAGGTGAAGACTTTTTATTTTTCCAGGCGTTTTAGTCGTGTCATTTATTTTAAAAAAGACTTTGCATTGCTGCTTGGTTTTTATCTTGGTTTTTACTTTTATTTCATATTGTAGATTTAACCTTTTATACTTCTATATGGCATCTTGTGGTTTTAATGGTCGCGAACCACCCAGAGAGCTTCATCTATTGGGTGGCATAGAAAGAGAAGAAATAAATACGTCACGGATGAAACAGCACACTCTGCTGGCACACTTCAGAGGGAATCTATGTGAAGAGAGGGGTCTCAATAGGAGAACTGTGAGGGTCTGGCTAATGACCGTTGGCAGTACGTTCTAGAGGGTGAGCGTTGCAAAATCAAATGCTGTGCTGCACATAGGGATGTATGAAGTCTGTGAAATCCATTCCACCTTCAGTTCATTGTCTGAGCATTGACGGAACTGGTTTTTGTTTTGTTTTTTTGCATGAGAATTTTAATCATTTGCAAATGAACATTTGTGCTATTTTGCATACTTTCAGAAATGGGCGTTTGGTGCAAAGACCTCCCTCCCCCATTTGTTTTTAAAAATAAATGTTTTGCAATTTCCAGAATCTGTATGAAAAAGGCAATCTGCTGCAGAATTGCTGGTTGGATTTGCAGTGTGGTGGCCAGCGCCACGGCTTTATCTGGAGCTTTACCTTGAGCTTTGTCTTGACATAAGGGAAGCCATGTTTTGATCAATCTGATCAATCTGAATAGAAAGGTCAGACATTGGGCATTGTAACTCTTAAAAATCTGTCTGTGTCTCGCAAGACACCCCCACATCCCCATATGTACAAACTGAAATAATCTGTGGTAAGGCCAGAATTCCCTTTTTTCCTAGTTGCCGGGGCAGATTTACCTTTTTCCTAGTTGCCCAGGTAATCGGCCTGCTACAGGAAGGAGCTAGCTTAACCACAAAAATTACAGGAACTAGTAATTTCCTATTGCGTCAACAATGCACTTTGCACATGCTCTGTTGTTTTATGCCTACGTGACCAGAACTTGCTAATAAAACAGCCGGCATGCCCAGCGAGAGTCGGAGTTGCACCTTGGCTAAGGTGGGCTCACCGTTGCAACGTTCTCTTTCTACCAAAATAAAGGTTTGTTGAAACTTGGAAAGCATCTCCGTTGTAATTTGGGCCATGACAGACAAAACCCAACCTCATTTGCAGCTGTGGCAGATATCTCCAACATTAGGGTGACCAGATAAAATCCAGGTCAGGGCTCATGTAACTTTAACAGTTGTAGAGAAAAGGGAATTTCAGCCAGTGTCATTTGTATGCAATTAGTTCCTGATGATATTCCCTCTTCATCACAACAGTTAAAGTTACAGGCACTAAACTAGAGTGACCATATACAAAAGAAGGCAGGGCCCCTGCAACTTTAAAAAGAAGTTAAGCAGCCATGTGAGTTATGCTCATGTGCAAGGAGAAAAGCGCTGTCCATTGATTTTATTCATTTTGGTCACCACCAACCATTCAGGCTTCTCTGCTAAAGCTGGGCTGCATAGAACTGTCAGTTTGTGCAGGATTTCCTCTCCTGGGATTTTGTTCCCAATCTGTGCCAGTTCCTGAAGGGTTACCCGGGACATTGCATGCATTTTATTTTGAGGATCCGCGAAGAGCGCACTTGCGCTCCAATGAAAAATGGTAAGTTAAAAAAAAAATCCTGCCTGAAAATGCAGCTCCGTGCCCATTTCTGGTGGGACGGGCACCCACATATCCCGCGGTCTCCGGATGTTCCCGGGACCGTGGGATGAATCACTTTTTTCCCTGCATCTCTTATCCCGGGGAAAACCCAGCTCAAAAGGCTGGTGTAGAAATGGCCTTAACTTTCCATCACGCTTGGTTTTTCAGCTATTAAGTGCAGCTCATCAACTAAAGCTGGAGCAATTCCCCTATGAGGAACGGTTACAACATTTGGGGCTTTTTAACTTATGGGGGGAGTGAGTAAGGCGAGATATGGTAGAGGGGTGTGAACAATCATGCACAATATGGAGAGTGTGGATACAGAGAAGTTTTTCTCTTTCTCTCCTAGTCCTAGAAACAAGGGACCTTATCCCATGAAGCTGAATGGTGGGAGATTCAGGAGAGATGAAAGGAAGGACTTCTTCACTCAGCACATTGTCAAAGTATGGAACTAGCTCCCACAAGCTGTAGTGATGGCTGCCATCTTGGACAACTTTTTAAAAAGGAGATTAGACAATACATGGAGGAAATGGCTATATATAGCCTCTAGTTATGATGGCTATATTTTACATCCAAGGAAACAGCACGGGGGGAAAGTGCTAATAATGCCACAAAACAGGAGAGAAAGTGTTCTCAGGTGACTAGAAAAGCTTTTATTAGACCCATTGCATTTCAGAAAGAAATTTCCTTCCTCAGGGGCCACTTGTCTTTCTCTGAATGTAATTCAGAAAATCTTGCCAATGCCTCCTTTGTTGCAAAACGCTCCACATATATATTTTACATCCAGCAGAGCAGGCATTATGCCTCTCCGTGCCAGTTGCTTATGAACATGAGTGGGTGGGTCTTGTAGAGCTTGTATCCTGCGTGAGGTCCTCCCACAGGCATCTGGTTGCCCACTGTGTGAACAAAAGGTTGGGCTAGATGGCCTTTGGTCTGATCCAGCACAGCTCTTCTTATGTTCTTATGAGTGGACTTCCTCACTCAGCCCTAGCTGGCACCTGGCATTCACACTAGGGATGTGCATGGACCCAAAACATCGGATCGGAATTGGAATTGGAACCGAAACCAATGCCTCGAATCGGATAGGAGGCTTTCCGGTTTGGTTCAGATCCGATTCCAATCCGAAAATCAGACGTCCGATTTTCGGATCAGACACCATTTTAGGTGTTTTCGCCATAGACTTGCATTGGGTGAAAGAAAGCTTTCCCCCAATGGAAGCCTATGTGAAAAACATGGGGGTGGGTGAGTGGGGACCTAACTCCCCCCCTCCCTGTCCCTCCCCCCCTCGCGCTCCTTGCCTGCCGGGGCCATTCGCTGCTGTCCCCTGCCATCCACTGGTCTCTTCTACTGAGAAACAGGCTTCACGGCCTGCCTCTCAGTAGAAGGGACCAGCAGACAGTAATGGACAGCCCCGGCAGGTAAGTGGAGATTTCCCCCTCCCTGTCCCTCCCCCCCATGCTCTTTGCCTGCCAGGGCCATCCGCTGCCATCCACTGGTCCCTTCTACTGAGAAACAGGCTTCGCGGCCTGCCTCTCAGTAGCGCGCTGGGTGACATCATCACCCGGCATGCTACTGAGAGGCAGGCTGTGAAGCCTGTTTCTCAGTAGAAGGAACCAGCGGACGGCAGTGAACAGCCCCAGCAGGTAAATGGGGACCTCCCTCTCCCTCTCCCTCCCTCTCCCCCCCCCCCACTCACGCTCCTTACCTGCTGGCATCCCGTGCTGCCATCTGCTGCTTCCGTACTACTGATAAGCAGGCCTTGCGGCCTGTTTCTCAATAGTACAGAAGCAGTGGACGGCAGCGAGGAGGCAGCAGGTAAGGAGCGCAAGTGGGGAAGAGGGGGAGGAGGTCCGAGGCCCGATCCTCCGATCTTTTCCGATCCAGATCCGGTCCTTTCAGATCAGATTGGATCGGATTAGATTGGATGATCCAGCTGCGGGGGATCAGAATCGGATAATTGTATCTGATTTTGCCCGGATCGGGTCCAATCGTGGATTGGACCCGATCAGCTGCACACCCCTAGTTCACACGACAAAGACATGACAGACTTCAAGACGGCAGTCCAGCCAAGATCTTCCCAATGCCAGGAAGAGAAGTACTGCTAATCTCTGAGCCTTGGCTATGATACCTCTCTTAATTAAAATATTTGTTAATTCAGCCCCTCTTCCATCTTAGTCCTGAATTTTGCACATGGGGGATTAATTATTCTGATTTACTTTGGAGTATGATTTCCAACTATTTTTAATTAATGATTTGCCTGCCAGGAAGCTTGCACAAATTGGCATAGGGGCAAAGACTGCAAATCCCATTTCAATTCAAGGGGAGGCCACTGTCAGATTGATGGAGTCGGTGCTAACTTCAGTGTACAAGGATGCAGAAATGTATCTTTAGCTACATTCCTAAGCTGTCATCCTAATTAACAAACTCCAGTTCCAACAGATTTTCACTTCCCTTCGCTCCAGAATTGAGGTGCACTTGGAGAGACCTGCTGGGTTTTGAGCAATGTTTTTCTGTAGATACCAGAGGGGGGACAGACATCCTCCCTCTCTCTGTTTCTCTTCTGTTTCCTGGCCTAGCCTGTTCCTATCCACAGAAAACAGCAGGAAGGAGCTGGGTCAGTGGAGCTGTGCATTTCTTTTTCTTCATTCTTCCCCTTATTCTAGTCCCCCCCCTTTAAAAAAATATACTTCTGGCAGCTGCTGCTGCTGACTTAAAATCCTCCCAGCATACCAGGGAGAGTCAGCACCAGTACCCTTTGGTTGGGTGAGAACATCTGCTGAGCCAGAAGAAGAGTTGGTGAGAGAGGGCACTGCAACATCTTGGCATTTACTTCCTTGAAGTGTGCTACCATGTCTCCCCTCAGTCTTCTGTTCTGCAGGCTAAACAGGCCCAGTTCTTTCAGTCTCTCCTCATAGGGCTTTGTTTCCAGACCCCTGATCATCCTTGTTGCCCCTAAACAACTTGGGAACGGGGGTTGCCTCACCCCTTAAGTTCCTACTTGATCTATGCTCCGTGCCCATCAGGGGAGGGAGGGCAAGTTCATTATCCACAGGATGGCAGGGGGAGGGTGGGCCCTCCATTTTCAGGCAGGATTTTTTTTTTAACTTACCATTTTTCATTGGAGCGCAAGTGCGCTCTTCGCGGATCCTCAAAATAAAATGCATGCAATGTCCCGGGAGGAAGCTGGGTCATTGCACTTTCTCATTTGGACTACAGTGACGATCCTGGAAGCAGCTACTTCCGGGACTGTTCCCCCTCCCTCCTTCTACTCCTGTATAGTGCAGAAACGGCCTATGCCTACACTACTTGTTTATAAGCAGGCTTTTCTGATAGCTAGATCTACAACGTGGCTCTTGTCAACGTAGAGTGATGGATTTGTGCTTTTAGCCAACTCCACCCAAACTCAGGTTTAGTTTAAGTACCTTGTTTTGGCTTCCGTGGATGAGTAATAAATTAAATGATGACCAAAATGAATAAAATCAATGGACAGCGCTTTTCTCCTTGCACATGAGCATAACTCACATGGCTGCTTAACTTCTTTTTACCTGGGCGCTTCATTAGTGGGACGGAGATGCTTCATCCCTAGGACTCTACCTCACACTCTGTGAGCTGACAGGGTGTTTCGGTGAAACTTAGTGGCAGGGTGAAAAAGTCCTTCTTTCATTTTTTTTTTTTTTTGGTGTTGATTTTGTAACACTCTTTGTGAAATGTTCACTCAGTTTGTTCTGGCTTGCTCATTCTTAGTTGATGTCATGGCCCTCCATGAAGTCACTTGATAAAAGTGAACTAGCAGAGTGAGGCGTTTATCACACCTACCTGGTTTGCTTCTGCGGGTTCTCCCTCCGTTTCCTATGGGAGTGTAGCCTTTTGAACCACACATGGTCAGTTTTGCTCCGATACCTCAGCTCAGCTGGCTGAACTTTCCGGAACTTGCCTGAAATGGACTTTGCCCGTTCAGGGTTAAATCGAAACAGAAACTAAAAATGGAGCATTCAGGGCGCGAGAACAGCGTGAGGGGGATGGCGTCATGTGAGTGCCGCGCTGAAGATGTGGATCAAAGTCGCCATGAGTGTGCTTAAAACTGCGCATGTGATAATGGCCTGATTCGCAAAGTAGTGATATCATAGAATAGTAAAGTTGGAAGGGGCCTCTAAGGCCATCGAGTCCAGGAATCCACTTGAAAGCATCCGTAACAGATGGTTGTCCAGCTGCCTCTTGAAGGCCTCTAATGTGGGAGAGCCCACCACCTCCCTAGGTAATGGGTTCCGTTGTCGTACTGCTCTAACAGTCAGGAAGTTTTTCCTGATGTCCAGCTGGAATCTGGCTTCCTGTAACTTGAGCCCACTATTCCGTGTCCTGCATTCTGGGATGATCGAGAAGAGATCCTGGCCCTCCTCTGTGTGACAACCTTTCAAATATTTGAAAAGTGCTATCATGTCTCCCCTCAATCTTCTCTTCTCCAGGCTAAACATACCCAGTTCATTTAGTCTCTTCTTATAGGGCTTTGTTTCCAGACCCCTTATCATCCTCTTTGCCCTCCTCTGAACACGCTCCAGCTTGTCTGCATCCTTCTTGAAGTCTGGTGCCCAGAACTGGACAGAATGCTCAAGATGGGGCCTAACCAGTGCTGAATAGAGGGGAACCAGTACCTCATGCAATTTGGAAGCTAAACTCCTATTAATGCAGCATAAAATCGCATTTGTTTTTTTTTGCAGCCACACCACCCTGTTGGCTTATATTCAGCTTGTGATCTACAAAAATGCCAAAATCCTTCTCTCTTGTTGTGTTGCTGAGCCAAATATCTCATATCCTGTAACTGCACATTTGGTTTATTTTTCCTAAGTGTAGAACTTGGCATTTATCCTTATTAATATCCCTATATTTGTAAAGAAGAGTTGAAAAGAGAGAAGACTAGTGATATTTGTATAGAAAAGTGCTGAATAATTTCATGCTTGGTAGTTAGATGCTCAGTTCTAATATAAATATTTTTGCTTCTTTCAGTGATGTCATGGTGGTTAAGGAAGGATACCAGAACCAAAGGGAGATTCTGGGGAGGAATTGTTGCTTTTCAGTGATGTTGGCATTGAGATACTCATGGGGAAAGGGAGATAGAAGAGGTCTGGTTTCTGAGCATTTCTTCCCTTCATTAACTGGGGAAGTCTCTGCACGGTGAGTTCCCCATCAGTGGCTTCCACAGCTGTTCTACAGAGAAGGTCTCCAGCAGTTTTGGGGGTCCTGATATCTCAAGACCCCTCTAGGTGATGTAGAGATATCCAGTCCAGGTCATGGGCTATGACACTATCTCTGTCTCATGCTGGCCTCACTATGTCAATTATTTCTTCCATAGCCTGAATATGAGACCCACTTTTTTTTCTCTAGTCAGCAGAAGCTGGAAGACCACTGGTGTTTCTGGGCTAGCAACTTCCTCTCTATACACAATGGTGCATTGTTCCATTATGTGGAGGTCATTATCTTGTTACCGGCACTGCTACCTTGGAAAGCTCTAGCAATCACCCCTCCCCATTGTCATTTATAATTGTGTTCCCCTGCAAAATATTTGTTTGCCCTAGAGGGAAGAAGTTATTACTACTGCATGTTCCCTTGAGTCAAGCAACCAAGCATGAAGCTTTTAATACATTTATACCGGAATAATTTGTTCCCAATTGCAAATAAATTCTGACAGCACACAAAAGAGACAACTACACAGGAAGAATTATGCCAGCAAAATCCAACAAGCAAACGCACCATGGGAAAGATGGAGCCGTGGAGGCTGGCTCGTGCCCCATGGGATGACCCCGAAGCCCTAATCCTGCATCTCTTATCTCCCAAAACAAAACAGCCATAAATTACCCCCATTCCAGAGGCAACTGGGGTAGTCAAACACTGCTGTTAATTGATTCCACCAATTAATGCCTTATCCAAGCATTTTTGATTATGATTCAGCAGCTAATCAATTTGTTTGATAGTCGGCCCGGTACGGTTTCTAAATGAAAGTCCTGCTGTTTCAATCTGGTTCGGGCTAATTAACAAGTCTTCCTCTCCCCCCTCCCTCCCAGAAGAGAAAAAGAAAGGTCTCTCCTCATTTTTAATTGCCTTTTGACCTCGTCAGCTTTGCTGCCTTCAAAGGTTCCTCATCACCAGACAAATTAAAATGCTGTCGATGTGGAAGAAAAATAGAGTTAGACCCAAAGGAAACCTTTTCTGCATAAGCTGCAAATTGTTTGGAACTCATATGGCCAGTGATGGGCAAAACGTTCAGCCTACATCTTGCCCTCTAGTTGAATAATGTGCAGATGAAGACATCCTAAGTGACCCCCACCCCCACCCCATGAAAGACACTTAGTAACTGTTGGCTACAAACTCAGTATTAGGGGCTGGATGCACAGTGTGTGTGTGTGTGTGTGTGTGTGTGTGTGTGTGTTGTGTATTGCAAAGCAAAGGAAAGGAAAACTACCAGGTGAAGAAAACAAAGGAGATTTGCTTTAGGAGCCATTTATTGCCATGCATTTTAAAAATAAATAGAAGAAAACCAGTCCGCCTAAGGTATTTGTGTGATATAAATATTGCAGCCTATCATGATTATCATGGGTTGGATCCAAGATCTCTCTTCCACAGGAGGAAGGAACCTTCCATGAGATGAAAGGTTCAATTGCAGAAGGCCCTTTTGGGATCCCCGTTCTCTCTCTCCCTACACCAAAGCTCAGTCTGTTCAGCAGGGCCTTCTGACTCTGTGTACAGCACTTTCAGGCAACTGGAGGGGCTGCCATGGGAAGGAGGGTGGCTGGGGGAATCCACTTCCACCCACACAGTTGATGCAACTTAAATCTGGATTCAACCACTTGAGATGTTGCTGGTCACTGTGAAGTTATTTAGGGAATCCAAGAACCTCATGACGTCAAGCTGAGGCTGACTAATGTGGACTGTTTGTGCTCAGACCTAGAAGTTCTCCCTGAGGTTGGCAGGCAGGCAGGCAGGCAAGGTGCAGTCTCTGGATCAGCCAGGCAGACATAGTCTAAATATGGGAAGCCTGGCCTGGAACTTCCTGCTTGCTGACTTGAGTTCCAGCATTCCCAGCTCCTTGATCCACACTTCGATTTGGATTTGGATCCACACTTCTGGGCCTTGGTTTACAGAACATGCACCCTTGACCTAAATCCAGATCTATTGGGTCCTGTCCAAAATCAGCACCACTTGGACTAACTTGGAGGAACACTTGTTGAAGCCTTCTTCAATTTTCAAAAGCTGCAACACAATTTTGCACAGTTTAAATTCAGCAATATTGTAGAATTCAAGTTTTGTTTTGGGCTTTTCCGGAATACATTGCAAATACTTGGTGGCAAAGTTTAAGGCCATGTGCTTCCCGTACATTGCTCTAACTTGTCAAGGTGAATGGTGAGTGCGACACCAAATTGTTTCTGAAATCCCTAAATCTAACACTTTCCAAAATAGGGGCTGACAAAATAATCCAATCTAAATTAGGAAAAAAGAAATGATAAAAATTTGTACAAAGAATGCAAACTTTCTGGAGGGATTAAGGATTAGCCTTGAAAAGGATGGGGGGGGGGGGGGAGAGCCTGGCTAGTAATTGCAGTAGCTGGTTGGCCTGAAGGTTCAGGGAGCCTCCTCTGAGAAAGCACGGAAGAAACAAGGTGATGATGAGGTGAACAAAAGGAATTAACCCATTGCTAGCCATTCCAGGATATTTAGGAACTGCAGTTCTGTGATGATGGGAGGGTTAGTTATAGCAAACAGAATGAAGTGATGTGGCTGCAAAAAAAAGCAAATGCTATTTTGGGCTGCATCAGTAGAAGTATAGCTTCCAAATCATGTGAGGTACTGGTTCTCCTCTATTCGGCACTGGTTAGGCCCCATCTTGAGTATTGCATCCAGTTCTGGGCACTACACTTCAAGAAGGCTGCAGACAAGCTGGAGCGTGTTCAGAGGAGGGCAGCAAAGATGATCAGGGATCTGGAAACAAAGCCCTATGAGGAGACACTGAAAGAACTGGGCATGTTTTGCCTTGGAAAGAGAAGCCAGAGGGGAGACATGATAGCACTCTTCAAATACTTGAAAGGTTGTCACACAGAGGAGGGCCAGGATCTCTTTTCAATCATCCCAGAGTGCAGGAGGACATGGAATAATGGGCTGAAGTTCCAGGAAGCCAGATTCCGTCTGGACATCAGGAAAAACTTCCTGACTGTTAGAGCAGTACAACAATGGAACCCATGACCTAGGGAGGTGGTGGGCTCTCCAACACTAAAAGCCTTCAAAAGGCAGCTGGACAACCACCTGTCAGGTATTCTTTAAGGTTGATTCCTGCATTGAGCAGGGGGTTGGTCTTGATAGCCTTAGAGGCCCCTTCCAACTCTACCATTCTACGATTCTACAATTCTATCTATGATCAGCTGCTTCACCAAACGACAATTCCCAGGAGTCCTTGAGGAAAGCATGACAATTAAATGGGTACAAAACAACAACAACGAGCTCAGGCAATGGGGTGGTATATAAATGTAATAAATAATAATAACAGCAATAACAACAGCATGTACTGTAGATAGGGCCACAGCCCACTGGAGCTAGGTACAGAATGCATATGGCCATACGCTGACCCTGTTGGATGCCTTCCTGTGATGTTCGCATTTATTCTGAATTGATGCTATTTACAGGGCCACCGTCAACATTTTGTGCTCACCTGTAACATTTCACATCAGTTAGCTGTTAAATGTTAATCTCTTCTGTGTGTCAGCTTCATAAACTGTGACAAAGTCCTAGCTTGGTATGGTAAGTCTTGGGTATTTCAGCCCAACAAGAGCCAAATTCTGTTTCGGAGACTCTTTCAGGAGGCAAGCTCAGATGGCCTCAGGCTTAGCTGGCCAAGTGGGAGGAATAGAAGGGCATGCTTCAACGTCTGGGCAGAAGTTACTATGAGAAGTTGGGCCTGCATAATCTTCCATATCCAACAGAGATGCTCTTGGGGCCACCGCCCAGTGCTGCCCTCCCAAAAATGCCCACATAGTTTAGCGTAATAAAGCTCTTCCTGCCAGTAATTGACCCTTAGGACAGGCATTACAACGGGGAAAGACCTGCACAACAGCTGGGACCCCAACAAATGATTGGTGGTCGGAAAAGAGGGGGTGGCCAGGGGAAGGGGGTGGGGTCATTTGGGGAACCCCACAGGGTTGGATTTGAATGAAAGGCAGGCCAGTTTTGAGCCCCAAGCCTGAAGCTTTGCCCCCACTTTCATAGTACATCCCCTTGGGGGTGGGAATAATGCTGGATTGACTTTCTTCTGAACCAGCAAAGCAATCCTGTGTTAGGATGCAGCTGCTGAGGATGGGTGTGACTTGTATTATTTGTATTAAATATTTATGCTATCTTATGTTTTTCTCCAACATAATCCTCCTCCTCTCCATGTTATCCTCACAACAACAACCCTGTGAGGTAGGTTGGGCTGAGAGTCTGTGACTGGCCCAAAGTTACCCAGTGTGTTTCCATGGCTGAGTGGGGACTAGAACATGGATCTTCCGACTCCCAGATGCAGGACAGATAAAAGGAAGGATTTCCTCACACAGCGCAGAGTTAAACTATGGAATTCACTAGGGGTGTGCACTGGATCGGGTCCAATCCATGATCCGGATCCAATGCAGGGGAAATTGGATACAATTATCTGATTTCCGATCACCCCGCTGGATCGTCCAATCCAATCCGATCTGATCCGAAAAGGACCCGATCCAGATCGGAATGGTTCAGAGGATCAGCGGGTGCCCACTGGCACCACCAATTGAAGCGGACCACGGGGGCAGGGGGCTTACCTGCCAGGGCGGCCGCTTCTCTCCGGTGGCACCACCGGAGGGAAGCGGCTGCCCCAGCAGGTAAGCAGGGGGAGGGGGAGGGGGGAGGGGGGCCCACTTAACTTCCGGGGATATCCACTCCCCTCCGATGCTGGCCACTACTGCGAGCAGGCTTTGCGGTCTGCCCCTAGGTAGTGTGCCAGATGATGTCATCACCTGGCGTGCTACTCAGGAGCAGGCCGCAAAGCCTGCTCGCAATAGCGGCCAGCGGCGGAGGGGAGCGGACGGCCCTGGCAGGTAAGCAGGGGGTGAGGGGAGAGGGGGGAGGGGACCCACGGCCCGCTTACCTGCCGGGGCAGGCCGCAAAGCCTGCTCGCAGTAGCAGCCAGTTGCGGAGGGGAGTGGACAGCCCTGGCAGGTAAGCAGGGGGAGTGGGAGGGGGCTTACCCCCCGGGGCCGTCCGCTTCCATCCGCTGGTGCCCGTGGGCACCAGCGGATGGAAGCGGACGGCCCCGGGTGGTAAGGAGCACAGGGGAGGGGGCTTACCTGCCAGGGCTGTCCACAGCGGACGGCCCCGGGAGGTAAGAACTACAAGGGGGAAGGAGGGAGTTAGGCCCCCCTCACCCACCCACTGCCATTTTTGTTTTCCCCATAGACTTGCATTGTTGGAAAGCTTTCTTCCCCCCAATGCAAGTCTATGGGGAAAACAAAAATGGCGGCTGATCCAAAAATTGGATGTCCGATTTTTGGATCGGGATCGGGCCCGATCCAGTCCGGGGGGGCCTCCGATTTTGTCCTATCTGTTCCGGGACAAAATTGGAGGTCCTGATCCAGGTCCCGATCCGGGGGGTTCGTGCACACCCCTAGAATTCACTACTACAAGATGTGACAATGGTCACTAATATGGCTGGTTTTAAAAGGGGGTTGGATAAATTCCTGGAGGAGAAGGCTATCCATGGCTACTAGTCCTGATGGTTGTGTGCTACCTCCGCTAACAGAGGCAGTAAGGCCAGATCTACACCAAGCAGGATATAGCAGTATGAAAGCAGTATATAAAAGGCAGGAGCCACACCAAGCAGGATATAGTGGTATGAAAGCTGTGCATGGTATGTGTCAATGGGCCCCAACAGTTATCAGTACACTTCAATACTGCTATAAAGCAGTCGTGTGGCTCCTGCCTTTTATATACCACTTTCATACCACTTTCATACCGCTATATCCTGCTTGGTGAGATCTGGCCTCAATCTCCTGAACAGATCAGGGCCTCCTCTCTCCAACCTCCTCAGCCATCATGGCCCAAGACCCAGATTGCACTATGAAAGCGGTGTGAAAGCGGTATATAAAAGGCAGGAGCCACTCCAAGCAGGATATAGTGGCATGAAAGTGGTATATGGTCTGTGTCATTGGGCCCCAACAGCTGTCAGTGCACTTCAATACCTCTATAAAGCAGTTGTGTGGCTCCTGCCTTTTATATACCACTTTCATTCCGCTGTCATCGTGCTATATCCTGCTTGGTGTAGATGAGGCCTACGCCTGTATACACCAGTTGCTAGATACGCCTAGTTGAGAGGTGGTTGGCCACTGTGTGTGAACAGAGGACGAGACGGACCCTGCCTTGGTCTTATCCAGCCTGGCTCTTCTTATGTTCTCAGTGTATGGATGCTTTGCCGTTGCTTCTGGCAATCTGCTCCTTCCTCGCCTTCCTTTCCCCTTCACCTGAGGCCTCCAGCTGACTGTTACGACCTCTTAACTTCCCATCATCACCTCCCTCTGCCTGGTGCCTCATCTTTTCTCCCCAATTAACTTTCCCTTATTTCATCCTCAGGGGCCAAAGAACCTTGTACGGCAACAAAATCTCCCATCTGACAGTTCTTTCCCAAGAATATGTATTCTAATAAACTTCTATTCCCATTTTTATAGACACGACAATCTCACATTGTAAATTAAAAAGGCAGCCCATAAAGAAACCCTATAAAACTCTAATAATGTTTTTATGCATCGAGCTTAATTCTTATTGATTTTCCAAGCTGTATATGGCTGTAAGCAAAACTCAGCTGCCTTGTTTTCTAATGAGTCTCCCCCCCCACCCCCTGCCCCACTTGCAGCAATAATGTTCCAGGTCTATGAACTTGAATGGAAAGGAATGAGCTTGAAAAAAAATGTTTGCAAATTATGGGCCCCATCACACCAGCATTTTATTGCACTCGTGTTCTGCCTGATTTGCCATTTTGAAACGCGATTCTCAGCTCACATGACTTTGTGCCTGTCCTGCAGTCTCTTCCCCTCTTCCCCTCCATTTTCTGTCTCTTTCTAGGGCGGGGAAAGTGTGATTTATTTTCTCCATGTGAAATAAAAGTGCCCGTCTGTCCTGCGTATTGCCGTCCTCATGCTACATTGCTTTTGTTGGAAAGAGGAGGGTGGAGCGGTTCTCTTCCAGTTTGCTGAGTCTGTCGGTTGAATGAACGGACTTGTGCTGAGTTGCTCGAATGGACTTTTTCTGCTCCAACCCCACCCTCATGGCCAGAGAAATGGCACCCAGCCGATTAAATGCTGAATCAGTAAAAAACTAGGCAAGAAAACCAGAGCTAGGGGGAGGGGGAAGGCAACCATGTCCTTCAACCAAGAAGAACCAATGAAGAGAAGGGGCGAGGTGGGACGGGTGCAATAGGAGGAGAACAAACAATAGCAGCAAGCATGAAAGGGACCAGAGCTTGCTGCGCTAATGAAATGGAGGTCAAAATTGCTGGTGCATACCAGGAAAAAAAAAGTATGATGGATGCCTACTTTTACCTAAAGGTAAAAAAGGCTTAAAAATGATTTTTTAAAAAAAACCATGAGGGAATGCGCGGTTGCACTATGCAATGACATGCAGTTGCATGGTGGTATATGGGCGTGGCGGTGGCAGCGACTCTTTCAGCTGCAAACCCTGCACTTGCACCCCTTGCCATGGAGACAACTGGCAGGAGCACAAGTGCAGGATAGTGGGCGTTCGAGGTGCCAATGCAACCTCGTATACACACACCCTTGTAGTCATCCAGATGTTTTGGCTTGCCCAAATCGCACCCATCCCTCACCATGGGCTATGCTGGCTAGGGCAGAAGGACGATGGAGACAACAGCATCTGGAGAGCGACAAGCTTCCCACCCCTGTCTTATAATCTCAATGTCTTCCGACAAGAGGCAATAGTTTTGTGAATGTTTTACACACACCCATGTAGCACATTCCTACACACACACACACACACACACACACAGGAATTTGTGAGCAATATTTTACAATGCTAAGGCTGCCTGGGAAAAGGCATAATGTGCAGGCAGAGCTGCTATTGGAGACTGACGTTTCATGTGCCCAAAGAGAGAGGGGGAGAGAGAGAGAGAGAGAGAGAAGGGAGGCTTTGCCCTGCCACTGCCTTTCAGTCCTAGGATTGAGCCTGAAGCACTTCCAGATCCCAGAAAACGCTCCTCAGTCTTCAAAGAGGTCGTTTAAAAACCCCTTTATATTTGAATTTTTGGCAGCTGTTGGAAGTATTGGATGAGATCAGATAATTAACTAGAAATGTTCTTAGGGAGTTCAGTACCAATGTTTGTAATGGTAATTTCATTGTAAATGGATGCTATTTCTCTGTGACTGATGTGTACAAGCAGGGCCAGGGGAGAAGCAATGACTTTCGAATGGGCCCTACAGAGCATCTAGGATTGATTTCATAAGACTGCATCATGACTGCTGTAGCCCCACTCCAGGCACGGTGCAGGATCATAGCCACTTCCAAGGGCCGCCTACATGTGATGGTATTCCCATTATGGATGTATATTTAGTCCATTTCATAGAGAGCAATCCTATGTCTCCCGTGATACTGGATGTAGCACATAGCCATCAGGGCTAGTAGCCACTGATCGTCTCCTCCTCCTCCTCCTCCTCCTCCTCCTCCTCCTCCTCCTCCTCCTCCTGCAGGAATTTATCCAAACCTCTTTTAAAGCCATCCAAATTGGAGGCCAACACCACATCTTGTGGTAGAGAATTCCATAGTTTGACCCTGTGCTGTGTGAAGAAGCCCTTCCTTTTATCTGTCCTGAATCTCCCACCAATCAGCTTCATGGGATGATCCCATTGGGTTCTGGTATTATGGGAGAGGTTTTGTGGACTCATGTGGGATCTTTCACATATTTGTAGCTGAAGATGACGCTGCCATTGGGCAATCAGCAAATGTTACAGTCAGCTACAACCTGACAAAGGAGGCCATCTCTTGTCTCATTTGCTTTCATATCAATTATGATGATGGGTGCTCCGTTTTATTTATTTTTTCCAAACCAATCAAGGTAAAATATTTGGCTAATATTTTTGCTGCCTGAAATCTGTGTGGACTGGAAACTTGTCCAGGAACTTGCAGAAATGTCATTTCAATTCTGACAGTAACTGAGGAGGTTCAACCAGCTAGATTTGGGATAGAGGATTCATTTCATTTTATTTATTTCATATCCACCCAAAATTCCTCATCCTCTCTGTGACTGGCAAAATGTGTGTGTGTGTGTGTGGTCACTTTCCTGATTCTTCTCAGAGAGGTAGAATTCTCCAAAATGTTTTGTGTGCGGTGTGGGAGAGCCTGGAAACAGAAAATTATCTTCCAAAAAATTTGGGTGAAGGAATCAATGGGCCAAGGAAGGAAGGATAGTGAAAGCTCTTCCACTCCTTGAAAGCTGCTGAAAATCTGCCCCCCCCGCCCCCCCCCCCCCACCTCATTCACTGGGGTTGAATGCTCCTTCAAAAGGGTGCTACCCTGAACTATCCAGGAGAGAGGGGCGTGCATTCATAAAACAAATAAGTAATTATAAATGGGCGGTACCTCTGATGATGAGTTGATGGTGGGGGCAGGAGGGCAAACAATGGGAAAGGGGCCAGACTCTGAAATGATACTAGGCCATCAGGTCTCAGTTTTTGACCCCACATTCCAGGGTTTTAGCCTTGTTCTACTCATGGTCTCCAGCGGAAAGACTCAAATGTCAGGGTGAGGGCCCTGAGTCACAGGCTTGGGCTACTTG
This sequence comes from Anniella stebbinsi, assembly GCA_029215795.1. Taxonomy (NCBI): domain Eukaryota; kingdom Metazoa; phylum Chordata; class Lepidosauria; order Squamata; family Anniellidae; genus Anniella; species Anniella stebbinsi. The sequence goes on from JARDYH010000001.1 coordinate 370,995,277, forward strand.
CTGGTTGGCTTGAGAGCCTTTGCCATTAGCTTTGCCCTCCTCCATGTCCAGTCTGAGGCATCAGGCAGAGTTGGGGGTCTTCGTTTGGTCAACCCTGCACCAACCTCGGCTCTCAGCAGAGGTATCACTAGGCTCTGTGCATAACCCTGCGGACTCTGCCTCATCTGGCAGGCATCACCTCTGGAGGTGCTGGCAACATGGAATGGCCTGGCTCAGCAACAGGGGCTTCACATGGGTGCCCTGATGACTGTAGCTGCTAGGGATCTTCCTCTCCTGGGCGCTGTCCACCGCGTAAGCCCCTCACCTCCATCGGCTTAGCCCCACCTGAGTTCTGTCTCCTGGTCACACTTGAGTGTGACGGAACGTTGCCAACTGGTTCTCAAAAGTAGAGATCAGACTCTGAATGTGACTTTGCTGCCTGATGTACTCCCATTTCCCAGCTGCTTCTGGAGCTTGAAGGTTATGCTCCTTCTACCGCTTAATGCTTTTCCGCCAAACCGAGTGGGCTAAAAAGGGAGGGAAAAAACCCTCTTCTCTTTCAAAACCATGAAAGCTGATGCTATCATGATTTTCGTATTGCAAGCCTTGTGATTTTTGGAGGCCATTAATAATACAATGAATCTCATGAGACTAGCAATAAAATCATGAAACGTTGGCAAGCCTGCTCACTCCTGGGGTGGCCTCGTTAAAAAATTTACCAGGCAGAGAGAAAAGCAGCAGCAGTTTGTCCTCAAAAGCTCAGCGGAGGGAGGGAGGTGTTTCCACAGAGAGGCGCTGAGATCTGCCATGAGTACGGCGGAGTGGCGGAATGAAAATGAAGACAAGCGAAATGAAATTTGACTTCAGTTCAGTAGAAGTTGGGGCGCCCGAATTTCTGCTTCCAAAAATTCTGCTATGTAGGCAGGAAGACCGGAGAACCTGAGGACCAGAGGGTGGATCCTGGAAGACTGGCAGAAAGACTTTGGCTTTCATCTGGGGTTGGGCTTGCAGGGCTGAGCCAAAATCTCACCCGCCCACCCTATAATTTCCCTACTTCATTTGCAGAGTGCAAGTTTATTGCAGTGGAGTGTGGGGAGGAAAATCAATAGCAAATTTGTTGCTGAAAGGATGGCCCTCTTGGGACCCCTAGCAGCCTCCATGGTCCCCCCCTCCCAGGATTCCCTAAAGCAGGGCTGAGGAACCATTCGGGTGTTGGGCTTTTAAAAATTTATTTATCTATTTCATTTCCATGCCGTCCAACAGCCGAAGCTCTCTGGACTTGGCTTCCCATAAGCCTTAGCAAGCATGGCCAGTTATCAGGACTCCTCTAATGTGGGCTCTCCCACATTAGAGGCCTTCAAGAAGCAGCCGGACAACCATCTGTCAGGGATGCTTTAAGGTAGATTCCTGCATTGCGCAGAGGGTTGGAATCGATGGCCTCATAGGCCCCTTCCAACTCGACTATTCTACAATTCTATGATTTTATGATTCTATGATTCTATGATATAATCCAACAATATCTAGATGGCCATGGGTTCTCCATCCCTGCCTTAATGTGTGAGCCAGTGGTGGTCAGAGTGTTGGCCTGGGACTCAGGAGATGAAGGTCACTAGGGCCAGATCTACACCAAGCAGGATATTACACTTTGAAAATAGTTTGAAAACTATCTGGAGTGTGTCCTGGGCCCCAACAGTTGTCATTACTATTATGAACCATTTTAAAGCAGTAGTGTAGATCCTGCCTAGGTAACTTTGGGGCTGTCCCTAACTCTCAACCTAACTTATCTCACAGATTTGTTGTGAGGAAAAAATGGAGAGGAGGAGGATTATGCCAGCCACCTTGGCTTCCTTACAAGAGAAAAATAGGTGTGATATAAATGTAATAATAAAATAAATACAACTGGCCTCACTCTACTTGGCTTCAGAATGCATCCTTCTGAAGTCAATTAGAGCAAGGACAATGTTTCTTGCAGTCATGCTAGGGAATTCTGTGAGAGGGGAAAATAGACAACACGATAGTCAATGGTGGGGTAATAATCAACTTTACAGTTGTTCATCTAGGGGGTACTCCCCACACAACATGGTAATAAATAATCAACCGTGGTGTGGATTAGGATCAGTGCTGAGTTGACTATGGCAGCATTCGGATGACATGATAGTCAATACAACTGACGACTGTTCCCCCCCCCCCCCCAGTTGATTATTGTGTTGTCTGAATGCAGCCACGGAGTCCACCTGATGCTAGGAAAGCCAGCCACCACCAGGACCTCAGAATTGGCATTGGCAGCAGTGAGAAGGGCAAAGTGTGTGTGTGAGAGAACTGTTCCCTTCCCAGAGGCCCTAAATGTTGGCTGGAAGCTCTTTTCAAAGAATGGTGGGCTTTGCCAGGCTCCCCCAACTGGATGCCCTCCAGATGTTTTGGTCCAACTCCCATCATCCATAGCCACCATGGCTAGCAGTCAGGCAGTCTGGGAGGCCACGTGGACTGCAGACGGTTGGGGGAAGCTTGGCTCAGCCCTGGCAGATACAGTGGGCTGGACCTGATCTGCTTGCACGTCCATTCAGGAGCCGGGCAAAGGAGCTGCGCAGAGAGGTGGGGGGCAGAAGCAGCCCCCCCACAGTCCTTCTGCTGCGCTCCCAGCCTTTGCCAAAGGATATCCTAAGAGGGAGGGGTATGGAGGAAACACTCACAGCCTCCCGCTCCAGCAGGCAACGAAATGGGGAGTTTGGCCTGAGCCCAGTCAGACAGCTCCCTAGTGCGCATGAGTGCACAGTTTGAGTATGCACACTAAAGGCAAATGATCCCACTGATGTTTAAGAAAAAATAAATGAAACAAACAAAACATCCGCCCATACTAAATTGAGATGGGGGCATTTAGAGTTGATTCACTGTATATGTAGGTCAAAAGATTAGCTTTGTTGTTGTTGTTGACACATTCATGGCACAACCACTAAATGGAGCCTCTGTGTTGGAGAAAGTATATTTATTTATTTATTTATTTATTTATTATTAATTACACATCTACTGCCTAGTACCTGAAGCTCTATCGGAGTATCTCAAAACCTGGTGCTGGGTGGGTGGGTGGGTGAAGGAACATGGCAAGGCTATCCTCTTCATCTTAATTGTGTAATTAAAAAGAATACTTAAACTATGTGTTAGTGATGTAGTGCCATCCAAGTGCACTCCTAGCATTTCACAGAGTGCAAGAGAACAGGCCCCTGCCCCAAGGCACTTGCCATCTAGTGACACCAGGGAAAGGGCAGAGGGAGGGGAGGGAAATGGAAGGGGGATAAAATGGGGGGAACGATGCCACTGCCTTGTAGAAGGCACGGGGCTAATCTAATTGTGAGCTTCGGTTTGGAGGCGTTCTGTGGTGTTATTTTCATCCGCTTCGAAATCCCCTCCAGCAATTGCAGAACGAGAGGCAGCTAATAAACCCAAAGGTTAAAAGGCTGCTGCAATTGGCCATCTCTAATTGGCCCATCTTTGCTGACTAGGCCGGTGCATGAGACGTCCGCTGGCTCTGAACCAAGGAGTTTCATAGGCGATGGAAACGATCTTTGGGTCCGCTGAACAGAGACCTCGCAAGGGCTGAGCCGGCCCTGGGGACTCCCCTTCGCTCCTGCTCAGCTCTGTTTTGCTGAGGTGTTTGTGAGGTGTTCAATAATCTTTGGCCACGAAGCGCTTGTCCGCCTCCGCCTCCAGGCACTCAAACGCTTGCCTCGGTCATCATTAGCCATGGAGCCGGCAATGCCGAGGGGAGAAATGGACACAGGCTCTTGTCAGCAGTTAATTAGGCCCACCTTTCATGCACAGAGGAGCTCTGATCAGCTCCCAGGCAGCTGCTGAAAGCTTCTCTTCCTGTCACTAAAGCAGCCGCTGTGGACGGCAGTCTGTCCACTTCAGCGCCAAGAGAGGAGCAGGCTGGAAACGTTGACAGGAATGTGCGCAGAGCAAACCAGCTGATGGCCCACCCTCGCACGTTCGCTTGGGTCTTCCGGGCAGAGCGAAACAACCCCGGGTGAGGCACACAGGTAACAGGACTCTGTCAGTCATCACACAGGTATATAGTGCTTCTGAAGATTCAAAGTGCCTCCTATACAGTCTCCTCTTTTAGTTCTTACAACAGGGCCTCTTCTACACCAAGCAGGATATTGCACTATGAAAGCGGTATATAAAAGGCAGGAGCCACACCAAGCAGGATATAGCAGCATCAAAGCGGTATATGGTATGTGTCTTATGGACCCCAACAGTTGTCAGTGCACGTCAATATCACTATAAATCAGTAGCTTGGCTCCTGCCTTTTATATTAGGGATGTGCACACCCAAAAATATTGTATTTTACTGTTATCGGAATTTTGGACCAATGATACGATACACATCCCTATTTTATATACTGCTTTCGTAGTGCAATATCCTGCTTGGTGTAGATTAGGCCTTCGGCATGATAGGCCAGCGTTATTCTATCCATTCTTTAAATGGTGTGTGTGTGTGTGTGTGTGTGTGTGTGCAGAGATTAAGTGTCAGAGGTTTGCTGCCATGTGTTCTCATCCACAAGTGCAATTTATGTCAAAAAAAAAAAAAAATCTAAGGAGGTCTCATTGCAGCACCTCGTGAACTGTTCCCAGCAGTTTCCTGCAGAATCCCTTTGTGACAAGTTGATCAGCAGGAGAAATCAACGTGAGATGTAGGAAGTAATGGAGGAGAAGGCCATCAGTGGCTGCTGGTCCTGATGGTTATATGCGACCTCCAGTATCAGAGACAGTATGCTTCTCTACACCAGTTGCTGGGGAACTTGGGCAGGAAGGTGCTATTGCACTCTTGACTTGCTCATGGGTCCGGTTGGCCATTGTATGAATAGAATGCTGGACTTGGTCTGATTCAGCATGTCTCTTCTTACATTCTTAGTGTATATGGAAAGGAAGATCTTCTTAGGACCTGTTGGAAGCATTTCAGTTAAGGCTGTCCAGCCTTGGATCAGATCAGGTGCTATAAGGAAGAACTTGAGACAAAAAATTCCAGGGTCTCTGATATTAGATATTCAGGTAAGTCCTTCTCAAATAGCCATGGTTTGGCCCCAAATATTGTAGGTGAGTTGAGTCCGAGGTCTTGAGACAAAATGCTTGCATTCACTCAGGCTTCACAAAAACTGAAAACATCTACTCAAACTTTAAAGATAAATGCATTTTATTAAAGAAAAGAGAAAGTCTAACACAAGCACAAACCTTTCACTCAAGCAAAGCAAAACAATACTGAATACTCAAAAACCTTGCACCTCTTATACTGTCTTTGCAAAGGAGCTCTTTCTCTGCAAAGGGACTTCCGTCTCTCTCAGGTAAAACCAAGGAGTCACTGAAGTCTACATGCTAGGCTCAGAGCAACATCGTGGATCTTATGCCTGAGGAAAAGGGAAGACCTTTTCCTCCTCCATGTTCAGACTTATCATAGAATCATAGTATCATAGAATAGTAGATTTGGAAGGGGCCTCTAAGGCCATCGAGTCCAACCCCCTGCTCAATGCAAGAATCTACCTTAAGGCATCCCTGACGGATGGTTGTCCAGCTGCCCCTTAAAAACCTTTCTCAGTAACCTCCCTTTTAATACATACCAATTTATATACAAGTGTCTTAGTTCATTGGTCCGCATCACCCTTTAGACCACCCTCTTCCCAGAATGCCCCACCCTTTCTCCAAAATGTCCTTTCCTGACATAGCATATTTGTCCCTAAACTGGTCATTGGTTCTCTTTTTTCTCTTTTCTTCTAGACATGGGGATTTCTAAACCACGACCTCACCTTTCTATAACCCTTGATCAGTCACCTAGTTCCCTTATAAGGAATACATCCTGTGTGAGCCCTCATACAGCTTAAAGATCAACAAAACAAACAGCATCAATTAAACATCCCTTATCAATAGACACACAATGCTTCTAAATAACCTCTAATACAATGTTTTCTTGTGTTCCTATTTGCCCCTTTAACCTTAAAGTGTTACCCCGACTACTTGTACATCCCCCAAGTCTCTTCTTGATCCCCAAAAAGCTTCTGTCGCTATACTGTGCTATGCTATGCTAACCATGGGTTAGTTAATGGATTGACCGATTGCTGATAGACAGAAGTCATCCATACAAGGTCAGCGGTAGAGGACTAGAAATGAGAAAGCAATGGTGACATCCAATGTAGAGGAAAATGCAATTTAGAGGAAAGTTGATGGAAAAGACAAGCTTTGAACTATGTCTCTCCCCACCTGGCCCCAGCCCATTCTGAGTGGGAGGGTGTAAGACCAAGCAGTGTGGACTCCTCAGACCATGCTGTAGAGAAACAATTCCTGTCCTTCCTTCCTCTCCATTCCCATGACTTAGACCCCCTCTAGATGGATTCTGTTTGATGCCTGGTTAGCCGATTATGCGCATAATCACTGAAGCGCTTTATCATAAATGCTTGTAGCAAGAGGTAATTGAGCGCACAACTGGTGGCCTTACTGGTTGTTTGAAATGCGCTTTACAAGTAGTTAATGCGGAGAATTGCTTGTTCACATAGGTAAAATGCGCTTTAACGGCCAGAGGAAAATAAAACACGCTATTTAACGCGCATTCGATAATGCGCATAATCGGAGAGATAAAGCGCCTCAACTCCCGATTTACGCTCCGCTCTTGTAGAGGTGAAATTTTTAATGAGACTTCAAAGAGCTTTAAACGTCTCGTGTAGAGGCAGCCCTAGTCTGGCTTGCATAGGCTGACCAGATAAAATCCAGGTCAGAGCTCATGTAACTTTAACAGTTGTAGAGAACAGGGAATTTCAGCCAGTGTCATTTGTATGCAGTTAGTTCCTGGTGAAATTCCCTCTTCATCACAACAGTTAAAGGTGCATGCACTATACTAGAGTGACCATATACAAAAGAAGGCAGGGCCCCTGCAACTTTAACTGTTGTGATGAAGAGGGAATTTCACCAGGAACTAATTGCATACAAATGACACTGGCTGAAATTCCCTTTTCTCTACAACTGTTAAAGTTACAGGAGCCCTGACCTGGATTTTATCTGGTCACCCTAGGCTTGCAGGTCTTGCGGCTGTCTTTAGGAAAGGGCTACCCAGTGAGTAGAAGAAAGTAGAGCTTTTGACTAGTGACACACTGCTACATCCACATTCTGCTAAAAGGGTATGGATAAAAGCTGCCTAAAAATAGCAGAAGGGAGAAAAGAAAAACTCATACAAAGATTGGAGGAGTACTGTTGGATCAGGCAAAGAGTCACAGAATCATAGAATCATCGACTAGTAGAGTTGGAAGGGCCCTACAAGGCCATTGAGTCCAACCCCCTGATCAGTGCAGGAATCCTCCTTAAAGCATCCTTGACAGATGGCTGTCCAGCTGCCTCTTGAAGATCTCTAGTGTGGGAGATCCCACCACCTCCCTAGGTCATTGGTTCCATTGTCATACTACTCTAACAGTCAGGAAGTGTTTTCTGATGTCCAGCCGGAATCTGGCTTCTGTGTCCTGCAGTCTGGGATGATCAAGAAGAGATTCTGGCCCTCCTCTGTGTGACAACTTTCAAGTATTTGAAGAGGGCTATCCTGTCTCCCCACTACCCCATCTCCTCATTTCCAAGAGTAGCTAAACAGAAGCCACTTCTAGGAAGCTCAGGAAAAGGGCACAATACCAACAACCATCCTGGCTAGTTCAGCCTGCCCCTTTTTCAATGTTCCACCATAGCCTGAAGACTGTTTGTTTGTTTGTTTGTTTGTTTGTTTGTTTGAGATAGCCTTTGGCATGACTTCTGTTTGATTTTCTTAAAACTTTGCACCCTCTGATGTGCTGTTTTATTGTTTGCTTTGCTGTTTCCTTGCTTTTGTGGTTGTTTTGTGGTTATACATTCTTTAAAAATTGACACTAGCCACCTTGAACATATTGAATTCTGAGAGGAAAGGCAAGATTGATTGATTGACTGATTGGTTGATCAATTGATTGATGAATACATACTTTCATGGTGCATGAAGGAGAGAAAATGGGAAGTCAGGGTTGATAATGAATGGAACTTCTAAGGCACACTCTATAGTATTCAGAGGAAAATTGCTGCTTCAGCTGATGAGAATAATGCAATTTAAATGACTGTACTTGAAAGTTAATAAAAAAAAAGGATGGAGGTGAAATCTTGATAGTAGGGATACTAGAGACAGCAGTGGGAATGGGTAGTAGTGGGGTAAATACAGTTATGCCTCCAACCTTTTTATTTTTAAAGATACAAACAGGAAACTTGGTCACATTACAGTTTTTTTAGATTAAAAGTTACAACAACATGGAGTTTTGACAGATAAAAGAGGGAGGGGGAGGCGGGGGAGGGGGTGCAATTGACAGCCCAAGCCTCTGTGGAAAACTTTTGTAACTTTTAATCTAAAAAATTCATAGCCACCAAATGCCTGGACCTAACTTTCTGAAATGTCTGACAGACAACTACTCCTAACCCATCTACAAAGTGAGCAACTTTCAGAGTTCTAACTTTTAAAATAAAAAAGTTATAGGTGTTTCTTTCCTCATTGTTTCAAAAATACCTTGCCACCACATGCCTGGACCTAGCTTTCTGAAATTTCACACATGTATCAAGCACAGTGTTACCTGTAATGTGCCCAAGTTTCCTGTTTGTATCTTTAAAAACAAAAAAGTGGGAGGCATAACTGTATTTACCCCACTACTACCCATTCCCACTGCTGTCTCTAGTATCCCTACTATCAAGATTTCACCTTCATCCTTTTTTTTTTATTAACTTTCAAGTACAGTCATTTAAATTGCATTATTCTCATCAGCTGAAGCAGCAATTTTCCTCTGAATACTATAGAGTGTACTCTACTACCCATTTTTCTAAAATTAATTGCCATACAAGGCAAGCAGCTACATTTTTGAAATTTCACACACGTAGGTGCCAATGTACCACCTACAATGTGGCAAAGTTTCATGTGTGGAACTGTAAAAATGAAAACGTTATAGGCATTCCTAGTTATTTATTAAAAAATTAATTGCCAAAAAATACATGCACCAATCTTTCTGAAATTTCTCACAGGTAACTACCCCTAACCCATCTACAAAGTGCCCATGTTTCATCCTTCTATCTTTAAAAATGAGAAAGTTATAGGCGTTTTTGTAACACAATACTAGGCTATGGGAAAAAGCATTCAAAATGGCGTCCGATCCGCCGATTTTTCCGATCCTGATCGGACCTTGGCAGATCGGATCGGATCAAATCGGAGGGTTGGTTGGATCAGATCGGATCAGAATTTTCCGATTTTGGGGCGGGTCGGATTCGGATCATGGATCGGATCCGATCCGATGCACACCCCTACCCAAAATAGCATTTGCTTTTTTTGCAGCCACATCACACTGTTGGCTCATAATCAGCTTGTGATCTACAACAATTCCAAGTTCCTTCTTGATTGTTGTATTAATTAGCCAAGTATCCCCCATCTTGTAACTGGGCATTGGGTTTCTTTTTCCTAGGTGTAGAACTTGGCATTTATACTTATTAAATTTCGTTCTGTTGTTTTCAGCCCAGCGCTACAGTCTATCAAGATCACTTTGGAGTTTGATTCTGTCTTCCAGGGTATTAGCGATCCCACCCAATTTTGTGTCATCTGCAAGTTTGATAAGCATTCCCAGGACCTCCTTTTCCAAATCATTAATAAAAATGTTGAAGAACACTGGGCCCAAGATTGACCCTCGCAGTACCCCACTCTTTACCTCCCCTCAGTTTGAGCTTATCTTTACTATTGATAAGCACTCTTTGGCTGGTTTCGGATGACATATTAAGCAACGGGGGGGGGGGGAAACAATCATCAGTTGTGTTGCTTATTGTGTCATGTGGAGGTTTAAACACCATGCACACACAACTGCCAGTACGCTATTCTGCCCAATTAAGCAACGGAAACAACGGGCTTGTACGTTGTTTAGCCTCAAACCCATTTTTTAAAGTGTCATCCGAAACCAACCACCCTCTCTCTGTGGACTATTCCGTTTGGGAATAGAGTTCTGCTGGCCAGAGCAGCTGAACCCCCCCGGCTGCTCTATACAGCCAGTAGAACTCATGGTGCATGCTGGGATATGGCTGGGTGACCGAGGGAGGGGGAGGGAGCAGCCGTAGCAACCAAGATGGCCACCAGAACTTTCAGCTGCACATGCACTGGAGTTGCAGCATGTCGTGTGGGGAGCACTGCCTACTGAACGCATGGTCAGTACACTATCCCCCCTCTGTTGCCGAATTTGTCATCCGAAACCAGCCTTTGAGTCTGACTCTGTAGCTAACTGTGGATCCACCCAATAGTTGTTCCATCTAGCCCACTTTTAGCTAGTTTACTGATCAGAATGTCATGGGGCACTTTGTCAAAAGCTTTGCTGAAGTCAAGATATATTATGTCCACAGCATTCCCATAGTCCACAAGGGAGGTTACCTGGTCAAAGAATGAGATCAGATTAGTCTGGCAAGATTTGTTCTTGACAAATCCATGCCGGCTTCTAGCAATCACTACCTTGTGTTCAAGGTGTTTATAGATTGACTTCTTTATAATCTGCTCCAAAATTTTCCCAGGGATGGATGTCAGACTGACTGGTCTGTAGTTCCCAGGTTCCTCCTTTTTGCCCTTTTTGAAGATAGGGACAACAGTAGCCCTCCTCCAGTCATCCGGCACTTCACCCGTCTTCCATGATTTTCCAAAGATAATAGACAGTGGTTTTGAGAGTTCTTCTGCCAGCTCCTTTATTACTCTAGGATGCAGTTCATTGGGCCCTGGAGAACTAATTCAAAGAAATTAGGTGTTCCTTGACCATTTGTTTATCAATCTCAAATTGCAATCCTGCCCCTTCAGCTTGTATTTCACTTTTGCCAGGGGGATCATAGACCCACTTATGGGAGAAGACTGAGCTAAAGTAGGAATTGAGCACTTCAGCCTTTTCTTTGTCATCTGTTATCAATTTGCTATCATCATTGAGTAGTTGAACTGCCATTTCTTTCCTCTGTCTTTTACAATGCATGTACCTAAAGAAAGCTTTTTTGTTGCTTTTAGCATTCCTTGCTAGCCTCAGTCCCTTCTCAGCTTTAGCCCTCCTGATGCCATTCTGGCACTTCTGTGCTACCTGTCTGTACTCTTCTTTTGTAGCCTGGCCTTCCTTCCACTTCCTATATGTATCCTTTTTTGTTTTTAGTCAGTATCAAGTCAAGGATAGCCGATCCTCTAGTCCCTTCCTTTACTTTCTGTAGGAGAAAGTTATCAGTCACGCATGTCAGGAATGTCTTGGAGGGGCCACTATGGGCAGAGTTTGTCTCCCAACAGATATAGGGGTAATTGAAGTCCTCCATTACTACTACATTGCACTTCTTTGAAACACTGGCAGTTTGCTTTCCAAAAGTTTCATCCTGTCTTCTTGATTCGGGGGTCCGCTTATTGAGACTGGCTATGCAGGCCAGCAGTGAGTGGCAGGGGTGCAAATGAATGGCAGGGCTGGCTGAGGTATGCTCGTGGCCTGTGCTGATTGCCAAAAGTGGGTCCACCAGGAAGAGGGCCGGGGTGAGCAAGAAGAGAGGAGGAAGAGCAAGCAGGCACTGAGCCAAAAAAGGGGGAAAGAAAAGAGATGAGGAGGAGATGGAGAAGAGACAGGGAGATGAACAGAGACACAGGCAAGAGGAGAGAGACAAAACAGGAGAGGGAGAGAGCGTCTTACGTTGGAAACACTCTTGTCAGGAGCCACTTCACTTATCAGGGAGAGAAGAGACCCACCCACCTTCCCGCATTGCCCCTTTAAGAGCAATCTCTGAAAAGGATTCAAGAGTGTTCACTGCCCAAGGCCAGAGGAGTTGGTGTTTTCTTGAGGAAACGCACCAGGGAGAAATACCAGAGGAGGGCTTTGTGGCTGTGGGCATTGCTTCTCCTCCTGCATTTGGCAGAGATGAACTGTGGGTGGATTGTTTACCTGCCCAGCAACATTGGTCCATGCCCTAAGTGAAGGTGGGGTGGATTTTCCTCATGCGTGAGCTCTTCCCCAGCTGCTTTATGTTCTGTTGTTTGGAGACTGCCGGTGTTGTGTTTCTTATTAAACTCTTTAGTGAAAGCCTATTCATAGCTGTTGGTTCTCTGATGGAGTCAATGGATCAGGGAGGTTTTGATGTGGCTTTGCTCTGTTATTCAAAAACTAAAGATGCATTTTTCAAATGCAATCACAAATTCAAGAATTTGCAAACATTTCTCAGAAAAAGCATTTCTGCTCGCAGTTGCATTTGGGATTGTGAATGGGTCATAGCGTCTGGGTTCGGATGACATGATAAGCAATGGTTGATTAATTAGGCAATCATCTGTTGTGTTGCTTATTGTGTCATCTGTTGGGCAACACACAATGGACGGTTGCCTAATTTAGCAAAATAAGCAATGGGAAAAAACAACGGGCTACTCCGTTGATTATCCAGGCACCCGTGGTTTCGCATATTGTCTGGCAGGCTCCATTGTCTAAGCTGATGTGTTGAGCGCACTATTTTGGCAGCCCATAGAGTTCTCCAGCAAGAGCAGCCCAAAGCACCCTGGCTACTGTGCTGCAGCCGGCACAACTTGAAATGGCTGTTGGGATATGACCGGGAGGACTGAGGGAGGAGGGAGGGAAGAGCAACAGCCAGCTGGAATGCCAGTCAACCGCAATGTTGACTACGTCAGCCACTTGATGGGGGGCGGGGCAACATATTGTCTGGGGAGTACCTGCCAAATAACGCACTGTGAGTTGCCTATTCCCCCCTCCACTGCCAAAAGTGTTGTCCAAACACAGCCATTGACATGATCCACAAACAGAAACAAAATTCTCTTTACTCCCTGCAGTCACTGAGCAGCTCACTCAAGTTAGCGTTAGGCATATGTACCCATGAGCTGGTTGTAGTGTAATAACTGCCTCCTCCCCACTGACCACTCCTCTTCTGTGTTGAGGGAGTCCTTCCTGAGTCACTCCCCCACCCCAGCCCCACAACTCTAAGTGGGTGGGACAGGTTGTCACAAATGGGTTCTGTAACCTGCTCACTGGGGTGCCATATTTGTGAGTAGGGACTCTTAGGAATTTCCCATCTCCTTAAAGGTGTCTCAGGGTGATCGCCTATGTTCGGACCTGTCTGTCTTACTGTTGCTCCACAGTCCTGCTGTTGTGATGAAATAACTTGCCTAACAGATTTGGACACACTCCAATCAATAGTTGTCACTCCTACCAAGTGAACTTCGTAGAGTAGGTGAGGAACCTATCACTGTCGGCTAATCTTGAACGAGGCAAAAGTTCCTACTCAGCCCCAAAGTGACCAGCTGATCCAACACTGTAACTTCAGAGTGGGAAGCTGGGTGTTGAGGCAAGTGAGAGGGGGCTGCAGAGGGGTGACTAGGTGTGGGGTGAGTTTAACCAAGACTGTGCATCTGCCAATGTTGGAATGTGTCATATCTCATAACTGGAGGGCAACCCGTAATAGGAGTACACCTTGAAGGAGGAGGAGGTCTCTGGTCCTGGTGGTTGTGATGATCAGGGCCCATTGGATGCTGCTGCTAGCAATCCTGGGAAGACCACCACTCGGATCAATGCCCCAGTCAGAGAGGGTGTGGAGTTGGAAAAAGTGGCAGCACATCCAGAGAGAAACCAAGAGTTTGAAGCACAATGCCCATTTGGGAGAGTGTCAGCCACCCTGGAGACCTACTTCTGAGGGAGAAGATCATTCTGGATCAGGGCCCTAATGACAAGCCAGGAAGAGGTGGGGCAACAACATTCCCTTGCTTAGTTAGAGCCTAGCCCTTGCCGAAGTAACATCTCTCTCTCATTGTGCTCTCCGCTGGACAGCTCCCTTGACAGCTGCATCTTCCTGATCCTTGAACCACAGGACTGCTCATGGTAAGGATTGGGACAGGATGCAGCTGCATGTCTCCACCTCTGTCCCAGGCTGGCTGCAAATTCATCCTAGCTTCTGCCCATTTGGGTCAGGCTGAAGGAGCAGCATTGTGTTGAGAGAGGAAAGATCCCTGTCCTATAAAGAGTGATTGCACAGTGATGGTGCTATGTAAATAGAAGTGGTCAAAAAAATTAAAAGACAGGGAAGGAGGGAGAGATCATAAGCTCATCCTGCATAGTGATAGGAACCTAGGAAGCTGCCTTTTTTTCTGAGTCAAACCATTGGTCCATCTGGCCTAGTACTGTCAATACTGACTTGGCAGTGGATCTCCACAAGTTCAGGTAGAATTGTCCCAGTCCTATTTGGAAATGCCGGGGTAAAATCTGGTATCTTCTGCATGTAAAGCAGGGGATCTCCCACTGAACCACACTCTGGTCATGGTGGGGAAGGCAGAAGGAAGCTAAGAATAATGGGCTCAAGTGACAAGAAGCCAGATTCTGTCTGGACATCAGGAAAAACTGACTGGCTGTTAGAGCAGTACGATAAGGAAACCCATGACCTAGGGAGGTGGTGGGCTCTCCCACATGAGAGGCCTTCAAGAGGCAGCTGGACAGCCATCTGTCAGGAATGCTTTAAGGTGTATTCCTGCATTGAGCAGGGGGTTGGACTTGATGGCCTTATAGGCCCCTTCCAACTCTACTATTCTTTGATTTTATTCTTCTTCTTTGATTCTATGATTCTAAGTTGGTTCAGGTTGTATAAATGAATGTTGCTATTAGCAGCATTGTGCCGGTGAACAGCCTCACAAAGGTTTGCTCATCTAAAACTCTGAAGTGCTAACAGGCTCTATAATAGATGACAGGGGGGAAAAAATCTGAGTCCCAAAGTATGTGAAGTGATTGGACATTGTAAACCTACAAATTCAAGGGCTTTTTGGAGGTCAGAAGGTCTCTATAAAGGTCCCGATAAAGGTCTCAAAATACTTCTTTAAGCTATGTATCAAATGCAATTAGTGTTCAAGAAAAAGGTGATTAAGTGGAAATGATACCTCTGCAAATGTGGAAAGTGCTAATGAAACGTATCCCAGCTTAGTCTTTTGTAAGCAGTGTGAAGCTTATCCATGAGACAAAGGATATCATTAATCTACAAAGAACTACGCTCACCAATTTAGAGGGAAATGTTCTTTTATTCTCCAGATTAAGGCAGCCAGCTTCCTTTGAGGGATGGCATGTCTAGGGTGGGAAGGGTTGATTTCTCACCTGCCTCGTTCTTTGTGTTTGAAGTGTCTGAAGAGAACGGTTCCAGAGAGCACAGGTGGGTGCAGTCTTTGGAAACTTTGTTTTATTGAACTTTGGGCGCACTTGGTTTTAAGGTCTCAGGAATTCAAAGGAAGCTGGAAGAGTATGAATGAGACTAGAAATATTCATCTGGATGATGGTCTACACAGCCATAAACCATACTCCATCTAGTCCGGCTCAGCTGCAGAGGTGGAAAAAACACAACATTTGCCTGAAACTCTATACCGCCCAGAGAGCTTCAGCTATTGGGTGGTATAAAAATGCAATAAATAAATAAATAAATAAATAGCTATTTGTCTGGACCAGATGGGTCCTGGTTTGACTCAGCGTATCAAGCAATTCCTCGCATCTAATGAAACATGGAGACCTGAGTTTGATAGTTGATCCCTAAACATCCTGCAACACCTTTGAAAAGGTGTTGCATTCTCCATTAGTGTCGGACCCTGATGTATCAGCAGGATACCTCTCATGGGTATACTCAATGGTGCTTTAGAACATGGCATTCACACTGTGTCTCAGGGAACCCTGAGGTTCCTCAGAAGTCCATCAGGGGTTCTTCTGCAATGCCCGGTTAGAGTAGGATTAGACCTAATGGGTGGAAATAGCAGGGAAGTAGATTTTGGCTGAACTCCAAGATAAAATTCCTAATGGTAAGAGCTGTTTGACAGTGGTGCTATATAAATAATACAAAGAGGTGGGAAGCTGTCCTTCAGTGGTGGTATTTAAACAGAGGCAGCCTACTTTGAAGTTCATATGAGAACAGCCCCCAGAAAGTATCTTGTCTGAATACCACTGATTTAGAAAATAATATTTATACTATTACATTGATCAGAAAAACAATAATAAAATTCCACTATGCAAACAGAGGCTAAATTATATTCACTGAATGCTTTCATCCTAGGAATGCAACCATTTATTTCAGGGTAGCTTGGGAAGGCACTGGAATGTGATAAATGGAGCACTGCAATGGAGTCAATGGAGACATCATGCTGAATGAGGCGTGGGGTGGGAGTGTCTTTTTTTTTATGTTCCTCACATAAAAAAAAAAGTACCTTGAATGCAGGAGACTAACCCACATGGGAGATGTCTGCACTCAACCTTTTTCTCCCTAGAATGTTAGGAGGGATCTAATGGTAAGAAATAAATTCAGCCATTGGATTATGTAGGCGAAAGGATGCAACACAATTCAACATATATCGGTTGTTGGCAAAGGAGATGCAAAAACACTCTGACTGGGCTCTTCTGCTCAAGTGCTGCCTGTCCGAGTAGACAGTACTGGGGTCCTGGGACCAATGGAGGCAGCTTCAGAGGTGTTCATTCAGAGCATTGCCAGCACCCCTGGAGTAGCAAGAGTTAGATCCGGCACATTTCATTTCATTCCATTTCATTATGTTTCTGGACCACCCAATAGCTGAAGCTCCCTGGGCAGTTGCCCACTTTGAAGCTCCTGGACTGAACACGGAACCAGATGCCATCTGCGGCAGAAGACTGTACATTCCTGAGCTTGCGATGTGATTCGCAGACCAAAATGTTCAACAGCATGCATACATTTTTTTAAAAAGGGGAATGAAAAGGACGTACTTTTAAAAAAATGCAGAACACACTTTAGTCAATGGGAGAAGAATGTGTACATTTGAAAGATGTGCACACTGGATGCATACAATTGGGGAAATACGCATGAAAATACACCTAGATTTTATGTGAAAAGAAAAAAAACCCACACACTACAAGGCTCATCATCTGTTATGGAAAAAGCTTCGAGATGAAATTCAGAGGACTTTGACGTGCTCAAGTTTTGCTGATTCGCACATCCCCAGCTAGGAACTAAAAACAGAATTATATGTTGCAAAAAGCAAAGGAAAACAAAACTCAGGGGGCTTCCTCCCTCATGGCAGCATCCTCACCGAATTAGGCATTAACACTTTCTGTTCCAGAAAATATCCCAAATGGCTTACAGTAATGTCCATAAATTGCTAAAAACAATAAAACACCCATATTTCCAAATTCTATCGAGCACAGCAGCAGAGTGTACACAGCCTGATACATGGGAGCAGAAGCGCTTTAATTTTCAGGCCAAAGACCCAAAGATGTAGTGTTATATTTATCAACTTCTAAAACAGCATCAAAGAAGGGTTCCAGAGCCTGGGTGCCACAACAGAGAAGGCACCAAACACACCTCTGTCCATGGTGGAACACAGAACATTGACCCCATCACCACCATAGAGCTGAATGGATGGGCAGGATCGCAAAGGGGAAGATAGTCCTTTAAAGACCCCACTCCTCCATGATGTAGGGGTGAGGGAACCAATACATTTTGAGCTTGCCAAAATCCTTCAAAATTCACTTTTTGTTTTGTTTTGCTTCCTTTAAAAACAACAACCTGGTTTTGGCTCATTTGAATGAGAAAAATGTGCATTTTGAATGGGGAAAGTGCGCATTCTATGTGTATTTTTCAAAAGTGCACATTCTCCACCCCCCCATTAACTAAAGCATGAAAATGCATAGTTATTTTGAAAAAACGTGCATTTCAAATACTCATTTTTCAAACGTGATCACAAATTCGGTAATTTGAGAACCTTTCTCAGGAAAAAAAAAAGTGTTCTCGTGCGCATTGGCATTCAGGATTACAAACAGGACATGTGCATGTGATTTGTGAATGGAAGCAACATTCCCATACACCCCTACCCTAATGTTTAGTTCATCTTACTTCATGTCCTAAAAGTCATGGCCATGTGCATCTGTATGTCCTCTCCAGTGGCAACCAAAGATATGGAGCAGTAGTGGGAAATAGATCAACATCAAGGCAACCTAAGCAACAAGGGAAGGGAGATGCAACATGGTGTGTGCGTGTGTGTGTGTGTGTGTGTGCCATTTTCAGCTCCAAGCTTGGGCTTCTGAGTACATGTTTCTCCGCCTTGAGTTTCTCTTGTGCTGAACTCCATCCTTGCTAGGGCTGGCCCGAGTCACTTTGCTGTCTGAGAAAACAGACAAAATGCCACTCCCATATTCCATGTCACAAAGCTGACCAGAATAGTCATTGAGTCATTCTTCAACCCTGGCAGTGGGGTGGCATCCTGCACTGCACCAGAGGGTAACAGCATGTGCTGCCTGAGGTGGATGCCGCCTTCTGCCTAATAACAGGGCCAGCCCTCCCCCTCCCCCCACAATGCTGGAATTGTGTGATTTGTATCCAGACCCTTTTAGCTTCCTGCCCTCTTCTGTCTAGAGAGGAACTTCTGCATTTGCATTCCAGTCTGCTTTAGGCAAACGTTCAGGTGGGGAGGGGGGAAGACTCAGATGTGAAGGGAAGAAAGTGGCTCTTAAAGCACATGAGAAAAGGCCCTGGAATATGGGAATAGGAAGTGGCAATATCAAAAGTCCATGATGGCCATGTTTGGGAGATGAGAAATGGAGGGAGGCACCCCTCCCGGATAAACAGAAGAGAGAGGACCTCAAAGGGGCATATGAGAAGAAGTTTAGTTTGAAAAGTAAAAAGTAAAATCTCTCTCTGTCTCACTCGGTCTCTCTGTCTCTCTCTCTGTCTCCCTCTCTCTCTCTCTGCGTGCAATCATAACCTTTAGGAGATCCACCAAGAATTGATAGACAAGGCTTCTAAGGGATCAAGAAAAGAGGGAAAGCAAAAGCCAGGGGAAGGAAAGCTGAGGCAGCTGGGAAGGAACGTTGGGGGCAGAGCACTCAGCACCCACTCTGCTAAAGCCCTCTGTTATGGTCACCTATCCTCCCACACACTCCCAGGGTTAGGGATGGGGGGACAGAATTATTCATTTCACATTCGAATACCAATTTACCTAATTATCCCCCGAAATTTGCACATCTCCAAATTTCGCAATGGAGTTCTCCAATTGGTTTTTTTTAAAAAAGTGTACCCAAGTGTGTACATGAGAGGAGAGTGCACACAGAAATGCATTTATTCATTAAAATGCATAGTTTGGAAAATTTCTTGCAAAATATGTGTACACTAGGGATGTGCACGGACCCCCCGGATCGGATTGGGACTCGGATCAGGACCTCTGAGATTGTCCTGGATCGGCCAGGACAAAATCAGAGGTCCCTTGGATCAGATCGGATCCAATCCTGATCCAAAAATCAAAGGTCCGATTTTCAGATCGGCCGCCATTTTCGCCGTAGGCTTGCATTGGGGGAAAGAAAGCTTTCCCCCATGCAAGTCTATGGGGAAAATGGCAGCGGGGTGGTGAGTGGGGGCCTAACTCCCGTTCCCTGTCCCTCCCCCCTCGCGCTTCTTACCTGCCGAGGACAGAAGTGGACGGCCCCGGCAGGTAAGCCCCCTCCCCCCACTCGCGCTCCTTACCTGCCGGGGCATCCACTTGGCGCTCTCCTGAGAACTAGGCCATGAAGCCTACTTCTCAGTAAATTCAAGCACCTGAGGGAAGCGGACGCCCCGGCAGGTAAGTGGGGCCCCCACCCCCCTCGCACTCCTCCTTACCTGCTGGGCCCATCTGCTTCCATCTGCTGCTGCCCGCGGGCAGCAGCAGATGGAAGTGGACGGGCCCAGCAGGTAAGCCCCCCCTCGCACTCCTCCTTACCTGCCGGGGCTGTCCACTTTCATCGGCAGCGGATGGAAGTGGACGGCTCCAGCAGGCAAGCCCCCCCTCTCGCTCCTTACCTGCCGGGGCCGTCCATAGACAGCCCCAGTAGGTAAGGATTACGAGTGGGGGGAGGGGGGGTCCAATCCTCCGATCCAATCTGATCCGGATCGGGTCCTTTTCAGATTGGATCAGATTGGATCAGCCGATCCAGGTGCAGGGGATCGGGATCAGATAATTTTATCCGATCCCAGCCAGATCAGGTCTAGATCGTGGATCGGACCCGATCTGTTGCACACCCCTAGTGTACACTAGGCAACATTGTGTACACAAATTCATTCTGTAGGAGAATTGTGCAGCGAAAATGTATATGAGCTTCCATGTAAACATTAATATAACCCCCCCCCCCCCAAAGCTTAGCAGGAACTGACTTTGAGTTAGAAAAATTAGAAGCTGAGAGAACCTGGAATTAACAGATTCATCCATCCCTACCTGGGTGTGATGACCGCTACCTTAGATGGGTTAAAAATGCAATGAGACAAATTCATGGAAGACAAATCTATCCATGGTTATGAGTCATGATAGCTCAATGGAACCTCCATGTTGTGGGGAAGTGTATCACTGAGCACCAGCTGCTGGGGATAAGCAGCAGGGCAGGGCTCTTGCCTTCATCTCTAAATGGTGGGTTTCCTGGAGAGGAATTTAGTTCTGTAAAGCGTTTTTAGACTCTTATGTGCACGTTCTTCATACTGTTGGGTGTGCATCTCCCTCACAATGCTAATAATGCTATTTCTCTGTGTCCTTTATGCCCTTTATTGCTCTCCAGACACTGTATGCACCGAGAATACAATTTCTTGAAAGGATGGAAATAATCTCCTTCTCATATACTTTAGATATGGAATTAGAAATATCAAGTCTTCTTCAAAAGCAATAGAATGGATTTTTTTCTACTGTGACTTGTCTTTTCTTCCCTTTCAAGACCACCAGCCATTCCCTCTGGGGCTCCGGCATTCAGCAATGTGAATATTGGCAGTCATTTTCTCTGTTTTTAAGGGACGAGTTCATTCTAATATATTAATGGGATTCTCCATGAAAAAAATCAGAATAGCAGCCAGGAGATAAAGAGGCAGCTTTCCTTTTCCCTTAATGCTCATGAAAAACTCAGAGTGAGCAGTCCAGACAGAGATGGGGAGGGGTGTGTGTCAGGGCACCTCAAGGGAAGCTGGGATTGTCTTAGGGAGGGGAGACAGGGTGGACTCCAAGGGAGTGCTCAGCCAAAGATTTTTCCTTGGGAAACTTTTAGCTTGACATTTTGGGGGTGGGGGAGGAGCAAAAGGTGAGCTGAAACTGCCCCCTCCCAGGGCCAACCTAGGAAGGGTGACCCAAGCTCAGTAGTAGAGCCCGTCTCTGGTATGCGGAAGGTGCCAGGTTCAGCCCCCGGTGCCGCCGGCTACATGGCTTCGGTAGCAGGTGATGGGGAAGCCCCCTCTCTCTACCTGAGACACAGGATACTGAACTCAGATCCTGGGCTCGATGGCCAAAAAGGGGGTGTGGTCAGTGGGAAGGGGGTGTGGCCTTCGGGGAAGCCCTTTAGGGCTGGATTTAACACCTGGCTAGAGGCTCAGCACCCCTTGCAGGATGTGCTTGCCGCTCTCTTGGTTTGTGTGCTTAAGCTCCAGCTCAGTGAGATGCCATTGGGGAAATGCATTCACCTGGTGCTGCAGCTCAGCCTCTTGGTAACCTGAGGGAGTGAAGGGAGCCCCTCGCTGAACAGGTTGGAGCTCCTCCAGCAGGACTGGGAAGCTGTGGAGCCGGTGGATGGGCCACGGACCCTCTGACACGTTGCCCTGGGAATCTTGGTCCCTTTCCCCCATTACTGCCCTGTCTGTAGTGTCCCGTGTCCAGTTATAGCAGGAGTACTGGAACTCAGGCCTAAAGGCCCAGTCCAGCCCAGGTGACACCCCCCCCCCGGGGTCCCCAAATGGCCCATGGCCCACAGTGGTCGCTGGGTTGTTTCCTGGCTTTTGCACCTGTTTCCCCCTCACTCCATAAGGTTGAAATGCTTCTCCTGGGGCTTCTTAGCTGCAGAAAGAGCTCTAAGTTAAAGCACGTGGGTATTTCTGACCCCGCCCCTTTGTGTTTGGCCCCACCTACCACTGGAACGCGGCCCCCGAGGTAGAGTCATCCTCAGCTATTGAGGGCTTCAAAAGTCAGCTCTCACGCTTTGTACGGGGCCTGGGAACTGACCGGCAAACAGAGCAGTTGAGGCAGCAATGGGAGTAATGGGTTTGAAACAGTTCTGCCAAGTTTCCACACCATCTGCACTGTCTCCAGGGGGAGCCCGATCCATGCAGCACCTGGTGAAATCCCCTCTTCATCACAACAGTTAAAGCTGCAGGAGCTATCCTAGTGTGACCAGATACCAAAGAGGGCAGGGCTTTGGAGCCCTGTCATGCAAGGCTGTCTGTGACATCACAGTAGAGGCTCAGCCCATAGCTGGGGAGGACGGGCTCAGTTGGTGGCAGCTTCAGAAGAGGGCAGCCTCAGGGTTTCTCAGGTCATCTGCCAAGAGTTCTCCTGTGATTTCGATACACCTCCCCTTGTGGTAGATGGCGGGATGAAAGAGAAGGACCCTGGGATTTCTTTCCCCTCAAGGAGGATTCCTCAAAGGTGTTTCACAATTCCAGAGACCCAGAAGCAAGGGACATTGGCAAGAGCCCTGCAACACATCCTGTGAGCTCGTGAAGCAAAAGGCTCACCAGACAAGGAAACTGCCGCCCGCCCACCATCCCTGCTGCCTCCATCATCCTGCTCTCTCCATCCATGCAGACCACATTTCCTGGCCCTCCTGCTGAGCCAGGAGAGCTTGCTCCAGCCCAGACGGAAGGGGCGAAGGCTCTCACAGCTGAGCACCAGGTTTTCATGGCCCCAGACCAGGCTTTGTGAGCTCAAGTGGGCCATCTTTCAGCTGGAAAACTGAAAGTCCAACATCAACGAAAAGCTAACCAAGCTGCAACCCCTGCCCCGTCCTGGGGAAGATGTCATGTTAGTTCCCCAGAGAAGTTGGGTGGATGTCCAGGGATGTTTGCCAGTTATGGCTCAATAACAGGCTACCATGGAGCTGCACCCTAAAGACTTTATGATGGACAGACTACGAGAGTCTTCTTTTATGAGCCTGGTGAAAGATCCTGCTGCCAAATGGGCTACATGCTGTTGGCTGAGCCAGAGCCCTCTCCTGAGTAGCTCTATGGCCTTCCTTGCTGAGACGATGCAGGTGTTTGAGAGATCCTCGGAAGAAGGAAACAGGCAATTCTGGTGTCTGCTGTCTTCTCCAAGGGACGGGTTCCATCTTAGAGTACGCCAGGGTTTTCTGGCTCTGTGTCTAAGACCTCGATTGGAATGAGGCTGCCTCCTTGATCAGTTCCAGGCAGGTCTGGTAGTTCCAAAATAAGATGAATGTGCCCAGCTGGACATACCTACAAGGTTCTTGCCAGACCTGATGAATTGTTGTCTTTGCTTAGAGGAATGTTTGGAGTCCCAGAACAGGCCTTGTCCCCACCTTGGCAGTTCTCTGGACTATGGTACTGACAAACGAGTTCCTGTGCCACCTGAATAATTGGTGACGGGGTTGAAACTCATGCAGCTTCGTGGGACACAGGCTCATCTCTCAGCTCAGGAGAAGGACTTTCAGCTCATCTTGTGATTGGATCATGGCCAATTGAGACACTCTACTGCAGTGTGTCCATGGAAAATCTTTGGTAATTGGACGATGGGAAAACCCATGGCCTCCACTGTGAGGTGTCCCACAGCAGTTTGCCCGACATCAGAGAGGCACCAACCCACCAGCAGAAACTCCATCTCACTGAGTTTGCCTCTCCAGCAAGGAGGTATTTTGCTGTTCCCAAAGCCCCTCCTGTCCTTCTGGAACCATTGATGGACACCCATTGACACCAGGCCCCGTCCAGCATGGAATTCAGGATATAGAGACTGGAATCCAAAACCATGGGCAATGGCTGTCCTTTCATGAAATCCCCTCATGCCATTTCCCATTTGTATTGGGGACTGCCTGGCTGGCTCAACACAATCCTTTTATCTGTGAGAGTGTGATCAGTCTGTCAGGTTCAACTCAGCCTACTGTTGAAATACCTGCTTCCAGGGTCACATGATCCAGTCAGCAGCCACTATGTCCCCTGAGTCAGAACCAAAAATTTCCAATAAGTCTGCTCATTTTTAAGACCTATTCAAACTGGTGGAAGAAGAAAGCCTGCCCCTCATCGCCCCTCTGTCTGACCCATGGACCTTGTCCCAGGACT
The DNA here is from genome assembly GCA_029215795.1 of Anniella stebbinsi. Classification (NCBI taxonomy): domain Eukaryota; kingdom Metazoa; phylum Chordata; class Lepidosauria; order Squamata; family Anniellidae; genus Anniella; species Anniella stebbinsi. The sequence continues at coordinate 371,019,309 of JARDYH010000001.1, forward strand.
TTGCATCCCTGGGGGCCAGCTGCATTCCCTGTCAGAGCAACGTGAATTGGCAGCCCTCGTGGAATTGGGATAAAACTCTAAAGCATGGCTTCCCTTGAGCTTCCACCTCTTTTCCGGGGTACCTGTTTGATTCGTCAAAAGACAAGTGGGGAATTGTAATTGTGCAACACCTACTGAACTATGGGACAGTTTACGGTCTAGAAGAGCACTCGTGGGAGCCTCCATGCATGTCCAGGCTCATCAACTCATCCAGATATTTCGCAAATGACACCAGTCAAAGCCTGGACCAGGTCAGGTGAGATGGGGCGTGCCTAGAGAGGGGGGAAGGCATCCTGTCCCCTAGAGTGGAGGTTCCACAACCTTTTTAATGAAAAACCTCAGGGGAGGGGGGTTTACTCATGGGCACCACGTTGTTTAAAATGGGCTCTGCCTTTGTACAGCTGCCCCTCTTGAGATCGCTTTCTCCTCCCCACACTCTCTCCTCCAGTCCATTTTCTCTTCTAATTCCCTTAGTTTTTATTTTGCTTGCAGTAGGGCTGGCTACTTACTGGCTGTTCAGAGACCCGAGTGACTCTGTGAAAGAAAAACGGCCAGTGCTTTCCCCCTTCCAGCCAGGTCAGTAATCCTTTCAGCTGTAGGGGGGGGGGCTGGATTGTTTTGGTTTCATCAATGGGAACACTTGCTTAGCAAAAATGACTTTGCATTGCTGCTGCTGCTGATCCTCTCCTGATTGCATTGAGCAATTCCACCACCACCACCCCTCCCCCTTTGAGCCCTCCCCCCTCTCCCAGCCTTTCCTCTTCTAACTCCCACCCACACCATTACTTTTTGTTTTGCTTCCAGCAAAAATGAATAAAGAAATACATTTTAAAAATTGTCACAGTTTTGAGGATTCAGAATATGGCAATCCTAGGATGTTTTAGGATTTTTTTTATGATGTTTTATTGCTAATTTAATAATGTGCACCATGTTTTTAATCAGTTTTATGTATTGTATCATATTTTATATTTACAGTTGTTCCCCGCCTTGATCCAAATGGAGAGGCGGGTAAGAAATAAATTTATTATTATTATTATTATTATTATTATTATTAGGGGAAGGCATCTTGTCCCTGTGAATCACTGGGATTAAGACAGACCACACCTAATATCACCTCAGGGGGTGTCCTCAGCACCCCCTTCTCTACCTCCATCTTCCCCTGTTCCTCAGCCACCAAGAGCACGAGACTATGGAACCTGACCGCGGCCCTTGAAGAACTCCACTTAGTAGACAACATAGGTGGAGCCACCAAAAGACCAGGCACAGCCAGCTCTCTCAAGGCCTATGTGGACTACAGACCTTTGCCTGAACAACAGCTTCCAGAAGAGAACCTTCCAGCCAGCACTTCATGGACTCTGCTCTCCAAGGTCCTGCCCTGCCTCCAGCCTTGCCTCCAGCCTTCTCTGATATGTAAACCGCTTCCCCTGGGCCTGACACCAAGAGAGGAACCCATTCCTGGAGATTCAGCGGAGGAAGCATTCACAACAAACGTCCCTGCTTCGTCCCATTTGTGGGAACATCTCCATCCTCCTCTCTCATCTCCATGTGGAACAACGAAAGGTCCTTGGACCTGGCATTGGGAGAGCCTGCAATGGGAGACAGAGTGAGGAGGTCAAGGGAGTCTTGAGAAGGCTACCTCACATCAAACTTTAAGCCCTCCCCCTTATTCAAAGGGGGTTTAGCCCTGCATCTGCCAGAAGTCCCACCCCATCCCCAGACGTCCCAGGATGAGGCATCACCGGATGGGGGTTCATGTGACTCCTCTATGAATTTGTCTGTTTAGGCCCTGCTATACATGTGGGGCACTGGAAGCAGTTAGGTACAGGGGTTAGGGATGTCCGTTGCAGAGAAATCCGGCCCTTTTGGGCTCACCAGATTTCCATGGCACGTCTGACTCAGTTTGCTTTTGCGATCCGAGCCATGCGGTTTTACAGATTTTTTTTGGTCTTAGCTTAATTTGTGCAAATATGGATTTGCATACATTTTGCCTGTAAATTTTGCAGATTTGCATAATTTGCAGCCAAATTTGGGCAAAACTATAGTAATGGAAAATTCCACCAGCTGGCCAGACTCATCGCACACTGAGTGGGGCCAGTTGGTGGAAAACACAATGGAGTCCGGGGGGGGGGGGGTGAGCTGACAAACCTTGTGAAGCTCCATCCCCCCCAAACAGATTCCCCCGACATCCCTAACTGGGGTTCAGGCTTAGTCAGGAGGGGTTGACATACCAGTCAGGGGACAAAACACAGTCAGGCACTCACATCCATTACACAGTTCGGAAGCAGAGTCACAGAGGGGTCCGAGGGTCAGTAGAACAGGGTATCCATCACAGGGCAAGGTCCGGGAGGCTAGGTAGCAGACATGGGATCATTTCCAAGCCCATCCCAAGATGTCCCAGTTCAAAAGTCCTGCCCTGGATGGAGGGTTTAGCTGTTGGGATCTTGTGTCCCCTCTACAAACTCCTCATGCTATGGTGGCTGAACGAGGTGGCATGATGAGTTTGTAGACAGGCCACATGACCTCATCAGGTGATTCCTTCCTCCAGGCTAGGACTTCTGGGCAAGGGGTTGGAAATGACCCTGCCTGGGTCGCTTCCATTCTCTCACATGTACAGCAGGGTTCTACACCCCCATCCTATTGGTCCATGGAGGTATGATGACTTCATCTAGGAGTCACATGACCCCCATCCAGTGATCCCTCTTTCCGGGGCAGGGCTCTGGAAATGGGACTTCCAGGGATGGGGTTGGACTTTCAGCAGGGGTGGAGTTAACCACCTGTCCATTAAAATAAGGCGCAGAGCTTCCAGTTGGATGCGACGTAGCCTTTTTCACTCCTCTGGCACATGTTGTGCCTGGGGCTTGTGTGGGGGATACGATCTCTCTCTGCCCCATTGCAATCCTGATGAGGCACCTTATGGGCACTGCAGACCTGCCCCAGTACCCAAGGCCCAGTGGAGGGTGGCGCTACTGGCATCTTGCTCTGAGAGGAGAAGAAACAGAACCAGCTTTTCCAAGACAAGATGTTGTTTGTCTTTTTTGAGTTTCATTGCACAGTTTTATTGATTGTATTGTTTTAATAATTTCATGTAAACTCCTTTGTGAGATCAGTCTATAAAGAAATATATATAAATACCTTCAATCAATCAATATCCAGTTGCGCATTGCGTTGATGATGTCATGGCTAATTTAGCCCTTAGTTTAAGAGTTTCTGGAAGGCCACTGGAGCTGCAATAAGTCGGTGGTAAACGTACTTTCCCCCCAATGTAAACACACATTTCCAAACTGCAATGCTGCAGGGTGGTGGAAATCATGGGACCTCCATGAAATGAGGTGGGGAGGAAATTGCTGAACCCAAACTCAACTGAACAGCCCCTCTAGTCAGGGGGACATTAAATAGAGGTGTGTCCTCTGACAGACCTTCAAACAGAGGGATAACTTCGGAAAAATAGGACACCTGGCCACTTTAGCCGTAGGCTCTGCAACATCCTGCCCGTTGGTGCCAATGTGTCTACGGATGCCTGTCTTGGTGTCTGCAAGGCCCCAATTATTTTATTTCATAAGGCTTTTAAAAAAATTATAATGTGTGTTTCAAACTAAGAGGGTTTTTTTTAGCCCCTCCAGTTTACTTTCTGGTTACTGTGTAGTTTGTGACAGGCTATTCCCACCATGGCAGCCATTTTATAAGTGGACAGGGCACCCTTGTTCATAGCCATTTTGGGAGAGAGCACATGACACTCCCTCAAAATCCGAAATGTGCCCACTGACCCAAATCCCCCTTCCTAAGCAGGGTATCTTTTCCTATCATGGCTTAGGTCAGTTAAAATGCAATTAAGATGGCAGATCTATCATGGGTCTCCTGACTTGAGCATAGATTTGCTCAGTACTCATAGCAAATTCCTGTTCCCACCCTTCTTTATTTGTTTCTTGCAAACTGCTTTGCTTTTGTATGGCTACCAGAAGTTATAATCATTCTTATCATATTCTGCCCTGTTTTGTACATTTTAAGGGTTCCACCCGTAAAGGTGGCCTACAATATTTTTAAATAAAGAACTAAAAATAAATGTTCAGCCTGCAATCTTCAAGTGATGTCTGATTCAACCTAGGGTCCCTCTCCACATCTTCTCCCCAGCTATTTCACAAGAGAAAGAAATGAACACGCAACTAAAAGGACAGACAAATATTGTGAAAAATGAAGTGCAATATATATATATATATATATATATATATATATGGAAGGCTGTGATAAAACGAAAGGGGACGGTAATAGCAGCTCTGGCAATATGTAATATTTTAAGAACCTAAGAACATAAGAAGAGCCCTGATGTAGGATCAGACCGATGGTCCATCTAGCCCAGCACTTTGTTCACATAGTGGTCAACCAGCTGCCGACCAGGGACCCACATGGAGGACACGGTGCAATAGCACTCTCCCACCCATGTTCCCCAGCAAATGATGCCCACAGGTTTACTGCCTTGAATACTGGAGGTAGCACTTAGCCATCAGGAGTAGCAGCCAGTGATAGCGTTCTCCTCCTGGAATTTATCCAGCACCCTTTGAAAGCCATCCAAATTGGTGGCCATCACTACATCTTGTGGTAACGAATCCCATTCTTTAACTATGTGAAGAGGGATTTTCTTTCATCTGTCCTGAGTCTCCCACCCATCAGCTTTATGGGACGACCCCATTGGGTTCTACTATTATGAGAAAGGGAGAAAAATGTCTCCCTATCCACATTTTCCACACCTCTATCAGGTCTCCCCTCAGCCTCCTTTTTTCCAAGCTGAACCATCCCAGCTGTTGGAACGATCCCTCAGAGGGGAGATTCTCCAGCCCCTGGATCATTTTAGTTGCCCTTTTCTGCACTTTTACATTCCCCTTCCATTTCAACATGATTTTAAAATATGTGGTGCATAGTTTTGGAGACTTGTGCAAGGGTGGTGGAGAGGGGGAGGGGAGAAAGCTTTCCGCCCTTGTTAGATGCAGATCAGCGCTGTAAACATCAAAGTCCTGGCGCAGGTCTGACAACCCGGACATTCCTGAGGAATCAAATCAAATTAGAAGTTGATCCTCTGATGTGCCATGGGATTATGCGGAAAAAGACATCATGTTTTGAAACTTCCTGTTGCCTCTCCTGACAGTGCGTGGGTGGTGCGTCATTTTTTCATGTATAATCCAGGAGGAGGAGAGCAAAGCAAAGCCTGGGTGGGGGATGGAAGTGCCCCCCCACATACCACCCCCCACCCCCTAGACGGAGATTATTGTCTGAGATTTTAATCTGGCAGAGGCGAGCATAAAAACATGAAAAACCACTCTGGGTGGTCAATAATATATTAATATGCTTTTAGACAGAAGGATTAGACCTGTGGGATTAGCAGTGATGAAAAACTTGACTCTTCACCTCCCCAGCCACTGAAGATTGGAAGGATCCTCCAGTCACTACACTATGATCATCCACTTGGAATGGGTTGGCTGCTGCCTTGCGAGCCCAGCTGGCATGTATGTGGGCGCCTCAGCAGTCACTTCACACGGATGGTTTGGAATCATGAGTAGCATCCAAACCCCCTACAATTCTTAGTTTCCATTTAAAAACAATTCCAAGTTTCTAGACCTTATGGCACAGATGGAAAACCTGTGGCCCTCCAGAAGTTGGACTACAACTGCCATCACCGCTGACCATTGGCCATGCTGGCTGGGGTTGATGGGAGGTAGATTCCCAAAATGCCTGGAGGGCCACATGTTCCCCACCTTGGCCCTGTGGCTTTGGGGACGTGGGTAGTAATGCCTGGTATTCTATGCAGGACTAAGCAGTCTCCATCTAGGTCTAAATTCCAAGCCAGATCTTTGTTAGGCTCAGCCTTGGCAGACTCCTGTAAGTGCTGGCTGGCGTGAAGATGGAGTGGAGAGAGAGCCTGCCAGGGTCTACGTTATCTCAGATCAAAGCAGCAAACCCCCATCTTGTAAACCTGCAAATGTGCCCCCTCCCCCCGGTATAAAAAGATGCCCCACTCTCTTTCAGAAAAGCCATTGATGGACCAAATGACACGTTACACACAATCCAGATTATCACTCAGAGCTTCATCACACCTTCTGCAGGTTCCCCCTCCGTTTCCTATGCGAGTCCAGCATTTTGAATCACACGTGGTCGGTATGGACTTGGCCCGTTCAGGGATAAATCGAGAGAGAAACTAAAAATGGCGGCCTCAGGGTGAGAGAGCAGCAGGAGGGGGGATGATGTCGTGCAAGTCCAGCGCTGAGTAAGTGGATCAAAGTTGTGGTGGGTGTGCATCAAACCGCCCGTGTGAGGACGGCCTTCTTCTAGGTAAAGCAACTTTGTGATGGGGGGGGGATATTTAGAACTGAAGAAGCAAAGAGGGGGTGCTTAACCCTTCCTCCAGCCTCTATTTTTCTACTGCAGGCACCCCCCACCCAGCCTCTTCCCTCACCATTGATCCTGGCTTATATTTACCCCACTCGCCCACTCATTAATTCATCTACTTGCACCCCAGGAACCACACGATGGAGGCTAGCTGAGGGCTGTGGGTGCAGCAGTAAAGGGGTTTGTACCCTTCCCCCACTTCTCCATTACACATCTCCCCTTCCCCCCCCCTCCCACACATGCTGCTTTGTGTAAAAGAAGCAGCCTTCTGGGCTTTGTTTCACTTGTGATACATGAAAGATGAAACACGTACCGCTTCCCATTCTCACAAAGAAAGCCGCAATTCGCTGGGCTGCCCATAAATCCTGCCCATGACAATGTTGAGGTTTTATACATGAAAGATGTCAAGTTCAAGCAGTTGGTTTGAACGCTTCCGCCAACAGCTCTATGGCCTGTTTGCCCCTCTTCACAGTCTCCGCCGCATTAACAGAGCTATTTCAATTCACACCCTGGGTGACACCGCTCTGCCAACAGCGGCCTGAGTGAGGAGAGAGAGAGGGAGAAAGAGTTCTAAAAATAAACCCCAAAGAGCACTACATGGGGCATAGAACTACAGAAAATCAAGGGGGAGGGGAGGCATGAAGCCTCGTTCAATGTCATGGTTCAGTTTGATAAGCAACGATTTGGAATGATTTCGCCTTCAAAAAGGGAAAATACAGCCTTCCTGGGAAATGCATTTGTGTGCCACATTCCCCCCCCCCCCATGGCTACTAAACTGGAGGGGTGGCTGGGGAGAAAAGACATGTCATGTCTCACTGGCAGGGGAAGATGATATCAGGTACCAACCCAAGATGCTGAGCCTGAATGGAGCAGAGGCAGCAAGAAAGGGCGCGACGGAAGATCAGGAAGGAGTTGCATGGCACACCCAGGGATAGAGAGTTTTCAACCTCAAGGCAATGAGGACCAGATCCTTGAAGTTGAGATTACACAGACCCAGGATGTGAACTGAAGGGGAGAGGGTATATGATTTACTAGATCAGGCTGGAAGCAGTTCTAAGTTAAGGATGTATAAGAATTTCAGTTCAGCTTGCAAAGTCACTCGAAAATGCCCTGTTCGCAACTCCTGCACACAAATGGGAAAACATGTCCCCAAAATCCCTAAACTTCCATTTGTGTTTGTAAAATGCAGCTTTCAAAATGCACAACTTTTGAAGAATCTTTTCCCATTTGAACAAGAATGGGAATGTGCCGAATTGAGCTTGGGAGTGATGTTTGGAGAGTTTCAGTCGGGTCTCCCATCCCTGGGTCTCCCATCCCTGGGTCTCCCATCCCTGGGTCTCCCATCCCTGTCCTGCCCATGCAGAAATCAGCTAATCCTGAAATTAGACTTCATCAGCCATGCCGTGCAACAAGCGTGTTGAACCTCTTTCAGCCCAAGGGCCAAATTCCATTTCAGAGAAGGTCTCGGGGGGCTGCATCACAGTGGTGGGTGGGGCCAAAGACAAAAACACCAAAGATGCCAGCATATTATAAGAGCTGTGGTGTCACCAAACAGTTGGTGGTTGGGGGAAGGGTCTACAACCAGTAGCTTCACATGCTGGACTTTTCTTGGGGTGGGGGAAGTGCTCCATCACAACAGGGGGCATCTACCACAACTGTCCTAACAAACTAGTAAACATGACACCCCCAAACCCCTGCCAGAACCGAACCGTGATTATGTTCCTAGTATGAGTTCTTTAATGTCACTTTGAAATTGTTTCCAAATATTCTCAATGTTCTAGCCAGCTGGTTGAAGTACTAAGGGGTATGTGTGACTTAATGCAAAACCCAGTAATAGGATGTTGTGTTGTGCTGCTGTTACGAGGGGGCCCAGACTCCCTGGTTTTGGGTTTAGACCCTAAGTCAGACTCAGAGACAGAAGTAGAAGCCCAGCCAAGACAGGGAGCAGGGGAAGAAGCTCCCTAAGACTCTCCATGGGTCAGGAAGGAATCTTCCCAGGAGTTTGTTGAACAGGAGGCCCAGGCTCAGAGATCATCTTCTGCCCCCAGGAACTCAGTCTTTGTCAGAGGGGGAGGATTGACAGATTGACAGATCCCAGAGTCTGCCACAGGGTCAAGTGGGCGGAGTTGAGAAGAAGTGGGAGGGGGTCCACCAGACCAGCTGCATGTCAGAAGCTGGGTCAAGAGGACCCTCCCTGAAGGAGCAGTCTGATAAAAGTCTTTCGGGCACAACGGAAAACCATCCATTTGGTTGATAGGCAAATGCCATTCGATTTCCGAATCCTGCGGAGTGTTCGGGGCAACAAAAATTAAAGCATATGGGTCGTGGTCTCTGAAACATCTCTCAAGCTGGACAACATAAATATGGTATCAAAGAATACATCTTTATTGCTTGAACAGTCTAGGGGAGTAACAAGCTTTAGAGCTAAGATGAGGCAGATCACAGAGATTCTTAAATTCACACAAGTAATAATCACTAGACGTACCATGAAGATAGTAGCAAGCATACTGACAACATAGAGAAACTTAGATTCCTCTCAAGCTGTCAACACCAAAGGTTCATGTTTACTTAAATGGAAGGCATGATGCATGAAGCCAGTCTGAACACGTATGGATCTCTCGCCCTAACTGATGGAACCCTGGCCTTTTATAACTCTCAGGATGCCAATGACCTCATCCTCAGTTTAGGATCTGCTCATACCATCATTCCCATTTTTATCAATGTAACCAGCTCTGCCACCGATACCAGTAACGCCTTGATGGAGTTATCCCTGCTAAGTTAAGCTCTGTGCTGCTGCTTCCGACACTTGGCCAATGCCTTCGTGGCACAGGCAGATGATGGCCCTGTATGAAAGAGGACCCATGCCCGTCCCTCCGGAACGATGCTCTTAAAATGTGTGACAGGCACGCCAAAGGGCAGCCAAGGATCCAAGCCCATTCCCTTCTGCTGGCATATTTATGACTCTTGCCCTTTTCAGCTTCCCACCATAAAAATGAATGATGGGAATAAGAAGTGTGTGGGGAGAGGAGTGATAACTTCATTTCTACAACTTAAATGGACTCTCATGTTTATGTAAATCAAACTGCCCCCAAATGGTGAGGAATATAAAATGCACACTTCACACCAGCTGCCGGAGGAATGTGAATTACCTGGAGGGCCAGCCCAATGTCTGTGAGGCACCACCTGCAGCTTAGTGCATGCGCTGGGCTGCAAAAGCCCCTGGACTAATGAAGTGGGGCGGCTCTATGGAGCCCACCTCATCCCAATTCATGATTCGTTAATCCTTCGATGTCTCAGTCATAGATGGGTTGGGAAATATCAGCGACAGGTTTTGGGGTGGGGAATACTGCAATATAACACTGTCCAGCAGCCGAGATGGAATGCCTGCCTGAAGAAAAAAGGCCTGTAAACAACATCAAAATGGTGGGTGCAATATAGATTTCCAGGAGCAGAATCTAGAGAACCTGGGGATTGCACCTGAGACCTTTTGCATGCAAAGCACGTGAGAACAGGATGTGTCCAGCATGAGCCTTCCTACAAATCACGTTTGAGTATTTTCCCCATGTGCTTTTCAGCCTTTTGGTGAGCTAAAGATAACCCCCAGGTCAGTGTTCCATGAACTCCAGCTGCAGATTTCATCTGTTAATAAGACGTGGATGCGAAAACATCCAAATTAAGCTTGTCAACTTGTTTGCAGTTGGCTCCTGCCCAGTGGGTAGCGCAGATGATCAGGAGGTGCGCACACGAGCAGGAAATTCGGCAGGCTGCATCTTTTTGCCGGGATCAAAGGGAGCACCGATTCGGATTGCACGGGGCGGGGTGGGGCGGGCTCAGCCAAATCGCTTTGGGAAATGCCAAAAGCAAGGAGCCCACGCGTCTGTTGTCTCAGCCAGCAAACATCTTGACATAAGAGAAGCCATGTTTGGACCAACCTGAGGAAGGCCAGACAGTGGGCATTCAAAAATGTCAAGAAAGCCATTTTAAGGGACTCTCTGTCTGTGTGCATCACAAGATGACCCCCACCCCACACATCATGCAAACAGAAAGGTTGTGGTTTCGATCAGACTTCCTCTTTCTTCCGTTGCCCCCCGACAGCCAATTGTAGTTAAGCTAGACTTTCCTGTTGAATACTCTGCACATGCTCAGTTGTTTCATGTCTACGTGACCAGCTGTCACGTAAAACAGCTATCACGCCCAGGCAGGGGCAGAGTCACACTTTGGCTAAAGCGTTGCACTTTGGCTAAGGTGGGCTCTCTGTCCATATGTATCCTTTCCACCAAAATAAAGGTGCCTTTGAAACCTGGAAAGAATCTCCATTGTGATTGGGCCATGACACTGTCTGACAGGCATGCTAGGTGGAAAAGTAAAAATGGGGAGGCTGCCCTGGATTTCCCACAGACTCTGAGAATGGCATTCCCAGATCTATGTTTCCGGAGGCCCTGGGCCAGCTGACCTCATTGATTCCCTGCTTCTGGCATTGTGCCTCCCCCTCCCCCCTCCCCCAGCACCCAGAGTCTCAAGTCTACCCTCTACTACTTAGTTGTTGCGATACAGGTTGCCTGTCGCCCCTCTCAGGGTGATGGCACCAAGCAGACCTTGGATCAGTGTGCCACAACTCTATCCACTGGCACAGCCGTTTTAATTATGCTGGCTCCTCCCCCAGGGCACATGCATCAAGGGCAAGACTAGCACAGTGAAGATGCTGCTGTTGATGGTGAACTCAGCCATGTGGGCCTGGAGCTTTTTGAGTAGGGTGACCCTATTTTGGAAACCAAAGAGGAGGACAACATGGTCGGCCCCCAAGGGGGCATCCCTACCAATATGTTGGTCCCCAGGAGGTACGTCCAGCACCAAGGGGGTGTGCCCACCAGAACATAGCCTTGGTCACATGTCTAATTTTACAGCTCACAATTAAGACATCCAATGTATCTGAAATTAACTTCATTCACTCCAACTTTTGTAGCTTTTGCTGTACTTTGTTACTATACTCTGTGTGATACATTCTCCCCTTCCCTCAAATATATTTTCTGATTGTATCCTCACTCCGCTGCAAATTGCTGCTTAACAGGGCTTGCTGCCAGCCAACTGGCTGGCTGGCTTTTTTTTAATTTTTATTTTTAAAGTTCAGTTTTGTTTTGAAACTTGCTAAAAATCAACAGATGAACAGATTTGCTTGAAACTTGTCATGGCCAAAGCCCTACTTCAGATCTATCGTGATGCCAAATTTCATCTCTTTATCTTTAAAAATGATGGCATTTTAAAAATTATGATTTTAAACCCTCATTTTTTAAAAAAAAAATCCTAAAACCAACAGATGAACAGATCTGCTTGAAACTTGGCACGGCTAAAGCCCTACTTAAAAGCTATCATGATGCTATGTTTCATCACTTTATCTTAAAAAATGACAGGTGTTTTTTAAAAAAATAATAATTTGAAAACCTCAAACTTTAAATAATTCCTAAAAATCAACAGAAGAACAGATCTGATTCAAGTTTGGCATGGCTAAAGCCCTACTTAAAAGCTATCATGATGCCAAGTTTCATCACTTTATCTTTAAGAATGACAGTTTTTTGAAACAAATAATTTTAAAATTGCAAACTTAAAAAAAAAATCCTAAAATTCACCCCCCAGCTCAGGGGCGGCAGCAGCAGCAGCCCAGTGGCAGCAGTGAATGGTCCTAAACATGCCAGCAAAGCCATCTGAAATATGCTGTCTCTTCCCCTGGTGTGCACATGTCAAGATGGAGCGGGGAGGCAATGAAAGTGGTTGGTCCGGTATTCTGCATGGGCTTGGCATTCCATTCAGGGCTCTTGTAGATCCACCCACTGCAACTGTCTCTGACACCCCCAGCTGATCCAAACCAGCCACATGGTGGCAGCAAGGGTAGAGTGGTCATGTGTCCGCTTTTACAGTGGACAGTCCTATCTTTGAAGCATTGCCAGAGGATTGTCCTCTATTCAGAAGGCATCCTCGGTTTGAAGGGCTGCCCAGTCCAAGTCTGGTTTAAAGATAAAGACACTTCAGAAGACAGAGTTAAAGGGCCTTGAAGTTGCCTGGGCAGCAGATGGAGCAAGGCAGAAAGGTTGCCAGGTTGCAACCTTCTGCACTACGGCGAGCTCAGCTGTATTGTATTTCTATTTGAATTACGGTAATTATTTCTAAATGTGCATCTATAAATATGAATTATGCATTACCACATGCGTTTTTGTCTGCAATCCTGTGCTCTCTTTGGCCCTTTCCTTTTTTTAGCAATGCATGTTCTCTCCTTTTTTATGTGCAGCTGGCCATCCTAGGGGTGGGGGCTTCCTCGGGCCCTGGCATTTGCCAATGTAGGCCACATGCTGGGACCAGGCCCAGATACGTCATTGATTTACTTGGCATACAAGAGGGATTAATCCTCAGTGTATCTAATTCCAGGACTTAACACAGCTTGAAAACAAGTCTGCCTGAGAGAGTCTGAAAATCTGTTTAGCCCTATTCATATAAGTAGACGAATTAAATGCACGTGGGCCTCAGATCTACACAACTCCTGGCCCACCAAGCCATCTATGGTGGCCCATTAGGAACTCAATGACACTTCAGTTTTTGTTCTTGTCAGCTGGGACTGAATAAACCGGGCTGAAGGTGGGCCAGCACCTGACTGGCCACCATCCATGGCAGGTAAGTTCCATTTGGCTTGGTGGGTCACAAGTCATGCAGGCCTGTGTTCAAGAAACCCATGAGTTGATTGACTTATTTGCCTTCCTGAACTAAATTCTGTGTGCAGCAGGAGCTCGGACCCCCATCTGGTTAGCCCATTGGCCCATAAAGGAAGCTGAAACCTTTTCCATCAGGTTTTCAAATGAAGATTGAACGTGTTGCAAAATGACTGAGACAGTTTGGCCGGCGTCAGTTGGGAAAGCTCAGAGTTTCCCTTGCCACGTCCCAGCACCAGCCTGCTGCATGCTACATCAAAGGCAGAGCCAGGACATCCATCAAATTCCTTGAAGTCTTCAGCAGTGCTAAAGCAGCTCACAATGTGTGTGTGTGTGTGTGTGTGTCTGTGTGTGTGTGTTAACAATGTGTATGTGGGGAACAACATTGATACAAATGACATAAAATACATAGAACTGATTAAAAACATATAAAATTAATAGGGATGTGTATCGTATCGTTAAAATGTACGATAATTATACGATATGCTCTTTATCGTGCATATGATTAACATTAACGATACGATACAACTTCCTACGATAATCATTGGAGACGATAATTTTCAGCCCGATTATATCGGATTAGCAGACTGCCATATAAATAAGCCTATAACTTCTGTATTTTCAAAGTTAGAGGCTTGAAACTTGGTCACAGGGCTTATGGGGTATGCCTAAGTATGTGTGTGAAATTTGAGATCAATCCCTCTAACCTCGATTTTATATGAATTTATTAAAGATCGTTTAAATTCTGACAGGTCAGAATGACAGCTCACCACGTGTCAGACCTGTCAAAAAGTTGCACGATCTTTAATAAATTCATATAAAATCAAGGGTTGGAGTAATCGATCTCAAATTTCATACACATGTCTAGCACATGTTGCTGCACATATGTGCCAAATTTCAGATCAATCCCTCCACTCCTGTATTTTATATGGATTTTTGAAAGATCGTGCAACTTTTGACCTGTCAGAACTTAAACAATCTTTAATAAATTCAAATAAAATCGAGGGTTGGAGGAATTGATCTCAAATTTTATACACATACTTAGGCATAGCCCCTAAGCATTGTGACCAAGTTTCAAGCCTGTAACTTTGAAAATACAGAAGTTATAGGCATTTGTTTTTTTAAAAATCAGCTCCATAGGGCACAATTGGGCTGCAAATGATAATTATCATGAAGACGATATGGTTCACCTACGATATTATCAGAGACAATAATTTTTTTGGTCCGAAATTACGATAACGATAAAATACGATATTTTCTGGCGTGCACATCCCTAAAAATTAACACATTATTAAAATACAGATAAAACTCTTAAAATTTGACTGGGTAGGCCTGCCGGAAGAGATCTTTTTTATGGTTTTCTTAAAGTCAAAAAGACTATTAAGTTGACGAATCTCCTCTGGCAGGCCATTCCACAGTCTGGGAGCGGCAGAAGAGAAGGTCCTCTGGGTAACAGTTGTCAGCCTGGTTTTGACTGACTGTAGCAAATTCTTCCCAGAGGAACTGAGTGTGCAGGGCGGATTGTATGGGAGGAGGCGATCCCGCAGGTAATCTGGACCCAAATCATTTATTTATTTATTTATTTATTTATTAAATTTGTATACCGCCCCATAGCCGAAGCTCTCTGGGCGGTTTACATAGGATTAAAAACAATTAAAAACAATATACAAAAATTAAAACAGCAAAAACATACAACATACGCACAATCTGTACATTTAAAAACCACTTCAACACTTCAAAAAAAAAAAAACTACAAAAACAAAACAAAACCTTTAAAGGTAATGACCAACACTTTGTACTTTGCCCGGAAACTAATTGGCTGGCAGTGGAGTGATCTTAAAGCTGGTGTGATATGGTCACCCCTAGGTGTACCAGTGACCAACCTGGCTGCCATATTTTGAACAAGTTGAAGTTTCCGGACTAGGCACAGAGGTAGCCCTATGTACAGCACATTGCAGAAGTCGAGCCTCAAAGTTACCAGCATGTGTACTACCATTTTTAGGTCTTCCAACTCTAGGAAGCTCTTTGTCAGGGCTGGACCATGGGCAGCAGGAACAGGAAATAGAAATTGTAGGACAAGCCAATAGTATAGATGCAAGTTTGGAAGTAATTACTATAATTTAAAATAGAACTACAATACATCGGACCATAATGGGGAAGACTGACCAGATGACCTCTGTGCCTGCAACTCAGCCTGCTGTCCTTCTTAGGGATCTTTATCTGGACTGGTCAGCCCTTCTAGAAGAGGGATGTCCATTATAAAATAGCACACATGGGCCACTGTAGTCAGAACCATAAGAACACATCAGAAGTGAAGGACTGAGCATGAGGCAGGATCAAGGAGCTACTTCTGGAAAGGTGAAATATTAACAGATGACAATTAGCAGAGGAGGCCCAATATGAAGAAAAAGGCGAGATACATATACAAATATATACTTTTGTGAACCACCCAGAGAGTTTCGGCTATTGGGTGGTATATAAATGCAATAAATAAATAAAAGAAATATTTCCATTGAGCAAGGGAGGAGGCTGACTCACACCAGTCATATTGGTCAGAACTGAGATGGTACCTCCTGCTGAAGAATACATTATTTACTCCAAAAATGAGCTGACAGAAGGAGTTTAAGCTGGGGATACCAGAGAAAACTGCTTTATAGAACAAGTAGAGAAAGGAAGAGAATTCTGTCACCACAGTTTTGGAGGGTTTGTTTTTCTCTCCTGACCCCAGAATATAAGGTGGGTAGCAGGAGGGATGGATGGGTGGCAAATGGGATGGATTTTCATTATGCTAAAAGCCTAGGAAGCAAATTCTAAAAGAGGGTTAAACAGGATTAGAAGCATTCTTTTCCTTGATAAATCTCTGCCGAATAATTGAATTGTTATTCAAAGAGAGAGCAGGCAGAGAATACACCATCTCATACATGAAGCTGGCTAGATGTTCCCCAGGGTCAAATTCAAAGGAGAGAGACACTGAGGCATCCCATCAGCCACACCATCTGACCTTGAAACTCCACTCCCCACTTCCCCCGCCCTGCCTCACCCTCGCCCCACCCCCCAGTGTCAGATATGGGACCAGGTGGCTAATATTTAGTTATTTCGCAAATTAATATTCTGCCCTTCAATCACAATATTTTCAGGATATTTCACAATTACATGCATCGAACAAACAATGAATAATTAACTGGCGATGATTAAAACAGCAAGAATAAACAGCAGAATCAAAGCAACATGAAATCATTGCAGAAGATGAAAAGGTCTTCACTTATAAGCGACGTCGGAGTCTTTGCCAGATGTTTCCCCAGAGAGGGCATTCCTGAAATGGGGCAGGACAACCCTATCAGTATTGGTTTCTCTTAATTTCTCTTTTTGCCAAACTTCTCTTCCTTCTGTTCCATTTCCATACCAGTTGCTGACGTTTCTTTGAAGAAACCCACACAAAACATCATATGCATTTTCATGCGCTTCTCTCTAAACCTGCACATTTTGTAAGCAATTTTGTCCCAAATATGTATTTTTTGTGAGTGTTTCGCCCTTATATAATCTTTCTTTGCACGTTCTCTCCAAATTTATGCATTTCCCAATATCTGCACTTTTATGTGCTTTTTTCTTTTTGGTGGGAGGGGGAGAACGGCAGCACAATGGCATGCTATTTGGGAAGTTGCAGATTTGGAACGTCTTTATCAAAATGAGAACTACACAAAATTACCTCCTTTCCTATTTCTAAATGGGATGCCATGATCGAGAAGGCCCTTGCTTCACCTCACCGTTGACACCTTCACCATAGATGGTGGGGAAACATGGCAGAGAGTCTCTGAAGGTGATCCCAATGCACTGGGAGGTGGCGGAGATGTGTTCCAAACCACTGTCCTACATTCAGGCTAAACACACTGCAGTGATTGAGTAGTCTTCAAAGATAACCCCTGCTAAAACACATTACAATAGTAGCCTCATATGGGTTTCCAGAGCATGGATAACTGTGGCCAGACTGCCTTTGTCCTAGATGGGTGCAGTTAGCACCCCACTCTAAACTAGTTAAAGGTGGTCCATGCCATTTCAATGGAGTGATGGAACTGGATGAACGAACGAACACCTTTAGAGTACAAACATTTAAGAGGTGCGCAACTCCATCCAGGATGGATTAGATACCTTTTCCACCAACAGTGCCTCTGAAACAGTGCTCTCCTATTCAAGGGCAGAATATCAGATGTAATGTGCCCTGCTAATGGGCTTCCAGGGGCATCTGCCGGAACTTTGCCAGAGACATAACACTGGACCAAAAGGCCCTTTTGTCTCATCAATGACAACAGGAGTAGGCAACGTGATGTCCTCCAGATGGTTTGGACTACAACTTTGAACAGGCTTAGCCAGCATGGCCAATGATCAGGGATTATGTGAGCTGTAGTTCAAAATATCTGCCTACCTCTGCACTACGGGATCAGATCTTTTGCTCCTACCATGGGATTGGGCCTCCTCCAGCTTAAAGGATGTTGTAACTTGCACTCAGAGTCTGGTGACAAGGGGAGCAGTAACCAGTGGGGTGCCACAGGGTTCTGTCTTGGGGCCACTATTATTCCTGGATGACTTGTATGAAGTTTGCAGATGACACAAAACTGGGAGGTCTGGCCAACAGCCATGAGGACAGAATGAGACTGCAATCTGCTTTGGACAGGTTGGAAGACTGGGCTGAGAGGAACAAGATGCCCTTTAACAGGAGTGTAAGATATTACACTTAGGGAGGGAAAATGTAGGGTACACATCCAAGATGGGGGATTCATGGCTTGGAAGCATAACATTGGAGAAGGATTTGGGTGTGGTGGTCGACAGCAAACTGAACATGAGTCAGCAGTGCAAGAGAGTCATTAGAAGGGCTAACACAGTTCTGGGCTGCATTAGAAGAAGCATTGTATCAAGGACGCGTGAAGTCCTTATTCCTCTCTTCTTGGTACTAGTGAGACCACACCTGGAGTGTTGTGCATGATTCTGGGCACCACATTTCCAGAAGGACATTCACAGGTTAGAACAGGTTCAGAGGAAGTCAACAAAGATGATGATACAGGGACTTGAGGACATGTCCTGTGAGGACAGGCTGAAGGAACGTGGGATGTTTAGTCTGGAGAAAAGAAGGCTGAGGGGGACATGTTAACGGTGTTCAGGGACATAAAAGGGTGCCGCAGGGAGGATGGTAAGAACAATTTTCCATGGTCACAGAAAATAGGACCCGAAATAATGGGTAGTAGTGAGAGCTATCTAGATTTCGACTAAATATAAGGAAAAACTTCCTGCTGGTAAGATCTGTACAACTGTAGAAGAGTCTACCTATGGAGGTTGTGGGTTCTCCATCTCTGGAGGTTTTTAAGAAGAGCCACTTCTCATGGATGGTTTAGTTGGTTTTCCTGCACATTGCAGAGGGTTGGACTAGATGATCTTTGTGATACCTTCCAGCTCAACAGTTCTATGATTCTGTGATTCTATTTTAACTCAGCACTGCCTGTAACTCTTACATAGCATCAAAATGGCTGTTTTGCACTTCTTCTTTTTTGCACAGAGACTTATGTTGCTATGACTACAGCTGCTCCTCTGCAAGCTTCCTTGAGAACTGGCACCTTTCTTCTGAGAAATTAAAGGCTGCACCTGCCTAGATTCAGTCGGAGCATGATTGAAGTTTACAGGCCTGGCCTGGTTTGAAAAGAGACTGAGGAAGTAGAGAGGAGCTGTAGAGGTTCATTAGCACCAGAGCCAGGGGTGAGTGTCAGGCTGTAATGACCCCAGTGCATTGTGGGGGAGAGCACAGGCTTGGCTTGACTCTAAGCTGCTCAATGGATTAATGTCCAATGACTATACATTAGAGTGCTTTGGCTCCATATCTCAGGGCCTAAACTAGATGTCATATCCAAAGGCAGGTAAACAGACCAAGGGAAAACAATCTGCTTCAACAAGGCCAACTTTTACCTCTGCCTTTACCTCCACTTAAATTGCTCCCTCAAGCTCAGAGCCAAGTCAATCCCCTGCCTCAGGCTAAACAGGAAACAGTTGCCCCCCCTGCTCACCCAGGTATGGTGGCCACTAAAACAAGAGGAAATTCATCAAGACAAAAGGGAACGGCAATTTGTAGTTGCCAATTCATTTGTAGAAATGCTCATTTAGAAGGACTGATAGGAATTTAAAGAGAAATGCAGTCCATCTTTCTGCGACCAGTTTATCTGAATGCCTACCTGTTCAGCCTGCTGTGCAGGTGCTAACGAGTTGATGTTCCTTTATCCTTCAGCCAGAATGAGAGAAGACCATCTTTCAAATAGAGGATTGTCCTTTGTAAGACACATGGCCACCCTGCACCCATGTCAAGATGCATAGTTCCCAAAGTCAAGTTAGTGATTGTAGCACGTGAGGCATAAACTGCCACACACATGTCTGCCCATCCCTGGCAGTGAAACCACAATAACATCACATTCAATAACTAACAATTGGCCTTAACCCTTTCATGACATCCCAAATCTGCTGCCTGAGGTAGCTGCCTCGCTCTACTTAATGGTAGGGCCGGCCCTGGTCATGCTTCTCTCTCCCCTCCATGCTTCAGTCCCCTCCTGAAGAGACTCCTGCTTTCGAAACAACAATGGCGTGTGAGATTGGGAACCCGTTGTGGTGGGTGAAGGGCAGACTAGATTCTAAAACAAACAAACAAATTGTGTGAAATGTGCCGTTCAGCCCGGAGGAGCCAAAAAACGGAGCAAGAGTCATTCATGTCGTTTCCCTCAAATGTCTAGAAGCTGAAACATGGGCTTTCCAGTGAATCTGAACGGGAGATACACTTTATTGGCCTGCAGTGGTTTACTTTGGAGATGTGTAAGAGGGGAAAGAGCTGTTTGCAGAGAAGTATGTAGGCAAACACACACAAATAGACAGAGGCAGGATCTACACTACTGCTTTATAATGGTATTGGTGTACTGACAGCTGTTGGGGCCCAGGACACAGGCCATATAGGCTGTTTCTACACTGCCTCCCCCCCCCCCCCCGGGGCTGTCCCTGGGTGCTCCTTATGTGTACAAATGATGCACATGGACTCCTGGAGGTGGGGGGGGGGACAGGCATGGGTTTTCCCAGGGGTAAAGAAACCCTGGGAAAACGCGATTCTTCCAGAGGTCTTGGGACTGGCCTGAGACCTCAGGAGGTGTGAGTGCCCATCCTGGCTTCTTCCCTCTTCCCCGTGAATAGCAGGGGTCTCCAAGAGGGAAGGAGCCCGGCCGGGCTGTGGGGC
Organism: Anniella stebbinsi; assembly: GCA_029215795.1. Classification (NCBI taxonomy): domain Eukaryota; kingdom Metazoa; phylum Chordata; class Lepidosauria; order Squamata; family Anniellidae; genus Anniella; species Anniella stebbinsi. The sequence continues at coordinate 371,039,670 of JARDYH010000001.1, forward strand.
ATCAGGGGTGGAGAGGAGCGGGGTCAGGGCTTTTTTTGTTTTGTCTTTTGACTTACTTTTGCATTGGAGAGCAAGTGCCCCATGGTTGAAAAAGAAAAATGGCGGGCGTCACGAGCACGGCGTCCCTGTTTGCTTCTGGGATGTCACACTTCCTGTGTAGAAATTGGGCGATGATCCTAGAAGCAAGTTAGTCTAGGATCGCCCCAGACCCTCCCTCTACACCCTTAGGTGTAGAAAGGGCCATACTGTTTTCGAGCCACGTTCAAAGCATTATATCTTGCTTGGTGTGGATCTGGCCAGACACACACACACAGCATTTTCATGTGACTCTGGTGCCTCCTCCAAAGGCATGTAGCTCTCAGCTGTGCGCAGGCTGTCACTCAAGAGGAGAGCAACCTGTTTTGCAGGCAGAAGGCGCCTTCCAGGTTCAGCCCAGGCATTTCCAGCTGGCACTGGGAAAAAACTCTTGGCTGAAACAGGGATGGATGAATCTGTGGTTTCTTTCAGGTTTTAATTTTCCAGTTTTAAATTCAGGTTATCCCAAATGTTTGGTTTGTCCTGAACTTGGAGGTGTTTCTTCTTTTTAACTGCATGAAAAAACATGTATGCATTTCTGTTCATAGCTCTCCGAATTCTTGCATTTTTGTATGCAAGTTGGCCTAATATTCACTTTTTTTTTTTACAAACCATTGTTCTAATATAATGCATTTTTAATGTTATTTTCATTCTTATTTGCATTTTTGTGCACTTTTCCCCAAATATACATATGTGTGTAGACATTTTTTTCATTGGAGAACTCTACAGCAAAATCTTGGAAGGATAACTGAGTTTTGGGTAGCAAATAATTGGCTCAAAAGTACAAAATTAGGTAACCAGAGACATTCCTCCCCACCCCTCATCTGAAACCATGTAGAGTTGCTGTTAGTTGGAGGAGAGCATTATGCGCTATATGGGGAGGGGAATGGTTTGACTCAATATAACACAGTTTCTTATGTTCTGCTTTTGAATGAGCCTACTGTTACGTATTAGAATCATAGAATAGTAGAGTTGGAAGGGGCCTTTAAGGCCATAGAGTCCAACCCCCTGCTCCATGCAGGAATCCACCTTAAAGCATCCCTGACAGATGGCTGCCCAGCTGCCTCATGAATGCCTCCAATGTGGGAGAGCCCACCACCTCCCTAGGTCATTGGTTCCATTGTTGTATTGTTCTAACAATCAGGACGTTTTTTTCCTGATGTCCAGCTGGAATCTGGCTTCCTGAAACTTGAGCCCATTATTTCGTGTCCTGCACTCTGGGTTGATCGAGAAGAGATCCTGGCCCTCCTCTGTGTGACCACCTTTCAAGTATTTGAAGAGTGCTATCATGTCTCCCCTCCGTCTTCTCCAGGCTAAACATGCCCAGTTCTTTTAGTCTCTCCTCATAGGGCTTTGTTTCCAGACCCCTGATTATTGGACAATAATGACGAGATTATTGTTCAAGCAACAATCTTAAGAAGACTTGCAGTTCATAAACAATGCTTGCATTTATAGATTGAGCATGAATATATGCTTAAAGGTTGCACTTTACATCTCTCTCTTTCTCTTAACTTCCCAACCAAAATGGTCTATTAGGGATTCCTACTTGGAATTCTCAGCAAGTTCCAATATCTAAAAGTTTCTATCATTTCACAAACAACACAAGGGAGAGTCAGGTCAAAGGCAGCCAGTGCCAGAAAGCTGGTGGACAAGCCAGAATGACAAATTACACAGAAGAATATCCCCTTGTCCATTTTATAAGTGTAGCTTTGGTTGATGTACAAAGAGTGCTGGGGTAACTCTGGTTCACTATGTGCCTTCGCCACCTATGGTTGTTAGATGGACAGCTCAGAGAAGAGTTTTTTTGCCTTTAATATGTGAGACGAGCCACTGAGGTCATCCTTTATTTATCAATTCAATCATTTCTTAAGCATATATCCCGCCTTTCTACATGAGTGCCCAAGGTAGCTTACAATAATAGGGGGGGTGGGGAATAGAATGGAAGTGGTAGGTGGACGCTGCCGTGAAATGTTGCAGTGTGGAGGGCTTCTCTACAGGGTTCCAGTCAGTCAGCTATGCCCTCCTCTACAATAATAATAATAATAATAATAATAATAATAATAATAATAATAATATATTTATTTATCACCCGCCTCTCCCAACGGATCGAGGCGGGGAACAACACCAAACACAAAATACAAAAACTGATTAAAAGCAGATAAAACCAGTACATCATTAAAACACCAATAAAACACCAATAAAACACTTTAAAATTCATCTATGTAGGAAGAGATCAGTCTTTATAGATCTTTTAAATTCCTGAAGACTAGTAAGTTGGCGAATCTCTCCCGTTAGGTCATTCCACAATCTGGGAGCGGCAGAAGAGAAGGTCCTCTGGGTAACGGTTGTCAGTCTAGTTCTTGTTGACTGTAATAAATTCTTCCCAGAGGACCTGAGCGTGCGGGGCGGATTGTATGGGAGAAGGCGATCCCATAGGTAACCTGGACCCAAACCATGTAGGGCTTTAAAGGTAATAACCAACACTTTGTACTTCGCCCGGAAACTGATTGGCAGCCAGTGAAGAGATTTTAAAACTGGTGTAATGTGGTCACCCCTAGATGTACCGGTGACCAACCTGGCTGCCATATTTTGAACTAATTGATGTTTCCGGACTAGGCACAGAGGTAGCCTAGTCCCTCCCCCAATAGTCAGTCAACATTCTATGCCCATGGAGCATTGTCAACCCTCACAGGGTTATTTTGAGATGGGTCACTCCTTGATTTATGCCCCCCTTTTTTGACTTCTACAAATGTCGGGGGGGAGTTCTCAGTCCTGATGCGGATACCTCCCCTGCCTCCCCTGTTCCTAGATGGTGCCATGTCGGCTACGTGAGGATCCACACTCCTCTCTGAACTTTGGGAATGAGGGGACTGGCGGCGAAAAACAATTCAGACCCATACATAAAACAAATGAGCAGATGAAATCAATCCAATAAAGTAGGACAATAAAACGCCGCTTCTACTCACTCACTCACTCGCTCACTCACTTAGAAGAATTGTATACTGCTAAGTCATAAAAATGCATAGTGGTTCACAAAATAAAACAATAAGTGTAACATCCAATAAAACAGAGCAATCAACTTGATACCTCCACCAACACACACACACATACACACACACAAAACACAAGCGGAACCAGCTCCACAAACAAGGAAAAGCATCATTTTCTGGGTGTTTTTGTTTTTCTGATACTTGTTTTCTTTCTTTTTTTCTTTATTACATCTATATCCTGCCTTTTCTTCCAAGGAGCCCAAGGCAGTGAACATGACCCTCCTCATCCTCTCCATATCTATATTCTGAAAGTCCTTCTGGAAAAGAATGCTCTTCAGCTGTCTTCTGAAGGACAGGAGGCCAGGCAGATGGAGATGTTTCAGAATAGAACTCCAGAACTCTGGAGGGATGTCTGAGAAATTTGTTTGAGGGGGTGGAGTTTGACAGGTTTTCTTAGGCTCGCCCCACCCCCGGACTTCGTTTTGGTCCCTCCTACACCACCCAACTCAATCTGAGCCAGATCACATTGGGCCAGTTCAGGGAATTCTGCACATTTGGGGAGGGGGGAAGGTTCTGCAGTTTGCACAAATTGTAGAACCTTCCCCCCAAAGGTTCCCAGTGTTCAGAGAATAGACCGCAGCTGACCTTACAGACATAAATGGTTGCATATGCTGCAGAACTCCGTTGAGCCAAAAAAGATCCAGATTTCCCAGCGACGGACGTCCCTACATCAGGGCTGCCACAGCTGGACAACCATCTGTCAGGGATACTTTAAGGTGGATTCCTGCATTGAGCAGGGGGTTGGACTCGATGGCCTTACAGGCCCCTTCCAACTCTACTATTCTATGATACTATGATACTAACCAGGTCTGCTCCTTGTAGATGCAAATCTGACCTCTACCTGAGATGGAACCTGGAGCTGGAACGGCTCATATGGCCTTAAATACCAGGGAACAGGTGGGGGAAGCTCATCCTGAGCAACAGCAATTGAATGGTCACCAAATAGGAGGAAGGCCAAGACCTTGCTGACTACCATGAAGAGATGGCATCAGAGGCGGGGGGGGGGGACAGTGATTGTGCAGCTGCTCCCCAAATTGGCACACAGAAGATACAGGGTATGACAGGACAATCAGCAAACTACCCATCTGTATGGTGCTGATCCATCCCCTACCACATCTGTATCATGCTGAACCAGATCCCACCCTCTGCATCTGATCCGATGACTTGATGCCTATCATTTAGGATGTACCACTTCAGGTCATGCATCATAAGGATGCTCTGTGATGCTGCATGGGTTGCAGGGTCAGGTTGCTATGGATGAGATCTGCAGCAGGGATCAGGTTAGGTCAGGTTTCTCAGGGCACAGGATGAAAAGGGATCAGCACCAGGGAAAGCTCTGAGAGATGCAGGGACTGGAAGCTGGATGGAGTTATTTATTTAGAATATTTACATACCGCTCCCCATACAAAAGATTTTGGAGCGGTGAACAACAAATGGAATAAAGGAATAAAAACATCATGTTAAAAATACAATTATTAAAAGAACAAAGTGCTGATAAAACCTCATTACTGGTAAACCACAGCTGGTCATTGAAAGAAAGCTTCCTGAAACAGCAACATTTGCAGGAGACCCTGGAAGCAAAACAACGTTAGCAGCTACCTGACTGCCAAAGGCAGGGAATTCCGTAGGAATGGGGGGGGGGAACCACACTGTCTGTTGCTCCAACAAGGATCAGAGCAAGACTGTAGTTTAAACTAGGGATGTACACAGACGGAAAAATCGGATTGGAATCGAAAAAATGGTAGTAGTGGGGTAAATACAGTTATGCCTTCAACTTTTTTATTTTTAAAGATACAAACAGGAAACTTGGACACATTTAGGTTAAAAGTTACAACGATATGGAATTTTGACAGATAAAAGAGGGAGGGGAAGACAGGGGAGGGGGCATGCAATTGACAGACCAAGCCTCTGTGGAAAAACTTCTGTAACATTTAATCTAAAAAATTCGTAGCCACCAAATGCCTGGACCTATCATTCTGAAATTTCTGACAGATAACTACCCCTAACCCATCTACAAAGTGAGCAACTTTCAGACTTCTAACTTTTAAAATGAAAAAGTTATAGGCGTTTCTTTCCTCATTGTTTCAAAAATACCTTGCCACTACATGCCTGGACCTATCTTTCTGAAATTTCACACACATATCAACCAAAGTGGTACCTGTAATGTGCCCAAGTTTCCTGTTTGTATCTTTAAAAATAAAAAAGTTGAAGGCATAACTGCATTTACCCCACATGCCTTCTTCGTATACTCCATCTCCCAGCAAAGCCAATTGCCTCCCACATGACAAGGGCTCCTCCTCTTCCTGGGTTGCCAGTGAGCAAAACTGCTCAGCTCCTTTGCCCAAATCACGCTTCCCCCAATAGCGACTCCTTTCACACCCAGCCACCCATTTCTTCTCAATTACCCAAACCAATTTCACTTCCAAGTATATCACCAGTGTGCTTTTCCTTTGATCTGTTTCTTCTTCTCTGTGGGGAAAAGCTATCCCGGCTGCTGAAGGAGAGGGGTGCAGAACCTCAGGCTGATAAAAGTTGATTATTATTATTATTAATTATTATTATTATTATTATTATTATTATTATTATTTACATTTATATACTGCCCCATAGCTGAAGCTCTCTGGGCGGTTTACAAAAATTAAAAATTGAACATTAAAAATCAATATACAAAATTTAAAATCATAAAACATAAAGCAGCTGATATTTAAAACTTTAAATGTATCCATCTGTAGGGATGAGAGCTCTCTGTGTGCATCTCTAGAGCCCAGTCCATAACCCTTTGGAGGGCCAAAGTTTCCACAGGCGTGGGGGAGAGCATTCATAGGAAAAAATCATAGAATCATAGCATGGTAGAGTTGAAAGGAGCCTGTAAGGCCATTGAGCCCAACCCCTGCTCAGTGCAGGAAAGCATTCTTGACAGATGATTGTCCAGTTGCCTCTTGAAGGCCTCTTGGGTGGGAGAGCCCACCACTTCCCTAGGTCATTGGTTCCATTGTCGTACTGCTCTAACAGTCAGGAAGTTTTTCCTGATGTCCAGCCGGAATCTGGCTTCCTGTAACTTGAGCCAGTTATTCCGTGTCCTGCATTCTGGGTTGATTGAGAAGAGATCCTGGCCCTCCTCTGTGTGACAACCTTTCAAGTATTTGAAGAGGGCTATCATGTCTCCCCTCCATCTTCTCTTCTCCAGGATAAACATGCCCAGTTCTTTCAATCTCTCCTCATGGGGCTTTGTTTCCAGACCTCTGATTATCCTTATTGCTCTCCTCTGAACACGCTCCACTTTGTCTGCATCTTTCTTGAAGTGTGGTGCCCAGGACTGGACGAGGTCTAATTAAAATCTCCAGACATGGAAACCAGCACCTCCTTGCCTCGATCCCTATTTGTCTGCCTCTTCTTCTTCTTTCTCCTTTCAGGTGCATCACAAATAGGTTTTGAACAAGCCAGCCCTCCCAGTGGCTCACAAGAAGTGTTGGGCTGGGAATCCATGATGCTGCTCTTCAAATCCACCAGAGCAGGTCCAGTCTTATGTCTATGATAATCTATGGTTAATGGATACTGGCTGAACTACACGGCCTTTATAGGTCCTGGTGTGTCCTGATTGGCTTGGAGAGTCAGCTGTTTGTATTTAAGCTGGGAAATCACCTGACTCTCTTCCTCTGGAAATGCCGGCTAGAGGGCTCCCTTTTCCCGACAGTCCAGCAGGCAGCCTTGCAGCCCCCAGGTCCCGGGACGTATGACGCTGAGGAATCTGTTCTGTTTAAGCTCAGTGGATTTCCATGGTGTTTCTGGTCCGGTAAGTGGGCTCAGAGTACAGGGTTATTGTTGTTTTGTGTGCATTCCCCTCCCCCCCCCAATTCTGCCACTCGCAAAAATGGCCATTTCTGCATTTTGTTCAAAAAAAATGGACCTTGAAATGTGCACAAAAAGTCCATTTTCACTTTTACTGTGTGAACTATTATAAGGCTTAGTTAGATGGCAAATAAGTGTTGTGTGACTTCATTGTGACTTTGTCTCATTATCAAGTAAGCTGGATAGATCCCTTCTAAGCAATGTCTATGTCTCTCTCCCTCCCCCGTCCCCCCCCCATAGTTTATTTTCCCAGAAAAAGTGACGATGCATCTGACCAGTGTGCTTCAGCCTTTCTTGTTGAGACGAAATTAAAATCAGCTCTTGTCGATTGTGCTCTCAGAGGTAAACAGCCCTCTCATCCTCTTCCTCGGCTGCTGAATATGAACGCCGCACAGAGCATAAAATATATGATTAATGACTCGGGATCTTCAGTCTGGCAACATAAATTAGAGTGTTGGGCAGAACAAAACTTTGTCACAAATTGATTATCCCAGCCATGCTTAGAGGCTGGTTGGATGGAGTGAAAGCAAAGCCGTCTGGGTGTTACGCTGACTGGCCGTGCATGCATGTAGGGCCAGAAATGTTCATTATGGGACTGTTCAAGTGATTATTCACCAACAAAACCTGGGACTATGCCATCACTGTCAAACAGCCAAAGCGGGGGGGGGGGGGGAGATGTATCATGCATAAACAGGTTGATGAGATTCTTGCTTGCGCGGCTCGTCCAGTGGTATTTGCTTGTCAGCCACCCGGTCATGTTGTGTCCCTTCCCCAGTGGTCCAGGTGGCATCAGCTGCAGCTTGGAATACTTTTGCATCTTGACCCCTCCCAGTTCCTTGATTCTAAGGCTGCACAGCAAAAGGATGAGCTTGTGTATCTTGGTCTGTGTGGGTGCCTCTACAAGAGAGGTTTAATGCGCTTTGAAGGTTCATTAAAAAATTTACCTCTACAAGAACGGAGTGCAAATCGGGCGTAGAGGCGCGTTATCTCCCCGATAATGCGCATTTTCGAATGCGCGTTAAATCGCGAGTTTTATTTTGCTCCGGCCGTTAAAGCGCATTTTCCCCGTGTGAACAAGCGCTTATGCGCATTAACTTATTGTAAAGCGCTTTTTGGACATCTATTAATGCGCTTCGCCGCCTCTTGCCGCCTCCCGTGCAGAGGGATTAGGAGTAAATGCGCGTCTGTGATAATGCGCATAATCGCCGAACCGGGCGCAAAAGCGAATCCTTGTAGAGGGAGCCTGTGTCTCGGCTAATGGAGGGTGCCCATCATGTTATGGCATTTTAATTTCATAGTGAAGGTCTCTAACTATCCCCCAAATAGAATAATAGGGCTGTTCACACATGCATGTTCATGACCTGATAACTGCAGCATAATTAAGTGTGTGTGTGTGTGTGTGTGTGTTTGAGAGAGAGAGAGAGAGAGAGAGAGAGAGAGAGAGCCATCACCAATCATCCAAATGTCTTGACTTAATTTTCCACCCCTACCCACCCACCCAGTCTTATACATTCAGCGGAAAGTCAGCAAGATTAATAAGACTAATAACAAAACCAAGTGATGTACGTACATGTGTGAACCTGCCAACTCATGCCGGAACAGAAAATGTTCTCTGTCTGAATCATTACATCTACTGACTGTTCTTTCCTTCTTTCAAAGTCTCCTCTCAGAATGTGTCTTCAGGAATGTCTAGGAATTTCATCTCAGTTCACATATCGTTCAATCTTGGCCCACTCACAATCCCACATGCAAACAGGAGTGAATATCCTCAAAGAAAAAGTCCACAAATTCCTGGACTTGCAATCACATTCAAAAATACGTACCTTGAAAAGTGTGTACTTTAAAATGTATTATTATTCCAATAATAATAATAATACACATTGTCATGCTTTAGTCACTGGGGGTGGGGGATGCACACTTTCACAAATGCACACAATATTTTTCAGTTTGAAGGGGGGGCACAGATGCAAATGAGAGAGAGAGAGAGAGAGAGAACTATTGAGCTATGCAGTGAAGTTCGAAGAATCTTGACAAGCTCAAGCCTCCCTGGTTCTCCCCTGTCTCAGGATGAAGAAGAGGAAGGAATGATGAGCTTGATGAGGAAGTACCTCATATGCCTCTCCTCTCCTGGACGAAGCACTGAAAAAGAAGCAGTTTTGCAGTTTGCACTTTAAAAAGCCAGCTGCACCCAGCACTGATTGGCTGGCATCAGTGATGTCACCAAGGAACCCCCCTAACACTCATCCCCAGTGTGGTTTTGCAGTTGACAAGTGAATGACTAAATGATACATGTACACTTGGCTTTTTATGAAACAAAAAAGCAAGATAGCTCACTTAAAGTGTGGGCGAATCAGTGTTTGATTGGCTGGCACTGTACATCTGTCAATCAAACTGTGAAAGCTGGTGGAAGTCAAATCCGAGGATCATGATGGATGAGGGTTGTTTTTTTTTTGGTGTTTGTTTCTTTTAAGATTAATATCTGTTTTAACTATTGCTTGATGATGCAGTATTTGGCCATAGAGCAGTCCAAATATTCTAGAGCATCCATCATGAAATTAGGAAGCCCCTTTCCCACAACAAAGACCTGCAATCCAGGTCAATTTAACGCCTCCCACCCTGAATAATAACCATATACACACTCACACCAAACAAATTCTACTGAATTGATCTAGAATCATAGAATAGTTGAGTTGGAAGAGGTCTATAAGGTCACTGAGTCCAACTCCCTGCTCAGTGCAAGAATCCACCTTAAAGCATCCCTGACAGATGGCTGTCCAGCTGCCTCTTCAATGCCTCTAATGTGGAAGAGACCACCACCTCCCTAGGTCATTGATTCCATTGCCGTATTGCTCTAACAGTCAGGATGTTTTTTCTGATGTCCAGCTGGAATCTGGCTTCCTGTAGCTTGAGCCCATTATTCTGTATCCTGCACTCTGGGATGATAAAATCTCTCGGATAAGAGCCGACTTAGATGCCGTCGTTATAGCAGAGGCTGACGATGGAGTGTCCAGTGACTCCGCGAGTAGAATTATACTGGATCGGTTTCAGTTGGTGAGTACCGAGGACGTGGACAAGCTGCTTGGACGAGTGAGGGGGACGACTTGCCCTCTCGATCCCTGTCCTTCATGGCTGGTCGTCCAGGGAGGAGATGTGGTTAGATCGCAATTACAATATATTATTAATGCATCTCTCAGGGAGGGGAGTTTTCCATCATGTTTAAAAGAAGCGGTGGTACGGCCGCTTCTAAAGAAGCCCTCCCTGGATCCCCTGGACTTTAATAACTACAGACCGGTATCAAACCTTCCATTCTTGGGCAAGGTGATCGAGAGGCCGGTTGCCTTCAACTCCAGGTAGTCTTGGATGACACTGATTTTCTAGACCCATTTCAAACTGGCTTCAGGGCGGGATACGGAGTTGAGACTGCTATGGTCGCCTTAGCGGATGATCTACGCCTGGGTATTGACAGGGGGAGTGTGTCCCTGTTGGTACTTTTGGACCTCTCAGCGGCATTCGATACCATCGACCATGGTATCCTTCTGGAACGCCTGAGGGGATTGGGAATCGGGGGCACTGTGCTTCAGTGGTTCCGGTCCTACCTCTCGGGCAGGTTCCAGATGGTGATGCTTGGGGATAGCTGCTCTGCAAAGAAGGAGCTGCTGTGTGGCGTACCGCAAGGTGCCATCCTTTCCCCAATGCTGTTTAACATTTATATGAAACCGTTGGGAGAGATCATCCGGAGGCATGGGGCGGGGTGCTATCAGTATGCTGATGACACCCAAATATATTTCTCTATGCCTTCGACAACATCGTCAGCTAAGGATAGTGTGTCTCCTCTGAATGAATGCTTGGAGGCGGTAATGGGCTGGATGAGGAAAAACAAACTGAAGCTGAATCCAGACAAGACGGAGGTGCTTGCTGTCAAAGGCCGCAACCTGGGTTTGGAGGTGTGTCAACCGGTTCTGGATGGGGTTACACTCCCCCTGAAAGACTGTGTTCGCAGCTTGGGGGTGCTCCTGGATCCGTCGCTCCAAATGACAGCCCAGATGGATGCGACGGCCAGGAGTGCCTACTATCAGCTTCGGCTGATACGCCAGCTGCGCCCCTTCCTAGAGTTGGAAGACCTAAAGATGGTGGTGCACGCGCTGGTAACTTCGAGGCTTGACTTCTGCAATGCGCTGTACATAGGGCTACCTTTGTGCCTAGTCCGGAAACTTCAACTAGTTCAAAATATGGCAGCCAGGTTGGTCACCGGTACATCTAGGAGTGACCATATTACGCCAGCTTTAAAATCGCTCCACTGGCTGCCAATTAGTTTCCGGGCGAAGTATAAAGTGTTGGTCATTACCTTTAAAGCCCTACATGGTTTGGGTCCAGGTTACCTGCGGGATCGCCTTCTCCCGTACAATCCGCCCCGCACGCTCAGGTCCTCTGGGAAGAACTTACTGCGGTCGGCCAAGACTAGGCTGACAACTGTTACCCAGAGGACCTTCTCTTCTGCCGCTCCCAGACTGTGGAATGACCTGCCGGAGGAGACTCGTCAACTTAACAGTCTTTTAGAATTTAAGAAAGCTATAAAGACTGTTCTCTTCCGGCAGGCATATCCAGTGTAATTTTTAGAATGTTTTTAGGATGTTTTAGGATGTTTTAATGATGTTTTAGGATGTTTTAATGCAGTTTTAATAATATTTGTCATGTTTTAATTAGTTTTATGTATTTTATCATGCTGTTGTTCCCCGCCTCGATCTAGATGGAGAGGCGGGTAAGAAATAAATCGTTATTATTATTATTATTATTATTATAGAGAAGAGATCCTGGCCCTCCTCTGTGTGACAATCTTTCAAGTACTTGAAGAGTGCTTCTCTTCTCCAGGCTAAACATGCCCACTTCTTTCAGTCTCTCTTCATAGGGCTTTGTTTCCAGACCCCTGGTCATCCTCGTTGCCCTCCTCTGACCCCCCCTCCAGCCTGTCTGAATCCTTCTTGAAGTGTGGTGCCCAGAACTGGACGCAATGCTCAAGATGAGGCCTAACCAGTGCCGAACAGAGGGGAACCAGTATTTCTCACGATTTGGAAGCTATACTTCTATTGATGCAGCCCAAAATAGCATTTGCTTTTTTGCAGCCACATCACACTGTTGGCTCATATTCAGCTTGTGATCTACAATAATTCCAAGATCCTTCTCGCTTGTCGTATTGATTAGCCAAGTATCCCCCATTTTGTAACTGTGCATTGGTTTCTTTGTCCTAGGTGTAGAACTTGGCATTTATCCATATTAAATTTCATTCTGTTGTTTTCAGCCCAGCACTCCAGTCTACCAAGATCACTTTGGAGTTTGTTTCTGTCTTCCAGGGTATTAGCAATCCCACCCAATTTTGTGTCATCTGCAAATTTGATGAGCATTCCCTGCACCTCCTTGTCCAAATCATTAATAAAAATGTTGAAGAGCACTAGTCTTGTGACAAACATGGAAATCCAAAACTTGCTTACTAGGGAATAAGCCCATCAACATATTGGGTCTTATTGCTGCATCAACATGCTCAGGATTGCTCTGCTTGAAAATGAGCCATACTGATTCAAATCTCATCTCAACGATGCGTGTTCTTGGTGGTCTTGGACAAGGCACAGCCTATGACACGGGGACAATTCTCCTAGGTCCCCTCTACAAGGATTTGCTTTTGCGCCTGGTTAGGCGATTATGCACATAATCGCAGAAGCGCATTTATGCCTAATCCCTCTGCACGAGAGGCGGCGAAGAGCATTAATGGATGTCCAAAATGCGCTTTACAAGTAGTTAATGCGCATAAGCGCTTATTCACACAGTCAAAATGCGCTTTAACGGACGGAGCAAAATAAAACTTGCGATTTGACGCGCATTCGATAATGCGCATAATCGGGGAGCTAACGCGTCTCTACGCCCGATTTGCGCTCCGTTCTTGTAGAGGTAATTTTTTTAATGCACCTTGAAAGAGCTTTAAATGCCCCTTGTAGAGGCACCCAAAGTCTACGTTGCAGGGTTTTTGTAAGAATTACTGTGATAATACTTACGCATAATACATTCCCCACCCCCTGCTTTGGCTGTTTGACAGTAATGGAATAGTTTTGTTGGGGGATAATCACTTGAACAGCCACATAATGAACATTTCTGGCTTTGAACACTGATCGTGAGGTTTGAATGCAAGTGGTTTGCTTATTTATTCTGTTTATGTGCTGCAATATACAAAATGTTACCAGGGTGGCTGACACATCAAAATAAAACAGATTGAAAAGAAGGCAGAAACAACAATGAGAAATATGCCTTCTTTGCTAGCTTTGTCAAGTGCTGCAAAGAGCACCCCGCTGTCCTGTGTCTGTTATGGCAAAAGATGGCAGAAGAAGGAGGTGCCAAAGACAGCCACACAGTCAAAGGGCCAGCCAAATGGACTCTGTTGAACCCTGACGCAGAGACAGACCCTGCCCACCCACACTGCAACTTCAAACTACACTCTACAATCACAGGAAGAATCTTCTCAGGTTGGCCAACCAAAAGAGGTTTCTAGGGGAAGACCCTCCCAGAGGGTGGGACTAGAAAAGTTACTCAGATTTCATCCTCCTGGCTGGTACCAATTTGTTGCAAACCTCCTAGCAACAGTGCATCCTTCAAAGGGATCTTTGGGTACTCTATGTAGTATTGTGCAAAGCCAATTAGAAATATTGACTCTAGGTGGCTGGAGGCTGGACACTGAGAAATTCTGTAAGATGAAGTGCTGTTGATCTGGCTGATGCGCATAACACAGGCTAATTTCTAAGAGAATGATTGATTTGTTTCACTGCAAGCATGCCAGGTACTTTGGCACTCAACACTCAGGGAGCTTTGTGTCGGAGTTAGGATTTGAACCTGGATCTCCCTAGTCCTTGTCACAATGGCAGAACATAGGCCTTATATATCATAGGTCCCCGTTTCAATCACCAGCACCTTCCATTAAACAAAAAGAACCCAGTAGCATCAGGAGATGGTAAAGAAAGACCCTTCTCTGCTGGAGAACCTGGATAGCTGCTGCCATCAGAGTAGGCAGTGTTGGGCTAAATTGATCAATGGCCTGATTTGGCTGGGAAGCAGGAGGGTGCTACTAGTGGGTTTCCCACAGGCAGATGACTGGCCAGTGTGTGAACATAATCCTGGAAGGGATAGGCCTGGGCCCAACCCCTTGTCCTCTGAAGAGGTTCCAGAATTAATAGTTCTGGAAGATGACTATGTCATGGAAAGGAATCACAAGGTTTCCACCTCCCCAGGACCTAGTTCCCCAGAAAGATGTCAAGGGTCAGCTCCCCTGCATCCAGAGGAGATTGTCTTGTGATTGTTTGAGGACAGCAGCCATGAGGACTCTTGGATGCCACAGCCACTCCCACATGGTTGTGGCTTGAGGCTGGTAAAACAGGCCAGGCCCATTTAAGAGACAAAGCCTTAGGCTTCAGTCTTGGTCTGCTCCTTGTTGGAGCAACATGACACAATTCTGTCTGGCTTTCAGTCCCAGTGCCACGTGGAGATTTCCTTGGTGCTGATCTCTTCTCATCTTGCTTACTTCAGAAAACTGACCTAACCTGAACCCTGCTCAATATCTGATCCATAGCACAGCCCTGCAACCCAGATTGCTTATGTCCTTATGCAACTTCACATCTTCACAGTAAGGAATTCAAAATTGCAATCAACTCCTCTCAGGTCAGGGAAGTGAAATAGCCACATCATTCGCTCAGCTATTCTGTGGGGATTTGAAAGTAATTTGGGAGAAAAGAAACTACTCACTGTAACAAGCCAGGCCATGATGGGCTGTGTTTAATGGCAGGATCATGGTCCCACAAGGACATGAGTCTAGTTCTGGAAAATATCATATTAAAGGATGTTTGGCCATCCCTGCAGCCGTATAAGGAGGAGGAGAGTAATTTATATTCCAAGCACTTTGCATATTTTTCTCCACAACTTTTAGAACAGCACCATGTGTTAAGTCATTGTTTTTAGCCACAGGTGATAGAAGCACTGGCTGAGGATAAGAGACACTGGCTCAGTTCGGACGACACATTAGGCAACGGAGGAGGGGGGGAACAATCGTCAGTTGTGTTGCTTATTGTGTCGTCTGGAGGGCAACACACAACGCACACCAAACTGACAGTACGTTAATCAGGCACTTTAAACAACGGAGCGAAACTATGGGCTTGCACGTTGTTTAGCTCGAAGCCCCATTGTTTAAAGTGTCGTCCGAATTCAGCCCCCCCTCTCTCCGTGGACTATTCCGTTTCGGAATAGAGTTCTGCTGCCTAGAGCAGCCAAAAAAACCCAGCCGCTTTATGCAGCCAGCAGAACTCACGGTGCATGCTGGGATACAGCTGGAGGACACATGGAGGAGAGGCTGCAACCAAAATGGCCGCCACAAGTTCGTAGCAGCTGGGGCGTTTGCTGGTTCTGAGCAGTGCCAGCTGCAGAGTGTCGTCTGTGGAGCTCCTCCTGCCTAACGAATGGTCAGTACATTATTTACCCCTCCATTGCTTAATATGTCATCCGAACTGAGCCAGTGACTTGCCTGAGGTTCCTTCCTTCAGAAGTACGGATTGGTAAATGAGTGATGTTTGAGCTCATCGCGATTCTCTGAACATCAACTTGTTGCTCATATCTCCATGATTTGCTCTCACATTTTTTATTGCTCTTCATTTTGCACAATGGGGAAAGTGCAAAATGTGAAAGTTATGCAAAATCAAATGTGAAAGTTGCACCAAAGAGTTTCAAAATTTGCACAATTTCCCCGATAGACTAATACGTAGGTGATTTCAAAGTTGTGCATTTTGAGAAAGTTGCAAATTTTGAAAAAGTTGTGCTTTCATAGAATCATAGAATAGTAGAGTTGGACGGGGCCTCTAAGGCCATCAAGTCCAACCCCCTGCTCAATGTAGGAAGCAACCTTAAAGCATCCCTGACAGATGGCTGTCCAGCTGCCTCTTGAAGGCCTCCATGAAAGCTGTGCATTCTGAGGAAGTCACACATTTTTCAAGTACACATTTGCAAACGTAAATGCAAGTTTGGGAATTTGTGAACATTTTTGGAGAAAATGCATTCAAATCCGCATTCACGTTCAGGATTGTGAATGAGGCATTTTTGAGTAGGGCTGTCCAATCACACTGCCCAACTTACCTCAAAGGCAGATTCAGGAGCTCTGAATTGAACCAATCCGTCTCTAGGCGCTTTAGCAGAAATCTCACCGCTCAACCTCCTAGCCACAAAGTGATGCTGGTCATTGATTCCATGATTTGCTGTACGTATTGAATTGGTTGCCCCAAACACAGTATTCCTCTGGTTACCTGAGAGTAAAGATGACCAAACCTGTCAGTTTTTTAACGGGTCTTATTTTTCAGATCATCCTGATTCTGCTTCAATGTATGAATTACCTTTTTAAAACTCTGCAGAGAAATTTATATGCATTTTGTGCTTTTGCTAATGCAGACATGTTTTGTAAGCTCTCTCCCCTATAACAACGTCTTTCTGTTCATAACTTCTAAGACTGTGAGCATTTTTGTATGAGCATTTTTGTATAGATTATCATGTGCATTTTCCTTTGATGTCTACATTTTTGTGCCTTTAAAAAAATGGGTAACTATAGCACTAAATTTGGGGACATGTGATTTTTTTTCATGGGAAACTCTCTTCCAGTTCATTGGTTTGGCAGGTGTGCATTTGGTAATTTTGCAGAACAGTTCAGATGGGGCAAATATCTCACCTATCCCTACCTAGGACAAGAGAGGTGGGAAGGAGGCTTCTTACCTAGAATGGACTTCAGAAGTAAAAGACACGGGGTATAACCCCATCCTTGCTGATGTCAGCATGCTACATTATGGATTTATTGAAGTGGCCTTGTTAGGCATTCTTAGAGGGAAAGATGGATATTAATGCTTAAAAACAAAGAAATGCATCCAAACTTTAGTGCCATGCTTGAAAAGGTCATCTTCAGGGTCAGAGTCACTTGGGGAAAGGCACTCTCCAAAGTATGCATGCCAAATACGACTCCCTACTAGGTCACCATCCAAACTTTCAATTGTGCCTGAAAGTGAACAACAATCTCATGCATACTCATGCATACAATGCATACAATCAAGGTGGGCTTCCCTATAATGCAGCTTCTAAATCCATCTCAGCCACTTCAAAGCTATGAGTAAAATTTCTCTGTGCGAGAGCCAGTGATCAGGTTTTTGTTGGACAGTGGCGAATGGATCTTCATATTTCGGCTCAGAAACAAATGTGCCCCAAGCAACTAGGCAGTTTATTTATTCATTTATTTATTTATTGCATTTCTATACCGCCCATTAGCCGAAGCTCTCTGGGCGGTTTACAAAAATTTAAACCATGGAAACAATTTAAACTATAAAACAAACAACCATGTAAAAACATAATATTAAAGACTCAGAAATAAATTAGGGGTGTTGTAAGATTGGTGGATTTGCAGTTGGAATTTGACTTTCCTGCTGCACTTAATATTTCTTGAAAGTGCCCGGAAAACGAATGAAGCGTCACCTGCGGTTATTCTTTGTGAAATATGATGCATTCAGTTTCCTGAGCGCAGAGGGTCTACAGGGAAATCTCCTCTTGTGCATGAAATCCCCTTTCTCTGTTTGGAATTGGAAGCCCCCTGGGCGTTCTCTTTCCACCACCACATAGTCTGTCTGCTGCAGTACCTCCGCTGTCTGCAGCACCGAGTATGCAAACAGACAGTTGCTGTGAGAGTCTATGAACTGAAGAGTCGTCAAAATAATTACCTTTGTTTTCTCTGTAGTTCAACAGCTTTCCTCCGAAGTGGTTTGTTGCCTAATGGCAAATTTCTCTTACTGCAGAGGCCTTTTGCTGTAGTTCTAGTGCCAAAATAAAAGGAGAATAGTTACAGCCTTCCATCCCCCCCCTCTCTCCTACACACACACCTATCTGATTTGGAGTGGGGTGTTGTTGCTGTTCTTGTCATTATTGGGAACCATGACAGTGCATCATAATACTTATTTGCACATCACTTCTGGCTTTGAGGCACTCCATCAAAAGGACCAAAGTTGAGTTAACAAAAAGAAGCTGAATAGCAGTGCATCAGATCCAAAGAGTTGCTCATGGACATCTTCTCATGCAGTGGCGCTTTCTCACCCTCTGTCCAGTTGCAGCCATTTGCATCCTCCCGCACCCACCTCCATCCTGAACAGGCCTTTGGTCTGATACAGCACAGCAGGGCCTTTCTTCTGGTCTTATCTTATGTTCGGATGGTGCCAGGGACCCTGTGGAACAGTGTGTGATGAGGTACAAGGGTCCGCAGCTGGGTTGGAGTGAGGTGCAATCAAGGGACATTCACAAACCTCCACCTGTCATGTGCTAGGCGATATTGGGGTTGGGATAAAGTTTGTTGTTCTGCTAAGCTAAGTGGTAGAACACTTGCTTTGAATGCAAACGGTCCCCAGGTCCCTGCCATCTCCAGCAAATGATCTCAAAGAGCAGGTGCTGGGAAAGACTTCTCAGCCTGAGACTCTGGATAGCTGCTCCCAGTCGCAATAGACAATACTGGGATGGATGGACAACTATTGTGACTGGTCCAAGAAGAAAAGGGAGTGGCAAAAAGAGAGGGGGGTCTCCCCGCTCACCTTTGGCTCTGGTTTCACCTGCTGGCTCTAGTTCAACCCCCCAATTGGCTCCAACCTCTGATCGACCTTTGCTATGGGCCGATGGTGGCCACCCAAAGAAAAAAGGTCCACCACCCTTCCCATAAAGAGCCACAGACACTTGAAATAGACAACACTAAAGTGGGTGAACAAAGAATCTGACCTGGTAGAAGGGAGCATCCTCTAAGCAACGGTCTGCACTCGAGACATATGCTATGGTGAGACACGGAAGAGGGCTTTCTCTGTAGTGGTGCCACGGCTGTGGAATGCCCTCCCCTTGGAGGCCCAACTGGCACCAGCACCGGCTTCATTTTGGGCTTTTTAACAAAGCCTTTGATGGCTAAATTCACCAAGCCTGCACATAGTTTTAATTGTTTTAATTGATTTTACTGCTTTTAAATTCTATACTGCTTTTAGCTTATTAATGGTTTGATTTGCTTTTAGCTGTGTATATTTATTGTTTTATATTGATTGTATGTTTTTATTAGAGGTGTGCAGTGGATTGGGTCCAATCCACGATCCGGACCCGATCCAGGCGAAATTGGATACAATTATCCAATTCCGATCCCTAGCATCTGGATCGTCTGATCTAATCCGATCCGATCCGAAAGGACCCAATCCGGATTAGAAAAGATTGGAGGATTGGACCTCTGACCTCCTCCCCTCTCCTCCTCTCCCCCTCCTTACCTGCTGCCTCCTCGTTGCCGTCCACTGCCGTCCACTGCTTCCATACTACTGAGAAACAGGCCTTGTGGCTTGTTCCACAATGGAGCGACAGCACACTGGGTGATGTCATCACTCGGGGCACCCTCACTCTACTGTGGAACAGGCCTCAAGGCTGGTTTCTCAGTAGTACTGAAGCAGTTGGTGGCAGTGGACAGCAGCGAGGAGGCGACAGGTAAGGAGCGCGAGTGAGGGGAGGGGGAGGGAGGGGGAGGTCCCCTGTTACCTGCTGGTGCCCTGCAATGCCGTCCGTTGCTTCCATACTACTGATAAACAGGCTGCAAGGCTAGCTTATCAGTGATACAGAAGCAGCGGACCGCAGCGAGGGAGGCCGGCAGGTAAGAAGCATGAGTGGGGGGAGGGGGAGGGAGAGGGAGGTCCCCACTTACTTGCCGGGGCCGTCCACTACCGTCCACTGTTCCCTTCTACTGAGAAACAGGCTTCGCAGCCTGCCTCTCAGTAGTGTGCTGGGTGACGTCATCACCCAGCGCGCTACTTAGAGGCAGGCCACGAAGCCAGTTTCTCAGTAGAAGGGACCAGCGGGTGGTAGCAGACGGCCCTGGCAGGTAAGGACCGTGAATGGGGGGGAGGGACAGGGAGGGGGAGGTCCCCACTTACCTGCCAGGGCTGTCCACTACCGGACCTGGGGGGAAAATGGCAGGTGCGACGACCCGGGAGGAAGCCAGGTTGTCCCACGTCTGGTGTGCATTAGGGTGAGGATCCCAGAAGCAGTACTTTCAGGATCGCCCTCCCTCCCCACTATGGTGTAGAAAGGGCCTTAGTCTTCTTGAAGAAGCAGACCTGCCAAAAAGCATGACCTCCCACCCCCGCCTCAGGTCTCTGTTGTCCACCAGGATGACAAAGTTAGTTTCAGAAACCTGACTGCCCAGGAAAAAAGACCCATACAGAATTAGACATTTCTAGTCATTCTACTGATTTCACAAACACACACACACACACACACACACACACACACAGAGGCTCAATTCAGACGACACAATAAACAACTTGTGTGGGGGAAACAATCGTCAGTTGTTTTGACTATTGTGTCATCCGAATGCTGCCATAGTCAACTCAGCGCTGATCCTCATCCACACCACAGTTGATTATTTATTACCATGTTGTATGGGGAGTATCCCCTAGGGTTAGGGTTAGGGTTAGTCAACCCACCATTGACTATCGTGTCATCTGAATTGAGCCAATGAGTTATATTAAGTCTTTGGGAATCAAATAGAGTAAAAAAAAATCCCTCCATTTTAGAAAGGAGAGAGAAATCATGGCCGTTGCTGGAGAACTATCAAAGCTAAACGGAGAAGATGACGAAAAGCAATCGTCTTTTCAAAGGGAATGAAATGCTACTTGCAACTTTAATTGCTCTTAATATTTCATTTCACCATTCTGGGATGTGCTTATAGAAAGCTCACCTTGGAGTCTGTGTGCATACAAGTTAAGGTCCTTACTGAAGAGCACAAAGCAGTTCTTGCTAATGCTGAGGTGAGACTTTAATTAATTCATTTATTTTTAAAGTTTGTTGGATTTGCTGAATAACATTTGCTAGCCAGTTGCCCCTCAGGGGATTGGAGGACCCTATCTAACCTGCACCATCATGTAATGAAGGAACACCTTGTTCCAAAGGATGTCCTGGAGGAAAGAAAACACATGCCTTCATATAGATGCCCATCCTCCACGGCTGCACTTCACAGGGAATGACCTTGACGAGCCTCATTGAATGAAGCAGTTCTGGACAAGGCTGTCTGGTTGTCATAGAGTAAATACGTTATTGCAAATGATGCATGGATAATCACAAGGTTATGTGAATCTGATGGTTGTGCAAGAACCTGCTTGTTGGAATGCTAAGGTCATCATTGGAGGACCTTTCTGAAGTCCCACAATTCCCAGTGTGAGCGAGGTAGTGACTGGAAAGGACCTTTCAAGTGTGGTGTCCCATCTGTGGAATGCCCTCTTTGGCACAGATTCTACATTTTTTCCAGTACAGGGTGAAGAAGACCTTTTTAGTTGCCCAGGTCTTCTAGCACATCATCTGAGCTGCTTTTAAACTGGTCATCCTTTACTCCTCTCCACTGGTTTTAAGTCCTGATGTTTAGTGCAAAGATGAGGAATATGTGGTCCTTCTCATGTTGCTGGATTCCCATCATCCCTCACCATTGACCATGCTGGCTGGGGCTGATGGGATGTTGTTGGATGGCAGTCCAACCACAGCTGGAGGGCCAGAGGTGTCCTCCCATTTTGTCATTCTTCCATTTTTGTTTCTATTGCTCAATTGTCAGTTTAGGAGGTGAGGGCCTGATGCATCTTTTACAGTATTTTAAAGTAGTATTTTATAGCATCGTCTTTTTCATTGGAAATTGCTCTGGCAATTCTTTAATGGAAGGGTGGCATATAAATAAATCACATCAATTAAAAGAAAGAAAGAAATCTAAAATCCCTATCCTCTTTGTGCATGAATAACTGTAGAAACCCGTTGTGCAGAATCCATTTTCAAGAGCAGTTTATTCACAAGGAATTCCTTGTCGCATAAAATATGAATAGCCGGTTTTGAATTATGAAGACGGGAATGTACTAGAACATTTGGAGAGTACAAGATGGGTGTTTTGCTGACGTTGCCCTCCCTTACTCTCATGGCCAATGACATCTCCGATATAATTTTTACTCTGCTGAATCCAAATTCTCTCCATCCAAGGAATAAACTGGATTGGATCCCACATCACCACACACACATCACCACACAAACACACACAGTGTGTGGAATGGGAGACATGGGCAGGAACAAGTTAGCAGCCACATTTCTTCCATGGAAAAGAGGAGCAATGGATAGAAGAACTTCCCAGCTGGATCCAACCAAGCTGGATCCATCTAGTCTACAATCCAGACACAACACGCAATATGGCTGGAAGGGTCACAACTTTTATTGAATTAAACAAACTGCATTGGGCAAATTAACGGCCTTAACCTGGCTAAAATGAGGCAATGGCACCCCAGCTCACCACATGGATCAAGACATATGGATCTGTGTGATTTATCACCTGCTCACCCTGAAGATGAGCTGAGGAGATCAAGGCCAGATCTACACCAAGCAGGATATAACACCATGGAAGTGGTTTCAAAACGATATAGGGCCTGTGTCTATGGGCCCCAACAGTTGTCAGTGCACTTCAATACCACTATAAAGCAGGGCTGCAGTTCCTGCCTATTCCCATGTGGCAAGGCCACCATGGCCAGGGGCAGCCCCCAGCCAACACCCCCTCAAGCCATTGGCAATGAGGAAGGCTAAGGATGCCCCCTCCGCCCCAAGGCACCTCAGGGTGCTTACTGATTAAACACTTAGACTTCCTTCAGGCCCCTACTTCATGCCAGTCATGACCAAAAGTGCATCGAAACAAAGCAGCCGAACTGAGTAACACCCAAACCCACAAAAGACAGTATAGAGTAGGCCAAAACAGTGAGCCCAAGGCCAATCTGGGGATTTACACCCACCCCACCCCAAATTCCTACTCGGCCCCTGAACACAGCCACCTAATATCATACCGGGTGCCTCTTCACAGGCACTTTGCCTCACGGTGACTTAGAAATGGCGGCAGTTGGGCTACATGGCACTGCTGCCAATTCGAAGCAATCTAGGGGCAAAGGCCCTTTGCTCCGCACTAAAAATGTTGGGCATTTAACCCCACCTTTTTCAGAGCGGAGCGGGCTGGGCAGGGAAGGGGTGGAGCAGCGAGCCATAAGCTCGTTGCATCACCTCTGCTGTCCTCCCCTCCATTTTTTAAAAAACATTTACCTTAGAGTAGGTGGGCCGCAGCTCCAGCCGCCCCTCCAGCTGAAGCTGGGCAGCTGCGGGTGCGGCGAAGGCGGTGGCGACAGGAAAAGCCGCCATGACACTCCTGCCATGAAGACTGGCGGCAGGAGCGTCAATGCGTGGCACCGGAAGAGGCGCCGTGAAGAGTCGGCCACGGACTGTGGGTGGGTTGCTGCCATGGAGAGAAAGAGTTCTGATATAAAGGCAAAGCCTTGATTGGCTGGGCTCAGGTACTGATGTCATGATGCCTGCAGCCCCGAGTCATGTGATCCTCATTCCAGTCTCAGTGAGGGGTGGGGAGGGGAGGGGGCAAGGATGGTCCCGCTCTCAGGCAGGGAGAGAAAGCCCATTCACCTGTAATAAAGCCATTCTGACACCTGAACCCAATGGGAGCTGGTGGGGATGGAGTTCCAGGTGAGACCAGGGGAAGAGGCAGGGCATACTTCAAAAGGCATGTGGATGGTCAATTTTTGTGGCATGTTTGAGCTTATCTCAGGGATGGGAGAACCAATGGTTTGAGTTCACTGAAAGTCTCTGAAATCCATTTCAAAACTCATGTCGGATCACTCCCATTTTTGTTTGTGACCTGTTTTTCGGTTTGCTTGAACAGGAAAATTGCACATTTTCAATGGGAAAAAATGCAGCCGTCTGTGCGTATTTTTCAAAAGTTTGTACTGCCCTCCTCCATTGACGTCCTGATCTGAAAAGACCTCGGAAGGGAAAAGTTATCTCCTGGTGTTTCCCCTTCCCCTGGGATGCTGGGGGAAACTGCAGGCTGGTGGAGAGGTTCTTGTATTATGAAGGGCAGGATACTCACATCCACTCCTTGGCTACCTCATACGCAACGTAAGCGCAAGAAACCCAAACTCCGCCCATGAGAATTTCTCTGAAATGTTCTTTTCCATTGAACATTTCTTCAGCAATTTCTTTTCTATCAAATTGAATGGGGAAAATGTGGAAGGCATTTTCAGCACAGCAGTAGGTATTACAACCTCTCCTCTCGGGCAAGGAAAGAGTCCCCCAGAGGCATCAGGCTAAGGAGCTTGCTAGATACCTTAACGAAGCAGCGTCCTGCATAGAAACTTCCTAGTGCAGATCTGGTCATAACAATACATGAGTGTGGCCTTGGTTCATCCCAGTGACCTGTCCTGCATTTCTGGACTCTGGGTGCAAATGACAGCCATCATTAGAGCTCCCTCCCATGAAAGGGAGCCTGTCCTTCCCTTTCCAGCTTTTCCAGAGCGCAACGACTCTTGGGTGGCACAGTTGTCATTAAAACACAATTGCCCTCACTGTGCATGGCGCTATGCGCAGCCACATGAGCAAAAACGACAATTCTGAGTCCCGCAGCGCCTGGCAATGAGAACGGCCTGCAGTTAACCTCCACCACCACCTCCTTTAGGGCTTCCAGCGTGATTATATTTTTGGCTTTTTTTTTTGTCCCTGAAAGGCCTTCTGTGTCTTTTAAACAACAGCAAGTCAGACAAAAATTGAGGGGGTAATTTTTTTAATGACCTGAAAAGGTGATGGGGAAAATGCCAACTGCTGGATTGTCATGGAGCTAGCCACAGTGTAGAAGTCTTGCCTTGAAAAAGAGTCAGCAACCCCATTGCCTCCATTCATGATCCATCTATCTATCATCTATCTGTCTGACTGCTGCAGATGTCTACCCTTCACCATGTAATAGAAAAAGCTTCCTGAATTTTCTCTTTTTCCTCTTCTATTGGAAGAAGTCCTGAAGGGGGGGGGGAGAATAATAATTGGAAACCTCTATTAAAATATGTGAATTAATGGGATTCATTCATCTCAATTTCTCATTCAACTCAGTATTTTAAGGCAATGGCAAAAGAGAGCAATGAATTTATTACTTTGTAACAGATTGGATTGTGTGTGCATGTAGGTATAAAAGTCCAAAGTGATCCCGGGCTATTAAATAATTATTTAAAAAAAAAAAAAAAAGCTGAGAAGACTTAGGATTGCGGTAGCTACTGAGTTTTTGTGTACTATAAAATCCAAAGTGAATTTTGGGATTTTATCCCAGATGTTGAAACATCTGAGGAATCCTGAGAGAAACCAAATGAGATAAGCAGGTCTTTGCAAGGGGTGGGGGGGTTCTCCGCAGTTGCTTGCTGGATTATGTCTAAAGCAAAATTCGAAGTGATGTTGGAGGCTCCTTCTCAGTGGAAACATATGGGCCAAAATATAGCAATATTCTTCAAGAGGCTTCCCACCCCCCAGAGGTGCAACTGTCTTGGTCTGTTGCAGCAAAAACAATAAAGTCTTCTGGTACCTTAAAGACTAATAAGAAGTCAATTTCATCAAATACATGAATTGTTAGGCTCAGTTGTCAGGTACACAAACACACACACAGAGGAAATGGAGCCAAATGGCAGTGAAATGCAGACTGTATAGCCTGTGATAACTCTATGTAAAGCTGAAGAAAAGCAAAGTAGCAATTCAATTACATTTCTATTGTTCCTGAATTTACATTTTCACATTAGTCCTGCCTCTGGTCAACCATTCTATGACCCTACTTGTCCATTTCTACACCACTGTCATATCTCCTTGCTGGTTCTGCATGTTTTCATCATTCCTCATTGAAAACATCTTTCAGATTTATTTTCTGATTCTGGTCTTTTCTAGTTGTCACCGCTAATTCATTAGAGGAAGCTCAATACGGCTAAAAGTTGAACCTATTTTCAGTGCTTTGGGGTGGGTCTAGTCGGCAGCATGGCCTCTCTCCCTCCCCCTTTACACATTGATAGAAGATGTGGTGCGTTATTTGGAATAGGGCTACAGGTACTCAGCAAACTTGTAGTTGTTGTGGTTGTTTGAATCCCACCTTTTCCCCAATACTGGGACTCAAGGCAGCTTTACAAAATTGAAACATAAAAACAGATAAATAGAAATATACAAAAGTTAAAAATATCACAAAACCAGCTGTAATATTAAAACATTTTTTTTAAAAAAAATTAAAAGGCAAGTGGCAACAAATTAAGAGAAGTCCGGATTATTTCCAAAGGCCTGCTGGAACAAAAATGGTTTTGTTTGCCTCTGGAAACATAGCAAGGAGGGAGCCAGTCTAGCCTCCCTGGGAATGGAGTTCTAGAGCCCTGGAGCAGCTACCAAGAAGGCCCTCTCCTGTGTTCCCAACAGGTATGCCTGGGATGTTGGTGGGACTGAAAGAAAGGCCGCCCCAGAAGACCTCAGGGCACGGGCAGGCTCGTAAGGGATAATACGGTCTTTCAGATAACCTGGACTCGAGCCGTATAGGGCTTTATAGGTCGTAACCAGCACTTTGAATTGTGCCAGTCATGACTGGAAGCCAGTGGAGCTGTTTTAACAGGGGAGTTGTGTGCTCCCTGTAGCCAGCCCCGGTCAACAATTTGTACTGTTATACTGATTCAAGGGGGTAGGGAAACCCAAACAGAATCAAACTCCCTGATCAGTTCTAATTCAGCAGTTTCTTTTGGAGTCTTCTTTCCTTTGACATTTCTCCAGTGTAGAATAGCCACTTCCAAAACATCAGTGGAGTGCCCTGGGACATTAAAGTTTTCTCCCACCGTTTTCTGGATTTACACCCCCCCACACACACACACACAGGTGCATGCGCTATTCCACACATCCTAGTTCCATGTTTTACCTCCTTGGTTAATGATGCCTGGTTTCAGCAGAGTCATCTACAACAGCCCCCATGTTTCCATGATGCTCTGTTTTCCCACAGATGTGGTGACACCTCTTGGCATGAACATTTGTTTATTTGCTAGTGCTGTGTGTGTGTGCATGTGTGTGTGTGTGTGTGTGTGTGCGCGCGCATGCACGCACGCACGCGCATGGGTATGAGGGAAATGAACTAGGCAGAACAATCCTATGGTGATGGGGAAGAGAATCCATGTTGGAGGAAGCACCATGTCCAAAGCCCTACCAGGCTTGAACCAGCAGAATGAAGGTGGGGGCAGCTTTTAAATTTTATAGAATCATAGAATATTAAGAGTGGGAAGGGGCCTCTAAGGCCATCAAGTCCAACCCCCTGCTCAGTGCAGGAATCTACCTTAAAGCATCCCTGACTGATGGCTGTCCAGCTGCCTCTTGAAGGCCTCCAATATGGGAGAGCCCACCACCTCCCTAGGTAATTGGTTCCATTGTCGTACTGCTCTAACCGTCAGGAGGTTTTTCCTGATGTCCAGCTGGAATCTGGCTTCCTGTAACTTGAGCCCATTATTCCGTGTCCTGCATTCTGGGAGGATTGAGAAGAGATCCTGGCCCGCCTCTGTGTGGCAACCTTTCAAGTCCTTGAAGAGTGCTACCATGTCTCCCCATAGGCCGTTTCTACAACAGGCTGTTTGCCTGGGATGGCCCCTGGCTAGTTCCTGTGCGGCAATGGTGTGTATTAGGTACTTCCGGGATCGCCCTCCCTCCCTCTACACCCCTATGGTGTAGAAAGGGCCTCAGTCTTCTTTCTTCCAGGCTACCTTCCTTCCCATCACTTGCCTCTGTGTCCTTTTTTAAAGACCCCCTCCCATCGTTTCCAATTGGGGGACAACTGGGTACGCCAGCTCTAGGGCTGGCATACCTCCCTCACTTCCAATCTGGGGCCATGTCCAGGAAAGGAGATGGCTTTGGGACCAACAGATCATAAGGGTCCCTTAACTCCCTCTCAGAACATCCTCTTCTTGCTACACTGATAGCGGACAAGCATCTGCAGCGGCCCTTTTCCACCACTGTTTTGGTTTCAGCAAAGCCATCTCTGGTAGCCCAGCTGTTCACAGGAGGAGGCATTCAAGGATAGACCTCCCTCTCCGCTCCGTGAGCAGGAGATCCACCCTATCCTGGGGGCCCTGAGAACGCCATCTCAGGGACCACGAGATTGCAGCTTGAGGGTGGGTCACACCATATGCATTATGAGAGTCACTTTGTGAGAAAGGTCACATTTCAGTGCACACAACAGGAAGGAATCTCAAGTGTTCCCTCTCTCAGTTTCTTCATTGCTACAGTTCCTCTTCTGTATAGATGCTACATTACTTTTTTGCACATTAGGGCGCCATCTATAGGGCCACAAGTGCTTGTTCCTGGAGATTCACTCCAAATCTATACCTGCATGGAAAGGCAGGACCTGGTGATGTTTTGTCGTGGTTGAAATGTGCAAGTCAGTTAAGCACCGAGGATCTTCCCTGTGCATCGACTCCTTTCATATTTTAAAGCCAGCAGGAATTTCTGTGCTGATATGAAGAAGAATTGGGCAGGATAAGAACCCAATGGAGTCTATTAGCATGACTACATGGAGAGCTGCTAGGTGGTCAAGCATGTTGGGATGGAGGCCAGGTCTCTGGACCATGGTCATTACAAACTAGGGGTGTGCATCGGATCGGGTCCGATCCACGATCCGGAGCCGATCCGGCTGAAATCGGATAAAATTATCCGATTCCGATCCTGGCTTCTGGATCGTCTGATCTGATCTGAACCGGTCCGAAAGGACACGATCCGGTTCAGATAAGATCGGAGGATCAGACCTCCTCCTCCCCTTTGCGCTCCTTACCTGCTGGGGCCATCCACTGCAGTCCACTGGTCCCTTCTACTGAGAAACAGGCTTTGCAGCCTGCCTCTCAGTAGCACGCTGGGTGATGACGTCACCTGGTGCGCTACTGAGAGACAGGCCGCAAAGCCTGTTTCTCAGTAGAAGGGGGCAACAGACGGCAGTGGATGGCCCCAGCAGGCAAGGAGCATGAGTGGGGGTGAAGGGACAGGGAGGGGGGAGTTAGGCCCCCCTCACCCACCCACCATCATGTTTTCCATATAGGCTTGCATTGGGGGAAAGCTTTCTTTCCCCCAATGCAAGCCTATGGTGAAAACACCACAAATGGCGGCTGATCCGAAAATTGGATGTTCAATTTTCGGATCGGGTCCGATCTGATCCAAGGGACCTCCGATTTTGTCTGAACCGATCCAGGACAACATCGGAGGTCCCAATCCGGGTCCCGATCTGATCCAGGAGGGGGTGTCCATGCACATCCCAATTACAAACATCAAAATGACCAGCTGAGCCAGACCAATTTATTTATTTTATTTAAAAAAATTCTTAGCCACCTTGTAGGGCAGAAGCCCTCGCAAGATGGCTTACAGCCATACATAAAACAGTATAAACATTAAAAGAAATAAAAAAATAGAGTAAAATATCAGGTAAAAACAATAAAAGCTAACATTAAAACTAACAATTAAAACAAAAAGGGCAATATCAGCAAACCAGTACTCATTTATGAGAAGGCCACTATAAAATAAAATGTTTTTAAGGCCTTCTTAAAAGCCTGTAAGGATGGTGCATGGCAGATCATCGGTGGGAGTTTGTTCCACAGGTGTGGGGCCACTGTTGAGAAGGCCCTCTACCATGTGGAGACCCACCTAATATTTCTCACTGGTGGGCAGGTAAGAAGTAGGGATGTGCACTGGATCGGACCCGATCCACGATCCGAGTCCGGTCCAGTGGGAAATCGGATAAATTATCCGATTTCCGATCCCGCAGCTGGATCGGCCGATCCAATCCGAACCGGTCCGAAAAGGCTCCGAACCGGTTCGGCGGATCGGCGGATCGTCGGGCGCCCACTGGCGCCCACCGCCGCTTTCATTGGCGGGCGCCAGCGGGCGCCCGCCGATGAAAGTGGACAGCGGGGGGGGGAGGAGGGGGGCGCTTACCTTCTCGGCCCGTCCGCTCCCGTCCGGCACTAGCAGCTACTACCAGCGGGCTCCGCGGCCTGCTCTAGGGTGGTGCGCCGGGTGATGTCATCACCCGGCGCGCTACTCTAGAGCAGGCCGCGGAGCCTGCTGGTGGTAGCCGCCGGCCCCGGACGGGAGCGGACGGGCCGAGAAGGTAAGCAGGGGGTGCGTGGAGGGGAGGAGGGGGCGCGCGGAGGGGGGAGGGGGGCCCTTACCTTCCCGTCCCGGCGGCTCCCGTCCCGGCGCCGGCGCCTACTACTACCAGCAGGCTCCGCGGCCTGCTCTAGGGTGGCGCGCCGGGTGATGTCATCACCCGGCGCGCTACTCTAGAGCAGGCCGCGGAGCCTGCTGGTAGTAGTAGGCGCCGGCGCCGGACGGGAGCCGCCGGGCCGGGAAGGTAAGCAGGGGGTGCGTGGAGGGGAGGAGGGGGCGCGCGGAGGGGGGAGGGGGGCCCTTACCTTCCCGTCCCGGCGGCTCCCGTCCCGGCGCCGGCGCCTACTACTACCAGCAGGCTCCGCGGCCTGCTCTAGGGTGGCGCGCCGGGTGATGTCATCACCCGGCGCGCTACTCTAGAGCAGGCCGCGGAGCCTGCTGGTAGTAGTAGGCGCCGGCGCCGGACGGGAGCCGCCGGGCCGGGAAGGTAAGCAGGGGGTGCGTGGAGGGGAGGAGGGGGCGCGCGGAGGGGGGCCCTTACCTTCCCGTCCCGGCGGCTCCCGTCCCGGCGCCGGCGCCTACTACTACCAGCAGGCTCCGCGGCCTACTCCAGGGTGGCGCGCCGGGTGATGTCATCACCCGGCGCGCTACTCGAGAGTAGGCCGCGGAGCCCGCTGGTAGTAGCCGCCGGCGCCGGACGGGAGCGGACGGGCCGAGAAGGTAAGCAGTGGCGGGGAAGGGGGCTTACCCCCCCCCCGGAGCCGTCCGCTTCTATCCGCTGGCGCCCGCGGGCGCCAGCGGATGGAAGCGGGCGGCCCCAGGGGGGGTAGGGAGCGCGGGGGAGGGGGCTTACCTGCCGGGGCCGTCCACAGCGGACGGCCCCGGGGGGGGGAGGGAGTTAGGCCCCCCCCAAGTCTATGGGGAAAAAAATGGCGGCCGATCCAAAAATTTACGATTTTTGGGTCGGGATCGGACTCGATCCGGTCCGGGGGGCCTCCGATTTTGTCCGAACCGGTCCGGGACAAAATTGGAGGTCCCGATCCGGGTCCCGATCCGATCCGGGGGGTCCGTGCACACCCCTAGTAAGAAGGGTCTCTCTTTTTGGTCTTAAAGTGTAGGCAGGCTGGTATGGGTGAGGGCGGTCCTTCAAGTAGCTTGGTCCCAAATCGTTTAGGGTTTTAGTCTAAATCAGCACTTTGAACTGGGCTTGGAAACACACAGGTTCTATCTAGTCCCGAATTCCACTCCAAGAACAGCCAACCAGATCTGTCTAAGAGCTCCCAAGCAGGGAGGGTGGTGGTCATCTCCCCCTGTTTTTTTGCCCCCACTGTTTGGTGCTCAGAGGTCTGCTGCCTCCATTCAAGATGCTGCCATTTAGCTATCAGAGC
This sequence comes from Anniella stebbinsi, assembly GCA_029215795.1. Classification (NCBI taxonomy): domain Eukaryota; kingdom Metazoa; phylum Chordata; class Lepidosauria; order Squamata; family Anniellidae; genus Anniella; species Anniella stebbinsi. The sequence continues at coordinate 371,071,078 of JARDYH010000001.1, forward strand.
CAAAAGGTTCTGATACACATCCCCCACATGAAATTGTCTAATCCTCTTTTCTTTTCTTTTTTTAAGGCCAACTATCCTCCATGCCTTTGTCTAATCTGCATGGCCATCCTTGCCTTTAGGCAAAGTGAGGTGGTCACCGCAGGTGGTGGATGCTGGAGGGAGGGGAGGCATTATGAGGCATTAAAGCACACAGCCTGCCCTCTGCCCATTAGGCTAGTCTGCTGCTTTCAGGTTCAGTGATAGATGCTTCCCCTATCCACAATGTTGATATAATACACAACTGCAAGTCCAGTCAGCTTCTATATGAGGGCTGGGGGAAGGGGCTGCTGTCTTTTCCTTTGACCTTTGATCTTTTCCAGTGCTTTGGGATGGTCTTGCTATCTATCTATCTATCTATCTATCTATCTATCTATCTATCTATCATCATGTATTTATATTTCCCTTCCCCCTCTAAAAGGAAGCCCATACACATTGCAATGGCATCAAATAAAAAAACAACAGACAAAAGCTCTCTAACCATATAAACAAACTTTCAATTCAAAACTTAAAGATTAAATCAATTAATAAATGCAAAATTCATAAGCACATTAAACAAATTAGGAGATAATACGACACAACCCACATTTTAACCTAAAACCACACACTTAGACCCTACTCTGGCAGCCAACAGAAATTGTTTGGATGTATCATGGAGAAGAAACAAATCTCCCCCCCCCCCCAAAAAAAAGAAACCAGCAGGAAAAAAAACTAGGCACCACCATTTAACACAATGAATATACAATAAATATACAAAATACACTCAAAAAACCCTGCTTTCATATGCTATAACTCCCTCATATCAAATCTTCCTTCTCACCACAGGTTAATACGGAGGGAGAAAAGGGGGAAAGCAGCCAGTAATAATTTCATGCCAAATACAGCAGATGGCCGGGACCTGCCTCTGGTGGTGGTCATGACTTTTCTAGCCCAGCCTGAGAGTCTAATCCACCTTTAAAGCCATCTAGGTCAGTGACCACCCCAACATTCTTCTATCTGACCTGAATCTACTGGTCCTCAGCTATTATTATTATTATTATTATTATTATTATTATTATTATTATTTACATGCCACCCCACAGCCGAAGCTCTCTGGGCAGTTTACATCATCATGGGGTGATCCAGAAATATCATACTACGAAGGAAAGAACAAATTTCCCCTTTTAGCATCTTTCTCCCACCATTTCCATTTTCATAAGCCTTTATCATCCCTATCCTACTTTAGTCATCTTTTCCTCAAATTAATACTTCCCAAGCACATTAGCCTTTCCTTGAAGCTGCCCCAATCCCTTGTCCATTCCAGCTTCCTCCAGATAAGTTTGCATGGGATTTCAGCCTCAGATTGCAATCCTGTATGTATACTTATATGGTGGAATGCCTTCTCCCTTATGTGCCTGCCAGATACTAAGTGAGGATGCCCTCTTGATGGTGCAGCATTTTCTGGAGTTCAATATGCAGCAACCCAAGAGAATCATAGAGCCATAGTTTCATAGAATAGTAGAGTTGGAAGGGGCCTATAAGGCCCTCGAGTCCAACTCCGCCTTGAAGCATCCCTGACAGATGGTTGTCCAACTGCCTCTTGAATGCCTCTAATGTGGGAGAGCCCACCACCTCCCTAGGTCATTGGTTCCATTGTTGTACTGCTCTAACAGTCAGGAAGTTTTTCCTAATGTCCGTCCAGAATCTGGCGTCCTGTAACTTGAGCCCATTATTCCGCATCTGGCATTCTGGAATGATCAAGAAGTGTTCTCCATACTGGTAGCCTGACAGAGACCCAATAAATGTGTTACTATTCGCCTCTGTTTGGTTGGGTTGTGGATGGTGTTGTACAAGTTGTGTTAGTGCATAAAATTGTACTGTTTGGTATATAGGCTACATTTAATAGTATAACTACCTTAGTAAAAGGTTTATAAATATACCAAATATTAGGGATGGAGCAAGAAGCTGCTACATATCAAGGTATCTAAATATACCTCAGTTTTGGATAATTGGTAACTTCTTTGCATGTGTGTTGTCAGGTGGGGGGAGTGGAAAATAGAAATTATAAACAGAGGGATTTTTCCCCATTATCTTGGCTTAAAAGCAGTCTCCTCTCCTTACTGTCAATACTATCCATAAACAGAAGAAACAAGGCAAAACTTGGCAAGACGTATTTTCTAAATGACAGGCAATGATCTTGCTTTTGAATTGTCCCCAACTCTTGGAGAGTGGTGGGTGGGGCAGGGGAGACACTAGCGTTCATCTCCAGACTGAGCCTGACAGATCACAGTATGATCAGTAAATCTGTGAATTTAATAGAACTAAGCTGAATTCCCCAGACATGTCTCATGCACCACCATCACCACATACAGTAAGGCTGCAATCCCATGCTCACTTACGTGGATGTAATTCAGTGGAATATACTTCTGAGTACTCATCCATACTACTAGGGCTGTGCACGGATCCGGATCCAGATTCAGATCCTGGAGCGGATCGGGCTGGTCCAGATCCGATTCAGATCTGTGCACAGCACTCCCTCCTGCTCTCCCCGCTCTCCCCCTCCCCCCACCCACTCTCCCTGCTTACCTGCTGCCTCCTCCGTGTCATCCCCCATCGTCCTCTCTCCTCGCTGTGTGCCGCCGCATTTCCCGCTTGTGTCAGGTGATGACATCACCCAGCGTGAGCGGGAAATGTGGCAGCACACAGCGAGGAGAGAGGGCGATGGCAGGACGACACGGAGGAGGCAGCAGGTAAGCAGGGAGAGTGGGGGGAGAGAGGGGGAGAGCAGGAGGGAGTGCTGTATAAGGATCCAGATCGGATCTGGATCCGGATCTGAGATGGATTGGATTGGGCCTGATCCGATCCAAGTCGGATCAGCATCTGGATCAGATCAGGGGGTCTGTGCACAGCCCTACATAGTACTCATCCATGGCTGCATGTGTTGTCAAAGTAAATGTGGACAAAACGATTAGCCCCATATTGTGTCATGTAAGCAATCAATCTACTCTTAAACACACTACCATTTAAAGGTCTTCCTCTCTCTCTCCAAATCAGAAAGTGATTCAGAGAGATCATCAGTATGTACAGAGTCTGGGTTCTTTCATTTGTCTCTACCTGGACTTTAGAGTCTTGAAGGTTTACAATTGGGTTGAAACAAGCTTCTCTACGCTCATTCACATGTGGGCTTGTTTCTTGATTTGGTGTATATATTTCCAAGCATAAGTCATTTTCTTTCACAAGCTGCAAAAGAAACTGAAGCAGGTGACTTGAAATTTGTACCTGTCTACAATATACTGGAATTGTAATAACCTAATATTGCAGGTTGTCTAACATGGTTATTAGAAAACATTTCAAGGGAGTAAAGGGCAGCTGAAACAACATTGTATTAACCGTACTATAAAATGTCAGTTATCATTCTAAAAGAGAAGACAAATTGACAATGGGGAAGTGGTGTAGCTCAGTGCCAGAATGCTGGATTGCATCCTGGAGGCCTCAAGTTCAAATTTCACCATCCCATATAGAGCTACTAAAGACTTTGGTCTGAAACCCTGAAGAGCCCCTGCTAGTAATTGCAGACAATTTTGGATGGACCAAACTTGTGCATACTTGGAAGAAACTCCACTTGAACTCAGTGGGCCTCCCTTGCTACTGAGTGAATACACATAAAATCTGGCTATAAAATGACTACCGACATGTGAATGGACATAAGAACATAAGATGTGGCATGCTGGATCAGACCGAGAGTCCATCTAGTCCAGCATTCTGTTCACACAGTGGCCAACCAGCTGTCGACCAGGGACCAACAAAGCAGGACACGGTGCAACAGCACCCTCCCACCCATGTTCCCCAACAACTAGTGTATACAGGCTTACTGCCTCAGATACTGGAGGCAGCACATAACTGTCAGGGCTAGTAGCCATGGATAGCCTTCTCCTCCTCCAGGAATTTATCCAACCTGCTTTTAAAACCATCCAAGTTGGTGGCCATCACTACACCTTGTGGTAAGCTGGGAGATGTACCCAGAACATGCAAGTAGGTAATGGCTCCCACCTTCACACACACACACACACACACACACACACACACACACACACAGAGTATAAGATGTAAGTAACATTGGTATGGTGAGGGAAATTGAAAAGATGAGAGATGGCACAGAACTCAGAAGCAGGAAGAGAAGAAAAGGCAAATTCAGTTATAAGTAGCATGAGAGAAAAGGTATTTTGAAGTTGCTTTTCTTCTACTTCTTTGTTTGGAAGATGGATATAGATGGATCAGGGAACAGATGGGTAAAGTACCTTAACAGAAAATAGAAGGGTACAGCAATGAATAGAGAGAAGTCAGGATATAGGAAGAAGATGAGAAGCACCAGCAGAGTGAAGGGAGCAGAGAAAAATGGCCAGAATCCCCTCTGCCTTCCAATGCTTTTGCTGTAGCTGAGCATTTATGGGCAGGACTCCTTTGGCCATGGATCAGAGTCACCTTCATTTCCTGTTATCATCCAGCTTCCAGATGGTTTCTGTGAATGTCTTTGCTCTACACTGGAATCATGTGAATTGCTTTCAAACCAGCTATTTAAAACAAAATAGGCCAGCCTCTGAAAGGTGGATAAGAGCAGGTCCAGGGAGCTGTTACAGCTGACAAATACATCTGTTCACCAGTGATTTCCAAAGGCATAAATGTTGGCCATTGATACAGGAAACAGCCAGCATACATGCCACTGATTTTGGTGCAGGAAGGATCATAGAATCATAGAATAGTAGAGTTGGAAGGGACCTATAAGCTCATCGAGTCCAACCCCCTGTTCAATGCAGGAATTCACCTTAAAGCAGACCTGACAGATGGCTGTCCAGCTGCCACTTGATTGCCTCTAGTGTGGGAAAGCCCACCACCTCCCTAGGTCATGGGTTCCATTGTTGTATTGCTCTAACAGTCAGGAAGTTCTTCCTGATGTCCAGCCGGAATCTGGCTTCCTGTAACTTGAACCCATTATCCCTTATCCTGCACTATGGGATGATCGAGAAGAGATCCTGCCCCTCCTCTGTGTGACAACTTTTCAAGTATTTGAAGAGTGCTATCATGTCTCCCCTCAATCTTCTCTTCTCCAGGCTAAACATGCCCAGTTCTTTCAATCTCTCCTCACAGGGCTTTGTTTCCAGACCCCTGAGCATCCTTGTTGCCCTCCTCTGAACATGCTCCAGCTTGTCTGCATCCTTCTTCAAGTGTGGTGGATGCAATACTCAAGATGGGGCCTAACCAGTGCCGAATAGAGGGGAACCAGGACCTCAGGTCACCTCTGAGCTTTTTGTGGAGCCACATTGGTTTCGGCTATTGTCTTCTATCTTTTTTCCTTGTTGGAATTGTTTGTAATTGGGCCTTTAAAACTTCCTTTTTTAAAAACTCCCACCCATCTTGGACTCCTTTTCTCATTAGGGTCACTTGCCATGGGACCTTACTTTAGGCTGACCAGATAAAATCCAGGTCAGGGCTTATGTAACTTTAACAGTTGTAGAGAAAAGGGAATTTCAGCCAGTGTCATTTGTATGTAATTAGTTCCTGGTGATATTCCCTCTTCATCACAACAGTTAAAGGTGCATGCACTATACTAGAGTGACCATATACAAAAGAAGGCAGGGCCTCTGCAACTTTAACAGTTGTGATGAAGTGGGAATTTCACCAGGAACTAATTGCATACAAATGACACTGGCTGAAATTCCCTTTTCTCTACAGCTATTAAAGTTACAGGAGCCCTGACCTGGATTTTATCTGGTCACCCTACCTTACTTATCATAGTTCTGAGTTTTTTTAAATTGGCTTTCCTGAAACCCACAGTACGCGTATGGCTACACTCAGCTTTTGCTTCCTTTAAAATCAAGAACTCAGGTAGGACGTGGTCACTTTCCCCCAGAGTTCCCGTAACTGCCACTTTATCCACTAAGTCCTTCTCAGGACAGTGGAAAAATTCGGGATTCTTCTGGTTCCAGGGAACCAGGGAAATCCCATGCCTGCTCCCCGCCCCCGATACTCCCTGTGAATCATGCGGACTCACAGGGAGCAGCCGGGGTCTATCCCAGGCATTTCGCCTGGTGTTGAAAGGGCCTCAGTTCTCCTGGGATACCTGGGCCTGCTTTTTTCCCATTTTTTCCTGCTGTCTCGGAACCATCCCGAGCTCTGCGGATGGTGTGGCTCTCCCTCCCAGGGTCCTCTGTCTTCCCCATGAGTAGCAGAGCCCAGGAAATGGGCACAGAACTGTGCGGGGGGAGTCCATGGGAATTGGGGATGAGGGGGAGAGCATTTTCGCTACCTTTGGGATGGCGCTTTTAAAAAAACCCATTCCTTCACACAGGATCACACCTGCGCAATTGCACAAATATTTCCTCTTTAAAAACAAACAAACATTGGTGCCCTGGACTGTCCCTTTTTTACTCTCAGGACAACTCACTGGCATGTGGCCCCTGAGGCCCCAGAAATAGAAAAATCCGGGATCGTCCCTCCCCACTCCCCAAAAAGCTGCAGGTGTAGATGAGCCCCAAGTGTATCTCAAAGAGGATATGGGGTTGCAGAGAACCTTTTGCTCTTCATACCCAAACAAGAACATAGCTCACAGGTGAAAGGCAATGGACGTCCCCAAGGTTCCAGACCGGAATGCAGCCAAGCCTCTAGCTAGAGATGCTAAGGATTGGTTGAAAGTGGGACCTTTTGCATGCAAAGCACATGGCTCTACGACTGAGCCATAGCCCTTCCCTTAATGTAGATAATGCCTTAACGTACGTATGTGCAAGCTCTGCTCAGATACATTATGTATGTAAAACGCAGGGGCCCAGATAACACCGAAAACACCTTCTTGTACATGCATGAGACTACATTCCTAAATACTATCTGTGGTTGCTGGAAACAAAGATGCTATCACGCCCCTGTTCCCTCCTTCACACATTTGGTGCATCCCATTTCCAGCTGTCTCAACAGAGCAATGCACTTGCTAATAAGGTCTAGAGGTGTGTTAACAGGTAACAATTCAATGTAACAGCTCTTAGAATTGAGTTGACAACAGCCGTTTCTATTTTTTATTATTATTTAAGAGTCATGTCTGGCTTGGTTATGTTGATCAAACTCACTCAATTTTTCACTTTATCTTTTCTTTTTCGAAGGCAGTCCAGACATTTCTTTTCCTTGTGTTGGTGGTGAGCTGAGGTGTGGCTGTCAGACCGCAGCATATGCTATACAATTTTCAGAGTTAACAAGGTGCAACTCCCATAATATCAGCATTCACAAATGCAAAAACACGAAATTAATGAATAGCAAATAGCAAACTAATGGTTATTACGTTCAATAATTAATTAATACTAATACCAATGCTTTTAAGATTTACTTAGTTTGAATGGGACAAACAAGCAGAGTCCTCATTTGCATATTGGATGCAAATTCAAAATTATTTGTGAGTTGGCTGCTATTTTTTCCTTGCCAGCCCCACTCAGACCTTGTGTGGTTTTAACACATACAGATTTGGGACAAACAGAGAAGCCATTCAATTTCCCACAATGCCTTGGAACAATACTACAACAGGGGCATTGTGGGAATTAAAATGGTGGCTCTTAGACCCAACCACCCAATTCTAATGAGAGTGTGCATGACCTCATAAGAACATAAGAAGAGCCACGCTGGATCAGACCAAGGGTCCATTTAGTCCAGCACTCTGTTCACACAGTGGCCGAGCAGCTGCCTGTGGGAAGCCCACATGTAGGACTGGAGTGCAACAGCACCTCCCGCCCATGTTCCCCTGCGACTGGTGTATACAGGCATCCTGCCTCTCTTACTGGAGGTGGCACCTAGCCATCAAAACTAGTAGCCATTGATAACCTTCTCTTCCAGGAATTTATCCTCCCCCCGCCCCCAATCTCCACTATCACCTGCTGCTGCTGCTGCCATCAGACCCAGTGACACAGGAGGGGACTCACTGGAAGAGACTGAGGGTTGGGATGTTTGAGGATTTTGATCTTTGCAAATTCCAGGAAGACTGACCTGATCCACACCTCTGAGACTTCATCTGCCCATTGGAACTCAACCAACAGTAATCCCATTTCCCAAATGTTCCAACAGCCTTCTCAGCTCAAAAACTCATCCAAAATGCTTTAGGACTATACATTTAGATACATATTTGAATGTAAAGTTTTGTACGGTTTTAAATCCTGCAAATGAATGAAGGAATGGGATGGGAGATAACGCAACACAGGCAAAAGTTGCAGGGACCAGAAATATCCTTAGCTAGACCATGCCTAGAGAAGAACCACCACGAACCTGAGCTGACCAAGCTCTGAAGGGTGTTATTTTAGAAACTGCCTGGGAAAGAACTTTCCTCAGTTCTTCTGAGATCTTCAATTAGCCAGCATGATTGGCTCAGTGGAAGAGAATTAATGGAACATATGCTAAGTGTATGCATGACCTATTTAATCTGACGGATAATCTTTTTTCTTCTTCTCCTTCTTCTTCCGGTTAAGGCCTTTTTAATGGTGGAGTCCTGCTGCGCATCAGTGAGTGTAAAATGTTGATTCTAAGTAACCACATTCGGATCTGATTAACGAACTAAAGATAGCAGGGAGGCATGGGGGGGCAAAGCCTCTGGCTAGTGTGTGTTTTCTTAGGTATTTAAAGGAAAAAGTTGTTGGAAGCTTTGACTATTGGGTGGCATAGAAATGTAATAAATAAATAAAACAATAAAATCAAAAAGGTGTGTGTGTGTGTGTGTGTGTGTGTGTAATACCTATTGTGTGATGGAGCTGGACACTTCCGAAAGCAAGAACCTAGGAAGAGGGTAAAGCTGCATGACTGGACATCCAGCAGCTCCGCTCCAGTGTAGGTGCTCAAAATGACATGTAGAAATACTTTTTTTTAAAAAAAAGGAGACATTCGAAAGCAAGACGCTCCAAAGCACCAACAAACATCACACAAATAGCAGACTGGAAGAACTGGAAGTCAGCTTATAAAATCATAGAATAGTAGAGTTGGAAGGGGCCTCTAAGGCCATCGCGTCCAACTCCCTGCTCAATGCAGGAATCTACCTTAACGCATCCCTGACAGATGGTTGTCCAGCTGCCTCTTCAATGCCTCTAATGTGGGAGAGCCCACCACCTCCCTAGGTCATGGGTTCCATTGTCGTATTTCTCTAACAGTCTGAGCCCATTATTTTGTGTCCTGAACTCTGGGATGATTGAGAAGAGATCCTGGCCCTCCTCTGTGTGACAACCTTTCAAGTCCTTGAGGGTGCTATCCTGTCTCCCCTCAAACTTCTCTTCTTCAGGTTAACATACCCAGTTCTTTCAATCTCTCCTCAAAGGGCTTTGTTTCCAGACCCCTGATCATCCTCGTTGCCCTCCTCTGAACATGCTCCAGATTGTCTGCATCCTTCTTGAAGTGTGGTGCCCAGAAATGGATGCAATACTCAAGATGGGGCCTAACCAGTGTCGAAAAGAGGGGAACCAGTACCTCGCGCGACTTGGAAGCTATACTTCTGTTAATGCAGCCCAAAATAGCATTTGCTTTTTTTGCAGCCACATCACACTGTTGGCTCATATTCAGATCCTTCTTGCTTGTAGCATTGCTGAGCCAAGTATCCCCCATCTTGTAACTGTGCATTTGGTTTCATTTTCCTAGGTGTAGAACTTGGCATTTATCCCTATGAAATTTCATTCTGTTGTTTTCAGCCCAGCACTCCGGTCTATCAAGATCATTTTGAAGTTTGTTTCTGTCTTCCAGGGTATTAATGATCCCACCCAATTTTGTGTTGTCTGCAATTTTGATAAGCATTCCCTGCACCTCCTTGTCCAAATCATTAATAAAAATGTTGAAGAGTACTGGGCCCAGGACTGAGCTCTGCGGTAACCCGCTCGTTACCTCCCCCCAATGTGAGAAGGTACCATTGATAAGCACTCTTTGAGTCTGATTCTGTAACCAACTGTGGATCCACCTAATGGTTGTTCCATCTAGCCCACTTTTCACTAGTTTGTGAATCAGAATGTCATGGGGCACTTTGTCAAAGGCTTTGCTGAAGTCAAGATATACTATGTCCACAGCATTCCCACAGTCCACAAGGGAGGTTACCCAATCAAAGAATGAGATCAGATTAGTCTGACAGGATCTGTTCTTGACCAATCCATGCTGGCTTCTAGTAATCACTTAATTGTTTTCAAGGTGCTTACAGATTGACTTCTTCATAATCTGCTCCAAAATTTTCCCAGGGATGGATGTCAGACTGACCGGGCTGTAGTTCCCAGGTTCCTCCTTTTGCCCTTTTTGAAGATAGGGACAACATTAGTCCTCCTCCAGTCATCCAGCACTTCACCCGTCTTCCATGATTTCACAAAGATAATAGAGAGTGGTTCTGAGAGTTCTTCTACCAGCTCCTTTATTACTCTAGGATGCAGTCATGGAAAACACAGGATTCCACCTGGTGGCAGTGGAATCGTCATTGGAAGGGACAGGCAAACAGGTGCGCACCATTCTATTTGGCCTGGTCTTCCTTCCATTCAGAGTCCAGGATGCACCAGTCCCGTGACAGCAGTTTACATCAGCCATCAGCAAAGTCGAAAATATTTACGGCAGCAATTTCCAACTGGGCTGATGCAACAACACTTTCAAAAAACACCATTTTTACTGGGTGCTGGAAAGCAGGGACAGAAGAGGTCAGTTGGGTTTGCAAATTTCACAATGAGGGTGCTAGTACTGAGAAGGCCCTGTCTGGTATTCTCATCTGCCACACGCAGTACAGGAGCTCCCCTGGGTGAACGAAACATGTGGGGAGGAGAAGGAGAGCATCTTTAAAATGTCCTGGGCCAAAACTGTTTAGGTGAAACGTGTTGATAACATTATCCTCCCTGACTGTACCTGATCCTGTTTTAAAACTGTCCAACTTAGAAACCCTCAATACATCCTGTAGCAATTAGTTAATTAATTATGGATAACATGAAGACCTCCTCTTCCCCCCCCCTCTCCTGAATATGCTGCCAACCAATTTAGCTGGGTGGCCTCAAGTTCTTGCATTACAATGGGAGGGGGGTACTCATCCAGTGAGTGTTTTTTAACTGATCTTGAAACCTGATTTTTTATTTTTTTTTACAGGAAATTATGCATTCGGGTTTTTTTGGAAAACATCTCAGCATTTGAAATTGAACTGTGTCTGCTTCTTATGCAAATGATGTGCTGATTAAACATGGCCATTTGCTTTGGTCACAGCATTCTCAAGAAACCTTAGTCAGTAGCACGTCAACGGTGTTTTTGCTGGTGAGGTTATTCAGCCACCAAACATGCAAATGCAGGCTCTGACCCCCTGCCCTGGCCCAGAATAATGTATGAAAATCTTCCGCTGTGTTTTTTAAGCCCAGATAAAATGATCCAGCTCTAAATGATATGCAATATATATAACATGAAGATGGCCAGATTTCTCTTGTATCTTTTCCAGAGCTGGATCAGAAGTGAAACCGGTCTTGTTTCCCCAAACTGAATTCAGGTTGAATTTTGTTCACTTCTGTCCCTTGGTGTCCTTCTCTTCCTACCTTTACTTATTCATTGATTGATTTGTTGAATTTATATATTGCCTTCTTGTTTGGATATTCAGCAAGGCCGACGACATAGGCTTTCTCTGCATCCTACCCTTGAAGCAAAACCATCTGATTCTGCAAGGGGCCCAGGAAAACCCCACGTTATCACTCTAGTACAGGTTGCAAAGCATCAGGGGGCTGGGAGGGGAAAGCAAAGAGACCTGTCCCCTTTCCTACCCATTTCTAGAGCTGACCCAGAACCCACCAGAAAGCATAAGATTCTGGGTCTGCTCTGGAAATGCTTCTGCCACAACCAGACATGGATTCTGATGTAGCCAAGCTCCACCCCATCCTTGTTGCATGGGGGGGGGGGGGAGCAACTTCGCCCCCTAACTACTTCTGCTACTGGCAATTGATATGTCCCCCTCCCCACAAGTCACTGTAGCTGTCATGTCCCTCCCGCCCCTTGCATTATTTGAAGTCAATAAAGAGGTCTGCCATGAAATCCACAAAGCTTTATTCAGGCAATACACATCTTCCAGCTGAAGGGAGTCTAAGAGTTCTAAGAGACTTGTCCTCTAGGCAAGATCATGCAAAGTAAGTGAAGCAGTTGTTCTTTCAAGGAAAGGGAAAGCCCAAATCTTTCAGTATGCCTTCAGGGAGACTGGTTCTGACCAAGCCATGTCCAAGCAATCAACTTGGCCGACCTCCTCCTCCTTTCCCTCGCCTCAGCCCCCCTTTCTCTCCTACAGAATCTCACATCTACCAGGCTTTGCACACTCTCCTCCTCAGAAGAAGCCTGATACTCAGCTTGGGGGTTATTTGCACCATCAGAGATAAGAGCTGGCAAAGGTTCATTCGCAGCTGGGGAAGAGGCCATGGGAAGCAACTCCCCCACCCCTAGTATGGACTGGGATGCTTCTAGCGCTGTCTCTTCAGCCTCAGAATCTGACTCTGAATTATTGTCTGACAGTCCTTCACCCTGCCCAAGGGGAGCGGGATTAGACACAGCAGCAAAATACTCAGGGTGGTCTTAACAAGATTGCTGTCATATGTTCAGGGTACTTCAAATCCCATCAGCAGCTACAGGCTTCTGCTGGCCCTGGGATCACAATGCCCCTGGTCATGAAGGAGCTTGACCCTGCTGCCTCCTGCTGCCACCCTGTTGGTTCTCCTTGCCTGTGCACAGGAAATACCGGCAGGAACTAAGGAACCCTGGGAATTGTAGTTCTCAAAAGGGCGTGTCAGATGGGGAGTGGCATTTCTCTGCAAGCCCTGGAGCTTTTGTACAGAAGCACATGTTGGGCATGCGCTTGTTCTCCCTCCTCTGTTCTGGGCCAGCTGCTCTCAGCTCAGAACATTGCTTCTTGTGTTCCACTACTTCAGACCAGATCCATTAGGGTGACCATATGAAAAGGAGGACAGGGCTCCTGTATCTTTAACAGTTCCGTAAAAAAGGGGATGTCAGCAGGGGTCATTTGTATATATGCGGCAGCCAATGAAATTCCCTCTTCATCACAATAGTTAAAGCTGCAGAAGCCCTGCCCTCTATTATATCTGATCATACTAGGCAAGGCACTTGCAGCTTTAACTGTTCTGATGAAGAGGGAATTTTACCAGGTGCTGCATGCATACAAATGACGCCTGCTGAAATTCCCTTTTCAATACAACTGTTAAAGATACAGAAGCCCTGTCCTCCTTTTCATATGGTCAGCCTAAGATCCATCAAATCTCACAAGAGCCTACAAGATCTGGACACCCCAACTAGGAAATAAGTTTGCAAAATTGGCCTCCAACATGATTACCACATAGCTTCATTTTCCCCCTTGTGCCCACATGCTCAGATAAAGTGCCCCACTCCCAACCCACCGCCAGGATCCACCTCCTCCTTCCACTACTTTTCCTTCAGTGCAGAGTATATCACCTATGGAGGGGGGTAGGCTGACCATATGAAAAGGAAGACAGGGCTCATGTAACTTTAACAGTTGTAGAGAAAAGGAATTTCAGCCAGTGTTATTTGTATGCAATTAGTTCCTGGTGAAATTCCCTCTTCATCACAACAGTTAAAGTTGCAGGGGCCCTGCCTTCTTTTGTATCTGGTCACTCTAGTATAGCGCCTGCACCTTTAACTGTTGTGATGAAGAGGGAATTTCACCAGGAACTAATTGCATACAAATGACACTGGCTGAAATTCCCTTTTCTCTACAACTGTTAAAGTTACATGAGCTCTGTCCTCCTTTTCATATGGTCAGCCTAGAGAGGGGGCACTTACGAATTACCAAAAAAAAAGGACAAAGGAGGGTGGTGCTTTGCATAACATTTACATGTGCTCATTGATATGTACAGCTGCAGATTTAGAAATACAGCAAATGTTACCATAGTGTGGAAGACGGTGATCAGGAGATCTGTGTGCCCGCCTGTTCAGTCTGCTGTTCTGTTGCTAACTGTTGATGAGCATCAGTTCTTAGGGTTCCTTGTCCTTAAACTGAAACCGAACAGGGCAGCCCTTCAAACAGAAGACACCGGACCTGTTCAGACAACACAAGAAACCATTATTGTTTAAGCGTTTTGAGCTAAACATTATGGCTTAGTGTGTTGTGTGAACCATGACTTAATGTTTGGTGTGAACCATTCCTAACCATGGGTGCTACATAACCATGGTTTAAATAAACTCACCAACCGCTTGCAACAAAAGGGTTTGCAGCCTAAGCATGGCTTAGTGTGTTGTCTGAACAGGACTATCTTTAAATAGAGGATAGTCCTCTGGCAGCCCTTCAAACAGAGGGCTGACCTCCACAAAAGAGGATACTTGGCTACATCCGGCTTCAAGCTGCTATTCCCCTATGGGGATGTGCAAATCCACAAAGCTCAATGAAGTTCTCTGGATTCCATCTTGAAGCTTCTTCTAACCCAAGTCCATATCAGATGACGAGCTTCATTCCCCCCCTTTTTGCATGAAAATCCATGCATATTTCCATGCATAATTTTCCTACTGTACACATCCATTGTGTGCATCTTTGAAATATATGCATTCCTCTCTCATTGATGAAAGTGTATTTGTTCACATTTTTCAGAAGAATGTGTTTTTTCATGCACGTTTTTCAAATGTACGCATGCTGTTGGAAGCATTTTTTTCATCGCGAATGCCGTTGCTAACTCAGAAATGTACGGACGTTGGCTGCAGATGGCGTCTGAGTCCATGTTCCATCTGGAAGGTGCGAACTTGGTAAATCCTGATAAAAAATGAACTGAAACAAATTTCTCACACATCCCTATGTTCCCCTTATAATATCATGAACTTTGACTTGGGCCTCATCTACACCAAGCAGGATATTGCACTGTGAAAGCGGTATGAAAGCGGTATATCAAAGGCAGGAGCCACACTACTGCTTTATAGTGGTGTTGAAGTGCACTGACAACTGTTGGGGCCCTTTGACATATACCATACACAGCTTTCATACCGCTATATCCTGCTTGGTGTGGCTCCTGCCTTTTCCATACTGCTTCCATGCCGCTTTCATAGTGCAATATCCTGCTTGGTGGAGATGAGGCCATGGGCATGTCTTTTAATAACGGAAGGTGGGCATTATTCAGCGTAGGCTCCACAACCCTACCTATCATGTTCTGGACTAGCCCCAGAAGAGAGAAACCCACAGCATGCGAAGCACAACCTTCCCGACCATTTCCTTGGACACATTACAACAGCCTCCTTTCTCTTCTTGTGCCTGTAAGCTGCCGCCTTGCCTGCTCTTGTTCACTTGTTACTGCGCGTTCAGCCAGGGAGTGCCAGCAGCAGACCAGAAAATTATCGGAGGCCTTCAAAGGCAGCTCCATTTCTGGAAAGCAGCGGCTGCAAGGCTTCCCATCCATAACCACTGATACTGCATGTAGCTGAATAGCTGTAACTCTCTGTTGCCGCGTTTGCTTCCGGAGAGATACAGAAGCGACGCCCTGCTGACAAGACATGCAGAACGATGTCACGGCGCGTGCATTTGAGGCAACCGAGGAAGAAATGCGTGAGCCGTGTTCCTAAATCATGGCTTTATTATTGCCTTCCTCTCCTTTTTGGCAGAGGAGTTAGGCAGAGGAGTCAAACAGCAGAGGCGAAGAGAAAATGCAGAGGCCTCAAGTCCCAGCAGCAACTGCAGGCCGCCATAAACGATCGGAACTCCGGCACTGTCATGTAACTCCAGCTCTTCCCCTGCAAGCAGGGATTGTGTAACTTCGCCATTCGGGCACAGACATCTCTTCTTCTTTATGGCTCCCTGTTCTTTTCCAGGGATGGTCGGAGTTGAGAATCTGTGGCTCTCGGCAGCCTTATCTCAGCAGGCCAGCCCCGCTTGGGAATGGAGAGTGCCCTACCTATATTGCAGGTATTGATCTGAAACCAGAGGTGATGTTCCTCACTGCTAACGTACATAGGCTGACCATATGAAAAGGAGGACAGGGCTCCTGTAACTTTAACAGTTGTAGAAAAAAGGGAATTTCAGCCCGTATCATTTGTATGCAATTAGTTCCTGGTGAAATTCCCTCTTCAGCACAACTGTTAAAGTTGCAGGGGCCCTGCCTTCTTTTGTATATGGTCACTCTAGTATAGCGCCTGCACCTTTAACTGTTGTGATGAAGAGGGAATTTCACCAGGAACTAACTGCATACAAATGACACTGGCTGAAATTCCCCTTTCTCTACAACTGTTAAAGTTACATGAGCCCTGTCCTCCTTTTCATATGGCCAGCCTAGACGTACAGGGCAATCTGGAAGGGACAAAGGTCTCAGCAGGCAGGGCTGCAAAGTTTCTGTCTCCTTCCGCCATTAGTGAGACCCAAACCTAGGGTGACCCTATGGAAAGGAGGACCGGGCTACTGTATCTTTAACAGTTGTACAGGAAAGGGAATTTCAGCAGGTGTCCTTTGTATGCAGGCAGCACCTGGTGAAATCCCCTCTTCTTCATCGCAACAGTTAAAGATGCAGGAGCCCTGTCCTCTTTTGTATCTGGTAAAGGGGGCAGGGCTCATGCAACTTTCACTGTTGTGATGAAGAGGGAATTTCACCAGGTGCTGCCTATATACAAAGGACACCTGCTGAAATTCCCTTTTCTACGTAACTGTTAAAGATACAGGAGCCCTGTCCTCCTTTCCGTATGTTCACCCTACCCAACCCCCCAGTCGCCAGTAATTATCATAGGAGACGATAATCCTGTTAAGAGTATTTCTGCAGACCTCTCTTATCAACCCCCTGAAGAAGGCCTTAGAAAACAACAGGCCGAAACGTGTTGGGCTTGGAAATAAAGAATCTTAGCATTCTGAGAACATGCTTCTCTCCTTTTTTGCCCTGACTTGGATGCTCTCCTCCTTTTGGTTTTTTGCTTCTCCAAGGAAATTTTATCACTTTCCTGGGAGTCTTTCCTGCCTTCTCGATCATCCCAGAATTCAGGACACGAAAAAATGGGCTCAAGTTACAGGAAGCCAGATTCTGGCTGGACATCAGGAAAAATTGACTGGCTGTTAGAGCAGTACGACAATGGAACCAACGACTTAGGGAGGTGGTGGGCTCTCCCACACTAGAGGCCTTCAAGAGGCAGCTGGACAGCCACCTGTCAGGGATGCTTTAAGATAGATTCCTGCATTGAGCAGGGGGTTGGACTGGATGGCCTTACAGGCCCCTTCCAAATGTACTGTTCTATGATTCTATGATTCTATGAGATCATAGTTCTATCTGGCCATGCAGACTGCCCATAAGAGTGAACAGTGGTGTGATGCAGCCAGAGCTCACAAGGACGCAGCACTGGCATTTTTTTATTAGTACTGGAACTTTTTGATGTCATCTGCCACCCAATCCCACCACCACCGGAATTCTCTGTACCCTCTGAGCTTAGTTGGAATCTTCATAATAGCTGGGAGGAATGGATTTCCCCAGCACCGATATATTGTTGTGAGCTATCTCTGTTGTAATGCAAAGTATTTTTGCGTGGCTTGGCCTTGAATGGACAATGGGGGCCCATTAGCTTTATGAAATACCTACTCCTGATGGAGATGAACATGGCTAGAACTACTTCCTTCACACAGATCAATACAGCTGCCTGCATTTTTGGACCCTCCTTGGTGGGGTGCCTGCACCAATACAACACAGAGAATGGAGCATGTTTTTTTTTAATGCATCACCCTATGTTTTGTCGAAAAACCATGGAGACTTTGCTATTGGCAGTGGGCTTTCCCCTTCCCATTGAATCTCTAATGGAAAGGCAGGATGGGTCACGTTGTCTTCCTGTGAAAAACCAGGAGCTGAGTTCTGTCACTCAGACAGACATGCCATTGTGTTCCCTCATGTGCCTTCCCTCCTGAACATTTCAAGACCCAATCCAGCAAAGAGTTGCTGGTATATGATTGGGGTGGTGCCCAGTTCAGGGTGCTCTGGCTTTCTGCATGTATGGATCCCCTTTTAAGAGGAGGACTCAGGAAGCAAAAAGCAGGGGTTCCATGGAGGACAGTTGGGATCCGAAGGTGGTTCTCATAGGGAGATGTAAGAATAGCCCTGATGGATTTACCTATCCAGACAGTGGCCATCCAGATGCCTCCAGGAAGCCCTCAAGCTTCCTGGCATGAAGACAACAGTCCTCTCCCACTTTGTCCTCCAGTGCTGGGTATCCAGAGATAGAGAGAACTATCCATAGAACTATCATTACTGTACTTCTCCGCCACTCTCACACCTTCTGTATGTCATCCAGCAGAGCTTTTCAGGGTTGGTCA
Organism: Anniella stebbinsi; assembly: GCA_029215795.1. Taxonomy (NCBI): domain Eukaryota; kingdom Metazoa; phylum Chordata; class Lepidosauria; order Squamata; family Anniellidae; genus Anniella; species Anniella stebbinsi. Next base: position 371,089,370 of record JARDYH010000001.1, read on the forward strand.
GGGCTTATTATATGCTGGCCCTGAGGATGCGAATGTCCACTGTGACATGGGAAGCTCTTCCGGCATAAAATCTCTTAGCTTCATTAGGACACACAGTGGTGTGCAGAGTGGTGGTGTATTTTTGTGTGCATTTTTCAAATGTACACAATTTTGTATGTTTGCACCCATTGACTAAAGCATGGGTGGGTAAAAAGTAGATCTCCAGATGTTTTGGACTCCTATCATTCCTAACTATTGGTTATGCTTGGCAGGGGCTTCTGGGAGTTGAAGTCCAAAACATCTGGAGAGCTACCTTTTTCCCACCCTTAATTAAGTTGTGTTTGTGCACATTTTAGAAATGTATGCAGATTTCTCACCCCTTTTTTCAAATATGTGCATATGAACAAAGAAGGGTTTGTTTTGTGGAGTGCATCGCAAGCTCAGAAATGTATGGATTTCCGACTGCATGTTACATTTTGGGAAGTGTGAACTGGGTAAATCAGGGCGGGGGGAGACTGGGGGGGTGAGGGAATTTCTCACCTATTCCTAAGTGGAATCCACCCAGGGAACCCCAGGCCTTTCACCTCTAATATCCGCAATGATTGCTATGCTTGGCTCAAAAGAAGAGAGTGTCGCCCTGCTGCTTATATTTGAGATTCCAGGCAACAGTTTCCCTGTGTCACAAATGCTTTTTAATAAGCATTAAAGTGGAATTGCCAGTCTCCCTCAGCAGCCCAAGCCAAAACGCTTCGTACCACATCGCCTTAATTTTCAGCAAGTTCAGCAGGGATTAAGAGAGAGAGAGAGAGAGAGAGAGAGAGAGAGAGAGAGGAAGAAACCCAATCTGGGCTTCCAGGAAAGGGAACCCTGCAATTTCTCTTTATTTATAATTCATAGACATATTGTAAAGAAAACAGCCCTCCCTGCAGAGACAGTGACCAATGTGCCGCGTGCTGCATTGTTTGCAGAGCACAGAGAACAAGGCTCCTCTCTTTTGATGTCTTCCGTTTTTCGTCCTCAGCAAAAACTCCTGCTACTTTGCTGTAATGGGAAACAAAAGAGCTTGCAAGCGGGGTTTAGGGAGAGTGTGAGGTCAAGCTGTACCAAGCCACTGGGAGTCGTTCTGCGGCGATCACGGCAATCAGGTGGAGTGTTTTTCTTGTCCCCCAGAGAGGAATCGGTTCTAATAAAATAACTGTAGATAGATTTTAGTTAGATCGGAGCTGTTCTCTTCAATCTGCCAATTGTTTCTGTGCAGATAGGGTGAGTTGTGCCTGCCATTGCTTTATGACCCATAACCCATCCAGCCCTGGTTTCTGTCCCCTGTGACAATCTCCCAATCCAATGTGAACTGTTGAGGAAGACCTCATGTGAGCAGGCTGAATGCCTGCATGGGGCTCCAGGCATAGATATATCTTGTGGGATAATTGCCAGTCCAAGCTCAGTTGGGTCACTCTGACCAACTTTTACATTCTGTATCTCAGGCCGTTCTACACCAGGCTTGTGGCCTGGGATGGCCCCCGGCTGGTCCCTGTGCGTTCACATGATGGTGGGGGTGGGGGTGGGCACAGGATTTGCCAGAGAGAAGGGATTCCTGGAAAATCCGAAATCTTCCACGGTCCTGGGAAGTTCCTGGGACCATGGAAGATGTGTCAGCCTGTCTCAGGTGCTGTGCCGCTGACTCATGAGTAAGCACAGCAGCACAAATGGGCACAGAGCTGCACCGAGCAGCACCATGCCCATCAGGGGAGGGGGTGGCACCAGTTTTGCCACACCCGGGAGAGCAGGGAGGGGGTGGGGCCCTGATTGCACAAGTTTTTTTTTAAAAAAAATACTTAGCAGAGCGCACAAGCTCTCTTGCGCGTGGCTTGGGCCCCCAGAAATCCAAAATGGCGGGCGCGACAACCACATCACACCCGGGAGGAAGCTGAACTTCTTTTTCCTCTGTGAGGATTGAACATGACGATCCCAGAAACAGGTACTTCCGGGATTGCCAGCCCTCTGCCTTTTACACCCCTATGAGGTAGAAAGGGCCCCTGTCACATAGTTGGTAACATTGTATACTTTGTAATAAGGCCTATATTCTTTTTTCAAGTCTTAGGGGGAGTCTACACCAGCCATTTATTGCAGGATTGTATCACAGTCATCACTAATGGGGCACATGATGTTCACCTGCTCCCATGGCGATCTTGGCTCCACCTCCTAGTTTTCCCAGAATATCCCTGACTGCTTTTGTTGTGGTGTTTCCGGCTCTCTCACTTCTATTACGAAGAATGTGTGCAGTGTCCCCCCCGGCAAGGTCGTTAGTGTTTGCTGGGAGTTCTGGGTTCAGTGAACAGCCAGTTAGCTGTGAGGGGAGTGGGCATGGGTATTGGAGGTGTGTGGGAATGGACCGCCATTTTGGCCACATGTTTTGGATGGGTATCATGTGTTTTACCGCCGAGTGGTTTTTAAAAATACAAATATATCTTTGCACAGGAGCACACATTCTACAGAATTCCTACCCTCTCAAGTGTTGCTGCAGGTCTGCGCTCATGGGCCCCCTCTACAAGATTTCACTTTGAAACCCAGTTCCCCGATTATGCGCATCTCCTGACAATCGCTTTTACGCCTAATACCTATATATGAGAGGCGTTGAAGCGCATTACTGGCTGTATGAAACTCGCTTTAAAGTTGTTGACATGCATGCAAATGTTGCTGAAAGTAATGCGCTTTGTCCCAGGAAACTGCCCAAACAGGTTTTGCACCCTTTATTCTCCCCACCTACCAGAATCTCCCGCCTTTGGTTACCTAGGTTACCTGCCGGGAATGATGTGGTTAACCTGTTTGGCTACCTCTCTCCCTTCCAATTTCGCCGCCAGCTGAAGTTGTCCCTCCCTCCCAGAACTGCTCAGGAGTAAATGGGAATGTGCCCCATAAGTTTTCCCCTCCAGCACCCTTTGAAAACTTATTTTTAGCCAGGGCTGCCTCTCTCTCCTCCCCTCTCCCCCCCTCTTCTCCCGATTGCCATTTCAAGTGAACTGCTCAGGAGTAAATGGGAATGTGCCTCGCACACACACACACACGCCAAAACAGACAGGAGGATGCTGCTTCGTTCCTTCACCCTCCTCTTCCCAGTGAGCTCAACCATTGTAAAACATACACACACACATACAGTTCATGTCAGGAACCCAGCAACAAACGAGGGGACGATATTTCTAAGCTGATAGATAATTATGTGCACATCCGCACATCCTTCCGAAACCTTTTACTTCTCATGAAACCACCTCCATCTGGCCCCGTGTCTCCATGAACGAAATATTCCATCAGGGGAGTTAAAATAAACTTTATTTTCAGTTCACATTGGGTCTCGTCTTCCTGGAGCTTCCATCCACAGAGACGGAGAACAAGGAGGAAGTTGCCAGGAGGAGAAAGGAAATAAAACTAAACAAAAAGTGGGAGGTTTTCCCAGCAAAGGGGCAGTTCTATGCATGACATTACGACCATCTGATCGTTAATGCGCCTCCTCACAAAATTGTTTACACGGACATAAGGCGCTCTTGCTCTCGCGGTAAATTAAAAGTCGCTATTTAACACGCATTTGGAAATGCGAATAATCGGAGATAAAACGCGCCTGGACCCCTGATTTGCACTCCGCTCTTGTAGAGGTAAATTTGGTAATGCACCTTGAAAGAGCTTTAAAGCGTTCTTGTAGAGGCACCCCTGCACATCCCTCATGAGTCAATTAAAAAAACCTTCTGCCTTGTAGCCATCTGCCTAGCCCCGCCCACGTCTACTGATACACACATGAAAGTGCTGTAATGGGACACACATGCTCCTGCAATGGCACTCCTGTATTGCAGTAAAGATCGGTCGTGTGTGCCCTGTCAGCACCGATCGCAGCAGTGGGGAACCTTCGGAAGCCTCCCTCTTCTGTAGCGAACCGATCTATATTTACATGCATCTGCCAGTTATACATGCACATGTGCTTGCTGGATGTAATGTACGATTGGGGACACATGGTAATATACTCTTCTTACCTAGACTGAGAACTTTCTCCTTTCTTATGCAGGTTGCTGGAATCCAAGTTCTTCCCATAGGGGTTTGTTTCTCCTGGTTCTCCAGATGTTTTGGAATCAACTGTGAGCCATGGTAGCTAGAAACTGAACCTCTAGATGCAGAGGTAGCAGAGCATGAACCACATCTCCAATAAGCCATGTGCAAAGTGGGTCTTCTCCCAGAGCCAGAGCTCCGTTGAGGAGATTCCCTTCCCCAATTTGGGGGCAGCTCCCCTTACTCTGCCCCACTATCATTTTTAAAGATAAAGAGATGAAACTTGATGTGATGGTAGCTCTTAAGTAGGGCTTTAGGCATGCCAAGTTTGTAGCAGATCCATTCATGCCTTGATTTTTTAAGGAATGTTTAAATCCCCCCTCCAACCATTATCCCCCTTAAACAGACACACCCCACACCCACACCCCTGCACATTTATGGTGGGAGCTTTTATCTGTTACTTTGCTGATGCAGAGCTGAGAGCGGCGCTGCTGCTGGGGGAAGTTTCTATCCAGCCTTCTCCAACCTGGTGCCCTCCAGATCCATTGGACAGAGCCTGTCTCCCTGCACTGGAAGCCCAGCCAGCCAATAGGAGTAACAGTTCAACCGAAATAAAGAGCCTACGTGACTCAGGTCTAGAAGCTGAATCACTCATGATATCAGCCGACCCAGCAGCGCTTCCACACTGTGGATGATTGACTTCTATGAGTCCGAGCAGCAACGCGCTCCCTCTCCCCTCCCCCCGCAGCCAGAACCAGCAGCCAGTTTGTGTTTCCCACTCCCCCGAACGCTGCGATTGGAGGTGAACACAGTTACGGACAACACCATGGCAATTCCTAATTGGTTAGCCACATATCAAAGCTACCCCTCACCCCACTCAGCGTCTTCCAAATTTGGAGATTAAGACACACAAGCACACACACAGAGCATTGACGCCTGAAAAACAGTCAGATAATTTCGGAGACATTAGAAGCTCCAATTGGGCGCGTCTCCTCTCTGATATGAATCAATGGGTTTGAAAGCGGCCAATATCTGCTGTGGGAGATCAAATGCTCCATGGATGTTCATGGTTACCAGATGATTCCGGGGTGGAGAGCGCACCCCTAGTATTGGCTGTCTCCATCATGCACAGCATATGAGCTTCTGGCTGGCCACTGGTGGAATGTTGGGCTGATGGAATGTGGTCCATTCCAGCAAGACACTTCTTCCATTCCAGAAGTTTGTTCAGTTAGTATAACTGGGGTGAATTCACCAAGCCATTGGCTATAAAAGAGCATCAGCCTTCCATGACGTATGGTTCATGTCTTACCACAGACTTGTTGCTCCATCATGTAAGCTTTGTTAGGTTTTCCACTCCAGCATCAATAGGGATACATTTTTTTTTAATATTGCTCGTCTGTTAATAATACAGTAGCGCATAAATAATGGATGGGTAATTAATAATACGACCAAGCACGTATTCCCACCGCAATTCATGGATGAGAATGAAATGTCAAACAGAGATTACGCAATGAATATTTGATGTTTTAATTTATTGTGTAATTTCAAAGGGGACAGTCGCTTGGGTGCTTGATTGAGGCCACGAGCTCCAGCGCACTGTCGTGGAAATGAGTTCCATTGGGATCACTGGGACTGCATGTTCACTCATTGCTGTGCCTAAGGAGGTAGAGGGGATCGGTGCAGAAGCTCGGCCATGGCTTGCTGCAGGGCAGTCAGGATGGATATATGAATGTGGCAATGTTAGGCTGACCATATGAAAAGGAGGACAGGGCTCATGTATCTTTAACAGTTGTAGAGAAAAGGGAATTTCAGCCAGTGTCATTTGTATGCAATTAGTTCCTGGTGAGATTCCCTCTTCATCACAACAGTTAAAGTTGCAGGCACTATACCAGAGTGACCATATACAAAAGAAGGCAGGGCCCCTGCAACTTTAACTGTTGTGATGAAGAGGGGATTTCACCAGGAACTAATTGCATACAAATGACACTGGCTGAAATTCCCTTTTCTCTACAACTGTTAAAGTTACAGGAGCCCTGTCCTCCTTTTCAGATGGTCAGCCTAGGCAATGTTCCCATTCTCTAAGTTGACTGTAGACATGGGCGAGTCTTCTTGGCCACAGTTCCATGGTGGAACCCCTGCTTTGCATGCAGAAGGTTCCAAGCAGGGCAAAGACAGAATCCTGCCTGAAAACCTGGAGAGCTGTTGCCAGTCAGTGTTGCCAGTACTGGGCTAGATGGACCAAGGGTCTAACTCAGTAAAGGCAGGCCCTGCAGGGCTTCACTGGGCTGCTTCCAAGGGCCACGTTGTGGACCCTTTTCTCTTTCTGCCTGTAATAATAATAATAATAATAATAATAATAATAATAACTATTTATTTCTTACCCGCCTCTCCGTCTAGATCGAGGCGGGGAACAACAACATGATAAAATACATAAAACTAATTAAAACATGACAAATATTATTAAAACTGCATTAAAACATCCTAAAACATCCTAAAAAAAGCCACGGCCAGCAGACTATAGACTATTGGGTACGGATGTCTAAGAATTTTGGTTTTGCTTGCAAAACTTGCAAGCATGCCCTGTTCAAAGCTCTGAACATGAGTAGAGCATATATCTGCTGGAAATATTTGTAAATTGTCAAACACATCCCTAGAATCATAGAATCATAGAGTTGGAAGGGGCATCTAAGGCCATCGAGTCCAATCCCCTGCTCAATGCAGGGATCCCACTTAAAGCATCCCTGACAGATGGTTGTCCAGCTGCCTCTTGAAGGCCTCTAGTGTGGGAGAGCCCACCACCTCCCTAGGTCATTGTTTCCATTGTCATACTGCTCTAACAGTCAGGAAGTTTTTCTGACGTCCAGCTGGAATCTGGCTTCCTGTCACGTGAGCCCATTATTCCGTGTCCTGCATTCTGGGTTGATCAATACTCAAGATGGGGCCAGACCAGTGCCGGATAGAGGGGAACCAGTACCTCGTGTGATGTGGAAGCTATACTTCTATTAATGCAGCCCAAAATAACATTTGCTTTTTTGCAGCCACATCACACTGTTGGCTCATATTCAGCTTGTGATCTACAACAATTCCAAGATCTTCTCGCTTGTCATATTGCTGAGCCAAGTATCCCCCATGTTGTAACTGTGCATTTGGTTTCTTTTTCCTAGGTGTAGAACTTTGCATTTATCCCTATTAAATTTCATTCTGTTGTTTTCAGCCCAGCGCTCCTGTCTATCAAGATCACCTTGGAGTTTGTTTCTGTCTTCCAGGGTATTAATAGCGATCCCACCCAATTTTGTGTCATCTGTAAAAGTGATAAGCATTCCCTGCACCTCCTCATCCAAATCATTAATAAAAATGTTGAAGAGCACTGGGCCTTGGACTGAGCCCTGCAGTACCCCGCTCGTTACCTGCCCCTTGCATACGTTGTGTTTCCATTTTCTAGTTCGATTTGTGCAAATGTCCTAATTTGACTGAATCAGCCCCAGTTTTGTCTATGGAGGTAAGTTGGGAAAATTTCCTAAATTAGGAAAATGATGGCTGCTCAATTTGTACACGTTTCCTGTCTGTGCAGAGCGAGCAGCAATTGCAAATGGGAATTGGGCAAGAGAAGGGCAGCATGAGGATGTTTGAAGAATCCTGCTGATCTCTAACATCACTCGTCCGTCCATCCCTAATGCTGGCATTCTATTTACTACCAGGCCAGGTTTAAAGTTTTGGTACTAGTATATAAAGCTCTACACAAATTGAGACCAGGATACCTGGGAGAATGCCTTCTTCCTTAACAACCTGCTGGTCACTGAGATCATGCTCCTGGTGGTTCCATATGGACCTGTGGCCTGAACGGGATCCACCCAGAGAACAGCCTTCAGTGTGGTGGCTCCCTTCCCATGGAACTCCCTGCCTTTGATGGTCAGGCAGGCATCAATGTTGTGTTTCTTCCAGCATGATTCTTTCCTTGAGTGATTGGCTGTGGTTTTACCAGAATGGAGGTTTTGTCAGAACATTGTTACTTTACATTGTTACCTATGTAAACCGCCCAGAGAGCTTCGGCTATGGGGCAGTATACAAATGTAATAAATAAATAAATAAATTTTAAAATAGCTTTTTTAATGTGGTGTTTTTATTCTTTTATCCTATCTGTTGTACAGCACTCCAAAATCTTTTGGGTGTGGAGCAGTATATAAATATTGTAAATAAATAAAAGAATACCGGCCTGGGTGATATTGGTGTAAAGCACAGCTTCATATATGAAGAAAGGAGACGAAGCTGCAAAATTGAAGTGGAGACTAGAATTTCTTCAGATACATATCTTCAAGTGGTCCAAATAAGCCCCCATCCCTGGGATGTTCCTGCTCCACAGTTCATAGTCCATCTTAGTAGACACAAAGACAGATCGCTCAGATGTGTGTGTGTGTGTGATCTCTGGCTTCTCCTGTCCTCAACTCTATGATGCACACTAAGTCCTGCCCCTGGATTCCAGATTCACTCCCCCTCTTGCCATAGGGTGTTCCTATGGAAAGGAGGACAGGGCTCCTGTATCTTTAATAGTTGCATAGGAAAGGGAATTTCAGCAGGTGTCATTTGGATGCATGCAGCACCTGGTGAAATTCCCTCTACATCCCAACAGTTAAAGCTGCAGGAGCCCTGCCCTCTTTTGTATCACTGTAGTATAGCTCCTGCAGCTTTAACTGTTGGGATGCATGCCGTCACTCTATTGTGGAACAGGCCACAAGGCCTGTTTATCAGTAGTACAGAAGCAGCAGGTGGCAGCGAGGAGGCAGCAGGTAAGGAGCGTGTGGGGGGGAGGGAGGGAGGTCCCCAGTCACCCGCCGCCATGTTTTCCCCATAGATTTGCATTGGGGGAAAGCTTTCTTTCCCCCAATGCAAGCCTATGGTGAAAACACGTAAAATGGAGGTCCGATTTTCCATTTTTTTCCTATATTAATCGGATTTTAAAAAATTGGATTGGGAGAAATCAGACGTCCCATGGCCAGCATCGGAATCGGACATCAGATGCCCAATTTTTACTGATTTGTATCAGTATCGGGTATTGGGTCCGATAGAATGCACATCCTTAGTTGTCATTGTTCCAATAGCTCCTCGTTAGGTCTACCTTGTATCGCTGGGGGTTACGGGGGAGTAGATGAGATGCTAATAGCTTGCTGTTGCCACTACTCCAACCAGCTGGACCTGTGCTGTAAATATGTTGCAGCATGGCTGTCAAATTGCGGCATGTTTGTGCATCCGACCCTTTGGCTTCTCTCCCCACAGAGCGTGTGAGTATGAAAACCTTCTAATCTGCTGTTCCATGGAGAATTGGGAGCAGTGGCAGGGCAGGATCTGACCCTTTCTGCTCTCCCCTCCCCAAACAACAAATCGGTTTAAAGGGCTACCGACACAGAACCATGACTGGTGAAGGTAAATCGTGTGTTGTACACATACATTTCCCCATCGAGCTACGGATGTGAGCAGAAAAGCCTGGTCCTTAAATTACAGAATCATTACACTAGAAGGGATCTTTGGGGTCCTCTTTAATTCAAGTTCTGCAACGCAGGATGTAACTATAGCATCTCTGACAGATGGCTATTCAGCCTCTGCTTAAATACCTCCAATCTAGGAGAGCCTGCCACCTCCCGAGACAGTTTGGTTCCATGGTCAAACAGTTTTTACCATTTGGGAATTCCTCCTAGTGTGTAGCCAAATTCTGCTTCCTTGCCATTGACACCAATCAGTTCTAACCTTGCCTTCTGGTGCAACAGCAAATAGGTCTGCTGTTCCTTCTACTGCATGAGAGCCCTTCCGATATTTGAAGCCTGTTATCACATCTTTTGCGAATATATAAAACAAGTGACCATAGCCTAGCAATGCAGCCATAACCCACAATGAACCTGTTCGTAATCCTCATGTGTATGTGCAGGAATTCTTAATATGTTCATAATACAAATGAGATGTCTTAGGAGAGAATATCTCGTATTGCGTCAAAGTTGAGCAGCACTGACTTTGTTGACAACACATGCTTAAATGTGACGGCCACCCATCAGAGGGGTGGTGGCACCGTCACACCTGATGTTCTGATGCATGGAGGAAGAAAGAGCATTCCACACAGTTGCCTAGGCAATGCCTATGATGTGATCAGATTCCTGGGGTGCACTTTGAAAATCTTCATCCACTAAACACACACACACACACACACACACACAGAGTGTGATTTGCACAGGATCAGGGAGAACTTGGTTTCAGTTCACTTTTGACCAGAATGGATCCAAATCACACCTTCCAGAAGCAAACAAGCACTCAAACACAATCTGCGGTCTGAAGTCCATACATTGCTGAGTTTGTGCTGCAAATCACACACACACACACACACACACACACACAGAGTGTGCATTTGAAAAATGTGCACAAACATGCTTCAGTCAATGGGACAAAGATGCATACATTTCAAAAATGCACGCCACTGATGGAAAAATGTGACTGCAAATATACATGCATGTTGAAAATATACATGGAGGTGGATGTTGGAGAGCCTCATCAAAATGGATGTTTGCTGATCTGTGCACCCTGAGCCTGAACATTTGGAATAAAGGTTGTAATGACAAACAGTAGGGTGACCGTATGAAAAGGAGGACAGGGCTCCTGTATCCTTAACAGTTGAATAGAAAAGGGATTTTCAGCATGTGTCATTGTATATACGCAGCACCTGGCGAAAGTCCTTCTTCATCACAACAGTTAAAGTTGCAGGAGCTGTACTAGAGTGACCAGATACAAAAGAGGCAGGGCTCCTGCAGCTTTAACTGTTGTGATGAAGAGGGACTTTCACCAAGTGGTGCTGCATGAAATGCCACCTACTGAAATTCCCTTTTCTATGCAACTGTTAAAGATACAAGGGCCATGTCCTCCTTTTCACATGGTCACCCTAATAAACAGTGAATTGAAAGAGCACAGTTAGTTCATCCGTCAAAAGTCAGGATATTCCCTAACTCAAGAAGGCTGTACTAGTGGTGGAGGCCAACCTTGAACGGAAGGGTGGGTGGGATATTTATTTATGTTAAGATTGTATGCATTGCTTTTTGACCAGATGCCTCCAAAGCGACTTACCACATTAAAATGTTTTAACACAGCAAACAATAAAACCACAACCAACAATACAATAAACAGCAAGCATCAGACAAGATCGATAAACAGCCGTCAATGAAAGCATTGAGCCCCATGAAAACTAGCAGCAGCGATTCAATTAGAAACCTTGATGAAAAGACAAAATGAGAACCTGGTGCCTGAATGATACTAGTACAGGTGCCTCGCAAACCTGTCTGGGGAGTCCTGTTGCAAAGGTGTGGCACTGACGAATGGACTTCTACTCAGACATTTGGTCTGCCTTTATGGATGTCTATGTGTACTTTATGCAACTTTTTTCGTTCTTTTTTATCTATTTAGAAATTGTGATGTTTGAAACTGAGTCTTTTGAAGTATGCAGCTGTATTTGTTTATTTGTTTATTTTTCTATTTAAATTTTTCTATTTTTTTTTACGGTTTTTGTTTTGTTCAAAAATACACAATAAAAATTGATATATATATAAAAAGGACAGAGCCCCCCCTTCTCTCCCCTCAGTCCCCACCCAACTCATCTGAGAAGAAGGGGGCATCCGGAGAAGGGCTGGAGAAGCAGATCTCAGATGTCAGGCAGGGCCATGTGGCTGGGTGCTGAGAACCAAACCAGCCACTCAGCAGGTGTTCAGGGCTTCACCCATCATTCACTCCCCACCACCAACCAACTGTCATGACTACGCCTGTTCCCCTTAGGCTGGAGGAAGCAGTTTCTGAAGATCATTCGGATTCGGATTCTGAAGCAGAAGAGACAGTGCCAGAAATGTACCCGACTCCACAGGAAGTGGCGGAGGTCATTCTCACAGGCTCCTCACCAGCTGGGGATGAACCTATGCCAGACCTGATCTCTGAAAACATTAACACCACACTGTCTGTGGGAAATCAGTCTTCTTCAGAAGGGGAGGGCGCGTCAAGGCTAGCTGATCCTAGAGTACGCTGCAGACTAAAATGGGTGGCGCTAAAGGAAGGTGAGAGAAGGTCGGTCTGGCTAGCTTCTCACCAAAGGCTTCTTCAGAACCAGCCCTCCTTGAAGGTAAAGCGTTCTGGGAAAAGGCTTTCCCCTTTTTCTTGAAAGCGCAATTGTCTTGCTTAGTTCACTTAGTTTTGCTTAGAGGGAAATTCCTAGAGGTTGGACTTCTCTTCAGGTGGGAAGAGATGTTTATTGCCTGAATAAAGCTTTGTGGATCACGTGGCAGACCTCTTTATGTTTCCCAATAAGGCGGGAGGTTTTGGGAAATATGACACCAACCCTCAATATTGTGGGAGGAGAAGGCCAATAGTAGGACCAGTGTTTAATCCCTGGGGGTGGAATCCCCTTGGCATCCATTCCCAGTGTACCCCTGACCTTTCCACATGTTGCTTATGCAAACCCCTTCCCCCAGCACTATCACTGCCCCCTTTTCATCAGGCTCACCTCCCTGGAACCAAGCACCCACCTGTACCTTGCAGTACTTCATTGGCCCTTGCTACACCATATGGGTATAGAGGGAGGGAGGTGTGGTGATCCCAGAAGTAGCTGCTTCTGGGATCGTCGCTTGAATCTAAACGAAAGTGCGACGACCCGGCTTCTTCCCGGGTCATCGCACGTCACGTCATGCCCGTCATTTTGTTTTTTGATCCGGGAAGAGCGCATTTGCACTCCATTGCTCAGGTAAGTGAGGAAAAAAATTGTGCGTGAAATTGGAGCTCCCCTGCCATCGTGGGAATGACGAAATTGCTGTCCCCCCCTACCTTGATGGGCATGAGTAAGTGTGGCAGCAGCCGGGACGGGCAGCCACATATCTCGTGTTCCCAGGTGGAAGAAGTGGGATTTTCCAGGGATCCTTTATCCCTGGCAAATCCCGTGCCCCCCACCGCCCCGGGAGTCCCTGTGCATCATGTAAATGCACAGGGACTACCCAGAGGCAATCCCAGGCAAAAGGCCTGGTGTAGAAACGGCCATAATCTGAATCCCCTCCTGACTTGCTACTGTTTACAACTCACCCTGTTCCTCTTGCATGCAAAAATGAAGGTGTGTGTGTGTGTGGGGGGGGGGGGGTAAAGGCTCCATCTTGTTCACTTTGACCTCTTTCTCAACTGGCCACAGACAGGACTCCATCTAAGCATGGGAGAACTGAGGATATTCGCCCTTGACAAACTCTCCAAACTTCACTTTGAAGTTGAATTCAGCCCACTCCTGTTTTTACTTGTGACACATTTTTTTTTGTAGTTCATCTGAAAATGAAAAGTGTACATTTTGAATGGGGAAGTGCAGACATTGACTAAAGCATGAAAGTGCTTTTTTAAAGTGCATTTCAAAGTGCATTAAAAAAAATCAAATGCACATTCAGGAATGTGCTAACATTTTGTGTTTAAAAAGTGCTCCTATCGGCATTCAGGTCTGCAAATGGAGCAAATTCAGATGATTTGGGAATCAAAACTAAATTCCCGTTCATCCCTATGTCCATATCTGGCTGAAAATTCAAGTCTCCCTTTTGTAACCTGTGCAAACCCTGAAGAAAGCTGACGATCCCTTCAGTCATCTCTTTTGGTTCCACCATCTGTGCAGTGGTGGTCAAGGACCATGGTCACATTCTGGACCCCGGAGAGACTGACAAGCCTCGTCCCCGGCCTTATATTTAACAGTCCCTGCCTAGATAGATTGGGGTGATCAGCCTTCCCCCAACATGTCACCCTCCAGATGTTTTGGGCTTCAACTCCCAACAGCTTGGCCAATGGTCAGGGATCCTGGGAACTGTAGTCCAAAACATCTAGAGGGCACCATGTCGGGGGAAGGCTGAGGATGATCAGAACCTTGAGCTGAGCCAAAGCAGTCATCCGAGTTTCATTTTCATTTTTGCTATGGGCAGAAAGCGCCTCCATTTTTCAGGGCGCTTCTGAGTTCCTCCTGTCAGAATTCGGCCCTCCTTTCTGTCCTGGACTTGGTCACTAATGGTAGCACAGACAGAGCTGTGCAAAAAGACCCATGGCTTCTTTCTGTTTGTTTGCTTTTAAAAGAAGAAGAAAAAAGATCCAGGGAATCACGCAAGCCCCTACACAAAACCGTCTCCCTCTTGAACACAAACACTGAAACTTACAAAAATTCAGCCGATCTCTATACAATCCACATGACCTCTATGAATCAAAGATGAGGGATAGAGATCAGTAATAGGCACAGGCAGGGGGAGTCAGGCGGCTGGGGAGGAAGCGGAAGGTGAGTCCAGGCCAGAAAAAAGACAGAGGGGGGCAGGTAAGGCAAGGAAAGCCTTCCGTGGGATGTTTCCTTCACACAGTGGGATGTTCGGAGGTGAGGAAATAAAGGTTTAAGAAATAAAACCACCTTCTCCATGTTTTCAGCGGATGCACAACACTTTGCTCCAATTTGTGAGACTGTTATCAGGACGAATTCTGTCAAGGAGCGGAGCATGAGGGTTGCCCTGACAGCCGGCATTAGCTCCATTTACACAAGAACACCTTTTCTGAGCTGCTACGGTGAGCACTTGGAATGTGTCCCTTGATTAAGGCAACACATTCCAAGCAGCTGCTGTGAATTCCTAGACCAGGCCAGAAACTGGGCTCATGATGACGACAACTCCAATGTCTACCTTTCCCAAAATGGCAGTTAGTTTTTTGACCAATAAGAAGCAGGAAGGTTGCCAAACTATTTCCACAGATGTGGGTAGTTTTAATTAAATTTTATCATAGAATCAAAGAATCGTAGAGTTGGAAGGGACCTATAAGGCCATCGAGCCCAATCCCCTGCTCAATACAGGAATCTACTTTAAAGCATCCCTGACGGATGGTTGTCCAGCTGCCTCTTGAATGTCTCTAATGTGGGAGAGCCCAACACCTCCCTAGGTCATTGGTTCCATTGTTGTACTGCTCTAACAGTCAGGAAGTTTTTCCTGATGTCCAGCCGGAATCTAGCTTCCTGTAACTTGAGCCCATTATTCCGCGTCCTGCACTCTGGGATGATAGAGAAGAAATCCTGGACCTCCTCTGTGTGACAACCTTTCAAGTACTTGAAGAGTGCTATCCTGTCTCCCCTCAGTCTTCTCATCTCAAAGCTAAACATCCAGTTCTTTCACTCTCTCCTCATAGGGCTTTGTTTCCAGACTCCTGATCATCCTCGTTGCCCTCCTCTGAACACGCTCCACCTTGTCTGCATCCTTCTTGAAGTTTGGTGCCCAGAGCTATCTCTCTCAATTTTGTGTTGTCTGTAAATTTGATAAGCATTCCCTACCCCTCCTCGTCCAAGTCATTAATAAAAATGTTGAAGAGCACTGGGCCCAGGACTGAGCCCTGCGGTACCCTATTCGTTACCTCCCTGCAGTTTGAGAAGGTACCATTGATAAGCACTCTTTGAGTCCAATTTTGTAGCTAACTGTGGATCCACCTAATAGTTGTTCCATTTAGCCCACTTTTAGCTAGCTTGCTGATCAGAATGTGATTGGGTACTTTGTCAAAGGCTGTGCTGAAGTCAAGATTTATTATGTCCACAGCATTCCTATAGTCCACAAGGGAGGTTAACCGATGGTGCCTCTTCCATCCCTTCCAACCTGACATCTGGTTTACAAGTCATGGATCTATCACAAAAAAATTGGATTCACAATCCTTAATGTGTTCCAGATGAGCAAGACAGTGAAACTTGCCTTACTTTGCAGATGCAAGCCCTAGGACATTAAGGGTACAATCCTATCGAATTCGTAAGCCTGAATTTGGAAGCTTATCGTCATCCTATGTAGGGTGGAAGGAATGGCAGAAGGGATTTTTGTCCATCTAGTGAAGGCCTTTCAGAGGGGGAAGGAAGGCTGCCAAGGACTCTGGATAGCTGATATCCTGATCTCTCCAGTCTCCTCCCCTCTCCACCTACTAAAACACCCCCTTTCCTCCCTTTCTGAGGTCAAATTCCTGACCTTGGAGACCATCTGGCTGTGAGGAGGAGGGAGAGGATGTTGGATCTTCAATTCCCCCCTCTGAGGTTGGAGCATAGTCTCTGGAAATCTGGAGCTGGAAATCTGATCTATTGTAAAGGCAATTAGAAACTATCCTAAAAGACAATTTGAAATCTAGATAATTGGATAAATAATAAGACTGTGAGTGTTAACAGGGAAGATACGAAGCAAGTTTATTTTATTTATTCATTTATTTATTACATTTGTATACCACCCCATAGCTGAAGCTCTCCGGGCGGTTTCCATAAGATTAAAACAATTAAAACCAATATACAAAAATTAAAACAGCAAAAACATGCAATATACACACAATATACATACATTTAAAACCACTATAATAACTTTAAAAAATTACATGCCTAAAAAACAAAACAAACCCAGGCTCATCAGATATTGCTAAATGCCTGAGAGAAGAGGAAAGTCTTGACCTGGCACCAAAAATATAAAAAAGTTGGCGCCAGGTGGGCCTTGTTGGGGAGAACATTCCACAATTGGGGGGCCACCACAGAGAAGGCCCTTTCCCTTGTTGCCAACCTCGGAGCTTCCCTCAGAGTAGGCACTCAGAGGAGGACCTTAGATATTGAATGTAGTGTTCAGTAGGTTCATGTTGGGAGAGATGTTCTGTCAGGTATTGTGGTCCCAAATCATGTAAGGCTTTATAGGTTAAAACCAGCACCTTGAATCAGGCTTGGAAACATATAGGCAGCCAATGCAAGCGGGCCAGAGTCTGTCTTATATGCTAGAACCTTTTGGTCCCAGTTATCAATCTGGCTGCTGCATTTTGCACAAGCTGCAGCTTCCGAACCATCTTCAAAGGCAGCCTCACGTAGAGAGCATTGCAGTAATCTAACTTGGAGGTTACCAGAGCATAGACAACTGAAGCCACGTTATCCCTGTCCAGATAGGGGCATAGCTGGGCCACCAACCGACGTTGGTAGGCATTCTGTGCCACCGAGGCACCTGAGCTTGAAGTGCAGAGATGGTTCTAGGAGAACTCCCAAACTACAAACCTGCTCCTTCAAGGGGAGTGCAACCCCAGCCAGAACAGGTTGAAGACCCTCCATCCGGTCAGCAGAAACCCCCACTAACAGCGTCTCAGTCTTGTCTGGATTGAGTTTCAGTTTATTAGCCCTCATCCAGTCCATTGTCACAGCCAGGCACTGGTTCAGCACATCCACAGCCTCACCTGATGAAGATGAAAAGGAGAAATAGAGCTGCGTGTCATCAGCATACTGATGACAACGCACTCCAAAACTCTGGATGACTGCACTCAACGGTTTCATGTGGATGTTGAACAGCATGAGGGACAAGACTGACCCCTGGGGAACCCCATACTGGAGAATCCATGGGGCCGAGCAATGTCCCCCAAGCATCACCTTCTGGAGCCGACCCACCAAGTAGGAGTGGAACCACTGCAATGCAGTGCCTCCCACTCCCAACTCAGCCAGTTGTCCCAGAAGGATACCATGGTCGATGGTATCGAAAGCCACTGAGAGATCAAGGAGAATCAACAGAGTCACACTCCCCCTGTCCTTCTCCTGACATAGGTCATCATAGAGGGTGACCAAGGCTGTTTCCGTACCAAAACCAGGCCTGAAACCCGACTGAAATGGATCCAGATAATCAGTCTCATCCAAGAGTGCCTAAAGCTGGCTCGCAACCACCCGCTCAAGTTCACAATGAACTTTACGTAACTGATATCCAAACAATTGTTCAAAGCTGTTTGGATAAAATCCAAAGAGAAAATTCTGAGTTAAAGCTAGGGAAGAGCAAACAGGGAATGTTGGAGCTCGTTGGGGTTCTCCGAATTCCTCCTGAAGCTCATTTTGCTTTGTTTGCGTTTCCTCCTCTTTTTTTCCAGTCAGGAAAAATGCATATTTTAAAAGTGTGTGCCCCAAATGCACATTTTTCTACCCATAAGGCTAACACATGAGAATGCAGGTACAAGGCACATTTGCACAAGCATGTGGTTTTGGAAGTGTGCGTTTGCACAAGGGGGCACTTTTGAATGCAAGTGCAAGTTTGGGAAATAGCAAAATGCTCCTGGGGGTCACAGTCTTGCTCATGTTCAGGGTTTTCCAGCACTCTGCTCACAAACTGGAATGAAATTTTGGTACATCCCTAGTTAAAGGAGATCACTAAACTAGAAAAAGTGTTGTCTGAGGGATGGAGAAAGATGAAGCTGTATTAGTCAAGATCAAAACTGTACTTAATGTTTTTGCTTATTAATGAATAATCAGATTTTTTTGTGTACAGTTGAAACATGGAAAAACCTGATATATACATATTTAGGAAAACATAAACTGAGGTTTGATTAGTAAAATTTGAGTTAAAATAAGGCTTTCTCAAGGATGTAATTCAAAATTAAGCTTACGTTACCTACCAGCTGCATGTTTGAGCCTCTTTTGGGTATGTTTTCATCACATAGGAATAGGAGTCTTTGAGAGTCAGGACTGTGAGCCCAGATTTATGGGACAGCATTAATTAGTATTAATGACAAGGTAATACTTTAGGAACTGTATAAATATGACCTGATATAGGAGTCAGATAGCTTCTATCAAAGTTCATTGCCAGTGAGACAGCCCAGAAACTCTACAGAGAAGTCTTGTTAAGGAAATGGGACTCAGCAATGCTTGTCTTTTGCAATGACACAAAATGTTAGGAAATATAATCTGATTGCCTTTAAATGCTTTAATACTTTTTAATGGTGAAATCTATATTTATATCAATAAAAGAAAGAAATGGATTCAAAGATTTCTGTGCTAACATTACTGCAGCTATGAAACTTGGATTATAGTCCATAAAATGACCTTAGGTGTATACTTTGAGAGGAGGGCATCTCTTAATAGGCAGGCAGAGGCTCCTAGAATACTGAATTATAAGCAGAAACCTTAAACTAAAACCGTAACATTGTCTCCACTTTTTGGATGGAGGGTTTCACAAAAATATGTATTCCTTTTTCTGAGATTTCCCAAATGAGTTTGTGAGGTGAAGAGGTGAGACTGCTGCTTCAGATCAAAATATATTAGTCCCTGTGGGCTAATTGAAATGAGTCTTGCATAACCTGAGCTGCTACGTCAAAGCAGAACCCATTGCAAGATCTGAACTGCTCTGCAAATCAGTTCAAATAAAGCTTGCTGCACTTGCCAAGGCTACCAAGACATCTTGCAAGGGTTACCAAGACAGCTGGCATTTCCATTTCCATGGAAGGTGGTTGAGAAAAAAAACCACAGTAAACAGTCACAGGGAATGTCCCTGCCTTTTCATTTCTTAGGAAATGCCCAAGGCAGATAACAGCAACAATTCTGGAATTCTCTTCCAGAGTATTTGCGGACCACGAGTTCAATGACAGTCTTTAAAGCTCAACTGAAAACTTTTCTCTTTTCTAAAGCTTTTAGAACTTGATTTTGATCTTACTTTTATACGATTAGTTTTATTGTTCCCTGTGCCTGTTTGGTGCCTCCCCTTCCCTTTCTTATTGCTTTATTGTGATTTTATCAGAATGTCAGCCTATGTGGCCGGGAGTTGCTGTTTTATTGTTTTACTATGTTCAGCACCTTCTGCATAATAATTCAATAATTCAAAAACAATTGACCAACAACTGGCCATCAAATTTAACCTTATCAAACAACCTACACCACACTGTACATATTCACCAGAAGCAATCTTGGAAAATGCAGATCATAAAATATACTGGGACAGGAGAATTCATACGGACAAGACAATACCTTGCAACTGACCAGATATAATGTTCACAGACAAAAAAGAAAAACACACGTACCTGATCGACATAGCAATGGCCATGGAAGTCAAAGAACTATGGCCACAGGAAAAGGTCACAATTATCCCATTAGTCACTGCAGTCACCAGCGTCACATCAAAACAATATACAAAAAAACCTACCGAAACTGGGTCTACCAAAATACATCCACACCAACATCCAGAAAGCAGTCATACTTTCAATCAATCAATCAATCAATCAACCTTTATTTACAGTCAATAGACCAAAGGCAAAACAAATATAACATACAGTCATGATGCTTGCAACTTAGCTTGTATAAAAAGGGACTACAAATAAATCTACAAATAAGTACTATAAATAGTGAGTGTTAATGTTAATTAACACTTAAAACATACTTAAAACATGCTCAATTGTCAGGAAATTTGTGAATCAATAAAAGACAGCATGACTTGGCAAAGCTCGTCATGCCCATCTAGAAAAACCACCACGAGTGAGAAAAATATTATTATTATTATTATTATTATTATTAATAATAATAAACAAAGATGACTGTTTAAAACTTTTACATACTAAAGTCAAATTTTCCATAGGACTTTTTTTCTCTGAAATGTGTTTCTTCCCCTCCCCACCCCTACAAAAAGAAGGGCAAGTCTGCAGAATGTTCTCAGAATATTCCTCACTTTTCTGGGGTGTTGAGACCACCATTCTGCCCCATACACAACACCCTAGAAAGCCTATAGGCCCTGAGCATTGGGTAGAATTCAAAGATTTGCCCTGACCACCAAACAGTTACTGACACTTAGGGTGGGGGTGGTTAGAAAAGGAAAGAACCTGGGGGAGGCTGGGGGAGGCTGTCCTATTGCACTCATGGTGAGCCCCACTCTCGGAAAATGTGGGCAGATTTCTCCTCCCTGCAAGCAATTTGGTGAAAAGCCTTGAACCACAAATAGTGTGTGCTTTTGGGAAGCTATTTGCACACTGCTCAACACAGGTATGCAACACATCCCTGTGAAGACTGCTGTCCATGGTTATTAAGTTTACTTTTCCTAATGATCAAATGATTCCCCCCTCCCCCTCAAGTGTAAAGATCAACGTCAGTAACTTTGCTCTGGAAATGCTTTCCAATATGAGACAGCCTTTGGACTGGGTCTGGAATTCCCTCTCCCAGATTCCAACGGGTTTCATCTTTCGGAATTCTGGACACTGGACAACTAACACCAGTTAGGGTTCTAAATCCACACCTGCCACTGAACACGTGGCTCCATTTAGTCATTTTGTCAAGTAGACCTTATAGATCTCTCATGCCACCGGCCATCACTGCAACCGGCGGCAGCAAGTGATGCATTGTGCAAAAAAGTGTTTTCCTTCGTCAGCCCTGAATCTTCTGCCAATCCGTTTCGTTGGGTGAGCCTGCCTTTTAGGCTTATGAGAGGTGTGTGGTGGTCATGTGGTATTGTGATGCAGTTTGGGAACACGATATTCTCAGCATAGGCAAATATTGCCTATGAAACTACATATATTACATCAGCATTGGCTCTCCTAACAATACAAGGGGAATCAAATGCAAAAGTGACATCTAAGAAATGAATCATGTTCATGCTGTGGCAGCTGACAGCTAAAAAACCGGGAAACTACAGAACTTCTAACACTGAGGTCTTGGTTCATGGAGGTGCAGAAAATAGGCATGGCAGAATAATGAACCCACTGAAATTAGTTAAAGGCAAATGCAAAATATCTGATTTTTTGGTAAAATATGACATGATTTCAATTTACATACAAATCCAGGACATTCTCAGTGATATTTGTCAAAGTTTTACCTTGGGATTATGAGACAGGGAGATAAAGTTCCTTCCATCCACATCATGCATCTTTTGACACGCTGCAAGGCTGGAAAGATCATCCCCCCCCCCCCATGAATACACGAGGGAACAGGCACCAGGCGCACCAGCTGCTTGTACCCTGCTCTCCTGCTGAGGGGGCGGGGGGAGCCCTCCTGGAATGAAAGTTGAATGCTGCCCTGTTAAAATGTTTTCCTATCCAATTTACCTCCATGTAGAAAAATCATAAGATGTGAAAGAGCGCTCAAATCTTCCAGCTCCATTTCTCCAGGGGATTCTCTAAGCTGGACAAATAGAATGTCACAAACAGCTCCTGTTTCTCTCTCTCTCTCTCTCTCTCTCTCTCTGCCTCTGCCTCCTTGGCCAGCAGAGTGTGCTCAAATCCATCCGCTCTGAAATACTCTGCCATCTCGAAGGATGGATGCAGCTTTTTCATGCTAATCAAGTATCTCTTGTGTTTAATATGTAGGAGTTGTTAGTGAGGAGCAATTGGGAGTCGAATGTTTCCTGCAGCGTTCTTATGTGGCAAAGCAATGTTCCAGGGGATATTTCCCCCCCCACACACACACACCAATGCAGGCAAATAAGCTCATCTGGATGATGCGATGTTGAATTGCTCCCATGGCTCATTTCCATAGCGCACGAGTGGCAAGTTTACCGACAAAGTGTGTTGCGCATGAATCTACCTATATAAGTTAACAAGGGTGCCGTCTCTCTTTTTTCTGCTGATAATGCAAAAGATAGTCCTTACTCTTTTTAATATCAGCTTTGCTTGGATGATCATTCTGTGCCTTTTCCTTGTGAAATAACCTGAAAAACAGAGAATAAGGGCTTCATCGCAACTATTTCCCCCCCTCTGGTTTGCCTCTGGGTTTTGTTTTTTTTACCTCCATTTCATAAGCGCATCAAGGGCTCCATCACACACAGTCCCTTTCATATGGGTTTTCGCTTGTTTGCTCTTTCATTCCACCCGGCCCCTTCTCCTTCCCCCTCCAGTTCATTGGCTGTGGTACTCTGATGGGCATGGTGGGCTCTTCCCCCCCCCTTGCTCTGCCTTTGTTATCTAGCAATTACTTTCAAGGTTTCATCTGGGCTCAGTTTCTGCGGGCAATGAGGGGGGGGATTGGAGCACTAAAAAGTCAACTCAATCGACTAAGCACAACTCCCTACGATGATGTGCTGGAGGGGGAGGAGAACTGCCCCGCCCTCCCCTTTCATCATCAAGACTCCATTAGCACACGCCCCCAACAAAGGAAAAAGCGAGAGAGGAAAATAATCCAGACTTTCCCCGCACCAAAATAAAACGCAACAAGGGGAGAAGATGCAAGATGAGACACAGACGACATCATATGAGTACCGTGCTGCAAATCCACATACCTGGCATGGCGAGTGTGTGAAAAATTGCTGGTGCGATGGAGCTTTAAGAGCAAGCCCATCTGCAGAGACCCCAGGCCATCCATCGAACAACATGATGACCCGCTTTACTGGACTACTGCATTTTTTTAGCACTTTGTTAAAGTGCCCCCCGTTCCCTAAGCCCAAGTCCTGGTTCTGCAGCCCTCACCCAAGGGCCACTGAGAAATCTCAGCTGACATCCAGTTTGCTCCCTTCTCCCTAAATGTTGACCCAAACGCAGGCCCCTCACTCTCAGAAGAACTACATAAGAAGAGCCCTGGAGGATCAGACCAACATTCAATCGGGGCCAGCATGAAGCTTGTTTGAATGAGGTCAAGGGGCACATCAATAAACTGAGGTCTGTGGTATTTCTATTGACCCTTCATTGTCTTCATTCAAGGTATGTTGAAGAGCTCACATGACCCCCTTTGTAGCTAGGGGCTAGACACATAAGCTACCACTTCCTTCCTCTACCTCTGGTCTGATTACAGTCTTTTGCAACCTGATCCTTTGCACCTTTGCTCAGAAGCCACTTTGCTCAATGGATCCTACTTCCAAGTAAAAAGGGAGTTAGAAATGTCAACCCATGGAATGGGTGGTTGTGGGGGACACAGGTTGACCCTACTCCCAACCTTCCCATGTTGAGTTGAAGGTCTGAAAGGGGATTCTGAGTGCATTTAGCTGGATGTGCTTAGAAATCGCCCTGCAATTGGGAACCCTGCAAGGTCAAGATCCCCAGTTGCTGGGAAGATTCCAAGTGTATTCAGATGAACATTCTTAGACCTGTGCCCAGCCCACCCATTGGCCCTTTCCACTGCACACAGGCACAGATGGTCCCCTCTGTGGGTTAAAATGTATAAAACTTGGATAGCGTTAGGGTTGTTTCAACATGCACAATAATCATTTGATGCCTGGGTAGGTATAAAAAGTACTCTTTGTGGATTTATAGCCCACTCATCCTAGACACTTGGGAAAGGAAACAAGTTGTCAATTATATTACAAGATGTCTTGATGTCCCAGGTTTTAATAAAACCTTATTACATCATTTCTAGAAGATGCACATGGATATGGGGGTGGGTTTTTTGGGAGTGTGTGCCTTTGGCCCAGTGATTTCCATGGCAGAGATGTGCATAATTCTCCCACTGAAAGGAATGGGACTTCCAGGGGCTGAATTTTGCCCAGATTTTGCCCAATGCTTTTTAGTGGCGTCAGTTCATACATTTCACCTGTGTGCCATGGCATAATCATGGGATGAGGGATAAAGTGATTTACTTTCATGTACTAATACCTATAGGTACCAACCTTAAAATGACAGAACACCCTCATCATTAGAACAAGCCAATGAAGTCCCCCCCCCGCCCTGCCCCCCACATACACACAGCCTAGTCTTTACCTCTGAGCTCCAGCAATAGACCTACTCTGGCATGCAATTCTTATTATTTCAAGAGTTGGCAACCCTTCTTACATCCAGCTGCTGAATGACATCTCTTCCGTGGTTGGGCTGTGACTGCTGCACGTGTCTCTCAACAGCTGAACTTGGGAGAATGCCACGGGTGGGACAAGCATGGCACAGGGAACGACTATATCTGACGTTTTCATGGACCACTGGGATCAGATGTTCTGTGTTTCCCTAACTTCTGCAGTAATGGCCATTAACTCCATTTGTCTGGATCTTCCCTTCATTGACATTTCTCCCCCTCCAACCGTCTCACCCTAATGCTTGTTCAGTGCTCCATAAAGAAGGAAGCCAACCTCTTGATCTTGTGGGATGGAAATCAGGGCACTGTGATGAAGTTTGCTGACAGCTCTTTATTTCAGCAGCTACAAGAATAGAGCTGCAATTCAGGTTTTTTTCAAAAAAAGAAAGGAAAAAAAAGAGAGGATGCGCGACGTCAGGGACCATATCTCTACCGGGTGGTTGTCTATTGTGTGAAAAAGTCTGAGATGAATATTAAACAATTTGAGGTTGATGGCGGTGAAAGGCTATATTCCAAAAATAAAATGTTACAGTACCGCACTGTAGAAAATGTAATTAACTCACAGTCCTCCTGGATCCAGCGCCTTTTTTAATCAACGGTGACATCCTGATAAAACCTAATTGTTATTCTAGTGCAACCTGTGATAAACATTCTAGTAGGAGTCTTCCCAAGACTGAAGGAGATCTGCAGGGAGCCCCACAGTCTCATCCACAGTTGGTGGCCCATCCCACAGTTCCATCAATAGTCCACACGTGAGTCCCACCCACAGCTGATTGGTGTTGTGCTCAGTTCTGACAGGAGATAAGGAACAGCTGAGCCAAGGAGTGTTTGCGGTAGGGATGTGCACTGACCCCCCGGATCGGATCGGATAGCGGATCGGAATCGGACCTGGGGGGTCGGATCGGATCGGATCGGATCGGAGGCTGGTCGGATCGGATCGGACCAGATGTCCGATCCGGATCGGACGCCATTTTGAATGCTTTTTCCCATAGCCAAGTATTGTTTTACAAAAACGCCTATAACTTTTTCATTTTTAAAGATAGAAGGATGAAACTTGGGGACATTGTAGACTGGTTAGGGATAGTTATCTGTGAGAAATTTCAGAAAGATTGGTGCATGCGTTTTGTGGCAATTAATTTTTTAATAAATACCCAGGAATGCTTATAACTTTGTCATTTTTAAAGTTACAAACATGAAACTTTGCCACATTGTAGGAGGTACCTTGGGACCTATGTGTGTGAAATTTCAGAAACATAGGTGCTTGCCTTGTGTGGCAATTAATTTTAGAAAAATAGGTAGTAGTGGGGTAAATACAGTTACGCCTCCCATTTTTTTATTTTTTAAGATACAAACAGGAAACTTGGGCACATTACAGGTACCACTTGCCTTGATATGTGAGTGAAATTTCAGAAACATTGGAGCTTTCCTTGTGTGGCAATTAATTTTTGAAACAATGAGGAAAGAAACACCTATAACTTTGTCATTTTTAAAGTTACACACATGAAACTTTGCCACATTGTAGGTGGTACCTTGGGACCCATGTGTATGAAATTTCGGAAACGTAGGTGCTTGCCTTGTGTGGCAATTAATTTTTTAATAAATACCCAGGAATGCCTATAACTTTGTCATTTGTAAAGTTACACACATGAAACTTTGCCACATTGTAGGTGGTACCTTGGGACCTATGTGTGTGAAATTTCAGAAACATAGGTGCTTGCCTTGTGTGGCAATTAATTTTAGAAAAATAGGTAGTAGTGGGGTAAATACAGTTACGCCTCCCATTTTTTTATTTTTTAAGATACAAACAGGAAACTTGGGCACATTACAGGTACCACTTGCCTTGATATGTGAGTGAAATTTCAGAAACATTGGAGCTTTCCTTGTGTGGCAATTAATTTTTGAAACAATGAGGAAAGAAACACCTATAACTTTGTCATTTTTAAAGTTACACACATGAAACTTTGCCACATTGTAGGTGGTACCTTGGGACCCATGTGTATGAAATTTCGGAAACGTAGGTGCTTGCCTTGTGTGGCAATTAATTTTTTAATAAATACCCAGGAATGCCTATAACTTTGTCATTTGTAAAGTTACACACATGAAACTTTGCCACATTGTAGGTGGTACCTTGGGACCTATGTGTGTGAAATTTCAAAAACGTAGGTGCTTGCCTTGTATGGCAATTAATTTTAGAAAAATGGGTAGTAGTGGGGTAAATACAGTTACGCCTCCCATTTTTTTATTTTTTAAGATACAAACAGGAAACATGGGCACATTACAGAGAACACTTCACTTGATAGGTGTGAAATTTCAGACAGCTGGGTCCAGGCATGTGGTGGCAATTAATTTTTGAAACAATGAGGAAAGAAACGCCTATAACTTTTTTATTTTAAAAGTTAGAAGTCTGAACATTGCTCACTTTGTAGATGGGTTAGGGGTAGATATGTGTCAGAAATTTCAGAATGATAGGTCCAGGCATTTGATGGCTATGGAATTTTTAGATTAAATGTTTCAAAAAATGTTCCACAGAGGCCAGGTCTTCCTTTCCTCCCCCTCCCGCTTCCCGCGAAGAAAAGGAAACACTGTCTCGTCTCGATCCCTTTGATCCTTGCTAGTATCCATTACAGGGCTCGTGTCTGCTTGAGTAAAAAAGTGAAAGTAGGAAAGCAGACACGAGCCCTGTAATGGATACTAGCAAGGATCAAAGGGATCGAGACGAGACAGTGTTTCCTTTTCTTCGCGGGAAGCGGGAGGGGGAGGAAAGGAAGACCTGGCCTCTGTGGAACATTTTTTGAAACATTTAATCTAAAAATTCCATAGCCATCAAATGCCTGGACCTATCATTCTGAAATTTCTGACACATATCTACCCCTAACCCATCTACAAAGTGAGCAATGTTCAGACTTCTAACTTTTAAAATAAAAAAGTTATAGGCGTTTCTTTCCTCATTGTTTCAAAAATTAATTGCCACCACATGCCTGGACCCAGCTTTCGGAAATTTTACACACCTATCAAGTGAAGTGTTCCCTGTAATGTGCCCATGTTTCCTGTTTGTATCTTAAAAAATAAAAAAATGGGAGGCGTAACTGTATTTACCCCACTACTACCCATTTTTCTAAAATTAATTGCCATACAAGGCAAGCACCTACGTTTTTGAAATTTAGCACACATAGGTCCCAAGGTACCTCCTACAATGTGGCAAAGTTTCATGTGTGTAACTTTAAAAATGACAAAGTTATAGGCATTCCTGGGTATTTATTAAAAAATTAATTGCCACAAAACGCATGCACCAATCTTTCTGAAATTTCTCACAGATAACTATCCCTAACCAGTCTACAATGTGCCCAAGTTTCCTGTTTGTATCTTCAAAAATAAAAATGTGGGAGGCATAACTGTATTTCTCAGTGGGAAAGTGCAATGCAATGATTCCCTATGGGAAAGTGCAATGCAATGATTCCCTATGGGAAAGTACTGTCCAATGAATCCTTATGGGCAAGTGCTGTCCAATGAATCCCTCATTGTTTCAAAAATTAATTGCCACACCAGGCAAGCACCAATGTTTCTGAAATTTTACACACATATCAAGTGAAGTGTTCCCTGTAATGTGCCCAAGTTTCCTGTTTGTATCTTCAAAACTAAAAAAATGGGAGGCGTAACTGTATTTACCCCACTACTACCCATTTTTCTAAAATTAATTGCCACACAAGGCAAGCACCTATGTTTCTGAAATTTTACACACATAGGTCCCAAGGTACCACCTACAATGTGGCAAAGTTTCATGTGTGTAACTTTAAAAATGACAAAGTTATAGGTGTTTCTTTCCTCATTGTTTCAAAACTTAATTGCCACACAAGGCAAGCTCCAATGTTTCTGAAATTTCACTCACATATCAAGGCAAGTGGTATCTGTAATGTGCCCAAGTTTCCTGTTTGTATCTTAAAAAATAAAAAAATGGGAGGCGTAACTGTATTTACCCCACTACTACCCATTTTTCTAAAATTAATTGCCACACAAGGCAAGCACCTATGTTTCTGAAATTTCACACACATAGGTCCCAAGGTACCTCCTACAATGTGGCAAAGTTTCATGTTTGTAACTTTAAAAATGACAAAGTTATAAGCATTCCTGGGTATTTATTAAAAAATTAATTGCCACAAAACGCATGCACCAATCTTTCTGAAATTTCTCACAGATAACTATCCCTAACCAGTCTACAATGTCCCCAAGTTTCATCCTTCTATCTTTAAAAATGAAAAAGTTATAGGCGTTTTTGTAAAACAATACTTGGCTATGGGAAAAAGCATTCAAAATGGCGTCCGATCCGGATCGGACCTCATCGGATCGGATCGGATCGGATCGGAGGTTGGTCGGATCGGATCGGATCGGATCGGATTTTCCCGATTTTGGGTCGGATCGGATTCGGATCGTGGATCGGATCCGATCCGATGCACACCCCTAGTTTGCGGCATGACATTCCAGAGAAGCTGGCGAAGACCGGCTGGGTGGCGGGCCAGCTGACTCTAATTGCTCATTAATCTCCCTCCCATAAAAGTCTGGCCAGAGCTCAGCCAAGATGCAGAAAACAACATCTGTCTCGGATGCCTGTACCTTGCTCAGTGTTTCTCCGTTCCGTGTGTTTGTTTCAAGCCTGGATTATGACTCTTGGATTGTGACCCGACTACTCTCCTGCATGCTCCTGAAACCTTGGACTTTCCCGGACGTATCCTGACCCTGTGGACCGGCTTCCTGACTACGATTCAACGTCTTGCGATTTCAATACTGTTATCTAGACTTCAAATAGCACTCGGCTTTTGACTGACGGACTGGATTACTGACCTCGGACCTGGACATTCCTAAGTGGCATCCTTGAAAATGACAATTGGGCTCCCTGAACCTCTCCTGTTTGTTCACTGAGACCCTCACTGAGACTCTGTCCTTCCCCTGGCTACCACCACAAGATTGTTCTCTATTACATTCAATGTCCCACTCTTGGCTCCCATCTTTCCTTACAAGATGCATTCCCAGTTGTGGCAAGGGTAGAGTTCCCACTTGCAGGTGTGTCAGCAAGGAGTGCTGCTGGAGGTGATTGAAGGTCATGTGATCTTGTAAGGTGCCATTGGCATCAGAACTCTGGCCCAGTTTAAGATACGTTTGGGGCTCCTGACTGAGCTTCAGGAAGTTGGATGGAGCCTGCAGGTCCTACCAATATTGGTGTTCAAAGGCGGACCCGCATCTCTGCCATGTCTCCGGGTGCTACACCACTCAATCCAGACTCTTGACAAAAAGTTTCCATGAACAAGCAGGAGCTGGATGAAATACCAGTGAGGAAGAGGAGATGCCAGGAGAAGCAAAGAGAACATGAAAGAAGGTGCAAGTGTGCCATCATCGTGGGAACAAAAACTGCACAATTCAGCTCTCAGGTAGGTTTCCTTGGTACAACACTGGATTCTTTTTTCTCCTTCTGTTTGTAAGGCGATGCTCTGCCCATGGTAGACATGCTGTGCCTGTGTGTGTGTGTGTGTGTGTGTGTGTGTGTGTGTGTGCCAAGCCCCTCAATACCTCTCGTTACTTTGCAAGACTCCCAAGATAACATTGAATGCTTTCCCTGCCAATAAGACAGAGGGATCGATAAACATTGTCTGGCCATTGCCAGCCAATATCGCTTCCGTTCTTCACAGCATCGCATGCTGAAGCACCCAGACTGTCAAGATCTCATGCGTGTTCTCCAGGCAGCTGTCAAACACTTCCTGTTTCCTTAACAAGAGACTCTGATCACTAATAAGGGCCCTAAAGGCTTCTCAAAGACCATCCACCTTGGCCTGCCAAAATACATCACATTGTCCTCATGACCTGCATCTGATCCTGGCCAGTGTCAAAAGTCCCAGCAGTACATGTGGACTAGCTGCCTCTTCATCAGCAGTCAAATTCTCCTGCCTGGACCTATCTTTCTGAAATTTCTCCCACATAACTACCTCAAACCCATCTGCAAAGGGGTCTAGTTTCATGTTTCTATCTTTAAAAATCAAAAAGTTATAGGCAGTTTTGTAACACAATACTAGGCTATGGGGGAAATCATTCAAAATGGTGTCCGATTAAAAAAATTGGACGTCCAATTTTCGTATCGTTATCGGATCCGAAGTGATACGACGGACCTCTGATTTTTTCTGATGCGATACTTTACAAAATCCAAAGTTCCGATTCTGATACGATTTCTGCGTCCGTGCACATCCCTAATAGATATATCCCTGTATATTCAGAATAGCTTACTTCTGGGTAAGCCTGCACAGAATTCCAGCATAGCTTTATAGCTTCCCTCCCACTCCATCAATGAAAATGATTTCCTCAGCCTTCAAAATTACCTCAGTCTTATCTCAGTTGACCGTTCCCTGCTACCCCTCCCCCGCTGTCAAAATGCTGACAGGAACACTGGAATTCAAAACACTGGTGTGTACTGGCAGTATTTAGTAGGGATGTGTATCCTATTGTTAAAATGTATGATAACGATACGATAAGGTCGTTATCGTGCATGTGTTTAACGATGACGATACGATAGAAAAACCTACGATAATCATCGGAAATGATCATTTTCGGGCAATTTTATTGTTTTATCGGACTGTCATATAAATATACCTATTACTTCTGTATTTTAAAAGTTAGAGGCTTGAAACCTCAATTTTATATGAATTTTTAAAAGATCATTTCCGTTCTGATAGGTCTGAATGAACGCATGTGGCTAACTGTCATTCTGATCTGTCAGAACTGAAACGATCTTTAATAAATTCATATAAAATTGAGGGTTGGCGGGATCGATCTCAAATTTCAAACACATACTTAGGCATATCCCATAAGCACTGTGACCAAGTTTCAAGCCTCTAACTTTTAAAATACAGAAGGTATAGGCATTTTTTCTTTAAAAATAGGGCTGCAAAAAATATTGTTTTCCCATGATAATTATTGTGAAGACGATATGGTTCACCTACGAGATAAATGAAGACGATAATTTTTTTGGTCCGAAATGATGATAACGATAAACGACGATATTTTTTGGTATGCACACCCCTAGTGTTTAGGCTTCAGAGTGAAACTGAGCATGTCCAACATAACTTTGCCAAAGGTTGCTGTCATAGGGCTTTCATGGGCAGAAAAGCCTTGATCATTTTAAACTGCTGCTCAGAATTCCCAAAACAACCACCACCACCACCACCACCACCACCACCACTACAACGAAAGATACACCTTCACAACAAACCTGAACAAAGTACATTGCTAGTTTCCCCCAGAACTGAAATAAATATATGATATGCCAAGCCGCAGCTTGGATAAAAAGCACAAATGTGTCAATTTTCAGCACTTCTTTAACTTGCTGTATCTATAGCAATACATGTCAGATCAGTTTGACAATTTCCACAATCGTAAACTTCATCAGGTAGATTGTGGATTCCTGGTATCAAAGTTATTAGCTCTACAGATGTCATTTTTATAAGCATATAATGGTGGAACCCTGCCCCCCAATTCACCTTAACGAAAAGGGCAGTCCTATAGCCCTTTAAGCAATCTATCCATCCATCCATCCATCCATCCACCTATCCACATATCAATGAACTCATCTCACATCTTTGGCACTAAAGGGGCTCTCAGAGCTCCCTATAATGACATTAAGCCATGTAAAACCTTTCCTTAGAGGGGAGGGCCTCTGCCCCATCTTGAGGGCAAGGGGGAGGGGCTGCTGGTGTTTCTGGTGACACCATGGGCCTGTGGCATTGTCAACCATTTTGGGGTTTTCCAAGCAGTGTGGGTGGGTGTCCTGAACTGGGTGAATATAGGCTATGGGGTCTGTTCCAGTGATTTGGCAATAGTGCATCTTCCCACCTTGGGCATCACCAGTGCATGAGATTGCTCTGCCCTCGTATGGATGGGTCTGCAATCACGTGAACCCTCACCACATTCTGAGGTACACACAGATTTCCTCTTCAATGAGAACCTGGCCTTCACAACAGCACCATAGCAGCTTTCCAAAATAGCCGCAAAAATCCCCCTAAGCAGTTGTGCACAGAGAGAATTTAGCCAGTGGCCAAGATAGCATCAGGTCTCTTGGCTTTATGCCTTCAAATCTAGTTAAGGCTGTTGGCCTAACACCATGTGCCCTTCCGGAAAGACATTTTGACAGGCAGGTCAACTCTTTCCAGCCTGCGTCATTTGTCATTCATTCAGGGCATTGATGTTTCACTGACAGAGGAAGGGAAGGAAAGAGCCAGGTAGTTTTTGCTTTCCTTACAGCTAATTTCAACTGTCAGGTTCAGCCATTTAAATAACCGTCCAGCTGCAAGCATGAAGCACATACGCTGGGTCTAAAATACTCTACCTAAACAATGAACACAAACACATTTTACTTACTTAGCACCTCTTCGAACTTTACACCTTTAGGTGTACGCATAAGCTTTTTTAAAATTTACATGTATATCTAATATTTACATTTTCTGAGAATAGTCATGTTAGTCTGGGCAGCAAAATCAACAAAAACTCTTATGGCACCTAAAGATTGTTTTGGCATGTGTTATCACACAACCATGTTTTTTGTGAATGGCAACCATTAAGGTAATCATCCCTGTATTTCTTCTTGCATCGCAATTCCTTCTGACAAAACAGTTTATAACCCCACCCACACTCCAGCATGTGTAGACAATTCTGCCAATCTGAGGTTAACAATTCATGCACACGATGAAGTGGACAGTGTCCACAAAAGCTTAGGCCAAAATAAATTCATTAGTCTTCCAAGTGCCACAAGACTCTGCTATGTTTGCTCAATGTGCTTTAGAAAATCTGAACTTCTTCTTGCTGGCATTAATAGTAGGGATGTGCAGGGACCCCCTGGATCAGATCGGGACCGAGATCGGGACCTCCAACGTTGTCCTGGATCGGTTCGGACAAAATCGGACATCCCTCAGATCAGATCGGAACCAATCCCGATCTGAAAATCGGACGTCCGATTTTCGGATCGGCTGCCATTTTTGGTGTTTTCCCCACAGACTTGCATTGGGGGAAAGAAAGCTTTCCCCCAATGCAAGTCTATGTTGAAAACATGGCAGTGCGTGGGTGAGTGGGGGCCTAACTCCCCCCTCCCTGTCCCTCCCCCCTCACTCGCACTCCTTACCTGCCGGGGCTGCCGCTTCCCTCTGGTGCTTCGATCTACTGAGAAACAGGCTTCGCGGCCTGTCCCTCAGTAGCGCACCAAATGATGACATCATCACCTGGCACGCTACTGAGTGACAGGCTGTGAAGCCTGTTTCTCAGTAGATTCGAGCACTGGAGGGAAGCGGCTGCCCCTGCAGGTAAGGAGCACGAGGGGGAGGAGGTCCAATCCTCCAATTTTATCCGAACTGGATCGGGTCCTTCTGGACCGGTTCAGGTGAGATCAGACGATCCAGAAGCCAGGATTGTAATTGGATAATTTTATCTGATTTTGGTTGGATCAGCTTCGGATCGTGGATCGGACCCGATCCAATGCACACCCCTAAGTAATAGACAATACCATGAAAAGTGTCCAGCTTTGTTGTTACTTGCCAGACTGCACCTGCAAGGTGTTTCTAATAATATGAGAGGTTCTAATTGGTGGTGGTGGTGAAGAAACAGAAATTCAACTTTCTGATGCAAACATACTTTAAAGTTGTAGGTGTACACTTCAAAAACATTATTATTATTATTATTATTATTATTATTATTATTATTATTGCACCATCAATACATGAACACCTAAACTGTAACATGTGAAGGGTTCCTGATTAGCTATTATATTACAAGTGTAAGGAATGGCTGCATGTTTAGGATCTCCCACATGGAATAACATAGGACTGCTTGTTACATGTCAGCTTGAGCTATTTTTATAAGCTTTGGAAGTAATTTCTTATGGGCAAAGTGGTTCTTTGCTTCTCTTGTGAAGATAACTCAAGAATCGGGACAACTTCAGATGTGCTCATGATGCCAGCCTCCAGTTTGTCAGGTTGGTGGGGGGGGGGGGCGTGGGAAGGGAGAGAATACTGTTCATTTTGTTGTTCTGCACAAAGAAGCCCCTCTTCGAGGGAAGGAAATCTTGTTCGAGTGCCAAATTGAAGTGCGGAGGCTGACTCACCACCCTAAAATAGGATCGGGAAGTCACTGGCATCCCCACATGTGTGAAAGCAAATGCACCACAGACTTGGTCTGAAGGAAGGAAGGGTGTGCTCAAAAACCCAGCTGAGACTGCAAAACGATTTAGATTTTGACTTCAAATGTGTCAATTTGTCTTCAGCGAAAAAGTCCCAAAATAAATGAATGGGTGTTTGAGTATCGGGCTGCCTCTGTGCCTTCCAGTCCTGTAAAGCAGAAGCAGGGAGTAAAATGAAAGGCCTTTCATTGATTCCACCCAAATCAGTGTGGGGGATGACAGCCAGTGGTCCATCAGGCATGAACTCCCAGAGCATGACAAGACCACGATCACACAGGAGCCCTGGTCTGCCTGCCATCGCAATCCATTGGCTTGGTTCAAGCGTGTGTGTGCAGGGGTATGTAATGGGGTCCTAAATGGGTTGGGGCCATAGCTCTGTGACAGAGCACTGGTTTTGCATGTGGAATGTCTCAGGTTTAACCCCCAGCACCTTGGGTGGGAAGGACACTTCCCTACTGGAGACCCCTGGCTGTCAAAAGTAGTGGGATGGGACCAATGTTTGGCCCTCTCAGAAGAGAGGGGCTTTTCAGTGTTGGCACCCTGGCTCTGGAACTCTCCCCAAGGGGCCTCACCTGCTATTGAACCCGATTGAATGGCCCTGTTCAGAAGACACCTTAAAGCCATGGTTTAAAGTGTCATGTGAACTGGGCCAATTCACTTTCCTGGTCCTTTAAGATGTGATGATTTTGAAGTGCTGTTTTCAACCAGGGTGGTGGTCATTTCTCTGCTGTTCTGTTTTGACGCTGGCATTTGTGGAACAATGTATTGTGGTGGGCTGTGTTTTTAAAAGGTGCAAACTGAGAGGCAATTCTGTAGATGTGTTTTAAATAATTGAAAGATGCCAGCTTTTCGCCCTGGGCTTATGAATTGTTCAACAGATGTTTGACTCGATCAATGACCTGAAGTCCCAGAGGTCTTGAAAGTTCTGACAGGAGACCTTCTGGTCTGGGGACGTGATTTGAACTCGGGATGTCGTAGATCTGAATAAGCTCATATCCTAGACAAGCCCAATGCCCTGGGGGGAGCTGTACCATTTTGGGGAGGGCTCACCATTCAGTGGAAGAATGTGTGCATATTCCACACACGAAGAAGGCCCCAAGTTCCAGCCTCAGCCTCTCTACTTCAAGGACATCTGCTAGTGGGTCCTTTAAAAGACCCTCACATCTGGGCAGAATAGGACAGGGCTATGCTTATAGCACACTTCCCCAACTTGGTGCCCTCCACATGTGTTGGACTACAACTCCCAGGATCCTCTGTGACTGGCTGGGGATTCTGGGAATAGCAGGCCAACACATCTGGGCCCCCCACCAGGTTGGGGAAGGCTGGTTTAACAGAACAGTCTGTCCTCTTCTGACAGGCCTATCCGGATGAATTTTAAATTGTTTTTAATGTTGTATTGTTCTCTTGCTTTTTAAAAATTTTAACTGTTGTGATTTTTATGTTTATATTGTTGCTGTTCCCCGCCTGTGAATTAAATGGGGGTGGAAGGGGGCCTCTTTGACAATAATGCACAGGAGCCTCTTCCTCTTTGTCCACCCACCCACTCAAGTTGACTTATGGGTGGGGGGGAAGCATTTATTTTGT
The DNA here is from genome assembly GCA_029215795.1 of Anniella stebbinsi. Classification (NCBI taxonomy): domain Eukaryota; kingdom Metazoa; phylum Chordata; class Lepidosauria; order Squamata; family Anniellidae; genus Anniella; species Anniella stebbinsi. The sequence continues at coordinate 371,125,657 of JARDYH010000001.1, forward strand.
GCATGCAGGACTCCCACTGCAAGATTCTCACCGTACATCTGACATTTCACTCCTGGCACTTGAATGTGTGGAACCAGCATGCTCTCAGTTGCGCCAGGCAGGCACTGACAGAGAATCCGTGAAATTTATGGCGGTGTCACTTCGAAATGCCCCTCGGAGCAGACATCCCATTGGAAAGCTGGTTTGAAAACAGCAGCAGCTCTAACCATTGGCGCCCACCTGGGCATGCTGGGAAGTGGGCAACTTCCTCGCCCCCAATACCTGATAAAATGGAAGATTGGGCAGATTACCTAAGGTTTATTTATTCTTTGCTCGTTCCTTTGTTTAAAATATTTCTGTACCACCTTCAAGGAAAGTCCTCTCCAAAGTGATTCACAAAGTAAAAAATTAAATCAATAAAGTATAAAATAGAATTAATTAAAACAACCACAGGAACAGACACATAGAGACACACGCCAGCGCAGCTGGTGTGACATTCACATGAAATTCAGACTGCGGTCTGATGCACACTTACTGGGGAGTAAGTCCCCTTGGATTCATTAGGGCTTACTTCTGAGTAGGCATATGAAAGATTCCATTGCCAAAGAACCTATCAATCATTTCTTTATAGGTACAATCATCTTTGGAAACCTGTTGAAAACATAACAGAATAATAAAGATGCTCCTATTCTTTGATCACGGCATTAGTTCCTCTTCCCATGGTGGTTGATGTAAGTGACGGAGGGGCAATCCTCTCCCAGGCTCTTACTCCAGTGTCTAGCACAGATTCCATTTTGGGCTGTCATTTCTCCATCAGGACTATTGTGGCCAAGTATACTAAAACTGGCAACCCTTCAGTATAAGGAGGATAAAGTGGGGCAGGCACATGGATGGCAAACATCACTGCAACACCAAGCGATTGTCTCCACGCTTTAAATAGCCGAGGCAGCTAAGGTGAAATTTTTCATTCTGCCCACTCGCAGAATCAGCTTGGGAACTAATGGTGCATGTGCAGAGTGTTCATCCATCATGTCTGAAGAGCGCCAAGTAGCTCGCACAGATCTAGAACTTGGAAAGAGAGAGTGCCTCGGGTGGGAAGGAATGACCCACAGGCAATGGTTTTGTGTGTCACACAGAGCTCTGTCAGGCAGAAAGCTGATGATTCACCCACCAAATGACAAAAAGGCCACATGGTTAAGTAGAATGGCTCTCGTTGCTGAATATATCCCAGAGCATGCATGAAACAAAACTGTAAAAAGGTGCAATACTATTTCTGTTGCCATAAAAATATATGCTGGTGTTTGAGATCCCAAGAACTTTATGCCGAGAAATACATGCAAGTTTTCAAGTCGTACAGAACACTTGAGCACTTGTTATCCAGCAGAAAGCTGATCAGTCACCAGACATATGACAAAGCATTCTCTGGAATCTGAAACCTCATTTTCTTCCAGCAGAACCCTAAGCTAGTTCAAGCTTCCATGAAACATCTCTTATACAGCCAGCTTCCACTGAAAGTATCTGCATAGCTGGCTGCACAAGTATCCTTGGGGTTTCTGATACGGGCTGCATAGGAAAGCTATTTAATGTGCTTAACATACCAAGAATCTCTACAGGGTTGGAGAGCTATTCTTCTGCTGGTGCGAACTACTTGCCAAGCTTTGAAGTTACACAGCACTCACTTCTAGATAAAATTGTGACGCAACCTCTATCTGGTGATGAACAGTCCATGCCCCCTTTCGACTTGTACTGCTCTCTGAAAACCTGAAAACTATCTGTCTGATGACAGAGAGTTCTGTGCAACTCCGAAGCTGGCATCCACCAATCGACAATCCCAGTTAGCTCAACCAGGCTACCTAATTCGCTGCTTGTCTCCAACGGGGCTTCTTGGAGGGGCTGCAATTCTGATGACAAGTGAGAAAGAAAGAAAATATACTGATAAGCTGCAAGGAGTGTTGTGCAGTCTGAAGGCTGTTATCCTTCTGAGGTAGATGCTTGCCAGGTGGCTGACTACCTGCCTCCAGTATATGGGAAGCTTATGGAGGCCTCATAGGCTCATTGTGCCGGCCATACCATTGGGCTGCACAGGAAAGTGGAGATCAGCCTGTTGGTGTAAGCCAACCTTTTGAGCTACACTGCATTCTTTTGCAACGAAAAACCCCTCAATAGGAAGATTGTGATGAGGAGTTATTGTGATGAGGACTGATGAGGCTTACGACCAGGAGTTCTATGCAGTCTGAAAGTTGGCATTCGCTTGCCACCAACTCAGGCTCACTCAACACATTATCTATCAACCTGGCTGTGTCCCCAAGATGGTGCCCTGTCGAGTTAAACCAACCTGCAGACTTTCAAGTCAAACAGCATCCCTCACTGAGTAAAAGAAGAAAAGAAAAATAAGAAGGTCTTGTTAGACCTCCTGGCTGATGATGAAGAATTCTGTTCATCCTGAAAGCTTGCATCCAATGAAGAGCTAACCAAATTTGGGGGAAAGCAAAATTGGCTGAGTACTTGATTTCCATGGAGGGGCTTCTTGGGAAAAGAAGGGGGGCACAATTGTCTCTTGCGCCTCCCATTCTGATGACATCTGGGGAAGGAGAATCCTTACGTTGCTGTAAAGGTTACAGTGTAAACCCCACAAACCTGACTGGACACTGAATCTGGCACCCGTTGGAGAGCTACCCAAACCGGCAGCGTCTAGTGTTGGCTGTCTTTCTGTTTTGGGGGGCGGGGTGTGTGTGCCTAGTGGAACCCTCCAGCTGAGGCCTCTTGAAAGAGCTTTAAACCTCTCTTGTAGAGGCAGCCTCAGCTGTCCGTGTGGAGGAGTCGGCTGAAAGCTAACACCCGCCAGAGATCGGGGCAAGAGGCTGCGTGGCTGGCTGCCCCCCAGAGGCAAGAGCCGGGGCGCACCTCTTCGCCTTGGGGGCAGTGGGCGGCTGGGGGGCGGCGGCGGAGGGGAGAACAGGAGGAGACCACGTGACCGGAGCGGTGCCGGCCTCCTGACGAGGAGCGCAGTGCTGCCCCAAAGCTGGCACCGGTCAAAGTCGGCGGGCTTGCGACGGAGAGGGACGGGAGGGAGGCGCGGCGGCGGCGGCTTGAGCGCGCTGCCTCCCATTCCGCTGCGCTCCGGCGAGAGGAGGAGGAGGAGGAGCAGCGGCAGAAGCGGGCGAGCGGCGGCGGCGGCGGCGGCGCGCAGTTGACGTCGCCGGCTCGGAGCTGTCTCGGCCGCCTGGCAGGGCCGCCTCGGAGCACGTAGAGCCCAACGTGACCGCGGCGCGCCAGCCCCGCCGCCCCCCTTCCGCGCCTCGCCCAGCCCGCCCGGGCCCGCCGCGGCACCCTCGCCGCCGCCGCCGCCGGGAGCAGCAGCAGCAGCAGCGCAGCCTCCGCCCGCAGGCCAGACCGCGCGCGCGCTCCTGAGTGTGTGTGCGCGGGGGTGGGGGGTGCGCTCCCGCCATGGCTCCGGAGCCCCCCGCCGCCGCCGCCGCCGCCGCCGCGCCGCTTGCCCCGCCGAGCGCGGTCTGAGCGCCCTTGCCGCCGCCTTCCGCCCGGGAGGGGGGCGCCGCCGCCGCCGCCGCCTCCTGCTCGGGAGCCGCGATCGGGCCGTGGCGGACCGGGGCGCCTCCTTCTCCCGGCCCCCGCCGCCCCGCTCCCCGTCGCCTGGATATGTGGCTGCTGCTGCCGCCGCTGCTGCCGCCGCCGCCGAGATGGATTTAGCCTACGGGGCCGTGTGGCTGCTGACGGTGCTGCTCGAAGGCATCTCCGGGCAAGGCGTCTACGGTGAGTGCAGCCGCCCGCGGGTCGCCTCGGGCTCCCCCCGCCGCCCCAGGGAGAAAGAAGCCGTGGCGGTGACCTTGCGGGGAGGAATGAACGACTCCCCCCCCCCCCACTCCCCGGCACCCGCTTGCCTGCCGGTCTCCTGTGGCTCGGACCTTCCGGGGCCAAGCGCGGATTCCCCCCACCCCGCAATCCGTCCCGGAGGCGCCTCCAAGACCCCCCGTCGCCCGGAGGATACTGGAAGCTCTCCCTACCCCCCCTAAAACTTGGGGCTTTGCAAAGGCAGAATCTCTTCCCCCCCCCCCCCCCGGAATCGGCCCCCTTTCTCCCCAGGGAAGGAGGATGCGCTCAGCGGCCGCGGCTCCCTCCTTCCCGGACCATCTCCTTGCAGTTCTCGCCCCCCCCCCCGCCCCCATCTCTCTCGGTTCCTCCACGGACTTTTGCTTCTCTGCGCCACCGTTGCCATGAGCACTGGGGGTGGGGGTGGGGGTCTGGGAGAGCCGAACCAGCCGAGGGAGCCAACTCTGGGGTGGGGGAGGACAGAGAGAGAGAGAGAGAGAGATGCGGGGGCGGGGCGGTGAATTAATGAATGAGTCGAGAGAGAGAGAGAGAGAGAGAGAGAGGAGGCTCAAAGCCCCGACCCTGCTACTCTCTTTCCAGCTGCAAAACCCCCACCCCCCGGCACATCTGCAGCTTGGGGTACTGGCCCCGAGGCCCTTCCTTCCTGCTCCAGGGTCGGGGAGGGGCGGCGCGGCAGGGAGCCCGGAGCGCAGCGGTGCCTGGGCTGGGAAGGCTCGTGCGGGCTGCTTAAATGGCCCCCTCTGTTCCTCTCTCTCCCCCCCCCCCCCGGCTCCCCTTCTCCACGCAGCTGCCTCCATCCCAGCTGCAGAGCTCGCTTGCGCTCCGGGAAGCCTTCTCGCCGGTGACGCCCGGAGCCCCCCTGGGCCGTCTCCTCTTCGCCTCTGGGCTGGTTTGGGTGTCAGGGGGGTGAACCTGGGCCGGGGAGGCAGATCGGAGCCTGCCCGCCCGCCGGCCCGCCGGCCCGCCGCCCCAGAGAGGCTTGCAGGTGCGGGTCGCAGCGCTCGTGCGGATGGGCACGGTTGGTGCATGTGGCTGCAAAGCTGCCTTGCTTGTTAGCAGGGAGAGAGCGAGAGCAGGGAGGTGGCGGCGTGGGAAGGCGGGCTGCCCCCTCCCCCCGCGCCCGGACTCCGGTGAGCAGCGGCAAGAGGCCAGATGAGGCTTGGTTGGGTGGCAAACTTTGTAGCATCTATTCCTGGCATGGCCTCAAGTGTGCGTGTAGACGGGTGTTTTGGAGAGGGAGGGGGTAGGTAGGTAGGTAGGTTGAGCATCCCTGTAGAATACCAAGCAGGGGAGGTTCGGTGTGTGTGTGTGTGTTTGAAGGCTGCTAAAAATAACCCTCTATTAAATCTCCAAACCCCAGCCTGGAGGTGGAAGTAAACTCAGGTTGGCAGCCAGGGGGAGATGGAGTTTAACCCTAGGGAAGCAATGGAGCGACAGGCAGCTTTGCATCCCCCCCCCCCCCCCCGCTTCCTGGGAGGCTGGGCAGGGCAGCAGATGCTCACTGGCTCCCTCGGCCAAAGGATGCCCGGTGTGGCGGTGGGCGCCGTTTGTGTCATACAAACCTCCAGCTGACATGGGCAAAGCGAGGGGGTGGCGGGGGAGGGAAGATTCATTCACTCCCAAGGCAGGCAGGCAGGCGGCCGGCCAAGGCAGCCTTGGCTTCTCTGCGGCAATGGTCCGTGTGTGTGTGTGTGAACATCTTCTCCTTAGAATCAGCTGCATGGATGCTTCCACCTGCTCTGTGCGCGGGCTCCGGGCTCTGCCCTCTGTGCCTCTCCCCAAACCTTTCCCCCTTCAAGTCGCCTCACTGCTGCTGGGGCTTTGCCTTTCCTTCCACATGTCGTCCCATTTCCCTGGCAACAGCCTTCCAGTGCAGTGCGGGGAGTGCCGAGAGGCGAATCCTTCGCCTTCCCTTCGGTTCATGACACATAGAGGGAAGGCGTGGATTTCACACATGTTTGAGGATCTAGGAAGGATGCTGAGATGGGCTCAAGCAGCCATCCCTGGGTCATCCTTTGGTGCTCTAATGGGAGATGATCCATGAGGAGGGACCCCTCGGAATTGCGCCTCTGGTGTGGCGTTCCATGTGATCAAATCGGACGTTAAGTGTGCTTGGTAGCATTCCCACATGCACCAAATCCCTTCATACTGACCCTTAAAAACGTGTGTGTACATAATCCGGTGCGTAAAGTTCTGAGCTAGTTTCACGTGATGGTTTTTGGTGATGAGGAATGCAAGAGATTTTCCCTTTTCATCCCTGAACCGAGACCTTTAGCAGGACGTGGACTCCCTAATTGGTTATATCGCCCGTGTGACGCTCCAACCAACTGTTGATATTGCTGGCTGACTTTGCAGCCCCTGCAGGTCTGAGTTTCTGTGGCAGGCACTGCGATTTGGAACCACAGTTGGCTTAATATATCTTAAAATAATAATAATAATAATAATAATAGCAACTTCTATATTCCTGACATTACAAAAGGTTCTTCGTGGAGCACAGGATGTTCATTCAATCCAACGGCGTGTTCACCAAGACAGCATGCCATGTGTGGGCAGGCAGGAACAGCCAGTCAAACTTGGTTGCTTGAAGGTTTGGGATTCCTCCAGTCAGCCGCTGAAGGATGAGAGATGTTGGTGTAACGCCTTTTTGCCGTTGATTCGTTCGGTGTCAGATGAGCAGCGTTAATGGAAGTGCAAAGATGTGGCAGCCGACACAACTCCCCTCTGGCAGGGCTGTGTGATTCCGCTAACATGCCGAGTTGGCTTGTTGAGGGATTTCCTCTGCCGGATTTGGGTGCATGTGTGTTTCTCGGCTGTAGACTTCTTGTCCTGTTATGTTTGGAGAGAACGTCCAGGATTTGATCATTAATATTCTGACTCTTCTACCTGGACTTGTTGAAAGGTGTGTGTGTGTGTGTGTGTGTGTTTTAAAATGTAGATGTCCTCCTCTGTCCTTAGGTGGATTCTTTGTGTCCATTCCTTTGCCTTGATCATTGTACGTAGGTGGAGTACCTTGGTTTCCTTTTTTCACGGTGGGGGGTTGCGGAGGGGTTATTGAACTGGCGTAAGGGTGGATCTTAGTGGGTTGATGATCTCCCTGCCACCCCCTGATGGTCACACGCGCTGCAGTGGTTGTGTCTGGCCCTTGAATTCCAGCTCACAGTTTGGTGGGCTGGCTAGAGCGTCTGCCCCACTAGCAAGAAGACAATCGTGCCCCACACCTGACAGGGCTGAGAGAGTGTCCAGGTAGGCAGTGGGGAGGAACTGGAGGGTGCCTGGACCTAGATTTCTAACTTCTGCTGTCCTTCTGTACAATGGGAAAGTGGGGCCTATCAGGCACCAGTAAAGCAAAACATAGCTGATACCTGTTTGCTCTAAAAGCAACTTTGTGCTCACAAAAGCTTCCCTAAACAGTTGGAAGCTCCAGGGGGCAGTCTTTTACAGGGCTCGTTTCCTTGTGGGGGGAGAGAGAGAGAGAGAGAGAGAGAGGGACTGGAGACTTATTGTCTTTTGCTATACCTGTCTGCTTAAAAATAAATAAATATACAGGTCAAGCAGTGGGGAGAAAGCAAAGTCATCAACAGGGTTGGCTGCATTAGTCCCCACTCCTGAAGCAAACAACGGTCCCTTGGAGCTCCCCCAGAATTCCTCCCTGGGATACACACATGCAACATCAACAACCTCTTTCGCTGGCTATTGTCCCCAGCTGCCAAACCGTTTCCCACCCCCACCCCCCACCCAAACAGAGGTAGGACGTGCCCCCTAGCCAAGAGCCACCAGTCACCAAGTACCAGCGATGCTCATTTTAAGCAAGCATCTCCTAGCCAGTGAAGGCTGGTGGCTCCGATGTCAGTGGGGTGGTGAATCCGCTCCAGGTTTCAGTCAGGACTGAAACCTGGAGCAGATTCACCACTCCACTGACATCGGAGCCACCAGCCTCCACTGCTCCTCACCATCAGGACCCACGATGGAGTCGTCTTTAGCTATTGGCCAAACAAATGCCTGGAGAAAAGATAATCTCCTTACCAGGCAGACAGATTGTGTAGTTTAAAGGAGACTGAAAGGACATGTGAATCTCATGCCTGCATCTTGTGTCCTCTGGGACCTTTCATCTGTGCTCAGATGGTATTCTGAGGGCTCAGGAAAGCCAGCACATTTTGCAAAGGGGGTGGGGGGGGAAGGAGCATTTTCTTATTTAGGCCTATTCCTCCTCGAGGTGGCGAACCTGTGTGGGCTGTGCCACCTCATTCTGCATGCTGGAGCTTAGATCTGAAGGAATACCTCCATCAAAAACAACAACAACAACAACAACGCACCTTTTGCATAGGCATTGCTCATTTTTGTAGGTGGATGGATGAATTCTTGAAGGGCATTCATTCATGTGAGCCCCCACCTGCAATCTGAGGTGGTACAGCCCAGACACAGCTTTGCCACCTCAATGGGGTCTGGTCTGGTGTCGCCTGCTTGTCCTCCGTAACAGATGTCCTTTTAGGAATCTGGCCACTTCACAGAGAGTTCCTCCACCAGCCCCAACGTCAACGAGAGGTTTCACCGAAAATGATGTTTGGAGCAGGGTTCTCAGAGAAATCGATCGGGGTGGGTGGAGTTTATTCATTTATTTATTAAAACATTTATATCCCGCCCTATATCACAAGGATCTCAGGGTGGTGTACTGATAAAATCATACATATAAAATAGAATAAATATACAATTCTAAAATAAATTAAATCATTAATATATTAAAACCAATGTGAAATGTTAAAACAGTGAAATCCAATTAAACAAGACAGTGTGCAGGCAGGTGGTTTTAGCCATTGGCGGCTTTGTTAAAAAGCCATGTCTTAACCTGGCACTGAAATGAAGCCAGTGTCGGTGCCAGTCGGGCCTCCAGGGGGAGGGCATTCCACAGCCGGGGTGCCACCACAGAGAAGGCCCTCTCCCATGTCCCATCATAGCTTATATCTCGCATTTCTGGGGCATGGAGAAAGGCTCCTCTGACAGATCTCAGGTCTTGATGAGTTTGATGAGTTTTCCTAGGCTCGCCCCCACCCCAGCCTTTTTTCACTGCCTGTTGTGCTGCCCAACCTAATCTGCAGTGAGTTGGCTCAGTTCCTGGATTTTCTGGGAATTTTGCGCACAGGGGGAGAGAGTTCTGCAATTTAAGCAAATTTCTGAGCAATTTTCACAAATTGTGGCTAAATGTGTGCAAATCACACATATTATGACTGAGTTTGTGTAATTTATGAAAATTGTCCAGAGATTTGTGAAAATTGCAGAGCACCCCTCCCCCCCCCCAAATGCGCAAAAAAAGTCCCCAGAGTTCAGGGAACGGCCTGGAGCTTGGCTTGCAGCCACAAAGCTGAACATGCCGCAGAACTCCATCGTGCCGAAAAAGAACCAGGTTCCCCACCGATGGAGATGTATCGTTTAGGCTCCTGCTTAGAGGAAATCCCTGAGCAATTTGTAGGGCAAATAAAATTTCTGATAAGAGTTTGTGAAATATCTTGGACTGGGGAGGCTCAGACCTCCTTATTTGTGTAAAAGGCTTTGGGAACGAGCTTCCCATAAGGCAGCAGCTGCCCAGCTGCTTCGGTTCAAAGACTTTTCTACCTTGCTCTTTCAAAAAGTTCACTACCTGCTCTGTATTGCCATATAGCCTTTAATCTCAGCAAAATGCTGGCTGATGGGTTTTTATTTAAAAATAACATTTACCGATAATCTAAAATCTTGACACAAGTATGACTATTATGATTAATATTTTGCCAGGGCTAAGAAGGCTCAATCAGGGATTTTGCTCTGCAAATAGGTGGAGGGAAGGTAATTAATTTCTGACTCAGAGATGCTTCAGTTCAGCAGGTTTGGGAGCGAATGGCAAATATTCTATATATAATCAATCCACTTCCATCCTGGAAGGAGTTATGAATTCACCCTGTCCAGTGCTACAGGGCTGCATTCAAACTGGGTTTTCTTTAGTTTCTTTAGTTTAGTGCAGACTTTTCCCATCCTGGCATCCTCCAGATGTGCTGGACTTCAACACCCATCATTCCCAGCCAGCATGGCTATTAGCTAATGATGGGAGTTGCAGTCCAACACAAGGCTGATTTTGTATATTTCCATGTCTCCTTGTTCCATTGTGGAACCAGGTAGCCTCCCATCCAAACAGCGACCCGGCCCAAACCTGCTTAGCTTCAGCAGGGTCATTGCATCCCTCCAGACCTGCCGAGGGTTTGGGATTACCCCTCCTATCCTAAGATTTCAGATGAGTGCTCGTTTGCACATCTTGACAGCAAGGACCTGGTGGGGTGACATACAGTGGCATGGTGTTAGTGGTGTATCCAGAGCCATGCGGAAAGTCTACAGTGAAACTTGGATCTTGAACCTTAATCTGGTCCACTTCAGTTCGGAGACCAGGTAGATAAGGAAATGTCTGCAGTTCAAATCTCTCCCTGGCCTGAATTCACTCGGCGGCCTTAAGCCAAGCTACCCTCAGTTCCCATCTGCAACAATGGAGTGTTAATACTGACCTAACTTACAGGGTTGTTGCAAGATGTACTGAGATCATGTGTGTGTGTGTGCTTTGTTCATGCAATATGGCATGATCAGGATGCACTTTGCCCTTCCTTGCTGATGCAAGGGGACAGGGTTGTACCAGAGTCATTGTGAATGACCTCCTCCTGGCGACAGAACCAGCTGGGCTCGGGACGGGGCAGCTGGATGGGCCTGGTGAGGTTATCCAGAAGCGTGACAGACCAGTCATAGCAGCCATGCTGATTGGATGGGGCTCTTCATGCCCTCCTTGGCCTCTTGTAGAAGAAGGGAGGGGGTCACATGTCTATTGACTGGCCAGGTGGAAGATTCACTTGTCCTTTGCTCCTGAGCCCCCTGCCCTTTTTGAACCCTCTGTGTCCCTGACACCCCACCCCATTTCTCCCTCCGGTTTTTGGCCTGGTTGTGATGCAGCCTCTCCAGGACTCAGTCAGGGTCGGCTTCTGAGCCAGTTCCAGGGAAGCAACAGAGAGCAGCAGGTAGCTGGGGGTGGTGGGTAAGAGGGTGTGTGTGGGGCACGGTGTTGTTTAAAACCCAAAGCAGCTCTTGGGAGGCAGCCTCTGGGCCTAGGAACAGGGGAAGCTGCCTCATGCGGAGTCAGCTCCCCGCTCACCCACCGGTCCATCTAGCGCAATGTTCTTGACACTGACTGGCAGCAACGGCTTTGCAGAGTTTCAGGCAGGAACCTTTCCAGTCTTTCCTGGAGATGCTGCCAGGGATCAAACCTGGGGGCTTTCTTCATGCAAAGCAGGGGCTCTAGCACTGTGCCACAGCCCCGCCCTAAGCAGGGAGAGGCTCCTGAATCCCCCCCAAAAAAATCTGGGCATTGTCCAGCTCAAAATCACCCTTCTTTTGCTGCTTATAGAATCATAGAATAGTAGAATTGGAAGGGACCTCTAAGGCCATCGAGTCCAACCCCCTGCTCAGTGCAGGAATCCACCTTAAAGCATCCCTGACAGATGGCTGTCCAGCTGCCTCTTGAAGGCCTCCAATGTGGGAGAGCCCACCACCTCCCTAGGTCATGGGTTCCATTGTCGAACTGCTCTTACAGTCAGGAAGTTTTTCCTGATGTCCAGCCTGAATCTGGTTTCCTGTCACTTGAGCCCATTATTCCACGTCCTGCATTTTGGGATGATCGAGAAGAGATCCTGGTCCTCCTCTGTGTCACAACCTTTCAAGTATTTGAAGAGTGCTTTTCCCACACCAGAGGAAGGGATACTGTTAAGGCACAGGGATCCTCTTATTGTTCTTCTTCTGCATGAAAGAAGAGCTTGCGGAGAGTTATTTTGAACTGAAAAAGCCCGGAGAGAGCGAGAGGGAGGGAGGGAGGGAGGGGGTGCAGCTGAATTTGTTCACTCACCCTCCTTCTGCTCAGATGGAAGATGCTCTGAGATGCTTTTCTCTCCTTTTCTAAACCTGCAGAAGAGAGAATTGCAGAACGCCGAGTCAAGGGTATCTGATGCGTTAGATGCTGCAGGACCTGGGAGAGCTCCTCTGCCGGGACAAAGAGAGGCTTGGTCCGTGAAGTGATCTTTGGAGGGAGTTCTTCCCTCTGGCCAGGCAGTCTTGGGTCAAAGTCAGGCCTGCAGGTAGTGCTGTTGGAGGTGTTTGGAGGCAGGGCCCCCACCCTCAGTTTTTAACTTGGGCTCTCACTTTGGTGAAGGGCCATTCTGTTTAGAGAGCTTCGGCCAGTGGGCAGCATAGAAATGTAATAAATAGATAGATAACATGACTCAGAATCCCATGATTGCCCATCTTCCATGGCAACTGTCAGGATCAGGCCTGTTCTCCCTAGTGTGGGAGAAGGGATTTGGGGGGCTGAATCAAGTGAAGAAGAAGAAGAAGAAGAAGAAGAAGAAGAAGAAGAAGAAGAAGAAGAAGAATTTCAGCCAAGACAGGAAGCAGGGAAGGAAGATTCATCCTTGACTCCTGAAGATATATTGGCTGATCTTCTTCTTCTTCTTCTTCTTCTTCTTCTTCTTCTTCTTCTTCTTCTTCTTCCTCCTCTTCAGATTCTGAGCCTGATTCAGCCCTCCAAATCCCTTCTCCCACCCTAGGGAGAACAGGCCAGATGCTGACACCAATGGATCCTCTGATAGCCCACAGGGAGGATGTCCATCCCAGCAATGGGCTGCCTCCGTCTCTCTCTGTGTGTTAAGGAATTCTCTGGGGACCCTGAGTTGCTGCTGGTCCCTATTGAGCACCTTGGAGAGCTCCTTTAGAGTTATGGTTGCTGTTGGACTCACAGTGCTGGCCCAGGTGGATCATGGGTGCGATCCTCCATGCTTCATTGCAACTGGGAGGTTTGTTGTTGGGGCACAACAATATTTCTGAGGCCTTTTCATGAGGGCCAACATGCAGGGGTGTCAAACCACTTTCAGGCTGAGGGCCAAATTCAAGTTTGCAGGAGCTCTCGGGGGCCACGTTCCAGGGCTGGGCTGGGCTGGGCTGAAGCCAAAGGGGCAGGGCCAAGGCACCTTCCCATTTCTGCTGAAAGTCCTTCCTGCCAGTTTCTAAGCCCTCGGAGAAGCGTTTCAACCTTCTAGAATAGGGAAAAACAAGGCAAAAGCCGAGAAACCAGTGACCAATCAGAGGCCTGGGAAAAGTGATGGGGCCAGGATAAGACTTTCTGTGGAATCCCAGAGGGCCACATTGGGGCCTCATATTTGAGCCAGATTTGGCTCGTGGGCCTGAAGTTCAACACCTCTGTTTTAGTGCCTTGTTACACTAAATGTATTTTCCCACGTATTTTCTAGGGGTCGGTGAACGACCCCTCGGGTTGTCTCACAAACCCTCTAGATTTTGCAGGCATTCTTTGCAAATGCTCCCAAATCCTGGAGGACTTTTGTGAAGACTCACTAGAAATGCAAAATATTTTTAGACTCCTCTCCCCCTTCCTTCCCTCCTTTGCAAGACCCCCCCAACCCCCTCCTTATTATTGGACAAGGGGGCACTGGCGGAAGGAGGGAACCTGGCTTGCTGTCCGGCTGACCAGCTGAGCCCCTGACTAAAGAACTTAAAGTGATGCTCCCGAGCATGCTCAGAAATGTCATTTCCTGTGGGGATCAAGAGATTTGTAGTTTCGCTTGGCAGAGAAAACTACAAATCCCTTGATCCTTGCAGGAAATGACACTTTTGAGCATAGTCAGTAGCAATGGAGACGCAAGTACTTGGTGGCAGGGGGCGGTGGAGAGAGGTCTGTGTGGGGACTGTGCAACTTCCTGCTCTGCAGACTGTGCCGCCTGTGCTGCTGACCACAAGAATCCCTTTGCCACATCAGATGGATGTGGAATAGACGTGCCGTTGAAATGAAACCACAGCGAGAGCAGCAGAATTTGTCAGTAGATCCTGGGCTTTGCTGCTGTGGATTTGGAGGGAGACTCCCAGGGAGGGTTGACTGACTCAGTAATGTGGTGGAAAAGAGTTTGAAACAGCCTCCAAGGGAATTGTGATAGGCAGGAAGGCATCCTGCAGGAAATGGCAGTCTTGCCTCAAAGAGGAGAACAGAAATTAGTACACGCATGCACACACACACACACAAACACACACACACATGCTTCGAAACAAATGTCCATTGACAATAAGGCGAGCAGAAACCGAATTCGAGACACGTATGGGTGAAAATATAAGAATATCAAACATTCCTTTAACCATCTTGGAAGCAGGAGACTGGCCAAGGAGGCAGCTGTATTGTTAGGTGAGAAACTAGTGAAAGGGTTGATAAAGGGGGGACTGCGGAAAAGCTAGGCCAATTGTTTTGCTTTTGCTCATTCTTCACTTCGCTACAGAAGATACCTGTGCCCGAACCAGACTCTTTGGAGAGAGCATCTAAAAAAACTAAGTCAAATAGATGAAATACATGAAATGACAGATTAAAAATTAGCAACTCACTGGGTCCAACTGATTTATAACTGAGAATTCATAAAGAACCAGTGAAGGTTGATGGCTCTGATCTTGGTGGTGCTGTGAATCCATTTTGGGTTTTAGGCAGAACCAACCAGAACTCTAAAGGAGTTACACTTTCCCCAATGAGGATCAGCACCTTGGATAGCTCCTTTAGAGTTCTGTCTGGTTCTGACTTAAACCCAGATTGGATTCACAGCTCCAGCAGGATTGGAGCCACCAACCTCCATTGTACATTGTTCAAATGGAAAATCGTTGCTCTTCCAGCAAAAACATATATGCAGCTTGCTACTAAAATCTGTTTCCTTTCTAGAAGGTAATACAACTTTTTTTTTTAAAAAAAGGCATACAGGAAATCAATTAGTTTAATGTCTCTTTTGTGAAAATAATCACTAGAATTGTGAAGCATGTAGAAGGACAAGCCCTGCAGATGAGGAATCAGCATGGCTTTTGTAGAGGGAAGTCCTATTTGGAGTTCTTAGAGATAAGCATGCAGATGGAGACAGGATTGAGGCAGATGTTTCTTCCTACATGTTTCTGACTAAACGTAACAGTCATGGGGTTAGAAAGTGGATCCTTTAGGGCACAATCCCATGTTTAGACAAGAAAAAAGCCCTACAACTCCCAGAGTTCCCCAGCCACCCATACTGCATACTGGCTGGGGAATTCTGGGAGGTGTAGGATTTCTCTCTCTCTCCAGACATGCATAGGATTTCACCCTTAATGGATTTATTATTGGTTGAAGAACAGGAAGCAATCAATGGATTTAGGGGAGAACTGGAGACCCCCAAGGATGTGTATCAGGACTGATGCTATTTAACTTGATCATGAATTATCTGGAGTCAAAGGAAAACAGCAGGGTCGCATTGTTGATCTCACTAAACCATTGTGAAAATCCAAATAGTTTGTGAAGAGCTTCAAAAGGTTGTCCAAATTCAATGCAAGGGCAATTCAAACAATCAGGAGGCTGATGGACCTTCCCTATGGGAAAACACTAAAAGTGTCTGGGCCTTTTTAGTGTAGAGCAATTTCTAGTCATGGAAGTTCATAAACGTATGGATCATGTGCACCCTGCTTCTGGGATAGCTCCCTTAGAGTTCTAACTGGTTCTAACCCTGTGACTTTGGACCCACCAGCCTCCACTGATGAGGTGTTGAGAGAGACATTTTTCTCCCTCTCTCTCATCATCAGAACCAACTGATGAAACTGGCAGTAAATTCGGGAGAGACTAAAGAAAGTACTTCTTTATATAATGTGTAGTTAAATATATCAGTGTCTACTGGTCAGAGTCGTGGGATACCAGCTGCTGGAGAAAAGCTGTGGGGGAGGGCTTTGGATTTCAGGCTCTGCTGGGGGCATTCCCAGGAGCATCAGACTGACCACTGGGCTATGTGGACCTGCTTCAGCAATTCTACCTAGGAGAAGCAGCCTCAAGCAGGGCCAGTGTCTTGCAAGCATTTTGTGTGTGCCAGTGGCATGCAGTTCAGGAAATGCCCCCTCCCATGATTCTTTGCAACATCACAGAGGGCGCTGGGACTGCCCTGGCTGTACGCAATCTGGCACTTGCATCCCAGCATCCTTTGTGCTCCACTGGGATGCTTCTCTTCGGCTGTTTGGTGAAGTTGGTTGAGAACGTTTCTGCATCTTGGTCTGCTGCAGCCACTAACAGGGCGGGGGGGGGGGGGGGTTGGTTGGTAGAATCTCTTGGGTCCTTTGCGACTCCATGGTTGTGTTGGTAGTATGCATTGAACATGCGAGTGGGTAGCCACTCTTTTCCCTGGGAACCCTGGGAACGGTAGTTCTGTGAAGGAGGCTAGCGATCTCTTGCACCAGTGTCAAATTGTATGTTCCTGGATTCGTGGGGGTTGGGTTGGGGAGAAGAAAGAACCCAGGCAAGGCAGATACAGCACCAATATAAGCTCGTAGGATGGCTGCACCCTCTGTTTTTATTGCCAGGAGAGTTATGCCATGACACCTGTGACAGCTGGACAGCTCCCCACCTCCCATTGATTTTACCTTTTCTCCTTTTCCGTGGGCTCAGAGTCTGTCTCCCAGAGTCTCCCAGAGATCTGGTGGCTGATGGGAGAGCGCTGTAATGCGGACAGTGTTCCACCATTGAGGGATATGTAGCCGTTAAGTAACGCAGAAATAAAAGAAATGGCATTGTGGTTGTTGCTCTGCAGGATTCATGAGGTACTGAGCAATGGCTCACTGGGGTGGATGTTTGTTATGAAAAGACATGGCAGCCTCCGTGCCCCAGCTCCATAATATGTTTGGAGATGTAAGTTTTTATTCTATTAAAAATGATGAAGTGCGCGGCTGGTATTTCCTCGACTTTAGACTGTTTTGCTAGGCTGCGAATACACTCATGCAACTAAGGCTCTGGGCCAGACGCAAGAAGTAGGGCCAGCTTTGATCTTGAAACCAAAGCATAAGGTCATAAGAAGAGACCTGCTAGATCAGACCAAAGGTCCATGTAGTCCAACACTCTGTTCGCACAGTAGCCAACCAGTGGCCCATGGAAACCCACAAGCAGCACATGGGTGCAGCAGCACCCTCCTCCCCACGGTCATCGGCCTCTGATACTGGAGGTAGCATTTCGCCATCAGGAGAAGTAGGCATTGATAGTCTTCTCCTCCAGGAATTTGTCCTGTCCTCTGTTAAAGTTTGTGGAAGTGAATTCCGTATTTTTATCTGTGAACTGTGTGAAGAAGTCTTTCCTTTTACCTGTCCTGAATCCCCCACCAACCCTTCAGAGGTTTGGTGTTATGAGAGACTAAGAAAAATGCCTTCTTCTCCACTTTCTCCACCCCATGCATCGTTCAGTACACCTCTATCCTATCTCCATTTTGCCTCCTTTTTTCCAAGCTAAACAATCCCAGCTGTTGTAGCCTCCCCTCAGAGGGGAGTTACTCCCAACCCTTGATCGTTTTACTTGCCCTATTCTGCACTTACTGCAGCTCTGCAGTGTCCCTTTTTTACACGTGGTGACGGGAACTGTACACAATATTCCAAGTGTGGTCAGTCTTAGATTTGTATACGGGCAGTACGATATTGGCAAGCCAGGGTTTTGCTGGCCTTGACAGGAAGTAGCCAGGGCAGGCAGCTCCCACACTTTAAAATCTGTGCAGTGTCCATGCTTCAAAATCCTTGTAGATTGAGCCGTTACCAGGGCCCTTTGAACGAGAGACTGGAAGAAACTCAGCCCAATCTTCCAACGGCGGCACAGTGTGGCCTCTTCTTTCTTTCTTGTCTCAACTAGCCTTGCAGTTGCCTTCGGCTGAAATTGGTGGATGCCTGATGGACCCCACCATAAAAATAAAAGAAATGACAGAAGGTTGATACACTGCCGTTAGTGTGGAGCATCTGTTCTGAATGCCCCATTCTCGTTGGTACAGTCCATTCACTGCACAGAGAGACTCCAGGTCCAATCTATGGCTTATTCAGTTAAAATAAAAGTTCTCAAGTGGTTAGGTGGGGAAAGACTTCAGTTAATTATAGAGATTCACCCCCAACAGTTTGTCCCACTGGACTAGATTGGTCTGACTCTACATAAGGCAGCTCCTCTTTTTAAGTGTTGCTGATTTGTTATGTGAGGAGTATTGGTACTCTGTTTTTTAAAAAAGAATTTTAATATGGTGTTTTAATCTTTTTAATGTTTTACCCTTATGTTCACTGCTCCAGAACCTGTCTTTGATGTGGAGCCGTATAGAAATGTTGTAAATAAATAAATAATTCTCTTGGTGGGTGAAATGGGGCAACATGCATTAGGAAGACTGATTCAACGAAGGCTATCGTAGGTCCAGAGTATATTGAGTTGCTCAGATAATTACATCACATTACCCATAAGTACCTTCCAACATATTCATCTCTCTCCGTGACCTTTCCATCTTCTGTGTAATGGGGCACTCTTGGGTATCTTTCTTCTTGTAAATTACTTTCACAAGCCAACCTTTATCTTGGATGGGTTTCTTCAAATGGCAGGTAACCTTCATCTTTCATATCACAGCCAACCACACTCAGATTATGCTGATATATGAATGGTGCTTGCTGGTTACTCTGGAAGGTCATGGGGTTGGATGAAAGTAAGGATTAGTGGAATAATTCATGTGGCTCCTGGACCGAGCAAAGAGTTTTAGGTATACTAACTCTTATGAGAGGATAAATCTATTAGTGTGTGAAATGGCGGAGCGTGCCACTGGGCTTTGGCAGATTAGGTTGTGTCATAAAACATGACAGCATCTCCTAATTGTCCTTCCTTGCATAAGGAGAAGGAATTTTGTTCTCCTGCCTTCTTAGTGACTTTCCTCTCTCTCTCTCTCTCTCTCTCTCTCTCTCTCACACACACACACACACACACACACACACACACACACACACCTGATCCCCCAAATCTTGCTTATAATTAAAGGCAGTTTCACTGGTCACGGAGGGCAGAAAGCTGTAGCAGTGGATTTTATGATTTTCTCTGTTTGCTCATATCTCCTGGTCCTCCCCAACCCTTCCTTCCCTTTGGAGTGGGAGTGCCTAAGGCCGTTTCTACACCAGGCTGTTTGCCTGGGATAGCCCCCGGCTGGTCTCTGTGCGCTGATGGTGTGTGTTAAGTACTTCTGAGATTGCCCTCCCTCCCTCTACACCCCTATGGTGTAGAAAGGGCCTAAGTTTCTCAGAACTCCATACACCATATTTGCAACATCTTTGGGCTTCCAGGTTCCCCTCTAAGCAGCGACAAGTCCCCAGGGTAATCTTGACTACCCCGTTTGGTAATCTTGAAGCCATAAACAAGTTGGTCTAATAACAGCATCGGAAGCTCTTCTCTAAGGTCTCAGAGGAAACACAAGAGCTGTGCTGGATTAGACCAAAGACCTGTCTAGTCTCATATACTGTGTGCCAACCAGTGGCTGACCAGATGCCTCTGGGAATAGATAGATCTTTTCTAGGTCTGGAGACTGAGGTCCTTTTAATGGGAGATGCAATCCATCTCTTGACTCTTCCTCCTCTGTTTTGTAGCCATGCCAATTTTAACACTGCTGATCAATGGATTTCTCTTTCTCTCCTCACCCCCCCCCATCTAATCTTGTAAAGGACGAAGGAATCACACACCAAAGTTCCAAACCTAAAACTTGCTTCAAGTTCCAAGGGAGGGAGGGAGGGAGAGCAGCAAGGTGCCTGCATTACACCGAAGATTAACGTTTCCTCCTTCTGATCCTGCCTCCGGTGTTTTTGCCTGTGCTGAAAGCAAATACTCCAAATGGTTATTTGGAGAAGAGAATAATAACGGTTATTTGCTGTAGAGAAGAATAAAAAATAATGTTGTGAGAAATGAGCAACAGACTCGCATTGCTTTCTTTTCTCCACGGTTAAGTTTTAAAGGTTGCAGCTCCCTGCTTGTGATGGAGAATGTGCTTTTTTCCAGCTTACAGGTCTACGGTGTTATTGAATTCACAGTTGTAAGAATCAGTGGGCTGATTGTCCCTTGTAATGTTTGCTAGTGCACAGAGCCATTTCCCAGCTCCCTCTTTGCTTCCCCCCCTCATTCACAAGTCATGGGGGCCACTGACCCAAGGAGGGGCTAGGAGCTAGGAAAGCAGCCTCAGAAGACATGACGTAGAAGCGGACAATTGCTATGAATCCCAGAGGGGGGGGCCCTAGCAGTGTTGGAGCCCACCTCTCAGGTCGTACGTGACAACACCTGACGGTGAGCTTGGGGATTTGGTGTAAAGAGAGGATGGCGATTGTTATACTGTAAACTAGTACAATGATTATTTCTGTGACAGATACGTTTGCACGCACGTGTTCCGGAAGGGCTTTTGTATTGCAAGACTGTGTGCATCATGTTCTGTGCATCATGTTCTGTACCCCCTGTGGAATCCTTGCCAATAACACCCTGGGACTCTTAGGTGTGGAGGGCAAATTTTGCCCTAATGGCAACAATTCACTGCTTGATTTCTGCTCTTCCCACACAGGAAAGAATAGCAACCGCTTCCTGGCTTAGGGAGCACCACAGGGTGGACGCTATATCCGTGTCCGATTACGGGGGCCACTGTCTCCTGGGCAGGATCGACACTACTGCTTTAAACGGTTTATAACAGTAGCGACAACTGTTGGGAGATTAGGACTCACTCCAGATACAGTTTTCAAAATGTTTTCAAAGGGTCATATCCTGCTTGGTGTAGATCTGTCTCTTGGTCTCTTCGGAGTGTGTCAGACAGGTTGTTGTTGTTGTTATCATTGTATAGAATATTATTTCTACCCCACCATTTACATATCCCAGCCTTCCCCATCCTGGGGCCCTCTGCATGCTGTGGACTGGGACTGTTGGCCATGTCGGCTGGAGCTGATGGCACCTGAAGCCCCAACGTCTGGAGTGTGCCAGCTGGGGAAGGCTGGCATGCATGGTGCTCCATGGTGCTTCACAAGCAAAAAGAGGCCTCTGCCCACCAAGGGGCTTACAGTCTAAATGCTGACCATGGGGAAGACAGCAGAGGAAGGGTGGGCGGGTGGGGGAGTGCTAAGGCCAGGAAGGGAGGTGAGCAGATGCAGTTGCCCCTATTTTCCATGGTTGCACCTGCTGGACTGAGAACTGAGTGGTACCCAAGAATAGGCGAATCAGCAGGACTGGAGCTCCCTGAAGTTCTCCGAATCCCATTCTGAAGCTTGTTCCAACTCAAGCCCCTATCAGATTGTCCACATGCTAACATAATCCTCAGAAGCCTTCTGGTGGATGTCCCTGCTGCCTTCAGTAGTTGGGTGGGCAGAGAGAGAGAGGAGGGAGAGGGGAAAGAGAGGGGGGACCCTCTTAGTTGTGGTACCTGAGCTTTGTTTGGGATGCCTTCCTCAGAGAGACTCACCTGAGGCCTTCTCTTTATGTCTATTTTTTCAGGCCCTTTAAACTGGGGCAGATTCGATTACATATTATTTGGCTGCCGTATATATACGCTTTGCTGCTTTTATGTCGTATGTTTGTATTTCTCTGTTTTGTTATTTTATTGGGGTTTTGTTTGGTGGGGGAGGGGGTTTTATACTGCCTTTTGTGTGAGCGATCACTCCTGGGAAGTAGCGATGCTGACGGACAGGATATAAATCTTAAAATAAACCAACCAGCAGCTTCGCTGAAAAGGTACGTTTGGGGATGGGAGAAAGGATGCAACTCTTCCGTTAGGACTTGGGATCAGTCTGTGTTTAAAGGTTTGCTTGTTTATATATATATAAAAAAAAGAGATTCCCCCTCCCAGCCATCCGAGAACACAGACCTTTCCTGGTTCCGAGGGGAGTTGCTGTATTGACAGGCCTTCACCTTATAATTAAATGGAATCTGTTCCTGGCTTGAGCTTTCCTGTGCTGGAGAGAGGCCTGCCTTTGCCTCAGACCTTACTGATTTCCAGGTGGAGCTTGCATATATATCACTGGAGCCGGCAGGAGCCAGAGTGATGCACCAATGCAACACATCATTGGCGCAAACGCTGCTGCTGCTGCCGCTGCTGCCGCCATTTCCCCTGCCTAGGGCAAGTCCCTGGAGATGGCATTAATTAAACACACAAAGGCATTAAATGAGCATTAAGGGGCCTGATTTAGAGTGGTACAACCCAGGCGTGATTCTAAATGAGAAAATGCTACACACTCTCTTCTGTACCTGATGGGAGTGGAGAGACTGTCCCATGATACCTTTGTTAGCAGAGAGCTTAAATGGTGAGGACTAGGATATTTGAAAGCTGCTGCAGAAAGCAACTGAGAGATGCGACAGAGTTTCTCAGGCCCTTTCCACTGTGAAACCTTAGTCAATTAACCGTAAGACTTAAAATGTTGTTGCTTCTAAGGTAGCTGGATGGCTTTTTGTTTTAGAACAAAATTTAGAATTTTGTGGCCTGGTTAATCAACACTTTCTTTTCAGTTGATTGAAAGGCTTTTAATTGATTAATCAAATTGCTTTATCAGCTAAATGCAACATGTCAAAAACAAAATAAATGCAGCGATGTGGTATCTGTTGGGATTATGTAATAATGATGCCTCCTGTTAGAAAGGTAATTAGCAGAGCGGAAAAAAAACAAAAGGGCAAAACAGAATGAGAATTTCCCAGTCCCACGTGCACACAGGCTGTCCTCTTCACTAGGGTGACCCTATGGAAAGGAGGACTGGGCTCCTGTCTCTTTAACAGTTGTATTGAAAAGGGAATTTCAGCAGGTGGGATTTTTATGCATGCAGCACCAGGTGAAATTCCCTCTTCCAGGACAGTTAAAGTTGCAGGAGCCCTGCCCTGTTTTGTATCTGGTGACTCTAGTATAGTTCCTGCAGCTTTAACTGTCGTGATGAAGAGGGAATTTCACCAACTGATGCATGCATACAAATGACACCTGGTGAAATTTCCTTTTCAAAACAACCGTTAAAGATACAGGAGCCCTGCCCTCCTTTTCATATGGTCACCCTATTCTTCACTAAAGGAAAGGATTGTATATGCAGGATTCTTGCATATACAATGCAGGTAAAGCACAGAGCTTCAAAAGAGGTTGTTTGGTCCATTTTGTGTTCCATTGCACAGCCAAGGGAGCAAGAGAGAGCAAACACCTGCTTCCAGCTATGCAGGATGTCAGAGGGGGGGAGGGGAGAAGGGGAGGAGCAAAAGGTTGAAACCGCAGGAAACCACATGGTAAGCTGTAGAGATCCTAAGGGTAGCTACGGCCAAAATCCCCATGAATCAACTAACTGCATCACTGCCCCCCTTCCAGTAATTTGCAGATGGGGTTGTGATATTACCAACAGTAACTTGCGACGGTATTTCTATGCGCATTTGGCTAGTCAGTGGTGCTCTCCCATGTGCTGAAGAGCAGCTTACCACCCCCTGGATATCTGCCCAAGTGGTCACATTTTCTTCACCACTTGAAAGGATACAGTAGGAACAGCTGGCTTATCCCGTGGTTGCTTTCATAGACCCTCCTGAGGAGTCTTCTGCTGAGGAAGAACCTGACATGCCTGAGGCAGTGTTACTGCAGGAGAGAGAACATGCAGCTGAGGAGGATGCAGGCCCCTCAGGACAGCTGCGTGAAGACCATCCTCCTCCTCCTCCAGTCTCTGATGGTGCAGATTCGGAGCCAGAAGCATGTCATCCACCCAGCCCTCAGGAAAGACAGCAACTGAAGCACAGAGAACAAGTTCGGCCTGCGAGGAAAACTCCTCAACCACAGGCCAGAAACTCAGCTCTCTGAATGCTGCCCTTATATAGCAGGTGGAGATGGAAGGTTCCTTAACAAGCCACAGCTGGAGCTGGGTGGGACCAGGCTAAGGCTCTGAATAAAAGGACGCTTGGAAGAGGCATTCAGCATTGGCAAACAACTGTTGTGATGTTGCTGGTTTTGCTATCTATGCCATGTTTCCTGTGACCTTGGGCTTTATTGTGACTGGACTTTGAAGCGGACTTCAGAACTGTGACTTTGGGCTCAGGTTTTGGACTTTGACACTGCGTCTCTGTGCTGGGACTCTGTGCTGTTACTCCTGGCAGCTAGGAGCTCTGCTGTTGGCCATCTTCCCAGACAGACGTGATAAGACTCCGTATCCGAAAACACAACAGTTGCAAGCACATGGTGTAAAGTTCTCACTCAGAAAATGGTTGATTGAGTCTATGATCAGATGCATAAAGCCCAGATACTGTCCTGCTTTCTCTGTGCTTCTGTGAAGGAGGGAGCTGTCTCAGTCTCTTACCACACAGTGTCCAGAAGACACCTTAAACCATGGTGAATGAAGACTGGGGTTCTTGTGCTTTCAGTTGTTAGTCAGATGGAGTGGGAAAGAGTTACTCATGGCACACCTAATGCACCTTTTTCCTGTTATCACTAGCTGCCATTTTTCCTTAGAAGGGAAAATTAGCCACTAGAGATAACCAGCCTTGAATGGGTGTATTTGAGATTCACCAGATAAAGAGAGAATACTATGGCTTTAAAGGACAGACCCCAGTCAGGGATAGATTTATGAATCCTGCTGAGTGTTTTGGGCATCAAGAATTAATTTATGTGGGTTGTAGTCCCTGAAATTTCTCTCAAGCTAAATACAACAGAATAGGCTGACCATATGAAAAGGAGGTCAGGGCTCATGTAACTTTAACAGTTGTAGAGAAAAGGGAATTTCAGCCAGTGTCATTTGTATGCAATTAGTTCCTGGTGAAATTCCCTCTTCATCACAACTGTTAAAGTTGCAGAGGCCCTGCCTTCTTTTGTATATGGTCACTCTAGTATAGTACCTGTAACTTTAACTGTTGTGATGAAGAGGGAATTTCACCAGGAACTAATTGCATACAAATGACACTGGCTGAAATTCCCTTTTCTCTACAACTGTTAAAGTTACATGAGCCCTGACCTCCTTTTCATATGGTCAGCCTATGCGTGTGTGTTCTGAGATGACTGTGAGTAATGGAAAGTATTCTTAGAAGTGACGGATGGCTGCCACGGATGAATTGGTCAAGTGCCGGAAGCAGCATGTAGCTTAGCAGAAACACTTTCACCTGGGTGTTGCTGGTGTCAGTGGAAGATGCGGTTCCATTGAAAGAAATAGAACAGTGGTACGACTACCTCTAAAACTTAAGCTAAGGTCATCCTCAAAAGACTTATAAAAGCAAGAGGTAGATCTGGTTGCCCAGGCCTTCTGGGACTGGGGTGAGGGGTAGGATCTCGGGCTTTCCAGCTTCCGGGATCGTCCCCCAGGTTCCAATGCCAGTGCATCATCCCGGAAGTGAAGCAGGACATTCTGGCATGGCGTGGTTTTTTTTTTTTTTTTTTAAGAAGTAGATGTTTGCACGATTGTGCAGGCGCAACGTTGCGGCAAAAGTTTTTTTTTTAAAAAACACCCTGGGAACTCGGCTCTGAAAACCGCTGAGAGCTATCCTAGGGATGGCAAAAATGCTCCCCCCTCACGCCCGATGGGCACAGACTCCCCCCGCGGGGCTCCGTGCCCATTTGGTGATCCCCGCTACTCGCAGGAGGGACAACGCTAGGAGCACGCCACACTGCCCACGGACCTCGGGGTTGTCCCAGGACGGCAGGAAAAACTACGAAAATTCTAGACCCAGTTACCTTGGGATAATTGAGAGCTCATCCCTGGTTGACCCTGGGATCACACTTCCAAATTGCACACGGTAATGATTCCCCTCTATTCGGCACCAGTTAGGCCCCATCTTGAGTATTGCATCCAGTTCTGGGCACCACACTTCAAGAAGGATGCAGACAATCTGGAGCGTGTTCAGAGGAGGGCAACGAGGTTGATTAGGGGTCTGGAAACAAAGCCCTATGAGGAGAGATTAAAAGAACTAGGCATGTTTAGCCTGGAGAAGAGAAGATTGAGGGGAGACATGATAGCACTCTTCAAATACTTGAAAGGTTGTCACACAAAAGAGGGCCAGGATCTCTTCTCAATCAACCCAGAGTGCAGGACACGGAATAATGGGCTCAAGTTACAGGAAGCCAGATTCCGGCTGTTAGAGCAGTACAACAATGGAACTAATTACCTAGGGAGGTGGTGGGCTCTCCCACATTGGAGGCCTTCAAGAGACAGCTGGACAACCATCTGTCAGGGATGCTTCAAGGTGGATTCCTGCATTGAGCAGGGGGTTGGACTCGATGGCTTTAGAGGCCCCTTCCAACTCTATTATTCTATGATTCTATGATTCTATGATTTGGATGCACAGGGATGGTCTCCAGCCGACCCCGGGATAACTGGCTGGTGTAGACACAGCCTAAGAGAGCTTTGGCTATGGGGCGGTATATAAATGGAATAAAATAAATAAATAAATAAGAGAACAGGACGCCTACCCAACATGATGACCTAAGCTCTGCAAACCATACTTGCCAGACAGGTAACTATAAGACTTCAATGAAGACTGATGTTTTTGGTTGAAAGGATTAGAACTTTAATTTTACTGAGGAATATGCTGGCCATGATTTCTATTATACTTCTATTCGTCTTAACTGCATTGTATGTATTAATGTGTTTTCCTTGTTCCATAATTTCATTGATTTGTTGTTCTCTGATACTGATTGAGCAATAAATATATATTCTGGGCTGACCATATGAAAAGGAGGACAGGGCTCATGTAACTTTAACAGTTGTAGAGAAAAGGGAATTTTACCAGGAACTAATTGCATACAAATGACACTGGCTGAAATTCCCTTTTCTCTACAACTGTTAAAGTTACATGAGCCCTGACCCTCCTTTTCATATGGTCAGCCTACACACACAGAACTTGGCACATCTGTGACTGATCACTTACAGTCAGCATATACAGATCATTAGGAGTAGCACTCCTATGGAATACAGTGAATTCTCATCTGCCGTGCACCGTTGCGTTCGTACCGTGTGACAAGTAGACTTACCTGACCCAGTAAGGCAGTTCTTGTATTGTCCTCGTCACACCAGCCTGCCTGCCAATCCAGCTCCTCCTGCTGCTCGTACATCATTCCCAGGTTCTTGTTTGAGGGGAGGAAGGGTTTCTGGATCCTTCCCTCATCTCTAGCAGCTAATTTTCGCTCAGAGCAGCTCCACAAAGGAAGCAATAGCAACTCTGGAAGTTCACGCGAAAAAGGCAACACATGAGAACCATTTTTGCCTGTCTTTTAGCACCTCAGTGGTACCTGCTTTTCAGGGAAGCCTTACCTGTGACACCTTAATTAGGAAAGAAGCCCCGTGCTGCATGACTGCCAGCTCTTTAAACGAATGCTGCTAATGAGCGTTGAAATAGTGGTCCCGTCTTAGCTTTTAATAGCACATTGTGAACAAAATTGCTCAGCAGAAGCCCCAGTGAGTTGAAGTGCTTTAACTGTATATATTTTCAAGGGAAATCAGATTTGAGATGTCACTTCCTCCCCCTCCTCCCCGCCCAGCCCCCGGTCTCTATAACATTAGAACAGAGAGAATCAAATTGGGATTATTTTAAGGAACATTGTTCTTCCCTCCGGAGTGCAACGGGATCTGATTCTGAAACTCTGGAGATTTCATGTTTAAAATAAGCATCCTCTTACGCAAGTTCTAAATAAAGATTTCGAACAAGGAGTTGCAGAGGAATCATTCCAGCTGAAAAATGAAATCCAGAAAACCATGCTCCCAGAGGATGTAGAAATGCTGTGCATGATGGAATAAAAGTCTTATGATGTACCGGGTATCATGTAGCTTGATTGGATGTAACTACTAATACCTGTCTATCTTTTTTTTTTGTTCTTGTTGTTGTCTAGGGCAGAGATAGGCAGTGTATTGCCCTCGAATTGTTTTGGACTCTAATCCCAACTGTCCGGGATTATGCCAGTTGCAATCCAAAGCATATGGAGGGTACCAGGTTGCCAACCCCTGGTCTGGGGTGAGGGTGAAATAATCTCCTTCTCTTTTTTAACATTTTTAAGCCAATATTATGCTTTGTCCTGATTTCCTAATGAATCTTATTTTAGTAACCTCTGGAAACGTTCTACTCTGAACATGCGGCTGGACCACTGCCATCTTTTAGGCTACTGCTCAAAGTGCTTTCATAAACGGGGCTCTTGGTTCCGGCAGGGAACGGCGTTTGGGGGACGACAATTGGAAACGGTCTTGGGATGAAGTTGAGGCAAAGACCGAACCTAATGTGACCTTATGGAAAGGAGGACGGGGCGTCTGTATTTTTAACAGTTCTGTGGAAAAGGGAATTTCAGCAGGTGTGATCTGTATGCATGCAGCACCTGGTGAAATTCCCTCTTCATTACTACAGTTAAAGCTGCAGGAGCCCTGCCCTCTTTTGTATCTGGTCACTCTAGTGTAGCTCCTGCAGTTTTAACTGTTGTGATGTAGAGGGAATTTCACCAGGTGCTGCATGCCTGCAAATGACCCCTGCTGAAATTCCCTTTGCTAGGCAACGGTTAAAGATACAGGAGCCCTGTCCTCCTTTCCATAAGGTCACCCTACCCGAACCGCATCGTCTGAAGGGGAAAGAATCCATTCACAACAGGCGTGAGAGATGCACCGGCCACTGGAATGCGTTCCTTTGTGGAAAAGAAGGCTTTACAAGTCATCCGTTCTATGATAACATTGTCGCTGGGTTATGAAGGTGAATGTGTGAATGTAACCTGAGGCCCCCGACCCCCACCACCACCGAGAGAGTTAAGAGAAAAATCTTGCTGACAGCAGCCTTAAGAGTTCTCCCAGCAGTTCCTCTGTGGTTACTTCTTAAAACAGGGGTGGAGAAGCCCCTGCTTGGGGTCTCTTCATCTGGCCGGTAAGATCAATAATAACAGAGATTGGAGGTCAGAGGGCACTTACAGGCAATTAATTTTTACATACCCTGTAAAGAATTGGGGTGTGCGCTGGAAGCACGATCCACCCTTTTTGCAGGTGTGGGATCTGTTGCATTGGGCCTTTCTCCTGAGTAGATGTGCAGAGAACTGGGATGGGTTTTCTATGCTTGGTGGGGAAAATGTCCAAATAGGTAAACCTTATACACCACGTTGTTTCCTCTGCCCTTGGCTCCATTGTGGGCTCTTGGTCCCGGCCCCTGATGGAATGCAGCCCCAGAGACCTTTCCTAAATTGGAATTCGGCCTCTGGGTTGGAAAAGGTTTGACATTCCTTTCTGAAGGGGGTGGTGGTGTAAAGAGCTGCCTTTTATTGGAGCTTCTCAGTTCATAAACCAATTTCAGAGTTCTACTGTACCATTTTTGTTATGGGAAAGGTGAATCTCTAAAGCACATCATCTGTGTTGCTTCTGCTGAAGGCTCATGACAATCTTCTCTCCTTACTTTCCTTCATCATCTCTGTGTGCATGGCTCCCCCCCCCCCCCCCCCAAGAGATGGTACATCACGAGAATGATGGATGCTTTGCCACACTGGTAGATGTTGCCCAGTAAATGAAAGGGGAGGGACAGCCGGAGAGAGTTCATCTCATAACCTTCTCTGATGAGCCTGTGGCTTTCTTACATTAAGTACGGAGTGCTTGGGGGTGGGGGAAGAAACGGTATGATGGAGATGATGGGAATTGAAGCAAGTGAAGGAGTTTTTTTTAGCTTGTTTCATCTTCCTGCAAAACAGTTCTAGCCCACAAAAACTTCTTAATAGCCCACTGCACAGGCACATTGGTATAAGTAATTTCTGGCTCAACCTTAACCTGAAAAAATGACCCATTTTCATCCGGTTTGCATGAATTTCCACAGCTGCTCATCTGCAGGTGATTCTTTCTCGCCCTAGGTGAGCAGCTTTTTACACATCTACTCTTATCAGAAAAGAACAAAGCTGGGCAAATTAAGCAGTGAGGGCAAAGTTGTCGAAAGACTTGATGCAAGAGACCATTCTATTATGGCATGGTTGCTGTTGTCTCTGGCCTGGTACACCAAAGCAACGGTCATGGCAGTTTGGAGAAACTACTCTTCTCTCTTCAAGGACCATAGGCAGGGTACATGGGATGTTATTGTTGCAACTGTCCTGAGAGGTAATGTAGTCTGGCCTTCCCCAAGCTGGTGCCCTCCAGATGTGTTGGACTACAACCCCCAGCATGTTGGCAGGACATGCTGGGCTTTTTAGTCCAACGTCTCTGAAGGGAAGTCTGATTTATCCTAAGATAAATTCAAGGCTGAGTGGGATCTGGACCCAGGTCTCGGTGGCCCCAATCCAACAAATCTACCACCCCTCCACATGGGACCTCTGTATTGCCATGCCCTGAGGTCCATTGTTGCGTCATTAGAATCAGGGACAACTTTACCTTATGTTATAGAACGCGAGGGATGATATTCAGATTCTGAATGTGCTCTTTAGTGGACATGGACTCTTCTCACTCTAATCATTCAGCTGTAACCAATTAATTTATTTACTTTGGAATTCCCTGCAAACCCACTTCTTTCTTTCTTGTGCTTTCTGTTGCTCAACGGAACAGATTCTTTCAAGAGGGCATTATCTGCATACCGCAGGCATTAAAGGTGCCATCCAGCCTTTGCATTTTCATTCCGCCTTGGGAAAGCTTTGCTGTCGAGGGAAGATAATAGTTGTTGTGTTAGTTTAGCAAAGATCCATTCTGACTAACTGTGATTGAATGCTAAAATTGCAACACAAAACCAATCTAATTATTACACTTAACGATCGGTGTCGGAGCTTATGTTCCGCACTGCAAAATCACCAAAGCTGCTCTTCCCTTGAAATGGAAGTGTGGTGTAATGAAGCTGCTTTGGCTTTGATGTTGCTGCTATGATGCGTTTTGGCCCGCTGTCGCATCTCTTGCGTGTTCTGGGAAATCTCAAGGGAGGATTCACTTTTCCACCTAGCATACAGAATTTCCAAGGTATTTCTGATGATCACGATCAGAAAAGCGTGACACCTGTCTGTCTGTTCCCCAGAGTTTCCCTTCATCTGTGCTATCCAGAAAAATCAACAGATCTCCTAGTGTTTAAGAATGAGGGACATTCATTGGATGTGCGCTGAAATTCATCCACCTGTGGAGGCTTTCCTTTAAGTGGAATGAGCAGTTGAGTGTACCTTGACATGGGCATCTGAAGGCAGATCTAAATAAAAGTTCTTCTACTCCATTGCTTTTAGTAAGATCATAATATAAGAACTGTGCTGGATCAGAACAAGGGTCCATCTAGTTCAGCACTCTTATCCCACAGTGTCCAACCAGTTGTCAGCCAGGGACCCACAAGCAGGACACATTGCAACAGCACCATCCCACCCATGTTCCCCAGCAACTGGTGTACATAGGCTTACTGATACTGGAGGTAGCACATAGACATCAGGACTAGTAGCCATTGCTAGCCTTCTCCTTCAGGAATTTATCCAACCCCCTTTTAAAGCCATCCAAATTGGTGGCCAACACCACATCTTGTGGCAGTGAATTCCATAGTTTAACTCTGCGCTGTGGGAAGCAGTCCTTCCTTTTATTTGTCCTGAATCTCCCACCAATCAGCTTCATGGGAAGACCCCATTGGGTTCTAGTATTTTGAGAGAGGGAGAAAAATGTCTTCCTATCCACTTTCTCCACACCAGGCATGATTTTGTACTCCTCTATCATATCTCCCCTTACTCACCTTTCCTCTATGTTAAACCATCCCGGTTGTAACTTTCCCTTACAGGGAAGCTGCTCCAGCTCCTTGATGGGTGCTTAACTTTTTTGTCTGCTGAGGCTTCATCACAGTCGCTGGGACACTTCGTCACTGGGGCTCTTCACCCTCGGAGACTTCTCTCTGCTTCGGTGGTGGACTCCATCCCAGTCAAGGCAGAGCACCTACATTGCGGGCAGAAGGCCCCAGTTTCACCCCCTGTCACCTCCTGTTAATAAGATGAGGCAGCAGCCTCTCTGCCTCAGAGCTTGGAGAGCTTCTATTAGTCATTCGAGACGATACTGGGCTGGGTGGCCCGGTAGGCTGACCTGGCGTGAGGAGCCTATACATGCTTGCGAATCCCAAGCCCACCGTTCGGCACATCATTTATTAGGATTAAGTGAGTGCCGCAGAAGATGCTCATGCTTTCGAGTTCCACAAAACTCTCCGTTGGACTACAGTACAGTGTCTGTCCCCTGGCCCCAGCGTGTCCTTCCTTCCTTTCTTTGATTTCCCCGCCTTTCCACCAAATAGTGGCACCTAAGGCAGCTGGCAGGCATAATTTCAAATTGATTAAAACCATGCAATGCCATACAACTCTAACAATTACAGAAGAAAAAGAAGAAAAACAGCCCCGAACCCAATAGATCCACTTATGGGCCAAAGGCCTCCTTGGACAACGTGGGTTTTGCTGGCCGATGGGAGGAGAGCAGAGAGGGAGCAGACTGTAGGAAAGGAAGACTACTCGGGGTCGTTCAATGGAGCTGATTGGCAGGATCTACAGGAGAGACGAAAGGAGAAGCCGCACGCTGTGTATGGTTCACCGGTGGGATTTGTTGCCACACGATGTGCTGACTGAGGGCCACAGGCTAAATAACTTCAAAAGAGGATTGGGCAAAGAGTGAGACTACCAGTCCTAAAGACCATGTGCTCATCCTCCAGGCTCAAAGTCAACCCTATTTCCTGAGGGGAAACAGTGGGAGAAGCGGGCTATTGCCTTCATGGCCTGCTTGTGGATTGCCCACTGGGAAATCTGGTTGGCCACTGTGGGGAGGGTGCCCATATGGAAAGGAGGGCTGGGCTCCTGTATCATTAACACTTGTTTAGCATAGAGAATTTCAGCAGGTGCCATTTGTATGCATGCAGCACCTGGTGAAATCCCCTCTTTATTACAACGGTTAAAGCTGCAGGAGCTAAACTAGAATGGCCAGATACAAAAGAGGGCAGGGCTCCTGCAGCTTTAACTCTTGTGGTGAAGAGGAAATTTCACCAGGTGCTGCATGCCTACAGATGACACCTGCTGAAATTCCCTCTTCATCACAACTGTTAAAGATACAGGAGCCCTGTCCTTCTTTTCATAGGGTCACCCTACCATGGACTAGAGATACTTTTGGTTTGATCCATCGAGGCCAAAATGGGAGCCGCGGCCCTGGCAAGAGAAGGATGCACATCCCAATGTGCCTCCTATATTGGGAAATCGGTGGCTCTGAGGGGGAGGCAAGCAGGATCACAGAGGGGCAGCTGACGTGGTTTTGTAGGCCGCCTGTAGCATGTCATGCAAGGGGGTCCGAACCATTAGACTCCTTTTGTGAAGGGGGGAGGGAGGGGCTGCCAGAGGAATCCAAAAGGGATTCAAATGACTTTGAATTTCTATGCATCCAACCTGTGGATTCCTAGCAAACTGATATCTTCTGGGTCATGTGGATCCCATGGATTTGCAGATTTTTTGTTTGTTTCTTTGATTTACTTGCCAGAATCGTACACAAATTTAGTTGAACAAAAGTATGGAAGTTTCTGGAAAATGCGATAATCTCTATGCCATTTTTTTTCTAAACACCTTCCCCCCCCCCGTACACACCCATTTTCTACATCTCTGGTCTTTCTTCGGCCATCACTGGGTACCCCACTCTTTTTGTGTGTGTGCTCTGCTCATTGACTCCGTATGCTGAACTGAGAAAAATAGTGAAAGTTACGTAAATTGCAGTAGACATTTTGATGTACTTTTCTAAAGGGGGGAAATAATTCTACTAACAAGTAGGTCGTAGAATAAAATCCGCGAAATACGCGTGGAACAGATTAAACACAGTCCATACATCCCTAGGGAGAAGGAAAGATGGACTTTGCTTTTCCAATACTTTTGAGCAACCTGGCATTGGGAATTAAGTTAGGGTGACCAGATAAAATCCAGGTCAGGGCTCCTGTAACGTTAACAGTTGTAGAGAAAAGGGAATTTCAGCCAGTGTCATTTGTATGCAATTAGTTCCTGGTGATATTCCCTCTTCATCACAACTGTTAAAGGTGCAGAGGCCCTGCCTTCTTTTGTATATGGTCACTCTAGTATAGTGCCTGCAACTTTAACTGTTGTAATGAAGAGGGAATTTCACCAGGAACTAATTGCATACAAATGACACTGGCTGAAATTCCCTTTTCTCTACAACTGTTAAAGTTACATGAGCCCTGACCTGGATTTTATCTGGTCACCCTAAATTAAGTAGGATGACCCTATGAAAAGGAGGACAGGGCTCCTGTAACTTTAACAGTTGCAAAGAGAAGGGAATTTCAGCAGGTATGATTTGTATGCAGGCAGCACCTGGTAAAATTCTCTCTTCATCACAACAGTTAAAGTTGCAGGGGCCCTGCCTTCTTTTGTATCAGGTCACTCTAGTGTAGCTCCTGCAGCTTTAACTGTTGTGATGAAGAGGGAATTTCACCAGGTGCTGCATGCATGCCTACAAATGACACCTGCTGAAATCCCCCTTTCAATACAACTGTTAAAGGTACAGTAGCCCTGTCCTCCTTTCCATATGGTCAGACTGGAATTAAGTATCTGAAAGACTGGTTAGCATCTACTTAAAACATGTGAATTCATGTGAAATGCAATCTCTACGTATATTATTTTAGCTTCTCTCCCTCCCACAAATTTGGGAATGTGTTTCTGATATCGTAGGGCTTTGGTTTTTTTTTTTTTAAAATAGTCTATTGAAGAGCCTTTCTTCTTGAAGGTGAATGTCTTTGTTTTGGTGAAGTACACCTGGTGTGTTCATCTGGAGGTGGCATCCCATATGCAGCAACTGTACTTCTGCACTGAGTGGGGCAGCGGCAATGAAAAAGAACATTTTTTTATATATTTAGGTTTTGAATGCGAGAAAAAAGGTGGCCGTCTCCTGGAGTTAAGATAACCATCAATTTTGCAGTTTATACTTCCAGTCCTTTCGTTCTTTTAAAAAGCAAGATGAATAATACGGGCAGAACTTTCAGAAGGAATGGGAGGCTGATGAGAAACTCCTCTTGCTTTGATTTTGGGACTCAAAATAGTGGTTTTGTGAAGTGGGCCAACTTCCCTAGTACCATTAAAGACATAAGAAGAGCCCTGGTGCAGGACAGGTCAAAACGTCCATCTAGTCCAGCATTCTGTTCACAGAGTGGCCAACCAGCTTCCCGCAGGAAACCCACACACAGGACATGAGTACGACAGCACCCTCTTGCCCATGTTCCCCAGCAACTGGTGTATGTAGGCATACTGCCTACGATGCTGGAGTTGCAAGAATTGACAGTTTGAGCCTAGCCAATCAGGATTCACACAGTGAATGGTATTATGATATGGTGTTCTGTAGACCAGGGATAGGCAACTTGTAGGCTTTTAGATATTTTGGCTGTGCTTACTAGGACTGATGGGTATTGTAGCCGAAAATATCTAGAGGGCCACTAGTCCACCCTCCCCCCAATCATAGACAATAATATTTGGCTACCTGATAATGTCACTGAAAGCAACCCAAGTCAATTCAGAGTGAGGCCCATGCTTTTTTGGGAATAGGTAACTGCTTTGAAGGCGTTCAGAAGCATGCACCTAAACATTGCCAGCACGGTGGTGGGGTGGGGGTACTTTTCTATGCGGCTGAAAATGCTCACAACAATTGAGAAAGTGA
Organism: Anniella stebbinsi; assembly: GCA_029215795.1. Taxonomy (NCBI): domain Eukaryota; kingdom Metazoa; phylum Chordata; class Lepidosauria; order Squamata; family Anniellidae; genus Anniella; species Anniella stebbinsi. The sequence continues at coordinate 371,160,877 of JARDYH010000001.1, forward strand.
GACATGTGGCTACTAGGAGGAGGGCCTTCTCTGCTGTAGCACCCCGGCTGTGGAATGAGCTCCCCAGAGAGGTTCACCCGGCATCTACATTGTACTCCTTTAGACGCCAGGTGAAGAACTTTTTATTTTCTCAGTATTTTTAACAGTTCTTTACTTTGATTTTTAACCTTGCTGTTTAAATTTATATTTTAAATCCCTATCAATTTCTGCATGGCTTCTCGGTTTTTATCCTGGTTGTGTTTTATACTGTATTTTAAATTATGTTTTTATATTGTCATTGTTTTATATTTTGAATGGTTTTTATGGTTTTAATTTTTGTAAACCGCCCAGAGAACTTCAGCTACTGGGCGGTATAAAAATGCAGTAAATAAATAAATAAATAGGTGAGTACATTTAGCTCAGACAGACCTGGAAGATCTTCTTGCCCACAAGGAGAGAAATGACACATCAGTTGAGTTAATGAACTCTGTCTTGAAGCCACAGAGACGTCTTTCCTTTCACAAATGTTACATGGAGAACATCACTCAAGAACATCACATCTTTAATGGTTAAAGATTTTTCGTCTAATTTCCATTCTATATTTTTAATTTTATAGATGCCGACGACTACTTTGGGGGGGGGGTGGCAGGGGCACCAGACTAGTCCTAGCAGCAAGGCCTTTGTTGCAAAGGTGCGTGACAGATTTCTAGGGTTTGTTCTTCCCACCCAATCATGGCATCATCGCTCATCTCGTCAGAAGATGACTGAGAAGGGGACAGCCAAAGATTGCCCCTTCCCCACAGTTGTTCAGAATGAAGGGCTGGCTAGTTCCGAGGTGAAGGCATCACTGGCCTCTCCCCGTTTCCTTTCTGGCTCAATGGGTTTGCTCGTGTGTGTGTGTGTGTGGGGGGGGGATAGAATGAGGAATTTGTAGAAGGAGGATAACCTGATCACAAGCAAGTTTTGGACATGGTTCTATCTTTCAGGGCTCCTCAAATCCATCCATAGGGAGGAGGCATCTTCCAGCCCTGGCAGGATGTGTGTGTGTGTGTGTGTGTGTGTGTGTGTGTCCCCACTCTGCAGAACAACAACAACAACAACAAAAATAAAAATGAATTAATACAGCGCCAAGTAATTGTGAACTTGGCATGCGCAAGCGATCATTAAAAAAAATCCATAGGCATCTAGTACAATCTAATTTCTCTGTCTTCCGCTTTTTGTTTTTAAATCTCCTTAAGTATTAGTGGAAAAACGTGGGCGAAAGGCTGCACTGGAACTGTTTTAACTGAGTCCTCAGGAAAGTAATCTGCCCCAAAGGGTGAAAGCCGTGGGATGTTCTCAGAGTCGTCCCTGGATTGCTGGATGATGGCCTAGTTTGACAGGGGAACTGTAATCAAAGATGAACAGAGACAGAAGAGGGAGATTTTGGTAGCCAACCCCCAAACCATCCCCCGGGCAGGTCAGTAATAAGGGCCAGTGCGCACAAAATGGCATCTTTGTCGGGGTCGGGGATTTCTGGTGGCGCAATAAAACACCCCAATCTCATGCAGGAACCTGCTGCCCACAGACCCTTGTCAAGGTCGCCATCACTGGAAGGAAGTCAAAGCAGCCTCTTTGCTTGTGTTGCACCAGGCCTCAGAGCATCCCTGTGCCTGAGCAGAGACGTGGCTGCTGACATTTTCTACTGAGCGTGCCAAACTCCTTTTAAAGTAGACTGACCATATGAAAAGGAGGACAGGGCTCCTGTATCTTTAACAGTTGCAAAAGATAGGGAATTTCAGCAGGTATTGTTTATACGCATACAGAACCTGGTGAAATTCCTTTTTCATCTCAACAGTTAAAGCTGCAGGAGCTATACTAGAGTGGCCAGATACAAAAGAGGGCAAGGCTTCTGCAGCTTTAATTTTGTGATGATGAGGAAATTTCATCAGGTTCTGCATATATACAAATGACACCTGCTGAATTTCCATTTTCTATGAAACTGTTTAAGATACAGGAGCCCTGTCCTCCTTTTCATGTGGTCAGCCTATTTTAAAGTGGCTGCATTTGAGTTCTAAATTTATTTACCTCAGGCGTAAAGCCCAGTTTGAAATGGACCCAGAATCTCAAGACTCATCTGAGAGTTATTTACTGATTATTACATTTATATCATGCCTTTTTCACTCATGCAAGGGAACCAAGGCCATGTGCCTAGTCCCCCTCCTTCTCCGTTTTATCCTCACAACCCTGTGAGGTAGGTTAGTCTGAGGCCCTTTCCACACCAGGCAAAACGCCTAGGATGGCCCCCGGCTGCTCCCTGTGTGCCGATGGTGTGTATTAGGTACTTCCGGGATCGCCCTCCCTCCCTCCTTCTACACCCTTATGGCGTAGAAAGGGCCTGAGAGTCAGTGACCAACCCAAAGTCACCCAATGAGCTTCATGGCCGAGTGGGGACCAGAACCTGGATCCCCAATCCAACACTCTAACCACTACACTCACTACACTGGCTTTTGGAGTTCCACAAGCCTCAAGATGGGAAAGAAAGCCATTGGCTGATAATGATGTAGAAGTTCCAGGTCCCAGTCAGGTTTCTTCAGGAGCGGTCATGCCATCACCTCTTTCAAGGGGGCTGGGACTGCCCTAGGGTGACCACATAAAATCCAGGTCAGGGCTCCTGTAACTTTAACAGTTGTAGAGAAAAGGGAAATTCAGCCAGTGTCATTTGTATGCAATTAGTTCCTGGTGAAATTCCCTCTTCATCACAACAGTTAAAGTTGCAGGAGCCCTGCCTTCTTTTGTATATGGTCACTCTAGTATAGTGCCTGCACCTTTAACTGTTGTGATGAAGAGGGAATTTCACCAGGAACTAATTGCATACAAATGACACTGGCTGAAATTCCCTTTTCTCTACAACTGTTAAAGTTACATGAGCCCTGACCTGGATTTTATCTGGTCACCCTAGACTGCCCCCTCTCTCAAAGAGGCATTGGCACTTCTGGGACTTGGCTAATCGCCTCTTTCACTGCTCAATGTAATTAGACAAAGGGAACTTGTTGCCTATTTGTAGAGTTTGTGGGGAGTTTTGGAGGGAAGGAGGTCAAAGGTCAAATGGAAACATGGAAGCATGGCTCCAGCGACGAACCTCAGCAACCCCAGTCCCCAAAGGCTGGCATTTGATAGAACTCTGGCATGTGTTGGGAACTTAGCCCTTGCTCTAAAATCTGGATGCTTCGGCACCTTTCGAAAAATAATAATAATCTGGATACTTCTTCACCCCATCACTGATGTGGCTGAGAAGTCCAGCCCTACCTGGAGATGCCAGAGATTAGACCTCTCCTTGCCCTCGTGACTAGATGGGCCCTTGGACTGACGCAGCATCAGGGGTCTTCCTATGTTCTTACGTTCTTGATAGGCTGGAGCGCTGGGCTGAAAAAAACAGGATGAAATTTAATAGGGATCAATTCCAAGTTCTACACCTAAGAAAAGAAACCAAATGCACAGTTACAAGTTGGGCGATACTTGGCTCAGCAATACGACAAGCAAGAACAATCTTGGAATTGTTGTAGATCACAAGCTGAATATGAGCCAACAGTGTGATGTGGCTGCAAACAAAGCAAATGCTATTTTGGGCTGCATTAATAGAAGTGTAGCTTCCAAATCATGCGAAGTATTGGTTCCCCTCTATTCGGCACTGGTTAGGCTCCATCTTGAGCATTGCATCCAGTTCTGGGTACCACACTTCAGGAAGGATGCAGACAATCAGGAGCGTGTTCAGAGGAGGGCAACGAGGATGATCAGAGGTCTGGAAACAAAGCCCTATGAGGAGAGACTGAAAGAACTGGGCATGTTTAGCCCTGAGGAGAGGAGGGGAGACATGATAGCACTCTTCAAATTCTTGAAAGGTTGTCACACAGAGGAGGACCAGGATCTCTTCTCGATCATCCCAGAGTGCAGGATGCGGAATAGTGGGCTCCAGTTACAGGAAGCCAGATTCTGGCTGGACATCAGGAAAAGCTTCCTGACTGTTAGAGCAGTACGACAATGGAACCCATGACCTAGGGAGGTGGTGGGCTCTCCCACACTAGAAGCCTTCAAGAGGCAGCTGGACAGCCACCTGTCAGGGATGCTTTAAGGTGGATTCCTGCACTAAGCAGGGAGTTGGACTCGATGACCTTAGAGGCCCCTTCCAACTCTATTATTCTATGATTCTCCTGCATGCGTAGTGCAATGCCTACCACTGATCTATGGCCCCTTCTCATGGCTGAGGCTTGATTGAGGTCAAAACCCTCCATTTGCTTAAAAGATCACATGTGTGAGGGAAAAAATGCCATCCCATAGATGTGCAACAACTTCAACCAGCGCTAGCAATGTGCTCTTCTGAAAGGGAAAAGGGAAGGAGGGGCTTCTCCTCCCAGACTCTCTGGTGTGATGTCTTCCCACGTCCCACTTCTGCCCTCCTCTCCTAAGCTGCTTTAATCTATCTGCTACATGTAGGATGGAATAAAACGGCGTAATTGGACGGCATCGCTACGATGTTGGGATTTCCTCTTTAAGTGAAAGTGCATTTCAGTGGATTGTGTGGCTTGTAGTTAAAACTGCCTCGAAGTCATTAAATGCTGCTGCTAAAAATACATTTAAAGCTCAACTCTGAGTGTCTAATGGGATCTGTCCTTTCCATGACTGGTCCTTTTATGGACAGCAGGGGATGGGGGGTGGGGGGATCGTAAATGGTGACTTCATAGCACTGGCATAGATGAATTGGGTTTGACTAGGACTGTGGAAGCCGGGATAGTTTGGACTTCTGTAGAGTTTCATGTTAAGAACAGCAGCACCAACTGCAAGGCCTCCCTTTCCTTGTAGTGCAGGATGCTAAAATCTTAGCATCTGGTCTGTGGTCATCTCTCATCTAGGCCAGAGATTTTGAGACTGTTTTCTGCAGGACTGGAACTCTGAAGAAACTGATCAGGGGTTCCTTTGCGCATCATGGTGGGCAAACAGTCTGGAAAGCTACCTTGTGCCCTGCCATTGATCTTTGAAGAGAGTGCATGGCCTCAGGGAAGAATTGGGCATGTTCTAAGCTAGGACGTACTTGGGCTTACTGGGAGTTGATGGTGTATTTATTCATTGCAATTCTATACCGCCCAATAGCCAAAGCTGTCTGGGTGGTTTACAGAAATTGATGGTGTAGCCCAACAACTGGCTAGTGCCCTGCTTGTACTGGGAAATATAGGGTTGGGACGGACCTTGGAGGCAATCTAGGCCAACCCCTGTTCAGTGCAGGATGCAACTACAGCATCCCAGACTCTGCTTATATACCCCAAGTGAAGGAGAGCCTGCCATCTCCCATGTCAGTCTGTTCCACTGCTGAACCACTCTTACTGATATTTAGCCGAAATCTGTTTTCCTGAAATTCCCACCCAATTGTTCTTCTGCCCTCTGGAGCAGTAGAGAACAAGTCTGCCCCATCTTTTGCCTGATAGCCTTTCAGATGTTGGATGACTGCTACCATATCTCCCCCTGACCTTTTCTTCTCCAGGCTAAACATGCCCAGGTCTTTCAACCATTCCTCAAAGGACTTGGTTTCCAGACCCCTCACCATCCTAGTTGTCCTTCTTTGGACATGCTCCAGTTTGTCAATGTCCTTCTTAAAACATACCTAGAAATGGACACAGTGTTGCAAATGTGGCTTGAATAATGCAGAATAGAGTGGAACGATTACTCCCTGTGAGCTGGACACTCTGCTTCCCTTAATTTAACCTAAGCTTTTTTAGCAGCTGCATTCACTTCGATGACATTCTCAGGAATGTTGATTATTGGGGTGAACAGCTACCATCTGTAGGACTTGTGTTATCTGCCACTGTGAGAAACCAAACCAAACCGTATCTAAACAAACTAAGAATACTCCCTACTAGAGAGTCTGTGATCAGAATATTTTTTCTGTAAACTTGCAACAGACAGAAATCCTGTCTTTTGTTCTCAATTATACATCCTTGGGTTTATCCTTTTTTCACAATAATGCATCTGGTCTTCTTCTTCTGGGGCTTTATGGCGAAACAAGGCCTGAAAGCCCTATTATCGCCACCTACTGACATCTAATGAATTACAAACTGCCAACTAAAACACTATCTAGCAGAAAATGCGATATGGCAGAGATCACACAAGATCGAAGCTCAGGAATCTTAAGGAGAACACACAAGTCCCCAACAGGAGCTCCTTTCTCCCTTAAACAAAGGTTTCCGTTCTCCCAAATATTTAATGCAATCCTATAAAATATGATCAACTGTCTCCCTAACGCCACAAGCTGAACAGAGGTCCGATTCTACCTGCCCAATTTCAAAGATATTGCTTCAAGCTGCGCAATTGTTATTATTATTATTATTATTATTATTATTATTATTATTATTATTATTTATTACAGTACCTCCCCATAGCTGAAGCTCTCTGGGCGGTTATCTAGACAATATCTAGACAACACTCGAAAAATGCATCTGGTCTCAACTGGCTGGTTCTTTTATACTGCAAGTGCAGAGTCATTAAGGAGGGGAATACAACCTGTAATATATTCTGATAGGCTAGCTAGAAATTGAACTTCTCTCGCAATTGGTAAAAACAACATCCCTTCTCCACCAGCAGGGTGACTTTTGCTGTTCTCAAATTTCATAAATAGTGAAATACCACCTGTGTATTTTGTCTCTGGACCCAGCCAATCAAGAGTCCAAAGAGGTTCACTTTCAGACCACCTGCTTTGCAAGGAACCCTGCGCATTCTCAGAAATCCAGCATTACACTCAAGTAGATAAAATGTACTAGCTAAGTTAGATTAATTTCATTGATCTTCAGTGGAATATGGTGCGTGATGGTCCCTTCCTCTTTTTTCTCCCCTCCCCTTTCCCAAACAATCTTTTTATACCTTGACATTTAGCTGCATTGTTTGAAAGATGGAATTTCTTACCAAAAATATATTCCCCATGCGCTAAGATTGCGTAGTTGTTCAGCTTACTCCCCTGTGTTTTCAAGAATAGTTCACATGGTTTTGTAAGATTATGTGTTCTCAGAGCTTTAGGAAAGTAAATCCAAAGCACCTTTTTATTTCATTTTTCCAGAGCTAGTTTCATAGAATCATAGAATAGTAGAGTTGGAAGGGGCCTACAAGGCCATTGAGTCCAACTTCCTGCTCAATGCAGGAATCCACCTTAAAGCATCCCTGAGAGGTGATTGTCCAGCTGCCTCTTGAAGGCCTCTAATGTGGGAGAGCCCACCACCTCCCTATGTCATGGGTTCCATTGTTGTACTGCTCTAACAGTCAGGAAGTTTTTCCTGATGTGCAGCTTCTTGTAACTTGAGCCTATTGTTCCCTGTCCTGCATTCTGGGTTGATCGAGAAGAGATCCAGGCCTTCCTCTGTGTGACAACCTTTCAAGTATTTGAAGAGTGCTATCATGTCTCCCCTCAGTCTTCACTTATCCAGGCTAAACATTCCATTTGACATAATGTACTGTGTAGGTACTTTCCCTGGAGAGCTGATATAGTGCTGAGTGGGAGCCAGGAAGACAGTACTTCACGTTAACAGGTGGCCATAAGGGCTGAACTAGATAGTAGACCTGTGCAAATGTTACATTGTGTTACTCCTGTTCATTTTCGTAGAATCATGGAATCATAGGATGTTGGAGTTGGAAGGGGCCTCTAAGGCCATCGAGTCCAACCCCCTGCTCAATGCAGGAATCCACCTTAAAGCATCCCTGACAGATGGTTGTCCAGCTGCCTCTTGAACGTTTCTAGTGTGGTAGTTTCCTACCTGCCTGTTTCAGGCTCAGTCCTGAGGGAGTTTATGGGACAAATATATCTGAAAGGTCAAATGGTCCAGTTCGGCAGAGGCCAGGAGCACAGGAAAACAGTTCAGTCCAAGCAGTAGAACCTTCTCAAGAATCCTGATAAAACACCTCCTCGTGAGGAGGGCCCTACTTGTGAGGAGTCCCTTACTCATGAGACGTCTCTCAGCACCTGCTTTCAGGGATCCTTTTAAGTCTAGGTTTCCTGGGACTGAACCCAGAAATTTCTGCATGCACAAAAGATGAGGTGGCATTTCTTATAGGGTGTGTGTGTGTCTGTATGTTCAGTTGCATCTTTAAGAATGTAAGAACATAAGAAGAGACATGCTAGATCAGACCAAGGATCCATTTCGACCAGTATTCTGAGTAAATCCCCAGTCAAGAAAACAGCGCCCTCCCACCCATATTCCCTACCAATTGGTGTACATAGGCTTAACACCTCTGATCCTGGAGGTAGCACAGAGCCATCAGGATTAATAACCATTGTTAGTCTCCTTCTCCAGGAATTTATCCAGTCCCCTTTTAAAGGCATCCAAATTGGTGGCCATCACGACATCCCTTGATAGCAAATTCAATAGTTTAACTATGCGCTAATGTGAAGAAGTCCTTCCTTTAATTTGTCCTGAATCTCCCATCAGACAGCTTCACAGGGTGTCCCCAGGATCTGGTTTCATGAAAGAGGGAGAAAGATGCCCCTATCTACTTTCTTAATGCTGTGCATAATTCTGTACACCTCTGTCATGTCTAGCCTTACCCTCCTTTCCCCCCTAAGCTAAACAATCCCAATTGTTGTAGCCTTCCCTCATATGGCAGTGTCTCCAGGCCCTTAATCATTTTAGTGGCCCTGTTCTGCAGTTTTTTGCAGCTCTACGATATCTTTTTTAAAGTATATGGTGACCAGAACTGTACACTTTATTCTAAGTGCAGTCGCACCATAGATTTGTATAAGGACAGTATGATACTGGCAGTTTTATTCTCAATTCCTTCCCTAATTATGCCGAACGTGGACTTTGCCTTTTTCACCGCAGCTGCACACTGGGTCGACACTTTTATCGAGCTGTCCACCACAACCCCAAGATCTCTTTCTTGGTCTGTCACCACTAGCTCAGGTCCCATCAGGTTACACCTGAAGTTGGGATTATTATTATTATTTTTTGCTCCATTGTGCCATTTGGATGCCTATTCTCCCAGTTTGGAGAGGTTCAAAGTGGGAGCTCTCCAAACTGGGACCTTTGGCGTTAAAGGCAGGGGGAAGTAATTTCAGCATTGGCTGTAGGACTCACATATCTCAAACTGGAATTAGCTGAGGGCTCTTAACTATATACTTCAGAGCCCCCTGATGAGGATTGGCAGAAGATCCTCAGTCTCTCCATGCGTAGCCTTTTACTGGGTCTGGCCTCTTCCTCTGGGGCCTGGTTCTGAGTTAGAACTGCAGTGAAGGATGACATGGATTGTCTCTCTGGCAAGTGGCCAGAAACTGGCAGCCGGCCAAAGAAGCCTCAAGTGGATCAGGTGTAATCAACCTCCAAGTTACCACATGCGCCAGAATACCAATCAGGCTCACAGGCCGGCAGGTTATTAAAAAGGCCGGGGGAGAGGGGGTGTTGGCGATGCTGCACTTCAGTCGTAAATAGAGGGCACACCGGGAGCCGGGAGGGGGTGGGGGCGGGATTGGAAATTACATGTATTATTGAAATCGCGGAGGAGAGCGATTAATCTTGGGGCCCGGCACTAGCCAGGGGCTGTCATGGCTTGACGTGAAAACGATGCTGTGTGTGGAACGGGGACCATCGTTAGCCAGTATACAAAGCTGTGCCTTTTCAGGGCCTCTGCGACGAAGGAGTCATTTGCTGGATGGCAGAGTTTGTGCCTTGTGGGAAGCTGGCGCCATTCATTAAATAACCCAACAGGGTGTCCCTTCCAGGTTTAGACTAGAACCTGACTGCTGCGTTTTACCTGGGAGCCCACCGCACCGTCATTGGTTGAGAAGCTGTGATGTCACAGCATCTTCATGACTGTGCTAATCTGTTCTTTAACTGGTTCTACTATGTGAGCTGCCCAGAGAACTTTTTGTTATAGAGCAGCATAACCATATCATGCATACATAAATGAATGAATGAGTGAATGAATAGGTAGAGGGTTAAGGTCAGACACAGAACATTCAGAACAAGTATAGTTAATATGAAGAAAGTGGAAATTCAATTTCTGGGCAAAGGACCACTTCTAAGGCCTGTAGATGTGAGGGGCTCATGCAGCTTCAAGGGCAAATGTGTATTTGAAAGCTTGTGAGTGAAGGAGAAGGCGCTTGGAATAGGAATGGGTGAGAAATCCCTTTCAGTCCGTTTTGGATCAGGAATTGTCCTATTCCCACCTCCCACCACAACCAGACACAAGCTCATACATTTCCAAACTTGTGATATGATCCACACAGCCCACCAAAAAGTGTTCATTTGAAAAATTCTCAAAAAACCAACATATTTTTTGTTGGTTTCATGTTTCATTTTGATTTGAAATGTTTGCTGATTATCTGTATTTTATCGTTTAGCCTCCTTGAGCACCAGATTTGGGTGGAAAGACGGCATCACTATTGGGGAAAATGGCGGGATATCATCATCATCATCATCATCATCTAAAATAAATACAGTACTAATAATTTGTTTCAGAGATGTGCACAATTGATATGTGGAACAATCTCCCTGACGAGGCCCGCCTGGCGCCAACATTGTTATCTTTTCGGCGCCAGGTCAACACCTTCCTCTTCTCTCAGGCATTTGGCAATATCTGAGGAGCCTGGGTTTGTTTTTTGTTTTTGTAGCTTTTTGGGCTGTTGTAGCGGTTTTAAATGTATGTGTGTATTGTGTGTATGTTATATGTTTTTGCTGTTTAATTTTTGTATATTGTTTTTAATTGTTTTAATCCTATGTAAACCGCCCAGAGAGCTTCGGCTATGGGGCGGTATACAATTGTAATAAATAAATAAATAAATAAATATGTACCTTTTGAAAAATGGCACAAATGTTCATGTAGAAATCCATCAACCCCAAGCTCTCAATCTGATACAGGTGTGTCGGAACAAACATCAAGGTGGAAGTCAGAGAACGCTGTGAGTGTGTGTTATTGTGTATTGGTTGATCTCTAACTTTGGGGAGGGGGCTGGTTGGAGCAGGGAAAGGAAGGGTGGTGAAGGAGCGAAATGCCCTCCCCCTCCTCTGCTGGTGCCTCTCTACTCTAAATTCCCCACTCCTCAAGCAGCTTTGCTTTAAAACAAAATAAAAAACTTTATGACAATGTTTCATGGCTTAGCTTGCAGCATGTAAGAGCTATGATTCCAGAATCTTTCATGCAAATCTCATCCCAGTTTTGGTTCCCTTTAAGCAAGATGAAGACCTGGCCTTCTGCCTCCTCCATATAACATAAGTGATACTGGCCTACCTGACGGGATTGTTGTTATAAGGACTCCTGAGGTGAGGTATGCAAAGGGCTTGGCATGCTCCAGAGGCACCCTGTAAATACTGCACATTGCTTGCTCTCCTACATGCTCTCTGATTTTGATTGCAAAGATGTTGAAATCTGGCAAAGACCTCCGGATTCTCAGGAGCATCGTAGCTAGTTTTGCTAACGTTTCGTGCTTTGCACGGTTGGCTTTGGCGGTGCCTGTGTACATCCAAGCTGGCTCCATTGTATCCTCCTGCCTGCACTGGCCATTCCTTGCCCTCCAGTCTTTCTTGCACGCTCATAATCCCTTGTTGGAGCCTTGGGGGATTAGACTGGGAGGGCGACCTCTGGCAGCGAGCCCATTCCTCCATTCTGCGGAGTGACAAGGTTCAGAGTGGAGCTGCTCTTTGGGCCTGACTCCGTGGACCAGTTCCAGTGGAAATTAAATCTGGTTTAGTCAAATCAGCCATCTGTGTTCATGGGCACGATGAATCTCGGTCCTGTGCCACACTTCCAGTCTGTCGTTTGCTTCACCCTGGAGGCACGACCGGTGGCTGACGGAGCATAGATCTGGCTTGGCATGGCCACATCGATCTAGGTCTCAAACACCTGTATTAGCTCAAGCTGCCACAACAAATGGACCAGCGCTGGGGGTCCCTTTGGCAACTTGCATGTCCTTCATGCCAACAACGTTCCCTTTCATGCAGAAAACCCCGTGTTGCATGAAGAGAAAGCAATTAATATACATTAAGCCCTTTTTCATACATTAAGACCAACAATGATTCAGAAGGAAGTGCCCATTTCTCGTTATTTATTTCCAAACATTTTTTGGGGGGGTGCTGGCTCCTGCTTCTTTTGCGCTTCAGCCTGTGAGAGAGTTGAGCAGCTTGTTTAGGCGGCAGAATCCTGTTCACCACCATCCCAGCAAAATATTGGGGATTAGCATCTTTTGTGCTGATGTCTCCCCCTCTTTTAGAACTCTGGGCCATCCAATGAAAGAGAATGCTGGACCAGAGACCCTATTGGTCTCATCCAGCTGCAGACCTCTTCTGTTCTGAAGACAATGTCAGGGCCAGAATCGGAGCACTGGCAACAACAGCGAAGGAAGCGCATCCCGATGCCTCTTTGGTTTTCGGAAATGGGAGACTCTGAGGGAGAGAAGGCAGACTACCTGAGGTAATTTGGCTGAAAGTCTCTCATGGCCATTTGTGGTGTGGAAAAGAGAACGGACCCTTTGACTTGTGTTGCACTTATTCATTTGTCGAGGAGATTTTTAAATGCCTCTTCCAGGGTCCACTACCTTCATAAAGCGACATACAATATTACAAAAACGTGAGCATACAATCGCAGTTGTACAGGCGCATAGCCACAGCCACGCAGGTGGCAAGAGTGAATGGTTTTGAAGCAACAAATGTAGCCTCGAATACACGAGTCTTCAGGGCGTGGTTTGTAAAGCCAGCATTGATGAGGCCAGGCAGATCTCCTTGGGGATGGAGTTCCAAAGGTGTGGGGTCCACCTGCCGAATGGTAGGGCCTCTGATGCTGACCTTAACGATGAATGGGGTCCCCCCAACCATGTAGGGCCTTAAAGGCCAAAACCAGCACCTTGAATTGGACCCAGAAAATAGCAGGCAGCTAACAGGAGACTAACAGTCCTAGGAGGCATATGCTCCTATAGCGTCCCTGACATGCATGTCAGATAATGTCACTGACTCTGCCTTGTATGTTTCCATCTGCGCAAGAGAGTCCTGCACCAGACAGCCAGGCAGGCATAGTAGACTGTCCGTGCAACGTTGGCCAAGCCATTGCCTTCGTGCCCGCTCTGTGTGAGGTCCCTTCCCAGGGCACCTGGCTGCCCCTTCTGGGCAAAGCAGGATATGGGCTGATGTGATGCGAGAATAGCACAGAAGCCGCACCACGTCAAATGCAGGCTTTGGCATTTCTGCCATGCAAAGGACCCCATTGCCCTACTTCCCGTCTGGTGTGTGCATCAACCAATCTGCCTCCCATGGATCCTCTTAGCTTTCCATATGTACTCCTGCTCAGAGTGTCAGGGGTCTTCTCTCTTTCTCTTTCTCTTTCTCTTTCTCTCTCTCTCTCTCTCTCTCTCTCTCTCTCTCTTCCATGCAGCAGATTAACCCAGACTGAAGGGGGATGTTGAGGGTTAGGGTTGTTGATTGTGATGCAGCCCTAGAATAAGTGATTTGCTTCAACGCAAAGCCACTGATGGGGCATTTCCCCCTCTTTGGGGCTGGGACACGTTTGCCCAAATATCTGACTGTTCCTCAGGCGAGCGCCGGAAGGGAATGTCTTTGGCCCTTCTTGCTAAGGAGAGCTGTCAGCCAAGATCCTGGCAGCGTTCAGGCTGCTCTGAGAAATCAATTCACAGCTTAATTCCTCCATAAATATATATACGGCAGGCCCACTGATGGGGGAGCGGCTAACTGCCTCTGACAGGAGTCTCCTAATCCCTGCGCCCAGATGACCCGCATTAAATAGGTTTTCCATTTATCCCAGTGGACAAATAGACGGGGGAGTCGGACCGGTGGACCTGGTTCAACTGCACTGCTCTTGAGTCCCCTCCTTGGCCTGTCTGTCAAAAAGCGTGATCGATCAAGGGAACTCCGTCCCTGGTAGCTCCCTTTTAGAAAGTGGGGCAGCACATGGGGGCTGGGTAGAGCTCTCATGCATGTCTTCAGGCCCCCTATTACTCTACTAGGCCAGGCCCATCAGCAGCAAGCTGTGCTGAAGCTGTCATAAGCTCAGAGCAGCCTCCTGAGACAGTAGGTTCAAGTGCCGGGGAAAATGGAAGGTTTTCAGTTTGGGCAAAGTTCATTTGTCTCTCATAAGTAAGTGTAGCAGATGAAGTGGCCTTTGACTGAATCGCAGAATCATAGAATAGTAGCGTTGGAAGGGGCCTAAGAGGCCCTCGAGTCCAACCCCCTGCTCAATGCTGGAATCCACCTTAAAGCATCCCTGGCAGATGGTTGTCCAGCTGACTTTTGAAAGCCTCTAGAGCGAGAGAGCCCACCACCTCCCTAGTTCCATTGTCGTACTGCTCTAACAGGACGTTTTTCCTGATGTCCAGCCAGAATTTGCTTGGCCCATCTAACTAGCCCAGGATTGTCTACTCTTCCTGGCAGAGACTCTCCAGGGACGCCGGTGAAGAGAGACTCTCCCACCACCTGAGCCTTTGAGCTGGAACTGCTGCTGGGGATTGAACCTGGGGCATTTTTCATGCAAAGCAGGAGTTTTGCAACTGAGCAGTAGCCTTTTCATGCGTGTTTCCTTCCATCTTTTAGCCTGTACATTTCTATTAAGCAAGAAAAAGTCATTTTGACCAACATGCAGAATTGATATTTTCTTTATTTCCTCCTTTTAAAGAATGGGTTTAAATGTTGTTGTTTTTGTTGTCAATCATGATACGCAAACACCCCTGATAATGTCATTGAAATCTGGGATATAAGTTTGAACCATTATTAGCATCGTTATATTTGTGTCATTACTAGTTCCATCATTAGCATTAGTATTATTAGCTTTAACATTAGTATTTAGTAATAATAATATTATTATTGGCATTATTATTAGTATTTGTGTTATGGTTATGATTAGCTATTATGAGTATGGAATGTTGTCGCGAGTAGCTCTTGTTGTTTCAGATTTTGAGGTGTTATTTGGTTTCCAAGCAGGACGGCAGCAGCTTCTCATCAAACAAAACCACCCATTTATTCCCACCAAAGTAACTTGGGCATCCATCCTAGCAGACCCTCTCCATCCCTCTCCTCCCCACACTCTGCTAAGATGTAGATTTGGCCTCCTCCAAATATTAACTCTCCATTCCTTGGAGACACCTGCTGCATATTCATTACAACACCGAAGAAAGCAAGGTGTATAATCTAAAACATAGATTTTCTTCCCTTTAAAAAGATTTACAATCTAAATCTTTTTTACTGCCCTCTGAAGCACCATAATGGTCACAGCTCTCCACTGAGGAGTCGGTGGACACATTTCCACTACAGATGTAAACCAGTTCCAAATAATTTTAGCTGTCCCAGCCCCCCTCCAAGGAATCCTTGGGCACCATAGTTCTTTGAAGGGGCTGGGAAGGGACCTCTAAAGATAGGCTGACCCTATGAAAAGGAGGACAGGACTCATGTAACTTTAACAGTTGTAGAGAAAAGGGAATTTCAGCCAGTGTCGTTTGTATGCAATTAGTTCCTGGTGAAATTCCCTCTTCATCACAACAGTTAAAGTTGCAGGGGCCCTGCCTTCTTTTGTATATGGTCACTCTAGTATAGTGCCTGTACATTTAACTGTTGTGATGAAGAAGGAATTTCACTAGGAACTAATTGCATACAAATGACACTGGCTGAAATTCCCTTTTCTCTACAACTGTTAAAGTTACATGAGCCCTGACCTGGATTTTATCTGGTCACCCTATCTAAAGAAGAATTCTCAAATCCCTTAAAGGCCAACAGATCACAAGAGTTAAACCAGCTTAAATGTGTTGTGTAGATGTTCCCTGTCTCTTTTCTTCTCTCCCCTGGCTTCTACTTCCTCCTCTGCAAAAGCGACCTGTTCTTGGCCCTTCCCACAGACCCTCACCGTCATGACTAGTGTCACAGAAATGACCGAACCAGAGATGAAATAAAATCCAAGCAGGCAGGTCTTGATCCACAGGCTTTATGCAAGTACACATGGACACATCAGAGTCTTGCGCTCATCCTAACGCCCAGGCCTGTTGCTGGATGTGCAATCTGTCATGGCAGACAGGAGGATGGTGGCCAAACACGATCTGTGGTCATAATTGTCCCTCTCCGTGCATGGATTGTTCTTGCTGGATCAGAGCATTTAAGCACCACGCTCACTGCTTTATTGGGACTGATGGCAGAATGTGATTCATTACAACAGCTTGTTCAACAGGGAATGGGCTTTAAACACCCCCCTCCATTTCAGAAGCAACACTAAACTCCATCTGAGCTCAACCCCAGTATCTTGAGTCCTTCAACCCGTCTAGACCGATTTTCCTTTTTCTCTCTCTCCTTTTTTGGCATAATCCTACAAATCTGAATACATTGTGAATTTATTGTGTTTCAGTTGGTTGCTGGGAAAGGTGAGATACAGATACCTGCCCCCTGGGAAATCAGCCTCAGATCATCCCCCCCCCCCCCCGGCTGCCCCAGCTCTTGCATAGGATGGGTGAGAACTTAGTGGGGTTCACATTTTAATACAAACTTACTAAATCCATATTTACCAAAGCTAGGCATGAACTGGAATGCAGTGATATGGTGATATTCTCCTGAATCCCGAGATGTAGTTTCAGTTTTTTTTAAAAAAACAATGCACACAAAAATGCATATAATATTGGAAAAATGGGCAGAAAAATACAGACAACAGAGAAAACACCACACAAAAATGTGTATATTATAGAAAAGTGCACACAAAACTATTTTGCAAGAGGCAAAGACATTTGCAAAAAATGTTTATATTTAGAAAACTGCATTAAAATATGTATGTTTGGGAAAGCACACATATCAAAAAAAATTCACAAACGTATACAAATTTGCATAGATTTTGATATGTGTGCACAAAAGTCTGATCCTTTTCATGCTAATTCAAGACAAACAAACCCCAAAACTGATGCAGGAACTAGATAAAAAATGAATTGAATTGAGCAGCTTCAAACTTGACAAATTTTCCATCCTTACCTCTGCATAAGGACTTTCAACACCTTCACAGACATGACTAGAATTGTAGATTGCTTTTTAAAGCAATCTACAATTCACAGGAAGCCAAACGGTGTATTCTGATGCTGCATTCTAGGAACATAGAAAGCTACCTCATATTGAGTCTGACCATTGGTCCATCTAAGCCCTGAATTGTCTATGGCTCTCCAGGATTTTACGCAAGAGAGAAATAAACTAAAACATAACATTTTAGCAGTATATTGACGATGGCCCTGTTCAGACAACACACTAAGCCATGATGGTTAAACATTTTTAGCTAATCATGATGGCTTAGAGTGTAATGTGAAAGGCATTTTTCCTAACCATTGTGGCTACATAACCACAGTTTAACCATGCTCACTAACCACTTTCTGCAAAAGGGTTAGTGCCCTAACCATGGCTTAGCGTGTGTCTGAACAGGTCCATTGTCACGTTCAAAGCACTTCATGTATTGTGTGATTCCAACTGTGGACTTGATGGTTCATAGTCCAATCCAGCCTTCCATAACCTGTGGCATCCAGATGTTGCTGGCTTGGGGGATACTGGGAGTTGTAGTTCCAACACATCAGGATGAGGCCAGGTCAGGGAAGGCTGCTCCAATCTCTCATCCACAACATTACACCACCTCTGGTGTGTAGCTGGCCATTTCTACTCCTCTTTTGCATATGCTGGAAACACTTTTGGGGTCCATTAGTCTCCCTTCTTGTCTACCCGGTTTCCTGAACTTTGATAACCTGTCACCCCCCCTTCTTTCCTTTTGCGTATTTCAGCTCTGTATATACAGTAAGAAAAGTATGATTAACTATTTTCTTTGCGTGTTGCTTTGCTGGGTTAAGATTCAGTGTTGTGTCTGTTCTCTGTGATACATGTGCTTTTTATTGTTTAGGGTTTGCTATCAAGCTTTGATCACGATTTTTAATAACTTCGGCACAGAGGTTTGCATTTCTGTGGTTTGAAATGATAATCGCTGGTTTCTTCACAAATAAATTTTGTACACCAAAGTGACAACTGTGTGTTGTTATTTTACATTTAAAAGTGCTGGATTTCTTTTCTTTTTCTTCCCCCCCCCCCGAAAAGAGCGAGCGAGCGAATGAAGATGTTTCCAGACAACTTGAGATCTCTTTAATTTGTTTTTCTTTTTCTTTTTAATCTGTCCTTGATTTGTCCTCAAGCGTTACTGGAAAAGGTTGTCAGTTCCACTCTATGAAGATAGTTTTCAGGAAAAATAAATGCTCCAGCTCAGCGGTATGAGCCCATTCACTACACTTTTCAGCTTGTAAGCTGCTGATGGGAGAAATAGGAGACATTTTTATTGGGGTCTAACCCAGAGGCCTCTTCTTTATTTGATGGGTAGCCTGACAGAAGTCATGGCTTTGTGCCATTGTAATAATCTGCCCTTCCCAAGCCTGGTGCTCCCCACATGTGTCGGACGATGGGATTTACAGTCCAACACATCAGGAGTTTAAAAATGTAGACTTTCCAGGACTTGTACTCCTTCCAGTCCATTCAGAGAACAGTGCAGGTTGATCTGCAACATCTACCCACTAGCCACCCCCAGTTGAGCGGAGTTAAATGCTATTTTTATGCCTACTTCGGAAGGACATGAAATTGGAAGGCTGTCACCTCCTCCCATGTCTCCAGCCTTTTCAATGGGTTTAGACCCGATTTCCCAAATCTTGGGTCCTCAGATGCTGGTAGACTACCATTGCCATCCCTACCCAGGCAGCACAGCCAATGGTTGGGAGAGCCAGGGGTTGTCGTCCAACAACATCTGGGTACCCCAAGATTGGGAAAGGTTGGTTTAGATCTTCCGTACTGACGCCCCACAGCTCTGTGGCAAAGCAGGTGCTTTAATGCAAAGGGTCCCAAGTTTAATCCCCATATTGAATAGAAGGGTTAGAGAACTCTGGCCACATACCTGGGCGAAATGGACAGACTCAGGATAAGTCTGCTTCAGAGGTCCAGAGAAGGGACAAGTATATAAATAGTATGGTTGTTTTCTTTTAAAGAGAGAGGATGTCTTCGTGTTTTGCAATGGATGAACCCAAATAGCATATTTTCACCTAGGTGCCTTGGGGAAAGGGGACTTTTAGACAAATGGTTTGATTGTTTTTCTTAACAATGAAAGACACAAAATGTGTGCTTATGAGCAAACACAGATGGTGATGAAGACAATGATGATAATGCTTGTAGCTGACATTTTTATGTCTCCCCATAGCATAAAGTTCTTTGAGCAGCTTACAATAAATAAGCAGAGAACAGTTTAAATACAAAACAAGGCCTGAAACCATAAAGTCAAAACCAGCAGAAAAGCAGCAGCAGAAAATAAAATTCACAGCAACCCTGGAGTTAAAACATCTGAGTGGCCCCACCTAGATGATTTATTTAAATGACCTGGGTGAACAGAAAGGTCTAGATGATAGGAAGGTATTGAGCAAAGACTGATTGAGAGGAATCTCGTTAGAGCCTCTTCATTTTTTAAAAACTTTTCATTTAAAGATAATAATTCTCTCAATTTTCACACAAAAATATCTTTTCATTGAAGCGTTTGGATGAAAACCTTCTGATTAATGTGCAGGTGTAAAAATGTTCTTCTGGAGGTGCTTAAAATGCTAAAATACAAGGGAGTACAAGCCAGGCAGAAAGAACTGCCTACTATATTGTGTACCTACTTCTTCCTTTCTTTGCAGGAGATTTACTTGCCCAAGATCATGAGATACAGTGTTGTATGGAGGATATTATTTCTTTTATATATCTATTACATTTCTATCCTATCCTATACTCAGAGCTCTCTGGGCAGTTCACAAAAAATAGGGTATCAGAATATCAGATATAAATGGGGGAGAATGGAGAACAAATCCTGCCAGACTAATCTGATCTCAGTCTTTGATCGGGTAACCTCCCTTGTGGACTGTGGGAATGCTGTGGACATAATATATCTTGAGTTCAACAAAGCTTTTGACAAAGTGCCCCCATGACATTCTGATTAACAAACAAATGAAAAGTGGGCTAGATGGAACAATTTTTAGGTGGATCCACAGTTTGCTCCAGAATGGGATTCAAAGAGTGCTTATCAATGGTACCCTTTCACACTGGGGGGGGAAGGTAATGAGTGGGGTACCACTGGGCTCAGGTGTGGGGCCCAGTGCTCTTCAACATTTTTATTAATGACTTGGATGAGGAGGTGCAGGGAATGCTTATCAGATTTGCAGATGACACAAAATTGGGTGAGATAGCTAATACCCTGGAAGACAGAAACAAACTTCAAAGTGATCTTGATAGCGTTGGTCTGAAAACAACAGAATGAAATGGAATAAGGATAAATATCAAGTTCTACACCGAGGAAAAAGAAACCAGAGTTACAAAATGGGGGATACTTGGCTCAGCAATACTACAAGTGAGAAGGATGTTGGAATTGTTGTAGGTCACAAGCTGAATATGAGCCAACAGGGTGATGTGGGTGCAAAAAAGCAAATGGTATTTTGGGCTGCATTAAGGGTTAGGGTTAGGATAGCTTCCAAATTGTGCAAGGTACTGGTTTCCCTCTATTCGGCACTGGTTAGGCCTCATCTTGAGTATTGCATCCAGTTCTGGCACCACACTTCAAGAAGGATGCAGACAATCTGGAGCGTGTTCAGACAAGGGGAACAAGGATGACCAGGTGTCTGGAAACCAAGCCCTATGAGGAGAGACTGAAAGAACTGGACATGTTTAGCCTGGAGCGGAGAAGACTGAGGGGAGACATGATAGCACTCTTCAAGGTTTTGAAAGTTGTCACACAGAGGAGGGCCAGGATCTCTTCTTGATCATTCCAGAATGCAGGACACAGAACAATGGGCTCAAGTCACAGGAAGCCAGATTCTGGCTGGACATCAGGAAAAACTTACTGACAGTTAGAGCAGTACGACAATGGAACCCATGACCTAGGGAGGTGATGGGCTCTCCCACCTTAGAGGCCTTCAAGAGGCAGCTGGACAGCCATCTGTCAGGGATGCTTTAAGGTGGATTCCTGCATTGAGTAGGGGGTTGGACTCAATGGCCTTATAGGCCCCTTCCAACTCTACTATGCTTCGATGATATGGGCAGGTGTTACCCATTCTGTTTGATTATTTGGCTTCATCTGCCTTCCAGTTAAGTTGAAGACTTCCTAAACTTTATTTCTAAAAGTAATTTAAAACTCTGCATGCAGAGAAGTTCAGATAAACTGTGGGAATAAAAAAATGGAAGTGTGGCAGATTTTGTCGCTAAAACATTGGCACTGTTTAACAAAATAGTTCAAGCAATACCACCCTTCCCTGTCCCACCCCCGCAAACCTACACCACCCCCCAAAGTTTCTGAACAAGGGATGGGGTAAAAAATGTGACAAACCAATGATGAATGATCTTGTTCAAGGAGTCTTGAGTGAAATTTCACAACTGACAGGCTATTTCTGTGACTGGGCACTGCCAGGGGGCATGTAAGTGGAGACTGAGGTCCGTTTGATTATCTCGGTTTAGCAATCTGCTGATGCCGTAGCCGATACTAGTGTAACTGTTGAGGGAAACAGATAGAATGCCATATAGTCATCAGCCAGCTGCTATTCGAGCCAATTTTCACGTCTGCTATTTATATTTTAACGATGCAACACTCTGCTTGAAGCCAGAGCAACTCCGCTAGAAGAAAGCTGAAGCAATTTAAGCCCATAAAAATGTGTGCATTTGTGGGATGAACTTGGGTCCCTGGTTAATCACCTCCCTGAGGCTGCTTCTCCAAGGCAAAAAGGAACATTACAGGATTGTAATGTGGGATGAGCCGTAATGGGGATTGGATAAAAGGTGTGCATTACGCTAGATGTGCTTGGATCTGTGGAAGGAGGAGCCAGCATGGTCCACGGAAGAGAAAGGAGTGTTTGATTTGGGAGTACTTGGTTTAAAGTCACAACTTTTCCATGGATGGATGTAGGCCTGGAAGAGCCTCAGTTCCCTGTTCTGAAAAAGGGATTTGTTGGGATGTTGAACTCAGTAGAACCTGTCTGATGTATCCAAAAGGAAAGGCAGGCTTGTGTCTTTGACTCTTGGAGTCGAAGCCAGGAGTCACTTCCCCGCCATCAGGCAGCTTCTCGGCCATTTATTCCCAAATGGTGCGTGCCATTGACCTTAGAAAACAGCTAATGTGGTTGTGGGAAATGTGTTCACTAGGAAAGACTCGAGTGGAGCCCTGGGCTAAGCCTCTGCCTAGTCAGCCTCCTCAGAGGGCCACTGAATTCTGTACCAGGCAGTGGTAACAGAGCAAAAGATACGTGGGCAGTCTAGCTCCATGAAGCATCCTTCGGGTACTTCTTGTCAGCCAGGAGCCAAGTTCAGAGTAGCCACCCACTACTCCGGGCATTGTAGAGCATGAAAACACCAGTGCACCAAGCCAGTCCCCAAAGGACACGTTTCCATTGCCTCAGCTCCAATTATTTATCTATCTATCTATCTATCTATCTATCTATCTATCTATCTATCTATTTGCAGATGAGGGCCTTCTCTGCTGTGGCACCCCGGCTGTGGAATGAGCTCCCTAGAGAGGTTCGCCTGGCACCTACATTATACTTCTTTAGACGCCAGGTAAAGACCTTTTTATTTTCTCAGTATTTTTTAACAGTTCTTCAGTTTGATTTTTAACCTTGCTGTTTAAATTTGTATTCTAAATCTGTATTAATTTCTGCATGGCTGCTCGGTTTTATCCTGGTTGTGCTTTTATATTGTATGTTATATTACGTTTTTATACTGTTGTTTGTTTTATATTTTTAATGGTTTTCATGCTTTTAATTTTTGTTAACCGCCCAGAGAGATCCGGCTATTGGGCGGTATAGAAATGCAATAAATAAAGAAATAAAGAAATTTATTTCTTACATTTCTATATGGCCCTGAGACAAAGCTCTCTGTGCAGTTCACAAAAAAATAAACCTCAAGTTAACAGCATAAAACACTATAAAATATAAAAACTTAAAACTACAATATAAATGTACAACCAGAATAAAACCTATCAGCAATGGAGAGATTTAAAATACAGATTAAAATAGCAGGGCTAAAAGATTAGAATGTTAAAATGCTGGGAAAATGAAAAGGTCTTTATCTGGTGTCGACAGGAGTGCAACGTAGGGGTGCCACAGCAAAAATGCCCTCCTCCTGGTAGCCACCTGCCTCACGTCCTTAGGCAGGTGTCCCAGAGAACCACTCCTAAAAATGAGCTTAGGGTCCAGGCAGGCATATATGGGAGGAGATGATAAAATAGCTCAGTCAGTCCACCCTAAATTTTGCACAACAGTTTGCGACTGCAGAATGACCAGACGTGCAGCCTAACATATGTGGCTTATTTATTAGCAACTGTACTTAGTTAGAGATGTGGCCTGAAATATATTAGTAACAGTTTCAGGGAAGTTTCTTTCGGAATACTTATTCATCTAAGATTGTGGCGCACTTTACTTCATCTGAAAAATATATATTTTGTCGATTATACGGGGGAGACTATGCCTCCAGGCTTCATGGGGTGGGGATGAGGGAGATACATTTCAGATATCTGTGAAATGCCACGGGAGGTCAGTAGGGGCCTCCTCCCTGGATTGGGCATCGGGTTGGAAGGAGGGTGGAGAAACATTAGGCATGATAAAAAAGAAGAAGGTGGGGAAATATTGCTGCAGCAGAAGGTTGATGGTTGCCGCTACTGGATTCCTTTGAGGAAAACTGCCTTTTGCTTGCTTCCTGCCCCCAATCCTCGCCAAGATACGGTAACTATGTTTTGTTGGTGGTGTTTTGTTTAAAAGAAAACAGCAGCAAAATGAATCATGATGAGGATTCACATTCCTGAAGGGCCTGGGAATGTTCAAAAGGACTTCGCAACAAACACGATCTTGTGACCTTTGCAACACGCCTGCAACATGGCTCCGTGTTCGTACCTCCTTTCCCCGAATGCAGATGGAAGTTGCTGAAGGTGCGTGGATTGCATCCAGCCGCCTAAGTTAATTCATGGCAGAGCAAGATTTGAACCCAGGGCTTCCTGATTTGTAGCCCCGTCTCTAAGCGGCGAAGCACCATCCACAGGCCAAATGTTTTTCACCACCGTAGTTTGTGTGGGCTTGGGGCAGAGAAGGGCTCCTCCTCATGGGCTCCTTGGAGGTGTCCAGCTGGTCCACTGTGGGGAACAGGGTGCTGGCCTGATCCAGCCACAGGGCTCCCCTCGGCTTGGTCTCCTGTCAGGGCGAAGGCGATCCTCACTCATAGGAGGGGCTGCAGCTCCTTGCTTACACAAGGTCCCAGGTTTGATCCCCGGCATCTCCAGGCAGGTCAGAAAAAACTGCCCAAAACCCTGGAGAGCTGCTGCTTCCAGTCAGTGTCCAAACTACTGGGCTGGATGGACCCAGGGCCTGACTCAGTGCAAGGTGGCCTCCTAGGATCCCCTCACAGCAATCTGAAGTTGGACATTTTCGCAATGGCATTTCAGCGCTTTGCTCAGGGGCTCTGCAGGTTGGGCAGAGGCAGACTGAATGTAGCCTTGCAAAGTCTGCTAGGACCCCTGACCCACCTGTCTGCCTGGAGATCCCCGACTTCGGACCTTTCAGCAGTGAAGGCACCACAGATCTGCTTGCAGCAGTAGATCATCTTGTACCAGAACATGGGGACATGCTCAGACCCCGTTCCGTTCCACCCAGCATTTTGCCTCTTGCAAGGGGCAACTGGATGCTTCCGGCACCCGGCAAGCACCCGGCTGAGAGACCTGCAGATCAGCCAAATCCCAGCTCACCCGTGTTCCCTGAATTCCATCCCGAAGCTCGCTCTGACTCGAGTCTGTATCGGATCGTGAGCTTTGCTTTTTTGTTTTGTTTTGCGTGAAAATCTGTGCATATTTTCACGCATATTTCCCCAAATATATCAATCCATAGTGCACATCTTTGAAATGTACATATCCTTATCCCATTGATTCAAGTGTTTCTGTACTTCAGAAGTACACATTTTTTTCATGCGCATCTTTCAAATGTATGTGTGCTGTTGAACACAGTTTTGGGTGTGTGTGCCCACGAATCACATTGCAAACTCAGAAATATACAGATTTCGACCGCAGATTGCACCAGAGTCCGTGTTCAATCTGGAAGGTATGAACTGGATAAATCCTTATTTAAAAAATGAGCTGAAATGAGTTCTCCATACATCCTTAACTAGGCTAACCAATGGAAATTGTCCTGTAATCCATTGCTGGAGTGCAACCTACCTTCTGGGCATACCTGCGCCAAGTTATACCTGGAACCACCTTGGCCCAGGAGGCTCCCCTGTCATGCAAAGCCCCCACCCAGGTAATTTCGCCGTGGCTCCAAGAACCCTCTGTAGCATGCCAAGCTTGCAAAGCTTTGATGTTAGGTGTTTCTTGATTCTTCTCAGATGAAGTGCTGCCCAAGAATATAAAGTTGTCAATATTCCCCGCCGCGTTGGCTGGGTTTTGTCTCCTCCACCTCCCACGGGATGACACAGTTCTTAATTTAAAGCAGCTCTTTTATTGATTCCTGATTGTTTACTTGGATGTGGGCCCATTAATTTTAACAAAGCTGTTAATAAAATGTCAGCTCCCTCTCACACACTTTTCCCCTGCATCGCGTTGGCCTCCTCCTCCTCCTCCTCCTCCTCCTCCTCCTCCTCCTCCTCCTCCTTCTCCTTCTCCTCCTCCTCCTCCTCCTCCTCCTCCTTCTCCTCCTCCTCCTCCTCCTCCTCCTCCTCTCCCTTCACCCCAAATCTGCTCCGCTCTTTCCCTTCACTGCCATTCTTGTTCTTCGCTCCATCCATAGAAGGTTGGGCGAGGTGTTGGCTTGGTTTTTTTTTTCTAGAATGGATTTTGACGTTGAAGCAGACCAAGCGCCTTGTTGAAGCCCATCCCACCCAGTCCTTCGCAACGAGGTGTCTTCACCCCCCTCCATGCTCTCTCTCTCCAAGGGATGCCTTTTAAAGAAGCCAGAGACCATGGCCAGAGGACATCTCTCCAAGCTCTGGCTGTCATCAGCCCTACTTGGGATGTAGGTGGGACCAGATTTGACATGGGCATTGTTCGTGTGTTTGCCCCTTTCATGTATGATGTGGGAGGGAAGTGGGACTCTACACCCAAAAGGGCCTATGGATGAAGAGATCTGAGCCCTCCCTAACCTTACTTTCCCACACACTTCCTCTTGAGCCAGTGCGCTTCATTGTTATTATTGAACCTGGGCTTGGAGAAATGAACCTGGTCTGATGGAGCATGAGGAGGAACGGGAAACCCTTCCCTCACCTATGTGCCCCCTCTTGATGTTTTTTTTTTTTAAAGGTCTCCTGCCTTACATGTGAAGGGCAGCTAAACATGTGTCTGCCTGGCTCGTCATGACTAGCGTGGCTCTTGGTTCCACTTGGACTCAGGTTGGCATCCTGCTGTCCAGGTCCTGTAGTACCTTCAATTAGGGTGACCAGATTTTGGGAACGAAAATCCCGCCCCCCCCGCCACCCCACCCACCCAAAACAACCCCCCCACCACGCGCCCACGCCGCCCCGCGCCGCCCGCGCCACGCCCCCCGCCCCCGCCCGCCTCGCGCCACCCACGCCGCACCGCCCCCCGCCCGCGCTGCGCCGCACTGCCCCCCACCCGCGCCACGCTGCCCATGCCCGCGCTGCGCCTGCCCCACGCCCGCCCCCGCGCCGCGCCTGCCCCCTGCCCGCCCCCGTGCCGCGCCGCCCCCTGCGCTGCTACTGAGGGACAGGCCGCGAAGCCTGTTTCTCAGTAGATTCTGAGCACCGGAGGGAAGCAGATGCCCCAGCAGGTAAGTGCCTAGCGCCACCCGCCTCGCACCGCCCGCCCGCCTCCCGCCACCGCCGCGTGACCTCAATGATATAGAGGGGTATACAGATGTTTAAATACATACATACATACATACATACATCCTTCTTCACACAGTGCAGAGTTAAACTGTGGAATTCACTTCCACAATATATAGTAAAGCCCACCAAAGGGGGATTAGGCCAATTTATGGAGGAGAACTTTATCAGTGGCTACTAGTCCTGATGGCTAGATGCTACCTCCAGTATCTGAGGCAATGCAACTTTGTATAAATAGAATCATAGAATTATAGAATGGTAGAGCTGGAAGGGGCCTATAAGGCCATCGAGTCCAACCCCCTGCTTGGTGCAGGAATCCACCTTCAAGCATCCTTGACAGATGGCTGTCCAGCTCCCACTTGATTGCCTCTAGTGTGGGAGAGCCCACCATCTCCCTAGGTCATTGGTTCCATTGTCATACTGCTCTAACAGTCAGGAAGTTTTTCCTTATGTCTAGCTGGAATCTGGCTTCCTGTCACTTGAGCCCATTATTCCACATCCTGCAGTCTGGGATGATGGAGAAGAGATCCTGGCTCTCGTCCGTGTGACAACATTTCAAGTATTTGAAGAGTGCTATCATGTCTCCCCTCAGTCTTCTCTTCTCCAGGCTAAACATGCCCAGTTCTTTCAGTCTCTCCTCATAGAGCTTTGTTTCCAGACCCCTGATCATCCTCGTTGCCCTCCTCTGGATTTTAATGACAGCTCAACAGCTCTCTTGTTACAGTTAGATGCTGTTACCCTTTAGAAAATCAACAACAGAAAACAGCTGTAGGCAACTTCATGAGAAAACTTGCATCTCCCCACCCCCCTAAACTGCTCTTTCTAGGTATTTTGGAAGCCTGCACATTAAAACGTAGCTCCAGACAAACCGAGATCTGACTCCGATGCTTCCCCAGCCTGTGCAGAAGACAGTTGAGTGGCAGGAAGAAGCAGATTTGTTGATGCTTCAAGATTATTTGTTGAAATATGAACTTGGTAGAAAGCGTCTCCAAACATTTCCATTCTGTAACATTTCCATTCCTCCTCGCACCATCCGTTATGGTACAAAGGTGGCATTCATATTGTTGCCATGTTTTTTTTATTATTATTTGTTTCTTGGGATGAGTAAGAAATTGACTTCATGGAGGGTTTTGTTTTTGCATTTTTTACAGCTTTACTCAATGGAGCCAAAACAGAGCTGTGTAATGAAATTGGCACATTTGTGAGCTTAGCAATGCGTCTCATCTCAGGAAGAATGCGAACAGCAACGTGTGCCGTGTTCAGGAAAACTATGCACAGAATGCTTTTATTTGAGACAAATGTGCACAAAACTGGATTTCTGCAATGTAAAGTACCCGGGAAAGTGGCTATAAAAATGCATACATTAGGGAAAATACGCACAAAAAAATCCACAATCTGCAGTTAAGGTCTGTACATTTTCCAAGTTTGCAATGTAATTTGCAGTCCCTTAAAAATGTGTTCAACAGGATGCATACGTTTGAAAAATGTGCATGAAAACTTTTGAATAGTGTAAAATCCCCCAACACTTTAATCAATGGGAGAAAATGTGTCCATTTCAAAGATGTGCACAGCTGATGTGTTCGTTTGGATAAATACTCACAAAAATATCGATTTTCATGTGAACCCCCCTCCCCCAAAGCTAACAATCTGATAAGGATTCAATTCAGAACGAGCTTCAAGATAGAATTCAGATTACATCCCTACAACTCAGATGGAGAGCCTGCAATTAGTTCCTGGTGAAATTCCCTCTTCATCACAACAGTTAAAGTTGCAGGGGCCCTGCCTTCTTTTGTATATAGTCACTCTAGTATAGTGCCTGCACCTTTAACTGTTGTGATGAAGAGGGAATTTCACCAGGAACTAATTGCATACAAATGACACTGGCTGAAATTCCCTTTTCTCTACAACTGTTAAAGTTACATGAGCCCTGACCTCCTTTTCAGATGGTCAGCCAAGGTTATGTCAACATGATATTTTCAAAATAAGGATAATAATAAATCAACCCACCCTAAAGTTGGGTAACCTGGACAGGTAATTTGGGAGTCCAAAACTCGCTGCTGGCCATTTGTGGGTTTAGATTGAAACACCCCTTTGTGACTGCAGTCAGGGCTGTCCATTTTCTGTGACGCTGCATGTGTGTGTATAAACACAGGAAGTTTTGATTCCTGAGGATGTTTGTATTCATTTAGGGGAAAGTAAATAAAAAGATCAGGTCTCCAGAAATGCTTGGGGAAAAAAATCTGCAGGCTTAATAAAGTCTCTGCGCATGAAGGGGAGCCAAGTCAGGGTGTTCACCATGAGCTGTAACCATCACATGACTATATGGTGCTGATATACTGAAGATGGCTACCTGAGATCCTTGCAAATGAAGCAGGAACTTAATTATTTCCTCTCCCTCAACAGTTGACTGTGAATTAGGCTGACCAGATAAAATCCAGGTCAGGGCTCATGTAACTTTAACAGTTGTAGAGAAAAGGGAATTTCAGCCAGAGTCATTTGTATGCAATTAGTTCCTGGGAATATTCCCTCTTTATCACAACTGTTAAAGTTGCAGGGGCCCTGCCTTCTTTTGTATATAGTCACTCTAGTATAGTGCCTGCAACTTTAACTGTTGTGATGAAGAGGAAATTTCACCAGGAACTAATTGCATACAAATGACCCTGGCTGAAATTCCCTTTTCTCTACAACTGTTAAAGTTACATGAGCCCTGACCTGGATTTTATCTGGTCAGCCTACCAAAAATGGTGCAGAATCTCCTGTTCTTTGAAATCGCAGCATTCCTCTGGCATTGCTTTAGGGAACCCGTTCAGATGGGGCCTGTATTAGCATTTTGCGGCTGACTTATTGCAACGCTTCGGCCTTGATGCAGACAAAGATAGATTTATTAACTTCACCCTAGCGGCCTGCTCCTCGTAAGTCACTCGGTTCTTGGGCACTCGAAAAGCAGAGATCATATCAGTTAAGAACAGATCGGCTTTAATTTATGTCACCAGCAGTTTTGGCCGCCTTCTGCGTGGGTGAAGGGGAGGAGAGGCTTCTTTGCAAAAAGAGTGAATTTTCCATGAAAGTTTTGGGCTTGTTCTGATGGCTTCTTGGCACTCTCGGGAGAAAGACTTGCTCAAGCTGCTTAACAGGCAATCCTGTTTGAATATGGATGGAAGAATCAGTAAGGCTCAAACTTAGGATCCTAGAATCCTAGAACAGTAGAGTTGGAAGGGGCCTCTAAGGCCATTGAGTCCAACCCCCTGCCCAATGCGGGAATCCACCTTAAAGCATCCCTGACAGATGGCTGTCCAGATACCTTTTGAAGGCCTCTAGTGTGGGATCCACCTGGAAGCTCGGTCCCCCTTGCTCCCATTCCTGAAAGGGAGCTTGTGTGTTGTGTGTGTGTGTGTGTGTCACTCAACCTGCAAAAGGCGCATTTATCTGCACATTTTTTAAAAGTGCACACGCAATGCAAATGTGATCACAAGTTCAGGTGTATGCAAGCTTGGCCCAAAAAATGCGTTCACATTCAAGGGTGCTGACTGGGCAAGTTCTGATGTTTTATGGATTGAAATGAGATCCTCTCATGTCCCTAATCTGCATGTGAGCTGGAACAATGCAGCCCAGGCCCTGGCTGGTTGTGGTGTGAAAGCAGGTCCGCTTCAAGAGGGAGTCTGCCATGTGAAGAGTTCCACATGGCTCAAGGAAATGAGTCAAGCCACATGTGGTTTGCAGGAGGACAAAGCCCTGATTGCATTGTTCTTTTTCAGACATCTTAGAGGGACAGATTAATTTACAGGGTGGAAGACTAAAATACTGCAATTAATTTACAGCAGGAGTGTCAAACCTCCAACCTGTGGGCCAAACTCAACTCATTGGAGGTCACAGTGTGGCCCAGAGAGGTAGAGATTTCCCTCCAACTGGCGGCATCTGAAAGCATGAACCCATTCCATTGGGAAGGCATTGCGTGCTCTGGGAGTTTCCCCTTTGGGGACTGATCTGTGATACTGCATTCACACATTCAGTCATCACTTGATGCTGCAGTCATCCTGTGAGGAATGTGCAGGTGCTCATAAGGACTGTGCGGAATCAGTTTTGCGTTCTGCTCCTCACAATTGCATCCAGAAATTTCGTGAGCAGGACAGAAATGCAGCGGCCCTCTTTCATTGGATGGGGTCACATCCCCCTTGAAGGATGAGGTACAGCGTCTGGGGGTGCTGTCTTTGGAGGCACAAACAGCATCAGCTTCCAGGGGTGGTTACCCTGTTAGGCTGGTTCAGCACCTGTGGCCCAATCTAGAGAAAGCGGACCAAGCCACAGGGACCCATGCCTTGGTTCCGTCCAGGTTAGATTACTGCAATGCACTTGATGAGGTGCTGTCCTTGAAGACAATTTGGAAAGCACAGCTCGTTCAGAATGCGGCAGCTAGAATGCTCTTGGGAGCTCCGGTCATCTCACTCCTCTTCTGTCTCATTTGCCTTGGTTGCCTGTTAGATTTGGGCTGTTGTTTTGGCTTTTAAAGGACTCATTGGTTTGGGACCATGTTGTTTGAAGGACACTTGTATGAGCTGCCCAAGGGTTAAGATCAGCGTTAGAAGCCCTACTCTCCGGCCCACCAGCAAGAAGCAATAGGTGCTGGGGATAAGGCTTCTTCACTGTTTGCTCCTCACCTTTGGAACTCCCTTCCCTGGAAGATATGCATGGCCTCATCATCACAGCTAGCTTAAAACAAAACAACGACCCAAACTCATTTATTCTACTCTGCATTTGGTGCTTAAAAATCAATAGCTACTACTGGTGTGTGTGTGTGTGTGTGTGTCTACGTCCACCTACTTGAGTGTAATTGTAATCTTGTGATCATCCTGAAAGGCAGGTTAAACATCTTTTTAAATGACTAAATAAAGATGGTTTGTCACTCGGAACCTGGCACTGAGAAGTGAACTACCTCTGAACGTGGAGGTTCTATTAAGCAATCGTGGCCTCTAATGTCCCTTGATAGACCTTTTTGTAAAGCTCCTGTGTTGGTTCCTGAGCAGCGTTCCTTGAGGACTGAATATCCAGCTATTCCTTGTCTCTGTGGGAAAAGCCACATGTGGCTGGTGAAGAGCAGGAGTCGGCCGTGTGCTGCCAGGAGGCTGCCCTAAGAGCTGGACAAAGGAAGGTTACACATGTCAGTAGTAAAAACCCAGATCAACTGCTCAAGCAGCCAGAAATTCAACAGGAGGAGCTTTGGGAGTCAGAGGAAAAGTGTACTCAAGAGTTGGATCTGGTTGTGAGTGTATTTGGCTGGGGTGGAAGTTTAGTAGGGTGACCACATGGAAAGGAGGACAGGGCTCCTGTATCTTTACCAGTTGTGTAGAAAAGGGAATTTCAGCAGGTGTCATTTGTATACATGCAGCACCTGGTGAAATTCCCTCTTCATCACAACAGTTAAAGCTGCAGGAGCCCTGCCTCCTTGACCAGATTCGCCCATCCCTAGCTGCTTTATGCTGAGTCAGACCATGGGTCCATATACCTCAGCATTTTGAACACTGGCTGGCAGCAATGGCTCCCCAAGGTTTGGACCAGTGTCTTTCCTAGCGGTACCTGGAGATGCCATAGATTCAGCCAGGGCCCTCATGGGTGCAAAGCCAATGGGTGATGGCTGATCTGTGGCCTCATTGTTGTGGGTCTTTTGGCGATGCCGACCCATGTGGCGACGTGGAGAGGAGAAGAGTGAAGCCTCCTTGCAAGAAACAGCTGCCCTGTGGAGGAGGGGTTAAGCATGTCAAACTGAGCCAATATGTCACCATTCTGTATTGCCTTTTCCGGTCTTCTCCAATGTCTTTTCATTATATTTAACCTTTTGTCCGGCTGAATTGTACTTTGCCACTCTTCCTTTAAACTTTAAAAAGGGGGCTCTGAGGTTGGCTTTCTTGTTTTCTTTTGCTTATATTCCAGTCTGGGGGACAAAGATTGCTACTGACAATGCAGCCAGTCAGAGATCTCTCTGAGGGGGAAAAAAAATGAGGATTAGGCAGAGACTTGTCCTTTGTGTAGCAGTAAAAAAATGACTCACCTGCATGGAAAATTGCAACTCAGGTATTGTTCTTGAAGAAAACATCCCTTGATAGAGATGTCCAAAATGATATTTCAAGTCAGATGGTGCATAGGTGCAGGTAATCGCTTCTGAAGGATATATTCGGTGTATGGGAACTCACAGCCACTGCCTTGTTTTTATGGCAATTCATGTTCATAGCAAACCTAAGAACATAAAAAGAACCATCTACTCCAGCATCCTGTTCCCACAGAAGTGAACCAGATGCCTGCAGGAAGCTCACAAAAGGACATGGGTGCAATAGTGTTGTGCTTCAGTTAAGGGATTAGCTGGAGAAGAGGATCAGCTGGGCCTGGGAGTGTTGGGGGAACGGTGCTTCACGAGAACAGGCAGGGGCCGGCTGAAGACCAATGCAGCTGACGGCAATTCCTAATTACCACACTCCCCATAAAAGACTGGCCAGTGCTTAGTAAGATTGCTGGAAGCAACTTTTATGTGTGGTGCCTTGCCTTGGTTGTGTGTTTCCAGCTCCCTATTCTTGCCAGGACTTATCCTGACCCTGGACCGTACCCTAACCATTCTTCAGTGCTTTCCTGAATCCTTGTGAGTTGCTCAACAAGTTAGTTTAGTGTCAGGACCTGGGACAGCGACCTGGAGGAGCTGGAGAAAGGCGGAGGCGAGTTCTGGGGCTCAGTGCCTGCAGTGGAGAGGGGGCTGGCTCAGGGTGTGGGCCCAAGGATGCCACGTCAGACAGGCCTGAGTTGAACTAACTAACTGAGAGTGTCTGCCTTACACCATTGCATGGCTGCGAGGAAACGTCCCCTTTTGTCAAGGCAAGGGAGGGCCAAGGCATTAATTTTATCCCTGCTGTGATGTGAAAAGCTTTCCTTTCTCCCCCTCGCTCTCGCTATGCCTGATTTTTAGAGATTAGGCTAATGTCATTAGTTCTTTACGAAAACCCATCAGCTTTCTAAATTGCCTTCTTGTGATGACAGTTTAGGTGAGCTGCCAGCGCTTTTGACGTGTGATAGATCATTGTGCTTTATTAATTCCAGACAAACCTGGGCACGATGGGTGGGTGGAAGGGGGGGGAGAATCTCCACCCTGGCTATTTCCACATCAGGGAAATCAGTACAGATAAATATCGACACTTGTCGGCACATTCAGAAAAGGTACATGGTGTCACCTCAGAATGCCAGCGTGGAATTTTGTCAGAAATGTCCTGCACCTAGAAAGCTAGCATCTCAGGCAGAAAGCTAGCCTAGAATCCTTTTCCATGATATGCTAGATTTCTCAGTGCGGCAGGTTGTTGACACAAGACTTCAAAGATGGGGCCTTGCCTGGATCTACCTTTCAGGACACATTGCCTACTTTATCTTTCCCACTTCCTTCAAAGCCCTCTTCCCAAACCCACCTTTTCCATGAAACCTTTGGCATGAGTCCCTATGCCTTGCTGAAGTTCTTCCAGTGACCCTGAGTGTGTGTGGCTTCCCTGTTTCCCTCCTCCGTCTGTCCTTTCCCCCATGCTGAATTTTAGGTTGTGAATTCCTCGGGACGGGGACCTGCCCTGCAGATGATACTCTATAAATAGCTAGAGGAGCTGCAGCTGCAGCATTGGATCCTCCTCCTGTGCTAGTGCAACCTTTGAAGAGTGGAAATGTGCAACATTTCGGCACCTGTAGGTAAATCCTTTAACTAGGGTGACCATATGAAAAGGCGGACATGGCTTCTATATCTTTAACAGTTGCATAGAAAAGGGAATTTCAGCAGGGATGCATGCAGCACCTGGTGACATTCCCTCTTTATCACAGCAGTTAAAGCTGCAGGAGCCCTGCCCTCTTTTGTATCTGGTCCAGAGAGCAGGGCTGCTTTCATAGGCCAGATCTACTTCAAGCACTATGAAACTGGTATGAAAGCGGTATATAAAAGGCAGGAGACACACCAAGCAGGATATGCACTATGAAAGCGGGATATGGTCTGGGTCAGTGGGCCTCAACAGTTGTCAATGCTGCTCTAAAGCAGTCGTGTGGCTCCTGCCTTTTATATACCGCTTTCATAATGCTTTCATCGTGCTATATCCTGCTTGGTGTAGATCTGGCCATAGTGCAATATCCTGCTTGGTGTAGATGAGCCCGAAGAGAATGTGGCTTTTCTTTGCAAAGGCTTTCCTGACACCACCTCCTTAGGTCATAGCTGAATGAGGGGCTTCCTAGTTCCCTCTCTTAGCCCTTCTGCATTAGCAGCTCTCGAGAGGAAACTGCACCTGACGGGTGATTTAGGGTTGCAGGTGAAAATGACACCTTCTGACATCAGGAAAAACTTCCTGACTGTTAGAGCAGTCCGACAATGGAACCCATGACCTAGGGAGGTGGTGGGCTCTCCCACCCTAGAGGCCTTCAAGAGGCAGCTGGACAACCATCTGTCAGGGATGCTTTAAGGTAGGTTCCTGCATTGGGCAGGGGTTTGGACTAGATGGCCTTATAGGCCCCTTCAACTCTACTATCCTATGATTCTATGTCCAACTTCACCCCCCCTCTCTCTCTCTCTGTTTTTGTCTCTGTCTCTCCCAACCTCCCACCTACTTACCATGACGCAGGGAAAGGCACAATACATTAGTAGCATGGAGCTGTAGCTGCCTGCAGCCTGTCCTTGATGGCCTCCCTGCATGGAGCCAATGAGTCATTCCGCCCTCAGGCCACCTCTGACTCACTGGAAGGCCTCTGGTATCTCTTCCCCCTCTGTGATCTCCACAGAGGTGCAATACCTGTCCTTTCCTCACCTTTGCTGATTCAGTTGCCCTGGCTGAGCGATGGTTTTGCACAGCAGCTTCATCACACTTTCAAGCTCAGGCTAAAACTTTATTCTGTTGGAGCTGGAAGCAGCACTTAATAATAGTCTAAAAACCAGGGTTGCAGTTAATGGAGATGAGTTCATTATTTTGAGCCCATGAGGGACTTTTAAAATTAAGCCTTGGTTGACACAATTTCTATTTTTAATGCAATTATGAAATGAAAAGGATCTGGAAGTTATGGGTGAAGGAAGTTAGTACTCCCCGGTTAATAGTCAATAACAAACATTAATAACCAAGCAGTCAATCTTTGATAAGTCTGAACAAATATTAATTGCATTCAGAAATCCTACTGGGAGATCCTTGGAGTCCAATATATGAAAATGTGGTTTTTGTGGGAGCGAGCGAGCGAGGCAGCTGAGTCGGCGTACGACCATTTTCATCGGGAAACACGGAACCTGTTATTTCCGCAGAAATGGCTCTTCTTGTGGGACCAAACAACCTTTTGAAAACCCCTCAATTCATCGCGGCAGCCCAGCGTTCTTTCACAAAAGCTTTGTTTCCTAAGCAACGGCCACGTTCCAGCATCCTTCAATTACACAGCGTAGAATCTTTCCTGAGATGGAAGGTATCAGGCCCAGTAGGGATATGTCATGGCACCGTGAAGCCATGTGCATTTTCAAATCTTTCTTGGAGACGTGCACCATAATTTATTTTTTACAGCTCTCTTCTTGGCTTTCTGCGTTACGCTCTCTCGTCTTTCCCCCCCCCCCTTTTCTTTTCCAACAATGCTCCCCATTCTTCTTGGGAACTGCAATGCGAGCAAGCGCCGAAGATGGATGGACACAGCTCTGCTGGAATTTGAGAGGCCTTGTTTCACCAAGAGCAAACGTTGACCTGGTCGGCAGTCTTGGGGAAGAGCCCCTCCCGTGCCCCTGGGTGGCTTGGCATCAGAAGATGGAGAGCAGGTGCCCTATGGTGGCGCGTTGACCCACCTGAGGGCTTGGGTTCAGTTCATGGTTCACTCCATCCTTCCTCTTACGAGCATGGGAGCTCTCCGTGCCAATTGCCAGGGTGCTGTGATGCCCAGTGCTGTGCATCGTGGATGGGGGGTGCGTGAGGGGTTTTTTTTGTCAGCTCAAAGGGGATGATTCCAGCGGTCTCTGTGTAATGTTTGTGATGTGTGTGGCCATTGTAGACTTTGGACTGAATGGATCGCATTAGGAGGGGCCCGTTAGAGGTCCGTGTGTACAACTTCACGTGTGCAGCACACAACCGCCGTTCCTGTTTTCCTCTAACCGCCATTCCGTGTTTTACAACTCGATACATTAGAACAATAACCCCAACAACTCGTGCCAACTCTGACGTTAAAAATCAAGCAAACTCTGAGCATGTGCAGTGTTGCATTTTAAACTCACTGAAACCACAACACCGTTAAGACGACCTGAATAACTTGGAGTTGGCTTCTGCTGCTCTGCTGCCCTCATCGCCTGCCGCTGCTTGGGTGGTCATTTGACCCCCCTCTCCCCCCCCCCCCCGTCGAGCTCTGGGGCCCTGGACTATAGACCCAAGGTCCATCCCTCGCTGCACCGCTCTGTGTGTGTGTGCAGTGCACCCTATTTAAAAACTCCTGGATGTGGGCTGTTTCTTGGTCCTTTGTCTCCTAAGAAAGAGCACAAATCTGGGTGAGGAAACATTGCAAGGCACAGCTGGGCTGCAGGCTCCCTCTGTGGGCTTTGGCTGCCCTGGGGAGTGATACACGCTGGGCAGTGAACAGGGGGGAAGGAGGGGTGCAAGCCAGCTGGTGCTCCTGGGCCTCTCAGGGGCTTTGGACCATGGGATCCTTCTGGATAGCCTGGCTGGGTTGGGTTTGAGGGTGGCTCCGATCCTACCTGGCTTTTTGGACTCAAAGGTGGTGCTGGGGGGGGGGGGGGCTACTGCTGCGGCCCATGACTTTTGGCCCCTGCAAGGTCTATCGTGTCTCCCATGTGATTTCATAGATAGATTTCATAGGAGGCTGTGCAACCCCTGAATAAGTGAGCGTTTGCAGGTAGTTTGGGGATGGAGGGCACTTAACAAGCTGAAGGTTGTTTTAGACAGATTGGAGGTTCTGTGAGCGGAGGCAGACAGACCGCCCCACACCTGCCCCGTGCGCCTCTTGCTGAAGCCCCACCGCTTACCCGACCCCGGCGAGTGGCACGGGGCGAGCCGCCGGGTGGTCCGCGGGGTGCTTGGCAGTGGTGCGCAGCCATTGGCTCTCTCCGTGAGCCGCCATTTTGTGTAAAAAATGCCTGCTCGTTCTTGTCCATAACGATCCCATTTGTGCCTGCAATGTTGTGGAAATGGCCCCTTAAGGGCTACTTTGCAGCCATTTTTGTAGCAAATGGTGCTTGACAAGGGAGTAGGTGCCCACGTGCAGGCGCTGTGTCAGACAAGCCCTGGAGTCCAGGGACTGGCATCCGGGGTGTGTGTGTGTGCGTGAGCTGGCGATTTCCCCTTGAGCTTCAAGCCCTAACCGGGCAGCTGCCCCATCCCGATCTGCGGGTGGGGAAATCTGTCGGTATGGATAGATGGATTTGACGGGTGCTAGGTGAGATCACATTCTGTGTGAAGAGCCGGGTTCAAAGCTTGGGGGTGTTTCTGGATTCAGTGCTTCCAGTGGAAGCACAGCTGGCAGCAGGAGCCAGGAGTGGCTCTTACCAGCCTTGGCTGGTATGTCCGCTGTGACCCTATCCAAGGGAAGCGGGACCCACCCACATACCCCCGGCTTAGCTAGGCATGCACTAGTTACAGCCAGACTGAACTCTGCCATTGGAGATACCTCAGAAACTTCAGCTGGTGCAGGACACTTGAGTCCTTGTTGTGGGTGATTGGACCATCTTATCCCAATTCTGGTCACCAGTGCATTTCTGGGCCCAATTCAAAGTGACCTTTAAAGCCTTAAGCCGCTGAATCTGAAGACCACCCACAGCCTTCTGAACCTGCCCACATATGGTCCTGCTTGGCTTTCTCAGTGGTGGCCCCTACCCTATAGACCTGCCTCCCAAGAGGTATATGGCTGGCTCCATCTCTCGTAACTTTAAAGAGGATTTAAACTAGGGATGAGCAAACAAGCAATGTTCGAGGTCTCCTGGATTCTCTGAACCTCGTCCTGCCGCTCGTCTGATTACCGCTGGTGTTTGCAATTGCTGCTCACTCTGCATGAACGGCAAACTTGCACATATTGAGTAGCAATCAAATGGGGGAATTTGCATACATTTCCCCAAATGTTCCTCCATAGGCTAAAGTGGGGCTGATTCCGTCTGTGGAGGAAATCTGCACAAATGAGGAAATGTGCACAAATCGAACTGGTAATGAGACAAACGCGAGCGTGCGTTCCACAATTGATGAATATTTCCGGCAGACGTGTGGCTCATACGTTGGCTCAGAGATTTGAACAGGGGCACGCTCACACGTTTTGTGAGCAAAAACAAAATTCTCATCCACCCTTACGTTTAACTGATTGGTTATTTCAATTTGGGATTTGGCTTGTTTCAACTGAGGCATTCTTAAATGTGTTTAAAGTTGATTCGTGGTCTTATGAATTGTTCAGTTGATATAGAGTT
Source organism: Anniella stebbinsi (assembly GCA_029215795.1). Taxonomy (NCBI): domain Eukaryota; kingdom Metazoa; phylum Chordata; class Lepidosauria; order Squamata; family Anniellidae; genus Anniella; species Anniella stebbinsi. The sequence continues at coordinate 371,200,087 of JARDYH010000001.1, forward strand.
GTATGCTTCATATTGTAAGCCACCTTGGGGAGGTTGCAGTCTGGAAAGGTGGCTAAGAAATGCAGTCCATAAAACAAAATAAATAAAATGGGGATATGGCAAGCCCCATTCCACTGGAAGGCTCCAAACAGTGGGTAGTTGAGAGTGACAAGGGGATACCCACTGATAAAGAAGATAACTATGATCTCACAGTCTATAGGGGATCGGTGGCACCTTTATTGCTTGTTGACGCATCTGGGAGAGCCTTTCATAGCTGGTGTACCAAGGGGCTCGTGAGGTGGGGAGAAAGAAGGGGATGGGCCTGTCAGGGATGGGCTTGCAGCTCTGTGACTCAGCGAGTGCCTGATGACATTGTGAGCTCATCCACCCTCATCCAGAGGCTCCGTTGTGCTCAACAATGGAGGCTCCGGAAATTACTAATTTCTCCCCGTTGCATAAATGTGGTCTTTACGGGCGCCATTTATGCAATGGGGGAAACACACAATTTCTGGAGCCTCCATTCTGTCACACTTTTATCTTGCCCCTTTTCTGAGGAGTGCAGGATAGCAAGACAAAGTTACCATCTCTCTATTTTATCCTCACAACAGCCCTGTGAAGTCAGCCAGCCTGGGAGGGCACCAGCCAATGGCAGGGCAAACCGGGGTGACGTGGCGTGGGGGGCTCTCGCCTTTATGCCTGGCTCCTGGGCTTCCAGAGCCCATGTGACCGGCCACTGTCAGGAACAGGATGCTAAACGAGACAGGTCCTCTTTATCCAATCCTGAAGGGCCCATCTATTGCTCCTATACAGGTTAGTGGAAGAGAAAGACATGGTTTTGAGTGGCAGCTGAGTTACGCCGCTAACGGGTTCGATGAATTGCTAAGCCCGCCTGGCCGTTGCCTGGTGACCCCATACGGCCTCTCCTGATTGGCTTTGGTTTGCTGCTTGCATTCACCATACTAGCTTGCCAAGGAGCGGCCTGTCCTTGGGCAATTTAATTGAAGAGGTCAGGAGCAGAACGCCCCACCAAAGCCTGGCTTCAGACTGGAGCCTGTGGTTCGTAACTGATTTATTAAGCATCATTTGGGATGGGATTAATTTTGGTCTCAACTGCCACCCTTCATCAAGATCAGAGCTAGCAACACTCCCCATAAATCTCCCGAAGAGGCCTTGGGGAGAAAAAAAGCAAAAGGAGGAGAAAACTTATTCCACTCATCTCTGATTAAAAGCTTTCCAGCACTTGGGGACAAATAATTGCTGTCAGCGTCTTAGACTTCCAAAATGAAGGGCAAAGAAACTGGTAAGACATCTGCCTGCCTTAAAACGAAAGAAGTGCAGCCCAATCATCAGCATCGCTCCTAATTCCCCACTCGGTCCTGCATTTACTTGAAGATACAGCCAGGAAATTGAAACCAGGATGTGAAATTCTACCCGGCTCGGCTCACGGTTGCCGCCAGCATCTGTTTCCTACTGGCATGACCAGTCCCCTGTTGCCCAAAGCTCACGAGAACCTTTGGGATTGACCTTTCGCTTCACTCAAGGCGCTGTGATGTTGACCAGCTTTCCATCTGACGATGCATCCGGATGCACCCGAAGAAGTTCCCGTGTGAAGTTGGATGCTGTGCAGGGACAGACTTTCAAGCAAGGCTTACAAGCACAGGATTGTGTAAGGAGGGACAACTGAAATGCTTGACGATGAGACCTCCCATTTGGATAAATGCATGACCCACCTCCTGGAGGGGTCCAGTCAGGAGAGGAAGCCCCCCAACCATGCTGCCAGCTCAAGCCCCGCTGGACAGACCTTGTTCTCTTCCTGTTACTCTCACCACAAACTGTTACTGTTTGCTGTCTCTACAGATTCTTTGAGCCTTTGGATTTTTAAAATTCTGTCACGTTCTCTTATTTGTAATGAGGTTCCTTTAAAAAAGAAAGGGGGGGAAAAAGAAGGTTCGACACAGTTTTTAAATTATTATTTTAGCACCTGATCTTTCAAGAAACCCCTCCTTTTCAACCATGCTGACGAGGGGACAATCGGCAGATTCTTGGCTCAACTGATCCAGTATTGTCTCCTCTGAGTGTCAGTGGTACTCCAGGGTCTCCAGCAGATGGAGGTCTTTCTCAATGCCTGCTACTGGATCCTTCTCTCTCTCTCTCTCTCTCTCTCTCTCTCTCTCTCTCTCTCCACCACCACCATTGAGATTTGGCCTCTCTTCCAAGTCTTTCCAGGGCTACTTTGTGCATTGTGCTGTTTTGAGAGGTCATCCCATGAGTCTGATTGGGGGGGAGACCAGGACAGATAAAAGGACAGACTTCTTCACAACGTGCATAGTTAAACTACGGAATTCGCTTCCGCACGTGATGACCACCGCTTCGGACGGCTTCGCAAGACAAATTCATGGAGGAAAAAGCTGTTGGTGGCTGCTAGTCCTGGTGGCGATGTGCTTCCTCCAGTACCAGAGGCATGTACAACAGTTGCTGGGGAACAGGGGAGGGTGGGTGTTTTGCTTATGGGTTGTTTCATTCGCCCCTGTAGACAGCCTCAGGCTGCAAGTAGCTCGCTAGCTCAGGTTCCCTCATTGTTCTGGCCTAAGCTACTAACTGGAAATCAGTGCAAATGTAATGCTACATTATGCGCCAGATTTACACGCGCCAACTTCATGGAAGCAAGGAGTTATGCTCCACCAGTCAGTCGTAGCTCATCTGAATTATGTGAGATGATTCTCAGGCTGCGTCTGCCAAAATGACTTACATGGAAGGAGACCCCCACTCAGAGTGCCAAAGGGGAGGGGAGGGGGGAGCTCCGGTGTATTTGCTTACAGGCTCCCATTTCAGATTTGTAGAAATGCACAGCTGGGACATCGCAGGTGCCAACAGAACTTTGGAATAATTTGGGAAGTTTGCACATTGCAGGGATGCCTAGGGGGGTCTGTGCACATTAAAATGCATTGTGCATGAGCGCATGTACACAGAGCTATTCATGGTGTGTTTCTGTTGTCCCATGCTGGGCTGCCTCACATGACTGCTGGAAAGGTTGGAGCAGTGTAGGAATGCAGGCGCATATGCCTCCCAGCGCACGCCGCTCACTGGCTCTGCCACCTGAATCCTATTCCCATGGCAGTGGATCGTAATGCTGCCCATTTCCCTGTCTGCCGAACAACTGATGGATATCTGCCACGGAAAACCAGGGAATGTAAGGGATTTGGGCGGGAGTGGGGGGGACAGGACATTCTGGGCTCTACACTCACTGCAGGTTGCCCAGATCGACCTGGGAGCACCAGCAGCACATCCAAGAGGCTCCCCCTGCCCCCCCCCCCCCATGGCCAGAGGTGATTTGTGATGCAGCCATTCCAGATCTGTTCCCAGCCTCAGGATTCCCCAGCACAATTTAAAGCCGCACCCCTTCATCTTCTGAGCAGAATCGATGATTTAGAAAATCCTTACGGCTTGGGTCCAGCAGCATAATTGTTTTTATTTGTTTATTGATTGATGGATTGCATTTCTATACTGCCCAATAGCCGAAGCTCTCTGGGTGGTTGACAAGAATCAAACCCATAAAAACCATTCAAAATATAAAACAACAGTATAAAAATGCAGTGTAAGAACACAAGCAGGATAAAACCAAGCTGCAATGCCACGATTCAAAAGAGCAAAGTTAAAAATTAAACTGATAAACTGTGAAAACGCTGTGAAAATAAAAAGGTCTTCACCAGGCATCTAAAAGAGTATAATGTAGGTGCCAGGTGAACCTCTCTGGGGAGCTCATTCCACAGCCGGGGTGCCACAGCAGAGAAGGCCCTTCTCCTGGTAGCCACCTGCCTCACTCCCGTTGGCAGGGGCTCACGGAGAAGGACCTCCACATTGAGAGCCAGGATGTGGCACATGGTCTATCGTGTGGAGCTTGGGCATGGGTGTGTGGGTAGGGGTATGTATGTAGGGGGAGCACCAGTTAACATCTCCCCACAGTTGTCATTAAGTCAAGTTAAATGTAAAGTGTGTGGGGGGGGGAAGAGAGGAGAATAAAATTTCTTCAGGAGAATACATTTGACAAGCAAAAGTAATGGCAAGCATAAACCAGTTCTTCAGGGAACTTCTCTCTCTCTCTCTCTCTCTCTCTCTGGCTTTGGTGTGCAGGGCAAATAATTTATAGGGCCTCAATGAGCCGTTCAGCCCAAATCTCCTTGAGTCTCCAGAAGGCAACTGCACCTGCGTGCTGAAATTTCGTTTGGAATGCAAGCGGGAGTTGCGTCACCTGCCATGCATGAGGGATGTGGCAGGCCTTTCGCTGGGGATGCTCCCGCTGGGGTGCTTTGCAGTGAAACGAGGAGGGCAAGAAACAGCGGTGGGATGGGGGGAGGATGAAGTGTTTTCTGTCAGGCATATTGCTCTGCCTTCCTCTCCTGACCGCGCCGAGGCTGAGCTCCCCCTGTCTGCTGTAGGGACTGACATGGATGGGTGCAAGGATTGGAATAGGTGAACGGATTGCCCCATTCACATGTCCTGGACCCAAACATGGGCCCGGATACAACCTGTGGTCAAACTCCCTACTGTTTTGAGCTGGTGATGCATTTTATGGAACAATAATCATAATCATACATATGTTTGAAACGGCACATAAAATACATACTTTTGAAAAATGCACACAAACAGGGTTTAATCAGTGGGAGAAAATGCAGACTTTTTTAAAAAAGTGCACAATTGATCCATACATTTGGGGAAATGTGCATGGAAATACACCCAAATTTTCATGCAAAATGAAAAAAAAAAGAATCAATATAATCTGGACACGGATCAGAATGAGCTTCGAGGTGGAAATCAGAGGATCTTGACAAGCTCAAGGTTAGCTGATTTACACATCCTTAGCCCCATGAAAGCACCCACTTCTTGGCCCGGACATTTGGTGTTTGGTGTTTGTTACACGGGCTATCCCACGTCCTCCTCCATTCCTGGAACTGGCTTCATTGCCATTGTGTGTGTAGATCTGGAATAACTCAAATCATTGCTTGAAACCAGTCACTTTACTTGGAAGACTTTTACACACACACACACACACACATTTCACAGCTGATTTGTATTTTTTTCTTTTTTTTTAAGAAATAGCTGGTGGCCTCCCTAATTGGTACTTCAGCCCGTTACCCTCCCTTGCCTAAATGAGGATCTTTTCTTTTGAATCAGAGGCTCTGAACCTCTGGGATTGGATAGCAGTTCGTAGGTAAGCTGTCAGGTCAGGAGCCCTCCCGATACTCAGTCACCAAACAAAGACTCCATCTCCAAGTCGATAGGCTTTATTGTGCGAAACAGTCAGTCCTTCAGCAATTCAGAGTCTAAGGTCACGGGCTGTTTTAAGCACACCCACCTTGGCTTTGCTCCACTTCTTCAGCGCTGAGTTCGCATGATGTCATCCCCCTCATGCTGTTCTCGCGTCCCCAGTGCTCCGTTTTTAGTTTCTGTTTCCGTTTAACCCTGAACGGGCAAAGTCCGAAACAGGCAAAGTTCAACAGGCCAAGCTGGGGTATTGCAGCAATCCTGACGACGCGTGATTCAAAACGCTAGACTCCAATACGAAACGGAGGGGGAAGCCGCAGAAGCAACCCGGGGGGAAAATAGTAGGTGTGATAAAGCCCTAATTCTGTGACGAAGCTGCATAGGCTGACCATCTGAAAAGGAGGACAGGGCTCATGTAACTTTAACAGTTGTAGAAAAAAAGGGAATTTCAGCCGGCTTCATTTGTATGCAATTCGTTCCTGGTAAAATTCCCTCTTCATCACAACAGTTAAAGCTGCAGGGGCCCTGCCTTCTTTTGTATCTGGTCACTCTAGTATAGGCCTGCAACTTTAAATGTTGTGATGAAGAGAGGATTTCACCAGGTACTAATTGCATACAAATAACACTGGCTGAAATTCCCTTTTCTCTGCAACTGTTAAAGTTACATGAGCCCTGTCCTCCTTTTCATATGGTCAGCCTAAAGCTGCACCAACCTTAACTTTCTTACTTAAGGATCTCTTTGACAGATGCACTATGATAGGGTAGAAAGTTGTTGCAACTCTAACTTTACGCTTCAGCATAGAACCTGAAAGGCTCTCTCAGGCCTGCCCTCGGGGAGGATCTTCCAGTAAAGACCTCCTGTGATGGTCCAGTCGTCCACTGCCTTCATTCCTCCATTTGTTTTGCCCACTTTGTTCTGCCTTTGACCCCTGTAACTGCCATGTTTCCCCCCTCCCCTTCTGTAAGTTATTGAATTTCCACCGAAGAAGTGGTGTTAGGCTTTGCGCTCTCTGACTAGCTTGTCCGCCAGAAGAATTTTCTGTCTTTCCTGGAGCTCTTTGAGGAATTTCCTCCCTACACCTTTGGCCCATCTGACTCCAATTCCACGGAGAGTCTGGGCCCAATCCTGGCATAACCCTTGCTGGTCTGGCCTAGCTCTTTACCCCCTTTCATACAAAGTGGAAACAATCTGGACAAAAGCCATTTAACTCCCCCAAAAGCAGGGATTTTGGAAAGTCAACGCAGCCATTTTTGTTCTGTCTCTATTTATATTGGAAATAGCGATATTTAAAGATGGAGTGGGTTCCCCATGCTCTCACATTTCTCAATTAAGATATTTTTGTAAGTCACAGCTGTCATTGACAAGAACAGAAACGGGGTTGGAAAATGTCACTCTAAGCTCCATGGAGGATGGATGTGGTTTAAACGGAACAAGTGAGACTGGGTACAAAGAGATTTTTTATTATTGTTTTATTTTATATATATATTTTAAAAAATATCAATGTATGTTGGTAAAATTCCTGATTAGTCTGTTCCCTCTCCTTTCCAGCTCCAGGGGATGAGTGGAATGAGATGGCAGAGTCAAAGGTGGTCTGTTTCAATGACCCCTTTCTTGGGATCTGTGTCATGACCCAGAACTCAGATTGTCCCCATCAGAGCAGGGTTCAGTGCAGAATGGGAAAAAGTGGTTTCTGGAACTATCTGATTAGACACCCTCCAAAGCATCCCCCAGGAGTTGGTGTCTCCACCCTCTGTGCTTGGACAGGTAGGCCTGTCCCCATCTTCTGCCTCACAAGACTCATCTCCAAATGTTTTAATAAATAAATAAATAAATACATAATTCCATGGTGATGGTTTTCCACCTGGGAAAATTTGATACCATGTGGCAAGCCATGAATGCTGATAACACGGCCCTTCCAAAAGCCTCCAAGACACACACACACACACACACTTTTAAAAACAATTAATTCCCCGTCTAGTCTGACGGGGCGTTGTGTGGTCTGGGATGTGTATGAGGCGCTGTGCTCGGAGAATAGCTAAACAATTTAGGCGGGTAAGAACGCAACGGTGACAGACTTGTCAAGGGAAGAGAAAGAAATGTGGCAGAAAAATGCATTTTTACAACCCTGGAGGAGCATAGCAAAAGGCATTATATTCTGCTTCATTGTGTCCCCTTTTCTGTTCTATTTGTCATGTACCTCTCCGGGAGCAGCATCGAGAAATTGAATTTCATTTCCTGACTCATTTCTTTGCTGTTCCTATTTGTGTTTGTCATTGTCTTGACCACCTACATGAACCTGCATAGCCTTCAGATGCTGTGTGTGTGTGTGTGTGTGTGTGTGTGTCTTTGTACCTTCTGATATCACCGCTTCATTCTCTGAGTTTTTATTACACTGGACTAGAAAGCTACTATCTTTAGGCCAACTATAGCAAGAACCTTAGTTAGGAAAAATAGAGTTTAACAGCCTCCCCAAACTGGGTGCCCTCCAGATGGGTTGACCACGGCCGTGCCGGCTGGGTATGATAGGAGTTGTAGTACAAAGCATCGTATTATCCATCAGCTTTCACACTTCTCTGAATCTTGCAGTGCAGTCCTCCCATCAAGACATCCACACAAAAATGTGTGCGTCAGGGAAAGCTGTCAACAAAAAGGCCTGAACTAGGGGAAAGGAAGTCACGAAAAATGTGTGTCTTCCAGAGAACTGTGTAGAAAAATCCATACAAAACGTTTGTGCACATGAAGATGTGGGTGAATTTTCATGCACGCTTGTGGAAAAAATAATCCAAACTGATGTGGAAGCAGCATGGAATGGATTTGAGATGGGAAAAAATGGGAATGCTACTGACAAATTCATCCATCCTTATCTGCTACTTTGTAGGTCATCGGGGATCACAGCATCCTTGGAGGATAAGCCTGGCAATGGAGAACAGCTAGCAGATTTCATTTGGAATCCCCTGGTTCAGAGAAAGTATAGCACTGTACATTTAGGGGGTAGGGGGTGGGGGTGAGAGGCTGTTGCCCTCATGCCCTGCTTCCCAGAAGGATCTGGCTGACCACTATTGGAAACAAGAGCATGGTCCTCCAAACAGACCTTTGGCCCGATCTGTCAGGGTCCTCCTTGTGTTCCATCCTCATTTATGACGGAGAAGGCTATTAATGGCTACTACTCATGATAGATATTACCTCCAGAATCAGTGACAGTATGCCTCTTACTACCAGTTGCTGGGCTACCTGGGCGGGAGGGTCCCTTTGCACTCTTCTCCTGATTGTGGGCGTCCCAAAAACATCTGGTTGGCCACTGTGCAAACACAGTGCTGGAGTAGAGAGGCCTTTTGTCTGATCCAGCACATGGCTCTTCTTACGTTTTCTGATGCCATTGTGGAAAAGTAGAATCATAGGTACAAAAAGGGGCTACATCACTACACTCTAGAGAGCTGAAGGGACTTCCCCAATTGTGCTGTGAAAATGTTTTCAATAGGAGTCATCCAATAGATTTTTGAACTAGTGAAGCTGTTCATCACAGAGCTATTGATGGAGCTCTATTTCTAAGTATCGCACATAAAGAACATCCCTGAATACACATAATCTTAGGTAGGTGCCTTGCTGCTATAATAGTATGATTCTGCTTTTGTTGAAAGCAGAACAAACAGCCTTAAAGGTGCAGTGGGGAAGTCTTGAATGAGAATCATCACCCAGGAATGGTCCAAAGGGGTTACAGCTGACAAGGCACTTCATCTCACAAAAAATCATGTGCAAAAAATTATCTTCCTGAGTGGAACAAAAATGAGGCAGGCATACTTCCCCTTCTAAAAATGCTCCTTGCAAAGAATAATGAACACCTAGGGTTGTGCTAGTTTTTACTTCCAAGGGTGTTGATGGAGAGAATTTTAAAACATAATTGTAACAAATTAGGGGTGTGCATCGGATCGGATCCGATCCACGATCCGAATCCGATCCGCCCCAAAATCGGGAAAATCCGATCCGATCCGATCCGATCAACCTCCGATCCGATCCGATCCGATCCGACGAGGTCCGATCCGGATCGGACGCCATTTTGAATGCTTTTTCCCATAGCCAAGTATTGTTTTACAAAAACGCCTATAACTTTTTCATTTTTAAAGATAGAAGGATGAACCTTGGGGACATTATACACTGGTTAGGGATAGTTATCTGTGAGAAATTTCAGAAAGATTGGTGCATGCGTTTTGTGGCAATTAATTGTTTAATAAATACCCAGAAATGCCTATAACTTTGTCATTTTTAAAGTTACAAACATGAAACTTTGCCACATTGTAGGTGGTACCTTGGGACCTATCTGTGAGAAATTTCAGAAACTTAGGTGCTTGCCTTGTGTGGCAATTAATTTTAGAAAAATGGGTAGTAGTGGGGTAAATACATTTACGCCTCCCATTTTTTTATTTTTGAAGATACAAACAGGAAACTTGGGCACATTACAGGTACCACTTGCCTTGATATGTGTGTGAAATTTCAGAAACATTGGAGCTTGCCTTGTGTGGCAATTAATTTTTGAAACAATGAGGAAAGAAACACCTATAACTTTGTCATTTTTAAAGTTACACACATGAAACTTTGCCACATTGTAGGTGGTACCTTGGGACCTATCTGTGAGAAATTTCAGAAACTTAGGTGCTTGCCTTGTGTGGCAATTAATTTTAGAAAAATGGGTAGTAGTGGGGTAAATACATTTACGCCTCCCATTTTTTTATTTTTAAAGATACAAACAGGAAACATGGGCACATTACAGGGAACACTTCACTTGATATGTGTGTAAAATTTCAGAATGATAGGTCCAGGCATGTGGTGGCAAGGTGTCTGCACACACCACTTTGAAGACTGTAGAAAATTTCTCCTGTAACGATCCCAGCGAGAGAGAGTGATCCTAGGCTCAGCCGTTCTGCTTGAGTGAAAGTATCAAAGCAGACACGAGCCAAGTGCTACTTTGTTTCTCCTTTTGTAATGGATACTAGCTCAGTTGCAGCCAAGCGTGCAAGGATCAAAGAATAAAAAAATGGGAGGCGTAAATGTATTTACCCCACTACTACCCATTTTTCTAAAATTAATTGCCATACAAGGCAAGCACCTACGTTTTTGAAATTTTACACACATAGGTCCCAAGGTACCACCTACAATGTGGCAAAGTTTCATGTATGTAACTTTAAAAATGACAAAGTTATAGGCATTCCTGGGTATTTATTAAAAAATTAATTGCCACAAAACGCATGCACCAATCTTTCTGAAATTTCTCACAGATAACTATCCCTAACCAGTCTACAATGTGCCCAAGTTTCCTGTTTGTATCTTCAAAAATAAAAAAGTGGGAGGCATAACTGTATTTCTCAATGGGCAAGTGCTTTCCAATGATTTTCTATGGGCAAGTGCTTTCCAATGATTTCCTATAGGAAAGTACTGTCCAATGAATCCCTATGGGCAAGTACTGTCCAATGAATCCCTATGGGCAAGTGCTGTCCAATGAATCCCTCATTGTTTCAAAAATTAATTGCCACACAATACAAGCACCTACGTTTCTGAAATTTTACACACATAGGTCCCAAGGTACCGCCTACAATGTGGCAAAGTTTCATGTGTGTAACTTTACAAATGACAAAGTTATAGGCATTCCTGGGTATTTATTAAAAAATTAATTGCCACACAAGGCAAGCACCTATGTTTCTGAAATTTCACACACATAGGTCCCAAGGTACCACCTACAATGTGGCAAAGTTTCATGTGTGTAACTTTAAAAATGACAAAGTTATAGGTGTTTCTTTCCTCATTGTTTCAAAAATTAATTGCCACACAAGGCAAGCTCCAATGTTTCTGAAATTTCACACACATATCAAGGCAAGTGGTACCTGTAATGTGCCCAAGTTTCCTGTTTGTATCTTCAAAAATAAAAAAATGGGAGGCGTAAATGTATTTACCCCACTACTACCCATTTTTCTAAAATTAATTGCCACACAAGGCAAGCACCTAAGTTTCTGAAATTTCTCACAGATAGGTCCCAAGGTACCACCTACAATGTGGCAAAGTTTCATGTTTGTAACTTTAAAAATGACAAAGTTATAGGCATTTCTGGGTATTTATTAAACAATTAATTGCCACAAAACGCATGCACCAATCTTTCTGAAATTTCTCACAGATAACTATCCCTAACCAGTGTATAACGTGCCCAAGTTTCATCCTTCTATCTTTAAAAATGAAAAAGTTATAGGCGTTTTTGTAAAACAATACTTGGCTATGGGAAAAAGCATTCAAAATGGCGTCCGATCCGGATCGGACATCCGGTCCGATCCGATCCGACCATCCTCCGATCCGATCCGATCCGATCCGACCCCCCAGGTCCGATTCCGATCCGCTATCCGATCCGATCCGGGGGGTCAGTGCACATCCCTATAACAAATGCTCTACAAGTAAAAAATAAATGGACCAGGGAGTTGACTCCATAGAAACTTCCTTTCTTCCTTTTGTACTTTTTTTTGTGCAGGGAGATTTTTAAAATAATAATAATAATAATAATAATAATAATTGTGGGTGGGCATGCCCCATCTGCAATGTAAGATGACCCAGTCCCCTCTACTATTCAGGATTCTCTCACCTCCTTCTCATACATATATAAACCTGGCCTAAGATGTGGGTGCTTGAGGAAAACAACAACAACAACAAACAACAACAATAAAGTTTGGTTTCAGTTTGATCCTTTGCAATTTGGTCATCAAACCCAATTAACCTAAGGACCCAGGGACTCCTGTCTCAGCCTAAGCCAAACAAACACACAAAAACTGACCAGAGAGCTTCGGCTATGGGGGCGGTATATAAATGTAAATAATATTAATATTAATAACAATGTCACAATTATCCCATTAGTCACATCAGTCACCGGCATCACATCAAAAAACTATACAGAAAAGCTCCAGCAACTGGGACTACCAGAATACATCCACACCAACATCTAGAAAGCAGTCATACTTAAAACATGCTCAATTGTCAGGAAATTCCTGAATTTGTAAAAGACAGCATGACCTGGCAAAGTCGTCTAGAAAAACGAGAAATAATAATAATAATAATAACAACAACCATATAACAGGAGGATGTAAAATTCTGGCAGGAATGGACTATACGGACAGACACAATACACCAACAACTGGCCATCAAATCCAACCTTATCAAACAACCTACATCATACTATCCATATTCACCCAAAACAATCCTGGAAAATGCAGATCATAAAATATACTGGGACAGAACAATTCATACAGACAAGACAATACCCTGCAACTGACCAGACATAACAGTCATAGACAAAAAAGAAAAACACACATACCTCATTGACATAGCAATACTGAATGACAAAAATGTTGTTGTTGTTCCCCGCCTCGATCTGGAGGGAGAGGCGGGTTATAAATAATAATAATAATAATAATAATAATAATTATTATTATTATTATTATTATTAAAGGAAGAAGAAAAGAGAGACAAATATACACCACTGGCCATGGAAGTCAAAGAATTATGGCAACAGGGAAAGGTCACAATTATCCCATTAGTCACCTCAGTCACTGGCATCACATTAAAAAAAAAAAACTATACAGAAAACCTTCAGAAACTGGGCCTACCAGAATACATCCACACCAACATCCAGAAAGCAGTCATAATTAAAACATGCTCAATCGTCAGGAAATTCATGAATCAATAAGAGACAGCATGACTTGGCAAAGCCCATCTTGTCTGTCTAGAAAAACCGCCATGAGTGAGAAAGAGATAAATAACAATAATAATACAAAAGGAGGAAAAAGCGAGGCATCGGAATTTCACCTGGATTTTCTGTTTGGCTTGGTTTGGAGGCCTTTGCGTTTGCTGTTTTTATCCATCTCCTGCTGGGTCTTTGTGTAGTTCCTTGGATTCCTTCTTCTTGTCTTTGCTGTAACTTTCTTAGTTCTTTATTAATAAAGAGGAAAAGAGAGGGAGAGAGAGAGAGAGAGAGAGAGAGAGCTGCTACTGTTCTTGAGAACCCTCCAGAGTGAAACAAAAGAACTTAATTCTCTAACTGTGTCTAATGCACAGTTAATGTTTGCAGTGAATCAGCCTATTCATCAAAGCGACTCAATGGGGAAAATTAGTTGGAGGGAGGGGTTTTGTAAGTGTGGGAGTGGGGAGGAGGAGGAGGCACCTTCTTAAAAGAGACTCTTGGGGTGGTACTGTGACATCAGCCTCACCCACTTGAGATACTTTGCCAGATTCCAAAGAACTGGAAGGGACACAGAGGTCTCTGCCTGGAACTCCTGCCGGGGACACAGCAATCCAGCGCTAGCACAGATAATCATCCCTCCCAACAAAGCAGAGTTACGGTTATGAGTTACCCATTAGCTCTCAGCTCCACCCTGTACTAACCTGAAATCCCCCCCTATTTTATGGCCACATTCACGGGCTACAAAAGTGTGGGAGGGGGAGGGGGGTTTAGGGGAATCCCAAAGCCCCCCTTCCCTCTTCATTACTATTTCATTGGTGACCACCATTTGCCTAGAAGGACACACAATGATGTTATGTTGTGTCATAGTGAGGTTCCAAGGGGTATTTTGTCCAACAAAATGGTGACCACCACAGGTGGCTGCTATTCCACCCAGCCCATCATGCTGGGGTATTTGGGGAGGGGGGGGCAGAAGAAGAAAGAAAGATGACAATTGTCAGTCAAAGAGAGGATGAAGGAATTATGGGGAATATTTCCCACAACCACTAAAAAGGAAAGCAGCTTTACTCACTCACCCTCATCCAGCCAAAAGTTGTACTTTGAGAACATTCATCCTGACCCTATTCCCCCCTCCCAAGATCAGCCTTCACATGGCCCACCACACAGAAGCTGCCAAGATAGAGCAGGTTTGTCTGCAGAGCAAGTATTTCTAGATGTTGTAACACAAACAAGAAAAGAAACAACCCACCCACTAGGGCCACTGGCCAATCCAACTTGGAGAGAATTCTTTTCAGGGCTCAGGTACGATCATAGAATCATAGAACAGTAGAGTTGGAAGGGGCCTGCAAGGCCATCAAGGCCAACCCCCTGCTCAATGCAGGAATCCACTTTAAAGCTTACTTGACAGACAGCTGTCCAGCTGCCTCTTGAAGGCCTCTAGTGTGGGAGAGCCCACGACCTCCCTAGGTCATGGATTCCATTGTCATACTGCTCTAACAGTCAGGAGGTTTTTCCTGATGTCCAGCCGGAATCTGCCTTCCTGTCACTTGAGCCCATTATTCCGCATCCTGCACTAGTTGGGGAGAGTGGAATTTGGGGCATGGACACCTTTGTATTGGTTGGGAGATGTCACACATCTGAGGCTGGGCAGGCAGCATGTTCAGGGGAATGATGGAACAGAATCCCAAGTGGTTTTTTTGGTGCCCCCTTCCTCCTCTCAGGATATTTCAAGGACTGCCTCATCCCACATGTATGCACATGTTCAGGTCTACATCTGAGGCTCTGCTGTGGGTTCCTTCAGAAGTGAAATAGGTGGGTGGGGCCTACTCAGTTGTGGCACTGGGACTCTGGAATGCCCTCTGAAGGGACACCCAGTTGGATCGCCTTTGGCCAAACAGTGAAAATCTGTGTTTGTGAAGCATTCTCCCAAGGGAGGTGTGCCTTCCTCCAATGTTATTTTGGGACTGGGCGAAGGCTTTGTTACTTCCGTAGGCTTTTCAAACGCAACATTTCACCCCTGATTACTGTTTTTAATGATGCTCTATTTATCTGCTCTATTTAGATGATGAGGATGATGAGGATGATGATGATGATGATGATCTCTTTCTGACTCATGGCATTTTTTCTAGACTGACATGACGGGCTTTGCCAAGTCATGCTGTCTTTTATTGATTCATGAATTTCCTGACGATTGAGCATGTTTTAAGTATGGCTGCTTTCTGGATGTTGGTGTGGTTGTATTTTGGTAGGCCCAGTTTCTGAAGGTTTTCTGTATAGTTTTTTGATGTGATGCCAGTGACTGATGTGACTAATGGAATAATTGTGACCTTTCCGTGTTGCCATAGTTCTTTGACTTCCATGGCCAGTGGTGTATATTTGTCTCTCTTTTCTTCTTCCTTTCCAACAACATTTTTGTCATTCGGTATTGCTATGTCGATGAGGTATGTGTGTTTTTCTTTTTTGTCTATGGCTGTTATGTCTGGTCAGTTGCAAGGTATTATCTTCTCCATATGAATTGTTCTGTCCCAGTATATTTTATGATCTGCATTTTCCAGGAAGATGATGATGATTTACATTTAGTATCAATGGTTGTACCCAATAGGGCCTGTGTGTCTGCAACCAGCACCACCAGGCCTCAGTCTGCACATGCACAGCCCAAGTCCTTATGCGCGTTCTAAAGCACACAGCCATGATTTAGCACTTCTGGGGGCAAGCCCTGACATGCAAGGAAAATGCTCGTTTCAGGAAGGGGAGTGAGCATCAAAGTGATTTTCAGAGAATTTTGGCAAGCATAAACATCCTTGCTTCTCCCATCCCAAATATGGAGCTCATTGCTGAAAGATGTAGTGAGACGGGTCATGGCTCAGGTGGCTGTAAAGGAGGGTCAGAGGCCCATCAGCCAAACAACATGCTGGCTTTTATTGCTATATGGAACCCCCCTGTCTAGTGGAGTTGTATTTCTCTATGAGCCAGTTATTGGTATGTGTGGTAGAGGTGGGGTTGCTGTGATCTTCATGCCCTGCTTGTTGGCATCCTGTAAGCATCTGGTTTGCCACTGTTGGAGGCAGGATGTGGACCTAAGTTCATAGGAGCTCTTCCTATGGGTAGACCTTAGAGTGAGGAAAATGTGTAAGAGAATCCAAATTGTTAATTGAAGCCAGAAGCATATAGATGTCCATTTTGGAACAAATTTGGGACTCTTTAGGTAGCAATCAACCTAGCACTGTAAGGGTGGATGAGTCCTGTGATACTAAGTAAATGCTTTGTAATTTGGAGCTCAGTTTAGCCTCCAACTCAGAGCTCTCATAGAATCATAGAATGCAAGGGACCTCTAAGGCCATTGAGTTCAACCCCTTGCTCAATGCAGGAATCCACCTTAAAGAATCCCTGACAGATGGCTGTCCAAGCTGCCTCTTGAATGCCTCTAGCGTGGGAGAGCCCACCACCTCCCTAGGTCATGGGTTCCATTGTCGTACTGCTCTAACTGTCAGGAAGGTTTTCCTGATGTCCAGTCGGAATCTGGCTTCCTGTCACTTGAGCCCTGTAACTCCTAAGGCACCCATTTGTTTTCTCCCATTGAAGAAAACGGCCATCCTGGAATTAGAGATGGGCGGAATCACTGGGGCTGGGCTTGGTGGGCACTGGCCTCACCACTGCTGCCGCCTTCCCGTGGGAGCCTCTGCCGAGCACTCGTGAGGCCTTGGGAAGCAACTCCTCAGCCACCTGCAGCCGCTGCCAAAATTGCGCATTTCTTTCTTCCGTGTTATAATGGTGGCTGCCATTGGTGTGAAAGGGGGAAATGCGCAATTTCTGGAGGGTCCAGAAATTGCACACTTCTACCCATTGCGTTCATGGCAGAGCCTTGGGGAATAGCATGTCCCCACTCTGTGCCAATGGGGGCCTGAAAGGCCCCATTGACCGCAAGGGTGAAGGTGCGAATCGCTGGCCTCACAGAGTCAGTCGGGCTCTTGCGAGAACCCTCTCCTGGCTGGAAATGATAGGCACTGCAGTCGAAGACATATGGAGGCACCACACTGAGGAAGGCTGCTGGAAAGTGCTCTGTGACCTTTGTGTTTGGCTGCATATACACCTGTGTTGCTCATTTGGGCATCCTGCAGTTCAGTTTAACATGGAGCATTTCTAAACATAATGTCCAAATGTGTGCAGATGTGTCCCTGAGTAAGTCATTGCACCCAAAGGAATCCTGCTGTGATTTTGCCATCCCCTGCAGATGCCTTCTTGAAATGGTGTTTCAGTCAATCGATGCAACAGATACGCTGTGATGTCCATTGATGTCCCATCAGGATATTTAGGCCTCCTCCACACGAGACGTTTAATGAGCCTTGAAGGCTCATTATAAATTTTACCTCCACACCAGCGGAGCGCAAAACGGGCGTACAGGCGCGTTATCTCCCCGATAATGCGCATTTTCGAATGCGCGTTAAATAGCGACTTTTATTTTGCTCCAGCCGTTAAAGCGCATTTTCGCCGTGTGAACAAGCGATTATGCGCATTAACGTCTTCTAAAGCGCTTTTTGGACATCAATTAATGCGCTTCGCCGCCTCTCGCCGCCTCCCGTGCAGAGGGATTAGGCGTAAATGCGCCTCCGCGATAATGCGCATAATCCCCGAACCGGGCGCAAAAGCGCATCCTTGTGGAGGGGGCCTTAGACTAAAAATTGCACTAAGCTTTTTGCACTATGAATTGTGGATAGTGTGAAAGCATCACCATGCTGCAAACCTCATGAAATAATTCAGAAACCTAAAATTTAGGGAGAATTCTTGATGGAGAGAATGCTGTAGTGCACCTCACATAGAATGCATCATTTATTCACTAGTGAAATTCACATCTCACCTTTCCACCAAATGGCGTTCAAAGCAGCAAACAGCATTAAAATGCCAGAGTAACATACATTAGCTGTCAGAATGCAAATGCAGAAATTACTGTCTCAGGGCTTTGCGCTAGAACAAACCAGATGCAAGATGGTGCGTCATCTAAGTTCCAGCCTTCCTATAGAACAGCCTTCCCCAACCTGGTGCCCTCCAGATGTTTTGGACTTCAGCTCCCATCAGCCCCAGCCAAGATGGCTACTGGACTTGAATGCTGGAAGTTGTACTCCAGAACACCTAGACGTCACCATGTTGGCGAAGGCTGCTGCTATAGTATACATCTCAAGTCCTCAATTGTTGAAAATCATTGACCACAGTTCAGTACATGTTAATGCAAAGGCAAGTTCCACTGAACTTCATGGCATTTCAGTAGGGATGGACAGGCTCACCTCCTGGACTGCCACCGCCCATCCCCCCTCGCTGTGCCATGTGAAGCGCTACTCAGGGGCTGCCCATCCCCTTGGGGAGACTCCAATTTGCATAAAAATGGCAGCTTGACGTTTTCTGGAAATACGCAATTTCCAGAGCCTCCATTATTGCACATGATGGAGGCTCCAGATGAGGGAGGATGGCTTCCGGGAGATTGCTGAGCCATGAGCCGCTCAAAGAGTGGGTTTGCAAATGTGCTTTGGCTCAGTCAGCTGGGTCTGGGAGAGTGGGGGCTGGGTAGTCCTCCAGACTCCTGAACCCAGTCAGGCGCCCACAACATGCCAAAGGAAGCCTCATCCCAGTCCAGGTAGGGTGACCAGATCGCCCTGGATTTCCCGGTCCTAACCGGGAAAACTGGGGCAATCTGGGCCGACAGGGGGGCGACGGGGGCAAACCGGGGAAAAGATCAGCTCTCCTCCCGCCCTAAAATGCGCACCTGCTCCCCGGCCTTGGCAAGAAAGAAGTGCTCCATGTTAGGGAGCATCAACAAATTCCTTGTCTGGTGGCTAACTGCTTTAGCCACCAGACAAGGAATTTGTTGACGCTCCCTAACGCTGAGCACTTGTTTCCTGCCTAGGCCGGGGAGCAGCGCGGGCATTTTAAAGCAGGCTCTTCCTCCTCCTTTGCCTGCTGCTGCTGTTGCTGTTTCTCAGGTACCTCCAGGGAGCCCAGGAGCAGGGCAAGAAGAGTGAGGGGGCTGCAGGGGGTCACGCGGTAGTGGAGGAGATCGGCGGTGGCAGCGAAGGACCCGGTAGGTCCGGGCTGGGGTTTTTTTTGGGGGGGGTGGCTTGGTGGGGGGGTTGTTTCCAGTGGGGGGGGGTGACTGGGGTGTCTACCTGTTGGCTGCATGGCAGGCGGCCTTTTTAATTTTTTAATTTTATGTTCGGGGGGCTGCTTTGGTGGGGTGGCCATTTTGGACCAGGATTTTGCTTTCCAAAATCTGGTCACCCTAAGTCCAGGTTGACTTCTGGTTACTTTGAAGAGAAGCCCACTGCCTCAATCAAAAAGGGTCTGATTTGGCGTGGCTTCAGATGAATCAGAGGTGCACCCTGAATAGCCCTAATGTTTGGGAGCTAGAGTCTATGATGCCTGGAAAGGGAAGGGGGGAGGGGAAGTCATTTTGTGGATTGAAATGAAAAGTGTATGGCAAAGTGATATTTTGCAAGATTCCTTAATGGGGGTGTTTCAGCTACTGTACCCCACAAAAATGGATTGCTACACCACTCTGCTGGTATTTCAAATAATAATAATAATAATAATAATAATAATAATTTTATTATTTATAACCCGCCTCTCCCTCCAGATCGAGGCAGGGAACAACAAACCGGTCTGTGACCACATAATAAAATGATTGATATGTTGATGAGCTTTTAACATGTCTATTTTTACCTGGCAAGGACTGGAAAGTGTGACCTTTTGGGATGCCAGTTGAATAATGAATTCTCGTCACAGGTAGAACACACACACACAATGGTCCTTTGCAGATTTCTTAGATGTATTTTTCCAGTTAGAGCGTGGGGTATGCCCAATGATAAATAGAGGTTGGAGCAGCTAGCAATGGACTGCCGTGTAATTACCCTTGGGTTGTGGTACTTAAGGCCTTGATAGAAAGTATAATTAAAAATAAGAGTCCGTGGAATCTGTAATAAGACAGATTAGAGGTAGCATCTCAGTATTGCTGGGAAGGCAGAGAGAATGAGATCGGAGACCCCGGAGCCTCTGCTTGCCCGGACACATGACACAGACTGCTTCACAGAGCCATTGATCAACTCATTCTCCAGGAGTCTGTCCACTTCCCTTCTTAGGCGCTTCAGAACTATCATAAACTTTTCATTGTATTTGATTGTATATGCCACACCCTTTAAAAAACAAAACAAAATAAAAACAAAGCAAGCTTTTCCAGAGAGGCTTACAAAGAAATAGAATAAAACACACATACCAAAATGCAATCAAATCTAGAAGCAACAGGCAAACATTGCTGCATAAAACATGAAACATAAGTTTTAACATTAAAAAAGGCTGGGGAATTAGAGGACTTTGCCTGGAGCTTCCCTGAGGGAGAGAATTGCAGAAATTGGGCAGCATCCAGTAGAGGTTGGTGGGGCTGTGAATTCATTCCCAGTTTCAGTCAGAGCCAGACAGAACTCTAAAGGAGCTCTTCAAGGCACTGAACCCTCTCCACAAAATAGGTTCCGTATGTTGGATAGCTCCAAGATTACAGGCGTAAATGGATTTACAAAAAAGGCTGAACGGCCATTTTTACACAAAATGGCGGCTTGGCAAGGGATTGGGCAGCTGCCCACTTGCCCGACTTGGCATGCACTGAGTGGGGCAGCACAGGGATTCATGGACTGGCATCTGAGGTGGGGGGGGCAAGCCAGTGATTTCTTGCCAGGCCTTGAGCTGCAGTCAGATGCCTGTAGGGTGAACATATGGAAAGGAGGACAGGGCTCCTGTTTCTTTAACAGCTGCATTGAAAAGGGAATTTCAGCAGGTGTCCTTTGTATGCATTCAGCACCTGGTGAAATTCCCACTTGGTAACAACAGTTGAAGATGCAGGAGCTATACTAGAGTGACCAGATATAAAAGAGGGCAGGGCTCCTGCAGCTTTAACTGTTCTGCTGCTGCATGCATACAAATGACAGCTGCTAAAATTCCCTTTTCTACGCAGCTGTTAAAGGTACAGGAGCCCTGTCCTCCTTTTCATATGGTTACCCTACCTGTGCCCTCCCTAGATATGACATTTCCAAAACAGAACACAAAGAAATGCTGCTAAATATTTGGAAGGTGTGCAGAACCTGGCGTGATTGATCATGGAGCTCCCTGCTGATCCGTTTGTTTGTGCAATTGATAAGTCATCGTCTTTATTACAAATAGGCAATCAGGCTTTTGAAGGAAACCCTGTACCAAAATCAATCCTATTGACCACCATTTCAGACTTAATTAAGCTTTGGAAAGGTCTCCTTTTCACAATCCCGTATGCACTCACTCCTTTGGTGTCCCACTGAAACGAAGGAAGTAGAGGAGGACATGCCCTCAAAGCCATGGATCCCATGACAGATGTTCTTGGGATATGGATATGGAATCCGAGTTCTCCATCCAAGGGGCTGTTTAGACCGCATTGCTGGTTTTGTTCTGTAATGTGAGCCCTTCAGAACTCAACAGCCTCTCCTTTCTTTGTGCTCCATCACAGCCTCGATGATGAGGCGGAGGGGACACTCTGCCAAATGAGGAGAGGGAAGGGATAGCTCCATGTAGGGCACTTGCGTTGCCTGCCAAAGATCCCCGGTTCAATCCCCAGCAGCTGTAGGTGAGATCTGCTGCTAGTCAGTGCAGACAACATGAGGCTAAGAGTGAGTGAGAATTTTGTTTCAGTTGGTATCATAAGAATTTCTCCATATCTCAGAATCAGATAGATAGATAGATAGATAGATAGATAGATAGATAGATAGATAGATGAAAGTGGGAGACACCAGGCTAAGGACTTAGCTCTTCAAAGTCTGGGATTGAATCTCTGTATATTCAATTTAGGGATGGGCAGACTCACCTACATCCACACCATCAGGTGCTCACTGAGCCTCCGCCTGGCAGCCACTCCTGCTTTCTGCACTGTGCGAGCCGCTGGATGGCCCGGTGAGCACCTGGCGATTTCCATGCAGCTGCCCGTCCGCTTAGCGAGCTGCCAGTTTGTGTAAAAATAGTGGCTCATTATTCTGTGTAAATGGTCTCTCACCATTTATGCAAGGTTAGAGACAGGAATGGATCAGCCAGGTTAGAGGCATGAGACGCACGCACGTCTCCTCCATTTTGCTGCCCCACCCAGCAGAGGCAGAAGGGAGGCATTTGGGGGATGTGGGTGGGCAGGGGGCAAAACATGGACAATGTTCCCAGTGGCCTCCTTTTCTGCAACGGTCGGCTACTATCACCCTCTTCCCCTTTCCATTCAGGCAAGCATCTAGTAGCTGCGATTTATCAGGATCCCACATTTTTCTCTTTTCTTTTTCTTTTGAATTCATTCCATGGCAGCCTTTCCTCGCCTTTGGTGTTGCTACACCCTCTTCCAAACCATTTATGATATAAACAACGAGATGGCAGTTAAGGGAAGCAAACGAGAAGGCTGCACATTAAGCGATCCATTCTGCAGTCCTGCTTATTACATTGTGTTAAAAGAACCTCATTAGGGCCAATCCATATTCGATCTCCTCTGCTTAGGAGTGAATGCCAGAGACAGCAGCGGCAAGTCATGCACAAGATGCAGCTGGTAGCATTCTTCACGCTCCTCTGTAGCCAAGAGGCCTTTTTGTTTATTTAGGTACAGAAAAGGCCCCAAAGCATCGCTGTTGTTGCCATTAATTAAATCTGAAGACCCTCGACCCTCGCTCAGGTCCCATGGAGTGGAAACCCAATATGGCCTGTTTGAAGGCCAGAAGGAGGCACGTATGGCACTGAAAAGCAAAATATTCTGCAGTTGCTTTGACCTCCTTGGCAGTGGGGTGACATAAAAGTACAAAACAGGAAGGAAGCTAAGTATTGGTCATGTTCTGACGAAAAGGCTGCATAGAGGGCCAATCCGGAGGGTTTCCTGCAATGGTGGCATGCCTCCCTTTGTGAACACTGGCAAGTCTTTTCTCTTGGCCTCAGTTCCCTGTCGTTGCCATGGGAATAACGGCACATTCCAAGAGGTCAGTGATCTTGCCCACTTGCACCGATCTTCCTTCCCGCGCATCGCCGCCCTGCAGGGGAGCGTTGGGTGTTTTCTGTGGCACACGCTCAGGTCATGGATGTGGGGAATGCAGTGGGGAATTCCTGGCCAGGTTTGCATGTGAGCTGAATGTGGACTTTAGAACACTGCCCGGAATCTTTTGTAGCACTTAGGGGGATGTGTGGAAGGAATTCATTGGCAGAGAGGTCATTTTGGAAATTGCCATTTGAAGACAGAAAGTTTGAAAACGATTCCACCAAATTGTTCCAAGGGTGAACAGAGTAATGATCGTGAAGCACCATGTTTGTGAATGGCTTCCCCCCCTTTTTTAATCTATGATGGTCATTAAGAAAAGGAGTGTGTGCTTAGATCATGTCTCTTGATGGACATGAACGGCACGTTCTGAGCATGCTGGCGACCAGAGTGATCATGAGAGCGCATATGGAAGTCTGGGTGAGTTGATGTGATGTCTGTGAAGGGACAATGGAGGGTCAGGATACGGACTCTACACATTTCGGCTTGCCAGGGTAGCCAGCCAAGGGTGTACTTGCCAAAGAATGGTCTTGTCTCTGCCATACCCAATGAGCCTTGATTGCCTCTGAGGCCCAGCACAATGGTGGGGACAAGTCCCCCTCCCCTCCCTGGTTTGGAAAGAGGGCAAGGTAGGTCCTGGTTGCAGGAGCTTAGAGCATCCCCAAAGGCTGTGCAACTGCAGGAGTAAATCCTTCATTCCGCTCTAGCTCTGAACTGGCAACTGCACAAGTGTGTGTTTGGGTTATTTATTTTATTTTAAATGATTTTCAGGCCAACTTCAAGGGTAGAAACTTTGTAAGGTGGCTTCCCTGTCACACTAACTTTGGCGACATGTTTCCCAGGTTCCTCCAAAGCCCATCCTTCTCTGCTCCCATCTTTCTCTGGAGCCTGGGGAGGGGATAATGCAGCCTCTCCTTGACCCCACACAGACTTCAGGGACATTCAGAAAGCAAGAAGAGGCCTCACTGTTTTAAGGACACCAGAAGAGCCCCTGAAGCTGGAGTCAGGCCAAAAGTCCATCTAGTCCAACATTCTGCTTCCCACAGCAGCCAAATCGATGCCCCCAGGATGACCCACCAGCATGACATTGGGGGCAATAGTGGACTGATGCTGTTGCTCCTCAGCAATGGGTATTCATGCTGTGTTGCCTCTGGACCTGTAGATTGTTCCAGCTAGCAACCCATGGATGTGTTGGAGTCAACTCTCATCACTCCTTCCCGGAGGGCACCAGGCTAGGGAGGGCTGGTGAAGAACCTTCATTATGCTCATGCTAGGCATCCCCCCCTCCTGGCACTTCATAAAACACCTGCTATGTTTTAGCCTTTCTTTGGCTGCATCTACAAGAGGCATTTAAAGCTCTTTCAAGGCGCATTAAATTTTTTACCTCTACAAGAACGGAGCACAAATCGGGCGTAGAGGCGCGCTATCCCTCCGATTATGCGCATTATCAAATGCGCGTTAAACAGCGAGTTTTATTTTGCTCCGCCCGTTAAAGCGCATTTTGACTATGTGAACAAGTGCTTATGCGCATTAACTACTTGTAAAGCGCATTTTGGTCATCCGTTAATGCGCTTCGCCGCCTCTCGCCGCTTCTCGTGCAGAGGCATTAGGTGTAAATGTGCTTCAGTGATTATGCGCATAATCGCCTAACCAGGCGCAAAAGCGAATCCTTGTAGAGGGGACCTTCATTGGAAAGGTGCTCCAACCATCTGGCTTTTCTCGCTCTACTGTAACCTTTTTGAAATGGGGCCTTTGGAATGACGCACAATAACCCAAATGTGGCTGCATCATCAATTTGGAGAAAGGGCATGTTGATACTAGCTGATTTATTTTTGACCCTACAAATAATCCAGATAATCCATTGCACACGTTTGGCTTTTTCACAGCAGCTGCCTGCTGTGTCGACATTTTAATCGGGCTCTCCACCATGACCCCAAGATTTCTACTGTGGGATTGCAGCCTTAGAAAAGGTGGGATAGATGGGGGCAGAAATTGATGTTTGTATGAGGGAAGGGGGAAGGATATCTGACAAGAGATGGATTGTCTTTCAGACTCTCCAATTTGCTTTGTGTGGGGATCCCTATAGCAGTTCCACAAATTCCCAAATGTGTCCATAGGCCCCAAAAGGGTCGGGACCTCTGTAATAGGGTGTTATGTATTCTTTTATGCATTTATAAAAATGGTTAATGGGTGTGGGCTGGGCCTTTCACCTTGTCTTCAGACCTTGCTAGGTAGGGATGTCATGGACATCGGTTTTGGACTGGAAGCTTGGTGATTTCTTACTGCCTCAGTGCCCCAGGCTGGAGTCTGTGGATTGCCGTGCTTGTCTGACTCGGCCTTTTTCATAAAGGGCGCTTTTGCTCAAATGGTGGCCATAAAGAGGCCCATTTATGCAAATTTGCAGGCCAAAATGGTCTAAATGCCAGGCTTCTAAGCTTAACAGATGTAAAGCTCCCTCCAGGTCATGGGTGGGCAACTGTGATGGACCAAGGGGCCATTTTCAACCCCCAGACCTCCCATGGGCCATACTCCCATCACCATCACCATCACGCCATTGCGGAGTCTTAGAATGGTACATTTGACCTTGAAAACAAGACTTGGTCAGCAAAGGCTTCTTAACTTCCTCCTGCCACTTCCCCAGTTCAAATGTGTCACTTTGCTGGGTTGCAACACCCCCTCTTCCTCCTTTGTCTTCCTCCTTTAACTTTGATTTCCACTCATGTGAACCAGTTTTGACATTGGCCTCATCCAGGCTGAAGGTGCCACCAAATGTGACCTATAGTAACATCTTTAAAACTGTCCATTCCTGATCAGACAAAATTATTTGGGACTTTGGGAGCAGCACTAAGACCTCCATCACACCTAATTTTGCCCCCTGGTTTGCTCCTGTGGTTTTTTTTTTTACCTCTGAGGCAGAATCGCATCAAGTTTACAATCTGTTTCATCTGAAGAGCTGCTCCTTCGCTCCTTCACTTGTTTGCTCTTCCACTCCGCTCTGCTCCGCTCTGCTCCGCTCCGCTCCGCCCCTCCCCTTCTCTTTCTCCCTCCAGTCAGGTCCTGGCAGATGAGCACTTCAACCAAACCACTTTTCTCCCGGGCAAATATGGAAGGACCCTTTAGCCTGGCTCTTTGGGGGCATTGAGGGAGTACAATTCTGTCTCTGCAGAGATTCGGGCTTTGTGTGATTTTAAAAAAGGCTTTGGAGCCTGGGATGCAAGGTTTGGGTTTTATATTGAGGCTTGGAGTCAGCTGCTGGGTGAGATCACTTTTCCCTGCCAGGACCTGATGCAATCCATTCAAGCCCCCAGTTCCTTTAAAACTACACAGAGGCTTAGGGTTTAATCCAGACTTTTAGCATTTTAGGAAAGGCTGGGGAAGAGGTGGGGTGTCAGCAGGACTGGCATGGTGTCATGTGAATACCGTGCTGCAAATCCGCACATCAGGCATAGCGAGAGTGCACTCAATCGCTGGTGTGATGGAGCCTGGGGAGATTTCTTGTCTTTGTTTCAAAAAAGCCGCACATCCCTGGTGTAAACCATTGTAGCCCACGGAGTATAAACCATCCTCCCGATGCTCCTTAGGGAGTATTAATCAAGCTATTTCCCCAACTTCTCCACCTTCAACTCTAATAAGAAGTGGTGGAGAAAATAAACATCCCAAACAGAGGTAAATCTGTCACAATATGGAGATGATAGATAATCTAGCAGAGGATGCTATTTAGAATTTAATGGCCTCTGAGTTTCATAATGAAAGTGATGAGGTAGGGTCTGGGCACGAACCTTATTTAAGGCTCTTCCGCATTCTGGCTTTGTCTGCATCTCCAATCACCCAGTTCTCTCAGACATGAACCTCACTTGAGATGTGCCCTGAAATCCGTAAGGGACTAATGTGCCAAGTGTATATAGATTACTACGAAGACAGTAATATGCTAATGAGGAAGTGAACAGAGTCAGTGTGTTATCACAGAATAATGTCAGCCCATCATGGCCTGCTGAGGATCAAGGAGACAGCCTTTGGGCACACGATACAACTCTTCTGGTATCAGTTCGTTTAGACATGAAGTGATACTGTTGCACAGCATGGCAACCAAACTTGTGTGTTTTTCATGGATTCCTCTCTCCAGCTTTCACAAATGTCTCACACACGTCAGAGTAGTATTCAGACAGTCAACTGCTCCCTCTAGCCCAGGGTCTGGGGTAGAGAAGGGTCTTTACTATCATTGGCTACCCAATCCTTCTAGCTGGAGACACCGGGGATTGAACCAGGGGCTTTTGGCATGAAAGGCAGGTGCTCTGCCGCTGAGCCATGGCCCTTCCCCACCAGCCTCCATGATCACTCACTTTAGCTGGTACTGCAGGAAGACAGAAGTGCTAAAGGATGCATCTCCACTGTGAATAACAATGACCCAGTGTTCTCCCTCCTTCCCTCCCTGAGAGATTTGTGATGTGAATCGGCAGCTCTTTTCACAGAACAAGGAAGTCAATGACAGCGTCACCTCTGATCAGCTGCAGAGCTGAGTCTTGCCTGCCAAACTCAGATTCCCTAGATGCCTTCACATTCCCACATAGAGAAGTGTGGTCCTGTAACTAAGGTGTCTGTGAGCATCTGGTGGATCAGCCTTGCACAGGGCATCTGGAAGGAGATAGTGAGAGGCCACGTCAGAGATTGAGATGGTCTCACCTTCACAGGCTGGAGGCACCCGAGAGCCAGCTGATCTCCTTCTACCAGGCCCTGCTTGTGAGCTTCCACACACAACTTCTAATGGACTGATCTTGCAAACAGAATGCTGGGCAAGATAAACCGTGCTGTGATCCATGAAAGCATGGAGTTGGGAAGGACCTTGGAAGTCATCTAGCGAATGAGCAATGTCTGCTAGGGTGCTCCAGACATCACTTTGCCTCTCGTCTTGTGCCCAGTTTCCATTTGCTGCTTGCTTTGCTCAAATTGGGAGATTTGCACAATGCGACCAGCGATCAAACAGCTATTTTGCAGAAATCTCCCCAAAAATGTGCAGGTCTCTCACTTTGCAAAAATCTCCTCCATATATTAAGAGGGGCTGATTCAGTCTACTGAAGGAATTTGTGCAAATTGAACTGGGAATTGAGAATGAGGGGAACATGAGCACAGGTCTGAAAATTTGCAAAATTCGGTGCTCTGAATGGGGCTTCCATCACATACTTTGCGAACATAAATAAAATTGTCCTCCACCCCTATTCTAGTGCAGCCCCTGAGCCCCTGCTCACCCATTCTTATTTTCTCTGGCTGATCGGTGAAGAAATCAACTAGAATTGGTTTCTGGCTGATCGGTGAAGAAATCAACTATTGAAGCAGGAGGCAGCAGTTGAGGACTTTTGTCCTGGCTGCACATAGGTCAAGGTTGGAGGAGGTTCTAATGCAGACTCAAAGGTGGTCTGGGGTCAGGCCAGCATAAGAACATCAGAAGAGCCCTAATGCTGGATCAGACCAAGGGTCCATCTGGTCCAGCACTCTGTTCACACAGTGACCAACCAGCTTTGGACCAGGAACCCACAATCACTCAAGGAATACAGCACTAGGCAGGGAAGAGTCCAACCACAAAGTCAGAAGGCGATCCAAGGGTACAGGCAGGAGGAGTACTATGAAGTCAAGGCAAGAAGCTGGTATAAGGACAATGTCCCAGCAGTTCTTCCTGCTGAGAACTGAGGCTGCCAATCAGTTTCCGGGCGAAGTATAAAGTGTTGGTTATTACCTTTAAAGCCCTACATGGTTTGGGTCCAGGGTACCTGCGGGATCGCCTTCTCCCATACAATCCGCCCCGCACACTTAGGTCCTCTGGGAAGAATTTACTCAAGCCAGCCAGAACTAGGCTGGCGGGTGTTACCCAGAGGACCTTCTCTTCCATTGCTCCCAGACTATGGAATGGTCTGTCAGAGGAGGTTAGACAAATTGACAGTCTTCATGAATTTAAGAGAGTCATGAAGACTGCTCTCTTCCGACAGGCCTATCCAGATGGATTTTAAGATGTTTTTAATGTTGTATTTGTTTTATCTGATTTAATGGTTTATCTATTTTATGATGTTTATATTTATATTTATTGTTGTTCCCTGCCTCGATCTGGATGGAGAGGCAGGTTAGGAATAAAATAAATAAATAAATTAATTAATTAAACCAGAGCTCCCAGAGCCCCACCCAGGACTCACCTGTACCAAATCAGAGGCTTCTGGAAGAAGTCCTCCTCATGAGGAGGGCCAAGCTCATGAGGAGTCTTCCTCTGCAGCTGGGCCTTTCTCACAGAGATGGTTCTGGTCTGTCTCTTGGGGGCTAAGTGATCGGTCAACCTCCATCTCAGAGGTGGAACTCCCCTCCTCTTGTGGTCATGGAGCTATGGATATCTCCCCTGAAAGCCCAGGCTCCCCCTAGTCCACTTCTGGGTCTCCTCACAAGGGTAGGGCCTTTTTCCTGAGCACTTAACACCCCTCCTCTTCTGCTCTGAGATTCATGTCACACTAGGTCAGGATTGTTGAACAATTTTCATCCCATGGGCAAATTTTTAGGCAACATCGTGGGTAGGCCTTTTACAGAAATCACCATTATGTTCAAAATGGTGGCCATAAATAGCATGATTTGTGCCTGCAATATGGCATAAATCATGCTGTTTATGGCTGCACAGAATGGTAATTGCTGTAAAAGATTTAACTGAGATTTCACGCAAAATAGGGTGACCATATTTGGGAAACCAAAAAAGAGGATGCCCAGTGGGGAGAGGCGGGAAAATGCACTTTCTGGGGCCTCCGAAAAATGCATTATTCCCCCTGCCATGCTAATGGAGGCCTTAAAAACCCCAATTGGAGTGGAGGAAGGGAATGTGTGTCATTACTGCTCCCCCCACAGCTCCAGTTGGAGCCTTTTCTATAATGTCTGGGAATGAAACACTTTCCCCTTTAAGGCCCCAATAGGGAATGATGCACCTATTGGAAAATGTGCCCCCCCCCCCCCCCACTAATGGCAGCCTTAAAGGGGAATGTGTCATTCCCGGACATTATAAAAAATGGCAGAAAATCCCCCCTGATACTCTGGATAGAACAAAAACCCGGACAAATCCAGGGAAATTCTGACAGATGGTCACCCTAGAATGTTGGCTTGCCAAGAAATGAGGAACTGCGAGCTTGCCTGACTTGGCATGCACCAGGTTGGGCAAGCTCAGGGGTCCACAAACTGGCTTTTGGAGGGCCAAGCTCCATTCCCAAACCCTATTCCTCTGACATCCCCAAGACTCCATATGGAGCTCTTGTACCTGCTGAAACCTCTGACTCCTGGCAGCCAATGCTTGACATGCACTCACATCGCAAGAGGCGCGATTATGGATCGGAGAAACCGGAAGGTTAACCCCATCCTTTCTAGCTTTCAGATGCAAATGAAGTGGGTAGCTCCCTATGTTATTTTAATGCTGAACCATTTCATCCTAGACCCATGAAATATCCTTCATTCGTCGAAACAAATTCATTACCATGTTTTTTTGTTTTTTTGTTTCTGATTTCTTCATTATTATTTTTTTTAACACTTTCTGGGCATTTTACCAAAGTCCCAGGAGCCACATTAGATATGCATAGGGATTTGCATAGCTACATATGCATGGAGTTGGGTGTTTTTCTTTTCTTTTTTTGTATCAATCTGAATTTCACCGTGATGCAATTAAAATGCATGAAACACAGACAAATGACTATAATAAGAGTTCAGGACCCAGGCAAGTTGCGTGAACCGATGCTCTTTATTTGCTAACATGTTGTCTGCTCTTGTTTTCCTCTTTTCTTTTCTTTTTATTTCCCCCCTCCCCCCACCTTGAACTTCTGATATTGCTGGTTTCACTCCTTCAAATATGAAAAACAAAATCAAATTCCAAGGCGCTGGCATCAACATTTTGTCGCACACATATGCACACGCTTTCAAAGTTGATATGCCGGCTGGTCTTGTCCATCTTTCTCCCCCCCATCCTGTGTTTCTGAGTCTGGCCTTGTCATGCTGAACAGCTGCAATGCACTCTAAGTGGGGCTGCCTTTGAGGAGAGCTGGGATGGATGCTCTAGGCAGTGCAGCCTTCAGTTCAGTGGATTCTGGGCCCAGTTCAGAATTCTGCCCAGGACTCCGAAAGCCTCTCCGTGGCCTGGGCCAACCTTCACAATCTTGGTTCCCTTCAAAAGGGATGGACTGCAACTCCCAGCATCCCCTACCCAGCAGATTAGGAAAGGCTGTGCTAGGCCCTGTATAACCATAGGGAGCACCTTCTCCCACTGAAATCCAGGGGTAAGTCTTTCTGCCTTGCCCAGGCTTTCGCTGATGTCAATGCCAGGATTGTGGTCACGCTCAGCCATGCGCTGCAGCGCTTTGCCCACAGGAACGTGCCTGGTTCTTTCTTTCCTGGCATTCTTTGTCAGATCCAAATATTGATGGGTTGATTGACATTTGTCTATTGGATCCTGTAAAGGTTGAGCTGAAATCTTCCCCTCGCCCCAACCCTCCACCTCCCGGTTTTGCTGCCTCATTTGCGGGTGGAGAACTTCAAGAGTGGTCAGGTGGACCTTTTCCTGGGGTGGTCAGGATGGAAGCCACCAAACTTGCCCACAGCCACTGTCCTTTCATTTCCTTTCTATTGTTGTTGTTATTATTATTATTATTATTATTATTATTATTATCTCTTTCTCGCTCGTAGTGGTTTTTCTAGATGGACATGACAGGCTTTGCCAAGTCCTGCTGTCTTTCACAGGTTCAGGAATTTCCTGACGATTGAGCATGTTTTAATTATCATTGCTTTCTGGATGTTGGTGTGGTTGTATTTTGGTAGACCCAGTTTCTGAAAGTTTTCTGTATAATTGTTTGATGTGATGCTGGTGACTGAGGTGACTAATGCAATAATTGTGACCTTTTCCTGTTGCCATAGTTCTTTGACTTCCATGGCCAGTGGTGTATATTTGTCTCTCTTTTCTTCTTCCTTTCCAACAACGTTTTTGTCATTCGGTATTGCTATGTCGATGAGGTATGTGTGCTTTTCTTTTTTTGTCTGTGAACATTATGTCTGGTCGGTTGCAAGGTACTGTCTGGTCCATATGAATTATTCTGTCCCAGTATATTTTATGATCTGCATTTTCCAGGATTGTTTTGGGTGAATATGTATAGTATGGTGCAGGTTGTTTGATAAGGTTGAATTTAATGGCCAGTTGTTGGTTAATTATTTTTGCAGCTGCATTGTGTCTGTCTGTATAGTCCATTCTGGCCAGAATTCTACATCCTCCTGTTATATGGTTTATTGTTTCTTGGAACTGATGGTATTTCCTGCATTGGTCTGTTATCACGCTGTTATCGTGTATGGTGTATATTTGGTAGTTCTTGGTTGCTATAACTTGATCCTGTATAGCTATTAGAAATCATTCTTTTTCTGGAAATCGCTCACCCTTCCTGAGCCATTCGTAGGATTGTTCTTTGTTTATTTGTGGGTTCTGTATTATGTTGTAGTGCTTCCCATGGAGTGTTTTTTGTGTTCATTTTTCTTTTTTCTCTGTGAGTGTAAGTGGTTGTGTTTGATCTTCATTTTGTAGTGCGAGGTTGAGTGGGGTATAGTTTTTATCTGCTTTTACTATGGCTTTATGAATGGGGCTGTTTTTGGTGTGATTTTATCTGTTTAGCATGAATTCTGTGAATGTCCAGCAGACCTCTTCCTCCTTCTTTCCTGCTGATTGTTATTCTTTCAATGCATTATTATTATTATTATTATTATTATTATTATGTATTCCATTTATATTCCATCCCATAGCCGAAGCTCTCTGGGCGGTTTACAAAAATTAAAAACATTGCCCATTAAAAAACACCCCGATATACAAAATTTAAAACCATAGAAAACATAAAAACAGGTTATAAATACAATATCATTTAAAAACAACTATTCTGGGATGGAGCATGCGGTGTTTTGTGAGTTCGGTGTGATTGAGTCTGTTTATTTCTTCTAGTTCAGTGTGTGACCAGTGTATGATTCCAAATGAGTATGTGAGGATGGGTATTGCATAGGTGTTGATGGCTTTGAAACTGTTTTTCGAGTTGAGTTTAGATTTTAGGATTTGTGATAGGTGAGTTTTATATTGCATTCTTTGTTGAGTTTTTACTGTGGAGTGATTGATTTTTGTATTTTGTTGGAATCCTAAGTATTTGCATGTTTCATTTTCTTCCATGTTATCTAATACATCATAATCTAGTGTTTCTGCTGTTTCTTCTTGTTTTGGTGTTTTATGTCGATGCCATATGTGGTGTTGTTAGGGGTGTTGGATAGTGGATTGAGACACAGGCAAAACCATAGAGTGCTGAATGTGTCACCTTGGAATGTGCCACGTTTGATATTTATTTTTTGTCTGTATATGATCCTTGTCTGTTAGGTGTATTGTCATTCTCCATGTCTCCATGACTCTTGTCAGAAAGTTTTGGATCGAGGAATGTATTTTGTATATTTCCAGTACTTTTTTCAGCCAACTGTGTGTGACGGAGTCGAAAGCCTTTTTATAGTCTATGTAGCAGGTGTGGGGGTTTCTTTTCTGTTTTTCTATTTTCTTCATGATGACACTATCTATTATTAACTGTTCTTTGCATCCTCTTCTGTTCTTTGTACATCCTTTTTGTTCTTCTGTGAGTATATTATGTTGGGTTAGATGTGCTTCAGTTTTCTGTGTGATTGTGGCAGTTATAATTTTGTAGAGTGTTGGAAGACATGTTATGGGTCTGTAGTTAGCTGGGTTTATAGTATTTTTATTTTTATTTTTATTTATTACATTTATATATTGCCCCATAGCTGAAGGCAGTTTACAAAAATATGGAAATCCTTCCAAGGGAAAAATAAATGATGCCCACTAGCTGCTAAGAGGAGGGCTGCCGCTGCCACGAAACAGGTGGAAGTAAAAGAGAAATTGTTTGCCCCTTTACATAGCCCCTCCCCTCAATTCCTCTCTAGTACTGTTACGTGAACAGTAAATTCTGCTTCTCTCCTGACTTCTTCCTTGGGGTTTTGGTGAGTTGCATGTGCGTGAGAAACATTTTTATGATTTTTAAATGGTTTCATGCTGGATTATCATTTAAATGGTTTCATTTTGGGGTGCCTCTTGGGGACAGACAATGCAGTTTAAAATTTTGGCATGTATAAATATAAGAGACAAGGCTTCCCCTGTGCCCCTGGAGAGCCCTAGCCAGTCAGTATGGATGGTATTTGGGCCAGGTAGACCAAGAACCTGATGTTCATAGAATCATGGAATAGTAGAGTTGGAAGGGGCCTGTAAGGCCATCAAGTCCAGCTCCCTGCTCAGTGCAGGAATCTAACTTAAAGCATTTTTCACAGATGGTTGTCCAGCTGCCTCTTGAAGGCCTCTAGTGTGGGAGAGCCCACCACCTCCCTAGGTCATGGGTTCCATTGTCGTATTGCTGTAACAGTCAGGAAGTTTTTCCTGATGTCCAGCTGGAATCTGGCTTCCTGTAACTTGAGCCCATTATTCCGTATACTGCACTCTGGGTTGATTGAGAAGAGATCCTGGCCCTTCTCTGTGTGACAACCTTTCAAGGATTTGAAGAGTGTAATCATGTCTCCCCTCAATCTTCTCTTCTCCAGGCTAAACATGCATAGTTCTTTCAATCTCTCCTCATAGGGCTTTGTTTCCAGACCCTTGATCATCCTCGTTACCCTCCTCTGAACCCTCTCCAGCTTGTCTGCATCCTTCTTGAAGTGTGGTGTCCAGAACTGGACGCAATACTCAAGATGGGGCCTAACCAGTACCAAATAGAGGGGAACCAGTACCTTGCACGATTTGGAAGCTGTACTTCTATTAATGCAGCCCAAAATAGTGTTTGCTTTTTTTGCAGCCACATCACACTGTTGGCTCACATTCAGCTTTTGATCTACAACAATTCCAAGTTCCTTCTCATTGTATCTATCAGTTTCATACATCCACATTTCCCCTTTCTGACTGTGTCAGCAACATCCAGTCATCACATAATAGTAGCCTGCATACTCTTGAGACAACTGCATGTGCGAACCCGCCCCCCGTAGTTACTACATCTTTCTTTTGGATTCTAAGCCACAACAGCTGATGCCATAGTAGATGTGTTAGCCTTCGAGGTGCCCTAAGACTCTTTGCTGTTTTTTCTGCAATAGATGCACATGGCTTCCCCTTTGGAAATCCATAAATGGGCCACTCCTTCCAGGTCAGAGGGCAGACAGGGCTACCAGGCTGGCTTAATCTCTGTATCACTTTTAGAAATTGCTTGGAAACGGATGGTTGTGGTGGTGATGGTGGCCTCTCCAGGGCTGACTAGAATGATCATAGAATCGTTCCAGGGCCCCACTTGCACCTCTGGGAAGATGCTGCCTGAAAGGCTGTGGTGTGTGGAAGGTGGGGGCAGGCCTGTACTCTGCGGCTCCCAAGGGCAGAACTAGAGCCAAAGGTGGAAATGGCAGGGAAGCAGATCTTGGCTAAACAGGAGGAGAAGCCTCCTGGCAACAAGGGCTGCTCAGAGCGGAAGAGATTGCCTTGGGAGGAGGTGGGATTCATGGACATCTGCCAGGGATGCTGTAGCTGCACCCTGCAGTGCAGAGCTTGCATTGAGTGGGGTGGGGGTGGGCTAGATGATCTCTGAAGCCCCTCCCTTTCAGCTCTATGATTCTTGGTGTTTGTGAACTCAGATTAATCATGGATCCCAGAAGGGATTTAAACTTATGCTTATTGTTGCAATTAGGCTGACCATATGAAAAGGAGGACAGGGCTCATGTAGCTTTAACAGTTGTAGAGAAAAGAGAATTTCAGCCAGTGTCATTTGTATGCAATTAATTCCTGGTGAAATTCCCTCTTCATCACAACTGTTAAAGGTGCAGGCACTATACTAGAGTGACCATATACAAAAGAAGGCAGGGCCCCTGCAACTTTAGCAGTTGTGATGAAGAAGGAATTTCACCAGGAACTAATTGCATACAAATGACACTGGCTGAAATTCCCTTTTCTCTACAACTGTTAAAAGTTACATGAGCCCTGACCTGGATTTTATCTGGTCACCCTGTCCTCCTTTTCATATGGTCAGCGTATTTCAATACTGGTGGGGGGGGGGGCAGGCAAAAACCATGGGATTGGCAATATTGCAGGTGGAGTGAGGGCTTCAATTTGCCCGAGCTGTCTATCTACTGAAGTCTTGCCGCAGAGGAAAAGGCTGCTATTTTAATATGTATTTCTGATAGTTCAAGGCACTTGAAATGAAATAAGGACGGAGATAAGCGGCCGGTCGCCCCTCGGCTGTGTCACAATGCATAAGTCTTCTGGGAGGCGGTTATTGTACCTACAGAGCAGAGCTAAAAATAGGAAAGGCAGTACGTTGCTTTTCATTACTTTCACAGGAAGGCAATGTGGAAAATAGGCCATGACTTCCCTTCAGAGTGATGATGCGCACTCTCACACACACAAACCCCTTCTAAAGCCTACAAGTCAGCAATCCTCTTACACCTCCCCCATGCCCACTAGGAACGGGTACAACTCTCCTTGTGGGCGAGACGGAACCGGACCAGAAGGTGACCCGAAAAGGGGAGACTCAGAGGACGTTGGAAACCGAGGCAATATTTGTGTCGAAGGCCACCCAGACTCCCAGTTCTCCGAGGGTCTATTCACACAACCTGCAGCTGGCCATATGGCCTGGCTGTCACATGACTTTTGCCAGGAGAAGGTTGAGGAACACTCACATGGATGAAAAAGGGGGGGGGTCTCGTGCAAAATTGTGCTTTGCTTATGGGAGAATTTAGATTAACCTTATTGGTAACTAATTCAGAAAGTACCTCCCCCCCCTAAATATATTTTGGTTTTGTGCTGACCATATTTTGGAATAAATTAGTTTGAGGCAGTCTAAAATTAGGTAGACTCTGCAGCCCAGTATATATGGCAGCCATGAAATGTCTACTCTGGAACATCAGGTTCCTGTTATCAGGATATCCACCCATGTACAAAAATCGGACTCTAGTTCCTACGCATCTATGGGAGAGTGGGAAGGACGGCAGGGGGCTGGGGGGTGGGTCATCCTCTCTCCTGAGTCTGTTGTTTGTTGGTCAGGGTGTTGCCGGGAAAGGACCTCTTGTGATGCTTTAGTTATTTATTACACTCATATCCCACCTTTGTTTCTGCTGACAAGGAACCCAAGGTAGCGTACGTGTTCCTTCTCCTCTCCATTTTTCCCTCACAACAACCACCCTGTGAGGTAGGTTCAGCTGCCTCAGAGTTACCCAGGAAGCTTCATGGCAGAGTGTCTCCCCAGTCCCTGTCAAATACTTTATCCATGACACCAGAGTGGCTCCGTCACAATTATGAGCTAAAGTGCTCTCTCTCTCTCTCTCTCTCTCACACACACACACACACACACACACGGATGGCACAGGTGTCCGCTAGGGTGGGGGGAGATGGAGTCCAAAGGACTCCCCCCGCTCGACCACCCGGACCCTGCCTTCGAAGTCACAGCTGCCACTTACCGTATCTATCCCCTATTTGTTATGTAAAAGGTGGCTATAAAGGGGCCATTTACACAACACTATAGACGTAAAGGGGCCATTTATGCCAAATGGCAGCTCTCTAAGGGGACGGGCGGCCAGGCTGTCCAGCACCCCATGCAGCAAGTGGGCACAGGCAGCAGCTGGGTGAGCGCTCAGCAAACCCGAATGGTGGTCAGTCCGTCCATCCCTACACACACACACACAATCTTGGGGTATACAGCTACATATTTCAAAAGTCCATAAATAGGGTTGGGGGGATGAGGGACAAATATTCCTGATGCCTTTGAGATAATCAGGTAGAGTTAAAGTTTCCAGACCTCTTCAGTTTATTGCCTCGCACCTAACTCCATCTGTTCTCCTACCACCCTTCTTCCCTTTATAGCGGACTATTTTTAGGCATCTTGTCATTACTTTCTAACTCTTGGCACTGTTAGAGGATATCTACCTCTGTCCCTGTAAAATCCGCCTCTTTTTTGTACAACTCGCTTTGTGAATGTGAGCAGTTCCCTGAATTCAGGGAACTTTTTGGTGCATTTTGTGTATGTTGGGAGGGGAGGTTCTGCGATTTGCACAAATTTGTGAGGAAGGTGCGCAAATTATGACCAAATTTTGCAAACTTGGCTGGAATTTGTGCGGATTCAGCCACAATTTGCCAGATTGCTCAGAAATGTGTTCAAATTGTAGAACTTTCCACACCCACCCTTGAAAGCACAAAATTCTCAGAAAATTCACAAACTTCCCCAACCCAGGAACCAAAATGTAGTCCAGGGATTGAGCCTTGGAGAATCATCAAACTCTACCCGTCAAATGGATTTCTCTGACATCCCTGTTAGAGGATATGCTGTCTCTGGACAGAGAAGTTTGTGCTTTTGGCAATCCTGACTAGGACTCACTGCTCCCTCTAATCCTTCAAAATATATTTTGTTTGAGGTCATCTCTGAATCATGTACTGAGGTGTTCCACAGGCATCGTATATGGCGTTTTATGAATTGAGCAGTACTTCCTTTTATCTGTCCTGAATCTCCCACCTTCATGGGATGATCCCATTGGATTCCAATATTATGAGAGAGGGAGGAAATCTTCTCTCTATCATAAGATGGTCATGTGGAAAGGGGGACTGGGCTCCTGTATCTTCAACAGTTGCATAGAAAAGGGAATTTCAGCAGGAGTCATTAGTATGCATGCAGCACCTGGTAAAATTCTCTCTTCATCACAACAGTTAAAGCTGCAGGAGCCCTGCTAACTTTTGTATCTGGTCACACTAGTATAGCTCCTGCAGCTTTAACTGTGGTGATGAAGAGGGAATTCCACCAGGTGTTGCATGCATCCAAATGACACTGGCTGAAATTCCCTTTTCTATGCAACTGTTAAAGGTACAGGAGCCCTGTCCTCCTTTCCATGTGGTCACCCTACTCTATCAACCTTCTCTCTATCCATTCTCTCTACATCATGCACACTGTAGAAGGTCAGTATGATATTGGCAGTTTCATTCCTGATCCAAGTCCAGCATTTTTCATAGCAACTGCTCACTGGGTTGACATTTTCATTGAGCTGCTTCTCACTTTTCTGGATTAGTTACATGGGTTGTCCTAACTAATCAGGGATCACGGACTGAATGAGGTGATGGCACAGTACCACATAGCCAATCAGATTTGGGTATGAGATGACCTAATTGTGGGCAAGTGAAGGCAACTAGAAAATGTAGAGTGAAAGCAAGGCTGATGTAGATGATATGGGGAGATGATTAGGGGAGCGATTTGACAAATAGTAATGGGGAAATCATTGGGTGGGGGAGAAGGTGTTCTCTGGTTCTGCACTGTGACTAGTTTGGGATCTCTCCTCTTCAAGATTCCAGACTCTGGAGATCTGTCAGAGAGGAAAATTTTGCTCTCCCCCAGCACTCGAAGACAACCTGAAACGAAATAACAGGCCATTTGTTAGCGTAGTGGCTCAATTGTTTACCTGTCAATTTCTTCGTGGGCACTGATTAAGGGGAAGAAGATCCCCCCCTTTTTCATTTAAAGCAGGGGAAGGCTGGGAGAAACATTTCACTTTGCTGATAATTTAATCCCTGGATTAAATTTGGCCCACTTCTTCAAGCATTGCCTATTATGCATTGCTTCAGGCCCAAAATGCCTCTTGCCTGTTGCTGTTTACGCCCCCAGTGCTTGAGAGAGGAGGCAGGATTACGTGGCACAAACAGGCGTGAAGGCAAAACAAAGCAAATTCTTAAAAGGGGGGGGGCATTTTATGAATCAAAGGGACACTTTACAGTGTAGTTCCTCAAAATGGGGAGTAGAAGAGCTTGTTGTTGGGGAGGCAACACAGATTGGAGTGGATTTTGACCTGGATGAACATGAGCTAAATAGAATGACGAATACCTGGCTTCAGTTTTGACGGTAATGTGGAATGGAAGAATAGAAGAACACGAGAGGGATGGATCGACTCTGCTGCTACTCGCTCCCCTCCCAGACCTGCTCGCTGGGTGGCTGCGCACCCAACAAGCAAGTCCGGCAGCCATTTGTGTAGAAATGGTGGCACTGGGGTTTCCGTAAGGGTAATGTTGCACAGATGGTGGCTGTAAAGAAGCCATTTACGCAACATGACCGGCGTGAATGCGTGAGCGCCCTGCAGCTCAGCAAGTGGGGTCCAGGGGGCTGGGCCAGGGGGATCCAGTCGGGCACATGCGATCCCTAAGAGGAACCCTGCTGGATCAGGTGAAAGGTCTATCTAGGCCACTAGACCAGCCTTCCCCAGCCTGGTACTCTCAAGATGTGTTGGACTTCAATGCCCATAATTCCCAACCAGTATGACCAAGAGCTGGGAATTATGGGAGTTGCAGTCTAACACAGCTGGAGGGTGCCAGCTGTTCCAGAGGTGTGCTGCCTATTTACCTCTGAGAACTCTCAATAGCCCTCTCCAAGAATATATCACAACCCAGCCTATTTCTGCTGTTTTAATCAGAGCTGATCCAAGATGTTTTGATGTCCCAACGCCCAAGTCAAGGTGCAGAGGAATCCTGGTCATGCACTGAACTGATGTTAAAGAAACATTTTGTTTCAGATCAGTAGGCAGAGCAAACATAATCCACACTGCTATGCTCTCTGCTGTCTCTTCTCACAAGGCTGAAGAAATGACCCCCCAACCCCCAAAACAAAAACAAAAGGAGAGATGAATATAGACTGTTCCTATCCATTTATAGCTCTGGTGGTGGGGCTCAAGAGGAAAAAGCAGGGGGTGCTGCTGCTGCCCTTCAGCATTCACCTGCCTAACGCTAGGGCTGGCCCTGAGAATGCAGTTGTCCTTTCTGATCTTATGTAAGCCACACTGGGAGCCTCTTCAGCAGAAGATCAAGGTCAGAATGCCTCAAGGAAACAAAGACCCTGATCAAATGACACGCCAAGCCACGGTTAGGCCGCTAACCCTTTTGCAGCAAATGGTTAGTGAGCGTGTTTAAACTGTGGTTATGTAGCCATCATGGTTGGGAATGGTTCACATGACACGCTCAACCATAATGTTTAGCTCAAAATGCTTCACCACCATAGCTAATTGTGTCGTCTGAACAGGGTCTTTGTTTGGGAACATAAGGATAGAATCTGCAGAAGACCAAGATCAAAATATCTCAAGGAAACAAAAAAGTAATCTCCAGTTCAAACCCTCTAGCCATTGGCCATCAGTGTAGAAGCGCCATACCTTGGTCAGGCATCTGAAATACCCACCAAAAGAATGAATGACAGTTTTGTTTCTTTGTATACAGTCATCAGACCCTCACAAAGCAAACATTTCACAAAAGATGTCGACACAAAAGAACATATTTGCATGAAGGTAACACCAACTGAAATCCTATAGAATAAACTTAAAACTTCTCTAGCTAAAATACATAAAATTACAAACCTGACCAGTACATCTCACAAAGACCATGTAACACCGGTCTTAACGGAATTGCACTGGCTGCCTATACACTTCTGGTTGGAATTCAAGGTGTTGCTCATGACATTTAAAGTCCTAAATGGCTTGGGACCTTGATACTTGAGGGAGTGCCTCTCTCTCTATATGCCTGCCCGAGGTTTGACGTCTGTGGGAGGAGCCCAACCAACGCGAGACATACATGGCTGGACATCAGGAAAAGCTTCCTGACTGTTAGAGCCATACGACAATGGAACCAATGACCTAGGGAGGTGGTGGGCTCTCCCACACTAGAGGCCTTCAAGAGGCAGCTGGACAGCCATCGGTCAGGGAGGCTTTAGGGTAGATTCCTGCATTGAGCAGGGGGTTGGACTACATGGTCTTAGAGGCCCCTTCCAACTTGACTATTCTATGATTCTACAGTGTGGTGGGACATGGGAGAAGGCTTTCTCTGTTGTGGCGTCCTGGCTATGGAATGTCCCCCCAGCACCAGAATTGGCTTCATTTCGGCGCCAAGTTAAGACATGGTTTTTTATTGGAGTCTTTGAGGGCTAAATTCACCCAGCCTGCATGTAGTTTTAATTGTTTTAACTGGCTTTACTGTTTTTAAATACTATACTGGTTTAATTTGTTTTTAGCGGTGCATATTTATGGTTTTATTTATATTGTTTGTATGATTTTATCCGTATGCTGCCCTGAGATCGTTGTGATATAGGGCGGGATACAAATGTTTTAATAAATAAAATAAAATGACTGAAGCTGCATTTTAGCTTCTTTCCTTATACTGCATGCCATCTTGAGTAGGCCTTTGGCTTAGGAAGTTGGGGTTTGATCCTGAAATAAAGACATGCCTTTCAGCTCAGTGGCCTCTGTCCCTGAGGTGCGAATCTATGCCCAGTGTTTTGTGTGTGCCACACCCACGAGAGCTTTAGTTATTGGCAGGTGAGAATGAGTGGGTATAGAAATTATATATATATATATATATATATAAATTTAAATGATGCACCCCGCTAAACCAAATTTGGTGCCAGGAAAAGCTGGCCACATTATGCAAAGTAAATACATTTGCATCACTGATTTTGATTCTACGAGCCCTGGGGAGGGGCAAGGAACGAGGCAGGTCATCAAAGCTCCACCCCCAATCACTGGAAATCTTTGTAATCCATTCCCCATCAGCTGATAATAACCAGCAAAGGTCATATTAGCATGGACAACCTCTATAGGTTCCTGACTCTCTTGAGGTGTGTTTCATTTTTTATTTTATTATTTTCTACATGGCTTTTCACATTTGTAATATAATATTTACATTGTGTGGCCATTGTCCTTAAGAACATAAGAAGTGCCATAGTAGATCCTATCAATATAGAGCTATGAATTGCTCCCCTCCCCCCCCTCCCCCCGGGACTAGTTAAAACACATAGTTGGGATTCTTTTCAACTTCTCTGTAATCTTACAGGAAGAGCTGTAAGTTCTTGCTGGATTCCCCCCTGCCCCCCCCCCCCCCCCATTATTTAGCTCTCTACTGTAAGTTTGTAAGTGGTTTTACCCCTCTGGGATTTGACTCCCTTTGCTGTAGCCTTGTTTTAGCTTTAGCAGCTGTGTATGATTTTTAAAATTCTAAATGATTATCTCAGGTAACTAACTAGTTAAGTAATTTCACTTACCTTTCCTCGGCCAGTTGCTTAACTCACAGGTGTCCTGATGCTTTGTCACTGGGGCTCTTCATGCTCAGAGAGCTGGTTCCTTGCTAGTGTGCCTGCTATTAGAGATGTGATTGTGAAAAGCAAAGGAAGCTGGATGTGAATTCCTGGTCAGCAGAAGCTTCCAGTGGCTGGGAATGTAGGTCAGTTGCCCCCCCCCCCCCCCGACCCACCCCAGGGAATGGTGATTCTCATTCAAAGTCTGGTTTCGCATGATACATTAGGCAACCGGGGGGGGGGGGAACAACCGTCAGTTGTGTTGCTTATTGTGTCGTGTGGAGGGTTACACACCACACACACAATAATAATAATAATAATAATAATAATAATAATAATATATTTATTTATTACCTGCCTCTCCCAAAGGATCGAGGCGGGGAACAGCATCAAACATAAAATACAAAACTGATTAAAACACTTAAAAACCAATAAATCATTAAAATACCAATAAAACACCAATAAAACAACTGACGGTACGCTATTCCGCCCAATTAAGCAACGGAGAGAAACAACGGGCTTGCACGTTGTTTAGGCTGACCGTATGAAAAGGAGGACAGGGCTCATGTAACTTTAACAGTTGTAGAGAAAAGGGAATTTCAGCCAGTGCAATTTGTA
This sequence comes from Anniella stebbinsi, assembly GCA_029215795.1. Lineage (NCBI taxonomy): Eukaryota > Metazoa > Chordata > Lepidosauria > Squamata > Anniellidae > Anniella > Anniella stebbinsi. Next base: position 371,243,832 of record JARDYH010000001.1, read on the forward strand.
TGCAATGAGTTCCTGGTGAAGTTCCCTCTTCATTACAACCCTTAAAGCTGCAGGGGCCCTGCCCTCTTTCGTATCTGGTCACTCTAGTATAGTGCCTGCAACTTCAATTGCTTTGATGAAGAGGTGATTTCACCAGGTACGAATTGCATACAAATGACGCCGGCTGAAATTCCCTTTTCTCTGCAACTGTTAAAGTTACATGACCCTGTCCTCCTTTTCATATGGTCAGCCTAACGTCGTTTAGCCTGAAGCCCATTGTTTAAAAAGTTGTCTGAAACCAACCCCCTCCCCCTCTCCATGGACTATTCAATTTGGGCATAGAGTTCTGCCGGCCGGAGCAGCCAAAAAAAACCCCAGCTGCTCTGATACAGCGGGCAGAATGTGCGGTGCATGCTGGGATACAGCTGGAGGACTGAGGGAGGTGGGAGGGAGGAGATGCTGCAACCAAGATGGATGCTGGAACTTTCAGCTGCTCAATGGAGCAAAGTGTCGTGTGGGGAGCTCCGCCTACCTAACACATGGTCAGTATATGCTGTTCCCCCCCCCCCCACCGTTGCCTAATGTGTCGTTTGAGACCAGCCAATGGGTTGTTGAAGGGGACTGCAGACAAAGGGTAGGTGATTTGGGATTTCTATTGAGGAAAGAGAATTATTATTATTATTATTATTATTATTATTATTATTATCTGTGTGTATATATATGTATTTTAAAAACGAAGTGATAAACTGACTTCTTAAACCGTAAGAATTTAAACTTTAAGCTCTTTAAGTCCACAATACCTGATGGAACAACTTTCCCGACATGAACCTACCCGAACACTACATTCAACATCTAAGGCCCTCCTCCGAGTGCCTCCTCCGAGGGAAGCTCGGAGGTCGGCAACAAGAGAGAGGGCCTTCTCTGTGGTGGCTCCCCAATTGTGGAACGATCTCCCCGACGAGGCCCGCCTGGCGCCAACATTGTTATCTTTTCGGCGCCAGGTCAAGACTTTCCTCTTCTCTCAGGCATTTGGCAATATCTGAGGAGCCTGGGTTTGTTTTGTTTTGTTTTTGTAGTTTTTTGAAGTGTTGAAGTGGTTTTTAAATGTACAGATCGTGTGTATGTTGTATGTTTTTGCTGTTTTATTTTTTGTATATTGTTTTTAATTGTTTTTAATCCTATGTAAACCGCCCAGAAAGCTTCGGCTATGGGGCGGTATACAAATGTAATAAATAAATATAAATAAATATTATTTCCCTCTGTTTGTGGGTTTGTTTGTTCCTTAAATAAAAACCAAGGGATAAGTTGAATTCTTAAACTCGCTTTAGTTAATGGATTTCTCTCTTGGGTCTAAAACCTGAGCCTAAACCATTGTTACTCTGCATAGGAATTCCAAGCCATCTGCTCATTTGAGTTGCCCCTGTAGCTTCTGCTCTGCCTCTCTGGGACTCACTGGGTGTATTCGGACGACGCTTTAGGCAACGGAGGGGGGAACTGCATACTGACCGTGCGTCATTCTGGTGCCGCTGCGGCAGCACCTGCCACATGACCTGTTGCCCTTCCCCCCGTTGCGCAGCTGAAAGTCCATGCATCCTTCTGGGCTGCTGCGTCTCCTCCCTCCCACCTCCCTCAGTCCTCTGGCCGTATCCCAGCATGCACCACAAGTTCTGCCGGCTGTATTGGAGCAGCTGGGTTTTTTTCGGCTACTCTGGACGGTGAACTCTATGACCAGATGGAATAACACATGGAGAGAGGGGGGTTCCCTCCACACGACACTTTAAACAACAGAGTTCTGGATAAACAACTGAGCAGCCCGTTGTTTTTCTCCGTTGTTTAAGTGCCCAAAGTAGCATACTGTCAGTTGTGTGTGCGTTGTGTGTTGCCCTCCACACGACACAATAAGCAGCACAACTGACGATTGTTTCCCCCCCTTCTTTGATTATCGTGCCATCCAAACTAAGCCAGTACCTCAAGGCCCAGATCTGTGAAGTGTGCAGCATGCTCAGCTGATGGTTTGATTTAAATTGTCTTCTGTTATTTATTTATTTTTTGCATTTCTATACCACCCAATAGCTGAAGCTCTCTGGGCAGTTTACAAAAATTAAAACTATAAAAACCATTCAAAATATAAAACAAGCAACAGTATAAAATACAATATAAGAGCACAAGCAGGATAAAACCAAGCAACAATGCAAAAATTAATGCCAATTTAAAAAACAGATTTAAAACAGCAAAGTTAAAAATTAAACCGATAAACTGTTAAAATACTGTTAAAATACTCAAACCATTAGGTCATCTGTGGGGGGCCCACTTCTGGGTGCCCCCGCCAAAGGAAGAGGTTTGTCTCACACCTACAAGGTTACTTTTCTGGGAACAGGAAAATACTTTTATTTTCTCCCAGGCATTTTTAAAATTTATTTTATGGCTGTTTTTATATACCCTCACATTCTATTAATTGGTGGGGGGGTTTTTGGTATCGTATTCTTTGTTTTGTTTTATGTTATCCGTTGAAGAACATTTGTTATTGGGCGGATTAAGTATTGCAATTAATTAAAATAGCTTACAAGGCCTGGGAGAATTGCTCTTAACCTGGTGCTGAGCAGAACACAATGGTAGTAGCCTTTCCATGGAGAGCGTTCCATAGTGAGGAGGGAGGGGGGACACCACCGAAAAGGCCCTCTCCCTTGAGGTCACTCTCCAAACTGCAGATTGAGAGGCTGCTTCTGTCATTGGCTGAGCACTGAAATCAGCTGAGCATCTGTTCTCTGCACATGCCGTGATCCAGACGTGAGCCAAGAAAGAGGCCTGCTGTGCAATCCACAAAGTTTTATTCAGTGAATAGACACCTCTTCACACCTGAAGGGGATGTGAAGGCTAGGAGCTATCCTCTAAGCTTAATTGGCCTAACAAAGCAAAGCAGCTGCCTATCAACTAAATGGACAGTTTCTCGCAGTGCCTGACTGGCTTTAACCGGACCCCTCCCTCAGGATGGGTCTTTAAGTTGTAACCTCTGGCAACTGGCTAGCCTAGGGGACTGAAAACCAAAAGGAGGAGAGCATCCAATTCAGGGCAAAAAAAGGAGAGACTAGGTTCTCAGAATGTTAAGATACTTTATTTCCAAGCCCAACACGTTTTGGCCTATGTTGTTTTTTAAGGCCTTCTTCGGGGGGTTGATACTGCCAGTTGCCAGTAATTATCGTAGGAGACGATCATCCTGTCAAGAGTATTTCTGCAGACATCTCTTATCAACCCCCTGAAGAAGGCCTTAAAAAAACAACGTAGGCCGAAACGCGTTGGGCTTGGAAATGAAGTATTCTTAGCTTTCTGAGAACCTGCTTCTCTCCTGTTTTCAGCCTAGGGGACTGCCTCCCACCCCCTCTCAATCTGCCTGCTTGACCCTGTGGTGGACTCTGGGATCTGTCCATTCTGATTCTCCCTCCCTCTCCAACAATGATTGAGATCCCAGGGATCTCAATCCCACTGAGCCTGGGCCTCAGGTTTTGATAAGTTCCTGGGAAGATTCCTCCTTGACTCCTGGAGAGTCTTGGAGAATTTCCTCTGCCACTTGCTTTCTTGGCTGGACTACTTCTTCTTTAGGCTTCGAGTCGAGATCGACAGCAGGAAGACCAGGCCTGATCCTGTCACCACAAATGGCACTGATATCATTAATAGAGCTGATACCTAATTTCGTCCCAAGCCAAATTTGGAGGTGAATCTTGAGGGATTCCTGTTTGGGCAAAATCTGAGGAATTTCAGGAAAAGAAGAGGGTGAGAGAGGGAAGGTGATGGGGGCTTCTGCACATCACATATTAGGAATCTTTATTAGGAGGGAAGTAGGATTTGCTTTGCAGATCCACAAAACTAAAGCTGATCATTTGCTTTGAAGGACTTTTTCACAACTGCAGATTCCCCCTCTTCTTTTCTTATTCCTACTGGCAGCTCAAAATTACAACCACCATGTGACCCCCCAACCATGAGATTTTTTTGGGGGGGGGGCTATTTCTGTGTCCTGACTGTGTGCCGGTGCTTCTTCCAGGCACATGTTTTCATGTCTTTGGCTGCAACCGATTTCCCACCCTGCGAAGGATGGGTGAGCAGCTGCCCATTGCAGGCACATCAGTGCTGGTCTTCACCAGCTCTTTGTGGGGGGACAAAAGCCTCAGCCATCCCTTCCTTCCTCCTCTGACATCATACGTGCCATCTCCGTGCAGGCAGTTCAGTGAGGGACGGGGCCTGTGAATAGCAGCGGGGTGGCTAAGGTGGCAGAGGATGGACAGTTTCAGAGAGAGAGAGAGAGAGAGAGAGGGAGGAAGGGAGGGAGGCTTTGGGGTGACCAAAAAAGTTCACTGAAAATTGTTTGTATTCACTGGTGCTCACTACCCTTGTGGGCAGCTGTTTCTGCACTAATTAAAAATCTATCAATCATCTTGTCTATCTGTCTAGGCTGTCTATCCCTTCTGACAATTCTTGCTCTGATCTTAACAACCAAGGATCACGTAGCCAGTGTAAAGATGCCACAGTGCCACTGATCCAGTAGGCTGGGCTACGTGGCAGCATTACTGAGGGGAAATGGTCCTTGTACTCTCCTTACTCTGAATGGAGGTAGGGAAAAGGGGGGGCGTGTCTCCACATTTCCAAGGCAACTGGAATGACACCTCTTGGCTTGCTTCACTGTGCTGGCAGGGAGTGTCGGCCTGGTTGTTTTTCCCTTGCAGGGAGGCGCTCCATGTCTTGCAAGGGCTGTGCTGGACGAGCTGGGCAACGAAGCTACTGGGACCGTTTGCTTGTTTGCCGCTGCAGCTCAGAGAGGCATACGACCCCCCCTCCCCAAACTTGCCTCATTCATTCATTCATTCATTCATTCATTCATTCATTCATATGACTTGATATCCTAAGATCTCTAAGCAGTTTATATAACTCCCCCCACATAAAATATAATATGAAAACCAATTAAATATTACAAGAACAGCAGACCGGAATAGTGTGAAAAGCTTAAGTCAACAGATGTGGGTTCAAGAGGCATCAAATGCTCACCACAGTTTCTGCCTGGGAGAGTGCTCCAGAGGGTGGGTGCCACAACCGAGAAGGCCCAGTTATGTGCTGTTGCTTGCTGATACGCTCATGGTCATGGAATGACCAATAAGGCTGTTCACGCAATGGCCGAACACTTCTGCTCTGTATGTGTGCCCTGAAAATTACCAAATTGGGGTGGGGGTGGGTGGGGGCGCATTTCATGTTTGTGTGAAATGTTTTTTGCCCAATCCCTCCCATGCACATTTCAGCTTTGATCAAGCCAAGGGCCGTTTTCTTTCCTCACTCTACACCTTCTCCTCAAACAGGTGTGTGCAATGACCCAGTAGAGAATTTGCCTGATTTGGTTGTTTTACTAATTGCCGCTAATTGCATCAAGGAAGAAAGGGAAGAAGAAAGAACGGAAGAAAATGGGTCATATGCAATTAAAACTGGATAGCAGTTTTAACAAGACAGAATTGGCAAGTTTTTATTTAGAAACAAGCACAACCTTACGAGAGAAATAGGATTGCATTAGCTATAAATGAGCAAGATGAACCCACTGGGGAGTTACTAAATAGCAGTCGATTCAGGTTTTCATTATGGTCCATCTTTGTGAGCCCGTTTCAGTTTTGGGGTGGGAGGGGTTGTTGGGAGAAAGGGATGGGAAAATATGGGGGTGAAGGGGAAGGTTAAATATCAGTAATTTCAGAAACAATGGCACAACGACCAGCCTTTAAATTGCGGGAGCAAACTCCATTGGATTTGCTGTCACTTGAAAAGGCAGGCAGCCTGCTAAATTAACCAAGGCTGTGCAGAAAGTATTTTCACCATTGGAGGTTTGGTAGCAGGTTACCAGGGAAGAGCCTTCTCTGGGGTGGCACCCTCGTTTCTCATTGTAGATCTCATCGTAGAGTAGCCCACCTGGGCGAGCACATCCTGTCTTTGCAGGGAGAGTTTTTAATGGCTGATGTTGGACAATCCAAAAAAGAAAGTTAAGGGGAAAATATATAATGAATTTTAATACTTAAAATAATATATTTATCACCAAAGAAAACTAATAGAAATACATATGTATAGTAACAAAGTAAAAACAAGGCTCTTATGATTCTGGCCAAACGCGTTTCGACAATAATGTCTTCTTCAGTGGCCCAATCACTAAATGGTTTGAGTAACAGGCAAAGGTTTTTTCCAGCGGGGCTGATTTATATATATCCCCAATAATGGGATTGTGTCACTCCCCACATTTGGTGTATATGATGCACCAAATGAAATTCACAGGCTTTGCTGTTTGCAAATGGTATGCTACTGCCCAGAGTAACAGGCAAAACCTTTGCCTGTTACTCAAACCATTTAGTGATTGGGCCACTGAAGAAGACATTATTGTCGAAACGCGTTTGGCCAGAATCATAAGAGCCTTGTTTTTACTTTGTTACTATACATATGTATTTCTATTAGTTTTCTTTGGTGATAAATATATTATTTTAAGTATTAAAATTCATTATATATTTTCCCCTTAACTTTCTTTTTTGGTTTGTTTTGAGGATTTTGGTTAAGGTTAGCACCCTGTTGTTTGATGTTGGACAATGGCACTATTAATGCCAATTCTGCTGGTTAATTTGACATTTATTTATTTAAATATTTCATCTTTCTGCCCCCCAAAACCTCCAAGGCAATATACAACTTTAAAACAACCTCATACAGATAAGACCAAATGAAACACAAAACTAGAGAAATGCAGTTTTGCTTCTTGAACTCACTTAAATCATAGCAACATTGTGACATAAATAAAATGAAGTTCACTTCTGTTGCCTTGATGCTAAATGCATTTACTTGGGGATGAACAACGTTTTGCTGCAGTAAAGGATAATATATTTTTAACGTAAAAATAATCTAATAGGCCTATGTAATGTACAAGCCAGGCTGCCCGCCTCTTGACGATAACGTATTTTTAAAGAAAGAAAGAAAGAAAGAAAGAAAGGACGCGTGTTGTGGCAATGACCCTCAGCCCCAGGGCCCATCTATATAAGCAGGCACACTAGTGAGGGAGCCAGCGCTCCAAACACGAGGCGTCCAAGTGATGAACCATCTCAATCTCAGTGACAAAGCATCAGCAAACAGGCGAGTTAAGCAACTGGGCGAGTTTAGCCCAGGGCAGGTCAGGGCAGAGCAGGAAACTCTTCCCTCCCTACTCACAGTAAGGCCCCTTCTACACCATGGGGTGTAGAGGGTGGGAGGGCGAGCGATCCTGGAAGTACCTGCTTCCGGGATTGTCCTCTTCAGTCTCCATGGATTTTGGAATTGCTGCGGCCCCCAGGAGAGTGCATGAGCGCTCCGTTAAGTTTTTTTTAAAAAAACTGCATGTAATCGGGGCCCCTCTCCCCCCCCCCCCCTGCAAGTAAGCGTAGCAGCACCCGTGATGGGCGGCCACATCTTCCACGTTCTCGGGAAGTTCCCAGGACCTAGGGTGCCCTGCCTTCTTTTGTATATGGTCACTCTAGTATAGTGCCTGCACCTTTAACTGTTGTGATGAAGAGGGAATTTCACCAGGGACTAATTGCATACAAATGACACTGGCTGAAATTCCCTTTTCTCTACAACTGTTAAAGTTACATGAGCCCTGACCTGGATTTTATCTGGTCACCCTACTAGGACCGCAGAAGAATTGGGATTTTCCAGGGATCCCTTATCCCTGGCAAATCCTGTGCCTATCCCCCGCCCCTGGGAGTCCTTGTGCGTCATTTGGACTCACAGGGACCAGCTGGGAGCCATCCCAGGCAAACAGCCTGGTGTAGATACGGCCTGAATAACTGTTAGTTAAAGAAAAAAGCTGTAAATAAATCCCCCACTTTCTCCCAGTAATGAATTCCTAGTAAACAAACCCTATAATAGTGATAATAATAATAATAATAATAATAATAATAATAATAATAATAACAACCCAGTTATGAAGGTAGAAAGCCAGCAAAGAGGGGATTCCCAGTGGCACTGAGTGCCACATATACAACTATCTGCCTGCTGGACAGAAGTCGTGGGCGTGTGCTTAGTGTAATGAGCTCCTGGCTCTCAGGGACAAAGTTCATTCCTTCGAGGCCAAGGTGGCTGACTTGAAGAAGCAGAGAGGTTGGTAGGTGAGACCTTCAGAGACCTAATAGCGTTGCCCCACTCCATTGGCGACAGTTCCTCTGCAGTCACGGAGAATGTGGGTCTCAAAGAAGGGGGGCATCATTCTGAGGCAGAAGGAAACAATGCCTTAGAAGGAACCCATTCCTCAGAAGACGAGCAAAGAACCTCTCGCACCGAGGATGTGCCTCTGGGGGGAGGGGGGCTTGTGGAAGTGGGAGATTCCATCATTAGACATATAGATAGCTGGGCATGTGATGGGTGTGTTGACTGCATGTTGTCATGTTCCGTGGTGGTACCAACGATGTGGGGAAGTGTAACCGTGAAGTCCTGAAAGCCAAATTTAGATTGTTAGGCAGGAGGTCGAAATCCAGGACCACCTCTGAAATGCTACCAGTTCCACCCGCAGGGCCAGCTGGACAGGCGAAGCTGAGAAGTCTCAATGCATGGATGAGATGGTGGTGCAGGGAGGAGAGGTTCAGACAGTGGCCATGTCACCATGGCAGCACGCTCTTCAGCCAAAGCATGTGTATTCTTAGAATGCATGGAGAGCTGGCTTCTCCAACCTGGTGCCTTCCAGATGTTCCATCTGCCTCAACCACCACGGCCAATAGTCAGGAATCTTGGGAGTTGTAGTCCAAAACATCTGAAGGACACTAGGTGTGGTAGGTTGTAGAATGTTCCACGCAAACGTACTTGATGATTTCTTTAATGCAGCATGTTTCTTGAATATTTCTTAGTAAACAGCTGCAGGGAACATTTTAATTATGAAGGGTACCTTTGATCGGCAGTAATAATACCAGCATTCAATAGCTGTTCTGCATACGGAATTGCCCCTCAAGCTGTGCTTTGTTCACCTGATCTGAGTGTGCAACAGACAATCATGCCTAGTTTAGGATTTTGATTATCTGATAATAAAGCGCTGAAAAGCTCACCGATATGCTGGCCTCTGTCATAGATGTGATGTTTTGCTAACAGGTCACATTCTACAAGTCTCTCTTTTGAGAAGAAAGTTGTAAATAGAACAGCTGGTCTGCACAGACTTGAGTCTAGTAAATATTTGGGCTGCAACACAAGATTAGAGGCCATCAAATATTGTGTACGGTTATTCAGGCTTGGCAGCTGTCATGGAAGCAGCCACAAGGAAGGGCTCTTTGGATGTGCTTGGTTCCACGTGGGTTGAAACTCGCAGCTGGCGCAAACAGAACCCCACAGCCTGCTAGAAATGTAAAATTTCCGGAAATTTTGAAGCCATGGAAAAAGACCGGTTTTTTTCCAGGTTTTTTTTCTGGAAAAAAACCTGGAATTTTCTGGAAAAATTGAAAAAATGCAATATCAGCACCTTTTATGGATTGAAAGTCACTTTGTTACTTTAGGAACATAAAATTTAGTTATGTACAAGTTGGTTTGGCATAAAATTATCACATTTGGTATATTAAAAGTATAGTGTATTCAAGCAATGATTACAAATTGAATTTAATTTTTTAAAATTTTTACTTTTTTATTTTTAAAACAAATGGAGCTACAAGCTCCTGAACCGTGAGGAACCTCTTTGTTTTTGCAAGTTCATGAGAAGCAGGCAAAAACAATTAAAAAACAAAACAGAAGAAACCATCAACATGAGTCAAAGAACATTGTTTATGTCTCTGCTAGACCTCCACAGCATCAAGCAGACATAAAGCGCCCATTCCCATAAAAGGAACTGAGAAAAAAGGGGGACCATGATTCAATGAATATGCATGAAATTTAATCATTTTCTGAGCTATAGCTATCACTATCAGTTTCCGTCTCTGCTTTAATGGCAGTGCCCCCTAGAGGCAGAAATGCATCTTGCTCTTGCATTTGAGAGCTGTAGTCTCAGTTTGCAACCTAGGACTTCCTTGTCCTTGGTGCACGGATGGAGGGTGTTCAACCTGTTCTGGATGGGGTTGCACTCCCCTTGAAGGAGCGAGTTCGTAGCTTGGGGGTTCTCCTAGAACCATCTCTGTCACTTGAGGCTCAGGTGGCCTCAGTGGCACGGAGTGCCTTCTACCAACTTCGGTTGGTGGCCCAGCTATTCCCCTATCTGGGCAGGGATAACCTGGCTTCAGTTGTCCATGCTCTCGTAACTTCCCAGTTAGATTACTGCAATGCGCTCTACATGGGGCTGCCTTTGAAGACGGTTCAGAAGCTCCAGCAAGACAATTTGTATTAGAATCATAGAATCATAAAATAGTAGAGTTGGAAGGGGTCTCTAAGGCCATCGAGTCCACCTTAGTATACCTGAAAGACGACTGTCCAGCTGCCTCTTGAAGGCCTCTAGTGTGGGAGAGCCCACAACCTCCATAGGTCATGGGTCCCATTGTCATACTGCTCTAGCAGTCAGGAAGTTTTTCCTGATGTCCAGCTGGAATCTGGCTTCCTGTGAGCCCATTATTCCATGTCCTGCACTCTGGGATGATTGAGAAATATTACTTGTACTTGGAGTTTTATAGGAGACTCACGGTTCATTTCCTGGCCCAATTGAAAGTGCTGCCGTTAGCCTATGAAGCCCTTCATAGCATGGGGCAACCCTATTTAAAAGATCACTTCTTGTCGTATTTTCCCATATTTCCTGCCATTGCCCTGAGAACGTTACCTGTGGCCAAAGTTGTAGTGCCCACACATACTGAGATTTGGTGGTTGACTACTTGTGAGTGGGCCTTTTCCGTGGTGGCCCCCAATTTGTAAAATGGCATCTCCTTCGTTGTGTTTTCAGTACCTGGCAAATGCCTTTTCATTCTAAGGCCTTTTCAAAGAATTTTAACCACTGCTTGTGATATTGTTAACATTATGTTGCTTGCTGCATTTTGAAATCATTTCCCCATCTTTTAGCTACTTAAATGTTTACCTCTTTAAAATTATTTGAAATTACTGCTGCTGCTTTTATAGTATTTCCCCCCTAAAATATATTTTAATGTGTTAATTATTTTTAATCCCTGTTTTATTGTATTTGCTTTTATTATGTATGTCACCCTGAGAGCTTTGGCTATAGGGCGACTCATAAACTGAATTAACAACAGGGGTCAAGTCCAAATTGGACGCATTCTGCCTTGATCATGAAGGATCCATGCACGTTTCAATTACAGCCTTATTTATGTATTTATTTATTGCATGTTCAAACTGCTCAAAAGCAGCGAGAAAGCGAAGATAGCCTTGGCTCTTGTATTAGGTTAACCAACACACTTCCTTGTTGGATGTCACTGCCTTGAACATGAAGGCTGTCTTACAGATCCAATAAAACTGAGCATTTGAATGGTTTGAGCTAGCCTTGCCTCACAGCGAGCCAAAATAAGATTAAAAGCCTGCTCGATAACCTCCTGAACACGCCTTGACGGCATGCCTGTGGCTAGGCTGTTCCACACCAAAGCAGGCATTTAGAAATGATGCCATCTGACGGTTTTCGTTTGGTCTGGTGGTTGCTACTGGGAAGCTCAGTGCTGCAGGGGAAGAGGGTGTTTCTATTTATATTAGTCTAATGGGAGAGCAAGAGACAGAGCAGTTTGCCTATAGGGCTCATGGGTTTCTTTCTGGATGGGGGTCTTTGGCCCTATCACATAAGCTGCCGTTCTTTTGTGCCCAGGTCTGCAAATCTGGGTGGGGAAAAAAGGAAGAAAGGGAAAGAAAATTAAGGCTGCAAACCTATGCTCCCTGACTTGGAGTGAGCTCCTGAATAAACATGCATTGTAAAAGGATTTCAAATATCTTGGTGCCAGAATCCAAGTTATTGGAGCCTGCACTGAATTATAGGAACGATGGGATTTCCCCCCGTCTCTAGAAGCACCGTTGTATACATGTCTACTTAGAAATAGGGATGTATGAGAATTTAACTTTTGCTCACCAAACATGTGAGCATGCGCTGTTCGAACGCAATGGTGATTGTGAGCATATGTCGGCCAAAAAAGATTTGCAAGCTGCTGAATGTGTGCTCGCATTTGATCTGAGCAACTTTCCCAGTTCGATTTGCGCAACTTTTCTAATTTCCGCAAATTTCCGCTGTAAACTTCATCAGCCCCGCTTTAGTCTATGGAGAAAAGTTGCACAAATTTAGGAGGAAATCGCACAAATTTCCCATTTGATTGCAGCTCAATTTGTGCAAATTTCCCACTTGTGCAGAGTGAGCAGCGATCCAAATGCGAACGGGAGTCTGGCATGAGACAAGCTGTTAGATGATGTTCGAAGAATCCTAACAATCAAAGAATCCTAACAATCTTGAGCATCACTCGTTCGCCTATCCCTACTTAGAAGTAAGTCACATTATGTTCAATGCCTGTACACCTTTAACTGCTCTGCAAGTGTTTCATCTCTTGATTATCCATGACTACCCCAAAACACCTCTTTTGGAGGCTTCAAATACTCACATTTCTTCTCATTTCATTCAGGGTTGTGGTTTAATAAATGCATCTTGCAGATAAATCCAAAGAAGACGAGAGGCTATTTCCAGAATTGCAACGCGTGGTGAATTTGCACTTCCAGGCATACCTTCCTCTGATAGTTTTGGCCCAATTGGGCCAAAGCAAGAAGGAAGGAACCTTGAGATGGGAAATGGAGATGCCAGATGCCATGATTACGAAGTGGTCCGGTGGAGTTTTAAAGACATTAGAGTAGGGTGACCAGATAAAATCCAGGTCAGGGCTCATGTAACTTTAACAGTTGTAGAGAAAAGGGAATTTCAGCCAGTGTCATTTGTATGCCATTGGTTCCTGGTGAAATCCCCTCTTCATCACAACAGTTAAAGTTGCAGGGGCCCTGCCTTCTTTTGTATATGGTCACTCTAGTATAGAGCCTGCAACTTTAACTGTTGTGATGAAGAGGGAATATCACCAGGAACTAATTGCATACAAATGACACTGGCTGAAACTCCCTTTTCTCTACAACTGTTAAAATTACATGAGCCCTGACCTGGATTTTATCTGGTCACCCTCCTCCTACATAATTACAAAATTATGCATGGTGTGAAGAACGTGGAGAGGGAGGCATTTTTCTCCATCTCCCATGATACTAGAAAATGGGATCATCCCATGAAGCTGATTGGTGGGAGATTCAGGACACATAAAAGGAGGGACTTCTTCACACAGCACATAGTTAGGGTGACCAGATAAAATCCAGGTCAGGGCTCATGCAACTTTAACAGTTGTAGAGAAAAGGGAATTTCAGCCAGTGTCATTTGTATGCAATTAGTTCCTGGTGAAATTCCCTCTTCATCACAACTGTTAAAGTTGCAGGGGCCCTGCTTTCTACGCCAGCTGCGCCCCTTCCTAGAGTTGGAAGACCTAAAATCAGTAGTGCACGTGCTGGTAACTTCGAGGCTCGACTTCTGCAATGCGCTGTACATAGGGCTACCTCTGTGCCTAGTCCGGAAACTTCAACTAGTTCAAAATATGGCAGCCAGGTTGGTCACCGGTACACCTAGGGGTGACCACATTACACCAGTTTTAAAATCTCTTCACTGGCTGCCAATCAGTTTCCGGGCGAAGTACAAAGTGTTGGTTATTACCTTTAAAGCCCTACATGGTTTGGGTCCAGGTTACCTACGGGATCACCTTCTCCCATACAATCCGCCCCGCACGCTCAGGTCCTCTGGGAAGAATTTACTACAGTCAACAAGAACTAGACTGACAACCGTTACCCAGAGGACCTTCTCTTCTGCTGCTCCCAGATTGTGGAATGACCTGCCGGGAGAGATTCGGCCAACTCACCAGTCTTCAGGAATTTAAAAGATCTATAAAGACTGATCTCTTCCGGCAGGTCTACCCAGATGAATTTTAAAGTGTTTTTTTTTGGTGTTTTATTGATATTTTAATGATGTATTGGTTTTAAGTGTTTTAATCAGTTTTGTATTTTATGTTTGAAGCTGTTCCCCGCCTCAATCCGTTGGAAAAGGCGGGTAATAAATAAATATATTATTATTATTATTATTATTATTATTATTATTATTATGGTCACTCTAGGATAGTGCCTGCACCTTTAACAGTTGTGATGAAGAGGGAATATCACCAGGAACTAATTGCATTCAAATGACACTGGCTGAAATTCTCTTTTCTCTACAACTATTAAAGTTACATGTGCCCTGACCTGATTTTATCTGGTCAGCCTACGCAAGGTCATGCTTGCCTCTGTGGCATCTTTAGCCAGGGTCAAGCGGAAGGTCGGCAATTGACAGTCCTTGACTGGTCTTCTCTATCGACTGTCTTCCCTATCCTAAAGTTCTCTGATATGGTGGCTCTTACAATTAAGGGGTGGAACAGCCAGGAGGATCAATTGTGTGTGTGTGTGTGGGGGGGCTCCCCAGACTAGTGATCCAGATCCAGCAGGACCTAAGAGCCCCCTCAGTTGAACTTCTGGGATAATGGTGGCTTGTGCTCTCCAGCATTTGGGCTGAGGAAGTACTTTGGCCCTGCTGGCTTCAGGACCAGCCTGTCCTTCCCTTTCACACTGACATTGACCTGGAGGCAGAAGTGGGGTCTGGAGATGGACAGAGCAGGCTCTTTTCTATCTGTGGCAGCAGCTGCGTGTGTTTATTTATTTATTACATTTATAGATCGCCCAGCAGGCGCAAATGCCCTTGGGGAGTTTACAATTAAAGCAACTATGTAACAACAACCAAAGCAAGAAATGCAACAATGAACATATAGACATAATAGAATATTTAAACGTTAAAGGCCTTAAAATATGAAAGATATGTCTCATTTCTGCATTAACCTCCGTGTGTGTGTGTGTGTGTGTGTGTGTGTGTTTAAAAAACTCTGCACAAACCTTTTACTCATTTTTAAAGTTAAAAATCACGTGGCGAAATTCAGAGATGCGTGGAAGGAATTGGAAGGATAGCTGCGTTCTGATCCACACCTGAGGTCAGGAGGTGCAAATGAGGTCAGTTCACTTCCCAAATGATACCCAGATGAAATCCTTAAGCCTCTGTAGTGGGGACCAGAAGAGCAGCAGCTGCATTCTATAGTTGGTAGCAGCGGCATTGCCGGTATCGAAGCATCTTACAGGTCGTCAACATCTAGCCACCATCCTAGGACAGTGTTTCTGCAGAACTTAGAGCATCTAATTTGGGATGTATACAAAATCAGTGCCGGCTCAGTATGTATCAGGATTTACCCAGTTTGTACCTCCCAGTATAATTATAAACACAATATGTGGTCAGAGGCCATGCATTTCTGAACATGCAATATGATTTGCAGACCAAAAACAAAACAAAAATGCATACAATGTGCACAAACGTGCTTTAATCAATGGAAGAACAATGCATACATCTCAGACCGCACACAATAGATGCATACATCCCAGTAAAAATGTGTATGAATAACCACACACATTTTCATGCAAAAAGAATGAAGCAAAGCTGGGATTTGATATGGACCTGGGACATAATGAGCTTCAAGGTGGAGTATGAGGAACGTCACCAAGTTCACGTTCTGCTTTGCACACACATCCCAAGACCGAATCAAAGCTATGGGAGCAATCAAAATTGCTAATCTCACCACCTAATTTATGGTAAAGGGCAAAGGCAGTGGAGGAGGGACTTGTAAGAAAGGGGGGGGCAGTTGGAGGCCTCAGTACAGCTCCATTGAGAACATAAGAAGAGCCCTGGGTCAATCTGAGGTCTGTATTGTCCAGCAATCTGTTCTCATGGTAGCCAACCAGCTGCCCATGGGAAACCCACAAGCAGGACAAGAAGGCAATAACACCCTCACAGTAGTGGTCCCCAGCAACATGTGTATACAGGCACACTGCCTCTGATACTGGACTAGTAGAAAGTGTTATCCTTCACCTGTTGACCAGGAACCCACAAGCAGGACATGAGAGCACCCGCGCCCTCCCACCCATATTCCCCAGCAACTGGTGTGCATGGGCTTACTGCCATCAGGACAGGTAGCCATCAATACTCCATGAATTTGTCCAATCCCCTTTAAAAGACATCCAAATTGGTGGTCATCGCTACCGCTTGTGGCAGGGAATTCCATAGTTTAACCATGTACTGTGTGAAGAAGTACTTTTCTTCCGTCTGTCCTGAATCTCCCACCAGTCAGCTTCATGAGCTGGCCTCAGGTTCTACAGCTCAGGTTCTAGAATGTGTTAATGTTGGCCCAATTTGAGTTGAACCCAAATTAGTGCCTTAGAGATGAGGGTGTCCCACATCAAGTCCACATGAAGTTCCACGTGATGTCCACCCATCCCGAGTTCAAACCAAGCACACAGGCTCTGGGTGAACTAGAGGGGATGCATTTTCCCCCTTTAAACACTTAATCGGCTCTCTCCAGTTCTTCTCAAAATGAGTGGTTCCATAATGAAAGTTAATGGCTAATTGTAGTGTTTTAATTAAACTGAAAATGTCATACAACAGCTTGAAGGGGACCAGATATTGTATTAGCCTTAATCCATCATCTTTATGTGCTCTGGATACTGGAGCAGGAAAGTGAGAATTTTCATCATTATTTTTTTTTATTGATTTGTTGATCTTTTGGTAGAGTAAAAAACCCAAAGCAGCTCTAATAATTAAACAAACTAAGGCTATAGCGGGCAATAAAATTTGCATGATCCCTATTTGATATGGATGTTCTTTCATTTCTTGTGTTATTGCCACAGAAAGAAAAGACACAAAGCTTAATTACTACTTGGGCAATGTAACATTTCCTTAGTGCCATCAGATAGTGGTGGGCAGAAGGAATGGCATAATCCAGTACTGGATCACTGGATCATTTCTAGTAAGAATCTATAAGCATTTCAGTTCGCAAATTACTCAATGCCTGTTTGCCATCCCAAATGCGAATGGTAGCGCATTTTCGCTGGAAATATTCTCAAATTCCTGAGCATGCATCACGATCACTAGAGGTGTACAGGAAAAATGTGGAGCGTTCACAAAATGTGCAAGTTTTTTAAAAAATGCACAACTATCTCACAATGTGCCACTTTTCACCCACGTCTATGGGGGGAATTATGCAAATTTGGAAATCTGCTCAGAACTGGGAATTATTTGTACAACTTTCATGTTCATTTTGCACCATTTTCCTGTCCACACAAAATGGACAGCGGTGCCAACACCAGTGCAAATTGAGGAGAGACCAGCAAGCTCAAACATCACCCATTCATCCACCCCTTAGTGCATTGATCTCAGCTGGGTGCCCACTAGATGTGTTGGCCCACAACTCCCATTACTAGGGATGATGGGAGTTGTAGTCCAACAGATCTGGAGGGCACCAGGTGGAGGAAGACTGACCTTGTGCTTGCTGGTTGTTGGGACTCTTGCTAAGATTGCTGGTCTAGCTGTGCCTTTCTTAAGCCCTTCGGAAGAATTCAGGATCAGTGGACGCACGCCAGTCATGGCTTAGTTGTTAGGAGACCCTAAGCAAACACCTCGCTTCGTAGATTTAAAACACGTTGGTTTTAAACCCATCTAAAAGACATGTGACTTGGTGTGAGAAGCTTTTTGTGCTTCATCGTTCCTACAAAGAGATTAAAACTGCAAAAAGATTAAAACTGGCTAGTGAGCATCGGCTATTGGGCAGAATAGAAATAATAGTGCAGATATGGGAGGGGTCAGAGATTGTCTAAAGAGCAGTGGGGAGGATTTGATACAGGAGAATCAGGTGGCACGAACGCCAAAGGCTAGGCGAAGTCGGGATAGTTCAGTCCGTTTTATGGATTTAATGCATTTGCCACCCAAACATTATGGATCTAGGATGTGTACAAGGCCAAGCTGGAAGTTTTCATTTGAGACCTTTCTTCTAAAAATGTGTAACATGGGGAGAGCCAAAATCCAAGTGTTTAAATGCAGAGGGTGATAGGAGCGAGGTGGGGGACAAAATTTGCCTACAGTTTAAGAGTTCGCCATGATTAGTCTTTGTTTCTCCTCTAAGAAACAACGACATTTTGATATGGTGACAATAGAGCTTCTTTTGGTAGGGATAGTCAGTTTGGGTTTCTTGTTATTTCCAGTCCTAAATTTGGTTCATCTCAAACACTGAGCATTCTTCTAGTCTTATGTCTGGTTGATTCTAGACTGTCATGAAAATTGATAAGCATTTTCTGCTCATTTCTCCTAACATTTGGATTTTTGTACAGGCCTTTCCCTAATGCACACATTTTTTTTGCAAGCAGCTTTCCTCATAGAGTGATTTTTTTAAAAAAAAATTGGCTTCTTAACAGATACATTTCTGTAAATATTTTTGAGTTGGAGAAGTCCATTGTAAAACTCAGAGAAATGAGGATTTACAAGGATAGCTAAATTTCATTTCCTGGAGTGGTCCAAAAGTACAAAATCAAGAATGTTCACATAAAAATTTCTCTCCCTGCTCCCAATGCCGTCTCTTGGTGGTTTTACTTAAGAGTGGCTAGCTCCCATTCTTAACTGCAATGATGCTTCAAATGATGCACCTCCTTTTAGGGTCGTTGCGCAGTGTGCGATTGGGGGCAAACGGCGATGGAGGCAGGTGTAGAGTGAGCATCCCAGAAGTTGGACCTGGGTCCATCCCTCCTCCTTCTACATCACTCCTTCTCCAGAACAGGCTTTGACTTATATGGATCTGCATGTGGTGTCTCATACTTCATAGAATCCTAGAATAGTAGAGTGATGCCTCTTTTCCTCTGCTGCCTACCTCAGCTACCATATCAGCAGTTCTCTGGAGAGGCCGCCCTCAATTCGAAAACCTCCATAATACTTGGCAACCATGAGCAGCTTGCTTTCGTGTGCAGGAGCCTCTCATCCATGAATATCAAAGCGGATCCCTTTCAGTACATGCGACTGAACAGGAGAGGGGATTGGATATCGCCTACGAGGGGATGAGGATGGGATCGGTTCTTGGGCTGCGGCTGCTGTGTGAGCTGAAGCTTTACAGGCATGTAGGTTCTCCCACTGCCTGGTGAGGTGAGGATCCCTTGGATACCAAGTTCCCATTTCTGCCAGCTGCAGTTGGCTCCCTGCCCTGAGTCAAACAAAGGCAGCTAGTCTTTTTCTTTTCTTTCTGTTTTGGTGAATGGTGTAAATGTTACATAATAAGGTGGAGCAAGGGACGTACAAATGGATCTGTTTTGCTTTCACTAACATTTGCTTCTCTCTCGCCCCCTTCTCCCAGCTCATCTATTCCGTCCTGTTTCTGGATAAGTTTTGTGTGTGGGTCTGTGAATCACATTGCAAGTTTAGAAATGTACAGACTTTGACCGCAGATTGTGTTTGATTACATGTTTGGTCTGAAAAACGTGAAGTGGACAAATCCTGATTAAAAAAATGAACAGAAATAAATGTCTCATTCATCCCTGATGTCCGGTTATGACCACGCTAGTTGTGCCCAAGCTCTTCTGCTCCCCCCCAATTCTCTTCTGGAGGTGGGGGGTCTCTTCTATCGATTGCACCCCTGATGTCTGGAAACCCCTGACCCCAGAGGTATCCGATCATCCCACACAGGGCAGGAGGAACCGCAGAGGTGATCTTCGCCTCCCCGTGCTCCCACTCTGCAGATTTTGGGAAGCACTTCAGATGGGGGTGGGGGAGGAGACTGAAAGAGGCTCAGGATAACTTGTATCCTGGCCTCTCTGGTCTCCTCTTTGCTCCACCCACTAGAACTCTCCTTCTCCTGCTCCTCCAAGGTTGTTTTTTTAACCTCGGAGGGCAACTGGCACCCTCCGTGTCAGCTCCAAAGGGGCGGGTGAAGGGGGCGCCGTCTCCGACCTCAGAAGGGGGAATCTGAGCGATCCTGTGGCCCCAGGGGTGCTCACTCGCCCAGGGACCATCAGATGGCTCTCTCTAGCAGTTGAGTTGGTTCCTTGTTTGCTTCCAAAGGCTTAAAGTTGTTCAGCCATTTGTCCATTTCTCTCTGACCTCAAACCACATTTCCAGAGCCCTGAAAACATTCTTAATTAATAGCAGATGCATCTGGAAACAAGCAGCTAATTAGATCCCAGTTCTGCCCCCCACCACTCCTGTATCCAGCTGATCAAATTTTGACACTGCAAAGCCGATCAGCAAACTGTCTATTAAGTTAAAGGGAAAACATTCTGGTCCTTGGAAGAGCACAGATTTCCCCTTACAGCTCATTGGCACGGCTGTTTTAGAGCCCCTCCAGCTGGGCGAGCATTAAAAACTTACAACCTGTGACGTACGGTGCATGTTCACATTTAAGTCAAGAAAATATGAGTCTGTGGCACTTCGAGGGGAGATGCAGGAAGTAGGGGGTCTTTAAGTGTTCATAAAAGGCCATTTTGCTTCAGTTCTCTTCTGATGGATGCGCGATGGTCTGTTTATTGGTATTGATCTCCATAATTATTGTTGTGTGGCATCTTCAGTCCAATCTATATGACCACCGGGGGTGTGATTGCTGGGTGGAAAACTACTTGCAAATCATGTACACACATTGGAGCTGCACATAGCAAAATATATGTCCCAAAGAATGACATTTTCAGCCTGTGTTGGCAAAACCACATCTTGCATGTGGGAGGATTGGCCAGTCTGTAGCAACCTGAGAGAGTCGTGCTGGTATCCTGGAGTGTGGGTGGGGTAGCAGAATGCAAAGCTCAAATACTAGAAAATCACAGGTGTTTTTTTTTTAAGAATGTGGAAGATATTTCTTTGCATTTTGATGTGAACGTACCTAATTTCATACTTCCGAAATACTGCGTGATCCAAAACTCAGTTATCCTTCTAAATTTGTACTTAGGGGAAATAACATTCAAAAATGGATTGCATTCAAAAATGGATTGCATTAGGGAATAGCTTGGCAAAAATATGTATATTAAGCAAAATGGCATACAAAAATGCATATCTTAGGAGAAATGTGCGCATAGATGCGTATGAATTTCTATGCAACCTTAAAAAAAAACCTTAAAAGTTCAGGATGAGCCAGATTTAAGACTAGAAAAATGAGAATCTGAGAGAAACTGAACCTGACCAATCTGTCTATACGTAATCCTTTTAATTTGAACTAGTGAAGTATGCAAAGTGTCTTCTACACTTGCAGGGGACATTTCAGTCTATATTTTTATTTTTATTTATTATTGCATTTATATCCCACCTTTTTTCCCTCCAAGGAACCCAAGGCAGTGTACATAATCCTCTTCCTCCTCTCCATTTTATCCTTATAACAACAACCCTGTGAGGTAGGCTGGGCTGAGAGTCTGTGACTGGCCCAAAGTCACTCAGTGGGTTTCCATGGCCAAGTGGGGACTAGAACCCGGATCTCCTGACTCCCAGTCCGACACTTCAGCCACTACACCATACTATATCCACAGCTGGGGTGGGGCTATGGACGGATCGTGTAGGAACAGGGTTGCCATCAGTGGAAATGAGTGAGAATTTTGTTTCAGTTTGGTGTTGATCAGAATTCCCTAAAATGCACACGTTTCTTCATGGAAAGGAATTGTGATTTGTGTGTGTGGAACCAAAATGGAGAGGTTCACCCATTTGGGCCTTTGCTTTGCTCATTAGGCCTTATCAGTGCTGGATTTTGGGTTGCCACCTCTTGTTTTGGGACAGGCTCCTCATCTTTGACAGCTATATGGCAGAGAGGTACAGCGTGTCCATGCTGGTATTAGCTGTATCTATGGATCTGGGCCGGCGCAGGTGGGTGAGAATTCCATTTAGTTCATTTTTGGGAAGAATTTTCCAAAATCTGTGAAGTCCTCCATCGTCAAGAGAGCTGACAGGGGTGGAGAGAGGCTCCCATTGTTGGTCATAGCTATCAGCATGACGGATGCAACCCCCCGCCCCGCTTTTGTGGAAGCCATTTCCCAGCGCCATTTCTCATTTGATATTTGGGGAGGAGGGGACCGAGGACGCCTCCCACTGGCAAGCCAAGCCCCGTTGCTTTTTTGCTGGCCCAGCCAGTTCAGGAAGCACGAAGCCCAGTCCTGCAGTGTGGCTCCATGCAGCAGCCTTGCGATAACAGACTCGCTCTACGCATCCGTCATGGCACGGACAGGCTTCAGGGCAAGAACAACTGAGTCAGTGTGCCGGGATCTGGCACTCAACGCGGGCGACTTATGTCCTGTGGATTCATGCAGCCGGCCTTGCTGTGCTATCCATCGTTTATAACAACCCGCGCTCTCTCCCCCCGGTGAAATAAGGAATCAGGCTTTGCTGCAGCTCCCTCCTCTGCAGCCGTGGTGCTTGCGTTGAGCATTTGTCCTCGTCCCATAAAATATGACTGGTCACCTGCCCACATCTCTTAGTTCAGCAGCATTTCTAGTGCTCCCCAGACAGATGGCCAAAGAGGCATCGGCCTGTTCTGTGCACCGTGGTTGCATCACATCCACCAATTGCTTGCAGCGTGTTTTATTTTGCTAAGCCAATTGAAGCTGCTTAGCGGAAAGTGCCGGGTGGCGAGGAGAGAGTCCCGTGGGGAGAGGGGCTCCTTCAGGCTTCCTGTTCCTGGAGGAGGAGGAGAAGCCTCCTGCTGCCAGGCTGGTGTGTTGTGGCGTTGAGGAAGAACCACCCTGGGACACCCACCCACCCCTGGAATGACCGCCAGGCATTGCATGGGCTGCACCCTGTCCGGGGAGTAGAGGTGCACCTTCCGCCTTGCTCACTTCAGACCCAGGGCGAGTGATCTGACAGAGATTTCTTTATAGCGAGTCGGACTTTTGGTTCATCTAGCCCCGGGGTGGGGAAGCTTTTATCTGCCAATACTCTGCCAACAGATAACCCGTGGATGCGGTGGGTCCATTGGAGGCCATATGTTAGCAACTGTCATGGGTAGCACCAATGTAGCTGGGGCCACCGATGTCCTCAGGCTGTTTCTACACTGGCCTTTTGACCCGGGGTTGTCCTTGGGTGTTGCTTGTTCATCCAAAAGATGCACAGGGACTCCCGGGGGCAGGGACGGGATTTTCCAGGGTTTCTTCATCCTTGGGAAAACCCAGTTCGTCGAGCGGTCTCGGGGCCATCTCTAGATCGCAGGAGGTGTGGGCGCCCGTCCCGCCTGTTGCCTGCTTACTCAGGGGAGAAAAGGGAAGGGGCATGATTTTGAGGGGAATCTTTAAAAAACAACCCTAACTTTTCTGGTGGAGTGGGGCGAGACTGGCCCCACTGCTTAAAAAAAATGGCAGCCGCAGCGTCCTGCCTTCCTCCCAGGATGTTGCGCACTGTGTGCATGCTGTGGGAGGCTCTTGAGATCAGGATGTCGCGAGAGCCTCCCCCTCCCCTCCCTCCCAGAACGCTGGGAGGTGTAGAAATGCCCTCGGTCTCCGAAACCATTTCTCCCTCCCACTTTCTTTCTGACACCCCACATTTTCACTCTCTCTCTTTCTGACATCCCCATCTTTCTCTCTCTTCCTTTCCACTCAGCCGGCTTCCAAGCCTGTTACAAGCACTCAGGGGCCTGAACCGGTCACTTCCAGGGCGCTTTCTCTCCTTCCTTTGCTCTATCCATTTTGGTAGATCCCTGTTTCCCTCTTCTCCTTCCCAGAGATCTGAACTGGTCATCTGCAGGGGGCTTTCCCCCCCCCCCCATTTTCCATTGCTCCCCCCCCCCATTTTGCCCTCCCCCTCTCCTTGCTTCTCTCTGGCTTTTCCTCACCTGAGGCTGAGGGCTGAATGCAGGTTACCCATTCTTGACCTGACCCAACATGACCTCCCCTGACTGGCCCACGTCTCTCCAAGAGCACCACTCTTCCAAGCCTTCTTACCCACGATCCCTCGATGCACAGGTGGGCCTTGGGACTGCTGCAGCTGCCGTACTGTCTTTTGCTCTGCGATCCAGAAGTTTGGGCCCTTGCATCCAGGAAGACCCATAGTCCATCTGTTCATTGACTGGCAACTCCAGATTTTTTTTTAAAAAAACCTTTCTGTGTCCAGGATAATGGAAAAACAGCCTGAATGTTTTACACTATGGTTGCGATGCCAAATCCGTGTTTAGTCCCCACAAGTACTTCCGCTCCCTTCACTGCGAGCATCTTGTCAGCAGCTTGCAGAGCTGCTGTGATGTCATGGAAATTGAATTCAAAGAAGGCCCGGGGTTAGATAGCCAAGAAGGAGGAGACTGAAGGCTGGGGGTGTCCATCGCTGAGAAACCGGTTCTGTTTTGGCTCAACAGAATACAACTCACTTCGCATCTGCAAGCCAAGCTGCAGGATGTTTCCCCAAGCTCCAGCAACTACTTTGCACCGTTTTTGGAAGGTTTTGCAATTTGTGCAAGTTTGAGCAGTTGTAATTTGTGTTCTTTGCACAGATTTGTGCAAATTCAGATGTGATTTGCACAAGTTGCTCAGAAACCTACTCAAATTGCAGAACTTTCCAAAAATGTTCAAAATTCCTGGAAAATCCACGAACAGGTCCAGCTTACTGCAGATAGTGTTGGGCGCGGCATCGGGAACCAAAACGAAGTTCAGGCAATTCTACCCCCCAAATAGATTTCCACAACATCCCTACTGAAGGCATGGAAGAGGAAGATGGACAGAGTAGACCATAAACGCTGAAGTAGGTCCTTGAAGGAGCACTGATGAGTAGAGAGGCCAAGATGAAAAGGCATCATTTGTAGTATGTATGTGTTTGTGTGTGTGTGTGTGGGGGGGTGTTCAAGGTATGTGGAATCATACAGACTCCAGGGACAGAAGACTTTGTGTGCCGGCTGTTTGCAAGAAGGGGGGGTGCAAGGAGACAGCTTTGCAGACTAGCGGTTTGTGGATGAGGAATTGTAGGCAGTGAAGCCAAAGAGAGAATGCAGGTGTATGTGTGTTTGTGTGTGTGTGTGTGTGTGTGTGTGTGTGTATTCCACACATTGCTCCTGCCTTCCTTGCCTTCGCTTTATTTACCCTTGAGAATGCAATCCTAATGGCTTCTTTCGTGCCATTTTACTGGGTTATATAAGACAGATCCATCCTCAAAGCCTCCCACTAGCATAAATGCCACGTAGTGCATTACTGTAGTGGTTTGCCTGGCATTTAACCATGGCCAACGTCTCTCAGGAGGAGCTACAACGATGATGCTATGCAAGGGTGGGAAGAAAGTGGCATTTAACGTAATGTCATTATGTGAGATCTCCTGAACCATAAAAAGCGGAGTCAAAGCAAAGACAACAACAACAGAATGTGATCTTCCTGATTGTGGAGCAGGCCTTTGATCTTTGCTGTCTTCTGACTCAAGCGTTTGTCTCAACCAATTGCTCGCTATGCTTTTAAATTGCAGGAAGGAACATTTAGGCTAAATGTCAGGAAGAATTTATCTACACAAAGTAGCCAGGCAGTAGCAGTGAGGGGGAATGATTCAGAGGATGGGGAATGCCTGTGCGTCTACATGACGTCTTCATCACAACTCACAGGAGGAGAAATTGCATTTGGAAGCTACATTTTTTCAGTCTTGAGAAGGACATTTCCATGGAAAATCCAGCTGCCAGATAGACTTTTAGGTTGTTCAGATTTCAAGTGGATCCCTTCAATAGAATCAACTCCTCACTTGAACCGGAGGTAGAGGGTGTCTTTGTGGCCGCATGGTTCATGTGGTCATAATGCATGATGGGCTTTGTAGTCTGAAAAGTCTTTTCTCAAGCAGGCCTATCAGACCAGAACTGGCCTAGATAGTTTTATATAAAAGGATGGTGGCGTTGCAGGAGTCCAAATGTGGTATAGTCCTGCACAGGTGTGCTTGTCCCCCACATTTGGTATGGCATATGATGCCTCTACGCCTTGCATGCTACATGCCAACTACAGCAGGGAAATCATTTCCAAGATTTGGTGCAAGTATTATGGGAATGAATCTATCGGAGAAATAATAATAATAATAATAATAATATAATAATAATTTATTTATAACCCGCCTCTCCCTACGGATCGAGGCGGGGAACACAATGCAAAATACAAGCATCACAAAGTTAAAATTTTTAA
The DNA here is from genome assembly GCA_029215795.1 of Anniella stebbinsi. Taxonomy (NCBI): domain Eukaryota; kingdom Metazoa; phylum Chordata; class Lepidosauria; order Squamata; family Anniellidae; genus Anniella; species Anniella stebbinsi. The sequence goes on from JARDYH010000001.1 coordinate 371,269,776, forward strand.
AAAACAAGAGAAAATAAATGATGATTATTCACAGAAGCGCTTCTTGGAAGTGAATTTGTTGAAAGCCCTAACAGGTAGCAGAATGTGGGCCAGGATTTTTTGGATCGGCATTCAGAAGCGATGAAACAGCAATATCCAACTCAAATGGCACTCTTTTGTTCAAGTGACAAGCCTAACACAACATGAAACACAGTAGAAGCCTGCTTTTAAAAGCTATTTTACTAATTTAAAAGTTTGATGCCTACCTCTCACGTCTTCCGACTTCTTAGCCAGCTGTTGGGAGTAGTGCTAGTCGACAGCTGCCTGGCCATTGTGTGAACAGAGTGCTGGACTAGACGAACCCTTGGTCTGATCCAGCATCAGGGCTCTTCCAATGTTCTCCCGCTCTTTCTGCCTTTGAAACCCTTTTCAAAATCCATTTTGTTTTCTGGCTTAACCCCTTAGTCCCCATCAACAATTGAAATGATGCATGCAAGATCTGCCCTGCCGTTGCTACATATCTGGGAATAATCCACATATGGTCATGGAGGCAGGTGGGCACCCACTAGTCCTGCCTCTGCGCATTGATCCACACCTGTGTACAAAGCTCACAGACCCTAAAGCGGTGGCGCTCGGTTCAGCCCTATGCCCTGCTCTCTGTGATGATGCTCATCCTGGGAATGTGTGAAATTAGCAGCCGCACCAAGCACATGCAGGGTGCATTTCTCTCCCTTTTGACTGGAAACCATCTGTCTCCACATCTCTGGGATCAAGGCACCAAGTTTCTAGGCAAGGGTGCGAGGCTGGTTGGAGCCCCAGCACTTCTCAGCTTAGGAATTGCCAGCTGCTTTCAACTCTCAGAAAAAGCTGGTGCACTTTGGCTCTCAGAACCAGGAGGAGGAGGAGGAGGAGGAGGAGGAGGAGGAGCAGGAAGAGGGGAGAACATGGATTTTGTTTTGTTTTTTGTTCTTTCAACAGCAGGTACTAAACTGTACAGTTTTCGCAAAAAATGATGCCACTCATTTGCTTGGCAAAAGCCTAAAACACCAGTCTTCAAGGCAATCCAACGTTGGAATGAGGCGTCTCATGGAAAAGCTGCACTGGCATTAGACAGATAGTTTCAGAGTGAGTGAATAGGGGATTTGGAGTCAAGCAACGTCAGACCTCTGGTCCACCTAGCTCATGACTAAGTACTCTGCTCTGGCCGCAGCTCTTCCGCATCAAGGGCCTTTCTATAGATGCACAAGATGACCCCCCCCCCCCCACTTGCTCTGGAAGAGGTCGAGCCTTACTTATTTATTCTTTTAAAATATTTCTGGACTGCCTTTCAGAGCAGAAGCCCTCCCAAGGCAGCATCCAGTCATAAAGCACATAAAACTGGTATGGTATTAAGAACGATATAAACACAATTAAAAACAGTAAGAATACAATAAAGGCAGCAATAAAACCATCAACAAAAGCAATCCTATTAGGAGAAGGCCAGAGTAAAATAATACATTTTCAAGTCCTTCCTAAAGCCTGCAATGTTGCAGCCTGAGGGCACACAGTGGCAACGTATTCCAGAGGTGCGGGGTCACCTCTCGCATGATGTCACCCACCTAACTGCTTTCACAGGTGAGCAAATGCCAAAGGCCTCTCTGGCTGATCTTAAAGTGCAGGCAGGCTGATTCCTAGCAAATGCACCCCAATGCCCAAGGGTTGGCAAGGGTCCAGCTAGGGATGCATGAGAACTTAGTTCACCCAGATGGCCCCTCCCAGAACCAGATGTGGACGCAAATATGCATTCTGTGGTCAAAACCGTACATTACCGAGTTTGTGGTGCTATTTCGGGAACAAGCAGAATGTGTTCATAAGATACGTGCATTTGGAAAATGCACATAAACATATACACAATTGGTGCACATATTTGGAAAAATGAGCACCAAAAACAGGCATGAATAATTTTAGTATGAAGTGAAGAAGAAGAACTTTGCAACCCGGTCTGTACACAATGAGTCAGAACGAGTTTTGAAGCAGAATTCGGAGAACCTTGTCAGATTTGCACACCCGGAGTTCCTCGTGAGTTCACACAAAGTGTCCCACTTCTCACGGGCCTCAAGGTTCCCATGTAAACCATGCTGTGGCGGAGGCCGTGGGGGAGTGGGGGGAGAGGCAGCTTCGGATCTGAGTGATCTCTGTCTCTGATGGAGCACAGAAGACCTCCATTGGCCTGAGAAACATGTGCAGAACATCATTGTCCTGCTGAGGATGCTGGGATGTGCAGCTGCAATCCAGTCCCTGGTAGAAAAATCCCTGAAGCCATCATGCAGCCTCTTCCTACCTTATGTCCCCAGATACATTTGTGGGGGGGGGGGCAAGGGGGAGGAGCTACCCATAGACTTCTGGTTGGTCATTGTGGGAAGAGAATGCTGGACTTTGGTCCATAGATGGGAGAGAAATTCATCCAGTTACAGTTTTAATGCATATTTACCTAATTTCACACTTTTGAATCAGTATGTGAAGCAAAACTCAGTTATCTTTTGAAACTTGCAGTTCTACCAATTTTGTGACGGGAGTTCTCCAGTTAAAAGATGCACACAAAAATGTATTATATCAGGAAATTTGCTTGAGAAATGTGTATGTCAGGCAAAATGTGTAAAAAGAATGAATGCACTGGGAGAAATGCATATAAAATGATTAGGAATTTTCATGCAAACTTCAAAAAAATATCAACATTTGGGATGAACCAAAGTTAAGATTGAAGAAACTCTCAATGTTTTGGATGAAATGAGCAAAGACTGTAGAGAGAGAAAAAAAACCCTGAGAAAAGTCAAAATGTAAAGATCAATACATCCCTACTTTACTCTGATCCAGTATGGCTCTTCTTACGTCCTTATGGATGGTGCTCAGAGCGAGTGTGAGGTTGTGAACACAGCAGTGTGGCCCCAATCCTGACTTCAAGGATTTGATCCGGGGTGCTCATCCTTGCATATGCTCCTGACCAGATGCTTGTGACACCCATCGATCGTTTTCCAGCCCTCCTAAACTCTGCCTTTAAAAATGGCATACAGACTAGTCATGTATAATGGCCAACCAGGAGCTGAAAGGCTGCCCTGGTTTTACAGCTTGCCCGTTCTAATAATTAAAGAAAAGGGGGCGGGGGGAACCATAGGTGGAGGATGTACTTACTATTTTATTTTTGTTCTTAGGCCTCGAAAGTACATCCTTTCTACAGCATGTGTGATACTCATATTGGTTAAACCTTGGTTAAAAACCAAATTTAAATCCTATGGAGTAACAGTTAATGTTGCTCTGTTAATGTTTCTCTTCCTCCCCCCTGAAAGATTGGAAAGCGAGCTATCTAGTGAAATTAAGACACATGCAGGCCTCGTATTTTATTTAAAGCTGATTGAATCTGTAGTGTAAGCATCCCGATACGTAATAAGGCAGGCTGTCCCATGGACAGCAATGGGTGTTTCAATATTGGTAGCATAGAGAGAAAAAATGGGATTGGTCCCATTGTGGCAACTGCTTAATTTTATTGTCCTCATTAAAGTGTTTTGCTTGTGTAATGAGCATGATAATATATTTCAAGCCATATATGCGATAAAAAAAGGAACAATAATGAAAAGTTAATTTTTGTAAATTAAGACCAAAATATCTTGCGTTAAAATTAAAAAGTAAATGTTTCCTTCAGGGGGTTCTTGGAGATTAACAAAACTGTGATGGCTGTGAGGGCTCTGGAAACCAAGTCCTATGAGGCGAGGGAGCAATTGTTTTGCATGTGGAGTTTCCCACACCTGCAAGGGCTTTCCCCCCGTTCAGTGCAACGGAGGAGCCAAGCCCATAGAAGTGTGTGGGGAATGGGGAATTTCACTTCTGCATGGGAGACTTTATGGAGTTTCAATTGGAAGGGTAACATGGAACATGCCCCTGACTGCTGGGAGGCCCCGGATGCTTTGATCAGCTTAAGCTAAGGTTGATAGTTTGGATGTTTATGTTGGTGGTCCTGGATTCGAATCCTGCTGTCAATTCTTGGCCATTCTGTCAGTGTTCCCTCCAGCTGTACCTGGAAGGGGAGTATTATTATGATTATTAACAAAATCACAGCGTGGAGTGCTTCTCGCTTGTGTTCCGGGTTCCAGCCAGCCACTTCCTTTCCTAGGACACTCCAGTCCATGCCACCCGAGCACAGGAACTCAGTGTTTTGTTTCCCTTCTGCGGCAGTTAAGAAAGAGGATTTGATCTCGGGCTGCATTAACAGAAGCGCAGAGTCCAGCTCATGGGAAGCCATCACCCCACTCTGTTCTGCCTTCGTCAGGCTGCATTTGGAGTAGTGTGTCCAGTTCCGGGTGCCTCATTTTAAGATGGACATTGGCAAGAGGCACCATGCCCAGTGAAAAGCAACCCGGATGGCGAGGGCTCTGGAAACCAAGTCCTATGAGGAATGGTTGAAAGAGGAGCTGAGCATGGAAAAAGAGAAGATGAAGGGGAGACATGAGACCGGAGTTCAAATATTTGATAGTCCATCATGCAGGAGATGGAGCAGAAGTGTTCTCGGTTGCTTCGGAGGGCAAGACTAGAACCAACACGTGGAAGTTACAGGGGAGCACATTTCAGCTAATAATAATAATAATAATAATAATAAATTTATTTCTTACCTGCCTCTCCATTTGGATCAAGGCGGGGAACAGCAGTAAATATAAAATATAAAATACATAAAACTGATTAAAAACATGGTGCACATTATTAAAATAGCAATTAAACTTCCTAAAAACATTCTGACATTCCACTGGCTATGCCTGCCAGAAGAAATTAGTCTTTATAGCTCTCTTAAATTCTAAAAGACTGTTGAGTTGACGAGTCTCCTCCGGCAGGCCATTCCACAGTCTGGGAGCGGCAGAAGAGAAGGTCCTCTGGGTAATAATACCTGTCAATCTTAGGAGAAACACCCAAACAGTGAAGACTGTTCAACAGTGGGATGATAGTCTCAGGAGGATTGATTCTGCTTGTTATTCAGTAGTCGAGAGAATATTTGTCTTGGACCACTGGAGATCTGGGTCATGCCCGTTGGCCAAGTGGTGGGGATGCACAGATGCCTGTCCAGTGGAGTCTGCCCGGGAGCCTCCCAGGAGCCTCCCTTGGAAACAGGCAAGTGGGCTGAAGGAGCCTGCATTCTTGAAGACCTCTGTCCCGAAAGTGATGCCTGTCACAGAATTCTGCAAATCTCCAGTGCCCATTACAAAATGGCGTTGTGGTTTTAGCACTTGTGACTCCACAGAACATGGATGGAGAGCATGTGGTCCTCCAAATGTTTCCCAAAAGCTCCCTATCTCTAGCCAGCATTGTCAATGGTGTGGGAAGAGGCCCGAAACATCTGGCAGGCCATACATGCCCCATCCCTGCTGATCTTGTATTGGCAGGATTTGGGGGGATTTATTTTTGCTTGCTGTTCCCTGTCTTGCCATATGGATAGAGGCTATGCCGGCTGATCCTAGGGTAGCTGAGTGGTGTCCCTTGGGGCACCCATATTATTTTATCTTCTTTTATTCACTGCATCTCTGTACCGCCCAATAGCCGAAGTTCTCTGGGCAGTTTACAAAACTTAAAACCACAAAAAACATTCAAAATACAAAACCACAACAGTATAAAAACATAATTTAAAATACAGTATAAAACACAACCACTGCTAAAACTCTGTGAAAATAAAAAGGTCTTCACTTGGTGTCTAAAGGAGTATAATGTAGGTGCCAGGTGAAGCTCTCTGGGGAGCTCATTCCACAGCCGGGGTGCCACAGCAGAGAAGGCCTTCCTCCTAGTAGCCACCTGTCTCACTCCCTTTGGCAGGGGCTCACGGAGAAGGACCCCCGAGGATGATCTTAGGGTCCAGGCAGGTACATATGAGAGGAGGCGTTCCTTCAGATAACCTGGCCCCAAGCCGTTTAGGGCTTTGAATGTTAATACCAGCACTTTGAATCAGGCCTGGATCTGGACCCTACCCATCTCTATTGCATAACCAAAAGAACTCGTGTCAATGAAGAGAGACAATGTTGGTGCAGGCCCATGCATGCCATACACACACTGCCTTGCTCGCGTCCTGTGCTGACAACTTTTCCTTCTGGTTGGTTTCACAGCCCCACCCACAGTGAGGATCATCCATTCCGGCCTGGCCTGCAACATTGAGGAGGAGAGGTACTCGGAGCGCGTGTATACCATCCGCGAAGGGGAGACGCTGGAGCTGATGTGTTTGGTGACCGGCCACCCTCGGCCACAGGTGAGCCTCCTGCTGTGATGCATGTGGTCCATGCCCTGGCCTTCTTTCTCAGAGGACCTCCTCATCCCTCTCCTTGCTGTCGACATTAGAACCTGGGCCTGCCTGAGGTCTTGATGGCCATGGGTGTTCTTCTGGAGTCTCTCTCAAACTGTGCATCAGCCTTCCCCACCCTGATGCCCTCTAGATATTTTGAATTATAATCCCCATCAACCACAGATATCGTGGCCAATGGTCAGGGATGTTGGGAGTTGTAGTCCAAAATATCTAAAGTGCACCATGAAGCATGAAGCATACCTCACAAGAGGAATGCTGCCCTATCAGGAAGAAGGATTTCAACCTAGTCATCTCCTGAAGAACATGAGCATGGCCAAACGCTTGTCTAGTCCAGTGCCAATTCCCACAGCAATTGGTCAGAACCTGTGAGTGCTTTAAGCACATCGGAACATAAAAAGACCCGTGCTGGATCAAAGTCCATCCAGTCCAGCATTCTGTTCACACAGTGGCCAACCAGCTGCCCGCAGGAAACCCACAAGAAGGACACATGTGCAACTGCCCCCTCCCCACCATGTTCCACAGCACTGGTGTACCTAGGTTTACTACCTGTGATGCTGGAGGTAGCACATAGCCATCAGGACTAGTAGATAGCGTTATCCCCAACTAATTTGTCCAATCCCCAATTATTTGCTCTTAAGGATCTGGGTTTGAATCCCTGTGTATTCTGCCATGTTTGTGTGTCTTCAGCCTTACGGGGTACCTGGCAGGCAGGTACATAACACCCCTCTCCATGCTGGGGGAATAGCTGTGCCTGCTGAATTTGACTGGTGCAGATGGATGGGAATTTTGTTTCAATTCACTTTTATGCTTCCATTCACTTTTCTTAAGGATTTACCAGAATTCACGAAGTTCTCCATGTTTGGGAGAGGAAGAGATTGAGATATATTTTTTTTAAAAAAGGAACGCATGAAAGAATTAAACAAACAGATTTGCCCAAACCTACCTGGAGCATAACCACATAAATAACATAAAAAGACCAGTGATGGATCAGATCAACATCTTATCTAGTCCAGTATCCGATTTCCCACAGTGGTCAAACAAGAGGCCTCTGAGAAGCCACAACACAGCATGAGTGTAATGCACTCACCCATCTGTGTTCCCAGCAACCGGTATTACGAGGCATGCTGGCTCTAATCCTGGAGGTGACATCATAACTAGTCGCCTTAGGTAGCCTTACCCTCCACGAATTGGTCGAATCCACTTTTAAAGCTCTCCAGGTCGGTCACCATCTCCACCACCACCCACCCACCTATACTCATGGATTGTGAAGTGGTAGAGTCACAGGAGGACATGGAATGTTCGAATCAGCTTCAAATCATTTCAGAGGTGGGTTGTTGCCAGCTGGACCTAAAAACATCAACATCAGCAACAGGCTCACATTTGATCCCTTTCTGATTGGGCAGGAAGGAGTGGTTTTTTTAAAAAAAAATACACTCACACATACATAAAACTGGACATCTTGCACAATGTGGAGTGGTATTGGGGGGATACACACACAATATGATGTTTATTTTTATTCATTTTTGTTTGGGCGCAAATGTATTCAAGTTGGGAAAATAGATTCCAGAATCATAGCGCACATCTGGATTGGAGTTTATGAGCACATTTGGTAGCGTTTCTCAGGGCTGGAATCCTTCTTGCTTGGTTGACTGGATGAAGAAAAGCCTTGGCTGAATTTGCCTCTTTGGCATCTTCTGTGTTGATCATTGGGGATGTGCATCTGAGTTTTCATCCCATCGACAGCAATGAACAGCATCCATATTGGGGAAGTGTCAAGCATCCTCTAAAGGCACATATGATATATGGGTGTTGTTCATAAAAGCAAGTATATCTGTTTATCCTGGACTACTGGGTTGGGAATAAAGGGATAAAACCCTGTGGAAGTAAAAGGGCAGGTTTTTCATATCCCTAACATGATGTGAATCAGTTCACGGGCGCATCTGGTGGCTCGTTCAGCCAAATTCAATTCCGGATCAGCTCTTGGGTGGGTGGGTGGGTGTGCATTCCAGTTGTGGGGAGGGATGTGCGCATCAGCAAAACCAGAGCCCACCAGAGTACTCTGAATTCTGTCTCGTTCATTTCGACTTGCAAGCGTTGCTTTTTTCTTTTCGCGGGAAAATCTGTGAATATTTTGTGTGTGCATTTTTCCAAATGTATATCTCAATTGTGTCCATCTTTGAAACCTATTCACTCTTCCCTCATTGATTAATGTGTATTTGCGGGCATTTTTCCAATATATGCACTTTTACATGGGGATTTTTCTTACGTTAAAAGCATTTATTATTATTATTTTTGGTCCGCAAATCACATGGCTATCTCTTGTTGAGGATGGAAGCAAAGGGCCAAACGCTACGAGCGTTTGTGTTAGCTCTTGGTTCAATAGTAATCCCAGAAGCAGAAGGAATACTCACACACCAACTTCGTGTATGATACAGAGTTGTTTACAGCACAACAGTTTTCCATCAGATATGTACACAGTCCTTTACACAATTCTCCTTACATCCAAATACATCTAGTCCGACCTCCACTCTCCAACCAAGCCATACAAATAAGACTTACTTTTATATGTGTCTCATATCGGACATCCCTGCTCAATCCATCTTATCTGTGCTGGTACTTAGCAATAATTAGGCTGACCTTTCCAGTACTGTACATACTCCCTCAACCATCATTGCTTGCAGCTGGCTGTGTCCTTCAGACTCCCTCAAAACTTTCCCCCAATCCACTTGGTCTCTGGAATTTCCCCCCAACATCTCTTGAACGTATGGGCTTTGACTGCAGATTGCTTCTGAGTCCATGTTCAGCCTGGAAGGTGTGAACTGGATAAATCCTGATTAAAAAATGAACTGAATTGTTTTTCTCCTACATCCCAATGGCAGGTGGTGCTGAAGGGGAAAGGGGTGGAACCTGAAATCCCAGAACTACCTTAGGAGAGGCATCTCAACCTTTCAGACTGGGGAAAAACTGCACAAAATCCAGGAAATCCACCCAACGATTGGTGGCCAAGGGGAAAGGGTGTGGTCAAGGGGAAGGGGGAGTGGCCTGTTGGGGAAACTCCAGAGGGCCAGGCTGGGATGATGGGTCTCAGGCCTTGCACCCCTGACTGCATGGAATGTCGTCTACTCTGGTGGGCAAAGGCACCCCAGGGTCTCAGGCAAGGCTCCCTGGGAGCATTTAAGCAGTGTGCTTCTTCCGGGTGTGGTGGAGGAGGGAGGCGGATGTCACAGGTTAGGTGTTTCAAGTAGATTATTCTGAAGTGAAGCTTCGTAAGCCCTGGGATTTATTACTGACGCCGACTGACTTCCCTGTCTATTTGTCATAGCTAAGGAAGTGCTGAGGCACAATTAATCAACTTGAATCTATTGACTTTAGAGCAGACTTCCCCTCTTCAGATGTTCTGGACTGCAGTTCCCATCATCCCTAATAATTGGGAATGCTGGCTTGGGCAGATGGGTCCTAAAATATCTGGAGGGCAACAGTTCATCTGACTTAGAAGGAAGGCTTCCTGAGTTTTATAGGACTTGCTCCAAAGAAAGTGTGCATAGCATTGGAATACTGGAACAAGGATGTCTGCTGCTGAGAAGACCAGTGCGTTTTTTGGGGTCGATGAAGTTCTGCGGCATGTAGGATTTGCTTTGTGTCTGTGAGCCGAGCTGTGGGCTGTTCCCCGAACTCCAGAGAAATAAAATTGCATTTATTTTGGGAAGGTCTGAGCAGTTTCCACAAATTACAGCTGAATTTGTGCAAACAATAGCTGAATTTGCACAAATGTCAAATTCAGTTGTGATTTGCGCAAATCCCAACTGTGACTTTCACAAATTCCCACTGTAATTTGCACTACTCACCCAGAAATTTGCTCAAATTGCAGAATTTTCCAAAATGTGCAAAATTCTGAGACAGTCTGTGAGCTGGCACAACTTGCTGCAGATGAAGTCAATTCCTGCAGTGGAAGCTGAAATGGAGTCCAGGGGGTGGGGCGTGAGCCTAGGAAACGCTGCCTCATTCTACCACTCGAATGGAGTTCTCTGACACCCCTGTGCTGGAATGGAACATGGGACTGAGCGAACCAGAGAAACAACAAAGGAATGGAATGGGATAAACCATCTCACCCTTTTTTCTCTTTAGCCCTATTTGGGCCTTCTAATCCCCCAAGCAATCGCAAACATGTGAGGCAGGGCGGAGGCAAGCATGTTACGACCCACCTTCTATTGTCCCCATTGCTGTCCCCATCATCCACCATGTTTTGGAGCATGGAGGCTGATGCCCAGCCTCATGGGACAAATCCAGCCCACCTTCAGCCAGAGTTCCAGGCATCAGCACCAATCTAACACTAAACTACAAAGAGGCGGTATTTGGACAACACATTAGTCAATGGTGGGTTGAGTAGCCAACTCACAGTTGGTTATTTTGTGGGTACTCCCCACACAACATATTCCTACACAACTGTGGGTGGTTGGGGCTGGCGTTGAGTGGACTAATAGTCAACCCAGCATTTGACTGACACAGCCCCAGCCCGTCTCCCCACCCTCCCTCCTCCCTCAGTCCTCCTAGTTCTATCCCAGCAGCCTCTGCAAGTTGCACCAGTTGTAGCAGAGTGGCAGCCACCGCATTGGTTGCTCTTGCCGCCTGCCTCTATGGGCTTGTGTTTTAACCCACTCACCACACGCCATTAACACACTCACCCCTCCACACAACAATTTAAACAACTGGCTTCAAGCTACACAACATGCAAGCCAATTGTTTCTCTCAGTTACGTATTTGGGCGGAATAACATACTGTCAGTAGTGTGTGAGCAGCGTGTTACCCTCCACACAACACAATAAGCAACACAACTGACGACTGCCCCCCCCCCCCCCCCCGTTGCTTAATGTGTTGTCTGAATGCAGCCAGAGTCTTGTGGCACTTTATTTATTTATTTATTTACTTACTTATTTATTTATTACATTTATGTCCTGCCTTTTTTCCTCCAAAAAACCCAGGGCGGCATACATAATCTTCCTCTTCCTCTCCATTTAATCCTCACAACAACAACCCTGTGAGGTAGGTTGGGCTGAGAGTCACCCAGTGGGTTTCCAAAGCCGAGTGGGGACTACAACCCAGATCTCTCGCTTCCCAGTCCAACGCTTTAGCCACTACACCACACTGGCTCTTAAAGACTGACAAACTTCCCATGGCAAAAACAAATCTAACACTGGCAGCATTATTATAATTTGAATGTCTCTTTTCCAGATAAAGGTGCCCAAATGGTTCACAACACAAGGACGGCTGTACTTATCAAACATCACTGCAGCCTGGTGCCCATTCATTTCAAAAGATAATATAGCAGTTCAATCAAACAGTCATTTAGGTTATACTGACATTATCACATTCTTAATTCATTGCAAAATAGGCAGTATCAGTCATTAGAGCACAACACAAGCCAGAGTCAGATATGATAAAACTTTCCAGTACAGGCACATATTACTAAAATAATACAGTCAGCAGCACATTTCCTCAAAAGTGCCAAAGTCAGGGTGTAGCAGCCAGGTTTCGTACAACTGCCCGTATCAAAGGTGTTTGAGGCAGAGGTATTGAGCATAGCATGAAACGGAGGGCCAAGCCAGGGCATTCCAACCCTCCATGGAATCCCATTCAACTGACAAAGAAGGCAGGAAGGAGAGGAGCTACTCACAGGCTCACAGGCTCTTGGCGACTTTCGCAACTAGTAGTTGTGTGTGATCCTGCTCCGTTCTGTTTCTGCATAAATCTGTGGGTTTAAAAACACATTTTCTCGCAAAACGCAAAGTTAAATATCTCTTCCCTCCCCAAATGCACGTTTCACTACATTGAAACTGCTGATAACTGTATTAAAACTTTGGGGAAGTGCAAAATCTATTAGAGATCCTCTCTCTGATCCACACATTGCTCCACGTATTTCATGTAGGAATCATAGAATCATAGACTAGTAGAGTTGGAAGGGGCCTATAAGGCCATCTAGTCCAACCCCCTGCTCAATGCACGAATCCACCTTAAAGCATAACTAAAAGATGGTTGTCCAGCTGCCTCTGGAATGCCTCTAATGTGGGAGAGCCCACCACCTCCCTAGGTCATGGGTTCCATTGTCATACTGCTCTAACGGTCAGGAAGTTTTTCCTGATGTCCAGATAGAATCTGGCTTCCTGTAACATGAGCCCATTATTCCGTGTCCTACACTCTGGCATGATTGAGAAGAGATCCTGGCCCTCCTCTGTGTGACAACCTTCCAAGTATTTGAAGAGTGCTATCATGTCTCCCCCAATCTTCTCTTTTCCAGGCTAAACATGCCCAGTTCTTTCAGTCTCTCCTCACACAGAACTTCAGTGATTGACAATGAGATCATAGAATCGTAGAATAGTAGAGTTGGAAGGGGCCCATAAGGCCATTGAGTCCAACCCCCTGCTCAATGCAGGAATCCACCTTAAAGCATCCCTGACAGGTGGCTGTCCAGCTGCCTCTTGAATGTCTCTAGTGTGGAAGAGCCCACCACCTCCCTAGGTCATGGGTTCCATTGTCGTACTGCTCTAACAGCCAGGAAGCTTTTCCTGATGTCCAGCTTCCTGTAACCTCAAGCATTGGCAGCTCTCTGCTTTCCAAACAGCTTTAGACATATGGAAGTATTTTATGTGGTGTAGGAAGGGACTTCCTTAAGCAGTCAATGAGACAAGGGCCGTTTCTGCATCATAGGGGTGTGGAGGGCCAGGAGCAGGGGAACCCGGAAGTAAGCATTTCCGGGTTCAGCGAAATAAAGCTACACCAAAATGCTTCTCCTGGGCCATTGCAACTCACACCCGCCATTTTAATTTTTTTGTATAATTAAGAATTTTACAGGAGCCCTCCTGTGCAACAGGTTAGTTCTTTTTTTAAAAAAACTCGCACGTGATCATGCCCCCCTCCCCCCGCCATCCTGGGGATGGCAAAATCAGGTCCCCCCCCCGATGGCCTTGGAGCCGCGTGGTGTGGCTCCGTGGCCAAGGGTGTAGCCGCTCTTATTCGCGGGTAAGTGCGGCTGCGCCCGGATTGGGCGGCCACACCAGCCACCAACTCGCTGCTGTCCTGGGAACAGGGAACAACCCGGGATAATAGCGTTCCCTGAAGTCCCGGGAAAATGTAGGGCTGGCCCCTGCCTGCTTGCGGGATGCTCTGTGCGTCATGCGGACTCTCCGCGAGCAGGGAGGGGCAGCCATGGGGGAAATGGCTGTTGCGGAAAGGGCCTTATATTGGCCACTATATCAACTCTTTGGCAAAACAAGCCCCTTGTGTCTCCAGCCTACTGCATGCTGTTTTTCCTCCCTTCAGGACTCTATTTTCTCATCTTGGACCCTGGAAGGAAAATTGATTTCAGTTCATTTTACCAGTTCATGGATTTCTCTTCTGCTCCTGCTCACACTTTGATCATTTCTGCCTCTCTCTGTCTCTCTCTCTCTCCCCCCCCCCCCCCACACACACTTTACAACTCTCAGCAAAACAAGGGGAAACACTAACTTTTCTGGAGATGAATTGATATGTAAAAGAGCTGCTGATGGGGGAAACCAGCTGGTGCAAGAGAGAGATAAGGAGGCTGAGTTTTCAAGCGTGATGTCTCTGGCTTGGCTCTCACCTCTGCTATGAACTCACTGGCCTTAGCCAGGCCTACCTCTTGGGCCCTTTCTACAACATAGGGGTGTAGAGGGAGGGAGGGAGATCCTGGAAGTACCTAATGCACACCATCGTCACAAAGGGACCAGCTGGGGGCCATCCCAGGCAAACAGCCTGGTGTAGAAACGGCCTTGGACTCAGCTCCTTTCCCTGCAATATGGGTGTAATAATGCTGCCTTCTACCTTACAGGGCTGTTGTGAGGACTACAAGAATGATCTCTATAGATAGATTTCTTACCACCATAGATTGGCAGATGAAATGTACAATGCTGACATGCAATGCAGATAATTATACAGAAAGTCAGAAAGACTAATATGAACCCAGAGTATTAGCCAGTTGAAATAGGACTAGTTTACTAATACCTAGAATATATGTAAAGAACTTTCAAAGTGAAGTAGGGTAGATATGTTTTTCAAGAGCATTGGCAAAGCTGCATGCGGGCATGAAATATGTTGTACCAGTGACTGAAATCCGACCCCGTGAAGCATTGGTGTCATGGCTAGAGTGTTGAATGGACATAGAACTTGGGCCCCTGGGTTTAGATTCCCCACTCAGCCCGTAAAGGCTTTGGACAAGCCATTCACCAGCCTCTGCGTGTCCTAAAAAGTTTATGCATCCAGTTGGATGACTCCATGTATATATTCTGAGTAGGCATTGGCAGAACGTACTTAAACCAGTCCATATCCATTTCTCTTGTGCTGTTTGTTCACCATTAAGTTCATTCTGTCTTGTTCCCATCTGGATGTTTTCAAAAGGAACAATCCTTAAAAACAAAACATGGTTTTAACAACATGTTTGTTTATTTGTTTAAAATAAGCACAAGGTGGTCTTTAAAACACCAGAAATATACAGAAGGTTGAAAGGCCTGAGGTGTCAAGAAGATCTTTGCCTGGTGCTGAAAAGATAACAATAGGCCTGTTCAGATGACACACTAAGCCATGGTTAGTCCGCTAACCCATTTGCAGCAAATGGTTAGTAAACATGTTTAAACCGTGGTTATGCAGCCACCATGGTTAGGAATGGTTCATACGACACACTGAGCCATAATGTTTAGCTCAATACACTAAACTATCATGGTTTAGTGTCTGAACAGGGCCTATGTAGGCTCCAGGCGGACCTCTCTGGGGAGGCTATCCCATAATTGGGGGGGGGGGTACTACTGAAAAGGCCCCGTCCCGAGTGCTCTTGCATGCTGTCCCTTGGCACTTGGAGCAGGGCTTCCACTGGTGATTGTGGGGGTTGGAGAAGGAGAGATTGGAAGCGGCTCTCCTTCTGAATCTGTCGCTTGGGAAGGTCTTGTAGGTTGACACCAGCCGGCAGAAAGTGTGGTGCCTGATGTACGGGCTGAAAAGCATTTGCCCAAATGGTCCAGGGAAGACAGTCCGCTCTTTGGTAATTGCATGTCTGCTCCTGTGGATACGTGGGAGCTGTCGAGATAGTGCTTGGAGACTTTTGTGCAACACTGAGACGTTCAAATGCCACTGGCATGGGGTTGTGTCTCCCTAAACCCGAGCCCTCAGGCCTCCCAGTGCGCAGCAGAGGATTCAGACAAGGGAAAGGAAACAGTCAACTGAGCCAGCCTGGGTGGGTGCAGCGGATGGCAGGGGCTGCAGCCCTCCCCTTCCCAGCGGTTTCACAATGAGTTTAGTTGCGTTTGTGTTCCGCCTGTCTTCCATCATGGAGGTCGTGAGCTTCTGAGGTTACCTCCCACCCAAGCACTGATCAGTTTCAGGCCAGCTTAGCCTCAACACGTTGGCTGCATCAGGTGCCTTCAGACCATGCCCTGGGACCCTCTGCCCAAAAGGTTTGGCTACTAGGCCCCGCCTCCTTTTGTGGCCCCTTTGGACTATGCTTCCAAAGTCAATTAGGATCCCTTGGACACGCTTTTTAAAAGGGTTGTCAGCTCTTTCCCCCCTCTTCAGAGTCTCTGCATTTCTAGCAGCTGCACGGCAGGCAGAAATGCAACAGGTTTGTCTATCTGTAACGTACAGGTGCAGTTATGGAGGAGACTGTGTGTTGTTGGATTTCTGCCTGTTAGTCACAGGAGCACATCTGACAGGGAGGGGGGTGTTAAAGAAAACGACAGCTGTGTTGTTGTTGTTTGAAAAACCCTTTATGAAAGTAGAATTGTTTAGATTTTCTTTCTCTTTCAAGTACAAGGCAAGTTTATTCTCAAGTGCTTTACAACCGTGAACACACGCGCACACACCATTTTGCGCTGCTGCTGGGCATTTGCCAGGCTGTGGAAGGAAGGGGGGGGGGCTTCTGTGGAGGAAAGGCCTTCCTGTAAGGGCACCACAGAGGTCTCCACTGGAATTTGTTTAACAGAGGCACCGGGACTGGATTAATGCCTGTGCACTTTTGGGGTGGGGGGTGGGGGTTTGTTTCCATGACAACTAATGGACCACTTAATGGATGAAATTATCAGCATCTTCCCTGGCATCATGATCCATGGTGCTGCAAAACAGAAATTCAAGTAATTTGCCAAAGTGTTCAATATGACTAATGGTTAATGACGAAAACCCATTTGGGATCCAGGGAAAAAGAGGAGCTGTGGTTTTGGAGCAAAGGTTATTTGAATTACCAGTCAACTTCAATCAGGCTGTGCTGCTTGTTTAGGGCCCTTTCCGCACCAGCCATTTTTCCCGGGGCTGCCCCTACCTGCTCGCGGAGAGTTCACATGACGCACAGAGCATCGCACAAGCAGGCCGGGGCCAGCCCTCCATTTTCGCGGGGGAGCAGGGAATGCTATTATCCCGGTTTGTTTCCTGTTCCCAGGACAGCAGCGAGATGGGCGGCTGGTGTGGCCGTCCATACCGGGTGCAGCCGCGCTTACCCGCGAGTAAGTGTGGCTGCACCGATGGCCACGGAGCCGCACCTCACAGCTCCGATGCCATCAGGAGAGGGGGACCCGATTTCATCATCCCCAGGATGGCGTGGGGGGGGAGGGGTGTGATCTCGTGCGGTTATTTTTTTAAAAAAAATATTGTTGCGGAGGAGCGCTCATGCGCTCTTCCATGGATCTTTGAAAAAAAAAATGGTTGCCGCGACTCACGACGGCCCGGGAGAAACCCAGGCCCTTGCATTCATGATGCGACTTCGGCGTGCAGAACCCAGAAGTGGCTACGTCCAGGTTTGCCTGCTTCCCGCCCTCTCTGCCCCTATGGTGCGGAAAGGGCCTGGGTTTGTGGCAGAGATATGAACTGACACCCAGATTCAACTTGGACCCCGGTTTGGTGCTTCTGGAAATGGCTGGACCAATTTGGAAGCCACCCACTTCAACTTCACGACTAGACTACTGTAACACACTCTATGTGGGGCTACCCATGTGTGGGGTTCGGAAGCTGCAGCTAGTGCAGAACGCAGCAGCTAGAGAGCTCACGGGGATGCCTAACTCTGTCCACAGAAAACCAGTGTTAAAATAATTGCACTCGCTGCCTGTTAGCTACTGAGCCACATATAAGGTTATGCTATTATCCTACAAAACAGCTTGGAACCAGCAGACCTAGCAGACCGCCTTCGCTTATATACACCCGGACGACAACTACGATCTTCAGAGGAGGTCTTGTTGGCCATCCCGGAAAGAACGGAATGTCACCACTAAGAACCTAGTCAGCGGGGCCTTCTCTGTAGTGCCCCCCACCCTCTGGAAAACCCTCCCTCATGCGTTCGGGAGGCGCAGAACGTCACAACTTTTAAACGCTTCCTGAAAGCATACCTTTTGACAAAGGTTTTCTCTGGGCTGTAGCTTATCTGGTTTTGTTTGCATTTTTTAACTTTTAACTTTTTAAAATTTATTTGGATATTTGTTGTGTTTTATTTTTTTAATTGCCCAGTGCTCAGAGAGCCTTGGCTAATGGCCAATATAAAAATGTAATGAATAAATAAATAAAATTAACACAGCAACTGAATCCAAGCTGAGATTTGGAAGTTGCACCTGCCAAATGTCATAAAAATGGGTATGAAAAAAATGTTCCAGTTCAGTTTGATCAGGATTTACCCAATTTGCACCTGCCAGACCAAACACGGGTTCGAATGTAATACGTGGTCAATATCCATGCATTTTATGCTAGCAATGTGATTTTTTTGATCCCGCCCCCAAGTGCATTTGATATCATCCATACAGTTGAAAAGTGTGCACAAACATGCTTTAATTGATGGGAATGCATACATTTCAAAGATGTGCACAATTGATATATACATTTGGAAAAATACACATGAGAATACTCATGAATCTTTGTGCAAAAATGCAAAAATCAAACCTTGCAACCTGGTACAGATATGGGATGGAAGAAGTCTCAGGGTGGAATTTAGAGAATTCCAAAGAACTTGAGTTTTCCTGACTTGCACATCCTAATTTTTGTGCAACACACCATATATATATGTGTGTGTGTGTGTGTGTGTATGCAAACTTAAAGGAACTGGTTTTAACATTGTTGTTTCTAGGCAGAACTGGATGACATTTGCTGTGATAGTTGCTCCTTCTGAAAGGATCGAGCCTGCCAAATTTCAGATGAACTGGTGCAGGAGTTTCCATGCAAGAGCAACCTTGATATTTTGAGGCCATCTCAAAGAGCTTATCCCGCCCCCCCCCCCCCATTCTTTGTAGACTATTGTTCTGAAAGCGATAGATGGCCTGGAGGGGTCTCTACCTAAGACACCTTCCAGTTCATGTGGGAGGGGAGTTGTCCCATACTTTTTCTGGTGTGTGGGAGGGATTGATTTGCATCCTCTCCCCCTCCCCCCTGCTTTTTGAGGCAATTTGTATGAAAATGGCACCTATGCTGGAGGTGTGCCCAGGCAAGATGCCTGCAAACAGTCAGAAAGCTCGAGGCAGGGGCTATGGAGTCGTGCCGATTTAAAACCATTTCCAGACTTTTTTCATAGTGAAACACAACACACACATGCTCACAAGCGCCACTCCAACACTCCTGACACCCCCCCACCCACTCAGTTCCCGATCACACGGAGCCTTCTATTCCCACCCAAGTGAATCTGACCGAGCAGAAGAAGCCCCTTCGGAACGCCTAACACATAGGGTCAGGGACTGAGTAGGCAGAGATGGCGAAATGAGGGCCCTGCGTGTACCCTGTTAGCCCCTGTGTGAACAGCCTGCATGCCTGCACTGGGCTGTTATTGATGCAGTGATCTTGAATCCTGTGGATATGCCTTCCCTGTTCTGAGTTTAGAATCCTAGACTCCTAGAGTTGGAAGGGACCTAAAAGGCCATCCAGTCCAACCCCCTGCTCAATGCAGGAATCCACCTTAAAGCACCCCTGACAGATGGTTGTCCAGCTGCCTCTTGAAGGCCTCTAGTGTGGGAGAGCCCACCACCTCCCTAGGTCATGGGTTCCATTGTTGTACTGCTCTAACAGTCAGGAGGTTTTTCCTGATATCCAGCCGGAATCTGGCTTCCTGTCACTTGAGCCCATTATTCCACGTCCTGCACTCTGGGATGATGGAGAAGAGATCCTGGCCCTCCTCTGTGTGACCACCTTTCAAGTATTTGAAGAGTGCTGTCATGTCTCCCCTCAATCTTCTCTTCTCCAGGCTAAACATGCCCAGTTCTTTCAGTCTCTCCTCACAGGGCTTCGTTTCCAGACCCCTCATCATCTGCGTTGCCCTGATGTTCAACATTCCCCCTTTGCTTCTGATCAGCTCAACAGCATTTGCCATCTCTCTTTGTGATCTTTTCCAGCCAGAGGAACGTCAAAGTTGCCAAGCTGGGAAGTGAGCGGGGTGGTGGGTGGTGGGGCAGAATAAACGACCGTCCGGCTCTCTCTTGATTTATGCCATTTCTTTAGTTATTTCCCCTAGTTTGCACGGCCATTGCCTGCAGTTGCGATGACTGCATTACAAGTTGATTAGCAGCTATTACTGCCGCAGTAGGGAAAGTGAGAGTCATCAGCATTAGTGGAGAGTGGAATTCCATAACATGTTGGGGGGCTGCGTGGCCTCAGGTGGGGAAAGTGCAGAGGTCGGCAAGAGTCCTGCTTGTGCTGCTCTGCATCAGTGAGAGCCCCCGGAACTAGGGCTCTGTCTCCAGAAACAGCAGGGCAGATCACCTGGCCAACCTGGGTCTGGATTGCACCACTGCAGACTACAAATGGGACCTTGGAATGCTCTCCCATGGGGAAATTCCCCATCTGTTTTGAAAACAAACAAACAACAACAACAAAACCTATGATGCAAGGAGAAAAGCTAGGGAATGAACATTTCCCTTTCATATCAGTGTGGTGCCCCCTGCTCCTATGGAACTCCCTGCCTCTGGAGGTCAGGCAGACGCCTTCTTTGTACTCCTTCTGGCTCCTCCTGAAAACATTGTTCCAGGAAGCCTTCTCTTAGAGCTCCATCACACCAGCGATTGAGTGCACTCTCGCCATGCCTGGTGTGCAGATTTGCAGCATGCTACTCATATGACGCTCTGCCTGTCCTGCTGACACTCCGCCTCTTCCCCAGCCTTTCCTAGAACGCTAAAAGTCTGGATTATTTTCCCAAACTGCATTTAATGCGCCCTAAACCTCTGTGTAGTTTTAAAGGAACTGGGGGCTTGAATGGATTGCATCAGGTCCTGGCAGGGAAAAGCCATCTCTCCCGGCAGCCGGCTCCAATCCTCAATATAAAACCCAAACCTTGCATCCCAGGCTCGAAAGCCTTTTTAAAAAACATACAATGCCTGAATCTCTGCAGAGACAGGATTGTATTTCCTCAGTGCACCCAAAGAGCCAGGCTAAAGGGTCGTCCCATTTTTGCCTGGGATAAAGCGGTCTGGTTGAAGTGCTCACCTGACAGGACCTGACTGGAGGGAGGAAGAGAAAGGGAGGAGTGGAGTGGAAGAGAAAAGAAGTGAAGGAGCGAAAGAGCAGCTATTCAGGTGAAAGGGAACATAAGCTTGATGTGCTGGTAAAAAAAATGCAGAGGCAAACCGGGGGGGGGGGGGGAATTAGGTGTGCTGGAAGTCTGTATGACCAGCCGTGGTTTATCTTGCCATTAGTTTCATTTAAAAAATACTTTTAATGTGTTTTTTTATTCTGTTTTTATTCTATTTGATTTTGTCTACCACCCCATAATTCTGAATGGGGAGCGGGATAAAAATATTGTAAATAAATAAATAAATATCTCATTTTCTCTGGGTAGGAAAGGCCCTTCTTTCTTTTAAAAAAACATCTGAAGCCATAAAACTTATGTTTTGCCCATCTGCACTCTGAAGTGGAATAGTCAAGGCAGATTTTTTCCAGGGTGTCCTGTCTGTGGAGTCCTTGCCTAGATTCCAAAGTGCTTATAAGTTTTCCGACCCACCAACTCTCTGTCTTGGAACAGGTGCTTCTGGGGTGATGGCCCGTGACATTTTCCCCACTTAGCAAACTGATTCAATGTTTGCCTTTTGTTGATGATAAAATGATTGCTCGCTGGCAACACACGCACACACACACACAAATGAAATTTAAAAGAATTCCAGGAGGGGAGGAAACAGCTAATTTGTTTAACGAATTTTCTCTGCAAAGTTCAATATAAAACATTGCATATATTTCCCATTTTTGAGTCCCAGCTTGTATATTGCTATTACATTAGTTTATACCACAAATTGATTTGCTTCTTTTAAATCTCATTTCCTTGTTCCGCTTATAATCGGACCTTATTTTGATGCTTTAAAAGGTCCCTTCTTTTATTCCCCAAACCTACCACTCAATCCAAAGGCAATTTATTATTTCATGCCAAACTCAATTGACAACAATTTCCCTTGGACTCAGTCCGTCATAATCGCATTATGCCTTCATTAGCGGTGCATGTAATAAAAATGAAATCTATAAAAGGCAACATCCCTAATGGCATTTGAAGAATAACGGCACACAAACCTTGTTAACGCAGTCTGCATTGCTAAGCAAAGAGTCAGGTGTAATTAACTACATCTGGAACAATACAAACACGGGGCTCAAATGTATCAATGTTTGAAGTAGGGCATTTATTAGAAAAAGCAAGAAGTTCAATGTGCCATTATCAAACAGCGGCCATGTTCACATGTCGCAATAAGCCAGAATTTCAGAGAATCATGGTTTATCGTTCACAAAACAGGACTCTCGGTTTGCTGCTTCTGTAAGAAACCAGAATCTGAAGCCAGTATTTATAGGTTTCTGATTCCTGGCTTGTTTAGGAGATACAAGACAGGAGTCCTGGGTCACATATAATGCTAAGTTTTTGCCTCTTGGTAAGTTTCTAGTTACTTTGGCTATTCCTAACGATGGGAAGAACCGATATAAGCTAGGATTCTCTGGGATTCTGGTTCATCATTACATACAAAAATGACCCAA
Source organism: Anniella stebbinsi (assembly GCA_029215795.1). Classification (NCBI taxonomy): domain Eukaryota; kingdom Metazoa; phylum Chordata; class Lepidosauria; order Squamata; family Anniellidae; genus Anniella; species Anniella stebbinsi. Next base: position 371,292,025 of record JARDYH010000001.1, read on the forward strand.
CATTTGATGGGTCAGCTGAAAGCCAAGAAAGGCCAGTAGGCTCAGTCCCAGCCTCCACTCTCATATCTGGAACTCTGAGGTCAGAGTTAAGCATGTCCCGGTTTCAACTGGTAAACGTTTTCCTAGATTGTATAATATTCTCCATCTGCTCCAGTTAACTGGGATTCTGATTTCAGATACCTGCCTGTGATAAATCTCTGCCCGCATTTTGCCTATTGGGAAGATTTTGGAGATGCCTTTAATCTTCATATACACACATACCCCATGTGTATTCTCTACTTTCAATTCAATAAATGCTGCTGGATGTTTTTTAACTGCAACTATTCTGTGATAAATACAGCTAGATCCGTTGTGCAATTAAACGGGCTTGCATTTTAAAAGTCATAGAAAAGGGCTTGTAAATCAGAGTTCAAATAGTAAAAACAATAACAACTACAACCCACCACTGTTTCAAAGCTGGTGTACCGAACCCCACAGACTCTGGCCCTTTCCGCATCATAGGGGCGGAGAGGGCGGGAAGCGGGGAAACCCGGAAGTAGCCACTTCTGGGTTCTGTGTGATGAGGCCGCACCACAATGTGGCAGCACGGGCTTCTCCCGGGCTGCCACAAGTCGCGGCGGCCATTTTTTAAAAAAAGATCCGCGGCAGTGCGTACAAGCGCTCGTGCGCAAAAGGTTAGTCTATTTTTTTAAAAACCCACACATGGTCGTGCTCCTTCCCTCCGCCATCCTTACGATGGTGATTTCGCTGTCCCCCCCTCCTGATGGCCTCGGAGCCGCGTGGTGCGGCTCCGTGGCCATCGGTGTAGCCACGCTTACTCGCGGGTAAGCATGGCTGCACCCGGGATGGGAGGCCACACCAGCCGCCCATCTCGCTGCCCTCCCGGGAGCAGGGAACGAACCAGGATAATAGCATTCCCTGAACTCCCGGGAAAATGGAGGGCTGGCCCCTGCCTGCTTGTGGGATGCTCTGTGCATCATGCGGACTCTCCACGAGCAGGTAGGGGCAGCCCCTCGAAAAATGGCTGGTGCGGAAAGGGCCTGTGCTTTTCGAAACAAACCTAAATGTTATTTAAGCAAAGCCTTTTCACTGAGCTCTCTCAAGCTTTGGCCTTCCTCTCCTCAGGGCAGAAAGCATGGGTGTCACCCTCAACCACTTCCTTGGTCCTCCCAGGAAGCACAACCCACTAAGGCTGAATGCAGCACTTCTTTCATATTCTTACAACCACCACCAAATAAATTCCAATAAATATGGAACTGCTCACCACCGCTTAGTATTTATTTCAATCATCATCTGCTTCTGTATGCTCCATATCCTCCACTGTGGCTGCGCAGTTACAACTACTTGGTTATAGGATGTCACCGCCAGCTCGCAGCGAGATCATGCTACCCTTCGCGAAGCGACACTCTTTCAATGTGTCGTTTTACCACTACATTTTACATTGCTCCAATGTCACCACGGTTGTTTGAGTGTCTGACTCTGGTGGCTTCAGATTGGATTGAGAGAGTAGGAGTAGTTAAGAGGACAGATCCCAATGGAGGGTAGTTAACGCCTTTTGAATCCATTGTCAGGAATAACCCAAGCATGGGCAAGCAAAGAGTCCTCCTTCCAGACTCTCTTCCCTGTGACAGTGTGTGCACATTCAGCTGTGTGTGTGCCTCACTAATTTTTTTAAATAATTATTATTTTAACATTTATATCCTGACTTTTCAAAAAAAAATGGCACACAAGGAGGCTAATGATAAATTCTCTATTAAAAAAACTCCAAATGGGCTCAAGTTACAGGAAGCCAGATTCCAGCTGGACATCAGGAAAAATTTCCTGACTGTTAGAGCAGTATGACAATGGAACCCATGACCTAGGGAGGTGGTGGGCTCTCCCATACTACAGGCCTTCGAGAGGCAGTTGGACAGCCATCTGTCAGGGATGCTTTAAGGCGGATTCCTGCATTGAGCAGGGGATTGGACTCGATGGCCTTAATGGCCCCTTCCAACTCTACTATTCTATGGTTCTATGAAAAAAATATATAAATGAAAGGCACAATTAAAAACACCACAATGAAAGAAATAAATGACACCAATCAATTAAAACTGTTTCAGCAACAGACCGGCTTCTATGCCAATGGTCTGCTTGAATAAAAATGTCTTTGCCTGCCAGCAGAAGGACATCAGACATGGAGCCACCTAGCCTTCCTTGGCAGGGAGTCCCAGAGCCTCAGAGCAGCTACTGAGAGAAGGTCCACTCCACACTTGGTGGGTCCCAGTTGAATGTGGAACTGGCTCTATCGAGAAGCCTTAGTGCTTGATGATTTTACCTCTTCTTCCATATCTGCAACTCACCTTCCGGGGCTGCTGCCTTCATGCCCATCACTGCCCACGTGGGGACTGGCCTTGCCTTGTCAGCTGAGATGGGGATTTGAACTAAAAGCCTTGGCTGGATTCAGGGACAAGACAAGGCAGTTGCTGCCAGAGCAGGAGAGTGCGAGATATTCCTAGCGACTTCCTGGCTGCCTTGCATCACACCTCCTTGCTCTAGCATTGCACGCTGCTGAAGACCCATTGCCCATCTGCGCTTTTGCTTCAAGATTGCCGAGTGGAAAGAGTCTTCAGCTGGTAGCCTGAAGGCCCAGGACTGGATTTCATCCCACACTGGCCGGCAAGCCGCCCCAGAGTCCGTCCTCGTGAGCTTAACGTCATCCATGCAGCAAGAGCCTTTGGGCCGTGTTTGAGCACACCAGCGTTCCGCCTTGCCCACTGCTGATGGCTGCTCACCAGCCTTGCTGTGCCGAAGGAATGGCCGTGCTAAATTTAGCCCTTCTCTTTTGGGCACTGCTGGGAATCAAGGAAAGATGCTTAGTCAATTCTCTTCCTGCTGCACATCGGCATCTTTGCTGAGAACAGACCTCTTGCTCAGATGTGCTGATAGGCATCTGGGCTTTTGAAACTAGCCCTAGATTCAAATCATTATAACAAACAAAGCCTATACCGTTTTAAAAGTGGGTGTATTTCTTTCCCACTCTGCCCTGAGTATCCGAAGTAGCTGACAAAGTACTTGAGAGACAATATGTGAATGCATAAACCAGGGAGTAAAATAGCAGATTTCAAACAGTTAGAATCTCAGCAGTAAAGCAGTAGGCAAAATAAATAAATAAATAAATAAATAAATCACATTTCCCTCGACTGAAAATGCCCCCAATAAAATGGCTTGAACGGCTGGACATCAGGAAAAACTTCCTGACTGTTCGAGCAGTACGACAATGGAACCAATGACCTAGGGAGGTGGGGGGCTCTCCCACATTAGAGGCCTTCAAGAGGCAGCTGGACAACCATCTGTCAGGGATGCTTTAAGGTGGATTCCTGCATTGAGCAGGGGGTTGGATTCGATGGCCTTAGAGTAGGGTGACAAGATAAAATCCAGGTCAGGGCTCATGTAACTTCCACTGTTGTAGAGAAAAGGGAATTTCAGCCAGTGTCATTTGGATGCAATTAGTTCCTGGTGGAATTCCCTCTCCATCACAACAGTTAAAGTTGCAGGGGCCCTGCCTTCTTTTGTACATGGTCACTCTAGGATAGTGCCTGCACCTTTAACTGTTAGGATGAAGAGGAAATTTCACCAGGAACTAACTGCATCCAAATGACACTGGCTGAAATTCCCTTTCCTCTACAACTATTAAAGTTACATGAGCCCTGACCTGGATTTTATCTGGTCAGCCTAGGCATGAGGCGACTGCCTCCCTCCCCCGGCCGAATGGTAGAGTCAGCCCTGCATGGCACCCCAGGAAATGGCGGGATGACAGTAGCATTGAACTCAGTGGTTATGGCCTGGAGGCAAGTAGAGTATGGCAGGATGTGGGCTTCAGACATAGAGGATTGTATCCAGTGTTAATCCAATTAACGTTCCATTCATTCAATGGCTCTACTCTATGCAGTAATACCATTGGATACAACTCAAAGTGAAGGAGGAGGAAGAAGAGGAAGAGGAAGAGCGCTTTCACAAAGAAGCACCTTGTAGCCTCTCTTGTGTGCTGGTTGGGCTGCACGCCGGCGTCAATGGCCATGGTTTCTGTGTCGCATATTGCCTCTGTCATGAGATAGCGATTCCATGTAACTTCACATTTAACCTTGGCACACGGATGGAATGATTAGAGGCTCTTCTCAGCAGATGGGAATCATTTCTGAAGGTGCGCATGGCATAGGTCTGCATTCTTGTGAGAATTTCCATACCGACTATCTTGCTTCTCTCCAGCAAATCTATGCATGAGAGCCAAGCCATGTCCACTGCTGTGGGTTTTTTTGCCAATTCGTGTCAAACCACTTCAGTAAGGAAATGTGCAGGCGTGGGAATTGTAAATAGAGGCAGGCAGTGAACTACAAATAAGCAAAACATTTATGAAAACAAACAAACAAACAAATGTTCTAGGACTTGCAGAAAAAAGAGCAAAGGGACAGTCCTGGAAGAACGTTGATTCGAATGGAATGGACCAAAATTCACACGGCTTGCTGGATTTTTCTGCAGACATTCCATCCTCTTCCTGAGATTGGGAGACAGAACTGCCAAATTCCTCCAGAAGATTTAACGCATGTTCTCAGAAGAGACTTGAGTGCAACTCTGGACCACTGGTGGAATTGAACTCCATGCTACACTTGAATACACAGATGCCCCATGCTCAGGAAAGGATGAGGGATAGCTCAGACGTTGAAATGTTCTCTTCAGGAGAACATAGAAAGAAACTATGGCTCTCTGGGCATGAGGCATGGCAGAAGCACAAGAGAGAAGAGCGTTTTGAGTAAGCAAATCCAGACAATCTCTTTTGTAGGCAATAATGAGGTGTAATTATCAGCTTCTCTGGCCATTAAAACTGTGCTTCCTGTAACTACTTTGACATGAAGGGACCCTTTTATGTTTCACTTAATTGCATTGAAAGGAAGCTGTAATTGCAAAAGGGGTCTTTTTTCTTTTCTTTTTTTGTTGCAAATATGGCCCCTGCCTCCTCCAACCAAAGCCAGATGTTGCCCAGCTTAGTCAGGCTTGCCCTGATGAGGCAAGCTAGCTGTGCCTGCGACCGCGTTCTCACGGGGTTGGTAAACCTGCTTCTGGGCTGCACCAAGGGATGACTGACATGGGGAAATCTGGTCCTTTTGGGGAACGCTAGATTTTCCCGGAGCCACAGGCTTTTTCGTGGAACCTGGGAACTTAATCATTCCCCCCACCCTAAAATCACCATTGCCCCAGCATCCCCAGTGTGGCACCCACAGGCACAATTTGCAAAAATTCTGCCTACAAATTGCACAAATTTGCTCAAATTATTATTATTATTATTATTATTATTATTATTATTATATTTTATTATTATTATTATTATTAATTACACTTATATACCGCCCCATAGCCGAAGCTTTCTGGGCGGTTTACAAATGGTTGTTATTTGTGCATATATACTTTTAAACACACACACACACAATATGGGAATTCCACCATCAGGCCCAAGTCATTGCACACCGAGTTGGGCTAGCTGGAGGAAGATGGAACGGGGTCATGAGGCCAAGCCAATAAACGGATGTTGAACTCCAGTCCCCAACCGGATTCTGCCCTAGCCGCACCACTCCAGAATGCATGTCAAAGATCACAGCCCTGAACAGTAAAAATTAGCCAATTCATCCACATTGAGGGGGAAAAGTAGTATTTCTGACGGTTTATGGTACTTTCATTTTTATGAAATATTGTGATTCTGTAGTTTTATGATGGAAGCTACTTGTGAGGACTTCACCCCAAAAGATGCCCTAAACATGTTTTAAACTAAGAAATTTATAATAATAATATTTATTTTTAACCCGCCTCTCCCTCCGGATCAAGGCGGGGAACAACAACAATATAAAACACAAAAATCACAACAGTTAATTTTTTTAAAAAACAAGAAAAAATACATCATTAAAAACATCTTAAATTCATCTGGATAGGCCTGTCGGAAGAGAGCAGTCTTCATGACTCTCTTAAATTCATGAAGACTGCTAATTTGTCTAACCTCCTCCAGCAGACCATTCCATAGTCTGGGAGCGATGGAAGAGAAGGTCCTCTGGGTAACACTCGTCAGCCTAGTTCTGGCTGACTTGAGTAAGTTCTTCCCAGAGGACCTAAGTGTGCGGGGCGGACTGCACGGGAGAAGGCGATCCCGCAGGTAACCTGGACCCAAACCATGTAGGGCTTTAAAGGTAATAACCAACACTTTATACTTCGCCCGGAAGCTGATTGGCAGCCAGTGAAGAGATTTTAAAACTGGTGTAATGTGGTCACCCCTAGATGTACCGGTGACCAACCTGGCTGCCATATTTTGAACAAGTTGAAGTTTCCGGACTAGGCACAAAGGTAGCCCTATGTACAGCGCATTGCAGAAGTTGAGCCTTGAAGTTACCAGCACGTGCACTACCGTCTTTAGGTCTTCCAACTCTAGGAAGGGGCACAGCTGGCGTATCAGCCGAAGCTGATAGTAGGCACTCCTGGCCGTTGCATCAATCTGAGCTGTCATTTGGAGCGACGGATCCAGGAGTACCCCCAAGCAGCGAACACAATCTTTCAGGGGGGTGTAACCCCATCCAGAACTGGTTGACACACCTCCAGACCCAGGTTGGGGCCTTTGACAGCAAGCACCTCCGTCTTGTCTGGATTCAGCTTCAGTTTGTTTTTCCTCATCCAGCCCATTACCGCCTCCAAGCATTCATTCAGAGGAGACACACTATCCTTAGCTGACGATGTTGTCGAAGGCATAGAGAAATATATTTGGGTGTCATCAGCGTATTGATAGCACCCCGCCCCACGCCTCCGGATGATCTCTCCCAGCGGTTTCATGTAAATGTTAAACAGCATTGGGGAAAGGATGGCACCTTGTGGTACACCACATAGCAACTCCTATTTTGAAGAGCAGCTATCCCCAAGCATCACCATCTGGAACCTGCCCGAGAGATAGGACTGGAACCACTGAAGCACAGTGCCCCCGATTCCCAATTCCCCCAGGCGCTCCAGAAGGATACCATGGTCAATGGTATCGAAAGCCGCTGAGAGGTCCAGGAGTACCAGCAGGGACACACTCCCCCTGTCGATACTAAGGCGTAGATCATCCACTAAGGCGACCAAAGCGGTCTCAACTCCATATCCTGCCCTGAAGCTGGTTTGAAGTGGGTCTAGAAAATCAGTGTCATCCAAGACTGCCTGGAGTTGGAAGGCAACCACCCTCTCGATCACCTTGCCCAAAAATGGAAGATTTGATACTGGCCTGTAGTTATTAAAGTCCAGGGGATCCAGGGAGGGCTTTTTTAGAAGCTTTTTTAGAAGAATCAGAGAACTTCCAGGGCACAAACCTACCCACCCCATGTTGTTGTAGTAGTAGTAGTAGTAGTAGTAATGTTTGAGTAATTTCCATCTCTGCGTGTCAGAGAACCTCCAGTCTTACCTGATAGCTGCAGCTGGAGCTACACTGTCTGTATAGCAACCATACCCAAGGACCATAACTGCTGAGGGCTCTGTCTCCCCGTCCTCTTCCTCCCCACTCTTTCCCTCCTCTGAGGAGCCCTCTTTTCTCCAAGGTGACTTACAAATGTCAGACACATTGGGGAAGCCACTTTTCCCATGGTGGCTCTACACTGTCTCTCAGTTAGCTTAAGAAGTGGGCAAGTTCAGATTGCATTCACCATGTTCCTCCAGACATATTAGCCTCTGAGAAATCCCCTTTGCCCCCAACACGTTCTTGGGGTTTAGCAGGTCAACATGGGAGCTGTGAAGGAGAACCATGTACCTGGGCCAGATCTACACCAAGCAGGATATAGCACTATGGAAGTGGTATGAAAGCAGTATATGATATGTGTCTATGGGCCCCAACAGTTGTCAGTGCACTTTAATACCACTATAAAGAAGCATCATAGAATCATAGAATAGTAGAGTTGGAAGGGGCCTATGAGGCCATTGAGTCCAACCCCCTGCTCAGTGCAGGAATTCACCTTAAAGCATCCCTGACAGATGGCTGTCCAGCTGCCTCTTGAAGGCCTCTAGTGTGGGAGAACCCACGACCTCCTTAGGTAATTGGTTCCATTGTCGTACTGCTCTAACAGTCAGGAAGTTTTTCCTGATGTCCAGCCGGAATCTGGCTTCCTGTCACTTGAGCCCATTATTCCGTGTCCTCCTGAACTCTGGGATGATTGAGAAGAGATCCTGGCCCTCCTCTGTGTGACAACCTTTCAAGTATTTGAAGAGTGCTATCATGTCTCCCCTCAGTCTTCTCTTCTCCAGGCTAAACATGCCCAGATCTTTCAGTCTCTCCTCACAGGGCTTTTTTTCCAGACCCCTGATCACCCTCATAGTGTGGCTCCTGCCTCTTATATACCGCTTTCATGCCACTTTCATAGTGCTTATCTCCTGCTTGGTGTAGATTGGGCCCTGGACTCTCTTGTTCCAACCATCTTAAAATCCCTTTTATTGGGTGATGCAAGTCTGCCAGTCCTTCTCCCAGGAGTTTGAGATGCATGAGTAATATCAGCTTCCTGAACTGGCGAATAAAGTTAGCTCTTGTTTGTAATATATAGCAATTTTCTGCATAGCTCTCTTACCCTTGCAGGTTTATTTTTTCAATTTAAAAATAACTTGGATTTTAAAAATGCAAAAATAACTTGAAAGACAAAAGGTCCAGCTCCCCCTCCCCATTTTTTTCTTGCCCCATCCGTACACCTGTCAATCAAAGGATAAGGATTTTGTCTCATAACTTTTTTAAATTCTATAATTAGACATAATGGCATGTTCAAATGATTACACATATGAAAACTAATTGCATAATGCAGGATAATTATGCTGATTAGGTAAATACACAATTAACAGGGGAGAAAGCATTTCTAAAAAATCAAGGAAATTGGCAAAAACTAAAAGTTAATGTTCTGAAGAGATCAAACCACAAATGCTGTTCCTAAAACCAACGCATGAACACTAATGCTAGGCTGGAAGGGAACTCAGCAATCTTGCAGAGTGGTGCAGTGTTTATTTCACATGTGGAAGTTCCCAAATTCTGTTTCAGTCATCACCAGTTTAAAAAGTACCTCAGGTAGCTGGGCTGGAACCTTGGAGATCCGCTGTCAGAATGTGGAGATCGTGCCAGACTAGAAGGACCAATTGGCCAACTCCACGAAAGGCAGCACATACGTTCGTTCGCTGTGTGAAGTCCAAAGTCAATAAACTGTATATTTGGAATAATTTAGATTATGGCGCGCAAGCTTCTGAAGTTTTACAAAGTTCTTCCATCCGATAGTTGACCGTGTGAAGTGCTGAAGATGTCTGCATATATGTAGTAAAGCTCAGCATCGCTTGAGAAAAAAACAACAACTGTGTTAGGCCTCAGGATTAGGACTGGGATTAACTATGTAGTACACCAGTGACCAAATGACTATCCCATGCTCCATTTCTGAATGTAGTATGGGGTACCACAGTAGAATCCATCTTCAAAAGTGTTTCTTCGCATCTTGAAGTTGTATCGGATGTATAGATGTAATCATCAGTGATCAGATACTGGCTCAATTCGGACAACACGATAGTCAATGGTGGGGTAATAATCAACTTTATAGTTGTTCAACTAGGGGGTACTCCCCACACAACATGGTAATAAATAATCAACCGTGGTGTGGATGAGGATCAGCGCTGAGTTGACTGTGGCAGCATTCGGATGACACAATAGTCAAAACAACTGACGATTGTTTCCCCCACACCAGTTGTTTATTGTGTCGTCCGAATTGAGCCTCTGTCTTTCTAGGAAAAAGTAGCATGTCAGTCAGCTCCCTAGAAAACGCATGTAGACATGCAGCCTTAATGCTGTGGATTAGACCATCCCATCCTCTTCAGTATTCTACAGACGAAAAGAGAGACATTTATGCATTGATCTTCCACATCGTTTCTAGTCTCTTTGGATCTGTTCAAAATCGGGAAAGGATTGTAAGCAGAGATGTAATGATGATGGCAATAGTTATACCATGACATCAGTGTCTACAGCACTTCCCTCAAAATGCCCTGATATCGTATGAGGAGCCATGCTGGATCAGCCCACCGGTCCCTTCATTCACTAGTTGCCAGTCTATAGACACAAGAGAACCTGTTGCAAATAATTTCTGCAGACATTGTGACCACCCCTGAAGAAGGGCCTAACAGGAAGCAAGAGGCCGAAACACGTTGGACTTTTTTTCTTTTTTTTTTTACAATAATGTTGTCCACATCATCCTGAGGAGTCCCTCCCTTTGTCTAGTTCATCTTGGATGTTTACCCGCCTTGCACCCCCATTCTGTCCACCAGCCTCTTTCCAGCAAGACAGCTGGTTCTGGGGAGCTTACAAGCAGGGCCTGAATGCAGCAGGCCTCTCCCAAGCATCTGGCATTCAGGGGTAGGTTGCCTCTAAACCTGGAGGCTTTATTCTGACCTAGGATGTATAGTCGTCCAATCCTCCCTACATTGGGCTGCCCTCTTTGGCAGAAGCAGGTTTCCATCTAGATAGGGTGACCCTATGGAAAGGAGGACAGGGCTCCTGCATAGGGTGACCAGATAAAATCCAGGTCAGGGCTCATGTAACTTTAACAGTTGTAGAGAAAAGGGAATTTCAGCCAGTGTCATTTCTTTGCAATTAGTTCCTGATGAAATTCTCTCTTCATCACAACAGTTAAAGGCCCTGCTTTCTTTTGTATATGGTTACTCTAGTATAGTGCCTGCACCTTTAACTGCTGTGATGAAGAGGGAATTTCACCAGGAACTAATTGCATACAAATGACACTGGCTGAAATTCCCTTTGCTCTACAACTGTTAAAGTTACATGAGCCCTGACCTGGATTTTATCTGGTCAGCCTACTCCTGCATCTTCAACTGTTCTGATGAAGAGGGAAATTCAGCAGGTGTCGTTTGTATGCATGCAGCACCTGGTGAAACTCCCTCTTCATCACAACAGTTAAAGCTGCAGGAGCCCTGCCTTTTTTGAATCTGATCATGCTAGGCAGGGCTCCTGCAGGTTTAACTGTTATGATGAAGAGGGAATTTCACCAGGCAATTCATGCGTACAAATGACACCTGCTGAAATTCCCTCTTCATCACAACAGTTAAAGATACAGGAGCCCTGTCCTCCTTTTCACATGGTCACTCTACATCTAGAGCTATGCAGGGGTGTGTTGGGTGGGAGCACAACTCAGGAGCAGCTAAGCCCAGAAGCAGTGTAGCATATGGGCATAGTTTACGATGCGAAGAATGACGACAGGGAGAAAACATTTCTTTCTTTCTTTCCAATTATGCCTAGACTTAAATGCAGCGCACCTGATTAGATTCCTGCTGGCTCATTTTCCCAGATCTTTCCCGTGTTGATTTTGCATTTCCACAGGGAAGGGCCACGTTGAATCTATGGGGAAGGCCTGTTGTTCCGTAGGGGTGCACACATGCTTTGCTTACAAAAGGTCCCAGTTTCAATCTCCAGGTAGCACCGGGAAAGATAATGGCCTGAGAACCTGGCAAGGTGCTGCCTGTCTACGTATTATTATTAGTATCAGCATTAGCTAGGGTGACCAGATAAAATCCATGTCAGGGCTCATGTAACTTTAACAGTTGCAGAGAAAAGGGCATTTCAGCCAGTGTCATTTGTATGCAATTAGTTCCTGGTCATATTCCCTCTTCATCACAACAGTTAAAGGTGCAGGCACTATCCTAGAGTGACCAGATACAAAAGAAGGCAGGGCCCCTGCAACTTTAACTGTTGTGATGAAGAGGGAATTTCACCAGGAACTAATTGCATACAAATGACTCTGGCTGAAATTCCCTTTTCTCTACAACTGTTAAAGTTACATGAGCCCTGACCTGGATTTTATCTGGTCAGCCTAGTGTTAGCATTTCATTTCTATACCACCCCGTAGATGAAGCTAGGTGGCTTACAAAAATTAAAAACACTAAAAACAATATGCAGAATTTAAAACAGTAAAAAAGACACATAACAGACGGCATACACAGAGACAATGTACATCTAAAAAAAACCCTTTGAGCAATCAGCCAAACCAAAAAACAAATCCAGGGTCAATGAAAAGCTCATCACATGATGCAAATGCCTGGGAAAAGAGAAAAGTCTTGACCTGGTGCCAAAAAGATAGGAACGCAGACAATGCTGATACTCTGACTTGGCATAGAAGGCCATGTCCTGTCTGCTAGAAATCTGGAATCTGCCCAGCCCATGGACTTATCCTTGACTAGGTTCTGAGCACCTTTTGGCCAAAAGGTTTAAGATTCGTATATCCTTGGGAACCATTGCAACAGTGCTCACAGGAATGTCATGTCAAAAGCTCTGTTCGAACAGGCCCTGTGCTTTTGTTTTGCTTTTCTTTAACAACTGTGGGGAAGTTTTCAACATGGGAGCTGGCTTAAGTAAACACGCTGCTATTGTATTGCAAGAAATCAATAACCTCGGTGCTCTTTACCAAGGACAATGTAATGGAAGAAAAGAGATGCTCTCGGATGCTCAGTTAACTGGATTTGATTTGAAGAGGTAAAGAAGGGGCCAAAAATAGAGTCAAGGCTGCTGCTTGAAGAGCGGCCAGGAGAGATCATCAGCAGCCTAATGGTGTAGTCTCTGACACTTTTCGTATCCCAGGATATGAGTTCGAGTTACCAAGCTGTCAGCCAGGTCAGCAGTTGATTCCTGGCAGAAAGCTCACTTCATGACCTTGCTCCAGCTGCAGTGCTTTTTGAATTACTCTTGGGAAGAAAGGTTTCTAGAGGCTTGAGGAACTGCATACTGCAGGGCCAAAAGATAGGAAACATTCTTCAGAGCCGTTGGGATGGATAGCTGATCAAGCCACTCAGCAGCAGAATGAAAACCTCTTGTTCTGGGTAGCGATTTGCTAAACTGAGAGACGGAGTCTCACCATCTCCATCATCAGCACCTAGATATTCAGCTGTGCATCTACGATGGCCACCCATTTTGTGGACTGCTTACAAGCATATTAGCATGCAAATCAAGGCCTGCAAGCAAACGTAATGCAACAGAAGGCTTTCAGGGCCTTAAACTACTTGCTTGCTAATGATCAGGAATGGTCAGTTGACCTTTCCACAGTGACACTGAGGCCCGATCTACACCAAGCAGGATATAGCACTATGTAAGCGGTATATAAAAGGCAGGAGCCACATTACTGCTTTGTAGCAGTATTGAAGTGCACTGACAACTGTTGGGGCCCATTGACATAGACCACTTTCATAGTGCTATATCCTGCTTGCAGTTGAAATTATCCTCATCTGAATTACCCAGGCCTGTTTCCAAAGAGGAATTATTACATTAAGAGTCCTAAGTCAGCCCATTTTGTTTAAAGTCCATATTTTGCATACAGCGCAGATTAGCACGGGTTGCACCAAGTTTTAATTCCGTCACTTTCTCCCTGCCTTCCTCCCCTTCACCTACATGAGGGGGAGTGATGGGTGGATTCCCCTGTGCCCGGCTCATGAGTGGATCGTTGAGGCACTGCCACCACCCGCCCTGGCTCGTGGTACCGTGTGAGATTCTTGGTGGCTTGGTGAGTGTCCGATGAGGCCTCAGGCGGCCCTCCGCTCTCTTCATGAGCCACCGCCAATTTTGCACAAAATGGCAGGGTGGCCTCTTCCGGGAAGGGAATGTTGCGAAAAGGAGCCTTCTATGCAACATTCCCTTACTGGAAGAGGCTAAGTCATCAATGGAGGCCACTGGAGTTCCTGTCACCATGCACCAAAGGCTTGCCCTCTCCTCCTTGCAAGGAGGCACGGATGTGCATTTGGTGCACGGTGATGGCAATTCCTGCCCCCGCTGGCTCCCAAGCCCTCGCGAGCCCCTTCCTTGCAAGGAAGGAGAAACCCGAGTCCATGACAGCCAGCGAGGGCAGGAGTCACCATCACTGCATGACAAATGCTTGTTCTTTCCTCGGGAAAAGGACAAACATTTGGTGCGCAGTGACAGCGACGAATAGCCGGTGGGGGCAGCAATGAGGCCTGTCAGTGCCCTGCGGCTCGGTGAATGGGGTCAGGGGCTGATGCAGGGGAGTCCACTGGATTCCCGGACCATAGTGGGGACTCACAACATCCCCAGCAACAGCTGCACACTTTCACAATATTGCAAAAGAAGCCTTAATGTGATTGAGCGTCTCATTATATCGAGATCCTTTTGATGCACTGGTTTACCGTTGCTCATCTAGACCTATGCACATTTATAAACCATGACACAGTCTTGATACAATCCTAGCATGATGGCAGTGGGATTGCTATTTATTTATTTATTTATTATTTATCTATCTATCTATCTATCTATCTATCAACTTCTTCCATGTGAATACCAGCCCAACAGCTAAAGCTCTCTGGGTGATTCACAAAACAACCTAAAACCATGAAATACAACTTGTAACAAAGAAAATCCCAACTGTCCATCCCCTTAAACATTTCTCCTTCCTCTGAGAAAAGTCACAAGCCACCTAGGCGGAGTGATGGCTGAGCGCACATCAGGGGATGCCTGGCCGGAGGGGAGAGGAGGGGAGAGCGGTCTCCTTGTGTTTCCACCTTTCCAAAAGCCATTTCCCGGGGGAGGATGGTGGTAGTGATGATCTCTGCCATCCTGGATACAAGGCAGCTCTGACAGGCCTCAAGGGCCCTATATGATTAGGTGTTTCATCACAGCCTTCTGCCAGTTGTAACCCTTCTGGACAGTGACATAAACTGGAGTGTTAGTTTATGACATTTCATCCTCATATTTTGGGGTGGGGGTGGGGAATCTCCCTTTGTAAAGGTAGGGAACCTTACCTTGTAAAGGTAAATGGAGAGGACAGGGCTCTTGTGTCTTTAACAGTTGTATTGAAAAAGGGAATTTCAGCAGGTGTCATTTGTGTGCATGCAGCACCTGGTGAAATTCCCTCTTCATCACAACAGTTAAAGCTGCAGGAGCCCTGCCCTCTTTTGTATCTGGTCACACTAGGCAGGGCTCCTGCAGCTTTAACTGTTGCGATGAAGAGGGAATTTCACCAGGTTCTGCGTGCATACAAATGACACCTGCTGAAATTCCCTTTCCAATATACAGTAGGCTGACCAGATAAAATCCAGGTCAGGGCTCATGTAACTTTAACAGTTGTAGAGAAAAGGGAATTTCAGCCAGAGTCATTTGTATGCAATTAGTTCCTGGGGAAATTCCCTCTTCATCACAACAGTTAAAGTTGCAGGCACTATATTAGAGTGACCATATACCAAAGAAGGCAGGGCCCCTGCAACTTTAACTGTGGTGATGAAGAGGGAATTTCACCAGGAACTAATTGCATACAAATGACACTGGCTGAAATTCCCTTTTCTCTACAACTGTTAAAGTTACATGAGCCCTGACCTGGATTTTATCTGGTCACCCTAATATACAGGATGTCCATAAGGACCCTAGCCCTGTGTAGGCATCCCCTTGAGCGTGTGAAGGCTTAAAATGGGTAAAGGTTCAGGGCCATTCATGCTAGCCTTTCCCCTTATGTCTCCAGGCATGATGGCCCTGCCGCCTTCACTTCAGCCACGATTCAACATGGCGAGGGCTCTACTTGCTGTGCGTGATCAGGAGAGGGTCAGGGCCGCTTTAAGCCCTCAGGCATTCAGGCAAATAGCTGAACAGGGCTGGTGGTTGCTTCAAAAGTGCTGAGCTTTTTTATATATATTAAAGATATGTAACTGTGCAAGGGTAGTTACAAAGTGCCGTTAATGTTACTTTTTAATGTCGCCTCCTATTTCTCTGACTTCCTTAAATGTTTAATCAATGACTTGAATTAGAATGCCGATCAAATATCTCGCTAACTCTCGCTCAGCTATGTAGCCATTCGTCCATGCTAGAAGTGTTTAAAGAGAGGTTAGAAGAAAGACACAGGTTGGGGCCTTGCCTGAACAATCCAGAGGTTTGGCTGACCCTCATTCCCTCCAGCCCCACTGCCCTCCGTAGCTGTTTCTGGTCACTCCTTCTTAGGGCTCATCTACACCTGGAGGCCTCCCGGGAGTGGGGAGGGATGACCGTGAAGCTTTCAGCTCCAACGATCGTCTTTCACGGGGCACATGCCAGCGAGTTGTCCCAGAAGTAGAGGAGGGCCATCCTGAGGTGAAGTGTTTCTTTTTTACAGGATGAGAGGATTGTGCAACGGCGCAGGCACGATCCTGTGCAGAGGTAGGATTCTTTTTTGAAAAAAACAACAACCCAAAAACTCAGTGCTGGAAGATGCTGAGAGCCATCCCAAAGATGGCAAAAATTATCTCCCCCTCACCCCCAATACCCACGGACTCCTCCTGCACACTTCATTGCCTGTTTCCTGAGCCCCGCTACTCATGGGGAAGAGGGACGACCCTGGGAGGGAGAGCCACACCGCCCACGGAGCTCGGGATGGTCCCAAGACCTGTGGAAAAAAACAGGAAAAACGCAGTCTCAGCTATCCCAGGAAAACAGAGTGCTCGTCTCCTATTTACCCTGGAATAAGATGTATGCCAGGATCTCTTTTTGACCAACCCAGAGTGCAGAAGGACACGGAATAATGGGCTCAAGTTACAGGAAGCCAGATTCTGGCTGAACATCAAGAAAAACTTCCTGACTGTTAGAGCAGCGCAACAATGGAACCAATGACCTAGGGAGGTTGTGGTCTCTCCCACACTAGGGGCCTTCAAGAGGCAGCTGGACAGCCCTCTGTCAGGTATGCTTTAAGGTGGATTCCTGCATTGAGCAGGGGGTTGGACTCGATGGCCTTAGAGGTAGGCTGACCATATGAAAAGGAGGACAGGGCTCATGTAACTTTAACAGTGATAGAGAAAGGGAATTTCAACCAGTGTCATTTGTATGCAATGAGTTCCTGATGAAATTCCCTCTTCATCACAACAGTTAAAGTTGCAGGGGCCCTGCCTTCTTTTGTATATGGTCACTGTAGTATAGCGCCTGCAACTTTAACAGTTGTGATGAAGAGGACTTTCACCAGGGACTAATTGCATACAAATGACACCGGCTGAAATTCCCTTTTCTCTACAACTGTTAAAGTTACATGAGCCCTGACCTGGATTTTATCTGGTCAGCCTAGGGTGGGGCCATATGGGGAACTCCATTAAACCAGATTGAGTCCCCAGATGTGTTGGATCTGGCCCACCGGCCAGAGGTTCTGCAACTAATTCTAAGTACACATAATTGAAATAATCACATCTTCTTCCCTTGTTTACACCTATCTCCGTTCCCTTCCACTTCCTCTGTCATCTCCCTTGTGTCATTTTCTAGATTGTTAGCCCCTTGGGGCAGGGACCTGTCCTCTCATTTTTTGTTTTAAATGCTTTAATATTGAAAAGTATTTAATTATATTTTTAACTTTTGTATATTTAGGCTGATCATATGAAAAGGAGGACAGGGCTCATGTAACTTTAACAGTTGCAGAGAAAAGGGAATTTCAGCAAGTGTCATTTGTGTGCAATTAGTTCCTGGTGAAATTCCCTCTTCATCACAACAGTTAAAGTTGCAGGCACTATACTAGAGTGACCATATACAAAAGAAGGCAGGGCCCCTGCAACTTGAACAGTTGTGATGAAGAGGGAATTTCACTAGGAACTAATGGCATACAAATGACACTGGCTGAAATTCTCTACAGCTGTTAAAGTTACATGAGCCCTGTCCTCCTTTTCAGATGGTCAGCCTACTTAGAGGCCCCTTCCAACTCTACTATCCTATGATTCTATGGACGCACAGGGAAGACCTCCAGACAATCCCGGGATAAACGTCTGGTATAGATTAGGCCTCGGAGAGTAAGAGAGAAGAAAGGAGCGAATGGAAACAGTTGTTGGCAGTTCTTAAGCCACGGTCTCTTAGCCTCACAAGAAAGGTGGGAATGAGTGTGCTCTTTCCACACAACAGTGTTTTAGAAATGCACACATGTACACCAGTAACATGGGGAGATGGAGTTGCCAGTGAAGTGGAGGGACTAAAGGCTGCAGCCAACAGCCCCAATTCCAGAAATAACTAGTGAAATGGTTATTTCTCAAGACCTGCGCACCTACATCTGTGCGCTTCCTAATAGCCAGTGCCACATTCACTGCTTGCATGAATAGCACTACAACTGCACGGTGCTCTGGGGGCTGTCTACACGCGCTCAAAGCCCTGCAGTGGCTGCGAATCTGTGCTGCGTCAGTTATATGATACCGCCACAGATCCGCAGCCACCATGGGGCTTTTCTGTGAAGCTGCGTGCTAAAAACGTTGGGGGCTTACCCTGGCTTTTTCAGTCAGAGTACGGTCACCCTGGCTCTTCTGCCGTCTGACCTCGCTCCATGGCCGATCTGGGGGGTGGTCCTGGCAGATGGCGACTGATGATTGGTTTAGAGGGAGAATGCGACGCCAACTCAGTGACGTGAAGATAGCCCCCTGGATGGCCCTGACCCACAAAGGGGCAAAAGAGAAGGGTATCAAAATAGGTGTGAAAGCAAGAAAGGAAAAGGCTGCATTTCCTCCTCTTGTGCAAGAACATCTATATTTATGCATAGCAGCCATTCAAGTGAATTATTTAATCATAAAATCAATATTGATTATTCACTAAAAAAAAGTGCTAAATATGAAGCAATAAAACCTCTTAACATCCCAGGGAACAGATTACAGGGAAAGAAGGTAAACCATTGCCTTTAATCACTTGGTGGGTGACTCAAAGCCATTTGTCATCCCAGCAGCATTTCCCTCCCCTTCCCCCCCCACATAATAATGACATTTTCCCGGAATTTGTCATGATGGTTGTTGTTGGAATGGCCTTCTCATAAGACGGCTCTAGCTATTTCCCTTTTAACGACAAACCTTACTTTCTCTGTAAATATATGGCTGTTGGGTTTTGCCTATGCTTTTAGCCGATCACGTTGAATTAATTACCCGTGCATTTGTCTTAACGGTTCAAACTTCAGAAGCTATTGCAGGGTGTGTTCCAGCCCAGTCCATCACCCCCTCTTTATAAAAACATCAGCAATGACAACATCAGCTTCATGATCATCATCATCATCAACAACAACAACAACAATTCCCACGGTCGTTTCTGTAACTCAGAAGGAATCCCGAAGTTCATGCTTACCAAAGTGTGGTGTCTTTTGCCTAAGCTGAAAGTGGTTTTGAAGGTAGTGCCATGTTTTCAGCCAGTAGAGAGCCAACCTCAGTTCTCCCTAAATAGCTCAGAAAATGTTGTATTTGTTGATAGACTGAGATGCAGAAGCCCTTGGGTTAATGGTTCGTCATAAATAAACATTCATCATTTTTTTTAAAATGGGCTGCCATTAACACCCCCCCCACACACACACCCATAGCTATTTGAAGGAAAACAGAGAAAAAATAATGAAAGGGGGGAAATAATATTTAGCCATAAACTCTCCAGGTAGCACTAGGCACTTTGTTCTTTCCTAACGATGTGACCAAAGTTTGTCATTCCTTGTCTCAGCATATGAAAACTGGCAACCCCTCATGGTCGCCTTTACTATGAGAGTTGGTGAGGTGTAGTGATTCAAGTATTCAGACAGGGAGACCCCGGCTGGAATTAGGGCTGCGCAAAGCCTTGGGCCTTGGGTTTGGAGTTCCGAGGCCCCGGTGGCCATTTTAGGATGGAACCACCACTTTACTGCACAGCCCAAGGTCTCCGTACTCATTGACATCCCTCCGCTCAGCCTCAGCGGTCACTGGGTTGGGAGTATGTGAATGGGCAAAACTTGACCTCACGGAAGTTCTCCAAATTTCATCTCAAACTCAGTTATCCTGATTTTTCCAGCAGTCCCAGGACCATCCCAGGACCGCGGGTGGTGTGGGCACCCATCCCGGCTTCTTCCCTCTTCCTCGTGAGTAGCGGGGGTCAGCAAGAGAGAAGGAACTGGTCCAGGGGGCGTCCAGGGGAATCGAGGGGGAGCGGGGTCGGGGCTCTTATTTTTTTAAAAAACTTACCTTTTTGGAGGAGCATAATTGCGTCCTTGCACCTGCTGCTTTTTTAAAAAAAAATGGTGGGCGCAACAGGCGCAATGTCCCTGTTTAGACCCTGGGGGAGGATCGTAGAAGCAGGTAAGTCTGCGATCCTCCCCCCTCTCTCCCTCTATACCCTTAGGTGTAGAAAGGGCCTAAATCTGGCTTTGACCCAGAAGTTGCCACCTGGATAAAGCCTGATGGGAAAAAAATGAACTGAAATGAATTTCTCCTGCATCCCTATACTGGGCAGCCATTATTTTCCAACTTAACCTACTCTGCAGTATAGTTGTGAGGGTAAAATGGTTGGGCGGGGGCTGTCCTATATGTTGCCTTGGCATCCTTGAACAAAAGGCGGGATGTAAATAAATGAATGAAAAACTATGTATCAGTCATAAATGCATGGATGGAATTCCTCCTGTGAGTTTCTTTTTTCCCTATGAATGACTTCACTGCTATGAAAGAAGACTGGTCAAAGCAAATTGCATGAATCAAAGGGGAACATCTGTAGAGGGTAAAAGAGGCACACCAAGTTATCCATCATTGTGAGAGATGCGGCTTGGAGGGGGATGTAGGGAGTTCTTCAGCACATGTCAGAATCCCAGTGTCTGACCAGAGGCCAGAAGCCCACGGCTCAGCCTCTGTGCCTTGTCTGGATCATTAGGCAATGGAGTACATTTAGGGGTGCCTGATGTCTGTTCCCCAAGAGAATTGGCACAGAGCTGGTTTGCACCATATTGTCAAACATATGATCCTGAGCAGGTGATCTAATTCAATTAGGCTGGATAGCTGTGGCTTTTTTTAGCCACACACAAAAAAGTGGGAAATTAAGGATGTCTGGAGATAACACTATATGAGAAAATTAATTTTAGAGAGAGGAAAGTTTTGGTTAGACATCTTTGGTGGTGCTGGTGGGGGTGCTGAGGCTGTTCTGGGCCATAGACTGTCAGGCGCATTGTTGTGGGGGAGGGGAGGGGAGAGGAGAGGGTGATTCCAAAGATTCCAGTCCTTGAAGGGTTGCTATCAGAGTCAGGATGGCCGAATCAGGGCTGAGTCAGGATATGGGGTGTTGTACTACAGGGCTGTACAGCTGGCAAAATGGGGAACTCAATGGATACAGTCCTGAAATGAGGGATTTATGAACATTTCAGTACGGTTCACAAATCACCTGAAAATGGCCCATTTGCAGCCCAGAATGTGAACGCAGGTGGGAGCGTATGTTCTCTGAAAGCGTTTGCAAATTCCTGAACTTCCATTTACATTTGGAAGATGTGCACTTTTTAAAAACACAACAACAACACATTTTCACACTTTAGTCAATGGAGGGAAAGTGCACAGTTTTGAAAAAAAATACACACACACTTTCCCCATCCAAACAAACCCCCAAAACAAGTTGCAAATAAGAGCAGGAGTGAGGCAAACGGAGCGTCGGATGAAGTCCAGAGAATTTCGGTGAGCTTGCGCGTCCCGTGTTCTCTGCCCCTCAACCAGGGCAGGAGTAGGATGGAGTAAGACTGAATAGGATCCCCCTCCCCATTTTAGAGGAACCATGCATCTCCCAAGGAAGGGGGGGATTCTGCTCTTTTTTTTGGGGGGGGAGAAATTCTGTGAAGTCTTTTTGGTGTGGAGGTTTGGCTTGCGTTAGTTAAATGAAGGGGTAAGGACCTGAGGTTAGATACAAAAGTTATATATAAAACTTAATGTCCAAAGTTTTATTTTTTGTAAACTGCCCAGAGAGCTTTGGCTAGCGGGCAGCATATAACTGTAATAAAATAAAATTAAATAATTAAATAACATTGAATCAATAAAATTAAATCAAGCAAGTGCCTAAATTAAGTGGTGAGGAGGACCCCTCCACCCCAAATTTGGAGCTTTGCAAAATCGGCCTGTGTCGAGTGTGTATGAGGTTCACTGGAACGTGCTGATACTGGCAGGTAGACAAAGTCGAGCAGATTGTTGTCCAGATCCAGAAACCTGTTATGCCTGTACCAGGAAACAGGAGACCTATAGAGTTGAGCAGGGTGGGGTTACCCTGGCAGGACAACCTAGCCTTCAGAACTCTTCAGTCAACAGCCCCCAGTGGCCCGTAACAAGGGAGCAGAGCAGGAGATCCAAAGGTCCCTTCAGTACCGAGGCCATGGGTGTGGACGGACACAGGAAGCTCTTTGGCTGCCAGACCTACCTAACTCTCTGCCTGGTCTTTCAGCCTGTCCACATCTTCATTGCTTTGGAGATGCAAGCCTTCGCCTGCCCCGGGGCAGCAGAGACTTATTGCAGTGCCCAGCAAAATTGCTTGGAAGGCCTCCTGGGGAACCAGCCACTTGCTTGGCATATGAAGTCATGAGGGAGGGCTGCGTCAGGCAGCCGCCTGGGGATGCAGAACACGCAACGGATATGAAATGCCAAGGCTTTGGATTATGGGGCCCTGAAGACCAGGAGTTAGATTGGAAAGAGATGTTGTTGTCTGTCAGAGGAAAAAAGAACAAAAAAAGTAAGAGATGATGAGGAATCTCATCTAGAAGGCCCTGAGAGGGGAAGGAGGAAGATGCTCAGGACTTGTACCGTATTTCACCGAATGTAAGACACCATTGATTGTAAGACGCACCTAAATTTCAGGGCCACCAACAGGGAAAAAGCTTTGCGTCGATTCTAAGATGCACCTTAATTTCAGCACCCCTTCCCCCTCATGTCCATCACCGTTGCCCATCCTCGTTGCAGCCGCCGCTGCCACTTCACACCGCTGCCAGCGCTTGTCTCGGCCTGGCAAGGCAACGTTCCCAGTAAAGAGGCGAGCGTTGCCAGCGGTGCAGAGCGGCGGTGGCGGCAGCGATGATGGGCGACGGCGATGGAGGGGAGGGGTGTTAGGGCCCCATAAGTCCCCCCTCCCCCTTGCAAGTCCCCCCTCCCCCTCACAAGTCCCCCCTCCCCCTCACAAGTCCCCCAGTCCCCCTTCCCCTCGCAAGTCCCCCTCCCCACTTGATCACTGCTGCTTCGGCCTGGGAAGGCTTCAGTACTGGAAAGGAGGCCGAGATCTCACAAGATTTCCTGAGATCGCGGCCTCCTTCCCAGTACTGAAGCCTTCCCAAGCCAAGGCAGCAGCGATCAAGGTGAGTGAGGAGGGGGGACTTCCGACCGGCCTTGTGGGGTTCCTCGGGACCTGCTAGGGTGAGTCGCGGGGGGGCATGCAGAGCCCTAATGCCTTCTGCAAAACGTGGGAGAAATCCTGCGATTGCAAGACGCCATCGATTCTAAGACGCAGCCCATTTTTACAGACGTAAACATGGGAGAAAAAGTGTGTCTTAGAATCGATGAAATACGGTAGTCCCTTATATCTGCACCGAACTGTAAGCACAGCCAGTCATAAATAATAATAGGAATAATAATGATAATAATAAGCAATAGATCCATGGGGCTGACTCACCAGATCAGGCTACACCCCAATGCTGGCATACAGGTGGCTGGGCAGGCAGGCGGGCAGGCAGGCAGGCAGGCAGAGAGGCAGCCCCCCCCTTCCATTCCATCTCTCCTTATTTTGGCAGGCTTTTTCTCTTTAGTTAAGTCGGGCAGGCTCTTAATTTAGTTATTATTAGTAATATTAGTATTAGTATTCCTATTATTATTTATGACTGGCTGTGCTTACAGTTCTGTTACTCAACTCTGAAGGGAGGAACCCAAAGGGATCTTCTTCCTCCTAGCCTCCTATGTTGAGGGGATGCCCAAGCATCTCTCACTGCCTATGTTTTCGAAACAATGTTCCCGCCTTGCAGGGCCGTTTGTTGCGTTTCGGCTTCACAATTGAAAAGACAATCTTGTGCTCAATGAGTAGTGCTCTCATCATCAATGACTGCTGTGGACTGCATCTGTGTGTGGCTGCCTGCACCTGCACAGCTGTCCAATGTTACGTGTCTGGATTGTATCTTGAAAAATAAGAAAGTTACTAGCACTTCTGGATTGCCAGTTGATTCACATTTTTAAAAAATTCCTATCAAGGCTGGACCTATTTTTCTGTAATTTGGCACACATGAGTACCTACATGCCATCTGCAATGTGCCCAAGTTTCATGTGTGTATCTTCAAAAATGAGACAGTTATAGCACTTGTGGTGTGTTGCCTGGTAATTCACATTTTAAAAAAAATCCTTGCAAGTAAACCTCTGCACCTATGTTTCTGTAATTAGGCACACATGAGTCCCTACATGCCATCTGCAATGTGCCCACGTTTCATGTGTGGATCTTGAAAAATGAAGGAATTATAGGCACTTCTTGATTATTTATCAAAAACTCATTGCTACTACACACTTGAACCAATGTTTCTGTAATTTTGCACACATAAGTACCTATAGCCCATCTGCAAGGTTCCCAAGTTTCAGTTTTATATCTTTAAAAATAAAGAAGTTATAGCCCTTTCTTTCCCCTAATGCAAGTTTATGGGGAAAATTAGGCATCCAAATCACAATTCGGAGATCCGAATCTCGATTCAGATTTGGATCTGAAGTGGATTGGGGGAGGTCCATATCGATTCAAGGCAGGTCAGACCTGATTTGGACCTGACAGATCCAAATCCAGATCAGGGGGACTGTGCGCAGCCCTAATACAAATGACAGCTGCTAAATTCCCTTTTCTATGTAGCTGTTAAAGGTACAGGAGCCCTGTCCTCCTTTTCACATGGTCACCCTACCTTTTCATACCTGCCCTCATCACTCTCATTTCCACAAGAATTGGACTTTCTCTTGGATATTGGCACCTCCCTTTATCTATTGCTTTCAAATGTCTATTTGCAATCATTCAGTATTCCAAATTTTAAGCTTTAAATGACAAACTCTGTCTTGATCAGGATAGCAGTTTAAGAGCAGCTGAGCAGTTTGCAGCCATTAGCATATGCTGCAGGGTAGGAGGACAGATCTTCATTCCATCCCTGCATATTCATCACACCCAGTGTGTCCTCTCCAAAGGAAGAAAGGCATGCGATGCTGCCGGCCTCTGTGGGTGGCTAGCCCCGTCTTGCTGTGTCACCTACGGTACCAATGTGAACCCCTCTCCTGCAGGGATGCACAAATGGCTCTACAAAGCATCCTGCGATTTGCCACAGTGAAAGGCTGCCTTGAGTTGCCCTCTCTTCTTATATGTTTACCTCCTCTGTTTATTGAGGGGGTGGGTGTGCATAAGCTTACAGGAATTAGCAAACACTTTCCCAGCTCCCAAGTAAAATATGCTAAATGGGAGTATTCAATGTCTTGCAACTGAATGAAATCTAAACAACCCGCTGTTTCAGATTGAGAAACCGGAGAGAGGACGTGGCAACCCATGAAGGTTCAATATGAAACTGTGATATTTCATTGTTCTCGCTCTCTTTTTTCTTTTTATTAAACACGGCTCTAGGCAGAAACTAGATCTCTCCATTTAATGGAAATGCTTTGCCTGCCAACAAACAAGTGCTTAAGGAACAGCCACAGTGCCTGGCCTGATGGGAAGTCTTGGCACTTGGACAAAGCTGTGCATTTCGGTTTCTCTCCATTTCTCATTTTTTTCTGAACTTTGTCCCAAACTTTTGAGTTTTTTTCCCCCAATCTGAAGTTTGGTTTGTCTCAAACTCTCAGAATTTATTTTTAAATGTTCAAATAAAATTGTATATGCATTTTGTACGTGCATTTTCATATGCAATTTGATCGAATATACATATTTTTTGAGTCAGGTTTCTTTATCATGCAAATCAATGTCATCTTCATTAATGTGTGTGTGTGTGTGTGTGTGTGTGCTTGTGTGTGTATCCTTAAATATACACTTTTTTGATTGGAGGATTCCACTGCAAAAGACAGAGAGGTGCAAATTTTGAAGTATAAGAACATAAGAAGAGACCTGATGCTGGATTAGACCGAGGGTTCATCTAGTCCAGCATTCTGTTCACACATTGGCCAATCAGCTGTTGACCAGGGACCCATAAGCAGGACACAGGTGCAATAGCAGCTTACCACCCATGTTCCCCAGCAACTGGTGTATAATTGAGTTTCGGTTCAAGTATTGGTTCAAAAGTGAGGCACTAAATCAGGTTGCATGAAAATTTCTCCCCCATCTCTGCTTTGCTCCTCTGTGAACAGAAGAAGAAAAAAAGAAAGTTCAGGCATCTGGATTTTATAAAGGAAAGAGCTACATGATTATATGAGGAGCTGCCCCTTCTCTGGGCGTCTGGCCCTGGAGCTCTCTGTGTTCTTTACTGGCACACATGGGGCTGTGGACTGGGGCAATGTAGACCAAACCCACCATCACTGATACCTGACCTCCAGTGATGGCTTTCTGTGGTGAATGCCCATGTTCCCGTGAACCTACCTGGTCGATACAAAATGCATTTTAAGTCAGCCAGAACATAAGGGTTGAGATGCACTGCCCATTTCTTCCGTTCAGAAATGTGATTAAAAGCAATCAAATGCCACCTTTGCCAGCTAATCTGAAAGCCCTGATGATCGTTCCAAATTCCTGTTCCCAATAATACGTTTCATGGAGGGTACATTTCCTAATGTAGAAGGGGGTGGGGTGGGAAAACAATCAATTTGACATCCTATCAAGCATCTATCCTGCGGCACATTCCTTGTACAGATGATTTAAAGCTGCTCATAGCAAAGAGTCTAAAAATAGAAAAATGCTGACAGTCCGAGATGGAGGAAAATATCTGTGCTAAAGTTGGCTGTCTCACGTGTGCATTCAATTCTCTTGGCAGAACACATCTGTTTGGGTTGGGATGACCTGACATCCTGGCTCCTGGGCGGGGGGAAGGGTTGCAAAGATGGGGGAGAAACAGCCCATATACGACGAGCTTTGCAAGGTCAGCCTGCTGTGTATCCACATTTCTCTGGGGTTATCGACAGTGCAAAGGCTTGAAGCTTTCTTTTGCCATGGTGGCACTGCTTTCTGGAGCGGCCAGTTTTTAAGGCGGAAAAGCCCAGAAGGTACATATGCCATTTCCAAGGTGGCTGTGCTCTTGTTCAACGTAGACGCATCCTGGGCCTGTCGTCCTGTACGCTTGTATGGTTTTCAAGATGGCTCTGCTTAGGAACACTGGAAATACTGGCAACTTACCTTGGAAACCGCCAGTGTAAATTTTCCACTTTGACCTGTCCCCTATTTTATTTATCCAATGCAAACATCAGGTATGTGTTCTGCCATCTTGGATGACAACCCACCCACCCACCCACCCCGCCTGCAATGTCCTGACATTCTTCAACTGCTACATTCCTCTCTTGCTAAGAGATTGGCAAAGGTAGAGGCAGGATGTTGGATGAAACATATTGACTATCGGACTGTGTCATTTTGCTAGCGCGAATGACAATTCGCTAGCAGAAACTAGGTTCTGAAGTACGTGCGAGAGAAGAATCCAGCTAAAGTTTGGACAGTTGCGGTTGTGCAGCCAAATGTGTGTAGCCAGTTGTTCAAGCCGCTGTGCAAATGTATGCACAAATGTGAAGTGCAAGATTGGAAAGTACCAATGGAGTTCTGCTAGCACAGTTTGAGTTTGCAGAATGTCACCATTGATGCTGCCCAGAACCTGTGAATGGAGGCCACACATATCTCTTCTGGGAAAAAAATAACTTTGTGTTTTATGATTTCTGAAATCTGTTCCCTAATATATCTATTTTGTTTAAATATCTGATGTATTCCAGCAGATGTACTTCTGAAAAATGGACAATTAGATGCAGGTGTTGGAGTTTAGTAGAAATGTGTTTCCATCTACAGCTGGTCTATCTGTTTATACATGGAATGGTTATGTCCCACATAGCAGAAAGAAATGGGTCCTCCTGAACCCAGATGTGCCAGGCTTACATTTGGCTCATGGATTCCCCCATCTCCAGCACTAACCAGTTATTTAAACAAACACAAGCCAAGTCATTTCATGCTGAGATGGCTCACCAGGAACATGTCCTTTCTTCCAAATTACTCCCGGCTGATATATTGGGAAGTTACTGTAGTTAGAATGTAGAACAGCTATCCCTAATGTGGCACCCTCTTGATGATTTGGACTACCATTACTATCTTCCCCCAACCATGAGGGTCAATGGTCAGGGATGATGGGGGGTTATTTAAAGCACCTGGAGGTCACCAGGTTGGGGAAGGCTGATGAGGAATAGTAGAAGCAGCCTTTCTTTCTACACGCTCACACACACTGCCCAAGAACCAAAGTTCTCAGGGTGGTGTAGAGGTAAATTAAAAATATGAAATACCGAATAGCTCTCAGACAATGATAATAAAATAGCTCACAAGAAAACCAAAGTAAAACCAGCAACAAAAACAGATGAGTGCAAAGATCTAGAAGCATAAAACTGTCCTTAACATGGCTAGGAATTTTATTTTTAAAAAAGATCTTCACTGAAAAGACCAGTACATGGGGCATCAGTTAAGCCTCTCTGGGGCAAGGGTATTCCACAGAGGTCGCCACCACTGAGGTCACCTTCTTTCCAGCCACCTGCCTACCCTCATTTATTATTATTATTATTATTATTATTATTATTTCATTTCTTTCTTGCTCGTGGCAGTTTTTCTAGATGGACATGACAGCCTTTGCCAAGTCATGCTGTCTTTTACAGATTCAGGAATTTCCTGACCATTGAGCATGTTTTAAGGGCGACTGCTTTCTGGATGTTGGTGTGGATGTATTCTGGCTAGGCTGACTGTATGAAAAGGAGGACAGGGCTCATGTAACTTTAACAGTTGTAGAGAAAAGGGAATTTCAGCCGGCGTCATTTGTATACAATTCGTACCTGGTGAAATTCCCTCTTCATTACAACATTTAAAGCTGCAGAGGCCCTGCCCTCTTTTGTATCTGGTCACTCTAGTATAGTGCCTGCAACTTTAATTGCTGTGATGAAGAGGGAATTTCACCAGGTACCAATTGCTGAAATTCCCTTTTCTCTGCAACTGTTAAAGTTACATGAGCCCTGTCCTCCTTTTCATATGGTCAGCCTAATTCTGGCAGGCCCATTTTCTGAAGGTTTTCTGTATAATTTTTTGATGTGATGCCAGTGACTGAGGTGACTAACGGAATAATTGTGACCTTTTCCTGTTGCCATAGTTCTTTGAGTTCCATGGCCAGTGGTGTATATTTGTCTCTCTTTTCTTCTTCTTATTTACATTTATATACCACTCCATACCCGAAGCACTCTGGGTAGTTTATAAAAATTTAGTGTGGACACCTGGAAGAGGGTCTCAGATGATGACCTTAAAGTCTGAGCCAGTAAATATGGGAGGAGCCGTTCCTTCCAGGAACCAGGCCCCAAGCTCTTTAGGGCTTTAAAGGTTAAAACCAGCTCTTCCCATTGGGCCTAGAAACAGATTGGCAGCCAGTCCAGATGGAGAAGTACCAGCACAATAGGATTATATTGGCCATCCAAATTAACAGTCGTCGTTCAAGTGTTTGGCTAAGTGAAGTTTCTGGATCATTTTCAAAGGCCACATATAACACATTGGTGCCACGCAGCATCTTGGAAGCAGGCCTTGGTAGTAGTGGCACCATCCGTCTGGAATACCCTCCGCTGTGTGGTTCAGGAGGCAGAAAATGTGGGTGTTGTTACAGATGGGACTTCGTTTGAGCTATCCGTCTATCGTTCAGTACCTTGGAAGCATTTAGCTACCTGTTTACTACCTATAGCAGATTGAATACTTCGACACAAAATGTACACCTAGGATTGTTTCTTGGGTTGCAATCCAGGTTTTGTACCAACAAGATTTAGTGCAGAAAAATCTTCTTTGATCCATGTTTTATTTTTATTACAAATAAGCTTATAACATTGCACCAAAATATAACTTGCATATAAGAACATAAAAAAAATCTTGTTGTCAAATAGCATTGCTAAAGATTCTCAGATCTTAATAGCTTAACAAGAAACAACATTTCTTAACTATTTCTTGTACTTAGACATCTACTCTTAAAACCTTGAAAAGGAGAGATCTCATTGTAAGTACCAAGTTCCCTACTCAAGGCAGAATATGCAGTTCAACTGAGGGTGCCTCTACAAGAGGCATTTAAAGCTCTTTCAAGGCGCATTAAAAAAATTACCTCTACAAGAACGGAGCGCAAATCGGGCGTAGAGGCGCATTATCTCCCCGATTATGCGCATTATCGAATGCGCATTAAATCACGAGTTTTATTTTGCTCCGTCCGTTAAAGCGCATTTTGACTGTGTGAATAAGCGCTTATGCGCATTAACTACTTGTAAAGCACATTTTGGACATCTGTTAATGCGCTTCGCCGCCTCTCGCCGCCTCTCATGCAGAGGGATTAGGCGTAAATGCGCTTCTGTGATTATGCGCATAATCGCCTAACCAGGCGCAAAAGCGAATCCTTGTAGAGGGGACCTGACAGGTACAAACCCTGGAAAGATTCTGAGAAGATGCTCCCACATTCTAAAATCAGCACATATTTATTATACTCTTTTAGGGTAGCAATCAACTCATAACTAATATTATCAACTGTTCCATAATCGGGGCTCACAGGGTTAATTATTTCATTCTTATTAAACATTCTTTAAAAATTAGTTCATAAAAGGCTTTCATGTTACACCTTTCAGGCTAGATAAGATCAGTTTTGAATTATACCTTTGAGAAGATAACTCTTTACTCAAAATTTGCCAATTAAACTTGAGTCTATAGATTTTTTGAGACATCTGTATATCTAGGCTGACCATATGAAAAGGAGGACAGGGCTCCTGTAACTTTAACAGTTGTAGAGAAAAGGGAATTTCAGCCAGTGTCATTTGGATGCAATTAGTTCCTGATGAAATTCCCTCTTTATCACAACTGTTAAAGGTGCAGGCGCTATACTAGAGCGACCATATACAAAAGAAGGCAGGACCCCTGCAACTTTAACTGTTGTGATGAAGAGGGAATTTCACCAGGAACTAATTGTATACAAATGACACTGGCTGAAATTCCCTTTTCTCTACAACTGTTAAAGTTACATGAGCTCTGTCCTCCTTTTCATATGGTCAGCCTAGCTTTTTGATGCGCATACCTTTCAAAATACATTTTTGCTCATTAATTGCTAAGCAAAAACTTTCAGTACACTTTTGACCTGGAATAATATAGCCTTACACCTGTTCATTACTCAAATAACTTTTTGGCCCAAGTGATAGGACTGTTGGGTGTCAAGTGTATCATAGACAATTCACAAGGCCTGGAGGCCTTGTGAATTGTAAGTTGAAAGACTGGGAATTGTTGTGAGAAAGTCTGTGTCTTTGTAAGCTTATCATCTGTTGCTGCTAGCCCAGGCCTTGAACTGGGGAAGTTTCCTTGAGAACAAAGAATGTTTGGAAAAGGTGGGGGCAATCTTGCAAGCTGTCTCTCACATGGTGTCGTCATCAAGAGGAGGTTGAACTGTGCCACCCTGTGGGCACATGAGTTTGGGTTACAGGTCTGAGGTCCTGTCTGTCAAGTGGCTTGGAATAGCTAGCCTCCAGGCTATAAGAGGAACGAACAAAGGGGAGGACCTTTGCTAGGGATCATCAGTTCTACGCTTGCCATGAAACTCCTCGTGTTTTGGATTCTATCTGTTTGGAGATGTTGGATGCACTCTGTACATGCTCTGTTACTATTTGGACTTGGAATTTCTAAGGACTGTGCCATGGAAAGTGCTCTGAGGCTTTTCATAGACTTGGACTTGCAGTTACTGTTCTGGATCGTGTTCTATGGCCTGAGAGAGAGAGTTTTCCCTGCATGGAGCCAAAGTACGGGCACAGGGGACGTTTCCTAGATCGACCTTTGCTATTCTGGATTGTGTGTGTGACCTGAGAGAGAGCCTCCTCTCAGAGCCTTTGCTACAGGCAGAGGGGTTCCTGGGTCGAAGTTCGTTCCCTGGCATCTTGCTTACTTGGATCAACTCAGTGCTTACTGGCAGACTGGGTGTGGTTTGTACAAGATGTATTCTGTCTCTGCCGGTCTTCAGGCACCCCTGTACTGAAGCTTTCCCTGGGGCAGTGGGCCTGTTCCTAATGGGTCAGCGTGTTTCATGTCTGGTAATTGCTCAGATAGGACTTGGTCTATCCCAACACTTCTCCCCCCGAGAGATTGCTGGTTTAGTTTGTGTCAAGCCTTTTAGAACCTAAAGCTGTGGCCGTCATCAGCTTTACGTGGATGTATGCAAAAATGAAACCGTCATGCTTGAATTCTGTGTGATTTCACAAATAAAGGAGTCTCACCGTCTGGAGTGTCTTGTCAGTTTGCCTAAGTTCGTGAGCAGAAGCCTGGGGGTTGGGCAAGTTCACGACAAGGACTTTGAATCAGCATTTTCTCTTTGGATATCATCCAGTTCATCTTGATCATTATTTGTATGCCAGTTACCAGAATTCATTGTCAAATTACTTGTGTCTTCTCTGTTGGTTCCAGTTACCTTAATTATTTATTTCTCTGGATTTCCATTTACACGCTTAATTGCTTGGGACTTGCAGATCCAAGATAAGACATCTTTTGCTTGAGGATTTCTTGTGGCAAATCCTGAAAATGCAGTTATTTAAGCAGGCTTTCTCTGGCATATTATTAATCATAATTATTTATCATGGTTCTCCATTTTATTGCTTTTGTATTTCTATTATTATTATTATTATTATTATTATTGTCATCATCATCATCATAGCTGAAATTGTTCTTAATAGTGCATTGGTTGGGCCTCATCTGCATTGGTTGGGCCTCATCTTGAGTATTGCATCCAGTTCTGGGCACCACACTTCAAGAAGGATGCAGACAAGCTGGAGCGTGTTCAGAGAAAGGCTATGAGGATGATCAGGCGTCTGGAAACAAAGCCCTATGAGGAGAGATTGAAAGAACTAGACATGTTTAGCCTGGAGAAGAGAAGATTGAGGGGAGACATGATAGCACTCTTCAAATACTTGAATGGTTGTCACACAGAGGAGGGCCAGGATCTGTTCTCGATCATCCCAGAGTGCAGGATGTGGAATAATGGGCTCATGTTACAGGAAGCCAGATTCTGGCTGGACATCAGGAAAACCTTCCTGACTGTTAGAGTAGTTCGACAATGGAACCCATGACCTAGGGAGGTGGTGGGCACTCCCACACTAGAGGCGTTCAAAAGGCAGCTAGACAACCATCTGTCAGGGATGCTTTCAGGTGGATTCCTGCACTGAACAGGGGTTGGACTCCATGGCCTCATAGGCCCCTTCCAACTCTCCTATTCTATGATTCTGTGAGTTTAATATTGGTATATGCAAACCCGCTTAGAGATTTTTATTATGTTAAGCAGTACGTAAGTACGAATAATACAAAGAATAAATATAAAGTCCAAACAGGAGGTTTTAAGTGTGTGTGTGTGTGGGGGGGGGGGCAACCATTGGAAGGCCTTCTCTGGCCAGGTAGGGTGATTGGCACTATATCAGCTGAACACAAGTCAAAGTGAAATGGACTGTAAAACACAGACTGATTCATCCCTCCCTTCAGTCTAGAGATACATTCGTTAGAAGCTAGGATTAGCTGCAGCTCCATATCGAGTGGAGGCTTGTCCGTAAATACCTCATCTGTGAAAAAGCTCACCATTGTACTGTTGTCCTGTCGAGTGTTTCTGACGGTACACACACACACTCTTCTCTTTCTCTGTGTCAATCCCCTCTCTGCAGCTTGTATAATTGATGCCAGTATATAATATACTGTAACATTTCATTTCCAGCTACACCCTATTGTCAAAAACAAATGGCCAAGCTAAAATAACAGTCTTTTTTGATGCTTGCTCAGATCAGGTGGACCAAAACAGCAGGAAGTGCCTCTGACCGGTTTCAAGACTCGAGTGTCTTCAATGAGACATTGAGGATTGCAAATATTCAGCGACATCAAGGGGGCCGCTACTACTGCAAGGCAGAGAATGGCCTGGGCTCACCAGCAATCAAGTCCATAAGAGTAGACGTATACTGTAAGTAAATGATACCAGAAACCCCACAACAGTTGACTCTTGATTTCTCTGCACTAGAGAGAGATTGACCTGGATTGCACATAATGGCAACCCAGAGTATGGGTTGTGTATGGGTTATTGAAACCTGGGTTGTTGTTATGTGTGAACTGAGAGCCATGGGTTAATTCTAGGTTGTTAACCATGAACAACCCAGCAGGTGAAAGGATGGTTTGTTGTTGGATTGTGAACTCTGGGTTGTTTTAACTAGGATTGTCATTACATGTTGGATTATTCATGGATTGTTTTGCCAGGCTACGGCGGCAGCAGGCAAGTGAGGTTAAAAAGAAGGGGGGGAGGTCACTCTACATGCCAGTGCAAAGGCATTTGGGAAACGAGGGGTGGGGGAACAGGTGAAGGAGGAGGGAATCAAACAACCCAGAAATTGAAAAAGACAACATGTACTTTGTGAGATTGTCTAGCAGATAAATCATGGGTAAACTCTGGGTAAACTTTGGATGAGGCAACAACCCCTACCTTTGTTTGTTGCTACATGTGGAGCAGGGTCATGAGTGTCATGCTTGGCAGGCTGGAGGACAAGCATTTACTAACCAACCAAATAGTCAAAAGCCATCAAGAAGGTAAAGCCTTTATCATTTTAACATCACACACTTAGGGCAGGGATAAAAGTTATCCTTTCAGCTCAAAATGAGGTACCCCCACATCCTTCAGCTCACCCTTTCTAGCCACCACCAGTTTTACAGTGGCAGTAGGGGCTACCATTTTGATTTCCCTTACAATCCCTGGGAATGACACTTACTTTGGCCCTTTCCACACCAGGCAGTTTGCCCGGGACGGACCCCGGCTGCTCCCTGTGCGGCCACATGACACACAGGGAGTAGTGGGGGTGGGGGGCGGGCATGGGATTTTCCCCAGTTCCCCGGAACTAGAAAAATCCCAATTCTTCCACGGTCCCGGGAAGTTCCCGGGACCATGGAAGAATGTGGCCACCCACCTTGGTGCAGCCGCTCTTACTCACGAGTAAGCGCTGTTGCACTGATGGCCACAGAGCCACACCGCACGGCTCTGTGGCCATCAGGAGAGAGGGGGCCATCAAATTTGCCATCCCTAGTATGGCGGGGGTGGGGGTGCCCAGTTTTTTAAAAATATAAACTTATGTTTGCGGAGGAGCACTTGTGCGCTTTCCATGGATCTATTTTTTTCTTTTTTAAAAATGGCTGTTGCATTGTGGTGTGTACAGGAGAGACAAACCCAGAAGTGGTGACTTCCAGCTTCCCGCCCTCTCCACCCCTATGGTGTGGAAAGGGCCTTTGAGACGTATGAGAATTAAGTTTCATTTTGCAAATCACTCAAAAATGCCCCGTTCTCAACGCCAAATGCAAATGGGAGTTTCATGTTCTCTAGAAGTATGTGCAGATTCCTGAACTTGCATTCACAATACGGACGCAACGAATGAAAATGCACAGGGTTAAAGTGCATAACATTTAAAATGCCCAACTCCCAGTGTGCATTCTTAAAAATGCATGACTTTAAGAGCGCACAACTTTTTAAAATTGCACTATAACTTTTTGCAAAAATGTGCACATTTCCTATTCGAACAAGCTGGACAACAGGTCGTGTGGGAGACCAAGCGTTGAAGTAAAGTTTGGAGAATTTCAGCAAGGCTGAGCAGCCCGTCTCATCCCGATGCTGACATCCCTGATCAGCTACACAGAGGAGCACCACTAAAGGCCCAGGAAAATATCTGGGGGGGACTTTGGGTCAACCCTAAACATTTACATCCCACCTTTTTCCCCATACTGGGACTCAAGGCGGCTTACAACTTGAAACAGGTACCGTTAAAACAAATAGAGATAGACAAAAATTAAAAATATAATTAATCATAGTACAATTTTAAAATATTTAAAACATTTTACAAACTACAAACAGCACATCTGCAGAGGTCTCAACGATCTCCCCAATGAGGCCCGCCTGGCGCCAACATTGTTATCTTTTCGGCGCCAAGTCAAGACTTCCCTCTTCTCTCAGGCATTTAGCCAGATCTGATAAGCCTGGGTTTGTTTTGTTTTTTAGGCATTATAGCTTTTTTAAAGTTATTGTAGTGGTTTTAAATGTATGTGTATCTTGTATGTTTTTGCTGTTTAAATTTTTGTATATCGTTTTAATTGTTTTAATTTTATGTAAACCGCCCAGAGAGCTTCAGCTGTGGGGCGGTATACAAATGTAACAAAATAAATAAATAAATAATACTCCCCAAAGGCCTGCTGGAACAGAAATGTTTTAGCCTGCCTCTGAAAGCACATCAAGGAGGGAGCCAGTCTAGCTTCCCTGGGAAGGGAGTTCCAGAGCCCCGGGGCAGCCACCGGGAAGGCCCTCTCCCTCGTTCCCACCAGGCGTGCCTGTGATGGTGGTGGGATGGAGAGAAGGGCCTCCCCTGAAGACCTCCCCTGAAGGCAGGCTCATAAAGGAGAATACGGTCTTTCAGATGGCCATACTGATGTTCTCGTTCATGGAAGGGGAAACTCGAGCCAGTGGGCCTTTGGAGGTTCCCCAAAGCATTCCTGGATGGTGGGTCTTTTGTCTCCAGTTTCGTTGGGGAAGCTGCCGCAACTGTGCACACAGCTAGAGGAGAGCTCCACTTGTCAGCTCACTCATGGCTACTTCTCCCATGCGCTGGCTTCCCCATTAGTTAGGCGCCATGCGGGTGAAGCCCATGGGAGGAAGCCGGTGTGCGGTGAAGCAGGCATGGCCCTGGGTGATGCAGCAGCCACACAGCACATCAGCTGGGAACCCAATCTCATCAGGGCACCATCAGTCCACGGAGGGTCAAGTGAGTGAGTCATCCGTCCCTCCATCCAATTTCCCACCCCTGCGTTAATTGGTCAATGCTGTGTATTTCTTTTTCATGTCTGTAGTTGTCTTTTTAACGTATTTGTTTTTATGTTACGTTTTCATTAAGATTTTTTAAAAATATCTGGATTTCATTGTTAGCTGCCTCTAACATCAATTTTTGGTGGAAAGGCAAAATATAAAATAAATAAATAAAAATAAAAACAAGTATGAAGCTGCTTTATACTGAGCCAAAGCATCCATCCACCCACAGTGAGTGCCATGCAGCAATGGCCGGACACAGCGCTCTTTGCCGTCACTTCCAACTTGACATTCTTTTTTTTAAAAAAATACTGGAGTTGTTGGTATGGACTGTAGCTGGGACCTTCTGCATGCAGAAATAGGACAACAAATGTGCTGCATGATGGATGTATAGCCTCTCCCATTGAATTGCACCTGCTTTGCATCTTAGTTCCTTCCAAAACACGCCCAGGCATACTGCAGATTCCCACTGGATGTATCACTTCTGGCACTCATGAATTAGCACATTGCCATGGAAATCACGTTTAAAATTCTCCCAAGGGTCTCAAGTGACAAGGAGGTTCTGCTGGTGGAGGGGGAGAGGGGCGAAAGATGCAGGTCAAGACACTCTCTGGGTGAGTCATGGCGATAGGGACGTATCTCTGAACAAACTTGTATTTACTAAAAGTTCCTAGCAAAATGGTTGGTTTTATTAACTAGTGCTGAAATCCGAACCCCATTTTTTTTGGTCTGCCCCATTTCTTTCAGGGGGCAAAAGGAGGGCTTCCCAAACCTTCCCAGAATCCCCTTTAAGAGCTTCTTCCACTGTGGGTGGAGCTGGCACATGTGGGGTTGTTGGGGCAGAGTTGGCCCATGGCGGCCTTGCTCTCCCTCCACGTATGGAAATGTGTAAAAACCAAATAAGACCAAGGCCAGATCTACACCAAGCAGGATATAACGGTACGAAAGCGGTATGAAAGCGGTCTATGGTGTGTGTCAATGGGCCCCAACAGTTGTCAGTGCACTTCAATTAGGCTGACCAGATAAAATCCAGGTCAGGGCTCCTGTAACTTTAACAGTTGTAGAGAAAAGGGAATTTCAGCCGGTGTCATTTGTATGCAATTAGTTCCTGGTGAAATTCCCTCTTCATCGCAACTGTTAAAGGTGCAGGCACTATACTAGAGTGACCATATACAAAAGAAGGCAGGGCCCCTGCAGCTTTAGCTGTTGTGATGAAGAGGGGAATTTCACCAGGAACTAATTGCATACAAATGACGCTGGCTGAAATTCCCTTTTCTCTACAACTGTTAAAGTTACAGGAGCCCTGACCTGGATTTTATCTGGTCACCCTAACTTCAATGCCGCTATCGAGTAGTAGTGTGGCTCCTGCCTTTGATATGCCGCTTCCATACCGCTATATCCTGCTTGGGGTAGATCTGGCCCAAGATGCATCATTCCAGGGCGGTGGCATTTGTGGAGTGGGGGGAGGTGGCCGGCCCAGCTCACAGCCAAGAAAACCCTACAGGAGGAAAGGGTAAGATGGGGAGGGGGCTTTGCCCACTGATTGTCCCCTAATTCTCCACAGGGAGACAAGTTTCCTCAGCTGACAAGTCAATGCAGAAGTTGTTCCTGAGGGCAGAGAGCTTAAAAACAATCTCTGGCCGCTTGGCAGGAGAGGCTATAGCTCAATGGTCCTGCATTTTATGCAGAACCCTCCCAGGTCCATTCCCTCATGCCTCCAACTACAAGGATCAGATAATGGAAACACCTCTCTGTCATCTGGGAGAGATTCTGGGCAAAGAGTCTGATGCAGTGAGACGGTTCTATAGGTAGTTAGACATACCCAGATCTCAACCTGCTGTATGTCAGGATCTCCCATTCTTTAGATACCACTGGGCTTCCTGCTTTTCTAGCAGGCGCAGGGAGATCCTGTATACTTTCACTGAGAAAGAAATTTGGCCCTAGTGGTAGAGGCATTTTACATGCTGTAGAAAGCAAAAGAAGCTTATGGAATAACAAAGGTGGTCTTATATTTTTAAAGAAGGGATTCTAGTCATAGTTCTACTCCGTATTCAAAGGAAGAAAATGACTGGATTTGGAACAAAGCAAGTATTAACTGATCCATTGAGAATATATTTTCTTAATCTTCTTATGCCACTGATCCTGGCGAATTCACGAAGCCAGGAATCACTTTGTGTGTGGTAACAGACTGTAGATGGAAAAGGAGGCCATATTAGCCTAGTTCTTATGGAGATGGCCAACCTGTGAATAGACTGTACCACTTCTGACTGTGGCAGGGGAGGCCACTTTTTTATATATATATACATATACCGTTGCTCGCTGTTTGGAGCAGTTAGAAAGCCCAGCATCTATCACCTGGATGTCCTAGAAGTAATGGCATGTCGTCCATTCCTGGGGGTACAAAGCAAACCCCAAGCACTGGGGATAGTTCTAGAAGAAACCACAAATTTTGTCTCACCCTTTGATATCCCAGAGGAAACGTTTTAAAAGCCAAGTTAATAGAAGGGGTCTGGTCTAAGCCTAAAGGAGTGGCAGTTACATAAATGGACAAATGGAAATTGTCACAGGATGCAGCGGTGCCTAGGAAGTCACACGGCACTAAACAGGCAATGGGCGGATTTACAGAGGATGAGTCTACCGCCTTACTATCAGCCATAGCAGCTAAATGGAACCTCCGTATTTGGCTCAGTTACAGCTGCTTGTCTCGTGCACCGGAAGATTCAGAGGCAGTATTTTATTTCTATGCCACCTGATAGCTGAGGTTCTCTGGGCGATTCACAACAATTCACAAGAGAAAACACAGAATGAAACTGTAAATATTCAAAATTTGAAAAGCAAATTAAACAGCTAAAAGCAATTTCAATAAAATACTAAGTCTATTCAGACAGCTGGCATAAATGTTCCCATGATATGCCATTAAATAGACAGGAGCAGAGGGCAGTCTTAACCTGGTGCCCAAAAGGATGGCAGGCGGGCCCCAGTGGGGAGGTCATTCCATAATTGGGGGGCCACCACTGAAAAGGCCCTCTCCTTTGTTGCCACCTTCCCAGTACATCTTGGTGTACTACTTGCTTAATATAAAGATGTACAAATCAGCAAAACTACCAAAGCTCACCAAACTTCTCCAAATTCCTTCTTGAAGCTCATTCTAGCTCTAGTCTGTATCAAACTGCAAGTTTTTTTCTCCCCCACACAAAAATCCATGAATATTTTCATGTGAATTTTTCCAAATGTACTATCAATTGTGTGCATCTTTGAAATGTACACATTCTTTTCCCATTGATTAAAGTAATTGTGTGCATATTTTCCAAATGCACACATTTTTTCATGCACATTTTTCAAATGTACACATGCTTCCATACATATTTTTTAAGTTCAGAAACATAGAGACTTCAACCACAGATTGAAGATTGCATCCAAGTCTGTGTTTGGTCCGAAAGGTGCGAACTGGATAAATTCTGATCAACAACGAACTGAAACGAATTCTTCATACAACTCCTTGCTGAATGAGAGCAAGTCCTGTGGTCGGGTACTTTCCAAGTGAAGAATGAATTTACTTGTGGTAATTTTGCCCACCACAATCTAAGTTTGGTTTTTGTTGTGGCTTGCATTGTGTTTCATCAATGCACACAGAAGTGTTTGCACGGATCGATAACCAACAGGGAGGGCAGGGTTAAATGAGCAGACAGCACTGAAAGGTGCCACAAATTGTGGTCTCCAAATAATAATAATAAGAAGAAAATGAAAAGTAAGAAATAAAAATACAAACGGAAGGATAGTAGATTGCTAAGTTAACCATACACAAACAAGACCAGGCAATTTTGAATCCCAAAGCACCAACTGCAAGCAATGCCTCAAACCCCCTCACGGCAGAGAGAGACACCAGGTACATTGCTTTCTGGCGGGCATACTGGCCCCATGATATGTCTGCTTACAAGATCTGACTTGCAATGAATGAATTGCATTTGCATTACAAAAGCCCCACGCAATGTTTACAAGCGTCCACATGAGATCCGGGTGGCTCTTTGTGGCTCTCAATCCTTTCCCAGGATGGAAAGAGAAGCAGGCAACATGTTTTCAGCAGCAGATATTCAGAGCACACCACTGACCCTTTCATCTAAAGGGCAAACCCATCTCCCTCCGTGGAGATGGATTGATTGGCGGTTTCTGCACTTCTGCTCCTATCCTGCCTTTGACATCTAAGAGACATCCCTCTCCCCCACCACCACCACCACATACCTGCATGTAAAATCTTTTGGGGACAAGGCAGGAATGATAACAAGGTCTGTTAGCAGAAAGAGCAAAACTCAGCCAGGTGTTTACTAAGACCCCCTCTACAAGAATTTGGTTTGACGCCTGGTTCTCTGATTATGCGCATCTTCTCGGAAGCGCTTTTTGGCAAATGACTGTACACAGGAGGTAATTGAGCGCACAACTGGTGGCCTTACCGGTTGTTTGAAATGCGCTTTACAAGTAGTTAATGTGGAGAATTGCTTGTTTACATAGTCAAAATGCGCTTTAACGGGCTGCAGCAAAATAAAATTTGCTATTTAGCGTGCATTCGATAATGCGCATAATCGGATAGATAACGCGCCTCAACTCCCGATTTGCGCTCTGCTCATGTAGAGGTAAAAATTTTAATGAGACTTGAAAGAGCTTTAAACCTCTCGTGTAGAGGCAGCCTTAGTCACCAGAACAGTCGAGGGTGGTGGGGTGTGTGTGAACCAGAAATTCACCACAGTCCTGAGTGTGTTACTAAAAATATGGGCTGTCAAATCCCCCTGCTAACAGGATTGTGAGAAAGCACCCCAAACCCACCATGGTTCACTAAGCTTCCAGTTGTAATTTATATCATGAGTTCCGGCAGGCCTATCCAGTTTAATTTTAAGATGTTTTTAATAATGTATTTGTTTTTATCTGTTTTAACGGTTTATCTATTTTATTGTTTTATATTTATATTTGGTGTTGTTCCCCGCCTCGATCTGGATGGAGAGGCGGGCTAGAAATGAAATAAATAATAATAATAATAATAATAATAATAATAATGAGGTTTTTTAAAGTTTGTACACTCCTTTGCAAATTGGAAAGCAATTCATAAACTACATAAGTAAATAGATTAATTAGGGCTACCAAACAATTATATAATTTTTAACAATGATTGAATCAGTCAAATTGAATTGCGCTTCCATATTACAAAGCCTCCTTTCTGGTGCTGCTCCAAGCTGTTCCTAATTGGCAACTGGATTGCGAAGTAGACTGGCTTCTTGCTGGCTCAAAAAGAGAAATGTTAATTTGGGGCAGGGAGGGGCCACTTGCAGACGTTTGTGGACAGTATTGGGGGCAGGCATCCCTCCCTTGCCGGAAGTGTCCACCAGACCCCCATTCTGCAGGGAGACAAAGCATGCCGGGAGAACCGTCCCCACATGCCCTGTTCCTCTGCAGGAGCAGCCGGGCTTCTGGGAAAGAGGGTGCACACAGAGAATACATCCTATTTCCTGGCAGACATGTGCTCCTGACTGCTCACTGTTTGGTAGGCTTTTGCGAATCTGATTCTGCTGGGAAACAAAAGGCATGCAGGGAGGGCGCATCTCATTTGTTGCTTTAGCCCAGAGCCTCCCTCTCAGACTCCTCCCCTTCCTAAAACGTGGAAGCCTCGAAGGGACAGGCCTCTGGCCAAGAGCGTCGCTCTGCTGGCATTGGCTCACGGACTCCGTGGAACACAGGGCTCCTGGAGAAAGCGATGCTGCCCATCTCCACGGAGCTAGGCTTGGGGGCTGCAGATGTTGTTCCAGGCTCAGGGGTGTCTGGGTCAGGGCTCTGGGTTCTGCAGGGGCTCTTGGGCCCGGAGTTTCCTCTGGCTGTTCAGCCTCTGCATTCATGTCCAGGTCACTGCTGGGCTCTGGGGTCCGGACTCCAGCAATGTTACTGCTGGTATCCTGTGCACACCCAGTAGGGAGTATGCTCCATAGAACTCAGTGAGCTTTATTTCTGTCCTTGTAGCTCACAGCCCTCTGATTCTCTGGCTTTCCAGGAGCTTCATCCAGTGCCTGCTTCCCACAAATGTCCCTGCAGAGGCCTATAACTCTCTCCCGGCTGCAGCAATTAAGATCCAATTCAGGGGCCGAAAATATAGTTCAGCTGCCTCATTAATTTCCATGCTACCTTTCGGAGTTGAGCTTGCCTTGGTCTCTCTGCAGATAGCGAGGCATTCGTATTGCAATGTCACTTTTAATTTCCTTCCAAGGTAGCTACACATATAATATGGCCATCTAAATAATACTTAGTGAAATATTATTGGAGTTTTCTTAACACCCCCTCCAACTGCTGCCTTGTTCTTAACTCAGAACAGGAGGGGGTCTGCCCAGCTTCAGGAATAGTGAAAAAATAGGTTACTTCTTGTAGCAAATATGTAAAATATGTAAAAATATGTAAATATGTAAAAGTCATAGAATAGTAGAGTTGGAAAGGGCCTATAAGGCCATCGAGTCCAACCCCCTGCACAGTGCAGGAATCCACCTTAAAGCATCCCTGACAGATGGTTCTCCAGCTGCCTCTTGAAGGCCTCTAGTGTGGGAGAGCCCACCACCTCCCTAGGTCATTGGTTCCATTGTCGTACTGCCCTAACAGTCAGGCAGTTTTTCCTGATGTCCAGCCGGAATCTGGCTTCCTGTCACTTGAGCCCATTATTCCGTGTCCTGCACTCTGGGATGATTGAGAAGAGATCCTGGCCCTCCTCTATGTAACAACCTTTCGAAGAGCCCTTTTTGAGCTTTTTTTAAAAAATCATGTGTACCTTGTTTACATATAGTTACACTGACAATTGCTAATCCACATTACTCCTCACAGATATTGAGGCACTCTGGCTTGCTGTGGCTTGCTGTTTCCCATGGTTTTTCTGCTCACTCTCAGCACATGTCCCATAGAGCTTTGTGGGACAACCTCAGCAGCCTACCCCACTACTCCGCTAATGGGCACAGATGCCGTCATCAGCACAGTAGAGGGTGGGGTTTGTTTGTTTTTTGGTAGAATTGTTTCATGTTTGAGGAGTTTCAAGCAAAGTTAATTTTATTTTTAAAAAAAAAGTTTTGTGGAGATTTGCAAAACTCGCCAACTCGCGGTAGTTACTGCATAAGCCACTCTGTCACGTCTGCACATCACGACAAGCTACTCTGGAAACAAAGCCACTTGAACAGCCCAGGAACAGGCCATAGATTCACATTTTGTAAAATCCATTCCATCTCCATTTAATGGAGTTTCAGGTTCCTTTCATTCCATCATCCACTCACTGACTGAATTGGATTTTTTTTCCAATTTCCCAAGTTTGCAAAACTGTGCATTCCCCCCACCCCCGTAAATGTGCATTTTCATGCTTTCACCTATGGAGGAAATGCACACTTTTATTGGGTTTTTTAAAAAATATATTTTACATATTTTCATGACTAAATTTGCACAAGTTTCCGCAAAGTAAAAACAACAACAACAACAACAACAATAATAACAATAATAACAATTTATTTCTTACCCGCCTCCCTGTCTGGATCGAGGCGGGGAACAACAACATGATAAAATACATAAAACCCACTAGTCTGCAAGTTTGCGGAATCCGTGCAGCTCAGGAAGAGCTGGTCCATTGTGGGATCGGGGTGTGTGTGTATGGGGGGGGGGGTCAGATGAATAGAAATCTGAACTCAGCTGATCACATTGAGGATTTCTCGGTCCTCGGTCCCTACTTGTGCGTGGTTCACAAACCACGCTGAGGAAACCACAGTGGTTTTAGATGTCACTGCGGAGCCCCTAGGGCCGCCTGCTCAAAGGTGGGGCAGGGGAGGGAGCGAGGAGGGAGAAGAGCCAGGCAATGGGACTGTGATGAGCGGCTGAGCCCTGTTTCTGTTTTCTTTCTCTTTTTTTTTTTTAAAAAAAATATTGTTTTTATTATTTTATTGTTGCAGAGGTTGTGGGCTGCCAAGCCAGGGGTCTTCCTGAACGTTGTTCCTGTTCGCAAATCACACAACCATGTCCTGT
Organism: Anniella stebbinsi; assembly: GCA_029215795.1. Classification (NCBI taxonomy): domain Eukaryota; kingdom Metazoa; phylum Chordata; class Lepidosauria; order Squamata; family Anniellidae; genus Anniella; species Anniella stebbinsi. The sequence continues at coordinate 371,336,766 of JARDYH010000001.1, forward strand.
TCACAACCTCAAACATGAACGTGAGGAGGAAGGCAATTCTTGGAAAATTTTCAGAATTTCACAAACTCATCTGATTTCATTGCAGACATCTCCCAGATCCCAAGTTGTCATCTCTGTTTCAAGTTGGCTTGTTGTGACATCTAATGGCCGCATTGGGGGAGGGGATCTAACTACTGTGAGACGCAGTGTGTTGTCACGATTAAGCATGCTGCACAGTAGGCTGACCAGATAACATCCAGGTCAGGGCTCATGTAACTTTAACAGTTGTAGAGAAAAGGGAATTTCAGCCAGTGTCATTTGTATGCAATTAGTTCCTGGGGAAATTCCCTCTTCATCACAACAGTTAAAGTTGCAGGGGCCCTGCCTTCTTTCGTATATGGTCACTCTAGTATAGTGCCTGCAACTTTAACTGTTGTGATGAAGAGGGAATTTCACCAGAAACGAATTGCATACTGTGACGCCCTGCCTGCACCCGTGACACTCACCAGGCTACACAACAGGGCTGTCCACGCCACTCGCACTCAGGGCTTACTTCAACCCCCCCTGTGCTTATGACGTGTTTGAGGGTTTAGGGCTACTGCTGCTGCTCCCATCCCGCCTTTATTCTATTATTATTATTATTATTATTATTATTATTATTATTATTGTTATTTATTACATTTGTATACCGCCCCATAGCCGAAGCTCTCTGGGCGGTTAACATAGGATTAAAAACAATTAAAAACAATATACAAAAATTAAAACAGCAAAAACATACAACACTTCAAAAACTACAAAAACAAAACAAAACAAACCCAGGCTCCTCAGATATTGCCAAATGCCTGAGAGAAGAGGAAAATCTTGACCTGGCGCCGAAAAGATAACAATGTTGTGTGTGTGCGTGATTTAATGTGCGTGTGTTTCGCGCCATAGAACCAATGGCATCCTAGGCTCAGGGGACATTAAATCTGAAAGGCTTGCTTTGGCATCATTGCAATACTTATTTAATTAAAGTGCTGTTAATTTTTAACAGAGCTACATCCATTATTAGTCACGCATGTTAGCAGTAAGATTTTTCTTTCCGGATACACGTTCCTGAGAACTTTTTTCTCCCTTCCCGAGGCTGGTGGCACTGCAATTAGCTCAATAAAACATATTAATTAGTTCCTTTCCAAATGGAGACAAAATGCAAATGAGCTCTCCGGCCCATTAATTTATATCTTCTTCATCTCGGCGCCTCGCCATCAGGAACCGGCTGATGGAGTCGGCTTGTGTCGGACTTCCAGCTATGTTTACATCTCTGTTCAGATGTGGACTCCCTGTGTAGCCTTGGGCATCTGTTTCCCTCGAAACATCATTTCCCCAAATCTCAATCAGGAGTTGTAGCAGCCAGGCATAGAGTGAGGTTGGGGTTTGGAGGCAGGCTGCAACCCACGGACAGAAGGCTGAATACGTCCCCCGCTAAAAAAGAAAAGAAAAAAGAATAAACCCAAATGGCCTCAAAATATATGGCTGATATCTGGAGAAGTGAAGGCAGAGCCTTCAGTCATCGTTAGTTGTGCCAACCAAACTGAACATCCAGTGGTGCTGCAGGTCCAGGATCCCACAGTCCATGAGGACCTCCCAAAAAGGGGTGGAGGCTCCTCCTCCACCTGACCCACTGCTAAAAGGAAACAACACAACAGCCTACTGGTTGAGGCAGCAGCCCCATGGCATGCTCAGAAGCAGAGGACGAGGAGAGGACAGGAGTCCATCTGGACTGAGTGCCCCCCCCCATTTTTTATAATTAAAATGGAGGACTGGCAAGGCCAATGGTTAGCCCCCTCCCCCACCCCCAGGAAAACACCTCAGACCTTCTAGCAACTCTGAGAATATCCATGTAATGAAATAATATACCTCTAAATCTCATGTCAGAGGAAGCGACAAGGGAGAGTGTGTGCTTCCGTGCCCTTATGGTTTTCCCAAAAACATCTGATGTGAAGGCAGATGTTGAACTAGAGAAATTCGGAATCCTCAACACTGTAGTTATATGGAGTAGATTCTCACATGACTCTTTCTTCTTGGCTCCAGCTGAAAAGACTCAGACACTCTCCGGAAGCTCCACACAGCAAAATCTCCAGCCTCGAAGCCCCAGGAATGAACAAACTGTCTGTAGTGTTCCAGAACTTTGCCCTGCCCTGCAATCGCTCCTCCTCAAGCTAGGGGAGTTCCTAATATTTATTAATTTAAGGATTTGAGCGTGCGTAAGTCACCACAGGTTTCTGTGTCTTCACTTTGTTGGTAGCCCCCCCCCCCCCCGCCCAATCGGTATTACTGTGTGGACTGATAGAGCCCAGCAGCAGCCACCAAAGCCATCTCAACGTGATAGCAGCAGGATTGTGTTGACATCCTTCAGGTGTGGCGTTTCACGCATGTGTGCAAGTCCACATGTGCGTTGAACAGCTTGATGCCATCTCACGTACAACCACATGAAGGCTTCTTTTTTGCCCTGTTTGATCAATGTGCACATGAAGATCAGTAGTTCGTTGTTTGTTTGTTTGTTTGTTTGTTTGGTGAGGGTACACATGAATAAATGGAAGGAACTGAAAGCTGTGGGTGGCCAAGGAGGCACCTGCACGGCTTTGGGTATTCAGGGGAAAACAAAACTGCAGTAGCAAATGGAACCATCAAAGATGCCTCCTGGGATACATTGGTTCCACTTCAGAAACAGAACTAGGCAGTTCATCACTCTACATTCTGTGGAGAAATTGGTTTGAAGAGAATTTTGGAAATGTATATAGCCCTCCTTGGCTCCTCCTGTGTGTGTTTTCCACTGCCATTACTGCCACAACCTCTCTCTCTCTCTCACACACACACACACACATGGGATCCCCTTTCCCCACCCGCTCCGGCCTTCTTGGCTGCCCCCATCAACTTGGATCTCATGCCTCCTCCACCCCAGGTCTAGGGTGACCCTATGGAAAGGAGGACTGGGCTCCTGTATCTTTAACAGTTGTCTAGAAGAGGGAATTCCAGCAGGTGTCCTTTGTAGGCATGCAGCACCTGCTGAAACCCCCTCTTCATCACCACGGTGAAAGCTGCAGGAACTCCACTAGAGTGACCAGATACAAATGAGGGCAGGGCAATGGCAGCTTTGTTATGATGAAGAGGGTAGGCTGACCATATGAAAAGGAAGACAGGGCTCATGTAACTTTAACAATTGTAGAGAAAAGGGAATTTCAGCAGGTGTCATTTGTATACAATTCGTACCTGGTGAAATTCCCTCTTTATTACAACAGTTAAAGCTGCAGGGGCCCTGCCCTCTTTTGTATCTGGTCACCCTAGTATAGTGCCTGCAACTTTAATTGCTGTGATGAAGAGGGAATTTCACCAGGTACCAATTGCATACAAATGATGCCAGCTGAAATTCCCTTTTCTCGGCAACTGTTAAGGTTACATGAGCCCTGTCCTCCTTTTCATATGGTCAGCCTAGAAGAGGGGATTTCACCAGGTGCTGCATGCATACAAATGACACTGGCTGAAATTCCCTTTTCTATACAACTGTCAAAGATTCTTTCCATAAGGTCACTCTACCCAGGCCTAATGTTCCCCCAGCCTTCTTTCCTTCACCACATCCCTCCATGCTCAGGCCCTGCGTGAAATCTTTCCCTATTCACAGTAACCTTAGCCAAGACCCTACAGGCAGACGTTCATTCCCTCGAATAGCCTGGCCACGTTGGATGATGGGATGCCTATCAGCTTGGGAAAGAAAGAAGAAAAGGAATCTCTGTGAGCCCCAGAGCTACAAGGCTCCTTCTTCCAAGCTGGCTGGAGACCTGGACTGGCGCATGCCTCTTGGGGATGGGTGCATGGCAACGTTGCGCTGCAGGGTCTCATTTGTCACAAACGGAGTGAGCACAGGTGGTTGCGTGTCTATCCTTTTGGAACTGAACTGGGCGCAACCCCAAATTAGGCTGACCAGGTAAAATCCAGGTCAGGGTTCATGCAACTTTAACAGTTGTAGAGAAAAGGGAATTTCAGCCAGTGTCATTTGTATGCAATTAGTTCCTGGTGAAATTCCCTCTTCATCACAACTGTTAAAGGTGCAGGCACTATACTAGAGTGACCATATACAAAAGAAGGCAGGGCCCCTGCAACTTTAACTGTTGGGATGAAGAGGGAATTTCACCAGGAACTAATTGCATACAAATGACGCTGGCTGAAATTCCCTTTTCTCTACAACTGTTAAAGTTACGGGAGCCCTGACCTGGATTTTATCTGGTCAGCCTACCCCAAATATGGTAGTGGGTTCTCCATGTTCGGGAGATCTTCCAAGTGCCCAGAAGTAAATAGGTTTGTCAGCAACCCTGTGGGGACTGAGCATACTCAGTGGCCTCCAGGAACCATAGGACGTGGAGGGGATTGTCCTGCTCAAGACCCTTTTGGCTTATGGTAACTTGGAAGGTTATGTGATGGATTGTCTGACTGTTCTGACCGGAGCACTCCTGTTAGGGGGTGAGGATACACCCCCGTGATGTTTTGTTGCAGGTCCCATGTGCGCCTGAACAATACTGGAGCTTTAAACTAGAATTTTGCTTTGTCCATTTTCATTTGAAGCTCTTAGTATCATAAAGCTCCATGGAAGCAGGAAATGATTTCTCTTAGGAGTGAATAAGCAATACAATCCACTGAATATATTTTGCAGGCAAGGGACTGATGTCTTGTGTGTGTGTGGGTATAAAATAGCCACTGGGGGTGTTTTTCAGTGGATTAAGGGGGGTTCACAAGCAAACTTCAGACTGTTTGACTTGTATATTGTATATTGTTATTGCTTCAAGATCTTTCAGTGGATCAAGTTGGTTTGAAATTTGAGACTGTCAGATTTGCCAATAATGCTTTAAAGCTCTTGAGTTTGTTTGTTTGTTTGTTTGTTTGTTGGGGGGAATCACTCACAATAGGGTTTATGTCTGTCTGTGGATATTCTGTTAAGGTGAGCTATTCAGAGTATATCTGTGTGCATCATCTGATCATCCCTTTGTGAGCTGATTACCAGGAGCAAGTTTTGTGTGGTGCCGGAAGCATTTGTCCTGCATTAGCGAAATACCTGCTTCTACAATAACCCAGTAGGGCATCTTGTCCAGCCAACACAATAATAAAAATGCAGCTGAATGCTCAAGGGAGATTTCAGAATGATTGCATTGGTCTCTTCCTCCTTTTGCTTTGGCAGCAGACAATGCCAACAGCCGCTGGCTCTTGACAGTTGAGTCCCGCTGTGAGAATTCCTTACCAATTCATCACAAAAAAATGAAATGAAGATCTCTCCCATTAGCTGCTAATCACACTCTAAGTAGTTTCCATAAACATACTGAGTTTTGGGTTGGAATTTGGGTAAGACATTCCAGAAGCCTGATATGTCCCCCATTGAATAAGCACTCCAGAGTTGGAATAATGTTCAGCTCCAGTAGTTGAGCGGTTTATTGCACGCTCATTACTGGGTACTCAGAGATTTCTGCAGGTCCCTCTCATGACGTCATCCACCTCCTGCGCACCTCCCACCCCTTCTAGCCTTCTTCACGCCACCAAAAAAACCACCCCAGATGTATTTTTTGAGACGGAAGTTGCAGTTATCTCCTGCTGTGTGCGGGAGAAGCAACGGGATCAAAACGGCCCCCTGAATGGGCCACGTTCAGGTTGTTTACTTCCTCTTTCAAAAGAGGAAGTAATGAGGCACAAACATGTGGGAGGAAAAGCGACAGTAAGGAAACACAATTTTCCCCTGTGTGATGATGCTCATTGACTCCCAGATATATATTTTTTTAAAGTTGTTTTGAAGTGTCTCTTGTGAAAGATGCTTCTGTTGACCTACTGGGCACTTGGTATTTGGCAATATCACCTGAGGCATCACCTCCATCAATGTTCTGCCTCAGCTCTCCATCCCGAGAAGCGTCAGAGAGATACAGGAGTGGATGGATCTGTCGGTTTTGCTTTCTTCCATATCCATTTTGGGGGGGGGGGGGGTTCAAAAGCTTTTTTATCCACTTAATTGAGAAATTTATGAATTTGGATAAATACTTAGGAAAAAGGAGCAAACAAATTCTCACCTCTCTGCACCTGCCTGATTCAATAGGCACAACGATCCCCACCATGAAGAGGCCTGTGTTGTATATGCCTGCCCTGCAAATAAGGTTGTGTGAATCAGCAAAGCCTGAGCTCCCCAGGCTTCTCCAAATTCCATTTCAAAGCTTGTTCTGACTCAAGTTTGTATCAGATGGCGAGCTCTGTTTTTCTTTCTTTTCACATGAAAATCTGTGGGTATTTCTCCAAATGTCTGCATGAATTATGCACATTTTTGAAATGCGCGTCTTCTTCTCCCATTCATTAAAGCGTATGTGCGCATTTATCAAAAGTATGCATTTTTCATGCACATTTTCCAAATGTACGCGGACACACACATTTGGGGGGGGGGGTTGTCCGCAAATCACATTACAAGATTGAAAATGTACAGACTTTGACTGCAGTTTGTGTCCAAGTCCATCTTCAGTCCGGAAGGCGAGAACTGGTTAAATCCTAATCCAAACTAAACTGAAACAACTTTCTCATACATCCCTTCCTGTAGAATTCTTCTGGATGAGCCTGTCAGAAAAGAGAGGTGGTAACTCTGTCAGCATCAGAAACATGATTGAATACACAGGGATCCAAGACCAGACTTTGAAGAACAAGGCCCTCAAAGGTGGATGGGTGGATCAATCCATTTTTCTTTCTCTCACATTCCCCCCCCTTTTTAATCTCACATTGCTTCCATTTCATTTATGAAGGAATCTGTGACTTTTGGTAAGTTCTTCTCAAAACACTATCCAAACAAAATTCACACTCTTCCCTAGAAACACATAAAGAGATCTGTGCATCGGTCGAAATTAGATGGTGATCGTTCCCAGTGAAAGTCGGCGCAACCCCGACCCCCCCCTTGTGTGTAACCTTGCTCTTACGTTGCTTAGTAGTGCCTTGGACCTGTGCTAAACCACTCCTGCCTCCTTTCTTTGTCTTTCCAGATCTGGATGATCCAATTGTGACCGTCCACCAGAGCATAGGGGAAGCAAAGGAGCAGTTTTACTATGAGAGAACGGTGTTTCTCAGGTGTGTTGCCAATTCCAACCCACCCGTTCGGTATAGCTGGCGGCGCGGGCAGGAGGTGCTCCTGCAAGGATCCGACAAAGGGGTTGAAATTTATGAACCCTTCTTTACGCAGGTAGGAATCAAGGTACAGTCATATTTATTATTATTATTATCATCATCATCATCATCATCATCATCAATCTCTTTCCTCTCTCCAGTGTCATATTGAACCTATGCTTCAGTATTGAATAGCTGCCCTATAGACAATATGTGGGATGCTGGGAGCACGTAGTACCTATTGCAAGATAGCTGCATTGGGCGCAAGTCCATTTTGGGGCACCATTGAAGATGATGATGTTAACCTTTACAGAAGAGATGTCAAGAAAAACCTCAGCCCCCCTGGGCCAAATCCAGCCTGCCTGGGGTCCCAATCCAGCTCTCTTGGGTTCTTCAGATGGCCACACCCCCTTCTCTCCCATACCCCCTCACCCATTCTAATAGATTGAGATGTCTCTCCTGAGGCTCAATTCCTCCTGAGCGCCCTCTCCCTTGGATTGGAGCCAGACAAGCCCCCTGTTCTTTTAGGGTGCTGCAGGTGATAAATCAGGTGGGATGTCATCTACAGCGACATTGGTAGAAAACTTAAAATGAGTCCGATCGAACGTGGGCTAGAGCTCAGTTGAATGCCTACGCGAAGAAATTGTACTTCTCTGCCACCACTGCATCTGCTCAGAGTTCCCCAGCGGAGCTTTTGCGTCGTCAGAGGCCTGTTACCATCTGGCCTGCAAGAAGAGGTGAACCGTTTGATAGCCTGCTGTGACCAGTTTGCAAAACACGTTGCTGATAAAATCACTCGTATCTCATCTGACATGGATTTCATAGTTGATATAGGTCCGGTGGGGATAACTTTGGCTCCTGGTTGTCTGGTTATAATGGATACGTTTCAGTTTCTACATCTTGAGGATGTGGACATTAGCCTTGCCCTTCCTGCTTTTTAAGTGTTTTATTGGTGTTTTATTGGTATTTTAATGATATATTGGTTTTATGTATTTTTAATCAGTTTTGTGTGTTTTATGATGAAGTTGTTCCCCGCCTCAATCCGGAGGGAGAGGCGGGTAATAAATAAATAAATATATTATTTTTATTATTATTATTATTATGAAGGCGGCCGGGGAGGTGGTGGGTGGGACTGGCTGAGCGAATAAGAGTAGTGGTGAATGCCTCGTTAGGGCAAGCTGTGATTTTGGCCAGATCTGCATCAAGCAAGATATAGTGGTATGAAAGCGGTATATAAAAGGCAGGAGCCACACGAAGCAGGATATAGCACCATGAAAGCGGTATATGTGTCAATGGGCCCCAACAGTTGTCAGTGCACTTCAATGCCACTTAAAAGCAGTCGTATGGCGCCTGCCTTTTATAGACCGCTTTCATACTGCTCTATCCTGCTTGGGGTAGATCTGGCCTCTGTCTTGCCTAAAGGAGGCAGTGGTAAGACCTTTGCTTTTAAAACAGTGATGGCGAACCTATGACAACCTAGGGTTGTTGTGAGTGTCCGACTGGGTCTGTGAGGCCAGTGGACACAATCCTCCCCCATGTCCAACCCCCCTTGATCCAGTCGGGTGTCCCCAGCAGCAAGCATGGACCACTGTCAAGCACTCACAAGGCCTCAGCAAGTGCTCAGCAGCTGGACCTCTGACTACTAAAGACAAACAAAGTGGCAGACCATAATAACAGTGTCCATATGCCCATTTGCTTTATGAGGCTTCTGCAGGCTACCAGAGGACTATCAGGCCATAAAGTTGCCTAGATGGGTCTGCCAGAAACTGGCCTCACCGTTCTTCTTAGGTCCATAGCACCCACTCTCAGCTGAACTTGATGTAATCCCATCTTTTATCCCTGGGTTTAATTTACTGACTTCCCCTGGCTGGGCCTTGCAGGGAACAATAGGGTAGACAGAGCAGGCATACATAGCACACACAGAGTGCTGAGAGTGGCAAATCTAAAAACAAATATGTTGCTTTTAAAGAACCAAGGAGATTAAATGGGTCTTTTAAGTAAATATCTATGGATAGAAATGCAGCCCATGCAGGCTTGAAAGTGCAAGTGAAATTTTCATTCTCCAAAAGCAGATAAACCATGAGGACAGGATGGAGAATATGATAAGCAGAGGTGACTGTGGGGTTATGGAAAACTCATGACAAACAACTTAGGGCTACCTACTTCTCTTTTTTTGTTTAGAGCAGCCCTTCCCCAACCTGGTGCCCTCCAAAGGTGTTGGACTACAACTCCCATCATTGCAAGTCAGTATGTCCCATGGTCAGGAATGCTGGGACTTGGCATTTCAAACACCTGGAGGACAGCAGGATTGGGAATGCTGTTTCATATCCTTACCAAATACAGGGTCTGCCCAATACTTTTCTCTCACACACATCTCGCATATAGCAGCACTCTTGATAACAAAAGGGGCACTATTCATTACAGATCTAAAACCAGAGCATGTGCCAGGCACTTCCAACTTTTGGTCAATATCCTGCCCTTCAAAGAACCAATGTTTTGTTTTTCTTAAAATGTGTTTCTACAAAATATACTGTTCACTCCCCACAATCCCTCCACAATGCATCATCTCATCAAAGTGAAAAAGGAGCAGAAAAGGTTTAGTTTGGGTGTCTTGAACTCCTTTCAGATGAGATTAGTTTGTAATCCTCTACAAATTGGGAGCAAGCCCTAGTGAATTCAGTGGCACTGACTTCTGAGAAGACATGTATAGGATTCAAGTGTAAACCAACCTTCTCCAGCCTCATGCTCTCCAGATGTATTGCACTGTAACTACCATGTTATGGGAAAGACAAAAATCATTTCATCCTAATTTTTTTTAAAAAAATACTTATACATGAAAGTATTAGGTGGTAGATCTGCCCTTGATCTCACACTGCTGAACACATGAGAAAAATCCTCTATGTTAGTTCCCCAACACCACATATCTGATATTCAAGAAACAGACATCCTATGCCATGTGTTGAAAACTAATGTTGATGTCTAAAGGACTATCTGGATTCGGTATTCAAGATTCATTCATTGTTGCTTCATTTGGTTTAAGACAGTCTATTTAAATTACACATCTCTTGGAGTTCCTTGATGGATCATATATCTTAATGCTGGAAAACATCATACTTCAGAACAGATGTGGGCAGAAAATAGATCTATCCTGATGTTTTGGACATCAACTCGCGGCATTCCTGATCACTGCCCATTTTGGTAGGGGCTTTTATGAGTTGAATTCCAAAACATCTGGAGATCTACATTCTGCCTGCCCTTGTTCTAGAACAGCATTCCCCAACCTGGTGCCTGTCAGATGTGTTGGGTTGCAATGCTCAACATGAGGAGATGCTCTTGAAAAAGAGAAGTAGCTGGTCCTAAGTTGTTCATCATCATTTTCCACAATCCCACAGTCACCTCTGCATTTCACATTGCATGTCCAGATGTTTGAGATGACAAGTTTCAGCATTCCTGACCATGGAACATACTGATTTGCAATGATGGGAGTTATAGTCCAATACCTTTGGAGGGCACCAGGTTGGGGAAGGGCTGCTCTAAACAAAAAAAAAGAGAAGTGGCCCTAAGTTGTTCATCATGAGTTTTCTACAACCGCACTGTCGCCTCTGCATATCATATTCTCCATCCTGTCTTCATGGTTTATCTGCTTTGGGAGAATGAGAATTTCACTTGCACTTTCTGCCTCCTTAGGGAGGATGTGGCGTTAAGGCTTGTGAGCTTTAACTCTCCATTTCCCTGCTTTTTGGTTCTTGGTTGGAAATTGTAGAGCCTTAATGTTGTTTTTGTAAACCGTAGTTTTTTTTATTTAATGAATATAGATGTAGATACAGATATAGATGCAACTAGAGGACAAAGTTATGCCATTCTAACTTTGTTTATAGTGGCTGAAAGATCAGCAACTAGCGACCCCTGAGTCAAATCTGGCCCTTTGAAGGGCCCCACCCGGCTCCCCACTCGCCAGCTCAGTGATAAGAGAGACGGGTGGAGGGATCAGCAGCTATTAACCTGGGGCTTCCTGTCAGTTCACTTTGGGGGAGATGAAACCACAAGCTCCTCTCCCGATGCCTACTTACTTTCTGCATCTACTCTGTGTGTGCGTGCATGTGTGTGGTGGGAGCGGTCCTCTGAATGTGCCCCAGAGCAGATGAGGCAGACAAATAGTATTGATTGATTGATAGACAGCAGGACTGGGAAGTGATAATCTACAGCTTCCTCATCTCCTGAGTTAAAAAATAAAGCAGGCATATATGCAGTAAAGGGTAACCAGGCCAGCTTCCATGCCGCCCCTGCTCCCTCTTTCCATGTTAGTGCCATGGAATTGCTTTGCCCGCCACCAGTATGCAGCACCGGGGGGCTGCTGCTGATGCAGCCTCTCCGTCCGACTCCGATCACCCCAGCGCACGAGCCATCATGTCAGAGAGCCTTGCACTGGGGCGTACTCGCTCGGCCACCAGTGGAACAGCTCCTGGGATCGAGCCCTAAGAATCTATGAAAGGAAACAAATGAGATGTTGAGTGTACAATCAGCAACCAGGCGCAGAACAACTTGCAACTTTCGTAGATAATTCTCAACTAATGGCTTGGGAAGGCCCGTCTCTTGCTTCCTTTATTACACTCGACAGCTTTTATATTGCTCAAAATCGCAGGCAAAATCTTGCCGAGAAATATGCAAGCTGGAACCTCCGAAGGAGGGAGGCGGCTGTGTTTCACCGTGTTATATTGGACTTCCTACCTTCCAAAGGAAATTCATCGGCATGCCTCATAGGCTGTAGTCAACTTGCCAGAGGTGAATTAACCAGCATGCTTTGCAGAGTACTGCCCCTACCAAATTGAGGCTCCCTGATAGAATGCAAATATCTGAGAATATCCTGATGTGGAGTAAGAACAATAGGAACAACAGTAAAACTTGTTCTAGATCATTGTAAATTCAATGCAAACATGCCTGATACTTTACAGAGTAAACATAAACAAAAGGCAAGTCCCTGCCCCAAGGAAGTTACAAACTATCAGCTGTAAGGAAACAACAGAACCTAAGTAGGAAAAGGCGAGGTAATTGGGATTGATCCACACAAATGAGGTCCTGTTTGGATGTTTCACCAGATATAGAAACAATTAAAAAAAATTGCTGCAAGTTTATCAGGGGGTAGGAATGAAAGAGTTTCTGTATGAATGTGTTAGACTAGCCCCAGCCTGTCTTTGTGTCTGAACTGTGAGAAAACATGGGCTGTCGCTTTGGACATTGGGGCGAGGAGGAATCTATACATGATTTTGTTTTGTTCTACTTAGACTAATCTGTCAGTTTTGCTTCCTCCTGCTGTCATTTTTTTTTAGATCTCACGTTATTTCCACCCCAAATATGCAGATATTTGTGAATATTGGTAATTTCTGAAATGAAATTCGCTCACACAAACACACCCTGGTTCCGATAAGTCCTTCACACATGGGTGGCTAAAGATCCATTCACCTTTCTGTGCACAGCCTGGGTTTTCCTGTGATTCTGGCACAAAGTGTAGCCTTTGGAATGCTGTCCCAGCATGCTTTGCAAAATGGAAGCCTAGAAGTGCCAAGCCACTTTCAGCCCAAGGGCCAAATTCAGTTCCAGAGGAACGCTCATTGGGGGCAGTATTCCAGTGGTGGGTGGAGCCAAATGCAAAAGGGGCGGGGCAGGAATACCACCATATTTCAGCTTAAATCTCTTATTGCCAGTATGTCAGCCTTCAGAGAGGGATTCCAACCTTTTGAAATGGGGGGAAAATGGCAGGAAACTTTCAGATGGTTGGCAGTTGGCATGAAGGGAGGGGACAAGCATACTGACATTGTCAAAACTGCTGCTGCAAACCAATGATGACCGTATGCTCCCTCCAGGGTCAGAGGCAATATACCTGAACACCAGTTGCTGGGGAACACATGTGGAAGAGAACTAATGCTTCATGCCCTGCTTGCATGCTTCCCGGAGGCATCTTGTTGACTGGCATGATATCCACCATTGGCTGGATCTAGCACAACTCCTCTTGTGCTCTTCTGACAGCTGGTCTTCAAGAGACAGGCTGGAGAGCTAATACAGTCTCTGACTGGCTGGCCACATGTTGAGGCTCATGCAGGAGAAATGCCCATCACATGAAATGGACACAGTCGAATGGTCTGGTGGTGAGATTACCCTGTCAAAAATGATCTTGGGGATTGAGTTTTAGCTTCATCCCATCTGGGCAAATTGCATTTATTTATTTATTTATTTATTTATTTATTTATTTAATTATTTTTATTGAAGAAATGGATGCAAACAGGCTGCCTGATGCTCTATGAGCATTTAATTAAAAGTGAAGGGCTCCTTGTGAGCTGGGATTCCTTGCTCAATAATGCCGTGATACGGAAATGTTTATTATTATCTCCTTTATTAGATAAGTTCTTACTGGGTTATATGATGTGTCACGTTAAATTAGATTCCATTTTGGAAAGTGTTTGGTTTTCAGGTTACTGCCTGGGATTCGTTTTCCGCTTTGAATTTAATGAACAAATCAAGTTGCCATGTTGATAACTGAAGGCTTATCGCTAACCTTTCTATATTTATCAGAGGTCGGCATGAATTAGTCTCTCTCTCTCTCTGGGTGAATATGAGATCAGGAAGATGTTTATAAAAAGGACAAAATGTAATTAAAAGTTTAAGAATCCTAGATGCATTTCCCACATGCCCCAATTGTGGGAAGACCCACTGGTATGCGCCAAAGCACATGCGTCCCAGGCAGACAGTGATGTCCCTGGGAAAGACCTTTTCAACAGAGACATTGGGGAGATGTTCATGGGCAGAGTGCACACTGCTGGGTGACTTCAGCGGTGTTAAACCTCAGGCCAAATCCAGCCCGACTGCTCATTGGTTGGTGGATTCCAGGCTTTTGCACTGTCCTCCCACCCATCAGTCTGAAAGGTGGAAATGCCCCCTCCTAAGGCTCAGTTACTGGCAGGAAGAGCTTTAAGCTAAGGTGTGTTGGTATCTTAGGCCTGGCCCCTTTTGCCTTCGGCCTGGCCAACTACTGGAATGACACACCTGAAACCTTCTCTGCAACAGAAGATGTTCCACACCCCTGGGCTAAATGACTGAGCTTTATATGTTCATAAATTGTGGACCTCTTGAAAAGTCCCTGGAAATAACCCCGGTAGCTTGAAGGAGAGAGAGAGAGAGAGAGAGAGAGAGAGAGAGAGAGAGAGAGATGCATATCAGCGAGTAAAAGGCCTCAAGGGTAAATGTGGCTTCTTCAACCTGTAACTTTGCTAGCAGTTTGAGATCCTCTGGGATTCACTGCTCTTTGCCACTTCCCATTTCCAAACAGGAGGCAATTGACCCTCACTTCATTGTCCTACAGTCAGTTCAAAAGTCAGTTGCTCGGCTGCTAACTGGGACTCATCGATGGGGATGCCTGTTTGGGATGTAGAGGAACTTATCTTGTCTCCGTTTAAACATCTGCATTGGCTCCTTGTTCATTTCCAAGTACAACTCAAAGTGCTGGTGGCCACCAATATGGATTGGGACCCAGGTATCTGAAAGATCACCTATTCCCTCATGAACCAGCTCCTCTTCAGAGACTCTCCTCCTGGTTTCTCCAGGAATTAAATAAAGCACCACAACCTCCCCCAATCCAAAAATGGTGGACATCTTCCCTGCCCAGATTCCAACCAAACCTAGGGATATATGAGAAGTTTGTTTTTGCTCAGACAACATACAACCGTGCCCTGTTTGAAGCTCTGAATGCAAGCTGTTCATCAAAATATTTGCAAATTGTCAAATGTGCTCATGGTCGTTTCGTTCCTGATTCCCATTTCAATTTGCACAAATTTCCCAATTTGTGCAATGTCCTCAGCAGATGCAATCAACCTCCCTTTAATCTATGGAAGATAGTTCATAAATCAGGATTTTTTAAAAAAATTTTTACAAATATGGGCGGGAGGGTACTGTTGCTCTCATGTCCTGCCTATGGGTTTTCTGGGGGCAGCTGGTTGGCCACCGTGTGAACAGAATGCTGGACTAGATGGACCCTCAGTCTGATCCAGCATGGCTCTTTTTGTGTTCTTCAGTCTTCCATTTGATCATTATTCGATTTGTTCAAGTTTCCCATTCGTGCAGAGTGAGCAGTGTTCAAAACTTCCTGACTGTTAGAGCAATACGACAATGGAACCCATGACCTAGGGAGGTCGTGGGCTCTCCTACACTAGAAGCCTTCAAGGGGCAGCTGGACAACCATCTGTCGGGGATGCTTTAAGGTGGATTCCTGTATTGAGCAGGGGGTTGGACTTGATGGCCTTATAGGCCCCTTCCAACTCTACCATTCTATGATTCTATGAAAAGCATGAGTGGGAGTCAGACACAAGACAAGTAGTGAGGCGATGTTCAGAGAACCCTGACGATCTCGAACACTGCTCATCCACCCATCCCTAGTAATCTCCAGAGGACCCTCCTCCTGGTTCCTCCAGGACACAAACAAATACAACACCACAGCCTCCCCAAATCCAAAAATCATGGACTTCCCTCATCTTCCCTGCCCAGATTTCAACCAAAATCCTTTACTTCCTTGATTTTCGATGATGTGACAAAAGCTGAATGATGAAGCGGTTGTCGGTTTGGGTATTGGCTTGAAATCATTTGTCTGAATTTACACAGCTTATTTTCTACTTATTTATGATTTAATTTTCTTATTTTTCTTTTTATCTTGGATTGCTGTGATATAAATGCCCCCAAGGAAACCCAAATATAAGAATGAATCAAGTCTACATGAACCACACATACTCACCTATAAATCACAGCAAAAACTGAGATCATGTTTGGTACCAAGTTTTTGTGTGGGTTTTTTTTTTTGTATTTTTAGTAGGGATGTGCACTGGATCGGACCCGATCCACGATCCGAGTCCGGTCCAGTGGGAAATCGGATAAATTATCCGATTTCCGATCCCGCAGCTGGATCGGCCGATCCAATCCGAACCGGTCCGAAAAAGCTCCGAACCGGTTCGGCGGATCGGCGGATCGGCGGGCGCCCATTGGCGCCCACCACCGCTTCCATTGGCGGGCGCCAGCGGGCGCCCGCCGATGAAAGTGGACAGCGGGGGGGGGGGAGGAGGGGGGCACTTACCTTCTCGGCCCGGTGGCTCCCGTCCGGCGCCGGCGCCTACTACTACTAGCAGGCTCCGCGGCCTGCTCTAGGGTGGCGCGCCGGGTGATGTCATCACCCGGCGCGCTACTCTAGAGCAGGCCGCGGAGCCTGCTGGTAGTAGTAGGCGCCGGCGCCGGACGGGAGCCACCGGGCCGGGAAGGTAAGGAGGGGGTGCGTGGAGGGGAGGAGGGGGCGTGCGGAGGGGGGAGGGGGGCCCTTACCTTTCCGGCCCGGCGGCTCCCGTCCGGCGCCGGCGCCTACTATTCCCAGCAGGCTCCGCGGCCTGCTCTAGGATGGCGCGCCGGGTGATGTCATCACCCGGCGCGCTACTCTAGAGCAGGCCGCGGAGCCTGCTGGTAGTAGTAGGCGCCGGCGCCGGACGGGAGCCGCCGGGCCGGAAAGGTAAGGAGGGGGTGCGTGGAGGGGAGGAGGGGGCGCGCGGAGGGGGGAGGGGGGCCCTTACCTTTCCGGCCCGGCGGCTCCCGTCCGGCGCCGGCGCCTACTATTCCCAGCAGGCTCCGCGGCCTGCTCTAGGATGGCGCGCCGGGTGATGTCATCACCCGGCGCGCTACTCTAGAGCAGGCCGCGGAGCCTGCTGGAAGTAGTAGGCGCCGGCGCCGGACGGGAGCCGCCGGGCCGGAAAGGTAAGGAGGGGGTGCGTGGAGGGGAGGAGGGGGCGCGCGGAGGGGGGAGGGGGGCCCTTACCTTTCCGGCCCGGCGGCTCCCGTCCGGCGCCGGCGCCTACTATTCCCAGCAGGCTCCGCGGCCTGCTCTAGGATGGCGCGCCGGGTGATGTCATCACCCGGCGCACTACTCTAGAGCAGGCCGCGGAGCCTGCTGGAAGTAGTAGGCGCCGGCGCCGGACGGGAGCCGCCGGGCCGGAAAGGTAAGGAGGGGGTGCGTGGAGGGGAGGAGGGGGCGCGCGGAGGGGGGAGGGGGGAGGAGGGGGCGCGCGGAGGGGGGAGGGGGGAGGGGGGCCCTTACCTGCCCGGCCCGGCGGCTCCCGTCCGGCGCCGGCGCCTACTACTACCAGCAGGCTCCGCGGCCTGCTCCAGGGTGGCGCGCCGGGTGATGTCATCACCCGGCGCGCTACTCGAGAGTAGGCCGCGGAGCCCGCTGGTAGTAGCCGCCGGCGCCGGACGTGCCGAGAAGGTAAGTGGCGGGGAAGGGGGCTTACCCCCCCCCCGGAGCCGTCCGCTTCTATCCGCTGGCGCCCGCGGGCGCCAGCGGATGGAAGCAGGCGGCCCCAGGGGGGGTAGGGAGCGCGGGGGAGGGGGTTTACCTGCCGGGGCCGTCCACAGCGGACGGCCCCGGGGGGGGGGGGAGGGAGTTAGGCCCCCCCTTACCCACCCGCCGCCATTTTTTCCTCATAGACTTGCATTGCAATGCAAGTCTATGGGGAAAAAAATGGCGGCCGATCCAAAAATTTCCGATTTTTGGATCGGGATCGGACTCGATCCGGTCCGGGGGGCCTCCGATTTTGTCCGAACCGGTCCGGGACAAAATTGGAGGTCCCGATCCGGGTCCCGATCCGATCCGGGGGGTCCGTGCACACCCCTAATTTTTAGCATGTGGGAGAAATGGGTTAGCATTCCAGCCTTTAAAAATGTGCTTCATCTCTACTAGTTTTATTCAATGCCTGAAAGATTACTTGGCAGTGGAGATGGGAAGAAAAAGCCCATCATATTCCAGAAAAAACAATAATGGCAAGATCGCCTCCCCTTGATCTGGATGTCTACCTTATTATTATTATTATTATTATTATTATTTGAATTTATATACCGCCCCATAGCCAAAGCCCTCTGGGCGGTTTACAAAAAGTAAAAACATTGAACATTAAAAAACTGATATACAAAATTTAAAACCATAAAAAGCATAAAAACAGGTTATACATACAATATCCATTTAAAAACAACTATTCTTGGTCAATACTAGGTGTTGGAAAGATCCACACTGGATTCAAATGAGTTCCAGTCTCTATGGATCCAACCTGTGGAATCCATAGCGGACCGGCTTTTTCCCAGTCACATAGGTTTTGAAGATTTGCAGACCAGGGTTGTTGTTTTTAAAAAAAACTTTTGGAAGAAATTTGTGCTAATTTGCATTATTGCTAATTTGCATCAACTAATGTCCAGTTGTGCAAGTGTGTGATAGCATTAATAACATTATATGAATTAGTGCAATTAGAATGAAACTCTGGTAAAAAATAATAATAATCCATTGTTAAAAGGACAATGGAATGAAAGATGGCCAACAATCCAGAAAACTGGAGAAGTGGCATGAAAATTGCAAATGCAATTCAACACCAACGAGTGTAAACTGTTGCACACTGGGGCTAAACATCCCAGCTTCACATATACACTGGTCGAATTTGAGCTAGATCTGACTAACCAAGAAACAGATCTTGGGGTTGAGATGGACAACTTGATGGAAATGTCCACCCAGTGTTCATTTGCTATGAAAAGGTAAACTCCATCTTAGGCAGAATTAGGAGAGGAACTGAGGGTAGTGAGAATAATGTGTACAGTTCTGGTCACCACACTTTCTCATCGTGCTAGAATCCACTGGGGTCATCCCATGAAGCTGATTGGTGGGAGACGAAGAACATCTTCACACGCCACAGATCTAAACTCTATGATTTGCTACCACAAGATGTAGTAAAATTCATGGAGGAAGAGGCTTTCGGTGGCTGCTGGTCTTGATGATTATATGCTGCTTCCAGTCTCAGAGGCAGTATGACTATGTACACCAGTTGCTGGGGAACATGGGCAGGAGGGTGCTGTTGCGCTCATGTCCTGCTTATTTATTTATTTATTTATGTATTTATGTATTACAGTTAACCTGGTTGTGGATTCTTGATCAACACCAGGTCAGCCACTGTGTGAACAGAGTGCTGGACTAGACGGAGACACAGTCTGGGGGAGGGGGCAAAGCATAACTGGTGGGGCCAAATGCAAAAGGGGTGGGGACACAAATACCCCAAATACCAGCATGTTTTAGGTTAAGGCTCTTAATGCCGGTAACTCAGCCTTAGGAGAGAAGCATATCAACCTTTTAGAACAGCATAGAAACTGCACAAAAGGCGGAAAACCTCGAAATGATCATGTGTGGTGAAAACCATTGTCTTGCTCTACCCATCCATGCAGACCACTGTTCCTGGTTCTCCTGCTGAGCCAGGAGAGCTTGTTCCAGCCCAGACATAAGAGGGGAAGGCTCTCACAGCTGAACACCAGGGTCGAAACTCACCCAGCTTGGTGGGGCACAGGCTCATCTCTCAGCCCAGGAGAAGGACCGCGGCTTCAGCTCCACTTGTGTTTGGATCGTGCCCAATTGGGACACTCTGCCGCAGTGCCTCCAGGGAAAATATTGGGTAATTGGATGATGGAAAAATTCATGGCCTCCACTGTGATGTGTCCCACAGCAGTTTGCCCAACATCTGAGAGGCGCCAACCCACCAGCAGAAGCCCCATCTCACTCAGTTTGCCTCTCCAGAAAGGAGGTATGTTGCTCTTCCCAAAACCCCTCCTGTCCTTCTTGGAGCCATTGATGGGCGTCCATTGGCACCTGGCCCTGTCCAACATGGACTTCAGGATATAGGGACTAATCCAGAACCGTGGGCGATGGCTGTCCTTTAATGAGGTCACTTTATGCAATTTCCCAATTGTTTTGGGGGTGGCTAGGCTTGCTCAACAAAATCCTGTTCTCCATTAGAGTGTGATCAGTCCGTCGGGTTCAATTCAGCCTACTGTTGAAATACCTGCTTCCAGGGTTACGAGATCCAGTCAGCAGCCACTGTGTCCCCTGAGTCAGAGCCGCAACTTCCCAACAAGTATGCTCATTTTTAAGGCATATTCAAACTCGTGGAAGAAGAAAGCCTGCCCCTCATCACCCCTCTATCTGCCCCATGGACTTTGTCCCATGACTTTGCATCCCTGTGGGCCAGCTGCATTCCCTGTCAGAGCTTGAACTCGCAGCCCTTACAGAATGGCTTCCATCAAAAGACAGTTGGGGTATTACATTTGTGCAACAACTACTGAACTATGGGAAAGTTTATGGTCTAGAAGAGCGACCGTGGGAGCCTCCATGCTTGTCCAGGCACTTCAACTCATGCAGAAATTTCACAAATGTCATTATTCAAAGCCTGGACCAAGGCAGGAGAGATAGGGCATGCCTAGAGAGGAGGAAGGCATTCTGTCCCCTAGATTGGAGGCTCCACAGTACCCTGCAAATGATTTGGATTAAGACAGACCACACCTAATATCACCTCAGGGGGCGTCCTCAGCATCCCCTTCTCTACCTCCATCTTCCCCTATTCCTCAGCCACCAAGAGCACGAGACTATGGAACCTGACAACAGCCCTTGAAGAACTCCACTTAGTAGGCAACATGGGTGCAGCCACTGAAAGACCAGGCTCAGCCAGCTCTCTTAAGGCCTACGTGGACTACAGACCTTCACCTGAACAGCTGCTTATGAGAGAAGCTTCCAGCCAGCCCTTTGTGGACTATGCTCTCCAAGGCCCTGCTCTGCCTCTAGCCTTGCCTCCAGCCTCCTCTGATGTGGATACACCACTTCCCCTGGTTCAGACAGCAGGGACAGATCTACACCAAGCAGGATATAACACTTTGAAACCAGTTTGAAAATGGCATATGGAATGTGTCCTGGGCCCAAACAGTTGTCAAAACCATTATAAACCATTATAAAGCAGAAGTGTAGATCCTTCCCAAGTGAGAAGACCCATTCCTAGAGCTTCAGGGGAGGAAGAATTCACAACAAATATCCCTCCCTTAGGTGCAAGCATGTAGTGGCTATGCAGGATAGTTAACTATCTTTCAGAAATTCATAGAAAATACACGCTTGCACCTACATTCCTGAAATTTTAACACACATTGAGTAGCAACATGTTATCTGCCATGGGCCAAAGTTCCATATGAAAATCTTTAAAAATTACAAAGTTATAGCCCGTCCCCGTCCCCATGCAAACCTATGGCTACAAAAAATCACCTAAAATGGTGTCCAGATCAATCCGGATCCAAAACACACAGATCCAGATTGGCCTGATCAGGATCTCACAGATCCTGATCCAAATCGGGGTGGGGGGTCCGTTCACATCCCTACTTGAATGCAGTCATTTTCCCATTGCTCCTGGCTCAATTCCCGCTCTAGTACCATCTCTATATGTAATTTGAATCTTATATGCACTTGCTTTGGGTTGTGATATGTGGAAGCAAACGCTTTTGCACTGGGTGGCATTGATACAATGGCCCTTATTCATGCCTGCGCATGGAGGGGTGGGGGTGGTGGCTCTGTTTCAACAACCTCTCTTTACCCTGAGAGAAGATGAAATCTCTTATGTGCTCACAGGACCGGCGGGCTGGGGGGGGGGGAGGACTTACCACACAACCATCATGTTCCACACCCTTGTCCCCCCCCTCAGCCATTTTCATCATCATCATTACATATTGTAATTGCAGAGCCCAATTATGAGATTACATGTGCTGTGTTTATGCTAATTAAGTCATTAGACATAATAAGTCTAATTACACAAATTGGCTGGAAAAAAATCATTTCTGACAAACGATAGAAATGTTCACGCTGCGGACGGAATTGAGATGGGGAGATGGACCCTGGATTTGCTTGCGGGGTGGTTGGCCTTCTGCTCCCCTGCGCCTGGTAGCTGCTTAAGTGAAATTCTGTTGAAGAACTGAATCCTGAAACTTAACCGTTCTGAAGTGGACGTTCCTTGTTGCTACAAGGATTCGTGATATCACTGGAAGGGACAGACAAAAGGGTGTGTTTCCAGCCCATACCACTTTGGCGTGTGTTCTCCCGTCAGACGATTCTGTCTCTGTCCCATGTTCATCTTTGATTTAAAAGCAAGCAAACAAAAACACGAAAAATTGCATTTAAATGCTATTTGTAGACATATTCTGGACATATTTTCCCTCGAAGTATACATTTTGAAAAGTGTTCTTTCTCAAAATACACGTTTTGACAGGCCAACCTCTGCCACTTTCCCAGGCTGCAACAATTTTCAGGGGAGGCTCTGTTTTCCCTGCCACAGATTTTGGATTTCCATCTGGTGGGCAACATGGAGACAGGTCTGGGGAAAGAAATCCCCTCAGAGGTGCATCAGGCCTCAGCACTGGCATGGTTTTATGCATTGATTGAAAACGTATCTCTGTGCTTTGTCTTGCCGCCAGCCATGAACTGTCGTTGTAACAACCTCCTGGTATGTGTGTGTGTGTGTGTTTGCTTCTTTTTACATTTTTGTAAACCATTTTGGGATTTGTTCTAAATGAGAAGGCGCATATCAAGATTGCTAATAAACTATATGCACAAAGACACACACATATAGATATATACCATAGTTATACCATAGTGGAAGACTATGGTATACCTTTGCATGCTTACACAAATATCGAAGTCTTCGAACAGCCATGATCATAAAAACAGCAGCTCTCAGTGGCACAATTGTTCTAGGTTCTGTCCAAATCCTCACGCAGTTCATGACCCAGGGTGGATGGGTTTTTGTAGCCCTGAGTTGCATGCATTGTGGTTGTCTGGAGTTTTTACTGAGATAAGAACATCAGAAGGAGCCCTGAGGCTGGATCAGAGCAAAGGTCCATCTCACTCTGCGTTCTGTTCACACAGTGCCCAACCAGCTGCCCGTAAGAGTCCCACAAGCAGGGCATGAGTTCACAGCACCTGGCCACTTGCATTCCTCAGGGAATTGATGGGATACTGATATTGGAGGGAGGATATAGCCATCAAGTCTAGTAATCATTTATGGCCTTCTCCCCCTTGAATTTGTCCAATGCTCTTTTAAAGCCGTCCAAATTGCTGGCCATCACTACATCTTGTGGTAGAAAATTCCACAGCTTTGCTATGCATTGTTTGAAGAAGGACTTCCTTTACCTGTCCTGAATCTCCCACCAATCAGCTTCATGGGATGACCTCAGGTTCTAGCATTGTATGAGACGGAGAAAAATATTTCCCTATCCATTTTCTCCACACCATGCCTCATTTTGTACACCACTATCATGTGTCCCCCTCAGTCGCCTTTTCTCTAAGATGAACAATCCCAGAGATCGTAACCTTTCATCATAGAGGGATTGTCCCAGCCCCTTAATCATTTTGGTTGCCCTTTTCTGCATGTCTTCCAACTCTACAATATGCTTTGGAAGGAAATTGTATAATGATAATAATAATAATAATAATAATAATAATTCAAATTTTGACATCTTTTGCACCATACTGCATTCATTGACGTTGTCCAACTAGATGAGGAAGCCAAGCTGTTTCTGTGACTTCGTTCTGCTCATTTATAATTTGAAATTAATGAACCAGAACAGAGGATTCATCCAGGGCTGAGTTGAGATGTTACGAAGTATATAATTGTTTCATTACTTCATTTAACTTTGAACACCGGCCAGCTCAGTAAATCAATATTTGTTGCCTTCATCTCTTTAATACTTGGGCCTCCTCCACACGGGGCGTTTAATGAGCCTTGAAGGCTCATTATAAATTTTACCTACACACGAGCGGAGCGCAAAACGGGCGTACAGGCGCGTTATCTCCCCGATAATGCGCATTTTCGAACGCGCGTTAAATAGCGACTTTTATTTTGCTCCGGCCGTTAAAGCGCATTTTCGCTGTGTGAACAAGCGATTATGCGCATTAACTACCTGGAAAGCGCTTTTTGGGCATCTTTTAATGCGCTTCGCCGCTTCCCGCCGCCTCCCGTGCAGAGGGATTGTGAGTAAATGCGCCTCCGCGATAATGCGCATAATCGCGGAACCAGGCGCAAAGGCGCATTCTTGTGGAGGGGGCCTTGATTGCTACATTTTTATTTGCATTTCATAGAAATGTTAGTCTCCCCCCCCCCCCCTCTTGATCCATCCTGCTATTCTCCAATCCAGGACAACTAAAAGGAAGTCCTTCTTCTCACAGCGCATAGTTAAACTATGGAATTCACTACCACAAGATGTAGGGATGGCCACCCATTTGGATGGCTTTAAAAGGGGGTTGGACAAATTCCTGGAGAGGGCTATCAAGGACTACTGGCCCTGATGGTTATGTGCTACCTCCAGTATCCGAGGCAGTAAGCCTGTGTGCACCAATTGCTAGGGAACATGGGTGGGAGGGGGCTGTTGCACTGTGTCCTGCTTTGGTGGTCCCTGGTCAACAGCTGGTTGGCCACTGTGTGAACAGAGTGCTGGATTTGATGGACCCTCGGTCTGATCCAGCAGGGCACTTCTGATGTTCTTATTTCCATTCCTAGCCCAGTAGGGATCCACAGAGTTCCCTTTGTTCCGCCCCCAAAGGAGTTTACTCCTTTCTGCATGCTCCAAATGAATGTGCACACAAATTGAGGTTTTATGTCCTTTCTTTCATGCAAACTACTTGCTTCTACTTGAAATTTCTGCCATTCCCACATTCCCCCAATACCTACTCCTCAAGGGCCCCTGGGGCAGGGGAAAGGCTGGTAGAGGGGATGGGCTCCAGCTCCTGAGCAGAGTGTGCTCCCGGATTTGAAAGCCTGGGCAGTATCCAACAGGGTCATTCCGCAAATTCCAATAGCGCCGGTGGAGCTCTGCTAAACCTTTCAGCTGCCCATCATTCTTGCACAAATGGTGGAAATAGAACTCAGAGCACTTTGGGGAGCTCAAGTTTTGCTGATTTCCACATCCCTAAATAGCTCCTATCAAGGCTGTCCTATTCGGCTACTGATTTGGAGACTCCACGCATGCCGTTAGGGACAGTCAGTACATCCTGGTCTACAACCTATTTGTGGGATTTCTTCTGCTGCTGGACGGGCTGGCCGAGCTGGCTGAAGTGTTTCCCCCTGCCCCCCCCCCCACCTTTTACAGGTGATGACATGGAAGCAGCTTCCGCAGGTATCACTAGGTCTAGCTGTTCCGGTTTGAATTAATTGACACTTCCAAGGCATCTTCAATGGATGTCCAAAGTGCAACGCATTGCAGTAGTCAGTTCTGGGTATGGATAACAGTGGTCAGTTGACCTCTATCCAACCCTTAGGATTGCATTTTCAAACTGTTTCATGTGAAAAGGTTCAAAATAGGCACAAGTATTGGGCATGCATTTTACTTTATATTCACCGTACTGTGTGTTTCAGAGTCAGGTGAGGGATATGTTTGGCTTTATTTCAATTTATATTAACAATGAATATTATGAATATCACTGGTGGCACGGGTGGTATGTCTGCTTTGGAAGAAAGTAGGGATGAGTGAATACACACTGTTCAATCTGGTTGTAGTTCAGTGAATCCTTCCTTGAAGGACGTTTTGCCTTTTTTGGGCTCCTGAATATGTGTGGCTTTATTTCGATACGGCAAAATGCAAATTTGCAATTGGGAAATATGTGCATTTTAAAAAGTGCATTTCACCTCATAGGCTAGAGCATGAAAATGCAGATGTGAGGGCGAATTTGTTCAAGTATGCAAGTGCAAGTTGTTTATGGAAGTTCACGTTTGTGCAGATGCCCACTTTTGAACATGAATACAGATTTATTTATTTATTTATTTATTTATTACATTTGTATACCGCCCCATAGCCGAAGCTCTCTGGGCGGTTTACATAGGATTAAAAACAATTAAAAACAATATACAAAAATTAAAACAGCAAAAACATACAACATACACACAATCTGTACATTTAAAAACCACTTCAACACTTCAAAAAAAACAAAAACAAAAAAAAAAACAAAAAAAACAAAAAAAAAAACCTACAAAAACAAAACAAAACAGACCCAGGCTCCTCAGATATTGCCAAATGCCTGAGAGAAGAGGAAAGTCTTGACCTGGCGCCGAAAATATAACAATGTTGGCGCCAGGCGGGCCTCGACAGGGAGATCGTTCCACAATTGGGGAGCCACCACAGAGAAGGCCCTCTCTCTTGTTGCCGACCTCCGAGCTTCCCTCGGAGGAGGCACTCGGAGGAGGGCCTTAGATGTTGAACGTAGTGTTCGGGTAGGTTCATGTCGGGAAAGGCGTTCCATCAGGTATTGTGGTCCCAAGCCGTGTAAGGCTTTATAGGTTAAAACCAGCACCTTGAACCGGGCTCGGAAACATACAGGCAGCCAATGCAAGCGGGCCAGAGTAGGTCTTATATGTTCGAACCTACTGGTTCCAGTTATCAATCTGGCCGCTGCATTTTGCACAAGCTGCAGCTTCCGAACCACCTTCAAAGGCAGCCCCACGTAGAGTGCATTGCAGTAATCTAACTTGGAGGTTACCAGAGCATGGACAACTGAAGCCAGGTTATCCCTGTCCAGATAGGGACGTAGCTGGGCCACCAACCGAAGTTGGTAGAAGGCACTCCGTGCCACTGAGGCCACCTGCGCCTCAAGTGACAGAGATGGTTCTAGGAGAACCCCCAAGCTACGAACCCGCTCCTTCAAGGGGAGTGCAACCCCATCCAGAACAGGTTGAACACCCTCCATCCGGTCAGCGGAACCACCCACCAACAGCGTCTCAGTCTTGTCTGGATTGAGTTTCAGTTTATTAGCCCTCATCCAGTCCATTGTCGCAGCCAGGCACTGGTTCAGCACATCCACAGCCTCGCCTGATGAAGATGAAAAGGAGAAATAGAGCTGCGTGTCATCAGCATACTGATGACAACGCACTCCAAAACTCCGGATGACTGCACTCAACGGTTTCATGTAGATATTGAACAGCATGGGGGACAAAACTGACCCCTGCGGAACCCCATACTGGAGAATCCACGGGGCCGAGCAATGTTCCCCAAGCACCACCTTCTGGAGCCGACCCACCAAGTAGGAGCGGAACCACTGCAAGAATTGTGTTCCTGTTTACTTCCATGTTCAGGGTGCAAACAGGACCTGTTCACATAATTTGCAAGCAGGAACGAAAATCTTGTACATCCCTAGAAGGAAGTACAAACAACTTGTCCTAGGCATCTGGGGAAGATATTATTTGTGTTTTCCATTTCATCTTTCGTTCACCCCCATACCCCTCCCTAATTTCACTTGTTTATTGCAAGCTGCTGAATATCTGGAGGTTTTCATTTTCCTGCACAAGATCTCTTTCATGAGTCCTGTGAAATTCACCCCCCTCCCCCTGACAGTTTCTTCACGGAGTACGGAGGAGCCTCGTTATTAGAGGCTCCACTCAGGTCCATGCACATTCATTAGCATAACTGCTGTCTAAAAATAAATTTAATCTAAGAAGCCAGGTTGAAAGGAACACTACAGAAACATATTTTCAGAGTAGTTCAGGCTCTGCTGCTATACGGGCTTGATCCGGTGGCAGGAGGACACGTCGCAAGCAGTGAGCTTTGGGCGGTTCCATGAGAAGATTCTTCAGCTCTCCACACACACTGTCCAGTGGTCCTTCCACGGTGTTCCATGGTCTACCCAGAGTAATGCCCCTTTGAGTTCAGCGAAGCTGAAGATTGCATCCCTAGAGGGTTCTCCCCTTCTATTGGCATTTCTTTTATTTCAACATTTTATCCAGTTTATTTATTTACTGCATTTGTATCCTACCTTTTTTTCCTCCAAGGAACCCAAGGCGGTGTACATAAACCTCCTCCTCTCTATTTTATCCTCCCAACAACAACCCTGTGAGGTAGGTTGGGCTGAGAGTCTGTGACTGGCCCAAAGTCATCCAGTGAGCTTCCATGGCCGAGTGGGGACTAGAACCCCGATCTCCCGACTCCCCGTCCAACCCTTGAGCCACTACCCCACACTGGCTGAAAACCTTGCTCCATGACCCTTGCTGTTAAAGGCCTGGCTGGCTGGGACAAATGACAGGGCCTTTTCGGTAGCGACATCAAAAGTTATGGAACTCCAGTTGGCTCCTTTTCCTCTTGGCCTTCAGGGGAGCAGTGAAGATATTCCTTTTTCATCACACATTCAGATTGCAATTATTCTTCTCCCGTGGTGGTTTGCTTGCTTTGTTTCCCCAGATTCGTTCAGCTCTCTGTTATAAGTTGTGATTTTATTGTGCATTTTCTTCTTTTTAAAAAAAACAAAACAAAACATGTTGTTAGCCACTTTGATTGGGAAGAAGCAGAGGGCCTCTGGGTTGGCTGGGCCTAGATGAAGACCCGAAGGGGCCTAGTCTCCCTTGTGTAGTCCATCAAGCAGGACCTTCTTTGCTTGTAGCTTCAGCATCTGGCTGCTTCCAGATGCTGCAAGTCTAGACGGCTGCCCATGGTCCCACCAGGGTCCTGTCAAGCATGGGTTCCTTCTACCACACATGCACTTCATCCAGCCTCCCCTCCAGAGTGCCGCCCTTACACTCACATCCTGAAGTCACCCTTCCATCTTGCATGGGGCTTCTTAATACCCAAAGTCCCTCTGCTCTCACATGAGGGGCCCAACTCTCCAGAGTGCCCCCATCACACACAACCCTGTGGTTTCCCTCCTCTTTCACTAGAGGCCTTCCAGTGACCACCAGCTGTGCAAGATGCCCACACTGTGCATATTGCTTCTGTCTCTGCCACCAACTTGCAGCCTATCTCCATAAATTGCGGCCTGGAATCAAGGGAGTAGTGCAAGCCCCACAATCCCTTGCTGTGAAAGACACCCCATTGAGCTGTGGAAGTCCTAGGGATTGGAAGGTTTGCAGCCCACAGACCCCAGCTAGGACTCTTGCCTTTCCCCTCTTTCTCAAGAGAAGGATATTTGGGGTGGAAGCAGGAAAAGATACCAAGGAAGGGGAAGCTGTAGGGATGTTCCATTGAGCACTCAACCCTCTTCAACAGCCCAGTTTGTGTTTGAGGCAGGAGGGAGGGAGGGAGGGACAAGCTGCAGATAGAAATATGTGTTGGGGGTCTTTTGCTTGGATATAGCGAGACTGTTCTTATATACTCACGAGAGCCAAGAAGCGATTAGCTTTATGATCTCGGCTGCCTTTCTCAAATAATGATCCTGCCCCCTAAATGTCACCCTTTCTGCTGGCTGCAGGGCGAAACCAAGATCCTGAAGCTAAAGAACCTTCGACCGCAGGACTACGCCAATTACAGCTGCATTGCTTCAGTCAGGAACGTCTGCAACATCTCCGACAAAATGGTGTCCTTCCGGCTTTCAAACAAAACAGGTATTGGGGGTGGGGTGGATGGGGTTACAGCACTTCAGGATTCATGACGTTGGTTCAGTTCTGTCCATCCCATTTCCATAGCGCACACAGGTGCCAACATATTTATTCACATGCAATAATGTGTATATTATTTTGCTTTAGGTGTTTGTGTTGATTCTTTGTAGGCTCCACAATTGTAACATAAAATATGAAGCTACCCATTTTAATAAATTGCTGGGATGTGTTCTTGTGGTAGTGGTTGTGAGCTATCTTACAAGAATAGTTGTTTTATATCTATTCTGTCTTTCAGCCAAGTGGTTCTGTGTGTGTGTGTGTGTGTCCGTCCTATGTGTATCATATTGACCGAGAGCTGCCTTATGCGCCTTTCAGACCTACCCCAGACCCACATCCACACCCACATGGGAGAGAGCATATGGGCTCATGCCATGGCCCCACCTCAACATTGCTGCATCCATTGATGGGCTTGGAAATAAAGTATTTCAGCATCCTGAGAACCTGATTCTCCCCTTTTATTTTGTCCTTACTTTGCAAGCTGCTAGCCAGTTTGCCTTCTTTGGTTGCCGTAGGCCTATCAGCCGGGGGGGGGGAGCGCTGCTCCCTTCCCATCGCTCAGCCTGAGGAGAGGGCCAGGGTGATAGCAAACGCCATGCAACAGCCAGAACGGGGTGGGTCGCCATTGGCATGTCCAGTCCTTAGCCCTTTTATAAATGCCCTGTTTGCCGTTTTGCTGCTGTGGGAGAGGATGCATCACACTGCTCTAGCATAGTTGCATGTAATGATGCCACCAAAACTCATAATTATTTGTTCTGTACTAGGACTCTGAGCTGTTTGTAGTTCCCATATGCGTAGCGACCCCTGATTCCTATCCACCAAAATTGCAATATGCTCGTGATTCAAACTGAGATTTATTACACGTTAATTTCATTTTTTTTATGTGCCTTCCCTGTCCGCACATCTCCTCACAGCTGCTGCCTGGGCTCTTTGTTGAATTGCTTCATTTCCAAAGAAAGCACACGTGATAACAGTCAATCAGAGAAAGATGTGTCGTGATTCATAATGCCATGAAGAACAGAACAGTGGTGGTGGTGGGGGGGAAATCGCAGTAAACATACCATGTTCCTAAGATGTACTTCTGCTGGAGTCGTGAAACAGCTGTCCGTTTTCAAATGGCAACGGGTTCAGTTTGCCAGTCACTAGCTGCGTTTCTGCAAGGGGAGAAATGAGAGTGGGAAATGCTCACCTTCTGGGCCACTTCCATTCCAAGGAAGAGGAAGGTTGCTTGACCTAAGTAGCTATGTTTCTAAGAACTGTCATCCCATAATTGCTTCCCATATTACATAGAATGAATAAATGGTTTGGCAGAAAGCCAGGGGCCTTTGCACAAAACCTGACATATTGTTCATGCTCTCCCCACCCATTGGCAGTATGTTACGTGGTGCAATGATCACGGTAGGGAGGAAAATCTCCTTTTTGCCTCTTGTGAAAACACGTTTCGCTAAAGCCACGGGGCCGTCGGCTGGTCTGCTTTCTAACCAGGAGATTGCCTGCCTTAATCACAAACAAACAATTAAGCAGATGCCATCAAATCAACGTGCGTTCATCAGGAATGCATCAGACATAATGGAGGTTTACAGCATTACACAGAGGTGTAATTGGGTGCATTTACACCCACCTAATTCAGTAGCATCGGCAGCAGCGTAATTGTATCTGTTGGGCTTGACTGTATGTCACCATTGATCTTACATCATTTGCCCAAGTCTTTCTCAGCTGTGGAAATGACGCTCCCAGTGGCAGATTGCGCTGTCAAAGGCTCCCCCCTCCCCCGCCCATCTGGTTGTCTCAGCCTGGGAATCCAACATTAAGTTCTAGGTGTGATTCCATGATAAGAGCATGCAACTTCACAGCCCACTTTTCTAGTACTACTTATGCCCTACTCAAGACAGCTAACAACTGAAGCCATCTGAAGAATATAATACATTTCCAAGCAGCGCAAACAAAAGATGCAACCTAAATAAAAACAGATGCAGCAGATAAAACAGAGACATCTAATAAAACATATATATATATATATATATATATATATTCACTTAGAGGTATTCAGTACAGAGGACTAGTAGCTTAGTAACAGAACACATGTTTTTAACACAGAGGTTAAAACTTTACAACAAAGATGGAGATTCTACTGAAGATTTCATCCTCCAAGTCAGAAGCAAAGTGCTCTACTTTGGCAAGGAGGGCCATGAATAGAATCATAGAATAGTAGAGTTGGAAGGGGCCTCTAAGGCCATCAAGTCCAACCCCCTGCTCAATGCAGGAATCCACCTTAAAGCATCCCTAACAGATGGCTGTCCAGCTGCCTCTTGAAGGCCTCTAGGCTGGGAGAGCCCACCACCTCCCTATGGGCTGTTCCCCAAACTCTGGGAATTTTTTGGGTACATTTTTGAGGGGCGGTAGGTTCTGCAATTTGTACAAATTATGGCTGCACTTCTGCAAATTACACATTGCTGCACAATGCTTTGGCATTGTCCTGTGCATCGTAGAGGGAAGCATTGTGTCTGCGAGGAGGAGGAGGAGGAGGAGGAGGAGGAGGAGGAGGAGGGGGTGCTAGCCAAAGTCAAGATCACCAAACCCACAGAGACTCCACCACCCAAAAGGAACACATAATTCTGCTCAGCCACCAACCCCCCCTGCAAAACAGCCTCTTTCCGAACGTGCCCCCTGCCCTTCTGCAGTCCGCTGTGCAGAGCGTTTTTGCCTGCTACACTTGGACTCCTTTCCCCAGGGGTGGTGTAGCATTGGATGCATCTTCCCCAGCTTCCCACCGATGGAACTGAAAGAGCTGCTTATCATCACATCTCCAGCTAAGCCAGGCTCACAGGGGGATAATATGGCTGCTTATTGAAGAACGGGGCAACCGCGTGGACGGCAGGAGCACATTGCACCCTAAGAAGTGCTCTCGAGAGGATGGATGATATTGAATGGATGTCTGGGACCTTCTGGCTCCTTCCTGGGTCCAGATCAGTGATGCCGGTGACCTTCGGGCCCCTCCCAGTGGTCCAATTCTCGGCTGTTGTTCGAGCGACAGCTTCACACTCATTTTGAAAATGCATCGCGGGTGGATTAAGCAAACCGCTCTATGGAGATTGCAGCAGCCCTCGTGACAAACAGCACAATATGGATGCGAGATTCTGACGGGTTCCTTAAGGAAGGGATGATCCTCGCAATCTCCGTGTTGTAGAGGTATGGCGCCGTGTAATGGAATCGTGCCGTAAGCTGCCCTTTTATCTTCTTTGCAAAGGTCCAGGCTGAAAAGGTTGCGTCGGCTCGTAATCTCTCCATTAAGTGTCAGTCTGTTTGTCTAACTTTTTTTCTTTCTTTTTTTAAAGGGGGGGGTGGAATCTTTCAATGCCAACATATTAAAGAATTATCTGAATTGAGGGTGTGCAATATATAAATGATTTCTTTAGCATTCACAACAACAAGTTCCTGGGCTTTGAGGATGTCTGTAATCCTTAGATAAGGGAAACAGCTTCTCTAATAAGCAGAACTGAGTGATAAAATGGGACAGTATTAGCTTTGTAGCCGAGACCTGAAATAGCAAATTATGGATGGGCTTGGCCACTAGGCAATCAGTGGCAAGGGGATATTTGACAGTGGCTAGTAGCCCAGCTCTCTCATTCAGTGCTTTGATATGGTGCAGTTCAGACCTGTAAGGCGTCTGCCCGAGTTCTCTGCCACATTGGGCCTCAGCCACATCACACCTGTCCCATTCTTGCTGCTGTTCCAGTGGGGAGCAAAGTTCTCCAGGTCCTGCCTGGGTTTTTCCCTTTAGGCTGAGAAGGAAAGTAGTGGTGATCCCTTGATAACTTGCTTTGATTAAGGCAGGTTGTTGAACACCTTCCAGCAGGCGGGTCGAATATAATTTGGGAGAAGCTCTTTCGGGGGCGGGGCGGGGCGGGGGGAGAGTGCATTCCAGTGGGGGGGACAAAGGCAAAGGGTGAGCCAAAATTCTACAGGTAACAGCCTATTTTCAACTTCCAGTAACTGAGCTTTAGGCATTTCAACCTTTTATAAGGGGAGGACCTACATGAGATCCAGGAAACCCTAAAAGATTGTCATTTGGGGTAGGACAAGGTCTGCAGGCCTGAGATTCTACAACCCTGGATTAGGGGGATATGGAAGGTGCTTACCTTTGATGAAGACACTCTGCCCAAATATTCCTGCCCTGGAGAACCACAGGAGTACATAAACCTTTCTCTTGAACCGGAAATTCTGAATTTTCCCCTTCCATGCTAATGGTGGCCGTCATTAACACGGGGTGGGGGAGAGGAAAGCCAGGGGGGAGGGAAGCCAGGGGGGAAGGCTCTGTGAAGGCTCACCCAGCCCAGCTTGAGGGGGTGGACTACAGCAACAGCAGCAGTGGTGGGGTGAGTGCCCGCAGGGTGGGTGCTTGCCAGTTTCACCCATCCCTACCTGTGCTTCATTGGCTCCCACACTGCTTGTTCGAGGGCATGCGCCCTTTGCCCTGTGACCACGCTCCGTGTCTGGTGGCATTACGATGAGATCACACCCTCTCCTCGGGGATCAGGAGGCATCACAGTAGGTCACCAACAGCAACATGCCACTGGTGTTGTACACAAGCTGCCGCCGTTTTCCTGATGCCTTCATTCATTCACAGTGCCCACCCTCTGGGGAGGAATATTGTCAGAGAGTTGACATTGAGAGGTGGTGCAGGGACCGTGTGTGTGTGTGTGTGTGTGTATATGTGTGAGCGGTCAGCCTAGAAGATCCCCTTTCAAATTATTGTTATTTACATGTCTATGCCGCCCCATAGCTGAAGCTCTCTGGGCAGTTTACAAAAGGTTAAAACATTAAAAAGCGATATACAGAATTTAAATCCATGGAAACATGCAGTGGACGGTATACACAAAGACAACGTACATCTAAAAATAACTTTGAGCTGTCAGCCAAACCTAAAAACAGACCTGGGATCGATTAAAAGTCATCCCATGCTGCTAAATGCCTGGGAAAAAAAGACAAGTCTTGACCTGGCGCTGAAAAGATAGCAATGTTGGCACCAGGAGGGCCTTGTCAGGGAGATCATTCCATAACTGGGGGGCCACCACAGAGAAGGCCCTCTCCCTTGTTGCTGTCTTCCGAGCCTCCCTTGGAGTAAGCACCTGGAGGAGGACCTTAGATATTGGTGATCTTAAACAAGCTCACTTGTAATATGATAAGAAGAATACTGACCTACCTTACAGGGATGCTCTATAGATAACTGGGATAATGTATGTGAAGCACTTTGAAGTTTGTAAAGTGCTGCTTAAATGGTAGGTACTACTGTTAATTATAATTACAGGAAATTGATATCATTAGCGATACCTTTAACTAATCGTTCCCTCTAAGTCAGCAAGCAGCCTGCCTTAGCTAAAGAGTCTGAATGCATGTGCCAGCCATAATTTTGGAGTGCTGTGTGGCCTTGTGGCTTGCCTTTTCATTGCTTGGCCACCTGAAAGGTCCTTCAGGCCTAGGAGTGCTGAGAATTTTAAGTGGTTTTCGGAGTTGTTGTTGTTTTAAAAGGAAAGAGAAGGAAAGGGGGGGGGACCCACCTCTTGCAAACATGGCTGCTTTCCAGATGGCTCTCCATGAAAATATATTTCAGTAACATCCCTAATAAAATCTCTATTGAGGCATACATTAACCATGAGCCAACCCAGGGATATATGCCACAAATTCTACCGATGAGTCTCAGCTGCAAATCTCCCTGGAAGTCCACCTCTTACAGATTGCATTTACTGGGAGCTGTAAAATACACTTGAACAATGAATGAATGAATGAATGAATGAATGAATGAATGAATAAATAATCTATAGTGTGTGTGTGTATGTGTGAGTTGTTGACAGACAAATAGAAATTAAGAAGAGCCCTGAGGCTGGATCAGACTGAGGGTCCATCAAATCCAGCACTCTGTTTGCACAGTGGCCAACCAGCTGTCGACAAGGGACCCACATGGAGGACATGATGCAGCAGCACCCTCTCACCCATGTTCCCCAGAAACTGGTGTATACAGGCTTACTGCCTTGGAAACTGGAAGTAGCACATAACCATCAGGACTAGTAGCCATTGATATCTTTCTCCTCCAGGAATTTCTCCAACCCCCTTTTAAAGCCATCCAAATTGGTGACCACCACCACCTCTTGTGGTGGTGAATTCCACAATTTAACTATGTGCTGTGTGAGGAAGGACTTCTTTTTTACTTGTCCAGAACCCTTCACCATTCAGCTTCATGGAATGTGACTCCATTGGGTTCTAGTATTTTGAGAGAGGGAGAAAAATGTCTCCCTATCCACATTCTCCAGACCATGCACAATTCTGTACACCTCTATCCTGTCTCCCCTCAGCCTCCTTTTTTCCAAGCTGAACAATCCCAGCTGTTGTCACCTTCCCTGATAGGGGAGATGCTCCAGCCCCCTTGATCAGTTGAGTTGCCCTTTTCTGCCCTTTTCCCAGCTCTGTAATATCTTTTTTTTAGATTCATACTTATTGTGTAGAAGAGGGAATGTTGCCTCCTGCTGTCTGTCATGTTATGTCTATACACAGATACACTGGGGAGGGGTGTGTGTGTGTGTGTGTGTGTGTGTGTGTCAGAGAGAAAGAGAGAGAGAGAGAGAATGGCTTTGGGGATGCTTTGATAGACACACCACACACACCTACCTTCCCAGGATCTCTAGAACTGGGGTTTCCAACATGGTGCCCGTGAGTGCCAGTGTGCCCACAGATATGTCTCCCAGCACCCACCAGATTTCTTGCCCTTCCTGATTTTTTTTTATTTTTATTTTATTTCTCAAGGTTGTTTCATTATTATTTTTTAACTGGTGCACCGGCTTGCTGCAAAGCCAAGTGCTGCCCACTAGCACCACCTTTATTTATTTTTGGAGCTCAGATCCAGCGATGCCTGGTCATGTGATGTAATGAATTTTGCAGGTTGGTATATGCATGGTAATGTTGTCAATAATTATATAGAGTGAATACAGTAAATGAGTCAAGGGGGGAGGGGGAGTGAGTGAATGAATGAATGACTGACTGGACTGTTGGTGTGCTGGTGACTGATTGGTGGAGAGCCTGAGGTAACCGTGTTTTAAATAGGAGTGTCTGTAGTGTCGTGACTAGGCTTGTTCCCCTTAGGCTAGGAGAAGGAGTTACTGGCCATCAATCGGAATCAGGTTCTGAAGCAGAAGAGGCAGCGCCAGAAACATACCAGCCTATACTGGGAGTGGGAGAGGCGATTCTCACGGGCTTTTCGCCAGCTGGGGAGGAACCTTCGCCAGACCTTATCGCTGAAAACGTTAACAACACACAGTCTATGGGAAATCAGTATTCTTCCTAGGGGGGCGGGCGAGGGGCACTTCAAGGCTAGCTGATCCTAGAGTTTGTGCCGCAGACCCAAACGGGCAGAGCTCAAGGAAGGCGAGAGAAGGTCGGCCCAGCTAGCCTCTCGCCAAAGGCTTCTTCAGAACCAGCCTTCCTTGACGTTAAAGCCTTCTGGGGAAAGGACTTTCCCCCTTTTTCTTGAAAGGACAATGGTCTCGCTGAGTTTGCATCATTTTGCCTAGAGAGAAGTTCCTAGAAAATCAGACTTTCTCTTCAGGTGGGAGGAGATGCTTATTATGGCCTGAGTAAAGCGTTGGGGATTAAGTGGCGGATCTCTGGATCATCTCCCAATAAGGCAGGAGGTTTTGGGAAACATGACATGCAGTTAGTGAGAGTCCATGACTGAGTGAGAGAGTGAGCAGGTGTTAGAGAGCGCAGGGACGAGTGGTTTGTTATTTTGGGGTTGTGGGAGGAGTTAAGAATAGGATAAGCATTATAAAAAGGAAACAATGGCTGAGTTCAGACAACACATTAGGCAATGGAGGAGGGGAGGAACAATCATCTGTTCTGTTGCTTATTGTGTCGTCTGGAGGGCAACACACAATGCACACACAACTGACAGTACGTTAATCAGGCACTTTAAACAACGGAGCGAAACAACGGGCTTGCACGTTGTTTAGCCCGAAGCCCCGTTGTTTAAAGTGTCGTCCGAATTCTGCCCACCCCCTCTCTCCGTGGACTATTCCGTTTCGGAATAGACTTCTGCTGCCTAGAGCAGCCAAAAACACCCACTTCCGGAAAACATCACTTCCGGATCTGGCTCTCTCCCGTCTCTTCCGTGCGGCCTCTGGCCTCATGAGCCCGGCAGCGGCGGCAAAGGACATGGCGGTGGTGGAGGACCTGGCAGTGGAGGACCTGGCAGTGGAGGACCCGGCGGTGTCGGAGAACCCGGGGGCGGTGGCGGAGGAGGAGCCCGGGAAGCGGCCGCCCCAGCAGGTAAGTGCCCCCCCTCGCGCCTCCCGCCTCGCACTCCTTACCTGCAGGGGCGGCCGCTTCCCTCCAGTGCTCGAATCTACTGAGAAACAGGCTTCGCGGCCTGCCTCTCAGTATCGCGCCAGGTGATGACGTCATCACCCGGCGCTCTACTGAGGGACAGGCCGCGAAGCCTGTTTAGTGCGAGGCGTGAGGGAGGGCACTTACCTGCTGGGGCGGCCGCTTCCCGGGCTCCTCCGCCGCCACCGCCGCCGGGTCTACCGCTGCTCGTCACTCACTGCCACCACTGCGTGACCCCCTGCCGCCCCGGGTTCCCCCGTTGCCCCCCCGGTTGGTCTGGATCGCCCCAGGTTTCCCGGTTAGGACCGGGAAACCCCGGGCCATCTGGTCAGCCTACACCAGTCCTTTTCCAGCTTCACTGGCTGCCAGTCCAGATCCGGGCCCAATTCAAAGTGCTGGTATTAACATTCAAAGCCCTAAGCAGCTTAGGGCCAGGTTATCTGAAGGAACGCCTCCTCTCATATGTACCTGCCCAGACCCTAAGATCATCTTCAGAGGTTCTTTTCCATGAGCCCCTGCCAAAGAAGTGAGGCAGGTGGGTACCAGGAGAAGGGCCTTGTCTGCTGTGGCATCCCAGCTGTGGAATGAGCTCTCTAGAAAGATTTATCTGGCACTTCCGTTATACTCTTTTCCACGCCAGGTGAAAACCCTTTAATTTTCCCAGTATTTTAACAGTTTATCATCTTAGTATTTTCACTTTGCTGTTTTAAATCTGTATTTTAAATCTGTATTAATCTCTGCATTGCTGCTCGGTTTTATCCTGGTTGTGCTTTTATATTGTACTTTTATACTGTGTTTTTATACTGTAGTTAGTTTTATATTTTGAACTGTTTTCATGGTTTAAATTTTTGTGAACCTCCCAGAGAGCTTCAGTTACTGGGTGGTATAGAAATGCAATAAATAAAGAAAAGAAAAAGAGGTGCCACACTGGGGGCCCTCTGGGCTGCTGGTCCCTTCAACTGTGCCCTGCCATCTGTCCCAGACATGGATCCTAGAAAGCCAGGGGGGCGCCAGGGATCCGGATTTTAGCCTTTTTCCTTGAGCCGATGCTTCTCCGTTGGAAGGCCAAGGCGTCCAACTGCCGTTCCTTTGGCCCTGGGCTGCCGCACCACTCTGCAGGGGATCGGGGCCACTCGTGCACTCCCCGCAGAGCTGGGGAATAAAGGCTGGCTGGAAGTTTGGCTTCCATCAAGCAGGGCAGGGGCGGAAAACCTTTCTTCAGTCCAAGGGTCGAATTCCAATTTGGAAAAGGTTGCCAGAGGGGGAGGCATTCCATCTGAAGCTGGGGTCAGAGGTGAAGGAGGAGGGGCCAAAGGCAGAGCAGGCAGGGGCCAAATGGGGTTCTCACTCCTTTTACGCCTACTCAGAAGTAGGCCTAAGCAAAGCCCCTCCCCTCGTTTGATACTGCCGCTCTTTGTTGCAAGCCTTACCTGTCCTGCTTTCTCTTTCTGTGCCGGACTTACCTGGGCAGCTTTTGGGGAATGAACCTCGGCATGACTCTCAGGCTGATGCTTTCACTTGCGCCTCCGTTGGATGCCTCTGCCCAGCCCAGCCCGTGAATAAAACCCCGTGGGCAATTCTCCTGCACAATTCTCCACTCCAGGTCACTGGTGTT
Organism: Anniella stebbinsi; assembly: GCA_029215795.1. NCBI lineage: Eukaryota > Metazoa > Chordata > Lepidosauria > Squamata > Anniellidae > Anniella > Anniella stebbinsi. Next base: position 371,376,147 of record JARDYH010000001.1, read on the forward strand.
TGTTGGAAAGAATTTCCCGGAGGATTGTACCCACAGGCTTTTTTTCTTCTTCTCTGCATTCCGTCAGGCGTTTGATGGTTTGCTCATATTCTCTTGGTTTGTCCATATGTGTGTTTTCTCGGATGCTTTGCATTTATTATACCTCTTAGGACATGGTACAGCATTTTCTTCATCCAAAATATAGCCCCGTATCATCATTCCGCCCCCTCGCCCCCAGTCGTCATTTCTGATTAAACGGGAGCCATGCGCCCCTTCCTTTGTGCCAACCCTGCCTGCCCCTCGCGTCCACCTGAGGCACTGTGGGCTTTCAGCTGCGGCATTCCGAGACCATCATGGTTACAGGAGCTTGCATTTTTCGGCTTGGCATTATCTTTTGTTCTCTGCTTTTTGAGCTGTTCTCTGTAGCAGTGTGGTTTTGCAGCACGGCGTTTAGAGAGAGCGGGGAGAGCTCAGGTCACACCTAATGTGGGAAGGAGATCAGCGACTTCGCCATTCAAAACCCTGCATATGATTGGAAGGTGTTTGCTCAGGCAGCCCCTGTTCAGGGCATGGCCGGTACCTGTTTCCCATACAAAACAGCTCTTCTCTTCTGGGATAATAGCACAGTTAAGCCAAGGAGCGACAATTCATGTCAGGCAATGCTTGCTTCTTCCTCGTTTGGGTGTCACACTTTAAAGCGTATAAACAAACTGGAATGGGTTCAGAGGAAGGCAATGAAGATGATCAGTGTTATGGAAAGCAAGTCCTGGGAGGAAAGGTTTCACCTGGAAAAGACAAGGCTGAGGAAGGGGGATGACACCACTCTCCAAACTCCCGGAGGTCTGTCACACAGAAGAGGGCAAAGACATCTGGATTTCTACAACAGGGCAGACTAAATGCAATAGATTTAAGATACAGGAAGGCAGAACATTAGGAGGAAGGTCTTTTTTCCAGGTTCAAAATTTTTATTCAGTTTTCACAAATAAAAAAAAACTATTATAACACACACAATATATAAAACATCAGAAACAACACACTAAAAGAGGATGATCAATAGATTTGCAGTGGGTTCTGCTGTTCTCCCCAGCAAAGGCGTATAATCAAATTTTCTTATCACTAAACTGTATAACTATGCTATACGCATTCCACATTTTCCCCTCTCTCTATTTTTAAACTTTTCTTATTCGTTGAATCCACAGATGAACAAATCATTTTTCTCTTGCCCCTTCACATAATCTATAAGGGGTTTCCATTCAGTTCTAAATCTGGCTGTTGACTTTTCTCTGATTATTGATGTAAGTTTCGCCATCTCCTCCATCTCCAATAGTTTCAAAATCCATTTGTCCATTGTTGTGTTTTTCCAGTTTTGTGCATATAACAATCTCGTCACCACCGTTATATATAAAGCTAAAGTTCCACAGTTGTTTCTTGTCTCATCATCCATTAACCCCAAAAGGAAGTATTCCGTTTCCAATTGTATATTAATCTTTAATATCTTCTGCATCAGGGAATGAATTTGTATCCTGAAAGCTTTTGCTCTTTTGCAAGCCCATCATACATGATAAAAGGTTCCCTCTCTCTCTTCGCATTTCAACAAGTTCCAGAGGCCCCCTTGTACATTTTAGCTAATTTCGATGGAGACATATACTATCTCTACATCATCTTATAAAAGTTCTCTTTAAGTCTAGTACTTAATGTGAATTTTAAATCTTTCAACCACATGTTTTCCCATTGATCCATTGTTACATTGTACCCAAAATTTTGTGCCCATTTTATCAGACAATCTTTCACCTGTTCATCTTCCGTCTCAAACTTCAACAACTTATATATTTTTGAAATAACATGTTCATCATTTGTACATAACACCTTTTCAAATTCAGATTTTGTTTGTTCAAATCCCCACATTTTTTAATCTATTTTAAATCTTTTCGCAATTGCAAGTAGGGAAACCATTGACATACATAACCTTCTTTTATTAACCCTTCTCTTGGTTTTAGTTTATATTCCCTTTGTACCGCTTCTAATAAATCTTTATATGTTAATCACTTATGTAGACTTGACAGTTCTCTTCTATGATATGCTTCCTGAGCTGATATCCAAAGTGGAACCCTTACACAATCTAGGTTTATATTTGTTCCATGCTCTCAAAATTGCATGTCGCACATAATGGTTATTAAATTCTACATTGACCTTAATTTTGTCGTACCACAGGTATCCATGCTACCCATATTTCAGTTCATGCCCTTCCAATTCTAATAATCTTCTGTTTTTCAACAATATCCACTCTTTCATCCATACCAAGCAACAGGCAGATAACTACAACTTCAGGTTTGGACGACCCAAACCTCCCCTTTCCTTTGCATCTTGTAGTATTTTATATTTAACTCTTGGTTTTTTTGCTTACCATTTACATCTAGCTATATATCTCTGCCATTGCTTGAATGGTTGCTCCGAAGACACAATAGATATTGTCTGAAATAAGAACAACATTCTTGGTAACACATTCATCTTAATTGTAGCAATTCCATTAGGAGAAAGGTCTTGACGGTAAGAGTAGTTTGACAATGGAACCAATGGGACCTAGAGGGGAGACAAGCCCTCGCTCATTCAGGCAGGATCTGGACAGCCATCTGTTGGAGATGTTACAGCTCTCAATTTCCTGCATGGAGCAGGGGGTGGACTAGATTGAGGGCCTACAAAGCACCCTACAACTAAGAGCCTCCCTAAGAGGTTTACCTACTCTTTTGGTGACCTTGCTTCAGTACCTTTCACAGCTGCCTGGCATGCAGACCTCCAGGAAAATGGCAGCAGAAGGTTTTCCTGGCATAGAAAATGTTGTTTTTTTCCCCCACCTGGACAAAACCCGTGCTGAGCTGAACCATGTCTCCATTCCTGACATCGCTGCTCTTTTTGTAGATAGCAAATGTGGACAAGGGAATTTTGGTGATTTGGGCAGGTGGAACAGGGGCATGGGCACAGGCAAACATACAAGCGATGGTGATGGTGCTTCCATTTTGTTTCCATCAGTGGACGTTCTATTTCCAGAAGACACCAGTGTGAGGACCGAGAGAATTTCCTCCTGCTCCTTTTGACAGTCTGATGATTTTCCCAAGTTCTCAAAAACAAAGAAACAAACAAACAAACAAACCACAACACCATTGTCCCAATGACACACAGAAGCCATGAATTCATTTTCACATATATTTTCACCGTCCCATACAATGGCATTGCATGCCTGGTAGGAGGTTGTTCCGAAACAAACAGGAATTACTGTTAGGGAATTGTTGTAATGCTTGAGAAAACCAATCGTTGTGAATTCCTACGAAAACAATGTGTGGATTGGAACTTGGCTGTCAACTGAAGCCCGTGTTGAAATAGTGGTGGTAAGGGATCACACCACATAAAAGGGCAGGCTGAGGGTTAATTTGATCTTGGAATTTTAGAAGTAGTTAGTAGGTGCAATAATACGGGTGACTCAGGGTGCTGGGCTAACTGACAGAACTGGGCCCTTTCTACACCACATGGGTGTAGAGGGAGGGAGGGAAGGGCAGCGATCCCAGAAGTGTCTTCCTGGCCGTCGCGGCCGCCATTTTGTTTTTAATGGAGCCGGGAATAGCGCTCTTGCACTCCTTCGAAAAGGTATTTTTTTAAAAAATCATGTGGAAATCACCCCACACACCCCACACCCCACCATCCTAGGGATGGCGGGCTCCCTTCCCACCTCCCCTGATGGGCACAGAGCCACACGGTGGGCTCTGTGCCCATTTCTGTTGCCGCGCTTACTTGCGATGGGTGGCCACTTCTTCATGGGATGTTCCTGGGACCATGGAAGTATTGGGATTTTCCAGGGATCCCTTATCCCTGGCATATCCCGTGCCTGCCCCCCTGCCCCCTGGAGTCCCTGTGCATCATTTGTACTCACAAGGACCAGCCAGGGGCAATTCCAGGCAAAAAGCCTGGTGTAGAAATGGCCTTGGCCCCATCAGAGAGCTTTGGGTGCAAACTGGGATCACATGTTGCCTAGCACCTAGGTGGAACCACTTGAGTCCCCCTTTTAGCCGGGTGTGGGTGTGGCATTTTCAGCATGTGTCGTAGTAACAGAAGTAGTTGTCATCGTGGTGGTTTCATTTTGTAAGAAGCCCGGCTCTGCTGCACTTCTTGGAATATTGTGGTACACTTCTAGGAAGTTTAAACGTATATAAAAACCCCCCTGTATTTAAACATATTTTGGAAGAAAATATACATTTAAGTATGTCTATAGATACATGTATTGAGATGATTAGTTGTTTTTAAATTCAATTTCATACAGAAATGAAATTGAATGGAATTGCAGATAAAACATGAGGACGTGACACAGGCCAAAATAGATTTGTCCCTCGTTATTTGTTGTTACATTTCACATGGATTGATTATCTACAACTGTGTCATAATTTCCCCAGTTCCAAAACACAGACAGTGCTAACCATGAATCTGAATTTGACTTGTGCATATAGAAGTATTAATTATTTCATTGTGCAACAGCTTGTGCAATCTGATAGGATGGCCATATGTCAGCAAAAACCAGGACATGTCAGGAGTTTTGGTAACAAATCTGGGAAAGAGAGGAATTATGAAATTTGAGGAAAAATCCAGATTTTCCCCATCCTCCCAAAGAGCAGGTCTACTTTATAGTAGGGCTGTGCATTGCTTTGGATCCAAATCCCGAATCCGAAGCAAATCGGAGTGATTTGGACCTCCCTAAAACAGATCCGAAGTGGATCGGGGGAGGTCTGAATTGATCCGAATCGAATCGGTTTGGTCCAAATAGATTCGGATCGATTCAGCGATTCAGACGCCATTTTAAGTGTTATTCCCCATAGTGTTGTACTGGGGAAAGAAACACCCATAACTTCTTTTGTTTTTAAAGATAGAAACATGAAAGTTGGGGACCTCACAGACGGTCTGTAGGTACTCATGTGTGACAAGTTGCAGAAACATAGGTACAGGCATTTACTCGCAAGGAATTTTTAAAAATGTGATTTCCCAGGCAATCCGAAGTGCTATAATTTTCTCATTTTTCAAGATACACACATGAAAGTTGGGGACCTCACAGATGGGCTATAGGTACTCATGTGTGGCAATTTTCAGAGGTGCAGGCGTTTACTCGCAAGGAATTTTTACTTTAAAAGTTCAAAAACAGTGGGGGGAGAAGGCTAGGGTGGGATTGACAGCTTCATCCCCCAATCGTGCTGACCACTATACTTCTTCTTCTCAAATGGCTCTTGGCTTTGAGTGGCTGCTTTAACTGTTCTCTTAAAAAATCAACTTTTAAAGTAAAAAAATCCTGCAAAACTGGACAAAACATCCTAGGTGTTATAAGGGAAGCTAAATATGTTTCAGCTCAGGAGAGCTCCAGATGTCCCTGACTAATCACATTCCCTTACACAGATGAAGTAAACCTTGACTGACTTCCCCACTGTGGCTCTCTTTACAGCATCTCCATCGATCAAGCTGTTGGTGGATGATCCCATTGTGGTGAATCCTGGGGAGGCCATCACCTTGGTGTGTGTCACCACAGGGGGTGAACCCCTCCCGACTCTCACCTGGGTGAGGTCTGTCGGAGCCCTGCCTGAGAAAACGGTCCTGAAGGGTGGGACGCTGACCATCCCAGCCATCACCTCGGACGATGCCGGCACCTACAGCTGCATCGCCAACAACAACGTGGGCAATCCGGCCAAGAAGTCCACCAACATCATCGTCCGAGGTAAGAGCCATTTGGGATTCGGCTGCTGGCCATTTGATTAACCCCTTGGGTGACAGTTGGGTGGGATTTTCTTTGCCTGCGTGGTAGAGTGGGTATGAGTGTGTGCCAATAGGAAAAGGGAAGTATGAGAAATTTGTTTCCATTCCATTTCGACTGGAATTTACCCACTTACACCTCCCAGAACTGAGTGCAGACTTAAGCATTCTCTGTGGCTGGAGTCCACACTTTTATGAGCTTGCAATGTGGTTGTTGAAAGGGGGGGAAGTGCATTTGAAAAGTGATAATATAAAGGTGTGCTTTTGAAAAATATATATGCACAAACGTGCTTTAATCAACGGGAGGACAACACATCTATCTCTAAAATGTGCATAATTGATGCACACATTTGGAATTAGGTATCCCACCAATCTTGTGTCATCTGAAAGTTTGATAAACATTTGATAATTTTATTAATTACTTGCAGGAAGAGGTGGGGGAATGCTTATCAGATTTGCAGATGATACAAAATTGGGTGGGATATCTGATACTTTAGAAGACAGAAACAAAATTCAGAATTATCTTGATGGGTTAGATAACTGAGCAAGGTGTAATTTAACCAAGACAAGTGCAAAATTCTTCATTTAGTAAAAGAAAATCAAAGGCACAGGTATAAACAGGGGGATACCTGGTTTGTCAATAAGAGGCGGTTGGGCTCTCTGTCACTGGGGGCATTCAAGCAAAACTTGGACACCCATCTGTCAGGGATGCTTTAAACTGGATTCTTGCACTGTGTCAGGTACCGGTTTCAGCAAGGCCATTGAGGCCTTGCAAGTTGTAGTTAGATTTTATTAGAATTAGTTTGGACTGTCAGAACCTGCAGAGCCAGTTCAGAAGGGGGCCAGTGGGACCAGTTGGCCTGGGGCCCACGATTTTGAGGGGGCACTCTGATGAGGAGGTCCCCCCCAGCTCACGCTACTGCTTCCGTAGCGTAAGCGCCCATCGAGAAGCGAGGAGCCCGCCTTGCGGAAACAGCGCAGAAGCCGTCCGTCATGAAATTCTGAATGTGAAGAAGGGATGTCTTACATCTTGAATAAAAGTGCTTCCCATTACCTTTTTTATCAGTCGTTCTAGTTCATATATGTATTTAGCACAGAATCAGTACCACTGATTACAAAATACTTAATGAGCAGTGTAAATGGGGGGGGGGGCACACACTTCCCTTCTGGCCTGGGCATAAGACACCAGCCCTGCACAGCCCTGAGAATCTGTGCAAACTTATTTCTGTCAGAGTTCTCAAGGTCGAGGTAGGCCCCTTCCAACTCTGGGATTGTATGAAAACGTGCTGAAAAATACGTGTGAATTTTCATGTGGATTTTTTTTTTTAAAAAAAAAAGCTTGCAACCTGATATGGATATGAGTTAGAAGGACCTTTGAGTTGGAGTTTAGGGAACTCTGGTGAGCTTGCATTTTGCTGATTCACACATCCCTGTGGCAGAAGTGCTCTGAAGTTGTGAGCCTCCAGTGTTTTGATGGAGACTGCTCTAATTCTGGCCACTTGCATGACTCCAACGGTTGAGACCCTCAGTGGAAGAATTCTGATGTGAGAGCCACAGGATGGTACTGTTACTGCTGTTGATGTTTGGAAAATATGGATTCATAACACTTGTGCAGTATCTTTTGTATTTGTATTTGTATTTTTGCGTAATGTGCATCAGGTGCAGCTGTGGTAGGGTGACCAGATAAAATCCAGGTCAGGTCTCATGTAACTTTAACAGTTGCAGAGAAAAGGGAATTTCAGCCAGTGTCATTTGTATGCAATTAGTTCCTGGTGAAATTCCCTCTTCATCACAACAGTTAAAGGTGCAGGGGCCCTGCCTTCTTTTGTATAGGGTCACTCTAGTATAGTGCCTGCAACTTTAACTGTTGTGAAGAAGAGGGAATATCACCAGGAATAAATTGCATACAAATGACACTGGCTGAAATTCCCTTTTGTCTACAACTGTTAAAGTTATATGAGCCTTGACCTGGATTTTATCTGGTCAGCCTAAGCTGTGGGCTCCTAGCTACGTATGGAGAAAGGCTTTATCATCTCAGAGTTAGCCACATATCCATGATGGTGTTTTAGCCTAAGCTTATCCTTTTCATCAGGGAGCTTAGCTTACCATCAGCAGCAAGAGGTGTTTTGTTGTCCTCATGCAGTGAGGTTTTATTACAACCCTGTCACTGCAGACTAGGCCCTTACACACAGTGATGTAGCTAGTCCAGGCAGGCAACAAAACAAGGAGGTTTTAAAGAGCCTCTGGCTGGCCATCATACATGGCTAGTGGGCTATGGTCAGGCTGTGTTTGGCCACATGTCACCTAGGTTTCCTGTAGATGAGTGCTAAATGGTTCATCCTCAGGATCCCCACCTTCCAACGCAACCTGGGCATGGTGTTCACCCCCTCAAGGTGTTCTGTTCTAATAGGACACAGGCCTATCTCTTCTTGCTTCCTCATCTTTCTGTTCCTGGGCTGCATAAGGCAGCTCAAATTGCTTGCCCCAAAAAACACTGCATGGGGACTCATACAGCAGGGGTCCTCATATTTGTTGTAGGCCACAGACTTTAGGCACACAATGCTAAGATAGATTCCTGCATGCACATCTTCTCTTGCCCGTGTAGGACTTTGTCCAGGGAGACCAGGTTCAAATCCCTACTCAACCATGGAAACTTTCAGCATGGCTTCGAGCTGGTCATTCGTTCTTCCTCATTCTTGTAAGGCAAAAAGGAGAGGAGAGGAGCCATATACACCATCTGGGATTGTTAGATGAAGAACAAGACAAAAAAGTAATATGTAGAGAAGCAGAATGAATAGACGGATCAGGAGGGTGAAGGAAATACACTCGTAAGGGTGTTCTCATGGAAAGCTCCGTGCTCTCTACATTTTCAAGCAAAATACCATATCTTTGAATTTGGAGGAAACGTAATATTGAATTGTTTGGAGTGTGTCAGTATATACTGTGCTAGAGCTGCTTATATTTTCCCATCAGAATAAATTATTTATTATTAATTTATTTTATTTATTTTACTGCATTTTTATCCCGCCCAATAGCCGAAGCTCCCTGGGTGGTTCATAACAACAACAAAAATTAAGTCATATAAGGTGAGGGCTATTCTGGAATAAAACTCAGGATTCTTCAAGGATAGAGAATAAGTGTTTAGGTGGTCACCAGCCTGAAACATTTATGAAGGTCTCTGTACTGTCTTTTCCACCTACCCTTTCCTGCCACCTGAGGTCCCGGCTGACTCCCAGCCTGGTTTCTTCATTGGTGAGGAGCAATTTATAGATAATGCTTTCAGAGTCAGGTCAAAGCACAGATCAGAGTATGTCAGTCCAGTCCAACTCACAATTGGTTTGCTGCCAGCCATCTGTCCCTCTCGATTCCTCCCCTCCTTCAGAAGGAAATTGCTCCTTGCACAAAAGTGTTGGTGGTGGTGGAGTCAGCGATGGGCAGGGCTGGCAATTGTAGGCCTTGTCCTGAAGGCCTGTACACTTTCATTTTCACTGGGGTGTAGACTGTAGTTTTTCAAAGCTTCCTACTGGAAACAAAGCCCTAATTGATGGGAGACTGAAAGAGCTGGGCATGTTTAGCCTTGGGAAGAGAAGATGGAGGAGAGACATGATAGCACTTTTCAACTACTGGAAAGGTTGTCACACAGAGGAGGGCCAGGATCTCTTCTCGATCGATCATCCCAGAGTGCAGGACGTGGAAAAATGCTCTCAAGTGACAGGAAGCCAGATTCCGTCTGGACATCAGGAAAGACTTCCTGGCTGTTAGAGCAGTAGGACAATGCAACCAATGACCTAGGGAGGTGGTGGGCTCTCCCACAGGAGAAGACTTCAAGAGGCAGCTGGACAACCATCTGTCAGGGATGCTTTTAGGTAGATTCCTACATTGAGCAGGGGGTTGGACTCAATGGCCTTAGAGGCCCCTTCCAACTATGACTCTATGAAATTTGGCCTAAAATGGAAGTTCCACTAATATGAGCTTGTATTCAAGAAATGAAGAAGACCTACTGAAATTTGCATTGCTTCCATCAGATTGGCTGCAGGGGAACAACGATATCAACAAGAGTGGCATGTACAGTTCATGCAGTTCTGGTGCCTCCTTTCATCGCATCTAAGACGCCATCGATTGTAAGATGCACCGTAATTTCAGGGCCACCAACAGGGGAAAAGCTTTGCGCTGATTCTAAGATGCACCTTAATTTCAGCACCCCTTCCGCCCTTCCCCCCTCCCCACTCACCTCCATCGCCATCGCCTGTCCTCGCTGCCACCGCAGCTGCTCTGCACTGCTGGCAGCGCTCACCTTGGCCTCCCAGTAACGATGCCTTGCTAGGCCAAGGCGAGCGTTGCCAGTGGCGCAGAGCAGCAGCGGCGGCAGCGAGGATGGGCGATGGTGATGGAGGGGAGGGGGGAGGCGGAGCGTTAGGGCCCCACAAGTCCCCCTCCCCCCTCCCCCTTGCCTTGATTGCTGCCACCTCGGCCTGGCAAGGAATCAGTACTGGGAAGTAGGCCGCAATCTCGGGAGTCCTCGTGGGATCGCAGCCTAGTTCCCAGTACCGATGCCTTGCCAGGCCAAAGCGGCAGCGATCAAAGCAGGTGGGGAGGGGGGAAGGGGGGACTTCTGACTGACCTTGTGGGGTCCCTTGGGACCTGCTAGGGCAAGTTGCTTGGGGAGGCATGCAGATCCCTAGTACCTTTTGCAAAGCGCAGGAGCAATCCGGCGATTGCATGACGCCGTCGATTCTAAGACGCATCCTGTTTTTATAGACGTAAATATGAGAGAAAAAGTGTGTCTTAGAATCAATGAAATACGGGAGTTAGCTTACAGTCACACAGCATCACGTGCTGATAGTCTTATTTCTGCATCCACATGGGAACAGGGTATGCAGGTGCAAAAAACCAAGACCTAGAATTCAGTTTGGCGGGGCAAAAATCAGTATGAAGTGACTACACTAATGGTGCGTGCGCCAGATTTATAACTACAAAGCCTATGATGCAATTAGAATGCATGGGAGGTTTACACGTGCAACAACACCCTGTCACTGAAATGAGCAGAGTTGTATACAGAAATGACAGCGATCCAAGAAGGACCAGCCAAAACCAGCGCAACATTTTCTATGGGGATGCATGACCCTGCCCTAAGGAAATAAACCTAATGCACAACGTCTCCTTTGGGTCTCACAGATACCTCATGTGAAACTCAAGCTCCTAACCCAAGGAGAATTGGCTGGCTGTACATCTTGATCTGTTTTCAGGGTGGGGATTTTTTTGTTTTTGTTTTTTGTGTAGAGTATTTCAGAAGAGCCAAAGGAAGAAACACCATCCAAGATCCTCTAAGAGATTGCAGAAATATAAACCCTGACTCCCCTTGGATACGGATTTCATGAGTCATGGCATAATAAACTTAGCCCTTCTGCATATTTATTCATAGCAACTCGAGCCTGGGAGCCTCATGAGACTGAACAAAACATAATTAAAATTCTATCTTGATTTTTTTTTTCTTCAACCCCCCCCCAAATAAAACCCCTGCATCGCTTAATGAATTCCTCAAATGATGAGAAGCTGGGAGAAGGAAATGAAAATGCCACGGAACTCGGGTAGACTCAGCTGCACCCCGAAGCCTCGAAACAGATCAGCACAAGGAAAGCCTTGCTGACCCCCTGCGACTTCCTGCGTGTGATACATCAGTCCTTTTTCATAAGCTCAGGGAGGCTGTCAGCAGCATTTCAAATAAATGCATTTACCACTCAAATCTGTGAATTTCCATACGAAAATATGTTAAAGAGAAAAATAGAAAACAAGCAACGCAATGTTGCGCATAGTACGACCGCCTCAGATTTTGGCCCCTTGGCCCCTTTCGTCCTTCTCCATACAGTGGGGACCAAATTGGCATTTTGATGCAATGATCCATCTGTTCTTCAGGCTAGAACAAGCATAGGGTGACCGTATGGAAAGGAGGACAGGGCTCCCGTATCTTTTAACAGTTGTATTGAAAAGGGAATTTCAGCAGGTGCCATTTGAATGCATGCAGCACCTGGTGAAATCCCTTGTTCATCACAACAGTTAAAGCTGCAGGAGCCCTGCCCTCTTGATGAGATACAAAGGAGGGCAGGGCTCCTGCAGCTTTAACTGTAGTGAGGACACCTACTGAAATGGCATACAAAGGACACCTGCTGAAATTCCCTTTTCAATACAACTGTTAAAGATACAGGAGCCCTGTCCTCCTTTCCATAGGGTCACCCTAAAGAAGCACATTGTGAAGCATATATGAACCAAAAACAACCCCCCCCCACACCCATTACCCATTTCTTTCAGCTGCTTTTGCCTGAGGCAGCAGAGGAGTGTCCTTCCTGGGGTTTCATCATATGGGGTGGGGATTCTATCCCCACAAGCCCAGGGCTTCAGATAAACATCTCTGCTTGATGTTGGGACACCCATCTCCAGGTGGGGAAGACTGCCCTGGACCACTCGGATACCCAAACTGAGCATCGTCATCATGGGAGTGGGGCTGAGCAATGCATCCGTATATCGGGCCTTGTGGGGGAGAAGGGGCCTCCAGGGTTCTCCGTAGTACTTTCCCCCTCCCTGTGCCAAAAGAAGCAGAATGAATTGTGCAAAGCCAGCAGATACCTGTGAAGGCAGAATCCAACCTTTTCGTCTTGCTGGGGAAACGCCCAGCCCATCACCTTCGCCTTTTGACAGCGCCTGAATGCACTAAGCAGGCCAGTTATGCAGGCTGGCATGAGCAAATAGCCGGAACTGCCTCTGAAGCCTCTTTATTTGCCAGGAGTAGAACATCTTCATCTTCCATCTGCTGTGAGCGTCGACTTTTGCCACATAAAAGGTGCATAGAGTTGTTACGGCTGCAGCTGCTCCGCCGGTAAAAAGGAAAAAGAAGCCATTTATTTGCCAACGTTGGTGTGAGCTCTTCTTCAGAGTGGGAAAATTTCCCTTACAAAAAGGCAGTGGTGGAATTAGTGGAAGGCAGATCCCAGCAGAGCATTTTCTCCTGCTTGTGGATGGGTTTGGGACTTAGACTGGTGTGGGCGGCAGAAGGGGGTCCGATGTGGCTGCTATAAGCATAGGGAGAAATGCGTTACATGACGTTCTTGACTTCTTGGAACCTAACACAGATCCAACCATAATCTGCCATCTGTAGTCCGTATACACTTACTTCTTCATGCAGCATATAGTTCAAACTATGGGATTCACTACCACAAGATGTGGTGATGGCCACCTTTGGATGGCTTCAAAAGTAGGCTGGCCATATGAAAAGGAGGACAGCGCTCCTGTAACTTTAACAGTTGTAGAGAAAAGGGAATTTCAGCCAGTGTCATTTGTATGCCATTAGTTCCTGGTGAAATCCCCTCTTCATCACAACAGTTAAAGTTGCAGGGGCCCTGCCTTCTTTTGTATATGGTCACTCTAGGATAGTGCCTGCACCTTTAACTGTTGTGATGAAGAGGGAATATCACCAGGAACTAATTGCATACAAATGACACTGGCTGAAATTCCCTTTTCTCTGCAACTGTTAAAGTTACAGGAGCCCTGTCCTCCTTTTCATATGGTCAGCCTATTCAAAAGGGGGCTGAACAAACCCATGGAGGAGAAGGCTATCAATGGCTACTAGTCCTGATGACTATATGCTGCCTCCAGAATGAGAGGCCGTATGCCTATGTACACCAGTTGCTGGGGAATGTGGGCGAGAGGGTGCTGTTACACTCTGGTCCTACTTATGGATTTCATGCAGGCAGCTGGTTGGCTGGCCACTATAAGAACAGAATGCTGGACTGGATGAATCTTGGTCTGATCCAGCATCAGAGCTCTTCTTATGCTCTTTTTTCTGAGGTTGCGATGCGATTCACACAACAACCAAATATCTTTAAAAGCAGTGGACAAACACCCTTTAGTCATTGGGAGAAATATGCATATAATTATTATTTTTTTAAAAAAAACACGATTGATGTGTAGATTTGGGGAAATGCCCATTAAAAAGATGCATGAATTTTCATGAGAAAAACAAATAAACAAAGCTCAACATCCAATACAGACATGAGTCAGAATGTGCTTTAAGGTGGAATTTATAGAATTGTGACAAACTTGAGTTTTGCTCCAAAAGCAAGACTCACCGCAGTTAAACCTGGTTTTGCAACTGAATTCTCTTTGAAACTTGAATATCGTTCCATTTTCCCCACCTTTGTGTGAGACTGATCTGTGTTGTCAGCTCAGAAGCAAGGCATCACGGGAGTGCTGCGGACCACTTCTTCAATGACCCCAAGTAGAGCTGAGGCATGTGTGGGAGGGAGAAATTAACTGGGAAATCTCTCAGCATCTGTGATATCTTTTCTCTCCCTTCATCCGTAGCCACTAGGAGCCTCGGAAGTGGTCTTGGTTGTTCAAACACAGATTTCATAGCTGAAAAGGAGGCGAGCCGGCCCTTGGCAGCCAGCCATGTGCATAATAGAACGGCAGAACGGGAGGCGCTCAGCTCCCTCCCGACGGACAAATGCGTACATGCTCAGGCCTTAATCCTGCCACTCGCGCAATGCTCCTGGCTCCCCTGGGGCCTTGACTGTGTTTGGAAACTGGCAGGATTAAACCCCCTGAGGCTAATTTGGAAGGAACAGGTTATTGATGTATCAGTAGCCCTAAGCTTGGGTTTTTAGCAGGAAATGCCAGCAAACTGCCACAACTTGAGCAGAACGGGCATTTTGGTGCCAGCTTCTAAATTCGTTGTGCTCCAGCAGTAGGGGCCTCTCCTGTAGTATTCCAGTGTGCCATCATCATGTTCCATATGTTCCAAGTGCAACTATATTCCAATTAATCATCGTAATATTGTTGTCCGTACTTTTGGAGAAATATTGAAGGGAGTAGGTCCCTTTTAAACGCTTCATTTCTGTGATTTGCAGTCAGGGATGTCGCAAGAGTCCTGGAAGGAGGTGGAGTCCAGTAGACACCCTCTCCCCCTCAGATCAGCCTCCTGGACCCTGGTCACTAACACACTGTGCTTACTTGACCATGCTTGTCGGCCGGCAGGGGGTCCAGAAGCTCTTGCTTTGGCCTGACCCCTCAACGAGCTGCCATTTTGCAAGTAAATGGCATCTCAGGTCTTTCTGTCAGCGCTATGCTATGTAAATGGTGGCCATAAAGGGGCCATTTACACAACATCATAGGCATAAATAGTAGAGTGACCAGATAAAACCCAGGTCAGGGCTCATGTAACTTTAACAGTTGTAGAGAAAAGGGAATTTCAGCCAGTGTCATTTGTATGCAATTAGTTCCTGGTGAAATCCCCTCTTCATCACAACACTTAAAGTTGCAGGGGCCCTGCCTTCTTTTGTATATGGTCACTCTGGTATAGAGCCTGCACCTTTAACTGTTGTGATGAGGAGGGAATTTCACCAGGGACTAATTGCATACAAATGACACTGGCTGAAATTCCCTTTTCTCTACAACTGTTAAAGTTACATGAGCTACCTATAATGTTGGCGTCATTTATCTAGCATAACTAGGCTGACCATCTGAAAAGGAGGACAGGGCTCCTGTAACTTTAACAGTTGTAGAGAAAAGGGAATTTCAGCCAGTGTCATTTGTATGCAATTAGTTCCTGGTGAAATCCCCTCTTCATCACAACAGTTAAAGTTGCAGGCACTATACTAGAGTGACCATATACAAAAGAAGGCAGGGCCCCTGCAACTTTAACAGTTGTGATGAAGAGGGAATTTCACCAGGAACTAATTGCCTACAAATGACACTGGCTGTAATTCCCTTTTCTCTACAACAGTTAAAGTTACAGGAGCCCTGTCCTCCTTTTCAGATGGTCAGCCTAAGCATAACAAGTATGGAAAAATCCAAGCCGTCATTTTTTAAATTTTTTTGCAAAATGGCGGCTTGTTGAGGGGTCAGGTGGCCACTGGGTGCTAGTAGCAGCTGTGGACGGTCCAGAGAGGTGGACAGGAGCAGCCAGGTTGCTGGCCAGTAGCAGCTCATGAGCACCTGGTGGCACGGATGCAGGTGAGGCCATCCATCCTTATTTGCAGTTCTTCCTATTTCATTCCCTCTTCCTCCGCCACTGAGGTCACCTTCTCAGTTTCAACCTCTGCACACCTCCATCCTCTCCACGGTCTGCCTCATTTAGCCCATGCCTGCACATGCGTGTGCCAGCGTGAGTGTGCATTCTTCCCACCCTCCAATCTGGTGTTCAGTCAGAACCCCACCCATTTATTCCGTTGGAAATGAAGAATTGCAGGGGTGGGTTCAATTTCCTGCCACTGGATGTATTTTTGCCTTGCAAAGCATCCTTTTCCCCACCAAAGTTTCCAAGACCTTTGCTAAAACAGACACAGGCCATTTCTACACCAGGCTTTTGGCCTGGTATCATCCCCAGCTGGTCCCTGTGTGTCCAAGTGACGCACAGGGACTCCCGGGGGTGGGGTGGGGGGGACAGGCATGGGTATTCCCCGGGATAACAGATCCCTGGGGAAACTCAAAGTTCCCGGGACCGCAGGAGATATGGCTACCCATCCCAGCTGCTGCTGTGCTTAATCACGAGTAAGCACAGCAGCAGAAATGGCACGGAGCCGTACCCATCAAGGGAGGGGGGGACAGCAATTTCGCCGTCCTCAGGATGTCTGGGTGGAGTGGGCCCATTTCGGGGAAAACTGTTTTAAAAATTGACTTACCTTTCGTTGGAACGCAAGTGCTCTCTTCTCGGTTAAAAAAAACGCAAGATGGCGTCTGCAATGGCCTGGGAGGAAGCCGGGTCTTCGCACTTCCCTATGTGCATTCAAGCAATGATCCCATAAGCAGGTACTTCCGGGATTGCCGCCCCTCCCTCCCTCTACACCAGTGTGGTGTAGAAAAGGTCACACACTCACACTCACACAGGTGAGGCCATCCACAGTATAATCACTTTGTGTGTTTTACAACCTAATGTGCTCTCCTCTGAGAGAGGCCAAGGTATTTCCTGGGCCAATTCTGGAGGCAACACCACATTAAAATGTAGATAGCTTATTGATCACTGTGGTGGTGGTGGTGGTGGTGGCTGTTTGTTTGCTTGTTTGTTTTAAGATTGGATGGAACATTGCCAAGTACAGTAATGATCATTCCTAAATAAGAGCTTAAAAGCTTTCAGTGGCATGGATAGATTGGGGGAGGGTGTGATCAGGTTCTGGTGAAGACATGCGCCTTGCAAGCAGCAGAAAGAAGGGAGGGACCTCCGCGCAGAAGAGAGACCAAGGAGGCAAGGTGGGGGCCAGGAATCTTGGGACCCACCCACCTGGGAAGCAGCGCAGGCAGCAAGAAGTGCACACGGGAGCCAGAGTTTCATAGCAGCAACGCTCTGTGAGTCGTGAGCTGGCTGGAAATCATCAGTCCTCTAGCCATGCCTTTGAACCAAGAGGAAACGGATGAAATGCATCCATGAAGGCTGGCGGTGCTCCAGTTCTCAATTTGCCATGTGGGGCAACTAGTGCAAAGAAATAGGGCAGGACACCAAAGAGATTGGGTTGTGTGGCTTTACCCCATTCCAATCCATTCTTGTTTCAGAATTTTACTCTGCAGTGCATTTTACTTTTCCTTCATTCTGGTTTAATTCCAGAATTGGACTCATGTCATTTATGGCTGCTTTCAGATAATTTGCCATTCATGCTCATGTGCATACATGTTCATGTGTGTGTGTGTGTACACAAGGGCAGTTAATAAGCCACAGTATGCCTCTCAGGTGCCACACGCACACACACACACAGGTGTTCTGATATGACCTGTTGTAAGGTTGTTGCATTGTTTGTTAACCAACCCAACTAACCGCTCTGCCAACTCCATATGTCGCAACAAGGTGTTAACTGCAAGTCAGGCTGGCATGTGACTGGCACATGCAGGTTGGTTAACAAGCCACTGTGGCCAACACTCTTGTATCATGTAAACCGGCCCATAGATGTACTAAATTACTATTTATTATTATTTATTATTTATTGCATGTGTATACCTCCCCATAGCTGAAGCTCTCTGGGCGGTTTACATAAGGGGCACTAAAGCTCTTGGGCAAAGCACCCATGATTGGAACAGCTCCCAAGAAAAAGACACCTGGTCCCCTCTCTGTTTAGGCATGCAGTGAAGTTGAGTGGGTTTTTGTAGGATTATGGTTTTTATCATGTCTTCTGCTGCTGTTTTAAATTGCCGTGCTGTTTTTACTGTAATTTATTGTCACTTCAGGCAATATTTTATCTTGCTTTGTATTACGTTGATACTTCTGTAAGCTTTGCTTGTTTTTTAAAAGAAAAGCGAACAGGGTGTAAATCATATTGCAGTAACAACAGGAAAGGCACCCAGACCCAGTGCTCGGTAGAAAATATGGGCATGAGAAAAACAAACTGTGCAGGATTCCTAGTTGCGCTTTGGAAGCAAACCCCAGGGAATTTGGAAGTCCAGCATTTGGAGGAAGCCACTTCCGGGAGCATCCTGCCTGCCTTTGGTAGTGTTTCTATGGGAACAGAAAGTAAGGGCTGTGTGTCACTCTTGTCATTTTGGAGTAGGCAATACCGGGCAGGAAGAACCAATGGTCTAATTCCGTGTGAGGCATCTTTCACACGGAGAGATATGAAAATATACTGTGCCAGCTGCACAAGTTACTGGTGTGTTTCCAAGCCCCATTCAAAGTGTTGGTTTTGTCCTTTAAAGCCTTAAATGGTTGGTACCAAATTGCTTGAAGGACCACCTACACCCATATCTAGGCTGACCATATGAAAAGGAGGACAGGGCTCATGTCACTTTAACTGTTGTAGAGAAAAGGGAATTTCAGCCAGTGTCATTTGTATGCAATTAGTTCCTGGTGAAATCCCCTCTTCATCACAACAGTTAAAGGTGCAGGGGCCCTGCCTTCTTTTGTATATGGTCACTCTAGTATAGTGCCTGCACCTTTAACTGTTGTGATGAAGAGGGAATATCACCAGGAACTAATTGCATACAAATGACACTGGCTGAAATTCCCTTTTCTCTGCAACTGTTAAAGATACATGAGCCCTGTCCTGGATTTTATCTGGTCACCCTACCATATCAACCTTTAGAATCAGCAAGAAAGGCCCATCTCACTTGCCTACCTGTGAGAGCAGTTAGGTGGGCGACCATACCAGGAGGGGCCTTTTCCGCAGTGGCCCCACATCTCTGGAATAAATTGCCATCACTGGTCTGCCAGGCCCCATTATTGCAGACTTTTAAGAAGGCCCTGAAGGCACACTATTTTTTCTTTGGCCTTCCCCTGATATGTTCACTGTTGTTGCTATTTTTATTGCTCTTTAAGACCTTATCAGATTGCATTATATGTTTTATCGCCTTGGGAGGGATCCTGCCCAGAATGGTAGCCAAGAAATATTTTAAATAAAATAATAAAAAGACCACTGTTGATTTGCCCCTTGAACGGATCTGAGTAGCCTTCTTCACTCAGCTCTTTGCCTCAGCCAGTGGTCTTGTACCTAGGAAACCAACGCAGAGTGGAAGAGAGGCACCCAGACTGAAATAAATGCAAAATAAGAGTGTGGTCTCAAAAGCGCCAAAGGGAAACTTCTTTATTTGAACCCAACACATTTCAGAGACAAAAGCTCCGTCATCAGCGGCAATTTTCAGAAAATTACAATTACTCAATGGCCCAGTGAATAACTTTGTGTGAATGTTTCAGTGAATAAAAACATTGTAAATGCTATAAGAGAATAAACACATCATATATATATATATATATATATATATTAAAAAAGTAAAAGTACAAACAACAGAAATAATATTATAAAGTGCTATTGTAAACCTAGATAACAACATCATAAAGAAGTTTCCCTATGGTGCCATTCTTCTTTTGCAGTCTTCTGAAAACGATAGCATACCTCCAGGAGTGGGCTGCCTTGGTCACCTGCTTTTCAATCCCAAAATATATGGCAGTTGGAGGAACTACTTAATAGTAAAGGAGAAATACTCTGTATATGAACAGAGGTAGCCTCCTCATCCCCCTCACAGCTGAGCCCTTGGAGTATTTCAATGCTGAAGAGTGTTTTCACTTCCTCTCATAGATGCTGCTCATGCTGAATAATGTGTAGAGTAAAATCCAATGAATGAATGAAGACAAACTCACCCATGGCTCCCACCCTGCTGAAATGCTGCAAAACAAACAGTCGCTAATTAACTTGATCCCCGGTGAAGAGAGACATCTGCAGTGCTACACTTGCAAAAGATCAAGCTCTCTTCCCTTTTTTCTTTCTTTTTTTTAAAGTTAGCATTTATAAAAATTAAAGGTACCAACCTGTGTAAATCCTCCAACAGTATTTGCATTTAAATTGAAAATGTGAATGCATCTGGTCTCATAAGTGCCAAGTAATTACTTGATATTAAAAAGTTTGGAGATGCCCTGGTAGGATAATGCCTCTCCACTTAATCGTGCTGACACTTTTTGAAAGTTGGGGATTTGTTAAATGCTGAAAAGGAGGCCCTGCAGACAGCAGAGGAAGAAACTTGTCTGTCCTCCGAAAGGAGGGAAAAGACCGGAAGGTGCTAGCAAATATGAGAAGCATTTCTTGGGGTTTTTGGAATCCATGTAATCTTGGTAGGTTTCCACTGATGGGTTTGTGGATTTCTAGCACGTGCTCCATAGTTGGGATCTAGGAAACTTAAGGCAGTTGTCAGTAGGGGTGTCGGACAAATCCAGAATGGTCAAATAGAAACTGTGGACACACATTGTTGCTTTTAAAGAAAGCTATGAAATTTATGTATATAAATTCATAGACAAAACTAGGGCTGTCCACGGACCACCCGATTCACTTTGGGTCCCGATTTGCCACTTCCGAATCGGGCCCAATTCGCTTCGGGTCGATTTGGACCTGCCCTAATTCACTTCAGATCCGAATCTGAAGTGAGATTCGAACATCCAAATCGAGATTCGGATGACTCATTTTCTCCATAGACTTGCACTGGGAGAAATAAACGCGTATAAACTTTTCATTTTTAAAGATAGAAACATAAACGTTGGGGACCTTGCAGATGGCCTGGAGCTACTCATGTGTGACAAATTTCAGAAACATAGGTGCAGGTGTTTACTCGGAAGGAATTTTTTAAAATGTGATTTTTCAAGAGAACAGTTAAAGCAGCCACTCAAAGCCAGGAGCCATTGGTGTGTGTATTCAGAAAGTAAAAATTCCTTGCGTGTAAACACCTGCACCTCTGTGTCTGAAATTTGCCACACATGAGTAGCTCCAGGCCATCTGCAATGGGCCCAAGTTTCATGCTTCTATCTTTAAAAATAAAAAAGTTATAGGTGTTTCTTTCCCCCAATGCAACCCTATCGGGAAAAACACTTAAAATGGCATCCAAATCGCTGAATTAATCCGAATTCATTTGGACCAAACTGATTTGGTTTGGATCAATTCGGACCCCCCCTGATCTGCTTTGGATCTGTTTTAAGGAGGTCCAAATCACCCCAATTCGCTTCGGATTTGGGATTCGGATCTGAAGCGATGCACAGCCCTAGACAAAACCACAAGTTATACATGCATCACACTGTCACAAAGCTGAGAAATTAGAAGACCAATAAAGAAAAGGGCCAAACTTGAGAAATAATCTGCATTTAGTAAAACTACATACTTTGCACAATCCATGCCAGAGTTAACGTGGCTTCAGTGCAAAAAATGATGCCAAGAAAATTATTACGAAAAATCCATAAACTGTTATGAAATTCCATGCTTCCAGAGCTTGCCATGGAATTTGCATTCTTTAGTATGAATTTATTTACATAATTTTCAAGGCGGTTATGGGAATCTGCTTTCATGGGTTTGCGAATGACAGAGGGGAAAACTACATACAATGCACAGAGCTCTCATGACAGAGATTAAATTACATCTCAACATCCCTAGTTGTCAGTTCAGCGTTGATCATAGCACAACGGCAGCGTTGATCATGTAGAAAGCTCGGTTCTTTAAAGATCTGAGGGAGCCAGTCTGGGGAAGCTTCCACTTAGCTCAGTGTTAGAACAGTTGCTTGGCATTCAGAAGGCCACAAGCGTGATCCCTGGAGTCCCCAGGTAAGGCTGGAAAAACACCTGCCTGGATCCCTGGCGAGGTGCTGCCCATCAATATCAGCAATACTGGCCTGGATGGGATGATGGTCTGACTTCGTAGAAGCAGCTTGCTATGTTCTTGCTTTGGATGGCTGTTGACAGAGTAGTTGCTGGCTGGGGATGTTGGGAGATGTAGTCCATCTGGAGGGAACCAGGTTGGGGAAGGATGGATTAGATGACACTGGGCTTGTTGGACCAAAGTGGTCAAACTGAGAGGAAGGCAGCTTGCCGTGTTCAACAGCATGGTGAAGCAAGGTGGCTTGCAGTTGGCAGGGCTGACCCTGTGCTCCCTCTGAGTGGATCAAAGACGCCCTTTAGCTCTAGTCCATTCACCAGAGGTGGCTTCATGAGTGAAAAGAACCTAGGAAAGAAGCCATGGGCTGCTTGCATGGTCACAGAAGAGGGCATTGTCTGTATGTCACACACAATGTGGTTTCCCTGCAAGATTGCTATTCCTCCCTGGCTGGTGTGAGTAAGTACACCGTTGCTGGCAGATGAGTAAAGGGGAGAGGTGGCTGAGGGGACATGGCTCCCTTTCTCATGGGCTCCCACAACCTCCACCTAGATCTGCCCTGTGGAGATCTCGACTGCACCGCTCTCATAGAACCAGAGACCTGGAAGGGACCCACATGCCAAAGCAGGAGTTCCCATCCCAGTGCAGATCACAACGTGGCAGAAGTCGAAGGTGGCGCCTGACAATCACGTCTTTGTAGAAGACTCAAGCCAACATATAGTAGCCCAGAAGGAGGCAAGATAGTGCCTCCCAGATGTCTTCGGTGGCAATTGCCATAATCCCCGACAATTGGCCATACTAAGTGGGGGTTATGGGAATTTTAGTCCAAAACATCTGGAGGGTACCCTCCCCCCCACTGTACCTTTTGCCCCGGCTTCTTCGGTGGGAACAGGGAAGGCAATCATATGGAGGGGGAAAACCATTTTCTAATTCCAGAAGATATTGTTTTTATTAACTCTTGCATGGAAATATATATATATATATATATATATTACATCTCACCTTTCTTTGTTTCTCTGCAAAGCTGACATGGGTGAGCAATGAGGATAACAAACACACCTCTGTAGGGAGATCATTCATTCCATTATTTTGGTGCCACCATCAAAAAGCCCCCTTCTCCTCTCTCACTCCCACTAACCAACCAACCAACCAAGGTATCTCTGCTCTCATCCTCAAAAATTGAGCCTTTCCCAAAGCCAGCCAGTGAGCTCTGCAGCCAAGCAGGACATTTGACACCAGGTCTCCCTGCTTCAAAATCAGCATGCTGTCTGCAATGGTACCCCATACTGGCTCTTCACTCATCTAGAAGGGTTGATGGTGCTGTTTTATGCTCAGAGATGATGGTGGGTTTTTTTAAGGCCTGGGCCGATACTGCCGTTATGCCTTCATCCTAGTTGTGGAGCCTGTAGGTTTTGTAAATACTGTATTTCTTCGAATCTAAGACGCCATCGATTGTAAGATGCACCTAAATTTCAGGGCCACCATCAGGGAAAAAGCTTTGTGTCGATTCTAAGACGCACCTTAATTTCAGCACCCCTTCCCCCTCCCCCCTCCCTTCTCCCCTCCATCACCCATCCTTGCCGCTGCCGCCTCTGCTCTGCACCGCCGCCAACTCTCGCCTTGGCCTGGCAAGGTGTCGTTCCCAGTCGCGAGGCAAGCGTTGCCAGCGGCGCGGAGCAGCAGAAGCAGCAGCAGTGAGTATGGACGATGGAGGGGAAGGGGGAGGGTTAGGGCCCTGCAAGTCCCCCTCCCCTCTCCCCCTCCCTTCTTACCTTGATCGCTGCCGCCTCGGCCTGGTTCCCAGTAATGACGCCTTGCCAGGCCGAGGGGAGTATTGCCATCGCCCGTCCTCGCTGCCGCTGCTGCCATTCTGCACCATTCTGCACTGGCAACGCTCCCCTTGGCCTGGCAAGGCGTTGTTACTGAGAACCCAGTAACGACGCCTTGCCAGGCCGAGGTGAGTGCTGGCGGCGGTGTGGAGCAGCAGCGTCAGCAGCGAGGACGGTGACGGTGATGGAGGTGAGGGGGGAGAAGGAGGGTTAGGCCCCGCAAGTCCCCCTCCCCCCTCGCAAGTCCCCCTCCCCCTTCGCAAGTCCCCCTCCCCCTTTGCAAGTCCCCCTCATCCCTTGCAAGTCCCCCTTCTCCCTTGCAAATTCCCCCTCCCCTCTCTCAAGTCCCCCTCCTCTCTCGCACGTCTCTCTCCCCCCTCGCCTTGATCGCTGTCTGCCTGGGCCTGGGAAGGCTTCAGTACTGGGAAAGAGGCCGAAATCTCAGGAAATCTCGGGAGATCTGGGCCTCCTTCCAGTACTGAAGCCTTCCCTGGCCCAGGCAGCAGCGATCACAGTGAGTGGGGAGGGGGACTTGTAAGGGGGGAGGGGGGACTTGCGGGGCCCTTCCCTCCCTCCTCACCTCCATCGCCATTGCCGGTCGTTGTCGGCCCCCAGCGTCCCCGCAAGGGTGAGTTGCTCAGGTGGGGCTGCCGCTGCGGACGGGACCTGCGGCTGGATCTCCTCCTCCTGCTGCTGCTGCTGCTCGTGGGCTCCCTGGAGGTGCCTGAGGAGCCACAGCAGCAGGAGGAGGAGGAGGAGGAGGAGGAGGAGGAGGAGGAGGAGGAGGAGATCCAGCCACAGGCCCCGTCCGTTCCTTGTTTCCCACCGCTGCGTGGAACAAGGGTGGGGGAGAGAGAGAAGGGCAGGCAGTGGCAGCGGGGGACCCGGTAGGTCCGGGCTGGTTTTTTATTTGAAGGGTGGCTTGATGGTGGGGTTTGTTTCGGTGGTGGGGGGTGTTTTAGGGCTGGAGGAGAGCGTGACCGGTCACTCTAGGAGTCACCGGGGGGGGGGGGCATGCAGAGCTGCCTTCTGCAAAAGCAAGAGAAATCCCGCGATTCTAAGTCGCCGTCGATTCTAAGCCGCACCCTATTTTTACAGATGTAAACATGGGAGAAAAAGTGCGGCTTAGAATCGCTGAAATACCGTAGATGTTTACATAGAAACCAGAAGATCTCCACAGCTCTCTCTTCTCTGTGAAAGCTCCTACCCGGTGCTCGAGGAACGGGAAGCGTGAATCAATATTTTCTTGGCTGGCACTTCTCCTTACCTGCGTAGCGACATTCTACCACTTCTGGACCACAAAGTTCTCATTGGCTATTCGATGGCTGTAATGGGGGGATTTTGTGCTGGGAGATGTTTAGCTAATGAAAAGTGAGACCAGCTTTGTTTCCAGGTTGCTAATGGGAAGTTTCTTCTCCGTGACTCCTGTGAACTGACGGAACTGGAAGTAGCAAAGAGTGAAGGCAGAAGTGCCCATTAGCTGCCACAGAGTGTAGGCTATTGTTGCTGTTTGCCTTTTCAACATGGGTCACCCTTTGTGTTTAGGTGTTGCTGTTTTTCTTTATTGAAAGATAGGGATTTCCAGGTGTACACTTAATGGGAAAGAACCCTGGTGGTTTGACACAGCTTTTATTAACCAAGTCAGAAGCCAGGCAAATGGTTCAGATTGAACTGAATCTTTTAAAGGAATATTATAGGTCATTGCATTGGGGTGGAGAAAATATACATTACAAATGAACTTTCTTTTCTCTTGTTACATATTATTATTATTATTATTATTATTACTGCATTTATATCCCACCTTTGTTCATCTAGCAAGGAACCCAAGTAGAGATGTAAAATTTCCAGAAATTTTGAAGCCATGAAAAAAAAACCTGTTCTTTCCCCAGGTTTTTTAAAAAAAAAAAAAAACTGAAAAAAATGCAATATTAGCACTTTTTATGGATTGAAAGTCACTTTAGGAACATAATATGTAGTTATGTACAAGTTGGTTTGGCATAAAATTATCACATTTAGTATATTAATGTATAGTGCATTCAAGCAATTATTACAAATTGATTTTTTTTAAAAAAAAAACAACACACACTTTTTTAAAAAACAACAACAACAACAAATGGAGCTACAAGCTCCTGAACTGTAAGGAAGCTCTTTGGTTTTGCCAGTTTATGAGGAGCGGGCAAATAAAAATAAAATAAAAACCACTAACATTAGTAACAAGGAAAATTATTTATGTCTCTGATAGTCCTCCACAGTGTCAAGCAGACATAAAGCGCCCATTCCCATAAAAAGAACTGGGAAAAAAGGGGGACCAAGATTCAATGAATATGCATGAAATTTAATCATTTCCATTTTTTCCTTATAGCATCCCTGTGAGGTAGGTTAGGCTACGAGTCAGTGACTGGCTCAAAGTTACTCGGTGAGCTTCACGGGCGGGGTGGTGGTGTCTGGCACCTGGGTCTCCCCAATCCCAGTCCAACTCTCTAACCACAACACCACGCTGCCTCTCCGGTTGCGTATTTACCCAGAGCTTATATTGCACTGAGGCTCCAAGGCTCTGACCCAGAACGTATGAAAAAGAAAAAGGCGTTGCAGCAGAGAGACATGTGAAATCTCGGGTTAGGAGCTATGGTGGCCTAGGACCCACCTGCTCCCTGTGATTTCAACAGCAACCCGACAGATGTCTCTAGAAGTTCCCGTGGTGGTCAGGAAAGTGATAGCTCAGACCTGTCATTTGCCCACAGCACTAGGTATTATTCGCATCCATACTGCCTTTGAACATGGCGGTATTACTTCACTAACCCCCATTGCTGGCGTACGCTGCCCCTGTTGAGAAGGTGACATGCACACATATACACGGTGTCCACTGCATGCATGGAGGGAGGGTGGGATTGTGCCCCTAGCCATGCCCCCTCTGTGCCGATGTGCCCTCCTCCCACACATCCCGGCAACCACGCAGCCAGTGGCAGCCTGAAAGGCTCCCTCCCAGTGCATGGGTAAACATGCACAGGGCTCCTCCACATGAGCAGGAACCATAATTGGCAAGGATTCCTTTTCACATGGAGGAGCCCTACCGATGTACGTCCATGTGCATGCGGGGGCCCCTTCAGACCACCCCGGATCATGTGGCTGCCAGGTGATGTGTGGTCAGCAGGCACGATCCCACTGCCGTGTTCAGTGAAGTCCCACTGTAGGAGCGTCTGCTCAACACAGCTGTGATGGACTACCAATCTGCATTGGGCTGAGAATCCTCCTACGCAAAAGCCATCCTACACGACCAGATGTTATTGGGCTGCATCCTTCTCACCATGTGCAGAGAATTTCAGTCCAACAAGAGCTGAGCACATTCAGGATTTTCTCCCCCTAAACATGCTCATCTTGGCCACTGCAAACAGAGTGCTGGATGAGATGGACCCTTGGTCTGATCCAGAATCAGGGCTCTTCTGATGTTCTGTGTTCTGGGCCTTGGCTGCCTTTGGGTTTGGCCACGGAGTCTCTTCCTTCTTTTCTTGGCAAACAAATTTATCTCCAGCAACTTTCCTCCTCCTACCGAACCCAACAGAAGGAGTTGCTTTATATTGAGTGAGACCCTTGGTCCACCTAGCCCAGCATTGCCCACCCTGGCTGTCAGCAACTCTCCAAGGCCTCTAGCAGAGAGGTCTCCCGTATCTCCTGCTCCCTGATATCATCTAACGTGGGATTGCCAGGAATTGAACCATGGACCTTCTGTGTGTCAAACAAGCATGTGCTCAGTCTTCCCTGCTAGATGCCCTCAGTGCAAGACAGTTGCCCAGATTTGCTTTTGAAATGTAGACTTGGGCTTACAACAGACTCATTCAGCCACTGGGCTTGGGGATGATTTCTTTTGATAGATAGATAGATAGATAGAGTGACGCCAGAGACCTGTGAGGCTGATTGATGGGTAGTAAAATGTGTTATGGTGGGCCAAGAAGGCACATTATCCACAAAAGTGACTTAAACTACAACAAGGTGACCAGATCGCCAGGGGTTTCCCGGTCCTAACCGGGAAAACTGGGGCGATTCAGGCCGACCGGGCCCTGGGGGCAAACCTCCAGGGAAACGGTCGGCTGGATCTGGAGCGCTCCCCCTCCTCCCTGTTCAAAGCACTGCCGCGCCAAGCCCCTCACAGGCGACACTCACCTGGGCTCATGTCACTCGCTCGCTTGCTGGCGCCGCCGCCGCCGCTGCCCCTCATCGCCTCGCAGGAGTAAGTGAGGGCGCCCAGCTCAGGTGTCCCATCGTCCCCCCCCCCCAAACCAGCCCTGGAGCTGGCGCGCTTGGGGCGGCGCTGAGGAAACTTCACCCTGGGCGGGTGAGGCAGACTGTCGCCCCTCCTTGGCACACTTCCTCCAGCCCTTCCCCCGGGCGATCCGGGGCTTCTTCTAGGCCAGAGCGACGGCGCAGGACTAAAAACTGGAGGACGTGCCATCGCTCTGGCCTAGAAGAAGCCCCGGATCGCCCGGGGGAGGGGCTGGAGGAAGTGTGCTGAGGAGGGGCGACAGTCTGCCTCGCCCGCCCAGAGGGAAGTTTCCTCGGCGCCGCCCCAAGCGCGCCGGCTCCAGGGCTGGTTTGGGGGGGGGGACGATGGGACACCTGAGCTGGGCGCCCTCACTTCCTCCTGCGAGGCAACGCGGAGCAGCAGCAGCAGCGGCGTGAGCAAGCAAACGAGCGACATGAGCCCAGGTGAGTGTCACCTGCGAGGGGCTTGGCATCCGGTGCTTTGAACAGGGAGGAGGGGGTGCGAGCGAGCACTGAGGTGGAAGCTTTTTGCTCCTTGGGCAGCCTGATGCCCCTCTGTAAAAGATGGTGTAGGGCTCCAGATACCATCATCCCCAAGGATGATGGGGGTTGTAGTCCAACACCAACTGGGGAGGTTTGGGCATGTTGCTGGGGACGATGGGACTTGAAGTCCCAACACAATCTCGTGGGCGCTGCACGCCCCCCTTTGGGTGGCCATTTTGGACCTGGATTTTGGTTTCCAAAATCTGGTCACCCTAAACTACAAGTACCGTCAAATTGCAAACAAAGCGACCATCACGACTCTTTCCAGAAGCCTGCCCAAACTTGCATGGAGTCTGTCAACACACTTGTAATCCAATTTGCTCTGTCTCCCAGGTCTGCTCTTTAATATAGTTGACACCACAAGCTTTGCATGGTCAAATACATAAACAACTGCAGCAAACACAAAGCTAAGCATTCCCGGGTCTCTTGTGTGAGCTTAAGGTGGTGGTGGGGGAACCTTCGGTAACTATTCTAGCAGTGGCACAGAGCTGAAAGGCCCCATTTGATGCTATTCATGTCCAACTAAATGTGTGTTTGCAAGATAGGAACGTTTTGATGGATTAGAGGAGCACTTGGGGTTGAACAGGGCCAAGGGCAAAGCTTCACACAGAGAATGCAAATAGGTTTTAGCTAGGCACTTGCAACTTAATTTGTATATTTGGAATGCAATTTATTGGAGAAGGGGACGGAGCGGTCTCTTGGCAAGTCAGACTGCTATGGAGCTGCTTCAAAAGATTTTCTGGAGTGGAGGAGTCTCCAGAGGTTGGAGATATCTGGTTTGATACTTGGATGGTCCATTTCAGAGGGCTTTTTTGGTTGATATTGTGGGTCTTAGGAAGGTGCCTTGCACCAATCAGACAACTAGTCCATCTAGTTCAAAACTGTCTACGCTGTGGGCTGGCAGGCGGCAGACTGTAACCTAGAGGCTGTCTGTACGTCTCCTAAGCTCCGCAGTGGCTGCACAGTGGCACCAGGTTCGTTATATGATGCAGCCGCCAACTCGTCAAAGCTGTGCTGTAAAAGTCTGGAACTTCACCTGACTTTTTTCTTCAAAGTGAGGTCACCATGGCGCTTCCTCCATGTGACCTTGCTCTGGGTTGAGCTGGGGGTGGATGGCAACCTCCGATTGGTTGCCAGAAGCTGGGCAGAGGGCAGGGTTGTGCTTATTAAATTCTCTGATTCTGCATTAATTCACTCCAATATATATCTGAAACTGCACATTTGTGGAGGGAGCTTTTATCCTTTACTTTGCTGTCGAGCAGCTGTGTATCTCTATCAAAACAGAGATCCGCTGCATTCCATGACCCTTTGCTCTCATGGGGCGATATTGGGGTGGGGGCGCTCTCAGAGGGAACGCAGCAGATCTCTATTTTTATAAACTGGAGATGCACAGCTGTGCATCAGCAAAGTAAAGGAGAAGAGTTCCTCCACAAATGCGCAGATTCTTCCTTCAGATCCTGCCCTGGATAACTTGGAATTTTTGCTTCTTGTCAGAACAGTGGGCGTAATGGGGGGAGACGGTGGCAGCTATTACTTCCGCCCCGCCCCACTCCACCCTCCCACCAGGAAGTATGTTTTTTTCGGATTTTAGGGACAGCCAGCTCTGCCAAATAACACTGAAGGGGCGGAGCCAATTTCATCATACTGCGGAGAATAAGAGCAATGTGCTTCCCTCCCGTGCTCACCAAGATGAAGCCCTACTGGTAGATCTCTGGATGATCTGCAGTAAAATCTACAATTTTGTAAGCAGTTTTCCAAATATTATGCATTTTAAATACTTTCCCCCTCAAGTGTGTGTGTGTGTATGTGTTGATTGGAGAACTCCATTACAAAATGTAGAAGAGCGCGAATTTCAAAAGATAACTGAGCCCCAATTCATGTATTGGTTTGAAAGTGTGAATTCTGCTATGTTTGCATTAAAATGCGAACTAAATTCCCCCCCCCCCCCATCCCGAATATAGAGGTCTCATAAACATGCCCACAGTTCTGTGCATGTTTGGCTGCCTGGCCGTGGGTTTGGGAAATAGAAAGACCTCTAACAGATTGTGCTGGGAATATGACAGTACAGAAGATTCATCAACTCAAACCAATCACTTCTTGCTGGATCTGGGAGATACTGTCATGCACCAAACTCTGTTCCAAGCAAGTTCCCTGTCGAAGACATATTCATTTATTCTAGACTTCCCCTTATTAAGTTTTATCAGACTGGACTGCTTTGTAACTGCAAATGTGTTGTCGTGGGGCGAGGCAGGGCGGAAGCTTTCTCCTTTTCTCCTTACGTGAGTTAAACAACAGTCCAGTCATGTGCCTGACATCACGGAGCTCCTGTTGCTGATTTGGGATAAAGATTCCTTTTCTTTCTGATAGTAGTATGGGCAGGGTAAGGGTACGGAATACAAAGGGCGAGGGTGGGCACCCTCTTTTCTTGCCAGCTCTGCAAGTGCACTGCAGGTTCCCCCAAATGAACGCAACGGTAGTCTTTCCCATCTTTGTATTTCATACCTATTTCTATGCTAAATAACACATGGAGCCGAATCTGATCCTCTTGTACAGAATCTTAATGTATTCTTTCTTCTTTGCTTTTTGATTAGAAAAAAAAATGAAATCTGATGGGAAGAGTGGGCAGAGAAAGGGAACCAGGCTTCATTTGGTAGTACTGCGCATACTCAATAACATATGTTAAAGAGATCTGATGTGACAAGAGGAACTGAGGTTACTGTGACACTGGATTGACCCGTGGTATAGTTGGCAAGGCCAGGTGCATGTCGGAGCTTCATCAGGTTGTACGTCATTTAAAAAAAGAGGGGGCTTTGAACTGGGAGATGAGTATCACGGAACTATTGCATGACTTTGGATCGTGTCCCCAGAGAAGCCAGGGTGATGAGTGGACTGACTAAGGCTTCTTGAAAGATGTAATGCAAGTGTGCAGAACCCAGTGGAGGCTGGTGGCTCCAAGGTCAGTGGGGCGGTGAATCCGCTTCGGGTTTCATTGAGAACCAGTCAGAACTCTAGTGGTGCTATCCAAGGTGTTACTCATTGGATCCACCATCCCACTGCCATCAGAGCCAACAGCATCCACTGGCTGCACCTCAGGCCCATGGGGCAAATCCAGCCTGCCTGGAGTCCTAATCTGGCTTTCTGGAGCGACCCATATGTCTACCTCCTTTCCCCATCCACTGATCCACCACTGGAATGCAGCCTCCAAGAGACCCTCAAGAATGGCATTCGGCCCCGGGGCTGAAGAAGATATATAATGGCTCAGTCAAGCCCATGGCCAGTTCTGCAAGGTGTGTGTGATTTCTCATACCCCTGAACATCAGAGCTTTTGGAACTCCCTAGTTCAGGATCGGGGAAGAGCCTTCACTTCAGAGAGGTTCTCAGTAGGGATGTGCATGGCCGAAATTATCGTATCGTCATCGGAAATTCTGATATAATTTTTTTTTGGGGTCCGAACATATCGGGGGGTACCCGGATTTGATCGGATCTGATATCCGATAAATATCGGAAGTTCCAATATGATAACGGTGTTTTCCCCATAGGTTTGCATTGGGGGAAAGAAAGCTTTCCCCCAATGCAAGTCTTTGGTGAAAAACACTGGCCCTCCCTCCCTCCCCCACACTCACGCTCCCTCCCCCCACTCGTGCTCCTTACCTGTCGCTGCCGCCACTGCTGCCACCCCGTACTACTGTTAAACAGGTTTTCCGGACTGGTTGTCAGTACAGAGAAGCGCCGAGTGATGTCGTCATCACTCGGTGCAGCTCTGTACTGACAAACAGTCCAGAAAGCCTTTTTAGCAGTAGTATGGGGCAGCGGGGAAGGCCGCAGATAAGGAGCACGAGGGAGGGGTCCCCCTTATCTGGGCCTTCCCTGCTGCCGTCATCACCCGGTGCATCGTCGTTCTACTGAGAACTAGGCCGCACAGCCTAGTTCTCAGAAATCCGGAGCAGCGGACTGCAGTGGACGGCAGCAGGGAAGGCCGCAGGTAAGGAGCGCGAGCGGGAGGGGGAGGGAGGGCCGGCCCTAAAATGGCGGTCTGAATATCTGATATGTCCGATAGTTATTGGATATATGGATTTCAGATCCGATAAGATAGGGCCTCCAGGAATATGTATCGTTATTGTTAATCGGATGTCCGATAACGACCTTATCGGTTCATTATCAGACATCAGAATGATATGATACACATCCCTAGTTCTCAGCATTCCACGCCCTCCACTTCTGCCACCCTGCCAGCCAAGAGGATGGCAAGAGCTGTGCCTAACATCACACAGGAGCTGGGATTTGGGATGAGAGAGAGAGAGAGAGAGAGAGATTTTCAGTGTTAAGAAAAGGAAAGTTACTGTGCCTTGTGCAACAAGAAGACATTTAGAGCTTCCAAGATGAAAAGCAGCAGCTCCTTGGTTTTTAGAATCGTGCCCAGCAGAGCGTTCCAGAGACTGGAGACTTTGATATGTGACTGTGCAAACCATTTGTTGTTGTTAGGCCTAATTAAAGAATACCAATTAGTTGATTGATCGATTCAATTAAACCTGCATAAACATGCATATCAATAAACTCGCATTTCAGAAGGTAGCAGCATTCTCTTGTTTTCGAATAATGGGCCACGCTCCTGTCTCAACCATGGGCGCCATCTTAAGTCAGGGGTGGGGAACCCATGGCCTTCCAGGTGTCGCTAGGCCACAATGCACGTGATCCTGACAACTTACAAATGCAGAGGGAATCAAAGCCAGGGAACACTGAGTGTGGATGTGGGAGTTATATGTTTGTTATGCTGTTAACATGTGTGTTTGGGGGGGGAGGGGAATTGGCCTGTTGTCAGCTATGGATGTCCGTAAGATCTGCCCCGGTGTGCGTCACTGAGCTTCCGACAAATGTGTAAAATGTTTGTTATGAGGTTAAAAACGATGTCCTGACACAGAGTCCGTGAGCACGTCTGTCGCCTTTGCCATTTGTAGCGCTTGTGCCATGTTCCGTCAGCCACGAGTACGTCAGTATCTTGGTCCAGGCAAATGAATGTTCAGCCTTGTCCTAATTTCACCCAGGCGAATTCCTCTTGGGAAACGCTGTGCAGGCTGCAGCCAAACAAATAAGAAGGCTCAGAAACGGAAAAATCTCTGTTAGGCTGTGGAGTGCGTGACAAGGCAGCCGGAATTGGCATTTCAATATTTGTCTTTGAGAGTTTACATTTAGCCTGAGTATTTACTTAATAAAATGTCTCGCCATTGTCTTTCTCCTTGTGGGCATTTTCCATTATGAGGCAAAATTCCATTATGGATGCAGCCAGGAATTATATACATAGCATCAGTAGGCACAAAGGTTATGCAGCGATAGCATCTCTGCAGCCCACGGCATCGCCTGCTGCAAAAGGCAGCCCAGTGCAGTAGACTCTCATTGATTGGAGTGCCTCCCCCGCAACACGCAAACACACACACACATACACACACACACGCATGCACACAAACTTTATTCATTTCTCACACTAGCTGTCATCTGGGCTGGGATGCAAAAATCGCCGCCAGGCGCTCTGTGAGTTATTTCCAGTTGTTAATTTTATGTTGCATCAGGCCATCCTTTGTCTCGAATGAGCACATTTCCAAAAGGATGTATGGAATGCCCAGCCCCACCTTGTCCAAAGGTTAAGTGAGGGCAGGCAGGGTGTCATAGTGGTTATTTCTCCTCATTGGCCCTGTGCCTGTAGCCTAACAATCAAGCACACTGTTCAGCCGCTGCAGCAAGTTTCTCAAGTGTAGAATTCAGATCCCACCAAAGTCATGGGAGAAGTTATTACTTAGAGTATGGCTAGCTCACCAAAGCTCACCCCTTCCTCCATGTGCCGTGACAATGTATTTTATGGCAATCTCTCTGAGAGACTTTGGTGACTCACGTTGTGCTTGCCTCATTTCTAGCCTTGAAGAAAGGTCGGTTTTGGATCACACCTGACCCTTATCATAAAGACGACAACATCCAGATTGGAAGGGAGGTCAAGATCTCTTGCCAGGTGGAGGCGGTTCCTTCTGAAGAGCTCACGTTCAGTTGGTTTAAAAATGGCCGGCCGCTTCGCAGCTCCGAGAGGATGGTTATTACCCAAACGGACCCCGACGTCTCTCCAGGAACCACCAACCTGGACATCATTGATCTGAAATTCACTGACTTTGGGACGTACACATGCGTCGCATCTCTGAAGGGGGGTGGCATATCGGATATCAGCATCGATGTCAACATTTCCAGCAGCACAGGTGAGGGGCTTCCGTAACTCCTTGGGCATCTGCTTTGGTAATAAAAGATACATATATTCGAATGGGGGAGTGGGCCAGAGATGACATGGCGATCCAGGTAGGAGGGATGTATAAGAGAGAAAGCGAATGATTGTTATGAAGCCCCACTGCCATAAGGGCACTGCTTACATTGATTCCACTATCTATAGGGTGAGATTCAGAGAGTACACCTGGTTGACTGTACCGTACCCCCTCTTG
Source organism: Anniella stebbinsi (assembly GCA_029215795.1). Lineage (NCBI taxonomy): Eukaryota > Metazoa > Chordata > Lepidosauria > Squamata > Anniellidae > Anniella > Anniella stebbinsi. Next base: position 371,411,100 of record JARDYH010000001.1, read on the forward strand.
TAATTGTATTGTGGGTGGCACAAGGTACTATGTTGTTTTACATCTCTATGAAGCACTGGGGAAACCGTTAGGAATTTGGGGCAAGGTGTCACCATTATGCTGATGACACTGTGTTTCTTCTAATTCAGATGTGATGACCTAGACTAGTGCATGACATGCACATGACCTAGACTAGTGCTTCAGTGGGCTGAATGAGGGCCAGTCATCTGAAGCTGAATCCCAGTAATACGGGGACAGTGGATGAGTGGTTCCCAGGTCCTGGAATTAGGGAGTTTACCTGTTCTGTATGAGGTTGCACACCTCTTGAAGGAACAGATATGCAGTCTGGGGATTCTCTTGGTTTCATCGTTGTCATTGGAGCATGACGTTTAGAGACCACATTTTATCAACTTCAGCTGGCACATCAGCCGTACCCCTTCCTGGACTGGGATAGCTTAGCTGTGGTGATCCATGCATTCGTAACCTCAAGACTGGACTACTGTAATGTACTTTATGTGGGGCTGCCTTTGGTTGGTTTGGAAGCTGCAACTAATGTAAAATATTGCAACAAGGCTGTTGATTGGGATGAGCAAACAAGTCACATTCGCTTTCACCAAGATTCTCCAAAAACCAGCTCACTGCTCATCTCCCCAAAATTTGCATTCACATTTGCAATCATTGTTGATTTTGTACAAATGGGAAAATTGCACGAAACGAACAGCTATCAAATATGCAAGTTGCACAAACAATTCCCAAATTGGCACAAATTTTCCCCATAAAACTAAAGCACGGGTGATTTAAAATGTCTTCATTTTGAGAAAGTTGTGCCTTTTTCAAGCACGTTCTCAGAATGCTAAGATACTTTATTGTTGACGCCCAACGCGTTTCGGCCTGTGTTGTTTTTTTAAGGCTTTCTTCAGGGGGTTGGTAAGAGATGTCTGCAGAAATACCCTTAGCAGGATGATTGTCTCCTACAATATTCACTGGCGACTGAGGAAATGCAATCATTCCAGGCCCCTCTTTTTATTATTCTAAATCATCTTTTCTCATGGTTGCATCATTTCTTCTTTTTTCTTTTCTTTTCTTTGCCAGGTGTTTACATGTGGAAATGATAAGTACAAGGTCATTAGAGGCCTTCAAGAGGCAGCTGGACAACCATCTGTCAGGGATGCTTTAAGGTGGATTCCTGCATGGAGCAGGGGGTTAGACTCGATGGCCTTAGAGGCCCCTTCCAACTCTACTATTCTATGATTCTATGATTCTTTTGCAGATTTAAAGTTTTGGGCACTCAAAAAATTTGAAAGACAGTATAACACATTGTTATTAAGAAAGGAAATAGAGTGGATCCTAAAGTTTAAAACTCTAAACCCCAGTGGTTGAAACTCAGATCTCGAATTTTTGACACTCTTTGACTCAGTAATTACTAGGGATGTGCACTGGATCAGATCCGATCCACGATCCAAATCTGATCCAGGGGGAAATCGGATAAATTATCCGATTTCCCCCTGGATCAGATTCGGATCGTGGATCGGATCCGATTTCCGATCTCACCGCTGGATCGGCCAATCCAATCTGAACCGATCCGAAAAGGTTCCGATCCGGTTCGGATGGATCGGCGGATCGGCGGGCGCCCACTGGCGCCCGCCGCCGCTTCCATTGGCGGGCGCCAGCGGGCGGCCGCCGATGGTTAGTGGACAGCGGGGGGGAGCTTCCCTAGCGGGGCTGTCCGCAGCGCACTTACCTTCCAGGGACGTCCGCTCCCGTCTGGCGCTGGCTGCTACTGGGAGTGGGCTTTGCGGCCTGCTCCAAGGGTGGCGCGCCCGGCGCGCCACCCTGGAGCAGGCCGCAAAGCCCGCTCGCAGTAGCAGCCGGCACCGGACGAGAGCGGACGTCCCTGGAAGGTAAGCAGGGGGAGGGGGGAGGGGAGGAGGGGGGCGCACGGCATGCTTACCTTCCGAACCGAACTGATCCGAAAAGGTTCCGATCCGGTTCAGATTGATCGGCGGATCGGCGGGCGCCCACTGGTGCCCGCCGCCACTTCCATTGGCAGGATCGGACTCGATCCGGTCCGGGGGGCCTCCGATTTTGTCCGATCCAATCCATGACAAAATTGGAGGTCCTGATCCGGGTCCCGATCCGATCCGGGGGGTCCGTGCACACCCCTAGTAATTACCTGCAGTGACTCCCACATAACAGGAATAACGATAGCAATAATGACGTATTGTGGAAATGTACTTATCATTTCCACATGGAAACACCTGGCAAAGCATAAAACATGTCAACAAAAATGATGCAACCATGAGAAAAGATGATTTAGAATAATAAAAAGAGGGCCCTGGAATGATTGCATTTCCTCAGTCGCCAGTGAATATCATAGGAGACTCTCATCCTGCTAAGAGTTTTCTGCAGACATCTCTTACCAACCCCCTGAAGAAGGCCTTTAAAAACAACATAGGCCAAAATGTGTTGGGTTTGGAAATAAAGTATCTTAGCGTTCTGAGAACCTACTTCTCTTCCTTTTTTTACCCTGAGTGGATGCTCTCCTCCTTTTGGTTTTTCATTTTTCAAGCACACATTTTGAAAAAAATGAAGGCAAATTTGCTAATATTTGCAGAGAAAATTACATCCCCTGATTGGGCCATGTGGTCGTTGTTTACTTCCTCTTTCCCCTCCAGGAAGAAAGAGGAAGTAATGAGGGACAAAAGCGGGGATGGAGAAGCGACAGTAGGGAACCACGATATCCCCCCCATCTGATAACTCTCTTTAAATGTCTCTGTGTGTATGCGAATGTAATCAGTGTCACATCGCAGTTTGTGGTTGTGAGGAGAGCTGTTTATTTTTTTTTTGTTTGCTTGTTTGAAAATTCATGCCCCACTTTTCTATATAAAACACATTCAAAGTGGCTTGCTGAAGTAATATATTATAAGACACGTAAAACAAAAGAAAAGACTTCATTACAATAAAAGCAGTCCAAATTGCAATAAAAACAGTTCAAAGTATTAAAATCGTTATCATACAATTAAACCAAGAGCAGAACAATTCAGGATAAAATAAAATAAAAACACACACGCTCCCACACTCCCCACACATACACATCGTATCCCAAGCATGAAAGTACAGAGATCCTGGATTTCTGGTGGCGATTACATATTGAGAGAGATTCCCTAACATTTCCTGATTCCAGTATTATCCCCACTGAAGGCCAAAGAAGGAGGAAGAACGGCATGTTTGCGCTGGGTTACACTTGTCATGGGCAGATCAGCATTCCAAAGATGAGTGTATGCCCCCCCCCCCCGCCCCATGTTTCATTTTACACAATTCGGACTTTTACCGGAGATTACATCCCAATCTGTGTTCGGAAGGTGCGAACTGGATAAATTCTGATCAGAAACACACTGAAACAATTTCTCACATGTCCCTACGTCCAACACATCTGAAGGGCACCAGGTTGGAGAAGGCTGAGCTAAAGGTTCTGGTATTATGTCGTCCCTATACGTGTTTAGAGAATGCCGTGGCTCTTTCCCTTGGGGCCTTTGGCAGTATGATTCACGGTTTGAACATGTGCTTCAATGCTCGATCAAAGCTCCTAGGGCTATGGTGTGGCAGGTCCGGGTCGGCTGCTTTCCTTTCAACTGACCTTTTATCTACAAAGTGCATTTGCTAATTAAATGTCACTCTCTTGCTAGACCATGGGCTCTGGTCCTACTGGTGGAGCGCTCTGTTCTCTGGGCGACTTTGACAGGCACAAAAGCCGCTGACCCTCCCTTCCTTTCCGTTCAAAAGTGTGTATAAAAAAATTATTTAAAAGTTGAGTCTGTTGCCTTAATGACAGAAGTAAATTTCAAGGCTATAATTAATGACTCAGTCAAGACATTGTTAAACGGAAAGCATTATTCAAAGCGATCATTTCTATAACTTTTTTTTAAAAAACCCACCCCTTTTAGTATTACTGTGTATTGTCTGGAAAATGAATTGCCCATTTTAATAGGGAACTAAATTATGTTTTTGTTGCTTCCTTTTATCCACTTCCAGTGCTGTGAGTAACAGATGCAGAGGCAGATGAAGTGCAGGATTTGTTGCTTTTGTTTTTTAATACACATTCTTTATTCTTTTCCATGCAGTATTGTCAACGCCATCTGATTATTATATAAATGAAGTACCGTAGACATTAGGGCTTCTTTCAGTGTTTACTCATGAATCATGATGGATTCATTTTATGTAATGTCTTAATAGCTCCTTTCCTTCTGCTGCCCAAAAGGTAGCTCTATTTGCAAATGTTTCCTCAGACGCAAACACAAATCGACAGGTTAGGAACTAAGAGAAAAGCCTAGGATTGGGGATGGAGAATGAGCCAGGGAGAGATGATGATGAGAGAGATGAACCAGGAGAATGACTTGGAAGCTTCTCAAGGTTTTCCCAAGGAGAAGATCAGTCTTGATGTTTGAGCAGCCCTGAAGGACATCTTGACAACCACAGCAATCTTATATTGCAATGAAAAGCTACCAGAGAGTACTGGGTGGGTTCAAAGTCCTGCTGTCTGCCCACATTAGTCCAAGATGTGACTCAACACACCCAGCCAGAACTCCCATAGCAACGTAAGGTACGCCTTGCCAAATGCCTTCTGTGGTGCCTCTACTGAACGAGGCAAGGCAAGGGGTCACAAGAGAGAAGGCCTTCTCCCATGGTAGCACCCCGTCTACAGAACTCAGGACCCTAGGAGACTTGCCTGGCATTGTTCACTTTTCAACAGTAGGTGAAGGTGTGTATGTGTGTTTTCAAGCATCCCAGGCTTTTGACAACTGAAGAAAGTTTATTACTGAAGATAGCGTTCTTATTCTTCCTGCTGTTTTAACTGATCTTGTATTTGTGTGTGTGTGTGTGTGTATGTGTGTGTGGTTTAAGGCCATGCATTTTTTAGGATTGAGCCTCTTTTGTGATAAACGGCTCAAATAATTTCTGCTGAAGTGCAGTATTTCAGTTTATGAAAGAAAGAAAGAAAGAAAGAAAGAAAGAAAGAAAGAAAGAAAGAGCAGACATGGATAGGCCAAATGTGCCATTGTGAATAGTGATCCGTGAAGGTAGAAGGTTCATGCAGACACTGGTGTTGCAGTATTCTCTTTATGCCAGCAAACAGCAGGTGAGGCAAGATGGTTGATAAATAGCTATTTCTTCATCGAGAGATAGATAGAGGGTGTTCAACCTGTTTAGATGGAGTTGCACCCTGAAGCAGCCGATCCATACCTTGGGGGTTCTCCTGGAGTCGCCTTTGTCACTTGAGGCTCAGGGGCCCTCAGAGGCATGGAGGGCCTTCTGCCCTTTACCTGGACTTGCTGTGAGCACCTTGAAGAAGCATGGATGGCTGTGGTGCTCATGATGTGTCCCTCTAAGGAGCAGGGGGCTCATGCGGTGGATGGGGCTGGATTCACTTTGGTTCAGGATCAATTTGGGCTGAATTGGCACACTTTGGCTTCAAATTCAGATCCAGAGCCAAAACAGTGCATAGCCCTAATTACTACATTGTATGATCTATATATCTACCTACCTATCTATCATCTAGCTATCTAGCTATCTGGCTATCTATATCATACAATGTAGTAATGTTATCTTTAATCTGTAAACTGCCCAGAGAGCTTTGACTATTAGACAGTATAGAAATGTAAGAAATGAAATGAAATGAAATATATCAGCTGGTTAGCTCCTACTGACAACAACCAGCCTCATCCAGACTTAGACTGCATGTCATGTGATTAGTTTCCTCCTGCTCAAGGGCCTCTGGGAATTGGCCTGAAAGCAACAGTAATGTCTACTGCAGGTGTTGTTGATGGAGCATCAGGCATGGACCATTAAGCCTGACCGGGTCACCCATTGGACCAGTCACCCGTCTTCATACGATTGACCTGCCTCACAGGTTTGTTGAGAGGACAGAGTGGAAGTAAAGCTATTAAAGGCATTGAAGCCCTGCAAGGAGGGGGAGGGGGGAAACCAACAGCAGCTTTGGCCACCTTTATCTTCTTTGTGCACCAAAAAGTGCTGCAGAAGTGTTGGCTTTTACAAGAATATCTGATCGAGTTTTGGAAAGTTTATTTTGTCATTGTTTATCTGATTATCCACATCACAGTTCTCTGAGCAATGAGATTTCAGTGGTTCTGGTGCTGACTCAGAGTTTGATTCCCTTGGAATGAGGTTACCGGAGACTGACTGGTGTTTTGTAATATCTGCATTTATTTATGAAGATGCAAGTTGAGCATAAGATGGAGGTTCACAACATTAACACCCCAACAGATGTCCCAAAGTTCACGCATCAGAACTCTATGCTATGAGTTTTATTGCTGTGCTGTTTTTATTGTTTTGGGGGGATTTGTTTTGCTTTTTATCTGATTGGTTTTCCTTGACCACCAGATTGATTTTACCTTCTCCTTTTCTGGAGCTGCCTCTGCTGTGAGAGCCTGGTCCAGAGCACTTGAAGGGTTCCGTCCCCCATCCTCTGAGGTCAGCCGTTGAGGTCCTGCTTCCACTATCTGAGTTGGGCAGAGCAAGGCGAGTGTAGAAAGTACTGCCTCTCCCTCTCACTTTTCACAGGAGGTTGAGAAGATAAAGACAGCTCTGCTGGGTCCCACCAAGGATCGGTCTAGTCCAGCATCTGCTATTTCCTTTTTTTTTTTTAATAATATTTTATTTTTCAACATAATACAACATAAAAACAACATAAAATACAATACATAACCTACATACCCCCCATGCACCCCTCCCCACAGGAGACCTTCAATTATTCATTATTCATCTTTCCAAAATTGTAAAGACTCTTTTGAAGGTGTTTGCCCCTTCCCCGTTCTTAATACATATTCCAGAAATGGGCTCCATATATCTCCAAAATCATTCTTACTGGACATTCCCCTCTTTATTTTCATTTTACACGTCAGCTTATCATTAAGTGCTATATCCCATATTTCTTTATACCATTCTTCTATAGTATATATCCCTTGCCCTTTCCAATTTTTAGCAATCATTATTCTAACAGGAGCCAGGAGGTTGTTTATCAGTTCTCTCTTGCTTATATTCTCATTTCCTTTATCCCATATTGCTAGTAGAGCCAGCTTTGGGCTTACTTCCAGTTTACTTCCAATTATTTCACTTATTTCTTTGAACACCCTTTCCCAATTTTTTTGTACATATTCACAGCTCCACCACATATGAAAATAAGTTCCAACCTCCTGACATCCCCTCCAACAATTCTTGGACACAGCATCTGCTATTTCCAACAGTCGCCACCCAGATATTTTCAGATACCCCCTATGCAAGGCAGTAAGGCAGGATCCTTCCCCCACAGTTTGCTCTCCCCAGCTTCTCAACAACATGCTGCTTCCAGTCATGGAGACTCTGTTTGGCTGGCCAGTTCCATAGCCATCAAAACACCCCACAAGTTAGTGTGTGAACAGGAGAGACCTGCTAGGTAGCACCAAAGTTCTTAAGAGCCTGTTCTTAAGATCTTCTGGAGAGGTCCTTTCCAGACCACCACCACCTTCAGAGGCACCTTTGGGGGCAACCCAAGAGAGGGTCTTCTCAGTAGCTGGTCACAGGCTCTGGAACTCCCTGCCATGGGAGGCTCAGTTTGCTCCCTTTTTGCTGCGCATCTGCTGCCTGACGAAAACCTCTTTATGTAGGAAGGCTTTTCACCAGTAAGTGGGTCTGCGGTTTTTAACAGTAACTGTAGCTTTTTCTAGTTATTGCTTTGTTTTTATTGTATTTTAATGCATTGCTTTATTGTTTTAACCAGTTGTAATGGTTTCTGTAAGCCACCTTGAGTGCCATTTTGTTTTGATACAAAGGTGGGGTACAAACAAAATAAAATAAAATAAAGGCCCATCTAGTCCAGCGTGCTGCTGTGAACAACGGGATGCTTTCACACAGCCCACAAGCCGGGCCCGGGTAGCTGTTTCATTACGGCAATTGAGAGCTGACGTTTGATTCCTGCGCTGATTCGTGGAGGAGGACGGTGCACTGAATCTCTTTCAGCCTGAAAGACAAATTCGGTTTTGAAGACGCTCTCAGATGCTACATTCCTCTGCTGGGCGGGGCCAAGGGGGTGGGACCAAAGGGCCAGCATGTTTTAGCTCAATCTCCTTACTCTCTGTCACTAAGCCCTAGCGGAGGCATCTCAGTCTTTTAGAATTGGGGGCGGGGGAACCATGGAAATACAGGGGCACCTCAAGGAATCGTGAGTCAGGGCAAAGGAGGAGCGACCAGGGGAAAGGGACCCCAGGTGTGCTGGAATTGCCTTGCAAGCCTGAGGTTCAGCTCTCCTGGTATAAGATCATAGTGGGAGTTGGGTGGGTCACGGGGTCTTTGGAGGAACCAAACCTGCTTATTGAGGCTTTTTAAAACTTGCATTTGCTTTTATGGTGGAGCTGCAGGAGTAACTCTATACTCTAGGGCGGTTTGGTTTTCCAGCATTATGTCAGTTTAATGCTTGAAAAATCCATTCATTGTAAAATCAAGCGAAGCTGTTCAGTGAGGGGTATTTCTCTTGACACATAGGGTGACCCTATGGAAAGGAGGACAGGGCTCCTGTATCTTTACCATTTGTATTGAAAAAAGCTGCAGGAGTCCTACCCACTTTTGTATCTGGTCATTGTAGTATAGCTCCTGCAGCTTTAACCGTTGTGATGAAGAGGGGATTTCACCAGGTGCTGCATGCATACAAATATCACCTGCTGAAATTCCCTATTCTATACAACTGTCAAAAATACAGGAGCCCGGTCCTCCTTTCCATAGGGTCACCCTACTCTTGTCACATTTCAGATAAAGCCAATGAATCAGGTTGCATCACTTGCAATGGTTGCATTTTATTTTATTTTTGCTTTGATGACTAATGGTTCCTGTTTGTGACCATTTTCAGCCCCCCAGAAGATACCAGAAATGTCTCCTTTTTCATGGTTTAATGAAATTGCAATGTGTGTTCTTAGAGTTACACAGTTTCAAAGCTCCCATTTCAGTCGGTGGAAAGTGGTCAGAGTACAGCTTATTTTGGTGGATTGAAACCTCTGGGGGGAACCGGCTTCCCTTAGAGCAAATGACTATTGATGGAGTGAGCAAGGAGGACACATCTGATCCACATGCCTGAATGAGAGATATTGCATGTCATGTATTTATGGGTGTGTGAGAGACGAAAAAGGCTGCTGTGTGTGTGTGTGTGTGTGTGTGTGTGCGAGAGAGAGAGAGAGAGAGAGAGAGAGAGAGAGATGCTATGTATGAAATGGAAGGCTCCTGCAGAAGTGCAGACATGTCCGAATCTGGAAAGATCGAAGCTTGCTGGAGTTCTCCAAATCCCATCTCGAAGCTCATTCCGACTCACATCTGTATCAAATTGCATTCTTTTTGTTTTTGTTTTTTTCCAGATGAAAATCTGTGTATTTTCCCCCAAATGTCTGCATTAATTGTATGGATCATTGAACTGTATGCATTCTTCTCCAATTAGTTAAAGCATGGTTGTGTGCATTTTTTCAAGCACTGTTTTCTAATGTACATATGTTGTCAAATGCCCTTTTTTTGAGGGGGGGGGGGCACAAATTACATTGCAAGCTCAGAACTGTATGGACCTGGACAGCAGAATGCATCCGAGCCCATCTTTGGTCCGGAAGGTGCGAACCGGGTAGATCCTGATTAAAAATGAACTGAAACAAATGTCTCCTACATCCTTACGTATCTGTTTGTTGCAGTAGAGAGAGGGTGGGGAAAGGTGTAAGCTGAAAGGCACGTCGTACATTTTGCATTGAGCTGCCCGCTTGACAAAATGTATAGGGACTTCGGAAGCTGCCTTATACTGAGGCCATTTAGCCAGTATTGTCCACACTGACTGGCAGCAGTTGCTCTCCAGGGTTTCAAGCAGGGTTCTTTCCTTGCCCTACGTGGAGATTCCAAGGATCGAACCCGGGACCTCCTGCGTCCAAAGCGGGGGTCTCCCACTCTCCGCTATGGCCCTTCCCTCTGTTCAATTCAAGATGAGCTACAACTGTAAATGTGCAGCACACAGGTGCTGTAACACTGAGCGCCTCAGCAATGACAAACTTTGAGACATGCCCCTGACCAAACACTTTGCATCGGTGTGGATGCAAATGATGAGGATTATGACTATTATGATGGCAACGTTGAGTGCTTAAAATAAAGCTAATCCTTTATTTTTATCTGTCTCAGAGTTACATGAATACGCTATGCTTCACGCATGCAGAACGTTAGGGATGGGAGCGGTTTCCCCGCTGGACCTTTCCAGGCTGGGGTGTCATTTGTAGGGATGTCGAGAAATGTCTGGGAAGAGGGTGGAGCCTGGAGGATTCGCCCACCCGCTCGTCCCTCCTGGACCTGAGAATGTGTGCATCAATGGAGGCTCCGGACCAGGGCAGATGGCTGCCGGGTGCCCGTTGGGCTATGGGGCACTCAAAGAGTGGGGTCACGAACATGCTGTGGGCCAGTGAGCTGGGTCCAGGGGGGCAGATGTGGGCGAGTCTGTCGGACTTCCAGACCTAGTCAACGCCCGTGATACACCTAGTGCCCGGGACTCCCTCTTGGCTGAACGGCTCTTCAGCTCTGCTTTTGGTTGTGAGTCTGCTGGAAGCCGTGGAACTCCCAAGTACTAACCAGACCATGTTTGCTTCTCTCTCTTTTTCCTCTTCCTTTCCCCCCTTTGCCCCCATTTGAAGTTCCACCCAATCTGACTGTCCCCCAAGAGAAGTCGCCCTTGGTCACCAGGGAGGGAGATACCGTCGAATTGCAGTGCCAGGTGACCGGGAAACCCAAGCCCATCATCCTCTGGTCCAGGGCCGACAAGGAGGTGCCTATGCCAGATGGGTTGATGCAGATGGAGAGCTACGACGGGATCCTGAGGATTGTCAACGTCTCAAGGGAGATGACGGGGACGTACCGGTGCCAGACCAGCCAGTACAACGGGTTTAACGTCAAGCCGAGGGAAGCGCTGGTCCAGCTCATCGTGCAATGTAAGTCCAGCCCCTGTCTTTTTCTCCGTTGGTAGTAACAAGTTGGGTTCAGTTTGGGGGAGATTCTGGCCACTTGGGCCTTCTGTTGTCTACCCTAAGTGTTGAGATCTTGCTGATAGGATTAGAGCACCCTTGCTTCATAGGGCAGGTTCACAAACGTGCTTCCTGACGCCACAGCCTATGGGTGTGCAGCTGCCCCTCTTCTGACAGGAGGCCACCGGGTAGTTTTTGAGGTCAGATGGAATGGGGAGGCTGAGTGGGTCAAGCCAAGCCAAAGGAAATGGCTTTGGTGAGCTTGGGGAAATGGGATGAGGGCAACCTTCAGCTACGTGAAAAGTGTCGTTGGCTCTCCTGTGATTTGGAAAAGCACTTTACTCATGAGGTATTGAAAACAAATAGACTCTCATTCAGCCATAGTGTGTGTGTGTGTGTGTGTGTGTGTGATGACATGCATTAGACACTGATTCCACTTCCATGTAAAAATGAAATAAAATGACATATTCTAAGGGATGAGCCACCTTAATTTGTTGCAACAAAACCCACCATGTAACTTGGTGGCACCTTCAAAGTTAACAGATTTAGGGCGCAATCCTATGGCAAACGATCATCCTATGCAAGGCAGGAGGAGCGGCGGAGGTGATCTTCGCCTCCACCCCACCCCCACCCTGCATTTGTTGCTAGATGGGATTTTTGCCCATCTAGGTGGAGCACCTCAGAGGGGGAGGGAAAGAGGCTGGAGAGGCTCAGGATAAATCATCCTGGCCTCTCCGGTCTCTTCCCCTCCCCTTCTACTGAAACACCCCCTTCTCTCCTTTTCCAAGGTCAGGTTCTCAACCTCAGAGGGGAGTTGGCACTGATCTTTCCATGCCAGTTGCAAAGGGGTGGGGCTCCAATCTCCCCCACCCCCAGGTCAGAGCGACCTTGGATTGGGGAATCCAAATTACCCTCTGGCCCCTTAGAAGCTGTCTGGAGGCCATAGGGTTGCTCTCCTCCTTGTATCAGGAGCATTGTGGACTAGAGCCCATTGAAGTGTTTTCCTCAGCCGGCAGGTCATCTATCAATAAATGCACATAAAATGCACCACAGAGATGCTGGTGGTGATCAGCAGGCCCAAACCTGGAAATACAAGCTGGAGAAGACTTCCCGGCTGACCTCTCCTCTGAAGAGCTGCCCCTGGGGAAATGGGCTGGTGGGCCAAGGCAGGCCCCTTAGCAACCAATGGAGTTGGTTCTGGGAGTCCAGGCAAAACAGAGATTTGGTAGGAACAGGGAGCTAGACAACAGCATTGCTGTCCTGCTCCTAGCAAACATTCACACCAAAGAACAGCCATCAGGCAAACCGAATGCACCTTGGGCATCATCAGGCTGAGCAGAAGCCCAGGACTCACTGCCTGCTTCCTGACAGGCTGAGCCCTAACGGGAGGGTGTGTGTGCCCAGGTCTGTTCCCAAAGTATACATTTTAGTATGCACTTAAGGTCATTTAGACCCCTAGATGCCTTGGGAAAAAAAGGAAGTCTACTGTTCTTTAATCTTTTAATGATTGATGACTCCAAATACCTAGGAGAGGTAAGGACTGTTCCGTGTTCTGCCCGTTGAAAGAGGCTTGAACCACAGTCCAAACGATTGAGACTGGGCATTCTGAAGACTGTGCTAAGTAGACTCCTTGCAGCAGGTTCTGTGCGCGTGTTCTAGGAAAGGTCTGGCAAATGTTACTGTGACGTTCTACTGTTTGCAATTGTAAATATATTGCAAAGTTTATTGTTTGTGATATGCATTTGTTTATATCTTTAAAAAGGGTTAAGAACGATAACAGGCAAAGTAAATAAGCCAAAATGGACTTACTGTTTGTGGTTAAAGGTCTCGATAAGTATAGAGTGATTGGCTGGTTGTGGGGGAGTGCCTGGATTGGCTGGCTGTGTGCCCAAATGGAAAGTGAGTGCTGATTGGCTAATTGCTTAGAGTGCCTGGATTGGTTAGTTGTGTAAGAGTGGAAGGAGCTAGAGAGCGAGTGGAGTGTATATATGTGTTTGACAGAGAGAAGAGAGGGTTGATTGGGGGAGATTTGAGGGGGGGGGTTGAGAGAGACGTTGAAAGGGATTTGAGAGGATTGAGAAAGATTTTAGAGCATAGATTAAATGAAGAACAATTTGTTAAAGTATAAGAGTTCTGACAGAAACCACTAAGCATTGAAACCTTGTAACCGATATGCAGTTGAACTGAAGTAACCAATACGCTTGTTGACACGCAATTTCTTATTCATCAGTTCTTGTTAATTCCATCTCCTGGTGTGGTCTGTGGGTGTACCTGAGAAGGTACTGGTGGCAGCGGAACAAAGAAGTTACCTGGAGGCCAGGTTGCTGGGCTGTGGTGCTATGGGGCCTAAATAGTAAAGGTGAGACAGGGGCAGCAGCAGCAGCAAGTAGTCGAAGATAACACCACAGTTACCTTCAGTGGAGTCATTGCATCAGGCAGGACAACAATCGCCTTTTTTTGCTCTTCTTCTCCAAGAAAACATCCTTTAGGTGATAGTTCTGTGGCACGCAGCAGACGGGATAATAGGTTTTTTTGTTTGTTTTGCTAATTGATGATCACTTTTCATGTTTCAGGCGTTTTTCCAAGTCACTACCCACTTTGTTGTTATGTACAGATGCACATACGCACACACCCACGCACACACCCACGCATACATTTATGAGTATTCGCAAACCACTTACGTACATCCACAGGTTTCAAAGTAGTGTACACAAATCATGCAAATAATAAACACATGAAAATGTAAAGTCAGTACAATGAATCAACACATTGTATCTACATATCCATAAGAATAAAATGCATGGTGCAGTCTGTGGATGATGGGGGTTGTAGTCCAACACGTCTGTAGGGGACCAAGTTGAGGACGAATGCATTATAATATGCAGATAGATGAAACTCCGTATTATCCTATACAGATGGTATATGTGCTGTGGTTCTCTGATTGCATAAATAACACACAAGCCTTTATAGTGAATTCTAATCAACTGATTCAGACATAGCAGCCCCCCCCCACCCCCAAGCCCCAAAAAGAAATCAGAGGAAGTAAGGATTATTCCATTGGGTTGACATTATCCAAAGGTTGTGTGTGGGTGTGGGTGTCTTTTCCGGTGCTTGCATGTCTGAGTTAACGCTAAGTTCAGGGTTGTTTCTAAAAGCAGCCAAGGTCTGAGTAAAACACCTTATTAAGGCACTCCACTTCTTTTTCCAGGGAGTAATTATGTAAGGTTCTGCCTGTGATGACTCTGTGATAAGCTCTAAATAGAACACGGATATCTTAGTATTCCGTAATTGGTTTCTCATAAAGTGTGTGGGTGTCTAGGAGCGGGGGAGGGAAGCTGGAAATGGAGACACCGCAGTTGCAAACAGTGGAGTCACTTTGGCTCCAATTCTGAGCATGCTGCCCTTGGAGTCACTTTATTTGTTATTTATTTATTTATTTATTTGTTTATTACATTGTTGTACTGGCCATTAGCTGAAGCTCTCTGGGCAGTGCACAATTAAAAACCATAAAACAAGTATAGATACATTTAAAACATTAGAAGTTAAAAAGGCAATATAAAAACCCAGCGAAGTTAAAAACCAGGGGAAGCCAGAGTGAAAAGGAATGTTTTCAGGAGGCATTTAAAAGATGTGACATTTTCCACCTCCCAATCCACACGAGGGAGGGTTTTCCAGGGGATTGAGGCCACTACAGAGAAGGCCCCGCTGCCTAGGTTCTTCGTGGCGACATTCTGTTCTTTCCGGAATGCCTAGTAGGACCTCCTCTGAAGATTGTAGTTGTCGTCCGGGTGTATATAAGGGAAGGTCTGCTAGGTATGCTGGTCCCAAGCAGTTTAGGGCTTTGTAGGATAACAGCATAAACTTGTATGTGACTCGGAAGCTAACCGGCACCCAGTGCAGTTCTTTTAACATTGGTTTTATATGAGCAGAACTGGGTGTCCCCGTGAGCACCCTACCTGCTGCGTTGTGCACTAGATGTAGCTTCCGAACCACACACATGGGTAGCCCCACACAGAGTGCATTATAGTAGTCTAGTCATGAAGTTACCAGCGCATGAATGACCGTGGCTAGGCGACCCCTATCCAGGAACGGGCATAGTTGGTGTATCAACCGAAGTTGAGAATGGGCGCTCCGGGCCACCTGAGCCTCCAGGGACAAAGATGGATCCAGGAGCCCCCCCCCCCAAACTACAGCCCTGCTCCATCAGAGGGAGTGCAACCCTATCTAGAACAGGCAAACACCCCAATTCCTGGTCCTGAGAACCACCAATCCTAAAGGCCTCTGTTTTATCAGGATGCAGGTTCAGTTTGTTGGCCCTCATCCAAGCCATAACTGTATCCAGGCACTGGTTCAAAACATGCAAGGCCTCTCCCGATTCAGATGTTACGGAGAAATAGAGCTGGGTGTCATCAGCATACTGGTGACACCTTGCCTCGAAGCTCCTGATGACTGCTCCCAGCAGCTTCATATAGGTATTAAATAACATTGGGGAAAGGATGGTGCCCTGTAGTAGCCCACAGTTCAACTGCCATGGGGCAGAAGTACATTTCTTCCAGTGCTAATTTCTGGTCCCAACCCCGCAAGTATAAGCTGAATCACTGTAAAACGGTGCCTCCAGCCCCCAACTCAAGGAGGCGTTCCAGGAGGATACTGTGGTGAATGCTATCAAAAGCCGCTGAGAGATGAAGGCGTAGTAACAGGGTCACACTCCCTCTGTCCCTCTCCTGAAGAAGGTCATCCATCAGGGCGACCAAAGCCAATTCCATCCCCAAACCAGGCCTGAATCCAGGCTGGAATGGATCCAGGTAATCAGTTTCATCCAAGAGCGCCTGCAGCTGAGACATCACCATTCTTTCGAGCACCTGGCTCAAAAATGGGGTATTGGCAACTGGATGATGTACATGGGGCTTTAGAGTGCTTTGGTAATGTAAGAAAAGCAAAATCAGAACAAACACCAGTTAAAAAGGGATGCAAACTGCAGACATATCAATTCCAAATTTTAGTTGTTGCAATTTTTAGAAATGTTCCAAATTAAACTACAAAATAGCATTTTTGCCACAGCTAAATGAAACCACAGAGAGAGAGAGAGAGAGAGAGGTTATGTGTGGTTCCGTTTGATTGTGGCACTGTCATCATAAAGGTTTCCCAACCACGGTTCCACATGGCTGGCTGGTGAGGAGGGACAGGTTAACTGGCACAATAATCAAGTCACATCATGGGGTACGTTGAACTACGTATTCGAGCATCATCATGGGAGTTGTAGTCCAACAGATCTGGACAGTACCAGGTTGAGGAAGGCTGCATTAGATGAAGATGAGAGAGAGCCCAACATGGGGAGACCATATGGGGCAGGAGCCGTGTTTCCTGTGCACTTTGGCCTCTAGATTCTCAGGTATGATCACGGGCTGTTTTGTTCGACAGGTAAACAGCCTTCAAACCTCTGGGCCACCATTTGGAAATGGAGCAATACCTTTGTGGTGGGTTTTCTGCCGCTCTGATTAAGTAGCCATTTTACACATGGCTGATGCTATGGTGTGTATGTGTGAATTGAGCAATTTGCATCCTCACATTGCCAGCTGCTTTCTCCTTCTCTCTCTCTCTCTCTCTCTCTCTCTCTCTCTCTTTCTCTTTGCAAAGTGGTGCTGTTTAACAGCTGAAAATCTGAGCTTTTACCAAAGCAACTGCAGTTTTTGTGTTTTTTTTTTAAAAAAAAATTCTAGAATAGCTGCATTAGTCTGTTGGGGGGAAAAATGACGGAGAGTCCTCTGACACGTTATTAAAGGCTAATTAACTGGTTGTAGCACACAGCTTGCGCTTTCGTCGACAAGAGTGGACTCGCCTGTCGCCATCTCACTTTTCGCTTGTTTGCTTGATTTTTGTTGGGAATATGCTGGGGCAGCTTCTACTTGAGTGTACTCTGCAAAATGCCATATATACTAATGGGACTAAATAATAATAATAATAATAATAATAATAACAACAAAAACAATTTCATCAATTCCATGCATTTGGCATCCTAAAGACACTTACTTGGCAGTAAGTCTTATTGAACTCATTGGGGCTTATTTCTGAGTAGTCATGTGTAGAGTTGCACCGTACAACAGTAGCCCTCTTCATGCCTCCAGAATGGATGTCTGAAGGGTCCCCCATGCACACTACTCCACCCCTCACCCCTTAGATGCCGATACATACGTTGGCAGCCATACCCCCACCACAGCTGTGCAATCAGCGTCAGACTGACGGGGTCCTTGTGCAGGTTAAAATACACAACGAAGCATGAAGTAGGAGCAGACCTGTGAAGGAGACTACACATCCTTGGTGTTTCAGCTAGACTCTGTAGCTCCTCTCACATCAGTGGTAATGAGCCTGAAACCATAACACCAGAATGAAGCTGTGTCCAAGAGCAATTTCAGCAATCCTCTTTTACCATCCTTGGGGAGGGCCCCCACTGCATAAAAATGTCATCGGATGTTTACATCATGTGCCGTATCAAGCAATGATATCCAAGAGGACAGGAGGTAAATTATGGCAGGAGCTCTCAGCTTGGTGTTTATATGCTATCGTTTCAGGTTGGCACGTAAAAATATTGTTTATTACAAGGCCTTCTCACAAAATGTCACCTGCTTTGAGGTTTCTTGGCTTGCAGAGGAGCCTGGATCACTTTGATAGCACTCTTCAAATACTTGAAAGTTTGCCACACAGAGGAGGGCTAGGATCTCTTCTCCATCATCCCAGAGTTCAGGACACGGAATAAGGGGCTCAGGTTACAGGAAGCCAGATTCCGGCTGCACATCAGGAAAAACATCCTGGCTGTTAGAGCAGTACAGCAATGGAACCAATGACCTAGGGAGGCGGTGGGCTCTCCCACACTAGAGGCCTTCAAGAGGTAGCTGGACAGCCATCTCTCAGGCATGCTTTAAGGTGGATTCCTGCATTGAACAGAGGGTTGGACTCGATGGCCTTGTAGGCCCCTTCCAACTCTACTAGTCAATGATTTTATGATTCCAGGAGAGCCAATGTAGCCTAAGCAACAATGTTAGAGTTGGGCTTGCATGGCCCAGATTCAAATCTCTCCCCAGATGACTCGAGACCTCAGTCCTTTCAGAAGTTTCCCCACAGCAAGGGAGTGGCCTCCCCTTGGAAACCAGCCTACACATGAGATAGATCTATTCTTGAAGCCCCTAGGCCAGGGATCAGAGGGTCACATTCCCCCCTCCCCGGAACCCACCAAAGGCCACACCTTCCTCCACTGCTGAAATTGGTGGGGCCAACTTTGCTGCCACTGCTGAATTGGTACTGTGACGTTGGCAAAAATGTGGCAGTTTGGCAAGAAAGTATCAGGCATGGGCAGTACACATCTTGTTTCCTGTCGGAACCACTGCTTTTCCGCTGCTGCTGCCACCACAGGCAGGCAGGGGGGCAAACAGAGCCGTAGGGATCCGTATGTCCCTCACAAGCCACGTGCCGGCCACCCTTGACCTAGGCTTTAGGACACCCTGCCAGGGGGTGCACCCCCAGGCTCCCCATTTTTAGCTTTTTGGAGGCACTGGAAGAAAGTGCATTCAACAGGGTACATTCTTTGTCCAAGTTTGAATCTATCTCATTATTTTATGCTTCAACTGTGCTACTTTAATTGCTGTGTTTATGCTAATTTTAGATAAGGGTTGTTGTTGTTGTTGTTGTGTGTATTGGTTTATCCTGCCCCTCAAGTAGCCCACGTGCAACTGAGGATTCAGTGCAAACAATTTGGAAATGGTGGTGCAGCAATCTGAATGGGCGGCTCTCGACTGTTCTCCGAAATGAACTGTGGAACAGTTATTCTGATAAAACCTATAATCACAGAGGAAGCAGCTGATTGTAGCAGGACTGGTAGCCTTTTGATGGACAATGGAAATAAGCCTAGAGTCATACTGTACAGTATTGTTCTGCTAGAAAAAGAGCAAAGAGGCACCAACATTAGAGACAAAAAGTGTCTGTGAAGGAAATAGAGGCTTCCTTTCAGGTTCCATGAAATTGTGCAGGCAATTATGGATGCAATAACATCGCTGCAAGTAAGAAAATGTACCTTTCGGGTGGAAGCAAACACAGTCTAGACCAGGTAACGTATCCAGAAACACACACAAAGCTTATATTTTGCTCAGCCTTTCAACCAGAGATGAGGAACGTCTAATCTGTGGGCCAAATCCAGACCTCTCCGTTTAGAGCTCTGGACTCTTACCAGGCCAGGTTTTCTGTCTCTTCCTTTTTGTCTTTTTTTATTCTTTTTCCATTGCATTGAACAAAAGTCATGGTTTTCTTGATGAGTCCACCCATCTTTGTCTCTAGCCCCGCCAACCGTTGGCTCTGGAATGGGTCCAATGCTAGAATGTGGACTCTGAAAGTTGTGACTGAGGTCATGTGAACCTCAACAGGGAAAATGTTCCCCACCCCTGTTTAGACAATTGAATCTATGGTAAATCAAGACAGATACAGCACATCATCATCTCTATCGTCTAAATCATCATCATCTATTTATTTATTTGTATGCCACTTTTCCACAAAATTGTGCCAAAAGTGGTCCACAGCATAACAAATAAGCAGTAGTGAATATAATTTAAAACATAACAACAATAAATGTAAAAATATTTAAAAATCCAATAGAAACAATTACAAGTATTTATTTATTACATTTGTATCCCACCTTTTTAAACCCAAGGTGGCATACATAATCCTCCCCCTCTCCATTTTTTTATCCTCACAACAACAACCCTCTGAGGTAGGTTGGGCTGAGAGTCTGTGACTGGCCCAAAGTCACCCAGTGAGAGTCCATGGCTGAGTGGGGACTAGAACCGGGACCTCCCAACTCCCAGTCCAACACTCTATCCATTACATCACACTGGCACTCAAATAGCCATGATGTGGGCAGATAAATACATGATGGAAATATCAATATGTCCAATATCTAATAAAACAGTACAAATAAACTAATCTAATTCAGCAGCTGAGTACTGCACAGGAGAGAGAATAAAACTTAAACCAGCAATGCTTCCTACAAAGATAAATAAATTTCTCCACAATTGTGGGCCAATTTCTCCACAATTGGCCCACAAACACTGGTCGGCAGCCACAGCTATCACTTCTGGCAGCCTTCCTTCCTGCCACCTCTCACCTGGGTCTTCTCTCAAAGTCTCTTCCCCATCTCTCACCAGGGGTGGGAAAGATTGCCACCCCCCCTCTACCCCCACATACCTACTAACACTTACCTTCAGCCAAAAAACAAACCACGTGTGGTCTAGGGGTAGTTGAGAACTTTACCCAATACACCCTGCATTCTTTGTTATATCAACATTCTAGAGTCAATATGCTGGGATCTTTTCCTGAAAGATGTCACTAAAGGCAGCTTAGATGACTCCTTAAGTAGCCAAGAATGGACACAAATGCCTCAATAGGAATAAACAGTAGTGTAGAAGAGATGGATGAACTGAAATGAAAGATCTGCCATGCCATGACATTGCAATATGTATTTCTTTACATGTTTGTAGTGTTATTCCATTACAGTGCCATTTTTTTCTTGCTCTCCATAGTGACTGAACAATCCCACACTAATCACTTTATAGCTGTAAGGGGTGTGTGTGTGTGTGTGTGTGTGTGTGTGTGTGTGTGTAAAATATGGAACATAGCCAAAGTTCAGAGCCGCAGTGGCTGTCTCTTGCTCTTGGTGTGCCATAATTTCATGAGTTAATGGCCTTGTTTAGTTAACGGTAATCAGGATCTTGCAGGGAAGTTCCCTGAGGAAGCCACCAAGGAAAAAAACTCTCATCTAAAGTTAATATCAGAAACAGAGTAACTATTGATTCACACCAGCACCATGGAGAGGTCTTGCTCTGTGTACAACTGTGAGAGAGCCCTGCCTCCCGGAGGTATTTGGGAACTGATGTATAACAATTTAATTAATTGTGCCGACACAGGTTATGACTTTCAAATTGATTCGAGGAGCTTGAAAGTTCACAGCTCGGAAGGTCTGTAGGCATCTCTTCACTTGAAGGAGAGAAATAGTCAGTTTGTGTTTTCCTTTTTTGAGCTCTGGAATTGTTACAGCAGGTGACTAGTGCAACCACCCCACTGCCAAGATTTCATGCAAAGGATGTACTGGGGCTGTACAGAATGCAAGATTATTCCGTGTCCCAGAGTGCAGGACACGGAATAATGGGCTCAAGTTACAGGAAGCCAGATTCCGGCTGGACATCAGGAAAAACATCCTGACTGTTAGAGCAGTACAACAATGGAACCAGTGACCTAGGGAGGTGGTGGGCTCTCCCATGCTAGAGGCCTTCAAGAGGCAGCTGAACAGCTACCTATCAGGCATGCTTTAAGGTGGATTCCTGCATTGAGCAGGGGGTTGGACTCGATGGCCTTATAGGCCCCTTCCAACTCTACTATTCTATGATTCTATGATCTTCCAAGGCAGAGGAATAATAGTCCACATTCGATGTGCAAGAGAGGCATGGGGGCAGGCAGGGGAGAATCAGCACCACTGGAGCTGATAGAGGTCCTCAGAGTTCCAACTTGAAGCTCCACCTGTCCAGTTCCTGTCCCTCAATGTGGGCTTCTGCTGTTACTGTTGTTCAAGTGTGCACAACTGCACATTTGGGTGATGTTTGGAAAAAAAAAGGCTCACCCCAATGGATAAGTCCCCCATTGCCTAATGTGTGAAAATATGTATTGCTTTGAAAATGTACATTTCTAACGTGTGCATTTTTCTAATTAATGCTTTTTGTGAATGTGAATATGCGAGGTTTGCCTGAACAAGGCACTCACCTTTGGAGTTGTGAACGAGGCAGGTTCTGATGTTCAACAAATTGAAGCAAAAGTCACATATGTCTCTACATGGGGAGAGATAGGAATTCATCAAAGAGTTGCGGTAAAAGAGGGGAGGAGACTGAATTGGAGCTGGGAGGTGGAGCAGCTAAAGTGAAGGGATTTTGGGTGGAAGTACGAAGCTTGATGAATGGAATATGGGGAGAAAAAACAGCATGGTGGAAGTCAGGATTGGGAAGAAGTTAGTTCAGCTCACATTTTATTGTGAAGTTTCCTAATTTCACAGTTTCAAACCAATATATGAACTGCCCAGAGAGCTTTGCTAATTGTCAGTATAGATAATAATAATCGCCTATCACAAATCCTAAAATAAACTCAACTCTAAAAACATCAAAGACATCAACACCTACGCAATACCCATCCTCACGTACTCATTCAAAATCATACACTGGTCACACACTGAACTCGAAGAAATAAATCAGTTACACTGAACATGTAGCACCGCATGCTCCATCCCATGCATTGAAAGGATAACAATCAGCAGGAACGAAGGAGGAAGAGGTCTGCTGGACATTAACAGAATGCATGCTAAACACATAAAATCACTGAAGGAATTCTTCCACACCAAAAATCCATAGTAAAAGCAGATGAAAATTACACCCCACTCAACCTACAACTACAAAATGAAGATCAAACATGACCACTTACACTCTTAGAGAAAAAAGAAAAATGGGCACCAAAAGCACTCCATGGAAAGCCCTACAACATAGTACAGAACCCAAAAATAAATAAAGAACAATCATACGAATGGCTCAGGAAGGGTGAGCTATTTCCAGAAACTGAAGGATTCCTAATAGTACAGGATCAAGTTATAGCCACCAAGAACTACTAAAAATACATCATAAAAGACAATAGTGTAACAACAGACTTATGTAGAAAATGCCATCAATTCCAACAAACAATATACCATGTAATAGGATGATGTAAAATTCTGACAGGAATAGACTATACAGACAGACACAATACAGCTGCAAAATAATTCACCAACAACTGGCCATCAAATTCACCCTCATCAAACAACCTACACTATACTATACATACTCACCCGAAACAATCTTGGAAAATGCACATCATAAAATATACTGGGACAGAACAATTAATATGGACAAGACAATACCCTGCGACTGACCAGACATGACGTTCATAGACAAAAAAGAAAAACACACATACCTCATTGACACAGCAATACCGAATGACAAAGAAGTTGTAGAAAAGGAGGAGGAAAAGGAAGTCAAAGAACTATGGCAACAGGAAAAAGTCACAATTATTCCGTTAGTCACAGGTATCACATTAAAAATATACAGAAAACCTTCAGAAACTTGGCCTACCAAAATACATTCACACCAACATCCAGAAAGCAGTCATACTTAACACATGCTCAATTGTCAGGCAATTCCTGAATCTGTAAAAGACAGCATGACTTGGCAAAGCCTGTCATGTCCGTCTAGAAAAACCGTCACGAATGAGAAACAGATAGAATAACAATATAATAATAATAATAATAATAATAATAATAATAATATAATTTCCCCAATATTGGAGGTACCATATAGCCATCATGATTAGTAGCCAATGATAGCCTTCTTCATGAATTTTAAGCCATCAAAGCTGGACATCACTACATCTTTCTGTAAAATACAGGGAAGGAGGAAATTCAAGAGGCAGCTGGACAACTATCTGTCAGGGATGCTGTAAGGTAGATTCCTGCATTGAGCAGGGGGTTGGACTCGATGGCCTTAGAGGCTCCTTCCAACTCTACTCTATGATTCTGTGATATGATTCTATGAAACTTGAAAGTGATCTTGATAGGCTGGAGCGCTGGGCTTTATATGAGCAGAACTGGGTGTCCCCGTGAGCACCCTACCTGCTGCGTTGTGCACTAGATGTAGCTTCTGAACCACACACATGCGGATGGCTGTCACGGGAAACTTTGGCCCTTTGGGGGCCCATTGGATTTCCCTGGAGCCCCCATCTCAGTGTGCATTTGCAAGCTAGCCACAGACTTTTCCCCAACATCCGGGAACTTAACTGTTCCCCCCACAAAAAAAATGTCATTTCAACAACATGGTACCTACCGGTGCCCCTTGTGCAAATTGGATCCCACATGTGGCACCTGCAGGTGCCATATATGCAAATTTGGTTCACCATTGTGTGGATTGCATATATTGCACAAATTATGGCTGTAATTTGTGCAAATCTGTGCAATTTGCAGCCAAAATTTGTGCAATTGTTGTTGTTTTTTACATGCCCATCCCAAATTATGGAAATAGTGGTAGTTGACCTTGGGGGCAAGCAGAAGAAAGCTCATCAAGCTCCATCCCCAACCGGATCCCTCCCACATCCCTAGCTACGTATCCAATATCTTCAAGGTGAGGCCTATGCAGTAGTGAAGACAGAGGCATGAATGGCGTTTGCTACGTCCATAGCCAAAAGAGGGAGAGGTGAGCTCAGACCTCATCAGCTGGAGCATTGTGAGCAAGAGATACAAGAGCCGCCATCTCGTGAGGCACCTTACCATGGTAGTGTGATACTCTGCTTCCGTGGATCAGCAAATCTTGAAACTCTGTTGCCCTCCTATGTTTGGAGCAATGTCCTAATGCAGTAACGGGACACTTCATTTCCTCTCCATGTATGGTTCACCATTTCTTTCTTCCTTCTAAGCAGGAGATCTTGTTTTATTCGGTTTCCCCTGTTCTTGTTTCACCTGCATTTTCCATATTTCCAGGTATGCTCTTTGGCTCCCTGTATTTCCCTATATAGCTTCCCCCGCCCCTTCCATTGGATATGATCACCCCTGCTTTTTGTTATTCAACTGGACCTTTTTCATCCATCTGTGTTGACCATTGAACCTCTTGCAGATCTAACAGCACGGATCATCACAGAAGCTCCCTTGGTAGCACTTTTGATAAATAAAGCAGTAGGTCCTTTATGAGAGAGGGTGGGGAGAGAGAGGGAGGGAGGGGGAGAGAGAGAGAGGGATGGGGGAGAGAGAGAGAGAGGGAGAGAGGGAGGGGAGAGAGAGGGGAAGAGAGGGGGAGAGAGAGGTTGTTCTTTTGAATGCATTCTCTCGCTTCCTTCTGCTGCCTCCTCTCTTTCCCTCTCTTGATAAATTGCTCTGCCCTTGAAGTCTTTGCCATTGGGATTTGAATAAGTAATGAAGTAAATCCTTTGGCTTGGTAGCTTCAGATTGAAAAGTGCAGAGCATGGAGCTAAGCCATAGGTCTGTTATTTTAACTAGTTAAGGGAAAACTTCTATCATTTGGGAATCACCTGCTTGGGGGTGGGGGTGGGGTCTTCCGCTATATTAAAACAGAGGCAGAAGACCATAGCCTGTTCTCCTGTCAATGGCTCTGCTTAAACTCACTCATCTGTGAACTGAAGCCCCTTCAAGAGGTCTTTAGGACCAGGTGTGTGTAGAGCAGATTCCTCTAATGCCACAAGTAGCTAGTTTTTCTCATGGGGAGTCATGGGGGGCTGGTGCTTAGGGGGCTGGTAGGAGGATTCCCCATTGGAGATGGTCCTGACTTGGGCTTATCCTCTCTTAAGCTTATGGGCTTGGCTCCAGGCTCAGCTGCTGCAAGAAGAAAGGGTCTGGAGGGACGGCTGTGGGAAAGAGAGGGTGGAGAAACCCACCAGCACCATTGATCCAGTTTAAATCTGGATGCAACCCAAGGTCGGCACTCAGTGAAAGTGGTTCTAGGCCATAGCAGGAGGCACCCACTCGGTGTCAGCTCCAGGTATTGGGACCCTGGGTGAAGGCTCCCTCCATGGGCCCCTTCATTCACTGTGTCTTCTCCCACCCCATGGCTACCTCCTCCTTCTCCTGTTGCTGCTGCTGTTCCTATTCCTCCCCCTATTCCTCATCATTTCTGCATCCTGCTTGCTTGCCAAACAGAGGGCCAGCAAGCAAACAATCAGATGCAGCTCCTCCTCCTCCTCCTCCTCCTCACCACTGCCACTGCTTGCTTGCTTGCTTGCTTGCTTGCTTGCTTGCTTGTTTGCTCTAGGGATGTATGAAAAATTTGCTTGTGCTTGCAAGACATGAGAGCGCACCCTGTTCGCAACTCACAACATGACTGCGAGTAGCTGTCCACTGAAAACATTTGTAAATTGACTTAACATCCTTGTTTTTGATTTGCGGAAATTTCCCCCGTAGATTGAATCAGCCCCAATTTAGTCTATAGAGGAAATCTGAACAACTTTCGCATTTGTTTGCTGCTCAGTTTTTCCCATTCGCGCAGCGTGAGCAGCGATTACAAACTTGAACAGGAATCAGGCATGAGACACGCAGCAAGCTGATGTTCAGAGAACGCTGCAATCAAAATGATCGCTCATCTTCCCAAACTTAGTTCGCTTACACCTTGCCTGGCCAGAGCAAGAGGTCGGTGAGCAAGGAGTTTCCAATTGTGAGAATGGGGGGGGGCACATTGAGGGTGCTCTTGGCACTGGTCAAGAGGGCAGGGTTCCTGCAGCTTTAACTGTTGTGATGAAGAGAGAATTTCACCAGGTGCTGCAGGCATACAAACGATACATGCTGGAATTCCCTTTTCTATACAACTGTTAAAGGTACAGGAGCCCAGTCCTCCTTTCCATAGGGTCACCCCAGCAATATGCAAATCTTAAATATAGATAAGATTTTCCCTTCCAAACTTCAGCTGTTGTCCCCTTTAACTAGGTCGTGAAAGGAGGTGCCCCTGTGCTTGGGTCTCCACCCCCACCCCCCACCCCCCAACAAACACACACATACACTCACACTCTCCTTTCTAATCTGTTTCTCAGTGGAAGACTCGGGTGTGTACATTGCAGTGCAAAATGTGTATCTCTGGAGCAAGATTATTGTCCAAAGTTCACTGTCTCATTTGTTAGACTTTCTGTATGTCTGCATGCATACATTTATCCCTCCTTCCTCCTCTGAGGACCATGGAGCACCTTACATCTGCTGCTCAGTTTACATGGCCAAACCCTCTTACTTTCCTCAATCAGAATTTGTTGTGTGCCTTTGAACCTTCCCTTAAAGAGTTAGACCTTTAGATGGAATAAATCTGACCTCCACAAAGGGAGCAAAATTAAGCAGTAAGCAAATCCAATGTCTCAATTACTAAACCACATAGAGGATAGCATTCTGACATTTATGCTGGTTGAAAGCTGCCTGTGCCCAGTGACCTGTGTAAAGGTGAGGAATTTTCAGGTATTAACAGAAGCAAAAACTTGCAGATGTGGAAAATAAGTTTTTCCCCCTCTTGTTTAGTAAGGCTGTGGCTGGCTAATGGAGAGCGATTTTATTTGTGTTTCGTGTGTGTGTGTGTGTGTGTGTAAATACTGGGTGTCTTGTACTTTGGCTTTGCCAGTTTGACATGTTTGTAAAAACAGAACTGCTGTTAGAACAGCTGCTAAAGCCATTTATTCAAACATTTACAAGGTCTATAAATCAAAGTGGTTTACAAAAAAGTTAAAACAGCATAAAATCAATAAAATATAATACATTAAAATAGAAGGAGGAGGAGGAGACAAATAAAAAGCCAAATAAAACAATTCCCTGCTGCTGGTTTGTCATTGAAAAGAGACATGTGGAAGCCCTGAACAAAGGCTAAAATACTTTAGGGAAATACTTTGACTGATTATGCGGGAAGTTTAGATCAGAAAAGTCAACCATCCTCCAAATGTTGGGCAACAAGAGAAGTCACCACATACTCCCTTTCATGTTTTATACATGTTATTATCCATTTTAAGCTTAACTGAAGATGTTCTGCAACAGTACCCTGATATCACGACTTCTTCCTTTAGAAGCAGTCTGTACCATGACCGTCCTTACAGGCCTCTGCCTTGTAAATCCTTGAGCACCTTGCAAATCCCAAGAGAGGGAATGAAGAGAGAGAGAGACTCACAGGCCATGTTTGGATGTCACAATACATCATGGTTTGTCATGAGTGAAATGAACCTGGTCTTCCCTTCCACACAAGCTTCTTCATGCCCTCTTCCTCCAGCACAGCCATGAGGAGAAGTTCATAAGCTTTTGCTTCCACTTTGAATTAGAGTCATGGGCCTTGGCCCCAAACTCTCATCCTCAGAGGATCCATGCTGCTGATCATGTGAGGAAGCTCCAGGAAGAGGATGCAGTCATGGAAAGGCTTCACAAGATTTTCACCTCTGCAGGACCTGGTTCCCCAGAAAAATCCGAGCGATTGGCTCCCCTGCATACAGAGGACATTCCCCTGCCATTTTTGGACTCTCAGGACTCCGGCCATGAGGACACTTCCATGCCCTAGCCACATCTGTGGCTTTGGTGCTTGTAGTTGCTAAACCAGGCCAGGCTCCTTTATAAGACCACACCTCAATCAATCTAGAGGCAGAGCCAACTGGCTTAAATGCAGGCTGCTTCTTCCTTAACCTTCAGCCTTGATCTGCTCCTTGTTGGAGCAACATACAGACAACTCTGGCTTCCATGCCCAACACGCAGTAAGC
The DNA here is from genome assembly GCA_029215795.1 of Anniella stebbinsi. NCBI lineage: Eukaryota > Metazoa > Chordata > Lepidosauria > Squamata > Anniellidae > Anniella > Anniella stebbinsi. Next base: position 371,439,419 of record JARDYH010000001.1, read on the forward strand.
TGCCTTATACCAGATTGGGCTATTTGTCCATCTAGGTCAGAACTGTTTACACTGACTGACAACAGCTCTACAGCATTTCTGACAAAAATCCTTCCCAGCCTTGCCTGAAGATGGCGGGGATTGAAGCTAGGACCTTCTGCATTTGCCCTACTAGTGAGCTACATCCCTTCCCCTAAGTCAGTTTTTTATTATTTATTTCAGAGAAGCTCTCAGGGGCCACATTCCAGTAGTGAGCACAGATGAAGGCAAATGGGGTGTGGCCAACATCATAGAATAATAGAGTTGGAAGGGGCCTCTAAGGCCATCAAGTCCAACCCCCTGCTCAGTGCAGGAATCCACCTTAAAGCATCCCTGACAGATGGTTGTCCAGCTGCCTCTTGAAGGCCTCTAATGTGGCAGAGCCCATCACCACCCTAGGTCATGGGTTCCATTGCCGTATTGCTCTAACAGTCAGGAAGTTTTCCCTGATGTCCAGCCGGAATCTGGCTTCCTGTAACTTGAGCCCATCATTCCATGTCCTGCATTCTGGGTTGATCGAGAAACACTGGCATAAAGTTGCCAGTAAAGCTCAAACTGACGTTAACTAAACCTCAGGATGGTTGTTGCAACCTTTTAGGATGCAGATGGGGGGGGGGCACTCAAAAGCTGGGAAGCCTCCAAATGATTGGCAGTCAGGGGAAAAGGCTTTAAGGCAGGGAAAGGGGCTGTCACCATCGAGATAACGTGTGGTTCAAGTTTGACATCCCTGCCCTGCAGTGCCACTGTGTAATGGTGACTAATTTGTTCAAAGTCAATTTGGGGTAGGTTACATCTGGGATTCAAGCACCATCTAGAGATTGTTCGCCCCAACCCCCCAATCCAACCACGTTTCATTGCAAAGCCAAACTTGGCTTTCAAAATATTTGATCTGCCCACCTATGAAAAAAAAATAAAATCTGGTGGAACATATGAGATCTGTTGGCTCAGAAAACAAACAAACAGAAACATGCAAACAGAGCTGGAGCTGGCTGCCACATTGTCTCCTTTACGTCGGCATCTCTCATCAGCGCAGCAAATATCAAAAGCAGGGAATCCTCCTCTCTCGAGCCGTCGTCTGGCATCATCGGCTTCACATTATCTCCTAAGGAGGATGTGTCAACAACCTCCACCCTTGACAAGCTGAAAAGAATTGAGAGGAGAGAGGAGAAATCGATAAAGGGACTAAAATGCAAATGTGGTCTAAGAAAAGAAACTACTGCCCCCAGCAGGACACGGAGGGTGCCCCACATACAACATCCCTCAAAGTGTCAGGCCAGACCTAGAGCATGCGCGTTGTTCAGCTCTGAGGGCGGCCACTATGGGGACAGAAGGTTTGGCGAGGAACCAGGAGGGTTCTCCTGCTGTCCTTAGGGGATACAGAGCCACAGGAAGCGAAGCCCTGTTAGCAGGACCTCTCCTTCACAAGAGGAATGACTCCCAACAGCTTCTGGTCAGCATTTGAGGCAGGTGGCTGGAGAGGTGGACATAAGAACATCAGAAGAGCCCTGATGCGGCATCAGACCGAGGGTCCATCTAGTCCAGCACTCTGTTCACACAGTGGCCAAATACCTGCGACCAGGGACCCGCAAAGGAGGACATGGGCGCAACAGCACCCTCTCAACCATGTTCCCCAGCAACTGGAGCACACAGGCTTACTGCCTTGAATACTGGAAGCAGCACATTACCATTAGGGATAGAAACCATTGATAACCTTCTCCAGGAATATATCCAACCCCCTTTGAAAGCCATCCAAATTGGTGGTCAGCATTTGAGGCAGGTGGCTGGAGAGGTGGACATAAGAACATCAGAAGAGCCCTGATGCTGCATCAGACCAAGGGTCCATCTAGTCCAGCTATCAACCAGGAACCCACAAGCAGTACACAGGTGCAACAGCCCCCTCCCATGTGTGTGTGATTTGCTGGGAATCTTCCCAGATAGTTGCACAGCTATTTTCCCAGTCTCAATGGCCAAAGAAGGAGTGTGCCATATTCAGAGCCCCTGAACATTCAGCCTTCCACATGGCACTTCCCAACAAAACTTTTGCAGTCCCATAGAGATGGGAAAATCAATGATGTTTGAGATCGCTGAGATTCCCCAAATTCCACTTTGATGCTCGGATTGCCCTCACTCCTAGTTTGAACGCGATCTGTTTTGCTTTCCATTCCAATAGGAAAAGTGTGCATTTCAGCATGCGCTTTTAGCAGTAGGCTTACAGCATGAAAATGCTATCTATTTATTTCAGAAATATGAATTGTTTAAAGTGTGCCTTTTTTTGAAGTGTGCCTTTTTCAAAAGTGAATAGGGGTCCAGGAACATGTGAGCCTTTCTCATCCCAAACTGAGCTCATGTTTGCGTTTGCCAAACCTCCACATTTGAGACAAAACTGAAGCAAAACTAAGTGATTGTACATCCAAGTACAAATCTCTTTGTTTGCAAAATAGCTGTGTTTATGGTGAACCCAAATCTGCACATACATACCTATTGCGTTCTCCTCTGTTCAGTCTGTGTTCAGTCGCACCTCACTTTGTGCCCCTTGAACGGTAATGTTCTGACCTAAGTAAAAAGTCACTGGCCTGTTTGTTTTCTAAGATGACAATAAACAGACTAAGCTGTGTTCTGGGGCCTGAACATCTCTCCTTTCCCGCAGCTTTCTGAATGCTGCATCTTTCTGTGCAGAAGCCGCACCCAACCAGCTCTCCAAACAAATCTCCAATTTCCCAGCTCCAGACTGCTAATCCCTCGTTCATGCCCTTTCATACAAGCTCAAACAGCTTTGTTTTGGAAAATTGCTAATTAGCGGCTTATCCCTTCTTAGCCATATTATGCAGGTTGATTGCAAGAGCCGATCTCATAAGTTTCTGTCTCCAGGGACTGTGCAGAAGTGGAGAGGAGTCCTTCATGCATCTTCCTCCGGAATGCCCCTGGATAGTTTGGTTTCATTAAAGGAGGTAATTAGCAGCTTACGGCTACTCTAAAGGGCCACCTTGATTTTCTTTTTCAATCAAGCACACTTGTTCAAAAGAACACTCTCTCCCCCTTACCTAATGGATAATCAGTCCCAATCCAAGTCAGAAGGGGCTGCTTCCTGCTTCTAGGTCAAAATATGCATCTACTTAGCAAAACTCTGACTTGGGTATGGATTTAGCTAAATAATAATCTGGGGAGCCAAGCTCAGCTAAAATGACAGCATGTGAACAGGGCAGGAGGAGGGACTACATTTTTAGTATTTATTTATTCTTTATTTATTGATTGATTTATTTGAATTACAGCCTTTGTATTCTGCTCTACATCTAGACAGATTTTGGAGTGGTGAACAAGAGATAAAACAAAAGATAAAAAGAAAGAAGACGAATGGAACATGATATTAAAAGTATTATTTCAAAAAAATAATAATAATAACAGTGCCAGTAAAACCAAAGTTGATCAACCAAGGAAGACTTCCTGGAAAAGAGCTATTGGTGCCTTCCTGACCTCCAGAGGCAAGGAGTTCCATAGGAAGGGGGCCACCACACTGAAGGCTCTTCTCTTGTTGGACTTCAATTGGGCCATAGGCCCATGTGGAACCACTAGGAGTAGGGTAACCTTATGACCAGATACAAAAGAGGCAGGGCTCCTGCAGCTTTAACTGTTGTGATGAAGAGGGAATTTCACCAGGTGCTGTGTGCATCCAAATGACACCTGCTGAAATTCCCTTTTCTATACAACTATTAAAGATACAGAAGCCTCGTCCTCCTTTCCTTATGGCCACCCTAACCAAGAGCATGCCCTCCACTGACTGGGTGGGTTGGTACTCATTCCTTGCAGATTTTGCAGCCAAATATAATGGAACCTGCAAATGGATTCTGCTCTGCAAAGTTGCATAGATTTCCTCCTCCCATAGTCCTGTCTACTGAGGCAGCAGGACATAGAATGGAGTACCCCCCCCCCTCATTGTCAATGAGCCAAGGCTGGATGGCAGCCTTAAGTAAACCTTACACATGCACACGCTGGCTTAGTGAGCAAGCAGGGACTGCATCTCTTAACAAGTCTTTCTGAACTCACTCGTTGCCGGCGTTAACTGGTCTTAAACCCAGGATTTTGGATCCGGAGCTAGGGAGAGTTCTCCCTAATGAGTCACAGAGAGACAAAATGAGGTCTTCCGAGAGACTGCACTTTCAGAGGAGGCTTCTCAACTACCTCCCCATGTCCAGGATTGCAATTAGGTCTGAGTCGGAGGACTGCAGTTGGCTCCTAGTAATATAAACTGAAATTCCAATTAGGGATGCATGAGAATTTTGGTTTTGCTCACAAAACGTGTGCAAGCACAACCCTGTTCAAATCCCTGAATGCAACTCTGATCACAACCACATATCCGCTGAAAATGCTTCCAAATCGCTAGACATGTGCTTGCATTTGAGTTGTGCAAATTTCTCAGTTTGCTTTTATGCAAATCTCCTCATTTGGACAAATTTCCCCTGTGGACTGAATCAGCCTGATCTTAGTCTATGTTGGAAAACTGCACAACTCAGTAAATGTGAATAAATTTGGGGAAATCTGTGTAAGTGCCACATGCGGTGAAATGAACGTATATTTGCACGCACATGCAAAGTGTGTGTAAAGGTATTATGGATGAATGAAAGAGTATTTGCCACTACATAATATGAGATTACGTTTAATCTCTTTCTGTGCGTGTGTGTTACTCTATCTACAGGTGTGCAATGTGGGTATTATAACTTGTGGATTTCACTGGGTTGCTTTGTTCTAAAAATAATAATAAATGCATTGACTTGCTCTGAGAATTGTTACTGGGATATGTTAAGAGGCAGCCAAAGCACAGGAAATCGATAATACATGACAAGGAACCTGCAGTGGAGAAGCCTAGTTACACCGTGGGTTTTCCAGTTGCAGGAGAAATAGAAAGAAACAAGATAAAGCGAAACTAAATTGTTCTATCTATCAGGCAAATACGCCATTTGCCCAGACTAAAACAAACGGGGGCCGGGGGGGAAGAAGCAAACGTGTTTCCTTCATTTATTTATATATTCAGTCGTCAAAAACCCTGCTGGTTTAAAAGACCAGAAGCGAAGGCTACCTCATATCTCATGTCGGTCCAAACTCCGCAGAGCCAGGAAATTGGACACTGAGACTGATGCCTTATCTGATGTAGCCCGTGATCAATCCTGATGTTGTCCATTGTCACAAATTCTGTTTCTAATTGTGCCGTTGTTCTGCAGTCCTGGTGGTTCATTGCATGGGGCAGTCTCAAGTAGAGCAAAAGGTTCCTACTTCTGGCTCTGTCGTCATGCTGTTTGCAAGATAGAGACACATACATGCATACATACACCTTTATTTCCATGGAATTTCCCACACTGTGGTCTCTGGTATCCATGGAAACTCCATGGAATGTCTCGGATATTTTTGTTTTTTTTATGAATGGTGTCCATATACCAGATATGCATTCAGAGGTAGATGCTGTTGGTTGCTTTCAATGGGATATGCGCACTGAATTCACATTGGGATGCCTGTGCCATCCTTTTCATTCAGTGGGAGGCACATTCACTTGTACACCCCTTTAAATAAAGCTGGGCTGAACTTTTGGAATCCTGGAAGTTCCAACTGAATTTGGGCGAAAGTGAGCGGGCCTGCTTTCTTTTGAATTGGGGATAAGTGAATTTTGAGTAGGGCTGTGCATGCCCCCCGATCCGATCCGGATCTGGATCTGTCAAGTCTGAGTCAGACCCGATCTGCTTCAGATCGATCTGGACCTCCGCCGATCCGATTCGAATCCAGATGCCTCATTTTCCCCATAGATTTGCATTGTGGCTATAACTCCTTTTTTTAAGATATAAAAATGAAACTTGGGCACATTGCAGATGGGCTATAGGTACTCAAATGTGCAAAATTTCAGAACCATAGGTGCAAGCATGTAGTGGCTATGAATTTTTTAAAAAATGTATCAAGAAATGCCTATAACTTATTTATTTTTCAAGATACACACATGAAGGTTGGGCACATTGCAGATGGCATGTAGGTACTCATGTGTAACAAATTACAGACACAGATGTGCTGTGCCTTGTTTCATTTTGGTGATTAGGGACTTAGATGATCTGTAATGTATGTGCTGCTTTGCCCTCACACAGTATTGAATGCTTGTGTAACAAGCTACAGTTTTGACAGCTGTCAATCACGACCCCCTTCTCTACCCACCATTTTAGAACTTTTAAAGTAATAATTCATAGCCACTACATGCTTGCACCTATGTTTCTGTAATTTGGGCACACATGAGTACCTACATGCCATCTGCAATGTGTCCAAGTTTCATGTATGTATCTTGAAAAATAAAGAAGTTATAGTCGTTTCTTGATCCAATTTTCAAAAATTCATAGCCACTACACACTTGCACCTATGTTCCTGAATTTTTTCACACTTGAGTACCTACAGCCCATCTGCAATGTGCCCAAGTTTAATTTTTTATATCTTTTTTAAAAAAGAAGTTATAGCCCTTTCTTTCCCCCAATGCAAGTCTATGGGGAAAACACTTAAACTGGTGTCCGAATCTCCAGATCATTTCGGACCGATTCAGTCCGATCCAGATTGATTCAGATCTCCCCTGATCCGATTCAGATCCAGTTTTTGGAGTTCCGAATCACCCCGATCCACTTCAGGATCTGGATCTGGATCTGTTCACAGCCCTAATTTTGAGGATGGCTTTCCAATTCCTCTCTGCTCTTAGCAGCTGTTTATAAATCCCGATCAAGCCCTGAAAATAAGCAATTTGCACAAGAACATTTGGTGTGCCAGCTGTGGCACTTTCCTGAGATGGTCTGACTTGGCAGCAGTTATGATCCATGCCTCAGTTGCATCGTGTTTAAACTACTGTGATACAGTCTATGTGGGGCTACCCTTGAAGAGTGTCCAACAGATAGGCTTCTAATCAGTGTACAATCTGAAGACTGTATCACATCTGCCTTGAAAGACCTGCACTGATCACTAGTTGCCTTGCAGGCTCAATTCAAGGTGTTGGTTTTAACTTTAAATGGCTTAGGACCTGGCTATATTATTTATTTATTTATTTATTTATTTATTTATTTATTATATCTAAGAGACCACCTGCCTTGTTATGAAAACATAAAAAGGGTAGACTTTTCCTCAGATGTGCTGGGAGTGACAATATCAAGCTCCAAAAGACATTTAGTATGGGGAAAATGCTGTCGTCCCCCAGACCAGAATGCTCTAGGTGTTATTTTAATAACGTATTAGTTTTCTATGTTTTAATTAGTTTTATGTATTTTATATTTGTATCTCATGTTGTTCCCCACCTCGATCCAGAGGGAGAGGCGGGTAAGAAATAAATATATTATTATTATTGTCATTGTATCTCTTTCTCGCTCGTGGCGGTTTTTCTAGACGGACATGACGGGCTTTGCCAAGTCATGCTGCCCTTTACAGAATCAGGAATTTCCTGACAATTGAGCATGTTTTAAGTATGACATCTTTCTGGATGTTAGTGTGGATGTATTCTGGTAGGCCCAGTTTCTGAAGGTTTTCTGTATAATTTTTGATGTGATGCTGGTGACTCAGGTGACTAACGGAATAACTGTGACCTTTTCCTGTTGCCATAGTTCTTTGACTTCCATGGCCAGTGGTGTATATTTGTCTCTCTTTTCTTCTTCCTTTCCAACAACATTTTTGTAATTCGGTATTGCTATGTCGATGAGGTATGTGCGTTTTTCTTTTTTGTCTATGGCTGTTATGTCTGGTTGGTTGCAAGGTATTGTCTTGTCCGTACGAATTGTTCTGTCCCGGTATAGTTTATGATCTGCATTTTCCAAGATTGTTTCGGATGAGTATGTATAGTATTGTGTAGATTGTTTGATAAGGTTGAATTTGATGACCGGTTGTTGGTGAATTATTTTTGCTGCTGTATTATGTCTGTCTGTATAGTCCATTCCTGCCAGAATTTTACATCCTTCTGTTATATAGTCTATTGTTTCTTGGAATTGATGGCATTTCCTGCATAGGTCTATTATTACACTGCTATCTTTTATGATGTATGTTTGGTAGTTCTTGGTGGCTATCACTTGATCCTGTATAGCTGTTAGGAATCCTTCTGTTTCTGGAAATCGCTCACCCTTCCTGAGCCATTCGTACGATTGTTTATTTGTGGGTTCTTTATTTTGTTGTAGGGCTTCCCATGGAGTGCTTTTTGTGCCCATTTTCCTGTTTTCTCCACAAGTGTAGGTGGTTGTGTTTGATCTTCGTTTTGTAGTGCTAGGTTGAGTGGGTGAAGTTTTTATCTGCTGTTACTATGGCTTTATGAATGGGGGTGTTTTTTGTGTGGAAAAATTCTCTGAGTGGTCTTATCTGATTAGCATGCATTGTATTAATGTCTAGCAGACCTCTTCCTCCTTCTTTCCTGCTGATTGTTTTTCTTTCAATGCATGAGTTGGGATGGAGCATGTGGTGTTTTGTGAGTTTGGTGTGATTGAGTCTGCTTTTTTCTTCAAGTTCAGTGTGTGACCACTGTATGATTCCAAATGAGTATGTGAGGATGGGTATTGCTTTGAAAATGTTTTTCAAGTTGAGTTTAGATTTTAGGATTTGTGATAGCCGAGTTTTATATTGCATTCTTTGTTGAGTTTTTACTGTGGAGTGATTGATTTTTGTGTTTTGTTGGAATCCTAAGTATTTGCATGTTTCATTTTCTTCCATGTTATCTAATACATCATAATTTAGTGTTTCTGCTGTTTCTTCTTCTTTCCATTTTCCTCTTTCTATGTGTAGCATCTTGCACTTTCCTATCCCGAATTCCATTTTCAAGTCTGTTGTCAGTCCCTCAGTGATTCGCAGGAAGCCTTTTATCTGTGTCAAGGTTGGAGCATAGATTTTGATGTCATCCATGTACAGCAGGTGATTGATTCTGTGCTTTGCTTGTTTTTGGTGTTTTATGTCAATGCCATATGTGGTGTTGTTAAGGGTGTTGGATAGTGGATTGAGACACAGGCAAAACCACCATGGAATATGCCACATTTGATATTTATTTTTTCTGTCTGTATATGATCCTTGTCTGTTGTTAGGTGTATTGTCGTTCTCCATGACTCCATGACTCTTGTCAGAAAGTTTTGGATTGAGGAATGTAATTTGTATATTTTGAGTACTTTTTTCAGCCAGCTGTGTGGGATGGAGTCGAAAGAATTTTTACAGTCTGTGTAGTAGATGTGGAGGTTTCTTTTCTGTTTTTCTGTTTACTTCATGATGATACTGTTTATTATTAACTATGCTTTGCATCCTCTGCTGTTCTTTTTACATCCTTTTTGTTCGTCTATGAGTATATTATGTTGAGCGATATGTGCTTCAATTTTCTGTGTGATTGTAGAGGGTTGGAAGGCATGTTATGGGTCTGTAGTTAGCTGGGATTTGAGTATCTGTAGTTTTTGGTTTTGGTTTAATGTAGGTTTTGCCTTCGGTTAGGAATCAAGGGAATAGGTGTGGGTGTTCTATGACTGTGTTGATCTGCTGAATGAGGTATTTGTTAGGGGTGTGCATCGGATTGGGTCCAATCCATGATCCGGAGCCAATCTGACCAAAATTGGATATAATTATCCGATTCCGATCCCGGCTTCTGGATCGTCCGATTTCATCTGAACCGGTCTGAAATGACCCGATCCGGTTTGGATAAGATTGGAGGATTGGACCTCCTCCTCCCCCTCGCACTCCTTACCTGCCGGGGCCATTCGCTGCCGTCCACGGGTGGCAGCAGATGGCAATGGACGGCCCCGGCAGGTAAGGAGTATGAGGGGGTGGAGGGGGCTTACCTGCCGGCAGGTAAGCCCCCTCCACCCCCTCGTACTCCTTACCTGCCAGGGCTGGCCGTTGCCATCCGCTGCCCCTTCTACAGAGAAACAGGCATCGCAGCCTGCCTCTCAGTAGCACGCTGAGTGATGACGTGTCAACCAGCTTTCAGAACAAGCATGATCTTTAAAAATTCATAGAAAATCGAGGGTTTGAGCAATTGCTCTGATTTTTTTTTCACAAATAACCAGCCAGATCTCATCTTCAGTGTCCCACAAATTTCAAGTTTTTATCTTTAAAAATGAAGAAGTTAAAGCGGAAGGTGGGGCTTTTGGAGGAACCCCCCTATAACATTTTAATTTGAAAAGATAGAGACATGAAACTTTTTGGACATTGCAGAATGCATCTTGCTAGTCCTGGCTCCCCAAGTTTCATGTCATTATCATTTAAAATAAAAAAGTTATGCACACATTTTCCCCAATGCAAGCCTATGGGGGGAAAAGCAGACAACAAGATGACAGCACGGAGGCCCGGTCAACCAGCTGTGTCACTAAAGTTGCACAATCTTTAATAAATTCATATAAAATCGAGGGTTGGAGGGATCAATCTCAAATTTAATCCACATATCTAGCACATGTTGCTACACATATGTTCCAAATTTCAGATCAATCCCTCCACCCCTGTATTTTATATGAATTTTTAAAAGATCCTGCAACTTTTTGACATGTCTGAATGAACGCACGTGGCAAGCTGTCATTCTGACCTGTCAGAACTTAAACGATCTTTAATAAATTCATAGAAAATCGAGGGTTAGAGGGATCGATCTCAAATTAAATACACATACTTAGGCATACCCCATAGGCACTGTGACCAAGTTTCAAGCCTCTAACTTTTAAAATACAGAAGATATAGGTTTATTTATATGGCAGTCCAATAAGCCGATATAATCGGGCTGAAAATTTTCGGATTGGATATTTATCGGAGGTTTTCCTATCGTATCGTTAATGTTAATCGCATTCCAATAATGACCTTATCGTATCGTTATCAGGCATTTTAACGATATGATACACATCCCTAGTCTGGACTGCCAGTTTTTGTTTCAGTGTGTTTCTTTATTGTTTGCTTTGATGTCTTGTGTGTTTTTGAGGATGTTTTTCGAGCAATTTCCATTTATGTATTGCGTCATTCTTCCTATATCCTTTCGTAGCTTTTCAATTTTGTTTTCAATTCTGATTTGCCATTTTGGCTTGGTTTCTAATCTTCTGTGTGTGTTGTTGTTTGTGGGGAGTTCTTGTTTGTTAAGGGTGAGGACTGCTGTGGCTGCTGCATAGATGACTGTGTGGATTTCTTCTAGGTTGCTCTCATTATTAATGTACATCATGAGTTTACTATTCATTATGTTTATGAGTTTCTGCGTGTCCTTGTTAAACTTTAGTCTAGGTAGTGGGTTTCTTTTCATTGGGTCAGTTTATCTCTATTTTGTTAGATTTGTCTCAATTTCTTCTATCAGTTGTTGTTGTTGTCATTATTATTATTATTATTATTATTTATATAGCACCATCCATGTACATGGTGCCGTACATAGTAAAACAGTAAAACAGCAACGCCCGGCCACAGAGGCTTACGTTCTGATAAAATCACAATAAAGCAATAAGAAAGGGAAGGGAATGCACCAAACAGGCACAGGGGGACAATAAAACTGACAGTATAAAAGTAAAATCAAAATCAAGTTCTAAAAGCTTTAGAAAAAAAGGAAAAAAATCAATTGAGCTTTAAAAGCTGTCATTGAACTCTTGGTCCACAAATGCTCTGGAAGAGAATTCCAGGCATAGGGGACAGAGAGAGAAAATGGACGAAGCCGAACAAGAGAAGTAGAGCCCCCCTAGGCGGGTAAGAAACATCACATTTGATGAGCGAAGAGTACAAATGGGGCAATAATGTGAAATAAGAGAAGAAAGATAGGAAGGAGCTAGACTGGGACAAGCTTTGAAAGTCAACCGGAGAAGCTTATATTGGATTCTGAGGTGATTTGGAAGCCAATGAAGGGATTTCAGGAGTGGAATGACATGATCCAAGCGACGAGCCAAGAAGATGATCTTAGCAGCAGAATGATAAATGGAAACCAATGAACTAAGGTGAGAAGAAGGAAGGCCTGCTAGGAGAGTGTTACAATAGTCCAGCCGAGAAATGACCAAGGCGTGAAAAAGAGTCTTGGCAGAAGAGACAGATAAAAACTACCAGATCCTGGCAATATTATATAAGAAAAAATGATAGGACTTAGCTACTGCCTCAACATGAGGAGTAGTGAGGAGTCGAATATAAGCCAAGACTACGAGCTTCCTCAACTGGATTAATTGTAACATTATTAACAGTAATAGAGAATGAAAGGTGGGGTGCAGGTTTGGGTTCCTTTTCGTTGGGTCAGTTTCTCTCCATCTTGTTAGATTTGTCTCAGTGTCTTCCATCAGTTGCTGCTCTATGTCACTTTGTTGTGTCGTTGTGTGTTTTGGGTTGTGTCCTTGTCCGGGAGTCTTCTGGTGGGGTTGTTGTGTCTTCTAGGGTTGCTATTTGCTTTATGGATGTTCATGTGCTTGTTGATGGTGCATCTGTGCTTTTCATGTTGGTGTTCTGTTGTGCTATTTCTTCTTTGATTTTTTAAATTTCGTGCTCCGTTAGCCTTTTATTGTTGATTAGAACCCATTTTTGATCTATTAGTCTTTGTTCTGTTACGGTGTCCATTAGGTGGGGGTAAATTTCCATAAAAAGTCTGTGAAGTTCTGTTCGGTATCCTGATGCCATTGTTTCGAGTTGTGTGCTTTTGTAGTTACAACGCATAACGTTACGGTTCATTTCATCGGACCAGGCTATGCGTTGCCGTGGGTGCCCCGCCTTGGTGGGTGTCTGTGGGACAGGCAAAACACGTCTGGGGGAGTTTGGGTAGTTGTGCTTTTCCTTGTTCATTGCCTGTTCATTTCCATTTTGGCCGACTGTTAGGTTCGTGCCGCGTTCGAGGCCTTGATGCTGCCCGTTCGAGGCTTTTTCCGTGCTTTCTGGAACCATTTTTTCACACTCGTAGGGTGGTTAGCCCTGACTAGAGGTGGTTGGCTAGGGTCCGCGGGTGGGCCGTGCCCTTGTAACCCCTTGTGGAAAATGAAATCAGGGAGGCCTCCAAATGAGGAAATGTTGTAATAATGGGTGGCCACTATTACCATCACATAAAGGCGCATTCTAGATGTGACAAAGAGGTTAAATTTCTCGATGCCCTAGCACAGTAGGTCAAGGAACCATCCAGAGAAGAGGCGACCCTGGATTTAATCCTAAGCGGCGCTGCCCGAGACCTATTGCGAGATGTCTTTGTTGTCAAACTAATTGGTCTGTTGCAAACGGGGGGGGGGGGGTCCAACAACAACAACAACAAAAACCCTGATTGTAGTGGAGGAGGGTAATGAGTGAGGATGGATGTGAGTAAACATGTGAATGATGAGCTTGCCCAGAAACAATTGTTCCTCCAGGCTGAAAAAGGCTAGCCCCCCCCCCCTTGCTCTGTAAGAAGCTTGAGAGTTCGCAAAATGTTTGAAAAATGTTTTTATTGCTATAAAATATAACTCCCCCCACTTCTTCTCAGCCTGAGTGATGAGGAGTGGGACTTTGCTGCTTTCGCTGTTTTAATCCTCCCACACACACACTCCTGACAGTGAGCACCTGAGCTCAATGGGGCCCTGATCTTTTCAGTTAAAGGGAGCTGATGCATATCCTTTGAAAAAAATGTTCTCAGGCATTTGGGTTGTTTTTTTTTAGAGTACAGAGAGAGGGAGAGAGGGAGCAGCCCCTTACTCCAAGGGGTTTTATGGCAGAGAGACAGGGGAAGGTACCTTGTGCGAGTTCAGGTCATTGGTCCCTTTAGCTCAGTATTACCTGCACTGGCCTGGTTCACACCTAACAGAATGCCATAGTGTGTTTCCTTGAAATTTGGCTTGCTGTTGTGTCACAACCCATCCCCAGAAACAATAGTAATTTGTTAACCACGATGTTTCAGGTAGGTCCCCAACGTGGAGGTGCCAGAGGATGCACCAGGGAGGTAAGAGAATTTCATTCCAGCTTGCAAAACACGTGAGCGTGCCCTGTTCGCAACCCCCAGTGCAAGCAAGGAGGAGCAGGAATATGTGTTCTCCAAAAATGTTTGCAAATCCTTGAGCACCTGCTCACATTCCAAAACAGTGCAAATTTTGATGAGAAATTAACAATGTTGTTCGTTGCACAACTTTAACCATGTGCCATTTCACACTAAGAGGGGTTGTTTTTGTGCACCGTTCGTGTTCGATCATGCTTGTTCTGGGCAATTCCCTCATTTACTCAAAATGAACGGCAATCGCATCAGCAAGCACACCTAGCGGAGAGAACAGCAGCAAGCGGATGGATGGAGGATCTGGGTGAACAAGAACATTGCTCACTTGCACGTGCCTGGATTGCACCTGGGACCTTCTGCATGGGAGGAGGCGGGTGCTCGGCCCCTGAGCCATGGGCCTTCTGCAAAAAGAGGGGAATGGAGGAGGCGAGGTGGCGGGAGGGAGGGAGGAAGCCGGGGAACAAATGCAACGCTTTAGGCTTTGTTTCCATTGGGGATGAGGATGGAGGGGTTGAGTCAAAAGCATCATAGGAGGTGTGGGACGTGAAGCAGGGTCGGAAGGAAGAGGCAGAGTGATGGGAGTTCAGGGAAGGAGCCTTTGGCACAAGGAATGAAACTCATAATAGGTGAAAGCCTCTGGGAATGAATGAGAAGAGTTCTTTTCTTTTGTCGTCTGAGACTGCGGGGAGGGAATGGCTCCCTGCACAAAACTGCCGCCCTCCGAGCTGGGCACGGCTCTTCAAACACGGACAATCCCGGGTCCGGGTCTTCCACGGTAACCCTTTTGTTGCTCCCCAAGGTGAGGCTAATCAGGTGTGATGCCAGGCGAGCGGCGCTCTCAGTGTCTCTGGGGCTTTCAGCTCCTGCTTCTCCTGCCGATCCCCACCTGACAAACAAGGGTGTCCCGTCTCCTGAGGATAAGAGCACAGTGCTTCATGGCCCAGGTGACAGACTCAAGATGAAGAGGGGGGGCGGGGGGGGTGACTTGGTTTTTGTTTTGTATTTTTCAGCTTGTTGGGGAAGGAGCGGGAGGGAAGGAATCGCTCTGTGTCCCCTGCATTTTGCACACCGTTCAGTTTTCTTAGTGACAACCCTGGAAAGCGAACGCAGCGCTCTGAAAATGTGCATTAACACAATAAGGTGTGACAGAATGCAGGAAGGAACTGAGAGCGGAGGAGGAAAGTATCTTTCTTCAGTAACCTTGAAATTCAATTTGAGAGATAAAAAGCGGGGGGGGGGGGTTGGGACTGGATAAAAATGAATGGGAAGCTTAGATGGGAACAGACCACTGGAGAAGAAAGGAGAGGATGGGGCGGGGGGGAATCCTGAAAGCAAGAGATGCATTTGTGAGGATAATAATAATAATAATAATAATAATAATAATAATAATAATAATGCAGGCCGTTATATGGCCAAGAAGAAGAAAATAGACTTTCAAGGAAGCAGCATTTCATGTCATGAAACCCTAAACTATAAAATTCAGGGAACAATGAATTTCCTCCTCCTCCTCCTCCTCCTCCTCCTCCTCCTCCTCCTCCTCCTCCTCCTTGTGTGTGAGAGAGAGAGGGAGTGTGTGTGTGTGTGTGTGTGTAACTGTAGCAATGCAAGAAGTAGTGAGACTTGAGGCCACTGAGGTTCTCCAAGTTCCAACTTGAAGCTCAGTGAAGTACACGTTTGGGTGCACATTTTTTTAGAAGCCCCCACCCAAATGCATACATTTGGCCCCAATGACTAACGTGTGAAAAAGTTGCCCGTTTTTCTCAATTATGCATTTTGTGGACACTCGTTGCAAGCATGCGTTGCCTGCAAAATATACTCCTGTTTGCATTTGTGTTCAGAGGGCGGGGGAGAGATTGGGACAGGTCCTAGCCTTAAATGGATGGAAACAAACTTTTCGATGCGTCCCGATTTCTGAGACCTCAGAGAACTGCTGCTGGTCAGGACAGGACAGGGGTGGGGAACTTTTTTTAGAGGTCAAGGCTTGCATTCCCTCCGGGGTGATCTGTTGGGGGCTCTGAGGTTCACACAGGAGAGGAAGTGAATTGTGCTGTGATCACAAAGGGGGGGAGCGGTCCGGGGAGGGGGAAGGAAAGGACAGGACAGGAGAGGCTGATGGTGCCAGAGGCTACCCAGCGCCCAGCCAAAGACGCCACAGCCCATTCTTGAGACCACAATACCTGATGGAACGCCCCTCCTGACACAAACCTACCCATACGCTACGATCAACATCCAAGGTCCTCCTCCGAGTGCCTACTCCAAGGGAAACTCAGAGGATGGCAACAAGGGAGAGGGCCTTTTCAGTGGTGGCCCCTCCAACTGTGGAATGATCTCCCCGACGAGGCTCGCGTGGCGCCAACACTGTCATCTTTTCGGCGCCAGGTGAAGACTTTTCTCCCAGGCATTTAACAGCATATGTTGAGCCTTTTTAACTGACCCTGGTCTGTTTACATGTAGTTTGTTTTTAAGTTTTTATGATTTAAATTTTTGTATATTGGTTTTTAAATGTTCAATGTTTTTAATTTTTGTAAACTGCCCATAGAGCTTCAGATATGGGGCGGTATGTAAATAATAATAATAATAATAATAATAATAATAATAATAATAGGCAATACTGGGCTGGATGAAGGACTTAGCTCTAGATAGGACAGTTTCATCTCTTGGCTTGTTTTTATTGTGTGATTATGTGGGAAAGGGAGTTATAACATGGCTGCCCAAATGAAGTAAATGAATTTATCTCTGACACTTTTATACAGTATTTTTGCTACTGCTGGAAAACTCAATAAGGAGTCATTCCTCTTGGCTCTCTGATTAGCATTCCTGTATAGCTTCAGCTATGGGGTGGTATAGAAATATAATACAATCCGTCAGTCAGTCAATGCAACCTTAGGTTTACATTTCAGATATCTTATATGTGCACCATAATCTATCTATCTATCTATCATCTATCTATCTATCTATCTATCTATCTGTCTATTTAACTAGATCTAGATAGATAGATAGATAGATAGATAGATAGATAGACAGATGATTGATAGATAAGATTGATAGCTAAGATACATACGAGGTTTGAAGTCTACACCTGTACATACAGGTATGGTAATACGGAAGCCAGGAGAAGTGACTTCTCTTTGAGTCCAGACGAGTGTTTTATTGCACGCTCATTACTGGCCAGTAATGGGTTTTCACAGGCCCTTTTGATGAGGCCGTCCACCTCCTGCGCATCTCCCGCTCTTTCCGGTCTTCTTTCTGCGACAAAATAAGACCCTGGTGAAGCCTATTCTTTGTTGGAAGCGAAATGGAGAAGCAGCACGATAAAAACACCCACTGAATGAGCCACGTGGTCATTGTTTACTTCCTCTTTCTTCCCCGTGTGAAGAAAGAGGAAGTATTGTGGGACAGAAGTGTGTGTGTGTGTGGGGGAAGTGACCGTAGTGAACCACAATTTTACCCCCATCTGATGACGCTCTAGATCTAGATATAATGTATAAGGCAGAACTTATCGAAATTCAAAATTCTGATGTTTTACTCAAGCAAGAAGTTCCAAATTTGCCTTGAATTAGTTTTAAGGAAAGGGGTATTAAACCGTAGGAGCAATGAAGTTTCTCCTGGTTTTCCTTAGAGTGGAAAAACACCTGTGAAATTTGCATGTTCCCCCCCCCCCCCCACGGCATTACAACGTTGAATTTGAAAGGCCAATGCCCCAATTTTTTATAGGCGGAGATTCACACAGCGGTTGGCATGATCTTTTTCAGAGGAAGCAGAAGTGGGTATTTGCATCCCTTCCTGGGTATGGGGCTGCTGCTGCCTCCATTGGCATGAATAACCCCTCCCACATAGGGGAATGCGCCATGGTGGTCTTTGGGCTGACAAGCAAGTCCCCCTCCCCCTTCAGTCTATACCAATGGATTCTGTTCCCCTCCCCCATTCCTCCGTATTAATGGATGGCCATTATCTTTGGCGCAAGCTTGCGTCCTCCAAAGCACAAGGGCTTTAGAGACCCCTCCACCCCTTGTCCTTGTGCCCCAGCATCATCGCTTGCTGAGCTTCCGCCCTCCTGCCTCCTCTTGCCCAAAAATGTGCTCTATTCGTATCGGCACTCCTTGCAAAGAGCTTCTTAGCAGAAGTACAGACAAGGACAGCCTAGCAATAGGCATCTGATTGTCAGTCAGCTGAGATGATGAACTTACAAATGGCCATCATCTCTTATAAACCGCCCTTGCTTGTGCCACATTAGGAAGAATCATTTGCAGGTAAAATTTACAAACCCCGGACACTTCTAATTTGTTAGAAATTAGCCATAAGTGGCTGTCTCTCACTTGTACATTATCTAAATGACTCGCAAATTGCTCTGTTAGCTTTCATTATAAAGGACATGCGGTCACCAATGGCTTGCCGCTCCCTGCCTGGATGTGTTTTTGTGCTGTTGCATGAAAGGGCAGAATTCATTCTTGATTCACCATCACTGCAAACTGGCTCCATTGATCATTCGGTCTGCTTTCTTGTTCCTGCATTCCCCAATTCTGGTTTGCAGCACTGCAGTTATTGCAGGGGAGCAATTCAAGTCCTAAGAACATACAGAAAATCCTGCTAGGTGACCTCAGCATCCTGTCTCCAACCATGGACAGCCAGATGCTTCCAGGGATGGCACAATCTAGGGATGCGGAAATCAGCAAAACTAGGGCTCACCAAGGCTTTCCAAATTCCACCTCAAAGTTCGTTCCAACTCTAGTCTGTGTCAGATTGCAAGCTTTGCTTCCCCCCTTTTTGCATTAAAATCCATGTGAATTTCCATGCGTCTTTTCCCCAAATTTACGCATCCATTGTGCACATCTTTGAAATGTACATATTCTTCTCCCATTGATTAAACTGTATCTGTGCACGTTTTTCAAAAATGTGAATTTTTTCACGCACATTTTTGAAATGGCTGCTGTCGAACGTGATGGTTTGGGGTCCACAAAGCACATTACACAGCTCAGAAATGTACAGATTTTAACCACAGATTACATCTGAGTCCATATTTGGCCTGGAAGCGGCAAACTGGCTATATCCTGATCAAAACTGAACTGAAACTAATTTCTTATGCATTTCTATGACACATGCAGGGCATCTCGCCCTCCCCTTTGCAGTGCCCAGACTTTGTAGAATTTGCTGCCACAAAATGTTGCTATGGTCACTGCCTGGCTCAGAAGGAGAGGAGACACCAGTGGAGACTGGTGATTCCAGGGCCAGTGGGGCTCCGGGTTTCAGTCTGAAAAAGTCTGAACTCTTAAGGAGCTGTCCAAGGTGCATGCCAGCTAAATGGAGCCTCCATATCCAGAGGCAGCCTGCTGCTAGCTATCAGTTGCTGGTGAGCTGTGGTGGGGAAGGATGCTTGTGAGAGGGCTTCCCAGAGACATCCGTGTGGCCATTGGGAGAAGCAAGGGAGAGGGCTTTCTCTGTGGTGGCCCCCAATTACGGAATGATCTCCCCAATGAGGCCCGCCTGGCGCCAACACTGTTATCTTTTCAGCGCCAGGTCAAAACTTTTATTTTCTCCCAGGCATTTTAGCAGCTTGAGGTTTTAACTGACTTTGTGGCCAGACTTAACAGTTTAAAATGTTTTAAATGTCAGCTGTTTTATGTTTATGGTTTTAAATTGTGTATATTGACTTTTTAGTGTTCAATCTTTAAATTATTGTAAACCACCCAGACAGCTTCGGCTATGGGGTGGTATATAAATGTAAATGTAAATGATAATAATAATAATAATAATAATAATAATAATGCAGGGCAATGGCCTAGATCAGCCTTCTCAATGGGCATGTTGGCTGGGGATGATGGGAATTCCAACATGTCTGGAGGGCACCAGGTTGGGGAAGGCTGACTTTGTTAAGTCTTTGCTCAGATCTAGCTAGGTTGATGTTCATCTGTTGGTGATGCCTTTGAGTGGGAACTCAATGGGCAACAGGCAGGCAGGCAGGCAGTGCCTGAAAAGGGGCGCCTTCTGCAATGAGGCATCTTCTCTCTCTGCATCCAGAAGAAACATTTCACATATGATACACCATTTTGAAAGCACTGTGCACTGTTACGTTAACGGAGGAACAACGTTTACTGCTCGGCACATCCGCATGAATATGCTGAGCGGCAGATCGCTAAACCCTGCCCTTCAGAAAATTGCATGTGCTCGGATCACGTGCCGCTGCTTTTCAGCAATAGGGGAATATCTGCAGAAATAATAGGAGAGGTGTCATGTATGCTCTTCACAAGCCAGGAGAGCAGACAGATTGAGGTGACAGAAGCACAAAGAGGAAGGCCATCTGGGACCTGGATAGCGGGAGTAGGCAATCCAGTGGCTGTCCAACCCATCTCTCCTGGCTGGATGAGGTGGGGGAGGGCATTTCGTCTAGACAAACTGCAGGATCAGCTCTTTCAAAAAACAAAACCCTTTCATTGTCAATTTTAAATAAAAACCCTCTGGTGACGATGTTTCCAAAGGAGCATCATTGGAGGTGGAGGAAGGAAAATGCACCTTAAGATTCCTGTTGAACCAGGTGACATTTCCTGAGGTCCTTAAGCAGAAATAGGGAAAACGGAGCAGAGGAGGCCCTTTAATGAGATTGTGTGTGTTTGTATGTATGGGCGGCGAACTGACCTGAATAAGGCAGGTTAAATATATTGCCGCTGATGTTTGCTTGCTGTTGAAAGGTCAGACTGCTACTAAGAAAATGATTTCAGCAGGGGGCTGGGAACGCAGAATATTGAGAGCAGCAACATTAGAGGCCCTGTTCTGGTTTCCATGTGGGTTTATTGAAATCAACCCATTGCTAGCATTGATTTTGTTTTGAATTGATCAGTTAAGTGAGCCGGAGCCTTGTGCTATATTTGGTACATTTATCTGCAGCTGTGAATTTGCGATCTCCCCTTCCCCAAATATTATTATTATTATTATTATTATTATTTACGTATTTATACTGCCCAACAGCCAAGGCTCTCTAGATAGTTCATCGTTTACCGATGTGCCTAAGTGAGGCCTGGGAAGAAGATTTCTGTAATGCCAGTCATCCTTGTTTCCAAAATCCAGGACTGGCTGGTTTCATAGACACATAGAATAGTAGAGTTAGAAGGGGCCTATAAGGCCATCGAGTCCAACCCCCTGCTCAATGCAGGAATCCACCTTAAAGCATCCCTGACAGATGGTTGTACAGCTGCCTCTTGAAGGCTTCTAGGGTGGGAGAGCCCACCACCTCCCTAGGTCGTTAGTTGCCTCTATTTGGCACTGGCTAGGCCCCATCTTGAGTACTGCATCCAGTTCTGGGCATCACACTTCAAGAAGGTTGCAGACAAGCTGGAGCATGTTCAGAGGAGGGCAGCGAGGATGATCAGGGGTCTGGAAACAAAGCCCTATGAGGAGAGATTGAAAGAACTATGCATGTTTAGCCTGGAGAAGAGGAGATTGAGGTAGGTTGACCAGATTTTGGAAAGCAAAATCATGGTCCAAAATGGCCACCCCACCAAAGAAGACCCCCCCCCCAACATAAAATAAAAAAATTAAAAAGGCTGCCCACCATGCAGCAAACAAGCAGACACCCCCGACACCCCCCCCCCCCGAAACAACCCCCCCCCTCAGCCACCCCCCCAAATAAACCCAGCCCGGACCTACCGGGTCCTCCGCCGCCACAGCCGTTCTCCTCCACCGCCGCGTGAACCCCTGCAACCCCCTCACCCTTCTTGCCCTGCTCCTGGGCTCCTTGGAGGTGCCTGAGGAACAGCAACAGCAGCAGCAAGAGGAGGAGGAAGAGCCTGCTTTAAAATGCCTGCGCTGCTTCCCGGCCTCGGCAGGAAACAAATGCTCAGTGTTAGGGAGCGTCAACAAATTCCTTGTCTGGTGGCTAAAGCAGTTAGCCACCCAACAAGGAATTTGTTGACGCTCCCTAGCACTGAGCACTTGTTTCCTGCCGAGGCCGGTAAATGGGGAGCAGCGCGGGTATTTTAGGGTGGGAGGAGAGCTGACCCTTTCCCCGGTTTGCCCCCGCCACCCCCCTGTCAGCCCGGATCGCACCAGGACCGGGAAACCCAGGGCGTTCTGATCACCCTAGATTGAGGGGAGACATGATAGCACTCTTCAAATACTTGAAAGGTTGTCACACAGAGGAGGGCCAGGATCTCTTCTCGATCATCCCAGAGTACAGGACGCGGAATAATGGGCTCAAGTTCCAGGAAGCCAGATTCCGGCTGGACATCAGGAAAAACTGCCTGACTGTTAGAGCAGTATGACAATGGAACCCATGACCTAGGGAGGTGGTGGGCTCTCCCACTCTAGAGGCCTTCAAGAGGCAGCTGGACAGCCACCTGTCAGGGATGCTTGAAGGTGGATTCCTGCATTGAGCAAGGGGTTGGACTGGATGGCCTTATAAGCTCCTTCCAACTCTACTATGATTCTATGACCTTTTGGTCAGGAGAAAGTGTGGGCACAGTGAGAAAGCTGTGTAGCCTCGTAGATTGGTCCCTGGGCCTGAGATTCTGCACCCACCTGCTAATTTCTTACATGTGCAGGGAACTGTTTAGCATGGAGAAGGATTTAGTCATGTGCAGTCCCACCTGCAAGGTGAAGTGATACAGCCCAGACAAAATGAGACCGACCTCCATCACGCAGCCACTATCCAACACCAGCTGTCTTCTCCATATGTTTTACTTGAGTCCTTAGAGGGTAGGAATCCGTATTTCAGCATTTCTTGCATTTGCAGTGTTTGGAAACAGCCACAGCCTATTCCATTTTTCCCCTAACCCCAACCCTTTCATCTTCTTTTCACGCAGCCCTTCGCCCTGCTCACACACGTTGCTACAAATCCATCTCCTTTGGCTGAACTGCATTGTGCAACTGTAGTTTTTTTGATCGCACAAAAGTTTTGTGCATGCGTGTGTGTTTGTGTGTGTGTGTGTGTGTGTGTGTTTTCCTTTGCCTCCACTGCCCCGGCCCTTGAGAGAATTCAAAGTGAGGTGATTTTACCGGCACCAAATGATGCATTGCTATTTTTGCACAGTGCGTCTCTGCTATGCAAACCACCTCATCCAAAATATGAAGTATGGCGCAATAATGCATAAAACATTGGCCCTGGAGTAGGTTATTTTGAAGAGCCATAAATTATGCAGGCTTCATGAAACTTTAAAGGAGTCTGTCACTGTGGCAAATCACAGTCCCTTGAGAGCAGGTAACATAAACCCCTTCCTTATGATTTGCGACTATTTCAGCAAATAAAAGTTTCAGATTCACTCAGAGCAGGCTTGATATATCTTGCTGTTTGCAAATAGTCTGATGACTGACAGCTTATTCCGGAAAGGACGGAGCAGCGACAATGGGCAGACCGGAGAGCCCTGTGGCAAAGAGAGAGGGGTCTATGGGCGATTGCTCCAGCGTAGGACTGCGGGAGCTCTTTCAGCCCAATGGCCAAAGCGAATTTCCAAGAAGTTCTCGGGAACTGTATTCCAATGGCAAACCGGGGCAAAGGCAAAAAGGCTGGGGGGGGGGGGCAAACTGCCAACGAGGCCAGGAGGTTTCAGCTTAAAATAAGGATCTGCAAACCAGCAAAACTCAAACTCACTGAGATTTCCCAAATTTCATCTTGAAGGGTGTTCTGATTCGAGTCCATATCTGACCGCAAGCTTTGTTTTACTTTTCACATGAAAACCTGTGCATATTTCTGTGCATTCCCCCTACACACAAATGTATGCATGAATTGTGTACGTTTTTGGAAGGTACTGATGCTTTCCCCATGATGAAAGCATATTTGTACGTATATTTCAAAATGTACGCATTCTTGTCCCATAATTAAAGTGTATTTGATTTTGTACACATTTTTGAAATAGACTCATTTTGTAACGTACACATTTTTAAAAATGTATGCTTGCTATCAAAGGCGTTGGGAGGGTGTCTGAGAATCACATTGCAAACTTCAAAATGCACAGAATTTGACCACAGATTGTGTCCAAAACCATGTTCGGTCTGGAAGGCGTGAACTTGGTAAAATCCTAGTTAAAAATGAAACTGAGATGAGTATCTTCTCCATCCCTATCCCAAAGCGCTTCCTGCCAGTCACTAAGCCTTGGGAGAAGCATTTCAACTTCTGAGAATAGGAAAAAGCTAGTGTAAAGCTAGAAAGCCCCCCCCCCCATGATTGGTGGTTAGGAGAAAGTGGGTGTGGCTTGGGAAAGGAGGTATGGCCTTCTGAGGAACTGTGGCCAGATTGGGGGCCCCAGAATGCCAGATTTTACCCATGGGCCTGAGCTTCCCCACACCTGCTACAGAGAGACATTGATCTGATCTGATGGTGTGGCGCACTTAGCTTTCTGTGGTGCTTGTGATTGCAGAGTCATTTCCTTGTGGCTGGTTCCGATGCCGTTTTAGTAGCGCACCAAAGCATTTGCTATTTGGTTAGTCCGCCATATCTCCTGCTACGAACATCCTCTGCCGGCATTTCACAGACAGCTGGGATTCCAACCAACCTGTGATCTGGGCAACCAGTGGTTCATCGGAACTTCTTCACTACGCTGATGGGATGATGTGGGGGTTAATTAGGGAAAAGCAATTTTAATGACAGCAAATCATTGCGCTGGGCCATCTTGTGCCCGATGGGACCTGGGGAAAAGGGGGGGGTGGAAGTGTCCTCCTTCTCTGATATGCATACATAGAAGAACACAGGAAAAGTGCAGGCAAAGTTTCAACACATGAAGCTTTCCTTAGAATGGGGTTGTGGCCTTGAGGAAAGCTTCATTTATTTATTTTTGGAATACCTTCCTGCCATGCAGTTGGAAAAGGAAAATACCCCCCCCCACACACACACACACTTTTCACGCTTGGTATAAATGGGACAAATTCTCTTTTCGGCAGCATGAGGTATTTGGGCCATGGGTGTGTGTCTGATCCGCTCCCTGGTCGACTTGCACTCCTGGGTCAGCATTTCTGAAAATGTGGGAAACATACGGCTGGATCCAGGTGCCATTTCCAAGACCTCCTCCAGCCCAGCTGTTGCTTTCTGCAGCTGCTTCTCTCACAGAGAAGAGCTAAACGAGGAGCCAGCCCATTCACTGGAAGCAATGAAAACAGGCAGAACTATAAACCTACACCGTGCTGTCTCGGGCAGCTTGCAGAGGAGGATGGACTAAAACGAGGGGTGTATTTGCTCTGGGAAAAAAATGTTTTGTCATGGGACACTGCAGGTGGAAAGTTCTACACATGTCTTCACGTCCTTCTGAATGTCAAATGCATGGCCGTCAAGGGGGGGGGATTTCTGTTGCTCTCCCGCATTTTATTTATTTATTCAGTCATTTATTACATTTCTATACTGCCCAATGGCCGAAGCTCTCTGGGTGCACCATTCGCAAAAATTAAAACTACGCAACAGAGAATAAAATACAATATAAAATGTAATAGCTTAAAACTACAGTATAAACGTTCAACCAGAGTAAAAAGCAAGCAGCGATGCAGATTTAAAGCAACAAAGCTAAAAGACTGAAACCCTAAAATGCCAGGAAAAATAAAAAGGTCTTCGCCTGGTGCTGGAAAGAGCATAACGTATAAGCCCCAGGCAAACCTCCTTTGGAAGCTCATTCCACAACCAGGGTGCCATGTCGGAAAATGCCCTTAAAACCTTAATGAAATGCAAGAAGATAATGAAATATGATATAAAACAACATATGCTTAATACAGGAGGTAGGGGTCAATATAAAAAAAACACCAAAAAAAGCCTGGGAGAATAAGGCCTCCACATAGTGCCGAAAAGACCACACTGTAAGCACTGGGCAAGCCTCTCTGGAGAGCTCATTCCAAAGCTGGCTGCCACCACTGTAAAAGCCTTTGCCTTAGTAGCCACCTGCCTCACCTCATTTGCTGGGGGCACCCAGACAAGTGTCTCTCAGGATGATCTTACGGTGCAGCCAGGTAACACAGAATCACAAACTGGTAGAGTTGGAAGGGGCCTATAAGGTCATCGAGTCCAACCCCCTGCTCTATGCAGGAATCCACCTTAAAGCATCCCTGACAGATGACTGTCCAACTACCTCTTAAATGACTCTAGGGTGGGAGAGCCCACCACCTCCCTAAGTATTGGTTCCATTCTCGTACTGCTCTAACAGTCAGGAAGTTTTTCCTGATGCCCAGCTGGAATCTGGCTTCCTGTCGCTTGAGCCCATTATTCCGTGTCCTGCACTCTGGGATGATCGAGAAGAGATCCTGGCCCTCCTCTGTGTGACAACCTTTCACGTACTTGAAGAGTGCTACCATGTCTCCCCTCAGTGTTCTCTTCTCCAGGCTAAACATGCCCAGTTCTTTCAGTCTCTCCTCATAGGGCTTTGTTCTTGACCCCTAACAATCCTCGTCACCCTCCTCTGAATCCCTCCATTTATCTGCATCCTTCTTAAAGTGTGATGCCCAGAACTGGACACAAGACTCAAGATGAGGCCTAACCAGTGCCAAATAGAGGGGAACTAATATCTTGCACAATTTGGAAGCTATATTTCTATTGATGAAGTCCAAAATTGCATTTGTTTTTTTCCCATCCACCAGCCTATCTACACTACTGCTTAAAATTGTTTAAAATAGTTTAAAATGGTTTATAACAGTCTTGAGAACTGTTGGGGCCCAGGATACACTCCATATACAGTTTTCAAAATATTTTCAAAGTGTTTTATGCTGTGTATGTAGATAGGCTCCACATTGCACTATTGGCTCATATTCAGCTTGTGATCTACAACAATTCCAAGATCCTTCTAGCTTGTTGTATTGCTGAGCCAAGTATCCCCCATCTTGTAACTGTGCATTTGGTTTCTTTTTCCTCAGCATTTATCCCTATTCAATTTCATTCTGTTGTTTTCAGCCCAGTGCTCCAGCCTATTAAGATCACTTTGAAGTTTGTTTCTGTATTCCAGGGTATCCGCTATCCTATCCAATTTTGTGTCATCTGCAAATTTGATAATTATTCCCTGCACCTCCTCATCCAAATCATTAATAAAAATGTTGAAGAGCACTGGGCCCAGGACTGAGACCTACAGTACCCCGCTCGTTACCTCCCCCCAGTGTGAAAAGGTACCATTGATAAGCACTCTTTGAGTCCGATTCTGTAGCCAACTGTGGATCCACCAAATAGTTGTTCCATCTAGCGCACTTTTCACGAGTTTGTGAATTAGAATGTCATGGGGCACTTTGTCAAAAGCTTTGCTGAAGTCAAGATATACTATGTCCACAGCATTCCCACAGTCCACAAGGGAGGTTAGCTGATCAAAAAATGAGATCAAATTAGTCTGGCAGGATTTGTTCTTGACAAATCCATGCTGGCTTCTAGTAATCACTGCATTGTTTTCAAGGTGCTTACAGATTGACATCTTTATAATCTGCTCCAAAATTTTCCCTGGTTTGGATGTCAGACTGAGTGGTCTGTAGTTCCCAGGTTCCTCCTTTTTGCCTTTCTTGAAGATAGGGACAACATTAGCCCTCCTCCAGTCATCCGGCACTTCATCCGTCTTCCATGAGTTCTCAAGGATAATAGAGAGTGGTTCTGAGAGTTCTTCTGCCAGCTCCTTTATTACTCTACGATGCAGTTCGTCGGGCTGTGGAGATTTGAACTCGTTCAAAGAAAGTAGGTGTTCCTTGACCATTTGTTTAGCAATCTCAAACTGCAATCCTGCCCCTTCAGCTTGTACTTCACTTTTTCGAGGGGGGTCAATGACCTGCTTTTGGGAGAAGACTGAGCCAAAGTAGGAATTGAGCACTTCGGCCTTTTCTTTGTCATCTGTATGGAAGATGATCCTTCAATTTATACATTGTGGAATGTTGTAACCAGCAGTTGCAATAAAAACACCCACAATGGCAATGAAAATGCATTTGGATCTCATTAATGGAGATGTGAACAACGTGTCACAACCAACGTGGGATTAGAGGGATTTCCCCCCCGAGGTTCGTGTGTCTCACACACACAGCCAGTTATTCACTTGTACTCCAACAAAAATGGCGAAATTGGCTTGGGAAAAACTATTAAGAGCAAACAATACAAGCTTTATTTTGCCACAACAAAATTACAGAAGGGCGTTTTTGTGGCTGTTAAACTGTGCAAAGCCTCAGACTGGGTCCAGGCGCACATGGTCTGGCATGCTGTTCCTATTGCCAATGACAGAGGCAGAAAAGGAGGGGGTTCGTAGTTGTCAAATCAGCCGTGGAGGGAGGTGGGAGGCAGGCCTTGGGAAGCCACGTCTGGGGCAGCGCAAGTGTCAGTGGCATAGCAGGCGTGTCGAAACTCTTTCAATCCGAGGGCCGGATTCCATTTTGGAGAAGCTCTGGGGGTGGGTGGCATATTCCAGTGGTGGGTGGGCTGGATGCAAAAAGAGGTGGGACCAAAATACCGACCATGCCAGCCTATTGCAGCTTAAGGCTCTTGCTGCCAGCAAGTATGGCACTAAGAGAGGCACCTCAACCTCGAAGAAATGGGAAGGGGGGGGGGGCAATTGTGCAAAATCCAGGGATCCACTCAATGGTTGGTTGTCGGAGGAAAGGGGTGGGATGAGGAGAAGGGCGTGTGACTGGATTGGGATCCAAGGAGGTCTGGATTTGGCCCCCTGATCTAAGCTTCTGCCCCCTATGACATAGGATGAGCCATGTGAAGGGCAGAATGGATAGAAGCAGAGGGATTTTGGGAGAAAAAGAAGGAAATGGGGTGAAAGGAGGTATATTATTTGCCTTGTTTCAGAGCAAAGAGGAAACAAAGGACCCCAACTTCTTGGTTGGTTGTAGATATTTGGAACCTCACGGGGTGCCCAGGATCATGACAGTGCCTGACAGTCTTCAAGATGGCTCTTGCTGCCTTCCTCGGATTCTTTTTAAGCCAAGGTTCCACCACAGGGACTCCTATATAGACGGAGCTCCTGTGCAAGTGGCTGTTCGTGTGATTTGCTATGGTTTGCAATGTGCGAATTCACCCTTTCAGTGTTATGCTGGGGGCTGAGCTGATTTTTAAGACTTTGCCAGAGAGAGAGGGAGGGAGTGTGTGTGTGTGTGTGTGTTGGCTGAGAAGCCAAAATCATTGCAATCGCCCTGGGGGTGCGGGAGGAGATGGGGGAGATGAAGCTTCTTCTTCTTTTCTTAAGATACTTTTGCATGCATGTGGCAATGAAGAAGCGGTGATCCATGCTCTGTGGCCACACCTTGCAAAACATCAGACTGGGAGCGATATGATTAGCAAGGGTCTCTTTTTTTGCTGTTGTGTCTCCGTTGAGCTCTTACGCCTTGCCTTTGACAACGATTCTCAGGATGTTCAGTACCGCACAAGCTACTGATGAAATCCCTTTTTCATTCTTAACGCCTAGCCCCGATGATGATGGTGGTGGTGGTGGTAATGGTGGTGCTGTGCTGTGCTGTGGGAAAGGGTGTCTGCCTGCTTTCTTGTCCTGCTTCCTGTGTCGGCCTCTGGCTGGCCACTGTGGGAAAGGAGCTGCTGCCCTCGATAGGCCTCCGGTCTGATCCAGCCTCAGGGCACTTCCAGTAGTCTCAGTATTGACTGTTTTGTTGCTCACTTGCTTGTCTTCGATGTGGTCTGTCTTTGTCCAGGCACCACGGAAGGGAAGGGAACTTCTGGGTGTAGATATTGTGCAGATTGTGTGGGACCTCCAGCGTGGTGCCCGTCACTGCCAGTGTGGCCACGGACACTTCTCTTGGTGACTGCCAGATTCTCTGCCCATCCTGACCGTTTATTTTAATTCTTAAGTTTTTTTGTCATTAATTGTGCTGTTGTTTTTTTAAAAAAGTTGACAAGCTGCAAAGCCGAGTGTTGTCTTCCAGTGCCTTCTTTTTGTGGCGTCCAAGGAGTGGTTTTGTTTTGGGGGATTCAGTCCCCACCTCTGCCTTGTTCTTGGGTTCTCTTGGGCCAGTAATTTTTTTTTCGCCTCACGGGTTTGTCTTCTGCTGAAATGAGTGTTTTGTGACAGGCCGTGTCCACCACGACAGCTGTTCTACCAATGGGCAAGGCGCCCCCATGACAGCCATTTTGTGGGAGTGTCCATGGCACACTCTCAAAATTCCAAATAGGCCCACCGACCTCAAAAGGTTGGGGACCCCTGGTCTACTGTTATACCCCTGGTCACCCCAGGGCCAGGGAATGGTAGCAGTGGAAGGTGGCCAAAGCCAGCCTCAGATCCGTGGCTGACAGACACTAAATTCTGTCTGATGCCCACAATCTTCACCTCCAGCCAATCTGAAGTGAAATAAGGGTAGCTGTGTTTGCTCGCCTTCAACTCTTGTTTCTCTGCCCCCTCTTCCATTCCTCCCCTCTCCCTAGCCCCATTCAGACAGCACCTGTGGATGGGGCATGGAGATAGCAGTGGGAGGCCCCAACCCCCTCCTCCATGTGTGGATCGAGGTTTGAGCTGGAACACGCGGCTGCCATCCCCCACCCTCTCTACACATTGACTGAGCCCATTTCAGGGCCTACAGGTTGGGCATCTGTTGGTTGTTGCTAGCATGGCCAAGATGCAATGGAGGGGAGGGGCTGCTGCCCCTGGAATAAGAGTGGTGTAGAAGAGTGAACCTTGGCAGAAGGTCCAACTTTCCCAACTACTACATGACTAGGAGGTTGCTGACACCCTTTGCACCAGGTCACCTTGCTCAATCCCCTCGCCTCCTGCTCCTCTGCCTCTGTTGTTTCCATTCACTGTCCAAATGTACCCTGGGTTCTCCTTGAAGATCTCCAAAGTATTATGTACTAATGGGAAAGTATTTTCATCACTGGGAGCCACTGTGATATGGTAGCTTCTTCCTTCTTGGAGGGGTGGTCTCAGAAAGTGGTGCTGGGGGGTTCCTGTTTGACACTGTGGCCGTTGGCCTGTGATGTCCCTCAGGGTTTCGTCTTAGAGAATCATAGAAGAGTAAAGTTGGAAGGGGCCTATAAGGCCATTGAGTCCAACCCCCTGCTCAATGCAGGAATCCACCTTAAAGCATCCCTGACATATGGTTGTCCAGCTGCCTCTTGAAGGCCTCTAGTGTGGGAGAGCCCACCACCTCCCTAGGTCATTGGTTCCATTGTCGTACTGCTCTAACAGTCAAGAAGTTTTTCCTGATGTCCAGCCAGAATCTGGCTTCCTGGAACTTGAGCCCATTATTCCATGTCCTGCACTGTGGAATGATTGAGAAGAGATCCTGGCCCTCCTCTGCGTGAGAACCTTTCAAGTACTTGAAGAGTGCTAACATTTCTCCCCTACATCTTCTCTTGTCAAAGCTAAACATGCCCAGTTCTTTCAGTCCCCCATGCTATGTAACATATACATGAAACAACTGGAAGAGATTGTCCAGAGTATGCTGATGACACCAACTCTATCTGTCCTTTCCATCTAAACCCAAGGAAGCTGTTCTGGTTCTCAATCTGTGTCTGATGTTGATAATGAACTGCATGAGAGCGAACAAATTTGAAACTCAATCCAGGCAAGATAAAGGTGGCCCTGGTTAGTCAAAAGGCAGATCAGGGAATAGGGATTCTATCTGTGCTGGATGGGGTTACACTCCCCCAGAAGACTCAGGATCACTGGTTGGTGTACTTGGCCTTGAACCTGGATGCCCACATCTCAGTGGTGGCCAGGAGTGTGTTTCCACAGCTGACGTTTATGCACCAACTGTGTCTATTCCTAGAGATGTCTGGTCTGGCCGCAGTCCCACATGCTTCAGTTACATCCCATTTGGATTACTGTAATGCACTTGGCAAGGGGGGAGGTGAAATCCGTTCAGAAACTTTAGCTGATCTAGAATGCTGCAGCCAGACTGTTGACCATGGCTGGTTATGAGGAGCCTGCAATTGCCTTATTACAACAGCTTCACTGGCTAACAGTCTGGTCCTGGGCAGAATACAGAGTGCTGGTTATGACCTATAACGCCCCATGGGGCTTAGGACCAGGCTCCCTGAAAGAGAGATCTCGCCTTTTGCATACGAGCTTGCCCAATCCTCAAGAACGTTCGGAGAGGACCTTCTTTTGAGACCTCTGCCTTCAGAGGCATGTTTGGTGGCAATGCAAAGGAGGCCCTTCTAGGATGTGAGGGGGTTCTGGGATGTGCTCTAAGTTGCCACATCAGCGCTCAGAGCCTAGAGACCTGGGCAGTGCATCATTGCCCAAAGCAGACTTCTGGATGCCATCTGGAAGCCACGCAGGTGGCATTTTCGTGGGCATTAAGAGGCAGCCAAGCTGTGCCCACTCCTGTTGCTTGCGGTGTGTTTTATTCCTGACCCCCCCCCCCAAGGCCATGAAGGCTCCTAGAAAAGCATTCAAAACCTCCATCGTGGTGCCTGTAAAAATGTGAGCACATTTGCTGCACAGGCTTCTGTTTCCTCTGAGGGGAAAGGAATGATAACAAATGAATAGCAGGAAAACAGCTCTCCATCTCCTCTTTCCCTTGTAACATGTCACGCCACATGTCAGGTGCTCTCAGGGTTGGATTGAGTGCCAGGAGTGGGCCTGGGGCACCCGGCTCAACTGGGGGTTCTGTCTCAGGCCGTCTGGTCCGTTCCCTTCCCAACTGCCGAATCAAAGGCTACAAACAGTTCATTTACATCTCTGAACCTGGAAACACTGCGCTGCACTGCACGGCCGGCATTGTGCTAATGTCACTTGCTTGTCTGTATGCATATAGGTCTGTTTTACGGGGGGGGGGGGGGGAAATACATTAGCGCACTGAGGACTCTGCGTATGACTGATGGTGGTTAGATGAGGGAGGCAAAAGAATCCTGGGTCAGTTTGGAAATCATTCCCACCTGCCCTTCTGGCAATCCCACATGCAAACCCAAATATGGGAACATATTACCTTTTCTTTTTTCTTTTTTTTTACTCTTTACAATTCCCAAACTTGTGTTTGTGTTCAGAAAATGTGTATTTGGGAAAATGCACACTTTAAAATGCACACTTCAAACACACACACACACACACACACACACACACACACACTTGCATGCCTAAGTCAATAGGGGAAGTGCACACTTTCCCCATCTGAAATGCATCCTTCCCATCCGAATTTAAAGAAAAACAGGTTGCAAAGAAGAAGGGAGCACAAATCGAACTATGCGCTCCATCACACCAGCAATTGACTGCACTCTCACCATGCTTGGTGTGCAGATTTGCAGCATGGTACTCACATGACGCTGTGCCTGTCCTGCTGACACCCCACCTCTTCCCCAGTCTTTCCTAGAATGCTAAAAGTCTGGATTATTTTCCCTTAACGCACTTAATGAGCCCTAAACCTCCATGTAGTTTTAAAGGACCTGGGGGCTTGAATGGATTGCCTCAGGTCCTGGCAGGGAAAAGCGATCTCTCCCAGCAGCCGGCTCCAAGCCTCAGTATAGAACCCAAACCTTGCATCCTAGGCTCCAAAGCCTTTTTTAAAATCATACAATGCCTGAAAATTTGCAGAGACAGGATTGTACTCCCTCAATGCCCCCAAACAGCCAGGCTAAAGGGTCGTTCTATTTTTGCTGGGCAGAAAGGCGGTCTAGTTGAAGTGCTCATCTGCCAGGACCTGACTGGAGGGAGAAAGAGAAGGGGAGGGGCGGAGTGGAGTGGAGTGGAAGAGCGAAGGAGTGAAGGAGCGGAAGAGCAGCTATTCAGGTGAAAGGGATCATAAGTTTGACGTGCTGGTAAAAAAATGCAGAGGCAAACCGAGGGGGGGTGGGGTGGAAATTAGGTGTGATGGAGGTCTATGAAGTGGAGTTCAAAGAAACATGGCAAACTTAAGCACCCTTGTTTCTCCTATCCCCAGATGAGATCCAGGCATGCAGATTTATTGTCATATATAATGGGGCTACATCATGCATGTCGATGGTGCATCAAAGCCACAAAATTGGGAGACAATGAAATAAAAAATACAGTTTTCAGCCATTGCCCCCATGTGGGAGGGACACCAGTGCCAAAGACATTTCTTATCCTAGATGCCGTTTTGTCTAGGGCCTGCGCATGCCTTCGTCGTGCGCTGCTGCTACACAGGCCACACTAGGTGTTACCATGGGGAGAGCAGGTGGGAAGACATGGGGCTGCCATTTTGTTTGGCAGCCGCACACAGGTGGGGGGACACAGAGCTGCCGCCAGGGCTATTGCGGTTGTCCCTGAATGGCTAGACAGCAGGAGCCTTGCCCTCCTTGCAGCATAGTGCTTGCTTGCTCCACCTGCAGTGGGAAGGGGAGAGAAAAGCAAAGGGGGACTTGGGTATATCCATTTGTACCCCCCTGTCCAGATCTGCACCAGCTGCATTGACTCGTGAGATTTTGTGGGGAAGGATTAGGGATGGATGGACTTACCCCACTCCGTCCGGTGCAATGCTCGCTCAGGCCTTGCCAGCCGGCTGCCCCTGCTTCTGCGTATGGCAAGTGGCCAGGTGGTCTGCAGGCACTCCGTGAGCATCACATGGCCACCCGATCTCTCAGCGAGCTGCAATTTCGTGTAAAAAATGGCAGCTTGTTCTTTTACATAAAAAGCCATTTGCGCCGATGGTGGCTGAAAAACGCCGAGTTACACAAGGTCACAGCGTTAAGGGCCCATTTACGCCTTTAATCTTGTGTAAATGGCTGCTTTACGGCTGCCGTTTGTGTAAAAGGCCTTTTGCGTAAAAGGACGATCCTCCATTTCTGCGCAAAATGGCAGCTCAGCAGACTAGTGAGGACTGCCATACTTGTCCTACTCAGCACGCACCAGATTGGGAAAGCATGGCAGGCCATCGACTGGAGTCCAGGAGGCCAAATGGGGACGGGGAGGCGTCCAGCAGAATCCACTCCCCTCTCGGACGCCCACAGCATCTCTAAGAAGGGTATCTGCCAAGTGAATCTCTGCTGAGAGAGTTTGACTATAAAAGGTGGGGGGAGGGAAGAAAAAGAGAAGGAGCGCTTTAATCTGCCTCCTCCTGAGGAATCCAAACAACCCATAACTCTCAGCACGGTTGAAATTGCCAAATCTCCTGCCTGCCATTCAAAGCGGACGTCTGAAAGACAACCACAAAGGTTTTTGCTTCTCCACAGGCATGGAGGTTCTGGCCCATTAGTAGCCTGAACGCCGGAGGAGAAATAGCTCAGGAGGGCAAGTTCTCCACAGGGAGACAGGCCGGCTACAGAGAGAGCTGAACCAAGGCGGCCATGCGGAGTGGCGAATGACTGCCGTCCCCAAAGGCGAGGCCGT
Source organism: Anniella stebbinsi (assembly GCA_029215795.1). NCBI lineage: Eukaryota > Metazoa > Chordata > Lepidosauria > Squamata > Anniellidae > Anniella > Anniella stebbinsi. The sequence continues at coordinate 371,474,489 of JARDYH010000001.1, forward strand.
CAGGAAGTGTCTCTCCCCGTGGAAACGGGGGCATCTTGTTTGCTCGGGTGGATGCTCTCTCTGTGCTGTTTTTTGGGTGGGATGAAAAAAGAGGGGCCTCTTGGAGTGGCTCCTGTCCCTGATTCTGTCCAATCGGGAATAGATTGGTCGATTCAGGAGGGAGGCAAGGGTGAAGATAGGGCCATCTTGAAGCATCGGCGTGGGTGGATGGGGATCAGTCTGTTCCATTTTCCCTTTGGCTTCAAGTTGGATTGATTTGTTGCCCAATTAAAGCAACTGAACTACCTTGAGACCTGGCCTGCTCCTGTCCAAGCTGTGGCCAGGTATTCCCATTTTTCAGGTGGCATCCAGACCTCCCCCTCTTCCTTGATCCCCTTGGGGCTCTCTGCCGCCGCCCTCCGGCCTCCTCCCTTCCCACTCCAACCGCAAGCCCTGCTTCCAGTTGCCAGGCCTTGCGTGAGCGTCTCCTCCCCACAACCTCCATTCCCCACCCACTGTTCCTTTGAGTCCTCTGTCTCCTGGCGGCCCTTCTCTCAGCCACATCCCCAACCCTCAGCTGGCCTGCAGGTCCAGCAGCCCTGCCTTTGAGACCCTCTTGCCAGAATCCCTTCTGTCCCCAGACCCTGGGACGGAGGCATGGGTGGGAGGGAGGGAGGGAGCTCTCTGTGTGTGAGGCAGGACTGTTCAACCCTTTTCAGGCTGAGGGCTGAATTCCACCTTGGAGAAGCTCTCAGGGGCCACGTTCCAGTGGTGGGCAAAGCTGAAGGCAAAAAACGCAGCCCCAGAACTACCAGAATGCCACCCTATAGTTTAACATCAAGCCCTTTTACTGCCAGCGATGAAACCTTTCAACCTTTGTCGAAGGGGGAGAATTGCATTCAGAAGTCAGGGAACCATCAAACGGCTGGCGATGGGGAGGAAGGGGGTTGGGCCAGGGAATGGGGAACTCTGTAAGTCCAAGTTGGGCCCCCGGGGGGGGGGGGGTCTGGTTGAACCTCTGGGCCTGAGGCCCAACGGCTACAAGGTAAGGCAAGGGTGAGTGAGGGGCACGCCCAGGTTTGCCATGACTCCTGTTTTCATCCCTTCCTGTGTCCTGTTCCTCCAGACCCACCCGCCGTCGAGCCAACGTTCCTGGAGATCCGGCAGGGCCAAGGCCGAAGCGTGACCATGAGCTGCCGGGTGCTGAGGGCTTACCCAACCCGGGTCTTGACCTTTGAGTGGCGGTTGGGCAACAAGCTGCTCCGGACGGGACAGTTTGATGCTCAGGACTCCACGGAGTACATCATTCGGAGTCTCTCCAGGGACAGCTATGGGATTTACAACTGCAACGTCATCAACGAGGCCGGGGCCGGCCGGTGCAGCTTCCTTGTGACAGGTAGGCCTTCCACACGCCGCTTGGGTCAGTGCTGATTGATGGCCTGTGGGGTGGTGTTGCATGGCTATGGAGCAGCAGCCAAGAGTGCAACAGTCTGTCCGGTGCCGTGTAACGTCTGGAGTAGCTGCCTTCTCCATTGGGCATGATAGAGGTGGATGTAGAAGTGCTTCTTGCTAATCCCAGGTTAAGGAGGGCAGAGCATGGCCACTCTGGGTTGGGGGAAAAGCACCCTGTCTATGTTGAGGACGTGCCATCAGTATGAGGGGGTGGTGTGGGACTTGTAGGGAGGAGGGGTGACTCATGCATTGCAGGGACCCCTTGGGGTAAAATGTGCCTCCCTGTTGTCTCAGCACAGAGATGCACTGCAGTCCCCTGCAGGATCCTTGCCTATGAGGACCACCTAGGCCATGAAATATCATGGACAAGGGGCGCGTTGGTCCTCATTACAACAGTGTCTGTGAGCTCAGGGTTTTACTTTCCCACTAGAAGTGAATGACTGCATGATGATGATGATGATGATGATGATATGAGGCCGAACCTGCTCCCTTCCTCCTGATCCCACCAGCCTTTAGTAACAGAGCCTCCTCATTCCTGCACTTAAGGATTTCTCGCCGGCTTGGCCCCCCGGATGACAGTCTGTGGATCCCTGAGCTTGCCCAACTCAGCCATTTAGACCATTTACGACTGTAAGTTTGTGTAAATGGGCCCTCATGGCAACCATTTATGCAATTGGCCCTTTACAAAAAAGGCAAAGCTGTCATCTTTATCCAACATGGCGGCTCGGCCATGCACCACTCATCTGCAGACCGCCCAGAGCCTCACCTTAAGCGGCAAGCAAAGATGGGCAGCTGGTGGGGGTCTGGCAAATGTCGTGCGTCCCAGGCTGAGGGAAATTCGCCCATCCCTATGAGTGCACAGCCCTCCCTGGGTATTCCTTCTTTGCTGGCCAGGCTGCAGTGAGATATAATGTGGGGAAGGGGCTCTGAGGTGAGCCTGGAAGGGTGGATGGCCGTTCATGTTTGACGAATGGAAGGCCGGATGTACACCTTGTGTCAATTCATTACGAATGTGGAATAAAACACAGGAAATAACCCTATGAAAGCAGCATATGGAATGTGTGGATTGTGCCCCGAAAGTTATCAGTGCCCTTCAATACTACGGGAGGGCAGCAGTGTAGATCTGGCCGAAGGGTGATGAGGTGGGTCAGTACGTTGGCCCCGAGCACTCCATTGGAGACATGGTTGGAGGCTCAAGCCTGCTTCTACCTCCATAGTCCCACCGCGTCATCTGCACAGCCCCACCCTGGGTTCCTCCCCTTGGACACATCAGAGTGTGGTGGGAGACGGAGGGGAGGCTCTTGCATATGTAGAAAAGGAGAGTTATGCAGAATGAGGATGAGCCTCAATGCAGAAATGGGACAGTCACCCCCAGAACGTTGATGCCTTGGATACATGGCAGGATGCAGAAAGCTGGGTGCTGGTGGTGGTGGTGGTGGTGGCAGGGGACAATGTCTCCTTCTCTTCCTAAGCTATTCCCTGTTGTAATGTTTTTCAAACGTGGCTGGAGCGATTTCAAGGTGACTGCTCTGCCTCAGACAGGGGTAACGGGAGAATGGCTTCCCAAGGATTTATGCTGGTGCCAAAGCCCAGCGCTTTGGCTGAAATTAGCCGTGCGAGAGCTCCCTGATAAACTCTGGGCTCCACATTCCAGCTCTCCCGTTGGTTCACTTGTTCACTGCTTGGTTTATCTCTTTCCTGTGTCATGTAAATCTGGGCTTTAGGTGATTTGCAAGCAGATGATAATGCCTCAGAAAGCCCCATTTCTTAGGACTGAATGACATGAGAAGGGAGGCGCTAGGACTCTCTCTCTCTCTCCTGCTCCCCCCCCCTCCGATGGTTGTTTGTTTGTTCATTGTTAATGAAAAGCCACTAACCACGAATTATACAGAAACGCCCATATCTTTCCTGCCAGGGGAGAGGTGCAATTTTAAGGTGACAACAAGCAGAAGGAAAGGCCTGTAACTTTGTGCTGGAGCTGCTGCTGCTTTGCCAGCAGAGGGTACCAGAATCAATCCCCAAGGAGGGCCGGGCAATTTTTCTTCCTGAGCCCCGGGAGAACTCCTTCCAGTCGCTGTAGACGAGGGCAGTTTCTACGCCGTCCATTTTCTGTGGGATAGCCCCTGGGTGGTCCCTGTGAGTCCAAATGACTCACAGGGACTCCCGGGGGCAGGGGGAGATGGGCACAGGTTTCCCCCGGGATACGGGATCCCTGGAGAAACCCGATTCTTCCCACGGTCCCCGGAACTTCCTGAGACCACGGGAGGTGTGGGTGCCCATCCTGGCTGCTGCCACACTTACTCACGAGTAAGCGTGGCAGCAGAAATGGGCACGGAGCCCACCGTGCGGCTCCGTGCCAATCAGGAGAGTGGGGGAAGGAAGTCCACCATCCCTAGGATAGCGGGGGGGGGGGGGGACGGACTTCGGCAGGATTTTTTTTTTGCATACCTTTCCAAAGGAGCGCAAGAGAACTCTTCACAGCTCCATTAAAAAACAAAATGGCAGCCGCGCCAGCACGACGGCCCGGGAGGAAACTGGGACATCACACTTCTAGTGTATCTTAGGGCGATGATCCTGGAAGCTGGCATTTCTGGGATCGCCGTCCCTCCCTCCCTCTACACCCGTGTGGTGTAGAAACAGCCAAGGCTTCTGCCACCTGCTGTCCTCCAGCTAGGAACACTGGAAGCTGCCTTTTACTGAGCTACACGGTGGGTCCAGCTAGCCCAATACTGTCAATACTGTCAACACTGACTAGGGGCAAGGACCCTCCAAGTTTCCAGGCAAATGTTTTTCCAGCCCCATCTGGGCTACCAATTCAGAAACTGAAGCTCAGTTATCCTTCAACATGTGCACTTCCCTGAATTTTGCAGTGCATATATTAGGGGAAAGTGTGCACAAAAAGGGGTGGATTTCTGAAAATAATGTTCAAAATGCGTTACATTAGGGAAATTGCTTGCAAAAAGGTGGATATTAGGCAAAATTGCATGTAAACATGCAAGTACGAAATGAAAATGCAGACAGATTTTCATATGAATGTAAGAAGACATACTCAATATTGAAGATGAATCAAATATAGGACTGGAAAAGTTCTCAACGTTCTGAATAGACCAGACTTAAGACTGGAAAAACGAGAAAGTGGGAGGAGCCGAAATTGGCAGATTCCTCCCTCCCCTTCCCCCTCCCCCCTCCATACGCAGCCATCAATGAAGCCGACTTGGGAACGTTGGCCTTTTGAATTGGTTGCTGACACGTTCATCAAGATGTTGCTCAAAAGGGCAGGTTTGGTGATGAAATTTGGCTCAGCCTTGCTTTGATCTCATCCTCCAGGCAGAAGAAATCGTTGTGGCTGGTTGTGGAGAACACATGGCCAAGTGCAGAGAAGCCCACAGCTTCCTTTGAATGCTGGGGATTTGAACGGGTCAGGAAGGACACAGCCCATTACTGGGCTGCTTCTCCTTGAGCGCTGCTGCACGGGACTTTTCTCCATCCACACTCATCTGAACACATTTCCTTTTGACATGGTTGTTTTTACGTTTGACTCCACTGTGTCGTTTAAAGGCCAAACTGCCGTTGCACAGAGTAGCCTCTGGGACCATTAACGCCCCTTTACTGTCAGCCGAGTCCCCATTTAATAGCTGGTGCACTCATTGCCCGGCAATTTGGTACCCATTATGGGCAAGTTCAGCTCTCTCTCCCTCTCTCCCCTGAGGTGTGTATTGGGCACTTGATCATCCTTCCCTTTCACTCCATTCTGCCTCAGATTGAGCTCAGGCAGGAGGAATTGAAAGATGTTTCAGGAGCCTGACACAATGGAAACCCTCTGAGTTCCACACGTCAACCCAACACAGCCTAATGCAAGTGGCTCTTTCAAAACAGATGTCTCACATGTGAAAGACACTGAAGTGCATTAAGTTACATAGACAGGCTTTGTACCAACAAGGCATGTTGTCTGCTTAGTAAATTATACTACCCTCCAATTCACTTTTGGTTGGCTCTCTTCCTAGTGCATTTTCCACGTTTGTCTCAGGCTCTGCCAATAAGCAGATAATTTGCACGTCCCGTTCTCTAACATGCAAAGATTCTTCAAGGCCCAGATGGGGCTGTGCACACAGAAATATACCTTGCATCCTATTGTACACATGGGTGCAGTTTAGAGTAAGGAAATAAGGGTGATTCACCCTTTCCCTGCCTGCCATTTCTCAGCTACAGAGCATATCCCCCAGCAGGTCAATGCATGGGCAAGTATGCCTCTTTAGCCACATACACATGCACAGTAGGGGGAACCTGCAGACCACAGGAGAGTCAATGTGGTGTAGCAGTTAGAGTGCCAGATTAGGAGCAGAAGAGACCTGGATTTAATTAGACTCATAGAATCACAGAATAGTAGAGCTGGAAGGGGCCTATAGGCCATCAAGTCCAGCCCCCTGCTCAGTGCAGGAATCCACCTTAGAGCATCCCTGACAGACGGATGGTTGTCCAGCTGCCTCTTGAATGTCTCTACTGTGGGAGAGCCCACCACCTCCCTAGGTCATGGGTTCCATTGTCGCACTGCTCTAACAGTCAGGAGGTTTTTCCTGATGTCCAGCCGGAATCTGGCTTCCTGCAACTTGAGCCCATTATTCCATGTCCTCCTGCATTCTGGGTTGATCGAGAAGAGATCCTGGCCCTCCTCCATGTGACAACCTTTCAAGTATTTGAAGAGTGCTATCATGTCTCCCCTCAATCTTCTCTTCTCCAGGCTAAACATGCCCAGTTCTTTCAGTCTCTCCTCATAGGACTTTGTGTCCAGAACCCTGATCTTCCTTGTTGCCCTCCTCTGAACACGCTCCAGTTTGTCTGCATCCTTCTTAAAGTCTGGCACCCAGAACTGGATGCAATACTCAAAAAGAGGCCTAACCATTGCTGAATAGAGGGAAACCAGTACTTTACGCGATTTGGAAGCTATAGCCCAAAATAGCATTTGCTTTTTTGCAGGCACATCATACTGTTGGCTCATATTCAGCTTGTGATCTACAACAATTCCAAGATCCTTCTCGCTTGTAGTATTGCTGAGCCAAGTATCCCCCATCTTGTAACTGGGCATTGGGTTTCTTTTTCCTAGGTGTAGAACTTGGCATTTATCCCTATTCAATTTCATTCTGTTGTTTTCAGCAAAGCACTCCAGTCTATGAAGATCACGTTGGAGTTTGTTTCTGTCTTCCAGGGTATTAGCGATCCCTCCCAATTTTGTGCTGTCTGCAAATTTGATAAGCGTTCCCTGCACCTCCTCATCTAAATCATTAATAAAAATGTTGGAGAGCACTGGGCCCAGGACTGAGCCCTGCAGTACCCCGCTCGTTACCTCCCCCCAGTGTGAAAAGGTACCATTGATAAGCACTCTTTGAGTCCGATTCTGTAGCCAAGTGTGGATCCACCAAATAGTTGTTCCATCTAGCCCACTTTTCATGAGTTTGTGAATCAGCATGGCATGGGGCACTTTGTCAAAAGCTTTGCTGAAGTCAAGATATACTATGTCCACAGCATTCCCACTGTCCACAATCCCCACTCAGTTATGAAGCTTACTGGGCCAATCACCGTCTCTCACCCTGACCTTCTCCATGGAATTGTGAAGATACAAGGGATGGGGAGGGACAGTCATGTTTACTGCTCTGAAGAAAAGGCATAATATAAATGCAATCAAAGTGGCAAATGGCTGGCCAGAAAGTGTGAAACCGTGGCCACCCTCTCCCATTTCTCCACTCGAAATCCCCTAGCCCTGAACCTCGTTGTTGCTTAACATGGCACAGAAGCACCACGGTAGGCATTGTAGGAGTTGGGCCCCTTGCTGTACGGTGCCCAAATCCAAATATAATTTATTACGGTCATAGACCAGCAGAACGGTGCCCTGTGTTTAAAAGGACACCTACATTGTGCTGTGCCAAAACCCCATCTGCTCTATCACATCCTCAAAGTGAAGAGGTTGTGAAAGAGCAGGTGGGTTTTTGGCAAGTGTAGAGCTCGAATGCTTCCCTTACTGTAGTGTGGTGGCTGAGCGTGGTGGTGGTTGCTAAAAGTGAGGAGGAGGAGCAAAAATAACTATGGAATTCACTACCACAAGATGTGCCGATGGCCACCAATAGGAATGGCTTTTAAAGGGGATTGGATAAATTCCTGGAGCAGGAGAAGGCTATCAATGGCTACTTGTCCTGATGGCTATGTGCTACCTCCAATATCAGAGCCAGTAAGCCTGTGTGCGCCAGTTGCTGGAGAACATGGGTGGGAGGGTGCTGTTGTACCATGTCCTGATTGTGGTTCTGTGGTCAACAGCTGGTTGGCCACTGTGAGGGCATTTCAGAGTTGAATCTGACAGGGGGATCCCCTCTGATCTACTAACTCTCCCCTGCAAGGAACCCCAGGGATACTTTTCAAGGTAGACATGGGTCTGGGAGCGGCTGCTTCCTCTCGGCACATCTCTTTCCACCTATAGGACATGTGTTGCATCAAGACAGAGTACCGACTGAGGACTGTGGACACTATTAGCAGTATAACTAGAGGGGGGAGGGAGCAAGAGAGCAAATTGCACAAACACGCAGACAAAAATCTTTGATGTTTTTTGTCTTCTCTTTGGTGCCCATTCCTGTCTGCAGAGAGCAATCTCGGACCCTCCGCTGGCAATTTGAACACCTCAGTGATTTTATTGCATTGCAAAAATGAAAAAGGATATTGAAAACCATCCTGTATCTGGGGTGTTATGAGATACCGGACATGGGAAAGAATGTAGAACAAGGTTTAAAAAACACAATTGTGCCCGCTGGCCAGCAACTGCTTACAGAGTGGGCTCAGGAGGTTGCATCCAATCTGAGTTCCAGATTGGTGTTTAGGTTGTGCTTTGTTTTAAAACCTTGAGGGTAGTTCACGTCTACACATAGATGGAGAACATTCATAAGATCTGCTCTGCTAAATTGCATCAAAGGGTCGCCACCTCCTTTTTCTAACCGGCTCCTTGTCTTTAACAGTGATATGACAGGGAGGTACATCATGGTCCGCTCCGAGCTGTACCTGTTTCATTTTGGTTTGTTTTTGATGAGGATTTACCAATGTCCGGGTGAGAAAGAGCTTGAGATTTTAAAATATGGAAATACAGAATACAACAAAACTGATAGATCTGCCCTCCCTAAGGTGGAATGGCGTAAAGTGTGTATGTGTGAGATGAAAAGTGAGTCCGTCTGTGACCCCAAAAACATCTCTTTATACTGATAAGGGACAGGTTCATAGAGTCATAGAATAGTAGAGTTGCAAGGGGCCTCTAAGGCCATCAAGTCCAACCCCCTGCTCAGTGCAGGAATCCACCTTAAAGCATCCCTGACAGATGGTTGTCCAGCTGCCTCTTGAAGGCCTCTAATGTGGCAGAGCCCATCACCACCCTAGGTCATTGGTTCCATTGTCGTACTGCTCTAACAGTCAGGAAGTTTTTCCTGATATCCAGCCGGAATCTGGCTTCCTGTAACTTGAGCCCATGATTCCGCGTCCTGCACTCTGGGATGATCGAGAAGAGATCCTGGCCCTCCTCCGTGTGACAACCTTTCAAGTATTTGGAGAGTTCTGGTTATTCCATCTCTTACATCAATTTCAGCACTTCCATAGATGAAGCCCATAATCTATCTAGGGGGGAGCATGACTAGGGATGTCAGAGGAATCTGTCTGGGGAGGTCGACCTTGGCGGGAGTTTATCGGATTGCCCCTCTCCCGGATTCTGTCTCACTCATCCGTAAGCTGGCCCAACTTGCTGCACAACGAGTCGGCTCACCTCACGGTTTTTCAGGGTTTTCTTATTTGTGCAAATTGCGATTTGTGCAAAATCACGGCCATAAATATTTGCGGAAATTGTGATTTGCACAAAATCGTGGTCATAAATAGTGCAATTTGAGTAAAATTGCAAGCATAAATGGTCTAATTGTGCTATTGACAGTCGTGATTTCCGTAAACATTTACAGTCATGATTTCGTGCAAATTGCAACGTGCAATTAAAAAAAAACTTTTTTTCCCCAAGTTTCAGGAACTGACCCACCACTCAGCTCACAAATACAAGCTGTTGGGCCCAAAAAGGGCTGGATCTCCTCATGATGGACAACCCTAACTATAAGTAGGAGCCTATTTCTTAGCAGATTTTTGCTCAGGTCATTCTGACATATTTTCTAGCATATTCTTCCAAAACATGCAATAATTCCACATTCACGGTCTCACATTGATTGACAGTGAGGTTCAGCAACATCCCAAGCAGCTTGTACAAAGGTGAGTTTTCCCATCATGGCCATCTGTTTGAGTAGGCTGACCATATGAAAAGGAGGACGGGGCTCATGTAACTTTAACAGTGGTAGAGAAAAGGGAATTTCAGCCAGTGTCATTTGTATGCAATTAGTTCCTGGTGAAATTCCCCCTTCATCACAACAGTTAAAGTTGCAGGGACCCTGCCTTCTTTTGTATATGATCACTCTAGTATAGTGCCTGCAACTTTAACTGTTGTAATGAAGAGGGAATTTCACCAGGAACTAATTGCATACAAATGATACAGGCTGAAATTCTCTTTTCTCTACAACTGTTAAAGTTACATGAGCCCTGTCCTCCTTTTCATATGGTCAGCTTATGTTTGAGTCCATCATGGCTGCCCAGATGGCTGCTGAATTCCGTGGTTCTTTGGCCTTAGTAGAGCCAGAGTGATGCAATTCGTCATTTCCACAAGACTTATGGGCAATAAAAATAGAAGCTTGGAATCTAAGTGCTGTGCTGTAGCTCCCACTTGGAATATTATTATTATTATTATTATTATTATTAATAATAATAATAACAACAATAATTCCAACCAAAGCTGCACAACAGTGGCTAGTTGGGATCTCTGATCTGTGGTAACTTAGTGCCAAGCTACACGTTACTATGAATGCTGTTTGGGAGACAATATACATATCAATGCATGAAATTATAGGGTGAGGGATGGGTTGACTGAATTGCATTCCGCCATCAAGACCAGAATTTGCAGGGAGGAGGCAGTAGATTCCATGATTCTATGATTTGTACTGAGAAAACAGCTCAATGGACTGGTCTGAAATTGGGCAGTGTAGAAAAGGTGGGTGTGTGATTGTTCCATGCCAATTTTAAGGTCGAAAGAGCAGGAAATTGCTTATTGTCAGTGTTCAGAGTTTGATGAGTGCCCACCAGCATATTGACACATATTGTCCGCCCACTTCTACTTCCGTTCCCCCTTAGACTTACATGGGTTTTAGCTGGTTGTCAAATTTCTCCATTTCTACAGCACCTTTTGGAAAACAGTTTGACATCTTAAGTAAGAGAGAACATGTAGTATGAGCTTTTCCCCAGAAGAAGAAGAAGAAGAAGGTATTCGTAGATTTGTTTTTTAAAAAAAAACATTTTCCACCCAATTTTAGGCTTGGTCGCTTCAGTTGCATGGGACGTAGGACCACCCTTCTGCCACTGACAATCACCCAGCTCCAAGGTAGGGGTCAAGCTGGAGCTAACCATAGGATTAGATGCCATTATATGCATATTGCCCAAATAATGTATCCGTTGAGGGTGTCACACTTAACAGCTGTAATTTCCCAACATTTTGGAATTTGAGTGAACATGGACAGCCTATAACAGAATGTATTTGAAAGCAAATGGAAAGGTTTTCTGGTTATGGAATATGTACATCATTCAGCATCTACTAGGGCTGTGCAACCCTAATCTGCGAGATCACATCCATGTGGGGATGCCAGGTGACATTGCGCTGGCTGGGAAGGGGGCCAAAGGAGGCCAATCGCACCACCCAGGCAGGAGGCCGATCGCGCCGGGCAAGATCTCGCTGGGAAGGAGGCGATAGTGCCGGCAGCCGCCAATCACGCCGAAGAGCAGACAATGGCAGCGCCGATGATTCCTGGGCCCTGGTAAGTGCAGCCCTCCCAGGCACTGCATGCTGGGGGTTGTAGGCTGTACCGGGGTCTAGGGCTGTGCAGGAAATTGGCGGATCCATCATAAAATGGCAGATCTGCCAGAAAATGGCCTCCGAGCATCAGGTTCGAATATCCGAGTCTCGAACCTTGCACAGCCCTGGTGTCCACCATCCCACATGTCTGCGTTCATGCAGCTCCCATTATCATGAGAATATAGGTCCCATCGTGGGAGGGTTGAGCTGTATGGGAAGAACGAGGCTGGTTTGGAGGGAACAGCATTGACATGGTCCATTTAATCTCACCCCCACCTTCCACATCACATTCTTCTGTAGTCAGGAACCGTGTGCAGTAGAGTCCGAAGGGAGCAACAACCTCACCTCTCCCAACCTATTAGACTTAGGCTATAAGAAGTGAAGTTTCCTATTCCCAGCCTGAGCATGAGAAGCCTCTTGCCATTGGTCCACCAGAATTGGTCTACTCTGGCTGGCAACAGCTGTCCAAGATCTCAGGCATAGAGGGGCCTTCGCCAATCCTGCTATCTAGTTTTTTCCCCCATGGAGATGCTGGGGAGTGAACCCAGGACCGTGTGGATAGAAGGCTGTCACTGAGCTAGATAGCCTTCAAACATTGCCATGATAAGTTAAGTGGGCCCTGTAGAGATTTAACCTCCACAACCCTCAACTGGAAGATCTGATTTAATTATGGAATGAATTCCAGAGAAATGAGGATGTAGATATTGGATTTTAAGAGTGCTTCCCCATGGGAGAATTCCATGGGTTTCAGACTTTGATTCTTCTGGAGTCTGGGCTCCTCGAAAATAGATCTGGAATTGACCCACCTCTGCTATGACATTCACCAGAAGTCCTTCCCCCATTTTGTGCAACTTGGAGGGTGACAGGAAGGGCTTCCACAGATGCTGCAGGAATGGTCCACTCCAAAACCAACCTAGAATTTGAATGGATCCCAAAATCAATTCAGAGATCATCTCCAGAAGAGATTTGGGCAGGACTGCCCATCATTCATCCAATAGGACCAGAGGCATCATTGAACGTCTCAGAGACATCTGCCTTAAGCATTTGGTGAGATTGTTGGAAAGACGATGTGGATCATCACTGAAATGGATTTGTGTCCTTGTGAAATAACATGTGCACAGTCCCTTGTAAATCTCTCCTACCTGGTATGGCAATCCCTGTAAAGGCAGATTTGATTATCAGCCTGTCTGTAAGTTATTAGCTTCCACCTTTAAGTCTAAATGAAAGTTGCAAGTTATAAACCATTAGGCTAAGTTATATGTTTCCACACAAGCTTTAAGGAGTATTGCAGTGGCGTTTAAAACTTCTGCGTGGAGATGAAAACATCACCGCTGCCCTCCTCTTCTCCCTGCCATTGCGTGTGGCAACCTCAGAGACGGTCGCGTCTTTTTTGAGATCACTGCCTTTTCTCTGATGTGCAATGTTGCTGTTTTTTTTTTTTTTTTTTTTTTTTAAACCTTCCCTTTCATGCTCCAAGGCTAGTAAGGCCAGTACACCAAACCCTTATAGGACATCACACATCTCATGGTGTGATTTTGTGGGGGCAGGCTCAATCTCATTCATCTTGCTAGTGGTGCAGCACATCTTAGGCACATGTTGAAGACATAACATCCCTCCACTTGGCTCAGTTGATAATCCACATAGTAAAAGTTCTTTAGGTTGGGGATAGTATGGCTGAGTGCTGCCCCATGTTGAATGAAGTCTCTGCGTTAGGGTGACCCTATGAAAAGGAGAACAGGGCACCTGTATCTTTAACAGTTGTGTAGGAAGGGGAATTTCAGCAGGTGTCATTTGTATACAGGCAGAACCTGGTGACATTCCCTCTTCATCACAACAGTCAAAGTTGCAGGAGCCCTGTCCTCTTTTGTATCTGGTCACGCTAGTATAGCTCCTGCAACTTTAACTGTTGTGATGAAGAGGGGATTTCACCAGGTTCTGTATGCATAACAATGACACCTTCTGAAATTCTGTTTACTATAATTGTTAAAGATACAGGAGCCCTGTCCTCCTTTCCATAGGGTCACCCTACTCTGCATGTAGAAACTTTTTGTAAGAGACAAGGGTTCTCTAGCCAAGACCTCTCCCTCCCCTGCTAGATTTCTAAGTGCAAGGGCTTGCCTTTATTGCTTTTCATAGGACAGTCTGAAAAAAATCACCTGTGGGTGGGGCCAAAGGCAAAAGAGGTGGGGCCAAAGATACCCCAAATGCCAGCACATTTTAGCGTAAATCTCTTATTGACAGTGACTAAGCCTTAGGAGAGGTAGTTCAGCTTTTTTAGAATGCGGAAAAACCCCACACAAATGCTGGGAAACCAGCAAATGGTTGGTCATGGGTAGGGTGACCATATGAAAAGGAGGACAGGGCTCCTGTACCTTTAACAGCTACATGGAAAAGGGGATTTTAGCAGCTGTCATTTGTATGCATGCAGCAGCAGAACAGTTAAAGCTGCAGGAGCCCTGCCCTCTTTAATCTCTAGTATAGCTCCTGCAGCTTTAACTGTTGTGATGAAGAGGGCATTACATGCCTACAAAGGACACCAGCTGAAATTCCCTTTTCTATGCAGCTGTTAAAGAAACAGGAGCCCTGTCCTCCTTTCCATATGGTCACCCTAGCATAGGGAAGTGGTGGGGGAGGGGAGGGGCCTTCAGGGGAAACCCAGAGAGCGAGTTTGGGACCCCACTCAGGGCAGATATGCCTGCAGGCCTGAGGTTTGACAGCCCTGGTATATGTGGACCAGCCCCTGTTACAAATTACCAAACTCATGAGGGTTGCTTCGTAGGGATGGGAAGGAAAAATGAGGCAGCAAAGAAAATGTCCAGTTATTGCAAGGGATGCAGCCTGACTCCGTGAACTGCAGACGCCAGGCTGGCTGGACAAGTAAGCAAAGACTGAACGTTGACCTGCAGGCTGTTAATACTGCTAGTTCCTTTGTTTATCAGTTATGGAAGCATTTGATCCACACACAACCTTGATTCACTTACACGTACATTGAGCTCGTTTTGCTTCCATCGTCTTGCTGACCCTCAACGCTGCCGTGAAATGTCAGGGCAAAATGAATCCTTCCCGGTGTGTCTCCTCCTGTATTCAAAACTGCTTTGGGTATTTAAAGCTCCCACAAAATGAGTGTTAGGGTTCTTTACAAAGGCATTTTTGCTACATCTGCTCAGATGCAGCAGCCAATGTGCCAGTCACAGGGTTTCACGTCTGTGCAAGTTAGATCAGAAGTGTGAACCCTCAGCAGGGTGGGGAGAGGGGCTCTTCTTCATAGCATGGCAGGGATGTAGAGTGTAATAGGGCCAGGCTGGTAGTTAATTTGTAGCGTTGTTCGAACAGGCTACTAGACCCCAAATAACGGTGGCTATGACGTTTGAACTATGTAGCCACACACACCCATTATGAGGCTGAACAAGAACTTTTCTGAGGCCGTCTTTTGGGTCAAGCCACCATCTAGGAGAGGACTGTTTCACTCATAGTCAACAGAATTTGGAGTGGCCTTCTGATCGCGGCTCCCTTCTAGGTGGTCAGAGTGGTATATTGGCAAACGGTGAAGGCAGTTTTGTTTAGATGTTATTTATTTTCTAGAAGGCTGGTTTTCCTGTGAGTTGTGTGGCTGTTTAACCATTGTTATGTCGATTGCTCTTTGGCTTTGGTTTTTATAGTTAAACAGCTTTATATTCTGTACTTATGCTATTTTGGTTAGTTTGTAAACCACTTTGTCTCCCTCAGTACAAAGGCGGGATAAAAAGGAATATGTGGACATGTGAATTCATAAATGGGTTCCTGTGGCATTATCCAGATTAGTCAAATGGGCCACTTTTGGAGGTGGGTGGACAGCTCTAAGTAGGGCCATGCCTGTGCTCTTCTAAAGAACATAACAACATCAGACGAGCCCTGAGGCTGGATCAGGCCAAGGGTCGCTCTAGCCCAGCATTCTCATCACATAGTGGCCCATCAGCTGCCTGTGGGAAACCCCCAAGAAAGGCATGAGGGCACTGGGACTCCTGATTAGCCAATAGCATTATCCCAATTGGCCAATAGCATGGCTAAGAGGTTATTTTATGAATTGGGAAATACCTGATTTGTACCTTACCTGTACTGTGAGCTCAGTTGATGGCCTTCAGCCTAGGATCCCCAGCATGGTGCTCATGGACCCGTTTCCTAGCAACCTGAAGTCTCTCTGCCCCTCTGAGGGATAAAGACACAGACGTCCCTCACAGGTGAATCTCAGATGTGTCCAGGGTCAGTCAGTACCCTCATTTGTAAAGGTAAAGGAAGTATCCGCCAAAATTCTGTGTATATGGCCTCTCATATAGGGAATTGTAAGAAATTCTCCCTGTGATTTATGTTTTTGTAAAATGGAGACCAATTTGCACTTTCTGAGTGCAATTTGTGGTCAGAAATCCATACTTTCCAAGCTTGAGATGTATTCTGCAAAAAAGGACTGTTCTTTTTCTTTTCTGTTTCTTTTTAAAAACATGCTAAGAAACGTGTAAAATTTGAAAATGCACATGAACATGCTTTAGTCAATGGGTACATGTGTCCAGAATAGGTACATTAAAATGCATGCATTAATAAATACATTAATGCAGACATTGTGGAACATGTATACGAATTTCTGTATAGAGGTTTAAAAATAATAATCAAACTTTGTCCAGAAATGAGACGGACTGAACATGCCCTTTAAAAGCCAGGATGGGCAGATTTGCCCATCCTTACTCTCATACTTCTAAAAATCAATGCAAATGTATATGGATCAATCCTATGCTTATTGGAGACAATGTACTGAGTAAGGAACATCAGTGCCAAGCCAGTGTAGTATAGTGACTAAAGTGTTGGGACTGGTAGTCAGGAGATCCGGGTTCTAGTCCTCACTTGGCCATGATACTCACTGGCTGACTTTGGACCAGTCCCTGACTCTCAGCCCAACCTGCCTCACAGGGTTGTTGTTGTGAGGATAAAATGGAGAGGAAGAGGATTATGTACGCTGCCTTGGGCTCCTTGCAAGAAGGAAAAAAGAGAGCCAAAACAGGTTGTGAAGGTTTAAAGCCCTATAAGACACAGCACTCCATTTTGCTATTGTTTGGGGGTGAGCACATACAATGGGGGGGAATGCCTGTCTATCTCTCAACGCAACAGCCTCATCCCTCCCCTTACTCCAATGTTCCCCCGACATCTGCAACCTTTCAGCACTCCTGGAGCTTTGGATCATATTGTTCTTCCTGGAAATAGTGAGGCTGACATATAGACCACCTGATGTTTTGCTATGAGCTGGTGGGTAAGCAGTGGTTATGGACAAGGATCTTACACAACATAGGGCCATCTGTGACATCATCACCTTCAGTGACATCATCTTGCCAAATATCATTGACCTCTTTTTTCTAGAAGAGAGCTTTCTTTCTTTCTTTCTTTCTTTCTTTCTTTCTTTCTTTCTTTAATGATATTAATGCTACAAGTAAGCAGAGCTGGGAACAGCAAGAAGAAGGTCATAAAATTGGAGAGGGGTTGTGGGGACCCCTCCACTCACCCACTCACCCACCCACTCACCCACATCCTCCCTTTACATGCAGAAATTCAATTCCAGAGAAAATTACATGCGGGACTAATCGCAGTGTGAGCTCCGGGTTCCTGGCAATGACGTTGTGACATCTGTCTTCCCCACAATGCGGCTGTCATGTCTCAGAAAATGAAATGTCTGTATAAACTCCAGGACTCTGTGTGTGTGTGTGTGTGTGTGCGCGCGCGCGCGTTTGGCAGACGGGCTGAGTGAACCCGTGACAGATCTGACAATCTGTACTGCGCTGGAAGGATGGAGTCGCGGGGAAAGATGCCGCAAGAGGCAGCGCGATTCCTGTCCTTCTCCCGTTCAGCCAGCAGGGGTCACGTTTGCTTGGCTTTGGCACCGAACGGCGTGTGGAATTTGTGCCCCAGGTACTTCGCTATTATTGCTCGGTCAAGGAAAGGGGGAAAGCAGGAGACTGGAGGGGAGACGGCCCGTTGTCTTGTGATTGCTTCTGCCTGAGAGAGAGAGAGAGAGAGAGAGAGAGACCACTGCATACATTTTACATGGGATAATTGTATAATTAATTGAAGCATCCAAAGAAGGTGTCACTGGAAACAGGACGCTTTGCAATGTCAATAAATCTCACCTCAAAACAAGCCGGGTTGCTCAAAGATGTGAACATCACCCTCCCCCATAGGTAATTTGGGATGATGTGTTCCTCTTCCTTTTCCGGCACCCAAGCGAAGGAGCAGAAGCTGCTTCTGCATTCATTATAAGGCCTTCATAAAATATATATTGCGTAATACGGGACGACTGGATAATACAAGGCGTCTTTCACATGAGCCGCCTCTGGCAATAACTCACTAGCGAAAGAGGCTGTTTTGTTTAGGATTTATAAACCACGCACCTCATAAAGAAAGGAACTGAAATTAGTAAGCACAAGAATGGGCCTGAATCTCTCCACATCTTTGGAACGGCAATTAGGGGAATGCGGCATCTTTTATCCAGGTGTGACCTTCCCTAGAACCAGGCAGTATTCAACATGGATGGAGGTTTCCCAGGAAAAGCTAGCTAGACATCTATCAAGGGCAGGTATTTGTAGTGAAGACTTACATTTATTTTTCCTCTGAGGGCATTTCTGCCTCTCCAAATATTAACACCTGTATGTTCCAGGACCTCACAATAGGGTGACTAGGTGTCCTCTTTTAGAGAGGACCTCTGTTTTGAAGGCATCTCCTATTTGGAGGGCTGTTCAGCCCAGGTCTGGTTTAAAGATTACAAACACACACACACACACACACACAGCCATGAGATGGAAGAGTTAAATGCCCATCAACAGCACCTGGGCAGCAGACTGAGCAAGGCACATGGCTGTCCACATCATGGTGAGCGGTATTGTATCTCTACTTAAATTATAGTAATTATTTCTAAATTTGCATGTATACATTTTAAGTGAACATATGCAATTTTGATGCAAATTGGTATCCTCATTTTTGGTGAGGCATCTCCAGGGTTTTTTTTTTGGGGGGGGGGGGGTTGATTCGTAACTGGCCATCCTGCCTCACAGTTTTAGCTATTGCTCATCATTCCCTGTCCAAAGCACCAAAGCACCACATCAGGGGGGTTCTCACCAGTGCCCTCTTCCTAATCGACTTCCATACCTTCTCTTTCTTTGGGTCTCTTTTGTACAACATGGAAATATGTAGAAAATCGCTAATATTTGTGGCACCTGTAATTAGGGGCACCTTAAGCCAGTATTCATTAAGCAGTCAATTAGGGGTGCTCTATTTAGCCCATTTGGGGGCTTCGTTTCCCCCACATACACACACACACACACTCACACACCTGCTGGGGGCTTTGGCTCATATTTAATAATATTTCCCCCCCTTAAGCATTGGCATCATTGTCAAAAGCAGTGCGTTCTTATGAAAATCACAGGCTCCAGGACTTCTTTGCCTGTTCAGGGATCCGTCCCTGGTCAAAACACCCTTGATCTCTGTCATGCAGAGCCAAATATGGATTCCCTTGACTGTTCAGCAGCCCTTCTACAGACACCCCCCCCCCCCCGGATAGTGCTCCTGGACCACAGTTTGAGAACCTCAGCCCTAGAACTTGCCCCACAACCTTGTTAGCATAAGAGTTTGCAATGGACAATGGAAAGGGCACAATCCGGGGGAGGGGGCTCCCACCCCTCAGCTAGTGGCCCCCTTCCTGTTTTGGTGACATTCCCCACAATGTAGCTGTGTGATATGGCATCACTGTGGGGCATTCTGGGTATTTTTAACTGGCGTTTCAAGGTTACTTGACATGTGTTTATGGGGGGCAGATATCAGGACTGGCCAAGGATGCCATCGGTTAATGCCAGGCCTCCTTCCAGCTTTGGCTTCTGGCCTATAATAATAATAATAATAATAACAATTTATTTCTTACCCGCCTCTCTGTCTGGATCGAGGCGGGGAACAACAACATGATAAAATACATAAAACTGATTAAAACATGACACATATTATTAAAACTGCATAAAAATCCTAAAACATCCTAAAAACATCCTTAATGAGGCAATTACCCTCCTTAATGAGGGTAATGAGGCCTTGCTGCTCACTCATCAACTGCCAGCTTCCTGGGAGGGCAACCTCAGGGCTTCTGAGGTGATGGCATCAAGAGCCAATGTGGACTGGTGGTTAGAGTGTTGGGCTGGGACTCAGGAGACCTGGGTTCAAGACCCCACTCAGCCATGAAGCTGACTGGGCAACTTTGGGGCAGTCTGTGATTCTCAGTCTAGCCTACCTCACAGGGTTGTTTTGAGGATACAAATGGAGAGGAGGAGGATTTTGTAAAGTGCCTTGGGACCGTGGCAGGGGAAAAGGGAGGATATAAATATAATAGCTTAATAAATAAAACTTAATCCGTGGTTGTAGTGGGCTCTTCACAATCATAGAATCATAGAATAGAATTGGAAGGGGCCTCTAAGGCCATCCAGTCCAACCCCCTGCTCAATGCAGGAATCCACCTTAAAGCATCCCTGACAGATGGCTGTCCAGCTTCCTCTTTGCAGCCCTGTCATGCGAGCCTGTTTGTAACATCACAGTAGCGGCTCAGCCCCTGGCTGGGGAGGATGGGCTCAGTTGGTAGCAGCTTCAGAAGAGGGCAGCCTCAGGGTCTCTCAGATCATCTGCCAAGAGTTCTCCTGTGATTTCGATACACCTCCCCTTGCTGTAGATGGCAGGATGAAAGAGAAGGACCCTGGGATTTCTTCCCATTCCAGGAGGATTCCTCAAAGGTGTTTCATGATTCCAGGGACCCAGAAGCAAGGGCCCCTGACAAGAGCCTTGCAACACATCTTGGGAGCTCGTGAACCAAACGGCTCATCAGACAAGGAGACCATCTTCCACCCACCACAAACCAAACATCGTCTTGCTCTACCCATCCATGCAGACCACTTTTCCTGGTTCTCCTGCTGAGCCAGGAGAGCTTGTCCCAGCCCAGTCATGAGAGGGGAAGTCTCCCACAGCTGAACACCAGGGTCGAAACTCACCCAGCTTGGTGGGGCACAGGCTCATCTCTCAGCCCAGGAGAAGGACCGCGGCTTCAGCTCCACTTGTGTTTGGATCGTGGCCAATTGGGACACTCTGCTGCAGTGCCTCCAGTGAAAATCTTGGGTAATTGGATGATGGGAAAATCCATGGCCTCCACTGTGATGTGTCCCACAGCAGTTTGCCCAACATCTGAGAGGCGCCAACCCACCAGCAGAAGCCCCATCTCACTCAGTTTGCCTCTACAGCAAGGAGGTATGTTGCTCTTCCCAAAACCCCTCCTGTTCTTCTTGGAGCCATTGATGGATGCCCATTGACACCTGGCCCTGTCCAACATGGAATTCAGGATATAGGGACTAATCCAGAAACATGGGCGATGGCTGTTCTTTAATGGGGTCACCTCATGCCATTTCCCAATCGTTTTGGGGGCTGCCTGACTTGCTCAACACAATCCTGTTCTCCATTAGACTGTGATCAGTCCATCGGGTTCAATTCAGCCTACTGTTGAAATACCTGCTTCCAGGGTTACGAGATCCAGTCAGCAGCCTCTATGTCCCCTCAGTCAGAACCACAACTTCCCAACAAGTATGCTCATTTTTAAGGTGTATTCAAAGTGGTGGAAGAAGAAAGCCTGCCCCTCATCACTCCTTTGTCTGCCCCATGGACCTTGTCCCAGGATGTTGCATCCCTATGGGCCAGCTGCATTCATTGTCAGAGTTTGAACTGGCAGTCCTTGCAGAACTAGGGTAAAAATCTAAAGCATGGCTTCCATTGACCTTCCACCTTGCCTGCCAGGTTACCTGTTTGATTCGTCAAAAGACAAGTGGGGAATTCCATTTGTGCAACAACTACTGAACTATTGGAAAGATTACCATCAAGAAGAGTGCCCATGGGAGCCTCCATGCATGTCCAGGCACATCAACTCATGCAGAAATTACACGAATGTCATCACTCAAAGCCTGGACCAAGTCAGGTGAGATGGGGCATGCCTAGAGATGGGGAAGGCATTCTGTCCCCTAGATTGGAGACTCCACAGTACCCTGTGAAAGTTTCAGATTAAAACCGACCACACCTGAACAGCATCCCCTTCTCTCCATCTTCCCCTGTTCCTCAGCCACCAAGACTGTGAGACTACGGAACCTGACAGTGGCCCTTGAAGAACTCCACTTAGTAGGCAACATGGGTAGAGCTTCTGAAAGATGAGGCTCATCCAGCTCTCTTAAGGCCTACGTGGACTACAGACCTTCACCTGAACAGCTGCTTATGAGAGAAGCTTCCAGCCAGCCCTTTGTGGACTATGCTCTCCAAGGCCCTGCTCTGCCTCTAGCCTTGCCTCCAGCCTCCTCTGATGTGGATACACCACTTCCCCTGGTTCAGACACCAAGTGAGGAAACCCATTCCTAGAGCTTCAGGGGAGGAAGCATTCACAACAAATGTCCCTCCCTTCATCCAGTTCAAGGGAACATCTCCATCCTCCTCCCTCATCTCTGTCTCCATGTGGCACAACAAAAGGTCCTTGGACTTGGCATTGGGAGATCCTGCAATGGGAGGCAGAGTGAAGAGGTCAAGGGAGTCTTGAGAAGGTTACCTCACATTAAACTCTAAACCCTGCCCTTTATTCAGAGGGGGTTTAGCCCTGCATCTGCCAGAAGTCCCACCCCATCCCTGGACGTCCCCAATCGAGGCATCACCTGATGGGGTCATTTGACTCCTCTATGGATTTGTCTGTTTAGCCCCTTCCATACATGTGGGGTACTGGAAGCAGTTAGGTACCAAAGTTAGGGATGTCACTTGCTGAGAAATCCGGCCCTTTTGGGCTTGCCGGACTTTCATGGTACACTTGCCTTGGTTTGCTTTTGCGACCTGAGCTACGCGGTTTTACAGATTATTTTTGGTCTTAGCTTAATTTGTGCAAATAGGGATTTGCATACATTTTGCCTGTAAAATATGCAGATTTGCATATTTTGCAGCCAAATTTTGACAAATAAAATTTTAATGGAAAGTTTCGCCAGCTGGCCTGACCCATTGTACATTGAGTGGGGCCAGTTGGTGGAAGATACAACGGAGTCTGGGGGGCTGAGCTGACAAAAGCTTGTGAAGCTCCACCCCAAAACGGATTCCCCCAAGATCCCTAACTGGGGTTCAGGCTTAGTCAGGAGGGGTCGACATAGCAGTCAGGGGACACAACACAGTCAGGCACTCACACACATTACACAGTCCAGAAGCAGAGTCAGAGAGGAGTCCAAGGGTCAGTAGAACAGAGCATCCAGAATAAGAGTAAGAGTAAGAGTTAATACATTTATTTCTTACCCGCCTCTCCCTCTGGATCGAGGTGGGGAACAACATTAAATACAAATAATATCAAATCCATCACAGGGCAAGGTCCGGGAGGCTAGCTAGCAGACACAGGATCATTTCCAAGCCCATCCCAAGATGTTCCAGTTCAAAAGTCCTGCCCTGGGTGGAGGGTTTATCTGTTGGGATCATGTGATCCCTCTACGAACTCCTCAAGCTATTGTGGCTGAATAGGAAGAGGTGGCATGATGAGTTTGTGGACAGGTAACATTACCTCATCACGTGGTCCCTTCCTCCAGTGTAAGACTTCTGGGCATGGGGTTGGAAAAGGCCCCTACTGGGTTGCTTCCATTTCCCCATATGTATAGCAGGGGTCTCCACCCCCATCCTATTGGTCCATGGAGGTACGATGACTTCATCTAGGAGTCACATGACCCCTATCCCGTGATCCCTCTTTCCAGGGCAGGACTCCGGAAGTGGGACTTCCAGGGATGGGGTCGGACTTTCAGCAGAGGTGGAGTTAACCACCTTTCCCATTAAAATAAGGCGCAGGGCTTCCAGTTGGATGCGACGTAGCCTTTTTCACTCCTCCGGCACATGTCATGCCCAGGGCTTGTGTGGGGGATACGACCTCTCTCTGCCCCATTGCAGGCGAAATCAGCCACAGAGATGGTATCCTGATGAGGCACCTTATGGGCACCGCCCCAGTAACCAAGACTCAGTAGAGGGTGGTGCCACTGGCATGCAGACTCCCATCTTGCCCTGGGAGGAGAAGAAACAGAATCAGCTTCTCCAAGACAAGGAGTTGTTGTCTTTTTTGTTATTGATTGCCCAATTTTATTGATTTTATTATTTGAATGATTTCATGTAAACTGCTTTGTGAGGTCAGTCGATAAAGCAATATATAAAAACCTTTGATACATCAATACCCAGTTGCTCATTGTGTGAGTGATGTCACGGCTTTATTGGCCCTCAGACTCAGGATTTCTGGGAGGCCACTAGTCCCCACCCCTGAGTGAAGACTTTATTTCCTGCAGCACAGAACAGTATCTTTTTGTAGAATCCTAGAGTTGGAAGAGGCCATTTTGGCCACTGAGTTTAGCCTTCTGCTCAGTGCAGGAATCCAGTTTAAGGCCATCCAGTCCTTGCTTGATTACCTCCAGCGATGGAGAGCCCGTCACCTCCCTGGGCAGTTCATTCATTTGTCTGACTGCTTGGACCATTATGAATGGGGATGTATGAGAATGTTGTTTCTGCTAGCAATATACAAAAGCCTGCCCTGGTCACAACCCTGAATGCAAGTGTGACGATGACATTCTCAGTGTGTCCTCTGAAGTTGCAAAACATTTGAATTGGGCATCTTTTTCGATTTGCACAAATTTCCAAACTTGTGTATATTTGTGCATATTTTTTTCCAAATATACACATCAGTTATGCAAATCTTTGAAATGTGCACATTCTTCTCCCATTGAGTAAAGCGTATAAGTGCACATGTTTCAAATGTATGCATTTTTTCATGGACATTTTCACACTGGAAGCTTGGAAGTGTATGGACTTTGACTGCAGATTGCCTCTGAGTCCGTGTTCAGTCTGGAAGATGTGAACTGGGTCAATCCTGATCGAAAATGATCTGAAATGAACTTCTCATACATTCCTAACCCCACTCCACCCCCCTGTCTTCTCTTCTCAAGGCTAAACATACCCAGTTCCTTCGATCATTCCTGGTAGGACTTCGTTCCGAGTCCCCTGACCATCTTTGCTGCACTTCTCTGAACTCATTCCAGTTCATCCGAATCCTTCTTTGAGGGTGGTGTTTTGTACTGAGTGTGTATCTGTATGCAAATGCTGTTTCTTCGCTGAGCCATTTAAGAAATGAAAATGTAAATAGTGGGGTCTTATTCCTCTGCCTCGAATTCTTTACCAAATTGGTAATTATGGGAAGAAACGAGGCTTTGAGACGTGACATTTCTTATCCATCAGCTGAAGGTAATGGCTCCGTACCATCTGCTGGGGGGGGGGGGTGTTGTCCCCAGTTCATATCCTCATTGCAGCCTGTCAGGGTAATTGCCATGTGCCTCTCCGTATTTACGGCGAAATGCATAGAGTGTTAAGCAAACACACAAAATATCTATTCAACATTTGGGATGTTGGGGGTTTTGTTTAAGTTCCCATCTACACAGAAGAAGCTTACCGTCGTGTGTTCAAAAGGTGGCAAATGAGCTGTATCACAACGGCTGCAGGACTGAGCTATAAGACAGCACAAATCTCAACTTGGTTGGCGATCTAAAGCCAGCCAGCCTCCCTGAGCCTCAGTTCCCCTTCTGCAATATGGGGATAACAATTCTGAGCTGCCACATGGGCTTGTTGTTAGAACTGGGATGGAGGATATATGAGGCCCTTGAACCCTCTGAAGTGTGCCGTGCATGTGAAGGGTATAAATAAGCACTGGAAATATGGGCGGCACTGGTGTCAACCAACGTTTGGCCTAGATGATCCAGCTCAGGCACAGAAACGAGCTTCAGGGGCTCCGGAACACTCACCTCAAAGTAGAAGGAAGTAAACGTGGGCAGACTGGCAAAACCCAAGCGAGTTTTCTGAAACCTCAGCACTCATTCTGACTCATGTCCATATCAGATCACTTTTTTTTTGGGGGGGGGGGGGTTCTGCATGAAAATTCATGTGGATTTTTGTGAATAATATTTCAAATGTACGCCTTTCCTTCCCATTGATTAAAGTGTGGTTGTGAGCATTTAATCAAAAGTACATCCATGCACATTTTACAAATATACTAATTTTGCAATCACTTTTTTTTTTTTTGGTTCTGCTAATTGCATCGCTAGCTTGGAAATGCATAGACTTTGACTGCAGATTGTGTTTGGGTCTGCATTCAATTCTGGGAGATGTGAACTGGATAGATTCTGGTCAAAAATGAACTGAAATGAATTTCTCATATACCCCTAATTCGAAGACCCCATTTTTTCCTCCTCAGGTTCAGATTATGGCCTCATCTACACCAAGCAGGATATAGCGCTATGAAAGTGGCATGAAAGCGGTATATGAAAGGCAGGAGCTGCACCAAGCAGGATATAGCGGTATGAAAGCAATATATGGTGTGTGTCAATGGGCCCCAACAGTTGTCAGTGCACTTCAATGCTGCTATAAAGCAGTCGTGTGGCTCCTGCCTTTTATATACTGCTTTCATACCACTTTCATAGTGTATTATCCTGCTTGGTGTAGATGAGACCTCAGTTCCAAGTCAGAGGAGACTTCCTGGGTTTATCCTCCGTTGAAGGGCAGAACCCCGGGAAATAATGGTGGGAGGCCTTGGAAGGGGTTGCTTTCTGAAAATTGACTGCTGGATAACAAAAGCAGCCCTTGGCAGACACATTGTCACACTCACATTCGTTCGCTCGTATATTTTGCTCGCAAAAACAAAATTCTCAGACATCCCTACCCCATTGTAGTAGTTTTTTGTGGGGGGCAGCCCCTTTGCGAATTGATAGAGCCTTCATCCATTGCACAGGGCGTATTTTCTGCAGCCACAAAAGCAAACAAACTGCCGTTCAGAGGCAGAGGTCATTTCCTGGGCTTCAGATTGGTTTTGAAACTGATCTTAGGTTTTGGTTTGTTTTCCAATGGGGGGAGAGAACTCTGGTCATTTCTGTGTTAGTCTAGCACAAGCAGGGGAGATACTCACACGTTTCACATTGGGACACAGCCAAATACTCTCCCCAAATGGAGAGATGCTCGCTTAGAAAATATCCTCACCGTCAAGAAGGCAACGGGATGAGGATGCTGCCTCCACCTTTTTGTTGTTACAAAATATTCCTCCCTGCTACTCCAGAGTTTAATATTAAACACGGTCAGCATAGGATGAATCAGTTTGTTTGGGGTAAGAAGATGATGTGAAAACCTAGAAGAGAAGGCAGATTGGTGGTAGCAGGGAAAATAACATATTTACAAGCTAATTGTGTAAAATTGATAAAAGAAAATGGGTTGACCTCTTTTTCTTCCTGTGTTGCTCAACCCAGCTTCTGAAAAATATGTGGAGGAGTTGGGGGGGGGGGGGTTGTAAGATTTGGGTGGGAGTTAGTTTGACTCCCATTCTTAGTTCTTAATGGGTATGGCAAACCATGGGGATCAATCGATGCTGGTGCTACAGATAGTGGGGCATGACTGGTCCGCAAGTTGGCCAACTTTCTTTGGAGTTCCTTGGGGGCGAGTCCTTGGGGTTCTCATCTCCCTACGGGCTTGTTATTGCAAACACAAAGGGGAAGTCCAATGGTCATGTTGTGTGATTGGTGATACTGTAGATCAAACCTTCAAGTGATCTATTTCATTGACAGCGAGAAAGCAGAAAGGTGTTATGGG
Source organism: Anniella stebbinsi (assembly GCA_029215795.1). Lineage (NCBI taxonomy): Eukaryota > Metazoa > Chordata > Lepidosauria > Squamata > Anniellidae > Anniella > Anniella stebbinsi. Next base: position 371,501,574 of record JARDYH010000001.1, read on the forward strand.
ATCATGTTACTCTGTATATCCGTTTCAAAAATGCCATTGAAAGATGGGAATTTTGTGCCTAGGAACTGCACCAAATTGTTGAGTCTAACCCTTCTTTCAGGCTTTCTGGTTTCCACACACAACCTGTTTCTAGAAAAGAAACTTCCTTTTACTTCCCCCCCCTTTTTTTAAATATCTGCCTTGCTCTGTTCAACACAGCCAACTTTGTTCCGTATCGATTCTCCTTCTGCCTGCATAGGCAAGGCCCTTTGAGCATGCGTGACGGTATGCTTCACTCTGTTGCTCCACGCTCGGCATCAATAAGAAATCCCAGAGAGAGATCAGATCCCTTGTGAGCGGAATTGCAACTGAAGATCTCCTGCCTATGCTGACAAATGGCCAGAAGTGCCTCCATTCAAGATAACGCTTATCTGTCCGGATTTCATATCCTCAATGACTCCTCGACCTTTTCCTCTGGGAGACAAATGATACGCTATGCAAATATTTAAATGTTTCATGGTGTTAGGAAGGGTAGCTTCTCCTTCAATGGTGTATACATTTTTTATTATTATTACTTTATTTTTTATGCTGATATCCCGCCAGAGTCGTTGGGCTTTTTGTTTGCCTGTCTTTAATGCCCTCCCGCCTCACGCGTGTGCCTCCAATGTCTTCCCTGCAGGCAAAGCCTATGCTCCGGAATTCTACTACGACACCTACAACCCGTTGTGGCAGAACAGAGCCCGCGTCTACGCCTACAGCCTCGAATGGACCCAGATGAACCCTGACGCTGTGGACCGTATCCTGCAGTACCACCTGGGGATCCGGCAGGTGAGAGGTTCAGCTGCTTTTTGGGAGGAGCGATTCCCCCCAGACCAGTCGGTCTCTGCTGCTTTTGCTCTCTTTTTATCTTGGGGTGTGGGTGTCGATGCGACTTTGCGCCATGGTGGCTTTCAACCACATAGACATCTGAGAGAGCGTCTTTCCTTGCTCAGGCAACGAGGAGGCTCAGCAGTTGAGAGGGACACATGTGATGCACAGTTGAGCTGCCCTGTGAGCCTCACCTTCACAGCCTTCTGTCAGTTGAGAAGGAAGGGAGAAATGTCCAGGGGCGGAGAAGGCTATTTGTTGAGCCCCAGGCATTCTGGAGATGAGTCTTTGTGCAACGCGATGAGAGTCTCAAGTTGTTTGCGCCAACAGAGCCCCCTGCAGAAGGATAGATTTGAAACATATTGGGCTCAGTGGACATAGTTCTTTGCAGCTGGAGGCTTCTGCCCTCCTTTCCCGGCATTAGATGACTTCCTGTTGTGGTTTGGTTGTTGTTTGTGAGCCACACCTCTTCTTGCAAGGTTGACCATGACAGCCTGAGGACCGAATTCAGTTTCAGAGAAGTTCTCGGGGCCACGTTCCTTGGTGGGCGGGACCGAAGGCAAAAGGGGTGGAGCCAATACGCCAAGAATACCAGCTTGTTTGAGTTTAGAGCTCTTGCTGCCAGTAACAAAGCCTTGGGAGAAGCAATCCAGCTCTTTAGGTCTCTGGCTCAGCAAAGGGAGTGTCTCCAATAGCTCCTAACTGGAATGCATCATGGAACCTAGTCTGACTTCCACAATCCACTCCAGAGTTTAGCCAGAAGAAAAGGCGGAGATAATCTTGCTGCCTCCCTCCAAAGTCAGCAGCCTTCCATACTTGTAATATCACGTGAATAAAAGATCCAAATGTTGTATGAGGTCAGTGCAGAAGGCCTGTTCCGGGTTCAATCCCTGGTAGCATCTCCTGGTAGGGCTGGGGAAAAAATCCTGCCTTAAACCCTCAAGAGCCACTGCCAATCTGTGTCGACAAGCCTGGGCTAGATGGTCCCATCGTCTGAGTGGGCTAGAAGGCAGCTTCTGATGTTCATCATTGAAGTGTAGAAACCATGGTCTGAGGGAGAGGTGAGGATCCAAAGAGCTGAGGGCATCAGAAGACGAAGCTTCCTATGTTCCCAACATGGGTGTGGCAGCGCAGTGCAGTTTTTTAATCCCGATATGTGCGCTGGAAGCTGTGCAGGCCAACAGAGGAGGGCTTCTTCCCAGGGGGAGGGGAGTATGGAGGCCCTTTTGTCTCAGGGCTCTGCCCTCGGTTGACCTACCGGGTCATTGCCAGCCTCTGGTGCAACAGGGGCCCCCTTGGATCTCCTGCAGTGCCTCAGGGAGTCTGGAGTTCATAGGATAAACCAAAGGTGCAGTGAATAATGATGGGCAGCCTTGGAAACAGTAAAGAAAAGGCCTTGACAACAAGCAGAACTTCAAGAGGATTCATTCAGGCTTTATTCACTGCTTCTGGGGCTCCCATGTGGCCCTGCTCATGAGGCAACGTGAGAAGAAGGCTTCCCTCTGAGTCCACCTGCCTGAGTTGGCCTGGGATGGGCGACACTTCTGTCTATATCTGAGGAGTTAGAAGGGCACTTTGATTTCACCCCCCCTCCACTTTTTTTAGTTAATCATTAAGACCTCACAAGTGACACCTGCGAACTGAGTTCCCTACAGAAAGGCAATGTGGCGGCGGGACGTGCTAAACGATGTTAACGGAGGCTTCTGTTTGAAAAGGAGCCCCCCGGGCAAAGCTTACAAGGCTTTATCGAAGAGCGCTCATAAAGATAAGCAGCTTTTGAAAGAGTTGACATATCTGTGATGGGGGGTTGGCTTTCCTCGGCTCTGACGGCGAGCGCGCGTTGCAAGCAGAGCAACGGGATTTGGGCTCCGTGGCGTTTGGCATGAAACCGCGAGCGTTTTGGAAGGCTTCAGTCTGTGCTTCTTGCTGCACGTGATCAATGGGGGCCGGTCCAAGAGGAGAAGCGAATCCGAGATCGTGTTTATCAGTCCACATTGCAAAAACACACTAGCCGCGCTGGCTTGTCACAAATGGCACCTTCCAGACAACAATGTCGTGGTTGGTTTGAGCAGACACATTATGAATCAATAACGACTGAGGCAGGAGGCATGCAATTAACAAACCGGTATTGATTTGTTCATTTATTAACAAATTAATTGGCTTTGTGTTAAAAACAACAACAACACCAAACACCATAATAATTAGTGCTATACGCAGATTAAAGCTTTTCAATTAGCTGGCTTGCTTACAGTTGGTTAATTACTCCATTAAATTTAAATAAATGTACATATGATAACACCCCAGCAAAGGTTTTCTTTTCTGAAGGAACAGAGGGGGCGGGAAACGCCCTACTCTTCCAAAAGCTGGTACTTGTTCTTAGAAGGGAAGTCAGGTGTATGCACTTTTTTCAGGTTTGGAATCTGGAATCTCTTCTTACAATATGGCCTGATGCAAAAAGTTGGTGCACTTGTCGGGTGGACAGAATGGCAGCCCCCTCAAATGACCTGAAACACATATTTGTAGTAATTTCTGCCAATTTTCTGTAATTAAAGTTTCAATTGATTAAAACATGCAGCCCTCCTCTTAAGGCAGGGCCCCTGTGGAACCCATGGGGGGCACATAGGTGGGTGGGGTTGGTGCTGAGTGGAGTAGCAGTCTGTGGGACCACACACACACACACACACTAAGTACTAAGGCGGTCATATGGAAAGGAGGACAGGACTCCTGTACCTTTGACAGTTGCATAGAAAAGGGAATTTCAGCAGGTGTCATCTGGATGCATGCAGCACCTGGTGAAATTCCCTCATCATCACAACAGTTAAAGCTGCAGGAGCCCTGCCCTCTTTTCTATCTGGTCACTCTAGTATAGCTCCAACAGCTTTAATTATTGTGATGAAGAGGGAATTTCACCAGGTGCTGCATGCATACAAAGGACGCCTGCTGAAATTCCCTTTTCTATGCAACTGTTAAAGATACAGGAGCCCGGTCCTCCTTTCCATAGGGTCACCCTAACACACACACAAACACGCACCAGTCCTTGCATCAGGCAATACTCTAAGAGGAGTTTCAGAGATGGGTCAAAAACGCCTTGCTTGCAACCCTGGAAGTGAAGGCAAATGCAAGAGCAATTTTCACAAAAAGCGTGTGCGTTTGCTAGCTTGCGATCGTATTCACAAAATGAGTCCCTTTGGAAAAATGTTCTACCTTAGGTTGGAAAAATGCACAAAAACGTGCCTTTTCCCCCACAGGATGCATTTCCATGCTTTAATTAAGGGGAGAGGGAAAGCACACTTTTGGGTGCACGGCGCCTGCAGAACTGTGCATTATTCCTGTTCGAAAAGGGGGGGGGGAGAGGAAATTCACACAACCTGCATTTGTGAACCAGAACAAGACATAACAAGCATTGGGATGGGAGAAAGGGAACGCCAACAAGCTCAAAGACCACTCGTTCATCCATCCTTAATCAGGGTGTGTTTCCTGCTGCCCAACTGATGGCTGATGAACCGGATGTTGGAAAAGTGGTCAGGCCACATGGAGAGAGTCCTGCAGTCACATGTGCCCTGCCGGCGGTGGATTAGTGGCTGTGTGTCAGCCACTTCTAGGGGCAGGCATCAAAAAAGCGGTCAGCTCTGTCCAACGTGAGTTGGGGAGAGACCCTAACTCAATGGTGGCGCACCTGTGGTTTTGCATGCATAAAGTCTCAGGTTCAGTCCTTGATTTCTCCAGGACAAAGGCAACTCTGGCTGCAGGGTCTGGGGAAAACCTCTCTCTCCTGGAGATCCTGGGGAGCCACTCCCCACTGGAGCAGGCAGCACGGACGGACTCACAGCCTGACCTGGCTGATATTACGCAGTTCCCTATGTTCCTAACATCTTATTTATTTATTTATTTATTTATTGCATTTCTATTAGGGGTGTGCACGCTTAAAAATATCGTATCATATCGTTATTGGAATTTCGGTCCAAAAAAATTATCGTATCTGATAATCTCGCAGGTGGCTCGTATCGTATCTTATTTCTGATAATTATCGGACCATTTTGCCCTAAAGAGTTTGTTTTTGAGTCAGAGAAAGTCCTAAAACTTCTTAATTTCCAAGTTACAGGTGTGAAACGCACACTGAGTGTTGCTAGTCTTGTGTGCCAAATTTTAGAACAATCAGTGCAAGCGTTACTCGGAAGTAAGCTTTCAAATACACTGTTTCAGGTGGCTGAAATGTGGTCCTTTTTCAAGAGACGTTGTCATCCAGTACTCATGGGCATCTCACAGATGGCCTTGAGGGGACTCATCTGTGCCCATCTTCAGATGCACAGCTGCAGGCGTTACTAAGCTCTCAACAAAACATGCACTGTGTCCGGTAATGCACTCCATGCTGCTGCTGCTGCTGAGACTTATAGGTATATTTTTATGAATACAATGAACTTTCAAAACCTGTGGATAAACCTAGGCAGTGCCTTCCATATGCAGTCATAAAAGTAAAATGTGTTAATCAGAAGCTGGTGAACTGCTGCTGCCTTGTTTCATTGATTAGCCCACGCATGTCTACAAATTAAAAGGATTGGGGGGTAGAGGAATAGCACGAGTGTTACATTTATTTTAGAGCTAGCCTTAGCAGGCAGGCCTCATTGGGCCAGGAGATACCCCTGCGGTGCGGAAACCTGGGATCCCAAAAGCAGCACTGCACAGACAGTCAGGAATTACGGGCGTTACAGTTATTTATTTTAGCCAGCCTTACCCAGGCAGGACCTCATTGGGCCAGGAGATACCCCTGCGGCATGGAAACCTGCAGAATCCCATCAAAACAACCCTCACGCACCGCCTTGACCTCATCGTGCTTGAAACTTAAAATGACCCAGTCTGCCCGCCATCCCCATGCAGGCAGGTGGGCAGTTCTTCATGCCAGAGCTGCACACATTGGCTGGAGCAGTGGCAAATAGAAGTCACGTTCGGCATAGGCACTTTGCCAAATAAAAGTCACGTTCAGGGTAGGCACTTTGCCAAATTAATATAAGTCACGTTCAGGGTAGAGGTAGGCACATTGCCTGGACCAGAGTCTCCAAAAAAAAAAAAAAAAGGGAAATGTGTGAGGGGGATGCTTCTGCAGTCCCTCAGTAACGGACTTCATGACCCAGGGACGTAGTGACGAAAAATAATAATACAGCCACCTTGCCCAAGGCGCGCCTCAGAGCCGCGTTTCATACTGCTACAAAGTGATTGAAAATGAACACACCAGCATACTCACAGTCAATCAAGCAAACACACACACGGAGAGAGAGAGGGAGAGACATATAATTATATATATATATATATATATATATATATATATATATATGTTTTTTTAAGAAAGTTAAACAGGGAAGAGGACAAAACCCACTCCCTCAGTCACAGTACCCCCACTCATGCTAACCTAACCCTTCAGTCAAACCAACCAGAAAACGTATAAAGAATTAAAAACTATAACTCAAACACACAAGCAATGAACAGCCAAACGAACCTGAGAATCAGAAGGGAACATAAATATGGAAGACTACAATGAATCTCTAACAGTTCGCCACCAAGTAACTATAAGACCCAGAAGCCAGGACAGAGCTCCAGCAAAATCCACCCTTCTCCCTCAACGCCTAACTCCCAACAGAGCTGGAACACCAAGTGTGGGGGTTTTCTGGGGGATATCCTTAGCCCTCCTCCAACATTGTGATTGGAGCCTGCTGGAATCCTTGCTGCACGATTGGTCACTGTCTCATCAAGCACACCCCACCTTCTAGCTCCGTCCATGTGGCAGCAAAAGAGAAAGAGACTTCGATAAAACGATAGCATACGATAATTATCGTAGGATTTTTTATCGTCTCCGATAATTATCATAGGCTTCCCTATCGTATCGTTATCATTAAATACATGCACGATAAAGAGCATATCGTATCTTTATCGTACATTTTAACAATATGATACACATCCCTAACTTCTATGCCGTCTAATAGCCAAAGCTCTCTGGGCAGTTTACAAAAATTTAAACCATGATACCCATTCAAAATATAAACAACAACAGTATAAAAACATAGCATAAAATACAATATAAGAACACAATCAGGATAAAACCGAGCAGCAATGCAGAAATTAATACAAATTTAAAACAGCAAAGTTAAAAATTAAACTGATGAACTGTTAAAATACTGAGAAAATAAAAAGGTCTTCACCTGGGGTCTAAAAGAGTATAATGTAGGTGTCAGGCGAACTTCTCTAGGGAGCTCATTCCACAGCTGGGGTGCCACAGCAGAGAAGGCCCTCCTCCTGGTAGCCACCTGCCTTATTTCTTTTGGTGGGGGCTCATGGAGAAGGACCCCTGAAGATGATTTTAACACCCAGGCAGGTACATATGGGAGGAGGCGTTCCTTCAGATAACCTGGCCCTAAGCTGTTTAGGGCTTTGAATGTTAATACCAGGTCCAGACCTGGACCAGCACCCAGTGCAGCTGGAAGAGGACTGGCATAATGTGGTCTCATTGGCCAATCCCCTTAACAGTCTGGCTGCCCTGTTTTGTATCAGCTGAAGTTTCCGGACTGTTTTCAAAGGCAGCCCCACGTATAACGCATTGCAGTAATCCAGACAAGAGGTTATGAGAGCATGGATAACTGTAGCTGGGCTATCTCTGTCCAGATAAGGGCGCAGTTGGTATATCAGCCGAAACTGATAAAAGGTGCTCCTTGCCACCGAGTCCACCTGCGCCTCAAGTGACAGTTCTGCCGTTACTGGAACCAAGCTGAGATGGGAGGGAAGAAAAGGCTCCTGAGGTTCTTAGGAACATGGGAAACTGCCTCGTATTTGATTACCTTCCAGGCCCAGCCAGAGTTGCATCTTTCTCATTGAAACCCGTTTTAGAAAGTGGAATAGTGAACTGCAGCCACTGTACATGTGAATCAATGCAAATATACATTATTTGTGTGTGTGTATTTAAGGCAGCGAAAGAGAGAGAGAGAGAGAAAACAACACACACATTCAAGACTTGTTCTTTCATTATTGCTGTGATATCTCCTGGAACCAGGGTGATAATTAGATGCCTTTTTTCCTGTTAACAACTGCTGAGCATTTGATAAGACTTCGCTTGCCCTGTGAAATGTTCAAGAAATCTCTAATTGCAAACACATTTGCAAGCGCAGAATATTCTCTTTCTTTCCACCTCCCCCAGCCATGAAAACGAGATACGGGATGGGGGATGAGTGTGAACTAATACAGCGTGGTCTCTTTATACAGCTGAGGCACTTCTCCCCTGGGCGCCTTGGAGATTGAGCAAATTCACACCAATAATACTGCAAACATTCAAGCTGAAGGACTTTCCCAGTCTGCAACGATCACAATTATTCACTCTGTATACAAACAGTGTGACTGTTTCACCAGCTATTGCACTGAGGGAAAGTGGCGAAGCCTGCAATCTTATGAACACTTACATGGGTGTAAGACCCCCTTGAACACAATAGGACTTACTTCTGAATAGATATGCATGGGATTGCACTGCAAATAGGTAATTTCTGCTAGATTCTCCCTATCTGAATTTTCCCTCCAATTCTGCGGGTCCAAATTACCAACTCTTGTTTACAAATTATTATTATTATTATTATTATTATTATTCCGCCTTTTTCCCAATACTGGGACTCAAGGGAGCTTACAAATTAAAACATGTATTGTTAAAGCAAATAGAGATATAAAAAAATAAAAATATAATGAAACATAGTACAAAATTTAAAATATCTAGGACATTTAAAAACATTTTAAATGCAAGATATTTTTAAAAAAATCCAAACTCCAAGCAGCACATCCACAGAGGTCTCAACTACTCCCAAAAGGCCTGCTGAAACATAAAAGTTTTAGCCTGCCTCCGAAAGCATACCAAGGAGGGAGCCAGTCTAGCTTCCCTGGGAAGGGAGTTCTAGCGCCCTGGGGCAGCCACCGAGAAGGCCCTCTCCCGCATTCCCACCAGGCATACCTGTGATGGTGGTGGGATGGAGAGAAGGGCGTCCCCTGAAGACCTCAGGGGATGGGCAGGCTCATAAGAGAGAATACGGTCTTTCAGATATCCTGGACCTGAGCCGTATAGGGCTTTGTAGGTCATAACCAGCACTTTGAATTGTGCTCTTCTGCGGTTTGTTGCCGTTTTTAATCTGCATCCCTACTTTCATATGTACTTCAGCCCATATGTGCATTGAACAGGACACTGCAGAAATTATAATCTTGATTGCTTGATCTCATCATGATTCCTATTTGCATGGTGATTTAAATAAAGCTCACGTTTGTATGTATGCATCAAAGTGGAAAAGTGGAATCTCAGTGCAATGGTGTGATCCTATTGAGATTCCAGTTAGCATGGTGTTTATGTGCTCAGATAGATTGGTAACCTGCAAGGGAGAGTGGGGTAGCCCAGAAACAAAAAACTGCAACCAACAATGGATAAGGCTGTTCAAAAATTGATTCTAGAAAATCTCCAAGTTAACCCAGAGGCAGGTAGAGTATGTAGAACATGGGCCCAAGCCAACCCATGGAACAATAATGAACAGAGAAGATCCACTCAGTTAGGCTGACCAGATAAAATCCAGGTCAGGGCTCATGTAACTTTAACAGTTGTAGAGAAAAGGGAATTTCAGCCAGTGTCATTTGTAGGCAATTAGTTCCTGGTAATATTCCCTCTTCGTCACAACAGTTAAAGTTGCAGGGCCCCTGCCTTCTTTTGTATATGGTCACTCTAATATAGTGCATTGGGGGAAAAGTTATGCACGCGCTTGCCCCAATGCAAGCCTATGGGGAAAAAAGCAGACAACAAGATGACAGCACGGAGGCCCGGTCAACCCGTTCTCAATAAAGTTGCATGATCTTTAATAAATTCATATAAAATCGAGGGTTGGAGGGATCGATCTCAAATTTCATACACATGTCTAGCACATGTTGCTACACATATGTGCCACATTTCAGATCAATCCCTCCACCCCTTTATTTTATATGAATTTCTTAAAGATCCTGCAACTTTTTGACAGGTCTGAATGAACACACGTGGCGAGCTGTCATTCTGACCTGTCAGAATTTAAACGATCTTTAATAAATTCATGCACACACACATACTTTATAATAAATTCATATAAAATCGAGGGTTGGTGGGATCGATCTCAAATTTCATACACATACTTAGGCATACCCCATAGGCACTGTGACCAAGTTTCAAGCCTCTAACTTTTAAAATACAGAAGTTATAGGCATTTTTTCTAAAAAGTTCATCTCTATCGGAAATACGATACAATTTACCTGCAATATAATCCAATCCGAAATTATTTTAAAAAGTGATTTCCGATTACGATACGATAATTTTGGTTGTGCACACCCCTATTATTTACATGCTCCTCTCTCAGGACTCTGTACTGTGACATCATCACAACCAAATCTGATTGCATTATGTTATGACATCATCCCTAATTGACAGTGATCACCCACATGACTGATGCAGGAAGTGCTGCTCTGGCCCTTCTTTCATAAGAAGATAAGAAGAGCCATGGTGGATCAGAACATTTGCGAGCTTGCGATGTCATTCACAATGAAAAGTTATTTTGCAAGTGTGTGCAATTGAAACTAGGGCTGTGCATGGACCCCCTGATCTGATCTGGATCCCAATCTGGGAGGTCCGGATCAGGCCCGATCCTTCCAGTGTTGAATTTGGCCCGATCTGATCTGCCTCGGATCTGGATCTGGATCCGCTCCAGGTCCGTGCAGAGCCCTCCCTCTTGCTCTTCCTGCTCTCTCTCTCCCTCCCTCCTCTCAATCACCCTACTTACCTGCAGCCTCCTCCGTGTCATCCCCCATCGTCCACCACGTCATCCTGCCTCCTTGATGTCAGCCAGCCGCTTTCCCGCTTGCGCCGGGTGATGAGGGCTCTGCACGGACCCAGAGCAGATCCGGATCCAGATCGTGAATCCGATCCGGCCCAATCCAGGCCCAATCTGGTTTGGATCGGGCCGGATCAGCCCAATCCAGATTCCAGATCCGGATCCGGATCTGGTTACAGCCCTAATTGAAACGTATGCATGAAAACAGTGTCTTCATTTGAAAAATGCACACACACGTGTGTACGTCTGGAACACATGTTTTGCATGGTGTGTTTGTGTGTGAACGAGAGGGAAAATCCCGCAATCTCAATGGAACACAAATTGGGATGATGGACAAGGCAGATGTTGGAGAAACTCAACAACCTGTACATTTACAGATTTTCACATCCATTTTCACCACAAGTTGTGTAAGCAACTTCCAGAACTTGATTATTCATTTTATCAACATACACTGAAACTACCAGGTGGGCCCCTGAAGGCAGAAATTGCTCAAATTTGCATCTCCTTGGTATTTGGCATTTAAATTGTCCAAATACTGGAGCTCTTCATTGATTGATTGGGTGTGTGGGTGTGCTTCTGGCTTTGCATGTTGCTGAAATGTCAGGTATTGATGACACAAGCGCACAAGTATTTCCAGGTGGCCTTCTGGAAAAAGAATCATAGAATCGTAGAACAGTAGAGTTGGAAGCGGCATCCCACCTTCTCTCCCTTTTCATCCCATCCATAATAACCTGTTTCCTTTCCCACATCCTCCCCTCTGCTCCCCTCTGTTTGTCCTCTAGGAAAATATCCTTTACAGCAAACGTTCCTCAGCCCCTGGGCCTCCGTACAGCTCACAGTAATGATGCTCACGATTCCCCTATTTCATGCAGTTGTGTCATGAAATCATAGAATCATAGAATAGTAGAGTTGGAAGGGGCCTCTAAGGCCATCGAGTCCAACCCCTTGCTCAATGCAGGAATCCACCTTAAAGCATCCCTGACAGATGGCTGTCCAGCTGCCTCTTGAAGGCCTCTAGTGTGGGAGAGCTCATGACCTCCCTAGGTAATTCACTCCATTGTCGTACTGCTCTAACAGTCAGGAAGTTTTTCCTAATGTCCAGCCAGAATAATGGGCTTCCTGTAACCTGAACCCATTATTCCTTCACTCTGGGTTGATCGAGAAGAGATCCTGGCCCTCCTCTGTGTGACAGCCTTTCAAGGATTTGAAGAGTGCTATCATGTCTCCCCTCGGTCTTCTCTTCTCCAGGCTAAACATGCCTAGTTCTTTCAATCTCTCCTCATAGGGCTTTGTTTCCAGACCCCTCATCATCCTCATTGCCCTCCTCTGAACCCCCCCTCCAGCTTGTCTGCATCCATCTTGAAGTGTGGTGCCTTTATAATACAGAGCTCTCTACAACCTCGTTTTCCACTGGTGTTGCCCTTATAATACATATGGGAAAACCTCTCTGTGCAGCCCAGGGAGACACACACACACACACACACACACACACACTTCCCTCCACTGCTCAGCTATCAGCTGGTTGGCAGCAGGGCACAGATCTGCCAATACAGCTGTACTGTTCTTGATCAGGATGACTGGGGAGGCAGAGTTTTTATCTTCACACGCCCCCCCCCCCCCATCACAATCTCAATACACTCAAGATATGGTTTCCCCACTGATCAGGATCACTGGTGGGTGTGGGGAAGAGGTTTTAACTCACTGCACCCCCCTCAATAATAATAATAACAATAATAATAATAATAATAATAATAATATATTTATTTATTTATTTATTTATTTATTACCCGCCTCTCCCAACGGATCGAGACGGGGAACAGCACCAAACACAAAATACAAAACTGATTAAAAGCACATAAAGCCAATACATAATTAAAACACCAATAAAACACTTTAAAATTCATCTGGGTAGGCCTGCCGGAAGAGATCAGTCATTATAGATCTTTTAAATTCCTGAAGACTAGTGAGTTGGCAAATCTCTCCCGGCAGGTCATTCCACAGTCTGGGAGTGGCAGAAGAGAAGGTCCTCTGGGTAACGGCTGTCAGTCTAGTTCTTGCTGACTGTAGTAAATTCTTCCCAGAGGACCTGAGCGTGCGGGGCAGATTGCATGGGAGAAGGCGATCCCGTAGGTAACCTGGACCCAAACCATGTACACTTTGTACTTCGCCTGGAAACTGATTGGCATCCCTTCTCTGGGGAGGCAAAAAAGTTTCCCCATTCCCGCCCTATAACATTTCATCATCAGAGCATCGCCCTGCTTTTTTCTGCTCTCCGAGGAGGGTGTGTTGTATGTGTCCGTCCATCTGTCCCCAACATACCTCTCTAGGCTACCACTCAGTTTTGCCTAAAGCAAAAAATTGACGCGTTTCGTGAGTTTTCTCCCTAGGTGAAACCATTGAAAAAAGTCTTAAGGAGGCTAAAAGCAAGTGTGGTGCATTAAAAAAAAGAAAAGAAAACCGGGACATTTCCCCCCTCCCCCCCCACTCAGGTTTTTTGTTTGCTTTGGGGCGCTCAAGACCTGGTGACAACCTAGCGCTGTGCAGAAGCCGCCAGGACATGTTTCGTTAGGAATCCGGGTTGACTTCTCTTTCACCCACATTTGCTCCAGATGCTGCTATTGGTGGTATCTTTGTCACAAGTGTCCACTTTTCCCGTTTCCTTTTTTTTTTTTTGTCTCGAAAACCATCCAGCTGAGAACAGGATGGTGTTCATGGCTACTCAGAAGTAAGTCACATTGTTTTCAGTGGGTTTGACTCCTTGCCCACATTTTGGCCAGCTTGATTCTCCTGATATCGTGAGGGGGGGGGGGAGGCTGAGAGGCAGGCAGCTTGTCTAAGGGCACCTAGCCAGGCCATGGCTGAGGTAATGTTTGCACCAGATTTGCGCTCTTCGTAGAGCAAGCCCCTTTAAAGAACCTTCAGCTGGCCAGAATGCAACTTCTGGGATGCTTGTGAGAGTTACGTATCCTGATCGTATTATACCCACACTGTGCCAGTCTCATTGGCTTGTTATTTGTTTCCAGGCTCTAAGGTCTTTGACGTTGAAAGAGTTGAGCTGTTTGGGATGGGGTTGTTTGAAGAGCAGTCTGCACCTGCTCAGAGGCCCTGCATTCTGGCCAGCTGTGAAGGTCCAGCAGATCAGTGGGTATTAGAGACAGGGCCTTTTCAATGGTGGCCCCACATCTGTGGAATTATTTCCCTAGAGAAGCATGCACGGCCTTATCTGTGCCAGCCTTTAAGAGGACCTTCACGACTTTTCAGGTTTGCTTAGTGTTTTGTTGATTTATTATGTGTGCCAGTTGTTAGCTGATGTCGTTTTTCATCGGGTTGCTTCAGCTACTGGATTGGATCCAGTCTTAGCCATGCTTAGAGTAGGCCCAAGTGAAAGCTAATGCACAAATTAGTCAAGACTAAAGGTGGATCCAACCCACTTGTAACCCACCTTGGGAGGGCTTCGTGCATTGAAAGGGAAGATATGCATATACTAAATAAACAAATTGATTTTAAAAATGGAGGACTCTCCTGTATAAAAATGGCTGAGACCTTTCTGCCCAAATTTCCACACAAACATCATCTCATCCCCATCTTTGGCAAAGAGCCGATTCTGCAGAGCAGGGGTTGAGAGGCTCAGATTGCCTCCGCTTGATTTCTTAAATTAGCAGCCCTCTCGGAGAGGGATCCCGCACTCGGTTTCACTTTGGACCGAATCCATAGAATGTGAACAGTGACAAGAGCTCTCTTCTGAAGTACTGAGACCTGCTGAGCTTTTCCCCATTTTGTCAGTAAGAGGTTCACAGATGGCGAAACCTGAAATAAAATGGAATGAAATACACCCCAGAGCCTGGGCAATGAGGAGATACGGCCTCTGCTGAGGCTGTAAGGCTGAAGAGGTGAGGCTAGAAGGGCTACATGCATGTGCATTTGCGTGCGTGTGCGCACGTACAGATGGGGGGTGTTTTGTGGATGATGTGATCACAGGTGCTCCTCTAGACATGTGCGCAAACTTGCACCTGCTCTATGAGACACACCTTTGCTCCAAAACCCTGAACACTGGTAAGAGAGGCAATCCCCAAAAGATACACAATGCACACAGATTTCAGGAAAATGCCACATGGCACATTCATTGATTGCAAGCATGAATTTAAAATGCGCCAGGTGATTCTGGGAAAATTAACTTGGTAAAGCAATGCAATCTGAACGCAAACATAATACTAACAGTGAACTTGGAACCCTTCCATGAGAACAGAACTCTACTGTGGGGGACATTAGCTACAGTCGTGAGCGTGCGCGTTCCCTCTGGCATTCACACGGACATGACAAACTGACACACACTCAACGTCAGTGAGGCTTCTTTTATTGAGGAAATCACACAGTAAAAAGCGTAATGGTTACATTCTCCAAACAACACCACTTAAAGCTGAATGATGATTAGAAAGCTTTAGGCTCCTTTCCTGATACGATTCTTCTGACAGTCACTCGGGGGGGGGGGGGGCTGTTAGGGTTTGCCACCATCCGATTTGAGCTTCTCCAGACGCCGCATATGCTGGCACCTCAAGGGATATGGCCAAAGCCTAAACAAAATCCCAAGGAGGGGGAACACTTATGCCCTGAGCCACCAGAGCTGACCCAGCCTGCCGAATGCTGAGCTGGCCCGGGGTAAGCATGATCACAGGGAAGGTAAAACCTCAGGCACAGGAGTCTCATCCTTCTGCTAAGGACTGGCAACTCCCTGCCACCTGAGTGTGGCCACAAACACACAATCCACAGCAAATGCAAGTTCAAGTCTATGGAAAGCCTCACGGTGCTTTCCATGGTACAATCCTTAGAAATCCAGTGTCCAAATAGCAAGAGAGAAAGCATGTGCAAAGTGCTTCCAAAGACTCAGACTGAGATGGAATCCAACAGGAGGGGTTTCAGGCCTTGTGTCAAAAGATGATCTCTAGCAAGCTCTTCAGCCTTGCTCCCCCCTCTTATAGACCGGAGGCCTGGCCTATTCAAAGTCACTTGACACACAGGTCCTCTGACCTGTAACCCATGCCCATGTGCCAACAGGGCGGGATTGCTCCACCCACTATGAAGATGCTACAATCTGAGTGACAGCTTCCAAGAGTGGCCCCTCCATTGTACCAAATTCAGGTTCTCAGGGAAACCTGATATAGCTGCAAGGCAACGACAGGGAGTGAGAGAACTACTCCCGTGAGAAACTCTGACAGAGATAAGCTCGCAGAGACATTGACTTTCTAAAACTATTTCCAATGAGGCTGCGGACACGTATGAACTATCCGTGCTGCGAAAGGGGAGGGATGATACACAAGAGATGGAGGGGATTAAGTAATGCGGAGTCCCTAACACTCATTTGGGGGAGGGAGAAAAACGAGAGACAGATGCAGGTGGGGTGTATGTTCGTTTGTTTACTGACTTTTATTCGACTTGTGCCCCCATCTTTCTACCAAGAGAAGCGGCATTCAAGGGTGATTTAACAGTTGCGGAATCCTGTTCATGACACCTTGTGGACTGTTTGCAGTATTCAGGAGAGGAATCGCTCCATGGGGGAGACATGCAGACCTTGCTTCATTTCACCCCTTCTCCTGCTTAGCAGCATCTTCACATCTGTAGTGTTGATCAGGATCTGGAAATGCTCAATCAAGCCATGTGTGTGTGACAGAGCTGCTTGGGCATATCCCTCGGCCCCCCTGCTTTTCCCTTCTCGCCAAGCTTGGAGGTGAAAGGGACCGGGCTTGCTGCTTTCTTGCCACGATGAGGCCTACTTGCTAACAATGGGGTGAGGTTGGGGTGGGGAGAGGTGTATGAGAGAGAGGGAGCAGGGAAGATGTGCCTGAATGGTGTGCGTGTGTGGATTGGGGTGTGTCTGCATGAATGTGGCGTGTGACTGTGTGTCCATGAATGTGTCTCCGTCTGTATGAAAGTGGCAGCATGTGGACACTGTGGCTCCGCCCACCTTGGGCAGCAGGCTGATGTGCCACTCCCTGCTGGCATCTGGCTTTTGACGTCCCAACGCATGCTGTAGGGGCAGTGGTTACAGAAGGTGGGAGGAAGGAGCACATGAAATCATGTGATGGCGTTACACGAAACACAATTTATTGTGCTTCTCCTTTTCGTAGATGTTCCCCTGATTGTCATCCATAGCGTCTACCCTGTGATTTAGCAGTCTTCCTATGAAGACTGATTCGGCACCTAAATAGTTAAGCTTAAAAGAAGGTCTACTGGAAACCAGTGGAGGGGAGAGAACGCCTCACTTTTCCCTCTGTGAAATTGTTCATGGATTAAATGCCATCCTGGCTAAATTGGATTGCTCATAGAACAGGTGCGACGTCGCAGCCAGCCTGTGTTTTTGCATGGCTTTTCCCAATTAAAGGCCTCGCTCTGCTCAGCCGGGCTGTTAGACGCACCATTTTCAGAATGTTAACAAGATTGTTTTCCCTCCCAACTTCCCAGGCGCACAACTGTAAACGGCCATATAAGTAAATAAACAGAAGCATGCATGCATGCATGAATAAAAGCCACCTTGAAATCGCAAAATATTTCAGTTTTGTTGCCTTAAAATGCATGAAATAAAGTTTGTTAAAAGATGACGCAGAATAAATTGTGTATGTCATGTATATAATCTTGCTACCAGAGCAAAACAATATTGCACAGCGAACTTACTGATTAGCAAATCATGATCCTATCAGGGCCGAAACCCACTGCAGCTCCTGAATCTTCGATGCGGAGATTGTCAGGGCAGCATTCAGGCTCTCTACTGCCACCGCGGATCATAACAAGGGAGAATGGCAGGGAAGCCAGACAGACCAGCAAAGCTCTCTTAGAGCCAGCAATCATGTACATTTAGACAGAAATAAAGTTCTACAGTTCCCAGCATTGCTTGCTGGCTGGGGAATACTGGGAATTGTAGAACTTATTTTTGTCTAAACATGCAAAGGATTGCACCTTCAACAACAGAAGTCATGTGATACTCTCCACCAGGTCTGCCACCAGCACCAGGCATGGTCAGGCAAGTGTTGAGGGCCTACCAGCAATTCAGCTGGGCCCTTCCCCTCAACTTTGTGCCTTAGCTCAAATTTACCAAGCGAACATGATAGGCAGGTAGCTAGGAAGACTCCATTTTGATGTTCCCATAGTTTCTTAGAGCAGGGGTGGGCAATTTGTAGCTCCCCCTCAGCTTTAGCTAGGGATATACAGATTGTGTAGAATCTATTCCATCTATTGTCAGGCACCTTGTGTTCCATTGTCTGCTCATTGACAGAATCAATGGGTGTTTTTTTTTAGTTTCCAAATTTGCACAAATTCGTACGTGTGCAAATTTGAGATTGCAAAAATGCACAAATCTCCCCAAATGTGCAAATCTCCCCATAATGCTCATTTTCACACTTTATCTATGGAGGGGAAAGCACATTTTCAGCTTTTTTAAAATAAATGTGTATTTTTATTACTAAATTTGGCAAAACAGTTAGAAAAACAGTCTTCAAGTCTGTGGAATCCACCCAACTGGGGGAAAGTGGGTCTGCTTTGGAATCTGCAGTTTGGATTGAAAAAATCTGAACTCATTTCATTCTATTGTGGATTACTCCAATATCTCTAGCTTTGGCCTACAACTCCCATCATGCCCCAACATCGGCTATACTGGCTAAGGCCAAACCTTCCGGAGGGTCAAAAGCTGCCCACCTCTCCCCCACCCCACAGCAATGTTACAGCAGGGCAGAAAGTGACCGTGCCGGTACTGCTGTCTCCCACCACTGCAGGAAGTAAGGCCCATGTTGGGGGTGGATGGCCCACAGGGCGGTTCTTTGCCAGGGAGGCCCTCACATCTGACGCCAGCCTCGGTATCCCCTGAGCCTTACCAAGGATTCTGGGACATGCTTGCTGACCGGAAGACCCTGTCCTTGATTCTCCCGGGTTTGGCTGCAGATGACCTTGATGTCTCCAGACTTGTTCCTCCAAGCTAGATCTGTGCCAGGCCTGACTTCTCCAGTCACATGACCCTCTGATTATTATATTCCAAAGAATTAATTTACAGCTATTTCTCATGTTGAATTTAAATGCTCTGCTCATTTGTCAAAAGGCACTTTGTAGACGTTTACTGTAACAGGATGTAATATCAGGGAGATTAAGCTCATTGTAATTAAATTGAATTAAAATGAGATTAAGCACGTTGTAACCTATATTGGATGTAATCCTCTGAAAGTACAATGGAGAAAGTGGAATGGGGAGGGGGAAGTTTTCCACCTGCTGATCTTCAGTTGGTAGATATAAACAATCCCTATACAATATATGGAAGGGGGCAGTGAAGATCACCAGCACCAGCATGGATTGTATTTGTGGGGGCACAGATGATACCGCCCCAAATTGCATGAGGCTTTCAGGAGCTGGATCCATGAAGAGGGGGAAGGAGAAGAAAGTGGAGGACCAAGGTGAGGGATGGGGGAGCTGTGATCATGGTGGTGGGCGGCCCAAAGGGAAAGGGGTCACTACGGCTTCTGGAGTCCTCTCATTGTCTTCCCATGAGCATTTTTCATATCAGTGCCTCTGCCTACACTAGTAGAGTTTTGTTCTCTAAAAGCATTGATGATTTATCATCAGCCAAACTGCTGATGTTCTACTGCTTTTCATCACAAGGGCACTCACACTTCGCTTCAGGAAAGTATTCCCTTTGAACCAGGGAATTCCCTTTCCCCGAAGGAGCACAATGCTGGAGTCCCCCAATGACTGTCATCCATTTTGGTCCATCACAACTGGTCTAGCACTTGTAGAGTCAGGTCTGGACCAAGATACGTTGCTGAGTAAGACAAAGAACAAGGTGCCCCCTTCCCCCCCCCACACACACAAACTGTTCTTCATGCGGAAGTTGGCTGGACTGGCGGTTCAACATTGTCAGTTGGACGGATCCTCCACTACACCTCAAGGCAGCTAGCTAACATAGGGGCTGCGGGGCATGCATAGCGCCCTCCTCCATCACCTTGCTGCCACTCCCTGCCCCTCACTCAGCCGCCTCATGATAGGGTCGGCCATGTGCAGAACCCAGTGGTTCTTTAGGCCTTGTGGAGCCAGTTGAACAACAGGGAGCGGCTTTCCAGGATCTCAGGGAGAGAAGAGCTTTATTTATACAGACCTTTCTATGCTTCCTTTCCATCTTAAAATGGATCCCCAAGGCTGCTGATCTCCCTAACGTTTAGGTTAAGACCACTAGGTGGGTTAAAGTGAATGCTCATCTGGGATGCTTCCCCAGAGTTCTTTTTTAAAATCTGCTCATCCTCATAATACATTTTTTTAAAAAATAATGTTTAAACCTTAACATTAATCTTAATTTAAATTCTTAAAATTGAGTTTGAAACCTTAACATTAAATTAATCATGTGGTTCGACATGAATGCTAAACGGGGGTGTGG
The DNA here is from genome assembly GCA_029215795.1 of Anniella stebbinsi. NCBI lineage: Eukaryota > Metazoa > Chordata > Lepidosauria > Squamata > Anniellidae > Anniella > Anniella stebbinsi. Next base: position 371,521,680 of record JARDYH010000001.1, read on the forward strand.
TGCTGATGTCCACATTTCCCTCTTGGCCTGCACCTCACTCCCGTTCCAAGCATTTGGTGTTGATCTGCATTGGTTGTGGCTCCTGCAGGGCAGGCCGAGAGAAGTCCCATCATGTGCTCCCGGTGAAGCGGAGGGCAGGCAGCCTTTGCGTCCCTCGAGGGCTGCTGTCCTACACAGTCCTTGGCTGCGACTGATTCCTGTTGGTGATGCTAATTAATGGTTAATATCTACAAACTCCGCCATGTCCAGTTTCAAAGGCTGGCCAGTGTGAATCCGGTATTTCTCAGTCTAAAGCTCCGGCACTGCTGTATCAGATATAGTATTCCCTGTTTTTTTAAAAAAATCTTCCCCAACTCCTCCATAAAAGCCCTAAGATTAAAATAACATATCAACATTAAGGTAATCAGGTGGGGGGAGGGGAAGGATGCTAAACTGGGGAGGGGCTTTTTCATCCATGGGGGAAGCTTTACACACACACACTGCTTCTTTCCCTTCTCCTTTTGCATGTTGAACGTTCACTGTTAACCCATATTCTTATTCAGGAGAGCATCGGATGATGAGGCGCCACATGACAAAATCTTGTTAGCTCTCACAGGATTGCAGAAAGGTCCATGTCCCCAAGACTGTTGCACCATTATTCTTTGCTCCCGACCCCCTTTTAGGACCCCGCTTGGTATGTTAATGTGATTTAAAGAAAAAAAGAGAGGAAGAGAAAGAAAGAGAGAGAGAAGACAGAAAAAGAAAGAAAGAGAGAGAGAAAGAGAAGACAGAAAAAGAAAGAAAGAGAGAGAGAGAAGAGAGAAAAAGAAAGAGAGAGAGAGAGAAGAGAGAAGAGAGAAAAAGAAAGAGAAAGAAAGAGAGACAGAAAGAAAGAAAGAAAGAAAGATAGAGAGAAAAGAGAGAAAAAGAAAGAAAGAGAGAGAGAGAAAGAGAGAGAAAAAAAGAAAGAGAGAGAGAAGAGAGAGAAAAAAAGAAAGAAAGAGAGAGAGAGAAAGAAAGAAAGAAAGAAAGGGAGAGAGAGAGAGAAAGAAAGAAAGAAAGAGAGAGAGAGAGAGAGAGAAGAGAGAAAAAGAAAGAAAGAAGAGAAAAGAGAGAGAAAGAAAGAGTGAGAGAGAGAGAGAGAAAGAGAAAGAAAGAGAGAGAGAGAGAGAGAAGAGAGAAAAAGAAAGAAAGAAAGAGAGAGAGAGAGAGAGAGAGAGAGAAAGAAAGAGAGAAAGAAAGAAAGAAAGAAAGAGAGAGAGAGAGAAGAGAGAAAAAGAAAGAGAGAGAGAAAGAGAGAGAGAGAAGAGAGAAAGAGACAAAGAGAGAAAGAGAAAGAGAGGAAGAGAAAGAGAAAGAGAGAAAGAAAGAAAGAAAAGAGAGAAAAAAGAGAAGGAAGGAAGGAAGGAAGGAAGGAAGGAAGGAAGGAAGGAAGGAAGTGGTGATTCATGGCTTTAGATTTGAAGCCTGGCATTGATTTTCCTGCACCCCTTTTTGCAGGAGCTGCTGTGAGGCCTCGTGGCCCTATGAACACAACCCTCATTTTGATAATACTTGGAAGTGAAAATCAGTTGATGGATGAAGCAGAGTATGGCTGTCTTTAGGCTCATTCCATGGCCAGGAATGGTGGTCAAATTGCACATGCGCAATGCATATCTTTGATGAGCCTGGTGGGAAGGGGGAACTGTTGGAAGTCAAAAACTTGTCCAGACACTCTGCTTTGAGATGGAAGTCCTGAAAGTCTGTAAAAGGATGACAAGCATCGGTGAGGGTAAAGTCTGGGATCTGGTGTCTTCCCATGCATGCATGAAGGCAGTCATCTTCATGATTTCTGCTGGATTGGCAGTTCAAAAGAGCATGGCCACTGCTGGGAAACTGGGGATTTGCTATTTACTTTGCTGACAGCTGTTGCGCCTCCCTCTTTTACATACATCTGAGACAGAAAGAGTATTCCTGCCACTTAAGAGTTGTGGCTTCCATGTTTTTGTGGTCACTCCTTGACTATGCCAATGATGTTTGAATGGCTGCATCCCACTCCAGCCTCACCCAGAATGGAAACAGTCTTCGAGCTTGAAGGGAGTTTAAGCCAGGCCTTGGGATCCTAAAACAGAGCAAGGTGCCTTATGGATGGGTGATCTCCACAAATCTTCATCCCAAATATCCCCTGAATGTTTCCATGGGAGTACGTTTTGCCATCTCTAATGCATTCAGTGTATTCAGTAGTGGAGCCACAGTGAGAATAGTTTGCTACTGGCCTCTCTCTTGTTGTGAATAAAGCAGGGAACAAAGGAAAGGCATTTGTAGTAAAAAAAAAAAAAATGGGCATTTGGGCCAAGACAGAATTGTTATTATTTTCCATCCAGAAACCAGACAAAGTAAGAATTGCTCTAAAAGCACACTCCTATGCACCTCTTCTCAGAACTAAATCCCATTGTGTCCAATGGCCTTTACTCCTGGATAAGTGTGTATATGGTTGCAGCCCACATGTGAAATGGTCTAACAAGTTGAAAAGCACCCGTGGGAGTTGGGTCTGTTTGCTTTTGCAGCTCTGCTGCCTGGATGTTTAAGCCTTGGGGTCCAAAACTCCCACCCCAGCCCTGGGGCTGAGCCTTCCTCCCTGGTGAGCTGTTCTGAGGATGAGGAAGGGAACCAAGGGCCGATGCTGAACAACATCGGCGTGTGTGACAATGGTCGGCAATGTCTTGGAGTCCACCTACACATGGTGGTCTCCCCCCACCCCTTCATGGTCATGCCGGGCTCACTTGCGTGGCATAGGATGCACACGCCAAACCTTTCCCACACTCTGTTTCTTCCCTTCTAGCCCCAATTTCTTCAGACTACTTTAATCACAGATGTGTTTTTAACATCTTGTGTTTTTCTTGTGGTATCTATTCTGCTGTGTGCTAACCTTGCAGCAGTGGCTTCTGCTTACAGAACTGGTTCATAGGGGTGGGGTAGGGGAGTGCCTCTGTGAAGAGGAAATAGGGTGCCATTGCTGTCCTATATGTGCTGGATATCAGGGATGGGGAAGCATCACCAGCCAAGTAATTACAAAGGGGGGAAATACAACATTTGCCCCACCTTCTCCCCCTTGTGTCCTTTTCTCCTTGCCATATGGAGCAGTGCAGCTGTGAATTCCTGTACAGTTTATGTTTAAAACTCCATCACTGTGCACCACCAAAGATGTGCATGCAGTCAGAGGACCAGAGAGAGAGAGAGGACTGAAAGAGCAGCATTCCCACTTCCCCCACAGCTGCGGCCCTGAGGCTTGTACAATTGTGTTTGTGCTAAAACTCAACCAATAGACCCCATGTGACCTTTCAGTCTCCTCTGTTTCTCCTGCAGTTGCGTTTGTATGTGGCACTCGATTGCAGTGTAAACACGGTGGATTCTGCACTGTATTCGTTTGCGTGTGGCCCTCACAGCAATGGTTGCATCGTGAAAAAGTACCGGCGTGGCACTATGAGGGGCTCTCGTTTGGATGCTCCCCACAGGTGTCAGAGCAAGACCACCTCCCCGTTTTCACCTCTTCTGGCCCAGCACTTTAAGCATCCTTTGCCTGGAAGCATTCAGGTTTCCACTCACAAGTGTTGTTCATTGTCCAGGCTTGCTTTTGAAGTTAAGCTAAGAGTTTCTTTTCCTTAATACATGGTTGCCAGCTGAGATGTGAAGGCCAAAGGGAGCCCTAGCTGGACAAATACAATATTCCGTCTCAGCATGGCTCTTATTGATTCTGCGTTTGGTGCGACTTTTCGTAAATTGAATTGGGAAAACAATGGTGCTGTTCTACAACTCTCAGTTTATGATATTATTGATAACTGCGAGCGCCATACTATTTTGCCTTTGAAACGTTTCTTGTTGGATTCTGTTGTTCTGGTCAGAGTTTTAGCCCAATGGGAAGGGACCCTTTTATTTGCACACTCTCAGGTCCTAGAGGTGTGGAGCCCTGCCAGAAGCTGGAGAAGGGATGTATATCCTATATCCTACGGGGGTGGGAGATGTTAAATTTGAGGCAACCATGGATGAAGGCTTATGCACCATAACAGAGAGAACAGCTCCAATAGTGCCACAAAACAGTGTTCCAGCAGTGTAAGGAAGTAGCCAGACTGCAAAGCACATGAGCTGTGACATCTATATACTAATGCCCAGAGTATGGGAAACAAACAGAATGAACTTGAACTCTTAATACCTGAAGGCAAATACGACTTGATAGATATAACTGAAACTTGGTGGGATGACTCCCATGACTGGAATATAGCAATTGAAGGATATAACTTGTTCACAAAGAACAGAAGAAAGGGAAAGGGAGGTGGAGTCACACTATATGTTAAGAATACTTATCCCTGCACAGAAATACAAGAGGATGAGCCTGGGAGCCCCATTGAGAGCATCTGGATTAAAATAAATGGGGAAAGGAATAAAAGGAGCATGATAGTCGGAGTCTACTACCAACCACCCAATCAAATAGAAGATGAGGACCTCATCTACACCAAACAGGATACTGCAGTATGAAAGCGGTATATGGTCTGTGTCAATGGGCCCCAACAGTTGTCAGTGCACTTCAATACCACTATAAAGCAGTTGTGTGGCTCCTGCCTTTTATATACCACTTTCATACCGCTTTCATAATGCAATATCCTGCTTGGTGTAGATGAGGCCAAGGACGAAACTTTTGAAAAGCAAATTCCCAGTGTTTCAAGGAAACCTGATTCAGTAGCAATGGGGGACTTCAATTACCCCAATATCTGTTGGGAGACAAATTCTGCCAAAAGTGGCCCCTCCAAGAAATTCCTGACATGTGTGGCTGATAACTTTCTCCTACAGAAAGTGGAGGAAGGAACTACAGGAACGGCTATCCTTGATTTTATGCTAACCACTAGAGATAACTTAGTCGATAAAGTGGCAGTTACAGGAACTCTGGGGGAAAGTGACCACGTCCAACTTGAGTTCTTGATTTTAAAGGAAACAAAAGCTGAGTGTAGTCATATGTGTACTCTGGATTTCAGGAAAGCTGATTTCAATTCCAACAAAGAAAAAAAGATAGAAGACAAAAGAAGAAACCAATGTGGCTCCACAAAAAGCTTAGAGATTACCTGAAAACAAAAAAGGATACATATGGGAAGTGGAAGGAAGGCCAGGCTACAAAAGAAGAGTACAAACAAGTAGCACAGAAGTGCCGGAATGGTATCAGGAAGGCTAAAGCTGAGAAGGAGCTGAGGCTAGCAAGGGATGCTAAAAGCAATAAAAAGGCTTTCTTCAGACACATGAATAGTAAAAGACAGAGGAAAGAAATGGTGGTTCAATTGCTTCATGAGGATGGCAAATTAGTAACAGATGACAAAGAAAAGGCCGAAGTGCTCAATTCCTACTTTGGCTCAGTCTTCTCTCAAAAGTGGGTCTATGACCCACCTGGAAAAAGTGAAGGGGCAGGATTGCAGTTTGAGATTGCTAAACAAATGGTCAAGGAACACCTATTTTCTTTGAACAAATTCAAATCTCCAGGGCCTGACGAGCTGCATCCTAGAATAATAAAAGAGCTGGCAGAAAAACTTTCAGAACCACTCTCTATTATCCTTGTGAAATCATGGAAAACGAGTGAAGTGTCAGATGACTGGAGGAGGGGTAATGTTGTCCCTATCTTCAAAAAGGGCAAAAAGGAGGAACCTGGGAACTACAGATCGGTCAGTCTGACATCCATCCCAGGGAAAATTTTGGAGCAGATTATAAAGATGTCAATCTGTAAGCACCTTGAAAACAATGCCGTGATTACTAAAAGCCAGCATGGATTTGTCAAGAACAAATCCTGCCAGACTAATCTGATCTCATTCTTTGATCGGGTAACCTCCCATGTGGACTGTGGGAATGCTGTGGATATAGTATATCTTGACTTCAGCAAAGCTTTTGACAAAGTGCCCCATGACATTCTACTTAACAACCTAGTGATAAGTGGGCTAGATGGAACAACTATTAGGTGGATCCACAGTTGGCTACAGAATCAGACTCAAAATGTGCTTATCAATGGTACCTTCTCACACTGGGGGGAGGTAACAAGCGGGGTACCGCAAAGCTCAGTCCTGGGCCCAGTGCTCTTCAACATTTTTATTAATGATTTGGATGAGGAAGTGCAGGGAATGCATATCAAATTAGCAGATGACACAAATTTGGGTGGGATCGCTAATACCCTGGAGGACAGAAACAAATTTCAAAGTGATCTTGATTGACTGGAGTGCTGGGCTGAAAACAACAGGATTAAATTTAATAGGGATAAATTAAATGCCAAGTTCTACACCTAGGGAAAAGAAACCAAATGCACAGTTACAACATGGGGGATACTTGGCTCAGCAATACTACAAGCGAGAAGGATCTTGGAATTGTTGTAGATCACAAGCTGAATATGAACCAACAGTGTGATGTGGCTGCAAAAAAAAGCAAATGCTATTTTGGGCTGCATTAATAGAAGTATAGCTTCCAAATAGCGCAAGGTACTGGTTCCCCTCTATTCGGCACTGGTTAGATCCCATCTTGAGTATTGCATCCAGTTCTGGGCACCACACTTCAAGAAGGATACAGACAATCTGGAGCGTGTTCAGAGGAGGGCAACAAGGGTGATTAGGGGTCTGGCAACAAAGCCCTATGAGGAGAGACTGAAAGAACTGGGCATGTTTAGCCTGGAGAAGAGAAGATTGAGGGGAGGCATGATAGCACTCTTCAAATAGTTGAAAGGTTGTCACACAGAGGAGGGCCAGGATCTCTTCTCGATCAACCCAGAATGCAGGATGCAGAATAATGGTCTCAAATTACAGAAAGCCAGATTCTGGCTGAACATCAGGAAAAATTTCCTGACTGTTAGAGCAGTATGACAATGGAACCCATGACCTAGGGAGGTGGTGGGCTCTCCCACACTAGAGGCCTTCAAGAGGCAGCTGGACAACCATCTGTCAGGTCTGCTTTAAGGTGGATTCCTGCATTGAGCAGGGGGTTGGACTCGATGGCCTTAGAGGCCCCTTCCAACTCTACTATTCTATGGTTTTATTATTCTAAGGAGTCACAGGAGGCACTGGGAATGTCTTCTTTGGGGACCTGCTACACAACATGCTGCCCAGAAGGCTTTGCCAGTAGGGAGTCCAGGACTGTTCATAAAGATCCTGATGGGTTACAAGGCCAAATGGACCAATCTCTAAATAGCACTAAGGCTTTGTCAACAAACCCCCTGCTTAGAATCTCAAGGGGTCCTCAAATTAATGCAATACTTCCCTGAATTTGGAGTTAGAGGAAGGGCTGCAGCCCTCTTGATTTTAGAAGGAGTGCAAGAAGAAGAAGAAGGCTTGAACAGGAGAGATGGAACATAGGAGGAGGCATCTTTGAATTCCTCCACCCATGTAGGGGACCATTTGATGCACTCAGACATCCCAAAGGAAGGCAGGCAGCAACATTGGAAGTGGCTACCTAGCACTGCACTCTGATAAATGTGCATATATATATATATATATATATATATATATATATATATATATTCTTGCCCAGCTAGACAAATGTCTGTCTCGATGTGAGTGAAAATGGCTCCCGATTCCATCAGAGATGAAATGCCCGGCTCTTCTGCCGAATTCTTAAGCAGCTCATGTTGTCTGTCTCGTAGCTGCTCGCTGACAGAGCGAGGGCAGAACACATGTCAAGTGGGTTGTAATGGGTAGCGATTTTGTGAAAGTTGAAAACCCTCTTTAAGTTTCAGGGGGGGCGTTCTCTCCACTGCCTGCTTCGCTCACCGCAACCCCTTTGAGCTGAGAAAAAATTGAGCTGTCATAGAAGCTAAGCAAGAGACGAGCCCCGTGACAGGAACAGGAGCTTGCTTCTGGCTTTTTGTTAGAGTGCCCATTCCAGTCCGTCCAGCCAAACTGCCTGAATAAATACGTTCAAATATGAAAACAAAACCAAGATGAACAGGAACTGTAGAGCTAAGCAGGATACAAAGAGGTGAGGTGGGATAAATCTCACCTATTCATATTCCATTTTCAGAGCTTCTCTACATGAACGTTTTATTGCACGCTCATGACTGGCCACTCACAGACATTTGCAGGTCCTTTACATGACACTGCCAACCTCCAGGGCATCTCCTGCGCTTTCCCCCAGTAACCTCACTTAAAAAAAACAGATAATGCAGTATTTAAAAAAAGCATACTCTTTGTCGGAGGGGAAGGGAGCACTGGAATTGACAGATCCCAGGGTCCGCTGCAGGGTCAAGTGAGCGGAGCCTAAAGGTGGGCAGCAGTCTGCTAGGCTAGTCACTCACCAGAGGTTACAACTTGAAGACCCTCCCTAAAGGAGGGGTTTGGTAAAACTCTGTTGGGCACAGCAGGAAACTATCCATTTAATTGATAGGCAACTGCTTTGCTAGGCTAATTACGCCTAGAGGATAGCTCTTAGAATTCAAGCTTCCTTCAGGGTTGAAGAGGTGTCTATTTACTGGATAAAGGTTTTGTGAATTGCATGGCAGACTTTTTTATTGTCTCACAGCTCAGCGGGAGGGCTTGGAATCACGACACTCAGTCAGCCCCCGCTGTGTGCAGATGGGCATTTTTCTGCCCTGCCTTTTGGGCACATGAATATGCATGTTCAGGTATACTGCAATTTACAGTTGAGCATTGGTGTAGCAGCAATTTTTGAAGTGCAGATGCTCATCATGACAGTCCACAAGAAGAGTCCAAACATGTAGGCAGACATGTTGATCCATATCAATAAACCAATTCTAGTAGATTTCATCTCCAGCAGGAGCAGGCCTCTTGTAAAACTCATAGATTTAAATTTGCCAGGTCTTTGGACATCTGGGCGACAAAGGACTGGGTCTCAGCTGTTGTTTGGAGCCCACAGACAGTTACACTACAACTACTCCGGACATTTACAGGAAGGTGTATTCTAATGAATTGATTTACAAATCACCCTTCCCTGAGTCAGCCCCACTTACATGGTTTCCCTATTTAGTCTCTCTCCCCGCCTTCCCCCCCCCCCCCCCGCCCAAGTTAAATATCTGTATACAATATTATCAACACGGATGCAGGCTCCATGAAGCTGATCCCTGGCGAAGAGTCCAGGCTGATGGGCTGTTGTTTCATCAGTGAGACCCGATGGCAGGAGATGTTCTCTGGATGTTTGCTGAGAATCTCTTTCTGGCCTTAAAACGTAGTGCCCGCCAGAGTTTAGGAACACAACACCCACCAGCTAGCGAGAAGAGCCATGGAGTCATATCCAACGTTAGTCCTACTTAGAGAAGACCCCCAAAGGAGACTGCACCCTGTGGCATTTGTCTCTTGGAAGGTCTTGGTACTTGAGAAGTGGAGACTGTGTAGCAATAGATTTATTTTCCTGCAGAACTGGAATGGCTTGTCTTGTGCTACAAGAGGACGTGATGGAAAAGCAGCTGTACTGAAGAGCCTAGATAGATGCCTCTTTCTTCTGTAGGGGCTAATCTCTCTCTCTCTCTCTCTCTCTCTCTCTCTCTCTCTCTCTCTCCATGCTGTAATGCAAGTGGCACTGGGTTCCACAGCCCCCCAGAAGTAAGTCCCCCCCCTCCAGATAGGGAGTAGGTTTAAAAATAAAACCTAGGTTCCAACCCTCCCCTTCTTCATGTTGTTTTGTTATTAATTAGCTGGTAAGCCTGCAGGGAGGGTAACGGACAGTCTTGCTTTTTTAATTAATGTCAGTGTAACGATTCACACTTTATAGCCAAGACTCAAGGACAGTGTACAGCCATAGCTATATGCTCACATACACCAGACTCCATCCTTCACAAACAGCAGGTTCGGGGATCAAGCTGTACCTGGGCTGTACGGCTTCAGACTGCTGATGGGGTCTCTCATGATGCGGTGTTTCTCCATATAGCCATCTCTCCTGTGCACAGAAATGTAGGTCAGGAAGAGCGCTACTATTCGACTTTTGTCTTGAGATGCGAGTTTTTTGATGTATAGGGATGTTTCTGCACAGAGTCACATCCCATCAAATCAGCTTTCATATGCAGTCTGCAGGAATCCCCTAGGGGATTCAGCACGGATAAATGTCAGTTCTCCTTCACACAGCACATTGTTAAACGGTGTAATCCACTAACACAAGATGTAGTGATGATGACCACCGATTTGGATATCTTTCATTAGATAAATTCATGCCAATGGCTGTCAGTGGCTACTAGCTAACTCCAGCACCAGAGCAATGTGGGTCTATGTACACCAGCTGCCGGGGAAGATGGGCAGCAGGGTGCGAGTCCACTCGTATCCTGCTAGTGAGTTTCCAGTAGGCACCCTGGTTGGCACTGTGTGGAAAAAGTGCTGCACTAGATAGAGCGTTGGTCTGCTCCAGCACCACTCTTTGTATGTGATGATAAGGTGTTGCCATATTGTCTCGGATATGTGCAGAGCATGAAATAGCCACTTCCACCTCAGGGCAAATGAAAGGCCTCTCTGAAAGCCAACCTTCTTTTGATGCAATTTATCCTGCAAGCAATACTTAAGTGGGAGTCTCTGCTGCTCTTTGTTCTACGTGCCCTTAATGGCTTGTTCCTACCAGCAGTGCTGGGGAGGAGGGGGGGCGTGGTGACACGTTAATGGACTTCCTAGGTACTGTTAAGATATAAATAATCATGGTCCCATTGTGATGAATGGTACGCTCCTTTTTGAAGCTCCTTGTTCCAGAGGACAATCTTGAGCAAAGGGGCCTATTTTGATGTAGCGGTGGGCTCTTATCCTTCATTTGCAATAATAACAGTTGAGTCTTTCAGACTCAGGCAGACCAGGAATGTGTTTCTTCCCCCCTTAGCTTGGCTTTGCTTTCTATTCCATGTCTCTCTTGCTCCATGTTTTCTATAATCACCTGTCATTGCTGCCATATATATATATATATATATATATATATATCAGGGGTGTGCATCGGATCCAATCCGATCCAAGATCCGAATCCGATCTGCCCCAAAATCGGAAAAATCCGATCCGATCCGACCAACCCTCCGATCCAATCCGATGCGCTGAGGTTCGATCTGGATCGAAAAAGATTGGCGGATCGGACGCCATTTTGAATGCTTTTTCCCATAGCCAAGTATTGTGTTACAAAAATGCCTATAACTTTTTCATTTTTAAAGATAGAAGGATGAAACTTGGGCACAGGGGTAGTTATCTGTGAGAAATTTCAGAACGATTGGTGCATGCATTTTGTGGTAATTATTTTTAAAATAAATAACCAGGAATGCCTATAACTTTTTCATTTTTAAAGTTCCACACATGAAACTTTGCCGCATTGTAGGTGGTACATTGGCACCTATGTGTGTGAAATTTCAGAAATGTAGGTGCTTGCCTTGTGTGGCAATTAATTTTAGAAATATGGGTAGAAGTGGAGTAAATACAGTTACGCCTCCAACTTTTTTATTTTTAAAGATACAAACAGGAAACTTGGGCACATTTCAGGTAACACTTTGCTTGATATGTGTGTGAAATTTCAGAAAGCTAGGTCCAGGCATGTGGTGGCAAGGTATTTTTGAAACAATGAGGAAAGAAACGCCTATAATTTTTTTATTTTAAAAGTTAGAAGTCTGAACGTTGCTCACTTTGTAGATGGGTTAGTGGTAGTTGTCTGTCAGAAATTTCAGAATGTTAGGTCCAGGCATTTGGTGGCTATGATTTTTTTAGGTTAAAAGTTACAAAAGTTTTTCCTCAGAGGCTTGGGCTGTCAATTGCACCCCCTCCCCCTCCTCCCCCTCCCTTTTTTATCTGTCAAAACTCCGTGTTGTTGTAACTTTTAATCTAAAAAAAGTATAGCCACCAAATGCCTGGACCTAACTTTCTGAAATTTCTGACGAACAACTACCACTAACCCATCTACAAAGTGAGCAACTTTCAGACTTCTAACTTTTAAAATAAAAAAGATATAGGCGTTTCTTTCCTCATTGTTTCAAAAATACCTTGCCACCACATGCCTGGACCTAGCTTTCTGAAATTTCACACACATATCAAGCAACGTGTTACCTGTAATGTGCCCAAGTTTCCTGTTTGTATCTTTAAATATGAAAAAGTTGGAGGCATAACTGTATTTACCCCACTACTACCCATTTTTCTAAAATTAATTGCCACACAAGGCAGCACCTACGTTTCTGAAATTTCACACACATAGGTCCCAATGTACCACCTACAAAGTGGCAAAGTTTCATGTATGGAACTTTAAAAATGAAAATGTTATAGGCATTCCTGGTTATTTATTAAAAAATTAATTGCCACAAAATGCATGCACCAATCTTTCTGAAATTTCTCACAATTAACTACCCCTAACCCATCTACAAAGTGCCCAAGTTTCATCCTTCTATCTTTAAAAATGAAAACGTTATAGGCGTTTTTGTAACACAATACTTGGCTATGGGAAAAAGCATTCAAAATGGCATCCGATCCGCGGATCTGGCATCCGATCCGCGGATCTGACATCCGATCCGCGGATTGGGATCTGATCCAATCCGCCCAACCTCCGATCCGATCCGACCCCCCAGGTCCAATTCCGATCCGCTATCCGATTCGATCCGGGGGGTCAGTGCACATCCCTTATATATATATATATATATATATAGCCAGCTTAATGCAACCACATGACTCAAACCACAGGAGTCATCATTGCCACGTGGCCAATGGTGTGATATTTTTGCTCACCAGCCACACAGAAAGTTCGTCTTAGGAGGTCACTGTGGTCCAAATGGCAGGGCTTTGGCCAAACCGTACTTGCACCTCGGTGATTCCTGCAATCTGTATCCCACCTTCATCTCTGGAATCTGCATTGTCAGCATGGAGCTAGCTATGATAGTGAGACAAATGAAGAGAAAACGTCCGTGATTAGAGCTCAAGGTACGGCAAGGAAGAGGGGCTAAAATGAATGGTATGATAGGGCCCTTTTATCGTAGAAAAGTAAATTAGACAATGTTCATTGGATTGCAGATACTTACAGCTAACAAGGAGTCCAGAGATAAAGCCAATGGGAAACAGAGAACAAGAGAATGGCTAGTTCGCCATTCCTAGTTTTCTTTGTAAGTTGGAGAAGAGATGCAAGACACCGACAGGGTCAGTGTACATGGGAAGCCATGCTTTCATTCAGCAGAACTACTGCAGGGGACAAGTAAATGGATCATGCATGTGCCTCCATGAGTCAACCTTTGCCTGAAGCCATCTAGCTGTTTGGTGTCTTGCACCACCTTTAAAAAAAACCCTTGGGATTTGGGGTGTGGGGGGGGCAGGGAATCATGAATCTCCTCTTGAATGACTGAACAAATGAATTAATAGAACCGGAAATGTTCCATACACCAATTTACTTTGAATCCACCTGTTCTCATAGATCAAACTTGACAGACAGGATGAGTTCTCCCCCCCCCCCCCCCCGTTTTGCATTTGTATTCCTGGCACAAATTAAAGATGTGGAACAAAAAGTTCGTTGAATGGGATTTTTGTTCGTTTTTAACAAACACATCCAGTTCTTCTATACTGGCAAGCTTTGAACAAGGAATTACTTTGATGTTCATGCCAGGCCCAATATTCAAAAAGGACATTTCATCAAGATGGCACCTGCCAAGTGCCCTTGGGTTGTCCAATAAATATTGAATGGTTTCCCTCTCAGTGCCCTGAGGACAAGAGTGCTGACTGACTGTAAGCCACTGTGTGTGGTTTCTACTAACACTGGCACAACACAGGGTTTGGCTGCTCAAGATCAAAGTTTTTGCATTGTCAATAAGACTGGTAATTGGGAAAGTGTTTTGATGGCGGTGGAGGATCACCGGGGGAATATGTAGCAAAAGGAAGATGTTTTACTCCCCCACTTATTTCTGAAGGATGCCAGGCACAAAAAGTGTACGAGTGATGGAGCAGGGGTGGGGTGGGGATCATCCCCAGTAATAAACGTAGGTTGAAAATCAGTGGATTTGGGAGAGATTGTTTTATACCGCTTTTGTGCAACTCCCATTCATTTCAAAGGCGGTTGTACAGCATAATATCCTAGCAGGGGATAACCACCTTTCCTAAGCTTTGGGGATATAGGGAGACATTGGTCAGAGCCGTGGTCCATCTAGCTCAGGATTGGAGACGCTGATTGCAGTGGGTCTCCAGAGTTTCAGGCAGAAATCTTTCCCCATCCTATTGAGAGATGCCAGGGACCTTCTGCGTGCAGAGTGCATGCTCTGCTCCTGAACCTGGGACCTTCCCCATTTTTGGCATAGCGGTGAAAGCAAGGAACATCACAGGATTCAAGACAAACTTCCTAAATGGAGGAACGATAATCTTGCACATCATCATGCCTTGACTGCGACTCGCTGAGATCCAGAAAGGGAGGACCACTTGCACGTTCCCCCTGTTCTGGATCGAGATTTCTCAAGATTTGCAGGACGTTGCACTGCCTGTACAAGAGGTCTGTTTGCAAAGCTTAAACCCCGACGCCCTTCTTGTATCTACTTCTAGGCTGGACAGCAGCGCTGGTGGGAGCAGGAAATTGCTGTGAATGGGAAGATCCAGAAGGGAGAGTTGATTACTTACAACTTGACTGAGCTGATCAAGCCAGAGGCGTATGAAGTTCGCCTGACGCCAGTCACCCTATTCGGAGATGGCGACTCCACCATCCGTGTCATCAAATACAGCGGTAAGAAGACGGTGTGTGTGTGTGTGAGGCCTCCTGTTTAAAGCAAGCCTATCGCAGGAGTGTGCAACTTGTGGCCCTGCAGGTGCTGTGGCCTACAATTCCCATCAGCCCCAACCAGCATAGAGGTATCAGTAGGGTGGCCATATTTTGGAAACCAAAAAGGAGGACAACTTGGTCAGCCCCCAAGGGGGCATCCCCACCAACATGTCTGCTCCAGGGGGCGTGTCCAGCACGAAGGGGTGTGCCCACCTGAACATAGCCTTGGTCACATGTCTGATTTTACAGAACACAATTAAGACAAATCTGTTCTACACAACATCTTAATGTTAACACCAGTGAAATAACAAGTGAGACATTCAATGTATCTGAAATTATCTTCACTCACTCCTACTTTTGTAGATTTTGCTGTACTTTGTTGCTATACTCTGTGTGTTACATTCTCCCCTTCCCTCAAATATATTTTCTGATTGTATCCTCACTCCGCTGCAAGCTGCTGCTTAACAGGGCTTGCTGCTGGATGGCCAGCTGGCTTTTTTATTTATTTTTAATTTTAAAGTTCAACTTTGTTTTGAAACTTGCTAAAATTCAACAGATGAATGGATCTGCTTGAAACTTGGCATGGCTAAAGCTCTACTTAAGAGCTATCATGATGCCAAGTTTCAACTCCTTATCTTTAAAAATCATGTTTTTGTTTTTTTTAAAAAAATTAAACCTCAATTTTTAAAAAATCCTAAAAATCAATGGACAGACGGATCTGCTTCAAACTTGACATGGCTAAAGCCCTATGTAGGAGCTATCAAAGTGCCAAGTTTCATCTCGGTATCTTTAAAAATGATGTTTTTAAAAAATAATAATAATTTAAAACATCAAACTTTAAACAATTCCTAAAAATCAACAGATGAACGGATCTGATTCAAGTTTGGCATGGCTAAAGCCCTATATAACGGCTATCAGGTTGCCAAGTTTCATCTCTTTATTTTTAAAAATGACAGAGCTGTAAGCATTTTAGTTAATTCCGATTGACGATAAAGTAGAGCTGCCCTTTGGGTGGGGGGAGGATGGGGAAAAAACTGGATTTTTCTTCAAATTTCATAATTCCCCCCCCCCTTCCCAAATTTGTTACCAAAAGTCCTGACATATGTCTTGGTTTTTCCTGACATATGGTCACCCTTGCCTGTCTTACCATGGTGAGGGATATATGGGCCCCAGGCACCCCTCTTTCCTTCACAACAACTAGCTGTGCTCAGAGAGGGAATGATCCAAAATACAGCACAAACCAGTGGTCTCCAGGCTTTTTGAAACCATGGACATATTTGGGGATTTAAGAAACTGCTCTGCACATGACTACTAAATGGTTCCCATGGAGGATGTGGCCAGGCACATAATGGCTACCATGGGGACCTGGCTAGTCAAGAGTTGGGGGGGGGGGGAGGGGGTAAATGGAAGAGCTGCTTCTTGGCCTGCCAAATCTTCCATCCACACAGACCTTCCCTCTTCCCTCCCACCCTCTAGTCTTACTATTTCTCTCCCCCACCCCTTCCCTGTCTATTTTGTCCCTTTCCCCCCTTCCTAGCCTTCTTCTGCCTCTCCCTTTCTATCCCCTGTCCTGGCTCTTTCTCTCCGACTCACCCCTTTCTCTTGCTGCTTCTCTCCACTCCCAGCGTCTAGCCTGGCTCTTCCTCTCCCCTCTCTTCCTTTGCCTGTAGTGACCCTATGGAAAGGAGGACTGGGCTCCTGGATCTTTAACAGTTGCTTAGAAAAGGGAATATCAGCAGGTGTCATCTGTGTGCATGAAGCATCTGGTGAAACTCCCTCTTCATCACAACATTTAAACCTGCAGGAGCCCTGCCCTCTTTTATGTCTGGTCACTCTAGTATAGCTCCTGCAGCTTTAACTGTTGTGATGAAGAGGGAATTTCGCCAGGTGCTGCATGCATACAAAGGTAGGCTGACCAGATAAAATCCAGGTCAGGGCTTATGTAACTTTAACTGTTGTAGAGAAAAGGGAATTTCAGCCGGTGTCATTTGTATGCAATTCGTTCCTGGTAAAATTCCCTCTTCATCACAACAGTTAAAGGTGCAGGGGCCCTGCCTTCTTTTGTATATGGTCACTCTAGTATAGTGCCTGCACCTTTAACTGTTGTGATGAAGAAGGAATTTCACCAGGAACTAATTGCATACAAATGACACTGGCTGAAATTCCCTTTTCTCTACAACTGTTAAAGTTACATGAGCCCTGACCTGGATTTTATCTGGTCAGCCTATACAAAAGACACCTGCTGGAATTCCCTTTTCTATATGACTGTTAAAGATGCAGGAGCCCAGTCCTCCTTTACTTTTTTTCCCTGCCCACTGAACCGCTGATCAGCAACAGGTTCAGGAACAGAAAGGAGAATCCGGTGCCTTGACTTGTATCCATTTCTTTTTCTTTTAAAGATAATACTTTTAAGGGGGCAGGAAGTGGACAGCTGTTGAAGGCCCCAGCATGCGCCACATTGGGGACCCCTGTGAACGCAGCTTTTGAATGCTGCCAGAATGCCTCTGGATGCCAATGGCTTCTAAAAACCTTACTAGCCATGGTAATATTCTTAGAACACATGCTCCAGATGTGTTCAACTACCACTCCCATTATCCCTAGCCAGGCTTGGGATGGCGGGTTTGTGGTCCAACGCATCTGGAGAGCGCAAGTTTGGGGATGTCAGGGATTAGGGACATCTTCTTGAAAGCAGTAACAGGGGGGCTAGAAGTAATTGAGCAACCGATTCTACTAGCGCCTTTAAAACTGCAATTTCATTTTTTACAAACTTTAATTGTAATGCAGCATAAACCTTTGGCAGTGTGGAGCTACTTCTTCAAATGCCAGAAATGAAGCTGTTATCAGCAAGTAACTGAAGGCAGTTAATTGAATGTTTACGATCCCTCTCTTCCTCATTTTTAATGGGAGAGCTTTCTGCATTATACGTCCATCATTGTAAACGCTTCTTTTATAAGGTGAGAAGAAACCAGAGTCCCTCTTTAGGCTTCTGGGTCACCCAACCATTCTGATCTGGCAGGCACACAGTCCCTGGGTCTCAGCAGGGTAGCTGCAGAGACTGCAGGGAGCTGCCAGCACAGGTGGTCCGCTGTGATGGGCTTTGTAGCCCAAAAGGAAAACCAAAGCCCATGATAGCCCTATTTGTTATGGAGACATCTGTCAATGGCTAAAACAAACCTCTGGAGAGCACCCTTCATGCCCAACTTGTGAGTTTCCAGAAAGTATCTCGTTAGTCATGTCAGATTAAATGGACAATTGGTCTGATCCAGCAGAGATCATAGCATCATAGAACATAAAACCATAGAATAGTAGAGTCGGCCTTTAAAAGCCATTGAGTCCAACCCCCTGCTCAATGCAGGAATCCACCTTAAAGCATCCCTGAAAGATGGCTGTCCAGCTGCCTCTTGAAGGCCTCTAGTGTGGGAGAGCCCACCACCTCCCTAGGTCATGGGTTCCATTGTCATACTGCTGTAACAGAGAGGACGTTTTTCCTGATGTCCAGCCAGAATCTGGCTTCCTGTCACTTGAGCCTATTATCTTCTAAATGCAAGAATTTGACTCAGACTGAAGGGTCTGGCAGGATATAGCAAGGGGTACAGGGGACAAGGGACTGACTGGGAGACAGAAAGAAGCACGGAGGTGTAGCTGGGTGATTTTGCTCTGTGACAAATTGATCAGATGGAGGGGTGGAGACAGTGTGGCAGGCCTGGAAGCTATTTAACACCAGATGGAGTGGGATTGGCCCTTTCTGGTCATCTGGGATCCAACCAGTTCTGAATGGGCATTTGTCAAGCCTGAAAATGCCTGTGGTACCTCGCTCTGACCATGGCCCGGGTGGCCCTGGAAGGAGGCAATGGGCACCTGCCCAGAGGCCTCCTTGAAGGCAGGATGCAAGATCTGTTGAAATTAAATGATGATGATGATGATGATAATGATGATGATGATGATGATGGATGCCTTCAGAGTAGAAGAGGATAGGTCCCCCTGCTCCAAGCGGCTTATGATCTAAAATTCAGCAGAATGGAACCACATAAGGAAGGGACAGGAATGAAACAAAGGCTATAATCCCTTTATCTCCTCATTGGGGAATAAGCCCCATTGAACTTACTTACTTCTGAGTCACCGCATATAGGATTATGCCGCAAAATAGCTGGGGCCTGTGGCCATTGGCTTAGCTGATGGATGGATGCCCATCAGAGCATAAATGTTTCCTCCCTTTGATCTGGCCGTCTGGTGGTAGGAAGCGATACAAGGGCTCTGCCTGCCCTCAAGTTTGAACAGCTGCACTGTGGAGAGAAGGCAATGTCTTTGCTGCTGCTTCCACAGGCAAGACTGGGGAGAATGAGTCACCTGGGTTTGTGTGACTTGCCGCGCATGCAATTAGAAGTTTATTGAGAATATTAATACTCTGATTCATTGGTCTTTGGCTGCAGGCGGAAAAGAGTGAGCAAAGGCAAGAGAAAAGGATGGTCCAGGCTGCCAAACGGGGTTGTTAATGCTGAACTAGGTCCTTGCCTTTCATTTGGATCCTTCCATCCTAAGTGTTTGCAATGTCACCTGTATTTATACTGACTCACTGCCGCAGCGGAGCCTGTTAGCCAGGTATCATTTCCCACCATCTCTATGGCAACAATACAGCTCCTCCCTTTGGGTTGATAGACACAATCAGATTCATGCCAGGAAAACTTCCAGAAAAAGCAGCTGAATTTCGATGGACTCTTTACGGATGTATTTGCTCTACAGATGGGCGAAGGAGCAGCATTTGAGATCGCCAGGAACATTGGCTCAGCAGCCTGGCTCATGCCCGTTCACATTTCGCATCGCTGCTCACTCAGTGTGAATGGGGAAATGGCACAAACTGAGCGGCAATCAAGCATGAAATCTGCACAATTTCCCCCGTTCAATTGGCGCAAATTTCCTCCACAGATAAAAGTGGGGCGGATTCAGTATGTGGGTGTATGAAATTTGCATAAATTTAAGAAATTTGTGCATATCAGACAGGAGCGCATGTTCAGCAATTTATGAACATTTTCAACGGACCCATCCTCGTGCTCACATTCGGCGTAGCGAACAGGGCATGCGCACATGTTTTGTGAGCAAAATTTAATTTCTGACACATTGCTAATTTGCTAGATTTACATAGCGCCTTTTGTCCAAAGCACTCAAGGCTTAAAAGAATGGCTTACTGATCCCAGAGACACAATATAAAAGGAAAGAGGAACAGGGAGGGGAAAGGAAGATTTGCACATTCTGGTACCGATACTTTCCTACTGTTATATAAGGAAATTGCAGAATTACAGGCGGGCCTGGAAGGGTCACATGGTCCAGGCGAGGTGATTGAGGGGCCCCTCATGGACTCCCCTTTCCCTCTCATACAGCCAGGTAAAGTGGTTGCTGAGGAAGGCAGTGCTCTAAGGCAAGGATGCTTTGCTGCAGCATATGGGGACTCTGGGAACCATGGAAACGGCACCTGGTCACAGCCAAGCTGATGGAAGGTCACACTCCGGCCCAACCCAACACATCTGGCCACCCCAAGCGAGGCAGAGGTGCTACCACTGCCCACCCACTCAGTTGCTGGGCTGGCTGGCCAACCCACTTGCTCAGCTGGCTGGCTTCTCGCACCGTCCGGCCACTCACTCAACTCTCATGGGAGCCCTGCGGCTGGGGCACAGGGTCGGACGGCCACCAACAGTCCTCAAAAGCAGTGGCGCGCCCAGCCACTCACTCCAGAGAGCCCTGCCAGCTGCTGCAAATGCCCTAGCAGGGGAGTGGCTGGCAGGGTCCTCTCTGCAGAGCACCTGCTGGAGACAGAGGTGAGGCAGCGACAGGCCCTTCTGGTAGGGCTGTGAGGAAAACGGCATGATGGGCTGCTTTTCCCATTCTATCACATGATGTGGGTGTAGGAGCCTGCATGAAGGTAGGGCCGGCCCTGGTCACAGTGCTTTGCTGCAGCATATGGGGACTCTGGGAACCATGGAAACCCAGAGGTTAGCTGAGAACTGTAGGGTGCAACATGTTTCCCAGGGGCCCTGGGCACTGTAAAAGAAAACAAAAAAAAACAGGTGGAGAAACATCTAGAGCTTTGGTCCCTGCCATGGTGATTGCTGGACCATCTCCCTGGCTCTCCTTGGCATCCTGGGAACAGGAAGGCAAGAGACCAGCTCTGGTGTTCCTGGATGAGAGATGCTTCTGAGCAGTCCCTCTCCCCTGGCTCCACACCTAACTCCCCTCTGATAGCTATCTGCAGCTCAGTCCTATCACTAGGGGAGAGGACCTTCACGACACACGGACACTTCCTGCTCTTGAAATCGCCTGACATCAAGGTCTACCTGCTCAAACAGTGAGAGCTGTCGAGATTCCCTACAAACCCAAAAGTGAAAGGTTTTCTTCCTTCAGTCGCTCTTCACCTTCCCCGCCGCTGCCCGTTGTGGCTTCCTCCCCCCCTCCCACCTGTAGGCCACTTGAGCCTTTAGAAATGAGGACGGAAGGGTTGCCACGAGCTGCCTGTCTTCTGAACTGGAGCTTTTTCTCTGTTTCTCTCTTGCTGCTCACCTTGCGTCATGTCAGGGCGCTTGAGCATGTTGCTCGGCTCTTGTCCCTCACAGGGAGCCACTCTTCGCTTGCCAGACCCTCCATTTGGTTCTGCCTGTGGTGCTGGGAA
This sequence comes from Anniella stebbinsi, assembly GCA_029215795.1. NCBI lineage: Eukaryota > Metazoa > Chordata > Lepidosauria > Squamata > Anniellidae > Anniella > Anniella stebbinsi. The sequence continues at coordinate 371,542,987 of JARDYH010000001.1, forward strand.
TGGTGTGAATCCTGCAGCGTTTGAGGTTGGCCGTGAACGATGGTTTCTCTAAGAGGCCCAAAGTCTGGCAACAAAAGTGCGTGTCGCTCAAAGCCATTCCCCTCAATTTGGGTGCATTTGGAGTGCGAAAAATGCCAAAAATGAGCGCTTCTCAGCACATGAGAAGTAATTGTGTTAGCAAACACAAAGAAGCTGGTCCTGAATAACTGGCGACATTTTCCCATGGAAAATTACACAGGAAGCAAATTGCTGATTATTCTTCTTAGATAAAGGAATGTACAAAAAAAAAACGCCATTGCCGCTAAATCAGAGTGCTTTCAAACTAGCTTTAGGTAAGTCAAATTTGGATCTAAGTACGTAACTCATGACTGGAATGTAAATGCAGTGGATGTATATCTATAGATAGAGATAGGGAAAGAAATAGCTCTGGAGCAATGTTCACCTACACGATGTTTTCAATTACCAAAAAAGCTTTTCATCAAGTAGAATGTAGGCGAAAACTTAGGTCCCAGGTACTGGCATTGCAACGCTTCCTCTATCCCAACATTGGGAGCCATATAGACTTCATTGCTCCTCCTGTTCATCAGCACGAATTAGACAGAAGAAGTAGGAAGATCTGGGTTCAAATCCTGACTCATTCCTGTCAAGCCACCTCAGAAATACTTGTATAGATACAGGAGTACAAATTTAGAAACTAAACCAGCAGGACTGGCCAAAAAAAGTTACCTTAGGGAGAATTCTTTAGGGTTCCATCTAGGCTCTTTTTGAGATCCCCCCTGGTTCCCCCCCCCAACCAACCACTGGGTTGTTTCATCTAAAGCCCCCACCCCATTCTGCAAATTTTGGGATTCCTCCAAGCCAGTTAATGCCCCCATCTTGTGCATGATTAGTGTTATTTTGGCTACGGAAGGATCCACACTCAAACAATGAATCTGTTATTGCTGCTGTGTTATTACGACCGTGTGACTATCCTTGACTAGTTACTGCAGTCAAGCCTAACTCATAGCGTTGTTGTGAAGATAAAATGTAATAATTTTCTTTCCTCAAAGGAAAGGGATGCTGAGATTCAAATGCCATAAAATGTGTTTCCGTGTTTTATTGTTGTCTGCTGCCTTGGGAGGGCTTCTGCCCTGAAAGACAGCCAAGAAATATTTTAAATAAATAAATACCACAAAATAATTCCGTACCTATTTGGTTAGCAGCACCCACCCGATCTCAACGGCAGCGAGTGGATAACAGTATTTCCAAAAATGATTTTTGTTTAAATGGTAGTTTGTTTGTTTGTTTGTTTGTTTTTTAAAAAAAACTTTAAAATTTATGGGCTGAGTCATAGGACAGAATTAGTATACTGAGAGTGCAGTTTGAATAGATTTGTGAAGAATTTGCCATGTAATGGATGAAACCCAGATATCAGAGAAATCAGTCATCAGCATGCGCAGGCATGTCTAGTAATTTTGGATCTCATCTCTCTTTCTCTTCTAGCCCCAATGAACCCTCACCTACGTAAGTATTTGAACTACTTTGTTTCTTCGTTAACTGGAATTAAATGTTCTTATTAATACAGTGTCGGTAGTGTGCACAGTATAAATAAAAAGAGACTGCAGTGTACATTTTGACTGCAGAAGATACAATGAGTGGATGGATGGATGGATGGATGGATGGATGGATGGATGGATGGATGGAGAAGACGACTTGAGAAGTCAGCTCCACCAGGAAAGAAGGCGAGCACCAAATTCAGCCACAGGATCTGACCCTAACCCTTCAGCTCAGGAGGAGGGCGAAGGAGTTCAATCAAAGATTTCACAGGCTTGCATAAGTTATGTGGCCCCCTGAAGTCACCCCACCCGAAGCTGCCCCATTCCATGTATTGTGCTTTACCACAAGATTGACAGCTTCTCAGGATGTAAAGGGGGCGGGGGGAAATAGCCCAAGCCTCTTGTTTCACATGGCTGATGAGAAGAAATGAACAAATCTATCCATTTCACTTTGGCAATTCTTTTTAAAAGGTCTACGCAAAGCCATATGTACGTTTTCCTGAACATTTCCCGAGCGCAAAATATTGTATGCATTTTTGTACGTGTTCACACTAATATTACACACTGTCAATCCCTTTCACCTAATATGTGTCTCTTGGGATGCTGTCTGCTTTTTTGCATGCAATTTCCATTCACGTGTGCTTTTTCATACGCATTTTTTGATCGGAGAACTGATTTGCAAAATTTGAATACCGAAGGGTAATTGCATTCTGGATTGCATGTTAGTTCAGGAAATGCAAAATAGGTTGGCTCGTATTAAAATGGGAACCAAATAAATCCGTCCCATCTTTCGTGATGTGCGGCCTTCAGCTTGCTGGATCAAAGTTGTGGGGATCTCTTATTAATGCACCTGCAGTCATCTTGAAGATCTCCTAGAGATTGAGACTGAAGTGCTCAAAATATTCCTGCAAGCAGGCAAAGATTTGGGCCTCCCAATCTACAGCATCAACTGCCCATTTCCTCATCTCTTGATATCCCTACTATCCCAACAGGCTAACAGCTCCCTACATTTCTACTCAGGAAACCTACTAGGGATGCTGGCTCCTCTGCCTGATGCCCTTATCCTCCTGAGCCTCTCTGTTTATAGGACAATGGTGGATTGAGCCCCTGCTCTGCCCTCTGCCAGTCCAGTCTTTGACCTGGGTGCTAAGAAATCCCCAGGAGCTCCTTGCTCAACAGTCTTTGCCTGGAGTTGGATGGGGAAATTTCACCCTACTGTTCTTATTAAACTCTCTCCTGCCCTCACCCAGGCTTTGATGCTACTGGTCATGGTGGTTTGGGGACACAACCGCAAGACTTGGTAGATTTACAGCCTGCCTTTCCACAAATTACAAGTTCTGCAGGAGTTACATCATAGTGGCAGTCCCAAGGCAAGGTGTTGTGACTGCAGAGGGATTGTCTGTATACACCCTTGGCAAAAGGAAGAGCTAAAGCTCAATTATTATCATAGAATCATAGAGTTGGGAGGGGCCATTTGGGTCATTGAGTCCAAACCCCTGCTTAGTGCAGAAATCCAGTTTGGAGCATCCTCACAACTGGCTGTCCAATCTCTGCCAGAATACCTCCAGGGACGAAGAGATCACCACCTCCCTAGGCAGTTAGTTAGTTATTTATCTATTACTAATTTATTTTATTTATATCTTGTCTTTCCACCAAGGAATGGTGCTGTAGGTGGACACGAATAACAAAAACAAGATTAAAACAGAATTAAAATTTAATGAAATAAATCATTAAAGCAAATAAATTAAAAGCACAATTCGAAACAACAATAAACAAAATAAATTTCCTTCAGTATTTTGTTTTGTTTTTTTAATCATGTAAGTGTGTTTTCAGACCTTTGCGCGGCTACTGGCATTAATCACTTGGTTTTATTCTGTTTTAAACTTATGGTTTTTATATTATGTTTTACTAGATATTATATTTGTGGCTGTAAGTTTGTTTATTGAACCACCCAGAGCAATTCAGCTAATCGGTGGCATAAAAATGTAATAAATAAATGCACTCCTGCCCACTGCCAAAACTTGGGCATCCAGGTTCAAAGCTGGAATCTAGGAGTACACCCAACCAGCAGATGTGGGTCTTTCATGGGAACTTTATCCCATCCAGCACAGTTTGAATCCTTTTCCCCTGATCTGCCTTTCAGCTTTTTAGGTGGTGTTAAGCTGAAACCATTATTCATGTGAATGTGCTGTCGATCTGTTGGCAGGAGAATTCCACTGCGGCTTTGAAGATGGCAACATTTGCTTATTCATCCAAGATGAAAAGGACAATTTTGACTGGACAAGACAAAACATTGTCCTCCGAGACACAAAATACACGCCAAACACGGGGCCCAGTGCCGACCGGTCTGGCTCCAAGGAAGGTACAGTGCATCTCTCGACTGGCTTTTGCAATGAAAAGTAGGGCACAACACAGACCATGGCTGCACTCACATGTTCAAAGGCACACGCTTTTCGTCCACGCTCCTCTGTTAGGGGCCTGCTGCAGATAAAGCAGGAAATTGCTAATTAACATAGGCAGTCAGCCTATATACACTAGTTGCTGGGGAACATGGGTAGGAGGGTGCTGTTGCACCATGTCCTGCTTGTGGGTTTCCTATTCGGACAGTTCATTGGCCACTGTGTGAACAGAGTGTTGGATTTGATGGACCCTTGGTCTGATCCAGCATCAGGGCTCTTCTGATGTTCTGATGTTCCAATTTTATTTTCCCATTTTGTCTGAAATGATGCTCACTGGCTTTGAAACAAGCCACTATATATTAAACCAACTTGGGACCTTGAGGTCTGCCACAGGCAAATTCCTGACGTTGATGATGATGTTGATGTTGTTGTTCTTTGTATAAAGAATTGATAACTTGTCATCAACCAGGAAATCCCTAAACGGTAATAGACTCTTTGCAAGGAAGAGATCTGGAGTATTGGGTACCTTTCTGAACCAGCACTAACAACCTCCCCTCTACCCTCCTGCCCTCTCGATGCTTTGGACTTTAGCCTCTGGCATTCCTGACCATTGGCCATGCTGGTTGGGGCTGATGGGAGTTGGTCCAAAATATCTGGAGGGAACCAAGTTGGGAAAGTCTGCAGTGGAACTCTAAGTAACAACAGCAAGGGGCTTTAGATACTTGCTTTCAGCAGTCCCTATTATGTCTTATTCTCATTCCCTGATGCATGGATAAGACCAATGCCTTAATTACTTCCCTAAGAGCATTTGCTGAGTTTAAGGCTGAGACAAGATTCAAACTGGGAGGCTCTCACCTCTCAGTACATTTCTCCCACTCTCATTAAATTATCCCCCCTCTCAGAGCCTTTGAAGCTTGAGGTTTGTCTATACATGGGGAAAGCCCCAGGGTGACTCTGCAGTGGCGCTACATCATTTGTATGATGCAGCAGCCATTGCGGAGCCATCCCAGGGCTTTCCCCTGATGTTCCAGATTTTAAAAGTCGGGGACTTACCCCAACTTTGTTCTGTGGAGCAAAACAACAATGTGATCTGCCATCTGTCACCTTGCTCCGGAATTGCAGTGGAGGTGTGTCCCGGCCAGTGGCAACCCCTGATTGGTTGCCATCAGCTGGACAGGGAGGAGCGGGTGAGCCAGTGAGCCGAATGGCTGCTGGAATGCCTCTGCACGTCCTGGGAAGAAGGAGGAATGCTCTTATTTGTTTTGGTTTTCATTGTCCAGTTCCAAAATCACAATATACCACATGAGGTAAGGGGAGAACCGGGGAGGGCCACGCCGAGGTGCAGAGGGATTCCTGCGGTGGCACAGCAGAGCAGCTACAACCCCCCGTGCTTGCTCCTTCGCATAGGGACAACCCCATAGGAGAGCAAACATGGGGGTTTGGGGACTTGCGGCGCCAATGTGCCATCATCAAGGCAGCCCCCTGGAAATGAAACAATGTCATCATTTCCCTTTGCAAACACAATTATCTTAACCCTGTTCTCTTCTCTTTTCCTCCACTTTAGCAGGGAAGGGTTTCCTTTGCAATAAACGCCATTTGGGATTTGTTTAGGAAGGGGAGTAGGGAGCCCAAGTGAAAACAGCAAGTAGCGTATGTGTTGAGGAAATGGTTTGGGTTCCTTGCAAGCTCAGGGATTTCACTGTGTGAACCAGGAACCTTATAGACTAGGGGTGCTGAACATTTTTCAGCCTGAGGGCCGGAGCTCTCAGGAGCCACATCCCAGTATTGGGTGGGATTAAAGGCAAAAGGGACGGAGCAAAACACCAAAAGTGCCAGGCTGTTTTGGTTTACAGCTCTTCTTGCAAGTAACTAGGCCTCAGGAAATACATTTCAACCGTTTAGAATTGGGGAAAAGCTGCACAAAAGGTGGGGAACCTTCAACAACTGGCGGTCAGGGGAAAGGGGTCTGAGCCTCTGGGTAACCCAAGAGGTCCGCATTTGCCTCGCAGGGTAATGAGACTGCATTCCTGAAGCTGGGTTCTAAACTAGGGGGCTTCCATGAGCTGTGAGGACTGAGGCCTCAGACTCCTCTTGCAGCATGGAAGGAAATCAGCAGTGCAACTTATGGTCTTGCCAACGTTGGGCTCCTGGGTCTGCTAGTTCTGATTAGGATGGATGAAATCCCCTCAGACACACCTTTGTTGGGCCTTCCTTTCTTTCCAACAAAGGTGGACTGAGGGAAGATTTGGTAACATTCATGGGGGGTGAGGGCAAAGTTAAAGGGAAAAGGGCAAATGACTTTCAGGTGGGATGACCATTACAAGAGCCCCCACACAGTGGCCTAGCTGCCCACCATTCCCAGCCTGGGCTGAATGATGCTCTTTCCCTTGTAAAAATGGCACCTCACCAGTCCTTCTTCTTCTCCTCCTCCTCCTCCTCCTCCTCCTCCTCTTTCTAGGGTTCTTCATGTACATTGAAGCATCCAGTCCCAGGAAAGAAGGAGACAAGGCCAGACTCATTAGCCCTGTTTTCAGCATCCCCCCGAAAAACCCATATGGAGCCACTAACAATGCATATTGCTTTAGTTTCTACTACAACATGTATGGACAACACATAGGTGAGTAGAATCCACCAATCATATCATTGCCACCATGACCACAAAATAAGTTTACACAAAGTTTCCAAGGGATACTGAATGTCCTTCAGGCCGTAAGATGTCTCCTTCCTATCCCCTACCTTTGACCTTTACTCAGTCCCATGTCTCCAGTACCTGATGTGTAAGAGTTAACTGGAATAACTAAGAACATTTTGCCACTGAATTTTACGTTTTCAACTTCTGCCCTCCAGGAAGACTTCTGATGTAGAGATGTTGATAAAAATGGCCTGTCCATATGCCTTTAGGGTGCTCCCTATGTCTCATCACTGCCAGACTTTTATTCTATTCTTACAGGGTTTAAAAAACAAACAAACACAAATGTTTGAATGTTCATGAATATTCCATAACTCCTCAGCTGCTGAGTGGGTTACTAGGAAGGACTCATCTCAGTCCTCTGAAGCCTGAGCTTTGAGCAACTGTAGCCTGCTTGTACCTGTTGGACTTTCCTCATTTTGGGAATAAACCAGCATAGCCACCATTTTTTTTCTTGCATATCTAAATGTGAAGTCACATTATACGGAGTCTGACCCTTGGTCCCTCTAGTCCAGTTTTATCGACACTGACTGGCAGCAGCGGTATTCCAGGCAGGAGTTTTTCCAACCCTACCTGAAGATGCTGCAGGGGATTTTGAACCTGGGACCTTCTGCATGCAAAGCAAGGGCTGCACCACTGAGCTACAACCTCCTTCCCCCCTGTTCTGTGCTTTCCTTTCATTTGATACTCTCTGCACTGCCACCAAAGGCAGCACCCTAAAAGGTTGTCCAAAGCTGGCTTTGATTTTGCAAACAGATGCGCAGATGATGATGATGATGATGATGATAGGCAAATAGTGCTCTAGGTAACAGCCCTGGCTCTTCGCATCACACACATGCGCCCTCGATGTTAGAAGTGTCCATCCGCCCTCCCACACCTCTTTCCCGGCTATTAAGCTACTGGCCGGGCTGAAATCAGAGCCTGACACTCAGCTGTGGAGCCCCTCTGTCAGGTGCCACATGACGCATCTTGGCTGTCCCGCACCCTTGCTCTTTTGGACTCACCTGGGATTACTCCTCATTGCAAATCTTTTAGCTGGGATCCATACCGAGGCACTTGAAAGGTCATTCAATTAAGAAGAACCAAGCCGGCGAAAGGGTGCAAAGCTTCTCGAGCTAAATTGACATGAGCCGCACAAAAGCTTCCTGTGGAGTTTGGGGAAAGGGCTTCAGCCTGAACCTGTCTCTTAAATTCCAGCCTTTTAAGTCCTGTTTAAGCTCCTTCCAGAGATCAAATAAGGCTGGTTGGCAACATCCATATGCATGGAAACGCCGCTCCTTGTTAGAAGTGGAAATGAAAGGCATATTGCCGCGCAGAGGCATGTTCGGGGGATAAAGCCCTTCTTAAGCTTTGCTGGGGTTAGAGTGATGCCTCCTCTCCGAAGCCGCAAAGTCGGTTGGGAGGACAAGCTTTTAAGCACTTTCTCAAGCACCTAATAGTTTCTTGGGGGGTGGGGGGGCCATGCGCTCCATGGATTCTGGAAGTAACTCAAGGAGTTCTTTCTTTGTAAAAAAAAAAAATGCCTTAGAATGTTGCTGTATTCAATACATCCTGGGGGTGGGCAGAGATGGTCCCCCTCAACCAGGTGCTGCCAAGAGCGTCTTTCCCATTGACATTGTTAAACTGAAAAGATTGAGACTAAGTTCGGACGATCGAAGGGGGGTGGGGGGGTGGGAGAAGCCATGATGGCTTCTCCCTCCCCCCCTCACATGCCGCTGGTTGGTGTGTCATTTGAACCCAGTGTGGCGGGGGGGGGGCTTCGTAGCCACCTTACAACCCACAACATGCACCAGGTTTGCACAATTTGCCAACCCATGGTGCGCTGTGGGCAATTAAGAAAGAGGACGTAATGTGGGGCAGGAGCGGGGGCGGAGAAGCTACTGTAGGGAACCGCGATTTCCCCCTGTCTGATGACGCTCCAAATGTGTCAGTCTTCCAAGTGTTACTAGTCTTGGGCTTTATGCACTAGGTAACAGAAGTAACATTCCCCCCTCCATACAAACCATTCTTAAATATAATAATAAATAAATAAATATTTATTTATAACCCGCCTCTCCCTTCGGATCGAGACGGGGAACAACAACAATATAAAACACAAGAATCACAAATAGTTTAAAAAAAAATTAAAAACAAGAAAAAATACATCATTAAAACATCTTAAAATTCATCTGGATAGGCCTGCCGGAAGAGAGCAGTCTTCATGACTCTCTTAAATTCATGAAGACTGCTAATTTGTCTAATCTCCTCCAGCAGACCATTCCATAGTCTGGGAGCGATGGAAGAGAAGGTCCTCTGGGTAACACTCGCCAGCCTACTTCTGGCTGGCTTGAGTAAGTTCTTTCCAGAGGACCTAAGTGTGCGGGGCGGATTGTACGGGAGAAGGCGATCCCACAGGTAGCCTGGGCCCAAACCATGTAGGGCTTTAAAGGTAATAACCAACTCTTTATACTTCGCCCGGAAACTGACTGGCAGCCAATGAAGTGATTTTAAAACTGGTGTAATGTGGTCACCCCTAGGTGTACCGGTGAACAACCTGGCTGCCATATTTTGAACAAGTGTAAGTTTCCGGACTAGGCACAAAGGTAGCCCTATGCAACGCGCATTGCAGAAGTCAAGCCTCGAAGTTACCAGTGTGTTCACTACCATCTTTAGGTCTTCCATCTCTAGGAAGGGGTGCAGCTGGCTTATCAGCTGAAGCTGATAGTAGGCACTCCTGGCCATCACATCTATCTGGGCTGTCATTTGGAGTGACGGATCCAGGATTACCCCCAAGCTGTGAACGCAGTCTTTCAGGGGGAGTGTAACCCCATCCAGAACTGGTTGACACATCTCCAAACCCAGGTTGCGGCCTTTGACAGCGAGCACCTCCGTCTTGTCTGGATTCAGCTTCAGTTTGTTTTTCCTCATCCAGCCCATTACCGCCTCCAAGCATTCATTCAGAGGAGACACACTATCCTTAGCTGACGATGTTGTCGAAGGCATAGAGAAATATATTTGGGTGTCATCAGCGTATTGATAGCACCCCGCCCCATGCCTCCGGATGATCTCTCCCAGCAGTTTCATATAAATGTTAAACAGCATTGGGGAAAGGATGGCACCTTGTGGTACACCACATAGCAACTCCTATTTTGAAGAGCAGCTATCCCCAAGCATCACCATCTTGAACCTGCCCGAGAGATAGGACTGGAACCACTGAAGCACAGTGCCCCCGATTCCCAATTCCCCCAGGCGCTCCAGAAGGATACCATGGTCGATGGTATCGAAAGCCGCTGAGAGGTCCATGAACACACTCCCCCTGTCAATACTGAGGCATAGATCATCTACTAAGGCAACCAAAGCGGTCTCAACTCCGTATCCTGCTCTGAAGCCGGTTTGAAATGGGTCTAGAAAATCAGTGTCATCCAAGACTGCGTGGAGTTGAAAGGCAACCGCTCTCTCGATCACCTTGCCCAAAAATGGAAGATTTGATACTGGCCTGTAGTTATTAAGGTCCAGGGGATCCAGGGAGGGCTTTTTTAGAAGCGGTCATACTACCGCTTCTTTTAAACATGATGGAAAGCTCCCCTCCCTGAGAGATGCATTAATGATATGTTGTAGATGTGATCTAACTGCATCTCCTCCCTGGACGACCAGCCAAGAAGGACAGGGATCGAGAGGGCAAGTCGTCCTCCTCATACATCCAAGTACCTTGTCCACATCCTCGGTACTCACCAACTGAAACTGATCAAGTGTAATCCTACTCGCGGAGTCACTGGACACTCCACTGTCAGCCTCTGCTATAACAATGGCATCTAAGTCGGCTCTTATCCGAGAGATTTTATCTGAGAAATGATCGTTAAAAGTATCACAGCGAACTACCGAAGGCTCTAAAATCGGACTCAGGGGAGAAGGTGCCTGGGTTAGACCCCTCACCACCCTGAACAGTTCTGCTGGACATGAATTCGCAGATGCAATGCGTGCAGAGAAGAAAGCTTTCTTCTCTGCACGTATTGCCACCCCATAGAAACGAAGATGTTCTCTATGTCGTGTCTTGTTGGATATAAGTCGTGTTTTCCGCCATCGGCGCTCCAGTCGTCGTCCTTTCTGCTTCAACTCCCTGAGGTCTTCTGTATACCAGGGCGCCCTATTAGAAGCGGGCCGGAGAGGACGTTTGGGGGCGATCATGTCGATAGCCCTAGTTAGGTCTTGATTCCATCTATTGACCAGGGCTTCTACAGGATTGTCGACGATACCAGCCATAGAACCCTCCAAGGCTTTCTGGAATCCAGAAGGATCCATCAAACACATCTATAAAATACAAGTACACAGAAAATCTTGACATTCCTACTTCTGTTCTATACTTTTACTGAATTATAATGGTTTCATTGGCTCATGAGAGAGAGGGTGAAACTTCCATCTCATTTATTTATTTATTTATTTATTTATTTAATTAATGAATGAATTTCTATACGCCCAATAGCCAAAGCTCTCTGGACACTTTACAAATATTAAAACCGCAAGGTACAGAGTAAAATGTAAAACATGGAAGCTTAAAATGACAATATAAAAGTACAACCAGAATAAAACTTAGCAGAAATGCAGAGATTTAAAATACATATTTAAAAAAGCAGAGCTCAAAGACTAGGATGCTAAAATCCTGGGGAAATAAAGAAAAAATGTACACCCGGCACCGGAAGGAGTACAATGTAGATGCCAGACAAATTTCTCTAAGGAGCTCATTATACAGCCAGGGTACCACAGCAGAAAAGGCCCTCTTCCCAGTAGCCACCTGCCTCCCTTCCTTTGGCAGAGTATCAGAGAGAAGGACCCCTGAAGGTGATCTTAGGATCTGGGTAGGTACCTATGGGAGGAGCCAATCCTTCAGATAACCTGGCCTCAAGCCGTTTTGGTCTTTGAATATTAATATCAGCATTTAGAATCAGCCTTGGACCTGGACTGGCAGCCAGTGCAGCTGGACAAGGACTGGCGTAATGTGAACTTGTTGGCCAGTCTCTGTAAGGAATCTTGCTGCCCTCTTTTGCACTAGCTGAAGTTTCCAGGCCATTTTCAAAGGCAGCCCCACACACAACCCAGACAGGAGTTTATCAGAGCATGAATAACCGTAGCTAGGCTTTCTCTGTCCAGATAAGGGCAAAACCTTCAGTCCGTGGGGTAGCGAGGGTCCAAGATACCAAGGAAGAGGTCAGTGAGGCAGACAGTGTGAAATCCTGGTGTCTCGGAAAACCTAGAAAGTAACCAAAGCTATATAGGAGCCCCCATCACAAAACAACATCAACGCAGCCCTTCACACGTGACCTTGGGGTGCTGATGGTCAATTCAAGGAGACGCATCCCATCCATCTAAAGGCCATGGTGGGCTATATGAGAAAAAGCAATCAAGAAAGAGTCTGCAAGAAGTCAGCCCTTGCAATGTAGCTTAGAGCTTAGCAGAGTGTGCTAATATATATGAAGGGATAAAACTCGGCTGTCGCTTGTTAAACGGAATGACTTCGCTTGAAGGATTTAAAAGGGGGAGGGGGAAAGCACCAAAGTGTATTCTTTGCCAAGTGAATAAGGCCTGGGTTGCCTGTGAGAAGGCTTTTCTCCCAAGTCATATCGCATCCGGCCTTCAACCAAGGAGACTGGCCACATGTATTGGACAATATGAGGCCCATCCCCCTGGAGTGGATGTGAATTACTTGCGGACGTGCGCAATGGCCCAGAACAATGGGCTGTGCAGCCAATGTGGGCGGTTTTAAAAGGGGGGTTAGACAAATTCATGGAGGGTAAAGCTATCAATGGCTGCTAGTCAGGAGGGTTGTAAACTACCTCCAATATCAGAGGCAGTAGCATGACAGTTGCTGGCACGTGACTGGAAGGAGGTTTTTGCATTCATGCCCTCCTTGTGGGCTTCCCATCTGATTGGCCACCATGGAAACACAATGCTAGACTAAACAGGCCTTAGGTCAGGTGTAGCACAGGTCAATTTATGTCTCTACTTAGAGCTGAATTACAGGGTGTGTGTGCACAGTAATCAAAATGGCCACTGTGTGAACAGAGCACTGGAATAGATGGAGCCTTGGTTTGACCCAGCATCAGATCTCCTCTGATGTTCGTATGGCACTTGACAGCTGTTGCCATAACTAGTCTGCAACAGGGTTGTTTAGGGCAAACTCCAGGGTGTGGAAGGGAGGCAGAGAATTCCGCTTATTCTGTGATGATTTCCCTGCCCTGTTTGGGAGCAGGGGCGCGTTTCCATCTCATTACTAGGTGAGCCTCTCACAAGCATCTTAAGAAAATGTATCATTTTTATAGCACTTCAAGGGTGCCTCTACAAGAGAGGTTTAATGCGCTTTGAAGGTTCATTAAAAATTTTACCTCTACAAGAACGGAGAGCAAATCGGGCGTAGAGGCGCATTATCTCCCCGATGCGCATTTTCGAATGCGCGTTAAATCGCGAGTTTTATTTTGCTCTGGCCGTTAAAGCGCATTTTCCCTGTGTTAACAAGCGATTATGCGCATTAACTTCTTGTAAAGCGCTTTTTGGACATCTATTAATGCGTTTCGCCGCCTCTCGCAGCCTCCCGTGCAGAGGGATTAGGAGTAAATGCGCGTCTGCGATAATGCGCATAATCGCACAACCGGGCGCAAAAGCGCATCCTTGTAGAGGGGGCCCAAGACAAAGACCTCACAAAAGTTAAAGGGAGACAAGCCCTGCCTGCATGCCCTCTCCTGGAAATAGGCAGACGATGAGACACAAAGACAAAGGAACCAAAAGAAAGGAAAGGCTGGAGGCCAAAATGATGTTGGAATTTAGGGTGCAACCCTATGCAAGAAGCCATCTACACTACAGCTTTATAATGGTTTTAACTGGTTTTAAACCAGTTTATAACTGTTATAAACAGTTATAAACCATTTTAAAGTGTTATATCCTGTTTGGTGTAGATCTGGCCCTTGTTGAGACAGAAAAAAGGGCTTACAATCCTGGCTGGGGAATGCTGAGAGTCATAAGACCTTTTTTCTGTTGAAACATACATAGGCCTAGTTTGGACGACGTGATAATCAGTTGGGGGAGGGGGAGAGGCAACCATCCATTGTGTTGATTATTGTGTTGTGGGGGGAGACACACAATGGACACACAACTCACAGTACATTATTTTGTCGATTTAAACAATGGGGGAAAACAACGGGCTGCTCCGTTGCTTATCCAGAGACCCATTGATTAAAACGTTGAGTGGCGGGCTCTGTTGTGTAATCTACCCCGTCAAGTGCACTATTCCAAAAGGTCGTAGAGTTCTCCGGCCAGAGTGGCCAAAAGCGCCCGAGTCACTCCTGTACAGCCAGCAGAACTTTCAATGCATGAGGGGACAGGGCTGGGAGGACTGAGGGAGGAGGGAGGGAGGAGCACCAGCAGCCCAGAAGGATGCTGGGATTTTCAGCCACAGAACAGTGGGAGGGGCAGCATGTCGTGTGGGGAGTATCGGAGAAATAATGAACGGTCAGTTGCCGCTTTCCCCCACTGCTGCCCCCTCCGTTGCCTGATATGTCATCTGAACGCGGCCAATGGGCTTGCTCTTTTCAGTGCTTTGGTTGAGTGGCCCATTTCTGCTTGTTGCAACTCCTAATACGATTATTCCTCTGTGTTTTTGTTGGCTTCTTTTGTTTCTGTTTTTAAAGGCACGTTAAACGTTTACCTGCGGTTAAAAAGTCAAACTTCCATAGAAAGCCCATTCTGGTCTTCAGCTGGTAACAAAGGACAACATTGGTTCCAGGCCCGTGTTGTTATACATCCGAACACTTCATTTCAGGTGAGAATTTATTGTTCATCCTCGGAGGAACACAAACAGAAAGTATGGTTAAGTACCCGTAGCCTCGACACCACCCATATTTGCTTGGTTGGTTGGTTTTAAATGTATCTTTCAAATTCTCTGCATAAGTGAATTCCATAAGATCTGTAAAACCGTACTGAAGCCCAACAAAAATTATACAAAATGCAATAAAATAATAGTTATTATTCCTTACTGTTTCTCCAAAAAAAACAAAAAACACCACCCCATCTTCAGCAAAGTTCACAACAGCAAGAAAATCCCTCTGCACCCTCAGCCCCTTTAAATGTGTAGAGGCCAGGCGAGCGCCTCTCTGCAGAGAATGTCAAAGGATGGGTTCCCCGCTTATAAAAGAAAGGTTCCTTGCAAGGCTTCAACTCCAGATTGAATGTGGCTGGGAGGAGCTTCTTAGAAAGCACAAATGCTTTTAGGTATGAGCGACCAAGCCCATGTCGGCCTTGTCAAAGGTAAGTGCTAGCACTTTGCATTGCCTCTGCGTCAGGAGGACCTGCTGAACCTCGAATGGGGGACCTTCAGCTCTGTGTGTGCTTGCCTCAGGCAGTGAGCTATCAGAACTGCAGCAGATACTGGCTGAATTCAGACAACACATTAAGCAACTGAGGGTGTGTGGGGGGAAACAATCGTCAGTTAAGTTGCTTATTGTGTTGTGTGGAGGGTAACACGCCGCTCACAAACTATTGACGGTATGCTATTCCGCCCGAATAAGCAACGGAGAGAAACAACTGGCTTGCAAGTTGTTTAGCTCGAAGCCAGTTGTTTAAAGTGTTGTGTGGAGGGGTGAGTGTGTTAATGGCGTGTGGTGAGTAGGTTAAAACACAAGCCCATAGAGGCAGGCAGCAAAAGTGACCAAAGTGACGGCTGCCACTCTGCTACAACTGGCGTGACTTGCAGATGCTGCTGGGATAGAACTGGGAGGACCGAGGGAGGAGGGAGGATAGGGAGAGGGGTGGGGGCTGTGTCAGTCAAATGCTGGGTTGACTATTAGTCCACTCAACGCCAGCCCCAACCACCCACAGTTGTGTAGGAATATGTTGTGTGGGGAGTACCCACAAAATAACCAACTGTGAGTTGGCTACTCAACCCACCGTTGACTAATGTGTTGTCAGAATTCAGCCACTGGCTCAATTCAGACGACACAATAAACAACTGGTGTGGGGGAAACAATCGTCAGTTGTTTTGACTATTGTGTCATCCGAATGCTGCCATAGTCAACTCAGCGCTGATCCTAATCCACACCACAGTTGATTATTTATTACCATGTTGTGTGGGGAGTACCCCCTAGTTGAACAACTGTAAAGTTGATTATTACCCCACCATTGACTATCGTGTTGTCCGAATTGAGCCACTGTCTTCCTAACCGTTAGGTTCTCTCAAGTCTTGGTCAGACCCCATTTGGAATGGACGTTGGACCTTTCAAGACAGGCAGGGCTACCAAAGCCTCTCTTTGAAGGGTTTCTTCTGGTACTTGGTCCAAAATCTCGTTTAATGGCTTCTGAGGAAATAACTGGACTTAAACGCGTTAGGCCTTAAGAAGTCACTTCTCTATTCTTCTCTGCATTACTGCCCACAATGTGCTTGGATGATGTCATACAGGTCCTGGTTGGGAAAGGTGGATCGTAGCCAGCCAATCAACCCTACTTGGGGGGGGGAGATGTCCCACAGTGTGGTCATTGCCACCGCATGAGCTTCAAAGCTTAAAGCCAGGAAAGGCCCTTCTAGCTGTGTCCTAAATCTTTCACAGAATTGTCCCTGAATTTGACAGACTCTTTCCCTTTCCTTTCCTTCTCCCGTTCTCATCTCTGTTGTAAGTGGCCCTGAATCCCTAAGTCTAAAGAAGCAGGAGTTAATGGCACAAACCAAAAATCTGGTAAATAAGCAGCCTACTTCTGTAAAGTCACCCTCTTCCTGTCCCTCCACACCTTGTTTTCCAGAGAGCCGTCTAAGTGGAACTTATTACTTGTTTCCACTGAGTGATATTTCCCGTTGGAGGGTTAGAGGGAAAGAAAAGTAGAAGCGTTTTCTTCTCAGAAAGGAAACAGAAATGATCTTGCTGCTTGTGCTAACAAATTGGTCCACAGAGTTTCCTCCACAGGAAGTCCTGATTCTGCAGAGTTCCTTCCGAGAGCATTGATCAGAGCCACTACTCTGTGGCACATCTCGGGTTGGAGATGGGGACAATGTTGTTACTGCTTTGCAATCACACTGGGGAACACTGTGTACAATTCTGGTCACCAGGCTTCAAAAAGGACATTGTGGAGCTGGACAACTAAAATGATCAAGGGGCTGGAGCAACTCCCCCACAAGGAAAGATGACAATGTTTGGGACTGTTTAGCTGAGAGAGAAAAAGGCGAGTAAGGATACACGGCAGAGGTGTAAAAATTGTGCGTGGTGTTGAGAAAGTAGAGACAGAGAACCTTTTCTCATGATGCTAGAGCCCACTGGTTTGAATGGTGGGAGATTCAAGACAGCTTAAAGGAAGCACTTCGTCACGCATATGGAATTCGCTGCCACAAGATGTAGCAATGGCCAGCAACTTGGATGCCCTTAAAAGGGGACAGACAGATTCATGGAGGAGAAGGCTATGAATGGCTTCTAATAGCGATGGCTGTGTGCAACCTCCAGTATCAGAGGCAGGATGTCTCTGCATGCCAGCTGCTGGGGAACACGGGCGGGAGGGTGCTATTGCCCACAAGTCCTGCTTGTGAGCTTCCTAGAGGCAGCTGGTTGGTTGCAGTGGATGAGCCTGTGGTCTGATCCAGCATGGCCGTTCTTACGTTTTTATGGGCAGCTGGGATGCACAGTGATCACTACAGCATCCCATTGGGTGCACTTGCCCATTAGTCAAGAATCTCCTGGATCCACTGTGTGTGTTTCTTAATTGGCTCAGCAGAGATTGTGTTATCCTCGCACTGGATAACTTTTCAACTAGAGTTCACCAGGTTTCATGCATTCTGAATTCCAGGACTCACACCTGGAATAAGTGGAATAATCCTACAGCTGGAGTACTCTGAGAATGTGTAGAGTGCATTTCCTACACTGTTGGCTGACAAATTAGACACTCCCCACATACACATACACACACACATGGTTAGAGTTACTCCTCTTTCTACATATCATGTCTCTTTCTTGAAAGAAGGAACAGGGCTGTTCAAGGCAGGAAGGGTAGTGATACTTAATGGGCACAGCTAAAAAAATGAATGGTGAGCTACAAGACCAGCAGAATCTGGAAGTGACGTCCTCTTGTACCTTAGGCCTGGCACCTCTCTCTTTCACAGCTGGCCATAGAAAAATGGTTGCTTCTCTTGGAAGAGGTGCAGGAGATGACCGATTTATCCTCTTTCCCTGCCTATCTGCTTTACACCCTATGTTACTTTTGTCAGCTGTCATTTATTTTACTTATGCAAAGAAGTTCCTTATTTATTTTAATTATCTGTTATGCATAAACCATGCACAGCCATCTGTCTGTAGCACCCCTAGGACCATGCACACTGCCATGGTTCTCAGTGTTTGGTTTGTTGTTTGAAAAGAAAACTACAAATCTCAACAGACAGGAAGAGGAAGAGGAAAGGTTCCAGGCACGAATAATAACTTACAATGACATCCACAAACTTATACCAGGAATATAATGTGTCACAGTGAAAAAAGATCCATCTTTGCAGGATCTTTTCTATGCATGTGTCTTCTAAACCAGCAGACAGTGGCTGAGATCCATCGTTCACAGTGTTAGGGCAGTCCCATTGTAATGTGTTAGTCTCTTATTCTGTGTTGCTCTTCAAAGTATCTTGTTTTATATTATTATTATGTATCTCTTTCTCGCTCGTGGCGGTTTTTCTAGATGGACATGATGGGCTTTGCCAAGTCATGCTGTCTTTTATTGATTCAGGAATTTCCTGACGATTGAGCATGTTTTAATTATGACTGATTATTATTATTATTATTATTATTATTATTATTATTAACATTTATATACTGCCCCATAGCTGAAGCTCTCTGGGCAGTTTTCAAAGATTAAAACATTGAACATTAAAAACCGATATACAAAATTTAAAGCCACAAAAAGCATAAAACAGATTACATACCAACTATTCTGGGGTCAGTTTAAAAAAACCTCAACATATGCTGTTAAATGCCTGAGAGAAGAAAAAAAGTCTTGACCTAGTGCCGAAAAAATAACAAGATAACAATACACTTAAATTGATGATTAAGCATCAATATTGAACTTCAAATTGCTAAACAAGGTATAGTTATTTATTTATTGCTGCATAAGAATATAAAATGGCCTTAAGATTTTTCAGAGCAAATAATAATAATGATAATAATAATAATAATAATATATTTATTTATTTCTTGCCCGCCTCTCCCTCTGGATTGAGGTGGGGAACAACATGAATACAAAACAGCATAAAATACATAAAACTGATGAAAAACATATAAAACTAATGAATTATTAAAAACATATAAAATGAATACATGATTAAAAAGCGTCTTAAAATTCAACTGGGAAGGCCTGCCAGAAGAGATCAGTATGCAAATGATTGACAGTATGCAAATGATTGACAGATATTTCCTGAAATGGGTCAGGTGGCTTAACACAATACAGCGTAGCCAGATGCTTATCATGAAAGCTACACCTGCCCAAATTGTCTCTTCTGCACAACTATTAAAGGTGCAGGAACCCTGCTCTCCTCTTTTGAATCTAGACACCCTATCTCTAGTTGATGGCTGACAAACAAAATTCATTTGTCAAATGGCTGAGTCCTGCTTTTTGGAATTTCACAAAAAATGCAAGTCACTTGCGCTCTCCCTCTTTTTCCTGCATTCTAATAAGAACACATACTAATAAGAAAATAAGGCACACCATATCAAATCAAAACTCTGTCTAGTCAATCAAAAGACCTAAAATTTTACTATATGCAGATGACATGGTCTTGATTTGTGTGGATTCTGGGGAATCTATAACCAGGGCAAAAAAAAGCCACAACTATTTCAAGGTATAATGTTAATTGACTAAATTGGTATGGATACGGTTTAATGTGATAAGCCAATGTAGGGACAGAATTGTAACACAATATGATATACAATTTAAACAAGGGGTTAAGTATCTGGGCATATGGTTAATGAAGAATATAGATTCAATAGTAGAGTTGAATAATAGGAAAATGTATGGACAAGTAGCAGAGGATATGGATTGGTGATCTAAGCTAAAATTTTCCTAGCTGGGAAGGAAGGAAGGAACGTACTTTCAAAGGTTTCATTTTTGCTGAAAGTTTTTAGAATTGAAAGCTCAGATCCAGGTTATATTTGAAGTTGGGATTTTTTGCCCCAACGTGCATCACCTGACACTTGCTTACATTGAACTGCATCTGCCATTTGGATGCCCAATTTCCCAATTTGGAGAGATCGTTTTGGAGCTCCTCACAATCCCTTTTTGTTTTACCCACCCTAAATAATTTGGTGTCATTGGCAAACTTGGCCACTTCACCGCTTATTCCTGATTCCAGATCATTTATGAACAAGATAAAAAGCATTGGTCCCAATACAGATTGGGCCCTTGTGATTCCCTGGTCAACAGCTGGCTGGCCACTATAAGAACAGAGTGCAGGACTAGATGCACCCTTGGCCTAATCCAGCAGGGCTCTTCTTCTTATCCCTGTGGGACATCACTATTTACTTCCCTCCATTGGGAGAATTTACCATTTATTCCTACTCTCTGCTTTCTGTTCTTTAAGCATTTATTGATCCATCAGGGGATATTCTTATCCTGCTAAGTTTGCTCAGAAGTCTTTGGTGAGGGACTTCGTCAAAAGCCTTTTGAAAGTCCAAGCAGACAATGTCTAATGGATCACCCCTGTCTACATGTTTACTGAAACTCTCAAAGAACTCTAAAAGTTAGTGAGACAGGACCTACCTTGGCAGAAGCCGTGTTGATTCTTTTTCAGCAGGGCTTGTCCTTCTATATTCTTACTAATTTTGTCTTTAATAATGCTTTCAACCAATTTATCCGGAACAGATGTTAAGCTCAGTGGCCTGAAATTTCCCTGACCCCCACCCCACCGAATCCATAAAATGGGTGTTATATTGATCATCTTCCAGTCCTCTGAGCTTAGGGACATGTTGCATATTTTGGTTAGAAGATTCGCAATTTCATATTTGAGTTCTTTCAAAACTCTAGGATGGATACTTTCATGTCCCATGATTTATTTCCTTTCAATTTATCAATAAGGTTGAAAGCTTCAGCTTTGTTACCACTATTTGCTTCAGTTTGTCAGACTCCCTTCCTTTAACTCCATTGTCATCCCTTAACTCCCTTAACTCCATTGACATCCAACAGTCCAACTGCTTCTCTAGCAGGTTTCCTGCTTGATATATTTAAAGAATTCTTTATTGTTGGCCTTGATATTGTTAGTAATATGCTCTTCAAAATGCTTTTTTTGCATGTCTTATTGTCTGCTTGCATCAACTTCGTGCAAGCTTGTGCTCCCTTTTATTTTCCTCACTTGGGCAAGACTTCCGTTTTCTGGAGGAAGCCCTCTTTTCCACAATAGCTTCCTTGGCAATGCTAGTTAACCATACCGGTGACCTCTTGGACTTGATGCTTATCTTTCCTAACCTGTAGTATACATTTTAGCTGAGCTTCTGTTGTGGTGGTTTTGAGTAACTTCCAGCATTTTGAAGGGATTTAACCCTTTTGACTCCCCCTTCTAACTTCCTTTTCACCAGTTCCCTCATTTTAGAGAAGTTTCCTCTTTGAAGCCAAATGTGACTGTGTTGGACTTGAAGGGCAATTTCCCACTTAAATATATGTTAAATCTAATAGCACTGTGTTCAGTGTTTACAATTGGCTCAACAACATTAAATCTAATAGCACTGTGTTCAATGTTTTCAATTGGTTCAACAACATTTCCATCTCATACTAGGTCCTGAGCGACACCATTTAGGATTAAATACAGGGTCATCTACCCTCTGGTCGGTTCCATGAACAACTGTTCTAGGGCACAGTCATTTCAGACATCAAGAAATGAAACCCCTTTTCTGCACCTTTTCCAGCTCTATTTTATCCTTTTTGAAGTAAGGTTACCAGAACTGCACAAGATTATTCCAAGTGTGGCTGCACCATAAATTTCATGAATTGCTTTATTTATTTATTTATTACATTTATATCCCGCCTTGTTTCCTCCAAGGAACCCAAGGCATCTACATAATCCTCCTCCTCTCCATTTTATCCTCCCAACAACAGCCCTGTGAGGTAGGTTGGGCTGAGAATCTGTGACTGGCCCCAAGTCACCCAGTGAGCTTCCACACTAGCTCTTTTTTCCACCAATTCCGCCCGAACTCCATTGAATAGATTGTAGGCATGCTCATAAAATGAAATGAAGGTAATTCAGAATAGATTTTTTTCTTTATAATGAATACATGCTGAATGTGGAGTTATAATTATTCCAGGTCATTGTTACTATAGGGGCTCCATTCACTCCATCCAGAGCGCACATTGCACATTGCACATTGCACACGCACACCCCTCCCACCACTCTAGCGCTCTCTGGGCTGCTCCTCTATGCCGCCCGCCATCCTTCCATTAACTGGCTGCAATCCTATGAACACTTAAGGAGGGAGGAAGGGCTATGCTCTTGTCCAATAGGAAGTAGAAACGGGTCACTTCCCTTTCGTTTGTGCATGGCCCTTCTCCTTTTCAGAGCCTGGGAAGATGGCCCAGCAAACATGTGGTCCTTTAAAGATCTCACAGGAGGTTGGCGTCAGTGTCCATCCCCCCTATCCAGCCTGTGATAAGGCCAGCCTGAGGTACGGATAGTAATTTTGAGTTGGTTATTTCATATCCTCAAAAACGAAGCTCTTTTGCAGCCATTGTAAAGTTCAACTTTATTCTTACTGGATTACTTGCTCCCTAAATATCTTTTTCTAACAGAGACCCCTTTTTAAGTGGAAATGCAGAACTTGAGATGCATCCAAAGCTAGCTATGCTAGCGCCCCCTCCAGTGAAATCATGGAATCGCGAGAAAATAGGTTTGACTGATTGGAAGGGGACGGGTGGGGGTCCCCACACACATTCAGACTGCTTTGGAGAGTTTACTTCATCACGTCTGCCCTGACAGAATCCCCAAACAGAATCCCTGAAATTTAAACAGCAGAGAAATTCTGGGAAGTTCTAAGAACAGTTTGGGCATCGGAGGGGTGCGCGTGTCATGCTAAGAGGAAAACAGCCTAAAAATGGGGGGGGGGAGAGTAAGAGAGAGAGAAAGAGAGAGGGGGGAAATGGAGGATGTGAACCATTTCCGAGATGCCCCCTTCCATTGCCCCCCCCCCCCAATCAAGATGCATCCATGATGTCTCTTGCCCTTACATGGCTCCTTGTCAACTGGAAATCTAAACATGGTTTCTTCACCTTTCCTTACTGGCAGAATATTTGCTCCGATATTCACAGAGCAGTGGACTTGCTCAGGTTGGCCATTTGCTCCTGACACTGTTTGTCTCCCTGTCCCCCCCCCCCTTTCCTATTTTCAAGCATGAAGCAAATTTCGAGTCATAAATACACTGAGCAAATAAAGAAAAATAAAGTCTCAGCTCAGCTGGGACTTTAAATTACTTTTTTAGCAGCTCCTGTTCCTACCAAACTTTATTTTGCATTTAAGGACCTAAATGGGAAGGGATGTAAACCTCCTAGTTAATTTTAAGGAGTGTGAATCAGCCTGAATCGCTGTCTGCAGTAAATGTGATCGCTCCGACACAGAAATTAAAGCAGTTTTATAGGTTAATTCATATGCTGAAGTGCACCCCAGGCTTATTTTATGTTTTCCTGGCCCACATATTATCCACCAAGGGTTTTTCATCAGAAGAGGGGATTATGAATGCTTTACAGCAATCCTGATTCAAAATGGCCAGCAAAGACCGGGATAAATTCAAGCAAGAGCAGCTCCTGTCGACCTATTTCACACTTCTGGAGAACCATCGGTCTGCTGTTTTGTACAGATGAAAAGTCTCTGCTCACAGGGCTTTGCAACCTAACTGCATCTTTGCATTCTGCAAGTATAGAAGTGTTATTCCTGGCTCCCCCTAGAAATTCCCTGATGCTCCTCCCAAGAATTGTTATGATCTATGAAGAATGAAGACCAGTTGGCTTCTCCCATTGTCAGACTCACCTTCTTGGATGCTGCTGCTAGTCCTACCTCCCTGAATCCATGGAGGACATAAAGTGTGTGAACATGAAACTCCTTCTGTTTCTGGCTCTTACTCCAGATCACCTGTACCCCTGCATTCTGGTCCCCTCTACAAGGATTCACTTTTGCGCCTGGTTAGCCGATTATGTGCATAATTGCAGAAGCGCATTTACGCCTAATCCCTCTGCACAAGAGGCGGCGAAGCGCATTCATGGTTGTCCAAAATGCGGTTTACAAGTAGTTAATGCGCATAAGCGCATATTCACACAGTCAAAATGCGCTCTAACGGACGGAGCAAAATAAAACTCGCGGTTTAACGCGCATTCGATAATGCGCATAATCGGAGAGATAACGCGCCTCTACGCCCCATTTGCGCTCCACTGGTGTGGAGGTAAATTTTTTAATGAGACTTCAAAGAGCATTAAACCTCTCGTGAAGAGGCACCCCACGTCACATGTGAAACTTCTCTTGATCCCTTCGAATGGTTTCCATTATCTGAGGAAGAATTCCCATTGCCTGATTCAACTGTTGCTTTTTGAAATGGCCTGTTTTCAGAGTTTTCTAGTAAGTAGTTGTGCCTTGGACTAGCAATGCCTTTAGCAATTTTTAGTTTGTTAACTGTTGAGGAATACCCTACCACTTTTGAATCACCCATGAGTGAATCAGTCATTAAGACCCAAACTTACTTATATGTGACAACAATTCACATGGCTCAAAAGGACTTGCTTCAGAAGTCAATGGTGGGAAGTTTCTTTTTTGGGTGGGGGGGAATTAAAAATGAATTACTTTAGTTTGCAATTCATGGTGGCCAGATGACCATTTTTGGAACTCTAACTGTTCCGTCACTTATCTGCTCTCTCAAGTCACGAATCTGCTCTCTCTCTTCAATACATCATTGGGTCAGCATGCAGAGCTATTCCCCCTCCCCTACCCCCTGATTGGGATATTTCTCAGTTCCAAGCCCAAGTATGAGTACAGCTGGACCCCATCACACCCCCTTAAAGAGTGCAGTAGGATTAGATCCCTCCCCCAACTTTATCAACACCCTGAATTCCCCCCATCTGCTCAGTTACCTGCTTATTGCTCCACCATTGAGCAGGAGGAATGAGGGAGAACTCTTCCCCATCCTCTCTGCTCTAGAAATAAAGTCTGGTGCACAGAATTTAGTTATTTCCATCTTCATTTTGTGAAACAGAGCCAACGCCTAGCATTGCTATTATTATTATTATTATTATTATTATTATTATTATTATTATTTCCATTTATGTACCACCCCATAGCCGAAGCTTTCTGGGCGGTTTACAAAAATTAAAAACATTGAACGTTAAAAACAACAACACCGATATACAAAATTTAAAACCATAAAAAACATTAAAACAAGTTATAATTACAATATCCTTTAAAAACAACAATTCTGTTTTTGCCCCAATCCCACATCCTCTTTGTCTACTACTTTCTTCACATCCAGGCCTCCTCCATCAGTGGCTTCCCCAAGATCCTGTTTTCCAGCTCACTGCCGACTCTTTTCTCATAGAATCATAGAATAGTAGAGTTGGAAGGGGCCTCTAAGGCCATCAAGTCCAACCCCCTGCTCAATGCAGGAATCCATCTTAAAGCATCCCTGACAGATGGCTTTCCAGATGCTTCTTGAAGGCCTCTAGTGTGGGAGAGACCACAACCTCCCTAGGTAATTCTGCTTGCTTTGAAGTGCCTGCCCACCCCCTGGCCTCACCCCTCCATCAGGCCAATCGCCTCGCCTACCCTCAAGCTCAAAAGTGACATGTCTACAAGTAGTGCCTTTGAAGCTATCTAAGCCACAGGCCATCACAACATCCTGTGTCCGTGAATTTCAAAATGGAATTAAGGGGTCTTTGAAGAAAGCACTTTCTCTGTCTTTTCTCATATGTAATTAATTCATGTTGCAGAATCCAGCTTTTCTTGGAGCAGGATTCCCATGCTGATGCGGCTGAGGTGTCCGTTCCCTTGAGCTTCCTCTCCTTCTTCTCTGTGTGTGCTACACACGCCTTTGGTATTTCCGTTCATTAAGGCAAATCACTTTGCAGCAGCTGACCTTTGCTGGTATCCATCCTTCTGAGGTGGAACGGCTAAAGAGAGTCACTTGTTACAGTGAATTCCGCGGGCTGAGCTGTGCAGATCAGCAGTGGCAACAGAGAACTGGCGTTAGCTCTGTGACACTTTAAAGGCTGACTAGTCCATTCTTGGCCAGTGGCGTCAGGTGCATGGGGCAGAAGGGGAAGGGGACCAGGGAACATACTTTGATAAGTCCCCACGTCCCTGCCAGGAACTTTTAACATATAAACCTGCTGAATTTGTATTGGTTTATTGACTGTAAATAAACAATTCAATTCAACCTGCTGAATTCTACAACAGAGGATAAACCTCAGTTAAGAAAGAGACCGGGAATACGAAGACCACATCTGAACTGCTGGGGTTTGAAACACGAACACAATACCTAATCAAACCACAGTCTCTTTTGGCTGGTGAATTAAAGCATGAAGACGAGGGACGTGCAAAACTCAAGCTTGCTGAAATTCTCCAAATTCTGTCTTGAATCTCATTCCGACTTAAATCCATTTCAGATCGTGAACTTTTTTCTTCTCACGTGAAAATCCAAGCATATTTTTGTGTGTATTTTCCCAAATGTGCGCATCAATTGAGTGTGTGTCTCTAAACGTATGCATTCTTCTCCCACTGATTAAAGCATGCCTTGTGTCCATTTTTCAAAAGTGCACTTTCCTCAAATGAGGACGCTTCCGCCCTCCCCCAAATGTACGCATGCCGTCAAACACATTTTATTTTGGTCTGCGAATCAGATTGCAAGCTCAGAAATGTCCTGACCCCAGATTGCATCTGAGCCCACGTCCCATAAAGTTCCTTGCAGAACAATCATTAGTCCCGAAGAGAGTGTCCCAGAGACACAGGATTACTCGGATTCCCGCTCTTGAAACTATAGATCATCCCACAACTTTGGGAAATCCGATTCCTCCCCTCCCTGCCGAAAGAAATGCTTTGTGAGGCTGCAAAAGCAACCTCAGATGACCTTGTAAGGGTCAAAAGGGGGGCATTCTGGTATCGGGGAGGGGAAAAGAGAGGCCGGGACCTGTGGTGTCCTGCGGCTGTTCCAGCCCTGGCCTGGGCCCTAGCAGGGCAACTCCCCTAGATGGGTTCAGAGGCCTGTCTAGAAGACATGCAATGGAGGGCAGGGAGGTGACAATCGCCAGCAGGGCGTAGGATCCTCGGAAGCGTCTGAGACCATGGGCTCCCTTCGGAGAGGTGGCAATCCCATTGGATTGCACCCTGAACAGTTTTGGTTCTTGTTCCACGCCTTCCATTGCTCATGAGGAGAACCTGTTTGAATTCAAAGCGAAGGAGAGGCCTCCGTCTTAAAGCCTAGTCAAAGGTTGAGGTGGCAGAAGACACTTCTCTTGCTATACAAGACTTGCCTGTCTACGCCTTGCTTTGATTCCAGAGTCTCAGAAGATCAAATATCTTCTTTGACCTACCAGCATTGGCCAGATTTGTGCCCCAAATTAGAGGTGTAATGACACTTTGGCCTCACGTCACTTGGGTGGCTTTAAGTGAGATGAAACATTGTCCAATTGACTCCGCAGCCATATGTTAGATTGTCTGCTAGCACCAAACCATTCCCCTTTTCCATTGTGTTGAATTTTTCTCAGAACATCACTGCTGTAAAGTGGAAAACATCTCATCTCAGTTAACAGAAAGCGTTCCAAGAGCGACACGGATCCCATCCCTGCGTAGCCTAATTGCCTCCATCTCTGTAAAGACTTTTGAAGTTTACTACCAAACACATTTTCTGCCGGCCGGCCAGAGTGGCTGCAGTATTCTGGTAACCCAATTAAGCTACCACGTTGGAGTCCAGCCAGTGTCAGGAAAGGGAAAAAGCAGATATTTCATTTCTCTCCGTACGATAGTGGCCACTGCTGACCTGTCACAGCAAACACCTTCCACCTTTTTGGCCAGGGGGAGGCAACATTTTGGGGCCGTGGGCACATTTGAAATTTTGAGAGATTGTCCTGGGCACTGGCATAAAATGGCTGCCATGAGTAAGCATGTCTAGGGATGTGTGAATCAACAAAACCAAAGCTTTCTGAAATTCTCCGAATTCCGCCTCGAAGCTGTTGGGGGATTTTTCAGGTGATTTTTATTTAAGGGGCACTGAATACTAGGGATGTGCATTATATCGGATCCGATATCCGATTCTGATTAAAATTGGAGAAAATCAGACTTCTGATACCGATTCCGATATGAAAATTTGGAGATCCTATTTTTTCCGATCCGATATTTTTGTCTCTGATTTTAATCGGAAAAAAAATCGGAAAATCAGACACCATTTTGAATTATTTTTTCCCATAGCCAAGTATCGTGTTACAAATATGCTTATAACTTTTTTTTTATTTTTAAAGATAGAAGCATGAAACTTGGCCACATTGCTGATGGGTTTGAGGTACTTCTCTGTGAGAAATTTCAGAAAGATAGCTCCAGGCATTTTGTGGCTATGATTTTTTTTACAAATGAACCAGGAATGCCTATAACTTTTTTTATTTTTAAAGATCCACACATGAAACTTTGCCACATTGCAGGTGGTATGTTGGAACTCATGTGCTTGAAATTTCAGAACCATAGGTGCTTGCCTTGGGTGGCAATTAATTTTTGAAAAATGGGTAGCAGTGGGGTAAAGAGAGTTATGGTTTTTTAAAGATCCAAACATGAAACTTGTCCACATTAGAGATACCACTTTGGTTGACACGTGTGCGCAATTTCAGAAGCATCGCTTCAAGTGTGTAGTGACAAGGTATTTTGGGAGAAATGAGGAGAGAAACCCATTTAACTTTTTTATTTTTAAAGATAAAAGCATGAAACTTGCCCACATGGCAGATGGGTGTGAGGTACTTATCTGTGAGAAATTTCAGAAAGATAGCTCCAGGCATTTTGTGGCTATGGATTTTTAACTTTAAAAGTTCCAAAAGTTTTAAAACAGTGGGTTTGACAGCTAACAGAGGGGGGTGGAAGGGGGATGCGGTTTGACAGCTGTCCTCCTATCCATATGGTCACCCTATGTATACATATATGTGTATATATTAGGAGTGGGGGGTCTCAGTGGGCACTAAGGAAGTTGTCTAGGGGCACATTGGAGCCCATAGGCACCACATTGCCTGGCCATGTTGCAATCCTTAACCCTGTCGATGCCATGAACAAAGTGCATGAAGGCATCTAGTTTGTCCCGTCATTTCTATGGGGAGACGTGGCGTGTCACCTCGTCTTGCTTCCTCCAGCCAGCACAAACTCCGCTCAGCTGTGGTGCCTCCTTCTCTCGTTTCCACCTCCTGCTTTGACACTCCCAAATACTGGAATCAGCCGCTCTTCTCTGTCTCCATGAAGCCACTTCCAACCAAAGCAAACATTACATACTTGGACGGATAAATGTCCCCAAAACCAAGTTCCCAGGCAGTCTTTGTGGGTGGGAGGGGAGGGAGTTGACAATTATAGCAATAACACGGAATGGAGCAAGACACGCCGCAGCTGGGACTTTGGGGCAATGAGCTCAACAGCCATCCAATTCACATTTTCAGTATCCAGCCAGGAAGCACTTTCGGTGAACGAGGAAGCGTCCGTGTGCTTCACTGAGAATGACCCTGCAGCCAAGCCATTTGGACAACACTGGCAGAAAATCGTACAGAAACAGTCGGAATGCGTGTATTCAATATTCAGGAAGGCAGAAATATCCACAAAACTGATTGCAAAGCTTTCACACCTCTCTCCTTTCAATAAGCCACGTTTTGCCTTCCTGTTTTGTTTAAAGGATAGTTACAACAGATATAAGAAGGAAGTAGCTATTTCTGCATGTGACTTAGAGCGTCTCCTGTACCATTTGTTGATATCTCCACCCCCCACCCCACCCCCGGTTCATATCATTTTATTTCATTGCAGGTTGTTTTCGAAGGGATCCGTGGCCGAGGCATTGAAGGAGACATTGCCATTGACGACATATCCATCGTGGAAGGAGAGTGCACAAAATCAGATTCCGTAAACAACCGTAAGTGAACTCCCTGCCTCTTGCCCTTTGGCCTATTTCCGGCCGTATCCTGGCCCCAGTCTGAGCAAACACTGTTGCATAAGAGTTCACTCGAAGCTCAAACCCTTTTGCCTCAGTACCTGAGCTTTATTCATTCAGGTGACTAAAGGTCACACACACACATACACACACCCTGCTTAAACCCTGAATAGGAATTTGCCACTTGCTTTCCACTTCCTTTACCTCTGGGCGCATGAGACTTCCCTCCTGCGTGTAGAGACCCAAGTAGCTTTCTTACAGTGAGAGGTTCATAAGATGAGCATTTTATGTCACACTCACTACTGCCCACTTATGGATGGGCGCTCGTCCTTTAGATGATGTCATCCACCTCCTATGCACCTCCTGCTCCTCCTGCTCATCTTTCCTTCACAAAATAAACCCCTTTTAATCCGACTTTAAAAAAAAAATAACAGAATGTGCCACAATCTCCTGCTGTGTGCAGGGAAGCAGAACGATTAAAATGGCCCATGAATGGGCCACGTGGTCTTTGTTTACTTCCTCTTTCCCCTCTGGGCAGAAGAGGAAGTAATGAGGGACAAACTTGGGGGGCGGAGAAGCGACGGTAAGGAAGCACGATTTCCAACCATGTGATGACGCTTTGAGGCTGGGCTGTCAGTTGCCCATATTGGAAGTCTGTGCCAATCATGACAGGGTGACCGATAACGGGCGAGGGAGAGGGAAATGGGTGTGAGTCACAGAGGTAGATGCGAGAGTCAGATCTTCGTATTAAAGACTGACTCACAACAATGCCGCTGCTCAGGAGAGGTGCTGCCTCTCCGTGCAAAGAAAAGCAACAGAAACCTGCCTGTGTAAAAGGGCCCGTGACTGAAGAGGGAACAGAAATAGCGGTACAGTTCCGGGGAGAAAAGCCTCATGTACAAATGCCCCTGGGTTGACCATTGCAGTGAGAAGGGCTAGGTCTAAGCGCCCTCACTGTTTCTGAGGGCACTTAGGATTTTGCACCAAATAGCAAGCGCTCTGTGTCGCTCAAAAGATTGCTAACCCTGTTTCCCCCCTTCTGCTTAGATATACCTTCAGGCGGAGTCAGGACGCTGCCACATATACGGATTTTCCCTGTTTTCCTTCTCGTGTCTGTCTTAAGTCATCAGAGGTGACCTTATTCCGGCAGAGGCTACAACACAGATGTACCACGCACTGGCATGAAGAAAAGAGAACATTTTAAAAAAAGAAACAAAAACTACCAAAGATTCCTCCACTGACTGACTCAAATATGATTTTTTTTAAGGAAAGAAGAATCAAACGTATATCTATATATCTATATATAGATATAGATATAAAGGAAGTCTTGGGAGTTTATAAAAACTAAAGAAACGAACAAACAAGGGGACTGTGGGCGCATAAATGCACCATGGACCACACGTGGAAGTGAAGGAGAGAGACCTTCAGGTGCTTTTGTGGTTAATTAGTGATGACGAACAAACAAAAGGAGAATAAACACGCACACACACACACACACACACACAGAGCATCCATCGGAAAAGCTCCGTCAAAAGAGTTCTAGAATTCCTTGTCAAAGCACAAAGTCATGGCTTGTTTTGTTTCCAATGAATAGTTTGCTTGTTGCCATGGAACCCTAATGGCCTGCCAAAAGAGAGATTGAATAAAAGAAAGGGGAAAGAGAGAGAGAGAGAGAGAGGAGGAAAGAAAAACCCCTCCACCTCACTGTGAAACAGGGTACAAGAAGAGGAGCCGCCGTTTCTTTTTTACCCCTTTTCACACAAGGTTTTAGCCTCGAGTTCGAGAGAGTGGCAGGCAGGCCCTTTCCCTGCCTCCCGCTGCTGCTGCTGCTGCTGCCGCCGCCGCCTTTAGAGGGCAGCGGCCGAAGGCCCCCGAGCTGTTGAAGACATTCCGTTTCAGTTCCTCATGGCAATGCTAGGTAACTGTCTGCAGTCTCTGCTTTGCATGCATTCCGTAACTTCAGGACAGGACGGACGGACAACAGCAGTAACAACACTGACTTGTCCAGAGCTTGCTTGCTGCCACTTGAACCCACCGGAACCCCTCCCCCTCCGCCCTCTGAGACCCACACCCCACCGTTCCCCTCCGGCCCTGATCCTCCCCCCCCCAAGCCCTTACCCAACTAAAATCCATCCGTTCTAACCAAGTGAGGAAACCAAACTACCATCTTTTTTCTAAAATGCCATGGAAACCAAGTGCCTTCGATGATAACAAGCCTGAGAAAATGGGTTGGGGGGAAACACGCACACACGCACGCACGCACGCACGCACGCAAAAGTTCCAGTGGAGAGAAGCTTGCAGGCTTGAGTAGGGTTTGCATAAACTTTCGTTTTTTTTCTAAAGCAAACTAAAGAACAAAACTGCCGGCTGGGAAAGAAATTACAAACACACCGAAGCTACTTCCAGAGATGGATTGACTTGAATTGCAGCAGCATCAACCCCCTTCTTGGATTGAGATCTTTTGCCACCGAACCTTCCCGACACGCATGGCCTTTCAGCACCTTGTTCTGGGGGAAATGGCTTCCGTTTGATCTTGGAAATGGGAGCAGCAGCCCTTTGCTTTTGGGGTTGTGGAGTGGGGTCAGCTGGAACCAGAAAGGCGGACGAGAAAGTACATAGCGAAGAAGGCTGCCGTGAAACTCACACACAGACACACACACACAGACACACACAATTTTTCTTACTCTAACCTCTGTGCAAAATGAGCTTGGTCCTAACTTTCGCGAGCTGAGAGAGAGCAGGGAGGTTACAGTGCATACGGGGAGAAACACAGCAAAAGAATCAGACTCTTTGCGGCAAAATGCAGGCCAGCTGATCTGGTTTCATTCCCGAACATGGAGAAGATAAGGCCTCTGCCCTCTGCCCTTTCATCAGACTCTGTGCAGATTGTGAGATATTATTTTATTATTTTAGTGAAATTTAAAACAAACAAACCACTTTTACAAAAAAAAACCCCCTGTAAAAATTGATCTTCAGCTACCTGGCTCCATACTATACCTTCAATCAGCCAATGTTCCAATACATTGTAAATTTCCCCCTTCTATGAGTTGGTAATGAAAATTTGAAGACCTTT
Source organism: Anniella stebbinsi (assembly GCA_029215795.1). Classification (NCBI taxonomy): domain Eukaryota; kingdom Metazoa; phylum Chordata; class Lepidosauria; order Squamata; family Anniellidae; genus Anniella; species Anniella stebbinsi. Next base: position 371,575,779 of record JARDYH010000001.1, read on the forward strand.
TCTCCTTAAATTATCTCAGCTTTTAACTTCATTAAAAAAGAGTTTTGCCTAAGCAAGAGTTATTATTATTATAATTATATGTTCTTTCAGTGCCCTTGAATGAAAAGAGAGACAGAAAATCCTATATGCAAATCATTCGGATATTGAAAAGGGAAAAAAGTAAAACATTTGAAAACATTAATATAAAAAAGCACAAAGAGATGGCAGTCAAAAGCGACGAGGCTTTGATTTTTTTAAAAAAAATTCTGTAGAAAAAAAAAGTTTGTGCCGATGATTCAGTCATTCAACTGAAAGAGATAATTTTACAACTATGTTCAATAAAGCTTATTTCCAGGTAAGGCATGGTAAGTGGTGTTTGTGTTGTTGGGCATTTCAGACATCCGGCACGGCAGTCATAATTAGCTCCTTGGTTTCCTTTTCCTATGGATCACTTGTGACTTGAAACAGTGGTATCCATTGGTGTCCACCCACAGTGGAACAGGTGCCACTGTTGAGATGGATTTTACCTCCCCCCCCATACACCCCATCATTGTCGTCATCATCATTTTGTAACAAAGCAATTCACAAAAATGCCTCACAACAGTATGTGGTGTTGTTGCTGCTGCTGCACCAAAGTTGGGGGGGCATCATGAAAGTTCAGATATGCAGTTTAAGTTATAAACTCATCATATAAAACCACAGTTTCATGAGCCAGTGATTTACACTATGACTTAATCTCCAGATTTGCCTAATTCCTCCCCAAATCCCCTCGCCTGACAGTGCAATACTTCTGTAAGCATCATCATTCCTTGTCATTCTGGTCATCGTATCTACTACTCTTGTGCTGGTGGACCCAAAACTGCCACCACCCATGCAAAGCGAGAGGTATCCACAGACCAGGTGTAATTTAAACCCGTTAAATTCTTCTGTTCTCTCTCTTTTTTCTGTTTATTGTGAATATTAACAAAACAAAGAGATCGTAGAAATGGGAGGGGAAACCATTACATATATAGGAATATCGTCATTTTCCCATCAGTTACACCGTTCATTTAAGGAAAAAAGGGGAGGGGGAGTTATGCTTAGGTTTCAAGAAAAGCTGACCAAATAACCATGTATTTATCCACTCGCAAGTTGCGCCTATATAACACCCATTCAAATGTTGATAGCGTTGTTAAGTCCTCAGTCAATTGCATTATGGGAGGTGACCATTTCTTCTTCCTACGTGATAATATAAGCCTTTTAGCTGTCATAAGGGCTCTGAAAATCTATTTGTGCTGACCATGTGTTCACGTCCAAGAAACTGGTAGGTAATTTAAGAGAAAATGCAAATCTTTCCATATTTAAGATTGTTTCAGAACAAAGTTTATCCTTATTATAACCTCCTCCCAAAAGAGAGCAATTACTGGGCATTGATTGCCAAAACGTATGAATTAAAGAAGCATTAGGTGCATTACATCTGCAACAGTGATGTAAGTTAGCCAGACCCTTATTGAAAAGGCATTGTGGAGTCCAATAAACCCGAATCAAGATTTTTTGCTGAATAAAACGTAGCCTAAGCTCCATAGAAGCTTAAGATACAGACTGTAAGGCAACAGTCCATTGATTAGGTAAAATAGGACACTCCAATTCTCTATTCTAATCCTATCTTAAATCATAGGTATCATATTTATTTACTACTACTAAATGCTTATATATATATGAGTCATGGGTCAATGTGTCTGTTCAGCTGCTATAAGTGTTTCTAACAATAATAGATGCTCTGAAGCTGTGAAAGCCACAGGACCAAACCTAGATTCTAGAAAGTGTTGAAATTGCAAGTATTGCCATTCAGCCATAGTAGGTAAATTATATTTAGCGTGTAAATCAGAAGATGACAAAAACTCATCATCTGGACCTATTAATTGATCCAAAGTAAAAATTGTCTTATCCATTGATGTCCTCCACAAAAACACTTTCTTTCCAATTCTTAAATCTGGATTTCTCCATAAAGTCAATTTTGTGTGAGAGAGTGGATCAAACTGTAATTGATGTGATACTATACGCCACACCTCTCTAGCAGCCAAAATGTGTGTGTTGGGGGGTATTTATTCTAATTTGTTGAGAACCGAGTGCCATCCATTTGGGAAGAGGCTCTAACCATAAGGATTCCAAAACTGACCAGGGTGGCAAATCTAAACGAACTGGAAAAGGCCACAACTTAGTACAAGCCAATAGATTGGCCCAATGGTACAAAGCAAGGTCTGGAAAACCAAACCCACCTTCTTTCATTGGAAGTTGCATCCGTTTCAAAGATATTTGGGGTGTGGAAGAACCTCAGAAAAATTGACAAAACAAAGCATTACGTTGTTGAAAATATTTGCTATAAGCTATAAGTACCCATCATCATATTCTTGACTAGTGTGATGCGCATCTCATCTTGGCTTTCAATTCTTTTTCTGCATATATTTCAAGTAAACATCCCCATATTAACTGAATTCATTTTATTTGAGACGTTTGTGGTAATCTACGTTTTCATGATAACTAAGGTCATATTTAGGGTTTTATTTGCTTTCCAGTGCTTAAAGATCGTTCGGATTCAGACAGAGACTCCAAACCAATGTAGAGACATTTAAGGCCAACAGGCCAAACACTGAGCAACGGTTCACACATCCTGGTTTACCCATGGGGACCGACTGCTTCTGCTGGTTGTGTGGGCCCAGCGCATCAGGATGCTCTTCCGCTCAAGAGCACAGTTGCATGTGTCAGTTGTTCATGTACTGTGTCGATAGTGAAATCCCATCTCAGCTCCTCTAGGAGAAACAGGAGGAATAGGAGCTAAGGCAGTCTTCCCCAACCTGGTGCCCTCCTGATGTGTGGGACAACAGCCACCATAGCTGTGGACCAGCACATCGAGAGGGTGCCCGCGTGAGGACCTGCAGCTAAGGGGTGCAGCTGAGTTCAAGCGAGGCAGAATGCTGTGCTGCACAGAAGGTAGGCAAGAATGCTAGAAACCCCCTGGATCAAGATTTCCCTATTCTGACTTCTTTTGGGTGGGGATCTATGAGAAATTCATTTCAATTAGTTTTTGATCAGGATTTTACCGTGTCTGCACCTTCCAGACCAAACACAGACTCGGACGCAATCTATGGCCAAAGTCCATTCATTTCCAAGCTTGTAGTGTGATTCCTGGACACCTTTGACTCACCCCCAAAATGCATTTGATGGCATGTGTACATTTAAAACGCATTACAAAATGCATTCATTTCAAATTGGGGGGGGGGAAATACGTGGGGGAAATACACATGGAAATGCACACAGATTTCCATGTGAAAGCTCACAATCTGATACGGACTCAAATTCAAACGAGCTTTGAGATGGAATTCAGAGAACTTCAGTGAGCTCACATTTTGCTGATTCGCACATCTCTATGTCCTTGGGTGGTGGCATGTCCTCTTTTTTCTTCTGCGGGTTGGTAGTCAAGCTGCGGGTGGGATGTTCTATGCACATGGAGTCTTCTAATGGGGCTAATGTATGCTCTGACTCCTGGCACCTCTATTATGTGGGTTAATTTGTGACACATGGCATGAAACCTTGTGTTGGCTCATGGAGGTCCACACAATAAGGTGGAGAGCTGAAACAGCTACTTCTTTCCAGGAGCTCTTCTTTCCAGGCCTGTAATCTTCTGCCTACCCAAAACGCCATTGCTGCCCACCTCCGGCACTGACTCAGCCTAGGCACATTAATGTGCCTCTGGAGGCACAGAATGGATATGCATCAGAGGCCAACACTTGGACCAGTGGACTGAGATAAAGGCATAAAATTGTCACCGGCCAATTAGCTTTTGTGCTCCTAGAGTCCAGAGTTGTAGCGCTGTGCTGCACACGGTGTTCCTGCCAAACTCCATCAATGCCACATCTGAAGGGCAGCCGTGCCTGCATTTAGGGACTATATTCTCTTTCATTGACACAATAACTCCCTGCAAATAAATTCTCTCCTGCAACATCCATTAGGTGACTTAGATGAGATGTTTCCAGTTCAGCTGAATGGAGATATAACTTTGGACGAAACCCATCTATTCGTTATGGCCCCAGGCAGAAATGGGATTCACAAATAAGTCTCTTACTCCTGTCTGTGTGTGGACATGAGCCATCTATTTATTATGCCAGATTCCCAATGGATAATTCTATTTCAGATGGGAGAAGTGAAGCCTCCGACATGCAAAGGAAAAAATAAAATATCTGAGAGGACTCACCTTTCCAAATCTGTCCTGTTTGTTTGTTTGTTTGTTTGTTTGTTCTCTCTCTCTCTCTCTCTCTCTCTCATTCTTTTGACACCTTTACAAGCCCATCAGCAATGTAGCTTGTTCATTCATAGGGTCATTGATCTTTCATTGTAAATTGTTTAATAGTTTAACATGCCTGGTCCAAGATGTTTAACATGCATAGCCTGAGGCACCCAGTGGAAGTCCCCATGAACCCCCCTACACACACACACACACACATTATGGGACACAATGCACCGGTGATGTGGTCTTGTGCATCCATATCAGAGGAGCCTGTGTGGAAGAACCTCCCAGCAGAGTGTGCCCCATGGATGTGATCTGTCTGTCTCCCATCGTGCCAAGCTTAATAGCACCCAATATTGGCTATTTGAGGCAAATAGTAAGGCTGCCTCTGTGATGTAAAAAGGCAGAATTGAACGAGCAAAACACTTGATTGATAGGAAATGAATTCACAGCTTCACTCAGTAATAATGCTGGAAGGGAACAAATCACATCTTTTGCAGCCCTGTGCCTGGAGGAAAGAAATTGCACCCCAACTTCCTCCACTCTATTTGTAGCTGCAGGTGCCTGCAGAACACAGGTGAACCCCAGAAAGGCATGTGCAAAGAAACATGGACTCAAGTGAGTGAACCAAACTACATGTACAATGGGAGGTGTGTGTGTGTGTGTGTGTGTGTGTGTACACACACACACACACACACACACGCTAGTTCTACCCAATCTGATGTCCAGTGAAATTGAGCCCCAATATGCTGAAAGTGAATCTGTTCACTGTCTTACCCTGAGGAACAATTTACTGGGCGACTGCTGAAATGTGGTGTAATGGCTAAGGCTATGCTATACTAGGACTGGGAAGATCTAGGCGACGTAACATCTCCACTCAGCAGGGAAACTCACTGGGTGACCTTGGGATCATCACCCTTTCTCAGCCCAACCTACTTCATGGAGTTCTGGTGTGTGAGAGAAATTGTGTGTTGTGGGGGCAGGTGGGTTATGTACACTGCCCTGATTCCCTTGGAAGAAATGGGGGACAAAATGATAAATAATAACAAATAGCCACTCCAGCTCAGCTTTCAGTCATCCTAAGCCCTGGTTCCTCAGAGTCAGGCACACCAAACTCCCCTATTCTCTCCCTGCCCTCTTTTCCAACCTTCTCAGCATCTCATTCCCAGCCGCCAGGTTGAGGCATGACGTCATCAGGGCCAAAACAGATGTGAAAGACGTAACTAGCAGCGATTTCAGTTTCTTCCCCCTTTATTTTTCCCCTCTAAAGCAGGGAAGTGTCAATCAGCATAATTTGAGCTCACTGAAGTTCTCCTAATTCCACATCATTCCGATTCATGTCTACATCAGATTACAAGTTTTATTTTTTTTCTTTTTGCATGAAAATTCGTGTGCATTGTGTCACACATATTTTTCTAAACGTAGCAGAACAATTGTGCATGTTTTTGAAATGTGCATATTTTTCTTCCAATGACTAAAGCATGCTTGTCTGCATTTTTCAAAGGTGCATATCTTTGAGGCACATTTTTCAAACGTACCCGTATTTGGAAGGCTTTTTTGTTGTTGTTCCACAAATCACATCACAAGCCCTGAAATAAATGGCCTTTGACAACAAATATCATTTGGATCTGCGTTCAGTTCTGGGAAGTGTGAAGTGGACAAATTCTCTTCAAACGGAAATGAATTTCTGGCATGTCCCTACTCTACAGTAAGAGTAAGGTAGGGTGACCAGATAAAATCCAGGTCCGGGCTCATATAACTTTAACAGTTGTAGAGAAAAGGGAATTTCAGCCAGTGTCGTTTGTATGCAATTAGTTCCTGGTGAAATTCCCTCTTCATCACAACAGTTAAAGTTGCAGGGGCCCTGCCTTCTTTTGTATAGGGTCACTCTAGTATAGTGCCTGCACCTTTAACTGTTGTGATGAAGAGGGAATTTCACCAGGAACTAATTGCATACAAATGACACTGGCTGGAATTCCCGTTTCTCTACAACTGTTAAAGTTACATGAGCCCTGACCTGGATTTTATCTTGCCAGCCTACTCCCTCCCCACCAACGGACACACACACACACACATACACACACTGCAAGTAGAGGGTAGCGTTCAAGATGGAAGACACAACTGACTTCTTCCTTCTTCCATGAACTGAAGAGTTTGGGACCTCTTGGCATTTGCTCACTGGCTCTCTCAGTTGCATTTGCATTGCTCACTGAGCCGGGAATGTTGAAAGATTCAAAGGTTGTTGAAAGCCTTCATTCCAAGCATGTCGATCCTCATCTGCAATTTCTATGTTCTGGCGGTCTTATAATCTCCTCACACCTGAGACAAAGGTGAGTGTGGTGAGGGATGAGAAGTCAAGGACTGACATGGGAGGTGAGATAGTGGAGAGCCAGGGAGCCAGGGAGGAAGTAGCCAATTGAGACGAGGGTGTAGAAAAGGGTTTTTTCTTTGAGAGAGAGGGGGGGAACATCCCTCATATGCCCAGCCAGTGATGTGCAGAAAGTCTGGGAGGATGTTTGCTGCAAAATCTGTTTTCTTGGGCAAGTCAGTAGGTGGATTTATTCCTACAGAAAATCTATTTACCGTTTGGATTTCATTTTGTCTTGTTAGCCCTGACGCTAACAATTACTCGCTCCAGTTGAAATGAGTGGTGTTTTCAGATTGCAAACACAGCATTTCCTAATCCACAATTTGCTTGACCACACCACATCATGGGCTTTGTAGTTTTAACTCTGCAGTCCCCAATAAATGCTCAAGAGATCTAGTTGAAGGAATGCAGTTCCGGGCTGCATTAGAAGAACCATTGTATCAAAGATGTGTGAAGTCCTTATTCCTCTCTACTCGGCACTACTGAGACCACACCTGGAGTATTGTGCATGATTCTGGGCACCACATTTCCAGAAGGACATTCACAGGTTAGAGCAGGTTCAGAGTAGTGCAACAAAGATGATACAGGGACTTGAGGACATGCCCTGTGAAGACAGGTTGAAGGAACTTGGGATATTCAGTCTGGAGAAAAGAAGACTGAGGGGACATGTTAGTAGCATTTAGGTCCATAAAAGGGTGCCACAGGGAGGATGGTCAAGAACAGTTTTCCACAGCCACAGAAATTAGGACCCAAAATAAAGGGTACAAGTTTCAGCTACCTAGATTTCATTTAAATATAAAGAAAAACATCCTGAATGTAAGATTTGTACAACAGTGGAAGAGTCTACCTGTGGAGGTTGTGGGTTCTCCATCTCTGGAGGTTTTTAAGAAGAGGCTGAACAGCCACCTCTCATGGATGGTTTAATTGATTTCCCTGCACATTGCAGAGGGTTGGACTAGATGATCCCTGTGCTCCCTTCCAACTCCACAATTCTATGATCTATGAAGGCAGTTTTCAGTGGGGATGTGCACAGACCTGGATCGGGACCTCCGAGATTGTCCTGGATCGGCCAGGACAAAATCGGAGGTCCCTTGGATCGGATAGGATCGGATCCCGATCCAAAATTGGAGGTCCGATTTTTGGATTGGCCGCCATTTTCGCCATAGGCTTGCATTGGGGGAAAGAAAGCTTTCCCCCAATGCAAGTCTATGGGGAAAATGGCGGCAGGGGGTGAGTGTCCCTCCTCCCCTCATGCTCCTCCTTACCTGCTGGGGCGTTCACTTCCCTCAGGTGCTCAAATCTACTGAGAAGTAGACTTCACGGCCTAGTTCTCAGTACAGCGCCAGGTGATGACCACTTGGAGCTCTACTGAGAACTAGGCCGCGAAGCCTATTTCTCAGTAGATTCTAGCACCTGAGGGAAGCAGCCGCCCTGGCAGGTAAGTGGGGGCCCCTCCCCCCTCCCCCTCGCTCTCCTCCTTACCTGCCAGGGATGGACAGCCCTGGCAGATAATGAGGAGCACGAGAGGGGGAGGGGGTCCGATCCTCCGATCTGATCCGATCCGGATCGGGTCCTTTTCAAATCGGATCAGATTGGATCGGCCGATCCACGTGCAGGGGGTCGAGATCGGGTCCGGATCATGGATCGGACCTGATCCGTTGCACACCCCTAGTTTTCAGTATATTGACCCAAATTCTGTTTCAGTCCAAATTCAGTAGCAAAGCAAACACCTGCTCCATTTTTGTCCAGAATGGCCCAGCATGGTTTGATAATTAGTTTTGAAAGACTTTGATGTCATATTAAGCTGCCTTCTCTTGAATGAGACCCTTGGTCTATCAAGCTCGCAACCATCTCTGCTTTGCTGCAGCCCCTCCCCACCTTGAGAAAGCAATGTCAGAAGCAAAATCACACACTCCAGCAGCAGCAGGAAAGGGATCAGAGAGTTAGTGAGGTTCAAACTTGTTGAGATTCTCTGGTTTTTACCTCTGAGCTCAGTTCATTTCATTTCATTCCTATTCCTTGACGTAAGATTTTTTTTCTTTCTGAATCGGAAAAGTGTGCATTTCAGTGTGCATTCTTAAGTGTGCACACAAAGTGTGCATTTAAAAAGCGTGAAAATGCACAATTCTTTTCTTTAAAAAGTGCAGCTTTTGTTTTTTTAAAAATGCATTTTTAAGAGTATCCTTTTTCTTTAAAAGCATCCTTTAAAAAAATTGCATTGCATTTTTCAAACATGAATGTTAATCTGGAAACTTGTGAGATTTTTCCACAAAAATATGACCCAGTTCACATTCATGTTCAGGGTTGCAAATGGGGCAAATTCAAAGGAAAACTGAGCCCAAATGAAATGATCATGTATCCCTAGCAGCAGGTCACGTGTGATGAGTTTGCCATCTATAAGGTCTCCCTTAGGAAGCTACAGCCAATTGTAAAATATACTTCAGACCTATGCCCCAACAAGAGCCACTGACAGTGCAATCTTATGTGTTTACTCAGAATTAAATTCCATTATTTGCAATGCAGCTTACTCCCAGGTAATAGTATTTGCAGCCTTTAGCTTCTAATCCTCACAGCATTTTTGTACCAATGTATTTCACAGGCTAATTTTGCAAATTATGCATTTGCTTATTGATTTTAGTGGGAAACACCCAATAATATTCTTACATAGGGAAGGATTTTTCACCCCAGCCTCAGTGTTACTTACTTAGGACCTTAATAAACCTCTGTGATGCCTACCCTCATAATCTATTGACACAACCATTGTGTCTCATTTTTTTAGTCTGGATTGGCATTTTCTATATCCTGGTGCAAATGTGGTAAAGCAGAACAGAGTCCCAGACAAAAACTGCAATTGTGCACACCGCCCTGTACGACCTTGATGAGTGTGTTACACAGGGGAGCTCCAAATCCCATTTTCTGTCCATGATGCAGCATTCGGACAATGTTTTTACCAGTACATAAGAAACAGAATTGATGACAAGCAGCCAGGCTAGAAAGCCATGGGTAGAAGGCACTAATTTTAGTGGAAAAGCAGTATATACATTTAATGGGTGATATTTATGAAGTGTTTTTCCTACACAGAGTACACCCATTGAATTTAATGGGACAAGTTAATTCTTACTAACTTATGGTTCATTGATTTCAGTGGGCTTACTCTACCTAGGGCTAACCAATAAGTACAAATAAGTAAATTTGGCCTCAGTTATCTTTTTCTTGACTGATTACCACACTCATTAAAACCAGAATTAGACCTCTAACTATTGTAATAATGTGACATTTACTCATATTTGCATACACATGACACAAAGCCTGTGTTCTTTTATCATACACCTTTGGCAATCTTACCAAATCCTGCAAAATTCACTTTCACACAGAACCCCTTCACTGGTTCTCGGAGCAGCTCTCATTGTTCTTCCAAATCATTAAAGGTTAATCAAATTCTGTGAGACTACTTCTTCCAACCTACAAAATCCATGATGCAGTGCAACAGTGTGTGTGAAATGCATATGTGTAGGAATGGTCATTGAGACTTCACGTAGAGAGGAACGAAAGGGGCAAGAAATGCCTGAAGGGTCTTGGTTTTCCCAGGGCACTTCTTGCTCCGTGCTCAGGAACAGCACTTCCAGGGAGATGCCCACTTTGCTTTGTTTCCTCTGATGGCTTTTCTTTGGAGGTTAACAATTCCCTAAGTTGTACAACTCAGCAAGAGAGGGGACCCCTTGCCTTCGCTTTGCTTTACAAGAGGTAGCACGCTGCAACCTGCTAATACTTCTCCTCCATTGTTAACAAATGATAATCACATCCTGCGGACAGCCGTTAAAGGAGGCTAAATGAGCATGGGGTGACCTTTAAACCCCTCTCTAATTTTTATTAGTGGTGCAGGCACAGACTCTTGGGGGGGGGGGTTCTTTACTGCAAAGCTATTTTCCCCACTGGCTTTGAATACTAATACATAACTACCATCAGCAGAGAGTGGCCACTTGAAAGGGAAAGAAGGATTTGATCTGGTTGAGACAGCCAAGCAGGAATGGTCAGGAAATGCAAGAGGAGGAAGATGCATCTTTACTGTGACAGCATAGGCGTGCGCAAGGGGTGTGCTGGGTGTGCCCTGTCACACCCTAATGTCTCAAGCAATAAGCACCAAATTGAGGGGGCAATTGAGTAGGGATCCGGAAGGGGATCCAGACACAGCTGGAACAATCCTCCAGCTGCTCCACTGCCACTGCTCCTGACAGCATGCCATCGCTCCCGGAAGCAGGAGCGAAAAGGAATCACTCTGGTGGGAGCCTCTTTGATGGGAGGGCCTTGTGCTGGAGCTTGAGGAGAGTCCACTCATACCTGGTGCCACTAGGCAGCAGAAGCAGTCACATCCTCAGCAGTGCTAGGTGCTCACCAGCTGCCAATTTAATTTCCTACAATTTCTTCAGTGTTGTATTACTGTGGGGCATTATGGGAAAACCAAGTGGCAGCCAGGCATGTACTCTATGGACTGGCAAGCCAGGAATTGGTATTAAAGGGAGGCTGGGCAGGCTTTCAGCAGGGGGCCTTGATGGGAGACTGAGGCCCCATCAGATGCCCAAGAGTGACACAGGCTATGGGTCATGCCACCGTCTTTCATCTTAAATAAGGGAATATATTGATAAGGAACATGTATGTAGTGCTGTTTTGTGTACATGGAATCATAGAATATTAGAGTGGGAAGGGGTCTCTAAGGCCATCGAGTACAACTCCACCTTGAAGCATCCCTGACAGATGGTTGTCCAGCTGCCTCTTGAATTATGCTGACCATATGAAAAGGAGGACAGGGCTCATGTAACTTTAACAGTTGTGGAGAAAAGGGAATTTCAGTCAGCGTCATTTATTTGCAATTAATTCCTGGTGAAATTCCCTCTTCATCACAACAGTTAAAGGTGCAGGCACTATACTAGAGTGACCATATACAAAAGAAGGCAGGGCCCCTGCAACTTTAACTGTTGTGATGAAGAGGGAATTTCACCAGGAACTAATTGCATACAAATGAAACTGGCTGAAATTCCCTTTTCTCTACATCTGTTAAAGTTACATGAGCCCTGTCCTCCTTTTCAGATGGTCAACCTATCTTGAATGCCTCTAGTGTAGGAGAGACCATGGCCTCCCTAGGTCATTGGTTCCATTGTCATACTGCTTTAACAGCCAGGAAGTCTTTCCTGATGTCCAGCTGGAATCTGGTTTATTGTAACTGGAGCCCATTATTCCATGTCCTGCATTCTGGGATGATTGAGAAGAGATCCTGGCCCTCCTCTTTGTGATAACCTTTGAAGAGTGCTAGCATGTCTCCCCTCAGTCTTCTCTTCTCAAGACTAAACATACCCAGTTCTTTCAGTCTCTCCTCATAGGGCTTTTTTTCCAGACCCCTGATCATCCTCGTTGCCCTCCTCTGAACACGCTCCAGCTTGTCTGGATCCTTCTTGAAGTGTGGTGCCCAGAACTGGACACAATATTCAAGGTGAGGCCTAACCAGTGCTGAATACAGGGGAACCAGCACCTTACATGACTTGGAAGCTATACTTCTATTAATGCATCCCAAAATAGCATTTGCTTTTTTTGCAGCCACATCACACTGCTGGCTGATATTCAGCTTGTGATCTACAACAATTCCAAGTCCTTCCCACTTGTAGTATTGCTGACCCAAGTCATTAATAAAAATGAGGGATGTGCACTGGATCGGACCCGATCCACGATCCGAGTCCGGTCCAGTGGGAAATCGGATAAATTATCCGATTTCCAATCTGACAGCTGGATCGGCCGATCCAATCCGAACCGGTCCGAAAAGGCTCCGAACCGGTTCGGCGGATCGGCAGGCGCCCACTGGCGCCCACCGCCGCTTCCATTGGCAGGCGCCAGCGGGCGCCCGCCGATGAAAGTGGACAGCGGGGGGGGGGAGGAGGGGGGCCCTTACTTTCCCGGCCCGTTCGCTCCCGTCCGGGGCCGGCGGCTACTACCAGCGGGCTCCGCGGTCTACTCCAGGGTGGCGCGCCGGGTGATGTTATCACCCGGCGCGCTACTCTAGAGCAGGCCGCGGAGCCCGCTGGTAGTAGCCGCCGGCCCCGGACGGGAGCGGACGGGCCGAGAAGGTAAGCAGGGGGTGCGTGGAGGGGAGGAGGGGGCGCGCGGAGGGGGGGAGGGGGGCCCTTACCTTCCCGGCCCGTTCGCTCCCGTCCGGGGCCGGCGGCTACTACCAGCGGGCTCCGCGGCCTACTCCAGGGTGGCGCGCCGGGTGATGTCATCACCCGGCGCGCTACTCTAGAGCAGGCCGCGGAGCCCGCTGGTAGTAGCCGCCAGCCCCGGACGGGAGCGGACGGGCCGAGAAGGTAAGCAGGGGGTGCGTGGAGGGGAGGAGGGGGTGCGCGGAGGGGGGGAGGGGGCCCTTACCTTCCCGGGCAGGCCACTCCCGTCCGGCGCCGGCGACTACTACCAGCAGGCTCCGCGGCCTGCTCCAGGGTGGCGCGCCGGGTGATGTCATCACCCGGCGCGCTACTCGAGAGTAGGCCGCGGAGCCCGCTGGTAATAGCCGCCGGCGCCGGACGGGAGCGGACGGGCCGAGACGGTAAGCAGTGGCGTGGAACGGGGCTTACCCCCCCCCAGAGCCGTCCGCTTCTATCCGCTGGCGCCCGCGGGCGCCAGCGGATGGAAGCGGACGGCCCCAGGGGGGGTAGGGAGCGCGGGGGAGGGGGCTTACCTGCCGGGGCCGTCCACAGTGGACGGCCCCGGGGGGGAGGGAGTTAGGCCCCCCCCTCACCCACCCGCCGCCATTTTTTCCTCATAGACTTGCATTGCAATGCAAGTCTATGGGGAAAAAAATGGCGGCCGATCCAAAAATTTACGATTTTTGGTTCGGGATCGGACTCGATCCGATCCGGGGGCCTCCGATTTTGTCCGAACCGGTCCGTGACAAAATTGGAGGTCCCAATCCGGGTCCCGATCCGATCCGGGGGGTCCGTGCACACCCCTAATAAAAATGTTGAAGAGGACTGGGCCCAGGACTGAGCACTTGGGTATTCCTCTCACTACTTCCCCCAAGTGTGAAAAGGTACCATTGTTAAGCAGTCTGATTCAGCAGCCAACTGTGGATCCACCAAATAGTTGTTCCATCTAGCCCACTTTTCACTAGTTTATTAATCAGAATGTCATGGGGCATTTTGACAAAAGCTTTGCTGAAGTCAAGATATACTATATCCAGTTATCCACAGCATTCCCACAGTCCACAAGGGAGATTACCCGATACAAAAATGAGATCAGATTAGTCTGACAGGATTTGTTCTTGACAAATCCATGCTAGCTTCTAGTAATCACTGCATTGTTTTCAAGGTGCTTAAAGATTGACTTCTTTATAATCTGCTCCAAAATTTCCCCAGGGATGGATGAAGACTGACCGGTCTGTAGTTCCCAGGTTCCTCCATTTTGCCATTTTTGAAGATAGGGATAACATTAGCCCTCCTCCAGTCATCCGGCACTTCACCCGTCTTCCATGATTTCACAAAGTTAATACAGAGTGGTTCTGAGAGTTCTTCTTCCAGCTCCTTTATTACTCTAGGATGCAGTTCATTGGGCCCTAGAGATTTGAACTCGTTGAAAGAAAGTAGGTGTTCCTTGACCATTTGTTTATCAATCTCAAACTGCAATCCTGCTCCTTCAGCTTGTACTTCACTTTTGTCAGGGGGATCACAGACTATGTTTGGGAGAAGACTAAACCAAACTAGGAATTGAGCACTTTGGCCTTTTCTTTGTCATCTGTTACCAATTTGCCATCCTCATTAAGTAGTTGAACCACCATTTCTTTCCTCTGTCTGTTACTATGCATGTATCTGAAGAAAGCCTTTTTCATTGCTTTTAGCATCCCTTGCTAGCCTCAGCTGATAACAGAAAGTAGAGGAAGGAAAGTAGAGGAAGGAGCATGATAGTCGGATTCTACTACCGACCACCCAATCAAGGAGAAGATGAGGATGAAACTTTTGAAAAGCAAATTGCCAGTGTTTCAAGGAAATCCAATGTAATAGTAATGGGGGACTTCAGTTACCCCCGATATCTGATGGGAGACAAATTCTGCCAAAAGTGGCCCCTCCAAGAAATTCCTGACATGTGTGGCTGATAACTTTCTCCTATAGAAAGTATAGGAAGGAACTAGAGGAATGGCTATCCTTGACTTGATACTGACCAATAGGGATGACTTCGTGGATAAAGTGGCAGTTATGAGGACTCTGGGGAAAAGTGACCACATCCTACTTGAGTTCTCTATTTTAAAGGAAGCAAAAGCTGAGTGTAGCCATACATGTACTCTGGATTTCAGGAAAGCCGATTTTAATAATCTCAGAACTATGATAAGTAAGGTCCCATGGCAAGTGACCCTAATGAGAAAAGGAGTCCATGATGGGTGGGAGTTTTTTAAAAAGGACATTTTAAAGGCCCAATTCCAAACAATTCCAACAAGGAAAAAAGATAGAAGACAACAGAAGAAACCAATGTGGCTCCACAAAAAGCTCAGAGATGACCTGAAAATTAAAAAAGGATACATATAGGAAGTGGAAGGAAGGCCAGGCTACAAAAGAAGAGTACAAACAAGTAGAACAGAAATGCCGGAATGGTATCAGGAAGGCTAAAGCTGAGAAGGAGCTGAGGCTAGCGAGGGATGCTAAAAGCAATAAAAAGGCTTTCTTCATATACGTGAATAGTAAAAGACAGAGGAAAGAAATGGTGGTACAATTGCTTCATGAGGATGGCAAATTAGTAACAGATGACAAAGAAAAGGCCGAAGTGCTCAATTCCTACTTTGGCTCAGTCTTCTCTCAAAAGGGGGTCTATGGCCCACCTGGAAAAAGTGAACTACAAGCTGAAGGGACAGGATTGCAGTTTGAGTTTGATAAACAAATGGTCAAGGAACACCTAATTTCTTTGAATGAGTTCATATCTCCAGGGCCAGATAAACTGCTTCCTAAAGTAATAAAAGTGCTGGCAGAAGAACTCTCAGAACCACTCTCTATTATCCTTGCAAAATCATGAAAGACGGGTGAAGTGCCGGATGACTGGAGGAGGACTAATGTTGTCCCTATCTTCAAAAAGGGCAAAAAGGAGGAACCTGGGAAGTACAGACCAGTCACTCTGACATCCATCCCTGGGGAAATTTTGGAACAGATCATAAAGAAGTCAATCTGTAAACACCTTGAAAACAATGCATTGATGACTAGAGGATGATCAGGGGTCTGGAAGCAAAGCCCTATGAGGAGAGATTGAAAGAACTGGGCATGTTTAGCCTGGAGAAGAGAAGACTGAAGGGAGACATGATAGCACTCTTCAAATACTGGAAAGGTTGTCACACAGAGGAGGGCCAGGATCTCTTCTTGATCAACCCAGAGTGCAGGACACGGAAGAATGGGCTCAAGTGACGGGAAGCCAGATTCTGACTGGACATCAGGAAAAACTTCCTGACTGTTAGAGCAAGACGACAATGGAACCCATGACCTAGGGAGGTGGTGGGCTCTCCCACATTAGAGGCTTTCAAGAGGCAGCTGGACAACTATCTATCAGGGATGCTTTAAGGTGGATTCCTGCATTGAGTAGGGAGTTGGACTTGTTGGCCTTACAGGCCCCTTCCAACTCTACTATTCTATGATTCTCAGCTTTAGCCTTGCTGATGTCATTCTTGCACTTCAGTGCTACCTGTCTATACTCTTCTTTTGTAGCCCAGCCTTCCTTCCACTTCTTATATGTGTCCATCTCTAAGCTTTTTGTGGAGCCACATTGGTTTCTTTTGTTGTCTTCTATCTTTTTTCCTTGTTGGGATTGTTCCTTCCTCCTGATGCCTTTAACGATCATTTCACAGATAAAATCTCTCGGATAAGAGCCGACTTAGATGCCATCATTATAGCAGAGGCTGACGATGGAGTGTCCAGTGACTCCGTGAGTAGAATTACACTGGATCAGTTTCAGTTGGTGAGTACCGAGGACGTGGACAAGCTGCTTGGACGAGTGAGGACGATGACTTGCCCTCTCAATCCCTGTCCTTCATGGCTGGTCGTCCAGGGAGGAGATGCAGTTAGATCGCAATTACAATATATTATTAATGCATCTCTCAGGGAGGGGACTTTCCCATCATGTTTAAAAGAAGCGGTGGTACGGCCGCTTCTAAAGAAGCCCTCCCTGGATCCCCTGGACTTTAATAACTACAGACCGGTATCAAACCTTCCATTCTTGGGCAAGGTGATCGAGAGGGCGGTTGCCTTTCAACTCCAAGTAGTCTTGGATGACACATTTCAAACTGGCTTCAGGGCGGGATATGGAGTTGAGACTGCTATGGTCGCCTTAGTGGATGATCTATGCCTTAGTATTGACAGGGGGAGTGTGTCCCTGTTGGTACTTCTGGACCTCTCAGCGGCTTTCGATACCATCGACCATGGTATCATTCTGGAACACCTGAGGGGATTGGGAATCGGGGCACTGTGCTTCAGTGATTCTGGTCCTACCTCTCGGGCAAGTTCCAGATGGTGATGCTTGGGGATAGCTGCTCTGCAAAGAAGGAGCTGCTGTGTGGCGTACCGCAAGGTGCCATCCTTTCCCCAATGCTGTTTAACATTTATATGAAACTGTTGGGAGAGATCATCCGGAGGCATGGGGCGGGGTGCTATCAGTATGCTGATGACACCAAAATATATTTCTCTATGCCTTCAATAACAGCGCCAGCTAAGGATAGTGTGTCTCCTCTGAATGAATGCTTGGAGGCGGTAATGGGCTGGATGAGGAAAAACAAACTGAAGCTGAATCCAGACAAGATGGAGGTGCTTGCTGTCAAAGGCCGCAACCTGGGTTTGGAAGTGTGTCAACCGGTACTGGATGGGGTTACACTCCCCCTGAAAGACTGTGTTTGCAGCTTGGGGGTGCTCCTGGATCCGTCGCTCCAAATAACAGCCCAGATAGATGCGACGGCCAGGAGTGCCTACTATCAGCTTCGGCTGATACGCCAGCTGTGCCCCTTCCTAGAGTTGGAAGACCTAAAGATGGTAGTGCACGCACTGGTAACTTCGAAGCTCGACTTCTGCAATGCGCTGTACATAGGGCTACCTCTTTGCCTAGTCTGGAAACTTCAACTAGTTCAAAATATGGCAGCCAGGTTGGTCACCGGTACATCTAGGGGTGACCATATTACGCCAGCTTTAAAAACGCTCCACTGGCTGCCAATTAGTTTCCGGGCGAAGTATAAAGTGTTGGTTATTACCTTTAAAGCCCTATATGATTTGGGTCCAGGTTACCCGCGGGATCGCCTTCTCCCATACAATCCGCCCCGCATGCTCAGGTCCTCTGGGAAGAACTTACTGCAGTCGGCCAAGACTAGGCTGACAACCGTTACCCAGAGGACCTTCTCTTCTGCCGCTCCCAGACTGTGGAATGACCTGCCAGAGGAGACTCGTCAACTTAACAGTCTTTTAGAATTTAAGAAAGCTATAAAAACTGTTCTCTTCCGGCAGGCATATCCAGTGGAATTTTAGAATGTTTTAAGGATGTTTTTAGGATGTTTAGGATTTTTTATGCAGTTTTAATAATATGTGTCATGTTTTAATCAGTTTTATGTATTTTATCATGTTGTTGTTCCCCGCCTCGATCCAGACGGAGAGGCGGGTAAGAAATAAATTGTTGTTATTATTAGTATTATTATTATTATTATCCCAATCTTAACGTCAGTTGCTAGGGTGCTTAGAGTGGCTGGGACGTAAGAGGCAAATGTTGTCCCCATCATACTTGAAAAACATGTTTTATTAAAGACAAATAGGTAAAAATGAGCAGCTAATACCATAACACCCCTCTTCATTACTACATAATGTATTTTTAATTGACTGGGGACAGGATCTAGTGCCCTCCAGTAGTTAATTACAATAATGCCAACTATTGATTCTAGACTGTAAATTGCCTCAACGGCAAACCCACTTTCCTGTGGTTGATGAAGAGTTCACAAGTGCTCCCAGCAGGATATGCAATGATGACCTTCTTCCAGGCAAGAGGCCAGTTCACATTGCATAGATTTGTTGGGTCCTTCTTAAATGGTGCCAAAGGGAGGAGCTACCATCATATGATGTGGCAGTCAGTAGCTCAAAGTCCACAGTTTGTGTGTCGTGTGGAGAAACCCTTTCTTTTTGGACCTCTCGCCAATCCATTTCAAGGCACGACCATTTAAGTTATGAGAGATGGCGAAAACATTGTCCTCTGACCATCCTCACATTCTCCATTCCTCTAGTGTAAAGACTGTGTTGCCACAGGCAGTAGTAGCTTGAGAGCAAAACGTGCTGCAAATTACAATTCTGGGTGACTCTGGGCGATAAGAAAATCTTATCCATTGGGAAGTTTAACAGAAGTTTGACTTTTTAAGTCACTGTACCAGCAGATGATGTGGGTGACGCACTTCCCATTCTGTGGAAGAAGAGGTGTGTTCTTGGCTTAGCCTGGCCTGCTCCATGCTCCATGAGTCCTGGCTGGAGCAGAGCCAGGAAGAGGTGGCACCTTCATGGGGTCTGCTGCTTCCCAGACTGTGCACTTGCCTTCAGCAAGTGATGATGATGAATGATAAATGAGGAATGATAATAATCCTTATTATTATTATTATTATTATTATAAAACTATTTTAGGCTGGGGGGAAAGAAAGTTCTGTCGGAAATAGAGACACTTGGGGAAGGGAATTGGGGAGACAGTAACAACGGGGTGCTCATTTGGGACCCAAGATCCCAACCCTAAAAGGAAAGGGGTAAAGGGGTCTTCTCTTTTCTTGGGGGAGGGGCAGAAAAAGACAGGTAGTTGTGGGCACCAGGGCACCCTCTGAGAGATAGAAGGGGAAAGAGGAAGCCCCTTCTTGAGAGGGGGGTCATTTAAACATAGGAGGATGAGGAAATCAGGACATTTGGGGAGGTTGCTATATAGCATTATTACCATTTATTTCTTTTTCTGAGGGGGATTTGATGGTATTCTGTTCATTAGTGAACCATATCCCCCTTCACATTCATTTGGGGGAGGGGAGGGGAGGAGGGAACGGAGGGCCTGGAGGATTCCATGGCAATCACAGGGCCTGTTCTGTCACCCCTGAGAGGCTGCATTTGCCCTTCCCAGAGTAAGGCGACAGTGCGGCCAAATAATTCACCATCATTTTTTTATCTCCTCCTCCTCCTCCTCCTCCTCCTCCTCCTCCTCCTCCTCTTCTTCTTCCCCATTTTATTTATATCAATAAAGTTTTCCCTCATTAACATCCGGTCAGGGGAAGCCTTCTCCACACATGCACAGCAGAGGCAACACCTGGTGCCATCTTTGTCTCCGGCAGAGAGGCTGTTCTTTTTGAAGGGGTGATGTCAGGTCGCACCATGTCGATTCTGGCCAGGGTGGGCTTTTCATTTTTCATGGAGGCAGTGGAGGAAGAGAGAAAACTGACCAGTGGGACCCTCCATCTTTGTTTCCGGAAGAACGGCTTCACTTGTTAATGCAGCAATGGCAAGAATCACCATTTTTGCTTCTGGCAGAGAGGCTATTCTTGTTAACATACTGTTTGGCTGTTAAAGCTCAAGCTTTGGACTTTTTTGAAGTTCCAAAATTTTCTGCTTCAGTTTAAAAGAAACATGAGCAAAATCGGTCTGGTAGATCTTGAGTAATAAGCCTTACACTACTGTATTCTCATACAGATTTACACCAAAAGGGAAAAAAATCTTTAAAAACTTACATTTCACCTTACCTTAAATCTTTAAAAACATACCTTTCACCTGCCATACATGTTGCCTGTCTCTACAACCCAATTCCAGGATGAGTTGAAGGAGATTTTTATGCATTCATTGTGTTGTTTCTCATGACTGCAAGGAATTCCAGATTTTAAAATTCTATCATTCACAGCCAGGAGAATAAATATGCTAATTCTTCTTCATTTCCCCCGAAATTCACTCAACTTTTTCTTTTTCTTTTTTTGGCTTTGGGACTGTTTCTTAAGAGGTTTTAGTGGGGCATCTATAATTCATAAACAATTAATTTTTATATTCTTTAAGCTGCTTTAATTACTTCTTTCTCGTTGTCAACTTCTTTCCTCACTTCCTCTAAGGAACATCCTGCCTGTTGCTATGGCAACTCCTCCTTACTTATTAGATCGGGAGCAGGTTTTGTCTGAGAGATGCTCTTTTGTGATGTGATAGATCACCCACCCAGCCCTATGCCCACAACTCATTTTGATACATGATTCTTTCTCTCCACCTGATTGCACATTGCGGGGAAATAGAGGTACATCAGAAGGAAGGTCACTGTCAGGGCCAGGCTGGCACCATGAGCATCTGTACTCAAATTCAGTCCAGGAGTGGAGAGTGGGGGGGATGTTCTCTAGTACAGCTTCCCTAAAGTCACTTGCAATGGTAAGAGGCAGGCGAGGGGTTGCGGCTGAGAACATGGACCCTCCTGTCTTTTCCCACAGCGTCTCCCATCTTTTCTCATACTGCAGAAAATGTGTTAGGAAGAAAAAGATGGAAGGGCTGCACAGGGCCTTCTAATTAGTAGCGGTATGAGCTTTTTGTCTGGAAGTACCTGCTAATTTATTTTATTTATTTGAAATATTTCTTGGCCACCTTTCATGGTAGAAGCCCTCACAAGATGGCTTACAACATTAAAATACATAAACGAAGCAAGCAGAATTACAGGTGGTGTGTATCACTTATTTTTGTCTGTCCTGAATCTTCTGCCCTCCTGTTCATTGGATGACCCTAAGTTCTAGTATTACTGAACAGGTAAGGGTGGTCTGTTGCTTTCCTTCATTCATTTTAGGTTGCCTTTAAAGGTGGAACTCTATCAAGAAGCCTCCCAAGGGTAGAACACTCTGTATCCACTTTCTCCGATGCATAGTTATATCAACCTTCACTGCGTCCTTAGTCATTATTATTATTATTAATAATAATAATAATTCCATTTATATACCGTCCCATAGCCAAAGCTCTCTAGGCAGTTTACAAAAATTAAAAACATTGAACATTTTAAAAAACCCGATATACAAAATTTAAAACCATAAAAAGCATAAAAACAGGTTATAAATACAATATCATTTAAAAACAACTAGTCGTGTGTGTGTGCCCCCCCCAAAAAAAAACCTTAAAAGCCCCCAACAGTTTATCCTAGCCTTACAGGAAGGTGATCAACCTTTTGATCATTTTGGAAGTTATAATTTTAGAATTCTTTGGAAACATAATTTTGATTGCTTTTTTTCTGCACGTTTTCCAGATCTGTGGTATTTCTTACCCAAATGGAGGAGAAGGCACTTAGACCACGGTAGAGCATCTTCAGGATCATGGGCCTGGATTCCTTAAATGGGATGTACTTTAGAACCACTCTGTAAAAGAGTAGGGCTTGAAGTGAACCCCAGGATCCTGCAAGGAAAAAGCAGCCTCTACTGGTGAGGAGCCTTCAAACACTTTTCCTAAGTAAATGGTTCAATTGATTTACCTCCTCTGTGTTCTACTTTCCTGACTACAACTTCCAGAGAGATTGTAATTTTCATCTGTTTTGCAGCAAAACCAATAATGGCTCTTGTGCCCACTTAAAAGACTGATCAATTTCTTGTGGCAGAACTTCTTGTGGGTGAACGTTTTGCATAATATTCCACATGGCCATCATTCATAAAGTGCTCTGTAGTTCACAAAAAGATCTGAAGAAATACACTTCTTTGGCCAGTATGCAATCTGCTAGAGGTTCCTTAGGTGCTAGGATAGGGGACCTCTAGCAGAATGCCTACAGCATTAGATGGCATGATGGGATTCCTCAGAAAACCCGTCATGCCAGCTACTGCTGTTGGTATTGCAATAGAGGTCCCTTATGCTAGTGCAACAGAATTTATGCTAGGACTTGTGTCCAGTTGAATTCTGGCCATTCCATTTAAGGTGCCACAGAAGATTTGTGGTTGCTTCTTCTAGACTATGTCTTGGAAACACAAAGGACAATGATGTCCTATCACAGTGGCAAACTACCCTGTATTGACTTGTCAGAAGCTTGAAAACATTTGGGCAACACATGGTCAAATGAGGTGGGTGGAAGGTGGAAATTCACAGGACCTCCAGGGACTAGAGGATGAGGATTGGGGGTTCTGCATAGCTACTTGCACTCCACTTATGATTCACAGAATCCATCCAGGTGCTGAATCTAAAGCACTTTTAAGTACAGGTGAATAAACACGGCCCTCTAGGTGCCAAGTTTCAAGGGAAGAAAAATGGGTGGAATTACGTCTCCTGCTTCATAAAGTCTTGAAACACAACAAAACAAAATGAGAGGGGGTGGAGGAACCAACCAGCTTCCGTTTTTCCCCTGTGTGTGCCAGGAATCTTGATTCGCTCGAATCTGCATGTTCGGCCCACCAAATTAGCATATAAAACTGTTCAAAATGAAAGAGATCGTCAGCAGTGTGACCCCACTAGTTGCAGCCTCAGCGGCTCAGGCCAAGTTCTTTTGTGCTGTTTGCTGTCTTTGGTGCACGTCGATAATACGTATTCAGAAGGGAAAGAAAAGCTATTAACAAAACGGCCAAGTAAGATCAGATCCCTCCCCACCCCCAACACACACACACACACACACACACTTGAGGGATAATTTATTCCTCCTCATTTCCTTTGGCACAAAAGAAGAAGAATGGGGTGGGGGTGGGGGGTGGAGAGAGAATCACAGAGAAAAGAAAAAGGAGAGTCTGAAATGGTTCCAATGTGTAGTTAATTACCTCAAGCAAACCGCAAACAGAAGCTCTGCAAATATTTGTGTGACACTAATTTGATATATCTAATTAAATGCTATTTATTAAATTACTGTTGCAGTCTCTCACACCACGACTAACGATTTGAGACGAGGCTGCGGGGGGAGGGCTCTTTGCCCCCCCTTGTTGCTTTAATCCAATGTTTTTCTTCATTAAACAGTTCACCACGACATCTTACACATACTGGACATGATTCTGGGGGTACAAGCCAGCAATCCACAAGCCCCATTGAAATGAGCAAGAGCTGCATCAGAGCAGGGGTCATTTGGATGGGCTCAGAACTAGGGGACCCACACTATCATGCAACGGATGCCACATGCCTGGGGTTCACTCTTCAAAGTTTTCAACACGAGGCATTACCATGCCCTCCTCGTTCCCTACTCACAGTTGTTTACAAGTTAGACAACAATGTGATCCTCTAGTTTCACTTCTGTTTTTTTAAAAAACACTTTCCTGGGGTTTTTTACAGCTATTATTTCTGAAAGAGAAAGAAAACAAATTTTCGTACTTGTGTATTTGCGCATGCCACTATAGCACAGTGCCACCTAGAGTTTAGGTAGTAGAAAAGCAAGAAAGGAAAAGCTCTTTGTGTAGAGCCCGGATCGCAATTCTGGACAATGCCAAAAAACAGATGCAGAGGATTAATAGCCTCATTTAGAAAAGCTCTTCTTCTCAGGGTCTCCAAGAGAAGGAGGAAGGGATACTCCAGGTGAGTGTTAGAGCCACAATGTGAGGCTGATTTCTGCTGGGCTTGAGATTGTTTGCTATTTGTCCTATCCCACATTCTATCCCACCCAATAGCTAAAGCTCTCTGGGCAGTTCACAGAAATTGAAAGCATGAAGTACAATATAAGATGCACTATAAAAGTTTAAAACCGCAGTAGAAAAAAGACATAAAAGCTGAAATGAAACTGAGCAGCAATGCAAAGATTTTAAATGCAGTAACAGATTTAAAACAGAGACTGAAAACCTCACATGCCTGGGAAAATAAGAAGGCCTTCATCATCCGGCATTGAAAATAATGCAATGTAGGTGCCAGGTGAGCCACTCGGGGATGTTCATTCCATAACTGGGGTGCCAAAGCAGAAAAGTCCCTCTCCTTAGTAGCCATCCCCCTCACTTCCTTTGGCGGGGGCTCCAGGAGAAGCATTGCTGAAGCTGACCTTAGGATCTGTGTAGGTGTATATAGGAGAAGCTGATTCTTCAGGTAACCTGGCCCCAGGCCATTGAAGTCTTTGAAGGTGGGCCAGAAACAGATTGGCAGTCGGTGCAGATGGAAATGTACTGGCATAATATTGTCACATTGGCCAGTCCTCGTTTACAATTTGGATCTCCTATTTTGGATCGGTTGAAGTTTCTGATCCATTTTCAAAGGCAGCCCCACGTATAACACATTGCAGTAATCCAGACGAGAGGTTACCAAAGCATGGATAGCTTTAGCTAGGTTATCTCTGCCCAGATAAGGACATAATTGGTATCTCAGCCAATGCTGATAAAAGGTGCTCTGCACCATCAAGTCCACCTGTGCCTGGAGTATCGGTTCTGGATTCAAGAATAGGGATGTCAGAGGAATCCGGTTGAGGGATGGAGCTTAACAAGTTTTTGTTGGCTGCTCCCCCTGCCCGTGGACTCCGTTCCGTCCTCCGCCAGCTGGCCCAATTCAGTGTGTTGACGGAAATTATATTACTTTTTGTATAAAACAACAACACCCACCTTTGCGCAAATTAAGCAAAATGGCATGATTTACAGCTGGGATTGGTGCAAACTTTGCAAATGTGAACAATTTGTGGCTGTAATTTGATCGAAATTCTATTTGCACAAATGGTTGGCTGTGTCTTTCGAGCTGAAGAAGGTAAAAAGGACACAACAGCCAGGATTGGGTTTTATTTTTTGCTGCTTGCTTTACCAAAACTTCTAGAAGAATTGCGAACAGAAAATGGGGCTTGCCTGGATATGTTTGCAGGCAGCCCTAAATAACCAAAAGCAGAACAACAGACCCCCAGGCACACTCCATCAACTCCACTCACTACACTACATGGACACAACCTGCGGTGCCAATTAAAGCTGTGAAAGGCCTTGTACAACCTGCCCTTTACAAAGGCCAATATGGTTAGCTAAAGCAAGCTAAAATCTACTCACTATGGCCATGTCTACGCCATGGTTTTTCCCCGGGGTCATCCCTGTGCGTCCAACTCATGCACAGGGGGATCCTGGGGGCAGGCAGGGACGGCCCCTCTATTTTCCCAGGATAACTGGGAGGCATGGCCTTCAAAGTCAGCACAGAGCCACGGGGGGGGGGGGGGGCGTGCCCATAAGGGGTGGGGGAGAAACACCTTTGCCATCCCTATGATGGCGGGGGGGCAGGATTTTTTTAAAAAATATGTTTGCAATGCATCGGAGCCTCACAATTGCACGACCGGCCCCTCTTCAGCCATCTAGATGCTGGGGGACGATCCCGGAAACAGGAAATCCTGGGATCCTCCCCCCCCCCCCGGATCCTGGAAGGCCCAATGGTGTAGAAAGGGCCTACGTTAAGCTACACAGGTCTCTTCTACATCCAAACAGCCTATTGGACAGTGTGCCTGTTGAAACAGTGCACTCCTCACCAGCTCTCCAGAAATTAAACTCACTACACCTTCACCTTTGCCTTGTGCCCAGTTCCTTCGCCAAGTTACTTATCTCTGAGCATCATCCGTTTGTCTTCTGTGACTTGGGTGTTGGAACAGAAAGAGAATGGTTTATATGTTGAAGATCAGACTCCTCCTCTGCCTTGTAGTTAAGTTCTTGGGCTTCCACAATTCACTCCAGGGTTGAATGCAGAGGGTTAGCATGGCTCTCTGGCAGGCCTGAAGACCACAGATCCAGATCCAATAAAACATCCACCGCCAGCTCGATTGGAAGGCTTAATTTCAAAACTGGACGCAGGGTATTCTCCACATTCCTAGTATTTCAAAAGCTAAGTTCTGCTGTAGTCGACCCCTAACTCATGAGTCACAGGGTCTTTGAGGTGGGGAGATGAGGGGATGGGGGGGATACATGACTCCAGGAACTATTGGAAAGCAGCTAGTTTTGCGCCTCGTCTAGAAATGGTTTAACCTCCTGCAAAAATGGTAGTTCTGGCCCAGCATGGCAGTGGAATACTATTCCATTCTGAGTGCTTTGTAAGTATCTGTTAAATGAGAAAGATCCCAAAAACATAAGATGTTGGTGCCCCATCACCAAATCTTGTTGAAGGAATTACATAGTTTAACTCTGAACTGTGTGAAGAAGTCTTTCCCTTTATCTGTCCTCAATCTCCCACCAATCACTTCATGGGATAATGACCCTTTGAGAGAGGAAGAAAAAATGTCTCCCCATCCCCTTTCTCCACATCATGTCATGTCTCCCTGTCCTCACCATTTTTCTAAGCTAAACAGTCTCAGATGTTGTAGCCTTCCCTCACAGGAGAGTTGCTCCAGCCCCTTGATCATTTTAGTTGCCCTTTCCTGCACCTTTTCTGGATGTACAGTATCCTTCTTTTTAGGGGTGGTGATCAGAACTGCCTTTCAGCACTGCCTCAGGTAGGGTTTTACATAGGGCTATGCACGGATCCGGATCCGGATCCAGATCCCAAATCCAGAGCAGATCGGGCTGATCCGGGCCTCCCGGATCTGGATCTGGATCGGATCAGGGCCGGATTGGACCAGATCAGATCTGCAATCCGGATCCAATTTGGATCTATGCACAGCACTCCCTCCCACTTTCCCTGCTCTCCCTCCCCCCACTCTCCCTGCTTACCTGCTGCCTCCTCTGCATCATCCCCTGTCATCCTCCACGTCTTCCTGCTTCCTCAGTGTTGGCCGGCCACTTTCCCACTCTCGCCAGGTGATGACATCTGGATCCGAGTCAGATCGGGCCTATCCGGTCCTGACAGATTGGGATCCAGATCAGATCGAGGGGTCCGTGCACAGCCCTAATTTTATGGGCCCAGTAGGGTCCACACCGCAAGCACTCAAACACAGACACACCCCACGCATGCAGCCCACCTCCACAAAATGGGCCTCGCAAGTCTCGGCAGCCACCCACCCTTTAAATCCTTTATTTTGCTGCATTAATAGTCGTGATCTGGAAGCGCGCAGGAGTCCTCTGAGCTGCAAGACTTGGCTCAGGGGAGCTGAGCTGAGAGGAGCTGACTGGGCTTTGAGTGCAGGGCCGACTCTCCCGGCATCCCTAGCCTCAGGCACACCTGCAATCCACACTGCCACCCAGGTGAAGGCAACCTGAATAGGGCCAAAGCATGCTTTCTTCCTCATGTAGAAGAAGATGAGCTCCCTGCTGATCATTCTATTTTAAGCAAATGCTAATGGTGAACCATTAGGTAAAAGCTCGAATGGGTAGCCTTTTATTCCACAAAATATGTCAGATTCAACTAAGGCAATCTGGAATAAAAGCGGTGGTAATTGCTTGCATTTTCTTACCCCTCCCCCCAAAATAGTTTTTTTAAAAAAAGAAACTGGAAATCTGACTCTACATACACATTTTCCCCTCAAGGAATCCATTAGCCTCTTTATATTGGTTTGCACAGCTAGAAATAATAGTTCACAATGGAAGGGAAATGATTGGAAGGATCTGAATGGGAGAAAAAGGTTACATTTGGAAGAGAAAAAG
Source organism: Anniella stebbinsi (assembly GCA_029215795.1). Classification (NCBI taxonomy): domain Eukaryota; kingdom Metazoa; phylum Chordata; class Lepidosauria; order Squamata; family Anniellidae; genus Anniella; species Anniella stebbinsi. The sequence goes on from JARDYH010000001.1 coordinate 371,603,805, forward strand.
GCATTTCCCAGTCTTTCATTGGGGTGCTTGGCTCCAAAACGCTTGCCAGTTATTTGATGTCTTTCTACTGGATGGTTCAACAGTGAGAATGCCCCAGTATTTTAAAAGTGAACTCGTACTAATGACGCATTCAGCTGAGCAGGAGTTGCCTCTCGCAGAGGTGGGAAGAGATGTCCTATCAACAAGCCAGGCCAGCTCTACACCAAGAAGGATGAAACACTTTGAAAACGCTTTGAGAACTATATCTGGAGTGTGTCCTGGGCCCCAACAGTTGTCAAAACTGCTATAAACTGTTTTAAAGCAGTAATGTAGATCCTGCCATCGTCAAGACTGCCAGAGAGATCGCATCTGCACAAGTGAAGGTGTTTCCTCGATTTGGGGAAATGAGGATATTTCTTGTAGCAGTCACACCTTACGACAAGTGCGTGAGCTCCCATTAGCTCAGCTCAGCCCAGAAGTGCCTCCATATCTAAGCGCTTTTTAAGCAAATCTTTGGGAAAAGCTACTCTGTTTCCTGTGGTGGTGTAGTGGAGGCAGGACTCACAGGGCTGAAGCACCGGGACTTTTTAATTTGCAGGGATTATGGCATCTTCCCTCTGAGCCTAACCACAATCCTCCAAACAGCTGGAGGAGGAATGGATTCCTCCGGCCAAAAATATATTGTTGTGAGCTATTCGTTATTTACCCAGAAGGTAATGAATGCATCCATCTGAGCTCAGACAAGCGTTCTCCTTTAATACAAACTTTCATTTCGTGTCTATGAGTTTTGGCACATGCACAATATCAAGGTGCATCTTGGGAGCTGTAGTTTACAATCACATCGTGCGGCAGGATGTCTTGTGTCACTGTGTGTTACAGGCCCTTTCTGATTGGTTGTTTTCCTGTGGTCTGCCCGAGTGATGAAGCCATGGGATGCTGACTTACCATCGTTGATGGCCGGTATGACGAGGGACCCATAGAGTCTTCATCTCCCCCCACCCCCCACCCCCCGTCTCTGAGGTAGAGCTGCAGCAGCTGTGACGGCAATGAGGAAAACAGCTAGTTAAATTGCTTCATGTAAGTTTTGGGGAGTCTCGGTGGTAGGTTGACAGAAACATTCAGAGGGAGGAATCTTGTATTATTTTACTGTGCACACTCAGAAGCTCGCTATCAATTCTGAACTTGATAAGCAAATTTGTAATGCATCGATCCAGGCTTGCTACAAAAGTGAGCATTATGAACAGAGGAGTTTTGATGACTGACATGTCATTAGATGCAAGCAGATGATGCTGGGAATTGCTGTTTGGTTTGGAGATGGAAGTTGCACTGGAGGATTTAAAAGTTCAAGTGATTTTACTGCAAACAGCCAACCTTCCATTAAGAGTACAGGATTAACATGAAAGAGCTTCTCTGCATGTTCTGAGAACACAGTAAGCGTCAAGGGCTTGATCTAGTGAATGCTGACACTCCTGCTCGGAACCTTATCTGACATTCTCACCTGGAGAAGAACTTTGGAGGGAAATGGGGATCAATACATGATGCAAACCTCAGCCAGCCATGAATTGCTAAGTCGTCTTCGTCAAGCTGTGATGCTCACAGGTTAACTGCCACCCTGAAGTCTGCACGAGGAGGAGGATAAAACTGGCCTACCTTATAAAGCGGTTGTAAGGATTATAGAGATAAATGTATGCCGAGAGCTTTGGACACTTGGAGCCTGCTAAACAATGCCTTGCTGAATCACAACTGCATCAGACCAAGAGTCCATCTGGTCCAAAAGAACTGCCTTGCTGGGTCACACCAAGGGTCCATCATCTTGTGGCCAGCCAGATGTCCCTAGGTAGGGTGATCAACTGTCAGGATTTCCCTGGATTTGTCCTGTTTTTTGTTCTATCGTGGGTGTCAGGGGATTTTCTGTAATTTTCTATAATGTCCTTGAAAGTCACGCTTTCCCCTTTAAGGCTGATATTACCATGGTGGGAGGGAGTAATGCACTTTCAGGAGGCGTGTCATTCCCCCCCTCCACTGCTCCAATCAGGACCTTAAAGGGGAAAGTGTGTCATTCCCAGACATTATAGAAAAGGCCCCAATTGGAACAGTGGGTGCATGGGAATAACATGCTTTTCCCTTCTCCACTCCAATTGGTACCTTGAAGGTGGCGGGGAGGGGAATGATGTGCTTTCTGGAGGCCCCAGAAAGCCACTCCCCCCCACGGGGTGTCCTCTTTTTTAGTTTCCCAAATAGGATCACCCTATCCCCAGGAATCTCTCCAGCAGGGCACATAGGCATTAGCCATCTCCTGACAAACTCATCTAGTATCTCATCATCCACGTCTTTGACTGGGCCCCATTACAGGGAGCATTTGACTCCATTGTTACAATATCTCCACTGGCTGCCAGTGTGTATGCAGGCATGATTCAAATCGTTGGTTATCTCTACCTATAAAGAAGAAAGTATGCATGTGACACATATGTCTGGAAATGTTTACCCACTTCCAGACGAGTTAGAAACTTGACACGGTGATAAGTCTGGTTGTACAATGTACCAGAAAAATCTAAAATCATGATTTTTTGGGATTTAAGTATTTTTAAAGAATTTAATAAAAACCAAGGCTTATGCCTACAACTCCCAGCATGCCTTGTGTGGAACTCCCAGCATGCTTTGGGCAGGAGGCCAGACTTACTGGCTTTTGGCAGCCATTGTGAGTGCACAGGTGGGTGGCTGCTGCGTGTCTTTCACAACCTGACTCCTAAGGTTGGTCTTGAAAATCTTGGTGACAGCTTCAAGGCAGCCCTGGCCATGTGTTGAGGGTTGGGGGGGAGAGAAACTAATTTAATTTGCTTTAAAGTTACCTCACAGGCCTAGGAGTGCCCTACCTTGCAGGGTTGTCGTGAGGGTGAGAGAGGAAAAAAAGAAAACAAATTTAATTTGTTTAAAAGTTAACTCACAGGCCTAGGAGTGCCCTACCTTGCAGGGTTGTCGTGAGGGTGAGAGAGGAAAAAAAGAAAACAAATTTAATTTGTTTAAAAGTTAACTCACAGGCCTAGCACTGGCCTGTGTTCTGGCTGCTTTCTTTTTTCATAATAATAACTTCCGAGCACATGCATACAACAGTTCCCCACGTCCACTGAGATCCTCTACCCTACTATTTGTTATTCGGATATCTGGGCAATGCCGGGTGTACTTTGAAAACATGTTTTTAGGTTTGCATCTTTTTTAGCTGTTCGGAAGAGTGTTGTGTGTCCTGATTGTTTTTGAAGTTTAGATGGCTGCTCCGGCCAAAGCACGATGGGAGGTGTAGGCATTTCAGGTAAAACAAAAAATGTAGTTTATCACGAAGCTCTAATTTAAAATACAGTTCTTATTAACACAATTTTCCATTGATTCTAACAAGACAATTTACTAACTCAACCAAACTAAAAAAAACCACTCAACCTAAAGATGAATAAATTGCAGAGAAATTTATTGTTTATCAAATAAATGTTATACACATTATTCACAGACCCGAGCAACGGCAGGCATATCAGCTAGTGATCTATAAAGCTCTATACTTGGCTTGGGACAGGCCATCATCTCCCATATGATAGGGTTACCATATGAAAAGGAGGATTGGGCTCCTGAATCTTTAACGGTTGTGTAGGAAGGGGAATTTCAGCAGGTGTCATTTGTATGCACGCAACACTTGGTGAAATTCCCACTTTATCACAACAGTTGAAGCTGCAGGAGCCCTACCCTCTTTTGTATCAGGTCACTCTAGAATAGCTCTTGCGGCTTTAACTGTTGTGATGAAGAGGGAATTTCACCAGGTGCTGCATGCATCCAAATGACACCTGCTGAAATTCCATTTTCTAAAACTGTTAAAGATACAGGAACCCCGTCCTCCTTTCCATAGGGTCTCCCTACCATATGATCTTGCCTTGGATATAAGATCTCCAGGAGAGGTCCTTCTTTCAGAGGTGTGATTGGGAGTGACAACTGGCTGCTCACAGGATCTGTAACTTCCTGCATTTTTGTCCTTCTGCTACCAGGTAATGTCATTTTTATTCTGATAGAACCACTGGTTTGTTTTGTTTTTTAAATTCATTTGTTTTTATGTTATGTTATGTTTTGATTGAGGCGTTGTTTTTAATCTGTATTTTACTGTATACAGTACGCTATATACAGTGTTTATCCATGTTTTATTGTTAGCCACCTTGAGCACCATTTTTGTGTGTGGAAAGGCTGGAAACAAATAAAATAAATCAATAGATTCACCCTCAACGATTTAGCTGATTCTTTTAAAGGCATAACCATACCTTTTGGAAGCAAGTGCAGCTTCTGTTGGGAGCCTCGAAGGATCCGGCCATGTTGAAAGCCATTCCCTCCAGCCCCATTGCCCTCCCTCCAGAGCTCCAGGGCTTTCTGTCGAGAGAGGGACTGAGCCAAGAATCCGGCTTCTGGGCTGCAGCTGGTCTCCCAAGTTGGTCGCGGAGGATGAGGCTCACTAGATTTGTTCTATTGACTTCCTTTCTCACCAAGCCAGAAATCATCAAAACCTATTATGGAGGGGGAAATAATACATGGATTTCATCCCGTAATAAATCATAAATCAGATTGGATTTACAATCGCTGAGTGGATCAATGGAGGCAAAACACGGCTCCAGGCTGAGTTTTATTGGTGGGAAAGATGCGCGGCCAACCTGACCTTTCGGAGTTATAATTGCTACTGAGCTGTTGTTGGGGGTGGCAGTGGGGAAGTTCACTGATCCATTTAAGCCTTCCGTTGGGGAGCCCGTGGATGTCAGTTAACGCAAAGGAAATTCTTTCTGAGCTGAAGATTTTGCATTGAGATATACACAAAATAAGCTATAGGAAGAAGTTCAGAGATCGTTCTGATTGGCAAGGCAAAGGTTTCCCAGGAATTAAGAGAGGTTTAGAGCTTCTGGGTGAAGTGGTGGATAGATAGAAGAATTGCAGTACAGTACAGGACTCACTGCTATTGAAACTGGAGCGGAGGAAGAGCTATCAAGGAACATGTGGCTTCATCAGCAAGTGGCTGGCTAGGGTTGAATGTTGGCCCTGTGCAGTGCAGTGGGGAGGGTGGTGGGGCAGCGTACAACCCCCCAAAGCCTCTTGGGCCTTAAAGGCCTGCAAAGCAGGGAAGAGTGGGTGGGTGGGAGAGCGGTTCTTATCCAGAGACTGGAACATGTGAAACATAAGGGCATGCCCAATCATGGGCTCAAGTGACAGGACACCAGATTCCGGATGGACATCAGGAAAAACCTCCTGGCTGTTAGAGCAGTATGACAATGGAACCAATAACCTAGGGAGGTCGTGGGCTCTCCCACCTTAGAGGCCTTCAAGAGGCAGCTGGACAACCATCTGTCAGGGATGCTGTAAAGTGGATTCCTGCATGGAGCAGGGGGATGGACTTGATGGCCTTACAGGCCCCTTCCAACTCTACTATTCTATGAGGCCCTTTCTACACTGGAGGGGTGTAGAGGGATCAGGGTAGAGGATCCTGGAAGTAGCCACTTCTGGGATCGGTGCGCCCAATACACACCAGGAAGTGCAACGGCCCAGGCTTCTCCAGGGCCCTCACAAGTCCCGGTGGCCATTTCCCCCCCCCCCCCCCGGATCCATGGAGAGTGCATGAGCGCTGCTCCAAAAAGGTAGGTTTAAAAGATAATTTAAAAAGTGCAAGCGCAGCCCCCATCCCTGCCCTCCCGGGGTGGTGAAACGGGTGCCACCCCCTCCCCTGCTGGGCACGGAGCCCCACAATGCAGCTCTGTGCCCAGTTTGCAGCCACGCTTACTCACATGGATGGGCGGGCACATTCTTCCATGGGCCTGGGAACTTCCCAGGACCGCTGAAGTATCAGGATTTTTCTAGTTTGAGTTTTCCCAGAAAAATCCCGTGCCCAACCCCCCCAACCCCCGGGACTCCCTGTGCTTCATTTGGACTCAAAAGGAGCAGGCAGGAGCCATCCCAGGTGTTTTGCCTGGTGTAGAAAGGGCCTGATTCTATGATTCTAAGTAAGAGTATCAGGGATTGCTTGTAGGCCAGCATCCAAAGGTCAGACTGAAGTAGGTGGAGATGGTCCAGAGACAATCTGTGGCAGTTAAGGCAGGAAACGGAATAGCTCCTGAGGCTGCAATATATACTGTAAGGCAGGCGGAAGACAGGCACTCAATCTGCAGAGCCTGCATTGAACAGGGGGTTGGACTAGATGATCGGTGAGGTCCCTTCCAGTTCTACAATTCTATGGCCTGGCAGGATCTCCTCACCAGGAGTCAAATTACTCAGCCTGATGGGTAGACACCAGCATGGAGATTTGACAGAGGCAAGTGAAATGGCCTTGGTTCCCTGGGTCACCTGATCCGGTGCCAAGTCAGTTCATAGGGCTTGTAAGGCTGCCTCATTGGCCTACAATCCTACATTCATTGGCCTACGCTCTGTCTACAATCCCTTCAGCATATGTGGTGGCACAGGGGGTTAGGATGTTGGAGTCAGCCTGTTGCCAGATTGCCCCAGTGCAATGTCTCTGGTGCATTATAAGCAGGGCTTGACACATGAGCAGCAACTGCCTTGTGAATCCATCAGGAACCAGGGTGTTTAAACTAGGGATGTGCACAGCCGAAATTATCATATTGTATCGTTATCAGAAATTCCGATATAAAAATATTCGGATCTGATCATATCGGGGGGTACCCGGATTTGATCGGATCCGATATCCGATAAATATCAGAAGTTCTGATCCGATTATGGTGTTTTCCCCATAGCTTTGCATGGGTCGGCACTCCCTCCCTCCCCTCACTCGCGCTCTTTACCTGCCGCCGCCCCCCCGTACTACTGCTAAATAGGCTTTCCGGCCTGTTCGTCCGTACAGCGAAGCACCAAGTGATGTCGTCATCGCTTGGCGCAGCTCTGTACTGATAAACAGGCCGGAAAGCCTGTTTAGCAGTAGTACGGGGTGGCAGCGGGGAAGGCCGCAGGTAAGGAGCATGAGTGGGGGAGGGAAGGAGGGAGGCATTCCCAGGGGTCCCCCCCTTATCTGCGGCCTTCCCTGCCGCCCCCGCCGCTGCCCCGTATTACTGCTAAACAGGCTTTCCGGCCTGTTCATCAGTTCAGAGCCGTGTCGAGGTCCCACCAGCTTTTCCACTTTAAACACACTTAAATGATAGCAGCAGCGCCATAACCACAGGAATAAAACTGAGTTTGCTTCTACATCTACTGCTCTCTGGGTGGTCATTCCCTCCTCCCTCACGCACCATTGTCCATGGCCTTTGTTCAGTTTGATTCACACTTGGTTTCTGCATTCTGCATGTGTCTGTTGAGCTGTGAGCCGTCTGTGTTCTGAATCACAGGCACCGCTGAGCCGTCTGCTGCAGCTGGACATAGAGATTTGGGATGGGATAAGAGCGCCACATTGCTCATGCCAGCCGAAAGCAGCTCCAAGTAAGCTTCTTCCTGCAAGTAAGGAGCCCTGGGCTGGCCAAAGCAGTGGATGATGCTCTGCACGGACACATTAAAAAAAAACCCAAACCCTCCAAGCCAGATGAATTCCTTAAAAACAGCAACAGATCTGCAGATCTGAAACGTCAGCCTCAACAATCCAATTGGTGTGAAGAGTGTATATATATAATGAAATTCACAATGCATCTTGCATGCCAAAGAAGTTTTCTTTACATCTGCCAGGGGTAGGAGGTTTTAATTCAAGCTATGGTTCTCCAGAGCTTACCCCAGAAACTGTTTTCACAATGAGGATCCAGGCCAGATCTACACCAAGCAGGATATAACACTTTCAAAGCAGTTTGAAAATGGTATATGAAATGTGTCTTAAAGGGCCCAACCGTCGTCAATGCACTTCAATGCCGTTAAAAAACATTCGTGTAGATCCTGCCCCAGTCCTGACACTCGAGAAAGAGAATGATGACTTTCCTGGCTGCTGCTGCTGCTGCTGCTTTCTCTTCACTAGTCAGGACCTTGAAAGTCAGCGAGCAGCCTGTGTGCATCTGGAATCGGGGAGGGTGGAGAGGTAAAGGTGTTCTAGGCTGGATTATATCTAGGGCTGCCCCCCCCCCCAGTAAAGAGATCTAAGAAATGGATTTGGTGGATTCATTCAGCCTCCCAAAACTGGTGTCCTGCAGATGTGTTGCACTAGAATAGATGTGATGATGGCCACCAATTTGGCTGCCATTAAAAGGTGGCTGCCCTCCCCAATTTGGTCCAGAATGATCTGGTCAGGTCTGGAATGATCTGGACCTCACCGATCCGGTTTGGATCCAGATCCGGGAGGTTTGGATCACCCTGATCTGGTCTGGATTTGGGATTTGGATCTGGATCTGTTCACAGCCCTAATGAAAACCATGTGTGTGCCACTGAAACACTGAGCCATGACTCTTTGTTGACTGGCTACCAGACCTTAGCAGTGACCTGGGATGTCTTGCAAAACCATAGTAATTAATGGGGTCACTGGAATCCACATATACAGTCCCAAACATCACATGGAACAGTGTCACTCTGTGCATGGAAACATCTAGTGTGCATTCAAACTCATGTGCCAAAGAGGTTCCTATTTCAAGGTGTCCATAATATCCACATTATTCTAGAGACCGGAGAATAACACACTTTCTGTAAATGGACCATTGCGAGGTTAAATTCAGAATTTCCTTCTTTATGGGCTGGGCTGGAACAGGGCTCTCCACTTAGATTCATCCCCACCCCGGTTCTTTTCAATTTCTCCCCAGTGTTATTCCAGCAATGTTTTGTTAGACTGTCGATAAAGTGAGTAGGAGGCTGATTTATATATAGAAGGTGTGCTCTTATACAAAGCTTTCCTTAAAATGAAAACTTGTTTCTTTCTTCTCCTAAAGTCTGACCTCTATCTGAGAAACAGAAATGAGAGAGGAAACTAAATTGTGGCATGGGCTCTCTTCTTGCAGAAAAAAGTTGACGCACCTGTGGCTTTTCAGTGTCTCTCCCCACATTATGTTACCGCTACCTGGGGTAAGAAGCAAAAATGATGCCCTCCCATAGTCTCTCTCTTTCACCTCCATGTTCCTGGTTCTACTGCTAATGTTGAGACTCAAAGAGAATCTAATCTTAATCTCCAATATGATATATTCTGTGGGATTCAGTCCATCCTAACAGTGGCTGGGAGGGCATGTCTCTGTACAAGCAGCCTGGAGTTCAACTTCATGCTCCTCTGGTCTGACATATTTGCAGTTTCGTTGATAATTGTCTGCCTGTTTGCAAAGAGTTTCTGTTCCCCATCAGTGAGAATTGTTTGCTTCCTGCCATGAAATGTGTCCTTGATCCCAGTCTTGAAGATAAAGGAAGACCTGTACCCACGGATACTGGGGATCTGAGCAACTACAAAGGGAACCATCTGTCACACGAACACAGGATGTATGGGAGAACAGGGGATCAATTTTATTCATTCTTTGATTGATTTAAATGGTTTCTATTTATTTATTTGCTATATTTCTATAGCCAAAGCTTAACAGATGTTTCACAAAAGTTAAACCCCCAAAACACAACGTGATAAATATATAAAACTTTTACAAGTTTAAAACAGAATAAAACCAAAGTAAAAGGCAGAGTAGAAGCCAGCAGCAGAGTAAAGATGTTAAAACTCAAGAACATGTTTAAAACCAAAACTGAAAAACTAAAAAGTCTTGGGGGAAATTAAAAGGGGAAAAAAGGGGGGTGTCTTTGCCTGGCACCACTAAGACGACAATGAGGCCATTCCATGGATGAAGGGGGGCACTATTGAAAAGGTCCTCTCCTTGATGTCCAGCCACTTCACTTTGTTATTTGGGGGCCTCCAGAGGAGGCCTCTGAAGATGATCTTAGATTCTGGCAGTGGAGGCTGGTGGTTCTGAAGTCAGTGAGGCAGTGAACTTGCTCTGGCTTTCAGTCAGAACCAGTAGGAACTCTAAAGGCTTCTGTACTTTAGAAAGCTCCTTTAGCGTTCTGACTGACACCCAGAATGGATTCACAGCCCACTGGCATTGGAGCCACCAGCCTCCACTGAGGTCTGGGCAGGGATATGAGGGAGCAGCCTGGCCCCACACCATTCAGGGCTTTCGAAGTTGACGCCAGCACTTTGAATTTCTCGGCCACCTTTAAGACTTACGCAATAAAATCCCACACAATAAAACCCACATAGTGATACAACGGCAAAATAATAATAAAATCAACACACACCAGCAATTAAACATCTAGCCCAGACTGGATTAAAATCTAGAACAGAATTGCAGCAGCAGCAGCAACAACAACAACAAAACAGAACTGTCAAATAAGACGTGGATCAGCGAAAGGCCAGGGAAAACAAGTGAGGCTTGAGGACCTTCCTAAAAGCTTGCAAAGGTGGGCCCCAATGGCAACCCACTTTGCAGTGATATGGGGCCACTGCGGAAAAGGCCCTTCTTGTGCATTTCCCCACTTAACTGCGCTCAAAGGTGGCCAAGTGAGAAGGGCCTCTGTTGCTGACCTTAAAAGTGCTGGAAGGCGGATACAGGTGAAGGGGCTCCATTAAGGAATTTGGTCCTAAATCATTTAAAGTTTTAAAGGCTGAAACCAGCATTTTATTGGGCTCAGAAACACAATGGTAACCAGTGCAGTTGGCACAGTACAGGCATTATGTGTGATCAAATAGGCTCGCTCCCACCAAATAGGCTCGCTTCCACCAACACTTGGGCAGCTGCATTCCACAATAGCTGAAGTTTCTGAACTATCTTCAAAGGTAGCCCCTTGTACAGCACATTGCAGTAGTCCAGCATGGACATCACTACTACATGGATCACTGAGGCAAGGTCGGTTCTCTCCAGATAGGGCTGCAGCTGGCGTACCAGCCTAAGCTGCTGACATGCACTACTGGACACTGCAGCCATCTGAGCTTCCTTCTCCAGTTAGCTCAGAGTCCTGGGGGACTGCCAGACTGCGTGTTTGGTCTTTTAGGGGGATGCAACCCCATCTAAGACCAGTTTAAAACCTCCATCCAGAGTAGCTGGTTTCCCAACCCACAGTACCTCCACCTTGTCTGGATTAAGTCACATCTTGTTCACCCTCATCCATCCCAAAACAGCCTCCAAACACCCCAGGATGTGTAGATAGGAATGACAGGCAGAGCTGAGTATCATCTACATTCTGATGACAGTTCAACCTAAAGGGTTGAGGACCACCTGGTGATCTCAGTCGTGTTCAAGATATCAGAGTGCATTGCTCAGATGACATGAAGCTGTGCACATCATGCGCCAGCATCCATGTGGGTCCAAGCAGAGGTTTGGCTCTTCGCCATATTATATGGGGCTAGTTCACACATCAAATGATGTGACTTGCATTAGTGTGAATGCAGGTACCCCTCTGCCACCCCCAAATCAATGTCTTTCCCATTGCCGGTCATCATCTACACGGAATCAAAAGATGCGCCTGCTCATAGGAACAAAGGATGTCGCCTTATGGAATTTTCTACTTGGTCCAGTACACCTAGAGGTGACCATATTACACCAGCTTTAAAATCGCTCCACCGGCTGCCAATTAGTTTCCGGGCAAAGTACAAAATGTTGGTCATCACCTTTAAAGCCCTGCGTGGTTTGGGTCCTGGTTACCTGCGGGATCGCCTTCTCCCATACAATCTGCCCCACACGCTCAGGTCCTCTGGGAAGAACTTATTACAGTCAGCCAAGACTAGGCTGACAACTAGGGGTGTGCATCGGATCGGATCCGATCCACGATCCGAATCCGATCCGCCCCCAAATTGGAAAAATCCGATCCGATCTGATCCGACCAACCCTCCGATCCGATCCGATCCACCGAGGTCCGATCCAGATCGGATCGGCGGATCGGACGCCATTTTGAATGCTTTTTCCCATAGCAAAGTATTGTTTTACAAAAACGCCTATAACTTTTTCATTTCTAAAGATAGAAGGATGAAATGTGGGCACATTGTAGAATGGTTAGGGATAGTTATCTGTGAGAAATTTCAGAAAGATTGGTGCATGCATTTTGTGGCAATTAATTTTTTAATAAATAACCAGGAATGCCTATAACTTTGTCATTTTTAAAGTTACACACATGAAACGTTGCCACATTGTAGGTGGTACCTTGGGACCTATGTGTGTGAAATTTCAAAAACATAGGTGCTTGCCTTGTATGGCAATTAATTTTAGAAAAATGGGTAGTAGTGGGGTAAATACAGTTACACCTCCCATTTTTTATTTTTAAAGATACAAACAGGAAACATGGGCACATTACAGGTAACACTTGGCTTGATATGTGTGTGAAATTTCAGAAACATAGGTGCTTGCCTTGTGTGGCAATTAATTTTTGAAACAATGAGGAAAGAAACACCTATAACTTTGTCATTTTAAAAGTTACACACATGAAACTTTGCCACATTGTAGGTGGTACCTTGGGACCTATGTGTGTGAAATTTCAGAAACATAGGTGCTTGCCTTGTGTGGCAATTAATTTTTGAAACAATGAGGAAAGAAATGCCTATAACTTTTTTATTTTAAAAGTTAGAAGTTTGAAAGTTGCTCACTTTGTAGATGGATTAGGGGTAGTTGTCTGTCAGAAATTTCAGAAAGTTAGATCCAGGCATTTGGTGGCTATGAATTTTTTAGATTAAAAGTTATAAAAGTTTTTAAAGTTTTTCCACAGAGGCTTGGGCTGTCAATTGCACCCCCCCTCCCCGCCTCCCCCTCCCTTTTTTATCTGTCAAAACTCAGAGCTTTGACAGATAAAAAAGGGAGGGGGAGGTGGGGGAGGGGGGTGCAATTGACAGCCCAAGCCTCTGTGGAAAAACTTTTATAACTTTTAATCTAAAAAATTCGTATCCACCAAATGCTGGACTTATCATTCTGAAATTTCTGACAGACAACTACCCCTAATCCATCTACAAAGTGAGCAACTTTCAAACTTCTAACTTTTAAAATAAAAAAGTTATAGGCATTTCTTTCCTCATTGTTTCAAAAATACCTTGCCACTACACGCTTGAAGCTATGTTTCTGAAATTTCTCCACATTAGACATACCACTTTGGTTCACATGTGTGATGAATTTTAGAAGCATAGCTTCTAAACCCGTCGGAAACCTGTCCAGGTCCCCCCAGCTCCTGACAGTATTCTTGAGTTGACAGCCCGTCTTCTGCCTCCCTCCCTTTCCCCTAGAAGAGCTGATGCTGTCAAGTTGGGTCTGGGGGCTTCGTTCAGGTATGGGAAAAGGGGCTCCAGTAGGCCATGGCTCGGGGAAAGGCACGGGCACTGGAGGGCTTCTTTACTTTACGGAGGGATGGAGGGGGAGGAGGCGGCTCTGTCTTCCACCTACCCACGCATCCCAGGCGGAGAAGAAGGGGGCGCGCACGGAGGAGCCGAGCACGGAGGGAGAGGAGGCAGCTCTGTCTCCCACCTACTCACCCATCCCAGGCGGAGAAGAAGGGGGCGCACACAGAGGAGCATTGCCTGGCTCGGCTCCTCCATGCATGCCCCCTTCTTCTCCATCTGGGATGGGTGGGTAGGTGGGAGACAGAGCTGCCTCCTCCCCCTCCTTCCCTCCGTAAAGTAAAGAAGCCCTCCAGTGCCCATGCCTTTCCCCGAGCCATTGCCTACTGGAGCCCCTTTTCCCATCCCCGAACGAAGCCCCCAGACCCAACTTGACAGCATCAGCTCTTCTAGGGGAAGGAGGGGGGGGCAGAAGACGGGCCGTCAACTCAAGAATACTGTCAGGAGCTGGGGGGACCTGGACAGGTTTCCGAGGGGTTTCTGGACCTGCCTGAGTTCCCAGGGGAGATTCCTCCACCCCCTCCAACCTGTGCTTCTGTCCGGAACAGTCTACCTCCCTTTGCCCTCCCAAAACGGGGCCGCTACATGCAGAGAACAGGCAGGATGCTGAGTGGGTGCCTGTGTCCTTCCTGAGGGGGGCAGTTCTGGTTTAGCAAGACCCCACGGCTGCCAGGGGGTAGGCGGATGCTATGCGTCTAAAATTTATCACACATGTGAACCAAAGTGGTATGTCTAATGTGGTGAAATTTCAGAAGCATAGCTTCAAGCATGTAGTGGCAAGGTATTTTTGAATACTTCAGCTATGGGGCGGTATATAAGTGTAATAAATAATAATGATGATGATGATGATGATGATGATGATGATGATGATGATGATGATAAATGCCAAGTTCTACATTGGTGAGGCCTCATCTGCATACAGTTCTGGGCACCACACTTCAAGAAGGATACAGAGAAGCTGAAGGGGGTTCAGAGGAGGGCAACAAGGATGATCAGGGGTCTCGAAACAAAGCCCCATGATAGGGTGACCATATGTCAGGAAAAACCAGGACATGTCACGATTTTTGGTAACAAATCCAGGAAGGGGGGTGGGATTATGAAATTTGACAAAAAATTCAATTTTTTTCCCATCCTCCCCCCACCCAAAGGGCAGCTCTACTTTATAGTCAATGGGAATTAACAAAAATGCTTACAGCTCTGTCATTTTTAAAGATAAGGGGATGGAACATGGCACCTTGATAGATCTTAGGGAGGGCTTTAGCCACGCCAACTTTGAGCAGATCCGTTCATCCATTGACTTTTAGGGTTTTTTTTCAGTTTGAGGTTTTAAAATTATTATTTTTAAAAAAGCCATCATTTTTAAAGATGAGATGAAACTTGGCATCATTATAGCTCTTAAGTAGGGCTTTAGCCATGCCATGTTTCAAGCAGATCTGTTCATCCGTTGATTTTTAGGATTTTTTTTTACGTTTGAGGTTTAAAATTATTTTTTAAAAAAACATCATTTTTAAGGATAAAGAGATGAAACTTGGCATCATTAGCTCTTAAATAGGGCTTTAGCCATGCCAAGTTTCAAGTAGATCTGTTCATCCATTGAGTTTTAGCAAATTTCAAAACAAAATTGAACTTTAAAAATAAAATAAAAAATTAAAAGTCAGCCTGCCTGCCTGCAGCAAACCCTATTAAGCAGCAGCTTGCAGCGGAGTGAGGAAACAATCAGAAAAGATATTTGAGGGAAGGGTAGAATGTATCACACAGAGTATAGTAACAAAGTATAGCAAAAGTAGGAGTGAGTGAAGTTAATTTCAGATACATTGGATGTCTCACTTGTTATTTCAGTGATGTTAACATTAAGATGTTATGTAGAACAGATTTGTCTTAATTGTGTTCTGAAAATCAGACATGTAACCAAGGCCATGTTCAGGTGGGCACCCCCACCCTTGGTGCTGGACATGCCCCCTGGGGGAGGACATGTTGGTGGGGATGCTCCCTTGGGGGCCAACCATGTTGTCCTCCTTTTTGGTTTCCAAAATATGGTCACCCTACATGAGGAAAGACTGAAAGAACTGGGCATGTTTAGCCTTGAGAAGAGAAGACTGAGGGGAGACATGATAGCACTGATCAAATACTTGAAAGGTTGTCACACAGAGGGTGGGCAGGATCTCTTCTCGATCATCCTAGAGTGAAGGAGGACACAGAATAATGGGCTCAAGTTTCAGGAAGCCAGCTGGACATCAGGAAAAACTTCCTGACTGTGAGAGCAGTACGACAATGGAACCAATGGCCTAGGGAAGTTGTGGGCTCTCACACATTAGAAGCCTTCAAGAGGCAGCTGGACAGCCATCTGTCAGGGATGCTTTAAGGTGGATTCCTGCATTGAGCATGGAGATGGAATTGATGGCCTCATAGGCCCCTTCCAACTCTTCTATGATTCTATACTTGCATTGGAGGCGAAGGAAAATTAATAATTTTTTGATCATGTCCTTTTGAATGCAGGGGAGTTAAGCTGCCTCTGGGCATCTTTGTTATAATTGCATACAATGGTGCTTTCTCTGTCTTTCTCTTCTCTGAAACTTTGCCATCCTAGATGGTTGCCTAGGATCAGCCATGTTTTAATTTATGGAATGGAATTAACACTTATCCCTTCCCTTGGAGGAGGAACAAGTTGGCAAGGGGCTAGCCCCCTCCTTTCATTATCAAGCCACCTTGAGTCCCAGCATTGGGGAAAAGGCAGAACATAAATATAGGAATAATAATGTCACTTCCTGGTAGGTAGAACGGCTCTTCCCCGGCTGCCTCTTGTGTAAAGAAGACACTCATCAGCCAGCTGGCCAACCTGCTAGCAAGTCCCAGGGCTTTCTTTGTGCATGGTCTGCCTTGAGCTTTTGTAGGAGAGATCACAGAAACATACAGTATGCTCACTGTGTTTATGAAAATAATATGGAAATTTAGACTCAAATGAAAATGCATGCACTCAAAAATATGCAGATAAGTCACAATTCATTTCTGGTGAGGTCTTCAGGGTGCATTCAAAAGTTATTGACCTCTGCCTGAAATTACTGCAAATTCAAGACTATTATTCCAAGATTTGACTTTTTTCAGTGAGAAATGCTGAGCTAAGTTTAGGAATGGTTGGCTGACCTACACTGTCTTAAATTAAGCAAGAGATGAGAGCAGATCATAATGATCTTTTCTGGTATGGAAGTCTATCAATCTACTTTGGAGCTGGAAAGAGAGACTGTGTCTAAAGGGAGAGGGAACAAAGTCATCTAAATAATCTTTTTCTTTTCTGGAAGAGGAAGACCAGAGAGAAAATCATTTACAATAACAACTTGCTCATTTCTCCTTCTTTAACCTTCTCATTCCATTACTTATCTCACCATAATAACATTTCTCGCTCTTCTGTCGTGCTGGCTTGCTTTATAAGCCTACCTCTCCTTCCACCATAAATTCATCATTCTTGTTTGGGTCATTAAGCTCTGCTTTTTCTTCCAAAGATAATACATGTTTAATGGCTGTGGAGTGTAATATCGTGGCAAGACCAGAAGTGTTTGACATGCAATTGAAGGGCAGCAGAAATAATGTTCTCCCAAATGTATCTAGAATGCCATGTCTTCTCTGAAAAGGAGCTCCACCATCCTCCAGGGACTGCCTCACTGTGCTTTGAATGCCCATGATGATGGGTGAATCCAGACACGCCCTGCCATGGAGTGAGGATGTTTGCACCCAGCAATGTGGCTCAATGGTTTGCAGCCATGGTTTTGTCTGTTCTCTTCGACAAGGAGGAAGGGAGCCAAGTACCCTAGCAAACTTTATTACTTATTGGTTAAATAGTCATAAATTGCCTTTCTGCCACCAAAGGCTGATATGCATTGTCATACAAAGAAGAATGAAAGAACGTAACTTAAAACATAACCAAGAGAAGAATTAATTTCATTTAAAAATCCGTCAAGCACTGAATGGAACAGAAATGTTTTTAGAGCCCACCTAATTCTAACGGAATGTGTGGGCCAATTTGGCATCCCCACAGAGAGACTTACACAGTTGGGGTGCTGCCACTCAAAAGGCCCTGTCTCATGTTACTATGAACATAACCTCTCATGCTGGTGGGATATACAATAGGGCCTCTGAACAAGATGTTGAACTTTGGGTAGCATACAAATGACACTGGCTGAAATTCCCTTTTCTCTACAACTGTAAAAGTTACATGAGCCCTGACCTGGATTTTATCTGGTCAGCCTAATCTAGGGCTTTGTAGGTAAGAACCAACATCACTTATTGGCCCTGGAAACAATTTTAAAAATTTATTTACTATTACATTTATATCCCACCTGTTTTCCTCTTGCAAGAAACTGAAGGAAGGTTATGTGATCCTCCTCCTCTCCATTTAATCCTCACAACAACAACCCTGTGAGGTAGAATCATATAATCATAAGATAGTAGAGTTGGAAGGGTCCTATAAGGCCATCAAGTCCAACCCCCTGCTCAATGCAGGAATCCACCTTAAAGCATCCCTGACAGATGGTTGTCCAGCTGCCTCTTGAATGCCTCTAATGTGGGAGAGACCACCACCTCCCAAGGGCATGGGTTCCTTTATCATACTGCTCTAACAGTCAGGAAGTTTTTCCTGATGTCCAGCCGGAATCTGGCTTCCTGTAACTTGAGTCCATTATTCTGTGTCCTGCATTCTGGGTTGATCGAGAAGAGATCCTGGCCCTCTTCTGTATGACAACCTTTCAAGTAGATTAGGCTGAGAGCCAGTGACTGGCCCAAAGCCATGAATGAGTGGGAGATGGAACCTGGGTCTCCAAATTCCCAGTCCAACATGCACCACACTGGAAGCCAGTGCATTTGAAGTCCATTTTCATTCTGCACCAGCTGTAGTTTCTGAACAGGCTTCAATGACCCAATGATTTCCCCTCCCCTCAAAGAAAAAGCAGTCTTGCCACAGCTTACGTTAGAGGAATTGAGGGACAGCTCTCCTCCAAGGAACCATTTGCCTCCTCCACAACCCAAATGGCCAGCCGCCCTCTGCCAGCTCTTCCAAGCCAGGATGAACTTGGGTCCAACAAGCAAGTGCTTGGTCTCATCCCTCCAAGCAACTTGACACATCCTCAGGCCAGACAAGATGACACCCATCCATCAAATCTGGAAAGCAGGTGCCTCAGTCTCCATGCCAGAACCTCCTCTCAATGTGGAGTCCAAGTCAGAGCAGATGCAGGCAATTCTTTCAGCAAATTGCTTTGGAAACTCATCACAGTAGATTGCCAATGGCTCCCCCCCCACTCCGCTTGTGATCTTGGGGCCTAGATTGCAATCACTCCTTCACTATCCAAAACAACTTCACTGGATGACATGGTGCCAACAATGTCTTTCTTGCCATCACCACTACTGAGCTGGCCACAAAATGGGCTCTAACTCATGTTCAGTTGGATTCATCCTAAGTCTTCTCCCATAAGCACTCTGCTGCCTACTCACATGCTTCATTGTCCTAATGTTTCTCAGAAAACCAGAGAGCCTGCGCACTAGCAGTGGGTGCTCGGGAGCAATTGTGACAGTCACTCAGGTTGTCTCCCTGTTCCACATGTCAAAAAACATCCCCCAGAAATGGATGTAGACTGGATGGACATTGCATTTAGAATGTGAGAACATCAGAAGAGCCATGCTGGATCAGACCATGGGTCCATCTAGTCCAGCCTTCTGTTCACAGGGGGTCCAACCAGCTGCATGTTGGAAGCCCACAAGTACGAAACTAGTGCAATAACACCCTCCCACCCATGTTCCCCAGCAACTGGTGCAGACAGGCTTACTGCTTCGGATACTGGAGGTAACATAGGCCGTTTCTACACCAAGCTGTTTGCCTGGGATGGCCTCCGGCTGGTCCCTGCGCACCAATGGTGTGTATTAGGTACTTCCAGCACCCTCCCACCCATGTTCCCCAGCAACTGGTGCAGACAGGCTTACTGCTTCAGATACTGGAGGTAACATAGGCCGTTTCTACACCAGGCTGTTTGCCTGGGATGGCCTCCGGCTGGTCCCTGTGCACCAATGGTGTGTATTAGGTACTTCCAGCACCCTCCCACCCATGTTCCCCAGCAACTGGTGCAGACAGGCTTACTGCTTCGGATACTGGAGGTAACATAGGTCATTTCTACACCAGGCTGTTTGCCTGGGATGGCCCCCGGCTGGTCCCTGTGCGCCAATGGTGTGTATTAGGTACTTCCAGGATCACCCTCCCTCCCTCCCTCTACACCCTTATGGTGTAGAAAGGGCCATATACTCATTAGGACTAGGAGCCCTTGATAGCCTTCTCCTCCAGGAATTTATCCAACCCACTTTTAAAGCCATCCAAATTGGTGACCATCACCACATCGTGTGGTTGTGAATTCTATAGTGTAACTATGCACTGCATGAAGAAGTACTTCCTTTTATCTGTCCTGAATAAATGGATACTCATCATCAGGTATGTACAAACCAAACCTTGGACCTCCCTGGACGTGGTACTTCAATATAGTGATGGATTCATGACAGATACCTGTGACTCTACCTCTCTGCCCATCTGATTTTGCCTACTGCTGCACTTGAAAGCCCAGTGAACAGAATTGGGTCAAATGGTTCAAACACACACACACAAAAACCCACCAAGGTTTTGGTTACACCTTGGGTGAGGGACTGCAGCTCAGTGGTAGAACACCTGCTTTGTATGCAGGAAGTTCTAATTCAGCATCTCTAGGTCAATGCAATCCAAAGTAGGAATGCTGAGGAAGACATGTACCTAAGACCTTGGAGGCCCACCTGCCTTTGAGAGTAGATACAACAGCAGAGGTGCAAATCTGAGGCCCGCAGGCCAAATTTGGCACTCCTGGGGTCCCTTTTGCCTTCAGCCTTGTCTACCACTGGAATGTGGCCCCTGAGAGCATCCCCAAAATGGAATTTGGCCCTCAGGCGGAAACAGCTTTGGCACCTTAGCGCTACAGAGCTACTGTCTCAGGAGGGTTAGAACTCCACTTCAGTGAATGCTCCTACATATTGAACTTTGGAATTAGATATAGAATTTTGTCATTGCCCTGTGTTGGTAGTTCCCAAAACCCTGCCAGGAATTGCCTGCAATCTTCTCTTAAGCAAGATTTGACAATTCCTAGGGACGAGTTTGCACAAACACTCAGAGTGGGACAGAACGGCAACCAGGCGCTTCTTCTAACAGTTTGTGGTGGAATCCAGACAGTTCCATTCATTCATGGTAATTCTGTCTACCACACCATGCGGAGAAACCATGGGGTTTTCTAACAGCTGCTTTGAGGCAAAATAAACAATATTACCAATGTTCTATTATTATACCTCTTGCAGATCAACATACTGAATGCTGAAAAGGGAAAGCTGCAAATCATTTGGAATTCTTTCCCATTTGGTTTTTGAGACAGAGCCGCTTAAAATGGCTCCTAACAGAAGTCTTCCTCTTCAGGGATTCAGCAGCCAGCCACAATACGCCATTCCATTCTGCCACCTCACGCTTTCCTGGGTTTTTCTTTCTTTTCTAGTAGTGGCCCACTTCCTCGGCTAACTTTGGAGACTATGGATGGGAGGTAAGTTAGTCATGATTAGCTAACCAATTCATTTCAATGACTCTACTTTAAATAAAAGTAATATTAGATACGATCTGGAATTGGTCTACATTCTCTTGGTTCGTTTCTAAATTAAACACATGCAAGTGACAATGGAAATCCTTCCCTGGTTCAACCCCCCCCCCCCCCCATACCTCCACTCACTACCCTCCACCACCCATTCCTTGCTGTCCACATGTACTAATTTTCCATCACCTGCTTTGACATGCTCCCATATACCTGCCCGTCTTTCTAATTCACACTTTTGTGCAAAAGTGCACATTTGTTAAAATGGCTGCCATATCATACAATCATATAGGCTGACCATATGAAAAGGAGGACAGGGCTCAGGTAACTTTAACAGTTGTAGAGAAAAGGGAATTTCAGCCAGTGTCATTTGTTTGCAATTAGTTCCTGGTGAAATTCCCTCTTCATCACAACAGTTAAAGTTGCAGGGGCCCTGCCTTCTTCTGTATATGGTCACTCTAGTATAGTGCCTGCAACTTTAACTGTTATGATGAAGAGGGAATTTCACCAGGAACTAATTGCATACAAATGACACTGGCTGAAATTCCCTTTTCTCTACAACTGTTAAAGTTACATGAGCCCTGTCCTCCTTTTCATATGGTCAGCCTAGAATCATAGAATAGTAGATTTGGAAGGGGCCAATAAGGCCATCGAGTCCAACCTCCTGCTCAATGCAGGAATCCACCTTAAAGCGTCCCTGACAGATGGTTGTCCAGCTGCCTCTTGAATGCCTCTAATGTGGGAGAACCCACCACGTCCCTAGGTCATTGGTTCCATTGTCGTATTGCTCTAACAGTCAGGAAGTTTTTCCTGATGTGCAGCCAGAATCTGGCTTCCTGTAACTTGAGCCCATTATTCCATGTCCTGCATTCTGGGTTGATCGAGAAGAGATCCTGGCCCTCCTCTGTGTGACAACCTTTCAAGTATTTGAAGAGTGCTATCATGTCTCCCCTCAATCTTCTCTTTACCAGGCTAAACATGCCTAGTTCTTTCAATCTCTCCTCATAGGGCTTTGTTTCCAGAACCCTAATAATCCTTGTTGCCCTCCTCTGAACATGCTCCAGCTTGTCTGCATCCTTCTTAAAGAGTGGTGCCCAGAACTGGACGCAATACTCAAGATGGGGCCTATCCAGTGCCGAATAGAGGGGAACCAGTACCTTGTGCGATTTGAAAGCTATACTTCTATTAATGCAGCCCAAAATAGCATTTGCTTTTTATGTAGCCACATCACACACACATCACATCAAAACTAGTGATGGGTGAATTTACCCCCTCCCATGAAATTATTATATCCCCAGACAGTAATAAATCCATCCATGTTATTTTGCACAAGAGTTCTCCTTTAATTCGAGATCTCATTCTGTGTATATGAATTTTTATGTACACACAATATCACACTGCATCTCGGGAACTGTGGTTTGTCAATGTTTGATTCATCATGATATCATGCATCAGCATGTCCTGATTTGTTGTTTCCATGTGGCCATCATGCGTAACATCTATTCTCTTTTGCTGATTGGCATTTGGGGATTATATTCCACTTTCATGTGCCATCACCACAGTTACTCCTGAAAGAGAAGGGTTCCTCCATGTATGCCCAGAAATGCCGTGGTGCAGACACAGGCTGCTCATGCCCTGAAGCTCCAAATCTATTCTAAAATTAATAACAATTTCTTAAAATAGCAATCCAAACATGCTACAAAGGTGAACATTCCTTATGTGTGAGTTTTGATCAATGAGTCGACTAATTATGAAATTTGGTGGCATCGCTAATCAAAACTAAAAAAAAAATGGCATTTGATTACTTAAAAAGAAAGTTTGCAGAACAATTGACAGGCTTCCAATGCAACTGACTTTCCATGTGGTTCTATGTGGTCAAGCTAAATGATAATGCTCTGAAGTGCTGAAAAGTAAAAGACTTTCAAAAGCCAACCAGTTTCTAGAGCTAATTTGTTTTTCGACTGATTGGTGCAGCAGCCCACTGGAATAGAACAGATTTCTATTCTTCTCCATCTCCTCCAAGAATCTCCGAGGTCCCCTCTGAAACGTCGTTTTTCATCACGCTCGGCTTTGCTTGGCAGGCGAGTTTAAAATAAATAAATGTGTAATGCCACAATGTGTCATTAAAGGCCATCTATCTCCAGAAATTGCTGGTTAAGAATGAAGAGAAGCAGGTAATATTCCATAACTCCAATTTATAAAAGGCGATAAATCCTATTAGACCCTGCACATGAATCTGTTGACACAAAGATTTTATAGTGTAAAATAAAATAAAATAAGAATAAGAATAATGGATCAGAGAGGAAGCCCCAAAGAATAATGAAATCACAAGCAGGTTAGAGAAACAGGGGATTTTTCATAGGAATAATAGAACTGAGTTGAAATGGGGAATGAGTTTTGAAAAAAAATGTTTGTCAGAATCAAAAGGGACCCCTCTTTCAGCAATATTTAGGGCTGGGGGGGAAACCCATCCTGTTCAATTCTAAAGTTATTTCTGATTGGTTGGAATCTCTTATCCAATCAGTATTGGAGTACTGCCTGCACTCTAATGGGCTTCATTTATTCTTAGTGATGTCAAGGACTAGCTAAATCTGATTGGGTATGAGGCATTGGGACACCATCACACCTAGTACTTAATCCCGGAACAATTGGAATTATACAAGGAGAAATGAGATGGAGAAAGAATGACCACAGAAGCAGGAGCAGAGCAGGAGAGCAATGGCTGCAAACAGTTGTGAACGCCCATATAAACACAGGATCAAGGAGTTTGGGGGAAGGAAGGGTCCTCCTAAATCACTACTGCTGAAGCAAAAATTGAAGCTGAAGCTGGGCTCAGCATTAAGGGATATACCGTTTCTTTTTCTTGCACCTCAGGAAATGAGCTACTGCTTATCAAAAACTCTAAGCGTGGTAAATCCACAAGAGGTCCTGGCAATTTCACGAGTGAGGATCCATGAACGTCTGGCTCACATGTTTGCATTGCTGATTGAGTGAGAAGATAACAAAGTGACCCAAATAATGTTGAGAGTTAGTGTAGTGTAGTTGGGCAGGGACTGGAGAGACCCGGGTTCTAATCCCCATTCTGCTTTGAAGTTCAGTGAGCGACTTTGGGGCTAGTTACTGTTCTCAGTCTAACCTTCCTCGCAGGGTTGTCGTGCAGATAAAATGAAGAGGAGGAAGATCATGTTAGCTTCCTTGGGCTTCTTGGAGGAAAGGCAGGATATAGTTGTTAAAATAAACAAACGTTTTCCAGATATTTTCAATTATCATGAAAAGAATAACATATCAATCAAATTTAAATGTGTAAAAAGTAAGATTAGGGAATAATGGAAGGAAAGGTTGTATGAAGTTAAGTCAGCAAAGGAGAGGATGCTAAAAGGAAATTCAGGAAAAGGATATGAGAAGGAAAATGGATGGCTCTTTGCTAGTTAAGCATTTGCTTAGTCATATATACAGCATTATCGTCTCCTTAATTTTGTTGCCAGAAGACGTAGTCATAGCCACTACTATAGGGACACAGGACATAAAAACATTGGGATATTGGAAGCGACTTTACGCTGAGACAGACCATTGGTCTATCTAGCTCACTATTGCCAACACTGACTGGCAGCAGCAGTTTTCCAAGGTTTTAGGTAGGATTCCTTCCTAGCCCTACCAAGAGATGCTGCCACTGGGGATTGAACCTGGGCCATTCTGGGTGTTTAAATGTGGATTCCTGCCTTGACCAGGAGGTTGGACTCAATGGCCTCATAGGCCCCATCCAACTCAACTATTCTATGATTTAACGCATGTGGTCTATCACTGAGCTACAACTTTTCCCCTAAAAGAGAAGGCTGTAATGGGGAGATTACATAAATACATGATGGACTAGATCTGTCAATGGTCTGCTTGTGCTGGCTGCCTATGCATTTCCAAGGCCAATTCAAGGTGCTGGGTTTGGCCTAAAAAGCCCTCCACACTCCGGACCGCCATACCTGATGGAGTGCCTCTCCCAGTATGAACCTCCCAGTGGCCTTAACCTGTCCAGTCGTGAGCCCCACCTCTCATTCCCATCATGCAAGATAGAACCCATTTTCCCTTCTTGTGAAAACTGGCTGTGCTCAAAGTGAATGAGCTGATTGGTTCAGTTCACTCCCTCTCACACGAGGGAGAATAGTGGGGTTTCAAATGGCATGTAGGTGCAGCCTGGACTGGCCACCCAAGGCTTTCCCTAGACTACATTTCAAGCTTTGCCCGGCCACTATCGCTGTTGGCTGCCTGGGGGTTGTTTGGAGCACTGGGCGACTGCCTACTTTGCCTCTCCTTAGAAGCAGCCCTGGCTTCTAGCTGTTTTAAATTTTGTATATTTTCATTTTGTTGTAAGTCGCCTTGTGTCTTTTCCCCCCTTTTTTCTTTTTTACAAAGGCATCTAAGAAATCTAAATAATACTAACATTAACATGTCTCTTCTTCACAATTGCTACACAGAACCTTCATGTTCAGAGCAGTGCAGGCTGGTGGCTCCTATGTCAGTGGGGTGGTGAATCCACTCCAGGTTTCAGTCAGAACCAGTCAGAACTCTAAAGGACCTGTCCAAGGTGCTGCTCCACATTATTGAACAAAGGATGACCCATCAGATGGAACCTTGTTCTGATCCATCCCTATGCTTCCCATTTTTTTATGTCAAGCTGGCTGTGTTGGTCGATGGAAGTTGCCATTTATCCTACAAGCATTATACCTCCATGTATTGCTGGTTTTTAAATAATAATAATAATAATAATAAATAATAATAATAATAATTTGTAAAATAACACCACTCAGTTATTCTCTTTTGGGGCCATTTTAACAACGTCAGTCTCCATGCAATCCATGTTGCAGCAGGTGGAATTTAAGCTACCACTTCTCATTCATGCTTAGGAATGAACCTCCAAACGGATGCAAATTGAAGGCTTCACAGAAGGAATTTGGTGGCAACACCTTGATGTTGCCAACGCAAACCTCACCTCAAAATTTAACAACCACTGAACAGCTCCACATCTGACAAGCCACTACTGGAAACAGAGTGATAGCACAACCCTATGCATGTCCACTTGGAAGTAATAACCATTGAGCTCAGTGGATGTACTATGAAAGGATACAATCCTAAATACACTCACCTGGGAGTAAACCCTTTTAAACTCAATGGGACTCACTTCTGTGTAGAACTGTAAAATCTTCAGGATTTCACTGGATTGTTGGTTTGATCCAGTAGGGCTCCTCTTCATTACAGCTATATATAGGACCTTCTCAGGTGTATGTCGACATTGAAAATTCATGGGGCAGGATGAAGCTATTGGCTTCTGTAACTGTAAAATGTCATGCACCTCAGTGGCACTGTACATCATGATGATGGAAATCAAACCTCCATCTGCAGTACTGCAGCCCTGGCACCTCATACTGGATTACCACCTCTTTTTGTGGTCATCTCTTCTAAGGTGAGACTGTAGGATCATCCCCACAGAGACAGGTGCAAATTGCATGTCAGGTTCTAGTGCAGCAGCCTGTCCCTGAAGACCATGCCATAAGCCGGACAGAAGGGCAAGAGACCACCCTCATTGTTAGTCCCCAGGAAAAAGGTTTCAGCAGCATGATTCATGCCTCTGAACATGGAAAAACATGGAAGTGTTCAGCCATAGACCCAGGATGCCTGTTGTCTAGTCCCTCTTCTTCTAAAGAGGCATAATTTGCTTAGAATAAACTCCTACTTCAGGAGGACAGAAACCCCACCAGAACACCATGGAAATAACAAACAGCTCCTAATGAGGCTGAGAGCTTGTTAGGAATGTTCCCCTCTAATTGTATATCCTGTTACCTCTCTTTATAGTAATTCAGTTATCATCTTAAGTTCATTAAGAAGCAAACAATGGCTCCATCTCCACAAAGAGTACCAAGGAGCTAGCTTTAAATGGCAAACACTGGTCCTCATTAGGAAGCCTTGATATATTCTTTGTGACACATCAAGGAAGATTCCGGAATGCACCAAAACAGATAGAAGCCATCGGGTGCCTACTCTATCTTTCTGCATTTTGTAAATTATGCAGGGAGCTAGTTAGACTCATAAACACATCCCTAGGTTGGATGCCCAGGTAGCAGGATCAGCCAAAGGGACCCTTCCAGAGCTGGTGAGCCAATGTCCATACTTGTTGGGAATGATGGGAATTGTAGTCCAACACATCAGTCCAACACACCAAATTAGGAAAGCTGTTTTTGAGAATTTATTTACCCAAAGAGAAACCGAAAGTGTAACGACAAACTCTAATCCACACCTGCTGGGAGGCTCTTGTGTGCTTGATTTGAGAATCATAGAATCATAGAATAGTAGAGTTGGAAGGGGCCTATAAGGCCATTGAGACCAACCCCCTGCTCAGTGTAGGACTCCACATTAAAGCATTCCTGACAGATGGCTGTCCAGCTGCCTCTTGAATGCCTCTAGGGTAGGAGAGCCCACCATCTCCCTAGGTAATTGGCTCCATTGTCATACTGCTCTAACAGTCAGGGAGTTTTTCCTGATGTCCAGCTGGAATCTGGCTTCCTGTAACTTGAGCCCATTATTCAGTGTCCCGCACTCTGGGATGATCAAGAAGAGACCCTGGCCCTCCTCCAAGTTTTACTATTTACTAAAGCCCTCCTTCTGATTATCTAATTGACAGGGGGAATTTGCCTGTCAGAGGCCCCTGCATCTGAGAAGGTGTCTCAACTTGTGTGGCACCTTTCAAAGCCCCTTCCCTTGCAGAGTCCTCTACCAGCTTGGTTCTTATAGAAGATTTCTCAGCTTGTAAGTCAGAGATTTGACTCAAAGCCTTGCAGTTGTAGCCAAAGGGGAGTCTTGCTCTCCTTCAGC
This sequence comes from Anniella stebbinsi, assembly GCA_029215795.1. Classification (NCBI taxonomy): domain Eukaryota; kingdom Metazoa; phylum Chordata; class Lepidosauria; order Squamata; family Anniellidae; genus Anniella; species Anniella stebbinsi. The sequence goes on from JARDYH010000001.1 coordinate 371,631,534, forward strand.
CTGTAGTCAGAGGGGAGGGGAGGCCTTTAGTATTCTGACTAGGGATGTGCACGGACAAAATTATTGTATCGTATCATTATCAGAAATCCCTATAAAATAATTTTTAGGATCTGAATATATCGGAGGTTAATCATAACATGTTGCTACACAGATGTGCCAAATTTCAGAACAATCCCGCCACCCCGGTATTTTATATGAATTTTTTAAATATCATGCACCTTTTTTGACATATCTCTGAATGCAGTGGCGAGCTGTCATTCTGAGCTACCAGAAGGTAAACGATGTTTAAAAATTCATATAAAATACACGGTTGGAGGGATTGTTCTGAAATTTCATACACGTATTTAGGCATATCCCATAAGCACTGTGACCAAGTTTGAAGTCTCTAACTTTAATGGTGGACTGATAATCCAATAAAATCCGATATTATCAGACCAAAAAATTTTTGGATCCGATAATTTCGGAGGGATTTCTATCATATTGTTATCGTTAATCAGATGTCCAATAACGCCATTATCGTATCATTATCGGATATCGGAACGATACGATACACATCCCTAATTCTGACCTTCCACAGCCTGAGCAGGGCCAAACCAGCCCCCCTCCTCCAGCCTGCCATCTGATGAGAAACCAGGTTGAGTTAACTCTCAGCACACACACTCCGGCTTCCCACAATTGAACTGGATTTTAAATTATCTTGGTCCACTTTTGAATTGGATTCTACTTCTAAAACTGTAGTGCTAGACACAGCACTTTTCTTTCTAAATGTGCACAGGATTGCACCCTAAAGCAGCTAAGGTAGGGTGACCCTATGGAAAGGAGGACGGGGCTCCTATATCTTTTACAGTTGTATTGAAAAAGGAATTTCAGCTGGTGTCATTTGGATGCATGCAGCACCTCGTGAAATTCCCTCTTCATCACAACACTTAAAGCTGCAGGAGCCCTGCCCTCTTGACCAGATACTAAAAAGGGCAGGGCTCCAGCAGCTTTAACTGTTGTGATGAAGAAAGAATTTCACGGGGTGCTGCATGTATACAAATGACACCTGCTGAAATTCCTTTTTCAATACAACTGTTGAAAGATACAGGAGCTCTGTCCTCCTTTCCATAGGGTCACCCTAGCTAAGGTCCCAATCCTCTCATCCTGGGAGAAGTCTGCCTCCTGTGCCTGTAGACACGGCTTTGGCTTCAGGAGGGGGACTCTGTCTTTCAATCCCTCCCCCACCCACTCCTAGCCACTGTAGAAAGAACAACAGTGGCTGCTTCCCAGGACTGCATGTTCAACTTCAGGAAGAGGGAAAAAAAGATCATCCCAATGGGTGAAAAGTGGAGGAAGAATGGGAGCCAAGGATATGTGCTGCCCTATAGCCACTCTAGGCCCGGCTCTGCCCTGGCCAGCATGACTCCACCAGATGGGCTTCTGAGAAAGGAAGAAATGGAAAGGAGAACAGAGAGGTGGTGAAAAACCTCAATTTCTCATCCCACCCTGCTGTCAGCCAGGTAGCAGGATATAGAAACCTCAGAAGACTCCAAGATCAGAGGCAGGCAGCAGCCTAATTGGGTTGGGCCTGAAACATCACAGAAATGGGACACTAAATATTGAAACGCCTTCAAAAGTTCTTTTAAAACAAATAAACAAAAACTGTATTTTATTGTGCTAATGAGAAAAAGGGTCCACCTGTTTGCAGTTAAATCTAAACCTGGCTTTGCTCTCTTAAAGATGAGCTTTCTTGATTATTTTCATGCAAGCAACCTTTTCCCATTGATTTACTTTCACTGCCAACATGGGCTCAAATGTATAATAACAATTGGATGTCATATTTATTCCCAGGTCAGACTCACTCTGCTTGGAGCTGAGCTCAATTCCTCCTCGTTTGTAGTCCCAGTATGGCATCTTGTGGGCCCATTTGTCATCTGTGACACAAGACTGTGAAACCTTATGGCTCTCCCAGAAAGGTCTAATGGAGAGGGAATTCACTCAGGGAGGCTGGGAGTCCAGAGATGTGCTTTTAACAGCAATTCCCACAGACCAAATTGGTGTGTAAACATTTGTGCACGTTTTACTGCCTCTGTATCTGATGGCTGCAGCTCCTGACTCTCTTATCCTGTGGAAATGGCTCTTCGAAGTAGGTCAGAATAAGTATGGCGCCTTCAGAGGAGCCCACCCTTTGTGTCTGATATGATTCCTGATTGAAGGGAGGCCAGGCCAGGCCAGGCTGGGGAATCATACCGCGATCTAGTGGGTAGACTCCTCTGAAAGTGAAACTCTTACTTATTTCCTTAATTTATCAAACATGGCACAGTAACCTTCTCCTGCCCACAGGAGAAATCAGGGAGCCATCATGTAGGGAGAAGGATAGTTGTCATAAAGGGAAAAGGATAGGGAGCACACAACTCCCCTGTTAAAACAGCTCCATTGGCTTCCGGTCCATTCCCGGTTACAATTCAAAGTGCTGGTTATCACCTATAAAGCCCTATACGACTCAGGTCCAGGTTTTCTGAAAGATCTTATTCTCCCATATGAGCCTGCCCGTGCTCTGAGATCTTCTGGGGAGGCCCTTCTCTCAGTCCCACCAATATCCCAGGCACGCCTGATGGCTATGCGGGAGAGGGTCTTCTCTATGGCTGCTCCAAGGCTCTGAAACTCCCTCCCTAAGGAAGCCAAACTGGCTCCCTTTGTCTGTGCTGCATTTCCGGAGGCAGGCAAAAACTGTTTTATTCCAGCAGGCTTTTGGAAATACTCCAGACTTGTGTTAATGTATGGTTCTGTTTTGTTTTTAATTTGTTACTGTTTTTTTTTAAAAAAAAATGTTTTTAATTTTACTGTAGGTTTAATTCTATTTTAACTTTTGTAAACTTATATTTATTAGGGGTGTGCATCGGATCGGGTCCAATCCACGATCTGGAGCCGATCCGACTGAAATCGGATAAAATTATCCGATTCCGATCCTGGCTTCTGGATCGTCCGATCTCATCCGAACTGGTCCAAAAGGACCTGATCCGGTTTGGATAAGATTGGAGGATCGGACCTCCTCCTCCCCCTCGCGCTCCTTCCAATCATGGCCATCCGCTGCAGTCCGCTGGCGCCCGCGGGTGCCAGCGGACAGCAGCGGATGGCCCTGGCAATTAAGGAGTGTGAGGAGGAGGAAGGGGCTCACCTCCTGGGGCTGTCTGCAGTGGACAGCCCCGGCAGGTAAGGAGCACAAGGGGGGAAGAGAGAGGGGCCCCCCACTTACCTGCCGGGGCGTCCGCTTCCTTCACCTGCCATAGATCTACTGAGAACTAGGCTTCACGGCCTAGTTCTCAGTAGAGCGCCAGGTGACGCTTTGCTGAGGACTAGGCCATGAAGCCTAGTTCTCAGTAGATCAATGGCAGGTGAAGGAAGCAGACACCCCGGCAGGTAAGGAGCGCGAGGGGGAGGGAGCTTACCTGCCGGGGCCGTCCGCTGGTACCCACGGGCGCCAGCAGATGGTAGTGGACGGCCCCGGCAGGTAAGAAGTGCGAGGGGCAGACAGACAGGGAGGGGAAAGTTAGGCCCCCACTCACCCCCCCACCGCCATTTTTCCCCATAGACTTGCATTGGTTTTCGGATTGGGATCGGGTCCAATCCAGAGAACCTCTGATTTTGTTCTGATCCGATCCGGAACAAAATTGGAGGTCCCGATCTGAGTCCTGATCCGATCCAGAGGGTCCGTGCACATCCCTAATATTTATATGTTTTAAATTGTACATGTTTTAATCTGGTAAACTGCCTTGAGTTCCAGCCCTTGAAAAAAGGCAGGATATGAATAAAATAATAATAATTCCATTAGTTACATCAATCACTGGCATCACATCAAAAAAATATACAGAAAACCTCCAAAAACTGGCCCTACCAGAATACATCCACACCAACATCCAGAAAGCAGACATAATTTAAACATGCTCAATTGTCAGGAAATTCCTGAATCTGTAAAAGACAGCATGACCTGGCAAAGCCCATCATGTCTGCCTAGAAAAACCGCCATGAGTGAGAAAGAGATGAAATAATAATCGGTCCCTTTTTCACAACCAGGTTGGCATGTTTGCCAAACAGTCCCACAGGTGCATAAGGGCAACTTCCAGGCTAACCAAGGCAATCAAATACACTTCAGTCTCCAACCCAATATTATTAAATAACTCATCAGGGACAAACTGAGAAAGAATCAGCTGCTTTTAAAAATAAAATGGAACATCAAACTAGCTCACTAAAACTTACTCATCAAGATCCTAACAGTAACTCATCAAAGCAATTTACATGATGGGTTAGTTTGTTTTTTGTCCCCCTGGGCCTCCAGAACATGGAATAACTTTGCCTTGCACTTTTATTTTTGGTTCCTTTCCTAGCAATCCCTAACACGGAATTTGCCTTTTTCAGAGCTGTTTGATCAATGTTTTAATTGAGCTATCCACCAGGACTCCCTCCAAGATCTCTTCCCTGGTCAGTCTAGCCCCATCAGTATATATCAGTGGGGATATTTTGCCTTAATGTGCATCATGTTACACTTGCTTACAGTGAATGGCATTTGCTATTTTAATGCTCATTCCTCCAGTTTGGAGAGATCCTTTTGGAGCTCTTCACACTCTTACTTAGTTTTAACCAACCTAAATAATTTGGTGCCATCAGCAAAGTTGGCCACCTCACTGCTCACCTCCAAAGTTAAGGGTTAAAAAGCACCAATCCCTATACAAATCCTTGGGGAATACCCCCTTCTTATATAGCTCCATTGTGAGAACTGTCCATTTATTCTACTCTCTCCACTTATTCAACTGTCTATTATTCTATGCTCTGCTTCCTGTTCTTCAACCAGATTACCAATCCATTTCCTCAGGATCTATTTGCTCATCTATGCCTGTTCCATTTTCAGGCTCCACTTCCATCTTCTTTCTTCCAAATTCCCGATATGAAGATATTTCTTTATTTTTAAAAGTTGTTCAATTGACTACCAGTCAGGCTTGGCAGGTGAGTCTTTCCATACCAAGGAATGAGGCGTCATGCCAAACCTCTATGAGCTGCAAAAACAGCAAAGGTGCCTTAAAGGCTAACTGATGTATTATGGCATAACCTTCCATAGACCACAGTCCCCTTCATCCGATTATGTGCTGGCATTCCTCTTTATCAGCTTCTACTTCCATGATAACTAGGCAGCTGCTCAATGCTGTCTCGTAGGCAGCTGCCAATGGCAAACAACTGTTTCGATTGTTATCTCTGTGTGAAGACAGAACAGAAGAGAGAAATTGGGTTCAGGCTGGATGCCCACAACTCTTACACACACACACACACACACACACACACAGATCAACTACAGGTTACTGTTGCATAGTATTAGAGAAAAACTGTCACCCAAACAAATCTACTCACCTGCTATGTGTTGTATCCAATGTTAGTCTAACTTAAGTCGCATTCATTTTAATGAGTCTAAGTCGAGAAGACGGAGATATTAGTTCAGTTTGCATTTGAATGAGAATTTACCTGATTTTGCACTTTCAAACCAACATGTGAACCAAAGCACAGTTATCATTTGAAATTTGTAGTTCTCTGGACTTTGCAATGGAATTTTTCAATCAGAACATGTGTATTAAAATGCACGTATTAGGGAAAATATCATTCAAAAAGATATTAGATAAATTAGGTGAATGCAAATGTGTATATTAGGCAACAGTGCATGCAGGGGAAATTTGCACAAAATGCTTACGGATTTTCATGTGAAAACCCCCCTCAAAGTTCAGGGCAACTTAATATTGGAGAAATTCTCAAAGTTCAAGATGAGCCAAACATTTGACGGGAAAAATGAGAAACTGAAATTGATGGATTCATCCATCCCTAACAAGTAGGACTAATGCTGAATGCAACCTATAGCTTCCAAATCGCGAGAGGTACTGGTTCCCCGCTATTCAGCACTGGTTAGACTTCATCTTGAGTATTGCATCCAGTTCTGGGCACCACACTTCAAGAAGGATGCAGAGTAGCTGGAGGGGGTTCAGAGGAGGGCAGTGAGGATGATCAGGGGTCAGGAAACAAAACCCTATGAGGAGAGACCAAAAGAACAGGGCATGTTTAGCCTGGAGAAGAGAAGATTGAGGGGAGACATGATAGCACTCTTCAAATACTTCAAAGTAGGGATGTGTATCGTATCATTCTGATGTCCAATAACGATCCAATAAGGTCATTATCAGAGATCCGATTAACGATAACAGTACTTTCCTAAGGAGGCCCTATCTGATCGGATCTGAAATCCATATGTCCGATAACTATCAGATATATCGAATTTTAGGACTGCCAGTTTAGGGCTGACCCTCCCTTCCCTCCCCCCCCCCTGTGCTCCTTACCTGCAGCCTTCCCCTCTGCCATCCTCTGCCCTCTGCTGCTTCCAGACTACTGAGAACTAGGCTTTGCAGCCTAGTTCTTAGTAGAGTGATGATGCACCGAGTGATGACAACATCACTCGGCGCTTCTCTATACTGATGAACAGGCCGGAAAGCCTGTTTAGTAGTAGTACGGGGCAGCAGCAGTGATGGAGGGTAAGGAGCGTGAGTGGGGGAGGGAGGGAGTGCCGGCCCAGTGTTTTTCCCCATAGACTTGCATTGGGGGAAAGCTTTCTTTCCCCCAATGCACACCTATGGGGAAAACACCGTAATCCGATCAGAACTTCTGATATTTATCAGATATCGGATACGATCAAATCCGGGTACCCTCCGATATGATCGGATAAAAAAAAAATTATATCGGAATTTCCGATAATGATACAATATGATAATTTCGGCCATGCACTTCCCTATATGAAAGGTTGTCACACAGAGGAGGACCAGGTTCTCTTCTCGATCATCCCAGAGTACAGGACACGGAGTAATGGTCTCAAGTTACAGGAAGCCAGATTCTGGCTGGACATCAGGAAAAACTTCCTGACTGTTAGAGCAGTACGACAATAGAATCAATGACCTAGGGAGGTCATGGGCTCTTGCACACTAGAGGCCTTCAAGAGGCAGCTGGAAAGCCATCTGTCAGGGCTTTAATGTGGATTCCTGCATTGAGCAGGGGGTTGGACTTGATGACCTGGTAGGCCCCTTCCTACTCTACTATTCTATGATTCTATGGTGCCCACATTAAAAAAGGGGTGTGTGCACAATGGCAGGACAAGACTCCAGAGCCTTGCAAGAAGAAATGCCATGAGAACAAACTCTCTTTAGCATGAAGCTGTTGGCTATGGGTGGGAGGATTAGGCTCCAAGAGCTAAACTATACTTCAGGAATAGCCCCATGACTGCTTTCCCCAAAGGGCCTTGCCTCCCTGCCTCCTGGCTACACTCCTGGGGTTCCGAATTGGCTCTTTGTACCCATCTGCCAGACCTCCCAAGCTAAGGCAGACACTGCCACGAAGTGCCAGCTCCCCAGCTCCCTGAGTCCCATGGGGCAAAGTACCATCTAGGCACTGAACATATGAAGCTACCTTCCTCTGAGTCATAACCATGATCCACCAAGCCCAAGTTCAGTGGTGGAACACATTCTTCGAATGCAAAAGGTGCCAGGTCCAATGCCCAGGATCTTCAGGAAGGGCTGCAAAAGACCTCGATCTGATGCCACTCAGTGTAACTGGGCAGACCAATGGTCTCATTTGAGATACAGCAGCTTCCTATGTTTTTATCGAACCAATACTGCCCACTCTGACTGGCAGCAGCTCTCCAGGAACTCAGACAAAGTCCTTCCCCAGCACCTGCTACCTGATTCCCTTTTAACTGAAGATGCCACAGGCTGGACCTGGGATGTCCTGCATGCAAACCACGTGCTCTCTCAGTAAGCTATGATCCCTCTCAAATGTTCAGGTGAGTTGGCACAAGTGTCTGGTGTGCTCTGGAGGCCTCCAAGCTTTCCACCTGTCTATAATCTAAGATCAGCCTAGAATTTATAGCTGTTCCTCAAAGATATGAGCTCCCAACCCTCTTTGGAATAAAACGACAGCTATGCAGCCCAGCAGAGCTCCACCAAATCCACAGGGGCATTTTCTGCCAGGAGACCCTGGGGAAATCGGTTGTTCACTCCAGTTGCTTCGTGCCCCACTAGGAGGAGCCACTTTCTCACGTAATGAATTCCAGAGCAGGGGATTCTGTTGCAGCAAAACCCAACCAAGAATCCTGTGACACCTTTATGACTAACGACGTTATTGTGGCAAAAGCTTCTATGGACTAGAGATCACTCGGCCTGATACATGAAATGAGGTTCTCAGTTGGGAGGCATTTATACCCATAAAGACATGTGGGACTAAAAGCATTGGCAGATCCGATGTGCTTGTGCAGAAAGGGGCAATCAACATGATTTCCTCTACAGGGAAAGGCAAATGCCTTTGAGGTCTTTACTTTTTTAAAAAAAGGCAATTCCAGGAGGGACATGTGACAGGGGATATATACTAGGGTGACCAGATAAAATCCAGGTTAGGGCTCATGTAACTTTATAACAGTTGTAGAGAAAAGGGAATTTCAGCCAGTGTCATTTGTATGCAATTAGTTCCTGGTGAAATTCCCTCTTCATCACAACAGTTAAAGTTGCATGCACTATACTAGAGTGACCATATACAAAAGAAGACAGGGCCCCTGCAACTTTAACTGTTGTGATGAAGAGGGAATTTCACCAGGAACTAATTGCATACAAATGACACTGGCTGAAATTCCCTTTTCTCTACAACTGTTAAAGTTACATGAGCCCTGACCTGGATTTTATCTGGTCAGCCTATTTTTGTGCCCATTTTTCCTTTTTCTCTGCGAGTGTGAGTGGTCGTGTTTGGTCTTCGTTTTGTAGTGCGAGGTTGAGTGGGGTGTAATTTTTGTCCGCTTTTACTATGACTCTATAAATGGAGGTGTTTTTAGTGTGAAAATTGTCAGAGTGATTTTATCTGTTTAACATGAATTGTGTAAATATCCAGCAAACCTCTTCTTCCTTCTTTCCTACTGATTGGCCCAGTTCAGATGACACCTTAAACCACGGTGGTTAAGCCCTTTTTGTTAAAAAAAGAAAAGAAAGAAAGAAAAAGAAAAGAAGAAAGCCTTAACCACAGGGCCATTGCTATTCTCTCAATACATGAATTGGGATGGAGCATGCAGTGTTTTATGAGTTTGGTGCGATTGAGTTTGTTTATTTATTTCTTCAAGTTCAGTGTGTGACCAGAGTATGATTCTGAATGAGTATGTAAGGATGATTATTGCGTAGGTGTTGATGGCTTTGAAACTGTTTTTAGAATTGAGTTTGGAGTTTAGGATTTGTGATAGACGGATTTTATATCACATTCTTCATTGAGTTTTTACTGTAGAGTGGTTGATTTTTCTGTTTTGTTGGAATCTTAAATATTTGTATGCTTGATTTTCTTCCATGTTATCTAATATTTCGTTATTTAGTGTTTATTCTGTTTCTCCTTGTTTCTATTTTCTTCTTTCTATGTGTAGCATCTTGCAATTTCCAGTCCCGAATTCCATTTTCATGTCATCAGTTCTTCAGTGATTCGCAGGAGGCCTTTTATCTGAGTCAATATCGAAGCACATCTGAATTAAAACCAAAACTTAATTAAACCTTAATTAATTAAAATATCTTCTATTGTGAAGCAGACTGCCCTCTCTCTTCCCAACCTCCATTCCATGCTTTACAGCTGCTTCTACGTTCCCAATATGTTAGAGCAAAACAAGCAAACCATTTTGCCAACCCTGATTAAAAAAAAATCTCTGAGCATGTGCAGTGTTGCATAGGCTGACCAGATAAAATCCAGGTCAGTGCTCATGTAACTTTAACAGTTGTAGAGAAAAGGGAATTTCAACCAGTGTCATTTGTATGCAATTAGTTCCTGGTGAAATTCCCTCTTCATCACAACAGTTAAAGGTGCATACACTATACTAGAGTAACCATATACAAAAGAAGGCAGGGCCCCTGCAACTTTAACAGTTGTGATGAAGAGGGAATTTCACCAGGAGCTAATTGCATACAAATGACACTGGCTGAAATTCCCTTTTCTCTACAACTGTTATAAAGTTACATGAGCACTGAACTGGATTTTATCTGGTCACCCTACCCAATGGTGCCTGCCATCCCCTTTCCTGGACCACCAGTCATGTCCCAGTTTAGCTTCAGTCTTTTCCCTACTCTTAAATGTTGAAATGCCTCCCTTAAGGCTTAGGGCAGGTCTACACCAGGCATTTGTCCTGGGGTCAGCTCGAGGTCATCCCCATGCATCCAAATGTCGCACAGCTGGGATTACCACTCACTTTCCCCAGGGCAAAATGGATAGCACTTGTCCCAGTTTTTCCCTGGTCCTGGGACAGCCCCGAGGACGGTGTGGCGTGTGGGTTCCCAGGTCTCCCTCCTCCCCACGAATAGAGGGCCTCAGCAAACAGGCATGGAGTGGGGTGGGGTGGGGCTGCGGGCCCATCGAGGGGAGCATTTTCGCCATCACTTGGACAGCTCTCGGTGTCTTTGGCCACCTAATTTTGGTGTTTTTTTTCTTTTGAAACTTACTTTGGCGCACTATTGCGCTTGTGTTGCTGTGCAAATATCTCCGGTTTGAAAAAAATGCCACGGTGGAGCATCCCTGCTCACTTCCAGGATGACACGCAGGCGTGTGCATGCTGGGGGACGATCCCTGAAGCGGGAATGCCCAAGATCCTCCTGGAAGGCTCATAGGTGTAGATGAGCCCTTAGTTATTGGCTAGTTAAGATACAACATGATTGTATTTGGGGTATTTGGGCCCTGCCCTCTTTTGCCTTTGGCACCCCCACACCCCCACTGGGATATGGGCCCCGAGAGCTTCTCAGATGTGGAATTCCACCCCACTCCCCCACCCCCGTCTTATTCCATGGCTGCTAAGTTTACTCGGGAGCTTTCGGTGAGGAACTTTTATCTTTTGGGACAAACACGGTTTGTCTGCTGTTTTGAAAGCGACAGCCTATGACTGTACTAGGAAGCTCCATTCCAGCCTAGAAAGGCACTGGAGGGCTTTCAGTCATTCCAGGAAGTCAGGCTAAGCACATCCCAAGCAGAACTGGTAGGTGTGACCTCTTGCAAACACTGTTGTCGGTGAGGTGATGGTCTTCTGATCTGATCTATCCCTTCGTGTTCACACTTGCAAATTGCAAATCTTGCCTCGGGGTGACTGCCATAGAAACACCACAAAGAAATAGATGGGGGGGGGGGGGGTCAGCCCTCCTGTTTAAACCAGATTTTGGGGGGGATCTATTAGCCCAGTTTACTTTGTTTAATCTTTTTACTTTTCTTTGCACCTCTCAAGGCTTCCAACCCCCAATATAGTGTCAGAACTGAATTGCAAGGGAAAATACAAGTTTTGCCTCCAATAGGGACAGCAGAGGGGCAGGGGAAGGCACCTGGCCATGCCAAAATAGTTCAGGCCTACGTGACTAGCTCTTGCCACCTGTCTCTCTCTCCCACACACACATGGAGCTGTGAAAAGTAGAAAATCTGCCCAGGCTACGGCCAGAGATGCTAATGGAAAGGGGGCCCTTCCTCCCCGCCTTCCCTTCACACCAGGAAAGAGAACAGAATAGCCATTTCCCTTCTTTCTTCTGACACCTTAAAATCAATCTCCCAAATCTGATGAGTTATCCTGAAGTGAGAACTTAGTGTTTGTTTTTATTTTAATTGTGAAATCCTGAGAGGAGGGATAAAAAGGACACCCCGAGACTCTGGATTTTAGCATCATTTCTGGTAGGGCACACACAAATACCCCCCCCCCCAAAAAAAAAACCCAAAAGGAGGAGAGCATCCAAATCAGGACAAAAAAAAAGTGGAGGAACAAGTTCTCTCTCTCTCTCTCACACACACACACACACACACACACACACACACACGATACTCATAATTCCAAACAACCTAAGAGCATCATCAGACTGGGGGTGGGGGATCACATTTCCTTACCATCACTTTCCCCCCACTTCTGTCCCATGATACTTCCTCTTTCTTCACATGGGGAAGAAAGAGGAGGTAAACAATGACCATGTGGCCCATTCAGTGGACATTTTTATTGCGCCATTTCTCCAGCACACAGCAGGAAATAACAGAACATTTCAATTTTTTTGTTGTTTTTTAAAAAAACTGATTTATTTTGTGATGGGACAGAAACCAGAAGAAGGTACAGGAGATCTGTGGGAGGCGGACGTTGTCTAATGGATGCGCGAAAAACCGTGAGGGAGCAGTGACAACCGTGCGATAAAATGTTCATCTGATGATGCTCTGAATCAACCCATTCAAGGGATCATCCCAGAATCAAACTCTGAAACTTCCTTTTCCCTTTCCTCCATAAGCAGCCATACACATACTTTGCTAGGAGGACACATATGCTCACGGACTTATAATTGTGGAAATTATACAATCTCCATTGTAATTGAGGCTCAAATTTGCCTCCGCCTTCAAAGACTAGTTTTCATAAATGCTAGCTGCTGTTTTGAAATTTATTTCTCTGCAAAGTGCCATCGCTTTAGCACCCGCTTTGGGTCTCTGGGGGTGCCTCTACAAGAGGCATTTAAAGCTCTTTCAAGGCGCATTAAAAAAATTACCTCTACAAGAACGGAGCGCAAATCGGGTGTAGAGGCGCGTTATCTCCCAGATTATGCGCATTATCGAACGCGCGTTAAATCGCAAGTTTTATTTTGCTCCGGCCGTTAAAGCGCATTTTGACTGTGTGAATAAGCGCTTATGCGCATTAACTACTTGTAAAGCGCATTTTGGACATCTGTTAATGCGCTTCACCGCCTCTCGCCACCTCTCGTGCAGAGGGATTAGGTGTAAATGCGCTTCAGCGATTATGCACATAATCGCCTAACCAGGCGCAAAAGCGAATCCTTGTAGAGGGGACCTGGGCTAATCTACACCTGCAGCCCTTTCTCAATGGAAGAGGGATGCTCCCGAATGTTCCCTGCTTCTCCGATCGCCGCTCATGGGGCACACCCCACCAACGTTTCCCACAATGACAGGAGTGCTGTTCCGGGAGCATGTGCGCCCTGTTCTGGCTTCCGCATGTGTATCGGTAGAAGTGGGCAGTGCTGGGCAGATGACGGGCTACAGGGCAGAGAATTTTTTAATGGCTCGGAGGGATGCAGATAGAGGGGGATAGAAACACTGTCGAAGATGCACTCCTGCACAGAGATATGTTTGTATTTTTTAAAAGAAACACTCGGCAGGAAAACACGCCTATACCATGGGCATGCCCCTCACAGCAGATTGCTGTTCGCTGAGCCTGGAACTCGCGGCGAAGAGCAGCAACCTCACAAAGGGAGGGCACACCATCCACGGACTTCGGAATTGTACTGAGTGAGGGGGGAAACGCCACAAAAGCAGTCAGGGATATTATTATCATCATCATCATCTCTTTCTCACTCGTGGCAGTTTTTCTAGACAGACTTGATGGGCTTTGCCTAGTCACGCAGTCTTTTATTGATTCAGGAATGTCCTGACGATTGAGCATGTTTTAATTATGACTGATTTCTGGATGTTGGTATGGATGTATTCTGGTAGGCCCAATTTCTGGAGGTTTTCGGTATATATATTTTTTATGTGATGCAGGCGACTGATGTGACTAATGGGATAATTGTGACCTTTTCCTGTTGCCATAGTTCTTTGACTTCCATGGCCAGCGGTGTATATTTGTCTCCCTTTTCTTCTTCCTTTTCAACAACATTTTTGTCATTCGGTATTGCTATGTTGATGAGGTATGTGTGTTTTTCTTTTTTGAAAAAGGGTATTGTCTTGTCCGTATGAATTGTTCTGTGCCAGTATATTTTACGATGTGCATTTTTCAGGATTGTTTCGGGTGAATATGTATAGTATTGTGTAGGTTGTTTGATAAGGTTGAATTGATGGCCAGTTGGTGGTGAATTATTTTTGCAGCTGTATTGTGTCTGTCCGTATAGTCCATTCCTGCCAGAATTTTACATCCTCCTGTTATATGGTATATTGTTTCTTGGAACTGATGGCATTTCCTGCATAGGTCTGTTGTTACACTGTTAACTTTTATGATGTATTTTTGGTAATTCTTGGTTGCTATAACTTGATTCTGTATAGCTATTAGGAATCCTTCTGTGTCTGGGAATAGCTCACCCTTCCTGAGCCATTCATATGATTGTTCTTTGTTTATTTGTGGGTTCTGCATTATGTTGTAGTGCTTCCCATGGAGTGCTTTTTGTGCCCATTTTTCTTTTTTCTCTGCGAGTGTTGTTATTATTATTATTATTATTATTATTATTTACATCTCTATAGCGCCCCATATCCAAAGCTCTCTGGGTGGTTTACATAACATTAAAACACTTAAAAACAATATACAGAATTTTAAACTACAAAAACATACAACGTACAAAGAAACATACATTTAAAAGAACCATAAACAACTTTAAAAACAGATCTAGGATCAGTGAAGATCATCACATATTGGTAAATGCCTGGGAAAAGAGAAAAGTTTTAACCCGGCACTGAAAATATATAAATGTTGGCACCAGGCAGACCTCATTGGGGAGACTGTTCCGCTATTGGGGGGCACCACATAGAAGGACCTCTCCCGTGTTGCCATCCTCTGAGCTTCCCTCAGTGTAGGCATCCAGAGAAGGAGCTTAGATATTGAACATATTGTACAGGTAGGTTTATTTATTTTTTATTTATTTTATTCCATTTATATACCGCCCCATAGCTATGTCAGGAGAGGCGTTCCATCAGGTATTGTAGTCCTGAGCCATGTATGGCTCCATAGGTTAAAAGCAGCACCTTGAATTGGGCTCACAAACGTACAGGCAGCCAATGCAAGTGGGCCAGAGTAGGTCTTATATGTTCGAATCTCCTGGTTCCTGATATCAATCTGGCCGCTGCATTTTGCTCAAGCTGCAGCTTCCAAACTGTCTTCAAAGGCAGCCCCACATACAGCATGTTGCAGTAATATAACTTGGAGGTTACCAGAGCATGGACAACTGAAGCCAGGTTATCCCTGTCCAGATAGGGGCGTAGCTGGGCCACCAACGAAAGTTGGTAGAAGGCACTCCGTGCCACCAAGGCCACCTGAGCCTCAAGTGACAGAGATGGTTCTAGGAGAACCCCCAAGCTACAAACCTGCTCCTTCAGGGGGAGTGCAACCCCATCCAGAACAGGTTGAAGACCCTCCATCCGGTCAACAGAACCACCCACTAACAGCGTCTCAGTCTTGTCTGGAATGAATGTTTGGAATAATTGGTTTTCCTCCATGATCAGAGTTCAGTGCCAAAAGATCCAACACATGTGTGCTCCGCTCATCCAGGTGTAATGTGTGTGCATCCATGTGATTAAGAGCATATGTCTTCACAATACAGCATTGAAGTTGGTGGGTTTCATACTACACACCAGACCACAAGACTATAAATTTGAATCTACAAATTGCAATTGTCCAAAGATAATCCATTTGTGTGTAGTGGGGGTGGGGGGTCTCATCTTCCTTTCCAGGAGAATCACAGCAGGCAGATGATTGTCAGAATGATGACAAACAAGAGATTGAGTCCTTGATTGACAGAAATCCATGTTAAAACTCGATTTGCATAAAAATAGGGCACTAATTCAAGCAGAGCCAGGTAAATGCTTACAATGTTATTTTGTCTTTTAAATACAGTTTGCAATCAGGAAATTCACATTTGCTGATTAATCATTCCAGATCTTTCCATTCAAAGGGAATATTGTCTGAAGAAGCTCCACTCTTCTGCTTATATGGTTGTGATTCATATGTTGCAAGGGTGGGGGTGGGGATGGGGTTATTCCAGGCCAATCATCGCAAGCCAGAATGCCAGGTTCTTCAGACTGCGGATCAGCAATGGGAGATCGCTCCAAGAAGTAGCAAGGTCAAGGAATCGAAGTTCCAAGGTATTAAGAACAGTGGCTACCCTGAGCTCCAAGATTCCCACCTAGGGCTCCGCTGCACTTCCTCATCCCGCCCCACCCTGACAAATGTAACTCATGAGGGGGGCTTAGTAATGCCCCCCTTGAAGAATATTTTTCTGCAAGTGGGCACTCCTTCGCCTAGCAGTGGTCTTCAGGTGCTGGCATTCTTGTGGGGTGGGTGGTGGCTCAGCATCCTGCTCTGACTTTCCACCTTTTTGAGGATGAAGACCTGAAGCCCTCCTTCCTGAAAGCCCAGGGCCTTCATGGTCAGCCACGGGTACCCAGAACCAGTTTCTTCCCGTGAGGATTCCTCAGTGGGGGGGGCAAGGGAAGCATGATAGTCCCATTGATTTCAATTATTGTACCCTAAGTACATCTGGATCCAATCCAAACAGTACACAAATCAGAGGCTGTTGAGAATTTATGGGTGTGTGCATGTTATTTCAATATAATGTTAATTTAATGCAAGCACTCTCCACTTAAGTACAGCTGTTTTTTAAAAAAAGGAGAGGTACATCTTAAAAGGCCCTTTTCTTGTTGAAAATTATACTTTATCAACACTTAACAAAACACACAGACACCACAGGTATCAAGATGTTCCATTGTTTCAGGTTGAAAGGGAAGTAAAATACAGATATCCTTCAGAGGGAGTATACTCTTTGCTAAATCCTTATGCAACAAAAAGGTGAAATAATAATATTGGGCTTCTTTAGATTAAGGAGAAATTGTGTTGACTTACTGGGTCTTTGCTTCCTGCTTCTCTTGCGCAACTATAATGGGCTGCATTACAGAAGCGGAGAGGGGCCTGGTCTATAATTGAAAACTTCCCCTCCTCTTGGTGGTCATAGCCTTGAATGGGACAGCACCTTCTAGTCGGTGCTTTGTATCAGAACTTTGGCTGCAAGCAGTAGGAAATCCTGCGACATTTCAGAAGAAGTGGGATATCAAGGGTTTTTTTAAAGAACAGAATTACCAGCGGAAGGCATAGGAGGTGTGCAGAAGGTTGCTGTTGCTGTCAAAAGGACCTGCAAACTTCCATGAGTGGCCAGACATGAGCGTGCCTTATTTCGCTTGTGTGAAGAACCCCACTGAGAAAGTGTGTCACTCTCCTCACACATGCAACAGGCCTAAAATCTTAAATTTAAGCATTGTCCAAAGCAAAAACAAAACAGGTCTGAAAGTGAATGGATAAATACAAAGTAAAAGACTCCTTGTTAAAATGTCTACATCTGAAGCAAAAATAAGAATAATAATAATAAAAAATTGAAGGAACTTCTCTAATTTTCTTTTTCTTTTTCTTTCCAGGGAAAACTGAACAAATGGGCAAAATGGTCTCTTCTGCTTGGTGTCCTCCAGAATCCAAGTCCAAGATACAAGAACCCAAAAGAAGTTATTCCAGGAACTATTCCCTACATTAAAAGGCATGTTTCTCCAGAATTCCATAAAAAGTGTATGTTGGGTATCTTGTGGGTGCAAGTTAATTTGAAGTTGCTGGTATGAGTTTCCTACAAGCTATAGACACAGTAGAGGGTGGAAGAGAGAGAGACCCCCTCTACAAGAATTCGGTTTGACGCCTGGTTCTCTGATTATGCGCATCTTCTTGGAAGTGCTTTTATGGTAAATGACTGAACGCGGGAGGTAATTGAGCACATAACTGGTGGCCTTACCGGTTGTTTGAAATGCGCTTTAGAAGTAGTTAATGCGGAGAATCGCTTGTTCACATAGTCAAAATGAGCTTTAACAGCCACAGCAAAATAAAACTTGCTATTTAACGCGCATTCAATAATGCGCATAATCGGAGAGATAAAGCGCCTCAACTCCCAATTTGCGCTCTGCTCTTGTAGAGGTAAAAATTTTAATGAGACTTCAAAGAGCTTTAAATGTCTCGTGTAGAGGCAGCCAGAGAGAGAGAAGAGAAGGGCGTGCTCCCTTCTCTCTGTCCTCAGTGCAACAGGACTTCTGCACCCTTCTTTGAAGCCCACTCAACCGACCACCCCACCTGCCCATTGATGAAGGGGGAGCTAGCTTTGAAAGCCCACAAATGAGGACACACAGGGAGGCGCAGCGGTTTGGCTCAGCCTTCATTTCAATTGTGTTTTTCTTAATTTTGATGTATAGTTTATGGTGCGTTTTAACCACGTTGTTACCCTGTTTGAGAATAATTTAGAGGAAACCAGGATAAAAATACATTGAAATAAATACACATGATTACCAAAAAAAAAAAAAGAGTTCACTTGGAAAAAAAAGTGTTTTGTGACTGCAGAAATGCGAAGGGTGCTTCAGTAGCTTGTTTTAGAAATGAGCAGTTGTTAAGATTTGCAATCCCTGCTGTCTCTCCCTCCTCCTGCTTCTTAGCCACCCGCTCCCCCGTGCCTCTGGAGTTATGACAGGCCTCAAAAGGTTCAAATGACTGTAATGGTAACTAAGAGCGGGAAAGTGGCAATTGTGTTCCTGCCAGCTGCATTCCTGCAGATGTTTCCTCACTTTGGCATTGGACTTCCTGCTCGGTTGTTGTAAGAGGGCAATGTTTGCCGTTCTCCATCTCTTTTGCCTTTGGTTGGTTCATTGCTACCCTGGAGAGCACGGAACTAACTGTACGACGAGCCCCAGAGCTGGAGGACGTCACAATTCCATTCCTCCTCTCGGTGGTGTTCGTGACATGAAGGTGGTTTTTGCCTCGGAGAGCAAAAACCAACTCCCCATCACAACAGTGCAAAGCAAAACAAGAGCTCTCCATTGTGGGGTGCCAGCTTCAGTGGGCACGAACACAGGAAGGCCAGAGGCGTTAGACCTTTGGTCCATCTAGCCTAGTCGTATCGCCAGTGCTGAATGGCAGCAACCGCTCTCCTGGGCTTCAGAGCTAAGGCTTTCCGGCCCATCTTGGAAGTGGACCTGGGGCCTTCGGTGTGCAACGCAAGGCCTCTCTGCCATGAGCCGTCATGGCCCTTCGGCCTCCATGAGATCCAGAACTGGATGCTCACCTTTCATAAAGTAGGCACATGTCTGGAGATGTTTTTACAGGTGATAAAACTACTTTGTAGATCACAAATCCTGGGCATGGGATTATGGGTAGGGTGCCCTCTAAATTGGGCACTCCTCTCTTTTAGACCTGTTGAGTGTGAGGAGGGGCGGGCTGTAGTTTCCCCAGCTGTGAACAGGATTGCTAGAAAGGTCAAATTATTTTGGACTTGTGCACCTTTTGCAAAACTAGATTTCCCCCTTTTTTATTATATAAATCTGTTTGTACTGTCTGTGTGTTTTATGTTTTTAAATTTGGCATACTGTATTTTTTATGTTTTTAACCTTTATAGACTACCCAGAGAGCTTTGGCTATGGGGCCGTATAGAAATAATAATAATAATAATTAATAATAATAATAATCATAGATGGAGAAAGAGCCCATGATCTGAAGCTATTTTCTTTCCTTTTTTAAACCACACTTTGAAGGAACGGCATTTGTACCTCCATTTGTAATTCACAGGAGTGATACAGTTATCTGTAGATTATTATCTCAAGGTCTTTGTTAACCGGCCATTCCCGCTCCTGAAAGGTGATGTCCAAATTTACTTGGGAGCCTGAAAACCCATTTAATGGAGCTATGAAATCAAATATCTTTGCACGTCAGAAGGTGTTATCTTTAGAAAAGGGGGACGGGGCAGCATTTGCTTCTGTCTGCTGGGAATGAAATCTTCATTCGTGATAGCTCTAAAAGAGAAAAGAAAAGAAAGATAATTGACAGATGATGTATGGTGTGAGTATCTGAGCATATGAATAGCCATCAAGAAGATGACAAAATGATGAAAGGGAAAGTTGTAGCAGAATATTTGCCAAGATTGGAACTGGTGCTAAGAAGTCATCTGACTCCGGAGAAGGTTGTTAGGGCGATTTAGCCAATCAGTGCCAAGCGGCGCTGGGCCAGTGGAGATTGATGGATGAGCAAGCATCAGAAATACAGTTGACATACCTAAAGAGTCAGTTATTGTTACCGAGTACACAACTATGTGCAGAGGGCAAGTAACACCTGGAGCGGCCTGATGCTGGGTCAGGTGGCTACAGGGGATGTCTAAAGCTAGATGAACACTGACATTCACTTGCAAATGCTGGTGATCGCGGCCACATGCTGTCAATGTCCCCAAACTCACAGGTACACCGGCATACTATGACAGAGGCATCAGCATGGGAAAAAATGGGGCCAGAGAATTGAGACACAATCCACATGTGTGGCAGCCTGGATGGAGTCAGGATATGAAAAATGGGAGGATGTGCCAGATGGCTGGGACTCCTGCAGAAACAAGGCCAGCTAATTGAGGACCTCCAAAACCAGGGCTAAATTCAGATGAGGAGAATTTCATGAGCATCCCGATAGGGAGACTGTTTGAACTGCAACCACATGGCAAGCCGTCCATGCGCTTCCAGTGCCCACATGGATCAGATGGTCTTCTCCAGGCCTGCTGCCCGAGCAGACATCTAAAACTGTCTGCAGCATGCTGTGTGCAGCAGTTTTTTAAAAGGGCTGGCTCACCCTCAAGATGCCCTCCCCTCCCCACCCCACCGCCACCGCCACCATGTCCACACTCTCCCACATAAACAATGCTGATAGAGCTGGAAAGCCGGCTGAGCTCTGAGTTAGATTTACCAGTCCCTTCGTGTTAATTAGCGCAACTGCTTTGCTGCCGCTTCAAAATTCATGAGGATGTGCAGCTTATGAACTAGTAAATTAAGCTTAAAAGAATGTGCGTCCCTCTGCATTTTATGGGCTCCTCGATCTTCTTTTGCTCAGAATCTTAATTAGAATGGGGACTTCTAAGTAGGCCGGTGGTGGCAGAGTCGTTCGACACGCGACGGGGCAGCTGTAAATCCACCTCTGCTCTCGAGACAATGCACTATGAGTCACAGTTCCTAATGACGGCCAGAAGAGCAGCTGCGGCTGCTGTAATTGTCGGTGCCTTGTTGAGTCTTATTTATTTATTTATTTATTTATTACATTTGTATACCGCCCCATAGCCGAAGCTCTCTGGGCGGTTTACATAGGATTAAAAACAATTAAAAACAATATACAAAAATTAAAACAGCAAAAACATACAACATACACACAATCTGTACATTTAAAAACCAGGTCTTGCTATACCTGAGAACATCAGCTTGGCAAGGGGGGATGGCTTGCCAATGGAAACAGAAATGAGAAGAACCCCCATCTCAAGGTTCCATGGATTCCCCAATGCAGCCTTGTCCAAGCTGTTGCCCTCCAGATGTGTTGGATTGAAACTCCCATAATTCCCACCCAGCATTCAAATGCAATAATGCAGCAGGAGATGATTGGAGATGATTGGTAACCCGGGCCCATCGGGACATCTAGACTGGGTGTGACAGGGCCTCTGAGGAACCTCTTGGCCTAAGGCCTGTGTCCTGCTTGTGGGTTCCTGGTCAGCGGTTGTTTGGCCACCGTGTGAAGAGAGTGCTGGACTAGATGGACCCTTGGTCTGATCCAGCATCAGGGCACTTCTGATGTTCTTAACAAACTCATGAGCTACCAGGGACAGTGTGTTCTCCAGCTTCAGGATCCTTTATAGATGATGGGAATGGGTCTTTACAACATTGGCCCTTTGGATTGGCCCTCCTGGTTTGGCCAGTAGAAGCTGGCCTCCTGCCCTTTCCTTGCCTGGTCAGCAGAGTGGCATACTATGCCAGCTGCACTGGAGGTTCCAACTTTTTTCAAACACCCTCTGGGACTTCAGTTTGGACGTTGCTGCCCAAAGCACTGCCCTCACCAAACACTGGGAGTTTCATGCCCCTGTCAAAGTAGGGAGGATGTGTAACTCAGCAAAGCCTGATCTCATCTAGGTTCACCACATTCCACCTTGAAGCTCATTCCAAGTCCATATTGGATTGCGAGTGCTGGGGGAGGCGTGCATGGAATTTTGTGTGCATTTTCATGCACATTTCCCCAAACGTATGCACCAATTCTGCATATTTTTGAAACGCATGCATTTTTCTTCCATTGAATAACATGTGTTTATGCACTTTTTCAAATGTGAACATTTTTCATGCACAGTTTTGAAATAAATGTATTTTGGGATGCACAAACCACATCACAAGCTCGGAAATGTGCAGACCTCAAACCACAGACTGTGCGCAGGTCTGCGTTCAGTTCCAGGAGGTGCAAATTGGATAAATTCAGGGGAGGGAGGAGGGAGGAGGGATGACTGAACTGAATTTCTCAGCCATCCCTGTGTCAAGGTCTAGAAACAAGCATGTGCAGTGGCATGGTCAAAGTAGCCCAATTTGTCTCGGTGAGCCACTGAGCATGAGCATCTTGCCATGCAGCAACTGTCACAGTTTGGAGCACATGGGAGTTTAGTGAGTGGCCAAAGTGTGGTTGTTAAGATGGCCAGGGCTTCAAGACTTTCCATTTTTCTAAGGTTCACTTTGGACATGATCTATCCCTCAAACAGACGTTGAGGGAGGGACATTCTTGGCCTGGCCATTCGCAATAGTTCTCTTTCCCTCACTAATGTTTAAAAAACAGCACTTGTGTCACAAGCATACTCATTTCCCTTAGGTTCTCTTGCCCTTCTGGACTTGCTGGCACTGACCTTAATAGCAGTAGAGTGAGTGTGGCGCAGTGCTTAGATGGTTGCGACTGTGGAGACCCGGGTTCTAGTCCCCACTCAGCCATGAAGCTCACTAAGTGACTTTGGGCTGGCACAGACTTTCAGCTAACTTACCTCATAGAGTTGTTCTGAGGATAAAATGAAGAACAGGAGGACCCCATAAGATGCCTTGGGCTGTTTGGAGTAGGGCTGTGCACAGACATCCTGATTTGCTTTGGATCCCAATTCGGAGGATCCGAATTGGACCCAATTTGCTTCAAACTGATTCGGATCTGTTTCAATTCGGATCTGTTACAAAGCCCTCCGAATCACCCTGATTCGCCTCAGATTTGAGATTCGGATCCGAAGCGACGCACATCCCTAGTTTGGAGGAAAAGGTGGGATATTATTGTTACAAATCAATCAATGGTAGACTTTCAGAGGAAACGCGATGATTCCACCGATGTTTACCCACAGCCCCCTCTTCCCCTTTCCTTAGCATCAAAGGTGTTGATTGCCAAGTAAACAAGTATGTCTGAGATGGCGCTGAGGAGTTCATGGCTGCTGATGTCGCACATGCAGGGCAGAGCCATGTGGCATCTTCACGCCGTCCCGAAGGGAAGATGTCATTGGAAGTTTCTCTTCATGCTGAAAAGTTGCAGATCCCCTTCACCATCGTCCCTTTTCTCTCCCTACCTCTTAGCTTTCCAATAACCACCGTCCTTCCCACTTTGGCAAACCCATTATGGAGGAAAAGGCGGACAGACTGACAGACTCACAGCGGGTGGGACGTTATTAGAGAAGGTACGGAACTGAGGAGGTGAAATCATGTAATGGCTACCTCCCACGTTAAAGTGCAAAACAGTCCCACAGGAGGCTGGGTGGGAAGGGAAAAGGGCACATCCTGGCTCACATCCTGCATAATTACTGGGAGGGGGTGTTGCAGTCAGATTGCTCTGAATTAGATGGGTAGACAAAACAAGATGAGATCATCTTTTGCCTCCACATGATGGATTCAACTCGAACACGGCAAGAAACCCAACAGCTTGTAAACACCGAGTGCTAATTTAGCACCGATAATTGTGCAATGTGTGAAACTGAAATATAGACACAAATAACATGAAAACTCTCTCCCTCCCTCCCTCCCTCCCTTCCTCCCCTTCCCACTTCTGACCTTTCAATGATGAGGAAAAGCTTTCCCCCCATTCTCTGAAATCAAAACACACTGTGCGGTCAGGAGAACAGCTATTCTGGGAGTACAAAATCGCTTTGAAAGCGGGGGGGGGGGGGTGATGGGAGGTAGGGAATGGGGATCCAAACAAGATGTGTAATGTTTCCAGATTATAGAAAAGCACAAAGGTCAACGATTGCGGAGTGTATTTCCCACTCAGGGACCATGGAGGAAGCATTGCTGAGCAGCTCAGCATCTTGGTTGACAACACCTTGCCCTCCCCCCAAAAAATAAGCTAATCTTATGGTTGTGCAAAAGAGCATCCTTTCTCCTCCTTCAACAGCTTAATTATCATTCTAGGTGCTGATGGCAGCAGGCTTTATGACTTCAGCATAAACGGAGCTTTTGAGCGAACGGCTCCCTGAGCAGCCAGCAGTGTGCTAAGAGCCAGCAAAGGTGAGCCAGTGAGATGGATGCAGCTTCCCTCAGATAGACGGGGCTCTCCGGCAATCTTATAGATTAGATTGCTGCAACTCAGGCACCCGGCAAAGGAATTTGGAGCAGTGTGACAGAAACAAAGTCATAAATGTGATCAGTCCTGGATGAGGCTGGTCTCTCAGGGGTGTAGACAACACTCAAAGCCCATTTAGGAGCAGCCCCAAAGCCTATTATGCCGAGGAGGGAGTGGGGGTCACTTGCCTTGATTTTGTAAACTGTGGCTGGGTTGGTGCTGCAGGAAACCAAAACAGAGGAGGACGACCAAAGAAGGAGGAGGAGCACCGCAGGAAGGAACTGGCAGAAAAGGAGACCACGTGGGAGAGCTTGAACGCCAAGGGCTTTTCTACATGTATCGTGCACTCATCCTTCCCTATTCATGGGTACAGGTTCTTTAGATGTAGTCATAACCCTCAAGTTTGGCCTGTGTCTAGTGAGCACTTTCTGTGAGGTTTTTTTTAGAGCAGGGAAAGTGCACCATTTAATTGTGAAAACAAAAGAAAGTGCAATTTCCTCTTGTGTATTTGTGCTATTCTGCTATAGCACTGTGCCACCTAGAGGTTATGTATTGGAGAAGCAGGAAAGGAAACGCTCCTCCTGTAGTGCCCATATCCCAATTCTGTGCTGAAAGTGGGTACAGTGGATTAACAACCCATTAAAAGCCTTGTGTAGAAAAGCTCCAAGAGCCCACTCCACGGCATGGGAGGGACCTAACTGACATAATGGCTGGAATCCCAAGAGACTTGTGGGTGCCTTGCAAAACCTTTGGTGTGCCTGTTGAGTCTTCTCTCACGGCTTCCTTCTCTGAACACCATTCTAAGGAGCACAGAAAGCTGCCTTATATTGAGTCAGACCATCAGTCCATCTAGCCCAGTATTGTCCACACTGAGTGGCAGCAGCTCTCCAGGGTTCGTGGGACTTTTTGCATGCAAAGCAGCTCTCCCCTATGGGAAGTTCCTCATTCTCCATTCCCTCTCCAGACTTCTGGGAAAGGAGGACAGGATGCTTCAAGCAGCAAGGGGCCCTTCCAAAGCCCATGTGTCTGTGCCGAAGCTCTCTGTGGAGCCCTTTGATTCCCACCTGATGGGAAGCTTTCCAGTGCACAATATCCATTCAGGCAGGGCCCAGCTAGGTTGGGGCCCCTAGGTGCCTTTTCTAACCCTGATCTGGCAGGGGGCAAAGTACTCCAGAGCATCCTGGGCATTCTCTGTTTGTATCTCTCGCCAACCACACGTGATGTGTCCCCTTACCTGGGGAACACCTAGGCCAACTAATCCCAGGATCCCCGAAACACGAGATCTTCTGTATGCAAGGCTATCAAAACTCTGTGCAGCTGAAGCATAGTTGGGAAGGAAGGAAGGAATCTATCTTTGACTGCAGCATGGAATCCCACTTCACTGGCAGCTCTCTCAACAGCCTGCATCTTGCCTTCCATCTCAGTGATTTGTGCTTCAATCACAGGCGCTTGGAAGAGCCACAGTGATTAGAAATCAGGAGGAAGCAAACTGGATAGCCAACTGAAGAGTCCGTGGCTAATCCCACCGACAGCTGCCGATATTGGAAATTTGTGTTGTTATTGTTGAAGCCAAAATAAACACCCATTTTTTTAAGATGAAGTTTTGCATGATCTCTTTTTCCGTTCCACCTCGACAACTTAAGGGCTGTGATCTGGACTCCCAGCCCAGCTTCACAGGACTTTAAAGGTCAGAAATGACAGGCAGCATCATTGTTTTTGACCTCTCAGATGCTGCAGACTCATTGGCTCAATTCAGACGATACAATAAACAACTGGTGTGGGGAAAACAATCGTCAGTTGTTTTGACTATTGTGTCATCCGAATGCTGCCATAGTCAACTCAGCACTGATCCTAATCCACACCACAGTTGATTATTTATTACCATGTTGTGTGGGGAGTACCCCCTAGTTGAACAACTGTAAAGTTGATTATTACCCCCACCATTGATGATCGTGTCGTCCGAATTGAGCCACTGACTCCCCTCCACTTACTAGTAGGGATGTGCACTGGATCGGACCCGATCCACGATCCGAGTCCGGTCCAGTGGGAAATCGGATAAATTATCCGATTTCCGATCCCGCAGCTGGATCGGCCGATCCAATCCGAACCGGTCCGAAAAGGCTCCGAACCGGTTCGGCGAATCGGCGGATTGGCGGGCGCCCACTGGCGCCCACCGCCGCTTCCATTGGCGGGCGCCAGCGGGCGTCCGCCGATGAAAGTGGACAGCGGGGGGGGGAGGAGGGGGGCGCTTACCTTCTCGGCCCGTCCGCTCCCGTCCGGCACTAGCAGCTACTACCAGCAGGCTCCGCGGCCTGCTCCAGGGTGGCGCGCCGGGTGATGTCATCACCCGGCGCGCTACTCTAGAGCAGGCCGTGGAGCCCGCTGGTAGTAGCCGCCGGCGCCGGACGGGAGCGGACGGGCCGAGAAGGTAAGCAGGGAGTGCGTGGAGGGGAGGAGGGGGCGCGCAGAGGGGGGAGGGGGGCCCTTACCTTCCCGGCCCGGCTGCTCCCGTCCGGCGCCGGCGACTACAACTACCAGCAGGCTCCGCGGCCTGCTCTAGGGTGGCGCGCCGGGTGATATCATCACCCGGCGCGCTACTCTAGAGCAGGCCGCGGAGCCTGCTGGTAGTAGCCGCCGGCCCCGGACGGGAGCGGACGGGCCGAGAAGGTAAGCAGGGGGTGCGTGGAGGGGAGGAGGGGGCGCGCGGAGGGGGAGGGGGGCCCTTACCTTCCCGGCCCGGCCGCTCCCGTCCGGCGCCAGCGACTACAACTGCCAGCAGGCTCCGCGGCCTGCTCTAGGGTGGCGCGCCGGGTGATGTCATCACCCGGCGCGCTACTCTAGAGCAGGCCGCGGAGCCCGCTGGTAGTAGCCGCCGGCCCCGGACAGGAGCGGACGGGCCGAGAAGGTAAGCAGGGGGTGCGTGGAGGGGAGGAGGGGGCGCGCGGAGGGGGGGAGGGGGGCCCTTACCTTCCCGGCCCGGCCGCTCCCGTCCGGCGCCGGCGACTACAACTACCAGCAGGCTCCACGGCCTGCTCTAGGGTGGCGCGCCGGGTGATGTCATCACCCGGCATGCTACTCTAGAGCAGGCCGCGGAGCCCGCTGGTAGTAGCCGCCAGCCCCGGACGGGAGCGGACGGGCCGAGAAGGTAAGCAGGGGGTGCGTGGAGGGGAGGAGGGGGCGCGCGGAGGGGGGGAGGGGGCCCTTACCTTGCCGGCCCGGCCGCTCCCGTCCGGCGCCGGCGACTACTACCAGCAGGCTCCGCGGCCTACTCCAGGGTGGCGCGCCGGGTGATGTCATCACCCGGCGCGCTACTCGAGAGTAGGCCGCGGAGCCCACTGGTAGTAGCCGTCGGCGCCGGACGGGAGCGGACGGGCCGAGAAGGTAAGCAGTGGCGGGGAAGGGGGCTTACCCCCCCCCCGGAGCCGTCCGCTTCTATCCGCTGGCGCCCGCGGGCACCAGCGGATGGAAGCGGATGGCCCCAGGGGGGGTAGGGAGCGCGGGGGAGGGGGCTTACCTGCCGGGGCCGTCCACAGCGGACGGCCCCGGGGGGGGAGGGAGTTACGCCCCCCCTCACCCACCCGCCGCCATTTTTTCCTCATAGACTTGCATTGCAATGCAAGTCTATGGGGAAAAAAATGGCGGCCGATCCAAAAATTTACGATTTTTGGGTCGGGATCGGACTCGATCCGGTCCGGGGAGCCTCCGATTTTGTCCGAACCGGTCCGTGACAAAATTGGAGGTCCCGATCCGGGTCCCGATCCGATCCGGGGGGTCCGTGCACACCCCTACTTACTAGACCATCAAGGCTGCTTTTGTGTCCAGATAAAGCAAATAATAATAATAATAATAATAATAATAATAATAATAATTCATTTCTTCCCCGCCTCTCCATCTGGATCAAGGCAGGGAACAACAATATGATAAAATACATAAAACTGATTAAAACATGGCACATATTATTAAAACTGCATTAAAACATCCTAAAAACATCCTTAAAACATTCTAAAATTCCACTGGATATGCCTGCCGGAAGAGGACAGTCTTTATGGCTTTCTTAAATTCTAAAAGACTGTTAAGTTGATGAACCTCCTCCAGCAGGTCATTCCACAGTCTGGGAGCGGCAGAAGAGAAGGTCCTCTGGGTAACGGTTGTCAGCCTAGTCTTGGCCGATCGCAGTAAGTTCTTCCCAGAGGACCTGAGCGTGCGGGGCGGATTGTATGGGAGAAGGTGATCCCACAGGTAACTTGGACCCAAACCATATAGGGCTTTAAAGGTAATAACCAACACTTTATACTTCGCACTTTACAGAGAACATCTCATCTGGGTTTGCAGAACCAAACCCTGCATCTTGGGCAGCCAACCCACGCCTGCTGTTTGATGCTGTGATCTGTTTGAAACCTTACACAGGATGCTTTACATTTTATTTGTATGTACGTTGCTTTGC
This sequence comes from Anniella stebbinsi, assembly GCA_029215795.1. Lineage (NCBI taxonomy): Eukaryota > Metazoa > Chordata > Lepidosauria > Squamata > Anniellidae > Anniella > Anniella stebbinsi. The sequence continues at coordinate 371,660,141 of JARDYH010000001.1, forward strand.
ACACCCTGAGAAGTTATGTGTAGAACTAGTGAATTGGCCAAAGCTTAGAGGTTCTCTTGAGGGACAATCGCATATGGTCTAAAACACAGGATTAGGTGGCTCAAGCCCTTCTCTTTCCTAGGCCATCACCTGGGCACAATCACTGGGGGGGAGTACAAATGTTAACATATGCCCCCTCCCTCAATTCCACCCCATGCTGTGATCTCGTGAGACCTGAAAGAAAGGTTTCTGTCTTAATTCCGAAATCACATGCGCCACATTAATGAAATTACCTCGTGGTCCACATTGGGGCTTTGACTCATGCTCCAGCCGTCTCCCCCTACCTAACCCCTATTATACTTTTGGGGTTTAATATATCATCCCAGCCCAAAGAAGAGTCCTATGAACCTTTCTATTTTGTCACTTCTTCGTTAGTCCTTATGAAGGTATTCTTCTGTTTTGTTTGTTCTAATCGACTGATGCAGCTGCAAACATGGTATAAACAGACTAATTGGAGGTTTCCTTGCACTTTCGTTTCTGTTCAAATGTATTTTTTTTGTTTTTATTCTGTTTTTATTATTTTATTCAATTTGTCCACTGCACTGAAATTTCTAAATGGGGAGCGGTATATAAATATTGTGAATAAATAAAAAATAATAATAATAAATTCCTGGCCTTTTTCATTGAAAAAAGAATAAATTATCTGCACTTATAGCCAGGCATGTCGTTATGGAGTGTGTACTAATTATTTTGATGCTTTGCCCCTCCTACCAGCTTTCCCTCCCTTCTGCCCATGCACAAAGATACATAGGACTGGTTGTTCTTGAGAAGCTCGTCCCTGAAGGAAGCACAGCTTTCCCTGACTCTCAAGCGACCAGTCCCAGTTGAGTACACGCAACAGTGTTTGAGCAGAACATCCAGCACCTCAGAGCTCACAATGTGGATTGTTCTGCTCCCATGCCACTTCTCTGATTGGCTACAGCTAGGGTGACCAGATAAAATCCAGGTTAGGGCTCATGTAACTTTAACAGTTGTAGAGGAAAGGGAATTTCAGCCAGTGTCATTTGTATGCAATTAGTTCCTGGTGATATTCCCTCTTCATCAAAACAGTTAAAGTTGCAGGGGCCCTGCCTTCTTTTGTATATGGGCACTCTAGTATAGTGCCTGCACCTTTAACAGTTGTGATGAAGAGGGAATTTCACCAGGAATTAATTGCATACAAATGACACTGGCTGAAATTCCCTTTTCTCTACAACTGTTAAAGATATATGAGCCCTGACCTGGATTTTATCTGGTCAGCCTACTACAGCAGATTTCACAAGATCTTGACTACAGGTAAACCGCAGCAGGGAAATAGGTCTCCATAAATATCCTCAATTTGGTCTCATTTCCACCCTCATGTTAAGGGAGTTGGCAGCCTGGGTAGGGGTGCCATGGATCTCTTTCTTATATAATATTGAATCAGCACTTCTCAAAGGGATGTAAATGCTTACAGCTGCCATGCTGAGACCATTTCAGCATGGCAGCCATATGTGTCATCATCAGATCCACATGGGAAACTGCAGATGTTTTAAACTGGCTGCTCATGCAGGCAAGGAGATGACCATGTGACCAGCATGGACAGTGGAAGCACACAGGTGAATAGGAACATCTTATGTTCTTAACTTAACAAGAGCCCTGAGGCTGGATCAGACCAAAGATCCATCTAGTCCAGCACTCTGTTCACACAGTGGCCAACCAGCCATTGACCAGGGACCCATAAGCAGGACATGGTGCAACAACACCCTCCCACCCATGTTCCCCAGCAACTGGTGCACACAGGCTTACTGCCTTGAATACTGGGTGTAGCACATAGCCATCAGGGCTAGTAGTCACTGATAGCCTTCTTCTCTTCCAGGAATTTATCTAACCCCCTTATAAAACCACCCAAATTGGTGACTATCACTATATCTTATAGTCATGACTTCCACAGTTTCACTATGTACTATGTGAAGAAGTCCCTCCTTTTATCTATCCTGAATCTCCCAGCAATCAGCTTCATGGGACAAGGACCCCACTGGGTTCTAGTATAGGGTGACCAGATAAAATCCAGGTCAGGGCTCATGTAACTTTAACAGTTGTAGAGAAAAGGGAATTTCAGCCAGTGTCATTTGTATGCAATTAGTTCCTGGTGAAATTCCCTCTTCATCACAACAGTTAAAGTTGCAGGCACTATACTAGAGTGACCATATACAAAAGAAGGCAGGGCCCCTGCACATTCCCTATCCACATTCTCCACACCATGCAAAATTGTGTACACCTATATCATGCACCCCATTAGGCTCCTTCCCCCCTAAGATAGATGGATGGCTTGCCATGTGCATAAAGCATTGTCCCATGCACACAACTAACACAAAACCCTCCATAAAAACACAAAACCCTTCAAAGGCTTGGGAAAAATCTGAGCACTTATATACCAGTAGCTCCTGATTTAGAAGTTGCAGCTGGGTTTGCTTCTTCATTGGCTACAGCTGGGTTTTCCTCCTCATGAGTAGGCCCTTGCTCCAGAGTAGCCCATTTCTCCTGTGTGAACCTTGGGTGAAAAGGGTGTTCTAGGAACCAGGTGGCTGCCCCAACAGTGACTCTGGTCTGACATGTGGGACAGAGAGGAGAGTCAAGAAACTCAGCAGACTCGGGATGGGGTCAGAGGGGTTCTTGAGATATCAGGTTAGGCTTCCCTGCCATGGGGCTCCCCGTGTCTTCTGTGGGATCAAAGTTTGCTGAGGCATTGCAATTCTCCTCCTGCGTGGTCTCCCCTAGACCTGGATCGGCCAGGAACCTGACAGGCTGCTGCCATGTGGGATCATTTGTAGCATCGTGGTAAACAGGCCAAGTTCCTGTCAGTCAAAGGGGCATGGGGGAGGGGTCATGCACTGCTGCCAGCATTCCAAACTGCCACCCCTCCCCCACTTCCCCAGATGTACCCTGAGGAGGAGGAGGAGGAAAGAGTTGAAGGTGTGGCTCCCATACTTAGACGCATGGGAAATCTAGCCCAGGACTGTGGGAGATACATTTCCTGGCATGCATGATGTTCCAATGCATGTTCCTGAGAGCATACAATCCTAGAATGGTAGAGCTGGAAGGGGCCTCTAAGGCCGTCGAGTTCAACCTCCTGCTCAATGCAGGGATCCACCTCAAAGCACACAGTCAGCTGGGAAGCCTCTTGCCCAAGTCCCCTAACCACTGTTCATCGGGGCAAGTGGGGTCATCTGGCAGTGGGGAGAACTGGCAGGCAGGAGAGCCAGATGAGGCAGAATCAAGCTCCTTCCCAGTTGAGCCTGCAGGTTGGAGGGGTCTGGAGGAGACACCTTTCCCAGTGCTATCCCTCGCTTTGTTTTTCTTCATGCACACACGCCTTTCAATGTAGCAGCCCAAGCAAGGTCTCCCAGCGTGTCCTGGAATATTTGCTTGAAAACACCGGATGTAAAGGGTTGTGTTTTTTTAAAGGCTTCTGCCACCTTCTCGCTAGGCACAAAAAACATTGCCCTGGTCCCCAGTAATGGCTCAGCCGCTTCCAAGCATATAAGAACGAGCTGTAATCACACACTTTCCGCTGCTCCTCTCAGCCCCGCTGATGGCCAATTTATCCTCAGCTGCGTATTTACAAGCCCGTTGGCTGCATTGAAATTCCACACCAGGGCTGATGCTACATCACCTCGGAGTGCTATAGAATTTAATTGAACCAGAACAAGGAAGCTCTGATGAATGGGGCTTGCTGGCAAGGAGTGGAAGGCACACGGGGCCAGAATTTCAATCGCGGACTTCAAGGATTTCAAGCGCACAGAGGAGAGCTGCAGGACTGAGGCGCCGTATGTCCTCAGCGCCATTATTTATCCCAAACGTTGAGAGAAAAGCCACAGTCATTTCTAATGAGATGTATATATTTACTGGCCCCTTCCTGACTTCAAGCACCCTAGACTCTTTGATGTGTCCCTCGGCTTAATCTGAGCAGGCGTGCCGATCTGTGTGTACAGGAGAAAAACAGAGTATCAAAAGCTGCGCTGACTTAACCACTCCAAAAAGACCAGGGTGGCCATTTACGTGTTGCTGAAAAAGAGGAAATGCATCACCCAATAAGAGGACAACAGAGAGTACAGATTTATATCAACTGTGCAAATTCTCCTTTATGTGTGTATAGATGTAAATAATGGAGACATTGTCACTATAATTTAAATCAGGGGCAGGCAAATGCTGCCCTCCGGACTGGATGCGTACCCGGGCTTTCTGCAAAAATCAATCAATAAAAATGGCACTCAAGGTGGCTTACAGTCATAGATGATTTTTTTTTAAAAAAAAAGATTGAAACAATAATAAAGAAAATACATTAAAAATACAATTAAAAATGCAACAATAACAAAATGAAGACAGAACCCAGCCCAACAGACATCCAAAGCCTGCTTGAATAAGATACATCTTCTCCATCTGCACTCTCTCTTTAGCAAGGGGATTGCCTTCCAGGACCCCCTTGATGCCCAACTGCAGCCAGGCAGCTCAGGCGTGGAAACAGCTCTTCAAACTGAAATGCTCCAAAGAGCTGTGAAATGTTGTGTTGTGTTTGTTTGTTTTTAAGCACTCAGCCCAGGAAAGTAAAAAGTTCAACTGAGTTGTGTAAGGATAAGGATGCTGCCATAGTGGTCAAAAACGTATTAGATTCGTCGACTTCTCTCCCATTTAAGTTCAACAGTTGTGCTTATCATTTGTATAGCGATTTCCACCTGCATTATATTGTTACAGTTCTTAAAACAGCCCTGAGGTGGACTGCCGTTATTCTTCTTTAGGGTGACCATATTTGGGAAACCAAAAAAGAGGACACCCAGTGGTGGCGGTGGGGAGGGGGGATGATGCACTTTTCAGAAGCCCCGGAAAGTGTGTCGTTCCTGCCCCTCCCCATTCCTCCAATTGGGGCCTTTTCTTTAATGTCCAGCAATGACACGGTTTCCCCTTTAAGGCCCTGATTGGAGCAGGGGGAAGGGGGAATGACAGCTGTAAAGGGGATAGCATGTAATGTCAGAACATTATAGAAAATTACAAAAAAATCTGCCCTGATACCCAGGATAGAACAAAAACCTGGACAAATCCGGGGAAATCCTGGCAGTTGGTCATCCTATTGCTATCTTGCTGATGAGAGGGCTGAGACAGAAAAAGACTTTCCACCTGGCATATGTTTGTGGCAGAGGATTCAAACTGGAGACTTCCTCATTCACAGCTCAGCCTCTTAGCCACTGTGCATCATCATCTCTATTTTTGCATCCCTGTTTTTCACTATTCATTTCTGTGCTGACCATCAGTGTGAATACTTCCAGGCCACCTTGCAGATATAACATGGACATCGGTGGGAAAAACCCTCAGAGGCTCAAGGATATTGTCAAGATTTTCCCTCCTGTTTAATTGGATTGTTCAGAGTAGGGCGAGGGAAGACATCTGTTTGGTTCACAATTTAATACTTACCAGCCGCCTTTACTGTACAATTCTCAAACTCAGATGCAAACTGGAACACATAACCTTCAGTAATTGCCCTTCTTTGAATTTTGCCATGCAATTCTCTAAGAGAGAAAAACGTGTACAAAACTGCATCGATTAGGAAATGTTATATACAAAAAAAGGTGTGTATTGGGGAAAATGTGTCAGGAATGGGAGAGGGCTTTCTCTGTGGTGGCACCCTGGCTGTGGAATGCCCTCCCCATGGAGGCCCGACTGGCGCCGGCAGTGGCTTCGTTTCGGCGGCAGGTTCAGACATGGCTTTTTAACAAAGCCTTTGAGAGCTAAATCCACCAGCCTGCACACTGTCTCATTTTAATTGGATTTTAATGTTTTAAAGTGTTGTATTTGTTTTAATAGATTAATGGTTTAATTTGTTTTAGATTTGTATATTTATTCTATTTTATATGTATGATTTTATCTGTATGCTGCCCCGAGCTGCTTGTGATATAGGGCAGGATATAAATGCTTTCATAAACAATAATAACATTAATAAATTTGTCCAACCTTTCATGCATATGAAAATGAGCTCCAAAATGTGTATGCATTTTCATGTGGACTTTTAAAGTAAATGTTTGCGAACTGGTGCGGAAACAGGACAGCGTGAACTTGCGCTTGGAAAAATAACTGAATGCCAGGCCATGAGCCTCCCCGAAAGGCCTTTGCTGTATTGTGAGTCCCGGGGCGGGAGCCGTATCTCCCCTCCCCCCTGCCCCCTGTTTTTACCTGCTGGCCGCGAAGCCCGCTCGCAGTAGCGGCCAGCAGCAGACGGGTGCGGACGGCCAGGAAAGGTAAACGCGCCGCACGCACCCCCTCCCTCCTGCTTACCTTTCCTGGCCGTCTGCTCCTGCCCGCTGCCCCCTGCCCCCGTTGTCCACTTCCATCGGCCGGCGCCCGCTGGCGCCGGCCGCTGGAAGCGGACAGCCCCGCTAGGGAAGCCCCCCCCCCGCTGTCCGCTTCCATCGGCAGGCGCCCGCTGGCGCCCACCAATGGAAGTGGCGGTGTGCACCTGCTGATCCGCTGATCCATCGAACTGGATCGGAACCTTTCCGGATCGGATTGGATCGGCTGATCCAGCAGTGAGATCGGAAATCGGATAATTTATCCGATTTCCCCCTGGATCGGATTCAGATCGTGGATCGGATCCGATCCAGTGCACATCCCTAATTCTATGTACATCACGGATGGACAAAATATGTCCTGCGGGCTGCAAGTAGCCCTCAATGGCTTCCCCATGCCACCCATAGATGCCCTGGTCATCCCACACCCCAAATTCCCCTCTCCTATTTTAATCTTTTTTTCCTGTTTCTTTCTTTTTCCTTTTGAGGGCCCTAAATTGACTGTATTCTAGGCTCCCAATTGCTACGGTTTCTTCCTGAAGAATAACATTATTGAGAGGGAAACCGCAGCATATGGAGGGCTAGAACATCTTTTGCCACTCTCTAGCCAACTGTATTCTGTGGTTTCTCTCAAGGAGAGGAGCGCTTGCTGCTCTAGTCCATGGAGCTCTGTGGCTTTACTCTCAGTACTGTTGTTCTTCAGAGAGTGACCCCAGGGTTTGGCAGGTTAGAGTAGCCACCTCTTCTCTCCTAACAGGGAAGAGGGAAACCTTCCCTGCTCAGAAAATGGAGGTTTAAGATCTCATTGTCCTCTGAACGTGACACAGAAAGAGAGAATGGGGAGGAATGTTGTGTGTATGTGTGTGTGCTTGGGGAGGCTTTAACCTCTCCCCGTTTCTTTTGGTGTCTGCTCACCACCCAACACCTCATGCAGACCCCCTCCAATCCATGCAAGTTGCCCAGTTCTTCCATAAATGCATCTTTATGCCCACCCCTGCCTTAAATGCACAGGACGGGGCTCATCTTCTGCAAAGAACATGTAGACGTTGAGAGAGGGCAGGCACAGTCCCCTGCTGGATGCACACCTTGGTAGCCTTTCTCTCACCAGGCAAACATGTTTCAGGCTTGCTCCATCCTGAGGACAGGAGGAGATGCAGAAGGAGGACCTGAGTGCAATTCCAAGTGGACCTCCAGTTAAAAAGGACCTCAGGTCACGAGGCTGAGAAATATCTTCCAGAGCTGCAGCCAGTCTGAGGAGATAACACTGGGCTGCAAGCCTGATTGGGTAGAAGGCAGCTTCCTATGACAATGACTTCAAAGACATCGTAAGAAGTATGCAAGAAGAGCCCTGGTGGATCAGATCAAAGGCCTCTCTGTTCCAGCACTCTCTTCCTACATGGTTTTCTCATGAGGGAACTTGGCATGACAGAAAAGATATATGCTTCTCATATGAAAGATGTGCAGAGGGGCATCGAAGAATCCAAGCCTCTACACATACAGCGCATGCCCAAATGGTTGGCGAGAGGGCAGGCTGCAGTACATTCATGTGGAGGCATGGCTGCCACACGCCTATAGGCATCCAATTGTCTGAGCACATGGAGTGGGGTTGGAGGAGTGAAGTTGTGTGCTTCATAACTGAAGCAATGCGCATAGTTGTCAGAGGGGTGTCACATAAGCCCATTAAGAGTAGATCTACACTTTGAGGTTTGTTACGTTTAGAAAGGGTTACGAGCACTCATTCAGCACATGATGCTATAACTGTAACAATTTATAGCAGTGTTTAATTATAATGATCTAACAGTTTATGTTACTTTTTTGTTTTTGTTTTTATATATCGTTTTGAGTAGTGTGTCTTTTCTTCCCGTATCTGGGGAGGTGCTAGCTACCAGCTTGTATTCAATCATTCTAGTGTGGGCGGTGCTTTCATTTCAGCAAAGGAAAGGAAGTGAGGGTTAGGAGGAAATGGGTGTGGAAAAGACAGTACGAGGAAGAAACGAAACAGAAAAAGACTCATACAAGGGAACGCGAGAGCTAACAAAACAAATTAAAGTCGGGGAAAATGATCTATGGAAACGTAAGTATTACACAATGTGGCCTAACATGTTTTAAAACAGAGTACTTAAAAACGTTAAATAAAGCAATTTAAAACGTTTCAAGCGATTGTGTAGATTGGCTCTAAGTCTAGGGCGTACAATTACCTAGCTGCACCACCAGAGGCAGGCTTCCCCGCAAGTTAGTGGCAGCAGAGGGAATGTCTTGAAGAGAGGGCCATGGCCGTGGCACATAGTTTCAAAGATTAGACAAGAGGAGGGTTCTTATTTTAATCCTGCTTTTTTTCTGCTAAGGTCACACGAAGGGTGCACAAAATTAAAAGCACAGTAAAGCCATTAAAATACATTTGTGAAACAACTGTGCCATTTACAAAGCAGCAACTCCAGTGATCCATTTAGTAATTATTTTTTACACACTGTGTTTGAATAATTCAGAATCTCGTTTTCTGGGAGACTCTGAGATTTGATCCAGATGGGTATTTGAAAACATCTCTCATTTCTCATAGGAGTCCTTCAGGATATCCTAGATTTACCTGGGGATGCATCAAGGGGGAAATGTATCCACTTGGATTCTGTATGATATGCAAGATAAGGCAGAGTGCACAAGATGTATCAGAAGCCTCAGCCAAAGTTAACTCTGTAGAGGAAAATCCTGCATGTAGCTGATGTCCATCTCTATTTTGAAAGATCAAGCAGAATTAAGTATTCTTTCCCCCCTCACAGACACATCCTTCATTGTGAGAAAATGTTAGCTTAGGCAGGTTAGTTAGCAGCTGTAAACTGCTTTAAAAATGTCCTGCAACAAGCCCAGGATACCATCGGTTTCTGGAGGAGGGGGCATTTAAATGATGCTGTTCTTCTCAGTCATAGATGAATGGCAGCCGGTCTGGAGACCTGCAGGTAACTTTCGGTGTGGACAAGTTGCATCTTACTGGCATTTCCCTTGCACACCAATTGCCACACAGGAGACACAGAGAAACAAGAGGGCCAGAACCAAATTCTAAGGAGGATTGTCCCAGTGTGGCAAGCAAAGCAACACTGCACAAGGCCACCCACTGCCTGGAGCAGAAGCATGCACCACCCTCCTCCTCCTCCTCCTCCTCCTCCTCCTCCTCTTTCTCCACCTGACTGCAGCCACCTACCCTTCCTTCAATGCCTCCCTCTGAGGCTCCTTCCTCAGAGAGATACATTGGCAGAGAGGAGGCCCTGCAGAATGCCTGTGTTGTGGCAGCACAGGGGATAACTAGAGCCACCTCACCCACAGGACCCCTCGGAGTGAAATATTTGGGCCGGTTGGGCTCTGGCTGCACTGGCTGCTCTCTTGCTATGGCATTTGCTGTGGCATTTGCAGCAGCAGGGGAGTGGTTGGTGCAACTCTCCAGAGGGCCACCCTATCGTGCTTTGCCCTGAGAGGTGAAGCATAGGGCAGGTATGCCAGGAGAGTGGCCAGGGGGCTCTCTCCAGAACAGCGGCCCACCCTAGGCCTCACTCTATCCTCAAAGGTGAGACATAGGGCAGTGGGGGGGGGGCATGCATGATCTGCTGCCCTTCCAGATCTGCTGCCTGAGGTGGGGGATTCAGCCCACATCCTGGGGCGGCTGACCCGGAGAGTTTGCTCTTCCCAGCAAAGGAAGGATCTGGGCATGGAGGATTTCACTTTCCCATCCCGTGACACCCCCTCCCTCCCTCCCTCCCTCCCACACACCCACACTGACACACAGCTCAGTGTGAGAAGAAAGGAGGAGAAATAGCGCTGCTTTTTGCTAATGTTTCGTATTGTTTAAATTGATTTTACTGCATATGTTTCAGTAAGATGCTTTGAGAAGCCTCTGATTTTAAATGTCATAGATCGATGAGGTCATGAGTCCCCTTTTAGCCATCTCGTTTGCTTGATGCAGGGTTGCAGAACCTCTTTCAGTCCGAGGGCCGGATTCCATTTTGGAGAAGCTCTGGGTGGGGGGAGGGGGAGGGGCATTACAGTGGTGGGTGGGGCCAAAGGCAAAATACCAGCATACTGTAGCTGAAAGCTCTTGCTGCCAGTAGTTGAGCCTTAGGACAAGCAGGTGTCAACCTTTTAGAATGGGGAAAAACGCAGAAACGCTGAGAATCCACCTGGTGATTAGTAGTTAGTGCCCTCTGGGGAACCCCCAGAGGTGTGGTTGGGACCCCGGGAGGGCTGGATTGGGGCCCCATTCCTTAGCTTCCCCACTCCTCACTGAATGAATTGATACCTCCCTTCCAATGTAAAAACATCCTCCGTGTGGCTTACAGCGATCACACGGAAAAGAACAATAACATTTATCAACGTAATCAGCAGAGCAAAAGGAACAGTTCAAACAATTCCACAACCGATTGGAAAGCAAAAGGGAACGTGACGTGTTGGGCACACCAGGCAACCTTCCCTTGAGAGGACATCCCATGAAGCAGCCATTCTGGCTGGGGGCTGCTGGGACCTGTATTCTTACACACCTGGAGGTGCAATGGGTCGGGGAGGTTTGTCAGACATGGTGAGCCGAAATCAAGAAAGCGGGTTGGTTCGCCAGGTGTTCTGTCAGCTAGGCGTTGTCTTGGTTCCGCTTAGGCCAAGCTTCCTCCATCATCCAGCTCTATGATGCCGGGATAAAAATCCCTGGTCTACCTTGGAAGTTGTTGCAGAAATCACTGGGCCACTATCCTGTCTGAAGCACGTTGAACATTTCAAAGTGAAGTTGCTGCTGTTGTGCAAAGCAAGCAATAATAAGTACTAAGTACCACAGAGCAGGCCCTCATCCATAAAAGCCCAATGCCTCTTTGTAATTTACTCAGGAGTGAAAATGGACATTTGGAGAGGCTGCTTCTCTGCATCCATTTCGGTTCAGCTCCACATATAAATTCATCTTGTTTCTTTCTTTCTTATTTCAGAGAACACACCATCAACAGAGAGTGGAAATGTGTTAGAGCCAAAGCACTGTTGCTGTCCCCAAGTTTTCTGAAGCATCCTCCTTTCCCTCTCTCCCAATTGCTTGCTTCTGCCACCGTCTCCCTCCTGACCCTGCCAACGTCAGCAGAATTTGCCCCCCAACGCTGCTTGCTTGCAGCCCGTGTCCATGTGGGAATTACCAGGAAATAAAAATAGGTTTGGGCTTGTTTGCATTTGCCATCTGCGTTGAAGATGAAAACACTCAGGAAAGCAATCTGTAGCAGTGCCCTCCTTTTTTTATTAAAAAAAATGTACAATTTATTTACCTGTTCGTCAAAAGCTGAAGCAGCACTTGATAATGCACTGGAGGAGAAAGGGGGGAAAATGGATCCGTAGACTTCATTTGCTGTTTTACTGTCTCCAACAAGAATCATATAATCCAATTCACTGCCGGAGACTGAGAAAAAGACCGCATATCCCCCTTCTTATTTTTAGATATTCCTACCCATTTAGTAATTATCAGAACCAGGCTTGGCTCATCAGGTGCAGAGCTGAGCCAAGGGGCTGGTTGTGTGATTAACGTCTGCTTCCGGCTATCCGTCGTCAGGACAGACCCTCAGAAAACCATTTCAGGAATTTAGCACAACTTTATGCTGTAATGGCATCATTATGTATAATTTGCCCTCTCATTGGCTCTAAGTGCTTTAATGCAAGTGCAAGTGTTACATCCCCTTTAAAAAAATAAGCGGGCATGTGCCGTATTTGTTAATTGTAACCATTAGACAAGGTGGGTGCACTCCACTTCCCTATTGGTAGTGTGAAAGAGAAAAATAGGGTGACCACCCTTGGGAAACCCAAAAAGAGGACGGCCAATGCGTGGGGGGGGGGAAATGACATGCTTTCTAGAGGCCCCAGAAAGTGTGCTTTACCCTCCTCCACTACAAGCGGGGTCTTAAAAGTCCCGATTGGAGCAGAGGAGGGGAAAGTGTGTCTTTTCTGCACCCCCCCCCCACTGATCCAATTGGGGCCTTTTCTATAATGTCCTGGAATGACAATGCTTTCCCCTTTAAGGCCCCAATTAGAGCAGTGAGGGGGATGATACACCTCCAGAAAGTGCATCATTGTCCCCCACCACATGAATGGTGGCCTTAAAAGGGAAACCATGCCATTCCAGGGCATTATAGAAAATTACAGAAAATCCCCCCTGACACCCATGATAGAACAAAAGCCAGGGGAAATCTGGGGAAATCCGGGGAAATCCTGACAGCTGGTCCCTTTCTACACCATAGCGGTATATGTTTTATATATCTCTGACCTCTGTTCAACCCTCTTTTTGGGTGTGCTTTGCTCATTGATTGTATCTGGAGCTAAGGAAAAAAGCACAAAACATGATAGGCCAGTGGAAGTTATGCAAATTGTTGTGGCCTTTTTTGCATACTTTTCCAAAGGGGGGGGAATCTGATTCTGTCAATGAGTGAATGACGGTGCAAAAGATGCCTGACAATCTGTGAAATGCTGATGGAATGGATTAAATGGAATCCATACATATATATCCCTCACTCCATGGTGAAGAAGCTCATAAAGAGGCTCAATCCCCAGTATCTCCAGGCAGAGTTCAGAAAAGCTGCTCTCTGAAACCCAGGAGAGCCATGCCATCCTTCGGGCTTCACCCTGGCAGCTGGCCAGAGAAGAGACACAGGAACAGGGCCGTGCAGAGGGGGGGGGCAGTGGGACCAGTTTGCCCGGGGCCCACGTTTTTGAGGGGGGCACTCTGACGAGGAGGTCCCCCTTCCCTAGCTTACGCTACTGCTTTAGTAGCGTAAGTGGCCCATCGAGAAGCGAGGAGTCCGCCTTGCGGAAACAGCGCAGAAGCCATCCGTCGTGAACACCACGGTCAGACTACAAGCTCCAGAGGGCCATATGCCGCATGCGGGGTGGGGATCTATGAAGGTGTTATGTAGAACGGACATGTTGGTGGGCACATGGCCCCTTGGGGCGGCCATGTTGTCCTCCTTTTTTGAAATGGGGGGGCACACACTTCCCATCTGGCCTGGGCCTATGACCAGCTCTGCACGGCCCTGCACAGGAAGTGGGTTGTTTTCTGCAGCACTTCAGTACCACCATTGGCTAGAGGGTGGTATTGCAGCTACCTGCTCAGCAGGGGTCAGGTGACACCATGGGCCAATAGGGTTCCACCATGTCTTATAAGGCTGCTGACTCTGCCTGACTCTCCACAGCCTGGGGGACGTGTGTCACTCAAGTCCTGAGCGAGCTGCTCTCTCTGGAATGTCATAATGGCCATCCTTCACATTCTGTACTTCTCTGAACTTTGCCATGCAGTTCTCAGCTTAAAAAATATATACCAAAATGAAATACATTTGAAAGGAATATTTTGGATTCAGAAATATTTCTTTAAATATGAATGTTCATGATCTTTGTACATCCATGTGGAAACAGGAATGGGCACATGTGAAAATGCCATGGAAGGGAAATAGCCTGATCTGTCCCTCCCTAATGACTGCCCATCCGCATGAACCTCCAGATCAGAAGCTCTGACATGGATAGAGTGTTGGGGGTTGGACCTGGATGCTTGGCTCAGCCAAGACGCTCACTGGGTGACCTTAGCTAACTCATTATCTCTCGGCTTAAATTTCTTCACAGGATTGCTCTGATAAAAATATCAGATAACCCCATATACACCATAGAATCATAGAACCATAGAATGGTAGAGTTGGAAGGGGCCTATTACCCCCTGCTCAATGCAGGAATCCACCTTCAAGCATACCTGACAGAGGGCTGCCCAGCTGCCTCTTGAAGGCCTCTAGTGTGGGAGAGCCCACCACCTCCCTAGGTCATTGGTTCCATTGTCGTACTGCTCTAAGGCCCCCTCTACAAGGATTCGCTTTTGCGCCCGGTTAGGCGATTATGCGCATAATCGCTGAAGCGCATTTACAACTAATACCTCTGCACGAGAGGCGGCGAGAGGCGGCGAAGCGCATTAACGAATGACCAAAATGCGCTTTACAAGTAGTTAATGCGCATAAGCGCTTGTTCACACAGTCAAAATGCGTTTTAACGGCCGGAGCAAAATAAAACTCACGATTTAACACGCATTCGATAATGCGCATAATCTGAGAGATAACGCGTCTCTATGCCCGATTTGCACTCCGTTCTTGTAGAGGTACATTTTTTAAAGCGCCTTGAAAGAGCTTTAAACCTCTCTTGTAGAGGCAGCCTAACAGTCAGGAAGTGTTTCCTGATGTCCAGCAGGAATCTGGCTTCCTGTAACCTGAGCCCATGCTGAGGCTAGGGGAAATGGGGTGATATGCAATTTGCATTTATTTATGATTACATTTATATCCCACCTTTATTCCTCTTGCAAGGATGTCAGAGCAGCTTACATGGTCCTCCTCTCCATTATATCCTTACAACAACAACCACCCAGTCCAACACTCTAACCCTGGCCACTGTTCTTTTATCTTATGGTGAATGACTGAGAGGTCTTGATGAGCTGAATGGAGTGTGAGAAATGCTAATGCCCATCACCGTACTTAGCAGACACCATTTCTTTTGCTGTTTCTCCTGGAGCATCCAACTGCTACTGATGTGCTGCCAGCTTCCAGAGCTACTTTCTATGTCCCAGGCCAACGAACCCAGTATATACAGGCAATCTGCACATGCAGTAGAATGACATTGTTCTGTTCTACCACCGGACTGCCAGTTCAGAATCCCATACAGCCAACAAACCGGCTCCCACAAACAACTGGAATGTGCCACCATTTCAGAGTACAATGGAGAGTTTCACGTCTTTGAATGCTACTCTCTACCCATCCCAATATATATACACACATCACTTCCCAGCATATAGAAACCTAGCCAGGTCTGAAGGCTAGCCTAGAATTCTGCTCCTTGGCATGCTAGGTTTCTGTAGGCAGAGAGAGAGAGAGAGAGAGAGAGAGATTATGGACAATCAAGCACATAGGCTGAATTTGGACAACACGATAGTCAATGGTAGGGTAATAATCAACTTTACGGTTGTTCATGTAGGGGGTACTCCCCACACAACATGGTAATAAATAATCAACTGTGGTGTGGATTAGGATCAGCGCTGAGTTGACTATGGCAGCATTCAGACAACATGATAGTCAATACAACTGACGATTGTTTATCCCCCACCAGTTGCTTATTGTGTCATCCGAATTCAGCCACAATCTCCCACCTGGATCCTGCTGTGTTACAATCTTGCAATTGCTGAACTATATTATTCTGCTGGACAAGAATCAGTTCTTAACTAGAGCAACACAGGCAGTATCTTGTGTCAGCTGATCCCTGTTATGCTGGTAAGAGATAGTTGACTTCGCTATTCCCACATCTCCTATGGCCTTGTGGGCCTCCTGAAACACTGAGGCTGTCCCTGCTTGTGCAGAATTCAGTATGCAGGTGAGGGACTGTCTGCGTGCAGCTCAGGGCCACACCTGATATGATGATAAACGTGTGTCTTCTGCCAAAAATGGCCACCATGTATCCCATCCCCCCTCCATTCAATTAGCACAGCTCACCCACATCCATGACTTCCTGACTTTCCCTGCCCTGGCTCCACCCCATTAGCTTCTGCCAGCAGGGTGTTGGGAACCCATTTCAAGGTCATTTGCATCGTTTGGTGCCGGTGGCCTGCATGCAATGTTTCAGCTCCATTTGGGTTATGTGCCCTGAAATTAAAACTAGAAAAGCAACAGGAAACTAAACTAACAAAAGGGGGTTGAAGAAAGAGCATTTCTAAGCAAAGAATATTTCTCCTTCAGATAGAATTACTATTATTACCATTTAAGTGCATCCTCGGCTGGTTGGAGATTTGTGTCGTCAGTTGATTTAAAGCATCTCTCCCATCTCGCTGAGCTTCGAGTCCTGTATTCGCATTCCAGTCTCCATAGAAACAGGATGCAGCAGTTTTCACTCAATTATGATCATCAAAACGATGCACTCCAGCATTGCCTAAATACCAGCTCCACTCAGCAGACTCACATGCTGGAGGCTGCTTGACAATGAAATTGCTACTTGCAGGTTGCATACCTCAAGCAACACGGTTGACCCTATTGGAAGGGGGAGGGATCCGGAGCAAGCAACATAATACTTTTCCTTGACCTTCGGGTATGGGCATATTTATCATTTGGCTTCTTCATTAAGATTGGTAGTGTATATCCAGAACTCGTTCAGTGGAACAGAAAGTTGTAACCCCTGAAGGAGCAACGTAGGTCTAGGGATGTGTGAGAATTTTGTTTCAGTGTGTTTTTTCTAAGAATTTACCAACATGTACACATTTATTCATATTTGGGATGGAAAGAATTTAAGGTTTTAAAAAAACTAAATGCAGGAAAAAGAGAAACTGAGAGATCCATCCACCCCCAAGTAGATCATATGACTCAATGCCTCCTTCCAAGCAAAGGTATCCTCCACCTAAATCCTGGATGGCCTGTGTCTATTTATCAGAAGCCTCAGACATCTGTGTGGGGCCTGAGAATGTTGATGCCACCTAGCGTCAGGGTGTCCCAGCTAGCCTAGACTACGCTTGCACATAAATGCCAAGTTCTACACCTAGGAAAAAGAAACCTAATGCACAGTTACAAGATGGGGGATACTTGGCTAATCAATATGACAAGCGAGAAGGATCTTGGAATTGTTGTAGATCACAAGCTGAATATGAGCCAACAGTGTGATGTGGCTGCAAAAAAAGCAAATGCTATTTTGGGCTGCATTAATAGAAGTATAGCTTCCAAATAGCGCGAGGTACTGGTTCCCCTCTATTCGGCACTGGTTAGGCCCCATCTTGAATATTGTGTCCAGTTCTGGGCACTACACTTCAAGAAGGATGCAGACAAGCTGGAGCGTGTTCAGAGGAGGGCAACGAGGATGATCAGGGGTCTGGAAACAAAAGCCCTATGAGGAGAGACTGAAAGAACTGGGCATGTTTAGCCTGGAGAAGAGAAGATTGAGAGGAGACATGATAGCACTCTTCAAATACTTGAAAGGTTGTCACATGGAGGAGGGCCAGGATCTGTTCTCGATCAACCCAGAGTGCAGGATACGGAATAATGGGCTCCAGTTACAGGAAGCCAGATTCTGGCTAGACATTAGGAAAAACCTCCTGACTGTTAGAGCAGTACAACAATGGAACCAATGACGTAGGGAGGTTGTGGTCTCTCCAACACTAGAGGCATTCAAGAGGCAGCTGGACAACCATCTGTCAGGGATGCTTCACGGTGGACTCGTGCATTGAGCAGGGGGTTGGACTTGATGGCCTTATAGGCCCCTTCCAACTCTACCATGCTATGATTCTATGAAAATAGGCATGCATGTCACTGATGCAATCCAAAGGAGAGATGCACCATTGAAGTCTCTCTTTTCCTTACACACATTTCCTTATGCGTGAAGCTGTAGGAAACAGTCCTTTCTATGCCTTGATGAAAATTTGATAAAACCACCAGAATCCAGATTTGAAAATGTCTCAGGGGACACATCCGGCCACCAGTGGACCTAAAAGCCATCCTTGAGTAGGTGTCTTTCCCGGCTGAAGCCCTGTGCCATGAGCAGGTTGCTACTCTGGCCAGGACTGCAAGACGAGCGAGGCAGACAGAAAATCAGTACAGTGGTAGAGGCCTGGGAAGCTTCCCTCAGCCAAGCAGGTGGTTGCAAACGGGGAGTTGCTGCCAGCAGCCCAGCCCACTTACCCAATCGGCAGTTCTGCACTTGTGAGGGGGCTGAGCGAGAGGCCCCGTGCTCCCACTGGCACCACCCATTGTTTACAGGTAGCAATCTCCAGAGGGAAAGTTCGCCACAGCCAAAGCAACCACGGATCCTGGAGCACCTTAAATACGGCCAGGTTCCTGGTGGCCTACGCTTTCACGGACTGGCGTGTGCACTTCCTCAGATGCTTCTAATGAAGCTTTGAAGGTGCTCCAGGACTTTTTCTACTTTCAGTAGAGAAAGGAAACCACTTCCAGTCTTGACCATCCCAAGAAGCGGCCAGTGGTTCTGACTAGCCACCAGCCTCCCTGGGCACAGCCAGAAGGGCTGTGTGTGGTGAAGTGCAGCCTGATCAATTGCGACAACGAATGCCGCTCAGAGTTGCCTGCTAAGTACACCAGTTTCAAGGTAAAATTGGGTGGCAAAACAAGGGAAGTTTAAAAATATTTTATAGGATCCATGTAGTTTCTCTGAGGGGGTGTGGGGTGGCTGATCACGATGCAACGGTCAGCCTTGTTATCCGTGCGAAATACACTTTGGTGCACATTAAGGCTCTGACAGGCTCCATCTGTTTAAATGAAGCCTCCTTCTAATTGAATTATGCAAGTTATCCGTGGCTGATCCATTGAGGGAGCAATGAATAATGTGATTCATTAGCATGGGCTCAGGTCCTGGGTGTGCCGTTTGTCTCTGGCCAAGCTTTTTAAAATTTCTATTACTGTTTTGCCGCAATATATTGCACATGTGCAATGATTTGCAGGGTGACGTTCCAGTTACCGGTAGTATTCTCCCCCCCTTTTTTTGGGGGGGGGTATTCATGTGGAATGGTTACATGGGATTTTGGCCAGAGGGGGTTTACTAGAGGGAAGAGATCGAAAGACTACCCACAGCCACCTTTGGAAACTAGGGTGGGTGGGGGAGCCAAGAGTGAAGCAGCCCACCCCATAGGAAACAGTGCAAGGAGCGGTATGAGACACCTCAGGGAAAGAGGCATGGACCCCCTCTACAAGAATTCGGTTTGACGCCTGGTTCTCCGATTATGTGCATCTTTTCGGAAGCGCTTTATGGCAAATGACTGTACGCGGGAGGTAATTGAGCGCACAACTGGTGGCCTTACCGGTTGTTTGAAATGCGCTTTAGAAGTGGTTAATGCGGAGAATCGCTTGTTCACATAGTCAAAATGTGCTTTAATGGGCCGCAGCAAAATAAAACTCGCTATTTAACGCGCATTCGATAATGCACATAATCGAATAGATAACGCGCCTCAACTCCCGATTTGCGCTCCACTCATGTAGAGGTAAAAATTTGAAAGAGCTTTAAACCTCTCGTGTAGAGGCAGCCATGGCCACACTCCAGCCTAGGAAGGGTGACAAAAGGAAGGCTCCTCATCTCAGAGATGGGATGGTGTTTTGGGGACCATCAAGAGGATCCCTAGAGGTATCCCAGTTTTGCGTAGCCGTTGGGGTCCTTCCCTCCCCTGCTAGGGTTGAAATCAGTTACGTGTTTTTCTCCATCACTGCACTTTCATGGTAAAAAATTAATGAGTCGCCCTTTTAAAAATATAGCTGATGAAGGCCCAGGAGGGGGAAGAGGAAGGGTGCCAATGTTAAGGTGGAAGTGGGTTGAGCAAGGAGAACATGTTGGTCTTCCTGTAGAAACGAAGCTGCACCTGACTTTTCCTTGAACCAAGATGAAGGAGCTTTCTGGTGTGGATTTTTAAAGCCCTCTTGAAAAACACTGAGAGACGTGTGCATAAGGCTGCATTAGGCATCCATTCCCAGGTCCATCCACCAAAGGCCCATCTCATTAAAGAAGCCTTCCATGGCTTGAAGTCTCCTAGGAACATTCAAGGCTCCCTTTGAATCTCCAGAGGCCATTTAAGAAAGAGTACACCCCGCCGCCTGAGGTGCACAGGAGGGATACCCATTGACTTCTACTGAGGCCTCTCAAGCAAAGCTCAGTGGTAGAAAACAACATTGCATGTAGGAGATGCCAAGACCAAGTCTTGGCATTGCCAGGTGTCTTCTTCTTTTCTTTTCTTTTTAAAGGTCTTGGGTAGCAGGGAATCAAATCTGCAGCCTGGCCCTGAAAAGTAGCTGCTCATGGGGATTAGCCCAAGTGTTGCTGTGGGCCCTACAGTTAGAGACAAAATCTGATGAAGAAGTGGGCAGGAGTGGTTTGGACTTCCCAGTTCAGTCATAGGAAGTCCATAGCTTGAAAGCCTAGTTTCTTTTCTGATGGCAGGCTGAGGAGGGCCTGGTTTGGAATGACTGCATGGATCCTGCCCAATGTCATAGAGGGGAGGAGGCCAAGAGACTTGAACACTGATGACCAACACAAGTTTTGACATTGAACGACAGGTCTACAGTTAAGAAACCTGATTGCCTCTCTGTGGGAATCAAGCAGGCAAGGAGGGGATTCATTTCAAATCTGTTTCTTGGGAATGGAAGCATCTATAAAAAGCAGCATACAAATGCCTTTGTTAACATACTACTGGCTTATGGGCTAAACTCCCATGTATTTCAGCTAAGGGAAAAGCTCCAGAGCCTTTATTAGGAACATCTTTCTTTATTACCCAAAACCCTGCCTGGAAGTTCCATCATCTGAGCTGCCCAACACATTTTTCACCTAGAATCTCCATCAAACCTGGATCCTTGTTTGTTTGAACTTTGTACCATTGAGTGCATGCACAGAACTGAATTCTGGACTTAGGGGATGCCTTCATAGTGCTGAGTTGGTGCCATTTTCCCCACAAACCCTACCATTTTTTTTATCTGGGGTGGAGTTGGGTAGCCCTAATGCCAAGGAGGGAATGTGGGGTTTCTGGCAGTCATCCAGGTATCAGAGCTGTCCCACCCTCTTCTTGGTTTCCAGCAACTAATTGCTGGTTGCCTTCCACCAGGGACACCCTCTGGATCAGACCCAGAGTGAGGTCAGAGGTGAAAGGGTCATACTGACCTCGCTCTCCCCGAAAATGTCAGGGTAAACCCCCAACTTTTTCAAAGCGCAGCTTCGTGGTGTGAATAATCCATAGCAAGATGGGAGATAGCATGTGGATGTTTCCTGTTATGCATTATTCACAGTGGGAAAGCCCCATGATGGCTGCAAATCTGTGGCTGTGCCATATAACTGATGCAGCACAGATTTGCAGTCACCACAGGGCTTTGGCCAGGCAGCCCCTTAGTCTGCTTGGGAGCATGGATCATACGGGTCCTACTTGGGAACCTTTCTACTGACCTGTGCTCTCTGACTTGCCTAGACTTACCATGAATTATGAACTTGAGACTCGTGTCTTCCATGGAAATGTTACTGGGAGCTGGAGCAAGGGCTGGAGAGCCTGTGTTGGGGATGTCAACTTAAAATCTGCAATGCTCCCTTGACTGGACATCATAACCTTTGATCTTGAGTCTGCCTTGACACACATACCATGGGGATTCCAGTGTAGAACTTATTGTTGGACTGATCTTTCACATGGTTGTAGTGATTAGCCTTAAACTGTTTCTTGAACCAAGCAGTGTGCCTATAGCTGTTGACTGAGCTATGATTTATAAGAAGTGGCAAGTGTTAAATTTTTGCCATGCAGTTTGCTACAATAAAGAGTCTCACTAGTTTTGGTGTTTTGTGTCAGAGAGCCAGTGTGTGCCAGAATGGTTCACTACCCTCTGGTATTCAAGATGGAGGGCTTTTGATTTAGTGTGACATTCAATGGTGCTGTGGGTTGCACCACCTTTTCTCAAGAACAAATCGTGGACGCTGATCAATTAATACCTGGGCAAAAAACAGTAGGATGCAAGTAGATCTTCAAGAAAAAGCTTGATGCTGAAGGCAAGATCCAATGTTACAAAGCAAGTTTAGCTGCTAAAGGCTACTCCCAAAATTATGGAGAAGCCTATGATGAGAGATTTGTGCCAGTAGTCAAACATACCACAATTAAAACACCTCTAAATGGTGCAGCCAACAGAAAGCCAACAATGTGGAGCATCTAGATGTAAAAACAGGCTTTTTTGCTTTGGGAAATAGAGGAAGATATCTACATGCAAGAAGCACAAGGGTTCAAGACAAGATCTGAACCAGATGCTCTTGAAGTAGGATATTTGAAACCTGATCAAAACAACCAACTATGGCAAGGCTAGATGGACCAGTGGCCTGACTTGGTAAAAGCCAGCTTTGTGCAGAGGGTGGAAGAGCATATACCATCTCAGTCCCGTTTTTTTTGTTGTTGTTGTTTCATTTTTGGATGAAACAGATTATCTAAACCAGTTTCAATCCAGCTTCAACCTGGTTCTGAGACTGAAACAGTTTTGACATACACATACACTCCTAGAACCATCTCTGTCACTTGAGGCTCAGGTGGCCTGGGTGGCACGGAGTGCCTTCTACCAACTTCGGTTGGTGGCCCAGCTACGTCCCTATCTGGGCAGGGATAACCTGGCTTCAGTTGTCCATGCTCTGGTAACCTCCAAGTTAGATTACTGCAATGCACTCTACGTGGGGCTGCCTTTGAAGGTGGTTCGGAAGCTGCAGCTTGTGCAAAATGCAGCGGCCAGATTGATAACTGGAACCAGTAGGTTCGAACATATAAGACCTACTCTGACCCGCTTGCATTGGCTGCCTGTATGTTTCCGAGCCCGGTTCAAGGTGCTGGTTTTAACCTATAAAGCCTTACACGGCTTGGGACCACAATACCTGATGGAACGCCTTTCCCGACATGAACCTACCCGAACACTACTTTCAACATCTAAGGCCCTCCTCCGAGTGCCTCCTCCGAGGGAAGCTCGGAGGTCAGCAACAAGAGAGAGGGCCTTCTCTGTGGTGGCTCCCCAATTGTGGAACGATCTCCCCGACGAGGCCCGCTTGGCGCCAACATTGTTATCTTTTCGGTGCCAGGTCAAGACTTTCCTCTTCTCTCAGGCATTTGGCAATATCTGAGGAGCCTGGGTTTGTTTTGTTTTGTTTTTGTAGTTTTTGAAGTGTTGAAGTGGTTTTTAAATGTACAGATTATGTGTATGTTGTATGTTTTTGCTGTTTTAATTTTTGTATATTGTTTTTAATTGTTTTTAATCCTATGTAAACCGCCCAGAGAGCTTCGGCTATGGGGCGGTATACAAATGTAATAAATAAATAAATAAATAACCTTGACAGTGTGAGTACATCCCTGTTGGTTCTGCTGGAACCGCCAGTGTGTTTGATACCATCAACTATAATATAGTCCTAATGGCTCTGTGCTACCTCCAGTATCAGAGGCAGTAAGCCTATGTACACCAGTTGCTGGGGAACATGGGCAGGGCAGAGGCTGCTGCACTGTGTCCTGCTTGTGGGTTGCTGGTTGACAGCTGGTTGGCCACTATCTGAACAAAGTGCTGGACGAGATGGACCGGTGGCTATTTTTATGTTCTTAATATCCTTCTGGACTGCCTGGTGAGGTTGGGATTGATTTTAAAAAATCATTATAACATACTGCAATCTATAAAACCATATATTCGAATCATAGAATAGTAGAGCTGGAAGGGGCCTATAAGGCCATGGAGTCTCTTTAAAATATCATGGCAACAGAAGTTCAACAATACCAGCAGAATGAAATAGTATAAATACAAAAAAAGACAGCCAAAAACACAAGCAGCACAGAATAAAAAAGTAAAAACAGCTGCATGAAAATGCAAATTAAAAGCAGTTGAAACAAAAATAAGTCTTCAAAGCCCATGTAAAATTCATCCACCTCGGGAAGACCCTGGTCTCTACTACCATCAAATCCCGACCGTCTTGACGAAGGGCCACACGTAGGGCCTCAGAGGCCAATCTTAACTACTAGGCAGGTTTGTACAGATGCAAGAAATTCTTCACATTACTGTTGTGCTGAAAATTTCTGCCACATTTTTTCAACCATTCTCATTCCATTTGATGGGAAAGTGATTGGGTTTTTTGGGGGGGGTTGTTTTTTTTGCAGAGGGGAATCAAAGGAGAAGATGTTAGTAAACTTATCATGGCTGGAGCGCAGTGTTCTTGCGCTTACTTTAGTTGCATGGTGGCTGAGGGATGTGTGTGACCATCCAGTCTTTCATTGTATAATCACCTCTCCAGAGGTCTTAAACCTCCCCAGATTCACATGCTTCAATTAAAGCCCAGAGGAAGACATCATGAGGGAACTCTCTTCCTACGTGTTGCAGATCAGGAAGCGTGGGCAGCTGGGGAAGCTGAAGAATGATGAAGGTGCATAATAGAAAGAATACCCACAGCTAATAATGATACAGTAAGCCCCATCAGGTCAGAAGAATGATATGCCAAGCACCCACTGAAGGCCACTGTCCAAATGCATGATGTTCAGATGCTGTTTTATCCCAAAGCCACGAACTGCACCCATCCTGGCTGATGAATCCCACAAATGAGCAGAGCTCCATTGAGGAAGGTTTAAGGCCTGCTTTGGTTACCAAAGGAGATAACCTGGTAAATATGATATTTATAAGATGATGAGGTATCTATTGAAAACAAATGCAATAGAGGCCATCAAGACTAAATGAATGTTTTATTAGATATATAAATCTTCTGCTCCTCTATTCAGTCCCACATGGATTTATTAAATTCAGTGTGGTTTGAGGAACACACTAGAATTGTAATAAAAAAGACAGATTGAATCTCATCAAATGTTAATAATCCTCAAGCAGGTCGATTAGATCTTCTGTGACGTGGGAGAAGATTGGAGGAGACTTTCAAAGAAATCCCAAGGTTTGTTGGGAAGCACTCAGCATTCCAAAGCCGTGGGCATGAAGCTACAGCGGTGCCACAATTCACTGGCACATCATCTGATCTTTCCCATTTCCCATTCATTTCTATGGAATTTGCAGAGGAGATGGAGTCCCTGTCATGTCCGTCTAGAAAAACCACCACAAGCGAGAAAGAGATATCATCATCATCATCATCATCATCATTTTAAAACAACAGAAACTGAAAAACCACAATGCCCAGGAAAATAAGGACTTCACCTAGCACAATATAGGTGCCAGGTGAACCTCTCTGGGAAGCTCATTCAGCAACCGGGGTGCCACAACAGAAAAGGCCCTCTTCTTTGTAGCCATTCACCACATTTCTTTTTGTGGGATTCCCAGAGAAGGACTGCTGAGGACAATCTTAGGGTCCAGGCAGGTATATATGGGAGGAGATGTTCCTTCAGGTAACCTGGCCCAAAGCCATTTAGGGTTTTGAATGTTAATTAGGGATGGTGCAGGTGCTTGACTACATTGGCAAGGCATTGTAGAATTCCCTTTCTCTTCTCTTCGACATCTATTCATTTCTGCTCCTGTGATCCCCACTTCACCAGCATCTGTACATCTCCTGGAGCACAGGCTTCTAACCCCCACTATTCCATTTCCCTCATGCCGCCGCCCCTCCACATTCAGCAATGCAAATTTTCCACAGTCCATTAGTTCTCTCCCTGAGTTGGGTCTGTTGGGAATAAATCCACCACCACATGGGCCAATGCCAAGGACCACGAGCCTATAGGCCTTCCAGTGTGCAGCAAATGGTTTGGAGAATGAGGCACAGACCACCTCCACCAGGGCAGAAACGTCAAGGGCCCTTCTGGCTGGAGGACAACACCTGGCCATCAATGTCTAGCCCCAATGTCTCTGACAAAACCTCCATCTTCCCAGCCTTACAGAAGTCCTTTTTGCCTACTACCACTGGAAATGTGGCCCCCAAGAGCTTCTTCAAAATAGAACTCTGGAGGTTCAGCACCCCTGCCCTAAAGGATGAACATAAAGGTCGCTGGCAGAGATGTGTATTCCACAATACTGTGCCAGCACAGGAATCAGAGAATCAGAGAACAGTAGAGTTGGAAGGGGCCTCTAAGGCCATCGAGTCCAACCCCCTGCTCAATGTAGGAATCCACCTTAATGCATTCCTGACAGATGGCTGTCCAGCTGCCTCTTGAAGGCCTCTAGTGTGGGAGACTTTACCACCTCCCTAGGTCATGGGTTCCATTGTTGTATTGCTCTAACAGTCAGGAAGTGTTTCCTGATGTCTGGCCGGAATCTGACTTCCTGTAACATGAGCCCATTGTTCCATGGCCTCCTGCATTCTGGGTTGATCGAGAAGAGATCCTGGCCCTCCTTCGTGTGACAACCTTTCAAGTATTTGAAGAGTGCTAACATGTCTCTCTTCAATCTTCTCTTCTCCAGGCTAAACATGGCCAGTTCTTTCAGTCTCTCCTCACAGGGCTTTGTTTCCAGACCCCGGATCATCCTCGTTGCCCACTTCTGAATGCTGGAGAATTTTGTGCCAGCCAAAGAATGTGACATGCAGATATTCACAGCTTTCTTTTTAACACACACACACCAACACACACACCTATACCCTGATCCCAGCGACGTGGGACTGCCTCCTTTGCTAAGATGTTATTTCTTTCCAACATTTATTTTATGAAGAAGCAGCTGATATTTTTTATTCTCATATTTCCAACGGGGACATTCAGAATGGGTGAGAGTGTAATGGATTTTACTTTTGCAAATGCAATGTGGTCAATTCAGACTAATTTACACAACTGCATCTTTTATCTTATTACAGTGGCAAAACAATTCATAAAGGGGAATCCAGTTTTCAATTTCTTGTTCAAGCTATTATATTCTTTGTGCTGGGAGAAGCACTGTTGTTGCAGACAGGACATTTAGCATCCTTGATTACTTGCAGAGAGGAAAGTAAAAGCAAAGAAAAATCACTTTTAATACAGCTATTAGCAACCAGACTTTTAATCAAGAGGTTTTAATCAAGACCAGCAACAGGAGAAAGTATATAACTAATACACAAGACTGTCGCTTTGCGTGCAGGATAATGGTGGAACGGCAAGACTGGCAAACATTAGCACTTGCAATTGTAAAACTCAATTATTCCTAATAGCAGGAGGACAACCGAGCGAGCACCGTCGCCGAGGCCGATCATTTTGAATCGCAATGTATTGCAAATCTAATAGCGTTCGTTTTCCTATTTCATAACGTTCACCATAACTCCAGGGTAGAGAATGTGGGTGTTTTTTTCAATACCCTGAGCATCCATTAACTGGTTCTTCATAACAAACATGGCTTGCAAAATACAGAAAGTTTGGGCAACCGTGGACTTTGATCTCATCACAGTTCAGAGGACACACAACATCAGTACACCATGATAAGTCTTAGCCCCTCCCCCTATATCCTGGCTGGGAGATGGCAGTGGCTCGGCATGGGCCCAGGCCCTCCCAGCTGGGTACTGTGTTAGTGAGCAGATGAGGAAATCGAGCATGTGTACCTGAGTCTGAAGACAAGGGATAGACTAGGGATTCTGTTAGTGTACTGGCCACCCTGCTGCCTGTCAGACTCCCTGGCTGAGCTCATGGAACTGGTTTTGAAGCTGGAGTTGGAGTCGCCCAGGTTTTTGGTCCTGGGCAACTTCAACAGCCCATTCGAGGCCAGTTTGTCAGTGCAGCTTGGGAGTTCATGGCATCCATGACAAACATGGGCCTATCCCAGTTGGTCTCTGGACCTACATATTCAGCAGGTCACACCCTCGATGCTGTTTTCAGTTCTGAACAGATGGATCTGTGGGCGGAGGTAACAAATACCTCTGCATTGTCATGGACAGACCATTTTCTGGTCAGGGTTAGTATCACGGCTACCACCCACCCCTGCCTGCAGGGGTGGCGGACCTATTAAGATGGTCTTATTAAGATGGTCCGCTCTCAAAGGCTGATGGATCCTTCTGGATTCCAGAAAGCCTTAGAGGGTTCTATGGCTGGTATCATCGACGATCCTGTAGATCGTCTTGCCCCTTGTCCCAGTCTGAGCGCGAATAAAATTCAACAAGGGCACGAGATGGGCTTAAACGACATTTCCATGCTCTGTCCTCACACCAACTGGTCTGCAATATGGCGTACCTTGGCCCGTCTATGCCTGCATGAAGAGGCACTCCTTGGAGGCCAAATCAACCCCCCCTCCCTATATCGCACGCTTCCTAGTAGGGTGGGAGGAAGGAATGATGTTATAGCTATTAAACCTATTCTCCCATTGGCAATCAACCCCACAGAGAGGCTTTGCCGCTTGGCCTCTCACACTTCTCCGGAAGGCCAAAATAAAAGAAGCAAAGACTCGATGGGCCACAGTTTTTCCTCCTGTCAGGAACAACAAAGACACCGTTTATTATGCTCAATTCTCCCTCTGGTTGCCTGCGGGAAAGTAATGACCCCAGAATGCTGTTTCCTCTGTATAGCAGATGTGTAAAAGGACTTTGAGGCTGATGCAAATTGCTCAGCATCTTGTTTCTCTCTATATTTACAGGCCATGATAAAGTGAGCGCTGTTGACGGGAATCAAGAAATAGCGATGTGTGTTGGTGTGAGTGCTGCAAATAGACCGAGGTTTTTGCAAACTGGGCCATTGGGGGTGGACTGTTGGAAGTGTGGCGCTAGCAGCAGCTGAGGAAGGATGTTCCCGTTCCGATCACCACTGCTGTGTGGCTTGGATTGAAAAGCTGCCCGACATGGCAAGGAGAAGCCTGGGCTAAAGATGTGCCGAAGCAGGAGGGGAGCTGTCCAGCCAATGCCCCAGAATTGGCGTGCCAGACTAGGAGCAGGGCTGAGGAAGGTGTGGCACCCGCAACCTGCAAGCTTGTGCCCCTTCCCTTCCTGGCAAATCAAAGGCTCTTGATACGATTTGCTCCGTAGCTCCTCCTCCTGCGTCGGCTCAGAGATGGTAGACCTTTTGCTTCCAGGTGCACGCTGAGCTTCTGGTTTGGCTCTGCTCAGCTTCATTGCTGTTTCTGCTCCTGGGAACTTGGAAGTGATTGTGCAGGTAAGGAAATGGGACTGTAGCCTGTGATGGGAAGACCCTTTTTTCCCTGGGATCCCTGGAGAGTCACTCCTTGTGAGTATAGACCAACTTTCCCCAACTAGTTGTTCTCCAGTTTTCCAGTTGTTTTGGACAACAATGCATGGGATTTTTGACCATTGATGATGCTACCTGGGGCTGATGGGAGTTAAAGTCTGAAATGTCTGGAGGGCACCAGGTTGGGGAATGTTGGAACAGACCATTCTGGGACAGATGGAGAAATAGCCTGGCCTGGTTAGGGCTGCTGGGGGATTCGTGTGTGTGTCTGTGTGTGAAACCCACTGAGCTTTCAGCAGCTCAGCTCCCCAGACTCCAACTCCATGGGCTGGCCGAACTCAGTCTCTGGGGGTTGGTCCAGTTCGCGGACTTTCCTGGAGGAGAAGGCTATCAGTGGCTACTTGTTCTGATAACTATGTGCTACTTCCTGTATCAGAGGCAGTAAGCCTGTTTACACCAATTGCTGAGGAACATGGGTGGGAGGGTGCTATTGCACTTATGTCTTGCTTGTAGGTTCCTGGTGAACAGCTGGTTGGCCACTGTGTGAACTGGACTAAATGGACTCTTGGTCTGATCCAGCATCAGGGTTCCTCTTATGCTCTAATGTCCGCTTTCTTTTATTTTATTCTGTAAAAATGGCAAGATATGCAAATTGCAGCTGCATAATTTGCATAGCAGGCAAATTGCATCCATAATTAGTGTAATTTGAACGAACTGCAGCCATACAGTGCTTAGTTATGTGTAACTGCAGCCACAATTTGAGTATCTTGCCATTTTTACAGAAAACAAAAATGAAGCAGAAACCTGAGAGTTCCATTTGCAAGACCAGAGTTCGGCTGGCAAACAACAGCCAAGCCAGGGGCTCCAGGGATAAACATTGAGCCCTAAAAGGGCTGCACTTCCCCGCAATGGACATCCTGATGCCGGGTATAAGGCAGTGGCTTTTCTGAGAAGGTTAAACTAAATTTTAGGGAAGGGTCTGGTCCTTCAGGAGGCCACAGACCTTAAATGCCAAATGAATTTGAATATTTGGCAAAGAGGTCTCAGTCTAGATCAATGTCATATAGCCCTACATCATGAGGGAGGTGGGAATTGTGAGGATACAATGGAAAAATCCCATGTAAAAGGGTAGGATCCAAAAGTTACAAATAAACTTGCAATCAGCCAAACTCTAGCTATAACAGGCCTTTACCTGGTTCTCTATGATCCTGCAAGCTGTACTGCCTCTTTTACATACACTGTTAGCCCTACTAACTTCCTTACCTCTTCAGTAGCTCTCAATGTTGCAATGGAGAGGTTGGTCATGTAGCTGTTCCACCAGATATCCAACGTATCACATGCATTAAGCCTACAACTTGTTGCAAGGAGGCAGCCTTGCTCTGCATGGACTGAAGCCAAGAAATAGACCTAAGGAACATTTTAGCCAGAATCAGCAAGAGTGGTAACCCATCATTAGCACTATGCTGAATCAGACCTCCACGGTGCAACTTTTTGAAACCTAAGACAAAAAATACTAGGTTAAAAATGAGAGCGATAAAAGAATGTGCTTAGAATACATAAGCTGCAGTATGTGCTTGGAATGAGTAAGCCATCGTTACAGCAAGGAGGTTGAAGCATTGAGAATATTTCCGTCCTTCCCCTCCAGCAGAGGAGGTGGGCAGGCATCTCACCTCTTAGGACGTCAGAGGATTAGCAGGGGTCATTATAGTTGTACGCTTCACGACGGCCATGTACAGAGCCGACCCACCCATGAAGCAGGCGGAAGTACCACGTCAGGTGGTGGAGCAGGAGAAGCAGAAGTTCCGCCACGCTCCTCCACTACTGCCAGGTGATCTGGAGAGCCCCAGTATCTGGTCGTGGCATTTGGCACTGCAAGAGAGCGGCCGGCCGGCCTCTCTGGAGCAGCCAGCTGCCTACTCACCCTCACCCTCCCTCCCTTGTCCCACAAGCAGTGTGTGTGGCATTTGCAGAGCTCTCACCAAAGCACAACCAGGGCCCAGACCTGTGCAATTTCCTACAAGAGCCCCAAGAGTTTTCCCGAGAGGCCCACGGACCCAATGGTGCAGCTGTGCAGCTTTTCATAGAGTGACAGCAGACACAACAAAGGTAAGGGGCGTGGGACAGGGAAGGGGTGCAGGGGTGCAAGGTGGCGGTGGCAGCGCATCTTCCCTCTCACCTCACGTGGTGGGAGACCTTGTGCCGGGCCGGGCCACGTAACAGGGAGCCTTGCAAGGCAGTCCGATCAAGGGTCTAAGATTCCCTATATGCACCACTAGAACCTCATATTCACAGCACAGGCTGTACATACGTAGACATGTGCAGTGTGGCCAAACACCATCATAGTCTGCTTCTTATTTATTTATTTATTTATTTTTGACATTGAAAAGGAAGCTTCGACCTGACCTGACCCTCAGGACCGAACAGTATATGTGGCACCGAGCCATCCTCAGCCTTCTGGCGTGGCCGCTCTTCTCCCATGACCTCTTTCTCCCTTTGGATCTCACTTCCAAACTTGCAATTAGGCTCCAGGCACCAGGCACCAGCTCCAGGCACCATCTATCAACAGGTAGATGCCCTCAGCCGCCTGCTCATTCTCTTTTTCCTCCCTGATTAGGCTGGGGAGAAGGAAAGTTTGCTACTCTAATTTACTCCCAAATGAACACACCGCTTGTCTGATGAGCCAGCAGAGAAATGAGTTTTGCAGTGGTTTGAGATTTAATAATAAAACTGAAATTTGGAGGCATATAAACAGCATCTGACAGCCCAATAGCCAGGGCTCTTTTGACCCCCCCCCCAATAACCCTCCCACCAGAGGAACCTTGTGAACCCCCTTTCTCTCTCCCAACTTTTCTAGTTGCTGAAGAGGCACCCCACTGCCTCCACTTTCATTGCACCCCAAGACTGCTCAGATACACACAGACCTTATTAATCCCTCGTAGGCAAGTGGGCTGAATCGTCAGACCTCCCCCCACCCTCCTCTTCATCCATGACCTCCACTTCTCCTGGAGAACCCAGCCAGATTTCCCCAACATCCTTTTTCCTATCACTTCCACCAGCTTATTTGATTTCTTATTAGATTTATAATTCCACTCCGCCCACACAGCACTTGCCAGGAACTCAAGGCATGCATGGCCTTCCTCTCTATTTTATCCTCATAACAACCCTGTGAGGTTGGTTAGGCTAAGAGTCAGAGAGTCACCCGGTGAGTTTCTTGGCTGAGTGGGGATTAGAACCTGGGTCTCCCAAGTCCCAGTCCAACACTCTAACCACTGTGCCACATGGGCCCCCAGTGGCTTGTGTGTGTTGGCTGGCTGCTTTTCTTTGCTCATGTGCTCAGATATGCCTATTGCCAGTCCCCGTTCCCTTCCATTCCATCTTCCACAGCCCTCCTCTTCCTCCTCCTCCTCCTCCTCCTCCTCCTCCTCCTCCTCCTCTTCATATTTGCCAGGAACCTCCACCCCCTTTTTACTAATCCGTTACCATTGTTTTTAATGTGTCTGTCTCTTATTACTATTTCTTTGCATGAATGAAATCTAACCCTATAAAATACCTTGTGCCTGAGTTTGATCTTTTGGATGTATGTTTTAATTCCTTTCAGTAAATCACTCCTGGGTTAAGCAACAGTGGCTTTAATCTCCCAAACCCCTTAATAACCCACCAGGTGCTAAGCTTAGGGACATTCAGTCCTCAATATTAAAAGCCCCCTTTAAGTGTCAAGGTTACCTATCCTGGTGAAACGGGCACTCGGTGGCAGTGAGCGTGCAGGAATCCAGGTATCCAGTTCCTGCTGACTATTACCCAGATTGCTCAAGAGAGATGGCACAGATCCCGACTTCTCCTCCCCTGTGGGCACCTCCTCTTTCTCCTCTTAGTCCCTACTTCCTTCCTTACTTCCAGCCTGGGCTTCCCAAAGCACCCCTGCAGAATCTCTTCCAAAGCCCAGTGCTCTGCTTGGGGATTTACTGAAGTGGCAGTAATAGTGGTAAAGAGTGGCTGAGAGGAGCTAATGCAAAAGACGAAGGGGAGGGAATGGGAGCCAAAGCCCACTCCAGAGAACGGGAGCCCTCTTCCAGGTGGCACCGTTGAGATCTCTGCCTCCCCCTCCGACGTGGCATCTGGAAAAACTAACTTGCTCCTCTGCTTTACAAACATTTCTGCATTCCTGCAGACATGCAAAAGCCGCCTGGGGCAAAGACTGGCAATTAACTACACTCTATTATATTCCTTCGAACGAGGCTTTTGATTTGACAGGGGGTAGAGCTGAAACAAAAAGAGGCCGAGGCGGTGGGGAAACACAGATCAGAAAACATGGTTCCAGTGACAATATCATTGAAAAAGCCCTTTAAGCTCCGGAATCATCATGGCTGCCACAGGAGGTTTCTGTGGCTGGCTTAGAGCTGTGATAAAGAGCACGGCGAGGGGACTTTGGCGTTCCGCTGGCTTTCTGTAGGAGCAGCGTGTGTCTAGCAAAGCTTAGCTTCGGGCTAAGCTGCGCTTGCTTTGCATTCCCTTTCAGTGGTAAGATTCCAGCTACTCTGTTCATCGTAATAGCTCATTCATGGTCCCTGCAAGCCTCTTCCCGCTATTGTATTCCACAATTTTAGGGCGTTAATTTGGACTTCAAAAATAAATAATGATCCTTAGCAACACTGTCCATGGAACTGAGCGCTGAGCATCTTTCTTTCTTTCTTTCTTTCTTTCTTTCTTTCTTTCATAGCTGTAAAACTGCCCAAGTACAGATGCTCTTAGGAACTGAACTAGGGCGGTGCATGGATCTCGATCCGGATCCCAAATCCAGAGTGGATCAGGCTGATCTGGACCTCCCGGATCCAGATCTGAACCAGGTCCATGCACAGCACTCCCTCCCACTCTCACCACTCTCCCCCTTCCTCCCCCCACCCTCCCTGCTTACCTGCTGCCTCCTCTGTGTCATCCTGCTGTCGTCATCTCTCCTCGCTGTGTGCTGCATATTTCCTGCTTGTATTGGGTGATGACATCACCCGCCGTGACCGGCAAATGTGGCATGAGCAGGAAATGCGGCGGCACACAGCAAGGAGAGAGGACGACAGTAGGACAATGCGGAGGAGGCAGCAGGTAAGCAGGGAGAGTGGGGGAGGGAGGGGGAGAGCGGGGAGAGAAGGAGGGAGTGCTGTGCACGGATCTGGATCAGATCTGGATCTGGATCCAAGTCGGATTGGGCCCGATCAAGACCTGACAGATCAGGATCCGGATCAGATCGGGGGGTCCGTGCACAGCCCTAAACTAGACTTCAGCATTCCTAGTTTCTCCAAAGGCTATTGAAAGCTGCCTTGTACATTTTGGTAATGGCAAGTGAGATGTAACTTTCTTTTAAAAAAAAAATATTGAATAGCAGGGTTGGGAACGACCTCTGGAAAGCTGCTGTTGCCAGTCAAAGTAGGCCGACAATGACTCATGGCCAACATGAGGATAGCTATAGTCACCTAGAGGTGAATTGGCCAACCCCTACAAGAACAATGACCAGAAGAGTCCTTATCAAAGGGGCCTGACCCAATGGCAGAACCCCTGCTTTGCACATAAAGGGTCCTAGCTTCTATTTCCAGCATCTCCAGACAGAACAGGACAAATTTCTTCCTGAAACCCTGGAGAGCTGTGGCTGCCAGTCAGTGTTGACAATTCTGGGCAAGATGGATCCATGGGCTGACTCAGTATCAGGCAGCTTCCTATGTTCCTGTCTTTGAAAGAGTTATCATTTCTGAGACTGATAAGGATCGACGCTGCTTGTTCAACTCTCTCTTTCTTCCCTGGGAAATTCTCACTCATCTACAGTGGTTTAGAAACGATACAGGAAGATGTTATAGAACTTATTTTTGATGAGTGTTTTCAAATGATAGTTCCTGTATTTAGGAAGCCTTTGGCTGACATATAACTAGGGCTGTGTATCGCTTCAGATCCAAATCCCTAATCTGAAGCAGATCGGGGTGATTCGGACCTCCCTAAAACAGATCTGAAGCAGATCGGAGAGGTCCGAATCAATCCGAATCAAATCGGTTTGGTCCGGATTGCTTTGGATTGATTTGGCGATTTGGACGCCATTTTAAGTGCTTTTCCCCATAGGGTTGCATTGGGGGGAAAGAAATGCCTATAACTTTTTTATTTTTAAAGATATAAACATGAAACTTGGGCACATTGCAGATGGCCTGGAGATACTCATGTCTGGCAAATTTCAGACACAGAGGTGCAGGCATTTTGTGGCTATGAAATTTTGAATAGTGATCATTTTGCCCATGCGGTAGCCATTTCTGTGTTTTTCCTCATAGGGCTGCATTGGGGGAAAGAAATGGCTACAACTTTTGTATTTTTAAAGATAGAAACATGAAACTTGGGCACATTGCAGATGGCCTGGAACTACTCATGTGTGGCAAATTTCATGTTTCTATCTTTAAAAATGAAAAGGTTGTAGGCATTTATTTTTCCCAATGCAAGTCTATGGGGAAAATGAGTCATCCGAATCTCGCTTTGGATTCAAAGCAAGATTCGGGGGAGGTCCAAATTGACCCAAAGTTAATCAGGCCTGATTCGGAAGTGACAAATCGGGATCCGAAGCGAATCGGGTGATCTGTGCACAACCCCACAGATAATTACCTATAGCTGATCAAGATGCTTCAGACAAAACATACATCTAAAATTGTTTTAGGTGGATTTAATTTTGGTCTTATACTAACAAGAATTAGTAAAGGGGAGGGGGAATTCATCCATTTTTTAAAAAAATTAATAGAAATATACTTGCAACATTACATCAAAATGTAACAGTCTTCCAGATTTTAAGAAAACTGTAATGACTGATCTCTTCCGGCAGGCCTAACCAGTCGAATTTTAAGAGTTGTATTGGTATTTTAACAACGTATTCGTTTTTATATGTTTTTAATCAGTTTTATGTATTTTATATCATTTGCTTTTAATGTTGTTCCCCACCTCTATCCAGAGGGAGAGACTGGTAAGAAATAAATTTATTATTATTATTATTATTATTATTATTGTCGTCATTATTATTATTATTATATCTTAATAGCTTAACAGGAAATATAATTTCCTGTACATTTCTTGTTTTTAGACCTCCAGTGCTAATAGTATACAAAGGAGAAATCGCATCCTAAGTTCAATATTCCCCATTCAATACTGCATAGGTTATTTAGCTGACAGGTACACAGGCCTAGTAAGCTTCTCATAAGAAGTTCCTGCATCCTAAAATCAGCACATATTTATATCTTTTTGTGTAGAAATTGCCTCATAGTCAATATTATCTACTGTCCTATTAATTAGGGCTCAGAATCTTAGACCCTGTTCAGAAGACACTTTAAACCACAGCTCTAACCACGGTGAACAACGCACTGTGGTTAAAGCCAGGGTTTAAGATGTCTTCTGAACAGGGCCAATATCATCTTATTGTTATTAAACATTCCTAAAAAATTAGAAGCTACAAAAATGCTCACACATACACCTTTCAAGCTAGATAAGATCAATTCTGAATCATACCTTTGAGAAGTTAAATTCTTACTCAGAATTGGCCAATTAAAGCTAAGTCTAGTTTTTTCCCCTAGACATCTGCATATCAAGCTTTTTGATGTGTATACCTTCACAATAATTTTCCTCATTAATTGATAAGCAAAAACTTTTATGAACACGTTGGCCTAGAATAATACAGTCTCACACATGTCCATTACTCAAATAACTCTTTGATCCAAGTGATAGGGCTTTCACTCAGCATTATCTTTTTGGATGCCATCCAGGTGACCTTGACAATTATTATTTTATGCTAGTTATCTAGAATTCATTTCAAAACTGCTTGTAGTTCAAATCTACTTTTTCTGATTTTATATATATATATATATATATATATATAACATTTGGCATTTGCATTTCATAATAAGTCATCTTATATTGTTTTGAGATGGGTTAGTATTTTTTTCAATAGTCTTCTCAGCAAATCTAATACAGCAAAATCAGCTATTTCCTAAAAATCCAGGACAGAAATGCCAGCCATTCTTTCAGCTCTGGCAACTCCCAAATTACTATCCTATCCATTTGCTGCCATGACGCTCTGAAAGTTTGTCAAATATCCAGTCTGACTATTTTCTAGAGAACAATTCTGGGTGGGGGTGGGGGTGGGGGGGACATCACAGTGAGAGAATTGCTAGAGATGCGCAGAACAATAGTAAACCAGGTTTAATCATGAATACATCTTTCCAGGGCAAACATGACATTTTTCAGAGGAAATTACTACTTCAGCTGATGAGAATAATGCAATATAAACACGCTGTGCTTGGAAGTTAATAAAAAGGATGAAGGTGAAAACTCGATACTAGTAGTAGCAGAGATGGCAATGTGAAATCTGCAAATGAGTTCAGTATTAACCAGATGTCACCTTTATAAAACTGACGTTGAATGGAAATATTCCTCTTCCGACTGCTGCTCATCCTGCTAGGCTGGACATCAGAATGGAACCATTGCCTTGCTGGATCAGGCAACCTTACGCAGAGGCTGAGGGGAAGGGAGATCATACATCTTACTCTGGTTCCCTCCATTCCAACTGGGTGATCTCTGATTGTTCTACCAATTTGCCCTCAGGTCTTGTGCTACTGCTGGTAAATGCTATTTTGGTCCAGAACAGGATCTAACTTTAATTGTGGATGAAGGAGCTGACCTTGTGTGTATAACAGAGACTTGGGAGGGTGAAGAGAGGGGACTTAATTTCACCTAGTTGTGCCTACTGAGGTATTTGAGATTGCATCAGCACAGACTCAAGGGTCAGGGATGGGACTTGGCTTGCTATGGTCTCTAGGGATTCCTGTCCTCCTGCCTGCCTGAGTGTTCATGTGATGGGCCCCTCCCCAAACACTTTCAGGCTCATCTCTTCAGCCTTCCTCCACTATCCCAAATGGAGGCACAACACAGAACACCATCTAGTCCAGTTATGTTGGTTGAGTTTCAGTTGCTTAGGTAAAGGGATGTAGAAAAGGTGCTTAGATGACTTCATCTGGCCATTTGTATGCTTAACCCTTGCCCATCTTTGCTTGTCACATCTAAGAAAGACAGGGTGGCCAGTTGGGTCCAGGAGGTGGTAAATTCCTCTTTGAGAGAGCAGATATTACCAGTCTTCTTAAAAGAGGCCATCACCAGGCTACTCCTGAAGAAACCTAACCTGGACCCAGAAGTGGAGGACGACTAGAGGATAGCTTCTAACTTCCCTTGCTTGGGCAAGGAGCTCAAGGATGCCGTTGCTGATCAGCTCCAGGCATTCTTGGATGAAGTTCATTTTCTAGATCAATTTCAAGCCAACTTTGGGCCCAGTTTTGGACAGAACCTGCTTAGTCACCCTGTGGGATGGCTTGTGCCAAGAGAGAGAGGGGGGAAGGGCAACCCTATTGCTTCTCTTGGACCTCTCAGCAGCTTTTGATACCATCAACCAGGGTATCCTTCTGAACTGGATGCCTGGGTTGAGATGCAGGGGCTCTGTTTTAACTGGTTCTATGCCTAATTGGATAAACATTTCCAGAAGGTGTTGCTGGGGGATTATTGCTCTATCCCATGGCAATTACATCATGGGGTTCCAGAGGGCTCAATTTTATTCCCCGTGATATTTAACTGGGGGAGGTTATCCAGCAATGTGGGCTGAGGTGTCATCAGCATATGGATGGTTCTACCTCTTCTTTTCATCTAACCCAACTTGAATCAGTGCCTGAGCAGGGTAAGGGACTGGATAAGGGCCAACAAACTGAACTTCAATACAGATAAGATGGAGGTACTGTGAGCAGGTGGTTTGTTTGTCTAGTTGAGTGATCAAACGGTTCGGAAGGGAGTTGCACTCCTTCTGAAAAATCAACTGTGAAACTTGGGGCTACTCCTGGAACCATCACTGTTATTTGAGGCCCAGGTGTCCTAAGTGGCCAGGTGCAGCTTTTATCAGCTTAGGTTGATCTACCAGCTGCAACTGTAACTGCACATAGATAGCCTAGTGACAGTTATCAGTGCTCTGGTACCCTCCCAGTTGGATTACTGCAATGTGTGGTGCATGAGGCTATATTTGAAGATGGTTCCAAAACTTCAGTTAGTTCAAAACAGAGCTGCTATATTACTAACTGGGACCGGCCAATATGATCATGCGATGGCAGAACTTTATCAGCTGCACTGGCTTCTAGTCTGTTTGCAACTTAATTCAAAATGTTGATGTTGACCTTTGAAGCCCTAAGTGACTTGGTACTAGAGTATCTAAAGAAACATCTCTTCCCATATGTACTTCCCTGGATCCTAATTTCATCTTCGGAGGCCTTCCTCTGGGTGCTTTTGCCGAAGGAAGGTAGGTGGGTGGCCTTCTTTGTGGTGGCACCCATCTTATAAAATGCCCTCCCAAAAGAGGTTCATCTGGCTCCTATGTTGTTACCAGGCAAAGGCTGTTCTTGTCTCCCTTGCATTTTAGAGACTCAGTTCTAGTTGTTTATGGCTGTTCATCCACGCTGTTTGTTGTTTTGTATTATATTTTATTCTTTTAAATATTTGCATTTGTAGCTGTTTGCATTTTAGTCTTTCAGGGTGCAATCCCTTGCCTGTGAGGGGGAGGGGAGCTTGCATTCCTGGTTCCAAGGTCAGAGTCCTGCCCAGAGAATGTTGAGTATTGGGCAGCGTCTTTGGAAAAAGTTGACAATGACCCATCTTTCACAGAATGTCCATCTCACATCTGATTGTATAGGCACTGTTCTTTTTCTTCATCAAATACTATTTAAATGCTCTGATACAGTTAACCTTTTTCTACTCTTTTCCACTCTTGAAAATGTAGCATTGTCACTTTTTCAACATTTGCTTTGAAGAGATGCACGAATCAATGAAAGCTGACATCCGTTGGCTATCTTCAAATGTCAAGGCTGATGTAGGAAAAACAGGTGAAGTACATTATACAAGCACAGAACATACACACCTGGGATTTTAAATACTTGTCAGAACTTTTGTTCTTCTATAACACGAGTAATTATGCTTTTAAACTCACCCACCCCTGTAGTTAATTCTTGGCCCTGGGGAAGGAGGTGAAATAGAGGTTGGATAGGAAGTGGAAAATGTAGATGCATTTGGGGCTGTCTAGTTTCATCGGCTTTTGTAGAATCATAGACTCCCTCTACAAGAATTCGGTTTGACGCCTGGTTCTCCGATTATGCGCATCTTCTCGGAAGCGCTTTGTGGTAAATGACTGTACGCAAGAGGT
This sequence comes from Anniella stebbinsi, assembly GCA_029215795.1. Classification (NCBI taxonomy): domain Eukaryota; kingdom Metazoa; phylum Chordata; class Lepidosauria; order Squamata; family Anniellidae; genus Anniella; species Anniella stebbinsi. The sequence continues at coordinate 371,700,240 of JARDYH010000001.1, forward strand.
AATTGAGCGCACAACTAGTGGCCTTACCGGTTGTTTGAAATGCGCTTTAGAAATAGTTAATGCGGAGAATTGCTTGTTCACGTAGTCAAAATGCGCTTTAACGGGCCGCAGCAAAATAAAACTCACTATTTAACGCGCATTCGATAATGCGCATAATCGGATAGATAACGCGCCTCAACTCCCAATTTGCGTTCCGCTCATGTAGAGGTAAAATTTTTAATGAGACTTGAAAGAGCTTTAAACCTCTCGTGTAGAGGCAGCAACAGAGTTGGAAGGGGCTATTTAGGCCATTGAGTCTCGTCCCCATCAAGTTCATTTTTTTCAAGGGAGTGATATACTGAGTAGTGTTTCAGTTTTTCTAAAAAGGGTGGTGATGGTGGTTGAAAAATGAATATATTGTCCACTCATAAGTGTAAAGATATAAGCCAAACTTCAGAAAATATATAATATATATCTATATTGATAGTCAATAATAATATCAGTCACCCAATTTTGAACAAGATATAACCCTGCCCCCATTCTTGTCCAAGGATAAAATCAGTTTTGACCCATTATATCCCACATCAGATCAACCAAGGGCACCATAAGTGAGTCCAAGCAAGGAAGACCGCCAGAAGTTCCGGGGCATACACAGTCTCATATCCAGGGTAACAGAATTGGAAGCACATGCATGCATGGCCTCAAGTAGATCACTGCTGGCTGAGAACAAAAGTCCATATAGTTAAAGTATTATCATGGCTTCTACAAATGTAAGTCCTCTCTCACAAATCTTTCAGCATGCTTTGAGAGAGTCAATAAAGATGTGGACAGGGGTGATCAGGTGAACATTGTTTACTTGGACTTCCAAAATGCTTTTGACAGAGTCCCTCACCAAAGACCCTTGAGCAAACTTAGCATGGAATAAGAGGAGAGATCCACTAACGGATCAGTAACTGGTTAAAGATCAGAAAGAAGAGAGTAGGAATAAATGGTAAATTCTTCCAATGGGGGAATGTACACAGTGGGGTCCCACAGGGATCTGTACTGGGACCAATGCTATTCAACTTGTTCATAGTATCATTGAATCATAGAATAGTAGAGTTGGAAGGGGCCTCTAAGGCCATCAAGTCCAACTCTCTGCTGAATGCAGGAATCCAGATCATAAATGATCTGGAATTAAGAGTGAACAATGAAGTGGCCAAGTTTGCTAATGACACCAAATTATTTAAGGTGCTTAAAACAAAAGAAGATTGTAAAGAGCTGCCAAAGGATATCTCCAAACTGGGAGAAAATGGCCATCAAAATGGCAGATGCAGTTCAATATAAGCAAGTTTAAGGTGATGCATTTGTGGGCAAAAATTCCCAAATCTGATGGTATCAGAGCTAGTAGTGACTGAGCAAGAAAGAGATCTTGGGGTTGTGGTGGACAGCTTGATGAAAACATCAATTTGCTGTGAAAAAGGGCAAATTCCATGTTAGGCTTAGACATAATCAACTGCCCTTATACAAAGCTATTGTGCAACTATACTTGGAATACTATGACCAGTTCTGATCACCACACCTAAAAATGGATATTGTAGAGTTGGGGGGAAAAGTGTAGAAAGGGCAACTAAAATGATCAAATGGCTGGAGCAACTCGCATCTTGGGAAAGATTATAATATTTGGAGTTGTTTAGCTTATGGTGTGGAGAAAGTGGGTAGAGAGAAGGCTTTCTCCCTCTCTCATCATACTAGAGTCCAATGGGGTTATCCAATGAAGCTGATTGGTGTGAGATTAGCTAACACAAGATGTAGTGATGGTCACCAATTTGGCTGGCGTGAAAATGGGGTTAGAAAAATTCATGGCATACAAGGTGATCAATGGCTACTTGTCCTCATGGCTATATGCTGCCTCGGATATCAGAGCCAGTTTGCCTAGGTACACCATTTGCTGAGGAACAAGGGCAAGAGGGAGCAAATTCACTCATGCCCTGTTGGTGAGTTTCCCACAGGAAGTCAACTGGCACTCTGTGAACAGAATGCTGCTTGACTAAATGGACCTGATCCAACTTGGCCCTTCTTATGTTCTTAATGCATAGAGCTATCGGATATTATGAATTTCCCTAATCCCCTTTTCAACCATCCAAGCCAGTGGACAACATCATCGCAGACTGTTGCAGCACTTTCCAGAGGTCACTGTAATGTGTTTCTCTGTTCTATTCTGCATCTCCTGCCAATCGGTTTCCCTCAATGACCATGAGTTCTCATTTTGAGAGATGGAGGAACAAAACACAACGCCATACTCTCTATCCACCTTCTGCGCACCATGCAGCATCACTGCATTTCATGAGTTCAATTAAAAGAACGTTCCTGGAAAGTATCAGTGGCTGCAGATGAACAGGTCCATGCGGTGGGGAGGGGGAGAGATCCATGTGAGGGACCTTCCAAGGGTAGAATGGTGGGGTTGGCACAAGGCTGGAACCCATGACCTAGGGAGGTGGTGGGCTCTCCCACTCTAGAGGCCTTCAAGAGGCAGCTGGACAGCCACCTGTCAGGGATGCTTTAAGGTGGATTCCTGCATTGAGCAGGGGGTTGGACACGATGGCCTTAGAGGCCCCTTCCAACTCTACCATTCTAGGATTCTAGGATTCTATTCCAGAAATAGGGCTCAGTCCTGGCACAGACAACTGGGTCTGGCAACATCAGTGCCTTAAAGCTTTCTACACTGGGTTTGCCACTTGAAAACCTGTAGTGCCCGTATGAAAGCTTTGCTGTTGCCACACAGACAAAACACCAACGTTCCATGTCAGACGTCATCAAAGTACATTTGCGTTCCATCCTGAGTGTTCTATTCTGTTTCATCACAACAAGCAGGGCGTTGTTTGTGAGGAGTACATTACTTTGCCACTGCACACAATTCACTGTTAGGAGATTCTCTCTTCCCCCGTCCCTGCCCCATCCACTATACGTTTATGCGTGATTATGGTAAAATTCACATTTATTGATAAATGCCCCCATTCTACCAGGACTTTGAATTTGTATCCTGCAGCTATGTAATTTTTTTACTCCAGCAGAGTTGCAGGGCCCTCAGTCCAGATTAGGACCCCAGCATGAAGCATAGGGAGTTTTCGGGATCTAGATCTGAGCCCCTTTCCCTACTAACATAAGAAGAGCCCCGCAGGATCAGGCCATGGGTCCATCTAGTCCAGGGCAGAAACTACACTACGGCTTTAAAATGGTTCATAACAGTAGTGACAACTGTTGAGGCCCAGGACACACTCCATAGACAGTTTTCAAAACGTTTTCAAAGTGTCGTATCCTGCTTGGTGTAGATCTGGCCCAGCATTCTGTTCACACAATGGCCATTCACCTGCCTGTGGGAAACCTCCGAGCCAGACATGGGTGCAACAGCACCCTCCCGCCCATGTTCTCCAGCAGCTGATGTACTTAGGCATGCTGGCTTTACATACTCTATCGTAAAAAGAGGGGGAGCAAATAATAATAATAATAATAATAATAATAATAATAATAATAATATATTAAAAGTAATGCCTGTTTTGGCCCACAGACTGTCCCAAGCAAGGAAGGAGGTGGGCAATCCAGTTCCATTCATGTTTGACCACCCTAAGAGGAGAGTTTGTCTACTGCACTTACAAGGCCTCCGTTGCCAAGGCGACACTCATACGTTCAGTGTCAGATGACAGATCTCTGATGGGAAACAACTGTTCACTGCCATTTATTCAGCCTAACCTGACATCCAGCCAGCATCTTTCCAATAAATTTTTACTTTAAAGTCATTACTTATGATATCCAGCAGCACCGGGAAAATTATAAATCTTGCCCAAAGCCAGCCATAATGACAATAAAAGCTATTTATTTTTCCTCTCAGGGATATCTTGGCCCTTCGGCCAAGCAGAGATCAGAGAAGAATGGCTTTTTTTTCCAAGACAGGAGGGTATCTTTGTTAAGAACATAAGAGGAACTGTGATGCTTGATCAGACCAAAGCATTCTGTTCACACAGGGGCCAACCAGCTGCCTGTTGGAAACCCACAAGTAGGACATGAGCGCAGCTGCACCCTCCCACTGGTATTCTCCAGCAAATGGTCTACAGAGACATACTACCTACTTCTAATACCTAAGGGGAATTGTAGCCATTGCAACTAGTAGCCATTGATAACTGGATTTTTCGCAAATTTATCAACCCCCTTTTAAAGCCATCCAGCTTGGTGGCTGTCACTACATCTTGTGGTAGCGAATTCCACAGTTTAACTATGTACTGTGTAAGAATGGACAGATTTTGATTAAACAAGCTCCATTTGTGTTTTGCAGGTTGTCAGGTGTATTTTGTTCTGCTGTATACTCATTGTTTGAATTTGGGGGTTGTGGGGTTAGGGTGGAAATGTATGAGAATTTCATTTCTGTTTGCAAATGCACACCTGCAGTATTGCACATGTGTGCAAATCTCCCCCCCCCCCCACCAGTGAAAAACCAGTCCGCAAGACCACGGAACCCATGCGACTCAGTAGAAAACAGTCCATTGTGGAATTTCTCAGGTTGGATCCTTAGAATCCATTGTGGATTTCTCTGGCATTCCCAGCAGTGTGTGAAGAAGTCCTTCCTTTTATCTGTCCTGAATCTCCAACCAATCAGTGTCATGAACCCTGGCTTCGATATTATGAGAGACAGAGACAAATGCCCCCTACCCACCTTCTTCACACCATGCATAACGTTCTACACCTTCATGTTTCCCCTTACTCGTCTTTTTTTCTAAGCTAAACTATCCCAGCTGCTGTACCCTTTCCTCAAAGGGGAGTTGCTCCAGCCCTTTGATCTTTTTAGTTGCCTTTTCCTGCATTTCCTCCAACTCTACAAGGGCTTTTTTAGGTGCGCTGAAAAGAATGGTGCAGAGCATTGCAAGAGTGGTCACACCATGGATTTGTATAGGGGCAGTACGATATTGCCAGTTTTGGTTTTGATTTTATTTGCCTTTTGCACAGCAGCTGCTCACTGGGTTGCCATTTCCATCAAGCTGTCCACCACAACCACAACATCTCTTTCTCAGTCAGTCATTGCCAGCTCGGATCCCATCAGCATATACATTGGGATTGTTTGCCTCAAGATGCATCACCCATGAATGTGGAAGAGAGAGAGAGGGAGGGCCTATTGGTCTCATGTCCTGCTTGTGGGCTTTCTAGAAGCATCAATGGACCACTGTGACCATTGTGGGAAACAAGATCTTGAACCAGACGGGACTTTGATCCTATCCACCTATCCATGACTCTTCTGATGTTCTTATATGCATGGCTTCACTGGCATAATGAAAGCGATTCCATGAGCAAATAACCAACCCTGTCGTGAGGAAACATTTTTGGCCCAAGGGCCGAAGCTCTTGGGAGCCCCATTCCAGTGGTCGGTGGGTCCACAGCCAAAATGGTGTGGGCCCAAAACACCACAAATGCCAGGACATTTTAGCAGAGAGCTCCATCACACCTACTTTTTTTCCTGGTGTGCATCTGCGATTTCTACCTCCATTTCATTAGCACGTCAAGCGCTGGTCACTTTTACATACATGCGTTGTTGCGTTATTTCATCTTGTTGCCCTTTTGACCTGCGCTGACTCATGCTTCCTGGTATCGCCACTGCGCTCACCCCACCCCCACCCCTTTTCCTTCCCCCTCCAGTTCATTGGTTCTTGTGGTTGATGGACGTAGGCACCTTCCCCCCCCCCCATTCTGGTTTTGTTGTCTATGTTTTAGCGATTTAGTGTTTGACCGATTAGGCACCATTTCTGCCTTTCAAGGGGGAGAAATAGCAATGAAAGAGCAATGAGAGTGGGGTTGGAGTAGCGGAAGTCTGTTCGAGCGACTCAGCATAAGCCCATTCGTTCGAGCAACTCAACACATGCCCTCCTCTTTCGTCAGCAAGACCGCCCTTCAACGAACATGGCTCCACAAAAGTGGGTCGGTCTGACATAGTGTGAGGATGGCAAAACATGGGGACAGAAAAGCATTTTTATTCTGCATAGAGAAAAAAATGCCGCACTTTCCCTGCTCTAGAGAAACACAGAAAATGGAGGGGAAGAGGCGAGATGACCGCAGGACAGGGACGACGTTGTGCAATTGTCGCGGGGCAAAATGGTAAACAAGGCAGGACGAAGGTGCAACAAAATGCTGGTGTGATGGAGCTCATGAAGTTCTTACTGCCAGAAACTATGCCTTAGAAGAAGCACTTCAACCGTCTTGAATGGGAAGAAAACCACCCCAAAATGGGCAACAACCCAAACAATTCATGGTCAAGAAAAGGTGGGAGCCAGGAGAAAGGTATGGGGCCTTTTGGAACACCCCCCCCCCCAGGTGGGGCAGATTTGGACTCCAAGTGGGCCCAGTTTGACCCACAGATCTCTGGTTCAACACCCCTTGTGTAAGTCATTTCCCCCAGGCGTCCACAGCATGGCTCCTTCTTTCCTCAGGTCTTTGCCTCCTCTCTCCACATCTCCATGGGTGGAGACTATACCTACCATGTGGGAAACACCCAGACAACCATCCCTGCCCATGTGGTTGAGGGTCTTGAAATGTTATAGCAGGACTGTGAAATGAGCAGCCAGGGTGCTCTCACAGCATTTAAAGGAGGACTGGGAAGCAGAGTTGTAAGGGGACCTTAGAGGTAACGCAGAAGCTGGACAACTAAATGGTGGGCATCTGCAGGAAGGAGGACTCCTACCCAGCTGGCAGAAGAGGAGGACTTCTTTAGATGTTATTCTTTGGGGAACTAGTAATAAACTTGATTAGGAAAGATGCTCTTCTATTCACATCAAAAAACCTCATTGAGTTCCTCATCTATCATGACCATGCACACACTATGTTTGAGTGACTAATGGGGCATGTTTCTCCCTTGAAAAGAGAGATTGTCCATTGCATAGGATGAATTATGTGTAATTCACTGGTCACATTCAGAATTCCTTATGCTTATTCAGACTACTCTGTTCTTAGAAGACCAATGTTGCTTTGGGTTTCTTTTGACCTCCTTTCCTCTTCATTGAGTTAGACATCTAAATTAGTTTCACTTGTCTTGTGATTAGACTGATGGGCTTTTTGTTTTGTTTTCAGTTTTGATTCATACAGGGAGCAGACTCCAGCACATCATGTCTGATGGTCCTTATACTGAAGCAAAGTCAAATCGATCAAATCTCTCCTACGTCAACAAACAATTTGTAGTTGTTTGAAAATGGATCATACTTGGATTTGGCACACATTTGGCCTCCATAACAGTTTAGAGTTGTGTAGAGGAGACCTTGAGCTTTCAGCCATTGATCCACCACATAAGAAGAACCCTGATGGATGACATCAAAAGCCCATATACACCTGTTCAATTCTGAGAGGTCAAACCATTGAGTTTATGTTTTCACTGAGATTCCCCCACCCCTCAACTACCAAGCTTATTGAAGCTCATCCTCTACTCCAACTATGAGCTCCATCACACCTACTTTTTCCCCCCAGTTTGCTTCTGCGGGTTCCCCCTCCATTTCCTATGTGAGTCTAGCGTTTTGAATTACATGTGGTCGGTATTGCTGTGATACCTCAGCTTGGCCTGTTCCAATTTGCATTTCCGGACTTTGCCCGTTCAGGGATAAATCGAAAGAGAAATGAGAAATGGCGCATTCAGGGTGAAAGAACAGCATGACGGGGATGACATCATGCAATCAAAGTAGCGGCGGGTGTGCATCAAACTGCGTGTGAGATGAACACCGAAATGACCTGCCTCCAGGGACATCCTGGATCTGAACATAGAGAATCCATTTACCTGTCATGGGCATGGCTAATAGCTGTCAGCAGACGTGTCTCATCCCACTTTAGAGCCATCTCAATGACACAACACATAGTTAACATAGGAAATTCAGAGCCAAAAAGTGTGTTGACGACCTGAAACTACTGCCAATACATTTCACTGGAGGACCTCCATGTTCTAGTGCTATTGTGATGGGGAGAAAGATTTTTAACTGCTTTTTCCACATCACACATAATTGTATAAATCTCTAGCATATTTCCCTTTCTCTCTCTCTCTCTCTCTCTCTCTCTCTCTCTCTTAACCACAAAGCCCCAAACACTTTAGTTTTTATTCATACAGAAAGTACACCAACACATTAATCAACTTGGTTGCCCTTTACTTTACCCGGGTAAATTTGATAGTCTGGTGAATAATTGTAAATTTATTTCCGTTCATTTTTAAAGGGTTAAAATAATGTATTTGATTAAATAAATCACCAGAAAATAGAGCAAATGTGATTCTGAGTTACTTTTGACTAAGGCATGTCATAGGAATAGTCATCAGAGGAATTGTGAATTCTGTATAATATTGCATTTACTATTTGATGGCCTGGTAACTTTTTAATAGTCCTGAACGAGCATTTAATTTAAATTTAATAAGGCAGCTAGTCTATTGCAATTAAATAACAATTGATTGCTTTTAAAGAATCACTTTCTGAGGTTTAATATATGAGATAAACCTGAGTCGGTGTGTAATTAAAGCACAGGAGTAAAAGAGAAATGAGATTGCAAAGCTTGGAAAGGTGGCTGATTGAATTGTGAGATATCATGGGAACAGCGTCGAAATGAGATGCTTAAAAAATGCAAATCATCCCTGAGATGGACATGGAAGACTATAAGTGGAGTTGTTTGCTTATAAGCATTAATATTTGCAAGAGTGATGATTGCTGTGTGAGTCAAAAACAAAGTCAGGGTGGCCTTGATGGAGGCTCAACGAACCCCAAGGCATGGATAAAGCATTTCCATGTGAGCAAGAAGATTTTGACCAGTGGCCACGTCTCATGCAGCCATTTTGGATGTTGCCACCCACCTATCAGAGTGGTTTTCAGTGGTGCCTGGGGCAACAGTGAGAAGGGAAAGGCCAAAAGGTCCTGGAGCATGTGTGAAAGAAGTCGGTCTGCGGCAGCCCTTGAGATCCTACCCCAGATCTTTTATTATACCTGTTATTGCATAAGTTACGTTGGCAGGACAGGTGAAGATTCTTCTTCAAGCATGAGATCGTCAGCTGTAGGATCGCTGAATTGCTCCCAGCAGCCAGGAGGGGAGGGGAGCAAGGAGGAACTCCCTCCCATCTAGCCCTTACTCATCTATTATTGCCATGGCGCGGCCTGAAGGCAATGGTGCAATGCTGTCTTCATTTGAAGGGACCGAGGAAAAGGAGAATATGCTAATAATTTCCCTGCTGAGACGGGGAGTGTTTCCAGGCAATGCTTTTATAGTGCACTTCCTCTGCCTCAAACACAGGGATTTATGCAATGGTCAGATGATACCACCACCCACTTGGAAGCCTCCTGTGGGTTCCTTCTGCTTCCGCCATCTTTTTTCTTGCCACAGAAAACCTGTTAAGGAGAAAAAGAGGGAGTTGAGGTACGATGTCATTCGATTGGTAGCTCTAGGAGGGCAACCATCTGGAAGGAGTGGCCACGCTTTGGTTAATTGGAGACCTGCCGGGATCGTGGGGGGTGGAAGTCCTGGTTGGTTAGAAGGCTCTACTCAAGTGTGATTGAGTTTTTGGAAACTCCTGGACTCTGTGGTGACAGCCCCTCTGCTAGCGTTAAATAAGATTCTTTCGTCAGGGCTGCCTCTAGTGCTTTTAATATTGGCAGCTGTAAGAAATATGTCCACTGTTTCCTGCATCTGGCACTTTTGAGGATGCAGCTGCTGATGAATTTAGATTATTAATATCTGACTGCACTGAAAGGTCTTGTCATATCTGACTCTGGCTTATATTTTCTAACAACGGATGAATGTTATCAACTGATACTGTGTTTTAATGATTAATCCTGTCTATCCCACAGCAAATCTAAAATGTTATAATGTTAATATAGAACTGAAATGAACTGCTGTTTGTTTAGATTGTTGTTATATTTTGAAATGAATTGGCAGTAAGCTATTTTTTTGTGATGATGGTTTGATATGTCTTATGGCAGGCGTCGTCCTTTTGGGGCTGCTTTGGGCTCAACTACATGGGAAACCAGCATGCAACGTAGAGTGGTTATCACCGTCATCATCTCCTAGAATGCTCATGATTTAACAGGAGTGTTTAAAACAGCCCCATCCCACATCCTTTGAACCCATGATAAGCTATCAACGCCCAGCGAAAGTTCACACGGTTGTGCATTAGGAGCCGGGACCAGGGCACATGGGGAGGGAGGATGGGTATACACTTCACTAGAAATCCTCCCCAGCTTCTAAACCCATTATGCTTGAGGGCATTTATGCGCATTTATTGGTAGTAAGTCTGACCTATCTCTTTAAGAAAAGGGCCTGGACTGTAACAGTAGCAGGCCAGCTCCGCTTCCTTAGGTGGGTGTACTTATCTTCAGGATCCAGCTAGAACTCTCTCTCGCTCTCTCTCGCTCTCTCTCGTTCTGTGTGTGTGTGTATGTGTGTATGTGTGTGTGTGTGTGTGTGAGAGAGAGAGAGAGAGAGAGAGTCAGTCTTTATTGATATAGCAAGGCCAACCTGCTCCATTGCTGTGTTCATGTGTGTTGTTCCTAAAGAAGATTTTTGAAGTTACCCTGATTCCTAGCACTTCTTGGCTTTAGGGCAAGAACATCGGACAGCCCTCTCACTCAGTGAGTGCTGCTTGCACAGTCCCATGCTTTCTCCTCCCCTTCACCTCCATCTCCCTCTGTTTTGGAAGAGGGACTGACTGGGCCAGTAGCTCAGATTATGTTGCTTGTTTAAGGATTGATTTGAGACACAGAGCTCCATCATACCAGCAATTGAGCGCACTCTCACCATGCCTTGTGTGCGGATTTGCAGCATGGGACTCGCATGATGCCGTGCCTGCCCTGCTGACACCCCGCCTCTTCTCCAGCCTTTCCTAGAATGCTAAAAGTCTGAATTATTTTCCTAAGCACATTTAATGTGCCCTAAACCTCTGTGTAGTTTTAAAGGAACTGGGGGGCTTGAATGGATTGCATCAGGTCCTGGCAGGAAAAAGCAATCTCTCCCAGCAGCCAGCTCCAAGCCTCAATATAAAACCCAAACCTTGCATCCCAGGCTCAAAAGCCTTTTTTTTAAATCATACAACACCTGAATCTCTGCAGAGACAGGATTGAACTCCCTTGATGCCCCCAAAGAGCCATGCTAAAGGGTTGTTCCATTTTTGCCCTGGAGAAAGGCAGTCTGGTTGAAGTACTCATTTGCCAGGACCTGACTGGAGGGAGAAAGAAAAGGGGAGGGGTGGAGTGGAGTGGAGTGGAGTGGAATGGAATGTAGTGGAGTGGAAGAGCAAAGGACTGAAGGACCGAAAGAGCAGATATTCAGGTGAAAAGGATGCACTTAGCATCAGAGGTAAATAAAAATACGGACGCAAACCAGGGAGAAAAATTAGGTGTGATGGAGCTTACAGTGAGAAGGTAATTCCAAGACACTGTTTAAGAGACAAAGAAAAGTGAAACACCCTTTGCTCTTTCAAAAACTACAAGTCCCAGAGTTCCTTGATTCCTGCCGTTATTTCCTATGCACAGCTTGGAGGAGCAGCAGGGCCTGGAAGCAGGAGGGAGGGACACGCGCCGTAATAATCAGTATTTCTCCAGTGAGTGTGGGCTAGGGCAACAGATGGGATTTAATAGGCCCCAGGACATGTGTGAGCAAAAGCGCTTGGCTTCTGATCTCCAGACTGCATGGAAGACATCAAATCCCAGGCTCTCAGTGCAGTCGTTTGCAGGCATTCAGAAACTTACAGAGCTTAAAGAAGGGAAACTAAAGATGCTAAAGGATGCCAATTAATCCTCCAGGTTTTCAGAACAGGCAAGGAAAGAACAATGGAGAATTGGGCCATGCTATAAGGTGGTCCTGGGAGCACAAAAAAATGCAGCTTGGAGAATGGCGATGGAAGTGTTGCTTTTATGAGAAGTGGTACAGATGAAAACGATGCAAAGCCAAAGGTTTCACTAAAATATACATTTTATATGTGGGGCTGCCTTTGAAAATGGTCCAGAAACTTCAGCTGGGCAAAAGAGGGCTTGGGACTGGCCAATATGACCAGACGAAGCCCGTCCTTTCCCATCTGCAATGCTGCCAATCCATTTCAAAGTCCTGCTGGTATTAACATTCAGAGCCTTAAACAGCTTGGGGCTTGGTTGAAGGGTCATCTCAGCCCACGTCTACCTGCCCACACCCTAACAGTGGTTCTTCTCTTCTCCGGGAGCCCCACCAAAGGAAGTGAGGTGGGCGGCTACCCAGGAGAAGGCCTTCACTGTTGGGCACCCTCTCGTGGAACAGGCTTCCCAGAGAGGCTCGTCTGGCACCCAAGTTGGGCTCATTTCCATGCCAGGTGAAGACCTTCTTATCTTCCCTGGCATTTTGGATTTTCAGTTTCTGCTTTAAGTCTGTTATTGTATTTTAAATCTTTGCACTGCAGGCAGTGAGGCTCTGTTTGGTTATCCTTTCTATTTTGTACTGCACTTTTACACTTTTATATTGTATCGTATTTTATGGTTGTAATTGTTGTCAACCCCAGCAGACAGCTTTGGCTATTGGGCAGTATAGGAATGTAAAAAAATATTTATGAGAAACGGGCTTGTGGCTACTGAACATGTGAAAAGGCTAGCACAAACACACACACACACACACGCACACACACACACCAGAAAGACAGGATTATTATCATGAGGCGGAAGTCGCTCCACTTGTAACAGCATATGGTTTCCTCCACAGGGGCAATCAGAATTACCGTCTCCGCTGGGGGATCCCTCTGTGTGTAAAACTGGCCCCTTCCAGACAGATGCTGATCACATGGCAACCAGGGTGTGTAGCTGTCTTGGGTGGTATAGCGTTGAGACTAGGCCTGCCTGTTTCTACTGCCCTCTTCATGCGTTTGGTATCCATGGGAACCAAAGGGTTGAATAGGGTTAGTGAAGTTCATTAATTTGAAAATGATACTAAGTGGGTTTGTTGGAACGCAAGACCAGTTTAATGAGCCAGTGTAGTGTACATAAGGAGATCAGAAAAGCACTGCTTTTGTCTTATGTCCAAGACCAAATTTCTCCTCATTCCTCACCCTTCCTTCCCACCACATCCAACCAGGCCTCCGTCACACAATACCAGACCTGGCTCACTCAGACATGCAGGTTTAAATCCCACTCACCAATCTGACATTTAACATCAGCACAATAAGTGAGACCTGCTGGGTCATTGACATGGCCATCATTATATACTCAGATGGAGGGAAGACCAGGGCCAGATCTACACCAAGCAGGACATAACAGTAAGAAAGCAGTATGAGAGCGGTATATAAAAGGCAGGAGCCACACCAAGCAGGATATAGCGCTATATGGTCTGTGTCAATGGGCCCCAACAGTTGTCAGTGCACTTCAATACCGCTATAAAGCAGTTGTGTGGCTCCTGCCTTTTATATGCCGCTTTCATATCACTGCATCCTGCTTGGTGTAGATCTGGCCCAGAAGGGGAAAACCGTATGAAGATGCTTTAACCTCTGTCCCCAACCTCTGGCAAGGTCTTCTGCCACTGCTATCTCGATCCAGCACAGTGATAACTGGGGTGCAAACTCAGCTCCCCTCAGCTCCCCATGCACATGATACCCCCAGCTACTGTGTTCGCAGCTTGGGGGTACTCCTGGATCTGTCACTCCAAATGACAGCCTGGATAGATGCAACGGCCAGGAGTGCCTATCAGCTTCGGCTGATACACCAGCTGCGCCCCTTCCTAGAGTTGGAAGACCTAAAGACATTAGTGCACACGCTGGTAACTTCGAGGCTTGACTTCTGCAATGTGCTGTACATAGGGCTACCTTTGTGCCTAGTCTGGAAACTTCAACTTGTTCAAAATATGGCAGCCAGGTTGGTCACCAGTACACCTAGGGGGTGACCACATTACACCAGTCTTAAAATCACTCCATTGGCTGCCAATTAGTTTCTGGGCGAAGTACAAAGTGTTGGTCATCACCTTTAAAGCCCTACATGGTTTGGTTCCAGGTTACCTGCGGGATCGCCTTCTCCCATACAATCTGCCCTGCACACTCCGGTCCTCTGGGAAGAACCTACTGCAGTTGGCCAAGACCCCCTCTAGATGGATTCCGTTTGACGCCTGTTCCTCCGATTATGCGCATCTTCTCGGAAGCGCTTTATCGTAAATGCTTGTATGCAGGAGGTAATTGAGCACTCAACAGGTGACCTTACCGGTTGTTTCAAATGCGCTTTACAAGTAGTTAATGCAGAGAATCGCTTGTTCACATAGTCAAAATGCGCTTTAACGGCCGGAGCAAAATAAAACTCGCTATTTAACGCGCATTCGATAATGCGCATAATCAGAGAGAAAACGCACCTCTACGCCAGATTTGCGCTCCGTTCTTGTAGAGGTAAAGTTTTTAATGCGCCTTGAAAGAGCTTTAAATGCCTCTTGTAGAGGCAGCCCAAGACTAGGCTGACAACCGTTACCCAGAGAACCTTCTCTTCTGCAGCTCCCAGACTGTGGAACGACCTGCCAGAAGAGATCCGCCAACTTCATAGTCTTCTAGAATTCAAGAGAGCTATAAAGTCTGATCTCTTCCGGCAGGCCTACCCAGTCGAATTTTAAGTTGTTTTTAATGATGTATTAATTTTTATTTGTTTTGGTGTTTCATCTGTTTTGTGGTCCTTGTGTTTGTGTTTATTGTTGTTCCCCGCCTCAATCCAGAGGGAGAGGCGGGTTAGAAATAAATAAATATATTATTATTATTATTAATAATAATAATAACAATTTATTTCTTACCCGCCTCTCCGTCTGGATTGAGGCGGGGAACAACAACATGATAAAATACATAAAACTGATTAAAACATGACACATATTATTAAAACTGCATAAAAATCCTAAAACATCCTAAAAAACATCCTTAAAACATTCTAAAATTCCACTGGAATTACACAATTGAAATTTTGCAAACCCTTTATCCCAGTCCAGCAGAGTCCCATGATAGGGAATATTCGGCACAACTCAAACCACCCCTCCCCACAATCCTCCTCCCCTCATGCAATAAATAAATACACGTTATTACTTGCTGTGGGTTTGCAAAAGACTGATGTAGAACACACGAGCATGTTCCAATTCACATCTCCTCTAAAATATTTGCAAGAAATCCAGACTCTAATAACAAGTGGATTCATTAATGCTGACTATATTTTCACAGCCCGTTTCCTTGCCAATTAAGTTGTCAACAAAGTTCACAACATATCTTGGAGCTTCTGGTGTTTTAAGCCCTCTCTGAGTACCTTTGAGGGATCCTGTGCACAAGGGGAGAAAGACACAAACACCAATAAAAAAAAGATGTTACCAAAGGGCCTGGCTTATTTCTGCTTGGGTGCCTCTGCATTTCCCACTGCCAGTGAAGTTCTTAGCTCAACAAGACAAGCGCCAGGCCTGTCCATTCTCCATTTGTAACTATTTTTACGCGGAGGAAAATGAGGGAAGGTCGCCTGGAGATGAGAGATCTAAGGCAGATCAAAGAAACCCCCTCCTCACGGAATTCCTTGCCACAGACTGTGGTGGTGATGCCACCTGATGCTCAGAGAGGTAAAGGTCTGATCCAGCATGGCGCTTCTTATGTTCTTAGACCGTCTCTGAATTTGGAGATTTCACTTAGCTATCGAGCCTAATTTCCGGCATTCATTCAATCTCTCCTACATGGGTTTGTCTCATCCTCACCTCTTGTGTGGCAGGGAATTCCTTAGTTAACCATGCCCTTCTTTTCTCAGCCTCACTTACTCATAAACCTCAATTGGATGACTCCATCATGAGAGAGTAGTCCTCTTCTGAAACCACTTTCTTAACAGCTGAAGTATCTAATGAAGGCTGTGGTCCTATGTACATTGATTGGGGAGTAAATCCCATTGAACGTAGTGGGAGTTATTTCTGAGTAAATGCATGTAGAATCGGTACATGCAGAAGTAGCTACCTCGTACCATGCCGAACTATTTCCAGGGATGTGTGGATCAGCAAAACTCAAGCGCCTTGATATTCTCTAAATTCCACCTCAAAATCATTCTGACACGATTGTATCAAATTGCAAGCTTTGTGGGGTTTGTTTTGTTTTTTTGCACAAAACTTCATGTGAACGCAAGTGCATTTCACGTGTACTTTTCCAAATGTCTACAGCAATCGTGTGCATTTTTAAATGTGCACATTTTTCTCCCATTATTTAAAGTGTGTCTGTGCACAATTTCCAGAAGTACGCATTTTTTCATATGCATTTTCCAGATGGACGCTTTTTTCCATTCAACCTTGGGAATGTGTGGCCTTTGACTGCAGATTGCATGTGGGTCCGTGTTTCGTTCCAGGAGGTGTGGACTGGGTAAGTTATGGTCAAGCACGAACTGCAACGAATTTCTCATCCATCCGTAACTATTTCTCCCATCTAGTTAATGTCGTCTCTCCCCTGACCAGTAGTGGCTGTCCAGGACCTCAGGCTGGGCAACTTTCACGTCATTCCCTAGCTCATCCTTTTTAGCTTTGCAAGTCAGGGATTGAACCTGGGACCTTCTGCATGCAAAGCAGGGTCTCTAAAATGAATGATGGCACCTTGACAAGCTATGAACGGGACTTACTTCTCGGTTAAGAAGGCATATGTGTCTGCAACTTTGTGGTCCATTCATGAAAGACGAGGGATGCATGGGAGAAGAGAGGAAATGTATGCACTCCACTTCCAGGTACGCGTTATAAGCTGTGAAAGGGACCCAATGGGCACATTCAATCACTTCCCCTCCCTGCCCCCCCTCCCCCTCCCCCCAGGCTTTCCTATAATATCTCAATATTGCTATTGTCTAGAGTTAATAGCAACATTCTGCTTCAAATATTGTGCTTTTTCCTTGGAGTAACCCTCACCTACCTGGAAGGCCCTGTTCCCATCTGGAGTTGGGCTCCTGACGCAAAGACCAATCTCCCAATGTGCTTTTCCTCATACAACCCCCAAATTAACTTGCAAATAAAAAATTAAATTAAAACATTCAAGATCACACCATTTATTAAGGATGTTCTGTTCTGTCAGGTTTCCTTCCAAGTGGGAACATTGGAACGCTTTATGGCTTCTGGCGTTTGATCAGCACCAAAGTGAGATCGATCAGTACCTTTTAAAATGCAAATGTGATTCCATCTCCGACACTTCACTTAACAAGGTACATTGATGTTTCTCACAGGGCCCGAGCCGCAAAACACAGGAGGGCAACAAATGAAGGATACTCTGGGTGCTTGGAAACAGGGCCACAACTGCCCATCTCCAGCTGTTCCAGAATGCGGCCTGACACAATGGACCCTTTGGGAGCCATTCAGCGGGGTTCCCACGCTATTCCACACCACCACAACCCACCCACAGCCTGCATCATTTGTCCGTCTTCCTTGATAAAGCTCCAGAAGATAGATAGATAGAAGATAGAAGATAGAAGATAGAAGATAGAAGATAGATAGATAGATAGATAGATAGATAGATAGATAGATAGATAGATAGATAGATATTGGAACCACATGATGCAGCATTCTCTAATCTGTCTACATCCACATGTGTTGGACCACAACCTTCAGCATCCCCCAGCCAGCAATGATGGGAGTTGTAGACCAACACTTCTGGAAAGCAGATGATGGGGAAGGCTAGCATGGAGTGTCAGCAAGACTTCAGAAGTTCAATTTCACAAAAAGATGATTGACTTTGGGGTTCCACTTCTGGGACCATCAGTGATGTGCGAACAGAGGGTCTGCCAAGTTCCACAGCAGCAGAAGAGAAAGTCAGCTGGTTGCATTTAGTGTAGCAGGGCAGGGAGAGAAGTCAGAGTCCAAGGAAGATGTTTGAAGAACAAAGAGAATAGGGGACAAAGGGAAGAGCACAAAACGCTCAGAAGGGTTCTTCAAGCCTTCTACAGTTTGGCATAGTGAGAAACTTGTTTGACGCCACTGGGCAAATCTCAGCTCTGAGTGCAGCTGTCACATGTGGTGACTGAGCCATCAGGATGGCAATTTGGAGCAACTTACTGGGCAATGAACTGTTCTTGTGCTACATTGTGCCTTCCCAGGAAGAGCTATCAAAAGCTTCCTGGGTACCACAAGTCAAGAAGGATGCAGACAAGCTGGAGGGGGTTCAGAGGAGGGCAACAAGGATGATCAGGGGTCTGGAAACAAAGCCCTATGAGGAGAGACTGAAATAAGTGGGCATGTTTAGGCTGGAGAAGAGAAGACTGAGGGGAAACATGATAGCACTCTTCAAGTACTTGAAAGGTTGTCACACAGAGGAGGGCCAGGATCTCTTCTCGATCATCCCAGAGTGTAGGACACGGAATAACGGGCTCAAGTTACAGGAAGCCAGATTCTGTCTGGACATCAGGAAAAATTTCCTGACTGTTAGAGCAGTATGAGAGTGGAACCCATGACCTAGGGAGGTCGTGGGCTCTCCCACACTAGAAGCTTTCAAAAGGCAACTGGACAGCCATATGTCAGGGATGCTTTAAGGTGGATTGCTGCATTGAGCAGGGGGTTGGACTCAATGGCCTTAGAGGCCCCTTCCAACTCTACTATTCCATGATTGTGTTTGGGACTTTGACTGGGCTGTTTGGGACTTTCTTCCTGGACTTAGCATGCCTTGTGTGACTTCCTGTCACCGTTCCTGACTCCCCTGGCAGAGCAGCCCAACCTGGTCACCTTTGATTTGCCTGTATGGAAGAGATCTGTAGCTCAGTGTTACAGCCTCGACATCTCAAATCAGGGCGGGAAAGAATCCTGTGTCTGAAACCCGCTGCTGCCAGTCAGAGTTGTCTATCCTGGGCTGGATGGATCCAGGGTCCGACTCAGGATAGGGCAGTTTCTGTTGTTCCTATGTTCTGTACAAACAGTGGGCTCTGATTTGGGTAAGTTAGAGGTGTGTGCAAATGTAAACTCAGGCCAATTCAATACCACTGCCTGCCTCAAGAAGAAATGCTGCCTGATTCAGTGAGGAGACAGTTTTGCCTAATGGCCCGGATTCAAAGACTCACGTACCCCAGAGGACCTTGGGCTTGAGCGTCCCTCACAGTATCCCCCCTCCTTCACCCCCTTGTGTGTGAGAGAGACAGGAGGGGGATCGCCTCTCTTAAGGTATTGCCTGCCATTTGCAATTTTGTTTTAATCAATTAATCTAACTAATTTTGAAACTTATACTTATTTAGTATAATAATGGAGATCGAGACTTTCTACTGAAATTGTACCCGTGGCACTTTGATTAAATGTTGCCAAATGAAATTACGTTTTTGAAAATCCGGCTGAGTGAGCCCAAGCCCTTGGCTGTTTTGTTTTGAATAGCCTTTTTTTGATCCCAAGCAGTAAGTTCAGCTGAGGGGGAGTCACAGAGTTCTGCCCTGTATAATTTGGAGCACAACCCTCTGCTCACTGGAAGTCCTGCTGTGAGATCCCTGCTGGAGGTTTAGCGCTCCCTGTGCGGTGCAGGACCTACAGGGTTTTCTGATGCTTTCAGAGTGGGATGGGGGCAAAATGGGGTCATGGGGAAAAAAACATGGTTTAGGGGGAGGGATGGTGAGAGAGAGAGAAGGCTTCCATTTGAGAAAGGCGGCAGAACATTTCCTGGTTTCTTTCCTTTAACCAACAAAAGCTTTATTGCCACTTCAAGCAGCAGTGGAGCTACCGTCAGCCATCTGGAGGCACTGCAATACCCCACAGAATGGCCCAAGGAGAACAACGCCATGCCGCCATGTTGTATCATTGCCAGGGTGACAGGCACTGTTGAGAAAGCATGTAGCTGCCCCCGCCTTCTTTAATAGATCGATTTCCCCCTTCCAAGGACGTTGCCAAAAGTGCCACCAACATTTGGGGAAGAGGACCTCACAGATGTGTGTGTGTGTGAGAGAGAGAGAGAGAGAGGTGGGATTCAGCTCAGGACTTTTAAAAACCCACTGGCCCTGTTCAGAAGGTGGCTTTAACCATGGTGGTTAAGGCTTCAACCACCACGATTGAAGGTGTCTTCTGAACAGGGCCACTGTCAAGCCTAAGAATAACCTTACCACCTCTGACCCAAGGTCCATCAGTTTGGTTTCTTTTTCCAAGCCAGCCAGATGCCTCACATGCAACTCATGAAGGAGCTTCAATCTCAGTGGTGTTGAATCTCTTTCAACCCGAGGGCCAAATTCCATTTTGGGACAGCCATTGCGGAGCCATCCCAGGGCTTTCCCCCGAAGAACCCAAATACCCTTTCCAACTCTACTATTCCATGATTGTGCTTGGGACTTTGACCGGGCCAAGAAAAAAACCCTACTTTTTTCTCTTGCAGTGAGGCAACGATGGCATCTGCCGTCTGTCACCTTGCTCCGGAGTTGCATCGGAAGTGTATCTGGGCAGATGGCGACCTCTGATTGGTTGCCATCTGCCTGGACAGGGGGAGGGGAGGGGCCAGCGAGCCAAATGACCACTGGAATGCCTCCGTGTTTCTTCTGCATGGAGAAGGACGCTTGGGCCCCTGGAAAAAAGGTTAAAAGAACCAACTGGAGGGACACGAGGAGGCACAGACGCCCCAGTGCACAGGCAGTGGTGCATGGGACGGCCGCTCCTCCTCGCATACAAATGGCTACAGCAAAGGAGGGGAGAAGTCTTTCTTTCTTCCCCCTCCCTAGCAACTTCACCATCATTCTAGCACATTATAGACCCCAGCAGCCCTGGAATGTGTCATTCTCCCAGGGTGACTTGGGCCTATAATATGCCAGAGCAGCACTGAAGATGCCAGAGAGTTTATGGACATACCATGATGTCACACCAGTTCAACCAATGGTTGGGGAGTGTACTCTTGTAGGAAACTCCGGATAGGCAACAATCCACTTTTAGTGTATCATATCTTATTTTCTAGCCTTCTCCCTCTCTCTCCCTCTCACCCTCTGTATTACATCTCTTAAAATTAGTTTTTTTTCTTTCTTTCCCCAAACCCTACCAATCAGAAGGACAGTTTCTTGTTCATTTTAGCAAACTAAGATTCTATATCCTGAGTTTAAAACTTTCTCTCGCTCTTGCGCTTGCTCTCCCCCCGCGAATCTTCTGTTGAATCTTATAATCTCCTGCCTTCCTGAACAAACCTCCTGACCGTTTAATTCATATTATACTTTTGAAGTCTAAACTATTAACCCTTTGCTGAAATTGAGTGGCATGCACGCACACACATGATTTTTAACACTCTAATGTCCTAAAATCAAATTAAATACACACTGAGGACAGTTGTGATCCTACACAAGAGGAAATTTAATATATCAGAAGGTGTCTAAATATTGGAGGGTCAGAAGAAGAAAGATTTCTGTTCAATGATAACTATCTGCTAACTAGTAGTTTCACACTGATCATTTTCCAAATTGATTTTGTTGTCTGTTCATATTTTCTTTCTTTCTATTGATGCTGCTTATATTTCCTAACATATGGCGTAAAATACAATAGATATAAAGGTTCTTGTGTGTGTGTGGGGGGGGGTAGATACTGTCGTAGAAATCATCATTTCCAAGACAACTCACTTCAGAGACTTTCATTTATTGGGCTACTTAGGAATTCATGGTACGTTTTGCGTTCACTCATAGATCAGTTTTGTTAAACTGTAAAATTCTGGGGATTTACAAGCAATGTCAAGAGCTTAAAAAAATTCATGCACATAGAGTGAAGGAGTTCTCATCTCATCTATCATACAAATAAATAGATGAGATGATAGATGAGGTAACACTGAAGAAGTTGAAATATAGAGAAGAAACAGGCAGAATCCAAACATTGAAATGTATTTTCCCCCAGTTTATCCTCATAACCATCTTTGAAGGTTGGTTAAGCTGAGAGAGACCAGGGTGGGTACATATTCACCCAGTGAGCTTCATGACAGGGTTTAACTTCTCAAAGCATGTTTAAGGAGCAATTTCTATAAGCCTTCATTGCTTGTTTTGGCCTGATATTGGAATAAGATAATATTCTGTGCAATACTAAATCGGAAGACTATTCATTTACAGTATTTATATGCTGCTCCAAACCTAAAATAGATTCCCAAGTGGTGAATATAGCAATAAAACAGAAAAAAGATTTTTTTTAAGAAGATAAAACAGCAAATTAAAATTGATCCATATAAAAGGAAGAAACAATAAAAAAAAATGGTGGCTGGTCAGCTGAGGAATGCTTCCTTGAAAAGTGTTGTTTCAGGAAGCACCGGAAGCAGCATAATGTTGGCACCTGCCTGACCTCCAAGGGCAGGGGGTTCCAAAGAGAGTTCCAAAGGCTCTTCTCCTGGTGGACCTCAATTGGGCCATTGATCCATGTGGAACCACCAGGAGCAGGCCCTCAGATGATCTCAGTGGCTGGGCAGATTGGTGTGGGAATCATAGAATAGTAGAGTTGGAAGGGGCCTCTAAGGCCATGGAGTCCAACCCCCTGCTTAATGCAGGAATCCACCTTGACAGATGGTTGCCCAGCTGCCTCTTGAAGGCCTCTAGTGCAGGAGAACCCACCACTTTCCTAGGTCATGGGTTCCATTGTCGAACTGCTCTAACAGTCAGGAAGTTTTTCCTGATGTCCAGCCGGAATCTGGCTTCCTGTAAGTTGAGCCCATTATTCCGTGTCCTGCATTCTGGGTTGATCGAGAAGAGATCCTGGCCCTCCTCTGCGTGACAACCTTTCAAGTATTTGAAGAGTGCTATCATGTCTCCCCTCAATCTTCTCTTCTCCAGGCTAAACATGCTCAGTTCTTTCAATCTCTCCTCATAGGGCTTTGTTTCCAGACCCCTGATGATCCTTGTTGCCCTCCTCTGAACCCCCTCCAGTTTGTCTGCATCCTTCTTGAAGTGTGGTGCCCAGAACTGGACCCAATACTCAAAATGGGGCCTAACCAGTGCCAAATAGAGGGGAACCAGTACCTTGCCGATTTGGAAGCTATAGATCTATTAATGCAGCCCAAAATAGCATTTGCTTTTTTTGCAGCCACATCACCCTGTTGGGTCATATTCAGCTTGTGATCGACAACAATTCCAAGATCCTTCTCACTTGTTGTATTGATTAGCCACGTATCCCCCATCTTGTATCTGTGCATTTGGTTTCTTTGTCCTAGGTGTAGAACTTGGAATTTATCCCTATTAAATTTCATCCTGTTGTTTTCAGCCCAGCACTCCAGTCTGTCAAGATCACTTTGGAGTTTGTTTCTGTCTTCTAGGATATTAGTGACCCCACCTGCTCTCTCAGCTATCCTGGTCCCAAGTTGTTTAGGGTTTTGTTCACTAGTACCAAAACCTTAAACCTGGCCTGGGAGCCAGTAGGCAGCCAGTGCTGTTCTCTTAGCAAAGGAATTACATGCTGAAAAGGTAGGGTGACCAGATAAAAACCAGGTCAGGGCTCATGTAACTTTAACAGTTGTAGAAAAAAGGGAATTTCAGCCAGTGTCATCTGTATGCAATTAGTTCCTGGTGATATTCCCTCTTCATTACAACTGTTAAAGTTGCAGGGGCCCTGCCTTCTTTTATATATGGTCACTCTAGTCTAGTGCCTGCACCTTTAACTGTTGTGATGAAGAGGGAATTTCACCAGGAACTAATTGCATACAAATGACACTGGCTGAAATTCCTTTTTCTCTACAACTGTTAAAGTTACACGAGCCCTGACCTGGATTTTATCTGGTCACCCTACATAGGACTTAATGCTCCTCCATGCAAAATAAAAATAAAAATCCTTCTACACTGAAAGCCAGCATATCAAAGAGAAGGGGAGGAGGAGGGTTATTGCCATCATGCCCTAATTGTGGGTTTTCCACAGGAAGCTGGTTGGCCACTGCATTAATGGAAAGCTGGACTAGATAGGCCTTTGGTTTGATCCCGCATGGCTCTTATGTTCATAACAGCTGTTCTATTTTAGCCAGTAAGCCCTGTTGTAAGGAGAGCCTAGCATCATTGGGCACTAGGAAGTCCAGATTTCAGGGTACTATGGGTCTCATTCACACTGAGGACATGAGGCAAGTTAGTTTCATTTGGGTTCCAAGCAAGCAGGAGTTCGGTTTCTTGGACAGACAGGAATAGAACAACAAGTAATGCTGGGGCTGGAAGCCTGAAAAGCTTGCCTGTATGTTGCTCCAACAAGCTGCAGATTGCAAC
The DNA here is from genome assembly GCA_029215795.1 of Anniella stebbinsi. NCBI lineage: Eukaryota > Metazoa > Chordata > Lepidosauria > Squamata > Anniellidae > Anniella > Anniella stebbinsi. The sequence goes on from JARDYH010000001.1 coordinate 371,724,305, forward strand.
TGGGACTTAAGTATGGTTTTCTTTAGACTGGTTAGGCCTGCCTCCCTCTTGACTAAGGCCATCTCCCTTAAAAGGGACTGGTTTGTTTCAGCAGAAGTGGCTGCAGTATGGTGATGCCTTCATGGTTAGAACCCTCAGAATCCTCTGGAGCTGGTCCCTGAGGCCTTCCTGGAAAACTAGGTTCTAAAGAGGTAGGAAACTCATGTTACCTTTCCATAACTGAGCCTTCTCCCTCATCCATTAACTCAAGGGCCTCATCTTATCAGGACAAGGGTTGGGCGTCCTGAAGCAAGAGATGAATAATGCACTGAAGTCAACTGACTTTACTTCATGTATGCATCACAGAGACGTACAGACTCAAATGTTGGCAGCAACCATTATTATTATTTTGGTGTTCTAATTTTGTGTTTTGTGTGTTATAGGGATGTATGGATTTTGTGAAATCCGTTCCATCTGTGTTCCATGGATTCTCAGGTGTTTTTCATTCCATTGACCACTCATTGATGGAATCTGGTTTTTCTCACGTTTCCAAACTTATGTTTGTATTTGAAAGTGCGCATTTGCATAAATGCGCAAATCCCCCCCATTAAATGTTCACACATCAGTTTATGGAGGAAAATGTGCATTTTCTATCAATGTTTTTGTTGTTGTTTGCTGTATCTTTAATATTTCTGTACAACTAAATTTGTGTAAAATTCTGGAAAGCAAAACACCGGTCTGAAACGCCGCAGGATCTATGCAGCTTGGAAAAGGTGCTGATCCGCTGTGGAATCCGTGCATTGGATTTATAGAAATCCAAATTCATTTCAATCTCTGATGTGTTCAGATTTATATCCTGGATAAATCCTGGTAAAAAAATGAACCGAAGTGAACGCCTGCCGATCTAGGCTCTGCTCATGAGTTCCGTCGCTGGCACTCACGTTACACTGGTAGAGAGGTGGCTTTCCCCTCTTCTTTGGCCAGTGGCTGGGAGCAAAGGAGCAAAGTTTCCTTGGATTGTCGATAGAAATCACCTCTTGCTTTGGTTATGGTGAAAATCAGGTGCCAGTGTGAAAATCCCAGGCAAACTGTCAGAGTAACAGGCATCTTGGAATCAGCAGCTGGAGAGGCCTCGTTAGATAAAAGTGCTCCTCCAAAGTGCCGGATTTTCTCTGATCAAAAATTGTGTGCCGTTGAATGCACCACAAGGGGACAGCAACCGCCTCATAGGCCAGTCAATGGAATGTGGGGTCATAAACTGGTGTCAAAGAGAGAACGCTGCTCAAAAAACACACATCCTCTTTCAGACATGACGTCTCAGAAAGGAATGGGATGAAAAGCCTGTTCTTGGTGGAGTAAAGTAGGTGTTGCATTGAACTCCTGAGTCAACAGCATCTTTCGTTGCACGAAGTAAGAGGCAAAGGACGAGGGCTGCGACTCATTTACATCAACTGGAGGAATCATCTGTCTGCGAGGATTGCAAACATTTATTTCTTTGTATTCTTCCTTATCATCCCCAAGAAAAGCTACGATGGCTGCCACAAACCATGTTCCAATCCAGTCTGATCTCTGTGCTTTAGATGGTGAGCAATTTTGCAACATGGCTGCTCTTAGTAGGATGAGCAAGGCGGATGATCCTCGCATGGTCTTGATAGGCAAAGGGTCCAGAGCCCAAGCTGAGTAAAATTCCCATTACACATGGCAACAACTCATCCTTTTTCTCTGTCCAAAATCTCTGAAAACATCCAAGCCCTAAATGCAGTTGCTACCATTTTACCACCCTAAAGATACATTTTTAAGGTCAATTTGGAGGTTCCTGTTCTGGCCAAACTTCTGAGGAACTTCAAGGGAAACAAAAACAAAACAGAAAGGTTCACCGGCACCTACGTTGTGGTCTTTTCTAAGCGATGTGAAGATCTTTCCTTTGTTTCCCCTGTACCTTTAGTCCTTCAATCAAAATATATAGTGTTAATAAGATCATGGAATAATAGTGTTAGTAAGATCAAGCACCTTGCCCAGGAAGGGGATTTTAGCCACCAGCCTATAATGGTTAACCTCCTCTGGGTCCAGGTTAGGCTTTTTTAGGAGTAGTCTCATTACCGCCTCTTTTAAAGAGGCCGGCAACATTCCCTCTCTCAAGGAGGCATTTGCAACCTCTAAAAATCATAGGATCCTAGAATAGTAGAGTTGGAAGGGGCCTATAAGGCCATCCAGTCCAACCCCTTGCTCAATGCAGGAATCCACCTTCAAGCATCCCTGACAGATGGCTGTCCAGCTGCCTCTTGGATGCCTGTAGTGTGGGACAGCCCACCACCTCCATAGGTCATGGGTTCCATTGTCATACTTCTCTAACAGTCAGGAAGTTATTCCTGATGTCCAGCTGGAATCTGGCTTCCTGTCACATGAGCCCATTATTCCACGTCCTGCACTCTGGGAAGATCGAGAAGAGATCCTGGCCCTCCTCCATGTGACAACCTTTCAAGTATTTAAAGAGTGCTATTATGTCTCCTCTCAATCTTCTCTTCTCCAAGCTAAACATGCCCAGTTTTTTCAGTCTCTCTGCATAGGGCTTTGTTTCTAGACCCCTGATCATCCTTGTTGCCCTCCTCTGTACACGCTCCAGCTTGTCTGCATCCTTCTTGAAGTGCGGTGCCCAGAACTGGACGTATTAATGTCTTTCTAGATCTTTGAACTACTGCTGGCTTTTATCTTGGTTCCTACTTTGATTTTAGTCTATTTTAAACTATATATATATATATATATATATATATATATATATGCTAATTCATTGTATTTTACAGTTTTGAGTTTCCTGTTCTGAATGGGTGGTATATACATGGAATGAAATAAATAAGTAAAGAAAGGAAGAAAGACATGAATACAAGTTTGGATGTGCCATTCATATACGTTTTCTAGAGGTTACCTGAAAGTTCTTATCAGAAAGAAAAGGTGGGTGCTCTGGGAGGGGGAGAAACAGAAGGGTCATGAAACCACAGTTCATAATTTTTCCCCAACGCTGCCTGTTTTGTAGTCCTGCTGATGGAAAAGTTTGGGTGAGTGAATAAGGGAAAGGGTAGGAGGGAGGGTTACCTAGGGTGACCATATGGAAAGGAGGACCAAGCTCCTGTATCTTTAACACCTGTTTAGCAAAGGGAATTTCAGCAGGTATCATTTGTATGCATGCAGCACCTTGTGAAACTCCCTCTTTATTACAACAGTTAAAGCTGCAGGAGCTAAACTAGAATGACCAGATACAAAAGAGGGCAGGGCTCCTGCAGCTTGAACTCTTGTGATGAAGAGGGCATTTCACCAGGTGCTGCATGCATACAAATGACACCTGTTGAAATCACATTTTCAATACAGTTGTTAAAGATACAGGAGCCCTGTCCTCCTTTGCATATGGTCAGCCAGCCTAGGGTTACCAGTGTGGCCATTATGCTCCCAGCTAGTGGTGTGTGTGTTTTTCCTTCATCTGTTTTACCCACAAGGCTTCCAGAGGACAGAAAGCGCTGGCCTCATTCTGATGTGGCTTCATGATGACACTGTATTACCACATGGTACCATCATGAAGCAATCAAGGTGAGAGCAGTATGGACCACCTGGAGCCTGGTGGGTCTAAAGTCAGAGGTGTGATCACCACTACTGGTATGTTTGCTTCCCATGTTGCCTGGGCTCATAGCTAGGGTGACCAGATTTTGGAAACCAAAATCCCGGTCCCCCCCGCCACCCCCCCACCTAAAACAACCCCCCCACCAAGCCACCCACCCCCCAAAAAGCCAGCCTGGAGCTACTGGGTCCTCTGCCGATGCTGGGCTCGTGCAGCCGACGCCAGGCTCGTGACACCACTTCCACCGATGCCGGGCTCGTGATGCCGCTGCTGCAGGGCTCATGCCAGAGGCTGCGTGGAAGAGGGCTGATTCCGGAAGTGATGTAATCAGCCTCCCCCCACTTCTTTCACGCGGGCATCCGGGCTCCTCGGGGCTCATCGCCATTGCAACAAACCCCGAGGAGGCTAGAGGCCACACAGAAGAGGCAGGAGAGGGCCAATTTCATCATTTCCGGATTCGGCCCTCTCCTGCCTCTTCCGTGCAGCCTCTGGCATGAGCCCGGCGGCGGCGGCGGCGGTGGCGGCGGTGGCAGCGGCTGCACAAGCCCGGCAGCGGCGGCGGTGGCGGTGGCTGCACGAGCCCAGCGGTGGCGGTGGCAGCACGAGCCCGGTGGCGGCAGTGGCAGCTCCATGAGCCCGGCAGCGGTGGAGGCAGCAACACGAGCCCATAATCGGCCCTCTCCCACCTCTTCCACGCGGGCATCATTTCCCCTGTTTGCCCCCGCTGCCCCCCGGTCGGCCCGGATTGCCCCAGTTTTCCCGGTTAGGACCAGGAAACCCCAGGCGATCTGGTCACCCTACTCATAGCCCTGCTCTGAAATGGCTGAAATGCCCTCCTCAGCCTTGCAGCCTGTGCATGGGGTCAAAATGCTGGGCAGTCTTTCAGCCCAGCACCTGCTTTTTCTCTGTACTCTTCAGGTGTAACTCAACAGCTGACCTCTTTGAGCAAATATTAAGGACACCTGTCAGTTCTGTTCTGAGATGCTTCTCACTGTAGACATTCCAAACCTTCACATGTTCTCTCAAGGCAACTAAGTCTTGTGTTTGTATTCTACTCCCAAGGCTGGCTTAAGATACGCAAATGCTGCCACCTCCAATTGGGCTGCTCCAGCATTGATGCCCCCATCCCCCCCGTCCAATGCTGCCACCCCACCCAGTCACTCCCACCACAATGAGTAGAATACCTGGTCCCCGTGGTGGTAGAAGTGGGATGGCACATTGTAGTAGCTTCACTCCCAAATATTACAGTGATGGCAGGCAGGTCGGCAGGCAAACAGTTGGATGGACACTTCCTTTGCTGCCCCCCCAATGCCGTTTCAATCTGCCCCCTGAGCTCAGTGTCATCATACTAGAGCCTGCACTGTCCACCCCCTACTACTACTACTATAATTTGATCCTTTTTCCAAGGCCCTTTCCACACCATAGGGGCAGAGAGGGCGCGAAGCGGGGAAACCCAGATGTAGCCACTTCTGGGTTTGGCACGATGAGGCAACACCACAATGGGGCAGCCTGGGCTTCTACAGGGCCACCACAAGTTGCACAGGTCATTTTTTAAAAAAGATCCATGGCGGTGCGCACAAGCGCTCGTGCACAAAAGGTTAGTTTATTTTTTTAAAAAAAAAACCACATGCAATTGTGCCCCCTCCCCCGCCATCCTGGGGATGGCGATTTTGCTGTCCTCCCCTCCTGATGGCCTCGGATCCACATGGTGTGGCTCTGTGGCCATCAGTGCAGCCGCGCTTACTCGCGGGTAAGCACATCTGAGCCCGGGATGGGTGGCCACACCAGCTGCCCATCTCACTGCCCTCCCGGGAGCAAGGAACGATCCGGGATAATAGCATTCCCTGAAGTCCCGGGAAAATGGAGGGCTGGCCCCTGCCTGCTTGTGGGATGCTCTGTGCATCATGCGGACTCTCCGCGAGCAGGCAGGGGCAGCCCCTCGAAAAATGGCTGGTGCAGAAAGGGCCCAAGTCTATTATTCAACAGAGGTTGCTCCACATTTGGCAATGCAAGAGATTTCTAGAGAAGTTTAGAAGTCATCCAGAGGGAACTTGAACAAAAAGAAAAGATGAGTTTGAAAGTATGGTAGTACAAGACAGTTTCTTTGCTAGCACATATGACAGGCCAAAAATAAACAAATGAAAAATTAAAGCCCAAACTGCTTTGCAATTCAGAGCAATGAACTAGGAGCACAGCGTTTGAGTCTCCAGCTTCTGGAGCGCTGAAGGGCTGCAAATCACACTTGTAAATTTTTCAGAGGTTGTCTCTTATAGCTGAGAGATTTGGAACATGGAAAGTCCATTTTAGGGCAGTCCCGTGGATGTCTGTAAGATGTTAAGGATGATCAAATTGGACAATGTGTTTTTCTGCCTGCTGTTTGCTCCAGAAGTGTTAAGCATTATAAGAGGGCAGGGAATCTGGAAAACATGTTTGAATCCCTTTTAAACTAGCAATTAAAATATGATTAGGGGAAAAGCATCGAGCCCCCTTGGACATCTTGTAAAAGATGAAATAGAAGAGCAAAGAGATGTTCTTAAAGTGGGAAAACAAGAGATGCTGGTAAACTTTGAAGACATCCCATTCCAATTTGCAGGTAAGGGGCACAATACAGTGAGAGATTGCCCTGCCCATACCCCACTGAAAAGAAAGGAAGCTCCACCAGGGCCCCAGGAGAACCAACTACTGGATTGTGCCCTCAGATCCACTTGTACAATTCTTTTGTCCACAGCAATGGACAGCCGGAGTCACATGGAGGAAAGAGCCGCTAGAGGGGATTCAGTCCCTTCCCCCCCCCCACACACACACCATTGGGCACTGACTTTCCTGTATACATGCAATGGGCTCCACATGGAAATGGTCAGCCTGAAGGTTTTTAACTATGCAATGGATTCTCTAAGGCTTTCAGCTAGCTAGATTTGTCAAATTTGTAGCATGTGTCATGGACTGGATCTTTTCCCAGAGAGCTTTGGCCATTGGGAGGCGTAGAAATGGATGACATGAACGTTGAAAGAGTGAACACTGGCAAAAGCAAGCAAACAAAACACTTTATAAATAAATGGGAGTGTTTGCATATGAGATTGTGACCTCCATCACACCTAATTCCCTCCCCCCACCCCGGTTTGCCTCCGCGTTATTTTTACCTCTGAGGCAAAAGCGCATCAAGCTTATGATCCCTTTCACCTGAATAGCAGCTTCTTGGCTCCTTGGTTCTTCCACTCCACTCCACTCCACCTCTTCTCTTTCTCCCTCCAGTCAGGTCCTGTCACATGAGCACTTTAACCAGACCACCTTTCTGCCCGGCAAAAATGGAACAGCCCTTTAGTATGGCTCTTTGGGTGCATCAAGGGAGTACAATCCTGTCTCTACACAGATTCAGGCACTGTATGATTTTAAAAAATGCTTTTGAGCCTGTAATGCAAGGTTTGGGATTTATATTCTAGACCTATTTCAAACCGGCTTCAGAGCAGGATACGGAGTTGAGACCGCTTTGGTCGCCTTAGTAGATGATCTACGCCTTAGTATCGACAGGGGGAGTGTGTCCCTGTTGGTACTCCTGGACCTCTCAGCGGCTTTCGATACCATCGACCATGGTATCCTTCTGGAGCGCCTGGGGGAATTGGGAATCGGGGGCACTGTGCTTCAGTGGTTCCGATCCTATCTCTTGGGCAGGCTCCAGATGGTGATGCTTGGGGATAGCTGCTCTTCAAAAAAGGAGTTGCTATGTGGTGTACCGCAAGGTGCCATCCTTTCCCCAATGCTGTTTAACATTTACATGAAACCGCTGGGAGAGATCATCCGGAGGCATGGGGCAGGGTGCTATCAATACGCTGATGACACCCAAATATATTTCTCTATGCCTTCAACAACATCGTCAGCTAAGGATAGTGTGTCTCCTCTGAACGAATGCTTGGAGGCGGTAATGGGCTGGATGAGGAAAAACAAACTGAAGCTGAATCCAGACAAGACGGAGGTGCTTGCTATCAAAGGCCCCAACCTGGGTTTGGAGGTGTGTCAACCAGTTCTGGATGGGGTTACACCCCCCCTGAAAGACTGTGTTCGCAGCTTGGGGGTACTCCTGGATCCGTCGCTCCAGATGACAGCTCAGATTGATGCGACGGCCAGGAGTGCCTACTATCAGCTTCGGCTGATACGCCAGCTGCGCCCCTTCCTAGAGTTGGAAGACCTAAAGACGGTAGTGCACGCACTGGTAACTTCGAGGCTCAACTTCTGCAATGCGCTGTACATAGGGCTACCTTTGTGCCTAGTCCGGAAACTTCAACTTGTTCAAAATATGGCAGCCAGGTTGGTCACCGGTACACCTAGGGGTGACCACATTACACCAGTTTTAAAATCATTTCACTGGCTGCCGGTCAGTTTCCGGGTGAAGAATAAAGTGTTGGTCATCACCTTTAAAGCCCTACATGGTTTGGGCCCAGGCTACCTACGGGATCGCCTTCTCCCGTACAGTCCGCCCCGCACTCTTAGGTCCTCTGGAAAGAACGTACTCAAGCCAGCCAGAACTAGGTTGGTGAGTGTTACCCAGAGGACTTTCTCTTCTATGGCTCCCAGACTATGGAATGGTCTGCCGGAGGAGGTTAGACAAACTGACAGTCTTCACAAATTCAAGAGAGTTGTGAAGACTGTTCTTTTCCGGCAGGCCTATCCGGATGAATTTTAAATATTTTAATGATGTGTTTCTCTTGTTTTAATTTTTTAAACTCTGTCATGCTTGTATGTGTATTATGTTCCCCGCCTCGATCCATAGGGAGAGGCGGGTTATAAATAAATTATTATTATTATTATTATTATTATTGAGGCTTGGAGCCAGCTGCTGGAAGATATCACTTTTCCCTGCCAGGATGTGATGCAATCTTTTCAAGCCCTCAGTTCCTTTAAAACTACACAGAGGCTTAGGGTGCATTAAATGCGCTTAGGGAAAATAATCCAGACTTTTAGCATTCTAGGAAAGGCTGGGGAAGAGGCAGGGTGAGTCAGCAGGACAGGCACGGCGTCATGTGAGTACCGTGCTGCAAATCCACACACCAGGCATGGCGAGAGTGCACTAAATCGCTGGTGTGATGGAGCTCTGTGTCACATCGGGATGTGCGAATTGAGATTTCCTGAATTCCATCTTGAGGCTGCTTTTGATTTATGTCTGAATCAGATTCTGAGCTTGTCGGGGGGGGGGGGTTGTATTTGTGCACAAAGAACTCTAGAAAGAAAAGCCAGGTTCTGGGATGAACTAGTAGGAAGTACTTGGGTTTATGGGAGGCTTCTGGCTTACTCAGAAGAGCACAGGCTTGGCATACAGAGTTTATCATGCTTCACTCTCCAGGATTTGGGGTAAGAAATGTTTGGACAGGAACCTGGAGAGAGTACCCAGTATGTTCCTGTTTGGTACCTGGCCCATGAAACTTGCCAGCGGCTGGGTTGGTCTTTTGCAAGCATCAAACCTTGGTGTTTACTATCATCTATGCCCCACTGCTAGTGCACAGAGATTCAACAGCTCTCCAGCTCTCTAGGTGCTCAGGCCTGAGAGCCAATGGCTGCCACCTGGCTGGTCCTAAGAAGTGGAGCCTTTTGCCACATGGTGGGGGCAGAGGAAACAACCCCTTGGGTCAGGAAGAAGAGCCAGGTGCCTCAGGGGTTGAGCAGGGTGGATGTAGAGGTGGAGTGGATAGCAAAACCTCTCAAGCCAAGCTTAAAGCCAGGCTGCACCCCCTCCTTGATTCTGGCTGTTCAATTCAAGAATTCTTCCTGTGGAAGTACCAAGAAGGAGGCAAACATTCTGGAACTCCAAGCCAAACCCAGGGGCCAAGCAGCTGAAATACCAGGCGGTCCTTGGAAGCTGTCTTAGGCTGCCGTCTCTTGTCCTGCATTGTCTCCTCTGGTTGGCAGCCCAGGCAGAGAAGGGCCTTTCCGTCCTCTGCTACCTGATTCTTTCGACTCGAGAGGCTAGAGCTTGAACATGGGACCTTCTGCATGCAAAGCATGTGCTCTCCCACTGAGCTGTGGCCTCTCCTCATGCGTAAGCAGAACTGGGGGGAGCAATGTCCATCACCTACAGCCACTGGAGATGCACTCGGGTCAGGCGTAGCCCACTGGCATCACAGGGAGTGAGAAGCAACCGTGAAATACAGGAGGAACCTCAGCCGACCATCTCTGAGAACTGGGCGACCAGGCATCAGGGATGCTGCAGGAAGCTCCTAGCCAGAAGAATAACTCCTCTCTAATTGTTTGTTCCAAGTGCACCAAATGAGACACACCAGGAGCACATGAGATTAACAGAAGTGTCACGTTCCTCAATTAACGCAAATGTACACGAACGGCCCGGGTGCCGCTTGCATTATTGCTAATGCCTAACATTGCAGAGGCATGTTTGGATAGGAATCTAACATGATAGCTTTAGTAAGTTAATTAGATAATTGTTCAACATACTAATTGATTTTAATTAGCGAGAACAAAGCTTGCAGCCAAACCATGCCTGGAAGACAGCTTCCTCATTAGAAAAACAAAAGAGCATGGCTGGAAAACTCTCTAGAAAACATGGGAGAGGAAAGCAACCCCTCACAGCTTGGACCAATGCCCTGTGGCATCGAATCGGTTTGACCGTTATAACGAAGCATCACTTTTATCCCCCACTCCTTTATTCAGAGGAAGGTAAAGGCCAAAGACACCTTGCAGGCCGTTTATCCAACCATCACCACACACATTTCCCTTAAAATTGTCCCAAGAGAGCTGCCTTTCCCCCAGCAGAAGCATAATGCCCAGTGCGCACTCTTGTGGGCCAGCTCCCTCCAGCTCCATTTGGAATTGGCTCGATATTGATGAGCTTTCTCAGTGCATGTTTGTGGGTGAGTGGCTGGGTGGGTCATCTGGCTTCCAGACGTTCACCACACGGAAGATGATGGTGGGGTAGTGGACATGTGCATTATCAAATTGCCCCTGGGAAATGGAGCTTAGTTCACTACCATAAGTACAGTTCAAAGTAGAGTTGGTTACTGCCACAATTGAATTTGGTTTGTTTGTTTTCTGTCCTGGCTGTGAATAAATGACAATTTTGGCTACACACACACACACACACACACACACAAATAAAATTCTCACCCATCTGCACTGGCTAAATTCAGTAGGTGTAGCTATTCCCTCCATGGAAAGACCACGCTGTACCTGGCTGCCATCTAGCTGTTGGACATGAGGAGCCTGTCAGAAAAAAATATATATGGCAACCCTAATACAGCACTGCACACATGTTGAATATGCCCAGACTTTTAAGAGCTAAATACTCAAAGCCCTCTGATGGGATGGATGAATCTGCTCACTTTGCTTTCTTCCACATTTGAATTTTTAAAAGTTCAAGTTCCTTCCATCCATTTAATGGAGGAATTTGCACATTTTAGTTAAGCTTGTTTTTCTAAGTTTCATAAACTCTCATATGTTACCAAAAATGAACCAATTGAAATCCCCACCCACTGTATACCTAGAGCTCATGTATTCCCTGTTGCTTCTTTGCACGACACTGTCATGCAAGTGACATGTCTATTTCAAAGGTTCAGACAGCAAAACAGCGCTCCCCAAGAGCCTCAATGCTAGGGTGACCCTATGGGAAGGAGGACGGGACGCCTGTATCTTTAACAGTTGTATAGAAAGAGGATTTCAGCGAGTGTCGTTTGTATGCCTGCAGCACCTGCTGAAATCCCTTCTTCATCACAACCGTTAAAGCTGCAGGAGCCCTGCCTTGCATGACCAGATACAAAATACGCTGTGCAGGTACTCCTGCTCTGAAGGGTGCAGTGAAAACCCCACCATGCTCACAGTCCAACTGCCAAGGTGTGTGGGGACGTGGAGGGCGAGGGAATTTGCCAGTGGAACTATGTACAGCCCTAGACCTTTAAATGAAACATGCCAACATGCTTGAATTATTGAAGCGGGCTTGCTTGGATGCCGTCTGACTGCCGCTCTGTGTGTGTCCCTGTTTGGTGTGCTTCCCTCTGCCGCGGTCCGGAGTGTCCTGCGTTTAGTTGGCCGTGCCCTCCAGACGCCCTAAATTATGCAAGAGAGGAAGTCATGAATTATGGAGATGGAGCCGCTGGGGAAAGGTTCAAGAATGGAAGCAAAGGTGGTAGCGGGGGGGGGGGGTCGTTGCTGTTTGAAGCCTCACTGCTGTAGCAGCCAGGATTGTGGGTGAAGGGAGAGAGAGAGAGAGAGAGAGAGAGAGAGAGAGATCCTCCTTAAGGGACAAACGTTGTTGCTTGTAGATGGATCACGCCAGGAATGAGGATGGAACTAGACAGGGTGAAGTCAAAAATGGCAAACCCATCTTGAGTCCTTTTAGTAAAAAGTAGTTGGCTTGTTTGTTCCCTTCATTAATTTCTCATCCACTTTCAAAGCAGAATTTCACATAAGCTGCTTATAAATTTATTTATTTTTATTTATTTTTATTTATTTATTTATTGCTTTTTTATACTGCCCAATAGCCGAAGCTCTCTGGGCAGTTTACAAAAATTAAAACCATAAAAACCATTCAAAATATAAAACAACAACAGTATAAAAACATAATTTAAAATACAGTATAAAACACAACCAGGATAAAAAGCCATGCAGAATTTGATAAGGATTTAAAATACAAGTTCAAACAGGAGGTTAAAAATCAAAATAAAGAACTGTTGAAACACTGTGAAAATGAAAAGGTGTCTAAAGGAGTATAATGTAGGTGCCAGGCAAACCTCTCTGGGGAGCTCATTCCACAGCCGGGGTGCCACAGCAGGGAAGGCCCTCCTACTGGTAGCCACCTGACTCACTCCCTTTGGCAGTGGCTCACAGAGAAGGACCCCTGAGGATGATCTTAGGGTCTGGGCAGGTACATAGGAGACGTTCCTTCTGATAACCTGGCCCCAAGCCATTCAGGACTTTGAATGTTGATACCAGCACATTGAATCAGGCCTGGATCTGGACCGGCAGCCAGTGAAGCTGGAAAAGGACTGGCGTAATGTGGTCTTGCTGGCCAGCCCTTGTTAACAGTCTGGCTGCCCTGTTTTGTACCAGTTGAAGTTTCCGGACCATTTTCAAAGGCAGCCCCACGTATAACACATTGCAGTAATCCAGACGAGAGGTTATCAGAGCGTGGATAACTGTAGCTAGGCTATCTCTGTCCAGATAAGGGCACAGTTGGTATATCAGCCTAAGCTGATAAAAGGTGCTCCTTGCCACTAAGTTCAACTGTGCCTCAAGTGACAGTTCTGGATCCAGGAGCACCCCCAAACTACAGACCCGATCCTTTAGGAGGAGTGCAACCCCCTCTAGAACAGGGTGAACATCACCTAGCCGGGCAGGCGAACCACCCACAAACAGTACCTCTGTCTTGTCTGGATTAAGTCTCAGTTTATTGGCCCTCAACCAGTCCATTACCATGCCCAGGCACTGATTCAGAACAGCCACTGCCTCATCTGGGTTTGATGAAAAGGAGAGGTAGAGCTGGGTGTCAACTGCATATTGATGGCACCTCAGCCCACATCTCCAGATAACCTCTCCCAGCGGTTTCATGTAAATGTTGAACAGCATAGGGGATAAAATAGAACCCTGTGGAACTCCATGGCCAAGGTGCCATGGCACAGAGTAATAATCCCCCACACCACCTTCTGGAATTGGCCATCCAAGTAGGAATGGAACCACTGCAACACAATGCCTTCGATTCCCAACCCAGGCAACTTATCCAGAAGGATATCATGGTTCATAGTATTGAAAGCCACTGAGTGGTTCAAAAGAATCAATAGGTTTGCATTTCCCCTACTCCTCTCTTGGCAAAGGTCATCCCACAGAGTGACCAAGGCAGTTTCCATTCCAAAGCCAGGCCTGAAGCCCGATTGTAATGGACCTAGATTTAAGAGTGCCTGGAGTTGCCCTGCAACCACCCGCTCAAGCACCTTGCCCAGAAAGGGGATTTTAGCCACCAGCCTATAATGGTTAACATCCTCCGGGTCCAGATTAGGCTTTTTTAGGAGTAGTCTCATTACCACCTCTTTTAAAGAGGCCGGCAACATTCCCTCTCTCAAGGAGGCATTTATAACCTCTAAAAATCATAGGATCCTAGAATAGTAGAGTTGAAAGAGGCCTATAAGGCCATCGAGTCCAACCCCCTGCTCAATGCAGGAATCCACCTTAAAGCATGCCTGACAGATGGTTGTCCAGCTGCCTCTTGAAGGCCTCTAGTGTGGGAGAGCCCACCACCTCCCTAGGTCATTGATTCCATTGTTGTACTGCTCTAACAGTCAGGAAGTTATTCCTGATGTCCAGCTGGAATCTGGCTTTCTGTCACATGAGCCCATTATTCCACATCCTGCATTCTGGGAAGATCGAGAACAGATCCTGCCCTCCTCTGTGTGACAACCTTTCAAGTATTTAAAGAGTGCTATTATGTCTCCTCTCAATCTTCTCTTCTCCAGGCTAAACATGCCCAGTTCTTTCACGCTCTCCTCATAGGGCTTTGTTGCCAGAACCCTGATCATCCTTGTTGCCCTCCTCTGAACCCCCTCCAACTTGTCTGCATCCTTCTTGAAGTTTGGTGCCCAGAACTGGACACAATACTCAAGATGAGGCCTAACCAGGGCCGAATAGAGGGGAAACAGTACCTCGCGCGATTTGGAAGCTATACTTCTATTAATGCTGCCCAAAATAGCATTTGCTTTTTTTGCAGCCACATCAAACTGTTTGCTCATATTCAGCTTGTGATCTACAAAAATACCAAGATCCTTCTCGCTTGTAGTATTGCTGAGCCAAGTATCCCCCATCTTGTAACTGTACATTTGGTTTCTTTTTCCTAGGTGTAGAACTTGGCATTTATCACTATCAAATTTCATTCTGTTGTTTTCAGCCCAATGCCAGACTAATCTGATCTCATTCTTTGATCGGGCAACCTCCCTTGTCAACTGTGAGAATGCTGTGGATATAATGGCTGAATTCGGACGACACAATAAGCAACAGGGGGGAGGTGGAAACAATCGTCAGTTGTATTGACTATCGTGTCGTCTGAATGCTGCCACAGTCACCTCAGTGCTGATCCTAATCCACACCACAGTTGATTATTTATTACCATGTTGTGTGGGGAGTACCCCCTAGATGAACAACTGTAAAGTTGATTATTACCCCACCATTGACTATCGTGTTGTCCGAATTCAGCCATTATAACTTGACTTCAGCAAAGCTTTTGACAAAGTGCCCCATGGCATTCTGATTAACAAAGTAGCTAAAAATGGGCTAGATGGAACAACTCTTAGGTGGATCCACAGTTGGCTACAGAACCGGACTCAAAGAGTGCTTAACAATGGTACCTTCTCAAACTTGCTTGCTAATCAAAATGTCATAGAATACTTTCTCAAAAGCTTTGCTGAAGTCAAGATATATTATGTCCACAGCATTCCCACAGTCCACAAGGGAGGATGCCCGATCAAAGAATGAGATCAGATTAGTCCGGCAGGATTTGTTCTTGACAATCACTGCATTATTTTCAAGGTGCTTACAGACTGACTTCTTTATAATCTGCTCCAAAATTTTCCCAGGGATGGATGTCAGACTGACTGGTCTGTAGTTCCCAGGCTCCTCCTGTTTGCCGTTTTTGAAGATAGGGACAACATTAGTCCTCCTCCAGTTGTCCGGCACTTCACTCATCTTCCACGATTTCGCAAAGATAATAGACAGTGGTTCTGAGAGTTCTTCTGCCAATTCCTTTATTACTCTAGGATGCAGTTCATCAGGCCCTGGAGATTTGAACTCATTTAAAGAAATTAGATGTTCCTTGACCATTTGTTTATCAATCTCAAACTGCAATCCTGCCCCTTGAGCTTGTACTTCACGTTTTCCAGGGGGGGGGGGTGTCACAAACCCACTTTTGGGAGAAGACTGAGCCAAAGTAGGAATTGAGCACTTTAGCCTTTTCTTTGTCATCTGTTACTAATTTACCATCCTCATGAAGCAATTGAACCACCATTTCTTTCCTCTGTCTTTTACTATTCACGTATATGAAGAAAGCCTTTTTATTGCTTTTAGCAACCCTCACTAGCCTCAGCTCCTTCTCAGCTTTAGCCTTCCTGATACCATTCCGGCATTTCTGTTCTACTTGTTTGTACTCTTCTTTTGTAGCCTGGCCTTCCTTCCACTTCCTATATGTATCCTTTTTTTATTTTCAGGTCATCTCTGAGCTTTTTGTGGAGCCACATTGGTTTCTTCTGTTGTCTTCTATCTTTTTTCCTTGTTGGAATTGTTTGGAATTGGACCTTTAAAATGTCCTTTTTTCAAAACTCCCACCCATCTTGGACTTCTTTTCTCATTAGGGTCACTTGCCATGGGACCTTACTTATCATAGTTCTGAGTTTATTAAAATCGGCTTTCCTGAAATCCAGAGTACGTGTATGGCTGCTCTCAGCTTCCTTTAAAATTGAGAATTCAAGTAGGATGTGGTCACTTTCCCCCAGAGTTCCTGTAACTGCTACTTTATCCACTAAGTCATCCCTATTGGTCAGTATCAAGTCAAGGATAGCCATTCCTCTAGTTCCTTCCTCTACTTCCTGTAGGAGAAAGTTATCAGCCACACATGTCAGGAATTTCTTAGAGGGGCCACTTTTGGCAGAATTTGTCTCCCAACAGATATTGGGGTAATTGAAGCCCCCCATTACAACTACATCGGATTTCCTTGAAACACTGGCAATTTGCTTTCCAAAAGTTTCATCCTCGTCTTCTCCTTGATTGGGTGGTCGGTAGTAGACTCTGACTAGCATGTTCATTTTATTCCTTTCCCCATTTATTTTAATTCAGATACTCTCAATGGGGCTCCCAGGCTCATCCTCTTGTATTTCTGTGCAGGGATAAGTATTTTTAACCTATAATGTGACTCCGCTTCCCTTTCTAGTTCTTCTGTTACCTTTGAACCGCTAAGAATAAAAACAAACCAATCAATTTAAATCAACATATATTTTTTAAAAAACACCATCCAAAAGCTGCATATTTAATACTGAGGAATGTAGGGGAGTAAAAAAGAAAAGAAAAGGGTAAATAGGACAGTGGGAGAGGCCTCCTTTTATGGCTGGCTGACAAAGACACAGGACATCATCCCATATGCCACGTGGGATATGCCCTTCTATCTGTTCGTGACCCACAGAAGGAGAAGGGCTGTCTCAGGGACAGCGAAGTCCCCTTCTCCATGCTGGGAAGGGCACAGAGTTACGTGCCTCCCCCTACACAGAAGAAAGCAAAATGGCCACGCCAACTGGCGTGATCCAGCTCACAGAGATCTCGCTGGGGTCTGATTTGGGCCCCACCCTAAAGAGTAGTTCTGCCCCTCCCTACAATATGATAATCTTCAATAGCAGGGCATCCTGTGGTGTTGTGAATGCTACCACTACAGATTGGGGCTCCAACATACTGAGGCGACGTCTTATCAGCAGCCATCTTGCCACGGCATTGCTGGCGATAAACCGCTTGACCGCTGGCCTTTAGGGGACAGCCTTGGTGCCATGATGGTGCCATGATGGTGCTCCGTCTGAAATCACCAGTTAAGATTTCTTCCTTCGTGCCAGTCATTTTATCAGCAGAGACATCTCTTGGTAAATAATGATGAGAGAAAGCCACGAGCTACAGATGTGCCCTCAACCGTATCCACCTTTCAAGCCCAGTAAAAACTTGTTGCAAAGTCGGGGGAAGGAGGAAAAGCCAATGTGATGTCATAAAGATGTTGCTGATGGTCTTTGGAAGCTTCTAGATAGCAGTCGGAGCAAAAAACAGGAAGGTCATTCCACAACAACAGCAGAAGTTTAAACCATGCAAAGCTTTTGTTTTAACATGACGGCCATGATTCCAGCAATTTTCATTAGAAAGAAGAAAAATAAGGAACTCTAAAAGCTATTTGGACAATGACCCAGGAAGAATAAAATAAACACTTTGGACATCCAGAACCATATAAAAGGGAACTGGAATTCTCACGATTTGTTTACTTAGAGCTTTGTGAAGAAAGATAAATATTGATCCAGAAACAGGGAACAAGGCAGGAGGGGGGATAGGTTTAATGTTGGTGTAAAATGCCAGTGGAGGATCATTGCAGGACCCACCCACCCAGCTGGAATGTGGTTCCATAGGGTGGAAATGGAAAAATGAACAGATGACCCTGAACCCTCACTGAGCCAGGCAATTCTCAGAAGCTGCAAATGGGGGGGAAGGGGCCGAAGAAATGCAACAGAAGCAGAATGCTGAATTTGGTGTGCAAAGTCAGAATGGGATGAACCGGCATCAGCTGTGTGGCAATGACAACTTTGTCATGGAAGAAGCAGCAGCAGCAGCAGCAGCCCCAGAGAGAACATTCTCCAGTCAAGAGCCATCAGATCCATTTCTTCTGATGGATAAACAGAAAGAACAGATGGATGAAAAGCAGCAAAGTGATATTTCCAGCAGTTCATATAAAGCAGGGAGAAATGGCAATAGGGACACAATGAATGCCCTGGCTTCCGCCCTAGGGAGAATTTTCACCAACAACGATCCAGTGGATTCCTCTCAAGCTGTATTCTGAAGGCCAGAGAGCCTGAGGCTCCAACAACGATCAGCGGAATGGCTTCGGAAGATTGTGGAAATGGACGAGGAGGATCCTCAAATCTATCCAGAGCTAGGATTCCTGAAAATTATGTAGATGTATGGCCACAGGGAGGGAAGTAAGCCCCACCTGGCGCAAATGCAGCAGAAGGAAAGATGGGTGAGGGTTTCTATCTCCCCTGTCCCAAATGCAATGAAAGAGAAGAGGGAAGATAGCGACTCTCCACTAAGAATCCACACTACCAAGAAGACATCAGCTTTCACAATTTGCGGGGAGAGTTCTGCAAGCAAAGAAATCCCCACGCCAGCACCAGCGATGATGATTATGACTACATTGACGAATTCCTGGGCAAGGGAGCCCTGGTGGACATAGAATCTGCATAAAGGTACATGGACTTGGAGAGTGGGACCGTAAACACAATCATTGAAGTTTCCGCAAAAGATGAAGGCATAGTAGTCAAGTATGAGCTTGAGTGGATCAGGCCCACATTAGAGGTATTCGAGAGGCAGCTGGACAACTATCTGTCAGGGATGCTTTAAGGTGGATTCTTGCATTGAGCAGGGGGTTGGACTCGATGGCCTTAGAGGACCCTTCCAACTCTACTATTCTATGTTTCTATGATTCTATGATTCTATGATTTGTGCGAGCCCAGAAGCAGAAGTAACGCTCCCTGGGAAATGGTTGAAAAGGCAGAATAAAAATAGGGAAACATACATAATTTTCTTGTGTTTGTGCTTCAGGGACCATTCAAGGTTTTGCTAGTATCTTCTTAGCCCTAATGGAGGCCCTTTCCACACCAAGCGTTTCACCTGGGATGGCCTCCGGCTGGTCCTTGTGAGTCCAAATGATGCACATGGACTCCTGGGGGCAGGCGGGACAGCCACAGGATTTTCCAGGGATAAGGGAACCCTGGAAAATCCCGAATCTTCCGCAGTCCCGTGAAGTTCCCGGGACAGCGGAAGATGTGGCAGCCCGTCCCGGGTGCTGCTGCACTTACTCATGAGTAAGCCCAGCAGCAAAATAGGCACGGAGCCACACCACATGGCTCTGTGCCCATCAGGGGAGGGGGAAAGGAAGCCCGCCATCCCTAGGATGGCAGGGGGTAGGTGGGGCTCCCCGTTTTCACCGTGGATTTTTTTTTTACTTACGTTTTTCATTGGAGCGCAGGAGCACTCTTCTCAGATCTTTTGGGGGGGGGGGAAATGACAGGCGCAACGTGTGATGGCTCAGGAGGAACCTGGGCCATCACATTTCTGATGTAAATTGAATTTCATTTCACTTATTACATCTCTATACCGCTCAATAGCCAAAGCTCTCTGCATGGTTCCATTTGCAATCAACGTTCCAGTACTGGCAAAGGGTCCCGACCTTTGAATTCACCTATCACAGTTATTCTTTCTTCACAGAGGACAGAGCTAAACTATGAGAGCCACTCCCAAAAGATGTAGTGATGGCCACCAACTTGAATGGCTTGAAAAGTGAATTAGACAAATTTATTCATTTCATTTCTATACCGCCCAGGAGCTAAAGCATGGAGGATAAAGCTATCAAAGGCAAGAAGTCAGGGATCTGGTTTTGGTCACCATGCAAAGAGAATGCTGGTTGAGCTGGGCCTTTGATCTCATCCAGCATGGATCTTTTTATGTTCCCACAACATATGCATAAACTGGCCATCTTAACGGTTTTGCTTGAAGTCCGATACTTTCTCATTCATTTTATTACTGAAAGTGGCCCTTAACCTTCCATTATTTGGCAGTCATAACCTTTGCTGTTAAATAATACAGGTCAGATCTACACCAAGCAAGATATAGCACTTTGAAAACAGTTTGAAAATGGTATATGGAATATGTCCCAGGCCTGAACAGTTGTTAAAACAGTTATAAACTTTCATAAAGCAGTAGTGTAGAACCTACCAAGATCTCAATGAATATCCTGCTTTTATACCAAGATGAAATCATTTAAGTAATAATATCACTGATGGGTCTAATCTGAATTTAGCCCAGGCAATTATTTCTATCTCTATCATTATCTATCCATCTATCTATCTAGATCTCATCAAGCACTTTCTTCCAAAATTCATGGGCAGGAGGGCAGTTCTACATGAAGTTGCCATCCGCTGCTTGGCACTTCCAACACTTAATATGACGAATGCTGTACGATTTGGCGATTCTTTGCGGAATGCAACTACTTCTGTTGTGTTCCTCTCAAATTCATGGAATATTAAAAAGATGCGGATACAATGAAAAAATAAAAATGTGCAACCGTTATTTATTAGTTCCCTTTCCATTTCTGTCCCTCACTTTTTCCTACAGGCCTCATCTCTTACAATTCCATCTATAATGAGATTGTACACTTCAGCAAGTAATCCCTCCCAGCAAAAATCTACTCCAACTTTTTCAAATCTCTTAAGAGATAATTCCTTTGAAGTTTCTGTACCAAGGAAGGTTGTACCTGAAAGCACTGATACAAAGAGAGGAACAAATTCTCCTAATCCCTGGTAATAAATTGGTTATATATATATAATTCCATCTTCAGTTATGATGTCTTTAAAATAATCTAACCTGCCCTCTTCTTCTATAGTGAAATTAAATAACTGGCTTATAACTGATGCAAACAGTGAAACCAATGTCTGTGTATGGAGCTGTGGGGGGATCTTTCTGTATTTATTCAATGTTAAGATTTGCAAGAGCATGACTGGGATTCCCACCCACCTGCACCACTCATATTCAAGAGGTCCAGCTATTCTCTGCCTGGAGAGGATCATGTTGTACCTGCCTGCCATGTAGATGTCAAAGATGAGGAGCCTGTCAGGGAAAAAAAAAAGGTGGCAGCCTAATTCAGTAATTATATCATTGAATACACAAGGATTCCAACCCAAACTGCAGAGCTAAGCACTCAAAACCCTCTGCCTGGATGGACTAATCTGTCAGTTTTGCTTTCTCCCACACTTGAATTTTTAAAAACTGAAATTATTTTCATTTTGTATGCTTATGCATAGTGCAGATTTAGCTTCCCCAGGCCTCCTCAGCCCCACCCATGGTTCAGCTGCCCTCTATTACAACCCTTACTCCTGAGGAGTTCTTCCTTAGAGTCAGGTACTTCATCTTAAAGGTTCCCTATTGCTCTGCATCTTCAAGCAATGGCACTCTCTGGGATTGGGTGGACACTCATCTTCTGCCTCTGAAGTAGAACTCTCCTTTTCTGGCAGGGGCCGACACCAGACCTCTCCCCTTAGGGCCCAGTCTCTCACAGAGATGGTTCCATGCCTTCATCTGTCTCAGGGATTTCTAACTCCACAGAAGAGGGGGAGGATCCCTCCAGTGGGGGCATGGCAATGATGCCCCCTGTCTTAAATGGCTTTAAAAGGGGGGTTGACAAATCCATGGAAGATAAGGCTACCAATGGCTATTAGTCGTGGTGATTGTATGCCAGGCTCAATAGCTGAATACCAGTTGCTGGTAGTAGGCGAGGCCTATTCCCTGCCTCCTGTCCTGCTGGTGGGCTTCTCAGTGGCATCCAGCTGGCCACTCTGGGAATCGGGATGCTGAACTGGGTGGTTCATTGGCCTGAAACCGCAGGGGCGTTTCTATTTTCTTACTTATTTACTTCTGCATTTATAGTCCTCCTTTCAAGGTTACCTCTCTCAAGACAGCTCACGACGTATTAAAACAGCCTATAATGACATTACAAATCATAAAATTCTATTCTAAAGCACACTAACACATCAGCAGGCATTATTGCACCAGCACAGAGAAACAAATTCAGAAGCATAAAATAATGTTTAAAAATGCATTAAACCAACAGCAGGATTAACAGTTTTTTTAAAAGAACTAATGTCAGCAGAACTAGTGTCAGTAGTTAAAAATAGCAGCAATTAAATATTGAACATAAATATTAGTTAAAGGCCACCAATGGACAGGACCTCTCATTATTATTATTATTATTATCTAGGCTGACCATATGAAAAGGAGGACAGGGCTCATGTAACTTTAACAGTTGTAGAGAAAAGGGAATTTCAGCCAGTGTCATTTGTATGCAATTAGTTCCTGGTAGGGGTGTGCATCGGATCGGATCCGATCCACGATCCGAATCCGATCCGACCCAAAATCGGGAAAATCCGATCCGATCCGATCCGATCCGGCCAACCTCCGATCCGATCCGATCCGATGAGGTCCGATCCGGATCGGACGCCATTTTGAATGCTTTTTCCCATAGCCAAGTATTGTTTTACAAAAACGCCTATAACTTTTTCATTTTTAAAGATAGAAGGATGAAACTTGGGCACATTGTAGACTGGTTAGGGGTAGTTATCTGTGAGAAATTTCAGAAAGATTGGTGCATGCATTTTGTGGCAATTAATTTTTTAATAAATACCCAGGAATGCCTATAACTTTGTCATTTTTAAAGTTACACACATGAAACTTTGCCACATTGTAGGGGGTACCTTGGGACCTATGTGTGTGAAATTTCAGAAACGTAGGTGCTTGTCTTGTGTGGCAATTAATTTTTAGAAAAATGGGTAGTAGTGGGGTAAATACAGTTACGCCTCCCATTTTTTTTATTTTTGAAGATACAAACAGGAAACTTGGGCACATTACAGGTACCACTTGCCTTGATATGTGTGTGAAATTTCAGAAACATTGGAGCTTTCCTTGTGTGGCAATTAATTTTTGAAACAATGAGGAAAGAAACACCTATAACTTTGTCATTTTTAAAGTTACACACATGAAACTTTGCCACATTGTAGGTGGTACCTTGGGACCTATGTGTGTGAAATTTCGGAAACGTAGGTGCTTGCCTTGTGTGGCAATTAATTTTAGAAAAATGGGTAGTGGTGGGGTAAATACAGTTACGCCTCCCACTTTTTTATTTTTGAAGATACAAACAGGAAACATGGGCACATTACAGGTACCACTTGGCTTGATATGTGTGTAAAATTTCAGACAGCTGGGTGCAGGCATGTGGTGGCAAGGTATTTTTGAAACAATGAGGAAAGAAACGCCTATAACTTTTTTATTTTAAAAGTTAGAAGTCTGAACATTGCTCACTTTGTAGATGGGTTAGGGGTAGATATGTGTCAGAAATTTCAGAATTATAGGTCCAGGCATTTGATGGCTATGGAATTTTTAAATTACATGTTTCAAAAAAATTTCTACAGAGGCCAGGTCTTCCCCTCCCGCTTCCCGCGAAGAAAAGGAAACACTCTCTCGTCTCGATCCCTTTGATCCTTGCTAGTAGTATCCATTACAGGGCTCGTGTTTCCTTTCCTACTTTCACTTTTCAAGCAGAACGGCTGAGCCTAGCTGAGTTTTGCAGCCATGCGTGCAAGGAAGGATCACTCTGGTCTCGATCCCTTTGATCCTTGGTAGTATCCATTACAGGGCTCGTGTCTGCTTTCACTTTGTACTCAAGCAGACACGAGCCCTGTAATGGATACTACTAGCAAGGATCAAAGGGATCGAGACGAGAGAGTGTTTCCTTTTCTTCGCGGGAAGCGGGAGGGGAAGACCTGGCCTCTGTAGAAATTTTTTTGAAACATGTAATTTAAAAATTCCATAGCCATCAAATGCCTGGACCTATAATTCTGAAATTTCTGACACATATCTACCCCTAACCCATCTACAAAGTGAGCAATGTTCAGACTTCTAACTTTTAAAATAAAAAAGTTATAGGCGTTTCTTTCCTCATTGTTTCAAAAATACCTTGCCACCACATGCCTGGACCCAGCTGTCTGAAATTTTACACACATATCAAGCCAAGTGGTACCTGTAATGTGCCCATGTTTCCTGTTTGTATCTTCAAAAATAAAAAAGTGGGAGGCGTAACTGTATTTACCCCACCACTACCCATTTTTCTAAAATTAATTGCCACACAAGGCAAGCACCTACGTTTCCGAAATTTCACACACATAGGTCCCAAGGTACCGCCTACAATGTGGCAAAGTTTCATGTGTGTAACTTTAAAAATGACAAAGTTATAGGCATTCCTGGGTATTTATTAAAAAATTAATTGCCACACAAGGCAAGCACCTACGTTTCTGAAATTTCACACACATGGGTCCCAAGGTACCACCTACAATGTGGCAAAGTTTCATGTGTGTAACTTTAAAAATGACAAAGTTATAGGTGTTTCTTTCCTCATTGTTTCAAAAATTAATTGCCACACAAGGAAAGCTCCAATGTTTCTGAAATTTCACACACATATCAAGGCAAGTGGTACCTGTAATGTGCCCAAGTTTCCTGTTTGTATCTTCAAAAATAAAAAAATGGGAGGCGTAACTGTATTTACCCCACTACTACCCATTTTTCTAAAAATTAATTGCCACACAAGACAAGCACCTACGTTTCTGAAATTTCACACACATAGGTCCCAAGGTACCCCCTACAATGTGGCAAAGTTTCATGTGTGTAACTTTAAAAATGACAAAGTTATAGGCATTCCTGGGTATTTATTAAAAAATTAATTGCCACAAAATGCATGCACCAATCTTTCTGAAATTTCTCACAGATAACTACCCCTAACCAGTCTACAATGTGCCCAAGTTTCATCCTTCTATCTTTAAAAATGAAAAAGTTATAGGCGTTTTTGTAAAACAATACTTGGCTATGGGAAAAAGCATTCAAAATGGCGTCCGATCCGGATCGGACATCTGGTCCGATCCGATCCGACCAGCCTCCGATCCGATCCGATCCGACCCCCCAGGTCCGATTCCAATCCGCTATCCGATCCGATCCGGGGGGTCAGTGCACATCCCTAGTTCCTGGTGAAATTCCATCTTCATCACAACAGTTAAAGTTGCAGGGGCCCTGCCTTCTTTTGTATATGGTCATTCTAGTATAGTGCCTGCACCTTTAACTGTGGTGATGAAGAGGGAATTTCACCAGGAACTAATTGCATACAAATGATACTGGCTGAAATTCTCTTTTCTCTACAACTGTTAAAGTTACAGGAGCCCTGTCCTCCTTTTCATATGGTCAGCCTATTATTATCTCTTTCTTGCTCGTCTCTTTTAGAGATTCAGGAATTTCCTGACAATTGAGCATGTTTTATGTAGGGCTGTGCACTTATCAGAATCTGGATCCGATTCGAACCGGGGAGGTCTGGACCAGCCCAAATTGATCCGGAGATTCAAGGAACATTGCCCTGCCAGGTCCCTGGGTGCCGGCTGTGCAGCCAGCACCCAGGGATGCCAGGCGGGCGGTGAGTCCATTGGACTCACCGCCCTCCCCCCACTCTCCCTGCTTACCTACTACCTCCTCCTCCTCATCGCCGCCACCCGCCGCCACCACCCACTGTACTGAGAAGCCTCAGCCTGATTCTCAATAGAACTATGTCACACAGGGTGATGACTGGGCCAGATCTGCTTCCTTCAGAAAGGGTCACAGCTTCCACACTGTGAACAAGCTGTCATGTATCTCCTGCAAAGATTTTCAGAAATCTATTTGAACAAAAAGACATGCAGATTGGTGGAGGGGAAATCTTGCTGCTAGATACACAGCTGGCAAAGTGAGATGAACAAGAAGAGCCCTTGTCCTTTGCCTCCTTCTTACTGTCTATCACATTTCGGCTGCAGAAGGACTGTCCTTGACGCGGTTGGACAGTGACAGATTGCATGGAATATATCTCCACTCCAGTTGTGTGGCTCCAGAAAGGGGGGGCCGGAAGCGCTTAATTATAAAAAGGCATTATTTCATGTGGCAGAATCTACAATGCTGCTGGAGAACTGATATAACTCTTACATGGCTTTTTAATTAAAAAAAAAAAGGCTCCTAACTGTTGAAATGGATACGTAGGCAATTTAGTGACGCTGTCATCGAGAGGCGCATTCCGGTGAAGAATGGGAGGACTCACTCTCCAAACGGTGTGTTCTTTTGTTTTCTTAAAAGACTTTTGTGTGTGTGGATCCTGGGTTCCCATGAAAGCAGGCCTTGCAGCTGGATTTTGCAGTTTGGAGGAGAGAACCGGGGCTGGCTGTGCCTGAGGCATTTGGTCTCCCCAAAGGGCTGGAGGTGGAGGATCTGCTGGGCATGCTGGAAGGTCCCACACAAAGGATGTTGCTGGAGGCACCTTCCAGGACACACACATTCATTCTGCCCCCTATCCAGGAGTCTTGTGCCTGGAAAGGAATTCCATTCAGAAGTATACAGAACGGATATTGGAGCCAGGAGTCACCCAAAGCAGGATCTCTGGCGAAATCCAGGTGGTCTCATCAATCCCAAATCACCTGGGTAGGTCAACTGGGTAATGCATAGGGACACTGCAGGAATGCAAACTTCTTGATTCTCTACATAAAATTAGAGGTGCACCAGGATCTTGTTCCTGTTCACAAATCATGTAAACAGGCCGTTTTTGCAACTCTGAATATCAGCAGGAGCACAATTTTGGGGAAGGTTTTGCAATTGCCTGAACTTGCCTTTGCATTCAAAAGTGGGCACTTTTGCAAGGGCATATTTCTCTCTCCCCCCCCCCCAAATCCCCCATTTTCATGGTTTAGCTTATGGGGGTGAAACACTTTCACAAATACCCATTTTTGCCTATTGACAATTTCGCACCTGATGAAATAAACATTCGGGTCTGTGAATGAGGTGAACCGAACTTCAAGGAGGACTTCAAAGAGTCTCTCAGCCTGTTTGCCCATCCTTACATGAAACGATTGAACCCACACCACTCAGACTGGATGGGGAAATGGGATGGGGTAAAAATGTGTGAGAATCACAGAGGCCAGGTTGAGTATTCACTAGGGGTGTGCATCGGATCGGATCCGATCCACGATCCGAATCCGATCCGACCCAAAATCGGGAAAATCCGATCCAATCCGATCCGATCCGGAAAACCTCCGATCCGATCCGATCCGATCCGATGAGGTCCGATCCGGATCGGACGCCATTTTGAATGCTTTTTCCCATAGCCAAGTATTGTTTTACAAAAACGCCTATAACTTTTTCATTTTTAAAGATAGAAGGATGAAACTTGGGCACATTGTAGACTGGTTAGGGGTAGTTATCTGTGAGAAATTTCAGAAAGATTGGTGCATGCATTTTGTGGCAATTAATTTTTTAATAAATACCCAGGAATGCCTATAACTTTGTCATTTTTAAAGTTACACACATGAAACTTTGCCACATTGTAGGGGGTACCTTGGGACCTATGTGTGTGAAATTTCAGAAACGTAGCTGCTTGTCTTGTGTGGCAATTAATTTTTAGAAAAATGGGTAGTAGTGGGGTAAATACAGTTACGCCTCCCATTTTTTTATTTTTGAAGATACAAACAGGAAACTTGGGCACATTACAGGTACCACTTGCCTTGATATGTGTGTGAAATTTCAGAAACATTGGAGCTTTCCATGTGTGGCAATTAATTTTTGAAACAATGAGGAAAGAAACACCTATAACTTTGTCATTTTTAAAGTTACACACATGAAACTTTGCCACATTGTAGGTGGTACCTTGGGACCCATGTGTGTGAAATTTCGGAAACGTAGGTGCTTGCCTTGTGTGGCAATTAATTTTTTAATAAATACCCAGGAATGCCTATAACTTTGTCATTTTTAAAGTTACACACATGAAACTTTGCCACATTGTAGGCGGTACCTTGGGACCTATGTGTGTGAAATTTCGGAAACGTAGGTGCTTGCCTTGTGTGGCAATTAATTTTAGAAAAATGGGTAGTGGTGGGGTAAATACAGTTACGCCTCCCACTTTTTTATTTTTGAAGATACAAACAGGAAACATGGGCACATTACAGGTACCACTTGGCTTGATATGTGTGTAAAATTTCAGACAGCTGGGTCCAGGCATGTGGTGGCAAGGTATTTTTGAAACAATGAGGAAAGAAACGCCTATAACTTTTTTATTTTAAAAGTTAGAAGTCTGAACATTGCTCACTTTGTAGATGGGTTAGGGGTAGATATGTGTCAGAAATTTCAGAATGATAGGTCCAGGCATTTGATGGCTATGGAATTTTTAAATTACATGTTTCAAAAAAATTTCTACAGAGGCCAGGTCTTCCCCTCCCGCTTCCCGCGAAGAAAAGGAAACACTCTCTCGTCTCGATCCCTTTGATCCTTGCTAGTAGTATCCATTACAGGGCTCGTGTTTCCTTTCCTCCTTTCACTTTTCAAGCAGAACGGCTGAGCCTAGCTGAGTTTTGCAGCCATGCGTGCAAGGAAGGATCACTCTGGTCTCGATCCCTTTGATCCTTGGTAGTATCCATTACAGGGCTCGTGTCTGCTTTCACTTTGTACTCAAGCAGACACGAGCCCTGTAATGGATACTACCAAGGATCAAAGGGATCGAGACGAGAGAGTGTTTCCTTTTCTTCGCGGGAAGCGGGAGGGGAAGACCTGGCCTCTGTAGAAATTTTTTT
The DNA here is from genome assembly GCA_029215795.1 of Anniella stebbinsi. Classification (NCBI taxonomy): domain Eukaryota; kingdom Metazoa; phylum Chordata; class Lepidosauria; order Squamata; family Anniellidae; genus Anniella; species Anniella stebbinsi. Next base: position 371,752,829 of record JARDYH010000001.1, read on the forward strand.
GAAACATGTAATTTAAAAATTCCATAGCCATCAAATGCCTGGACCTATCATTCTGAAATTTCTGACACATATCTACCCCTAACCCATCTACAAAGTGAGCAATGTTCAGACTTCTAACTTTTAAAATAAAAAAGTTATAGGCGTTTCTTTCCTCATTGTTTCAAAAATACCTTGCCACCACATGCCTGGACCCAGCTGTCTGAAATTTTACACACATATCAAGCCAAGTGGTACCTGTAATGTGCCCATGTTTCCTGTTTGTATCTTCAAAAATAAAAAAGTGGGAGGCGTAACTGTATTTACCCCACCACTACCCATTTTTCTAAAATTAATTGCCACACAAGGCAAGCACCTACGTTTCCGAAATTTCACACACATAGGTCCCAAGGTACCGCCTACAATGTGGCAAAGTTTCATGTGTGTAACTTTAAAAATGACAAAGTTATAGGCATTCCTGGGTATTTATTAAAAAATTAATTGCCACACAAGTCAAGCACCTACGTTTCCGAAATTTCACACACATGGGTCCCAAGGTACCACCTACAATGTGGCAAAGTTTCATGTGTGTAACTTTAAAAATGACAAAGTTATAGGTGTTTCTTTCCTCATTGTTTCAAAAATTAATTGCCACACAAGGAAAGCTCCAATGTTTCTGAAATTTCACACACATATCAAGGCAAGTGGTACCTGTAATGTGCCCAAGTTTCCTGTTTGTATCTTCAAAAATAAAAAAATGGGAGGCGTAACTGTATTTACCCCACTACTACCCATTTTTCTAAAAATTAATTGCCACACAAGACAAGCAGCTACGTTTCTGAAATTTCACACACATAGGTCCCAAGGTACCCCCTACAATGTGGCAAAGTTTCATGTGTGTAACTTTAAAAATGACAAAGTTATAGGCATTCCTGGGTATTTATTAAAAAATTAATTGCCACAAAATGCATGCACCAATCTTTCTGAAATTTCTCACAGACAACTACCCCTAACCAGTCTACAATGTGCCCAAGTTTCATCCTTCTATCTTTAAAAATGAAAAAGTTATAGGCGTTTTTGTAAAACAATACTTGGCTATGGGAAAAAGCATTCAAAATGGCGTCCGATCCGGATCGGACATCTGGTCCGATCCGATCCGACCAGCCTCCGATCCGATCCGATCCGATCCGACCCCCCAGGTCCGATTCCGATCCGCTATCCGATCCGATCCGGGGGGTCAGTGCACATCCCTAGTATTCACCCATCCCTCATAATCTGCTTAAGCCAGGCTTCCCCAAGCAGGGTCCCTCCAAGTATGCAGGATTCCAACTCCCATCACCCCCAGACAGCATGGTCAAGGGTCATGCTGCATGGTGATGATGGGAGGTGCAGTCCCACATCTCTGGGGGGCATCAGGTTGAGGAAAGTTGGCTTAAGTGAGCCTTCTGGGAGTGGGGGAGAGGATAAAGTGCTCAGTATTATAATTGCAGCAACCCCATTTTATAAATCAAAAAATGAAATGAAAAACAAAACCCCGTTCACTCCTTCACACTGACATAGGCTGCTGCCGTATGCAGGGTCCCTCGCGGGTCCATGGTCAGCTTGGGAGTGTCTGTGGCACTCCAGGTAAGGGACTTTCCCATCACTGGCCCTTTGAAACAAGTGTTTTCATGGTTCTTAGAACCTCTGGTTATTGTGTTCATTAGAGGTACCTATTTGAGTACCTATTTTTATTTATTTATTTCATTCCATATCTGAAACAGCTTCTGGAGCAGTGAACATTAGAGGTAAAACAATAAAAGACACAAAGTTTAAAACACCAGTAATAAAAAACGTGGCTGTCAGTTAAGGAAACTTTCCTGGAACAGAGCTGTTTTCAGGAAGCACCAGAAGCAACATAGTGTTGGCACCTGTCTGGCCTCCAGGGGCAGGGAGTTCCAAAGAGAAGGGGGCCACCACACTGAAGACTCATCTCCTGGTGGAACCAGTCAGGCTATAGGTCCATGTGGAACCACAAGAAGCATGACCTCTAATGACCTCAGTGACCGTGCAGGTTGATAGGGGAGAAGGCGCTCTCTCAGGGTTAGAGTATCCTGGTCCCAAGTTGTTTAGTTCTTTGTGCACTAGTACTAAAACCTTAAAAGTGGCCTGGTAGCCAATAGTCAGTGCAGTTCCCTCAGCAATGGAGTTGCATGCTGAAAAGCTCTCATGATAGGGAATGCATGACAAGAGGCTTGCCTATACTAGGCTGACCCTATGAAAAGGAGGGCAGGGCTCCTGTAACTTTAACAGTTGTAGAGAAAAGGGGATTTCAGCCAGTGTCATTTGTATGCAATTAGTTCCTGGTGAAATTCCCTCTTCATCACAACAGTTAAAGTTTCAGGGACCCTGCCTTCTTTTGTATATGGTCACTCTAGGATAGTGCCTGCACCTTTAACTGTTGTGATGAAGAAGGAATTTCACCAGGAACTAATTGCATACAAAAGACATTGGCTGAAATTCCCTTTTCTCTACAACTGTTAAAGTTACATGAGCCCTGTCCTCCTTTTCATATGGTCAGCCTAGCCTATACACTCTATATACTCCATTGTGGCTGCGCCATTGCACCCCATTGTTTATATGAGCTTCAGCTATTGGGCGATGTAGAATGCAGTAAATGAATGAATGAATATGACAAAGCCACCAACTCGCAACCACATCATGCTCTTCCCTGCGAAGCTGCACTTCTTTGATGTGTCATTTTCCCATATGCATTTCCCCATATGTCCGATGTCTCCACGGTTGTTTGTGCATGTGTCAGTGTCGGCTTCAGTTTGGATTAAGAGAGTGGGTATAGTGGGGGGGGGGGGGACAGATCCCAGTGCAGAGTAAATGCAAGAATTCAGATCAGGGGGCAGACTCGATAATCCGCAGGTGAGAGTTTAGTAATGGCCGCCATGGCAATATTAAAGTCTGGAACAAAAGGAAGGGCATTTACTATACATAGCACATGAATCCAAGGAACTGTAGCAGCGCAGATGTGCAGATACAGGCTCAGAGTGGCCAGAACACAGACCAAAAGGAGGTTTCAGTGGGTTTGGGTTCCTCGATATTTGCTGCCCATTCTTGCCCCTGTGACAATAGCATTGCGAATCTTCTTGGCTGGATAGCCCATGCGCGCTCCCTGCCAGATAAGCCTATCGATGCTGCTTCACAGCAGCAATGCTGCAAGGTTTAGGGGGAATCAGTAGGTAAAGCAGCGCCACAGAGATGCCCCCAAGGAAGGACAGAGATGTCCCCATTAGCCCTGCCTCCTGCTTCGCACCCTCAGGCCGAGCTCCTCAGCTTTCTGTGAACTGCAGGGTGAAGTCCCGCAGCAGGGAGCGTCCCTTGCATGAGTGGCCTCCCTGCCAATGCTATAGCAGTACATTTGGAAGCGTGGGCGCTCCTCGTGACAGTTTCCGCAACCATGCCTCCAAGGACAGTCCAAAATTGCAGGCGTCTGTGTGGATCCAAATCAACAAGCTGGTTCTAGACGTTGTCATCTCCACCTTGAGCAGGTCCTCTGTAAAGTTCATGGCTTTTCATGGCCCGTTCATGTCCAAGCCACCCCCAAAATACTCTGCATTACAAGAGGGAAGAATGCGTTGTTGTTGGGGGAATTTTGGCTAACTGGCTAAGGATGGAATAAAAGCACTTTGAACATATTCTAAATACTTTGCAGTCCAAATCTGGAAAGTTCTCCATTTCTGTTTTAAAAGGATGCTTCAAAAATAAATATTGTGGAGGCAGCAGTGTTGACTCTGGCAGACAAATATGTAATACTTCACACCTCCTACTTGCAACCAGCCCACCCAAGGAAGTCTTTCCTTCCTTGCTTATTTATATTATTCTTTTGCTGCACAATATTTATCCTCCTTGGAATCTGCCATAGTTGCTATCTTGCCAGCTTTTTGCATCGCTCGGAAAAGAGTTAGCAGCAGCAACAGCATCCAACCCAGGAAAACAAAGCACTGGAGGAGCATTCAGAAGGCCACCATTAGCTCCGGAGCGCCAGCGTTATGTCTAATCAAACGAAGAAATTCAGCAAAAGCTCCTAGTAGCACAAAAGGTACTTTTCCTTTCACCACTGGCTAATTATAAAAAGCAATTAAGAAGTTCTGTTGCGATATTTCCTTTTCAAGAAGTGAGGACAAAAGGAGAGAACGAACCTTCAAGCCAAGGAGGCATTGAATCTAACTGAAGAGAGCAAGACGCCATTAACGATCTCCTCACGGCTAACCTGGCTCTGTTAATTATGGCGACCTTTTATTTGAAGGCATGAAGAAGAAGGAGAAGAAGAAGAAGGCTTTAATTATTTTTGCACATTCTTCCCTTTTCAGACTTACAGTAAACTCTTGATTTGAGCACAAAGGCTATGAAAAGAAAACCCACCTCACACATAAGCAGATTTTTAGGGTACTTTCGCAGGTGACACCACAGCTGCAGTCCTAAACACAAGTACTAGGGAGTAATGCCCACTGAGCTCAGTGGGATTTACATCTCAGTAAACATGCACAGAATTGCACCGGTAGTGTGGGAAGGAACCATAGCTCAGTGGGAGAGTAGGACTATCCAAATCAGCAAAACGTGAGCTTGCTCAATTTCTCCGAATTCCACCTTGAACTTCATGCTTGCTCTAGTCGATATCACATTGCGAGCTTTGCTTTTTTATCATTTATGCATGAAAACCTGTTCGAATTTTTGTGCATTTTCCCCCAAATGTCTGCATCAGTTGTGTGCATCTTTGAAATGTACGCATTCTTCTTCCATTGATTAAAGCCTATTTGTGTGCATTTCTCAAAAGTGTGTGGATTTTTCCATGGATATTTTTCAAATGTGTTCACTCTGTCGAATGCATTTTGTTGTTGGTCTGCAAACCTCGTTTCAAGCTTTGAAATGTACGGACTTTGGGCACGGATTGCACCTGAGTCCGTGCTCTGTCTGGAAGGGGCAAACTGGGTAAATCCTGACCAAAAAATGAACTGAAATGAATTTCTCATATATCCGTATGATGGAGTAACCTGCTTTGCATGTAGGGGGTTACCCCCAGGGGGACACCTGCCAGGTAGTGTAGACAATATTGAGCTAGGGATGGATGAGAATTTCAATTCAGTTCAGGATTGATAAGAAGTTAACAAAATTCACAAAGTTCTCCATTTCTGGGACAAAAAGAACTTAAGATTTAAAGAAATTCAGTGGGGAGAAACCAAGAGCTGTGTCCATCCAGGCCCACGACTTTGAGTGCTTTAGCTCTGAAAAGTAAGGATCCCTGTGTGTCCAACCCTGTTAGCGTGGAATTGGGGTTGCCTCTTCTTCTTTTCTGACAGGCACCTCACCTGTAACAGATGAATGGCAGGCAGGTACATCACAGGCCTCTCCATGCTGGTGAGAAAGGAGACCGTGGCTCAATTCGGACAACCCAATAAACAACTGGTGTGGGGAAAACAATCGTCAGTTGTTTTGACTATTGTGTCGTCTGAATGCTGCCATAGTCAACTGAGCGCTGATCCTCATCCACACCACAGTTGATTATTTATTACCATGTTGTGTGGGGAGTGCCTCCTAGGGTTAGCGTGAGGGTTAGGGTTAGTCAACCCACCATTGACTATCGTGTCGTCCAAATTGAGCCCATTCCTGCTCCATCTGACTAGCTTGTTTCCCTTGCCTGAACAGGTGTGTCTGTGACTCACCTGACCGAGAGAAACAGCTGTGGCTGGGTTTAGCCAGGCAGCTAAAACCTGACCAGGGGGGACTCTCTTTTTAAATTCTATGCAATCCTCACTCTCTGTCCCCTGAATCGATTTTCTGTTCTTCGGCTCCTCACAAGCTGCCAGGGAATATTACAGAGGGAGGGAGGGCAGGAGAATATCCAGCAAAATGTCCTCCCCTCCCCACATTTCACTGTCTGCAAATAGGGAAGGGAGATTCAAGAGCAACTGCGGATTGAATGAAATGTATTTTAAGGCTATTGAAGGAAGGAAGCGGTTTGCCACCCGCAAAGAAGGCAGAGGCACTTGGAAGGCCGTTTTCTTGTCTAGCCCAGCTCTGGCCTAGCTGAAAAGTAGTTCCTGGAGGACGCTAACCTCCCAGGGGCCAGGCCAGTGTTCCCCAACCACACACCCTCCAAATGTGTTGGAATGCAATTCCCATCATCCCTAGCGAACATGGGGACGGCCTAAGCTTTGGGAGATAATGTGTTCCATTCCTGTCTTGTAAAAAGTGATCAACAACATGTTCCAATTGGCAAGGAAAGAGCCCCCTGCAGACCCACAAACTAATTATTCAAGGATGAGGAAATGATGCCAGACCTGACATGAAAAGACCCCTGTTTCAGGAGTAAATTGGAATCCGCGCTCTTCAAGCAGTTGTTTTTAATAGATAGGCATTAGAACTGAGCCGTGAGCCAATATCGCCAGGGCGCTCTCAAAAAACACTCCAACCTTCCCTATTTCAAAGGAATATCTAACATTCGCACCTCTGAAATCCACTGGCAGGCACTGAATCACTTTGGAAGATGCAATTAAAAATAGATTCCTAGTCACCGAAGACGAGCCTTTTATCAACAAGCACCAACCTGTGAGGCGATGCCACAAGTGTCGGAATAAAGATGCTGTCACAGGTTGCGCAGTGCGAGCATTTAAATTATTCTCTCTTTCCCTCTGCTTGCCAGGATGCCACGGTCCCAGGGTTCTTCTGAGAACAGGACGGGTAATGCAAACCAGCAAAGATTAAACGGGGGTGGAGGTGGGGATCCAAGGCTTCATTGCACTGTGTGCAGCTGCAAGGAGACTTGAGGGTCATGGAACCGAAAGTAGTTGGCAGGGGGGGGGGGGATGAACTGGGAATGGGTCCATTTATTTAATGATATACATCTTCAGGGGCTCCCTTCCCCCAGGTCAAAAGCTCCAAGACAAGACCAACATTCAAAAGGCAATCATTCAAATACAGCTTTGGATACATTGTTGGATGGATACTGGGAGATAAGATGGGAGCCAGGAGAGAAGAACTATAGCGTTCCTATCCTGCCTGCCACCAAGCATAGCCCCTCATGCTCTCCTTGCTGGTGTCAGCAGCACTGGCAAGGAGAGCGCAAGGGGATTGTCCACCGGCAGAAGTCCACAAGCCGGCCCTACTCATGCTGGTCAAGTCAAGCCAGCCCACAGACAAGTTGAGAGTCCAAGGGCAAAGATCAGTGGGCTCAACCCCCTGGACAGGTTCCTCTGACATCCTTCTCGGAAGCCGCGGTCCTTTGGGCATCTACCCTGCAACATCTCCCCCTCCGATCAATGGTCAGTCCTTTAGAACATGGAATACAGAGGGGCTGACCTGGCAGTAAACTTGCATAAGATTGTGCTTGCAGCTGCCCTTACTTTTCTGGGATCTTGGCTGGATCTACTGGCAGGGGAGATGCTATCCTCTCTCATGCCTTTTGACCAACAGGACAGGCTTTGGACCCCTGACACAACTATTGGAGGTTCAGTGGGTGCTTACGAGATCACTGGCCTCCTCCACAGAAATGCTGTCCCTATGGAAGACCTAGCCCAAGAAAGCTCTTCTGGCCACTTCACGCCTGACCCTTAGATGTTTGGTTAAATGGGGGGAAATCATGTAGGGTTTCAGCCACTGGGAGGCAATTGAGAGCTGGTTTTCTTCTATTTGCTTTCTTCGATAGGATTTTGTTTCTGCTCACAAAATGTACAACCCTGCCTTGTTTGCAGTCCCGAACATAAGCGTGAACTTGAGAGCGTGTCCCTCGAAAAGGTTTCCAAATTGCCAAACATGCGCTCATATTCAATTTACGCAATTTCCCCTGATCCATTGGCTCAAAATTCCAAATGTGTACAAATTTCTAAACCAGCCCCACTTTAGTCTATGGGGGGAATTTGCACAACTTCCACGTTCAATTGCTGTTCATTCTGCACCATTTTCCCATTCTCGCAAAATGAGCAGCGATCACAAATACAAATGTAAGTCCAACACGAGATTAGGGCCAAGCCAACATTCGGAGAATCTTGGTGAACTCAAGCATTACTCAGTCGCTCATCCTTATTCTTTGATGGTCCTCTTGTTTTATATTGATTCTGCTTGATTTTGTCTACTGACATGGTGGTCTCTTAAGTATGTATTGCTGTTACAATTGCCTGAAATTGTTAAGGACTGGTCAGCCACACTGAGAAACTGCAGGGATAGTAATGCAAAATATACATTTTGGGAACATAATAGATAAATAAATTATCACGAGAGTAGGAAATGACTACATTTCCAACAGACGGTAAGTCATAATTAACCATGGTTTGTTGCTTTAGCCATTAATTGTCTTCCAGAACAGCAAAGGAATCATGGTTTGTGTTTCTTATTTCTGGTTTGATTCTCTCCTGACCATTTTGCCAATCTTCAGAGTGGGTTTGTTTTCAGGCTGCTCCTGCTGAGTGCCTCTGTTTTACGGTTGACAGCAGCACAAACAAACCAAGGGTAAACCATGGTTCTGGGGTCAGACATCACAGCAAGCTATGGTTTAAACAAGCTATTCTTTGTAAGCCAACAACAAACCATGGCTTCTATTTGTTGCTTATAGTTGGTTAATAAACCATGATTTGTTTGCAGCGATGGGTTTGGACATAACAGCAAGCCAGATTTTAACACAGCACACTATGGCTTAGTGTGTTGCATGTGTACCAGGCCAGTGTGTGTGGCCCATAAATATACTAGGCAGACAGAAGCAATATAGGGGCTAGGAATAACAATAGATGAATCTCTGGTCCATGTCACTTTCTCATGCATTCAGTCAGAAACCAGTGGGTAGTATCCAATGTTATTCCAACATAGAGCATACCCATTGAAATAAATGAGAGTTATATTAGCCACAACTAAAATAACTCATATTCATTTCAATGGGTCTACTGTAGGTAGGACTAACATCATATACTAACTAGAATCTGCATTATTTTGCCTTTTTTATTTTATTTTATTTTTAATATAAAAAATACTGCATTGATCCTGAACTAAACATAGCCTGAACAAGTTTAAGAAAACAATCAAATACAATCAATTTAGTACAGAATCACAAAAAAACCAAAACGCTTCAACCTGAAATTATTTTCTTTTAGTAGCTCCTCAAAAATTCGGACGAATGATTGTCATGCCACAAAAATGGGTGCTATGTTGCATAAAATGTTTCAGCCTTCCTATGGTGGGTTAGCTTTTCCATTCACAGGTGATTCCAAAGCCTCAGAAACCAAACAGTTATTTCTCCTTCTGTATTATTTTATAGGTTTGCAGCAGCAAATATCATGTCTGTCATGGACAACTGCTGGGTACAAATGGGAGAGAAACTCATTTCATTCACTTTTTTTTCATATCAGATTTTGCACCTGCCAGAACCAAGCACAGATGCGAACCTAAGCTGCGATCTGAAGTCTGTATGTTTCTGAGTTTGAAATGTGATTTGGGCAAGAAAATATATTTGAAACATACGTGCATTAAAACAAAAGTGTGTATTTAGCCAATGGGAGAGAAATGGATGCATACTAGGGGTGTGTACGGACCCCCCAGATCGGATCGGGACCCGGATCGGGACCTCCCATTTTGTCCCGGATCAGATCGGACAAAATTGGAGGTCCCCCGGACCGGAGCGGGTCCAATCCCAATCCAAAAATCGAAACTTCCGATTTTTGGATCGGCCACCATTTTTTTCCCCATAGACTTGCATTGGGGGGAAGAAAGCTTTCCCCCAATGCAAGTCTATGAGGAAAAAATGGCGGCGGGTGGGTGAGGGTGGGCCTAACTCCCTTCCCCCGGGACTGTCCACTGCGGATGGCCCCAGCAGGTAAGCCCCCTCCCCCGCGCTCTTTACCCCCCCCGGGGCCGTCTGCTTCCATCCGCTGGTGCCCATGGGTGCCAGCGGATGGAAGCAGATGGCCCCCGGGGGGTAAGCCCCCTCCCCCTCCCCCTGCTTACCTTCCGTGGCTGTCCGCTCCCATCCGCTGTTGGCCGCTACTGTGAGCAGGCTTCGCGGCCTGCCCCTAGGTAGCACACCAGGTGATCATCACCTGATCATCAGGTGATGATCACCTGGCGCGCTACCTACGGGCAGGCCGTGAAGCCTGCTCGCAGTAGCGGGCAGCGGCGGACGGGAGCGGACATCCCCCGAAGGTAAGCGGTGCGCATGGGGGGGCCTCCCCCCTCCCCCCTGCTTACCTTTCCTGGCCGTCTGCTCCCATCCACCGCTGGCCGCTACTGCGAGCGGGCTTCGCAGCCTGCTCCTGAGTAGCGTGCCAGGTGATGTCATCACCTGGTGCGCTACCAAGGAGCAGGCCGCGAAGCCTGCTCGCAGTAGCAGCCAGTGGTGGACGGGAGCGGACGGCCATGGAATGTAAGCGCACCGCGCGCCCCCCGTGCCCCTCCTCCCCCCTGCCCCCTGCTTACCTTTCCTGGCCGTCTGCTCCGGTCCATTGCCCCCTGCCCCCATTGTCCACTTCCATTGGCGGGCGCCCACTGGCGCCCGCCGATGGAAACGGACAGCCCCGCTAGGGAAGGGCCCCCCCGCTGTCCGCGTCCATCGGCGGACACCCGCTGGTGCCCACCAATGGAAGCAGCGGCAGGCGCAAGTGGCCGCCTGCTGATCCGCCGATCCATCCGATCTGGATTGGAACCTTTCCAGATCGGATCAGATTGGATCGGCCAATCCAGCAGTGAAATTGGAAATCAGATAATTTTATCCGATTTCCCCCTGGATCGGATTCGGATCGTGGATCGGTCCCAATCCAGTGCACATCCCTAATGCATACATTTGGAAGATTCTTTGAGCGTGTCGACAAATATGTAGACGGGGTGATCCGGTGGACATTGTTGACTTGGACTTCCAAAAGGCTTTTGATATAGTCCCTCATCCAAGATTCCTGAGCAAAAAGAGCAGTCATGGAATAAGAGGAGAAGTCCTTTTATGGATCAGTAACTGTAGAGAACAGAAAGCAGGGAGTAGGAATAAATGGTAAATTCTCCTGATGGAGGGAAGTCAGTAGTGGGGTCCCACATCAATCAGTCTTGAGACCAATTCTTTTCAACTTGTTCGTAAATGATCTGGAATTAGGAGTGAGCAGTGAAGTAGCCAAGTTTGCCAATGACATCAAATTATTTAAGGTTTTTAAAACACAAAGGGATTGTGAAGAACTCCAAAGGGATCTCTCCAAGCTGGGAGAAAGTGGGCATCCAAATGGCAGATGTGGTTCAATGTAAGCAAGTGTAAAGTGATGCACATTGGGGCAAAAAACCCTAACTTCAAGTGTAACCTGATGGGATCTGAGCTGGCGGTAACCGAACAAGAAAGAGATCTTGGGGTTGTGGTGGACGCAGCTCGATGAAAATGTCAACCCAGTGTGCGGCTGCTGTAAAAAAGGCACACTCCATGTTAGGCATTGTGAGAAAAGGAATTGGGAATCAAACTGCCACTATCATACTGCCTTTATATAAATATATGGTGCAACCACACTTGGAATACTGTGTTCAGTTCTGGTCACCACACCTAAAAAAAAAAGCTATTATAGAGCTGGAGAAAGTGCAGAAAAGGACAACTAAAATGATTAAGGGTCTGGAGCATCTCCTCTATGAGGGAAGGTTACAACAGCTGGGATTGTTTAGCTTGGAAAAAAGGAGGTTAAAGGGAGACATGATAAAAGTGTGCAAAATTATGCACGGTGCGGAGAATGTGGATAGGGAGACATTTTTCTTCCTCTCCCATAATATTAGAACCCAATGGGATCATCCCATGAAGCTGATTGGTGGAAGATTCAGGACGGGTAAAAGGAAGGACATCTTCACACAGCACATAGTTAAATTATGGAACTCACTTCCACAGGATGTAGTGATGGCCACTACTTTGGATGGCTTTAAAAGGGGGTTGGATGAATTCCTGGAGGAGGAGGCCATGAAGCCTGCCCCCTTTTGGTCCTCCTTTATTTCTCCTATTAAATCAAAGGATCCCAACCAAGGGACATGGCCATCCGAATGCTGCTCACTTACTCTGTGATTCACTGACCGTTTTTGGCCTCGCATCAGCCAGCCCAACACTCTGTATTTCCCCCTTCTCCTTCACCGCTGCCACCATTGAACACTGTGCCCGATCTCAGGTACTCCAAGAATCCACTCCAGTTTATGAAACAGAAAGAACTTTTAATTAGCAATAAGGGCTATGCAGTTTACAAAGCTTATGGTTTCATCAGTTTCAATACTTGTTTGTTTCAAATCAGTTTCAAATACAATCCTGCCTATGTTACCCCCTAGGCTACACTCTCTCCTCTCAGTCACTCTGGTTCCAGAATAATAAAAGACATTGTCCCTACACTCTCACTAGGCCCTTCCACAGACAAACCCAGAATTCCAATGCTAACTCTCTCCACATACAACCCTGACTGCCTCTCTTAACTCCTCCCCCTCATGGCTAACTGCCAATCCAGACCTTTGAACCACCAGCCAATCAGCATTCACATTCTATTCACTCTCTCCCCCTCCCACCAGATTTAACCATTTACCAACCTGGTATTTGAAGTCCATACAGCACTTACATCTTAATAGGCAATACTCATTAAAACATTGCAAATACATTATATAAACTGGCAATAAACAGTAAAACACCTCATCAGCTATCAATGGCTACTAGCCCTGATGGTTATGTGCTACCTCCAGTATCTGAGGCAATAAGCCTGTGTGCACCAGTTGCTGGGGAACATGGGTGGGAGGGTGCTGTTGCACCATGTCCTGCTTTGTTGGTCCCTGATCGACAACTGGTTGGCCACTGTGTGAACAGAGTGCTGGGCCAGATGGACTCTCAGTCTGATCCAGCATGGAATTTCTTCTTAAGATTGGGCACAAAAAGTGGGCATGAATCTTTGTGAAAAAAGAACTCAAGAGAGACACAAGTTGGAATGAGCATTGAGGAGGAAATCAGAGAACCTCATAGAACGTAGGCTTTCCTAGTCCATACATCCCTACTGCTGCGGTGACTCTTGTTCTCTGGGCATCACTTGGTGCAGGGAGCAGGACCTTCAGGAGGCTGGCAGGAACCGGCTGAAATTGGTAAAGCCATTAGAGGGCAACATCCAGGAAAATGTAAAAACACTGAGAGGATTGTAAATGCAGGTGGCCGAGTACCACAAAATTATTCTAAGGAATGAAGCCCAACAATGAGCCAACCATGATTTAGGGCAGGCATGGGCAAGACCTTCCCCTCCTGGTCTTTTGGCAGCCTGAGCTGCCACTGAAATTTGGTGGCCAAATGGCTTGAGGGGAGGAGCTTCAGAATAGCCTCCTCTTTAAATGATAACACGGCAGTCTGCCCCCAGAATGTGGTGGTGTGGCGCTGGGAAAGGGGGAGGCATTATACTGAATTTCAGCAGCAAACTCCCACAAATTAGGTGGCATGATGGCAGTGGAGGAAGAGATGCAGCCCCCAGTGGAATCCAGAGGGCAATGTGGCCCCCAACCCCTGAAGTTGCCCACCCCTGATTTAGTTCACCCACTCCTCCAAAGGCTGAACCCACTCTTCTGGCACTGGGGTTGGGGAAGGGTCTCAGCACACTGTCCTTGGCCTGGGAGAGGAGGACGGTCATTCTTACGTGATTAAATCCAGGGAGTTTGGTTGCATAAAGCAACATTCTCAGTGAAGGTGGAACAGTTGTGGAGAGCCTTTCTTTTGACTAACCAGAGGTTGAAACCTTCTCAGAAGCAACACAACACCTCCTTATTCGGGCTGGTCAGTTAATGTGATGGTAGGGAAACCACCCACCTGTCAAATGATCTTTAACCAACCAGCTTAGAAGAGCATCTTATCCTCTCACATTCTCCAAGATCATCAAGAGAAACCCTTCTTTGATTTGCAGGTCGATGGTTGATTACAAAGAGCAGGGCCTTCTTATCAGTAGCACCATCCTTGTGGAACTCTGTCATTTGCAATCGAACCTAGTGGGACTTACTTCTGAACAAACAAACATCTGTAAGAGGTTTCTTTTAGACAGGTTTGAGTTAATGGTTGCTTCTGGCTTAAAATCAATGTTTTCTATTTAACTGCTGTATTCTCTACTTTCTTCAGGGCACAATCCTGTTCATCTTATACAGAAGAAAGTCCTTCAACTCACAGCATTCCACAGCCAGCATGCTAAGAGTTGTAGAACTTTCTTCTTTCTAAACATGCATAGAATGGTGCCCAGAATTGCTTTAAATTGACTGCATATTCAGCTGTATTGCATGTTGCCTTACAACCCTTTGTAGAGCTCGACAGGTGGCTTATTTATATTTATATTTATTGTTGTTCCCCGCCTCGATCCAGAGGGAGAGGCGGGTTAGAAATAAAGAAATAAATAAATATATTATTATTATTATTATTATTATTATTATTATTATAAAAATAAATAAACAAATACTTGGTTAACTTATAGATGTTCTAATGCATTTTTATCTGCCTGGAGCTTTTCAGATCAGGTGGGATACAAATTTAAATAAAGTTCCCTTCTACTTCCATTAATGAAACCTGGTTTTTAATGTAATTTCATTCCCAGAGGAGATGAAGAGAAATAAAGTAATACGTTAAGTCAATATCTATATAGCACTCTTTATGTTATATCATGAGAAGTTGAAGAATAACACTAAATAGAGAATATCAATAATTTGTGGGGTTTTCCGCAGCGACGACCCTGGTTTGTGCCGCTGAGTTCGTGTCCTTTCGAGTAGCCACAATGGAAGCAGTGGTGTTACTCACGCATCAACAGCTTCAGGCACCTCTGTGGCCTTTTCTAGCAGAAGCCGGGAAATTAATATTTTAGCAAGCCTGCCTCCTTGTTCAAAACCAATTTGCATTGCGAGTTAAGAGGACAGTGCAGAGCTTGTGACGGGGGACGGCAGAGTCCCCAGGAAAGCCAAGGCCAGTCAACAGAAGGGAGGCAAACTGTTCCTTCCTCTGTCCTCGTGGGCAGATGCGTAAAGGTCACTGCACTCGGAGCGGCTTGCCGGCGGAGGGTCGGCCCTGATATAATTTGCCGAGAAGGGATGAAGGGACCGTGCTACATTTCCATGGCAACTAAATTCGCTTGGCCATGTGAGGCCAGAACCTTAAATTTGACACCATCAGCATCACCAGAGAGGGAAAGTGTGTGAGCAGCTCATGGAGAGTGGGAGGTTTGAAACATTTGCTGGATGGGTGGTGGCCAGAAGGAGGAGCCTGATGGGTTGAGCCAATAGACAATCCAGTCCACCATCCTCTTGCCATCATCAGCCATCCAAATGCCTTCAGGATGTTCCTTGTGTACTGAAAGAGCTGCCTTAGGTCAGCCATTGGTTTACCTGGCCCTGGTTACCGATAGCTTACGCAGAGGTCTTTCCCAACCAGGCTACCTGAGATCATTTTAACTACAGGTGTCAGGGGGAGACTGAACCTGGGACCTTTATGTATTATTCATTCATTCATTTATTTACTGCATTTCTATACCGCCCAAAAGCCGAAGCTGTCTGGACTGGTTACAAAAATTAAAACCATAACAACCATTCAAAATATAAAACAACAACAGTATAAAAACGTGGCATAAAAATACAATATAAGAACACAAGCAGGATGAAAACCAAGCAGCAACACAGATTTAAAAAACAGATTTAAAACAGCAAAGTTAAAAATTAGAGTAATAAACTGTTAAAATACTGAGAAAATAAAAAGGTCTTCACCTGGCATCTAAAAGAGTATAATGTAGGTGCCAGGTGAACCTCTCTGGGGAGCTCATTCCACAGCCGGGGTGCCACAGCAGAGAAGGCCTTCCTCCTGATAGCCACGTGCCTCACTCCCTTTGGCAGAGGCTCATGGAGAAGGACCCCTGAGGATGATCTTAGGGTCTGGGCAGGTATATCTGGGAGGATGTGTTTCTTCAGATAACCTGGCCCCAGGCCATTCAGGGCTT
Organism: Anniella stebbinsi; assembly: GCA_029215795.1. Taxonomy (NCBI): domain Eukaryota; kingdom Metazoa; phylum Chordata; class Lepidosauria; order Squamata; family Anniellidae; genus Anniella; species Anniella stebbinsi. Next base: position 371,768,761 of record JARDYH010000001.1, read on the forward strand.
TGAATGTTGATACCAGCACTTTGAATTGGGCCTGGATCTGGACCAGCAGCCAGTGAAGCTGGAAAAGGATTGGCGTAATGTGGTCTCGTTGGCCAGTCCCCATTAACAGTATGGCTGCCCTGTTTTGTACCAGTTGAAGTTTCCGGACCATTTTTAAAGGCAGCCCCACATATAAAACATTGCAGTAAGAGGTTATCAGAGCATGGATAACTGTAACTAGGCTATCTCTGTCCTGTTGTAGTCTGCTCTAGGTATAGATCAGTTGAAAATGTGTATTTACTTAAAACTTTTATATACTGCCTTTTATCAATAATTTCAAGGCAGTTTACAAAGATCAGCATTCAGTACAGACTGCATGAAGCAGAAAAGGCAATGTTTAGCTCCATCCTACTTCTGCAGTTGCCTCCTGTAGACAGGTAAAAGACAAAATGGATAGGATTTTCTGGTCAAAATGGAGCCTGAAGGTTGGAATTATGCACATACAACTCCCTTCAAAGCCACTCTGTGATTAGTAACCAGTATTTGGTCAGCTGGATCCTAGAATGTACCCAACCTTCTCCTTTAGCTGAGCTTTGCTGGATAAGATGGTCAGTGATGGACAAATGTCCATTCAGGCATCCTGTCTAACGTTACTGATCTTCTTGTAAGCTTCTGAATCACCTTAGGGTAGAACACAGTTTGGAAAGCGTGAAAGTAGATCAAAAGCCTAGCAGAATTTCAGGTAAACACGGTGTTCCTCTCTGACACTAAAGCCAGTCCATTAAGAAGAGTCTCCAACATTGGGCTGATCTCAGCAAATGATGAACAATTCAGGATTCCCACCGCCTTTTGTCTCCCACATGGCTGAGGAAAACAAATGGCACCGTCCCTCTACTACTGTGAATTTAGGGAGCATTTGCTGCCAGACATTCAGTCTCATTTTACATCTCGCTGCTAAATTAAATAGCCTTCTAATAGCCGACACTTTCTATTTAATCAAAATTTACCTCTTAGCCTCTAACTAAATGGGCATCTGTTGGCCAGGCTTTCTGTGCCAGCCCTTCCATCTTCTCTGACCCTTCTCTTGTTTATCAACGCTCCGAGGGCCAGTTCTGACATGACAAGGATTTGCAACCATGAAATGGCTCCTTTCCCCCCACCCCACCCACACACACACTCCATCCCTCTCCTGCCATGAAAGTTTTGGTCGTCTGAAGGAAGCAATGGAACTCTGCTGTGAATGCAGCCAAAGCTGGGGGAAAAGGGTCAATAGCTCAGAGGCAAGAGGAGATGCATTGTGTGTGGAAAGTCTAAGATATAATCCACAGCAAGAAGGAGCCAAGCTACCAAGTGCTGTGATGGGCCTCTCTCCACCTGAGGACTTGAAGGGAAGAGGAGGCTGGGTGGACTCACAGGTCAAGATAGTTTCATATTAAAGCTTTTCACTGGCCCTTCTCACAGAATTATAGCCCCCTCTGGAAGAAGGAATTACTATTAAACCAATTTAGGCCTGTGGTATGTAGATATAATGATACAGAGCTCGAATATAATGGTAGGGAGAAAGTTCTGCCACATTTCCTGGGTCGACCAGCCTTCCCCAGCCTGTGAGTTTGTCTACTTCAGCCTTTCCTAACCTGATGCTCCCCAGATGTGTTGAACTACAACTCCTAGCATCCCCCTGCCAGCCATGCTACCTGGGGATGCTGGAAGTTGCAATCCAACACATCTGGAGGACATCAGACTGGGGAAGGATGAAGTAGACAAGCATGCTTAGAATCAGGGTTCACACCACAATTGCGATCGTCTTATCCCAACCCACAAAGCAAGTCACTGTATGTCTCATTTCCCCACTGGCTAAACTCTTAACCATCATGACAGACAGGCAGGCAGGCAAAAATTATCTCCTCTGTACTGAGTTCAGTGAAGTCATTTTCTGTATGGGTGCTCCTTTGCTGTGCTTTTGCCAGCATGGCTTATAGTAATGAATTCCCTCAAGTCCTGCACCGACTTAATAAAATGTGAAACGTGTAAAGCTAAATACTAATAATGGATGCCAGCTTTTGGCTCCCATGTACTTATCAGTCTGAGACAAAAAAAAATTAAAGAGCAAAAGAAAGCCCTCCTTTCCAGCTGACTCTTTAATGACAGCCCCAAGACCCAAATTCTCAAACTCCAAGCCTAATTAAAAACCAGACCTGATGAGATGACTGAGATGGATGTTGAATACTCCACTGAGAATTGAGGAGAAAACGTAGTGGCTTTAACTCACCTGCCAATTAGTGAGGAGCAACTGACGGCTGTTTTAGAGAGACCAGGTATCTGGACAGCTACACGTTTGAGAAAGTCATCATTGTTATCTTCTAGAGCAGGGGTTCCCAACCTGTTTGGGCTCATGGGCATATTTGAGAAACTGTCATAGGCACCATCACAAAATGCCTAATCAGTGGATCACCATTTCACATCTACCTGTCTCATCTATAGATCTTAAGACTGTGGCTTATTCAGCAAAAATGTGTGTGTTTTTTTTTGTGGACACTGCAATGTCTCTTCAACAAGGGATTGTCTAATACAGGTGCTGGTGGTACAATGCAGCTAATGCTTTTAAACATATGATCTGGCAATGTCTTTTTTGGAAGAAGGTTATTACAAAGATACATTTTATACTAGAACAGTCTTTAATATTCACTGATGTACATGCTCTTTTAAATTATTTACCTGCTTCATGGAAATTAAGAAATGGTCAGTGTAAGTGGAGATCCTATCTACACTACTAGGGGTGTGCACGGACCCCCCGGATCGGATCGGGACCCGGATCGGGACCTCCAATTTTGTCCCGGACCGGTTCGGACAAAATCGGAGGCCCCCCGGACCGGATCGAGTCCGATCCCGACCCAAAAATCGTACATTTTTGGATCGGCCGCCATTTTTTTCCCCATAGACTTGCATTGCAATGCAAGTCTATGAGGAAAAAATGGCGGCGGGTGGGTAAGGGGGGGCCTAACTCCCTCCCCCCCCCGGGGCCGTCCGCTGTGGACGGCCCCGGCAGGTAAACCCCCTCCCCCGCGCTCCCTACCCCCCCTGGGGCCGCCCGCTTCCATCCGCTGGCGCCCGCGGGCGCCAGCGGATAGAAGCGGACGGCTCCGGGGGGGGGTAAGCCCCCTTCCCCGCCACTGCTTACCTTCTCGGCCCGTCCGGCGCCGGCGGCTACTACCAGCGGGCTCCGCGGCCTACTCTCGAGTAGCGCGCCGGGTGATGACATCACCCGGCGCGCCATCCTAGAGCAGGCCGCGGAGCCTGCTGGGAGTAGTAGGCGCCGGCGCCGGACGGGAGCCGCCGGGCCGGAAAGGTAAGGGCCCCCCTCCCCCCTCCCCCCTCCGCGCGCCCCCTCCTCCCCTCCACGCACCCCCTCCTTACCTTTCCGGCCCGGCGGCTCCCGTCCGGCGCCGGCGCCTACTACTTCCAGCAGGCTCCGCGGCCTGCTCTAGAGTAGCGCGCCGGGTGATGACATCACCCGGCGCGCCATCCTAGAGCAGGCCGCGGAGCCTGCTAGTAGTAGTAGGCGCCGGCGCCGGACGGGAGCCACCGGGCCGAGAAGGTAAGTGCCCCCCTCCTCCCCCCCCTGCTGTCCACTTTCATCGGCGGGCGCCCGCTGGCGCCCGCCAATGGAAGCGGCGGTGGGCGCCAGTGGGCGCCCGCCGATCCGCCGATCCGCCGAACCGGTTCGGAGCTTTTTCGGACCGGTTCGGATTGGATCGGCCGATCCAGCTGCGGGATCGGAAATCGGATAATTTATCCGATTTCCCACTGGACCGGACTCGGATCGTGGATCGGGTCCGATCCAGTGCACATCCCTATACACTACTGCTTTAAAACAGTTTATAAACCTTTTTAAAGCAATAGGGTAGACAGGCTTGGATTCTCTGCGCCCTTTTGACTGACATTACCACACTGGAAGGATAAACACTCACCTCTATAATGTGATAGATTGAGGTCCTTCCAATGCTTTCAGTATTGAATGGGCAGCATGTAGATGCCACCTTCAAATGGATATTTATTTGGATATCTGGCCACTTTTGTTGAAGCCTCTGCATTATAACTCTGACCGGTATGGTTGGCTTTCCCCACCCTTGTCTTTCTTCTCCTTTTCTTCCCTGCTCTTTTCTCCCACTGATTGAATGAGATTTGTGGACAGGAACTGCCACCCCCACCCTGCCCTTTCTCACCTCCTCTTGCATGGCAGCACCCAGCAAAACACCCCTTTGCCACTGCCATTGCCAAGGAAAGAGCAAGGAATGAAAGGAGGAGGAAGATGAGGAAAACATGAAGTGGTTGGTCTCTGCAAGGGGGCATTTTGCTGGGCCCTGCTATGTGCAAGAGGGGGTGAGAAAGGAAGAGAGCATCAGGGTGAGTGGGGGTCCCTCACTAACTGGCATGCTGAAGGCATGAGCAGAGGAGGAGAAATAGCTCAACGGCTGCCCCCCCTCCATCCTCCTCCTCCTCCTCTTTAGTTCTATTAGGAACCAGAGACAGCAGTTCACCTCTCCCGGTTCTAACACAATCCAAGCTCTACGAAGCAGCACGTTGCGCAAACATGCATCACAAGAGGCACATCTATGCTCACGTCATCTTTCAATCGCCTACTGCTTCTCCTGCAGTTAGAACACTCACCTTGTGACCTACAACAATTCCAAGATCCTTCTCACTTGCCGTATTGCTGAGCCAAGTATCCCCCATCTTGTAACTGTGCATTTGGTTTCTTTTTCCTAGGTGTAGAACTTGGCATTTATCCCTATGAAATTTCATTCTGTTGTTTTCAGCCCAGCGCTCCAGTCTATCAAGATCACTCTGACGTTTGTTTCTATCTTCCAGGGTATTAGCGATCCCACCCAATTTTGTGTCATCTGCAAATTTGACAAGCATTCCCTGCACCTCCTCATCCAAATCATTAATAAAAAAGTTGAAGAGCACTGGGCCCAGGACTGAGCCCTGCCGTACCCCGCTCATTACTTCCCCCCAGTGTGAAAAGGTACCATTGATAAGCCCTCTTGAGTCCGATTCTGTAGCCAACTGTGGATCCACCTAATAGTTGTTCCATTTGTTTTAGAAGGGTGGTTAGAGATGACCTGCTCTATCCCTGCCTAATGCCAAGGTTGGACTCATAGTCCAATCTAGAGTTCCCAGCAGGCAGTTTCAGGGAAGGCTGCAGACATCTCTGCATAAAAATCTCCACGCATATGCAGTCACCTATGGGATAGATTATTACTGGTCTGCATGGGGGTGGGGGTGGGGGTAGGGAGGCTGAAGGGAGTTTAGAATGGGGGCGAGTTCAAGAAGCCTGAAAAACATTGGAAGAGGGCAGATGCAGCCACAGTACTATAATTCAAGAATTAATTCCTCATATCTCCATGGAAAGGGACACAAATCCTTTAGGGAATGTTCTTGGGCAAGACCCACTGCAATGCAGGAGTACTGCACAAGAAAATGGGCCCTAATTCCTGCAGCAGCCTTCCTGCTTGGAACAGGTGACCCTTGACCCAAGCCTTTTTGCTAGTTGTATGGCTAATTTTCATCACGGCTTTGCAAAGTCTGTCTCTGTTACAGCAAAGGGAATGTTCAGAGATGAAGTATTCATGAGCCCGGCTCTCCTTTCCCTATCTGACAATAGCATATTTATTACATTTTTATCACATCCACTCCATTGATTTCACTTCCTGCACATGCACTGTATATAAAATGCTTTTTTTTCCTGCCCATTAATAAGTCAGGAAGGGGATAATTGTTTGTCTAGTGCATGAAACAAAATCTACCACTGTCTCAACCCAGTTTACCCCGTAAACACTTACCATCCTTCCGCAACTTGTAAAGATGATTTAAAAATACAACAAATACATTGAAATGCAATAACAGTGCAAACATTCACCATGTGAGGCTTTGCACGGGTAACTTGTTGGGGTGTTGGGGGGGCTGGGACATTGATTCTTTTCCGTCTACAGCTGGAATGAGGTGGGAAGGCAATTCTCAGCAAGACATTATATGAATAAAATTCATTTCCAAAGAATAAAGGCTGGCTCATCCATTGATTTTTTAGATTTTTTTTTAAAAAAATCCCTCTTAAACCTTTTTCCTGATAGTCCAACACAGTGCAAAAGTCCACCTGTTTGCATTTGTGAAGTATCAATTTTCCTTAACTTTGATCATGCAAAGCTGTGCGTCCCCAGTTCATAATAGAGATCTGCTGGTTCTCTTACTCAAGAGTGAATCCCATTGATTTCAACCGCATTTGCATCCAAGTCATACTAAAACCCAATGCATGCTTACCTTTGAGTAAACCCCATTGCACAGAGAGAAAACAGAAGACCTCTGAAATAAGCATAGGGTTGCAGAGCACTTCTTTCCAGTTTGCTGTTTTAGACTTTTTTAAAAAAAGCTTCTGAGTTCAGTTCTATACATGTTCACCCTAACCCTCACCTTATCTAACCAAACAATTCACTAAGACCTCAACTCCTTTGATAGCAGTCTGATAAGAAAAGTCCAGCTGGATAACACCAAGGGTCTAGCTGGCCCAGCACTCTGTCCCCACAGTGGCCAACCAGCTGTCAACCAGGGACCAACAAAGCAGGACATGAGTGCAACAGCACCCTCCCACCCATGTTCCCCATCAACTGGTGTATATGGTCTTACTACCTCTGATACTGGAGGTAACACTTAGTCATCTGGACTAGTAGCCATTGATTGCCTTCTCCTCCAGGAATTTATCCAACCACCTTCTAAAGCCATCCAAATTGGTGGCTGTGTGAAGAAGTACTTCTTTTTATTTGTCCTGAATCTCCCACCAATCAGCTTCATGGGATGACCCCATTGGATTCTAGTACTTTAAGAGAGGGAGAAAAATGTCTCCCTATCCACATTCTCCGCACCATGCAGAATTTTGTACACCTCTATCAGGTCTCCCCTCAGCCTCCTTTTTTCCAAGCTAAACAATCCCAGCAATTGTAACCTTTCCAGATGCTCCAGGCCCCATAATCCTTTTAGTTGCCCTTTTTCCTGCTCTATAATATCTTTTTTAGGTCTGGTGACCAGAACTGTATGCAGTATTCTAAGTGTGGTCGCACCATAGATTTATATAAAGGCAGTATGATACTGGCAGTTTTATTCTCAATTCCTTTTCTTATAATGCCTAACCATGCAAGATACAAGGCACATGAACTAATGAGCAATGCTGTTTCAGCACTGGCGAGGCTAAAACAGAAGGCTTATCTAGCCAAAGCTTTTTGAGCCCCACCCAGTGCTCAGCTGCAGTCCATTAAAGACCCTCTGGCAAAAGTCCTACTTGGGATGAGGGCCTTGCACTCCTTCTCAGAGGAGCCTTATTGGCCTGTCTCTTGAGGCGGTGACACTCTCAAGGGCTAAGTGGTAGCCCAGCCTTTGCCATAGAGCTGGAATTCCATTCCTCCTGCAGGAATGGACTAGTGGTGATCTCATCTGGAGCCCAGGCTCCCCCAGATCTCCTCACATGGGTGGCTGCTTGTTATTGTCTGTCTGTGGAAGCAATAGCTCCTCCTCAGGGGAGGATTCCTCCAGCAGGGACACAACATTAAACGGCCTTGGGCAAATCACTTTCACTCATCCTTCTCATTTGATTATGATGATGATACTAATAAAAAATTGACAATCCATAATCCTATACAGAAAGGCATAAACCATTAGAAACAAGTCACAGTATACAATATGAGACCCAATTTGGTTTACTAGCTAGAGTATTGAACTGGGACTGGGGAGACATGAATTCAAGTCCTCATTCAGCCATGAAGCTCACTGAGTGGCATTGGGCCAGTCACAGACCCAGCCTAACCTACCTCACAGGGTTGTTGTAAGGATAAAACGGAGAGGAGGAGGATCATGTATGCTGCCTTGGGCTCTGTGACACCAGTTTACAAAACAAAAATAACTTTTAATTAGCAATAAGTAAGGGCTATGCAGTTTACAAAGCTTATGGTTTCATCAGTTTCAATACTTGTTTGTTTCAAATCAGTTTCAAATACAATCCTGCCTACACTACCCCTAGACTATACTGTCTCCTCCCATTCACTCTGTTCCCAAAATAATAAAAGACTGTTCCTACGCCTTCCACAGACAAACCCAGATTCCAACTCTCTCTCCACATACAACCCTGACTGCCTCTCATAACTCCTCCCCCTCATGGCAAACTGCCAATCCAGATCTTTGAACCACCAGCCAATCAACATTCACTTCATATTCTATTCACTCTCTCACCCTCACACTAGATTTAACCATTTACCAACCTGGTATTTGAAATCTACACAGCACTTACTTCCTGAATAGCAAATATCCTTAACGCATTGCAAATACTTATATTATATAAATTGACAATAACCAGTAGGGCTGTGCACGGATCTGGATCTGGATCCTGAATCCAGAGTGGATCAGGTTCATCCAGGCCTCCCGGGTCCAGATCGGATCGGGCCTGGATTGGACCGGATCAGATCCACGATCCGGATCCAATCCAGATCTGTGCACAGCACTCCCTCCCACTCTCCCACTCCACCCACTCTCCCTGCTTACCTGCTGCCTCCTTCGCATCATCCCCCATCATCCTCCACATCTTCTTGCCTCCTCAATGTCAGCCGGGCACTTTCCTGCTGCTACCGGCAAATGCATCATCACCTGGCACAAGTGGGATAGCAGCCAGCTGACATCGAGGAGGCAGGTAGACACAGAGGACAATGGGGGATGACATGGAGGAGGCAGCAGGTAATCAGGGAGAGTGGGGGAGGGAGGGGGAGAGCAGGGAGAGTGAGAGGGAGTGCTGTGCACGGATCCGGATCGGATCCGGATCCAGATCTGAGTCGGATTGGATTGGGCCCAATCCAATCCGAGTCAGATTGGGCCCAATAAGGACCTGACAGATCCGGATTCGGATCAGATCAGGGGGTCCGTGCACAGCCCTAATAACCAGTAAAACATCACAGGCTCCTTGGAGGATCGTTGGAATATAACTGTAACAAAATAAATAAACAATTGTCCTTTCTTGTTAGTCCACTAGGCTAGTGCAGGTTGGAGGAACCTCTGTGGTTTCTCTTCCTATATAGAGAAATAAAAAACTTACATCTAAATAAATATATTGCTCTACTTTTTCTCTCTTTCTAAACAAGCAAGTTATCTTGGCTACTACAATTGTGCTGCTTTGCTTGATCCAATTTCTCATGGCATTTTAAATTCCTGACTAATACAACATCCTTCCCTTTGCTCCTACTCTTCTCTAATGACAGGCTGGGGAAAGAAAATGGCCAGTAAGTAGATATTTGCTGTTTGCATAATTGGGGAGCAATGGACCATCCTTCAATGTGATGCCTGCATTCATTAGCACCTGGATTGCTTGGAAGGGGGCTAATGGATCAAGGCCACCCAGGGGCTTGGCAGTGGGGAGGGTGCCACTGACTGATCCCCAGTGCATAGCTGCACACCGCACCTTGTGAGCATAGCACACATTTGGGGAAACACGGTGCCATGGATTTGATTCGTTTACAGCATTTGCATCTCATTTCTCGGCTGGACTATTGTAACACTCTCCTGGCTGGCCTTCCTTCTTCTCACCTGAGTTCGTTGGTTTCCATTTATCATTCTGCTGCTAAGATCATCTTCTTGGCTCATCGCTTGGATCATGTCACTCCACTCCTGAAATCCCTTCATTGGCTTCCAAATCACCTCAGAATCCAATATAAGCTTCTCCGGTTGACTTTCAAAGCTTGTCACAGTCTAGCTCCTTCCTATTTTCCTTCTCTTATTTCACATTATTGCCCCGTTCGTGCTCTTCGCTCATCAAATGTTATGTTTCTTACCCGCCCAGGGGTCTCTACTTCCCTTGCTCAGCTTCGTCCATTTTCTCTCCCTGCCCCCCTATGCCTGGAATTCTCTTCTGGAGCATTTGCGGACCACAAGTTCAATGACAGTTTTTAAAGCTCAATTGAAAACTTTTCTCTTTTCTAAAGCTTTTAGAACTTGAATTTGATCTTACTTTTATACTGCTAGTTTTATTGCCCCCTGTGCCTGTTTGGTGCATCCCCTTCCCTTTCTTATTGCTTTATTGTGATTTTATCAGAATGTAAGCCTATATGGCAGGGTGTAACTGTTTTATTGTTTTACTATGTACAACACCTTGCTATTATTATTGCTATATAAATAATAATAATGATAATAATATCAGTATGTTCAAATAATGCAATTAGTTTGCTGAAAATAATAATAAAAAAACATTAAAATATAAACTCTAACCCCAGAGCTATTTGAGACCTCTGTGCATGGCCAGGCAATGCTTAGCCAGATAATGAACCTGTAGTACCTTAGAGCAACATTACACAAGTCATATGAGCCTTCTTTTTCAAAGCATTCATATATGTAACTATCTCAGCAATCCTTGCAAAATTGTAAGGTAGATCAATGATTCCCCCGGTGTTAGATGTGTGTGCTTGAGTGGTTTCCCTAAAGCCACCTCGCAGTGAGATCATAATAAAGGAGAGCTTTGACTGAACCAGGGTCCGGAGAGCTTCTAATTTTTAACTCAGTGTCTTCACCAAGATGTTTGACCCTGGCTGTCTTGAAGGGCCACCAGGAAAGGATCACTTCCATCTGCAAATAAATGGAACTGCATTTTCTTTTAAAATGCTCTTCCAAAGGCTCCAACCCTACACAAGCAGACCCCATAACCCCTCCTGCTCCCCAATGCGTAAAGCAACTCCCATCTTCTGTCCCCCAAGCCACTAGAGAACAGGCAGCCTGGCATTCTGGTGATGCAGGGAGATACAGGCCTCCTAGTCAAGTTGCTTTGACTGCTCTCAGGGGCTGTGGGCTGGCCCCCTGAAATGTGAGCAATCTCAAATGGCACCTTAAAAAACTAAGAAGGGCCTTGATGCTGGATCAGACCGAAGGTCCATCTAGTCCAACACTCTGTTCACACAGTGGCCAATCAGCTGTCAGCCAAGGACCCACAAGCAGGACATGGTGTAACAGCACCCTCCCACCCACGTTCCCCAGCAACTGGTGCATATAGGCTTTCTGCCACTGGATGCATCAAAGAACTGGCCATCCATATGCAGTCGCATGGCGAACAGAATCTTTGCATTCCCATGGGAGCTTCTTCCTGAGGACCCTGAGAAGGCCTTCTCCCTGTGTGATTAGAAATGCTCCCTAAGATGTCCTACAGTAGCAAACAGTTAGTTGTCTGTCTCTTTCCAGGCAGAGATTCCTTTTGCTGCACCATTGTGCTTTATCCCCCAAAAAGCATTCAGAAATATATACGGACACCTTAAACTGATTACTTTTAAGCGTATAAGCCACAGGCCTAGCAAAACCTTCACATGCTTTTATAGTTCAGTTGAATCCAGTGAACAATCAAGTCAGTCAGCAAATGTAAACAGGAGATAGAGGAACTCAAGAAAACAATATCAGAGCATTAATAATCCATCCCACCCCTTGGGCAAATACAGCTGCAGATGGAAACAGAACAAGTGGCGATAACCATGGCAAATGACTTCAGAATTAAGTTAAATAAAAGGTAAACTCTATACCAATTTCATAGTGCAATATCCTGCCTGGTGTGGATTAGCTTCAGTTTGAGCCACTTGCCTCTTGAGTAGAAACCATGTGAGGAAAAGACTGTAGAGCTTTACATGCTTTACATCTCAAATGTCCCCCAGCATCTCCAGGTAGGACAAGAAAAGGCCTCCTGCCTGAAACCCTAGGGAACACCTATATTTTCACTCTGGTTCTACTCCACCACCAAGTCATTCGTGTCAGATGATGCATGTCCCGCTCCGTAGCTAGCAGGGCGTTTCTTGCCCTAAATCCATTTTTCCCCCCAAACTCATTTTGTGACAGAATTTCCCTTCAGTGTGGATTCAGTGCAGTTTGAGGGTCTGTATCACCACTGCAGACTTCTGCATGGACTGGTGGAGGTGGCACTGATTGGCCAAAGAGAAAGTTGCAGGGTGGTAGTAGGGGGCTAAACATGGCTACTACCCAGAAATAACTCATGCACTTAGTTCAAACAACACTTTCGGCAATGGAGGGATTATGTTCCCGGTGCTTGCCACACGACATGTTGCCCCTTCCCTGTCATGCAGCTGAAAGTCCCGGTGTCCTTCTGGGCTGCTCCTCCCTCCTCCCTCAGTCCTCCAGCCATATCCCATGATGCACCACAAGTTCTGCCAGCTGTATAGGAGCGGCTGGGGGTTTTTCCGCCACTCCTGCCAGGGAACTCTATGACACGACACTTTGAGCAACGGGTTTCAGGATAAACAACTGAGCAGCCCATTCTTTCCCCCCGTTGTTTAATTCACCAAAATAGCATACTGTCAGTTGTGTATGCATTGTGTGTTGCCTGCCACACGACACAATAAGCAACACAACTGATGGTTGATTCCCGCCCCCTCCGTTGATTATCGTGTCATCCAAACTGAGCCATTGCCTTCCATTGCACTTGGCCGAGTTCAGGAGTAGGGAGGAGCATGAGCCCTGCTGCTTTAAACTGTACTGTTGCGAATGGGGGCTCAATTGCTGCCTTTCCACTCTTTACTGCTGCACTATGTCACAGTTGTGCAGTTGCGCACTTTCAATATACACTTTCCTATTTCACCCGGGCTCAGGGATGCAGCCACCACCATGGGAAGAGAGAGCAGTGCGAGGGTGGATGTTTGCATATCTACTCAGAAGTAACTCCTCCATTTAACTTTATGAGCACGCAAGTGAGGGGGGAGGCCTGTTGCTTTGAAGCTGCAGAGGTGCATGGATGCCTTTTTTCACTGCTATGGAGTTGAGCAGAAAGAAATAAAATACTTTCTTATTGATTGTAGTATGTATTCTCTAACTGATTGTTTATACAGTATGTAACATACTCCTCTCATTTTAATAATAATACGTTCAGGGTCCTGCTGTGTAACCAATCCTGCAATGTTTCGTGGCAAGATATATCATGTTCAATCCTGTCCATGTATTGCCATGGTTGTCACTTCACAACTGTGATGTTATGGGTAGGGGGGGAGTGAAGCAGAGCTAAGACACAGCTGCCATTCCCTGGCTTTCATGCCTCTCAGTCTCACAAGACTTCTGGGATGACGTTTCTCACATCAGTCACTTCATTCCAGAAGTCTTGCAAGACAGGGGACTTCCGTGGGAGGCGGGAAAGCCACCGAATGATGTGACTGCCTAGCACTGCATCCTGCTATCTCCTGAGCCAGCTCAGGAGGCTATGGGTTGGAGCGCTACAAAGACACATTGCTTGGTGGCTTCCGGGAAAGTTGGGGAAGCCAGCAAGGGAGTAGCAGCTTCCCTGCCTCTCCCAAAAGCCTCGCGAGATGGGGGACTTCTGGGAGAGGCGGGGCAGCCATCGAGTAATGAGTCTGCCTAGCACTGTGTCCCGCTGTCTCCTGAGCTGAGTCATACTCTCTGTTCCACTGGAAGACCTGATCAGAAGGAGTAGTCTGCTAGAGACAGTTACTTTTTTTTGAAAACAAGAATTGCTCTTGGTAGCTTGAGATAATCCAAGATTGCTTGTGTATGAGAGAGAGAGAGAAAGAGAGAGGGGGGGCGTTCTTATCTCTTGCCATTTTTGAGGGACAGTCCCTTTGCTGTGTTCATCTTCCTGTGCTACATGGAGGATTTGCAAATATCAGTGACTGTCGACTGCATGACTAATCCAATCAACTACTTTGAGAGCATCTTCTAATCTGCTCCTCTTAAAAATGTATTTCTCACAAGTGATCATAGTCCAGGAGTTAAAAGAATTTTCCAATTTATAAACATTTTAAAAAAATAAAATAAAAATAAAGTTGAAGAAAGGAACCATGTGGCTGCAGAGCAATGATAAACGATTTGCCTGGAGGTGCGTTTCGATGTTTCTGCCGCCAAAGATATTTGTTACGGTGCTGAGAGAAGTTGCGGGAGGTGGAAATTGGGTCGCAATTTGAGAATTACCGGGAATGTGTTTCTCAATTTAAACATTACAGCTCAAATTAGAGAGATCTTTTGCAAAGTAGAGTCTGGCTTCTGAATTACGGGAACAGTGACTTAGAGCTGTCATTTAATTAAACCCTCTCTTCTGTAGCTGCCATGATTTATAGTGCCTGCCCTGACACATAAATTAAGAAAGACAAATCGTCCACCATTTCCTGCTTGAGCTATTAACTGGTGCAGAATTTTTTTCTCTTCTCACCCCCACCCCCGTTTTTGGCCACAGAATGAGTGAAAGAGACATTTTACACATCATGTGACATATTTAACACATGACAAATTGAAAATGTTTCACTTTGACATCCAGTGCTTAATTTCTAAAAGGAAAGGAATGCCGGTGCATAGAGTTTGCCTGGAAACCACACTTATAGCTGGGAAGATCTTCACACCCAGGGCCCTGAGCTGAAAGGGAACAAGAAAACATCACAGTCTGGCCTTTTCAAACTTCTGGTGCCATTAATGGGTCCCTTATAACTTCAAGCACAAATTCTTCCTTTGCAGCCTTTCGTCTTTACCTCTGGGTTATTTCTCTCCTCCCTTCGTCAGACTGTTATCCTGGGTGGTGACTCTAGTCTGTGCAAACAAGACTTCTTTTCCAGGATGTGAAAGCATTTCTTTCTCCCACCGTCTTGCAGCTCATCTCGGCTGCTTCATAGGATGTGGCTTTCTTCATGGAGAGAAAATCCATATGAAAAAAGAGAGTCAAAACCTGGCTGGGGACCACCCTGCCCACTCTGTGGTTCTGTTCTATTGTAATTCAAGTGTGTGAAGGGAGAGTCAGGGTTTGTCTGCTGAAGAGGTTAGATCAGCGCAGGGTTTGCGTTTTATTATTTTGGGAATAAGAGGTAGCAGGGCTGTTAGATTTGGCTTTAGAGTAGGCAAGGATACATGACATATTTATTGTAACAACCAAGTATTGAAACAAATGAAACCACAAGATTGATAAACTGCATGAACTTCTTGTTAAATAAAAGTTATTTTTTTCACCCTGGATTGGATTCTTTAAGTACTTGAGGAAAGGTATGGAATTATATGGTGGCAGTAGTAAAGAAAGGGTGAATAAAAAGGTACATAAAGTGCAAGCTGGTTGCTGTGGGACCAAGAAGGGCCAGAGAATCACAGTGGGAGAGTAAAAGGGTGATGCCCAGAGGTGGGAACAGAAAGGAAAAATAAGCCATAGAGTGGGCATCTGTATACCGACTGCGTTCATGGTTGGGATCCTTTAAAGAGAAAAATAAAATGGAGTCTTAAGGTGAGCAGGTCGTGACAGAAGCATATATGCTCCTTTGGCCTTGTAGGAGATCTTTGGATACACTGTGAAATACATAAGTCCCTGCGGACCTCACCCCACAGGGGAAACCTTGGTTCTTGGGTTCCAGCCCCCTGTCTTGCAATGAACAGCACTGTCACTTTATGGGTTTTTATTGAAGATACAGATATCCCATTCACAAAGAATACAAAAGAAGCTTTGCATTACAAAGTCTGGACAAGCAGTAAATCTCAGTAACTGCTGGCAGTTTCAATTAGGGGTGTGCAGCGGATCGGGTCTGATCCATGATCTGGACCTGATCCAGGCGAAATCGGATACAAATATCCAATAATGATTCCTAGCATCTGGATTGTCCGATCTAATCCAATCCAATCCAAAAGGACCCGATCCGGATCAGAAAAGATTGAAGGATCGGTCCTCAGACCTCCTCCCCCCTTCCCTCCACTCATTCTCCTTACCTGCTGCCTCCTCGCTGCTGTTCACTGCCGCCCACTGCTTCAGTACTACTGAGAAACAGGCCTTACAGCCTGTTCCACAATAGAGCACCGGCGTGCCGGGTGACATCATCACTTGGCGTGCCCTTGCTCTATTGTTGAACAGGCTGCAAGGCCTGTTTCTCAGTAGTACTGAAGCAGCAGGCGGCAGTGGATGGCAGCTAGGAGGCAGCCGATAAGGAGAGTGAGTCGGGGGAGGGGGGAGGGAGGGGGAGGTCCACTGTTACCTGCCGGTGTCCCACGCTGCCATCCGCTGCCTCCATATTACTGATACATAGGCTGCAGGCCTGCTTATCAGTAGTATAGAAGCAGTGGACGGAAGCGCAAGACACTAGCAGGTAAGGATTGCGAGTGGGGGGAGGGGGAGGGAGGTCCCCACTTACCTGCCGGGGCCATCCACTGCTGTCCACTGGTCCCTTCTACTGAGAAACAGGCTTTGGGCCTGCCTCTCAGTAACACGCCGGGTGATGTCACCCAGCACGCTACTGAGAGGCAGGCCGCAAAGCCTGTTTCTCAGTAGAAGGGACCAGTGGATGGCAGCGGACGGCCCCAGCAGGTAAGGAGTGCGAGTGGGGGGGAGGGACGGGGAGGAGTTTGGTCCCCACTCACCCACCCCCCATGTTTTCCGCATAGGCTTGCATTGCGAAAACATCTAAAATGGTGTCCAATCCAAAAATCGGACGTCCGATTTTTGGATCGGAATCGGATATGATCTGAACCAGGAAGTCTCCAATCCGATCCAATCCGAGGCATCGGTTCCGGTTCCAATTCCGATCTGATTTTTTGGGTCCATGCACACCCCTAGTTTTAATCCCTCTTCCAAAACTCAAGAATAGTAGAAGAGGCCCTCTTCAAAATCTTACAAAGTATCAGACTTGGTAATGGTGCCCTTAAAATCTGATTGGCTCCTGTACTGGTGACATTCCAGCCGAATCCTGTCTACCTAATCCTCCCACCTACATCACTTATTTGTTTCAAAGTTTTGATGGCCATGACTGCCCCCAGGCAATCCTCTGGACCACAAAGCCATCTGCTTGCCCCCTTTACATTTATGTTTCAACTAAGAAATCACTCCTGGAAACTGATAGGGAGCCCGTGTGGTGACGTGCTCCTAATACCCAGCTTCAGCCAACAACTTGGCCACAGTAGTTTGAACAAGCTGAAGTTTCCAGACACTTTTCAGAGGCAGCCCCATGTAAAGCATGTTGCAGTAGCCCGGTATGGCATGCATCACCATGGCCAGGTCTTCCTGCACACTGCTATGCATGTGTCTCTGCACATGGCCAGCCTTTCAGGTGATGCTCGATGCCTTCTGCTTTGACCCTTCAATGCCTTGCTGTAGGAAGAATGCCCATGCAAACTCAGTCACTTTATTATATTTTTAAGTGTATGATTCCTTAAAGCTACTTTGTTCAGAATGGCAGTTTTATGGCCACCATCCACCTATGGGTTTTTCAAAAGCAAGGCAACTGGAGTTGTTGCCAAGACAGAAACTGTTGTGCTCAGCAAAAATGGCAACGGGGGTGGGATTAGCTTCTGGAAACTACAAGAGGAAACAGAAATCGATGTCCTATTTTTATCTTTTGTTTTCCTCTTTTGGTGCAAACCGCTTCAAAAATAAGTATGCAATTCTGCCCCAGAGAGAGAGAGGGAGAGATAGTACCTTCTGGAAGTTTTGGACTCCACATTACCAGAATTCTTTCCCCGGTGTCTGAAAGGCTGCTCTCTCCATCTGATTCTATCCCATGATGCTTCTCCACGGGACCAGCACCAGGGTTTGGCCAACAGAGGACTCGTCAACTGCAAAGCTTGAGAACATGCTGACCTCGCTCCACTTTGTGCCCTGCTGCCTCCACCTGTTCACCTGCCCCCTCCAAGCCAGTGAGCAATTGGAGAAGGTGCAGCCCTCTCCCTCTGGGGTAATGAGATGGGATGGTGCTCAAAGGATAAGGCAAGCAAATGGGCAGCGGTAACAGCAGTGAGTAGGGTGACCAGATGCCTGGATTTGTCCGGACATACCCGGGAAATGGGGAGCAAATCTGCATCCGGGCAGAAAAACCATTTTGGGGGGCCAAATCCGGAAATTTAGCCCCCCAAAATGGTGACCAGAAGGCCCTGGGGCGACCCGGGCCAACTGGGGGGCGGCGGGGGCAAACCGGGGCGGTGGGGGGTCACGCGGCGGTGGCGGGAGGCTGGCGGCGGGAGGCACTTACTGGGGCATCCGTCCGCTTCCCTCCGGTGCTCGGAATCTACTGAGAAACAGGCTTCGCGGCCTGTCCCTCAGTAGCACACCGGGTGATGACGTCATCACTCAGCTACTGAGAGACAGGCCAGGAAGCCTGTTTCTCAGTAGATTCCGAGCACCAGAGGGAAGCGGAAGGACGCCCCAGCAGCAGCAGGTAAAGAGCGCGCGGCGGGGGGGGATGGCGCGGGTGCGGCGCGGTGCGTGGAACGGGGGGCGGCGCGGATGCACGGGGCACGTGGGGGGCGGCGCGGGTGCGCGCGGCGGGGGGCGGCGCGGGTGCGCGGGGAGCGGGGGGGGCTTCCCTCCGGTGCTGGGGCTTCCCTCCGGTGCTCGGAATCTACTGAGAAACAGGCTTCGCGGCCTGTCCCTCAGTAGCACGCCGGGTGATGACGTCATCACTCGGCACGCTAATGAGAGACAGGCCAGGAAGCCTGTTTCTCAGTAGATTCTGAGCACGGAGGGAAGCGGACGCCCCAGCAGCAGCAGGTAAGGAGCGCGGGGCGGGGGGGGCGGGTGCGCGGGGCACTTACCTGCTAGGGTGACCATATGACAAGGAGGACCGGGCTCCTGTAACAGTTAACAGTTGTGTAGAGAAGGGAATTTCAGCTGGTGTCATTTGTATGCATGCAGCACCTGGTGAAATTCCCTCTTCTTCACTGTAGTTAAAGCTGCAGGAGCTATATTAGAGTGACCAGGTACAAAAGCGGGCAGGGCTCCTGCAGCTTTAACTACAGTGATGAAGAGGGAATTTCACCAGGTGCTGCATGCATAGAAATGACACCAGCTGAAATTCCCTTCTCTACACAACTGTTAAAGATACTGGAGCCCTGTCCTCCTTGTCATATGGTCAACCTAATTTAAATGGAATTTGCTTCAGTGTTCCTTAAGCATGCTTAAGTGCATGGAAAGAAGCAGGCCGCGAAGCCTGTTTCTCAGTAGATTCCGAGCACCGGAAGGAAGCCCCAGCAGGTAAGTGCCCCGTGCACCTGCGCTGCCCCCCTACGCTCCCCGTGCACCCGTGCCGCCCCCCCACGCTCCCCACGCACCCGCGCCACCCCCCCATGCCGCCACCCCCACCCGCCGCGCGCTCCTTACCTGCTGCTGCTGGGGCGTCAGTCCGCTTCCCTCCGGTGCTCGGAATCTACTGAGAAACAGGCTTCCTGGCCTGTCTCTCAGTAGCCGAGTGATGACGTCATCACCCGGCGCGCTACTGAGGGACAGGCCACGAAGCCTGTTTCTCAGTAGATTCCGAGCACCGGAGGGAAGCGGACAGACGCCCCAGTAAGTGCCTCGCGCCGCCAGCCTCCCGCCACCGCCGCGTGACCCCCCACCGCCCCGGTTTGCCCCCGCCGCCCCCCGGTTGGCCCGGCTCGCCCCAGGGCCATCTGGTCACTGTTTTGGGGGGCTAAATTTCCGGATTTGGCCCCCCCAAAATGTTTTTTCCGCCCAGATGCGGATTTGCTCCCCATTTCCCAGGCATGTCCGGACAAATCCGGGCGTCTGGTCACCCTAATTTTGACCCATAGACTTTCCTCTCCAATTTGCTTTGAGATAATTGGCATGATGTATATTTTGTAACAATTGCTGATACTTATTCATCCTTCTTAAAAATGTTTTAAGTATGACTGCTTTCTGGATGTTGGTGTGGATTTATTTTGGTAGGCCCAGTTTCTGAAGGTTTTCTGTAGTGTGTGTATGTGTGTGTGTTGCTGGTGACTGATGTGATTAACTGAATAATTGTAACCTTTTCCTGCTGCACAGTTCTTTGATTTCCATAGCCATTTTTTTCTCTCTTTTCCTATTCCTTTTCTGCAACATTTTTGCCATTAGGTATTGCTAAATCAATGAGGTAGGTGTGTTTTTCTTGTTTATTATTGTAATGTCTGGTTGATAACAAAGTATTTTCTTTTCTCAAAATTGTTCTGTCCCAGCAAGATAACATGTGAGTGCATAGTGTGGCTTGTCTTGGCTTGTCTGAGTGTGTCTGGATCTCCTAGGCTCTAAAATAGGGTGACCAGATAAAATCCAGGTCAGGGCTCCTGTAACTTTAACAGTTGTAGAGAAAAGGGAATTTCAGGCAGTGTCATTTGTATGCAATTAGTTCCTGGTGATATTCCCTCTTCATCACAACAGTTAAAGGTGCAGGCACTAGACTAGAGTGACCATATACAAAAGAAGGCAGGGCCCCTGCAACTTTAACTGTTGCGATGAAGAGGGAATTTCACCAGGAACTAATTGCCTACTAATGACACTGGCTGAAATTCCCTTTTCTTTACAACTGTTAAAGTTACAGGAGCCCTGACCTGGATTTTATCTGGTCAGCCTACTCTAAAAGTGTCTTTCTGGAGAGCACCTGCTGGTTGCATGATCCATGAGGCCAGGTTCTCATGAGTGCATAGTTCTTCTTGACAGGAGGGCCTTGCACTTGCTAGAGTAAACTGAACATATGTGAAGTGGCTGCAATCCTATATTCATTTATCTGGGAGTAAGCTTTATTGAAATCAATGGGACTTGTTTCTGAGGTTTCTTTGGGCAGTTTTCTTTGGGTCCCTGATTGAGATTTCTGTTCTCTGCACACTGAAACAGTGTAAATTCATTAGATATTTGTCTAGCATTGTGATAATGGGCATCTGTTCTGGCCTTTCTTTGTATTGCTACTGACCATGGTCTTGTTTACATGGCTAATGAACCAGAGATATAATGACACATTGTTAGATTAGTTTCTCATTGATAAATCAGAAGTTGAAACAAGCTAAGAGGTGCTAGTGAGAAGTGACAACAACAACAACAACAACCCTTTAGTCCATTTTATTCCATGGCTAATGCTTGCAGGGTAATAGTATTTTATACTCTTTCTTAATGCTAGGTTGCTAGTTTGTTGTACTAGCTTTTTCTGTACTTGTCAACTGCTTCATTTGTTCAGTGGTAGCAGTATGATGAATCTGTGAGTATGAATATGAGAAAGGTGATGGGGAAAGAGTGTTAAATGTTAGGAAAGGTGAGACTATGGTCATCCAATGAAGGATTTGCAGTCAGAAAAGATATTTGAGGGAAAGGGAGACTGTATCACACAAAGTATAGCAAAATCTTTAAAGTACAGCAAAAGCTACAAAAGTAGGAGTGAAGGTAATTTCAAATACATTGAATGTCTCAGTGATTTTAACATTAAGATGTTATGTAGAACAGGTTTGCCTTAATTGTGTGCTGTGAAATCAGAAATGTGACCAAGGCCATCTTTGGGTGACATGTCCCTTTGGGAGCCGGCCATGTTGGTGGGCATGCCCCCTTGGGGCGGCCATGTTGTCCTCCTTTTTGGTTTCCAAAATATGGTCACCCTAGCAGTGAGGACCCAGTGGGCTCAATCATGGAGGGGAACACAGAAGGCATCTTAGCCAAGGGACCCCAAAACCTGCACCTAGTACTGCCCCTCCTTACTTGTGCCATAATTGTCATTGGGGCAGCGTAGAGATGCCTCTTCCTCAGCAGCTGGGGTTCCCCTCCAGGATAGATCCTGTTCAGCCAGGCTGGGAAACATCCCAGGTGCCTCATCTCAGAACAATGCAGTACTGTGGCACCTAAAATGTGTAATGCTGCTGGTGCCATTTGGGGTTGTGACAGAATTCACGGAAATATCACTTACAAAGTCCTTCCATCAGCAGTCTCTCCAGCATTGGTTCTTGTTCTTGGGGGAGGGAGGGGGGAAGTGGCCAAATTCATAACTGCCTTTTTACATTTCAGGGAGTAAGTATCCTGTATGCTGCCTTGAAGGAGTCTCTTCAGAACAGTTTCCCAAGGTCACTTGAGAGACTTTTCAAAATGGCCACCAAGCCCAGCCAGGCTGTTCACTTTACATAGGCCTGACCCAGTTTCCCTGGTTGTACCCATGCACCCCAGCTGCTTGCTGGAATGATTTGGTTCAGGCATCTGTCCCATTTGTGTGAAGGTAGTTTCCCCTCCAGGGAGAAGTGTTATTGTCACAAACAGTTTCTTTCCTTTCCTTGGGAAACTGGTGAATCCCTTTTGAGAGACCCCCTTTTCTTCTGCATCCACCCACACTGGCTTGGTTCACAGTATTTTTGGTGATTCCTCCTGCCTCTGAAAACCAGCAAGGGACCAATTAAAGTCCATTGTACAAGCCGCCCATTGCATGGGGTTGATATGTCATTTGAGTGAAACGATACTCAAGCTGACAGCTTGGAGAAAAGCCACTTGTAGCTCATGTAAGTCACTTATCACGACCCTATACCCGCAATCCCATTTTCTTCTCACAGATGCATGGCAAGTAACAGCATTTCCATAGCTCAGAAAAAGCAACAACTTTTCTTCAGATTTTCACATTTTGAGCCAAGCTCAACCCTAAAAATATTCCAAGAGGACCAAAGTTATACCACCCACTAATAAAACCAAGCAATATGAAATACAACATTACTGCATCCAAAATATAGGACAAATAATTACTTGGGGGGGGACTCTTTCCTCTCAATCTGTTTATGATAATGCTGGGATTTATTGCTCTCAGAGTTATTGAGGTTTGTTTGGGTGTTTTAAAAATACACACCATAAGATTGAATGTTTTCTGAAAGGAAGAATTGTGGGATTGTGGTGGTTCTGCCCTTAAAATATAATTATATATTTAGGGGCAAAAAAGATGGTTGAAGTAGCTGTGTTGATTTCAGTAGGATTACACACACGGCATTTATATTGGAAAACTGGCTGGCTTATTAATATGTTGGGATAAGCCTGGAGAATTTGGAGCTTGTGTGGTATGTAGAGGAGCTTGACTGCCGGCCAAAATTAGAGTTGTGCTTTGTAGCCCCTGACAGGTTCCAACAGGTATCAATGCTCCCTGATATCCCATTTCCATCAAGATAAATGGTTTACAATGCAAAACACAAGGTTAGACTTCTGTCCAGTGCCCCAGCTCATCATAGATAGAGAATATAATAAAAAGAAAACGATCATAGACGCCTCTTTGGAATGGTGTTGATAAGAATATCCCAAAGGTAATTCTCTCCAAAATGAAGCGTCCAAAACAGCCAGCTCTTGTACTCTTTGCAAACCTTTTTGTGTGCAGGCAGATCAGATTAAATGCAAATTGCAAAATGCAAAATGCAAGTTCAGACTAAATGCAAATAGTCAATGGCCCTCCTTTTGAAATGGCTTAAAGTTTCTAGAAACAATAGAATTTGTCAGCTTGCCAAGAGATCCTTCCTGAATCAATTGTTTGTCAACTCATGTTGAAAAAAGTCAGGGGGAACTTTTGTCCTTTTCCAATGGACATTCAGTTCTCCAATATGTAAGAGGGGAAGGGGTCAGGCAGTATCGCCTCAGAATGCTGATGGGCAGTCCCATGATTCTCTGTGAACCTCATTCTCCAAAATCTCAAGCTGCCTCAAGTGCCATTTCTTTGGTGGTAAGGCAGGGTATGAATCAAAGCCAATCAATTTATCTAGTTAGTTGTTTAATTTATACCCCCCCCCCTTTCTGCCAATAAATGGCAATCAAGGTGGCTTACAAAAACAATTTAAAATAGATTAAAACAATAAAAAATATTAAACTACAATAAAAAACATAACAATTACAGAATGAAAATGGCATCCAAACCAATAGAACCATGTACAGGCAAAAGGCCTTCTTTAATGAAGCAATCTTTGCCTGCCAATGGAAGGACAGCAAAGAGGGAGTGAGCCTACCCAAGGCAGGGAGTTCCACAGCCTGGATGCCACCACCAGAAAGGCGCTCTCTCTGATCACCACCAGACACATTTCCTAAGATGGTGGTCTCAAAAGATAGGCCTCTCCAGACCAACCTTACAAAGGAGGTCTTTCAGGTAGCCTGGCTCCAAGCCATGTAGGGCTTTACAGGTAATAATCAGCACTAGGTATTCTGCCCAGAAACAGATAGGTAACCAGCGAAGCTGCTGTAACAAGGGAGTCACATGCCCCCTATAACTAACCTCATGCACTAGTATGTCTGCAGCATACTGGGCCAGCTGAAGTTTCTGAACAGTTTTCAAAGGCAGCCCCATGTAGAGCATGTTACAGAAGTCTAAACAGTTGCAAATAAGGCATGTGTAATCGAGGCCAGATCAGGCATCTCCAGGAATGGACGCAGTTAGCAAACTAGCCTCAGCCGTGCAAATGCATGTAAAATGCAGGTATTTTCAAAAAGACATTGTTCAGTCCATTTTGGTAGAGTAGGGGTGTACACACCAAAAAATATTGTTTTTTATCATTATCGTCATTTTTGACCAAAAAAATTATTGTCTTCATTCATATCTTCATTCATATCGTAGGTGATCCATATCGTCTTCACGATAATCATAGTTAAAAAATGATATTTTTGGCAGAAAGAAAAAAATGCCTATAACTTCTGTATTTTAAAAGTTAGAGGCTTGAAACTTGGTCACAGTGCTTCTGGGGTATGCCTAAGTATGTGTATGAAATTTGAGATCGATCCCTCCAACCCTCGATTTTATATGAATTTTTTAAAGATCGTTCCCGTTCTGACAGGTCTGGCGAGCTGTCATTCTAATCTGTCAGAACCGAAACGATCTTTAATAAATTCATATAAAATCAAGAGTTGGAGGGATCGATCTCAAATTTGGCACATGTGTAACATTAATAAATTTAATATGAATTTATTAAAGAACATTTCAGTTCTGACAGATCAGAATGACAGCTCGCCATGTGCGTTCATTCAGACCTGTCAGAACGGAAACGATCTTTTAAAAAATCATATAAATCGAGGGTTGGAGGGATCGATCTCAAATTTCATACACATAATTAGGCATACCCCAGAAGCACTGTGACCAAGTTTCAAGCCTCTAACTTTTAAAATACAGAAGTTATAGGTATATTTATATGACAGATCGATAAAACAATAAAATCGCCCAAAAATTATCGTCTCTGATGATTATCGTAGGATTTTCTATCATATTATCATAGTTAAAAACATGCACAATAATGACGTTATCGTATCGTTATCGTACATTTTAACGATACGATACACATCCCTAGTGTAGAGGGCTCAGGGCAGGGGATCCTGGAAGTAGTTACTTCTGGGATCTGTGTGCCCAAGACGCACCAGCAAGTTTGACTGCCCGGACTTCTCCCAAGCCATCGCAAGTCCCGGTGGCCATTTTTCTCTCTCTCTATCCATACAGAGCGCACGAGCGCTCCTCTGAAAAGGTAGGGTTTTTAAAAAAAACCAAAAAAAACAGCGCACATAGTGGGTCCCCATCCTCCTCCCTGCCCTCCCGGGGGTGGCGAAACAGGTGCCACCCCCTTCCCTGCCAGTTCTGTGCCCAGTTTGCAGTAAGCGCGGCTGCGCCCGGGATGGGTGGGCACATTCTTCCATGGTCCCAAGAACTTCCCGGGACTGCGGAAGAATTGGGAGTTTTGTGGTTCCTGAGAACCAGGAAAAATCCTATGCCCACCTCCACCCTCACCCCCAGGACTCCCTGTGCATCATTTGGACTCACGGGGAGCAGACGGGGGCCATCCCAGGCGTTTTGCCTGGTGTGGAAGGGGCCTTTGTGTTCCATGACACCAGCAGGTGTGAGAGAACAAGCGCATATGCTCCCAGCAATGGAGGAGGTCAGAGAGAGGTGGGGGAGGCAAGGGAGGAGCAAAAAGAAGAACTCACAGGAAAACACATCGTAGGTTACGGTAAAAGGCTGACCATATGAAAAGGAGGACAGGGCTCATATATCTTTAACAGTTGCATAGAAAAGGGAATTTCAGCCAGTGTCATTTGTATGCAATTAGTTCCTGGTGAAATTCCCTCTTCAAGACAACAGTTAAAGTTGCAGGCACTATACTAGAGTGACCATATACAAAAGAAGGCAGGGCCCCTGCAACTTTAACTGTTGTGAAGAAGAGGGAATTTCACCAGGAACTAATTGCAAACAAATGACACTGGCTGAAATTCCCTTTTCTATGCAACTGCAAAGTTACATGAGCTTTGTCTTCCTTTTCATATGGTCAGCCTAGGTTACGGAGATCCTAGGAATTAACCAACTGTAACATCTGTGACATGCAGATGAGGTTGTAATAAGCCCAACCGTTTCAGCAGTGGAGCCAGTGACAGGAGATGGCCTCCTGATAGCGGGAAATCATTTTCCAGCTTTTGGAATGAGATACCCATCACAGCTTGGAGAAAATGACCGCTTCAGCTGAAGGGAGGAGGCAGATAAACCTCGAAAAGCCATTGGCAGTTTGAATTGTGAGATGACTCAGCTGTGTGTTGAGGGGAGTGCTATAGCCTTGTGAGGCAGAAGCTGCACAAATCAGTCTCTGGGCCTCTGATGCAAGCTGTGTGCTCTGCTCATAGGCCTGAGCTTTGCCTCCACGTATCCTCTGCTTGTACATTTGTGAATAAACTATCTTCTTAAGCGACTATGACTACCTTCTTATCCTCTCCTGCTTCCAGGCTCAAGGGAGCCCAGTTTTGTTCCTCTGTCCCCACAACAACCTTTTGAGGCAGCTGAGAGGCATTTGAACTCAGGTTGGCCCAGTCTAGGCCCTGCATTGAGATACATTGGGTTGAATCTAGACTCAGCAATTGTGGGTCTTAAATTGTCACCAGTTAAGCAGTGGAGGACTGAACTGAGGCGGTCAAGGTGGGAGGTTCACCCATTGTGAGTTCAAGGGTTAGAAAAAATGAACTTGCCCAATCCAGCACCTTACACTTTTTTAAAAAAAGCCTAGGCTGACCAGATAAAATCCAGGTCAGGGCTCCTGTAACTTTAACAGTTGTAGAGAAAAGGGAATTTCAGCCAGAGTCATGTGTATGCAATTAGTTCCTGGTAAAATTCCCTCTTCATCACAACAGTTAAAGTTGCAGGAGCCCTGCCGTCTTTTGTATATGGTCACTCTAGTATAGTGCATACACCTTTAACTGTTGTGATGAAGAGGGAATTTCACCAGGAACTAATTGCATACAAATGACACTGGCTGAAATTTCCTTTTCTCTACAACTGTTAAAGTTACAGGAGCCCTGACCTGGATTTTATCTGGTCACCTTAGCCTGACCCAAGAGCACCCACCTTTAAAAATGTCAAATGAACCCTCCCATTGGGAGCTTCTCATCCTCCTCTCCCCAGCCCCTTGTTTTACAGAGTCTGGGTTTGGAGGACACAGAAAAGGATGTTCTTCTTCTCTGCACTTGCAGATGGTTTGCCCCAAGCCCCCTCCCCTCCGCCCTGATGCCCCCGACACTAAACTGATAAAATGACGGTTTCTGATCTGGACGGCTGGTGCTTAGAGGCAGACCTTTCGGAGGGAAGGAGACTCTGGGATGCGCAGGGCTCATTCGCCATTGTTTTCTTTCTGCTCTCAAACTGTTATCGAGCAGGGACAGGCGAGACGTTTCATGAGCTTGAGATCATAAACAAGTCCCAACCATCGTGTTTTATTTATTTTTCTGCTGAGAAGACTTAACGAGGATAATTAGTTTGGTGTGCAGGTTGACTCTGGAATTGATCCAGGAGTTTTACTTCCCTTGTCCTCCACACTGAGACTGGGGAGAGCTCCTAGCTGTCTAAAATTGATTTAGATTTTGGGTCCACCTTACCAGAAATGTGCACAGCATAATAATGGTGGGGAGCTCTGTTTCCCAATTGCCAACACCACCACCAATGATGTACTGAGCACTGAGTGACAATATTGTCCCTGCCCAGGTTATTCTATGCCAGCCACTCCCAAGCTCGAGTCTTCTTTATGTGTGGAACTACACCTCCCCTCCCCCCCAATCCAGCATGGCCATTGCAGACCAACACATCTGGGCAGGATCTACACTACTGCTTTATAATGGTTTATAACAGTATTGACAGTTGTTGCAGCCCAGGACACACTCCATATACCTTTTTCAAGCTACTTTCAAAGTGTTATATCCTGCTTAGTGTAGATCTGGCCCTGGAAGGCACCAGGTCAGGGAAAGCTGTTCTAGGCAGGCAAGACAGGGATGAAAAAACAAAGCAGAGATGGAGGGCAGAAGAAATGGCATGCCAGTCAAGTCCAGTTAGGCTAGTTCTAAAATGGGAGCGGGGAGCTGTGGTGAAGAAGAGGGTAGACTTGAAGGAGGAATACAGATGGGAAAGTTATTTAGGCAACACAGAACAAAGTGGAAGAATGAGATGAAGGGAGTCAATTGTAAATAAACTTGGGAGGAATGGAAAAAGAAATGTTTAAGATGTTTACTTGAACTAGGGCTGGTAACAGATCCAGATCTGGATCCCGAATCCAGACTGGATCGGGGTGATCCAGACCTCCTGGATCTGGATCCAAACCGGATTGGGGAGGTCCAGATCATTCCGGACTGGATCAGATCATTCTGGATTGATCTGGAGATCTGGGGCCCATTGGACTCACGGTCCTCCCACCACTCTCCCTGCTTACCTGCTGCCTCCTCCTTGTCACCACCGTCTGCCGCTGCTGTCCGCTGGCCGCCGCTGCTTCCGCTCTACTGAGAACCAGCCGAGGTCAGGTGTTCCCTCCCCCCAATGGGCAGAGTATCCATGCCCACTACCCACCTGCTGCAGGACGGTTAGCAGGTTGCAGGAACTCAGTGGGTTTTTCTTGTCATTTGAGGGGGGGATAGCAGCAAGCACAGAGTCCAGCACAAGACCAACCACCACTTCCAGCAATGCTCTTGCCACTGTGGACTTCCTCTATGGTCAGCTGCCTTCCTTTCACTTTTGGTACTGGAGCTGCTGCCAAGCACCTGTTGGAGGATGGCAGGATATGTGGTTAAACCACATAAAGGTATGTGATATTGCTATGGAGGGTGGGTAGCAGAACCATAGTGTGCTGTGTGGTTCCTGTTTGTATGACAGGCCCATTTGTTGTGGTTCTGTTACCCCTCTCCCCTCTGTAGTTCCCCTACTCACCCGCACTCCATGTACATGAGAATAGGGCCACTGTGTCCCTACCTATGTTCCATAGTTGAACATCATGACATCATAACATCATGACATCATGATCCAGGTACGTTCTACTAGAAGGTAGAAGTGATCTACATGGGAAAGCTGCAGCTTGGGAAAAATGCAGTAGCCAGATTGATATCAGGAACAAGAAGGTTCGAACATATAAGACTGACTCTGGCCCACTTGTATTGGCTGCCTGTACATTGCCGAGCCCGATTCATGGTGCTGGTTTTAAGCCATAAAGCCTTACACGGCTTGGGATCACAATACCTGATGGAACGCCTCTCCCGACATGAACCTACCCATACTAGGGGTGTGCACAGACCCCCCCGGATCAGATCGGGACCAGATCAGGACCTCCAATTTTGTTCCGGATCAGATCGGAACAAAATTGGAGGTCCCCCGGATCGGATCGGATCGGACCTGATCCTGATCTGAAAATCAGATGTCCGATTTTTGGATCGGCCGCCATTTTTCCCCATTTTTCCCCATTTTTCTCCCGGGGCCGTCCGCTGCCACCCGCTGCCACCCGGGCGGCAGCGGATGGCAGCAGACAGCCCCGCCAAGTAAGCCCCCCCCCACTGTCTGCTTCCATCGGCGGGTGCCCGCTGGCGCCTGCTGATGACAGCGGACAGCCCCCCCAAGTAAGCCCCCCCACTCCTTACCTGGCGGGGCGTCCTCCTCCGTCCGTTGCCGGCTGTAAACTACTGCAAACTAGGCCTCGCGGCCTAGTTTACAGGAGAGGCCAGGTGATGACATCATCACCTGGTGCTCTCCTGTAAACTAGGCCACAAGGCCTAGTTTGAAGTAGTTTACAGCCAACAACAGGAGGAAGAGGACACCCAGCCAGGTAAGGCCCCCCCCCGCTGTCTGCTTCCATCGGCGGGTGCCTGCTGGCACCCGCCAATGGAAGCGGCGGCAGGCGCCAGCGGGTGCCCGCCGATCCTCCGATTTTTCCCAAACCAGATCGGGTCCTTCTGGACCGGTTCGGAAAAGAACGGACGATCCAGAGGGGGGATCGGAAATTGGATAATTGTATCCGATTTCTCCTGGATCGGCTCCAGATCATGGATCGGAGCCGATCCAGTGCACACCCCTAACCCGTACACTATGCTCAACATCTAAAGCCCTCCTCTGAGTGCCTACTCCAAGGGAAGCAGGGAGGATGGCAACAAGGGAGAGGGCCTTTTCAGTGGTGGCCCCCCCCAATTATGGAATGATCTCCCCAACGACGCTCACCTGGTGCCAACACTGTTATCTTTTTGGCGCCAGGTGAAGACTTTTCTCTTCTCCCAGGCATTTAACCGCATATGTTGAGTTTTAAAACTGACCCCTGGATAGTTGATATGTAGTTCGTGTTTATGCTTTTTATGGTTCTAAATTTTGTAAATTGGTTTTTAAATGTGCAATGGTTTTAATTTTTTAAAACTGCCCAGATGTAAAATTCTGGCAGGAATGGACTATACAGACAGACACAATACAGCTGCAAAAATAATTCACCAACAACTCGCCATCAAATTCAACCTTATCAAACAACCTACACCATACTATACATACTCACCCGAAACAATCCTGGAAAATGCAGATCATAAAATATACTGGGACAGAACAATTCATACCGACAAGACAATACCCTGCAACCGACCAGACATAACATTCATAGACAAAAAAGAAAAACCCACATACCTCATCAACATAGCAATACTGAATGACAAAAATGTTGTTGAAAATGGAAATCAAAGAACTATGGCAACAGCAAAAGGCCACAATTATTCCATTAGTCACATCAGTCACTGGCATCACATCAAAAAATTATGCAGAAAACCTTCAGAAACTGGGCCTCCCAAAATACATCCACACCAACATCCAGAAAGCAGTCATAATTAAAACATGCTTAATTGACAGGAAATTCCTGAATCCATAAAAGACAGCATGACTTGGCAAAGCCCGTCATGTCCGTCTAGAAAAACCGCCACAAGTGAGAAAGAGATTAATAATAATAATAATAATAATAATAATAATAATAAATAGTGCTATGTCAGTAGCAGGCATACTAGGAAATGCTGCTGGGCTGCAAGCCGATGTATGAACTGCTCTGCACTTTTGCAAGGGCGCAGGGGGTATTTTAAACATAAGGGATAAAAGACCCCACAGCACCCTTGTACAGTTGATATGGTCAAGACAACTGCACCATTATAGGGAAGGAGAACCAGGGAGGCTTAAGCTCATCGAAATTCTCACAGCTCCTCTCTCTCCCATTTTCACCGGAATGGAAGGTGCTTTGGCTATTGGGCAGTATAAAAATGTAATAAATAAATAAAAGGGGAAATTTCTCAAAAGTTGTGCATTTTTTAAAAAAAAAAAACTGTGCATTTTACCAATATGAACAGAAGTTCAACAGTTTGCAAACATTTTATGAGTCCATGTGCTCCTGTTTGCATTTGCGTTCAGGTCTGCAAATGGGGCATTTCTGAGTGATTTGCAAACTGACACAAAATTCTCAGGCGTTCCTATACCACCCCTTAAACAAGACATTCCTTTGAAGCTCTCCCTGAGCCCAGACACTTTTGGTGGTCTTTCTGTTTGTCCCTCCCTCCCATTGCCCCCTCCCCAAATTGCCAGGGATAAAAGGGGAGGGACGGTTCAGCCCAGTGTTTTCTCCTGCTATCTGGCTCGTGTACAGCCCTCATTGTGCCGGGGCCATCTGTGTACAACAAAGCAAATTACTGCAAGAGAAAAGTCATCCGGCTTTACAAATCTAGATTCATTTGCTGTAAATAATTCACAGATACCAGTTCTTCTCTTGTTATTAATTAAGATCCAATTGAAATCCCTAATATTAATTATTGTTAACATTAAGAAAAATGTCTAATTTCTGTCAGGTCTGTCTCGTCAGCCTTGAATGTAATTATCCCTTATCTTTCAACACAGCCAGGCCCTGTAAATATAATTATGGAAATGTATGTTTACTGGAGTGTGAAAAGTAAGCCCATAAAATTAATATTGTATTTATCCTCTTACCTTCAACAGTTATTAAAATGCACCGTGGATTTCCCGGCTTCTGTTTCGGACATCCATTTCTCTTTTTGTTTTATTTATGGACAGGCTGAGATCCCTTCCATCATGGACAAAGGATTCTGCTTTATGAAGAAGCTTAATGGATTCCAGGAACGAATAATGATGTTTTCTGACTTTCTGCTCTACACTGACGGACAGGCAATGATCCAGCTGTGGGGAAACGATTGTCAGGAGTCCAGTCAGGTGTGAGCCGTTGCTGTTGATACCTTTCAAGTTTCAGATACCCTGAAATCACTGACAGTGCAGCATCGTCACATTCAGATTGTGCTCACATGAGGGGTGACCATGCAAATGTCATTGCCAAAAAAAAAAAAGATATTCAAGTGTTCAAAACTTCCTTGCTAACCTGGGCGGTGATAATTGGCAAAGGGTGAGCTCCCCCAAAATTAAGTCAGATCAAGCCATGCTCTCCCCCTGCCCCCTTTACACACACATGCGCTAAAATATCAAGAATTAGCCCCGCTTAATCCAAGCTGATCTGAATGGATTGGGATTCCATCATGGCTGAACCTCTTGGTAAAAAGTGTCTTAATTGCCATGTCATAGACATTGTGGCGCTCAGTTATCAGACTTATAGCCATTCCTGCTGAGGAGAGCCAAAGGCTGGACAGGGCAGGCAAAGCAATGCCCGTATTTGGAACCCTCGACCATGAGGGAGATACTCCAAGCTACAATCTGTAGCCTCGATGACTTACTATGGGGCTGTCGTTTTCCAGTTCTAGCTGTGGGATCTCCTGATCCTTCTGCCAAAACCTCTGGTTCTTGCAACTAGCCTCATTTTGACAAAGTACGTGCAAAGTCTGGTTGTGCCAAGAAGACCATTTTTCTAGGTAACATTTATTGGAGTAGTTTGTCATGGACATGAGGAAAAGCAGATGTTCAGCTGACACCTGGCTAAATAAGATATGGATCTTGGTTAAAATAAAGTATTTTCATCAAAGAAAATAAGAGCTGGAATTAACTCATGCTGCATTTTTCCTTTCTTGTTTTAGCTTTAGGATTTGGGAACCATTTATAACCACTGAAACAGACAATACAAATGTGTGATGTAGTGGCTAAAGTGTTGGACTGGGAGTTGGGAGATCCGGGTTCTAGTCCCCATTTGTCCATGGAAGCTCACTGGGTGACTTTGGGCCAGTCACAGACGCTCAGCCCAGCCTACCTCACAGGGTGGTTGTTTTGATGATAAAATGGAGAAGAGGAGGATTATGTATGCCACCTTGGGTTCCTTGGAGGAAAAAAGACAGGATATAAATGCAATAATAAATAAATATAAATAAATAAATAAACCCTGATTTTGAACCTTTGGAGATTTCTGACCTACAAGTGGATGATTCCCCCTTCCCTGCATGTTTTATGCATTAACCCAGTAGTTCTATGACTGCTGTTTGTTGCCCTAACAATAAATTAAAAGCAAAAGAAAGTGAGGAAGGGCAACTCTTGATTTAAACTTCAGCTGAGGCACTAGGGCAAGACACGTCATCAAAGCTGGAAGCAGCGATCCACCCACCACCTTATGAAATGTAACCTATCTATAAATGGAATTTGTGCAGGTATCTGCCCAGCAAAAAAACACACACGAGAGGCTCTGTTAAAGGAAGATGCATTGTTGGCGTTTTTCCATCGTGGTTGCATGCTTTAATAACCCTGTACAGACAAAGCTCCCCAAATGGGGCCACGCATTAAATACGGCACCATCTGATCACTCTGAGTCAGATGTTTTGAGAAATGTTGAAAAGATATTGCTTTCCTAAAGGTGCCTCAAATCCATTTCTATGCTATGATCTATTCATGGGCAGAAATGTAACCCAGTACTGGAAAGGGGGCGAGGCAGATCTGTATGACATATCCTGGGTGCTAAAACTCCATTTTGATCACTCTCTAAAATACTGCACAATATTTCTCCATTCTGGGTATTGTTGGGCCCATCCAAGCTATAATGTATGCATCAGTTTTAAGAGTGTGTTTGTGCTACACAATGCTCCTGGATTATTCCTTGTCTTCAAAGAAGCTTCAGTTCACAATTTTTCCTGTTTTATGTAGTTGCACATTGACACTGTGAAATGTCCCCCACACCAGTCCTGTACAAACATATCTCAAGAGTTAAATGTGTTACAAACAGGAGTTGCCATCTAGCCAGGGTGTCTCTACATTAAGGTGGGGGGGGAACCACATCCTTAATGGGGTTTGTTCTTCTGGAGTCTTTCTTCATTTACAACTGGCTTCTTCAGATGGCGACCACGTGATTTTGAATTGAAAACTTCCCCTCTCTGCAGTGCTATCATGTCCAATGCAACACCACCATCTAGTGGCAGAATTATAGCACTACGCCAGCTTTACACACTGGGGACATTCTGCGGTAATTTAAATACTGTGTTTAAATGCAGCATTTTCTCCAATTTTTTAAAAAAGTGAAATTACTGGGGGAAAGTGCAGGAGACATCCTGGAGGTTTCGAGTAAAGACCCACAAACTTCCGTGAGTGTCCAATCACGAGTGTGAAATAAATCACTCATGTAGAAAAGCTCTCAGTATTGGGTGGATATTTTTAATCAAAGGACAGGAGGTGATTGTCAGGATTTATCTGCAGCTACGGAGCTATGCAGGACAGAAGTCACTGATCTTTTACTCTTCAGGTGGGCAAATCCAAGGAGGAAAGGCAGAAGGAGCTGTTATGGTCGATGGACACCATGTGGCCGCTTCTTGCAAGAAGGAATAATAGGATCTACTGTTGGCCTAACTGTTCATTTGCATTTGAGTTGTGTTGTTTAAGTAGTGTAGAAATAATGGGGAGCACTGAAATAATCAAGTCACCAAATTACTAAAAGAAAGTAAAATCAAATTAATAGGGGGAAATTTTCTTGAATTAAATGCAGAGTAATATGACCCACTGCAAAGAAAAAGTGCTGTTCAGCAAAGGGAAGTGCATGACACAACCCTTTTATTTTATTATTTCTATGCAATGATTTCTCCACTTTTGCTTAATGAGTTACTTATATACATGAACCCATTACTGCTTAATTCTAGGATGAAATGAAGAAGCAGGAGGCAGTGTGGTGTAGTGGTTAGAGGGTTGGACTAGGGCTGGGGACACCCGAGTTTTAGTCCCCAGTCGGCCATGAAGCTCACAAGAGGCCCTATTCACATGTGCAAGGAGGAATGGTAACTACAGAGAGGGGAGGAGTAACAAATCCAGTACATGTAGGCCACCCATACTACTGGGAACCACACAGCACCATGTGATTTCCCTACTCATAACCCTCTGTAGTATGCGGACATACCTCCATGCAGTTTAACCATGCATCTGGGCAACCTCTACAGCACAAAAGGGGGTCCTGAAGGCTGCTCCATCAGAAAGAGAGAAAATGGCCCTGCAATCATAGATAAAGTCCATGGCAGCAAGAACATCACCAAAAGTTGTTCTTGCTCTTGCTAACAGACTCAATGGTAGGGTGACCATATTTAGGAAACAAAAAAAGAGGACACCTAGTGGGGGGCAGGAAAGCGCACTTTCTGGGGCCTCTGGAGAGCATGTCATTCCTTCCCTGCCCCCTGCTCCAATCAGGGCCTTTTCTATAATGTCTGGGAATAACATACTTTCCCCTTTAAGGCCCCAATTGGAGCAGTGGGGTGGGGTGGAAATGACCCACCTCTGGAAAGCTACTGGCACCCTTACAGGGGAAAGTGTGCCATTCCAGGACATTATAGAAAATTACATAAAATCCCCCTGGACACCCAGGATAGAACGAAAACCAGGACAAATCCGGGGAAATCCTTACAGCTGGTCACCCTACTATGGTTGCCACCATTTCATGTTATATTCTCTTGGCATTCCCATCACATGACATGGGAATCACCATGGGAGTCCGCTAACTCCACTGCAGCAAGCAGATAGCAGGCATGGTTACTGTGACCATGGGGGGGGGGGGGGAGGAAACACCTGCCACACAATGTGCTAAGCCACTATGGATCACATTTTTCAGCTATCCATGGTGGCATAACATGACATCTGAACAGGCCCTGGGTGACTTTCTGCCAGTCACTGAGAGCCTATCTACACTACTGCTTTAAAACGGTTTAAAACGGTTTAAAACAGTTTAAAACTGTTTATAACAGTAGTGACAACTGTTGGGGCCCAAGACACACTCCATATACAGTTTTCAAAATGTTTTCAAAGTGTTGTATCCTGCTTGGTGTAGATAGGTCCTCTCAGTCTAACCTACCTTACAGGGTTATTGTGAAAATAAAATGAAGGGGAGGAAGATCATGCACACTGCCTTGGACTCCTTGACAGAAAGGCATTTGTTATAAATATAATAAATGCATAAATGCATACAATCTAAAGGAGAAGGAATGGAGTGGGGGGAGGCGGATTGTGTGTGTGCATTACTATTTGAATTGTGTTGGGGGGGAAATCTAATCAAAGCTTAATAACAACAACAAGAAAACCCCAAAGTCAGTGGATTATTTGAAACAGTCTAGGGTGGTGTGATTCCCCCAAAGTCTGTGCAGGTCACAGTTCCCATCCTATTTCTACGATGCACCCTATGCTGGCTATTGAAGAAGGAGTAGACAGTGAGGCCTGTTTGTAGAACGTACAGACACTACAGTGGGAGAAACAGCAATGTAAATGCAAAGGAATAGGCAGAGGCACAGCAACATCTCCAGCTTTGCACATCTGCTGACATCTTCTGAGCGTGCCCAGCTTGCACACCAGAGGCTACCTTAAGTCGTGGGGAGGAATTGGCCAGGAAACCCGGCCAGTAAGGGCAACTGCAGTGGATTTTGGTACCCTCTGCTCCCAACTGGCATGATCCCTGCAGTTCAGTGTGTGTTTACCAACATGTAGGTAGGAAACAAAATTGCACAGAGCGGGGCAGGGTCCCTGGTTTCATGCCATGGTTTCATTTTCTAATAGAGATTGGATGTAAATCTCTTAACACAACGTAAGACTGAATGAGAACTTGGCCCTACATTCGTCCAAGCAGTGAGGACAAAACATAGCCCACGACATGCGGATCCTCCACCAGCACAGGTGAACATGGTGGTGGCCTCATTCTTCAGCAAGGGCAACAGGCCTTGCGCAGGGAGAGCAGCCACAGCAGCTGGATAAAGCACCCTAGGGGTTCAAGGGGGTTCAGGGAAACAAGGAAATGGTGGGGAGGATCAAGGCCCATGGGGGACCCTCTTCAAGGGCATCGGAGCTGTTCGTCACCCAACCTTTAGTGGTACCCACAGCCAGTTGATCTGATGGTAGAGCAAAATATTACCACACAATGTATTGTAGCCAGCCAAACAGATCCACCTGGGTACTATGCAATACATCAACGCCACACCTAGAACAATGCCTGAAAACCTCTTTAATTGGAACGAGCGTCATCTTACGGCAGCCGCACAGCCTTGAAGGCAATTACAGGCAGATTCCCTGGAGCCATATCCTTGACCCTACTGTGCAAGAGATGATGTAAAGGGGTGTTTAAAGAGGCAGAGCTCAGCAGATTTCCCCAAATAACAATAGCTTTGTTTCTCCCCACCTGCCTCTCTCTGACAGATTCATTCATTTTGGCACCTGTAAGATCCACAGCAAGATGTGTGTGTATTTTGGTGCTTTTCTCACTGAGGTGAATCGTGAGTGATGGGCTGCCACCAGAGGCTGATGGGTTTGATCCAAGGGTGTCCTCCTGCCACAGAACACCGTGCAAGAGATATCGTTGGATGGCGACCTTTTCAGGGAGGTCCTTGAACTCCTGCCACCGTCCCTAAACTCAACCATTCGGGAAAATTTGAGTTATGATGTCTTCAATGGCTTGAATGGGTGCATTAACCTCCATTTCCTGAGAGAACTTGCAGCGAAACACAACATATTTGATAAGCCCCTGAAGACAGAGAAAGGCTGCAACTCAGTATCTATTTATAAATGTTTAGCCTGGAGAAGAGAAGATTGAGGGGAGACATGATAGCCCTCTTCAAATACTTGAAAGGTTGTCACACGGAGGAGGGCCAGGATCTCTTCTCGATCAACCCAGAATGCAGGACACAGAATACTGGGCTGAAGTGACAGGAAGCCAGATTCCAGCTGGACATCAGGAAAAACTTCCTGACTGTTAGAGCAATACGACAATGGAACCAGTGACCTAGGGAGGTGGTGGGCTCTCCCACATTGGAGGCCTTCAAGAGGCAGCTGGACAACAATCTGTCAGGGATGCTTCAAGGTGGATTCCTGCATTGAGCAGGGGGTTGGACTCCATGGCCTTATAGGGTCCTTTCAACTCTACTATTCTATGATTCTATGAAATTCCGTTTAAATAAAGAACACACCCATTGATTTGTTCTTAGCCACTGTGGCTTGTTTGACAGTGTTTGAGATTGGGGGCGGGTGGTGGTGGTCTCTCTCCCGCCCTCTCTCTTCGTTTACGCAGCTGAGTCACCTACCTGAGCTTTCTGTGGTGGTTCAATTACTCTTCCCCACACACCTTTCAAACAGCTTTTTTTTAAACTTGGGGGTGGAACTTTGTCTGCTAGGTCATCTGCAGGGGAGGCAGGTGGCTCCAATTTCAGTAGGCCTGTAATGCCATTCTGGGTTTCAGTCAGAATGATCCAGAAGTCTGAAGGAGCTATCCA
This sequence comes from Anniella stebbinsi, assembly GCA_029215795.1. NCBI lineage: Eukaryota > Metazoa > Chordata > Lepidosauria > Squamata > Anniellidae > Anniella > Anniella stebbinsi. Next base: position 371,807,399 of record JARDYH010000001.1, read on the forward strand.
AGGTACTGAAACCACTTTGGGGCTGGGGTCCAGCCCCTTGGACAGCTCCAACTGGTCATCTATAAAAGCCTGTGGATTGTGGACAAGCTCACAGATGGGGCTACTCAGACAGGGCAGCTCTCTAGCAAAGCCCTCTGTTTCCTGAGAGGGTGCGAACAGGGGGGTTTAGTGGGCAGGTCCACAGAAATGGCAGCATCTTCTGGAAAGCTGAGGGCCACCTGGGCCCAAAACAGCTGAACCACTTCAGGCCGATTCAGCCCAATGGCCAGCCACTGTCCCCACTCAACCACCTGGCCACCCGTGGAAGTTACCTGAGGCCTCCGCATGCGCCAGCGAGCCGCCCGGCCTCCTCTCTGGACTGCTGTAGATTTCGCATTGGAAACTACAGCAGCTGGAAATAGGAGGCCGGAGGGCTTCCCAGCCCATGTGGGGGCCTCAGGTAAGTTCCGCTCACCCTCCTCCCCACTGCTGCCACCCGTCCAACCGCAGAACTTACCTGAGGCCTCCATGAGTACCAGTAAGCTGCCCAGCCTCCTCTCCATCCTGCTGTGATTTGCAACACTGAGAGAGACATCACACAGGGGGGAAATCGAGTTTGCTTACCATCGCTTCTCCATCCACATGTTTGTCCCTCATTACTTCCTCTTTCAAAAGAGGAAGTAAACAACCTGCACGTGGCCCAGTCCGTGGGCTGTTGTTTTGATCGCGCTGCTTCTCCTACACACAGCAGGAGATAGCGGCAAGTTCTGTCTAAAAGAATAAGTTGGACCTACTGGGGTGTTGTTGTTGTTTGTGGCACGAAGGAGGCTAGAAGGGGCGGGAGGCTCACGGGAGGCAGACGATGCCATGAGAGGGACCCATGTAAATCTGTGTCCCCAGCAATGAGCATGCAATATAAAGCTTGTCTGATGATGCCCTAAGTCTACAGCAATCCAGAGAGGAGGCTGGGTGGCTTGCCAGCGCACATAGAGCCTCAGGTAAGTCTCAGGTAAAAGGCATCTTAAAATCCGACTGGGTAGGCCTGCTGGTAGAGATCAGTCTTTACGGCTTTCTTAAATTCCAGAAGACTGTTAAGTTGATGAATCTCTTCTGGCAGGCCGTTCCACAGTCTGGGAGCGGCAGAAGAGAAGGTCCTCTGGGTAACAATTGTCAGCCTAGTTTTGGCTGACTGGAGTAAGTTCTTCCCAGAGGACCTGAGTGTGCTGGGCAGATTGTATGGGAGAAGGCGATCCTGCAGGTAACCGGGACCCAAACCATGTAGGGCTTTAAAGGTGTGTAGACCTTTTGATTACTGCTTGCTTAGCACCACTAGGCAAAGCTTCCTGCTAGTCTTCAAGGGATGCACCTTTAGCTACAACTCAAACCATATTGGAAGCTGAAAGTTTGCTTGAGGGGAGACTTCCTTGGCCCAGGCGAGTCCGAGAGATAAGCACAGACAGCTCTGCTTCCATTAATGATGGGTCTGTCCAGTCCTCCTGTTGCATCCCCATTGGGTGCTTCACGGCATGAAGATGACCCTCCCATCGGTTTGCTTCTTGCCCACTGGCTTCTCGGCCTGCTTCACTGATTCACCCGGGATCATTAGTATTCCACGGCAGTTACCAAGAGCGACCGCCAAGCTCATTGTCCCCGGCAGGCTCCCTGCTACACATTCATCTTCCGGCCTCCCATTGATTCCCTTAAATGGTTGTGGCTCATCGAAAATTACTGAGTTCTTTAAACAACTGGCTGGCTTGGGAAGTGCATCCTGTATTGGCTCATCTTCATCCATTCATATTTGAATGCTTGCAAAGTGCCGGGATGCCCACTTTCTAAAAGGGTCTCTGGACTGAGGATAACTGACACTTTCCTGTTCCCAAAATACACAATTAGTTCTAGCATCTGCTACATACACACACACACACACACACACACATTCACATAAGTATAGGCAAATTTGTGTCTGTGTCACTTCCACGTTTTTACCCATAATCTGATTCCAATCCAGTTCCACGTGAATTTTGCAATTTTTGATGGGAGTGCACATATAAATAGTAGTAATGCATAACTGTACATTCCTTTCAAAATACACAAGACAAGCCCTGCTGAATCAGACCAAGGGGCCATCTAGTCCAGCACTCTGTTCACACAGCGGACAGCAACTGCCTTTGAGAAACCCACAAGCAGCCTATGAGTGCAACGGCACCCTCCTGCCCATGTTCCCCAGCAACCGGTATTATGAGGCTGGAAGTAGCATATAGCCGTCTTGATTAGTAGCCATTGATAGCCTTCTCCTCCTTGAATTTATCCAATCCCCTTTTAGAGCCATCCACTATCTTGTCACTGAGTCCATCAGTTCAATTCTGCATTACATGAAGAAGTACTTCCATCTGTCCTGAATCCCCCAGCAAATCAGCTGGATGGGATGACCCCCAGGTTCTAGTATGATGAGAGTGTGAGTAAACGTTCTGCCCGTCTGCTTTCACTGCACTGTGCATAGGCTAATACACTTGACGGATGTGCTGCCCACCCTTTGTACTTACATTTTTCTAAGCTAAAGCCTCATAGGGAAGATGATTATTTGACTTACCCTTTTCTGCCGCTAACTTTGCAGAAAATTCTACATGTATTTATATGCGCATTTTGTTCCCGAACACATATTTCAAAAGCAGGATATGTTTCAACTGCAGAGCACTGCATCACACAACCTTTGGGGAAGTGGGAATCTGGGGGATGACAAAATTCCAGCTTTTGGGTGGTGGTCCTCCTTTGCTACCTTCAGCTCAGAAAACCCAAACGCTCAGGCAGCAGCACATCTTTCACATCAAATACAAAGTCAACTGAGCTGGGGGGATGGTGGTGAGGGTGCTGAGCCAGGAATTCCAGCACACTTAAGACTAGATCAGGCCAGAAAGCCTCGCGGTGGCCCCAATGATTCCATCTCCTGAAGGGCTACACTCGCGAGATCCTTTCTGGTGGATGGATTTATAGCAGCCTCCCGTAGCCTGGTGCCCTCCAGGTACATCGGACTGCATCTCCATTGTTCCCAGCCAGCATTGCAATCATGTTTCTCAGTGAGTCACTGCTGGAAGAAGTCCCACAATTGCACTGAAGCCAGCTTGGGTTGGGTTGTTGGGGATTCATTTGCATCCTTGGATGAAACACAAATGAACCAGGGAAGCTGGGTTAGGGAACAGAAAACTCCCTGGCCAAAAGCAAGTTCTAATCCTTGTTTGAGAAAACTGTCTTTGGGATGTATGTGGCACAGCTCAGTTTCCTAAAGATGGGTTTGCCCGAAGACGGGCAAAACGATCTCTTCATCACTGAACCCAACCAAAGGAGCAAAGGGGAGTATTGTTGGTAGTGTTAGAGGCATTGGAAGCTTCTGACTGGGTCCTGATCGAAGGCTGGAAAAATAGCTCGGCTGCAAGGAGAACCACTCTTCAGAGAAGACTCGGACAGCTGAGCTGACAACCCATTTCTGAAGAATCTGCAAAAGTTGGGCTCACAGAGAAGGCGACCAGAGCAATCTAGTGCAAGTGGAACTGTTTCTTTGCTACAGAGCAGTAAGCTGAAATCGTAACCTGGTGGTGGTTTTGAAGCTACGGATGCTCTTTCAGCCACACTCTGGATTGGCTGAACCACTACATACAGCCAAAAATGATGCCCAGGTTTCCAGCATAGGCACTCAGGACAGGGAGAAATAAAACCCCTTCACAGATGATGACCCCAGTCCTGGGTGGCCCAAGGGTTCTGGGAAGAAGCCCAGGGCCATCCCACCCGATGCCCTCCCGCTCTCCTTTGGCCATTTTGCCATCAAGGTCTTTCTCCCCACCCGGACTCTGAGCTGGACAAGAAATGAAATGATGAGGCTGCCGTCACCATCCGGGGTGGGGTTCGGGTGGATCTGCTTTCTTGTGAGAAGTCCTCTCTCTGCCGCCACACGTCCGTTTGTTGCATGGGAGGATCAACGATGCTTGCTTGCCATTCATCAGTGGAGGCACTCCAAGAATGAGCAAAGGAAGAGGATTTGTATTTATTTATTTAAACATTTCTTGGCCGCCTTTCAGCCAGTGTGGTGTAGTGGCTAAAGTGTTGGACTGGGAATCGGGAGATCCATGTTCTAGTCCCCACACAGCCATGGAAATCCACTGGGTGACTTTGGGCCAGTCACAGACTCTCAGCCCAACTTACCTCACAGGGTTATTGTTGTGAGGATAAAATGGAGTGGAGGAGGAGGAGGATTTTGTACGCCGCCTTGGGTTCCTTGGAGGAAAAATGGCGGGATATAAATGCAATAATAAATTAAAATAAATAAATAAAATACATGAAATATTAACAGCAATAACATATTAATAATAATAAAATCAATAGGAAATAATTGCAATAAAACAGCAATTAAAACAATAAAACCAACAATAAAACCAGCAGGAACAACAATAGCAGCAATAATACCAATAATAGCAATAACAATACTCAACATGCAAAGGCCAGGGTAAAATGAAATGTTTTTAAGGCCTCCTTGAAAGCCTGCAAGGACAGTTCATGGAGGACCTCCAATGGGAGTTTGTTCCAGAAGTTTGGGGCTGCCTCAGAGAAGGCCCTCTCCCACCTAATTGGCCTCACAGGTGGGCAAATGAGAAGGGCCTCTCTTTCTGATATTAAAGTGTGGGCAGGCTGATATGGGTGAAAGTGGTCCTCAAGTAACTAGGTCCCAAACCGCTTACAGCTTTAAAGGATGCAACATCACCAAGCAAACAGTTCCCTAAGATGTGTAAGGTCAAGGTGCCCGCAAGTGGATTCCTTTCTCGTGAGGCTGTTCTCAGTTGCAAATCCCCAAACCATTATTTAGTTGAAGGTGGAGCCAGAGGTCAGTGGAAGAGCCTCATGCTTTGCATACAGACAGTCTTGTGTTCAATTGACATGAAACCTGCCACCTCCTATTTTTAGTGAATTTCTGTAAGTGTAGATTTCATAGGAAACCACTGAAATGCTCCTGCCCTAAACAAATGTTCTACTTTTGCTATATTCTGTATGGGCTGGACATCTTGCTCATTTAAAGGGCCAGAACTTGAAACTAGCATGAATCGCCCCAGCTCACAACCAACTGAATCGTCATGGCTTCCTAGAAAGACTCTTGGGCTTTGTGGATGGGTGGGAGGACTATATGCTATCAGACCACAGTTGCCAGGGTTGCCTGGGAAGAGGGAATGACTGTTCAACCCACTTCAGTATGTCGCATAGAGACTGATCTGCCCTGAGATTTCTGTTTCCTTTGACTCTCATCTAGATTTCGCCGTGTCGAGGGGATGATTGTAGACTTGTTTCTTCCTTATCTTTGAACTGCACAGCCTCGTGTGGGTTGATGTAAATTATTATAATACATTTTACAATCCCTAGATTAATAAAGTTCACAGGCTATTTCAAACGCTGAACTCTAAAAATCTACTTATCTTTTGTTGTTGGCATTTTACACAATTTGGGAGAAAACGTTAATCACACAGCGAGCTTCAGGATGCTGCCAAGGCAATTAATATATGTTACCATCTTTCAACTGTACTCTATCATTAGCCCATTAGAAGCTGCATTTCTCTAATATGGATTACCAATTGGAAAACTAAAAATGAAAACACACACACTATATTTGGATCTATCTATCTATCTATCTATCTATCTATCTATCTATCTATCATCTATCTATCTATCAATCATCTATCTATCTTTATCTATTTCATCTTCCCAGCAAACTGGGGGAATATTAATTTCAAAACAGAATAGTGGGATGAAAACTCTCCAAGTTAATAGTCCGGGGGGGTGGGGGAATCTCCTTTGATTCTTCCAGTTTTAAAATATTTTGTTTTTATTCTATAAATTAGATTGCAAGCCTCCTGTTTGGGTAGGGCCTGTTTTATTATATGTTCTGTATAGGGTTTTTTATTAGATGCTGATGAATAAAAAACATCTCTTAAGATAAATTATATTGCTATCTAGATGCATGCATAAGAAGCCAGTTGAATACAGAGCTAAAACAGTAAAGGTCACCAGAACTAAAAAGGATACAGAGAAAGTTATGAGATAGAAAATGATAATTAGGGAAGTCCACATCCAGGAAAGTGTAACAGTGGGATTAAGTTTGCAGCTGTTAAATCACTGGGGTCATGGGTTCAAATCCTGACATTTGCTGCACAAAGGGGGCTGTGCACCCATTGTATTTATCCTGGAAGACAGATGCTGGGAACAAACCATTGAGTGGGGGGGATGCTGTTGGCTTCAGGTGCTGCATGTGGGCTTCGTGGAGGAACTGAGACACTTTGGGAAGCAGGGCTACAAGATCTCTTGGATTGATCCAGCAAAGCTCTTCCAGACCATGATTACTCAGTTCAGCCCCATGGATTTCAACAGGGACTTCCAAGTAAACAGGCATTGCAGCCTCAGAGCTCAGTGCCCCACCCCCGCCTGGCCACCAAACATTTGCCTCTATTGCCCCAGCAGCAGCCATAAGAACATAAAAGGAGAAGATCCCTGGGGCTGGATCAGACCAAGGGTCCATCTAGTCCAGCATTCTGTCCACACAGTGGCTCAGCTGCCCACAGGAAACCCATAAGCAGGCCATGAGTGCAACAGCCCCCTCCCACCCATGTCCACAGGCATACTGCCTCAGCTACTAGACGTAGCATAGAGCCATCATGACTAGCTGATAGCCCTCCATCATGCCAACTGAACTCCCATGTGCTTGTCATCCAGAGTTACATGGTTTATTTTGAAGAACCAGCTGGTGCTGTTATGATTAAGTGGACCAGTGACAATCGCTCCTATGCAGAGTGGAAGGTTTCGTGTTATGTCTTGGCTCTGTGGCATCAGCTTCCTCCATTGTTCACAGTGTGATTGTTGGCTGTGACACAGAAAAGGTGCTATTGACCACAAGAGATGATAAAGTACATGAGGAAGGTGGACCCATTCAGGAAGAGGTGATCCCAAGAGGTCCCATCCTTCTACCGTAGACTGCAAGCCTCCAGGTAGGGACTGGGCGAATTGTCAGGGATTCCACGCCCACCCGCTGAGGCTTGAGGCAATAGAGACTCGCTGTGCAAGCCACAAACTCTTTTATTCAGCTAATAGCACCTCTTCACATCTGAAGTGACTACAAATGCTAAGAGCTGTCCTCTAGGCCTAAGTAGCAAATCAAGCTTTTGTTAGGACAGCTACTGGAAGCAGGGCAGTTGCTTTTCAACTAATGGATGGGTTTCCTGCCATGCTCAGGAAGCTTTCTCTGGACTCGTCTCTTCAGGGAGGATGCTCCTAACCCAACTTCTGACAGGCAGCCAATCCAGCATGACGCCTACCTCCTCCTCCTCCTCCTCCTCCTCCTCCTCCTCCTCCTCCTCCTCTCAACTCCACACGCTTAACTCACTGAATCAGAGTCAGAAACCAAACCAAGGAGCCTGGGCCCAATACTGACACCAATTCCTGTTCCATGTAGCGCTAGGATGTCATTGGTGCTCAGTAGCAGAGGAAATCGGAAGGTGAACATGATACAGAAGGAGACAGCAGAGCTCACAGGCCTTCTCATAAAGCTGAACTTTCCAAAATCCCTTCCTCTGCGCCACTTGTACAGATACAGGAGCTCTGCTGTTCCCCTTTGCATCTGGTCACAGAGGAGTAGATTGGGGAAACCTGTGGCCCTCCAGATGTGGCTGGACTACAGTATCCATCATCCATGATCACTGACCATGCTGACTGTGGCTAATGGCAGCTGGAGTACAACAATACAAGTTTCCCACCCCTGCCTTAGAGGGAGGAGGAAACGGAGAAGGAAGATGATGAAGAAGAAGAGGGAGGGAGGGAGGGAGGAAGGAAGGAAGGAAGGAAGGAAGTAGGGATGTGCACTGGATCGGACCCGATCCACGATCCGAGTCCGGTCCAGTGGGAAATCGGATAAATTATCCGATTTCCGATCCCGCAGCTGGATCGGCCGATCCAATCCGAACCGGTCCGAAAAAGCTCCGAACCGGTTCGGCGGATCGGCGGATCGGCGGGCGCCCACTGGCGCCCACCGCCGCTTCCATTGGCGGGCGCCAGCGGGCGCCCGCCGATGAAAGTGGACAGCGGGGGGGGGGAGGAGGGGGGCACTTACCTTCTCGGCCCGGTGGCTCCCGTCCGGCGCCGGCGCCTACTACTACTAGCAGGCTCCGCGGCCTGCTCTAGGGTGGCGCGCCGGGTGATGTCATCACCCGGCGCGCTACTCTAGAGCAGGCCGCGGAGCCTGCTGGTAGTAGTAGGCGCCGGCGCCGGACGGGAGCCACCGGGCCGGGAAGGTAAGGAGGGGGTGCGTGGAGGGGAGGAGGGGGCGCGCGGAGGGGGGAGGGGGGCCCTTACCTTTCCGGCCCGGCGGCTCCCGTCCGGCGCCGGCGCCTACTATTCCCAGCAGGCTCCGCGGCCTGCTCTAGGATGGCGCACCGGGTGATGTCATCACCCGGCGCGCTACTCTAGAGCAGGCCGCGGAGCCTGCTGGAAGTAGTAGGCGCCGGCGCCGGACGGGAGCCGCCGGGCCGGAAAGGTAAGGAGGGGGTGCGTGGAGGGGAGGAGGGGGCGCGCGGAGGGGGGAGGGGGGCCCTTACCTTTCCGGCCCGGCGGCTCCCGTCCGGCGCCGGCGCCTACTATTCCCAGCAGGCTCCGCGGCCTGCTCTAGGATGGCGCGCCGGGTGATGTCATCACCCGGCGCGCTACTCTAGAGCAGGCCGCGGAGCCTGCTGGTAGTAGTAGGCGCCGGCGCCGGACGGGAGCCACCGGGCCGGGAAGGTAAGGAGGGGGTGCGTGGAGGGGAGGAGGGGGCGCGCGGAGGGGGGAGGGGGGCCCTTACCTTTCCGGCCCGGCGGCTCCCGTCCGGCGCCGGCGCCTACTATTCCCAGCAGGCTCCGCGGCCTGCTCTAGGATGGCGCACCGGGTGATGTCATCACCCGGCGCGCTACTCTAGAGCAGGCCGCGGAGCCTGCTGGAAGTAGTAGGCGCCGGCGCCGGACGGGAGCCGCCGGGCCGGAAAGGTAAGGAGGGGGTGCGTGGAGGGGAGGAGGGGGCGCGCGGAGGGGGGAGGGGGGCCCTTACCTTTCCGGCCCGGCGGCTCCCGTCCGGCGCCGGCGCCTACTATTCCCAGCAGGCTCCGCGGCCTGCTCTAGGATGGCGCGCCGGGTGATGTCATCACCCGGCGCGCTACTCTAGAGCAGGCCGCGGAGCCTGCTGGAAGTAGTAGGCGCCGGCGCCGGACGGGAGCCGCCGGGCCGGAAAGGTAAGGAGGGGGTGCGTGGAGGGGAGGAGGGGGCGCGCGGAGGGGGGAGGGGGGCCCTTACCTTTCCGGCCCGGCGGCTCCCGTCCGGCGCCGGCGCCTACTACTCCCAGCAGGCTCCGCGGCCTGCTCTAGGATGGCGCGCCGGGTGATGTCATCACCCGGCGCGCTACTCTAGAGCAGGCCGCGGAGCCTGCTGGAAGTAGTAGGCGCCGGCGCCGGACGGGAGCCGCCGGGCCGGAAAGGTAAGGAGGGGGTGCGTGGAGGGGAGGAGGGGGCGCGCGGAGGGGGGAGGGGGGAGGGGGGGCCCTTACCTGCCCGGCCCGGCGGCTCCCGTCCGGCGCCGGCGCCTACTACTACCAGCAGGCTCCGCGGCCTGCTCCAGGGTGGCGCGCCGGGTGATGTCATCACCCGGCGCGCTACTTGAGAGTAGGCCGCGGAGCCCGCTGGTAGTAGCCGCCGGCGCCGGACGGGCCGAGAAGGTAAGTGGCGGGGAAGGGGGCTTACCCCCCCCCCGGAGCCGTCCGCTTCTATCCGCTGGCGCCCGCGGGCGCCAGCGGATGGAAGCAGGCGGCCCCAGGGGGGGTAGGGAGCACGGGGGAGGGGGTTTACCTGCCGGGGCCGTCCACAGCGGACGGCCCCGGGGGGGGGAGGGAGTTAGGCCCCCCCTTACCCACCCGCCGCCATTTTTTCCTCATAGACTTGCATTGCAATGCAAGTCTATGGGGAAAAAAATGGCGGCCGATCCAAAAATGTACGATTTTTGGGTCGGGATCGGACTCGATCCGGTCCGGGGGGCCTCCGATTTTGTCCGAACCGGTCCGGGACAAAATTGGAGGTCCCGATCCGGGTCCCGATCCGATCCGGGGGGTCCGTGCACACCCCTAGAAGGAAGGACAACCATGAAGATGATCAAGATCATGGTGTAAAACATGAACAATCTACTTCATCTCTGCAGAGTACAATGCAGAGGGAGATGTCCCATAAAGCAATTTTACTTTTCACCCCTCACAGGACAGTATCCAACTGTGTCATTCCATTAGCACAAACAATGTTGCACTAGCAGAAGCTAGGTTCTGAACTATGCACAAGCGACGAATCCAACTAAAGTTATATTTGGGCAAGCATAGCTCTGCAAGGCTTGCAACTGCTTATACAACCAGTTGTGCAAGTATTATGGGTAGGCTGACCAGATAAAATCCAGGTCAGGGCTCATGTAACTTTAACTGTTGTAGAGAAAAGGGAATTTTAGCCAGTGTCATTTGTATGCAATTAGTTCCTGCTGAAATTCCCTCTTCATCACAACAGTTAAAGTTGCAGGCACTATACTAGAGTGACCATATACAAAAGAAGGCAGGGCCCCTGCAACTTTAACTGTTGGGATGAAGAGGGAATTTCACCAGGAACTAATTGCATACAAATGACACTGGCTGAAATTCCCTCTTCTCTACAACTGTTAAAGTTACATGAGCCCTGACCTGGATTTTATCTGGTCACCGTACACATTCTTCTAGGATTCTGAGACAGTTCAGGAAATCCTGGTGTTTGGAAGTTGACTGCCGTCCCACAGGGCTGCCATGAAATCTTTCCACTTCCATTCTGTAAATGTCACTATTTGCATAAAATTGCCTGCAATCAATTAAAGTTAATTAAGATCATTTATTACTCAAAAGTAAAGCCACCTTATCAGCAGGTATCAGTCCTTTATGCAAACAAAGGATTAGTGATAAGAATATAGCCAGGTCCCTGTTACCATGTTAGAGGCAAAATGGCACAAAATCATTTCTTTATGAAGCCTTCTGTTTGAGCTGGGTGTTCTGTTTGCTGAGTAATTAATGGCAATTAGTTAATCTCTCTTGTTTAGCAGCTTAATTGGTAACACCACACTATAGGTGTGACTCATTTAAACTTTGGCAGTCTTCCTGCATATGAATCAGGAGCAAAAACTTGTATACCAGAACACTGTCAGGAACATGGGGGCTGGGCTGGGCCGGGCCGGGCTGGGCCGGGTAGGAAAGGGGCAGGCCACCAGTATGGAGCTACTATCATTATGGGTTTAATTGCCTTCTCTCCCTGGTGTTACGACGAGGCCTGTTCCCCTTGGCCTGGGAGAAGGATTTTCAGGTGATCACGCAGGATCAGACTCTGATGTATGTGGAGTGGGAGAGGTGACTCTCACAGGCTCTTCACCAGCGGGGAATGAACTTTTGCCAGCCCTCATCTCTGAGGATGTAAGCAACCCACAAGCTGAGAATCAGTGTTTTTCCGAGGGGGAGGGCACTGAAAGCCTAGCTGATCTTAGAATCTGCCGCAGACTAAAATGGGAGGAGTGAAAGAAAGGTGAGAGGAGGTCGGCCCAGCCAGCTTCTCACCAAAGGCTTCTTCAGAACCAGCCTCCCTGAAGTTAAAGCGTACTGGAAAAGGACTTTCCCTTTTTCTTGAAAGGACAATTATCTCACGTAGTTTGCATAATCTTCATGCCTAGAGAAAAGTTCTTAGAAAATTAAGTCCCTTCAGGTGGGAGATGTTTATTGCCTGAATAAAGCTTTGTGGATTACCTGACAGACCTCTTTATTGTCTCCCAATAAAGCGAGGGGTGTTGGGAAACACGACACCTGGCTCTTCACATGGCTGGGCAATCCTCACCTGTTTCCATGTTGGGACGCTGCTGAATTCCACTCAAAGTGGAATTTTGGTGGCAGATTGGAACTTCATGGTGGAATCGAACCAGGTTTAAACTGTTTGATGTGCTAAGGAGTTTTTAACAAGCAGCAGCAACTTTTGCCTTGAACTAAAATTCAAGCTTCTGCTGGATCAGGGCCCTGCATGTCTCCTACTGCCTTAGATAAACTGCTGAATGGGCTAACCCTTTGAGGCATGCTTTGGAGGGGGCTCTTCATTTACTCTTGGTTTGTCTGAGCAGTCATGATGGGTAGTGGGGGGACAAAGCAGTTTCTTAGATCGGGGTGCAGAACCTCAGGCTGGGGGGGGCAAAGATCTGGTCTGCTTGGGTCCCAATTCAGCCCCCTGAGGTTCCACCAAAAGCCATGCCCCTTCTCTTGGCTCCACCCCCTGCATGGTTAGGCTGACCATCTGAAAAGGAGGACAGGGCTCCTGTAATTTTAACTGTTGTAGAGAAAAGGGAATTTCAGCCAGTGTCATTTGTATGCAATTAGTTCCTGGTGAAATTCCCTCTTCATCACAACTGTTAAAGTTGCAGGGGCCCTGCCTTCTTTTGTATATGGTCACTCTAGTATAGTGCCTACAACTTTAACTGTTGTGATAAAGAGGGAATTTCACCAGGAACTAATTGCCTACAAATGACACTGGCTGAAATTCCCTTTTCTCTACGACTGTTAAAGTTACAGGAGCCCTGTTCCCCTTTTCAGATGGTCAGCCTATGTAGTATCAATTGAGTTTTTAGCCCCTCCCTTTTGGCCCCCCACCACTGGAATGCAGCCCCTAAGAGCCTCCCCAATCTGGAATTTGGCCCTGGGGGCTCCAAGAGCCCTGCCTTAGATGCAGAATGGGCTTTCTTTTCACCAAATCAATAGCCTTGGTTATATGCAAATATATGCAGATTTAATCAGTTCATTGATAAATTGTTTCAAGCTAATCAGAATGACCAAGATTTTTTTTATTGGGTGACAGTCCCATCTGGAAGAGCAGATCTCCATGGGAATTTCTTCAGGTTCATCCCATAGAAAGAACGTTCAGGGTTACGCTTCTTATTCTCCCAGGGATGGCGGTTGGCGGGCGGGAGAGGTGGGAAAGGCCCAACAGAGAACATCCCAGCCCAGTCTCCTTAAGAGAGCCACAAAACCATTCGCCCTACTTCATACAGGGTCTCAGTAGAGCAGCGACTACTTCTCCTCACTTCCCTTCATTAAGAGGGTGGCATAGCAACAACTTCTAACGAAGCAAGCCCTGCGCTTCCTGGTGGCTGTGAGATTGTTCAAATTACAGTGATGATCATCCTAAAGCAGAGGAAGAGAGAGAGAGAGAGTTTAATTTTGCATTTGTGTGATTAGTTACATATTAACATTCATAAAGGCATTAGCCCATCAGGGTAAACTGACTTAATGCTGAGCAAGAACCGCTAAAAGGCAGGGAGGCACAGTAATTTTAAAAATTAATTTAAAACAATTTCAGAGAGTGCCCTGGGAAAACAAAAAAATCATTAAGTGGGCAAGATTAATATTCACAGCAGCTGCTAAACAGTCACATGGACCACGTCCCCCTTGCTTTGCAAGTGTTGCCTGGTGCACAGCAGCAGCTGCCCGGGGAGCAAAAGGCGCAACAGCTTGGTGCCCATTGGTTCTCAGCCAAGTGTGAGCTTGAGGCCCTCCAACGTTACGCCATTCCTTTGGCCTGCTCTCTGGTTTCAAACTTCGCCAGGAAAGAGGAAAGAGTAAAATAGCAGTAGTAAAAGGGCACCATCCATAAATCATTTCCTTTCCACCAGCAGAATAAGCATGGGGAGAGTGCAGTCTTGTTACTAATTCCGTTCATCCATCAATTATAATTATGGCTAAAGTCAATGTGGCTATTTTATGCCCCGTAGTTTGTTCATCCCACAGGATGTGCAAAATCACATTTACTCATTGTTTCTTCCTTCCTCTCTAGTGTTCATTTGTAAAACCCGTCACTTGCTAAAAGGTGCCTACGTTCTCATGCTTTCCTCAAGGTCCCTGGGGCACAACCCACTAGGGAGTACTGCTGTGCAAACTCCACTGGTACGAGTGGGATGGCTTGGAAGCCTCCAGAGAAGCCAACAATACAAGAAGATTCGTTTACAAATGTACACAAACTTCTAATAGTCTGAAATGCAACCCCCAGTGAACAAACAAAGAAGGAAAGAACTGGGCATGTTTAGCCTGGAGAAGAGAAGATTGAGGGGAGACATGATAGCACTCTTCAAATACTTGGAAGGTTGTCACACAGAGGAGGGCCTGGATCTCTTCTCAATCAGCCCAGAGTGCAGGACGCAAAATAATGGGCTGAAGTTACAGGAAGGCAGATTCCAGCTGGACATCAGGAAACCCTGCCTGACTGTTAGAGCAGTATGACAATGGAACCCATGACCTAGGGAGGTTGTGGGCTCTCCCACTCTAGAGGCCTTCAAGAGGCAGCTGGACAGCCATCTGTCAGGGATGCTTTAAGGTGGATTCCTGCATAGAGGAGGGGGTTGGACTTGATGGCCTTAGAGGCCCCTTCCAACTCTACTATTCTGCGATGCTATGATCTCCCAGTGCACTTAAATGTTTGAGTCATTGCAAACGTTGATGGTTCACCAACTCCAAGCCTTAGAGATGTCAGTACTGTACTGAAAATTTCTCCCACATTTTTTGACCATTCTCATTCAATCTGATGGGGTGGGGGTGGAAGCTTTCCAAGAGGAATTCAGTGGTGTATAAAATTTCAGAGAAATTCTCATGGATTGGATTTGGTTGTTTTGTATTTGGTGTACTTCAGAGGTGGGGCCGAGGAGTGTATGCGAGTGCTGACTTCTATTGAATAATCCTCTCTATGGTATCCTGTAGCCTCCTTGGCTTCCCACACTTTCACTGAGTGGAAGACATAATGAGGTAATTCCTCCCAGAGATCAGGAAGCGCAGGCAGCCTGGGAGGCTGCAGAGCAATGAAGAGATGTGTAATAGAAAGAAAACACACACAGCACCCTTGGCCTTGGTTACATAAACTTAGAAGCACCACAAAACCAAATTATGAAATGCTCTGAATATGTGGCAGAACAATGGGAGCCTTTTTCATGGTGGAAGAGAACTTTCAGGAAATAGGAGGGCAGTGTTTGACCCTGCACTAGCTCCACCTTTGCCCTGGAGCTGAACATAATACTGCTTCCCTCACACCTGCGTTGTGGTGAATGCAAAATGGGGTCCAGCCTGGCAACACATTTGATGCTGCCATATGCAAAACCCCTTACAAAAAAGAGGTGGGGATTGTGCTACACCCCCTGCCAATGGGGAGCTCTACCTGTGAGAAATCGTTGAGAATTTCTCCTCCCCTTAGAAAAGTCAGTGAAATTGTCTCCCCAAATTCTCTGCCCACAAATAAGAGAATTCCGAGAGGTCATTTGTGCACAGCTGTAATAGATATGGGAACCTAGAAGCCACCCAAAACATTGAAATGCTCTTTGGTTATCCCCCACACACATACACACACTGTCTGAGGACAGTAGAAACCCATCCTCAATCCTTCCAAGAAAAGCCCCAACATTTCTGAGTTGTTGTTTCCATCGATTGTATTTTCTGGAAGAAGTTGTCTTCTGCCTGAACATGTGAACGAACTCATCTGTGCACTCTAATACAGAGGCTGCAGGGAGGATGGAAAAGCTCTGTCACGCAAACAGAGGTCTGCTCACTCCATGTTGAATGTAGCCCAGTCGCCTTGTAGGATGCTGCATGAATGTTGTCTGAAGGCCGGTCTGGTGCAGATGTTGAGTGAAGTGTTACATTGGGGAGTCTACACTTTGAACACGTAAAGGCACTACATAAATGCTGCTCCTGCTGTCAGCATTGGGATCATCCTTTGCTTCTACATTCAGCACAGAGCCACCTTACTAAGCTCACCATCTATAATAGTAAAAGAGGACCTGTCTCTCTGTCTGTCTGTCTGTCCGCCCGCCCACCTGTCAGTGCCAAAGTGCCAAGACCAGGAAACCTAGACACCTGTACGGTGACATGCATACTAAGGGGACCATAGGAGTGTGCGCCTCAGGGTTATTTTATTTTTAAAACACATTAATTAATTTAAATTTGCTGATGTGGTTGAAGCCTGCAGTGACATTTTTGGCCAATAGGGGCAGACTCCCTTCACCAGCACCTAATGCTGCAGTCCATACAGTTTGGAGCCAGGGAAGGTTGGTAGGCGAGGCTGGCTGGGGGGACAGAGTTCGATGGCTGGTCCCTCCCCCCTGCTGAGGGGCAGGGGGGGCTCAGGGAAACGGAGTGGACAGCCCCCTGCCTCAGGAGGACGGGTCCTTTCACTAGTTAGCCATTCAGATGGTTAAATAAGGGATGCACTAATTCTTTCTTATTTCCACTGTCCTGTGGGAACAGTTCCTGCGCTCTAAGTACCGTCTTCTCATTTAGTGAAACACAAATAGAAATTAAAATGACAGATCTTCTGCTTCAGGCCAGCCTCCCTTTCCGTTTTTGGAGAAGCAGTACAGTTTTGTTTATTTTCTAACAGGGGTTACCCACCTTCTTCGCTGTTGTTTCAAGGTTGACAGTGATTTAGACTTCGTGTATTTTTACGACCAGCACCTAATCCGGGGTATAAATCATCCTGAAGGATGCTTATTTCTGCCTGTCATTTTGCAGGAAGATGCTATTAAAGTGACACCCGGTACAACGTGCAATTCAAAAACAAATTTGTGGCTGATGATTGCGACATACATTACTGTTTTATCAGTTGCCGATAGAGTCGGGGATTGGGTGGGAAGAAGAGGAGGATCGCCAGCAGATTTGGCTGCCAAAATGATAATTGCTTTCTCCTTCATTTAAAAGCATGTCAGTGTTTTATTTTTCCTTATTAACTACATTTGTTTTGATCTCCTAGCTCTTTGTGGTGCCATGTTCTGGACATGGAGATTGAGGGAGAATTCCCACATAAGGTCCAAGAGATTGGCTTTAAATCCTTCCTGTGGGCTTCTATGCATGACCTGTTTCATCAGACTGCATCGCTCTAAAAGTCAGTCGCCAACTTTCTGTCATGCTCTGGCGTGACCAATAAACAAAATGCAGGAGGCAGCTGAGAATGACCAGGAAGTGGGGGCCGTAGTTATCTCTAAGTTATCATCAGGACAAGGAGCAGCTGTGGAGAAGGTAGAGAGGGCGAGGTTTTGCTCCCTTTTTCAAAATGTTAGGACATGGGGTGATCCCATGAGAGATTCAGGACAGAGAAAAGGAAGTCCTTCTTATGCACATGCTGAAGAAAGCTTTTTTATTGCTTTTAGCATCCCTCGCTAGCCTCAGCTCCTTCCCACCTTTAGCCTTCCTGACCCCATTTTGGCACTTCTGTGCTACTTCTTTGTACTCTTCTTTTGTAGCCTGGCCTTCCTTCCACTTCCTATATGTATCCTTTTTTATTTTCAGGTCAGCTCTAAGCTTTTTGTGGAGCCACATTGGTTTCTTCTGTTGTCTTCTATCCTTTTTTCCTTGTTGGAATTGTTTGTAATTGTGCCTTTAAAATGTCCTTTTTTAAAAACTCCCACCCATCTTGGACTCCTTTTCTCATTAGGGCCGCTTGACATGGGATGTTACTTAGCATAGTTCTGAGTTTGTTAAAATCAGCTTTCCTAAAATCCAGAGTATGTGTATGGCTACACTCAGCTTTTGCTTCCTTTAAAATCAAGAACTCAAGTAGGACATGGTTACTTTCCCCCGGGGTTCCTGTAACTGCCACTTTATCCACTAAGTCCTCCCTATTGGTCAGTATCAAGTCAAGGATAGCCAATCCTCTAGTTCCTTCCTCTACTTTCTGTAGGAGAAAGTGATCAGCCACACACGTCAGGAATTTCTTGGGGGGGGGCACTTTTGGCAGAATTTCTCTCCCATCAGATATCGGGGTGATTGAAGTCCCCCATCACTACAACATCGCACGGCCAGTAGTCATCAGTGGCCAGTCGTCATGACAGCTATATGCTACCTCCAGTAGAAGGCACTAGGCCTCTCAGTACCAGTTGCTAGGGAACATGAGCAGGAGGCTGCTATTGCAATCATGTCCTGCTTGTGGTCTTGTCTGAGGCATCTGGTTAGTCAATATGAGAATACAACATTGAACTGGCCCAGCCTTTATTTATGTATTTATTGCATTTCTGTACCACCCAATAGCCAGAGCTCTCTGAGCACTTCACAAAAAATGATCCAACTTCAGGGCTCTTCTTACGTCCTTATTATCCCATTGAAGTGACTATAAAAAGCAGCAGACATTCCTAAGAGGGAAGTAGTACATGGAGACACTATTGTGGTAAGAGCACAACCAGTCACGCACTTCTGATGGTGGCCTCGTAGGGATCCCATGAATGGAGATTCTACGAATGGGGATCCTGCAGGGCTATGAATGAGGAGCCCATCTGGTGACTCCCGTTCAAATTGTATAGTACCTCGAGCGATTATGAACATCTACCCCAATCAAACTCCATGGAAGACTTGTTGGCCATAATGGTGTTAATGGATCGAGCATCAGAGTTGAATGTGTGCCATTTCTCAGGGCGCCACACTATTTGCAAGACCGAAAGGCATACAAAGCCCTAAGTGTGGCTGAACCTGATCCAGATTAATCCATGCATCACCATCCCCCAAACAGCACATGCTTTGCACGCAGAAGGTTCGATCCTTAGTATCTCCGGTTGAAAGGATGTGATCGCAGGCGATGGAAAGACCTTTCCCTGAGACCCTGGGGAGACACGGCCAGTTGCGGTAGACAGAAATACGTGGAGAAATTGTCTGAACTGATTTGAGCCAGCTTCCCGTGATGAGCAACGGGGGTCACCACTTCCACTTCTCCTGTTTGGACAGTTGCACTCGCACGGGATCTTGGTCACATAGGGACGGCGAGGGGCACACTCTGACGAAGGGGCAGAACCATCCTTGCCGATGCAATCGAAAGACCACGTTTGAAATCTGGGGTTTGAATTAAATGGATTTGACCAATCAGGACTGCCTCATGTTCCCCAACCAGAGCTCCTTTTGGGGAAGGGCTAAATAATGGGCTAAATAACCTACTTAATGTGATTGTTACCTAAAACCATACACCTGCCAAACACCTCCCAACACCCATAAAAGTGACTCTGGGTGGTACAAGCCAGCTCCAGTTATATCGTTTCTGTTTTAGGTAATAAGGTCATCCTTGCCTTGTTCCAAATCTCCTGTAACTGGTGAGGCCTTGTGCATTTGTTAAATCGTATTTATTGATTTCATTTAAATCCTACCTTTCCTCCAAGGAGCACAAGGCAGTGTGCATGGTTCTCACCTCCCCACACACACCACACTCACACACACACTTTTCCCCAGAGAACAACATTCTGGGGAAGGTTAGGCGGAGAGGTAGTGATGCATGCAAGGTCACACAGTGAGTGGGGATTCCTGAGTGGGAGTCTGAACTTAGATTTTCCCAGCCCTAGTAGTATAACACCATCATGGTTGTAGTATGGACTATAGTATATAGCAGAGTGGGCATCACTGTGGCCTGGACACCTTTCTTGGCACCCACCAAGATGCCCCGCTTATCTATCTATCTATCTATCTATCTATCTATCTATCTATCTATCTATCTATCATCTTCTTCCTGGCAGCAAGGGTCACTTCAAATCAAAGGGAGGATTTCTAACTGCTCCTGTCTCCTTTTCCCAGGAATGCCTCTCACGGGAGAATCAGAGATGTTCTTAGGCAATGCAGGTGTCCGGCGGCTGCAGGCCGATACTTTCCTCTGCAGCACGGCCATTTTGTGGTGGTGCCCAGGACAGTTGCTCAAATTGCCGAATGCACCCACGGGTGCAAGAATGTTGCCTACCACTCATATATAGCAAAACCGCTGCACCACACTGGACAAGAGATTAGCTAATTCAGCTGTTTATAACTTGTTTTGTGTCCTGCTTGGTCGTACGTATGTCTATCAGTATTTATTTAGTTTTATTAAAATATTTCTAACCCATAGTATATCAAAAGATTATAGGCTGGGTCGCAATTAATAAAAACAATTTTAACATAAAATCATAAAACCACTTCAAAAACCCACAATCCATCATAAAATCAGCAACAGTGAGTCAAACCAAGCTTTCACTATGAACCAAAACCTAGCATGAAAAGCCACATCTGGACTGGGTGCCCAAATGAAGCCTGTGTCAGTACCAGCTGGGCCTTTGAGGGGGGAGGCATCCCATAACAAGGGTGCCGCAGTCAAGAAGGCCCTCTCTCAGTTCTCCATGCAACCATCACTCCCAATTGGGTGGTGGAGGGGGCACAGAGTAAGGCCTGCTCAGTAGATCCTATTATTCGGACAAATGTTTTACAGGGAGAGGCTCAGACCTCTCAAATATTGTGGTCCTGATAGGGAATGTTGCCTCAACCTAACTGACTCCATCTTATATTTTCTCAAACCCAGTATTCATATTTCATGCCCCCCCCTTTTCCTCTGTCTCTTCTGGTAAGTCACAGACAGCTTCTGCAGCTTCGGAGCAAAAGGCTGACCGCAGACCACAACCTGACCTAGTTGAACAGCTACACTGACATTTAAGAGCGCACCTGCATGCCAGACCATTGGGTTGCGCGCGCATCATCCTGTTATGTGACGTGACATGCATGTTTCCTGCTTGTTTGAACTGTATAACTAGTTGCTTCACCCATTAGGGGGGGCCAGTCTGTGGAGCTATCCCAGGCTGTCATTGCTAGCAATAAAGGTTTATCTGTTTAAAACTTGAACTTTGGACTGGTCTCCGATTAATTACCGTAACATTTTGGTGCATTGGCCGGGAAACCATCCCTCACGGGGAGACCCGCCCGATAATCGGAGAAGCCTACCAGGGAGATTTCCCCCGCTTCTGCTTGGTTCCCCGCGGCCCCCGGTCGGCCGTGGCCCTCCTTGGGAGCGCGCCTCCAGCCTTTAGCTGGTGCCCATTCAGGTTCTGTGGCAGGTCCGGGGACAGTGCGGAACAAAACCGGACCGAGCGGAAGTTCAGTGCAGATACCCTTCTACCCAGCGCTGGGACATCTGAATCAGGCAAGTATAAGGGGAAACTTCCTGTTCTGTCCTGTATCAGCCGACTCAGTAGAGTCGAAGGAGGGCCTGATCAACCCTCGTAACTGGAAACGCGCGTTCTGTCTGTACTGACCGACTCAGTAGAGTCGAAGGGGGAGCCTGATCATCTCCCCGTAACGGTAAACTGTTTCTGTTTCTCTGAACTGGGAGGTCTGGGAGGACGGGTGTCGTCCTGGATGTTTGATGTGTGAATGACTGTCTGATTTCTATTGCTGACCGTTGGAACTTCCGGCAGCGTAGGCTGACAGCGAAGAGACTGTGTTCCTCTGTGTCAGCCGTCTGGCTCCCCCACTTCCTATAGCCAGACGGTTCCCTGTCAATCTGATTGCCCTTCTGTGTACTGTCTGTCTGGTGAATTATATTGTGATTTAGACAGGAAAGGATGGGGGGAGGTTTTTCAACCCCACTGAATCTTATGATTAAACATTTTAGTGAAGTCTTTGACTTGACCAAGTGTAATGTAAATGATATAGAAGCTAAATGTTATTGAGACTGGCCAGCCCTAGGCCCCCTAGTAGACTGCCCCCCCCAAGGTATTTTACAACCTGGCCATAATAGAGGGGGGGGGGGCCTCAGCCCAGAAGACATCCCATATACAGAGGGATGGCTAAGAGTAGCTAAACATCCCCCTCCGTGAACTGAAGAAAGTTGGCAGAAAATGCAGCCCTCATCCTGATGAATCAAGCCAAGAAAGAGAGAAAGACTAAACCCAAGACAAGCTGCCAGGAGCCCACAGCCCCAGGAAAAATTGCTGACATGATTGAAGGCGTTGTACCCACTGACAACTGAACAGATGACCTACCTCCACCCTACGTGTCCCAGACTGCGCCCCACCGCCACCTCCTGATGTCCCAGACGTCCCTAGGTCCGGACCAGACACCCTGGCTCCCTCTCCAATGTCCCAAGACTCCACTGCCCAGCCGTCAACCGCCACCTCTGCACCTGAATACCCCACTTTTGCCTGATGTGAGAGTTAAGAAACTGACCCGCCTACTAGAACCAACCAATCCCGAAAATTCCTGACCCCGCCACTCCAGCCGCCTCCACCTCGGAAATTTAGCCGCTAACACAGCTGAAACGAAATTTCTCCCTGTCCGTGAGAGTCCCGCCATCGTTCCTGCCGTCACCGACCCTGCCACGAATGCGTCCACGTACCAGACCTACGTCCCCTCTCCTACTGAATTCCCGAACTGAACTGCCTGAATTGAACTGAGCTCTTGAACTCCTGAACTGGAAGAACCACGGACCCTCCTAAGAAGAAGAACCCGAGAAGTTTGTAGACATAATTGAGGATGTAATAACTGCCCATAATCCAACCTGGACTGATATCCAACAACTAATGGGATATCTCCTGACAACTGAACAGAGACTAGAGACCCAGGCTAATCTCGAAAATGCAACCACAGAACGGGGCCAGAGAGAAAGCATCCCCAACCCCAACCAGAGCAACACCGCCTATGCCCCAAGATTAGACACAGAAGGACGCAGACATCAGCGTGATTACCAGCAAGCATTTATTAATGCCATCAAGAAAGGCAGGCGTACAATGATGAACATGCAGAAAATCCATGAGGTTCCAGCCGAACCCAAGCCATCAACTGCGTACCACAGCCCAACAGCAAAAAAAGAACTCAGAGTTTCCTCGGCATGGCCGGCTATTGTCGCATCTGAATCCTGAATTATGCAGCCTTAACACAGCCCCTCTATGAACTCCTGAAAAGTAATCAGTCGGAGTCTTGTCCCCGAATGTGAACTGAAGAAGCCCTCTCAAGCATCTGAGGTTTGAAGACTGCCCTGACTAGCCCTGGCCCTACCAGACATTTCCAAGCCTTTCCACTTGTATGTATGTGAACAAGAAAAAACTGCCGTTGGAATCCTAACTCAGCACACAAGCTCCTGGAACCGCCCTGTTGCTTACCTAAGTAAGAACACCGATCCTGTTAGTCGTGGATAGCCCGGCTGTCTCCGCTGCATCGCCGCTACATGCCTACTCTTGACTGAAGCCATAAAGCTCATATATGGCCAAACCATTGAAGTCACTGCCTCCTACTTAATGAAAGTCCTGCTTGAAATTCATGCTGCTCTGCTGTGTGAAAACCCAAATGTGCATGTGAAGGACTGTGCCACTCTGAACCCTGCCACCTTAATGCCTCTGCCTGAAGCTCCTGTCCACGATTGCCAGGAAATTATAAAAACCGTGTATTCCAGCCGACCTGATCTTAAAGACACTCCAGTTTCTGAGAGCATCGTCCTGTTTACAGATAGAAGCAGTTTTGTCCGAAAATGAAACCACATACTCTGGCTACGCAGTAGTCACTGAAAACGAAATCCTACTAGCACAGACCCTGCCGTCTGGCACGTTCGCCCAGAAAGCAGAAGAAGCAGAACCTTACAGCCACCCTAGAATTGGCAAAAGAGAAAGAAGCCACCATCTATACTGAATCTAAATATGCATACCTGACTCTCCAAGTACCGAGACCGAGGATTCTTGACTGCAGAGAGAAAAAACAGAAATTCAGAAGCTCCTCCAAGCTGTTTGGAAACCAGCAAAAGTAGCTGTTATTCACTGCAGAGTACACACAAGCAAGCCGTCAAAGAAGCTGCAACGAAGAGTTTCCTGTCAGCGTTGGTTACCACCACTTCCTCCCACCAGAGATGTGTTCCTTCTCTCCGCCACGTCATCGAGAAAACCATGTACATTGATGACCTGGCCAGCCTCTGCACAGACGTTTCCAGCTGCAGAAGCTCTGTGCAGAAACCAAGTTGAAGTGGATGCCCATGCTGCCTGTTGCCTTGCTCCATATGCGCTGTACACCAAGAGCCAATAGACTGACCCCTTATGAACTAGTCTACGGAAGACCCCCGCCACTACCCAGTACAGTTGAAACTCTACCACTGCGAGCAGACAGTGTTAGAATTGGAACAGTACACTGAACAAGGTCCAGTTGGCTTAACAACTCCAGTCCATGGGTTCAAGCCCGGGGACCAAGTGTATGTCAAAAGTTATAAAGAAGATCTTTTAGAAAAACTTGGGAAGGGCCCTCTACAGTCTTACTGACTACTCCTACTGCCTTAAAGGTTGAAGGAAACCCCGTCTCGATCCACTGGAGCCGTGTGAAAGCAGCCGCCAGTGCAGATCAATGGACCAAGCAACACCAACTGAAATTGACGCTGAAAAAAACTGCCTACATCACTGGAAGCCTCCCTAGGGTGGGAGCGAAGTGACTGGGGGTGCTGCATCCCTTCCCATCCCGGATAGAGGAAGTGGACACCGCCCGAAGACTCCTGAAAGACTCTTAGTATTAACACTCCTATTAATCCTTGTCCCTGCCTCAAGTGATGTCACTCCCTGTCAGTCATGTATTAAAACTGTTAAATTCAGAATAGGCTCCAGTGTAAGGGTAAGGTGCAACCATGCACTTTCCAGAACATCACTTACTCCGCTTGCATACAAGACAGTGCCATTACCTGTTTCAACCCGAAAGAAGCCCCTGCCCAGTGGAGTCTCGAGGTCAGAGACTCTAATGGACAGAGGACAGTACTACAATGAGTGTCCCTATTAAAATTGTGTATGGTAGGCCACGTGAGAAAAAAAGAACACAAGGGATTGTATTAGATCTGCAGGCAGTATGCTTATTCTGAACTCCCTGAGCCCTGGGCAGGCACTTGCACCCTAGGAGAGATTCGCCCCTCCTTCTTTCTGGTTTCCCTATCAGAAGGTGTGCGTCTGGGCCACCCAGCGTACAACAAACGCAGTATATCCCCAAATGTCAAAATTGGGGACTGGAAAGATGATAAGTGGCCCCCTGAGAGGATTGTTCAGTGTTATGGCCCAGCCACCTGGGCACAAGATAGAATGTCGGGGTACAGAACCCCCATTTATATGCTTAACAGAATCATACGGTTGCAAGCAGTTCTAGAACTAATAACCAATGAAATTGCAAGAGTACTGAATGTCCTATCCAAAACCCAGACCCAACTGCGAAATGCTGTGTATCAGAACCGCTTGGCTCTTAATTACTTGCTTGCTACTGAAGGCGGTATGTGTGAAAAATTTAATCTCACTAATTGTTGTTTGCATATTGATGATAATAGAAAAGTTATTGAAGATCACCAGTAAAATGATTAAGCTTGTTCATGTTCCCATGCAAACCTGGAAAAGATTTGAATAGGCAGAAAGACTGGGATCCTGGTTCACATAGATGAGAAGATTAAAAGGGATAATAGCGATGGTTATTGTAGAACTCTTGGTTTGTATTCTCCTGCCTTGTTTAATGCCTCTGTTGTTGCAGAGTTTCCGTGGAATGATGGAACAGATAGCAGACCGGCGCACGGCTGTCCACTTAATGGCTTTACGTGATTACCACCCTGTACCAATGGCAGACGAAGATAGTGAAACTCCTTAGTAATTGAACATAGGAGTTTCAAAGGGGGGAATGATAGGGAATGTTGCCTCAACCTAACTGACTCCATCTTATATTTTCTCAAACCCAGTATTCATATTTCATGCCCCCCCCTTTTTCCTCTGTCTCTTCTGGTAAGTCACAGACAGCTTCTGCAGCTTCGGAGCAAAAGGCTGACCGCAGACCACAACCTGACCTAGTTGAACAGCTACACTGACATTTAAGAGCGCACCTGCATGCCAGACCATTGGGTTGCGCGCGCATCATCCTGTTATGTGACGTGACATGCATGTTTCCTGCTTGTTTGAACTGTATAACTAGTTGCTTCACCCATTAGGGGGGGCCAGTCTGTGGAGCTATCCCAGGCTGTCATTGCTAGCAATAAAGGTTTATCTGTTTAAAACTTGAACTTTGGACTGGTCTCCGATTAATTACCGTAACAGTCCCAAGCCATTTAGGGTTTTAAATGTCATCACAAATCCCTTGAACTCAGGCCAGAAGCATACTTGAGCCAAGGCGGTTCCTTTCAAAACGATGTGATATGATTTCGGTGTGACATTTCAGCTTTGCTCCCATTGCCAGGTGGCAACGATTTGGATCGATGGGATGGGTAGCTAGCTCCAGCAGGCCTTTTCCTGGAGGGAAGAAACACTTGGGCCTGCCCAGGGGATCAGATCTCTTCCTCCTGCCCAATGGCCCACAGGGCCTTGACTCTAAGGCAGAGACAGGAGGAAGGAAGCATCCAAAGAGACAGACGAAAAAATAAAAATCAGTTGGAAGATGAGAAAAGCAGGGTTCAGACATTACATGAAACAAGGGTGCAATCTGCCTACAATGAACTGCAAAGTGTTGTATGTAAAGAAAGTGCAATTGGTTCAAAATACAGCCACTAGAGGGCTTTGCAGGACTAGGGTCCCCTCGACAAGATTTCGGTTTGATGCCCGGTCACCCGATTATGCGCATATACGGAGAAGCGCATTTACTCCTAATACCTATTCATGAGAGGCGGTGAAGCGCATTACGGGCTATATGAAACGCCCTTTAAAGTTGTTTACATGCGGAGAATCGCACGTTTACATGGCCATAAGGCACTTTCACTCTCGAGGCAAACTAAAACTCGCTATTTAACGCGCATTTGAAAATGCGAATAATCGGAGATAAAAAGCGCATCGACCCCCGATTTGCGCTCCACTCTTGTAGAAGTAAAATTTGTAATGCGCCTTGAAAGAACTTTAAAACGCTCTTGTAGAGGCACCCTAGGTTCAATGGACCATCTCTCACCAGGTCTTTAGATAGCTTTGCTGGCTAATGGTTCTTCTGAGACTCCAGCCCCATGCTGGTTGGAACCTGTGGGGCTGGAGTCTTGGAAGAACCCCTGGGGAAATGACAGGAGGGGGAAGACTTACGCCTCTCTTCCTGAAGCGAGTCCTTTTCTGAAATGAGGAAGCGGGTGGAAGGATGTGTAGAAGGATTTGCCCATAAGGGCTTGGGGCGAACCCCTCCAACTTTGAGGCTTGGCGATGACGGTGAGTAGCTTAGGTGAACTAATCACTTGGTACTGCTGGATGCCACAGCCTTTGCAGAAGGCATGACATATTTGGGGAGGGGTCATTTTCCAAATAAGTGTCCTCAAATCTGGTTCCAAGAGTTGTTTCTGCTGCACGATTTTCTGCAGCAAGTGGCCTCATAATTGCTGTTGGAAGACAAAGCCGTGAACTCTACTGGGTTCTGGATTGCAACTTCACACACACAATAATAATAATAATAACAACAACAACAACAACAACAACAACAACAACAACAACAACAACACCACACTATTTAAGTCTGTATTGCATTAGCGTCTCTGCTTGCCTGCCTCCGCCGCAGCCTTCCGGATGAGTTCTTCATGCATTTCATTTACCAAACATAATTATTTCAAGAGCTGATTGTGAGGTTATCCATCACACCATTAATGCTGTACTGTTCCCTAATGCATGCTCAGAACAGGCACGCTTCGCTCCTGTCGTCACTCGGAGTAACCATTTCCTAATTCTAAATGCCCATTTTCTCATTCGGAAAGGTTTCCCAAAGTGTTTTGTTTCTTCTTAATGATTTCAGATTGTGTTCGGAGTGGTTGTCCCCAAATGGATCTCATACACAAAGGGTGTTCTGGGGCCATGTAGAGATTTCAAGCACACACCATAAATAATCCATCCACCTGACACAATAATGTATAGCAGGATTGAAGCCAAACGCTGAACCAGTGCAAACCAAGCTGTACACACAAACCAAGAAACTAGTGAGCTGGGACTTCTTCACGTGCCACAAGTCTCACCACCATGTGATCACAAAAACCAGAAGAGTAAATGAGCTGCACCATGGTTCCCGCTCACAGTTTTCAAACCACCATTCATGTGCTCTGCCCCCACCCCTAGGGTGACCAGATAAAATCCAGGTCAGGGCTCATGTAACTTTAACAGTTGTAGAGAAAAGGGAATTTCAGCCAGTGTCATTTGTATGCAATTCGTTCCTGGTGAAATTCCCTCTTCATCACTACAGTTAAAGTTGCAGGCACCATACTAGAGTGACCATATACAAAAGAAGGCAGGGCCCCTGCAACTTTAACTGTTGTGATGAAGAGGGAATTTCACCAGGAACTAATTGCATACAAATGACACTGGCTGAAATTCCCTTTTCTCTACAACTGTTAAAGCTACATGAGCCCTGACCTGGATTTTATCTGGTCACCCTACTTATAGGCCCCTTCCAACCATTGGTACAAAGGGAAGTGGGGCCTCCCGAAAGGAACCTGGGATGAGATGAAACACCCGCTCCTTTTTAAAAAAAATGGAAGAGGTCAACAAAGTTCCTCTCCCATTCTGGAAACCTGGCTCGTTTCCAGGGTTGTTGTAGGAAGCAGTAACTTCCTATTGGGCCGGTGGTGTAACCTGCCAGTGCGGAACAGGTCTTCTCCACATGCGTGATTTATTGCACGCTCACAATTGGTCACTCATGGAGGTTTGCAGGTCCTTTTCATGATGCCGATGCCTCTCCTGCCATTTTCAAGCGGGAATCTACCATTTGATAAACCCCCCAAAATGCAGTCAGAAATGGAAAGTGCACTATTAAGCATCGCCATCTGTTGGCGGTGAAATTTAAACATTTGGGAAGGAACTGGCCTACACAAGGGGGTCACGTTTATTAGGGCTGTACACGGATCCAGATCATGATCCTGAATCCGAAGCGGATCGGGGTGATCCAGAGATCCTGGATCTGGATTCGAATCTGATCGGGGGAGGTTTGGATCATTCCAGACCAGATCGGATCGTTCCGGATCAATCTGGATCGATCTGGAAATCCAGGGCCCATTGCCCTTCCAGGTCCTTGGGTGCCAGCTGTGCAGCCGGCACCCAGGGATGCCAGGCCGGCGGTGAGTCCATTGGACTCACTGCCCTCCCCTCACTCTCCCTGCTTACCTGTTGCCTCCTTGTTGCCACTGCTGTCTGCTGCTGCCGCGGTTTCCTCTCTACTGAGAACCAGGCCTCACGGCCTGATTCTCAGTAGAGCGACGTCGCTCTGGGTGATAACCTGACTGGATTGGGGGGGCTGTGCACAGCCCTAATGTTTATTATGCCAATCTTTAAACCTGCAAAGACTCTGGAAGTCAAAGCCCCAGTAAGGTGGCAGGATTTTTGCTACATGTGGGCAAACCCCTCATTCAGCGGAGGGGCCAGGACAGAATTTACTGGCCTTTTTAAATGGTTTTTTAATAGAGCTGTGTACAAATGGCCTCTCAAAATTTTCCACCCTGTTTGTGAGCAGAGAAGTTGGGGGGGGGGGGGACAATTCCACCAAGTTTCTCCAGGGAGAGGAGAAATTTTCCAATGGATTTTCACAGGTAGGGCTCACCATGGGTAGGGGCTGTGGAACAGCTTCCTTCCATTTCCTAACGGTGTTTGTTTGTTTGTTTGTTTGTTGTGCTGCTACTGCAGGTGGCAACAGGATCAACTGTGTCAGCAGCCAGTCCCCATGGTGCATGGTTGCAGGGGCCCTGCCTTCTTTTGTATATGGTCACTCTAGGATGGTGCCTGCACCTTTAACTATTGTGATGAAGAGGAAATATCACCAGGAACTAATTGCATACAAATGACACTGGCTGAAATTCCCTTTTCTCTGCAACTGTTAAAGTGACATGAGCCCTGACCTGGATTTTATCTGGTCACCCTAGGTAAAGCACAAGTACCCTGCCCGTCAGAATTTCTCCAACATTTTCTTCTGCTTTTAAGTTCTTTTCAAAAGCATTTTGTTCTATCAGATTGAAGGGCAATAGTCAAAATAAATGTGGAAGAAATTTTGGGTGCAACAGTAGGTTTTGATCTACTATACTCCACGATGGCGGTTTTCATGGAAAGATGAGATAATACTACAAATAAATAAATACATGAAAGTTGTGAAATCTGCAGGGGGGAAACACCTGTCACGGAAGACCCCCACCCCTCCAAAGCAGATTCTTTTAAATGTAAATGCTCAGCCCAGAGCCACACTGTGAGGGAAGCAAAATGCTTTGGAGGTCTGAAGAGAGATGAAGGGGAGGCCTTGGCTTAAGCTTTGATATTACCAGCAAGAATGGAATTGTTGTAGCACACTGATGGTTTTGCCAAATATACGTGGAGCCCTTGATGCATTTGCCAGATTTTCCAGCTGCCTCCTTCTGAAGCCTATCTGCTGGGACTTTTACACACACACACCAGATTTGTGAGTAAGCTTTGCCATACACAACATGTTTCCTCACGGAAGCAGGTGGGTGATCGATTCAAGAGCCAGCAGTCCTCAGAATTACAAAGCAGGGTTGTGCTATGACGTTCCCCTCCCCTTTGAATGGTCCTGCTCTCAGTTGCTCTCCCATGGCTGAGACAGATGATGAAGGGTCATCCAACAATGAGTGAAAGCACCAGATGGCATCAATTTCATCGCTTGAGTGTTTTGTTTGTAGGAAACCTTCGCTTGGACCTCTTGTGTCTCTCTGGCCAGCAGCACTACACTAAATCTGTTGACTGCAGCCAAGTTATTTCTGGATTTTAAAAAATGGACCACGGAAGAAGATCTCCTGTTAGGCAAGAACTCCAATGACAGGACCAGGTCACTCGGCCGAGAACTGACCTAGGAAGTTGTCTCCCGCTGCTCTGTAAATCACCATCCATTTTGGGAGGTACATCAGAAATGAATGGTGATTCTGTAGAGCCAGTTCATGTCTTGGGTTATGATCCGATGGAGAGGTTTTCCCCTCAGCAATTTCCAATGTGGGCAGGACAGGAAATGGCAATGGCCAGAACAAAAGAAAGCAAATTCCTCCAGCTCCTGTATCTCCCTGGCTCCACTGTGTGAATGAAGGTGATAGTGGGAGCCTGCATAAATGGGCCTTGCAGATCTTTTGCAATGGTGGCTCCCAAACACTCGGAGGCCTATAAACCTGGGGGCATATCAATATTAATAATAAAAAATATGAAATATTGAAATTAACATATGAAGCTGCCTTAGGTGTAGCCTTTCTAGCAGTACTGGAGTGCACTGACAACTGTTGGGTCCCATTGACACATACCAGACACCACTTTCATACCACTATATCCTGCTTGGTGTGGGCTCCTGCCTTTTATATACCGCTTTCATACTGCTATATCCTGCTTGGTGTAGACTTGGCCCAGGTCAGACGGTTTGTCTCTCTAGCCGCATATGGGCCTAGGCTGCCAACAGCAGCTCTCCCTGCCTTCAAACAGAAATGGCTCTTTCCCATCACCTGCTGCCCAATTCTCCTCCTCCTCCTCCTCCTCCTCCTCCTCCTCCTCCTTCTTCTCTTCGATCTAAGAAGCTTACAATCTAAGATGATTTGACACACAAGGGAAGAGGGATGGGTAGGGAAGAGGGGGGAAATGAAGTCATTTTTCAGCAGGACCGGTGGATTCGCCCCGCCCCGCCTCCCATCTCCCTCTGTTGCAGGCTGTTGGAATGGCTGCTAGTGGGGCTCCTCCCTTTCTAATAGGATGGCAAAATGCTGCAAACTTACCAATACCACAGGGTCAAAGGGGGAACACTGCAGCATGCCATGTGGGTTTTCTTAAGTGATGAAATATGCGAGCGAACAAGATTTCTCGCCTAACCTTAGAGATTAAAAAGATGATGGATATTGTGCTGTAATTGGTCTTATTTCTATCCGCACTGCTTTTATGAATAATATTAATTTGCTTGCAATCATAGGCAGATGGTGGCAGGAAAATGAAGATTAAGGAAAAGCTCCAGAAAATGGGTGTTTAGAATTCTCCAGTTGTCGGTGCAATATTCAATGTAGGCTTCAAGTTACGGAGGTGTTTTGTGTGCATGTCTGTATTTTTTTTAAAAAAAGAAAACCTATAAATAAAAGGAAATAGGAATTGCAAAGGCAAAATGGTGAAGTTTCATTGGGTTGACAGCGAAATAATTATGGCATTGTAGCACAAAATTCAATCAAGGAGGAGAGTGTATTTGCATTATTAAACTAAGATGAAACCCAAGGTAATTCAATTTATTTTTAACTCCTTCAATTAAGTTGCATGAACACCATTCTTTCTGCAAAAATGAGCATGGTGCTGATGATTATGAGCCGTGCACACCACGGATGATGACTAATCTAGTCCTGACTCAAAACAGCCAGTCTGGCAGCAGCGCATGTCTTCGGCTTTTGGGCTTCCTGCTTTTTCAAGCAACCCCTAAATTGAGAGGAAGGGCGTGATGTGGGCTCGTCGAGGCTGGAGACACATGGGCTCTGATCCAGCTGCCATGACATGCAAGCGGCAGTGGCAGTTCAGTTCTCAATCGCTGGCGGCCATCGCCACCTTCCTGCCAGGCTACACATGGTTGCTTTAGTTTCCCATGCACATTTACAGAAGGAATCTTTGGTGCAATCTATAAGTGCAGATATAAGACATATGTTTTTAGCCCATTCTTCCTCCAAAGATCCTAGGATGTGTAAAATGGGACTGGGAGGACTATGAGTAGCCTCTTGCCCAGGAGGCCCACAAAAGTCTGGAGATCAGTGTGTGCAACACGGAGGGTTCTCATGCACACGGGTTGCTCTGTGAACATCAGAACATAAAAAAGTGCCATGCTGGATCAGAACCAGGGTCCATCTAGTCCAGCACTCTTTCACATGGTGGCCAACCAGCTGTTAACCAGGGACCCACAAGCAGGATACGGGTGCAACAGCACCCTCCATGTTCCCCAGCAACTGGCGTATATAGGCTTGCTTCCTCAGATACCGGAGTTAGCATATAGACATCAGGGCTAGTAGCCATTGATAGTCTTCTCTTCCAAGAATTTATCCAAGCCCCTTTTAAAGCCATCCAAATCGGTGGCCATCACTACATCTTGTAGTAGCAAATTCCATAGTTTAACTATGTTAGGGTGACCAGATTTTGGAAAGCAAAATCCCGGTCCAAAATGGCCACTTCACCAAAGCAGACCCCCCCAACATAAAATTAAAAAAAATTAAAAGGCCGCCCACCATGAGACCAACAAGCAAACACCCCCACCCCCCCACCCGAAACAACCCCCCCCCACCAAGCCACCCCCCCCAAAAAACCCAGCCCGGACCTACCGGTTCCTCTGCCACCACCGCCGATCTCCTCCACTGCCCCGTGACCCCCTGCAGCCCCCTCTCCCTTCTTGTCCTGCTCCTGGGCTCCCTGGAGGGGCCTGAGGAACAGCAGCAGCAGCAGCAGCAGCAGCAGCAGGAGGAGGAGGAGGAGGAGGAGGAGGAAGAGCCTGCTTTAAAATGCCTGCACTGCTCCCCGGCCTCAGCAGGAAACAAGTGCTCAGCGTTAGGGAGCGTCAACAAATTCCTTGTTTAGTGGCTAAAGCAGTTAGCCACCCGACGAGGAATTTGTTGATGCTCCCTAACGCTGAGCACTTGTTTCTTGCTGAGGCCGGTAAACGGGGAGCAGGCAGGCATTTTAGGGTGGGAGGAGAGCTGACCCTTTCCCCGGTTTGTCCCCGCCGCCCCCCTGTCAGCCCGGATCGCCCCAGTTTTCCCAGTTAGGACCGGGAAACCCAGGGCAATCTCGTCACCCTGATATGTGTAGGCTGACCAGATAAAATCCAGGTCAGAGCTCATGTAACTTTAACAGTTGTAGAGAAAAGGGAATTTCAGCCAGTGTCATTTGTATGCAATTAGTTCCTGGTGAAATTCCCTCTTCATCACAACAGTTAAAGTTGCAGGCACTATACTAGAGTGACCATATACAAAAGAAGGCAGGGCCCCTGCAACTTTAAGTGTTGTGATGAAGAGGGAATTTCATCAGGAACTAATTGCATACAAATCACACTGGCTGAAATTCTCTTTTCTCTACAACTGTTAAAGTTACATGAGCCCTAACCTGGATTTTATCTGGTCACCCTAACTATGTGCTGTGTGAAGAAGTCCCTCCTTTTATGTGTCCTGAATCTCCCACCAATCAGCTTCATGGGATGATCCCATTTTCTAGTATCATGGGAGATGGAGAAAAATGCCTCCCTCTCCACGTTCTCCACACCATGCATAATTTTGTACAGCTCTATCAGATCTTCCCTGAGCCTCCTTAATTCCAAGCTAAACAGTCCCAGCTGTTGGAACCTTCCCTCATAGGGGAGATGCTCCAACCCCTTGTACATTTTAATTACCTTTTTCTGCATTTCCCAGCTCCACGATATCTCTTTTAGGTGTGGTGACCATGCTGTCTGGGAATGATGGGAGCAGTAGTCCAACAGATCTGAAGGGCAACACATTGGGGAAGGCTGCTCTAGAAGCTCCGGAGAGGGTGATCAGAAGCTTGAAGACTAACGATGCTGAGAACTTGTACTAAGGTCATTTTAAGCAGGGATCTCCAAAGGCAGAAAGAGGTTCAAGATCTGGAAAGCAATGAATCAGGGCCAGTGACCAGAAAACAGGGGCTACCCTTGGCAAATAGGAATAGTTGGAGTACATGCCATTATCTGGCAGGATTTTTCCCTATGTATGCTATTCGTCAGTCAACAGAAGAAGAAAATGTTGTTTTTAGCCTATTTTGTTCGCCAGGCCACTGCGGAGAGAAGCGAGGCTCTCGGTCTGCAATAACCATTTGTTAGGCCCGCTTGCTCACAATATGTGCTTGAGGGAAAACTCTTCCTCTGATTGCCGTCTGCAGCCTTCCTCTAATTGCACACGGAAGGGCCTTTTGGAAAATCGAACCGGGCACATTTGGAGAACTCAATTCTCTTTGCATTCCCTTTAGTTGCATTAAGCAAGACTAATGTGGGGCTAAGGGTCTCTAGCAGCCCAATTAAACCATTACGGCTTTCAGTAACTCTGCAATATCAGCTTCAGAAGCATGAGAGAATGGCTTAACTGGGACAGGACAGGAATTCTCACATTTCCAATGCAGGGTAGTTAGCAGAGAGATGTATTGTTGCTTTATATCCCCTCTCTCTCTCTCTCTCTCTCTCTCTCTCTTTCTTTCTCATTCTGGTTTATTCATTTATTGTTGGGTGGGTGGGTGTATTTAAAGAAATTCTAGGGAATGTGCCACCTTCACCATCTTATCCTCTCCACCAGTTCAGAAATAGGTTAATTATTAAGAAAGTATCAATCAATCAATCATTTTATTGTATTTGACTAATAGCCATTGCAAAAATAAAAGAGAACAGCTTGATAGACCATATGCAGTAACAGCAAACACCATGCAATAACAGAAATCGAATGAATGAATCGCCTGCACAGTCCACGGCAATAGCATTCAGAGTGATTGTGCAGATATGTTTGGCGGCTTTAGCAAACAAAGCTGTTTTGTGTGTAACATGAGGGTCGCAATCTGACAATAACCAGCACATTTTCCCATAGGAACTTTCCCCCTGGAAGGATGCCAGAATCTGCCCCAGGAATCTCTCCCTGGGATTTTTATATAGGTGACAATACAGTCGATAGTGTGAGATATCTTCTACCTCTCCCATACCACAGATACAGAACCGGACGTTTCTTGGAACATGTTTGTATCTGCCATCCAAGAATGCTGTGGGCAAATTCTGGAAGCGTAATTCTGTAAATGAGGTTCTCAAAGAAGCAAAAGTGAGGGTTTGTAGATATTGAGTTCTCTCATGACCCATTTTAAACAGGTAGCACCACTGAGAAAAGTTTGAAGCTTTGATTAGATTTAAATCCTGACTGCTATCTATTCCATATATGCAGTCTCTCGATTTGTTTCTGGCTCCCGATGTGGTGAACATATCTGGTAGAAGGTTTTTGGAAGTTAGCAACTCTTGGCATGATTTAGCTCAGCCGCCCTTCTTCATTTGTTCTCTCAAGCAAAGTTTGGGGAGGCGGGTCTTCTGGCATATCCAGGACCCTCTTAGGATACACAAGGGCTGCCTTCCAAGCCCTTGCTTCTACAGATACTACACCTGTCTCTGCTCTGACGAAGGGAGCTGGGGTCCCTGGAGGCACTGCCAGCAGTGATCTCAGAAACTTATTTTGACAAACCTCCAACTCCTTCAAAGTCTTATGCCTTACCCCCAAACTCTCAATCCCATATTGGATTTGAGCAACTGCTTTTGCAAGAAAAACCTTCTGTGCTGGACCCACCAACCTGCCTCCCCTGGAGTAGAAGAAGTTCAGGACAGCTCGAGTTGTCTTCTGTGCTGTTATTTTAATGTTCTGGAGCTGAATCTTCCAAGAACTTGTCTTATCAAAGTATACACCCAGATATTTGAAGGAGGAAATCTGATCTATCTTATTTCCACATAGCTTCCAATTGTATCTGGAAATTATGTCGGGGGTTTTCAAGCCAGTTATAGTTTGGACATAAATATACATGATTCAAATAAGAGTTCAAACAATTTTTTCAAACCTGGGGAATGGCAAACGGCATAGGAAAACATGGAGAAAAGTCAATTTACTTTCCCCAAAGCCCAGCATCGCTTCCAGCAACTTCCTGACTAGATGGGTCGGACTCATATTCCCCCCCCCCTCTTTCTATCTTATCATGGAATATTGCTGGGTGACAGAACAAGTTAGAAGATCAAGAGTTTAGTAAATTTATTTTGTCTTACGACATACTCTGTGGTGACTCCAATGCTAATGTTGGCTCAGGACCTAATGAAAATGGAACTATTTTTGGCCTGGACTGTAGTGATGTCTTTCCATATGATTGCTTTTCACATGACAAAATAGCT
Organism: Anniella stebbinsi; assembly: GCA_029215795.1. Lineage (NCBI taxonomy): Eukaryota > Metazoa > Chordata > Lepidosauria > Squamata > Anniellidae > Anniella > Anniella stebbinsi. Next base: position 371,844,035 of record JARDYH010000001.1, read on the forward strand.
AAGGCAGGAGAAGAAGGCAGGAGACTAATTGAGCTAATGTCCTGCTTCCAGTTGATATGCCTTCATGGCAGCTCACAGGGTAAGTCTAATGGGTACTTTACATTTCTTAACAGTAGGTCAGGTAGTGTTATTGATTACATCTTCTGCTCAGCAAATTTAATGTCTTATAAGGCAAGCTATAACATTATAGACTGACCAGACTGTGATCACTTACCTATACTGTGGTCCATCCTTATTCAAGCTCCCCAATTGTGCCCCCTACCCATGGACACAACTGAGGGAAGAATTATAAGTGGGAAACGGTTAAGATGGTCTTTTTCTTAACCAGTCAGTCCAGGATCATTTTAATAGCCCTTATCTTTTGAGAATATGCCAAAGCAGTGTTGAAGGACATTAAGAAAGTAAATATTTGAATAATCTCGTGTGGATTCTGCTATTGATTGTTACTTTAAAAAGTATAGTCTGCTTTTCAGTTCATCCATTTTATAAAAATGGAGAGCAACTCAAAAAAACCTCTTAATAATAATAATAATAATAATAATAATAATAATAATAAGCAGGACTTGAATAGCACTTTCAAGTGTTCAAATTGCTTCACATGCATTGCCTTGTTGCCATTATTACAATAACCCTGCAAGGCAGATCTGTGTGATAATCCCCATATTGCAGGTGGCAGTTTGGGCTAAGAGAATAGGGGCTTGCTTTAGACCACCCAGTGAGATGATGGCAGAGGTGGTTCAAACTGGGGGCTTCCTGATGTCATACCAGATCTAAAACCCTGATCTAAAATACTGAAAACATAACCATAATAAATCAAGTAATCCATCTTGTCCAGCAGGCAAGGTAAAAACATGTGATGCCAATCCAACTCACAGCATCCTTCAAGAGTTGCCTAAAAAGGGAGGGAGTTTGTTTTGGCTGCTTACCTAAACCAGCCCAGCACCCATGCCTAGTAGACCCAGTTAGTTATGGAATTCTTTACCATGCGACCATGACTGGAAATGTTCTTCAGCTGTTGAGGATAATCTGGTAATATTGGCACCTGCAATGTGCCTCTGGTTAGCCTCATTGCTAATCTTCAAACCAGGAGAGAAGGTGCTGCATTCAAGATATAGGCTGGATTCAATCAGCAAAGAGCTCAATAGGTAAGAACCAATACTTTTATTTTGTCCCAGAAAGAGGTTGATAATAAATGTTTATTGCTAGCAATATTGTCCTTGTTGGACTGGGATGCACACCCAGTGGCTCACACCAGCACCTAATAATCTCGCTCCTGGATTCTGGATTAGCTGTGGTTTCAAAGCCCATGTCTGAAAGGTACAGTGGCCCTTTTAAATTCCACACAACATCACTTGAGGGATGGGACTGTGTGGTACCTTGGAGAAAAGAAGTGAGCTTCAGCTATTGCTGAACCCTTACTGTCCCTGGGAGCTGGCCCAGGTCCTGATTCTATCCAGCTCCCAGAAACGGACTTCCAGGCTTTTGGAGCCTGGCACCCTGTCCCTTGTAATTAATCATTTTCTCATCCCAATTCTGCATCTCCAGCCATCAGTTGTCTCTGGGGCTATTTATATTTCAAGATTCTGCACATATGGAATTGAAAGCTGAGTTGAGTACCTGGAGGGCTTTAAATTCACATGAAGCTAAGGTGACTATGCAGCAAGGCAGGAGTTCAGACAAAGGAATATTTCATCTCTACAGTGAAAGCACTTTCTCGGGAGTAGCCCATCAGCGTCTAAAGCTTAGGCTATTTTCACAAGGGATGGTTTGTGTATTGATAAACTTCTTGTGAACCAGCCTAGTATCTGTTTATAGGAATGGGGAAATCCTGGCCACACAAATTAAGAAGCCATATGTATTAGGAGTATTATAAATAAGGAGTGTCTTATATAAGAATATGGTAGCGTAAGGCTTATTGCTAGAGATCTACCAGCCCGATTTGTCTCATTTTTGTTTTTAACTGAAGATTGAGCATTGCAGATGTGCAGAAAATTTTGAAACTTGGAAAAATAGCAATGGGTTTTCTCTGTGCCAAACAGGCAGGGTAGCCCCTCCACCAATGGGATGATGGACAGCTGTGCTCAGCCAATCAGTGTGGCATGAAGGTGGGCCCCAGGCACAGCCACAGTTAGGCTGTCTGTGCCAGTGGGTGAGGGGATGGAGGTAGCCAATCTGGGGGTGTGAGGGAGGGGAGGGGCCATGCTGTGCGTGAGCCATAGTTGCCTTCTTCAGGCAGCCAGGATTTATGTGTCCTTATCAACACTGCTTTAGGAATGGTCTCTGTGCTTATTTTGCATCTAACTATTTGGCTTCCTCTGCCTGGTAAGCAATATTCTCCTGCTGCTGCCTTGTGACCCCATATTGCACCCAGGACTCTCTGATGCATCCAGAGCTGTTCATTAGCCCTGTCACTGCACTTACTGGTTGTTTAAAAAACAAATTAACCCTTAGCTGGACCTTTATTTGGAGCAATGCCCCAGCTGCCGCTATCCCGAAGACTGATACAGTCTGTATTTGTTTGAATAGCATTTCATTCTGACTCCATTGCTTACAGTCCCCCCCCCCCTGCAACCAGATGCATATCAACCTGCCAAGTTAAGATATCCTTTCATGTATCTGATGAAGCGGACTTTAGTCAATCAAAGTTTATGCCGTAATAAATTCTGCCTTATCAGTCTCTGTAATTTCTAGGGACGGTCACTCAATTGAACAGTTGACCATTTCCCAAGTGACATGATCCATTTTTATACATTGAAACAATGTGTCAACACATACACACACACACACACACACACACACACACATCTATCTATATAGATAAATATATCTTAGCTTTGCCTGAACTAGCTGCGTTAAGGGTGACTGCTTTCGCTATCCCAAGCCACACCGCTTCAAATATATTACTCATTGCATCACATTGTCAACCTTTTTCTCCCTCAATTAAATTGCACATTTAAAAATGTTTTCTTCCAGGCAATTAAGGCACTGAAGTGGCAAACGCAAACAGCATCCACAGAAGCCTGCTGGGAGGGGAGGGTCTCCTGTGATTTCCCATTACGCCGTTGCTCTTCAAGCGAAAATCATTCCCGTACTTTAGTTCACAAGTGTTTCCTGAGCACCTGACAATTTGCAATAACTCATCCTGCGGGCAGGGGGTGGGGGGGTGGGGGGTGGAATAGAGCCTTATGCATGAAGGTTATTTCTCACTTGTCACAAATGTTATGTTGCAAAAGCTTTTGTAAATGCAGGTCGGTGACATCCCCGTGCAAATCAGTTCATGGCTTCATCCTCTCCCTCCCCCATTTTAATTACACTTACAAAGAGCCACGCTTCAATATGCCCAAACAAAAACGGCAAGCCCAGGATTGCTTTTCATCTTGAGGCAAATTAATTAAATAATTGCATATCTGCCTGTCCATTGACCTTGATGTTTATCCTGACTGTCCAAGGGTAATAATTTCTGATATGAATTTTTCAGAGTAATGGCATGTTCTCTTGGCAAAGTGTGCACACATCTGCAGCCTCAGCTTCCCCATTTTGTACAATGGGAATGTCAGCGACCTACCCTACAGGGAGGCTGCGACCACAAGCCCAATAATGACAGCAATGCACTTTACAAAGTAAAATATTATATAAATGAGAAGTAATCAAGTTTCGACTTCCTTTCCTCACCCCAGTAATCACCATCCCACCCAATATAGACCTGCTACAATTTTCCACTTTGATTTTTTTTATTATTTTAACATATATATATATATATATATATATATATATATAAATTAACCTGCTAGAATGCACAATTAAAATCATTCATAACCCTCTCCTGAGCAAAATCCAAAGTGAGGGAAGAATTCAGTTCCCCCCCCACACACACACACACACACCTCTGAATCCATGTAGAGCTGTGCTTGCATAATGCTGCATGCCAAGAAGAAGGACTAGATCAGGCCCTGAGCTGGAAACATTTCATAAGGATCATATCATAGTGCTAACTGAAATGCACAATACTCAGCTTCTGAAAATGCACACAAAAGAAAACACGAACCAGTCACACAACACAGAGCGCAAAAGAACAGGATTCTACAGAGCCAAATGAAGAAAACCTGTAATCCTATTACTGCATGGCAAGAGAGTGAAAGAGGTTGAGCCCTCTAATACACAAAGAGCTTCTGGGAACTTTAATAAATGTTCAACACTGACCCAAACCAAAGGGCTGTGCTAGAATTAAACCCACCATCCATGTGAGATCTTCTCTCTGTGTTAAGCTATTTGAAAATGGAGCATAGCTCTTGCAAATGGTTTGCCTGTGATGTTCACAGTCAGTTTTAAACTGTGTGCCCTCAGACCAGCAGTATATAAATGGCCCCTCTGTACTATCTTGTGATATGGAAGCTTAATCCAGACCAGTCAGAGGTGCCCCTAGATAACTGAGCTGCTATTTTGGGAATAGAAGTTCAGCCTTCCTTGGTTGATGCAGCTCAAATTCACATCCACTATCTGCAAGAAGTCCTATTTGCCCCTTTAAACCTGGATGTCCACATGGAAGTCCCAGTCAGGAATGCCTTTGCTCAACTAAGGTGGCAAGGCCAGCTGTGCCCATTCCCAGAGAAGCCAGACCTGGCCATGGGAACACCTGTCTTTGTTACACCTGGATTACTGGAATGAGCTTTACCTTTGAACAAGGTCTGCAAGTTTCAGCTGGTCCAGAATGTGGTGCCCAGACTATGGATTTGAACCAGTTATTGGAAGCATGAGACTCCTCTATTTCATCAGTTTCAATGGCTTCCCGACTATCTCTGGGCCCAATTCAAAGAGGTAAGAAGAACATAGGATGAGGTAAGAACGTCTGAAGAGGCCTGCCAGATCAGACCGAGGGTCTATCTAGTCCAACATTCTGTTTATACAGTGGCCGACCAGCTGTTGACCAGGAACCCACGAGCAGGACATGATGCAACAGCCCCCTCCCACCCACGTTCCTCAGCAATGTTTTTATCATGTTTTAAGCTACCTTGAACATTATTTATTTATTTATTTATTTGTGGCATTTGTATACCCCTGAATATGATAAAATCTCACAGTGCTACACAATACACAATATTAAAATGCAATATTAGAAACACAATATTAAAAACACAGCATTAAAACCGTTCCAATTACAATAAAAACCAAGAAGCAGTAAAACAGAGCAGCATTATTCATTTACTTGCAGCCCAGGGAAATCCTGGGTGAACAAGTGTGTTTTCAGGAGGTGTTTAAAAGATGTCACATTTCTTGCTTCCCAAACTGCACAAAAGAGGATTTTCCAGATGGTGGGTAAGGTTAAAACTTACTTTTATTAAATAATCATAAGAAAAGCCCTGATGCTGGATCAGACCAGGGCTCCATCTAATCCAGCACTCTGTTTCCATAGTGGCCAACCAGTTGTCAACCAGGGACCCACAAGCAGGACAGGGTGCAACAGCAGCCTCCTGCCCATGTTCCACAGCACCCTCCCACCCATGTTCCCCAACACAGGCTTACTACCTCTGATACCGGAGGTAGCACATAGCCATCAGGACTAGTAGCCATTGATAGCCTTCTTCTCCTCCAGGAATTTATCCACCCCCTCCCCTTTTAAAACCATCTGAATTGGTGGCCATCACCACCTCTGGTGGTAGTGAATTCCATAGCTTAACTATGCACTGTGTGAAGAAGGACTTCCTTTTCTTGGTCCTGAATCAGCTTCATGGGATAAACCTTGTTAGGTTCTAGTATTATGAGATAGGGAGAAAAATGTCTCCTCATCCACCTGCTCCGCACCACGTGTGGTTTTTTTGCGCCTCTATCTGGTCTCCCTGAGCCTCCTTTCCTCCAAGCAATGAATGAATGTGCCTGCATCAGGTTTATCTAGCGCGAGGGATGACCAGAAGGTCTTCAAACCATAGTTTCAAAGCATGCATTTGAGGCAATCCTTGATCCCAAATGATGAGGACCTGCGGCTCAGCTGTAGAGCCCCTGCTTTGCATGCAGCAGGTCCCAGGTTCAAACCCCAGCAGTATCTCCAGGTAGAGCTAGGAAAGCATCCTCCCTAAAACACACCCTGGAGAGCCACTACCCTGGGCTAGACAGACCAAGGGTTTGACTCAGTATAAGGGCAGCTTCCTAGGTTCCTCTGGTTAGCTCTAAATAAAAAAACAAAAAAGTTATAGCTGCCACACAGATTTAAATCTAAACTAAGAGCTAAGGAAGGGGTATAAGGAAGGGAGGCGAGGAGATAACATTGTTATCTTTTCGGAACCAGGTCAAGACTTTCCTCTTCTCCCAGGCATCTAACAGCATATGCTGAGTTTTTAATTGACCCCAGCACTATATTTAGGCCTGGCTGAGAGTTCACCGTTATTTTAAATGCATACGGTTGTTATACTTTGTCTGTTTTTATGCCTTTATGGTTTTAGATTTTGTATATCGATTTTTGAATTTTTGTAAACCGCCCAGAGAACTTTGACTATGGGGCAGTATATAAATGTAATAAATAAATATAAGATATACTAATAAAGGGAGCCTGTGAGCCTGTGGCAGGCACCCAGTCTGCAGCCATACCCATGGTTTGGAAATCAGAAACTTTATGCCTGAGTCGAGCCTGTAGAATAACTACAGTGACAGCTTCAACAATGCATAACAGCAAAGAGGTAATCTCAAAAGCCTAGGATAGAAGCTAGCGTGCAAAGGACCCGGGGGGGGGCTTAAAATGTATTGCCCCCCTTCTTTACTAGCAACTGCTGCTTATTTATATGGAATGATCTCACCTTAAATCATGCCTTGCTAGAAATGCATGCTGACGTTGCATTACGGAGTGATAAAATAGTAGAGCTTTATCTCCAAATGCAGACAACAAAAATACTCAGATAAGGGTAAAGAACTTGTTTACTTCCAGTGGATTTCTTCTACTGGAAACAGAAATAAATGCCCTTTCATGGATATATATATATATATATATATATATTTGCATGCGTTATCTACAATATTCATCACGGCAAGAGAAAACTGTCTAATAGGAATAGGAAGGTATGAACTTTATTTAAACTTTGCTGTATATTCAGTGACACAAGATACAAAATTACTGCACAATGGATGCAAAGATTTCCTTGGGTTTTTGAAGCTAAATTTTCATTTTTATTGAGCTGGATCAGGGATAAGACACCTCTCCCATAAAAATAGAGAAATGCCTTCACACACTAGCGACTGTACCTATATATGGCAGTTGAGCTTCAAATATGCACTTACAAACTTCATATTATAGCTGAAGCAAGCAGAAATTTAGATTAAGGATCGCTGAAATTCCAGATTCCGAATCAGTGCCCCCCATAGGAGGGGGGGGGCTATAGCTACAGATGAGGGAGTCTGTCAGTTTTGCTTTCTGACATGTTCAATTAAAATATATATATTGAGTTCTCTCCCTCCTGAATGTAAAGAACTTCATGAATTGTATTAAATCTTGATTTTAAAAAATGGTATGAAACTAGGCTGGATCTATACCAACCAGGATATGACACTTTGAAAACAGTTTGAAAACTGTCTATGGAGCTCTGTGACCTGGGCCCCAACAGTTGTCACTAATATTATGAACCGTTTTAAAGCGGTAGTGTAGATCCTGCCTCACTTACCCATCTCCACCAGCCAAATGGAGTCATAGGTTTACCTACACCTAGCATGGAAAGGACCATGTTACATCTGCCTGCCATGGGGCTCTTACAGATGAGAAGCCTCTTGGGGAAAAGTGGTGGTGACCCTAATTTAGCATCACAAACATGGTTGAATGCTCAGAGATTCAAACTCAGACTTCTAAGAGCAAAGCACTCCGATCCCTGGGCCACGGGCAATAAAGCTGTCAGTTTTGGTTTCTCCCACAATCGATTTTATAAAATCTCAAGTTTGTTTTGTCCCAAATATGGAAATGTTTGTGAAATTTGGTAAATCCTTATCAAAATCAAACTGACCCTAAATTCTTACCCATCCCTAGCAGTAGCTCAATGGTGGAGCCTCCAACTTGCATGAAGAAAAAGGTCCCAAGTTCAATTCTAGGCATCTCCCAGTGGAGCTGGGAAAGCCCCCTGCCTGGGACCCTGGAACGCTGCTGCCAGCCCCATGTATTGGTCATATCGAGGTCTGGTTCAGCACCAGGAAACCTCCCATGCTTCATATCAGCACCTTCACCCTTCAAACACCCACTGAAAAGCTGTCTTCTTCTATTGGGTGAAATCACTGATCCATCTACCCAGTACTGTTTGTTCTAATTGGTCAAATCTCTTCCAAGCTCTGTTACCTGGGCCAGAACTACACCTCTTGTCATATTGATACAATCCCATCATGGTGGCACTACATCCTTCTTGCACATTTATATCTTTGAGCACACACAATGGCATCTGTTGTGCTATTTTGGATAATATGGAATAGAAAGTGGGGAATAATGCTAGAAAACAGTGGTATAAGGAACAGTTTATTTATTTATTTATTTATTTTATTACATTTATAAACCGCCCCATAGCTGAAGCTCTCTGGGTGGTTTACAAAAATTAAAAGATTGAATGTTAAAAAGTCAATATACAAAATTTAAAATTATAAAATATAAAAACAGCTGATATTTAAAACGTTGTAAACTTTAAGCCAGGCCAAAAAATCAGTTAAAGACCTCAACTTAAGCTGTTAAAAATGTCTGGGAGAAAATAAAATTTTTGACCTGGCACCGAAAAGATAACACTGTTGGCGCCAGGCAGGTCTCATCGGGGAGATCATTCCATAATTGGGGGGCCACCACAAAGAAGGTCCTCTCCCTTGTTGCCATCCTCCAAGCTTCCCTCAGAGTAGGCACCCAGAGGAGGACCTTAGATGTTGAGCGTAGTGTATGGGTTGGTTCATGTCGGGAGAGACGTTCCATCAGGTATTGTGGTCCCAAGCCGTGTAAGGCTTTCGAAGGTTAAAACCAGAAACTTGAATCAGACTTGGAAACATACAGGCAGCTAATGCAAGCGGCCAGAATTGGTCTTATATGTTCGAAACTTCTGGTCCCTATTGCCAATCTGGCCGCTGCATTTTGCATGAGCTGCAGCTTCTGAACCGTCTTCAAAGGCAGCCCCACATAGAGCACATTGCAATAATCTAACTTGGAGGTTACCAGAGCATAGACAACTGAACCATGTTATCCCCATATGCCCCGACAGTTATCAGTGCACTTCAATACTGATAAAAAGCACCAGTGGAGATCTGGAGTGCCTTGATCTGGAGATGCCAGGGACTGGACCTGTGATGTTTTGCATGCAAAACATGGGCATTTATGACCTTTTCCCCATGAAAGAAAGCTTCCATGGGTCCCTTGGAGATGGAAGGGGAAGCTGAGACCACCTTCCATCTCCTTGGTTTATGAGAGTCAAAACTGTACAATCCAACTCAGAGTGAGAACTTCATCCACATCCACAGAATTGCCAGACCTCTGCAACTTGTGACACACATCAAGTTAAGCCCAGCCCGCCATCCATGCATGGTGCCCACCAGTCAGGCCTTGGCCAGGCTTGAAGAAAGGCTGCAGCTGGGAGTCCAGGTCCACTTACAGGTAGGGATGCCAGGGAAATCTGCAGTGGATTCAAATGAGATGAGGTGAATGATCCCTGCAGATTCTGCATCAAGACAGCTTTTTCCAAGTCCTGTGGATTCTGTAGGCTTCTTTTTAACTTGTGGGGAGGGAGAATTTGTGCTAATACACATTAGCACAGATGGGCAATTGCAAAGGACCACAATTCTCCTTTGAAAGATGAGATTCTGTATATGATACCTGTGATGTGCCTTGGATGTAATCAGATCCCACAACTTGCACTGGGTTATTCGTAATCCCACCTTTCCCACCACGTGTGACACTTTATCCTAGCCTCTTGCTGCTGCTACCCCTGTCCAGCCTTTACTATTAGGCCCCACAGCTCAGCAACCTGGCCTCAGACAAGCCTCTATTGTTCCCGCTGCCACCAGTACCTTCGTCAGGTATACCTGTTGGATGAAATTAACAAGATTTATTAACATAAGTGTATTGCGTCTCAGTAAGCTTATTGGTTTCCTCAGTTCATCTGCGTAGCACTTTCAAGTACAATGCTTATATGTTTCAAACTGTTCTTAAAGCTAAACTTCACTCTCTCTCAATATCAAATCAAACACCTCATCAGATACTCTTTCTCTCTCAACTCTTTCAATCTACCCCCCTCACAATCCCTCTGGATTTAACCCTCTAAAACAACCCTCTCAAATCAACCCCCGTCAGCTCTGACTCTCTCTCTGACTGGCACATATATATCTCATTCGCTCCTCAGCTCCTCCCACTCTCCCACACCCCACCAATCCAGGCACTCCAAACAACTAGCCAATCAGCACTCACTTAGCACTCGTTCCATACTCACCCAGACCTGCAACTCCAAACAGTGAGTGCACGCCAGCCTAGCCATTCATCCCAGTAGTTATAATTAGGGATGTGCACTGGATCGGACCCGATCCACGATCCGAGTCCGGTCCAGTGGGAAATCGGATAAATTATCCGATTTCCGATCCCGCAGCTGGATCGGCCGATCCAATCCGAACCGGTCCGAAAAAGCTCCGAACCGGTTCGGCGGATCGGCGGATCGGCGGGCGCCCACTGGCGCCCACCGCCGCTTCCATTGGTGGGCGCCAGCGGGCGCCCGCCGATGAAAGTGGACAGCGGGGGGGGGAGGAGGGGGGCACTTACCTTCTCGGCCCGGTGGCTCCCGTCCGGCGCCGGCGCCTACTACTACTAGCAGGCTCCGCGGCCTGCTCTAGGGTGGCGCGCCGGGTGATGTCATCACCCGGCGCGCTACTCTAGAGCAGGCCGCGGAGCCTGCTGGTAGTAGTAGGCGCCGGCGCCGGCCGGGAGCCGCCGGGCCGGGAAGGTAAGGAGGGGGTGCGTGGAGGGGAGGAGGGGGCGCGCGGAGGGGGGAGGGGGGAGGGGGGCCCTTACCTGCCCGGCCCGGCGGCTCCCGTCCGGCGCCGGCGCCTACTACTCCCAGCAGGCTCCGCGGCCTGCTCTAGGGTGGCGCGCCGGGTGATGTCATCACCCGGCGCGCTACTCTAGAGCAGGCCGCGGAGCCTGCTGGAAGTAGTAGGCGCCGGCGCCGGACGGGAGCCGCCGGGCCGGGAAGGTAAGGAGGGGGTGCGTGGAGGGGAGGAGGGGGCGCGCGGAGGGGGGAGGGGGGAGGGGGGCCCTTACCTGCCCGGCCCGGCGGCTCCCGTCCGGCGCCGGCGCCTACTACTCCCAGCAGGCTCCGCGGCCTGCTCTAGGGTGGCGCGCCGGGTGATGTCATCACCCGGCGCGCTACTCTAGAGCAGGCCGCGGAGCCTGCTGGAAGTAGTAGGCGCCGGCGCCGGACGGGAGCCGCCGGGCCGGGAAGGTAAGGAGGGGGTGCGTGGAGGGGAGGAGGGGGCGCGCGGAGGGGGGAGGGGGGAGGGGGGCCCTTACCTGCCCGGCCCGGCGGCTCCCGTCCGGCGCCGGCGCCTACTACTACCAGCAGGCTCCGCGACCTGCTCCAGGGTGGCGCGCCGGGTGATGTCATCACCCGGCGCGCTACTCGAGAGTAGGCCGCGGAGCCCGCTGGTAATAGCCACCGGCGCCGGACGGGCCGAGAAGGTAAGCAGTGGTGGGGAAGGGGGCTTACCCCCCCCGGAGCCGTCCGCTTCTATCCGCTGGCGCCCGCGGGCGCCAGCGGATGGAAGCGGGCGGCCCCAGGGGGGGTAGGGAGCGCGGGGGAGGGGGTTTACCTGCCGGGGCCGTCCACAGCGGACGGCCCCGGGGGGGGGGGAGGGAGTTAGGCCCCCCTTACCCACCCGCCGCCATTTTTCCCTCATAGACTTGCATTGCAATGCAAGTCTATGGGGAAAAAAATGGCGGCCGATCCAAAAATGTACGATTTTTGGGTCGGGATCGGACTCGATCCGGTCCGGGGGGCCTCCGATTTTGTCCAAACCGGTCCGGGACAAAATTGGAGGTCCCGATCCGGGTCCCGATCCGATCCGGGGGGTCCGTGCACACCCCTAGTTATAATCCTTACTTTCCAAAGACATATAACTAAATGCATCTCACAATAATAACCTTTGCCACACATTTTACCTTTTACCAGCTTAGGCTGATATACCAACTGCACCCTTATCTGGAAAGAGATAGCCCAGCTACAGTTATCCATGCTCTCATAACCTCTCGTCTGGATTACTGCAATGCGTTATACGTGGGGCTGCCTTTGAAAACGGTCCGGAAACTTCAGCTGGTACAAAACAGGGCAGCCAGATTGTTAACGGGGACTGGCCAACGAGACCATATTATGCTAGTCCTTTTCCAACTTCACTGGCTGCCGATCCAGGTCCGGGCCCAATTCAAAGTGCTGGTACTAACATTTAAAGCCCTAAACGGCTTGGGGCCAGGTTATGTAAAGGAACGCCTCCTCCCATATGTACCTGCCCGGACCCTAAGATCATCTACAGGGGTCCTTCTCCGTGAGCCCCTGCCAAAGGAAGTGAGGCAGGTGGCCACTAGGAGGAGGGCTTTCTCTGCTGTGGCACCCCGGCTGTGGAATGAGCTCCCCAGAGAGGTTCGCCTGGCGCCTACTTTGTACTCTTATCGTCGCCAGGTGAAGACCTTTTTATTCTCCCAGTATTTTAACAGTTAAATTAACTCAATTTTAATCCTTGCTGTTTTAAATTTGTATTTTAATCTGTATTAATTCCTGCTGCTTGGTTTTATTCTGGTTGTGTTTTTATATTGTATGTTATTTTGTGTTTTTAGATTGTGGCTTGTTTTATATTTTTAAAATGATTTCATGGTTTTAATTTTTGTGAACCGCCCAGAGAGCTTCAGCTATGGGGTGGTATAAAAATGCAATAAATAAATAAATAAATAAATAATAATTCACATCCCTAAACAGTAGAACATCACAGTAGACAATGGAACGGAAGACACCTGACAGTCTTAGAAATACAGATGGAAGAGTGAACGAAATCCGAATTCCAGATCAGACAAGGGCTGTAGTAACTTCTTCCAATGACACGCTGCTCAGAGGAGGAGCTGGCATGGATTGTGGTCTATTTAAATATATATATATATATATATATATATAAATTTAAAAAGAGTCCCTTTAACATTATGCTAGCGGTATACAGGCAACCCTGGGTTGCCTCCTTAACCACATATATTTAAATTCCTCACTCAACCAGATGCCATCTTAGAGTAAGTTTAAATGATTCACTCTAGATATAGGACATAGAGTTTTCTATTTCCAGAAGTCACTCTCTCGGACAAGTTTTGTCGTTTAAGCTAAGGCTTCTAAATAGAGCAAAAAACATTATTGGTTTCAGCCTTAGCATGATAGTTTACGGGTAACATAGGGTAACCATATGAAAAGGAGGACAGGGCTCCTGTAACTTTAACAGTTGTAGAGAAAAGGGAATTTCAGCCAGTGTCATTTGTATGCAATTAGTTCCTGGTGAAATTCCCTCTTTATCACAACAGTTAAAGTTGCAGGGGCCCTGCCTTCTTTTGTATATGGTCACTCTAGTATGGTGCCTGCAACTTTAACTGTAGTGATGAATAGGGAATTTCACCAGGAACTAATTGCATACAAATGACACTGGCTGAAATTCCCTTTTCTCTACAACTCTTAAAGTTACATGAGCCCTGTCCTCCTTTTCATATGGTCAGTCTAGGTAACATATTGGGAGGAGCTGATCCAAAAGGTGAACTCCCAAAGTTATGAAGGCTATAAAATATGTTTGGGTTGTTTTTACTTTATTTATTTATGCCCCATTAAGCTACATGCTTGATACATTTCTATTCTTAAAGCAACGTGTGTCTAAACAATATGAGCAAATGAAATTTAAACAACTTATTAAGATAAATGATACAAATAAAAACATTTTAGAATTCCCTGGCATGTTCCAAGCACATTTGTGACTTTAAGAAAACTATAAAGAGTTATCTCTTCTGGCAGGCCTATCTAGTCAAATTTTAAGAGTTTTATTGGTATTTTAATAATGTATTAGTTTTTTATATGTTTTTAATCAGCTTATGTATTTTATATCATTTGCTTTTAATGTTGTTCCCCACCTCGATCCAGAGGGAGAATCGGGTAAGAAATAAATTTATTATTATTATTATTATTATTATCGCAAAAGTTGGCCTTCTTGGTGGCTGCTCCCTGGCTGTAGAACATGCAGCTGAAGTAGGCTAGGCTTGTTGCCTTTGTGTTGTCCTGCTGGGAGGCAAAGACTGCTTTACTTAAGAAGGCCTCCAGTCTGTGACGATTTCTACGCCGGCCATTTTTTGCAGGATTGGCCCTGGGTCATCCCTGTGCATGCAAATGGCACACAGGATTCCTGGGGGCAGGGGGGGATGGGCACGGGTTCTCCCTGGGGTAAGGGATCCTGGGGAAAACCCAATTCTTCCCATGGTCCCAGGAACATCCTGAGACCGCAGGAGGTGTGGGTGCCCATCCCAGCTGGTGCCCACTTACTCATGAGTTAGCGGGAACCAGAAATGGGCACAGAGCCATGCAGCACGGCTCCGTGCCCATCAGGGAAGGAGGGAAGCGGGGGCTGAGTAGGGCTCCCGATTTTGGGGGGCGTTAAAAAAACTTCCCCTACCTTTTCGATGGTGCACAAATGCGCTCTTCCATCCCTTTACCGAAAAATGGTTGCCGCAACAGCACGATGGCCCGGGAGGAAGCCGGGATGTCACGTTTCCTAATTTGAAAAGAAGGGGTACGATCCCAGAAGCAGGTGAGTTTGGGTGGGTTGGGAGCTGTTTTAAATAATATTTTTCTGTAATTGTGTTTTTATTGTATTTTAATGTATGGTTTTAATCAATTTTTGAGTTTCATTTTTTGGGTAGAAAGGCAGGGTACAAATAAAATACATCAATTAATGATATTGGGGGCAAGTTTCCATGAGGCCAATTTGGTGAGAGTGAAAGAGGAATAGGTTGCAAGGGGTAACCACTTTCTGGGTGAAAGATCAGTAATTTCACAGAGAGTAGGAGGAGGGAATGAAAGAGGGGAGTCTTCTTCTTCTTGGTGTTCAGAACAAGGGGGGGCTTAACCTGAATCCAGGTGTCCCCAGACCCTTTGATGGCAAAGCAGAAAGGGAGGGTGCTGGGTAAACAGTGGCAGATGCACTGAATTTTGGTCCCTCTAATTTTACACTTCCCCTATTTTCTAAAATGCAGTTCCTGACAGATCTCTCTGTCGCTTAGGAACTGTGCAAAAATGTCCGGGTTTTTATCCCAAATTATTTTGTTTTCCATTCATACCTAAATCTCTGATGGTTTCCAACGGACTTACGGAAAGCAAATTGAAGCTCTGAAAAGGTGGAAGTTTCCACCTGATTAGACAGAAGGAGCAATTACAGAAGTGCTGGCGTGCGCCGTTTTGTTTGGGTGCCCCCATCTAAGGATGCAGAAATGAAACTCTGGGGGACAAAGTTCTGGAGGAGCTTCTCTCTCCAAACAGCTTATTTGAATTTCTGATTCATGGCCTATTTTCTTCCAAAAGTGATTGCATGGGGGGGGGGGGAGGCGGGACTAGGGGGCAAAGTTCCCCTGTGATTTCAGATGACAAAAGAACAACGCGATGGTGGAGGTCGGTTATTTTTGAACAGAGAAGGAAAAGCGAGGGCAGCAGTCTCACGACGAGGCTGTTTAAAACCACACATCTCATGTGCGCCAAAGTGATGTTTTCCGCCTAATTCCAAGGGAATGAGACATCGAAAAGAAAGCCAGGGACAACCTCGTCTCCCTTTTTACAGCACACTGCTCACTGGGAACGCCACTATTGCTATCGCTGCTATTGGGATGTGGAAAGCTAAAATATCCCCCTGCCCCGCAGTTTGCCAATGGCTTGGAGAGTATTGACGGTGGCAATTAAAGGGAAGGCTATTTACAAATCAAAGGAATGAACCTGACACTTACACCTCCATCTGGAAAGAGATTTGACGAGAGGCCTTCACCATCCTGCTCCACCAGGACTAAGCACGTCAACAAGGAACACACAAAAACAAGAGCAACGTCAATAGGGCCAAGAAGGAGGCCCCTGCACTCCCTTCCCCATCCCCGATCGTCTTCCCCAGTGAAATAGCAACCTGCCACCCGTCTTCCCCACCAACTGGTCCACAGAGGCATGCTGCCTCTGAGACTGGAGGTCATATATAACCATCACGACCAGCAGCCACTTCACAAATCTGTCTAATCCTCTTCTATAGCCATCTAAGGCCAGAGCTACACCAAGCAGTATTTTATTTTATTACATTTATATACCGCCCCACAGCCGAAGCTCTCTGGGTGGTTTACATAAATTAAAACTTCAGACATTAAAAATTGATATACAAAATTTAAAAACATAAAAACATAAAAAAAACAGACAACATATAAAAACAGTGTACATTTAAATCAGCTGCAAACTCTCAGCCAGGCCTAAATATAGTTCTGGGGTCAATTAAAAACTCAACATACGCTGTTAAACGCCTGGGAGAAGAGGAAAGTCTTGACCTGGCGCCGAAAAGATAACAATGTTGGCGCCAGGTGAGCCTCGTCGGGGAACTCATTCCATAATTGGGGGGCCAACACAGAGAAGGCCCTCTCCCTTGTTGCCGTCCTCCAAGCTTCCCTTGGAGTAGGCACCCGGAGGAGAGCCTTCGATGTTGAGCATAGTGTACGGGTAGGTTCGTGTTGGGACAGGCATTCTGTGTCCCAAGCCGTGTAAGGCTTTATAGGTTAAAACCAGCACCTTGAATCGGGCTCTGAAACATACAGGCAGCCAATGCAAGCGGACCAGAGTTGGTTTTATATGTTTGAACCTCTTGGTCCAGGTTATTAGTCTGGCTGCCGCATTTTGCACAAGCTGCAGCTTCTGAACCGTCTTCAAAGGCAGCCCCACGTAGAGTGCATTGCAGTAATCTAACTTGGAAGTTACCAGAGCATGAACAACTGAAGCCAGGTTATCCCTGTCCAGATAGGAGCGTAGCTGGGCCACCAACCAAAGTTGATGGAAGGCACTCCGTGCCACTGAGGCCACCTGAGCCTCAAGTGATATAGCGGTATGAAAGCGGTATATAAAAGGCATGAGCCACACTACTGTTATTTATTTATTTATTAATTAATTAATTAATTAAAACATTTCTATCCTGCCCTATATCACAAGGATCTCAAGGCGGCATACAGATATTGTATGCGGTACTGATGTGCACTGACAACTGTTGGGGCCCATTGACACATTCCATATACCGCTTTCATACTGCTATATCCTGCCTGGTGTGGGCTCCTGCCTTTTATATACCTCTTTCACACCACTTTCATACCACTATATCCTGCTTGGTGTAGATGAGGCCTAAGTTGGTAGCCAATTCCGCGGCTTAATAACGTGCAGTGTGAAGAAGTCCATCTTTTCACCAGTCCGGAACGTCCCACAATTCAGCTTCATGGGATGAATGGGAGAGTACAATGGTTGAGGGAGAAAAAAAACTTATAGTATAACAGGAGAGGGAGAAAGACCCGTAGCGGAGTGGTAGAACACATGCTTTGCTAGCAAAAGGTCCCAGGTCCGATGCCCAGCAGCATCTCTTGGTGGGGCTGGGAAAGAATCCTGCCTGAAACTCTGCAGAGCCGTTGCTGCCAGCCAGTGTTGGCAATAGTAATTCAGATGGGCTCTGGTATGAAACAGCTTCTCTTCTTTAGTGACTAATTTTAATGGATCATTTTACTCAGCAGCTGGTTTTAATGTTTGTATCTCCTGCTGCTGGTTCTTAGTACTTCCGACATTTGAAGAAAGCCATTTTACGTGCTTTTCTATATTTGTTTTTATTTATTGTTCTTATCCTTGTGGTTTTGAGCTTTATGATTGCTAGTGCCTCAGACTTGTCAGGATATGAATTTCTTAATAAACAAACCAACAAACTTATTTCAGTTAAAGAATCAGCAGAAAAACAGGAGCTTAAATCTTTCGGGTGGCTTCAGGCGAAGAGTTCTTGTGGACACCGCTGGTCGTGAGAGGAGACTGCAAAGGGAAAAATTGGTAGCACTCAAACAGAGCAATTGCATTCACTGCATCCATCCACATTTCAAAGGATTTGCAGAAGAATGTCAACTGGGTTCATGTCTGGAGTGTCATGAGACAGCCCTTAAAATCAACGGCTGGTAATGCAACTACTTCGTAGAGAAGGGATCCTCAAAGATCATGGAGATTGACCCTCCAGGCATATATGGAGTCCGGCAGGTTCAGTCCGGGAAGAAGGATAACTGTCTACCTGAAGGTTTGTTGATACCAAAGGCTGCTTGACCCTTTAGCTTTATCACCTGTCCACTTTGAAGTTTTTGCATATCATTTTGACATTGCTGAAAACTAAAATGATGGCTCTGATATAGGCAGCAGGGTGATGGTGACTAAGCCAGGCCTGCCGTGTTCTAAAATCCACTCTCTGTTGTTCTCTGCTAAATGTCCCCCAGGGTTTCAGGAGGATACAGCGCATCCTCGAGAATTCTGGTAACATGCAAGACAACTCGTGTACACTGTGGGATAACACAGCTGCTCCGCAGTTCCTCCTTTCAGTCAAGCTGAAGACTACACTGATGTGTTGCTCCTCTTATAAATTGGCTACCAGTTTCTCTGGATTGATCTACAAGGCTGGCCTGATAGCTAAAGATCTTGTAAATTCAGGGGAGGGAACTAAGGAGGGTTAGAGAGGGGGCACCCTTATATATTTTGTGATGACACCCCCTGCATGTCTATCATTATGGGGGCATTATTTGGCCAAAATGGAGGTCAGTGAATAGAGCTTCTGGATTTTATTAAGGGCCCCCATCTGTCCCGCATAATTAGGGATCAGGGGAGGACATTCTAAATCTGCAGGAACCCATATGATGTGATTGCGTTCAGACAGCAACGCTGCGTAAGCCAAGGCTAAAGTATGCATGTAGTGGGAGAAACCCCTGGGGTTTCTGCTTCCACTTTTGCTCCACATGTGACCTATAAGCCCCACCCCCCACCCCAGGTTCTTCATTACAAACTAGACATGTAGAGGGGAGGATGTGGCTCCACCAGATAGGGAAATGGTCTACCTGACCTTTGCGAGAGCAAGACCCCTGATTTACTTCATCTGCTAAATACAGCATTCTGGAGTGGCAAAGGCAAAAGGGGTGTGACTGGGGGGAGGGAGGGAGGCAGGGAGGGGACAGTTCTCCTCTGAGCGCGGGGGAGGGAGAAACAACGTTAATGACACTGTTCTGCTTCCTGGCCCATCAAGCAACCCAAAGCTTTCTCCTTTGTCTTTCATAGCAGCCCCTGCCCATCCAACACAACTTTAAAGACACAAGTTCTGACCAATAATTTAACTTCATTAACACAGATTTTCTTGAGTTTTCCATAAAACAGGACTTTCTTATAGCTGTAGGCTGCCAGAGGTCCTTTTAAGTGGAAACTGCCTCATACGGAGTCAGAGCTTTGGGCCATCTAGCCCAGTAATGACTGACCACAACAGTTCTCCAGGGTTTCAAGCAGAAGACTTTTCTAGCCCAACCTGGAGATGCCACCTGGGTCAAGGTAGGGTGGGCACATCTGGCCCTTCTCTCCGTAGCATCTCCCCAAGACTGCATCAATGACATCAAATGCACAGTTACAGGATGGGGGATGCTTGGCTTAGCAATACGACGAGCGAGAAGGATCTTGGAATTGTTATAGATCACAAGCTGATTATGAGCCAACAGTGTGATGTGGCTGCAAAAAAAGCAAATGCTATTTTTGGCTGCATTAATAGAAGTACAGCTTCCAATTTGCGCAAGGTACTGGTTCCCCTCTATTCGATACTGGTTAGGTCCCATCTTGAGGATTATGTCCAGTTCTGGGCACCACACCTCAAGTAGGATGCAGACAAGTTGGAGGGGGTTCAGAGGAGAGCAATGAGCCCTATGAGGAGAGACTGAAAGAACTGGATATGATTAGCTTGGAGAAGAGAAGATTGAGGGGAGACATGATAGCACTCTTCAAATCCTTGAAAGGTGGTCACACAGAGGAGGGCCAGGATCTCTTCTCGATCAACCCAGAGTGCAGGACACGGAATAAAGGGGTCATGTTACAGAAAGCCCATTATTCCGGCTGGACATCAGAAAAAACTTCCTGACTGTTAGAGCAGTATGACAATGGAACCAGTGACCTAGGGAGGTGGTGGGCTCTCCCACACTATAGGCCTTCAAGAGGCAGCTGGACAACCATCTGTCAGGGATGCTTGAAGGTGGATTCCTGAACTGAGCAGGAGGTTGGACTCGATGGCCTTAGAGGACTCTTCCAACTCTACTATTCTATGATTGTATGGGCAACTGAATCAAGCATCACCATGATGCTTTCCCCCTCTTCCCTCCTCTCTCCCTATCTCTGTTCTTGTGTCTTGTGTTGTTTTCGGCTCAGAGCCTATCTACATGCGCGGGATAAAACCCTTTGAAAACATTTTGAACACTGCCTATGGAGGTCTGTGTCCTGGGCCCCAACAGTTCTCAAAACTTTTATAAACTGTTTTAAACCATTTTAAAGCAATAGTGTGGATAGGCTGACCGAGTGAGAGGGCAGAGACTGATTGGTTGTTGATCCTTGTCAGCTGGACTGGGAGTCATTTGATTCAGTGCTTTGGATGAATGAATGAACGAACGAACGAACAAACAAACCAACAAATAGTGTTCCATGGAGACTTGAATCGCCTGTGTCCCATGCATCTCCAATAACATGTTGTTTGAGCCTCAGAGTACTATACACATACATGCACCAGTTATTTTTCATTTTATGATTATTTATTACATTTCATAGTCACCTTTCTCAACGAAGACTCAGAAATGTAAAACATACTTGATTTAGAGCAGCTAAAACAAATATCCACTGAGTGATCCAAAAACCTGCTTTCTTAAGACCCACAGGGGCTCAAGCGCCACAAAGCCTGGAGACGCAAAGCTACCATATCTGGTTCCTTAATAATAATAATAATAATAATTATTATTATTATTATTATTAATTATAACCCGCCTCTCCCTCCGGATCGAGGCGGGGAACAACAACAGTATAAAACACAGAATCACAAACAGTTAAAATTTTAAAAACAAGAAAAAATACATCATTAAAAACACCTTAAAATTCATCTGGATAGGCCTGCCGGAAGAGAGCAGTCTTCATGACTCTCCTAAATTCATGAAGACTGCTAATTTGTCTAACCTCCTCCGGCAGACCATTCCATAGTCTGGGAGCGATGGGCATAACGATCATGCCCCATGAATCAGTGACGATGTTGTGCAATGTCACAAATTGTGCTTGCTTACAACTTACCCTCCATGCATCTACACTTGCCCTTGGACTTTCCGATCCAAATCGAGATGAGGAAGATGAGGTGCCCGGGACCAGCAAAGATGGCCCATGTTGTCCTGCCCCCAATCTACATGGAAATTAGGGATGTGCACTGGATCGGACCCGATCCACGATCCGAGTCCGGTCCAGTGGGAAATCGGATAAATTATCCGATTTCCGATCCCGCAGCTGGATCGGCCGATCCAATCCGAACCGGTCCGAAAAGGCTCCGAACCGGTTCGGCGGATCGGCGGATCGGCGGGCGCCCACTGGCGCCCACCGCCGCTTCCATTGGCGGGCGCCAGCGGGCGCCCGCCGATGAAAGTGGACAGCGGGGGGGGGGAGGAGGGGCGCACTTACCTTCTCGGCCCGTCCGCTCCCGTCCGGCACTAGCAGCTACTACCAGCGGGCTCCGCGGCCTGCTCCAGGGTGGCGCGCCGGGTGATGTCATCACCCGGCGCGCTACTCTAGAGCAGGCCGCGGAGCCTGCTGGTGGTAGCTGCCGGCGCCGGACGGGAGCGGACGGGCCGAGAAGGTAAGCAGGGGGTGCGTGGAGGGGAGGAGGGGGCGCGCGGAGGGGGGGAGGGGGGCCCTTACCTTCCCGGCCCGGCCGCTCTCGTCCGGCGCCGGCGACTACTACTACCAGCAGGCTCTGCGGCCTGCTCTAGGGTGGCGCGCCGGGTGATGTCATCACCCGGTGCGCTACTCTAGAGCAGGCCGCGGAGCCTGCTGGTAGTAGCCGCCGGCGCCGGACGGGAGCGGACGGGCCGAGAAGGTAAGCAGGGGGTGCGTGGAGGGGAGGAGGGGGTGCACGGAGGGGGGGAGGGGGGCCCTTACCTTCCCGGCCCGGCCGCTCCCGTCCGGCGCCGGCGACTACTACTACCAGCAGGCTCCGCGGCCTGCTCTAGGGTGGCGCGCCGGGTGATGTCATCACCCGGCATGCTACTCTAGAGCAGGCCGCGGAGCCCGCTGGTAGTAGCCGCCGGCCTCGGACGGGAGCGGACGGGCCAAGAAGGTAAGCAGGGGGTGCGTGGAGGGGAGGAGGGGGCGCGCGGAGGGGGGGAGGGGGCCCTTACCTTGCCAGCCCGGCCGCTCCCGTCCGGCGCCGGCGACTACTACCAGCAGGCTCCGCGGCCTACTCCAGGGTGGCGCGCCGGGTGATGTCATCACCCGGCGCGCTACTCGAGAGTAGGCCGCGGAGCCCGCTGGTAGTAGCCGCCGGCGCCGGACGGGAGCGGACGGGCCAAGAAGGTAAGCAGTGGCGGGGAAGGGGGCTTACCCCCCCCCGGAGCCGTCCGCTTCTATCCGCTGGCGCCCGCGGGCGCCAGCGGATGGAAGCGGACGGCCCCAGGGGGGGTAGGGAGCGCAGGGGAGGGGGCTTACCTGCCGGGGCCGTCCACAGCGGACGGCCCCGGGGGGGGAGGGAGTTAGGCCCCCCCTCACCCACCCGCCGCCATTTTTTCCACATAGACTTGCATTGCAATGCAAGTCTATGGGGAAAAAAATGGCGGCCGATCCAAAAATTTACGATTTTTGGGTCGGGATCGGACTCGATCCAGTCCGGGGGGGCCTCCGATTTTGTCCGAACCAATCCGTGACAAAATTGGAGGTCCCGATCCGGGTCCCGATCCGATCCGGGGGGTCCGTGCACACCCCTAATGGAAATGGCATGAGACGTGCTTTCTGGTTATATCCAGACTTTCATGTCTCGCTTTGGTCATGTCAGTGGCACACGCAGCAAGGAAAGTGGAGCATACGCTACCTAAAAATCCACTTCCATGGGTCACGTGGCACTTGAAACCACAATATTGAGCGTCATCAACCATATAGATGCTGCTTAATGAGCGAAAGAGGCTTGTTCCCCACTCTTGTCCATACTTCCCTGCTCAGGGAAGTTTAACAGAAGTGCTGAATTAAAGCCCTGTAGTTTGCCCTGCCATCCAACACTGGGATATTGTGAATGGTTAAAACAGGCAACAGATTGTGAATGGCTAAAGCAGAGGCTACTGTGCTATTGTGAATGGTTAAAACAGCACTACTGCGATGTTGTGAATGGAAAAAACAGCCCCACTGAAATACGTTGACAGGTTGAAACCACACTACTGCGAAGTACTGCTATGGGGGAAATGCGGCCTGTGTCCAAAGCACTCTACTGTGAATGGGGAAAAAGAGGGAATTGGGGGAAAGGCCCCCACCCGCCCACCCCTTGACCAGGTTACTGCTAGGTCACAAAAACACCTCTAGACATGCCCAGGATTTAATGTGGGGACAGGGCACACTGCAGGGGAACAGCGCGGGAGCCGTGTTTCAGGAAAACGATACACTAAAATGACTTTGCCAAAATGCGCCATTTCCAGAGGGAAGCTGTGGCCTTGCAGCATCGGTCATGAACAGCCCCAGCATGCACTAAATCTGTTGTGTCAACTGGGGTCTGGTCCTGCCTTGCCTTGGGGAGCATCTCAGTCTTTAGGAAGCCCCCTGTGAATTCATACAACTCACCCCCTAAAACAACTAGAACATCAGGGACAGCCATACCCAGGAGTGTCCTTAAATGTCTCTTGAGCTGCACAGGTTTTAAACACCCTTTTCCTTTTCCTTTTGTCATGTAGTAGAAAAATGGTTTGCTTTGAATGTGTCAATTCAGGCCTTTAGTGCTCTTATATCTATATTCAGCTTTCCTCCATGCAAGTCAGAGATGCCATATATGGTATTATTCTCCCACAACAGCCAATAACAGTATCCCTGCAAGGTAGGCTAAGCTGAGAGATAGTGCCTTTCCCAATGTTACCCAGTGGACTTCATGGGGATTTGAACCTATGTTTTCCCAATCCCCAGCACAACACTTCACATCTACCAACTAAAGTGACTATTGATTAACCTGCTCCTTATATCACACGTAAAGAAGCCCCCACCAGCCTTCTTCAACCTAATGCCTTCCAGATGTGTTAGACTACAACTTCCATCATCCATAGCCAGCAGTGGGTGATGGGGTCATGGGATATGTTTCTGAGAATGATGGGAGGGCATCAGGTTAAAGAAAACTGAGCTACGTGAGTTCCTCCATCATCATCATCATCGTCGTCATAGTAGTAACTGCTATTTATACATAAGACTTTGCATGCAAATAGTGCTTTAAAAGGTACAGTTATTGGCTTCTCAGCACCCCCGTCAAGCTGGCAGCTGAAACCGTTTCTGGTATGGCCAGAAAATTGACTGGTCCTCCATCTCCCTAGGGCTGGCCCCATTGCGGTGATAGGGCCACTGAATGGATTCCTTTCCTGCCATCTACACATGATGTTGCATTCTCTCATTGTAGCCACAGTGTCTCCATTAAGATCCCTTTCTGCAATGCCATCATCCCCCTGGCTTTACTGCAAAATGTCACCTTCTGAGAATATCTTCCTTCCTGGGCTATAAAGCTAGGTGGAAACAAGCATGTCTCCGGATTTTGTGCTTTCTGTTATTGTATAGGTCAAACGTTCCCCAGTGGCTCGTTTAAAATCACAACAATCCACATGAAGAGAAAAATAAAAAACCTGGACACGTTCTTGGGCACAATCCGCCACTGGGAAGTCCTCCTCTATCTCCCCATACAACTACTTGTGGGCAGGAGAACTGCCTAGTGGATTGTGCTGTCCTGTCTCGAAGGGGAAGTGTGACTTCTGTTAGAAATAGATCTCTTCCATCCAGTGCCGTGACAATTTCAGGAGAAGAGCGCCATGCTGCAGCTTTGTGGGCTATCCTGTTTCCTTCCAATTTCACAATTTGAATGACTGACATATGTGCCAATCAATCAAATGCAGGTTCAGCACTGTCTTGCTTATCCCCCAGTGCACAGGAACAGGAACAACACCCTGTTCACTGACTGGGGAGGTGGGGATAGAAGACATGCAAACCACTCCAAAGATTGGAGATACGGAGAATTTCTGGTGACATCACAAATGTCAACTAATCAATGCTGCGCATGGCCAGATTCTGCTGCTAACTTGTAATACTTTTTTTTCCTACTGCTGTTTAACCCAGGAGAGGAAGTGAGATGTCATGTTGTTTGGACACTTCCGATCCAACCTCACCACTCTATACAGGCTATGGCCGTTTCTACACCAGCCTTTTGTCCCGGGGTCGTCCTGGGGTGCTCCCTGTGCATGCATCCAAATGACACACAGGGACTTCTGGGGGCAGGGGGGATGGGCACAGGTTTCCCCAGGGGTAAAGAAAACCTGGGAAAACGCAATGCTTCCAGCGGTCTCAGGACCATCCTGAGACCATGGGAGATGTGGCCGCCCGTTCTGCCTGGTGCCCACTTATAGGCATGGAGCCATGCAGTGGGGCTCTGTTCCCATGGGAGGGGGAGCCAGTCCACCATCCCCAGGATGGGGTGTGTGTAGAGGGCACACACGGGGGATTTCTTACCTTCTCCAACGCGCTCCCGGCTCCTTCTGCTCCTTTAAAAAAATTGGCGCCCATGATGATTGCAACATCCCGGGACATCACACCTCTGGTTTGGATGCCCAGGGATGATCCCGGGAGCAGGTACGTCCGGGATTGTCCCCCTTCCCTTCCTCCCTCTACTCCCATTGGTGTAGAAAGAGCCAAAGTCTGTTTTCCCCCACGAAACTCATAAATGCCTTTTTTCTTTTCCTCAAGGAAATATCCTCCAGATTTTAAATCCTGAACTTTGCATTCCACCCCCCCACCCCCTTGCCTTCTCCTTTACCCATGGTGAAAGAAAAACCAAGAAAACTAGGGTAGCTAATTTAATATATGCACTCATTTGAATTCAGAACTAAACAAGGGTTGTGCTGGATCAAACCAAGGGTCTGTCAAATCTAGCATTCTGTTCATATCGCGGCCATCCGGCTGCTTGAGGAAAACACAAATCCATATTGATAACTAATATTTGTTTCTTTATTATTTATTTATTACATTTGTATACTGCCCCATAGCCCAAGCTCTCTGGGCGCTTTACATAGGATTAAAACAATTAAAAACAATATACAAAATATTAAAACAGCAAAAACATACAACATACACACAATACACACATACATTTAAAACCGCTACAACAGCCCCAAAAGCTACAAAAACCAAAAATAAACCCAGGCTCCTCAGATATTGCCAAATGCCTGAGAGAAGAGGAAAGTCTTGACCTGGCGCCGAAAAGATAACAATGATGGCGCCAGGCGGGCCTTGTCGGGGAGATCGTTCCACAATTGGGGGGCCACCACAGAGAAGGCCCTCTCCCTTGTTGCTGACCTCCGAGCTTCCCTCGGAGTAGGCACTCGGAGGAGGGCCTTAGATGTTGAAGGTAGTGTTCGGGTAGGTTCAGGCTGGGAAAGGCGTTCCATCAGGTATTGTGGTCCCAAGCTGTGTAAGGCTTTATAGGTTAAATCCAGCACCTTGAATCGGGCTCGGAAACATACAGGCAGCCAATGCAAGCGGGCCAGAGTAGGTCTTATATGCTTGAACCTTCTGGTTCCTGTTATCACTCTGGCCGCTGCATTTTGCACAAGCTGCAGCTTCCAAACCGCCTTCAAAGGCAGCCCCACGTAGAGTGCATTGCAGTAATCTAACTTGGAGGTTACCAGAGCATGGACAACTGAGGCCAGGTTATCCCTGTCCAGATAGGGGTGTAGCTGGGCCACCAGCTGAAGTTGGTAGAAGGCACTCCGTGCCACCGAAGCCACCTGAGCCTCAAGTGACAGAGATGGTTCTAGGAGAACCCTCAAGCTATGAACCCGCTCCTTCAAGGGGAGTGCAACCCCATCCAGAGCTGGTTGAAGACCCTCCATCCGGTCAGCAGAACCACCCACTAACAGCGTCTCAGTTAGCCCTCATCCAGTCCATTGTCGCAGCCAGGCACTGGTTCAGCACATCCACAGCCTCACCTGGTGAAGATGAAAAGGAGAAATAGAGCTGCGTGTCATCAGCGTACTGATGACAACGCACTCCAAAACTCCGGATGACTGCACTCAACAGTTTCATGTAGATGTTGAACAGCATGGGGGACAAAACTGACCCCTGCGGAACCCCATACTGGAGAATCCACGGGGCCGAGCAATGTTCCCCAAGCACCACCTTCTGGAGCCGACCCCCCAAGTAGGAGCAGAACCACTGCAATGCAGTGCCTCCCACTCCCAACTCAGCCAGTCGTCCCAGAAGGATACCATGGTCAATGGTATCGAAAGCTGCTGAGAGATCAAGGAGAATCAACAGAGTCACACTCCCCCTGTCCTTCTCCTGACATAGGTCATCATACAAGCGACCAAGGCTGTTTCCATACCAAAACCAGGCCTGAAACCCGACTGAAATGTAGGCTAATGTAGGCTAAAAAGAGCTGGTGGTGGACCATGGTGGCTGAGATCACAGCTGGTGAACCAGAGAGCTCCCAGCTCCAGTCCAGTCTCACCCTCCCTGCCACCATCACAACATAAGGGGATAATACTGATCTTTGCAAGGTTGTTGAATGGCAGAGACAATGCTTGTAAACCATTGCCAGTTCTGGCGCCATCCATTGCTGGCATGTGCCCCTGAAACATTGTCCCTGAGGGAAAGCAGCCCTCAGGAAAGAGTTTCCTGGCCCTGGAGAGGCTCTACCTACCCATGCTGGCCATTGGCTCTCATCAACAGGAAGGACTGTAATGGTTTCCTGTTCAGGCAGGGGCTTTACCTGGGCAATGATAGCTTTACAGGTTTGTTCTTTAGTCCTAGGCCACCTCTACCAGCACATATATACTAACCCTGAAATGGTTCTGTGAATGTTCTCCCCTCCCTTGCTATGGTTCTGTGCTCAAAGACAGGAAAGTCCACCTACCTCAGCTTTGGGGGCCTCTTTTCCGTGGCAGAACGTGTCCCTCAAAGTTCCCTCCCTTTGTTTCTCCAGCTGAGCAGAAAGGTATTCTAAGGCTGATGGAGAGAGATCAAGACGTTTTCAGCCACGGCCACGTGTCTCGCTGAGACAAGACAGAGAAAGGTGCAGCGCAACCTGCACCCATAACCCTGCAGAAATCCAACCTTTATTAATTGCCTCTGCAAATCAACACAACAAAATGACCTTGCTCCTGACAGCCACTCAATTAAATCTCACTTTTTTTAACGTGGCAAAAATCAGTCTCTTTGCCAAATTTGCATTTTTAATTTTAACTTATGAATAATGTTCCAAACAAATTCTGAATGAGGAACTTTCTCCCCAAAGAATTGGGCTTCTGTATCAAGTTATTGCAAGAGCATATTTCATATTAATAATTGAGTATATTTAATTGCTTCTCCCCACCTCTGTTCAGGATTGACCCACGCTCAACATCTGATCACGCTTCCCTTCTGCAAGCAGAGAGAGATGCACATTTCTGGCTGCTGCCAGATGTCTCCTCTTTGACCTCTTCCAAGCCATGTCTGATTCAAGTGGATGAAGTGGCAAGGACAATCCTACCACCCAATACTCTCTGCTGGGCCAGGGACCTGCTTGGCACACACAACTTCCTAGGTTTAATCCCCCATCATCTCCAATTAAAAAGATCAGGGAGCTGGTGATCAATGGGGCCTCCCCTTGCCTGGGACCCTGGAGAGCTGCTGCAGATTGTACTACTCTTGAGTTAGATGGATGAGTATCCTCACCTGGTATATAGCAGCTTCTGCAGGCCCCTCAGCTTGTCCTGTTCTGGGATGCTGGCCTCTATTCTGACTTCAACACTTCTGAAGATGTAGTGATGGCCACCAATTTGGATTGCTTTCAAAAGAGAATGGACAAATCCCTGGAGAGTAAGGCTACTAATGCTGATGGCCACATCCCGTCTCCAGCATGAGAGGCAGAATGCCTATGTACACCAGTTGCTGGGGATCATGGGCAGGAGGGTGCTGTTAAACCCGAGTCTTGCTTGTGGGTCTCCTCTCTACAGCTGGTTGGTCACCGTGTGAACAGAATGCTGGACTAGATGGACTTGGGCTGATCCAGTAGGGCTCTTCTTACGTTCTTGTGCTTCAACCTTTGACTGAATGTAACAGGTTCCATTTGGTGGGAGTGGTAAGGGAATCTCATCAGTGTGCCCATGAGTGCCAAAGTTCAACATTCTGGGTATGTGGAAGAACTGTAATTATTTTGGGGTACGCAGGTCCTCCACTTGAAGGGGGAGATGTCCAGGGTTCCCATTTTCAAACTTTCCGAGCAGTCAGACATACTCAGCAGCATACATTCCAAATTCCAGCATTCTACAAGATATTTAGTATCTAGGAGGCACCCTGCTGGGCTTAAAGCTTCAATCTGGATGGAAGGGAGATTCCCATCAACCAACTAGGATTCCATTTTTCAGATCTTTGTTAAGCAGTAAATGTGATCTCCCGGGCCAACCTGACAATCATAGTGGGTAAATGCCGGAAGTGATCACCTGAATAGTTCCACAGTGGGGTGTCGAGCATGTGAAAGGAGCAACTAGCCCCCAAGGGCTCCTGTGACTGGCAGTATGACAATGGAACCCATGACCTAGGGAGTTCGTGGGCTCTCCCACACTGGAGGCCTTCAAGAGGCAGCTGGACAGCCATCTGTCAGGAATGCTTGAAGGTGGACTCCTGCCTTGAGCAGGGAGTTCGACTCGATGGCCTTAGAGGCCCCTCCAACTCTACTATTCTATGATTCTATGAAACCTCATCCAGACCTTCTGAAATAAGCCTTAGCTTCATGAAGATACATTTTTCCTGCTCTAGATATTTTAGTGTACATCCAGAAATGTACAGTGCACACGTGACTCGCATGGATTTGCAAAGCCATCTGTTCTGCAGAAGCCTTAATCAGGAGGTGCGCACTGGGCACAGCTCTCTGCTGAGCATGCCATCCGTGGCAAGGCAAGGTTTTTCTCTGGAACAGGTGTGAAAGGCTCTTTTTAACAGTAGAAATCAAACATGAAACACGAGTCACTTTGTGAGGATTTCTCTCTCTCTTTGATTTCAGGAATGGAGAGATGGGGTTTGAACAGCAATGGGGGTTTAAGGTTATCCCGATTGGATTGAATGTTAATTCCAGGATGAATTTCTCCTAGAGAGAGATGCTAAGGACAGGAGGGGTGTGTCTTGCAGGGCTTTATTTGCAGATATAGTTATCTGTGCAATGGGTTACAGTTTCATATTCTTCCCTCGCTCTCTCGCTCTCTCTCCCCCTCCCCTCCCCTCCCCGCCAGTAAATCTCAGGTGCCACATCTCAGGGCCTGGTTAAATTATGGCTCCAACTCTTTTGCAGAACTTCTCCATAGATCTTGATCTTTGGATGTTTAGCAGAGCACATCACACTTTATTAATATGGCAAATTACCCTTTTCCTTTTGCCCTTTCATTAAGCTGCTCTTCGGACTAAAACCTTTGGAGTCTGACCGAGAGTAAAATGATGGAAAGGGGCCATGTCTGCATTTCTCTCTCTCTCTCTCTCTCTCTCTCTCTCTCTCTCACACACACACACACACACACACACACACACACACACACACACACCTTCCCCCATCTCTCTGCCTCTTGCTTGCTTGCTTTCTGTACCCCTGCATTCAGCTGTGAAGTAAGTGAGGCAGAGAGATGGCGGCTGACCCGAGAAGGCATCCTACAAGCTTCCTGGTTGAGCGATGAAGACCTGAACCTGAGCTTCTTTCATTCACACCACGTATACAGCAACAGTGCCACAATTAAAACTGGGCACATACTCCAAAAACAACAAGAAATCTTTCTTAATAAAGTAATACACTTATTAATAAGTGTATGAACAAATGAATAGATTTAATAATGAATGTGTTAGTCTTTAAGGTGCCACAAGGCTCCTGGTGGTTCTTCCAGAGTGGTCAGTGCCGAATGTACAGCAGGGAGAGAGAGAGAGACATTCCTTGCTTTTCCTATTTATTTATTTTAAAATATTTTTGTGCCCCTCATGAGGAGATGCAACCATTCAAATCAAAATACAACAACATTAAAAACACAACAGCAGCAGAGAAAAGAAGACAAATTTCAAACAAAGCAGAATTGAAAACAAATCAAAGTGGGCCAAGCAATCTGGAGACTATTGTCAACCATAACTTTAATACACAGACAAATCGGTATTCCAAACTTTATGCTGGAAGCATAATATGCAAGGCAGGAGCTCTTCCCCTGTGCTAGAGGTGCCAGTTCAGCATTCACAATAAGGCTGGACCCAGGAGCATCCTCTCTCTCTCTCTCTCTCTCTCTCTCTCTCTCTCTCTCTCTCTCTCTCTCTCTGGCCTCATCAACACCAAGCAGGATATAGCGGTATGAAAGCGGTATATAAAAGGCAGGAGCCACACGACTGCTTTATAGTGGTATTGAAGTGCACTGACAACTGTTGGGGCCCATTGACACAGACCACATACCGCTTTCATAATGCTATATCCTGCTTGGTGTGGGCTCCTGCCTTTTATATACTGCTTTCATACTGCTTTCATAGTGCAATATCCTGCTTGGTGTAGATGAGGCCTCTCTTTCTTTCTCTCTCTCTCTCTCTCTCTCACACACACACACACACACACACACACTGTGAACATACTGGGCTTGGTTCTCATGTCCTTGACAACCAACAGTTCAACACATGGTCCAATTCAATTGAAAAAACATTGCATGTGTAAAGGGATGCCCAGGTGAGGCGTGTGATGAGCCATTCATGCATACGTGGAATCATTTGATGGATCAGTCATCAAGTGAAGAATATGAAACTGTAACCCATTGCACAGATAACTATATCTGCAAATAACAATACATCTGTACTGCACAGCCCATCTTGCTTTGAATTATATTATGCGTCACAAAGGGAAAGATTTGGGGGTCCTTAGAAGTACCTCCAAATGATCACAATCACTGAAATGGCCATCCCACAGGCTAGTACACTTTGAAGTACTCACAGGGAGGAACTTAAACTTCTCAAAAATGGTCAGGAATTGACTGTCTATATCATTTTTACCGCAGCATTACCAATTGGCTTGTGAAAGAGTCTTTTTCTGACAGCTCCTGTCTCTTGTAGCTCAAAAGCTGGTGGATTCCATGAATTATTGTAGCATGGATTAGGCAGCTGCTGAAGGGAGTGATGGTTTATCATGTTTACAAGTCTCTTTCAAACTCTTCTGCAGAGCAGAAGGCATACTGGGATACGTGTGTGTCTGTGAAATCTGTTTCCTCTTCAAAGCTGAGGTACATGTAGCCCTGCTGCCGCCTCAATACTTCCATCTGTTGTCCTAAAGGCAGAATTGAGGTGACAGCCCACCCCATATGGACCCAGAGGTGGCCAGTCCCCCAACTCACATCCCTTGGTGTCTATTTTGACCTTTTAAAACTTTGGATTGCCAGAGCCAAAACTTTGCTGTAGGTAATTATGGAAATATGCTGTATATTTTAAGCACTGAACATCTGCCTTGTGGTACGGGGCGGGGGAGAGGAGAACTTGCCAGAAATGAGGGAAAAGGTTCTAAATGTCATTCCTCATGCAAGCGTATATGTCATTAATCATGTTTTAACCTGTGTGAGCTACAACCTGGGCTCCTGGGCTTTTTTGGCAGGCACAAGCAGGAAAGATAACCTCCCGTCTCTATGAATTACTTCTAACACATTTATCAGGTCCAACCCTCCAGTCTAAGGTACATAATGCTGTTGCTTAGAATATCATAACACTTTTAATTGCAAAGTACTTTACAGTCTTTAATTGGTTATCCCTCACAACAACCCTATGAGGCAGGTGTCAAGACAGAAACAAACTCCAAAGTGATCTTGATAGACTGGAGTGCCGGGCTGAAAACAACAGAATGAAATTTGATAGGGATAAATGCCAAGTTCTACACCTAGGAAAAAGGAACCAAATGCACAGTTACAAGATGGGGGATACTTGGCTCACCAATATGACAAGCGAGAAGGATCTTGGAATTGTTGGAGATCATAAGCTGAATATGAGCCAATAGTGTGATGTGGCTGCAAAAAAAGCAAATGCTATTTTACACTGCATTAATAGGAGTTTAGCTTCCAAACCGTGTGAGGTACTGGTTCCCCTCTATTTGGCACTGGTTAAGCCTCATCTTGAATATTGCGTCCAGTTCTGGGCACCACACTTCAAGAAGGCCGCAGACAAGCTGGAGTGTGTTCAAAGGGGGGCAACAAGGATGATCAGGGGTCTGGAAACAAAGCCCTATGAGGAGAGACTGAAAGAACTGGACATGTTCAGCCTGGAGAAGAGAAGACTGAGGGGAGACATGATTACACTCTTCAAATACTTGAAAGATTGTCACACAGAGGAGGGCCAGGATCTCTTCTTGATCCCCACCACGATCCAAACTCAAGTTACAGGAAGCCAGATTCCGGCTGGACATCACGAAAAACTTCCTGACTGTTAGAGCAGAACGACAATGGAACCAATGAACTAGGGAGGTGGTGGGCTCTCCCAAACTAGAGGCATTGAAGATGCAGATGGACAGCCATCCTTCAGGGATGCTTTAAGGTGGATTCGTGCATTGAGCAGGAGGTTGGACTCGATGGCCTTATAGGCCCCTTCCAACTCTACTATTCCATGATTCTATGTACATAGTGCCAGGCAATGATGTGAAGATTTCTCTCTCTGTTTACCACTTCTCAGAACAGAGAGGGAACCTGAGGAAGACATTGGAGGGCTGGGATGGGGTATTCATGTTCACTCAGTGCGTATTCTGGCTCTAGACTGAGCAGAGGTACATTGTATGTGGCTTGGGAGCTGTACTTGGCCCTGAAGACCCTGCCTTTGATTCTGACCTTGTCTCTCTGCTTGCTTCTGGGCCTTCTTTCAGGGGACATCTCATTGCTCATCGGCTGGACACCTCTACTGGGTGAGCTCTGCTCAACACGCACACTTCAGACAGTAGATCAGTATTATTTCCAACTTGCAGGGAAGCTGAGGCTGTGTAATGGGTCCATGTCAAAACATGGGATCATCCTAGGCCTCCCAGTTGCAAAGCTAAAGCCACTAACTACTGGGGCCAGGTATACACCAAGCAGGTTATCACACTTTGAGCCTATCTACACTACAGTTTTAAACCAGTTAAACCAGTAGTGTAGATAGACTCCAAGAAACCGTTTTAAAACGGTATATGGAATGTGTCATGGGCCTCAACAGTTGTCAATCAATACCATTATAAACCATTATAAACACAGCAGTGTAGATCCTGCCTGGTTCTCATATTATTCCAAGTAATCCAAAGAACAGTATGCCATGAGTAGCAAGGGGAGTGTCCCCTGAAAGCTGATGCATGCATAGTTTGGAGGAGCCTTGCCCCAGAACTTCTTGGCATGCCACCATGGTGAGGCTGGTGCGATGGTCCCACATGGACACTCCCCAGCCTGGAAGAGATGCATCATTGGCCCCATCCCTAATCCTCGAGTTGAAGAATCACCAGGAACAGGCAAAGCCCGATCCAACAGGTTTATTCAATACAACATACGCAGGAGAGAGATGTGGCACATGGGTAGTACCAAAGCTCTCTGAATCACAAAAGGCAAAACTGTTTCATTTTATCTCTGTTTCAGGCTCTGATGTCACATACCACTCAGCCCCCCTCCTGTGATGGACTACATGTCAATAATGATTCAACTAAACTATTTCTTAAACCATAATAAAACAATATCCCGGGCATTTGATGCCGCAATGTAATTTGTTTCATCTTGATCACCTTCGATTACTGATACTTGGTGATGTTTGGTTTCATCTAATGGCCAGTTTTTCTTGGGAAGAATCTGAAAATGTTTACATTATAGGTGCCATCTTGTCTGTAAGATTGTGTTTGAGGGCCATTGAGTCATGTTTAATTTTCGACACCATTTGGGGGATGAGCTTGTGAGAATTGTTATCAGGAAAGCATGTTTTAGGTTATGGCGTTCTGTGTTCTTTCATGGAAATGCTAAAATGTGAGGTGTGAACTTTAACCTGGTATAATAATAATAATAATAATAATAATAATAATATTTATTTATAACCCGCCTCTCCCTACGGATCGAGGCAGGGAACACAATACACATACAAGCATGACAAAGTTTAAAAAATTAAAACAAGAGAAACACATCATTAAAATATTTAAAATTCATCCGGATAGGCCTGCTGGAAAAGAACAGTCTTCATGACTCTCTTGAATTCGTGAAGACTGTCAGTTTGTCTAACCTCCTCCGGCAGCCCATTCCATAGTCTGGGAGCCATAGAAGAGAACGTCCTCTGGGTAACACTCACCAACCTAGTTCTGGCTGGCTTGAGTATGTTCTTCCCAGAGGACCTAAGAGTGCGGGGTGGACTGTACGGGAGAAGGCGATCCCGTAGGTAGCCTGGGCCCAATCCATGTAGGGCTTTAAAGGTAATAACCAACACTTTATTCTTCGCCCGGAAACTGACCGGCAGCCAGTGAAATGATTTTAAAACTGGTGTAATGTGGTCACCCCTAGGTGTACCGGTGACCAACCTGGCTGCCATATTTTGAACAAGTTGAAGTTTCCGGACTAGGCACAAAGGTAGCCCTATGTACAGCGCATTGCAGAAGTCGAGCCTCGAAGTTACCAGTGCGTGCACTACCGTCTTTAGGTCTTCCAACTCTAGGAAGGGGCGCAGCTGGCGTATCAGCCGAAGCTGATAGTAGGCACTCCTGGCCGTCGCATCAATCTGAGCTGTCATCTGGAGCGACGGATCCAGGAGTACCCCCAAGCTGCAAACACAGTCTTTCAGGGGGGGTGTAACCCCATCCAGAACTGGTTGACACACCTCCAAACCCAGGTTGGGGCCTTTGACAGCAAGCACCTCCGTCTTGTCTTGATTCAGCTTCAGTTTGTTTTTCCTCATCCAGCCCATTACCGCCTCCAAGCATTCGTTCAGAGGAGACACACTATCCTTAGCTGATGATGTTGTTGAAGGCATAGAGAAATATATTTGGGTGTCATCAGCATATTGATAGCACCCCGCCCCATGCCTCCGGATGATCTCTCCCAGTGTTTTCATGTAAATGTTAAACAGCATTGGGGAAAGGATGGCACCTTGCGGTACACCACATAGCAACTCCTTTTTTGAAGAGCAGCTATCCCCAAGCATCACCATCTGGAGCCTGCCCAAGAGATAGGATCGGAACCACTGAAGCACAGTGCCCCCAATTCCCAATTCCCCCAGGCGCTCCAGAAGGATACCATGGTCGATGGTATCGAAAGCCGCTGAGAGGTCCAGGAGTACCAGCAGGGACACACTCCCCCTGTCGATACTAAGGCGTAGATCATCTACTAAGGCGACCAAAGCAGTCTCAACTCCGTATCCTGCTCTGAAGCCGGTTTGAAATGGGTCTAGAAAATCAGTGTCATCCAAGACTGCCTGGAGTTGAAAGGCAACCGCTCTCTCGATCACCTTGCCCAAAAATGGAAGATTGATACTGGCCTGTAGTTATTAAGGTCCAGGGGATCCAGGGAGGGCTTTTTGTAGAAGCGGCCTTACCACCGCCTCTTTTAAACATGATGGAAAGCTGCCCTCCCTGAGAGATGCATTAATAATATGTTGTAAATGTGATCTAACTGCATCTCCTCCCTGGACGACCAGCCATGAAGGACAGGGATCAAGAGGGCAAGTCGTCTTCCTCACACATCCAAGCACCTTGTCCACATCCTCGGTACTCACCAACTGAAACTGATCAAGTGTAATCCTACTTGCGGAGTCACTGGACACTCCACTGTCAGCCTCTGCTATAACAATGGCATCTAATTTGGCTCTTATCCGAGAGATTTTGGTCCCCTCTACAAGGATTCGCTTTTGCGCCTGGTTAAGCGATTATGCGCATCATCGCTGAAGCGCATTTACGCCTAATACCTCTGCAGGAGAGGCAGGCAGGGAGAGGGGAGGGGGGAGGGGGGAGGCAAGATCGAACCCCACGGAGGGACGGAGCGGGGAGGGGGGCAGCTGATGCAGGACAGCTACATCGGGGGGCGGGGGAGGATCAGCCCGGAAAACTGCTGCTGGCTTCCA
The DNA here is from genome assembly GCA_029215795.1 of Anniella stebbinsi. NCBI lineage: Eukaryota > Metazoa > Chordata > Lepidosauria > Squamata > Anniellidae > Anniella > Anniella stebbinsi. Next base: position 371,881,390 of record JARDYH010000001.1, read on the forward strand.
AAGAGTGACTGCAGGGGGGGGGCGGTGTGCAGACCCCCAGAGGCAGGAGCTGATCTCGGCCGGGGAGCAGCGGAGGGGGCAGCGAGAGTCCTCCGCCGGCCTTTCTCTCCGCAAAGGCAAGAAACGGGATGGGGGGGTGCTCAGGGGAGCCGGGAGGAGTTGTCACTGCTGGATGGGGAGAGGGGGGGCGGCGGCAGGGTGACCCCTTCTTCGGCCATGCGAAGCTCTCTTGCGCGCGCGCTGGCTACAGCTGAGGCTGTGCCGGAACCGGCAGCCCTTAAAGGGCCGGGCGCGCCTCGGCGCTCCGCTCCATTGCCTGCCTGCGTGCCTGGCTGCTTCGCCCTCCCCCACCGGAGGGAGGGACGAAGGGGCTGGGCTGGGCTGGCCGTCCGTCCATCGCGGGGGGCAGCGGGAGCGAGCAGGAGCTGGCCGAGGCCGGCCGGGGTCTCCCCCTGCTGTCTGCCGAGGGACGTGGGCTGGCGAGGAAGGCAAAAGACGGAGCCAGAGGAGCCGGCTAAACTTCCTATGGGAAGCCAGGAGCCGAGCGGGGGAGCCAGCAGCAGCAGCAGCACTCGGGAGGCAGGGCGCACTTCACATCCCGCCGCAAAAAAACCTTCGCGATTTAACGCGCATTCAATAATGCGCGTAATCGGAGGAATAACGCACCTCTACGCCCGATTTGCGCTCCGTCCTTGTAGAGGTAAAAAATTTTAAGCGCCTTGAAAGAGCTTTAAACCTCTCTTGTAGAGGCAGCCTCAATCTGAGAAATGATCGTTAAAAGCATCACAGCGAACTACCGAAGGCTCTAAAATCGGATTCAGGGGAGAAGGAGCCTGAGTTAGACCCCTCACCACCCTGAACAGTTCTGCTGGACGTGAATCCGCAGACGCAATGTGTGCAGAGAAGAAAGCTTTCTTCGCTGCACGTATTGCCACTCCATAGAGACGAAGATGTTCTCTATGTCGTGTCTTGTTGGATATAAGTCGAGTTTTCCGCCATCTGCGCTCTAGTGTTAAGTGTCTCTGCTTCCTCTTAAACGTTTCTTTGAGGCTTGAGGGAAACCAGAGTTCAGATATTCTGATCTTATATCAATGTCCAGGACAAAAATCCTTATCACCACATAGTGACTTCATGACTCCGTTACCATGAGAAGAAGCCACAGAGGTGGGCTCCGACACCTCTGTCAGGGAGTGTGAACAGCCATGTGCTAGCTGCCCTGCTGAGGGGACTCTGTTGTCATTGGTAGGCCTTTGCCTCAGTCCGGCTAGGCCTCTCCCACTACCTTGGGCCCAGAAATTGAGAACTAGACTCTGTAGAAGTGTATATTTTTTGAAAAGTGGGGATGCTTGAGAAGCCCACCCACACTGGGTCCTGAACAAATTCCTCCCCAGGGCCAAGCCCAGGAACAGCACTCTGGAATCTGGCAGCACACAGCACTGATTGGCTGGTCACTCTTGATATCCTTGGCCAATGACATGAGGCAGGTGGCTACAAAGGAGAGGGCCTTTTCAGTGACAGCACCTTGATTGTCTAATGCTCACCAGAGAAGCTTGCCAGGTTCCTACATTGTGCTCTTTAGGGCACGAGGCAAAAATCCTTTTTATTTTCCTTTGTTTGTTTGTTTGTTTGTTTTAAAGTCTGTTATTGTTTTTTCAGATCTTTGCACTGCTGCTGGCTTTGACTCTGGTTTTTACTTTTGTTTATTCTATTTTAAAGTTGTAAAAGTTTTTATATCATTGTATTTTATGGTTTTGTGAACTGCTCAGAGAGCTTTGGCTAATGAGCATCATAGAAATGTAATAAACAAACAAGTAAGAAAATAAATAACTGAAATACCCCACCCTAAATGTGAACTAATTGCTTCTTACTGATCCGATATCTTCACAACATTCTAACATAGGCTGACCATATGAAAAGGAGGACAGGGCTCCTGTATCTTTAACAGTTGCAGAGAAAAGGGAATTTCAGCAGGTGTCATTTGTATGCAATTAGTACCTGGTGAAATCCTCTCTTCATCACAACAATTAAAGTTGCAGGCACTATACTAGAGTGACCAGATACACAAGAGGGCAGGGCCCCTGCAGCTTTAACTGTTGTAATGAAGAGGGAATTTCACCAGGTACAAATTGCATACAAATGATGCCGGCTGAAATTGCCTTTTCTCTACAACTGTTAAAGTTACATGAGCCCTGTCCTCCTTTTCATCTGGTCAGCCTATCTAACATGCTCTTCCTCACGCAGGCAAATGTTTTCATAGAAGTATTGTTCAAAATTAAACATAGCAAGTTATTATCTTTTTTTACCTAAAAGGGACATGCAGAGAGAAGACTTTTTATATCAAAGAAAGAAAGAGCAAGATTTATTCCCTTCCTGGTTCCTCTTTGGTTTTCTTTTTCTTCCGCTGGCTGGGACTTCTTCAGATTTATGGGGTAAATCTACTCAGTTCTTAGATTTATAGGACTACACATTTTTCTTCCTTTATGGCATAAACCATTTGGATGCAAGCTGGAACTGGATTTATTAAAATGTGTAGCTTTTCTTGAAATGCTGCAAAAATAATAAAACACAGTGCATTATAAAGAAGAAAATGTTAAGTAAGGGGAATTAATCACCAGGGAAATAAACCAGGACTAGCGACTTGGGTCACTGTGTGAAAGCACGAGAGGTGGCACAGAAAACTCACCAAACTATATGGAGAAAGATGAGCCTTTTCCTTGAATGCAACCCATTATCTCCTAAACACAGCTCACATTTCCCTGCAGGGACAAAAGGGTTTGATTTATACCAGGTAAACACCATCCAATATGGCAGTTTCTGCTCAGACCCCAGCAGAAAGATGCTGTAGAACAAAGCAGAGCTTGGAATCAACACAGGCGGTTCAGCATAAAGAGCCATGAATATTTTACTGCACTTTCAGGCTGCTGGGGGGGGGGGGGGGGGAGAGCGGACATGCAGAGAATTCAAAATCCAGCAGGGCTGACAAAGCTAATGATACAAGGAATTACGATGGTGAAAGATCGTTCTGAAGAAGAGAGGAGAAATGCCCCAGATGCGAGGCTAATGCAGAGTTCTGAGGGCCTGGAAAATATTAATTTCTGTTCAACTAATGCTTAGCAACCATTGTCCAAACAGTCTTCTGGGGTACCTTTTTTAGGGCTTATCATCTGATTTTTTTAAAAAAAAACCTACTTGATTAATCAAATGAGTTTAAACTGATTAATAACTTAATCAGTTGATTAAATCTGCATAAAGGTGCATGTGACCGAAACAAACATTTTGAAGAAAGGGCTCATGTACTTTGCTTTTGGATGCTGCGAGTTCCTGTTGCAGCAAGTGGCGGCTGAAAAAGGGGGGTTTCCCACCTGTGGGAGAGGGACGAGGGAAGGGCTCTTCTAACATGTCTGCTGCCTACAGTCTTTGGGGGGGGGGGTGCCTTTTTACAATATTTAAAAGGTTTTTCAATCACTGATCTTTTTTTTTCTTAAAGCAACACTGTATACTGTTGGGTAAAGCAGCTGTCATACTGCTAGCCCTCATCATGGCCTCCTCGGGGGGCTTGCCACAGGCAGCTGCTTGGCCCCTGTGTCTGATCCAGCAGGGCTCTTCTTGTGTGTTTTTCATGCCATTGGGAAATCCTCTCCCATGGAAGGAGCCTGGATCAAGGCAGGAGTGTGGGAGGGCACCTCCACTGGTCAGAATATTATTGTTATTATTATTTCATCTCTTTCTCGCTCGTGGCGGTTTTTCTAGACAGACATGATGCACTTTGCCAAGTCCTGCTGTCTTTTACAGATTCAGGAATTTCCTGATGATTCAGCATGTTTTAATTATGACTGCTTTCTGGATGTTGGTGTGGATATATTTTGGTAGGCCCAGTTTCTGGAGGTTTTCTTTATAGTTTTTTGATGTGATGCCGGTGACTGGTGTGACTAATGGGATAATTGTGACCTTTTCCTGTTGCCATAGTTCTTTGACTTCCACGGCCAGTGGTGTATATTTGTCTCTCTTTTCTTCTTCCTTTCCAACAACGTTTTTTTAATTCGGTATTGCTATGTCAATGAGGTACATGTGTTTTTCTTTTTTGTCTGTGAACGTTATATCTGGTCAGTTGCAAGGTATTGTCTTGTCTGTATGAATTGTTCTGTCCCAGTATATTTTATGATCTGCATTTTCCAAGATAATTTCGGGTGAATATGTATATTATAGTGTATAGTCCATTCCTGCTAGAATTTTGCATCCTCCTGTTATATGGTGTATTGTTTCTTGGAATTGATGGCATTTCCTGCATAGGTCTGTTGTTACACTGTGTATTATTATTGTTATTATTATTATTATTATTTACATTTATAAACCGCCCCATAGCCGAAGCTCTCTGGGCAGTTTACAAAAATTAAAAGATTGACCATTAAAAAGTCAATATGCAAAATGTAAAACTATAAAATATAAAAACAGCTGATATTTAAAACATTGTAAACTTTAAGCCAGGCCAAAAAAATCAGTTAAAAACCTCAACTTAAGCTGTTAAAAATGCTTGGGAGAAAAGAAAAGTTTTGACCTGGCACCGAAAAGATAACAGTGTTGGCGCCAGGCAGGCCTCATCGGGGAGATCATTTCATAATTGGGGGGTCACTACAAAGAAGGTCCTCTCCCTTGTTGCCGTCCTCTGAGCTTCCCTCAGAGTAGGCACTCAGAGGAGGACCTTAGATGTTGAGCGTAGTGTATGGGTTGGTTCATGTCGGGAGAGGCGTTCCGTCAGGTATTGTGGTCCCAAACCGTGTAAGGCTTTAGAGGTTAAAACCAGAAACTTGAATCGGGCTCTGAAACATACAGGCAGCCAATGCAAGCAGGCCAGTATCAGTCTTATATGGTCGAACCTTCTGCTCCCTGTTACCAATCTGGCCGCTGCATTTTGCACGAGCTGCAGCTTCTGAACCGTCTTCAAAGGCAGCCCCATGTAGAGCACATTGCAGTAATCTAACTTGAGGTGCCTCAACAAGAGTGATTTAAAGCTCTTTCAAGGCACATTAAAAATTTGACCTCTACAAGAATGGAGTGCAAATCGGGGGTCGAGGCACTTTTTCTATGCGATTATGCGCATTATCAAATGCACGTTAAATAGCGAGTTTTAATTTACCATGGCTGTTAAAGCGCCTCATGACCATGTAAACAAGCAATTCTCCGCATTAAACACCTCTAAAGCGTGTTTCATACAACTAGTAAGGCAACCTGTTATGCGCTTTACCTCCTCCCGCATATAGTGGTTTGCCGTAAAAGCGATTGCGAGAAGATGCGCATAACCTTGGAGGTTACCAGAGCATAGACAATTGAAGCCAGGTTATCCCTGCCCAGATAGGGCTGTAGCTGGGCCACCAGCCCAAGTTGGTCGAAGGCACTCCGTGCCACAGAGGCCACCTGAGCCTCAAGTGACAGAGATGGGGGCAGGGGAGTTTGCAAAATGCTAGTTACGTACCTTCACTCCCCCTACCCCTCCAAAAGAAGCTACACTGAGAAGAAGAATTAGAGTAAGTACGAGCACTTGGCCTAGCAAGAATAAAAATGGAACACGCAAGTCTTGAATTCGATATCGAAGAAATGTTCCGGATTGCAGCTTTGGAACTTGAAAAAAGATGGAAAATCACACACACACCACACACACAGAAAGAGAGAGAGAGAAAAGAAAAATGCTTGTAGAGATAGAGCTCCCCCCAAAGCCAGCGTACGCAGGAGGCTGGTGGCAATGCCCCTCTAAAAGGGGTGCATGGCAGCCTGCCCACCTTGCAGGGCTGGCAGACTCAATACCTGTTCCTCCTCATAGCCTCCAGGAAGGATCCAGGCTCTGTTTGTGCTCCTGGAAGGTTGCCTGGGAATTTATTCCATGACATGAGCTGAAGCCTTTTGACACCGGCTTGCTTGCTCTGTGGCTTCCGTTGTCTGTACACATACCCTGCAGCAAGTCAAGGTTTCAGGCTGTCCTAAAACCTACAGCAGCACAGCTGTTGTTCAGCTCAGAGTGATCTGAAATATAGGCAGCATAGACTCAAAGGCTCCCGAGGAAGGATCCACGTGGGTTATTGTTGCAGTCAGCCAGCAACGGCCCATGGGCAATTTTTGCCCTTGTAAAGGCTTCTGAGCTCAGCGACCATTGAGAATGTTTCACTGTAGTGGGTTCAGCGTCAACCATCCTATCCTGGGGGCTCTGTTTTATGCTATTTCAACGGGACTACTCCTGGAGTACAGTACCACTTGGGATAAGCAAAGGGAACCGGGGGGAGGGGGGAAATAGCACTTTTTGTTTAGCTGGAGACTAAGGCCCTTTCCGCACCATAGGGGCGGAGAGAGCGGGAAGCCAGGAAACCTGGAAGTAACCACTTCCGGGTCAGGCACGTGGAGGCCGCACCTGAATGCGACGGTCCAGCCTTCTACCGGGCCATCGCAACTCGTGCTGGCCATTTTTGTGGGACAGATCCGTGGAGGAGCGCACAAGCACTCCTGCGCAAAAGGTTAGTTAATTTTTTTGAAAAAATGCATGCGATCCAGCCCCCCTCCCCCCTGCCATCCTGGGGAATGGCGATTTCGCAGTCCCCCCCCCTCCTGATGGCCTCGGAGCCCCACAGTTCTGCTCCGTGGCCATTGGTGCATCCGCGCTTACTCGCGGATAAGCACAGCTGTGCCTGGGATGGGCAGCCACGCCAGCCACCCATCTTGCTGCCCCCACCCCCGGAGCATGGAACGAACAGGGATAATAGCGTTCCCTGAACTTCCGGGGAAATGGAGGGCTGGCCCCTGCCTGCTTGCGGGATGCTCTGTGCGTCATGCGGACTCTCCACGAGCAGGCAGGGGCAGCCATGGGAAAATGGCTAGTGTAGAAAGGGCATGAAACTCACTTCCTAGGGGATGGAAATGAGCCTCCCATTTCTACACTACTCCTTTATAGTGGTATCGAAATGCACTGGTGACTGTTGGGTCAGAGTCCACATTCCACGTACCGCTTCCAAACCACTTTCATAATGTCATATTCTGCTTGGTGTAGATCTGGCCCTAGGCTCATTTCCCCTATAAATGAAAGGACAGGAAAGTCAGGTTCTGAAGACTTCAGCATTTTCCTTTGGGAAGGAAAAAGGGATGCAACTGGAGGCACAAACATCCCAAACTTCAGTAGAGGAAGCTTGAAAGAGCTTGGATGGGAAAATGCCCCCCCCTTTTTTGGGCCAGAAATAAAAATAAAAAACACCCTCTCAATCTCCGCCTTAATATTCAGGTTTATTTCATAGTTGCAGGTCTGCGTTGTAGTGTTTAGAGGGCTGGTCTAGGGCTGGGCAGGGCTGGGTTCAAGTCCTTACTCAGCCATGGAGCCCACTGGGTGATCTCAGCCTAACGTACCTCACAGGATTGTTGTGAGGATAACATGGAGAAGAGGAGGATCAAGGACGTCACCTTGGGCTCTTTGGAGGAAAAAGCAGGACAGAAATGTAACAAATAAAGACATTCTTTTCCCTCCTCCCAGGAGTTCAACCTCACAACAGTTCTGTGAAATAGGCTAGGACGACAGATTGGGGCTTCCCAAGACAGCTTTGACTATTGTTCGCTATAGAAATTTAATTTAAAAATAAGATTTAAAAAAGAAACAATAGTTTCCTAGGCTCATACTACTTCTTGGAGGAAATGTCCATTCGTTGGCAGCCAGACCGTGCATGTACCACCCTCCCGGCCACTCACTGAGGCTGCCTCTACAAGTGAGGTTTAATGCTCTTTCAAGGCACTTTAAAAAATTTACCTCTACAAGAACGGAGCACAAATCGGGCGTAGAGGCGCGTTATCTCTCCGATTATGCGCATTATTGAATGCGTGTTAAACAGCGAGTTTTATTTTGCTCTGGCCGTTAAAGCGCATTTTGCCTATGTGAACAAGCGCTTATGCGCATTAACTACTTGTAAAGCGCATTTTGGTCATCCCTTAATGCGCTTCGCTGCCTCTTGCCGCCTCTCGTGCAGAGGTAATAGGCGTAAATGCGCTTCTGCGATTATGCGCATAATCGCCTAACCAGGCGCAAAAGCGAATCCTTGTAGAGGGGACCTGTGATGCCTAGTTGGGGAGATGTTCACTGTGACACTGTCATGATGCGCATTCCCCTCCAGCCATCCCCAGCAGCAGCCTACAAAGTGAAGTGAAAGTAGTGAGATGCGCAAGGTGGTACTGGGCCACCCAAATGGCCGTGCCGATGAGAAGGTGCAGGAGTTGATGCCCAGCTGCCATTTGAGGCATCAGCCTTAAGCGTAGGCATGCGCAGCACATTTCATTAGAAGGTGCACACAGGGAATTTCTTTCAAAAGCAAACATTCATTTACTAAACACTGTAGACACGGATGCGCTACTCCGCGTTCGGCTTGCCCGACCCTGAGAGGGAAATTGCAGTTGGGAGGGGGAATGAGGAGGAGCTAGACCCAGCATTGGTGGGGCATTGCGGTGGTACTGGCCAGAAGTCAGGTGACCATATGGAAAGGAGGACTGGGCTCCTGTATGTTTAACACTTGTTTAGCATAGGGAATTTCAGCAGGTGCCATTTGTTTGCATGCAACGCCTGGTGAAATCCCCTCTTCATCATGACAGTGAAAGCTGCAGGAGCTCTACTAGAGTGACCAGATACAAAAGAGGGCAGGAAGGTCCAATGGAGCTTCTACAGACAACAGCCCAGCCAGGGCAGGGGGAGCATTTGCTCCCATTCTTAAGCCTTGTAGTAAACTTTTAAGGCAATCAGAAAGTAGTATCAAACAAATTCAATGTTTTGCAACCTATTTTCTTTTAAAAATTATTATTATTATTATTATTAAAAACATTTGCCTAGGAAGAGACTGTGCATCAGCCATCCCCAGCCTGGCACCCCCCAGATATTTTGGACTGCAAGTCCCATCATTCCCAGCCAGCATCCCAATGACCATGCCTGCTGGGAATTATGGGACTTGCAGTCCAAGATATCTGGAGGGTACCAGGTTGGGAGAGGCTGTTATGTATTATGCCTGGACTGCAGGATTCTCCAGACGGGGTTCACCTGGATTCTAATAGCTCTTTAGATCCTCTCTCAGGGTGCCTCTACAAGAGCGATTTAAAGCTCTTTCAAGGGGCATTACCAAATTTACCTCTACAAGAGCGGAGTGCAAATCAGGGGTCCAGGCGCTTTAAATCTCCGATTATTTGCATTTTCGAATGCGCGTTAAATAGCGAGTTTTAATTTACAGCCAGCGGGAGTAAGAGCGCCTTATGTCCGTGTAAACAATTTTGTGAGGAGGCGCATTAACGATCAGATGGTCTTGTTGTCATGCATATGTGTGGATAATTAGTGATCCGTTTAGACATCCCCTCCCTTCTTGCTGGGTTCCTGAGAGACGGGAAGCAGGGAAAGGGGGGGTGGACAAGGGGAGGGTGTTTTCATGCTTGCCAGCATGCCTGCCTCTGTCTATAGACACACACACACACACTTGCTTGCTGGGTGTGTGTGTGTGTGTGCGCATCTGAATGTTTTACATCACCAAAATGACAATGGATGATCGAGAAGGAGAGAAGGGAAAACAGTTGATCTCACTGGGAAAATAAGGAGGAGGAGGAAGGAACGAAGCAGCTTCCCCTATCTGTTTGGGTGTGCATTTGTGCAGATTTCTACTCACTCGCTCGCTCGCTCACTCCTTCTCTTTGGTCTCTCGCTCTCTTCCTCTCTCTCCGGCAAATGGTGGGGAGCAGAGAGAGGCAGCCAGAAATACTTTTTAAAAGGCTGCTGGAGGGGGAAATTTCTGAGGCACATTCCCATTTACTCCTGAGCAGTTCGGGGGGGGGGGGGGACAAACTTCAGCTGGCGGTGAAATTGGAGGAGAGAGAGGTAGCCAAACAGGTTAACCACATCATTCCACAGGTAACCTAGGTAACCAAAGGCAGGAGATTCTGGTAGGGGGGTGATTAAAGGGTGCAAAACCTGTTTGGGCAGTTTCCCAGGACAAAGCGCATTACTTTCAGCAACATTTGCATGCATGTCAACATTCATATAGCCAGTAATGCGCTTCAACGCCTCTCGTATAGAGATATTAGGCGTAAAAGCGATTGTGAGGAGATGTGCATAATAGAGGGGACCTCAGCTTCTGTCTTCATAATCCATCAGGTTCCAGCCATTGAATATGGAATTCGTTTTGCCTGGAGAAGCAGAGTCGGAGGAAAACTGAACGTGTTCTGAACATTGCAGCTGTGCATGTTTGCCTGAAAACGATCCCATTTTCTGCCCAATGTGCCATGTTTTACAATCGTCATTGCAGCTTCCTGCTGTGCCGTTGCCAAGTCTTCTCTCCGGACCACGCTCCCTGCCCATCCCCAGAATAAGTTAAAAAAAACACAAAGAGACGTCCATGGGGCATTAAGAGGTACCATTTGTCCCTGCCATCGGCAGTGCTGTTTGAAGCCCCGTGAGTTCTAGTATCAAACGGAAGGAAGGAAAAGAACTCTGGTGGAATCTTCATGTGAACTGGGGCGTGGAGAGGGAGGTCAATCCTTCCTTTCCCACGACTTCCTCTGCCCCATTCTCTTTCTCCAGCACTGCGGCAACATCCTCCCCCCCCAACCCTGAATGGACGTATTCACCACCACTTTATTTGATTTTGTATTTAATTATGGGGGTGATGATGATTTGTGGATGGGGTTAATTAACCAAAGGGTAATGGATTCAATTTTGGTGGGTGGGAATTGGGCAGTTCATTGGAGGAGACTCTCTGATTTGGCCTTGGCTTGTTTTTGGAGTCGTATGCTGACACCTGTTTGAAACTCCATTTGGTGCAAAGGTTGCCGGGGGGGGGGGGGCTTATGGGAAGGGGGGGCTGAAATGCCTCGTGAAAAACTACCAGCCTCAGGAATTCCATGAGGGCTCCCTCCCTCTCCCTCCCTCTCTCTGTCTGTCTCTCTTTCTCTCCTCCCCAGCAAATGGTCATCAGTGCTATTCTGCCCCTAAAGATGGAGGCTGCCTATGACCATCATCTCTAATAGACAGTGATAGATGGGCCCTCTGAATCTCCCTTTTAAAGCTATGGATGATTCCATATGACAAATGTCAGGATTTTTGAGGAGTTGCTTAGCTGACAGGAATAGAAAGCTATATACAATTCATGGATTGCCTACATGTGGATCAAGAGATTTTTCAGTTCCAGAGAGAGCCAATATCAGGGGAGGAGTTACAGCCATGTCCAGTTCTGGTCTCTGTGGGTCTTGTTCCAAGAAGCCATTCCCCACTGTTGGGGGAGATTGACGTGAGACATGGGGAGGCCTCTCTCTCTCTCTCTCTCTCTCTCTCTCTCTGGCATGGGGAGTGTAAGCTGTTCGCATAAGGTGACCATATGTCAGGAAAAACCAGGACATGTCAGGATTTTTGGTAACAAATCCGAGAGGGGGGGGGGAATTATGAAATTTGAAGAAAGATCTGGATTTTTCCCATCCTCCTCCAACCCCAAGGGCAGCTCTTTATAAATGGGAAATAACAAAAATGCTTACAGCTCCATCATTTTTAAAGATAAGGGGATGAAACTTGGTACCATGATAGTCCTTATGTAGGGCTTTAGGGATGCAAAATTTGAAGCAGATCTGTTCATCCGTTGATTTTTAGATTTTTTAAAAAAATTCGAGGTTTTAATTTTTTTAAAAAAAAAACTGTTATTTTTAAAGATAAAAAGATGTAACTTGGCATCATGATAGATTTCAAGTAGGGCTTTAGCTATGCCAAGTTTGAAGCAGTTCTGTTCATCTGTTGAGTATTAGGTTTTTTTAAAAAATTGAGATTTTAAAATACATTTTTAAAATAGCATCATTTTTAAAGATATGGGGATGAAACATGGCATCATGATAGCTCTTAAGTAGGGCTTTAGCCATGCCAAGTTTCAAGCAAATCTGTTCATCTCTTGATTTTTAGCAAGTTTCAAAACAAAATTGAACTTTAAAAATAAAATTTTAAAAAAGCTAGCCAGCCTGCCGACAACAGGCCCTGTTAAACAGCAGCTTGCAGAGGAGTGAGGATACAAACAGAACAGATATTTGAGGGAAGGGGAGAATGTATCACACAGAGTACAGCAACAAAGTACAGCAAAAGCTACAAAAGTAGGAGTGAGAGAAGTTAATTTCAGATACATTGGATGTCTCACTTGTTATTTCAGTGATTTTAACATTAAGATGTTATGTAGAACAGATTTGTCTTAACTGTGTGCTGTAAAATCAGACATGTGACCAAGGCTATGCTCAGGTGGGCGCACTCCCTTGGTGCTGGACACGCCCCCTGGAAGCGGAGATATTGGTGGGGACGTCCCCTTTGGGGCCGAACATGTTGTCCTCCTTTTTGGTTTCCAAAATATGGTCACCAGTTCGGGGACTTTCTTGGAATTATTATCAGCAGCTTCCAGAAAGCTAGCTGAGATGCCAGGGGTGAGGTGAAATGTGCCCCATGAGATGGCACAGCAGGCCAGCTGCCTCGCCTGGCATGCAGTGAGTGATCATTTAGATTCGCAATTTGCTTGTCATGGGCTGTTTCTGTTTCTCAGCCCCCCAGACACACACACAAACACAATCCATCAGCAGAAGGCAGTTGGCGGCCTGAGCATCGCTAACAGCTTTCCTGGAGAAATGATGACCTGGCCTCTTTTGTCGTTGGCATATGTCGCTACGCTGGCAGCCTTCCCTTCACCCATAGTGCTTTGCTGTCACCAACATCAGAAACCGATTATACATTCGCTTGCTGAAGCAGACGTCTGTTTTTGCCCACTGGATGGAAACATATTGCCCAGACGTCCCGCCAGGAGCCTAAAATAAATTGTTGGGAGTTTGCCAAAGCTTGCGACCACCCAAGACAGCGGTCATTTGGAAGCGAAGAGGCTATTCATAACCACGACCTTTCCTTTTAAAGCAAAACACAAAAAAACTTTTTCTAATGAGGATAAGAAAGCAATAGTTCTAAAGAGCAGTTTCAGAATGGCCATGAGAGAGAGAACGTCCCTGCAGTTTGCCTGCACAGAATCAGAGCAAGCTGTGCAGGGAGCCGCCTCCTTATTTTGGAGAGTTCAAAAGGAGGTTAATTAATTAATTATTTTTTATTAAAACAGTTGTGTCTCAACCTATATCACTGGGAGCGCAGGGCAGCATACAGATAAAATCAGAATATCAAACAATAAATATACACAGCTAAAATGTATTAAATCATTAACGAACTAAAACCAGTAGAAAAAATGGAAAGCAATAAGAACAATTAAAATAATTAAAATGATGTGCAACCTTGGAGAATTTAGCCTTCAGAGGGTTTAATAAAAACCCATGTTTTAACATGGCACCAAAATGAAGCCAGTCGGGCCTCCAAGGGGAGGGTATTCCACAAACGGGGCGCCACCACAGAGAAAGCCCTCTCCCATGTCCCACCATAATGTACTGGTGGGTCACAGATGACAGCTCCTCCCACAGATCTCAAATCTCGATCAGCCATATATAGGAAGAGGCGCTCCCTCAAGTACTGAGGTCCTAAGCCATTTAAGGCTTTAAATGCCATCGCCAACACCTTGAATTCCAACCAGACGGTTGGTCAGATTGTGGCCAAGATGGGTTTAGGCACCAATATCTTCTCAGAGACCCATTCACCCCCTACCAGCTCCATTATTTTGGGGTTCAGTAGCAGATATAGCACATTTAGGGCCCTAGAACTAACTTTTCCACCCTTTTTTCTCCCACATCAAGGCAAGGCTACCCCTTCCAAAGAAACCCCTCTCTCTTTTTCCTTAACTTATCTGATTATCCACTGTTTGAAACTTTGACCATGATGGTGTCACTGCAGCAGTTAGGGTATCCTCTGGTATCCTCTGGTCTAGGGTGACCAGATAAAATCCAGGTCAGGGCTTATGTAACTTTAACAGTTGTAGAGAAAAGGGAATTTCAGCCAGTGTCATTTGTATGCGATTAGTTCCTGGTGAAATTCCCTCTTCATCACAACAGTTAAAGGTGCAGGCACTATACTAGAGTGGCCATATACAAAAGAAGGCAGGCCCCTGCAACTTTAACTGTAGTAATGAAGAGGGAATTTCACCAGGAACTAACTGCATACAAATGACACTGGCTGAAATTCCCTTTTCTCTACAACTGTTAAAGTTACATGAGCCCTGACCTGGATTTTATCTGGTCACCCTACTCTGGTCTGCCTGACTGCCCCATTTGATGTCTCTCTCCCTCTTGATGTAGGTTTGTATTGACACTAGTGTGATTTTACTTTTGTCCTGCATTGGTCCCTTCTACTACCAGAATCAGGCCAATTTCTATGGGGCCAGTGCATAGATGACCCACTGCCTCATACTTCTATTAATGACAACACTTCTATTTTGCCAGGTAAGGGCAGCTCAGGCAGAAGAGGTGTCCCCGAGTGGTGAAGCATGTGCTTGACATGCAGAGGGTCCCAGGTAGGCAGGATGAGTTCCTGGCATCTCCAGAAAGGGTTGAGAATGGCCGCTGACCAAAGCTCTGCTGCCAGTCAGGGTAATAGTAGACATACTGCCGCAGATGGATCAATAGCCTGGCTTGGAATCCTGGCTTGGGGTCCCTGCCTTAAATGACTGATATAGGCCTAAAGTAAACCTGAGCAAAGTGTCACCTTCTTATCACAAATTGCCAGATACTCACGCGAACAGACCCAACTATAAGGGTAAGAGATTCCTCTGTTTCTCAGGGACTTCTGGGAGGGAAGGAGGGGCAGAGTGCTCGCTAGTGGATTTGTGTCCATGCAGTGGAGAAAGCTCAGAGCTTGTGTCAGACACTGATGGGGAAAGGAAGCTATTGCTCCAAGATTAAGGTTTACAGGCACTTGGGCAATTCAAAGCAAGAATGTTACAAGGAATGACATGCTTGTCATCCACTCCTGAAAACCATGGGTCTTTTTATTAGACAACTTGAGACAGCCCAGACTTCCCACCCCGCCACCCCCCGCAACCACCACCAAGAAGCAATGCCTGGTTTTATTCATGGTGTTTCCATCCTGCTTCTCTATAGAAAGGACCGTGCCAGAGCCAGAACACAATAAAACAACACCCTGCTTCTTCAAGAACGAAAGGATGAAACATGATAAAGAACTTCAAAGCAAACGCCATTACATTCGATCCAGAGAGAAACAAGACATTAGAAAGAAGGATCAGGGCTTCAGAGCTCCAAATCCACTCAGATTTTCAGGGGTGGGGGAGAAGCGCAGCTATCACGTTAGCACGGCGCCTGGCAATTTCCTGCTTAATGCCAGCACAAGGCCAGGGAGAAAAGAGAGCGGCTTTAACTGTTAGTCTTGTGTTCCTCGATATTTTCAGATCTCCGCATGGGCTTGACGAGAGGGGAGAAAAAGGAGATTTAGTGTCAATGCATGAAGGGCAAAGTTGTATCTCACTTTGAGGCAACTTTTGCAAAACGCTTTTGTTGGGGGAAGGTCAGAGTCCTAGGAATAGAAGGAAAGCCTCATGCTTTCTGCTTCAACAAGCAAAGGGAGGGAGCAACCAAGGTGTTTGCAGAGCCCTGGCTCCAGGTGATCTGAACAGGTGAACCAAGGGTAAAATGAGTCCACTGAGCACTGGGAGCCCTCTGTAGGGATGTGCTTCTAATTTGCAGTGGCAGCCAGAAAGATGCACGGGCTTCAAAATGGAAACGTGGTGTTAGGGGATCACACCAAATGAAGGGGCAAGCTAAGGGCTAGTTTCCCCTTTGAGTTTTTAAAGCAATTGGTGGATGCAGTGACAGGGATCACAAGGTGGAATGTTGCCTACCAGGCAGGTGTAGGGTGACCATATGAAAAGGAGGACAGGGCTCCTGCATCTTTAGCACTTGCATAGAAAAAGGAATTTCAGCAGGTGTTATTTGTATGCATACAGCACCTGGTGAAATTCTGTCTTCATCACAACAGTTAAAGCTGCAGGATCCCTGACCTCTTTTGTATCTGGTCCCTCTACTATAGCCCCTGCAGTTTTAACTGTTGTGATGAAGACAAAATTTCACCAGGTGCTGCATGGATACAAATGGTCCCTGCTGAAATTCCTCTTTCAATACAAGAGCCCTGTCCTCCTTTTCATAGGGTCACCCAAGGCAGGTGGAGCCAAGTAAGTTTACTTTTTAGTGTGATTTTCTTGCGTATAAAAGGATTAGCATGTTCAGGATGTTCTGTAGTAGTGGTGGTTTCATTCTGTTGAAAGCGTGGCCCAATTTGCTCTGTTGCTCTGCATTCTTGGCTGCTTCACCAGGGGACAGTTTTTGACTTGATAACATTTGCCCAGCCCCTCACTTTCTGGATTCAATCTGCTTTGTTCAACCACCTCTGCCAACAAGTAGCATCATATCTGA
Source organism: Anniella stebbinsi (assembly GCA_029215795.1). Classification (NCBI taxonomy): domain Eukaryota; kingdom Metazoa; phylum Chordata; class Lepidosauria; order Squamata; family Anniellidae; genus Anniella; species Anniella stebbinsi. The sequence continues at coordinate 371,897,749 of JARDYH010000001.1, forward strand.
AAGATGCTTGGGGTTCATTCACTCAGTCACAAGGGTAGCAAGGGGGTCACAGTGAATCCAAAAAGGGATAGAAACCATTAGGGGTGTGCAGTGGATTGGGTCCGATCCACGATCCGGACGCGATCCAGGCAAAATCGGATACAGTTATCCGATTACGATCCCCCACAGCTGTATCATCCAATCTATTCTGATCCGATCCAAAAGGACCTGATCCGGTTAGGAAAAGATCGGAGAATCGGACCTTGGACCTCCTCCCCCCTCCCCCTACTCTCGCTCCTTACCTGCTACCTCCTCCCTGCCATCCACTGCTGCCCGCTGCTTCTGTACTACTGAGAAACAGGCCTTGCGGCCTGTTCCACAATACAGCGACAGCGCGTCGCGTGATGTCATCACTCGGCGCACCCTCGCTCTACTGTGGAACAGGACTCAAGACCTGTTTCTCAGTAGTACTGAAGCAGCAAGCAGCAGTGGATGGCAGTGAGGAGGCAGCAGGTAAGGAGCTCAAGTGGGGGAGGGGAGGGAGGGGGAGGTCCCCTGTTACCTGCCAGCATCCTGCGCTGCTGTCCGCTGCTTCCATAATACTGAGAAACAGGCAGCAAGGCCTGCTTATCAGTAGTACGGCAGCATCGAACAGCAGCGCGGGATGCCGGCAGGTAAGGGACATGAGCAGGGGGAGGGGAGGGCTCCACTTACCTGCCGGGGCCGTCCGCTGCCATCCGCTGTTCCAATCTACTGAGAAACAGGCTTTGCGGCCTAGTTCTCAGTAGAGCGCCAGCTGACATCACTTGGCGCTCTACTGAGAACTAGGCCGCGAAGCCTGTTTCTCAGTAGATTGGAACAACGGACAGCAGTGGATGGAAGCGGGCGCCCCGGCAGGTAAGGAGCGAGAGTGGGGGGAGGGGAGGGCAAGTGGGGGGAGGGACAGGGAGGGAGGGAGGGGGAGTTAGGTCCCCACTCACCCGCTCCCATGTTTTCACCATAGGCTTGCATTGGGGAAAGCTTTTTTTCCCCCAGTGTAAACCTATGGCGAAAACACCTAAAATGACATCCGATCCTAAAATCAGACATTCGATTTTCGAATCCGGATCCGGATCAGGTCCAAACCGAACCGGGAAGCCTCCGATACGATCCGAGGCACCAGTTCCAGTTCCGATCCCGATCCGATTTTTTGGGTCCATGCACACCCCTAGAAACCATAGTCCAAGAAAAGTTTGAAAATGGGGATTTGAATGCATCTACTTTGCATACAGAAGATCCCAGGTTTGATCTGTGGCATCCCCACGTGTGTTTGGGAAAGACCCCTGTCTGAAGCCACAGAGAGTTGCTGCCAGTCAGTGTCCTAAGCTTGATGGACCAATGGCCTGACTCATTAAAAAGCAAATTCTAGTCAATAGCTAGCAAAGCTACATCTACAAACTTGGGGCCTTTTGTACAGCCCTTAGCTTGCTCTCCGCTGGATTTCAGACACATACAACCTGCTGGGCTGCACATCACAAGTTTCAAATTTTTGAGACTTTACTCCTAGTCATGGATGACGTGTATATGGCATTGTAACTTTCTATCTGTCATGGAAGTACCTTAAAAATCATGTGAAGATCTAGTCCATAACCTGCTCTCTGTGCATGGGGCAGGGGGTAGGATTACATACCATATCTTTCAATAAAATGCAAAATGGACACGAGGGATTAATGAAGAAACATAATGCACTGCACAACCTGCTAGGTCCAGGAAAAGTAAACAGCAAACATACTTTGCAAAGTGATTGACCCTCAAAACTATCAGGGAATCTTCATCAACTCCTAGCTGAGCAGAGCAAAGAAGGGGAAGCTGACCCAGCTGGACTAGAAGAAATATAAGGAAGAGAGCTCCCAGAGAGCAAGCGATCAGAAAGAGCAAACAGGGAGAGCAAACACGAGTTTGTCAGAGGGAGTTCAGCAGGGGAGGTCAAGGGGAAGGTCCTTAACAAAATTCCAACACAATCAGAAGGCAGAAACAAAACAGAAATGGAGGCTATGGACGGAAAGGAATCTCTAGTGGTGGTGACCTGCAAAGTGTGTGCAATGTTCGTGTTCCTGCCTGAGATCAACATGGTGTACACGTGCAACAAGTGCAAGCTGGTTGCACTATTGGAAAAAAAAAAGTGAAAGCACTTGAGTGGCAATTGTCCACCCTCCAAGAAATAAGGGAAGGTGAAGAGTTCTTAGACAGAACAGTGGAACTGCAACAGGAACAAGAAGCACAAGAGATTGAAGAGCAGCAGCAAGCTGAAGCAGAAGTGGAGAAGTGGAGATGAGGAAAGCCAACGAAGAGGGAACTCCTTGGAAAAGGGTGACAGTTAGGAGCAGAAGACCTAGAAGACACTCTGCACCAGTGGAACCATTAGAGTTATGCAACCGCTTTCAGCTACTGGAGGATGAGACTGGAGGACAGCCTGCAGAGGAAGAATTACAGGAGATCCCATGCAACAGTGTGCAAGAGGCAGAAGGTCAGTCAACCAAGAAGAAGAGAAGAGTAGTCATTGTGGTATTGAAACCAAGTATGTTGTGAAGACCCATGAACTCGCCAGGTATGCTGTTTCCCTGGAGCACAGATTAGAGATGTGACTGAAGGGTTGCCAAAGCTCATCAAGCCCACTGACACATATCCTTTTCTTCTCATCCATGTGGGAGCAAATGATATTGCCAAGCGGAGCCACGAAGAAATCGCATCAAACTTTGAAGCTCTGGGAAAGAAACTCAAGAACTTTGGAGCCCAGATAGTTTTCTCATCCATCCTCCCAGTTCTTGGAAGAGGATTAGAACGGGAAAGAAAAATACTCTGGGTGAACAACTGGCTACGAAGGTGGTGCCGACTTGAGGGATTCGGATTCTGGGACCACGGGCTATGCTACTTGGAAGATGGACTGCTGGCAAAGGGCGGGTTGCACCTCACAAGGGCTGGGAAGAATGTGTTCGGACACAGCATGAAGAACCTCATCAGGAGGGCTTTAAACTGAATCCTACGGGGGCGGGAGACGTTAAATTTGAGGCAACCATGGATGAAGGCTTATGCACCATAACAGAGAGAACAGCTCCAATAGTGCCCCAAAACAGTCTAGACAAAAATGTAGGAAAGAAGCCAGACTACAAAGCACATGGGCTTCCATGTCTACATACAACTTGATGGATATAACTGAAACTTGGTGAGATGACTCCTATGACTGGACTATACCAATTGAAGGATATAATGTGTTCAAAAATAACAGAAGAAATAGAAAGGGAGGCAGAGTTGCACTATATTTTAAAAATACTTATCCCTGCACAGAAATACAAGAGGATGAGCCTGGGAGCCCCATTGAGAGCATCTGGATTAAAATAAATGGGGAAAAGAATAAAAGGAGCATGATAGTCGGAGCCTACTACTGACCACCCAATCAAGGAGAAGATGAGGATGTAACTTTTGAAAAGCAAATTGCCAGTGTTTCAAGGAAATCCGATGTAGTAGTAATGGGGGACTTCAGTTAGTCCAATATCTGTTACGAGACAAATTCTGCCAAAAGTGGCCCCTCCAAGAAATTCCTGACATGTGTGGCTGATAACTTTCTCCTACAGGAAGTTGAGGAAGGAACTAGAGGAAAGGCCATCCTTGACTTGATACTGACCAATAGGGATGACTTAGTGGATAAAGTGGCAGTTACAGGAACTCTGGGGAAAGTAACCATGTCCTACTTGAGTTCTTGATTTTAAAGGAAGCTGAGTGTAGCCATACACGTATTCTGGATTTCAGGAAAGCCGATTTTAATAAACTCAGAACTATGATAAGTAAGGTCCTATGGCAAGTGACCCTAATAAGAAAAGGAGTCCAAGATGGGTGGGAGTTTTTAACAAAGGAAATTTTAAAGGCCCAATTACAAACAGTTCCAACTAGAAAAAAAGATAGAAGACAACAGAAGAAACCAATGTAGCTCCACAAAAAGCTTAGAGATGACCTGAAAATAAAAAGGATACATATAGGAAGTGGAAGGAAGGCCAGGCTACAAAAGAAGAGTACAAACAAGTAGTACAGAAGTGCCGGAATGGTATCAGGAAGGCTAAAGCTGAGAAGGAGCTGAGGATAGCGAGGGATGCTAAAAACAATAAAAAGGCTTTCTTCAGACACGTGAATAGTAAAAGACAGAGGAAAGAAATGGTGGGTCAACTGCTTCATGAGGATGGCAAATTGGTAACAAATGATAAAGAAAAGGCCGAAGTGCTCAATTCCTACTTTGGCTCAGTCTTCTCCCAAAAGCGGGTCTATGACCCCCCTGAAAAAAGTGAAGTACAAGCTGAAAGGCAGGATTGCAGTTTGAGACTGATTAAAAAAAAATGGTCAAGGAACACCTAATTTCTTTGAATGAGTTCAAATCTCCAGGCCCCGACAAACTGCATCCTAGAGTAATAGGGGAGCTGGCAGAAGAACTCTCAGAACCACTCTCTATTATCTTTGCAAAATCGTGGAAGACTAGTGAAGGGCAAAAAGGAGGAACCTGGGAACTATAGACTGGTCAGTCTGACATCCATCCCTAGGAAAATTTTGGAGCAGATTATAAAGATGTAAATCTGTAAGCACCTTGAAAACAATGCAGTGATTACTAGAAGCCAGCATGGATTTGTCAAAAACAAATCCTGTCAGACTTATCTGATCTCATTTTTTGATCGGGTAACCTCCCTTGTGGACTGTGGGAATGCTGTGGACATAGTATATCTTGACTTTAGCAAAGCCTTTGACAAAGTCCCCCATGACATTCTGATTCACAGACTAGTGAAAAGTGGGCTAGATGGAACAACTATTAGGTGGATCCACAGTTGGCTACAGAATTGGCCTCAAAGAGTGCTTATCAATGGTAACTTTTCACACTGGGGGGAGGTAACGAGCAGAGTACCGCAGGGCTCAATCCTGGGCCCAGTGCTCTTCAACATTTTTATTAATGATTTAGACGAGGAGGTGCAGGGAATGCTTATCAAATTTGCAGATGACACAAAATTGGGTGGGATCACTAATACCCTGGAAGACAGAAACAAACTTCAAAGTGATCTTGATAGACTGGAGTGCTGAGCTGAAAACAACAGTATGGAATTTAATAGGTATAAATGCCAAATTCTACACCTAGGAAAAAGAAACCAAATGCACAGTTACTTGGCTCAGCAATACGGCAAGTGAGAAGGATCTTGGAATTGTTGTAGATCACAAGCTCAATATGAGCCAACAGTGTGATGTGGCTGCAAAAAAAGCAAATGCTTTTTTGGGCTGCATTAATAGAAGTATAGCTTCCAAATCACTGGTTCTCCTCTATTAGGCACTGGTTAGGCCTCATCTTGAGTACTGCGTCCAGTTCTGGGTACCACACTTCAAGAAGGATGCAGACAATCTGGAGTGTGTTCAGAGGAGGGCAACAAGGATGATCAGGGGTCTGAAAACAAAGCCCTATGAGGAAAGATTGAAAGAACTGGGCATGTTTAGCCTGCAGAAAAGAAGGCTGAGGGGAGACATGATATCACCCTTCAAATACTTGAAAAATTGTCACACAGAGGAGGGCCAGGATCTCTTCTTGATCAACCCAGAGTGCAGGATACGAAATAATGGGCTCAAGTTACAGGAAGCCAGATTCCAGCTGGACATCATGAAAAATGTCCTGACTGTTCAAGCAGTACGACAATGGAACCAATTCCCTAGGGAGGTGGTGGGCTCTCCCACACTAGAGGCATTCAAGAGGCAGCTGGACAACCATCTGTCAGGGATGCTTTAAGGTAGATTCCTGCATTGAGCAGGGAGATGGACTTGATGTCCTTGTAGGCCCTTTTCAACTCTACTATTCTATGATTCTATGATCCTAACCTTCTCCTATCTGTCAGTGCATCTTCACATGGAATTCTTTACTTTATTCTTAAGGCCAGGTTATGGGAAAGCAAAAGTGAGCCAAAGATGAAAGAGAAACATTAAACTATTTATGAAACTTTCATCAAAAGGCTGGCTGTGATAGGGTGGGCAGCATGCTGTGAACTTGTGGTGCTGGCTCCATTCATCAATGAGGTTTTCATCAGTTTTTCAAGAATCCTTCCAAAAGATCTTAGCCATGGCTCAGCACCAAGCAGGTACGCGCCCCACTGTTTGCTCTTTCCTGTGTGACTTTCAAATGGGCCAAGCAGAATACTGTTTGTGGGCCTTAAGTCATCATGGAGTTTCAGTTCCTTTTTAAGTCCAAACGGGTTTTGAGGGTAATAGCAGTTTTGTGAGTTTCTTCTATGCATAGAAATGTAATTTTTCTGTGCAAACATTACAGGCTACATATGTAATGCCTGAACCTAAAGAGGGAGAGGAAGTGATTAATGCCTAAATGTTTAATGCCAAATGAGAGCAGTGATTTCCAAACTGTGTTTTTTTTGGGAATTATCCATGGAATTCTTTGGAAGTTTATTGGGGTTCGATAATGAAGAAGTGAATAAGGGCAAACCAGCTTCCCTGAACAACGGCTAGCCGGCTGGCTGCCCCCCTGGATGTATCCTGCACCTTCTATTTTGAACTTCTCCAATGGCCATGCTGGCTGGGGCCAGTAGGAGATGGTCTAGCACATCTGGAGGGCACCAGGTTGGAGAAGGCAGTTTTTGCAGCGCACTCTTTATTCGTGCAGGGCAGAGCTCCATGTGAGCTCCATGTGAGCTGTCCACACATGTTCCACAGCCCCAAATACACTCCCCATAATCAGAGGGTGCCATGGACAGCCAGAGCTCTTCACGTTGGGTTCAGTGTGGTGTAATGGTTAGAGCGTTGGACAGGGAGATGAGAGATCTGGGTTCTAGCCCCCACTCGGCCATGAAGCTCACTGGGTGTCTTTGAGCCAGTCACAGACTTTCAGCCCAACCAGCCTCACAGGGTTGTTGTTGTGAGGATAAAATGGAGAGGAGGAGGATTATGTATGCCGCCTTGAGTTCCTTGGTGGAAAAAAGGTGGGATATAAATGGAATAAAGAAAAGAAAAAAGAAAAACAGGCAGGGGTCCCATCTGAGCTATGCAGCAGTGTTTACCAGTTCTCAAGTGGAGGAGCGCTTCTGCTTTTCTTGTACTGGGGTGGGGGGAAATAGGAAACAAAACAACCCAGGCAGGCAGCAGTTCCATCACTCTGCCAGGCATGCAACCACAACAGCCACAACAGGAAAGAGGCTTTTGCCCAACAGGTGCTCCTTTGAGCCAGCTGTGCCTAGAGGGCAGGGCTCTTGATGGCCACATGCTGCACCTACTGGAGCTCTCCAGCCCCTCCAGGGTCCGTGTGGCTGTCACCTCTTGCTCCGACCTGCTAGTCAGCTAGTGAGACAGACAAGCCGCCAACCAAGTCTCTCTCTGGTTCCATCTACTCTCCGAACTCCATCTCCTAGAAAAGAATGCAGCCCACAGTCAAGGGACAGTCCCACCTTAGCCTTTGGGGACTGTAGTCAACCTTGCATGTGGCTGGCATCTTGGGGTGAGGTTGCAGCCACTTTGTGGAAAGGCCAGCAGCATCCTGCAGTGGTGGCTGCCAAGAAGATGCCAGGGCCAGGGCCAGCAGCCCCATGGCAGGGTGGGTGCTGCCACTGACATTTCCCAAGAGCCCTCCCCCTTAGATAGAAGGGGCCCCACTGGCTGGCACCTTTCTCAGGGCCTCCCCAAAGGGCCTCAAACCTTGTGACTTCCTGCCTTTGCTTTTGCCTGCCAAAAGCAGAGGGGGGGGGGTTCAAGACCCTGGAGAGCCTCAGTATGGGTACAGGCTACGTAAGCCTTGATGGGCCCAGTGGTAGGAGCACACCCAGGTGGACAGCAGAATCATAGAATCATAGGCCATTTCTACACCATACATTTTGCCTGGGATGCCCCCTGGCTGGTCCCTGTGCACCGATGGTGTATATTAGGTCCTTCTGGGATAGCCCTCCCTCCCTCCCTGTGCGCCAATGGTGTGGATTTGGTACTTGCAGGATCACCCTCCCTCCCTCCCTCTACACCCCTATGGTGTAGAAAGGGCCATAGAATCATAGAATAGTAGAGCTGGAAGGGGCCTATAAGGCCATTGAGTCCAACCCCCTGCTCAAGGCAGGAATTCACCTTAAAGCATCCCTGACAGATGGTTGTCCAGCTGCCTCTTGAAGGCCTCTAATATGGGAGAGCCCACCACCTCCCTAGGTCATGGGTTCCATTGTCGTACTGCTCTAACTGCCAGTAAGTTTTTCCTGATGTCCAGCCAGAATCTGGCTTTCTGTCACTTGAGCCCATTATTCTGTGTCCTGCATTCTGGGATGATCAAGAAGAGATCCTGGCCCTCCTCTGTGTGACAACCTTCCAAGTATTTGAAGAGTGAGGATCCTTCCTGTCCCAGGCCTCGCCAGGCTCTGCCATTTGGGAGAATGGTGCAAGTGGCTTAACACTGGAACAGACTGCTTCAGGATATGGTAGGCTGGATGGCCCCCTGTCAGCAATGCCATAGTTGCCTTGCATTGCAGATCCTGTATTGAGCAGGGGGTTGGACTAGATGACCTCCAACCCTATGATTCTATAAGAAACAAAAGGAGGGAATTCTGAAGAACCGGGAGCTTCTACAAAAAAATGGAAAGGGCCTTCTCTGCTGTGGCACCCTAACTGTGGAATGAGCTCCCTAGAGAGGTTCGCCTGACACCTACATTACACTCCTTTAGACGCCAGGTGAAGACCTTTTTATTTTCACAGTATTTTAACAGTTCTTCAGTTTGATTTTCAACCTTGCTGTTTAAATTTGTATTTTAAATCCCTATCAATTTCTGCATGGCTGCTCGGTTTCTATCCTGGTTGTGCTTTTATACTGAATTTAAATTATTTTTGTATACTGTTGTTTTATATTTTGAATGGTTTTTAATGGTTGTAATTTTTGTAAACTGCCCAGAGAGCTTCAGCCATTGGGTGGTATAGAAATGCAATGAATGAATGAATGAATGAATGAATAAATAAATAAATAAAATGTTCATTCCAGGGGCTTTATTGCCTATTGCAAGGAATAGGAATATTCTTGAGCACAGTTCCTTTTGTAACAATGACAGCAGCTGGGATTTTAATAGAAGAGTTGCTTTCATCTCTGATTGCTAGTAAAGAGGCTGAGGTCACCTTGTGCAACCCTGTCAAGCCTGGAACTCAATCCAGCAGAGGACGCGGCTCCTAAAGACCTTCAAAGTGTTCTTAACAATTGGGTCTGCTAACCAGGGACTCTGGGGGCAGTAGTTCTGTTCTGTTCTGTTCCGTTGTTGTTGTTGACATGTATTGAAAGATGTTTCAACTGTATACCTGAATAAACATTTTGGACTGGGGACCCCTAGCAAACCCTTCCTAGCAACCTCATGAAAATACAACTCCCTGGCTACTTGGAAGAAGAAGCCACGACGTCCGTTTCCTCAACACGGAGGCTGACACAACCCCTTTTCCTTTCAGCTGAGCTTGTGCAGAACTTCCCAGGTCATTGGGGACTCCCTACAGTTTCCTCAGGAGTTAATCACTAAGCAGTAAAGTTCTGCTACAGATTGGATGGTAGCACATGAAAGGCTGTAATTTTTAAAAAATGGATTCATTGTTGTGGTGAAATGAGCATGTTTAATTGCAAAAGGTACTAATTTTCTGATCAAAAATGTCTCCAGTTCAACCTCCTTTTTCTCAGATTTACACATGACTAATTTCTTGTACAGTGGCAACCACTTAGAGTTGTCCTTTCAGTAAATCTGGTCTCTGGCCATATCCTTTCCATTTCTAGCTCCCTACAAGGGTGTTGCACTCCCCCACTCCTCTCTCTCTCTCTCTCTCTCTCTCTCACACACACACACACACACACACACCTGGGGAAGGTGTAGAAAGCTGCCATGTTGTGGGCTCCTCCTCTTCTGACCAGGACCTTCTGACATCATGCCAGGTTGAGCCTTAGGAGGGTCTGCAGGTGAGCCTGTATCCATACGAACATAAGAAGAATGTAAGACATTCCCCTCGTGGACCAGACCAAAGGTTTCCTGTGTACAGAGAGGAACTGACACCAGCTCCTTGTTGTCCTGCCATGAAATGCAAGGAGCTTAGATAAAGAGAACCAAGAGAAGCTAAAGGATGTCAATCCTCTGTTGTTGTTCTTTTTAAAAAGCATAACAGGTCTTGCATGGGAAGGGGAGGAGAGGCCTCTGTGGTCCATATCAGATGCAGAGATGCGATGTGTCTGCACTGGTAGCTGTGAAAGTCCTGATGGATCATCCACTCTGTCCGAAGAGAGCCTAGAGGCCTGGCCCATCTTCTGGTTAGTCCTCTGTTTTGGGATGCATTCTTAATTAGATGGAAGAAAATTCACCCACCCCTCATGATGTACCAAGAAAGGTGCTACAAGCGGGACGGGGGGACGGGGAGGCCACTGTTTCAAATTGTCCTCCTCCTTCATTAAAGAGACTGAACCTAGACATTAACTGGAAGACCTAGAAGACATTCTGATATCAACTTGCTGTCCATGGCCATGTTTTAAACTGAGGGTTCCTCTACAAGAGCGATTTAAAGCTCTATCAAGGTGCATTAAAAAAATTACCTCTACAAGAGCGGAGCGCAAATCGGAGGTCGAGGCGCTTTTTCTGTCCGATTATGCGCATTATCGAATGCGTGTTAAATAGCGAGTTTTAATTTTCTGCAGGAGTTAAAGCGCCTTATGACCATGTAAACAAGCGATTCTCCGCATTTCAACCCTTTTAAAGCGCGTTTCATATTGCCGGTAATGCACTTCACCGCCTATCATTTATAGGAATTAGGCGTAAAAGCGATGGTGAGAAGATGCGCATAATCAGGCAACCGGGCGTCAAGCCAAATTCTTGTAGAGGGGGCCTGACGGGGCAGTTTTAATTCCGTTACTCTTCATGTTTTAGTGGGTGTTTTATTTATGGCTTTTGCGAGATGCTGACTTCCTCATTGTTATCTTTCTCAGGACAGGCTACAGAGCCAGTTAAAAAAAAGGGAGGGACGGGTGTTCAGCTCTGATTCTGTTGGCCAGAGGTGGCAAAATGTTCCCAAACTGAATACAACAACGTCCTGCTATTCTTTGCATCACAAAAGCAACCTCTGCAGAGTGGGAAGTGCTCATGGTGTAGGCTGACCATATGAAAAGGAGGACAGGGCTCCTGTAACTTTAACAGTTGTAGAGAAAAGGAAATTTCAGCCAGTGTCATTTGTATGCAGTTAGTTCCTGGTGAAATTCCCTCTTCATCACAACAGTTAAAGTTGCAGGCACTGAACTAGAGTGACCATATACAAAAGAAGGCAGGGCCCCTGCAACTTTAACTGTTGTGATGAAGAGGGAATTTCACCAGAACTAATTGCATACAAATGACACTGGCTGAAATGTTTGTGTCAACATCTACACGTCCTGGTTTGAAATGGTAGCAGGTTTGGATTCTCTGCCTGCAGTGCCCTGACACACACATACATTGGCTTCCTGTCCCTTTAAAAGCTAGAGAGGAAAAGAAAAATATAGCAGCCTGATGGTGAGATCATGTGGACACTATTATTGTTTTACTCCCCCAGGAGAGAGCTAACACAGTTAAGAGACTGCAAGATGATACGGGCTCTGCATTTGATTGAAATGCCAAAGCAATTTCATTTCCAGATTTTAACAGCTTATCATGTGCTGGGAAGGCTGCTAATGAAAAAGGGCCTCTGATGTTGCCCATGTTTTGTTCAGTGAAATTCTCAAGAGGTGGTTGCAACTCCACAAATCCATGGTGCATTTCTGGTGGTGGTTGTAGCTTCCACGGATGGCATTTTGCACAGGACCTGCATGACGCAGGCAGACTTACAAAATCTAGTCAAACATCTGTCATCTCACTTTGGCCATTTCCACTGCAAGAGAAACCTGGTCCATTAGCTTCTTGCAAAACCTACTGTACACAGCTCAAACTGCTTGGACCTTGTGACATCTTCAAGCCCCATCCCCCAATCACACTGCTGCAGTTTTCCAACTTCAAAACAAATCGTTTTCGTTTGTTTGTTTTTAATGACTCCAAACAAATATTTATTCAGATGGACTTCCACGGAGCTTGAAATTAAAGGGAGATAGCCCAGCTGAAGCACGGGAGGAGGGCCAGTGAAGGAGAGGAATCCTGGATTCAGAAGCAAATATTGAGATGGGAGAAAACTAAACTCACCCAGCGTGGAGGGGGGGGGTGGGGGGAGAAAACGCAATGCACTGAACTTGTCTTCTATCGGGCAGAATCAAAACTTTTGATCTGTGGATCAAATTGAGGGTGGGGCACAGACAGGGATGAGGTGATTTCAAAAGATGATACATTTAAGATTTTCCGAGGGCGCGTGCTATTAACAGCTGGGTAACTTTGGTGGGTTCTCCCTCCCCCTGCCCCCCCCACTTTTCTACTTCTTTAACTTTTTCCCAATATCTGTGGCAGAGGCTGCAAGTCTTCTTGGGGGGACTGGTCACTTCAAGTTCACTTCAACATTGATTTTCGGTGTCTTATTAGTAATCTTTGTAAGCCACTCTGGGAGCTAACAAGCAGGGCTGCCTCTACAAGAGAGCTTTAAAGCTCTTTCAAGGCGCTTTAAAAAATTTGCCTCTACAAGAACGGAGCGCAAATCGGGCGTAGAGGTGCGTTATCTCTCCGATTATGTGCATTATCGAATGCGCGTTAAACAGCGAGTTTTATTTTGTTCTGTCCGTTAAAGCGCATTTTGACTATGTGAATAAGCGCTTATGCGCATTAACGACTTGTAAAGCGCATTTTGATCATCCCTTAATGCGCTTCACCACCTCTCGCCGCCTCTCGTGCAGAGGTATTAGGCGTAAATGCGCTTTAGCGATTATGCGCATAATCACCTAATCAGGCACAAAAGCGAATCCTTGTAGAGGGGACCAGGCTTAAAATGCTAGAGGGAAAGACATAAAGGAAGAAATAAAGGAAGAAAGTATATTATTTGTATTGATGATTTTATTCATAGGTATGTTCTACCTTACCTGTTTCAATGTTTTGATACACACACACACACACACACACCCTAGTATTTTGCTTTGCATTTTACCACTGCTTTGAGCAGGATACAAATTAATGTTGATGGTTGATATTGGGCAGCATTTGGTAACTAACCTAAAATGGTCCTAATAACAGACTCCATTTGATAATTCACAGGCAATTGTATTTAGCATATGATAGCTGAGATTCCATATTTGATATTTATGAGATTTATAAAATATGACATGTCATGTTTGATGCTTTCAGCAGCAAATAAACATATAACACATATAATTTTAATTTCAGCTAAACAAACAAACACAAATGTTGCAAGATAGCTATGGTGAGGTGAGCTTAGGCCAGCAGCCTCTGTAAGCACCTTGAGAACAACATTGTAGATATTGTCCCCCAGCAGCTCTCCAGGGTTCAGGCAGGAGATTTCCCAGAGCTATGTGAAGATGTTGCTGGGTTTGAACCTGGGACCTTCTGCCTAGAAGGCATGTGCTCTGCCACTGATCTATGGTCCTGCCTCTGCAAGCCCCCAGTAGGCTAGTTAAAAAAAACAAGTTAGTCACTTTCGTGGGCTTGGTTACAATAATGGCTTTGGCAATGTGTTCTCTTTGTCTGTGGGTATTGCAGCTGAAACACTGTGAAACCCCTCTTTTAATCACCCACAGAGCGCTTTAAGGTTCAAGTGCATAATTAGCACCCACCAACCTCCTTGTCCTGCTCATTTCTAATAACTTTCAGATGATATTAGCAAAGGAAACCCACACAAACCCATCTTAGAATGCTAGACTAATAATTAAAGTATGGTTTTTTTTACTTCTTAATTCTTCACCATTATTATTTACCCATCAAGTCCTGCAATATAATAAATTCTCCTCTGCTTTTTGTAATAGATTTCTGTATTATCATATATATGAAATTCTTAGTTCTCTTTTTTTTAAAAAAAAATTGATTGCTTTTCACACTGACTGTATGTACTTCATTAAACATGTAATCCAGTAGCTACTATAGAGTCACCACTGGCTTAATTTTGATATGGATTATAATAGCAAGCATGTTCTTCATGCTTTATTGCTGAACTCCCTGTGCTTGGGCTTAACCTTCCGAACCGCTGTTGGATTAAAAGCAAGTTGGATCTTCCAAAGTACTAATGATAACATTAACACTGAGCTGAAAGAGAATGTGATTTCTGCAAGCTCTTTGTCAGCAGCACAAAGCACCCATCCTGCCATTGGTAGTTTCGCATGGATTGCTGCAAAAGTGCCCCTGTGAAAGTGAAAGTAACTGATGAAAAATATAAATTTGTCTTTTTACTTTGATTGAATTCACCTTTTGTTTAAGTCCAGCTTTGCCGTAGTAAATTCTTGTTCTTTTCACCTTTTAGGGTACAATCAGGGGGAAAAAATCATCCTGCATCTTAGCTGTAGCTAGTTATGACATGCAGAGTCGTAAGATGTTTTTCTGTCTAATCATACATAGGATTGTAGGGGTGTGCAGAACGGGTCTGCTCTGCCCTGAAATTCAGAGCGGAACTCCATCGAGCAGCTTCTCCACTCTTGAATGCCTCTAATGTGGGCTGCCTTGCTCCGCATCGTCGTATTTTCCATTGGAGAACCACTACGTTTTCGGATAATCACTCTATTATAGTCAATGGGAATTAACCAAAATGCTTACAGCTCTGCCATTTTTAAAGTTAAATAGATGAAACTTGGCACCATGAAGCAGATCTGTTCATGCCTTGGTTTTTAGGGATTTTTTTTTAAAAAAGAAATTGAATAAACAGCCCATTATAGCCTATGGAAATTAACAAAACTGCTTACATCTCTGTCGCACACGCTCAATAACAACAAAGGGGGAGGGTGGGTGAGTAAGGTCCTTGGAAGGAACTTGGATTTTCTATAGACAGACACACAACAAGACTACACTGACTGAGAAGGACTGGAATATATATATATATATATATATATATATATATATATATAATATTTAGTGGGGTAAATAGGATAGCACAAGAACACACTCACACACATACAATAACACAATAACACACAAAGGGGGAGGGTGGGGTGGGTATAAGGTGCTTGGAACTTGGGGGTTGGAGAAGAACCAGGGGACACACACAAGAACCAAAGAAAGGCAGCGATACAGAGATTGCAAACAGCCAGCAGCTGCAGCAGGTCTCTGTCACTGACTTTCTCCGCCTTCCTTCCTGACACTACAAGAGCTATAGCAGAAGGAATGACTTCCAGGGCAAGGACATATGGTTAAATCAGTTGCGATCCCTCCCCCTAAGCACTATGGTTGGAGGGGGAGACACAGATGTCAATCTCAAAACCCTGAGCATTTTCCTTATATGGAGAAGTGTTTGGTTGAATCCCAGCAACATCGTTTCAAGTAAATACAAGCCTCACACCCATCAGAGACCAACAAACGGCTTCGGAGGTCTCCGGCGGTTTTAAAACCATCCAGTATCTGCTCTGCAAGATTGGACTTCCAATGGACCTCCAACAGACCTCCAATGGACCTTTGGATATTTGGAGCAGAGCGCACACCTCTGTAGGATTGCACTTAGTTGCTTTGTTTACCTTTTTAATCTTGTTTTTGTTGTTGCCAGCCCAAAGGAGAGCAGTGCTAGCCTGCATCTCCATATCTGAGGTAGGATCTAAAGCTCCATCGGATGAGCATTTTATTGCACACTCATTACTGGGCACTCACCGATTTTCGTGGGTCCCTCTCACCACGATGTCTGCCTCCCATGCGACTCCCACCCCTTCTAGCCTTCTTTGTGCGACAAAAAACACCCCAGTAAATCTGACTTATTTTTTGAGACGGAATTTGCCGCTATCTCCGGCTGTGTGCAGGAGAAACAGTGCAATCAAAACAGCCCACTGAATGGGCCACATGCAGGTTGTTTACTTTCTCTTTTGAAAGAGGAAGTAATGAGGGACAAATGCAGGGGCGGAGAAGCGACAGTAAAATGTGATTTCCCCCCATGTGATGACGCTCTAAGAAAGAAGGACAATGTTCTAGTTTAGAAGGTGTTAGTAGAATTATCTAGATATAAATAATATTCCTCAATGAAGAAAGATGTTTGTTGTTCAAAGGGGTGATTCACACTGTGTCCTAGAGATACAACTGATTAAAATATTAGTTTAGATCATGACTTGGAACTTAGAGAAGAATTATGAATGAACTAAAATACTGCATAGACATCTTTTTAGTTAATTATCCTTGCTTTGTCATGAGAAAATATATATATATGAATGGCGGTTTCAATATTTAGGCAGTAATCATATATGTGCTTACCTAGGAGTAAGCCCTACTGTACTCAATGGGAGATACTTCTGAGTAGATAATATAGGATTACACTATTAGGATGCAGAAGGACATTCACTATTACTCTTCACCTGATCTGGGACAGTTTTTCATGGCTGCGGTACTTGGACTTAAGCCGTGCTCCTTCAAAATTATTTTTCATTTCTAGTGTGCTGTGATAATCTCATTTCTTTATAAAGTTGCTTTGTTTGTTATGATATGGTTTTCATGCTATGTACTGTTCTAGTTGTTTTAATGGCAAAATGAAAGTAAAGTAATTATTAAGGGATTTGTCTCTTGGGTACTTTCATGTAAAATTTTATATCGATGGAGTATCTGTTGAACCCATGAAAGCAGGTATGCTCTCATTATGAGTGGTTTTACATTGCCTGAACAACTTAAAGTTAACCTCAGTATTAGGATGTGTGAAAACTTATCCATAAGCTGTGACTGCGGCAAAAGGCTGAAAATGTTTACCTAGTCAAGCAGCAGCACCATAGGTTGGCTTTGTTTGCCCTCAGATTCCTGATGAGCTGTGTTCGCCCCCTGTGACTCGCTTGAAATCATCTGTCTTTGCCTTCTGTGGTGCTGACACATCTCCACATCTGATTGACTTCGTGCTGTCATGATTACATTCACAGAGGCCAGAGAGAAATTTCAGCTGCCCTCCATGAACAAGAAATCTTGTTTCAATGGTGTAAAGCGTTGGTTCCAGTGTGCTTTTGATGAAGCAATGAAATGATGGGACCCTATCCAGAGATCTCATCAACAGACACCGATCATCGTTTCACTTACCTCAACAACTGTGATCATTGCTTCTATAACAAGCGCATTATATTTGGAATTATACCCACTTCATAATCACATGGTTCCTTTTTATATTGTTTATCTTGTTCAGAATTACATTCTCTACATGATGATCCCTGATTGGCTGGGATCATTCAATGAAGAAATCCTAGCCAAGGGGGAAAATGATGCTGAAGAAGACACCAAAAACATTTCCAAAGGACAATAGTTCCACAGGGATTATGAAATTAGTTAAGCATAATTAGAGCTGGCATGTTGTGTCCTATGAAAAAAGCAGATTCCACCAGCTGGATCTCTAGGTCAACTCTGTTTATCCAGGAAGCTCCTTTATTAGAACTTCTAGTAACACTGCATTTTACAGTGGTGAGAGCACACTAGTAGTAGTAGTAACCCTTCACTTGTGAGCGATATGGACAATTTTCCTCTAGGTCATGATGTGAAGGAACCTCAATCTAACTGACCCCAGTTAGCTTGACCAAAGCGACTCCATTTTGTATGGCCTAAATGATTTTATGCCCCCCCTCTTTGTCTTTCTCATAAAGCAGCTTCGATGTAGCTGAATGCAGACCGCAGACCATGTGACCTGACCTAGTTCACCACGCCAGACCATGTAAGGAAACACCTAGGCTGCCATACCGTTATGCTGCGCGCGCATCATCCTGTTGTATGACATGCTCTTTCCTGTTTGCTCGAAATGTATAAGATGCTATTCCACCCCAGAGGGGGGGCTGCAGTCTGTGGAACAATTCCAGGCTGTGGTCTTTGCTAGCAAATAAAGGCTATCTGTTTGAAATTTGAACTTTGGACTGGACTCCGATTAATTACTGTAATTAATTCGCCGGGAAACATCCCTCACTGGGAGACCCGCTTAATCGGAGGACCCTACCAGGGAGATTTCCCCCGCTTCCGCTTGGTTCCCCGCGGCCCCCAGCCGGCCGTGGTCCTCCTTGGGAGTGCGCCTCCAGCCTTTAGCTGGTGCCCATACAGGTTCTGCGGCAGGTCCAGGGACAGTGCGGAACAAAAACGGACCGAGCGGAAGTTCAGTGCAGATACCCTTCTGCCCAGCGCCGGGGCATCTGAACCAGGCAAGTATAAGGGGAAGCTTCCTATTCTGTTCTGTATCAGCCGACTCAGTAGAGTCGAAGGGGGGCCTGATCAACCCTCATAACTGTAAACGCGCGTTCTGTCTGTACTGACCGACTCAGGAGAGTCGAAGGGGGAGCCTGATCATCTCCCCGTAATGGTAAACTGTTTCTGTTCCTCTGAACTGGGAGGTCTGGGAGGACGGGTGTCGTCCTGGATGTCTGATGTGTGCATGACTGCCTGATTTCCATTGCTGACCGTTGGGCAGTCGCCCTGGGACGCCTCTGGGTGTCTTGAGTTTCCGGCAGCGTGGGCTGGTAGTGAAGAGACTGCATTCCTCTGTATCAGCCGCCTGACTCCCCCAATCCCTATAGTCAGACGGTTCCCTGTCAACTTGACTGCCCTTCTGTGTACTGTCTGTCTGGTAGATTATACTGTGTACTAGTCAGAAAGAAGATGGGGGGAGGTTCTTCGACCCCACTGAACCTGATGATCAAACATTTTAGTGAAGTTTTTAATCTGACTAAGTGCAATGTAGATGCTATGGAAGCTAAGATTGGCCCCCCAAGGTACTTTCTCTGAGCCCTATATTTCCCGAGTTTATAACCTTGCCATCATAGAAAGGGGGGGCCCCCTCAGTTCAGAGGACATTCCATGCGCAGAGAGCTGGTTGAAAGTAGCCAAATACCCCCCACCATAGGCATGAAAAGTTGGCCGAAGATGCAGCTCTTATCATGATGAACCAAGTAAAAAAGACCCCAAGACGCAAGGCTCCTGTGACTGCCACCTCCTGATGTCCCAGACGTCCCTAGGTCCAGACCAGACATCCTGGCTCCCTCTCCGATGTCCCAAGACTCCACTGCCCAGCCATCAGCCGTCACCTCTGCACCTGTAGACCCACTTCTTTGTTTGATGTGAGAGTCGAGAACCTGACCCGCCTGTTAGAGACACTTAGTCCCGTGAATTCCGGACCCCGCTATTCCAGTCGGCTCCTGATCAGAAGTATGGCCGCTAACAGGCACCGAGACAAAAATTCTCCCTGTTGATGAGAGTCCCACCATTGTTCCTGCCGTCACCGACCCTGCCACGAATGTGTCCACGTACCAGACCGTCACTACCTATGTCCCCTCTCCTCCTGAACTCCTGAACTCCTGAACTGGAAGAACCACGGACCCTCCTATGAAGAAGAGCCCGAGAAGTTTGTAGACATGATTGAGGATGTAATAACTGCCCATGATCCAACCTGGACTGACATTCAACAACTCATGGGTTATTTCCTGACTTCCGAGCAAAGACTAGTATTGCAGTATGTAGCTGGATCATGGACTTTGCTGCCTTAACCCAACCTCTGTATAATTTTCTGAAAAGTAATCAGTCAGAGTCTTGTCCCCAAATGTGAACTGAAGAAGCCCTCTCAAGCCTCCGAGATTTGAAGACTGCCCTGACCAGCCCACCAGCCCTGGCCCTACCAGACATCTCCAAGCATTTCCACTTGTATGTATCTGAGCAAGAAAGGGACTGCCGTCGGAGTCCTAACTCAGCACACAAGCTCCTGGAACCGCCCCGTCGCCTATCTGAGTAAGAATACTGATCCTGTCAGTCGCGGATGGCCCGGCTGTCTCCGCTACGTTGCTGCTGCATGCCTGCTCCTGACTGAGGCCATAAAGCTCACATATGGCCAAACCATTGAAGTGACTGCCTCCCATTCAATGAAAGCGCTGCTTGAAACTCATGGGCCTAGATGGATGACCAATTCACGACTCGTAAAGTACCGTGCCTTGCTGTGTGAAAATCCAAATGTACATGTGAAAGACTGTGTCACTCTGAACCCTGCCACCTTAATGCCTCTGCCTGAAAACCCTGTCCATGATTGCCAGGAGATTACAGAAACCGTGCATTCCAGTCAACCTGATCTTAAGGACACTCCAATTCCTGAGAGCGTCGTCCTGTTTACAGATGGAAGCAGTTTTGTCCGAAATGGAACCAGATACTCTGACTACGCAGTAGTCACTGAAGATGAGATTCTACTGGCAGAGTCCCTGCCCCAGGCACGTCTGCCCAGAAAGCAGAACTAGTAACGTTTATAGCCGCCCTAGAGTGGGCAAAAAGAGAAGAAAGTACCTGACTCTCCAAGTCCACGAGGAAGATTCTTGACTGCTGAGAGAAAAAAACATCGCCCATTCTACAGAAATTCAGAAGCTCCTCCAAGCTGTTTAGAAAACCAGCAAAAAAAACCGTTATCCACTGCAGAGCAAAAAGCAAATCAAGCCGTCAAAGAAGCCTCTGCCCTGCTTCCTGTCAGCGTATCACGCTGACACCACATCCTTCCACCAGAGATGTGCCTTACACTGAAGAAGAAAAAAAAAAAGAAGCACTCAGCCAGAATTACAGTCAGCAGCGAGGTTTCTATGTCCTCCCAGATGGCTGAATCTGGGTACCCAGAAGTCTGGCCAGAACATCTGTTTTACAAGCTGGCCAGCCTCTGCGCAGATGTCTCCAGAGGATGTATCATATGTGCAAAGAACAACCCAAGAAAAGGCCCAGTCCCATTGCCTGGTCAAATACTGAGAGACAGCCGTCCCTTCAATTAGACTTCACACACATGCCACCAGCTGCTGATTACAAGCTCCTCCTAGTAGCGCCGTCTGCACTTTCTCTGGATGGGTGGAAGCCTGGCCTGCAAAAGCAGAAAGCTCAAAAGAAGTGACAAAGCACTTATTAGAAGATCTGATACCTCGCTGTGGGATGCCCAGACAAATAAACAGTAACAATGGAGCAGCCTTCCAAGCAGAGGTCACTGAGAAACTCTCCAAAAGCCTTACAAGTAGACTGGAAGCTACATTGTTCGTAGAGACCCCAGAGCAATGGAGCAGTAGAAAGAGCCAATCAGACTCTGCGCAGAAACCAGGGCAAAATAGATGCCCATGCTGCCCGTGGCCTTGCTACCCATGCGCTGTACACCAAGAACTAATGGACTGACCCCTTATGAACTGGTCTATTAAGCCTGGGGACCAAGTATATGTCAAGAGTTATAAGGAAGACCTTTTAAGAAAAACTTGAGATGGCCCCTCCACAGTTTTACTGACTACTCCTACTGCCTTAAAAGTTGAAAGAAACCCCATCTGGATCCATTGGAGCCGTGTGAAAGCAACAGCCACTACAGACTAATGGCAAGTTACCAAGCAACACCGACTGAACATGACGCTGAAGAAATTGCCTACGTCGCTGGACGCGACGGGAGAAGCCTCCCCAGGGCTGGTGCCCGAGGGAGCGAAATGACTGGGGGCGCTGCATCCCTTCCCATCCCGGATAGAGAAAGTGGACACCGCCCGAAGACTCCTGAAAGACTTTAATCCTTGCCCCTGTCTCAAGTGATGTCACTCCCTGTCAGTCATGTATTAAGACTGTCAAATTGCATAACCAGATCAAACAGATGCTCATTTATCAGAGTAGGCTCCAGTGTAAGGGCAAAGTGCAACCATGCACTTTTTAGAACGTCACTTACTCCGCCTGCATACAGGATAGTGCCATCACCTGTTTCAACCCGAAGGAGGCCCCTGCCCGGTGAAGTCTCGAAGTCAGAGGCTCCAGTGGACAGGGGACAGTACTACAATGAATGTCCCTATTAGAATTGTGTATGATAGGCCACGTGAGAAAAAAGAACACGAGAGAATCCACATGCCCGCCTCACCAAAGCTCCAGTCCTAAGTTCCTGCACCGCCCAGAGATGTAATTTAGTAAATTTTCACATTCGCTGAAACTGTCGTAAACTCCCTCAATGTCAGTAACTGTTATGTGTGCGGAGGCACCCAATTGGGGGACCAGTTGCCATGGGAGGCAGCTGAATTAAATGTCAGCCAGCCTTATAACGAAACCAAAGATCCAAATCCTCACAGCCAGTGGAAGACACCATTGTGGGTCAGTGGTGCCTCCAGCGCCTACACCCATCAGCCCCAAAATTAGAGAGACCCCCTGTGAGTCACTCACCACCCTGAATGGCTCCGAAGTATCCTACTGGCCAAACCAGTCCGCAATCCCCAACAATCAGTTGTGGCCAGCGAGTCTCCAGTCCCGAATAAACACCACCCAAAGCCAGAGCTCTAATTGGATGGCCCCCAAGGGATTGTACTGGATCTGCGGGCAGTACGCTTATTCTGAACTCCCTGAGCCCTGGACAGGCACATGCACTCTAGGAGAGATCCGCCCCTCTTTCTTTCTGGTTCCCCTGTCAGAAGGTGTGCGCCTGGGCCACCCAGCGTACAACAAACGCAGCATATCCCCAAATGTCAAAATTGGGGACTGGAAAGATGATGAGTGGCCCCCGGAGAGGATTGTTCAGTATTATGGCCCTGCCACTTGGGCACAAGATGGTATGTCGGGGTACAGAACCCCAATTTACATGCTCAATAGAATTATACGTTTGCAAGCAGTGCTAGAATTAATAACCAATGAAACTGCAAGAGCATTGAATGTCCTATCCAAAACCCAGACCCAACTGCGAAATGCTGTGTATCAGAATCACTTAGCTCTTGATTATTTGCATGCTACTGAGGGCGGGGTGTGTGGAAAATTTAACCTTACTAATTGTTGCCTGCATATTGATGATAATAGAAAGTTATTGAGGAAATCACCAATAGAATGACTAAGCTTGCTCATGTTCCTGTGCAAACCTGGAAAAGATTTGAATAGGCAGAAGGATTGGGATCCTGGTTCACATGGATGGGAGAACTAAAAGGGATTATAGCGATAGTCGTTGTAGGACTCTTGCTTTGTATCCTCTTGCCTTGTTTAATGCCCTTGTTGTTACAGAGCTTCCGTAGAATAGTGGAGCAGATAGCAGACCGGCGCACAGCTGTCCACCTAATGGCTTTGCGCGACTACCACCCTGTGCCTATGGCAGATGAAGATAGTGAAACTCCTTAGTAATTAACAAAGGAGTTTCAAAGGGGGGAATGTGAAGGAACCTCAATCTAACTGACCCCAGTTAGCTTGACCAAAGCAACTCCATTTTGTATGGCCTAAATGATTTTATGCCCCCCCCTCTTTGTCTTTCTCATAAAGCAGCTTCGATGTAGCTGAATGCAGACCGCAGACCATGTGACCTGACCTAGTTCACCACGCCAGACCATATAAGGAAACACCTAGGCTGCCATACCGTTATGCTGCGCGCGCATCATCCTGTTGTATGACATGCTCTTTCCTGTTTGCTCGAAATGTATAAGATGCTATTCCACCCCAGAGGGGGGGCTGCAGTCTGTGGAACGATTCCAGGCTGTGGTCTTTGCTAGCAAATAAAGGCTATCTGTTTGAAATTTGAACTTTGGACTGGACTCCGATTAATTACTGTAACAATGATGCAGTTCTCTTGGTAACCCACAATTTATACTTCAATTAGAGATCATTATGTGATTCCCTTACGTAGGCTGACCCTATGAAAAGGAGGACAGGGCTCATGTAACTTTAACAGTTGTAGAGAAAAGGGAATTTCAGCCAGTGTCATTTGTATGCAATTAGTTCCTGGTGAAATTCCCTCTTCATCACAACAGTTAAAGCTGCAGGCACTATACTAGAGTGACCATATACAAAAGAAGGCAGGGCCCCTGCAACTTTAACTGTTGTGATGAAGAGGGGATTTCACCAGGAACTAATTGCATACAAAGGACACTGGCTGAAATTCCCTTTTCTCTACCACTGTTAAAGTTATATGAGCCCTGTCCTCCTTTTCATATGGTCAGCCTACCTTACGTCACTGACTGCTTGTGTCTACCTTGGCTATGCAGCTAACATGGTCACCTGTTGGATAGTGCCTGTGGTGTCACTAATGACTCTCTCTCTCTCTCTCTCTCTCTCTCTCTCTCTCTCTCACACACACACACACACACACACACACACACCCCTTCACATGCACAAGTGTGGGCCTTCTTTAAAAGGCTTGTTTTATTTATTTTTTAAAGCTGTGGCCTGGTGGTGAGGGTTTCAGATCAGAAGAAGTAGGGAGCCCTTGGTTCAAGTTCTCACTCAGTCAGGAAGCCCATACTATACTGGTTGGCTAGATGGAACTTTGTTCTGATCCATCAGGGTTGTTCTTCTGATGAATCAATCAATTTTAATGTGCTTAACTGAATTTACAATGATGAAAATGACAGAAATAATAAAATAGCTCTCTCTCTCTAAAGTCTAACATCAGCATATCAAGCAGGCTCAGTTATGAATCATTCCATTTAATGATATGAACGAAGAAGGAGGAGGAGGAGGAGGAGGAGGAGGAGGAGGAGGAGGAGGAGGCATAGCAAATATAACTACGACATTTCCAAAGAATGCTTTTCAAAACAATTCAATTCATAAACGTCATTCATTTCAATACTAAAACAGCAAGACATCATGACTAAAATAAAGTACATGACTGAAAACAGACTCCATATATATCTCCAAGGAATACTAGAAATCACCAGTTATACATTTTTAAGATTCAACATTCAGTGTGCAAGCATAGTGTGACGCTCCTGCAAGGGGTGGCCTTGCAGGGGGCTTCAGCGCTTGCTCAGACGTCAGTTTCCTAGAAGGAGGGCACTGAAGACTTGTGGTGTTTGTTTTATGGAGGTTTACTTACACTGTGTCCAGGCCTGCAACAACCCAGCTCCAAGCAAACTCTGCAGCCTCTCAGCTGCCCAGGAGATCCCTTAGCAAAACAAAAGCCCCTCTCCTTTTGTGTCAGGTTCAGCCTTACCCAGACTCCTTCCCTCCTTCCCCCTCAGGCCTTGTAGAACAGAAAGGACATCCATTTAGGAATTACAGGGGGGTCCTCAATCTCTTTTACTCAGAGGCACTAAGTTCTAAGGGTAACCAGAAGGTAATTTAGACTGACCCCAAACACGTAACAATACAATATATTCCAAGTCATGGGGCTGCGTAATTAACTTACGGAATTTGCTGCCTCATGGTTTGTGGCAATGACCACTAGCCTGGATTGCTTCAAAGGGGGAATTGACAAATTCATTGAAGGGTAAGGCTATCAATGTCTATTTGGCACAATATCTCATAGAATCATAGAATAGTGAAGTTGGAAGGGGCCTTTAAGGCCATCGATTCCAACCCTCTGCTCAATGCAGGAATCTACCTTAAATCTACCCTGACAGATGGCTGTCCAGCTGCATCTCAAATGCCTCTAATGCGTGAGAGCCCACCACCTCCTTAGGTCATTGGTTCCATTGTCATACTGGACTAACAGTCAGGAAGTTTTTCCTGATGTCCAGTGGGAATCTGGCTTCCTGTAACTTGAGCCCATTATTCCGCGTCCTCCTGCACTCTGGGATGATCGAGAAGAGATCCTGGCTCTTCTCTGTGTGACAACATTCAAGGACTTGAAGAGTGCTATCTGGTCTCCCCTCAATTGTCTCTTCTCCAGGCTAAAATGCCCAGTTTCCAGACCCCTGATCATCCTCATTGGGAATGGTATCTGGTTGCCCACCATGGGAAGTGGAAGCCTGGACTAAGAAGGACCTTTGGTCCAATCCAGCTGCAAGAACTCTTCATCTGTTTCCATGCAATCACACTTTGAGCGCAAAAGTCCATTTCAGATATCAGCTTCTTTGGCTGGTTGATTCATGAGGCGCCTAACAGTTTTTCCATGTAGCAAGGCTGGCCTTCCCAGAGCAGGGTTGGCAAACTCTTTGGACTCTGGGCATATTTGGCAATTTACAAAACTGTCCTGCCCCCCCCCCCAACCACCCAAAAAAGGCTGCTTTGTGAAATGTGGCAAAGGACAAGTAACCTGTCCAAAAACCTGAGTGCAAAGCAGAGATGAGATCTGAGCCCCAACATGCTCAACAACTCATTGTAACCTGCAGTGTTCCGCACCGTCCGCACTCCCAGCTGCCAGTAAGGAAACGTGTTAATTAAATAAAACATGGGAGGGGCAGGACCCCTTTGGGTGCATCGTTGCCCTCCTGGCACCACGTGGTCAACTCCTGCACCAGCACCAGTCCACAGTATCACGGAAGGATCGGGTGTGATGGAATGGTGCCACCCAACCATGGAAGCTGGTGCCTTTGTCATTATAGAGATAGCCCTTGAAACGCAAGCCCCCACCCACGCAACCCCACCCGGAATCAGTCCTCACTCACAAAGCTGCAGGTTGTTTGCTTTAGCATTGTCTGCCTGGCTGCCCACAGGAGCATCATCTTCATGCGATTTGGCTGTTGTTTTTTTAATGGGAGTTGACATCCCGCAATTGGACTTGAAATGACTGCTACAGCTCCATCCTTAATTCTGACAAGTATTACGACGAGAAGGTGATTACAGAGCAACATTTTTGTCACATATCATCCGAGCAAATGAGATGCCAAGAAGCTGCATGGAGACCTGATATTGGGAGGACACAAACTACTTTATGGTGTGGGCGGGAGCGGTGGGGGTGCGGGAGAAACACCCTCCCCCAAGTAAACTGAAATGACTAGGCTGACTCTCACGCCACTGAGCCTGCAGATTTTGCAGGAGAAGCCATGTTAACAGAGTCCAAGCCCCCAAATATGCTTGCCCCCACCCATGAGCCCCTCTCAATTGCTCTTCTACACAGGGGAGAGCAGTGGCGTGGTGATGGAGCGCCTACTGGCCACGTGAGGTGTCCCAGGTCCAGTCTGTAGCATCTCCAGGTAGTGCTTGAAAAGTCTCCTGGCTAAGAATCAGTGAGAATGCTGTTCAGTTGGCTTTCTGGGACGAACTTACCAAAGTTTGCACATTTCTTCAAGCATTGATCAGAAAGCTCTGAATATCTCCTTTAGAGTTCTGGCTGAAACCCAGAGCAGATTCACCCACCCCACTGTCATCGGAACCACCAACCTCTGCTGTACTTGTCAAATGGGAATTCCAGAACATGACAACTCTGGCATCCTTTAACTCAGGGAGGGGCAGATGCCAGGCTTAGGGAATCAACTGTTTTTTGCTGGGACCCCCAGTTCCACTAACCAACGTCAGGTGCCAAATGGCCACCTGAAAGAACTGAGCATGTTTAGCTTGGAGAAGAGAAGATTGAGGGGAGACATGATAGCACTCTTCAAATACTTGAATGGTTGTCACACGGAGGAGGGCCAGGATCTCTTCTCGATCATCCCAGAGTGCAGGACATGGAATAATGGGCTCAAGATACAAGAAGCCAGATTCCGGCTGGACATCAGGGAAAACCTCCTGACTGTTAGAGCAATACGACAATGGAACCCATGACTAGAAACATTCAAGAGGCAGCTGGACAGCCATCTGTCAGGGATGCTTTAAAGTGGATTCCTGCAGCGAGCAGGCGGTTGGACTTGATGGCCTTACAGGCCCCTTCCAATAGGGTGACCAGATAAAATCCAGGTCAGGGCTCATGTAACTTTAACAGTTGTAGAGAAAAGGGAATATCAGCCAGTGTAATTTGTATGCAATTAGTTCCTGGTGAAATTCCCTCTTCATCACAACAGTTAAAGTTGCAGGCACTATACTAGAGTGACCATATACAAAAGAAGGCAGGGCCCCTGCAACTTTAACAGTTGTGATGAAGAGGGAATTTCACCAGGAACTAATTCTTACAAATGACTCTGGTTAAAATTCCCTTTTATCTACAACTGTTAAAGTTACATGAGCCCTGCCCTGGATTTTATCTGGTCACCCTACCTTCCAACACTACTATTTTATGATCCAATGAGGGATCAGAGCAAGTTCCCATAGGCCATTCGCTTGGAAAACCAGCATACAGAGGACAAATCTACTTCTAAACTACTACAGATCAGAGATTCTAAGATTATTTTCAGACCCTGAACTTATAATGCAGTCCTGTCACATAAAAATCTTTCCCAACTCCCCCACAAAACTTTCATGGCTTCAGCAGCCCAATTTACAACGGGAGGCACCTTTTGTTGCTGCTATTGTTGAGCTATTGGGAGCATGAAATACTTGCTGGTGGATAGTTCTACAGGCTCCCCCTTAACGCAGCAGATGTTTGAGCGCCAATGGCTTCTCAGCAGGATTCTACCTCTGTTTCTCTCCGGCAGAAGCCTTTACAAGATTTTCCTCAGGGATCACGGTAAAGAAAATGCAAAAGTAAAATTCTAATGCTCCTTTCCAGTTTGTGAGCGTGCAATAATCTAATTATTCCAGCTAATCACATTACGGTTTCCAACATACAAGTGGAATGTTCCAGAACAGCAGGGCCAAATTAACAGCCCCTCTGGGCTGGCCCAGTACAATTAATTGCCATTCCGTGTTGATTCCTATTAGCTACTTAGAAAACAAGTCCACATGCTGATGAGACGAATTACATCCGAGGTGAGTCGATAAACGTTCTTGGAGCACTTGCAACCTGAGGCCTGGGGTCCCAACCCAGCCCTCTGGGGTTCCTCAGATGGCCACACACCCTTTCCCAGGCTCCACCCCTTTCCCCCCAAACACTGATTGGAGGTTGCTCAGCTTTTGTGTGTGTGTGTTTCCCCTCATTCTAAAATGTTTAAATGCCTTTCACAGGTCTTAGTTACAGGCAGCAAGAGCCTTCAGCTAAAAGATGCTGGCATTTTTGGACCTGTCTCCATCAGGATTTGGCCCCATCCACCACTGGAATGCGACCCATAGCAGTTTCTTCAAAATAGAATTTGATCCTCAGGTTGAAAAAAGTTCTGTTTACATAGGCTGACCCTATGAAAAGGAGGACAGGGCTCCTGTAACTTTAACAGTTGTAGAGAAAAGGGAATTTCAGCCAGTGTCATTTGTATGCAATGAGTTCCTGGTGAAATTCCCTCTTCATCACAACTGTTAAAGTTGCAGGGGCCCTGCCTTATTTTGTATATGGTCACTCTAGTATAATGCCTGCAACTTTAACTGTTGTGATGAAGAGGGAATATCACCAGGAACTAATTGCATACAAATGACATCGGCTGAAATTCCCTTTTCTCTACCACTGTTAAAGTTACAGGAGCCCTGTCCTCCTTTTCATATGGTCAGCCTATGTTTACAGTTTGGGGGGATGCACAGGCAAAGTCAAAAGGAATCGTTTGGGCACAATAATCCTTGGAAACCTGCTCTCTGCAAACCGGCATATCAATGGAGGGCCAGTTCACACAGAGGTGTCTGGCGCTAAACAAAGGCCGCATCCACAGGTGTCCTGCACTTGTGATCAAGCCATCACAGGGTGGCCCCCAAAGGTAGGGCTTCCATATCACCTCAAACACAAATGTTTTTCAAATGGAATCCATTCACACACCCAGCTGCAAGCGATTGAAATGGCTGCATGTGTGAACAATCCTGAAAACCTGCAAGATCCCAAATTTGATCCAAATTCTTTTGCAGCTTGGAAACCATTCCAGGGCACAATTTAGCCAGTGCGAGGGGACATTTCTGTTCCCTCCCCGCCCGACTCCCATGTTTCTGACCACATAAGAATATTACTCAGATGTGTTTCTATCTTTAGTTAGTATGAGATTTTAAAAAAGTAATGATCTGGACAGGTGACATTTTCCATTCCTGCTGCTTTGCTGGCGCTCCAAGCTTTTAGGAGAGGTTGTTTGTTCTGCAGAGAAGGGAGGCATAAATAATCTGAGCCATCTGACTTGGCAGGGACAACATCAGCCCCCTCGGCTCCTTGAGCTGCGGGAACCACCATCGTTACACTTTGCAGACCCTGGGAAGTGACAGGCTCCACAGAGGTGGCTCCGGCCTGCGGACGCCTTTGCAGGCCAGCCGAGAGAAGAGAGCTTGGAGGAGGACGTCTTGCCTCCATTGCATCATCAAGCGAGGCTAGAACTGCCATCTGGTGACCCAGGACCGATTAAAATATTCATTTGTTAAAAACCGTTTGTGGTGGCATTAGCTCAGCGTGATGAAGAAGCAAAAGTGACAAGCGCATTTCGAAGGAGGGAGCTGAGCCAGCCAGAAGCGAGTGGCAAGCCCCAGGCTGCCTGCACTTCTCCTACAGCAGAGGACATTTCACTGATGCCGGAAGCAGTGGCCAAATTTGCTGGGCCAATCTGAATGCACCAGGCCTCCTCCTGCACAGAGGAGCAACAGTTCGCATAGTTCAACAAATCCTTGACAATGAAGCTTTTTGAGGTTAAATGCATTGGAAATTAAAGGGTTTGCCCTACATTTCAAGTGAGGGGAAAGAGGATGTTTATTGATTTACATATTTGCATTCCACTTTTTGTCTCTCACAAACATCAAGTAAAACAACATACTATCAAGAAAACAAGTACACTAAGCGCCAAATCCAAATCAGCAGTTGGATGTAAAAACAGCCTTCCTTGATGTGATGCCTCCTCCTGATGCTTTGGACTACAATTCCCATCAGTCCCAGCCAGCATAGCAAGTGGTGAGGAATAATGAGAGTCATAGTCCAGGACATCTAGAGGGCAACAGGTTGGAGAGGACTGTTAAAATCACAGAAGGGAGAAGACACATACCAAATTCACAGCCAAGATAATAATAATAATAATAATAATAATAATAATAATAATAATAATAATAAATTTATTTCTTACCCACCTCTCCCTCCGGATCGAGGTGGGGAACAGCATCATACCAATAATATAAAATACATAAAACTGATTAAAAACATATAATACATTATTAAAATCAACCAAGTCTTAAAATTCGACTGGGTAGGCCTGCCGGAAGAGATCAGTCTTTATAGCTTTCTTAAATTCTTGAAGATTGGTAAATTGGCGGATCTTTCCCAGCAGGTCATTCCACAATTTGGGAGTGGCAGAAGAGAAGGTTCTCTGGGTAACGGTTTTCAGCCTAGTATTGGCCAACTGTAGTAAATTCTTCCCAGGGGACTTGAGCGTGCGGGGCAGATTGTATGGGAGAAGGTGATCCCGTAGGTAACCTAGACCCAAACCATGTAGGGCTTTAAAGGTAATAACCAACACTTTGTACTTCACCCAGAAACTAATTGGCAGCCAGCGGTGTGATTTTTAGATTGGTGTTATGTGGTCACCCCAGGTGTACTGGTGACCAACCTGGATGCCATATTTTGAACTAGTTGAAGTTTCCAGACTAGGCACAGAGGTAGCTCGAAGTTACCAGCGTGTGCACTACCATTTTCAGGTCTTCCAACTCTAGGAAGGGACACAGCTGGCATTTTGAGGTTTTGAGAGCATTTAGAAAGACAAATAAAGGGGGGGGGGAACCAATCAGGCCTCCTAGGATAGAGACTAAGAGCACCCCAACCTGGGTGCCCTATGTCCTGGCTAAGCTTGGGCCTCATTGGAAGCAGCCAGTCAATCAGGTGCTCGAGTAGACTCTGGTAAAAGGAAGCCTTGTTTTGTAAGGCAACGGGCACATTTCCTCAGCAGTTATGGTTGGTTAAACAAGACCCTTGCAAGGCAGCAGCTGATAGCACCTTGGACTAGGGTCTATAGAGGCTGCTAGGCTGGGATACTTCCTCATAAAGGGAGCTGTTTTCCAGCAAGGGACTTAATGGGGGCTTAAGTAGGCTGGTCAGCTCAGGTCCCTCAGAAGCTCCACCTCCCACTGGTTCTTGAGTGCAACCTTAAAGGGCCCAGGCTCATTTCTGCAACCTTAAGCTCATACATGACTAAAGGATCTGGGAGGCTCTGGGAGAGCCATTCTTGGAAATGGAAATTGATGGGAGTCCTTAAGTCCAGCAGATGCATCAGGGGCTACTAAGGGTCCTCCCTGGAGTAAGCTTACCAGTATCTCATTGGTTTCAGAGTGTCCTCTGGGTGATATGGAGCCTCCAGAATGTGACTATGATATCATAACTGGGATGATTTTACCCACATTCCACCTAACCAGGGTACAGGCAGCACCAGGACATGAAGCAGACCTCCAAGGATGATGGAAACTCTTTTGCTGGAGATTCCTCCATTACGGAACTCTCCCACCCCCTGCTGCCTGATCCATCTAATCTGCAGACTTTGACTTTGAAGATTCTTCACCGTTTGAGACCAGAGTACCTGTAGGGCCGCCTCTCACCATAGGGTCCTACCTACCCAGCCCTTGATATCTTCCCCAATTGGCTTACTCTGAGTGCTCCCTCTCCCAGCAGTTGTACAGTGGGTTGTTCCCGGGAGAAAGGCCAATTCAGTCATCGCACCTCAGCTATGGAATATCCCCTACTGAGCAGCTACTCCATGGACATTGCAGTACCAGCCAAAGTCCTTTCAAAAACTGTTTTAGTCTCATAAATCTGCCTTCCTCTACTGTCTATGTTGTGTTGTTGGGGCTTTATGCTGCATGGTGTTTCATTGTTCTTATTGTTAGAGTTATGGAATTCGGTTTTATTTGTGTGTCGAAAGCCACTCAGAGATCTTTCCATTATAGCTGCAAGCACATGAATAAATAGCTAGAAACACCTGGGGTTGGATCTGGGACCTTCTGCAGTTTCTCTGCCACCCAGCTGCAGACTGTCTCAATAGCATCCGGGGGGAGGGGGGGAGCTTAGGACCTGGCTGGGCTGTGTTTTCTCCATCCTGTCTGAAATGACACTTTTGACTTTGATCCATCCAGCAATAATACTCTGATATAGACCCAAACAATGCAAAGGGAAAATCACTTCTTCCTGAGCATGTGCAGGCATGAGACACACCGGATTCATAGAAACAAAATGCATCCCTGTAGCAAAGCTTTATCTGGTCGCAGCAGCGTACACAATGCAAACCTTGCAGATTCCCAATTCCTTCCAGGAGCCTAGCATAGATTATAATTATTTCCTTCATTATTTGAGCATTTGCTGGCAGTGTTCTCTGCCAGAGGGGGGGAAATGGTGCCTGATTTAAAGAAACGGCAAAAAAATGCATAAAACAGCAAAAATAAATATAAGTGAAATCAATCAAAACTACCATCAGAACAGCCAGTGGGGAGTAAATACCACAAATCAAATTAAAACCAAACACTGCAAATTTTAATCAGAGAGGCTGAAAGTTAAGGGCATACTTCAGTTCAAGCGTATATGTTACATAGCATGGGGGACAGAAAGAACTGGGCATGTGTAGCCTGGAGAAGAGAAGACTGAGGGGAGACAAGGTTGTCACATAGAGGAGGGCCAGGATCTCTTCTCGATCAACCCAGAGTGCAGGACACAGAATAATGGGCTCAAGTTATAGACAGCCAGATTCCAGCTAGACATTAGGAAAAACTTCCTGACTGTTAGAGCAGTACGACAGTGGAACCAATGACCTAGGGAGGTGGTGGGCTCTCCCACACTAGAGGCCTTCAAGAGGCAGCTGGACAGCCCTCTGTCAGGGATGCTTTAAGGTGGATTCCTGCATTGAGCAGGGGGTTGGACTCGATGGCCTTAGAGACGCCTTCCAACTCTACTATTCTATGATTCTATGATTCTATGATCTGAGTTTGTGGAATGACACCATTGGATACTGGCCATAGTCTTGATCAGTGTTCTGCTGATGGTCCAGGAAGGGGTGGAGCATCAGGGCTTACTATGCTTGCTTGCTTGTTGCTGGCTGTGGCCTCCGCCTTCTGCCCAGTTCCTACTTATGAATGCTGGTTCTGGCTCCTTGGCTGAACCGCTGCCCTGCTGCTTCAGCACCCCTAGCCATGTAGCTGCTCCTACCTTGCTGGACATAAGAAGAGCCCTGCTGGATCAGGCAGAGGGTCCATCTAGTCCTGCACTCTGTTCACACAGTGGCCAGCAACTCTGCCACCTCACTAGTACAGTGGGGGATTTAGCCACACCACTCGGCTCTGGCAGGAATGGGACAGAAGCTAACCCCGTGTTCTTGAAACGAGGAGCCCAACATGGCAAATTCTCTGTCTTGCATTCCTAATGCAAATATATTCCATTCGCCTCGGAACCTCAACCCTTCAGCTATCAAATAGGGACATGGTGAAAGGCATGGTGAAAGACGTTCAAAGTAGGGATGTGCACTGGATCGGACCCGATCCACGATCCGAGTCCGGTCCAGTGGGAAATCGGATAAATTATCCGATTTCCGATCCCGCAGCTGGATCGGCCGATCCAATCCGAACCGGTCCGAAAAAGCTCCGAACCGGTTCGGCGGATCGGCGGATCGGCGGGCGCCCACTGGCGCCCACCGCCGCTTCCATTGGCGGGCGCCAGCGGGCGCCCGCCGATGAAAGTGGACAGCGGGGGGGGGGGAGGAGGGGGGCACTTACCTTCTCGGCCCGGTGGCTCCCGTCCGGCGCCGGCGCCTACTACTACTAGCAGGCTCCGCGGCCTGCTCTAGGGTGGCGCGCCGGGTGATGTCATCACCCGGCGCGCTACTCTAGAGCAGGCCGCGGAGCCTGCTGGTAGTAGTAGGCGCCGGCGCCGGACGGGAGCCACCGGGCCGGGAAGGTAAGGAGGGGGTGCGTGGAGGGGAGGAGGGGGCGCGCGGAGGGGGGAGGGGGGAGGGGGGCCCTTACCTTTCCGGCCCGGCGGCTCCCGTCCGGCGCCGGCGCCTACTATTCCCAGCAGGCTCCGCGGCCTGCTCTAGGGTGGCGCGCCGGGTGATGTCATCACCCGGCGCGCTACT
This sequence comes from Anniella stebbinsi, assembly GCA_029215795.1. NCBI lineage: Eukaryota > Metazoa > Chordata > Lepidosauria > Squamata > Anniellidae > Anniella > Anniella stebbinsi. The sequence goes on from JARDYH010000001.1 coordinate 371,932,421, forward strand.
CTAGAGCAGGCCGCGGAGCCTGCTGGTAGTAGTAGGCGCCGGCGCCGGACGGGAGCCGCCGGGCCGGAAAGGTAAGGAGGGGGTGCGTGGAGGGGAGGAGGGGGCGCGCGGAGGGGGGAGGGGGGCCCTTACCTTTCCGGCCCGGCGGCTCCCGTCCGGCGCCGGCGCCTACTATTCCCAGCAGGCTCCGCGGCCTGCTCTAGGATGGCGCGCCGGGTGATGTCATCACCCGGCGCGCTACTCTAGAGCAGGCCGCGGAGCCTGCTGGAAGTAGTAGGCGCCGGCGCCGGACGGGAGCCGCCGGGCCGGAAAGGTAAGGAGGGGGTGCGTGGAGGGGAGGAGGGGGCGCGCGGAGGGGGGAGGGGGGCCCTTACCTTTCCGGCCCGGCGGCTCCCGTCCGGCGCCGGCGCCTACTATTCCCAGCAGGCTCCGCGGCCTGCTCTAGGATGGCGCGCCGGGTGATGTCATCACCCGGCGCGCTACTCTAGAGCAGGCCGCGGAGCCTGCTGGAAGTAGTAGGCGCCGGCGCCGGACGGGAGCCGCCGGGCCGGAAAGGTAAGGAGGGGGTGCGTGGAGGGGAGGAGGGGGCGCGCGGAGGGGGGAGGGGGGAGGAGGGGGCGCGCGGAGGGGGGGAGGGGGGAGGGGGGCCCTTACCTGCCCGGCCCGGCGGCTCCCGTCCGGCGCCGGCGCCTACTACTACCAGCAGGCTCCGCGGCCTGCTCCAGGGTGGCGCGCCGGGTGATGTCATCACCCGGCGCGCTACTCAAGAGTAGGCCGCGGAGCCCGCTGGTAGTAGCCGCCGGCGCCGGACGTGCCGAGAAGGTAAGTGGCGGGGAAGGGGGCTTACCCCCCCCCGGAGCCGTCCGCTTCTATCCGCTGGCGCCCGCGGGCGCCAGCGGATGGAAGCAGGCGGCCCCAGGGGGGGTAGGGAGCGCGGGGGAGGGGGTTTACCTGCCGGGGCCGTCCACAGCGGACGGCCCCGGGGGGGGAGGGAGTTAGGCCCCCCCTTACCCACCCGCCGCCATTTTTTCCTCATAGACTTGCATTGCAATGCAAGTCTATGGGGAAAAAAATGGCGGCCGATCCAAAAATTTCCGATTTTTGGATCGGGATCGGACTCGATCCGGTCCGGGGGGCCTCCGATTTTGTCCGAACCGGTCCGGGACAAAATTGGAGGTCCCGATCCGGGTCCCGATCCGATCCGGGGGGTCCGTGCACACCCCTAGTTCAAAGAAGATCCATTTTCTGCTCCTTTGTGCCATACTGTATAGCAGAGGATGCCCTGGAAACATTTCAAAGCCCTGAAACAGGTCACTGTGTTATCAGGCGCGGGCTGCACAGCACGTTTGCTCCGTTGTTCTTTGCCATTGCGGGGCTTACACAGCAGCCACAAGCCCATGCGCCAAGGGAATGCTGGCCCATATAGCATCTTCCTTGGACCAGCCCCCTTCAACCATTTGCTTCCCAAGGAGCCTGTCCAGGTGGAGCTCCAATTACCCTCACACTCAAACATCCTGGCTGAGGAATTAAGCCTTGGAAAGTTCAGGAACTCGGAAGGCTAAAACAGGGCCAGTTGCGAGGACGTTCTGACCAATTGCTAATCAGCAAATGAGAAGAGGCCAAGAAAAAAAAGGGTGGGGGAAGCAAGGGAGTGAAGCTGCCTGCCGTTCAGCTCCCCCCTGGGCAGGCAAGCATGCGAAGGAACCTCTCTGTGGAGATGAAGGAGCCACGCAACTGCCGCAATGTTTATGCAGCACCTTTGGTGCTGGGCATCACCACGGATGGCCAATGCCTACATTAGTATCCTCTAGGCCAAGGATGGGGAACTGCAAGGGGTCCAGGGACATTTTTGTCCCCGAAGGACCCCCCCCCATGGGCTACACTCTTTTAAAAAATAATTGATTTTTTAAAAATGCTGGCTTGCTGCCAAAATTCAGCAGCAAACTGCTCTATATAGCCCTAAAAAGCCACAATGCAGTGCCATTTTGTTTGTAAACATTTTTGTTTTGTTTAATATTTGGGGGCAGGAGGGGATGCTCCAGGAGACGGGGTCACATGCTGCCCATGAGCTATGTGTTGCTGACCCTAACTCTAGAACTAGCCAAGAACAATCCAACACCCCTCTACACACACACACAAACACACAAATACCTCTTACAGCACAGTCGCCATCAGCCAGCAATAGTGACTTGACAGGTGTGGGTTGCATACATTCAGATGGCATTCAGAAGGCCCTGCCTGGTGAGCAGGAGGGGGATCATGGAAGAACTGGGATGCTGGGAAGATCTGTTCAAGAGGCAGATGGCCAATGGTTTCCATTTCCATTCCAGGATATGCATGAGGTTCTTCGTGCCCCCCTGGAAACGCCTTAAAGGCAGCGTCATCCTAATCTGTGATGTAACGCAAGGCTAGAATTTTCCATGCATAAGACTTGGAAGAAGCGCCACTCAATGCCTAGAGGTCAGGGGCTATTGTAAAGTAAAAGCTTGGAGCCCACCCCCACCCCAGATAGAGCAGAGTCTTCAGCAATGCCCCAGAGGGAGGAAGCACTCTTTGGGTGTGGCAAATGTGGCCCTGTTTTCATCTGCGACCTGTTGGAGGGGCTGGCAAAGCAATCAGGAAAAGTAATTGTTAGGAAGCAAGCGGTCACCTCCAACAGTGGTCTTCCAGAAATCCTCAGTCTGAGGGCCAAAAAAGCCATGAGCAACTGGGTAATGATTTATTGAAGGTTTTTATATATTGCTGTATAGACTGACTTTGCAAAGGAGTTTACATGAAATCATTCAAACAACAGAATCAATAAAATTGGGCAATCAAAAACAAAGACAAAGACAAACAACTTCTTGTCTTGGAGAAGCTGATTCTGTTTCTTCTCCTCCCAGGGCAAGATGGGAGTCCGCATGCCAGTGGCGCCACCCTCCACTGAGTCTTGGTTACTGGGGCGGTGCCCATAAGGTGCCTCATCAGAATACCATCTCTGTGGCTGATTTTGCCTGCAATGGGGCAGAGAGAGGTCGTATCCCCCACACAAGCCCTGGGCATGACATGTGCCGGAGGAATGAAAAAGGCTACGTCGCATCAAACTGGAAGCCCTGTGCCTTATTTTAATGGGAGAGGTGGTTAACTCCACCTCTGCTGAAAGTCCGACCCCATCCCTGGAAGTCCCACTTCCGGAGTCCTGCCCCGGAAAGAAGGATCACTGGATGGGGGTCATGTGACTCCTAGATGAAGTCATCATACCTCCATGGACCAATAGGATGGGGGTGTAGAACCCTGCTGTACATGTGAGAGAATGGAAGCGACCCAGGCAGGGTCATTTCCAACCCCTTGCCCAGAAGTCCTAGCCTGGAGGAAGGGATCACCTGATGAGGTCATGTGGCCTGTTTACAAACTCATCATGCCACCTCGTTCAGCCACCATAGCATGAGGAGTTTGTACACAAGATCCCAACAGCTAAACCCTCCATCCAGGGCAGGACTTTTGAACTGGGACATCTTGGGATGGGCTTGGAAATGATCCCGTGTCTGCTACCTAGCCTCCCGGACCTTGCCCTGTGATGGCTTTGATATTATTTGAGTTTAATGTTGTTCCCCACCTCGATCCAGAGGGAGAGGCGGGTAAGAAATAAATATATTAACTCTTACTCTTACTCTTATTATTATTATGGATGCTCTGTTCTACTGACCCTTGGACTCCTCTCTGACTCTGCTTCTGGACTGTGTAACATGTGTGAGTGCCTGACTGTGTTGTGTCCCCTGACTGCTATGTCGACCCCTCCTGCCTAAGCCTGAACCCCAGTTAGGGATGTCAGGGGAATCCGTTTTGGGGGCAGAGCTTCACAAGCTTTTGTCAGCTCAGCCCCCCAGACTCCGTTGTCTCTTCCACCAACTGGCCCCACTCAATGTGCAATGGGTCAGGCCAGCTGGCGGAATTTTCCGTTAAAATTTGTTTTGTCCAAATTTGGTTGCAAATTATGCAAATCTGCATATTTTACAGGTGAAATGTATGCAAAACTCTATTTGCACAAATTAAGCCAAGACGAAAAATAATCTGTAAAACTGCGTGGCTCAGGTCGCAAAAGCAAACTGAGGCAAGCGTGCCATGAAAGTCCGACAAGCCTAAAAGGGCCGGATTTCTCAGTGACTGACATCCCTAACTTCTGTACCTAACTGCTTCCAGATGTATGGAAGGGGCTAAACAGACAAGTCCATAGAGGAGTCACATGACCCCCATCAGGTGATGCCTCGATCGGGGACGTCCAGGGATGGGGTGGGACTTCTGGCAGATGCAGGGCTAAACCCCCTCTGAATAAAGAGCAGGGTTTAGAGTTTAATGTGAGGTAACCTTCTCAAGACTCCCTTGACCTCTTCACTCTGCCTCCCATTGCAGGATCTCCCAATGCCAAGTCCAAGGACCTTTTGTTGTGCCACATGGAGACAGAGATGAGGGAGGAGGATGGAGATGTTCCCTTGAACTGGATGAAGGGAGGGACATTTGTTGTGAATGCTTCCTCCCCTGAAGCTCTAGGAATGGGTTTCCTCACTTGGTGTCTGAATCAGGGGAAGTGGTGTATCCACATCAGAGGAGGCTGGAGGCAAGGCTGGAGGCAGAGCAGGGCCTTGGAGAGCATAGTCCACAAAGGGCTGGCTGGAAGCTTCTCTCATAAGCAGCTGTTCAGGTGAAGGTCTGTAGTCCATGTAGGCCTTAAGAGAGCTGGCTGAGCCTCATCTTTCAGAAGCTCCACCTATGTTGCCTACTAAGTGGAGTTCTTCAAGGGCCACTGTCAGGTTCCGTAGTCTTGTGCTCTTGGTGGCTGAGGAACAGGGGAGGATGGAGGTAGAGAAGGGTGTGCTGAGGATGCCCCCTGAGGTGATATCAGGTGTGGTCAATCCAAATCATTCACAGGGTACTGTGGAGCCTCCAATCTAGGGGACAGAATGTCTTCCTCCTCTCTAGGCATGCCCCATCTCACCTGACTTGGTCCAGGCTTTGACTGATGTCATTCATGGACATGCATGGAGGCTCCCACAGGCGTTCTTCTAGACTGTAATCTTTTCAGTAGTTCAGTAGTTGTTGCACAATTGAAATTCCCCACTTGTCTTTTGATGACTCAAAAAGGTATCCTGGCAGGCGAGGTGTAAAGTCAATGGAAGCCATGCTTTAGATTTTTACCCCAGTTCTGCAAGGACTGCCAGTTCAAACTCTGACAGGGAATGCAGCTGGCCCACAGGGATGCAAAGTCCTGGGACAAGGTCCATGGGGCAGACAGAGGGGTGATGAGGGGCAGGCTTTCTTCTTCCACCGGTTTGAATATGCCTTAAAAATGAGCACACTTGTTGGGAAGTTGTGGTTCTGACTCAGGGGAGACTGTGGTTGCTGACCAGATTTTGTGACGCTGGAAGCGAGTATTTCAACAGTAGGCTGAATTGAACCCGATCACAGTCTAATGGAGAACAGGATTGTGTTGAACAAGCCAGGCAGTCCCCAATACAATTAGGAAATTGCATGAGGTGACCTCATTAAAGGACAGCCATCACCCACAGTTCTGGATTGGTCCCTATATCCTGAAGTCCATGTTGGACAGGTCCAGGTGTCAATGGGCATCCATCAATGGCTCCAAGAAGGACAGGAGGGGTTTTGGGAACAGCAACATACCTCCTTACTGGAGAGGCAAACTCAGTGAGATGGAGCTTTTGCTGGTGGGTTGGCACCACTCAGATGTTGGGCAAACAGCTGTGGGACACATCACAGTGGAGGCCATGGATTTTCCCATCATCCAATTACACAAGATTTTCCCTAGAGGCACTGCAGCAAAGTGTCCCAATTGGCCACGATCCAAACACAAGTGGAGCTGAAGCTGCAGTCCTTCTCCTGGGCTGAGAGATGAGCCTGTGCCCCACCAAGCTGGGTGAGTTTTGACCCTGGTGCTTAGCTGTGAGAGCCTTCCCCTCTTATGTCTGGGCTGGAACAAGCTCTCCTGGCTCAGCAGGAGAACCAGGAAAAGTGGTCTGCATGGATGGGTAGAGCAAGACGGTAGTTGGTTGGTGGTAGGTGGAAGACGGTCTCCTTGTCTGATGAGCCGTTTGGTTCACGAGCTCCCAAGATGTGTTGCAAGGCTCTTGTCAGGGCTCCTAGCTTCTAGGTCTCTGGAATCGTGAAACACCTTTTTTTAATTAATTAATTTATTTTATTTAAAAACTTTTTTATAGCACCACTTCGCCATTTCTGGCATCATGGCACTTTACAATAATACAAAAAAACAATTTCGATTAAGAACCCTCAACCCACATTAAAATTTAAACCACCTCTCCCCCAAATGCTTGTGAAAATAAGAACCCCTGACAGAGACGTTTAAAACAATTGACGGTGGGTGCCTGTCTCATCTCCAGTGGCAAACTGTCCCACAATCGGGGGCCAACCACTGAAAAAGCCCTGGCCCCCGCACATTCCAAATTATAGCGGGTGGACAATCAGGTCATGCTGCCCTTGAGAGCAGGTCTGCCAATGGTGGGACACAGGAGCAAGGCGAACACTCAAGTAATCAGGGCCCAAGCAGTGCAGGGCTTTGTACATAGTTAATAAAGCCTTGTAGCGCACCCTAGCAGCCACTGGCAGCTAATTGAGTTCTTGAAGCACCAACATGATAGAGGACCACTTTGGAAGTCCCTTGACCAACCTGGCTGCTGCATTTTGTGCAGCCTGTAGGCGCTGGATTTGCTTCAAGGGAAGCCCCTGTATACAGCAAGTTGCAATAGTCAAGCCTGGAGGTGACTTGGTGGAGCATATGTAATTGGTAAAAACAGCTCCAGACAACGGCCCCCACCTGTGATGACATAGTTAGGGACTGGTCAAGAATGACACCCAGGTCTCGCGCCTCGGTCACAATCCTCGGTCGGATTCCTGAAAATGAAACACCTGCAAGCTCCTGCATTGAACCTGCCAGCCCCTGACCTTGACCAACCACCATCAACTCAGTCTCCTCCGGATTAAACTTTAACTTGCTTCTGGACAGCCAATTACAGAACTCAGCCAGGCACCGGGACAGGACAGCAACTGCCCCCCAGAGGTTTGAGCCCACCGAGATGTAAAGCTGGGTATCATCGGCATACATATGGTACCTCGGCCCGTGGGCTTTATTTAATTCTGCCAGCAGCCTCACAGACACATTGAACATGAAAGGTGAGAGGATGGAGCCCTGTGGAACTCCACAGGGGAGGGCTGTGGGGGCAGATGAACAAGTGCCCATGGTAACCAACTGAGCCCTTCCATCCAGGTAGGTCTGGAACCAGGCAAGAGCCAGGCCCTCCAGTCCCACCTGGGTCCTCAACCGGCTAATCAACCATCCATGGTCCACTGTGTCGAAGGCTGCTGAGAGATCCAATAACAGTAAAATGGACAGATGGCCTTTGTCCATCGCTAAAAGGAGTTCATCACAGACCTCAGCAAGGGCAGTCTCTGTGCTGTGACCTGGCCCGAAGCCAGATTGAAAAAGATCTAGAAAATCTGAGTCATGGAGGAACCGTTGGACCCGCTCCAGTACCACTTTCTCCACCACCTTACCAAGAAAAGGAAGGTTGGAAACTTGAACGGGAAGAAATCCCAGGGTCCTTCTCTTTCATCCCGCCATCTACAGCCAGGGGAGGTGTATCGAAATCACAGGAGAACTCTTGGCAGATGACCTGAGAGACCCTGAGGCTGCCCTCTTCTGAAACTGCCACCAAGTGAGCCCAGTCAGGGGCTGAGCCACTATTGTGATGTCACTATTGTGATGTCACAAACAGGCTCGCATGACAGAGTTGCAAAGCTTGATTGTGAAGAGCCCACTACAACCATGGATTAAGCTTTATTTATTTGTTATATTTATATCGTGCCGTTTTCCCTGCCAAGATCCCAAGGCACTTTACAAAATCCTCCTCCTCTCCATTTGTATCCTCAAAACAACCCTGTGAGGTAGGTTAGGCTGAGAATCACAGACCGCCCCAAAGTCGCCCAGTCAGCTTCATGGCTGAGTGGGGTCTTGAACCCAGGGCTCCTGAGTCCCAGCCAAACACTGTAACCACCAGGCCACACTGGCTCTTGATGCCATCACCTGAGGTTGCCCTCCCAGGAAGCTGGCAGTTGATGAGTGAGCAGCAAGGCCTCTTTACCTGCTGGAAGCAGGCCTGGCGTTAACCGATGGCATCCTTGGCTAGTTGCTGGGACCCACGGCTGTCCTCTTATCTGCCCCTCCATACACACACGTCGAGTAGCCTTGAGACACCATTTCAAAATACCCAGAATGCCCCACAGTGACGCCATGTCACACAGCTGCATCGTGTGGGAATGCCAGCAAAACAGGAAGGGGCCCACTAGCTGAGAGGTGGGGAGTTTCAGGCTCTCGGGGGGTGGGAAATCTGGCCTTCCAAGAGTGCCCATCTGGCCCTCTCCACATGGCCACACCCCCTTCTCCTGGCACCACCCCTTTTTGCCACACACAATCATTTGATGGTTTCCTGCCTTTTGTGCTTCTCTCCTGAGGCTGAGTTACCGACATTAAGAGCCTTAAGTTAAAGCAGGCTGGTATTTGTGGCATTTCTGTCCCCGCCCCTTTTGCCTTTGGCTAGGGTGACCAGATAAAATCCAGGTCAGGGCTCATGTAACTTTAACAGTTGTAGAGAAAAGGGAATTTCAGCCAGTGTCATTTGTATGCAATTAGTTCCTGGTGAAATTCCCTCTTCATCACAGCAGTTAAAGTTGCAGGGGCCCTGCCTTCTTTTGTATATGGTCACTCTAGTATAGTGCCTGCACTTTTAACTGTTGTGAGGAAGAGGGAATTTCACCAGGAACTAATTGCATACCAATGACACCGGCCTTTTCTCTACAACTGTTAAAGTTACATGAGCCCTGACCTGGATTTTATCTGGTCAGCCTACCTTTGGCCCCACCTGTTTTGCTTTGCCCCCTGCCCCAGATTGTGCTCCATATCTAGGCTTGGATGATGTGGAGAAACTGGAAGAAGAAGAAGAAGAAGAAGAAGAAGAAGAAGAAGAAGAAGAAGAGCATGGGAATAACCCTGAAGCTGGATCAGACCAAGGTGGGTCCATCGCATCCAGCAGTCTGTTCCCACTGCAGCCAGCCAGATGCCCCAATGGAACCCCCCCCCCCCAGTAGCACTTGAGTGCAATAGCACCCTCCCAGGTGAGCTCTCCAGCCACTGATGCACAGAGAGAGGCCTTCCTGCTGCCTCTCATCCAGGAGGTCGTATGCAGCCATCAGGACTAGTAGCCAGTCAGGATGAGGAAGCTGAAGCCTGAAGAAGGGAACGGAAAGGAGCAACCGCCCATTCTTTATAACAGGCCTGAGAAACTAAGAGGCCTCCTACTGCCTCCACCACAAGATGTAGCAGTGGCCACCAATTTAGATGACTTTACAAGGGAGAAGGCTGGTGGAGAAGGCTATCGATGGTTACTCGTCCAGATGGCTATGTGCTACCTCCAGTAAACCTATGACCACTGGTTGCTGGGGAACATGGGCAGGAGGGTGCTGCCCCTGTGCCCCACTTTGTGGGTTCCTGGTCAACAGCTAGTTGGTTGAGTGCTGGACTACATGGACCCTTGGTCCGATCCAGCATGGCTCTTCTTTTGTTCTGATGTGTCCCATGCATGGAGGCTGGTGTTGCATGCCTCTAGTCCCTCCTGAGTCTGAAGGGGGCTCTAAAATATGAGCATGCATACAATCCCAGTCCTGAGCCAGGAAGAGATTCCCAGTTCAAGCTGTCGGTCTTCAGGGTCCTTCCCAAATCCAAGCAGACCAAGGCTGGCAAATGCAGGGGAGCTATCGTCCCCCACCCCCCACCTGGCAGGCTCTGAGCTAACGCCGTGCCGAGCCCCATTGATCTCCCTTAATCGCTCCAAGAAAAGGCTCAATAAAGGCCGTCCCTCTGCTTTACCTAAATTATACCAATTGCTGTAATTAGCAAGTACTGTGAGAGCTTTGTTGTTTATTTACCCAACAAACCGACCGCTTGGGAGTTGGCAGAGGCCTGAGTCATCGTGGAGAAAGACTTGCAAGATCGTTCCTAATCTCAGAGTAAAATGGGCCAGGATTATTTCCATGAGTTTAACCTTTGTGGGCCATATGCTGGGCTCTGTGCACTCGATCATTCTTTCTTTGTGTTTTCTGAATGGAAAGAGCCATTAAAATCCGCTCCCTTCCCAAACCATTCTGCAACAAGAGAAGGTGAACATGGAACACGTTTCCTGTTTTGCAATTTATTCCGCCGTTTTACGTTTTTGGAAACTGTTCCATTTGTGCTTAGGGTGTATGGATTTTGTGAAATCCATTCCATCGGTGTTTCGTGTATTTGCTGCTCAGTCATCTGCTCCTTGGTGGATTCTGCTTTATTTATTTATTTATTTATTTAGGGGTGTAAAAGAATTTCATTCCTAAATGTGCATTTGCAGCAATCCCTCCTTCATCCACAAAAAAAATGTTTTCAAAAGGTCCACAAGTCCATGGAATCTCTGCAGCTCAGAAAAAGCAGGATGTTCACTGTGGAATGTGCAGGTCGGACTCAGAGCAACCTGAATCCCTTTGAGTCTGTTGCAGATTTCTCTGCCATCCCTGGCTGTGCTGCACCTGGGCAAAGGAACATAAGTATATGGGTGCTCAAGCTCTGCCTGAAGACCGAGGTGCCATAGACTCACATGGGCTGAGCTGGAGCCATATTTCATGAATTTTAGCCCATTTATTTCTCAGCTTTCCATCCAAAGGTACCCAAGGAGGCTGAAGATATAAAATCTGGGAAACCATGTAAAAAAAAATTTTTTTCAAGAAACAATAACAATAAAACAGACAAAAAGCAGATACAAATGGCAGATGAAACACCATATAGAATCAATCAAATAAGTTCACAAACAGCTGCCAGATCAAATCTACATCCTGTTCAGGTGTTACATTAAATGCATGTAAATCTGTGTACAAATGTTTGTTTACTTCCAAGCACATTGATTTCCCTTGTTCCTTGGGTGTACCTGGAAGTACTCAACCCTGAGCAGAAGGCTCCGAGTCGGTGATGGAAATTACTTGTGCCTACATCAGACCAGGAGTCTAAATGTACTCATGCAAGTTATACTGGTGAGCAGAGAGGAGTGTTCCAGGGGCAGGACAATGCAAAAAGTAAGATCTTCTGGTAGATCTCCCAATGAATTGCAAGAGGTCAGCAAGAGTTTCTGACTCCCAACAGTTCAACACCAGCAAAAACACACTAAAACTGCTGAAATGAAGAAAGCTCCGGGGAAGGGGGGGGGGGGGAGAACCAGGAGTGGATCTTCATATTAAAGGCCTGTGAGCTCAGTTCTGGTACTGAACACAAACTCCTGGGTATGGATGGATGGATGTGTCAATTTCAGGTTCTGATTTCCCACCTTCAATTATCCCAAACTTTGAGAATTTCTCTGGTCTTAAGAACAGTTCATCCTGAACTTTGGGAAGGGTTTTAAATTTGTATGAAAATTCATAGGCATTTTGATGCACATTTCTCTTAATACATATATTTTTGTACACCATTTAGCCTAATATATACATTTTTGCAAGCAAATTTCCTAAAATAATATATTGTTAATGATACTTTTATTAAAATATGGATTTGGGGATGCAGTTTCCCATAATATACTTTTTGGGTTTTTTTTAATTTTTATTTTTATTGGAGAGAATTCCATTGCAACATTCAGAGAAATCTGAATTTCAAAAGATAACTGGGTTTCAGTTCATGCATTGGTTCGAATGTGCAAAACCAGGACAGTTCTCATTACAATGTGAAATGGATGCATTTCTGCCCTGCTCCTACTGATGTGATCAGATGAACCTTTTACAGTGGGAGAAAAACTGTGCAAAAGCGGAGACACCAACCAATGCTTGCTTTTCTGGGGCGGGGGGGAATGTGGCCATCTGGGGGAATGTGAAGGATCCGTTGGGGGGCCCAGGCAGGACAGATTTGGCCCCCTGGGGCTGGGGTTCTGTTCTCCTAGAATAAAAGGTGCAAGCTAAACCCACCCCACCAATCCAGGGTAGCAGGACAAAACATGTGGTACAGCCCTCCTGGGACTTGCTCCGGTGCCGGGGTTTCTAATGACCAGGATGCAGAAAATTTGGCAGGTACCTGAGTGAGGAATCCAGGCTGGATTAGATGCTGACTGAGAAGCAGAAACATCTAAGAACAATGCCATTTTTGGAGCGGATAAGGAAAATATTACTCAAAACAGCTACCTTTCTCCAAGCCTAATAGGCATATCAGACTCTTACGCTCCCATTAGAGGCTGTAATGAAAAAGAAAATGTCACGAGATTAATCATTGCTCCTGACAAAGAGCATAATAAGAACAGGGGGATATTACAACCTTAAATCACTCTCGTTACTGCTTTAGCACCCTCCCTTTGGCAGGCTCCTGTTAAATGGCTTTCCTGCTGGGCTCCGTTTGCCTGGATCTGGGGTTGCACATGGCAGGCCTTTTCCCTCCTGAACAGCTCCAGTGTAGAAATCTGATACCACCCAAGGGTTCAGCCCCCTGATTCTGAATTGCAAGGATAAGAAAGACACCCCTAGGTGAAGAAAGCCAAAATGCAAGGGAGGCATGGGTGTGGGAGGCTCGTTGTGTTGCAGAAGCAGAACATAATGCTTTGTATACAAAGAGCTGTGCTGAATAGCAATTTAAAATATCCCCCAGGCATTTCAAGACTCTTTTTCAACTGCAGTGGTTTCAACTCAACCATTCAGATCCTAACATTTTCTTTCTCTGGAGAACTGAGTGGGAGCCAGGAAGATAGTACTTCACGTCAACAGGTGGCCATACGGGAGGGACTAGATAGTAGATCTGTGCAAATGTTACATTGTATTACTCCTGTTCATTTTTGTAGAATCATAGAATAGTGGAGTTGGAAGGGGCCTTTGAGGCCATCAAGTCCAACCCCCTGCTCAATGCAGGAATCCACCTTAAAGCATCCCTGACAGATGGTTGTCCAGCTGCCTCTTGAAGGCCTCTAGAGTGGGAGAACCCACCACCTCCCTAGGTCATGGGATCCATTGTCGTACTGCTCTAACAGTAAGGAAGTTGTATGGATACAAACAGAATTCACCACACATGCATGCATTTAATGCACGCATAATAATAATAATAATAATAATAATAATAATAATAATAATTTATTTCTTACCCACCTCTCCGTCTGGATCGAGGCGGGGAACAACAACATGATAAAATACATAAAACTGATTAAAACATGACACATATTATTAAAACTTCATGAAAAAAAATCCTAAAACATCCTAAAAACATCCTTAAAACATTCTAAAATTCCACTGGATATGCCTGCCGGAACAGAACAGTCTTTATAGCTTTCTTAAATTCATGAAGACTGTTAAGTTGATGAGTCTCCTCCAGCAGGCCATTCCATAGTCGGGGAGCGATGGAAGAGAAGGTCCTCTGGGTAACACTCGTCAGCCTAGTTCTGGCTGACTGGAGTAAATTCTTCCCAGAGGACCTGAGTGTGCGGGTCGGATTATACGGGAGAAGGCGATCCCGCAGGTAACCTGGACCCAAACCATGTAGGGCTTTAAAGGTAATAACCAACACTTTATACTTTGCCCGGAAACTAATTGGCAGCCAGTGAAGCGATTTTAAAGCTGGTTTACGTTGTGTGAACTTTTGAACATGTGGTAACTGCATATTGGTGCTTGGAATTGTCTTCTAGATCACAGGGATAGTGATGTAGTGGAATGCATTTTCTCTACCCAGCACATGTTTATTGTACCATTTCAGGCCATGGATTCTGATAATACTCAGTAAAGTGGTTTGGGTTTCAGGGTTCTGCTGTGGTCAGATCTCCAGCGAGGGTCAGATTGAGTCAGGTTTGTCAGGGAAGTAAGATGGGAAGAGATCAGCACTATGGAAAGCACCAAGTTGGGCTGGAGGGCAGACAGAGTTCAGTACTTTGCTCCAACAAGGAGCAGATAAAGACTGAGCCTTAAGTAGGAGTTCAGTTACTTTCAGACTGGTTGGCATTGCCTCTTCACTGACTGAGAATTTAACTCTCAAAGGCCCCTTGCTGGTTTTAGCAGCCTCAAGCTACAAAAACATGGGAGTGGCTATGGCATGTGACTGCCTCATGGCCAGAGTCCTCAGATTCCAAAGATGGGAAGGCAATCCCCTCTGGTTGTAGAGGAGCCAACCCCTGGGGTCATTCTGAGGAACTATAACCTGGGAAGGTGGAAACTTCATGATGCCTCTCCATGACCCAATCCTCTTCCTGAACTGTTAACTCTGGAGCATCCTCTGAGGACAAGGGGCTGGGATCCTCTGAGAATAAGGGTTTGGGTCCTGGCCCATGACAGTAATTTATTTTATTTATTCACTCATCTTATGTTGTATTTGTGAAGAAAGTGGCCAGAAAGGCGACAGTCTGGCTGGAATGACCCGCGTTGGCCTACCTTGCAGGACTGGGGCCTTGGAGTGGGAGGGGGAGAATTCTGAGGAGAAATGTTATAAGACTTCAAACTGCTGGTTCCCAGTACCCACACCTGGCCCTCTCACCCTTATCTTGGGAGGCCCCAACTTCAAGGTCAGAGTTAATTGGAAGTGAGCTGCAAGAGCTTCAGCTGTAGGAAATGGCCGTTCGCAAGGAGGGGGCTGGTGGCGTGAGCGGGACGGTCGAGGATTGGTTTTGGCTGGTCACGGGACCAGCTAACCCAAAAAGGGATAAAGGGGATACGCACCAGGTGGAAGGAGGGATCCCTACTCAACAAGGTGATGCTGGGGAATAGATTGATTTATTGCTTTCAGGTCTAGCACTTTCCAGGGAAAGACTTGTCACCCTTTGGGTGTGATTTAGAGTGGGTTAAACTGTTTTATTGTTTTCCTGCTGCTAACTTCTACCTCAACCCTCATCCTACCCACTGCCACTCCCCGCTACCCCTCCCTTTCTTTCCCGGCTTGCATGTTAACGGCTTATCGGACCGACTGGAGCCCTACATGGTTAGCTAGTGGATTCCTAATTAATTGCTTCAGTCCTTAACTTGTGTGGTTATTTCTAATGGCTGGCTTGGGGCTGCTTGGCCTTGGGATAGGGAGGTGGTCATGGGGGGGAACTCAGCTAAAGAGTTCCATGCCTACCTGAAAGGAAAGAGGTCTCTTTCCTTCACAGTATTTAATTTATTTATTTATTATTTTAAAATTAGACTGTATGTAAGTGTGGAACACTTTCAAGACTGTCTACAAGATAAAACTTTACAGAACAGAAACATTGAAAATTCAATTAATGTGTATTCAGTAAAAGTTCCATAAGGCTTCCAAACCCAGCATATGTCATTTGACTTATGTATTTTATGTATGGTTACTTCCTACCACATGCCTGTTGCGATGCCAACCCTATCCAGGAATTGTTTACATTAGTAAACATCTATAGGTAAACTGAATGCACACCTATATAAAACAAATGAGCATATCTTGATTGAACAATGGGGATCACCCAGGCTTCATACAAGGAAGCAAACGCATGTACGCTCACAGTGCCTGTATAATATAACACCTAAACAGGGCTCAACATTTTTGGAGAACTTCCCAATCCCAGCATTATTCCCAATGTATAAAGACCACAAAGATGTGCAGGATTGAAGCAGTGGGTGGCGGCTGATTAAACCTTCCTACCAACCGGTGCTTTTTCTTGGCAAACTCCTCACCCCACACCTCACCCCCAATGCTTTCCTCCCACTGCCTACCTACTGGACTAGGTTTTCTAATCAAGTGAACAAAAGGAGCTTGGAGATTAAGGGTTGGACATCCCGCCTGCTTCTTTCTCATCTCAACCTCCCACCCCACCTGCTATCTGGAAATAATATTGATTACAGGGTGGTTGCACAGATTACTGAGACAAGTTTTGCTGTACCAGACAGTCCTGAACCAAAGAGGGCTAAGAACTTGGTCTCTCTTGGAGTTGCACAGTGTGTTCAGAAAGTCATCCTTTACTTTGCCACACCTACGACTGGCCAGTACAGAGGCCGTATGTCATAATGTCCCATGATGTGTGGGATCTCAAGGTATCTTGATGTTTCAAAACCAGCATGTGTGCCAATGGAAGCACAGTGTGGGGGGGCACAGGGGGGCATTAATAAACCTTTCAAATACAGATAGCCTCCCATGGGATTAGTTTTATACATTATGCACAGAAATAACTTTGACGGCTCGAGGATTTGTCAAGCATTTCAATTGCCCAGAGATAATTAAGAATTGCTCAGCGAACAAAATGGCAAACTTGAAACGTGCAGGAGCTGAACAAATTATTCCATAAAATCTGCAGCATTTATTAGATGTCAGTGCAGGCTGGGGGGGGGGGGGAATTAACATAAGATGCAACTCCGGTTGCTTGAACAATCCATGAAGCCATAGTAATAATAGTTATTTGAAGGAGAAGAGGAAGAGGAAGAGGAAGAAGAAGAAGAAGAAGAAGAAGAAGAAGAAGAAGAAGAAGAAGAAGAAGAGCAGAAGGACTTAAAAGGCTTCTTTTCCCCCGAAAAGGACCTGTCTCCCCTCATCGCTTGAAAGACTTGAGTGGCATAATCCACTTCTGAGTGAAGTTAAAGGCAATCCTGGGGGCCCTTCTCTTCCAAAGTTACCCTTATGGGATACACTATAATTTATTGCATAGCCACTGATGGCTTGAGCAAATTAGAAAGTAATTGTGCTGGTCTATATAAGCAGTGTATGGCTTTCATTCCCAGGGTTCTCTTCCGCAGGTATAAATGTAACTGTTTTGAAAGTCCACATGGCTAAAGAGGAGGCTTTGAATACTGGCAACAATTTTCCTTTTTCAAAAGCAGAGCCGCTGATAGCATGAGGCGAATAATGGCTCCCTTTGAATTTTATTGGATTATTTTACCATGCAAGGATGGTAGAAGGAGCGGGAGACCAGTGCGGGATGTGCAGGAGGAACTCGGTGTCATCAAAAGGACCTGTGAGTGGCCAGTAGTGAGCGTGCTATAAAACACTCGTCCGATGATGCGCATGTTCTGTGCAAGAACTGAATGCCTTGTCCGCACACGATAGAGCACTGAAACTTGATCCAAAAAGTACCTTTGACTGTAAATAGATTTTGAACCAACACAGGGTCCATCTAGCCCAGGAGTGCATAACCGTTTGGCCCCCAGGGGCTGCGTGGGATGCTGGCTTCTAGGGGAGGGTTGAAGTCTGCAAATACTCACACACACACACACACGCATCCATCCACATGTGCACCATGCACACATATATCCCAGAGATCCTGATGCCGATCCATCTTTCCTTCTGCTAGCAGGGGCGTGAAAAGAGTGAATTGCATCAAGATCATTGGACAAGGAGAAAGAGAGAGGCTCCGTGGAGGCGGGGGGCGGGACGGGACACACATCACATGCATGTTCGAGGTAGTGTGAAAGGAAACCTGCGCAAGCCGGGGCAGGTGCTAATTATCACCCACCCGCCCAGTGCTGGCTCCAGGTTTTTGTGGGCCAATGGGCAAGACGCTCTCTGGGGGGGGGAGTCTGCCTTCCCCCCCACACTGTTGTCACCAGCTGATACTGCTCCACCACCTCTTTCAGGTGGTTGCTATAGCCTGCTTGCTCGACAGGCAAGGAGCCAGGCAGCAAGAAGACCGCGGCATCTCCTGCTCCTCCTCCCTCTCACCACCACCTTTGTCTGGACTAGACCAAGAGGCAGCATAGGTATGCGCAGCGCATTTCATCAGGGTGTGTGCCCAGGGTATTTTTTTTAAAGGCAAATGTTTTATTAAATAGTCATAAAGGACATTATTTTTATTCAGTTTATTTATTAAACACTGATCCCTACTCTGCGTTCGGCTTGCCTGACCGCAGGAGGACCATTGCAGAGGAGGGGAGGGGAATGAGGAGACGCTCCTCAAGACCCCAGCATTGGTGGAGTTTTGGGATGACACTGGCTGGAGGAGGGGCTTATGAGGCGATATTAGCCTTCGGGGCTCCTCCTCCTGGCCTCTTTGAAGTGTGGCTCCCAACAGAATGATTCCTTTTCGCTCCTGCTGCTGGGAACAATGGCGCTTTCTCAGAGGCAGCGTTTCTTTGGCGTGGCGACGACGGAGCAGCTGGAGGGATCCCCCTCTGGATCCCTACTAAATGCCCCCCTCAATTCAGCGCTTATTCTTTGAGACATTAGGGTGTGCCTGGGCACACCTGGCACACCGCTTGCGCACATCTAGAAGAGGCAGGTGAACAAGCAGGTTGCAAAGGCAGAATGGAGGAGCACTCCAGGGAGCTCTTGCCTGTGTAGCCCTGCTGGGGTGTGGGACCCCAGCAGGTGCTCAAGCATGCCTACCTTGGACGCAGGCCCTGCCCCACTGCCCACCCCCACATCAAGCAGCACTTCATACTACCCTTCTGGATGGTGGGCCTCAACTTTGCCTCTTCTTTTTCCTTGCCAGTCTTCTCCAGTTAGCAAAACTTTATGTGGCGTTACTTCTCCGGTGTTACCCGCTGTTGCGCATGTCTCGTGTCAATGAACTCCAAGAACCTTATAATAACAGGGAGAGGGGAGACTTCAGAGCACCACTTGCTGGGTTTCACCCCCAGCTGAGCAACAGCTTGAAGTGTGTCAACCTTTTCCACTGCCGTTAATATCACTCGCCACGTTGACCTTTGCCGCTCCTGCCATTTTGCAACGTACAGATCAGCAGGCGCCAGTAAATCTTGTCAGAATTAATGCAAATGCGAGACGCAACTCATTCCCATCCTCCCTTGGTGAGGAACGGCTTGCTACAGTGGCATTGCCGAGACACAATTTATCCTGATTGCCGGCGAGATGAAATGCTGATGGGAGCAAGAAGCCCGATGGGGTGGCATAAATTCCGCCAACACTGCCCACTCATAAACATCACCCCGGCTGCCTGCTGTGGGTCGTGAGTGGGTGGCGGTAGAGAAAGAGAGAGCCTTGCAAGAAAGTCCGTTGCAGGAGAGAGGAAGGCTTTGCTCAGCCTTGTTTGCTTCCGTGTACAAGATGGAATGCCCCCCCTGCCCCCCCCCAGAAGGCCAGCACTCAGATTTGGCAGCATCACCTCCCTCTGCAAGTGCTGAGCAGAACCAGTGTAGACCACACAGAACTTCAGCATTCACACTTCGCATGGGACACGCAAGAAGCACGGAGGCCACTGGAGAGAGTCCTCACATTGCCTGCCTTATTTTATTTTTTTTCACGTTTCGGATGCCCAGTGCATGTTCCCTGCCCCTAAATCTCTGAGCCTTCATTGCTTCTTCCGAGGAGCCCTCCTTCGTATGTTTTCAGCACAAATGCACCTTTTCTTCTCCCATAGCGAGCTCTGAAAAGACACCTATGCAAATTTTTATTGCTGGTGCTCACTTTAAATCAGGAAAACGCTAACCCTCATCTAGTCCAGTCTTCCGCAGATGTGGAGAACCCCAGATGTGATGGATAGATTTCCTCATGTCCCTCAGCTGACAAAACAATTGAGGGACAGTTGGTGATGGGGGGAACTGGATTTGAAATCAAGGCAGATGAACTTTCTTCCCTCTTCTGTTACAAAAATTAGACGAGCCCACTCCCCACTTTATTTGTGGATAGGCAGCTCCATGTACAGCAAACATGGCTGTCCCCATCTCATTTGGCTGGCAGTAAGCAACTGCCTAGTGGAGATACCTGTTAACTTGAGCTGAGTGGCATGCAGGCATGAGCAGGGGCCTTGATTGTGAGCTCCATCACACCTAATTTTCTCCCCTGGTTTGCCTTTGTGGGTTTTTTACTAGCGCGTCAAGCTTATGATCTCTTTCACATGAAGAGCTGCTCTTTCGCTCCTTGGCTCTTCCGCTCCACTCCACTCCACCCCTCCCCTTTCTCCCTCCAGTCAGGTCCTGTCAGATGAGCACTTCGACCAGACCGCCTTTCTGCTGGGCCAAAATGGAACAACCCTTTAGTCTGGCTCTTTGGGGCATCGAGGGAGGACAATCCTGTCTCTGCAGAGATTCAGGCGTTGTATGACTTTAAAAAAAAGCTTTGGAGCTTGGGATGCAAGGTTTGGGTTGTATATTGAGGCTTGGAGCCAGCTGCTGGGATAGATCGCTTTTCCCTGCCGGGACATGATGCCATCCATTCAAGCCAACAGCAAGACTCCCATCACAGCACATGCCCCCAGTTCCTTTACAACTACACAAAGGCTTAAAGGCGCATTAAATGCGCTTTGGGAAAATAATCCAAACTTTCAGCATTCCAGGAAAGGCTGGGAAAGAGGCGGGGTGTCAGCAGGACAGGCAGAGCGTCATGTGAGTACCGTGCTGCAAATCCACACACCAGGCATGGTGAGAGTGCACTCAAATCGCTGGTGTGATGGAGCTATATGTGCATGTGTGGGAAGGAAGGAAGGAAGGAAGGAAGGAAGGAAGGAAGGAAGGAAGGAAGGAAGGAAGGAAAGCAAAGCAAAACCACATTGTGAGTGAAAAGGAGGCCTCACTCGCAATATCTTTTGGAGCCGCCATGTAAACACTGGAAGTGCTGCTATCTTGAAAAAGACAGACCAAGGCTGCTACCTACACGTTCTCAAACTTGTGTTCGTTTTAAAAGTGAATTCTTTCCCTGCCCTTCTTTTGATATTTCCCTCTCCTGACAGAACATATCCCTCGATCTACAATCGTGTGTGAGACCTCAAAAGCCACAGATATGGGAAAGGCTTTCATTTTGTTGCTCCACTTTCAATACATCATAGGGGGGGTGGGGGGGGTGTTTATGGGAAGCAACTTTAATGCTGGCTCAGAGACAGATGGCAAGCCAAGCGAGGAAACGGCGGGAAAATGCCACCACCATCTCTGTCCCTAGAGCCGGGTGAAATTCATAGATTTCAGTAATGCAAACAGAAAATATATGCGCTGTAAATGAGAAGAATTTCAAATAAGAAATACTAATTCAATTTGCATACATCCATAATGCATTTCCATAATGCAAAAATATATTAATTCAATAATACCTCCTATGAATATCTCTGCATATGTGTAATTTGGACTGAGATTTATATGTTTTATTTGTCATTTTCCAAGGACTGAAAAGGGAATGAATTGTCAGGAAAGGAACTTTAGTCCTCCTCTCTCTGATGAATTAATTCTGTTTTCAAATAGTGAAACAGGTGTGTGTGTGTGTGTGTGTGTGTGTGTGTGTGTGTGTGTGTAACTCAACCCCGACTCTGAAGAGAATGTGGTGGGGGGGGGGGGAGGGAACCACTCACCCGTGGCTGTCTGGGGCCTGATCCAACTTAAATCTAAGCCCTTTTCAGGCATTCCAAATCTGTTGGGGGAGCACATTGCACATTCCTGTAAGGGACCCTCGAGCTTGAGGAGAGGCACCAGGCTCTGATGGAGCCTCCCACCCACCCCCACTCTGAATTGGTACCCAAAACTACCTATCCCCTCCCCCACCCCCACAAGGTGTGGGTTATTCCAGAGAATTTGGAGGGTTTCATTCCCCCATCCCTGACTTGCACCAGCCGCAGGGAGAGGCAAGTTCTTAGGCAGGGGGGCATCTTTCTCCTGGCCACTGGCCTCCCGCTCAGGGGCTCCTGCTTTACTGATGGTGAGGTTTCACCAGGCATTGATCAGGCACTGCCTTCGTAACCACAGGGGCTAGGGACCTTGTAGTTTTGTGTGTGGGGTTGATGAAACTCTGGTTTCCCCAAAGAATGGTGCCCACATGTCCTCTTGAATGAGTGCAGATTTGGGATGAGGCTGGAGGGGCCATTGCAGATCTCCCACACACACACACACACACTCCATAAAATCCTTCCTACATGGAACAAGGGCCCCAACACTCCTGGCATGTAGCCTTTGCAGAGAGATAGAGAGCACTTTTCACAATTCAATGGTACTTAATATTGCCACTTTGTAACTCACATCATTACTTACTTTTATTATCCTGTACGTTGTCAGAGAGATGACAGGACCTGAGGATCGATGGTCTGAAAGGGACAGTGAACGATGGGCCGGCAAGATCTGCAGCCTTTGGGAGAAAGGACTTGGCTGACGGAACACTTCTACCATGCGGTCAGATGTGGACAGCAGGGTAGAGGGGTTTTACACGTCTGTACCTTCTCAGCTCTCGCCAGCCTTAATTGATTAATTGCGTGTTCGTGCCCTCTCCAAGGAACTTAGGGTAACTTACATGGTTCACTTGCCATCGCCACCGTTAATCTCCACAGCAACCCTGTGAGGTAGGTTGGGCTGAGGGAGAATGACTCAGCTAAGGTCACCCAGGGGAGTGCCGGTTTCCTTGGGCTACGCCAGTGAATCTGCCTTATCGTCAGTGTCACTAGCTGCACTCACTTAGCGTTGCTACACCTTGCGTGCCTGGCAGGTACAGAGCCTGGGAATGAGGAGGCTGTGGCATCTCCTCCTGCTTCTCTCTCTCTCACTACCACCATTGTCTGGACCAGAGTGGAAGGCAGGTGAAAGCGCAGGTGGAGATGGTGAAGAGCAGGAGCGCACCCAGGGGGCTGTCGCCAGTGGGGCCCTGCTGGGATGTTGGCACTTGGCAGGTGCCCAATGACATTCAACCTTGACGCTTGCCCTGTCACCCAGGGAGCCTCCTGGCTTAGTGGGAGGAGGGCAGAAGCAACAACGACTTTTCCCTAAGAGTTCTGGCCACATGCAGGGGCCGGTTGGCTCCAGTTGTGCCGTGGAAGAAAGAGATAAGGCCCCCCTCCTTCCTGCATAGATTGCTCCTGCCACACCTGACATTCCAAGAAGACTGAAACAGTTTGGGCATTTGCCCAATTTAAAGTAGATTCTTCAAATGTGATTCACCATTTTCTGGTCAATTGCCATAGGACATGGGAAAGATTAAAAGGTCCTCTTGATAGTCTCAAAATGACCACAACCTCAGCATGAACCCAACTGGTGGTACAGAACGGTCAGTGTTAGTGTCACAGAAGTGGACTGAGGGCCTTCAGAAGATCCTTCAAAAATGACACCTTCATCTTTATCACAGAAAGGTCACCACATGCTAAGAGCTGGCAGCCAAAATGTTCAAGGGTTTTGATTTATCCTAAATGGCATGAATCTAACTGGCCATCAACAGCAAGACGCATAAAAAGAAATGTGCTACAGACCTGGACACAACCTCACCTAATGAGATGAAGGAGCAAAAACACCTTGAAGTGAGATAAAAGCAGGAAGGAGAGGATGCGCTCACGTTTTTCTTAGTTACACCTCTTTTAACAGAAAGCAATGGGACAAGAAGGGCTGACTTTCGCTGCTGGCCGACTTAGCTAGCTGACAGAGAACTTTGCTTCTGCTGCCCTAAAGGCCAAACAATGGTGGCTTAGGAGAGCACAGCACAGTGGAAGAGTGGAGGGTGGCAAGTCAACGTCATCCTTAGGAGATATAGAGGGAGTTCAGAAATGCCAGGAATCTTGCAACAGAAATATAATGCTGACATCCATGAACAAACTAGAAATGAAGAAGTCAGCCTTGTAATGGAGCAAGAGCTGGTGAAGGGGGGGGGGGGATCAGATATACTGCACCAGATTCTGAAGATGGCTTTATCAGTTTCAACATTTGTAGGGAGGGAAGATGGAGAGATCCAAGCCAGCTGAGAGCTCATTTTGGCAGCTCATCCACACAAGGGGCTGACTGGATTCATGTGCTAGGCTCTGCGTATGGGCAGAAGCACTGGTGGGGGGGATTTAGCTGTGTTGGAGGCTGGGTACCTGTGGAGGGGTTGCATCTAAGGCTGCCTCTACAAGAGAGGTTTAAAGCTCTTTCAAGGCGCTTTAAAAAATTTACCTCTACAAGAACGGAGCGCAAATCGGGCGTAGAGGCACGTTAACTCTCCGATTATGCGCATTATCGAATGCGCGTTAAATCGCGAGTTTTATTTTGCTCCAGCCATTAAAGCGCATTTTGACTATGTGAACAAGCGCTTATGCGCGTTAACTACTTGTAAAGCGCATTTTGGTCATCCGTTAATTCGCTTCGCCACCTCTTGCCGCCTCTCGTGCAGCGGTATTAGGTGTAAATGTGCTTCAGCGATTATGCGCATAATCGCCTAACCGGGCGCAAAAGCGAATCCTTGTAGAGGGGACCTAAGTCCTGGCCGATGCATGCAGCCCACAGGCCATGAGCTGTGCACCTGGCCTTGATCACAGTCTTTCTGTACCTGGTGCTATTTTAATCTCAGACACATTCTGGGCCTGTAAGGGAGATTAGTGATGTGCCTCTATCATCATAGAATAGTAGAGTTGGAAGGGGCTATAAGGCCATCAAGTCCTACCCCTTACTCAGTGCAAGAATCCATCTTAAAGCATCCCTAACAGATGGCTGTCCAGCTGGCCTCTCGAAGACCTCTAGCGTGGGAGAGCCCACCATCTCCCTAGGTCATTGGTTCCATTGGCATCACCTGCTTGTAAACATCCCAAGAACAGCATCTGGTTGCCCAGAGAATAGGAGATAGAATAGTGGAAAAAACTGGTCTTAGGTCTGCCCAAGAATTCTGAATGGATTCCCTGCCACTACAGGTTCCTCCTTCAAGGGATCTGTGCCCAATCTAGCAGGAAGGACTGTCCAGGGACACATTGGTAGCAATAAGTCCTTTCTGCGACCAATGTGTCCCTGGTAGATGGATGACCCTTACCTAAAGGTGAACATAGGAAGCTGATCTTTACTGAGGCTGGCCATTGGTCCATCTAGCCCAGGATTGTGGACACTGCCTGACAGCAGTGGCTCTCCAGGGTTTCAGACAGAAGTCTTTCCAGCTCTACCTGCAGATGCTGGGGATTGAACCTGGAAACTTCTGCATGCAAAGCAGGGGCCCTCCCACTGAGCTACGGCACCTCCCTAAAGTGGTAGGAGCAGGTGAGCTCATCCTGTCTCCAGGGCTGGACAAGGGCTTTCCATTTTATTGCCAAACTAGCGATGACTGAAAGGGAAGTTCTGAGAAGTGATCCAGGAGTTGGGGGACTTAGGAGTAATTGGCTCGAAACAAGTTTCCAATTGTCAAGGAAGTCCTGCAAGTGACATCTGAAAAATGTTTTCACCTCCTCCTTTGTCTCTGCTGCTCTTCCGCAGCGTATCTGTGTGCATTGCTTTCATAAGGGATGAAAAATGGAACCCAGTGGGCACATTCAGTCCCATTGTTTTCTTCTTTGCAAAACAAATGCCCGTGAGTCATGGCGAGATGGAAGCCAGTGTTCATGTTTGTTATCTCGTTCATATCACTGGTGGCAGCTTCAGTCCAAGGCATTTACAATATTTATTTGTTTCTATTACATCTCTAATCCATCTAATAACTAACATTGCTTCATGTTTGTGTAACTGCTGTTTTCCCCCCAGAATGCCCTGGAACTCTGTAACCCCTGGGGCATTCTGGGAAAATAAAATGGTGGCCACCAAAGGACAGCTTTCAAAATCAGTTCCATTGCTTTCACACTTCAGCAGCATAAATAAATAAAAGAAAAAGAAAAAGTACAACGAATGTGGATATGAGTAATGAAACAAGTATGAAATTAATCTGATTTTTAAAAAATGGATAACAAAAGAAATTAGGTCTCTGGTAATAAAAAAAGAATAGAATCACAACCAAACAAGAGATTCTTGCACATTGCTAATTTCTTCCACCTTCCTCGTCTTATGCTTTCATCCTCTTACCTGGCCCTCCATTTGACTTGGGGAGACGGGAGAAACCAAAGTATGTGACCTAGAACTGGATACATTCATATCCAGGTGTTGCTAGGCAACCACAAAGCACTTTCTTTGACCTGCAATTACCCAAAATTGGCAAAAGATCCAAGCCAACATTTATGAACCACAGCAGGAGCAGCAGCGAATTAATCCTGAGGCTCAAAGGCCCAGCAAGGCTATAAGAGTCCTTCACACCATCCTGTATCAGGGAGATAATAGAGCTAATGAGAACATCAGAAGAGCTCAGCCGAGCTGGGTCAGGCCCAAGATCCATCTCGTCCAGCGGGTTCATTTTCAGAGGCAGAGGACCGTGAGCAGGACAAGAGAGCAAGAGGTAGAGTGCCTGGGACCATGGCGGTTGAAGTGAGATCCCATACCTCACCGCTCTTGAGAGACGTCTCCACCTCCATGGCTTTGCCAGTCAACTGTGTGGTATGATTGCAATGGCCCCAGTTCAAATCTCCACCTCTTAGCCACAAAAGCTCACTGGGAGACCTTGGGCCCATCACTTGCTCTCAGCATGTTGTTGTTGTTGTGAGGATAAAATGTGTTCTTGTGGTGAGCTACGAAGGTGGTGCCAACATGAGAGATTCGGATTGTGGGACCATGGGCTACATTACATGGAAAATGGACCGCTGGCAAGTGACAGGTTACATCTCACAAGGGCTGGGAAGAATATGTTTGGCCACACCATGAAGAATTAAATTATACATTATAAAGAAGTCAGTCTGTAAGCACCTTGAAAACAACGCAGTGATTACTAGAAGCCAGCATGGATTTGTCAAAAACAAATCCTGCCAGACTAAACTGATCTCATCCTTTGATCGGGTAACCTCCCTTGTGGACTGTGGGAATGCTGTGGACATGCTCCAAATGACAGCCCAGATAAATGCGACAGTCAGGAGTGCCTACTATCAGCTTTGGCTGATATGCCAGCTGCACCCCTTCCTAGAGTTAGAAGACCTAAAGTTGGTAGTGCACGCGCTGGTAACTTTGAGGCTTGACTTCTGCAACATGCTGTACATAGGGCTACCTTTGTGCCTAGTCTGGAAACTACAACTAGTTCAAAATATGGCAGCCAGATTGGTTCACCAATACACCTAGAGGGGACCATATAACACTAGGGATGTGCATTGCCAGAAATATCGGAATCGGATCAGATTTTCTGATATTAAAAATATTGGATCCGATCATATTGGGGGGGGCAGATTTGATCAGATCCGATATTCGATAAATATCGGAAGTTCCGATCCAATTACAGACTGCCATTTCAGGTGTTTTCCCCACAATGCAAGCCTATGGGGAAAAACACTGGCCCGGCACTGCCTCCCTCCCCCCACTCGCGCTCCTTATCTGCCGCCACCGCCACCAACCCATACTACTGCTAAATAGGCTTTTTGGCCTGTTCCTCTGCACAGACAAGCGCCAAGTGATGTTGTCATCACTCAGCGCTTCTTTGTACAGAGCAACAGGCCGGAAAGCCTGTTTAGAAGTAATACAGGGTGGCGGCAGTGGGGAAGGCCGCTGGTAAGGGGGACCCCTGAGGACCCCTCCCTCCCTCCCTTCCCTCCCCCACTCGCGCTCCTTACCTGTGGCCTTCGCTGCTGCCGCCGCCACCCTTTACTACTACTAAACAGGCTTTCCAGCCTGTTCCTCTGTACAGACAAGCACTGAGTGAACATCACTCGGAGCTTCTCTGTACAGAGGAACAGGCTGAAAAGCCTGTTTAGCAGTAGTACAGGGCGGAGGCAGAGGAGGAGGAGGAGGAGGAGGAGGAGGCAGGTAAGGAGTGTGAGTGGAGGGAGGGAGTGCCGGCCCAGTGTTTTTCCACATAGGCTTGCATTGGTTGAAAGCTTTCTTTCTCCCAGTGCAAGCCTATGGGGAAAACACCTGAAATGGCGGTCCAAATATCCAATATGTCTGATAGTTATCAGACGTATGGATATCGGATCCGATCAGATAAGGCCACCTGAGGAAATTATCATTATCAGTAATTGGATGTCCGATAACAACCTTATCGGTTCGTTATTGGACATCGGACCGATATGATACACATCCCTTTATAACACCAATTGTAAATCACTTCACTGGCTGCCAATTAATTTCCAGGCAAAGTATAAAGTGTAGGTTATTACCTTTAAAGCCCTGCATGGTTTGGATCCAGGTTATCTGCGGGATCGGCTTCTCCCACATAATCCGCCCCACACACTCAGGTCCTCTGGGAAGAATTTACTCCAGTCAGCAAAAACTAGGCTGACAACCGTTAGTTACCCAGAGGACCTTCTCTTCTGCCACTCCCAGACTGTGGAATGGCCAGCCGGGAAAGATTTGCCAACTTAAAAGTCTTCCAGAATTTAAGAAAGCTATAAAGACTGATCTCTTCTGCAAGGCCTACCCAGTTAAATTTTAAGATGCCTTTTAAATAATGTATTTTTAATAATTCATTAGTTTTATATGTTTTGAATCAGTTTTATGTATTTTACACTGTTTTGTACTGATGTTGTTCCCCGCCTTGATCCAGAGGGAGAGGCAGGTAAGAAATAAAATTATTATTATTATTATTATTATTATTATTAATCTTGACTTCACCAAAGCTTATGACAAATTACCCCATGACATTCTGATCAGCAAACTAGGTAAAAGTGGGCTACATGGAACAACTATTAGGTGGATCCAAAGTTGGCTACAGAATCGGACTCAGAGAGTGCTTATCAATGGTACCTTTTTACACTGGGGGGAGGTAACGAGCAGTGTACCATAGGTCTCAGTCCTGGGCCCAGTGCTCTTCAACATTTTTGTTAATGACTTGGATGAGGAGGTGCAGGGAATGCTTATCAGATTTGCAGATGGCACAAAATTGGGTGGGATCACTAATACCCTAAAAGACAGAAACAAACTTCAAAGTGATCTTGATAGACTGGAGCGCTGGGCTGAAAACAACAGAATGAAATTTAATAGGGATAAATGCCATGTTCTACACTAAGGAAAAAGAAACCAACTGCACAGTTACAAGATGGGGGATACTTGGCTCAGTAATACTACAAGCAAGAAGGATCTTGGTATTTTTGTAGATCACATGCTGAATATGAGCAAACAGTTTGACGTGGCTGCCAAAAAAGCAAATGCTATTTTGGGATGCATTAATAGAAGTCTAGCTTCCAAATTGTGCAAGGTACTGGTTCCCCTCTATTCGGCACTGGTTAAGCCTCACCTTGAATATTGCGTCCAGTTCTGGGCACCACACTTCAAGAAGGATGCAGACAAGCTGGAGCGTGTTCAGAGGAGGGCAACGAGGATGATCAGGGGTCTAGAAACAAAGCCCTATGAGGAGAGACTGAAAGAACTGGGCATTTTTAGCCTGAAGAAGCGAAGACTAAGGGGAGACGTGATAGTACTCTTCAAGTACTTGACAGGTTGTCACACAGAGGAAGGCCAGGATCTCTTCTTAATCATCCCAGAGTGCAGGAGGAGAGGGAATAATGTGCTCAAGTTACAGGAAGCCAGATTCCGGCTGGACATCAGGAAAAACTTCCTGGCTATTAGAGCAGTATGAGAATGGAACCCATGACCAAGGGTGGTCGTGGGCTCTCCCACACTAGAGGCCTTCAAGAGGCAGCTGGACAGCCATCTGTCAGGGATGCTTTAAGGTGGATTCCTGCATTGAGCAGGGGGTTGGATTCAATGGCCTTACAGGCCCCTTCCAACACTACTATTCTATGATTCTTTGAAAACGAGGAGTTGGGAGAAGCATGTCCGCCATCCTGGGCTGCTAGAAACATGACAGGAGAGAAACATCGTACACAAACACAGAATGTCCTGGCAATGAGGGAGAATGAAGATGTGAGAGAGGGTCTTTTCGGTGGTGGATTTTGAGAGTGGGGAGCCCAGGATTTCAGCTGGTGAGCTCAAGTGTGGGAAACTCCCACCAAGTGCCACCACACTATACCTGGGGTGCCCATGCCGGGTTCCAGATTCCTGTGTTCAAAGGGGAATGTGGGCCTGTTTTGTTTTATTTTTCCTTTCAAGGCAAGTTTCTCTTCTGGCACGTATTCATGCACGATTGCACGAGCGGAAACGGCTGCTGGCCTCCCAAGGAGGGCTTAATCCCACTCCAGGGTTCAGCCATGCATGGACAAGTGGCTCCTTGATACCGAAAGAAAACGACTATGTTGCCAGTATGCGAGGGGGGGGGGGGGAGCAGCAGCAGCAGCAGGAGACATCAATGTCTGGCCATTGGAGTGGCAACAGCTCCACCTGCAGGGCTCGTGTTGTGCTGCCAGTTCAAAGGAAGGAAAAATCTGCAAAGAAGGGAGAAACTGAACACAGCACTCCAGCGGGTCCCGCATGGGCTCCATGTGGGCCTGTGGACCGAGAAAAAGTTCAGGGGTGGGAAGGAAGGAAGGAAGGAAGGAAGGAAGGAAGGAAGGAAGGAAGGACTTCTTCACACAGTGCGTAATTAACTTTCAGAATTCTCTGTCAGAAAGGTGTGTTGGTGGCTGTTGGCTTGGTGGCTTTAAAAGGGGATTAGGCCCTGACCATGCAGTCTGGGGATGATGGGAGTTGCAGCCCAAACCATCTGGAGAGCAGCAGTGTGGGGAAGGGTGGATTAGACAAATTCATACAGGAGGAGGAGGAGGAGGAGGAGGAGGCCGTGATAGAACCTCCATTTCCAGGAGCAGCGTGCCTCTGAAGGCCTGTTATGAGGAGGGTAGAGAGAAAGGCAATGGGAGACCTCTTGTTTTCGTGCCCTCTTGGTGGCCTTCACGGAACAATCTGGCTAGCCACTGTCGGAAGCAGAATGCTTCTGATCTCCTTATGTTTATACCTGGATGTTAGCTGTCTAAATCTACTCTTTCTTTCTTGTTCCTTTTACATCAGAGAAGGCCAATCTATCTCTCATCTTTCGGATCCAGGTCCTTGGCCAACTTAAGCATGTTAGTAAGACTTTTGTTGCTGTTGCTACATATATTATATATATAGTGCTGGATTTGTAGCTGGGACTGTACCAGCGGGCTTATTTCCTCTCCTGGTGAAATTGTAATTTGCCATGACAGCGCTTGCAGTATTGTTTCAGACTGCGATATTTGTACGATCATTCTGCATGCGGAGAATTCGTTACAAACTATTCTGAACTGGCCAACCGGATGTCTCTGGGAAGTCCATAAGCCCGACATGAGCGCAACATGGCCCTTTTCTCGTTGTTGCTTCCAGCAGCTGTAAAAGGAACATTTCATTTCATTTATTGCATTTCTATACCACCTAATAGCCAAAGCTCCCTGGGCAGTTTAGAAAGGTTAAAACCTTAAAAATGCACTGTTATACACAGTATAAAAATAGTTTAGCTACAAACATAGAAGCAGAGCAGACACACGTGCACACACACACACATCCAAACATATCCCGTGACCTGATTAAAAACCCGTCACATGATGCCAATGCCTGAGAGCAAAGGAAGGTCTTAGCCGGGTGCTGAAGATGGGTCATACTGTGTGTGTGTGTGGGGGGGTCAATACATAAGTGAGGGAACACCACTGAGAGGCTCTCTCCCTTGTGGCCTCTCCCTCAGAGGAGGCACCTTCATTGCTGAGCCTCCTCCAGACACCCACCCCAGAAAGATGCCGTAACCACTGGAGAATCCTGCCCCGAGGGCTTGAGCAGAGGCTCCCTGGAGAACTGTCTTCCCCTCATCAGCAGCTGTGCTTCAGCATCTCTGGATCTGGCAAGAAGCTGTTCAGCTAGGATTGCCTGGTCCCTTGAGGCATGGGGCTTCATGGGACGGAGTGGGGCTACTGGAGTCTGGCCAGGCATGTGATGACACCTGGTGGGGGTGGGGGGCACAGCTGCAGTGCAGGGGTGAAGCTGAATGGGCCATAGAGCAGAAAACAGTTCCTCCTCTGCTGCCACCAACCCCCCAGCCTGAGATTATGCTCCTATCCTTAGGAAGTAGGGATAAGACAGGAAGTCCTGCATTTTTAAAAAATCATTTACTTACCCAGATTAGGAAAATAAAAAGGGCTTGGATCCAGGATCTGCCTTCCTTGAAAGGAAGGGCTGCACTCCTGCAAGGTCCCTCTGCCTAGGGTGACCATATTTGGGAAACCAAAAAAGAGGACACCCAGTGGCAAGGGGGAACGACGTGCTTTCTGGAGGCCCTGGAAAGCCCTCTTTCCCCTCCTCTGCTCCAATCGGGGCCTTAAAGGGAGGGAAAAGTGTGTTATTGCCCCCACACACACTGCTCCAATTGGGGCCTTTTCTTTAATATCCCGCAATGACACACTGGGGAGGAAAGGGATGATGGCCTTAAAGGGGGAAAGAATGCAATTCCAGACATCATAGAAAATTACAGAAAATCCGCCCGACCCAGGATAGAACAAAAACCAGGACCAATCTGGGGAATTCCTGCCAGTTGGTCACTGCACCTCTGCCCAACCTTTGGGGATCCCCCTTCTCCCTTACAGCACAGCTCAACCCATTCACTAGGGTCTCCGGACTCTCTGTGTAGCACTTCCGGGGGGGGGGGGTGAAAGGGCTACCATGGGAGGAGGGGGGCAGGGAGCTTCCATCAGTGCAGTTGATCAAGTTTAAATCTGGATCCCACCTTGTACCAGCTGTGATCACAGGCAGTCAATGGTCTGGAGAGGGGTTAGATAGCCCATGTGTATTACTTCAGTAATGTTTGTCTTCACCCCCAGCCTCCATGTGGTGCGTTGCAACTGCTTCTTCCTTCCTGATATGTCGGAACAACTCTGATAAAAGAAAATACTCTTGAGCCTGGGCAGTTTTGCATGTTAAACTCACTTAAATCATAGCACCATCACAACAGCAGGAAGCAAATGGAGTTGATGCCGTCATCCCCTGCCACTCTCTGAGGGGGTCATCTGAGGCAACCAGGCTGTCAGCCCTTCGACTTTGGCCCCAGGATCCATCCCTCGTTGCAACTCTGTTTCAGCCAAGGCACAGAGCCCAGGCGATCCTCCTTGCCTACAGCGAGAGAGCCAAAGCCAAGGAGGAGGAGAGACAGACTCAGAGGAGGGATTATCATCCGTCTAGCCTTGCTGAGGCAGTTGCCAATACCTGCGAGACACAGACCAGTTATATCCGAGGCATCTAGCGACAACAGATGAGCTGGCTCAATCGGTGCTTCCTGGTTTATGCCTCAGCAAGCAGAGATGGGAAGGGCTCACGTTGTGGCAGCTTGGGCCACGGTAGGCCTCTGGCAAGATCTCGCAGCAGCACAGCACTGCCGGATTCTCCTCCCTTGACAAGAAATCCTGGGCCAAGCATACTGTGCTGCCGTGAGGTTTGTGCCAGAGATGCTGCACGTGACAAGTATGTTCTCTCCTTCCTGTTTCCACCATTACGGAAGGGGGAGGGGAGGTTTCCCATCAAAAACCACGGAGGGAGGGGAGTTCTGCCTTTTCTAAGACCTCCATCACATCTAATTTTTCCCCTGGTTTCCCTCCATGTTTTTTTACCTCTGATGCAGAAGCATGTCAAGCTTATGTTCCCTTTCACCTGAATATCTGTTCTTTCGGTCCTTCGGTCCTTTGATCTTCTACTCCAATCCACTCCACTCCTCTCCTTCTCTTTCTCCCTCCAGTCAGATCCTGGCAGATGAGCACTTCAACCAGACCGTCTTTCTCCCGGGTAAAAATAGAACGGCCTTTAGTCTGGCTCTTTGGGGGCATCAAGGAAGTACAATCCTGTCTCTGCAGAGATTCAGGCATTGTATGATTTCAAAAACTGCTTTTGGGTTTTATATTGAGGCTTGGAGCAGGCTTCTGGGATAGATCGCATTTCCCTTCCAGGACTTGATGCAATTCTTTCAAGCTGCCAGTTCCTTTAAAACTACACAGAGACTTAAGGTGCATTAAATGCATTTAGGGAAAATGATCCAGACTTTTAGCATTCTAGGAAAGGCTGGGGAAGAGGCAGGTTGTCAGCAGACAGGCACGGTGTCATGTGAGTACCGTGCTGCAAATCCGCACACCAGGCAAGCCGAGAGTGCACTCAATCACTGGTGTGGTGGAACTCTTACGGCAGCAACATGGTGCCCTCCAGACGAGTTGTAATCCAACATGTCTGGAGGGCACCAGCTGCAAAAGGCTGCCTGAAGTGGTACCTCTGTCACACTTGCTTCTGAGTTCAATCTGGCCCTTGTTACCCTTCTCTAATCCCTGCCTACCTCCAGCCACAAATGCTGTAAAAACTGCAGGTCCTCTGTGGAACTGAAGATGGCTGCCAAGCCAGCAAGGAGAAACCCAACAGCAGCCATGAACAGCCACAGTGAGCAGTCAGGGTCACCAGCTACAGGAGTCTCGTACAGCCTTGCCAGGGGTCAGGGCTGCCAAGGGGAAAAGTCACATTTCGGCATGAGGAGATGAAAGCGGAGGGTGGGGTGGAGTGGGAGAGAGTTGATTTCCACAGGGCCTGTGGCCAGTATGGATGCACATTGGTTTGGGTCATAGGGATGGAATGGATTTTGGTAGATCCGTCTGTGTTTCCCGGATTGTCAGGCGTCTTCTGTCCTGTCGTCGGCTCATTGGCGGAATTGGATTTTTCTGTATGAGAATTTAATTCGTTTGAAAATGCGCATTTGCACTAATATGCACTTCCATTAATGCATCTGCACAAATCTCCCCCCCCCCCCAATATATATATATATTTAAAAATGACCACAAGTCCATGGAATCTGCGGGACTCAGAATAAGACAAATTTGCACCCATAGACAACATGAATCAGTCTTCCAATTTTTAATTAAAACAAGCAACATGACAAGGCTTTAGTTTGTATTTTAAAAGTAGATTAACTTAAAATAGAAATAATCCTCAAGTGTAAGAACATACCAGTGAAACTGATAATAGGACTAATGCTGCCTAATAAATTAAACACACGTGCACACACAGGAGAATGCTTACCATCAAGGACTCAAAAGTAAGAGATAGTTTCAAATCAAACTCTTCATCTCCCCTCAAAGGAAGCCTTGTAGGGTAGACTTTTAGACTTCAACTGAGTTGTGTCCTGAGAGCCAGAAGCGCTTTTTCATCAGAGAGAAATGCAACCGATCGCCCCAGAAGAAGTTTTTCGTTAACCTTTGCATTTGTACTTTCACTTCTGAGATCTCCTGCTCTCCCTTCTTGACCATACTCTGCTTGCTTCTTATTTATTTATTATTATTTATTTGTTGCCTTTTTATACCACCCAATAGCCGAAGTTTTCTGGGCAGTTTACAAAAATTAAAACCATAAAAACTAGGGATGTGCACGGACCCCCTGGATCGGATTGGGACAGGATTGGGACCTCCAATTTTGTTCCGGATCAGATTGGAACAAAATCAGAGGTCCCCTGGATCGGATCACACCCAATCCCGATCCAAAAATAAGATGTCCGATTTTTGGATTGGCCACCACTTTTCCTCATAGACTTGCATTGAGGGAAAGAAAGCTTTCCCCCAATGAAAGTCTATGGGGAAAAAATGGCAGTGGGGGTGTGAGTGGGGACCTAACTCCCCCCTCCCTGTCCCTCCCCCTCACGCTTCTTACCTGCCGAGGCCGTCCGCTGCTGTCCACTGGCGCCCGCGGACGGCAGCGGACAGCCCAAGTAGGTAAGCCCCCTCCTCCCCCTTCACACTCCTTACTTGCCGGGGCTGTCCGCTGGTGCCCGCGGGTGCCAGCGGATGGTAGCGGACAGCCCCGGCAGGTAAGCGGAGCCCCCTCCCTCCTTCTTACCTGCCAGGCCCGTCCGCTGCCATCTGCTGCCACCTGGGTGGCAGCGGATAGCAGTGGACGGGCCCAGCAGGTAAGCCCCCCCCCCGCACTCCTCCTTACCTGCCGGTGCATCTGATACCTTTACCTGCTCAAATCTACTGACAACTAGGCTTCACGGCCTAGTTCTCAGTACATTTGAGCAGATGAAGGCAGCGGATGCTCCGGCAGGTAAGTGGGCCCCCCTCCTCCCCCTTTGCGCTCTTTACTTGCCGGGGCCATCCGCTGGCACCCGCTGGCACCCGTGGATGGCAGCGGGGTGCAGGTAAGCCCCCTTCCCGCATTCGCACTCCTTACCTGCCAGGGCAGGTGAGGAGCACGAGTGGGGGAGGGGGTCCGATCCTCCAATCCAACACGATCCGGATTGGGTCCTTTTTGGATCGGATCATATTGGATTGGCCGATCCAGGTGCTGGGGATCGGTTTAGATAATTTTATCCGATTTCCCCCAGATCGGGTCCAGATCGTGGATCGGATGTCCAATGATGGTTGGTGTCACCATCACATCGCCACCATCTGTAGCAAGTCAGTTCTCATCTCCTGGGTTCAGGCTGAATTACTGGGTGTAAAGGATGGGGGGCTTTTCCCTAGTTACACCTGTCTGGGCGTTGCGATAACCAACTTTCCATGACTTCCTCTTCCCTCCACTGCTTGACTCCTGGGTCCCAATGCCTATTGCCTAGGGAAGAAGGGAAGACTTATGTGAGACAAAGACCCAGTCTGTTAGGACTTCCAAAAGGCTTTTCATAAAGTCCCTCACCAAAGATTCCTGAGCAAACATAGCAGCCATGGAATCAGGGGAGAGGCCCTCTTATGGATCAGCAACTGATTAAAGAACAGAAGGCAAAGAGTAGGAATAAATGGTAAATTCTCCTGATGAAGTCAGTAGTGGGGTCCCACAGGGATAGGTTTTGGGACCAATTGTTTTCAACTTGTTCATAAATAATTTAGAATTAGGAGTGAGCAGTGAGGTGGCCAAGTTTGCTGATGACACCAAATTATTTAAGGTTCTTAAAACACACAGGGATTGTGAAGAGCTCCAAAGGGATCTCTCCAAGCTGGGAGAAAATGGGCATCCAAATGGCAGATGCAGTTCAATGGAAGCAAGTGTCAGGTGATGCACATTGGGGCAATAAACAACAACAACAACAAGCATAGCCTGATGGGATCTGAGCTGGCAGTGACCGAACAAGAAAGAGAATTTGGGATTGTGGTGGACAGATCAATGAAATGTCAACCCATTACGCAGCTGCAGTAAAGAAGGCAAACTCCATGTTAGGCATTATCAGAAAAGGAATTAAGAATAAAACTGCCACTATCATATTGCCTTTATATAAATCTATGGTGCGACCACACTTGGAATACTGTGTTCAGTTCTGGTCACCACACCTAAAAAAAGATATTATAGAGCTAGAAT
Organism: Anniella stebbinsi; assembly: GCA_029215795.1. NCBI lineage: Eukaryota > Metazoa > Chordata > Lepidosauria > Squamata > Anniellidae > Anniella > Anniella stebbinsi. Next base: position 371,969,303 of record JARDYH010000001.1, read on the forward strand.
CGATTTAACAATAGGCAACGAAAAAGCGACTTCTTCCGAGGGGACATCAAACCAGCATCTCAGAGGTCTGCCTTTGCTGTGCTCATAATCTCTCCAACCGACACTGAACGCCTCGTGTTTTCATTCACTTCCAGCACCTACGCTTCTCAGACGATAACAGAGCTGTCACAGCTGCTGGTGGTTCTGTACGATCGACAGAGCCTTGATCCTCTGCAGCTGGAAGAGAGGAACTGGGAATTGTCTCCTCCTCTGCAGCAGCGTCCTGATTGAGATCAGGATCGCTGTCTTCTTGTGCGGGGCTTTCTGACAGCTGCTCCTCCTGCTCAGAAGAAAGAGGGTTAAACACAACACCTATCAATGTATACTAGTCCTGATGGCTATGTGCTACCTCCAGTCTCAGAGGCAGTAAGCCTGTATACACTAGTTGCTGGGGAACATGGGTGGGAGGGTGGTGTTTCACTCATGTCCTGCTTGTTGGTCCCTGGTCGACAGCTGGTTGGCCACTGTGTGAACAGAGTGCTGGACTAGATGGACCCTCTATCTGATCCAGCCTCAGGGCTCTTCTTCTATTCTTGGGTCCTTCTGGATAAACATCCAGCCCTGTCCTTTCCATGGAAGAAAACCAAATGGCAGAAGGAAAGTAGGAGCATGCAGAAGTTCCCAACGTTATCTTGCATTGTGGCTCTCGTTGGAAGGCACAAACAACAGCTGGAAAATTTTAAAGAAGGAGACACAGAAGTGCTTTATGCACCATCTGTTTAGCCTTCCGCTGTGGTACTCTGGTTGGAAGAAAACACCAAACTTGCTTTCTCTTCTTTGTCCTTCACTCCTTCCCCTCCATGAAACATTCTCCATTCTGTTGCCTCTATCGACAGAACCCTGGAGTTTAGCCAATAAGCAGCAACAGCATCGGCAGAAACTGTCTCATCCCCGTAACATCCGGAGAGGATAACCTCTCAAGGTCGACAAAGTCGCGAGCCGCCAGGGGTTGATAGATGGTGTTTCCCTTCTGCCATTGGGCAGCCAGGTCTGACTGTTGTGCTGGGCAGATTATTATCAAAATCAGAACGTAGGAGTTCAATGGGAGACGATATCAGGAAGTAAAGTTCATCAGACCATGAATAGCAGAAACTGGCTGCTTTTTGAAACAGGGATAATGATCAGAGCTTTTCCGAAGGTGTCCCATTGGGACTTTGTTTCAGAATCCAGATTTTGGAAACGTCGCAGAGCCTTACTGCTCAGAAATGGGAGTGCTGAGACATTTTATTAAGTAGAACAGCCAACCGGAATAGTGCAAAGTGTTTTTTGTGTTTCAACAGTTCAGCTGCCACAAAGAATGAAACCGGGAATATTCTCAAGTGAGTCTCTCTTCACAGTTCATCAAAAGTTGAAGGGCAAAATAAAAGAAACTGCATTGGAACCAAGGGCTTCCTGTTCTTCCCTAGTCATTTGGAAGGAATGCAGCCACTGAGGGTTCCTCTAGATGATCGATTTACACCTCCTTTATGGCGCCATACCAGTTTTACCTCTTTTCGAACGATGCTTGAATCAGGTGCGCGGGAGATTTTTATCCTCATTAATGCGCATTTTTGATTTCACATCAAATAGCGACTTTTAATTTCCTCCGAAGTTACAGCACCTTATCGTAGTGGAAACAACTTCTGTTCATTCGCATTAATGGTGATAGTGGGCAGACTTTGGTGGTGATGTCATGCATGAATAACTGCCCCTTCGCTGGGAACACCTCCCAGTTGGTTCTGTCTCCTCCCTCCCACCTCCTTCTTTTTCATTGTCCCTCAGAATGGAATCTGCAGGAATGGCTGACCTAACCTGTACTGAAAATAAAGTTTCTTTTAAATCCCCTACCGGAATATTTCTTTCATCGAGACGTGGGGCCAGATGGAGGTGGTTTCACAGGAAGCAAGGGGGTTGGAGTGAGGAATTGCGCATGATTAGCGATCCACTAAATCGTCCCCTCCCTTGCTGGGTTCCTGACATTGAGCTGCATGTGTGTGTGCATGTGTATGTTGTGGATCACCAAAAAGACAAGTTATTACTGAGATACGACTGGAATATTGTTATTCTACAAATGCTGTTTAAAGGAGGGGGTTTAAAGCACAGGGGGTGGATTGTCCCCTGGAAGGTTTCTCCCCTCCCATCCCATAAGAGCCTGTCCGAAGCCATAGGCTTGCATTTCCATTTACTCCTGAGCAGTTGGGGGGGGGACTAGTACAAATGGTGATTGGGCACAAAGGAAGAGGTAAACCAGGTTACTAAGGGCAGGTAACCCAGGTAACCAAAGGTGGGAGATTCAGGTGGGCAGGGTTAACAAACGGCAGGAAAATGAGGGGGCAGTTCCACCAGGAAACAGGGCGGTGCTTTCGTCAATATTTCCTATTTCGAGCCTCGATCTATGCTTCATTTATAATGCAATTCTCCACATATAAACAACTTTAAAGCACATTGCACAGAGCCCATAATTCACTTCCATGCCTCTCATCTATCGGTATTAGGCGTAAACTCGACTGTAGGCTAATGCGCATATTCAGAGAATCAGGCCTAACAGCGACCTCTTCTAGAGGGGACCTGCGGCAAGAAAGAGAGAATCGTTTTAAGAAAGGTGGTGGTGATACATTCCATTCTTTTGCACTTCTGTCATTTTTGGTCAAACAGGTTTTGAAGCAGTAGAGAAACATCTATGGGATCCGTTTATCAGATGTGATGGTGGAATGAGCGGGGCATCACAGGTGACCGTGCTTCTATCACCGCCATTCCCCACTCTCTGAAATCATCTGTTCTCCATGTCCCCTTCAATATCCTGACCAGACTGGTGCAGATGGCAGAAGAAGAGGGTGTTGTCTTGCACAGCTAAAGGCAACTGGCTATAAGCATGGCTGGATGGACTATGGGATTAATTTAGGGGGAGCACTGTCAAAAGAAGAGATGATCCTGACAACCTCTGGCTTGTTCATTTTCACCTTTTAAAAGGACTAGACAAAATCACGGTGGTGGTGGTGGAGGAGGAGGAGGAGGAGGAGCAGGAGAAAGAGGAGGTGGCCTCTTGATCATTGGCTAATTATCATGATAGCAAAATGGAGCCTCCATGTTTACAGGCAGCATATCTCTAAGGACTAGTCTTTGGGACCAAGCAATAGGGGAAAGCCATTGCCTTTGTTCCCTGCTCGAGGGCACATCATGGGGTATCTGCCCAGCTGTTAAAAAAAAAAAGACAGCTGGACTGAACATTTACTCTGATCCAGTAAGTCAGGTCATTAAAAGTCAGAATTCTGAGCCAAGGTCACCCACCTTCTGAGCCAAGGAAAGCAGAATTCTGCAATCTTCTCCTCCCTGCTTTTGTTGCATCATTTATATGGCTCAGTCCCGTTTCAAGGCTGGCAAGCATCTGGGGTGAGGGGGGGGCTTAGGATCGTTCGGATTTCTGGATCTCAGGTCTGGCTGCTCATCAGAAAAAACTTGACTGTTAGAGCAGTATGACAATGGAACCAATTCCCTAGGGAGGTCGTGGGCTCTCCCACACTAGAGGCCTTCAAGAGGCAGCTGGAAAACCATCTGTTAGGGATGCTTTAAAGTGGATTCCTGCATTGAGCAGGGGGTTGGACTGGATGGCCTTAGAGGCCCCTTCCAACTCTACTATTCTATGATTCTATGGACAGCTCTTCCTCTCCCTAACACACTTTTTGTAGAGATCCTATTCTGCTGACAGGCTTAATTTGGACTGAAAAGATGGGCATAACGAAATACATTAAGTTTACCGCATTTGGTCAGTTAACCAGCTGGTGGTCTCCTTGCACTAGAAGATATAATGAGCTTTGACTCTTAGCCAGCTATTGCTAATTAGCCTAAGATCATTTTGGCATATTTTACCTAAATGCCTTCAATAGAACGGAGGAGCTAGACAGATGCTCCTGAAGACCTAAGGAGGGGCTTTCTTTTGCTTTGAGGTATTTTTTTGGGTGGAGGGGTGATCTTCCAGTGAATTCCCACTGGGTGAAAGAGACCCACCTAGTCATGGATGTGCGGAACTGAACATAAACATCACATCATATATGAATGGGTGAGCATTTCATTGCCGTTCATCTTTTATAAGATTTTTTCCAAATTTTTCAAATGCTTTCCTATTCAGAATGGAAAGAACTTGAGATTTAAAACATCTGAATGTAGGGGAAATCAAAACTGGCAGCTGCCATCTGCCCAGGCCTGGGGCTTGCAATACTTCGCTCTTAAGAATCTAGCTTTGAATCCCTGCGCATTAAACCACTTTTGTGGTGCTGAATCAGAATTGCCTTGGAAATGGCCAGCGCGGAATGTTCACTGAGGTTCTCCACATTTTCCCCTGAAGTTCATTCCACCTCATTCCCGTTCCCAGGTGCAAGCATCTTCTTTTCTTTTCTTTTTGATTGGGAAAAATGCACATTAAAAAATATATATTTTAAAATGTTGATGGGGGCTGCGTATTTTCACAAATCTGCACGTTCAGAAGTGTGCATATGTGCAAATGCACATGATTTGTGAACAGGAAGAAAGTCCTCCCACATCCCTGGAGTAGCCACCTCTTTTTTCTGAGCAGCTCCTCATCTTTAACGCCAGGTACAACATTATCCTCTCCATGCAGCGAATAGCTGAACCATTTGCTTGTGCAGATAGGTGAGGATTTCAGTTCAGTTCATTTTTGATATAATTTACTAAAATTCACAAATTTCTTCATAGTTAGGAAACACAAAATGTGATATTTAGAAAATTTCACATGCACAAGAAATAAGAGTGGGGGAGCCACCTTGAGTGCCATTTTCTTGGTAGATAGGTGGGAAACACATCAAACAAACAAATAAATTGAGAGATTCTTCCATCCCTAATCCCTGCAACCTCCAGTGTTATTTGTTTAACACTGATGTGAAGCTACTGGAAGAGAGCATCAAAGCTTTAGAGTTGGGTTTTACCAACATATGAATGATATGTAATTCCAGAATTTGCTAACCAAGCACCTGGGAGAGGCTGTTGATCCCAAACCAATGTCTGAAATCCAGGGCCCCCTCCACAAGAATGCGCCTTTGCGCCTGGTTCCGCGATTATGCGCATTATCGCGGAGGCGCATTTACTCACAATCCCTCTGCACGGGAGGCGGCGGGAAGCGGCGAAGCGCATTAAAAGATGCCCAAAAAGCGCTTTCCAGGTAGTTAATGCGCATAATCGCTTGTTCACACAGCGAAAATGCGCTTTAACGGCCGGAGCAAAATAAAAGTCGCTATTTAACGCGCGTTCGAAAATGCGCATTATCGGGGAGATAACGCGCCTGTACGCCCGTTTTGCGCTCCGCTCGTGTGTAGGTAAAATTTATAATGAGCCTTCAAGGCTCATTAAACGCCCCGTGTGGAGGAGGCCCAGGACCAAGTGGTTGCTTTAACAAACTGGATACAGATGAGATTCTATGGTAGAGAGAGCCTGAATAGTCTGGAAGAAGCAACTTTGCCTGCAATCCATGGGGTGGTTCTTGCCCATTAAATGGCTATGTACTCAGGGATGTTCCTGGACCCTTTCCTGCTTCCAGGGAGGAAGGCAGTAGTTGCGGCCAGGCCTGGATCTCATCACTTGGTAAGTTGACTTCATCCCTTTCGAGATGCCCAAGGTTTTGCCATGGTCATCAATCTCTTTTTCTTCTAGAACCAATGGCTGCCGAGCACTGCGTGTGGACGTGGAGAGAGAGGACACTCCAGAGCAGCCTTCCCACCCTGGTGCCCTCCAGATGTACATCTCCCAGCATGCCCCAGTAAACAACACCAAACAAACAAAGCAAACAAATGACAGAGGGTGGTCCGTCCCACCCCCCCACCCCCCCAATTCCTGTAGGAATGTGCAGGTTCTTGTTGAAAGTGAGCCAGGATGAACTTACTTAAGTGGATCATTAAGAGGCTAATCCATATGGGCATTGGGCCCTGCTGAGGTCAAAGGGTTATATTAACATACCAGCCCCAATTATTTAATTTTTATTTAAGTTTTATTAAGTTTTCATAACAAAATACAATGAGGAAAAAACAACAACAAACAAAACAACGTCATCAACAAAAAACCAATAAACAAGCCCAAAACGTTCCCTCCCCTCGCTTGGTTTGTTTCTGAATTTGTCCCTATTCTCTATTCCCTGGTGGTATATTAAATCAATTGTGTATATATTTTTCCTTTCTTGAGTCCCATAAATTTTTGTATGCTTCTGCCATGGTTTTTCTATTCAGTTCTTTTTTCATATAGTCGATGTATGTTTGCCAGTCGATCCTGAAAGTATCTCTTTTCTTTTTTTCTCTCTCTGTGAACTCTTATCTTCTGTGTCAGCTCTTTGTTTATTGCTATGTTCCAAAGGTTTTTTTCCCCACGTAGTTCTTGTCAACATCCGCGCTGTCTTCCAGTTAGTTGCTATCAATTGCCTTGCAGCTGTTAACATGAAACCAATTAATACCTTTTCTTTTATCTTTCTATTTTCTTTAACATACATATTCAATAGAGCTAGCTCTGGTCTTTTACAAATCTCTTGATCAGTAATTTTTTTATATTTCTTGAAAAATCATATCCCAAAACTTCCTAACCTTTCTACATTCCCACTACATATGAATTTGGGTTCCATTATCTTTATATCCTCTCCAGCACAACGGTGTCAAATTTCTATTAATTTTTGCCAACCTCACAGGTGTCAGATACCACTTCTGAACTAATATTAATGCCCCTTCTTTTATTCTTGTAGATATTGTTTGGAAAGAAAACCTCTCAAATATTTCCCCCCCATTCTTCATCCTCAATCCCCTCTTCAAAATCTCTTTCCAATATCCGTTTTATTGTCACATTCCCCCTAATCTCCTGCTTTGTTAAAGTACTGTATATCTGTGTTATTGTACCCTTATCGCCTGCTTTGTAATTGTCCACAAATTTTTCCTAATACTAATACTAATACTAATAATAATAATATATTTATTTATTACCCACCTCTCCCAATGGATCGAGGTGGGGAAAAGCATCAAACATAAAATACAAAACTGATTAAAACACATAAAACCAATCCATCATTAAAATGCCAATAAAACACCAATAAAACACTTTAAAATTCATCTGGGTAGGCCTGCCAGAACAGTCTTTATAGATCTTTTAAATTCCTGAAGACTGGTGAGTTGGCAAATCTCTCCCGGCAGGTCATTCCACAATCTGGAAGCGGCAGAAGCGAAGGTCCTCTGGGTAACGGTTGTCAGTCTAGTTCTTGTTGACTGTAGTAAATTCTTCCCAGAGGACCTGAGCGTACAGGGCGGATTGTATGGGAGAAGGCGATCCCGTAGGTAACCTGGACCCAAACCATGTAGGGCTTTAAAGGTAATAACCAACACTTTGTTCTTTGCCCGGAAACTGATTGGCAGCCAGTGAAGAGATTTTAAAACTGGTGTAATGTGGTCACCACTAGATGTACCAGTGACCAACCTGGCTGCCATATTTTGAACTAGTTGAAGTTTCCAGACTAGGCACAGAGGTAGCCCTATGTACAGCTCATTGCAGAAGTCGAGCCTTGAAGTTACCAGTGTGTGCACTACCGTCTTCAGGTCTTCCAACTCTAGGAAGGGGCGCAGCTGGCGTATCAGCCGAAGCTGATAGTAGGCACTCCTGGCCGTCACATCTATCTGAGCTGTCATTTGGAGCGACAGATCCAGGAGCACCCCCAAGCTGCGGACACAGCCTTTCAGGGGGAGTATAACCCCATCCAGAACTGATTGACACATCTCCAACCCCAAGTTGTGGCCCTTGACAGTAAGTACTTCCGTCTTGTCTGGATTCAGCTTCAGTTTGTTTTTCCTCATCCAGCCCATTACCGCCTCCAAGCATTCTTTCAGAGAAGACACACTATCCTTAGCTGATGCTGTTGTCAAGGGCATAGAGAAATATATTTGGGTGTCATCAGCATACGGATAGCACCCTGCCCCATGCCTCTGGATGATCTCTCCCAGCGGTTTCATGTAGATGTTAAACAGCATTGGGGATAGGATGGCACCTTGTGGTACACCACATAGCAGGTCCTTCTTTGAGGAGCAACTATCCCCAAGCATCACCATCTGGAGCCTGTAGGACTAGAACCATTGAAGCACTGTGCCCCTGAGTCCCAATCCCCTCAGGCGCTCCAGAAGGATACCATGGTCGATGGTATCGAAAGCCGCTGAGAGGTTAGAAGTATCAACAGGGACATACTCCCCCTGTCAATACTTAAGCGTAGATCATCCACTAAGGCGACCATAGCAGTCTCAACTCCATATCCTGCCCTGAAGCCTGTTTGAAATGGGTCTAGAAAATCTGTATCATCCAAAACTGCTTGCAGTTGGAAGGCAACCGCCCTCTCGATCACCTTGCCCAAAAATGGAAGATTTGATACTGGCCTGTAGTTATTAAATCCCTTGTGCTTTGCCTTATTATCTTTCTATTTCTTATAAATTTACTGATTTGCATCCATACTATCCATGACATTCCTGTATTTTGTGTTCACTTGTTCCATATTTCCTGTGTTATGGGATGTTGTTGTTCATTAAAAAAATCTCATTTGTATCAGTCCTATTTCTTTCACCTTATTTTTAGCCACTGCTTTCCCTTCTATATCAACTTACAGATGTATCCAGATTGGTGCTAATGGTGAGATCCCTGACATTAATTTCTCTTTTTTGAAATATCATACTTTCAAAATTCCTTTTATTGTACTTCTTTTGTTACTCATTTTATAAATTTTCTACTATAGAACATATTCTGTATTCCTTCTTCTTTTAGTCCCATCAGTTCCCTTTCTATTTCTACCCATTGTATGCTCACCCCTTCCTTTATTATTGTTAATAAATGTCTTAACTGATATGTATCCTAATATAATAATAATAATAATAATAATAATAATAATATATTTATTTATTTATTACCCGCCTCTCCCTCCGGATCGAGGCGGGGAACAACATCATCATAAAACACACAAAACTGATTAAAAATACACAAAACCAATACATCATTAAAATACCGATAAAACACCAATAAAACACTTAAAATTCACTTAAGTGTGGTACTCCATCCTCCTTCTTGCACAAATCTATATCTAACGGCTTTCTCTGTTCGTGGTCTTTTACTTTTAAAAATAAAAATGTCTATCCTATTTTGCCAGATTCTAAACCTATTGATTGGGCTTTCCTGTGGTAATACATTAAATAAATAAGTAAATTTTGGTAATAACATCATCTTTATTGTCATAACCCGATCTGAAAGTGATAACTGTATTCTCTCCCATCTGGCTATATCATTTTTTAGTTCTTTCCACAGTTTTCCATAATTTAGTTTCAATACATTTTTCTGCTTTTTAGGGATCTGGATTCCTAGATATCTAAATGCTTTTGTTACTAGGGGAATGGCTGTCATTTTTTAGCTTTCTATTTGTTCTTGAGGTCCTATGTTCAAACACATCAAAACAGATTTCTTTGTATTTACCTTAAATCCTGCTACCTGTTGGAATTCCACTAGTTCCCTTATCATTTCTTTTATTCCCTTTTTTGAATTTTATATGCAAATATCATCTGCATATAAATTTAATTTAAATTCCTTACTGCACACATGTATCCCTTTAATGTCTGTATTTGCTCTGACTGTCAGCAAGAAACTCAATCACCATTGTAAATAAAAGTGGTGATAGAGGGCATCCCTGCCTTGTTCTTGAATTAAGTCTTATTTCCCTTGTTTCTAATCCATTGTATCTTATTTTAACTGTTGTTTGTACATATATTGCCTCTATTATATGTTTAAACTTACTTCCCAAATTGTATATAGTTGGCAAATTTAATATAAATTTTGGGTTTACTGTGTCAAACGCCTTATATAAGCAGTGTCATAATTGCCATGGGAAACGTTCTTGTTTTGCACATATTAATCATGCCAAATATTCTCCTAATTGCTTCTGCAATGGATCTATTTTTAAAAAAACCCATGCTGATCCAAACCTATGGATTCATTAATAACTTCTTTTAAACATTTAGCCCATATTTTAGTATTTAATAGGGATATTGGTCTATATGAATCCGGATTAGATTTATCTTTATTTGGATTAGGTATCAATGTTATTATAGTCCGCGTCCATGTTTTTGGGAGGGGCCCTCCTTCTTTTATTTCATGGAATAATTTCTTCAGTTGTGGCACCAACTTGTCCATAAATGTTTTATAAAATTCTCCCGTAAAACCATCATCTCCCGGTGATTTGTTTTTTTTTAAGTCTCTTATAGCCTCTATTATTTCATTTTCTTCTATCTCAGCTTCTAAAACCAGCCCCAATTATTAATAACTAGTGATTGTCCAGCTGTTTTAATGCCCATCAATAGCAGCTCTTCTCAAGCTGATAATGAGATGGGGAGGAGGCCTAAGTTCTTCCCAAACCAGCTGTCTCCAGCGTCATCTGCTTGTGCATCCAATTTCACAGACAAAATCGCCTGTCATAAACACATGCTCAGCAGGGCTAATAAACACACCACATTCAATGGACAGAACTCATAAAATGGGGCTGCTGTCCGTCGGCGGAAAATGAGCTTTAGGAGTTCCCAGCAGAAGTGGTGCTAAAGTTCTGTGGGTCTGTGATTAAAAGTGCGGTTTAGGAATGCAGAATGCGACCAAGTTGCCCGGTGGGTTCCCCCCTCCGCTTGTCGACATGGTAGCTCCCTTGTCAGAAAGTCTGTTCGGCCACTATGAGCTAAGACTGGCATCCTGTCTCCAAAATGTTATGCTTTTGTAATGAGCTCAGCCAGAACCACTTGTGATAAAGCCCTTCAAAGCAGGACAGTTTAAAACACCAAGCCAAGCCAATGCACAGCATTACAAAGAAATGTGTTTCCACAATACAACAGGCACATTCCAGCCAATCTCTACTCAACAGGGCCATCCAAAGACATTTTGCTGCCCAAGGCAAAGGGCAAGATGATGTTCGCCATTCCACATGCAGAAACAAACTGGATTATACTTCAACACTGACAAAATGACTATGTTCTCCCCTGCACCGAGGGCAACAGGCTGGCTTTGGGAAGACAGGACAGGCCTTGCCCTCCAATGGAGGTGTGGGGGGGTGGCCAGGGGTCTCGAGGAATGACTGGGGGACATCTGCTGCCACCCCACCCCCAGCATCTGCACCTGAGGTGTTTGCCTCCTTCTTCCTAATGGCAGGCCAGGCCTTGCTACTTGATGGATTAAAGGGAGTTTATTTACTTTTTATCATAGATATTGGCTGAATTTGGACAACACATTAGTCAATGGTGGGTTGAGTAGCCAACTCACAGTTGCTTATTTTGTGGGTACTCCCCACACAACATATTCCTGCACAACTGTGGGTGGTTGGGGCTGGCGTTGAGAGGACTAATAGTCAACCCAGCATTTGACTGACACAGCCCCCGTCCCTCTCCCCACCCTCCCTCCTCCCTCAGTCCTCCCAGTTCTATCCCAGCAGCCTCTGCAAGTTACACCAATTGTAGCAGAGTAGCAGCCGCTACTTTGGTCACTCTTGCCACCTGCCTCTATAGGCTTGTGTTTTAATCCACTCACCACATGCCATTAACACACTCACCCCTCCACACAACACTTTAAACTGGCTTCGAGCTAAACAACTTGCAAGCCAATTGTTTCTCTCCGTTATTTATTTGGGCAGAATAGCATACCATCAGTAGTTTTTGAGCGGCGTGTTACCCTCCATAGAACACGATAAGCAACACAACTGACGATTGTTCCCCCCTCCTCCGTTGCTTAATATGTCATCCGAATTGAGCCATATACTCCAAATATAACAACAACAGCAACAACAACAACAATGAATCTTATGGCACATTAAAAAACGAACCAATTTGTTGTAGCATAAGCTCTCATGGATCATAGCGCACTCCATCAGATGCAATAAAAGCTCTCAGTAGCAATACTGTAAGAACAGGAAAGTCTGATCAAGAAAGTAATTGCAATGACAGTAGGAAGCAAATTATCCCATGAGTGTGTGTGCAGAAGGAAACCATTCTGGGGAACACTAGCAGCAAATGGAAACAAGTAGCAGTAGACATTCTGGGATCAGTTTTCATAGTAAGAATTGCACAGTGTTGAAATCATTCCTTCTAGTTCCACTTCAAGTCTGCCTGTGCTCATGTGAATGTAGCCAAAAGCACACCTCCCACGCACAAGAAGGAGGTACAAGGAGTGTCCGGATAACTTCAAGGCTTGCAGGTGTACCCCAAAAAACCAGAAGGGGCAGAATATCCTAAGGGCAGATAGCCTGATGTTAACAATATTGACAGAATGGAAGAAAAACTTAGCGGGAAGGCTGGTGGGTGGGGTGGGGAGGAGGAAGAGACACACAGAGATGCTGGACAAGGAGAAGGAAAGAAGAGACACATAGAGATAAATAGGGAAGAAAGAACCATTGCATTCGGTTGGATCCAGATTTAATCGCAGTCCCTCCACATTCGTGCATAGACCCATTGAAATCAATGTGCCTAACATATGCAACATTGATTCCAATGGGTCAGCTCTCAGTATGCCTAAATCTGGATCCAATCCATAGTCTGCAGAGGTCATTTCCTATAGTTCTCACTGAGAAGGCATTTTAAAATGTCCCCAGGAATGAAAATGGGAGGTGTCCACAGAAATCAGTGGAGAAATCAAAGATTAGCTGGGAATGGGCACAAGTGTGTCTGCCCCACCCTCAGAAAAAACCCCAAATGGATGAAAAATCTGGAAACTTGAACAAAAGCAGATTTTGTCGCTGGGCTCCTCCACTATGATAGCCCTTCTTTCTCAATCAAAAGGGCATCCTTCTTGTAACTGCCCCTAAGGGTGCCTCTACAAGAGTGATTTAAAGCTCTTTCAAAGCACATTACTGATTTTACCTCCACATGAACGGAGCGCAAATCGGGGGTTGAGGCGCTTTTTCTGTCTGATTATGCGCATTATCGAATGCACGTTAAATAGCGAGTATTAATTTACCGCGGGAGTTAAAGCGCCTTATGACCATGTAAACAAGCGATTCTCCGCATTAAACACCTCTAAAACACATTTCCTACAACCGGTAATGTGCACACACTCCCCCTGAAAATACTCAAGCATAGATCATCCACTAAGGCGACCATAGCAGTCTCAACTCCATATCCTGCCCTGAAGCTGGTTTGAAATGGGTCTAGAAAATCTGTATCATCCAAAACTGCTTGCAGTTGGAAGGCAACTGCCCTCTCAATCACCTTGCCCAGAAACAGAAGATTTGATACTGGTCTGCAGTTATTAAGGTCCAAGAAAGGCTTTTTTAGAAGCGGCTGTACCACTGCTTCTTTAAAACATGATGAAAAATTCCCCTCCCTGAGAGATACATTAATAATATGTTGTAGTCGTAGTCTAATTGCATCTCCCTGGGCGACCAGCCAAAAAGGACAGGGATCGAGAGGGCAAGTCGGCTTCCTCACTCGTCCAAGCAGCTTGTCCACGTCCTCGGTACTCACCAACTGAAACTGATCCAGTGTAATCCTACTCGCAGAGTCGCTGGACACTCCATTGTCAGCCTCTGCTATAATGACAACATCTAAGTCGGCTCTTATCCAAGAGAATTTATCTGTGAAATGATAGTTAAAGGCATCACAGTGAACTACTGAAGGCTCTAAGATTGGGTTCAAGGGGGAAGGTGCCCGGGTTAGACCCCTCACCATCCTGAACAGTTCTGCTGGACGTGAATTCGCAGACACAATGCATGCAGAGAAGAAAGCTTTCTTCTCTGCACGTATTGCCACCCCATAGGAATGAAAATGTTCTCTATCTCATGTCTTGTCAGATATAAGTTGAGTTTTCCAACCATCGGCGCTCCAGTCATCATTCTTCCCGCTTCAACTCCCTGAGATCTTCTGTATACCAAGGTGCCAGGTTAGAAGCGGGTTGGAGAGGACATTTGGGGGCAATCATGTCGATAGCCCTAGTTAGGTCTTGATTCCATCTATTGACTGGGACTTCTACAGGATTGTTGATGATACCAGCCATAGAACCCTCTAAGGCTTTCTGGAATCCAAGAGGATCCATCAGCCTTCAAGGGCGGACCATCTTAATAGGTTCGCCACCCCTGCAGGGGTGGGTGGTAGCTGTGATACTAACCCTGACCAGAAAATGGTCTGTCCATGACAATTCGGAGGTATTTGTCACCTCCACCCACAGATCCATCTGTTCAGAACAGAAAACAGCATCAAGGGTGTGACGTGCTGAATGTGTAGGTCCAGAGACCAACTGGGATATGCCCATGTTTGTCATGGATGCCATGAACTCCCAAGCTGCACCTGACAAACCGGCCTCTAATGAACTGTTGAAGTCGCCCAGGACCAAAAGCCTGGGCGAATCCAGCACCAGCTCTGAGACCAGTTCCATGAGCTTGGCCAGGGAGTCTGATAGGCAGCAGGGTGGCTGGTACTACAGAATCCCTAGTCTATCCCTGGCCTTCAGACTCAAGTACACACACTCGATGTGATTCAAGTCCCAGACAGGAAGTCTGGTCAGGTTAAAGTTATCTTTGTAGACCACAGTTACTCCACCCCCGCCCACTTTCCTCACCTGCTCACTGACACAGTACCCAGCTGGAGGGCCTGGGCCCATGTCGAGCCACTATCAGCTCCCATCCAGGTCTTTGTGAAGCATGACAGGTCATCCTCCTCATCTGTAAGGGTAATAAAGATAACATTCATTTTATTTTTAACTGACCTGGCATTGCATAGGAGCAAGGAGAGGTTCTGTGGGTGGCCTGGTTCATTCTCCAAGATCCCTGGGGTAGCAGGGCGACTGGAAGGTGAGATGGATGTTAAATATCTATCTCTCCTTCCCCTGTAATGGCACTTTGCCCTGCTATCGCCATATCTCCCTCTGCCCTGCACAACACATATTGCTGCTCCCTGACACATTACAGCTCAGCTGGGCTCCCGGCTGTCTTGAGCGTTTCAGAGAGGTGGTTTGGGGGGGAGGCATGGTGATGTTTCAACAAACGTCTCTCATCCTGCTCCTCTTCCATGCACCCTTCCAACAACATTGCCATATAATGCAATTCCCCATCCCTGCAGGTGGTAGGCAGTGATGAGGGGTGCAGGTGAGGAAGGGAGTGATGTGAAGCCAAGTTTCCTACATACTACAGAGTAGGGATGTGCACTGGATCGGACCCGATCCACGATCCGAGTCCGGTCCAGTGGGAAATCGGATAAATTATCCGATTTCCGATCCCGCAGCTGGATCGGCCGATCCAATCCGAACCGGTCCGAAAAAGCTCCGAACCGGTTCGCCGGATTGGCGGATCGGCGGGCGCCCACTGGCGCCCACCGCCGCTTCCATTGGCGGGCGCCAGCGGGCGCCCGCCGATGAAAGTGGACAGCGGGGGGGGAGGAGGGGGGCACTTACCTTCTCGGCCCGGTGGCTCCCGTCCGACGCCGGCGCCTACTACTACTAGCAGGCTCCGCGGCCTGCTCTAGGGTGGCGCGCCGGGTGATGTCATCACCCGGCGCGCTACTCTAGAGCAGGCCGCGGAGCCTGCTGGTAGTAGTAGGTGCCGGCGCCGGCCAGGAGCCACCGGGCCGGGAAGGTAAGGAGGGGGTGCGTGGAGGGGAGGAGGGGGCGCGCGGAGGGGGGAGGGGGGAGGGGGGCCCTTACCTGCCCGGCCCGGCGGCTCCCGTCCGGCGCCGGCGCCTACTACTCCCAGCAGGCTCCGCGGCCTGCTCTAGGGTGGCGCGCCGGGTGATGTCATCACCCGGCGCGCTACTCTAGAGCAGGCCGCGGAGCCTGCTGGAAGTAGTAGGCGCCGGCGCCGGACGGGAGCCGCCGGGCCGGGAAGGTAAGGAGGGGGTGCATGGAGGGGAGGAGGGGGCGCGCGGAGGGGGGAGGGGGGCCCTTACCTGCCCGGCCCGGCGGCTCCCGTCCGGCGCCGGCGCCTACTACTCCCAGCAGGCTCCGCGGCCTGCTCTAGGGTGGCGCGCCGGGTGATGTCATCACCCGGCGCGCTACTCTAGAGCAGGCCGCGGAGCCTGCTGGAAGTAGTAGGCACCGGCGCCGGACGGGAGCCGCCGGGCCGGGAAGGTAAGGAGGGGGTGCGTGGAGGGGAGGAAGGGGCGCGCGGAGGGGGGAGGGGGGAGGGGGGAGGGGGGCCCTTACCTGCCCGGCCCGGCGGCTCCCGTCCGGCGCCGGCGCCTACTACTCCCAGCAGGCTCCGCGGCCTGCTCTAGGGTGGTGCGCCGGGTGATGTCATCACCCAGCGCGCTACTCTAGAGCAGGCCGCGGAGCCTGCTGGAAGTAGTAGGCGCCGGCGCCGGACGGGAGCCGCCGGGCCGGGAAGGTAAGGAGGGGGTGCGTGGAGGGGAGGAGGGGGCACGCGGAGGGGGGAGGGGGGAGGGGGGCCCTTACCTGCCCAGCCCGGCGGCTCCCGTCCGGCGCCGGCGCCTACTACTCCCAGCAGGCTCCGCGGCCTGCTCTAGGGTGGCGCGCCGGGTGATGTCATCACCCGGCGCGCTACTCTAGAGCAGGCCGCGGAGCCTGCTGGAAGTAGTAGGCGCCGGCGCCGGACGGGAGCCGCCGGGCCGGGAAGGTAAGGAGGGGGTGCGTGGAGGGGAGGAGGGGGCGCGCGGAGGGGGGAGGGGGGAGGGGGGCCCTTACCTGCCCGGCCCGGCGGCTCCCGTCCGGCGCCGGCGCCTACTACTCCCAGCAGGCTCCGCGGCCTGCTCTAGGGTGGCGCGCCGGGTGATGTCATCACCCAGCGCGCTACTCTAGAGCAGGCCGCGGAGCCTGCTGGAAGTAGTAGGCGCCGGCGCCGGACGGGAGCCGCCGGGCCGGGAAGGTAAGGAGGGGGTGCGTGGAGGGGAGGAGGGGGCACGCGGAGGGGGGAGGGGGGAGGGGGGCCCTTACCTGCCCAGCCCGGCGGCTCCCGTCCGGCGCCGGCGCCTACTACTCCCAGCAGGCTCCGCGGCCTGCTCTAGGGTGGCGCGCCGGGTGATGTCATCACCCGGCGCGCTACTCTAGAGCAGGCCGCGGAGCCTGCTGGAAGTAGTAGGCACCGGCGCCGGACGGGAGCCGCCGGGCCGGGAAGGTAAGGAGGGGGTGCGTGGAGGGGAGGAGGGGGCACGCGGAGGGGGGAGGGGGGAGGGGGGCCCTTACCTGCCCGGCCCGGCGGCTCCCGTCCGGCGCCGGCGCCTACTACTCCCAGCAGGCTCCGCGGCCTGCTCTAGGGTGGTGCGCCGGGTGATGTCATCACCCAGCGCGCTACTCTAGAGCAGGCCGCGGAGCCTGCTGGAAGTAGTAGGCGCCGGCGCCGGACGGGAGCCGCCGGGCCGGGAAGGTAAGGAGGGGGTGCGTGGAGGGGAGGAGGGGGCACGCGGAGGGGGGAGGGGGGAGGGGGGCCCTTACCTGCCCAGCCCGGCGGCTCCCGTCCGGCGCCGGCGCCTACTACTCCCAGCAGGCTCCGCGGCCTGCTCTAGGGTGGCGCGCCGGGTGATGTCATCACCCGGCGCGCTACTCTAGAGCAGGCCGCGGAGCCTGCTGGAAGTAGTAGGCGCCGGCGCCGGACGGGAGCCGCCGGGCCGGGAAGGTAAGGAGGGGGTGCGTGGAGGGGAGGAGGGGGCGCGCGGAGGGGGGAGGGGGGAGGGGGGCCCTTACCTGCCCGGCCCGGCGGCTCCCGTCCGGCGCCGGCGCCTACTACTCCCAGCAGGCTCCGCGGCCTGCTCTAGGGTGGCGCGCCGGGTGATGTCATCACCCGGCGCGCTACTCTAGAGCAGGCCGCGGAGCCTGCTGGAAGTAGTAGGCGCCGGCGCCGGACGGGAGCCGCCGGGCCGGGAAGGTAAGGAGGGGGTGCATGGAGGGGAGGAGGGGGCGCGCGGAGGGGGGAGGGGGGCCCTTACCTGCCCGGCCCGGCGGCTCCCGTCCGGCGCCGGCGCCTACTACTCCCAGCAGGCTCCGCGGCCTGCTCTAGGGTGGTGCGCCGGGTGATGTCATCACCCAGCGCGCTACTCTAGAGCAGGCCGCGGAGCCTGCTGGAAGTAGTAGGCGCCGGCGCCAGACGGGAGCCGCCGGGCCGGGAAGGTAAGGAGGGGGTGCGTGGAGGGGAGGAGGGGGCACGCGGAGGGGGGAGGGGGGAGGGGGGCCCTTACCTCGAGAGTAGGCCGCGGAGCCCGCTGGTAGTAGCCGCCGGCGCCGGACGGGCCGAGAAGGTAAGCAGTGGCGGGGAAGGGGGCTTACCCCCCCCCCGGAGCCGTCCGCTTCTATCCGCTGGCGCCCGCGGGCGCCAGCGGATGGAAGCGGGCGGCCCCAGGGGGGGTAGGGAGCGCGGGGGAGGGGGTTTACCTGCCGGGGCCATCCACAGCGGACGGCCCCGGGGGGGGGAGGGAGTTAGGCCCCCCCTTACCCATCCGCCGCCATTTTTTCCTCATAGACTTGCATTGCAATGCAAGTCTATGGGGAAAAAAATGGCGGCCGATCCAAAAATGTACGATTTTTGGGTCGGGATCGGACTCGATCCGGTCCGGGGGGCCTCCGATTTTGTCCGAACCGGTCCGGGACAAAATTGGAGGTCCCGATCCGGGTCCCGATCCGATCCGGGGGGTCCGTGCACACCCCTACTACAGAGTGGAGTAAGAACTCGACATGCCTCGGGCAACATTCCCTTGGCTTCTCAAAAGAGGTCATTCTGCCCATCAGTGGGCCAGGTCTCTCTCTTCCAAAGATTTTTATGAATCAACACAAGTTAGCTTCTTCTCCCAGAGCAGTGCTGCCTCTTCAGAGCTGGCATTCAGGCTCTCCCATCAGCTGCATTCATGCTGGTAATTGCATTCTGCCAGAAAAGCCCTCGCTTGCCCACCAGGAATCCACCTTTTGTTGTATTATTGAAAGATGCTCCTCAGAGTATTCCCAGAACTGCTGGTAATACCTGCGGTGACTCAAAGACTCTTACGCTCCTGCTGTTTTTACATCTTTGACCATCTGAGCAATACTGGCTCAAGAACAATTATTTCCTAGCACACTCTAAGGCCACATCCGAGCATTTCCACATCAGTGTGGAAATGCTGAGCCAAAGCCATTGTCCTTCCTTGGGTACACATTTTCCAGATGATCATGGCCGAGAGCTTGGCTTGAAACTTCTTGTTCATTGTTATTGAGAATGGCACAGTCTTTTCCGTGAAAGCAGATTTGAATTATTTCCACAATCGTAAGAAATTACAGCCAAAATTGCATTCCATACCTTGGAATGCCACTGAATCAGGCAATTATTTTATTCATCACATATTAAAAGGGTTGATCACTCTTGATCATGCAAATGAAATATGAAAAGCTATTGTAGGGTAAAGGCAAAAAAATAGTGTTACTAATCTTATACAAAACTCAGCACTGTGTATGTATGTAGTAATGAAGGTGACGGTGCTTCATTCCATAACAGTATAACCCA
This sequence comes from Anniella stebbinsi, assembly GCA_029215795.1. Lineage (NCBI taxonomy): Eukaryota > Metazoa > Chordata > Lepidosauria > Squamata > Anniellidae > Anniella > Anniella stebbinsi. The sequence continues at coordinate 371,988,762 of JARDYH010000001.1, forward strand.
CTTGCATTGTTCATGTATAATGTGGACATTTCCAGACTTTGAAATCCAAATCTATCTTGTCCTTGGATTGAAAGATGATGGCTAGTCTGCCACACACAGATTTTGAAAAATAATAGCTACCAGAAGAAGGGTAGTAATAATAGCACCAGAGTTCTAGAAGCCAAAGGCCTGCTGTGCCAATCATATTTTAACAACTGGTTTCATGGCTTGAGAGGTAATTATGTTAAACTGACAGGGCTACAGGCAAAAGCACTTTGCATCTGCAGAACAGTATCTTCAGGTCTGTGCATAGTAAAAGACAAAGGAAAGAAATGGTGGTTCAACTGCTCAATAAGGATGGCAAATTAATAACAGATGACAAAGAAAAGGGGGATTCCTGCACTGAGCAGGGGGTTGGACTCAATGGCCTTATAGGCCCCTTCCAAATCTTCTATTCTATGATTTTATGGTCTTCTGGAAGTGAATTCTGTAGTTTAACTGTGTGCCTTGTGAAGAACTACTTCCTTCTTTCTGCCCTACATCTCCTGCCATTCAGCTTCATCAGATTCTGGGCTCCATCACACCTACTTTGTTTTTCCCGGTTTGCGTCCACGGTTTCCCCCTCCATTTCCTTAGCACATAGAGCGCTGGGCACTTTCACATCTGTCTGTTGTTGCGCTATTTCAGCTCATGTATCTTTTCACCTGTATCGCTACAATGCCAGAGAAATCTCCCACCCCCTACATTCTCCTTTCCCCCTGCAGTTAATGTTTTTATATCTTTTATAGATATATTATTTCTGTGCAAATACAATAGTAGGGCAGCCTGAAATTGTGCGATTATGGTGAAACAACACACTATGTTTTCCCCTAAGATCATATTAAACAATAGAAGTGAACAGAAAATATTACAATTAGTTTTTGGAGAAGTTTGTGGTCAATGTTGGCATGGCAAGGGGAAGCCGACATTGTTCTGGTTAGGAAACTGAGACATGCCTACTCAGGAGTAAGAACCAAAGAGTTGAATGGAACTGAGTCCCGGGCACGGGCAGCAGTGGCCTCACCTGGCTTCTCCACTGGGTGTTCAGGTACTCTATCTCCCTCCCCCTTCATGGTTGAGCAGCTGAGCAGAGATCCGCCCCGCCCTCCTCTTTTGTCAGTGAAACCGCCCGTCGACACACACGCCCCAACAAAAAAGGATGATCCGATATCGTGCAAGGTCAGCAATACACGGGAGGGAGGAGTGGCTTTTTTGCGCACAGAGAGAGAAAAACCCAGACTTTCCCTGCTCCAAAATAAGGAAGAGGCGAGATGAGCACAGGGCAGGGATGACGTCATGTGAGTCCTGTGCTGCAAAAACACATACCAGGCATGGCAAGAGTGCAATACATCGCTGGTGGTGTGATGGAGCTCAAAGAGGCTGCACCGCTTAAACGACTGTGCTATCATCAATTGCTGCTGTTACGAGTCATCACTGTGCCTCGTTTGCATAGATTTCGGTTTTAACTGAATGGATCCTCACCGTACTTTTTGCATTTTGTGGCCATTTGGCCTCACTGTGTACAATTATGCTCCCCCCAATTCCCTTGTGTATATATCACGTATCTGATGAAATGGAGTCTAGTTCACAAAAAGCTATAATCAATTTGTTGACCTTTCAAGTGCTACAAGACTCTTCGCTATTTGTTTTCCCACAGATGTGATTTTACACTAAAAAGATACTACAGACAACCACATTGTATAGCGAAGAGGGTCAAACACAAATGGGCTCCCTTTAAATGCGCTCCACTGTATTCACTTTTAGCATATATTGGTAGCCAGTATTTGCATTTCATACTTAACCCTTGCAGTGAATGCAGACTTAGAACCTCACACACAGGATTTGAAGTTCCTTGCTGGCTTTTGCTGATTCAGAATTTGGGGAAACAAGCATGTTTATCTGCCACTGCCACCAAATCCTTATCAGAACAGTGTTATTTGTACGTCTGCTCCTATTGTTAGAGGCTCCTGCTGAAGTTCTACTCACAACCCTTGGCTTCCAAAATACAAACCCAGGCAGAAGAAGTGTACTCACTGCCTCTGCCCAGCTGGCCATGATGGAGAGCCATTATCAAGGTCAGACGCTCCTTCCAGAGCTGAAGATTTGGGTTAATTAGCACTTGACCAAGCCAGTGATAGCAAAGGTCTTAGAAGACGGAGCAATTAATCATGGAAGTGTCTCTAACCTTGAAGTTGAAGTGTGTGTGTGACATTCTGCACTTGTTGTGAAAGGAATTGTAGGTAGGAAATTGTTGTACCAGGCTACAGCACTTGGACAAAGGAAGCCTCAGGTCTTTACGACATGCCATTCAAGGAGACAAGAGTAATAGGAAAGGAGGAATCTGCCCTTGGACAGTGGCACAGGACTAACACAGGTGAAGTCATTTAAAAATACCAACATCCCTCAGAGCACAATAAGGGCCCTGTGGAGTCAGATCATGGGTTCATCTAGTCCAGCATCCTATTGCCAGCAGTGGACAACCAGATGTTTCAACCTCAGCACTTGAAAGCAATAGCCCTCCCCTGGTCTCGTTTGCACATCTGCTATTTGGTGGCCCACTACCTCTGAGCTTAAGACAGCAACCCTCACAGCTAATAGCTGCTGGGAAACTTCTCCGCCGTGGATCTGCCTAAAGCCTTTTTACAGCTGGCCAGGGGCCATGGTCACATCCGGTGGCAGTGAGTTCCACAAATTAATTAAGTCATGGAGGGAGAACTTCCTTTTGTCAATCCAGAATCTCTTGTCAATAAGTTTCAAGGGATGACCCCAATTCAGGGGTGTCACATTTCAGGCCTCTGGACCAAAACTAGCCCTTCTGGGGTCCCAAACTGGTCCTAGAAGGCCACGTCCCCTTACCCCAGCCCCTGTGAATCTTTTGGTGATTTCCAGGCTTTTGCATGCTTTGTAACCACTCTAAAAGCTGCCTGGAGTGCTGTTTTCTTGGTAGAAAGGCAGGTGTACAATGCAAATCCATCCATCCAAGGTTGAAAGACTAACCCTATCCTTAAGGCTTAGTTACTAGAAGTAAGAGCTCTAAGCTAAAATATGCTTTTGCCTTCAGCCCCCACCTCTACTCCTGGAATGTAGCCCCTGGGAGCTTCTCTGAAATTGAATTGGTCAAAGTGGTTTGACATCCCTGCTTCAATTTGTAGTGTTACAAGAAATGGAGAGAGAGAGAGAGAGAGAGAGAGAGAGAGAGAGAGAGAGAGTCCTGTGTCTGCTTGTCCCAACTCCGAGTATAACTCTTAGTTATCTTTTATCTAATTATATTATTATTATTATTATTATTATTATTATTAATTATTCTTAATTATTATTATTATTATTATTATTATATTTCTAACCCGCCTCTCCCTCCGGATCGAGGGGGGGAACAACATCCATATAAAACAATATAAAATATATAAAACTGATTAAAAACATATAAAATTAATACATTATTAAAATCAACCAAGTCTTAAAATTCGACTGGATAAGCCTGCCGGAAGAGATCAGTCTTAATAGCTTTCTTGAATTCTATTATTATTATTATTATTATTATTATTATTATATTATTATTATTATTATTATTATTATTTACATTTATATACCGCCCTATAGCCGAAGCTCTCTGGTAAGACTGGTAAGTTGGCCGATCTCTCCCGGCAAATCATTCCACAGTCTGGGAGCAGCAGAAGAGAAGGTCCTCTAGGTAACAGTTGTCAGCCTAGTCATAGCTGACTGTAGTAGGTTCTTCCCAGAGGACCTGAGTGTGGGGGGCAGATTGTACGGGAGAAGGTGATCCCGCAGGTAACCTGGACCCAAACCATGTAGGGCCTTAAAGGCAATAACCAACACTTTGTACTTTGCACGGAAACTAACTGGCAGCCAGTGAAGTGATTTTAAAACTGGTGTGATATGGTCACCCCTAGGTGTATTGGTGACCAACCTGGCCGCCATATTTTGCACTACATGAAGTTTCTGGACTAGGCACAGAGGTAGCCCTATGTACAGCACATTAGTCAAGCCTCGAAGTTACCAGCGCGTGCACTATTGTTTTTAGGTCTTCCAACTCTAGGAAGGGGCACAGCTGGTGTATCAGCCAAAGCTAATAGTAGGCACTCCTGGCCGTCGCGTCTATCTGAACTGTCATTTGGAGTGACGGATCCAGGAGCACCCCCAAGCTGCGGACACAGCCTTTCAGGGGAAGTGTAACCCCATCCAAAATTGGTTGACACATCTCCAAACCCAGGTTGGGGCCTTTGACAGTAAGCACCTCCATCTTGTCTGGATTCAGCTTCAGTTTGTTTTTTCTCATCCAGCCCATTACCGCCTCCAAGCATTCATTCAGAGAAGACACACTATCCTTAGCTGACACTGTTGTCAAAGGCATAGAGAAATATATTTGGGTGTCATCAGCGCACTGATAGCACCCCGCCTCATGCCTCTGGATGATCTCTCCCAGCGGCTTCATGTAGATGTTAAACAGCACTGGGGATAGGATGGCGCCTTGTGGTACGCCACATAGCAGCTCTTTCTTTGAGGAGCAACTATCCCCAAGCATCACCATCTAGAACCTGCCTGAGAGGTAGGACCGGAACCACTGAAGCACAGTGCCCCCAAATCCCAGTCCCCTCAGGCGTTCCAGAAGGACACCATGGTCGATGGTATTGAAAGCCACTGAGAGGTCCAGAAGTACCAGCAGGGACACACTCCCCCTGTCAATACTCAAATGTAGATCATCCACTAAGGCAACCATAGCAGTCTCAATGCCATATCCTGCCCTGAAGCCTGTTTGAAATGGGTCAAGAAAATCTGTATCATCCAAAACTGCTTGGAGTTGGAAGGCAACTGCCCTCTCGATCACCTTGCCCAGAAACGGAAGGTTCGATACTGGTCTATAGTTATTAAAATCCAGAGGGTCCAGGGAGGGCTTTTTTTAGAAGCGGCCGTACTAACACCTCTTTTAGACAAGATGGAAATCTCCCCTCCCTGAGAGATGTATTAATAATGTGTTATAATTGTAGTCTAATTACATCTCCTCCCTGCACGACCAGCCAAGAAGGACAGGGATCAAGAGGGAAAGTCGTCCTCCTCACTCATCCTGGCAGCTTGTCCATGTCATCGGTACTCACCAACTGAAACTGATCCAGTGTAATACTACTCACGGAGTTGCTGGACACTCCATTGTCAGGCTCTGCTATAAGGACGGCATCTAAGTCGACTCTTATCCAAGAAATTTTATCTGTGAAATGATCATTAAAGGCATCACAGCGAATTACCGAAGGCTCTAAAATCAGATTTAGGGGAGAAGGTGCCTGAATTAGACCCCTCACCACCCTGAACAGTTCTGCTGGACGTGAATTCACAGACGCAATGCGTGCAGAGAAGAAAGCTTTCTTCGCTGCACGTATTGCCACCCTATAAGAATGAAGATGTTGACTATGTCGTGTTTTGTCGGATATAAGTCAAGTTTTCCGCCATCGGCGCTCCAGTCATCATCCTTCCCGCTTCAACTCCCTGACTTCTTCTGAATACTAGGGCGCCCAATTAGAAGCAGGCCGGAGAGGACATTTGGGGGCGATCATGTCGATAGTCCTAGTTAGGTCTTGATTCCATCTATTTATCAAGGCTTCTACAGGATCGTCAATGATACCAGCCATAGAACCAATAGGATCCATCAGCCTCCGAAGGCAGACCATCTTAATAGGTCCGCCACCCCTGCAGGGGCGGGTGGTAGCTGTGATACTAACCCTGACCAGAAAATGGTCTGTCCATGACAATGCAGAGGTATTTATCACCGCCCACAGATCCATCTGTTCGGCACTGAAAACAGCATTGAGGGTGTGACCTGCTGAATGTGTAGGTCCAGAGACCAACCAGGATAGGCTCATGTTTGTCATGGATGCCATGAACTCCCAAGCTGCACCTGACAAACCGGCCTCGAATGGGATGTTGAAGTTGCTCAGGACCAAAAGCCTGGGCAAACCCAACAACAGCACTGAGACCAGTTCTGTGAGCTCAGCCAGGGGGTCTGATAGGCAGTAGGGTGGCCAGTACACTAACAGAATCCCTAGTCTATCCCTGGCCTTCAGACTCAAGTACACACACTCGATGTGATTCAATTCCCAGACAGGAAGCCTGGTCAGGTTAAGATTGTCTTTGTAGACCACAGCTACTCCGCCCCCCCGCCCACTTTCCCTCACCTGCTCACTGACACACTACCAAGCTGGAAGGCCTGGGCCCATGTGGGGCCACTGTCATCTCCCAGCCAGGTCTCCGTGGAGCATGCCAAATCAGCCTCCTCATCTGTAAGGAGATCATAGATGATATTTGTTTTGTTTTTAACCATCCTGCCATTGCATAGGAGCAAGGAGAGGTTCTGTTGGTGGCCTGATTTGTACCCCAAGATCCCCAAGGTAGCAGGGCGACCAGAAGGTAAGATGGGTGTTAAATATCTATCTCTCCTAACCTCTGTAATGGCACTTCGCCCTGCTATCGCCATATCTCCCTCTGCCCTGCACAACACATATTGCTGCTCCCAGACACGTTCCAGTCGCTGGTCAGCTTCAGCTTCTCAGAAGAAGAAGGTGGGGAAGGGGAGGCGACGATGTTTGCTAGCACTTTCCTTTCCCCTCCACTTGCGATGTTACATCTCTCCAGCCACCAGCCAGCCACTCATGGCTGCTTGAGCTAAACTGAACTAAAAAGACCCCCAGTACTTCAGCCCATTCGCCTGTTCCAAAATTCCTGTCGTGAGATTCACCCCTGAGGCTAAAGACGCTCCTGCAGTGGAGAACCACAGGAAGGCACGCACCCCAAAGACCCTGGTGCTGAGATAACAACATTGCAGGCCTCAGGCAAGCTTCTCTGGGGAGAGCATTCCACAATTTAAGTTCCAGCTTTCATTATCACCCACCCTAATTGAAGTGGGGGGAGCAGCCAAAGAAGTCAGTGGTGATTTAAGTGAACACACAAGCTCAATAATCCTTTGGATGGTGTGGAAATAAATACAAACTCCTTAAAGCTGGCTGGAAAACGGACCGGGAGTCAGACGGTGTGGTTGTTTAAGCTCTGGGAAAATATATTCCCAGGGTCTGGTCCCACCTAGCAGTCCTACAGCTGCATTCTGAACTAACTGCAGTTTTTGAACCGTTTTCAAAGGCAGCCTCATGAGTAGTGCATTACAATGGTATAACTTGGAGGCCATCAGAGCCTGAACAACTGAGACTCTCAGAAATTGCACCAGATGAATGTAGTGGAAGATGCTCCATGTCGCAGGGGCTGCTTATTTAGTTTCATTTTATTTAGTTTTGGAAAAGGGCTACCTTGCCTTTCAGCTCTCAAATGGTTCCCTGCAGGCACCTTTCTAATTAAAAACATAAAAATGAAATAAACAATGGGATAAAAGCAACCACAATAAATCAATTTACAGTGCAATCCTAGGCATGTCTGCTCAGAAATACATCCCACTGAGTTCATTGGACTTACTCCAAGGTAACTGTGTATTACAGGGGAGGGCATCACCCGGGGTCCAATCCAGCCCCCTCCCACACCAGAGATAGGAGATGAGCTGGGGATTCCTCTGCACTACTTGGCTGGGGCTTGCAGGAGCCGGGTCCTACAAACACTGATGGTGCCCTACTTGGGTCATGAGGGGGGTGGGAAGGAGCCGCTCTGCTCAGCCGATGATGCACCTCTAGCGGTAAGGCTGGATCTAGGAGCATGTGGCCTAAGCTGAGAACTAAGAAGAGCCCTGATGCTGGAGCAGACCGAGGGTCCATCTAGTTCAGCGCTCTGTTCACACAGGGGCCAACCACATGGAGGACACACAATGCAACAGCACCCTCCCACTGCAGACTTGCTCCTTTAGGGAGCATGCAACCCATCCAGAACAGGTTGAACTCTACCAGCCCGGAGACAAGTCACCCACCAACCGTACTTCCATCTTCTCTAGATTGATTGAGCTCAAGGGGCCTCAGCTGATGGGAGTCACGCCTGCTGCTGCTGCTGCTGCTGCTGCTGTCATGGAGAAGACTTCCCAAATCTGGGGCCCTCCAGATATCTTGGACTGCAGCTCTCTCCATTCCCAGCCAGCCTGGCCAATGGTTGGGGAACACGCTCACAGAAGCACCAACGCCTCCCTAATGCAGGGAAGAACAAGGATGCTGCGTGCTGTCGTTGAATGGGGAGCACATGCCCCACCCCTGCCTGCTTTGCAGCCCCGCCACCAAAGTGTCCCCAAAGTGCAGCCGCACTGCCAAATTCCAGTAATGCAACGGTGGCAACAGATGCATTTCCCCTGTAAAACAAGGTGTGTCCTGAGGTTTTGTTTTAACCACACTCTCCCCAGTCTGAGTGTGATTTGACTTTAAAACAAGTCGGTTGCTCCCCATGCATCTTATTTAAAAGCAGAAATGTGTGTGTGTGTGGGGGGGGGGGTGTTTCCCGCCACCTCTGCTGCACTGTCAAAATTCAGCAGCAATTTGGCAGTGCGGCAGCTGTGATTTCAGTGGCGTGCGTGTGCTGGCCCGGTGGAGCTGGGTGGTGGTGGTGGTGGAATTGGCTCATGGACCCTCCAAAGGCGCCCACCCCTGCCCTATGTAGTTCTAAGTGGAATGGGACTCTCTCCCAGGTTGATGGACACATGTCTTTCCCAGGTGATGCTTGTATAGATCTGCTGGACCATGTGGCTGGGTTACAGATCATGGCACAGCATCCCTTTGTGCCAGTCCTTCAGGGTTTTCCTGCCTGTCCCTCTCCCACTTGGGTCTGGCACTGGACCCACCCACAAAAGGAGCAGCAGCAGCAGAAGGGATGCTGTTTGCAATTTCTTCCCAGGAAAAAAATGGAACCTCCCCTGCCGGAGCCTGGGTCTCCCCAAATCCACTATGGATTTAAGATGAGTCCACGCCTTCAGTAGAGTCTCTGGTCCCCTCTACAAGGATTGGCTTTTGCGCCTGGTTAGCCGATTATGCGCATAATCGCAGAAGCGTATTTACGCCGAATACCTCTGCACGAGAGGCGGCGAGAGGCGGCGAAGCGCATTAAGGGATGACCAAAATGTGCTTTACAAGTAGTTAATGCGCATAAGAGCTTGTTCACATAGTCAAAATGCGCTCTAATGGCCGGAGCAAAATAAATCTCGCTGTTTAACGTGCATTTGATAATGCGCATAATCGAAGAGATAACGCGCCTCTACGCCCGATTTGTGCTCCATTCTTGTAGAGGTAAAAAATTTTAAGCGCCTTGAAAGAGCTTTAAACCTCTCTTGTAGAGGCAGCCTCCATGGTGTAGCGCAGGAAGCGCATTGCAAAGCCCCCTCCCTCCCCCCGCCCACTCCATCAGCATACATAGCAGCCGTCCCTGGCTTTCTTTCTCAGGCAGGTGAAGTGAATCGGGGTCATAAATTTGAAGTAGCACTTTGTTAAAAGTGGTTAATTTAATTTTAATGCTTTTGGAAAGAACTTTCTTTTCTTTAAAAATACAGGCCTGCAGCCACTGTGCCTTATTGGACAAGCGCGTCGACTTGTTAACATTAAATAGAAGCTATTTTAATGGCATTGTCCACCCTCACCAAACAGCGCTCGCTTATCACATCCCACTGGATGGAACGAAGGTTATTGTACTCCGGCTTCCAGCCATGCGAAGTACTTGTAAGTCATCATCTTTAGGAAAGACGGGAAAATACGAGGCAACAAAGAAGAAGAAGAAGAAGAAGAAGAAGAAGAAGAAGAAGAAGAAGAAGAAGAAGAAGGAGAGAGGTGAAAGGAACTCCAGCTGTTGCTGGCTCATGTCATTTGGCTGGCCGAGGCCATCCACAAATACGATCTACTCAGCGTTTTCATGTGGGTTCCATTTAAGCACTTGGAGCATGAAGAGGAACTCATTCGCAGGCTTGAATTCTTGTTATTACACAGCACCGTGCCACAGGGATAGTAACTCTGAAGGGTCATTTGGCAGAGCAAAGCCCTCCTTTGCTTGGTTGGGATGGTTTTGGGGTACCTCTTGATGGACAGTTTCCGTCAACAGGTCTTCCCACTGGCGGCAGTTGCGTTACATGACACAGCTGCCAACGCGAAGACATGTAGGGACAAAGGCCCTTTGCCGCAAACTAAAAAAGTCGCCCATTTAACGCAACTTTTTTAGTTTGCGGCAGTCCTCTCCCCACCCATTTAAAGTTGTAAAAGAAAAAAACCAACACACCTCCGATGTCCTCCCCCCCATTTTGTAAAAACAATATTAAAAACACTTACCTGGGAGTAGGGAGCTGAGGCTCCCAGTCCCCCCTCCAGCAGCCACCGCACTGCTGAATGCTCTAGCGGCACGGGTGGCAACAAAAGAAAAGGCGCCATCGCGCCCCTTATGTCAGGACTGGTGTAAAGGGCGTAAATGTGCCGCGTGCCGCCGGGGAGGCGTCAGGGCGCAGCGCTCCTGGCGGCGTGAAGGCGGGGCCTTGCATGGCCATTTCAACTCCAGCTCCCTTGCATTCAGCAGCCTACCTCCCACGATTGTTGCATGGGCTCATGGAATGCCATGTTTTGAACACTCAGAGAAAGATCTGCACAGCTGAAGAGCTGAATGTGTGAACCGAAGCTATAGGCAGTGCATCCAGGAGATGCAAAGGTTCTGCCCATGGTGTCTGATCTGCAATGGGCCTTGGAAACGTGCATGTTGCTGCTTGGTGCTGTATCTGCCCACTCATGGAAATAAATGCACGTGTGACCAAGTCCCGGATCACGTAACTTCCAATTGCTGAACTCATCTACTTTCTGCACAGCTGCAGCCACGTACACAGGAACATGGGAAGCTGCTGCCTTATACCGGAGTCCGTCCGTTGGTCGACCTAGCCCGATACCGTCAGCACTGACTGGCAGCCGCTGCCCAGTGTTTCAGGCAGGATTTTTTCCATCCGAATCTGGAAATGCCGGGGATCAAACTCAGGACCTTCTGCATGAAGGGCAGGGGCTCTGCCACTGAGCCACAGCCCCTCCCGAAGTGTTCTGCAATGCAATAAAGTGTCCTACTTTGTAACCTTGACCTGCAAAGGCATGGCAAGGTCTCAGAGCAAGGATCATCAAGACATGACAATTCCAGAAGTACTTATACTAATGAAACCTTGGTCTGATCCAGACATTTTTCATCTGTGGATTCTTTTCTAATTAAATTTAAAATAAGGCAATTGCCCACTTGAGTTGTTCAGGCTCTCTGGGGGGCACTTGTAATATAATAACTATCATTATAGGATATCAGGTCAGCCCTCTGACACCCTTGGTGATTTATCCACCGATTAGCAATCAAAAGCCAGGGAGAAGTTCCTGTCGCCTTGCCAATGCAGTCACTGTGTTTATATTTCTCCCGAGAGTCATGGGGGGGGGGCTCCAACAGCCTCGCTGCAGTGAATTCAAGGGCAGTTTCTCCCTCCAATGACAGCAAAGGTGTGCTGTGAATCTCTACTGTGGAACCAGGGTTATGGTTCTCCTCAACGCCATCTTGTTGTCTGGATCCATTCCTCCCAGCTTGTCCAAACTCCTCTCGGCTCTGACATCACTCAGATCTTCCTCAATGGGCATTAATACGTGGTGTCCCTCACTGATCCATCTTATCCCCCATGATATTTAACATATACATAAAATCATTGGGAGAGATTGTCCAAAGGTTCGGGGTTCAGTGCTACCAGTATGCCGTTGACGCCCAACTCTATCAGGTTTGGAACTTTCTGCCAAGAGGTGCTGGGTTCACTCCCTCTCTGCTGCCCTTCTGCTACTTCTATTCAAGCAGGCCTTTGGCATGTAAGCTGGTCTGTAGGGCCAGGTACTCTTTGTGCATGTGTTTAAAATGCATTTGATTATTGTTTTAATCAAGTTTTGAATTAAAAAAAATACTTTTGAAGTTCCTATGATTGTAAGCTGCCTTGAGTGCCATTTTCTTGGTAGAAAGGCTGGGTACAAATCAAATCAAGCTAATAAATAAGTGGATGATATTGGTTGCCAGCTGGGTACTTGTGATGTGGAATGGTAGCTTCAGTTACATGATCGCTTTAGTTGCATGGACTCTGTGTGTTCCAGTGAACAGACAAATCTGCATCTTAGATCAGTGATCTTCACTATTTTTCATGCAGGAGCCACTGAGTCCTCGGGGGGGGGGGAGGCTGCTCCCAGGATGCAGGGGCCACTATTGGGGTGAACAGTCAGAAGACAAGTGGAAGATCTCCTGACTCCCCACCCCAAAGCCTCCTCTGGTAGCCCAAACCACAGGAACCAGCCCACGAGCGAAGCAAAAAAGGCAAAGCTAGAGAGACCCTGTTGAGAGTGAACAGCTACTGCAAAGGGAGAGAGCAAGAGAGAGGGAACTTAAAACTTAAGAACAGAAGAAGAACTCTGATGCTGGATCAGACCGAGAGTCCATCTAGTCCAGCATTCTGTTCACACAGTGGCCAGCTGGCTCTCAACCAGGAACCCACAAACACTCAACAACTGGTTGGGGAATATGGCATACTGCTTTTGATACTAGAGGTAGCACATGAACATCAGGACTAGAATCATAGAATAGTAGAGTTGGAAGGGGCCAATGTCCCTTGGGAAACAAACAAAACGAACTTGAACTCTTAATACATGAAGGGCCGATCTACAATCTAGGTTTTTAACGTTTTATAAGGGTTATGAAAACTCTTTGGGCCACATGACGCTCTCCCTATAACGTTGTATATCTGAGGTTTTTTAAAACTCCCTTCAGCCTATACGGGAAGTGGCAAAGGTGACTCTCACAGGCTTTTCACCAGCTGGGAATGAACTTTCACCAGACCTTATCTCTGAAAGTGTAAGCAACCCTCAAGATCTGGGAATTCAGGATGCTTCCGAGGGGAAGGGCACTGAAAGGCTAGCTGATCCTAGAGTACTCTGCAGACTAAGATGGGCAGAGCTAATGAAAGGTGAGAGAAGGTTGGCCAGGCCAGCTTCTCGCCAAAGGCTTCTTCAGAACCAGCTTCCCTGAATTTAAAGACTTCTGGGAAAAGGCTTTCCCTTATTCTTGAAAGGACAGTTGTCTTGCTTAGTTCGCATAGTTTTGTCTAGAGGAAAATTCCTAAAGGTTGGACTTCTCTTCAGGTGGGAAGAGATGTTTATTGCCTGAATAAAGCTTTGTGGATCATGCGGCAGACCTCTTTATTGTCTCCCAATAAAGCCAGAGGTTTTGGGAAACATGACAACTCAGAACTATGATAAGGAAGGTCCCATGGCAAGTGGCCCTAATGAGAAAAGGAGTCCAAGATGGGTGGGAGTTTTTAAAAAGGGTAATTTTGATTGTTTAATTGTGTAATTACAAACAATTCCAACAAGGAAAAAAGATAGAAGACAATTGAAGAAACCGATGTGACTCCACAAAAACCTTAGAGATGACCTGAAAACAAAAAAGGATACATATAGGAAGTGGAACGAAGGCCAGGCTACAAAAGAAGAGTACAGACATGCAGCACAGAAATGCCAGAATTGTATCAGGAAGGCTAAATCTGAGAATGAGCTGAGACTAGTGAGGGATGCTAAAAGCAATAAAAAGGCTTTCTTCAGAGACGTGAATCGCAAAAGACAGAGGAAAGAAATGGTGGGTCAACTGCTCAATAAGAATGGCAAACTGATAACAGATGACAAAGAAAAGGCCGAAGTGCTCAATTCCAACTTTGGCTCAGTCTTCTCCCAAAAGTGGATCTATGACCACCACCCTGGCAAAAGTGAAGTACAAGCTGAAGAGGAAGGATTGCAGTTTGAAATTGATAAACGAATGGTCAAGGAACACCTAATTTCTTTGAACAAGTTCAAATCTTCAGGGCCCAATGATTTGCATCCTAGAGTAATAAAGGAGCTGGCAGAAGAACTCTCAGAACCACTGTCTATTACCTTTGCAAAATCATGGAAGACAGGAAAGTGCTGGATGATTGGAGTATGGCTAATATTGTCCCTATCTTCAAGAATGGCAAAAAGGAGAAACCTGGGAACTACAGACCAGTTAGTCTGACATCAATCCTTTGGAAAAATTTTGGGGCAGATTATAAAGAAGTCAATCTATAAACACCTTGAAAACAATACAGTGATTACTAGAAGCCAGCATGGATTTGTCAAGAACAAATCCTGCCAGACTAATCTGATCTCATTCTTTGATCATGTAACCTCCCTTGTGGACTGTGGGAATGCAGTGGACATAATGGCTGAGTTCGGACGACATATTAAGCAATAGGGATGTGCACTGACCCCCCGGATCGGATCGGATAGCGGATCGGAATTGGGCCTGGGGGGTCGGATCGGATCGGATCGGATCGGAGGATGGTTGGATCGGATCAGACCGGATGTCCGATCCGGATCGGACGCCATTTTGAATGCTTTTTCCCATAGCCAAGTATTGTTTTACAAAAACGCCTATAACTTTTTCATTTTTAAAGTTAGAAGGATGAAACTTGGGCACATTGTAGACTGGTTAGGGATAGTTATCTGTGAGAAATTTCAGAAAGATTGGTGCATGCGTTTTGTGGCAATTAATTTTTTAATAAATACCCAGGAATGCCTATAACTTTGTCATTTTTAAAGTTACACACATGAAACTTTGCCACATTGTAGGTGGTACCTTGGGACCTATGTGTGTGAAATTTCTGAAACGTAGGTGCTTGTCTTGTGTGGCAATTAATTTTTAGAAAAATGGGTAGTAGTGGGGTAAATACAGTTACGCCTCCCATTTTTTTATTTTTAAAGATACAAACAGGAAACATGGGCACATTACAGGGAACACTTCGCTTGATATGTGTGTAAAATTTCAGAAAGCTGGGTCCAGGCATGTGGTGGCAAGGTGTCTGCACACACCACTTTGAAGACTGTAGAAAATTTCTCCTCAGCCGTTCTGCTTGAGTAAAAAGTGAAAGTATCAAAGCAGACACGAGCCAAGTGCTTTAATGTAGTTACTTTGTTTCTCCTTTTGTAATGGATACTAGCTCAGTTGCAGCCATGCATGCAAGGATCAAAGAGATCGAGAGAGAGTGTTTCCTTTTTCTTCGGGGGAGGCGGGAGTGGGAGACGGGGGAAACCAAGCCTCTGTGGAAAAACTTTTGAAACTTTTAATCTAAAAATTCCATAGCCATCAAATGCCTGGACCTATAATTCTGAAATTTCTGACACATATCTACCCCTAACCCATCTACAAAGTGAGCAACTTTCAGACTTCTAACTTTTAAAATAAAAAGTTATAGGCGTTTCTTTCCTCATTGTTTCAAAAATACCTTGCCACCACATGCCTGGACCCAGCTTTCTGAAATTTTACACACATATCAAGCGAAGTGTTCCCTGTAATGTGCCCAAGTTTCCTGTTTGTATCTTCAAAAATAAAAAAATGGGAGGTGTAACTGTATTTACCCCACTACTACCCATTTTTCTAAAATTAATTGCCATACAAGGCAAGCACCTACGTTTTTGAAATTTCACACACCTAGGTCCCAAGGTACCACCCTCAATGTGGCAAAGTTTCATGTATGTAACTTTAAAAATGACAAAGGTATAGGCATTCCTGGGTATTTATTAAAAAATTAATTGCCACAAAACGCATGCACCAATCTTTCTGAAATTTCTCACAGATAACTATCCCTAACCAGTCTACAATGTGCCCAAGTTTCATCTTTCTATCTTTAAAAATGAAAAAGTTATAGGCATTTTTGTAAAACAATACTTGGCTATGGGAAAAAGCATTCAAAATGGCGTCCGATCCGGATCGGACCTCGGCGGATCGGATCAGATCGGAGGTTGATCGGATTGGATCGGATCGGATTTTCCCGATTTTGGGGCGGATCGGATTCGGATCGTGGATCGGATCCGATGCACACCCCTATTAAGCAACGGAGGGGTAAATAACGTACTGACCATACGTTAGGCAGGAGGAGCTCCACAGACGACACTCTGCAGCCAGCACTGCTCGGAATTGGCAAACGTCCCGGCTGCTACGAACTTGCAGCGGCCATTTTGGTTGCAGCCTCTCCTCCGTGTGTCCTCCAGCCGTATCCAGCCGTATCCCAGCATGCACCGTGAGTTCTGCCGGCTGCATAGAGCGGCTGGGGTTTTTTGGCTGCTCTAGGCAGCAGAACTCTATTCCGAAATGGAATAGTCCACGGAGAGAGGGTGGGCTGAATTCAGACGACACTTTAAACAACGGGGCTTTGGGCTAAACAACGTGCAAGCCCGTTGTTTCGCTCCGTTGTTTAAAGTGCCTGATTAACGTACTGTCAGTTGTGTGTGCATTATGTGCTGCCCTCCAGATGACACAATAAGCAACACAACTGACGATTGTTCCCCCCCTCCTCCATTGCCTAATGTGTCGTCCGAACTGAGCCAATATATCTTGATTTCAGCAAAGTCTTTGACAAAGTATCACATGACATTCTGATCAGCAAACTAGCTAAAAGTGGGCTAGATGGAGCAACTATTAGGTGGATCCACAGTTGGCTACAAAATCAGATTCAAAGGCTGCATTCAGACAACACATTAGTCAATGGTGGGTTGAGTAGCCAACTCACAGTTGCTTACTTTGTGGGTACTCCCCATACAACATATTCCTTCACAACTGTAGGTGATTGGGGCTGGCTTTGAGTGAACTAATAGTCAACCCAGCATTTGACTGACACAGCCCCTGCCCCTCTCCCAACCCTCCCTCCTCCCTCAGTCCTCCTAGTTCTATCTGGCAGCCTCTGCAAGTTGCACCAGTTGTAGCAGAGTGGCAGCTGCCGCTTTGGTTGCTCTTGCCGCCTGCCTCTATGGGCTTGTGTTTTAACTCACTCACCACACACCATTAACACACTCACCCCTCCACACAACACTTTAAACAACTGGCTTTGAGCTAAACAACTTGCAAGTCAGTTGTTTCTCTCAGTTCCTTATTTGGGCGGAATAGCATACTGTCAGTAGTTTATGAGTGGCGTGTTACCCTCCACTCAACACAATAAG
This sequence comes from Anniella stebbinsi, assembly GCA_029215795.1. Taxonomy (NCBI): domain Eukaryota; kingdom Metazoa; phylum Chordata; class Lepidosauria; order Squamata; family Anniellidae; genus Anniella; species Anniella stebbinsi. The sequence goes on from JARDYH010000001.1 coordinate 372,005,729, forward strand.
CAACACAACTGACTATTGTTTCCCCTCCCCCCCCCAGTTGCTGAATGTGTTGTCCGAATGCAGCCAAAGAGTGCTTATCAATGGTACCTTTTCACACTGGGGGGAGGTAAAGAGTGGGGTACCACAGGGCTCAGTTCAGGGCCCAGGGCCCTTCAACATTTTTATTAATGATTTGGATGAGGAGGTGCAGGGAATGCTTGTCAAATTTGCAGGTGACACAAAATTGGGTAGAATAGCTAATACTCTGGAAGACAGAAACAAACTTCAAAGTGATCTTGATAGGCTGGAGTGCTGGGCTGAAAGCAATAGATTGAAATTTAATAGGGATAATGCCAAGTTCTACACCTAGGAAAAAAAAACCAAATGCACAATTACAAGGGGGTTGGACTCGGTGGTCTTATAGGCCCCTTCCAACTCTACTATTCTATGATTCAATGATTGTATAAGGGCACTGAGTCCAGCCCCCTGCTCAATGCAAGAATTCACTGACTAAAAGCAAGATAGCCTTTTCCTCAAGGAATTTATCCAATCCCCTTTTAAAGCCATCGGAATTGGTGGTTATCACCACATCTTGTGGAAGTGAATTCTATAGTTTAACTCTGTGCTGTGTGAAGAAGTCCTTCCTTTTATTTGTCCTGAATCTCCCACCAATCAGTTTCATGGGATGACCCCACTGGGTTCTAGTGTTATGGGGGGGGGGGGGGAATGTCTCCCTATCCACATTCTCCACACCATGCAGAATTTTGTACACCTCTGTCATGTCTCCCCTCAGCCTCCTTTTTTCCAAGCTAAGCAAGAGAATGTATCAGTTGGAGAGCCACACTTGAGGTGACTGAAAGTTGCCTTTGACCCTCAGACCTTGGAGTGAAGAACACTGGCTTAGATCCACCCCTTTGCCGCTGAGAGCCATCCAGCTCCAAGGTAGTGGTGAAACTGGAACTAACCACAGTGTAGGATTCTATATCATATGCATGTGTTGCTTAAATAACATATCTGTTAATGGCTCTTAACAGCTGTAATTTCCCAGGATTTTGGAGCTTAAGTGAACATGCAGCCCCTGAACACAACACGTTAAACTGAAAGGTTCTTTTGTTAGTTGCATTAATAATTATACTTATTAGTAATTTCTGTTGTAGTATTCATACTTACAAAAGGCCTTGCATGTTTATCTCACTTTTACAACAATTAATGAGGTAATCCATCCATTGGTCAGCTAAATGAAATGCCCATGTTCAGAGTCAGTGTATTTCTGAATACTACTGGCTGGAAACCAAGCAAAGGGAGGGCTATCGACCATGCCTGCTGAGGGGACCTTAGGACTGAACCAGCAGGGCTCTTCTGATATTCTTCAGATGGTGTCGTGGCTACTATAGTGTCGGACTTGATTGGGGAGAAGTTCTACTCATTGAATAACATCTGGACAATCAGTTCTGGGCACCACACTTCAAGAAAGATGCAGACAAGCTGGAGTGTGTTCAGAGGAGGGCAACGAGGATGAAAAGGGGTCTGGAAACAAAGCCCTATGAGGGAGAGACTAAAAGAACTAGGCATGTTTAGCCTGGAGAAGAGAAGATTGAGGGGAGACATGATAGCATTCTTCAAATACTTGAAAGGTTGTCACACAGAGGAAGGCCAGGATCTCTTCTCAATCAACCCAGAGTGCAGGACACGGAATCATGGGCTCAAGTTACAGGAAACCAGATTCCAGCTGGACATCAGGAAAAACTTCCTGACTGTTAGAGCAGTACGACAACAGAACCAATGACCTAGGGAGGTGGTGGGCTCTCCCACACTGGAGGCCTTCAAGAGGCAGCTGAGCAACCATCTGTCAGGGATGCTTTAAGGTAGATTCCTGCATTGAGCAGGGGGTTGGACTCGATGGCCTTATGGGCCCTTCCAACTCTACTATTCTATGATCCTATGATTCTATATCTCAACCTAACCTGTCTCTTGCAAAATTGCAAACAAAGTTGCAAATCACAACCATTCAATTCCTTAGAAGCACAGTGGAATACAAATGTAATAATAAAGAAATTATTCTTCCCATGTTGCTAAATGATGTAATTGACTACGAGTTCCATCACACCAGCGATTTAGTGCACTCTTGCCATGCCTGGTGTGAGAATTTGCAGCACAGTACTGACATGATGCCGTGCCTGTCCTGCTGACACCCCTCCTCTTCCCCAGCCTTTCTTAGAACACTAAAAGTCTGGATTGCTTTTCCTAAGCACATTTAATGCGCCCTAAGCTTCCGTGTGGTTTTAAAGGAACTGGAGTAGGGTGACCAGATAAAATCCAGGTCAGGGCTCATGTAACTTTAACAGTTGTAGAGAAAAGGGAATTTCAGCCAGTGTCATTTGTATGCAATTTGTTCCTGGTGAAATTCCCTCTTCATCACAACAGTTAAAGGAGCATGCACTATATTAGAGTGACCATATACAAAAGAAGGCAGGCCCCTGCAACTTTAACAGTTATGATGAAGAGGGAATTTCACCAGGAACTAATTGCATACAAATGACACTGGCTGAAATTCCCTTTTCTCTACCACTGTTAAAGTTACATGAGCCCTGACCTGGATTTTATCTGGTCACCCTAAACCGGGGGCTTGAATGGATTGCATCAGGTCCTGGCAGGAAAAAGCGATCTCTCCCAGCAGCCGGCTCCAAGCCTCAATATAAAACCCAAACCTTGCATCCCAGGCTTGAAAGCATTTTTTAAAGTCATACAACACCTGAATCTCTGCAGAGACAGGATTGCACTCCCTCGATGCCCCCAAAGAGCCAGACTAAAGGGTCGTTCCATTTTTGACTGGCAGAAAGGTGGTCTGGTTGAAGTGCTCATTTGACAGGACCTGATTGGAGGGAGAAAGAGGAGAGAGGCGCGAGACCTGGGTGTCATTCCCCGATTGTGGAACAGTTTGCCACTGGAGATTAGACAGGCTCCCACCGTCAATTGTTTTAAACGCCTCTGTAAGGGGTTCTTATTTTCACAAGAGTTTGGGGCAGGGGTGGTTTAAATTTTAATGCAGGTTGAGGGTTCTTAATCAAAATTGTTTTATGTATTATTGTAAAGCACCACAATGCCAGAAATGGCAAGGTGGTGCTATAAAAATGTTTTTAAATAAATAAATAAAAAATAAGGGGTGGAGTGGAAGAGTGAAGGAGTGAAAGAGTGAAAGAGCAGCTATTCAGGTGAAAGGGGTCATAAGCTTGACACACTGGTAAAAAAATGCGGAGGCAAACCGGGGGGGGGGGGGATTAGGTGTGACAGAGGTCTATGCTTTTGCCCAAGGACACCGTATTTGCCCATGGCTGATGTAAGATACAAATCTACATCCTCAGGATTTAAATCCAAGTGTTTGTTTATCACAATTGTTCTCATTGCAAAATGTCAGATCCTGTCCCGTTTCCAAACTTTCTGAGCATAGGATTCTATCTAAGGACTTGTTCAGAACCTGGTTGTTTTAAACTAGATGGATGGAGCAGAATGATCAATGATGTCATAGATATATGGTAACCAAGTTCTGAAGCTTCTAGAACAACACGGGAGTTGTTAGCAACAGAAAGGAAGGAAGACGCTGGAAGGAGGGAGGGAGGTAGAGGCCCCACCCAGAATGAAGCACTGCATGACAGGCCTATGCTCTTTAATATAAGAGCCATGAATCCATTTGGGCCTCTGGATACTTTGTGTAAAGAACAGTCCTGAGGAAAGAACAAAGGCAGGTCCAGTTCATGAACACCAAGAGAAACTCTGGATATCGCTGTTAATCCACTGCACACCTGGCATAGACCTGTGCAGATGGAAGAAGGATGGATGAGACTGAGCCGCCACTTGACCCCATGGTTCTTGAGAATGGCAAAGCAAATGAAGAAATGCTGGATACAGAAGAACAGAAGCCCCATGATGAAAGCAGCCATGAAATGAGCAACCAAGAGGGGACGCAACGCCAAGAAAGTGGAGATACTGGCCCCATAATGGAGCAAGATGCTCCAAAGATGCCAACTTCTGCAAAAGAGCGGATGGACCAAAGTTTGCAGACTGACAGCAAAATAAGTGTTTTCAGACATAAGGAACTCCTGGATCAAAATGAGCAGACTGGCACTCCTAGCGCTATAACCACAAGCATGGCATCTGTCAGAAAACAGGCCCGGAGTAGCCTACAGCTCCATGCTCAGGAACAGCAACTTCCAGGTCAGGAATCCCGCCGGAGCAGTCAACATAGTCACCAGCTCCCAGGCCAGGAATCCCGGCATAGTCTGCCACTCCCAGGCCAGGAATTCTGCCAAGGTAGCCAGCAATCCATTGGCCACCTACAAAGCCGAAAGTCTTCCAGAACACAACCTATCAATGAAGCTGAAACTAAGCAGAACCTGACTTGGATTAGCCAAAGAACAGGAAAAGTTATGAAATGTGAAAGCCAGCAGACAAACGAAGTTTGGGAGCAAAAAACACTTGCTGAAATTCTTCAACCTTCCAGTCAAGGGCTTCCCAAAACCAGAAGTACAGGCAAGGCAGGTGTTGACATTTCTTCAGTGACTATAGAACAGCCTGCAGTGGAAAAGGCCCAACTCAGCAGCCAACCACCACAGGGCCAAGAAGCCCTGCATGACAGCCAGCAGGCCAAAGAGGGTGTGTCTTGGGTCAGCACAAAAACAGGGAAGGTCATGATATGCACAAGCCAGCAGACAACTGAAATCTGGGAACAGAAACCTCTTGCAGAAATTCTTCGTCTTTCTGGTCAAGAACCACAGACCATCAGAGCTGCTTCAGAAATAGTGATAACTGCTGAAGAAAGGATTGCAGGAAAGGAATCACGACGTGGCAGTCAAGAGGTGGCAGGAAAGGAATCACGACGTGGCAGTCAAGAGGTGGAAGGAAAGGAATCACGACGTGGCAGTCAAGAGGTGGCAGGAAAGGAACCACGACGTGGCAGTCAAGAGGAAAAAGTAGAGGAATCACGACGTGGCAGTCAAGAGGTGGAAGGAAAGGAACCACGACGTGGCAGTCAAGAGGTGGAAGGAAAGGAACCACGACGTGGCAGTCAAGAGGTGGCAGGAAAGGAACCACGACGTGGCAGTCAAGAGGAAAAAGTAGAGGAATCACGACGTGGCAGTCAAGAGGTGGAAGGAAAGGAATCACGACGTGGCAGTCAAGAGGTGGCAGGAAAGGAATCACGACGTGACAGCCAAGAGGTGGCAGGAAAGGAACCACGACGTGGCAGTCAAGAGGAAAAAGTAGAGGAATCACGACGTGACAGCCAAGAGGTGGCAGGAAAGGAACCACGACGTGGCAGTCAAGAGGAAAAAGTAGAGGAATCACGACGTGGCAGTCAAGAGGTGGCAGGAAAGGAATCACGACGTGGCAGTCAAGAGGTGGAAGGAAAGGAATCACGACGTGACAGCCAAGAGGTGGCGGGAAAGGAATCACGACGTGGCAGTCAAGAGGTGGCAGGAAAGGAATCACGACATGGCAGTCAAGAGGTGGAAGGAAAGGAATCACGACGTGGCAGTCAAGAGGTGGAAGGAAAGGAATCACGACGTGGCAGTCAAGAGGTGGAAGGAAAAGAACTGCCACAAGATAATCAAGCGGTGGAAGGAAAGGAATCCCAGCATGGTAGTCGATCAGTGGAAGGAGAGAGAACTATTCCTGCTGAAGTTGTAGCAAATGAAACACTGCAGACTGATAGCAAAATAAGTGTTTTTAGGCGTAAAGAACTGATGGACCAAAATGAGCAGACAGATTTTCCTCCTGGCAGTGAAAGTAGTAGTGTGACATCTCTGCAAAAACTACCCCAAGTATCTACACAGCAGCAAGAATCCCAGTATGGAAATGAAGAAGCAGGGCAGGAATCAAGACGTGGTAGTCAGCAGGTGGAGGGTAAAGAGTCACAATATGTTAGCCAACAGCCAGAAAGACAGGAATCAGAACATAATAAACAAGAACCAGAAGGTAAGGAATTTAGAGATGACAGCCAGCAACCAGAGGCTAAAGAATCTCACCATGGAAGCCAGCAGTTAAACAGACAGGAATCTCAGAGGAGCAGCCAACAGCCAGATGAAACTGAGTCTCAGGTGTCAATGCACCTTGAAAATGAGCTAGCACAGCTGGACAAAAAACCTTCATCTGTGGAGGACCATCAGGCATCTAACATTGTTCCTGAGGTAGAAAATACCTGGGTGTCTGGAAGAACTGGTGCTGAAAAAAGATCGAGAAGTCAACAGACTAGTGAGAGTTTATTTGTAGACTACCTGACAAAAATATATGGCACTAAACATGGGGTGCCTTCCTACCCTGAGGGTGATGGACCAAGTGCTGGGGGAGGCCGGTCCCTGGAGAGTCAGGAATTCCAGAGTGAGAGTCAAGAAGCTACGATAACAGAGACTGGGAAACAGGAACCAACCCATGATGAGGGTGGTGAAGCAGAAGTGGAAGTGCAGCAGCCTCTCAATCAGGAGTCCCAAAAGGGCAGCCAACAGCCAGAGGTCCCAGAGTCAAGAAAAGGCAGCCAACAGCCAGAGGTCCCAGAGTCAAGAAAGGGCAGCCAACAGGCAGAGGTTCCAGAGTCAAGAAAGAGCAGCCAACAGCCAGAGGTTCCAACGTCAAGAAAGGATAGCCAACAGCCAGAGGTTCCAGAGTCAAGAAAGGGCAGCCAACAGCCAGAGGTTCCAGAGTCAAGAAAGGGCAGCCAACAGCCAGAGGTTCCAGAGTCAAGAAAGGGCAGCCAACAGCCAGAGGTTCCAGAGACAAGAAAAGGCAGCCAACAGCCAGAGGTTCCAGAGTCAAGAAAGGATAGCCAACAGCCAGAGGTTCCAGAGTCAAGAAAGGGCAGCCAACAGCCAGAGGTTCCAGAGTCAAGAAAGAGCAGCCAACAGCCAGAGGTTCCAGAGTCAAGAAAAGGCAGCCAACAGCCAGAGGTTCCAGAGTCAAGAAAGGATAGCCAACAGCCAGAGGTTCCAGAGTCAAGAAAAGGCAGCCAACAGCCAGAGGTTCCAGAGTCAAGAAAGAGCAGCCAACAGCCAGAAGTTCCAGCGTCAAGAAAGGGCAGCCAACAGCCAGAGGTTCCAGAGTCAAGAAAGGGCAGCCAACAGCCAGAGGTTCCAGAGTCAAGAAAGGGCAGCCAACAGCCAGAGGTTCCAGAGTCAAGAAAGAGCAGCCAACAGCCAGAGGTTCCAGAGTCAAGAAAGAGCAGCCAACAGCCAGAGGTTCCAGAGTCAAGAAAGGGCAGCCAACAGCCAGAGGTTCCAGAGTCAAGAAAGGGAAGCCAACAGCCAGAGGTTCCAGAGTCAAGAAAGGGCAGCCAAGAGCCAGAGGTTCCAGAGTCAAGAAAGGGCAGCCAACAGCCAGAGGTTCCAGAGTCAAGAAAGGGTAGTCAGTCTGTTGTTCAGCAGGAATCCCAACAGATCAGCCAGCTGCCTGTGGGTGAAGCAATTGAGCTGCAAGGTATTTCTGTAAGCCAAGCAACTCTAGAGGACTTAATGTCATATCTACCAGGGGAGGATAAAGCTCTGCAGACATACAGCATAATTTCTCTAGAAGATGGGATCTGGCTGAACAGAAAAACAGGCATGTTTTTGAGAAGCCACATGCAGCAGACACGGGTCACTTCACTTCTGTCCGCTAGTGAAGCAGCAGAGGAAGATGGCGGAAGAGCTCAAAAGCCATCTGGGCTTGAGGGTGGTGCTGAGGAAGTGGGGCTCAAGGTTTCAGAGACACGTCAAAGCAGCACTGCAGGTGAAGAAAAGGCCGGAGACAGCAGGCAGTCCCTCTTACGAGAAGAAGGCCACCGTGTTAGTCTGCAGTCCTCAGGCCAGGCTCAAGAATCCCACCATGGCAGCCAGCAAGCCTCGGGCCATGAACTTCATGATGACAACCAGACCCCTCAGAGTCCAGAACAGGCAGAGGGGGAAGCACTTCAGGACACAGACGATATCGAGCAACTGCTAAGCCGGCGCTTAAGTGAGGCAACCTTGCAGAGCGTAGCAGCTGCAGAAGGAGACGATAAATCTCAGCGAACATACAGCACTATTTCCTTAGAGGAAGGCTCTTGGGTCAACAAAAGAACAGGCAGGCAGGTGTTATCTCAGTGCCTGCAGACTGACGAGTCTTCCTTTCCGAAGCCTGAAGAAGACACAGAGTGATGAAGGCTGTCCACCTGAAGAAGACTGGAGTGGAATTCCTGAGCTGAAAGGACGTGAAAACTCAGAGGAATAGCATGGAGCAGAGAAGAAGGGCTTTAGGATAGAATGCTCAATGCGGCCAAAGGCCCAGGCTACCCAGTTACTTAGGAGCCGTTTGTGGAATTGTAGAAACCTGATAGGTAGGGCTACCTATACCTCACAAAGATGTGACCCTGAAGAGTTGCCATGTTAAAAAGAAGGCGGTGTAGCTAAAGTGGGCAGAGTGAAGTTCTGGGGGACTCAGTGGGCCTCTTTCATCAGGAGTAAGCAAAATTAAAAACAAAAACAGGGAAATGAGTGTGTGTCCTTGCTTCTTTACATATAGGCAAAATGGTTGCCCTTTTCGAGTGGGTGAGAAAGATCACTGCACCCAGCAATGTAAGCGTCGCTTCTTGCTGGTATTTGGTTCATTTCCTGTGTGTCCTTGGAGCTGCAGAGGTGGCCATAAGTAGGCACGGGGTTTCAGATATAGAAGACGAGAGCATAATGCTGAAGAGTTTCCTGCTGGTTCCACAACTGGGACTGACTCTGGTTCCCCCACCCTTTCCCTAGAAGGGTTCCTAAAGGGCAGCACACGAAGGGAGGAAGATGTTTGGGTGCCACCGCTAACATGGGGAGAAGAACCCCGATAGCCTTGACAGTTGTTGCTATTTCTTGGGAATTTCAGCCAGTGTAGGAAATATCTTTCAAGGACATGGAGAGGATATGAGAGCTGATGAGGCCTGAGCAAGGTGGCAGGTTTTGTGCAAGAGGGCAGAGCAAATGGAACCCATTTCAGTGAAAGGTTATTTAGCTGAGATGTACCAGCTTTTAAATTATTGGCAATGTGTAGCGTACAATGTACCTTAAATGTTTCCTAAACATGATGTTGGAAAAAGAAAAAAGAAAAAAAATCAGCTGACATAAGACTTTGTCTGGATTAAGGATGGATGGGACAAAATCTTTCACAAGGGAGGAAATGCAGCGGAAGTGCCTTGAAATCAATTGGACAGGGCAATTGTCCTCTCCGACCCGCTTCTAATCGGGCGCCCTGGTATACGGAAGATCTCAGGGAGTTGAAGCGGAAAGGACGACGACTGGAGTGCCGATGGCGGAAAACTCGACTTATATCCGATAAGACACGACATAGAGAACATCTTCGTTCCTATGGGGTGGCAATACGTGCAGCGAAGAAAGCTTACTTCTCTGCACGCATTGCGTCTGCGAATTCGCGTCCAGCAGAACTGTTCAGGGTGGTGAGGGGTCTAACTCGGGCACCCTCCCCCCTGAACCCGATGTTAGAGCCTTCAGTAGTTCGCTGTGATGCCTTTAACAATCATTTCACAGATAAAATCTCTCGGATAAGAGCCGACTTAGATGCTGTCGTTATAGCAGAGGCTGACAATGGAGTGTCCAGCAACTCCGCGAGTAGAATTACACTGGATCAGTTTCAGTTGGTGAGTACCGAGGACGTGGACAAGCTGCTTGGTCGAGTGAGGAGGACGACTTGCCCTCTCGATCCCTGTCCTTCTTGGCTGGTCGCCCAGGGAGGAGATGCAGTTAGATCACAATTACAATATATTATTAATGCATCTCTCAGGGAGGGGAGTTTTCCATCATGTTTAAAAGAAGCGGTAGTACGGCCACTTCTAAAAAAGCCCTCCCTGGATCCCCTGGACTTTAATAACTATAGGCCAGTATCAAATCTTCCATTTTTGGGCAAGGTGATCAAGAGGGCGGTTGCCTTCCAACTGCAAGCAGTTTTGGATGATACAGATTTTCTAGACCCATTTCAAACTGGCTTCAGAGCAGGATATGGAGTTGAGACCGCTATGGTCGCCTTAGTGGATGATCTACACTTAAGTATTGACAGGGGGAGTGTGTCCCTGTTGGTACTCCTGGACCTCTCAGCGGCTTTCGATACCATCGACCATGGTATCCTTCTGGAACACCTGAGGGAATTGGGACTCGGGGGCACTGTGCTTCAGTGGTTCCGGTCCTACCTCTCGGGCAGGTTCCAGATGGTGATGCTTGGGGATAGTTGCTCTTCAAAGAAGGAGCAGCTATGTGGTGTACCACAAGGTGCCATCCTATCCCCAATGCTGTTTAATATATACATGAAACCGCTGGGAGAGATCATCCGGAGGCATGGGGCGGGGTGCTATCAATACGCTGATGACACCCAAATATATTTCTCTATGCCTTCGACAACAGCATCAGCTAAGGATAGTGTGTCTCCTCTGAATGAATGCTTGGAGGCGGTAATGGGCTGGATGAGGAAAAACAAACTGAAGCTGAATCCAGACAAGACGGAGGTGCTTACTGTCAAGGGCCACAACCTGGGGTTGGAGGTGTGTCAACCAGTTCTGGATGGGGTTACACTCCCCCTGAAAGACTGTGTTCGCAGCTTGGGGGTGCTCCTGGATCCGTCGCTCCAAATGACAGCTCAGATAGATGCGACTGCCAGGAGTGCCTACTATCAGCTTCGGCTGATACGCCAGCTGCGCCCCTTCCTAGAGTTGGAAGACCTAAAATCAGTAGTGCACGCACTGGTAACTTCGAGGCTCGACTTCTGCAATGCGCTGTACATAGGGCTACCTCTGTGCCTAGTCCGGAAACTTCAATTAGTTCAAAATATGGCAGCCAGGTTGGTCACCGGTACATCTAGGGGTGACCACATTACACCAGTTTTAAAATCTCTTCACTGGCTGCCAATCAGTTTCCGGGCGAAGTACAAAGTGTTGGTTATTACCTTTAAAGCCCTACATGGTTTGGGTCCAGGTTACCTACGAGATCGCCTTCTCCCATACAATCCGCCCCGCACGCTCAGGTCCTCTGGGAAGAATTTATTACAGTCAACAAGAACTAGACTGACAACCGTTACCCAGAGGACCTTCTCTTCTGCCGCTCCCAGATTGTGGAATGACCTGCCGGGAGAGATTCGCCAACTTACTAGTCTTCAGGAATTTAAAAGATCTATAAAGACTGATCTCTTCCGGCAGGCCTACACAGATGAATTTTAAAGTGTTTTATTGGTGTTTTATTGGTGTTTTAATGATGTACTGGTTTTATCTGCTTTTAATCAGTTTTTGTATTTTGTGTTTGGTGTTGTTCCCCGCCTCGATCCGTTGGGAGAGGCGGGTGATAAATAAATATATTATTATTATTATTATTATTATTATTATTATTATTAATTGTAGAAAAGGTTCTCAAATGCCTTCCCCACCCCGAGAGAAGGTGGAAAGCCTCATCCTCCTTTGTCATTCCTTGCCTAAAATACTTCCTTGTACTCAACCACCCATTTGTAAGGGCAAAATTCGGTCTAAGTGGACACCCAGTGCCCATGTCTTTGCCTGCCATTTGGTTAAACAGAACCCAAAGATGCTCATTATCTTATGCCTGTCAAACAAAAGCCCCCTCAAAAACAAAAGAACAACAACTGAAAAATAAAACCAGCAATAAAATGTGCCACAAGAGATTGCTGACAAGGGCTATTGCAGAGTCTACCAAGTTATGAGGGCCAGTCCATATATTGCATGTTCAGCGGTTGATGACTGTAACATCATGGCGACTTCCCCACAAGAAGGAAACACCTCCAGCCCAACACTTTCCAATGGAGTTAATTTGCTCATTCAGACACGAGGTCTGATCTGTGCCTGTAGTAGCAGAATGGAGAGCATTCAGAAGTGCTGTCCCCAAACTGTAATCTGAAACAGCACAGCCCACCACCACCTCCCACTGCATGCGTAGTCCCAGCCCGAGTCACCCTAAGTCTCTTTCTGATGTTCTGTGACGGGGGTTGGGATTGTGCCTGACCAACCTGGAAGAGATGCTCTCTGGCTATGTCTATTCATCCTGTTAGTTATAAAGAACCTCCAATACGCCACAGAATCTCCATCACAAGGGAGAATGTATGAACATAAGAGGAGCCGTGCTGGATCAGACCAAGGGTCCATCTGCTCCGGTGTCCTGTTCACAAAGTGACCGACCAGCTGTCTGTGGGAAACTCACAAGCAGGACATGACCACAACAGGCACTGAGCTATGGCCACTGTTGCAAAAAGAGGGAAGGACTGGATGGACCTTTCATCTGATCCAGCAGGCTGGTCTTATGTTCGCAGGGGTGCCTTGAAATGGGCTTTGTGTTTACATTAATGCAATGGGGAGGGAAGAGGGGAGAGCGCCCTACATAGGAATGGAGCTGCAGGCATGGGCTTCAGCTTCTCTGGTTGGGCTGCATTCCAGATCAAAATTGCCTCCCCAAGCTGCCCCTCTTCACATGTGAGGAAAAAAGAGGACACTGGCCCACATATATTTTCTCCTTTGGGGAAAGGAGCCCCGGGGGTGACACACGCTGTAGTTTACCCAGCACTGCTGCTATGATATTTACAGCCCAATCCCCACAGCTGTATCAAAGGGGGGAAGGAGGGGGAACTGCCGAGGGGCCTCCACTGAGTAGGACATGCACAGAATTGCATTGCTAAGACCGTAGAGTCCAATCCCACCATTCAAGAGCAACTGTTTTATTGCTGCCTCTTTGGTTTTTTGTTTTTAATATAGAGGAAGGACGTAACATTTGCAGACAGACTTGAAAATTACCCAGGGCAGAAATTCTTGCCTCTTTATTCCAGTGCTGAGTGGCTTTCAGAAAGAAGTCATTTTTCAGAGAGGCTTCACTGCCCATGATGGTCAGGTGCATTTCTCTCGTCCTGCTGTGTTGCCTCTTAGTAAAGAGGGTTTGCAGGGTTTTAAAACAATAGTGGGGGTGAAATAACCCCTCTGTAACACACAGGCACACTCCACCACTCACCTTTCAAGGCTGAACAGGCTGAGAGATGCCCTGGGTATTGTTTACACACAAGTAACTACCACAACCATGACAGATGTCCTGTATCTGGATATATGGAAATTAGGGTGACCAGATAAAATCCAGGTCAGGGCTCATGTCACTTTAACAGTTGTAGAGCAAAGGGAATTTCAGCCAGTGTCATTTGTATGCAATTAGTTCCTGGTGAAATTCCCTCTTCATCACAACAGTTAAAGGTGCAGGCACTATACTAGAGTGACCATATACAAAAGAAGGCAGGGCCCCTGCAACTTTAACTGTGGTGATGAAGAGGGAATTTCACCAGGAACTAATTGCATACAAACGACACTGGCTGAAATTCCCTTTTCTCTACAACTGTTAAAGTTACAGGAGCCCTGCCCTGGATTTTATCTGGTCAGCATAATGGAAATCCAGAACAGCAACTTTTTTAGGGGCAATAGGCAGACCTACCTCCACCCCTATCCCTACCCCACCCCAGGACTTAATCATTTAGGCTGCCTCTACAAGAGAGGTTTAAAGCTCTTTTAAGGCGCTTAAAAAAATTTACCTCTACAAGAACGGAGTGCAAATCGGGCGTAGAGGCGCGTTATCTCTCCGATTATGCGCATTATCGAATGCGCGTTAAACAGCGAGTTTTATTTTGCTCCGTCCATTAAAGCGCATTTTGACTATGTGAACAAGCGCTTATGCGCATTCACTACTTGTAAAGCGCATTTTGGTCATCCATTAATGCGCTTCGCCGCCTGTCGCCGCCTCTCGTGCAGAGGGATTAGGCGTAAATGCGCTTCTGCGATTATGCGCATAATCGCCTAACCAGGCGCAAAAGCGAATCCTTGTAGAGGGGACCATAGTACCATTAGACGGAGAAGTCAGCTCAGGGTGAGATCATCTAAGGAAGAGCTCTTAATCAACTCCGGGTTTCTTACTCAAGTATTTTATTTGGGGTCTCTAAGACTTTAAAAGCCAAAGGAATAAAATAAATGGCACTTCCTGACTAGACTTACATAGCTATAAGTTTAAAACAAGTTCAGCACTTCCTATGCAGGCAGCATCCTTTGCATGGGACTCCTTGACGGGGAGCACCTGAGGTTCCCAGATCAAATGAAGGTGGGAACAGGTACCCAAAACCAGTAAAAGGGCACGTGGGTGTGTCAGTCCCACAGAGAAAAGCACTGCCCGGCCCAGGAATCAGGGAAGGAGAGGTGTAAATTAAGAAGTGTTTCCACCTGGGTCACTGTGAAATGGGGAGGGAAACGACATCTTGCGAAAGCATGTAAAAACTTGGGATCTGTGTGAATTGCCGGCTTTGCTCTAATGGATGAAAGCATTTCTGGCAGACACGAGCCCCTTTCAAGCCAGAGGTTTGGGGCTTTGCTTTGGTTTCACCTTCAAAGCCCATTTTCCCAAAAGAGGGATGAATGGACACAGCACAAACGCACACACCTGTGTGCTCCCTCTCTCTCTCTCTCTCTCACACACACACACACACACTCACCCACACCATGAAACTGCCTCTGCCTCTCTCCAGACTTCAGAGTTCAGAAGCTTCTCCCCGGTGTTTAAGCCCAGTGTCTCTTGGCCTTTTGTTACTGCTTGCTTGGCCCATCCTCCATGGCAACTCACGGTATGAACTTCTTCTCCCCCCCTGCTTCCAAGATTCCACTCAAATACTGAAAACGGACCTCCTCCCTTTTCCTTTCTGTAGGCCAGCGTAAAAGCAGGTCCTCCAGCCTGTCCTTGTGTGCCTGGCCTCACAGAACATTTGCCCTCCTCCCCCCCATCCTTTCCTGACTGTCACCTTTCTTAGAAGCATAGAATCGTATAGCTGGAAGGGGCCTCTAAGGCCATCGAGTCCAACCCCCCCTGCTCAAGGCAGGAATCCACCTCAAAGCATCCCTGACAGAGGGCTGTCTAGCATTTCTGCTGCAAGTTTCTGATCCATGCTGCTGAGGTACCTCCTCCCCACACCCTGATAATTGCTGTGGCTCCCTGCAATCTGCAAGCATGTGTCAAAACTAAATTGACACAGTTTTTGTATTATTGTCTGCTAAACAGAATCTACTAGAGTGATGCGGCAAAGCTGTGGTATAAACCAGATGCCGGATCTGTAAGCATCAACAATAACTATGTCCTTTTGTTCTCTATGAATTTGTCACATCGTTTTCATCCCCAGGGACTTCAGATTGGCAAATGTACACTGTTAGCCTGTCTCACAGCAGCAGTGCTGTGCCATGGGCATTCCTCACCTTCCACATCTGGTTCTTCTGAACCTCACAAAGGAGAGACGGGACATGCAACACAAGATCACTGCCACCTATTAAATACGAACTGCCTCTCACTGTACTGCTCCTTTATCCCTTTGGGAATTCATATCTTAGGCCCTAAGTTGGTGTGCGAGATGTGTTGGAGTGCAAATCCCAATAGCTTTGGCTATTGGGCGGCATAGAAATACAGTAAATAAATAAGTAAATAAATAAAAATCCCCAGTTCCTCATCCACTGTTAAGGGCCCATGGACCCATGGAATTACACATGCATTTTTTTTTTTGTTAAACAATGACAACAATACCCTGAAGCACCGACACTAATTTTTCTCCTGCCTTGGCTTCCCTATTTTTAAAAGAGACACATACAATTCTACATGTGTGCACTTTCTACATTTGATAGGGTTTGCATGTATTTCATACCTCAGCTGAGGTGTGGGGCCAGGAGAAAGGGGGGTGGCCTTCTGGGGAGCCCCAGGGTGCCAGATTGGGACCCTAGGAGAGCCAGAATTTTGGACACAGAGAATTAAATCCCTATCAATTTCTGCATGGCTGGTCAGTTTTTATCCTGGTTGTGTTTTTATGCTGTATTTTAAATGATGTTTTTACATTGTTGTTGTTTTATATTTTGAATGGTTTTTATGGCCTTAATTTTTGTAAACTGCCCAGAGAGCTTCGGCTATTGGACAGTATAGAAAGCAGTAAATAAATAAATAAAGGCTTCGTTCATCGGGGAGTGAGGGGGAGAAGGAGCCAAGGAGGGGGGGGGAGTGATTGTTACTCCGGTTGCCATTCCTGTATTGCTGTCATCCTACAGCAATGGAGGGGGCGGGGAAGTGCTGTAAAATCTGAGCAAAGAAAAAATAAGGGCAGAAATAAGGGAATAAAATGAAATGATTTTGTACTGGTAGGTCTTTGTCGCAATGCCAGCCAAAAAGAGATGGAGCTTTCCAGTAGGATCACATCTTTGTGCATGAGGCCCCCGACAGGTCTCCCAACACTGAATGCAGCCCTCAGACCATAAACGGTTGTCCACCCCTGCTAAAGGTGGTAGATGGAGAATCTCCCTCCCTCCCCCGAGCTGCAGTCCTTCTGGGAAAACTAACCCAGGAGTAGGGTGAACCATATGGAAAGGAGGACAGGGCACCTGTATCTTTAACAGCTGTATTGAAAAGGGAATTTCAGTAGGTGTCATTTGTATGCATGCAGCACCTGCTGAAATTCCCTCTTCATCACAACAGTTAAAGCTGCAGGAGCCCTGCCCTATTTTATGTCTGGTCACTCTAGTATAGCTTTTGCAACTTTAACTGTTGTGATGAAGAGGGAATTTCACCAGGTGCTGCATACATACAAATGACATCTGCTGAAATTCCCTTTTCAATACAACAGTTAAAGATATAGGAGTCCAGTCCTCCTTTCCATAGGGTCACCCTATTTTTCTCCCAGAAAGTTGAGGCCAAAGACTTCACCAGCCAGGAAAACCAGTATCTTGGCCTGTTATTTGTTTGGCCTGCTCTTCCCATCCCTATCTAGTATAGCTTCTGCAGCTTTAACTGTTGTGATGAAGAGGGAATTTCACCAAGTGCTGCATGCCGACAAACGACACCGGCTGAAATTCCCTTTTCAATACAACTGTTAAAGACGCAGGAGCCCTGTCCGCCTTTCGTCACCCCACCCAGGAGCATATGCTGGTGGTTGGCCAGGCCAAAGCCAAAAGTGTCCACACACACGCACCCCCCCCCCACTTTGAGCAGCATGCATGGGGAGATTTGCAGGGAAGAGGGGTTTCCTGTGATCTCCAACGCATGCACCCCCCAAACCTGTAAGCTGCTTAGTTCCCAGAGGGAGGAACGGGGGCTCTACAGTCACGATGCTCAGCAGAATGACAGCATGGGGAAGGAGACCTCTCCTCCTTGCAGTCTCTCCCCCCACGCCCTCCCCCCCCAATGCTCAGCAGCACAGGACAAGCGGGGAGATCATGGGAGGGGGCACAGAGGGCCTGCTCCCCACAGTCTTCTCCATTGCCCTGCAGTGCTTAGCTAGGCCTGTGAAGAAGCGTTGGCCGGACAGAATGGGCACAGAATCGTTTGTCCCCTGCTGTTCTGAATGGGAAAGAAACTGGGCCCAGATCCCACCTGAAACGTCGTGTGTGTGTGTGTGTGTGTGCCCCACTGAAATAAGAGGGAAAGACAACTGGCTTGACAAAATAAAAGAGAGGCCGCTTCTCCAGATGTAGGGAGGACACCGCAGAAAGGCTAGCCACAGGAGCGGAAGAAGGAGAGGCCACAAGGCCGGAGAGCAGGGGAGTGGCTGGGAGCATGGTGGATGGGGCCCAGGCCCGCTGCCTCGCCTCCTCATTCTCCGCAAGTGGTGCCTGTGACGGCGGATCCCTTTCATTCCCCAAATGAAGATGGATGGAGGTCTGCCGCATTAGCTCTTTCCCCTTAGTTACCCTCCGGCGTGAGGAGCCGGTGGCACCTCCCTGACAACTCAGCTATCGGTATCGGTCACAACAGCTGAGCTGGATGGAGGTGAAGCATCATTTAAAGCCGACACTGTCATAAAGGCTGACCTTGAGCGGCTTGTGAAGAAAACGAATTAGCTTATGGACGTAGCCAAGTGGAAAGCTGGAGCTATCATTTCCTAAAGATGTTCAAGGTAAAATGCTCCGGGGACAATCTTTTGTCAGTTACCGGGGGTTGATTAACTGTCTTCATTTAGCCATGATTAATAGTTTTCAAATCCCAGAGGGGGCTCCAAGTTTCTCTTTCATGCCCTATTCTTGGAATCGCCTTGGTGGACTCCAGTTCCAAAGACTACCAGAAGGCAGACAGCGGGAGGGAGGCAAGCAAGGACCTCCCAGCGATGTTCTGCAGCGAGACCTTCAGCTCAAAGCAGAGCCGAGCCGGGACTGCTGCTAAGGGCCTGGATGGGAGACGGCTGCCAGAGGTAGAGCTGGTTGCTCCTGCGTCTCCAAAGCCATTTAAATGCAGGTGTTTGAGTTGCCATGGCAACAGGATCATGAGTTTCACTTTTAAAACAAAAGAAATAATTTGCTTCGCTTGTCATTCCCCATGTGGGCACCTGCCTCAGGTAAAATCTGCAGTTGTCAAAGCATCATTATGTGTGTGTGTGTGTGTGTGTGTGTGTGTGTGTGTGTGTAATGTTCACTAAAACAACACTTTTTATAGCATAAATTGCTTGTTCCACAATTGTCCTGTGCAAAAGCCTCTAGGGAGGTTGTGCTTTACTGGGGCACGCAAAGGGGTGACGCTCCAACTCCACAACGATCAAAAGCCTGGTTACTGTTGCCGTGAGAGCAAAAGCGGCCAAAGAGCAATTAAACGCCAATACATTTGTTCAGAAGTGAACTAGACGAGCCAATCTGAAGGTCTGATAGCTCCAAGCCTGGCGGCTCTTGTACCAGTGTGCAAAAAGGGATTGGTGGTGGCTCTGCTCCTTGCCTGTCCCCACAGGGGATATGGGGATGCTGCCGCTGCTCATGTTGTCCCTGACTGGCTCACCCCACCCCCCACCCCCGGGCACTGGCAGGTTGCTACAATTGGCCAGATGCCTTCTTTTTTTTAAAAAAAATGGTGGCTTTGTAGTCTTGCCTCTGCACTGGAAGAGGAGGCAGGTGATCGGAGGTTTGCGTGTTAATGTAGAGGGTCAGGGTGCTGAAGGGGAAACATGAGGAGAAAATGGATTTTATTTCTTTTGATGGGGGTGAAAAATAGAAGAGAAAGTCAAATGGGAAACCTTTTTTTTTTTAAGAAGGACAATCCCTGCCCAGGGTGTGGGAGAAGCTGTCTGGCTGAACTCTTGAGATGGGCCGTTAAGCATGTATTTTGCACGCAAAAGGTCTCACGTTAGGGATGTGGGAAACTGCCTTATCCTGAGTCAGACCCATGGCCCATCTAGCCCAGTATTGTCAATACTGATTGTCAGCATGGGCTCTCCAGGGTCTTTTCCGGCCCTACCTGGAGCTGCCAGGAACTGAGAGTGGGACTTTCCGCCTGCAAATCATACACTCTACCACTGAGGCACAGCAGCTCCAGGAAAGGCTGGGAAAGATCACTCTCTGAGACCCTGTCAGTCACAGGGTAGACAATCATGAGCTAGATGGATCCAGAGTCAGACTTAGCAGAAGGCGGCTTCCTACCTTCCTATACAGTGACACACGACTCAAATCACCCCCAGAAATCTGTGTCCGAAGTGGAATTTGGATCCATAGCTATTTGCTGGGTGGATATGGGGTGGGTGGGTGGGTGGGTGTGTGAGAGAGAGAGAGGCTCAATTCGGACGACACGATAGTCAATGGTGGGTTGACTAACCCTAACCCTAACCCTAGGGGGCACTCCCCACACAACATGGTAATAAATAATCAACTGTGGTGTGGATGAGGATCAGCGCTGAGTTGACTATGGCAGCATTCGGATGACACAATAGTCAAAACAACTGACGATTGTTTCCCCCACACCAGTTGTTTATTGTGTCATCCGAATTGAGCCAGAGCGTCTGGTGAATAATAATAATAATAATAATAATAATAATAATAATAATAATAATAATCAGCACAAACAAAACACTATACAGGAAGTACAACCTGGGCTCAGAGAAGTATGTGAAGGTACTGGCAAGAAGCAGGCAGCGAATGCAGCCAAAGTCCTTGAGGCTGAAAGACACCAAGAATGGGTGAGTGGGTGGTCTGAATGTCCTGGGAAATGAAGAGGGGCAGGCTAGCAATGTAACTGCAGCTTGGAGCAGAGATGGGCAGAGAAGGACTGTGTTTCTTACCTTACAGCTCTCAAACTCATCTCTGCCACAGTTCCATGGCATCTGTTTGTGCTTCGTATTTCTAATCCTGGACCACAAAAACACACTTCCTCACACTATGCCAATTACTTAGGAAGCTGCCTTAGGGCCAGTGAGACTTCGGCTATTGGGCCGGTATATAAATGTAAATAATAATAATAATAATAATAATAATAATAATATGGCTCAGTTCGTATGTTTGTCAATGCAGTGTGAAAACTCCCCTCAACGGTTGGGTTTCTAGGGGGCACCACCCACACAACACATTCCAACTCCACCATTGTGTGACTGTGGGCTACTGTAGAGTTGAGTAAAATCTGTCGCAACATTTGATTGACAGTTCCTCTGCCCTCACTCCTCCCCCCAGTCCTCCTGATGGTATCCCATCAGCCATTGCTACAAAAAAACAAAAAAAACAATCCCGGCAGCTCTCCTAGAGCGGCTCTCACTCCTTTTGCCGCTTTTGCCAGGGAACTCTGTAGCCAGTGGGAAAAGTCAATTCAATGCAATGGGAAACTCCACAGAGCCGGCCACACAACACGCAATGCAACGGTTGTGCAAGAACTCTCCTCTGCGCAATGTGGATATTCTGTGTGGAGGGTTTCCCAAAAAATCTCCACCATTGCATGGAGTTTTCCCTGCCAGATAACACATTTCTCAACATCGGTGTAAAAACTCCACCATGGAGTTCTAAAAACACCGTTAACTAACGAGTTGTCCCAACTGAGCCTATTTGTCCATCTAGCCTACTCTGGCTGGCAGACATTCTTCAGGGGGGTTGGGGTAGAGAGCAGTCCCCTTCCCGTCACCTGCATGCAAATCAGATGCTCTGCTGCTGAGCGATGGTTCCTCTCCTGAGCTGTGCCTTCCACTAGAAACATTTCCCCTCTTTTTTCTTTTTAAAAAAATCAGCCTCAACAAGAGTTCTGTATTTTTCAAAAGCTGACACACCATATGGATCAGAGTTATTTCATTGTCCCAGTGAATTTTGTTTTAATAAGATGACTGTTTTGATCTTGCATTCTCTCTCTCTCTCTCTCTCTCTCTCTCTCTCGTGCTATTTCTCAATCTCTCTCTGCAATCTTTGAATTACACCCAGAGAATACAAAGAAGCCAGCAATCAGATCAACTCCCTACAAATGCTCTCTGGAATTCCTAAATTCTGAGCCATTAATCACTTGTCGAGGGCTAAAATGCTGCATCCCCCAGTTAAAAGTCATGGCATTTTATGCAGCACAGGGGATGTGATGGATGAAAACCTTGCCACTTTGATGCCCCAGTTAATAAAAAGCAGAACAGCGATGTACGCAAATGTTGAATAGCAAAACACCAGCACCTGCATCCCCTTTGTACCCTGGATCTAGAAGGCCATGTGCCAAATTGCAAACATGACCCTCAACGCTTGAACTTTCCAGTGTGTAGTAGAGGATTCCAATGAGGACAAGGCACAGGTTACTTTCTCTGGAGTGGTACAGTCAGTGCCTTATTCATGGCTCTCCCAGCCACAGGACACAGTCTTGCCATCAACAGCTGGCTTAGAGGATGGGACCCCAACAGAACCTCCATCTCACCAGCTCTAAAGAAGTCTGACACTACAAAAACCAGCGAGAGCCCTGTGCATCCAGCCGGCTTCTCCAGGAGGGGCAGAGCTGACCACACACGACAGGACTTGTCAGACCACAGCTTCAGTGGGCTTTAGCTCCCTGCTGAGACTATGAGCTCCATCACACCAGCGATTGAGTGCACTCTTGCCATGCCTAGTGTGCGGATTTGCAGCACGGTACTCACATGATGCCATGCCTGTCCTGCTGACACCCCACCTCTAACCCAGCCTTTCCTAGAACGCTAAAAGTCTGGATTATTTTCCACAAGTGCATTTAATGAGCCCTAAACCTCAGTGTAGTTTTAAAGGAACTGGGGGGATTGAATGGATTGCATCAGGTCCTGGCAGGGAAAAACGATCTCTCACAGGAACTAGCTCCTGGTCTCAATATAAAACCCAAACCTTGCATCCCAGGTTTGAAAGACTTTTTTAAAATCATACAACACCTGAATCTCTGCAGAGACAGGATTGTATACACTTAATGCCCCCAAAGAGCCAGGCTAAAGGGTCGTTCCATTTTTGCTCGGCAGAAAGGCGGTCTGGTTGAAGTGCTCAACTGACAGGACCTGACTGGAGGGAGAAAGGGAAGGGGAGGGGAGGAGTGGAGTGGAGTGAAAGAGCAAAGGAGCAAAAGAGCAACTATTCAGGTGAAAAGTATCATAAGCTTGACGCACTTCTGCCTCAGAGGTAAAAAACACGGAGGCAAACCAGGGGGGAAATTAGATGTGATGGAGCTCTACATCCTCTTGTTCTAGTCAGAAAGAGTTCCAACCAAAAGGACCCACTTGGAGTTGTCCAAGGTCCTACTTCCTGCCTGCCTTGATGTTGCTATTGGCTTTACCTGTGGGCCTCAAGGAGCTATAGTACAGGGCAGTAACTGACATAATATGTCTCTAGCACTGCCCCAGCCATTAATTTGCAACTCACTCCAGTTGGTGGACTTCTGGGTTCTACTAAAAAAATAAGGTAGATCTCCCAAGCCTGCAGTCTACTCAGCCCTGAGCTGCGGGATAGAAGCAGCCGTGCTTCAATCAGACTAATTCCAGGTACTTTTGGGCCATTCTTTGCATTAAAGCAACAAACAGAACACACACACGCACGCACACAACAACAAAACACCAGTAATAAAACAGAAGAGGCTGAGGGAAATCTGTTCCCTTCTCAGCCAACAATATGCAAGGCCAATGTTTTGCGAACGAGACCTATGGTGGTGTCCATATGCTGCGCTGCTTTTGAACATGGAATGAAGAGACAGAACCAAATATTCTAGAATTTAATTTCTGGAAAGTAAACAAGGAAGGCAGAAAAATATGAAGATCAGTCCAAATCACTGCATGGCTAAATCTCTCCCCAGCCATATAGGACGTCTGCACCAAACGTATAAAATGTAAACATTCAAAAACTTAAAAAATGAATTACAAATATCCCATCTCCCCCATTTCATGAAATATGGGCTTTTCTTTCCTTGCAAACACCTTGAGGTTTGTTTGAGTAAGCAACAGTTCAGACTACTGCAGAGAGTTATACTGCCAAATCGTTATTCTCATCATTATTAAGCTAGCAAGTTGGCAACGCAGACTAACCTGGAGTGCCAGAAATAATGAGGGTGCCAAACAGCTCCTGATGAATAATGCACAAGGCCCAATTTCCCCAGTTCCCAGCAGAAGCCTTCCAGTCCCCCCCCCATCCCACCCCCACCCCCAGGCAACAATGTGGAGTGACTACAAATCCGTATTGTTTGCCTTGCCAGTCTTATCTCTTTAGCGGGCTCATTTGTTTCCCAATAATCACTACTACTGTGCAGTTGGTTTGCATTCCAAAAGGAAACCCTGAAAACACTGTAACAGAATTCTGATTCACACAATAAGAGAAGCTGGTGACCACTGTCTGTCCCCTCCCCCTCCTGCCCCTCTGCCCCCCCCCCACTCACACCCGCCCCCGGCCCCCAAGGTAGTCGCTGCCCAATATTTATTACTTTACTAAAAGTACTTATAGATCACTTTTCAGTCTGCCAGAGCCCTCAAAGCGATGTACAATTTAGAACACTAAATACACTAAAATCACAGCCAATAAAACCAGAAACAAAACGTTCTTCAAAACAGGCCAAACCAATATTAAAATCCACCAGAGGATGTCAAGGTCCTATGAAACAAAACAGGTTTTTTTTTAATAGCCTGTCTAAAACTCAGCCTGAACTCCCTCCACAGTGGGGCCTGAAACCTCGCCCATGCCAAGCACGGTCGCTCATTAGCGCCCCCCATCCAAGGATGAACACAGAGCGCTGCAGCCCAGAGTCCGCACACTGTCAGAGCAGAGCAGGCTGCAGCAGCCCTACTCCGAGGAGAGGTGATGCAGCCGCCTCAACGGGGAGACCTTGAAGGCAGGAAAGTGGGAGGCACACAGGTCCGATCCATGGGGTGCAATCCAGCGGGGGGCTTCCGGCACAAGCCCCGTGGGAGTGCCCTCGTGCATCTTTCCCATCATTTCAACAATGTGATAGTGGATTGCAGCAAAGTTAATAAGTAGCAGGAGTTGCCGTTTGGATTTTCCACTCATGGGCTGGAGGAAGAGATCGGGCTGCATTGGGCTACATTTCCAAAGCGATCTGCAGAGTCGGACCACTGGTGCGCCTGGCCCAGTATTGCTGAAGGCGACTGGCGGTGGCTCCCTTGGATTTCAGGCGGAGGTTTTTCCAGCCCTCCCTGGAGTTGAACCTGGGACCTTCCGCTTGCAAAGCAGGGTCTCCCCCACTGAGCTACAGCCCCTCCCAAATTCCAGCAAGCATTTAACACATTTGGCCTTTCTTCTTCCACGTGCCTTAGGCTGGTGCTCTTTGTGAGTTTATTATTGGACTGCATTTGTCTTTAGCGATTTATTTCTGTGGTGAGCTGCCTTGAGTACACACCCTAGGGAAGAGAAATAGGGAGAAAAACTCTAAAGAGAGAGAGAGAGAGAGAGAGAGAGAGGCAGGGGGAGGGAGAGAGAGAGAGGTGCACACGTGTAGTTGACCTGGGCCTCCTCCACACGAGACGTTTAATGAGCCTTGAAGGCTCATTATAAATTTTACCTCCACACCAGCGGAGCGCAAAACGGGCGTACAGGCGCGTTATCTCCCCGATAATGCGCATTTTCGAATGTGCGTTAAATAGCGACTTTTATTTTTCTCCGGCCGTTAAAGCGCATTTTCGCCGTGTGAACAAGCGATTATGCGCATTAACGTCTTCTAAAGCGCTTTTTGGACATCAATTAATGCGCTTCGCCGCCTCTCGCCGCCTCCCGTGCAGAGGGATTAGGCGTAAATGCGCCTCCGCGATAATGCGCATAATCCCCGAACCGGGCGCAAAAGCGCATCCTTGTGGAGGGGGCCCTGGTGCCCAGGCACCACCTAATAGCTTCGAGGCCTGCAGGCCTCAGCTCCCCGGGTGGACCGTGGGGTGGGGTTGATGGAAGCAATGCGATTGCCGTGGAGATGGGAACACTGCAGTTCGCTCGCACTCCTGGCTTTTGCTGGAACGCAGCGGCTGTTGCAAGCTGTGAGGGCGGAGTCACGCAGATCATCATGATGGACAAGCCAGGAAAGAAGGACTTGCGTAACAGTAGCAAAACGCCACCGGGTAGGAGAGGAGAGGGTCGGGGGCATGCCACCGTAGAAATTCCCCTGGGCTAAGCTTGGCACGGAGAGGAGGGGGCATTCTGAAAAGCACAGCTCAGCCTTTCCCAAGCTGGGGATCCTCCAAACGTGTTGCAACTCCCAGCATTCCCAGCCAGCAGGGTCAGAGGAGGTTGCAGGGCACTGCAGCGCCTTCTTGGGCAGCCTTCCCCAACCAGGTGCCCTCCAGATGTTTTGAACTCTAACTCTCATCTGCTACAGCCAACATGGCCATCAAGGATCAGAACGCTGAAGTTGTAGTCCAAAACAACTGGAGGGCACCAGGTTGGGAGGAGAGGCGGGGGCTCACAGCCAGTATTTTCCTATCAGTGCAGCTTTCTATTGTGTATTTTTAAAATTATATTTTTACACCACCTGGTATCTGCAAGTATAAGGGGTGGTTTTAAAATGTTTTAGTAAATAACTATGCGCAACTAAACTAGGGCCCTTCCCTTTTCAGTCTTGGTGTGTGGTAGTGAGCAAGCAGGGGTAGCAAGAGGAGTCTCTGTGGGTGTCCCACTGTGCCACTCTTGGACACCAGAAGAAGACAGGGTGCCTATGCCACTGTGATCCTATCTACACATGCAGGATCAAACACTTTGAAAATGCTTTGAGAACTGTACAGGGAGTGGGTCCTGGGCCCCACCAGTTCTCAAAACCGTTTTAAAGCAGCAGTGTAGATAAGCTCTGTGAGAGGCCTTGGCCAGAGCAAGAGGACAAAGTGAATAGGCATCTTGCAAGTAGTCTTCCAGGTGGCATTACTTTTAGGAGAATGGTCCTAAGAAAGTACTTCTTCACACAATGCATAATGAACTCATGGAACTCACTGCTACAAGATACCACTGGATTAGACGGCTTTGGGACAAATGAGTGGAGGATAGGTCTACCTTATATGATAACTAAATGTATTCTCCAGGTTCAGAAGCAGTCTGCCACTGACCACCAGCTGCTGAGGAGTAGCAGCAGGACAAGACTCCTGCCATCGTGCCCTGCTTGTAGGCTTCCTGGTATCACCTCACTGGCCATTTCTGAAACAGGACTAGATGGTCTCGATGCTCCAATAGAGGTTGTCTCCTGTTTGCTTGGTCACAAGGAGAAGCTGTTACCTTTAGTAGCACAGAAAGGGGTCAAAGTCAATGCCTGCAGGTCACCTTTGAAGGCGGTTACATGAGCATTGCCTATCATCTTCAGCATTTTATTATGTGGTCACAGACCTATTAGAAACAATAGCATATGGCCTTTTCTGTGGTAGTATTGACATGGGAGAAAGCCCGGACGGAGCCTTGGACTGAGTGCTGGGGCTTGCTTGCTTGAAGCCTGGCATATTTAGTTTGTTTGATGAATGAAAGAAAGTCCTTTATGACTGTATATTCAATCAATGTTTACCTTAAAAAAATCCCTGGGGGCACCACCTAATGAAATGTGCTGTGCACACCTATGTAGATGATAGACAGATAGATAGATAGATAGATAGATAGATAGATAGATGATAGATAGATAGATCATATAAGGATCAAAATGCACATGATCGTAGCCTACCCGTTTCTTCAAAACACTCATATGAAACGCAAGGGGGTTGAGGTGTGGTTTAAAACAGGGGCAGACGGAACCTAGATTGGGATGTACTGGCCAGTCTTCAGGAGATGAGCAGTAGATCTGCAAGAGGTTCCAGCTCCCAGTGCTTTAACTATCGTGACAACAAAAAGCCTTTTCCCACCTCTAAAAATAGGTTGCTGAACACAAGAAAGCTTGGTGGAAACAGGAGTAGATCTGGATGTGACAGTGTTCGTGCGTGAGCTCCGGTTCTGGGACTGGAAGGAAACTCCTGGGCTTAGCATGTGCTTGGAGGCCCCTTGGACTACGATTCCAGGTTCATCTTCTTGAGCCACTGTTTTGATCCCACTCCAGTTGATGAACTTCAAGTCTCTAGTGGGAACGAAGTAGGTCCCACAAGCCTGAAGTGCGCACAGCCCCAATTTGACACACAAAAGGAGCTTGCAAGTAATGAATTCTGCATTCCCCACTGCCAACCAATCTCAGCCCTCTGCACCCACTTTCCCCCAGCCAGATTCACTTCTGGTACTAAAGTACAGGTAAGGAAATTGTGGGGTCATGGGGGCAACAAACAGCCTCCCCCAACCTGGTGCCTTCCAGATTAGTCCCTGCATTTTTTATTTAGCTCTAAGCAGGAGTTTGTTTAAACTAGATTTGGCTACTCAGGAAAAGCTGGGTTGCATGAGACAAAATTCCAGGAATACAAGCTGTTGGGGCAGGATTGCAGTTTGAGATTGATAAACAAATGGTCAAGGAACACCTACTTTCTTTGAATGAGTTCAAATCTCCAGGGCCCGATGAACTGCATCCTAGAGTAATAAATGAGCTGGCAGAAGAACTTTCAGAACCGCTGTCCATTATCTTTGCGAAATCATGGAAGATGGGTGAAATGCCAGACGACTGGAGGAGGGCTAATGTTGTCACTATCTTCAAAAAGGGCAAAAAGGAGGAACCTGGGAACTACAGACCAGTCAGTCTGACATTCATCCCTGGGAAAATTTTGGAGCAGATTATAAAGATGTCAATCTGTAAGCACCTTGAAAACAATGCAGTGATTACTAAAAGCCAGACTAATCTGATCTCATTTTTTGATCGGGTAACCTCCCTTGTGGACTGTGGGAATGCTGTGGATATAGTATATCTTGACTTCAGCAAAGCTTTTAATAAAGTGACTCATGACATTCTGATTAACAAACTAGCTAAAAGTGGGCTAGATGGAACAACTATTAGGTGGATCCACAGTTGGCTACAGAATCGGACTCAAAGAGTGCTTATCAAAGGTAACTTTTCATGCTGGGGGGAGGTAACGAGTGGGGTACCGCAGGGCTCAGTACTGGACCCAGTGCTCTTCAACATTTTTATTAATGATTTGGACGAGGAGGTGCAGGGAATGCTTATCAAATTTGCAGACAACACAAAATTGGGTGGCATCGCTAATACCCTAGAAGACAGAAACAAACTTCAAAGTGATCTTGACAGACTGGAGTGCTGGGCTGAAAACAACAGAATGAAATTTGATAGTGATAAATGCCAAATTCTACACCTAGGAAAAAGAAACCAAATGCACAGTTACAAGATGGGGGATACTTGGCTAATCAATACAACAAGCGAGAAGGACCTTGGAATTGTTATAGATCACAAGCTCAATATGAGCTAACTGTGTGATGTGGCTGCAAAAAAAGCAAATGCTATTTTGGGCTGCATTAATATAAGTATAGCTTCCAAGTCGCGCGAGGTACTGGTTCCCCTCTATTCGGCACTGGTTAGGCCCCATCTTGAGTATTGCGTCCTGTTCTGGGCACCACACTTCAAGAAGGCTGCAGACAATCTGGAGGGGGTTCAGAGGAGGGCAACGAGGATGACCAGGGGTCTGGAAACAAAGCCCTATGAGAAGGGATTGAAAGAACAATGCATGTTTAGCCTGGAGAAGAGAAGATTGAGGGGAGACATGATAGCACTCTTCAAATACTTGACAGGTTGTCACATGGAGGAGGGCCAGGATCTCTTCTTGATCAACCCAGAATGCAGGACACGGAATAATGGGTTCAAGTTGCAGGAAGCCAGATTTTGGCTGGACATCAGGAAAAAATTCCTGACTGTTAGAGCAGTACGACAATGGATCCAATGACCTAGGGAGGTGGTGGGCTCTCCCACATTGGAGGCATTCAAGAGGCAGCTGGACAATCATCTGTCAGGCATGCTATAAGGTAGATTTCTGCATTGAGCAGGGGGTTGGACTTGATGGCCTTATAGGCCCCTTCCAAGTCTACTATTCTATGATTCTATGAGTGAATTTCCTCCCCAATTCTGCTACTTGGAAATTTGCTCTTTTTTGTTGGGTTACAGTTTAGGCTAAGTCCACTTGCTGTTGCCTGCATTAAAGGCTGCTACTTGATGGTCGTCCCCCCCCCCCCAATTTTCTGGAATCTTTTTTAAATCCCTTTCAATTGTTTGGGCATTTTAAACCTGCGTTTAAAGGGCTGCAAATGAATTCACCTCATGTAATAACAAGCTGTGTGTGAAAAAACAAACTAGGATTCAATAGGCTTGTTTGCATCCCCTGGAGGTGCTTCACGTGCAAAAGGCCATCGCCTTGTTGGGCCAAAATGTGCAACATCTGAAATCGTGACTCACGGAAGGTCACGACAGAAAAGGGGAACTGCTGGGCGTTTCTTAGGCTGACCATATGAAAAGGAGGACAGGGCTCCTGTAACTTTAACAGTTGTAGAGAAAAGGGAATTTCAGCCAGTGTCGTTTGTATGCAATTAGTTCCTGGTGAAATTCCCTCTTCATCACAACTGTTAAAGTTGCAGGCACTATACTAGAGTGACCATATACAAAAGAAGGCAGGGCCCCTGCAACTTTAACTGTTGCGATGAAGAGGGAATTTCACCAGGAACTAATTGCATACAAATGACACTGGCTGAAATTCCCTTTTCTCTACAACTGTTAAAGTTACAGGAGCCCTGTCCTCCTTTTCATATGGTCAGCCTACGTTTCTAGACTTGAAAGCAGGAGCTGCTGGCTCTGGTGAGTCCCTACTTCAGATGCTGAAACACGCAGGAAAGGAAACAGGACGTTTTTAGAAACCTATGCACACACACGGACACAGACACAGACATATATATTTGAAAGATGAGCTTAGATGCCCATTAACATCCATTAGCATCCATCAGAGTTAGGAGCCTGCTCCCAAAACATGCACATGATGCCCTGATCATCTACATCTCCTCACCCTCTTGTGACCTCAAGGGAAAACTCCTCCCCAGACCCAAAGTTTTAAAATTTTCCACTTAGAAAGGAGTTTGCAGGACATGGTTTTTGCTTACTAAGAATGCTTGCCAGGAGAAACCTCCCACCCCCACCCCGGCACGTGCCTTCCCCTGTTCCTTGCCCCGTCCTTCTTTCCCGTTCCCTTCGACACCTGAGGTGAGCTGCTTCAGGGGAGTTGCAAAGGAGCTTTTGTTTCCCTAACCCTTCCCTTGCCAGGGACACAGGTCCCAATTCAGATATGATTAGACAAATGTAGATGACGAAACACAGAGTTCCATCATACCAGCGATTTAGTGCACTCTTGCCACACCTGGTATGTGGATTTGCAGCACGGTACTCGCATGATGCCGTGCCTGTCCTGCTGACAGCCCGCCTCTTCCCCAGCCTTTCCTAGAACACTGAAAGTCTGGATTATTTTCCCTAAAAGCATTAAATGTGCCCTAAGCCTCTGTGTAGTTTTAAAGGAACAGGTCCTGGCAGGGAAAAGTGATCTCTCCCAGCAGCCAGCTCCAAGCCTCAATATAAACCCCAAAGCATTTTTTAAAAAAATTATACAGTGCCTGAATCTGTGTAGAGACAGGATTGTCCTCCCTCGATGCCCCCAAAGAGCCAGGCTAAAGGGCTGTTCCATTTTTGCCCAGCAGAAAGGCAGTCTGGTTGAAGTGCTCATCTGACAGGACCTGACTGGAGGGAGAAAGAGAAGGGGAGGGGTGGAGCAGAGCAGAGCAGAGCAGAGCAGAGCAGAGCAGAGCAGAGCAGAGCAGAGCAGAGCAGAGCAGAGCAGAGCAGAAGAGCGAAGGAGTGAAGGAGCAGCTATTCAGGTGAAAAGGATCATAAGCTTGAGGCGCTTTTGCCTCAGAGGTAAAAAAAAAAAACCCTGCAAGGCAAAGCAGGTGGTGGGGGTGTTAGGTGTGATGGAGGCTACAGTGATATTTCCCAACCACAGCGAAGAAAACACTTCCAGGCATGCTTTAAGGTGGATTCCTGCATTGAGCAGGGGGTTGGACTCGATGGCCTTAGAGGCCCCTTCCTACTCTACTATTCTATGATTCTAAAAGATATTTAGCTGGATCACTCAAGATGGAGAATTAAGGACACCGTCCATTGAAGCAACAGGACTCCAATTTGCAGCAACCCCTTAGCAAGTGGTTATTTGCTTTTGAATAGGTAATATTTGCACTCCAGTCTCTTTTTCTTTCTAATCCTGCATTTCCTCTCCTGCCTTTAGATCAGCCACCCTCGCAGTTGAGGGCCACCTGATTTCCATTCTGGTCTCTTATCTCCAACCCAATTAGCGTTCTTGCAGGTCTCTCCAGTTCCTATCTCCGGTCCCCTCTACAAGGATTCGCTTTTGTGCCCGGTTAGGCGATTATGCGCATAATCGCTGAAGCGCATTTACACCTAATCCCTCTGCATGAGAGGCGGCGAGAGGCGGCGAAGCGCATTAACGGATGACCAAAATGTGCTTTACAAGTAGTTAATGCGCATAAGCGCTTGTTCACATA
The DNA here is from genome assembly GCA_029215795.1 of Anniella stebbinsi. NCBI lineage: Eukaryota > Metazoa > Chordata > Lepidosauria > Squamata > Anniellidae > Anniella > Anniella stebbinsi. The sequence goes on from JARDYH010000001.1 coordinate 372,037,374, forward strand.
GTCAAAATGCGCTTTAACGGCCGGAGCAAAATAAAACTCGCGATTTAACACGCATTCGATAATGCGCATAATCGGAGAGATAACGCGCCTCTACGCCCGATTTGCGCTCCGTTCTTGTAGAGGTAAATTTTTTTAAGCGCCTTGAAAGAGCTTTAAACCTCTCTTGTAGAGGCAGCCTCCCTTCTGTCTGCGGATGAAGTACCGCACCCTCCTCCCCTCTCCTCCCAGATCCCTCGCCCCTCCCTCCAAATCTCGCTCCATCCTTTTCCCTCAGTCCACAACGCTCTCTTCAGAATTCACTAAATAGCGGCTGGTCCCATTTGCTGCTGATGAAGATACTTCTTTCATGCAGATGCTTTTGAAATAAATCACGTATTCGATTATTCTAACCTCTGGCTGACTGTCGATTGCTTTCCACCAATTACTGCCACAGGAGACTGCAATGTTTGGTTAAAGGTCCCAACACATGTCCACCTGGGACTGTGTGCATGACTAGACATGTGTAGGCGACGACACACAGTAATGTTTCCCAACCCCAGCGGGAAAGATACTGGGAGCCAAGTATCCTTTCCCCTATAGGAAGGGGAATGGTTTGGGGAGGGCCTCTCACCCCACACGAGTTCTCCATACACCCGAGGGGCTGATGAGGCTGCTTTAATTAACCCATCCATTCTCTCCTCATCCATCCATCCCTCTCTCTCACACACATGCATTACATGCTCACGTGTGTGTGTGTACACACACACATTTCTCCTCCCCACCCCGAATGTCAGGCAGCATTCCAAAAGCAGCCCAATTTCCAAAGTTCAGCAGAGCAGGATGCCCATTTCCTTTCAACTCTCTGCATCCCCCAACACACAGTCACTAATGGCCTCATGACTAAGTGCTCTGTGAAGAAGCCCTTTTACCTGTCCTGCATCTCCCACCACTCCGTTTCATGGGATAAATACCCCGTTGGATTCTAGTATTATGGGACAGGGAGAGAAATGTCTCCCTATTCACATTCTCCACACCAGGCATATTTGTGTACACCTCTATCAGGTCTCCCCTGAGCCTCCTTTTTTTCCAAGCCATCCCAGACGCTGTAACCTTCCCCTCTCTCCAATATCCTTCTTGAGATGCAGTGACCAGGACTGCACACTGTGCAGTCACCATTTATGCTCCTTCACCTCTCAGCTGAAGACTCAGGTCCCCTCTACAAGAATTCGGTTTGGCGCTTGGTTGTCCGATTCTGCGCATCTTCTCACAATCGCGTTTACACCTATATCCTGTAAATGACATGCGGTGAAGCGCATAACCGGCAGTATGAAACGCGCTTTAAAGTGGCTGAAATGCGGAGAATCACTCGTTTACATGGTCAAAATGCGCTTTAACGGCCGCGGCAAATTAAAATTTAACGTGCATGCGAAGATGCGCATAATCAGAGAGAAAACGCGCCTCCTCAACCCCCGATTTGCGCTCCGTTCATGTGGAGGTAAAACTTTTAATGCGCCTTGAAAGAGCTTTAAATTGCTCTTGTAGAGGCACCCTCATGCTTGTGCGCTAGGTGAGAGGGACGGAAGCCATGCAAACACAGCGGCCACCATCACCTTCCCTGCCTCGCCCATGTGCCACTGTCAGGCAGCTCTGACGTCGTGAGCCAGTGCTGAAGCCATCCATGGGCACAGGTGGTTGGCGGCCGTTTCAATGCAAGTTGGCTGGTGCTGCTCCTTCCCCACATCCAGAGGGTAGAAACACCCCTCCCCCACAACATCCCGTGGCTGGAGAGGTGCTGCTGCCAGTCAGTATCGACAATACTGGACTAGATGGACCAATGGACTGGCTCAGTATAAGGCAGGTCCCTCTGTTCCCCACTCTTGCATAAGTAGATATACATATATAAAGGATGTCCATCAGATCCAGCCAGAGACCAAGTTGAACTGGGCCCCTTCGGACCATTTCTGGTGGTTCCTAAGGCGAAGTGGGCTTCCCTCCAAAGCAACTGGAATGGAACCTGGACTCGGGCGAGGCTTCCTTACCGATCTGGGTTTAGAGAGGCAGACATTATTCTGACTTTTCTTCAAGCAATGCCTTTGGGTTTCACTTCTCTAAATGTTGACTACAAGTAGGGAAAAGGGGGGGGGGGTTGCTTGAGCAACTGACAGGCCCACCTTCTAATTCTAGGGCATGTTTTACCAGAGGCTCCAATCATTTTGCTTGAAGGACTATTCTTCCAATGCCGCCATGCTTCAAGGTGAAAAAGCGTTCAACTAGCATCATAAATCCCTAGTCCCTGTGCCAATTCCTCGGCAAGTCAACTGGTTTCTTGCCTGGGGACACCTGTATGGTTAGTCCCACTGTCATAATAATTACCTCCCCCAAAGAAAATGAGGGGAGAGAAGGGGGGAGTGAAACATTTCCACACACTCATTTGTGTGTGTGTGGGGGGGGGAATCCCCATTCACATGAGCTGCTGCACCTAACCTTCTGAAATGTTAGTTTTCTTACTTAGGGACACCTCTAGGCTATCTGTCATTTTCAGATCTCCAGGGACCATAGGAGTATAAACATGTGCTCTTTGGGGGAACTCTAAAAATGTCAAGGCTGCTTTTCCATGGATGAATTATTCTGAAATTTGGCAGGCTTGATCTCCTCAGAAGGGGTAACTATCCCTGCAATTTTCCTCCAGTTCTGCCAAGAAACAAAAAAAGTTATCTGCAGCGCCCTCTCCCTTTTTTTTTTTTTAAATCAAAATATAAAGGCACGTAGCGCCAAAAAATCCTGCACATATTTTTCTGACATTTGGCAGGCATAATCTGTCCCTATATGCCTGCAAATATCTTCTAATTCTGACATAGAGAAAAATGTTATAGCCCATTCTTGATTGCACAAGATAATCAATCAGAGCCACAATGCCTCAGATTTCCAAATCTCCATTTGGGTTCGGTACCCAAGTCAAAGCAGGCAGCTCACACACCTGTATCTACCTGGGAAAGAGTGCGATGAAGCTACAGTTCCAAATTCCAGTTCAGGCACAGAATCGCTGGGGGTGATATGAGTCAAGAATCGCTGTGCCTCTGTCTTAGTTCCTGATCTGTAAAATGGCAATAAAAAATTGTGAGTTCTGAGGAAGGGATGAAAGATATTTCACAATGCTGAAGCACATTCCCATTTGAGCGGATGCTTGGCTGGCAGTCAGTCAAAGCTGCCCCCTGCTCTGCTGAATTTTTATTTATTTATTTGAAATGTTTCTAGATTGCCTTTAAAGGCAAAAGCCCACCCACAGCAGCTTGCATAACAATCTCCCCCCCACCCCAGTTTTTATGAAAATAAACTGCAAACATTAATAAAATCAGTAAATACCAGCAGTAATAACTAGCATCCAACTTGGACGGTATTCAAATTTAACACACAATTGCAGCTACAAGTCAACAACAGTCCCAGAGCATTGTCACACGGGGTAAAATCACGTTTCTTTACTGTCGCTTCTCCGTCCCCGCTTTTGTCCCTCATTACTTCCTCTTTCTGCCCAGAGGGGCAAGGAGAAGTAAACAAAGACCATGTGGCCCATTCAGAGGCCGTTTTTAACGCGGTGCTTTTCCTGCACACAGCAGGAGATTGCGGTACATTCCGTTTTAAGGGAAAAGTCAGGTTAAAAAGGGTCTATTTTGTGACGGAAAAATGAGCGGACAGAGCAGGAGGCGGATGGGAGGTGGACGTCGCTTTCTAAAGGATGTGTGCACATCCGTAAGTGGGCAGTAGTGAGCGTGCGATAAAATGCTCATCTGATGAACCCCCAAGAAAACACAATCAAGAAAAGGGCCAGGAAAACAGAGGGGACTTCAGAGCTTTCCTAAAAGCCTGCGATGATGGGTCCTGATAGGTCCCATATTATTCCAGCCCTCCATTTCCAGTGGCTTCTATACTGCTGGGGATTGTGAGATGTTGCACCAGAAACGGGCATGGAGCCACACCACATGGCTCTGTGCCCATCAGGGGAAGGGGTGGCAGCAATTTCGCCACCCCTGGGATGGCAGAGAGGAGGTTGGGGGTCTGTTTTTGCTTTTTTAACAAAATTCCTTTTGCCCTGGAGCGCAAGTGCACTCTCTCCTCCGGTTTGGGGGGGGGGGGGGAAGGCAGGCGTGATGGTGCGACGGCCCAGGAGGAAGCTGGATCCTCGCACTTTCTATTTGGAAAGGCTGGGATGATCCCGGAAGCTGGGAAGTCCGGGATTGTCCCCAGGCCCTCCCTCTACACCCTTAGGTGTAGAAAGGGCCAGTTCTTGGCATCTCCTGAAGTGAAAATGACCTGAAGGCTGGGAAAGACCTCGTGGGAAACACTCGGCGCTTTGCCACTGTGCCACTATGGGCCTCCTCCTGAAACAGAGCACCACTGTGGGTCTACTCTATCAGCCCTAGATCCTTGAGAGAACGCATCCTCTGCATGCCAAAGGTCTTGTGTTCGATCTGTTCAAAGGCTCAAGTTGCAGAGGGTTTGTGAGAGCTGAGAGGGGGCGATGCCAGCCTAAATGGACCCACACTTTGACTTGGTATTAGGCATCTTCCAACGTCCAAGAATTGCATCTCCTCTTGGCATACGCACACCCTTAAGGTGCACCTTGAAAATGTAAATCACTTTTGCCTTCTCAAAAGCTTGTGTTTTTCAAAGCAAGAGCAGAGCTGCTGCTGCCGATTCCTTGGGCTTAGCAAGTGAAGCAACTAGCACTTTGCAGGCTGCCCCTTGGATACCCAGGACACGAGGGGTTGTTGTTTTTCTGCGTTGAAAGTGGAGGCGCCTTTCACGTTTACAGTCTGCTGCCACAGTTGTGAGCCAAGTGCCAGGAGCGCTGGGACATGTTCCCACAGCACCTGGCTCAAAAAGGCTGTGGGGTGCTTGAAGGGGAGAGACCTCCCTCCCTCCCTCCCTCCTTTTCACCACTGGCCCCACAGCAAGAGAGATATGTGGGGGGGGGGAATGAGGGGGGAGATAGAGGCTGCCTCTACAAAAGGCATTTAAAGCTCTTTCAAGGCGCATTAAAAAAATTACCTCTACAAGAACGGAGCGCAAATCGGGCGTAGAGGCGCACTATCCCTCCGATTATGCGCATTATCGAATGCGCGTTAAACAGCAAGTTTTATTTTGCTCCGGCCGTTAAAGCGCATTTTGGCTATGTGAACAAGCGCATATGCGCATTAACTACTTGTAAAGCGCATTTTGGTCATCTGTTCATGCGCTTCACCGCCTCTCGCCACCTCTCGTGCAGAGGTATTAGGCGTAAATGTGCTTCCACGATTATGCGCATAATCGCCTAACCAGGCGCAAAAGCGAATCCTTGTAGAGGGGACCTCAGGTTCACTGGGATGGGTTGAGGAAGGATTCAGAAATGAAAAAATGGCATTCTATGCAAGGCTGAAAGGCTGTTATGTGGCCTTTGCCAGAACTAAAGGGTGTAAAGGTTAAGGTTGGTGCCTACTTTGGGCAACAACATGCCAATTTTACCCCAGGAAACCCAGGAGGAAAAGCGCAATTCAGGAGAAGACACAACACCAACAGGCTCCAGTGCGGAGCCCAGGCCAGCTGGACCAGCGGGAGAGAACTGAGGGGGTCGGGAGGAGACAAGCATTGCACCAAAACCTGTAGAATAGGCAAGGAATGGAGCCAGAGAACAGGAAGCACCCCCCCTTCCTTTTCAAGCCCCTTCAAACAGCCAAAAGTTGGACCAGGATTTGCACCATCCACTGGAATGTGGTTTATTATTATTATTATTATTATTATTATTATTATTATTCACTGCTGTGAGTCTGCCGTGTTGGTGTGTGTTTTCAGCCCTGAACATTCTGAGCACTGTAATTGGTAATAAAAATAACCACAACTCCAGAAAATGGGTTGTGTGGAGATTTATTTCTGGTCCTAAATGTTCTGAGATGCGTGTGCAGAGAATCCAAATAAGAAAGAAAAGGATCTCCATCTAGTGGAAACCCTGAAAACTTGCTTCCATTGCATCAGTTAGCTTGTTGCAAATAAACCGAGTTTTGCGATTTCTCCTTTGCTCTCACATTCCCTCCGGGGAACATTATTTTCTCCAAAGACATGAAAGATACAGCAAATGCACAGCATATTAAAACGAGGGAACCCATCACCCCCAGGCCTTTGGCCTCTTGAAATCAGTAGAGACTGAATAGCAGCGTCTGATAGATGGCACATCCGTCGCCCTAACCAAGCAAGGCCAAGGGGCATGTGCAAAGAGTTTATTCTGTGTGCAGAACATCCCTCTTACGGCTCTTGGTATACAGCAGGTACGACTGATGGGTGGGGACTTGTTTCTGGGCCACCCTGGGATTATTGGCACAGCTGGTGCTGACAGTGAAACATCCTTGTCTGGAAGAGGGTGTTGCATCAAGGTCTCAGGCAATTGGAGCTGACAAAGCAGAGAGGGCCAGCTGTTCATTTCTTCATGGGGATGCAGGAGTCTCATATGTAACAATGGGCACTGAAAAGATCAGAAGAGCCTGGCTGGATCAGACCATCTGGAAATAGGCCAGAAACTTCAGATAGTTCAAAATAGTGAGATCGTTAAAAGGGAGCAGCTTATTTGGTCATATCACGCCTATGCTTTAAGATCCTCACAGGCTGCTAGTCCATTTCTGGACCCTCAAATGAGGTGAGGCTGGTGTCTAACGAGGAGAGGTGCTTTTCAGTGGTGGCACCGTGGATGTGGAATGCCCTCCCCAGAGAGGCTTGCCTGGCGCCTATGTTGTGCTCTGTTCAGCACTAGCCGAAGACCTTTTTCCCCTTGGGCTTTGTAGTCCTTCAATTAATTAATGCATTTTTAGATCTTTGCACTAGGGCTGGATCTCTCTTTTTAACTTTGGTTTCAAGCTATTTCTATTGCTAAATATGCCCTTCTTGCTCCCCAGCAAAAAAGAGTATTCATAGGCAGGTGCCTTGTCTCTGAACATGCTGAAGAAGGCTGCCCTGTGAATGGCATGTTGCCTGAAGAAGTGTGCAGCCTGCTACGTTACTGCACATAAGTAGCCCTGGATTATGGCCTTGGTCTACAGAAAGTTATGCCTGTAATATATCCTTGAATATATGTCACTGAGTTTCAGTAAACTCAGTAAAACTGTGGCTGCTATATAAAGCCGATCACATAGACATTTAATTTTGGTGATAAGTTCCCGCGCCTGAAGTCTCCTAGATAAGGCTACTTCCTGCGCTCATTTATAATCCAGTCAAAGCAAAGCGCTTTTTAAAGCTCCGTTAATTTCAAAGGGACCTCTATTGATTTAAATAGGAGAGAACTGAGCGCGACTTCAATGGGACTTCAAAGTGCTTAGATGTGGGTGGGGTAGATTCCTAATAGAATAAAATCCCCACTAAACAGATATTATGTCCAAGTAAAAAAACACCCCCCACTGGCCATCCAAAGCTATGTCGTACAGAAAGGCTCTCATAGCGCAATTGCAAAATGCTTAGGCTCAGATTCTGTCACACCTCTGGGATTGTGAAATTCGGTAGGTGTGAGGCAGAATGCCTTCCTGGTGCTTAGAGCTGGCATCGCAGAGTCGGAAGGCACCTCAAAGGCCACCTAGCCCAGCCTCCTGCCATGCTGGAAATCTACTAAGGATATGTTTTCTGCAGGCCCCAGAGATTCCAGCGATACAGACGGGAAGAGCTTCCTGTAAGGTCTGCAGGTACATAGCCTGGAAGTCAGAGCTACTTATGCTATAGCTTGTATTTAAGATACCCAACAGAATAGATCTGCGTTCCTGAAATGTGAAGGGCGGTGCACCAGGATCCCAACCTTCCACACCCCACACCTCCAAATCTGTGAAATGGGAATGTTGGTGATCCTGGGCAGAGGCAACGGCTGGCAGTTTGCCAGCACAATTCGCATTGCACCAGTGACCAGTGCGACTGGCAGCTGCTGCTGCTGCTGCAGTGGGAATCCCATGCTCCCCTGCACTCTGCCAAGGTGTCCCATTCTCGAAGAGCTAGTCTGGGCTAGGCTCCATTTACGCTATCAAGCGCTCACATTCTGCTGTGCTAGCCGTTGTTCCTGTTAGTGCAATGGCTGCGTTGGAGTCCCCCCCCCTTTCCCCCCTCCCGCCTTGGAGAGCTGCGGAGAGGGTGACCCGTCTGCTGTTGGAGAGAAGCAGCGTTCCAAGATCCCGGGGCGCCGATCCTGGAGACATCACCAACACCTTGCCCAACCAAGGCTGTAGCACAAATTAAACAAAGTGGCATTGTTTATTGTTTGCTTGCTGGCGCTTTTTTTTTTTTTTTTTTGCTGGTGTTGAGTTTTAATGATGAGTTGTTATTTTCACGCGCTCATATTTTGCATTCCGCTTTGAGGTTCTGTGTTTTTGGAGAGGAAAAGGTTAAAAACTGCTTAAATAAATTTGGCCCGCGGAGAGCTCTTGCGCTGTGTGCTATTGATGGTTATGGCTTTGGTTTGCTTGTGCTTTTAACTTTTTTTGGTGTTTTTTTAGGGTTCTACGTTTACAAGGTTGTCTGTTCGTACTTCCATCGGCCGCTTTCACAAAGGGCCAAACCATTTGTCTTCATTAAACTGTGAGCCCCTTGGGGACAAGGGGGGGGAGGGGTCTGTCAACAGGGGAAACTGTCCTACGCTGCCCTGAGTCCGCGGGATAGAGCGGAGCCATATATAGAGCGACGAATAAATAAACCAGCCAGAAACTAAAAATTAAAAATGCACATTTCAAGACAAATAATCGCGGAGCAGTTAAGCCACTGTGCGTGCCTGTGTGTGTTTTACCAGACGGTGCAGCCCCTACCCCAAAATACACACACACCTGGAAAGAAAGCATACACATACACACGTTTTATGCACGCTGAGACTGGGGGGAAAAACTCCTACAACTCCCAGCATTCCCCCCCCCGTGAGCCGTGCTGACCGGGGCATGCTGGGAGTTGTAGGGCTCGGGAGTGGCGTCCCTTCTGCTGGGGCAGGTTGTCGCTCTTGTACCCTCCCGACCGGGTCCGCCGGCGCAGAAAGCACAGGCAGCAGGCGCGTGCCCGGGAGGCGCGGCCTCGCGGAGCCCCCAGCTGCGCCCACTGCTCGGAAAGGCGGCGAGGGAGGGGCCCTGCGCGTCCAGGCTTGCGGCGCCACGGCCTGGCACGGGGGGAAGGGCAAGCTTCGCCAGGCTCCAAAATGGCCGCTCCGGGCGCGCACGGTGCCGACGACACTTCCGCCCTCAGCTCGCGCTCGCCGGCCAATCCGCGGCGGCCAGGGCGGGGCGCGCGGCGGGTTTGAACCCGCCGCGGCGGTTGAGGGCCAGAAGAGGCGCGAGAGGCGGCCTGGAGGAGGTGAGCGAGCGGGCGAGGGGCGGCGGCTGTGCTCGCGAGACCCCCCCCCTGACTGGGCGGGCGGGAGGGTCGCCGGCGCCCCCTCCGACTCCCCCTCCGACGCCGCTGCTTCTTCTTTCGCTTTCAATCCCCTCAGGCCGTTTTTACGGCGCTGCTGCTTCTTTCCCGCCCCTGGTTCGGCCTCTCTCGGTTGCGTTTTTGTGAGGTGCCACAGAGGAGGGTGTGGGGCGGGGTGTGGGGCAGCCGGAGTGACCCGATCCAAGTGAGGGAGGGTCAGCGAGGGGGGGGCGGCTGCCTGGTCTCCAGCCGCCCGTGCGATGCGCTTGCGGAGGGGGTTGCGCTGACAGACCCCCCCCTCACCCTCCCCTTTGGCCTGATCCTGCTGAGGGAAAGCAGGGGGGAGGGGGTCTCCAGCCCTGTCAGCACAGATCCCTCCTGCTGCAGCCGCCGCCGCTAAGGAAGAGCCGCGCTTCCCATAGAGCAAAAGGGCAAACGGGCCAGGTAAGGAAGGCCTCAGCCCAGGTGGGCGCGGCCAGGGCCAGGAGGAGGCGGCGGGGGCAGCGGCCTCCTGTCAGCTTCTAGGTGCTTCATAGGCCACCTGCTGCGCCCCTTCCTGGAGCTGGCAAAGTCCAAAGACGGCAGTAGTGCGCATGCGCTGGTCACTTCGAGGCTTCACTTCTGCAATGAGCAGTACATAATAGATAGGGCTACCTCTGTGCCTAGTTCAAAATATGGCAGCCAGGTTGGCCACACCTAGGGGTGACCATATCACACCAGTTTTAAAATCTCTCCACTGGCTGCCAATTAGTTTCTGGGCAAAGTACAAAGTGTTGGTCATCACCTTTAAAGCCCTACATGGTTTGGGTCCAGGTTACCTGCGGGATCGCCTTCTCCCATACAATCCGCCCCGCACGCTCAGGCCCTCTGGGAAGAATTTTCTACAGTCAGCAAGAACTAGGCTGACAACCGTTACCTAGAGGACCTTCTCTTCCACCGCTCCCAGACTGTGGAATGACCTGCCGGAGGAGGTTCATCAACTTAGCAGTCTTCTTGAATTTAAGAGAGCTATAGAGATTGAACTCTTCCAGCAGGCCTACTCAGTCAAATTTTAAGAGTTTTATTGGTATTTTAATAATGTATTAGTCTTTATATGTTTTAATCAGTTGTATGTATTTTATATCATTTGTTTTTAATGTTGTTCCCCGCTTCGATCCGGAGGGATAGGCGGGTAAGAAATAAACATATTAGTAGCAGGAGTAGTAGGAGTAGTGGCCCACCACCTCTGGCACAGGGATGCCCAGGTGACCCTAATTTATTCCTCAGTGGCGTTGTCCCTATGAAATGGCTGCTCTGTTTAGATGTGCTTCTTTTTAATCCCATTTTCCCCCTCCCCTAGGGGAAGTCTGGGGCAGAATCTACTGTGTCCCATTGAACATCCCTGCTTCTTCCTGACAGAAGAGAAGAAATGTTCTTGAAATCCGTTTGCCTCAGCAGCATCCCCGGAGGCACACTGTTTAAGGATTTTGTGAAATTTCAAGGGGACCTCAATTCTGATGCAGCTGCAAAAGAAGCTGTTTATCCTTTGGTGGACCCTGCCTGCTTAGGAAAAGGGCTTAACGGAGAAAAAATACTCCAGTCCACTTTAATACACAGTGTTAGTCATGCCAAATCATTCCTTGACATCAGTGAAATAAAGCCAGCTTCTGAAAAAGGATCGGGGCTGCTTTCCTCCTGTCTGAAGAACGAAGTTATGCCACCGCCAAGTCATGCCTTCCTAAAGTGTAAAGCTTGCGAGCCGTTGTCCCTTGAGTCTCCAGCAAAAGTCTTCTCAAGGATGAAGACCAGAGCAGCTCTTGCCAAACAGCAGAACAAGCCTCTAGAAAAGAAATTACTAAACATAAACAGCACCATAGATTATATTGTCACGCCTCAGAGGCATCTGCCCGTTTTGAGAAGACAAGAAAAAACAAATGTACCTGAAGATAAGCCAAAGGAAAGGCTGGCTGAAGAGCCTCTTGGAGAAGCCAATGTAGAAAAAGGTTTGTTGCATAATTTCTTCCGAGAAAATGTTTTTTTCGGGAGCTTCACATTGGGATGTGTTGGGTATAACTGCAGTTATGGCTCTTCTGCTGTTCCCTTTGGCTACAGCTCCCAGCCAGGAGTGGATGCAATTGTCCAAACTACCTCCATTCTCATTAACAAGCTTCTGCTGTAAAGTATTGCTTTGTTGTAGACTTGCGTTCAGTGTGTCCCTTACTGGTTCATTTGTTACTTTTACATATTCTGCTTTCCCCTACTGTAGTACTTTGTAGTTCATTCCATCTTTTTCTTTACACCTTGCACATTCCTGACATGCATGCATATGTCTCCTGTAACCCACACTTGAATAATATATCTCCTACTATCGCTCTGCGGACTGGCAGTCCCAGGGTCTGCCAGCAGCAGCACACAAGAAAAACAGTTCAACAGTGGTGTGCGGAAATAGTTCGTCAGGTCAAGTAATTTTTAAATGCAGTTTTAAACCAGTGTTCTTCACACTGTTCCGGGGAATCCCTGGGAACTCTCAGAAGCTTATTTGGGTTTCCACAATGAGCATAGTTTTCCTCTGCAGTGGTTGAATGTTACTGTGCAAATTTTAAATTGGGAACCTCGTGGAATGTGCATTCTAACTCACTGTTGAGATCCACTATTCCCTGAATCTAAGAAGTTGATAGAATTGTCCCATTTTCTGTTTCAGTGCCCAGTACTGCAATGACCAAAAATGAGTGCTGTACAGTAACAGCCCCTTTGGTTTTGGAATCGCCTCACAATTTTTTCTTCCGCATGAAACAGAAGTCGCAGCAGAAACTGTTGCAAAGAGGTACTTCTCTCCATGTGCTGTGAATGATTTTATATATGTTTTTCCTGGTAATGGCTGCAACAGAAACATCTTGCAGACACTGAAGGAAATATTCTTTCCTAGTTATGGAAAGGATGTTCCATTTTTATTCCTTTGCCATCAAAGTAACTTAGAAATATCAAATTATTTGCATTTATTTTTCTACTTTGCACTGCGAATACTCCTGGTCACAGTCATTGACCTGGTTTGTGCTATCAAAATAAGCCATCGTGGCTTTTAAGTCACGGTGGCTTTTTAAAATCACAATGCGTGCCAGACATATGTGGGACACAATTCCCATAACCCACACCTGGGGCATGGGTTGTCATTTTGTCTGAAGTCAGACAAAATGGCTTGTTGGAGGAACCTAAGGGAACACATGCTCCCACATTAACATGTCCATACCTAAGAAGAGCCGCCCTGGATCAGACCAAGGTCCATCTAGTCCAGCATCCTGTTTCGTCCAGCATTGGCCAACGTGATGCCTGTGGGAAGACGCCAAGTGAGACATGAGTGAAATAGCACCCTCCCGCCTATGTTCCCCAGCAACTGGTGTACATAGGCACACTGCCCCTGATACTGGAGATAGTATATAGCCATCAGGAGTAATAGATATTGATAGCCACATCCTCCATGGATTTGTATAATCTGTTTAAAAGCCATCCAAATTGGTGGCCATCACTATATATGTTGTGGTCATCGTCTGAATGCCTCTGCCATCTGGGGTGAGGCAGGTGGTGTCCAGGAAGAGCTCCCTTTGAGGAAAGGCATGTATTAATTAAACAGAATTCTTGTAAGGGACAAAATCTGGGCTATACATGTGCATGTGAGCTCACATTGAAATGTAAGTTATTTTTTTGTTTTTCTTATGTTCTCTGTAGTAGATGACTCATTTTGCCAAGCCAAGGAAAATGAACCTCCAGCGAAGCAAACTTTAATCACATCTGATTCAGCCAAACGACTAAATTATCTTAATAGAGCGTGTCTTAATACAACTCTTGGTCAAGATGATGAATTTCTTGTAGAAATAGATGAATTGGGCAATGAGACTTTTGACATGGTGGTCAATGCTACGGATGTGAGCTATGATCATGTTAACCCTGAAGAGCCCTTGGAAGGAATGGCACCTGGGAGGCTTCCTCAAGAGGGAAGAGTGTTGCACCCATGCAGCCCTCAGCTTGGCCAAAGAGGACAGCAAATGCTGGACGCTGGGCCTCAAAGGCCTTCCAAACACATGTGTGATATTGTTCTTCCTACTCCAAAAGTCCACATTCCAAGGAAGCGAAAACCAGCAGGGGCCAAATCCAAGGTGCCCTTAGAGGCACCTTTCACTGACACAAGCAGTGATGTGCAAGAGGAGGTAGGTTTACAATTTTTACATACTGAAACAAATGTTACCAAAAAAAAAAAAAAAAAGACAAAATCTCCCAGGCGAATATAGTACCCTCAGTCCAATGAGCTGATAGCATGAGCGCCCTGGCGTAGGCTTCTCCTCTTCTGCCTTCCCTCTCAGGACATGCAGGTCTTAAGTAGTCCCAGGAAAGGTGAATTTAGTAAATCCCTGGGAAATGTATTTAGTATTTGCTTCTATGTTTCTCTGAACAAATTTTGCTGTTTATGCATTTCTGTAATAGAATAATGGATTCCCTGTTCATTTCGGTACTGCTGTTGTCAAGTAAATAAATGTTCATGATCGCAGAGTGCTCTTCCTGAGTTCACCAAAGGCTTATGCAAACATCTACACGTGTGGGTTTGTGTGCATGCATGTTTAGTGAGAGAATGGGTTTATATGGCTGCTTGCACACTGAATGCAATATACACTGGGTGCAACATAATGCTCCATGTACCAGCCCAAAATGTGCATGTTCTTTACTCCACAAAATAGGAGGACAGATAGTGTGTTTTGGGCCAGCCTACAGAGGCACTGGCATACATATTTTGAAAGCTTCGGCTATGGGGCGGTATACACATGTAATTAAATAAATAAAGTAGATACCATGACATGCAGGCAGCATGTGACTGGGCCACCGCTGCTCTATTGTATGCGCAGTATATATGCTTTTGCAGTTGTGTGCATGAGCATCAGGAATTGGTTAATCAAACTGTGTTTCTGGTAGTGATAGAAATAACTAGCCATTAATGATTTTCCTAATTTCATTTGTAAAGGAACAGCAGACAATCTGTATCAGCAGATGGAGACTCAAGGTGATCAACAACTATACTGCTATATGCCTGGAAGGAACACGGAGGCAAGTGACTCTAGTTCTTAATCAAACTCAAGTGTCTTTTAGATTTGTTTTGCACTGTGGAATCTACTACTAGTGAATTTCATTGGACAACCCTGAATTCTAGTATTATGAAGAAGGGATGAAAGGCTGCTACTCTTGCTTTGAAAGAAGTCAGGGTGGGAAGCTGAGTCCAGATGGCATCCTTGACTCCTCCTGAGGCAAGGGAAGATATCTTTCTCCTTGTTCTCCTGCCTCACCTGCTGCTCACCTGGTGTCACCAAAAAAAAAAGGGATTGTCTCGTCATCTTTACCATTTCTAGAAAATCTTGTTATCTTTGCTTTTGGTAATCTTTGCTTTCTGTACTAGCCAGCCTACATTTTATAAGCTTAAAGAAGTTGGAGATTTTGGTATTAAATTGTAGCAACATTATATTGCAGATGTGAACGATTAGTTAGCTTTGATTTTGAACTGAATTCCTTTTCTTCTACGATTACCAAGAAAAGGTGAATATATATCTGGGTGTATATATATATATATATATATATATATACCAACTTTGGCTTCCTAATCCATCTAGCATTAATAATTCTCTCTGGACTGTCTTATGCCCATTAGTTTAAAAAAATTCAATAGTTAACAAAAGCCTTTATTCCCTTATAGTATATGGAAAGATTGCCTGTAATTGTTGCTTCATATAGAAAACTACATGTGTGCTGTAATATGCAACAAATTTATGTCCTTCACAGGATGAAAGGTATGCTCCATAATATATAATGGAGTGCACATATATTGTCTCCATAGTAGTGAGATCTCAGTAGGTAAATCATTGCTGTGAATCTTTCTCATATCAAATGAGATGGAAGTCTTGAAGGGATGAAATCCAATGTTGTGTGAGCGGATTTGCACTTGTGCTCCTTCCCCCCCCCCCGCCCCCATCTGAAGCCACCCTGCACCTTCAAAATCTGTCCCAGAAGGATCCCCAACAGTCGATCAGATTTGAGGTGGTGGGAGCTGCAGTGGGGCGGGGGAGGAACCTGTTCCGCTGGCAGATGGGGCAACGTTGGATCCAACCCAAAGTGTCTAATTTCCTGGTGTTGTGTTGTGACTTATCTGACTTGCTCCTTCAGGGAAAGTAGTGTTGAGGTTTGTCTTTGGTTGTTCCTTAAATTCTTTTCTGGTTAATTATGGAACACTTTGTTTTGTCTGCTCCCTTTTAGAGGTATGAATTGTTGCTGGCATAGCAATGTAATAGTGGAACGGATCACGCGCAACCAAGTTAAAACTTTATCTGGAAATGTCTACCTGTTAGAAGGGTGTATAGATGCCGCTACCATGAAGAAGGAAGGTAAGAGGACTGGAATGATGATCAGTAAGAAAGAGAGGGATGGAATTCATATGGGCTTTTTAGGAGGCTGACCTCTCCCTCCTTTCTCTCTGGGGATGCTGAGCTTTCTTTGCTGTCTGGGCTGCACCGCTTACTTTGATGCCGCAGACTCAGCTTCCCTGCTTGCTCAAATGTTCAACACCTGGCGTTTTGTCTGCTAGCAAACGTTTGTCCATGTTGGGATTCTTGCCACCACAGTCTGAAACTTGGGTACCGTACACAGGTGCTGGGTGCGCTGTGGGTAATCTATCTGTTCAAGCTCCATCCTGGTCCTGATGAGATGCAGAGGTGCGTATGTGGCTTTACCATCCTCGATAGAGGCTGGAAGGAGCTGAAGCAAAGCCCTTGGCTTTTTCATTTGGCAGCTGCATCCGATGGAAGCCAGTGGGATGTAAATTGTCCACTTCATCTCAGCTACAGGAGGCCTCACCAGATGCACACATGTCATGTAGAGGTACAAACTTACAGAGGCCACATCACAAAGTACTGCATTTTCCTGTCAGTTTAAAATAGGCATTTGTGTTCGCACTAAGCATTATACTTATTTGCCAATCTCTACTGCTAAATATACTCATTCCAATCCCAACATGGTGTGCGGATGTAAAATAATGTTTTTTTCTCTTAAATAATCCATATACACGCTGTGTCTCTGCCATTCTGGTTTCCAAGGGTGTGGCCAGATTTGCATTGTCTCAGTACTAATCTTCATGTGTTTTCCATACATAGGTGCGCCCTCCTGGAATTGGATGCATTAAATTTATAATTAAATTCTGATTTTGTACATTGGAGTTGGCTTGAACAGGGTGCAAATGCTACAATTGTGATTTGAGATGGGCTGGTTTTTCCTTTTAAAATGTAAGAGTATTCCTGTTCTAGTGTTCTCCAAAAGTTTGAAAAATGAAGCATACTGTCTAAAACAACAATTGTCCAAATGTCATACCTTTTATTTCAAACAGGAATTCCAACTGAATTCATAAAGAGGTTTTCATCTGGAATTCCAAGAAACTGGAAAATGTACGTTGACGATCTCCTTGCTTCTCTGAAGAGGTAAATGTAGCTGAAAACATATGTCCTTGCGTTTTTGTTGATAGTTAATAAAAATGTCAAGTCTGTTTGAAAGTGTGTAGAAAAAGTTCCTGGGAAAAGCTTGACAAATTATTATTTACACTGTTGCCTCTCATGTGTGGCCTCAGAGGGTTTATACTATGTATTTCATCCCTCCTCCTCTGACCAATCAATTCCTAGAACAATGCCATTGCCGGTTACCCAGATGCTCCTATGGACTACGCCTGAGTGGGGTATTATTCCTCTGTGTGGAGGAGGAACAGGCTCTGCTCCGCTACAACATTTAGTGGGCATCCAGGCATGCTGCTCTGAGGCCCTTATGGCTTCAGCAAACAGCCTCAGGAACGGCCCGCTTGTGCGGCTTCAGAAAGCAGCTGTTACTGCTGCTGGGCCACGGGTGGTGTCAGTCTCTTGGAATATTTTGTAGATGAGGTTTTGGGTTCTAGAACTGCCAGTCTTAAAGGATTGAGGTTATTAACTCTTTCTCCCCACAGTGTATTCATTGATTACATTTCTAAGCTGCCTAATAACTGAAGCAATTTGGGTGGTTCACAACTATTAAAACCATACCATACAACATGATAAAATACAATATAAAATCTTGAAAGTTTAAAACTACATTATAAAATAAACATAAAAACTTAGCAGCAGTGTAAAGATTTAAAATACGGTAACAGATCTAAAACAACAGAAACTGAAATTGAAAACCTCTGAATGCTAGGAAAGCGCAGAGAGTCTTGCCTTCAAGAGAGAATAGCAACGAAGGAGAGGATCCTGTGGAAACAGAGGACTTAAAAGAACTGGAAGATTTGCCCAAAAAAGTGAGGAGAAATTCTAAATTGAAAAACACTACTTACGAAGTATTGGCACCACAAAATAATAAATATGGTAGGTGTATTCTTTTTTCCCCAGACCTTGGAGGACTGAGTTCTCTCTTTAATAGCTGCTATTCTCCACTTGCTTACCAGCATTTGTTATCATAGCTGCTGCGTCTTCTTTTTTTGCGTAAAGCTATTCAGTACTTATGTAAAAATAAAAAGGCATCTCTCCTTTTGGCTTGGATTGTGGAGATGTCACTCCTACAGCTTCAACTGGAAATGTATGGCGTTTTTAGGTGCTGCCTCCTATTTTGCTGTCCTGGGACCTGTTGTGTGATAGAAAAGATGGAGCCATTGATTCTGTTGCGAAGGCTTTGGGCTCTCTTTCTATTGATATGTATGGCTGTGACGTCATTCTACCGGCTGCTTTCAGAAATGAACATACTAAATGTAGAGGTGGCTTGTTGGTGTTTTCAGTGGATTGTGTCTTTTGCTTGGTTTAAGAGGCAACAACAACTCTTGAGTCTTGGTTAAGAACAAAAGAGCCGTGCTATTGCAGCAGAAAATGCCCTTATATGTTACCTATTTTAAATAAGCCCAGGGTAGGAATTTCCATTTCTCATGGTTGCTGCCCCAATAAGCCAATGTCTTTGTTGTATCAGTGGAGTCATCTCATGTTAATAAAAGAGTTGATTAAAGGCTTTAGGAAGTAGCTGTAAATGTCCAATGGAGATATTTCTTTTCCTGTTTGCAGCCAATGCTGAAGGAAGCTTTTTTTTTGTCTTGATAGGTACGCCACCAAAAACAGCCCTTTTGCAGGATGACCATGACACAAGTTTCACCCGTAGCGGCCGCCGTGTTAAGCCACCCCTGCAGTTCTGGTGTGGCGAACGGATACTTGTTGATCAGGCATTAAATGTCACTCTGACCAAAGGGGGTACCAACTACTTGACTTCTGTAAGATTTTTTTCTTCCCTCCTGCATGTTCATCACTGTTCTGGAACAAATGGAGGCGGTAGAATTCCTATACAGATACCTGGAGGCAGGTTGGGCTGGATGAGGGTGAACAAACGAAAGATGGAGGTTCTGTGGTTTGGGAAATCCACTGATCTGAATGTGGAGCGGAGCCTGTCTTAGATGGTGTTGCCATTCCCCTGAAGAGTCAGGTACACAGTCCAGGGTTTCCCCTAGATTCTGATGGAGACACAGGTGACGGCAGTGGCCAGGAATGCATTTTACCGGCTGGTTTGTCAGCTGTAGCTCTATACAGAAAAATTCGACATTGTCTTCGTGACCCACATTCTGGTTATGTCCAGGCTGGATTTTTGTAATGTATCTTTACATGGGGGCTACCTTTAAAGGCAGTTCAGAAACTCCAATTAATGCATAATATGACAGGAAGAAGGCTGGGAGATTCAAGCATTCAGTACCTATTCACTGATTCTTTGTTTAAAGTGCAGGATTTGCGCTTGAAAGCCCTAAAAAATAGGGAATAGGTTATCTGAAGGACTACCTGCACCCATATGAACCTGTCTAGGACCTAAAATCAGTCACTGAGTTCTCTTCTTTGGCTGGGCAATGATGGTTCTTGGAGACAAGGGCCTTGGTGGTGGCTCTGCATTTTTAGAATTCTCTCCGGTGAGAAATGTGAGTGGGCCCAGCTTTTGGAATGTTAAAAAAAAAAACCTTCTACTTATATGCTGTTTATGTATTAACTGCTGTTGCTCAATTTTAAGGGAGATCTGATGTTTTAATTGGATCATTATTTTATTAGGTTTTGTACAATACTTCATTCAGTGGCATTATCTGAAGTTATATGGTTCTGATTGCTTACATTTAGTTGCCTTCTTTCTCAAGACAGTGAGCAGTGCTCAGCCTAGGAATAAGCAAAATGGACGACATTTTGTTTCAGAGTCTGAAGAAAGTGACCATGAATTTACCATTAGTGATGTTTTCAAGAAACAGGCTGTGGTTACCTTGGCACCCCTGAACGTTAAAAACCTGAGTGAAAAGGATTCAAAGGATTTAAACAGCCAGCGCAGAAGAAAGCAAAATGTGCCAAAGCAGGGAATAGAAATGAATTGCTACAGAAAAGGTTTGGTTGGTGGAGAGCCAGCTACCTGCAAATCCCCATTAAGATCACTGAAACAAATCCACCAAAATGAGCCACTTGTGGATACCTTACCTAGCACAAATGAAGATGAATCTAGCGAAGATTTGCCATGTATCAAGAGGAAAACCCAACCCTTTATCAAAAGAGAGGCATTAAACAGGGAACACAGCAATGCAAAAAAGCTGGTTTCTGAGCTGAGGGAAATGGAGAGTCCTGCACTCCCTCCTTCTCAGAGCAGAAAGATGAAGGTTGCTCACTCTGGCCAGAATGGCAGGTTGGAGGAGCTGTCTGATAAGAACTCTTCTCTTGGTAAGACTAGCAGTTCTCCTGAGCCTGAGAGGTGGACTAGGAAAGGGTCACTCAGGGGGGTCCAAAATGCCAGAACACACGTCCTTGAATCAGAGTCCGAAAACGAAACAAGTATTGGAGAATTTCAGCTGAAAGAACAAAAGGCAAAGGTTGCTGGTAAACGAGTCAACGGGCAAATTTCCAGCAGTGCAGAGTCGTTGGTGGTGGCAGGAAAGACACCAGGCAAGGGGCTACTGTGGAAGCTCATGGATTCTCTTCCAGATGTTCATGAAGACTGGACGGATAAAGAATTGCAGAAGCTGCACAGGCAAGTGGTGTTTGCTGGTCATTAGAAAGCTGCAGTACAGCTGGATGGGGGCTCTTTAAAGTTGACTTAAGGGCTCCTTCAGTGCAAGACTAGTAAAACCTGTTGATCCCCCCTTCTTAGTTAGCAGTCCTGTAGTCTACCAAATTCCTTGCAGACCCTATTGGGCACATCCTCTCAGCAGTGCTATCAATGACACTTCCCACTCCCCCACCTGCTCTGCTTCACTGGAAATTCCTGACTCTCCTTTCTCCTTTCCTTTGTGCTCCACAGAAGGTGCACTGTAAGCTCTCCTCGAGGTATAATGCGCCTTCTGAGAGCTCTACACTGCGCAGCACACGCTGTGAATACAGAAGCCAAACACTGGCGATGTTGTTGTGCTTCAATGAGTCCTTCATGATTTACAGGGCTGTGGCTTCTTTCCCTAAACACAAGGATGGCTTCTGGCTGGATGTAGCCGAGGCTGTGGGGACACGATCAGCTGAGGAATGCCAGCAATGGTACATGGCAGAGGGAGAAGGCAGAAAGCAGGCCCCAAAGAGGATCTCCAAGCACAAAAAGAAAGAAGGACGAGGTACTGGTCTGCCCCTTATGCCTGTCTTTCCACATGTGTGAGGCCAGGCAAGTTCCCAGACACCCAGTCCTGGCAGCATGCAAAACTGGAGGCCAGGGTAGCCCCCCTGTATGAGCCTAGTGGTTGTCTCTCACCCTCCTGCCCCTGTGGGTCCTCCTTAGGGATGGGATGCAAGATGGAGGACGGATGGATTTTATGCCTGAACGCTAGAGTACGGAGATACGATATGGAAACGGTGGGGGCGGAGACAGCAAGGGTGGTGGGAGGGTGAGAGAGCCTTTGGTTTTTTTTATCTGTTGAGAGATTTCTCTATATGTATTGATTCTGTCTTTAAACTTAGCTTGCAAAACTTATATGTTTGTGTGGTGGTGTTCAGTCAAGCACAGTGCAGAGAGGCAGCGTGAGTGGGTGGGTGACTTTTGGCTGAAAGTTCCCTCCTTACAAAAGTGCATCACCATATTGCTCTCTGTTTGTGTGTCATACTTGTTGGCAGAGGAGGGGACAAAGCAGCCAGTGGCAATTGATGCAAAGGTGGGAACTCTGAAAAGGAAGCAGCAGATGCGAAACTTCTTGGAACAGATGCCTAAGGACAACCACGATGACATCTTCACTGCAACCCCCTTCCAGAACAGAAACACAAAAGTAAGTATCAATGATTGCATGCGAGAGAACAGTTCTGGGTGGCATCCAGTACAGAGGTGGTCCATAAATTTCCTGCCCCCCTAGTGAGAGCCACCTGATCTCACCAGGATTGTTGCCCTCCTCCTGAGCTTCAAAACTGGGGAGGTGGGATTATCCCTGACCTTGTACTGGGCTTCTAGTCCCAGAGCCAGGGCAGGATTTATTTACCCCAGCGAGTGTAAAAGCTTTGTGAATATTGTTTGTTTATATATGACAGAAGTGTCTTGGAAAAGTGAGTCTTGCAAAATGCCCGTGGTGGGGGTGGGGCTGCGTGATGACATCATCAGTATGGCTGCCATGCTATTATGTAGTTGCCACATTTAAATATGTGTAACTTCTCACCCATTTATGTTATAGAGGTGAATTTTTTTCTGAAATGTTTCAAATTTAATGACAAATACTTTTTGTAATTACACATCTTTTGTTAACACCATTAGTTTTTGAGATAATTTCATTTGAACGTATAAAATCAGTGTTCACGTTGGTTATGTGTGACGTATAACCATGATTTACTCAAAAACTATACGACTTTTGAAAGAATGCTCAAGAACAAAAAAATTGCATTTTTTTAATGAGGATTGAGAAAATGTATAATAACATGGGGTTTACCCCAACGCTTAGGGAATTATGAGTTATATCTCGTTATATGTCCACTTTCTCAGGATTGTATGATTTTACAGTTTATCATACAGGGCTTTCACATCAAAAGTATCCACCCTAAATATCTCTCGATCTGATGCACAGATCATTTTGAACATTTCAACTGTGATTTTTACAAAATTTCAAACAGGATGAGTATGATGATATATAAAAAAGACAATTTATTAGGTTGAATTGTTTTTAAAATCTTCAGCAAAAATTTACAATTTACAAAATAAAAACTATGTTCTGTGAGAAGGGTTAACAAATAAATTTCATTGGATGTCCTCTTCCCTTTCATTGGAACTGCTATCATCACTGTCAAAATCACTTTCTACGTCTTTTTCACCATCCTCTTCTGTGGCCATTTCAAGATTTTCTGGGAGTGTTGGACCATCATACCATTTTATGTGATACCTGCCATTTTCCAAGTACCAGCCGTGTTCAGTAGGATCAAGCCCATCGTCAGGTTTTCTACAATCAGCCCGTTTCCACAGCCATGACACTGAATTGCTTCTTTTAATCTTTTGGATCAATGCAGGTTTAGATGGAAGCAGCATCGTTAACTTTGGAGAATGCCTTAGACTGGATCTTAGGTGTTGTTTTCTTCATAAAAAGACCGTATCTTACTTCACTCACAGAGGAGTATCTAGGGTGGCCGTACATGGCACAGACAAATTTCTCCAAGACAGCTATCTTTTCTTTGGTTAAAGTTAATGACTCACCTAGCTGGCTGAGAATTTCTTGGAATTCATTATTCTTTTTCATGATTTCAAAGGGATTAACTTTTCCCTGTCTTGCAAATGCAGCTGTGAAATCAGACCTTGTAAAATCATGTTAGCCAGACAAGGCCTCTACCAGATCACGTCTGAGCTCCTCTGTGATACAAATTAAATTGATTGTCCATCTGCTGTTAGAAGACGCGCCACAACCAAACCAAATCCGAGTGTTTAGGAAGTGCTTTTGATGGTAAATTAACAGAACCAACACATCAGTGTCATTTGCTCTAACTAGGATATTCTTTGCCTGATCACTACTATGTGATGTATGTTGGATGTGCCAATTAATCCTTGTGTCTGCCTCTTGATGATGGCAAGCAAGATCAGGCACCTCTGTTGCCTCAACACTGACATCCTTGCTGGTGTATTTGTAACACACAGTCTCTGTTCTGACAAAGAGAATTTTGCCTGCCAGAAGTGAAGCATACTTCTGATTTTCCCATTCATTGTATAGGAAAGATGTAAGGGATGTTTTAAACTGCTCATTCCAAAAAGCCTCAGCTGCCTTTTTTGGGGTCTTCTGATCTGCGCCTGTTACTTTGATGTCACTAGTTGGTACAGTGTTCACCGTTCATGTTCACAGTCTTTTATACTTTGATAGCCGTAAGTGTCAACCACCAGGTGCACTTCCTTAGCTGGTGTACTACTAGTAATGTGCTCCAGTAATTTACGTGCAAGAGCTCCGTAGGTTTCCGGGAACTTCAGAGTGTGCAACACGAACATTGCATCATATGCAGCCACATCTATGTGAGGTTGACCTGTGCTCCTCGTCTAAATTCTGGTACTTTTCTAGCCTGTGAATCAACTTACTTTTGTCTGTTTTATTTGTTGATCCACCAATCTGAGGAAGAGAGAATGGTACGGGAGTTAGAGAATACTCAGTCACTTTTTTCACATCACATTTTTGAACAGCTGCCATATGAATTACTTTACCAAAAGCATCTAAAGTGCATTTGGCAACCTCTAGTTTCTTTCGTTCTGTTTTCAGGTTACTGGATGCAATAGAAGATGTGCAGCTAGCTACCAAATTTCGGGGTATGGGCTTTTCAACATTCTTTGGAACTTGCACGTACATTTTTTGAACTTTTCAGCAGCTTCTTGCCCTTTAGAAGAAAATGAAAGAAGATCCAGTGTTACTTTCTCATTGATTGTCTGTCCAGTTGAAATGTTCCTTAGAGGTGCCAGAGGATCCAATTCTTGAAATGGGTTTGAAAAACTATTCAGGGTTGAAATTATCTCTGTGATCTTTTTCAATGCGTCCTTGTTGCAAATCATGCTTCGAATCTGGAGCTTTTGTAATTCCACTGCTTTCAAGTATTTATTTATTGCATTTTTATACCGCCCTGTAGCCGAAGGTCTCTGGGCGGTTCACAAAAATTAAAACCATGAAATCATTTTAAGAAATATGAAACAAACAACAATCTAAAAACACAAAATAACATACAATATAGAAAACACAACCAGGATAAAACCAAGCAGCAAAGATTAATACAGATTAAAATACAAATTTAAAACAGCAAGAGTTAAAATTGGGTTAATTTAGCTGTTAAAATGCTGGGAGAATAAAAAGGTCTTCACCTGGCAACGAAAGGAGTGCAAAGTAGGCGCCAGGAGAACCTCTCTGGGGAGCTCATTGCACAGCCGGGGTGCCACAGCAGAGAAGGCCCTCCTCTTGGTGGCCACCTGCCTCACTTCCTTTGGCAGGGGCTCATGGAGAAGGACCCCTGTAGATGATCTTAGGGTCTGGGAAGGTACATATGGGAGGAGGCGTTCCTTTAGATAACCTGGCCCCAAGCCGTTTAGGGCTTTAAATATTAGTACCAGTACTTTGAATTGAGCCCGGACCTGGACCAGCAGCCAGTGAAGCTGGAAAAGGACTGGCGTAATGTGATCTCGTTGGCCAGTCCCTGTTAGCAAATGTGCTGCCGTGTTTTGTACCAGCTGAAGTTTCTGGACCGTTTTCAAAGGCAGCCTTGAAGCAGCGTCAGCATTTACAGTCTGCTCTAGTGCCATGTCAACTGGTACCCTAGAGAATGAGTTACTAGAGTGCTTTATGACTAGACTGCCTTGAGAAAGTGCATATATGACTTCTGGTAATTTGGTTCCTAGGCTGAGAAGTTTCAGGAGGTACACCGTCATCCATCGAACATAGTTCAGCCTCTTGCCTGAGAAAAAAGCTGGAATCATTTTCTCCAGGGCATCCGTATACATTTCAAGGTTACTTGTCCTATAGGCTCTGCTGAGGAATTTGTAGATGTTACTGAGATCAATGTACTGTTGATAGAACTGAGCTGTTTTTCTGTGAAATCCTGATCTTCTTTTTGCTTTGAATTTGTTGAACTCATCATACACTTGCTTTATATTTGAGTTTTCAATAAACTTTTCTAAAGTATCTTGAGAAAGATCATCATTCAGTTTTTTCACCTGATCTTGAAGTTCTTCTGATGTTGTACTGTTTTGTAGTTGTTCTATTAACTTCTGGAAAAGGCAGCTTTCAAGAGACAGGGAAAGTAAGATGTGTACTCGTTTACATCTGTTGAAATGTTTTCCTCCAAGAAATCCTTGCATTAAATCAGATGCCAGAACTTCGCTCTCTGAAAGAATATGTTCAATCCCTGAACCTTCAAAATAGTATCCAAGAGCTCCAAAGTAGGCTAGCCCTATGTGGAATGATACAAAGCAAATTAAGAGATTGTCAAAGCAAGGGCTTTCTTGATTTTGAGTCATGATTGCTGGTTTAGAAACAGCTAGATTGTAATTAACCAAGATTGAAGATGAGGAAAATGATTTTGACAGTGATGATAGCAGTTCCAATTAAAGTGAAGAGGACATCTGATAAAATTTATTTGTTAACCTTTCTCACAGAACATAGTTTTTATTTTGTAAATTATATTTTTTTGCTGAAGGTTTTAAAAACATTTGTTAAAAACAATTCAACCTAATAAATAGCCTTTTTTATATATCATCATACTCATCCTGTTTGAAATTTTGTAAAGAACATTTGAACATGTTCAACTGTAAAAATCACAGTTGAACATGTTCAAAGTGATCTGTGCATCAGATCGAGAGATATTTAGGGTGGATACTTTTGATGTGAAAGCCCTGTATGATAAACTGTAAAATTCTACAATCTTGAGAAAGTGGACGTATAAAGAGATATAACTCATAATTCCCTAAGTGTTGGGGTACACCCCATGTTATTATACATTTTCTTAATCCTCATTAAAAAATGCAACTTTTTTTGTTCTTGAGTAATCTTTCGAAAGTTGTATAGTTTTTGAGTAAATCATGGTTAAGCATCACACATAACCAATGTGAACACTGATTTTATACATTCAAATGAAATTATCTCAAAAACTAATGGAGTTAACAAAAAATGTGCAATTACAAAAAAGTATTTGTCATTAAATTTGGAACATTTCAGGAAAAAAATAATCTCTGTAGCATAAATGGGTGAGAAGTTATGCATATTTAAATATGGCAACTACATAATAGCGCGGCAGCCATACTGATGATGTCATCACGCAGCCCCACCCCCACCACAGGCATTTTGCAAGACTCACTTTTCTGAGACACTTCTGTCATATATAAAGAAACAATATTCACAAATACACAGACTGCTCACTTGCACGTGGACAAGCTTTTCTGGAATCCTGCCCATCTCCAGCAGCATACAGAGCTGTTCTGTTTCTTCCTTTTGGGCAGCTTTTCTGCCCGCACCACCTCTTCCTAGCTCCGGCATCCGTCTCTTCCACCCACCCCCTTCCTCAGTTCCTTACCCTGCACTCCCCATTGGGCAACCGTGCTTTTTCTCCCTGAGGTTCTTCATAATCCAGACTGTTTCTCCATGCAGCTTTCCAGTTCTCAGCCTGCTCAGGCAACTCTGTCAATAAGGCCTGAGTGATATTTTAATGCCAGTGAACGTGCTTTTGCTGCCAGCTTGGTTCCCTGGGCGGTTCAAACATGTGTGGACATTGTGTGGCCTTGCAGCAGGCTCAACCCATTTGTGCCAGAAGTGCAATAGGATGTAGATGATGAGGGAGAAGTTGGCTCGGGCCGGGGAGACTAGGCTGGGGCATTTATGGCAAACGGGATGCCCTTTGTCATTCTGGGGTTAACAAAGATGTGCTCTATAGTTGCCACAGTTCAGCATAGTCCCAGAGGAAGATGTCTTCCAGCTCAAAGACAGCCATCCCATCACACCCTCCTCAGCCATCTTTCCGTTGATGAAGACCCCGCAGTGTGAGCACGTCAGCCCCGGCATGCTGGAATCCTTGGACAGGTGGGTACTCCCATGTGGCTTCAGGCACGCAGAGGCATTGTACCAATGCTGGTATGGAGATGCCATTCTGACAGCAGAACTTTTATAACTTGGATTGAATTTCTGGATTGTGTGGGGAGAGGAAAGCAATGGGCACACTGTATTAGGTAGGCGTTTAGGTAGCATACTGGAGAGTGCTGTTGGCAGGCAGTGAGGGAGGGAGATGGAAGTGAAGAGTCAATCCAAATGGGTCCTGAGCAAAGGCAACCAGAGAACTCCGCTGCCTTCCTGTCCGCATCTTCTCTCCCTTCCTGCAGCTTATTCCCTCTTGGTCGTTCTTATTACTAGCAAACAATCCATTGCTCTCCTGCTCTTGCTCCAGCCCCTTCTGGTCTTCGGCCCTTTGTACATCGGACTAATGGATCACATGCATATCCTCTCTATTAGGACAAGTGAAACGTTTTGTTTTCTAGGAAAGCCTGCGAAAAGCGTGTCTTTCATATGCAAAAGAACATCAAAGGCAAGGAGCGCACGTGGCAGAATGTGAAGAAGAAATCGGTAATGTTTCCCTTCACTTCTTAAATTTGAGGGCAGATAAGTTTCCTGCATCTTCCTTGTTAACGTATTTGTTCCTGAATTCTCCCCTCCCCATCCTTCCCCTTTAACTGAATTGTTGTAAAAGCTGTACGCTTGTGGGTGGTCTTATTTGTTTATCCTGCCACGCTCAGTCAAGTGGATTCTCGAGGCAGTTAACAGTATTTTGTAGTTATGATTTTTGTGCTGAACAAGCTCTTAAAATGAATGAAATTGAGAACATAAGAGCTATGCTGGATCAGAGCAAAGTTCTATCAAGTCCAGCATTCTGCTCACACAGTGGCCAACTAGATGGCTATGGGAGGCCCTCAGGTAGGGCCTGAGTGCAAAAGTACCCTCCTGGTCATTTTCCCCTGCGCTGGTATACATAGGCATACTTGCCTCCAACACTGGAGATAACCTATAGCCATCATGACTTGTAGCCATTGTTAGCTTTATTCTCCTCTGTGGGTTTGTCCGTCCCTTTAAAGCCGTCCAAGCTCGTCCTGCTGCTTTGGGCTTCTAGGTGGGTTCTGTTTGTTTCAAGGAGGTTTTTTTTATTTATTTATTTATTACATTTGTATACCGCCCCACAGACAAAGCTCTCTGGGCAGTTTACATAGGATTAATAACAATTAAAAACAATATACAAAAATTAAAACAGCAAAAACATACAACATACACGTAATCTGTACATTTAAAACCACTTCAAAAAGCTACACAAAACAAACCAAACCCAGGCTCCTCAGATATTGCCAAATGCTTGAGAGAAGAGGAAAGTCTTGACCTGGCGCCGAAAAGATAACAATGTTGGCGCCAGGCGGGCCTCGTCAGGGAGATGGTTCCACAATTGGGGAGCCACCACAGAGAAGGCCCTCTCTCTTGTTGCCGACCTCCGAGCTTCCCTCGGAGGAGGCACTCGGAGGAGGGCCTTAGATGTTGAACGTAGTGTTCGGGTAGGTTCATGTCAGGAAAGGCGTTCCATTAGGTATTGTGGTCCCAAGCCGTGTAAGGCTTTATAGGTTAAAACCAGCAGCTTGAACCGGGCTCGGAAACATACAGGCAGCCAATGCAAGCGGGCCAGAGCAGGTCTTATATGTTCGAACCTACTGGTTCCAGTTATCAATCTGGCCGCTGCATTTTGCACAAGCTGCAGCTTCCGAACCACCTTCAAAGGCAGCCCCACGTAGAGTGCATTGCAGTAATCTAACTTGGAGGTTACCAGAGCATGGACAACTGAAGCCAGGTTATCCCTGTCCAGATAGGGACGTAGCTGGGCTACCAACCGAAGTTGATAGAAGGCACTCCGTGCCACTGAGGCCACCTGCGCCTCAAGTGACAGAGATGGTTCTAGGAGAACCCCCAAGCTACGAACCCGCTCCTTCAAGGGGAGTGCAACCCCATCCAGAACAGGTTGAACATCCTCTATCCGGTCAGCGGAACCACCCACTAACAGCGGCTCAGTCTTGTCTTGATTGAGTTTCAGTTTATTAGCCCTCATCCATTCCATTGTCGCAGCTAGGCACTGGTTCAGCACATCCACAGCCTCACCTGATGAAGATGAAAAGGAGAAATAGAGCTGCGTGTTATCAGCGTACTGATGACAACGCACTCCAAAACTTCGGATGACTGCACTCAACGGTTTCATGTAGATGTTGAACAGCATGGGGGACAAAACTGACCCCTGCGGAACCCCATACTGGAGAATCCACGGGGCTGAGCAATGTTCCCCAAGCACCACCTTCTGGAGCCAACCCCCAAAGTAGGAGCGGAACCACTGCAATGCAGTGCCTCCCACTCCCAACTCAGCCAGTCGTCCCAGAAGGATACCATGGTCGATGGTATCGAAAGCCTCTGAGAGATCAAGGAGAATCAACACACTCCTCCTGTCTTTCTCCCGACATAGGTCATCATATAGGGTGACCAAGGCTGTTTCTGTACCAAAACCAGGCCTGAAACCTGACTGAAATGGATCCAGATAATTGGTCTCATCCAAGAGTGCCTGGAGCTGGCTCGCAACCACCCGCTCCAGGACCTTACCCAGGAATGGAACATTTGCTACTGGCCTGTAGTTATTAAGATTTTCAGGGTCCAGGGAAGATTTTTTTAGGAGTGGCCTCACTGCCGCCTCTTTCAGGAGGCCTGGGACCACTCCCTCTTGCAAAGAGGCATCAATCACTTCCCTGGCCCAGCCAGTTGTTCCATCCCTGCTAGCGTGTGGCCTCTTCCTGAACCTTCCCAGTGCTGCTGCTCTCTGCCGAGTGCTTGAAGCTTTGCCACCATCTCACAACATAGCTTCCTGCTCCCCTCAGCTACCGTCTCTAGTCTCCTGGTTTTCTCCCAGCATTGGAAGATTTGCTCCTTTTTTTAGCTCTGCTTCTTTCAATCAGCAGCTCCTTTCCAACTGACAACTCTCTCCAACTGTTCTCTGACTAATTTACCTTTTAAAAAATCTCTTGACTAGAACCTCTGACCAATTAGGTTTTTATGGACTTTTTAATTACTGATCAAATTTATTGACCCCTTGACCAATCCAAATTATATTTATTATCTACCTGGTACCAATATCAACAAAGGTAGCTTCTCTTTCTAGTCATTTTCAAATCATCAGCTTGAAGCCTCCCTTCTAGCGTAACCATATCTAAGGCAGCCATAACTGACTTATGCCCAATTTACCATAGCAAAGCCAGGCCTCTGATCTACTCAGTTCTTCTTCGTGGTCTCTGTGCATCACACATATGGGCTCGCGTCGACGCCGAGCCTAGCTTCGGGAAACTTCGCTAGCTAGCTTAGACTTTTGGCGGGAACCCCTCCCCCCACCATCCTACCGCGCATGCTCAGGGTTCCCGCTCGTCGCTTACCTCAGTTCTTCTTCGACCGCTTAGCTGTTAGCCTCGCGGGAGACTTCGGCAGATATATATATATATCTGTGAAATAAGAAGAATAGTTGTATTTAGTTAGCTTAGGCTTATTCGTTCCACTTAGTTGTTAGTTTTCTTGTTATATAAAAAAAAAAAAAAAAAAAAATATATAGATATAGTATTAGGTTTTAAGATAGGAGCGGTTCGCCATCTTATGGCTCAAACCGCGCTTTTTAAGCTGTGCACGCGGTGCAGGGCGAAGATAGCCCTTACCGATGGACACTCGTTTTGCCTGATTTGTTTGGGTGAGTCCCACGTAGTGGAATCCTGCACGCATTGTATGCGTTTCTCCCGACAAACGAGACGAAATAGAGCGGACCGTCTCCGCAGCTTATTGTGGAGCAAGGCCCTCTCCGCAGTAGACCGGCCCCGTCCATTAACGCAGCAAGCGGCGGCTTCAGCTTCTGGGGAGCGTATGATTCGCTCAAACCCAGCATCTCCGGGCTCTCCCCCTTTGGGGACCGCAGCTCAGGCAACGATTACGGGCGCATCCCCGCCTTCTTCTCCGCAAGTCAAGCGGGTAAAAAAATCGAAGCCAGTTAAGAAGTCGGTACCGAAGAAAAAGTCTTCGGCTTCGAAGAAATCGGCATCGCTTCCATCTACGATGCCGTCTACAACATCGCGGAAAGTCGTAGCCTTAGTCCACAAGGCGCCTTCGGTACCGACAGAATTTTCGACGTCGAGGCATCGTACCCTCTCGCCTGCATCGACTTCGCATTCGTCTCAGCGTGCCAAGTCCCCACCTTCGACTTCGATACCGAGGAGACAATCAACCTCTCCGCTGCGTACTCCACCGACACCGAAAGAGTTACCTGAACGCTCTTTGCCGTCACCGGGCCCGATAGAGATTACATCGGATATGGAAGATGTGGTCCCGATGCCGAGGGAACCACCAACGTCGGTCCAGCGACCAAAGGATCTGCGGCATCGATGTCGACCTCGGGATCGAGTTTCAGTATCCCAATCTCGGTCTCGTTTCGCGATCTCGGTCGCGAGATTGGGATGTTTATTCTGAACATTCCCATTATTCGGATCGGAGTCGATACCGCTTCGACCCTTATACAGGGCGCCGAATCAATGCAGAGCAAGCACCACCGCCTGTACCGCCGCGCCGAACGACTTCACTTTCCGAATCATCGACTCGGCATCGACGAGCATCATCGACTCGACATCGAGAGCGTCCGCTCACCGCGACTATCACAGCATCTCGACGTCGAGAAACATCACCACCTCGACATCGAGAACTGTTAGCGCATCGGCATCGAGAGCCTTCAAAATCCTTTGAAGATTACGCTTCCGACACTTCATCGGCACCGTCGCCCCGCCCCTCCGAGCCTTCACCGTCTGACGATGTCGGTACCGGTGATAGAGCTTCGCCAACTATGGAGATGGGCAGCTTTTCGGACCAAATGATGCGGCTAGCCCAATCCTTGGGGATCGAGTGCCAACAGCAGATGGAGGAGGAAGACGATGATGGCTTGTACGACGTCATGTATACAGACCCATCACCTCAATTGACCTTGCCCATGATAAAGGTGCTATTGAAGACAGTCAAACAATCGTGGCAGAACCCAGCAACAATTGGCCCTATCTCAAAACGCCTGGATGCAATTTACAAAGTCAAGGAGACGCAAGCACCCTTCCTTTTTCAGCATCCCAAACCTAATTCTGTGGTGGTGGAGGCTGCTCAGGGCAAATCAGGGAGAACGCACTCGGCGCCTACCGATAAAGAAGGTCGAAAACTCGACTCTTACGGCAGGCGTATTTACTCGTCTTCATCTCTGGGCATAAAAATCACTAATTATATGGCCCTAATGGCACGCTATCAGTTGTTCCTTTGGGAAAAAATTTCATCGTTGACGGACTATCTTCCTGAGGATCAACGTGAACTGGCGAGGGTTTTTCAGGCGGAAGCTATGAGACTGTCAAAGCAAGAGCTGACATCAGCCCGCCATCTAACTGATGCAGTGTCTAAGGCAATGGTTGGTGCGGTCGCCTTGCGTCGCCACGCTTGGCTGCGCTCAGCGTCGCTTCCACAAGAAACTAAAAACAAAATTGAGGATCTCCCCTTCGACGGGGAAGGCCTGTTTAATACGGAAACAGATACCGCAATGGATACCCTCCATAAGGCCAGGATGACGGCCCGGAAAATGGGTTTTTCACAACCACAACAACACTATCGCCAACGTAGGTGGTATAGGCCGCTCCCATACCAGCCTAGAGGACAGCAGGATCGATCACAGCGCTCCCAACCCTCTACTGGTCAGCAATCTTACCAACAACGCAAGTCAACCCCGCGTTATCAGCAGCGTGGTAAGCAGGCCCAGCCCAATAAGCGGCGCCTTTGACTTGCCTACGCCCCTAATCAGCCACACGACGCAAAATCTACGGCCATTTCTGCAAGCGTGGAGATCCATCACCTCAGACGCTTGGGTCCTCAATATTATCAAAGAAGGTTACAAAATAGAATTCGAAGTCCCCCCTCCGATTGGCACCGTACTAATCACGCCCCCTTCTCTGACGTTGTCACAGGAGACCACCGTGCTTCTTCAAAAAGGAGCTATCACGAGAGTACGTCCACACGAGATTCAAAGGGGTTTCTATTCCCGTTATTTTACAGTTCCAAAACGGGACGGGGGACTTCGTCCTATTATGGATCTCAGAGGGCTGAACAAGTTCATACGACCCAAAAAATTCCGTATGGTTACTTTGGCAGCGGTCCTACCAATGTTAAAAAGAGGCAGATGGTTCACATTGATAGACTTAAAGGATGCGTATTTCCACATCGCGATACATCCATCGCACCGACCCTATCTGCGTTTCATCATTGGTCACCGTACGTACCAATTCGCCGTTCTCCCATTCGGCCTAAAATCTGCGCCAAGAGTGTTCACCAAGTGTATGTCGGCAGTATGTGCGCATCTCAGATCAAACAACATCGATGTTTTTCCTTACCTGGACGATTGGTTGATCGTTTCCCAATCCAGAGAACAGGCGCTGGCCGACGTCCACGAGGTCATCTCTCTTCTGTCGTCGCTTGGGCTGCAAATAAATTACGAAAAATCCGTCATACAACCATCACAGCGAATACAGTTTATAGGGGTTATCCTCGACTCTACCACAGGCAGAGCATTCCTTCCAGTAGACAGGATACAAATCCTGCAACAATTGTCGTGGAGACTACAACACGAGCAGCGAGTCTCTGCATTCCTAATTCTGAGACTGCTGGGATTAATGGCAGCAACCGTATTCGTCGTCCGTTGGGCACGTCTGCGAATGCGTCCCCTTCAGATATTCCTTCTACAAGAATACTCACCAACGCAAAATCCACACAAAATAATACTTACCGTACCGCGATCTGTCCAAAAATCCCTCGGATGGTGGTCAACCCGGATCAATCTTACTCAAGGAATGCCTTTTATAACAAGGGGCCCCTCTCGCATAGTAACAACGGACGCGTCTATGGACGGATGGGGAGCTCACCTCGGCGGCCTGACAACACAAGGAAAATGGTCACGTTCAGAGACGAGGCTACATATCAATATGTTAGAGCTGCTGGCTGTCAAGAAGGCTCTTCTAGCCTTTCGTCCGCATCTTCAAGGGCACCATGTCCGGATACTGTCCGACAATACCACAGTAGTGTGGTATCTCAACAAGGAGGGAGGTACGCGATCTCCCCGACTCCTGCAGCTTGCAATGAACATTATAGATTGGGCCATTTCCCACGATATACTACTATCTGCTCTACATATTGCAGGCAAGCAAAATGTCAAGGCCGACGACCTAAGCAGGTCGTTCACGGACACGCACGAGTGGGAACTCTCCCCAAGCGTACTGTGCCATCTATTTGCTCGTTGGGGACACCCAGACATCGATCTTTTTGCGACAGCTGCCAACGCAGTATGCCCTGCGTATTGCTCCAGAGCAGGCATAGGGAACGCGTCACTCGGGGACGCCCTCCAATGGGACTGGTCGAACGGTTTTCTGTACATGTTCCCCCCATTCCCGCTAATTGCCAAGGTGGTGACACAGGTTCAACGCAGCAACTCAGACGCGATTATGATCGCGCCATGGTGGCCAAGGCAACCTTGGTTCACGTCGCTACTCAGACTGACACGCTCGGAAATTTGGCACCTACCTTATGCACACAACCTTCTCTCTCGGGAGAAGGGGAGCATTCTGCACCCGGATATCCAGACCTTACACCTCACAGCCTGGCGCATCCGACCTCGTGGCAACATTTTTCTTTCTCAGACGGGGTTCGGTCCATCCTAGAGGCCTCCCATAAGCCCTCCACGCGACTTTCATATAATAAAAAGTGGAAGCGTTTTCAGGATTACGCGGCCCTCAACGCGTTTGATTGTTCTACATCTGGCATGCCTGACATTATCTCGTTTCTTCATTCCTTGCATGTAGCGGGACTAAAGCCGGCGTCTATTCGTGTTTACCTGTCTGCAATTGCGGCCAACCATGGTTTGATTGATGGGTTTTCTGTTTTTACCCACCCGCTTGCAAGAGCCTTTTTGAGAGGGTTGCATAATTTGTTTCCAACTATTCGTCCAATAGTACCGCAGTGGAGCCTCTCGGTGGTTCTTGCAGTCCTTACTTCAAAACCATTTGAGCCTTTAGCTACAATAGACCTTCGTTTGTTAACATTTAAAACAGTTTTTTTAGTGGCAGTCACATCTGCAAGGCGAGTATCAGAGTTGGCGGCACTGCTAGTGGACCCTCCATACCTACAGTTTTTTAGGGACAAGGTAGTGTTGCGCCCAGACCCCACGTTTATTCCTAAAGTTTCCTCCTTTTTCCACGTGAGCCAAGATATTGTTCTGCCTACGTTCTTCGAACCGTCATCAGACCCTTTGTCTTCAACCTTACATGCCCTGGATGTTCGGAGAACATTGGCCTTCTATAAGTCAAGAACTGAACAAGTTCGCAAGTCTCGCAA
Source organism: Anniella stebbinsi (assembly GCA_029215795.1). Classification (NCBI taxonomy): domain Eukaryota; kingdom Metazoa; phylum Chordata; class Lepidosauria; order Squamata; family Anniellidae; genus Anniella; species Anniella stebbinsi. The sequence continues at coordinate 372,073,159 of JARDYH010000001.1, forward strand.
ATTGTTTGTCTGCTATGGTGGCAAGAATAAGGGATTGGCGGTGTCTCCGCAGCGCATCTCAAAATGGGTTGTTCAAACCATTGTCCTCGCCTACCAAATTGTCAAAAAGGAACCACCCTTTCACCTAACAGCGCATTCTGTCAGAGCACAGGCAACCTCTTCGGCTCTGCTCCAAGGGGCTTCTCTTTCTGACCTTTGCAAGGCAGCTACCTGGACTAATGCTTCCACCTTCGTAAAGCATTATCGTCTGGATGTCAGAGCGAGACGGGACTCCTCGTTTGGAAGAGCGGTCCTCTCCTCGATCTGCCAATAACCAAGCAGCATGCCTACCCACCACCGGTAAGTTTTTGCTTATTATTCGCCCATATGTGTGATGCACAGAGACCACGAAGAAGAAATGCAGGTTGCTTACCTGTAACTGTAGTTCTTCGAGTGGTCATCTGTGCAGTCACACAACCCACCCACCATCCCCTCTTGGCATCGCTGTTGTGATGGTCAAGTTGTTCGAGCATGCTCGTTTAATAATAAAACACTGTACCTTAGTCGCGAGGCCAAGCGGTCTCAGAGAACTGAGGTAAGCGACGAGCGGGAACCCTGAGCATGCGCGGTAGGATGGTGGGGGGAGGGGTTCCCGCCAAAAGTCTAAGCTAGCTAGCGAAGTTTCCCGAAGCTAGGCTCGGCGTCGACGCGAGCCCATATGTGTGACTGCACAGATGACCACTCGAAGAACTACAGTTACAGGTAAGCAACCTGCATTTACATTATAATGTCAATTCAGGTCATTTTTGGAATACAGACACTGCAAAATATAAACCAGCAGATAAAATACAGCATTTCTTCACATCCTGTCTTCAAGGTCAGCTCATAAAAAAAGTTTTCAGTGACAAAATGGACTCCTGTATCACACTTAAAAGTGGCTTGTCAAAGACATTTTGACATAGGAATCAGCAGACAATCTAAACTTCAGTAATCTAATCCTCCTTCCCCTGATGTCCTGCTGGTTTTACTCACTTTGGGGTTGTCCAAATCTAAGTTGTGTCATGATTGTCCTGTTTGCTATGAGCACCTGGTATTGCTGAGCCTCTCCAAGCTCCTGTTTTGGGGAGTAATATTTTCTTTGTTTTTATCAGACTGAGACCACTTTCACTACTGCTCCTACCTCTCGAAGAAGGAACATCTTTGCCTTTGAAGGTGAGCACCTCTGCTACTTGTTCTGCATCTTGAAAGGCAATCCTCTAGGAATATCAAGTCTCTGAGTCCTTTTTTGGTGCCCTCATGGTCATGTTTGGGTTAGCACTAAGAGCAAACAGGTTTCTCAGGTGGAACCTATATTTGGACAGGAGCATTAACAGCCCTGGCCTGACAGGGAATTCAATAGCTGTGGTCTGAAGATCAGAACACCTTCCTCTGCCGTTGATCATTGTCTGCTGAAGGAGGGGACTTGCATCAGCCATGTGGCTTTCCCTTTTGAGAGCTACCAATTGGGGGGGGGGGGGAGTAAAGGGGCAATGTGCCAAGTGAAGGGCAGGAAGCAAATGACCCCATGCAATCAAAGAGTCAGCTGGCGGGCATGTGACATTATAGAAAGTACAGTGTGTACATCAAAAGCTGGCAATTTCCCTGAAGCACAGTTCAGTTGTGGGACCAGCCTCAAAGGCTCTTCAAGGGGTTGGTTCTGTACTTCCTAGAGCTGCCCTCTATGACATCTCATGGGCATGAGTGGTTACATAGCCACGGCTCGGCTTGTATTGGGGCACTTCCATTCTGAGCATGTTTTTCCCCAGAGAATTTACTTGGTTAGAGATCTCAATTTTAAATGCCAATTTTCAGCTGCTAACATCCATTACCATTCAACTGTACCCATGCAAACATTGCCCACAAAGGGACCATAGACTTTTCAAAACTGGTAGATAAAAGTCCCTGTAAAACCAAATCATTCTCCTTAATTGATTTAGATTTGGTCCCCTTTTGCTGCCCGGAACTTCTCCCTCCCATATCAGTTGATCCTTTCACCAGTTTAACTCTTAAGTGTCCGCTTTGAAACTGGATTACCCAAGAGGCTTTTCCCACTTCGAACACAACTCCTTTGGTAATCCAGACCCTCTCTCCTGTTGTAGATGCCTTGGCTTCTGCTGGGGTTGGCCAGCTCATCCAAGTGGATCAGAGAATGCAGTCTGATGAAGAAGAGGATGACTTATATTTTTCAACTTAGCCAGGCTGCTCCAGGTTCATCACACCATGTTTTTGTTCCTCTGCTGAAGGCCAGTTCTCCAGTAGTCCAGGCGCTGTCTCAGAGCCTGAATGGTTTATCATGCCTGTTTTCACCGACTTGGGAATGGGCCTTGAGTTTTGACTTCTTTCCTGAGCTATGTTAAGTGTCCATCCAGTGCAGAGTACCATTGCTTGCTGCTATGGTGTTCAAATTACAAAGAGCTCTTCCATGTGTGCTTGTTTTCCCCTTTGACCCAATCAATTTGAGGGGGTCATGAAGAGAGGCATCAACTTGGAAGTAGTTTAAAGAAGCAAAATAATGTTTTTTTAAAATTTACTGTACAATAAAGTCTCTGAGATAAGGGGTTCTAATAGCAAAGGGTCTTCAAGTTCCCTGTGTAAAGAACAGTGTACTTTTGGATTAAATGTGCTTTCTCAATATTTTTTATTGTTGTGATACTTTCTTGACTGGATTCAGTTACAAACTTTGGTTGCATCAAAAGACAAGCAGTGTGTTGGGGGGGGGGGGCAGACCTTGCTCAATGATTTCAATAGTAGTAGTAAACCTTTATTACAGTCAATAGACCAAAGGTACAAAACATAAAATATTAAAACTTTAAAATCATACATTGTAATTGATTTTATACAATAGTTAATATTAAAATTTAAAATATTAGGGTTATTCAGTCAATAAAATCCTTGTACACATTGCCCAATTTAAAAACTTTGCTACTTGTACAGTTGTAGTCTTATCCGAGCCCTGCAAGAGCAAGACAGTTAATTGATTTATGGATCTGCCTGGAAGAGTTTGGGTAATGGGCCAAATTAAATCTGCTCGAGCCTGTTTGTAAAAGTTACAAGAGAGGAGAACATGTGATACTGATTCTACCTCTATACCATTGCAAGGGCAACATCTGCTATTATGCGGTATTTTCTTAAATCGGCCCTCAAGTAGTCTAGATGGCAACACGTTAAACCTTGACAGCGTGAAAGCCCGTCTGTACTTGGGCACGGTTAACCATTTTAGATAAGGTGCTTCACGTCCATCATATTGAGCTGACAAACCCAGAGACTGTGGAGCACAAGGGCCCCTGGATGCCTCCACTAGTTCTTGCCCATCTATGTCCAGTAGTCTTTGTTTAACTGTTGCTCTAGCCTGGTCAAACCCCATCGTAGATAGATAGGGAGCAGAAAGCCCTATGCATATAAGTTGATTCTTTAAAGCCTTTAACCAGGGAGAGGTGAAGGAATCACAAAGTGTTCTATGAGCTAAATGTTCGGCGGATAGTACTAATAAACATCTCAACCAAAAGTGCACTGCATGAATCCATGCTAAGCACTTTAATGATTTGAGACCAGCTTCAAGATTTAACGAAGCTCCAGCAACGCATCCCGGGACTCCAGAAATTGACCTAAGAAAGGAATTTTGAATACATTCATACGAAGTCTTTAGCAATGGATACCATATCGGTGCTCCGTACAAGATCTGCGGTACTATTATGGATTTGTAGATTTGCGTAGTCACTGGGACATAATTCCCCCCTTTTGTAAAATGGAATCTGGCCACTGCTTTACTACTTTTGTCTGTTTTCAGTTTTGTATGCCTCAGATGGCATTTCCAACTGAGATGTTCATCAATCCAAATTCCTAAGTATTTATAGGCAGATGTTTGCTCAATTCTCTGTCCATCCAATGACCACACATATCTAACTTTCCTCTTTGAGAAGACCATCACTTTAGATTTATTTACATTAATAGTTAGATTATTAATTTTACAGTAGTCAGTAAATCTATTTAATAGTCTTCTAAGCTCCAATCTAGTCTGGGATAATAGAATAACATCATCTGCATATAGTAAAATAGAAATTTTTGTTGGTCCAATCTTAGGGGAATGAGACTGCACCTCCTCGAGGTATTGGGGGAGATCAGCCAAATATAAATTAAAGAGCATAGGGGCGAGTACACACCCCTGTCTGACCCCCCTTGAGACAGTGATCTCCTTGGTCAGATGTCCCTGTCTGCTGCAACGTACTTGTGCAGTCGTATTATTATGCAGGGCCTGTATCAAAAAGAGCAGTCTGCATTCAATTCCATAATGTTTCATTTTGGCCCATAAACGAGCCTGGGAAATTGAATCGAAGGCTGCCTTGAGATCTATGAAAGCTGTAAATAACTTCCCTCCCCTACGAGCAGTATATTTTTGTATTAAATGGACCAGTACAAGTATGTGGTCCAGAGTTGAGCTCCCTTCTCTGAACCCTATTTGTTCGAAGCCCAAAATGTGCTCATTAGTAATCCATTCCTTCAGTTTCTGATTCAAAAAACCTGCGTATAATTTTGCTACAGTAGAAAGGAGACTGATGGGCCGATAGTTTTAAGGGTCATTTGTTGGTCCCGATTTATAAATTGGAACAATATACGCTTTTAGCCAATCTGAAGGAATCTGCCCGTGTCTGTTTATGAGAGTAAAGAGTGCGGCCAGGAGGTCAGACCACCAAGTGATGTTATGCTTAATTATATCTGAGGAAATACCATCGGGACCTGGGGCCTTTCCCAGTTTAAGATTACTTATCAGGTTATATATAATACCTGGATCTACTGGGGGCCATTCAGGGGAACCCACTAACAACTTCGGGGAGGAGGTAGTACTGACTGTTGACCTGTAAATAGCCCCAAAGTGCTGTTCCCATCTGGCAGGTGCTATATGATGCTCATTATTGCCTCTAGATTTATTCAGTGATCCAGAGACCACTTGCCAGAATGTTCTAACATTTTTTGTGGCCAAGGCCCCGATTACTAGTTGTCGATGTTCTTTATTTACTTCCAATTTTTTCTTCTGCATGAGCTTTTTATGTTCCTTCTTTGCTTCATAGTAGGAACTAGGAAGTTGGCGTTCATCGTTTAATCGATAATTCTGATATAGGGACTGAACCCTACTCCAGCTAACAGCACACTCCATACTTAGTTTCGTTACTTCACTATCTCGGTTATTGTTTGCCCTAGTTGGAGCCGAGCGTAGGGCACGGTTCAGATTCTGCATCATTTCTTCATAGTCTTTGATTCCTTTCTTCGGAGAATTAGCTAAACCGATTAGGTTATTAACATTGAGGAACCTGGGAGAATGAATAATTCTAGTAAAGTCATGAGCAGATACCCTAGGCCATCTTAAAGATCTTAGCTCTTTGTTATTTTCGAATACAAAGGAGAGGTTTGGATCAACTTTCAGTTTGATCGAATTACTTATTTCAAAGTTTAATTCTGATGGGAAGTGATCACTATCCAGCCGTTGCAGTACTTTAAAATCACAACCTGAACTTTTTAAAGAGTTATGTACCAGTACGTAATCGATGACACTAGCCCCTCTAGTTGTTGCATGGGTGAATTCACCCCATTGGTCTCCCTTGGTAGACCCATTTAGGATCACCAGATCATTTCTAGCAGCGAAAAAGAGTAAATTAATCCCTGCCTGATTGATAAAGGCATCCTTTGAGTGGCATGCATCAGCTCTAAGGCTATTCTTAGTTAATGTTGCATCATTAGGGTCAGCTAGGAACCTGCCAGTCCGAGCATTAAAGTCCCCTGCTACGATGGAAATAGCTGAGGGATATTTGCTCTTAAGATTAAGATAGAAGGTTTCCAGCTTGAGCCATACGGAAGTTAACTCATCCTTAGGGTAAGCTGGGGCCAAATAAACATTAAGTACTAACAGTGTTTGTTTTTGAGCCCTCAACTCTAATATTACTGCGAGGGCATTTGGCTCTTGCATTGAAAATTCAGTTATTTTGACATTTAGACTTGCTGTGATCAGGGTTCCCAGCCCGTTTGGCCCTTCCCATCCTGGAATTGGGCAATGCCAGGGCATTAGCTACAGCAAATCCATTCGTACTGATATATTCCGTACTCCAGGTCTCCTGAAGTAAGACTAAGTCGTATTCAGACAGGAATTTCAAAAATTCCTGATTCTTACTCTTGTTACGCCATCCGGCTATATTCCAAATGAGTATTTTAAAGGGACTCTTGGAGACATTCTTAGTAAGTCAGTCCAACTCTGTTATGGTATCCAGTTGCCCATTCATGTTGTCCTGGACACACCCGTTAGACCTTTTAACTTGTCGTTTTATCTCGGCCGCCCCACCTCTGCTAATAATGTCATCAGGAGCATTAGATTTTGGTGGGTAGGCAAGACTGCCTATACTAGGGTCTCTAATTATGATGGGACTTTGAACTTCGGGAACTGTCTGTGAAGAAGAGGGCACTTCTTGTAAGTTTAATTGTCTGGGTCCAACCACCAAAACATCACCCCATTGATCATTAGGTGTTGGGCCAAAATTACCAGGCCCTTGAGACTCCTGAGACCCCCTTCATGACAATAGGAACTTACTCAATATGTCTAGTTTCTTCAAAATTTGGAGTTGCTCCTGCTCCGGAAGCCCCTCGTAGCTTTCAATCAACTTCAGCTCTTCTTGAGAGAAGGTTGGACTGATAAGATGGAAGTTGACCTTGTCATTTGTGGTACTTTCAGTCATTTTAGCTTCTTCAGCTGTAGCTTGGTGAGTCAAAGACTCCAACCTTTGATCATTTTGCTGAAGTAATTCAGAAGAAGTGTCCAAAGAGGTGTCCAATATAATTAGGTCACCAATTGGAATCTCCTTCTTATCTTTAGAGCAAGGGGTCAGGGATCCCAGCCTATGCATTGATGACAGGTCTCTAAAGTAACGATTCACTGTCATTCCCTTTTCCAAGAAATACTTCCTGTTCTTTAGTAATCTACAAACCAGGGAGGAAGATTCAAAGGTCACCACTGCTCTGGCTGCTACATAGATGAAAAAAGATATTCAATCTTCAAAATATCCCTGGTATCTAAATTAATGTTGGACAGGTTAGTGACAAGACTCATAAAATGGTTTATTCTGGCTGGCTGTTCCAATACACCCTTAGGTTTTGGGTAATTAGAAAAGACAAGCATGTTGTTTATTAACTGTAGTTGCCATTTTTTATTATTTATATCTAACTCCTGTTTTGCCTTTTGTTTCAAGTTTTTTGAGGGACTGGGAGTTATGCAGTTAAACGATTGCAAGGGCACCCAAGGATCCTGACCAGATTCCTGTCTTTGTACTTTCTCTATCTTATTATGATCCTTAGTAGGTTGTGAGGTTATATCACTAGCATGTTTTATTGGTAGGCTCTTTAGTTGTTGGGCCCCTTGTTTTTGGTTTTGGTTTGTTTCTTCCATCAGACTAAACAGACGATTAAAGTTCATTTGGGGTACTTTTTTAGATCTTGTTCTGCCTTTGATGTTTTTAGATTTTTTTCCCCTTGTTGGCTTTTGTGTTTGCACCCTTGATTACTCTGCAAGTTCTCGGCATTACAACCCTTGACCTACACTTCCTTTCTACTATTTCCTGAATAACTTGTTCAGGGGGAACTATAACAGAAGGAGAGTTAGGAATATGGTTGGATGTACCCTCTTGCTTAATGGTAATTTTATATTTCTAGTTGGAACCATCTGATCCACTATCTTTTACTCCCTCTTTATTATTACAATAAGCTATGACAAAGGTCGTTAATGCCGTGAGCAGCTCTTTACATTCTGACAAAAAATTCTTAATAAGAGATATGTCATTCGACCAACCGGCTAGGAGTGTCCCCATTAAATCCTGCTGGTGTAATAGAAGCATGGCTATGTCATTAGATACTATGTCATTTTCCTGTAAGTCAGAGATTTGAATAGCTGGAGATTTTATATGTGTAGAGCCATTGATTCTATTCTAGGATTCCTGCTGCAATTTATATTCTTCTGAAACTATCGGAATTGGATCACAGTTAAAACTGGCTTCCATAGGGTCATCTGTTCTTTCTATTTTATCAAACTCATTTGCTAGACTGCAGTTATCTGTAGATCTAATATCACTGACCAGGGCCTTCATTATGCCTTGGGGACTCAGGGTCCAATCAAGGGGGTCACAGGTAGTTGTTTTTGATTCAATGGGCTTTCCCCCCTTCAATTTGCCCAGCTTTGGGGGAAAGAAGTTGGTTATTTTCCCGTTTCGATGACTCGACCAGTGTTGAAACATCATTGGTTGTAGGTAGTATCCCTAATTGTTTATATCCCCCCTGGTAAGTACCATTTCGAAACCAGATTTCAACTTTAACGAAAAACTTGGTTTAGGACAAGAAGCCCCTATATATTTGTCATATTCTTTCCTTCTACCTTAACCCATTCCTTGACTGTAATTTGATCTCCACAGTTGTTAATCACTTGGCGATTAGTACCTAGAATTATACAAATAATTGTACCAAACCCGCAAACTGCCACAGCGTTGGTTGCTGCAACTTCCCAATGATGAAACAGCTGAAGGCAGCCACTATGTTGTAGTTGAAAGGGAGTTTTGACTTCTTTCCTGAGCTATGTTAAGTGTCCATCCAGTGCAGAGTACCATTGCTTGCTGCTACGGTGTTCAAATTACAAAGAGCTCTTCCATGTGTGCTTGTTTTCCCCTTTGACCCAATCAATTTGAGGGGGTCATGAAGAGAGGCATCAACTTGGAAGTAGTTTAAAGAAGCAAAATAATGTTTTTAAAATTTACTGTACAATAAAGTCTCTGAGATAAGGGGTTCTAATAGCAAAGGGTCTTCAAGTTCCCTGTGTAAAGAACAGTGTACTTTTGGATTAAATGTGCTTTCTCAATATTTTTTTTATTGTTGTGATACTTTCTTAACTGGGTTCAGTTACAAACTTTGGTTGCATCAAAAGACAAGCAGTGTGTTGGGGGGGGGGGGCAGACCTTGCTCAATGATTTCAATAAAAGAGGAAGGAAACAGGGCAACTATATAATGTCAAGTTGCACATTGCAAGCTTTTCTGGGAATGCTTTCCAACTGCTGCTGTTGCATGTGCTATGAGACGCAGGCTGGCTCTTACTAAGGTCCTTCACATCAGGTCACTGATAGCAATTCCCTCAATATCAAATCATCTCTATTTGTCCTACAGTTAAATCCTATAAAATTGTCCTTTCTTCCTCTCTACACCCTCTCATGTCATTACAGCAACCAGTGCTTGAATTATGCGGAGCTCTTAATGAAATCCATGAGCCTACCCCGACTTACATAACTAACAAATCGTGTCCCCGTAGCCCTCTGCAAGCAGTAATTATAAGGACTGTTACAAAATAAAGCTCTATGCCCTTCCTGAGCTTCAATGATTTGAGCACTGACAGCAATAGAAGGTAGGTTAAGCTAAGAGCCCAGGAAACTGTGTGCACAGAGGATGGAATCTGGATCTTGCCACCCTGTCTCTTGTCTACTAGTCCTGTGCCCTAAAGCAGACTTAGTTTTCGCCTGCTGTAGCCTAATCTTAACTGTGACACCATCCAGCAAAAGCTGTAACACTTGTCTGTAAGCTTTACTGTATTACTTGAGCACGGTCAATAGGACTTCAGTAGTCACCCTGTTCAGCTAGTTCCATTACCATAAATATTTTTTTCCTGTGCTTCAAAAGAAAACCCACTACATTTGAGATCTTCATGTAATACTTCCAGAAATGTTTCCATTGTAACAGGTGAGCTTTCAAAGAGTGGCGGTTGTAATTAAAACAAAGAGCAGTAACACATTTACTATGGCACAAGTTTTAGCCAGCAGCCCCAGTTCATCTGATGCATGAAATGTTAATATTACACACAAAGTTTGGGACTGGGGAAAATAGTAAACTGTCAGGGAATTGAAATGTGGATAGACTGCGACCATTACCTTATTTACAATGGCCATTCACAGAACAGTTGTAAAACACACCATTCTATCAGTGCATTGATTGAAACGTATCCCCTACTGATGCCGCAACTGATATTTGAGCCTCTTGAAGAATTAGCTATTTTGTGTTGAAATTTGCCTTTGTTCAAGAATAGCTACTTGAAGTCGGTGAAAACAGGGCCTGTGAGGTAGAAGTGTTCCCCCACTGGGTTTTGAATATTGTCATTTCCTGTACCAGTTTTGGGTCCATTTGTCGTTTTGGGTAGAGACTGGCCTGTTTGTCCCACACAGCATGGCATAGCTGGCAGACGGCATAGCACACACTGGAACATGAGCAGTGTATGATGCTCTGCTGTCGATGATAACATGTTTGGGTCCTGTAATGCTATAGCCAAGTTAGACAAGGGGGTGGGGGTGGAATCTGGTTCTTGTGGCTGTATCTCTGTTGTGGCTGTTTTTGGTCAGCTGCAGTGGTCACTTCTCCGCCCTCAACTGCTGTGATAGTTAAAAGAAATGGATGTCAAGCACATGGACTCCCTTTAAGTAGAGTTTTGCACTTCCTCGCAACAGACCCAGATTATGTGCTGCTTTGCTTTTTGAAAGGACCCTTTACCCAATATTGATATTGGGCAATGAGGGATAGGAAGACAAAAGAGAGCGGGTTGACCTGGCCACAGCAGGTACTCTGTGATACTCTTGCTAAGAGGGCTGCAAACTTTTTAAGAAGATCCATTGTCTGGTTAGCATTATTCCCCCAAGATATATCAGTAGGGGTGAGAGTCTCCAGCTCTAGGCGATTACACTGTGGGCAGTATCCAACGTTAGTCCTACACAGAGCAGATCAACTGAAATTAATGGGATTTGAGTTAGTTAGGACTTACATAGGATTCTACGCATGATGAACAGTACCTAGATGGAGTAGCATTTAAAGGACTTAGAAATGACAGTGGCCTCCAAAACATGCCACTGCAAAGCTTTGGCCATTTTTTCCCAAAGCACCAGAAAAGAGCATTCCACAAGATGGCAGCAGTTCTTTCTCCGAGGCACACTCACAACAGACCAGCAGCTTCAGCTAACTGTGAAGCCGTTTGTACGACTTGTGCACATATATATTCCTATCACCAAGGTTCAATTTTTGTTTCTTTTTCTGCAAGGCAGCTGCTTGTATGCTGAATCCCCTTGCCCCATCCTTTCTGCTCTTTCCCTCAAGATATGCAAGTTGCTTACCTGTAACTGTAGTTCTTCGAGTGGTCATCTGTGCAGTCACACATATGGGCTCGCGCCGACGCCGAGCCTACTTCCGGGAAACTTCAATAGCTAGATAGAGTTTTGGCGGGAACCCCTCCCCCCACCGTCCTACCGCGCATGCTCAGGGCTCCCGCTCCAACTTACCTCAGTTCTCTGAAACCGCGTGGCCTCGCAACTAAGGCATTAAGCTTAGCAATTTATGACAAGAGCATGGCGAATCAACTTGACCTCACAACAGCGATGCCAAGAGGGGACGGCGGGTGGGTTGTGTGACTGCACAGATGACCACTCGAAGAACTACAGTTACAGGTAAGCAACCTGCATTTCTTCTTCGTGGTCTCTGTGCATCACACATATGGGCGAATAACAAGCAAGACTTACCGGAGGTGGGTAGGCACGCTGCTTGCTCATTGGCAAATCGAGGAGAGGACCGCTCTACCAAAAGAGGAGTCCTGTCTAGCTCTTACATCGAGGCGATAATGCTTGACAAACGTTGAAGCATTAGTCCAGGTGGCAGCCTTGCAGAGATCAGTCAGGGAAGCTCCATGGAGCAAAGCCGAAGACGTTGCCTGTGCTCTAGCGGAATGTGCCGTCAGATGAAAAGGAGCGTCCCACTTTGCTATCTGGTAGGCCAGCGTAATGGTTTCCACAGCCCACTTGGATAAGCGTTGTGGAGAAACAGGAAGTCCTTTAGATGCCCCCCCATAACAAACAAATAACTTTCGAGATTTCCTAAAATTCTCAGTTCTCGACTTATAAAAAGCAAGTGCTCTTCTGACATCTAATGCATGCAATGCTGAAGATAAAGGGTCCGACGAGGGTTTGAAGAACGTGGGCAAAACAATGTCCTGACTGACGTGGAATACTGAAGAAACTTTAGGAATAAACATCGGGTCCGGCCTCAGTACTACTTTATCTTGAAAAAACTGTAAGTAGGGAGGGTCTACTAGTAACGCTGCCAACTCAGAAACACATCTAGCGGACGTGATCGCAACCAGGAAAATAGTTTTTAGTGTTAACAATCGAATGTTTATCGTGGCTAACGGTTCAAAAGGCTTTGACGTGAGAGCGGTGAGAACCACTGAGAGACTCCACTGTGGAACTATGGGGCGGACAGTGGGGAACAAATTATTTAAGCCTCTCAAAAAAGCCCTTGCCATGGGATGCGTGAACACTGAAAAACCGTCGACTAACCCATGGTTAGTCGCAATGGCAGACAGATACACACGAATAGATGCCGGCTTCAGCCCTAATGAGTGCAACGAATACAGGAAGGAGACGATGCTAGGTAAGTCTGCTGTACAAGGATCAAAGGTATGAAGCACTGCATACTGTTGGAAACGTTTCCACTTCCTATCGTATGATAGCCTTGTAGAGGGCTTACGCGCAGCCTCTAAGATAGTTTTCACTCCATCTGATAAGGCAAGGTCTTTCCAGGACGCCGGATTCTCCACGCCGCTAGGTGTAGAGCGTGGACATCGGAATGCAGGATTCTCCCGTTCTCCCGGGACAGGAGGTCGGGAACACGAGGTAGATGCCAAACCTCCGATCTCGCCAGTCTGAGTAGCGACGTGAACCAAGGCTGCCTTGGCCACCATGGGGCTATCATTATAGCGTCTGAATTGCTGCGTCTGATGTTGGCTACTGCCCATGCAAGTAGCGGAAACGGCGGGAAGATATATAGCAGTCCCCTTGACCAGTCCCATTGACTTGCATCCCCCAACGATGCTGTCCCTATGCCCGCTCTGGAGCAGTACGCTGGACACACCGCACTGGCAGCTGTTGCAAATAAATCGACATCTGGGTTCCCCCAACGAGCGAATAGGTGGTTCAGTATACGAGGGGAGAGTTCCCACTCGTGGATGTTGTTGAAATTTCTGCTTAGGTCGTCCGCTATGGTATTGACCTTTCCCGCAATGTGCAGTGCCGTGAGCAGCATATTGTGGGAAATGGCCCACTGTAGAACGTCCATTACAATGCGAAGAAGTTGGTACGATCGCGTCCCGCCTTCTTTGTTTAAATACCATACTACTGTGGTATTGTCTGTTAGGATTCGGACATGGTGTCCCTGTAGGTGAGGAGAGAAAGCTTGTAGGGCCTTCTTGACTGCCAGAAGCTCTAATATGTTTATATGAAGGCGAGATTCTGAAGGTAACCATCTTCCTTGCGTTACCAGATCGCCGTAGTGGGCTCCCCACCCCATCAGCGATGCATCGGTTGTGACTGTGCGAGACGGTTCTCGTGTGACAAACGGCATGCCCCGAGAAAGATTGCACACGTCCGTCCACCATCGGAGGGAACTTTTGACAGATAGCAGAACGGTAAGTATTAATCTGTGTGGGTTTTGAAGAGAGGAGTAATGTCTGAGCAAAAACTGCTGGAGAGGTCGCATGTGAAGCCGTGCCCACCGTACGACGAACACGCTTGCTGCCATTAACCCCAGGAGCCTTAAAATCTGGAACGCCGAGATCCGGCGTTGCGATGTCTGTCTTGCTGCGAGCTGCCGTAGGGTCGCTGCCCTGTCCGCTGGGAGGAACGCCCTTCCCACAGTGGAATCTAGGGTAACCCCTATGAACTGTATTCGACGCGATGGGTGCGTGATGGATTTTTTGTAATTTATCTGCAGCCCAAGCGATGAAAGAAGAGTGATAACCTCGTGGACGTCGGTCAGCGCCTGGCTCCTGGAGGTGGAAACGATGAGCCAATCGTCCAGGTAAGGATATACGTCGATGTTGTTTGATCGAAGGTGCACGCAAACTGCTGACATGCACTTGGTGAACACTCTTGGCGCAGACTTTAGTCCGAAGGGAAGTACGGTGAACTGATACGCTTGACTTCCTATGAGAAACCTGAGGTAGTGCCGGTGTGAAGGGTGAATAGCGATGTGAAAATAAGCATCCTTCAGGTCTATTAGGGTGAACCAGCTGCCCCTTCTTAACAAGGGAAGAATTGCCGCCAGGGTAATCATGCGAAACTTTCTGGGACGTATAAACTTGTTCAAGGCTCTGAGATCCATAATGGGACGAAGTCCCCCGTCCCTTTTTGGTACCGTAAAATACCGGGAGTAAAAGCCGGGACGTAGATGGTGCATTCGCACCCTCGTGATAGCTCTTTTGCGAAGCAGATTGGTGGTTTCCTGCACTAGAGTCAACGAGGGCGGCGTGGCCTTTATGGTACCAAGTGGAGGAGGGATTTCGAACTCCATTTTGTAACCTTCTGCGACGATGTTCAACACCCAAGCATCCGATGTTATGGACGCCCAGGCATGCAGAAAAGGTTGTAGCCTGTTTGCCGGATCGTGGAGCGTTGAAGGCGCCAAGTCAAAGACAACGCTTGTGCGATAATGGCTGTTTACTGCGTTGTTGGAAACGAGGTGTTGCCTTACGTTGCTGATATGACTGAGATGAGGCAGGTTGATAACGCTGTCCTCTATCTTGCTGCTGCTGCTGCTTGTATGGCACCGGTCTGTACCATTTGCGTTGCCTATATGGTTGTTGGTTTGGTTGAAAGCCCATTTTTTTCGCTGTCATCCTGGCCTTGTGCAGGGTATCCATTGCAGTGTCCGTTTCAGAATTGAATAGACCCTCCCCATCAAAAGGAAGGTCCTCAATACGGTTTTTTGTTTCCTGTGGTAGCGCAGCCGAGCGCAGCCATGCGTGGCGGCGTAAGGCCACCGCTCCCACCATTGCCTTGGAAACGCAGTCTGTCAGATGGCGCGCCGTCGTCAGCTCTTGTTTTGATAACCTGACGGCCTCTGCTTGAAAAACGCGAGCAAGCTCACGTTGGTCGTCGGGAAGATAGTCAAGTCAATGATGAAATCTTCTCCCATAAAAATAACTGGTAACGCGCCATCAACGCCATATAGTTGGTAACTTTTATGCCCAATGATGTAGATGCATAAATGCGGCGCCCATAAGAATCCAATTTCCGACCCTCTTTGTCTGTAGGGGCGGAATGCGTGCGTCCAGATCTGCTCTGCGCCGCCTCTACCACCACCGAATTTGGCTTCGGGTGTTGAAAAAGGAAGGGCGCCTGTGCCTGCTTAACCTTATATATTGCATCCAACCGTTTTGAAGTCGGACCAACAGTGGCAGGGTGTTCCCAAGACTGCTTCAACGTTTTTAAGAGGGCCTTCACCATTGGCAGGGTTAATTGCGGTGATGGTTCCGCGTACATGACATCGTAGATGCCATCGTCCGAGTCGTCCACCGGTTGTTGACATTCTATATTGAGCGACTGGGCGAGACGCAACATCTGTTCTGAAAAGCTGCCCATTTCCATTGTCGGCGACGCTCTGTCCTCTGTACCGACCGTGTCCAATGGAGACGGTTCTGAGGGACGTGGTGATGGAGCTGAAGACGAGTCAGAACCGTAGTCTTCAAAGGACTGTGATGGCTGTCGGTGTCGAGCAGCTGACGATGCTGATGCCCGATCCCGAGGCAGTGGCGTCGCCGAAGCCGAATGCTCTCGACACCGAAGATCTTGCCGGATCAACGAGGTTGTCCGACGTGGAGGCACTGGCGGAGGAGACTGCACGCCTCGGAGTCACTGAGGAGATTGCACTCCTCGGAGCCGTCGCCCCGTGTACGGATCAAACCGATACTCAGATGGACGAGAACAGTCAGATCGCACCTCCCAGTCCCGGGATCGTGATCGAGAGCTAGACATCGACATTGATGATCTGCGGCTTGAGCGCTGCGCTCGACGTCGATGGCCCTCCCTGTGATGAGATGGCTGCGGTGGTTCCCGTGGAACCGACCGTTCGGTATCGGAGGGAATGTGAACAGGATCCGGGGACGGGAGCGAATGCGCTGGCGATAAAGGCACTGGTTGCTGTGGCGGTCCCGCCGGAGTCGACGGTGTGCGTAGCACCGACGATACTGAGGAAGTGCGCCTCTTCGAAGTCGACGCAGCTGGAGAAACTTCAGCTCGTTGTGATGATTGCGAAGTTGAGCCTATTGAGAGCGGTTGGTGCCTCGACGTCGAGGATTGCGTCGGTACCGAGGCTGATTTATGCACCATCGCTACCACTTTGACTGTTGAAGGCGGTACCGACGCGGGTCGCGAAGCGGGCTTCTTAGCTGTCGATGATTTCGAAGACGGGCGTGTCTTCGCTGTCGACGTGGGCCCCTTCGACGACTTAGATTTTTTTGCCTTTTTAGTCGGAGGAGGAGATGAAGAGGGTGAAAACCCTGATAAAGGTGCCGGTGCCTCCGCCCGAGTTTGGGGGGATGCCGGAGATGCTGGGATCGAGAGGCCTCTGCTCTCCCCAGAAACCGCTCCCTGCATTACTGGTCGGGGTTGATCCACCGCGGAGAGAGCCTTGGACCACAAAAGGCTACGGAGCCGGTCGGCTCTGTTTCTTCGAGTTTGTCTGGAAAAGCGCATACAATGCGCACAGGAATCAACAATATGGGTTTCACCCAGGCAAAAAAGACAAAGTGAATGGCCGTCGGTGAGGGCAATTTTGGCCCTGCACCGGGAGCACCGTCTGAAGAGAGCGGTTTGCGCCATAAGATGGCGAACCGCATTGGGAGAACAGCTACTCCCTAAATAGAGATATTACTAACTAACTATAGAAAGACTATATATATATATATATATATTAAGTATTAACTATGAACAAGAAACGAACAAACAAACAAACAACTCTATCTAACCAACTATTCTTCTTTTCCAACAGAAAACGGGTCTACAGACCAGACGAAGTCTCCCGCGAGGCTAACAGCGAAGCGGTCGAAGAACTGAGGTAAGTTGGAGCGGGAGCCCTGAGCATGCGCGGTAGGACGGTGGGGGGAGGGGTTCCCACCAAAACTCTATCTAGCTATTGAAGTTTCCCGGAAGTAGGCTCGGCGTCGGCGCGAGCCCATATGTGTGATGCACAGAGACCACGAAGAAGAACCTCACTTTGCAGCGGTGAGATTCACGAAGGAAGGAGACCAGTTTCTTCAAGGGTGGATGTCTCTTTGGGTGCTTCCAAACAGAGGGCTTCTATTTCTTACAAAAGGCATTGTACATATATTCCATCTTTTCTTCCTTAACATCATTTTTCTGGTAAGAACGAAGGTAGAAGATGCAGTGGGAGAACATCTGAGGACTACGAATCAATCAGTCAAATTCCATGAATGAAGCAACTGTGAATCCACCATAAAAGAGATGCCTGCAAACACCCACCCACGCACACACTGCTCCACCCTCTGCCTGTGCTCTCCAGCACATTGATCTGGAGCACAAACCCCTATAGATCCTCATGAGTTTTGTATAGAATGTCCGCAAAATACCATAAAATCACAGAACACAGCTAGACTAAAAACCTCAGCCCACCTGCTAGACTAAGGAAAACCTCATTTTTAGTTCTTAGGTTTGTCACAAATAGGACCAAACCTTTATTTTTAAGAATTGGGGTGGGGGTGAAGTCAGACAGAAAACATCTGACTTTGGAAGCAAAACGTAGGTGCAGAAGCTCCAGAAACTGGAATGGGATAAGTGCAGAGGTGGGCAACACGTGGCCCTTAGTTGTTTTGGCCTACAACTCCCATGATCCTTCACCATTGGGAAGGGCTGATGGGAGCTTGTACGCCAAGATCTGGAGGACTGCAGATTTCCCACCTCTTGGGGTCGGGTCGCCTCAAACACTTAAGAGCCTACTTTGATAGATATGGCCCTACCCATGAAGTAAGCAGATGTTACCTTCAATGAGGGGGAAGGTTCCATTTACAGTTGCCTATTTCTACAAGAAAGCGGTAGCCTGCAATACAGACGTTTATTTACATATCTTACAGCGAGGGAATGTTACAATAAAGTGCATCTGTTTAATAGGGCTGGCCACTCTGACTTGGGAGTTGGTCATGTGATCATCTCAGGCAGCAGCTGAGCATCAAAGCCGTAACGGATGTAATGGTAGACCTCTTCTGCCTTCTGCTGATTCACCTGGGTGCGGGCTGCCACCTCGCTTGGTGAACTAGAAAGGAGCAAAAGGAAAAAGAATGCTGGGACTCCATTGGGGTTCAAGGGAAGGGAGTTCCCTCAGCAGCACGAGAGAGAAAAACATCACAACTAGTGGGCAGACAGAGTGATCATGGAGGTTCGCAAGTAGCACATAACGGTGATATCAAGCCCTGACTGTTGGAACCCATGACCTAGGGAGGTGGTGGGCTCTCCCACACTAGAGGCCTTCAAGAGGCAGCTGGACAACCATCTGTCAGGGATGCTTTAAGGTAGATTCCTGCACTGAGCAGGGGGTTGGACTCAATGATGGCCTTAGAGGCCCCTTCCAACTCTACTACTCTATGATTCTATGGTGTTGATTTGAATGCACCAGTCCACTCTGATGTTTGCACTGTAAGAGTGGGTGGGTGGGTGGGAGGTGTCAAGCCTTTGCAATGGGTGCGTTTGTTGGGGTAGTTCACATGCCTCTGCTCACATGTCGGTCTACTCATGAATAATAGCTTTTGAATAAGTTATTGTTTCTTTGTTATCTGCTTCTAACCAACACTGGCTTCAGAGGCTTCTTGAAATGCCGTTGCTCCTTTTGGTCACCAGACTCTCATGTCACATGTACTTGCAGAGAGTCTCAAGGCCAGGAAAAGCACATGCAGAGAACAGAGGAGGAGGGGCATGTTGATTGGCAGTGGGCTCGGGACAGGCAGCAGATGGCATTTCTCAATAAAGCACAAAACGACCGCAAGGAATGTGGAAATGGCTGCTTCGTTTAGGTGCTGTTTTTTTAAAAAAAGGACTGGGGGAACAGATTGGCACCAGAAAACTTGCATGTTCACAAGGGGGTGGGGGCAGAACATCTCCCAGCCTCTCTTGCTCTACTTGGTCACTCTTCTCTTAGCTGCCAGAAAAACGGCCCTGCCCAGAACCCACCAGGATGAGAGACCGTACCTGTTCACCATCTCTTTCACAGAGCCAAAGCAGTGACATAAGGCCAGCGCCAGTGTGTAGCTGACACCAGGCATGCTCAAGTAGAAGCGGAGGCTTTCCTGCCTGGGCCCCTCTGCCTCTGTGGGCATGAGGATAGCTGCATTCTTCCGCTGCTCCACCAAAGCCAGCTCCTTCAGCAAGTCGGCAGTTTCCTCTTGGCTGGAACTGAACAGCACTTTGATTCCTGCCCGGATGAAAGCTGAAAGCACGCCATCGTAGTGCTTGGTTCTGTGGAACACTCTCCGTGCCTCTCCTGAAAGGATAAAAGACAAGAGTTCACAGGCAACCTTTCTCAGGTGATGTAGCCTGGGAAAAAGAGTGAAGGTTTCTGGGAAGCCAGGCTGTTGGTCTGACTTTCACATCCTTCCGTAATGTGCAAGGGAGCAAGAGGTAGACTTCAAAACTCTAGCAGGTCAGACGTGCTGTTCGTATCTTTAGCTATCAACATTTCATACCCTAGAGGGATAGGGCAATACCCTTAAATTTGGATCCAATGTGTAAAAGCTTTGATGGCTTCTTAGCAGGTCAATGTTCAATTAAATAAATAAATAAACAAACAAACATACAAACCCTTGGGGCATTTCTTCTGCCATCTTTCCATTCTCTTAACCAGAAAGACATCTAAGTAGGGATCAAAGATGCTCGATCAAGCCAATGACCTGTGTGCCTTTGCTGCCAAAAAGGTGCAACATTAAACTGGACGTACAATTACTAATTCTACAATCCTGTGGCAGTTTACACAGCAATCAAGAGGGTAACAGTGAAGGATTTGATATTGCCGTTAAGGATTTCTAAAATAATCCAAGTCTCTGGATTGGGGACGGGCCACTTGCAGCCCTGCAGATGTTTTTGTCCAGAGCTACCATCATCCTTCACCGCTGGCTACAGCTGAAGGCTAAGAGACCTGGAGGGCCACAAGTTACTTACTCTTGCTGTAGCCCTTAAGGATGCAAAGGTGTGGTTGAAATCATGTGTCTGCAAAGTGCCTTCTCTCCTTCTCTCCAAGAAGAGACGACGACAACAGGCAAATTGTCACTGCTTTGGTGCAGGATTTGGGAGATTATAATGCAAAGTTGCCCTATGCAGTCTTAAAATCGAAACCAACATGTAAATTATTACCCACCACAAGCCACAACTCTATGTAAATGAACACAGATTATTTCCCAGAAACAACGTTCTGTGAGATTTTCCTTAACGCTTTGTTCACACTGATTTTCAAATTACTTTTTCTGAGTGAAGTATGAACATTTACTTCTGGAGCGATGGGAGGCAATTTCCTGGTGTTCTTTTTCAAATATTTACTGCACGCCAATCAGTCTCTGCCCCAACTGATTAATAAAATGTGGCTCTTCAGCTTTAATTCTTGAGGTAATTTATAACTCTTAATCTTACAGCAACACACATCGCTGGCTGCACCGGAGAAAACTCACAATAAGGTAGGATTCCAGAGCTGTTTAGGGTGTGTGGGGTGTGTGTGCTAGATGCAGCCATTCATTACTTGACAACTGTGGTGGTGAAATGGCTGTGTGAAAGAAATATCGTGCCTCTTAAGGTGAACTGAAACTGTCACGTGCCAAGTTGAAACTTAGCACTGGGTATGTGTAACTCAGGGGTAGGCAGCCTTTTGGGCCCATTTGGCAGTTTGAAAAACTGTCCTAGGCACCACCACAAAATGGCTACCCGCAACCTTCCGAAAAGACAAGTGCACAGCAGAGGCAATGGAAATCCAGTTCACAGCAACCGTAGCTGCCAATAAGAAAATGTGGCAATCGAAAACAACAATGTGGGAGGAGGGGCGCACCTGGGCGGGCACCAAGGGAAGTGCCTGGGAGCACACTGGCGCTTGTGAGCACCCCGTTGTTGCCTCTCCTTGGTGTAACCAAGCCATTCAGCTGATTGTCTCACAGTACAAAATAACAAGGAGACTCTTTCCCTCATTCTGCTTCTGGTAGGTAGGACGACACAGGTGGGCAGCCGCGTAACAAAATGGTTCCACCCACATCGTGTAAGCTACCAGCTGGTGAATGGCCTTCTCTGTTTATAGCATTGCTGTCTTCCAATTGAGCACTAACGCACACAGCCAGCAGAAGTGTTTAAAGCTGGGCCAAGATACCAACCCATTTTGACTCTCTCCTTCTCCACGATCACACAGATCCTGTCAAACTTGCTCTTGAGCTCCTGCACTCTCTGGACCACTTTATTTCGGATCGCACCATTCAGTAGCTCTGACTGGCATTTTCTTTCCACTGCCAGCCGATTGCTGACAACATAATCGCAGCTACCCAGGGAGCAAACCTGGATCTTGACTCCATGCACAGCTTTCAAGGTAGAAACGA
Source organism: Anniella stebbinsi (assembly GCA_029215795.1). Lineage (NCBI taxonomy): Eukaryota > Metazoa > Chordata > Lepidosauria > Squamata > Anniellidae > Anniella > Anniella stebbinsi. The sequence goes on from JARDYH010000001.1 coordinate 372,094,628, forward strand.
CATCTGGCCCAGAGGAGATCTCACGGCTGTCCACTAGAATGCAAAGAGGCGCTTGGTTCCTCAGGGAGCCAGAAGTCAGCCGGGTGGAAGGAGAAGAGCAGAGTGCTGGAAGCTGGCCTGAACTCCTCTCCAGCTGAAAACATCACAACAGAGCATCACGGAAGAGCAGCCCTCAGGGAAAGCCAGGCCTCTGCTTATGAAGTACAGTTTCACCCCCCACCTTCCTTGTGGTAAGAGGGGCCTGGGTCACACACAGAGTTCCCAGGAATTCACAGCTGCTGCTGCTGCTTTTACTCCGGATGGCAGTTATCCCCCCCCCCCCATTCCAAGTGCTGCATTACGAGCTTCATCAGCGATAGAAAATGATTTAAAAATAAGTACATAGAAGTTTTTAAAAAAGAAATTCTATTACACCAACTACAGTAGAAAGGGAATATGGAAACAACAATGGTTAACACCTGGCGGCCATCCTGGCCCTGGCCACAAATGGTTGCCAGTACTTTTTCAGATAGACTTTTGCGTGACCAAGGTTTTTTTTCTTCTTTTTTCTGCTAACTGCCCCTCTTTCTCCCTCAATTTTTAATCAATCTTCCTGAAATTTTCAGGTTATGTAAGATAGGCATTTCTTTCTGGCATATGTAAATTTCAGAAAGATTGGTGAAACCTTTTCGGTTTTATTAAGATTAGAATGACCAACCAGCACCCCCCATTCCTCTTTTCAATGGTGGAACCTGTTTTTTTTTCCCCTTTCGAACAATTATATTTACATATAAATAAAAACATACAAAAATTAAAAATATATTGAAATCGTCTGTAGTATTAAAACATTTAAAAGATTAAAAGGAAAATGACCCCTCCAAAAAATCCAGCACATTAACAGAGGTCCAGGCTATTTCCAAAGTCCTGCTGGAACAAAAACGTTTCTGCCTGCCTCTGGAAATATATCAAGGAGGGGAGCCAGTCTAGCCTCCCTGGGAATGGAATTCTAGAGCCCTGGAGCAGCTACCAAGAAGGCCCTCTCCTGTGTTCCCAACAGGTATGCCTGGGATGTTGGTGGGACTGAAAGAAAGGCCTCCCCAGAAGACCTCAGAGGACAGGGGAGAATACGATCTTTCAGATAACCTCGACCTGAGCCATATAGGGCTTTATAGGTGATAACCAGCACTTTGAATTGTGCCCGGAAACAGACCAGAAACCAGTGGAGCTGTTTTAACAGAGGAGTTGTGTGCTCCCTGTAGCCAGCCCCGGTCAACAATCTGGCCGCAGCTCTTTGAACAAGCTGAAGTTTCGGAACATTCTCCAAAGGCAGCTCCACGTAGAGTACGTTACAGTAATCCAAATGGGATGTAACTAAGGACTGTGTCACCGTGGCCCGATCTGACATCTCCAGGAACGGGTGTAGCTGGCGCACTAGCTTTAACTGTGCAAATGCACTTCTGGCCACCGCCGAAACCTGGGCATCCAGGCTCAGGGCTGAATCCAGGAGTACAGCCTAGCTGTGGACCTGTGTCTTCAGGGGGAGTGTAACCCTACCCAGCACAAGCTGAGTCCCTATTCCCTGATCTGCCTTTCGACTGACCAGGAGCATCTCTGTCTTGTCTGGTTAAGTTTCAATTTGTTTGCCATCATCCAGTCCATTGCTGCCGACAGACACCAGTTTAGGACCAAAACAGCTTCCTTGGAATTGGGTGGAAAGGAGAAGTAGAGTTGGGTGTCATCAGCGTAGTGGTGGCACCAAACCCCAAAACTCCGGACAACCTCTCCCAACGATTTCATGTATACATTAAATAGCATGGAGGAACAAAACGGAACCCTGAGGAACTCCAGAGGCCAACAGCAGTCCCCCAAGCACCACCTTCTGGGTCTACCCCTCCAGGACTGAATGCAGCCATTGTAAAACAGTGCCTCCAAGTCCCATCTCAGTGATGCAGCCCAGAAGGATACCACAGTTGACGGTATCGAACGCTGCTGAGAGGTCCAGAAGAACCAACAGGGACACACTCCCCCTGTCCAGTTCCCGGTGTAGGTCATTCATCAAGGCGACCAAAGCTGTTTCTGTCCCATGACCAGATCTGAAGACAGACTGAAATGGATCTAGATAATCCGTCTAGTCTGGGAATCCCTGGAGTCAGGAGGCCACCACGCACCCCAATACCTTGCCCAGAAATGGAACATTGGAGACTGGCCAGTAATTGTCCAATATGGTGGGGTTCAGGGAGGGCTTTTTCAATGTGGGTCTTACCACTGCCTCCTCTTTCAGGCAGGCTGGAACCCTGCCTTGGCGCAGGGAGGCATTGACCACTCCGCTTACCCACTTGGCCAGTCCCCCTCTGGCTGATTTTATGAGCCAGGAAGGGCCAGGATCTAGTACACACATGGTGGCTCTCACCTCTCCTAGGATCCTTTCCACATCCTCGGGCTATAACACTGGACAAGCAGGGGCCAAAGTTACATCCACTGAGTCTGTATTAACTATAGCATCCAAGTCAGAGTTGTACCCAGCTACCCAGGACCAGGGAGGATTGTGCCGTTGCACAGTCATGAGCGGAGGGGCAGGTAAGGTATGCCTTGTATGTAAGATATTCTGCCTCCTGGCAAGGACTTAAACTAGCCACTTTCAAGGTTCCGTTATGCTAACCCTGGTCACAGACAAACCAGAAAAGGAAGCAATAGTTCAAACACAGCCCATACCTTTCGTGTCGCCTGGAGATCCCGATCCACAAATCCCAATTTGCCTTGATCTTTGCACCGAGGGCGGAAGTCCAGGTCTTCTGACAAGCAAGCTTTTAGTTCCAGTAGCACTTGGGCCCTGCTCTCCTGGGGCGAAGGGATTCGAGTCTTTAGAGCAGACGTCTTGTGGTGCAGAGAATGGTCCAAAGCCAGCAACGAGGCTACAGGAGACCCCTTGTCTGCTTTCATGGTGGGTGGTGCTTCTGTGGGCACCTCACGACCGACCCCTCCTTCATCTTCACTAGAGCTGTCAAGAATCTGAATCCGGGAAGGTTTCTTTGGCAACAGTGGAGTCCCCGTGCTCTGCTCTACGGGGGCCTCTTTCAGTTTTCTCCTGCGGCGGGTGTAGTATTGCTTTCTCCCGTTTGCAAAACTTTCCTCTTGTAACAGGTTGAAGTTGACACAAACTTCATCTTCTTCACTAGAACCCCTTTTGGGATCACTCTCCTCATTGTCCTTAACACAAAAGCTGTCCTCTATGTAGCTTTCGTCCTGCTCTGGAACCTGAAAAGACAGAAAGCAGCTGAGGCCGGTAACACTCCTATCTGTGGGGAAGGCAGCGAGTGCCTGGAAAAAGGCTGCATTCTGGACCTGGGAAAGGCATTAGAAGCGACCTCCCATAAGGACAATTCAAACCCTGCCTGCCTCAAGGAGACTGGCCAACTTGATCCTTTATTTTTATTTATTTATCACAGTTATATATCGCCCCGTAGCTGAAGCTCTCTGGACAATTTACAAACACTTTTTGCATGAGCGTGTTGTGTGTCTTCATCCCCTCTACCCACCCCTGTTTGCACTTGCAAACTGTAGTTCTGGCCTCGTGGTGAACAGCCACAGAAGCACCCACCAAGTGAGATTTAGATTTTTAGCCTTCCCTTTAAAGCCAGGTGGAAGGAAAAGGGTCAAAGTGCCACAAAACCTGCCCCCGTTTCTGAACACACATGAATAGAAGAGCCCTGAGGCTGGATCAGACCAAGGGTCCAACTAGTCCAGCACTCTGTTCCCACAGTGGCCGAGCAGCTGCCTGTGGGGAACCCACAAGTGGGACACAGGTGCAACAGCAGCCTCCTACCCATGTTCCCCAGCAACTGGTGTATATAGGCTTACTGCCTCCAATATTGGAGGTAGCACACAGCCATCAGGACTAGTACCCATTGAGAGCCTTCTCCTCCTCCAGGAACTTATCCAACTCCCTTTGAAAGCCATCCAAATGGGTGGCCATCCCTACATCTTGTGATGGTGAATTCCATGCTTTAACTCTGTGCTGTCTGAAGAAGTCCTTCCTTTTCTCTGTCCTGAATCTCCCAACAGTAAGTTTCCTGGGTTGACCCCATTGAGTTCTAGTATTATGAGAGAGAGCAAAAGGTTTCCCTATCCACTTTCTCCCTATCCCCACATACACATAGGCTCAATTCGGACGACATATTAGGCAACGGAGGAGTAAATACTGTACTGACCGTGCGTTAGACAGGCGCAGCTCCCCACACGGCATGCTGCAACGCCTGTGTTTGTGCAGCTCGAAGTTCCAGCGGCCATCTTGGTTGCTCCAGCTGCTCCCTCCCCCTCCCTCAGTCCCCCAGCCGTATCCCAGCATGCACCGTGAGTTCTGCCAGCTGTAGAGAGTGGCCGGGGGTTTTCGGCTGCTTCGGCTGGCGAACTCTATTCCGAAACGGAATAGTCCACGGAGAGAGGGGGGGCTGAATTCGGACGACACTTTAAACAACGGGGCTTCGGGCTAAACAACGTGCAAGCCTAATTAAGCTCCGTTGCTTAATTAGGCTGCTTAGTGTACTGTCAGTTGTGTGCGCGTTGTGTGTAACCCTCCACACGACACAATAAGCAACACAACTGACGATTGTTCCCCCCCACCTCCGTTGCTTAATATGTCGTCTGAATTGAACCGTACTTTTCCATGTCTCTGCATGGGCCTACCAGTTCATTCAGGTTTTCAGCAGTAGACTTTATAAAGGTGGCTGTGCCATCTGAGATGTGGTGGGTTGCTACCAGAAAGAGAGTCTTGTCAGTGGTGGCACCCACTTATGGAATGGCCTGGCTTCTATTTTGTTGCTTTTCAGCACCAGGCAAAGCCCTGTTTTCCCAGGTCTTTCAGGTATATACTCTTAGCCCTGCTGGGAGGTTTTAAAAGCCGAAACCCAACACCTAAGCAACCCACGTTGAAACACTCCTTTAAACCTAGCGTTCAGAGTGGTGCCATAACCCTCTTTCCACACACATAAAAGAGAATGTTCCCATCTGGGATAATGCTATAAAAAAGACATTGCGCAGCTTTTGTAAATCAAGACCAATCCCAGCTCGTGCGCATTGCAGCACTCATTGTTTGATGCCCTACCTGAGAGAAAACAGCCACTGAGTTGAGTCCTTTATGTACCATCTTAAACCTGTTGCCAACAGCTGGGCTGCGCACTGATTTCAGATAAACTGCCTGCATCTCAGACTCTGAACAGAAGAAGAAGAAGAGAAAGAAAGGCAGTGAAACAGAAGAGGACTTGGATCCCTGGCCAATGCCCCGGTTTGGGCAGCTTTCCTGAAGGAAATAGCCTCCACATGGCGTCTGGCTGTGTAAAGGCTGCAATGTAGTTATTTGTTTATCTCATTTCTATACCTCCCAATAGCCGAAGCTCTCTGGGCAGTTCACAAAAATTAAAACCATCAGCAAAACAATATAAAAACACGATAACAGAGAGCAGCTTGGCTATGGAACCCATTACAGTTCTTCATCAGACAGATTCCACACCAGCATCAGGCTAATATTTGCCCTGGAGGGAAACTTCCATTGATGACATAGACAGTTTCTCTCCTGGAACCAATAGCATCTTTGGGGGGGGGGGGGAGGATTTAATCAATAGAGCAGAAAGGGGTGGCGGTGGGGGGGGAGTATGAACTCCCCACTGCGCACATGTTGCACTCCCAGTCTTGATCTCCCCCCCCACCCCCGTACTATTTATTTATTTATAGCATTTTAAACCACTCTTCAGCCAAAAGAACTCCCAGAGTGGCTTACAAAGCTAAGAAATAAGACACATTCAAAATTAAAACCAGACATGTTAATTGTAACCATGCAATTACTATCACCACTAAGGAGGCTTCTTGCTGGCCTTGGAAAGACAAATAAAAGACAGAAGGAAGTGCTAATTAATTGAAAAAGGGCAGGGCTGTTTTCTTTACGTACCATTTAAACCTTCTGCGATCTGCGTCTCGTCATCAAGGAACTGCATGAGGGACGAGCTGAGTTCGTTTTCTGAGCACACACTCTCATCAGATGAAACTTCCACGTCACCTTCTTCAGAAAGCTCTGCCTCTTCATCTATGAAATGCTTGACTGCCTTCTACACGAAGGAAAAGAGAGAGAGCTCCTGACAACCAGTACTCTGTTCCAATGACTTGACTTTAAAGTCCTTGAGAGCCAGTGTGGTGCAGCGGTTAGAGCGTTGGACTGAGAGTCAGGAGATCCGGGTCTTAGTCCCCACTCGGCCGTGGAAGCTCAATGGATGACTTTGAGCTAGTCTCAGCCCAACCTACCTTACATGGTTGTTGTTGTGAGGATAAAATGGAGAGAAGGAGAATTATGTACGCCACCTTGAGTTCCTTGGAGGAAAAAAGTTGGGATGTAAATGAAATAAATAAAAGGAAGAGACAAAACCAAATTGTAGACAAATGTGACAGGCTGGCTAAAAACAATGTTAGTTGGAAAGGGGTCCATTTTGGAATTGGCTCACAGCAAGATGCACAGGGCCATGTCCTAATCCTGACGGCCAATCCATGAAGCTTTTTTGGGGCTCCAACCAGCCGGGAGGACGGAGTGCCAATGGTCCAAGCAAAAGCCCCCTCCCTTTCGTTCAGTGTCTCACTGAAATTGAAATTTGTTCTCACCAAAGAGGGGAGCGGAACTCTGGCTGTATGAGGATTATCCTCACTGGGCCTATACTACACACACACGTACTATGATGCTGTATGCCAACTTCACTGTTTGTTGCTAGTTCTCTGAAGAGGGTGGCATTTAACTCCTCCATTCACTCCTCAGATTGGCTCTTCTATAACGTTCAGCAGAGACCGTCCGTCTGTGGGGGAACTACTTATTGTCCAGCCAAATTACACTGGGCTGTTAGTTAGTCCTTCCATAGCCTAACTCCAGAGAGCATTCCCATGGGATCCGCAACAGCGCATGTGCCGCAGGAATGCTCTCCCATTCCGCTACTGTTCCCTAGAAGTGCCACCACTTGGAACAACCGAGGGAGGGATGGGTTCTTCTAACCACATTACGAAACACAAGGCCAGAAGTACTTGGTTTTGAAACCCTCATTACGCTTTTCTATGTGTGTGCCTTCCCCACTTCATAAATGAGTAACTTGCCCGATGTCAGCAAAGACTATTTGTAGCCCAGGGATGAACAACCTTTTAGCCCAGAGTGTATCTGCTGGGGGTGGGCAGGGGCTTCCTGTGCACCCACCCACCCTGTCACTAGTGGGGTGTGTAATTTTTCACCGCCACGAACAGGATGGGGAATCTTTTCCTACTCATAAGTAAGCAGGGCAAATCCTCTGCATTTCTCCTCAGCAGTAAGCAGGATTGAATAATTCAGCAGCTTCATCCCCAGGCCCTGCTCTCTGCCCGGCTGGGAAAAGCTTCTCGTCAGCTGCTTATGGGAGATAAGAGGTTTTCCCTGCCGGCAGAGGGACTGCATGAAAAAAATTGATGGGTGCTGCTGGCTTCACAATCCATACTGGAAGCGGTTCTGGGTTTGTACCCGGATTTAGCCCAACAAGGCTACTTCAACTGGAAATGACTCTCCAGAGCCTCCGGCATAGAAGGGCTTTTCCCTATCACCTACAACCTGATCCTTTTCCCTGGAGATGCTGCCGGGGAATGAAATGGATACAAAGTCTGAGCCCTGCCACTGAGCTATAGCCCCCCTCCGAAATTTTAATTTCTGTGTAACTGAGGATGTGCTTCTCTCTGAGCAGATTGTGTTAATATTCCTGTACCTCTTTGCTGCACAAGGTTCCAGAGAGGGACTACTTTTACTACTTGTACTGCTTTTAAAGCGAGATACACAAGGGACATGTCAGCCCCACTGAACGGGGGGGGGGGGGGGAAACAAGGGCAGCGCTGGTTGCTTCCAGTGTCCCCACCCGTGGCAGTCACGTGACTGGGATCGCCCTAACGCCGCGTCGTCCTAACATGCTCACCCCAGTCACAGCACGGCCCCCCTTCTTCTGCCTTTTCAAGCCTTCAGCTGGTTTCTTGATCCAGCTCTTCGTTCCACCCAGCCTTCGGTTTGATTTCTCAGGAAACCCCGTGCTTTCATCACTAGACAAATCTGACTGGAATTAAACAGAAGTTAGGGAAGAACGCCATCAGAAACAGCCCTCTCCTGCTCTGGCTGCTGAAACAGAAGGGGCAGGGGGCATTACACGCATGCTTTAGAAATAAGTGGGGGGACAGAGACATTTGGATCGCATCCACAGTTTGCCCCGTAAGCTGGGAGTCTTGACTCCAAGGCCTGGCACAGTGAATTCCCCTGCACAGCCTGGCTTTCGGAGTGATGTGCCCAGAACTCCCAACTCAGTCAAGCCCTTTGCAAGTTGCACTGTAGCCTATATGTGTCCAGCATTAGGATCCAGCATCAGGATGACAGTCAGTAGCAGCTGTCTTAGCTCTTTCCAGGATAGGCATCCAGGCCAGCCAGTAACGCATGTCTTATAAAACAGTAACACGGGGAATGCCAGGTGCTCACTTGTCCTCCTCCGCCTCCTCCAGGCAGCTGGGCACAACCTGCTTTTCCCACCTGTTTTGAGAAGATCTCACTGGGAGTGCATGCAGACAAGACCCCCAGAGCCTCAGCTTCTGCCTTGGGAGGCATAGTTTCAATGCTCCCCAATCTCCAACCATGCAGAAGCAGGCTGCAAGGTGACAAGCTTTCTCCCCACCCCTCTCTCTCCTGCGTTCCTTCCCCAACACCTGAACCACGCGCCATTTCCCACCTATGGCTATAGGTCTGAGGGAGCATTCTATGCTCTTATATTAGGAGTAAGTTCCTTTTAGTGAGTCAGCCAGTGTTACTTCAGATCTATAGCTGAGGCATAAATAGCAAAACCGGATTACAACCAATGATATTCCAACTAGGTTGGCAAGCCAGGCAGGCCCTGCACTCTGACGGGTCAAAGCCAGTTTTCATCTGAATAACTATTTCCTAACAACAAAGTCTGATATTTAAGTCGACCTTGAGCAAACTGTGTTTTGCGCATGTTCTTTCTGCACTAGTTAGAGTAGCCCACTTACTTCAATGAACATCCGTCTCCTCTTCTTCACAGCATGAATTGGCGATTCGAAGTCACTGTTGTTAATCTTTGGGGAAAAAATAAAAGTTAAAATGCATTTAGAGGTTCCTGAGTTGAGTTTTGCTTGGGGTTTGGTGGTGTTTAATTTTAATGGAACGACTCACATTTGGAGATGTCAAGATGTTTCCTTTCCTTTTCTTTTTCCTGAGAAAAACAATTTCTTCTTCGCTTTCAGTGCTGGCCCCTACTGCGAAGGAGTAAATAGGTAACAATAAGAAAATAGGTTTTCCACTGTAAAATATATTTGTACGTTAGAAAAATAATACCTATTTCATTATTATTATTATTATTTTAAAAAAAATATTACTGGCATGAGACATGGGTATGGTTTGCCTGCCGCTCTCCAGCGGTGCCGGGTACCACCTGGACGAGGTAAACAGCATCTCTTGCCAGGGGAACAGAGCAAAGCTGCACTGCCTTGCTGAGCTGGGAATTACAGAGCCACCAAGCCATATAGACGAGGAGCAAGAGAAAGAAAAATAATAAACTGACTTTCCTTACTGGACACATCTATTGTGCGCACACATCCATGGACCTTTTCTCCGAGTCAAGCATCCTGTGAGCCAACTCTGGCACAACATGAACCTCGAACTGGCTCAATTTCCATCCTTCCAATTGCTTTTGCCCCGCCTCGCTCTTCTCTACACATAAACATACATAGTTCTTTATTGGAAGGTGTGGAGCCCTTCAGACAACACACTCAGTGGTTGAGAATGGGTTGTGTTGAACCATGGGTTTTTTTTGTTGAACTTTGAGTTCAACAAAGCTATTCTCATATATGAACACTCACATGCAAGCCAGGAACCACTAACCTGCTTCACTTAAGGGTTCAAAACCAAGAAGCATGAAATAATAGTCATGCGTGAGCCTTCAAAGGCATAATTCTTCAAAACCAAGAAGCATGAGTATGGATAACATGATGATGTCATAACTCGTCTTGAGAGAAAGGGGAGGAATAAATTCATGATCCTGAGGTGGGGGGTTCATTCCTGGCAGACTTGTTTTGTACTAGGTTTACAACAATCTGATGTTCAGCCCCATGAATGTTTAGGCCTTCCTTGAACCCATGACTGAGCCAAGCAGAGAAATCATCCCTTCCATATGATAAAAGGCAGGCCCTCTGTAAGGTAGACTGTTCCTTCGCTTATGATCATGAGTGAGTAGGAATTAAGGCTAGTAGGAATTGCCGGTCTTTTTAGTCAGATTTTAAAAAAATTGTTTTATAGCAGGAAATGGCAGGGTCTGGCCAAGGAGCCTTGTGACAGCCAGGAGGGAGAAAGGCCTGGGTTATCTTAAGGTTGATGACGCCCGCCAGGACTCTTAGCTCAGTTCAAGGCCGTACACCATCCTGGCCTGCCTAGAAAATAGCCCCAGCTGGTGATGTGTGAATATGCCATTTCCTCCTGCATTAGATGGAGGGGTGGGGAAAGGAGAGGAGACTAGCTATTTCGTTCCTTTGGGCCAAGTGTTAAATCCAGTGAGTTACCGGCCAGGAATAACCAGCTGTGTGTATTGGGATACCTGAGAGGTTTTCTCCAAGGACCTGGGGAGACGGTGACCGTGGTAAAGCATGGCTGATAGAGCCTTGGTGTCCTGCCTGCCTTTACACTCAGAAACCAGCTTCTGCCTGCTTCCTGAAGGTTGAAGTAGTGCTAGTTCTAGCTGTATATTTTCTTTACACAGAAATGGTTGAAAACATACCTTCAGCACAAAACACGTTGGAGCCGTTTGGGTTTTTGTTTTCTGCCTTTCCAGTTGGCCGCGTCTCGAGGGCCCCTGTTTTGAAAGCTGAGTTTGCCAAGACTTTTACTATGCTCGTGTTTGCTGTGCTTGGAAATGGCACTGGTGGGCTTTCCTGCCTATTTCCTGTGGAAGAACCCATACAGACTCCCTTGGGGAACCTAACGTGCCTCACCCGTCTACCTGTTGGTGTAGAAAACACAGGCTGCACAGAATCCGGTGATCGGCACAGTTTATCTCCTGTTGGCGTCAAAGGAGAGGCCAAAAGGACGTTTTCAATGGTTGCTACAAGAGAGTTCTGGTTTTGCAAGTGTAACGGTGTAGGAAACTTAGTCCTATCAAGACGTTCATTACTCGAGGTTGATGGAGATTCCCTTGCTAAGTGGCTGCTGTTTGAGGGAGAGGCCTTAGCATTAGTGGAGTGGACAGTTACAGGGCTCAGCCCACCTTTCAGGTTGCTTATTTGCTCTGAGGTCTCATCCTCCGATTCCTGAACAGAAAATCCAAGGTCAAAGTTAACAGAGAACAAATCCTGAGAAGCATCGTATAACTCGTCATGACATTGGTGGTTTGCTTCGCTTGCATGTTCAAGTTCACCAGCTACTTCCAAAGCTTCATCCGTGTGGATTGCCAGTGAATATAAGGGGTTTGCATGGCTGAGTGGAGCAAGCTTATCGGAAGGCTGCCATTTAAAGACTCCCGATTCGTTAGTCCGCCTATGGGCTTGACCACTTGAGTCTGACAACACCGAACGCTTCCTCTCTTTTCTATCAGGAGAGCAGTTACTCTCGATAGAATGATCTCCTTCTAAGATATGTATGGAGACCTCATCGGATCTTTTACAGGACTCTTGACACCTTTCCAAAGGGTTCACTGCTGGACCACAACTTGCCACCGGTAGATTCTCCCCTTGAATCCCAACCTGCTCTTCATGGTCACTGTCAAAAATTTCATCCCAATTAAGATAATTTATCATGCTAATGGAAGCCTCAGAAATGCAGCTTGTTTCCAAAGGAGACTTATTCAAGGAACATGGTTCATGGATGTCAATAGTTTCCGACGGATTCTGCAATGCAATGGATGAATTTGTGGAAGGTCCCTGTTTTTCTGGAGGGTTGCCTGCAAACACACTGGAAACACATTGTTGTACTGATCCTAATTGCTGGATCCTAATCTCATTCTCCCCACTTCCTTCAAAATCAAAGAATCCATTCAGAGATGGAGGTGACTGAGACAGAAGCCTGACTACATTTATTTGGATCTCTTTTCTCCAAGAAGGGTCCTCATCAGCATTTTCATCAGAAAGTGCAAACAAATCAATTTTTGGTGCTGGTAGGTAAAACAGAGAAGACGACAGAAGCAAATGGTCTTCTGCCAAGCAACCGTAGCCAGAGTCCACACTGTGCGCTTTGCAAGAGCTATACTCTTCAGAGGCAGGTTGAAATTCCCTTTTTGCTGCATTTCCATGATCAGCAGTGCTTCTCTGGAGAATGCTTATGCTGATAGACTCATCCAGCGTTTCCTTGTTTTCATCTGGGAATCTTTTATGTCCAGCAAATTCAGCCAATGGCAACAAGCTTTCTGAAAAGCCACCTGAAGGGCTGAAGCTCTCCTGAGCATTACCTTCCTTTTCCCCCCTCAGCACTTGAGGCCTTTTCACAGATTTGAAAGTGGCTGTTTTGAAGAGGGAGAGGCATTCTGCATCAAGCTCCTCTAAAGAAGACGAGCAACCTCTTGCTTCTGGTGCATCAACCAGGATATTTTTGGACAAGGAGGCCTTTTGAGCCACCACGGCACCAGGACGCCATTTGCTTCTCTGTACATCTGAGGCATCAACATCTTCCCAGTGAAAGTAAGGTTGAATGTTCAGTTCATAAATGCAGGCTCCCTAATAGAAAAAAAGAAAAAGGAACTCGTTATTTTTGATGTTCACATCATTCAAATGTAGTTATGATCCTTGTCCTCACATCAACTGTATTCACTGGGCTCTTGCTGCTTTACATAAGGGGGAAAAAGTACCTGCAACCACTGAATGAGTCTATGCTGAGCTGGGATTTCAGCTCACTGCTTTGAAGCCCAAGACAAACACCTGTGGAAAATTATGGATCTACTCATAAATAACAAATGAAAACTAAAATAAACTAACTGCACATCCTCAAAATAAAAGGATCTCTTCTTGTTTCAGCTCCTTGTGATGATAAAGGTTTTGGCCTCCCTTATAAATGTTATTGTTGTGCTGCCTTTGTTGGGTATCATTTTGCAATGATTAAAATCCAAGCCCCTGCCAGCACTGAGATATTTTCTCTCCCCGCGGAGTCCCAAGGGTGGCCATCAGAGATGCCAGCTCAAGAATGGCTGGAAATGCTCTCTGCAGATGGCTCTCCTGTGTAGGATAGTCATTCAACTGGAGTCTAGCAGGCAGCACTGGAACCATTATTAGCAGTGAGGTGATGGGTGACAAACACTTCTATGAAAACTGCATAAACATTCTTTCAATTGTTGTGAACCACCCAGAGAGTTTTGACACTTGAGCAGTATAGAAATGTAATAAATAAATCAATAAATGAATGACTATAAGAATATTTTCCACACCTTTTAGACTTCCACTGGTCTAGAGCGGAGATTCTCCAAAAAGAACTGAGACCAGAATTGGATCTTGAAACTGACAGCCACACACATGTAGAGAAGGCTACTGAGTGCTCATAATGGAGGCAGGCCCTCTGACTTGGGAAGGGATGGCTAACATAAAAGACCAATTCTACTTCATGCCCAACAATTCAAATATTGAGGGAAAGACGTTTTCTGTACATTAATACTGTAATTGAGGCAACTGTAAATAAATTGGGCAATGTTAACATTTTACAGGCTCAGAATAGCGACTATCACAGACTCCTTACAAAACTAAGATTAACTGTTTTAATCTTATGTAAACTACCCAGAGAGCTTCGGCTATGGGATGGTATAGAAATGTAATAAATAATAATATTTTGGAAAAATAAAATTTAAGCAATCATTTAGTAGTTGTCAGGAGCTATGTGGGGTTTTTTAGTGTAGCTATTCTAATTATTAGTATTCTATTTTAAAACATTTATATACCATTTTTATTAATGATTTCAAGATAGTTTAGCAAAATTAAAACAAGTAAAACAAACAAAATGACAGCACATAAAAGTCCAATTGGCAATTAGAAAGTTTGAAATATTTAAAGATGGACCCCCAATTTGACAGGATTAAGCGTTAGTTGATTTTTGAGTGCAATCCTATGCAGTTTTACTCATAGGTAAGCCCCAGTGTGTGTGTGTGTGTGTGTTGATATTGCCTTCCCTGAAGCCACAGACTGATGGGCATAAATCTAAAAATGGTGTGCTTGGGTTAGAAAATTCTACCGTTCGCAGATTCACATGCATGATTTCCGTCCATTAATATGTACTCAGCATCTAACTTAAGGGAAGACTTCAAAAACCTTGCAAAATCATTAAAAAAAATGATAAATTACATAAAGCAACCCCTCCAGGGGGCCTTAGGTCTCTCACCAGCTAGGATAATAGCATGTGTCCTCATTTCAGGCTTACAGGGTGTTACATAAATGTTCTCTTTTGCTTTGGAGCAGGACACTTTGCCCTAGAAAGGCTGCAAGCCAGTGGCGGGAGGCAAAGGCAGAGACTCACCACACCATTCCACTGCGTAGTAACGGGCTTAAAGCACCAAACCCCAGTGAAAACCCAATCAGTTTACAAAAATGGGTTTTGAATCAGCTGCTTACCAAAATAGGTCACGAGACAAAACTTTTCCCTGTCCAGTATAATTATAGTAATGCAACAGCTTTGTTGTAATGCAGTTTTAATAATGTGTGCCATGTTTTTAATCAGTTTTATGTATTTTACCATATTTTATATTTACTGTTGTTCCCCGCCTCGATCCAAACGGAGGCGGGTAAGAAATAAATTATTATTATTATTATTATTATTATTATTATTATTATTAAGAATTAGAGATTTCAGCCTGATTACCAACATCCACAACACACCATTCCCAGAAAGATGAAAGAAAATGCAAGGCCTGCCAATTAAAATGGGTTTCTGGCCTGCGGCTAAGATTAACAATTCATTCTCTCTCTCTCTCTCTCTCACACACACACACACACACACACACAAAAAGTACCAGCGGGGCATCAATAACTCAGTGAAAAACCACACAACTCATTTCAAACACCCCAATTGCGGAGTTACAATCTATGGGGCTTTGGAAGGATAACAAAAGTAACGATTCAGTTGTGCTGTAGTTCAGCTACTTGTTCAATAAGCAAAACTGCTTCAGCTGACGTGTGATGGAAAATAAGTCTCCAAAGAAAAAATAAACAAAGCATTCCATATTCATGATAAAAAGGGTGGGAGGGAGAGGAAGGGAAGAAAGCAATCCTTCATTAAGCTGACAAAGCATAATTTAGAACAAATCTGCTCACGGAGGACATTAATACTCCTGTTATGTCATGCATTCATTTTGGGCAGCATGTTTCCGCAAAAAGCAGTGGAGTCGAACAGAAAAACTAGGCAAGCTTCTCCGGTTGCCAAGTGCAAATTTATCCCCTTAGGTGCTCAGATGACCCCTTAATGCTCCGGGGCAAAGCAACACATACTGGGATTGCAATACCCGATTACAAAAGTGCATGCGCATTAGGATTCACCTAAAAGCATCCCTGACAGACGGTTGCCCAGTTGCCTCTTGAAGGCCTCTTGGTTGGGAGAGCCCACTACCTCCCTAGGTCATGGGTTCCATTGTCATACTGCTCTAACAGTCAGGAAGTTTTTTCCTGATGTCCAGATAGAATCTGGCTTCCTGTAACATGAGCCCATTATTCCATGTCCTACACTCTGGGATGATCGAGAAGAGATCCTGTCCATCCTCTGTGTGACAACCTTTCAAGTATTTGAAGAGTGCTATCATGTCTCCCCTCAGCCTCCTCTTTTCCAGGCTAAACATGCCCAGTTCTTTCAGTCTCTCCTCATAGAGCTTTGTTTCCAGATCATCCTCGTTGCCCTCCTCTGAACCCCCTCCAGCTTGTCTGTATCCTTCTTGAAGTGTGGTGCCCAGAACTGGACGCAATCCTCAAGATGAGGCCTAACCAGTGCCGAATAGACTGGGCTGTCAAGATACCTACACAATCCAATAGCTGCAACAGACTAAATATACTTCTGTTTCAGTTGGGTATTCTTATACTGCTACATTTGCAAGAAACATAGAACACATACTGTTGTTAACTGGGAAACAGAATAGTTTTGGTGTGTGTGTGTGTGTGTGTCCCAGTCCTTTTAATTGTAACTCTGCCTTTTGAGAAGGGTGGACATGAAGAGGAGAAATGGTTAACACCACAAACATACAATTATTAGGAACTTTTCTTCCAGATTATTTTATATTTCTCAAAGAGCATATATATGGTTTTCTGAATTTCAAGTTTTATGATCTGCTTATTATTTCTCTTTTTTACTGTTATAGATAATGTAACATTTCAATGAACTAAGAGTGCTCAGAGGACAAGTGAGAAAGAAGTGCCAAACTATTTATCTACCATTAAAAGAAACAATTTTCAAATGTGTACAATTGCTATGACCACTTCATCTATGTGGGAGGTGGTGGTTTTTTTGAGGGGTGGGTGAAAAACAGAAGGGAGGGAGGGCCAGGATCTCTTCTCAATCATCCCAGAGTGCAGAATAATTGGCTCAAGTTACAGGAAGCCAGATTCTGGCTGGACATCAGAAAAAACTCCCTGACTGTTAGAGAAGTACGACAATGATGGCCTTGTAGGCCACTTCCAACTCTACTCTTCTATGATCCAGGAGCTGTTATTTCACATACTCTTCTTTATTTCAACATCTGGATCCATAGGGGTGCCTGGTGCTGAAACCACAAGGCCAAGAGGGAAATGCACAACAGACAAGCCTTAAGGGAGTCTTACACATTGACCCTGTTCAGACAACACACTAAGCCACGGCGGTTGAGCATTTTTAGTTAAAAATTATCAATTAGCATGTCTTGTGAACCATGACTTAGTGTGTCGTGTGTACCATTCCTAACCATGGAAGCTACCCAACCACAGTTTAAACATACTCACTAACCATTTGCTGCAAAACAGTTAGCAGCCTAACCTTGGCTTAGTGTGTTGTCTGAACAGGCCCAAAGCCTGCTTTTATATAACAAATGGGAAATGCAATTATTGCAACCTAAATGCTCAGAAGGTGCATTCTAACTGAACAGCAACTCATCTGCTGGGATCTTCTTGGGATGTGTATCAGGGCTGTGCTGCAGAACAACTGAGTTGCATTCAACGAAGTTGTCTTCTCCTTCCAACATTCCCATGCACTCAATATCCTGGTGTATTAAGTCGATATGAGGCTACTAAAACGTTGCTGAAGGTGTATGAAAACAATTTAACTTTTCCCTGGCTCCTCTTGAAAGAACTGGAGAACACTGCATATGCCCGCTGGTCAGAACCTGGTGTCACTATCCTTCCTGTTACAGGTTTAGCAACACCCATGACTTCCTAGAACTGGATCCTAAAGAGAGGCTGAAGTATCACTGGTCTTTCCATAACATTTCTATAAAGACTGTGTACATTCTGAGATCCAGCCTGTCATGAGACCCCGTCCCTCACTCTTCAGAACTTAATTATTGATCTGATTGAAAGTCATGGGGAGGGAAGGGCAACTTAGTGAATCACGGTGGCACCTGGAAACCCTAACCAGCTCCTAGGGGACAATCCAATTTGTCTGCCAAGTCCTCGTTGCCTTAGCAATGAAACCAGCAAGGCAATAATAAAAGCTTTTCATGGTGTGAGTGCACGCACACGTGACAGAATTATTATTTCTCTCTCTGTTTCTCTTTTTAAAGCAGGGCAAAATGTAGTACTTTCAGGTCTTCGCACTACTTTATTCCTGTTGCTGGTTTTATTATTACACAAGAGCCTTAAATGTAGCTATGAGCACTAGAAAGATGTTGTGGAGACATAAAGAGGATTCCCCCCCCTTCTGCATTCACTTGAAATATCCTTGCACAATGAGATCGTGAGGTTTCCTCGGGCAGTTTACACACCTCTTCATGTCTCATCTGCTCTATCATTTCCATAATGCCAATGAAGTGGCAGCAACGATCCGAGTGGTCCACTTGGTAAGTAGGGAAAGGGCGATTCTGCCAAAGCCTCCATTCCGTCAGAGACAGCTCATGAACCTCTTCGGCTTGCAACCCCTGGGATTCCAAAACACACAGAGAGACAGAACTCAATTCAAATCTTGGTTGGCAAATACAGAAGATCTCATGCTCCATATTTATAAAACAATATAAGTGTCAAGTCTCGATCTATAATAAAAAAAAACTTTTACATTTATTACAAGGAAAAAAGTGTGTTCTCTCGTCTATCACAACACACTTTAGCATTGATTTTTTAGCAAGAGCACTCAACGACTGCTGAATTGCATATGTAGCATGCATCTCTAGTATTCATCTAAATTCATTTGTATAGAAAGATGTAATACTAACACCACATCATTCAATATAGCAGCCACGTAATTCCTCCATTTAGCTTGTCACAGAAAGCCGTGTAGTCAACTTAAGAGCTACCTGCAATGCTGATTGTTGTGCCCATCAGTACTTGAGCGGAGGGGGGGGGCACAATAGGCTATCTATTTAGGTCCTCCGTAGCCTTCCCTTTAAATTATAATCGAACTCAATCACAGGTCCAAGCTCTACATGACCCATCAGCTTTAGTGAGCCATTTCTGATATCCTAATAGATCCTGTCACTTAAGACCCCATATTTACACCACCAGATGCTATTTCACCAAGCTGCCAAGCAGCGGCCTGGCATTTCTCCTAACCATTTAACATTATAGCTGAATACATTTAAAGGCAGGGAGCCTGTGCATATTCAACATATTTAGAAGCTGCCTACTGTGGCCCACGAGGAGGGGCTCAGGTAGCTTTTTCCCCCTCCTAGCTTAGGCACGTTCAGTGTGGCAGAGCTTCGAATTCCTGCTCCAGGTACGTCAGACTACAACTCACTGTTTCTTTCTCCTCCTCTTCTAATGTCTCAAAGTGACCTTGAGGCATCACTGGTTGTTTCATTCCATCACCAGCTTCCATTTTATATAATCGATTCCATCTTTCAAGCTCTTCAGCTGTAAGGCCCCACTCCTCAGTTGGGTTGGCTCCCCTTGGCCCTGACAAGTGTTTGGAGAAGGGAGAGAAAGAAGAAAATGGGCTTTTAGAGCTAACATGGTAAGAGGAAAGTTCTCTCATGCAGACTCCTGTTGCATGGTTTGCCAGCCAGATCATTCTTCTGAACCCCTGGGGTCCAAAGCAAGGTTGCCCACCATGTACCATGTATGGTCACGTGGCTGGACCCTGCTGAGAAGGGGCCTGGGGCTGCACACTGCAGCAAGTTCTCTCACCCTTTACCTCCCTCCCTCCCTTACCTAGGCCTGAGATGCAGAGCACAAGCAATATCAGCTGGACCGCCAGGGTCTAAACTGATCAGTCGGTGGAGGCTCAAACTGGACTAGCTTGCTATGGAAGCCTCACTGGAAACAAGCTGAGACCCTGGACTAGACAGACTGTTACCCCAACGCGAACCCTAACCAGATCCTTCAAAACTCTTTCTGTGCCATGGTTCTAAAGATACTGCTCAGCATTTTCCCTCCATATGAGCTATAAGGAATCTCTTTTTCTAAAAAGCAATGGTTGTCTTGGTCTCTAAGGTAGCCTGGATCGCCATTCCTAAGCAGGCGTTTTTAATAGCAGTGATGAATTAAACTCTGCATGAGCGACCATCAGGACAGTGCTCCAGGCTCTGCCTATTGAGGTTTACCTCATTGAGCAACGAACACAAATAGTTGCAGGCTTCACACATCAATGGAACAGAGGATGCTGAAGGTAATAAAATAAAAAAATATGTATTTATTAGCTGTATAAAAGGCCTATAAAACAAGGCGAATCCATGTCTTTTTGCTGTCTTGCAAGTTTTCTCTAATATCTTCAGAGCTCTTCATGGAACAGGCAGTGCATCCTGAACAAGCAGAGTTGGCCCTAGTGTAGAAGGTAACAGTGTGAGCCAAGAAGTGCCCAGTTCAAATCTCTCCTAAGTCATCAAGTCATTGACTACAATATCGGCCATTCCTTACAGGACTGTTACAAAGGTTTTCAAAATCATGTATATAAAGCCATTAAGTAAACTACTTAAATAAAATGTTAACGTTACTTGTTTGTCTCCAATATCACAGGCAACACATTTCTGGTTAGGCTGATAATGGAAATAAACACTGGGAAGATTGTCCCCATCTTGCATTGTTTATGAACACCTTCGGAACATTTGGCTGCCTGCTATTGGAGACAGAGAAGCAAGCTAAATGGACATTTAGTCTGATCCTGTAAGGGAATGGTATTCCTACTCTACACCTAACCAGCAGGAAAAAGCCAGCAAATTATACCTGCTGGCTTATTTATTTATTTACTGCATTTCTATACCACTCAATAGTCGAAGCTCTCTGGGCGGTTTACAAAAATTAAAACCATAAAACCCATTCAAAATGTAAAACGACAGTATAATTTAAAATACAGTATAAAACACAACCAAGATAAAAACCAAGCAGCCATGCAGAAATTGATAAGGATTTAAAATACAAGTTTAAACAGCAGGTTAAAAATCAAAATAAAGAACTGTTAAAACACTGTGAAAATGAAAAGATCTTCACCTGGTGTCTAAAGGAGTATAATGTAGATGCCAGGCGAACCTCTCTGGGGAGCTCATTCCACAGCTGGGGTGCCACAGCAGAGAAGGCCCCCCTCCTGGTAGCCACCTGTCTCAATTCCTTTGTCAGGGGCTCATGGAGAAGGGCCCCCAAGGATGACCTTAGGGTCCAGGCAGGTACATACGGGCCAGGTTCCTTCAGATAACCTGGCCCTAAGCTGGTTTTAACCTATAAAGCCTTACACGGCTTGGGACCACAATACCTGATGGAACGCCTTTCCCGGCATGAACCTACCCGAACACTACGTTCAACATCTAAGGCCCTCCTCCGAGTGCCTACTCCGAGAGAAGCTCGGAGGTCGGCAACAAGAGAGAGGGCCTTCTCTGTGGTGGCCCCCAATTGTGGAATGATCTCCCTGACGAGGCCCGCCTGGCGCCAACATTGTTATCTTTTCGGTGCCAGGTCAAAACTTTCCTCTTCTCTCAGGCATTTGGCAATATCTGAGGAGCCTGGGTTTGTTTTGTTTTGTTTGTTTTTTGTAGCTTTTTGGAGTGTTGTAGTGGTTTTAAATGTACAGATTGTGTGTATGTTGTATGTTTTGCTGTTTTAATTTTTGTATATTGTTTTTAATCCTATGTAAACCGCCCAGAGAGCTTTGGCTATGGGGCGGTATACAAATGTAATAAATAAATAAATAAGCCGTTTAGGGCTTTGAATGTTAATACTGGCACTCTGAATCGGGACTGGATCTGGACCGGCAGCCAGTGAAGCTGGAAAAGGACTGGCATAATGTGGTCTCATTGGCCAGTCCTGTTAACAGTCTGGCTGCCCTGTTTTGTACCAGTTGAAGTTTCCGGACCATTTTCAAAGACAGCGTCACGTATAACGTATTTCAATAATCCAGACAAGAGTTTATCAGAGCATGGATAACTGTATCTAGGCTATCTCTGTCCAGATAAGGGTGCAGTTGGTATATCAGCCTAAGCTGATAAAAGATGCTCCTTGCCACTGAGTTCACCTGTGCCTCAAGTGACAGTTCTGGATCCAGGAGCACCCCCAAACTACGGTCCCAATCGTTTAGGGGGAGTGCAACCCCTCCAGAACAGCGTGAACATCATCTAGCCAGGCAGACGGACTACCCACAAACAGTACCTCTGTCTTGTCTGGATTAAGTCTCAGTTTATTAGCCCTCATCCAGTCCATTACCGTGCCCAGGCACTGATTCAGAACAGCCACTGCCTCACCTGGGTTTGATGAAAAGGAGAGGTAGAGCTGGGTGTCATTCGCATATTGATGACACCTCAGCCCACATCTCCGGATAACCTCTCCCAGCAGTTTCATGTAAATGTTGAGCAGCACAGGGGATAAAATAGAACCCTGTGGAACCCCATGGCCAAGGTGCCATGGCACAGAGCAATAATCCCCCAGCACCACCTTCTGGAATTGGCCATCCAAGTAAGAGCGGAACCACTGCAGCGCAGTGCCTCCAACTCTCAGCCCAGACAACCTATCCAGAAGGATACCATGGTCGATGGTATCGAAAGCCGCTGAGAGGACCAAGAGAAATGCAGGTTGCTTACCTGTAACTGTAGTTCTTCGAGTGGTCATCTGTGCAGTCACACATATGGGCTCGCGCCGACGCCGAGCCTGCTCCCGGGAAACTTCACTAGCTAGCTTAGACTTTTGGCGGGAACCCCTCCCCCCACCATCCTACCGCGCATGCTCAGGGTTCCCGCTCCCTGCTTACCTCAGTTCCCTGAGACCACTTGGCCTCGCGACTAAGGTTACAATAGATTTGTCAAAACGAGCATGCCCGAACAACTTGACTATCACAACAGCGATGCCAAGAGGGGATGGTGGGCGGGTTGTGTGACTGCACAGATGACCACTCGAAGAACTACAGTTACAGGTAAGCAACCTGCATTTCTTCTTCGTGGTCTCTGTGCATCACACATATGGGCGAATAATAAGCAGAAACTTACCGGAGGTGGGTAGGCATGCTGATTGGTCATTGGCAGATCAAGGAAAGGACCGCTCTTCCAAACGAGGAGTCCTGCCTGGCCCTCACATCCAGACGGTAATGCTTAACAAAGGTGGAAGCATTAGTCCTGGTAGCCGCTTTACAGAGGTCAGAAAGGGAAGCTCCATGGAGTAGGACCGAAGAGGTTGCCTGCGCTCTGGTGGAGTGCGCCGTCAGATGAAAAGGTGGTTCCTTTCCGACAATCTGGTGGGCTAGAGTAATGGTGGCCACAATCCATTTCGAGATGCGCTGCTGAGACACTGCCATTCCCTTATTTTGGCCACCATAGCAGATGAATAACTTGCGAGACTTGCGAAAACGATCAGTTCTCGACTTATAGAAAGCCAAGGCTCTCCGAACATCCAATGCGTGCAACGATTAAGACAAAGGGTCTGACGAAGGCTTGAAGAACGTGGGCAATATAATGTCCTGACTCATGTGGAAAGAAGAGGAAACTTTAGGAATGAACGTGGGGTCCAGGCGCAGCACCACCTTATCCCAAAAGAACTGTAAGTAGGGAGGATCCACTAGTAGCGCCGCTAACTCAGAAACTCGCCTTGCAGACGTGATAGCAACTAGAAAAATAGTCTTAAACGTCAACAAACGAACATCTATCGTTGCTAAAGGTTCAAAAGGTTTCGAAGTAAGAACACTGAGAACGACTGAGAGGCTCCACTGTGGAACGATTGGGCGAATGGTGGGAAACAGGTTATGCAAACCTCTCAGAAAGGCTCTTGCAAGTAGGTGAGTAAAAACTGAAAAACCGTTGATCAAACCATGGTTGGCCACAATTGCGGACAGGTAAACACGAATGGACGCTGGTTTTAGTCCTGCGACGTGTAGAGAATAAAGGAACGAAATGATGTCAGGCATGCCTGATGTATAGGAGTCAAAAGTATTGAGGGCCGCATAATCCTGAAAACGCTTCCATTTCCTATGATACGATAGTCTGGTGGAAGGCTTACGGGAGGCCTCTAGGATAGACCTCACCCCGTCTGAGAAGGAGAGATTACGCCAAGACGCCGGATTCTCCATGCCGTTAGGTGTAAGGTCTGGATATCCGGGTGAAGGATCTTGCCGCCCTCCCGGGAAAGAAGGTCGGGTGCGCGGGGTAGGCGCCAAATCGCGGTCCCCGTCAGTCTGAGTAGCGGCGTGAACCAAGGTTGTCTTGGCCACCACGGCGCGATCATTATGGCGTCCGAGTTGCTGCGCCGAATCTGCGCCACTGCCCTGGCTATTAGCGGAAAGGGGGGGAATATGTAGAGGAAGCCCCTCGACCAGTCCCATTGGAGAGCATCCCCAAGCGATGTTCTCCCGATCCCCGCCCTTGAGCAATAGGCAGGACACACTGCGTTGGCAGACGTAGCAAACAGATCGATGTCGGGGTTCCCCCAACGAGCAAAGAGACGACTCACTATGCGAGGGGAGAGTTCCCACTCGTGCGTATCCCTGAAAGACCTGCTGAGGTCGTCTGCCTTGGCATTGTCCTTCCCTGCAATGTGTAGAGCAGATAGAAGCATATCGTGGGAGATGGCCCAATACAGGATGTCCATCACAAGCTGGAGGAGGCGATGAGAACGCGTGCCCCCTTCCTTGTTTAGGTACCACACCACTGTGGTATTGTCGGACAGTATTTGGACATGGTGACCCTGTAGGCGAGGGAGGAATGCTTGCAGAGCCTTTTTCACTGCTAACAGTTCCAAGATGTTGATATGAAGGTGTGTCTCCGAAGGTGACCACTTTCCTTGTGTTATTAGGTCGCCGTGGTGGGCTCCCCATCTGTCCAGCGATGCATCCGTTGTAACTATGCGAGAGGGGCCCGGCGTCACAAAAGGCATGCCCTGGGAAAGGTTGTTTAGATCCGACCACCATCTGAGAGACACCTGCACAGATCGCGGAACGGTAAGTATGAGCTTGTGTGGATTTTGCATGGGAGAGAAGCGTCGGATAAGGAACTGCTGGAGGGGGCGCATGTGGAGTCGCGCCCAACGGACGACGAACACAGCTGCTGCCATCAAACCTAGCAGCCTTAGAATTGTGAATGCTGAGGCACAATGATGGTCTTGCAGTCTTGATGACAGCTGTTGCAGGACAGCTATCCTGTCTGTGGGGAGGAAGGCCCTTCCCATGGTAGAGTCGAGGGTAACCCCTATAAATTGTATTTGCTGTGACAGTTGAGTGATGGATTTTTTGTAATTTATTTGCAGCCCAAGCAACGACAGAAGAGAGATGACCTCGTGGACGTCGGCAAGCGCTTGGCTTCTGGACTTGGAGACAATTAGCCAATCGTCCAGGTAGGGATACAAGTCGATGTTGTTTGATCGAAGGTGTGCGCATACTGCCGACATGCACTTGGTGAACACTCTTGGTGCAGATTTTAGGCCGAAGGGAAGGACGGAGAACTGGTACGCCTGGTGACCTATGACAAATCGCAGATAGTGCCGGTGGGAAGGATGAATCGCGATGTGAAAATAGGCATCCTTCAGGTCTATTAGTGTGAACCAGCTGCTCCACCTTAACATGGGCAGGATTGCTGCCAAGGTAACCATACGAAACTTTTTGGGTCGTACGAACTTGTTCAGATTTTGGAGATCCATAATAGGACGAAGTCCCCCGTCCCGTTTTGGCACCGTAAAATAACGGGAGTAGAAACCCGCATGAAGTTGGGATTGCCGCACCTTCGTAATTGCTCTTTTCCGAAGAAGAGTGGTGGTCTCCTGTGACAGCGTCAGTGAGGGCAGCGTGATTTTTACGGTGCCGAGAGGAGGAGGGACATCGAAGTCTATTTTGTAGCCTTCTGCAATTATACTTAGAACCCAAGAGTCTGATGTTATGGACGCCCACGCTTGCAGAAAAGGCTTCTGTCTGTTCCCCGACCAGTCGAGCAGAGGCGGTGGCAAGTCAAAGGCGACGCTTCTGAGGCTGGGACTGTTTGTTACGTTGTGTAAAACGCGACGTTGACTTGCGTGGCTGATAAGCCAACTGACTAGAGGCAGGCTGGTAGCGTTGCGTACGGTCCTGCTGCAGCCTAGGCTGATATGGGACTGGCCGGTACCACCTGCGTGGTCGGTAAGGTTGTTGGGGTTGTACAAAACCCATTTTCTTGGCCGTCATCCTGACCTTATGAAGAGTGTCCATCGTAGTGTCCGTGGACGTATTGAAAAGGCCCTCCCCATCAAAGGGAAGGTCTTCAATCTTGTTTTTAGTCTCCTGCGGGAGGGATGTTGAACGTAACCAAGCATGGCGACGCAAAGCCACAGCGCCGACCATTGCCTTAGTCACGCAGTCCGTCAGGTGACGAGCCATTGTCAACTCTTGCTTGGACAACCTTATAGCTTCCGCTTGGAACACGCGTGCCAACTCCCGCTGATCTTCAGGTAAATAGTCAGTCAGTGCAGAGATCTTTTCCCAAAGGAACAATTGATAACGGGCCATCATGGCCAGATAGTTTGTGACCTTAATGCCAAAAGATGCAGAGGAGTAAATACGGCGTCCATACGAGTCGAGCTTACGACCTTCCTTATCCGTCGGTGTCGAATGTGTTTTGCCCGACTTCCCCTGTGCTGCCTCCACAACCATAGAATTGGGCTTTGGGTGCTGGAAAAGGAAGGGTGCTTCCGCTTTCTTCACCTTATAAAGGGCATCTAACCGCTTGGAAGTGGGACCAATGGTCGCCGGGTTATCCCAAGATTGTTTGACTGTCTTCAGAAGCATTTTAACCAAAGGTAAGGTCAACTGTGGGGACGGGTCTGTATACATGACGTCATATATACAATCGTCCACCTCCTCCATTGGTTGCTGGCACTCGATGCCGAGGGACTGCGCCAATCTCAACATCTGGTCCGAGAAGCTGCCCATTTCCATCGTAGGTGAGGCCCTATCCCCAGTACCGACATCCTCTGATGGCGATGGCTCGGAAGGGCGGGGCGATGGCACCGATGAGGTGTCTGAGGCATAGTCCTCAAATGATTGAGAAGGTTGTCGATGCCGTGGCGTTACCGATGCCCGATGATCTCTAATTCGACTGGACGACTGGGAGAGCGAAGTCGTTCGCCTAGGTGGAACAGGCGGCGCTGACTGAGCCCCTTGGATGCGCTGACCGGTATAAGGATCAAAGCGGTAGCGACTCCTATTAGAATGGTGAGAGCGCTCCGAGTACATGTCCCAGCCTCGAGACCGAGATCGAGATCGCGAACGTGAACGAGATGGTGAAGATCGGTACCGACGAGAGCGAGACCGACGAGAGCGAGATCGACATTCAAGTTCGCCCGGGCGCTGGACTGGCTGTGGCGGCTCCAGCGTCAGAGGCACTGTGTCTTCTACATCCGAAATAATTTCTATCGGCATTGGACCCGGCGAGGGTAGCGACCGCGACGGTGACAACGCGGATGTCGGTATCGACGAAGCTCTCGGTATCGACGGTGTCTGTATGACTGGCGATACCGAAGGTGTGCGCCTCTGCGGTAATGAGGCTGCCGGTGACGAGGTGGCATGCTGAGACGACGGCGATGGCGAATGGGTTGACTGCGAGCGGTGCCTCGGTACCGAGATCGCCGTCGGTAACGAGGAGGCCTTATGCACCAAAGCCACTACTTTTCTCGATGTCGAGGACGGCATCGAGGGTGGAAGCGACGCCGATTTTTTCGAAGTCGAGGTGACTGATTTTTTTTAAGCCATTGTTGGAGGCACATTCCTCTTAGCTGCCTTAGACTTCTTAGCCCTCTTCACCGTCGGTGGAGAGGAAGGCGGAGAGGCGTCCGCGAGCGATGCCTGAGCTGCAGCCCCCAACAAGGGCGAGCCAGGAGATGCTGGGTTCGAGCGGTCCGACGGCAAAGCGCCACGCTCCCCAGAGGTAGATGGGCCCGCCTGCATCATCGAAGAACGAGGTCTGTCCACTGCTGAAAGGGCCTTGCTCCACAACAAACTGCGAAGACGATCAGCTCTGTTACGTCTCGTCTGTCTTGAAAACCGCATACAATGTGTACACGATTCTACGATGTGGGATTCTCCAAGGCAAACTAAACACAACGAATGTCCGTCGGTGAGGGCTAACTTCACCCTGCACCGCGAGCAAAGTTTGAATAGCGCAGTTTGCGCCATAAGATGGCAACCCGCTCTTAAATAATCTAAATTGAACTAGAAAAATATATATATATATATTTTTACTACAACAAGATAGATAAACAAGAGAAAAACACCTAAGCTAACTAAGAACTATTCTTTCTTCCTAACAGATACGAACATATCCGGACGAAGTCTCCCGCGAGGCGAACAGCGAAGCGGTCGAAGAAGAACTGAGGTAAGCAGGGAGCGGGAACCCTGAGCATGCGCGGTAGGATGGTGGGGGGAGGGGTTCCCGCCAAAAGTCTAAGCTAGCTAGTGAAGTTTCCCGGAAGCAGGCTCGGCGTCGGCGCGAGCCCATAGTGTGATGCACAGAGACCACGAAGAAGAACCAACAGGGTCGCACTCCCCCTGTCCCTCTCCCGGCAAAGGTTATCCCACAGGGCGACCAAGGCAGTTTCCACTCCAAAACCAGGCCTGAAGCCCAATTGAAATGGAGCTAGATAATCCGTTTCATTCAAGAGTGCCTGGAGTTGTCCTGCAACCACCCGCTTGAGCACCCTGCCTTAATTTAATACATTAAGATTTGTCTTAATCTTAATGAGATTTGTCATGTAACAATGGGCCAGTTTACATGATATGACAGACAATCATAAATGAATTTATCTGCGGGGAGCTGCACCTCATACCAGCCACCACTATGAATATGCAAGCCCCGGTTGGTGGTTGTTGTGGTTTGTCGTGTCACCCTAACCCATGCAGCAGTGGTTAGTTGAGGGTTAAATAACCCTTGCATAACCCTAGAAGACTGTGGGTTACTCAATGGTTATTTAAGTCTCAAAGAATCCCCACTGCCTGGGTTCAGACGTTATTTACTTATGCATTTCGATACCACCCAATAGCTGAAGCTCTCTGGGCGGTTCACAACAATTAATATGGCAAGCCATGACAAGCCCCAGCCAGAGCTTGCATTTTCATAAGGGTGGATAGCACTTGTCGTAGCGCCCAAAGGATTATTTAACCCACAATGGGCTGCCGTGTCATTCAAACCAGGTCAATGTCAATAGCCTTTCACAGTGAAAAGGATCGTGCCTTGCTTAACAGTCTGAAGAAAACCTTAAGGACCTAAAAAACAAATGCCACTGAGAATGATCAGGGGTCTGGAAACAAAGCCCTGTGAGGATAGACTGAAAGAACTGGGCATGTTTAGCCTGGAGAAGAGAAGATTGAGAGGAGACGTGATAGCACTCTTCAAATACTTGAAAGGTTGCCACGCAGAGGAGGGCCAGGATCTCTTCTCAGTCATCCCAGAGTGCAGGAGGAGGAATAATGGGCTCAAGTTACAGGAAGCCAGATTCCGCCTGGACATCAGGAAAAACTTCCTGTTAGAGCAGTACAACAATGAAACCAATGACCTGAGCAGAGGGGGGTTGGACTCGATGGCCTCAGAGGCCCCTTCCAACTCTACTACTCTCATCCATCTCAGGTGGGTCCATCTCATCCAGCATTCTCTTTCCAAGCATATCAACCCAGATGTTTCAGAAGCCCACAGACCATGGAGGCAAACTCTCTGTTCTACTAGCTGATAGTAAGAGCTAGACTAGACCAGGGGCACACAACCTTTTTCGCTATGAGGACTCAGTGAGAAATGGTGGTGGGCTCAAACACACACAGATGCTGGGGAGGCTGTTTCAGGGGTCATCCATGACCGCCCCCCAGACCCCCAATAGGCAGCACTGCTTTTGAATCACCACTAGTGGATCGGAAGCAGCAATCCCGGCTGCTTCTGGGATGCCGGGAAGGGGGGAAGGGTTGAGCCTCCTTGCCATGCTCTCGACCACACCGCTAGTTCCGAACCTTCAATGGTGGCCGTGGGATATACATGTCTCTGTGCTCAACGGTCCCATTTAGCTATCCTGGCTAATATGCGCTGATAGACCGATCATTTCCCATGAATTTCACAAGATTTTGTAGCAGTGAATTCCTTGAGTCAATTCTGCGTACCTCCTTTTGTCTGCCAATCAATTGCTCTGTGTGTCGGCACAAAGTAAGTGGGTGCCTCCCCACCTCATCTTACCTGTGCAGGCAGAATAGGGAAGCCACTTGGGCAGCAGGGTGTCACCTCTCCTCTCTTTCAAGCTGTGTCCAGAGGCGCCTGCCTTCCCCTCTGTGGGCGTAATCAGCATCCGGTGCATTTTGGGGCTTATGCCATCTGGAATCATGCGTGGGCTGTGCTGGTACAAGTGGAGCCCTTTGTTTTCAGAAAGAGCTTTGAGAAGACTTCTTCTGTTGGATTGGCTTTGATTGTAAGTCTATAAAATGAAGAGGATTTCGGGTTTCTATGTTTTTGGGGGGATGCAACACCTGATCCTATGCACGTTTACATGAGAGTCTCCCCACACCCAGCACTGTATTCAACAGGGTTTAGTAAATACGCATAAGATTGCACCCCTGCTCAGCTCGTCAAGTGCCAATCACTTCTAGGCAACCAGCTCCAAAGGCCAACCCATATCACATTGTCACATAGAACCAGGTGATTTGGTACCATTTCTGGAACTTATCTATGAAGCTCACATTACGTCCTTCAACCAACTAACCCACACTCCAGAAATTAGCTGAAGGCAGGAAAGGAGACAACCTCCAAGTACAGGGACAGTGCAGCAACTCATACTGACAGAAGGAAACCAGGGATGGAGGGGGAAATCAAATTTAAAAATGCCTTTGCTACGTGAAGCAGCCAAAACGAATGAATGGAGCACATCAAAATACAGGACTCCATAAATACGTTGCTATAGCTGCTGCTACTTACAGCTGTTCTCAGCTTACTTCTTGTCTTGACAATTATCTTCTGTGCCTCTCTATCCTTGCCTGAGAAAACACAGTCAAATCTCTTCCCCCAAATTTTAGCAAATTAATGCAAAATTACATATATTGTCTGATTGAGTTCTTCTTGTTGCAGATTTCCTGGGAGGTAGTAACACAGAATTTCTAGCCACAATGATTCTCACTATTTGCACCAGCAGACCTGCAATACCAAGCCATATAGCATCCCCACCGTAGCACAGTGATCTGCTGGTGCAGCCTGATTTGCACGTACAGGAAGGCTTTGGACTTGGGCATCTACTTTCAGGAGAATTAGCACAGTAATAAAAACATGTCATATGTAGATTTTGTTGGCGAGTGCAATGAGTGACCATGACATGAATTCCCATTTGCTTCCTTGGCTTACTCGTTCTTCCCGTCCCTCAGAAAGGATGACAACGATCCGTCCTTTCCGCTTGCGTCCGGTTCGACCCATGCGCTGCACAAGACGAATTGGGCTTTTCTGAGCATCAAAGCAAACGATGAGGTCAACTTCTCCAATATCCAAACCTTCTTCGCCTACACAGGTGGACACTAATGTGTTGTATCCACCTTCACGGAAATGTCTCACCACCTAAAGCAGGATTAAAATGCTTTAAATTTGCTTTAGAGAAACGCTTTTGAACATCTTCTGCTCTTTGTGATCATCGCAGTAACTCTGTAGAAGCCAAACCCATGTTGCAAGGGGACAATGGTGTGTGTGTGTGTGTGTGAGTGTTGCCTTTGTTTAGGAGCACTTGTGTCTTTTAGACTGGAAGCCTATGGGCCAGGGCAGACATGTTTTTAATCTGTGTACAGTGCTTAGTAAATTTTAGGCTATTATTATTATTATTACCACCACTATCAATTATAGTGACAATAATTTTGTCATATTTACAAGCACGCTATTTTCACACCATACTAATTACCTATTGCTACGAAGCACAATCTAAAGTACCTGCAGAAATGCAGAATTATGTACCAAACAACAATAATCTACACATTTGTTTTTATGGATTTCTGCTGCTTGCTATATCTCGATTTAGGTATTATGGATAAGAGCCTTATGGGAGACACATTTTATCAATTGAAAAATGCAGCAATACTACAGGCTTGAATTATATTGATGGTTCTACAGCCACACAGTGATCACTTCTATTACCACACGTTAAGTGAGCACAGGATTGGAGATATCATGAGTTTAAATCTTACACAGTGAAGGGTATTTAGAACATCTGCCTAGGGGCACCACTGAATTACCCAAGCTATGTCCTTGGCACAGAAGTTCTCCTTGGAATGGCCGCTTACTAACACAACCAAGCAAGACCTTTGATCAAACTGATTTCACCATGCTGGCCCCTCCATACCTCAAGCTGCTCCTTCTGTGTAAAGCCTCTTGTGCTTTTGCCTGTAGAATGGCCCACAAATGTCATGACCCTCACAACCGGGTAGTGCTGGCTAAGCATCTCTGCAATTTCCTGAACACTGTCACGAAAGGAGGAGAAGATCATAACTCTGGTATCTGCAGGTTTACCTTCAGATGTGTTCTGATCTGTTTAATATAGAAAGCAAACCAGTAAGGAACAAGCGGCTATACAAAAATAGGACCAAATTCTCAAATGCACAGTCCCAATTCCAACCAATCTCATGAGATGGCAAGCATTTACAAGGAAAACAAAGTTTTTTTTTTTAAGGGATTAGTAAACGCAAGGAACTAAACAATATTTTCACGTTATCACTATGTCCACCTTTTAAAGTAAGCTTCCTTGCCTTGTGCAAAGAGGCCACGAACTCTGATAAGCCAAATACAAATTCACACTGAAGGTGCTCAAGGAGGAAAATAAATGGCAAGTTATAAGAGCAAAGAATACACATATCCCAAAATTCACCGGAAGTAGAAAATGCCAGGGTGTGGAATGCAACCAACACCCTGCAAGTGTTTTCTCATCTCCATTTTAGCATTTGAATTGCATCCAAGAGCTACCTCCATGTTCTTTCCAGGATCTGAAATGTCCTACAACAACGTCTTCTAATTTCTTTAACTTCGGGTGGCTGTAGATGAACGGCTTCTTATTTCCAGCTCCTGTAAGCCCAATTTTTTTTTCATTTTAGATATAAAATCTCTGAAACACCTTTAGCTTAAACACCTACACTATGAAATATTGTACTCCGATAACAAAAATAACAACAACAAAGTTAAAAATGTACTGTACATTTAGGGATTCATATTTCTCTCAAAAGCACCTTAAAAAGATCTATACCAAGGACCATTTATAAAGGAGATAAAAGGAATACATTTGTCACATGAAATTGCCAAGGTTTCAGACTCAAACCAAGATATGGATGACTTCTAAGTGGTCACACCTCTTAATACTGAAAGTTAATTAATTTTTCTTCTGCCACTTGTATATTACTGCTGACATAAGCAAGGAAGGTTTAATCTGGATTCTCCATCTGTATTTTAAAATATTCTTCATCCTTCATTAGCATTAGAGATGTCATAATGAGCAAACTGCATTGTTGTGTTTTAGTCTTTAGAAAATACCAACCTGGTTTTGTGTTGTTGCCATTTTTTGAAGTCACAGTGGTGTCTGAAAACAGGTTTTCAAGCTGGCTATACAATGTCATGAAGTCCTCATTATGCATAAGTTTATTTTTGGCACGTGCCATACCTTTAGAAAGGGGATAAATGAATTTAAAGATTCTGACATTTTCATATCTGGCTTGCATCAATTGCACATCAGACTACAGTTTTCAAATTCCTGTCACAATCTGCAATGAAAGTCATTAACAAAGCCACAGATAAGCAAGAATGCATTATCACAGAATCATAGAATAATAGAGTTGGAACGGGCCTATAAGGCCATCAAGTCCAACCCCCTGCTCAATGCAGGAATCCACCTTAAAGAATACCTGACAGCTGCCTCTTGTAGGCCTCTAGTGTAAGAGAGCCCACAACCTCCCTAGATCTTTGGTTCCATTGTCGTATTGCTCTAACAGTTATTATTGGAATAGAACTAGAGTTGGAAGGGACTTCAAAGGTCATCTAGTCCAGGCCCTGCACTACACTACAGCAATCCTGAAGGGTGGCTAGCCACTCTGCAAAAATAGAACAGCCAAGCTCTTCCTAATGTTTGGGCAAAATCCTCTTTCTTGTAATTTGAATCCATTGTCTTGGGTCCTGCCATCTGTGGTAATAGAGAATAAGTTTGCTCTATCCTTTAGGCAACAACCCTTCAAATATTTGAAGATGGCTATCGTATTGCCTCTTCGTCATCTCTTCTGAAGGC
The DNA here is from genome assembly GCA_029215795.1 of Anniella stebbinsi. NCBI lineage: Eukaryota > Metazoa > Chordata > Lepidosauria > Squamata > Anniellidae > Anniella > Anniella stebbinsi. The sequence goes on from JARDYH010000001.1 coordinate 372,128,405, forward strand.
TAGCAGGTTTAACGTTTCAAATGTACGTTAAAATTCAAAAAAGTTGGATCTTGTTTAAACAAATCAAATGCTTGCATGTCTATCAGGTACTGAGAATTTATGGGATTAAATAATCAACTTCTCTCATCTATGCCAGGATATTTTTTAAAAAACCCACCTCCATCATCCACAGGATTGTACCTTGGGACAACTGAGTTGGACAAAGGTAACAATAAGCTCAGAAAGTTATCAGTGCTGAGAATTTAGCTGCAGACAAATTCTCTTTTCCAGAGGGCTCCACTGGCTCCTCCTCCTCAACCTGCTCTCAGCCCTCTGGCTTAACGGCCCCATTTCCCAACAGTTCTAGTGGTCCAGGTGCCAGAGATAAAAAACTCTCTTGGATGGACTGATTTAAGCAAAGTAAGCTGGAGAAGCAGAGGTTTTTTTTTCCAGTTCAGAACATTCTATTGTATTTGCTAATAGCCATTATTACAAAGAGAACAGCTTGATAGACCATATGCAGTAACAGCAAAACACCATGCAATAACAGAAATCGAATGAATGAATCGCCTGCACAGTCCACGGCAATAGCATTCAGAGTGATTGTGCAGATATGTTTGGCGGCTTTAGCAAACAAAGCTGTTTTGTGTGTAACATGAGGGTCGCAATCTGACAATAACCAGCACATTTTCCCATAGGAACTTTCCCCCTGGAAGGATGCCAGAATCTGCCCCAGGAATCTCTCCCTGGGATTTTTATATAGGTGACAATACAGTCGATAGTGTGAGATATCTTCTACCTCTCCCATACCACAGATACGGAACCGGACGTTTCTTGGAACATGTCTGTATCTGCCATCCAAGAATGCTGTGGGCATATTCTGGAAGCGTAGTTCTGTAAATGAGGTTCTCAAAGAAGCAAAAGTGAGGGTTTGTAGATATTGAGCTCTCTCATGACCCATTTTAAACAGGTAGCACCACTGAGAAAAGTTTGAAGCTTTGATTAGATTTAAATCCTGACTGCTATCTATTCCATATATGCAGTCTCTCGATTTGTTTCTGGCTCCCGATGTGGTGAACATATCTGGTAGAAGGTTTTTGGAAGTTAGCAACTCTTGGCATGATTTAGCTCAGCAGCCCTTCTTCATTTGTTCTCTCCAGCAAAGTTTGGGGAGGCGGGTCTTCTGGCATATCCAGGACCCTCTTAGGATACACAAGGGCTGCCTTCTGAGCCCTGGCTTCTACAGATACTACACCTGCCTCGAGAAGCAGAATTAAAGGGCTAATTCTTTTATAAGTTAAACTATTCAGCTTTACATGTTCAGTTATACATTGGGAAGATTAAAGAAAATCAGTTGTCTCATCCAAATCTGATTTCTGTAAAAGCTGCAAGCCTACACAAATGACTGCATATATGTGATGACTCAGCACAGCCCTGACCAGTAACACCCCATGCCTCTCCCCTACTGAAGGAAACACTTTGTCCCATTTGCATCTAAAGCAGCTGATAGTTTCCCTGTCAGGAAAGCAGCGTTATATCTTTTTCTTCTGAGAATAAGTACTGTTATGCTCAGCTGAAATCACTGTAAATATGCCTTTTAAATCTGGATCTTCTACAGTACTTACAAGCTGATTTATTTTTAAACCCATTTTGATTCTGTGGTACTTATTCTAGAGCCCAAATCCAACGACCTTTCCTGCTAACAAAATATTGTTTGTTAGAATGGAAATTCTCTCAGCCTTAAGACATAAAAACTTAAATTGGAAAAGATTTTTGAGTATCTTAAAGGAAGGCTTTGTCAATAACGTTTTACAGTAGATATCTGATCGAATAAATCTATGTATCAATAACGGAAGGTTTAAGAGTTTGAAAGCAACCAATAACTCTATTTTCCAAGTCTGCCAATTAGTGATTGGATTTTTCAGGAAGTTTTGTGTTGGAAAATGTTCTTACACAAATTAGACTAATTTGCATAGGGTAATTTGCATCAGAATATTTTCAATTGTTATTAATGAATTCGCGAATAATTTCCATGGAAAATGGAAGTACTGGAGACATTTCCACCCTACATCACTGCTTCTAATATTTTCTAAAGATTACGTTAAAATATATGATTTCCAACCTCTGCAAAAACGACTTTAGTAAGAATACGTCTCTAATGCCAAGGATAGATTCGAGGAAGGCATCCCTTACCTTTTGTTCCATCCATAACTCCACACAAGAAGATGTATAATGATCGCATTCCCATTTGTAGCAGTAGTTCATAACCATGATACAAACTAATACAAAGAGCAAAATCTCCTTCTATTACACCTTGCTGCATTCCCTGGGGAAACATCAGATCCAGTTATACAGATTTGTACGTAACAAGAACTGCACTTAGTAAGAACCGCACCGCTATCCTTCCTACCAAATCTAGAACAAAAGTGACAAAAGCAAAACAATTAGGTTCTCTCCAGGTGGCTCTCCACGGCCCCTGGAGAAAGGCCTTTGCCCTGGAGATGCCAGGGATTAACGTTGGGACCTTCTGCATGTGGGTTGCCACTGAGGCCCCCCTACGATAGAAGGATGACCTTAAAACTATTCTCCGGGAAGCTATTTGTTTTACCAAAGGAATGTCAATTTGAATAAAATGTTAAAAGTTGAATAAAATGATTGCTGTTTATAGATATGTGGACACATGAATGTAAGAGCAGCTGTGCTGATCAGAACAAAGGCCAACCCAATCCAGCATTCCGTCCCCACAGCGGCCAACCAGACACCGATGAGAAGCCAATCTGACCTATCGTGACATCACACACATAATTAGCAAGTTAAGACTTACCAGAGGCGGGGCAGCTGCACCGGGATAATCATGATGAAAGCACAGCCCTGCCAAAAGTCACATGAGATCTGGGTTGAATACCCAGTTTGTAGTGCCACATGGAGGCTGGAACCAAGTAGCAGCATGGCCACTTCTGGGATGGACACCTCATGCAAAGGGCATCATGGTGGTGGCTACAGTCCTTGTAGACTGCTCCTGCACAGTAGTTGGTACAGGGAGACCAGCAAGCTCATAGCAGAGGCAAATTACTAAAGTCACCCAGCCAGAAAACTGCTGAGGGGAAGCAGGAACACCTGTCTTAAACCCATCAAAACACAGGAAGAGCTTAAGCCTCTTGCAATGGCTTACAGTCTGCTCCAAAATAAAATACGATGGCACAGCACGTGTCTAGGTTGTATTGGGAACCTTCCAGTGGCAAGTAGGGGGAAGAACAAATTACTGGAATGGATCTATCATAATTGATGTGAAAAGAGGAGATGACCTTAGAGAGGAATTATGTTTGGACTAAGAGTGACCTATGGGGCAGTATACAAATGCAATTAATAATAATAATAATAATGACATGATGTTACTAATTTACCTTACAGGGTTGTTTATATGACCATTGAGAAAAAGAATGCTTTGAACACTCAAAGAGCACTACGTTATTAAATAGAAGAAGCAGTATTATTAAACAGAACGAAAAGGCTTGGGTAATAAGATTATACTGCTGGGAATATTTACCACAAAGTGTGATGCAGGGTTTTTCCTGAATTGATCTCGTGCTAGAATTATCTGATACTTTGTAAGAGCAGGAATTTCACGTTGAGATAAAACCCGTAGCCTAATCAGTCGACCAGCAAAGGTTTCCAGGACCTGCATATAAAACAAAAGACACATAGGAAATCTAGGGTGCCCAAACCCTAAACCTTTATCAGCAATACCACACTGGGCTCTGTACAGAACAGGGAAGTGGATCCATCTATCCATCTAAGAAAGACACAGGATTCATTTTACAGAATTACACTGCAGTGTGCTGCTGTAAGCTGGTCAGCTTTAATGCACTTATGTGCTGAGGGGCGGCAGCAGTAGCAGCGGCAGCAGCAGCCAAGACAAAAGGTCACACGATCAGCTTACAGCTGGTAAGCCAGTTAATGAAATAAGGTTTCCTTTTGCAAAAAGACCCACAACACGATTGAGGAGAGAACTATGCCATACAGGGAAAGGCCTGATGATTTACTCACTAGCACTTCTAGCAACTAATTATCAGGCAACCAATTTCCAGGCAAATTCCAGCTGCTTTACCCAGCGTAAGAGCACCTTTATCTTGAGTCAAGCAAGGGAAGTGACCTAAGCTAATTCAGTTTTTCTCCTTTTTTCCTCTACACACTCAGGTGGTTAGGGTATTTTTCAAGTTACTGGATTTTGCACAAGGATTACATTTGAAAATTCCCATGCACCATCCAAAAAACTTATCTGCATGTGAAATGATTTCATTTTACTCATTCTTTCATCATAAGCAGGCCTACACAATTTACAGTTCACAAAGCTAAACACATTTCATCAGACACGTGTGGTGGCCTGCCAGGGACTCAGCGAGCCTGCTTTTGCTGCCTTCTTGGAATATCCAAAACCGTCATGTCGGCTACTTTTGATTTTGTGGCGCCCAAGTCGTGTAGGCCTGATGTTAAAGCCACCACAACCTTTTCTAAGTAGAAAACGACTGGCAAGCTGCTTCTCTCCAGTCAAAATTCATGTCTGTAAACTCCAGACAGTCTCACATAGCTGAGACTTTGGTCACCAGGTGTTTTAGTTAGCCTCCTGAAAACACAAATGCAGCCATATTGATCAAGGCAGACCTGCTCAAAGCATTCACAACTGAAGACTCCTACCAGCTCTCTCAGAATGTGGAAAAGAATACAAGGAGAACTTAAATGCAAGACTGGTAAAAGCTGAGGCTCCCCAGACATCCCAAAGATGACACCGCTGAATGCTTAGAACTGGCCAACCTTTTCTGCATCTTCCCAAACACGTTGTTCAAGGACCCTAGACTTAACTTGTCATTCCAAAGGAAACCACCACCCTAATGCACAAAGATTTTGGCATGAGCTCCTTTCTGTATAGTCCAGTGGATGGGTCAGTGCCTGCTTTAGTTTGTTTTTAAGTCTCATTCCTTCCCGGCTTGTAACCAGGTGGGAAGCCTGGTAAAACTTAATTCCCAGGCGCCTGGATTCCCATGGTGCCCCCTCAGACTCAGAATTGGCGTCACAAGCTATCCCTCCCTGCAGGCTGGGACAAGGTCTGTCACCATCCTCTCTGTGTAAAATGGGATCCTCTCAGCCTGCCAAAACTAGGGATGTGCAGCAGATCAGATCTGATCCACGATCCGAATCCGATCCACCCAAAAATCGGATAAAAACGATCCAATCCGATCCACCAACCATCCGATCTGATCCAATCCGAAGGGACCCGATCCGGATCAGAAAAAATCGGAAAATCGGGCGCCATTTTGAATGCTTTTCCCCATAGCCTAGTATTGTGTTACAAAAATGCCTATAACTTTTTCATTTTTAAAGATAGAAGGATGAAACTTGGGCACTTTGTAGATGGGTTAGGGTTAGTTATCAGTGAGAAATTTCAGAAAGATTTGTACAGGCATTTTGTGGCAATTAACTTTTTAATAAATAACCAGGAATGCCTATAACATTTTCATTTTTAAAGTTCCACACACGAAACTGTACCACATTGTAGTTGGTATATTGGGACCCATATGTGCGAAATTTCAGAAACATAGGTGCTTGCTTTATGTGGCAATTAATTTTAGAAAAATGGGTAACAGTGGGGTAAATACAGTTATGCCTTCAATTTTTTTATTTTTAAAGATACAAACAGGAAACTTGGGCACATTACAGGTACCACATTGCTTGATACGTGTGTGAAATTTCAGAAAGATAGGTCCATGCATGTAGTGGCAAGGTATTTTTAAAACAATGAGGAAAGAAATGCCCATAACTTTTTTTATTTTAAAAGTTAGAAGTCTGAAAGTTGCTCACTTTGTAGATGGGTTAGGGGTAGTTATCTGTCAGAAATTTCAGAAAGTTAGGTCCAGGCATTTGGTGGCTATGAATTATTTTAGATTAAAAGTTACAAAAGTTTTTCCACAAAGGCTTGGGCTGTCAATTGCACCCCCCTCCCCCTCCCCCTCCTCCCCCTCCCTCTTTTATCTGTCAAAACTCTGTGTTGTTGTAACTTTTAATCTAAAAAATTCATAGCCACCAAATGCCTGGACCTATCTTTCTGAAATTTCTGACAGATAACTACCCCTAACCATCTACAAAGTGAGCAACTTTCAGACTTCTAACTTTTAAAATAAAGAAGTTATAGGCGTTCCCTTCCTTTTTTCAAAAATACCTTGCCACTACACTCTTGAAGCTATGCTTCTGAAATTTCTCTGCATTAGACATACCACTTTGGTTCACATGTGTGATAAATTAAAAGTGACAACAACACGGAGTTTTGACAGATAAAAGAGGGAGAGGGAGGGGGGATGCAATTGACAGCCCAAGCCTCTGTGGAAAAACTTTTGTAACTTTTAATCTAAAAAAATTCATAGCCACCAAATGCCTGGACCTAACTTTCTGAAATTTCTGACAGATAACTACCCCTAACCCATCTACAAAGTGAGCAACTTTCAGACTTCTAACTTTTAAAATACAAAAGTTATAGGCGTTTCTTTCCTCATTGTTTCAAAAATACCTTGCCACTACATGCATGGACCTAGCTTTCTGAAATTTCACACACATATCAAGCAAAATGGTACCTGCAATGTGCCCACGTTTCCTGTTTGTATCTTTAAAAATAAAAAAGTTGCAGGCATAAATGTATTTACCCAACTACTACCCATTTTTCTAAAATTAATTGCCACACAAGGCAAGCACCTATGTTTCTGAAATTTCATACACATGAGTCCCAATGTACCACCTGCAATGTGGCAAGGTTTCATGTGTGGAACATTAAAAATGAAAAAGTTATAGGCATTCCTGGTTATTTATTAAAAAATTAATTGCCGCAAAATGCCTGCATCAATCGTTCTGAAATTTCTCACAGATCACTACCCCTAACCCATCTACAAAGTGCCCAAGTTTCATCCTTCTATCTTTAAAAATGAAAAAGTTATAGGCGTTTTTGTAACACAACACTAGGCTATGGGGAAATGCATTCAAAATGGCGTCTGATCCGAAAATCGGACATCCGATTTTCGGATCGGAATCGGATCCGATCCGGGGGGTCAGTGCACATCCCTATCCAAAACGTTGTCGGGTAGGTTGGGGGGGACATGGCAATTGTGATGAGGAGGATGGTGCATGTGGAAGGTCACATCCCACATGCCATCGTCCCCATGAGAACTGTAATCCCTACAGCCTTGCTGCCATTGGAGGGGGGGAAATGTCTGGCAAGAGCACCTTTGCATGCAACCTCCGCAATCCACAGTATGGACTACTTGAATACTGTTTTCATCTCTGTGCATCATGTTTAAGGAACGCGTACAAGGAATAATCCACACAGTTTTATTTGATGCAACCCTTTAAATGATTTCTACACAGGAATCTCCTGTCTCTAGGGAATAGGCAACAATTTCCAAATAGATTGAAAAGGAGCGGGGGGGGGGGTGAGGGGGTGGACAGCGAACATTTGTAACTTCCTGTGCCAGAGATGGCTCCCATTGTCTCATCTATTTTCTCGCCTAAAGCACCTAAGCAAATAAGAACGTAAGAACATAAGAAGAGACAACCTGGACTAGACTAAGGGATCATTTAGTCCAGCATTCTGTTCACACAGTGGCCAACTAGCTGCATAGAGGAAATCCACAGTGGTCATCTAGCTGCATGAATACAACAGCACCCTCCTGCCAGTTTTCTCCAGCACCTGGTGTACATAGGCAAACTGCCTTTGATACAGGAGGTAGCGTAAAGCTATTATGACTAGAATCCATTGATAGCTTTACCTCTGGGAATTTATCTAACTCTCTTTTAAAGCCATCCGAATTGGTGGCCTTCACGAAGTCTTGTGGTAGCGAACTCCACATTTAACAACGTGCTGTGTCAAGAAGCACTTCCTTTTACCTGCCCTGAATCTCCCACCACTCAGCTTCATGGGATAATGACCCCATTCGGTTCTAGTATGATGGGAGAGGGAGAAACACATCTCCCTCTCCACATTCTCCACACCAGGCATAACTTTGCACACCTCTTTCATGTACCCCTTACCAGCCTTTTCTCCAAGCTAAACAATTCCAGCTGTTGTAACCATTCCTCAAAGGGGAGATGCTCTAGCCCCTTCATCCTTTGAGTTGCCCTTTTCTGCCCTTTTCTGCCCTTTTCTCAACGGTACAATAAACTTGATTTCCCCTCTGCGTTCCTTTTGTCATGTGCTTTTACAAGTAACTGATCTTGCTTGAAGTGCAAATTGCATAGAGCATTGCTGTTCTTGGATTTTGTTCTTGTTTCCGCCATTTTTTAATCTCAACTGGAGTGTTAAGAACTGTTGTACAGTATTGGGGCACAATGTAGGCTTTCGATTAGCTACAGATATTTTGAAGGCCTCTTTTACAGAGAAAGAATGAATTCATTAAACTCTAACAAACCAATAGCATATATTAGAAGACCCAGCAGTTAGAAAGCAGTTAGGAGCGCCAGGATCTCTTCTCGATCAGCAGGACACAGAATAATGGGCTCAAGTTACAGGAAGCCAGATTCCGGCTGGTCATCAGGAAAAAAAATTCCTGACTGTTAGAGCAGTACGACAATGGAACCAATGACCTAGGGAGGTGGTGGGGTCTCCCACATTAGAGGCCTTCAAGAGGCAGCTGGACAACCATCTGTCAGGTATGCTTTAAAGTGGATTCCTGCATTGAGTGGGGTGGGGGAAGGGGTTTGGACTCGATGACCTTAGAGGCCCCTTCCAGCTCAACTATTGTATGATTCTATGTAAATCAGGTGTATATATCCCGTAATATCAGTTTAACCATTCAATGAACTCCTTACAGATATGGCAGAGCCAATCCAGCAACTAACCAGAAACAATCACCTTCAGGTAAGAGAAAGAGTCCCTTTTACTGTGATAAAACATAAAGAAAAGGTAATCTCTTTGTTAAAATGCATTATAGCTTAATCTAAAAACAGTATTTTAATGAGTAACAACTGAGTATAAGAGAAGAGTTTTTAACGGTAAATTTATTCCTGTCCTAATTCTGATTATGCTCTAAACTTAAAGTTTTGTGACCAATCCAGCCTGTTCTAACCATATTATACAATTATATATATAAATTTTTTTTTATACAATTATGTATATACAATCCTGACATCATCATTGAGGAGTGGCCTCCAGCCATTATTTATGCTAGGTAAGTAACAGTCATTGGCGACCTGTGTAAATGCCAAGGCTGGTTAGGCCCTTTAACATCTCTGAGCATACTCACTTTCGTTGGGAGTCCAACCATTACAACAATAAGGCATTAAAGTTGGAAGCATAAAATAATTTTAATGGCATCAAGGAGATAATGAAGTTGATGCCAATGGAACGTTTCGGGAGGGTCAGGGTTATTCGTGCGTAGGGTGTCTGCACAAAGGCCCTGATCCCAGTTGCCACTTGCCTGAGCTGTGACGGTCAGGAGGAGCACTGACAGCAGAGCATCAGAAGATCTGAACGGACAGGCAGGTTCAAACAGGAGAAGGTGGGGGGCCTTCAGGATTTATCCCCATCTAGACCCCTTTCCTTGGATGTACTTTTCAGAAGTGGGAGCCCTTGAGGAGTCCTTCCCAGTCCCAGGATCCTGCCTTCAAGTGCAGTATATTTGCATCAGACAAAATCAACAAAACACTGTGAATTTAGTACTAGATGCAGATTCATTATCATAAAATCTCAACTCTTTGCCTTTAAAAAATAGTAAGAAAGCTAGTTTCTAGCCGTTATGGCGTCAGGGACAGGTGTGAGAGTATGACCATAATGCTAAAAATAAAGTGGCTATAAGTCTAATATAACAAATAAAAACTTCTTGTAAAATGGGTTGTCAACAGGGGCTTCAGAGGAGTCACTAAGGAAGTCTCAATCGCAAGAGAAATAGATCTACTAGCAGAACTGCTGGAGAGTCCCGAGCTGTGCTTGCAAGATACCTTCATATACCAGCCCAGCAGCTATAAATCGACAGAATGAAATAGGGTTTCTTGAAAGGCCAATAGGCTGGTTTTGAGCTATGAGATAGCAAAGCTCCACTGACTGGTCAACCCCGAAAATGTGCAAGTGAATCCTAACAGGCTAACTAAATAGTTTAAGAATTTTGCACAGCCATTACATTATAAATATTTCTTAAGAAAACATGAATATCACATTCCACCAACATAGCCTGACAAACCAGCTCCTTTCCTCAGTAAATCTTAAATGTTTATGTCTGGTTTTGAAGAAGTGTTTCCTCTAGTTGCAGCTTCAGTTATGTATAGTCATTGTAAGATTTCTAGCACCTTTTCCAAGAAAAGAAGTAAAAACAAAAGAGAAGATATTCAGTACAAAAAGCAATCAAGCGCTTAAGCGTTATCAACCTGGGACTCTTTCATTAGAGTTTTTAGTTTTCCAAATCATATTCACAGATGCCCTAACAATGAAAGCAGAATAAAACTTTGAAACTCACCAAAGTTAACAGAACACTTTGAAGCATCCTTGTTCTTGAATTGTTCTTGCTCATCATAGTAAAGGACATAATCCAAAATCCAGAGTGATGTTTCACGCTGGACTGCATGATCACTTCCATCAAAATGTGTTAAGAGAGTCCAGTTTTTTTCTGAAGCTACAAAATTTCCATTTCAGAGGGGCTAGCCCCATCCAAAATTGAACAGTGCACTGCATCCTGTGTTTGTAGCCAGACAATACCCTAGCAGTTGTTAACTGCCATGATTCCTCACTAAGGGTGCAATCCTATGGGTTGCACCCCGGTTACTCGTAAGCCCCCGAACTCGGGGACTTACAAATATCCAACACAGGGCGGAAAGAGGGGACCCTTTCGCCCAAACTCTGTCCACCCTGCAGCTGTAGCTAGAGGCTTGATTTTGAGCATCTTCCAGGGGAGCTTTAGAGTGGGAGTGGGCAGGCTGTGCATCACATAGAAAGCTGTCTAAAGCAGCTCCGCGGTACCATCCTGGGAACGCCGCCTCTTTGCCCTTTCCGTGCTCAGTTTTAAGAACACGGAGAAGCAGCTGCCGTGGTTCATGGCTAGGGGGAGAGGGAGGGAAGCGTGATTTCCTGCCTCCCAGCTCAGAGCCAGAAAATGAAAAATCCTATGTCCCCCCCCACCCCAGATGCTGTCTAGAGGGTGTAGGGTTGCTCCACAATACGTATGTTTACAGAGTGTGTTTTTATAGTTACCTTTACAAAGACTTTGACTATTTTCGAAATGTCCTGTAAACTATGACTTGGGACATAAATGAAATATTTAAAACCTTTCTACCTCCTTATCAACAGAACGAGAACATTGTTGTATACATCGTTGCTATACCTCTACAAATAATTCATACTGAAATTTCACATTTTGGGCATGTTTTTTACCCATTTTAAAATAGGCCATGATCTACCTGAGCCTTTGGTGGATACAGAGTCAGATACAAATTTAAATTTGGAAGTAGTAGTTATTAAAAACTTCATTTCAAATCTAAAAAGTAAAAGGCTTGGATCCTAAGGTAAGTTAACCTAAGCATGTTCATGAAATATATGTTTCCCATGCCCTCCTGGAGCCACCTGTGACTCACATAAAGCCTTCCTAGAGGGATCAGACTGTTGGGGGGGGGGGCTGCAGGAGGCTGCTGCGAGGACGACAGCTTGGAGGCAATCCTGGTTTGTCTAGGATTCTTCAGTTCAGGCATTCACAGCAAACTATGGTCAGAGAAAACCTTAAGTTAAATTAGGGTGCAATCCTTTGCATGTTTTTCTGTTTAAACAAGTCCTACAATTCCCAGCGTTCCCCAGCCAGCATCACATGGGATTACGCCCTTACCTTGGGATCCAAGCTGAAAGGTTTAGTATTTCCGCCATTCATTTGGTACCTTTACAGTGGCTCACTTCAAATCATGCCTGAAACTTCCAAACCATGACTTGGAGAATTAGGAACATACCTTGGTCTCCTAGAGTCCCTCCATCATCACTGCCCACTGGCACACCAATTCCCTCCTTCCTTGCTGGGTTTTCTCTGACCATAGTTTGCTGTGAATGCCTGAACTGGAGAATCCTAGACAAACCAGGATTGTCTCAAAATCATGGCACACAAACCCACCTTAAATTACAGTTTGGAAGCAAATTATATGTAATGCAACCAGTTTGGACATCCATAGAACACTGGTGTTAGAGGGGGAAAAACGGGAAAAAAGTGGGAAGTAGCCTGCAAGAGGAAAGGAGGCGGCCATGGTCTTGAAGATTGGAAGAGAATGATTGAATTAAGCCAGAATCGGTAATTAAATATAGGATTAGGTTCTAGGATACTCTACCTGTTGCTTATTTTGCTTGTGCAAGATGTACATTAAAATGTGATGCTGAGTAGGATATTACTGTTACACGGCCCTGTTTTTTCACGTTCAGACTTGCTATGTGTTGTTTCCTGTCAGAATTTACCAAAAATAAAGCTTCACATTTGTTCTGTGACATCCCTAGTTTGCACATTGATTTAATTCTTCAGTCACCGTCATCTTTTTTAAACCCAGCAAAATAGCTTCTGCTACTTTCCATCTCCCACTTGTGTCAATGACTTTCCTCTTTTGCAACACCAGAGACAGAATTTGATATAAACAAGAACTGGAATTGCATTCGATGGAAGAAGGGCACATTCTACAACCCATATAATATGGAATAGAGACCCATCATCATCAGCATCTCACTACATCAGGCTGAACAGGAACTAGGCAATGCATCTGTCTAGAATCCAACTGGCTCTTCTCCCTCAGGGGCTCCCTAGATGAGGGACAGCACCACCATTATCATTATTATTCTGAAAAGGAGCTTGGGGTCACACAACAATCCGGACATCCTACATCATTAGTTCATATGCCCGCATCTCAAAGAGTAGCTGCCACTGCGACCTTGCAGAATGCCAAACTGGGTATTTCCCAATAGTGCCAGCATGTATGGAAGCATTTGGTCTCTACCCAATGTCAACAGTTTAGTCTGAAAGGAACTGTAGAAACTCCTTTCTACAACCATCTTTGCATCAGTCATGGCATATGTCTTTGACCCTACATGCATAAACCCTTGGAGGTAACGAACGATTTTGGCTGAAATACCTCTACATTACATGATCAGCTCAATGATCCATTGGGCCTGTTGAGACATCATGCTAAGCCATGGTTAGGTCGGTAACCCTTTTCCAGTGAATTGTTAGTGTGTTTAAACCATGGTTATGTAGCCACCATGGTTAGGAATGGTTCACGTGACATGCTGAGCCATAATGTTTATCTCAAAGTGCTTAACCACCGTGGCTTAGCATGTCGTCTGAACAGGATCGCTGACAGCTATTTTGTATGCGGTTACTTCTGAAGTAATGCTTTAGTGTACAAGACAGTCTTTCTCAAATTTCCAGCTAAGACAGATTTGAAAGACAATGCCACTTTATTTTTTCACTGGCTGAGAAAAGATCATGGCACACCAACCATAAACAGGGATTTATTTGCCACAAATATCTATAAATGAGTCACAATCCCAGTTCATGGCTATGCTACCTGCACTGTGCCAGATGGAATTTGAACAGAGAACCTCCAAAGAGGTATGCTCAACAGATTCCTCCCCTAAGAGTAGGACTTGTTTCAGGAAAACAGGGTAACTGCACAATGTCCTGAGGTTCCATCATTGAATTCTTACAGGAAGTTAAGCCTTTTTGATCAGACACACTGGGGTGACTTTAGTGAGAAATGCAACAGCGAAACCATCAGCACAGTCAGAACAATTCAGCAGCTGTTAGAATTTTTTTTTCCATTGCTAACTTGTTTCACCTAAAAAATGACATCTTTAGCAAGTTTCAAAGAACCCTTGAAAAATAAATCCAAAAGCCAGAGTCACAGAGGTAAAGCCAACCTTTTCTTTCATAGGATCAATAAGAACTTCTTTAGCAGAATGAAAAATAAATATAGTAACTCAGGTGGCTCAATAAATGTTTCTACAGTCTTACACTATACTTCAGCCTCTGCCCATTCTGTTCCTCTTGATACAAAATGGCCAACCCACCTGTATGTAAGCATTCCGGATTTCATCCAGTTCTTTCCCAAGCGGAACAACACATTTTTCAACTTGCCGCTCATAAGAATAAGGCTGGATATCAGGGGAATCTTCAGAATACAGTTCTATGTGTGAAATCAACAGGTTGGAAATAACTTGCTGCACAGCCTATAAAAAAATGGCAAGAAAGTTACCATCAAGATGCATTTTTCTTAGGCTCATATTAGTACAGCAAACATCAGACACATTTCAACACCGAATGTTTGAATGTTCAAAGTGTTTCAGATACACTGTATGTTTTTGCAAATCACCAGATCAGGATGGTACCATCCTAGGGTTCTCAAAAAACTCAAATATGAAATTGGTGATCTTCTAACCAAAATATGCAACATGCTCCTACGCTCAGCCTCTGTACCAGGGGACTGGAGGATGGCCAATGTAACACCAATTTTTTAAAAAGGGATCCAGGGGGGATCTGGGAAAGTACAGGCCAGTTAGTTTAACGTCTGTTCCAGGTAAATTGGTTGAAAGCATTATTAAACACAAAATTAGTAAGCATACAGAAGGACAATTCTGAAAAAGAATCAACACAGCTTCCGCAAAGGTAAATCCTGTCTCACTAATGTTTTAGAGTTCTTTGAGAATGTCATATATGAAAACAGGGGTGATCCGGTGGACATTATTTACTTGGACTTCCAAAAGGCTTTTGATAGAGTCCCTCATGAAAGATTGATGGAGCAAACTTAGCAGTCATAGAATAAGAGGAGAGGTCTGTTGGGGAAAATTCCAGAGACCAAGTGGATTGGAGGAAAGTTTTGAGTAGTCTGAAGGACATAGCCAGCTGCAAGCAATAATGTTTGAGGGAGTATGTGCAGTACTGGAAAAGGTCAGCATCATTAATTGCTTAAGTACTAGCATAGATAAGATAGATTGAGCTGGAATGTCTGATATGGGAAACATATATAAGTGAGTCTCATTTGTATGACTCTTGTTGGGTTGTTGGTCGGACTATATGTATTTTGGACGTGGAGGATTGTGTAGAGGACTGTGTAAATATCGGATGGAAAACCGTTGTGCTGTATATATATTGGATCACGAGTAAACCACTCTGTATATACACAAAGTATGGTGTGTGAGTATTTCTTCAGCTGCTGAGATTGCTATTGAACGGTGTGCTAACACAAACGCTCGCAGCGTTTGGCCCTCTTGCTTCCAATTCCTCAACAAGGTCCTCTTATGGATCAGTAACTGATTAAAGAACAGAAAGCGGAGAGTAGGAATAAATGGTAAATTCAACCAATGGAGGGAAGTAAATAGTAGAGTCCCACTGCATTGGGACCAATTCTTTTCAACTTGTTCATAAATGACCTGGAATTAGGAGTGAGCATTGAAATTATTTAAGGTGGTTAAAACACAAAGGGATTGAGAGGAGCCCTTAAAGGATCTCTCCAAGATGGGAGAAAATGGGATTCAAACGGCAGATGTGAGCAAGTGTAAAGTGATGCACATTGGGGGGGGGAAAAAATCCCAACTTCAAGTATAACCTGATGGGATCTGAGCTGGCGGTGACCAAACAAGAAAGAGATCTTGGGGTTGTGGTGGACAGCTCAATGAAAATGTTAACTCAGTGTGCAGCAGCTGTAAAGAAGGTAAACTCCACATTAGGTTTTATTAGAAAAGTAATTGTGAATAAAATGGGCAATATCATACTGCCTTTATTCAAATGTATGGAGCAACCACACTTAGAATACTGTATAGTTTTGGTCACCATACCAGAAAAAAGATATTGCAGAGCTGGAAAAAGGGCAGAAAAGGGCAACTAAAATGATCAAGGGGCTGGAGCATCTCCCCTATGAGGGAAGGTTCCAACAGCTGGGATTGTTCAGCTTGGAAAAATGGTGGGTAAGGGGAGACATGATCAAGGTGTACAAAATTATGCATAGTGTGGAGAATGTGGATAAGGAGACATCTTTCTCCCTTTCCCATAGTACTAAAACGCAGTGCGGTCATCATCCCATGAAGCTGATTGGTGGGAGATTCAGGAGAGATACAAGGAAGGACTTCTTCACAAAGCACATAGTTAAACTATGGAATTCACTACTACAAGATGTGGTGATGGTCACCAATTTGGTGGGATTTAAAAAGGGGTTGGATAAATTCCTGGAGAAGGCTATCTGTGACTAGTAGTCCTGATGGCTAAGTGCAACCTCCAGGATCAGAGGCAGTAAGCCTATATGCACCAGTTGCTGGGGAACATGGGTGGGATGGTGCTCTTGCACTGTGTCCTACTTGTGGGTCCCTGGTCTACAGCTAGTTGGCCGCTGTGTGAACAGAGTGCTGGACTAGATGGATCCTCGGTCTGATTCAACATGGCTCTTCTTATGTAACTTACAAAGTGACTGCTAAGATTACCTCAATACTATTATTCCCGTATTACAGGTGGGCACAGAGACTGAGAGATTGGGTTGAGTTCATGGCAGAAACAAGATGCCAACCAGGGATTCCATGATATACAGCTTTGTTTCTCCTCTACTATGCTAAGTCATAGTATATATTGTACCTTTACAGCTGAGCGAGGACATACAGCTTTTGCTTGGATTTTCAAACAAGCAAATTTCTTGGGAGTGGGGGTGTTACTGATGTCAGTTGACTGGGGGAGGGATTTTAAATATACCAAAGCCAGCCTGGCTGTGCATGTATGGCTTCTGAAATATTCCTGGCACAAAGGCAATATTTTAAAGACCGATTGAAAAGCCTCCTCCACCTGCAAGTGCTGGTCAGATGTAAAAAGAATTGGAATTCGGTGAGTATTGTTGCTCAAGTTAAGTGTTGTTTACCAAAGCCATGCATTTTTACCCAAAACACAAACTGCAGAAATGCCATATCATCACCATCGACATTAGTACTGTAGTCTGAAATGCCATGGAAAAGCATAGTGTACACCATTGTAAAGGGATCTATTGTAAATAAACCTCTTGTAGGATCTGCCTATTAGTTCCAGCCCTCCCCAGCTAAGGAAATCTAATCAAATGGAAACTGTACAGCAGAAAGAATCAGAATTGAGAGACGCGTTAAGAGGATTATGTAATCATTTTAACAATCATCAACACAGATCAAGCGTGACTGGCAAGAAAATCTGTGAAAGCCTCTTCACCCTTAGGTCCATGATTAACAGGGCTTGATTTACCTTTGCATCGCTGCCGGGGGTGGCAGTTAGAGCCAAGATTCGGAACTGCTGGGTATACTTGCATAATTCTTTCACAACCTGAAGAGAAAATAGCTTTCATTACTACCCAGTGCATAGCATTCAAAAGAATTCTGCTACAAGAAAAATCCAGCATGGCACTCTCAAATAACAGTACTCCCACTAAGCTGAAATAGAGATAAAACAAAATCTAGATTTAGTAGAACAAAGTTGTTTCAGTGTCAGTAGGTGGGCCAGGTTCCATATGTAGATCTTCTGCCCTAGGACCAATCAATTGATTTCCTTTCTCTGTGCCTGATGCCTACTCTGGAAGGTCATGTCAGGAGGCCAAAACTCTCTAGCATCGCCCTGCTGCTGAAGCATCACTAGAGTACAAAGAACAAGCCCTCCTCAAAGCAGCTGTCCTAGGCCCCCTCTAGATGGATTCCGTTTGACGCCTGGTTAGCCGATTATGTGCATAATCGCTGAAGCGCTTTATCGTAAATGCTTGTATGCAGGAGGTAATTGAGCACTCAGCAGGTGACCTTACCGGTTGTTTCAAATGCGCTTTACAATTAGTTAATGCGGAGAATCAATTGTTCGCATAGTCAAAATGCGCTTTAACGGCCGGAGCAAAATAAAACTCGCTATTTAACGCGCATTCGATAATGCGCATAATCGGAGAGAAAACGCGCCTCTATGCCCGATTTGCACTCCGTTCTTGTAGAGGTAAATTTTTTAATGCGTCTTGAAAGAGCTTTAAATGCCTCTTGTAGAGGCAGCCCTAGCCCAGCCCAAGAACAGAACAGGTAACATTTTGGCCAGGGATGTTCCCACGACACAGATCTTCTAAGACTCCACACAGGAGAGGGCTTGAAGGAATTGCCCTTCTCCTCAGCACTCCCTGGGTGAACCCCGCCCCTTTGGCAAGCCAATCAAGCCCCAGTATTTACTACTCTGAGTGGCAGCCATGTTTTACAGCCACAGGCAAACCTTCCTTAGCTCTACTACTTGTGTTCCGCTGAACTGGAGAGGCCACGGATTGAAGCTGGGACTAGATGCACGCAAAGCAAATGCTGTGCTATTGAGCTACGGCCCTTCACAGGACCTTGAAGAAAATACCAAGAAGGGTTAGGAAAATGGATTAATCCAACCCTAACTTAAAACAAAAGTATCTGGGGAAATTAGTTACTGTAAAACTTCACACACACTTCACTAAAAACTCTTATTCTTTCATGATGCAGTCAACGTCTTGCCTACGAGAATGGAGGCAACCAGGTTTATTCTTTCCATTTGTAACATGAGACTTATTTATTTATTACATTTCTATACCATCAATAGTTAAAGCTCTCTGGGCAATTAGGAGCTGACTTAAGAGTCAGCGAGTGGCATAAGACTGGGATCTATCAGACTTCTGCTAATTTTCTCAGCTGAAGCTGTGTGATTAAATAAGGACCGCAGAAAGAAAAACCCAGTACATTTTTCAGCACATTAATGGAAGATTGTGTAACATCACCTTTATTTCATTTCCCCCCCCCCCCCCACTTCCTAAACATGGCTTACAAGGGGCTCCAAATCATTCCCCCAGTAGGTTGAGACCGGCTTAACCTTTAGTGTAGCAGCATCTAAACTGCCACTTGGACACCTCACTTTAAACTTATTATCACTGTTGTATGGTAAATACAACACGTTTTTATAGAACATTTAACTTCAATTATTGTAGGACACAGCCTAAGTTATGTACAGTTCACACTACCTGACAATAAGCATAATTTCCAAGAGCTTTGTGTGCCTCATCAATAACCAGACATTTAATCTCCGCTGCAGGACAAATTCCACGGGAAAGATCATTTGTCATTATTTGAGGGGTAAGGAAGAAGACCCTCTTATTGCGCCAGATCTCCTTGCGATCAACAATTTGGGTACCTCCTGAAACAACATAAGCAAACATCAGGACAGGTGTCAAACTCTTCCCACCACAGCATAACGGTTTCTTTCACCAGTAACTCACAGAAAGGACATGTTCCAGCTACATTTGCTGTCATCCAATACATTCTTACACTTAAAAGTAGCGGGCTGTTACATTTCTAGTCAAAACACTATTTTCCAGGTTAGAGCACCTTGGAACCAAAGGCAAACGATGGTGTAGGACACATGTAGAACTTTCCTTGACCCATTTTATATAGTGTCAAAGCTCAAACAAGAGGATATCTGATGACAGCAACATGTTAAAAAAATGTAAATGGGAGTCAGGTTGGGATGGCAGAATGAAACCTGGCTATCCAGGGAGCTTCATAGTACAACAAAAATTAACATCCCCCCCACACACAGACACCAAAAAGGTAATGCAATGTTAACTTTAAAAGTTATAAACTGCCCTGGAGTCAAATCTGGTGAAAAGCAGTATATAAATATTTTAAATGAAGTATTAAAATAGCACACAAGCTGCCATGATAAGTGTCTTCAAGAAAAGATTGGGAATTTAAATATAACTCCAAATATTTCAAGTTTCCCACACAAATCTTCCTGTGAGCTTTTGAACAGTGGCCAATTTTCTAAAATATTAAATCAGAGGATATAGTTACACATGCCAGTAATTCACATCAGCTTGTATGCCCTTTTTCTAATTGTTTTATATATTTAAGAAATCTATATGCCATCCTTCAGTTTGTAGAAATCCTCAGCTGGCTGGCTAACAGATAAAAGCAGAACAATTACAAAATAAAAACACCTTAAATTAGAAAAACAAACGCACACACCTCTAGCTTGAGTGCTCATATAGTTTTGTCCTTTTAACCCCTTTTATTGCCAGTTCAGTAAACTGTTGTCTAAGAAAGCATGCACCAAAATAAAGCAAATCAGGCTGCAATCCTAAATTTACTGGGGGGAAAGCCCCATTGAAGATAGTGGGACTTACTTCTGAGTAAAAACAACATATATAATCATAGAATAATAGAGTTGGAAGAGGCCTATAACGCCATCGAGTCCAACCCCCTGCTCAGTGCAGGAATCCACCTTGCTTGCTTCTGCACAGTTCTGGGATCTCTCTTTAGATTAAGGGCTTCCTTCTAATCACCCTCCTACAAGTTTTCCTCCACCTGAAAATAGGAAGGGGCATCCATCATTGCACCCCAGAGCTGTAGGATATAGTCCGGGGTAGTACTAGGAGAAGACACTCTCTTACGTTTCTTACCCACTCAAGGGTTCATACTTCCCTTCCTCGGCTTCGTCCATTTTCTCTCGCTGTCCAATATGCCTGGAATTCTCTTCCAGAGCATTTGCGGATCACAAGTTCAATTACAGTCTTTAAAGCTCAACTGAAAGCTTTTCTTTTTTCCAAAGCTTTTAGAACTTTAGTTTGATCTTACTGCTTTATAATGTTGTTAGTTTTATTGTCCCCTGTGCCTGTTTGGTGCATTCCCTTCGCTTCCCTTCTTTTTTTTTTAATTGTGATTTTATCAGAATGTGAGCCTCTGTGGCAGGGCATTGCTGTTCTATTGGTCTACTATGTACAGCCCCATGTGCACTGAGGGCATTATATAAATAAAAATGGACTAGCGTAGTCAAAAGAACACTCTTAGAACAACCATGACACATCCTTGTGAGGAAAGTACCAACACAAACAAACCCACCCTGTTCCCCATCTTTGCTTCACAGTGTAATCCCATCTGTGCTTAGTGTGTCCAAGGCAGCTGAGAGTAAGGAGTCAAGGGTGCTCAGGATTGCAGCCTCAGTATAGCTGAAGGGACTTGTGGAAAGGCCGTCTTCTCTTAACCACCCATCAGGGTGCTTGGAAGTGCCTCCGGCAAAAGGCAGCATTGTCATGACTAGGCCTGTTCCCCTTAGGCTGGGAGAAGG
Source organism: Anniella stebbinsi (assembly GCA_029215795.1). NCBI lineage: Eukaryota > Metazoa > Chordata > Lepidosauria > Squamata > Anniellidae > Anniella > Anniella stebbinsi. Next base: position 372,149,473 of record JARDYH010000001.1, read on the forward strand.
TTGTTTCATAGGTTCCATCAGAATCAGGTTCTGAAGCAGAAGAGGCAGCGCCAGAAACATACCAGCCTATACTGGGAGTGGGAGAGGGGACTCTCACGGGCTCTTCGCCAGCTGGGGATGAATTTTTGCCAGACCTTATCACTGCAAATGTTAACAACTCACAGACCCTGAGGCAGCATTCCGATGACACAATAATCAACGGAAGGGGGCAGGGGAAACAATAGTTAGTTGTGTTGATTATTGTGTTGCCCGAATGCTGCCAATAACTTACTGTCCCTTGCCTCTTCCCCCCTCCTCAGGTGCCTAAAATGTCGTCTGAATGCTGCTAATAAGCAACACAATGGACGATTCTCCCCCCCCCCCCCCGTTGATTATTGTGTCGTCCGAAACAGACTCTGAGAAATCAGTATTCTTCCTAGGGGGGCAGGCAAGGGGCACTTCAAGGCTAGCTGATCCTAGAGTTTGTGCCGCAGAACCAAACGGGCAGAGCTCAAGGAAGGCGAGAGAAGGTCGGCCCAGCTAGCCTCTTGCCAAAAGCTTCTTCAGAACCAGCCTTCCTTGACGTTAAAGCCTTCTGGGGAAAGGACTTTCCCCCTTTTTCTTGAAAGGACAATGGTCTCGCTGAGTTCGCATCGTTTTGCCTAGAAAATCAGACCTTCTCTTCAGGTGGGAGGAGATGCTTATTACGGCCTGAGTAAAGCGTTGGGGATTAAGTGGCGGATCTCTGGATCGTCTCCCAATAAAGCCAGGGATTTGGGGAAACACGGCAAGCCTCCGTCCGTCCGGCCCTCTTCCCACCCACCCCACGCAGGCGGTCGGGGGCACCGCGGCGGCGGCAGCCCCCTGAGCATGTGCAGAGGCACGCACCGGTCATCTCGGCCATGTGGGCGGCGGGGATGCTCATGAGGCGGGCGCAGGCGCGGCGCTGCTGGGCCACCAGGGGCTTGGTGGGCGCCAGGAAGACGGCCTTGCCGCCGGGGAACCAGCGGGAGAAGTTGCACAGGACCACGGCGGCCACCAGCGTCTTGCCCAGCCCGGTCGGCAGGCACAGCAGCGTGTTGGCCTCCAGCGCCGCCCGCGCCGCCCGCACCTGGTACGGCCGCTCCTCCACCGAGCCCGACGGGAACAGCCACACCGCGCCCGGCGCGCCGCCCACGAAGCCCCCCGGCCAGGGAGGAGCAGGAGCAGGGGGCGGCGGGGACGCCTCGGCCAGCCGCAGCCGTCGCGGCGCTGCTGCCTCCTCTTCCTCCTCGCCGCCGCCGCCGCCTTCGTGGCGCTCCGCCGGGGCAGGCCGCGCGCCCCAGGCCTGGAAGAGCGTGGTCTGCTTGCCGCCCCCGCCGCGGCCTTTCATGGCTTCTGCTCCCCTCACAGAAGCCGCCTCAGCCACGGACGGCGCCGCCATCTTGGCGTGCCCCAAACAGCCACCGAAAAGCCCGCCGCCCGTCCCAGGCGCCGCCCTCATTAGCTGAGCCCGGGAGGCCGGGCGGTCACGTGCGACAGCTCGGCCACGCCCCTTCCCACGCCCCGCGAATCCCCCCTCCCCCCGCTGCTCGCCTCCCTCCCGCTCCACAGAGGTATCTAAAAAGGATAGAGGGATCCGCGTCGTTCTCTCGATGGGTTCTTGTCAGCAGCCCTCAGCGGCGCGGGATAGAATTCCTCTTGAATATCTAGAGCGATCAGGGGGCGCGTAGAGAGGATAGTTCGCCCTGCCTTTACTCTAGTGGCACCAGACAAGGCCGCAAGCGTCACGGCGGGGATGAGGCATTCATACCACAAACCTCTCAGGCCGCCCGCTCTGGTTGTTATTATTATCGCAGGGATCCAGCCGAATGCTTGAGTCCTCTCTACTTGAATATCTCTGTGTTTCGGACCTCCGGACAGGAGTCGGACTACACTTCCCAGCGTGCCTCGCAGGGAACCCGTGAATGGGGCGGGGGCGTCTTCGGGCGTCTTCTTTTGCTTTCTCATCACTGGCGTCGCCGCCCGTTGCCTGAACGCCCAAAGGCCCACGGCTGCAAGAGGAGCCTGACAGAGGGAAGACGAGCAGCGTGGACAGACTACATTGCCCAGCGTGCACCGGGCGCGGCTCGTGGCTACGGGCCGCCCTTTCCCAGCGTGGACTACGCTACCCAGAATGCCCAGCCGGAAACAGGGAAGCAGCGCTGCCCACGGGCGCGCAGGAGTATGCTGGGAAAGGTAGTCCGTGCTGCGTGAGGGGAGCTTCGGCGGCAGAGGACCGGGCCCTCCTCAGGCCGGGCGTCGTCCTCCTCCTCCTCCTCCATGGAGGCCCCTGCACGACCCTGGAGCCCCGAGCAGCTGCGCAGCGAGGAGCTGCCCAAGCGGGACCTCGTCCGCTTCCTGCAGGAGCAGGCGGCACACCGGGTGGGCGGGGCAGGCCCCGTGTCCCCGTTCACACGTTCGCGGGAGAGGGGAGGGCGGCCTCGGCGCGCCTTGACGACCCGGCCCCCACGAAGCGCGTGTCGGCCTCTCGGCGCTGAACCCTGCCCGGGGCCGCGTTCCCACTTGGCGGGGCGCCGCACTCCCGCCGGCCCAGAGCGCTCGGCTCTTGCTTCAAGGCAGGGGGCGCGCGTGCATCCCGACGTTACGATCCTCGCCCAGGCACCTGGGTCAAGGGGGGGGATGGGGCAGTGGCGCAGCCGCAAGAAGCGGCTCTTTGCCCCCTTGTGCGGCAGTTGCTCCGCCACACACGAGCGAGGGGGGTATCTGTGGGGTGGGTGGGGCGGCTGAGGAGGAGCATCGGGGCCTCCCTTGGGCTCACTGGAGCCGGGATCCAGTGGCTCCGCTGGGGCTAAGCGGCCTTGACCATGCGGCCCATTGCTTCAGCTCGCCCGGGTGGGTCTCTGGGTGGCCTCCAGCAGAACAGCCAAGGTTTCTGGCCCTCCCTTGTTTCATAGCAGCAATAACCAGAACGTGGCTGAGTTCGGACGATGCTTTAGGCAACGGAGGAGGAATGAACGGAGGGTTCTTTGTTTTTACAATGCCCGACACACGACACGTTGCGCGGCTGAAAGTCCCGGCTTCATGAGAAGCGACGGGTCTCCGATAAAGAAGGGAGCAGCCCTTGGTTCCCCTTCCCCCGTTGTTATATAACATACTGTCCGTTTTGTGCGTCCACTCCCCCACCCCCCCACGACACAATAATCAACACAATGGACGGTTGCCTCTCCTCTCCCCCCCCCCCGGTTGCCTCTCCTCTCCCCCCCCCCCCCGGTTGCCCAATGTGCCATCCGAACTCAGGCAGTGTCTCCCTCGCCCTGAATTGTACTGCTGAAATGAAAAAAAATGTATTGCCTGGGAGGAGAGATTAGCCTAGGCACATCCCTGGGAGGTTCTTCAACTTCGGGGGATTTATTCAGTGCTAGTTGGAGACTCACCTTCCCTGCATTGTGATCAGATTCAGAGGTCAACGTCTCCCACCGCCGGGTAAAACACACATTTCCATTCCAGATCGCTTTGTAGTAGTGGGAAATGCATCGCTTGTACTAACTCTTGTCTTTGCGTTTAGTTCCTTGCAGAGCACAAATTACTGGGGCAGATAAAAAATGTGGCGAAGACAGCCAGTAAGGACCAGTTAATCACAGCATATAACCAGCTCTTTGAAACAAAGGTAGGGACCTGTCTTGTCCAAGCACAGCTTTGTGTATAAGATTTAGGTTGGCTCTATTCTATAGGCACTTTAATTATTTGTGAGTTGGAGATGGGTGGCACAGTTCAGTTGATTGTTAAGTGTATTTATAGCATTTTCCCCCTTGTCCTTCAGCAAAAAAGGTTCCCAGAGCAGCTTACAAAGATAAGAAATAAGATGTTCCTTGTCTGCAGTCAGGTAAACTCAAAGACATGACACAAAAGGAAAGAGGATTGGGGAGGGGGACGGGGGTAAGCAAATGTAGGCACTAGATCCTTGGTTGCAAAGAGTAGCAGCAGGTCATGAAGTTGAATCTGAACACTGGAAGAGCTGATGTCCTCAACAGCATTTGCTGTTAGTAGGAAGGAGGGGGCTGTCAGCTGGAACTAAATCCAGGCATGATGGGGGTGGAGAAGTGAAGGCCCAGAAGGGGGGGATGTTTTTCCAAAGACTGTTTTTGTTTTTTTAAAATATTGGAAAAATTGAACAGCTTTGGATTATGATTTTTTTTCTTTTATAATTTAAGACAAGGTGTTATATATTGTTACCAAGTCTTTACTCCCCACAAATGATTTCTGAAAACTATGTAATAAGGCTTTCATAGGACTAGAAATGTGAAATTTCTGGAAATAACGAAGCCTTGGAAGAAAATGGTATTTTAATCCGCTTTGTAAATGCTGAGCACAGTTACTTTTCTGTTCCTTATTAAAATGATTGGCATTATGTATCATTTACTGATAGACATTTAGGAACGCTCCAAATCATGCTGAGTTTCCCAACATGCGAGTAGAGAGATGCACCCTATTATAATATGAAAGAAAATGTGTATTCCTGATAGTTGCCGATTTTTCTGTAGAGTTCTGTGTTTCTAGGCTTGTTCTGGTTCGGTGCTGTAGCATATTCCATTTAATGTAGTTCTAAATAAATAAATAAATAAATGTAGTTCTACATTACTTGTTGCCTGAGACTGGAGGGAGCTGAAGTCCAAAATGTCTGAAGGGTACCAGGTTGTGGAAGGCTGACCTAAAGCAGCAAAGTGACTTTAGATTTGTGAAGAGTGCTAAAAAATAAGTATTGCTTATTTTTCATTCCTCCTCCCCCCCCCCCAAGTTTGTGTCCCACCACCATCAAAAAACACAGTTTTCCCCCCACAGTTTCAGAATTTCCTGAAATTTTACACCTCTAAATGGAGGGTGCCTGACTGCTGCCTCCTTTCCTTCGGATGGTCTCAGCCCTCAGAGTAGGGGCTTTGCACGCAAGAAATTCCAAACTCTTTCCCTGGGCATCTCTAACTAACATAGACTGTGGTTTGGGAGACTGGAAAAGACCAGTGCTGGAGGCCCCGGAGAACTGTTGCCATTCGGACTGCACAGCACCAGGATTGATACCAGTTTATCTGTTCATGTGTTCTTCAAAGGCTCTTCATTTAGCTGAAATGGCAACAGTTGGTCTTGAACTCATTACTTTGCCTTAGGCTAGCCACCCACTCTCAGCCCCTCATCATTTGTAGTATGGAGGAGTTATAATAACGATTTAGGATGCAATCCTATTATTATTATTATTATTATTATTATTTACATTTATATACCACCCCATAGCTGAAGCTCTCTGGGCGGTTTACAAAAATTAAAAGATTAAACATTAAAAAGTCAATATAAAAAATATAAAACATAAAACAGCTGATATTTAAAACATTTTAAACTTTTTAAGCCTGTCCACAAAGTCAGTTAAATCTCAACTTAAGCTGTTAAAATGCCTGGTAGAAAAGAAAATCCTATACATGTTTAGGCAGAAAAAAAGCCTACAACTCTCAGCATGCCCCAGCCAGCATAGCTCACTGGAGGATGAGACTTCTGGTATTTTAATAATGTATTAATTTTATACGTTTTTAATTAGTTTTATATATTTTATGTTATTCGTATTGATGTTCCCCACCTCGATCCTGAGGGAGAGGCGGGTAAGAAATAATAATAATAATAATAATAATAATAATTAAACATGCATAGATTAATTGCATCCTTAATCTTACAGGGATATTACTGGTAGATCTCTGGATATAGATAATATATGTGAAATCGTTGGAGTGTTCAAAAGCACCATTTAAATGCTAAATAATAGCATTATTTCCTTTGCCATGAAGAATTGCCCCACTGACAGATACCTTCTTTCCAGAGCTTTAAAGGCACAGAGAGCCCAGAGCATGTGGCAGAAGAAGTGAAAAATATCAAGATTGATGAAGTCAAGCCCAAAGAGACAAAGCCTGATGAAATTGTTGATGAGGTACTTGGAGAGAATTAGCATCTCAATTATGCTTTGCCACTTTTGGTTGGTGGGAAGATAGAATCCTTGCAGGAATGAAAGGGAAGATTGCAGACATGCCTAGTCTGGTTCAGATATCCAGAATCATTCCCATTAAAAAGGTAGTGATGATGATGATGCAGTCATGGGAACTCCGCACTCTGGGTTGTTGAACCCTGAACAACCCAGAGTGCCAGATTTGCACATCAAGACAACATCTCAGGAACACCCCATTTACAAAGCTAGATGTGACATGCAAACTGAGCCAGAGTTTTAACCCCCAACCAAACGATGGATTAAAACTCTGGGCTGTTTCTTCCTCAACAACCCAGAGTGCCGGGTTTGCATGTCACAGCAACAAATCCCAGGAACATTGTGCTCATGTCCTGCTTATGGGTTTTCTGTGGGCAGCTGGTTGGCCACTGTATGAACAGAATGCTGGACCCTGGTCTAATCCAGCAAGGCACTTATGTTCTTAATCCTATGCATCTTAATCCTATGCGTGCCTACTCAGAAATGAGTCCCTTTGTGTTTAATAGGACTTACTCCCTATTATTATTATTATTAATAATAATAATAATAATTTCATTTCTATACCACCCAATAGCTGAAGCTCTCTGGGTTGTTTACAACAATTCATGAGATAATAAAATGCAGCATAAAAATACAGCATAAAATTTTTAAATTACAAAATTTAAAACAATTCAGACAGCTAAAAACAATTTCAATAAAATTACGGTGACCGTCTGTATAGAATAACAACCTTCATAATCTTGTTTCACAGTGTAGTTCCCAGCTACGTGAAACACATAAAATATGTGTTCAGTTAAATGGTGTTCTTATCTCGTCCTCATCTCTGTTAAGACATATCAAGGTTATCTTTTGTACATAAGTTTGGGCAGTCTTTTATATTTTTGGAACAGTGCAAAAATGAGAATGACAGTTGTGTTTCTTTCCATTTTCCAATCCAGGGCCCCCCAAAATATACGAAGTCAATTCTGAAAAGAGGGGATAAAACCAACTTTCCAAAAAAGGGTGATGTTGTTCACTGCTGGTACACAGGGAAGCTGCAAGATGGAACAGTCTTTGATAGTAATATTCAGACAAGTAAGTGTTCAGAAGAAGTAGCTTGTATTGCTCTTCTTCACAGTGGTGGTGAAACTTTTAAAGGCATGAGTAGCTGTGACTGATGGTATGAAAGTGGAGCAGAAAGGTCTTCCATAACACGCATGGGGGTTGAGCAACACCTCAGACCGCTGCCGTTGTGCATTCTGCCATTGTTCCAGTGAGAGATTCCATCGAGTGTCTTCCCATGGGATCGTCTAGGGCAAAATCTACTCAGCGCTTGAGGGGAGCACAGTTTCTTCAACTCTCCTCCCTCCCTTACATCTGCAATGAGGGGGAAAGGACGGGACAGGAAAGCCTCCTCCTTCTTAAAGGTCCCAGTTTAAGTGTATGGTTTCTCTAGTTATGGCTGGGAGAGACTCCTGCCGGAAACCCTGGAAAGCGGCTGCCAATCAGTGCAGACAATACTGGGCTAGATGGGCAAATGATCTGACAGTATAAGGCAGCTTCCTTTGGTTCCATGTTGTCACCTCTGCTTGTTTAGTTGGACTGTGGTGCTTCCTAGAACAGCAGTTTGGTACCTGAATGGCTCCTTTGGCTGCCTGCCGACTTAACCACTCTTTAAGTAGCCTCTGTCCAAACAGCAGTGCTATTCGTGCAAATAGCTCTTCCTTCACTCTGCAAGATCCAGGGAGCTCTATTCCAGTGCAAGACTCGCTGAAACAGGTGGGGGATGTTCAGCATTTCCGACGCATACCAGAGGATCTTGCATCAGAGATGGGCCACACCATCAAGCTCCCAAGGAGAGTGTAAAGAAAACCAGAGTTTTTTGTTAATGTTTTGTGCTCCATTTTGATAAAGCAGACATGGTAAATTTAATTGCTCATTGCTGCTTCAGTTGTCAGCAAGTTAAACTATGCCCCCAAAATGTGTGTCTTGACACTAGGAGCCTGTGGGAGTTCTGTCTCACCAGTGACATTCCCCATCTGGAATTTCTTCCTACTTCTGTACCAAGGCTAGCCTTGCTCCTTCGTTTCTTAGTGAATTTGCATTTTGGCTGGCCTGGAATTTGAGTGAATGGATCATAGAATAGTAGAGTTGGAAGGGGCCTATAAGGCCATCGAGCCCAACCCCTTGCTCAATGCAGGAATCCATCTTAAAGCATCCCAGGAAGATGGCTGTCCAGCTGCATCTTAATGCCTCTATGGTGGGAAAGCCCACGACCTCCCAAGGTCATGGGTTCCATTGTCGTACTGCTCTAACAGGAAGTTTTTCCTGATGTCTAGCCGGAATCTGGCTTCCTGTCACTTGAGCCCATTATTCCGTGTCCTGCTTCTGGGTTGATCGAGAAGAGATCCTGGCCTTCCTCTGTGTGACAACCTTTCCAGTATTTTAAGAGTATCATGTCTCCCCTCAATCTTCTCTTCTCCAGGCTAAACATGCCCAGTTCTTTCAAGACTTTCCTCATAGGGCTTTGTTTCCAGACCCCTAATTATCCTCGTTGCCCTCCTCTGAACCCGCTCCAGCTTGTCTGCATCCTTCTTGAAGTGGGGGACTTTGTCCTGTGCCAGAATTGTGCCAGTCCTGCAAAGCTGCTGCCTTTCCAAAAGAATTGGGGTGGGTCCATGTTCTAGAGGGGGTGAGGAGAAATAAGCAAGCAGTGTACCAAGGAGTGGGATTTATTAGAACTCCAAAAATTTGCTATGCCTCCGGTTTGAGAGGTTCCTGAGCAAACTGTCTTTTCAGGTTCAAAGAAAAAGAAAGCATCAAAACCACTGAGCTTCAAAGTTGGTGTTGGAAAAGTCATCCGAGGCGTAAGTATGCCAGGGTGGGTGGATGCAGCTGGTGTGTTCCTGTCAGTATTCCTTGCCATTCCATCATCAGGATGTAGGTTGTCAGCCACCTGCCTGAATTCCTCCCAGGAAGAAGTGTTGACATCCTTTATCCCATCTGCCCTTGAACTTCCTCTAGCTTGCTGTAGAATGGCAATGTAGGAAGTACGCCGAAAGGCATTTTCCTTTCTGTACTCGGTAATCCTTGTATCGGAGCCATTTGAACGGCTTGTACTGCTTACCAAGATGCGGGGGGGGGGGGGGGGGAGCATGGAGGCGTGGGTGTCACATGCTCAGCTGCAACGTGACACCCACTTCCAATTGTGATTAAAGCAGAGATCATGGGCTACTTTTAGAAGATGCTCGAGCTCTGATAGGAAAGTTCTAAAATGGCAGAGAGCCGCAGAGGGAACTTGTTCTTCTGTGTGTCCATATTGTTTTAATACCTACTTGATCAGAAATGTGTCTCTTCCAGCATGTTTTTCAAGTTATTCTGATTTTTCAGTGGGATGAAGCTCTGCTGACAATGAGCAAAGGGGAAAAGGCTCACCTGGAAATAGAGCCAGAATGGGCTTATGGAAAGAAAGGCCAGCCTGACGCCAAGTATCCTAATGAGTCGTGTGCGAGCGAGGGGGGTTGGTAATTGGTCACATTGCTGGCAAAATGTTTGGAAAAACACATAACTGGTGTTGATTCAGCTGAGCTGGTAGGGAACATGTGCAAAGGGGGGGGGGGGAAGCTGGCATGGGGAGTGGCTAGAACATTTCGGGTTCCCATTTCATGCGTAACTTCTTTTTTTCCCCGGGCATCTGCTATAGGCCAATTCCAGCCTTATGAGCTAGAGGTGAGAAACATGAATCCTAGGACAGGAAGTGGCGCTGTTCTAAAAGAAATCATCCCTACCTAGTTGGGAAGTATTTGTGCCTTAGAACTGAGGGGCTCTTCAGAGATTGAAAAAGGGGAAAGGTGCTTCCAGTTCAGTACAGGAAAAAACAGGGGTATCGATGCTTAAATGCAATGGCAGCAGGATTGTGCTGTCACTTTCCACTACTTCCTCCTCTCCACACATCTTGCAAACCTGAATTGCTCAGTCAGTTGCCCATTTGAACAGTGTGAAACCACCCTGGTGCTTGAGCATATTTACAGTGCATAACCTCTACGGCAGAAGAAATTCCTTAACCTATACCTCAGGATTCCACCAAATGCAAAACTTTTCTTTGAAGTTGAATTGGTAGATATTGAGTAATGGATCTCTCCGCTCTTGTCTTGGATGACCGTAGATGCTCTTGAATCCAGGAAATCCAAACATGGCCTTGTATCTTATACAGGGAGGTGGGGTGGGGGAAGCTTTTAATGTAATTGCTGTACAGCATCCGTATTACTAAAGACTGGTTTATACATGGCTTTGACTTTTATTGATGTTCTATGGACCAAACTCTTTGACAATGTACTGCTGGCTGATGTGTTCTTTGTAATGCAAAGAATGGAGCTCTGTTGTGGAAGGACAAAACTTTCAGCTATTTATCAGTTTCTGCCCCACAAAAGCCAGTTTTCTTAACCATGCATTTCCTTGTGCTTGCATGTAAACTAGAGTTAGAGGCATGCAAGTTTTAAGACTGGGGCACGTCCATAAAATCCATACACACACCCTCTTGGGGCAAGCAAGGTTGAGCCAGTTGTTTTCCTATTTTCTGTCGGGGAAGAAACCTTGCGCAAGTAATGCACCATTCACAACCGACTTAAGAGTAATGCAAATTAGAAAATTGCCCTCAATAGCAACATTGGGAAAATGAAGCTACATGCAGGCAAATAGCATTTAGTGATCCAGAGTTAAGTTTAACGAGAACCCCCCCACCCCCCAAATCAAGGAATACAGTCTGTTCAGCGAGTTTACACAATTTGGTTTTATTACAAAAAGACAATTTTAAGCAAAAGATCTAAACTTATACATGAAAATTCCAATACAAAATCCACCCCAAACACAGCATGGGTCTAGCAATACACTTCATTTTAATCACTTTTTTAACCCAAGAAGATGCCCTACACTTTATGAAGCTCCAACCTTTAATATCTTCTTTTTTTAAAAAAATCTCAGTTTTTGGATGCTGCAATTGTAAACTGATAAAGCCAAACAGTCCCAGGCAAGGGAGTGGTTTAGAATGGGACTTTGAAAATGTTCACAGACATTACAGAAGATTCAAGGAAAGCATTATTTCCTGGAGTGGGTTGAGCTTATTTTAGCCCCCTTCAGTTCATCGCTTTGGCCAGTAAGTAATAAATGTTAATGGGCTTGCAAATTAACATTCCCAATGGTATGTGAACTGAAGATATTATTCCATGTAATTAATGGATAATTTCAGTAGCAGGAAAGATGAATTCCTGTTAAACTTAAGTGTACAGCAAAATATCAATTAACACATGAATTTGTCACAAGAACCCTGTGAACATCAGCTCATTGCACATGCAGAAAAGACAAAGTATCACGTGACAATTTGTTCACATCCCAATTTTAAAAAAGTAACAAAACACTTTCACACCCTATTTCGGCTCAAATTGTGTTCTTCTGCTCAGGTTGAAGGGGACTGATAATATTGTCCATAATTCCATGCATTAGGGTAGTTGTACTAGAGGGAAAAAATGAGTGATATGTTAGCAGCAGAGCACCACCACCTATATTAGCACAAAAACATACACTTAAGAATTAACATTCTAAAATACAACTTTGCTATTGAAATATGTCTAGAAAGTGGGGTTGCCCACCATCAAAACTACAAAAGGGATACTTGCAGTATCTACTGAGGTTGACCACTGCTTCCCATCCTTGCAGTAGCAGCTATAAGGACACCCACATTTTTAAACTCTCCCTGACATTGTAACCTAAAGAATGACAAGCACTAGTTTGGCAGGGATCAATGCTTTTTAAATGTTTAGAATGAAACTTCCCAAGCAACTGATGCTCACCTGGTACCAGGCATTATAATTGTAGGCAGCCTGATTTGCCTGCATGTCTCCATCCATCATTTGCCCAGATGCAAGAGCTGCCTCATCACCATGGACTCGCTTCTCATCTGGCTCTTCACAGCTGCAAGATTAAACAAAAGTGTTGTTACCCTACAGAGCACTGTTCAGCCCTGCACGTTCAGTGCAAGTCAAACAGTGATTTATGACAGACAAATTTAGAGGAATGTCTGATCACCATGCATTGCAGGCAGCTAGGGATGGAAACATTGCCAGCAGGATATGGGCCGTTTTTCTCTCTTTTTTGCTTGGCAGAACGTTTCTGCTCTGGTAATATATACATTAATTGGATATACCTGGCTAAGAATTGACCATTACCTGACAGTCAGCTTTACTATCACACCAAGTGATCTGTTTATCAGTAAGGAATTTGGAGATCTTCCAATGTCCCCCAAGTATGTCAAATGGATATTCAGTTTTGAGGACAAGATATGACACCTCTCTGAAACACAGCCTGAGCCTGCTTGCCCTCCTACACTTGTCTGAGCTAGAAGGAGATCCAAGCCTCACTTGTAGATCTTGCACTTTCTGAAATTAACTGGAATGGTATCCAAGTAGGGTGATACAGGGAGCACTCAACATGTCCGAAAACATTGAGAGGAAACAACACTACGAAAACTCAAAGGGCCACCTTTTTCACATGAGATTGCCTAAATCAAAGGTCATCTTCAGAGTCCCCCTCCCTTCTGAAATTAGGTGGGTGATGAACAGTGAGGTGATGTTCTCAGCTTTGGTACTCTCCATGTGGAATGCCCTTAAAGGCAGGATATAAATTTAATAAAATAAATACCCCTAGGAGGGCTCGCCTGGCACCAAATCCTATGCCTTTCCGGAGCCAAGCAAATACGTTTCTATTTGCCAAGGCCTTTCCAGCATGTCCTTGAGTAATGGTTTAATATTTTATTTTTACTAGTTATCATTACTTGATAGCTCTGTATTTTTACAGTTTCTACTGGGCTAATACCTTTGAGTTTAATAGTATTTCACATTGTTGTGAGCTGCTGTTACAATTTGTTCAACTGGAGGCTTGGAAATAATTACATAAATGTTACCTGTCAGTCAAAGCATGGAAACTTTATATTTGACAGATCATTCAGGCCTTGTGAACTGCCCAGGAAGCTTCGACTATTGGGCAGTTTAGAAATGAAATAAATAAAGCCTGGGATACTTTTCACTCCTGTCAATTCAGAGGCTATTTAGCTTAAAATTAGCTGCTTCTCATCTATCTTCAATAGAACAACTCATAAATATTTACTCCCCAAAAGGAACCCTAATCAGTGGGGAGGGGGGGGGGGAGGGGAAGAACCTGCTTACAGCCTGAAGAGTCCCAAAGCCCAAAACCTTTGTCCTGGCCTATCCCTGCACATTTTAATCTGCGAAGTTATTGCTTTTGTGTTTAGCTACTTATACTTTATGTGAATGGAGTGAGAAGCTCCCAGTTATATTTAAGAGTTAGGATTTTCATAAGTGAAACACCAGATCGTTTCTGCCTTAAAAAAATCAAGATCCTACATGTGAAGGCCATGCAAAAATTCTCCTACTTATGCAAACTTTGGCCTAGTTCTCAATGAAATAATAAATCTCTGTCTGGGCTATACCACTTCAAACTGTCCCTCTCCATGCAAAGTATATAAATAAAATCCCCTCGAAACAGCCAACTAATGTACCAAATAGAAGAGACCCATCCTAGCTTTCTCCCCAACATGGTAGTGTTTTCTGAAAATTATGTCAGCCTCCGTTGACAGTGATATAGCCCAGACACAGCTTAACTGCTTCAGGAGGCTCAGGGTAGGCCATTAAGACAATACCAATGCAAGTGTTTATACCCATTTTCTGCTTTCCTCTTTAAACATTCTTGTTCCTTCAGAAGGGCTTGATGTTCTTCGTAGGCGTCCAAAAGTCTACCGAAAGGAAGGAAAAAGACAATATCCACAGGTTACTTTTCCACTTCTAAGTATGAGATGCCCCACTCTGAGCAAATTCTGCCACAAGCCTAATTAATTTATATTGGCAATCTACTTTTCATCCCAATTTTCAGCAGCTCCAGATCTTTCAATACAAAACTGGTAGTAACACAGGGCAGGAGTTAATGGAAGTCTGCTTGCAAAACACAACTTTCTCTCTCCTCCCTCTCCATTCCCTCACCCATTAATATGCTCAGTAAGTGAGAACTAATTGTTGGATTTCACCCACAACAAGCACCTGTCAGATACGAAGGTGGAATCCATAGAACTCCTGAACATAAATGAAAACTAAGCCTCCTGCATTCATTTGTTTGGGAACTGTACCATAGCAGTGAAATCTTCTATTAAAGTTGGGAGTGAAAAAATTCTCCAGTCAGAATTTCTGCAGGCCTTTTCTGAAGAATGGACTCCCATCAACCATCCTGACCTTTGTGGCCTGAATGCCACTAATGGAATTTAGCACTGGTTCAAGTGCTAGCCAATTCCCAAACGCTGATATAATTGCAAGTAAAACCTCACTTGTTCACATCCAGGCCAAAATCTTCAAGAAATTCCACTTTTCGCTGAGAAAAGATGATCCTCATTTTTATAGCCAACGTTCCACTAATAGCTTTGTCAAAACACTCAATGATGTGCTCTTCATTCTGCTTCAGGTCTCCACTGTACTCTATTTCCAGCAAGTTAAGGTACAGCTTTGCGTTATCCTAGGCAAAAAACAAACAAACCTCACACAAATATTCAACCGACAACTTACACAGGAATTAGCCATTCCAAGCTCTATGATCCAGGCACATACCCCAGAATCTGATATTCCTACACTTCCAATGGCAACTACATTCCGTGCCAAGCTAGGTCTGCTTTGAAGGGGAGCCTGGAGATTTGGGGGTAGGGAAGCCCAGTCATCGGAAGGCAAGCTAGAGGCAACGTCAGTTTAGAGGGACCGGTGTCTCCATGTCAGACTGCAGCGTCAAGAGGAGTCATCACAGTTGCCAGCCATGAAGCAGGAGCAAAGTAATGTCTAGCAAACCCTTCAAGATGTACATACCCTGTCTCTATCAATGGCCTCCAAGAGAACTTTCCTGGCTTTTGGGAGATTCTTCTGGATTTTGAAAAGATGCCGAGCGAGCTTGACGGCAAAGAAGGAGGCTTCGTAGCTCGATTTGGCGTTCTTCACAGCTTCCTGGAGCAAGTGTTCAGCCTCCTCCATGTTCCCATGCCTTCGTTCTAGACTGACCCTCCGTAAGCGAATCATGGCCAGCCCAGAAACATTCTCCTCAAACGTTTTCAGAATTCTTCTGGCTTCATTGATATTCCCTAAAAGCAAGACAGAATGTGTGTGTGGGCTGTGAATTTTTCTGGCAGGTGCACCACACGGAACCAAGCCTGGCAAAGCCCTTTGGGATTCCTCCTGCACAACGCCTGCCAAGCGTCCTAAGGCCAGAATTAGCTTTCCTCCTTTCACCAGTTTGCTACCTCTGCCAAGATGCCCAGTAGCTCCTCCTCAAAACTCCCATTTGTGCTGCAGTTCCAAGAAAGGAAGAAGAGGAGGAGGCTCTTCAGAGCAGGTCGCATCCCTTCTCCATTCCTCAGTGCAAGTGAGGAAAAGCCTCTGCCTACCCACCCCCAAGCCCTCTGGCGCACAGGTGGAGAGGCGCTCTCTGATTTCAGCCCAGTTTAGAGACGATAGGAAACTGGAGCCTGGGCGACTGATGGCAGCCACAGGTAACAGCTGTCTAGCGGGCGCACACAAGTTTTAGTCAATGCACTGGATTTGCAGTGTTTTGGAATCTGAATTCCACATTTCAGATGATGCAGCCGTAGGCCCTTGCTTACATTTTTTCCTGCCAGTTCCTGCCCTCACAACCCTTTGAAAAAATCATGTTTTTTGCATAATCTATTCTTCCTCCAATTGGGCTTAGAAGAGAATTCAGATGAACAACACAGTTGGCACAGACTGCAATGTGCGAATACAACAAACAGCAAAGGATCTCTTGAGGGAGTAATGGCCAAGGGCCTCTTTGAGAGGCCCTAGGAACATGGGGGCGGGGAGGATTAACTATACTATATTAGACAGCTTATGTGACCATATGAAGCACTTCCTTACATCCTCTGGGAAGCACTTCCCTTCTGGCCAGGCCTAATCTGTGAGCGGATGGTTGCCAACCACTGCCCCAAATAAGAGACCTTGGGCTTCAACATGAATGTACTCACAACTTTTAGTTTAGTTTATTCTTGTCGCATCTCACCCTGAAAACCTCCTGAACAAAAGTCAATGAAATAAGTAACAGGAGCAGCGCGGTCTCCTGGCCTGCAGAGGCCTCATGCTGGCCATGCTGCTCCGCGGCATCCCTCCAAGCCCCACCCCTTCCCTGTCCCCAGGCGCCACCTCCTTCCTCACCTTGCTGCTCTTCAAAAGCAGCCCAGAGCAAATGCACCATCGGCTTCTTTGAGAGGTGTATCGTGCAGGCCCGGCTGTAGACGTGCCTGACGCCTTCGATGCTGTGGCTCTCCATGTACTTGGCATACTGCATTTGAAGACAGAGCAGAGACTGAATGATTCACAGCTTACTCTGGGTTGCTAAATACTTGAGAGAACTGTAAAATTCTTGTGTTTAAACCCACTCAGCACCTTCATTGAACCATTAGACTAGTTTCTGTAAGGAAGGACGAAGAGAGGCAACGAAGTTGGCATATGCAGCTGTCAAATCTGGTTGCAAGCAGACCATCTCCTAATGCAACAGATATAGTTATACATGAACAACATTCAAACAAGAGTACAGAAGGTTAGTCACTGATCATCAATGTTTGCAAAGGGTAAGAGTTGTGCGTGGGAGAAACGCCCCATACCTTGATCCAGAACTCCTCATAGAGGGCACAGGAGATCACGCAGCGCTCAAAGAGGACCACCACTCGCTCATGAGTGCCATTCTCAATTTCAAAGTCCAAGTACTCCTTCCAGTTCTTCAGCTGGGTTTTCTCCAAAGGTTTAACATGAAAATAAGGCCGTTTTATCTGAAATGGATGCAGATCAGGGGAAAGTTATAATCCCGTTTCACGAAGGCATCCAGATAAAGTTCAATTGCCACTTTGCCCTAGGACAAGAGCACCTTGAACCCTTTTGATGTGCCTTTCAGCAAAGCCTGCCTGTAAGCTAATTAACACAAGGGTTTTTCATTGTGTGACCCTGTAAAGATAACGCATGGAGGAGTGAGATGGTTCACCCCCATTGCCCCTCTCCACACAGTCCGCTTGTTCACATGTATGCTCCATTCACACGTTCAATGAGCACATAGAAGTTGGGGAGGAGGGCAATTAGGCATGACACTTCTCCACCATCTGGGCACTCAGTCCTGTAGCTTCCTCTGAACAGCTGACCAGGCAATCTCGGTAATTAAGGAGAGACCTATTCAAGACCTGGGTGCAGAACCCTTGGGCCCAGGAAAGAATGTGCCAAGCGAAAGCTTGCTCTGCTTTAAGTGAAGAGTTGACTCAACCCATTAGGCAAATAAGAAGAGGACTGAAGCTGGATCAGACCAAAAAGGCCACCTAGTTTCAAAATCTGGCCAAACAGACTCAAGCAGGCCATGAAGGGAAGACGCCAGTGGCCATCTATCATCACATCTTGTAGCAGCAAATCCCATAAAAATCTTTATGTTGTGTGAGGGATTTTCTTGTCTATTGACAATCAATTCTTCCAGACGATCTTGAATTTAATGTTATGAAGGAAAATCTCTCTATGTACACGTTCCCCACAGCATTTATGGGAAGGACCCAGAACACATCTTTCCATGCAGGTGGCCCAGGTTCAATCTGCAGCTTCTTCAGTTAATAAACATCTCAGGTAACCTAGCAAGGAACGACCCTTCCTTAGCCACGGCCACACAGAGCTGGTGCAACTCTTAGGGGATGCTTAAGCAGTTGCTTCATCCCAAATCACACCACAGGCTCATCTAGTTCAGCACTGTCTACACTGACCAGGGCTTCAGGAAGGGGGCCTTGCCCAGCTCTATCCAGATACTGGTTATTTTATTATGACATTGATTTCCGGTCTTCTTTCCTCTTGCAAGGCTTACGCAGTTCTCCTTTTCTCCATTTTGTCCTCACAATAAACCCTGTGAGCTAGATTAGGCTGAAAGTCAGTGACTGGCCCAAAGTCAACCAGTGAGTTTCATGGGCGGGTGGAGACGAGAAGCCGGATCTCCTGAGTCCAAGTCCAACACTGCACTGGCTCTCAAGATACCAGAGCTTGAACTTGGGACATTGCGCACGCAAACAAGGTGCTCTTACCACTGAGCTATGGCTTCCTAGTAGCCCTGATGGGGCATGATGAACTCGATGTAAGGCAGATCTATCCATGTTTGTAAACCTCTTATGCCCATCTATAGTCATCTTTAATAATACCCGAAGCTTCAAACACTTGTATTTCCTTTCCCATAGGAAAGGTGCTCCAACCTCTTGAGCATTTTGGATGCCCCTTTCTGAACCTTCCCAGTCCTACAATAGCGTCTTGAGACGGAGCTCTCAGAACAGCACATAGTATTCCAAATGCAGCTACACCATATAATCCACTCTGCACACTCAGGTCTTCTGGGAAGAATTTGCTACAGTCAGTCAAAACCAGGCTGACAACTGTTACCCAGAGGACCTTCTCTTCTGCCGCTCCCAGACTGTGGAATGGCCTGCCAGAAGAGATCTGCCAACTTAATAGTCTCTTTGACTTTAAGAAAGCCATAAAGACCGATCTCTTCCGGCAGGCCTAACCAGTTGAATTTTAAGAGTTTTATTGGTATTTTAATAATGTATTAGTTTTATGTGTTTTTAATCAGTTTTATGTATTTTATATTTGATGTTGTTCCCTGCCTCGATCCAGAGGGAGAGGCGGGTTGTTGTTGTTGTTGTTATTATTATTATTATTATTATTTATATAATTATTATTATTATTATTATTATTATTATTATTATTTATATAAAGGCATTGTAATCCTGGCAATTTTATTATCAGTTCTTTCCCTAGTATTACCTAGCTTGGAATATACCAGCAGTGTATATGCAAAGCTTGGCCTTTTTCACACTTATTTACACAGAACTTTATTTGCTATTTTGTGAGAGACCTTTTTGGAGCTCTTTGGGGTCCACTTTGGTTTTCACCATCCTGAATTATTTGGTGTTTTCTGCAAACTTCCCTAATGTCCATTCCTACCTTCTGCTTCCAGTTAACAAGCCAAAGGGCTCAACTGGTGGGATCCCCAACCCCCGCCGCCCGGGACCCACAATAGAGCCGGACTAGACTAACTGCTCTCCTCTGCGCCAGATTACACCCCAAAATCCAGGTCACATACTCTCCCTGAGCTGCTCCTCCGCCTGCCTTTTCTGTACACATACACCCACGTCCATTCTCATCAGTGGCAACAGGCCTCTGGATTGGTTGGAGAAGAGAGAGGACGGTGCCTAGTGGCTGAGCCAGTCTATCAATGGCTTGAAGGAAGAAAAGCAGACAACACAGAGCAACATGGGAGGCAGTGGAGGGAGGGCAAGAAAATGGGGGAAGACAGGACCCTGCGTGTATGTGCGTTGGGTGGGGCCCACCTGGAGCAAGGCCAGAAAAGGGGAAAGCTGGAGCACAGGGAAGAAGCAAGTGGTCTGCGCTCTTCCCCTTTTCTTTGGGTCTATGCATACTTTTTCTCCTCTGTGTGTGTGTGTGTGTGTGTGTGTGTGTGTGTGTGTGTGTCCCCTTTAAAATGGGTGTTCTATTGATGGAGAAAACTGGGTTCAAATTAGTGGTTCTGTCATGTGGGGCTCCTATCCTGTCTTTCCCTTGTATTCAGGTTCTTGGGAGTTGTTTGACTATCAGCCTCACCAATTTGCCGCCAGAGAAATAGGTGTTTTATCACTGGCTATGGCAGCCATTTTGTGAATGGGCATGCCCTTCTACTGCAGATGCCAATCTATGGCAATGTCAAACATGCCCATGGGCTCAAAAAGATTGGGAGACCCTGCTAAGTTTACTCAGGAGCCTGAGATTAGAGCCGTTGCCAAAACCCTTTATCATTTTGCCAAAATATCTTTGTTCAATTTTGAACCACCATAGCCTTCATAATCTAGAATGGCACCCTCAAGCCATTCTAACTGTAAATACCCTGCACTGCTAGAGAGAAAGGGGGGGGGGGTATTTCCTTTGCACTCTTTTTGAGGGTTTCCCAGAACCACCTGACTGGGCACCATTGTAAGCAGAAGGCTGAACTAGATGGCCCTCCCTTAATCTCACCCAGCAGGGCTCGTCTCTGAGAAAACAGAATCAAATTAATTTTACAAAATTAACAGCCCAAACACTGGTCCAGCCTGAATGGCAAACAACTGGCTAAAGTTGGATACCTAGAAATTTATTCCACCTTGATTTCCGTTCCTTTGGCTCTGAAGAGCCACATCTGAAAAACCACTTCTTGGCTTTGGAAGCCATTAAGCCAATTAGATGGGCCCGATGAAGATCTAGCCACACCTATACTACACCCTTTGTTCTGTGGAGGCAATGGAAACGCCCTGGAATTTTAAGGCCAAACATCTCTTCCTACACACAGGCCACAACGCCCAACGGAAAACTCAGCTAAAGCACAACAGACAAACTCTTTACTGGATTCTAGTCACTTCCATCTGCTCGCAATGGGGAACGCAACATGAAAACTGCCGATTTTCCATATATGTACACCACTTTCAGCCAGGGATATAAAGACCAGATTTTAATAAAAACCCTTCCATCTAATCACTGTTTGTTTTTGTTTTTTTTAAAAAATTACAGTTACATTAACACTCTCTCTAAAGTAGCTTGGTAATGAAATCAGATTTTAATACAAACAGACATACTTTTAAAACTGATTTTTTTTTACACCCTGCCAAACTCAATGAGTTCTGCTCTCCTGTAGTTAAAAGGAGAGCCACAAGACAAAGATGCCCAACTTTTGAAGCCAAGCATTATCAATATCATACGATATACGATATATCATATTTTATGCTAACCAAACAGCAAAGACCCTGAAGGGCAAAAGTTATCAAGGTTCAGACTTCAAAGGGAAAAAAGTTAGGCCTGTGCTTTAAATTTCAATATACATTAATGCAAATTAAACAAGATTAACTCTGGCTGGATTGTACCCTTAGTCACAAAGAAAAATGTTCTGTACATTAATCAACAGCCTCTGCTTCTGGAAATATCTGGACAGTTAAATCACTGAGCAAATGACCTTGCTACTCCGAGGGAAGCACGGAGGGTGGCAACAAGGGAGAGGGCCTTTTCAGTGGTGGTCCCCTAATTATGGAATGATCTCCCCGGTCAAGACTTTCCTCTTCTCTCAGGCATTTAACAGCATATGATGAGGGTTTTGTGTTGTTGTGTTGTTGTTGTGCTTTGACCCAGGATATTGTAATTTTAACTTGTTTTTATGCTTTATGGTTTTTAATTTTGTATATCAGTGTTTTTAATTTTTGTAAACCACCCAGAGAGCTTCGGCTATGGGGCTGTATATAAATGGAATAAAATAAATAAATAATAATAAATCTGGACAAAGGAGCCAAAAAGAAAACCTATTAATTTCACAATTGCCCAACTTGTCCCAAAACAGGTAACCCTGTAGTGCAAAAGGCACAGGGACTGAATGCCCAAAGGTTTGGGTGCTGCTCCTAGATTGCACAGGGAATCTATGTGATCACAGACCAATGTGCTTCCAATGTTATGGCAACCAAACAGTTGTGCATGCATCTTCTGGAAATATATGAATTATGTAACAGGAGAAGTTCCTTGAGCTTTCTTGAAGAGCAATTTACACATTTTAATTAAATGAGTAAATCAGCTGCTTGAAGTGCATAGAATGGCTTCTTCAAATGAGGAGATCCAGGTTGAAATCTCCTCTCAGACGGACTATTTTGGCTTCAACACAGAAGCATATGTCAATGCCATAAATGAACACAGTAATGCAGCTCACTGGGTGGCCCTTGGCTTTACCTAGCCTGCCTCACTCACAGGACTGTTGTGAGGAGGCTGAAAGGGAGAGATGCCTCATATGCTGCCCAGAGCACCAGAGATGAAGGGCAGTGTTTAAAAAACTGAAACATGCTGCAGCAGCTTTCCATACAACTACAGGCCCCCAGGCATAAGGATTCAAAAAAACC
Source organism: Anniella stebbinsi (assembly GCA_029215795.1). NCBI lineage: Eukaryota > Metazoa > Chordata > Lepidosauria > Squamata > Anniellidae > Anniella > Anniella stebbinsi. Next base: position 372,171,453 of record JARDYH010000001.1, read on the forward strand.
CATGCACTTAAATGCATTAAATGTCTTTAGTGTGCTCTCTTTAAACAGTGTGTTAGTAAGCAAGTAAAATACTACCAGTATAGAACAAAGTAATTAATTAAAATATGATGACTGCAGCAGAAGTTGAAAGGAGTACAAAAGGATTTGGAACCACACCCGAGTTACTCAAAATTATCTATATAGTATTCATTTGTTTTGGGACCCACCCATGTTTGGTGGCCTTGAAGGATTGCAACACATCAGCTAAGGATAGCATGTCTCCTCTAAATGAATGTTTGGAGGCGGTAATGGGCTGGATGAGGAAAAACAAACTGAAGTTGAATCCAGACAAGACGGAGGTGCTTGCTGTCAAGGGCTTGCTGGGATTGGAGGTGTGTCGACCAGTTTTGGATGGGGTTCCACTCCCCCTGAAAGACTGTGTTCGCAGCTTGGGGGTGCTCCTGGATCCGTCACTCCAAATGACAGCTCAGATAGATGTGACGGCCAGGAATGCCAACTATCAGCTTCGGCTGATACGCCAGCTGCGCCCCTTCCTAGAGTTGGAAGACCTAAAGATGGTAGTGCACGCACTGGTAACTTAAAGGCTTGACTTCTGCAATGCGCTGTACATAGGGTTACCTCTGTGCCTAGTCCGGAAACTTCAACTAGTTCAAACTATGGCAGCCAGGTTAGTCACCGGTACACCTAGGGGTGACCACATTACACCAGTCTTAAAATCACTCCGCTGGCTGCCAATTAGTTTCCGAGCGGAGTATAAAGTGTTGGTTATTACCTTTACAGCCCTACATGGTTTGGGTCCAGGTTACCTGCGGAATTGCCTTCTCCCATACAATTCGCCCTGCACACTCCGGTCCTCTGGGAAAAAATTACTTCAATCAGCCAGAACTAAGCTGACAAGTGTGACTCAGAGGACCTTCTCTTCTGCCGCTCCTAGACTGTGGAGTGGCCTGCCGGGAGAGATTCGACAACTTAGCAGTCTTCTTGAATTTAAGAGAGCCGTGAAGACTGATCTCTTCCGGCAGGCCTACCTAGTTGAACTTTAAGATGTTTTTAATACTGTATTAGTTTTATTTGTTTTTAATGTTCTATCTATTTTATGGTCTTTGTATTTATATTTATTGTTGTTCCCTGCCTCGATCCAGAGGGAGAGGCAGGTAAGAAATTATTATTATTATTATTATTATTATTATTATTATTATTATTATTTCAGCCTTGCCTCCAAGGTGGAGCTGCAAGCACCACAGCTACTAACAAGCTCTATGAAAAATGCCACGAGAGTTTTAACCCTGAAGTCCAGTTGGGGCATGAAGCACTTGGCAAAGTTACGTTATCCATGCTAAAGAAAGCCGGCTGCTGCTGACAAGGCACAGAATACGCAGAATACAGCAGAAGAACTCTAATGATCTACCTCATAACATTATGAACAGTAGGGAGGAGGAAGAGGGTTATATGTGCCCTACCGCCAAAAACAAAATAAAAACCCAATCTTCTGCCAGAATAAGCATCTGAACAGACCTCTGACATCCTGAGAATCAAATCCTTTTAAAACTAGTCTCTGGTATAAGAGAACATGTGATCAGCATTTGCTAAAACCTCAAACAGCCCAGATCTGCTGGGGCTGAGTTTAAGCAGGGTGATTCCATGTCCCCCAGGAAACCATTTTCTAGAGAATTCGCTTACTACAGTTCATATTCTAGATCACCGTCTTGGTGCTGGTGGCGGGGGGAATCCAGAACAAAATGTGCAAAAAGTGGAATCCTCAAGAAATGATAGGATTGTGCTACTTGGCTGAGAAATCCCAACTCTCTTCTTCAAGGGCAACTCTCCTTATATAATTCTTTCACAGACTGATAACTCTCCTAAAGTCAGCTAGGCAAAATAAGCAGATGCAAACCTGCTTAAAAGTAGTGAGAAAGGAATGTGTAAGAGAAGGCACTAAAAGTCTATTCCCCCCACCCCCACCCCCAGAAGCTGAGCCTGGGCAGACTTGCAAGGTTCCCCTCACAGCCTGGATATTTCAAATGCAGCTTGAACTGCTAAATTAGATCACTACAACACTACACTCTCCACATGAAAAGACACCCTTGAGGGCAAGAAAGCAAATAAACCATGCATTTCCAAAGCAAAGAGAGATAAGATAGCAATCTTGATAATGTCAGACATGTGTCATTGGAGGAAGCAGACAACCCTTCTTTCATCAGTGAGGGGAGTGCCCACAGGGAGTGTTCCCTTAATGTTGCCACAAAGAATGCTGGCATCACCCAAGGGAGGGCACAACGGCACCCCGTCCAAAATTTCCATTCTGAGTGCAGAAGTGCAAGCAGTCACATGGCACTTGTACCCCACAGAGGAATACTTCCACATCATAGTCTTCCATACCAAGATCTCCCTCCCAATGAAAGTGAACATGGAGGAAGATGTTGACGTGGGTGCTTTCAAAACAACCGATTTCTTTGAGATGGTACAATCATGCAAAGACTCTCTGCAAGGCAAGGGCCGGCATGACTGGATTGCAGCACTGATGAACCCAAGCCACGGAAACCAGAAGATTGATTTTTACACCCTTCTATGTTGTTTCCCCAAATTTGTGTTGCAAACAAAACTCTAAAATTTGGTAAGTAAATAAGACAACTAGGGAAACAAATTCCATATCCTACACTTGACTAAAGAACAACCCTAAATTAAAATCATTCAAACACATCAGTATATAGTTGGCCTGCTTGTTAACTGACCACAGACAAACATTGTCAAATATTTTGTGGAGTAAAAAATGCATCGGCAGCAGCTGCCATATTTTTATTTATTTCAGAATGGCGTCATGTGCCGAGCAACAGACGGAGTGAGGGCAACTTAACCCTCGCCTTGCTGCATAGCAAAGTTTCTCCCACTGGACCCACCTGCTGCAAGTGAAGCCATTTTTAACATGAATACAAGCGGTCGCCAGTGGCAGTTTCATTAATTTCGTTAAAAGTTAATTTCATGATATTACAATAATTTAACAAGAGTGTTTTGTAATTAGTGGCAAGCATCAAACCTGTTACTTTTTAGTTGTTCTGATAAAGTAAACACTTTAAAGATACTTGACTGGTCAAAACTGATCCAACCCTACACACTAAAGCTGCAAGTTTTAGTCATTTCACTGGTGAGCACAAAATAAACATTAAAACACACAGTAAGACTTAAGCATGGCTAACACTGTTGCTGAATTCCTGACATGTTCAAGTCCAAAATTTGTGATATCAGATGTTATGGGGCACAAACTTGGCTTTGAACCTAACTGCAAGCAGCTTTGGACACAGCCCACAAGTGCCCAGTGCAGAATGAGCAAACAAATCCTCTCCTCCTTGAGCTTCCAGATAAAGTCCAAAGCCAACCCCCATTAACTTTCCCAAGAGGAATCGTCAAATGAACTTACTCCTTCTTCAAAGGTCCACCTCTTGCTGACTTCATGCTCATTGTGATTGAACATTTCTTGGTGAATCTCAATTATTCGGTGCCGCATGTTTTCTATTTCAGTGATCAGCTAAAGGAACACAAAAAGGAAGGAGTTTTAACAAAAGACCCTTAAAGCTAAGCCCACAACCGCACTGGATGTGGAAAACAGGTACATCACTGAATGGCAGTTTGTGGCGTGAAGCACGAGACCCCCAATTCAGTATGTCCATCTACAATTACAGGTCAAGGAAAGACTGTAGTATGCATGCTGCCTCCACTATCACAGGCCGTAAGCCTACGTACGCCAGTTGCTGGGGAACATGGGTGGGAGGGTGCTACCACACTCATGCCCTACTTGTGGGCTTCCCTACTGGTTGGCCTCTGTGGAAACACAATGCTGGACCAGATGAACCTTTAGTCTGTTTCAGCATCAGGCTCTTATATTCTTATAACTTCTGACCAAGAATCCTAAAGAGTTGCTGCCAGTCAAACTTAACAGTACTATGCGAAACTGACAGCTCGTCTGACTCTGTAGAAGACATTCTGTCAAACACTCAGAACTATTACAGAGAACTTCACAACACCCATCCTCTTGCTTCCGAGTCTCTATTGCATATCTGTTTCCCCAATTATTGCAAGTGGCAACCCTCTCCTCCCCATCATATGGAAGTAACAACTCAAAAAAGACCACAATTCTGCTCCCTCCCAACTGGCAGTCCCAAACAGTGATCTAGCCATCTTCCCAGCAACAAAATTGGGAGGAAAACTAGGGGTTACCTGATGGCTGCTTGGCCAATGCACCTGGACAGTCTTGGCTATAGCTACATAGGGCCATACTAGCAGCTCCCTCCCCCAATGACTTGCCCTGCTCTAAAAGTGTTTGGGGAACCTTCAAAGCAGTGACACCCAATGAGGCCCACTCCCTGCCAGCCCTTCCCGTCAGATAAAGCTGGCAGCAGAGTGGGGAGGTGTGGCTGCCGCTGCTTGAAGAGGCTCACCTCTGGGAAAGGAAGAGGGAGGGAGACAACTAACCAAATTGTTTTAGACTGCCTTGCTGCAGTAAGCTTGTACAAATATATGCTCAATGTATCCATGTTATATAATTTGCAAAAATTAGGCCCACTACAGAGTCTCAATATTTTAATACAAAAGTCCAACTCCTAGAGAAGCTACCCAAGTCTCACAGCAATGGACTAAAAGGTTAATGTGGCAAAGTGTGAGGTGGACTAAAGAGGTCGTCAGATCCTTGACCTGATCAGCCTCTGCCCTCGAAAGAAACATGAAATGAGGCACACACACTAAAACTAGGACAGAAAAGTGTAGTGCCGGCATGGCTGAGGGACAAAACATTGACTGACTTTAAAGCCAGAAAGCAAAGTGCAGCAGCTGGCAAACACTGAAACGCAAGAGCAAATGTAGGCACACCTGTGTTTCCAGACAGTACCAGGCTTCTGAACAAAGCCTCAAAATTCTATCTTTGCACTGTCAGCAAAAACACCCAAGCATGTCCCTTTCTGCAAGCAGCTGAATGCCTATGCAAAACTGCTGTTACTCATCCTGAGATACAGACGGGGCAGGTTATATACAGAAATACACACTTATTGAGAAATGCCACCTGGTTACCTTGGCAGGGTCAGTTATATCTTCGATTCCAGAAGGGAGGTCATCTCCAGGGGGTGTCTCCTCCCCATTATGGCTATTGGCAGAAGAAGTCAGTTCCCTGCGCAGCTGAATAAACTGTTCAGTAGTAAGAAGGTCCCGGGGCAGATTATTCTGGACATGCTCTTTGAACCTGCAAGGCAGCAAAGAAAGCAGAGAGCACAGACAGCTACATTATTTCACTGCTAACACCACATATCATAGCACATCCCCACTTATTATAGTTTGAACAATCCAGGAGATGCCGTGTGTACTAGTCTGAAGGAAGGGCGTGAAAGGTTCACTGAACAGAAAACATGAAGGAAATAGGAAGTCATGCACTGACAGATGAGCTGGGGTGTAAAACATGGGGCTATTCTAAGATTAGTGCACATGCTATTGAAGCAAGTGCGCAATTCATGAGCAGTTCTCAGATGAAACAGGGACAAGATGACTGCGCCATGAAACTGCTTCAGAAAACACCCAGGCACTTTCTGATCTTCTCCGTTCAAGTACAATACTTCCGTTTCCATCTTCCAGAGTTATGAAAAATGTTTAGTTTCCCACATCAACTGAGCATATCAAAGCAACTAGGGGTTGTTTGCTTCTTTTTTAACTACAAGCAAGTTAACTTGCCTACCAGCCTCCTCCCCCCTCGCTTCATATGGACCTTCTTTGTAAACTCATGTTTGACAAAGGACAAACACTAGCATAACATACAACACAGACAGTGATAAACCTTTGGTCTTCCAAACAGACACCCCTAAAGGCTTGTTCATCAGCGGCATTTTCAAGGATAACTCTAGCTCCTGCCTTGCAGGCAGAGCCACCGTATTCAGTGAAGCTATCAGCCACAAAGTCCAGCAATTTAACCGCTGGGAAACTCAGAAACATTTGGGAAATCTAGAGCCAAAGCTCGTGCTGGTCAACAACCCAGTAAGCTCAGAAGTACGATGTCACATCTTTTACCAGGAAAAGAGCTAGGTCCTGTGGGAGACATCAAACTTCATGCAAGTGTGTGTATTGTCTGTTTATATGCTTGTACATCAAAAAAAAATTGTATTATGTGCAACAGTGTATTTAAGGTTTTTTAATCTTTATAAACCACCCAGAGAGCTTTGGCTATTGGGCAGGATAGAAATGTAATAAATGAGATGCAAGCAGACTTCCACTCACACAATGGGACTTCCTCTTGATTCCTTGAAAGCTCCTCAAATCTGCTCCAGGAGGTCCCCCAATTCTCAGGAGCAGATTTGAGGGGTGAGACAGGATCCATTCTGGCAGCAGTTTCTGTTCCACTAGGAGACGGAAACAGCTAGCTACAACTCTGGGCCAGCCTTAGATGTCCCTCTACAGCAGCTTATGAGACACTCCATGGCTGAACTGCTCGTACAGTTATGGGGTTATTTCTCTAAGGGCAGAAGAAATTATACTGTTTTGCCAGCCATGCATGAGCTCTTTTTAAAAATGGTTGGGCCAATGTGTTAGTCGGTCTGAAGAACACATTGCCTCGCAAAACATTAACTGCTCTTACGGAAATAACTCCATAACCAAGAGAAGCTCAGCCCTGGAAAAACCTGCAAAGGGATGATGTAGAATCTGCTTCCTTGGGCAGGAGTTCACCGACATTCAAGACAGGAGTTCCGGTCCTGGGGCAGTGGGTTGGGGATTCCCTACAGGGTTCCTTCCAGCACTTCATTCTTGTGCCAAACTGAATTACAAAAAGCTGGAATTGCATTAACGCAGCCTGCAATTTCTTTTCATTCTTGATAGTCATTATCATCAAACTGTATTTATAAAGCACCTTAAGTCACCAGATGCTGTACAGTAAGGGCCTTTTTGAAGCTACATTGCGCAGGTGTAATGATTTCTCATATTTCCTGTTTGGAGAACAACTATTGGGAATTGGGGGGGAAGAGAGAGAGAGAGAGAGAATGCAAATCAGTGCAACTACACTGAATTTGTTTTAAGTGACGGCAAGAATTTTCAGCTCTGCAAAAACAGAACATCACAGTCGAACCAGGACGATAATGCCCACCCAACAGTCGCAGGGCCCTTTTACCTTTGGAAGTGATGGCTGTACAGCTGAGTTGGAATCCCAAGAATGCGGTCAAACACAGCAGTCACTGCTCTCAGGTTACCTTCTTCATTCTCCCAATTTATATACATTTCCCAGAGTTTGTCTGAGCGGAAATCCGTCCCTGCAGCCAAGACTGCATGGTCATAAGTCCTGAGGGTGGGGTGGGGGACAATTTAGGTGATCATGGAAACATTTAATCAGTACTGAGTGCAGCACCTATCAGGATGACTACTTTCTTTCACTCCAAACAAAGTAAAACACATTGCAAAGTCATGTCTTCCCTTGGTAGACTGCAGCTGTTTAAAATGGTACAGAACGCATCCAATGTGCTAGCACTGAACTGTTACAGAAGGAAAACCTAAAACCTCATACCAGATTTCTCCAACCTGTTGCCCTCCAGATGTTTTGGCCCACAACTCCCATCAGCCCCACCCAGCCAAACCAATGGTTAGGAATGATGGGAACTGTAGGACAAAAGAACTGGAGGGACCCAGGCTGGGGAAGGCTACCTGAGACCTAGCTGTCCTTATGTGAAAATGGAGACTATTGATAAAATGTAACTAAAACCCAATGAAGAAAGGTTTCTATGTATTTAAAACATTAGTTCAAGAATAAGTGCTTCACCCAGCGCAAAAAAGAAACTGACGGGTTGCCTTTAATTTCATCCCCTGACCTTCAAGAGCCTGAGGTCTATCCAGCAGAAACAGCCACCCTCTTGATTTCCATATCATCTTCTCTATTTTCAACTCAAGAAGAGTGGAACATACTTCACATCTGTTTTCCTCATGGGGTTCCATTGGATTCCCCTCCCCTTAACTCAACTTCTCTTTAAACCAGGGCCAAAGCATTTAAAAATGGATGTTCAATCAGCAAAAGCTGCAACTGAATGTGTAAAATCCAGTGCTGCTTGAGGTGAGTCACGGAGTTAGTTGGGGGCAGGGTGAGCAGCTGCACAGCTCCGTGAGTGGCCTGCCTCTCCCAGGGAACTCACGATCCAGAGTGAGCAAACATTAGCAGCACACATACATGAAGAGTTCATCAAAGACATCTGAGGGGGAATCCAGGAGGTAAGACAGGCTTGTGAAGGGATCCAGGTTTACAAGTATAAAGGGGAACCTCAATGATAAAGCGTCAAGGGTAGTAAGAAATTAAGGAAACAGTCAAATTTAGTAATGGTGGAAGGAGGCCAAGGTAGTCAATCCTTCCTTCCATCTCAAGTAAATAACTTAGCTCTTCAGGTAATCACTATACAAAAAAGAACAGCTACAAAAGTAGAAAGCCAACAGGGCTGTGAAGGCTATCCAGTGTATTGCACAGAGTGTCAAATGTATGACTTTCTGCATGCTGGAAGCTGTAGGTATGTGCTTGGAACAATGAGCTCCTGGATCTCAGGAAACAAGTTTACTCCCTTGAGGCCAAGATAGCTGACATGGAGAGGCTGAAGGACGAGGCCTCTGGAGGCATAATAAAAGAGCACTCTCCCAGGGTAACAGCTCCTCTGCCCTAGTTGTGAGTCGAGGGCTGAGCAGGTCTATATCAAGGACTCCCAGTTCCAAGATCAGACAAGAAACACATTTCCTACCCCTCAGCTGTACACATCAGCCCCTTTTGAAGGAACACCTCATAGATCTACTATATTCCAACAGAACCCATGGGTAGGTGGCCTGTGTTCCCTAGACCCAAGCTGCTCTAAATAAGTTGCTCTTTTTTAACTGCTGCTCATAGAATGACCTGTTCAGCACTGAGGCAGGAATGAAACTAGCAAAGGAGGTTTCTCTCCCACAAGAGAGGGTGCTCCAACTTGATTTAAATAACCCTGCCTATGGAAGAGAGTTGGAAGTGCAAAACACATCTAACAATATCCTCCTCCACTGCAGGAAAAGGCAGCATGCGTCCCCAACACACATCCATTTAACAGGAAGCTACTTCAGATGGAGGTAACATTTTTACACATGACTGAGCACAAACCCAAGCAGAATTCCACACACAAGTTGCCCATATTGGTCTCGCTTTTCTACCAACTTACCCCTTAATGGTCCCAACAGTTTCAGGGTCAGTGGAATCCAACGTCTCTTTGAGGAAGTTTATGTAGTGGATCCAGAGATCAACGCTAAGAGGTATTGCCTGGAGCCCTCTCCGATACACCTACAAAGAGAATACCCAAAAGCTATTCTTCGAACTCTAAAGTAGGTCATAAGAGAGAGGCAACACTGTGTTATCCGGTGAACCTTAAGAAATACTAATGTACTGGAATTTTGTTTAAATAATCTACCATTACCATTTGGGTGGAGGTTGGCTAGAACATGGCAATGCTCTGATCTCCACGTGCGGAGTCTTGATCTTCAAAGCGCAGCAGTCCCTGCATCTGACCAGGCTGTGTGGGCAGGCTTTGGGGTACAGACCATAGGGCACAGACCCTTTAGAGCACCAATGACAGCGTCTGACCAAAAATGCAATAAGATGTAGCAATGGTGACCAGCAAAACCAACCACAGAGTTCGAATTTTGTGAAATAATAATAATAAATGTATAATGTAAGTGACAGAAAAGCCCTGCCCTACTTGTTAAGCTGCAGTGTAATGCAGACGCTTGCACTGCAAAGCTTGACAAACTGTAGTAGAGGTTTAACGCACCTGCCAACAAAGAGAGAAGATATTAGCTCCAAACGCCGCAAGGAGTGACACGTGCAAACAGAAAGCCTTGTGCGAAAATGGCAGGTACTGGCAGCCAAAGGGTTTACCTGCAGTGGTTTGGTCATCGTTTGGCTCACAGGACCCCAGAGCAACAGCTGCATCATGCTGCATACATACCTCATCCGACTGCTTCATGTTGTTGTGCCGCTTCTCAAGGTCTGCGTACTTTTTCCAATAGCCGTAGCAATATGGGTAATGTGTGAAAAAACTGTCAAAGGCTTTCCTGGCAGCTGGTAACTGGTTCTGAGGGAAACACACAGTTATGTTTCAGCCATTTTATACTTTGCAAATGGCCGGTGAAAGAAAGAACAATCCAGGCACCATCATTTATCTTGGAACTGGCATGCAGGGCACACATTTTAAGGCACGTTTAAAGTTATTTCTGAAGCTCTGTTGGAAGTTAAGCCTCCTTGAGTCTAGGGTCCAAAATAATTACACTTCCTCTAAAAGATTAAAGGTGGACTGTTCGCCTGGTCATTCCTGATCCGAGCACAAGCCAAATGAAAGAAAAGACCGCTTCATCCTCTAGAATTCCACAACGTTTTAGAATGCACCAAAAATGTTCTTACTATTTCATCAATATCCCAAGTCTGTGAAACAAGAGCACACAGATGGGTATTTTCAACTGCTGGCCCTCAACTATGGAACTGTCTTCTTTTACAGGTTCCAAACCTTGGCCAGCAGTGGAAAGCCATCTTCTTTAATGGGCTTTTAATGGGTGGGGTTAAGTTTGTATGGGGCATTTTTATTATGAAATAGTATTTTGCATTGTGGGTAATTTTTGTTCTAATTTTTCAAGCTGTCTTGAGTACCATGTGTAGAAATACAAATTTCTCTGGGGTTCAATCGTAAATAAACAGAAGTAGTCCACCTGCCCAAAGCATTCTTAAGATGAGACAGGCTAGGAATCAAAATACATTAAATTCATTTATCATCTCTGACATAGGAAGACCAGAAAAACAAAAAGCTTGCTCCATAGCACAGTCAACACAAAGCGTAGGGTGCGTAATCTCCAAGGTTACATTGAATGAGGGAGGGACACAGTCACCCAGCCCACTCAAAAATGCAAGGGGGAAAGAGGAACCCGGGATCCTCTTAACAATTTTCTATACTTCACATTCTGACAATTAATTTGTTCTAAAATTGAATGATTAAATAAAAGGATGTTAAAACAACAGCACAATGTTTATTGACCTGGAGGCATAATAACCTCTAAATGTTTAGAGTCAAGGATGTTTGAGAACTTGCCCTCCTTGAAGGCACTGCCTACTGGATGAGCCCAAGAACAGTAGTTCCAAGGATGCACATTTGCAAACCCCACATCTCTATGATCTCCTTTCCAATACTCGTGCCTTTAAGCATTAGCAACTAGACAAGCTCCATGAGATATTATAACCAAGCTATTTTAAAACTCAAGTCACAAGATTCCATAGTGCCAGGGCTCCAAGTCAACTTTAGCTTGTTTGCCATCTTATTTTCAAACGTCATTGATGAGATGGACAGCTATGGGAAACCAGAAGGCATGTATAAATAATAGTGGTACGAATTCATGTCATAGAAACCTGGCATGACCATTCTAGCAGAAACAAAGTGGCCCTTTTCATGGATCTGGGTTTGCCATGAACATGTTACAATAGTGTTCCAGATTCCTATATTCTTTCAAGCACAATTCAAGGGGACTTTTAAAACAAAACAGTAAAGCTCTTAATGCCTTGGCTCTTGTGAACTTTGGAGGCTATGCCTGTCCCTTTGCTGGCGCCACCCCCCTCCCAAACAAAAACTTTACGGTAAGCAACAAAGAACCCATGTCAGCTCTGGCCCCCACTGCTGCCATCTCCCCCCCCCCCCCCAGTTCCACACTTCCTAAAACAGTCCAGTGAACAGGACAAAAGTTAAAACAGTACAAGAGAAAGAAAGAAGGGATGCACAAGTCCCCATGCTATAAATGGGTGGGGTGGGAATAGAATATTGATTACATTTGCTTTCAGGCCATTCTGGGTAGGTACCACCCTACTTTATCACAAAAAAAGCTAGGAACATGTAACCTGCTGACAGCGACCTTCTAACTATCCTCTGCATGGCAATTTAGGACAGCCAGGACACCCAAAGTGACCTTATCTGTGGTTGCTTCAAGACTTTGAACTCTCACTCTCTAGAAGTCTGAAATAGCCTATCCTCTAGAGATGCATAAGACTTTTCTATTTCAACCAGCATTCAGATGAATTTATTTATTATTTATTTTATTTATTACATATTTATACTGCCCAACAGCCAAGTCTCTTAAATGAACAGCTATTTTATTGGGAAATCCGATGTGCCCTGTACTTTAAATTCTTGCTTTTGTCACTTAATTCTCATAAATCCCTGCAATTTCCATGATTACAACAGGGTTAGAAAAATGAAAATCAGACTGATATATTGAAGTAGTAGACATAAGAAAAACACTACTAGGTAGAAAGGAAGATTGAGCTACTCACTTCTTGTTCTACATACTGCAGGAGATAGACCCAGCCTGTGAAATCTTGTGGGTTGGTTTCAACTACCTTCCAAAACTTTTCAAACTCAGGAGGGAATGAAAGTTCGGGATCAGCAGGCGTTACAGTTTCAGAGTCTGGCATTTCGCTGTCCTGGGTAGTTTCTTCCTGAGTGTTGGCATCAGGAGAGTTATCAGGGGACTGTTCCATCTCCGTGACACTCATGATCTCAGTGCTGAAGTCAGCCGGCTGCTCACTCTTGGCTTCAGTGTCCTTGCCCATGCTCTCGTTCTTCAAGTTGCTGCTGTCGTCCTTATGATCTGGACTCTGCATAGCGATTGACACTCCTCTTGTTCAGTTAGAAAATAGCCTGTTGAAGAAGATCATCATCACTTGGAGATAGAATTCCTAAAATAAAGCTGCCTGACACCACTCAACTCAAAGAACAATAGAATAGTAGAGTCAGAAGGGGCGTCTAAGGCCATCGAGTCCAACCCCCAGATTGATCCTGGAATCCACCTTAAAGCATACTGACAGATGGCTGTCCAGCTGCCTCTTGAAGGCTTCTAGGGTAGGAGAGCCCACCATCTCCTTAGGTCATTGGTTCCATTGTTGTACTGCTCTAACAGTCAGGAAGTTTTTCCTGATGTCCAGCCGGAATCTGGCTTCCTGTAATTTGAGCCTCTTATCCTGTGTCTCACACTCCGGGACAGAGTGCTGGTTCATAAAAACCTAAGAAGATCCCTGATGCTGGATCAGACCGAGGGTCCATCTAGTCCAGCACTCTGTTCACACAGTGGCCAACCAGCTGTCAACCAGGGACCCACATGGAGGACACGGTGCAACAGCACCCTCCCTCCCACGTTCCCCAGCAATCGGTCTATGTATACAGGCTTACTGCCTCTAATACTGGAGTTTGCACTTAGCCATCAGGACTATAGCCACTGATAGCATTCTCCTCCAGGAACTTGTCTAACCCCCTTTTAAGGTCATTCAAATTGTTGGCCATCACTACATTCTCTGGTAGGGAATTCCATTTTTTAACTCTGAGCTGTGGGAAGAAGTCCTTCCTTTGATCTGCCCTGAATCTCCCACCAATCAGCTTCATGGGATGATCCCAGGTTCTACTATTATGGGAGAGGGAGAAAAGTGCCTCCTTATCCACTTTCTCCACACCATTCATAATTTTGTACATCTTTATAATTTCTCTCCCTTGCCTTCTTTTTTCCCAAGCTAAACAATCCCTGCTATTGTAACCTCCAGTCCCTTGATCATTTTAGTTGTCCTTTTCTGCACTTTTTCCAACTCTACAACATTTTTTTTAGATGTGGTGACCAAAACTGTACACAGTATTCTAAATGCGGTCCCACAGCACAGATCTGTATAAAGGCAGTACGAGATGGCAGTTTTATTCTCAATTCTTTTTCTAATAATGCCTTCTTTACAGTGTCTGCACAGTGGGTTGACATTTTCATCGATCTGTCCAACATATCCCCATGATCTCTTTCTTGGTCGGTCACCGCCAGCTCAGATCCCTCCAACATCCCAACCATGGAGAGAGAAGGCTAAAATGATTGAAGAACCGAGGCTGAATAAAAGGGACTTGCCCCAAGCCACCCTGAGCATCAAAGGCTGAAACTGGGATACAAGCCAAAGTATCAAGAGCCAAAACTATCTGACTGTCTTTCAACTAATCTGTTCTTGCTAACAGGAGTCTAAAATACTAATTGAAGAATAAACAGTTGCCGAGTTTTTTCTGCTGGCAGCAAGGCGAAAGCTGAAGACCAAAAGCAAATTCTTGGTTAACAGATTTAGCTTGATATAGGAACTATTTGTTATTTAAACGGTGTATCTGAGCTTCTACATCTAAAGCTTTAAAGTGGGGGAAAAAGACTGGCCAAGCAAACACACATCAAAATGGGCTGCATAAGTATCCAAGGATTAAGAGAACTAATACTTCCCCAGGGAAACTGTATGCAAACTACCATGAGAAAGAAAGCAGTTCTTAGCAAACCATCTGAAATATTTCAATATTCACATCTTAATTTGTAGCTCTCATAGTTTTAAGTGGGGGGGGAGGTGAGGAGGAGGAATGGAAAATTATTTGAATTTTGCTTCGCATCCTAAAGACATGCCTACACATTTGCAGCTTTGCATAAGACCCATCCTCTGTATTTTCACAGCTTTTTAATTTATTTTTATTCATTATTACATTTATAGCCCACCTTCCCGCCCCCTGGCAAGAAACCCAAGGTAGCTTACATGGTCTAACCTCTCTTATTTTATCTTCACAACAGCCCTGTGAGGTAGGTTAGGCTGAGTCAGTGACTGGGCCCAAAATCACCCAGTGGCTGAATTCGGACGACACAATAAGCAACCGGGGGGGCGGGGGCGCAATCGTCAGTTGTATTGACTATAGTGTAGTATGAATGCTGCCATAGTCAACTCAGCGCTGATCCTAATCCACACCACAGCTGATTATTTGTTATACCATGTTGTGTGGGGAGTACCCCCTAGATGAACAACTGTAAAGTTGATTATTACCCCACCACTGACTATCGTGTTGTCCGAATTCAGCCAGTGAGTGGCATTGCCAAGTGGGGACTAGAACCCACATCTAGCCACTGCACCACATAGGCTTTTCACCATCCCATCCGTCCATCCTTCATACATATCTACAGCCCTGACTGTAATGGCCATATGGCATTTGCCTTTGCACTCACCTCAATCACTGAGGGAATAGTAGTCATCCAAGAAAGCAAAGCTTCTGTTTGGAAACTTGTCAGCCACTCTCTTGCACTAATTAAAGCTGGAGCATGGCAATTCAGTATCCCCCCCAATCTTCATAGCCACAGCAGGGTTTTATAGCAAACTGAAGCACAAAAGAAAGGCGGCCCTGCCTTGACAAATCAGCTTTCCCAGCCTGCAATTAGGAAATTGCAAAACTCCCATCCCATCCTATCCGATTCCATCCCATCCCTGAGGGTCATGCATCACCTCCGTGATGATCCCTAACTTGTAGGACCAAAGGCTTGGGCAAAGTGTTGTCTACACACTTTAATCAAGTTGTGAGAACGGAGTATCAAACCTTGATGTGGGTACAACTGAGTAAGACAGTACCAATTAACAACCTGTAATCAAGGTGCTAATCAATCAGAGTAGCCCTATAATTGGGACAATAAAATCATCTCAGTTCCCAGCACCTCTGCATGGGAAACATATCCTAACCAATGCTTTCAGAACAAAAAGCAAAACCTTCATTGCTAATAGGAGATTGGGGTGGATGGATGAGAGTGATGAAAAATCTGTCAAAACTGAACCATGGTACAAGTTAGGCAAGGTGAACCCCATTCATTAGAACTAGTTTGCAGCTGAGAGAGTAGGAGAGTTCACCTTGCACAAGGCTCTTGTCCTGAGGTTTCGAAAGCTTATCACTTAATAAAGAGACCAAAAGAAAGTCTGTGCCATGGGTGGGCAATTATCATTTCTCCAAGAGCAGAATAAACGGTTTCCACCCTTTGCGGTTCCAGAGAAAGGTTTGAAGATGTGATGGCAAGAAGCATGCCTCCCAAGGTCATTATGATTTTCAGACATCATAATATTTAATGTCATGTATCAGACAGTAAGATTTAGCTCATGATTTTCACCTCTGCAGGTAAGCACTGCACCATTATATGCAATATTATATTATAGCCATCTGTAACTTGAGCCTCCCATGTTCATTAAGCACATCCCTCCATGATTTTGTTCATTTACAATCTTTATATACCATTCCATATTTAAAACCAACTCTGGAATGAATATAAGAAGCAAAAAGAATTAAAACACCATTATTAAAATTGTTGTTTTAAAACCAGAATGCCAATAAAATTGTGGCTGGTTAGTTAAAAAATCCAACTGATCAGGACATTACCTACCTTAAGGCTGCTACCCTATGCTCTCTTACTTAGGGGTAAACCCTATTAAATATAGTGGGACTTTTCACTATACAGATTGAATTGTACATTTATCTAATAGTTGGCAGAAGATAAACAAGCAATGGATTAAAATTCCAAACTAGGAAAGAAAATATATATTTTTGTGAAATATATTATGCAAACCTTTTTTTTAAAAAAAGAAAACTGATTGCAAAATTTGGATGTTTTATAGAATCTAAACGTGTATTTTCTCAGGAATGGGTCAGAAAATGATGAGACTGGAAAAGTTCCAGACACCTGAACACCCAGTTCATGTGGAGAGAACAACAGCTGCATGGATCCATTGTTTTACCAGGGTTCATGGGATTGATATTCCTTCCACATGAAACAATGTACCTCAAAACATTCACTCCATGATATAAACCCGTTGCCAGTATAGAGAAAAGACATTCAAGAGAAAGGAGAGGGTGCCCCAGAAATCCGTGTATAATTTTTTGCCCTATCCATAATGCTCACAGTGATTCACAAAAATATAAAGCACCCGAATAAAATGTCAGCATATTTAAAACAAACAGTAAATCCCCCGAAGAACAGTAATAACCCGTATTTGAAAGCAATGTCTTCCCAAAAACTTTAAGGAACTATTACTATTTTCATACTTTTACAGAGAGCTCATTCCACAGCAAGTACACCAACAGCAAGCCCATCCTCTTACTTACAAGAATCAAACCATATTGGGATTCAGGTCTTTGAAAGTGCTATGCAAAACCCATACAACTAAAACTACCAAATATGTCTTAAGCTTCATTTATCTTTTGTTACTTCTGTGGTTTTTTTTTTACTGGCGACAAACTCAAAGGATTTAGCAGGGATACTTCATATATTGGCCACACTTGCACACAAAGAGAAATCATGGGCCGAAACAAGCAGGAGGAAGACTTGCATACTCTCCTCTCTTCCCTTGTCATTAGGAGAAGGGCTTTAACATTGTTTACTTTCGGTTTCCCTCAATCTTAAATTGCTTGTTGCATGTAAACTATGACTCATGGTTTATAACAAAACCATGAGCCCCAGGTCAGTTTTTTTAACCTACTTCAAACCCTGGTTTCTGAAGTCAGCTTAAATTAACCAGAGTTTGCTATAAACCACAATCCCAAATTCACACACAGTGACAAACCAAGATGGGGGGGGGGGGGGGAGAAGAATTCAAGTCAACACTGTGTGAGTCCTTCTCCTGGCAATGCAGAAGGAGTATAGGCCAGGAGGAATGTCCAGCTCATGCGTGACATGTAGAATTAAACCATGGTTTAGTGTTACACGCAAACTGGGCCATTGTGTATTAAGCCTAATCCAAGGCGCAAAAGGCATGAGCCAGCTAAATCTGCAAAGCCCACGATGGCTGAGTTCAGACTACACTTTAGGCAACAGAGGGGGGGGGGGGGAAGAGGCAACTGTCTCTTGTGTAGATTATTGTGTCGTGGGGGGGGGGACGCACAACGGACAGTATATTATGTAACAACGGGGAAAAACAACGGGCTACTCCGTTGTTTATCGGAGACCTGGTGCTTATCATGAGGCCGGGACTTTAAGCTGCGAAACGGGGGGAGGGGCAATGTGTCCTTTGTTGGGCACTGCAAAAATAACTAACCATCAGTTGCCTCTTCCCCCCACCCCATTGCTTAAAGTGTTGTCTGAACTTTTGTCAAGAGCAGTTGCTAAGTGTAGCTGTGTGCATGCGATATGGCTTCCTATCAGCACACCTGGAAAGTACAGAAAGAGGAAACATGCAGACACGTAAAATCCAGCATTGTGTGCTATGGCACAGTAAAGATCAATACAGACGAGTCAAAAAGGTTCTTGAGCAGATCAGAACGAAGGCATCATCATCACCATCATTATTATTATTGTTGCAGTGCTTCTGTCCTACCAGGTGGCCTTCAGGTTCCCCATAGGCCCGGCCTGCGCCTCCAGTAGCACCCTAGGGCCCGTTTCCGGTGCTTCTCCCCAATTCCTCACCACCTTCCACCCCTACGGCTCCCCTCTTTCTGCCTCCCCTAACACCGTGCCCAGGACCCTGCAAAGGGAACGGAAGTGCCGAAGAGTATAGCGGGGCCCTGAAACGTGCCGAGCCAGGAGGCGCCTCCCCAACCCCCAACCCCCCTTCTCCTGCTCCCTCAGAGGTCTTTTCCCTCCCGTACATTTCGCCTGACTTAATCTCTCCTTCTGGAAAAAGCAGGGGGGGGGGGCGGGGGGGCTGGGCTTGTCCGCTCGCAGAAGAGGGGGCACTTTATGCCCTCTTGAGGAGCCCGGGGGGAGGGGTTGTTCTTTTATGACCGAGGGGGGGCTCGTAGCCAAAGCGAAGGGGGCAAAAGCCCCACTAAGTCCCCTGGGCAGGAGGGTCGGGGTGGGGGGGGTCGGGCATTTCCTTCCTCCGGCCTGGGTGCCCTGAAGGAGGCGGAGGCGGGGAGAGGGGTGAAGAGAGAAGAGAGAGCGCGCGCGCATGCGACCCCCTTCCTGATGGACCATGGCGGGGGGGGGGAGAGGAGGAGCCCCACCCCCACCTCCTTCTACGACGGGCTCCGAAGCCTCCGTGGGGCGCCTGATCCGGGACCCTGAGGCGGGCGGGAAGGCGCTCGGCCCCCTCGCCCGCCTGCGACCTGGCCGCGCGCACCGCACCGCCACGCAGCTGAGCGGGAACGGAGGCGGCGGCAGCGGCAGCGCCCCCTCCCCGCCTCACTCAGGGAGGGACGGAGGGAGGGACGGCCGCCCCCCCGCCTCCCCTCAGCGCCCCTCCCCCCACGAGGCCAGGCTCCCCTCAGGGATATGAGGAGGGGGGGGCGAATTCCGCTCCAACCGACGCCGGGCCCTTTTCTGAGGGGAGAAGAGCACTCCACCGCCTGCCCCATACCTGGCTCTCTGCCATGGGGCCCGCTTGCTTGCTCGCCCAGCCGCCGTCGCCACAGAGCGAGTCCGACCTCCTGCTTGGTAGGGAGGGAGGGAAGGAGTACGCGTACTGCGCAGGCGCGCCAGGCCCGAGGCCTCCCTGCTCCGTCCAACCTGACCTGCGCCGGCGGCGGGAAGACGGGGGCGCATGCGCACAGGCGGCAGTCCCGAGCCAGAGAGCCCCAGCGGCGCATGCGCCCCAAGACCCAGCGCTTCCCAGTCCTTGCCCCGCTTTCCGCGTCGCGACGATGTGGCCTCGCCGGAGGCGGCGCTTCCCTCGGCCTCTAGGGGGCGGCACTTGCGAGCCCGCCGCTCAGGCCCCGGGAGCGGAAGCGGGGCAAAGGCAGCGCGCTCGACTCTGAGCATGTGCAGAGGGCCTTTTTCCCTCTCGGTGTTAGCTGCGCGGGCGGCTGGCTCCTTCAAAGCACCGGGGGCTGGAGCTCGGCACGGCCCGAGAACTCCGCTCATGCTCAGAGGGGCTCTTTCCTCACGGCTGTCAGGGCTGGGCTTGCCCGGCTGCTGAGGACGGGGTCCGGGCCCCTCCCTCCTGTGGGGGACCCTTTGTGGGACTCTCCCGGCCACGAGGCCAGGTCCCCCCGCGCCCCCTCCTCCCCCTCGGCAAGGAGAGCAGATTCTCGTCCGAGCCAAACTCTCCCTTGCGCAGCGCTGAGATGCCGTGAACGCCGCCGCCCCCGGGGCCCCGCTCCTCGCGGGACGGATCCGTTTGGGGCTGGGCTCTTTTGACCAAGGAGCCGCCGCCTGTGGCTTCGATGCCCTCGCGAATCTCCTCTCCCTTCCCCCAGGGAGGCCGCCTGGCACTCGGGCCACGCGCTGCCCTTTACGCACGTGGCCGCTGACCGGCGTCAGGATGCGCAGCCCGCTCCTGCTGTGCCAACGAGCCACGCGCAAACCCCTGTTGGGTCCGCAAGAGCCGATGAAACCCCCGGTGCGCGAGTCTTTAACCTCGGCGGGCGCAGCGCGCTTAATTAGGGTGGGCGGCCCAGGTGGCTTTTAAAAAGGGGGGGGGGGAAGTCAACATTTATCAAATGCTCAATCATAAAGGGCATTATTTTTATTCATTTGCTTACTAAACCCTGTAGGGGCTGATTCCCTACTCAGTGCTTGACCATGGAAGGGCCGTTGCAGGTGGGGGGTGGGAGGAGAGGCTCCTCAAGCCCCAGCATTGGAGGGGCTTTGTAGTGATACTGGCGGGAGGAGGAGGAGCCGAGGGGGTGCTATTAACCTGGGGGAGGGGGCTCCTCCCAGCCCCTTTGAAGTGTGGCTTGCGGCAGGGAGGTCCCTGGCTGAGCGATTCCTTCTGGCTCCTGCTGCCAGGAGCCCTGGTGCCCCGCCAAGAATGTTGGCAGCAGCCAGAGGACTATTCCCGCTGTGTCGGGATCCCTACTCAAAGGCCCCCTCCTCAATTCAGCATTTCTTGCTTGAGACATTAGGGTGTGCCTGGGCACACCCCTTTTGCACATCCCTATGGTTCTTAAACAAGGGCAATAACTCTTGACGAAACTAGAGAGAAAAGTTGGCACGCTTGTAACAGGTGTCAAGGCATGCAAACTGCTTATTAAGTAATTCAAAGTTTGATTATATCTTTAGTTATGAGTTGCTTATGTTGTTAATGAATTTTCAAGCACCCTTGAATTTGGTTTTGCTTATTAGAGGAATTTCCTTCCTCTCCATGGGAATAACAAAAAAGCACTTTGAGGTTGCAATCCTATGCCCATTTACCTGAGAGAAAACCTCATTGAACTCAGTAGGACTTACTTCTAAGGAGACATCTATAGGATTGTGGTGAAGAAGTCTCTTTCTGCTATCATTTCAGCACAACATTAAGAGTTAACTGTTTTCTCCAGGCATTTTAACTGGTTTGGTTCCGTTTCCTCTGCTGTTTTTGATTTGTTTTGTACTGATACTGGTTTATTGTATTAAAATTGTGGCATATTTTGGTTTTTATGCATCTTGTATGCAGCCCTGACAAGGGGCCATAGCTCAGTGTAACAGAGCACATCCTTTGCACTCAGAAGGCCCCAGGTTCAATACCTGGCAACTCCAGGTAGGGACTAGCTAGGAAGGGTTGCTGCCAGCCAGTGTCAACAATACTGGGTTAGATGGATCAACATCTGGCTCAGTATAAGGTAGTTTTCCACGTTCCTACAATGTTGAATAAAGTTCAGGGGAAGAGCTGTTTCTCAGTACTAGAGCAAATGCTTTACATTGAAAAGCTCCCAGCTTCCATCTGCGGCCCCTCCAGGTAGGGTTGCAAAGCCCCCCACCTAGAACCCTGGAGAACTGCTGCCAGTCAAGGTAGCCCAGTAGCCTTCACCTTTCCAGAGCCAAACATGCAATTCGGGATCCACCCTTATTTTTTTTTTACCATATAATTTGAGGCCGTAGTCCTGTTGGGACCCACTTTACCTCAGGCTGCGACTCAGTAGTGGGCCGAAACCCACAGGTTTGGACCAGCAGTCTAGCTCTGTATAGCGTGTTACTCTTTTGAATATTTTCGCCATCCCACTCCCACACAGAGAAGTCGAAGAGGCCAAAGGGCCACAGCAGAAGTGGCACACGTCAGAGGTATCCAGGGAGGCGCATTGTGTGGAGGTGTTTCTATGCAAATGCTAGAAGCCTCCAAGCCAAAACAGGAGAGTTGGAATCATCTAATAGTTAGAAGGGACCTCTAAGGCCATCAAGTCCAACCCAACCCTCTGCTGTGTGCAGGAATCCACCTTAAAGCATACCTGAAAGATGGCTGTCCAGCTGCCTCTTGAATACCTCTACTGCTTGGTCTTAAAGGAGAACCTAGATCTAGTGGGCATTACAGAAACCTGGTGGAATGGAGAGAACATAATGGTCATCTCTGGCTATAAGCTACAGGAAGGACAGAAGAGATCATACCCTGTACGTCAAAGGGATTGTTAGCGCAATACGACAATGGAACCCATGACCTAGGGAGGTGGTGGGCTCTCCCACATTAGAGGCCTTCAAGATGCAGCTGGACAACCATCTGTCAGGGATGCTTTAAGGTGGATCCCTGCATTGAGCAGGGGGTTGGACTCGATGGCCTTAGATGCCCCTTCCAACTCTACTATTTATGATTCTATAATACCAAGCAAACTAGAAGAACTAAAAGAGGCAGACTCCCATGGAAAACAAAAAACAAAAAGTCCTTCACACAGGGCAGGGTTCACCTCCATAAAATGCATTGATAGCCACCACCAATTTGGATGGCTTTAAAAGGAGGTTGGATAAATTCCTGGAGAAGGCTATCAAGGGCTACTAGTCCTGATGGCTAAGTGCAAACTCCAGTATCAGGCAGTAAGCCTATGTACACCAGTTGCTGGGGAACATGGGCAGGAGGTTGCTGTTGCACTCCTGTCCTGCTTGCACGCTTCCTATTAGGACAGCTGCCTGGCCACTGTGTGAACAGAGTGCTGGACTAGATGGACCCTCGGTCTGATCCAGCCTCAGGCCTCTTATGTTCTAAGTGGTGTCTGTTCAATGCTACAAATCAGTCAACTTTTTATGCTAAAAACCCAAAGTAAGTTTCAAGTCAAGCAAAGAAAAGAAGGGGGAGAAATTTTAAAAAACCACATTTTTATATAGAAATAAATCCATTTATTTTTATAACATTTTTCTTCCAAATGAATACAGTACTTGTAGATGTCAAATTTTGAGAGCAGAAGAAGAACTGGCACTATATTGCTGAGGATTGCACAGCAGGGCAGAAAAGTTAAAAACACCTTTATAAATTTTGGACAGATAAAATTCAGTAATATTTTTCACACTAAAATATGGAAGCTATAGTCAACACGTGACATTTGTTTTAAGACGTGTTGTTCAAAATCTGTAAAAATTATTCATTTTCTATAAATTTTGGTCAACATGCTTCATTATAACCTGTTAAAAGTTTTACAACATTGTGCAGATAATTTTGCCCAACCGTCAAGCAGATGTAATACATCAACAGCAGCAAAAGCAAGCTAACACTGCACAATCATGAGTGGGACTGATTTTAAAAATACATTTTTTCCACAAACATCACACAGAACCCTGTTCTTCATATATGTCTCTCAAAGATTTTTTTTCCACTTAAGGCTACATGAGAAGACATGTTATAACATGATTTTATGATTAAAACTATTCCTGTTTCAAAATGTCATCTTTGTTAGTATACGCAGCAGGGCACTGTGCCACAGAGTCAAAAGAAGAGTGCAAATGAGCAGAGTTGACTTTGCTTTCATAGATGGCCAATCCCAGTTCTACGAAATCTTGGAACAGCACCAGGGCAGAGAGAAAGAAAGAGAGAGTTCCCAAGTGTCATACTGATTTTGGTTTCAGCCTAGGACTTATTATACTGGAAAAACAAAGTCCTTGATGGTTGGTCACTAAAAGCAGTCACTCCAAGTTCGCTTCTGCATGAAAAGCGCAGGCACAGTGAAGTAACACATCTTGAGAATGATCCGCGCAACCCCATATAAAACGATCCGTCGTCAGTCATTCATAACCTGCAATAACTGTAGCATCGGTATATGTGTCTGCTTCAGGTAGTTTGGTCAAGGAATTCCTCTAGAGTTCTTTTGATGTGTGGGGGCTGGGATGCAGCTTGGATCAACAGATTCTGACCCATTTGTGCAAAAAGTGCTTTTGACAATTTAGCGGTGGCTGTCCGAATATTTCCACCAGCTCCAGGCAAGGAGCCACTGTTCGTCATGTGACCCAACAGGTGCCACAAAACAACAAGGACTTTCTGTTCCACAGCATGAGGCTTCCGCGGATACAAGTCAGCAATGAGCTCTGGATTCAGGAAAAGAACCAAAGGGAGAAAGTTAACTAGTTATAATACAAACCGTCTGCCTTCCCAGCAGATGTCACATCATGCTGAAGTTGAGCATAAATGCACTGCTAAAACGGTCTTCCTGCACTGACAGAGGTGCTCTTGGTGGCCACCATGTCATAACAAATCCACATCGTGGGTCACACAAAGCTAGAGCAACGTCTAGAAATATTGTAAACACTGGGGGATACTTAGCTTAGTAGTAAAACTTACAGAGCTATTCTGCTTTTAGTTGTTTTAAGTGGATGGAACGTTAGTGAACAAATTAACACTGGCCTTTAAATTTGCTGTTACCTGCCCTGAGCTTCAGGATGGTAAAGGGCCTTCCACTCTTCATAATGTTATCAAGCCTGCCTCATAGAACCCCTGAACAGGAAAAAGTTTGAAGACAGCAACACCACAGATTCATACTGAATGGGCCAGGCCTGGGTAGGAAGCTTCCTTGATAAGACATGGGAGCAAAAGCCAAAGTGCTAAAAGCCTTACCGGCAAGCTTCTCGGTGATGTCTTGTTTGGCTTTCCCATTCAGAAACTGTGCTTTCGTGCAGAATGGCTGGAGGAGCAGATAATTGTCTAGATGCAGAGGAAGAAGAGAAAGAGGCACATTAAATAAGCTGAATGGGACTCCCAGTATTTGCTGCAGGAGGCTGCGCCCCAACATCTACAAACACTTAGATACAGAAAGGTGTACATGGGGGCTCTAGCGTGGGTTTTGGAATTCCACAGCTCTAGATGAAAGCACCAGAACAAGGCCTCTAAAATCAAAGGGGCTCAATGATAAACTCCCCCCATTTACTGATCCACAATATATCCAACGTGTTTTCACCCATGTTGGGTAACTTCAGAATTAAAAACAAAAACAAAGCAGAGCCCTCTTCAGTTTGGAAACATTCCTGCACCACACATGCACACAGCATTCACGTGCCAACATTTGTACCATTAATAGAGGCATATTTGAGGAATAGAAAAGGAAACAAAAGTTCGTGAGTGCTCAGAGCCTGACTGACAATTCCTTGTAGAACATGAATTGCTAAAGCTCAACTAGCAGCTGAAAAAGAGCCTCTGTTACCTAAGTGTTGACAAAGAGCTTGGATGACGTTGGTGGCAGCGGCATAGATGCCTGGATTCTTGGAGTTCAGGTTATTGTCCACCAAGGCAGGAATCAGCATATTGATAACAGGGGAAAGCTTCTCTTTCAGCAGAGGGATCAACCGGTGCATGGTCTCCAGGGCAACCTGGTTGACTTTGCTGTTGGAGTCATGTAAGCGAGACTTGAAGGCATCAAAGATCTAGACAAATGCACATGACCACAACAGTCATAAGAACATAAGAAGAAGCATGCTGGATCAGACCGAGGGTCCATCTAGTCCAGCACTCTGTTCACACAGTGGCCAACCAGCTGACGACCAGGGACCCACATGAAGGACACAGTGCAATAGCACCCTCCCATCCATGATCCCCAGCAACTGGTGTATATGGTCTTACTGCCTCAGATACTGGAGGTAGCACATTGCCATCAGGATAGTAGCCCTTGATAGCTTTCTCCTCTAGGAATTTATCCAACTCCCTTTTAAAGCCATCCAAATTGGTGGCCATCGCTACATCTTGTGGTAGCGAATTCCACAGTTTAACTATGCACTGTATGAAGAAGTCATTCCTTTTATCTGTCCTGAATCCCACACCAATCGGCTTCATGGGATGACCCTGTTGGGTTCTAGTATTATGGGAGAGGGAGTAAAATGTCTCCCTATCCACATTCTCCAGACTATGCACAATTTTATTTATTTATTTATTATTATTTATTTATTGCATTTTTATACCGCCCTATAGCCGAAGCTCTCTGGGCGGTTCACAAAAAATCATTTTAAAAATATAAAACAAGCCACAATCCAAAATTTTGTACATCTCTATCAGGTCTCCCGAGCCTCCTTTTTTCCAAGCTAAACAGTTCCAGCTGTAGTGACCTTCCCTCATAGGGGAGATGCTCCAGTAGTCCCTTGATCATTTTAATTACCCTTTTCTGCACTTTTTCCAGCTCTGCAATATCTTTTTTTAAGTGTGGTGACCAGAACTGTGTTACATTGGCCCCATCCTCCAGTCCTCTGGTACAGAGGCTGAGCTTAGGGACATGTTGCATATTTTGGTTAGAAGATCAGAAATTTCATATTTGAGTTCTCTGAGAATTCAAGGATGGATACCATCTGGGCTTGATGATTTATTTGCTTTTAATTTGTCAATAAGGTTGAGAACTTCATCTTTTGTCACTACTGTTTGCCTCAGGTCCTTAGACTCCCTTCCTGAAAACATCAGTTCAGGTACAGGTATCTCTCCTGTATCTTTTGCAGTGAACACCGATGCGAAGAATTCATTCAGCTTCTCTGCAATCTCCCTGTCCTCCTGTAGTCCTTCCTTAACTCCGCTGTCATCCAGCGGTCCAACTGCTTCCCTAGCTGCATTCCTGCTTCTGATATATTTAAAGAATTATTTATTGTTGGCCTTGATATTGTTAGCAACATGCTCTTCAAAGTGTGGAGGGGTTTTTTGCATCTCTTATTGTCTGCTTGCATCACCTTTGTGAAAAGCTCGTGCTCCCTTTCATTTTCCTCACTTGGGTCGGAAGTCTGTTTCCTCACACAAATGCATTTTGACTCCCCACATGTCTATCTAAATGCAGCACATTATGAGGGAAGAGCTCCAGCTTGGTGAGGTCAAAACTGAAGTCTGTGCTCTACCAGGAACTCTGTGTGGCCCTGGGCAAGTTCACCCTCTACTTCCCATTCTTAAAACGGCAGACTTAGTAGTCTACCTCCAACAATTGTTCAGAAGGCAAAACACAATAAGCATACAAGTTAAGAGCATGCATGGTTTTAAGCCTCAGTAACAGATATGCCTCCTATATACTATAAAATATAGCAAACAACTATAGTAAACAAACAGCAACTATAATTATGAATGAGGAGGAAGATGACCTTGCTTAATTTGAGTTGTTTCATTTTGTTCCGAGGTAGATTATTACTGGCTATTTTCCAGGCAGGGAACTGAGACTGAACCATTTTACAGACAGGGAATTTGTCCAAGGCTCTCCAGCAAGTCCATGGACCAAGGAGAAGAACAGAAACCAAGGTACAGTTCATGCGTAGCTAAATCAGTCTAGAGCCCAATTCCTGGGCCAAATGCCAGAGTGCAAAGGAGCTGTAAACCCTGAGGCCAGGAAGGAAAGAAGGCAGGGCATGTCAAGTTCCACATATTAATCTAGAGCATTCAGATCCTTAAGGGGTTGTGAGAGGGGGCTTATCTTGCCCACGCAGGAAGGAGGAATTGGGAGAGAAGAGCAAAAGAAGGATCAATCCTTATGCTTCTTTCACAGGGGCCATTTCATATGTTTCAGCAACCATCCTGAGGCCACCAAGAAACACATCCACTGCCAGTGTGGTGTAACGGCTAAAGTGTTGGAGTCGGGAGATCCGGAGTCTAGTCCCCTCGGCCATGGAAGCCCACTGGGTGACTTTGGGTCAGTCACAGATGCTCAGCCCAACCGAACCCACAGGGTTGATGTTGTGAGAATAAAATGGAGAGGATTATGTATGCTGCCTTGGGTTCCTTGGAGGAAAAAAGGCGGGATAGAAATGCAATAAATAAATAAATAAATAACTGTGATGACGGTTCGGGGCAAAAAATATATATATCCAGGTCATGTTTGTTCTTTAGGGGCATCGTTCTTTCTTTGGCCGTGAAAGGACCCAGGACCATCCAGTCAAGTTCCTTCTTTGGAGAACAGGAATGCCTCTGCATTCTTATGTAAGGGTCATCACTAGAAGAGCACACACTCTGTATGCAAAAGATCCAAAGTTCAATCCCAGCCATTTCCAGTTTAAACAAGCTCAGGAAGCAGGACTGGGAAAGACCTCTTTGCCCAAAACCTTGGAGAGCTACTGCCAATCAGGATACACAATCCTGGCTTAGAGGGCCTGACAGCAGGGCCGGATTAAGGTCAGCTGATGACCTCAGCACAGCCCAATCATGGTGCCCCCTTGGCCCCCCTTCCGTTGCTTAGCCCAGCAAGACATGAAGACTCAATAAGTGCTGCAGGTGAAATAAGACATTAAAAAAATGCAGGTTGCTTACCTGTAACTGTAGTTCTTCGAGTGGTCATCTGTGCAGTCACACATATGGGCTCGCGCCGACGCCGAGCCTACTTCCGGGAAACTTCAATAGCTAGATAGAGTTTTGGCGGGAACCCCTCCCCCCACCATCCTATCGCGCATGCTCAGGGTTCCCGCTCTAACTTACCTCAGTTCTCTGAGACCGCTTGGCCTCGCAACTAAGGCATTAAGTATACCAATGTACAAAACGAGCATGGCGACACAACTTGACGTCACAACAGCGATGCCAAGAGGGGATGGTGGGTGGGTTGTGTGACTGCACAGATGACCACTCGAAGAACTACAGTTACAGGTAAGCAACCTGCATTTCTTCTTCGTGGTCTCTGTGCATCACACATATGGGCGAATAACAAGCAAGACTTACCGGAGGTGGGTAGGCACGCTGTTTGGTCATTGACAAATCGAGGAGAGGACTGCTCTTCCAAAAGAAGCGTCCCGTCTAGCTCTCACATCTAGGCGATAATGCTTTACAAACGTGGAAGCATTAGTCCAGGTGGCTGCTTTACAGAGATCAGTCAGCGAAGCTCCATGCAGCAAGGCCGAAGATGTTGCCTGAGCCCTAACGGAATGCGCTGTCAAACGAAACGGTGGTTCTTGCTTTGCTATCTGGTAGGCCAGTGCAATGGTGTCTACAACCCACTTGGATATGCGCTGCGGAGAAACCTGCAGCCCTTTAGACACTCCTCCATAACAAATAAACAACTTGCGAGATTTTCTAAAATCCTCTGTCCTGGACTTATAGAAAGCTAGCGATCTCCTGACATCTAACGTATGTAACGTTGAAGATAAAGGGTCTGACGAGGGCTTGAAGAATGTTGGTAAAACGATATCCTGCCCCACGTGGAATACTGAGGAAACTTTAGGAACAAACATAGGGTCTGGCCTCAGCACCACCTTATCCCGAAAAAACTGCAAGTAGGGAGGGTCTATAAGTAGCGCTGCCAACTCCGAAACACGTCTAGCGGACGTGATAGCAACCAGAAATACAGTTTTAAGTGTTAACAATCGAATATCTGTCGTGGCTAACGGCTCAAAGGGTTTTGACGTGAGGGCTGTGAGAACTAATGATAGACTCCACTGTGGGACTACCGGGCGGACAGTGGGAAACAAATTATTTAAGCCTTTCAAAAACGCCCGTGCCATGGGATGTGTAAATACTGAAAATCCGCCCACTAACCCATGGTTGGCCGCAATGGCGGATAGGTACACCCGAATGGATGCCGGCTTTAGCCCTTTCGAGTGCAACGAATAAAGGAAAGAAACGATGTTGGGTAAGCCCGCTGTCAAAGGGTCAAAGTCATTGAGCCGCGCATAATCCTGGAAGCGCTTCCATTTGCTATTGTATGATAGCCTAGTGGATGGCTTACGTGCTGCCTCTAAAATAACTTTTACTCCTTCTGATAAGGTAAGGTCTTTCCAAGACGCCGGATTCTCCACGCTGTTAGGTGTAGAGCGCGTATATCGGGATGCAGGATTTTCCCGTTCTCCCGTGACAGGAGGTCGGGAAGATGCGGTAGGTGCCAAACCTCTGATCTCGCCAGTCTGAGTAGCGACGTGAACCAAGGCTGCCTTGGCCACCACGGGGCTATCATTATAGCGTTTGAATCGCTGCGTTTGATGTTGGCTACCGTCCAGGCCAGTAGTGGAAACGGTGGGAATATATAAAGGAGACCTCTCGACCAGTCCCATTGGCTGGCATCCCCCAACGACGCCTCCCCTATGCCTGCTCTGGAGCAGTACGCTGGACACACTGCGTTGGTAGCCGTGGCAAAAAGATCGACGTCGGGGTATCCCCAACGAGCAAGTAGGCGACCCAGGACACGAGGGGAGAGCTCCCATTCGTGGGTGTTGTTGAAAGACCTGCTGAGCTCGTCCGCTATGGTATTCTCGGTTCCTGCAATGTGCAGCGCAGATAGGATCATGTTGTGGGAAATGGCCCAGTGCAGAATGTCCATGACAAGATGAAGGAGGTGATGCGATCGCGTCCCTCCCTCCTTGTTCAGATACCACACGACCGTGGTATTGTCCGTTACGATTTGGACATGGTGCCCTTTTAGTTGAGGAGAGAAAGCGTGTAGAGCCTTTTTCACTGCCAGAAGTTCCAATATGTTTATATGTAGGCGAGCTTCTGAAGGTGACCATCTTCCTTGTGCTACTAGATTGTCGTGGTGAGCACCCCACCCTGCTAGCGATGCATCGGTTGTAACTATGCGAGACGGCCTTCGAGCTACAAATGGCATGCCCCGAGAAAGATTGTGCCCGTCCGTCCACCAGCGGAGCGAACTCTTTACGGTCAGCGGAATGGTAAGTATCAACTTGTGTGGGTTTTGCAGAGAGGAGTAATGCCTGAGCAAGAACTGTTGGAGAGGCCGCATGCGAAGTCGTGCCCAATTTACGACAAACACGCTGGCCGCCATTAACCCCAACAGCCTTAAAATCTGGAAAGCCGAAATCCGGTGCCGGGATCTCAGCCTTGTTGCCAGCTGTCGTAGGACTGTAGCTCTGTCTACCGGAAGAAACGCTTTCCCCATCGTAGAATCTAGGATAACTCCTATGAATTGTATTCGATGCGATGGCTGAGTGATGGACTTTTTGTAATTTATTTGCAGACCCAGAGACGAGAGAAGAGTGACAACCTTGTGGACATCGGCCAGCGCCTGGGTTCTGGTGGTGGAGACGATTAGCCAATCGTCCAGGTACGGGTATACATCGATGTTGTTTGACCGAAGGTGTGCGCACACTGCCGACATGCACTTGGTGAACACCCTTGGCGCTGACTTTAGGCCGAAAGGAAGGACTGAGAACTGGTACGCCTGGCTTCCTATGACAAACCTCAGGTAGTGCCGGTGTGAAGGATGAATAGCGATGTGAAAATAAGCATCCTTCAAGTCTATTAGAGTGAACCAGTTGCCGTTTCTTAGCATGGGAAGAACTGATGCGAGGGTAATCATTCGAAACTTCCTGGGTTGTATAAACTTGTTCAAAGCTCTGAGATCCATAATGGGACGAAGTCCCCCGTCCCTTTTTGGTATCGTAAAATACCGGGAGTAAAACCCGGCACGCAGATGGCATGTCTTCACCTTCGTGACAGCTCCCTTGCGAAGCAGATTGGCGGATTCCTGCGCGAGAGCTAATGATGGTGGCGTGGACTTTATGATACCAAGCGGAGGAGGGACTACGAATTCCATTCTGTAACCCTCTGCAATGATGTTCAACACCCAAGCATCTGTTGTTATTGACGCCCAAGTGTGCAGAAAAGGTTGGAGCCTGTTTGCTGGGTCGTCTAGCATGGACGGCGTCAAGTCAAAGACGACGCTTGTGCGGTGGTGGCTGTTTATTGCGTTGTTGGAACCGGTTCGACGATTTTCGTTGCTGATACGACTGGGCCGAGGCAGATTGATAGCGCTGGCCTCTATCTTGTTGTTGCTGCGGCTTGTATGGAACTGGTCTGTACCATTTACGTTGCCTATATGGCTGCTGGGTTGGTTGGAATCCCATTTTCTTAGCCGTCATCCTGGCTTTGTGCAGGGTATCCATTGCAGCGTCCGTTTCTGAATTGAAAAGACCTTCTCCATCAAATGGAAGGTCTTCAATACGATTTTTCGTTTCTTGTGGCAGCGCTGCAGAGCGCAGCCACGCGTGACGGCGTAATGCCACCGCTCCGACCATTGCCTTGGAGACGCAGTCCGTTAGATGGCGTGCTGTTGTTAACTCCTGCTTCGATAATCTGACGGCTTCTGATTGAAAAACGCGAGCAAGTTCCCGTTGATCATCGGGGAGATAGTCGGTTAGCGATGAAATTTTCTCCCAAAGAAACAGCTGGTAGCGCGCCATCAAAGCCATATAATTGGTGACTTTTATGCCCAATGATGTAGACGCGTAAATGCGTCGCCCATAAGAGTCTAATTTCCGACCCTCCTTGTCCGTGGGGGCGGAATGCGTTCTGCCAGATCTGCTCTGCGCCGCCTCGACCACAACCGAGTTCGGCTTGGGATGCTGGAATAAAAAAGGTGCCTGCGCTTGCTTTACTTTATAGATTGCATCCAATCTTTTTGAAGTCGGGCCAACAGTGGCAGGGTGTTCCCAAGACTGCTTTAATGTCTTTAAAAGGGCTTTCACTATAGGCAAGGTTAATTGAGGGGACGGTTCAGCATACATGACATCGTAAATGCCATCGTCCGAGTCGTCAATAGGTTGCTGACAGTCAATATTGAGGGACTGAGCAAGCCTTTGCATTTGCTCCGAAAAACTGCCCATTTCCATCGTCGGTGACGCTCTGTCCTCTGTACCGACCGTGTCTAACGGAGACGGTTCTGAGGGGCGTGGCGATGGTTCCGAGGAGGAATCAGAAACATAGTCTTCAAAGGACTGCGACGGCTCTCGGTGTCGAACAGCAGGCGGAGCTCGATCCCAAGCCGGAGGCGCCACCGCTGTCGAGTGTTCTCGCCGTCGAAGGTTTTGCTGGATCAGCGAAGTCGTTCTACGCGGAGGGACTGGTGGAGGAGAGTGTACTTCTTGGAGCCCCCGAGGGGATTGCCCCTGTCGAAGCCGCCTTCCAGTGTACGGGTCATATCGGTATCGACCGTGCTCCGATGGACGAGAGCGGTCAGAGCAAACGTCCCAGTCGCGGGATCTTGATCGGGACCGAGACATCGACGTCGAGGACCGGCGTCGAGACCGTTGAGATTGACGGCGATGACTTTCCCGTTGTGTCGGTTGCGGTGGTTCCGGCGGTACCGAGCGCTCGGTATCGGACGCAATAAGAATAGGTCCTGGAGACGGTAGCGAAAGCGCCGGCGATAAGGGCGCTGGTTGATGGTGCGGCGGCATCCCCGGGGTTGGAGGCGTGCGTAGCAACGACGACACCGACGGGGTACGTCTTTTCGACGTCGATGCAGTCGGAGAGGGTTCTGCTCGTTGAGACGACTGCGAGGCTGACCCTATAGATAGCGTACGGTGCTTCGATGTCGAAGACTGTGTCGGCACCGAAGCTGATTTATGTACCATCGCCACCACTTTCACTGTCGAGGGCGGTACCGATGCGGGGCGCGACACCGACTTTTTCACGGCCGACGGTTTCGAAGACGGTCGCGTCTTCGTTGTCGACGGGAGCGTTTTTGAAGATTTCGACTTTTTCGTCTTTTTAGCCGGAGGAGGAGACGAGGAGGGTGAAAAACCTGATAATGATGCCGGCGCCTCTGCCCGAGTCTGGGGGGAAGCCGGAGATGCTGGGATCGAGAGGTTTCGGCTCTCCCCAGAATTCGCTCCCTGCATTGCTGGTGGTCGGGGCTGATCCACAGCGGAAAGAGCCTTAGACCACAAAAGGCTGCGGAGTCGGTCAGCTCTGTTTCTTCTAGTTTGCCTGGAAAAGCGCATACAGTGCGCACAGGAATCAACGATATGGGTCTCACCCAGGCAAAACAGGCAGAGCGCGTGGCCGTCGGTGAGGCCGATTTTTGCCCTACACCGGGAGCACCGCTTGAATAGTGCGGTTTTCGCCATAAGATGGCGAAACTGCGTTGGCAGATCAGCTAATCTCCAACGAGAGATATAATTAAGTACTTTATAAAACTGTAGTAAAAAGATTTTTTTTTTTTTTTTTTTTTTTAAACTAGACCTAACTAATTACGAACAAACAAACAACTACTCTATCTAACTATATTAACTCTATTAAACTATTCTTCTTTCACAGGTTCTACAAACCAGACGAAGTCTCCCGCGAGGCTTACAGCGAAGCGGTCGAAGAAGAACTGAGGTAAGTTAGAGCGGGAACCCTGAGCATGCGCGATAGGATGGTGGGGGGAGGGGTTCCCGCCAAAACTCTATCTAGCTATTGAAGTTTCCCGGAAGTAGGCTCGGCGTCGGCGCGAGCCCATATGTGTGATGCACAGAGACCACGAAGAAGAACTCAGTTTTCTTCAAGGCCCTCATCCCCCACGCCAGAACACATGCAATGATATTAAACATAAACTGTTTTTTTAAAAAATTATATTTATATATTCCTTAAAATTAGATGGCTGCAGCTATGGGATCAGTACTCTGTGGTGCCCCCCTTCCCTTCCCTTGGTGCCCTAAGCACGGGCTGATATAGCTTCATGGTTCATCCAGGGCTGCCTGACTCCATGTCTGTCCATCCCACTCTCAATATATTAGCTGTGGTTCTATCTACTGGGTCACACTAACTCTTCTTTGTTCATAGTTATCTTCCACTTTCTCGCAAAGCCATCATACTTTCTGGTTGAGGTCCCATGGCTTCTGACCCATGTGATTCCTTTTCAGTTCTTATTAGAATGGGGGGGGGGGAGGGAGAGGAGTTCTGTACAATGTTACCTTCACAATGTTTGCAACAACAAGGTCTTGGTTGCTCTCTGTGTCTGCCAACAGTTGTTTAATTCCATTAATACGATCCCGGAAATCTTTTGCATTCAGCAAAGTTGTTATGACCTTCACATATTCTGCACTTTCCAAGGCGTTGCGAGGAATTAATTTCCTGGACATTTCACGTACTTCTCTAACCTCTCTGTAGAGAAAAGGAATGTTAGGGTATTATTATTTAAAATATTTCTAGACCGCCTTTCAGGGCAGAAGCCCTCCCTCCCAAGGTGGCTTACAACATTAAAACTCATATAAGAGCCTTTGGCTATTGGGCATGGAAATGCAATAAATAAATACATCATTTAAAGAGGCAGCAAACATTCATAAAGCAATACTAAACACATTACCAAAACCCTAACTGCAGCTACAAAACAGAACAGTCCAGTAAACTTAGTCAGGGGAAAGGCCAGAAAAAACAAGTAAGTCTCCAGGCCCTTCCTAAAAGCTTGTAATGTTGGGGCATTTTGGACCCCAATGGAAACTCATTCCCAAGGTGTGGGCCACTGCAGAAAAGACCCTCTCTCATATACTTGCCCAGCTAACTGCCCTCAAAGACCATTTCTGCTGATTCTAAAGTGTGAGCCGATTGATATGGGTGAAGACGGTACTTCAAGTAATTTGGTTCCAAACCTTTTAAGGCTTTAAAGATCAAAACCAGCACTTTAAATTGGGCTTTAAAACATAATGGTAACCAAAGCAGCTGGTGCAGTATAGACATTACGATCTGACCACCTCACCCACAACACGCAGGCAGCTGCATTCTGCACCACTTGGAAGTTTCCAGACTGTCTTCAAAGGTAGCCACATGTACAGCAGACTACAGTAGTGCAGCCTGGAAGTCACTAGTGCATGCATAATCAAGGCAGGGTCCGTCCTCTCCAGACAGGGCCACAGCTAACGCACCAGCCTAGGCTGATAAAAAAACACTCTTCGACACTGCAGCCATCCGAGCCTCCTCAGCGCAGAGTCCAGGAGGACTCCCAGACTACACATTTGGTCTTTAATGGGGAGCGTAACCCCACCTAAGAGTAGTTATAAACCTCCATCCACAGTAGTTGGTTTCCCAGTTCACAATACCCCCATCTTGTCTGGATTAAATCTAAGCTTGCTCATCTTCACCCACCCCAAAATAACCTCCTGACACTGTTTCAGGAGTTCCACAGGCCTCCCTGGGATGTATAGATGGAAACGAGAGGTAGAGCTAGGTACCATCTACATAATGATAACGCTTCAGGCCAAAGCTCCGGATGACTTCCCCCAGCGGTTTTATGTAGATGTTAAAAACATGGGGGACAAGATAGAACCTTGCGGCACCCCACAGGCTAACGGACACGGGGTGGAACAGAAGTCCTCTAGCAGGAGGGCATAACGGTACCTGTCACTCGCATTGAGCGCTTCTCGCGATAAGGAGGCTGATCTTGAGTTGTCCATGTTGCTAGTGTGAGAAGAACGCCTTCCTTTGGCCGAGGGGGTGACTATTGGCATCTCTCCCAGCCCCTGAATGTACATCACAAGAACAGGAAAAAGTTTATTCATATCCTTATTCTCTTTAGATTGCATCATTCATTCATGTGGATGTAGAAAAAAATAATCATAATTATAGCAGATTGATCCCTGTCCTCAAAGGGTAAAAAACATGCAAAACATCTGGAGAAAATAAATGAAAGGAAAAAGGGGAAGGTATGTGCAGAAGGTTCTGTTCCAGAGACAATTTAGAGTGCAACTGATAAAAAATAGATATTGTTGGGAAATCCCATCACTTGGAATTTAAAACGGAAGAGGAAGTATTTAAACCCTCTACCCTCTGGGGGAAGAGAGTTCTAAGATATTGACTGCAGAGTTCTAAGACCTAACATCCATTTCTAAGTCAAATTCAAGGACCAGCTTCCATTATCCTGCAACACTGACAGTCATGTAAAAAAAGCAGCAGCAAACAAGAGAAGTGTTTGTCCCAGACAAGAACTTCTCTGATAATTGGCATCCCCATATCTACACAAGGTAGGGCTTTTGAAAAGCTGAACAAGGAAGATGCCAGCGTAGGAAAGCTATCCCATTGACCATGCTAATTTGAAGAAAGGTTGCAGGAAGAATACCTAACGGCCTGTTCAGGGTATTTTCAGATACCTGAAGGTGATCAAACAGCCATTAACAAGGGAGGACGGAAAGGTTGATAATGGTTAATGGTTGGGATTTTGTTATCTAGGTAACAACCAGGCCAGTGTATAATAGTGTGAATAAAACTATCTACACAAACATATTGATACAAAATAATAAAAATAAGTAACCATAAATGCAGGTTGCTTACCTGTAACCGTAGTTCTTCGAGTGGTCATCTGTGCATTCACACATATGGGCTCGTGCCGGCGCTGAGCCTGTTTCGGGACTTCTATAGCTAGCTTAGATCTTTTTGGCGGGAACCCCTCCCCCCACCGTCCTATCGCGCATGCTCCGGGTTCCCGCTCACCTCAGTTCCTTGAGACCGCAGGGCCTCGCGACTAAGATGATTATGTTGTATGTCTCTAAAGCTTAATAGGAGCACAGCGAATAGTACCAATTGACAAGCAAAGCGAAGAGGGGACGGTGAGTGGGTTGTGTGAATGCACAGATGACCACTCGAAGAACTACGGTTACAGGTAAGCAACCTGCATTTCTTCTTCGTGGTCTCTGTGCATCACACATATGGGCGATTAACAAGCCACTTACCGGAGGAGGGTTGGCTCGCTGTCCCTTCTATTGGAGCACTGAGGAGAGTATTGCTCTTCCGAAGGAGCAGTCTTGTCTAGCTCTGACGTCCAGCTTGTAATGTTTCACAAAGGTAGAGATCTTGGACCAAGTAGCCGCTCTACAAAGGTCGGGGATTGGAACTCCACCGGCTAGGGCAGTAGAAGTTGCTTGGCCTCTTGTGGAGTGAGCTTTCAAGAGTATAGGGATGTCCTTGCCCGCCAGCTGGTAGGCTAAGGAGATAGTCTGAGTGATCCATTTGGATAATCGCTGGGGAGAAACAGGTAGCCCTTTAGTCTTTCCTCCATAACATATGAACAAGTTGCGAGACTTACGGTACTTCTCGGACCGTGACTTGTAGAAGGCTAAGGCCCGGCGTACATCTAGAGAATGCAACTTAGCTGATAACGGATCAGAGGACGCTTGAAAGAAGGAAGGCAACACAATGTCTTGGTTGATGTGGAAGGTGGACACAACTTTGGGAACGAACGAGGGTCCAGGCCGTAGGACCAATCGATCCCTGAAAAACTGGGTATATGGTCTATGAGCAGAGCACAGAGCTCAGATGCTCGTCTAGCAGATGTGATGGCCACAAGAAACGCCGTCTTGAGTGTGAGAAGTCGCACGTTAACCGTGGCCAGAGGTTCGAAGGGCTTCGCAGTCAACGCAGCCAGGACTACTGATAAGCTCCATTGAGGGACGGGAGGGTGGGAAGGTGGGGAAATGTTGCGTAGTCCTTTTAGAAAACTTTTGGACAGAGAGTGTGACATGACAGAGAATCCATCGATGAAGTCGTGGTTGACTGAGAGAGCTGACAGGTAGACTTTAATGGAGGATGCTTTTAGCCCTGTGGCATGAAGAGAGTAGAGGAACTTCATTATACTAGACAGATTGGATGAGTGAGGATCAAATCCCTCCATGTGCGCAAAATGCAGGAATTTGTTCCACTTCCTAGCATAAGAGGCTCTCGTAGACGGCTTACGGGCTGCTTCCAGAATGGTTCTAACTTCTGGCGGGAGAACTCCATGCGGTGAGCTTGAGAGAGTCGAGGTTCGAATGAAACAGTTGCGGTCGGTCTTTGCCAAGAGATCTGGATGGGCCAGCAAGCGCCATGTCAAACCTCTCGAGAGTCGGAGGAGCGGGGTAAACCATGCCTGCCTCAGCCACCACGGAGCTATTAGAATGGCATCCGTAGCTTTCCGTGAAAGCCGGGCAATTACTAGGTTCAGTAGTGGAAAAGGAGGGAACATGTACATTAGGCCCATGTTCCATGGCACCACGAATGCATCCCCTAGGGAGGAGTGGCCTATGCCTGCTCTGGAGCAGTAAGCTGGGCAAACCGCATTCTTCTGAGTCGCGAAGAGGGTTTTTTAGGATTTTAGGATTTTTTATGCAGTTTTAATAATATGTTTTAATCAGTTTTATGTATTTTATCATGTTGTTGTTCCCCGCCTCGATCCAGATGGAGAGGCGGGTAAGAAATAAATTGTTATTATTATTATTATTATACGTCTGGAGTGCCCCACATGGCGAAGAGGCGTCTGAGGACGGCGGGGGACACGCACCATTCGTGGGTGTCGAGGAAGTTCCGGCTGAGGCTGTCCGCCTGAACGTTGTCCTTCCCTGCAATGTGTACGGCTGAGAGCCGGATATTGTGCTGGAGAGCCCAGAGTAGGATCGCCCTGGTGAGGTGGAGTAATGGAGGGGAACGGGTCCCTCCCTCCTTGTTGATATACCACACGACGGTGGTGTTGTCGGAGAGAACCTGCACGTGATAGCCATGGAGAAGGTCCTGGAAGGCATGCAGAGCTTTCTGCACAGCCAAGAGTTCTAGGAGGTTGATGTGGAGGGAACGTTCTTCGGGAGACCATTGCCTTTGAATAGTGAAGCCCTTGCTGTGGGCACCCCAACCCAGGAGGGAAGCATCTGTAGTCAGTCTACGCGATGGGCCTGGGTCCACAAACAGCATTCCGGCCAACAAGTTCCGGAGGTCCATCCACCAGAGGAGAGAGGTCCTCACGTCTGTTGAAATGGAGAACCAAATATTTCAAGGGTTCCTGGTGGGATCGAAATTTTGGAGAAGGAGGTGCTGGAGCGGGCGCATGTGGAGACGTGCCCATCTCACCACAAAGACTGACGCCGCCATGAAGCAGAGTAGTTGGAGGATACGGAGTGCTGATGTTCGGTGTAAGAAGTGGAGACGCTGAGCGGCGGTGGCTAGGACTAAAGCTCTGTCTGGTGGTAGGAAGGCGCGGCCTATCGTCGAGTCTAGACGAACGCCAATAAACTGAAGTGACAGGGTCGGGTGAAAAACAGATTTCTCGGCGTTTATTTGGAGACCCAGAGACGATAGGAGACTGGTGACTGTGTCGACGTCTCTCTGAGCGTGGTGGTATAACTGTGAGGCAATCAGCCAGTCGTCCAAGTAAGGGTATAGTTCTATACCCTTCGAGCGCAGGTGGGCGCAGACGGTTGCCATACACTTTGTGAAGACTCTGGGAGCCGACTTGAGGCCGAAGGGGAGGGCAGAAAATTGGTAGACTTGGTGCCCTACTATGAACCAGAGGTATCTGCGATGAGAAGGGTGGATCGCAATGTGGACGTAGGCGTCCTTCAGATCTACTAGAGTAAACCAGCGGTTCTTTCGTAGTAGTGGGAGGACGGCTGCCAGCGTTATCATCCGGAACTTTTTTGTTGCGATGAATTTGTTGAGCTGTCTGAGATCCATAATAGGACGAAGTCCTCCGTCCTTTTTTGGGACCGTAAAATAACGTGAATAAAACCCCGCTCTCAAATTGACATGGGTGAGCTTTGTAATCGCACCCTTGCTGAGCAAGGTGGACGTCTCCTGCAGGAGTGTTAGGGATGGTGGAGTTATTCTCACGGTTCCAGTAGGAGGGGGGACTTTGAACTTCCAAAGGCGAGAGTGGAGTGTGAGCCGGTTGTGGCGCCGGGAGCGATGGTGACAGTAGCGACAGTGATCCCCTGTTCGTCGAGGACGATCTCGTCGGTACCGAGGAGGATTTTTTTGGTATCGAAGATGCGGCGGCTGTCGGTACAGAGGTTGCTGTTGTCGATCCTCGGGCAAGCTGAGGCGTTTGGGCGTGACCAGACGTCGAGGGTGGTCGGCACGGTACCGGTGTCGAACCCGACAGAATCGGTACCGATGATTTTGTCGATTTTGATGACTTTTTTAAGGCTTTTGACAGCTTTTCGTGTGTCTTAGTCTTTGCCTTCTTTTTCAGCCCTGCGTCCACAGAAAATTTCAATTTTCTTGAGTGTTTAACGGGTTTAGCCACCTGAGGTGAGGGACCCAATGTTGCTGGGTTTGAGCGACTTACGGGGGCAGCCCTGCACTCCCCAGAAATGGCAGCAGGCGAAGGCATAAGGGGAGGTCGAGGGTCATCCACTGCCGCCAGCACGTTCTTCCATAGGAGGCCTCTCAGACGGTCCGCCCGATTTCTTCGAGCCTGCCTCGAAAAGCTCAGTGAGCACAGGCCTCAACAACATGGGCTTCCCCCAAACAAAGAAGACAGAGGGAGTGTCCATCCGTGAGTGCGAGTTTAGCTCCGCACCGGGAACATTTCTTAAAGAGAGCGGTCTGCGCCATGAGGCAACAGGCCTAGCCCTCACTAACAACAACTAACGATTACAAAAACTTTTTTCTTTTTTAAAAAAAAACAATACTAAGAACTATTTCAACTATCTAAGCTAAACTATCTAATTTATCTAACTCTTTTACAGAAAGAAGAAATACGAACTGTGTTCGAGAAGTCATCCGCGAGGCTAGCAGCACGGCGGTCAAAAAAGAACTGAGGTGAACGGGAACCCGGAGCATGCGCGATAGGACGGTGGGGGGAGGGGTTCCCGCCAAAAAGATCTAAGCTAGCTATAGAAGTCCCGAAACAGGCTCGGCGCCGGCGCGAGCCCATATGTGTGATGCACAGAGACCACGAAGAAGAACAAAACACAGCCAAGTAAGCAAAAATAAAAAAGAATAAAAACACATTAACAGAACAAAATTTCCTAGGAAGGTCTTGACCTGGCACCGAAAAGATTGGAATCTTTAGGGAGGGATTCTAAATTAAAACCACCACAGATATGGCCCTTTCCTCTGTAAATACATAACACACCTCTACTCAAGAGGGTACTTTATAAAAGATCTTAAGATATGAGCAGGCTTGTATGGAGGTAGGAATGCTTTCAAGTATTTGCTCTTCTAAAACAAGTCAGTAGAATCAAGATGGCCAAACTTTATGCTACTAGTCCAGATGGCTATGTGCGACCTCCAATGTCAGAGGCAGTAAGCCTGTATACAACAGTTGCTGGGGAACATGAGTGGGAGGGTGCTGTTGCACCGTGTCCTGCTTTGGTGGTCCCTGGTCGACAGCTGGTTGGCCACTGTGTGAACAGGGTGCTGGACTAGATGGACCCTCGGTCTGATCCAGCAGGACCTTCTGTTGTTCTTATGTTGATAGCCATCGTGGCCAGTTCATCACTGCTCCAAAATGCAATCCATCCTCGTGCCTCATATTTTTCACACCCCATTTCAGCCTGCAACTCCTTTGCTGAGGGAACTGCACTGGCTTCCTATTTGCTAACAGGCCAATTTTAAGGTTTTGGTATTAGTGTACAAAGCCCTAAGCAACTTGGGACGAGGATACCTGAGAGAGCACCTTCTGCGTTACCAACCTGCCTGGTGGTCACTGAGGTCATCAGAGGGCAAACTCCTGGTGGTTCCACATGGACCTATGATCCGAATGGAGTCCACCCAGAGGAGAGACTTCCGTGTGGCAGCTCTCTTGTTACGGAACTCCCTGCCTCTAAAAGTCATGCAGGTACCAACACTGTGTTGTTTTTGGCACCTCCTGAAAACAGCTCTTTTCCAGGAAGCTTTCCTTGGTTAACCAGCCTTGTTTTTATTAGCACTCTATTTTTCAAAGAATAATTTTAATATAATGTTTCATTCTTTTTATCTTTTGTTCATTTTATCGCTTGTTGTTCACCACTCTGGATTCTCTCTAGATGTGGAGCTGTATACAACCGTTGTACATACATACATACATACATACATAAATAAAAAAAATACCTTCTGTCGCAGGCTGCTGACAGTCTCTTTCACGTAAGGCAGGTCCTTTGGCAGCACATATTTTTCAAGCATTTTATCAAAGTCTGCATGTGTCATCAAAGTGAAGAGCATCTTTCGGCCATAGTACCTGCAAACATCCAAATTGATTTTGTTAATTTACGCCCATGAAGTTAACCTGATACATTTTATCAGGCCTGATTAATTTTAAATAATAATAATAATAATAATAATAATAATAGGCAAAACTTTGGCGTTGTAAATACAGAAAGCCACTATGGCCTAGAAAACATAATGCTGGAACTAAGAAATCTGAGCTCATCCAGAGGGCTCGCTGATTGTCACTCCCTGCCCACATATCACCCTAGGATATATGTTATGAAGATCAGTATAAAAACCCTCTAAATAAATGTGTCCACCTGTTAACACATAGTCAGGCTGTAATACCAGGCCCTTATATGGGAATTCTGCAGGTTAATTTAATATCACACACTTGGCATTGGCTTAACCACAAGACCCCGCTGCTCAGTATCCTAACTACGTGAAGCATCCAAGAGTCGAACCTACTATTGAAATTATCCACAGAACCAAACTGCGGAAAGATCTTTATTATATACAATAAGCCAAATCTTGCCCACATCAATGATGTGTGGCTTTGCAGTTTCTGTGCACAAAATGCTGTCTTGCACACTCACACTCACCCACAGAAGAAATGGAGCATCCAGAGGAGTGAGAACCAAAGCTAAACATCACTACTAAGACTGAATTTGAACCAAAAGTCTATCAGTAATTCCAATATGTTCTCTTCTAAAAAGCCAATATGCATCATCATTATAATATAATGCTAAATGCAGCTGGAAGACAAATTCCACTTTTAACAACACTCTTATATTCTGAATCAGCTTTAAGATATGAAAAGTCTGTGTTTTTTAAATCACATACCTTCAAAAGCCAAAAACACAATTTCAAACACACAATTGCAATCTCTTTCCTCATCTCTAATCCTTCAACTATTTTTGCCATGCCATTGACATATTTCCTCAACTACCCAGGCAGAAACTTAGGTTTTCATAAAAGCTGAATTTCTCAGTATCCTATTAAGAACTCCAACCACCTGTCATTCTGCATCTTCTCACCTTGTCTCTTGTGACCCATCTTGGACAAATTTGGCTACAGCGGACAAAACCTTGTCAGTCACATCCTTAATGCCTGACAGTATGCGCCCAGGACCCATGTGCTCCACAACGTCCGATAAGTGCTGGGCTGCGCATCTTCTCACTGCTGTGTTCAAGTGGCTGGTGAGAATTGAGAAGGAAGAGAAAACACACCCAGGAGAGGAATGTGCAGGATTATCTTTCCTCGTAACAGCGATGCTGAAACCATTC
The DNA here is from genome assembly GCA_029215795.1 of Anniella stebbinsi. Lineage (NCBI taxonomy): Eukaryota > Metazoa > Chordata > Lepidosauria > Squamata > Anniellidae > Anniella > Anniella stebbinsi. Next base: position 372,215,208 of record JARDYH010000001.1, read on the forward strand.
TCTGAAATACCTATACACACATACACCCTCCTCCCCCTTGAGTTACTGATATGGTAACAGTAGCATGGAATTCCAGACACCTAGAGCCAAAAGTAATGTGCCTGGCAAGTAAGGAAGCAGGAGCATCCATGCACCAGTCCCCACCCCTCCGTTCAAACAATGCAATCTAGACCAGCGAGTTAAGTGCACAGCAGCAACATCTCCTACACTAAACGTTTTATGCCAGAGACAAAGGGAGAAAAGGGGCTTAGTCTTGTCTTACGCAAAAGTATAAGCAACAGCGGGAGAACCCATCCCAAACATAAGCACGTTGTCTTAGTTCCTACACACGACCCAAAGAGCGACTTATTAGTCCCCTGAGGAAGGAGCATCTTGCAAATGTGGGGAAACAAGCAAGCTCCTCTCTCCAAATATTCTGCTGCAGCAAAGAAACACTTATGGAGTAAGAGCTGCAGGCCGCATCCGGAATGAGACAACTCATTGGGCTTAACAAGTCTACAGAAATCCATAACCGTATTTAATATCAACGGTAGAAGTCCCATTTCTCCCAGCGGAGCTTCCTCGCATCAGAATATTCATGTTATAAAGAAGAAATGTTCTAGGGTTCAGAACTGTTCACAACTTCCTAAAGAACAGGTTAGCTACAATTTGATTACGATCTAGATTTGCTTGGCAATTCTACCTGTTCCATCCTGGCCAAAGACAAGAGGGCCCCCTGAAAGGTCACAAAGAGCATCGTTACCTTTGGCCTCCATTGATCAGAGAAGACAGAGCGCGTGCCGGCGTCGCATTGTTCACCATCGCCTTCAAGGCTTTGTCTACATCCTCCCGAATGAAGGTGTTTGATTCGCCGGCCTTCTGCAAAAGGACCTTCACTGTACTATCTAGTTCTTGATCCATGCTCTTTTTCAGGTAGTTGAACAAGTCCCCTAAACAGACCACTGCAGCTCGGGAAACGACAGAACGTAAATTCTTTACCTGCAAAAAGTGGGCAAAATACAACTACTGCCTTTGAATTTTTCTCTCTGGACCCTTAACATGCATTGAAGGAGGGTGGTGTGTGTGTGTGAATATATATATATATATATATATACACACACACACACACACACACACACACACACACACATTCTCCTTACCACCGCTGCCACCTGAGAATCCAGGGACAGTGTGGGATCAAGGAACACTCCCAAGTGTTTGATGGGGAGCACAACTTCACCCAGAAAAGGTTGACTCCCGACCCCCAAGCCAGGCGTTCTACTGACCAACAGCATCTCCGCCTTGTCTGGACTCACCCAGCACATTATGGAACCCAGGCAACGTTCAAGAGTGCTGACCGCTTCCTTGGAAGCTAGATGACCAAAAGCAGTACAGCCAAGTGACATCAACGTATCTGATGGCACTTGTTACTAAGCTCCAAAGCTCTTTCAGCAGTTTCATGCATATATTGAACAAAATTGGCTGACAAGACAGAACCCTGTGGGACACCACAGGCCAATGGCTTTGGGGCCAAACAGGAGTCCCCCAGCACTGCCTCCTGGACACGACACAAGAGAAAGAATTGGAACCGCTGGAATACAGTGCCCCAAAGCCCCAACTCCACCAAGTAGTCCAGAAGGGTACCATGGTTGATGGTATCAAAAGCCGTGGAGAGAACAAATAGGGCTGTGTTCCCCCAATCCAGTTGCCTGCGTAGGTCACCCACCAAGGAAACCAAATCAGTCCCAGTCCTATATCCTGGCCAATGAGTAACATGCTTTTGTGATCATGTCCTGCTTATGGGTTTACCAAGAGCATCTGGTTGGCCACTGTGGGAATCCAGCAGGGCTCTTCTTATATTCTTAAGTTCATGCCCCTATGATGGGGCTTACTCAGTGATGTACGCGCATAAGATTGCACCCTTAAGCTGTGGTTCTACCTAAGCATACCTACTAGATAGAAAACTCCACAGAAATCAGCAGAAACAACTTCCAGGTAACTTTGCTTAGGTTCGGCAAGCAGAAAAGACACAAGAAAATTAGCCTTTACCTGTATCCCTTCTAGATGAAGTCCCATTAATTTACATGCATGAAAAGGCAGCCCAACAAAATGCCGATTTCAACAATTTCTAGCATATTTCATAAAATTGTGTCTGCCTAATGTATTAGCAGATTAAGTTTATGTGAACAGCAAGCCTAACAGAAAGCAAATCCTTTTAGATAAGGATAGAGGAAAGGGTAAAAACAAAGCAGGTGTAAAAAAACATGAACAGAGCAGCTGATTGCAAATACGACATTGCCTCAATGCTCCCTTAAAAAAAATTAGAGCTGAGGGTAGGATCCAACGGGAGCCTTCCGTGCATGACAGGCCCCTTCCAGAAAAGAGCGTTTGCGCTCGTTTTGGGGCTTTCCCCCATAAATGCTACATTGCGGCCGCCACCAGAAGGGGCCATGCGTGCCTCAGGATTGGTGGGGCTGACTGCACACAGAAGGCCCAAGTTGGAGACTTGAATTAAAAGATCTGAAAAGCTAACCTCCTGAACAACAGCCAGGCTGGTTTCATGCAGCTTTGCAGTCAGCACATCCGGATGGTAAGCAGAAAGACACCTAATTGAGTTCAGGCCTTCAATTTTCTTCTCCCTGTGTTTGAAGCAAAAAGTCAGATTATGCAAACAGCCACGGTCTGCTTAGCACCTTTACAAAAAAACAAAACCAAAAACCAACCCTTATTATCACTGGTTGTGTGCATGGCTCCATCCCTGAGAGCCTTTTTAAAGACCTCAGTGATCCAGTCTGCTGGTAAATGAATAGATGCCTGCTTTAAAATTTTGACCACTGCTGTTATTTTACATGATTTATGCTATTGGTTTTGTTAGTTCTATGTTTTATTGTTTCAAAATTTCACCTTATAAAATGCACTGAGGAGGCTTTGTATCGAAAAGTGTAATTTTTTTTTAAAAGGCCTTAAAAGAGTGGGAAAAACAGGTGGAGAAAGACTGACCGGCTGACGATACCTACCAGTTGTTATCAGCGAGATACTGCAATGCTTCCAGGAGAGCAATTTCTGGTCTGGGGAAGGGTCTCAATTCAGATGCTTCCATGATCTCTGGACTGTGCACGGCAGACACCATCCGATCCTTTACCTGCATTCGTGAACCTGGAGACATTTCACCTGTGAGACCACCCATTTGGTTATGCAAACGTAGCCAGGAAACCTCTGTGATGTGAGGAAATCGATTAATATAATAAACAGAAGAAGACTACCGCTTCATGACTGGACAGACATGAAGGCTGCCGAAGCACCAGGGATGGCCAGCCTCCTATTCCTGGAAGCGGTACATCTGACCCCCCCACCACCACCATAGCCACAGTAATTTCATATTTGAGCTGCAAAGGGTTACCTGATTCTAGCAGGACCAAAGGCTGTGTCCTTTTTACACTTGAAGTTCTCTTCAGCAGAGGACTGAGAGCAGCGCTTCCTGAGAAGGAAGAACCAGCTATGGTTAGCACCACTTCTCCATAAATCACTTAAAGGCCCCCTGTTCAGAAGACATCCTAAACCGCGGTGGTTAAAGTTTTAACCACGGTGATGATTATTATTTCATCTCTTTCTCGCTCGTGGAGGTTTTCCTAGACGGACTTGACGGGCTTTGCCAAGTCATGCTCTCTTTTACAGATTCAGGAATTTCCTGACAACTGAGCATGTTTTAAGTACGACTGCTTTCTGGATGTTGGCGTGGATGTATTTTGGTAGGTCCAGTTTCTGGAGGTTTTCTGTATAATTTTTTGATGCGACTAATGGAACAATTGTGACCTTTTCCTGTTGCCATAGTTCTTTGACTTCCATGGCCAGTGGTGTATATTTGTCTCTCTTTTCTTCTTCTTTTTCAACATTTTTGTCATTCGGTATTGGTATGTGTGTGTGTGTTTTTTTGTCTATGACTATTATGTCTGGTCGGTTGCAGAGTATTGTCTTGTCCGTATGAATTATTCTGTCCCAGTATATTTTATGATCTGCATTTTCCAAGATTGTTTCGGGTGAGTATGTATAGTATTGTGTAGATTGTATATTATTATTATTATTATTATTATTATTATTATTATTCCGCCTTTTGTCCAATGCTGGGCCTTAAGGTGGCTTTACAAAATTAAAACATATACAGTTAAAAGCTATAAATAAGAGATATACAAAAGTTAAAAATATAATTAAATAGGTTTCAATATTAAAACATTTCAACATTTAAATTACATATTAAAATTAAAATTCTTAAAACATAGACGGGGGTCCACATTATTCACCAAAGGCCTGCCGGAATAAGAAAGTGTTCTGTGCCTCGGAAACACATCAAGGAGAGAGCCAGTCTAGCTTCTCTGGGAAGGGAGTTCCAGAGCACTGGAGCAGCCACCGGGAAGGCCCTCTCCCTTGTTCCCACCAGGCGCGCCTGTGATGGTGGTGGGACTGTTAAAAAAAGCCTTAACCATGGTGGTTTAAGGTGTCTTCTGAAAAGGACCAAACTGTAATCCCGTAGGCAAGCATGTTTTGTTTTGTTTTGTTTTAAAAACCTTTCCACAGCACCTAGCAGTTTTAGTCAGATAATAAAAGAACTAAATGCTGTATACTTATTGGTCAGGCGAAAAAGAAAGAATGAGTGGATTAAGAAACTGAGTTAAATGTATTTTATAGCACTGCTGAAGTAAGCCTTCAGCTATATCCTTCAAAATACTCCTTTCTGCCTGCAGCTGTAATCAATTTTTTAAAAAAACAACCCAGTTGTACAGGGTATTAATTGTATATTCATTTACGAATCCCCCTGGACCAAATTATTGGTACTGAAAGTCAACTCAACAGGGCTCTCTGCTGGATATCTGCTAACACTCGATCCGGAAGGTGCCAAACAGACAATCAAGCAAAGACTACTAGACATGGACCAGGATCTCTGCGGAGTTGCCCTTGGCCCATGTTCCCCTCAATCTCTGGGTCTCCTAGAATTTGCTCATAACGCAGAGATGACATATTTGAAAAGGCTCACCGTACCAAAATACAGAAAGGCCTTTACTCTGGCCAGATTCAACATATTACCATCTAAATTGTTGGAAGGCAGATTCAAAAAAATTCCTGTAGCCAGTAGATGTTGTCCGTGCAATAACACCGATGTGGAGGACATTGACCACGTACTGTTCTTCTGTAATTTTTATAACGAGGCAAGGGACGATTTACTGCGCCCTATTTTGCAGGGTTTCCCGGGTCGTACCAGGAAGTCCCTAATGATTAATTCTCCTCCAGGGTACAAATAAGCACGTAACCCGGCAAGTAGCTAAATTTCTTTGTTCTGCGATTGGCTGTAGAACCCAGTTGGTCTAAACCCACAAGGACTAATCTCACGTGTGATATATTTTCTGTTGGAAGGACTGTAGACTGTAAATAAAGACTGGCTGTAATCTCAACATTAAGGGAAACTTCTGTATGTTGAAGGTTTTCCCTTGTTTATGAACATTTTAATAGCTGTATATCTAACCTACTGTTAAATGGTCTATGGACTGTCAATAAAGATTGTTGTTGTATATTCATTATTTAATTCATTATTCATAGCCAAGTAACAACCACCTATCCAGAAGGAGAAGGGCCCTGGGACTTTTCAGGCCCTGGCTTCCCGCCATTGGGACTCTTGAGCGTTGGGGGCCTTCCGGCGTTGGTATCCAGTGCAGCACAAGGGCCTCTGCAAACTGGAAAATGTTTATGAAAAAAATCAGCCAGAAACCCTGTGTGTCTATATACCAGAGCTCTTTGGAACCCAGCCACTTTGAATACCATATTAAAAGATCATGCATTACTGCTCTCTGTTGTCATCTTCTCCGGTTCACTGGATTTAAGCATTTCCCAAGGGCTTGGTTCCTTTTTTTCAAGGTCTCTGACTTCCTGATGTTCCTTTTCTTCTTTCTTCTTCTGTCTCATCTTTTCCCGGGCAGATTTTGATAAGGCAACTTTCATCTGCACAGAATAGTAAGAGGTATATTGATGGGTGAGGCAATCTAGCACTCCAATGGGGAACAACACACACACACACACACCTTTTCCCCAGTCCTCGCTTCTCAACATTTTTTAGACACAAGCACCCAGACCCCATTTCGATACCCAAAAAGGCATTCACACAGTGGTGTAGCAGCAGCAGCTCCACCAAGTAATGGTTCAAGAAATAGCCATGCGATACGGTTGCTTTTATACCCCTAACGTGAAATAAACTCCAGCGCTCTTTGCAAGATACCAGAGACATTTGGTTGATGGGCTGTTGAGAGAACAACAACTGTAGAGGGATTGCACGTGGCTGTTTCTCAGACATTTCAGAAAATGGAAGAGTGTCAAAAAGACTCCTCATGTTGCTCAACACAATGAACAAAAACCAGGGTCTGTTTTTTGCTTTGTTTTTTTAATTTGCTGGAGTCCCGTAGGATAAAAGACTGGGACATACATGCAGCTGTTGCCACGTCACAGTACTTATCAGGAACTATTTGCATTAAACCCATTATGATCTGCCTGTATGTGGATTCTGGCCACATGCAACATTTCCATGGGATAGATCACCCTAATGAGTGGCATGCCAATGTGTCTCTGAAGCTGCTCTCTCATTTCTACCACATGGCACCGTTGGCCCCTCAGGACACTTGCCAGGTCCAGTTATCTGACACAGTACAGAAACACATTATTTCTCAGGTGCAGCAACCACTACGCACAGGCGTGTAACAAGTGTGTTGGTTGGGCAGCTCCATTTTGTGGCAGACCACGTTCTACCTCCAGCAATATATTTCCCATCCTTACATCTCTTTCATTTTCTGTATCAAGGTAAGGTCCAGAACTCTGCTGTTGGACGGCTCTCCCGTAGATCCCGGAAAGGGGCTCCATCCTTTGCTTGAAGGAAGGCGCGTCGCCATCGTCCATGGAGAACATTATGGACTGGCCGTATGTGAGTGGGGCTGAAGGCGGGCTTCCAAACACTCCTGAAATACATGCCCCTTTTGTTATCACACAAGAGCCAACTCATAACGAAGGCCTATTCTTGCATACACAGAATACAATTAGAAACATTTCTTTTAAAGCAGCGGTTATTAAATAGTACCAGGGTCATTCAACGCGCACATCTTATTGCCATCAGCAGGGAGGGACGCACTGCCTCCCACAGACTGCCAGGCATCTTTCATTCTGTCGTCCGATCATTGACAGAATCAATGTCTTTTATGGATGTACAAGGATTTGGATCCACTCGCACAAGGGCACATTAGCGCTAATATGCATAAACTCCAATGTGCAAGTGCAAATTTGTGTAAACATCCCCCAAAAGTAAAAAACAAACAAACAAAGAACAGTCTACAAGTCAACCGACTCCATGCAACCCAGAAAAGGCCAGTCAGTCTGCGGTGGAACCTGCAGGTTGGATGATTCATAGATATCCGAATCCATCTGAATCCATTACAGTTTCCTCCAGCCAGCCGAGCGCTGCGGCACATAACATCATTATACAATAAAGGTACAAAAGGGAAGCAATCAATTTGCAATTTTTTTGTACCCAACTGCAGCTTTTATGTGCTTTATCTAGCTAGAAATATTTGTACTGTACAAATCGATTTTGATGCTCCTAATATGTTTTGTACCTTTTTATTGTTTTATTGCAATTGAGGTAATCCCGACTGAAGAATGGGATAGAAATACTCTTAACAAATAAATAGTTATTATAAATACCTTTTCCAACAATAACTACAGAGTCTTCTGTCAAGGCACTCGGTGAATTGAAGTCTAGACTAGTCAGCTGCTGTAAACTTGAAGTGGGCCCTGTAAATCCTTTTTTTAAGAAAAAAAGACAAAGGCATGAACTTGTATAGTTCTCCACAGAGTTGTTTTCTTTGCATTCACGAAATCAAGGAAGTTCTTATCCAGTTCTGCCATTCTAATACACAAGGGCTACAATTTCCTGTTACAGAGCTCCTCACACAAAGGAGAGCTCTCATTCAGTTTACTACGGAGTTTTCCCCAAAAACAGAGAAGCCAACACTCTCATGGAGCACTGTATGAAGACCCACACAGCCCCGGATCAGGTCCAAAGCTTGGGCTATCTCTGCCCCCACCCCGGCCAAGAATCCTCTAACTTTAAAGTAGAGCGTGCAGCATATGAAGGTAGCAGATTGCTGCCCACAATCAGGTTGTGACTCAGACAACAGTGACTTGGAAAAAAGAAAGGAAAGCAGTGGAAAGGCAGACTGAAGGGGGCACAAGCTCCAATCCAGAGGAGGAGGCAGACGTCCGCCACTGCCAACTCTGCACCACACCCTCCGTTCTGGCCCCCACTCCTTCGCACCCACAACCCACCTTTTGTGGCTTTACAGGGCCTTTGGTGCTCTTTGCTCTGCCCTTTAAGAACAGCAGGCGACATCACTTTCGGCCTGTCGTCTTCATAATCCCCCGATCCGTTCCCATAGCTGAGCCGCTGGCCACTAATGCTCACGCTGGAAGTTGCTTTTTCGTGCAACATTAGCCCTGAAGAACAAAAACCGGAGCAAATAATGCACAGGCCACTAATGCTCACGCTGCTCATGGAATTCTGTTTGCGCACACCACTCTTAGTGTACCATGCCGCTTGGCAACATTCTGCAGCGACTCAAGGAGAAGAGCCACTATTACACCCATTTTACAGAGAGATTCAAACATAGGTCTGCTCCAGTTAGCTCTTTCCTTGTCAGCTGAAACTGGCATGAACCAAACAGGCTGTGTCCAGCTACAATTTTTGGACTGCTTCCCAAGAAGGAGGACACATCAGGATCCTTTTGCTCCTAACTGCCATGGGTGCCTTGCCAAGCAGCCTTTCCCAGAACAGTACTAGAGCTGGTTTGGGCCAAGTGTGGCCTTCCAGATGTTGTTGGATTGCAAGTCCCATCAGCGTAGCCAATGGTGAGGGATGATGGGAGTTGCAGTCCAACAACATCTGGAGGGCCCACATGTTCCCCATCCCTGTACTAGGGTGATGCCAGCAAAATACATGTGTAAAAACCATAATGGAGGAGTTCCTCCATAACATCTGGATGCTTGATGTGGTGATGGCCACCACTCTGGATGGCTTTAAAGGGGAGTTGGACTAATTCGTGGAGGATAAAACTACCAATGGCTACTAGTCCCAATGGCTAAATGGTAACTCCAATCTCAGAGGCCATATGCCTCTGTATCCCAGTTGCTGGGGAACATGGGTGGGAGTGTACTTTCACTCAACTATGAACTGTAGATTTCCAGTGAGCATCTAGCTGGCCACTGTGTGAACAGAAAGCTGGTCTAGATGGACCTTGGGGTCTGATCCAGCCTCAGGGCTCTGCTTATGCTGTTTCGTGTGCCTCGTTTTACTGGTCCTCTAGATCAGGGGTGGGCAGTTTGTAGGCCAAGACAGCTGGAGGGCCACAACCCTACTCACCACAGCCTACAGTGAAGGATGATGGAAGTGAATGTCAAACCATCTTGATTTTTGCTAATGTTCTAGAGGTAATACCCCCACCGTGATATAGAACATTGCATAATTTGCTGTGTGCAGCCCACACCTCTGTCCAAGACCCTGAGATTTTCAAATTGGCTGAGATCACATACTTGTGTGAATTGATGACATGTGGTAACATGGCAATACTGAGAACAGGAAAATGACTTTGCTTTCACTAAATCCAACCTTTCCTTATGTGCCCGATGGAATACCTGTGCTGGGACTCTGTTCCACGGTGATAGGACCTCGATTCCGTGGTGGCGGCGAGAGCTTCGTCGGCTGGGAGTTGCCTCCGAGGAGAGGAAAGATGTCCGACCTGCCGCAACAGAAAGGCACATCTATTAGCAAGTTCCTACCTTGCCGAAGGGGCTCCACTTTTGGCCATTTCTCACCTGCAAAAATGCTAATTTGGGAGAAACATTTTGAACGAAGTCCTGTGGTCTGAGCACATAGGAAAACTGAACTACTTCCTCAAGAACACTCAACTCAGAATTCCATTACATGCAGAACCGCCCCCTAGAGCAGTTACCTGCACGTGACACGGGGATGACAGGCACAAGGAGACAGTCCCAGATAGAGTGTGCAAATCAGCCACCAGAGAAGTGGCTTCTTAGTAAGGCTCAATGGGTCCAAGTCATTTAAGGCGCAATCCTATGCATGTTTAGATAGACAAAAATCCTACAACGCCCAGCTTTAGCTCTTCTGTCTGTCTGAACGTGCATAGGATTGTGCTGGAAGGGTCCACATTTTGACGTGGTACAAGGCAGCTTCCTAGGCTTCACCAAGCAACTTCCAATAAAATGGCTTCTTGAAGAACTAGTTTTTTACATACCACATAAAACAGTACAGCATCAGGGTCTAACAAATCTCTTTTGGCAGAGTATTCCAAAAGTCAGATCCTGGGACCCAGGTAGTGCAAGATCATCATTTGCTACCATGCTCACCTGAGTTTTCTCAGAGCTTTCCACATTGTTACTCTCCTCCAACCCACCCACCAACGTACCCTAACTGCTTTTTAAAGTTTCCTAAGTGTAAAATCAGCTCGGGGGGGGGGGGGGGGGGGCACTGGAACAAAAACTATTGGAAGGCACCTGGTGTCAGGGTGGGCTGGCCTGCCCCACAGTTTAATGGAAGACAACTGACATAACACGGATGTATTCGTAGAACGTTTGGCCTTGTTCAAGCGAATGCCGCAGGGCTAACCTGGGAAAGAGGCTACATGAACCACCTCCACCCTTCCCTCCCAACCTGAGGGTCTTGGATTTCATCCACGTGCTGGGAGCAACACACACATTGTTCTTATTCCTTGAGGGGCTGCAGAGAGCGGGGATGTTACGGACTCTTGGCTATAAACGCCACTTTCGCTGTAGGAGCTGGTGCTCGGGGATGACAAGCATGAAGGAGACTCTGAAGTCAGATCCAGCTTCAGCATGGAGTCTGGGCTTTCGAGGTCAGAATTGCTGCCGTTCAGCTTTGCCCTCTTCTTAGCCGCGCTGTTACGCAGAGACCGAAGAGAACTGTGCATCTAAAGAGAAGGAAAGACGCATGGTTTCAACTGGACACCATCAGGGAAAGTCAGCACTGGTTCACACAATGACCTATTGCTTTTCTATTCGACACCTGGGTGAGAAGCAGGCTTTTCACTAAGAAGAGGCACATCTTCTTCTTCGCTTGTTTGATCTGCCTGTACTGTGCTGCAATACAGTTTCCTAACACTAGGTGACATTTCAGTACAGTTTGCTTCAGTAATCACCAAGAGTTGTCAAACAGCACTAGAGCAGCAACTAGGAACAGAAAGTAAAGCAGGAACCTCAAGACCAAAGGTGTCAAGCAATCAAGCTTTCAGAAGGAAACAAATGTTTGAAACTGCAGCTGCATTGCAGGTTTCAATGCAAACCATTAAAAAGCCATGTGGAATACAGACTACAAACTCAGGTCAACCATGTAAACACACCCTAGGTGAAGCCATGGAAAAGAACGTATTTAGGCAAATTTGCCAATCATCCATTTTCAACAGGAAAAACCACACTGAACTCCCACCTCTTCCTCATCCAGCTCCTTTTCGCTGATGTTTAACTCCGAAAGATCAATTGCCAGTTTCTTATCCCTTTCATTCAGCCAGATGTCTTCTGGCTCCCCATTCTTGTGTCCCACTACGTTGATTTCTGCTTTATCAGGCAAGGGACTGACACCCCGGGGAATAGGAGGCACTGGTTTTGTTCCGCTCAGGCCTCTCCGTGAAGCTGGGGATCTCACAAAGGCCGGCTTCAGCTGAATCGGGGAAGGCGTGTCCTGGGGCTTTGCCTCTGCATGAAGAGACCATACGTGACGTGTTAAGAACATGTCGACACCGAAGAATATATTTCATGAGGTATGAAAAGAAGCATTTGCTCATTTCTATAAACGGGAACCACTAAATACTTACTGCACTACTGTTTCAGCATCCACGTTGGCTCCTATAGTCTCTGAGGTATGATTCAAAATACTGCCGGGAACCGGGGGGGGGGGGGGGGGAGGAGAGAGAGATGCCTATAAATCTCTATAAGCAGCTTGAGCTCTGCAAATTCTGAGATTGTTCCCTCCACCTTCTCCTGTCACTGATTCCTGATACCAAGGGACATTATATACCCTCTTGAATATACTGTCTATCCATATGGCCCTCCTGGAGGAAAAATAAGACTTTTCTGTCCGGACAAGTCATCAGTGGCTGATAATAAAAAGAGGGGGGCATTTATATTTTAAATTAGGGAGCTAGCTGCCCATCAGCGTGATGGCCAGGAGAACGGTTACAGAACTCCACTCTGCCCTGGCAGGGCCAGGACTATCTATCTGCCCGTCCTAAGTGCAGCCTGAGGCCTCCGCCGTGTGGCCTGGTCATGGGGAGCCCTCCACACTGAGGGCTGAGCTACCACGGAGTGATGCGGCACCCCTCCTTCTCACGCTCAGCCAGATGAAGCCGTTTGTCGTTTCTTTAGCAAACTCATCTTTTTCTGCACAACCTTTTGTGGGGGAAACTGAGATGAGAATTCTAAAGCTCTGTACGCTTTAAAGCGCTTCCAAAATTAATAATCAACATGAAAAATCGGCATTTCATGGATTTTCTTTTACTTTGTAAGACGACTCCATAAATTCAAAGACATTCCTGTCAAATTGTTTACAAGTACCGAAAAGAGTTCAGCATTTCTCTAAGGCGGGGGGGGGGGGGGGGGCTCAGTCCTAGGAGGGAAATCTGGCCTTCCTGGGGTCCCAATATGAATGGCCACCCCCCTTTCCCTGGCCCGTCCTTTTCCCCAAACCACTGATTGTTTGGTGGTTTCCTGACTTTTGTGCAAGTTCCCCCCCCCCCCCCTCCATTCTAAAAGGTTGAAATGCCCTCCACTCAGGCTCCGTGACTGGCAGGAAGAGCTTTCAGCTACAACAGGCTGGTATTTTGTCTCCACCCCTTTTGCCTTTGGCCCCGGCCACCACTGGAATGCGGCCCCGAGAACTTCTCTGAAATGGAATTTGGCCCTCAGGCTGGAAGAGATTTCGCCAACCCTGCTCTAAGGTAACGCTCGAAGAATGGAATTAGTCTCTCCTGCAGGGCCTTTTCAGGTATCACAAAAATGAAGAAAAAAGGCTAAAATCCAACTGGTGCTAGATGGAGAATTACTACATGTAATGCTGTGCCAAGAAACAGAAGAACTATTGCCCCTGAAGAAGAAATTTCCTTAAAGCATAATAAGCAGCTGTACTGTTATTAACAAATTCTCCACCCAACACTGGTTGGCCTCGCCTTTTTTTCCTTTTTTTTTTTTTTTTTGCTTTCTCGGCAGGGCCCTTCTTTCCCTTCTTTGCTTTTTAAAGGGCTTCCATCCCCTGCTGTCAAGACTTGGCACACATTGCTGGAAGCTGCACAAAGCTGTATTACCAGGGCTTTTACCTGCATCCTCTCCTGCCATTGGGCTGGAAAACTTCTTCTGTTGAGTAGGTTTTGAAAGCCCCTCAAAGCTCTTAAGAGGCCAGGAATTAGAGAAGTTAACAGCATGATCTTGCGTCTTCTTGAGCGAATCTGCAGGAGGAGAGGTGCGCTTTGGACTGTGCCTGGGTGACGAGAATGGGTAGGATGGAAGGATGAAAGCTCCTTGGCTGCCATGAGAGCCCAGGAGAGGAGGGCTATGCTCAGGGGGGCTGCAAAAAGTCCTCTGGGGCTTGTTGGTGAAGTTGAGGCTGGCACACACTGATTGGAAAAGGAACAAAATGCATCAACCAGATTAAAGAACCGGGAAAAGACACACACACAGCCATACTCGCAAACAGTTTCTCATCCAACCTGTCGGTTCATTAAGCTACAAGCACAACCACCAGGATAACTACTTTTCTAAACCTTGCTGGCCTATACCGTACAGCTGAGTCAAACCATCTGTTTTGCTGGAATAGCTAGGTTGTCTGGCACAGCAGAAGGACAGATTCAACAAGACCATTTTGTGGTTGGTTAAATGCATTTATTATGCACAGTGGCAACACTGCTCGTGAAAGGGGTGGAGTCCCCTCCCAAGCGGCAGAGATGGTGTTTGGTCTTGCTAATGTGTCACACTGACCAGCTGAAGTCTCCACTGGCCCACATAGCTAGTCAAGCCTCCCACTTAGGAGGAGCGGCTGCCCGAAACTGGATCTCTCTGGCACTACGACCAGGACTCAAGAGAGGTCCTTCAGGTAAGCACAAAGGCCAGGGAATAGCAAGTGGGATTTCCAAACAACTTTTTTTGAACAGCACAACCTCACCCCTACACATATGAAACTGCTTTAGAATCTCTTCAGATCTGCCACTTGTGGTCCCCCAGTAGTAAACAGGTTAACTTGGAATAACAAGAAAGCAGATTTAGATAAAACAATAGGACCACCACCGCTCTGGAACTATTATTCTTTCCATTCAATGCGGATGTTTTATTATGCTTTTGTTCGCTACCCTTGTGTGTAAGTGATTTAGACTGTAATACCCTACCCATTTACCTAGAAGTAACCCTCATTGAACTCAATAGAACTTACTTCTGAGTAGGAAAGCACAGGATTGTGCTGATAGAGAAACAGAGACTAACATCTTGTAGCGGTAATGTTTTTCTGCCTGTTTCCAGCATATGATTACGTAGATATGCAAGCAGGACCTTAGTAATCTAGGAAAGCTTCTCCAATCTTGTATCTGGGGAACTTTAAATTCTCATCGATTGTTACATGTAAATGAGCAGTAGCCATCCAACCAACATGGCTCCTTGGGTCAAATAACTTATTACTCTGAATATGCCACCCATCCTAACGGAATACTCTCTCTGCTCCCTGTTGCAGTGTTATTTTATTCTATAGGTATGATTTGTAAGCAGCTGGACTGGACTACTACTACTACATGATCATCATAGGCTAAAGAAGTCATGTGTGGCTTGTTTGAGCTGTGGCATGCAATTTGCATAATCACCCGCCCAGGCCACCGCTTGTCATGTCATCCAAACTCAAGTGGCATGGTTTGTTTGAGGGTGAAATAACCCTCAAATAACCCGTGGGCTCTTGCAGTTTTATTAGAGGGTTGTTTTCCCAGGTTCAGATGACAGAACAAGATGTGGACAGGCAGGTGATTGTGCAAATCGTGCCTGGTACATGCCATGGCTTAAACAAGCCACCGTGGCTTGCTTAGCCTATAATGATCGTCCGAACCATGTCTATGAGAACTGTACTTAAAACTGTACCTAGTCTCCTCATTCACTTTGCCCATTCACTGCAAGAAAAAGGGGACTTGAGAGCAGTAGGCACAAGAAGAAAGGCGTATCAGGCTTTTGGGTCAACAATGCTTTCGGAAGACAGTCTTCTCCCAAGGGCTGGATAGCTTCTTACGTCTCCTCTTTGAAATGAGATTAAGAAGGACAAAATGGGGGGTGGGGTTGCACTGGAAATGCAGCGTTCAGGGTTTCATAGGTACTTTTAAAAAAAAAAAACCAGAGGAGGCTGTTTGGGAGCTGACTTCATTTGAGATGATCAACCCTCAACTCTAATCAAGTTGTTCCTTAACTGGGTTTGTTTGTGGCTGTTTTATTTGATGACATCAAAATCAGACTTCTCACAGCTCCCTTCTTAGAGGCAGCTACACAGCAGACTTCAGGCCATTTGTCCCGATCCAATCATTTGCTACAGCCACACCACTGGGTCCTCTGAGCTCCCCTGCCTGTAACAGCTCCCCACTCATGTCAGGGGAGGAGATAGATGTGTTTGTGGGGGGGGGGGGGGGAGGAGAGGCCATCGCCCTTGGTATTCACCTACTGCACAGAACTTTGACCTGAAAGGGCCCTAGAAAATAATGATTCCTATTATTTATTTTAGGCATTCTTACACACTGCTTTTCTAAACAAAGATTTCCCAATGCATCTCATAATAAGGTTTTAAACAAAAAATAATGTAGTAACAACATCAATATCCAAACATTAAAAGCATTTTAATCTAAACACTAAAAAAGCAGCCCAAAACACATTAGAGCAAAAACCAACACAGCATCACAATACCACAAATGATTCTAGAAACACTAATTGTTACAGTTTAATTGCCATGCACATGGTCTGCAAGTCTAAAGTCAATTCCTGGCATCTCTAATTAACACTCAGGCATCATAGTCAGGAAAGACTTTCTGCTTGAGGCCTGGAAAGATGTTTCCAACGCATGGCGGGTTGGGGCCAATCAACCCTGCTGACCTGACCCCTCAGTTGCGTGGATTGCTACTGTAGAAACTGCATGCCTGAACTGCAGCACACACTGGGATGGGAAAAACATGCATGGATATTCATCATGGCGGCATCGAACTGTGTCTGTCCACCAGCTGAAGTCTACCGCTGGTGGAATGGATTCTCCTTCCTCCCCCCCCCCCCCCAAAATAAATCTGCTCGCATGGCGTTGATGGAAACCAGTAGAGGCATGTCACAGATACCTTTGTCTTGCCAGGGGTTATTCAGTCCAAGAAACTGTAGATCAGAATCCACACTGCCGCTCTTTCCACGGGTGTGAGAAAAACCAAGCAGTCCACATTTGCCCGAAATATGGGGCTGATGGGAGGGCATCACACCTTCCAAGCAAAAAGGAAAAGGCCAGTTACGTATATTTCTCGGTACAGTCCACGGCAACATATTGAAACTGACTTCTAAAACTCACAAGAAAACAGTCTCTGTTGTGGATTTCACACTTTTTTAACGTTTGGAAAATAAGCTAAAAGAAGCGTTTGAGAATCCCTCCTGTGAACATTCCCAGGAAACCCAAAGGCAGCCTTATTTAAAAAAAAACCTTTCTTCCTGCGCATGAGGCAGAACAATGCACCTGGCAAGATGCCCAAAGGATGGGGTTCCTTTTTGCCAGGGCATAGCAAAAGTGGAATTTTAGCTTCTCCTAGCTATGTTTTGCCCTACGGAAGGTTTCTAGGATGAGGAAAGATAAAAAGCAAAACATTTTAAAAAAACATAGTACTGAAAGAAATCCAGTACTTTTAAGCACACACACACACAAACACACACACAGCACCCACCCTACCAAGCACTATGTTGAATGAACTCCAAAGTCCCTCTAAACTCGCACTGTCCTCCCAGCCAGGCATAAAAGGGGCCATTCATAAAAGGGAGCGAGGCAAGTCTGATCTTGCCTAATAGGGTCTTTTCACGAGTAATGTGGGGCATGGCGAAAGTTGGTTACTTATTATAGCAAGCGTTTTCAGAAGCCACTATTTAAAATATGTTAATTGTTCCAAATTCTCTGCCAAGAACTGTGTGTTATATTTAAGGCCTGGTGAAGACCCAATACTGGCTTCCCAGTGTTTCTGACCACAGAGGTAAGGAGCAGTTAATCCATAATGTCCAGGTCCCTAGTATGCTGACACTGCTTTTCTACTCCCGTTCTGTGTGGTCAAGGGGGAAACAAGAATTACTTACCATATAACCCTGCTCTCCTTGACTAACAGAGGACATTTCACCTGCCTCAGGCTGGGGCCTAGATTTGGTTTATCTAGATCCCTAGTGGCTTCTGCTTGGACCATACATATTGGGGGCAGCCAGCAGGGAACACCGTTTTGGGGGGACCCAGTGTTTGCAAACTCAGCAGTTCTTCAGGCTTCCTGGGTCCAGTTTGCTCTTCTCCTGCTGAAGTACAAGGCAGCAAAGGAAGGAAGATGCCTCCACTGGAAGAAGAGTTGGGGATGATGATGGAAAAGGGTGATGCTGCCCTTATGACATTAACAGCAAAGGGCAGACCTAAAGCAAAGGGTCCCTCTCCTTTGCACTGCACCATCCCATCACTGACAACTGATTGTGAGGTACCTAAGGCTCTATGCATATTTAGTATTGAATTGTCTTACCCTGAGAAGGCCTTAGTTTTGGCGAGTGAAGGAAATCATTTGAAGTCGAGAGCTGCAAGACAAGCATGAAGCAGAAAGCATTAAAATGCAATTAACATCCAACTTCTTCTGTATAAAATCAAGAAAGGGAAGCATACTGTCATATGCAACTGACTGGAATTTGGAATTAGGAGATCATTAGAAGTGCACAGGAAGAACATTTTAATCATGTTGAACTTGTAAGTTTGAACATTTCTAATGAACCACACGTGAACAACACACTTTTAGTCCTGCCATGGCACCCTGGTTCTGCCAGTCCCTGGGACATAAGAAGAGTCATGCTTGGATCAGGCCAAAGGCTTACCTAGTCCAGTATTTATATTCTGTTCACACAGTGGCCAACCAGCTGCCTGTGGGAGACCCACAAGAAGGATGTGAATGCAATTCAGCACCCTCCCACTCATGAGCCCCAGCAATTGATATTCAGAAGCATACCGCCTCCACTGCTGGAAGTAATATATGGCTCAATTCGGACGACACAATAAACAACTGGTGCGGGGGAAACAATCGTCTGTGTCATCTATTGTGTCATCCAAATGCTGCCATAATCAACTCAGCGCTGATCCTCATCCACGCCACAGTTGATTATTTATTACCATGTTGTGTGGGGAATATCCCCTAGGGTTAGCGTGAGGGTTAGGGTTAGTCAACCCACCATTGACTATCGTGTCGTCGGAATTGAGCCTATATATATATATATATATATATGCATCACAACTACTATAAGTGTGATTACCTGTAGAAATTGTAGTCAGCTCGAGAATTACTAGCACACCCTAATAGAGTCATCGGCTCTTCATCTAATAAGAGAGGATTTTCTGATTCTTCCTCTCAAACAGCTGTTTCATTTCTATACCTGCTAGTCTTCTTGTATCTCAATACCATTACTGGGCGCCTGTGAACATTCCTGATTTCACAAATTCCTTTAGTCACTGCAAGGCTATTTGTGTTAATTTGTAACAAAAATGAGCTCACTGGAATGTACCTGAATGTAATAATTAATTTTCTCCATTACTCTGGAAAGCTTTTGTTGTTAACTCTCAACAATTAATACACGACCGTGACAGTTATACTGCTTTACATCTTTCTTTAAATTAACCAACACTTAAAATACAAACAATGATGTTTTGTACTGAATACTGAAATCAGCGTATTGACCCAACCACTAAGAAATTGTTCTGAGTGATTTCCCCAAATCCTGTCAACACAGCAGAATCTTGAGACAAATACAACTTCTCTGACCTGCTTCCCCATCACTTTACAGCCTCTTTAAGGGCATGAAACGGACAACGAAAACAAAAGGCTGTGACCACATGGAAATCTGCACATCTGCAGGGGAGCTGCATCTCCCCTGCGTTACGCTAAACAGATTTCTAGTGGTGAAGGTTCACCAACAGAAAGAGGCGCTAGGAAGGAAGGCATGTGCTCTGTGCACAGAGTCTGACTGTACCACATCGTTGGGTGGCAAGTTCAAGGGCTCCTAGGGCCGAACCAAGTGGCAGTGGGGAGCATTTCTCAGGTGCACATTCACCTGCCTTGTTTCATATCCTGCCTTGTTTTGATGGGTTCTTAGATCCTACAGAAGTGGGGGGGGGGGGTTAGTGACCAAACTTGACCAGTGGTAGCCATAGACCTACAGTGAAGTTTAGATAAATTTGTGGAAGAGCCTCCAAGATCTGAGGCAGCACATCTCTGAATGCCAGTTACAAAGTCAGGGAGCAGAAACAACCATGAAAGAAGAGGGAGCACTTATTCTCTGCTCCTCAGGACTTAGCAGGAGATAAATCACAAAAGGTACATACAGGACTTCCCCTCACAGCCCTCTGTGCGTCTTCCAGATCTGCCCTAAAGGGTCTCCTTGTGGGTGGGGGGAATTGTTCCACCCATGACTTCTGTTCTGCTAGCTGAACACAATCCGATATTATATCGTAAGTAGGGTTATTGTATTTGCTTTGAACACTATTGTATTGTGGAAAACGTGGTTTACAAATAAATTGACTACGACCACAGCTCAACGGCTACCAGTCCTGATGGCTACTCACCATTTTAACCATTTTAATTGGTTTTGTAAGACGCCTTGAGTGCCATGTTTTGATACAAAAATGGGGCAGAAATAAAATAAATCCCCGACTACAGGCCATACCAGCTGGGGTTCATAACTGGAGAGCAGCTGGTTGCCTAGTCCTACTCTAAGCAATAGCATAAGCTTGCAAACAGCAACTTGCCTGGTGACCTGTGGTCAGGAAGGCAACCAGGCAAGGAAGCTTTTGTAAACAGAGGGACTTTCCCTCCTCCTCAGGGCATTAATGTGCTCAAATGATCAACATACGGATCCATGGGTAGGTGGGCCAGTAAAATCTTTTACGGAACTTTTAGCTTCTATGGAATGGTTTTGTGGCAGCAAGTGTGTGAAGGAGAGTCTGTCTTCATATTTCATTCCCTCAAGAAAAACAGTGTTATTTTAATTGCACACGTGTCAGAATTATGATGCCTCTTTTGGGGTTTGCCACATGGCTTTGCACACAAGCAGCAGCAATGCCCTATCCAGTGGCCCAAACTTTCCCAAACAGTCTAATGAGCTGCCGCCTCTTTCCTGCCCCACACTTTCTGCTGCAAAACCACAAGTACCGGCACCCTGAATCTGGTATATCTAACGCTGTGTCGTATGTGGAAGCAATCCAGGCGCTAGCTAGGCAGGAAGCATCAGCGGCCATCAGGATCCGACAAGTCTTCCATCCTTGGGGTGGTGGCTGAAAGGGCAGGGCCAGCCTGCTCAGCTTCTGTAGCGACACACGAGAGTGACCTGGCACATGGGCCGCCACGGCATGGCGCTTACCGGATCACTGCCCTTTGCGAAACAGGCCTGGTTCCCGGCTGGCTCGCTCTCCCAGGGCAGCTTTCCTTTCCCAGCGCTCAGCACCCGCCGGGGGCACATCCCTGGGTCGGCAAGCGCGGCGGACGGCCCCGCAGCCTCCCCGCAGTAGCTGTGGGCGCTCTGGATGCGGTTGCCCTCCAGCAGCCAGTCCGTGTCCGCCCCGTGGGGCAAGTGGAAGCCGCGGGCTGAGGAGGGCAGGGGCACGGCGTACTCCACCAGCCACTGGCCCGTCAGCTTGGGCAACGTCTTCCTGGCCAGGCGGGCCTGCACGGCCCCCATCGCGCCCTCGCCGTCGTCCTGCAGCTCCACGGCGTCCACGGCTCGGAAGAGGAGGCCGGCGCGGCCGGGGCCCAGGGCCGAGGCCAGCGCGGCGAAGGCCTCCAGGGCGGCATGGCGCACGCGGCGCTTGCCGTCGGCCAGGGCGGGCGCCAGGGCGGAGGCCAGCCGGGGCAGGTCGAAGTCCTCGCTGGGGAAGGTGAGCAGCGCCGCGATGCCCAGGGCCACCACCACCTCGCGCACGCGGCTGTGCCGGTGGCGCAGGTGCTCGGGCCGCAGCAGCAGGTCCAGCACGGGCTGCGGCCCGGCGGCGCGCATCAGGCCCAGGAAGAGCTGCTGGCACTCCAGGCGGATGGCCGGCTTGGCGTCGCCCAGCACCTTGGCGGCCGCCGACACCAGCGGCTCCAGGCGGGCGGGGCGCGCGGCGGCCGGGCCCAGGCGGGCGGCCAGCAGCCGCAGCGCCTCCAGCGCGCCCAGCGCCACCTTGAAGTTGGAGTCGTCCAGCAGCGCCCGCAGCAGGCTCAGCAGGCCCAGCAGGCAGGGCGCAGGCAGCGCCGCCAGCGCCGCGCCCGGCGCCTCGGACACCGCCCGCTTCAGCTGCGCCATAGCGCCCACGCGGCCCCGGTAGTCCTGCTGGTCCAGCAGCCGCGCGTGCAGCTCCGCCGGGACCAGGCCGAAGCGCAGCAGCCCCGCGCCGGGCGGCGAATTACCGGGGCCAGGCGGCGGCGGCGGCGAGGGGCAGGGGGCTCGGCGGCGCTCCTCCTCCTCCTTCGCCAACGCCTCCCTGGCCAGGCCGCCGCCGCCGCCGCCCCCGCCGCGCTCCTGCTCCGGCCGCTCCTCCTCTCTGGCCATGGCCCCCGGCGGGGCCTTGCCCGGCCGCTGCCCCGCCAGCCCGCCCCGAGGCTCCCGAGGCCGCCGCTGCCGCCGCCGCCGGGCCCCTCACAGGGGAGCATCGCCGTCTCCAGGGAAACGCGTCACCGCCGCCTCTGCCTCAGCCACGGCGACGGAGCCACTGCGCCTGCGCGGCGGGCAGAGGCGCCCGGACGTCGCTCCGGCGCCTGACGGACAACGCGGAGCGGTCACGTGGGAGGACGCGCAGGGAGCGCTGGGAGCTGTAGTCCCTTCCCTCAGGAAAGGAGGGGAGTGGGGCGGGGAGCTGGCGCAGAAACGGTGTTCTCTCTCCACTGCTATCATCCCAGGTGTAGCGGCTGTTCACGGAACGAGACTCTCTCCCTGGATCCCCGCAGGAGGAGGAGGAGGCGGCGGCGGCCTTGCCCGGAAGTGACGCACCCTGGCCGCCGCCTCTTCCTCTCCCATCGCTGCCGCCGCTGCCTGCGTTGCTGTGCCTGAGAGGAGCCCGCCGAGGCCCCCGTCCGCCCCGCCCCGCCCTGGGCCGCAGTCGCTTGACTCCGGTGAGAGCCCCCCCTCTCCCGAGGTGGAAGCGGAGGCGGGGGAGGGATGACCGGTCCAGACCTCCTGCGCCCCTCCCCCGGAGGGAGGGAGGGAGGGGGCTGGGCGGACCACCGCCGCGGGGACCCCGTGAGGAGGGGGCTTCCTCCACGCCCCCTCAGCCGAGAGCCGCCCTTCTCTCCCTCTCTCTCGCCCCCCCCTCCTCGCCTTGAGGTGCTCAGCCAGAACGGCCTTTTCGCACTCTGCACATGCTCCTCCGGCGGGTGCGCATGTGGGGCGCTCCGAGCCGCCCTTCTCCCTTGAAACCCTCCGCAGCTCTTCAGGGGGGGAAGCTGCCCCTCTTCTCCCCTCCCGCTTTCCCCCTTGGCCGACACCGCGCTTTCCTGGACGGCTGGAGGGGGGAGGGGGGCTTGGCTCCCGGGCAGCCCCCTCGGCTGCTGGCCATGGGGCCTGCGTAGCCCAGAGGCTGCCCGTTGCCGACTCCCAGCCTGGTGCCCCTTGCAGGGCCTTGTGGCTGCTCCGGGCTTCCCGTGGGAACAGGGCTGACTCTCCCTGCTTCTCCCCTTGGCGCTCACTGAGCGAGACACGTCCAAGGAGTCCCCCGCGAACCCATATGCGGCCCGGAGACATGGAGAGGCCTTGCCTGCTCCCAAGCAGCGTCAGGACAGGCAGCCAGAGCCCTTGTGGGCCCTGATATGGAGGACACCACCCCATGCCACAAGGCCCAGAGACAGGGAGCTCCACAGCAGCAAAGCCAGCAGGCCTAGCTGCAGGAGAGCAAGGGCAGGCGTGTGCCTGCACCCACCAGGGTCACAGAATAGTAAGAGTGGGAAGGGGCCTCTAAGGCCATCCAGTCCAACCCCTTGCTCAATGCAGGAGTCCACCTTTAAGCAACCCTGGCAGATGGCTGGCTGTCCAGCTGCCTCTTGAAGGCTTGTAGTGTGGGAGAGCCCACCACCTCCCTAGGTCATGGGTCCCATTGTCATACTGCTCCAACAGTCAGGGAGTGTTTCCTGATGTCCAGCTGGAATCTGGCTTCCTGTTAGATAGAAATTATTTCCTTATTCCATTTGCCGCAGTACTTGTCGACTGAACTATTGCTCGTGGAAGCTTCTGAGCGCAGGAAAGAGGCATTTCTCGAACTGTTTCTCCTTCCACTTCCAACTGCTTCCCACAAAAGAATTTGGGAAGGAGGCCCAGCGTGGGAAGCACTAGAGAAATGGCAATCTGAGAACATGGTGTATGTGGAGCTGAGGAGGAGTCATAGAATCATAGAATAGTAAGAGTTGGAAGGGACCTATAAGGCCGTTGAGTCCAACCCCCTGCTCAATGCACGAATCCAACTCAAAGCATACCTGAGAGATGGCTGCCCAGCTGCCTCTTGAATGCTGGGAAGTAAGCACAATGAGGCGGCCCAGAGCTAGCAGGCAGAGTCTTGGGAGTGTTTATTTCCAGGCTAGGTCAGTGAGGCTTGAGGAGGGCGAGTGTGCTTCTTCCCTCTTCGTCTTGCAACTTGGGATGGCTCGCTACCACATATCACATTGTCCCCATTCCTATTGTAACCAAGTCTGAGTACATGCAATTAAGCATCTCCTGTTTGTCCCTGCCTCCATTTCCCTCCATTTCCTGTTGTTTCTCTTGTGTTGAAATTTACATTTTAAGTCCCTTGGGGTAGCAACACGATGCCTTATATTTTGTAAATCAACATGCACAGTGATGGCGCTATATAAGGAATTAATCATCGTTGTCATTAACGTCTAATAATGTTTCAGGCTTGAAGGTTCTCCATTTAAATCCAGTTGATGCTGATGCCTCCTTTGTAAGGTTATTGAGACGAGCAGGCGAGGGCAAGGTTATTAAACAAAGGCAGGATTTGAACCAAGATGCCAAGGAAATGCTCTAAGGAGACATTTGTCTGTTCACTGTGTAGTTGAGACTTCCTGGAATATCTGTGGAAATTCCTCTGACCTTTCTGAAGAGTGGGGTCGTAGGTGCCACAAAGATTAAAATTGTGTCTGCGTTTTATGCCGATGTCCATAAGATACAGCATGAGGCTTCAGGTCTCGTTATGTGCTGCGTTTGATTGAGGCTTCAACTCTGCTTAATTTTTTTCTCTCCCCACCCCATTTTTCACAGATGGACCAGTCGTCTCCAACCTACATGATTGCCAATTTAACTCCTCTGCATTCCGAGCAACTCCTGCAGGGCCTGAACCTCCTCCGGCAGCACCATGAGCTCTGCGACATCATCCTTCGTGTCGGAGATGTCAAGATCCATGCCCACAAGGTGGTGCTTGCCAGCATCAGTCCATATTTCAAAGCCATGTTCGGTGGCAACCTCTCTGAGAAGGAGAACTCAGAGGTGGAATTTCAGTGCATCGCTGAGGCAGCCCTCCAGGCTATAGTGGAATATGCTTACACGGGGACTGTGTTCATATCACAGGACACGGTCGAGTCCCTTCTGCCTGCTGCTAATCTCCTGCAAATCAAGCTCGTGCTGAAGGAGTGCTGCACCTTCTTGGAAAGCCAGCTGGATCCGGGCAATTGCATCGGGATCTCCCGCTTTGCTGAGACGTATGGCTGTCATGATCTCTACTTGGCTGCCAACAAATACATTTGCCAGAACTTTGAAGATGTTTGCCAGACAGAAGAGTTTTTTGAACTTACTCATTCTGAGCTGGATGAAATTGTCTCCAACGACTGCTTGAATGTGGTCACTGAGGAGATGGTCTTCTATGCGCTGGAGTCTTGGATCAAGTACGACGTGCAAGAACGCCAGAAGTACCTTGCGCAGCTCCTGCATTGTGTGCGGCTGCCTCTGCTGAGTGTCAAGTTCCTCACAAGGCTCTACGAAGCCAATCATCTCATTCGTGATGATCACACCTGTAAGCACCTGCTGAACGAAGCCCTGAAGTACCATTTCATGCCTGAACACAGGCTTTCTTACCAGACGGTGCTAACAACTCGCCCTCGCTGTCCTCCTAAAGTGCTCTGTGCTGTGGGAGGGAAAGCTGGACTCTTTGCTTGCTTGGAAAGGTGAGGAATAGCAAGAGAAAGCGAAGGGCTGGATGTAAGCGGCTTTGTTAATCCCTCTTGTTCGCAAATCAAGGCAACGGGCAATGGTTTGGACATCCCACAGCTGAATGCAGCAGAGTGAGGGTTTGGTTGACAGCCTTCAGTGGCTTGTCCTACCCTCAGTCTCTTAGATCAGGGAAAGGTCTGGGGTGGAAAGCCCTTAGGAAAGCAATTAATTGGTGGTTATTTATAGTATACAAAATTGCAAGTTCGTTATTCTGTCGTTCACGCTCATTGACCATGTAAGGATCACATGTAAGGATCACAAGTATCGAAAAGACAGGGAATGGAGGATTGCCCTGTTTGTCCAGAGAGATGTTATTTATTCTAATCATTGACACCCTGCCTTTAAAAATAAAAGAATTAAAAAGTGGCTTACAAATTCAAAATGATGAATGAAATAATTAAGATCAACCTTAAAGTGAGGCCGCCATGGTAGAGGTGAGATCTGAACTGAGCTACAAGAACAGCTTCCTTTCCCCTGGAATATGCATTAGGGATCCAGTTGCCTTTGAAAGAAGGAAATTGGCAAGAGAATTTCTTTGTCAACCCTCAGAGCTCTCAGTGTGACAATTCGAGAATGTGGCGGGTATGCTGGCATTTCTTCTCCAGAGCTCACTAGCTGGAGAGCTTCTGGATGAGCTTGTACATGGAGTGCCAGCTGCCTTCTGGAAGGTCCTCTTCCTGATCTTGCAAATTTTAAGAGCCATACTGTTCCCCTCCCCCCAAAAAAGATTGAGTAGTACTCTCTACATCTGGGTTATATCCATGAAAGACAATCCTGGTTCAGTTGAGCAACTGCTTCATGAAAGAAGTGAGGTCTATTTGCTGGGGACAATGCATCTTGGCTTTGGTTGCATCTGAGTTTCAGGAAGTGTCTTGTTGAGAGCTCTGATGTGATAAAGTTTTCTCCATGTCTCTTCACGATCCCCAATGAGCAAATGTCAGTGCTCTTTTCAATTCAGCATTAACAAATGTAGAAAAGTTACTTTAAAAGCTAGCTATCTTGGCTTCCTTCCTAGTCCTTGTAGCTTACATTTTCTTGTTCCTGTTCTGTGTTTGAAATGATGTTTAACTGTCAGGCAAATCTAATTGGGGAAGTAGAAAAAATACTTATTTAGGCCAGGAGGTATTTTAAAATTCAACACTTCTGCATGGTGGACTTTGCCCCATTACCTTTTTTTCCCCCCTCCTCCTTTCCCAGTGTTGAGATGTACTTTCCTCAGAATGACTCCTGGATAGGCTTGGCACCTCTAAGTGCCCCTCGCTATGAATTTGGAATCTGCGTCCTCGATCAGAAAATCTACGTGATAGGAGGGATTGCAACCCATATGTGTCAAGGCATCAACTATCGGAAACACGAAAACTCTGTGGAATGTTGGGACCCAGATACGAACACCTGGACATCTATTGAAAGTATGAATGAGAGCCGGAGCACCCTGGGGGTCGCAGTTCTCTCACGGGACATCTATGCCTTAGGGGGCTATGATGGACAGTCCTATCTGCAATCAGTGGAGAAGTACATTCCAAAGGTGAAGGAGTGGCAGCCTGTAGCGCCAATGGGTAAAACCAGGAGTTGCTTTGCAGCAGCTGTTCTGGATGGAATGATCTATGCCATTGGCGGCTATGGGCCAGCCCATATGAACAGGTGAGTACTGTGGGTTCAGTGAGGTTAGGAAGAAAACTACTCTATGCACGGAGAGAAAGGTGTGTTTAGTTATCACACGCAAGAGCTTCTGACAAACAACCAATAGTTACTCCCACTGAGCCTCATTAATTCTTGCTCTGGAGAATTTGTTCAAGGAATTCTCTGAGATCTTCAGCTGAAACCTACAGTAGAATTCAAGGTGTTTTCCTTCAATGCAATTCTATAGAGAGCAAAATTGCACATTTAATTAAGCTTTAAATCACGTTGAGGCAAATAACTTGAGGCCCAGAACTGTGCCTGTGCTTGCTGGCTCTGTGCCATTTATAGACCAAGAGGGCATCCAGGGCAGCATCCTGCCTTCAGGCTTTGTTTATGCTCTAGTTAAACTCCCCTGCTCTCGTGAAGGCCGGGCAGGGGCCCTTGCTGATGTTGCAGGGGCATTAGCTCAAGGTTCAAGCCTATAGGCAACAGTCCTAACGGACTAGGAGGTTTCCTTATTTAAATGTCCTTATTAAGTTAATGTCTGGATGTGCATTGGAGCAGGAACTCCTCTGTGCCCAACCCATAGAAAGCCAGGACCTCTGTGTTACAGTCCAGTTTCAACAACGGTGGTCTTTATATAATTTATTTTTTAGTCCATTCCAAGTCTGAAGACTTGCAGTAGCCAAATAACCCAACTGGGTACAAAACAGCTAAATTCCAAATTCTTCTAGTGGAGTTAAAATGGCACCAGCCTTGACTACTTAAATCCAGCCGAGGCAGTATAGTCTTATAGAGCCATTTGCAAATACAATAAAGTAACGTTTCAGCAACTTTATACGATTTAGTTTCTGGGAGACATTCGCTTCAATGGCTGATAAAAGAATAAATTTTAGTGTCAGAGTTATGCTGGTCTTCATTTTTGTAGTTGGAAGGCACAGTGGTGTTTCCCACTTGTTCGGCATTGAGTGACACACCTTAAAGGCTAACAAATCCATTCTGTCAAGTTTTCATGGATGTTCCACTTTCCTCTCTCTCTGTCTCTCATACACACACACAGGACTCTCCCTTTTTATTTTGCATTTGGTGCCATCCCTTTCCTCAGTTGGTTACACTTTGATTGATAGGCCTCTTTGGGAACATAGTCCCATAGTTGTGGGAAATATTCCTTGTCCTTCTGGTGTATGTGGTACTGTGCATGGAGACGAAGGTCTTGACCTTGCAAAAGGCTTGGGGAAACATGACCCAGTGCCATAAGGTGATGATGTTTGTGACGTGACTGGATGCATCTTGGCTCTGTCCCCCTTTCCCTCCTCAGTTGTGTGAGCCTCTTGCATCCAGGTAGTGCACAGTTTTTGCTTCCTTTTGTGCCAAGAATATTGTGCAGGCGTTCAGCTGTTGTTTCTTTGATCCATCTTTTCTTCTTTGTATGTAGCACTTTTTTGTGCTATCAAAATATCTTGAGACGAATAACTCTCATGCTATCCATTATCTCAAGAGGCCATTGTAGCTGTATTCATGTGGGATTCGCATCATGCTGGGACTCCCTCATGAATGCAGCTAAGAGGACCCCTCTAGATATTAATCAGTGCCAACTGTTGTCATTAAGCACTGTTGTTTGTCTGCATCTGCAGTGTGGAACGTTACGATCCCAGCAAAGACTCCTGGGAGACAGTCGCTCCAATGGCTGATAAAAGAATAAACTTTGGTGTCGGGGTTATGCTGGGCTTCATTTTCGTAGTCGGAGGGCACAATGGCGTTTCCCACTTGTCCAGCATCGAGCGGTACGACCCTCACCAAAACCAATGGACTGTTTGTCGGCCAATGAAAGAACCCCGAACAGGTAGGAAGAATCCCAAGCATTGCTTCTGGCTGGCTATAGTTTGCTGCCCTTATTGTCCAGGTGGCTGCTGGGATGGCCAGTTCCTAGCAACAGACAAAGCCACAAGCGCCTTCTTTGCTTCACATGTGCCGTGCTGATGGGATGGTGCCTAATGAAATCATGTAAGGCTATCCCAAAGTCCTCCTCACTTCTGCTTTCCAGAAAGGAAATCATCCTCCCCATGATAGACCAGCGAACCCTGGGAAAGGGGTAGAGAGGGGCCTACTTGACTATTGTTTATGCAACCAATAGTTCAGGAGTAGGCCATAGCACTTTAAAAGGATGTAGCCTATGTAACTGCTCCCTCCTCACTTTCAGTCCTCGTTTGGAGAAAATAGCCTGGGAGATAAAGGTGCATTAAGGACAGTGGAGGCTGGTGGCTCCATTCTGTGCTTGTTTCAGTCAGAACACCTTGCATAGATCCTTTAGAGTTCTGACTGGTTCTGATTGAAATCTTGGCTGCCCAATTGGTAACCGTGACCACAGGGCTATCGGACTAAATTTATACCTAAGTGGGAAACTGCCCAGGAAGTCCAACGCAGTCACATTTGACTTCAAAAGAGGAAACTTCTCTAAAATGAGGGAACTGGTGAAAAGGGCAACTAAAAGGATCAAGGGACTGGAGCATTTTTCCTATGAGGGAAGGTTACAACAGCTGGGATTGTTCAGCGTGGAAAAAAGGAGGCTGAGGGGAGACCTGATAGAGGTGTACAAAACTATGCATGGTGTGGAGAATGTGGAGAGGGAGGCATTTTTCTCCCTCTCCCATAATAATAGAGCCCAACAGGGTCATCTCATGCAGCTGATTGGTGGGAGATTCATAGAATACCGTATTTCATCGATTCTAAGATGCACTTTTTCTCCCATGTTCACTTCTGTAAAAATGGGGTGCGTCTTAGAATCGATGGCGCCTTGCAATCGCGGGATTTCTCCCGCGTTTTGCAGAAGACACTAGGGCTCTGCTTGCCTCCCCCCGCGACTTGCCCTAGCAGGTCCCAAGGGACCCCACAAGGCTGGTCAGAAGTCCCCCCTCCCCACTAACCTTGATCGCTGCTGCCTTGGCCTGTGAAGGATAGATAAAAGGAAGTCCTTCACACAGCGCATAGTTAAAATATGGAATTTACTACCACAAGATGTGGTGATGGCCACCAAGTTGGATGGCTTCAAAAGAGGGTTGGATAAATTCCTGGAAGAGAAGGCTATCAATGGCTACAAGCCCTGATAGTTATGTGCTACCTCCAGTATCTGAGGCAGTAAGCCTTTGTGCACCAGTTGCTGGGGAACATGGGTGAGAGGGTGCTGTTGCACAGTATCCTGTTTGTTTGTTCCCTGGTTGACAGCTGGTTGGCTACTGTGTGAATGGAGTGCTGGACTAGATGGACCCGTAGTCTGATCCAGCATGGCACTTATGTTCTTAAATCCAGAATGGATTCATAGTCCCACAGAAATCAGAGTCAACCCTCTTCCAGTGATTAAGGTTTCTTAAAATGATGTAACCGCATAAACATTTTATATCAGAATACGGTGGCGTAAACCTTACTTCTAGAGATTTACCAGACCGATTTTGCTCGTTTTAATTTAAACTGAAGCCTGAGCAGTGTAGATGTACAGAAAATTTTGAAACTGAAAAAGTTCAAAGCTCGAGCTTTAATAGCAATTAATTTCTAATACGCCATCAGGCAGGGCAGGCCCTTTCCCAGCAGGACAGACACAGCACGATGGCAGGCCCTGACCCAGCCGGGGAGGGGGAAGAGGACAGAGGCAGCCAATCGGGGCACCCAAGGGCATGGGCAGGGGCACACACATCCCGCATTCAAATTTCAGAGTGGGGATTCATTATGCATGAGCCACGTTTGCATTACTCATGAGTCCCTCTTCAGTGCAGGGACTGAAGGGCAAAAAAGCGGGAAAGGAGCAGGTCTCCTTGTGACATGGCCTTTACACTGTGGCTATTTGGGCTTTATACTAGTAGCCTAGGATGCCCTCAGTACCTTAGACTGAGGGATTTTGAGATGTTCCAATGACTCCTAATCATATCTCTTAAGTCATCGTAAAGCCATTCATTTTCTTGCCACCTCCTTGTAATGTTCGTTAGTTTTACTCAGTTTGGACAGGATCGTGTCCCCTTGACTCCAAGCTGCCAATGAAGACGTATCAGGCTTTGCCCCTTGTGCAGAACAGAATTTGGGCAAGAGCTGGGAGAGGAAGATGATGTCATGAACCAGGACCCCAAACCTCACAGGATCCCGACTCCTTGTCCTCTGAAGAACAGGCTCCAGAATTAACTGTTCAAGCACAGGATTTGATCACTGAAAGGCATTGCAAGGCTTCCACCTCCCCAGGACCCAGTTCCCCGGAATGATTCCAGGGGTCAACTCCCCTCCATCCAGAGGAGGCTGCCTTGTGATCAGACTGCTGAAATGGACCAGGTCCCTTTCAGAGGCAAAGCCTCAGTTGGTGTGGAGGCAGAATCCACCAGCCTCAAGGCTGCCAAGACTCAGCCTTGATCTGCAGCACCTCTTGGAGCTGTCCGTGGTGCTGATCTCTGCCCATCTTGCTTCTGTGAGATACAGAGCCTAACCAGACCCCTGCTAAAGATCTGCCTTGAAGCAGAACCTGGAAACCCAGGCTACAGCAGAGCATCAAAGCACCCATGGCCTGAAATGGTACAGATGGCAACCCCAGTGTTGAATATGGATTGTCCGTTGTCTCCTTTTCAGTAGCGTATTTTGAGGGCTGACCTAGGACTTGATCCTGCAAGCAATTTCCAGTGGCAGTAGCCCCAATTTCCACAGTAGCCCTAATGACCTTAGTGCAATTGTTCATATTAAGACGGCTTGCACTAAGCTGAGTCCCAGAGTAACTGTGAGCTATGAAAGATGCTGCACCTCTGTTGTGGCTGGCTGGCTGGCTTGCCCTTTCTGAATTGGATGGGCCCACATGGGCCTCCATGACCTTCTATGGAGGTCAGTTTCTGCTGCTCCTTCCCAGAATGCAGTATGATGTCACAAGGCAGACTAGGGACAAGCTGTTAGTCTCTGCCTTCAGCTGGCATTCTTTCAGCTGGCCTGAAGAGCCACGACATAGGTGCTCAGAGGCCTTGCCTTTTTCCCCAGAGGTGCCTTCTCTGCTGATGTCGTTCACAGCTCTAGTCAATAGGCCATGGCAAACTCCATGGATTTACTCCTGACATCATGATGTAGGAATGAAGAGAAGGAAAGGGGCTTAGCTGGCGGCAGAGCTTAATCGCGGTCTTCCCTCTTTTAGATGCTGTGCACGATGTGAAAACACATATTTTTGGGTCCTTATTAGATGCCTTTTTGCAGAAAAAACAAGCAAACCCCCAAATCAATATCAACCATAATCAGCACAATAATATAAATAAAAATAACATAAAACAATGCAATATGGAAAATGTTCGTTTACCAAATGCAACATCTCTTCTGCTCCATCACACACGCACACTTCACAATCTAGAATGAGCACCACACAAGCCATCCACAGCAATTTGGCCATAACTAATGTTCAAATTCCTGGGAATATTCTTGATGAATATTCCAGCTTGTCTGCTCCAATAGTTATTAACTTGTAATTACTTTTTTTACTGCTAGTTTTACCTACTCTATTTCATTTGTTTTACTGTTTTATTACATTTATTCTTATTGCTGCGAGCCAGCCTGAGAATATCTGTATTGATGGGTTGCATATAAACCTGTTCAATAAACAAAGTTACTGGGTGGACAAAGTTCACTAATAAACTGATGTTAAGATCCTGTGTACAGTAGCATGCAAGTGAGTCCTCTTGAACTCAGTGGGCCTTTAACTCCCAAGTAAGGACTCATGAAGAGACTGCAAGTGCCTCACTGTTGGTCTAGAGTCTGTTCTTAAAATGAGTTTTCTTTTTCTCCATCTCTTTCTGAGAGTTAATATCCTAACATTCAACTTCTTTTTGTCTTTCTCCTTCTTCCCACCTCCAATAGGAGTTGGTGCGGCTGTAATTGACACCTACCTGTACGTAGTTGGTGGACACTCAGGGTCATCCTACCTGAACACTGTACAGAAATATGACCCCATATCAGATAGCTGGCTGGACACGGCTGGTATGATGTACTGTCGATGCAATTTTGGCTTGACTGCACTTTGAAGAGGATGCACTTGAGGACTCAACTGGCACAGAAGATGCCCAGCCTGTGGAGACCAGAAGCTGTGTTTCTTGGAGATAGGAGAAAGGGGATGGGGGTGGGGCGGGAGGCTTAATTGAAATGCAGACAAGTTAACCTCAACTGAGAATTGTTCCTGGTTATTGTTGATCAGATAAAAGTGGGGAGAAAAAAGAAACCATGTTTCGAATGAGGATCCAGGTTGCGTACTATCACTGAAATGAAATAATTTATCTCAATACACGGAGCACTGTGTTGCCTGAGGTAGGCATAGAAACTCCCTAACTCCTAGTGCTTTTGCCTCTTCCCTTCCTCCTCCGACTGACAAAGGTAACCTTACTGAAGACATGGGAACCTTTGAGCGTGTTGCACAAACTGTCTTGATAGATGTCTGGCTCCATCTTTGCATTGAGAGATCATCATCGCTTCACATTTTTTTATGAACGGTTAATTATAAGGGCTGCTTCCCCCACCACCACCCCCATTACTCAAGGATTGTAAATAGCTGATGCCATAGTCTGTTTGCCTACACTTAACACCCATCTCTTTTTTGGTAACTTGCTTCAAAGGATTTGAGGATTATAAGAAAGGATGGCTATCTTATGTGGACAAGCGTAATGCCTTTTTAACCCTGTCCTCATTGGACCCGCCTCCACATCTGAAACGTATCTCTTCTCTGACCCCTGCCCTAACAAGCCTGGCAGAGAGATGAACCTTTGAGTCTGCAACGCCTTCCGTGTTTCTTGAAATGAGCCGGATTGCATGATCAAAACAGCCCACTGCAAGCCAGGGCTGCGGCGCATGCCATGAGTTATGCAAGGTTAACCCTCACACAACCCCTGCCAAATGGATTTGCTTGACAGGACAAGCCCTGGCCAGGCAGTGAATATTCAAAATGGCTGCAGGCTTGCCCTGCAGGCCACCATGGCTCAAATAACCCATGGTGGACTGTTTGATTGTGCCAAATGGCCCAATGCATCAGAACTTTGTAGCACATGTGGAAACACTTCAAAAAGATGCAAATGTCCTCTCCACCTCTACCTGGCACATCTGTGTTGATTGGCCCTCATGATTTTAAAGAATGTATGGTCACGGTTTCAGTGTCTCCTGACTTTAACATTGTGCTAAATGATAACATTTCCAGCAAGGCTGTTAACCTACGGCTACCATCCTTGGCACCCTTACAAGAGAGTAAGGCCCACTGAAATCAGAGGCAGTTACTTCCAAGTAAATATGTGTATAATTACACTGTGCGGATGGCTTGGCTGAAGTAATAACATTTGACTCATTTGGTCTGCAGGCTGTGGAGTAAATGCTGCCAATCAGACGTGGTAGATTCTTGTAATGATCTTGATTTCTTTTTTCTTACCTGTCTGCTTCATCTGTGCCTGTGAGAAAAGTCAAACTTGTTTACTAATATTTTGTTAATTAGCTCATTTAGAATAATTAAGCAGATCCTTAACAGGGTTTGGACAGAAAGCATATCCTTCCCTTGTAGATGGTTCTTTTATATAAAAAAAGCACTTAATTAGGCAGCATTGTGGGGTGCTTATTTATCCCACTACTTGCATACTTGTGGTAAACTCTCCCCAAATGCTGCCGTTCAGCTGCCCTTCATTTCAATAGAATTTCCCGGTGGTTTTTGAGAATAGAACAGAACAAACTGAAATCGGAAGAGGTCTTCTTCAGGGTGTCTTGAAACTTAACTCTTAAGTTCTAAGAGAGTGAAGCAAGACCCTGTGTGTTAATCCTTATGCCATATAGGTTACTGGAATGATTTCTTCAAATCTGTTTCATGTGTTTGGCAATATATATTTCTGCTTTGTACAAGGAGCTGTACTTTTAATTTGCTGCTGTGGTCCCCCTCTTTTAAGATTTGTTTTTCCCCTACTCTCCTTCTAACAGATGTTCATTTTTTTTCAATTTCTCGTATTCACAAACATGCAATAATATTGGGCGGGGTGGGTGGTGTTTTATAAGCCTTTTGCTTCTGAGTGCATAAAAGGTGATGTTAAGAATTGACA
The DNA here is from genome assembly GCA_029215795.1 of Anniella stebbinsi. Taxonomy (NCBI): domain Eukaryota; kingdom Metazoa; phylum Chordata; class Lepidosauria; order Squamata; family Anniellidae; genus Anniella; species Anniella stebbinsi. The sequence continues at coordinate 372,250,412 of JARDYH010000001.1, forward strand.
ATTTGTCCCGAGTTCCTGTAGCATGAATGGCAGTTGACAAAGCTCTTCTTCTTCCATGAGCTCATGTTGAGAGAGCACACTTACTTATTAAACCACTTTAAAAAGAAATTGCATCACCTTTCTACCAACACTTGAACATGCTATGAATCCCTGAAACTCGTTCTTCAGATATTTAGGGAGTTCAGCTGAGTTTTCAAGCAACTAACTGACCAAACAAGCACTTTCTACCTATGGCTTCAGAGAAACTTGTTGATTCTTGTTATACAGCAATAATAGCATAATGCAACTGTTGCATTGATTCTTTTATGTACAGAATTATGAATTCCCGTTCATTTCAGTGAAGGTCACTTCAGGAAGTCTTCAATACAGTGCGGGTGCTTAGGGAGGGAGCTTAAGCAACTGTAAGGCAATTGAAGCAGACACCTGTTTTGGTTCCATGACTTATTTCAGTTCAAGGAAATGCCTGGCTAAAATGGCTACGACTGCTTGGTCTCTCTCCAAAATGCCTCTGAATGTAGAAGCCTAGTAATGGCTATGGGAGAACAGAGGAAACAGCTCTAAACAGGCATCAAAGAGAAACGGCCCAAGTTTTAAACCCCAAGGAAGAAAAAAAAACCCGGTAGGAAACAATTGTAACTAAAGGCCATGAGAGGAACTCATCTGGCCATGTCATTGTGTGTCTTTCAGAGAGCATTAACTGTCAGGCTGTCGTCATAGGCAGATATGAAAATTTCTCAGCATACTTAATGACTCTTCAGTGAAGGATATATATATATACACATACACACAAACACACACACACACACATATATGAACAGTGGAATCCTGGCCGTGGCAATGTTTGGTATTCCTAGAGTGTCCTTAATGTAGTAGCTTGCTTTTTTAAAAAAAAACAAGGATCTCTGGGGGACTTTGAGGGTGATTCTTGCTGGGCAGCTCAGCTAACAAAATTGTTAGGGTACTGAAAATTATCCCTGTAGCTGTTTGCGAGGAGGAAGTCTGTTTAATTTTTTAATGAGGCAGATTACCTGCATTATAAGCAAGTTAGTTAAGGAGCAAATCACAGTTTACCTTTGTCAAGACTAAATTGATTCCTTGTAGAGCAGTGCTGTCTCCATGCATACCTGCCCTACAGATAGACACTTTTCAGCCAGTTTTAACTCAAGACTCTTCAGATCCAACAAACAATTCTTTATTGAACAATTTCAGTGGAACACCAAAGAATAACTTAAGAGTCCACAGGAAATAAGGAGGTAGTCACAAATAAAGGTTAGGTCCAGTGGGGAATTATTGGTGGATGCTGGATAAAAAGGGATGAGGCCTAGTAAAAACAGTATTCTCTACCAGGTCTTTGAGGGAAGTCCCTTCCAGATCATCTCAGACTGTTCTAAGTTCCAGCTACAGAAAGCCTGGCTGGCAGATCCTTGATCACTCACATTATAAACATACATTTCTTATACTTCAGACAATACAGAGCTGTGGACTGCACAAGAGTAATTCATTAATTCAATGTGCAGGGAATAGTATATTACAGTGAACTTTCCATACTTGTTTCTGTTTTGGAGGTTCATTTCCCAGTTTACCTAAGTGCTCAAGTATGGACAAACTGGATAGCCAATTTTAATACTTGTAGGCTGCAATAAGCTTATTGTAGTTCAACAATGGTCTTGTCTTGCGGATAAGATATCATCACACACATTTACATGATCAGCCAGTTCTAGAAAACCATTCCAGTGTCTTTAATGTTTAAGAGAAAGCACTTTCTAACTTATTGTCTGCTTTTGTTCAGGCTCTGCTCTCGTTTTGAAAAAAAATATGGTTAAACACATAGCTTTGCATGCAAGTTAGGGCAGAATTATACAATTACCCTCTATTTGAGAAAACAACTCTAGATCAGGAAAAGGTGTTTCAGCCTCTCTCATTCCAGGTGAAGAAATGATTTTCAGTCTCATTTTAAAACCTTACACTCTTACTAAACGTCTGGCAGTTTACTCAGCAGTGAGAGAAACAGGCACTTTGCCCATCCTCGGAAGTGCTTTTACTCCCAGTCAGGAAATATAAAATGGAGCACGTTTAAGGGTTCCCGGGCGTTGGCTTCCAAAACATTCTGAGGCACAGCCTTGGCAAGTCTGGTTCTCCTGGGTCTACTGCTGCTCTGGGCAGTTGTCTCTTTACTTTGCATTCTCTCCTCTTCCCAACCCACCAGAGGTAGGTAAGTTCATTGTTGCTTTGCAACTCCTTCCATTTTGTGAAAGAATATGAACTCTCTCCACGCTTGCCTTAAATATCTTTTAATTCATTAAAGAACTGGGTGAGGATCCCTCTCTTTGCCTTACATGTTGTGCTATCATCTCCCTGGCCTGAGGCAAAATTCACCTTCAGCAGGAGTCTGGCCCTCCCTCTCATGTACAGTCGTTTCCCACAGGATTCTGAGCTGGGCTGTGGGGTTTCCTCTGGATTTAGCAGGCAACACTCGTGTTGTTTGGCGATTCCATTCTACTTCCCTCCATGGTCACCTTTCTTTACAAAGGTCTTATTTGAGTTGAGTGGGAAACTGCTCGGTAACTTGTTCTTTTGTTTGCTAAATGTGATAATGCTTTGTTATCATTGTAATAGTATTTCATTTGAATGTGCAATGTTTATTAAATAAATCTGTGAAAGCAGGTAGATTGTTTTTCTATTGTTATTTTTTATTATTATCATTTGGCCTATAGACGCTATACAAAGTCACTCAGGAGGAATGCTGCCCTCCTCACCTCACCTCCCCCCCCCCCGCCGCAAACGCCTTCTCCGCAAAAAACAACCACCACCAATAGGCTCTGGAAGGCCCTTCTAGAGACCCGGGGTCTCTCCCATCAGCAGAACACCATTGCGGTGGGTGGTGGAAATCCATTCACTTCTTGTAACTTGCTTTGACTGGACTCTGCTCTCCATCGTTCAGGTTGCAATTCTACACGCACTAGGAAGGAAGTCCCACTGAACTCAATTGGGACTTACTTCTGAGTAAAGCTAGGATTGCATGGATCGCCTTCTTCTTTCCTGTACAAAGGAAAGACTGCCTGGCCCGGGCTTGTGTGGCAATCCTGCGTAGCGTAGACGAAGCAGGAAACTTGCCCGGGGCGTCACGGCTGACGGAGGAGCCCTGCTGGACCAGGCCAAAGGCCCACCTAGCCCAGCCGTCCCCGGGCGGTTTGGGGCTCCAGCTCCCACCAGCCCTGGCCAAGATGAGCCGTGGGCCGGGAGTTGGCAGCCCAGAAGGTCTGGAGGCCTCCGGGGTGGGGGCCTTTTGCCCTCACGCGCACTGCACTATTCACTACGGCCAGACCGTCCAGCGTGGCAGAGTTTGTGCTGAGCGGCGCGGCCTCGGTCAGAGGGGCCACTCCAGGGGAGGCCCTGCCTGCCGGAGGCAGCTGCACGCGCTTCACAGAGAAGCAACCGCCGGTGTGTGCGCGCGCGCCCTCGCTAAGGCGAAGCGTGATTGGCTCGCCGCGCAGCAGGTATCCTCCAATCACCGTTCTTCCCCCCGGAAGGCGGCCTGGGGGCAGCCCCGCCCCTTCGGCCTGCCGGAAGGAAGCGATGGCGCGTGCGCGTGCAGACACGCTCCGCCTCCTCTTCCTCCCCCCGCCCCTTTTTCCCTGCACCCTCGCTGACATGCGCAGTGGCGCGTAGCCAGGGTGGAAGTGGACAAGATGGCGGCCCTCGGCTGCCTTTCGTCGTCCTGGCCGCTGCCTCTGCCTCTAAGGCGGCTGCTGCTGCTGGTGCTGCTGGTGCTGGCGGGCTGCCCGGGGCCGGCGCGGGCGGGGCGCAGCCAAGTGAAGGCGCTGAGCGACGGCGCCTGGCAGGAGATGCTGCAGGGCGAGTGGATGGTCGAGTTGTGAGTGTCTTGGGGGGGGGGGGAGAGGGAAACACTCTGCACATGCTCAGGGGCGCGGGCGGCACCGGCCGGGCCCTCCCCTCGAGGTCTGGGCGGCGCTCTCTGCATGCTCAGGGGCGCCGCGTCCGCGAGGCAGGAGAGCTGCTTCCGCGGTGGCTGCGGCCGTGCAAGGCGAAGCCCAGTGGCGGGAGGGAGGGAGAGGCTCGCGCGGCATGGAGCTCCTGAGCCCCCCGGCAGCCGCCGCCGGCCGCCCTCCTGCTCATGGGAACTGCCAGAGGCTGAGCCGGATCAGGGCCTTCGCGGCACGCATAGAGTCATAGAATAGTAGAGTTGGAAGGGGCCCATAAGGCCATCGAGTCCAACCCCCTGCTCAATGCAGGAATCCAATTTAAAGCATCCCTGACAGAGGGCTGTCCAGCTGCCTCTTGAATGCCTCTAGTGTGGGAGAGCCCACCACCTCCCTAGGTCATTGGTCCCCTTGTTGTACTGCTCTGTCAGGAAGTTTTTCCTGATGTCCAGCCAGAGTCTGGCTTCCTGTAACTTGAGCCTATTATTCCGTGTCCTGCATTCTGGGGTTGATCGAGAAGAGATCCTGGCCCTCCTCTGTGTGACAACCTTTCAAGTATTTGAAGAGTGCTATCATGTCTCCTCTCAATCTTCTCTTCTCCAGGCTAAACATGCCCAGTTCTTTCAGTCTCTTCTCATAGGGCTTTGTTTCCAGAGCAGGGCATGTGCTCTGGGCGATGGGCTTGCCCCCCCCCTTCCTATTCCTCCTCCTCCTGGGAAGCCTTACACTAAGGGCTTCTTCTTCCTACGCCCCCAGATGTGTTTCCTGCTCTGGCTAGAGGCTGGATGGGGCAGAGAGGGAAGGTTTTGCCTCCATGAGGAGGGCCGGCGAATCAGGGCTTTGCCCGTGGGCCATGTAGGAAGCCTGGCTCAGCCCCTCTTTCCTAACCACAGACGCGTGAAACAATATTGGCTGAAGATCCTATCCCTTTCATCTGGGTCACCCTCCATATTTTGGGGTTTTCCTTGTTAGCTTGTGCCTGTGGCAGACTGAACATGGCGCTGACAGAGGCTGTATTTCTGGCCGCTAAAGCTCAGAAGTGCAGCATTTGTGGAGCTGAACCACGGGAGAAGGCTGCTCTGAGTTATTGCTGCAATAACTTTAGGGTTAGAATAAGTTCCTGTTGCTTACGTAAGCTTTATTTTCCAGCTATGCTCCGTGGTGCCCTGCCTGTCAGAACTTACAGCCAGAATGGGAGAGCTTTGCTGAGTGGGGAGAGGATCTTGAAGTGAACATTGCAAAAGTGGATGTGACAGAGCAGCCAGGTGAGGTGTCTTCCTGTCAGGAGTAAAATAATGAACAGACGAAGGTTCTACCTTGGTCCAGATATGTTTCATTCAGCTAGGCTTATATTTGTTAAATGTGCTTGAACTGGTAACTCTAAAATGTTTTTTTTTTTACGTCTCATAGCTTTTTAAGTTATTATAGTGGTTTTAAATGTATGTGTATACTGTATGTTTTTTCAGTTTTAATTTTTGTATATTGTTTTTAAGTGTTTTAATCTTTTGTAAACTGCCCAAGAGCTTCAACTATGGGGTAGTATACAAATGCAGTAAATTAATAAAAATAAATAAGAAGGCAAGAGGTGTCAGAGAAGTCTTATAGAAAGACAGCGGCCCTGTTCAGGAGACGCCTTAAACCACGGCTTTAACTACAGTAAATAAGTCAAAAAGCCTTATTCACCATGGTTAAGCCTTGGTTTAAGGTATCTTCTGAATGGGGTCAGTGTGGCCCAAGAAGCTTGGTCAGCACCCATGAGAACAGTGTGTACACTCTAATGCACCCTCCAATTTTCCTCTGCAAAGTTCTGTCGTAGACAAATTGATGGAGAAAATGTTCCCTGAACATGGGAAGTTTTTCAGTCAGGTGTTCTTCCTTCCAAAATGAACAAAATGGCTTTAGGCAAATTACTCTCTCTTTCTCACTCACACGTACACATCTTCCACTATGGGGATACTGATGGGGATTTTATTAGGATTGCTGTGATAGTGTGACCCATTGGCTGAACCCAGCTGCGCTAACAAGCCAGAACCCATGGTTTATTGTAGGGTTGCAAACAATGACAGCCCACACTCAAGGTTGAATATAGGTTGACCTGTGGCTTCTGTTGTGTGAACCCAGCTCTTACATGTGCTGTTGATGCCACGGCTATGTAGAGAATGCAGAAACTAGACGCGATTGATAGCTTGACAGCATGCTTCCTAAATGTTTGGAGAGTTGCACATTTTAATTATGCACAGCTGAAAACTTGTAATCTAATCCTAAATGCATGTGTGTGACTCTGAAAAACTGCTCAGGGAGCTTTGACTATTGGGTGGTATAGAAATGCAGTAAATAAATAAAAAATATTTGGCGTCATTGAGATGGGTGGCTTTTGTACAACTTTCAAGCCTTGTTCTGGGCCTGAACATGTTATTCTGATGTGGGGCTTAGCTGTATTATACTTGTAGATGGCTCTTTTAGAGTAATGTTCAGTGGTTAAAACATGTGAGTAGGGGCCTAACAAGACTTGAGCAACTATGCATGTTCATTAAAGACAGCTATGAAATCAGTAGACTTTGAACAAATGTTTAGCCTTGACTTTCTTTCTGGATCTTTATGCAGGACTAAGTGGGCGGTTTATCATAACAGCGCTCCCCACCATCTACCAGTAAGTACTCAAAAAATGTGAATCTTTGTTTTGGGCAGCGCAAAATCCTTAGTACTTGTTATTCCTATCAGGACTGGAGGGAAAATATTGATTCTGCTAGAATATTGTGAGAAGATTATTTGGAGACTGGTAAGAGGAGAGAAAACTAGAATTACTGGGGAATAATGGTGTAAACTGGTACTTTTTAAAAATACTAATAGAATTCAGTAAATAGCTGGATTAGAATCTTCATTAAACTATTTGTATTTCGCCTTTCCTTCAGTTGCCCTCAAGGGGGCTCACAACATAATATAAAAAACAAACAGAAACAAAAGATGAAACAAAACAGCCAGTGAGGGACACGGTTAAAACAACAACAAACTCAACCAAAGAAATTGGTCCAGAAAATTAAAACAGCATCTGTGTATCTTAAAGAGTCAGGTTCTATGAAAAGCATCCTTATAGTTACTAGTTTAAATTACAGTGGTCTTCTGTTTCCATAGCCATGGTGTGATGTGTGCCCAGTTTCAGCTCTGGGTGTTGTTGCTCTGTGAGTGCATCAATAGACCCGCTGTTCTTCAGTCTGAATGTGGGAGTCCAACCAATAAGCTTCTCTACGATGTGCATGTGAGAAGCTGTTCTTTTGACAGTGTGAAGTGACTGACATGGATTCTTATTTTGGACAGCTGTAAAGATGGAGAGTTTAGACGATACCAGGGTCCACGGACGAAAACTGACTTCATCAACTTCATCAGTGATAAAGAATGGAAGTCCATTGAGCCTGTTTCTTCTTGGTTTAGCCCATCCTCCTTCCTGTAAGTTTGGTGGAAATCTCTCTCCTTCCTAGTAGGCTTGTGCAGATATCTGGGAATGCCTAAGCTTCCATGTTTACTTCATACTTTATTTATTTAATTCCTGTCCTGCCTTTCTGCCCCCCAAAAATGGTGCTCAAGGTGGCTAACAATAAAATCCTGATTAACAAAACGTTAATTAAAATATTGCGTAACAACAAATAAAAGAAATAAGCCGCATCAACCAATTAACAAACCAGCTTATATGTCATTGGCCTTCCTGAATAGGTGAATCCAGTTACTTTACAGAACAGTGGAGCTGGGGTTGCTTGCACACCTTCATATGGAAAAGTGAATCATCTGGGCTCTCTCCCACCTCCTTACAGGATAACCTGTACTTAAAATATATGTGGGGGTGAAGGAATTTTTCTTAGCTTGCCTTTTTAGTGGTGGCTCCCCCCAACTATGGAACGATCTCCCCAATGAGGCTCGCCTTCCGCCAACACTGTCATCTTTTCGGTGCCAGGTGAAGACTTTTCTCTTCTCCCAGGCATTTAATAGCATATGTTGAGCTTTTTAACTGACCCCTGGGCAGTTTTAAATGATATGTAGTTTGTTTTTAGGTTTTTATGGTTTTCATTTTTGTATATCGGTTTTTAAAAGTTCAATGTTTTTAATTTTTGTAAACCGCCCAGAGAGTTTCACTATGGGGCGGTATATAAATATAATAAATAAATATTTTTTTTATCAAATATGTGGAATATGTGTAAGAGTTAGGGTTATAAGGGCTTGTTAGCATAGCATAGGGGATAGAAGCTTTGGGGGTGCATAGAGTGGGTTGAAAGGGATGTACAAGTGACAGTGTCATGTTTTAATATTAAGGGGGCAAGTAGGCGTACACACTATGCATTGATATCGATAAGGCCCTGATGAAACATGATCTGATACTGCTCAAAGATGTTAGTCATAAGGACTTGTGACTTGGAAGGTAGAGTTGCAGTTTAGAAAATCCCCGTGTCTGGAAGAAAGGAAGTAAACTAGACAGTTGACCACATGAAAAGTGGAAGAGATGACCAGTTTAGGGATAAACAAATGTGTCAGAAGAGGTGAGACATTCTGGGAAGAGGATGCTCTAAATTGATGATGTGCACCACTGTCTTTGAGAAGGGTTTTTAAGTCTGAGCACAGAGGAGGAAGAGGTCTTTCCTTTCCCTCTGGCATTAGATCCAGGACGTTGCTCTGAGCCTAGCATGTAGGCCTCAGTGACTCCTTGGTTTTGCCTGAGAGACATGAAAGTCCTGTTGCAGAGAAAGGATCCTTTTGCAGAGTCAGTATGAATGGTGCAGAATTTGTGAGCATACAGCTACAAGTCTTAGGAGTGTGTCATTTTGCTTTGCTTGGGTGAAAGGTTTGTGATGGTGTTAAACTTTGTCTTTCCTTTCATAAAATACATTTAATTTAAAGCTTGAGTAGATGTTTTAAATTCTAAGTGTAATCTGGGCGACATTCTATCTCGAATCCTCAAGCACACCTACAATACTTGGGACAAACTGAGGCTATTTGAGGTGGATATGCCTGAGTGTTTAATACCAGGGACCCTGGAGTTTTAGCTTTAAGTTTCCCCCCCTACAAATTAATAATTGTTCTGCAGGAATCAGATGCGTTTTGTGGGACTGGATGTATAGGAATAAATGCTGCTGGTGCTGTTCTTATGCATATTTAGTGTAAGAACTGGCAGAAGTAGAATAAAACTATAAAAATCTCGGGGGGGGATTGGGGTCTGGTGCACCAGAATTGGTCAAGCCAGGGTTTGGGGTATTGGCTATCCAGAAGTCTGCTGAGGCCAGGGATTGGGGTATTGTCTAACTAAGAGCTTGAGGCCAGTGATAGTCACACACACACACACACACACACACACTTACAACATATGAGAATTTACATCAAGAAACCCGCTAGGGATATTCTTGGATCTTGTAAGTATTGTCCAGAGAAACACCCCTGGAAAACTGTTCGGCACAGGCCAGAGCCAGATGGAACCCAGGGAGTCGGTTTAATGTAAAACTGTTTCTGATGAAGTCTAAAAGGAGGAAGGAAGAGCTCCCATTAAGAAGACTATGAAGCTTGGGACTTAACAGAACTCTGAAGTGGTGGGACTGAATAATTGCTGTTTAATCCCATTGTTGGCTGGAAGGAAGGGCGGGAGGGACAGAAAAGCACCCACTAAAAAGTCAGTAGCCTCCTTAACCAAGAGAAGAAAGCTTTGAGGAAGGCAGCGAGGATGATCAGGGGTCTGGAAACAAAGCCCTATGAGGGAGAGACTAAAAGAACTAGGCATGTTTAAGCCTGGAGAAGAGACGATTGAGGGGAGACATGATAGCACTCTTCAAATATTTGAAAGGTTTTCACACAGAGGAGGGCCAGGATCTCTTCTCGATCAGCCCAGGATGCAGGACACGGAATAATCGTCTCCTCAAGTTACAAGAAGCCAGATTCCGACTGGACATCAGGAAACACTGCCTGACTGTTAGAGCAGTAGGACAATGGAACCAATGACCTAGGGAGGTGGTGGGCTCTCCCACATTAGAGGCCTTCAAGAGGCAGCTGGACAACCATCTTTCAGGAATGTTTTAAGGTGGATTCCTGCATTGAGTAGGGGGTTGGACTCAGTGGCTTTATAGGCCCTTTCCAACTCTATTATTCTGTGATTCTATGATTTGTACTACGCTGGAGTGGTGCCAGGTGTAATTGATTCTGTCAAAAATTACTTGGGGAGGGGAAACAAAAAGGAGATAAAATTTTCTAACTCATTCGGGTGAAGTAAAGAGTAGCAGCAGCTTCTCAGCAACGGAAGCCCTAGAGTGATTTCTCTCACTGATTTGACGTCTGAGTGATTCTCCTTCCACCCAGTGGCTGTACTATGGCAAAGTAAAACTTTTGGATTTACACTTGAAGTAGTTTTGAGAGAAGAGATAAAACAATTTGCTTCTAAAGAGAAAAGTTCTCTTACCTAGGGTCTGTGAAATAAAAATAGCAAGATCTTAGTGTGATCCTCCCTTCTACATGTGAAAGAGTACGTGATGTGGTTAAAGAGAAAGAGAGGAGGGCAAACTCCTCCATGCCCAGAAAAAAATGAACGAAGAAGGGGAAGTTTAAGGCTTGATAATGAATATTTTCTCAGACACCTAACAAAACAAGTTAAACACACACACAGAGAGAAAGAGCAAAATTGGCAGAAGAGGAAAAGATGACTCAGACATGGTAACTTACCTAAACAAAGAGGCAAACCCACAAACACAAGGAGTGAAGATGCTTTTGTTATTGAAAACTCTATTTTCTCTCATAAAGAGGAATTTGTGTATAGAAAGTAAACCTCCAAACCCAGTGAAAAACAAAATTAAAATAACTTGTCTATAGGGTTTGTACATGGTGCACCCAGTGTTTTATGCATGGTACAGACCCAAAGAGAAGAAAGAGAAAAATTAAGGAGTTAAAACAGACTTTTAAAAGAAATAAGTACAGAGTGAAACCGGTTGTACAGCTGTGACGCAGAATCATTGGGGGGGGGGGGGAGCAGAACTGTTCGAACAAGAGAGTGAATGAAAATAAATATGAGCAGTATTTCACAGAGTTAAAAAGAAGTAGCTTTTAAAATCTTAATGCAGGAAGGGAGAAATAGGGAGAAGAAATAAAATAACTGTTCTAAATGCAAAAAAGAAGTGCAGAACTTCTCAAACCCACATGAACAAAATTTGAAACATCGTTGTTGTCTGTGACAAGGTTTGAAATGGGGGGGCATAAATGTCAGTAGATTCTGGCCCCGTTCCGAAGACACTTCAAACCACGGCTTTAGCTGCAGTGGTTAAGCCAGAAAGCAAGGCCTTGTTCAGAAGACACCTCAAACCATGGCTTTAACCACGATTAATAAGGCTTTTTGCCTTTTTCACCATGGTTAAAGCTGTGGTTTAAGGTGTCTTTTGAACACGTCCCAGCTTTCTGGCTTAACCACCATGGTTAAAGCTGTGGTTTGAGGTGTCTTCTGAACGGGGCCATTGAGTTCTTTTATGATTGGGCAATCATAGGCATTCATCAACTCACACCCAGTATATGTTTAATGTTGTTTGTGACTTTACAGATTTAATTTTTTTAATGAAGTTCATAGATAATAAAAGTTTTAAGTGCTTGAAAAAATGTTTTGGTGCTGTTTTCCCTTTGTGTCTGTTTGTGTGTGCTTAACCCATATTTTTCAGATGCTAATGAGAAATAATAAGCAAATATATAACAGAGATCTAGAAAAGTGTGGATGTCTGACTAAGCACAAGTTGATGACTGAGAGTCCTTGCTCGGCTCACAGAAAGAAGTTGAGAATATTCCAAACATCAAAGATTGTATTGATTGACTATTTATGTTGTGATAATGAGAAGCAAGAATTAGGGATGTCCAGACCAAGCAAAAATTTTAAGGAAACCAACATACCCTTTTAAAGGGCAAAAAAAAAAGAGTGAATAGAAAAATGTGACTTCATCAAGGTCATGTGTTGGTAACCTCTGATCTTATAACAACGAGCCCAGATGTGAAAAATTGGTTCCACCATACAGTATTATTATGAAAGACACATATTTGACTATTCTGTTTTACTAGTGACCAGAAGATCCAGAACTTCCACTGATGCATGCAGCCATTATTTCCCCTTTTTCTATTCTTTCCTTTTCCCTGTTGTTTGTTTTCCTTTGTCCTTTCTGTTTTGCTTTATGTATATATTTTTTTTAAAAAAAAATATTTTGTATTTGCAAACCTTCACCCATATATTGTAAGCTTGGCTAGGATGCTTAATAGGATGCGTATTCGTATTTTAATGTGATGGGTTTTGTTTAATTTTCTAAGATAGAACAGATCAGAGGAGACCTGAACCGTCCAGAAAAAGTGCAAAGCGTACCCACATAAAACCCTGTATCAAGGGGTAGATGCTTTGGTGTAGATAAGGCCTGATGAAATATGATGTGATACAGCTCAAAGACATTAGTCATAAGAGCTTGTGACTTGTACCAACTGTGTGTATTTTTAAGGGATCTACGTGAAAAGTCCACGGAGATGGAAAGGTAGAGCTGTTGTTTAGAAAATCCCCGTGTCTCGAAGTAAATAGACAGTTGACCACATGAAAAGTGGAAGAGATGTCCAGTTTAGGGATAAACAAATGTGTCAGAAGGGGTGAGACATTCTGGGAAGAGGATGCTCTAAATTGATGATGTGGACCACTGTCTTTGAGAAGGGTTTTTAGTTCTGAACACAGAGGAGGAAGAGGTCTTTCCTTTCCCTCTAGCATTAGATCCAGGGCATTGCTCTGAGCCTAGCATGTAGGCCTCAGTGACTCCTTGGTTTTGCCTGAGAGACATGGAAGTCCCTTTGCAGAGTCAGCATGAATGGTGCAGAATTTGTGAGTATAGAGCTAGAAGATTTGTGAGTATTTTGTTTCTCTTTGCTTGAGTAAAAGGTTTGTGATTATGTTAAACGTTGTCTTTTCTTTAATAAAATATATTTGTGCCAAACTGGGGCTATCTGAGATGGGTGCACCTGCGTATTGAATACCAGAGACCCTGGAATTTTAGCTTTAGGTTTTTCCTCCTACAAGGGGCTCCCGACGATGATAAAGTGGCCATGATTTCAAACTCAAAAGTCCAGTCTTGGAGTGAGCATCATTTGTAAATACACTTAGTTGGGCAAGGATGACTCTTAAACATCGGGTTCCTCTTGGCGCTCTGGAAGAGGTCGCAGCCTGGCAAGCAATCTATTGTGCGAGGTAGCTGATCGTGTAGCTTACCGTTAACGTTCCAAGACTGGGATGGTTCACACAGGCACAACACCTGAATTGTAGCTGAATGTGTAAACTGGCTCTACCGGAGTCAAGTGAGGGACACGTGTGTGCGATCCCAGCTCTGCCGTGTAGCAGGGAGTTGGGAAGCTGAATGAGAAGAGGCCAAGCCAGTTGTTGAGTGCCATTTAAATCCCCCGCCAAGCCCTCTCTTGGGTCCCAGAGGGCTTTGATTTTGTCTGCCGGATACGCCTTTATTTTATCCCTTCTGCTCCTTTGTAGGATGAGCAGCATGTCTGCCCTGTTCCGGCTGTCCATGTGGATCCGGGTACGTGCCATGAATCTTCCTCTGAGTTAGAGCCATGTTTGGTGTGAGCTACTCGACTGACTCTTGTCACTTTCCCTCCCTTGTAGAACTGCCACAACTATTTCACAGAACACCTTGGAATACCGGTCTGGGGATCCTATGCGATTTTTACATTTGCAACGTTGTTTTCGGGGCTGCTGCTGGGGCTTGTAAGTAAACAGTTTTGCACATGCTAGAAACTTAAAGGTCTCGTGGTGGGTTTTCCTTTAACTCAAGAGTTGAAATGAAGAATTGTTTTCCCCCTTTCCTCCTCCAGATAATGGTGTTTCTGGCAGACTGTATTTGCCCCTCCAAGAAGCACAGGCCGCTGCTGCAGTACCCTCATCAAAGTAAGCACATTGCATTGGCCGCGTTCGGACGACACCGTAGTCAATCACTCCACGGATGGCTGTTGTCATGTCATGTTGGGAGTTACCCCCTAAACACATTGTTGACTATTGCCCACCCCAACCCCTCTCTGCCCTCCCCACCGAATAGCAACACTGGTTCCCATGAGAATCCCCCTTCATGCCAGGTCCCTCCACTGTCATGACCCGGCACAAAGGGGGATTTTCCAGGGACGTGCTGTCCCTGGGTGGGGCGCTGCAATCGGCAGCTCTCCCAGGGACGTAGATGTCCTGTCCCATCCTTGAGTGGGGTGTAGAAAACGGGGAGGGCGGTGCACAAGCATCTTGACAGCTGCAGGGGAGATGCTTACACCCCGCCCTCCCCGTTCTCGGTGCCCCACCCAGGGACATGCACGTCCCTGGGAGCACATGGGAAGGCGCTGTTCATGGCGTCCCACCCAGGGTCCACCATGATTGGCGGCTCCCCATGTGCTTTCCTGGATAGCTGACATGTGCCTATAGAGCCCCGCTGGGCAAGAGCGGCAGGGGTTCCTGCCCCGTTTGCCTCACAACTCAGTAGGCATGTGAAATCGTCAACTGGGCTCACTACATGACACAACAATCAGCAGTTGTGGAGATAGTCAACTCTGCACACCGTTGATTATTTGCATTGGTTATTTTGTGGAAGTAACCATGGTGTGGAAAAGGCTCGCCAGACGACACAATAGTCAACAGTTAACTGTTTAATCAATGGTTGACTATTGTGTTGCCCGAACGCTGCCGTTGAGCTCTCGATTGCATTGCTAGAAAACTAGTTGGTTGTAAAACCACAGCGTGATACGAAGTTGTATTCTTAGATGGCTGATAACAAAATGTCATGAAGACATAATGCTGGGATCTTGGCCAACTTCTGATCAAGTATACACTTTAAAAACAGGATGGCAATAGACAAAGAGGCCGTTATCTCCAGGAAAAAAACCTCTTACCTGTTCCCAGTCCTATGCTTAACAGTTCCAGAGAGGCCCCCAACCATCCAGAGCCCACGGGGGAGGGGGCTCACAGGCAGTGGCTGGGGGAATCAGGAAAGCCTCCAGCTCCAGGAAGAATAAGGAAGGTGTTAAGGCTTCCCCCGGACTAAAGCCTGGCTCCATACGTGGGCTGTAGGGGGTCTGAACAGGTGGATTTTGCCAGTGGTAAAGAGTTCCCCTTCTTTTCAGAAAAGCAGCCAGAGTCTGCACAGATTCCAAAAAAGGCTGATGAAGAACTGGATGAAGAGGATTTTTCTTATGCTGAAGTGGAGACCAGAGAGCCGCCACGATGCCCCATTTCCACACCCGGTGTAGTGAGGCAGCGTGCTGTGATCCCCACTGCGGACGAGGGGCAGGCATAGCCCCTGCCAGCCGGGTCCCACTCTGGATTGCCTGGGTTGCTATCTGACATGCAAGCGTGAAGGTCAGGCAGGAGTGGGGTGTCCTCCTCCTCTTTCGAGAGAAATGAGGCACAGCGGTTTGAAGAGGAAACAAACGCATTTCCAAGTCTTTTCAATGGCGTCAGTTCAAAGCTTGAGATCCGAAATGCCTGAGGGGCCTCCCTTGGACTGGGCTGGGAGCTGCCACGGGGAGAGTCGCCTATGGCGATGTAAAGAACTTCAGGCCTGTAGGTGGGGAGTTCTTCTGGATGGTGGCCAGCCTGCAGTGCTGGTGAGCTTTGGTCCTCTGCTAGCGATGACCCCGCTCCTCGTCCTGCGGAAAGCAGCCCCGGAAGAGACGCTTTCAGACGCACAGTCTCCTCTGCTTTATTCAAGCTTAACGAGAGGCTTCTATCAGTAGGCTTTGCTTTGAGGATGGCAAAGCGGCGGGTAACTCTGGAACTGTGCAGCTGATTCTGCATGCCTAGGTGGGCTTTGGGCCTGGATCCCTTTGTCAGCAGCTCCCTCCCACAAATGCTGGGTGGCAAATAATAAGCAACCTTCTGAAGCTTCTTCTTTTGTGGCCAGTGTGGAGTTGGCTGTTCAAAAGGAAAGGAGCCCTTCAAGCCCCAGCCTCATTAGTATTGGCCCCCTGTTTACCTCCGAGTAGCGGATTGATCCCCTCTGTCACCCGGTGTCCCCCCCTTTTCCCCCTTGTACTTCCTGCTTTCAAACCCAGTGAAGGAGAAAGATGCCGTTTCCCCAAATCAGCTGATTGGATCTTGGGTGGGGCACGGCAGACTGCGATCCGGCTGGGAAAAGGGAAGAATGCTGAGTCAGAAGTTTGGTCTCGCTCTGCTGTTTGTCCTTTTATAATTAGTTTTAAGTAGTTTGAAAATTAAAGATAGGAATGTTGGGGGGGGGGGGGAGGTTGTCCCAATTCTTAACTTTCCTGCCCGGGGGCCTTTTAAAGCCATGAAATCCTTGAGTGGAAGTTTATTCCTCCTCAGTATTCTAGAGCAGATTCCGTCTCTTGCAGGAGCTTTCTGTGGCAGAGACCACGAAGCTGAATGGTAGCCCTGTGGATTCCGCTGGCATTTCCATGTGTGTGTGCCTGCTTGCTTGCCTGCCTGCCTGCCTTCCTCCGTGGCTGCGTGTTCTGTTTCCGACAGCGCCGTGTTCTTTTGTGGGCTGCTTCTTTGTCGTTTATGTACAATGCACTCCTGTAGTCATTTTTTCTGTGTAATGGGGGGGGGGGGGGAGGAATCCCCAAGGAGGCTTCGAGGCTAGTTACGTTGTAGAGTAGCCCACCTTCCTACCAACGGTTTGCTTCGCAGGCGGTTGTTTGAGGAAGTCTCTTTTCTTGATCAATGCAGGCAAGTTTTGTGCTTCGCTCTGATCGGCCACTCCAGGGGAAATGGGGGTGACTCCCCCCCCCCCAAAAGCTTGTTGCGAGGGGTGCTTGGTGGTAGTGAAGGAGTAAAGGCGGCATTTGGGATGCTTTGAGGCTGACTCACGGCAGCTCCACTCGAGCAGGGCCCTGCCCCCGTCTTAGTTCAGTGGTTTGACGTTACCTCAAAATAATTTGGAACGATCTGCGTATGCCATATATCTTTCCCATTACATTCCGCTGCAAATGGAGGCCCTGGAGCAGTGCTCTGTTTCCCAGCCATCTGCTTTGGCACCCGACTCGGTGCCACGTCCATGACTTTCCGTGCGCAGCCAGGAAGTGAGAGACCTCGGCTGTTTTCCTATTTGCGTCCCTTGTCACGTGCAGGAAATGTTGCAGGTGTTCTTGATGAGTTTTTTTAAAAGTTTGATCCTGGCCAGTAAGCAGCTGCCCTCCACCCTGCTAGCCTGAGCTTTCCCCGTTTCCTCAGGTGGTACGTGGGCCAAACGGAAGGCCGGCACTGCCAATTGTTTGTTTGCCTTTGGCAGAGGGGACGACCTGGTTATATCAATGTCATTTCAAACCCCACCCCCACCCCCAGCTTGGCATCTCCCGAGAGAGGGCCATGCGAAAAGAGCCATTCCATTTGCAACCTGCCTTGTGCTTGATGGAGACGTTCGTGGCTACGGGCTTAAAGGATGCTTCGGCTGTGCCGGTTCTTGCCCCGTTATCCAGGCACAGGAAGGGTAAGTGCAACTCCCTCTTGGGGTGCTGGAATCGATTTGCACTTGCTCTGCTTGAGCTGTGTGTAGAATCAGCAGGTGTCAGGCTTGAGGGAAGGCGTCACGTTGGGTTCCTTGAGGGAGAGCAGGCTCTGCAGGTCGAGGCACGTGCAGTTGGGTCCAGGGGCCGTTGCTACTGGCGCTGAGCAGGTTTGCCTGCTGTAAACTGCAGCCCTGCATTTGAGGGCTCTCTCCAAGCAGAGAATTCAAAGCAGGATTTAGGTTTCCGTGAAGTGCAGAACTGTCACCTCACCGTTCAGGCAAGAATGTGAACGTTGATTCTTAGTTGCTTTTGAAGGCCTGGCATGTGTATAGCAGCCGCAGGGGATGGTAGAGCGGACTTGGATCACTTCAGGCTGCAACTCTCCCCATTGAAAGCATTCTAGAAAGGAGACAGGTTCTAATCCTGCCTGTTCCCTGTTGTACTAATTGTCTACTTGCAGGGAGTGTTTGTTTCTTTTTTAAGGAGAGGGGCCTTTAGGATATGTTCCCTTCCCTGTGGCCTGAATTGGGATCCTCCTCTCTCCCTCTTTGGGCACTGCGCGTGTGAGCGAGTTGTCAGCAGCTCTTAACCTGAATCCGTTTCTGTGCTGCAGGAAATAGGATGGGGGTGCTGCCTAGTGGGGAGACGCCTCTTGGAGAGCAGGCACCTGCCCAGGTTCCTGAAGAAGCCACTTCTGATAAGAGATCAGCAAAAGCGGCAGTCACGGATCCAGCGTGTTCCGTATATCCAGCTGTCGGGTCGATGTCTTCATGGCAGTGAACCCAAATGCCTCCGTCCTTCTCTGGGTAGCATTTCCAAGTGATAAAGTTGCCTCCGCGTTTTACCTGGCGCCTGTGTGGGCCCTTTGATGGATAACTTCCAGAGACTTCAGGTGAGGCATCTCAGGTGAATGGGAGTGGCTGTAACGGGGCACCCGGGGCTGTTGTTGTTGTTGTGGTGTTTTGACCCCCTTGAACAGCGAAGTTGCCCTCATGCTTTCCCCTTCAGCACAGGGTCCCAATGAAGCACCGGTCTCTCCTTCTCAGCCTGTCCGGTTGGGACACCGTGAGGTGTCGCCGCTTCCCATCTTGGCGCTTCAGCGCAGGAGACAGAGAGAGCCGAAATCCTCCTTCAGTGACGAAGCTTCCCTGGCTGCCTTTCCCTAAATTGCCTCCCCCAACCCTTGGCTTGAGGCTGTGGTCCCTCTGGAGCTAGAATGGACCAGGCGTGGCCTTTGCCACGAAGGAGCCAGATGTGCCTTCTCGGCAAGCAGGGCTGCGTGAACATCATGCAAGAAGTGTCCTGTGCTTCCCGCTGGATAGGTTGCACGTGCAGCCTGGCCAAGAAGCCTCCGGTGGTCCTGATTTGGGGGAGGGCAGTCAAAGCATGTGTATGTCCCTTGTCCATTTGGACATCTCAGCATCACTGTCCAGAATTGGCTCCCACCCCCAGGATGTGCCTGTTAATGGAAAATGCACAAAGGTCACAATAGCCGGGCAAAGTGAAGTGAAAATAAATGTGAGAACTTTGCTGCTGCTTCTTGCTCCTGCTCCAGTTGTGCAGTGACCGGCGTGTGTGTGTGTGCGCGCTTGTTAGATACTCTTCTTGCTCGAATGAGAGTTCAGCTGGTCCGTTAATGCTGAGTTAGTCAAAAGGGTGGCTCAAAATGCACTTCAAAGTGAATTTAAATCAAGGCTGTGCTAAAAATAAACCCTTTGAATCCCCTCCCGCCCCCCAGCCCTAGTCACTAGCAGAGAGAGAGAGAGAGAGAGCCCCTCCCAGGACGGCAGCCTCACACCTGCCCTGCAGTTGTAGCTGAAAGGACATTAAAAGCAGAACAAATGATTCAGCCTCACACTGCATCGGGTAATTGATCCATCTCTCCCCTCTGCTGCGGACTCTTCCTAGACGGGGGGGGGGGGGGGGGGGAGGTTCCCAAGGCCTCAGGTGGAGGAGGCCTTTTTCAGTCCTGCCTCAACCTGCTTATACCAGGATTGAACTGTCATGCAAAACTCACATGATCACACGCGCGCACACAGACTCAAACAAATGGGTTCCTGAGGTTTGCATGGAAAGTTACCAGAAGAAAGGCTAGAGACTTGGAAAACCAGGTGTGCACTCATGCAGGCTGTGGAACATGAACAATGAGGCCTAAGTTAAATTTGCTGAGTTCAGGGCTACATTGCTTCAAAAAAGTTGACGTCAGTCCAATTAATTCATAACCGCGACGTGGAGCCAAAAGACATATTTTCCTCAGGGCATGCAAGGAATTGGGGCAAGTGAGTTACCAGAGGCACCAAAACCTGTGGAGCCCTGAGGAAGACATGGACACCCAACCAAAGCAGCTAACTGAGTAGCCAATCGGGATAGCCTTCACTTTTGGTTCTCCAGCACTGGGAACTATTCAGTGAATGTGGCAAGTATGAATTGATTAAGTTTAACTGAATTCTTCCTAAATAAAAGTGCTAGAAACTGCATTTTGGGTTTCAGTCTGTGCCTTTGCCCACGATCTCTGCTTGCAAAGCATCTGTTGGTCCCCAGCATCTGGCATTGAGAAAGAAGCTGTTGCTGGGGCCACATATCCACATGAAGATACCATTTACTGATCATGACTAAGTAGCCATTGGCAGCCCCTCCTTTCTAAGGTAGTCTAATCATAGAATAGTAGAGTTAGAAGGAGCCTATAAGGCCATCGCGTCCAACCCCCTGCGCAGTGCAGAAATCCTCCTTAAAGCATCCTTGACAGATGGTTATCCAGCTGCCTCTTGAATGCCTCCTTTAAAATCAAGAACTCAAGTATGACATGGTCACTTTCCCCTAGAGTTCCCATAACTGCCACTTTATCCACTAAGTCCTCCCTATTGGTCAGCATCAAGTCAAGGATAGCCGTTCCGCTAGTTCCTTCCTCTACTTCCTGTAGGAGAAAGATATCAGCCACACATGTCAGGAATTTCTTGGAGGGACCACTTTTGGCAGAATTTGTCTCCCATCAGATATCAGGGTAATTGAAGTCCCTCGTTACTACTACATCGGATTTCCTTGAAATACTGGCAGTTTGCTTATCAAAAGTTTCATCTTCCTCCTTGACTACTGACCACCCAATCAAGGAGAAGATGAGAATGAAACTTTTGGAAAGCAAATTGCCAGTATTTCAAGGAAGTGTCATGTAGTAGTAATGAGGGACTTCAATTACCCCGATATATGTTGGGAGATAAATCCTGCCAAAAGCGGCCCCTCCAAGGAATTCCTGACACTCAACTTCAGTTTCCAGGTACTGTTTTGAGGGTGAAGACATCAGGTCCTGGTTACACAGTGAAAGAGCTCTCAAGGTGAGGGGCATGAGCATTTTGATGGCGCTCAACGGCAAGGCTCTGGGTCTCATTCAGTGGAAAGGGGGCAAGAAGAGCAGAGGCCTTTGACACAGCAACTAGGAATATCTTCACTTGTAAAGCACTTGCTGGTGGCGGGGAAAAGCAATGTTTTTAGATATAACTGAGTGATCTGTCAAAGGCAAAGCAAACTAACACAGACCACTTCTGCCTTCCTCTTGGGGCTCAGCATTGCTGTTTAATACGTATACACGCGACTCTTCTTTGTCCTGATACAGCAATGGCAAGCGCTGCTCTGGCGGGATGCTGAAATAGCCGTCTACTCTTTTTGCGAGAGTTGTAGGAGATCCATACACTGAGGATCGCCTCTTGTTCAGGTAGCGCTGGCTTTCTGCCTCACTGAAAGGCAGGCCTCTCTTAGGGCGATGGCTGCTATGACGCAGACAGGGACACAGCGCCTAAAAGCAAAGTTTTCCCTTTGCTTCAGAACTACTTTGTACCCACATGCACGGTGAATTAAATAATTGATCTGTCAGCCATCACTCATACAACTGAGAGGCTGAGATTTCTTCCGCCGAGTGACAGCCCTACTAGTTCAAATCAAATGTGTGACTTTCCATTCAAACAGATCTGCAGGAGCTGCAGCATTTCTAGGTCCTGTACAGCACCCAGCATACTCTTGTGCCCAAATGGATGCTAAATAGGGAGACGGCAGAGCTATGCTAGAACTCCCGTTTGGTGAGGATGGTGGAAGCCTTGCAGGGCCAGAGGTAAGGGGAGGCATAATTGGGCATCTGCTGGGGCCCCACACCTTGGCAGGGTCCACTAACAAGAGCCCCTTGGACCTGCTTCTCCTCTGCACCCAAATAAAGGTGGCAGGGAGGAGGAGGAGGAGGAGGAGCCAATGCCGGCTTGCTCACTGGCTCTTTGCCTCTGTCACGCAAGCGATGAGGCGGAAGAGGAGGAGCAAGAGCAGCTGGTGACCAGGGTGGTGAGAAGATCAGCTCACGGAGGGAGGGAGGGAGGGAGGGAGGGAGGGAGGGAGGGGCTCGGCTCCAGGGAGGGTGTCTTGGCCAAGGGCCCTCCAGAACCTGAAACCTCTTCTCCCTTCATGGAATGGCACTTCCCTGCAAAGAGAGAGAGAGAGAGAGAGGAACCATTAAATCCACTTGCGTCTGCAGTGCAGATCGGCCCAAGGAGTTCCATGGCTGATGCTTATCCCGAAAGGTGTGGGCATTTCAAACTGCTGACCTCTTTGGATTAAATTTTTTAGCCCTGGGACGCCTCCCCTCCTTTTTTTTTTTGCACCCTTCCCCCAATTCAAGGTCAGGGGCCGCTCCCAGCATGACCCGCTTATCCTGAAGTGGCCGGGGAAGGAGCAGAGGGCAGTGGGACAGGGGCTTTGCAGGCCACCAGCTGCTCTCCCCCCCCCCCCCTTAAATGGGATCTACAAGCCCTTTGCTGCCCATGATCTCATCCGCTTCTACTCTCTGGCTCAAATGAAAGCGTGCCAACGCCATGCCCCAGGGGCTGCTTGTGGCCAATGGACGTCAGTTTGTCAAGAGTAGCCAAAGGGCCATAACTGGAAATGTTGCAGGCAGCAGCATCAAAGGAGCACCTGACGTTTTGCATGTGGCTTTGGGCACAAAACCAAAACCACCCATATTGCTGCTGGCTGGGATCTGGCGTGGCCACATTTTCAGATGAAATGAACTGTTCCTGTCAGCTCGCGGTGTCTTGGAGCGAGCTACACAGCCATGCTGCAGGGTTTGGGAATGCTGCTTAGTACGCGCATATCCTCCGAGGTGCGCTGCGATGTATTGGGCAGGCACTTTGGGGACAAAATCGCCAGTCTCTGGGCATCTCATCAGCCAGGTCCTGATGAGGTGCCCATTGCATCATCGTGCCCAGTTTTGTGGGGCAGCTGCAGTTGATGTGGCATGAAGACGCGGGCAAGACACTTGCAGCGATGCAGCCGGCCAAGTGCTGCATCTTGGCTGCATCTTGGCCTCTTAGGACGAGCCAGGGAGATTGGGCTGGGTGGGTCAAGGAAGAGGTTCATACATCTTCACGTGGAGGAGTGAAGCCAGCTGCCTTTAAAGAGGTGATGGCGCAGCCCTTCAAGTCGGCCTTCCTGGGCCCAGAGATGCATCCCGCCTACCGGCCGGTTGGTCTCTGTGCAGAGCTGCTGCAGAGGCTCTTAGAGGATACAGAGTATTTGGACCAATTTCAATCTGGTTTCAGGCCCGGTATCGGGACAGACTTGACCTTGGTCACCCTGACGGATGACCTTGTCACTTCTCCTTGATCTCTCACTGGCTTTTGATAGCTTGGACCATGGTGTTCTCCTGGACTGGCTCCATGAAGTTGGAGTTGTGGGCACCATGCCTACTAGTCGGGGGGAGGGGGGGCGGTTCCAGAGGATGGCATTGGGGAATTGGGTCTTGGCCCCCTAGCAATCGTGCACAATCCTGTCATCAGTGCTTTTGAACATCTAGGTGAAGCCACTGGGTGTGGTCACTGGAGGATCAGTACGCAAGATACACCCATCTCTATTTTTCTGTTCCATCTGGGTCAGGGGTGGCCTTGCATGACCGGGACCTGTGCCTGGTCGCAGTGGCGCCTTTTTAGAATTAGAATGACCACACCATGCGCGTCGAGCTCTACTACTGAGTGAAAGAGAGAGATCTCGAGGCAGAGGAAGGAAAGGAATCTGGCCTGAAACCCTGGGGAGCTGCAGCTGCCAGTCAGTGTCAACAATACTGGCCTCGACGGACCAATGATCAGACTCAGTATAAGGCAGCTTCCTATGTCCCTATGTTCCTCTGGCTCCAATTGCTGTGCAAAGGTCAGTATACTGGAGTCTGTCCAGCAGGTGGCAGCAAAGCTCCACAGGCAAACATGGGTGGGAATTCAAACCACTGCAGCAGATCTTCGCCGGGTTCCTGGATTAATCCACCCAGCGAAGCAATGCAGTTATTGCCTAGATGCATAGATGGTATAAGACCCAGTCAAACCTCTCATGTTGGCTCAAGCGCCACAGAGCCAGGAAACTGGAAGTCAAGGCTGGTGCTGTAACATCATCAGACATGCTCCGTGGTGGCGATGTTGCGCAGTGTCAGAAATAGTGGTTGCTTACAGCTTATCCTCCATGCACCCACTCTTTACTGGGGGCGGGGTCTGTTTTCATGGCGCTGGGTTGGCTCTGCCTCCCTTCTCAACCCTGAGCTTCCTTCCGAGGCGGTGGTGGGTAGTCTCAATGCAGAGGAGGGAGCATGGGGCTTCCAGGCAGCCATCTGGGTCCCAGAGCCACCACCGCCCTCTTCTTGGGGGAAGGCAACCAATTGCTGGTTGCCTTCCACCAGGCTCTGCCCCTCTGGGTTGGCCCCAGATTGGCGGTGGAGTGATGTTACACAGTGGAAGCCCCGTGTTGACGTTGCTCCCTTTGAAAAAGTCCGGGCAAATCCCTGACTTTTTCAAAACGTAATATCACTTGGAAGCCCTGCGGTGGCTGAGAACCTGCACCTATGTCATCTAACTCACAGGTGCAGATCCACAGCCACCACGGGGCTTTACCTGCGTGTAGACGGCCCCTTAGCCTTTCAGGCCCAAATCCAGACAGGGAGAAAGATTGAGTGCCCGGAGCCTTACTGTACAGCTAGAAGAATTTTCCTGTGAGTCGGCCCATACCATACCTGGGGTCATGTCAGTAGCTGTCAGGACGGGTTAAACAGTGGCAGTGGGGGAGGGGCTCTGCTGATGCAGCAGGCTGGGAAGGGCTGCTGCTAATGACTTGGGGCGAGGTGCTTGCAGCCATTCATTCAACCCAGGCTCATCTATCGATGGGAGAATCAGCAAGGTTCAAACTTGGCTAAATTCTTCTTTTTTGACCTTCGAGTTTGGTTCATCCCCTTCCCGAACCCAGAATGTGCACTCTCCCCCCTCCCCTCCAGAACAAAGTGTGGAAACATGCATTTAAAACAAAAATGCACTTTTTTTAACACATCTGCAAATTCAGAAACTTGCCAGCTTTTCCCAGAAAATTGCACTCCTGTTCATTTTTGTGAATGGGGTCAAATTCTATGACTGTCCCCCCCCCAATGAAATCCCTATACATCCCCAGGTTCATCTGCGCACATGATTAAGTAGGATCATGATTAAGTAGGATTACGTAGGATTCTAGGACCTATGTACAAAGCAGTTCCAATTCAGGCATTTTTTAAAAATCTTAACTGGGGTGACCATCCTTGGCTCCCATCCCCACCCCCACCTTCCCAGGCTGACGGGGAAGGTGTAGGGTGACCATATGGAAAGGAGGTCTGGGCTCCTGTATCATTAATAGTTGGATTGAAAAGGGAATTTCAGCAGGTGTCATTCGTATGCATGCAGCACCTCATGCAATTCCCTCTTCATCACAACAGTTAAAGCTGCAGGAGCCCTGCCCTCTTTTGTATCTGGTCACTCTAGTATAGCTCCTGCAGCTTTAACTACTGTGATGAAGAGGGAATTTCACCAGGGGCTGCATGCATACAAATGACACCTGCTGAAATTCCCTTTTAATGCAACTGTTAAAGATACAAGAACCCTGTCCTCCTTTTCATAGGGTCACCTTAGGAAGGTGTGATGAGGCAATGTGACTGTGTTGGGCTGAGCACGGTTGCAGAGCTCTGTGTGTGTTGGGAATAAGTGCAGGGGTTTGTGACATGGGTCAGGACTCTAGTGTGTGGGCAGGGGAGGGGGCTTTAGCCCCCTGTGGTCCCTATCCAGTGGGGGAGTCCACGCCTGCAAATTATGTTACAAGTGGATTACTTTTTGGCAATTCAACTTGCAGGTGGCCCCACCCTGCAATCAGGATCAGAACTACAGAGGGGAGCAAAGGTAGGGTGACCATATTTGGGAAGCCAAAAAACAGGATACCCAGTGGGGAGAGGCGGGAAAATGCACTTTCTGGGGCCTCTGGAAAGTCTGTTATTCCCCCTGCCATGCTAATGGTGGCCTTAAAGCCCCCAATTGGAGCGGGGGAGGGGAATGTGCGTCATTACTGCCTCCCCTACTGCTCCAATCGGGGCTTTTTCTAGAATATCTGGGAATGAAGCACTTTCCCGTTTAAGGCCCCAATAGGAGCAGTGGGGGGAATGATGCACCTCTGGAAAGTGTGGCACCCCCCCCCCCACTCTTGCCACACTATTGGCAGACTTAAAGGGGAAAGTGTGTCATTCCCGGACATTATAGAAAATTGCAGAAAATCTCCCCTTGATACCCAGGATAGAACAAAAAACCGGGGAAATCCTGGCAGACAGTCACCCAAAGCAAAGGGTGAACTGCCCTCCCCCATGCTAGTTTCACAATCCATATAACAATGTGTATTTTGAGCCTGAGAGGTCACATTCCATAACTAAAGGCTTCAGCATTGCTCATAGAATTCACAGGATTTCCTATGCAAGTTAAGAATATGCTCCTTCCGCAAATGCGACATACTGGCAGCATTCTGGCCTCATGGTGAATCTGAGCATGCCCTGTGGAACTGTGCCAGAACTCGCTGCCACAGGCTGCAATAAGACAGGAAAACCTTAATGTCTTTAGAACCACTGCTCCGAATAGCACTAAAACAATGCAGGATTACCATCCTCAACAAGCCTGGCTACAGTGCATTAGTAGTTTTCTTGAAAATCTGAACAAAATATACAATACGCCTCTTCAGAAATCAGAGTAAAAAGGGTAAATGATGTGTCCGTTTTTAACTTGCTGTCTCTGTGGCGATTTTTACCGGAGCGGTTTGAGATTTGGCACAACTGTAGACCTCCTACAGAACATGCATGCAGAGCTCAAGATATTGGTTCAACATGTGTCAGCTTTAAAAGCATAGCCCCTCTCATTCCACACTGGAGGCGCAGCTGTGAGGACACTTGAAATGGAACCAGATGCTGGTGTTTCATATCAAATGGGTTGGTTGGTTGGTTGGTTGGTTTCCAATCCAGTTTAATCCCAACTAGTCTGAACTGGGAGAGGAACTGAGAGAGGGAAACATCCCCTAGGTAAATTTCGGATTACTCACCTGAACCGCTTGTGTCAGAAATGGAGCTTACTTTTTGCGATGGGTCAAGGATGTGGGGGAGGCTTCTGCTAGCCTGAAATTCCCATAAATCTGTGGGGTGCATCCACAGTGTTTGGTCTCCGTTGGGAACCCGATACTAGACTTTCCTCTAGCAAGAAGGGAGGACATGATTGATTTGATTTGCACCCCACCATTCTACCAGGAAAAATGGCACTCAAGCCACTTTACAATCGCAAATAAAACTTGATTAAAACAAATGCACGAGAACACAAAAATACAAGAATAACTGAATAAAAGCAACATCCAACCCACTTACAGGCCAAAGGCCCTCTGGAATAAAGCGGTCTTTGCGTGCCGGCAGAAGGACAGCAGAGAAGGAGTGGACCTAGCCTTCCTCAGCATGGAGCTCCTCAGTCTGAGAGCGGCCACCGAGAAGGCCCTTTTTTGTTTCCTTTTTTGCATTGCCACCAAACATGCCTCTGCAGGTGGCATTCTTGAAAGAATGGCCTCTCTAGACGATTTTAAGAAGTGGGCAGGCTCGTGTGGGAGATGGCAGTCTTTAGCCTGGTCCCAACCTGTATCGGGCTTTAGAGGTCATAACCAGGACTTTGAAACAGAGCTTTCGTAACAATGGAGTCCTGTTCTCCCTGCCCTGGCCAACACTCTGGCTGCAGCATTCTGGACCAGCTGAAGTTTCTGAACAGTTTTCGAAGACAGGCCCCACGTAGAGCATGTTAAAGTAGTCCAAACATTGACATGTTGAGCTATCCTAGCAGTTGGATTAGGTTTTGCAATTCATATTGGCTGGATCAGGTATTGCAATGCCTGGAAGGAATTACCAAAGCCTACGGCTGCCACAGAGTGGCCCAATAGATTACAAAGCATTCCATTTTCCCCATCTTTGGCAGACACCAGGCATCCTCTGACCGTTTGAATCTTTGGATTAACTACATCTAAACCCAAAAGATGTTGAGCATCACTGGCACATTTGGGCCTTGGGAGGAATCAGGAAGCTTTTGACCTTGGGGACAGGGATCTGGTTCTTTCGATGTTACCATGTGTCGTTGCTGTTTATTAATTTCAGGTGGGGGGTGGGGAGAGAGACATCTACCTAGAGATCCAAATTGGAGTCCCAGGTTTTCCTGGATATGGACTCAAGACAGAACTAACTATAAATGAAAGAACGTAACTGCTAGATGCCGTACCTGACTCTAGGTCCTGATGGAAGAGCTACATAAACAGGCAATTAACATGATCTCTCTGTGTTAAGGGGGCTGAACTACCCCAGAAGGCCCGGGAAAAGGTGCTTTCAGTATGCATTTGCTAAGGCTGCATTTAAGTTCTCTTCCTAACAGGATTAACCTGAATGTTGAACGTGGTTAGTTCAGCTGAGCGTAGCAGCCATGTCGGCCAACCTTTCCAAAGCGGGGTGAGGAAACCCCCGCTGCTCTTGGCATGCATGAGGGATAGATTAATGCTTATCTCTGGCGGTTCTTTGTTGTCTCACTTGCTCTCAAAGGCCTCACAATAAAGAGGGAGCCATTTATTTACACAGGGCAATTTATTCCCCGTTATCGTCTATCGGGCTCTATAAGCTCTTTACAGGGAAAGGGAGGGGGGCCAGGATCGCTTCTCCGCCAGGTTTCACCTACTTCTCATTTACTGCAAAGGGAATTGGGTGATGCCAGAAATACTAAGCTAGGAGGTCCCTGCATTTAGTTCTGTTTAGGACAGGGCTGAGCAGGGAATAGCTCAACCGGTGGACCTCTGGTTGGAGGACCCATAGCTCAGCTGTAGAGCCCTTGCTTTGCCTGCAGAAGGTCCCAACTTCAACCCCCAGCAGCATCTCCAGGTGGGGATGGGAAAACTCCCGCCTGAAGCCCTGGAGAGCCCGGAGAACCGGTGCTGACATCAGTGTTGACAATACTGGACTTGATGGACCAAGGGTCAGACTCAGCGCGAGGCAGCTTCTTGTTTATTTTTATTTATCCTATGCTCCCAAGTGACGGTGGACCACCTGGGGCCTACGTTTGCTATATTCAGGCTAATGATGAAGCCTCAAGGACATTCTTCATGAACAGAACCTGGCTTGCTTCGGACAAGACCACTGGTGTGGCCCAGAAAGAAAGTAGACAGAAGCAGGCTGTTAGAAGCCCTGAGGCCCCTCCCTCAGTGCCTTCCTGCATCCCATAATCCAAGAAGCTGGATTCCCAACCTCTGTTCCCCTGCCTTCAGCTCCTGCCCTGCCTGGCTCCTTCTCTTCTGCCAACCCCCCAGATGGCTGCTTCGGAAACAGGGCCCTGCTTGGTCTCTTGACCACCACAGTTACCCCCCCCCCCATTTCCAAATAACATCTGGATGGGTCTCCTGGATCTGTCTAAGCCAGTGGACTGAGCGTCCCTTCTCCCCCCCACCCCCCAAGAGGACAGGGTTTGTGAGGGGCGATCCAGGCAGGGAGGTGGGTGAAGGAACAGAGACAGGGGACACTCAGACCATAGCGGGTGGACTGGCGGAAACTACAAAGGGTGGAATAGCAAGAAAAGGAGAAGTGAGTATCTACACCCTACTACGCTCGCGTAACACCTGGGTTAAAAGAACTGCCATGTCCAAAGTTATATTATTGTCACACAAAGCCCTAAAACAACTCGGGAGCAGGATACTTAGCAGGCCGTCTTCCCATGTATTTACTCAGCCATGTTAAGATCGTCAGAGGAGGCCTTGGTGGTCATTCCAACATTAATGGTATGTTTATTTAATTTCTATACTGCTCAATAGCCAAAGCTCTCTGGGTGGTTCACAAAAATTTAAACCATAAAAGTACAGCATAAAATATAAAACACAGAATCTTAAAACCACAATATAAAAATACAGCCAGAATAAAACCAAGCAGCAATGTAGAGATTAAAAGAAAACAGGTTTAAAATACAGAGTTAAAACAGAGTTAAAAAACTAGGATGCTAAAAAATACTGGGAAAATATAAAGGCGTTGAAATTCAGGCTGGAAGTTGTTTGGGACAAGGTTACGACACATCTTCTTTGTTTATCATAGACCACGGACATTGACCGTACTACGGGTTCTTATTAATAGCATCACCAGCGGGGTGTGTGTGTGTGTGTGTGTGTGTGTGAGAGAGAGAGAGACTGGCTGCATTCGGACAACACATTAAGCAACTGGCGGAGGGGGGGGGAGAAACAATCGTCAGTTGTGTTGCTTATTGTGTTGTGTGGAGGGTAACACGCCTCTCACAAACTACTGACGGTATGCTATTCCGCCCAAATAAGCAACGGAGAGAAACAACTGGCTTGCAAGTTGTTTAGCTCGAAGCCAGTTGTTTAAAGTGTTGTGTGGAGGGGTGAATGTGTTAATGGCGTGTGGTGAGTGGGTTAAAACACAAGCCCATAGAGGCAGGCGGCAAGAGCGACCAAAGCGGCGGCTGCCACTCTGCTACAACTGGCACAACTTGCAGAGGCTGCTGGGATAGCACTGGGAGGACAGAGCGAGGAGGGAGGGTGGGGAGAGGGGCGGGGGCTGTGTCAATCAAATGCTGGGTTGACTATTAGTCCACTCAACGCCAGCCCCAACCACTCACAGTTGTATAGGAACATGTTGGCTGAATTTGGACAACACGATCGTCAATGGTGGGGTAATAATCAACTTTACAGTTGTTCATCTAGGGTGTACTCCCCACACAACATGGTAATAAATAATCAACTGTGGTGTGGATTAGGATCAGCGCTGAGTTGACTATGGCAGCATTCGGACGACATGATAGTCAATACAACTGACGATTGTTTCCCCCTCCCCAGTTGCTTATTGTGTCGTCCAAACTCAGCCGTTGTGTGGGGAGTACCTGCAAAATAACCTACTGTGAGTTGGCTACTCAACCCACCATTGACTAATGTGTTGTCTGAATGCAGCCAATAGGTGCTGTTTCTGCCGTGCCTTCCGTGTTGTGCTCTTGAGGCGTTCGGCAAACTATGTCATCTGTCTTCTCTGCCTGTAAAGCGGGGGGGGGGGGGAAGTTGAATGAAGAAAGTGCTTTTCCTCAGAGGGGGTCTTAGAAGAACTAATTTGTTCCTGTTTGTGAAACACTGAAGATGGAAAGTGTTTTGAATGATCTTGGTTTGGTTTCTTTAAACGACTCCAAGCGAGGGCAGATTTTTTTTGTCCAGGAAGGAAAAGATTTAGTGGTGCGCCGCCCCCAAACATGACAGGATTTCTTAGTAAAACATAGAAAAGCCTTTCAAAATGGTGACGTCCCACATTAGAGAAAAGATGACTGAGGGGAGACATGATAGAGGTGTACAAGTGTGGAGAAAATGAATAGGGATAGATTTTTCTCCCAGTGGGATCATCCCATAAAGCTGAGATGGTTGGAGATTCAGGACAGATAAAAGGAAGTACAACAACACACAGCACACAGTTAAGCTATGGGATTCACTGCCCATGTGCCTCAGTTGCTGTGGAACATGGGTGGGAGGGTGCTTTTGCACTCATGACCTGCTTCTGGGTCTGTGGTCAACAGCTGGTTGGCCATTGTGTAGACAGAATGCTGGACTAGATGGGCCCTTGGTTTGACCCAGCATCCGGGCTCCACTTATGTACTTAACCATCTTCCCTGTATAAGGCACATTCCTACATTCCTCTCTCTATCAGTTCTGTCTCTTGGTCAGTCTGTACTTCCTGTGGGATGTGGCCTCCCATCCTCTAGGGGGCACTGGCAGGCTAGGCTTCTAGTTCCCCAACAGTGAGGGGGTTCACGGACAGAGCATTGATAGGCACCTCCAACTCCAAGCCCTGACTGGTGGCAATAAGGGGGCACAGGGGTTTCCGTGCCACAGGGGCACACAGCACTCTGTGAAGCACTCACAGCAGCCACTGCCACAACGGGCCACCTTTGCTTTCCTGCGGACTGATGTGTGCCGTTTCCCTCCCTCCCTCTCTCCCTCCCTCCCTCCCTCTGGAGATGGGGAGGCTATTTGGTTCCAGGTGGCTGCAGCCACCCTCACCCCACCTGCGGGCCTTTACCCAGCACTGCCCTCTGGCCGGCCTGTTTTCTGCCTCCAGCGGAGGAAGAACAGGAGGGGGGACGGCTGTCGGCTGTCGTGTGACAGGCAGATCTTTTAGTGTTGGAAGCTGGTCTCCTTTCCTTAAATGGGAAAGCTCCATGTAGCTGGATCCCACCCGCCCGCCCGCCCAAGAAGAATTAAAAACAGCCGCCTTTCTTTACGCTGAGGCTTGAGACTCTCCTGCCAGCAGGGCATGGAACCAT
The DNA here is from genome assembly GCA_029215795.1 of Anniella stebbinsi. NCBI lineage: Eukaryota > Metazoa > Chordata > Lepidosauria > Squamata > Anniellidae > Anniella > Anniella stebbinsi. Next base: position 372,282,492 of record JARDYH010000001.1, read on the forward strand.
CTCTTCGAGGCACTCGTTAACGGGCGAAGAGATCCAGGTTTGAATCTCTGCTCTCTCTGGGCGATCCGGAGCTGGGAAGCCTCTGGCAGCCCCCCCTCCGCCCTGAGTTGCTCTTGAGGAAAGGAAGTTGCCACCAGGCAGAAGGCTTTCCAGCTCGGAGGCTTTCCAGCTTGTGCCCTTCCCCTGACATCTGGGGGCTTAGCAGGGCTGTTGCCACAAACTCACGCAATGCGCAGCATCGAGGGTGGGCCCAACAGCAGGGGGGTTGGTGGGCCTGTCGGTGCTGCTGGAAGCCCCTGCACCTGGCAAGCAGCAGAGAGGGCCTGGCCCATGCAAGGAGGGAGCCTCCTGTCCTGGGTCAACCGCTGAAGGTGACCTCCTGGTGGGACTCGCCGAGAGCATTTTGCCCAGGGCATGCCTGCACACAGAACCAGCCCTGGGCAGCATTCATGCCCCTTTAAACAAGCTGTGAAGGGGAGGGAAAGGCAGGCCCCGTTTTAAGGGGGGGAATGGGCACGTGAGCCAGGAATGCAGAGCTCTCTCTCCCAAACAGGCCTTTCCTTCCCTCCGCCACTCATCAGCGTCTTTTCTCCAAGCTTAGGCCACTTCTGGTGTCAGCTGAGCAAGGAGAAAAGTACTTAGAATCAAAGAATAGTAGAGTTGGAAGGGGCCTCTAAGGCCATCAAGCCCAACCCCCTGCTCAATGCAGGAATCCACCTGAAAGCATCCTTGACAGATGGATGGCTGTCCAGCTGCCTCTTGAATGCTTCTAATGTGGGAGAGCCCACCACCTCCCTAGGTCAGTGGTTCCATTGTCATACTGCTCTAACAGTCAGGAAGCTTTTCCTGATGTCCAGCCGGAATCTGGCTTCCTGTAATTTGAGCCCATTATTCCGTGTCCTGCACTCTGGTATGATGGAGAAGAGATCCTGGCCCTCCTCTGTCTGACCACCTTTCAAGTATTTGAAGAGTGCTATCATGTCTCCCCTCTTCTTCTCAGGGCTAAACATGCCCAGTTACTTCAATCTCTCCTCATAGGGCTTTGTTTCCAGACCCCTGATCATCCTCGTTGCCCTCCTCTGAACATGCTCCAGATTGTCTGCATCCTTCTTGAAGTGTGGTGCCCAGAACTGGACGCAGTACTCAAGATGAGGCCTAACCAGTGCCAAATAGAGGGGAACCAGTATCTCGCGCGATTTGGAAGCTATACTTGTATTAATGCAGCTTAAATTAGCACTTGCCTTTTGTTGCAGCCACCTCACACTGTTGACAGAATATGGGCTGAGATAAGCCGCAGGATGGGGTGGGGGGGAGGGGGTTATGTTGTCCCAACCAAATGCCCAAATTGGACCCTCCCTGCTCCTTCCGTGCGACTAGCACTCACATGTCTCCCTGGCCCTTCCTTGTCGTCGCTTCGCTCCCCTTCCTCCAATGTGCAGCCAAGTAAGTGTCTCTTTCCTGGCATTCTTTAAGAAGCTCGACATCTCTGCCCCAAGATGCTTCAGGAATATTTCCTCCAGCCTGATAACAACAAAACCATCTCTTCCTTTCAAGGCACAGGCTGCAAAGAAAGAGATGCGCTGATGATATTCCATTGTACTGGCAATCTCCCCCCACTCTCTATTCTGTTTTCCCCCTCTGGCCGCCTACAAAATGAGGCCGATCACATAAGACTGCTGCATTTACTGGAGCTGGCGGCAGTCAGGAAGGCAAATTCCTTTTTGAAAACGGTTCAAGAGATGCCCGGGTGGTGAAACACCTCCATGTGGGGCACCCAAATAACAGCCCCCTTTCTGGGCTAGCACAGACAGTGGAGCCAGTTTCTACCCCAGCACCACTGCTTCATTCCAGTTTGTGCATCCATCCGGATGCTCCCTCAGGCAGTTGGCCACGAGCAGCTACTCTTTGCCCGTCTGTCTGCCTCGGCGCACTACTTGGGAGGCCCCCGTTCAGTGGGGAGGTCGATGCCAAAGAAGACTTTAGCCAAATGCAGCCTCTCTGCAACATCTAAGGCAGAACCGGCGGCATTGTGCTGAGTAGAAGTGCAGCTGTACAGGAAGGGGCTGGAAATCAGAGCCTGGGTGAGCGGCTGATCAGGTAGCTTTGGAGTACCCTGTTTTTGGAGCAGAAAAGAGCCCTGAAGAGGACTGGAGCTTGACTTCTACAGCACCACACGTTAATTTCCATTTAATATGCAGAATTGCTCTGATAAACTCTGACCCACTTTCAGCCCATCCATTATTCATCCAGCGGCCCTTGAAACAAACCGTTTTTGACTTGATCCGCTGCATTTCTGTTTTGTGAAGTCGTGGCTAAAAATGTCAGTGAAGCCCAGTAGCCAGATAGCAGCTATGACGATCCTTGCATCTCTGTCGTAACTGCGCCGTGCTCAAGATTTGCCAGACGAAGGCTGCCTGGTGGGAATGTTACCACCAAAAAGGTGAAAATGGCTCCATCTGGTCCAGTCTGACTCTAGTGCTGTGCTCATGATGAGACAGGGTGCATCCAGGCCCAACGTGGACAAGACTGCAAAATGGGTACCAAGCAACATATCTGCTGCCAAAAGAAGTGAGACATGTGGGTACTAGGAGGGGGGCCTTCTCTGCTGTGGCACCCCGGCTGTGGAATGAGCTCCCCAGAGAGGTTCGCCTGGCACCTACATTATACTCCTTTAGATGCCAGGTGAAGAACTTTTTCTTTTCTCAGTATTTTTAACAGTTCTTCAGTTTGATTTTTAACCTTGCTGTTTAAATTTATATTTTAAATCCCTATCAATTTCTGCATGGCTGCTCGGTTTTTATCCTGGTTGTGCTTTTATACTGTATTTTAAATTATGTTTTTATACTGTTGTTGTTTTATATTTTGAATGTTTTTTGTGGTTTTAATTTTTGTAAACCACCCAGAGAGCTTCAGCTATTGTGCAGTATAGAAATGCAGTAAATAAATAAATAAATAAATAAAACAAAAATTAGGATAAATCCGGGGAAATCCTGACAGTTGGTCACCCCAGGAAATGCCCCATTCTTACTTTATCAGGCATTGGATAACTTTGGAAATTGTGTGTGTGTACACAAACTGGAATAATTTGGCCCCTGTTACAAATAAGCATCCATTCATCAAGAGAAAGCTCCTCCAGTTGTCCAGAATTGACAAAATGGGGTGGGGGTGGGGAATGAGAAGGGATCACAAAGACAGGGCAAAGTGCAGAGGCGGGGGAGAGATTTGTGCTGACATTTTCCTTTCCATTATCCCTGCTGCCCAGTCCTGCCCCTTGTGCATTTAATTTCCTTCATGAGATGTCAATCAAGGCAATAGTACGACATTGGAACCAATTAAACAGGGAGTGCAGCAATGGAACTAACCAATGGCCTAGGGAGGTGGTGGGCTCTCCCACACTAGAGGCCTACAAGAGGCAGCTGGACAGCCATCTGTCAGGGATGCTTTCATGTGGATTCCTGCATTGAGCAGCGGGTTGGACTCGATGGCCTTATAGGCCCCTTCCAACTCTACTATTCTATGGTGCTATAAGCACTGTCAACTCCTCACCCCATCACCTTCCTTCACCCACATCAGCGGGTCTAATATATGAAGCTGCCTTATACAGAGTTGGATGATTGCTCTACCTTGGCCAGGACCATCAGGGCAGAGGTCCCCGCTACTTGTGACCCTTTTAGCTGAAGATGCCAAGGGTTGAACCTGGATTCAAAGTGTGTGCTCTACCCCCAACGACTAACACAAGAGACTAAGGAGGTCCATGGAATAGCCTCTGTAGAATCTCTAGGGCCCGATGGACAGATGGATCCGTCAGTCTTGGTCTTGCCGAGATGGGCGGATTTTTACAGTAAAGCTTCTTCCATCTCGTTTCTGCATAAGCTTTTGCTTTTTTCAGAAAAGAAAAAAGAACTCTGTGTGGAAAGTTTTGTACCCATTTTTCATCATGTCTGCATTTTGTGCACATCACCCCAATTTTCTAAGTATGCTACATTTCTGAATACTGTTTTATGCACAATTTTCTAAAATAGACACATTTTTATGCACTCCTTCCGGCTGTGCCCATTTCTTGTGCACGTTTCTTCCGAGATGAAGTGAATTGCCACATTCGCAAGCGGTGGATTTCGGCACGCAGCTTTCTCTTGCCTTTGCTTCATGGGCTCAGGAGGTGCAAAAGGGGTAAATTTGTTCCAAAACCTTGATGGGACATTTTCTCACCCAGCATCCCTAGCTATACGCCTAAGAAGAAGATGCCAGAGGAAGGCCTCAGCCAGGGAAGCCTTCAGAGGGAAACTGCCTCCATACAGAATGAACTTCCTGTCTGTTAGAGCGGAACGACGATGGAACCCATGACCTAGGGAGGTGGTGGGCTCTCCCACATTGGAGGCCTTCAAGAGGCAGCTGGACAACCATGTGTCAGGGATGCTTTCATGTGGATTCCTGCATTGAGCAGGGGGTTGGACTCCATGGCCTTAGAGAACCCTTCCAACTCTACTATTCTATGATTGTATGATTCTACGATTCTATGAACCAAAGGGGCCAGGAAAGTGTGGAATTCTATGGTTTCGAAGGGAGAGAGGAGTAAAGGAGGAGGACAGAGAATTCCCCACTTTCCTTTCCCTGCATGTAAAAATGCAGCTGCTGTAGAATCTCAGGTTCTGCGCGTGTTGGAGAAATGCCACATTGGAAGTGTGTGTCATACCTGCTCTGAACCTTTTTGTACTCTGTAAAAATAAAATAAAACGCCTTGCGAAATGGGACAATGTCTCCTCTCTCCCCTGCTGGCTTTTCTTAAAAGGCAGCTTTGCAAAATCCTACAGACCTGGCAGGTTCCTATTACTGAAACGCACCGGCAGAGAGAACTGATCTGCGCTGGAACCTGCCGGGACTGCTCCTGTAAGAGGTCTGGATGCAAGCAACTCTTCTCTACGTAATGGACGGAGTCAGGAGGCGAGGGCTCAGCCTTCTGTGCCAGCCAGACACACAGCTAATGAGGAGCTTCATTCTTTCATCTCCAGAGCTCCCTGCCTGCCTGGGAAGAGCAGGACAGCATTAGCAGGGCCTGCACTGAACAGCTTGCGCAGGCCTCCTTCCATCAACAGGGTAATCCGATCTGCGGATGGAAGCCCTGCTCTCTGCTAATGAGCTGAAGAGGCGAGCTGTGTCCATAATTCTCAACCCACTCTGGAATGGACTGGTGCCACTCGGGTATTAGCTGGCATCTGCAATGTCTGAGCAAACAGAAAGGAGCAAAACAATGCATTCAGGAGATTGTTCCAGCCAGCTCTACCGGCTGCCGGTGTTTGAGCATCCAGATGTGGGAGGCCTCCACGTTCCCCCCCCCCCCAATCTGGAATTCTGCACTCCTCTGTCCGATCGTGTGGATGTAAACAGGGGAGACGTTCTAATCGTTCGTTACAGCTATGCGGGAACAATCTCTCAAAATTCTTTGCCCTATTTGTGGGGAGGGAAATGGGTTGGAGGGGGGCAATTTCACCAAATTCCTCTAGGGGTGGAGAAATCCTCACCAGTTTCTCACCGGTCGGGCTCACCGTTGTCCTGGGTTGTGGCACAGCGCCTTCCTTTTGCCCAAAGGGTTTTTCTTTTCCTCTTTGTTGAACTGCCAGCTGTGTTGTCAGCCTGGTCCTCATTTTACATCTTCCCAGGGCAGGTGTGAAGGGGGGGCAGTATTGTGTCCAGCAGCTCCAGGGAAAAGGTGGAGATAGTGTTGGGCCAAAGTCTGCCCTGGGCTGAAATTCCCTGAACGTTTTCTTCCCCCATGAAAGAGGCTTCTGTTGTTCTGCCTCATCCTCAGGGCATTTTATAATCTACTTTTGTGGAGTTTCTGAGCTTACCTAATCACATGAGGCAGCTGAGGGTATTGTGTAGTAGGAAGGAAACACACACTTCCCCATTGCTCTGCAGCCTCCCAGGCTGCCTGCACTGCCTGATCTGAAAAAGCCCCGTGGGAGGAACGGCTTTGTGACGTCTTCCCCCCAGGCTTTAATTGAAGTGTGGGAAGGCAAGGAGGGAAGGTTACAACAGCTGGGATTGTTTAGCCTGGAAAAAAGGAGGCTGAGGGGGAGACCTGATAGAGGTGTACAAAATGATGCTTGGTGTGGAGAATGTGAAGAGGGAGGCGTTTTTCTCCCTCTCTCAAAATACTAGAACCCAACGGGGTCATCTCATGAAGCTGATTGGTGGGAAATTCAGGACAAGTACTTTTTCACACAGTGCATAGTCAAACTGTGGAATTCGCTACTACAAGATGTAGTGATGGCCACCAATTTGTAGTGATGGCCACCATCTATGTAAACCACCCAGAGAGCTTCGGCTATGGGGCGGTATACAAATGTAATAAATAAATAAATAAATAAATAAATAAATAAATAAATAAATTTGGATGGCTTTAAAAGGGGTTTAGATAAATTCCTGGAGGTGAAAGCTATGAGTGGCTACTGGTCCCGATGGCTATGTGCTCCCTCCAGTATCAGAGGCAGTAAGCCTGTATACACCAGTTGCTGGGGAACATGGATGGGAGGGTGCTGTTGCACCGTGTCCTGCTTTGTTGCTCCCTGGCCGACAGCTGGCTGGCCACTGTGTGAACAGAGTGCTGGGCCTGCTGGATCCTCGGTCTGATCCAGCCTCAGGGGTCTTTTTTTGTGCTTAAGGAGGCTACAGGCTGCTGAAGAGATGATTGTACAATGAAAGAGAGGAGACTCACGTACACTCCTTAGCCACCTCCTAAGTGAGGTAAGCACAAACATCCAGAAACCAATCCATGAGAATTTCTCCCAATTTTTCTTCTCCTTTGAATTCCTTTTCGAATGCTATTTCCCCCCAACAAATTAAATGAGATTTTTTTTTAAAAAAAGGAAGACCTTGTCAGCACAGCCCTGTAGTATATGCATCTGTTCCAATCATATATCTACATGCTTTTGAAAGCAAAACCCTTAAGAGGAATCTTACTGCCAGACAGTGCGTCTGAAGAGGAAATGAATTCTTTATCGAATGTATTCCATATAAGCCATTCACTATCTGCAAGTCTTGGCACTTTTGACAGACAGGGATTGTTCAGGGAAAATCTTCATAAGAGGTGGTTACATGCTTCCCAAACAGTGAGAAGTCCTTGGGGTGGGAGGGAGTTAGGTGGGTTTGGTTTCCTTTAGAGTAACAATATTTGGAGTAACATTTGGGGTTATTTACTGCTGTACAAGTGGCGCCTTGGTGGTGGCAAGCAACAAAAGCCCTCCTAGCATGCAGCCAACCCCCAGAGAGAGTCACTCTGTACCCCGACCTTCCTTGAACCTCCAGCTCACCCTTTGCCCTCTCTTTCCTCGGCGTCGCTCAAAAAATCGCTGTTTCTTCTGCACACACAGAGCTTGGATGCTTCCGGACGAGGCTCTTATTGTGCGATCGCCCCGCCTCTTTCACAAAATGTTATGGGGGATCCAGACAGCTGCATCTTCAGTTTGGAGGGGGGCCCTCCTGTGTTTTCCCACTGCCTCTCTTCCATCCTTTAACAGAGAAAAGTCGGGAAAATGGCACAAGGCCTTCTGGTTGGTGGTGCAAGGAACTTTTTGCCTGGAAAGCCCCCTCAAGCCCACCTCCCCCAGGCATTCATGTTCTGGGGCTGGAGGTTCCTTCTGCTGTCTGTTAACGACGGTGCCCTTTTCTTGTCACCCCTAGGCGGCTGTATTCCTCAGCCCCTAGGGTCTCTCAGCCCCGGTCTTCTTCTCCGCCCCCCTGCCCCTGACGGAGTGAGGCCGGGAGTCCCCGCTCTCCTCCCCTCTTCATCACAGACAGCTCTGGCCTCTCCGGAGACTTGGTTGAAAAGCAGGCCAAGTAAACCATCTCCGTCTTCCTCCTCTCCCCCTCCCCACACAGCTCCCAGACCTCAATGTTGCAGTGATGTCCCTCCTTTCAAGCTCCGCCACATGAAGTTCAATTCAGCATTTGACGTGGTGGTCTGGGTTAGCGCTGCACGAGGAAAGCAGGTGATCAAGGGAGCGGTGGAGCCTTTCAGGGGCACTGCCTTTCCCCAGGTCTCCCCCCCACCCCCCATCTCTCTTGCCTATGCTTACAGACGCAGGGGAAACCAGCAGGTTGTTAAAGATGGGACGTTATGCCACAAAGCACCGGAGCAGCACAATAAGCAAATAAGACAAAACGGTCTCGTGTTCCACTGATCAGTCCAGCTTTCATTCCAAGAAAGCTTTTCTGGCAAGATCTCTGATATCAAGTCCAAGCAGCCGCGACGTGCGTGTTGTCCCAGCATCAGATGTTCCTCGGAAGGATGAAAGCCGCCGAGGCAGTTCTGCGTGATAAGGTGGCAAGGAAGCCAACCCCTCCGCCGTCCTGCCTTCAAAGCGAATGTGTGTTCTGCACATGCCTAAGGAAACTATGGGCTGCCTTGGCTCCCCAAGAGTTGCGGATGGCGTGGAACAAGGCTTCTTCCTCGCGTCATGCTAGAACCCAGAGTCATCCAATGAAACTGATTGATGGTAGATTCAGGGCCGATCAAAGGAAGGACTACTTCATGCAGTGCAAAACTAGCTGATGGTCTTTGCTAATGGCGGCATTGGCTGGGCAGGAATTTCAGGACCGGGCATTGCTAGTCATGGCAAAGGCTTCTTTCTCCTTCCTAGGCTGGTGTCAGGCTGGCCTTCCCCAGATCGCACCCTGGCCCCATCCCCACCTGAAGCAGCTTGTTCTTGATGAGATGTGCCATCAGTTGAATGCCTTTTCTCTGATACGGTTCATACCAGGGCCAATCAAAGCTTGATGCTAAGCACATGAGGAAGGGTTACCTGTGTGGCATTCCACACAACTGGCCTCCCAATTAAGCCAGACTGCCTTTAGCTGCGAGGCATTCAGAGTAAGCCTGCTGGAGCACATCACGGATCCCTAGACATGCTAAAGCCACGGATCCCGGCAAGCCAACCTGGTTTCACTGAGACTGTGGCTGCCTGGAACACCAAATGGATATGCTTTCTTTGGATGCATGGCATTCTGTTGATGTTGGGGTCCAGGTGTTCCACAGGCTCTCCCTCACCCTGAACATAAGAATGTAAGAGGAGTCTTGCAGCTGGATCAGGCCCAAGTGGGCCCTATCTCGGCCAGCACCCCTACTTCCCACAGCTGGCAACCAGATGCCTCAATGGGAAGCTCAAAAGCCAGTGCCGGAAGTGGTGTCCATCATCTGGATTTTGAAGAATGGATAAGCAGGCTGGATTTCATAGCTACATTTATATTTGCCCTTGTATGCATCTGTGGAGGCATTTAACTCCATTCCTCCCTTCGCTAGGCTCTTTCAGTGGGGGTCAAAGAATCTCAAGACGCCTTTCTGAAAGAAAATTTTATTATGAACAATTGCAAGGAGTCTGCACTAAGGAGCGAGCCCAATGTCAGACTGCTGTTTGTTCAATGGTTCACACTTTTATAGGGGTAGGGGGTAAGCTAGCAAGTGTCTTAACTTAATGCAAAGTCATGCAGCATAAACACTTTGACAGTCACAACACAGTCAATATCCCTCTCTGTCTTGGCCTCCTTAAAGGTCAAGCTCACAGTCTATCATGTCTGTCCTTCACCTGCTTATGAGAACAGGTTTAGGCTCACATTCTAATCCCCTCAACAGCATCATTTAAAAGTGGCTCATTTATTGGATGCAAATCCACTTTAAAAATTAATACAAAAACACACATAAATAGCATTGTAATTTATAAGTGTAGATAGAAAATATCTCCTCGGTTACTCTCATCATTTGCCTGTAGAATATTAATTTTTGTAAGATTAACTTTGCTAACTGTATTTTCTTTTTTTAAAAAAAAGCCATCCTCAATTTTGTTTCTCAGCTCTCTCCTTCCTCCTCTATTTTTTAATTTTTTTTTGCTGTAGACCACATGGCTCTTCTCAAAGCCGTTCTGTGAAGACTGGGCTGATTTGGCGGGGGGGGGGGGGATGTTAAAACACGTACGAATGCATGAACGCACTCACTCACTCACACACACTCACACACACACACACACACACACCCGTTTCACACAGACTAATCTCTAATAAAATCAGCATGGGGATTGCTGTTTAATTCTTGCCCGTTTGAAGAGCAGTTTGGGTTTTCATCCAGAAAATGTTGGAAAGGTGTTCAGGCAGCCATTTTCTGTCAAAATGAAACAAGGAAGGGTTGAGTGTTTTTTTTAGGGTTGGAGTGGATTTCCTGTTGTTTCTATGGCAACCAATCTAAATGAATACCTCATTGCAAAATTGATGATCAAAATCAGAGAGATCCACGTCTACAAACACAAACGTCAAAGGAGCAATCCAGAAGCACAGCTTCCCCGTTCCTCTTCTAAATACTTTTTTTTTTTTTAAAGATGCTTAGGAAATGGAAGTGGCCCAGGGAGGAGGCAAACCATCCAAGCGCCCTTCATTATTGGACCCATGCTGGCATCTACCTGAGCGCTACAAGCCTTTTGCCTGGGCAAAAAGCATGCTTTATGGGTCTGGGTTCCAGGCCAAGGAGCTGCCAGTAGGGTGTCGAAGTCCCATCCAATTCCAGAAGTGAAGACTTAACCAAAACAGGCCTTTATACCCCCCACCCCCAACCACCACCTCCATGCATCAAATGGAGAAGGCTGTGTTGGGAACAGGGTTTTACCCTTGAAAAGCAGCAGACAAACTGACGGTGAATATAACGATAGTGTAGTGGTCTTCTCGTTAGTCCAGGAGCAACAGCTTAGAAATTCAACAGAAATAAACCAATTTGCTCCCCAGGTGCTGGATGATTCCCCAGCACTTCCAGGCAATTAGGGGCTGACTAAAAGAGGCCGGTTGCAGGACGCACTCAGCTGAGTTCCCTCTTGGAATTCTTCCAGATAGGATCTGATCTCAGACTGTAGATGTATCAATGGGAATGCCCAAAAGACTTTTGGGAAGGAGACCTTCATTCCGTGTCCTCCTGCACTCTGGGTTGGTCGAGAAGAGATCCTGGCCCTCCTCTGTGTGACAACCTTCCGAGTATTTGAGGAGTGAGGATCCTTCCTGTCCCAGGCCTCGCCAGGCTCTGCATTTGGGAGAATGGTGCAAGCGGCTTAACAGTGGAACAGACTGCTTCAGGATATGGTAGGCTGGATGGCCCCCAGTCAGCAATGCCATAGTTGCCTCCTGCCTTTCAGATCCTGTGTTGAGCAGGGGGTTGGACTAGAAGACCTCCAAGATCCCATCCAACCCTATGATTCTATAAGAAACAAAAGGAGGGAATTCTGAAGAACTGGGAGGTTCTACAAAAAAATGGAAAGGGCCTTCTCTGCTGTGGCACCCCGGCTGTGGAATGAGCTCCCTAGAAAGGTTCATCAGGCACCTACACTATACTCCTTTAGACGCCAGGTGAAAACCTTTTTATTCTCACAGTATTTTAACAGTTTTTCAATTTGATTTTTATCCTTGCTGTTTAAACTTGTATTTTAAATCCCTATCAATTTCTGCATGGATGCTCGGTTTCTTTCCTGGTCGTGCTTTTATACTGTATTTTAAATTATGCTTTTATACTGTTGATGTTTTATATTTTGAATGGTTTTTATGGTTTTAATTTTTGTAAATTGCCCAGAGAGCTTTGGTTATTGGGAGGAATAAAAAAGAAAGAAAGAAATAATAATAAATAACTCCCCACAATTACTGGGGTACCCTTTAGTACTTTTATGAGAGGTTTCTAAGATGCCTCATTCAGACTAGCCCCCCACAACGGATGAGGAAGCATGACATGGCCGGAGGTACAAGTATTACCCCAATGACTTGATGTGGATTCTCTTTCTGTGGACCTTTGGTCCTCCTTGTAAGGCTAGTCCAGCCTGCTTGAGGGCAAGTATTGCTGAGCAGTTATTATTCCAGGAATGCCCCCCCTACAACCTGCCTTCATGGTGCAGCTTTGGCCCCACTCTAGACTGACCAGATAAAAATCCAGGTCAGGGCTCATGTAACTTTAACAGTTGTAGAGAAAAGGGAATTTCAGCCAGAGTCATTTGTATGCAATTAGTTCCTGGTGAAATTCCCTCTTCATCACAACTGTTAAAGGTGCAGGCACTATACTAGAGTGACCCTATACAAAGAAGGCAGGGCCCCTGCAACTTTAACTGTTGTGATGAAGAGGAAATTTCACCAGGAACTAATTGCTTACAAATGACACTGGCTGAAATTCCCTTTTCTCTACAACTGTTAAAGTTACATGAGCCCTGACCTGGATTTTAACTGGTCACCCTAAACACTGGGATGGGTTACTACTTGGTAAAGCAACTGTATTTTTAATCTCTAACTCCCCTTAACCCTTAAATTGCTAGTTTTCAGGGTTGTTCATTGTTCAGAGTTAAAGATTCCTACATGTTTCAGGAATTGCAGTTTGGAATACTATTTCCTGCAGATATGATAACTCAAGGTTCCCTGAGTTCATAAGAACTTAAGATGAGCTGTGCTGGAACAGAGCAAGGGTCCGTCTAGTCCAGCAGTCTGTTCATACGGTGGCCAACCAGCTGTCGATCAGGAATCCAGAAGCTCAGCAAGGATTTGAGCCATGGATGACAAGATTTAAATCCAACAACATACCATTTGTAGGATGCTTTTTATGGGATGCATTTGAAGGCAGAGCATAGCACATTCCGCTGTGTGTCTCTCTCTGCAGTGTGTTCACAACACGTGTCCTCCGTGAGCTAAACTCAGCTTGAGCTGTTGAGCCGGGAATGAAGTCTGACCCCACTGAGCAGGGACAAATCTTTTAAAATGGCCTTTTGTCCCAAGCAAATGTGAAAACACAATTTAAAAAAGGGTGGGGAGAGCAGAATGAGGTGGCTAATAGGTGCGTTGGTGCCTCAGCGAGAGCAACACGGGGTTAAGGAACGCTTTTGAAGCTTGAGCAGAATTTTGTCTCCTTAGGAATGTCTTCGTGTCAAATGATTTTTATTTCTCCAAAGAACATTCAATAGAAAGGGAATTGGATTGCTGCACATTCCTTTTCAACAATGCTGCCCTTTGCAAGAACAAGATCCCCCACCTCACTTTTAAATCAAGAATAAGCTGTGTTAAAGTGACTTTTGCAGAAAAGGAAAACTTTTTTCCCTCTCAGCCTGTCTTTAATTTGTGCCAAAGTCCTGACCTGTGCTGAGGCACAGAACAAAGTGATACAATAGCTTAACTTTTTGCTTAAAGTTTTCTTCCACTGTTTCCTTTTTTAATGGGTTACATCCTCAGCAGGAGAATTTGGCGAATGCTTCACAGACCACTACCGGCTGCTGTCTCGCTCCCTTTGGGTCTGTCACAGGGAAAAGGGGAGCATTTCCTGGAGAACAGTACCACAGCCTGTGCAAGAAGAAAGCGGCTTCTGCCGTGACACTCCTCCATGTTTTTTTTTAATTTTAGATAAAGAGGGGTTGGGGTTTTTTTTGGCCTGGGGTGGGGGAACCTGTAGCCCAAGGAAGTGTCCTGAGTGACTTTAAAGCTTGCATCTTACAAATAGTAATTTCCTAAGTGTTTCCCATACATTTGTTCACTAATCCACGCAACAAATCTTGAAGGCTGTTACTGGCCTCCTCCACACGAGACGTTTAATGAGCCTTGAAGGCTCATTATAAATTTTACCTCCACACCAGCGGAGCGCAAAACGGGCGTACAGGCGCGTTATCTCCCCGATAATGCGCATTTTCGAATGCGCGTTAAATAGCGACTTTTATTTTGCTCCGGCCGTTAAAGCGCATTTTCGCGGTGTGAACAAGCGATTATGCGCGTTAACTTCTTGTAAAGCGCTTTTTGGACATCAATTAATGCGCTTCGCCACCTCTCGCCGCCTCCCGTGCAGAGGGATTAGGAGTAAATGCGCCTCCGCGATAATGCGCATAATCGCCGAACCGGGCGCAAAAGCGCATCCTTGTGGAGGGGGCCACTGTCCCCATAGTACAGTTGCAGAAGGCATGTGTTGCAGTGGGGTGGGTGCCAAGGGGCAGAAATGATGCCAAGCAACTGTGACATCCACTTCATGGCTCAGGCGCTCCCAATTTATAATTTAAGGTTTTCACAACTACAGCCAAAGTAAAGACAACTAGGGTGACCACCTGCCAGGATTTCCCCAGATTTCCCCGGGGCTTTGTTCTATCCTGGGTGCCAGGGAGGATTTTCTGTAATTTTCTATAATGTCCTGGAAGTACATGCTTTTGCCTTTATGTCCGTCATTCCACCCCCCCCCCCCCACTGCTCCAATTGGGGCCTTAAAGGGGAAAGCGTGGCATTGCCGGACATTAAAGAAAAGCCCCCAACTGGAGCAGTGGGGGGGGCAGGAATCACTCACTTTCCCCTCCTTCGCTCCAATCGGGGCCAAGGAGGGAAAACAGCACTTTCTGGGGCCTCTGGAAAGCTCCTCATTCCCCTCTGCCACTGGGTGTCCTCTTTTTTGGTTTCCCAAATAGGGTCACCCTAGTGTTTCACAAGAGTTGCCCATGCTGGGTCACCCATGCAGGTTTGTTTGTTTATTAAATGTGTCTATAAATGGCTTTTCTGCCCACCAAGGCTCTCAAAGTGGAGGGGGGGGGGAACCACAGTGTTGGGAATATTGCAACCTTGACTGCAAGTTACAGGAAGGGGGCATTTTGGCAGTTAGCTAGCTAATGCCTGGCAATTTGGGCATAGCTAGCCTTGGGGCCTTCCTGCCTCCCCTTCCTCCACTGCTGGAACATAAGCTTGCTCTCTCTCTCTCTCTCTCTCTCTCCAGCCGGTGTTATGGAACAAAGAAATGAGCTGAGCAAACTCTCCTTTGAAACTGCAAGCTGTGCCTGTATCTGCTGTGCATGAATGTGTGAGTGAAGCCGTTTTCTTCCTTAACTGAAGAAAGAGGTCCGCCTCCTTTTCATTGAGATAGCCTTATGTGTGCATGTGGACTGGCAAATGCTTGTTCTGCTTTGCCTTTCTCTGTTCACTGCCTTTGCAATGAGAGGCAGCAATACCACATGAAACCCACCACATAGTTTAGCAGTACAGGAAGACCCTGCTTTGCATTTTTAAGGTTCCCCGCTCCAACCCTAGCAGCGTCTCCAGGTAGGACCAGGAAGGAATCCTGCCTGAAACCCTGGAAAAAGAAGCGATTGGTTAGCTTGGAGTTGGGGTGCTGTAGGCCTCCATCCTGGGCCCAGTGCAAATAAACCCTTTTTATAAAAGCAAAAACCGCAAGTCTCCATTGCCCTCCCTCCTTCTAGGAAATCTGAGTGAGTGCTGAAGCCCCCTCAGGTTCACCCCTCTCAGGAGCATAACAATAAGGTACAATGTAAAAGTTTAAAAGTACAGTTGAGAGAGAGAGAGAGAGAGAGAGAGAGAGAGAGAGAACCTAGCTGCAGTGCAAAGATTTAAAATACAGCAACAGATTTAAAACAACAGAAACTAAGAAACTGAAATGCCTGGGAAAACAAAAAGGGCTTCATCTGGTGCTGAAAAGATCACAACTTAAGTGCCACGCAGGCCTGTCTGGGAAGCCTGTTCTACAACCAGGGTGCCACAACAGAAAAGGCCCTCTTCTTAGTAGCTACCCACCTCACTTCTTTTGGCAGGGGCTCCTAGAGGGGTGTAGTCAGAGGTAGAGCACATGCTTTGCATTCAGAAGGTCCCAGATTTAATTCCGTTTGTCTCTGATGCTCAGGGGTCTGGAAACAAAGCCCTATGAGGAGAGACTGAAAGAACGGGGCACGTTTAGCCCGGAGAAGAGAAGATTGAGGGGAGACGTGATAGCACTCTTCAAATACTTGAAATGTTGTCACATGGAGCAGGACCAGAATCTCTTTTCGATCATCCCAGAGTGCAGGACACGGAATAATGGGGTCAAGTTACAGGAAGCCAGATTCCGGCTGGACATCAGGAAAAACATCCTGACTGTTAGAGCAGTACGACAATGGAACTCATGACCTAGGAAGCTGGTGGGCTCTCCCACACTAGAGGCCTTCAAGAGGCAGCTGGACAACCATCTGTCAGGTGGATCCCTGCATTGAGCTGGGGCTTGAACTCGATGGCCTTATAGGCCCCTTCCAACTCTACTATTCTGTGATTCAAAAGGTTGCAGACTCGCCCTGAGCCCACCTTCATCTCCGTTGGAGCCCCTGGAGATCGGTCTCCAATCAGTTAGACAAACTGGGCTAGATGGACAAACGGTCTGGCTAAGGCAAGATCATCATCCCTACATATAATGAGGAGTAAAAACTAGGGATGTGCACTGACTCCCCGGATCGGATCGGATAGCGGATCAGAATCGGACCTGGTGGACCGGATCGGATCAGATCGGAGGTTGGGCAGAATGGATCTGATCCGATTCCGATCCAAAAATCAGATGTCCGATTTTCGGATCGGACACCATTTTGAATGCATTTCCCCATAGCCTAGTATTGTGTTACAAAAACGCCTATAACTTTTTCATTTTTAAAGATAGATGGATGAAACTTGGGCTCTTTGTAGATGGGTTAGGGGTAGTTATCTGTGAGAAATTTCAGAACGATTGGTGCAGGCATTTTGTGGCAATTAATTTTTTAATAAAAAACCAGGAATGCCTATATTTTTTTCATTTTTAATGTTCCACACATGAAACTTTGCCACATTGCAGATGGTATGTTGGGACCAATGTGTGAAATTTCAGAAATGTAGGTAATTTATCATACATGTGAACCAAAGTGGTATGTCTAATGTGGAGAAATTTCAGAAGCATAGCTTCAAGCGTGTAGTGGCAAGGTATTTTTGAAAAATGAGGAAGGGAACGCCTATAACTTCTTTATTTTAAAAGTTAGAAGTCTGAAAGTTGCTCACTTTGTAGATGGGTTAGGGGTAGTTATCTGTCAGAAATTTCAGAAAGATAGGTCCAGGCATTTGGTGGCTATGAATTTTTTAGATTAAAAGTTACAACAACATGGAGTTTTGACAGATAAAAGAGGGAGGGGGAGGCAGGGGAGCAGGGTGCAATTGACAGCCCAAGCCTCTGTGGAAAAAAATTTGTAACTTTTAATCTAAAAAATCCATAGCCATCAAATGCCTGGACCTATCATTCTGAAAAGAGCCCAAGTTTCATCCTTCTATCTTTAAAAATGAAAAAGTTATAGCCGTTTTTGTAACATAATACTAGGCTATGGGGAAAAGCATTCAAAATGGCGTCCGATTTTACAATTTTTTCCGATCAAGATCGAACCTCGGCGGATCGGATCAGATCAGATCAAAGGGTTGGTCTGATCAGGTCGGATCGGATTCTTCCGATTTTGGGGCGGATCGGATTCGGATCGTTGATCGGATCCGATCTGATGCACACCCCTAGTAAAAACTCAGGAATCTAAGCTTCTTTACACAAGGGGTGGAGAACCAGTGGCCCTCTGGATGCCTTTGAACTAAAACTCCCATTACCCAGACCATTGCTCAGGCTGGCTGGGGCTAATGGGAGTTGGAATCCACCAACATCTGGAAGACCACAAGCCCCCCACCCCCAGCTTACAACATCAGACCCTTGCCCAATGTCCACCTTGCTCAGTCAAGTTGTCACTGACCGCCAGCCGCTCTCCAGGGTTTCAGGCCGGAGCCTTTCCTAGGTCACCTAGAGACGTTGGGGATCAAGCCTGGTGTGTTCTTCAAGCGAAATATGTGCTCTCCACTGAGCTACAGTCTGTTCCATTTTTTCCAGTACAAAAGAATCTCAACCTATCCTGTTCAGAGGAGTTCATTTTTATGCCTTGCATATTCTTTGTAACCTTGCCTCCAAAAACCAAGGTTGATGCGTCCCATGCCAAATTAAATCAAAGATGTATGCAATAATGAAAAGGGTAGCATTCCATGAAAATCACCACTTTTCAGTTAAAGGAGCTATGGTTTGTTAAATATGCAGAAATTACAATGTCAATGTAACTTCGCAAATTAGGTGGGCTTCCCCCCCTCTTCCCCTGAGTGCTTCAGAATTGCATTGGAAAGAAACCTGAGTACAGTTTTTTTTTTGGGGGGGGGTCATTCGCAGTTTGTGGCCCCCATATTTTGCTGAATCAATTTAACCTTATTAACCCTAAAACTGGAGTAAGCACAACTTCTGAGATAATGGAATGGCAGCCGTGTCTGTACGTTCCACAGAGTCCTTTTTGGAATATGTTTGAATTAACTCAATAGTTTCCCTAATCCTTTTTTTTTAGTACTCTGCTGTCAGAAAATCAGATCTTGCAGAAGACAGCTGGAGCTTGGCCTGTGGTTAATTCCCCATAACATCCAAACCAGAATTGCCCTGAAGGTGGTTCACACCAAAGGTCCAGCTAATACATCTTCCCGTTTTCCCATAGCTGCCAAGCAGAAGCCTTTGGGAAGCGCACAAGCAGGCTAGGAGGGCAATAGGGCCCTCCTTCCGTTCCTCCCACTGATGCTTACTGCCTCTGAACCTGGAGATTCTATCTAGCCATCGTCCTTCACGAACGATCTTCTGCTTTAGATGTAGTCACAGTTCCCTGTGATGTCCATACCCAGGAATGGTGGTTTGTTCTAACTGCAGTTGGTTAAAGCTAACCAGGATATCAAATCATGACATTCTGGTCTTGTTTGCACCTTGCCCTGCTTGTGGGTCCCTGGTTGATGGCTGCCTGGCCACTGTGTGAACAGAGTGCTGGACTAGATAGACCCTTGGTCTGATCCAGCATCAGAGCTCTTCTGATGTTCTGAACTGTAGATAGAACGGGGCATGTTTAACCTGGAGAAGAAAAGATGGAGGGGAGACATTTATTTATTTTATTTTATTTATTTTATTCCATTTATATACCACCCCATAGCCGAAGCTCTCTGGGCGGTTTACAAAAATTAAAAACATTGAACATTAAAAACACCGATATACAAAATTTAAAACCATAAAGCATAAAAACAAGTTAAAATTACAATATCCTTCTGGGTCAAAGCACAACAACAACACAAAAACACGAAACCCTCATCATATGCTGTTAAATGCCTGGGAGAAGAGGAAAGTCTTGACCTGGCGCTGAAAAGATAACAATGTTGGCGCCAGGTGAGCCTCGTCGGGGAGATAATTCCATAATTGGGGGGCCACCACTGAAAAGGCCCTCTCCCTTGTTGCCACCCTCCATGCTTCCCTCGGAGTAGGCAACCGGAGGAGGACCTTAGATGTAGATCGTAGTGTACGGGTAGGTTCGTGTCTGGAGAGGCATGGAAAAAGGGGGGGGGGAAAGGGGGGAGGGAAAAAAAGAGCAGCAGCAAACAGGCAGGCAGCAGCAGCAGGCAGCTCTCCCTCTTCCCTGGGTGGGGTGATGATGGTCCCCTCCTCCTGCAGAACTCTTCAAATATTTGAAAGGTTGCATCACAGAGGAGGGCCAGGATTTCTTCTTGATCATCCCAGAGTGCAGGAGGGCATGGAATAATGGGCTCAAGTTACAGGAAGGCCAAATGCGGCCGGACATCAGGAAAAACTTCCTGACTGTTAGAGCAGTATGACAATGGAACCAATGGCCTAGGGAGGTGGTGGGCTCTCCCATACTAGAGGCCTTCAAGAGGCAGCTGGACAACCATCTCTCAGGGATGCTTTAAGGTGGATTCCTGCATTGAGCAGGGGGTTGGACTCGATGGCCTTAGAGGCCCCTTCCAACTGTACTGTTCTATGATTCTGGAACAGCCCATTGGTCTCCAAGTATGGAGATCACAAGGAACTGCAGCTACATCTAAAGCAGAAGTTTTTTCTTTCTTGTGTGTGTGAAAGAAGAGGGGAGGGGAGGCTCATTTCCAAAACATTAAAGTGTGGCTTTAGTACACTGCCTGAACTGGGCTGTTGTACGCAGGAGAACAGTTGGTGCTAAGGGCAAAATTCCTGCTTTGTGGTACAGTTGTTTTAAGAAAGTCACCTTAGTCTACATTGAGGAAGGCGGGAGTGGAGGTGGGATTTCGGCACTTTATAAACTCTAATAATTGAAGACATCTAGGATTTCCTTCCTGAAAGGAGGACAATTTCAGAAACGGTGCAGAAGAACCGGGCGTCTCAAGCTCTGCAGTGCTGCGTTCCCCTCCTGGCTCCCCCCCTTTTCCTGCGGCCTTTCTCTCCCCCCCCTTTCCCTTCCAGGAGTCATTTAAAACCCCGGCACATCACGATAGTCATAACAAATATACTCATGTCCATTAACAATTGCCTGGAGCATTGAGGGGAGCGGAGCGGATCTATCCATATCCCCCGGTTGGAAAGCAAACCTGCTTTCTGCGATAACAGCTCTTCTCCTTCAGTCTGTCACCAGGGACGGCGGAAACAGAGTTTCTCCTGAAAAGGTTTAATCTGCTTTCCCTGCCATTTCCCCACTGGCGGAATGCTGCCTGCAGGCCCCCAGGGAGGCCGCTATTGTGAAGGTGCAGCTGAGCGCCTGCTGGAGACGGAAGGATGCGGCTTCCCAACACGTTGTCAATTCCTTTGTGCAGGGTGTATCAGTGTGACCCCATTTGTCAACGCAGGTTGGGGTTTTTGTGTACACACACACTGGGTATTCTTCACGTGGCGTGAAGGAAGGAACTTAGAAAATATAGGCCTGGTGTTTCCTCCCTTCCCAGATACTGACAGAAGCACCGGCATTAGTGAAGGATGTTGACCTCCAAAGTGGCTTTATATTGAGCCCCCTTTGCCCCCCCCCCGTTATGTCTAATCCCCCTCCCCTTGCGCAGGGCGAAGGGATGTCAGACATTAATTCAGAATCTGATTCTGAATTCGAACAGGCATTCCAATCCATACCAGAAGGGGAAGGGTTAATTCCCATGGGCTCTTTCCCAGCTGCGAATGAACAATTCCCAGAGCTTGTCTCTGGTGATGTAAATAAACCTCAGGCTGAGAAGCTGCCCTCCTCGTCTGAAGGGGAGAGTGTGAGCAATCTCAGAGATGCCAAATCCCGCAGGAGGGAAAAGTGCGCGCAGACCAGGGAGGTCAGAAGGCGGCGGCGCTCGGAAAGATTGGTGGCTCAGAATAGGCTTGGTTTGGATCCCTCTATGGAGTGACTCTCTCTTTCTCTTGAATGAATGAATCGACTGTTTTGTTTGCTTAGCTAAATTACGCCTTGGGGCAAAACACTTTCTACTTTTAAACTTCCTTCAGCTGAAGAAAGGGGTCATTTGCATAAATAAAGGTTGATTGCTTTCAATCAGCTGAAGGAAGAGGTCATTTGCATAAATAAAGGTTGATTGCTTTCCTAAGAGACCTCTTTATTAACTTCCATGAACACAAGGGGATAGGGAGTCATGACACCCACTGCCGTCCCATGGTTGGTGAAAATGTAGCCCCCCTCTCCTTTGATGGGCACGGAGCCATGCAGTGTGACTCCGTGCCCGTTTCTGGTGCCTGCTTACTCGCAAGTAAGTGGGCACCAGGTGAGATGGGTGCCCACACCTCCAGCAGTCTTGGGACGGCTCCGAGACCGCTGGAAGAATCAGGTTTTCCCAGGGTTTCTTCATCACTGGGAAAACCCCTCCCCCTCCCCCCTGCTCCCGGGAGTCCCTGTGCATCATTTGGACGCACAGGGAGCACCCAGGGACAACCCCGGGTCAAAAGGCTGGTGTAGAAACGGCCTTCCTCTTTCGAAAGAGGAAGTAATGAGGGACAAATGCGCGGGCGGAGAAGCAACGGTAAGCAAACGCAATTCCTCCCTCCCCCGTGTGATGACGTTCTCGGTGAGCCTTGCTCAGGCTACCAGCACCCATCAAAGCAAATGCAACTGATGAGCCATGCAGAGCAGCCCGCCAAGTGCTGGGGAATCCTGCCACTGAGGCGAGGAAAGCTTGAGAATGGGGATGTCAAAGTACCTGCAGAGCTGCAATATATTCACAGGTTGCGGAGGCCTCGCCTGACCCAGCGCTGTCCATCATCACTCCTTTAAAGAAGAAGAGAGTCTCCATTTATTTATTCCCAGCTCCTCTGCTGACCTGTCATTACAATTCAATTTCTTACCTTTCGGCAGTGCAGGCCAGTCACCCCAGACACGTTTATTTAGCTGCCGTCGTCAGGAATGACAAATCTGCTTGGCATGATCTTCCCAGCAAGAGATGCCGAACACGTTTAGAAAGAACGATTCCTCTCATTTGGGCCACATGGGATTCAACAGGGGAGAAAGGAAAACACCATCAGAGTTCCTCCGATATGGGGCTGCCAGGTGACAGCCCCACAGTCCATCTGGGAATTACTGAGGAGAGAAAAGCAGGGTGAGGAACCACAGAACAGCCAGAGGCAGCCCACAAAGGATTGTTCATTGTAGGGATGTGTATCGTATTGTTCAAATGTCCAATAACGATCCGATAAGGTCGTTATTGGACATCTGATTAACGATAATGATACACATTCCAGGAGGCCCTATGTGATCCAATCCGATCCGAAATCCATATGTCCGATAACTATCAGATATATCGGATTATCGGACCGCCAGTTTAGGGCTGGCCCTCCCTCCCTCCTCCCCTCGCACTCCTTACCTGGGCCTTCTGGGCTGCCGTCCACTGTCCTTCTCTGCTCCGGACTACTGAGAACTAGGCTTTGCGGCCTAGTTCTCAGTAGAGCGCCGGTGCGTCGGGTGACCGGCGGCGGTGGCGGTGGCGGCGACAGAGGCGGCAGGTAAGGAGTGTGAGTGGGGGGAGGGAGGGAGTGCTGGCCCAGTGTTTTCCCCATAGACTTGCACTGGGGGAAAGCTTTCTCCCCCCCCCATGCAAACCTATGGGGAAAACACTGTTATCGTATCGGAACTGCCGATATTTATTGGATTTCCGATCCGATCAAATCCGGATACCCCCCAATATGATCGGATCTGAATTTTTTTTATATTGGAATGTCTCATAACGATACGATAATTTCTTCCTTGCAAATCAGCATTGGCCAGGAATGTTCAGAGCTGCATTCTTTTGTTCCCAGAAGGTGGCATCTCCTCTGGGAAACATTGGAACAAGGAGCTGAAGGGAAACTCTGCCTTGACCCCAGTGAGAAAGCTCAAGGTGTTACTCACCTCTCCAGGCAGTTCCTCAGGTATCCAGGGATGTGAAGCAGGCTCCACCTACGGCTGGGGGGCTACAGAGGACCCCCTTCCTAGGAAGTCAGAGGTACCACCCAGTAAAGCAGCCATCCCCAACACGGTGCACTTCAGATATGTTGACTACAACTCCCATGATCCCCAGCCTACCTGGCTGATTCTCTTTGTGCTAGTTTCTGGTGTTAGTTCACCAGTTGCTGGGGAACATGGGTAGGAGGGTGCTGTTGCACTCATGGCCTGCTTATGGGTTCCTGGTTGACAGCTGGTTGGCCACTGTGTGAACAGAATGCTGGATTAGATGGACCCTTGGTCTGATCCAGCATCGGGGCTCTAATTATGTTCTTATGTTCTGCATCTCCAGCATCCCCATGAAAGGAAGCAGGAAGCAGTGGGTTGATCAACAACTCAAGGAATGCCTTAGCTACGCTTGGAGCTTGTTCATAAATTTTGAAGGACGACTCCTCAGATTGACTTTGTTCCCCCCACCCTTTCTTCACTACTGCATATACAGATAGAAACCGTTATTGTAATATTATTTCCTTTATCTGAAATCTGCCCTTCCTAACGACGATCCTGTAGTGATGGCCACAAATTGTGTTTAGGGTCGTGTTATGGGGAGCAGCTGGTGTTTTAAAGCCCTTTTTTCATTTGGGAGTACCTTCACCCATGTCACCTACAGAAAAGTATACTCCCAGAGAGACCAATATGTGTCTTCAGTTATAACGAACTCAGCACAGGAAAAGCAGGTCGCACAACACTTTGTCAGTGCAAGAAGGAGGGGGTCTGTATGTGTCTTTCAAATATCATCACTTGCACCATTTCTTGCCTCTTCAGCAAAGGATTGGGTCCATTCCCTACATCATGATTGTCCCATTCAGTTATACCCTGACTCACTTTCCACTCCTCACTATCTTGAAATGCACAGTAATTGCTGATAACCCTTAATGCGCCCAGTACATCCACTGTGCAGAACCTCCCCCTTCAATGGTGGCTTCCTCTCCTGAAGGTTTGCGCCTTATCACTTCAACGCCCAAGAGATCCTGAGCATCAAAGAGGACCTCTCCACCTGAAAAACACACACCAAGAAACACTCCCCATCCTGACCCAGAGGTTACCCTCACATCATTAGTGTAGTCCTGTATCACACTGTCACTAATATTACAAAGTATCTGTTGTGGCCTAGCATTACTTGAGGGTTTTACCCTAAAAAAAAAAGAAGAAAGAGCAGCTATTGTTATTTTATGAAAATGTTTACGTTTTGGCTTTAAACATACATTTTTTTAATGAACTCTCTCTCTCACACACACATGAGTAGATTTTAAAATGTTCAATGTTTCAGTTTAAAAATTCTAAAATTTAAAATTTTATAACTTCCAATGAGTGGTTCTGCTGACCGGATGGAGGGTCTTTAACCTGTTCTGGATGGGGTTGCACTCCCCCTGAAGGAGCAAGTTCATAGCTTGGGGGTTCTCCTAGAACCATCTCTGTCACTTGAGGCTCAGGTGGCCTCAGTGGCATGGAGTGCCTTCTACCAACTTCGGTTGGTGGCCCAGCTACGCCCCTATCTGGACAGGGATAACCTGGCTTCAATTGTCCATGCTCTGGTAACCTCCAAGTTAGATTACTGCAATGCACTCTATGTGGGGCTGCCTTTGAAGATGGTTTGGAAGCTGCAGCTTGTGCAAAATACAGCGGCCAGATTGATAACAGGAACCAGAAGGTTCAAACATATAAGACCTACTCTGGCCTGCTTGCATTGGTTGCCTGTATGTTTCCAAACCCGATTCAAGGTGCTGGTTTTAAGCTATAAAGCCTTACACGGCTTGGGACCACAATACCTGATGGAACGCCTCTCCCAACATGAACCTACCCGTACACTACGATCCACATACTCTGAGGGAAGCACGGAGGGTGGCAAAAAGAGAGAGGGCCTTTTCAGTGGTGGCCCCCCAATTCTGGAATGATCTCCCCGACAAGGCTCACCTGGTACCAACACTGTTATCTTTTTGGCGCCAGTTCAAGAACATAGCGTATGTTGAGGGTTTTGTTGTTGTTGTTGTTTGACCCAGAATAGTTGTTTTAAATGGATATTGTATTTATAACCTGTTTTTATGCTCTTTATGGTTTTAAATTTTGTATATCTTTTTTTAATGTTCAATATTTTTAATTTTTGTAAACTGCCCAGAGAACTTCGGCTATGGGGCGGTATATAAATTTAATTAATTAATTAATAATAATAATAATAATAATAATATGTGTAGATTTTAAAATGTGAATCCTTGTGAATCCTTTCAGTATAACACATCAGCTTCAGAGAGAAAGAATTAAAACTGACCAAAAGTAATTTCTTTATATGTACCAAAGTAATGGTTACGTATGGCAGCACAGTTCCAAGTAGAACATAGCTTAAATCTGAATAGCTGACTTCACATCAGCATGGCTCCCAGTACTCTCATTCTCAACGGAAAGGCGTGCATCATGCTAGGAAAAGCATCACATTGCTAAATATTACTTCAGTGCTTCTACATTGAAATTGTAACACTCTTGAGGGAAGACAAGTTATAACCCTTCAGTTTCATGCATGGTTAGTGCCAGAAGTATTGATTGCTTACCTCTGTCGTCCTTCTGTGAGGAGTCTAGCTTTGGATCCCCTTCGTCATCCAAGGACGGCTGCTTTCTAAGTGCCACAGAAAATGTAGCAGGAAAACAAAGGTGATATACAAAGAAAATATACAAAGGAAGTTTTTTCAAAATAAACTGTAATGTTTTATATTTTTGTATTTTATAATTGCTATTCCTTGCAATAGAGAGATATGGATCACAAAAACAAGCTGTTTTTTTTGTTGCTACAATTAACACAAGGAATACAGAAAATATAACACAATTTTTGGAAAATATTTTATCGTTTTCGCAGTTGTGTGCCTTGTGCATTATACCAATTGTTTAGTCTTCAACTGCTGCCTCTGTTTTTTTATAACTGTCTAGAAAAACCACCATGAGCGAGAAAGAGATGTAATAATAATAATAATAATAATAATAATAGTAATAATAGTAATAATAATAATAGTCCTCCATGTATACATACTTCTTCACTTAGGACGGAGCTGCACCATAGTCCCTACTGTTGTATGATCTATGAGGCATGAAGGACACACCTAGGACGGGTTTCTACATCATCACTGCCATTGGTGTTGCTGGATGTGTGTCAGGTGTTATGGACACCACTGGATACGTCCTGCTAACCATACATTTCTGCAGTGGAGTCACATTCAGAAGGAGGGATAACATGTGACTGTACAAGGGCCCCTGTGCACTCCTAAATAATGCTGCTAACTACTCACTTGCTGGTCTCCACTCCTCCCAGTTTGACTTTTCCACCTTCACCCACAGCTGTTGCGTTGGTGCAAAGTACTGAGGCCTCTTGGCATGAGTGCAGGGGTGATCGCCAGGGTGCTCTAGCATTTTGAAGAAGGCCATTTTGATTGCTTTGTACCTTGGCCTACATTGAGCATCATCAGACAAGCATTTTATGGCACGCTCCATGACTGGCCACTCACAGATTATCGAGGGACGTTTTGATGACGTTGTGATCCTCCCGCACGTCTCCTGCTCCTTCTGTCGTTTTTCCCACTTCAAAATACCACCTGGAAAATCTGATTCTTCTGGCTGTGATGCTAATTGGGCAAAAGGCGGGATATAAATAAAGATAATAATAATAATAATAATAATAATAATAGTTCGGTCTTATTTCCTGCCATGTGTAGGAGACGTTAGGCTACAAAAACGCCCCCTGAATGGGCCATGTGGTCACTGCTTGCTTCCTCTTTCTTCCCAGTATGAAGAAAGAGGAAGCTGTGGAACAGAAGCAGGAGGCGAAGCAAGAGTAGGGATACGAAACCCCCACCCTCCAGTCTGAAAATCCTCATCCCTGGGGTGCCCAGAAGTAGAAAGAGTTCTAGTGACCCTCCTGATTATGTGGATTATCGGTAGAGAGGAGCTAAAAATCACCTTCTCTACCAACCTACATCCTGTGAGGGGTCATGGAAGCGTTTACACTTCTGGGTCCTGCCAGTATGCTACCCTCCTGGGCGCCATTTCCCCCCCAAGAAATAATGTTTGGACCTCGAGACTACTGCACAGATGTACTGTATTCCCTGATTAGCACCTCTGTCACGAATATAAATGCACTTTCATTCTTGCACTTATGCAAATGAAAGGCGATGAAATGGGTGCACGAGGTTGCAGAACCCTCTGACCATCCTTTTCAAGCATGCCCACGGGCAACATTACTCTCACATCTGAACATCTCTTGCAGAAGCAGGCGGCCCATTGGTGCAGCGGGAACATATATCAGGATATTTTTTTGCTTGAACAAAAAAACCCACCCACCCATACTGCAAACCTTGGCACAAAGAAAACTTATTTATTATTTTATTTATTTATTACATTTTTATACCGCCCAATAGCCAAAGCTTGATTTCATGCTTGTATAAGATACACACACACACACCCAAACGGGCCTGAGCCCAGGCCCAGCCCAAACCTTCTTACCAAGGAATGGAAGCATGTTTCCCTCCCTTCCTCACAGAGCAAAACAGAAGCAACAAGGACTTTACAATGAAAAAGTCGGCTGACTTATGCCTTCCTTTTTATAAGTAATATACACACAGAGAGCAATATACTGCAGTGTGCTGATTTATTAACAGTACAAGATGAAGTTTACATTTAAGAAAATGTGAGAAACAGCAACAAGAGCATTAGAAAGCTATTTACACCATTCAGTGATGAAAGTAGACAAAGATTAGTGCTGCCCATGTGTAGTCCATGGGGAATTTGTGATTGCTTCTTGTAAGTCCTCCCCATCCTCTGTATGCCTCCTGTCTTCATTCTACATCTCCACTCCCAGAATGGCAAGCACCATTCTGTTTGTTTTTATCTGTTTTAATGGTTTATCTATTTTATGATTTTTATATTTATATTTATTGTTGTTCCCTGCCTCGATCTGGATGGAGAGGCAGGTTAGAAATAAAAAAAATAAAAAAATAAAAATAAAAATACATGATCCACTGGGTGAAGGTCCTGATGGATAGCAGGCCCCTTAGTTTCACAAATATAGTGGAGCATGACACAAGAGGTAATAACGAACTCCATGTTTTTTCCCTGCAAGCTCCAGCCTTGCAGTTAAATAGTATCAATGACTTTTGAGTCTTCCAAAGCCACGGTCCACCACATTGTAAGCCCTACTCAGACACTGACTGAAGTGAGCCTTTTATTGGCAGTTCCTCCATGGCATTTCACCAATCATTTCCTAATGGTGTGTGCCCCAGCAGCCACAATGAGTGGTGTAGATTTGTATGGTCTGGTTTTCCAGAACGAAGACTCCCACATCCATCGTCCCAAACAAAGCAGATAGTTACTGTGTTTTTTTACCATTCCAGCCCACCTCGGTATGAATGAGCTGTCCCATGTGATCTGTGGCTGCCCGAAGAAGGGTGGGCTAAACATTCTTATGCTTGATGAAATTGTTCTCCTGCCTTATTGGAGAGACAATGGGGACTTGGCAGCTATCACCTGCTCCACGCAGTGTGGCAATCCAAGTTTCCCGGCCCCATCCATTAACTGGAAAAATGAAGGGACAGATATTGGTATTCAGAGCACAAGAGGTAGGAGATTACATTCATATGTTGGTCAAAGCTGACCCTCTCGTATTGCCTGTAAGAGTAGGAATTATTGCAGTTGTCCTAGAGCACCTATTTAAATACATAATCATCACATCATACTGTAGTTCAGATGTTTTGCATCTGCAAAGATACAGCTAAGAAAGAACATAAGAAGAGCCCTGAGGCTGGATCAGTCCAAGGGTCCATCTAGTCAAGTGTTCTGTTCACACAGTGGCCAACCAGCTGCCAACCAGGGGGGGCATCTACATAGAGATGCTTTCTGAAGCGATTTCATTTAAATTTGGATTTTCATGAAATTGTGTTTGTTCCTCCTGGGGTAGCCAGAAAAACGGTGTATACATTTTCTTTAAACTGCTTTTATGGGACAAACAGCACCTGCAACTGCTTTTGTTGGGGGTTGGGTCGGCGGAGTCTTGCAATGAGAAATGAACATCATCAACTGAGTAATTGCAGGGGAGCAAATGAGCAGAGACTTGCTCTCCTCGTATGCTCAATAAAGTGAAGAAGGAATTACTTCATAGTAGACATGTTCAACCAACCCCCCCCCCCCTTGTGTCCACCCTATCTCTGCAGGATCAAATTAGTAAGCATATAGACAGAAAAGTCCTGCTGAAAGACATGGTTTCCGTAAAGGCAAGTCCTGTCTCTCTAACCCTTTAGAGTTCTTTGAGAGGGTCAATAAACATGTTGATGGGGTGATCCAGTAGACATTGTTTACTTTGACTTCCAAAAGGCTTTTGACAAAGCCCTTCACCAAAGACTCCTGAACAAACTCAGCAGTAATGGAATCAGATCCCCCAGCTAGTATCTGGAAGTCGTCTTCCAGCACATCTGGAGGGCATCAAGTTGGGGAAGGCTGACTGAGCTGTTGAAAGACATCTCCTCCATGAATTATGGTTTAATATTTTTAAGCTACCTAAGCCATCACCACATCCTGCGGTAATGACGTCTATAAGCTAACTACACACTGTATGAAGAAGAAATATTTCCATTTTGTGTGTCCTGAGCTGGCATTCAATTTCATGAGTGATCTGGAGCTCTAGGTCAGACCAACAGCACAGAGCTGTTTCTCTTCATCCTGTTCACAATTTTATAAACTCCTGTCACCTGTTGCCCACTCCCAATCATGCTTTCCCTCCAGAAACAAAACGGCCTTTTCTCAGAGCAGCGGCCCAGCCAGGCCAGCTGTTCACAGCAGCCTCTTCGGCAATCTCAGACATTCATTTTCTTGCCTTCCATGAGAAACTTCCAGAAGTTCAGCTCTGCCCAGCATGTGGCCCCTTCCTCAGCGACAGGGGAATGGTGCTGCATGGAAGCGATGATAGTGAGGTGATTGGATTTCCTGACAAAGCTCAGAAATGCATGAAATGAACGCGCAGCGATGGACTCTTTGTTTTGTTATCTGGAGCTGGGGCTCCGTTGGCTAGGGGGAAGGGAAGAAAGGTTCTCTGGAATTAAAATAGAGAAGTGGTTTTTTCCCCTCCCTCTATGCATTAGATAAATATCACATTCGTGAAAGGGATGTTTGAGGACAAGTGAGAAAAGATTCAACAAGAGAGCTGCGAGTGTAATGAAAAATTTCCAGTCAGGAACAAGCCACTTACTTCTTGGCTGACAGCGTTTGGCTGGTGTGCTCTCTGTGAAAGGCCAGGCTGAGCTGTTCGTCGGCCCTTTCATTGACTTCAGTCATGCCCCAGAATCTAGATTTGAAAAAGGTATTGATTTCCCCCTCCCCAAAAGCCCACTCCTTAATCGACCCATGTGCAAAACTCTCCCTTTTGTGGCCACCCGCATGTGCTCTGACTCTCCCTTGAAGGTGTCCTCCCCAGAGTTTACATCTGGCTGAGGGGAAGGAGCACTTGTAGAGGGAAATTTTCATTTCTTGAATGTATAGCTTGCCCTTCCCCCCCACCAAAATGCTAAGGTTGGTGTACGTAGGGATTACCCCAACTTTGGCCTGCTGGGAGACATGATTGGAAATTCTTCAAATACTGGAAAGTAGGGGTGTGCACGGACCCCCCGGATCGGATCGGGACCCGGATCGGGACCTCCAATTTTGTCCCGGACCGGTTCGGACAAAATCGGAGGCCCCCCGGACCGGATCGAGTCCGATCCCGACCCAAAAATCGTAAATTTTTGGATCGGCCGCCATTTTTTTCCCCATAGACTTGCATTGCAATGCAAGTCTATGAGGAAAAAATGGCGGCGGGTGGGTGAGGGGGGGCCTAACTCCCTCCCCCCCCCGGGGCCGTCCGCTGTGGACGGCCCCGGCAGGTAAGCCCCCTCCCCCGCGCTCCCTACCCACCCGGGGCCGCCCGCTTCCATCCGCTGGCGCCCGCGGGCGCCAGCGGATAGAAGCGGACGGCTCCGGGGGGGGGGTTAAGCCCCCTTCCCCGCCACTGCTTACCTTCTCAGCCCGTCCGCTCCCGTCCGGCGCCGGCGGCTACTACCAGCGGGCTCCGCGGCCTACTCTCGAGTAGCACGCCGGGTGATGACATCACCCGGCGCGCCACCCTGGAGCAGGCCGCGGAGCCTGCTGGGAGTAGTAGGCGCTGGCGCCGGACGGGAGTCGCCGGGCCGGGAAGGTAAGGGCCCCCCTCCGCGCGCCCCCTTCTCCCCTCCACGCACCCCCTCCTTACCTTCCCGGCCCGGCGGCTCCCGTCCGGCGCCGGCACCTACTACTACCAGCAGGCTCCGCGGCCTGCTCTAGAGTAGCGCGCCGGGTGATGACATCACCCAGCGCACCACCCTAGAGCAGGCCGCGGAGCCTGCTGGGAGTAGTAGGCGCCGGCGCCGGACGGGAGCCGCCGGGCCGGGAAGGTAAGGGCCCCCCTCCCCCCTCCGCGCGCCCCCTCCTCCCCTCCACGCACCCCCTCCTTACCTTCCCGGCCCGGCGGCTCCCGTCCGGCGCCGGCGCCTACTACTCCCAGCAGGCTCCGCGGCCTGCTCTAGGGTGGCGCGCCGGGTGATGTCATCACCCGGCGCGCCACCCTAGAGCAGGCCGCGGAGCCCGCTGGTAGTAGCTGCTAGTGCCGGACGGGAGCGGACGGGCCGAGAAGGTAAGCGCCCCCCTCCTCCCCCCCCGCTGTCCACTTTCATCGGCGGGCGCCCGCTGGCGCCCGCCAATGGAAGCGGCGGTGGGCGCCAGTGGGCGCCCGCCGATCCGCCGATCCGCCGAACCGGTTCGGAGCCTTTTCGGACCGGTTCGGATTGGATCGGCCGATCCAGCCGCGGGATCGGAAATTGGATAATTTATCCGATTTCCCACTGGACCGGACTCGGATCGTGGATCGGGTCCGATCCAGTGCACATCCCTACTGGAAAGGTTGTCACACAGAGGAGGGCCAGGATCTCTTCTCGATCGACCCAGAATGCAGGACATGGAATAATGGGCTCAAGTGACAGGAAAACAGATTCCAGCTGGACATCAGGAAAAACTTCCTGACTGTTAGAATAGTATGACAATGGAACCCATGACCTAGGGAGGTGGTGGGCTCTCCCACATTAGAGGCATTCAAAAGGCAGCTGGACAACCATCTGTCAGGGATGCTTTAAGTTGGATTCCTGCACTGAGTAGGGGGTTGGACTCGTTGGCCTTATCGGCCCCTTCCTACTAGTCTATGATTCTATGATTCACTCTCCACCCTGGCCTGGGTAGATGAGGCCATCAGAGGAAGGGGAGAAATGTAGCAGAGGGATTCTGCCCAGACTCAGCCAGAGGAGGGAGATGCGGTGAGCCGCAGGAGGGATCAGGGACGCCAGTTCCGCTCTGTGGGGTGATCTCGGCAGGAACTCGTGTTTAGTAATAGCAGCGTGACTAAAGGCCAGGACTGATGGGGAGATCTGTGCTAACTGCTCACTGTCTGGGGAGGCCTCAGGAAACAAATGTACTGTCTGCCTAACAGCCCTATTGGACGCCAGAGCGAGCTGGTGGCCTCCTCCCCCCTCCCCCCCCGTGCCGAGCTCAGCAGGATCCCATCCTGGGAGAAGCGCCAACTGTAGCAAAAATGATGGCGCTCACTCCCAGCTGTGAAGAAGCTCCCTCTGAAGCACTCGAGGGCTGTTTTCCTCTTGGATATATGCACTGCATGCGGTTAGTGCTAAATAAGGGTGACGTATATTGATCTATAAATTTAATGTATTTATGTTTCTCTATAGTAGGAAGGTTAGAACTAGGGGTGTGCACGGACCCCCCGGATCGGATCGGGACCCGGATCGGGACCTCCAATTTTGTCCCGGACCGGTTCGGACAAAATCGGAGGCCCCCCGGACCGGATCGAGTCCGATCCCGACCCAAAAATCGTACATTTTTGGATCGGCCGCCATTTTTTTCCCCATAGACTTGCATTGCAATGCAAGTCTATGAGGAAAAAATGGCGGCGGGTGGGTAAGGGGGGGCCTAACTCCCTCCCCCCCCCGGGGCCGTCCGCTGTGGACGGCCCCGGCAGGTAAACCCCCTCCCCCGCGCTCCCTACCCCCCCTGGGGCCGCCTGCTTCCATCCGCTGGCGCCCGCGGGCGCCAGCGGATAGAAGCGGACGGCTCCGGGGGGGGGGTAAGCCCCCTTCCCCGCCACTTACCTTCTCGGCACGTCCGGCGCCGGCGGCTACTACCAGCGGGCTCCGCGGCCTACTCTCAAGTAGCGCGCCGGGTGATGACATCACCCGGCGCGCCACCCTGGAGCAGGCCGCGGAGCCTGCTGGTAGTAGTAGGCGCCGGCGCCGGACGGGAGCCGCCGGGCCGGGCAGGTAAGGGCCCCCCTCCCCCCTCCCCCCTCCGCGCGCCCCCTCCTCCCCTCCACGCACCCCCTCCTTACCTTTCCGGCCCGGCGGCTCCCGTCCGGCGCCGGCGCCTACTACTTCCAGCAGGCTCCGCGGCCTGCTCTAGAGTAGCGCGCCGGGTGATGACATCACCCGGCGCGCCATCCTAGAGCAGGCCGCGGAGCCTGCTGGGAGTAGTAGGCGCCGGCGCCGGATGGGAGCCGCCGGGCCGGAAAGGTAAGGGCCCCCCTCCCCCCTCCGCGCGCCCCCTCCTCCCCTCCACGCACCCCCTCCTTACCTTTCCGGCCCGGCGGCTCCCGTCCGGCGCCGGCGCCTACTACTTCCAGCAGGCTCCGCGGCCTGCTCTAGAGTAGCGCGCCGGGTGATGACATCACCCGGCGCGCCATCCTAGAGCAGGCCGCGGAGCCTGCTGGGAGTAGTAGGCGCCGGCGCCGGACGGGAGCCGCCGGGCCGGAAAGGTAAGGGCCCCCCTCCCCCCTCCGCGCGCCCCCTCCTCCCCTCCACGCACCCCCTCCTTACCTTTCCGGCCCGGCGGCTCCCGTCCGGCGCCGGCGCCTACTACTTCCAGCAGGCTCCGCGGCCTGCTCTAGAGTAGCGCGCCGGGTGATGACATCACCCGGCGCGCCATCCTAGAGCAGGCCGCGGAGCCTGCTGGGAATAGTAGGCGCCGGCGCCGGACGGGAGCCGCCGGGCCGGAAAGGTAAGGGCCCCCCTCCCCCCTCCGCGCGCCCCCTCCTCCCCTCCACGCACCCCCTCCTTACCTTTCCGGCCCGGCGGCTCCCGTCCGGCGCCGGCGCCTACTACTTCCAGCAGGCTCCGCGGCCTGCTCTAGAGTAGCGCGCCGGGTGATGACATCACCCGGCGCGCCATCCTAGAGCAGGCCGCGGAGCCTGCTGGGAATAGTAGGCGCCGGCGCCGGACGGGAGCCGCCGGGCCGGAAAGGTAAGGGCCCCCCTCCCCCCTCCGCGCGCCCCCTCCTCCCCTCCACGCACCCCCTCCTTACCTTCCCGGCCCGGTGGCTCCCGTCCGGCGCCGGCGCCTACTACTACCAGCAGGCTCCGCGGCCTGCTCTAGAGTAGCGCGCCGGGTGATGACATCACCCGGCGCGCCACCCTAGAGCAGGCCGCGGAGCCTGCTAGTAGTAGTAGGCTCCGGCGCCGGACGGGAGCCACCGGGCCGAGAAGGTAAGTGCCCCCCTCCTCCCCCCCCCGCTGTCCACTTTCATCGGCGGGCGCCCGCTGGCGCCCGCCAATGGAAGCGGCGGTGGGCGCCAGTGGGCGCCCGCCGATCCGCCGATCCGCCGAACCGGTTCGGAGCTTTTTCGGACCGGTTCGGATTGGATCGGCCGATCCAGCTGCGGGATCGGAAATCGGATAATTTATCCGATTTCCCACTGGACCGGACTCGGATCGTGGATCGGGTCCGATCCAGTGCACATCCCTAGTTAGAACAGTGCTATATATGCTATATATGACTGTAGGATAGGAGAAGAGTATTGTTCTGTAGCAGCATGTACCATTCCAGGACATCTTTCTTGGGGAAGAGACGGCTTTCCTGACATTGCTACGTAGCGCGACTCTGATGGAAGCCAGAATGCAAAGCCGTTCCTTCATGGCACGGCTGGAGGGCCCATGTGCCACGTCGGAGCACAGAGCCTGTTTGTCAGTGGTCCTCCGAAGACAACTCTCCTCCCAGTGCAAAGACTGATGGGAGTGGGGTTATGGCTGTTAGTGCGTGCACATCCCCCCCAATGCCAGTGCATCCACGGGCCGTGCCCTCCTCCATGATCCCATGGCCAGGCAGGGCCAGAGCCAAAGGTGGGCACAGTTGGGAAGCTGCATGGGGCTCACCTCCCAGCAGGGGCTTCCTCTTCCTCTCCACAATGGCGACCTGCTTGTTCACCTGCTGCCTCTCGCTCCGGCCCAGTCCAGGCAACGGTGGGGGTGAGGAGGAGGAGGAGCAGGAGAGGAGGCTGCTGCCAACTTGCCCACCGGCTCTCTGCTGGCCAACCAAGCAAGTGGGAGACATGATGGGAAAGAGGAGGAGGAAGAGGAGGAGGAGCAGCAGCTGGTGACCATGGTGGTGAGAAGGGAGGTCTGCTGAGGGAGGGGCCCATGAAGGGCATCAGAGAGACCCAGGAGAAAGCGCCTTCTGCCCAATGATGCCCCCAAGACCATCTGTGAGTCCCCTTAAAGGAAAACAGGGTGCATTGTTTATGGGTTTAATTACAGCCCCACGAATGAGGACGTGCTAATCTGATTTGTGCCAGGACGCTGCTAAAATGCTCACATCAATATCTCTGGCTCTAAATATTTTATAATGGCAATCCTTGAAATATTCATGCTGCAGCCCGAAATGGGAACCCACCCGGAGGAGCCCTCTCGGTCGGGACTTTGCAGCCGAATAGAGGGAAGGAAGGGCAGCAGCGGTGGAACAACCCAGCAGCGGCTGGGCCCATCTGCATCCCTGGCCAGCAGGTGGGACTCCCATCTCCACACACAAACCGCCCTGGCCCCTTCCCACAACTGAAATAAAATGCTTCACAGTGACGCTGGCTTTCTCGCTCTTCCCTCCTCTGCAGTCTCTTTGAGGAGCCTTTCATTTCTTGAACGCTCAACGTAGAGACGCTAGAGAGCAGGGCTCCTCCCAAGGGCTCCTCCAGCCCCCAGAAAACCAGCCTCTGCCTTATAATATGCAGGGCTGAGTCAAAATGCTCCCCCCACGCCCATGTGCCACCCCATTCTTAGGCTGCAAAGTTGAGGGGCATTTTGATCATGTGTATGTCTGTGTGGTGGAGGGATGTGAATACAGGCAGTGTTTATTCTTCACACCCAGCTGTGTTGTTTACTTTCCTTGTGCTGGGTGCCATTTTTAAAAAAAGAATCCAAACCTCTCTGTTCATTCCTCCCCCCCCCCCACACCCCGTCCACGTGGGAAACATTGCTTCACCATTCAGCCCTGGCTCTGACAGTGGCCATCTTGAAGGACAGGATTGGGAACATTTCCCATGTGGTGGGGTTGGTATGGTTTTGCCCCCTGCAAAGCTGAGCCAAAAAAAGGAAGTTCCTCTGAGCACGTTTGGCTCAACCCTACTTTATTATTAGAAAGAATTCTAAACCTCTTTAGCAGAGGTGAACGTGGGTTGAGCAGGCAAACCATGAGCCACCACCCTTCCTTTAAGCCATCTCCAACTCTCGGGGTGCACATGTGAACATGTTTGCTTCCCTCCAGCTCATATTGCAGTAAGGAGGCAGACAGGCACACAACACCTCAGGAAATACCTTTTTGACAAAACCAAGGGAATTTTAAAAAATGTATCTATTATTAAGATTTCGATACTACCTTCTCCGCTAAGAAAGACATCAAGGTGGTATACAACAATTTAAGAGTTGACCCATCACAGGATTCTTCCAAGGTGCTGATGGCGACACACACCTTCACCAGATGGATCGTAGAGAAAGTAACTCTTCTTTCCCACAGCAGATGGCTGTGAAAGAATTTCCATAGTTCCTTCCCCAGCTATGTTGCTACGTTGAAGTTGGCAGGAAGGAAAAAGAGCTCCCATTTATCTATCTATCTATCCCCCAAGGAGTTTGGAGAAGCATAGATGGTCACCCATTGCTCTTCACAATCACCCTGTGAGGTAGGTTAAACTTAAGAGCATTCAAATTCTGGCCCGACAGTCTCTAACCACTAGTCCATGCTTAATCTCCTTTCCTCCAGGTTGTTCTTTGCAACTCCCAAAGGCAGCACCGCTCACTGTTCCATCTCAATGCCCCCTCCCCGGTCTTCTCTCTGTATGGTGTGCTTATTGGGATGGGCACATGAATGTGACGGCTCTTTCCATGTTTTGCTTTGTATTTAAGGAGAGCAGATGGACCAAGGGTCCAAGGAGGAGCGCCGTTGCCATGTCCCACCCTCTGCCTCCACGCAACCATTGCAAGGTAAGAGAGGCAGGTGGCAAAGCCCTCTCCAGGGGTACTTCACGAGGGGTTTGCCCTGGGGTGGATTCGGAGTGGAGGTAGGTCATCTATACGACGCAGCCACCATCACGAAGCCATCCAGGGGCAAACCCGCAAAGCTCTGCTTTAAAAAAGTTGGGCACTTATGCTTGCAGCGAGGTGACAACGGCATCTGCTCTCTGTCATTCTTGCTCTGGAGCTGCAGCGGAGGCGTGCCGCAGCCAATGGCGACCCCCGATTGGTCGCCATAGGCTGGACAGGGAAGGGGGTGGACCAGTGAGCCGAATGGTCACTGGACCACCTCCGCACCTCTGTGGACCATCTGTACAGATTAAATAAATAAATAAATAGATAGATAGATAGATAGATAGATGGATGGGCGGGTGGATGTGCAGAGCCAGAGCGCCCCCTTCCTCCCTGCCCATTTTTAAGTGTTTATCGTTAAATGTGAAGCTTTGTATTGACAAATTAACAAAAACAAACAAACCAAAAAAGGCTGCCCCCCTCCCCCCGAGCGCCCGTGCAATGTCCCGCAGCGTGCATGGGCCTGGGTACACGGGGGAGGGGGCAGTAGCAGCGGCTCCTTCACACAAAACCCACACTTGTGATCCTTCCCGTGCAGATAATGGGAAGGAGCGCCAATGCGGGAGTTCGAGGCCTCGGGGCGCAGACGCGACACCGTCAAGACAAGGCCCAGGACAGACCCATCCTGGGCGGGCAGTACTGCTGCTGCTGCTGTTTGGCGGATGTCTAGTTCCATCGCCTGGAACACGCTGAGCTTTTCTAATTACACTTTGTAGAGGGAGATGCCTTCATTCACGTTCCGAATCCTAACCCTGCCTTCCGGAATGAGTGACATAAATAAGATAATGCATTTGTGATTGTAGAGGCTGTGAATGCTGCTTCCCCCCCCCCCCTCGCTATTCTGCCTTCACTCAAAGAGCAAAAAGCACAGCAAATTCCTGTGCCAGGCAGTGGTAAGTGCTTGATCCGGCATTCGGAAGCTGCAACTCCACTTTTGTACTTTACCTTTTATTGACAGAGTGCTTGCAATTTACAGCACTAATCGAATCAAAACACAAAGGGAATGCCACACGATTATAATCTCCTTCTGCAAAAAAGGAGATGCGTCCAGCCATGGAGTTCACTTAAGCTGCAACTGTACCTCTCACTCAGCGCCTGTTGTCATTGATTCAAGTCCACTCTGTGGAATGAAGCAATGGCTTTCTTACCATGGGCTGGGTATTCCGAAGCCTCCCATGGCGTGGCTCTCATTGCCTGGAGGAAGGCTTCTTGTAACCTGTCTTGATGACATTGGTGCTGCAGACCCCCTGCACTTTCCCTCCTGTGGGATTGCTCCAGGTAACCCCCATGCCAAAGAGCGAGGGAGCGTGGCATTTACATCGATCATTGGAGTGGCTGCCACTGCCTGTCCCTCCCTGGATTTCCTCCCCTTCCTTGCTGCTCAGGATTGGGACCTCTTTGCTGTCATCCCTCCCCCCCCCCCGTCCATCCATTGCATCCCACCTCCAAAGATACAGCAGGTGGGGACCCCTCCCTGCCTCAGTGATCCGGACCCCACGTGGCTTGCTGGGTGTACTTGAGGAACGGGCTTGGGGCAGAGAGATGTGACTGACTCTTTCCCCCATGCTGGAGGCAGCACAGGGGCGTTCAAGTGGCCATTTGTCACACCGGCCTGCCCCCTCCCCACTGCCCAGACAGATGGTGACCAATCAAGGATTGCCATCTGCCCAGCCACGCCTCTGCCACAACTCCGGGGTAGCAATAGACGGAGGATGTGCCCTCCTTGCCTTATTCCAGAGAAAAAGGTTGGGGTAAGTCCCTGGCCTCCTCCACACGAGACGTTTAATGAGCCTTGAAGGCTCATTATAAATTTTACCTCCACACCAGCGGAGCGCAAAACGGGCGTACAGGCGCGTTATCTCCCCAATAATGCGCATTTTTGAATGCGCGTTAAATAGCGACTTTTATTTTCTCCGGCCGTTAAAGCGCATTTTCGGCGTGTGAACAAGCGATTATGCGCATTAACGTCTTCTAAAGCGCTTTTTGGACATCAATTAATGCGCTTCGCCGCCTCTCGCCGCCTCCCGTGCAGAGGGATTAGGCGTAAATGCGCCTCCGCGATAATGCGCATAATCCCCGAACCGGGTGCAAAAGCGCATCCTTGTGGAGGGGGCCCCTGATTTTTTTACTTCGGAGCTTTGGGGGGAAATCCCGGGATGGATCTGCCATGGCTGCTGCATCATAGAAGCAACGCAACACTGCCGCGGAGTCACCACAGGGCTTTGCTCGCGTCTAGACAGCCTCCCACTCCCCCAGTGTTCGTCCAGCAACTCTGATGTTGCTCCTCCCTCAGAGGTTGCCCAAATACAATTGGATCCCTGAACACCGAAGCAGAGCACAGCTATAGAAGCTCAAAGCACACTGTGGTGAAGGCAACACCAGGTGATGGTCAGAAGCTGTGGCCAAAAAGAGACATCCTACAACGAAGCAGCATTGCGGCCATTTGGGAATCACCAAAATGGAGGATAAAAGAGGGCACAGATTTGCATATGCTCAAACTTCTAGGTAAAGACACAAATTTAGAAATGCAGCACATCTCACCCTAGTGTGGAAGATGGTGCCCAGGTGAACCGTGTGCCTTGCTCAGACTCCTGCCCAGGTGCTCTTGGTGGGAAACTTCAAGGCCCTTGAGCTCTTCCTCCTGATGATGATGATGATGATGATGATGATTTGCATTTATTTATTTATTTATTTTTTTAAAATAATTTTATTAATTTCAACATAATAAGAACATAAAATACATACATAATCCTCGACAATCCCCCCCCCCGTGCACCCCCACTCCATGAGACCTTCTCTTAATCTTTTATTCTATCCAGAAATTTATCGACTCTTTTGAAGGTGTTTGTCCCTTCCCCGATCTTAATACATATTCCAATAGGGGACTCCATATTTCCCCAAAATCATTTTTACCGGACATTCCCCTCATTAACTTCATTTTACAAATCAGCTTGTCATTCAAAGCCATATCCCATATTTCTTTATACCATTCTTCTATTGTATAGCTTCCTTGTCCTTTCCAATTTTTCGCAATCATTAATCTAACAGGTGTCAGGAGGTTGTTTATCAATTCTCTCTTATTTTTGTCCTCTTCCCCTCTATCCCATATTGCTAGTAGAGCGAGCTTCGGGTTTAATTCCACTTTACTTCCCATTATTTCACTTATTTCCTTAAATACCCTTTTCCAAAATTTTTGTACATATTCACAGCTCCACCACATATGGTAATAAGTTCCAACCTCCTGGCATCCCCTCCAACAAGTTTTAGATATTTTTTTGTCTATCTGGTGAAATCTAACCGGTGTTAGATACCATCTCCACAGTACCTTATAAAAATTCTCCTTAATTCTGATCGATAACAATTTTAACATTCTTGCATTCCACAACCTCTCCCACTTATATTCCTTAATTTCTCCATTTACATCCTCTTCCCAAACCTTTTTTATTGCTTTAAGTGAATTTTGAAATTCCTCCTCTATCAATAATTTATATATCTCACTAGTCAACCCTTTCTTAATTTTCTTTTCTTCTTTCCTACCTTTTGACTCTATTAATTCTTCAAATCTTGTATTATTTCTACACTTTTTATTTTTCAGTTTCCATTCCTGAATCCATTTCCCTAATTGTATACATTTAAACCATGCTAATTTTTGACCTATCAATAGCTCTTTAATTTGCTCATTATCCTTCAAATTTTCCATCCACTTCCTTAACTTAATTATTTCCTTATCTTTCAATCTCGCTTCAATCTCCACTTTTAACACTCTTGGGAAATTCTCCACTACTACCACTGGGGCAAGTGGTGAATCTCCTGGTATCAACTTCCCCCTAAATTTCTCCCAGATCTCCACTATATTTACCAACAAAGGGTTGTCCAGTCCCTTTAATTCTCTCTTTTGAATTTTTTTTTAAAAAATATTTTTCAATTTATAATCTATTTCCCCAGTTTGCGTCTCCAACCACTCCAAATCTTCCTCCCCTAGAATACAGCTTATAACATGTCTTAACTGATTAGCTATATAATAATACTTAATATTTGGAAGTCCTAAACCTCCCTTCTTTTGAGCCTTATACCATAACCCTTTATTAATCCTAGCTTTCTTATCCCCATTACAATATGCGTTAATTATATTTTGCCAACTTTTCAACTCTACATCTGATATTTTAATTGGTAACATTCTAAACAAAAAATTAATCTTAGGTAAAATCTTCATTTTAATAATTGCTATTCTACCAAACCAAGAATGTTTAAATTTCTTATATACTTCTAATTTCTCCCCTACTTGTTTTTTTAAAGCTACCAAATTAAGTTCCTCTAGCCTATCTAAATCTCTATCAATATTAATACCTAAGTAACGTACTATATTTTTAAGTCTAAGACCCAACTTAACCTTACCTTCTTCCAGCTCTTCCTTATTATAATTAAATAACATCATTTCTGACTTCCCCCAATTTACTTTTAATCCCGTAATTTCTCCAAATTCTCTTAAATGTTTCTTAATCACCTCTGCACTCCCTAGGGGATCTTCTACTGTCAATAAAGTATCGTCCGCAAACATATTCATTTTAATCTTCTCCTTTCTTCCTATCCCCTTCACTCTTTCATCTTCCCTTATTACATTTGCCAAAATTTCTATTACTATTGCAAATAAGATCGGTGAAAGAGGACATCCCTGCCTAGTTCCTCGGGCTAGTGTAATCTGTTGTGTTAACCCATCATTAACCATTATTTCCGCTTTATTATTTTTATACAACTTATCCATCACTCCCATAAATTTATCTCCAAACCCAAATGTTTTTAATATTGTTTTGAGTGCTGGCCATTCCACACAATCAAAGGCTTTGAATATATCCAATGCTAGCAAGCCTGCTTTTAAATTCCTTTTTTTTTATAATACTAATTATATTTAATACTCTTCCCATTAAATTAGACATTTGCCTACTCGGAATAAATCCACACTGATCTTTTTTAATATATTTACAAATAAATGTGGCCATTCTTTTTGCCATTATTGCTGTAAAAATCTTTGAATCTTGATTTATTAAGGAAATTGGTCTGTATGAAGCGGGATCCGTTAAGTCCTTACCTGGTTTCGGAATTAATATAATCAGGGAATGATCCCATGATGGTGGAGTCTTCCCCCCTTCTATTATAGTATTAAATAATTTCTTTAATCTTGGTATTAAAATTTCTTTAAAAAGCTTATAATACTCCGACCCCAAACCATCCATCCCTGGTGATTTTCCTCCTTTTAGTTTATCAATAACTCCCTCTATCTCTTTTTCAGTAACTAAACCTTCCATGTAATCCCTATCCTGCTTCTGCAGTTTTATTTTCCAATTCCTCTCTACATATTCCAATACCTTATCTTGCGGTCCCGATCCTGATGTATATAATTCACTATAAAAATCCTTAAATATATTTAATTTATCTTTCATTAAATTACAACTATTCCCTGACTTATCCTTTATTGTCCCTATCATATTCTTAGCCTTTTCCAACTGTGTGGATCTGGCCAGCATCTTTGAATTCCTATTGCTATATTCAAAAAAATCTCTTTTTAAATACAACAAATTTTTTTGAACTTGTTCTAATTCTTCTTTCTCTAATTCCTTTTTCTTAGCTTGAATTTGGGCAATTAGGCGTTTATCTTTTGTCTCCTTTAACTTTTCTTCCAAACTCCTTACCTCCTCTTCAATCTTTTTATTTTGAGCTTCCTGTTGTTTTTTTAATGTACATCTTTCCCTAATACAAATCCCTCTTACCACAGCTTTCATTGTATCCCATAATATGTCCTGCCGGTTATTCTCTTTTTCATTAATCTCCCACAATTCCTGCAGTTCTTTCTTTATTTTCTCCATTATATATTTTTTATTCAACAACCTTACATCCAGTCTCCATCTCTTCGCTTGTCTATAGTCTTTCTTGGTTTCCATGTCCATTGTCATTAACGCGTGGTCAGTAACCTTGATAACTCCAATATCACAATCTATGATTTTGGGTAACATATTTTTTGATACAAAAATGTAGTCTATCCTTGAATAACTCTTAAATCTCTGTGAGTAGAAGGTATATTTCCTTTCTTCCCCTCTTAAAACTCTCCACACATCCATTAATTCTTTCCCTTCCATTAATTTGCTTAACTCTGTCTTCCCCACCCTCTTAGTATCTTTTAGTATGTTATCCCTATCTTTCCCTATATCTAGTACCATATTAAAGTCGCCTGCCATCACAATGTGCTTTTTACCCACTTCTCCCAACACGTTAAATACTTCATCAATAAAATCCATTTGTTTCCCATTTGGAGCATAAACATTCACTAATACATATTCCTCTTCTCCCAACTTGCAGAACATAATAAGAGACCTTCCATTTTTATCTTTCTTTACACTTTGAATATTTATACCACATGTCTTTGAAATTATTATTGCCACCCCTCTCGATTTCGAAGTTCCATATGCCTTCTCATAAACGCCCACCTCCCTCATTCGAAGCTCATTAACTCCATCTTTGGCCTGATGAGCTTCCTGCAAAAAAATTACATCTATTTTTTTGTTCTTTAATAACATTTCAATCCTCTTTCTTTTAATTACCGTTCCTAGCCCTTTAACATTCAATGTTGCCAATCTAAGTTTATTTTCCATCTCTCTCTTTCACACAAATCTTTAAGTCGGTCTCCCTCTGTGTAACACATTCCCCCCCCTCCCTAACCCTCCCCCCCACATTCACCCCCAATTTCACCCCCCTCCTCACCAGCTTCCTGGGCATTGGTCCCAATCTTCTTAGAACTCTTAGGGGGGGGGAACTCGGCCCAACATTCCGGAATAACGTCTACCCTCCCCTCCATATCTCTTCTTCTCCCTATCCCTCTTACAATATATATTAAAGTCTATTCATTGCTCCCTCCTGCCGCGCCTTCATCTTGCTTCTCTTCTCCATCCAGTGTGGCATCCATTATGCCCAGCTTCTCCAATAGCTCGATTCCTTGCTCACAAGATGTTATTCTTTGCTGCTTCCCGT
Organism: Anniella stebbinsi; assembly: GCA_029215795.1. Taxonomy (NCBI): domain Eukaryota; kingdom Metazoa; phylum Chordata; class Lepidosauria; order Squamata; family Anniellidae; genus Anniella; species Anniella stebbinsi. Next base: position 372,327,018 of record JARDYH010000001.1, read on the forward strand.
TCCACTTAAATCTCAAGAAAACTGGGTATCCCCAGTTATAGGAGATTGATTTCATCTTCAATGCCCCTGTACAGATTCTAACGCTCTTCCTCCACTGCACCGTCTGGGGGCATAAATCCTGGAAAACCTCAATTGGTGTTGCTTGAAGCGTTGGTTGACCTTGACTTCTAACTGCTTGCATTAATTTTTCTTTTTTATAGTAATTAGCAAATTTCACAATAATATCTCTTGGGAGCTCTCTTGTCTTTCCAAATCCCACCCTATGGGCCCGCTCGATATCTTCCATTCTCCAGTCTTCCTGTGGCGCTAACTGTTTGACCCATGCCAAAATTAATTCTCTTATACTATTAAGGGTCTCCCCTTGCTGCTCCCCAAAAGACCTTATGCGTATATTTGCTCTCCGGTCCCTGTCTTCCATCGCTATAAGCCGTAAATCCTGTTGCGTTAGCTGTTCCTCTTGCTTCTTATATAAAACCTTTAGTTCTCCAGTTTCTTCCTGCAAAGCTCCAACCTCTTTCTCCACCTTTTGAAGGCCTGCCAAGAGTTGCTGTTGTGAATCAGTGATCCTTTTAGCCAGTCTCTCTTCTTGCTTCAATAAAGCCTGCTCAATATTTCCATTCTGCTTTAATATAGCCAAATCCAACATCTTTTGGATATTCTAAATCAGCTCATCTGTTGGGTCAGCTTGCCTCCCTGTGGTTGTTTTAGGAATTGCACCTGGCTTAGTTCCAGTCTTAGCACTGGCATTTCCGGCATGACTAGGGGATTGCTTCTTTGTCTTTTCAGAATCCTTATCCGACATTTTGTCAGTACGGACTAGCCTGTAACTCCTATCGGACGGACGATCTCCCTTAGGTCGACTCCAAGAAGTTATTTTCTTCTTGCTCATAAATCGTCCGCCTTTCAAGCCTATCCGATAAGCACACAGCCACTTCTAGCCAGGGATCAAAGTCTCTTTCTCTTCACCTCAATCACTCCCTCTGGCTTCTCCGTCTCCCGAACAGCCTTTTAATCACTTATAAATCTTTTAATTGTTCTTTTAATTGCCAAGGCTGTCGAGATGATTTGCATTTATATACCACCCCACAGCTGAAGCTCTCTGGGAGGTTTACAAAAATTAAAAACACTGAACGTTAAAAAATCAATATACAAAATTTAAAACTGTAGAAACCAAAAAAACCCAACCTCCCCACCAGGTTATAAATACAATATGCATTTAAAACAACTCTTCTGGGTCTTTGTCTTTAAACTGGACGTGGACTGGGCAGCCCTTCAAATAGAGGATGATGCTCTGGAAAAGAGGGCACTTGACTGCCCTGGATTCATTTCTGTGGCACTAGGATGGCCTTGTTTTTTGATTTGTTGTACTGCCCCTGTTTACTGCTTATCCTTTTCGTGCCAGGAACAGGTTCATCTGCTAAATTTCTTGCAACAGGTTGTTGTTGAAAGCACAGGAGCAGGGCCTAGTAAAAAGTTGGCAACGCTTAGCGACAGAGGGCTTTTCAACCTCTTTCAGCGAAAGCTGATCCAAACGTGCAAGTTTGAAGAGGCAGACGCCTCAGGCGAGGACCTTTCTTGTTGCAGGTTTTTCGGAGATGTTTTACGCTTTTCATATGTCTTGCTTTGAAAAGTGAGAGCTCCTCAGCCTGACGATGCTGGCGCTCCTTTCTTGTGTTCAAAACGACACGTTTTCTCAACATATAAATGGGGAAATGAGCACATGAATATCTCTCTGGCATCCCAGCCTGTCTTCCATACAGCTCGGTGCATTTCTAATTCTCGCCCTCTTCGCCTCAGCAGTTGGAAAACAAATGTACAGGCAGAACCGTCGGAGCTGCTGTGCCATGGCTATTCTCCCCCAAATCATTGTTTTTTTCCCCTAGCAGAAAAAGAGCACTTGAGCAAAGCGAACAGGCGCGAAGCCCCTGCGAAGGTCACTGCTGCCCTTTCTTCCATGTAGGGCCCCCCAGAGTTGTCATTAGCTCACCTGCCAGCTCCTGTGTTGGCTGGCGTATTGTGGTCACTCTGGAGAATGGAGGTTTCTGTGTCCATACCTATTCTGCTGGTTAGGGAGACGGGAATCCAGGGGAGAGGGAATGTCTTCTCCTGTGTGACTCCGCATCATTTTGATGGAGCAGACACAGGAAATGCTCCTCCAGGATCAGACCTGGGGCCAACGCAGGCAGCACTGTTTTCTCTCTCCGAGGAAATGTTGCTATTAAACAACAAGGCAATCCCCCCCCCCCCAAAACCAGGTCCCAAACTGCACCCGTTGGCTAATTCTAAGACTATTCCTCACCTTAGGTTGGAGCAGCCATGTGAGCATTGCAGCTTTTTTACCCTGCAAAAGTTATGCAATTGGAGTGAGGAGAATTTAGTTGGGACACCGCCCCCCCTCCCATTTATTTCAGCATGACACTTGGGCCTTCCTCCTGCTCCTGTGAGTAGGAGGCTCATTTGAGATGCTCCCGCTGCTAGTGTATTACAGCGCATGGGATCCTCTGAAATGTGCCCCCCCCCACAGCGCCTGCTCAGCTGTGAAATTCCTCAAGTGAGGCTTGTTGGGCCATGGGCCAGATTTACGCCTCATATCATATCAATACGATCCCATCATGGTGACGCTATATCCCTCTGGCACATGTATACCTTGTGGAACACACAATGACGTCTGTCGCGGTATTTCAGGTAATACAGAATAAAAAGTGGGAAATAATGCTTGAAAAGTGGCATGTGGAATTGCCCAATTGCCCCAACGGTTGTTAGTGTGCCTCAGTCCTGATAAAAAGCACCAGGGTAGATCTAACCCTGGTTTCCTACATACAAGTTGCCTGATTAATTCATACGCGGTGGGGGAAAGTTGCATCATGTGTAGATAGTTGTATCAGTTGCACTGTCTTAACCTTTGTTACATGCTTTGAAAACTCAGATGGGGGTGAGGGTTGCATTCCCACACCAAAGGTATCCTCAGTAACTTCAGTATCCTAGATTCCAAAGGGAATCTAGGATACTGATCTCTCTTGCCACTGGTATGGAAAGAGTTCTGTATGTAAACTGGTATATTGACACGTGTGAAGAACATTGGGTTTAGTATTCCATAGGGCGGGGGGGCCACCACTGAGAAGGGCCACATCTCCCTGGTGACATTCCGTTGGCCACAGAGCAACCATTAAAGTCTCCTCAGAAGATCCTAGGGGTCAACTGGGTATATACAAAGTAGTTAGCTAAGTATCCTGGCCCTGAGTCATCTAGGGCTTTGTATGTTAACAGCAAAACCTTAATGACTGCTAATGGGTCTCCGTGATGGTGCTTTGTAAATGGAGCATTTCTCTACCAATGCCATGGACTGGCTAACTGGAGAATGGATAGCTTGATTAGGAGACTGACACAGCAATCAGAGAGATGTTTGCATATTGGGCGTGCATGATCCTGACGAGCGTGTCATAAAGTAACCACACCTAAACAGGCTTTCTCGGTAGCATCACTCACCCTCTGGAACACTCTTTCCACATGTGGTCCAAGAGGCAGAAACTGTGGCAAACGTCTGACCTCTTAAGGATTCAGGCTTTCCCTGAGGTGTAATTGCTCTGATCTGTTTTATTGTTTCTGTGATGTTTTAAATGTATTTATTGTTATTTATTGTTTTTATGTTGCCGGTTTATGTATTTCATATGTAAACCTTAAGGTATCAATGTAAATCTTATGATATCAACTGGTAAATAAGTAGTTTAAAATAAATCATAAAATAAATGGTGATTTCAGAGTCAAGGTGTGCAATCATGTTCAGAGGAGGGCATTGAGGATGATCAGGGGTCTGGGAGGAGAGAATGAAAGAACTAGGCATGTTTAGCCTGGAGAAGAGAAGATTGAGGGGAGACATGATAGCACTCTTCAAAGACTTGAATGGTTGTCACACAGAGGAGGGCCAGGATCTCGTCTCGAACATCCCTGAATGCAGGCCACGGAATAATGGGCTCAAGTTACAGGAAGCCAGATTCCGGTTGGACATCGGGAAAAACTTCCTGACTGTTAGAGCAGTATGACAATGGAACCAATGACCTAGGGTGGTCATGGGCTCTCCCACACTAGAGGCCTTCAAGAGGCAGCTGGACAACCATCTATCAAGTATGCTTTAATTTGGATTCCTGCATTGAGCAGGGGGTTGGACTCGATGGCCTCAGAGGCCCCTTCCAACTCTTCTATTCTATGATTCTATACCAGGGTAACTGAGCTTCTCAGTAACAAAGATCCAATGTATTTGTTTAAGCATTTGTGTACTGCTTTTGAGGTGTTCAGCCTTTCGAAATGGTCTACAAATTCTGAAATAACACAGTCTCAATAAAGGCTTGTACTGTAGAACCAGGGCATTGAGAAAGGCAGATGAATCTGTTGGTCAGATGAAACACTTTCAAAAGCCAGGGTGAATACACACATGTCTTTGCCTGGCACCAAAAAGAGAAGAGAGGCAGAGGCGGCTGACGGCCCCAGAGGCTGAGCTCCAAAGACCTCCTCCTGCCTTGCTTCAGAGGGCAAAGTGACTGGCAGGAGAGTTTCCGAGTTACGGATCGCAGTCATCTTAGCTGTCTTGAGCACTTGTGTAAAAAAGCAGGGTGTAAGCGTAAAGAACAGGGCATCGATGAAATAAGATGTAGTGATGGCCATTGACTTACAGAAGATGGAAGTCTACCAGGAGCCGCTCAATGGAAGCTCCAGGATCTGAGGCAGTGTGCATGCAGCGTCGCTGGGGAACGACAGCAGGAGAGGCCTGTGGCATCACGCCTTTGCTTGTGAGCTTCACAGGGACATCTGTGGGGAGCAGCAGGCAGAATAGATGGGCGTTTGTTTTCATGATCATATGATCACCATAAGTAGGCAAATGCCGCACTAGAAGTTGCGTGATAACCAGAAGAAGGCAAGTTGTCAAATCACTTGGCCATTTCTGGCCTTCCCTCTGCTTTGCACCCAGGTTACACTCTGTTTCCAGTGTGACAATCGTTGATTGATTGATTTCAGGAAAAGTATTACCCTGCCGGCACTCCATTGAGTGCTGGTATTGCTCAGGGTGTCTTACAACAATTAAAAACAACAAACACCAAATAGCAATAAAATAGCGCTATTAAAAGAAACAACCCAAAGGCAGGCTCAGCAGATTAAAAAATAAATAAACCTAAAACCCATAAAATGGCAATATTCTCCCTCCAGTGCATGCTTCTCTCAAGGTACGCTTGCTCCTGCCTCCTGTCATGACCCAAATAAACCCTCATTTCCTCTTGCTTGTAACTGTGACAAGCGAATGCTGTACTTTTTATAGCTCATTTAGCTTTGTTACAACAGGAGCCAGATGGGCAACAAACCAAGCCGAATTCCATACCACGTATATAACATCCCGTCCCGCCTCAATGGCAATTGTGCACAGTGGAGAGAAGAGATCACACTGAAGCCCTCATAGGCTGTAGACAAAGGGCCCTTCCTTTCGCACATGACACAGAGCAAGCAAACCTGGTTTTGCAGCTGACTGTGGAGGCAACACCCACCAGCCCCAGGACCTACTTACTGCATCCTCCTCATACTGCAACTCCCATCATTCCCAGCCGGCATAGCCCCCAGTTGGGGAACCTGCCTCATTGCAACAGCAATCAATGCACATCCTTCCCTTGTCTATGCCGTGAGTCCCTCATTGTGAGCCCCGCTTGTCTTCTGCAAAGTGTCTGCACGTTGATGAGACCACCGTCAGCCCTACTGCCCCTTTACCCTTGCAGGTGTGAACCCTTAAACTATATTGTCACCCTCCTGCCTCAAAATTCTAACATATTGTTAGACCTGCACCCTAGTTTTCTGTGCCGTGAGAACTCCAGGGGTGCGAGCATTTTACCCAGGGGTTGGTTTCCATGGAATCAGGTCACTGGAGGCTTTTTTTCATTTTTATGATATATGGTTTTATTTGCACAGATATGGTCATTGAGCATAAGTGGGGGTCACAGCTTAACATTCCCAAAGGTGTCCCAAAGCTCATGTCTCCCAAAGCACTTCTGTAGTAGACAAACCAGCCCCCCCCCCCCCCGATGCTGCCTCAGAGCTCCGTCTGAGCCCTTGGATTGGTTCTGACCCACAGCTGCAAAATACCCCACCTTGCTGCCTTTGACCATGCGCCATTCAGGCCAAATTGGCATATACCGGAGGGAGAGGAGATGTTACAGTAAATAATCGGAGTTCAATCCAAAGTTCAAGTTCCAAACAGATAGCCTTTATTTGCTAGCAAAGACCACAGTCCGGAATCGTTCCACAGACTGCAGCCCCCCCCCCTTTGGGTGACCCAGTCTCTTATACATTTCAAGCAAACAGGAAATATGCATGTCACACAACAGGATACTGCGCGCGCGACATAACGGTATGGTAGCAGGTGTTTCTCCTTATATGGTCTGGAACGGTCTGTTACTTCTTACTAGGCCAGGTCACATGGTCTGTGGTCTGCTGCCTGCATGCAGTTACAACAGCATAGAAGCTACTTATAAGAGACAAGGAGAGGGACAATAAAAAAAATCATTGTTAGGAGGACAATTAGGTTAAGGCCATACAAAATGGAGTCAGTTAGGTTCAAGTTCCTTCTCATTCCCCCCTTTGAAACTCCTTTAATTACTAAGGAGTTTCACTATCTTCATCTGCCATAGGCACAGGGTGGTAGTCGCGCAAAGCCATTAGGTGGACAGCCGTGCGCCGGTCTGCTATCTGTTCCACCATTCCGCGGAAGCTCTGTAACAACAAGGGCATTAAACAGGGCAAGAGGATACAGATCAGGAGTCCTACAATTACTATCGCTATAATCCCTTTCAGCCCCCCTACCCATGTAAACCAGGAACCCAGCCCTTGGGCCCACTCAAATCCTTTCCAGGTTTGTACGGGAACCTGAGCAAGCTTAGTCATTTTACTGGTGATCTCTTCAATAACTTTCCCATTATCATCAATATGCAAGCAGCAGTTAGTAAGATTAAATTTTCCACATACCCCTCCCTCAGTAGCAAGCAAGTAGTCAAGAGCTAAGCGGTTCTGATACACAGCATTTCGCAGTTGGGTCTGGGTTTTGGATAGGATATTTAATGCTCTTGCAGTTTCATTGGTTATTAATTCTAGCACTGCTTGCAAGCGTATAATTCTATTAAGCATATAAATGGCGGTTCTGTACCCCCAGGAACCATCTTGTGCCCAGGTAGCAGGGCCATAATACTGAGCAATCCTCTCAGGGGGGCCACTTATCATCTTTCCAGTCCGCAATTTTAACATTAGGGGATATGCTGCGCTTGTTGTACGCTGGGTGGCCCAGACGCACACCTTCTGACAAGGGGACCAGAAAGAAGGAGGGGCGAATCTCCCCTAGGGTGCAAGTGCCTGCCCAGGGTTCAGGGAGTTCAGAATGAGCATACTGCCCACAGATCCAATACAGTCCCTTGGGGGCCGGCCAATTAGAGCTCTGACTTTGGGTGATGTTTATTCGGGACAGGAAAGCCATTCAGGGTGGTGAGTGACTGACAGGGGGTTTCTTCAATCTTGGGGGCTGACGGGTGCAGACGCTGGAGGCACCACTGACTTACAACGGTGTCCCCCAACATCTACTGACTGTGAGGATTTGGCTCATTGGTTTCATTATATGGTTGGCCAACATTTAACTCAGCTGCCTCCCATGGCAACTGGTTCCCCAATTGGGTACCTCCGCATACATAACAGTTACTGACATTGAGGGAGCTAACAACAGTCTCAGCAAAGGTGAAAAATTACTAGATTACATCTCTGGGCGGTGCAGGGACTTAGAACTGGAACTTTGGTGAGGCGGGCATGTGGATTCTCTCGTGTTCTTTTTCTCACGTGGCCCATCATACACAATTCTAATAGGGACATTCATTGTAGTACTGTCCCCTGTCCACTGGGGCCTCTGACCTCGAGACTTCACCGGGCAGGGGCCTCCCTCGGGTTGAAACAGGTGATGGCACTGTTTTGTATGCAGGCGGAGTAAGTGACGTTCTGAAAAGTGCACGGTTGCACTTTGCTCTTACACTGGAGCCTATTCTGATAAATGAGCATCTGTTTGATCTGGTTATGCAATTTAACAGTCTGAATACATGACTGACAGGGAGTGACATCACTAGAGGCCGGGATTAATAAGAGCATTGATACTGAAAGTCTTTCAGGAGTCTTCGGGCAGTGTCCACTTCCTCTATCCGGGATGGGAAGGGATGCAGCGCCCCCAGTCACTTCGCTCCCTCGGGCACCGGCCCTGGGGAGGCTTCTCCCGTCGCGTCCAGCGACGTAGGCAATTTCTTCAGCATCATGTTCAGTCGGTGTTGCTTGGCAACTTGCCATTGGTTTGTATGGGCAGCTGCTGCTGCTTTCACACGGCTCCAATGGATCCAGATGGGGTTCTTTTAACTTTTAAGGCAGTAGGAGTAATCAGTAAAACTGTGGAGGGGCCATCCCAAGTTTTTCTTAAAAGATTTTTCTTATAACTTTTGACATATACTTGGTCCCCAGGCTTAATAGACCAGTTCATAAGGGGTCAGTCTATTGGTTCTTGATGTACAACGCATATGGAGCAGGGCCACGGACAGCAAGGGACTTCTGCTTGAAAGGCTGCTCTGTTGTCACTGTTTATCTGCCTGGACATCTCAGCTTTCTGCTTTTGCAGGCCAGGCTTCTACTCATCCAGAGAAAGTGCAGACGGCGCTACTAGGAGGAGCTTGTAACTAGCAGCTGGTGGCAAGTGTGTGAAATCTAGTTGAAGGGACGGCTGCCTCTCAGTATTTGACCAGGCAATGGGACTGGGCCTTTTCTTGGGTTGTTCTTATACATCCTCTAGAGACGTCTGTGCAGAGGCTGGCCAGCTTCTTCAGTGCTTCCTTCTTTCTTTTTTTTTTTTCTTTTCTTCAGTGTAAGGCTGGTGGAAGGATGTGGTTTCAGCGTAATAACTAACGCTGACAGGAAACAGCTTCGCTGTAATTTCCTTTTTGATCTCGCTCTGCAGTAGATAACAGCTCTGGTTTTCAAACAGCTTGGAGGAGCTTCTGCTGTAGAATGGGTTTTTCTCAGCAGTCAAGAATCCTCGCTCTCGGACTTGGACAATCAGGTATGACAAAACTGCTTCTCCTTTGCCCATTCTGGGGTGGCTACTAGTTCTGCTTTCTGGGCAGACGCCTGGGGGCAGGGACTCTGTCAGTAGAATCTCATTTTCAGTGACTACTGCATAGTCAGAGTATCTGGTTTCATTTCGGACAAAACTGCTTCCTTCTGTAAACAAGGCGACGCTTCCAGGAATTGGAGTGTCTTTAGAATCAGGTTGACTGGAATGCACGGTTTCTATAATCTTCTGGCAATCATGGACAGGGTTTTCAGGCAGAAGCATTAGGTGGCAGGGTTCAGAGTGGCACAGTCTTTCTTTATGGCCTCAGTCAGGAACCGGCATGCAGCAGCAATGCAGCGAAGACAGCCGGGCCATCCACGACTGACAGGATCGGTGTTCTTACTTAGGTAAGCAACAGGGCGGTTCCAGGAGCTTGTGTGCTGAGTTAGGACTCCGACAGCAGTTCCTTTTCTTTCATCTACATACAAGTGAAAGGGCTTGCTGATATCAGGCAGTCCTAGGGCTGGGGGGCTGGTAAGAGCAATCTTCAGGTCTCAGAGGCTGTGGGTGGCTTCTGTTGTCCACTCGAGTGGGGCTGACTCAGGTAGGTTGGTTTTCAGGAGTTCATAGAGGGGCTGTGTCAAGGCTGCATAGTTCAGGATTCAGATGCAACAATAGCCGGCCATGCCGAGGAAAACTCTGAGTTCCTTTTTGCTGTTGGGCTGTAGTCTGTATGTTCCATTGAGGGTCTAATCTTGGGGCATAGGCGGTGTTGCTCTGGTTGGGGTCGGGGATGCCTTCTCTCTGGCCCCGTTCTGTGGCTGCATTTTCGAGATTAGCCTGGGTCTGTAGTCTCTGTTCAGTTGTCAGGAGATATCCCATTAGTTGTTGGATATCAGTCCAGGTTGGATTATGGGCAGTTATTACATCTTCAATTATGTCTACAAACTTCTTGGGCTCTTCTTCATAGGAGGGTCCGTGGTTCTTCCAGTTCAGGAGTTCAAGAGCTCAGTTCAATTCAGGCAGTTCAGTTCGGGAATTCAGGAATTCAGTTCTGGAATTCAGTAGGAGAGGGGACGTAGGTCTGGTACGTGGACACATTCGTGGCAGGGTCGGTGACAGCAGGAACAACGGTGGGACTCTCACGGACAGGAAAAATTCTTGTTCTAACAGGCGGGTCAGTTTCTCGACTCTCACATCAAACAAAGAAGTGGGGTCTACAGGTGCAGAGGTGACGGCTGATGGCTGGGCAGTGGAGTCTTGGGACATCGGAGAGGGAGCCAGGATGTCTGGTCCGGACCTAGGGACGTCTGGGACATCAGGAGGTGGCAGTCACAGGAGCCTTGCGTCTTGGGGTCTTTTTTACTTGGTTCATCATAATAAGGGCTGCATCTTCGGCCAACTTTTCGTGCCTATGGTGGGGGGTGTTTGGCTACTTTCAACTAGCTCTCTGTGCATGGATTGTCCTCTGAACTGAGGCCCCCCCCTTTCTATGATGGCAAGGTTCTAAACTCGGGAAATATAGGGCTCAGAGGAAGTACCTTGGGGGGGTCAATTCTACAAGGGGTCCTAGAGTGGGTCAGTCATAATAACATTTTCCATAGCATCTACATTGCACTTAGTCTGATCAAAAACTTTACTGAAATGCTTAATCATCAGGTTCAGTGGAGTTGAAGAGCCTCCCCCCATCCTTTTTCCTGACTAATGCACAATATAATCCACCAGACAGACAGTACACAGAAGGGCAGTCAAGTTGACAGGGAACCGTCTGACTATAGGGATTGGGGGAATCAGGTGGCTGATACAGAGGAATACAGTCTCTTCACTACCAGCCCACGCTGCCGGCAATTCAAGACACCCAGAGGCGTCCCAGGGTGGTTGCCCAACGGTCAGCAATGGAAATCAGGCAGTCATACACACATCAAACATCCAGGACGACACCCGTCCTCCCAGACCTCCCAGTTCAAAGAAACAGAAACAGTCTACCGTTACGGGGGGTTAATCAGACCCCCCCCTTCGACTCGTAGGAGTCGGTCACCTCTATGGGGGTTGATTAGATCCCCCTTCGACTCGTAGGAGTCGGCTGATACAGAACAGAATAGGAAGCTTCCCCTTATACTTGCCTGGTTCAGATGTCCCAGCGCTGGGCAGAAGGGTATCTGCACTGAACTTCTGCTCGGTCTGTTTTTGTTCCGCGCTGTCCCCGGATCCGCCGCAGAACCTGAATGGGCACCAGCTAAAGGCTGGAGGCGCGCTCCCAAGGAGGACCACGGCCAGCCGGGGGCCGCGGGGAACCAAGCGGAAGCAGGGGAAATCTCCCTGGTAGGGTTCTCCGATTATCAGGCGGGTTTCCCAGTGAGGGAGGTTTCCCGGCCAACGCACCAAAATGTTACAGTAAATAATCGGAGTCCAATCCAAAGTTCAAGTTCCAAACAGATAGCCTTTATTTGCTAGCAAAGACCACGGTCCGGAATCGTTCCACAGACTGCAGCCCCCCCCTTTGGGTGACCCAGTCTCTTATACATTTCAAGCAAACAGGAAATATGCATGTCACACAACAGGATACTGCGCGCGCGACATAACGGTATGGTAGCAGGTGTTTCTCCTTATATGGTCTGGAACGGTCTGTTACTTCTTACTAGGCCAGGTCACATGGTCTGTGGTCTGCTGCCTGCATGCAGTTACAACAGCATAGAAGCTACTTATAAGAGACAAGGAGAGGGACAATAAAAAAAATCATTGTTAGGAGGACAATTAGGTTAAGGCCATACAAAATGGAGTCAGTTAGGTTCAAGTTCCTTCTCAGAGAGATGCCCCCTTCCCTGAGGACTCTCTTTTTTTGCAGAAGAACTCACCCATGGAGAGGCAGCTCCTTAACAAAAGCAAGGGTACTTGACCGCTCCTTTGCTGGGCCCATCGACTCTCCTTGGACCAAACACCAGCACCAGCACTAAGAAGACCGAGGGACTGTCTAGGCCAGCATCCTGTTCCGCAGTGGCCAACCAGATCCCCTGGGATCCCTGAACGGTCATTTGGACCAACTCCAAGTCTCATTACACTATGAAGCTCCCCCCTACCCAAGCTATCATTAGCAGAGGTCTTGTTGGCCTGGGACAGCCCTGGCACCAGCTCCCCCACTGCCTGGGGTGAGAGAGCACACGTCATACCCTTCCCCCTTCTGTGCCATCCCCTCCCTGCTGCTGCATCACGCCTCCCACCCCCTTCTGGTTCACTTGGGGCAGCAGGCTCTCCTGGTGGTGGGGTGGGGGGGGCTGAGAGAGCTCCTGCTGCTCCATCGTCTGAGCCAGGATCTTCACCTTGCCTCCTGGAAGGGCTGGTCCTGCTCTGGGAGCTACCTGAGGCCGGGCAATCACCACAAATGCACGGCTGAGGAGGAATGAAATGTGAGCAGGATGAGGTCCGTGGATCCTCTATCAAAAACTGGCACTCAAGGGGTGCATGGAAATGGCTTTGCAAAGTACATGGCTGAGGCGATCCTGAGAACTTTCCAAGAGCCATTTTCCCTCGCGGTTCAGGATTGCATCCGCGTTGCTGGATGTCCGTTGCAGTCAAAGGACGGTGAGGATGGTGCTTGGGTGACTACAAGACGCAACTCCCTGGGCTCATGGTCTTCACACATTGCACCCTCTTGGGTGCCCAAGGGAAGAGGCTATGAGCCTCAGTGGGCCCAGAGGCAACTAAAGACAAGTTAGCAGAGGCCACGTGGGGGATTTGTGGTGACCTTGATAAGCCCAGTGCTGCTGGAAGGCTGGCAAATGGAAAGAGGTCTCACCCTGGGCTCGTGCCACCCTAAGGGTGTTCTCTCAGATGTGGAGGGAAGAGCAAAGGCCTACATATTGCAGGGCAGCACCCAACAGTGCAGGGGGGGCCTGTGGTCCTCTTGATCTCTGCCTGGGCTTCCCAGGTGCACCTGGCTGGGCCACTCTTGGGCTAGAAGCATCTCTAGGGTCTGACCCAGCCGGGGGCTCACATAGGCCAGGCGATGCACTCCAAGCACCTCCATCCACACCGGGTCATGCTCAAGTCCTGCTGAGCTGCTTCCCCTGGCTGAGGCATCACTCAGAAATTTGGGAGCTGAGATTGCTGTTGTTGTTTCCCATACAGAAGTCCATGATGGCATTTTACAAAAGTGTGACCAAACGCAGTGCAAGCAGTTTGGGGGTGGAGGGGTGGGATGCTCGGCCGGTCATGAAATAAAACCCGAGGATGCCACCACATGGGCTCCAAAGCACCATCAGAAGCCGCTGCCCCCCTCCCCGCCCCCCTTGCTGGCTGCACGAATGTCTCTCATTGATATGCCTCTTAGCATTGCTCTATGCTTGGCTTGCGATTGAACTAATAAACCTGACTCCGTCTCCACTAAGAAATTAGCTTCACCGACGAGTGAAATATATCAATCTCTTGCAGGCTATTCCAGCTGCAGCCAGTGTGCAAATGGGCTTTCAGCTTCTCTGAGGGGGCTGCAATTTATAACACAAAAACCTGGGAGTCTGGAGAGAGTCTCTTGCTTTTTCATTTCATTTTGTTAAAAACCCCTGTTCTGTGACCACAAAATCCAAATTGTGTGTTTCAAAGGCAACGTGCAAGTTGGGCTGAACTAACCCAACGGCATGCATGCACGCACGCACGCACGATCTGGCGTTTCCCTTTCTGACTCTGAAAACTACCCCTCCCTCCCCTTTGAAAGCGTTCTGCTATTCTAGGTTATTTATCGACACCTGTGTTTATTCGTTAATTTTCCTGAAAGGTGTTTGAGGTAACTTAATAGAAAAGGCACAAATTTTCTTGTCTGCTTGTGACTGTTGCCTGCAGAGCAAAACATCTCCAGGAGCTGAGGGGTGGGGGTGGATCTGTGGGGGTGGGGGGTTGTCTCTACTAGGGATTCACGAATTAGCAAAGCCCAAACTTGCCATAGTTCTCCAAATTCCATCTCAAAACTTGTTCCGGTTCGAGCCTGTATCAGATTGTGAACTTTGTGTTTTTTTTTTCCTTTTCAAGTGAAAATCCATATTCATCAGCTGTGCACATCTTTCAAAGGTGTGCATATTCTCCTACCGTTGATTAAAGCATGGGTATGTGTGCATTTTCCAAAGGCTTGAATTTTTTCCACGGGCATTTTTTAAATGTAGGCACTCTGTCGACCGCATTTTTTAACATTTGTGAATCACTTTACAAGCTTGAGAATGTACGGGCTTCAACCGCAGATTGCATTGGAGTCCACACTTGAACTGGACGGTATGAAATTAATAATAGAATCATAAAATCATACAATCATAGAATAGTAAGAGTTGGAAGGGGCCTACAAGGCCATCAAGTCCAACCCCCTGCTCAGTGCAGGAATCCACCTTAAAGCATCCCTGACAGATGGTTGTCCAGCTGCCTCTTGAATGCTTCTAATATGGGAGAGCCCACCACCTCCCTAGGTCATGGGTTCCATTGATGAAAACCCTGATCGAAAATGAACTGAAACGAATTTCTCACACACCCTTCCTGGCAAGCTTCTAGTGTCTGCCAGTTCCATCCTTTCCCCCATCGCAATGGCAGTGCCCGCATTAAGGCTCTTCACTGAGAAGCACATGCAGGACTACATCAGGCCCGGCTCCCCTCCCCATGACAGCAGAGCTTCAGGGGCCCCGTTGTGGCTCCCTGTCTTCCCTTTCCCTTTTGCAATGACAAGTAAAGAGCTCAGGTGGTGGTGATGGTGGTGGAGGATGACCTGGGGAGCTGAGGCTTAGAGGGGCAGGAAAGGATGGAGGCTCTGTGGCCGCACTGTATGAAACAGCCCTAGGGAAGCGCATGCGCTCTGTGAAGTTGGGACTCGCTCGTCAATTGCACAAACAGCGTCATGCGAAACATCCCCGGCCCTCCTGGCTTCCTTCACATCGCAGAAGCTGGCCTGCTTAATTGTCACTCCCACCCACCCACCCCGGTCTTTGTCTCTGTGTCTGTCTTGGCCAGGAACACCCTTCACATCTCTCACTCTGCCCTGCCCAGCTGGTTCCTTCAAGCCCTTCTTCAAAGATACACATCACGTTCGGAACTGGGGCTGGAACAGTCCTCCTGGCTACGTGGTCCCTGCCTCCCCCATCGACTCAAACACCTCTATTGCCTGGGAGCATCGGAGGCTTGCTAGCAATCCAATACACTCCCCACCCCCACTCCCACCCCACCCCCGCACCCTCCCGGAAACTGTTCCAGTCATTTCCACTTAGAAAATGTGGTGAAATGAAATGAGGAGGAGGATGGTGAAAGCAGAGCAGCTGGAGCTTAGCGGCAGAAGCACCTGAGCTGCATGCCGAAGGCCCCAGGTTCAATCCCTGGTGATTCCCAGCTCAAACCCCCTCAGCTCAAGGCCCTGGAAAGCAGCTCCCAGCTCATGTACAAGAATATCAGAATGCAGGAAGGGGCAGGGCTGGATCTGAGCAAAGGCCTCGGCCTAGTTCAGCACTCTGTCCCACAGTGGCCAACCAGGATAAGAGGACAACAGCAGCCTCCCACTCATGCTCTCCAGCCATGGGTACGGAGAGGTCTACGCTGCCTCTGATGCTGGAGGCAATCGGAGTCAGGCGACAATAAGATATTGCTGGGAAGACCTGAGAGGACGGAGGGAAGCCAGCCAGTCAGGCTCGCGGGATGCATTTGCCCTGGTTCTTGCCATATCTCTTTTGTTCTGGCCATGGTTTGGTTTTGTGTGTGAGTGTGCATGCCATCACCATTCAGCTAGCACATTCCCCCCCCCCCCCCATTAATAATGTTGTTATAAACTTTGTGGTCTCTTTACTTGTTTGGTTTCCCAGCCCACACCTAAAAGCCAAACTCCACACTAACTAAAAAAACATTTCCAAGAGAGCCAGGGGCAATCTAAACAGGTGATTTAGTGTGGCGCAAGAGCAGATCATGGTTGTCCATGACATAAGAGGTTGTGGCCCACGCTGCAGCAGCCACATGACTTCCCTCTCACAAAAGCACGTTTTCACAAAGCCGTTTTCCTGTGTCTTTTTGCCTTCAATGCAGCTCCCACAAGTTTCTCCTGTAGTGTGCTTCATCCCCCAGATTAAATCCTACTTACTTGGTGCACGTAGGGGTGTGTCTGTGACCTGGCTGTGACCTGGTCAAGGAGTGCTTTTGTGTTGCATCATCTAATCAGTTTTGTCCCCCATGCTGTTCAACATCTACATGAAACCGTTGAGTGCAGTCATCCGGAGTTTTGGAGTGCGTTGTCATCAGTACACTGATGACACGCAGCTCTATTTCTCCTTTTCATCTTCATCAGGTGAGGCTGTGGATGTGCTGAACCAGTGCCTGGCTGCGACAATGGACTGGATGAGGGCTAATAAACTGAAACTCAATCCAGACAAGACTGAGACGCTGTTAGTGGGTGGTTCCGCTGACCGGATGGAGGGTGTTCAACGTGTTCTGGATGGGGTTGCACTCCCCTTGAAGGAGCGGGTTCGTAGCTTGGGGGTTCTCCTAGAACCATCTCTGTCACTTGAGGCTCAGGTGGCCTCAGTGGCACAGAGTGCCTTCTACCAACTTCGGTTGGTGGCCCAGTTATGCCCCTATCTGGACAGGGATAACCTGGCTTCAGTTGTCCATGCTCTGGTAACCTCCAAGTTAGATTACTGCAATGCACTCTACGTGGGGCTGCCTTTGAAGGTGGTTTGGAAGCTGCAGCTTGTGCAGAATGCAGCGGCCAGATTGGTAACAGGGACCAGAAAGTTCGAACATATAAGACCAATTCTGGCCCGCTTGCATTGGCTGCCTGTATATTTCCGAGCCCGATTCAAGGTGCTGGTTTTAACCTATAAAGCCTTACACGGCTTGGGACCACAATACCTGACAGAACGCCTCTCCGGACATGAACCTATTTTATTTATTTATTTATTTATTTATTTAATTTTATTTCTAACCCGCCTCTCCATCTAGATCGAGGCGGGGAACAACAATAAATATAAATATAAGAATCATAAAATAGATAAAACATTAAAACAAATAAAAACAAATACATTATTAAAAATCTTAAAATTCAACTGGATACCTGTACATTACGCTCAACGTCTAAGGTCCTCCTCCAGGTGCCTACTCCGAGGGAAGCTCGGAGGTCAGCAACAAGGGGGAGGGCCTTCTCAGTGGTGCCCCCCCAATTATGGAATCATCTCCCCAATGAGGCCCACCTGGCGCCAACACTGTTATCGTTTCGGCACCAGGTGAAGACTTTTCTTTTCTCCCAGGCATTTTAACAGCATAAGTTGAGGTTTTTAACTGACTTTTTGGCCAGATTAAAAGTTTAAAATGTTTTAAATATCAGCTGTTTTTATGTTTTATGGTTTTAAATTTTGTATATTCACTTTTTAATGTTCAATCTTTTAATTTTGTAAACCACCCAGTGAACTTCAGCTATGGGGCGGTATGTAAATGTAATGAAGAAGAAGAATGCGTGGACTATCCCTTTTTCCCCTTTGGACACAGTCTCCCTTTCCCTCTCCAGCACTAGCGCAGCAGCATGACGCCACTCTTTACAGCTGTAATTGTGCAGTTGTGCACTTCCAATATAGGGCACTTTGGGCTTTCCTACTCCAGTTTATATTCTTCCTTTGTGCTATTCTGCTGCTGCACTGTTTCGGTTTCAGGGGCCGGTTGGAGCTTTTCTGATTCACTTTCATTACCTTGCTACTTCACAGTTGTATAATTTTGTTTTAGGGGCTTTAAGAACTTTTCTTACCACACTTCTTGCAGCTACTTCACTGCTACTTATAATGGCAGCAGCAGAGTCGTTAAGCAAGGGCCATGGGGTATCATGGAAGCACGTTGAAATCATCAATCTCCTTGACATGTACTGGGTAGTAACTCATTCTCCGCCATCACAATGACCAAGGCTGCGGGGAGCAGGGTGTTCGATAATGCAATAACGTGTCACTGGTGCTATGGGTCTGTGCGGCTTTGTATCAATGTAACCATTCTAGAAGCGGAGCGCACTTCACTTCCGAAAACAAACGGTGGGTGTGAGGGCAGAGGTGTGGGATAAACTACAGGGATGTCATTCCTCTCTTCCATTACACTTCTTGAGCAAAGCAGCAGGGAGAGGGATGGGGGGCAGACCTGGCTTTTTCGTTGAGTAGCACTGATGGTGTTGATGACATTCAGTTCTACTCGTGGGACACCGCCCACCCAGCCTGAAGGGATTGCACTTTCAAGTGCCGTATGACCCGTGAAAACAGGTTTTTAGGTAACGTGTACTCCACTTTTACTACTTCGTGTGCTGCTGATGGACGAAGTGGATTTCATGCAAATCTGGATATAATCAGAAAAAGCTTCAGAATCTGACTCCATCTAGATGGAGCCCTGGAAGGATTTAATATTGTTTGTTGGAGGCAGCCAGGGAAAATAAGGAATTCCACCCAGTGGCAAACAGAAAGTCTCATTGGGAGGGGAAGAATTGCACAGGAGTAGGGTGCTGTCTTTGGCCTTGTCTCCTTTCCACACACAGATCAGGGTGTAGCCAGTTCCGTGACACCCCCACATGAAATGTGCTCTCTCTCTCTCTCTCTTGCCACAGCTACACACTGGGCTGTTGTTTTCATCAACCTATCCAGAAGAACCCCAAGAACACTTTTCTGGTTTTAGACCTCATCAGCACATCTGTGAAGTTGATTCCCCCCCACCCCGCCAGGCCCTGTTGATGTATAAAGAGCATCCGTTGTGTTGCCATTTGGAAGGATGGACAATGCAGCTCAACACTGGTGCTGCTCCTAGTAATTACGGAGTGAGGGGGAGGGGGACTTCTTAATGCTCATCTGGCAGTGAGGCAGCCCAAGGTTACTGAGCCTTTGTGCCTCCGCTTGTGTCAGCCACAAAACAACGGCAGCATCTGCAGGAACAGCAGAGGAAAGGAAACCCGCACAAAGCAGACGGGTCAGTAAATGGTCGAGCCGGGAGTTTGCCCTGCAAGCTCAGCAGTTTGGGTCACTGGTTCCTGAAATCGATAGTGCTTCTGACAAGCGAGGAGGTGTTTGTTTGACAGGTTCAATTTCCATGCACTTCATGCAGTGATTATGATCTTTTAATTTATTCAAGCATCGGCCTGACCTCTGAGCTATTTTCTCTGAAACTAAGGAAGCTGAGCATCTCATCTGTACTGGGGTCATGCGGCTTCCCCCTCTTTAGAAATCCTTATTACACTCGCTGTGCTTATTTTATTTATTCGTGTAAAATATTTGGAGGCCTCCTGTCAGGGCAGGGGCCCTCCCACAGTGGCTTACAGCATTACAATAATAGAACAGCAAAAAATCTTAAAAATCAACCAAAGCCAGTAATAAAATGTCTGTCTTAGGCACTAGTGAAATCTACAACACAGTTGCAGCTACAAAGCAGAACAGTACATTAAAACATGAATGGAAAGACCAGAGAAAACAAGTAAGTATTCTATTCAAGGACTTCCTAGAAGCTTGCAAGGATGGGGCCTGGTGGATCCCAATGGCAACCCATTCCGGAGGTGTGGGGCTACTGCGGAAAAGGCCCTCTCTCGTGTTTAGCTCCTCCATGCCATGCAGCATCTTATGTTGCCTTCTATAGGACTTCCTCTTTTAGTGATAATTATCTTTGTGGTGAAAGTGCAAGGCTAATGGGGTTTTGTCATTGTGCCAGTTTTGTGCTCTAGCAAATGGATGCCTTCTTTGAGCCATGCCGTCCCTCTGTTCAAATGCTTTCCTCAAATGCTTTCCACAGTTACTACCTTTCCTGAATCATAAGAAAGAAGGTCAACCTGCTGCTTGCAGGACCCACATGGTGTGCATGCATGTGTTCGTGTGGGTGTGTGAATGGTCCTGCCTTTGCACAGAGTAAATGAGCTTCACAACATGAAACACAGAATTTGCTTGTCATTTGTACAATACATGCCAGTGGAAATGAGGCTTTATTTTGGTCTAGAAGGTCTTTTCTATCATCAGGTGTGTAAATTGGCTGGGTCTAAACCTGACCTCACTTGGCTTCTCATCTGCTCCTGCAGCAAAGCCCCAAAGCCCAAGTCCTCTGCTTTTTTATGCACTTCCATTTATGCCAAATCCGGGTGTGGCAAATATTTGCTCCAATTGTCTTTGCAAAACTCCTGCACCAACCTGCGTAAGAGGTTACCTTGAGAACATTTCATTTGATTTATTACATTTCTATACCACCCTGTAGCCGAAGCTCTCTGGGAGGTTCACCAATTTGATCCAAAATAGGTATTGGTCCTCCACACCTCTTTTATAAGTTTATAACTTTTATAAAGAAACAAATGACATATTAAGAAATATCTTCCTATATTAAATTTGAATCAGTCTGATTCTAATAGAAACATCCATGCTGACATGCTGTGAATTTTGACTGAACTTTTCATTGACTTCTGATCCTGCTATGGTTAAAATAACACGAGAAAAGCAAGATATAACCATTTCCCCATGTAAAGTCAGAGGAAATGTGCTTTAAAGAAGAAGGATGGAAAGATAAGTGCGTACAAGCTTATGAAGGAAATGAGTAAATATGAAATAAGATATTTGGGGAATTAAATAAAACTTAAAGACAGTTGAGGGCTAGGCTAACAAAACAATCAATGTCACAAAAGGAAATTCAAATATTATTCTGATTTAAGAATTTAAGAAAATGTGTTACTCAGCAGAGCCCCCTGCGCCCCCAGGCATGCTGGCCTCACCCCCTTCAGTTTTAGACCTTGTGGTGTTGAAGCGCCAAGGTCTGAAAGGGAGTTCTACTTGCATTGGTTTTAACCTTAGCCTCCCCAAAGTGACCAGTAAGAGAGGGTTCGGCAGAGGAAACACCCTCACTGCATTCCGTGCAAATGTACCTTTTCCTCTTCAGAATGGTTCAACTTGAATGGGGAAAAGTAATACAGGTGGCATGAATTGGCTAGCAGCTGTAACGTCACCAGTACTTCTCCCTCC
The DNA here is from genome assembly GCA_029215795.1 of Anniella stebbinsi. NCBI lineage: Eukaryota > Metazoa > Chordata > Lepidosauria > Squamata > Anniellidae > Anniella > Anniella stebbinsi. The sequence continues at coordinate 372,348,075 of JARDYH010000001.1, forward strand.
CAATCCTCAGAATGGTGTTAAAACCTTTCCTGTATGTGTTTTTTTAACAATGTGAATGAATGTATACAGAAAGTAAGCCTCTATAAAAATGAAAAGAAGGTGAGCATCTCCCATGAAGTATGACGACAAGGGCAGGTTGCCTGAATTGGAACTTGACTCTCTCTCTCTCTCTCTCTCACACACACACACACACACACAAACACACACTTGCTAGGTAAGGGATGAAGCTGGGATCACACAGTGGGTTGAAATGTTACATTTGCAAGCTGCTGAGCTAGCAAGGCCGTTCAGACAGCATTCCCAGCTCTACCACTTACAGACAGCCTAGGGTGCCTCTACAAGAGAGGTTTAATGCGCTTTGAAGGTTCATTAAAATTTTTACCTCTACAAGAACGGAGCACAAATCGGGCGTAGAGGCGCATTATCTCCCCGATAATGCGCATTTTCGAATGCACGTTAAATCGCGAGTTTTATTTTGCTCCGGCCGTTAAAGCGCATTTTCCCCGTGTGAACAAGCGATTATGCGCATTAACTTCTTGTAAAGCGCTTTTTGGACATCAATTAATGCGCTTCGCTGCCTCTCGCCGCCTCCCGTGCAGAGGGATTAGGAGTAAATGCGCGTCTGCGATAATGCGCATAATCGCCGAACCGGGCGCAAAAGCGAATCCTTGTAGAGGGAGCCCTACTGGTCACTTTGTGCAGGACAGGCTGAGGCCTTCAGTCTCTCTTGCTGAATACTCAGAAGCAAGGGCCCAGTTAAAAGAGAATTGCTGCCACCGCCGCTGTGGCTTCTATCAGGCTGGTCCCCTCGCCTTGCCCCCAATCGCCTCCCCTTCACCCAGAACTCTTTGTTTCAATTTCACTCGTTGTGGTGTGGATACCAGTCAGTCCTGCGTGGTAAACAACCCTGCTGAATGTCTCCTGTTTTTCATCAGGAATGCTTCAGATGCTGCGGTTCTCCCTGAGCTGCAGAGCAAGTTTTAGCATTCGCCGCAGGTCCAGGCAGTAGAAGTGTAGCACCATCCTGTCGCTCGGCTGCCCCAGAGAGTCAGGCTTCATTTCTTCTGACAGCACCTTGTCAAGCAGTGACTTTTAGTTGTCACTTGACGTGGAAGATTAATATGAAAACAGCTTTCATTCTTAGCATCTACATTCTGTGGCTGCAGGCACTGGATCAAAGAGCAGTTTAGTTTGAGAGTTCAATCCCCCCCCCCCAAGAAAACCAAACCACACACACCAAAAGGACGATGATGAACTATTTTCTATCGAAATTATTCCTGGATTCCTCTGCATACAGAGAGCAGCTCCTGCAAGTATGCCTGGAAGTTTGCAACCATTTTCCTTTTCTGCTGGCTTTGCAAAGTTCTTCTGGACTACCTCAGAGACTGATCAGCAGCCACTGTGACAGATCTAATTTGCATATTCTTGTTGCATGCAATGAACATGATTTGGTTATTATGCTCACAAGTGTGGCAGGTGTCAAACAACAGCAGGGGCCTGTGTGCGACTCGCTCTAGGTGCGGTGTTGCCAGAATCCTTTTGCAGGTCTGCCAGGAATTTCATTAGGGACGGCTGTGCTGGTGGCTCCTCTATCACCCTCTTGTTTTGCCTTTTAGACAGGGGTGCAAAACCCCTCTGAGCCTGAGGGCCGACTCCCATTTTGGAGCTTAACGTTCTTACTGAGGATGTCAGAGAAATCCACAATGGATTCAAAGGAGTTTAGATTTCTGTGAATCTGACTTGCAGATTCCACTGTGGACCAGTTTTATTTCCAAGTTATGCAGATTCTGTAGACTTAAAGACCAATTTTTCACTTTTGGGAGGGGGAGGGATCTGCACAACTTCACACTTACACTAATATGCACCAGGCAAATGCACATCTGTAAAAAAAAATCTGATTCTGTACATGAGTGGAGAATGGAACGGAAGATGTTGGACAACCTGCGAAACTCAGACGGAGCGCTCCATCACTCCAGTAGTGCACTCTTGCCATGCCTGGTGTGCGGATTTGCAGCATGGTACTCACATGACGCCGGGCCTGTCCTGCTGACACACCTTGCCTCTTCCCCAGCCTTTCCTAGAAGGCTAAAAGTCTGGATTATTTTCCCTAAGTGCATTTAATGCACGTTTAATGCTCCGTGTAGTTTTAAAGGAATTGGAGGCATGTGCTATAATGGGAGTTTTGCTGTTGCCTTGAATGGATGGCATCAGGTCCTGACAGGGAAAAGCAATCTCTCCCAGCAGCCAGCTCCAAGCCTCAATATACAACCCAAACCTTGCATCCCAGGCTCCAAAGCATTTTTTTTTAAATCATACAATGCCTAAATCTCTGCAGAGACAGGATTGTACTCCCTCGATGTCCCCAAACAGCCAGACTAAAGGGTTGTTTCACTTTTGCCCAGCAGAAAGGCGGCCTGGTTGAAGTGTTCATGTGACAGGACCTGACTGTGGAGGGAGAATGAGAAGGGGAGGGGTGGGGTGGAGTGGAAGGTCAAATGAGCGAAAGAATGAAAGAACATCTATTCAGGTGAAAGAGATCAAATCTTGAAGCACTTCTGCATAGAGATAAAAAAATGCGGAGGCAAACCAGGGGAGAAAAATTAGGTGTGATGGAGCTCAGAATGGATCCCACCATACCTGTGCATCCCGAGTGCTTCCTGCCAGCAACAAAGCCTTAGGAGAGGCAATTCAGCCTTTGAGAATGGGGGGAAAGGGGGTGGGGCTAGGGAAAGTAGGCATGTTCTTCTGGGGAATCCTTGGAGGGCCAGATTGGATCCCCCAGATTTGGTTCCAGGTCCGAGGTTCCTGTTCTGAGAACATCGTAGGAGCCTTGAGGCTGGATCAGACCAAAGCTCCACCTAGTCCAGCCTCCTGCTTCCCACATGGACAAAGAGTTGCCTCTGCGAAAATCGAAAGTAGGCTTTGATGGCAAGAACTGTTGCCTGTTGTTGTGACTGCTCTACATCTAACATACGCTAACATAGTTGCCACTGGCCATGAAGGATCGATTTATCCACCGTGACTAATAGCCAATGGTAGAACTCTCTTGTTTGTGAATTGAAGAGTATAAGGAAGAGCCATGCTGGATCAGACCAAACATCTATTTAGTCCAGCATCCCGATTCCCACAGTGGCCAACCAGGTGGCTCTGGAAATCCCAAAAGCAGGACAGGAGCGCAGGAGCACCATCTCCCTCAGTTAGCCAGCAACTGGTATTCAGATGCGAATCATTTGCCCCGTCCTCCTTTAAAGTTGCCCAAGCAAATTCCATAGTTTAACTATATGTGTTGCATGGGAAGACTTCCTTTTATCTGCCCTGAATCTCCCGCCAATCAGCTTCATGGGATGGCTCTGGATTCTAGAATGCATGGCACGAAAAATGTGAGCAAAAAGATGTTTTCCTCCCTAGGTGCATTTTCTGCATCATGCACGATTTTAGACACCACTATCATGTCTCCTCCTTACTTGCCTCTTTACGAAGCTCATCAGCCCCGAATGTTGTAACCTTTCCCTCATAGGGGAGTTGCTTCCTCCCCTTGGTCATTTGGGTTGCCCTTTTCCACACCTTTCCCATGTGCCTATTACATTCTTTCTGAGATGGGGAAAGCAGAGCTGGATACAGTACTGCAAGTGTGGCTGCCTCATGGATTTGAATATGGACATGGGCGATACCCGTCCTTTTAGTTGGTATTGCTGCTTTTTCAATATCACGGCCATTTAAGCTTTGATTCCCAAGAGCCGGGCTTGCTGAAGCAATGCCATAAATGTTGCAAAACGTTCTTCTGCAAACTAAGAAAGACATGTTTTGCTAAAATGACATGTTTGACCAGATCAGTGCGCCTTGCCAGCCCACAGCTCTGTTCCAAGCCATGGTGAACGTCCAATAAACCTGAGCGGTGCTATGTAGTTTAGCTCTTAGTGTTGGGAATATTGCAACCTCGACTACAGGTTACGGGAAGGGGGCAGTTTGGCAGCTAGTGAAGGTATGGAGTCTTGGGCACAGCTAGCCTTGGGATCTCTATAGCTTACAGTGTGGTGTCCTTCTCCTCCCCTTTCTTTCCCTCTCTGCCTTCCTCCATTGCTGGGAGCACACATGGCTTGCTCTCTCTCCCGCCAGTGTTATAGAACACAAAGAAATGGACTGAACAACCCCTCTTTGAAACCCTATGCTGTGCCTGCATTTCTAAATTCAAGGATACTCATTAGTAAAGCTCTTTTCTTCCTTTACTAAAGAAGTGTGTGGTCTCTCTCTCTCTCTCTCTTTTTAGCCTTTTATGTGCATGGGGAACTGGTACCTGCTCATTCTGTTTTCCCTCTGCTAATGGCCTTTCTAACAAGAGGCAGCAATTAGGGATGTGCACTGACCCCCCGGATCGGATCGGATAGCGGATCGGAATCGGACCTGGGGGGTCGGATCGGATCGGATCGGATCGGAGGCTGGTCGGATCGGATCGGACCAGATGTCCGATCCGGATCGGACGCCATTTTGAATGCTTTTTCCCATAGCCAAGTATTGTTTTACAAAAACGCCTATAACTTTTTCATTTTTAAAGATAGAAGGATGAAACTTGGGGACATTGTAGACTGGTTAGGGATAGTTATCTGTGAGAAATTTCAGAAAGATTGGTGCATGCGTTTTGTGGCAATTAATTTTTTAATAAATACCCAGGAATGCTTATAACTTTGTCATTTTTAAAGTTACAAACATGAAACTTTGCCACATTGTAGGAGGTACCTTGGGACCTATGTGTGTAAAATTTCAGAAACATAGGTGCTTGCCTTGTGTGGCAATTAATTTTAGAAAAATAGGTAGTAGTGGGGTAAATACAGTTACGCCTCCCATTTTTTTATTTTTTAAGATACAAACAGGAAACTTGGGCACATTACAGGTACCACTTGCCTTGATATGTGAGTGAAATTTCAGAAACATTGGAGCTTTCCTTGTGTGGCAATTAATTTTTGAAACAATGAGGAAAGAAACACCTATAACTTTGTCATTTTTAAAGTTACCACCTACAATGATAGGTCCAGGCATTTGATGGCTATGGAATTTTTAAATTACATGTTTCAAAAAAATTTCTACAGAGGCCAGGTCTTCCCCTCCCGCTTCCCGCGAAGAAAAGGAAACACTGTCTCGTCTCGATCCCTTTGATCCTTGCTAGTATCCATTACAGGGCTCGTGTCTGCTTGAGTAAAAAAGTGAAAGTAGGAAAGCAGACACGAGCCCTGTAATGGATACTAGCAAGGATCAAAGGTATCGAGACGAGACAGTGTTTCCTTTTCTTCGCGGGAAGCGGGAGGGGGAGGAAAGGAAGACCTGGCCTCTGTGGAACATTTTTTGAAACATTTAATCTAAAAATTCCATAGCCATCAAATGCCTGGACCTATCATTCTGAAATTTCTGACACATATCTACCCCTAACCCATCTACAAAGTGAGCAATGTTCAGACTTCTAACTTTTAAAATAAAAAAGTTATAGGCGTTTCTTTCCTCATTGTTTCAAAAATTAATTGCCACCACATGCCTGGACCCAGCTTTTGGAAATTTTACACACCTATCAAGTGAAGTGTTCCCTGTAATGTGCCCATGTTTCCTGTTTGTATCTTAAAAAATAAAAAAATGGGAGGCGTAACTGTATTTACCCCACTACTACCCATTTTTCTAAAATTAATTGCCATACAAGGCAAGCACCTACGTTTTTGAAATTTAGCACACATAGGTCCCAAGGTACCTCCTACAATGTGGCAAAGTTTCATGTGTGTAACTTTAAAAATGACAAAGTTATAGGCATTCCTGGGTATTTATTAAAAAATTAATTGCCACAAAACGCATGCACCAATCTTTCTGAAATTTCTCACAGATAACTATCCCTAACCAGTCTACAATGTGCCCAAGTTTCCTGTTTGTATCTTCAAAAATAAAAATGTGGGAGGCATAACTGTATTTCTCAGTGGGAAAGTGCAATGCAATGATTCCCTATGGGAAAGTGCAATGCAATGATTCCCTATGGGAAAGTACTGTCCAATGAATCCTTATGGGCAAGTGCTGTCCAATGAATCCCTCATTGTTTCAAAAATTAATTGCCACACCAGGCAAGCACCAATGTTTCTGAAATTTTACACACATATCAAGTGAAGTGTTCCCTGTAATGTGCCCAAGTTTCCTGTTTGTATCTTCAAAACTAAAAAAATGGGAGGCGTAACTGTATTTACCCCACTACTACCCATTTTTCTAAAATTAATTGCCACACAAGGCAAGCACCTATGTTTCTGAAATTTTACACACATAGGTCCCAAGGTACCACCTACAATGTGGCAAAGTTTCATGTGTGTAACTTTAAAAATGACAAAGTTATAGGTGTTTCTTTCCTCATTGTTTCAAAACTTAATTGCCACACAAGGCAAGCTCCAATGTTTCTGAAATTTCACTCACATATCAAGGCAAGTGGTATCTGTAATGTGCCCAAGTTTCCTGTTTGTATCTTAAAAAATAAAAAAATGGGAGGCGTAACTGTATTTACCCCACTACTACCCATTTTTCTAAAATTAATTGCCACACAAGGCAAGCACCTATGTTTCTGAAATTTCACACACATAGGTCCCAAGGTACCTCCTACAATGTGGCAAAGTTTCATGTTTGTAACTTTAAAAATGACAAAGTTATAAGCATTCCTGGGTATTTATTAAAAAATTAATTGCCACAAAACGCATGCACCAATCTTTCTGAAATTTCTCACAGATAACTATCCCTAACCAGTCTACAATGTCCCCAAGTTTCATCCTTCTATCTTTAAAAATGAAAAAGTTATAGGCGTTTTTGTAAAACAATACTTGGCTATGGGAAAAAGCATTCAAAATGGCGTCCGATCCGGATCGGACCTCATCGGATCGGATCGGATCGGATCGGAGGTTGGTCGGATCGGATCGGATCGGATCGGATTTTCCCGATTTTGGGTCGGATCGGATTCGGATCGTGGATCGGATCCGATCCGATGCACACCCCTAGCAGCAATACCATATAAATCCCATCATTAAGATCTTGCAAATAGTCTTAAGGTTCATTGCTGCTCAGCTAAGCTGCAGGACCATTCATCAGCAGGCAGCTATATGCACCCCAAGGCCTGCACAGTGCAGGCATGGCCAACATTTCACCCTTGGGCTCTTGTGTAGGCATGGCGAGGTAGACCACCACTGTGATGGGAGGGTCCAGCCTCCTCCAACATGGTGCTCTCCAGATGTATCGGACTACAACTCCCAGTGTCTCTCAGCCAGACCTGATGGTTGGGAGTTGTAGTCCAACACATCATGAAGGTTCCAGGTTGGGGACACCTGGCCAAAGTGCTTCCTTGGGGCTTTGAGAACCTGGTCCTTTTGAAACGCATCTTTTGAGCTTCTACTGAAAGTACAAGGACAGCCTGGAAATGGCAGCCATGTCTCTGCATGCCTCACCCTGCAGTTTGTTCCTCCCATTTCTTCCGGCTGAAAGTTGCTCCGTCTTGCTCTCCAAGTGAAGAAGGAAGGAGAGCGACAGAGAGAGACAGGGAGAGATCAGCCCTGGCGCTTCTCTCCTGGAAGAAAAGATTTTACATCAAATGACATGCATTATTCAGAAGTATGATTGATCACAATTACTGTATGAGTTTAAAAAAAGCAAAAGGTTATTCTCCCCCAACTAGTTGCAAAAGATTCCACCACAACATATGGATGGAAAATCTGCCTCTCATTTCTACACACTGTGAATGTATTTTGTTCTTCATCCACCCTTTTTTTTTACAGAATTGTAGAGTTGAGGAAATGGGGGGTGCAGGTGACCCTCCCCCGTCCTGTACATCCCTTTTAATTGTTATTTATTGTCTTTGCTGGAAGTGTGGGTGCAACTCAGCTAGCTTTAAAAGGAAAACAAAAAGCATAGATAGAGGACCTCCAAGCTTCCTACACCATCCTCTGACTGGCACTGACCTTCTTTCTATTACTAGACTGGCACTTGTAGGGTTGCTGACCACACTTCCTCCTTCCTCCTGCTCTTGCCTCTCTGACAAGAGACATCCCCAAAACGTATCCTGGCTCAGAGAGAACCAGTGAAGCTGGGAGCTCCTGGTCCCTGGTGGTGCATCTCTGCTCACTGGGGGCTGGGACTACAAAATCCAGTATGCCCAGCAGGAAATTAGTGACTTTGGGGGCCTTTGAAGATGGGGTGAGGGAAGAGGAAGGCTTTGAACTAAGGTGGTGCCCAGGGCTCCGGTACAGCAGGGCTCAGTCCTGGGCCCAGTGCTCGTCAACATTTTTATTAATGATTTGGATTAGGAGGTGCAGGGAATACTTATCAAATTTGCAGATGACACAAAATTGGGTGGGATCACTAATACCCTAGAAGACAGAAACAAACTCCCAAGTGATCTTGACAGGCTGGAGCGCTGGGCTGAAAACAACAGAATGAAATTTAATAGGGATAAATGCCAAGTTCTACACCTAGGAAAAAGAAACCAAATGCACAGTTACTTGGCTCAGCAATACTACAAGCAAGAAGAATCTTGGAATGGTTGTAGATCACAAGCTAAATATGAGCCAGTAGTGTGGTTTTATTTATATATTGCATTTCTATACTGCCCAGTAGCTGAAGCTCTCTGGGAGGTTCACAAAATTAAAACAATCAAGTTCAATTCAGGATATAAAACAAACCACAATATAGAAAACACAATATAAAAGCACAACCAGGATAAAACCGAGCAACAATGCGGAGATTTATACAGATTTAAAATACAGATTTCAAACAGCAAAGTTAAAGAACTAAAATGATAAACTGTTTAAATACTGAGAAAATAAAAAAGGTCTTCACCTGGCGTCTAAAAGAGTATAATGTAAGTGCAGACAAACCTCTCTAAGGAGCTCATTCCACAGCCGGGGTGCCACAGCAGAGAAAGCCCTCCTCCTGGTAGCGACCTGCCTCATTTCTTTAGCACGGGCTCATGGAGAAGGGCCCTGAAGATGGTCTTAAGGCCTGGGCAGGTACATATGGGAGGAAGTGTTCCTTCAGATAACCTGGCCCAAGCTGGTATCCTACCTAATTGTCCCTCAAACTGAAATAATGGGAAAGCAGCTGGAGCTAAGGTTGTTGGGTATCCCAGCCCCGGTTGGCTCTGCCCCTCTCCCTGCTATGATGTTCTACTGTTTAGGGATGTGAATATGTTACAAAAGTTATTGTTTAGAGTTGCAGGTCTGGGTGAGTATGGAATGAGTGGTAAGTGAGTGCTGATTGGTTAGTTGTTTGGAGTGCCTAGGTTGGTGGGGTGTGGGAGAGTGGGAGAAGCTGGGAAGCGAATGAGATATATATGTCAGACAGAAGGAGAGCTGACAAGGGGGTTGTTTTGGGTTGAATTGAGGAGGGGGGTGGATTGTGGGTTGAGCAGGGAGAGGAGAGAGAGAGAGAGAGAGTCTCTTGAGGTGTTTGATTGATTGATATTGTGAGAGGAAACAGTTTGGCTTTGGGAACAGTTTGAAACATAGAAGCCTTATACTTGAAACCGCTACGCAAATGAACTAAAGAAACCAATAAGCTTACTGTGCTCGCAATATACTTGATGTTAATAAAACTTGTTAATTTGAACAAACTGGTGTGGTCATTTAATGTGTACCTGAGGAAGGTACTGGTGGCAGCAGGAACTTAGATGCTTGTCTGAGGCCAGGTTGTTGGGCTGTAGAGCTGTGGGGCCTAATAGTAAAGGCTGGTCAGGGGCAGCAGTGGCAAGGGGCTAGGATAAGGCGTCACATATGGCGGCATAGCAGTGGGATTCAATGAGATCCAGTGACCGTTACAGGAGTTGACCAGAGCTATAAGATCTGTATTTAGTATGAACTAGGGGATCTGTGGAGATCCAGAGCAGTGACACAAAGAGAGTTCTAAAACGTCACAAATATTAGCTATTAGCTGAGAGATAAGAAGGAATCCAGGGCTATTTAGTGGAATACTGTGGACAGTGTGTGTTGGTCAGAGTAAAGACCAAGGAGTTCTGACAGGAATCTCAGAACTAAGAGTAAGACACACCAGGTCTCAGGGGAGACAGTAAAAAGCAAACTAACAAGAAAGTAAAAACAATTTACCTCAGAAAATGGCAGAAATATTTGCATTAAGAAGATGCAATATTTAAAGTACAACACTTTAAATATTGCTTATGAAAATGTGACATGAAATTTAAAAATTAAGGTTTGCCTCCTTGCCCTGAAACCCCCAAATTGAGATCAAGCAGTTGTAAAACAACCAGATACAAATCTTATGTAAATCCTAGAGATTCCTTGCAGGGCAGATGACCTCAAGTACCGGTGATTGAAGCAACATTAAGGTGTCAAAGCACTTAATTTTATGAGAGGAGCTGGCAATTCAAAGGATGCTTTGTTTTTGTTGCCAGCCTAGAGGCCTCTCAGCTATCTCTTCTTTGGAATGTTAAAATGACCTTGCTGCTTGCATTTCTGTAACTCTGCTTGCAATAGAAGCATTATTTCCTTTCCCCTATTTCTGAGTTGTAAGAAGTTTCTAGACACGTACGTCACTAGAAAGGGGTGTTTCTTTCTTTATGGCAAAAGAGTAAAAAGTCTTTGTTTAAGTTGGTTAGGGGCGGTTCCTCTGAATTTTGGCCGTGAGGCATCAGAGGATCGTCTCAGCGCTGATTTTCTTTTAATAAAATTGAGTTGGACCTTCCTCCTTGCTATCTGAGTTTGATTTTAAGTAACTCCAGGTTACAAAAAGATGAATGCAGAGAAATCAACATTAATATTAATCGAACACCAAGTATATGACCCTTTGGAGTGGGGATATGATAAAAATCCAGTCATCAGTGGCCCTGCTTACATAGAAATCCTAAGAGAAGAGCATGAGATTAAACTGTTAGAATTACAATACCAGAGAGAACAGTAGTTAATTGACTTTCAAGACAGAGAAGAACAAAGAAAAGCTAAGGCAGACAAATTACAAAAATAATTTGAAAGAAGAGAAAAACAAAGAAGAGCTGAAGCAGACAAATTACAAAGAAAACTGAGAGAAAAAGAGAGATCCCATGAATTGAAATTAGCTAAAATTAAACTAGAAATAGAACATCTTGAAGCAGATAAAATTTGGTGGGAAAAGCAAGAGAAGATTGAAAAAGCTAAAATCGAGACTATAAAAGTGCTTAAAAGAACACCCAGATATTTTGTAGCATTTAACCCAGGAGAAAGTCCTGAGGTGTTTTTGACCACTGTTGAGAAGACTGATGAGAGTTGGGATATACCTCAAAAAGAGAATTTGTGGAGTACATTCCTAGCTTGGTGGGAAGAGAGCAGGCTGAGGTATACCACAATTTCTCTTCAGAAACACCACCAAGACAGTTAAATTTGATTTCCTCAGGCCTAGAACAAGGAACCAGTCAGGAGGAGCTGAGAGACTCGGTTTCAGAGGCAACCACAGAAGTGGGGGAGGAACTTGCTCCTAGGGCAGAGACACCACTTCCTGACCCAAGCGAGTATAAACAGGAATTGCAGGCAGACCCAGTCTGGAGTCTTTAAGAGAGGAAGCACAGCATTCTGTGACACCCAGTGTTGACACAGTTAAATAACAATTGGTGTGGGAGAGTGAAATCTTGTGCCAAATAGAAGAACCTAACAACTCCCACAAGTCTAGAGAAACTAATGAGTCCAAGCATACCAGTGACACGGAAGATCACAGCCCTATTAGAAACACACCATGCAGAACAAATAGCAAAGAGCTGGAAACCAGAAAGAAGAGAGCTTTATGCAGAAGCCTAACTGTAAGTGCTCCTGACTTCATCCAGTTCTGGGTTGCTACTGATGCAACAGAGGCCAAATCTGGAGCAGTGCTACAAGGAAAGGACTGACTAGCCTATTGCCTTTCCAAGTGGAGGGCCAACCAGCCGTAGGAAAGCCTATCCATCCAGCCAGAGAGCGTGTTTGGCTGTTATTTGGACACAGATCCAGTCGAGACATTGGCTGAATTCAGACAACACAATAGTCAATGGTGGGGTAATAATCAACTTTACAGTTGTTCATCTAGGGGGTTCTCCCCACACAACATGCTAATAAATAATCAACCGTGGTGTGGATTAGGATCAGCTTTGAGTTGACTATGGCAGCATTCGGACGACATGATAGTCAATACAACTGACGATTGTTTCCCCACCCCCAGTTGCTTAATGTGTCATCCGAATTCAGCCCCTGTGTGAGGAGGGGAAGATTGGCTGAGAGGATTGACCATCGAACGGCGATTTGGCGAGAGACTGAGAGAAGCACAGACGAGATGCTGCAGAGGTGGTCGTGGATTCTACAGGAGTTCCAGGTCGAGTACCAGTACGTGAGAGGCAAAGATCACATAATTGCAGATGGACTTTCCAAGTGTGGCGGGAACGACATCAGCAACACTGACAAGCCCGGGTGAGAAGAAAGAAGAAGGACAGCTTTCTAGAGTGTTCCGGTGAGGCAAGGACTTTGTGAGTGACCAAGAACACAACCCATTGCATTTTGAACTTTGTGCATGCCCCAGAGCACAGACTTTGGAACATTGAACTTTGCACATGTTCAAGGACACATTCCCATAGACTTTAGATGATGCATATGCCACTTAGGATCAAAGAGGCGTACTCCGCTTCAATTCAAGGGGGGGGGGAAATGTGATGTTCTACAGTTTAGGAATGTGAATGTGTTGCAAAAGTTATTATTTGGAGTTGCAGGTCTGGGTGAGTATAGAATGAGTGGTAAGTGAGTGCTGATTGGTTAGTTGTTTGGAGTGCGTAGATTGGTGGGGTGTGGGAGAGTGGGAGGAGCTGGGGAGCGAATAGAATATATATATGTCAGACAGAAGGAGAGCTGATAGGTTGTTTTGGGTTGAATTGAGGAGGGGGTGGATTGTGCGTGCATGTGTGTGTGTGTGTGTGTGTGTGTGAGAGAGAGAGTGTCTGGTGAGGTGTTTGATTGATTGATATTGTGAGAGGAAACAGTTTGGCTTTGGGAACAGTTTGAAACATAGAACCCTTATACTTGAAACCACTACGCAAATGAACTAAAGAAACCAATAAGCTTACTGTGCTCGCAATATACTTGATGTTAATAAAACTTGTTAATTTGAACAAACTGGTGTGGTCATTTAATGTGTACCTGAGGAAGGTACTGGTGGCAGCGGGAACTTAGATGCTTGTCTGAGGCCAGGTTGCTGAGCTGTAGAGCTGTGGGGCCTAATAATAAAGGCGGGACAGGGGCAGCAGCAGCAAGGGGCTAAGTTATCACACCCGCCCCCCACCTTGGAAGGAGAGAGTATTGGAGATGGAAGCCAGAGAGCGAGGTTTACAGTGGGTATAGCCCATCACTGAACAAGAAGTTACTCCAAGATGGAAAGAAATTCTCATCATTAAGCCAGAGTGACAGGGCAATCAGCCAATGGTCTCTTATTTCACTTCATTTCTCTCCACTGAAAGGTGCTTCAAATGACTAGAGACAGTCAATTTAAAGTTTGCTGGAGAGATAGAGAGATAGAGAGAGAAGGAGACTTATCCCAGGAAACTGGTTTTCCAGTATTGGCACTTGAGAGTAAGCAAGGAAAGATAAGAAAACTGCTGCTTATGTGCTGAAGCTTAATTACTTCATAGGCCAGCATGATTCCAGCGCCACGCTTGGCTCCAGCTGCAATGGAGGCACCCAGGGTGCTGAGAGCCCTTCTTGCTTGGGAGATGAGCAGGGGTGTCAATGGGCTCCTGAGGTGCAAATGCCCAAGAGAGACTCATACGGAGTCATACAGGGACAAAAGGCCATCTAGGTGAATCTCTTCCCAACAGCAGGTTTGCCTGCAAGAACCGGTGAAGAGCCCTGTGGCTGTTTCCCATAGTGGCCAACCAGATGCCTATGGGGAGCCCATAAGTAGGACACGAGTGCAGCAGCCCCCGGCCACCTCATCAGGATCAGCCAGAATCGGCACCAGTCATCTCTCCCGTCTCTGTACCATTGTGGTGATCCGTGCAAGGTTGCAGAGTGGAGGCAGAAGCCGGTGGCAAGATGGGGCTTTTCCAGTTGTGCAGGAATCGCCTCCCCAAGGAAGTTCACTTAGCACCATTTCTGCTTTCTTTTCACAAAAGAAATACTTTTAAAAAATGACATGCCCAGACCTCTTAAGCGGATTAGGTTTTGTGTGTGATTTCTTTTTATTGCTGAAATTTTATTGCTGCTTTGTTCTGTTGTTTGGTGTATTTGACTCTAGTCGATTTGATTGTTTGGTTCACTGCAAGCTGCTCTCCCGTCAAAGAGTGGCTGAGAAATGCCCTAAATCAATCAAACAAATAAATAAATAAGAAGGGGCAGACCGGTGTTCCCAGTGACTGGTCTCTCCCCACCCCACCTCAGGCAGCTCCTTGTTTCCTCAGATGTGGTCTGGGTGATATTGGAAGTCAGCCAACGTGGATCTTTCCTGGGACTCTGGTCATCCTGCAGCTTCCTAGGCCTGCCACAGATGTTACCTCTGGACTGAATGTCTCATGCAGCTGCCCTGGGCACCAGACAGCTGCAATTACAGGTTCATCAGAGGAGAGCTTCTAGAACAACCACTGTTTGTAGAGAATTACACTGCCATGGGGCTATTTGTGTAATTTAGAGGTCCCATCAACACAGGGTGCTCACAATGATAGAATCATAGAATAGTACAGTTGGAAGGAGCCTATAAGGCCATCAAGCCCAACCCCCTGCTAGAATGAGAGACTGTGGAACCCTTGGTAGCACGCTGTGAGAAGTTTGCATGGCAATTTGAAGGTAAAGTCGCTCAGATTTGTCATGAATTGGACACCACGTTTAATGCAGTTCCATTAGTAGAGGCGTCCAGAGCACCGCCAGGGCCAGTTTTATTGTATGAGTTTCAGTTATTGAGGCCTGAGGATGTGGACAAGCTGCTTGGCCAAGTCCGGTCGGCCACCTGTGTGCTTGACCCTTGTCCTTCATGGCTCATTACATCAAATAAGACGGGGATCGTTGCCTGAGTCCAGGAGGTTGTAAATGCCTCCCTGAGAGAGAGGGAGTGGTGCCGGCCTCTTTAAAAGAGGCAGTAATCTGACCATTCCTGAAAAAATCTAACCTAGATCCGGAGAATGTTAACTGTTATAGGCTGGTGGCTAAAATCCCCTTCCTGGGCAAGGTGCTTGAGCGGGTGGTTGCAGGACAACTCCAGGCACTCTTGAATGAAATGGATTATCTAGGTTCATTACAATTGGGCTTCAGGCCTGGCTTTGGAGTGGACACTGCCTTGGTCACCCTGTGGAATGACCTTTGCCGGGAGAGGGACAGGGGGAGTGCGACCCTGTTGGTTCTCTTGGACCTCTCAGTGGCTTTCGATACCATCGATCATGGTATCCTTCTGGATAGATTGTCTGGGCTGAGAGTTGGAGGTATTGCGCTGCAGTGGTTCCGTTCCTACTTGGATGGCCAATTCCAGAAGGTGGTGCTGGGGGATTATTGCTCTGTGCCATGGCACCTAGGCCATGGAGTTCCACAGGGTTCTATTTTATCCCCTGTGCTGCTCAACATTTACATGAAACCGCTGGGAGAGGTTATCCGGAGATGTGGGCTGAGGTGTCATCAATATGCGGATGACACCCAGCTCTACCTCTCCTTTTCATCAAACCCAGGTGAGGCAGTGGCTGTTCTGAATCAGAGCCAGGCCTTTGATCCATCCAGCTCATAGTTGTTGACATTGACTGTCAGCCATGGCTCTGTGGGGCTCCAGTCGGGGGTTTTCCTAACCCTATGCAGAGATGCTGCCAGGGATTAGACCTGGGCCCTTCAGCAGGCCAAGCCGTTGCTGTGCCCCTGAGCTCTGGCTCCTCCCACTGACTTTAATGTTCTCCGGAGGAGGGTGCAGATTAGAGACAACCACAATGAGCACCGCTGGGCCCAAGCAGAGTAGGGTGAGTTCTCCAATGTGCCCCCCCTCCCCCATGGTCCTCTAGCCAAGGGCAACCTTGTGCTCAGTACCCGGTCAGCGGTTACCTAGAAGAGCACCAAAACACATCCCCCCACTTGAGAAAGTTTTTTCAATTGCCTATTCTTCCTCCAAGGCGTGGTGGACATGGCTCATCTCAGGACAACCCTGCGAGGGAGGGTAAGTGGAGAGACATTGACTTCACCAAGGGCACACCTTGAGGAGGGATTTGAACCTGGCTCTTCCTGCTCCTAGTTCAAGACTCTCCAGCCTTGCCCAACCTGGTGCCCTCGGGAAGTGTTGGACTGCAGCCCCCATCGTTCCCAGCAGCATAGGCATTGCAGTCCAGCAGATCTGGAGGGCACCAATAAGAGAAAGCTGCTGTAACCACTCCACTCTCAAAGTTGCTGGGATAGCTTGGGACCATGAGCCTCAAGGGCAGCTTTGTCCCAGGTGGGGCAGCCCCTGTGTTAAAACCTTCCACGGCAGCCCTTCTCTGCATTCCACCAGCATCTGGCGCATGTTTATTTGGGGACTTTTTCTGTGACCTCAGCGAGGCCCTGGAACTCCCTACCTCAGGCAGGGAGTCCTGCCTCGCCCCCTCTCCGATGGCCTCTGTGAAGCCCTGTGGCCTGCCCAACCCTTACTTTCAGCACAACTGGCACCCTTGGCCTGAAGTGACTTCATCCACTGCCCCTGCCTTTGTTTTCAGCCACAGTTACTTAGCACGGATATATTTGTTTTGAAAACAAAATGCATTCCATGTTGTACTGTGATCCATCTTGAATGTTTTATTGAAAAGGTGAGATGTAAATTGCATCTTGCCAGCTTCCTTGTGAGGACATATCCTAAAAGGCACAGTAATGAACAACAACAGAAGCAACATGGAATTAATACAAATTTGTGGAACGATATCCCAGACATTCTTCTCTGTTCCGCTCTTTAGGGAGAAGGCTGTCCTCTCACCAGCGAGATCCAAGGAAAGGAAGCCACGGGGGTGGCATCTCCTCTCCTCCCCTTCCTCTTCCAGGCCCTTCATGTCCTTATGGAGCCATTGCAGGCCTTGAGGGGTGGTGGCTGCAGTAGGAACGTACTTGCAGAGGTGCGGCGGTGGTGTGGAGCTGCTAAACCGACAGTTTGCATGAACATGCCCATTGTTCTGAGTGTCTATCGATCCCTTTGCATTCAAAAACACACTCAGAAACATGATTTTGCCTGCTAGCAATAACTGATTTCTGCCTCGGCCTTAGAGAATCAGGGATGGGAAAGGCCTGATGTTTAATTTCCCGCCCCTTGTGCGCTGACATTTTTTCACTTAAGAAGGGATTTCCCCAGGAATCACCTTCCCCATTGCCTGAAATGTTTTTTTAAAACAAACAAACAAACAAATCACTGTAGATAGCTAATCAATGTTTAGTATAACAGAGCCAAATGAAATACCATTTCAGGAGACAGAAATGTCGCATGAACCTAAAGAAATAAGCACAGACCCTGGCACGTCCCTTACTGAACATTTGGCTGGCATGATTTCTTTCCCATGAAGGCTCTTAATCGCGTCTGTTTGCATTAAGATCCACCCATAAACCACTTTTATGTGGAGTTCAATACTGTTGTTTATGATGGCTTTAACAATGGATGCCACATCTGCAGCTTCCTCATGATTGTTCAGAAGAGACCAATGTTAGGGATCATGTGGCTTTGTTACCCAGCTGCCCCTCTAAAAATGCTGAGAATGCTTTTGGAGCCCTCATATATATACATATATATATATATATATATATATATATATATATATATAAACCAGCTACAAGATGAACCATTTCAACACAAAGAGCAAAATAATGGACCTCGCTGGGCTTTAGTAGAGGATAAACGCAGTCTGTTAAGCATGTCAAAATCTTTGCCCAGTGATGGATGGGGCGTCCTAAATGGAGAGCTGTCTAGGAAGTAATGAAAATGGATAGCCAAGGGTCTCTCACTAATTGGGAAAGATGGTCTGGTGACGGCCAAGGTTAGTCACTATATTGCAAGCTGAATGACGAAAAAAATAGGGCAAGCATTATGGATTCTCAAGAGGAAGATTTAGAACACTGAAGCCAGCTATGGAAGCACAGGGGCAATGTATTTTCAGAATTCTGGGTCAGGGGTCTCCCCTTAACAAGCATGTGTAGATTGAAAGGAAGGAATTCTTTCCTTGGAATTCTTTTTGGGAAAGAATTTTAGGGTAGTATACAAAAAGAATTTCAGGATAGTGCACATAAAAATCAAATATACAGTACAAACCAATGGCATGTTGGATTCCCATTTGGGTCTGAAAGGCAGCTCAGAAATAATTTTAAAAATAAAGTTTTGGATGTTGTTGGCCAATATCGAAATGCTTGCTCAGGTATAGAGTTGGCTGGTTGGTCTCAGGCACATTGCTAGCTCTGGGGCACAATTTTGTCCATGCAAAGTATGAATAATACAGATTCTGAGGGTGTGTGTGTGAATTTGGGTTGGGTTTAGATGCTGGAAACACCGGTTCAAAGTGTTGTTGATACATTGCAAGCATCCATATATGTCGGATTTCTTAGAGCGTCATCACACTGGAGGTTTAATGCACACCTGCCACAACTTTGATCCACTTTTTCAGAGCTGGACTCGCTCAAGGTGAGAGAACAGCACGACAGGGACTACATCATGCTAGTCCAGTGCTGAAAAAGTGTATCAAAGTCGTAGCAGATGTGCATTGAACCTCCCGTGTGATGTTGCTCTTATGCAGAGGTCTTTTGCAGGGCTTGTTCTCAAAAGTATTGTATTGTGACACATAGTGGTGCCTGGCCTTCTGGTAAACAAAGACGTACCTTTGAAAGGAACGCAGGGGATCAAACATAAATCTGCCAATATTGTAATACTCTTGTATAGGCTGACCATATGAAAAGGAGGACAGGGCTCCTGTAACTTTAACAGTTGCATAGAAAAGGGAGTTTCAGCCAGTGTCATTTGTATGCAATTAGTTCCTGGTGAAATTCCCTCTTCATCACAACTGTTAAAGTTGCAGGGGCCCTGCCTTCTTTTGTATATGGCCACTCTAGTATAGTGCCTGCACCTTTAACTGTTGTGATGAAGAGGGAATTTCACCAGGAACTAATTGCATACAAATGACACCGGCTGAAATTTTCTTTTCTCTACAACTGTTAAAGTTACATGAGCCCTGTCCTCCTTTTCATAGGGTCAGCCTACTCTTGTACGAATCTATGGTGTAGCCAAACATGGAATACTGTGTGTACAGTTCGGGTCTCTGCACCTCAAAAACGATGTTGTAGAGCTGGAAAAGATGCTGAAAGAGGAAACCAAAATGATCACGGGCCTGGAGCCACTCCCCTATGAAGGAACGGTTCCAATGTCTGAGGCTGTTTAGCTTGCGGGGGGGGGGGGGGGGAAGGCAAGAAAGAAGAACATGCTAGCGGTGTACCCAATTATGCATGGCATGAAGGAAGTGGATAGGAAGACATTTTAATTCCTTTGCCATAATACTAGAACCCCGGGGGCATCCTATGAAGTGCAATGGTGGGAGATTCAGGATAGGTAAAAGGAAGCAGTACTTCACACAGAACATAGTTGGAATTCCAACCACAAAATGTAGTGTTGGCTGCCAATTTGGATGGCTTTAAAAGGGTATTAGACAAATTCATAGAGAATAAGTCATGACTGCTATATGCAACCTCTTTTATGTGCAACCTGTTTGTTTTAGCATGTGTTTTCCAAGTGGCCCTAGGAAATATTTTTGCATTAAAGGGTGGAGAATAGTCAGTCAGTCAGTCAGTCAGTCAGTCAGTCTCTTTGTTCAGAGACAGCATGGGACAGAATACAAGTTGCTAGGGAACAGGAGGGGAAGGATTATCTTGGGGACTTGTCGTGTTGTGGGCTTTCCATGGGCATCTGGTTGATCACTGTAAGAAACAGGATGCGGGAGAAAGGTGAATCATTTCCATTCCACCTGACTAGCTAATTTGTCATACTTGGTCCAGGTATACATGTGGCTCACCTGGTCAGTAGAGAAACTGTGGCTACATGGACAGAACCTACTTAGGAAAAGATTTTTTTAAAAAAATCCTAGCTGAGTGTTCTTGTCTTGAAGAATAAATTTAGGGGTGCTGGTCCCTGAAGCCTCTCTCAAGCCAGATAACACAAAGGAGTACCATAAAGTATATATTTATTGCTCAAACAATCTTAGAGAAGAAACAAAACTTTACAAGGACAAAGAACAAGACCCATCACCGTAGACAATGCAGTTGAGGTAATTAGAAGCAGAATGAAAATAGTGGCTAGCATATTCTTATTAAAATCAGTGTTACGGTTCTTATTCCTGTCAACCAATAAAACAGTTCACACAAAGCTCTGATATTTGCCTAACTGGCAGTCATGGTTGGCAGAGCTTAGATCCCCTGCCTGGCAGCCTTCTCATTCTCCCAGGATCTTTCTGTTCAACCATGTTCAAATCTCAGTATTCTAACTCCAGCTCAGTCCCCTTATCTTGAACAAACATCTATTGCAGGTTGACTCAAGCAGAAGCTTCAGAGCCCGTCAGAGCTCCTGCACCTGACCCCAGGAGGGCCTCTCCTGGCACAGCCAGGCTTACGGCTGACTTTGGGAGCACCCTTGGGAAGGCCCATCTCCTCCTGAGTTAAGGAGCTTCTGGCTTCCAAGAACTCACCCACTCACCGGTGGTCAGCTTCCTTGCCCCCGTCCCAAGAACCCATCTTGCGCTCAAAATTAGCTCAGGGCATAGACAGAATGAATTACTCTGCAGTTACAGTTAGCACACACAGAGGATAATGAAGAGCACTCCTATAAAATACAATAAATCTCGGTCAACCCTACATGCTACATGCTTACTTTGCCACATTTGGGTGGATCCAGCATGGCTCCACTGATGTTCCAATGTACATTATGTCAACTACTTTTCTACCTCTAGCCTCCTGGAATTTACTTTATTGTTTCTGGCCTGGAAACCAGACAGTAAGGGAGATGGAGAATGAGGAAAGGTGAGGTGTGCGGAACTAGAAGATGGTTGAAGGGAGAGGACCCTGCCATATCCATCTACATCTTTGGGACTAAGGAACCCTTTGTACAACAACTATGAAGGAACTGGAAGCATGACGGAGTTGTTACTTCCTGTTTCCTTAAAAGGATCTTGTGTGTGGGAGGGAAATGGAAAAAGGTTGCAACTTTTGACAACTGTCACATGACAACAGGAGGAATAACTTCACAAGCAACTTTTAAGAACTCCAGCTGTAAATCAGTAATAAATAGGTACACGTGTTCTTCCAGTATGCCCCAAGTCCAGGTAAGAAGGTGTGAAGGCTTCCCCTCTCAAATAGGCAGATCTTTGGGCCTCCTGAAGCCTGTCAGTTTCCATGTTATCTATAATGTTGATCTGCTGAAAGGTGTGATAGAAAGAAGCGCATTTGGAGACTGCAGAGGAAGTCGGCTGTGCAGCTGCAATTCAGACCAAGGAAGGAAGGAAGGAAGGAAGGGGGATGGGGCGTTCCCTCGCAGCATCTGTCTCTTTGCCCCAAGCGCTCTCCCTCCCCTCCCATCTCCAAGACGTTTTGATGTGACTCTTCAGGATCTTCTCTGACGTGCCTTTGCTTATGAGGAGAGGCAGCCGGATCTCTCTGCTGGGGTGCATCAAAGTGCTCCCCCAGCTCCTGCGTTGACAGGAAACCCCAGAACTGAAGGGAATCCATGAGCCCACACTCACCCCCACCCCACCCCACCCCCACCCAATAGCTCATTACTCAATTATGAGAGTAAGTGTGTTAACAGTGCTACAAAAGCCATCAATATTTTTGCAAGAAATGTTAACTGCATAGAAAGCCGCCAGTTGAGGATGCCCCCTCCAAATTACCGCTGCTTAACGATGCAAATGTTGGCTTTGATCTCATTAATGCCGATTACAAACAAAACAGAGCTTTTGCAAAGCTTTTAATTTTTCATTCCCAGTGAGATCAAACCCTGCCCTGCAACTGGCAATTAAACACTTTTCTTTGGGAACACCAGAAACTTTAACACTGCATTTGAAATGCGAGTGTTGGATACATGTTAATGAGGGCTACTGCTGAGCCTCTAATTTATCAAGTCATTCCGTGGACACGACCCCGAGCTGTTTCCGAGCCTCATCAAAGGAGTGACATCTCCCCCGGCCCACGTTCAGCCCCATCCCACGCTCATCATCGCTGATCATTTGATGACACATATTTGGGGAGGTAAGGAAGCCACGATGTCCCAGCTGCTACACTCCTTGCTCACTCTTTTCTGCCCGTTCTAATTATACACAAGGCGCTTTGTGAAGGAACGGATGTGTCAGCGATTTCGCCAGCACGTCGCATTTTTTAAAGAAATCCAAATTAATACTTGGAACATCCCTGGGATTAGAGCTCACAGATGTGCACAGTTCGCTTTGTCTTCTCTCTCTTCAAAAGGGGCACTTTAAGGTCAATGGGGAAGTCTGGGTAAAAGAACACCCGGTATGCTAGCATGGGCCAGAGCCGCCGGCCAAGATAACCCCTTGGCTGGAGAGGCCAGTGCAGTCTTTGCCTTTCTCAGCGTCTGAGCTGCATCTGAACCGGTTTTCACCATGAACCCCCAGAACCTTGTTTTCAGTGCTGTAGCTCAGTCCTCAAAATATAATAAGAAAGGCCACTGTACTTCAGGGCATGTGTAGGCTGACCATATGAAAAGGAGGACAGGGTTCATGTGTCTTTAACAGTTGTATAGAAAAGGGAATTTCAGCTGGTGTCATTTGTATGCAATTCGTTCCTGGTGAAATTCCCTCTTCATCACAACAGTTAAAGTTGCAGGGGCCCTGCCTTCTTTTGTATATGGTCACTCTAGTATAGTGCCTGCACCTTTAACTGTTGTGATGAAGAAGGAATTTCACTAGGAACTAATTGCATACAAATGACACTGGCTGAAATTCCCTGTCCTCCTTTTCATATGGTCAGCCTAGGCATGTGCAAGATGCCACCCTCAGGCCACTGAGTCATTCTCAATGGCCCCAAATGCTCACCTCCTCCAGCCCCGGAACAACATCCATGTGGGGATAATCTCCCCATGTGAGGGCACTCTTCCCTAAGGTGACCATATGGAAAGGAGGACAAGGGCTCCTGTATCTTTAACAGTTGTATCAAAAAGGCAATTTCGGCAGATGTCATTGTTATGCCTGCAGCACCTGGTGAAATTCCCTCTTCACCACACAGTTAAAGCTGCAGGAGCCCTGCCCTCTTTTGTATCTGGTCACTCTAGCTAGACTCCTGCCACTTTAACTGTTGTGATGCAGAGGGAATTTCACCAGGTGCTGCATGCATCCAAATAGCACCTCCTGAAATGGCCTTTTCTATGCAACTGTTAAAGATACAGGAGCCCAGTCCTTTCCACAGGGTCACCTTAATCTTGTTCAGAGGGTCATTTGCAGTTGAGGCACCATTTTGTTTTCTGCCAGACTCTGACATTGGCTCTGTTGTGTCAAAAATGAAGCCCTTTTCAGGCGTTCATTTGTGTAGCATCACCGTGTGTGTGTTAGTGCAGCAGAAGCCTCTCACTGACTGAGGTACATTCATTAGAACAGGGGTAGGAAGCCCCTCCAAGTGCACGGGGGATGCACACATAGGGTTTGGGTGGTGGTGGGAAGATCTTGCAGCCAAGATGCCCCCCACTCTGCCTGCATGTGTTCTGCATGAATGCAGGCCTGAAATGGAGCTTGAGTGCGTGCGGATGCAGGGATATGGCTGTTCCTGAAATGCATAATACTATAGTCCAGCATCCCATCAGAACTGTCAGAATAAGGAGAGGCCCCAGCTTGAAATGCCTGAACTAGAATTCATCAAGACATTTTGATTCTATCTGTTTGGGCATGAATAGAGACCCCGTTTAGCAGGGCTGGGATGACGGCATTATCGTCAATCGCTCTTATTGTGGATGGTCGCTGTGCCCCTTTTGCATACATTTCAGCTTTAATTGAATAATCACGGACTGTACATTTTGCATTTCATGACAATGCTCTCTCATCAATCTGCCAATTGAGGATAAAGCTTTAGGCATCTGACGAAATGGACTGCAGTCCACAAAAGCTTATGCCATTATAATAGACCAGAATCCCATCCGAGTGTTTTGAAGCGTTCTATTCACCCTTTGGTGTGCATCATATACACCCACACCCACCCACCCACACCCACACATACCCACACATGTCTCATGCATGGAATTTTACAGGGGGGTCAGATGACATTTTCTCCCATTTGTAACATCTGGTGTTTTCCCACCACCTCTTCCATCTTTCTACACTCAATCAATCAATCAGTCAAATATGCGCTATAATGATTTAGGTGACTCATTGGTTCTGCTCTTCAAAGGCACCTCCCACCCGCTTTCCTTAGATGTAAATGAGATTTTCACCTTCACTAAGAGTGCTATTGCAGACAGATGTCAGCATTCTCAAAGTTTTTTGCTCCATCAGAGGCCCTTTCTACACCAGAGGGCGGAGGACGGGCGATCCCGGAAGGAGCCACTTCCGGGATCGGTGCTCTCAATTTGCATCATGGGCGCAACGTCCCAGGCTGCTCCTGGGCTGTTGCGCCATCATGGGCGCCTTTAAAAATAAAATAAAAACATCCGCGAAGAGCGTTCCTGTGCTCCAATGAAGCATAAATGGGGAAAAAAAACGCAGAAAAATCTGGCCACCCACCCTCCCCTGATGGGCATGGAGCCACATGGTGCAGCTCTGTGCCCATTTTGCTGCCACGCTTACTCACGAGTAAGTGAAGCAGCACCCGGGATGGGCAGCCACATCTTCTGTGGTCCTGAGAACTCCCCGGGACCGTGGAAGATTCTGGATTTTCCAGGGTTCCCTTATCCTTGGAAAATCCCATGGCCAACCCCACCCCCCACCCCCAGGAGTCCCTATGCATCATTTGGACTCAAAGGGACCAGCCACGGGCCATCCCAAGTGAAACACCTGGTGTGGAAAGGGCCAGAGAGTGTGGTGTAGTACTTAGAGCTTCAGACTAAGACCAGAGAGACTCAGTGTCGTGACTCTTAGCTCTCCTCAGAGCTTCGGCTCACGAACTTAGGCAAAGTGACACACTCCAACAACTGTGAGACTTCTTTTATTGTAAATCACACGGAATTCAAAGCATAACGGTTTCATTTCTGCAAACACACACTTGAAGCTGAAGGAGGACCAGACAGCTTTCAGGTAGAACGGCTTAATGCGAACAGCACTCACTCAGGGGTAGACATTTAGAGTTAACCCTAGTCCCTAGAGGGCAGGAGCGGCCACACTGCACTAGAATCCTTTGGAACATAGGGACACTCACAGAAAGCCTCCAGACAGTAGGTAAGACTATCTAGAACTAAATCAGACTCAGCCTGTCGGGAACGCTGGGCAGATCACTGAACCAAGACATCAAAAAATGAACCTCTTCGACCTAGAGAGCCTTCCCAATTCACGTAGCTTTAGCACTGAAGAAGGTCCTCTCACAGGTCCCACACACAGAGAATTGTAGAACAGCAACAATCAGCCTCTGCCTCTCTGTGCCCGTAACTTTGGCTCCATGCAGAGAAACAGCAGGCTATAGAACACGAATCCAGAACAGTAATCTCAAGTCCAAATCTATGAAAAGCCACAGCACACTTTTCATAGCATAATTCTTTAGAAGTTCTAAGTCCAAATAGCAACAGAACATGTACAGAGTGCATCAAGCATTTCTAAATCAGATAGAGTCCCAAACACAAGTTTCTTGGCAAGCATAGCGAACAGCAAACAAAACAGCAGAGACACAAGAGCAGTAGACGAGATAATTCTTAGCGAAGGACTCCTCCTTTGCACGATGCTAATATAGGACGGAGGCCGGCTAATTCTAAAGTACTTTGACAGACAGGGCTTCAGGCCTGTAATCCAAACTCATGTGCCAACAGGGCAGCACAGTTCAACCTCCTCTTGATGATGACACAATGTGAGGGACAGTCTGCATGATAGCCCCCACCTTTCTTAAACAACTCTTTCGTTCTCACAGAACTCAAGGCTTCGGCCCACAGTAAAAGATAAGCAGAGAACAGACACAATTTCTTCTCATAACAAAATGCCAAACCTTCAGTTCACAATTCACTAAGCCCACTTAGTGAATTGTTCATGAAGCACGTGACACCCGACACTCAGGTTCACACTCAGTCATGAAGCTCACTCACTGACTTTGGGCTAGTCACTGCATCTTATCTGAACCTTCCTCACAGGGTTGTTGAAAGGATAAAACTGGGCAGGGATGAGGACCGTGTATGTTTTCATCCTTTTCCAGTTCTTTCTGTAGGAATAAATGGTAAATTCTCCCAGTGGAGGGAAGTAAATAGTGGGGTCCCACAGGGATCTGTATTGGGACCAATGCTTTTCAACCAGTTCATAAATGATCTGGAATTAGGAGCGAGCAGAGAAGTGGCCAAGTTTGTCAATGACACCAAATTATTTAAGGTGGTTGAAACAAAAGGAGATTGGGAGGCGCTCCAAAGAGATTTCTCCATGCTGGGAGAAAATGGGCATCCAAATGGCAGATGTGGTTCAATGTAAGCAAGTCTAAAGTAATGAACGTTGGGACGAAAAACCCTAAGTATAACCTGATGAGATCTGAACTGGAGGTGACCAAACAAGGAAGAGAACTTGAAGTTGTGGTGGACAGCTTGATGAAAATGTCAACACAGTGTGAGGCCGCTGTACAGAAGGAAAACATCATGCTAGGCAGTATAAGAAAAGGAATTGAGAATAAAACTGCCAGTATCATACTGCCTTTATATAAAACGATGGTGTGACCTCACTTACTGCGTACAGGTTTGGTCACTGGACCATCCATATATATATATATATATATATATATGTGTGTGTGTGTGTGTGTGTGTGTGTGTATATATATATAGTAGAGCTGGAAAAAGGGCAGAAAAGGGCAACTAAAATGATCAAGGGGCTGGAGCATCTCCCCTATGAGGAAAGGTTACAACAGCTATAATTGTTTAGCTTGAAATAAAGGAGGCTCCTGGTGTGGAGAATGTGGATAGGGAGACATTTCTCTCCCTCTCCCATAATACTAGAACCCAGAGTCATCCCATGAAGCTGATTGGTGGGAGATTCAGGGTAGATCAAAGGAAGTCCTTCTTCATACAGCACATAGTTAAACTATGGAATTCACTGCCACAAGATGTAGTGATGGACACCAATTTGGATGGCTTTAAAAAGGGGGTTAGACAAATTTCTGGAGGAGAGGGCTATCAATGGCTACTAGTTGTGATGGCTAAGTGCAATCTCCACTAAGCCTGTGTGCCACAGTTGCTGGGGACGTGGGTGGGAGGGTGCTGTTGCGCCATGCCCTGCTTGTGGGTCCCTGGTTGACAGCTGGTCAGCCGTCGTGTGAACAGAGTGCTGGAGCAGATGGACTCTTGGTCTGATCCAGCCTCAGGGCTCCTCTTGGGTTCTTATATAGGACATGATTCTTCCTTGAACATGCCTGCTCCCCCTATTAAAGCCCCCACCCCATTGCCACCCTAACGCCCTTTCCTCTTTGTCATTCCCACCTTGCTTTGATTGCAAACTCTCAGTTTCATTTTTGACGTCTGTGCAGCAGCACCTAGCACTTGGCTGACTGCTTTCGATTTATGTTAAGCAGGTGCCACATTTGTACCTCAAGTGGTCGGCACTGGCAATTCTGTCTTATCTTCAAAAAGGCCCAAAGCCTTTTGACAGCCTCCGAGGGTAACGTTTTGGGCAGCGCCGGTGAAGAGCTCAATCACAGCTCCTTGGTTGCCATGGCAACAGTCGGTAGGCTGGGCTCCCCCCCCGCACCCTTCCCCCCACCTGCTGCGCTTCTTCGCTTGAGCGTGTGTATGTGTGTGTGCGTGTGTGCGCGCAGGGCAAATATGTCCTTTGGCTGTGCACGTTCCCTGCAGGTAGACACGGCCACCGGTGGACTTCCAGGACCGCAGCTGTCTGGGATCAATTGTACAGAGTGAAAGCGGACAGAACCAGCAAGCCACAAGCTGCCGCCTTGATGCCTCGTGAAGTATTGACTTCCTGTTCCACACCCGCCCACCCGCCCTACACCAAGGGCTCTGGGGTGATTGTCCTGATGTAAATTAAGAAATAAGTCACAGCAACCCCCCTGAGGACTTGCCTTGCCTTCATGGATGGGCAACACGTTGTCCAAGCCTGACCACGTGCTCTGAAGAACCAGTGAGGCCGTGTGGGGCCAATGGTGGGGATGTTGGAATCTCAGCTTCAAATGCCTGCACACACAGCTGCTGCCAATAAGCCGGCCTAATCCAGAGTTGCTGTGAGGATCAATGGCTGCTCTGCGATATTGGAAGGGAGCACAAAACAAATGCAGCCACATGATATGGAAGACCAAGGCCTCCGGAGTCGTGTTGTACAAAATTCAGGCACGTGGCAGGAGGGCAAACAGTGCCTAGACTGCAGTTAGCCGGGCAGTTCTTGAGCTGCCTGGGGAGGTGCGTTAGGATTTGTCCTGAGCCAGTCCAGACGTGCCGGTCTTCCAGTTCTCCTAGAGGCCTCTAACAATGGAGGCCTTTCACGATTTCTCCATTCCCAGATCTGTCCCTCTTTGTGCATTCAGCTTCCCATTCATATATATGCACGCATGCGTGATGAGGAGTGACCACATCAGCAATCATTTAGTGGACCTGGATCCAGAAGGCCATTGAAGGAGCTTCTCTTCAGATGATGGGGTGCCTGTGCCTCGCTTTCGACGGCAGGCTCCCGGTCAGCCTAGCCAGTCTCTCTCCAAACGCAGGGGGTCTAGCAGAGAGGCATTTGATGAGGGTGAAGGAGCTGCAGCTGGAGGAAAAGAAGCACGCAAGGGGCTCTTTGGAATTCAACCCACCTGCTTGGCAATTCTTCCCTGTGGGAGTTGTGGGAGGTATTGTGCTCTAGAGGAGGAGCAGGCTGGATGGGTCAGATCCAGAGAACAGCTGGTCTAGCATCCCTTGGGCAACAGTGAGCAGCCAGATGTTCTGACGAGAAGCCAATAAGGAGGGCATGGAGGGTAACGGCCATCCGCTGACATCTCGGCTGCCTGCAGCTCTTCCTACCCCTTCTCTCTTGAGACAAGCGCCTGGGATCTGGACCATGTCATTATCGATGACCAGCAGCCAGCAGAGGGGGCTCTCCTCTCCACCCAATCCAGGGGGACTCACATTTCTGAATGCCCCTCTGTGTGAAAACATTTTCCTTGTGAGTAGCAAAGCAGAGACATGCGTCATGTCTACATAGGCCTTTTCCCCCTGGGGTCAACCCTGTGCATCCAAATGATGCACAGGGGATCCCGGGAGCAGGCAGGGACAACCCCTCCATTGTCCCGGGATCACCAAGACCTCGGTTATCCCGATTTTACCTGTGGTCCCGGGACGATCCCGAGGACCGTGGGTGGTGTGGGCACCCTCCCCGGCTTCTTCCCTCCTCCCCACGAGTAGCAGGTGTCAGCAAAAGGGAAGGAGCCAGGCTGGGAGGAGCGCAAGGGCATCAGGGGTGTGGGGAGCAGGGTCGGGCCTTTTTCTTTTTGTTTTTTTACTTACATTTTCGGAGGAGCACAATTGTGCTCCTGGCTCCCGTTCTTTGTTTTTACAAAATGGGCGCAACGTCCCTCTTCCCTTCCAGGACCTCACACTTCCATCTGGACGCCCAGGGAGGATCCCAGAAGCAGGTAAGTCTGCGATCCTCCCCCTCCCTCCCTCCCTCCCTCCCTCCCTCCCTCCCTCCCTCCCTCCACACTCTTAAATGTATAAAGGGCCTTAGATTCAAATATTTATTTTTCTTTTTACTTGCAGGAATGGTTTTAGACCTATGTTTTTATGTGGGAGAGCATTGAAACAGGGCACACCAATCCACCCCTGTAGTCTGAAATGGTGGAGTTCACTGTAGCTTCTTCTTGGGACTCTACTGGAAGGAGATACGAGTGGGATGCCTCCACTGTAGGGAAATAATTTGTGATGTTTACCGCCCTTTATTGCAGCCCCTTTTGGAGGAACCATCCATGCGGTATAAATGTGGACGTCTTGGGAAGGCCCTGCCCCAAACACCAGGCCTTCCATGGATGGCGTGAACAGACCCTCCGATGCATACGGACGCTGGGCACACCTGGCTTGCCTGTGCAATTGTTTTAGGGTTCCTGCTTGCACTTTCAGAGCCTGGGTTGGATCCAGGTTTACGCTGGAGCAAATGGTCTGATGGAAGGTTACTTCCTCCCTGCACCTTCCCATGGTGTCGCCTGCAGCCCCCAAGAAAGAGGGAGTCAGGAGACCCTGTTCAATGGAGTGACCTGTGCCTGGGGGTGGGGTGGGGGTATGGGGATCCCTAAAATTCAGATATTCTATGTGCTGATCCCTTCCTCTCATGGAAGGCAGTTCCCTGGAG
Source organism: Anniella stebbinsi (assembly GCA_029215795.1). Classification (NCBI taxonomy): domain Eukaryota; kingdom Metazoa; phylum Chordata; class Lepidosauria; order Squamata; family Anniellidae; genus Anniella; species Anniella stebbinsi. The sequence continues at coordinate 372,378,460 of JARDYH010000001.1, forward strand.
ATCAGGGTGCAACACTTCAGCTTCACGGGCCACATCTGGCCTGCCTAGACTTCCAGTACAGCCCCAGTGGCCACCTCTCCTCTCCTTGCCCCCGACCATTTCCCTTGACCACTGATCATTGGGTGCTTTCCTGGCTTTTGTGCAGCTTCCCCCATTATAAAAGGCTGAAATGCCTCCTCTGAGACCCAGGTACTGGCAGGAAGAGCTTTAAACTAAGAGAGGGTGGAGTTCTTGGTGTATGGCCCCGCCCCTTTTGCCTTCAGCACTGCCCACTCTGGAACGTGGCTCCCAAGAGCGTCTCTGAAATGAAATTCAGCCCTCAGGTTGAAAGAGGTCCAACCCCCGTGCCCTACGAGCCTCACCGTCTACTGAATGCATGAAATTGTGCTATTCCGCACCCCCCTCTCTCTCTCACCCCCCCCCCCCATTTGTCTATCTACTGTGAGGAAACCAGTAATTTAATCCTCGTCCTTGAGGGGGAAACAGAACATAAGAAGAGTCCTGCTGGGTCATTCCAAAGGCTTATCTAGTCCAGCATTCTGTTTGCTCCGTGGCCAACCAGAGGCCTTTGAGAAGCCCCAAAAACAGTGAGGAGCAATCACTGTTGGTGGCCATCACTGATGTTGGGGCAATGAAGAGAGGCTATTTGTCACATGCACACACACCACCCTTATCAATATAACGGGCAGCATGTGAACAAAGGGGGAACTTTCAATTCAAGGCACAGGGAGCCGTTAAAATCCTCAATACTAGCACTTTGTCTGCCCACTCTGGATAGACAGGCTGGCAGGAGTGCAAAATGTCAGTCCAAATCAGGTTTGAAAAGACATGTGGGGGGACAGCAGTGAGAACACTGGAATGGAATGGGGATGACGACAGCAGCGGCTTCTGGAGGTTCTGCAAAAAAGAAGTGAACACAGGATAGCAATTCCAGGGGAAAGAGCTTGTGTGAAAGCAGCCCAGAATGACGCTAACTCAACGTTAATCAAGACAAGTTTTATTTCGATAAAGAATATCACTTCTTCATGAGACCATCGTTGGGATGACTGGAAACCTTCCAGGGAAAAGAGCACAACCTTCCCAATATCCTGTCTTGAAAACAGAGAATGCAGGAGGTGGGGGTGTTGAAGGGGGGGATGGCCCAGGGAATGGCTCACCCCAAAGCAACTCCTTTTGGGGGCCAAATTTATTTCCCTTACTGTCCCTGAAAAGGGAGGGACAGTGTTAACGGGGAGGGGCCATTTTTGTAAAAGGTAGACCACAAGCTGAATAGGAGCCAACAGTGTGATGTGGCTGCGAAAAAAGCCAATGCCATTTTGGGCTGCATTAATAGAAGTATAGCTTCCAAATCGCGCGAGGTACTGGTTCCCCTCTATTTGGCACTGGTTAGGCCCCATCTTGAGCATTGCGTCTAGTTCTGGGCACCAGAAGGATGTAGACAATCTGGAGTGTGTTCAAAAGAGGGCAAAGAGGGTAATCAGGGGTCTGGAAACAAAGCCCTATGAGGAGAGATTGAAAGAAGTGGGCATGTTTAGCCTGGAGAAGAGACGATTGAGGGGAGACCGGATAGCACTCTTCAAATACTTGAAAGGTTGTCACACAGAGAAGTGCCAGGATCTCTTCTCGATCATCCCAGAGTGCAGGACATGGAATAATGCGCTCAAGTGACAGGAAGCCACATTCTGGCTGGACATCAGGAAAAACTTCCTGACTGTTAGAGCAATACAACAATGGAACCAATTACTTAGGATGGTAGTGGGCTCTCCCATATTAGAGGCATACAAGAGGCAGCTAGACAACCATCTGTCAGGGATGCTTTAGGGTAGATTCCTGCATTGAGCAGGGGGTTGGACTTGATGGCCTTTTAGGCCCCTTCCAACTCTACAATTCTATGAATCCCTTGTATTTTGCAATCTGAGTGGTGGAGGAGGTGGGAGAGCGTCAAGTTAACAAAGAACTCCACTTCAGATGGGAGCCTGGGAAAAGAACAGGATGTTATATTCTGGCTGTCTATTCACAGAGACTCTGGAGCTGTGAGATAGATAAGCACCAACAGAAATGTACCAAGGAAAAGAAACATCCTGCTGAGCTGTGGCTTTATTGACGTTTGGTGGAGGGGAGATGGAGTGGAGGCACTGCTCACTCGCTGCAAGCCCCGGTCTGAGCTGTGCAGCTGCCCTTTTGATAATGCGGATACAAATGCTGCAGCTACTAACAGTAGTAAAACCTCATCAATATTCATGGGGAACCCGGAGAGCAAGACTTTGGCACCTGCACACGGACATTGTCCGCTATCCTCTCCAACACTTTTTCCATTCAAATAAGTTCTTTCAAATGACAAGCAAAGATGCAAAACTGTCGAAGGATGCAAACCTGTGCATGTTTTGATAGAGAAAAAAGTCCTACAATTCCCAGCATCCCCAAGCCTGCCATGCCATGCCAAGGAGGGATGGACAAATCTGCCCGTTTCACGTTCTCCCACATTCAAATACTTTACATCTCAAGTTCTTCCTCTTCTCAATATGAACTTTGTGCATTTTGGTAACTTCTTAACAACAACTAACTGAAACAAAATTCTCAGCCCTTTGTGCCAACCGGGTTCAAAGGTACAGCTATTTCCAGGACCACAACGTACCTGCCTGCCACACAGATGTTAAAGGTGAGGAGCCCATCGGGGGGGGGGGGAAGACGCATCCGCCCTAAGTCAGCACTGCAAACATGGTTGAATCTGCAAGCATACAAAGGCAGACTTTGAAAAGCAAAGCACTCTATGCTCCGGGCCTGGGCTGACGGACCCACCTGCATCCGTTTCTTCCATCCCATTTCTTTTTTTAAAAAACAACAACCTCAAAATGAACTGAACTGAAATTCTCACACAACCGAAATTCCAGCCCTAAGTCAAAGCCTAGGCCTGCATTGGGATTTGAACCCAGAGAAAATGGCAGGGGATTCAACATTTTTACCATGCTCTCCTCCACCCTATGCATGCTTATTCGGCTAGATCAGCCCCCCTGAGTTCCATAGGGGGCAGCCTCCGAAGTGAATGCTCCTTGCATGGATTGGTTTAAAGGCCCATGCAGTGATATTTGAGCCCTAGCCTTTATGTATAGTGAAGACAGACCAAAACATGTAAATCAATGGGAAATGGTCAAAACACATTTACTTCTGGTCATCAAACTGATGATACAATACTTTCAAACTTTTTCTCCTGATGAGCAGTCGTTTGTCAATCTTCCATGTTCTCTGCCTGATAAAAGCACGTTTTAATTATAGCCCATCATGGCAGTGGGTATGAGGAAGCCAGCTGGAAATATTTAAGTATTATTAGCATCAATACTGAGAGCTGTGATTAAAATAATAATAAGACCTCCTCCCCACAAAACTCAGGGTCTGAGGAGCAGGAAGCCTCAAAGAATGCTAAATCAAATTCCCTGTGGAAAATGACTGAAATAATAATACTTTTTGGACGCACATTTTTGATGGGTTTTGAAGGAAGGTATGTGTTTTGCTGATATGACAATATCAATCAATCTAATTAGATCTTGTTTGCATAATTGCATGCAATTTGCATGAACAATATAGCTCTAGCTTGAGAAAGCCCTGGTGGGAAATGGATGCCAGAAACTTTAAGTTTTTCTTTCTCTTGCTAAAGGAAGGCAGGAGATTTTCAAGCCTGGCCAGCCATTTATCAACTGCACTGTCTTAAGTGGCAAGAGGTAAGTAGGTAGGACATCCCACCCTCCAAGTACAGCTTCCGGTGGTGGTGGTAGGTTTTTTGTTTTGTTTTTAAACTCTGTTTCATTTCTTATCTGATTGAATCCCAATCTTTGGCATGTGAACCAATGCCTTGATGTTTTTGGAACCCCATGACCTTGAATCAGTTCACCACCAAATATAAAGCCAGGCTTGTCTCAAGCAAGATGCTCATGTCGTGTACGAAGTAAAAACAAGGACATTGCCCTGGACTCTTTATAACTTGGCAGGAAAATGGTCACCTCAACCCAACCTTGCAGGCAGGAGAAGTACACCATGCATGGCCCGTACAAAAGGGAAGCGGATTTTCCCTTGCCATAAACTCTTAAAGGCATATAGGGCCCTTCCAGGAGAGTCACCTTATCAAAGAGTAGAGAGAGGGAGAGTCTCCTTACCAAGGAGCAGAACAAATTGCTAGGATATCAGTCCACTGACTAGCTGAGTATAGTAAAATTAAAGGTCACTGGCAGTAATAAATATCCCCTATTGGGCCACATAGTTGAACCTCCCTAACTTTTAGATCAGGAGTGGGCAGAAGGTAGATCTCCAGATGTTTGGGACTTCAACTCCCTGAAGCCATGTCAGAATGGCCAATGGTCAGGCATGCTGGGAGTTTGCCCAAAAGATTTCTGCCAACTCTAGACCGGCCTTTCCCAATCTGGTGCCTTCCAGATGTGTTGGACTGTAACATATCTGGAGGTCTTGTTGGCTGGGAATGGCGGGAGAGCACCAGGTTGGGAAGACTGTTCTAGACTGTTGTTAAGCATTCAGGTGTAACAACAAAAGGTAGAGAATTCTTTGCATGAAAGTAAGGGAGGAAGGAATGGGGGACTCAAACAGAAGTGGCCCCTGTACACCTCCATGGATGATCTGGCCTAGTTTACGTGGACAGATATGGATGGAATGGGCTGTAGGTATGTGTGTGTTCTGCCCAGCTGGGCAGTTTAAGGTCCATGAGCGTGCTTTGCCATTGTCTAATGGGCATAAATGCACAGAGATGGTTGGGTTGGCAGGGTTGGTGCCGAGGGGAGACCAGGCTGCCCCCAAACAGTCAGTTGTACTCAAAGTAAAAACAAAAAATCTGAGAAGCTCCTTAATAATGCGTGTACTTTGACGACTGACCTAGATTTTGATTAATGAGCTGAATAATCTATTCTTTGCTAGCTGGGAGCTACAGACTTTGGAGATATTTGTCCCTGCCTATTTAATCCCGAAAATAGGTTAGCCTTTGTGTGGCTGCACAGATCAAAATAATATCTTTCATCGGGCTGAGGAAATAATGGGGTTGTTTGTTGGAGGATGCCAGGCATTTGTGTACATGAATACATGCAAATATATTTTCAGAAGAGGGATTATCCATGCCAAATGAATTGGAAGAAAAGGGATACGTTATAAGAATGACGCCGTTTCCTGAGTTTGAGGGAAGGGGTGTGGTGGTGGGCTGGATATCCAGGTACAAGCAGCCAACTGCAATATGTTCCCCTGTTCTAAACAAGTCCTGATATCAAATCTAAATTTACTGGTTTTGGATAAATTTACATGAGCAAAGATCTGCATAGATGGGTTTTCCTGATCTGTGGGTGAGGATAGACGTGGAGATTTTATCTGCAATGAGAGTTCAAGTTCAGAACTTGCCTTGCACACAACTTGAGTTTCCAGGCTCCCTCCCCCCCCCCCCCCCCCAGTTCTGTGTGTCTCTGTCACAAGTTATGAGCGTTGTTGGGTTCTGGAGGGTTTCCTCCGTGTCCCCACTGGTTCTCCTGGAGCTGCCAGCATGTCTCCGTGAGTGCACCATCAATGCAGAGGGCAGCACCTCTCTCCAGGATGAAGAGATGTTGTCCCAGAGTGGACAAGGGGGAGGAAGAGATTGCAGAGATCATTCTGAACCGGCTCAGTCCCACCCTTTTGTGTAGATTGATTCTGATCATATGTGCCAAAACTGCACTGCATTCTACCCCCTCCCAACTCAAAAGTCTCCAATTTTTTTCGCCCTCATGCTGTTGCTTAAGAAATTCTGTATTATCTCGCTAGATGCCACTGTTTGCTCTGTCTTTCGCCCATAAGGGCTCAGGCTCAGCTCACACAAAAATACACATGCTCAGAAGGCCGGGGAGGGGAGGCTGCCTCTTGTATGCTCCCATTCAGGGAGGATATTTAAACAACAACCACACACACACACAGAACAGAACCAAACCAAACCAGGATCTACTCCCAAACGCAAGTAACCCAGGCTGCTTCACGACTGAGGCATTTGCTGTGCAATTGCCTTTCCCCAAACACAAGAGTTTTTTGAACAGGGAGTCCAGCTGTTGTTGTCTTCTATTTGTAACCCTCCCATGTTTCCCCACAGCTTCTTCCATCTGTTTGGGATGTCAAGGCAGAACAGTTGCACGAGGCCTTTTGATGGTGCTAAGAGACGTCAGCCTGGAAGCAGAAGTCTGAATCTGGAAAAGGGATCTGTGTAGAGGCATTGTGCATATGCGCCTTGGCTGATCAAGAATGCTGGGGATCAATCGGATGTGCATTGGACTGTGCGTCCTGGTGTGGATACCGTCTGTGCGCACGGCATGGCTTTCAGATGGGTGGGTAATTAAATACGCCTCCCCATCCCCATCTTGGAGCAACTGGCACCACATAAATGCCGATTAAAGGGCAACTTGAAATGGAGGAAGGGCGTTTGGATCTGAATCGCTCCTACTGCATGTTCCACAGCAATTTCAGCGGCTTGAGCCTGTGTTACCGAAAGGGCTGCCTTCTCCCAAATGAATAGGTTTGCTCAGTCATTTTTTCTGACAAGTCTCCCCCTTGTGTCTGGCCAGCGCCGACTCCAGGTTTTGGAAGGCCCTTGGCAAAAGAACCTCCATGACCCCCCCTCCCTCAGCGCATCTGTCTTCTCACCACCATGGTCACCAGCCACTCTTGCTCCTCCTCGGTTTTCTCCTCAGCTGCTGCTTGCTTGCTTGGCAGGCAGAAAGCCAGGGAGCAAGCAGCTGGTCGCATCTCCTCCTCCTCCTCCTCATCACCCCTCAGCCAGAGTGGGAGGCAGGTGAATAAGCAGGTTGCCAAGCTAAAGAGGAGGATCAACTCCAGGGGGCTCTTGCCAGTGGGCCTCCTGCTGGGATGGGGGCCCTTACAGGTGCCCACCCATGCTGACCCTTGGTGTCTGGCCAACATCTGGGTTGTGTTGGATTGGGAAGTGGAAGAGGGTCTTCTCAAGCGATGGAACTGCCCAAGTGATGGAACGGCTCTCCCTGGATGGCTCATCTTCTCCTTCCTGGGATGTCTTTCCTTTGCGGTGTAAAGACCTTGATTTTTCTGGCAGCCATTTGACCTGGCAAGTGGTTTCATTTTCTGAGCATTTTATTCTATCCACTGCTGTACTTTTTGCATTTATTATGGATTGTAAGGCACCTGAGCATTTTAATCAGAAAAAAAACAAGCACATAAAACTCCAGTTCTGTTATTAAATGTGTATTCCCTCACCTGTTTTCTACTATCTATAAATTCTGTGCAATCCAAACGGACCTGGCACAGCAAACCTACCTTCCCATTTTGTTGCTGTATTCCTATTGGGAGGTTTAGAGAACGCAGTTCTTGGCTGGGACACCTGAAAGAAAAAGGATTATTTAGTTATTGTTATATATTTTAATGGCTCATGTTTTTCTTCAGTTTTTGAAATGCATAGAGGTAATTAAAGAAGAATTTATTAAAGATAAGATTGTGGGGTTTTTTTTGCCAGCATCAGAGCTTGTATCTCTTTCCATATCTGAAACATCACTGTTTTAATGCAAAGCTTTGTTGGGTCTGCAGGGCCATGCGGCAACTTGCAATTCCTCTCCAGCCTAGCTGACTGTAAAGTAACGAACACCATCTCTGCTCCAGGGGTACATCTTGATGAGAGTAAAGCCCCAGGGTGGATCCGCAGTGGCAGCAGGACATTTATATGACACAGCAGCCATTGCGGAGCCATCCCAAGGCTTTCCCCTGAAGCTCCAGTTTTAAAAAGTTGGCTACTTACCCCGACTTTTTCCACTTGTGTTGAGCTGATGGTGGCATCTGCCGTCTGTTACCTTGCTCCAGAGCTGCATCGCGGGAGTGCCCCAGCTGATGCTGACTCCTGATTGGTCGCATTGGCTGGACAGGGACAGGAGATGGGCATGAAAAGAAAAAAGGTTAAAAAGAATGAATGAACTGTAGTGATGCGCTGGGTCTCCTGGGACACGGGGAAGGGGCACCCAGCGAGCTGAATGGCCCTAGACTTAAGAGAGCTGCTGCTACAGTTTCTCTAAGGAATCTTTCTGCTTCTGTATTAGGAGATGTTTTGAGAAATGTGTTCCCTCTTGCTTCCCATTTCTGCTTTCACTCTTTCATAGTCACCTCCCTGCTGCTGCCCCCACGTCTCTCTGCCACTCATTCTCCTTGCCTTGTGGAGGTTTCCCGAGGACACCGCCAGCCTTGCAAGTGCCCTGCCAACTCTCCAGCCCTCTCTGTAGGAAGATTTTCCCCATGGCTTTAGTGCTGGTGAAAGTTTAAAAGTTTAAAAAACAAAACACAGCTGTTTCCTGACTCCTAGCTGAGCAGAGCAGAGAAGAGGAAGCTGCCCCAGCTGAACTAGAAGGAATATCAGGAAGAGAGCTCCCAGAGAGAGAACAATCAGAGCAAGTGAACAGGGAGAGCAAACAGGAGTTTGTCAGGGGGAGTTCAGCCAGGTATGCTGTCTCCCTGGAGCACAGATTAGAGATGTGGCTGAAGGGTTGCCAAAGCTCATCAAGCCCACTGACACATATCCTTTCCTTCTCATCCATGTGGGAACAAATGATACTGCCAAGCGGAGCTACGAAGAAATCACATCAGACTTTGAAGCTCTGGGAAAGAAACTCAAGAACTTTGAGGCCAAGATAGTTTTCTCATCCATCCTCCCAGTTCTTGGAAGAAGATTAGAAAGGGAAAGAAAAATACTTCAGGTGAACGACGGGCTACGAAGGTGGTGCCGACGTGAGGGATTCAGATTCTGGGACCATGGGCTATGCTACTTGGAAGATGGACTGTTGGCAAGGGATGGGTTGCATCTCACATGGACTGGGAAGAATGTGTTTGACCACAGCATGAAGAACCTCATCAAGAGGGCTTTAAACTGAATCCTATGGGGGCGGGAGACGTTAAATTTGAGGCAACAATGGATGAAGGCTTATGCACCATAACAGAGAGAACAGCTCCAATACTGCCACAAAACAGTGTTCCAGCAGTGTAGGGAAGTAGCCAGACTGCAAAACACATAAGCTCCGGCATCTATATATTAATGCCCAGAGTATGGGAAACAAACAGAATGAACTTGAACTCGTAATACATGAAGGCAAATACGACTTGATAGGTATAACTGAAACTTGGTGGGATGACTCCCATGACTGGAATATAGCAATTGAAGGATATAACTTGTTTAAAAAAACCAGAAGAAATAGAAAGGAAGGCGGAATCACACTATATGTTAAGAATACTTTTCCCTGCATAGAAATACAAGAGGATGAGCCTGGGAGCCCCATTGAGATCATCTGGATCAAAATAAATAGGGAAAAGAATAAAAGGAGCATGATAGCCGGAGTCTGCTACTGAACATCCAATCCAGGAGAAGTGGATGAAACTTTTGAAAAGCAAATTGCCAGTGTTTCAAGGACATCCAATGTAGTAGTAATGGGGGATTTCAATTGCCCCGATATCTGTTGGGAGACAAATTCTGCCAAAAGTGCCCCCTCCAAGAAATTCCTGACATGTGTGGCTGATAACTTTCTCCTACAGAAAGTAGAGGAAGGAACTAGAGGAATGGCTATCCTTGACTTGATACTGACCAATAGGGATGACTTAGTAGATAAAGTGGCAGTCATGGGAACTCTGGGGGAAAGTGACCACATCATACTTGAGTTCTTAATTTTAAAGGAAGCAAAAGCGGAGTGTAGCCATATGCGTACTCTGGATTTCAGGAAAGCCGATTTTAAGGAACTCAGAACTATGATAATATCCCATGGCAATTGGCCCTAATGAGAAAAGGAGTCCAAGATAGGTGGGAGTTTTTAAAAAAGGAAATTTTAAAGGCCCAATTACAAACAATTCCAACAAGGAAAAAAGATAGAAGACAACAGAAGAAATAAATGTGGCTCTACAAAAAGCTTAGAGATAACCTGAAAATAAAAAAGGATACATATAGGAAGTCGAAGGAAGGCCAGGCTACAAAAGAAGAGTACAAACAAGTAGCACAGAAGTGCCGGAATGGTATCAGGAGGGCTAAAGCTGAGAAGGAGCTGAGGATAGCATGGGATGTTAAAAGCAATAAAAAGGCTTTCTTCAGATACATGAATAGTAACAGACAGAGGAAAAAAATGGTGGGTCAACTGCTTCATGAGGATGGCAAATTGATAACAGATGACAAAGAAAAGGCCAAAGTGCTCAATTCCTACTTTGGCTCAGTCTTCTCCCAAAAGCAGGTCTATGACTCCCCTGGAAAAAGAGAAGTACAAGTTGAAAGGCAGGATTGCAGTTTGAGATTGATAAACAAATGGTCAAGGAACATCTAATTTCTTTGGATGAGTTCAAATCTCCAGGGCCCGACGAACTGCATCCTAGAGTAATAAAGGAGCTGGCAGAAGAACTCTCAGAACCACTGTCTATTATCCTTGAGAAATCATGGATGACGGGTGAAGTGCCGGATGACTGGAGGAGGGCTAATGTTGTCCCTATCCTCAAAAAGGGCAAAAAGGAGGAACCTGGGAATTACAGACTAGTCAGTCTGACATTCATCCCAGGGAAAATTTTGGAACAGATTATAAAGAAGTCAATCTGCAAACACCTTGAAAACAGTGCAGTGATTACTAGAAGCCAGCATGGATTTGTCAAGAACAAATCCTGTCAGACGAATCTGATCTCATTTTTTGATAGGGTAACCTCCCTTGTGGACTGTGGGAAAGCTGTGGACACAGTATATCTTGACTTCAGAAAAGCTTTTGACAAAGTGCTCCATGACATTCTGATTTATAAACTCATGAAAAGTGGGCTAGATGGAACAACTATTAGGTGGATCCACAGTTGGCTACAGAATCGGACTCAGAGTGCTTATCAATAGTACCTTCTCAAACTGGGGGGAGGTAATGAGTGGGGTAGTGCAGGGCCCAGTCCTGGGACCCATGCTCTTCAACATTTTTCTTAAGGGGGGGGCAGGACATCCGGTATGGAGTAAACAGATCGGGATCGTCTCTCCTCCCGCATGAGAAAAACTAAAAAGAACAATATCCCATTTATAAGAACTTCAAACTGTAAGTGGAAAGCAGTGCTTGTTATGGGAATCTTTACAGAGTAAGGGGAAGAAAACTGCAACGTTGTAGATAAACTGGCAGTGTTATAAAATCTTAACGAACCTGGGAGAGCAGCCAAGCTGGGACTGAAATGGCAGAGTGTACTTATCTTTGTTGATACAACTTCAAATTAAAGCAAAGAATAATTTGTACTTACGGAGAATACTGGACATTATTAACTAATTAGCAAGGATCTAGACAAGAGGTAGCAGAAAGACCGAACGTCGCAACCTTTGGCTGGATGCCAGATGAGCAGTGAAAGGGGGAGAAGTAAGAAAATTTTGCCACTGAGGTGGACTAGATCCAAAGCGCGCCCCTCCAATAAGAGTTGGTCTCGTCTGACTAGAAAGAATTCAGAAAATTTAGAGGCAGTCATGACGAATGGGAAAACCGGTCCGCCGGCAACCGGAAGTGGGAATCATAAAAATGGAGCTAAGCCAGGAACAGTTCCCAAAACAATGAAACCACAAACGGAGCCGATGTCCTCTGAAGCCTTGCTGGCTGGCATTCAAGACATGCTAGATAAGCAGAAGAATGAGCTCATGCAGGAGGTTAAGAAGATCCAGATTTCCCAATCGGAGCTACAAAGCGGTTTGTATATTTGGAGCAGCAAACAGATCAGAACAAAGATAAGATAAAAAAAGCAAGAAATAATTTTACAAGAAATGGACTTATGTTTAATTTCTATGGAAGATAGAGACAGGAGAATGAATATTAGCATCAGATTCTTCCAGGAACAGCAGGGGGAAAACTCAAAGATTCTGAAAGACAAGCTAATGGAATGGATTAAGGAGATGGATCCTCAAATGATATGGGCTGAAGAAGATATTGAAAGGATCCACAGAGTTGGACCTAAAAGGAGTGGAATGGTCCCGAGGGACATAATAGTAAGATTTGCCAGTTTTTACAAAAAAGAAAAATTGATGCAAGCCATTAGACGTGCTGGGCAATTGATGTTCCAATCTTCACAGATACAGATCTACAATGATCTATGTTTTCAAACAATTCAATGGAGGAAAAGTGTGAAGCTGTGTACAACTACCCTGCGGAAGAACTCAATTGTTTATAGCTGGGGATATCCAGTATTCCTGAGATTTATGTACAAGGGGAAGCAACACAGAATAACATCATGTGAGCAAGGAATGGAACTTCTGTGGAGCCTGGGCCTGATGGAGAAAGAACAAGAAAGAGAAGAAGAAGAGGGAGCGGGAGGAAGCAGTTTGTGACTGAGAAATGGATTAAAGAGGGATAGTAAGAAGAGCAAAGGGAGGGGGAATTCTGCTTTGGTTCCATGTGGAATGTTTGCCGCCCCCCCCCCCTCCTGAAGGGTCCTAAGAAGAGGAGGATGGGAGCCACTGCCCGGGGGAACCCGGGGTTGAAGGGGGGAAAATGGGGGTTATATGTGGGGGGAGGGGGGAGGGAAGGTGGGGGTAATTGTGACACATTAGGAGACCTACAGAAAAAATTAAGGATGGAGATATGGAAAATAAAGTAAGATTGATAACTTTAAATGTTAATGGGCTGGGTAGTGTTATTAAAGGATTGAAGGGTTGTTGAATAAAAGGAAAGCTGATATAATATTTTTACAAGAAACACATCAAAAAGAAGACGGCAGAAATGAACTTAAAATTAGGAATTTGGGTGTATATGAGAAAGCATATGGGACTTCTAAAGCAAGAGGAGTTGTGATAATAATCTCTAAAAATGTGCACTTAATGTGGTTAAAGTGGTAAAGGACGTGTGGGGAAGATTTATTATTTTACACTGTTTCTTGGGGGATGAAAAATATGTATTGGTTAATGTATATGCTCCAAATGAAAAGCAAATTCATTTTTATGATAAAGTGTTTAGTAATATGGGGAATGGAGAGAAAGCATATATTGTAATGGCTGGAGACTTTAATATGGTGATGGACAAAATGAAAGATAAATATACTATAAAAGGTATTGGGAAAATGGATTTAGCAAAAGTAATGGAACAAAGAGAATTAAATGATGTTTGGAGAATAGTAAAAGGGGAAGAAAAGAAATATACTTTTTATTCATCAAAATATAAGAGCTTCTCCAGGATTGATTATATATTTGTTTCCAAGAATATGCTTTCTAAGATTATGGATTGTGAAATAGGTGTAATTAAGGTTTCAGATCATGCATTAATTAGCATGGATATTAAAATAAAGAAAGATTACAAGGAAGCAAAAAGCAAAAAGGTGGAGATTAGATACTAAAATTTTAAGTTATAAAAACATTGTGGAAAAAATGAATAAGGAAATACAGACTATATGGGAAATAAATGAAACAGGGGTAAACTTGCAGGGGATAGTTTGTGACACGATGAACGCAGTAGTAAGAGGGATATGTATTAGAGAATCGTGTAAATTAAAAAAACAACAAGATGCACATAGTAAAAAGATCGAAGAGTAGATTAAAGAATTAGAGGAACAATTTAAAACAAATAAGGATATGCATATATATGCTCAACTCCAAGCAAAAAAGAAAGAACTTGAGGAAAAGGATATAGAGAGAGTTCAAAAAGAATTAATATATTTGAAAAGGAATTTTTTTGAATATAGCAACAGAAATTCTAAAATTCTGGCAAGGTCCACGCAATCAAAGAAGGAAAAAAATATAATAGGGACAATTAAATACAAAATGAGGAAAAGCTGTAATTTCATGAAGGATAAATTAAATTTATTTGCAGATTTTTATCAGAAATTGTATACATCAGAAGTGGGCCCACAAACAAGAATACAGGAGTATATTGAGAAATATTGAAAGATAAGATTACAAGGCAAGGATAGGGATTATATGGAAGCATTAGTGACGGAAAAAGAAATAGAGGGAATTATTGACAAATTGAAAGGAGGGAAATCTCCAGGAGTAGATGGGCTGGGGCCGGAATATTATAAGATATTTAAAGAGCTTTTACTACCAAAAATGGAAAAATTGTATAATAATATAATAAAGGGAGAGAAGACCCCGCCATCATGGGAACATTCGTTGATAATATTAATCCTGAAACCAGATAAGGATTTGACGGACCCAGCATCATATAGACCTATTTCTTTAATTAATCCAGATTCTAAAATATTTACAGCAATCATGGCAACAAGATTGAATACTTTTATAAATAAGTATATAAAAAAGGATCAATGTGGATTTATTCCAGAGAGGCAAATGCCCAATTTAATAGGGAGGGTATTGAATATAATAAATATTATTAAAAGAAGGAATTTAAAAGCAGGGTTGATAGCTTTAGATATTTCTAAAACCTTTGATTGCGTGAAATGGCCGGCGCTAAAAACTATTATAAAGATATTTGGTTTTGGAGAAAGGTTCATGGGAGTGATTAATCAGCTTTATGCAAACAATAAGGCGGAGGTAATGGTAAATTACGGTTTAACACAACAAATTACCTTAGCCCAAGGAACAAGACAAGGGTGTCCTCTCTCCCCAATATTATTTGCAATTGTTATAGAAATATTAGCAAATGTTATTAGGGAAGATGAGAGATTGAAGGGAATAGGAGGGGAAGATAAAATAAAAATTAATATGTTTGCGGATGATACTTTATTGACACTAGAAAATCCGAGGAGAAGCATAGAAGAAATAAAACAACATTTGAGAGAATTTGGAGAGAATACAGGGTTACAGGTAAATTGGGGGAAATCGGAAATGATGTTATTTAATTATAACAAAGAAGAAAGGGATGAGTGTAGTTTTAAACTTGATCTGAAGGTTAAAAATATAGTGCGCTATTTAGGAGTTTATATTACGAAAGATTTAGAAAAGTTAGAGGAAATAAATTTTAGTAGTTTAAAAAAACAGATAATGAAGAAGTTAGAGGCTTATAGGAAATTAAAGCATTCATGGTTTGGTAGAATAGCGGTTATTAAAATGAAAATATTACCAAAGATTAATTTTTTGTTTAGAATGTTACCAATTAAAATAACAGAAGTAGAATTAAGTAGTTGGCAAAGTATGATAAATAATTATTGTAACGGAGATAGAAAAGCAAGAATTAATAAAACAAAATGGTATAAGATTCAAAGGAAAGGAGGGTTGGGACTCCCGAATATAAAGATGTATTATATAGTTAAGCAATTAAGATACATTATAAATAGTATAGTAGGGAAAGAGGATTTAGAATGGTTAGAGACGCAGACAGGAGAAATAGAGTTAGAGTTACAAAATATTTTTTAAAGTAAAATACAAAAGAATCAACTGAAGGATATGGAAAATCCCATCCTAAGGAATATCATAGAAATTTGGGGAAGGTATAAAAAGAAATTAATACCAGGAATTTCTCCTTTAAACCCAGTTGTTTTATTGGAGAACTTCCCAGGTAATTTGAGAAGAGAATTGGAAGGGCCATTGAGGGGAAAAAAATAATTAAGGTGAAAGATTGGCTGAAGAGACTGGTTAACAAAAAGCAAATAGAAGAAGTTCTAAGAGGGCAACAAAAATATGGTTTAAGTGCCTACAATTGGAATAATGGACACAGAAATGGAAAAAGAAAAATAAGGATTGTAGAAAGGAAACAAGATTTGAAAAGCTAATTGAGTCAAGAGAGAAGGAGGGGGAAAATAAAAGTAAAAAAGGTATAATAAGTGAAATATACAATATATTGTTAGAGGAGGGAGAGCCACAAGAAATTTTGAAAACAATCTGGGAAGAAGATTTAAAAATTCAAATTACTGAGGATAGATGGGGGAAGATATGGGAACTAAGAACTTTAAAGTTGTTATCAATAAGGATAAAAGAAAATCATTATAAAATAATTTGGAGATGGTATCTCACTCCTGTAAGATTACATCAGATAGATAAGAAAATGTCAAAGCTATGCTGGAGGGGTTGTCAGGAAGTGGGGACATATTTCCATATGTGGTGGACATGTGAGTATGTAAAAATTTTTTGGAAAAGAGTTTTTAAAGAAATAAGTGAAATATTGGGTAAGAAAGTGGAAGCAAGTCCAAATATAGCTTTATTGGGGATGTTTGATAAAGAATATGGGAATAATAATATAAGAGAATTGATAAACAACCTCCTGACACTGGCTAGATTAATGATAGCTAAAAATTGGAAAATACAAGGGAATTATAGTATAGAAGAATGGTACAAAGGAGTGTGGGATAGTGCAATTAATGATAGATTAACATGTAAAATTAAAGTTAGGATGGGATTATCCAAAAAGAATGACTTTGAAAGTATTTAGGGAACATTTATAGAATATGTTTTAGTAAAGGGGAGAGGATGTACACCTTCAAAAGAATCACTGCAATTTTGGAAAAATGTATAATATAACAGAGCATGGACGGTCTCAAGGGTAGGGGAGCACAGGGGGGATGTGGAGGGTTTGTTTATGTATTATGTTTATTTTATGTATTATATGTTGAAAACTAAATAATTTTTTTTTAAAAAAAACATTTTTATTAATGATTTGGATGAGGAGGTGCAGGGAATACTTATCAAATTTGCAGACAACACAAAATTGGGTGGGATCGCTAATACCCTGGAAGATAGAAACAAACTCCAAAGTGATCTTGATAAACTGGAGTGCCGGGCTGAAAACAACAGAATGAAATTTAACAGGGATAAATGCCAAGTTCTACACCTAGGAAAAAGGAACCAAATGCACAGTTACAAGATGGGGGATACTTGGCTCAGCAATAGAACAAGCGAGAAGGATCTTGGAATTGTTGTAGATCACAAGCTGAATAGCAGCCAACAGTGTGATGTGGCTGCAAAAAAAGCAAATGCCATTTTGGGCTGCATTAATAGAAGTACAGCTTCCAAATTGCGCGAGGTACTGGTTCCCCTCTATTCGGCACTGGTTAGGCCCCATCTTGAATATTGCATCCAGTTCTGGGCACCACACTTCAAGAAGGATGCAGACAATCTGGATCATGTTCAGAGGAGGGCAATGAGGATGATCAGGGGTCTGGAAACAAAGCCCTATGAGGAGAGATTGAAAGAACTGGGCATGTTTAGCCTGGAGAAGAGAAGACTTAGGGGAGACATGATAGTACTCTTCAAATACTTGAAAGGTTGTCACACAGAGGAGGGCCAGGATCTCTTCTTGATCAACCCAGAGTGTAGGACACGGAAGAATGGGCTCAAGTGACAAGAAGCCAGATTCCGGCTGGACATCAGGAAAAACTTCCTGACTGTTAGAGAAGTACGACAATGGAACCCATGATCTAGGGAGGTGGTGGGCTCTCCCACATTAGAGTCATTCAAGAGGCAGTTGGACAACTATCTATCAGGGATGCTTTAAGGTGGATTCCTGCATTAAGCAGGGGGTTGGACTCGATGGCCTTATAGGCCCTTCCAGCTCTACTATTCTGTGATTCTGTGATTCTAAAGCGAGGCACGGGGTGCAGGGACGGGGCGATCCAGCCACCCTCCACCTCGTTGGACCCATGAAACTGCACAAGAAAAGAAAAAAGTTGTTTAAAAAAACTGCAGAGAGGGGCATGGGGCATGGGGAACAGGGAGGGGGGCAATCCAGGCACCCTCTGCCTTGCTGGACCTGCAAAACTGCACAAGAAAGGAAAAAAAGTTCAAAGGAACACCTGGAGAGAGGAGCAGCAGTGCCCGAGCTGAGGTGCAGCACACATTCGCTCCTCCTCCTGTGTAAACCCCATGCTAGCTCCTTTGCGTAAGGACAGCACGAAGGAGTGCAAATGCAGAGCCTTGAGGGCTGGCGGCGTTAATGCAGCACCATCAAGACCACAACCCCCCCCCCCCGGAGCCTGTTGCGTCTTTCTCTAGAAGAGCAGATGCAACTGGGCAAACATCAGCCTCGTGGCTCAGCAAGATCTGTTTTTCCTTTTGTTCCAAGGAGCTAAACATGGACACAGAACTCAAACGTTTCGACTGCCTGGTCCATGAAATACGTTCTTTCATTCCTTCAGTAGCCCTTGAATAATTGCAATTGGTGTTTAGGTAGTTAGAAGCTAGAAGAGCATATTAAGGCGACAGATGGTGGTGGAGGCAGGGCAGAGTTCAGACCTCCAACCACCCGTTTCTTTTCTTTCATCAAAGTCCCTAAGACTCCTGAACAAACATAGCAATTATGGGATAAGAGGAGAAGTCTTCGTATGGATTTGTAGCTGCTTAAAGAACAGGAAACAGAGAGTGGGAATAAATTGACAGTTCTTGCAATGGAGGGATATAAACAGTGGGGTCCCACAGGAATCTGATTTGGTACCAAAGCCTTCCAACTTATTTATAAAAGACCTGGAATTCGGAGTGAGCAGTGAAGTGACCAAGTTTGCTGAGGACACCAAACAATTTAGGGTGGTTAAAACAAAAAGAGATTGTGGGAAGCGCCAAAAGGGTCTCTCCAAACTGGAGAATGAGCATCAAAATGGCAATTCTATTCATTGTAAGCAAATGTAAAGTGATGTAGAGTGTTGCCTTGTGTTGTGTTTTGTTTTTTAAGCCAGCCTGGATTCAGCCTCTGAGGCATCATGGTCATTGTTCCCTTTGTTTTGAACACTATTGCTGCCATGGGGGCTGTCTAAATGCTCAGAAAGCCCTGGGTTGGGTGTGCAATGACGTGGCGTCGATTACTCGATGCTGCTGCAATCGCACGCCCACCCTGGAGCTTTCCGCTGAAGATGGAGAGATAAAAAGTCAGGGACTTACCACAACTTTTTTCTCTGGAGCTTGGTGAGGATGTGCAAGATGGCATCAAGACAGCCCCTTGCCTCACTCTGGAGTTGCAGCAGAGGCGTGGCCAGGAGGTGCCTGGTGGAAGGTGACCTGCAATTGGTCACCTTCCAGTGGGAAGAGGGCAAGAGCGGCTCCGGTCCCTGGATGGCCAACCAGAAACCTCGCACTCCCTTCTTGGTAGTGGGATTACCCAACGTCACCCTGGGGGAGGGAAACTGGGGGTTTGAGAGGGAGGCTGTGCCAACCGGGCACCAGGAAGACCCTCCCCCCTTGGAGTTCGGGCAGTCAATGTGCACTATTTTTGCTTGGGCATTCACCACACTGGTCTGACTCAGCTCTGAAAATAACCAGGGATCTGATTGGCTTTCCTCTTTCCTAGAACGATCCCCCTGTTCTACTCAGCTCTCCATCCTACATTCCTAGGGCAGGTTGTCTGCCATCTCTGTCTGGAAGCTGCCTTATGCCAAGCCAGACTGCTGGGATACTGCTGGGGATCAAACCTGGGACCTTCTGAATGCAAAACAGGGGCTCTGAACTGAATTGCGCCCCCTCCCACTGGTCATAGAATCATAGAATAGTAGAGTTGGAAGGGGCCTATAAGGCCATCGAGTCCAACCCCCTGCTCAATGCAGGGATCCACCTTAAACCATCCCTGACAGATGACTGTCCAGCTGCCTCTTGAATGCTTCTAATATGGGAGAGCCCACAACCTCCCTAGGTCATGGCTTCCATTGTCGTACTGCTCTAACAGTCAGGACGTTTTTCCTGATGTCCAGCCGGAATCTGGCTTCCTGCAGCTTGAACCCATTATTCCGTGTCCTGCATTCTGGGTTGATCGAGAAGAGATCCTGGCCCTCCTCCGTGTGACAACCTTTCAAGTATTTGAAGAGTGCTATCATTTCTCCCCTCAATCTTCTCTTCTCCAGGCTAAACATGCCCAGTTCTTTCAATCTCTCCTCATAGGGCTTTGTTTCCAGACCCTTGATCATCCTCGTTGCCCTCCTCTGAACACACTTTAGTCAGGTTTGAGTAAAAGGGAGGTGGAAAAGGAATGAGCCAAAATGTCTCCAGCTGAACACACAGTCTTTACATTTCACTGGAAACTCTAAGGAGAAGCCCCATTGCGATGTCTCTCCATTTAAAATAGTTTTTTAACCAAATTGTGGTAAATCCAGGTCACTAATAATGGCTTAGCTTCTGTTCTGTCTCTTCATCATTTCCACAAGGACTAAATTACCAGGATTCCGACATGTGGATATCTCAACGCCATTCTTTTGCAGGCATCTTGGTAATTTAGGACCTAAGAGTACTTTGTGAGATGTTACAGTTGAAGCCTGTCAAAATCAAGCTGATGAAGTCTAAAGTATTTGAACTTGAAATTTTGAGGTTCGAATTATATATTTTATATTCATCACATTTGAGTTTTGAACTTGAAATGTTTTATTCAGTGTTTGGGGAGCAGAACTGGAAAATCAGGCACACTTTTGAATGATACTTAAAATTTGTTTCAGGTCTAGCTGGAAACAGGATGATGGTACAATCATTCCTACATTTCTTGGCCCTTTAAAGCTGGGAAAGGCAGCCAACCTGCCATTGTTTCTAGTCTTTTGGGCTCTTTAAACTAGAAAGGGCAGCACATTCCTTAGGTTGCTATAGCCAGCAGAACATGCAGTGCTAGGCTAAGCATTATTGGAGTCTCTCTCTCTCTCTCTCTCTCTCTCTCTCTCTCTCTCTCTCTCTCTCTCTCTCCAGTTTCAGAATTCAGATGCACTCACCACCAGTACAATCACTGCTTTGGAAGCTCATAAGAACAAAATGAAGAGTGGCCAAACACCTGCCTGTAGGAAATTAAGAAGTAGGACATAAATGCAATAGTGTCCCTTTGCTCATGTTCCCCAGCAACTGGTCCATACTGCCTTGACATTGAAGGCAGTGTATAGCAATCAGGACTAGTGGCCATTCATAGCCTTCTTCTCCAGGAATTTGACTAACCCCCTTTTAAAGTCATTCCAGTTGGTGGCCAGTTGGTATGCTGTGTGAAGAAGAATCTCCCACCAATCAGCTTCATTGGTTCTAGTATTATGAGAGAGGGAGGAAAATGTCTCCCTGTCTACTTCCTCCATAACATGCATAACACTTCACACCTCTATCATGTCCTCCCTCACTTGTCTTTTTTTTAAGCTAAACAATCTCAGATTGAGGGGAGACATGATAGCACTCTTCAAGGACTTGAAAGGTTGTCACACAGAGGAGGGCCAGGATCTCTTCTCGATCAACCCAGAATGCAGGACGTGGAATAATGGGCTCCAGTTACAGGAAGCAGGATTCTGGCTGGACATCTGGAAAAACTTCCTGACTGTTAGAGCAGTACAACAATGGAACCCATGACCTAGGGAGGTGGTGGGCTCTCCCACACTAGAGGCCTTCAAGAGGCAGCTGGACAACCAACTGTCAGGGATGCTTTAAGGTGGATTCCTGCATTGAGCAGGGGGTTGATGGCCTTATAGGCCCATTCTTACTCTACTAGTCTATGAGTCTATGTTGTAACCTTTCCTCACAGAGGAGGAAGATTCTAGATACTTTCTTTTGGTTTGGATCTCTTCCACCCAACCCCGTTCCCTTTACAGAATGTGGCACGTTTTAACCTGTGGCCATGTAGTGGGGTGGACATAGCTCAGTGATAGCTCACATATGAGATATGTGAGAAAGTCCCAGGTTCAAGCCCTGCTATTTTCAATTAAAAGTATCTCAAGCAGCCAAGGACCTGCTTCTGTGCGAGGGCTTGGTGAGCAGCTGCCCCTCCGAGGACACAGTCCCGGACAAGGTGGGGTTCCTCACTGATCAGCAGCGGTGGATGTTCACATCGGCTCCCTTGCGCAGGGAACAGACTGATCGTTTGTTTAACTCTCCTGAGCCCATTCGAGAAGGCAATTTCTTTGGAATTTTTACTGTGCTCCTCGTAAAACCTTCTCCGGAACCATTTTTATTTCTAGCCGTGAATAACAAATGAACAAGTTACCATGGTCTTGTAGCAAATGTCAGGAATAAAAAACTTCTTAGTGGCAGTTAAAGAGGAACGTTTTGGTGCTTCCGAGCCGAGCGCTTTTTCTGCATCAATGCTCCACATTGGCCTCTTCAAGTTAGCTGCCTTTCATCAATCTTCAGGCGGCATCACAGTTCCTGCTGGAGATATGATTTCTGTGCTTTGAACGCCAAAGGTTCTGCTAAAGAATAACGAGGAGGAAATGGCTTTTTGTGTGATCGGCTCCAGCTCAGGTCCTCTCTGCCTGCCTTTGTCTCTTCCTCTCCTCCCATCCTGGCATCGTCTCCTGCCATATTGCGCCTTATATTTGCCAAGCGGCCCCTCCCAATTCCCTCCCCTCCTCCTGGTCCTGCTTTCATACACCCGCTCTTTTTGGAACGGCATTCTCTCACGGCCTCCCGTGGATGGCTCTACTTGGGAAGAGCACTGTGGACTCCCGTTTGTCCGGTGGAAATCGCCACTCGCTCGACCCAAGTGGCCAGATCTGTCAAACCCCACCCGTCACAGGTCCATCAGCTCCATGCAGGGGCCCAAAGCCTCCAGATCTTGAACAGAAAACAAAGCTCTGCCAGTCTCAGTTGCCGCCAGGACTGGGTGGGAAGGACCCAATGTGATTGGCACTGCTTTTGTGGCTCTGTAACGCACAGGCACCCTCTCCAGAACCACGGGGTGGCATTCTGTGGGAACGTGGCTCTCATGCTGCGTGCATGTGGAGGAGGTTGCACAGAACCTGCTGCTACGTGAGTCCACAATCCTGGGGGTTCATTCCAAAAACACTGACTTTACTGCATTATTGCAAGCCACCCTGAGAGCATTATTGAAGAGTGGCATACAAATATTATTAATAAGTGTATGCATGCTCAGAAAAGGTGTGACTCTTGCCTTGGAATGATAAATGGGTTCTGAACATGGCTGGCATTGATTCCATGGTTATGACTCTGTGCCCACTTTGTCCCACCAGCACAGTTACTCCTATATACAAACAGAAAACCCATGATCCACGTGCTGATTCATCTGTAGAATAAATGGTACCGTCCTGGGATAGGAGGGAGGGATCCAAGGGCTTCGGGGATTTGCAGAAGTTTGGAGAAGTAAAAAACAAAGAAAAAGAAAAAAAAAGTATTTCAGAGAAAATCCTAAGGGGAGCAAACTATTTTCCTGCATGTGGTGGTTGAGTCACCTTTCATCTTGAAGGGTTAATAATAATAATAATAATAATAATAATAATAATAATATATTTATTTATTTATTACCTGCCTTTCCCTCCGGATCGAGGTGGGGAACAACATCAAGCATAAAATACACAAACTGATTAAAAGCACATAAAACCAATACATCATTAAAATGCCAATAAAACACCCAAAGTTCTGATTCCGTGGGATGTCTGCGTTGCAGAGATATCTCCACAGCTCCAGGTAAGGCCCTAATCTTGCATCCTGTTCAGTCCAGGCAAGAAACAGAATCCCCTATTGGAATGCCAGCTTTGCCAATCCCATTTTATGCAGAAAGAGAAGAAGACACTCCTTGAGTTTTTTGTTTTGTTTTTTATCATTGAGACTAGAAAGAGAGCAGTCAGCCTTGGACTGAAGCCTTTATCACACCTACCCGGTTTGCTTCTGCGGGTTCCCCCTCCGTTTCCTATGTGAGTGTGGCCTTTTTAATCACGCGTGGGCAGTTTTCCTCCGATACCTCAGCTCAGCCTGCGGAGGAGGAGGGGAGAAAACGAACAATTCCCATTCAGGGATGTTTCAAAAGAGGAAGGAAAAATGGAGCGCTCATGGCATGAGAGCAGCGCGAGGGGGGAAGCCGCCGTGTGAAAGAACTGGATCAAAGTCGTGGCGGGTGTGGATCCAACCGCCCGTGTGATAAGGCTCTGACTTTTCCAAGCAGATTTTAATGCTAATGGAAATGACCAAATGAATGTCCGATTTGAGGCATTTTGCTTTTTTCATTGCTGCTAATGGTTCAATGCAGGGAAACCCCTGGTGTGACCTTAACCCCATGCCATAAAGTCATTGCTTACTTCAAAGCATTGGCGAATGGCTGCTGTAAAGTTCCAGATGCATCTTCATCACTGACCTTAGAGTCATCTTTGTTCTCACCTGGGATATTTCACTCTTCATAGTATCCAGATGAGGGTTTGGTTCCCCCACCCCCATTGACCAGGTTGGTTTCCTTAATAGCTCTTGTGTTCTAGTTCTGATCCAGAGGGAGTAGGATTTCTGAAGGGGGACCTCCTCCCTGGAAGATGGAGTGGCAATCATGGCCCATAGGTAAGGCAGAGAGAAGAGGAGGCATTTTTTCTTTCAAAAGTAATTTGGAAGCAGGCAGGCTTTGCACAAAAGAGAAGCTCTGGTAGATGGTATCAGCAGGGAAAGTGTACGTAAGGATTTCAGATAGAAAGTCAAGGCATTGGACAGGCATTGAGGCACAACAACAACGGCCACTTTGGAATCCGGCCCTGGGATGGAAGTGAATCATATTCCAGAAGAAAGAAGAAGCTTTCTTGCGTGGAACCGATTTTAGTTACTGGGTATTTGGACTTATTGGGCTTTATGTATTTTATTAATGTTTTGGGAAGCTGCTTTGGGTTTCTTTTGTATAGAAAAGTGGAGTATAATAATGGCTACATATACCTGAATACGGACTCACACACAAAGGACTCTTTCACGCAACTTAGTTCCACTGGACTGTGGTGGGACTGACTCCACTGGGTGAAAAGGGCCCTTGCTTTCAGGATGAAACATCCTCTGAAACTTTCTCACAATGCCTGATCAATTAAGCAGGGTCCTCCTCAGTATATGAGGCCGCCCATTTCAAGGGGGAGAGATGTACAAAAGTCCACATTTTGAAAACGTTAATCAGAGTCTGCTGGGCTTTGTGTCCACCAAATTTCAGCTTTATAGCTTTGGGGGATGGCATCTTGTTTTTTTTTTTTTGTTTGTTTGTCACTGGGGAACATGCTGCATCATCACATAGCAACATTTCCAGTGCCTTACCTGGGGTCAGTTAAGTTCAAGTTCCTTCTCAATAGGACCAGCAGCTGGCTGCTGAGTGCAGCAGATTGCCCTTGTTTTAAGTTTGACCAAAGAAGAGAGAAAAGGAGGCCCACGTGGCGGCCATCTTGTCACCTAGTCAGCAGCCCCCCCCCCCCAACCTGAATGCTGTTCACCATCAGCGGTGGAACATTTGGATCAGCTGTAATAGAAGAGAGAGACAGAGAGAGAAGCCACATCAGTTCAGGCTTCTCTAAAAATGCCAAAGAGCTATAAAGTGGTGTGTGTGTGTGTGTGATGTAGCTCAACATGCATGTGGCATTGGGGATTTAAGATCTGAGCTCCTGATGCCGTTTTTATCTGGCAAAGAACAGCTATGTGTGTGGAGATTTGGATCTGGTAGACTGGGCTATTGAGTGAGAAGACGTGGTGAGATCCAGAAGGGCCAGTGTCAGAGGTCTAGGGCTCAGTTTGTTGTGAGAATGGTGGTCTCCCAGGATGGTCTTTGATTCCCACTTGGAGCTCCTGTGACTGATGCGCCCTCCGAGAAGAAGGGTGGGAGGAAAGGCAGAGAGGAGGCCTTCTCAACAACTCCACCGCAAGGCCACAGTGCCTCAGCCTAATCCTTTGGCGTGATGCCATGGAGGCCCTGATCCAAATCCCTTTGCCTCCCAAAGCCACTGTTAGTCATGGATTTGCTAACTTACAGGCTGAAAAACTGAGCTGCCTTGTGCAGAAATTCCAAGCAGATAAGCAGCAGGGAAGGCAGAATGGGGTGACAGATGTGTCCTCTGCCCACTGCAATCCCTGTTTTTCTGGCCTATGAGAAATGTGGACGGAGCCATGTGATGGGTGCATGAGGGCTGCCTGGGACCCAGCAGACTCGTTCAGGGCCAGAGAAGCCATTGCTCTTCCTCCAAAGGCCGTGCTTGGTCCCTGGGCCTCAACAGGCAAAGCCCAAGTACGTGTATCGTCTATTACACAGAGCCGGGGATGTGCTTTGGCTGACATTTAAAAATGAAGGGAGGAATGCAAAGAATCACCACCCTTCCCAAACAGTGGGGAAATATAGTGGCAGCAGGAGGGCAGGATTGTGAGTAAATCCAAGGGTACCTCTAGACGGGTGCTTTTCCCCGTGTTGGCTTCAGACTGGCGGCAGGTGATCTACATGACGCAGCCGCCACTCCGAAGCCATCTAGGGGCAAAGCGCCAAAGCTCCGCTCTCAAAAAGTTGGGCATTTACCCCCAAGATTTTTAGCTTGGAGCGAGACGACGATGGCATTTGCCATCTGTCACTCTTGCTCCAGAGCTTCTGGTAGGTGAGCCACAGTCTATGGCGACCACTGATTGGTCGCCATGGGCTGGGCAGGGAAGGGGATGGACCAGCGAGCCATAAGCTCGCTGCACCACCTCTGCACCTCCACAGACCTCCCTCCCTTCTTCCCCACCCCATTTAAAAAAGTTTTGTTTTTTAAAAAAACTCCTTACCTTGGAAGACTGTCATTCGTGCTTTGCTTGGTGGGCGCGATGGCGGCGGTGGCAGGAAAGCCTGCCGTTGCGCTCCTTCCACTGTAGATGGGTGGAAGGAGCGCTAATGCAGGGTGCAACAGCCTCCCGACGCTGTGAAGATGAGGGCCAAATAACAGGTTGGCTGTTTCACAGGGGTTCAAGGGAATGTAGTGCCTGGTGGATGAGGCCCACTTTAGCCAAGCTAGGAGCACCCCTTTTGCTGAAGAAGTGGCACGAGGAAGGTACACACACACACTTGCCTACACACACACACACACACACACACACACACACTCAGAGCCTTTGTTTCTTATTAGCAGGAAAATCACATCATCTTTGACTTCCCAGCTTTCTGCCTCCCGTCTGTCACGGAGCCCACTCAGTGCTAGTTAACAGAACGAGCAGTGACATTTCATACATTTTAAATGTAATTTGTGGGAAATGTTTGCAAATTGGAACCGCTGTGAAAGTAGAAAGAGTGGAGACAATCCCCCCAGGCCCTGTTCACTGAAGTTGCGGATACAAGGGAAGGTGAGGCAGCGGTTCCCATCTGTTACCGTGGCAGCGGTGGCCAGGGTGGGAAAGGGTGGTCACAGAGAAAGACCTTTGGGCCTTTTCTCTGGCACCATAGGAAGTCCCCTTACTCTCCACTGCTTGTAGGCAGCCTGACACCTTCCATGTTCGAGCGCGCACCAAAGGATTTTTTAAAGTGCAAAAGTGTAACATGCGAATGTAACCAGCAGATGTTTGGAAGTGTGTATCACCCATTCAAGTGCCCACCAGGGCCCATGGCTTGGCTGTGGCTCATTGATGTATTTATTCATTGCCTCTCTTCATCATACATCACACATCATCCATCTCAGTTTCCCCAGATGTCAAGTGGAACCATGGACATGGATGCCCTTGACTGGGTGGTTGTATTCTGCCATTTTCTCTTCTTCACCATTTGCTGCCACCTACAGTTCCCAGCTAAAACAACTCCAAGGTCTCATCCTGGACAATGACCCTTCCCTGTTAGAGGCCCTGGGTGGTGAGCCTGGACCCGCTCAGCAGCCAAACCCCAAACAGCCATGCTCCAGCAGCAACACATCATGTAACAGAAACACAGATCTGGCTTCCTGTCACTTGAGCCCATTATTCCACGTCTTGCACTCTGGGATGATCGAGAAGAGATCCTGGCCCTTCTGTGTGTGACCACCTTCCAAGTATTTGAAGAGTGCTTTCATGGCTCCCCTCAATCTTCTCTTCTCCAGGCTAAACATGCCCAGTTCTTTCCATCTCTCCTCATAGGGCTTTGTTTGCAGACCCCTGAACATCCTCGTTGCCCTCCTCTGAATACGCTCCAGATTGTCTGCATCTTTCTTGAAGTGTAGTGCCAAGAACAGTGTTTACTAGAATCCATGCAGGCTTCTAGGAATAACTGCAATGTTTTCAAGGTGCTTACAGATTGACTTCTTTATAATCTGCTCCAAAATTTCCCCAGGGATTGATGTCACACTAACTGGTCTGTAGTTCCCAGCTTCCTCCTTTTTGAAGATAGGGACAACATTAGCCCTCCTCAGTTGTCCGGCACCACACCCGTCTTTCATGATTTCGCAAAGATAACAGACAGTGGTTCTGAGAGTTCTTCTGCTAGCTCCTTTATTACTCCAGAATGCAGTTCATCAGACCCTGGAGATTGGAACTCGTTCAAAGAAATTAGGTGTTTCTTGATCATTTGTTTATCAATCTCAAATTGCAATCCCGCCCCGACAGCTTGTACTTCACTTTTGCCAAGGGGGTCACAGACCCACTTTTGGGAGAAGACTGAGCCAAAGTAGGAATTGAGCACGTTGTCCTTTTCTTTGTCATCTATTATCAATTTGCCATCCTCATTCAGCAATTGAACCACCATTTCTTTCCTCTGTCTTTTACCAATCACATATCTGAAGAAAGCTTTTTTGTTGCTTTTAGCATCCCTCGCTAGCCTCAGCTCCTTCTTAGCTTTAGCCTTCCTGATACCATTCCGGCACTTCTGTGCTACTTGTTTGTAGTCTTATTTTGTAGCCTGGCCTTCCTTCCACTTGCTATATGTATCCCTTTTTTATTTTCAGGCCATCTCTAAGCTTTTTGTGGAGCCACATTGGTTTCTTATGTTGTCTTCTATCTTTTTCCTTGTTGGAATTGTTTGTAATTACGCCCTTAAAATTTCCTTTTTTAAAAACTCCCACCCATCTTGGACTCCTTTTCTCATTAGGGTCACTTGCCATGGGACCTTACTTATCATAGTCCTGCGTTTATTAAAATCGGCTTTCCTGGAATCCAGAGTATGCATATGGCTACACTCAGCTCTTGCTTCCTTTAAAATCAAGAACTCAAGTATGACGTGGTCACTTTCCCCCAGAGTTCCTGTAACTGCCACTTTATCTACTAAGTCATCCCTATTAGTCAGTATCAAGTCAAGGATAGCCCATCCTCTAGTTCCTTCCTCCACTTTTTGTAGGAGAAAGTTATCAGCCATACATTAGTATATAGACATCGAAGACCATATGCTTCAAGCAGCCCCCAACATCAATTAATGTACTCAATCAATAAATTAATTGATTTTTTTCGTAGTCACACACCCCTCAATGCCACCACCGGGTTCTTCCTTGCTGTTTAAGGGAGCCCCAGTGTTGACCACTGGACTCTATGACCAGGATCCCCTGTTCTCCCGGCTTTGGACTCCTCTGTGCCCAGGGGAAGCATTGAAACCCGTTTTGCTCCATAGGGAACCAAGAAGACCTTGAAGGTCTATAAGGAATAATGCTACTTTTAAGTTTCTGCAATAATTGTTTTTTCTTCCAGGGTGCATCATATACACCAAATGTGGGGAGTGACACAATCCCATTATTGGGGATATATATAAATCAGCCCCGCTGGAAAAAACCTTTGCCTGTTACTCAAACCATTTAGGTGGTTGTTTATTTTTTTTTAAAAAAAACCTTATATATTGAAAAGACAGAAAAATTCCTCCATCTGGGGCACTACTAAATGTCTTATTATCTTTGTTGTTTATTTTCAGTGATTGGGCCACTGAAGAAGACATTATTGTTGAAACGCGTTTGGCCAGAATCATAAGAGCCTTGTTTTTACTTTGTTATTATACATATGTATTTCTATTAGTTTTCTTTGGTGATAAATATATTATTTCATTAAGTATTAAAATTTATTACATATTTTCCCCTTAACTTTCTTTTTTTGGTTTGTTTTGAGGATTTTGGTTAAGGTTAGCACCCTGTTGTTTGTGTGTACAGATAAAATCCAGGTCAGGGCTCATGTAACTTTTACAGTTGTAGAGAAAAGGGAATTTCAGCCAGTGTCATTTGTATGCAATGAGTTCCTGGTGAAATTCCCTCTTCAGCACAACCGTTAAAGGTGCAGGCACTATACTAGAGTGACCCTATACGAAAGAAGGCAGGGCCCCTGCAACTTTAACGGTTGTGATGAAGAGGGAATTTCACCAGGAACTAATTGCATACAAATGACACTAGCTGAAATTCCCTTTTCTCTACAATTGTTAAAGTTACAAGAGCCATTACCTGGATTTTATCTGGTCAGCCTAATCAATACTGACAACCAATGTAAGGCAGGATTTCCTCTTCAAAACTCAGTGAAACCCCATGAGGGGCCAGAGGTTCTTTCAGGCTGCTGGAAAGAGCCATCAAGGGCAG
Source organism: Anniella stebbinsi (assembly GCA_029215795.1). Lineage (NCBI taxonomy): Eukaryota > Metazoa > Chordata > Lepidosauria > Squamata > Anniellidae > Anniella > Anniella stebbinsi. Next base: position 372,408,472 of record JARDYH010000001.1, read on the forward strand.
CAAGGAAGTGACTGATATCTGCTTGTGGAACTAGTACAGATGACGCAGTCATTGTGGGAGCCTTTATGTTGGGAATAATGGTGCTGAAAGTGTTTTTCAATGCAGGCGAGGGCATGGCCATATTGTGTCGAGGCTTTTGAAGAGACAAAGGGAAGGGCATCTCTTTGTGTGGATCATGGCTTCCATTATCCTTCACTTCAGTAGCACCATTCATGTCCCAAGGCCTTAAGATCATCTCCTTGCCCATCTGCAGAAGAGGCCCATGCTGGAAGCATTTCTGGTGCATTCTACCCATTAGGAATTGCAGCTTGCCAAGGCCACACAGGGAGCTCAGATTACCCAGACTGGATCCCAGTCCTTTGCCCACTGAAGTACAGATATCCTCAGGATTAGGCTGACCATATGAAAAGGAGGACAGGGCTCATGTCACTTTAACAGTTGTAGAGAAAAGGGAATTTCAGCCAGTGTCGTTTGTATGCAATTAGTTCCTGGTGAAATTCCCTCTTCATCACAACAGTCAAAGTTGCAGGGGCCCTGCCTTCTTTTGTATATGGTCACTCTAGTATAGTGCCTGTAACTTTAACTGTTGTGATGAAGAGGGAATTTCACCAGAAACTAATTGCATACAAATGACACTGGCTGAAATTCTCTTTTCTCTACAACTGTTAAAGTTACATGAGCCCTGACCTGGATTTTAACTGGTCAGCCTAACAAAGCCAATGTAGAGCACTCCCACTGAACAGAGGAAGCTGTCATCCACAAGGCCAGAGGATTAGTTCATCTAGTCCAGAAGCTGCCTGCCACACCTTTGGGACATCCTGGGTGTCCCATCACTTGCTGCCTATTTGTACTCTGTAGTGCAGCCAGACACAGCTTTACTACCTCACTGAGGACTAGAGGACCAAGTTGGAGAGAAGGAAGGAAACGTGTGTGAATGAGTGAGAGAGAGAGAGAGAGAGAGAGAGAGAGGGAGAGAGAGAGAGAGAGAGAGAGGGAGAAAGTGGGAGGAGAGATCGAAGAAATGCTGTCAGTCTTCACTGACCCCAGATCCATGTCATGAAGAATTTAGTATGTCATGAAGTTTCCCAAAAAAATGAATGCAAACTTTTTAAATGATTCAGGGAACAGATTTTTTCATTAATAAATCAGGGGCTATGTTTAACTTCTCTGCCTGCTTCAAATGTTAATGAATAGCACATCCATTTCTCTGCCTCTCTTGTTAGGACTCCAGCAGTTCTACATGCTGTATCTCCCAGATCACTGACTATGTGTGTGTGAGAGACATACACACACACACACACACACACCCTTCATCTCCAGAAATGCCCAAGACAGCTGGGTCTGCTCCTGAGTTTGTTGTGGCCTGTCTTTCAGAGAGATGTGGATGTCTTCCTAGGGGTACCTCTAGACTGCTTATTTGCGCCTCCTTGACTTCGCTCTGATGGCATTTAGGACAGACGAATGGGGCGCAAATCAGACATCTATGTGATTTATAGCCTCCATTAATGCGCAATTGCAAGGTGTTGATTTACCGCGACTTTTAATTTTTCTCTGAAGTTCGAGCGCATTATCGTCATGTAATCCTACTGACCTTTCGGATTAATGCTAATCGTGGGCTTAGTTTAGTGGGCAGGGCTAGTGATGTCATGAGTGAATGACTGCCCCTTCGTTGCTAGAGGAAGGGGGTTGGAAAAAGGATGTGTGCTAATCATTTTGAGTATTAGAGGTCCGCTAAGGCTTCGTATCTACTCCATTTCCCTCTCTACCACTGTGCCAGTACAGCTTGCTTGTGGCATTACTTTATTTTACTTATATATTTGCTGTTCTTGCTTTACAATTGATCGATCACTCTTTGTACCATGAAGCCTTCAAAGCAGCAGCAGCAGCAGCACCAGCAGCACAATACAATAATATGAATAAAACTCTAAAATAGCATGGGTTGAAGCAAATAAGACATAAACTGAATGGCATGGGATAGAGATCGCCAAAGGCCAATCCAACACACACAAAATATTTATCTACATTACATACAATCACAAGAATAGGAGCTTCTCCGATAAGGAAGGGGATCTGAGCTAGCAGTGACTGACCAAGAAAGAGATCTTGGGGTTGTGGTGGACAGCTCAATGAAAATGTCAACTCCATTGCAGCTGCTGTGAGAAAGGAAAACTCCACGTTAAGCATAATAAAGAAAAGGATGAGAAATAAAATTGCCAAGATCATACTATTTCTATACAAAACTACGGTTTGACCACACTTGGAATACAGTGTTCAGTTCTGGTCATCACATCTAAAAAGGCCACTGTAGAGTTGGAAAAAGTGCAGAAAGGGCCAGCCAAAATGATCAAGGGGCTGGAGCAGCTCCCCTATGAGGGAAGGTGACAACAGTTGGGATTGTTTAGCTTAGAAAAAATGGGAGTTAGGGGAGACCTGATAGAGGTTTATAAAATTCTGTATGGTGTGGAGAAAGTGGATGGGGAGACATTTTTCTTCCTCTCTCAAAATACTAGAACCAGAATCATCCCTGGAAGTGGATTGGTGGGAGATTCAGGACAAATAAAAGGAAGGACTTTTTCACACTGCACATAGTTAAACTATGCTTTGGGTGGCTTTAAAAGAGCATTAGACAAATTCATGGAGGATGAAAGCTATAAATGGCTACTAGTCCTGATGGCTCTGTGCCACCTCCAGTGTCAGAGGCAGTAGAATCATAGAATCATAGAACAGTAGAGTTGGAAGGGGTCTATAAGGCCATCAAGTCCAACCCCCTGCTCAATGCAGGAATCCACCTTAAAGCATCCCTGACAGAGGGCTGTCTAGCTGTCTCTTGAATGTCTCTAGTGTGGGAGAGCCCACCACTTCCCTCGGTCATTGGTTCCATTGCCATACTGCTCTAAAAGTCAGTAAGTTTTTCCTGATGTCCAGCTGGAATCTAGCTTCCTGTCACTTGAGCTCATTATTCCGTGTTCTGCACTCTGGGTTGATTGAGAAGAGATCCTGGCCCTCCTCTGTGTGACAACCTTTCAAGTATTTGAAGAGTGCTATCATATCTCCCCTTAATCTTCTCTTCTACAGACTAAACATGCCTAGTTCTTTCAATCTCTCCCCATAGGGTTTTGTTTCCAGACCCCTAATCATCCTCGTTGCCCTCCTCTGAACATGATCCAGATTGTCTGCATCCTTCTTGAAGTGTGGTGCCCAGAACTGGACGCAATACTCAAGATGGGGCCTAACCAGTGCCAAATAGAGGGGAACCAGTACCTCGCATGATTTGGAAGCTATACTTCTATTAATGCAGCCCAAAATAGCATTTCCTTTTTTTGCAGCCACATCACACTGTTGGCTCATATTCAGCTTGTGATCTACACCAATTCCAAGATCCTTCTTCTTTGTTGTATTGCTTATCCAAGTATCCCCCATCTTGTAACTGTGCATTTGGTTTCTTTTTTCTCGGTGTAGAACTTGGCACGTATCCCTATTAAATTTCATTCTGTTGTTTTCAGCCCAGTGCTCCAGTCTATCAACACTTTGGAGTTTGTTTCTGTCTTCCAGGGTATTAGCGATCCCACCCAATTTTGTGTCGTCTGCAAATTTGATAAGCATTCCCTGCACATCCTTGTCCAAGTCATTAATATAAATGTTGAAGAGCACTGGGCCCAGGACTGAGCCCTGCGGTACCCCGCTCGTTACCTCCCCCCAGCATGAAAAGGTACCATTGCTTTACAATATAAACAGTTGTAAAGCGCAGTATATAAAGCCAGTAAATCGACTTCATGTCTGTCGTCTGTCGCTAAAGACGCAGATTCGAATAAGGAAAATGTGCATATTCAGAGAAACCGGCGCCGAAGCGACGTCTTATAGAGGCAGCCATGATCTCAGCAGTCCTTACAGCAGTCCTAAAAGGTAGACTAATTCCATTTCCCAAAGGAAGTGGCTGGTTTAAGGCTCACATTTTCCCAAAGGGAAGGGGCTGCTTATGTGGCAGTGCGTGCAAACTAAAAGGAGACAAGGCTCTAAGAAGAGCTCCAGGAGCAGATACTGAACAGAGTCCCACCTGGTGTCAAATGGCAACCGTTCTTCATCATCTGCAGTTCTTTATTTTGATTATCTCTGCTCTGTGGCTTTTCCCTTTCAAGGAAATGCTTTAAAATAGACCTCAAATTGGGTCGGACGTAGCATATATGCATCCAATTAAGGGGCAACGGAATACGCTTCAGCAGCCACTGTGAGGGAAACAAATGGGAACTTCATGTAGGCCTTTGGGAGACACCGGCAGGAACCACGTCTGAGCAGGTGGATTGCTTTCACCAATAGGTGGGGAATTATCCGCTTGTTATAAGAGCACGTGAGTCCTGCCACAATTACAGAAGCTGAAATATATCCGTAATCTACAGCCAGGAGAGGCGATTTCCATCTTTATGCGACATGAAAAATGCACCGAACACAGGTTTGCCCATACACAAAATTGCTTTTTTCCCCACTTCCCCCTTTAATGCAAGAGATCAATCATTCTGTGGATTTTATTACTCAGAGTTTAGCTTTTTGTTTTGACAGACGGCCTGGTTTGGAGTACAACTCTGTAGCACTCCCATTAAGTGCACATTGGAATTCCCCCAACGAGGGGATCTTAAAGAGACAGAAATAAATGGGGGAGGGGTGGGAGTGAGGAAGATACCTGCCGAAGCCAAAGCCGTGGGCCCCACCACAGAGAGCCTGGTCATTTTAAATGGGCAAAAGGGGCTTGTTTCTGTGGGAGCGGGAGAGAGTCTTCGATCCACTCACCCGCCTGACTGGGCTGCTCATTCACACACCACACACGGATGCTGCTGACCCTTTTTAGCAGTTGCTAATAGCCAACCGTGAATTCAAGCAGTGCTTGAAATGATGTCTTCCCACAGTCCTGGAAAAGTAACGGAGTCACAAAATAAGAAATGGGCAGCAATTAACACTTTAGCAACAAGACCAATAAAAAACTATTTTGTTCCATAGATCCTCTTCTTATAAAGCAGAACCCTCATCTATCCATCCATCCATGCATCCATCCTGTCTTCCGCCCACCCCAAATCCAACCCTCCATGAATGTCTCTAGTCTAGGCCTTTAGCGCACCTTTGGCCTGCCTCATTCATGGAATGATGTTGTCTTCCAGTCATAACTATCTCGTCCCCTGATTCTGAGTGCCCACACTACCATGGGCAGGTCTCTGATCCAGACAGTTCATTGGCCATCCTGCTTCGGCCCTCGTCGTCCCCTTCTATACCTGCTGAGCCAGAGGACATGGCTCTCCCATCATCTGACTCCCCTGCAGCCTCCCCAGTTCCTCAGCCTCGCAGGAGAATGAGGCCACAGAACCAGACACAGTCCCTTTAGGAACTGCAGTCAGTATTAGGGCTGTGCACAGATCCGGACCCGCATCTCAGATCCGGATTAAATCAGGGTGATCTGGATCTCCTGGTTCTGGATCCGATTCAAACCGGGGAGGTCCGGATCGGTCCGGATTGATCCAGACCGATCCGGAGATCCGGGGCACATTGCCCTGCCAGCGACGCCAGGCCGGCGGTGAGTCCATTGGACTCACCGCCCTCCCCCACTCTCCCTGCATACCTGCTGCCTCCTTCTCATTGCCACTGCCCGCCGCCACCACCCGCTGTACCGAGAATCAGGCCTCGGACTGAGTCTCAGTAGAACAACGTCACGCTGGGTGATGATGTCACCCAGCGTGATGTCTCTCTATTGATAATCAGGCCTCAGCCTGATTCTCAGTACAGTGGATGACAGCGGATGGCAGCAGACGGCAGCGGATGGCAGCTGGTAAGCAAGGAGAGTGGGGGGAGGGCAGTGAGTCCTTTTCCCCATAGACTTGCATGTCTATGGGGAAAAGAAGGATCTCCGGATCTCAATCCAGAGATCCGGATTGGGCCCTGGATCTGGAATCGGTTCGAAGCGAACCAGGTCCGGATCATACAGATCCAGATTGGGCCAGGCCGGATTTAACAGTTCTGGATCCAGATCTGGATCAGGGGGTCTGTGCACACTCCTAGTCAGTATCCCATGTGGCTCTGCCAGCCTTTGGGAGGCCTCATTTGGCTACAGCCCTTTGCTGGGACAACAGCACCTTACAGGTGGACTCCCCAGTCAGCAGTTTATGCAATGCACTCTCCAAAGTCCTGCCCTGGTTGATGTAGGTCCTGCCTTGCTTAGTGTGACTCAGAAGAGACGGTGAATGTTGTGGTGCAGACTGCTTCAACTGGGCCTCATGCCTAGTCACGACAGTGACCCTCCCAGGTTTCCCCACTACTTCTTCCAGCAGAAAATCCACTGAGGAGAAAAAGACAAAACAACTGTGCCATGCCATCTGATTGGTGGTGCCAAGAGCCCTCCATCTGGAAACAGCCCCTGATGTTCCCCAACCAGAGCCAGAGGCTCTGCAGAAAGCTCTGTCCCGGGCAAATGGCTCCAGAAGAGTCAAGCAAATAATCCATGTGGCGGTGGCCATTTCTTTCTCCTGAGAGTTACATGAGGCAATCTGTGACAATGGGGGAAGGTTCCTATCCAATGTACATCAGAGCAAACACCCAACAAGGTTTTCCCAATGGTCCTCCAAGTCCTCTTCCTCAGGTGTGGACTCAAGCAGGGCTGGAGAACCTCCTGCATCTCCTGGTGAACAGGTGGCGGTGTTGGAGGGCCAAGCATGCCCTGGCTATGCCGGCTCCTGGGGCTTCCTTTCTGCAGGAGTCTCCAGCAAGGAGGGTGCTTCTGGGGCATCATGCAGGCATGGCCATGTAGCGGGTTTGAAAGGCCATGTGGAAAAACTGGTCAGGGTTATATAGCCCAACCAAAAAGAGGCTTAGCTTGACGAAGCTGCACAAGAGGACCTATGAACCAAAGTTTAGATTTGGGGCCTGGGCCAGCTTGACCCAAGGAAAGGGGAAACTGAGGAGAATAGGCTGTGAGTTCTTGCCTCAGGCATTTCTAACCACAGTGCCCACACAGAGGACATATTGGGAAATGTGATGAATTTCTCTAGAATTATGCAGTAAACAGGATGTGCCAGCAAAGATGTCAGCAAGAGGGAGGAGGGGTCTTTGAGGAGGCTAGACCACCTCACTATAACCAATCAGAGGGCTTAGAACATTAGAGTTCCTATTTATGGCAATTAGCAAAGTATTATTGCCCTGGAAAAACAGTTCCAGCTTCATTCAGGTTCCCTGGAGGTTTCCTTTAGTTCCAATCAGAGGATTCATTCAGATGGTCTTTGAAGGAAGACAGATCCTTCACCTGTGAATACATGAAGCTCACTGTATTGTTTTTCTATTTGTGTATTCAGCCTGGATGTGATCGTCTTTCTGATCAAGAAAAGCCTTCCTGTCTATTTCTAACTAGTTGCCTCTGTGTGTCCATGTTCTAAGACAGCCACATCTGTCAACACTGGCCAAGAACTCCCATCAGGCTGCAGAATGTGAGTGCTTGACATTTCTGGGCAGGTTGGTTGGATTCTCAAGAAAACGTTGGGCATATTTATCGATCCTACAGCGCCTGCTTGGCCGCCTTCCCCATCACCCGAATCACTTGGGAAGGAAGGAAGGAAGGAAGGAAGGAAGGGGCTGGTGGGAGGGGCTCAGCTAGCTTGCTGCCCTCGATGGGCGAGAGGTGAGGGAGTTGATCCGGACTATTCCAGCCACATGCCTGGTCAGAAGGCGCACCTGTTTGGTGAGGGTGCAGCAGCCAGCTGAAGGCAGGGTGAGAGGCATCCCTTTGAGGGCGGCACCGCTGAGCAGGCCAGGAGTGTGGCTGATGCTCAGCAGCATGGGCAACCCAGGGGCAATTGCTCTCTGAGAGTGGCAGAGCCAGCAAGTGGCCTCATCTGGCCCCACAGCGTGCTCTGAAAGGGACATTTTAAAACCGTTTGATTAAATAAGAAAAGATGATAACAAACTATTATTTTCTACCTGCAAAAATAATAACCTGTGTATTGCATTTGCTTTATTTATTTATTTATTTATTTATTATAGCACCTTTATCCTACCCTTTAGTCAAAAAGGCTCTCAAGGGGGCTTACAAAAATAACTCCTAAGACAGTCCCTGCCCACAGGCTTTCGATCTGAAAAACACGACAGAAAAGGAAAGGGGGTTGGAAGGGAGGAGGGAAAAAAAGAAGAAGCAAATTCAGGCACCTGATTCTTAGTTGCTTCCTCTCCCTCTCCCTCTAATAGCCCCATACAGATCAAGGCACGATGGAGGGAAGCCTGGCTGCCGCCTCCTTACCCTCTGATAGCCTCAGTAGCGACAGTTGGTACTAGCTGGAGGGAGGGGGCTCTCAGCTGGATCTGGATCCAAGTAGGATGGAGAGGTGCTGAATAAAAAAGAGAAGCTTCTCCTTACACCAAACCTGACCTTTCCTACGTTCTGTTGCAGCACCCTTCCAACTGGTGCCCTCCAGATGTGTTGAGCTGCGCACTCCCAGATGTTGGGGAAGGCTGCATACCAAGAGCAGACAAAGCAAATGAGAGCAGGAGACCCTCCCCGTATCTCCTGTGTCATTGGGCTGATTCTCAAGAGCCCCTGTCTCCCATCCTCTGCGAGCACATGACACGTCTGAATGCTCAAAGCAAACTCCTCCCTCCTGCAAGGATGTGTCCTGTCCATGTTTGGTTCTTGGAGGCTAGAAGAGCAAACTTTCACATAGTGTTGGCGGCATATGCTCATCCGACGGAGCAATGCTGAACAATGGCAAAGCTGTGATGCAGAAACAGAGAACCTGGATGCTCCTTGGCATATTTATTTTTATACATAGCTCTCAGCCACAGTTGACAAAGAGAATTTGGACAGCGGCAGTCGAGTAATATCATTCTGCCTGCATCCATTCCGGTGACTCCAATGCAGAGACATGAAAATAAATGCGCCTGCACAATTGATGCATAAAAAAGAGGAAGTGGGGGGGGGGAAGAGAGGAAAATGAGGTCATGATGCAACCATCTTATAGCTTTAATATTCTCGGACCCTGAAAGAATTTCCTATAAACTACATGAAGTGACTTCCAGCATTACAGTGGATGAAACCTCTGACACTGTACAGGCAGGGAAGGCAAAAGAGAGAAACCTGAGTCTCTTGGGCTTGGAGTGCCAGGGGAACATTTATCACTGTCTCTGGGCTTATAAACTTGAGGAGAGACTAAACAGGAATGTAAATTTGCCACCCAGTCAATAAAAATATTGATTTCACGGTCTGCGAAAGGACTGGAGGTGTTTTCTCCTGATGAACTACCAGTACCACTTCCCCTGTATTTGTGATGTTTGTGGAGGGCAGAGAAGCACACGAATTAGCATGCTGATATTTGGATTAGTGTCTCTTTTGAAAAGTAATTGCCTTCTTGTGAGAAAGCTGCATAAGCAGTGCAGCAACCTTCTTTAAGCAGCAGCATTTGGTGCAAGCTTAGATGAGTGTCTCTCCAGAAGGATCTGCTTGGAGGAACAGAGATTTCAGTGGATTCCTCCTACAGTTGTCTGGTGCAGCCTGGGATCCTCTGATTTTCATTGATCAGGCATGATGGACATCCACACAGATTGAAGGCTTTGACAAAGCACACATTTACATAGAGGGGTGGAATAAGAGATTGCGGAGAGGGCCCTTGAGTTTTTTGGCTAAACCCAAACTGAAGACTCCACGGCTCCTAATCAGATGTGTGCATTTATTTTACAAACACAATCCATTGGAATTGTTTTCATTCTCACAGCTCTTTCCAAGGTACCCCACAATTTGGCCCAAAAGTGGGCCAAGAGTTCTCACTGAGGGATAACTAGCCTTCACAGAGAATTGCACTGCCACGGAAGTCATCCATTGGGCTTGTTCAGAAAACACGCTAAGCCATGGTTTGGCCAAGAACCTTTTTGCAGCAAATGGTTAGTGAGCACGTTTAAACTGTGGTTATGCAGCCACCATAGTTAGGAAAGGCTCACATGACATGCTAAGTCATGGTTCACATGACATGCTAAGCCATAATGTTTAGCTCAAAATGCTTAACCACTGTGGCTTAGTGTGTCATCTGAACAGGGTCATTGTTTCAATGTACACTACAGCATTAATGTGTTCTTGAGCACAGCATTTTTTAGCCAGTAGTGAATCACAGCAAGTTAGTCATCCTAACAGGACATTTGCAAATAGAAGTCAGCCCAAAGAACATTCAGGGGCTGTGTTTGCCCAGGAAAGGCATCACAAAAGAGCCAAAAATATCCTGTAATGAATAAACTTGAGAACGTGTGATCAGTCCAAAGACAACTTGTGAAAGCAAGGAAGGCAGAAATTTGCCCAGTTCAGTTTAAAACAAAACAAAACAAAAAACCACATCAGTGATTAGCCCAGCAGTTTATTATTTAGTTTGCAAAAAGTTTTAAAAACCTTGCACGTGATCATTTTCAATTGTGTTGCCATTTCACTAATTCAGCTGTAAACATCAGCACACCAGTAGATTGGTCTTTGAACTCTGCCTTCTGTCATTTTATTTTATGCCTTGAAGTCACTGTGCAAACTGGAGAAATAAATAATCCAACCCCATCCATTAAAATGTGCACACCTGCAAACGCTTAATTGGCACACGAAAGAGGCTTTCTCTTCTCTCATGCGCTGGCAGTCGTCTTTCCCAATTTGTTAGCTGCAGAGTTTTAAGATGCAAAACCTGCTGCGTAACAGACATGCTGACAAATCGACTTTTCAAATGGAAAAGGGGATAAAGAAAAGAGACGAAGGAACATTCTGGCTCACATTCTTCTTTCACAATTATTCCCCCTCCCACTGTTGGCAGACATTCTGCAGGCTTTAATATCACCCCACAGAGGACAAGAGGATGAGGATGAGGATGACGACAACAATGACAGCACAGAGATGTGAGCTTGATTGTGTGTTGCTGCTTGCTTTCTTTGCTTTCTTTCCCACAGAGATACAGGCCAGGAAGCTGCCTTTGTCACCCCCCCCCCCCCCCGCAGCAAGCCGATAGTCATGAGAGGGGGAGATTGGCCTTCTAGATTGGCCCACCCACTAACCGTGATTTCTGCTTGCCTCTCGCTCCCAACATGCTACCTCCTTCATGGTAGCTGAGGGGAGCACAGCGGCCACAGGGTAGAGAGGAGGGGGGTCATTACTCCAAAATAAGAAAGAACAAAGACCCCAAATGCAGCAAAATAACACTAAAGCAAACAGACCCGGCATGGATGATTTCCCTTTAGAAGTGCTCCAGACCTTCACGGGGCTCATCTCTCAACAGCTTCATACCTTTTCTCTGCAGCTCTGCTCTCATTATTGGTGCTGGCTTGAGAGCTGGCTTAACTGGAGATAAAACAGAAGTCATGAGCTTCTGAGGGAAGCCATATTTACCATCGTTCACCCGGGGCCTGTTAACCTTCCAGGAGCCCCTCGCTGAGCTGACAATGAGATTTCAAAAAGCACGCCGACTTTATCTGTCTCCCGCAAGCACCCATTTGCTCTGTATGCATCCCTACCACACTGAAATAACAACAGTGGCCACCTCATTCTGCTGGGTGTTGTCCTTCTCTACAGGATCCTGCGTTTGCCAATGTCTGATGGGAGAAAAGAGGAGCTCATGCTTCATGTTATGTCCGGAAGAGGCTCACACACTAAAGAAATGGACAACCGGGAACGAATTCTCTCCATTTCTTGTTTTTCTATACAATATTGCATGCTATACCCCCCCTTTTGTTGTTGTTGCAAGCACTTGTTCTAATATAGGCACTAGGTAGGTACTCTTTACAGTCTAATATAGGTACTAGGTACTCTTTCTCCTTCTCCCAATATATGCATTTTTTCCATTGGGGAACTCCAGTGAAAAACTCAGAGATGTGCAAATTTTGAAGGATAACTGAGTTTTGGTTCCCATATTAGTTCAAAAGTGCAAAATTAGGGCAGCTCACGGTGAAATGGAAACTGAGCAAATATCCCTCCCATCCCTAGGGACATCTCCCTGGAACAACTTAAGCTCTCTGACATCCATGTGGTTTCCCTGCTAACCTTTTCTTCCAAACTCCTGCAATGTGGCATCGACTTTTACTGCTTTTCGTTCCTCTAACGCATCTTGTGACCCCCACAGTTTCGGTTCTACTCCTCTGAAATTGCCCTCACTAAAATTTGCAACGATCTTCCTTCTGCCAAACCTGAAGGCCTCTGCTCCTCAATCTGATTGTGCTGCCTTTGGTACCCTTCTCAATTGCTAGTTCAGCATATCCCCTGGGGAAGCTCCATCACTGACGTTCCCTTCTCTGCCTGGGATTTGCTTTGGCAGTATTATAACCCTTTGTGAGCAAGAGGTTTCTGCAGTAGAAAATACTCTGGAAACAAAGAATATGCCTTTGATTTTGCAACCTTATATATAGGAGATTGCTGAGCGTGGGTATGATTCATAATGTAAACACGCTATCCAATTAGTGCATTTATTAATAGGTTTTGGTACTTTGCTGAACATGCTCAAGAATAAGACAGCATTGTAGGAACTGCCAAACCAACTGGCATCGAACTTCCATGGGTTAAGTTCATAATGAGCAATACTTAAATGAGTTGTTGGTTTTTATTTTGCTAGATTCATATTAATTAATTTATGAGATTCCAAACTGGAAGATTTTTTTTCCAACAGCCCAAATTCTGATCTTCACTTGTATCACTCTGTGGAACTGGGAACCCCCCCCCCCCCATAACTTCATTCTGTTATTAGCATGAGCTTAACCATGTAATGGAATTAATCTTGCTATATTCATGACTTTTCAGACAAAGTGTAATCATGTGGCACACACAAATTGTTTCTTATCATTTGTGGATAAATGCCGAGTACAATGCCCTTGATTTCCGGGAGGGTGAGCATATCTCTTATTGATTGCACAATCATCTTAAATGATGTTACCTTTATAGTGGAAATATAGACAGAAATCTTAGCAATGCCATTCTTTAGTTCCTCTTTAATTGATACTTACGCACAATTCAGGTGATTTCATTTTGGGTAGCCTTTGTTTACTACTAGTTGTCACTTGGGTCACCATTATTATTATTATTATATTATTATTATTATTATTATTATTGTTATTATTATTTATTACACTTATATACTGCCCCATAGCCGAAGCTCTCTGGGCGGTTTACAAAAATTAAAAAGATTGAGCATTAAAAAGACAATATACAAAATTTTAAAACATAAACATAAAACAGCTGTTATTAAAACACTTTAAAACATTTTAACTGTTAAGCCTGGCCACAATGTCAATCAAAACCTCAACCTGAGCTGTTAAAATGCCTGGGAGAAAAGAAAAGTTTTGACCTGGTGCCGAAAAGATAACAGTGTTGGCGCCAGGCAGGCCTCATCGAGGAGATCATTCCATAATTGAGGGGTCACCACAGAGAAGGCCCTCTCCTTTGTTGCTGTCCTCCGAGATTCCCTCGGAGTAGGCACCCAGAGGAGGACATTTGATGTTGAGCGTAGTGTACGGGTAGGTTCATGTCGGGAAAGTCGTTCCATCAGGTATTGTGGTCCCAAACCGTGTAAGGCTTTATAGGTTAAAACCAGCACCATGAATTGGGCTCAGAAACATTCAGGCAGCCAATGCAAGCGAGCCAGAATCGGTCTTATATGTTTGAACCTTCTGGTCCCTGTTACCAATCTGGCCGCTGCATTCTGCACAAGCTGCAGCTTCCGAACCGTCTTCAAAGGCAGCCCCACGTAGAGTGCATTGCAGTAATCTAACTTGGAGGTTACCAGAGCATAGACAACTGAAGCCAGGTTATCCCTGTCCAGATAGGGGCGTAGCTGGGCCACCAGCCGAAGTTGGTAGAAGGCACTCCGTGCCACCAAGGCTACCTGAGCCTCAAGTGACAGTGATGGTTCTAGGAGAACCCCCAAGCTACGAACCCGCTCCTTCAAGGGGAGTGCAACCCCATCCAGAACAGGTTGAACACCCTCCATCTGGTCATGGAACCCCCCACTAACAGCATCTCAGTCATGTCTGGATTAAGTTTCAGTTTATTAGCTCTCATCCAGTCCATTGTCACAGCCAAGCACTGGTTCAACACATCCACAGCCTCTCCTGATGAAGATGAAAAGGAGAAGTAGAGTTGCATGTCATCAGCATACTGATGACAACACACTCCAAAACTCCGGATGACCACACCCAACGGTTTCATATAGACGTTGAACAGCATGGGGGACAAGACTGACCCCTGAGGGACCCCATACTGGAGAATCCACGGGGCCGAGCAATGTTCCTCAAGCACTACCTTCTGGAGCCAACCTGTCAAGTAGGAGCGGAACCACTGCAATGCAGTGCCTCCTACTCCCAACTCAGCCAGTCGTCCCAGAAGGATACCTTATTGCCTTCCTTGTTGCATTATGCTGAAAACCTTCCACAATTGTGTGGGGCTAGACTTGCTTTAGGACAAAGCCAGGCTAAGCTTCTGTTTTGTGTGAAAAGTGAGATACAGACCAGGTTTTGAACTTGTGTGGCAGATTCATGAACAGGATTCAGGATGAACAGAGTGCCAGACTATGGCTGAAGAGGCTCATCTTCAGATCCTGAGGCAGCTGTGAAGATTGCTGGGTAACCAGGTAGCCTAACCGACCTCACAGAGTTTTGACAATAAAATGCAGAGGAGAGAGAACCATATATACTGCCCTGAGCAACTTGGAAGAAGGGTGTGGTAAAAATTATAAACTTTCCCCCCCTCAGAGATTGAGGAGTGACAGAGAACAATGCAAGAGATGGGTTGATTAGGAATGTACAACCCATTTGTCCGCATGGAAGTAAGACTCACGGTGTTCAGTGGAGCTTACTAGATCACCATGTGTACGAGGGCAGCTTTAATGTCTTGCCAAGAAGACTGTGGGAATTGGTAATGAAGGCCTAATTTTATTTTCTTGGTTGTAAAAAATGTGTGATAAAAAATGTAGGTTTACAAGGGGAAAATAAGATGACACCTGAACTGTGTTGATGGTGACTGGTTTGCCTCCCATCACAGATGTCCCCAAGCCCTTCTCATCATTCTGTCACAGGAGACCGAGAGACACGCAGAGAGAGCCAAATGTCACGGGACCAACTATGCTAAGGAGATTGGACTGCAACGTGCTCCATTAAGCTAGAATTAGGGATCAAACTTCAGCCCACCGGTGCAAAGAGGCCCATGAGTGAAGCAAGGAATCACAGAATAGTAGAGTTGGAAGGGGCCTATAAGGCCCATCGAGTCCAACCCCCTGCTCACAGCAAGGAATGCCATGGAGGCTGTTCCGGAGAAAAAGCCTAAAGAAATGATTAACTGCTACAGATGTGTTTAGGGACCCAAATTTGTCACTGAGAACAAATTGGGGAAAGGGGGCTCTTTCATTGGAGCAGCAACAAGTGATGATGTGCAAGCATCCAAATTTCACAGGGCTCTGCGTTAGGCAGAACTGAAAAGCAGAAACCCAAGGCCAGTTTATACACTCAACAGAACTGAGGGGTAAAGTTTTTCCTGGACTGTTGTACTTTAGGCAGGATGTGTTAGGATGGCCATATGAAAAGGAGGACAGGGCTCCTGTGTCTTTAACAGTTGGATAGAAAAGGGAATTTCAGCAGGTGTAATTTGTATGCATGCAGCACCTGGTGGAATTCCCTCTTTAGCACAACAGTTAAAGTTACAGAAGTATAGCTAGAGTGACCAAATACAAAAAACTCAGGGCTCCTGCAGCTTTAACAGTTCTGTTGAAGAGGGGGTTTCACCAGGTGCTGCATGCATACAAATGACACCTGCTGAAATTCCCTTTTCTATCCAAAGTTACAGTTGTATAGAGATACAGGAGCCCTGTCCTCCTTTTTATATGGTCACTCGTGTGTGTGTGTGAGTGTGTGTGTGTGGTTTTTTTTTTCCTGTTTGAGTGTCATTAGAAAAGACACCCCCCCCCACACACAGAAAACTACTATGTCAAGAAGAAGGGTCCAGCAGCCCCTCTCCCTGATTTCCTTCCACCTGTCAGGGGAAGATTCAAACATGCAACTCTCTGCCTCACTTAGAATAAACTGAGCATGTGGAAAAGGCAACAGAAGAATTTGCATTGCTGATAATTAGAAATAGACACACCCATTCATTAAAATTCCATGCAATAGTCCACTCCGCCAGTTTTGTGTGTGGTGGGAGTGGGGTCCATTCAAAGGCTTAGCTAGGGTGACCACCAGATGGACAGCCATCTGCCAGGCATGCGTTAAGGTGGATTCCTGCATGGAGAGGGGGTTGGACTCGATGGCCTTAGAGGCCCCTTCCAACTCTACCATTCTGTGATTCTGTGACACTGAGCATGGACTTTGCCTTCACCTGCCACACTCACAGCTGCTGCTCACTGAGCCAAAGGGGCTCTTCAGCCTCACCTGGTGGGTGTTCCCAGAAAATGGGAGACTGAAACATTAATTGCATGAACTAACGAGCTGATGGGGCAGGAGTCACCATTCCTCATGATGGGAAAGGCTGGACTTCAGGCTCTTCAGGCCATCAAAGTACGTTTTGTTAATAAGACAGGTGATTTTTTTAAAAAAGCTAAATTTATGGTTGGAGGAGTGCCATGGACATAATTCAGTGTCCAGTCGTATTGCCCCTGTTATATTCCATGGCAAGAGAAATGAGAAATGGCTGTTCTGTGCCAGCTACAAGTGCTAATGGAATTCACTGCCTTCCCATCTCAGGGAGGGGAGGACTATTAAGCAGGGAGTGTATAATAAACTGTCGTGGTATGTATAATAGGTGTACCTTGTTTTCTCCATCCAATAGAATTTGAAATAGTTTCTTTAAAGATCAATTTTCTCATTAGAGGCTGGATTCTGTCCTAAGGTGAAATTGTGGTACCGGCAGGAAAGCATCAAATGACACCATTGCGAGCCATGTTGTGTTCATCAGGACCAAAAAGAAGAAAAAAAGAAAAAAGAAAAGAAGAAGAGAAATATATCAAAGAGTGTTCATTTTCTAGAAATCTGCATGGTCAGATTGTGTGTTTATTTGTTTATTGCTCATTTAAACTGCTCAATAGCCCAAGTTCTCTAGTGGTGTACAATATATTAAACCCATACGACACAAACGATGCAACAATGAATAAAAACAGCATGGCATTATTACTAGAGAACAGGGCTGTAATTGGTCAGTTCTATAAGCGGCCAGGCATCCAGTGTAATATCCCCCTAACACCCACCCACGATGAAAGTGGATGATCTCCTCCCCCACCATCAGCAATCCATGAGCTTCTCCGGCGAGTGTTTTATAGCACGCTCGTGGCGGGCAACTCACACATGTTCGTGGGTCATTGTGATGATGCAGTGATCCTCCTATGCACCTCACACTCCTTCTGCTCTTTTTTCCCATCACAAAATAAGACTCTGAAAACCCAACTTTTCTGAGCTATAGCGACATTTGTCGCTAGTATTTTCTGCCATGTGCAGGAGAAGTTGCGTTATAAAAACGCCCTCTAGAAGGCACTGTCCCACTAAACTGAATGGGCCACGTGGTCGCTGCTTTCTTCCCTGTGTGATTCTGCTTGTCCCTATTGCGGAAGAGATCCAGGAAGCGGAGCAACAGTAAGGAAACACGATTTTGCACCCATCTGAAAATCCTCAATGTCTGAATGTGCTTTACCTTGTAGATTCCCAGGGAGAACTGTTCTCCCCCTGTGAGGGCGTCTTGTTCTCACTTAGGCCCAAACCTACGTCTTTGAATGTGGGTCTGCCCCAACCAGGTCTAAAGTGGGTGGTGGTGATGGGTACCATTGAAAAGGGGCCTTGTTCAGGGGGTGCTCAGCCCTCCTTTGCCCAGCCTTCGCTGCTCCGCACTTCCTTCCCTGGGCACTTTGCTCCCAGTCAGGCGCACTGATAGGAGTGTTGCCCGGTTGATAGAAAAAAGGACTTTGAGGGATGTGAACTGTGTAACAAGGCAGCAGCACGAGTTCTTTCATCCTAAGTAGGACAATGGACCTGCTGCTGCCTCAAATCAGACCCCCCTCCCTAGGCTGACCAGATAAAATCCAGGTCAGGGCTCATGTAACTTTAACAGTTGTAGAGAAAAGGGAATTTCAGCCAGAGTCATTTGTATGCAATTAGTTCCTGGGAATATTCCCTCTTTATCACAACTGTTAAAGTTGCAGGGGCCCTGCCTTCTTTTGTATATGGTCACTCTAGTATAGTGCCTGCACCTTTAACTGTTGTGATGAAGAGGGAATTTCACCAGGAACTAATTGCATACAAATGACACTGGCTGAAATTCCCTTTTCTCCACAACTGTTAAAGTTACATGAGCCCTGACCTAGATTTTATCTGGTCAGCCTACCCCTCCCAAGATCTAGCTGCACCCACTAGGTTCCTTCAGCTCCAAAACTGGTGCTCAGTTCTCTCTTTGCCTCACTCTTTCTTTCCCATACAGCTAAAGATCCAGCCTTGGCTGGGGAAAGGATGACACACCTTTCCTGAAAGGTGAGAATATCAGGACAGCCCTGCTGGATACCGCAAGATGCCCAACTTGCCCAGCTTCCTGTTTCCTTCTGTCTGAGAGTGAAGCCTTGAAGCCGGAGTTTACTGGTTTGATTCCCAGCAAGATGCCCCAATGAGAAACCCACAAAAAATACCTGAGGACAGAGCATCTTCCTGTGCTGCTCCTGACACCGGAGGTAATATATGGCCATCATGACTAGCAGCCATGGATAAGAGAAATTCAGGACATTCTGGAGCAATCTCCAACTATTAGCCAGGCACAGGTTCTCCCAGGGGAGCAGCGACCCAGACTTATGCCTTATGGATAGCCCCGTCCACGACAATCAGCTATAGCCATCCCATCACAACAACACATTTCATGACTGTTATGGAAGACAGCGGGGAGAACGAGACCCGTTTGGCCTCTAGTTTTGCCCCATGACTCTCAAAGTTTTCTTTCTCCTGCTCTCAACTGAAGTTTGACAGCGATCACTTTGCATGCAGTGGCTAAATGCCCCCTGGGTCTTTCGAGCCAGCCGGTCTCATAGCAGGAGGAGGATCTGCAGTTTGGAAGAGCTGCCTTGGCACACGCGTCAGCCATTCCCCAGTAATAAAGCGCACATAAGGATCTCCAGCGCGAGCCATCTGATGTTCTGGCACATCTGCCGTAATCATATGATAGGCCATAAACAGCTCCTTTGGTGGCATTAGCATCTAACATGTCAAAAACCCATCCGTGAAAAGCTTTCATAAATGGGCCTCGTTCTGATTGACCGTAGGGCGTGGGAGAGATGTCCCAGCCGGTCGGGTGTGCCAAGTCCTTTCAGCAAGCCTGGGCCTGAGCTGCTCCAGCTCCACACATCTCACTACGAATGCAGATGTACATGAACCATTGCTGCAGTTCCAACAGGGCCATAAAGCAAACCATCAGCTGTTTAGTATGCCTAGAGCTATATATCTGTCAGATGAGCCACAGCGGCTGCGAAGAAGATGCTACGGTCCACCAAGCCAATCAATTGCACTATAAATACCCCTAAATATTCCTCTGCATACCGTGTTTTTTCCAAAATGAGGTGTTTTATTTCAAAGCTCTGGAAGAACATTGGAAGTATGTGTAAGGCTGCCTTTACCTTGCTTTATGGTTTGATCCTCTATGACATAAATCCCCTTCCTTCCCCACCCTCCATTCTGAGGAATGGAGAGTGTTTCTGCATTTGTCATCTATTGGAGACCATCTAACTGGTCCTTCTCCCCCAACCATGGGTGGATCTACACTGCTGCTTTAAAGCAGTTTAAAGCGGTTTATAATAGTACTGACAACTGTTGGGGCCCAGTTCACACTCCAAAACAGTTGTCACTACTGTTATAAAGCGCTTTAAAGCGCTTTAAAACAGCAGTGTAGATCCTGCCCATGTCTTCCCCGCAACTGCTTTCTGAGGAAGAGAGCCGCATCTGCCAGATGTGCCAGGCCTTGCTGGAGAGAGGAGATCTGCTTCCCTTTATCTCTTTCTTGCCTCTGCTTCTAAGTGAAGCTAGGAACCATTTGACCTCCCTTCTTTCAAGACTTGCTAGTTGCTTCAAGGATGGAGGCAGATCATTTTTCAAAACATATACATTCCCCCCCCTTTCTTTCCTGGATTTGCTCTGGGAAAAAAATGATTCTGCAAGTTTTGGATATTTTAAATTGAGGTTCAAAATGCCATCTGTGGTCATCATCTATTGTCTAGTGCCCATAACATCACAAACACAAGTGCCCAACCACCACATCTGTATCCCCTCTATCTTTGAAGGAACTCTGGACACCATACATGGATATTATCCCATTTTATCAGTAGACCAACCATGGACACGTACATCAACCTGTCCTCCTTTTCATATGGTCACCGTAGGGACAGGGCTCCTGTATCTTTAACAGTTGTATTGAAAAGGGAATTTCAGCAGGTGTCTTTTGTAGGCATGTAACACCTGGTGAAATTCCCTCTTCATCACAACAGTTAAAACTGCAGGAGCTCTACTAGAGTGACCAGATACAAAAGAGGGCAGGGCTCCTGCAGCTTTTAATTGTTGTGATGAAGAGGGAATTTCACCAGGTGCTGTATGCATAACAATTACTCCTGCTGAAATTCCCTTTTCTATGCAACTGTTGAAGATACAGGAGCCCTGTCCTCCTTTCCATATTGTCACCCCAGACTAGTCCACAGTCACCCTGCAATCACCCTCCTTAGCATGGATTCGAATCCAGGTCTCCCTGATCCTAGCCCAGTATCCAATCGATATCCCTTTGACTATCCTCTAGCCCCTCACTACGCCACCCCACTTCTTCCAAATGGTGATCAGCAGCAATCTATCAATTGTACATTTGATGAGGCAGGAAGGGGGGGCATTTATCTACAGCAGTGTGAACACAGCCTCTCCTGAAAAAGCAAAGGCCTCCTCTGGATTGGAGCTCATCTGCAGTGCAGGATTCCCAATGAGGCGTGAGCTGGTTCTCTTTGCTTCCCTGGCTGGCTCCAAGTGTTTCTATCTTCACCTAGATTCTGGACTTTGAACACTGAGAGGGTTCCTGGCGATGAGTTGCATCAACTTTGCCCACTCAGCTTGGAGAGTGAAGATTTATTTAATTTTATGTACAGCATTTGTGTACTACTCCATATCTAAAACAGATTCTGGAGTGGTGAACAACAAGAGATAAAAGGAACACAAGATAAAACGAATGAAACACAATGTTAGAATTATTCAAGGCCTCTGCATTTTTGTTTCACCCACTTCTTTCCTGCTCCGGCTGTTGCAAAGGGAAGGACAATGTGGATTCAGAAAGGTTCCAGGTTTTATAGGGACACTGATGGCTTTTGGCATATCCTTGTAAAGTTGCTAGAATATCGTGTTTTACTCTGGAAATCACCTTTGTAAAAATGTCTCCATGTTTGTAGGCATCTTTTAAAGGTTAGAGTCATTAGGCACAATATTACATTTTTGCCAGCGCTCTAACCTTTATACCTAATTAAGTTGGCACACAAACCTCTTTCATATCAAAGCGAGAGGTGGGAGGGGGAGATGGGGAGGGGGCATGAGCCTGAATCACGCCGATGCAGGAAAGGCGCTTGGAATAATGACATTTTCCCAACTATCTTGTACACAAATAGACCCCTGCAGAGACTCAAATTCAAAATGACAAACAAGAATAATCTGTTTTCCATTCTAGCATTTTATAAGAAAATGGAGCAGCATATAATATAAATCAAACAAATTTGCTGTCATTAGCCTGGGTGCATTTTATTCCTACGATTTCACTGGAAAATATTGCTGGGTTGTGATGTTTCAGACTATTTCTAACTGCAACCATTTGCCAGCAAGAGAATTGGAAATAACAAAGATATCAGAAGATTCGTAGCAAACTAAGCCGAAAGCTTTAATGAAAATCAGAGAATAATTCGTTTCTAGTTCCCTCCTACCCCCACCTTCCCAATGTGTATCTTTCTCTTATACTGATGGGTTATAGTACCTATAACAAGAACCAAAAATGAACACTCAAGTATAACATCTCGAACTCACAAGCATCTGGAGAGCGGTGTGTGCTTTTTTATTGTTGTTTTTGGAAGCCTCCCATTTCCTTGTATCCAGAGGCCATGATCCCCAGGTTTGGCTTCCTTGTGGAGGAGAGATCACTGGAAACTATTTACAAACATACAAGTAGCAATTGGCATAGTACTCCTATCAGGCAGGAGATTCACTGCCCCACATCACACCCCCAGATGCTTTTAGGCTGCAGCTAAGCTAGGTTGACCATATGAAAAGGAGGACAGAGTAGGGTGACCAGATTTTGAGAACCAAAATCCCGGTCCCCCCCCCCCGCCACCCCACCCACCCAAAACAACCCCCCCACCCCGCCCCCGCGCCGCGCCGCCCCCGCCCCGCGCCGCTCCCCCCACCCGCATGCCTCGTGCCGCCCGCCTGCCCGCGCCGCGCTGCCCGCCCCACGCCACCCGCCCGACCCCGCGCTGCCCCCCGCCCCGCTCGCCCTGCGCTCCTTACCTGCTGGGGCGTCCGCTTCCCTCCGGTGCTCGGAATCTACTGAGAAACAAGCTTCCTGGCCTGTCTCTCAGTAGCGCGCCGGGTGATGACGTCATCACCCGGCGCGCTACTGAAGGATTCCGAGCACCGGAGGGAAGCGGCGCCCCAGCAGGTAAGTGCCTCGTGCCGCCCGCCTTGCACCGCCCGCCCGCCTCCCGCCACCGCTGCGTGACCCCCCGCCGCCCCGGTTTGCCCCCGCCGCCCCCCGGTTGGCCCAGATCGCCCCAGGGCCATCTGGTCACCCTTTTGGGGGGGCTAAATTTCCAGATTTGGCCCCCCAAAACAGTTTTTCCCCCCGGATGCGGATTTGCTCCCCATTTCCCGGGCATGTCCGGGCTGATGGTCAGTTGTAGAGAAAAGGGAATTTCAGCCAGTGTCATTTGTATGCAATGAGCCCTGTCCTCCTTTTCATATGGTCAGCCTAGCTAAGCCTTTGCCTCTCTCTCACTTTGCCCCAAATGTCTTATATTGTTACACATGTGTGAGCACAGACACACACACTCAGGACCCCACTCCCACCTCTCTCTCTCTCTCTCTCTCTCTGAAGTCACTTCCCCCCAGTGGCTCTCATCTAGGGTGACCATATAAAATCCAGGTCAGGGCTCATGTAACTTTAACAGTTGCAGAGAAAAGGGAATTTCAGCCAGTGTCATTTGTATGCAATTAGTTCCTGGTGAAATTCCCTCTTCATCACAACAGTTAAAGTTGCAGGCACTATACGAGAGTGACCCTATACAAAAGAAGGCAGGGCCCCTGCAACTTTAACTGTTGTGATGAAGAGGGAATTTCACCAGGAACTAATTGCATACAAATGACACTGGCTGAAATTCCCTTTTCTCTCCAACTGTTAAAGTTACATGAGCCCTGACCTAGATTTTATCTGGTCACCATACTCTCATCTTACAGGGGCAAACTCTGCAAACCTCTACAGTCCAATCCTATTGAGGGAGCATCCTGACCCATGGCAGGTGGGTGAGTGCCTGCCACGTCACCCCTGGAGGGATCTCCCTTGGAGGGTGATCTGTGTCATCCTTTGAGACAGTCGTCCCCAGGGAACAGGCCACTTCAGGGGAACCTGAGGCTGGCCATCAAGACCTTGGACCCGCGGGGGATACAGCATCAGATCTCCCTCCTCAAGATGTGGATGTTGAGCGAGCATCTAAAGATACAGGCAAAGATGGTGCCTGGTGAAGAAGTGCCCACTTGTAAAAAGAGAGCTCCTTGGGAGTAAAGGGCAACTTGTAAGCAAGGCTCTCCTCATGCCTGGGGCCTCCTCCTGAGTACCTCTGAGGATCCATGGCTGGAGCTCAGGGAGCTCAGGCTTAAAAGCCTCAGTCTGTGGTAGAGAGTTGCTGGTACAAAGTCGTTGCTATATTTCCTGGCTGCCGGGGGACTTCTTGAAATGAGTGGCTTATAGTACACTCATGACTGGCCACCCATGGAAGTTTGTGGGTCGTTGTGATGACATCATGATGACTCCGGCGCCTCCTGGACATTTCCTACTTCTCCTGGTTATTCCATGTTGTGGTTGTTGTTGTTTTTTTAAAAAAACCTTGGCTATCCCAATTCTTCTGAAATAGCTCAGCATTTCCTACTGTGTGCAGCTGAAGTTGCACTACAAAACACCCACGAGAGGGTGGTGTCCCATTGAAGTATATGAGCAGGGAAGTTTTCAATTACACACCATGCGGTCGCTCCTCTCCTCCTGTGTAATTCAGCTCATTACAATTGTGGAAGAGAAGCATGAAGCACAGCACCGGTAAGCAAACATATTTTTCCTTTAAGGGAAAGAATCACTAGCTCTCTTCTTTGGACCCCCCCTTCCCCCGGTGGCTTCTGACCTACCTTTGGATATGATCTTGGCTGGCTACGATACCCATTGCTTGGACCCTGCCTGCTTAGACCTGGGCTGCCTTATGACCTTGCTTGGAACCTAATATTTGCTGGTGGCTTGCTCACCTGCCTTGGCTCCACCTGAAACAGGACAGTTCATGCCTGCAAGGAAACCTTGGAGCCACGCAATGGATTGAGCCCCACAAGTTAGTAAGTGAGAACCTCTCACTCTACTCGCTCCTCTGACTCATGTCAGGACTAGAAACAAAACACCAAGTGGGGACAGCTGGCTGAGAGCAGATCAGTCTGCAACAGGTTGCTCAGATGTTGGAGCTTGGCTAGAGTCCCTAAAAGTGTCTTTCTGAGGCCAGGGGTTCCCTTGGCTCATCTGACCTCTTCTGTGCTGGCAGCTGCGGCTGCAGCCTCCGGCCGTAGCCTCCAGCCGTCTGCCGTGCCCAGCAGTGACCCCCTCTGGGCATGTGGCCATGACAGCTCGGGGAGGCTGGTTCCTGGGTCCTGTCCTCTTCACATCTCTCTACCCTTCCCCTTCATATCCATCACGGACTCCTTTTGACCCCAGTCCAAAAACCACTTGAGCTTCAACCTCACTGAAATCAAGAAAATAAATTAGTTGCAAGTAACACAGGACCCACTGAAGACATTTTGCTGTCAAGGTGAAGGCCAAGATGCCCCCTCCCCTTTCCATGCGTAGAATCTGGCTGGGCTTGCAGCTGCCTCTTTCTCCAGCGCCGGTGAAGGGCCAGCATCCTCCACTGCACCCACAGGTGGCAGTTTAGCTTAGGCAGCACACGTCAGGTTGAGTGGCACACTCGGCTGTCTCTCCTCCAGCACCTCGCCAGCACTTTCTCACCACTCTGCCTGGCACCGGGTTGCTGCCCCCTCAAACAAGGAGCACCCCAGCCATTGCCTTCCCTGGCCATGGGCAGCGGCTCTTTCTGGGGCAACCACATGGCCCTCTTTCCCCCTCTCTCCATTGGATACACGGCCACTGTTGTGGCTGAGCAACGCATACACACATGCAAGATGCCTGCAAGGCCCAGGCATGTGTGTATGCTGCCCGCTCTGCCTGTTGGTTCAGTCAGGGACCTTCTCCAGCAGCGCTGCCAGAGATGTATTGGGAGAAAGGGGCTGCGAGAGTCCGCCAGTCAGCCCAGGCCAGCAAAAGCCAGGCGCTGTGGCGCTGGCTCAGAAGGACAGGAAGGGCTGGGGGCAGCCCCTCCCATCCCCCCGCCCTCCCATTCACCACTGACATGGCAGGAATTTGAAAGTGAGACTCCGGTGTGAACAGTTGGATTGGAACCAACAACCAAGTTTGTTTATATTTGTTTGGCTCTTAGAGACAATAGCCCAATCTACGCCAAGCAGGATATGACAGTATGGAAGCGGCATGAAAGCGGTACATAAGAGGCAGGAGCCACACGACTGCTTTATAGCGGCATTGAAGTGCACTGACAACTGTTGGGGCCCCTTGGCACAGACCACATACCGCTTCCAAGCCGCTATATCATGCTTGGTGTAGATCTGGCCCATGTTTTATTTTCTTATCCGTGAGAAAACTATATAAGTGTTGTGAATGGTCACTGTGTTTATTTTAAGCTTTAATTGAATTGTTGCAGACTGTTTGCTTCTCATTGCCATTTGGCTCTACTGGACACAAGTAGAGCCATGATCAATCAGACCAGGGATTGATCTAGCCCAGCGTTCTGTTCACTCCGTGGCCAACCAGCTGTCTATAGGGAACCCACAAGGAGGGCATGAGTACAATGGCACGTACACACACGCACACACACACACACACACACACACACACTTCCCAGCAACTGGTATATACTGCCTCTGCTACTGGAGGTAGCATATTGTTATCAGAACTAGTAGCCATGGATAGCCTTCTTCTCCAGGAATTTATCTAATCCCCTTTTACAGCATTCTAAATTGGTGGCCATCACTACATTTCGAGGTAGTGAATTCCATAGTTTAACTAGCTCCTGTGTGAAGAAGCGCTTCCTTTTATCTGTCCTGAATCTCCTGCCATTCGGCTTCATGGGATGACGCTACTGCTGCTAGGTTCTAGTATCATGAGAGAGGGAGGAAAATGCCTCCCTAGTCCCTTTTCCACACCTTGCATAATTTGTACACCTCTGCCATGTCCCTGTTTGCTCACCTTTTTTCTACGCTAAACAATCCCAACTCCTGTAACCTCTCCTCGCGAGGGAGATGCTCCAGCCCCTTGATCATTTGAGTTGTCTGTTCCTGTACTTTTTCAATGCTGCAATATCCCTTTTAGATGCTTTATATTATTTCTCTCAACACACATGGGTATATTTGAGAATAACATTTCATGCATCTGGTGGATTCTAGTCCACAGAAAAGCTCTATTAGCAAATGTGTTAGTCTTTAAAGTGCTACATGGCTTTGTGTTGTTGTTTTTCCTGCCACAGACTAGCATGCAATAAAATGAAAAGATAGTCAAAAGAAAACAGAAAATATTCTGCAACCTCGGGCTTGCAGAAGAAATGCTACCCAAAGACTGGCTAAACCACTGTTATTTTGAGGAGATCAGGAATACGGCCAGTGACCTCCCGTGTCTCAGGGGTTGGATTAAGCTAATTGGTCTTTGAATATGAAGGCCTGGGATATTTGCATATTTTAGTCCTGGAGGCATTTGATTTGGAATCAGTACACAACATGATTTTCCACACGCTGCACATTTTCCTTCGCAGATGGTGGAAGAGTCGCTCATTTTGCACTTGGTATTTCTTCGGTAGTGAAAGTGGTGGGGGGCAGCTGAGGGTGAATGCTGGGCAAGGAGATGGAATAATAGCTCTGCGGGTCCCAAGCAAGCCCTCGCCGCCTGCACATCTGCACCACTTAGCAGCATTATCCACACCTTCCACCACCCACCCACCCACCTGCCTGCGCACCCACCCTTTGATTTATATCTTATTGCCATAGCAACAATCACTCCTGCACACTACAGACATCCAACAGCATATACTGATTCCATTTGTTTTCCCTTGTTGATCATGTAAGAGCCTTTTTATCAGGACTTTTAAAACCAAGGGGAGAATCTGAAAGCTGGTTACAGTTGTGCTGCAAAGAACGGCAGGGATTTTAAGGCCACAGCTATGCGACACATTTAAATTGATTTGTCTTCGATGAGTTTAACTGTCCAGGTACCACTCCCACCCCCAGAACCTGGGGGAATGTAGCTTTTCCCTTCCTAGGACTGAGAATTCTCTGGTAGTGAACCCTAACCACAGGATTGCACCTTGGTGAGGCAGGGATCGCAGGAAGGAAGATGTGAGAGTGATTCCCGCAAGTGCTCAGGCTGCCTGGCTTTGCCATCAGCCAGCCAGCCAATCTCCCTTTACTAAACACAACCCATATGGGACAGCTGTGGAGGAATTCCCCTCCCCCAAATACACACAGCCATTTTGCATTTGCTGGGGCTGATCTCAACCACCCTGTGCCAAATCTATTGCTAATTTCAGGAGATCAAGAAGACAAGCTACATGGTTGAAGCAGCTTGCACAAGAAGAGGAAAGGGTGCGCCTGCCTTTTGCCTGGAAAAATAAATATAAATCTGACCAAAGGCGCCCAGTGGTCCACAAACTGGCTATGCCATATTTTCTTCAGGAGGTCTTGCAGCCCAACCTAACTCTTTCCAGAACTACCCTCAGCAGAGGACAGGATCCAATGGGAAGGTCCTCTGAAGGAGCACCATTGGCATGAATTGGTGCAGCAGAAAAGTATAGCTGAGCAACACTTGCCTGTCGGCTCGCCTCACCCCGAGGAGGACCAGAGCTCATTGGCAGAAGAGGTGCTTTCCACACAGGCAGCTTCAGGCTTAATAGGATCCTAGGCAGCCAAGGATGGGACAACTCCCTGAGGCCCTGGAGAGCTCCTGCCAATCAGAGGAGGAAACACTGGGGCTAGATGGACCAGCGCTGTAGAAGACAGCGTCCTGTAGTCATCAAACGGCCACAGAGCTCTCCTTCAAAGGCCATTGCAGCATGTGTGTTTTGGCCAACTCTGTGCATTTCCCATGTCTTCTTCTGTCGCAGGCCCAAACGTCATTCTCCGCTGCAAGGGCTGTCCCAAAGTTGTGGCCTGATCCTACGTGCACAATTGCTTGGGTGGAAGATCCTTTGTGTTCAAGAATGTGTGCAATACTCCCAGGGACGTCTGCGGGGGATTTCAGCCTCATGAAGAAGGAAAGGGACATTCCCACGCTGGCAATTTGTGGTGGGTAAAGAATCCGAGGATGAAAAATGTAGACAGAAGGAGAGAAGCCGGGCAAGAACAGCAGGAGCAGATTGCTTGGGCTTTCTCCCCCGGCCAGGCTCATCTCGACTGCATTTCAGGGCCTCTTCTTTCCCCAGATATTCCTATTAATTCTTGCACGGTCAACAGCGCAGCAAACACATTCTCGCCTCCACACAATATGTGCGCAGCCTCTTACGTGGGGAATTCCAAAGCCGAGATGGTGCATGAAGGAAGCCAGTGGACAGCTGGTGAGCCAATGCAGATAATCCTGTGCATCACTCCAGCGTTCCTTCGTGCCAACTGCTTCCCCCCACCCAGCAGATCAATCCATTAAGTGCTGGTGTGCAATATCCCATGGTTTGTGTGTGGGGTGTGTGTGTGTGTGTGTGAGAGAGAGAGGATGAAATGCTGATGTTCTTTCCAGCAATATTGGGATTGCTCTCATACTTTCACTTAGCTTAATTTTTTATTCCTCCCCAGTCGGACGCCATGAGGTGGACAACAATGCTGTGGAAAGGATATCAAAGCTCAGCTTCTAGTACCTCCCAAAATCTAGTGCTGTAGACCTAGAGAAGAGCTCAGGACACACCTATCCCTGATGGACAAAAAAAGGTCATCCTGGGTGTAATATATGTTATGTGTTGCCACCTATTGGTAACGAAGCAGAAGTGGTTGGAACTGAGGCCATTATCACACGCGCAGTTTTAAGCACACTCACCATGACTTTGATCCAC
This sequence comes from Anniella stebbinsi, assembly GCA_029215795.1. Lineage (NCBI taxonomy): Eukaryota > Metazoa > Chordata > Lepidosauria > Squamata > Anniellidae > Anniella > Anniella stebbinsi. Next base: position 372,437,856 of record JARDYH010000001.1, read on the forward strand.
TTCTTCAGCGTGGGACTTACATGACGTCATCCCCCTCACACTGTTCTCGCGCCCTGAGTGCTCCGTTTTTAGTTTCTGTTTCGATTTAACCCTGAACCAGCAAAGTCCATTTCAGGCAAGTTCAGGAAAGTTCAACAGGCCGAATGATATATCATAAGGTCTGGGAAACCAAACCCACCCTCTTTAATTGAAAGTTGCATCCTTTTCAGAGATATTCTTGGTGGAGAGAAACCCCAGAAGAATTTACGGAACAAAGTATTACGTTTTTGAAAATACTTGCTGGATATAAGTAAGGGGATTCCATGTATAACGTAAACAATTTGAGGTATAGCATTCATCTTCAGTGTATTAACCTTGCCCCATAAACTTAACTTTAAAGATGCCCATCTATCAATATCTCATGAAATACATTTGAAACTGAGGCTTTTGAAGTACGTGGCTGTATATGTTTATTTTATTATTTTTATTTTCTTTATTTTCTTTATGGTTTTTTGTTTTGTTCACAAATTCACTATAAAAATGTAAATAATAATAATTATAATAATAAAAACCAGGCTGAGCTGAAGTATCAGAGCAAAACCGACCACATGTGATTAAAAATGCTACACACATAGGAAACGGAGGGGGAAACCGCAGAAGCAATATGGGAGAAAAATAGTAGGTGTGATAAAGGCCTGAGTATGCTCCAGGACTGAGCAAACTGAAATGTATGAAGAAATAAACCAGTTATTCTTTCATCAGGTGGTGGAGGCTACGTATATTACACCGGTGATGAAGATAAACAGGATACTGTATTTCACCAAATCTAAGACGCCATCGATTGTAAGATGCACCTAAATTTCAGGGCCACCAATAGGGAAAAAGCTTTGCATTGATTCTAAGATGAACCTTAATTTCAGCACCTGTTCCCCTCTCCCCACTCACCTCTATTGCCGTCGCCCATCCTCGTTGCAGCCACTGCCGCCGTGCCGCTGCCAGCGCTCACCTTGGTCTGGCAAGGTGTCGTTCCTAGTAACGAGGCGAGCATTGCCAGCAGTGTGGAGCAGTGGCAGCAGCAGTGAGGATGAGCGACAGCGATGGAGGGGAGGGGGGTTAGGGCCTCGCATGTCCCCCCTCCCCACTTACCTTGATCGCTGCTGCCTCGGCCTGGGAAGGCTTCAGTACTGGGAAGGAGGCCGAGATCTTGCGAGATTTCCTGAGATCGCGGCCTCTTTCCCAGTACTGAATTCTTCCCAGGCTGAGGCAGCAGTGATCAAGGTGAGTGGGGAAGGGGGACTTCAGACCAGCCTTGTGGGGTCCCTCGGGACCTGCTAGGGTGAGTTGTGGGGGGGGCATGCAGAGCCCTAGTGCTTTCTGCAAAACGCAGTAGAAATCCCGCGATTGCAAGGCGCCATCGATTCTAAGACGCACCCCATTTTTACAGATGTAAACATGGGAGGAAAAGTGTGTCTTAGAATCGATGAAATACAGTACATCTATCTTTTGGTTCTTCACACATTGTAAGTATCAGTGTGACTGAAAATGGCTGTTTATAGACTTATGAAGGAGTTTGATCCTGACCAGGAGGCCTGGGTACAATACACAGAGAGTCTTTCCCTGTATTTCATTGCTAAAGACATTGATGATGATGATGATGATGATAGCAAGAAGAGTGCCATTTTACTGACTGTTCGTGGAACAAAAACATAGGAATTCATAAGAAATTTAGTAGCTCCTGATTAGGCTGACCATATGAAAAGGAGGACAGGGCTCATGTAACTTTAACAGTTGTAGAGAAAGGGCAATTTCAGCTGGCATCATTTGTATGCAATTCGTACCTGGTGAAATTCCCTCTTCATTACAACAGTTAAAGCTGCAGGGGCCCTGCCTTCTTTTGTACATGGTCACTCTAGTATAGTGCCTGCAACTTTAACTGTTGTGATGAAGAGGGAATTTCACCGGGTACGAATTGCATACAAATGACGCTGGCTGAAATTCCCTTTTCTCTGCAACTGTTAAAGTTACATGAGCCCTGTCCTCCTTTTCATATGGTCAGCCTACTCCTGATAAGCCCAGTGTCAAATCATTTGAGGCATTGATTGGGATTGTCTCAAATCACCACATCCCCAGAGGCCATCAGAGATTGTGCAGCGATTTAAGTTTAACTGTTTCTCACGCTCCCCTGGGATGTCTGTGGCAGAACTATCAGGCAGAACTGCGCTGTCTGTCAGAGTATGGTGAATTGGAATGCTCTGCTGAAGGATCGGCTAGTCTGTGGCATCAGTGACGACAGGCTGCAGAGGCGTTTGTAGACAGACTCCAAGTTAGACTTTAAGAAAGCCTTGGGAATTGTGCAAGTGGTGGAGGTGGCACCTCAGAATGTTTTGGATTTGCAGAGGGTTTCTACACCCCCCCCCCCGAGATGCTCAGAAACTCTCTGCTACTGTGCATAAGTTCTCCAAGGCATCATGGGCTGAAAAGGGCTCTCCAGGGGAAGAGAGGAGCCACTTCCATAGTGTAACTCCCTGCTTTTGATGTGGAGGGAAACATGATGGCCACCCATGCCCCTAAAGGAATAGTCAGTGCTGGTTGTGCCTAAATCGGGGCCATTTAGCAAAAATGGGTCATACAAGAAGGACACAGAAAAAGGGCCAGGAAGGTCACCACAACCAGAAGATATACCCCACATTACAAATGCAGGAGATAATGTTGAGAGCACAGATGTCATAGATACACCATGCATAACAGGGCTAGAGAAAATTACAAAGCACAACCACTGCAAGTGAACTTTGCCATGAATGGAAAGAGCATAACCATGGAAGTGGATACAGGAGCTTCCGTGTCCATGATCAGTGAAGCAACTTATAACCATTTGTGGCCAAAGGATAATGGGCCACAGTTTGGAACACTGAAAATGTTGATGCACACATATACTGGTCAACAAGGCCCAGTGACAGGTAGCATCAGCGTAGAGGTGACACGTGCAAATGAGACCTTACAGTTGCCCTTCGTTGTAGTAAAAGGAAAAGGGCCTAATCTAATGGGCCGAGACTGGATAAGGCTGCTGGACGTCAACTGGGCAAACATTAATAGTATCAGTTCACCAGAGGCAGAAGCAAACCTTGAAAAACACCTAGAGTTACTGAGAGAGGTAACAGCCAGGATTTATGTGGATTCAGATGCTAAGCCACTCCTTTTTAAGCCCCGCCCAGTACCATATGCTATGAGACACAACGTGGATCAAGAATTAGACTGACTATTTTTCAAGCCCCAGAAGTTGAGTATCTGGGACACAAAGTTGATGGTGTGCATCCTGTGGAAGAGGAGGGATGTGCCATTACTGAGGCACTGGCACCAAAATCAGTGTCAGTACTTACATATTTTTTTTTGCGGTTGCTAAACTATTATGGCAAATTCTTACCCAATTTGGCCTCAGTATTGGTCCCGTTGCACATACGCTTTTACAAAAAGGGGGGAAACTGTTGAGGAGGGGAAGCAAAAGAAGGCAAACGCTGTGAGCGTTTGTATTAGTAATAAGTCCAATAGGAACCCAGGAGCTGAAGAAATACTCACACAATAAATCTTGTGTATAATACAGATTGTTTACTCGTGGTCCAATATATACAGCAGCACAATAGTTTCCATCCAGATATGTACAGCCCTTCCTCATAAATCTCTCCACGTCCAAATACACCATGCCTGACACCCACAGTAGCCATCAAACTAAGGCTCACTTATATACATTTCAGACATCAGCCCATCCCAGATTAATCACCTTATCATATTAGACACTTAGCAATAATCAGGTTGACCTTTCCAGTTCTACACAGAAAAAACTCTCTCTCAACCTTATTGCCTGCAGCTGGCTGATATGTCCTTCAGGACTCTAAAACTTTCAACCAATCCACTTAGATATGGAATTTTCCTCAATAAAAACTCCATTGGAATCCACCACAGGTAACAGCTTTTACAGCAGCAAAGAACTTGTTGAAGTGATCCACCCTCCTTATTCATTATGATAGCTGTAAAGAGCTCCTTTTATCTTGTGATGCCTGAGTTAGCACATTGGATGCCTTATGGATCAGAACGCCCCAATAGTCTTGCATCAAGACCACTGACTCCTGCAGAAAAGAACTATTCACAACTGCTCCTACCTGATCCTTCTAACTGGAGAGGCTGGGAACTGACGCTGGAACCTTTTGCACGCAAAGCACACTGTCTCTGCCACTGAATTACAGTCTCTGCCCACCCAAGATCCCCACAGGGATTTACATCAAATCCCTTCTCATTTGCACCTCTTTGCAAAGACGTCAGCTGCTTCTAGCAAATGTGCGTGGAAGGAAGGATTGCATGGAGCCTCTTCGCATGTGTTGCTGGAGCCTGCTGCATCACAATGTCCCACTGTGCACTGGTCAACCAGCAATGGATTCCTTATCACCATTGACTGCATTTAGAGTCGATAGACATCCCTTGAAGGATAGCCTTTTGTATTGTGTCATTTATTAAGAACATGGGACTCCTTGTGATCAGAATGTGGAACACCCCACCCCCACCCCTACCCCAATGCGATAGTGGCTACGGTGCTGGATCACCCAGTAGGAAACTCAGAAAGTGCCAGCTCAGCTGTGAAGCCCGTTGGGTGGTCTTGGGCAACTCTCCCAAAGGAGGACAATGTGATGGTACCACATAGCAAAACCAAAACCAACTTGGCTTTGAGTGTGACATCATCATCAATCCGACGATGCAGCCTCTGATTGGCTGAGATTATCTGGACATCAGGAAGAACTTAAAAAAATGGCACTGAAGAAACTGGCAGGAAGGGCAGCAAAAAGGAGACGCTTGTGGCCTGCTTGTGTGCATCAGTGGATACTTTAGCTCCCTCTCCAGCTCTTTTTTCATGTTGAAAAATATTCATTCCTCAAATTCATGGCAGTTTTACAGGGGAGGAAGAGATCCTCAGGATGGAGCTTTTCAGAGCAGAGTACCTGTGACTGCATTGAGCAGGAGGTTGGACTCGATGGTCTCATAGGCTGAGGAATACTGGGAAATGCAGCCCTTTTTTCTGTACAAACATGCATAGGATTCTGCCTTTATTAATGACTCATATAAGTGTGTGTTTTGGTGGTGGGCTGGAGTGGGGTCCCCTAAGTGCAGCCCTATTACTTTCTCCCATAGAAGTGAATGGCTGCTATGCGTTTTCATTCCTATCAGAAAACGGGAAGCACGGCTCTTTGGGACAGTGGAATCAGGCACAGTAAAACCCGACTGTAGGCGCGCTAATTCTCTGTCAGGAGCTCCAAGCCCTCAAAGAAAGAACATATTGCTGGATGCAGAGACCACTCTCGGGCAGGATGGGACACATGTCCTGTGCATGTACCCTGTGAAATGTCCAGGACTTGCTGGAGAGAACACGTCCTCCTTCCTTCCGATGGACTTGCACTAGAGAAGTTCCTGGCATATGGCATCTATCGGATAGAGAAGCCTGAAGGAACCCCTTTGTTCCAACTGTGCTAGTATGGCATGATCTAAAGGCTAATTTAATTTTAAATTCCATTTAGGTAAATCCGTATATAAATGTTCCACTTTATTGCAAAGCTGTAATATTTCTTGCTACTACTATTTTGAGCTGTAATTAATCTTTCATGTTATTAGGCCCAGAATTACAAGCTGGGCCAGTTAGGCAGCCTGTAACAAGGAGCTTGCGTCCTATTAATGTGCCGGAAAGGTATATTTCATTTTCTTTATTGCGGAGAAAAATGGAGCACCACCTGCTGAAAATATAATTATTGTTACTTTATTTAAAAAAGGATATGGAAGCTTGCCTTTTTGCAAATATTTGGCCGTCCTTCACTGCCATGACAACAGAACATTATCCGAGGTATTACGAAGGCTGCATTCATCACCACAGATACTCAGAAATAAGTTCCATTGAAACTCATAGGGAGTCATTTGGGTGCAAACCTGCTTGGGATTGTGTTATAAGACATCCACAGATATGTACCAGTTCTGGATTCCTGAGAAAAAAAATGTGTGGATAAATCCTGCAGGAAGTTCCCCTGCGCAGCTGTATTGGAATTAATGTGGGCAGTGAGAGAACGTGGCAGTGCTCATTTCAGTGGGATTTGCACAGAGAACTTCCTGCTGAATTTCCCCCCTTAATTATTTTGCTAACCTATTTTGAAGTTATAGCAACTAATCACAAACACTTTTCTTGAAATTCCCAATCAATGGGGTCAGTGATTCAGATAAACATTTCAGAAAGTGTCTGGATCTGAGTGAAGGCATTCAAAATTGACAGCACTAGAATAAAACTAAGTCCTTGCAAGCCTTACCTTCTTCTTTCGTTTGTTTGTTTAAAAGTTATTTAATATAAAAGCTAGTGGGCTGGCTAAGGTCTTGCATGCAAACCTTTTCTTCTTTTCAGATCTTGCTAAATACTGCTAAATATGTTTTCAAAAATCTCTGTCTTACTGTGGAGAATCATTGAAACCATGATGTAAATGCATAAATACAAGTGTTTTCTGTAAATTAAAGTCATGTGTACACTACAAATACTTAAGGTTCTGAGATAAAAGGTTGACAGAGCCTCTAGCTTATGTTAAATGATACATTCTATGTGCGGCCTACAGTTGGTATACCAATAAAGTATATATAACTTTGAGGAGGCTGACAATTATGTCAAAGAGGTCTACTGATTTTACACTAGAGAGTGGAACCAGAAGGGGGGAAAGCTCATAAGAACATAAGGAGAGCCATGATGCTGGATCAGAGCAAAGGTCCATCTAGTCCAGCCTTCTGTGCACACAGTGGTTGAACAACTGTCAACAGGAAACCCACAAGCAGGACAGGAGTGCAACAGCATCCTCCTACCCATATTCCCCAGCAACTGGTGTACATAAGCTTACTGTATCTGACACTATGATACAGGCATTGATAGATCCAGGAGGACACATTCTGTCTTCACTCATTGGCTTTTAACACTAGGCCAATGGGTGGCCAGTTTGCCAGAGGCTAACATGTGATTAGATGGAAAGTTCTTGCTGGAGGGAATGGAAATCAACACACAGTTCTGCAAAGGTCAGTTGTGGACAGAGTCAAGGGAGCTGGTGTCAGACAGAGAAGGGAATAAGGGGGACAAAGACAAGAAGCTGCAAGAGCCAGCAGAGCCTGGAAGAAGAAGAAGAAGAAGAAGAAGAAGAAGAGGAGGAGGAGGAGGAGGAGGAGGAGGAGGAGGAGGAGGAGGAGGGGGAAGCAGCTGAAAGCAACAGGTCAGAGGGAACAACGGAGTGGCAGCAAGCACTCAAAGAAGGGCAACTGTGCTGAAATCATCACAGAAGGCAGAAATTGGGCAAATCCACAGACAGAGGAACACTTCCATAGCAATCCTATGGCTGAAGTGAAGCCAGATTTGTCAGCTAGTTGCAGCTGAGCTCAGGAAGCTGTGCATTTCAGTGAGCAGCAACAGAAAGGGCTGTGTCCTTACTAGTAACTCCCTGACTCTGAAGTAAGACTCTGGGCTTAAACTTCTGAGAAATACCATGCATCATTAAATGGTCATGAAATACCTTGCTGTTGGTGCCTTTTGATTACCTGTAGAAAAAAGGTGTGAATTAATACAAATACTTCAAAATATATCTTGCTTTTCTTGCTGTGGTATCCATGCCTATTCTCTGTCAGAGGGGCTGGGTTTAGGGCAAATTCTAAAGGTGGGTTGGCATAAGCTTGGCAATAAATAGTGTTTGGGCAGGCAGGCAGGCAGGGGGAATGTGTGACTAACCAATGAACAAATGTCTGCAGGTGCTTTGATGAAGAGGCTTGTTAATCTACCTGGGAAATGCTGACAATCGTTGGTTGTGGCAGGAACTCTGCCTTCCTCCAATTCCAAGTGACAGCTTGACAGCCTTTTTCCTTCACTGGCAAATTGATGGTTTAGGAAACAGCCATTTTCCAGGGGATGAGTTTTCTTTTTAAACTACCCACCATATTATCCAATGGTGTGGGTTTCAGGCTTTGGAAACTGTTCTTCGAGGCAAACTTTTCCCCATTCAACTAGATTGAAACAGGAGAAATCACACCTTGTAAAACTGGATTTCCCACAGTGGGGCTCCTGAGAAGCAGGTCAGGAGGCAGGAGGATCATCTGCTCAGGTGTCAGGGACAGGCACCTGATCACACCTGGCTGTAGTGAGCCAGCCAGGAATGTCATCATGTGAAAGGCAGGTGAGTGAGAGCCACAGGTTGAGGAGAAGATGAACCCATGATGAACCAGGAACCATTTGGGTTAGAGATGGATTAGAATTTCTTTCAGTTCATTTTTGACCAGAATGTACCCACTTTGCACCTCCTGGAACCAAACATGGACCTGAGCGCCATTTCTCGCTCAAGTCTGTAGGATTTTAGCAATGTGGTTCATGAAACAAAACAAACAAACAAAAATTCATTCAAAAATGCCTACATTTGAAAAATGTGCATTAAAAATACTTTTGAAAAAAGCACTAAAACACACTTTAATCTACCGGAGAAACATACAGTCATTTAAAATGTTCACAACTGATGCAATGACATTTGGGGCAAAAACAAAAAAACAAAACAAAATTTGCAATCCGATAAGGAGCTGAGTCAGATTCCAGAATTCTTAACTCAAAGATGTTTGTAAGCAGAGTGACCTTTTCTCTTAAGGTAGGACAAAGAGAGAGGCGATAGTCAGTAACCTTCTGCTGATGTGATTCAACGGGAGTTAGGGATGGCCCAGGAAGGCACCTCTTTCTTCCCCTGCACTAGACAGAGAGAGGAGACAAGTGAGGTCTCTGTGTGTAGCCGGAAGTTAACCTGTGCTGGAAGTGGCCCTGAAAGGGGGCAGAGACCTGACTTTGCTCTCTGTGGAAACCCTATGGCAGTATGTATTCCCCTCGAAACTAGATGGGGAGCAGGAATACGTGGGAACGCTGATGCTGACGACCATCATCTTATGCTCAGCCTGTATATATGTGTAAGAATACCTTATATATCATACAAACATTGAACGTCTCCAGTAATCTACTTCTAAGGAAATGGAACCCCGAGTAAATGCTGGAGCCCCTGAGACATCTCACTACTCAGATATGGGTTGCACATGCATGACTTGATTAAGGAAGCAGTGATCAAAGGTTGTGTGAAAAGTGAGGGGCCCTGACTTTGTGGGAGCGCACCTGCTGGGCATGTAGAAGGTCCCAAGTTCAATCTCCGGCAGACAACAGTAAAGGGACCTGTTGCCAGTCAGAGAAGCCCCTCCTGGCCCAGAGGAACCAAAGCAGCATCTAAGGATTTGCTAACTCTTCCTCCAAACTTTTCTGTGGGGAGTGGCACCAGTTGCCCCACCCCCCCACCCCACTTTAGCAGTACATGCTCCTCAACATTCAGCAGGATTATACACCTGATTGTTCCATGCACACCACGGCATGTTGCCACTCCATAACCGATTGTCTCTACAAACCTTCATATATCTTCCCATGGGAGAAATGCACGAGTTCCGCTTTTGCAAAGAAAGGGCAGTGCAAGACACATGCTCTGCTAGCGCTCCCTCATGAAGTGTGAATCAGCCCAAGTCCTTCTCTCATGGAGGCTGGCTGGAGGCCTCCGCTCAACTCCTATGAGCATGTGCAGAGTGTCTTTCCCTCTCCAACGAATAGCCGCAGGCTGCTTACCTATGTGTACTGACCTTAGAGAGCACAGGGACCAGCTGCAGAGGGGGTGTCCTCAAAGGTCTGAGCCTGGGCACTCCTCTCTTTTTAACAGACCTACTTATTATTTCTTCCATTCCATTCCCTTTCATTTATTTATTGACGAGATTTCTACACGCTTCGGCCCGGTTGCAGCAGGGGACGATTGGGGCTGGGCTGCTGCAGAGCACAAACAGCTGTCAGTTAATAGAGTTTCCGAATAAACATCATTAACTGTCCTGCTTCCAAAATCAATTTGTCCCACATGCCTCCCCCCAAATGGAAGCAAATGCCGACGCCTCGTTTTTGTACATTTCCCATTGTTTTATTTTGCTTCTCTATCCCTCCTGGTATTTCTTGTTGCCTTGATCATGCAGATCAAGGATGGTTCAAGCAATTATTCCATCTGGACCTTTTCCAAGGAAGCAAAAGTTTGAGTGTTTCTGTAACAGCCCCCGATTCAACGCAGCCGGCATTGCAATGAGGAACTCGGAAGCAGCGGCACATGCAGCCCTCTCTCTGTAAAGCAATTAGGCAGGGCAGGGTTGAATTTGTGCCATGTTCCTGGCAACGCTTGGGCAAGACATCCAGGCTCCTGGCGCAGGCATGTGGCCATTGTTCTGCCAGCTTCATGCCTGCTTCCATCCAAAGGCCGGCTCCATTATTGCCCCCGAGGCTTGGAATTGTCACGGATGGCCTGCTACCTCTCTTTCTCTCTCTCCCAAAATCATGCATGGTGCAGAGAATGTGGAGAGGGAGATCCCTCAATTTGGATGGCTTTAAAAAAAAGGGGGTGTCGGATATTCCTGGAGAAGTTTATCCATGGCTACTATTTATTTATTTATTTATTTGTGACATTTATATACCACTGAATAGAATAAAACCTCTCAGCAGTTCACAATATTAAAATACCATATTAAAAACACAATATTAACATGCAACATTAAAACATGTCCAACTACAGTAATAATAATAATAACAATAATAATAATAAAAATAGTGGAGCATTAAAATAGAGCAACATAATTAATTTGCTTACAGCCCAGGGAAAGCCTGGTTGAACAGAGTGTTTTCAGGTGGTGTTTAAAAGATCTAATATTTTCTGCCTCCCAAACTGCACAAGGGAAGGTTTTCCAGCGGGTGGGGGGCCACTGCAGAGAAGGCCCTCCGTCTTGTTACTGGCGACACTCCGTTTGCTTTGGAATGACTAGCAAGACCTCCTCTGCTGATCTTGAAGGTCATCTGGGTATATATAAGGGAAGGTGGGCTACTAGGTATCCTGGTCTCAAGTTGTTGTGGGCTTTATATGACAATAACGTAACCTTGTACATGACTTGATAGTTAATAGGCATCCACTACAGTTCTTCTAACTCAGGTGTTACGTAAACTTAGCTAGGTGTCCCAGTGAGCGTCATGGCTACTTCATTGTGCACTAGCTGCAGCTTGTGAATCACACACAAGGGCAGCCCCACATACAGTGCATTGCTGTACTCTAAGTACGAGGCTACCAGTACATAGATCACGTTGGTTAGGCTAGCCCTATCCAGGAATGGGCATGGCTGGCGTACCAACCAAAGTTGGTAATGGGTACTCTGGGCCATGTAGGCCTCCAGTGAGAAAGATAGATCCAGGAGCACCCCCAAACTATGGATCTGCTCCTTCAGAAGGAATGCAACCTCATCCAGAACAGGAAAACACCCCAATTCCCAGACCTGAGAATTGCCAGTCCTGATGGTGATATGCTACCTCCAGTATCAGAGGCAGTAGGACTGCATGCACCACTTGCCGGAGAACATGGGCAGAAGAGTGCTATTGCACCTGTGTCCTGCCTGTGGTCTCCTGTCATCAGCTGGTGGTTGGCAGTGTGTGGACAGAATCAGGAAAAACTTCCTGACTGTTAGAGCAGTACAACAATGGGACCAATGACCTAGGGAGGTGGTGGCCTCTCCTATACTAGAGACATTCAAGAGATAGCTGGACAGCCATCTGTCAGGTATGCTTTAAGGTGGATTCCTGCACTGAGCAGGGGGTTGGACTTGATGGCCTTGTAGGCCTCTTCCAACTCTACTATTCTAGGATTCTATGTTCTTATGTCTCTCCAAATCCCTCCTCACAGCCCATCTTTTCCATGAAGCCATCAGCATGACCCATAAGTCCCTATTCCCGAAAGAAGCAGGTGGCTTTTCTGCCTCCCCTTCCCTTCCCCTGTTGAATTTAGATTGGGTTGTATTTAGATTGTAAGCTTCTCAAGGTCAGGACCTGGCCTTTTATATTCCGTACCGTGCCATGCACATGGAAGGGAATAAGTGTGTGAGTGTGTGTGTGTGTGTGTGTGTGTGTGTCGGGAAGCCTTCTAGATCATGCCAGCTTGGAAGGACATGGTGGCCATTTATAAATTGACAAAAAAGAGGATAAAAGAAGACAAGTTTGCATAACAGTTCTATCTATCTATCTATCTATCTATCTATCATCTATCTATATCCAATTATTATAATTTAAATATAAATACAATACAACTCAGTATAGTGCAGAAGATTGCAACCTGCTGAGGAAGCAAGGCCACAGGCCTTCATATACCTGCTCTGTATGTAGGCCTCTGTATGGAATTTGGGTCTTGCAAGTGAACTGCATGATGGGATTGGAATGATGTTTGTGCCTGAATGTGCTGTAATGTAGAAACTGCTTAATTGGAAGGAAATGCTTAATTGGAATTTCTAACTGTCAAGACCTTTTTGATATAGTATGAGACAAATAAGCCAGCTTGATAAGGAGGACTGGCCATCCAGGTCAATCTGACATTGCTAGAAGAGTTATGGGCCACCTGTTGATAAGGTATAATTAAGAAGTTTTCTTTGATCTATCTTTGTTTTGCTTTAGAACTTTGACAACTGCTAATTGGTTAAGATGCTACTATGTATAAATATACCTGCTTTTCACACTACCAGTTGAGAAATTCTTTGTCTGTAGGACTCTCTCCATACATCTGAATTATGCTCAATAAAACAGAGTTGCCTTACAACCAAAGTGGATTTTTATCCTTGACACTGGCAACCTGTGTGTCTTGCTCCATCTGCTGCCCTTGGTGGGCAGCAGATGCCCTTGGTGGGCAACTTCAAGGCCCTTGAGATCTTCCTTCCGATGTTTCTTGATCTTTAAACCAGACTTGGACTGGGCAGCCCTTCAAGCGGAGGAGCCCTTCCAAATGGAGGCCAGTCTCTGTAGAAGAGAACACCTGGCCACCCTATTTTGAAAAGGGGCTGGGATGGTGGGAAGGAATTCAACCAGCAGTTGTATTCAAGGGAGTGGATCACTCACACAGAAGCGTGGAAGGGGCGTGTGCTGTTGAAAACATTGAAATGAAGGAGGATGAATTTTAGCATATATTGAATCAAAATGTGGAGGAAGATAATGGAAGTGAGTTTCCAGGCTTGACTCCATGCAGCAGGGCTATGGATAGAGGTCTCTTTCTGACGGTGGTGGTGAGAAAGACTGCCCCCTTGAGGTTGCCCACCTCACCAAGCGGCTCTTCCCTTCCAAATGAGGCACCAATGGTGGGGAGGGGGGAGTGTTAAGTAGCCTTTGGAGAAGCAGGATGTTGCCAGGAAGGTTAGTCCAATGCACACAGAGGTATCTCTCTAAGTGAATCTCTTCTGGGTTGGGGTTCACATTTTTCCATAGTGTATAGCTTCCCTCTGGCTGAATGGGGCGAGGGAAGAGAACACTCCCCAACCCTAGCCCAGCCGTGAGCCTTAAACGCCTTATCTGGCTTATCCCTGGAATAGCGTTGGTTTGGCAAAAATTATGCCGATTGGATTGCTAGCAATTTACAACTGTCACTGGCCTCTCTTCTTTCCCTTTGCATTAACCACACTGTTCCCTTGTATTTATGAATGTGACCTTCTATTTTGCACTCTTGGCATGCCTTGATAAATTAGACTCTTCTGACACACACACACACACACACACACAAACACACACAGAGCAGATCTCACTGTTTAAAGATTAATCAGGAAACCTTGGCAGAAGCTTACCTGCCACTGGCTTAAAATATCCCTTTCCCTTTGATTCTCCACACTGTGGGCAAGTCCCTCCGGGACCAATAAGGCAGGCAAGCTGGAGCGAGTTGAACTCCTCTGTCAGATTGGGGACAATCAACTTGCTACCCATCTCCCCCACATCTCCTCCTTAATTGCACGGCCTTCTCCTGGCTGCATGGGGCTGATGTTTGAAGAAGCCAAGGAGCTCCTCGGTTTTGTAGCAATTCTGCTTTCCCCAGGACGGTTCTGTCTAGGGATGTGCATGGCCAAAATTATCGTATCATATCGTTATCGGAAATTCGGACATAGAAAAATTTCGGGTCTGATAACAGTGTTTTCCTCATAGGTTTGCATTGGGGGAAAGAAAGCTTTCCCCCAACGCAAGTCTATGGGGAAAAACACTGGGCTGGCACTCCCTCCCTCCCTCCCCCCACTCACACTCCTTACTAGGGGTGTGCATCGGATCGGATCCGATCCACGATCCGAATCCGATCCGACCCAAAATCGGGAAAATCCGATCCGATCCGATCCGGACAACCTCCGATCCGATCCGATCCGATCCGATGAGGTCCGATCCGGATCGGACGCCATTTTGAATGCTTTTTCCCATAGCCAAGTATTGTTTTACAAAAACGCCTATAACTTTTTCATTTTTAAAGATAGAAGGATGAAACTTGGGCACATTGTAGACTGGTTAGGGGTAGTTATCTGTGAGAAATTTCAGAAAGATTGGTGCATGCATTTTGTGGCAATTAATTTTTTAATAAATACCCAGGAATGCCTATAACTTTGTCATTTTTAAAGTTACACACATGAAACTTTGCCACATTGTAGGCGGTACCTTGGGACCTATGTGTGTGAAATTTCGGAAACGTAGGTGCTTGCCTTGTGTGGCAATTAATTTTAGAAAAATGGGTAGTGGTGGGGTAAATACAGTTACGCCTCCCACTTTTTTATTTTTGAAGATACAAACAGGAAACATGGGCACATTACAGGTACCACTTGGCTTGATATGTGTGTAAAATTTCAGACAGCTGGGTCCAGGCATGTGGTGGCAAGGTATTTTTGAAACAATGAGGAAAGAAACGCCTATAACTTTTTTATTTTAAAAGTTAGAAGTCTGAACATTGCTCACTTTGTAGATGGGTTAGGGGTAGATATGTGTCAGAAATTTCAGAATTATAGGTCCAGGCATTTGATGGCTATGGAATTTTTAAATTACATGTTTCAAAAAAATCTCTACAGAGGCCAGGTCTTCCCCTCCCGCTTCCCGCGAAGAAAAGGAAACACTCTCTCGTCTCGATCCCTTTGATCCTTGCTAGTAGTATCCATTACAGGGCTCGTGTTTCCTTTCCTACTTTCACTTTTCAAGCAGAACGGCTGAGCCTAGCTGAGTTTTGCAGCCATGCGTGCAAGGAAGGATCACTCTGGTCTCGATCCCTTTGATCCTTGGTAGTATCCATTACAGGGCTCGTGTCTGCTTGAGTACAAAGTGAAAAGTGAAAGTAGGAAAGGAAACACGAGCCCTGTAATGGATACTACTAGCAAGGATCAAAGGGATCGAGACGAGAGAGTGTTTCCTTTTCTTCGCGGGAAGCGGGAGGGGAAGACCTGGCCTCTGTAGAAATTTTTTTGAAACATGTAATTTAAAAATTCCATAGCCATCAAATGCCTGGACCTATAATTCTGAAATTTCTGACACATATCTACCCCTAACCCATCTACAAAGTGAGCAATGTTCAGACTTCTAACTTTTAAAATAAAAAAGTTATAGGCGTTTCTTTCCTCATTGTTTCAAAAATACCTTGCCACCACATGCCTGGACCCAGCTGTCTGAAATTTTACACACATATCAAGCCAAGTGGTACCTGTAATGTGCCCATGTTTCCTGTTTGTATCTTCAAAAATAAAAAAGTGGGAGGCGTAACTGTATTTACCCCACCACTTCCCATTTTTCTAAAATTAATTGCCACACAAGGCAAGCACCTACGTTTCCGAAATTTCACACACATAGGTCCCAAGGTACCGCCTACAATGTGGCAAAGTTTCATGTGTGTAACTTTAAAAATGACAAAGTTATAGGCATTCCTGGGTATTTATTAAAAAATTAATTGCCACACAAGGCAAGCACCTACGTTTCCGAAATTTCACACACATGGGTCCCAAGGTATCACCTACAATGTGGCAAAGTTTCATGTGTGTAACTTTAAAAATGACAAAGTTATAGGTGTTTCTTTCCTCATTGTTTCAAAAATTAATTGCCACACAAGGAAAGCTCCAATGTTTCTGAAATTTCACACACATATCAAGGCAAGTGGTACCTGTAATGTGCCCAAGTTTCCTGTTTGTATCTTCAAAAATAAAAAAATGGGAGGCGTAACTGTATTTACCCCACTACTACCCATTTTTCTAAAAATTAATTTCCACACAAGACAAGCACCTACGTTTCTGAAATTTCACACACATAGGTCCCAAGGTACCCCCTACAATGTGGCAAAGTTTCATGTGTGTAACTTTAAAAATGACAAAGTTATAGGCATTCCTGGGTATTTATTAAAAAATTAATTGCCACAAAATGCATGCACCAATCTTTCTGAAATTTCTCACGGATAACTACCCCTATCCAGTCTACAATGTGCCCAAGTTTCATCCTTCTATCTTTAAAAATGAAAAAGTTATAGGCGTTTTTGTAAAACAATACTTGGCTATGGGAAAAAGCATTCAAAATGGCGTCCGATCCGGATCGGACATCTGGTCCGATCCGATCCGACCAGCCTCCGATCCGATCCGATCCGATCCGACCCCCCAGGTCCGATTCCGATCCGCTATCCGATCCGATCCGGGGGGTCAGTGCACATCCCTACTCCTTACTCATCGCTGCCACCGCCACCGCCCCATACTACTACATGGTTTACAAAAGTTTAAAACATTCACAACAGACAGTATACACAAAGATAACATACATCTAAAACCAACTTTGAGCAATCAGCCAAACCTAAAAAACAGATCCGGGATCAATTAAAACTCATCAGATACTGCCAAATGCCTGGGAATAAGTTTCCAAAGGGGCAGCCATGTTAGTCTGTCACAGAAAAAAAATGCTAAAATGCTTCTTTGGGGTGCCTCTTCACGAGAGGTTTAATGCTCTTTGAAGTCTCATTAAAAAATTTACCTCCATACCAGCAGAGCGCAAATGGGGCGTAGAGGCGCGTTATCTCTCCGATTATGCGCATTATCGAATGCGCGTTAAATCACGAGTTTTATTTTGCTCCGTCCGTTAAAGTGCATTTTGACTGTGTGTATATGCGCTTATGCGTATTAACTACTTGTAAACCACATTTTGGACAATCTTTAATGTGCTTCCCCGCCTCTCGCCACCTCTCGTGCAGAGGGATTAGGCATAAATGCGCTTCTGCGATTATGCGCATAATCGGCTAACCAGGCGCAAAAGCGAATCCTTGTAGAGGGGACCTTAGATTAAAGGGAAATCTCATTTCCTTACTGGGGCTTTGTTTCCTGCTTCACTTGTGCAATCGTAATGGGACTGCATTTCACGGGCGGAGAGGGGCAACCACGTGGTTTATAATGGAAAACTTCCCCTCCTCAGTGCTCATAGCCCTGAATGGGACAGCACCCTCTAGTGGGTGATTTTTAGTGCAAATTTCCTTGTACATGGTAGGAAATCCTGAGATATTTCAGCAGATTCAGGATATCATGGTTTTTTTTTAAAGTTTTTTTAAAAGTGGAATCACTGGAGGAAGACACGGGAGATGTGCAGGAGGTTGCCAATGTCCTCAAAAAGACCCACAAACTTCTGTGAGTGGCCAGTCACGAGTATGCCTTATTTTGCTTGAGTGAAGAAGCCCAAAGAGTCTTTCCTGTATCCACCCCCCATTCCGGCCAACCAGGTGTGTGTGTGTAGCAGTCTTGGTTTAATCCACCTTGAAAGCCATCTAAGCCATTGGACATCATCACATCTTGTGGTAATAAGATGTCCTTCTTTAGGTTTCACCTGACAGGGGAATGGGAAGGCTGATGCCTGAGAAAGTGGTCATGGAGGTTCTGAGCTGCAGAGTTACATTATCTAAGAATGTAGGCAGGCAGGTGGAGCAGTGGAGCACCTGCATGACCAACCAGCCATGTGCTAAGTCTCTTCACAAACCATGCAGTCAACATCCCGTATCAGCAAAGAGCTGTTTGCGGTCATCTTTCTGGGATCTGTCAACAATATCCACTTTAATTTTTCCCTTCTTCTAAGGATCAGCCAATTTCTCAGTCTCCCTTCATTGGACTTCCTTTGTAGATCGTAGAATCACAGAATCATAGAATGGTAGAATTGGAAGGGGCCTATAAGGCCATCGAGCCCAGCCCCCTGCTCATTGCAGGGATCCACCTTAAAGCATCCCTGAGAGATGGTTGTCCAGCTGCCTCTTGAAGGCCTCTAGTGTGGGAGAGCCCACCACCTCCCTGGGTCATTGGTTCCATTATCGTACTCTTTTAGCGGTCAGGATTTTTTTCCTGATGTCCAGCCAAAATCTGGCTTCCTGTAATTTGAGCCCATTATTCTGTGTTCTGCACCCTGGAATGATCAAGAAGAGATCCCGGCCCTCCTCTGTGTGACAACCTTTCAAGTCTTTTAAGTATCAGCCAATTTCTCAGTCTCCCTTCATTGGACTTCCTTTGTAGATCTCTCGCACCACGTGCAAATCCATCTTGCAGGCCATTTAGTGGATTGTTCTGTCCTGCTGGACACCACACTTGAATTCAGATGTTCTGAATGATTGATCTACAACGATAATGCCTTATTTCCAACAGTGCCAGGCAGCTTACAGAGGATTTAACAAACAACCATGATCATAAAACACCATAAAAATACACCTTAAAACCAATGTGCTGAAAAAGAACATCTCTTTACAGAGCAAAAACAGTTCTGTAGCAAATTCCAATGGCCCAGGGACATGGTCTCAGTGGCTGAAGAGGAGAGCCATTACTCTTGAAAGGGCAAATCCGTTGCCATGCCATTAGGCAGCATCCCCCTGCTCATCTGTATTCATTGGAACAGAAGACATAAAAGGAACCAAGGGAAAGATGGAGCAAAGAAGAAATGCTGACCTTGGTTTTGTCTGACTTGTTGAAGAACTGCACCGCACGGCCCTCCTCACGGTTTGCCCGCTGTTGCTGCACAGTCTTATTCATACTCGTACCCGAAGTTTTGGATAGTGGGGTCTTTGATGCATCAGTTGAATTGTTTATGGTTGTCACTGATGTTTTAGTTATTTTATGGAGTGCTGATATTTTAGTAGATGTGTTTTTTTTGGCTGTTTCAAATCTTATCTGTTTAATTTTGTTATAAGTTGCCTTGAAGTCTTTTTTTTAAAAAAATAATAATAAAAGCAACTAAGAACAAACAAATAAATAAAAAGATATAAATAAACTTGTATATGTATTTGGGTATTTTACTAGTTATGCATTTATTATACATGATGACAAACGTGGGTTCATTGGCTGGGTTGTGGCTCTGCAGGGCAGCCTTTGCCTCTTTCTGTAGCTATGGGGAGGAAACTCCCTTCCGTCCGATCAAGGAAGCACAGAGGCACCGCAGCTCCTGCCCGTCTGTGGCCACCCGCAGCCCTCCTAACATCCCTGGCAGCTTCTCCCTGTCGCTTCTTCTGGAACCAGTGGATTCCAGAGCCAGAGAGTCAGGCGAAAGCCAATGCGCTGCATCGCACATATTGCACATGTTCAGAGCTCCAGCACATCCGAGCTCAACTGTAACACCATTTGACCTTTTCACAAGACTGAAAGGAGCTAAGGTGCTTTGATCGGGTTGCTTATCACTACCTGCAAATATTAGCCACGGAGGACGATGTGGATGAACCCTCCCTATACAGGCCAAGGGTGCTTCGAGATGGAGGGCTCCTCATGCTATGGGTCAAAAGCAGCTCTTCCACCTTTCCCTCATTCATGGGTTTTCTCTGGAAAGAAAAAGGATGGAAGAGGCATTGGGAAAGCATGGGAGGGTTATGGACAACAATTTCTGCACCTCCTGCAAAATTCGGTGACTGAGGCAGGATGACTGTACCATAAAGCCTTGCCCGGAAGCGCCCTAGGCTGGAGAGGATGGAACAGGGGTAGGCAAATGGCCCATGGCCACTTTTGGCCAGACTGTGTCGTTGGGGTATGCCAGGACATGTTTGAAGAAGAGGGCGTTTCATTCTATGGAATTTGGAGATACAGAAGTGAGTGGTGCCCAAAAATCAAACAAGGTTCCCGGTGAGCTTCAAAGTAGGTAGAAGAAAGTAAGAATTCCTGTCCAAACAAATGAACCGCAGTCCAAGGGTCAGAACAAGTCTAGGCATGACACAAAGCGGAGAAGTACAGAGCAAAGGCAAAGGCTCCAGATACGAACGTTGCTTCTAGCGATCTGGCTAAGTGCTGGCCAGACATTTATGGGGAGTGGACTAATTAGCAAATGCTATCAGCTGCATTGGATTTCAGTCGGTCCCTGACTGCTTCCATGAAGTACCACGCCACCAACACTTCCAGGCTCAGCTCTCCCTTCTCTCCGGCTGATCCCTTAACCGACACACAACACCAGGATCCGTCTCTTTCAGAAATAGACCAGGTTGCAGATCTGTCTCTGCATGGCCTGCTGCACATCTTTCCTGCTCTGCAAATCAGGAAACCAGAGACATCTCCTGGTGAACTGGCCCCTTCCTGGCTGCCAAATTGCCACTGAATTTTGGCGGTGCAAAAAGCTGCATTTTCACTTTAGAATAAGGGATGCATGAAGCGTGCCCCTTGTTTTAGTGCACATTCATGCCTCCCCAGGGCTTTTGGGGGTGCAATTATGCATTAAAGTGAGGTGGCAATGTTGGTGGTGGGGTGTGCCTGTTTGCAGTCCCCAGTGTGTTCTAGGGGCTGCAAATTGCCCCCCAAGACCCACTGAAGTTGTCCACCCTCGGCTTCGAGTGCTGAGTGTACATTATTCATTGTTCTAGTCTTTCCTTGATCCTTAATAAATATTTCTCTTTCAATTGGACTTGGGGCCTTGAAATGAATTTCTGACGAACCCCAAGGGAGCCTTCATCCTCCCGTCTGCCATGACACTTCAGTCATGTTACAGATCTGTGAGCCAAAGGGAAGCAAAAAGGGAGAGGATGGGCAGAGATGGAGTTTAAGTGGGCTGCCCCCTTACTTCTGAGTAAAGGTGCCTTACACTTGGAGATGCACACTTGCTCCAGACTTGGGTGGACATTGGCTTTTCTACCGGAGGCATTTATTGTGTGCTCATCATTCCATACCAATGGTTGTTTACAGGTTCTTTAGACAATGTTGTAACCCTCCAGTTTCACTCCTGTGTCCAACTAACACTTCTGACAAGTTTTTTTTAGAGCAGGGAAAATGCAGCATTTAATTGTGAAATGAAAAGAAAATGTGATTCCTTCTAGTGCATTTGTGCTATTCCATTATACCACAGTGCCACCTTGAGGTTGTGTAGCAGAAAAGCAGGAAAAGAAAAACTCATGCAGCACTCGGATCTCAATTCTGGGAGGAAACCAGAAGTAGATGCAACAAATTAACAGCTTTGTGTAGAAAAGCTTAGAGTCTCTGGTGGTGGTGGCAGCTTGATGACAAAGAAAAAGTGTAGGTCACATTACCAGTGGTCTACTTTGAAGGGTTGGTGCCGGAACAAGTATTGTTCCATTTTTCAGCAGGCTAGTGGGAATCCTTGAGGCACACATTGCTAAAGGGTAGTAATTGGGCCAATAAAAGTAAGATTAAGCCCTTTTGAGGAAAGGGAGGGGGTAACCAAAGAAAGTCCTCAAATGTATGATCTCCCCAGTCTCCTGCCTCCATGGGAGCCAGGTCCCCTGCTCGGCATAGGTTCCTGACATGTCACTGGCTATTAAAAACAACACAGGCTTCTTTTGCTCTGGCTCATCCTTTTTTCTTTTCTTTTTTTTCCGGCAGGAATGTTATTTGACTATGATTTAAGAACCGCTTTAGCTCAGCCCAAGGGAGTCAATGACTTTGTGGAACACAATATAATGTCTAGTAAAACTCCAAATTACTAGTTGCCGAGAAAGCAGGAGGGCGCTTGTATACAGCATCTGCTTATCGGCGGCAAGCAGCAATAAAATTAGCCATTGAAATCAATTCTGCATATAAATGGCCAAGCGCCGTCGCTAGTGGTGCGGATGGACGGAGCACAAAGGCAAAAGCAGGGCACCTAATAAAGCATGCGCATGCGCCAAGGGCCAATGGGATCTCTCACCTACTTAGGGTGACCAGATAAAATCCAGGTCAGGGCTCCTGTAACTTTAACAGTTGTAGAGAAAAGGGAATGTCAGCCAGTGTCATTTGTATGCAATTAGTTCCTGGTGAAATTCCCTCTTCATCACAACAGTTAAAGGTGCAGGCACTATACTAGAGTGACCATATACAAAAGAAGGCAGGGCCCCTGCAGCTTTAACTGTTGCGATGAAGAGGGAATTTCACCAGGTACAAATTGCATACAAATGACACTGGCTGAAATTCCCTTTTCTCTACAACTGTTAAAGTTACATGAGCCCTGACCTGGATTGTATCTGGTCACCCTACACCTACTGCCAAAGGCCTGCTGGAGCTGGGACTGGGGGGGGAATGGTGGAGAAAAACAGCCTCTATAGGCCAGCACTGCACCTGGCCAAGGTGTGTGGAGGTGTGTTGGGAGTGTATATGTCTTTACTGCCAGGTCTCCAAAGCCAAGCAAGCTAACTGAAATCAACCCCATCCCCCATTATCCGGATGGTCAAAGGAGGCAGGATCTGGGGGCAGGAAAAGTGAGAGTAGGCTAGCGCAGCAGTGATTTTAGAAATACCTGGCCTGGGGCAGAACCTGAGACGGCTTTGGTTGGGATAGGGGAGCAAAACTGCTCATGTTTGCTAGATGACAGAGTTGGAGGGGGCTTCCGAGGCTGGCCCGTTCAACCCCTGCTTGATGCAGGAAACCAAGAATGAGAGGTTGCCCAGCAGAGAGCTGTCTAGCCTCTCCCTGAAGGTGTCAAGTGTAGGAGAGCCCACATCCACCCACCTAGGTCATTGGTTCCATTGCTGAACTGCTGCTACTTCCGAGAATTTACTCCTGATGTTCAACCAAAACCTGCCCTCCTGTAACTTAAGCCCATTAGATCTGGTCCTACTCTCTAGGGCAACAGAGAACAAGTCTGTGCCCTCTTCTAAGGGACAGCCATACAGGTTTCTGAAGAGTGCTCTCATGCAGCCCCCCCCCCCCAAGTCTTCTCTTCCCTGAGCTAAATACTCCCATTTCTTTCAACCTTTTCTGGTAGAACTTGTTTCCCTTACTCTGACTATCTTCATTGAGCCTGTTAATCAGCTGTTAATCTGCTGTATCTACTTTCAGTTTCATTGCAGAATTGAGATCTGAGCACTATGCGAGGAGCTTTTCTTTTCTTGCTTTTTGGCTACATAACCTCAAGGTGGCACTGTGGTATAGTGGAATAGCACAAATGCGCTAGAGGGAATCACACTTTCTTTTGCTTTGTTTATTAAATACTGCATTTCCCCTGCTCTAAAAAAAAACCTCACTGAAAAGTGCTGGTTAGACATAGAAGTGAACCTGGAAGGTCCTGACATCATCTAAAGAACCTGTAAACAATTGTGCATAGGGAATGCTGAGCACATGGTAAATAAATGCCCTGTGTAGAAAAGTTCACTGTCTCCTCTGAATCCATTCCAATTTGTTCACATCCTCCTCAAAATGCAGAGCCTAGAGATGTGGTCGGGCTAGGGCAGAATACAGTGGAATTATCACTTCTTGTGACTTGGAAACAATGCTTCTATGAATAGAGCCAAAACTCACATTTGCCTTTTTTGCAGCCACCTTTAGTTTGAGATTGACTACAGTCCAGAGATTCACATGTACCTTTGCCAAGCCAGGTATCCACCATCTTATCCACCATCTTCCATTATCTTGCCTATATGCAGAATTTCACATCTTCTCTGTTGAATTTTATTTGTTAGTTTCAGTCCAGCTTTGTGTTCTAGTAAGGCCACTTTGGATTTTATTTCTGTCTTCTGAAGTGCTAGCTATCCCTCCCAGTTTTGTGATAGCCACGAATTTGATAAGGATGCTCTCCACTCTTCTGTCCAAGCCATTGATAAAAAAAAATGGATGAGTACCTGACTCAGAACAGAGCCCTGCAGCAGCACTCCGCTTGAAACCTCCCTCCAGTGTGATGAGTGACCCGTGAGGAGCAGTCTTTGAGCACCGTCTTCCAACCTGCTGTGCATCCACCTGATAGTATTATCTCATCCAACCCAAATTTAACCAGTTTGCTAACCAGAATATAATGGGCAACTCTGTCAAATACTTTGCTGAAATCAAGATAAATTACATCTACAGACTTCCCACAATCCAATAAAGTAGTAACCATTGATAAAAAGAAATAGGATTGGTCTGGCAAGATTTTATCTTCGAAAGATCCATGCTAGGTTTTGCTAATCACTGCATTGCTATCCAGAAGATTACAAATGGGTTCCTTTATAATATGTTCTTTTGTCTTCCCTGGTAATGAAGTCAAACTCGCCTGTTTATAATTCCCTGGATCCTCTGGGAAGATCAGGGGTGAAGTCTGTTTCCCCCCACCCCAGGCCAGGGCTGTGGCAGATCATGAAATGGCACCCATTGGAAAAAGCCTACTAGCCCCAAAGATAGGGTGTCTTCCATAAAATATCTGATATTGAACTGGAAACATATGGGCATGTCAAAGAATGAATGGGCAAGTAAAGTTCCTGATGGTAGTTAATCTTTCTAAGTGGGAAGTAGAATAGGTCTGCAGGGAGGTGGAAGGGATCTGGCCAGGATGGGGTGTGCGTGTGTGTGTGTGTGTGTGAGAGAGAGAGGGAGAGAGAGAGAGAATGAATGAATGAATAAATAGGCTGCAAGGGTCTAATTTGGTCCATGTTCCTCTCCCTCTCTGCTCTTCCTCTCCTTGTCATAGCCTTCTGAGTTGCTCTTTGTGTACAGAATGTATAAATTGGGGATCTGTTGCTTCTGCATGCTGTGTAGTGTCTAATTCATAGATCACAGAATCATAGAATGGTAGAGTTGGAAGAGGCCTATAAGGCCATCGAGTCCAAACCCCTGCTCAGTGCAGGAATCCACCTTAAAGCATGCCTGAGAGATGGTTGTCCAGCTGCCTCTTGAAGGCCTCTAGTGTGGGAGAGCTCACCACCTCCCTAGGTAATTGGTTCCATTGTCGTACTGCTCTAACAGTCAGGATTTTTTTCCTGATGTCCAGCCGGAATCTGGCTTCCTATCACTTGAGCCCATTATTCCGTGTCCAGCACTCTGGGATGATCAAGAAGAGAACCTGGCCCTCCTCTATGTGACAACTTTTCAATTATTATTATTAGCCGGAGCTCTCTGGGCAATTTACAAAAATTAAAAGATTGAACATTAAAAGTCAATATACAACATTTTAAACTATAAAACATAAAACAGCAAACATTTTAAACAATTTTAAACTTCCAGCCAGGCCAAAGACTCAGTTAAAAACTCAACTTAAGCTGTTAAATGCCTGGGAGAAAAGAAAAGTTTTGACCTGGCACCAAAAAGATAACAATGTTGGTGGCAGGCAGGGAGATCATTCCATAATTGGGAGGCCAGCACAGAGAAGGCCCCCTCCCTTGTTGCCATCCTCTGAGCTTCCCTCAGAATAGGCACCCAGAGGAGGATCTTAGATGCTGAGCATAGTGTATGGGTAGGTTCATGTCAGGAGAGGCGTTCTGTCAGGTATTGTGGTACTTGAAGAGCGATATCATGTCTCCCCTCAGTCTCCTCCCCTCCAGGCTAAACAAGTCCAGTTCTTTCAGTCTCTCCTTTTGAGAGCATTTGGTCTGTTGCGCCGCTTGTGAATCCACGTGGTGTGCCCATGTGGGTCAATGGGAGGAACTCTCGTAGTTGTCCATCCAATGGCTGCCCATCCCGTGACAACAATCAACATGACTGGTCTTTCATCACCTGTGCAAACTGCCAAACTAATGAACCCCCAGGGAGGGAGAACCGTCAAAGCACCAAGATCCGTCTGGCCAAACTGACCCGGTCCTGAAAGTGCCGTTATTGTGCAACACAGAACAATGTGAAAGCAGCAACATGGTGGCAGTGTTGGCTGTGGCTTGAGGGCACAATGAACATATTCAATGCAGTGAGGTCTAGCACCTGAATCCTCTATTGTCCTCTGTGCCTGCAGAATGGATGGCGAAAAGAGTCCTATAGCGAAAAAGCATTGGCACTCTGAGCATACATGGAGTGCCTTCCCTCATCATGGTTTCCCACAGGAGAATGTAGCTCTGGCTCTGACCAAAAGTCCTGCTAACCCAGGATCCTGTTTCCACCAGTGGCTGAACAGCGCCCCCCCCCCCCCCCGCAAAACTCCCAGGCAAGCAGCTCATCAACATGATATTCCCAACGCCCAGCATTATTCCGTGAGCTCTGAGCCAGGAGCTTCTATTTACCTTTCATAGTTAGTAGTCGTGGTTAGAGCACCAATTTGGAGCTCAGGATTCATTATGCAAATTAGTGCTATATAATAATTTACTTTGGCAGAAATGTGGGTTTCTGCACTTTGCTTAGAAGACTCTCGGCCTTCGGAGGTGGGGGGGTCGCCTGCTTCCATTTGACGAGGAGACCCTGGCGTGGCTGCCGCAGGGGCCTTGTCCAGTGGAGAGGAGTCTGGGATGCCTCTTCCATTCCTGCAGGGCCTCATCCAAAGCTGGTCTGCTGTTGCCCGTCGCCCCAGTGACTGGGAATTGCTCCCTGGACCGCCACCATCCTCTCCTGCAGTCGTACATTGCAGGAGAAGGCAGATCGTGCCAGGAAAACCTGCCCACTGACCATGCGCGAAGGAACCGCAGACAGGCTCCTGAGAGCCCCACTCTCCTAGGAGCCTGGTTTGTAAAGCAACGGTCTCAGAGGACACCGGGGCTGTGGGGGGGGGGATGGGGGGGCTGGAGCCATTTTCTCACGTGAGGTGACACCGGCCTTCTTTGCATCATCGCCCAATCGTGTGAATGGCGGTGCATGTGCGCATGGAGGGGGCGGCGGTGGACTGTGCCTACTGCTGCCTCCCCCAACATCTCCATGCATTCAGCACATCTGACCAGTGGACATGCAGGATGTAGGACAGGGGGGCCCAGGTACAGGGACCTGATCTGCACACAGCATATTGAACAGCACATGGATGTGGCGAAGGCGGGGCTTGGCAGCGAAGCACCGCAGGGAGGAAGAATAAAACTGGAGCAAACAAACCATCAATCAATCAAAGTGTAAGGGAGGGGGAGGAAGAAGGAGCCCAGTTTCCCCAGTGTTCTGGACTGGACCCCGCCCTTCAGTTCTTCCAACTCCTAAGATTGGCGTGGGTGGGGTGGGGTGGGGAGAGAACGGGCCGAACTCCCTGGGAGCACCCGGTTGACGACAGAGCGGCTCTGAGCAGCGCATCCTCGAGTCCATCGGAGCGCCTGGGATGGATGAACATCAGTGCTGCTAATCACAGTTTTAATTGCAATCACTT
Source organism: Anniella stebbinsi (assembly GCA_029215795.1). NCBI lineage: Eukaryota > Metazoa > Chordata > Lepidosauria > Squamata > Anniellidae > Anniella > Anniella stebbinsi. The sequence continues at coordinate 372,465,145 of JARDYH010000001.1, forward strand.
CTGGAAAACGGATTTGCAGGCGAGAGCCGCGGTGGCAGCTCTGCCTGGAGAGGCGGTGCTGGAAGGAAGCAGCTCGTGCGCTGCGGCTGCGGAATGCCAAGTGCTCCGGCACCGGCCTCTGAACGGCAGCCCCCCCCCCCCCGCGGTCCAGGAAAGCGGAGGCGCACCGAGTCCGAGCCGGGACTGCAACCCTTCTGCTCGGCCCCAAATGACAGGCTGCAGGAGAGGCCGGCTGTGGGATGGGCCAGGCGGCAGAGGGGCAGACGCTTGACGGCACGCGAGATCTTCGGTGCACGTGGGGCCCACGGAGGCCTCCGCTGCCACCTGCAGGAGCCTCCTGCCACAGCCAAGGCGCGCTGGCAGATTCCCGAACCAGCCTGTTGCCCCCTGCCCGCCAATCAGCTGTCGGGCAAGCTTGTGGGGTCGTGAATTATGTGGGCAGGATGGTGTGATGGGCGACTCTCCCCACACGCTGCTCTCCCCATCACAACCGCCCCCCCCAGTCCACCAAAGAACCGCCTGCCCCCAGTCCACTGGGCATAAGTCTCCCAGGGCTCCATCATACCCACTGAAATCACCCCCAGGCCTCCCCCAGGGAGGGAATGAGCTGGGCACAAGGCCAGTCCTCACGGAGCGGAGCGGAGCGGAGCGAGCATCCCCTTCCCTGCATGCCGAGATGATGGTGAGAGAATGTGGGGTGGGGGGAGTGTGTGTGTGTGGGGGGGGGCAGAGTCTGGGGTCGGCATGGTCAGGCACAAGGCTCAAGCCATTTCAAAGGGAGATGCTTCATCCATTTGGGGGCAGCCCTAAAACAAAGCAGTCCCTGTGTTGTCTGTCTTCTCTGTTGCGCAGCCATTCAGGTGGAATAGAGTTGGCCTAAGAAACGACCCATGACCCCCTCTTGAAGGATTCGCTTTGGCGCCTGGCTGCCCGATTATGCGCATATTCGCGGAAGCACATTTACTCCTAATCCCTCTATACGGGATGACCGAAACGCGCTTTGACCTTGTTGACATGCGGAGAATTGCATGTTTACATGGCGGTAAGGCGATTTAACTGCCGCCGCAAATTAAAACTCGCAGTTTAACACGCATTCGATAATGCGCATAATCGGAAGTTTAAAGTGCCTCAGCCCCCAATTTGCGCTCCTCTCTTGTAGAGGTAAAAATTTTAATCAGCCTTGAGCTTTAAACCTCTCTTGTAGAGGCAGCCCATTTCTCAGGCGCTTTGCAGGTCCTCTCATCTGCCCCCTCCTCACTTCCTATTGATGCCTTCATCTGGGTGACTGGGGGAGGGGGAGGAGAAAAGAGACAGGGAGGGAGGGCAAAAACAGGAGGTGTGTGAAGGTCAAAGAGGCATTTAAAGCTCTTTCAAGGCGCATTAAAAAATTTACCTCTACAAGAACGGAGCGCAAATCGGGCGTAGAGGCGCTTTAAACATCCGATTATGCACATTATCGAATGCGCGTTAAATAGCGAGTTTTATTTTGCTCCGGCCATTAAAGCGCATTTTGACTATGTGAACAAGTGATTCTCCGCATTAACTACTTGTAAAGCGCATTTGAAACAACCTCTGTTGATATGCCTGCTGCTGAAACCTCCTTGTGTGACATTGAGCAGAAACGGAGCATTTTTGCATGCTGGCTGTGAATAATGCATTTCCCTTATGCCATCAGAGGGAGGCGGTTCTATGGGACCATCAAGCCTGACACACGTTAACATATTATTGTTTTGGTTTTTCTGCTCTTTGCTTAGAGACCTCTGTTTCTGCTAACCGTTCAGGAGACGCATACCACACAGATAATCTTTCTCTCTCATTGAATCCCTCTGGAAATGGTGAGGCACAGATTCAAGCTTAGCTCGGAAAGACACCAAGGTCAGCCACGTCTTCCGTAGGACACCTGTGATCCATACTGGCCCAGAAGGTGACCAATCCAACCCATTCTTCATCTAGCAGCATACAAATCATAAAGGCTGTCCTCAAATGGTTGATGCTTTTCAATGTTTGGGTCTGAGTTGGCTGACTGGCAGGAGCTGAGGTCTGGCCAAAGGAAGTGTTTCTTCATGCAAGATGACCTGAAGGAATTCCCCGTGCAACTAGAGAGAGGCCCTCTGGCTTCTCAGGGGCCACTCCAGCTACACCTGGTAGTCTTCAGAGCCAGATTCCTGTCTGTAAAGCATTTGCACTTCTGCCTCTGAGTTATAGCATGACTCACTGCAGCGTGATTGCAGGCCTGACGAGGTAGGCTTCTCAGAGGCAAGGGCTTCAGGATGAGAGCTGTTTTCTTATCTCCTGGAGAGGATATCAGAGGGCTTGTGGATTCATCACGAGTGGCGTGGAAGCTAAGGGAGTTATTTTTTAAAAACCAACAAACAACGACGGAGAAAACCCTCCAGCTGCAAACATTTCCCATGTTTTCTGACAAACAGAAATATCTATCTATCTATCATCTATCTCTATCTATCTATCTATCTATCTATCTATCTATCTATCTATCTATCTAATCTCCATTTTTTGTTTCCCCATGATAAACAATGAGACACATGAAACTTTAGATTTAAAAGCAGAAGAAGAGCAAGGCTGGATCAGAGGAAGCGTTCATCTAATTCTGTTTCCCACAGTGACTGAACAGATGTCCCAATGGGTCCTGCAATAACCGGGTCCAGTTCTTTGCTAGGCTAATACAGAGACGAATATATTCGTGAAGTCAATTTAGCAGGCAAACGGTAGGCTGACCATATGAAAAGGAGGACAGGGCTCATGTAACTTTAACAGTTGTAGAGAAGAGGGAATTTCAGCCTGCATCATTTGTATGCAATTCGTACCTGGTGAAATTCCCTCTTCATTACAACAGTTAAAGCTGCAGGGGCCCTGCCCTCTTTTGTATCTGGTCACTCTAGTATAGTACCTGCAACTTTAATTGCTTTGATGAAGAGGTGATTTCACCAGGTACTAATTGCATACAAATAACTCCGGTTGAAATTCCCTTTTCTCTGCAACTGTTAAAGTTACATGAGTCCTGTCCTTCTTTTCATATGGTCAGCCTAATGAACATTTACTGAGGAGTAAGTCCCATTGAACTCAGTTAGGTAGGCTGACCATAAGAAAAGGAGGACAGGGCTCTTGTATCTTTAATAATTGTGTAGAAAAGGGGATTTCAGCAGGTGTCATTTCTATGCATGCAGCACCTGGTGAAATTCCTGCTTCATCACAACAGTTAAAGCTGCAGGAGCAGCTTTGAATCTTGACCAGATTCAAAAGAGAGCAGGGCTCCTGCAGCTTTAACCATTGTGATGAAGAGGGAATTTCACCAGGTTCTGCATATATACAAATGACACCTGCTGAAATCCCATTTTCTATGCAACTGTTAAAGGTACAGGAGCCCTGTCCTCCTTTTCATATGGTCAGCCTAGCAAATGGTCAAGCACAGTTTTCCCAAGCAAGGAGGTGTTTTCCAGAAAGAGGTCTGAGACACAGCCAAGGTTAAAAATAAAAAAATAAAAAATATCCAGGATATCAATCAAGTAGAAGTACACTCCAAAAGCAGAGACAGTAGGAGTCCAGAGATCAGTGGTGTGGAGGGCCAAACATAAGCCAAGGTCAAAGTAACAGAAGACGAGTGGAAAATTAGACATTGTTTCCAGCTGCTCTCAAATTAAGAGCTGATGTCGCCAGAGCTGCCAGAGCCCCACCCAGGGCTCCACCGCAGCACATTAGAGCTTGTGTGAAATGTCCTCCTCATGATGAGAACCCAACTCAGTTGTAGCCCTTTTCTCATGAAAAGCCCTCCTCAGTAAGCAAGCACTCCTTTGCCTGGCCACCATCCTATCATGTAGGGTGACCATACGGAAAGGAGGACAGGGCTCCTGTATCTCTAACATTTGCATAGAACAGGGAATTTCAGCAGGTGTCATTGTTATGCATGCAGCACCTGCTGAAATTCCCTCTTCGTCACAACTGTTAAAGCTGAAGGAGCTCTGCCCTCTAGTTTAGCTAGTATCTGGTCACTCTAGTATAGCAACTGGCATACGTAAGCTTACTGCCTCTGATCATAGAGGTAGCATATAGGCATCAGGACTAGTAGCCACTGATAGCCTTCCTCTCCAGGAATTTATCCAACCCCCTTTTAAAGCCATTCAAATTGGCATCCAAGTTGCTCATCTTAGGGTGAGTTGAGAAATGCCAGCTGTGGGGAGGTGCAGATACCAGCCAAAATAAAGGCACAGATTTTGCACATCCTTCAACAAGGCTTGGCTGTGAAAAGGGGAACAGCTTTCCAAAACACGGTACTGTGTGAAGTGACAGGAACAGCTTTAAAGGTATAATTCCTTTCTGCGGCAGAAAAATAATAACATGTGTTCTTAAAATATCAACAAAAGCAAGCCCATATATATTATTCATCCAAAGGTATAATTTATTTGCAAGCAAATAACATATCATTCTTCAAACTTGTCTAAATGCATGAAACGGAATAATTTTCAGATGAAATCCTCATAAAGTGTGCTGTGCTTGCAGGGAGAATTGTTCCAAATGATGTTCCCCCCCCCAAAAAAAAACAACCCCCAACACCTTCACCTTCAAATGACATGCCAGAGGCATGGGCAAAGCGGCGCGTCAGCAACATGAATGGACAGGAAGTTCCTGCTGGCTGGTCGCCCATTCAGCCATCACTCAAGTTGAGCAGATGAGCCCCGTTTGCATTGATATGGCTTTGGCAATAAGTCTGTATTGATTTTCCCAGCATCCTCAGAGCATAGATTATTCATCGGTACATTTCCCTGAATCACACAGCATGGGAAAGAACAGGCCCTTAGAAGTGACCTCAATCGGCCTTTCCCCGCCCTCGCTCTGAGGTGCAACACCAGACTCCCAAAACATCCATCAGTAGAGGGGACATTTCCCAGGCTGGTGATGGGATGGCAGCTGAGGCTTTTCTTCCAAGCTTCTCGGGAAGAAACCCCCATGCTGTCTTTGGGATGATTTTGCCCTATTGGCAGACAGACTGCTCTTAGGGTTCGTGTTTTTTCCTCTCCAACTTGCCTTCCAGGTGCCCATTTCTCTGAGCCATAAGAGCTACTGTGTGAACTACGCTTATCCCTTTCTTTTGGATATCCCTTTAGCAATATGAAATCAGACAACATGTCCCTCCTAATACACTGGGTGCTTCCAGATGGAGTCAAAGGACATTGAGCGTCATTCCATCTCTCCCTCCTTAACAGCTTTTACACGAAAAGAACAGAGATGGAAGAAGGAACATGACAACATGGGAGGGTTACAAAGGAAAGATGATGATCTCTTGACCCCCCCCCCCCAGTAAAATTCTGTGCACGAGGCATGGCAATGGTGCAATAAAAGCCTCACCTGGAAGCCCCCCATGGGAGAGGACCAGGACCAGTGAAACAACCAATCCCACAACATCCATACTTATAGAAACAAGGCCAGGCTTAAAAAAAAAGAGAAAAAAGAGCCCTCCTTCCTAGATAAAAAATTGTATATTGACTTCAAAACACAGGGAGGATTTGGGCTTCTGGGCAACAGCATCCATAAAGATGGGATATTATCAAGGCCTCGATCTATTGATTGATTGAATAATTGATTGATTGATTTTGTTCCCCCCACCCCTCTGCCATGAAAATGACACTCATGGCACTGTATACTCAAAGGAAGTGTATAATCTTCAGAATAAAAACTTGAAACACAACAGCAGCAGCAGCAGCAGCATAAAAAGAGCTCCCAACCCAACCGGCCTGCTTCCATGCCAAAGGCTGCTTGAAGAAAAATATCTTTGCCTATCAGTGCAATGACAGCAGAGAGGGAACCAACCAAGCCCCCCTTGGCAGGGAGTTCCAGAGCCTGGGAGACACCACAGAGAAGGCCCTCTCCTGCGTCACCAATGGTGCTGAAAGAAGGGCCTCTTCCATGGCAGCCTCATATGAGACGGTGGTCTTCCAAGTAGCCTGGTCTCAAGGTCTTAACTAGCACTTTGAATTCTGCCCAGAAACATCCTGGTAGCCTGTGAAGCTGGTGTACAAGGGAGTCACGTGCTCCAGGCCACTGGCGCCAGCCGACCATCTGGCTGCAGCATTCTGAAGTGTCCAAAGGAGAGTTCTCAAAGGCAGCCCCGTGAGGAGTGTCCACCCCCACGCCACGTAGAGTGCCCACATAGCCGTCCACCCAACCACAGAATTGCCCACTCGGTCGATCAGTATTTCGAGCAGAGCCACTGCTGAAGGTCTCGAGGGCCCAGATGGGGCCTGTCGCTCCCAAAGCATGATGGCCCTGGTGCCTCATCGTCACGTTGCTGATGGGCCTCGTTTGCATTCCCAGGTTTCCTGCGGCCCTGGCTCCGTCTGTGCCCTCGGCCTCGTTCCACGTGCCCCCTGCCTGCTACCACGTTGCGCCTGCCCTTTCCCTGGCTGCCTGCTGGTTGGGAAGGAAGGAAGAGAAAGAGAGGAAAGAGGTGGCAGAAGGAGAGAAGGGCAGGCTCGCCAGTGTCTTCTGGCCCTGGCCCTGCCAGCCACTGGCCTCGGCCCGACCCACCGCTGGCGTAGAGCTCCTGGCAGATTTCCTGCGAGGGGATGTGTCTCCCCTGGCTGCTCATCTTCGATGTTGGTGGAGCAGTGAAACGGCCCTGGGTTTCAACGAGAACCCTACAGGAGCTACCCAAGGTGTTGAACCCATTTCGGGGATAGGCTTCAGCCCTCTGGATAGCTCCTGTTGAGTTCTGGCTGAAACCCAGAGCAGTCTCAGTCTCTTAGGAGTAAGCTGCACTGAACTCAGTGGGACTACTTTAGAGTAGACATGTGTCCGCTCAATAGGCCCCATCGCCACATGAGACAGATTTGGCACACCCTGAATGTGGCTCTTCAAGAGTCCTCTGAATTATATTCCTCTGGCCCACATCTCAGGACTGTTCGGCATTCACGCCCCTTTCCCCTTTCCAAACAGGTCCTTGAGCATGATTACAGTTTCCGCTACGCCCACATCCTTGGCTGAGTGGCGTGATTAGAAAACAAGATAACTGTGTGCTCATCAGGTATGAAAATGAATTCAGGGACAGATCAAAAGGTTTCTAGCTGGGATGAAATGCAAATGGATCTCACGTCTCACCCCAACCTGCTGTTGCGCTGAGCCTGCTTTGCTGGGGAAATTGGGGCTCCACAGTTTGAGGACAACCCCAAAACTTTGCCTTCAGATTTTTTTCCTGTGAGTTTTGTCAGCAGATCTTCTCCAAATAGACTTTGGCTGTGTGAATAATTGACAAATATTATATATCTCTATCTATCTATCTATCTATCTATCTATCTATCTATCTATCTATCTATCTATCTAATCTATCTATCTATCGTCAGCAATTGACTGACAGCCGATGATTTTTCATTTCGAGCAGTTCATTCATTCATTTAGCCCAGAAGGGCAAACCTCACGGCCTGGGAATCACGTGCCCCACCCAAGGCCTGAATTGCAGCCTCCGGCCACCACTGCCCAAGGCCCTGCCCCAGATAAGGTGACCATATGGAATGGAGGACAGGGCTCCTGTATCTTTAACAGTTGCATTGAAAGGGGAATTTCAGCAGGTGTCATTTGCATGCATGCAGCACCTGGTGAAGTTCCCTCCATCACAACAGTTAAAGCTGCAGGAGCTAAGTCCCTTTTTTGTATCTGGTCACTCTAGCTATATGTTAGCAGCTTTAACTGCACTGGCTGCCCATTTGCTACCGGGCCAGATTTAAGGTTTTGGTACTAGTGTACAAAGCCCTAAATGTCTTGGGACCAGGATACCTGAGAGAGAAGTGCCTCTTCTCTTTTACCAACCAGCCCCATCAGTGAGGTCATCAGAGGACATGCTCCTGGTGGTTCCACATGGACCTGTGGCCCGACGGGTGTCCACTCGGAGAAGAGTCTTCAGTGTGGTGGCCCCTTTTCTGTGAAACTCCCTGCCTGTGGAGGTCAGGCAGGCACAAACATTGTGCTGTTTCCAGCACCCCCTGAAAACATCTTTACTCCAGGAAGCCTTCCTTGACTGACCAGCCACATTTTTTTCATCAGTACTCGGTTTTTTAAAATAACATTTTTTAAATATTTTGTTTTATTTCTTTCATCTTTTTATCTTTTATTATTCACCACTCCAGAATCTGTTGAGATGTGGTATATACATGCTGTAAATAAAGAAATGAATATTTATGTGGTCAGGTTATTATTTTTAGGTGGAAGCTGTGGGAAATGACATGGATGGAGGGAGTGCCCCTTGCAACATTCCTTGAATAAGGAAAAAGAGATAATTATTGTTTACTTGCTTAAATATTTCCACTTGTGTTTCCCCTTGTTTGAAAGCGTTGACCATATAGGCTCACTCTCTTTTTGTCCTTTAACTTCTGCTAGTGCCACCTGGCCCCCCACGCCACCCCCAGACACATCCACGTATGCTCACGGTGCGATGTTCCTCCTCCACTACTGGGATGGGGCCTGTAAAGAGAGAGGAATCCGCTTGTAGAGGTGGGTCAGTTTTGCTCTTCGAACTTTTAAAGTCTCAAGTTCTTTCCCTCCCAAATACTTTGTGAACGTGAGTAAATTCTGAATAAAAAGACATTGAAACAAAATTCTTTAAATCATAGAATCATAGAGCTGGAAGGGGCCTCTAAAGAGTCCAACCCCCTGCTCAATGCAGGAATCCACCTTAAAGCATCCCTGACAGATGGTTCTCCAGCTGCCTCTTGAAGGCCTCTAATGTGGGAGAGCCCACCACCTCCTAGGTCATCGGTTCCATTGTCGTACTGCTCTAACAGCTAGGAAGGTTTTTCTGATGTCCAGCCGGAATCTGGCTTCCTGTCACTTGAGCCCAGTATTCCATGTCCTGCACTCTGGGTTGATCGAGAAGAGATCCTGGCCCTCCTCCGTGTGACAAACTTTCAACTATTTGAAGAGTGCTATCATGTCTCCCCTCAATCTTCTCTTCTCCAGGCTAAACATGCCTAGTTCTTTCAATCTCTCCTCATAGGGCTTTGTTTCCAGACCCCTAATCATCCTCGTTGCCCTCCTCTGAACACGCTCCAGCTTGTCTGCATCCTTCTTGAAATGTGGTGCCCAGAACTGGACACAAGACTCAAGATGACGCCTAACTGAATAGTGCTGAATAGAGGGGAACCAGTACCTCACATGATTTGGAAGCACTACTTCTATTAATGCAGCCCAAAATAATATTTGCTTTCTTTGCAGCCACATCACACCAGCCAGAATCAATAGGAACATTACATTCTCGCTCATCCCTCTCTCTTAGCTTGGCTGCAGCTGCTGCCTGGCGTTGGCGTGGGGATGCAGCTGGGCCGCTTCTCTTCTCTTCCCTGCCCGGCCCATGGAAATCATGACTCTGGGTCAGGCCAGGCCCTGCAGCAGCACAGCACTGGTGGCATGGAACGGAGCACTTTCCAAAATGCTCACAGACATCTTACAAAATATTTTCTCTGTTTCACTGTCAAAAATAATAATAACATGGCTTCTCTCTCTCTCTCTCTCTCTCTCTCCTGCCAAAGGCACTCTAAATCCAGCTGCATCTCTTGAAATGAATGATGCATTCATTTATTAATAACCTTCTTAGCTGGGGAGTTCAAATCCCAGTTGGAGTTATCTTGGGTTTTGTTCAGCGATGTAAATTACCCATCCAAACGATCCCTGTGATTTTCCATTTGCAGAACCTGTGGCACAAAAGGCTGCTCATTAACTCATGCACAAAATATGAGAACACTAGGGGAAAAAAGGATCAGTGGCAGCTCATAGGCCTAGGAAAGTTGTGCAGGCTTAAAATGAAAATGCAGTTACTCTTAGTAAACCCATAGTAATCATGGTCATGGTAGCAGTAAGGGGGTAAATGCATGGCAGAGGCTTCCTCGTCAGTATTTTACATCTGGATAAACTGAATTTTATAACTATTATTTATTTATTATTGCATTTATATCCCACCCTTTTTCCTCCAAGGAACCCAAACTGGTGTACATAATCCTCCTCCTCCTCTCCCTACCCTGTGAGGTAGGTTGAGCTGAGAGCCTGTGACTGACCCAAAGTCACCCAGTGGGTTTCCATGGCCAAGTGGGGACTAGAACCCGGATCTCCCGACTCCCAGTCCAACACTTTAGCCACTCTACCACACTGGATTTCCTCCATCTTCCATTTGAAAGAGCCGCCTTGAGTCCCAGTATTGGGGAAAAGATGGGATATAAATAACAACAACAACAACAACAACAACAATAATAATAATATGCATGCAGCTCTTGGTGAAATTCCCTCTTCATCACAACGGGCTTTTTCAGACAACACACTAAGTCATGGTTAGGCTGCTAACCCTTTTGCAGCAAAAGGTTAGTGAGTGTGCTTAAACTATGGCCCCCTCTACAAGGATGCTCTTTTGCGCCCGGTTGTGCGATTATGCGCATTATCGCAGACGCGCATTTACTCCTAATCCCTCTGCACGGGAGGCTGCGAGAGGCAGCGAAACGCATTAATAGATGTCCAAAAAGCGCTTTACAAGAAGTTAATGCGCATAATCGCTTGTTCACACGGGGAAAATGCGCTTTAACGGCCGGAGCAAAATAAAACTCGCGATTTAATGCGCATTCGAAAATGCGCATTATTGGGGAGATAACGCGCCTCTACGCCCGATTTGCGCTCCGTTCTTGTAGAGGTAAAATTTTTAATGAACCTTCAAAGCGCATTAAACCTCTCTTGTAGAGGCACCCTATGGTTATGGGACCACCATGATTAGGAATGGTTCACATGATGCGCTAAATCAATGTTCACATGACACGCCAAGCCATAATGTTTAGCTCAAAATGCTTAACCATCATGGCTCCGCATCTCGTCTGAACAGGGTCAACAGTTAAAGCTGCAGGAGCCCTGCCCTCTTCTATATCTGGTCACGCTAGTATAGCTCCTGCAGCTTTAACTGTTGTGATGAAGAGGGAATTTCACCAGGTGCTGCATGCATAACAATGACACCCGCTGAAATTCCCTTTCCTCTGCAACTGTTAAAGATACAGGAGCCCTGTCCTCTTTTTCATAGGGTCACCCTAAACTGGAGTATGTCCAGAGGAAAGTGACCAGGGTATTGAAGGGTGTGGAAACCATTCCAGGAGGAATGATTGAAAGGGCTGGGTATGTATAGGCTGGGAAATAGAAGATAAGGGATACATGATGTTGGGAGTGCAGCTATTTGAGCTCTAAGGTCCCTTCAAACTCTAAAGTTCAATGGGCCTGTTCAGAAGACACCTTAAACCCTGCTGGTTAAGGCTTTTGGTTAAGCATCAGGGTTTAAGTTGTCTTGTGCACTAGGCACAAGCCCTGCTAAACCCTACTCACTCACTAATACAGTCAGACCGTCTGCAGCAGGGTTAGTGGCTCTTACCATGGCTTATGTGCAACAGCACGGCTTGTGCCTAGTGCTAACCCTAGAGAACCACAGTTTCACTAACTGTGGAGCTTGAAGTGTCATCTGAAGAGGCCCTACAATGCTGTGACATATCACAGAATGGATATGCCTGGGTGAGCCAAGCTTTTAATTTGCATGACATTGTATGGAAAAACAACAGCAAAGAGCCTTGTTGCACCTTAAAGATTTAACCGTTTTACTGTAGCAAAATCTTTCGTGAACAAGAGTGATTTCATTAAAATGTCAGAAGAACCATGCTGGATCAGACCAAAGAACTAGTGTTACAAAGTAGCTCTCTTCTGAGTGAACAGTACCTAGGGTGACCAACTGTCAGGATTTCCCTGGATTTGTCCTGGTTTTTGTTCAATCCTGGGTGTTAGGGGGGATTTTCTGTATTTTTCTATTATGTCCTGGAATGACACACTTTCTCCTTTAAGGCTGCCATGGGGGGGGGCATCATTCCTAGAGGCACATCATTCTGGAGGCACATCGTCACCCCCCCCCCCACTGCTCCAATTGGGGCCTTAAAGGGAAAAGCATATCATTTCCAGACATTATAGAAAAGCCCCAAATTTGGAGCAGGGGCGGATGACACGCGTTCCCCTCCAATCAGGCCCTTTAAGGTGGTGGTGGGGGGATGATGCACTTTTCCACCCACACGGGGTGTCCTTTTTGGGGGTTTCCCAAATATGGTCACCCTAGTACTGGCTCCATTTTGAGACTCAGACAAATAGCCATGTGACTTCATCCCCAGCTTCAGGAAAGGTGGGAGAAAAGCGCAGAAATGGAGCTGAGAGCTATCAGGTGAAGACTAGATGGAGCTCTTCCATTTGCTTGATCTAAGAGGCCTCCAAAGATGCATTCCCCAAAGACAAAGGTGGTGGTGGTGGTGGTGGGGTAACATTGAGCAAAACATGAATGTGCTAGTTAGCAAGAGTGATATCTGGGAAGACAACTGGTCAAATACCTGGGATGTGTTCCTGCTATTGATCTCCAGCCTAGACACCTGTCTTTCAGGCAACCATTAATATGTAAGGTCATCTTCTGTCAAGAGAATAAGGCATAGTAAGTAGAACGTTTGTTTCCGGCAAGTACAGCCATCGTCCCCCAGGCACCCTCTTTCGATATACAGGATGAGAGGTCAGCTCAGTCTTCCTCCCACAGCACCATTTCCAGCGCCTGTGAGCAGTGCCTGGCTCATCAAAGTTGTGAGGTAGCTGCTTTATTCCTACTCTCAGCGTGCTGTTCTTTAGCCAGTTACTGCTCCACAAGAGGACCCCCTCTCCTCTTATCCTAAGACTGCTTCATTTGCTCAGGAATCTTTGGTGAGATACACGAAATGGACTCTAGCCCAGAAGAGCTTTTGCCACAATAAACATCTTTAAAGTGCTGCAAGAGTCTGTATGGTTTTTGCTGCAATGGACTAAAACCCTCTGCTGCCCATCTCGAAATTGGTAGTACGGGTAAGACGTGGAGCCTCTTCTTTTCAATTAAAGTGAAAGGAATTACTCCCCCCCCTTGCTATTTTAATGGTTGTCTTTATTTAGGTTTAGCACGAGCTCTCTTTTTCATCTTTTTTTATTTATAACTGTTTATAGCTTTAATGTGGCATGCATATTTCTGCATCATCTATTATTGCTGTATTTGAATGTATATTACTTTATTGGAACCTTCTCTCTCGGTAGCTTTGGCATTTTTATTTTGATTTAGTTTTCTCATATTATTCTGCAAAATTGTTAAAATCCATTTCTTTGTTTGTCTTTGTTTTAAAAGACAACAATAACAATAACAGCCACCCTGTGGGAAATTGATCTGCATTGGAAATTCGGCTGAAGAGGTTCTGCGATGGAGCCTGTGGCACTTGGCTACCCATGTCCCTGGGTTCCCTGCCTAAGTGTGCTACAGATGTGCCAGTGTACTGCACATTTACCAGGCAGATGTGAACAAGTTCCGGCTGCCATTCACAGCTTGCTGAAGAGAGGGCTTGGATTCCTGACCCTGACCAATGAGTTGGAGCTCAGGATGGGATTCCCTCCAGGGAGAGAAGCCTTTAAAGAGAGCCAGTGCGGTGAAGTGGGTAAAGTGTTGGACTGGGAGTCGGGAGATCCGGGTTCTAGTCCCCACTCGGCCATGGAAACTCACTGGGTGAATTTGGGCCAGTCACAGACTCTCAGCCCAACCTACCTCACAGGGTTGTTGTTGTTGTTGTGAGGATGTAATAGAGAGGAAGAGGATTATGTACATTGCCTTGGGTTCCTTGGAGAAAAAAGGCAGGATATAAATGCAATAAATAAAGAAAGAAATAAAGCACCAGAGGTTTTCCATTGAGGTCCTGGAGCTCATGTTTCTACGTCAGCTTCCAGGCTACATGCTGGCTTAGAAAATGGTTGTTACTAAAGCGCAGAAGCCATCCTAGCAAATCCTCCCCCCCCCCCGGAAAATCTGTAACGTTCTTGTTCATTTTTCTTAGGGTGACCCTATGGAAAGGAGGACAGGGCTCCTGTATCTTTAACAGTTGTATTGAAAAGGGAATTTGAGCAGGTGGCATTTATATGCATGCAGCACCTGGTGGAATTCCCTCTTCATCATAACAGTTAAAGCTGCAGGAGCCCTGCCCTCTTTTGTATCTGGTCACTCTAGTAGAGCTCCTGCAGCTTTAACTGTTGTGATGAAGAGGGGATTTCACCAGGTGCTGCATGCAGACAAATGACACCTGCTGCCCAGTCCTCCTTTCCATAGGGTCACCCTATTTTTCTCCCAGAAGGTTGAGGCCAAAGACTTCAGCAGCCAGGGAAACCAGTATCTTGGCCTGTTATTTGTTTGACCTGCTCTTCCCATCCTATGGTCATGGCTCAGGACCAGGTGTGTTTGGAGTCTGAAGTCTCCAGTGACTAACTTGGAGGAGGGCACCAGAAGTCATCCCTGGTCCTTCTGGAGTCAACTGTCTCTGATGTCATATCCTATCCTTGTGAACCACGGGAGGGGCCACCCTCCTTTGCCTCTGTAGAGTGGACCTCAGGCTCCTGTAGAGTACAGGGGAACCCAGAGGAGCAGTCCTGAACTGGCTCCTCCCTCCTCCAACCTTCACTCCCCAGGAGGATCCAACACCTGCAGGACAAGGCTGCTGACCCTACAATGGCTGGATGCAGCACCTGGGGGTGTGGGACTTCCAGAAAGACTCTCCTGGCTTGACTATAAGTCTCTGCCAGTTGCTCCAAGTTGGTCCTGGAGTGATTTGTCAGGGCTGTTTTTTGTGGTCCTGAAATCAATCCAAGTGCTAGGCTGCTTCCTGCGGTGTTGACGATGATGCTAAAACTGGTTCTGACCGAGTCACCCATCCGATGTGGTGCCTCCTCACCTGAGCTGCTGCCCAGAGCAGATGACAGAACCTCAGACTGAGCAGGACACTTACGCTGCCAGTTAGAGGAGATGTGGAGGGTGCTCCAGCCCCTGGGCCCTTTTCTTCCAGTTGGGTCTCTTTTTGTCTGAAGACACCCAAAGAGTGATGGGCTCTGGAAATTGTTCCCAGGTGGGCTCTCTGCAGGGGATAGCAGAGAAGGCCACAGAGATACCACCTGGTCTCCCTTTCTGAATCTTCTCTAGCTGTGCAGGAACTGAAATGGGTTGCGGGAAGGCAACCGAATGATAATGGATGGAAAGAAGAGAGCAATCAGTGAAGCTCCAAATTCAGCCAACGTCTGGAGGGAAAGAAGGCAGGAAAGTGAAATGCTGAAGTGCCAACGGCCATGAACCAAGCCCTGGTTGCACCAAGCCCTTCGGGTGGAAGGAGGAACAAGGCAACCTGACATCCGCAGAGTCGCACTTGGGCTTGAGGACAATCAGCCACTTCTCATCACTCGGAAGAGAGCTGTGTCCAATTGGCTGGATTAGTTCATCTTCTCTACGGGACGAGAGGCGCGACTGGGAGTTGGCGATAGGCACTTCAAAGGGGAGACGGGTCTGAACGTTTTGTCAAGCGCTGGCGTGGCTGTGACTGTAAAGCGGCGCGCGGTGATGATCCAAATGAAACCAGAGTCCGGAAAATAGGCAGGTGTCCCCAGGAGCTGGGACTGAGGTGCCCTCCCCTGAACCTCCTATCCCATTGGGCAAAGGATGGAAGGCGCACGGAACTCGCTACGCACTGCATGCAAGGAGGCACGTGAAACCTACTGGATGGCGGCAGCTTCTTGGGAAAAGCAGGGGTGGGGCCTTGTCAGCCGAGCAGAGACCGGAGGGTGTGTGTGTGTGTGTGTGGGGGGGGGGGTCAGGAAAGAGGCCCTTCACCTTTCCCACATCTGCTTGTCTCCTGCAAACTCTCCCCAAGCTGCTTTCTCTCCCCCCCCTTCCCCGACAGGGTTTTGGAAACGCTGCCTCCGGAACTGCCGAGGGGGGTTGGTGGCGGCGGCTGGCCGGGGAAGGCTGAGGTCTCGCACCCTTTGCCTCTGCCACTCACAAGCGTCCCGCTCCTCAAGCAGCCGCTGCGCCTTGCAGGACGCAGCTTAGGACGTTTTGCTGCCCAAATGGGGCCCTCCTGAGAGGGCTCAGAGCCCAGACTGCTTTGCCCCGTCTCCTCTGCTCCCTTTTGTCCCTGGCGGGCTGCCTGCATACTCTGTGCATGAGAAGAGACAAGGGATTGTGTGTGTGGGGGGGGGGGGGTTTGGAAGGGGGGGCTGCTGTTGCTGCAATCCTGCTCCCCCTTTGGGGTGCTGTTCAGTATCCTCTTTCACCATTTGAACAGGGCACAGAGGCCGATTTGCCCCCAAAGCTGCTGATCCTCTGCGGTGGGATGGGATTATCGATGGCTTTCATCCAAATTCATTGTGAAGGAAGCGTTTTCGCATCCCGGGGGAGCAGCTGCAGCCGCCGCCTTCTCCTTGTGCGCAAAGAGACAATATACCTGCATTCGCGCCTGGCATTAATCCATTTGGGAGGAAATTCGAAGCCCATCTGCAATTCAAGCTGGCAAACAAAAGACACACACTCCCATGGGCGCCCACCATCTGGCCGGCCAGCCCTTTCTTGGAGAGCCCAAAGGGTCAACCCGCTTTCTTTTGAAATGGGGGAGGGGGCATCGTTCAATTCCACGCCGTGTTCGTGATTTCCTTCCCTCTTGCCTTTAAAAAAACCATCTTTCTGTGCCTTTGGGCAATTTATCGCTACGTTTCCCCCAAAGGGGCCTGAGTGAAAAGCACATTCAAAGGCGCGCTGTGGGGCTGCCGGGTTCCCTCCTCACTTTCGTGCGCACCGTCTCCCTTTGCATGGCTCCAGCGCTGGGCTCGGGGACGTGGAGAGGGGCGGAGGGGCAGGAGAGGCCCCAATCAGAGCTGGCGGAGCGCCGCGTTGATGTCCAGCATCCGCTGAAATAAAGGCCAGCTGCAGCCGCAAGGCCCACAGAATTGCCCATCATCAGCAGGACATATTATGGGGGAGCCGGGGTGGGAGGGTTTCCTATCCCAGGGGAAAGTGGCTCAAAATGACAGTGGGGGACTACGGACAGAACAAACGGTGAAAGTATTGAGGCTTGGGGGACCTCGATACTTGAGGGAGCGCCTCTCCCTGTATCTGCCTGCCAGAGACCTGAGATCTGTCGGAGGAGCCCTTCTCCGTGCCCCAGAAACGTGAGACGTACGCTTATGGTGGGATGCGGGAGAGGGCTTTCTCTGTGGTGGCACCCTGGCTGTGGAATGCCCTCCCCCTGGAGGCCCAACTGGCGCCAGCACTGGCTTCATTTTGGCACCAGGTTCAGACATGGCATTTTAACAAAGCCTATGAGGGATAAATCCACCTGCCTGCACACTGTCTTGTTTAAACTGGATTTTATTGTTTTAAAGTTTCATATTGGTTTTAACATATTAATGGTTTAATTTGTTTTAGAATTGTATATTTATTGCTCTATTTTATATGTATGATTTTACCTGTATGCCAGCCGCCCTGAGATCCTTGTGATATAGGGCAGGATATAAATATTTATGAATAAATAAATAAACAAACACACTGAATTATTTCTCAGGATGGCTCTGGAGAAGCACAGAAGGTGGGTTTACACAACAGGCACACCTTTGCTAATTCCTTTGTAATGCACAGGGGAAAGTGGGATGCAAAGGGAGTCAGAGGGCACCCTGGTAAGTGGTTGGAGGATCTTTCCCACCTCTCTTTCATTGTGGGATAGAAAGTCATATGATTAATACATTGTTTTATAATTGATAAAAAGATGATATAATTGACACGCCATCTCTGATCGGTGCTGTTCCATGATAACAGCACATTCAAGATAGTCTCAAAAGGGCCTAGAATAAAATGTATTTGGAAACAGAGGTCCAGGCTCCTAAGATGGGTGCTGAAGGTGCCCCCTCCCCCTTGTCAAGTGGGGAAGATACTGAGCGATGATGAACAGAAATCTGGAAATGGGGTGTTAGTTGCACGGCAGCAGTACTACTGACCGTGGCTGCTTTCCCTGCAAACTGCTTTGTGAATGTGCGCTTGGAAATGAGTGTGTTATGTTTCAAATATACTCCCAATATGCCACTTTGTCCTACGGTGGAACAATGAGCTTCTTTCACTTAGCATTCAGGGAACAGCCGTGCCTTCCTCCTACAGCAACTGTAGCAAGCGGCAACTGGTTGTGATCGAAGCTACTGAGCAGCAAACATGATCTGCTTCCCTGATTGCTACTTCAGCGTTATCTGGGATGAGGCCCGACTTTAGGAGGAGACCTGGATTTGGAGCTGTTTTGAATGAAGGCATTGGGAGTAGGGAAGAAGGAGCAATACTGTGAAATTTTGCCTGACTAATTTGAATGCCAATTCTTGTTATGTGAGCTTGGTGGTTGTTGTTGTTTTAATGCTAAGCTGCTCTGAGCTTCTGGGAGTCTGTGGGCTAAAAATATAAAAATCCATCCATCCATCAGTAACATCAGGCATGATAATAGATTGCAGCATGGAACATGGAACAGTGTGCAAGTAGACATAATGTGGAGCCAGATGTCTCCAGTATGTTCATGTTTGGTGAGAGCCCAAATTACATCCTTTCAGGCTCCAAGGAAGGGTCGTCCTCCTCCTCCTCCTCCTCCTCCTCCTCCTCCTCCTCCTCCTCTTCTTTTTCTTCTGGGTCATGTTGACACCATTGTTCCTCCCCTTTTCTCTCCCTGCCCTCTTCTCCACTGCTGCCTCTCTGAGGCGTGCCAAGCATGTATGCATGTATGCATGAAGATAGTTCACATACAACACGTACATAGATACCATATGCTGCTCACCATCACAAAACCGTCCACGGTGGCTCTTTCCCCGCCACCCTCCTTATCACCTGCAGTCCTGGGGATGGAAGGCAAGAAGGGCATCCATCCAGCCAAGCGTCCTGTTTCCTGCAGGTGCCAATCAGATGCCCATCGCAAGAGTTAGACGTGGGACATGAACACAATAGCTAAGGTCCGTCTTCCTCAAGCAACAATATGGGCACCGTACCTGTCACTTGAGATGGACTATTATTATTATTATTATTATTATTATTATTATTATTATTTAAAGCACATCTCAGTGGTAGAGCACATGCTCCCTGCATGAGACCCTGGAGAGTCATTGCCAGCCAGAGCGGGCAAGGCTAAGTTCAATGGACCAATGGTCTGAGGCAGCTCCAGGTGTCCATAATTCTAGGCTCTTTCCCAATCTTGGCACCTGCCCAGGAGCTCATCTATCCCTGTCTGTTCTGGGCAGCCAAAAGCGAACAAGACATGGGGATTGAGGCTGATGATTCCAGAAGGATTTCAAGAATGTCAGCCATTATAGGGCTGAACTGAAATGTAATTTCTCCTCGATTTGTGATTGCTAGCAGCAGATGTGGGGCTTTTGAAAACACACAATCCCCGGCATTTGTTGATAATGAGGCAGATCGAGCCCCACCTTGAACCTGGGCTCCTTGAATGATGACGTTGACCAACTCACAGCTTCAGAGGGAGCAAACCATTGGCCCAGGCTCCCTCCTCTCTCACCAGGTAACATTTAGTACAATGTGTGAGGTGACATTGCTGCTTTCCCAGCATGCATGGCTCCACGAATTTGGCCACTGCTTTCAGGGGTGGAGGAAACATGCAGTGCCGCGAACTTGCAGGTCTTGACAATGCCAGGTGTGGCAGGGAGGGAAGAGGAGGCAGGGATGTTGCTCTTGGGGGCAGCTCCCTGCCTCCGCTTGCATCTAGCTCCAGCCTCAGCTGCTGTAAAATGGGGATAATAATGCTCTGCTTCACAACGTTGTTGTGGGGCTGAATGGCCACGCCCCAGAAATGAGAAGGCGGCAGCACAAAGCTCCTCTGGTAAAATGATCAGACATGACGCTCCTCATTATCCATTTTACTGGAAATTAAATGCACAAGACAAATACAAAGAGCTTCAGTCCCTCCACAACAGCAGCCTCTTTTATAAGTCAACCTAAGCCTTTGTAAAACTTTATGGAGTAAAAATTACTAGTTATATGGGTTTGCATTTTAAGCTACATAAATTTTAATGATCTCCTCTGCCCAAGTTAATTTAGTGCCTTTATAAATGGCTAAAGAGGAGCCAGCTTTGTTTTCATCATCATCATCATTGTATCCAAATGATCCAGTCCAGATTTGGACACTGAGATGCTTGAAGCTGGGATGATGCAGCAACCACCACCCGTTTGAGAAGTGCCCAGGATGCCCTTTGGAGAGACATGGCAAACATCTCCTATCTGTGTACCGTACAAAAGAAAGAAAGACAAGGATTGAAATGGTGAGTGGATGAGACACTTTCCACTGGAGGAGGAGCTCTAAAGAGACATGTGTTTTCAAAGAGGAGTCTTGCTTCTCTCTTTTTTCAGCCTCTCCTGAAGTCTGCAACTTGGCACTGGCACATCAACAACAACAACAACAACAACAACAATCTCAAATCATTTTTATCCCACTCTTTACTCCAAAGGCCCCCAGAGGGGCTTATGGGTATTAATAAGGAGGCAGTCCCTGCTCTCAGATTTGCATCCCAAAACACACAGGCACACATGATAGTGTTGCTTGAGCCGGTTGCCCAGGCGGAGGGAAAGATGCCTAACCTGGAACTATTTTGACCCAGGTTTGCACTACGTCCGTTACCCTCCAGGCCTTACATGTACTTTGCCAGCCTCTTCGCTTTCTTCTCTTCTGGAGTGCCTCTTCGCCTTTTGAGTTCATGCTTAATCTGTTTTTTCTCCCATCCTTTCAGGGCAAGACATTCCCTCAGGTGCTGTTCTGGAGGCTAGATGGTGGCAGCTCACCAAGATGCATCTCTCCACTTCCTCCTCCTGTTCTTCTTCTTGCTTCTGCAAGTCATCTGGATATGGTGCTCTGAACCGAGCTTTGCAGCATCAGATGGCATAGGGTGGGTGATAACGCCTGGGTGGTGCGGCTTGCCTGCCTTTGGACAGACAGATGGCTGCAGTTTGTTACCTGTTACATTTTACAGCCCTCCCCTTCTTCCAGGGACATGGTCACCCCATTCCCCCCCACACACACAACAGTCTGGCTTGTGCCACCAGTGTGACTTGAGCTGGATCAGTGCAGAAGAGCTTCCAAAGGCCCAAATGGATAATTCAGTCTCTCTCTCTCTTCATCAAAGGCAGGTGGGTACCTGGAACCTAGGGTGACCACATTTGGGAAATTAAAAAAGAGGACACCCAGTGGGGTGGGGGTGGGAAAGCAGCTTTCAGGGGCCTCTGGGATGCATGTCATTCACCTCCACCACCTTAAAGGCCCCAAATGGGGTGGAGGAGGGGAAAGTGTGTCATTCCCACCCTCCACTGCTCCAATCAGGGCCTTTTCTATAATGTCTGGGAATGACACGCTTTCCCCTTTCAGGCCCCTGATTGGAGCAGTGTGAGGGAAATGACCCACCTCCAGAAGGTGTGTCATTCCCTCCCACCATGCTAATGCAGCCTTCAAAGGGAAAGCGAGTCTTTCCAGGACATTATAGAAAATTACAGAAAATCCCCCCTGACACCCAGAAGAGAACAAAAACCAGGACAAATCCGGGGAAATCCTGACAGTTGGTCACCCTACTGGAACCTGCATCAGGGCTGGGTAGACTCTGCATGGAAAAGTGTCCCTGGGGTGTCTGTCTCAGGCTTCGTGGGGCAGCTACATTTTTTTGCCAATCTGCCACTGGTTCAAATTAGTGACGTGGTTTTTTTTAAAAACCCTCCAACTTGGGGAGTGGATTCTGCACTCCAAAGATGCAGCCAGTCAGCTGTTCAACAGGAACTTAGATTTTAATGATGTGGGAGAGAACCCGGGCTGCAGGCTCTGTAAACGGATCCAGGAATATACGGATCCATATATTTTTTTAAATATATGGTGTGACCTCTTGCAGCTGTAGGCATGTTCTAAATTAAAGATGATTCAGCTGTTATTGTCTGCACCAAAGGGGGGGATAAATGATTATAGGGATGGGGGGGACCAATCCTTGATCCTGTTCTGCTTGTGTGGAGCCTTGGGATGTAGAACGCACATCGCCAAAGGAGAACGTGGCCTTGGGGACAAACGGCACTCATTATCCATGGTGGCTACGGATGCGCATCCAAGCAAAGCTCAAGATCATCAATGTTCTCAAAGGTCCCCCTCATCTGTGGTCCCCCTCAGATTCCTAGCTTAGTTCTTTTGCACATGTTTTTCCACACATTCCTCTCCCATTGAAGAAAGTGTGTTCAGGCACATTTTTCAGAAGTATGCATTTTTTCATGTGCACTATTGAATTGTACACATGCTGTTGAACACATTTGGTGTGTGTGTGTGTGTGTGTGTCTGCAAAACATACTAGAAGCTTGGAAATTGTAATCTTGGAAATCTTCAACTGTCAATTGTGTTTGAGCCCATGTTCTGTCCGGGAGATGCAAACTGGGTTAAATCCTGATCAAAAATGAACTGAAATGTATTCCTCATGCATCCCTAATGGGAATTGGAAACCAGTGGAAGATGGCCTGCTCACTAAGATGGATTGTAGTTTGAACGTGGCTAACGTAGAAATCCAGAAATTTCTTTAAAAGGTGGTTCTACTTCCATAATGGATTTGGACTTCCGTGACTCGCCAGTTCAGACCAGCTGGCTGTTTCGAAAAAGAGATTAAACTGGGAAAGTGGATTGGGTCTAAACTCAAGGGTATTTGTTCCCAACAGGGATCCAGAGTCCCAGGCACTCTAGATGAAGAGTGGGTGACATGCCACCCGTGGCTGACATGTGGCTGTCATCTGCTGTGGCTCCCACCACCCCTCTCCACCAACCAACCAACCACCAAAATTTGCAGTGGCAGGTGGAGAAAACATGGCCAGTCTGGCACTAATTTTGGTGGTGATCCATTAAACAAGCCTAAAGCAGCTAAATCTCAACTGTTGTTTTTTTTGTTTTGTTTTACTGTCCTATTTTCTCTACAGTTTGAACAAAGTTTTTAGATCCTATTCTCATGGGGGAGGAAACTGCTTGGCCTGATTTTGGGGGGGGATTTGTTTTACATTTCACAATAAGGCTTGTTTTATTTATTTGTTTATCATTTGTTATTTATTACATTTTTCTACCACCCCATAGCCGAAGCGCTCTGGGCGGTTTACAAAGATTAAATCATTAAACTTTATTATTATTACATTTATTATTACATTTACATCCCATTTTTCCCCCTTTTGCAAGCAACCCTAGGTGGCATTTTTTGTCCTCTCCATTTTTTCCATGATCCATTTTCAAGTAAGATTTGGCCTGTTAGGCTTCCTTAGCAGTTTAATGCCAAAAATCAGTGGCAAACTGGTGTTTCTTCTTCTGGTGCCCAGAGGGGTGTGGCCTGTATTGGGGGTGAGGGGAGCAGTGGCTTCTGGGCTCCCTGACATTTCCCACCCCTGTTCTAGTTGGTGGTGGTGGTGGTTTACGTATTCCCGAATATAGGGATTTCCTAAAGTTCTGGGCATTACTGGGTGCCCAAAGATGTACCTCTGAACCTGCACCTTTTCCTGCATGGATCTGTGGTCCTTTTACTTCTGAGAAGTATCATGAGGATGGTAATGGCAGAGAGGTACCAACCTCCTGTGGTGGTGGTGGTGGTGTGAAGAGCTGAGTGATCACAAGAATCATAGCTAGACATCAATCAATTATCAAATGCTAAAACCAAACACAGGAGAGGAGAGACTGAAAGAACTGGGCACGTTTAGCCTTGAGAAGAGAAGACTGAGGGGAGATATGATAACACTCTTCAAATACTTGAAAGGTTGTCACACGGAGGAGGGCCAGGATCTCTTCTCAATCAACCCAGAGTGCAGGACACGGAATAATGGGTTCAAGTGACGGGAAGCCAGATTCTGGCTGGACATCAGGAAAACCTTCCTGACTGTGAGAGCAATACGACAATGGAACCAATGACCTAGGGAAGTGGTGGGCTCTCCCACATTGGAGGCCTTCAAGAGGCAGCTGGACAACCATCAGTCAGGGATGCTTTAAGGTGGATTCTTGCATTGAGCAGGGGGTTGGACTCGATGGCCCATAGGCTCCTTCCAACTCTACTATTCTATGGTTCTATGAACACCAAATAACTGTTATCGATTGCAAAGATTGAATGAGAAATATGATTTGCTGAAAATAATAACATGAGATATTAAATTTGACATATTAAATACTGGTTATAACATATTGGGTATTAAACGTTTGACAAATCATTGTTGTTGGAACACCCAACAGTGGATTATTGGATGGATTGAGAAGAGGTACAAATTCATTTCAGCTTCCCCAGCTCCCTCTGAGCACTAACTGGCTGATCATGGCATTAGCATCTTTGTGAAGACCATATCCCTGACACATTGCCAGGTATCCACCTTTTCATTTTGATTAAAGTTTATAATTCCCTCCTTGGTGGAGATTCTGTTTCAATGGAATCATTTTGGGGAGGGGGGGGAAATTTCCTCATCCAATTTCCTATATATTGAGCTCAGTATCTAATTATTTAGGGACCTTCAGATGCCGCTCAGCCCTGTCTGGCTAAATCTGAATTTTAAATGGTGAAACAATTATTTCCTTCTTTAATGTCATCAGGCAGCAGGACTTTGGTAATTATACGCCATGGTGTCAATTCCGTTACCAGGATCCACGCCTGAAAAGAAAACTCTGCAGCAATGAGGCAGCAGCCATGACTCTGAGTTTGCTATGGCTACTCCCTTGTCACACTAGTATTCCCTTCTGAAACACAGACCATGTGAAGAGGAAACATGTGCAGAGACGCTGGGAAGCCATAGGCAATCTAGGCATGTGTCACCCATCAACCTTTATGGCATCTTTCCAACAGAATTCATTAAAGAGAAGCTGTGCCTACCAAGCATCCATGTGCCTCCATGATCCCCCTCCAGCTAGGCATAGGCCCAGGTGGAACTGCTCCTGCAGCCCTAGGGCCTCAGCCAGAGAGTGCTGACTGCAGGGAGAGCAGCAGCTCTGTGGCAAACACCGTGGCTGTGTAAGGGTGAGGAGGCTCCCCATAGAGCCTGTATTCAGGAGGAGGGAGATGGGGGGCCTGTGGACAGCGTGGCTGTCCTTCCAAACTCGCAGGTCGGCATCTATTTTAGACTCTTTTCCCGGCATAGGGAATTGACGTGGGCACTTCAACGGTGAGAGTGTCAAGGATGCATTGGAGCTCAGTGGTGGCGTGAAGAAGATCCTAGGTGACATAATCCCTGGAATCCCCAGGGAGGGTCAGGAATGCAGCATCCTGTGTGGACCGGCCTCTTGTTCAATTAACATTCATTTGGTTTTATTTATCAATAATGGATTTATTAAAACATTTGCATCCTGCCCTATATCACTGGGGTCTCAGGGCAGCATACAGATAAAATCAGAACAGTGTAAAACAATAAGTAATATGCACCTATTAAATCGTTAAGAAATTAAAACCTGTAGAAAATGTTTAACAGCAATAAAAAACAATTAAAGGCAATTAAAAGTATATGTGACCGTGGAGAATTTAGCCCTCAAAGGCCTTGATAAAAAGGCAGCGTCAGTGCTAGTTGGGCCTCCAAGGGGAGGGCAATCCACAACTGGGGGGCCACGACAGAGAAAGCTTTGGGTAGCCAGGGATCGGGTGATATTAGGGTCCCACTACAGGAAGCTGCCTCATCCCAAGTCAGGCCCCACTGGAGCATCTGACCACTTTCCAGGGTATCCGCCAGGCAGAGCGAGCCAGGTCTCTCCCAAGCAACCCCGATCTAACTGGAAACGCCTGGATTTGAACCCAGACTTGCAAAGCATCTTCTCTCCCACTGAGCAATGGCTCCTCTTCAGCTTAGCTTAGGGTGACCAGATTTTAAAAATCAAAATCCCGGTCCCCCCCCCACCCCCCCACCCAAAACAACCCCCCCACCCAAAACAACCCCCCCACCAAGCCACCCCCCAAAAAAAACCCCAGCCTGGACCTACCGCTGGGTCCTCCTTCGTCGCCCGCGTGGCCGCGCCGGGTCCTCCTTCGTCGCCCGCGCGGCCGCGCCGGGTCCTCCTTCGTCGCCCGCGCGGCCGCGCCGGGTCCTCCTTCGTCGCCCGCGCGGCTGCGCGGGGTCCTCCTTCATCACCCGCGCGGAAGAGGCAGGAGAGGGCTGGATCCGGAAGTGACGGTTACGTCACTTCCGGATCCGGCCCTCTCCTGCCTTTTCCGCGTGGCCTCTGGCCTTACAAGCCCGGCAGCGGCGGCGGCGGCGGCGGCGGCGGAGCCCGGGAAGCAGCCGGCCCAGCAGGTAAGTGCCCCCCTTCGTGCTTACCTGCTGGGGCGGCCGCTTCCCGGGCTCCTCCGCCGCCGGGTCTACCGCTGCTCCTTGCTTGCTGCCACCGCCGCGTGACCCCCGCCACCCCGGTTTGGCCCCCCGCCCCCCCCCCCCCGGTTGGGCCGGTTTGCCCCTGGATTCCCGGTTAGGACCGGGAAATCCCGAGCCACCTGGTCAGCCTAGCTTAGCTTCAATATTTATAAGGTTGTTTATGTTTTTCTTTAGTTTTAAAGGAAAGTGTTAGTATCACAGTTTTAAAGGAAAGTGTTAGTATCACAGCATATCAGACAAGACCATTGATTTAAAATAAGTTCAGAAAAACCTGAGTCCTGCAATTACCATTCCAGCTCAGTTCATTACATCAAATTCTCAAAATGTCCATTGGTGCTAAATTATTGGCAAGAGGATTTCTCTCTCTTAACCTGTTGTTAACTACAATGTACCCTTGAGATGCAGCAGACCACAATTTGGATAAAGAAATGCATTAATTAATGCATATGTCATCTTCAGAATGAATTATTTCTAGGGCGAGTCATGCCTACTAGGCTCTTGGCATTAGATAGAATTCACAACAATCTCCCTGTAGGCTTGCAGTTGAATAAAAATGGAGGGATGAGGGATGAGGGTTAGGAAAAGGGCCATTTCAGTCAGTGCTGGATGGGCAAGAATAAAACCGAAAATGAATTAATAGCTAAGATTACAAGACTGATGTAGGAATATAGTAGAAAGGCAAAATTCTGTAGCTCCAGTAAAAGAAAAATGGCATGTAGGAGAGAGGAGAGAGGGAGACATTTAATAAGGAAGTCAGTGTTGGGAGAAGAAGGGAGTGAAATAGAAAACACAAGAGAAGGTAGAATCCATCCGTCAATCAGTCCAGAGGCGTTCGGAATACATGCAAGGCTTGCTGTTCTGCTAAGTGCAAGCCAATGTTGATGAGGTCATTGTGGCTTCCAGCTACGAAGAAGCCCAAAGGGCTTGGCTGAAACAAGGCACATGTAGGAAGAGTCCAGGAGGTGACTGGTGATGGGATTTGTGGCTACAAACCACTTAGGCATGTCGTTGTGTAGCCATAATTCATCTTCCTATTGACTTAGAGGAGCACAGGAAGGCACTCTTGTGCAAATCTTGCCATTTATCTTCCTTCCTGGGACGTGGGCAGTAATGAGGCGAGTTCACTGCTCTGGGTTGCCAAATCGACCCTTCTGACTGGCTCGTAAAGACCTGGCAACTCTGTCCATTTTTATTAAGATTTAGGGTCAGTCGCAGCCCTTTCATTAGCACCACAGATGAGCAGCTCTTTCTGGGCCTCCCAGAACCTCTTCAAGCTGAACGACTTTCGGCTGCCAACTCCCTGCTGTTCACCTTTTTCAAATTTGTGTCTGGCAGGGAGGCGGCTCTTGCTGACATGGAGAATGGAGCAGGCTGCAACTTCCACCGTGACTTCGATGCCCTCTGCGGAAATTGGAGTAATGAAGCGGAAAGGGAGCTGGGAGACCCTGGATAGCGGCAGAAAATTCTGACAGATTTCTCATCTCAGAGAGCATATATCTTTCTTTGCTGCTTCATAGGAATGGGAGAGGGGGAAATCCTTGCCATTTTTGAGTTTGAAATACCCCTGGTTTTTGAAAATCCCACAGTGGTACAGAAATAACCATTCACATTTTGCCCAAAAAGTGTTACCAAAAATCATTTATTTCCCCAAATTGGGGGATGGGGGCTTACATGGGAACAAGGGGGCAGAGCAGGCCGTGTGCTGGTAGAGAGGGGCAGATGGAGAGGCTCTAAACAACTGGGATTGTTCAGCGCAGAGGAAAGGTGAATGAGGGGAGTCATGATCCAGGTGCACTAAATGCTGCATGGTGTGGAGAGTGTGGATAGGGAGGCATTTTGCTCCCTTTCTCATAGTACTAGAACCCAATGGGGTCATGACATGAAGCTGATTGGTGGGAGATTCAGGACGGGTAAAAAAGAAGTCCTTCTTCACACAGCGCGTAGTTAAAACTATGGATTTCACTTCCACAAGATGCAGTGATGGCCACCAATTTGGATGGCTTTAAAAGGGGATCAGACAAATTCATGGAGGCTATCAATGGCTGCTAGTCATGATGGCTATGTGCTACCTCCAGTATCAGAGGCAGTATGCTTATGTACATCACTTGCCGGGGAATATGGGTGGGAAGGTGCTGGAAATAAAGCTTGGAATTAAAGTATCTTAGCATTCTGAGAACCTGCTTCTCTCCCTATTTTTGCCCAGACTAGGGTGGGCCTTAAGGGACTGCTGTGCGGCTCTGCCGACTACTGTACAGAAAACCTTCTTATAATCAATTACACAAAATCTAAGGTATTGAATTTTTCCAAATGTAAGGTCAGATTCTCCTGGTTCATGGGGAACTCCAGGATTGAGCAAGTGGACTCCCATAAATATCTGGACAGATGGTTTCATGAAACTGTCCCTTGAAGAGAGCAGGAGCAGTATACTAAGCCAAACAACATGTGGGTGCAATAACTCGCTTATTATTATTTTTTTACAAGGGGTGGGAAGTTCCTCCCAGCAGCTGCCCAGGTCTTCAAGTCAATCTGGAGGGAGAGGCGGGTAATAAATTCTTATTCTTATTCTTATTCTTCTTGTTATTATTATTGGGCAGATCCTTTACGGGGCACCGATCTGGTTCCCATGCTCTAAATGCTCCGTCTAGGGCATTCAGTCATTTTCCCTTAGGGTGTTATTTGGCGTTCCCAAGTGTGTCTCTGGAGCTGTTTTAAAGCTAGAGGCTGGACTGAATTCTGTAAACTGCCTGGTTTGGATCCACGTTATCCATGTCTGACTTCATTGCAAATTGGTTCTTCCAATAAACTCCCTGGTATCCAAGATCTTGTCTGACCATTTTGAATCTCCTTGGTCAAAGGCTGTGACAAGTACAATCAACTCAGCAGGGCTTTCGCCCCCTATGCTACTATCTATCTAGGGACCTTGCAAGTGACCAATCAATAGTAAAACAGAGGCTGCTTGACATAGATATGCAAGACTGCTTGGGGTCCATGTCCCCCCCCCCCCACGCCCAGTCCTTAGGCTTACCAGTCTCTTTTGGCAAAGATGGCACGCCCTACCTGTGCTGGTTAACAATTTCCTAATACAGGCGAGCATTTTCATTCACTAGACTTAACATTCTTCCCTCCAAACTTTTAGACGGCAGATATAATAAAGTTCCATTGCCCAACAGATGCTGCCCTTGTAACGATACCAAGGTGGAAACTATATCACATGTGTTACTGTTCTGTAGATTTTATCAAAGCGTGAGGAATGCTCTTGTGAATCCCATTTTACAATCTTTTCCTGGTCACCCTACTGAATTCCTAATGACTATTTTACCTCAGAGCTCAGACAAGTCAATCACCGAGCAAGTGGCCAAATTCCTGAACTTGGCTATTTCTATTAGATCCTCCATGACTAATTGTCTTTAAGAGCTAAACATATGCTCAGTCATTTTTATGTAACTTTTGGTGTGCTGGAATGGTCTATTGACTGCAATACAAGTTGTTGTTGTCCCTCAACCATGCCCCGCATATGGGCTTCCTATGTGCATCGGGTTGGACACTGTGTGAACAGAGTGCTGGACTAGATGGACCCTTGGTCTGATCCAGCATCAAGGCTCTTCTGATGTTCTTAAAGTATCCAGCCGGAGTTTCAGGAGATCCATAAAACTGATTTGCTATGATTCAAGAGTGACTATAGCCCCAGATCTGGGAGCAGAAAGCTGAGCTTGCAATGCAAAGTTGGGGGTTCAGGGATCAGAGCACATGATGGCCCTTCTGGCAAAGGGGGGGAAGCAATGGTGGAAGTTGGCCAAGGGAAATGGCTCCTACATTGGAAATAGCACTGTGGAGAACGGGCTTGGCCTGGAACACTCCGAACTGGGAGGGGCGCACCGAGTGTGCATGGCTTCCTGTGGTGCAGAAGATGGTGGCAAATGTGGGAAGCCAATGACAAACTGCTCCTAAGGGTCATTGGATTGGAGATGGCATGGGGGGCCATGGGTGCTGTTGATCCGCATCCCTCCTGAGGGTCCAGTGCTGCGCTTAAGGTATAGGTCAGAGAGGGGCAGGGGCACAACTCTGTTGTGGGGAGAGCTATATTTGGACTATAGGAACTAGGGATGTGCACGGACCCCCCGGATTGGATCGGGACCCGGATCGGGACCTCCAATTTTGTCATGGATCGGTTCGGACAAAATCGGAGGCCCCCCGGACCGGATCGAGTCCGATCCCGATCCAAAAATTGTAAATTTTTGGATCGGCCGCCATTTTTTTCCCCATAGACTTGCATTGCAATGCAAGTCTATGAGGAAAAAATGGCGGCGGGTGGGTGAGGGGGGGCCTAACTCCCTCCCCCCCGGGGCTGTCCGCTGTGGACGGCCCCGGCAGGTAAGCCCCCTCCCCCGTGCTCCCTACCCCCCCTGGGGCCGTCCGCTTCCATCCGCAGGCGCCCGCGGGCGCCCGCGGATAGAAGCGGACGGCTCCGTGGAGGGGGGTAAGCCCCCTTCCCCGCCACTGCTTACCTGTTAGTGCCGTTCGCTCCCGTCCGGCGCCGGCGGCTACTGCCAGCTGGCTTTGCGGCTTGCTCTAGAGTAGCGTGCTGGGTGATCACCTGGCGCGCCACCCTGGAGCAGGCCGCAGAGCCCGCTGGTAGTAGCCGCCGGCGCCGGACGGGAGCGGACGGGCCGGGAAGGTAAGGGCCCCCCTCCTCCCCTCCGTGTGCCCCCTCCTCCCTTCCGCGCGTCCCCTGCTTACCTTCCCAGCCCGTCCGCTCCCGTCCGGCGCCGGCGGCTACTACCAGCGGGCTCCGTGGCCTGCTCTAGAGTAGCGTGCCGGGTGATGACATTACCCGGCGCGCCACCCTGGAGCAGGCCGCGGAGCCCGCTGGTAGTAGCCGCCGGCGCCGGACGGGAGCGGACGGGCCGGGAAGGTAAGGGCCCCCCTCCTCCCCTCCGCGCACCACCTGCTTACCTTCCCAGCCCGTCCGCTCCTGTCCGGCGCCGGCGGCTACTACCAGTGGGCTCCACAGCCTGCTCTAGAGTAGCGTGCCGGGTGATGACATCACCCGGCGCACCACCCTGGAGCAGGCCGCGGAGTCCGCTGGTAGTAGCTGCCGGCGCCGCACGGGAGCGGACAGGCCGGAAAGGTAAGCGCCCCCCTCCTCCCCCCCCCCGCTGTCCACTTTCATCGGCGGGCGCCCGCTGGCACCCGCCAATGGAAGCGGCGGTGGGCGCCAGTGGGCGCCCGCCGATCCGCCGAACCGGTTCGGAGCCTTTTCGGACCGGTTCGGATTGGATCGGCTGATCCAGCTGTCGGATCGGAAATCGGATAATTTATCCGATTTCCCACTGGACCGGACTTGGATTGTGGATCGGGTCCGATCCAGTGCACATCCCTAATAGGAACCCACCCACACCTTTCAAGCTTCACTAGAAACCTTGCTTCACCTTCCACTGTCACCTGGGGCAGGGTCTTCTCAGTGGTGGCAGCCAAATGTGGAAATCTCTGCCAAGAGAGGTCCAGCTAGTTCCTTCTCTTTGTGCTTTTAGTCTTGAGTGAAAAATAAAATGGTTTAGACTCCCTCTTCAGCAGGCAATCGGGGATCATTTTGTGCCTCCAATGTTTATCATTACTTCTGCTCTTTGGGTTTTTTGTATACTGGCTTATGTTGTTTTACTGATTACTGTTAGTTTCTGGCTGCCTTAAGGGTCTTCATTTAGGAGACAAAGGAAGGGCATAAATATTTGAATAATTTATTACTATAATTTTATTCATTTATTTATTACAACATTTGAATCCTGCCCTATGTCACTAGGACCTCAGGGTGGCGTACAGATAGAAATCACAATAATATAAGCATAAATATACACAGCAAAAGAAGTATCAAATTGTTAACAAAGTAAAACCAGTAGAAAAAATTAAAAGCAATAAAAACAATTAAAACCAAACAAAACAATTAAAACTATGTGTGACCATGGAGAATTTAGCCGTCAAAGACTTTGATGAAGAGCCATGTTTTAACTTGGCGCCGAAATTAAGCCAGTTACAGGAAGCCAACATTGGCACCAGTCGGGCCTCCAAGGGGAGAGCATTCCACAAGTGGGGTGCCACCACAGAGAAAGCCCTCTCCCATGTCCCACCAGAATGTATGTCTCACGTTGGTGGGATGCAGAGGAGGTCTCCTCCAACAGAGCTCAAATCTTGGGCAGGCATGTATAGGGAGAGGCACTCCCTCAAATATCGAGGTCCCAAGCCATTTAGGACTTTAAAAGTCATTGCCAACACCTTAAATTCCAATGCAGTTCTTTTAAGACTGTTATATGGTCTTTATAGAATGTTCCAGTGAGCAGCCTAGCTGCTGCTTTTTGCACTAGCTGCAACTTCCGAGTCGTCTTCAAGGGCAGCCCCACATAAGAGTGCATTGCAGTAGTTGAATTGGGAAGTTACCAGTGCATGGACTATTGTGACTATGTTGTCCCTGTCCAGGAAAGCCCATATCTGGTGGATCAGCTGAAGCTGGCCCCAAGTACTCTGGGCCACTGAGTCCACCTGGGCCTCCAGTGACAAGGATGGATCTAGGAGTATTCCCAAGCCACACACCTGCTCCTTCAGAGGGAGTTCAACCCCATCCAGAACAGGTCGCTTACCCAATTCTCGGACTCAGGAACCACCAATCCATAGAGCTTCCATCTTATCAGAATTCAGCTTTAGTTTATTAGCCCTCATCCAGCCCATTACAGTCTCCCGGCACTGGTCCAGCACCTTCACCACCCCAGCTGACTCTGATGACAAGGAGAAGTAGAGCTGAGTATCATCAGCATACTGATAGCACCCATCCCCCAAACCCCTAATGACCTCACCCAGTGGCTTCATATAAAATATGGAGGAGCTGTGGGTGCCACAGTCGTCCTCCTCCTCCTCCTCCTCCTCCTCCTCCTCCTCCTCCTCCTCCTCCTCCTCCTCCTCCTTGCCTTTGCTGAAGGCTTCCAGCAGTAGAGGCCTGATTCATACAATAGCCATGTCAAATCCTCTTGACCATGTGGGTGAGCCTGGCGCTTGAAAGAGTAGCCCAAAATAGGAGGAAGGGAGGGGAGGGTCTCCTTGCTCCTCTTCTTTTAGGGCAGCTCACCTGAGGGCTATATATCTTCTTAGTCCTATGATGGCTGCACAATGGCGCTGCATCAGTTATTCAACGCAGCCGCTGGCTCACAGCCACCACGAGGCTTTTCCCTGAAGCTCTGGGTAAAAAAAAGCCAGGGACTTACCCCAACTTTTCTCTTCGAAGCGAGGTCACCATGGCCCTTCCACTGTGTAACTTTGCTCCAGTGTTGAGCCGGGGGCGTTCCGGGGCTGATGGCGACCACTGATTGGCCAGGCAGAGGGCAGGCAGTGGGCTTGATGGACCAGAAGACCGCTGGAGAGCCTGCTGCAATCAGGATTATCTGCCGCCACCCTGCAGCAGTGAAACCGAAGGATCTGGCGGCAAGCGGTGCCAAAGCAGTGCCACGAAGGCAAAGCTATTGGCATGAAAGCAAAGTTCAAGAGCAGAAAAGGAAATACCCCCCCTCCCAAAGATAGTTGCTACATCATGGGCTCGGGCTTGAGACACTCTAGTCATGGTTCTCCCCCCACCTCACACTCACACACAGCCCTTCCCCAGAAGGACCCTTGCTGTTTGGAAGTGAATCCTCCTCTGCGTTTCTCTGTGGTTTTAAATGAAAGGAAATGGCTTTTTCCCCTGGAAGGGAGCGATTGTTATTGCGGTATCTGGGAGCACGATGGGGCGCTCTGTCAAAACACGGCTGCTCTGCCTGAGATGGAGCGTGAATGCCGGGTGGGTAATAAGTTAAATTAATTTCCACAAAATGAGCTGGTGACAGGATTTCCATAACTCATTATAAGTTGGCGCCACACCTGCAGTTTAACCCACGTGGCCGGTTTTTTGGCCGCTGAGCTGAAAATGAGGGTTTTCGTTTCGCAAGCACAGAAAGGGCTGGACTACAAAAGAGGACTGAAACTCACCCAAGGGGACCCAGGAGGCTGGGGCTCCTCAGCGGCTAGCTCTACACGGCTGCCCTAGAGCGGTGTCGAGGGGCACTGAGAACTGCTGGGGTACACAGTCCACATGCCAAGTACCGCTTTCAGAGCGTTCTTTCCTGCCTGTTATTCCACATTGCGCAAATGCCGTTGTGAGGTTCATCAGGTGAACGTTTCATCGCACACTCGCGACACGACACTTACGGATGTGCGTGCGTCCTTTAGACAACGACGTCCGCCTCCTGCGCTCCTCCCGCTCATTTTGCCATCACAAAATAGACCCCTTTTAATCCAATTTTCTTAAAAAAAAACCCAAAACCCGGAATGTGCTGCAAACTCCTGCTGTGTGCAAGAAAATTGGCACATTAAAAATGGCCCCTGAATGGGCCACGTGGTCTTTGTTTACTTCCTCTTTCTCCTCTGGGCACAAAGAGGAAGTAATGAGGGACAAAAGTGGGGGCGGAGAAGAGACGGTAAGGAAATGCGATTTCCCCCTGTGCGATGGCGCTCTGTGCGTCCTATGAGATCTAAATGCGCAAGAGGGAGATCGTGTTCCCATGATGCGGTCATAACAATTTGATACGCGGTGTCGATCCGTCCCTCATCTCAGGAACGGCCTCAGGTGAAAAGGGGCTGCTTGAATTGGCAGCCAGGCTGGGCTTGTCTCAAGGAACTTCAGGTGTGTGGACGTGAAACAGAGATGGACCTCAAAGCCTACGGCAACTGTTGGGTCTCTTGGGCGAGAAGGGGAGGGCGCTTTGCTACCCTTGGCGGGGGCAAAGCAAAAAGAGTCCCAGCTTAGAGTGCAACGCAGGAGCCTGACTAATGGCAGCAAGCTCTGGCTGCAAACAAATGACTGAAATGGGGACCAGGATTTGGTGGTCTCTTGGACTTTGCATTAGGATGTGGAGCTAGTTGCACAATGCTTCAGGGGTTCCTTGCCCATTAGGGGAATGTGTGTGGGAGTATTGCGCACTGGCCTCCCCCCTCTAATCACGCCACATCTCTGCCTCTTTCCACTTTGGAGCTTGATTCCAGGGCATTTGGGTTTGGATGTAGAATGACTTCTTTGCTTGTCAGAGGCTCCTGCCGCCCATCAGGCTGTTGACACGGGAGCCTGGGCCAGTTCTGAACTCAGGGGTGGAGATGGTGGACAAAACCCACCGAAGAAGTCCTGCAGATCAGTCCCTGCACCTGGGAATTTAGCCCCAGGTAGCTGAGAAGTTCATGCCCAGTTCCAAGCCATGTTGCCTCATAGGTCTGGTGGACCAGAGCACTCATGAGGCCACATGACTGTGAGTGACCTAGCCCAGAGAGGCTCCTGCACCGCTGTGAGCAGATGATATAGGAGCGTATGAACATGGGGAGCTGGTTTAGACTGCCTGCCAGGCAGAAATCTTTCCCTGCCCCTCTTACCGGAGATATTTTTAAGTGGAGGCACTTCTGAGACTGGATCTGGGAGCTTCTGGGCCAACATAGGGAGAGCCTCTGCGTGTTCAGCAGAGGCTCCCCCATTGCAGGTGGGCCTGGCAGGGGTAGTGCCGCCTCTCTCCATAGGATGTTAGTTGCAAGAAGACTCAACATGGAAAGGAGCTTATCTCTCACCTGCCATAAGGAGGGTTCAGACCCTGCATGTGTATTGTAACCAAACGGATTCTGTGCTCCACACCACAGGGGTGGCATAGTTTCTGAAACCTTCCCCTGCTCCCACGGTTAGCTCTTTTAACTTTTGAGAAGAGTCAGGATGTGCATCTGGAATTTCAAAATGCAATAAGACAAAGCTTGACAGAAGGTCTTTTTTAAAAAACTGCTATTAGCAAGTCAAAGCTTCACAGATCCTCTTTCCCTTTCAGCTTCTCAGGAGGAGAACGGCAATCCTGTCCCAGAATTACACGACGTTTGCCGATTCATTAGAGAAAGTTTCAATTCTGATTGCAGCCACTTTCTGAAGACTCGTTAGGGAGGGAAATCGGGCTGAATGGAAGCCACGTCCGTTGAGCGCTGAGAACAAAGGATTCCTCCGGGACCAGGACTCCCTGTGCATCCGTCCGAGTGCTTTGAAAAGGAGGAATGGGTTCTTCTGAGCACGTGGGAACGAAACAAAAGGGCTTCCTTCGGATTTCATTTTGCCATCTTTAATTGAACATAAAAGGGAGGAGATACAAAACGGTGAAGTTCCGAAGTTCTGGTCTAGATGGAGAAAATTAAACCCATCATATCAGCAGTCTGCAGGAAATCTAATTAAAGTAAACTCCACGAGGTAAGTCACAAGGAGGTAAATGGAGACACTTCTGTAAGAAACGTCAAGCGATTGCTTTAGAAAGGCAAGGAACTAAATACCAAATTGACAAAGGAAGAAGAGGATTCTACAATGAATGGGCCAGAAGGAACAGGAATACATGCTCTGGTGAGTCCTTTTTTTTTGACCGATGGCCTGGCAATATGCAGCGCGAAATGCACATGGAGCCTGCATGCTCAAAGGCGCCCAAGGAAAACCTATTCATTTGAACCCAATGCATCCCAGCAGGGCCAACCCTTCCATGAAGTGGGGTGAAGCCCCTGTCTCAGGTGGCAGGCCCTGCAGGGCACCAGCAGAACTGCACCCCTCAAAGACGTGCTGCCTGTTCTCCTGCCGGCTGCTGTACGGAGCTATTCTTGCCCGATGCCCTCACCCCAGGAGCCCCCAGAGTGCTGCATTGGGAAGGCAGCCTCTCAGGGAAGCCCCACCAGCCACTCAGAAGGGAGAGCTCTCCAGAGAGCCCAAATCCCTCTCCCTAAGGGGGCCTTCCTGAGAGCGAGGCATTGGCGGGGAGCCCTCCTCCGAGGTCCCCTGT
Organism: Anniella stebbinsi; assembly: GCA_029215795.1. NCBI lineage: Eukaryota > Metazoa > Chordata > Lepidosauria > Squamata > Anniellidae > Anniella > Anniella stebbinsi. The sequence continues at coordinate 372,502,222 of JARDYH010000001.1, forward strand.
GCTGTCGCAGCACAGGCAGTCTCTAGGAACACCTCCCCACCAATGTTTCAGCAGGGGGCGGTGGAGGAAAGAGAGGGGGTGGCGGTGGCTGCTGTCGCTTCCGTCCTCAAGGGAGGAGGAGGAGGGTGGAGGCGATGATGACGACGAAGGCCAGCAAGCGTTGTTGTTGGTGGGAAAGGGAGGAGGAAGAGGAGGAGGGGCAGGCGGCTCTTATAACATCACAGCCATGTGGGGGGAAGGGAGGGGGAGGGCCCTCGCATGCACTGTCAGCCATTGCAGCTGGGGGGTGGGTGGGAGAAGAGGGGGGGTGGCACGCCCCCTTCCAAGCCCCTGCACCTGGGGCAATCTGCTAAAACTGAAATGCTGACAGACCAGGCCAACTGATGAAGGTGGCGGCCATCCTTCAGGCACACCATCCAGGCATGATGCTGAGTCAGCCGCTGAGCCTCATGAATCTGCCCAGGGAGCAGCATTCAAGTGCCTTTTCTTTCTCGCAGGAGCCTGAAGCAAGAGGCAGGATGAAAAATGGCCCACTCTCCCTGATGGGGCAGTCAGGTCTAGGAGGCACCTTGAGCATTTGCCCACTTCATCCCTAGATATATAAAACATCTACGGGGCAATGTCCATCTCACCCCATGCCTGAACCCCCCTCCCAGGACTGAGCATGCTCTGTAGCCATGGAGTGGCCCTGTTCAGATACATGCTAAACCACGGTGGTTAAGCACTTTGAGTGAAACGTTATGGATTAGCATGTTGTATGAACTCTGACTTAGCGTATTGTGTGAACCATTCCTAAACATGGTGGCTACATAACCACAGTTTAAACATGTTCACTAACTACTTGCTGCAAAAGGGTTAGTGGCCTAATCATGGCTTAGTGTGTTGTCTGAACAGGCCCTCTGTGGATTGCCTGTGGAAAAAGAAATGGAAAGGGAATGGATGGACATGGCCAGTCCAACCCTTATAGGAGCACTCCATTACATTTTGGTGCAGGTCCCTCTTGTAAACCCAATTCCCCATAAAGCGAGCGCCAGTCTTTTGAAAATTCGTTTCTGTCATGAAGTTGAAAACGCTGAATGCTCCTGGAATGATCGGAATCCACAAGTTGTAAGGCAGAGGTGCTGAGCCTGTGACACGGTCCCTCACCACTGCCTCCCTCAAGGGAATCCCTTGCCTCAGACACAAATTCACTGGATGCATCAAGGTCATGCAGCTACCTCTGAGGCTGCTTTCTGAATCCACAGGGGCTGTGGTGACGGTTCTATTATGGTGTATAAAGTTCCCCGAAGTCTCAAAAGTGCTATATCAACTACTAGAAGCCAAGAGTTCTAGTAGTTTTTCCCTCAACCCAGAGGCAGCTGTTTTGTAAAGCTTGCTCGCTCGTTCCAGGGCAAGACACCCCGAAATACTTTGCATGACAACAGGGAACAATATATCGGTACTGGGGAAATTAATTTCCCTCCAGCTCCTATGAGGACTGGAGCTCAGCTCAGGGGGAAGAGGGATTCCTGACAGGGTGATGGCAGATGAGGTCCACCTGCTTGTTAATAAACAGTGCTGACAAGGCTGTGCTCCTATGAGCCCTGTCTCCACGGCACCCCCTGGTTCTTGTACACCACATCGTCGGCAGTGGTTGGGCACAATCCAAGGGTGGTCTCCCCAGCACCCTGCTCCTCAGGACTATTGAGGCAGCTCAGAAGACATTTCAGGCTTAGAGGTGGATGTGACCAGCTGGTTCCAGCATGGACAATGTTTGGTGGAGCGTTTCCCCCACCTCTAAATACTTGCCAAAGGCTTCATCTACACCAAGCAGTATATGGAATGTGTCTATGGACCCCAACAGTTGTTAGTGTACTTCCATACCACTGTATCCTGCTTGGTGTGGCTCCTGCCTTTTATATACTGCTTTTATACCACTTTCATAGTGCAATATCCTGCTTGCTGTAGATGAGGCCAAAGTCTTCTTGCCCATCCAGGAATCTATGATGGATTCTGGAAGCCCTGGTTCCAAAGGCAAATTTCCCAGTATCCCTTGGGGTCTGGAGGGTTCTAGAAGGAAGCAGGCCTTGCTGCACTTACCCAAAGAACATAGAAGCTGTTCTATAATCCTCAGCAGGATAATATCCAAAGGCCTTAACCGCTGAGCCGTCGGCATGAAGAAACACACTCTCTGAGCATCAGTCACTCCGCACTGCGCATAAGACATCTTCAGATTGCAGAGCATTCTACACCTGTTCTATCTCTGTTGGTTTGAGAGAGGTTTTTTTAAAACTCTTCCGCTTGCAACTGGTAATTTTCTCCAGGCTGCCTGGGCATTTTGAAGAACTTGCATGCTTGCTCAGAGGCAAGAAGAGAGAGTTTTATAAAGTGGGGCCCTCAGGGTTCCTTCCCCACAACTCAAAGATGATAAGAGCGAGGTGGGGGGGATGCGGTGATGGTAGAACGATGTGTGCTCCTTGGCATCTCCCTTTTATGCTCACTTTTGGAAGCAGGGAAACAACTTAAAAGACCTAAAGGGTTCAATAAATATTTAATTTCCCAAACACTGAGAAATGCCGAAGACATGAAAGTGCCCAGAAAGAGCAAAGCCTTTGAGCTCTGTGCTGGGTATTGGTCGGGCATCCCGCCTCACTTTTCCTTCCCCATCCTGTGATCACCGAGAACTCAAAGAGACCTGAACCATTAGATGGTCAAAACCTGGGAAAAGGCACAAAGCACTCAACAAAGCAAACAAAGGGAAAACACAGAGGGAAAGCAGAGCAGGGGGGAAAACATGCCACAGTTCTGGAGTTGCTTTGAGCCCTTACTCTGGCAAGGGGCAACTGGACTAGGAGTCTGGATCTCACCCATCTTCTGATCCTATAATTAATGGCAATGGGAGAAACAGTGATTTTGGAGCTCACCTTTTCTGTGTGTATTTCCCCCATCCCCAATTGACTACAGTGTGAAAATGCAGGGTTTTTTTTTTTGGGGGGGGGGGAAACATACACTTCAAAGTGCACATTTTTAAAAATACAAATTTTTCAAACACAATCACAAATTCGGGAATTTGTGGACATTTCTCCTGCGTGCATTTAGGATTGTAAATGGGAGATGTTTGCGTGATTTGTGAACAGATATGAAACTCTCATCCACCCCTCACTATTACTGAGCAAAGGAAACTGTGGTCCATTCCAGGGAAGGGATAGGTGACCCTCCCTGCCCTTAGGTCAATTCGGAATTTGGCTGCATAAACCAAGTTATTTCCCCCGCTGAAAATAACCCAGTTTATTCTGGGCTGAATGTGGATGCTGCTGTGCTCCCAATGAAACCAGTAGGAGCGTGATGGGGTCCAGCCAGTTCCCTGGCTCCCCCACTGTGCTCCCCCACTGTGCCCTGGCACCCCTTCCAACTTCACACCTAACGTGCCAAGGTTGGACGTGAAGCTCCCTCTCCCTCTCCCCCCCCTTGAAGCTTCATGCAAGCGCCCAAATCCTTGCCTGTAGGGCCACAGTCTCCAGATGGAGATCATGTTCATCTTGCTTTGGTTCAGCTCCTTCCCTAATCAATGCATCGCCTGAGCCTGGGCGTGGCCTGTTTTGCAAAACTGGAGGACTGACTGGTGCCCCTTCACTTTGCTTAGTTCCCTTTGTTCAATCAGCTGACATTTCTGGCTGCCTGATTTATATTGAGAATGGACATGGCAGGTACGAGGATTTGCTAGACTTTTTTACTCACGTCTATCGGGTGCCCTGTAAATTCTACCTGCAGCGCTGGCTCCCGCTGTCCCTGGGATCATGTATGGCGCTTTCTAGCCTGCCACCAGCCAGCCATTGCTTCTGCCTAATGCACAAGGAACTCTGAGGCTGGTAGTTCCTGGGGGAGCAAGTCTCTCCCCAAACCACAAGCTCACTTTAATCTGTCCAAGAGAGGTCCTGGCCAAAACAAAGGCGTTAAAGATGTAACTAACAGCTACATCTTCCCCTCTCATTTGTACTCTAAACTAGGTGCCAGGGGATAAATATTGAATCAGGATGCGAGTGTGGGAGGTACGGGACCTTAACCCTTCCCCCCACCTCTATGGTAGGGTGACCAGATAAAATCCAGGTCAGGGCTCATGTAACTTTAACAGTTGTAGAGAAAAGGGAATTTCAGCCAGAGTCATTTGTATGCAATTAGTTCCTGGTGAAATTCCCTTTTCATCACAACTGTTAAAGTTGCAGGGGCCCTGCCTTCTTTTGTATATAGTCACTCTAGTATAGTGCCTGCACCTTTAACTGTTGTGATGAAGAGGGAATTTCACCAGGAACTAATTGCATACAACTGTCTCTGGCTGAAATTCCCTTTTCTCTACAACTGTTAAAGTGACATGAGCCCTGTCCTCCTTTTCATAGGGTCAGCCTACTCTATGGGCCTGATCCAGATTGGGGGGGGGGGCAGACCTGCAATCTCTGTCTCAAATTAGTGAACTCTAAATGAAACAATCCATGTTGCGGGGGGGGGGGGGGGGCGGAGTAGCTGCGGTCTACAAAAACCATCTTAACCTGACCAGACATCCTGTTCGGGAATTGAATCATATCGAATGTGTGTACCTGAGTCTGAAGGCTAGGGATAGACTAGGGATTCTGTTAGTGTACCGGCCACCCCACTGCCTGTCAGACTCCCTGGCCGAGCTCACGGAACTGGTCTCGGAGCTGGTGTTGGATTCACCCAGGCTTTTTGTCCTGGGCGACTTCAACATCCCATTCGAGGCCGGTTTGTCAGGTGGAGCTCGGGAGTTCATGGCATCCATGACAAACATGGGCCTATCCCAATTGGTTTCTGGACCCACACATTCAGCAGGTCACACCTTCGATGCTGTTTTCAGTTCCAAACAGACGGATCTGTGGGCGGAGGAACTGAATACCTCCGAATTGTCATGGACAGACCATTTTCTGGTCAGGGTTAGTATCACGGCTACCACCCACCCCTGCAGGGGTGGCGGACCTATTAAGATGGTCCGCCCTCGAAGGCTGATGGATCCTTCTGGATTCCAGAAAGCCTTGGAGGGTTCTATGGCTGGTATTGTCGACGATCCTGTAGAAGCCCTGGTCAATAGATGGAATCAAGACCTAACTAGGGCTATTGACATGATCGCCCCCAAACGTCTTCTCCGGCCCGCTTCTAATAGGGCGCCCTGGTATACAGAACACCTCAGGGAGTTGAAGCGGAAAGGACGACGACTGGAGCACCGATGGCGGAAATCTCGACTTCTATCCGACAAGACACGACATAGAGAACATCTTCATTTCTATCAATACGCTGATGACACCCAAATATATTTCTCTATGCCTTTGACAACATCATCAGCTAAGAATAGTGTGTCTCCTCTGAATGAATGCTTGGAGGCGGTAATGGGCAGGATGAGGAAAAACAAACTGAAGCTGAATCCAGACAAGACGAAGGTGCTCGCTGTCAAAGGCCCCAACCTGGGTTTGGAGGTGTGTCAACCAGTTCTGGATGGGGTTACACCCCCCCCGAAAGACTGTGTTCGCAGCTTGGGGATACTCCTGGATCCGTCGTTCCAGATGACAACTCAGATTGATGCGACGGCCAGGAGTGCCTACTATCAGCTTCGGCTGATACGCCAGCTGCGCCCCTTCCTAGAGTTGGAAGACCTAAAGACGGTAGTGCATGCGCTGGTAACTTTGAGGCTTGACTTCTGCAATGCGCTGTACATAGGGATACCTTTGTGCCTGGTCCGGAAACTTCAACTTGTTCAAAATATGGCAGCCAGGTTGGTCACCGGTACACCTAGGGGTAACCACATTACACCAGTTTTAAAATCGCTTCATTGGCTGCCAATCAGTTTCCGGGCAAAGTATAAAGTGTTGGTTATTACCTTTAAAGCCCTACATGGTTTGGGTCCAGGTTACCTGCGGGATCGCCTTCTCCCATACAATCCGCCCCGCACACTTAGGTCCTCTGGGAAGAACTTACTCAAGTCAGCCAGAACTAGGCTGACGAGTGTTACCCAGAGGACCTTCTCTTCCACTGCTCCCAGACTCTGGAATGGTCTGCCGGAGGAGATTCGACAAAGTAGCAGTCGTCATGAATTTAAGAGAGTCATGAAGACTGCTCTCTTCCGGCAGGCCTATCCAGATGAATTTTAAGATGTTTTTAATGATGTATTTTTTCTTCTTTTTAAACATTTTAACTAGGGGTGTGCACGGACCACCCGGATCGGATCGGGACCCGGATCGGGACCTCCAATTTTGTCACGGATCGGTTCGGACAAAATCGGAGGCCCCCCGGACTGGATCGAGTACGATCCCGATCCAAAAATCGGAAATTTTTGGATCGGACGCCATTTTTTTCCCCATAGACTTGCATTGCAATGCAAGTCTATGAGGAAAAAATGGCGGCGGGTGGGTGAGGGGGGGCCTAACTCCCTCCCCCCCCGAGGCCGTCCGCTGTGGACGGCCCCGGCAGGTAAGCCCCCTCCCCCGCGCTCCCTACCCCCCCTGGGGCCGTCCGCTTCCATCCGCTGGCGCCCGCGGGCGCCAGCGGATAAAAGCGGATGGCTCCAGGGGGGGTAAGCCCCCTTCCCCGCCACTGCTTACCTTTTAGGGCCGTTCGCTCCCGTCCGGCGCCGGTGGCTACCGCCAGCCGGCTTTGCGGCTTGCTCTCGAGTAGCGCGCCGTGTGATCACCCGGCGCGCCACCCTGGAGCAGGCCGCGGAGCCCGCTGGTAGTAGCCGCCGGCGCCAGAAGGGAGCAGACGGGCCGGGAAGGTAAGGGCCCCCCTCCCCCCCCTCCGCGCGCCCCCTCCTCCCCTCCACACACCCCCTGCTTACCTTCCCGGCCCGTCTGCTCCCGTCCGGCGCCAGCGGCTACTACCAGCGGGCTCCGCGGCCTGCTCTCGAGTAGCGCGCCGGGTGATGACATCACCTGGCGCACCACCCTGGAGCAAACCGCGGAGCCCGCTGGTAGTAGCCGGCGGCGGACGGGAGCGGACGGGCCAGGAAGGTAAGGGCCCCCCTCCTCCCCCCCCGCTGTCCACGTTCATCGGCGGGCGCCCGCTGGTGCCCGCCAATGGAAGCGGCGGTGGGCGCCAGTGGGCGCCCGCCGATCCGCCGATCCGCCGAACCGGTTCGGACCCTTTTCGGATCGGTTCGGACTGGATCGGCGGATCCAGCTGTTGGATCGGAAATCGGATAATTTATCCGATTTCCCACTGGACCGGACTCGGATCGTGGATCGGGTCCGATCCAGTGCACATCCCTAATTTTAACTGTTTGTGATTCTTGTGTTTTATATTGTTGTTGTTCCCCTCCTCAATCCGGAGGGAGAGGCGGGTTATAAATTAATAATAATAATAATAATAATAATAATAATAATCCTGGGGAGGAAATGGAGGCCACCATAAAAAAATGGCAGCCCCCAGTGGGGACATTCCCCCCCTCCCCCGATGATGATGCAACATCATCTGTGGAATTCCGGCAAAATGAAATGGCAGCTTCCAGGAGCGGCTGCCACTGGCAGAAGGCAAAAGCAACGGATGGGGCTGAAGGGACAATGAACCTCCCCCCACACCGTTTGTTCCCATCCATCACTCCACAAACCCATTTCCTAGCAAATGGAAACAGAACTTAATGGGCCCCATTTGGATCCATTTTCTTTTTTGTTTCACTGGATGTGCACCTGCAATTTCAAGCTGTGTCTTTTGCATTGGATCAGCTCAGCTGCTAGCCAGCGTTTCTCATATTCTACCCAGCAGATGGCGGCCTCCTAAAAGGAGAAGCAGGCTGACTTTTGGTGGTCCACACACAGCAGAACGCAAGCTTCCTGTGGGCATTCTGCAACAAGGTTGTTGCAGCATGCTAAAGGGGCCAGTGGCATAGTGGCTAGAGTGTTGGACTGAGAGTTGGGAGATCCGGGTTCTAGTCCCCAGTCAGCTATGGAAGCTCACTGGGTGACTTTGGTTCAGTCACAGACTCTCAGCCCAACTTACCTAGCAGGGTTGTTGTTGTGAGGATAAAATGGAGAGGAACAGGAGGAGGCTTATGGACGCAGCCTTGGGTTTCTTGAAGGGAAAAAAGCGAGAGATAAATGTAATAAATAAATAATAAATAAACTGAACATAGTCCCCACAATTCACAGTGGAAATACGATTGAGAAGCTGTTCAAGGAAACCCACATGTAATGGACAAGCCCAAACTACTAAAAACTTGTGTTTTTATTGTGGGCTTTGTGTGTGTGTGTGTGTGTATGTGTGTAGGGGGGAGGTATTTTTAAATTTCAAAGTTGTATTCATAACATCTTGCATTGTATGTTATTATATTAGATGGTTACACCATGCACTATTTTTACTGTTCCACAAGGCATGTTCCTTTGTCATTCATAGAATCACAGAATGGTAGAATTGGAAGAGGCCTATAAGGCCATCGAGTCCAAGCCCTTGCTCAGTTCCTCCAGTCGTATGCATGGCCAGCCTTCCATGTGTAGAAGCTTTCCACGGGTTTATCTGAATGGGCAGCGATCTCTGCCTGGACGTTCACTGGGGGCGTGTGGCATCAGTGCAGGGCTAGCAATGCATGGCCCTACCTTCCGTCCTCCATGCATTCATGTGATGCACATAGGGGACCAATGCTGCCTTGCTGTAGCTAGCCTTCTTGGCTGGCATGATCCAGACATGCAGCAAATAAATATTTAACCAATAAAGAAATGAGATTTTGGGAAGCCTTAACATAGCGTCAAAGAAGGCTCAATTTATCTGGAGCAGATGTGCCCACAAAGGAGTCTAGAAGGAGGGGGCATTTGCCAGCCTCCGCAGACCAGCAAACCTAGAAACCAGGAGGCATGACTGGATACTCCCAGAATCTGGTGGGACAGACCTGCAGTCTCTGTGTCGAAGTTGAGAGGGACATATGGAGGTCCAGGGTGGAGGGTGTGTGTGTGACCTCAACTAGGGCTGTGCACGGACTCCCCAGTCCAATCCAGATCCCGATCTGTCAGGTCCAATTAGAGTGCCGCATTTGCTGGTCGCGGCGGGTGACCTCATCACCCAACGCAAGCGGGAAAGCAGCAGCCGACATAAAGCAGGGAGGGCGACGCCAAGGACTACGTGGAGGAGGCAGAAGGTAAGCAGGGCAATTGGGGGGAGGGAGGGAGTGTGCAGAGGGAGGGCTCTGCATGGATCCGGATTGGATACAGGCCCAATCCAGTTCAGATCTGGATCCAGGAGGCCCGGATCAGCTTGATCCACTTCAGATTTGGGATCTGGATCCGGATCTATGCACATCCCTAATCTCAACTTCTCCTCACACGTTCATTATCCGTGAAATTTGGTTGAGCAAACAGGGTGAGAGTTTGTGAAGTTCTGCCCTGGGGAAACTACTGAAGAAGACACCATGTCTCCAAATGATTTTTCTGGAAGAATAACGTCAATAAGCTGTTATGAATACTTTAATATTTACAGAGACGAGTCTATTAAACTGGATGGTTGCAAGAAGATTCGCTTTCACCGTGTGAGATGAAGGAATACACACTGCTAAAAAGTGAACTCTAATTTCCAGTGTAATATTGTCATTAAATTACTGTAAAATTAAAATGGAGCTCCCTTAGGAACTGAAAGCGATTATATGTCAGAAATGAAGAGATTGCAATGAATAAAGGCCACATCTGTTTAGCTAATATCATCACGTTGTGAACGCTGAAATGCAGGCCCATAATTCATCCTGCTTTTTTTTTTTTTACTTCCCCATAATGATTTCTGCCATGTTTTTGTAAGTGTGTGAGTCCTTGACAAAGGAACATCATCCGCCCATCCTGGCAAGGTATGATTAAGAAAAGAAAAAGAAAAACCAATCACTTACAGAAACTTAGTCAAGGCAGGAGAGCTTGCCTAGTGGCTTTCCCCTTGAATTTGCAGCGCACGATCCTCCCAGGTCTAGGGTAGGCCTGTCCAACCAGTGGTGGTTAACCCCAAACTGCAACATGGAAGCCATTTTAAAAACATTTGCCTACTCTGGCCCACTTGCATTGGCTGCCTATATGTTTCCAAGCCCGATTCAAGGTGCTGGTTTTAACCTATAAAGCCTTACAAGGCTTGGGACCACAATACCTGACGGAATGCCTTTCCCAACATGAACCTACCCGAACAACATCTAAGGCCCTCCTCCGAGTGCCTACTCCGAGGGAAGCTCGGAGGTCAGCAACAAGGGAGAGGGCCTTCTCTGTGGTGGCCCCCAAACTGTGGAATGATCTCCCTGACAAGGCCCACCTGGTGCCAACATTGTTATCTTCCCTTTTCTCTAAGCATTTAGCAAGATCTGATGAGCGTGGGTTTGTTTTGTTTTTAGGTTTATAGCTTTTTCAAGTTATTACAGTGGTTTTAAATGTATGTGTATATTATGTGTATATTGTATGTTTTTGCTGTTTTAATTTTTGTATATTGTTTTTAATTGTTTTAATCTTACGTAAACTGCCCAGAGAGCTTCAGCTATGGGGCACTATACAAATGTAATAAAATAAATAAATAAATAAATAAATAGACATTGTTTTTATTTGTCCTATGGGCCTTTCTACACCGTTTGGGTCTGGAGTGAGGGGGGGGGGAGATGAGCCCAGAAGGACCTGCTTCTGGGCTCGTCGCTCTAATGCAAACAAAAGTGTGATGACCTGGCTTCCTCCCAGGCCATCACACATTGCGCCCGCCATTACCACCTGCCCCGGGCAGAGGAAGCGCACAAGTGCTTGTGTGCAAAAGGTAAGTGTTTTTAAAAAAACTGCATGAAATCGGGGGGCCCACCCCCTCCCTGCCATCCCAAGTGTGGCAAAATTGCTGCCACCCCCTCCCTTGATGGGCACGGAGCCGCGCGGTGTAGCTTTATGCCCATTTCTGCTGCTGCGCTTACTCGCGAGTAAGTGTAGCAGCCAGAATGCATGGCCACATCTCCTGCAGTCTCGGCATGTCCCTGGGACCACGGGAAGATTTGGGTTTTCCCCGGGATCCCTTATCCCCCTCTGCCCCTGGGAGTCCCTGTGCTTCCTTTGGACTCACAGGGACCACCCAGGGGCAATCCCAGCTCAAAAGGCCGGTGTAGAAATGGCCCAAATCTCTGATTTTGCTCTTTTTTTCCTGCTCTTTTTCTTTCTTTCTTTTTTTTGCTCTCCTCCAACATCTTCTCCTTCTCCTTCCCCTCCCTCACTGCTGGGTGTGCTGTTGCTGGGATAAAGTCAAGACCAACCTGTGGGTTGTGACCCACCAGGAAAGAACAAAGGGACATGGATGGATTATTCCACTCAGAGAAAAGGCAAATGAGGAGAGGGGTGACTGAGGTGCACAAAATTCTGCATAGTGTGGAGCATGTGGAGGGGGAGACATTTTTCCTCCCTCTCCCATAATACTAGAACCCAATGGGGTCATTATCATCCCATGAAGCTGATGTGTGGGAGGTTCAGGAGAGATGAAAGGAAGGACTTCTTCACACAGCAGAGAGTTAAACTATGGGATTCACTACCACGAGATGCAGCAATGGCTGCCAACTTGGATGGCTTTAATAGGTGATTAGACCAATTCATGGATGAGAATAAGGCTATAAATGGCTGCTAGTTATGAAAAAAGGGAATTTTTATTCAAGCAAGCCTTTGGCATGTAATCTGGTCTGTTTTATTCTGTTATGGTTGTGTTTTTAACCATGTTTAATGTATTTATTTAACTACTGTTCTAACACATTACTATTATTTTTAAAAATGTTTACTTCATATGATTGTTAGCTGCCGAGTACCATTTTCTTGATGGATAGGTGGGGTACAAATCTAATAATAACAATAATAAAAATAGGAAAAGAGAGAAAAATACACACCACTGGCTATGGAAGTTAAAGAACTATGGCAACAGGAAAAAGTTACAAGTATTCCATTACTCACACCATTCACCGGCATCACATCAAACATGTTTACAGAAAGCCTTCCGAAATTAGCCCTACCAAAATACATCCACACCAACATCCAGAAAGCAGTCATATTTAAAACATGTTCAATAGTCAGGAAATTTCTGGATCAGTAAAAGACAGCAGGACTTGGCAAAGCCTGTCTTGTCCATCTAGAAAACTGCTGTGATTGAGAAAAGAGAGATTAATAATAATAATAATAATAATAATAATAATAATAATAATTATAATGGCTATAATTGCTACTTTTAGTATCAGAGGCAGTTTACACTTATGCCACGAGCTGATTCAGGCTCTTTGGCCCCTGTGTGAACAGAATGCTCAACTTGATGGCCCTCTGGGATGGATCCTCCCTCACTAGGACTTCTGGCCACAGGGTTCTGGCACCCCTCCATGTCTGCTGCCGCCCATATACACAATGGCCCTGATAGACCATGGGATCCTCTGGACGAGTGATTTGTGCCTCCTTGCCTTCGCTCTGACAGCATTTAGGACAGACGAGAGGGGCACAAATCAGGCGTCTATGCGATTTATAGCCTCTGTTAACACGCAATTGCAAGGTGTCGATTTACCGCAGCTTTAAATTTTTCTCCGAAGTTCGAGTGCATTATCATCATGTAACCAATCTACAGACCATTCGGATTAATGCTAATAGTGGGCGTAGTTTGGCGGTGATGTCATGAGTGAATGCCTGCCCCTTCTCTGGCTATCCTTCCCAGTCGTGGACAAGGTGGGAGGGGATTGTCCCAATGCTTGCTTTGTCATTTCCTGTCTCCTCCCTCCTCCTTCCTCCTTCCTTCTTCTTCTTCTTCTTCTTCTTCTTCTTCTTCTTCTTCTTCCCTTGACTCATGGACTGTTCAGTAATGGCTGACCTGAAGTTACAGATACTTAAAGTAAAGCTTCTTTTAAATCCCCACTGGAATCTTTCTTTCGTCGAGAGGCATGGCTACTCACATGGAGCTGGGTCTACAGGAATCAAGGGGGTTGGAATAAGGATGTGCGGTGCTCATTTTGAGTCTAATTTGAGGTCCACTAAGGCTTCCACCCCCCACTCCTTTGCTGGGATCCTGGCTGGAGAAAGGCCGGGGAAACTTCTCTCCGTGCAGTGAAAGCGAGTTCCTGCCATTGAGTTGTTGTCTTGCACGCTGTTACTCGGGAGTAAGGCACATTGAGCAGGTGGGGGGGATTAGCTCCCTGGGAAGCGTGGCGCAGGATTGGGGATCGGGCTTCGTATCTACTCCTGTTACCTCCCCCCTCCCTTCTGTCATTGCTTTACTGGGAAGGTGTGTGTGTGTGTGTGTGTGTGTGTGTGTGTATCACACCAAAATGACCATTTAGTACTGAGAAACCACTGCAATAGCTTTATTCTAGAAATGGTTACATGTGGGCACAAGCCCATTGCAAAGCGTGGGTGGATTAATCCGAAAGGTATGCCTGCAGGGGGGGCAAGGCAGGGGCTTGGGCAGAATGCGGCGACCAAAAGGCAAATGGCAACAGTCGCGTGGGAAGGCATGTCAGTCCACAGCCGCCACGTCACAGCCGCCGCTCACACGTTGGGGGGGGGGCCCTGCCCGGTCATTCCAATGGCACTGCCGGTTGGCGGAGGGGTACCGGAGGGCGGGCACGCCACACTATCCGCTCCAGTCTTCTCATGCGATGGTGAAGGAAATGCAATGAGCACAACGTACCATGGAGGTGCAGCTGCAAACGCCCCTTCTGCCTCCTGAGTACAGCTAGGCAGAATAGCAACACCCACATGGTGTGGGGAATAGAGGACAAAGAGACATCAGTGCCAGCCAGGGGGATTTTGGGGGGCAGCGGCCAGCCATCCCCCACTCTCGCCTGCCCAGTCACCCACCTCTGTGACACAGAGACCTGCTGGGATGGCGAGGTTGCCCTCTAGCCCGCTCAGTGTGGGGCAGCCCAGAACCATTGCGAGCTGGCATCTCGGGGTCCGGAGACAGGCAGAATAATGGGAAATTTATGTGGGGGGACATCAGTGCGAAATGCAACATTGTAACGGAAAGGCAACTCAAAAATTTGCCCTTGAAGCAGCACATTTCCAAGATGGCCAAGGTTGCTAGGGAGCAGGAGATAAGGGGCAGCTGCCGCAAGGGTGGGAGTGTCCAGTGGTGAATTCTTGGCGGGAGGAATGGGGGGGCCGACACGCCATGGGTGGGTGTTAGCCATGGCCGTCCAGTACCTGGAAAAATGATGCTTTTATGGTTTTACAATAGGTCCCAATGCCAACGCTGCCCTGCTAAAAACTGTAATTGCAGGCACACCCAATGTTTAGAAATTGTACCCACATGCGAAGTAATGCACAATCATGATTGGACAGGCAACGGCGAGAAAGTCAGGTGGGCGGGGTTAATGAACGGCGCAAAACTCCGGGGGAGGTACCATCAGGAGACTGGGCGGTGCTTTCATCAAATTTTCCGTATTCAACCATACACCCCTGCTCCGACTCTGCAGCAAAACTCCGCATTTAAACCATTGTAAAGTGCATTGTATGGAGCCCGTAATTCACCTTAACGGCTCTCGTCTACCACTATTAGATGTAAAATCAAATATAGGAAAAAGCGCATATTCGGAGAAACAGGCACCAAAGAGATGTAGTGTAGGAACCCCCCCCCCCCCCCAATGACTATTTGGACTAGGAGCAGGTTCTCCAAGGTGTTTCCCTGGCCTTAGAGCTGAAACTGGAATACTGAAGATTGGGACCACTCTTCCTAGGAATTACGGATTGGAGGGGAGGGGGAAAGGACTTTTCAGTTTTGTAGGCAAATTTCTCCCCTCCAACCAACGGTGTAGTGGATCCAGGTTCCCAAGGGTGAAGCACCATGACGTTTGATTAGCAGGGATGATGAACCTTGTCTCCACCCTCTGAGGCTTCATTGTTCCCTCTTAGCTTTGCTGCAATCCTCACAGTAGCGGAGGGCAGAGTGTCTTTTCCCAGGAAGAAGATGTTGGCAATGGGCCGATAAGATGTATTAGCTTTATTTTTATTTATTTTTTAAAAAACCTGCTCCTAGTGGAGATGAAAACTGCTAGAATTGGGTCGTTGACTTTGATCCAGAGTTTTTCTCCCTGGTTCTGGGAAAAGAAACTCCTGCTCAATCTTGCAGTAGTGGCATGAAGCTGTTCGGGACCTCTCCCACCTCCCTCTTTCCCTTTCTCACGCAGCCTCAGGTCCCTCCAGCCAAAGGCCAACATGCTGACCGCTACACTGTCCTCTGCCAGCTCACTAGTCTGTGACGGGCTGTTCCTAACAAATTGGGTACCACTGCACACACACACACACACACACACACACACGATACACAACACACAAACACACATTTCAATGCAGCTCCCTGGATTTTGGACTCTCCTTCAACTTCACTCCTCTGAGAAACCTGGCAGAGGGAGAAAGCCACTGTCATGGCAGATGGGCTGCTCGAAATGGTCTCTGCCACTGTCTGTGTCTGCTTTGAGGGGCCCACTTCATCCTGGGGGATGCTGCTATATATGGGCGGGGTGGGGGGGCGGGACGGGGATCCTGTCCTTTGTCGTTCCCACAATAGCAACCAACCTGAGCCTTGGTTTTTGGGGAGGGGGATTGCTGAGGCCCTCCTGCCCAAATGCCGGCACCTTTGCTTCTGCCCTTGTAGCCGCTGCTTCTCCTACAAGACAACTGGGGAAGCATCGCACAAAAATAAATGTGGAGAGTGGAGGAGAGCTGTCAAATCCTCCAGTGGCTGAAGTCCCTTAAGGCTAATCGGCAGTGCGCACAACCAGTCCCTGAAGCTCAATGACTTCTAGGAAAAGGGACATTAACAGAAACTCTTCAAAACACGCCAGTTCTGCTGCCCGCCATAGGAATGAATGGGCAACGCATGAGGGAGCGTTTGCCTGACCCTTTTCATGCTACTAGCTCAGTTGTCCTGAAGCTAACGGGAGGCTGCCAGGCGTACTGGTGGCATCTTCATCATCAACAACCATGCAGTGGCCCAGAAGCTGCTATGCCCCGGTTGTACCATGCAATGATGTGTGGTGAGGCCATCCAGCAAAGTTTCATCAAACCAGGTGCTCCATCACACCCGCGATGTATTGCACTCTCGCCATGCCTGGTAGGTGTTTTTGCAGTGCGGGACTCACACGGCGTTGTCCCTGTCCTGCGCTCCTCTCACCTCTTCCCCTTGAAATCGAGGTCCCAACCCCCTCCTTGCCATCCCAAGGGTGGAGAAATTGCTGCCAGCCCCTCGCCTGATGGGCACACTCAGGTCCTCTGGGAAGAACTTACTCCAATCAGCCAGAACTACGCTGACGAGTGTTACCTGGAAGACCTTCTCTTCTGCCGCTCCCAGACTGTGGAATGGTCTGCCGGAGGAGATTCAACAAATTAGCAGTCTCCTGGAATTTAAGAGAGCCGTGAAGACTGATCTCTTCCAGCAGGCCTACCCGGTTGAATTTTAAGATGTTTTTAATGATGTATTGGTTTTTATTTGTTTTTAATATTTCATCTATTTTGTGGTCTTTGTGTTTTATATTGATTGTTGTTCCCTGCATCGATCCGGAGGGAGAGGCGGCTTATAAATAAATATATTATAAATATATTATTATTATGTCTGGTGCCCGCTTACTCATGAGTAAGCAGGCACCAGGCAGGATGGGCGTCTACACCTCCCGTGGTCTCGGGACATTCCCAGGACTGCGGGAAGAATCAGGTTTTCCCAAGGTTTCTTTATCCCTGGGAAAACCTGTACCTGTTCCCCCCCCCCCCCCACACACATACACCCGGGAGTCCCTGTGCATCATTAGAATGCACAGGGACCACCCAGGGGCAATCCCACAAAAAAAAAAAAAGGCCGGTGTAGAAATGACCACTGTCTTCTTCTCAGCGCCCAGTGAAGACTGGCCTCTCAGCCTCATCATTGAATGGCTTATGATGGCACTTGTATTGGCTGTCTTGAATAGGTCTGTTATCTAAATTGTGAATTTACATTGTTTTAGCTATTTAATTGTTTAAAATGTTGTATCTTAAACATTTTTAACCACAGTTTATTATAATGTTGTATTATAATTGTTATAATGTTGTAGTTTTTGTTTTTATTTGTAAGAATTGTTTTGAACCATCCTGAAAGCCTCAGCTATTGGGCGGTGTAGAAATGAAATAAAGGACAATGAAATAAAGAATATTATAAACATATTTTTGTATGTTTGCCCTGGATCTGTCCTATGGTATGGTTGATTGTTCAAAGTTGTTTTTAGATATATGTTGTCTTTGCGTATATTGTTTGTGCATTTTATGTAAATGGTTTTAAAATTTTGTATACTGTATTTTAATATTTCAAATCTTTCTAAACCTCCCAGAGAGCCTCAGCTATGGGAAAGTATAGAAATACAATGAATAATAATAATAATGATGATGCTTTTTATTGGGCTTCCATTGGGACTCAACTTGGAGACCTTCAGCATCCAAACCCTCTGATCTGCCATGGTGTGGGGACCCCTCCCCGAAATAAAGCCAGACTTAACCCTCCACTGAACCCTAACCCTTTTTCCAGCCATCTTTGTGTTCTTCATTTCATATGAATCCATGTTGTGTTGGATCATTTGGGGACTCAGGGGTGGTCCAAAGGACACCTGAAATCCTCCAGGCTCTGACATGAGGTGCTGACATCATACCTGCACGGAGTCTTGGGCCCAGCTGTGGCCTTCCTTTCTTATGAATGGAGCCCCCTTCCCGTCTCCTGCATCAGGTAGGCAACACAAAAGCTGGAGAGCACAGCCCTTCCATGGGTGAAGGCTGTGCCAGGAACAGTGTCCTCCACATTCAAGAGGCAGCTGGACCAACCACCTGTCATGTATGCTTTAAGGTGGATTCCTGCATTGAGCAGGGGGGTTGGACTCGATGGCCTCAGAGGCCTCTTCCAACTCTACTATTCTATGATCTTGAGCCAGAATAGAGATGATGCCAGCATTTCTCTCCAGAGGCCCCACCTTTGTCTTACCTGACACTCTCACGTTGCAAAATTTATTCACAACACAGACAGTAGAAGAGTTTTTCTCGTTTCCAGCAACATTTCTATTATCAAAGAGTGTGGCAGTGATCTTTGCGATGAATAACATATTTAATGTACTCAAAACAAACTTTTAAATTTCTGTAACAAGTGGTTAAAACAGACCCACAGCGGCACGTTTGCATCCATAATGAGTGGGTGTCAGGTAGATACCTAGTTTTATTCACTTTATTAAACCAAAGGCTGTTAAGGAGAATAGGAAACTGAAGTAAAAATATGACTTCATTTCTTTCTCTCAGTACTGAAGTTGGGCCATAACCTTATCTTAAATATAATAATAACTAGGGGTGTGCAGCGGATTGGGTCCGATCCACGATTCCGACCTGATCCGGGCGAAATCGGATACAATTATCCGATTCTGATCCCTCGCATCTGGATCGTCCAATCTAATCCGATCCGATCCGAAAGGACCCGATCCAGATCAGAAAAGATCGGAGGATTGGACCTCGGACCTCCTCCCCCCTCCCCCCTTGCGCTCCTTACCTGCTGCCTCCTCGCTCCTTCCGTACTACTGAGAAACAGGTCTTGTGGCCTGTTCCACAATAGAGCACCGGCGAGCCGAGTGATGACATCACCCAGCGCGCCGGTGCTCTATTGTGGAACAGGCCACAAGACCTGTTTCTCAGTAGTACGGAAGCAGCGGGTGGCAGTGGACGGCAGCGAGGAGGCAGCAGGTAAGGAGCATGAGTGGGGGGGAGGGGGAGGGCCCCACTCACCTGCCAGGGCACCCGCTTCTGTTCGCTGCTGTCTGCTGTTCCAATGTACTGAGAAACAGGCTTCGCAGCCTAGTTCAGTAGAGCGCCAGGCCTGGCGCTCTACTGAGAACTAGGCCACGAAGCCTGTTTCTTAGTAGATTGGAACAGCGGAGGGAAGCGGAGGGAAGCGGGAGCCCTGGCAGGTAAGGAGTGTGAGGGGGAAGGGAAAGGGAGGGAGGGGGAGTTAGGTCCCCACTCACCCGCCCCCATGTTTTTGCCATAGGCTTGCATTGGGGGAAAGCTTTCTTTCCCCCAATGTAAGCCTATGGCGAAAACACCTAAAATGGCGTCCAATCTGAAAATCGGATGTCTGATTTTCGGATCAGAATTGGATCTGATCCGAACTGGGAAGCCTCCGATCCGATCCAAGGTTCCTGTTCCAATTCCGATCCAATTTTTTGGGTCCGTGCACACCCCTAAGAATAACACCCACCTCAATTTTCAGCAAATGCACCTAATCCTAGTTTTTCCTTTTTTAAAAAAAACAAATAAATACACAAAACAAAGCATGGAAACATATGTAGACTATCCAGTAAAATCTAAGCATTCGTCATGTGAAGATATGGTGTGGAGGAAAACACAAGATAAAGAGAGACTAGGAGTGGAATGTAAAATTCGTATAGCTTTGTAACTTTGTGCAGGATTCACATTGGGCCACGTCTGGAGGAGAACTTCATGCTTTAGCATCCAGTCTCGGAATGTGTGAACCATCCCCAAGGACTGAACGTTTCACAGTGGGAGTATCTGCTGGGGATGGGGGGTTATTACTATCATACTTTCTCATATGTGGGCTGCATTAGCACCTGGGTAGAGTCAAAGATCCCCCCGGCCTGCCAGAAGACATGGGGCACTGCTTTCGTCGCTGCGTGACATTGGTCTCTGTTGATCTCAGCTGAGTGGTTATTGCAGCGTCTGTCTTTGCATTGTGTAGATGGATCTGTCTGCTCTACAAAGTCATCTGTGACTCAGCTTGTCTTCCCTTGGTAGTCTGAAGGTACCTTCTGTTTCTTCTGAGCATTTAATGGTGTAGAACAATTACCGGAGGAGGAGGAGGAAATCTTAAAGTCATATATCATGAGTTTCATACATTGCTGTGGCTATTCTGGCCACAGAGTTGGAAAATGAGACTCAAATGGCATAAATGAAAACCAGCAAACAGACACATGACTGGAGAGAACCAATGAGGAAGTAGGAATGGACCACAAGCAACACCAAAGATGAAGTGAGTTGGGTCAGTCCGCTATCTTCAAGCGGTAGCTGTGTGACCCCATTGTGGCCTCATCCCTTGGCTTGTGCAGGCCACCAGAAACAAAACTTATTCCTGAGATTCACCTATGAGGCAGCAAATGTGAGGGAGGATCCGTGAGGCCACAGCCTGATGCCACAGTTCTCACAGAGCCTGGGGAGGTGTCCAGTGCCCCATCTGGTCATGTTTCCTGGTATCAGTTCCAGTTGTTGCAGCCTGATGATGTAAACGAGACTCTTGAATCAGTCCATCCTACCACATGTAAGCTTGACCCTTGCCCTTCTTGGCTAATACAATCCAGCAGAGGTGGATTGATTGGGTGGGTCCAGGGGGTGGTAAATGCCTCACTTTGTCAGGGTGTGTGTGTGTGTGTGCCTGCGGCCTTGAAAGAGGCTGTAGCACGCCCTCTCCTGAAGAGGACCTGCCTGGACTCAGAAGTATTTGAGAAGTACCATCCTATCACTAATATCCCCTTTTGGGGCAAGGTGTCTGAGCATGTGGTGGCTGGGCAGGTTTAGACGTTCTTGGTGGAAACAGATTATCTGGATTCATTTCAGTCTGGTTTCAGATCATGGCACAGCACTGAAACAGCCTTGTTTGCTCTGACTGATGACTTACTCCAGGTGAAAGGTGATCTTCCTGGATCTCTCTGCAGCTTTTGATACCATCGATCATGGTATCTTACTGGATTGGCTCTGCGGGATGGGAGTAGGAGGCAGTGTGTTACAGTGGTTCTGCTCATTCTTGCAGGGCCAATTCCAGAGAGTGGTATTGGGGGATTCCTATTCCATCTCTTGGCTCTTAAGCTACAGGGTACTACAGAGCTCTATTCTATCCCCCATGCTGTTCAACATCTATATGAAGCTGCAGGGTGAGGTCAATAGGGGTCTTGGGGTTGGGTGTCATCAGTATGCTGATTATACGTAGCTCTACTTCTCCTTGTCGTCAGAGTCAGCTGGGCAATGAAGATGCTGGACCAGTGCCTGGAGGCTGTAATGGGCTGGATGAGGGCCAATAAACTGAAGTTGAATCCTGATAAGATGGAAGCTCTGCGGACTGGTGGTTTGTGAGTCTGGGAATTAGGTAAGCGACCTGGATGGGGTTGAACTCCCTCTGAAGGAGCAGGTGCGTAGCTTGGGAGTATTCCTAGATTTTCAGATTGGGACCAGGTCCGATCCAATCCAGGGGACCTCCGATTTTGTTCCGAGCCGATCTGGAACAAAAGTGGAGGTCCCGATCTGGGTCCCGATCCGATCCGGGGCGTCCATGCACATCCCTAGTTTTAACTCGATTAATGTTTTAATTTGTTTTTAAGCTCTGCATATATATTGTCTTATATTGTTTGTATAATTTTAGCTGTATGCTGCCCTGAGATCCTCGCAATATAGAGGTAGGATACAAATGTTTTAATAAATAAATAAAAAATTAAACTGGAAACTCAAACACCTTCTGGTGAACCACTGAAACCAAAGGGCGGCCCTGACTATGGATTCAGCCGGTGAAGACAAGTGGAGGGATCAGCAGCGGGGCCAGGGTTACCCAGGTGTCAGGAGCCGCCAGAACACGCCACTGCAATCTCTCTCTCTCAGGTGGCCACCGCTGAGTCCAGTTGGGCCGGATTGTGAGTGTGGGTGCTGAGCAGGGATGAAACCCTTGGCCCCCTACCCCCACCCCACTGACAGCCAGCAGGAGCCAGGATTGCAGCCAGCTGGGGAAGAAAGGTTGGCTTATTTGTCAAATCAATGTATATACTACTTACCATAGTAAAAGATATGTCTAAGTTGATAGAAACCAATATAAAGCCATATTATTTACAAATGCAAAAAACAGCAACAGGTAATACGTTGAAACTATTTAAAGTCAAAACCAAAAGCACCACAATGAGCCACTGAACAGGGCAGCACCATCACTCAGGGCAGCCAGCATGGCTCAGGGGAGGGAGGGGAGGGGCCCAGGAGCAGAAGGGAGGGAGCAAAGAGAGGCAGGGATGAGACAAAGGAAGGGAAGGAGAGAGAGGGGGGAGGGGGGAAGGGGAGGGGGAGGGAAGGCATCTCAGGGTTTGGAGACCTGATGAGTCTGGGCAGGAGTTCTCACGCAGTACGGATTCTTCACACAGATGCCGCACAATGCACAATGTCACAAGGTTCCCCATGAATGTGTTCTGCCTTCTGGGCTTCATCCCTCTTTGGGATGAAGGGGAGGGCATGCACTCAAGAGAAATCAGGCCTAGGTGGGGATTTCTCCCAGTCATCTTGAAGAGGCCAGGTAATTCTTTGCAGTCCTGACAATTGCATCTTTGCAGAAAGTGTTGCCATGAACTGCTTAGAGGGAGGTGACCTTACGGGGGGAGGGGGACATCTCACCTTAGAGGGAATCCCTCCTGCCAGCCTGAAGGTTGGAGCCTTTCAGTGGAATCTTCCCAGACAAACAAACAACAGGGGCTATCTCGATACAGTCTGGTGGTAGAAGAGACCCAGATGACAGCCCCGGAAGGGCAGCTGGCCGGCATGAAAGCAGGCATCGTTTTTGCTCGGCGGGGGGCAAAATTGAATTGGACGATGCAGGGAAGGTGACAGACGTGTTCCTGTCAGCCAGGGCCAAGGGAGACGCCTTGGAGAACAGCTCTGCAGTCAGGTCATGCGTGGCTTCCTTTCTGTATTACCGAAGCAAGAGCGCTTGGGAATGCCAGGAGACTGAGAGGCGAAAGGCCCTCTAAAAAACTTGCCATATTCCTCCCGAATTGAAATAGTGCTAAGCAATAGCTGGGAAATGCCAGTGGCACTAGAACCTTGGAAGATAATGACTTGCAAATGGAGGGGCTAACTGGACGGGAGAGGACAGCATATTAATAAGTCCCAGGAGTCCAGGTGCAGGCCAAGTGGGGCACAGCTCCAAAGCCAAGTGCAGAATTAACACCACACCTGATCCACCGACACCGGAGCATGGCAGCCCTTCATTTCACCACTTGCAGCATGCTCATAATTCCCACAATGCCGAGCTGCCAGCAAGGACGAATGTAAATTAATTCCACCTGCTATTTAGGTGCTTCTCTAAATTTACAGTGGGCGAACTGCACTGTGACCCGGCAGAAGCTGCAATCCACTCTCCGCTGGCTTCACCTCCTTCAGATAATTACGCCTTCAACGGAGTCCTTATCTATTAGCTCCTGCCTCCTCCCATCCCACACCAAGGAGATGTTCTGCAAAGGGTTTTTATTAAATGTTGAGGACGGAATGTTACCTGCAAGACATATATGAAGCTAGTTCCAGAAGGACGGGGTGGATTCGTAACCCGGTGAAATGCTCTGAGGATGCAGCTCGTTCACGCTCAACGTCTGAGTGATTGCCGTATTTGGGATCAGGACCTTGGACAACCGTGGAAAACCGGGCAACTGACAAAGAACTTCCTTTGTTTTTTTACACTGCCTCACGCTGCCCTACCTATAAGGTGCTGGGTGTGTGCATTGTGTGCTGGGACCCCCCCATCGGTCAGGGTCCAGGCTCTTACCACCCGCACCACCGTCACTGCTTCAGCGGAAAGCCTGAGCTCTGTGCTTTGCAGGCACCGCCTGGGTAGCAGTGCTGGCATGCCAGGGCACTCAGTCAACTGACCTCTCAGGGCCAAGAAAGCCCCAGCCTCAGAGCTTGCTCCTCAAGCAGAGCACCTTGTCCAAGGTGCAAGACACTGCCAATGTGCCAGACCCCTCTCCTCGAAGGCTGCTTTGACTAGGCACCTGCCTCTATCCCTCATGAATGACATTTCCTAGTGTTCCCTGCTTCAAACCTGTCATGTAGTGAGTTCTCCTATGCTAGAGGCCTTCAAAATGCAGCTGGACAGCCATCTTGAGCAGGGGGTGGACTTGATGGCCTTATAGTGGAGTTGGAAGGGGCCTATAAGGCCATGGAGTCCAACCCCCTGCTCAGTGCAGGAATCCACCTTAAAGCATACCTGAGAGATGGTTGTCCAGCTGCCTCTTGAAGGCCTCTAGTGTGAGAGAGCCCACCACCTCCCTAGGTCATTGGTTTCATTGTTGTATTACTCTTACAGTCAGGAAGTTTTTCCTGATGTCCAGCCGGAATTTGGCTGCCTGTAACTTGAGCCCATTATTTCGTATCCTGCCTGGAATAATGTAGTTATATCCTACAACAGAAGTGAGCAAGGTCTGCATTTTGAGGGCCTGCATTTTTGAGGAAAGGATGAGGTATCTGTGACAATACTTGAATACTGTGATTCTTAAAGAGTAAGTGATGCCAGCCTTGCTACGTGTGTGTGTGTGTGTGTGTGTGTGTGTGTGTGTGTAGAACACTCAAGACTGGAGCAGAGAGTTCCAGAAAGAGAAATGTTCCTCAGGTGGAGCCCTCCTCTCCTCAACAGCTAAGACAAGGTGTGGTGTAAGATCCTCTAGCAATGTCAGTCCCGTCCCCCCCCCCCCTCTGTCGTGTGTGTGTGGAGTGACGTCCTTCTGCATCCCCCACGTAAGAGCATGAGAGCAGTCCAGCTGGATCGGGCCAAGGCTCCACCTAGGCTACCACAGGAGCCCATCAGATGCCCCGGAAGGTTCCGAAGCGAAGGAGGAGGCAGGCGCTTTCCTGCTCCCCGTCATCGGTTGCCTCAGCAACTGACAGTCTGAGGCACACGGCTTGCTGCCTTGAACATGAATATTCCACTGAGCAATTGATGGCTCAGAGCCACTGATATTTATTCAGTAAAATGATTTCAGGCAGCTATCAGATATTACCAAGTACAAGAATAATAATAATAATAATAATAATAATAATAATAATATCAATATGAAATCACAATAAACACTTTGCAACAGAGAGAAAAAGTAACTTGAAAAATAGCAGAGTAGAAGGCCTGAGCAAGAGGGACAGGCTCCCCACGCTGTTCCATGCCTAGATTGTGCACCGGGGCAACCCACACTGTTTCTGTCCCATAACTGGATCTGAATTCCGGTGTGGATATGTACTGTATGATGGAGAACTTTCTTCTGTCTATCCTGAATAAAAACAAAACAGAAAAAGTAAGAAGAGCCCTGATGCTGGATCAGACCAAGTATCCATCTAGTCCAGCATCCTGTTCAGACAGTGGCCAACCAGATGATGACCAGGAACCCACAAGCCGGACATGAGTGCAGTTGCACCCTCCCACCCATGTTCCCCAGCAACTGGTGAATATAGACTTACTGCCTCTGCTACTGAAGATTGGATGTAGGCATCAGGCTCAGCAGGCATTGATAGCCTTCTCCTCGAGGAATATATTGCCCAGCAAATCAATTGGATGTCCCCAAGTGTCGAGAAATTGATCATGAGCAGTATTATGAGAGAGAGAGAGAGGGGGGGGGGAGCAAGAATTCACTCTATGCACTTTCTCCATCCTAGAAATAATATAAGCCTCAGTCATCCCCGCCCCCAACTTGCCTTTAGAAAGCTCAAAACATTGTCATCTTTCCTCATTGAGGAGTTGCTGCTGGTGACCCCTGATCACTTTGGTAGTCCAGCTCCACCATCTCCTTCTAGGACAACTTCAAATATCTGAAGTATCGCCTCTCTCTCTCTCCACCAGCCATCCTATGCATTCAGATCCTCAGCAAGGTTCTTCTCCCAGTTGGTCTGCCATGTGGCATCACGGGAGAGAGACTTTCTGTGCATGGACCTTCCCCACGAAGATGCGACTGGCAGCAACATCCTGTTTTTCTTGTTCTTCAGCACCAGGTCAAAACAACTTGTTTGTCCAGACATTTTCAAGCTGGTTTATTAAGCTGGTTGATGCAAGCGGACTATTTTATGTATTTCCTGCCTTTTATTGCGGTTGCTGATGTTGTTTTAATGTTTATTGTATAACATATTAGGCTTTTAAAAAAATACATTTTGTGTGCTGCTCTGGTATCGTAGAGGGGCGGCATTAAAATATGTTTAATAAATAAATAAATACATCTCAGCCTGATTTACCCTTTGTTTGAGTGGTGTTTTCCGATATGGATTTTGAGAAAGGGTCAGGGAATTTTTTTTTCTCCCTCTTTCCAATGCCACAATCCAGGTGTGCTTGTGTGTGTGTGTGTATTTGCACACAACAGCAGAATGCGGATCCACACACACAGGGATGTTTGCATGCTAGACTATGGGACAGATGCTGGCTACTGGGTTGAGGGTGGGGCAGGGGAGACCGGAGAATGCGTTTAGAAGGGAGGGGTCTGAAGTCAACCCTTTGGAGAAATGCTGCATTCACATGTCCACCTGGACGCCAACTGCCCTGCTGCTCTGCCTGTGCTCCCCCGGCGCCTGCCTCCCTGCGGGGCTGATGCAATGCTCCTGGGTTCGGTGGCCTGACCAGCCGTCTTCCGTCTCTGCCTGTCTTGGAGCAGCTGCCCGGCTGCCACAGCTAGGCAAGCGTGGTGGGCCTGGTTGGCCACAGGGAAGCCTCTTTTATTGGCGTCTTTGTTTAAGTCTTGCTCATATAAAGAAACTCCAATCAATCAAAAGTTTATTACTGGTGCCTGTAATCAAGCTGTGCGCTCGAGGCTGCTACTATTTGCATTTGACTAATTGTTCTTCTGGCGCTGTTGAGGACTGCTTAATCCAACCCATCCAGACAGCAAGCGCCCACTACCGCTCCTCTCCATCTGCTTGGTTCCACTGTCATCTGCTCCAGGTGAGGGATGGACAGATACTTAGCTGACAGATAGATTCAATCCAGCAAATGTTAACTATGACTAAGCTTTGACACTAGTCATGGCCAAGTCATGAGTAAGTATAACTCTCCCCCCACTCTCGCCCTTTCTCTTGCCAGGGTTCACACTTTCCAGCCCCCCCTCCTTTGAATCATCCTCACGCGGCCCTCTTTGGCTCATTTGCTGACGCAGGCCTTTATCACACGGGCGGTTTTAAGCACACCCGCCGTAACTTTGATCCAGTTCTTCAGCGAGGGACTCGCATGACGTCGTTCCCCTCGCGCTGTTCTCGCGCCCTGAGTGCTCCGTTTTTTGTTTCTGTTTCGATTTAACCCTGAACAGGCAAAGTCCATTTCAGATAAGTTCAACAGGCCAAGCGGAGGTATCACAGCAATCTCGACCCCGTGTGCATCAAAACTCTAGATTTGCATAGGAAACGGAGGGGGAACCCGCAGAAGCAATCCGGGGGGGGGTAATGGTACATGTGAGAAAGGTCTTATTTCCCATTTCCCTTCTACGTTCCGTACCCTGGGACAACCTTCAATAGCTAACCCCCGTGAATTGCCCTTCATTGAACTTTTTCAGCGAGAACACCCAACTTCAGGAAAGCTCTGATTTTGTCACTGTTGCCCTCTCCCAAGTAGTTTATGGGGGACTCTGCAACCTAGACTAATGTTCCTAAAGTTGGTGCTCCTGTAAATGTGCTAGTTTGTAGAGCCAGGACCACAGTGGGGAAGGTTCTCCCCAACTCATGAGCTGAATCCCTCCGAGTCTGGAAGGGCTTCTTCAATAAACACAGGGAAGTCCTTTGCAGATGTGTGTGTAGAAACGCTTGTGCTGAGCAAGCATGGTAACAATGTCTGTCCGGATCGTGCCCTGCCTATGAGCTTCCCTGGGCTTTCTGGTTTGTTACTAGGGGTGTGCACGGACCCCCCGGATCGGATCGGGACCCGGATCGGGACCTCCAATTTTGTCATGGATCGGTTCGGACAAAATCAGAGGCCCCCCGGACTGGATCGAGTCCGATCCCGATCCAAAAATCGTAAATTTTTGGATCGGCCGCCATTTTTTTCCCAATAGACTTGCATTGCAATGCAAGTCTATGAGGAAAAAATGGCGGCGGGTGGGTGAGGGGGGCCTAACTCCCTCCCCCCCCGGGGCCGTCTGCTGTGGACGGCCCCGGCAGGTAAGCCCCCTCCCCCGCGCTCCCTACCCCCCCTGGGGCCGTCCGCTTCCATCCGTTGGTGCCCGCGGGCGCCCGCGGATAGAAGCGGACGGCTCCGGGGGGGGTAAGCCCCCTTCCCCGCCACTGCTTACCTTTCCGGGTCGTTCCCTACCGACCGGCGCCGGCGGCTACCGCCAGCTGGCTTTGCGGATTGCTCTCGAATAGCGCGCCGGGTGATCACCCGGCGCGCCACCCTGGAGCAGGCCGTGGAGCCCGCTGGTAGTAGCCGCCGGCGCCGGACGGGAGCGGACGGGCCGGAAAGGTAAGGGCCCCCCTCCTCCCCTCCGCGCGCCCCCTGCTTACCTTCCCGGCCCGTCCGCTCCTGTCCGGCGCCAGCGGCTACTACCAGCGGGCTCCACGGCCTGCTCTCGAGTAGCGCGCCGGGTGATAACATCACCCGGCGCGCCACCCTGGAGCAGGCCGCGGAGCCCGCTGGTAGTAGCCGCTGGCGCCGGACGGGAGCGGATGGGCCGGAAAGGTAAGCGCCCCCCTCCTCCCCCCCCACTGTCCACTTTCATCGGCGGGCGCCCGCTGGCGCCCACCAATGGAAGCGGCGGTGGGCGCCAGTGGGCGCCCGCCGATCCGCCGATCCGCCGAACCGGTTCGGAGCCTTTTCGGATCGGTTCGGACTGGATCGGCGGAGCCAGCTGTTGGATCGGAAATCGGATAATTTATCCGATTTCCCACTGGACCGGACTCGGATCGTGGATCGGGTCCGATCCAGTGCACATCCCTATTTGTTACAGTCTGAGGCAGTGCGCAGAGCTAGATGGACCTCAGAACTGAAAAGGTGGGGACTGTAGTTCCAGTGGCAGAGGGCACCTGCACTGCAGGCAGACAGAAGGCGCCAGTTCAGAGGATCTCCACTAGCAGGACTGGCAACGGCCCCAGAACAGGGGTGGGGAACCGCTGGCCTGCCAGGCCTTCCCATCTGGCCCACCAAGGCTCAGGCAATGCCCTGACTTCATCCTGAAGCCCTGGCCCTTGGGGAAAGTGTGGTTGCGGGGGGGAGGGGAGAAGGTTAGGCATGGGGGAAGCAGCAAAACTCAAGCTTGCCTCAGTGCTCTGGATTCCACCTTGATGCTCATTCTGACCCACACCCGTATTAGATTTGGAGCTCATAGAATCATAGATCATAGAATCATAGAATAGTAGAGTTGGAAGGGGCCTATAAGGCCATCAAGTCCAATCCCCTGCTCAATGCAGGAATCCACCTTACAGCATACCTGACATATCATTGTCCAGCTGCCTCTTGAAGGCCTCTAATGTGGGAGAGCCCACCACCTCCCTAGGTCATGGGTTCCATTATCGTACTGCTCTAACAGCCTGGAAGTTTTTCCTGATGTCCAGCCGAAATATGGCTTCCTGTAACTTGAGCCCATTATTCTGTGTCCTGCATTCTGGGTTGATTGAGAAGAGATCCTGGCCCTCCACCATGTGACAACCTTTCAAGTATTTGAAGAGTGCTATCAGGTCTCCCCTCAATCTTCTCTTCTCCAGGCTTTTTTTTTCTTTTTGCATGAAAATCCATGCATATTTTTGTGTGCATTTCCCCCTAAATAAAAGGCCAGCCACCATAGTTTGTGGCCATAGATTTACTAAACAGAGGCCCCATGATATCTTGAAACTGCGGCCTGGTTCTCATTGGAGCACCGTATCTCCTGGTTGCAGAGGGCGATGCGGTGGGCACCAGTAATGCAACAGCCGGTGATGGTGGCGGCCGGCATTGGTGGTGGTGATGTGGTGGGCAGCGGCGATGTGGCAGCAGGTAAGTGGGGAGAGCGGGGAAAGGGAGGTGAGTCCAATGGACTCACCGCCTGCTTTCCTAGTACTGTGGGAGGGAGGACCCAGCGCCACTCCAAAGTGGCCCAGGGTGCCCTGAAGCTTCTGTCCTGATCTGCTTTGGCCTCGGGGCGCCTCGGGCTGACCTGGAACCAACTCAGAACCGAGGCGAGGCAGGCTGAATCAGCCCACCTCACCTTGGTTTTGGCGATTCTCTCATTGATTAAAGTGTACGTGTGTGCATTTTTAAAATCTACGCTCACAGTGTTTTGGAGTCCAGAATCACATTGCAAGCATGGAAACGGATTGATTTCATCCACAGATTGTGTCCAAGTCCATGTTTGGTCCAGTAGGTCCAAACTGGGTAAATCCTGGACAAAAACAAACAGACACGAATTTCGCATACATCCATATGGAAAGCAGCTCTGTTGGGCACTGAGAGAAAACCTACGACGTCAATTATGCTTCATCTGCAAATGTTGACAAAAAAGAAAGTTCTTTGAGAAACTCTCACACCCCCTCCAGTAAAACTGGCGTCCCATGTTCCTGTCCCTGTTTCCACGAGAGCTTTGACAGAAACATGATTTGAAAAGCAATACAGTGTTTGCCCTTTCCAGAGCAATCCAGCAGCTGCGAGGCCCAGGTCCCTCTGGAGCAGCTGGCCCTGCCGGAGGGAAAGTGCGGAGAGCTGGCATTCTGAGACCATCGCTCCCGTGTTCCGCTTGCTGATACTCACGGCACTTTCGACTACCCAGGTCCCTTCTCACAAAACAGCGCCCTGACATTTCAGCCCCACCCTTTTTGTTTCATGTCGCTCCGTTTCCCTGCTAAGGTGGGTCGAAGGTATAAAATTGCTGCAGGGCTCTGTTGTTTGGAAAATGGTTCAACCAGAGATGAATTCATATGAACATGAGAAGGGGAAGAGCTGTTGGGTGACCCGCCAGGCCTCTTCCTGTGTCATTCGGTCATGTAGGAACAATGACGTCACACAGTGCTAGCCTCAAGACAGTTGCATCCCATGGGAAGACCTTTGTTCAACCTGAGCAGGAAAGCAACAAAGCAGAGTGCAAACTGAGCTAAAATGCAGGCCGAGGAGGAGGCTGTTTTGATGGAAATCCCAAACCGGATACCAACAGTGTGCACACATGAGAGGAAGGAGAGGTAGATGCTTCAATTGGGCCCACTGTCCCCATCCTCCATGCATCATTTGCACAGAGGCTGCCATGCTTATGTCCCGCTGCATGAAAACTCTCTGACAGCAGGGCCTTTCAAAAACAGAGGCTCGAGATTGCACAGGCAGAATCTACGCATAGAACGAGAGAGCGGAAGCAGGGGAATGGGAAGCAGCAGGCATGACCCCAATCCCAGCTCCCACGTAGTCATCTGTTCATGCTTTGACCACATGCGCAGGGCTACAGTAGAAATCTGCGAGGCAAATTCTGGAGTTACACAACCATGTGGCAGGGAGTCCCCCATGCCGGGACTTCTCCTTCCCACATCAATCTTCCCTCCCCTCTCCTCTCCTCTCCTCTCTTCCCCTCCCCATTCATTCATTGATGTGATGGAATGGTGTGGGAAGGAGGCGGTGCTGCTGCAGGGGCTTCCATACAGCTCAGGGGACATCAGGAGAGCCCTGATGCTGGACTAGACCATCTAGCCCCACATCCTGTCCACAAGGTGGCCAGCCAACGCTTGACGGGAACCCACCAGCAGGACACGAGTGCCACAGCATCCTCCCACCCTCCCACCCCCATTCCCCAGCAACTGGTCTGCATAGGGACACTGCCTTTGATTACTGGAGGCGGCATGTGGAGAGGTGCCCCCCCAACACGTCAAAGGGATTCCAGAAGGTTCTTCCAAACTGTGTTCTTCTAAGCAGCTGGTCTCTGATATTCCAGTAACTGCACCAAAGCTCACCCATTTCAGCCACTTAACAGAACCCACTTGACGAAGGACAGCACATTAGATGATGAGGAGAGCAAAGATGGAGGCTTTGGGGAAAGCATTTGAGTGGTAACTTCTTCCAGCGAGGCTCCACTGGGGTGCTGAGGCTCAGAGCCGTGTGGGAACGGTCTCTTTGACCTGGGCAATTTTCCTCTGAATCCCACAGGTGTGAGACCTGGAAGTGGTAGCTTCCTCTGGAGAAAAAAGTATTCAGCTTACCAGCCTCATCTATCTCTTGAGGCCTTCCAGAATGCGGGACGGGGGGGAACCCAGGCTTACCTGCTTCTGGGATTGTCCCCCTGCGTCTAAACACCAGCGCATAGTCCAGGAAGTCAAGAGGGACGTTCCTGGTGCAGCGTTTGTTTTTTCCGCATTGCAGAAGTCCAGGGTTGCGATCCGGGGGAAAGGTAAGTTTTAAAACAAACACTTAAAACTCACCGCCCCAACACGCCGAGAGTCATCCTAGGGGTGGCAAAAATGCTGCCCTCCACCCCAAGGGGCACAGAGCCCCCCCACAGTTCCGTGCCCATTTGAAGAGCTCCACTACTCGCAGGGAGGACCCAGGAGCTCTGGCCACACTGCCCACAGTCCTTGGGGTTGTCCCGGGACTGCAGGAAAAATTGGGGAAACTGCAGTCCCAGTTATCCAGGGACAACTGAGAGGTTGTCCCTGGTTGACCCCGGGATCCCCTGTGCGTCATTTCGACATACAGGGACGACGTTGAGTTGACCCCGGGATAACTGGCTGGTGTAGACACCGTCTTCTCTATTGCTATTTCTTATGTTCCAAAGGTTCTGGGGCAAAGCTCTGTACACTCTGTCCTACTTTAGGGATCAAGTAATGTACGAGTTTGCTATTAAGGTTCCTGAACCCTGGAAATTTCTTAGAATGTGAGCAAAGGCCTTTGCTGACTCGCTCACTGTGTAAATGGTTCTAGGGCAAAGTAACATCATTACAGCAAAATATGGAGGGTGGGGGATAGATCCAGATTTAGTCATACATATTAGGGATGTGCACTGACCCCCCGGATCGGATCGGATAGCGGATCGGAATCGGACCTGGGGGGTCGGATCGGATCGGATCGGATAGGATCGTGTGTCGGATCGGATCGGATCCAATTCCGATCCGCGGATCGGATTTTCCGATCCGGATCGGACGCCATTTTGAATGCTTTTTCCTATAGCAAATTATTGTTTTACAAAAACGCCTATAACTTTTTTATTTTTAACGACAGAAGGATGAAACTTGGGCACATTGTACACTGGTTAGGGATAGGTATCTGTGAGAAATTTCAGAAAGATTGGTGCATGCAGTTTGTGGCAATTAATTTTTTAATAAATAACATGGAATGCCTATAACTCGGTCATTTTTAAAGTTACACACATGAAACTTTGCCACATTGTAGGTGGAACCTTGGGACCCACGTGTGTGAAATCCCAGAACCGTGGGTGCTTGCCTGGTGTGGCAATGAATTTTTGAAAAATGGGTAGTAGTGGGGTAAATGCAGTTATGCCTCCCATGTTTTTATTTTTAAAGATACAAACAGGACACTTCGGCACATTACAGGGAACACTTCCCTTGATATGTGTGTAAAATTTCAGACAGCTAGCTCCAGGCATGTGTTGGCAATGAATTGTTGAAAATTGGGTAGCAGTGGGGTAAAATACAGTTTTGCCTCCCATTTTTTTATTTTCAAAGATACAAACGGGAAACTTTGGCACATTGCAGGGAACACTTCACTTCAAATGTGTGTGAAATTTCCGGAAGCTAGGTGCAACATTTTAGTGGGAAACGAACGTTTATTCATGGCATTTCACATGGGATTTATGGGTTGGTTTTAAGAGCTACAAACCTCTAACTCGCTCACATGGCACAGGACCTATGCCCGCTCAAACGCTGGAAATTTAACAAACTTTGGTGCAATGCTTTAGTGGGAAAACAAAGGTTTATGCATGGCATTTCACATGGGATTTATGGGTTGGTTTTAAGAGCTACAAACCTCTAACTCGCTCACATGGCACAGGACCTATGCCCGCTCAAACGCTGGAAATTTAACAAACTTTGGTGCAATGCTTTAGTGGGAAAACAAAGGTTTATGCATGGCATTTCACATGGGATTTATGGGTTGGTTTTAAGAGCTACAAACCTCTAACTCGCTCACATGGCACAGGACCTATGCCCGCTCAAACGCTGGAAATTTAACAAACTTTGGTGCAATGCTTTAGTGGGAAAACAAAGGTTTATGCATGGCATTTCACATGGGATTTATGGGTTTGTTTTAAGAGCTACAAACCTCTAACTCGCTCACATGGCACAGGACCTATGCCCGCTCAAACGCTGGAAATTTAACAAACTTTGGTGCAATGCTTTAGTGGGAAAACAAAGGTTAAACTTTATTATTTTAAACCTTCAGGAAGGGGACATTGCCTGCCTGGTGTGGATTGGTAATGAGGGAAGAAAGTTTCACTTATTCATTTGTAAAATGTAAAGTGATTGTAAATTGCTTTAGGGACCCATACATTTACATGACAAGACAGGTGTTGGTTGCAGGAATGCTACCAAATGCACTAGTAGCTAATCCCAGGTAATAGCTATTCAGATCCTAGCTAATAGCTATTATTCAGATCCTAGCCTGGGAAGGGATCTTGCAGGATAAGTGATTGTTCTTTTCTTGTGTACTATGTAATTCTAAACCAGAAGGCTGCTTTGATGTAGAGCCAATCCACATGGTCTCTTGCAGCACCTAGTATTATTTATTTCTCCTTCCACAGCAGAATCTGGAAGGCGGGCAGGCAGGCTGGCATTTAATGGGCAAAGTCCAACAGCGGCATTGGGGACTGGGTGACATTCTCCTTGAGGGCGAATGCCAAGTCCCATGGCTTGTGCGAGGAGGGCGGCTTGCTCTCTTTGCAGGAAGGATCTGGAAGGCGGCAGGCGGCATCAGCAGCGGGCGGGCAGGCTGGCATTTAATGGGCAAAGTCCAACAGCGGCATTGGGGACTGGGTGACATTCTCCTTGAGGGCGAATGCCAAGTCCCATGGCTTGTGCGAGGAGGGCGGCTTGCTCTCTTTGCAGGAAGGATCTGGAAGGCGGCAGGCGGCATCAGCAGCGGGCGGGCAGGCTGGCATTTAATGGGCAAAGTCCAACAGCGGCATTGGGGACTGGGTGACATTCTCCTTGAGGGCGAATGCCAAGTCCCATGGCTTGTGCGAGGAGGGCGGCTTGCTCTCTTTGCAGGAAGGATCTGGAAGGCGGCAGGCGGCATCAGCAGCGGGCGGGCAGGCTGGCATTTAATGGGCAAAGTCCAACAGCGGCATTGGGGACTGGGTGACATTCTCCTTGAGGGCGAATGCCAAGTCCCATGGCTTGTGCGAGGAGGGCGGCTTGCTCTCTTTGCAGGAAGGATCTGGGAGGCGGCAGGCGGCATCAGCAGCGGGCGGGCAGGCTGGCATTTAATGGGCAAAGTCCAACAGCGGCATTGGGGACTGGGTGACATTCTCCTTGAGGGCGAATGCCAAGTCCCATGGCTTGTGCGAGGAGGGCGGCTTGCTCTCTTTGCAGGAAGGATCTGGGAGGCGGCAGGTGGCATCAGCAGCGGGCGGGCAGGCTGGCATTTAATGGGCAAAGTCCAACAGCGGCATTGGGGACTGGGTGACATTCTCCTTGAGGGCGAATGCCAAGTCCCATGGCTTGTGCGAGGAGGGCGGCTTGCTCTCTTTGCAGGAAGGATCTGGACGGCGGCAGGCGGCATCAGCAGCGGGCGGGCAGGCTGGCATTTAATGGGCAAAGTCCAACAGCGGCATTGGGGACTGGGTGACATTCTCCTTGAGGGCGAATGCCAAGTCCCATGGCTTGTGCGAGGAGGGCGGCTTGCTCTCTTTGCAGGAAGGATCTGGAAGGCGGCAGGCGGCATCAGCAGCGGGCGGGCAGGCTGGCATTTAATGGGCAAAGTCCAACAGCGGCATTGGGGACTGGGTGACATTCTCCTTGAGGGCGAATGCCAAGTCCCATGGCTTGTGCGAGGAGGGCGGCTTGCTCTCTTTGCAGGAAGGATCTGGGAGGCGGCAGGCGGCATCAGCAGCGGGCGGGCAGGCTGGCATTTAATGGGCAAAGTCCAACAGCGGCATTGGGGACTGGGTGACATTCTCCTTGAGGGCGAATGCCAAGTCCCATGGCTTGTGCGAGGAGGGCGGCTTGCTCTCTTTGCAGGAAGGATCTGGGAGGCGGCAGGTGGCATCAGCAGCGGGCGGGCAGGCTGGCATTTAATGGGCAAAGTCCAACAGCGGCATTGGGGACTGGGTGACATTCTCCTTGAGGGCGAATGCCAAGTCCCATGGCTTGTGCGAGGAGGGCGGCTTGCTCTCTTTGCAGGAAGGATCTGGAAGGCGGCAGGCGGCATCAGCAGCGGGCGGGCAGGCTGGCATTTAATGGGCAAAGTCTCTCCTTTCCCGGGCACTGTGGCAGTGAGAGTGCCATAGGCTGCAAAAGAAGAAGGGGGGGAAAAAAGAATGAATATTAGTTGACCACTTCAACACAACCAGCTCCCTTCCACCCAGGATTGCCCTTCCTGAGTGCCCACGCCCCAGCAGGCACACGGGGCTGCCTGCTCACTCGGAAGTTAGCAGGCAGACAGCCAACCTTCAGTTAGGTGGAAGGTGCCCCCCCCATTCACAGAACACTTACCGTAGTCCTCCTGAGGGCGTTGTTGATAAGATGCCACTTCCAGGCGGGCAGTGACGGGCAGGTGGGCAGTCTGCATTACCGTCTCTCCTGGGCACTGTGGCAAAGAGTTCCATAGGCTGCAAAAGAAGAAGGGGGGGGGGAGAATATGAGAAAAATGATACTTTTCCACCACTGGCTCCCTCCCACCCAAGACTGGCATGTGCCCGGTCCTGAGTGCCCACGCCCCAGCAGGCACACGGGGCTGCCTGCTCACTCGGAAGTTAGCAGGCAGACAGCCAACCTTCAGTTAGGTGGAAGGTGCCCCCCCCCATTCACAGAACACTTACCGTAGTCCTCCTGAGGGCGTTGTTGATAAGATGCCACTTCCAGGCGGGCAGTGACGGGCAGGTGGGCAGTCTGCATTACCGTCTCTCCTGGGCACTGTGGCAAAGAGTTCCATAGGCTGCAAAAGAAGAAGGGGGGGGGGAGAATATGAGAAAAATGATACTTTTCCACCACTGGCTCCCTCCCACCCAAGACTGGCATGTGCCCGGTCCTGAGTGCCCACGCCCCAGCAGGCACACGGGGCTGCCTGCTCACTCGGAAGTTAGCAGGCAGACAGCCAACCTTCAGTTAGGTGGAAGGTGCCCCCCCCCATTCACAGAACACTTACCATAGTCCTGAGGGCGTTGAGGACTCGGTGAGATTCTCCTGGAGGAACCCTAGTCCCATGGCTTGTGCAAGAAAGGCGGCTGGCCCGCCTCGCAGGAACGATCTGGAAGGCGGCAGGCGGCATCAGCAGCGGGCGGGCAGGCTGGCATGTAATGGGCAAAGTCTCTCCTTTCCCGGGCACTGTGGCAGTGAGAGTGCCATAGGCTGCAAAAGAAGAGGAGGGGGATAATGAATATTACATAAATACTTTTATACTGCAAAAGAAGAAAGGAAAATAAATAAAGATTTGTATTAATTAATACAAACAAGTCCTAGTAACTAGTCTCCCACCGGCACACTTCTCTTGTTTGTGATGCAATCCTCTTTCTCCTGCACCCCTCCCTTTCTAAATCACTCTTCTGAGCCCATTGTTAGAGGGATTGGCTATCCTTTTGTGTCTGGCAGGACACAGCTTACCGGATCATTAGAGAATCACCATTTCTTTTGTCCTTGGGTTATTCATTCACTCCTAATAGCACCCTACGTTAGGCTGACCAGATCAAATCCAGGTCAGGGTTCCTAACTTCAGCAGTTGTAGAGAAAAGGGAATTTCTGCCAGTGTCATTTGTATGGAATTAGTTCCTGCTGAGATTCCCTCTTCATCACAACAGTTAAAGGTGCAGGGGCCCTGCCTTCTTTTCTATATGGCCACTCTGCCTGCACTCTTACCTGAGTCGTAGGGGCGACGTGAATCGAGGGGCCACCTCCATGCGGCCGTGGCTGGGGCAGATGGGCAGTCTGCTTGCTTACTCGGAAGTAAGATCTCACACTGCCCCACTTCTGGACACTCTCAGGTGTCCCTGCGTTGACTGCACACACTTACCTTATTCGTGCGGCGGCTGTGGATCGGAGGACTCCAGTGGCACATAGGCTCCTCCAGGCAAAGTCCCAGTGGCACAGGCTCCTCCAGGCAAAGTCCCAGTGGCATAGGCTACTCCAGGCAAAGTCACATTGGCACAGGGTCCTCCAGGCAAAGTCACAGTTTGGCACAGCTCCCTCCAGGCAAAGTCACATTGGCACAGGGTCCTCCAGGCAAAGTCACAGTTTGGCACAGCTCCCTCCAGGCAAAGTCACATTGGCACAGGGTCCTCCAGGCAAAGTCACATTGGCACAGGGTCCTCCAGGCAAAGTCACAGTTTGGCACAGCTCCCTCCAGGCAAAGTCACGTTGGCACAGGGTCCTCCAGGCAAAGTCACATTGGCACAGGGTCCTCCAGGCAAAGTCCCAGTGGCATAGGCTCCTCCAGGCAAAGTCACGTTGGCACAGGGTCCTCCAGGCAAAGTCACAGTTTGGCACAGCTCCCTCCAGGCAAAGTCACATTGGCACAGGGTCCTCCAGGCAAAGTCCCAGTGGCATAGGCTCCTCCAGGCAAAGTCACGTTGGCACAGGGTCCTCCAGGCAAAGTCACAGTTTGGCACAGCTCCCTCCAGGCAAAGTCACATTGGCACAGGGTCCTCCAGGCAAAGTCACAGTTTGGCACAGCTCCCTCCAGGCAAAGTCACATTGGCACAGGGTCCTCCAGGCAAAGTCACAGTTTGGCACAGCTCCCTCCAGGCAAAGTCACATTGGCACAGGGTCCTCCAGGCAAAGTCACAGTTTGGCACAGCTCCCTCCAGGCAAAGTCACATTGGCACAGGGTCCTCCAGGCAAAGTCCCAGTGGCATAGGCTCCTCCAGGCAAAGTCACGTTGGCACAGGGTCCTCCAGGCAAAGTCCCAGTGGCAGAGGCAAAGTCCCACTGGCAGAGGCAAAGTCACAGCTGCATGGGCACCTCCAGGCAGGCAGGCGGGCGGGCAGGCAGAGGCGGGCATGATGCCAGGCGCTTGCACATTGCACAAGTAAGCAATAGAACCGTGAGACCAGCCCACGCATTCCGGCTACTTCACAATGGCGGCAACCTAGAAGGCGGGCAGGCAGGCAGGCAGAGGCAGAGGCAGAGGCGGGCATGATGCCAGGCGCTTGCGCATTGCACAAGTAAGCAATAGAACCGTGAGACCAGCCCACGCATTCCGGCTACTTCACAATGGCGGCAACCTAGCAGGCGGGCAGGCAGGCAGGCAGAGGCAGAGGCAGAGGCGGGCATGATGCCAGGCGCTTGCGCATTGCACAAGTAAGCAATAGAACCGTGAGACCAGCCCACGCATTCCGGCTACTTCACAATGGCGGCAACCTAGCAGGCGGGCAGGCAGGCAGGCAGAGGCAGAGGCAGAGGCAGAGGCAGAGGCGGGCATGATGCCAGGCGCTTGCGCATTGCACAAGTAAGCAATAGAACCGTGAGACCAGCCCACGCATTCCGGCTACTTCACAATGGCGGCAACCTAGCAGGCGGGCAGGCAGGCAGGCAGAGGCAGAGGCAGAGGCGGGCATGATGCCAGGCGCTTGCGCATTGCACAAGTAAGCAATAGAACCGTGAGACCAGCCCACGCATTCCGGCTACTTCACAATGGCGGCAACCTAGCAGGCGGGCAGGCAGGCAGGCAGAGGCAGAGGCAGAGGCGGGCATGATGCCAGGCGCTTGCGCATTGCACAAGTAAGCAATAGAACCGTGAGACCAGCCCACGCATTCCGGCTACTTCACAATGGCGGCAACCTAGCAGGCGGGCAGGCGGGCAGGCAGTTTTTTAAATCATATAGCCAAAATAAACACAACACACAGTGACAGCCCTGCAAGGCTGCCACATAAGTCCAAAAGACACAGTCAGAAACAGTGTGGGATGCTGCTTGTCATCCACTCAATGTAGGAGCCTGGAAGAGGAATCCTATCGCGTCCTTCGTTCATAGTCAGAGAGGTGCATGCGTTCCTTGGCGATAAAATTAAGCCTTCTTCTTATCCAAAGTTCTCATGAGCCTCTGACGTGGTCTTACAAGAAGAAACGCCCATGGAAGTGTGGGACCTTACAGAAGGCCTGGAGGGAGCCATCGGAGTCCAATTTCAGAGGCACACGTGCAAGCACATTGGTTCAAGTCAAACAACATAGAATGTGTGAGATGCTTGTGCATCCCCTCAATGTAAGAGGCTAGGAGAAGAAACTAGATCCCTTCGGGATCCATCGTTCAGAGTTGAGTTACTGAGCTGTAAACAACACAGCCAGTAAATTAAAGTAAAGAAAATTAATTAACCGAAAATAAGAATTAAAAAATCAAGGGCCTGCCGGTGCCTGCCCAAAGGTGTGGGATGGATGGGGGGTGCCTGCCAATTACTCCCCCGCGGGCATGAGGGTGGGGTATCCCAGCAGGGGCAGATTGACCTTGAGGAAGACCAGCTGCTCCACAATCTCAGCGTCCAAGCGAGAGCGGTGGGGTGTGACCACGTCGCCCGCCATGGAAAACACCCGCTCGCTTGGAACGCTGGACGGTGGGCAGCTGATTCTGTCCATGGCCACCCGCGCCAGATCAGGCCACATCTGGCGCCGAGATGACCAGTAGGCCAGGGGTTCGATGGAGCCGTCCTCCATCTGCTCCGCCAGGTAACGCTGCACTGCTGCTGCAGCGTCATCCTGGCGGCGGCTGGGTTGAGTGCCTCTATGCCCAACCGCAGCCTGCAAAGCCTTGTCCCAAAACCCCTGGCCTGTCCCCCTGCTGGGTGTGGTGGTGCTGGTGCCGCCGCTGCTGGTGGTGCTCAGCGGACTTAGCGCCTGGGCTTCGGTGGGCTCCTCCTCTGCCTGCCCAATCCTGGCATCCCGGGCCGCCCGAACGTCCGTCACCAGCATTTCCACCCAACCTGCCCGGGAAGTCTGCCCACATAACCCATCCTTGATGCGCGGGTCGCACATGGTGGCCAACATGTACTGCCTCTCGTTGTAGAGAGGCTGGACCCGGCGGGATAGGCTTTCCCTCAGCCTCGTCACCACTTCCCGCACCTCTGGCAGGAAGCGCCTGCCGGTGACGGCATCCCCGGCCTCCAGAAACTCGCCCATCTGATTCTGGAGATGCCTGGCCACGGGGAGCACCTGGCTGAGAAGGGCAGTGCTGCTGCTCAGGGTCTCGGTGGCCTCAAGGAACGGCTTGAGGACCACCAGAAGCTGGGACATGGCCTCCCACTGCTGCCTGGACAGTGGGGCCTGGATGCCAATGTCCCCGACCCTGAACATCTCGTGGACAACACGCTGTTGCTCCACCATACGCTCGAGCATGTGGTAGGTGGAGTTCCAACGTGTTGCCACGTCCTGCACTAGCCGGTGCTGCGGAAGTCCCAGCTCCTGCTGCTTCTCCCGCAGCAACCGACTGCCCTTCATGCTGTGGTGGAAATGCCCAGCCACCTTCCTGCAGCTCTCTAGGAGATTACGGATTTGGGGAGGGAGAGGGGCCTTGCTGCCTCCAAGGCCATCCCTGACGACCAGGTTGAAGACGTGCGCGATGCAGCGGATGCCCTCAAATCCGCCATCGCGCACCGCCTTCAGCATATTGGCTCCCCCGTCCGTGACCATGTAACCGCGGGTGTGCTGGTGCCCGCCCAGCCACCCTGCCACCATGCGGTTCATGGCCTCCGTAATCTCCTCCGCCGTGTGGGACTGGTCCATGACTGCGGTATGAAGGAGGGCCCAGCGGCAGAAGTCCTGGGTGCTTCCTGCCCTG
The DNA here is from genome assembly GCA_029215795.1 of Anniella stebbinsi. Taxonomy (NCBI): domain Eukaryota; kingdom Metazoa; phylum Chordata; class Lepidosauria; order Squamata; family Anniellidae; genus Anniella; species Anniella stebbinsi. The sequence goes on from JARDYH010000001.1 coordinate 372,543,770, forward strand.
AGGCTCCCCACCAGTGAGCCGTCAGGGACAGGTAAGCGTGCACTCCTCCTTCGCTGGACCAGATGTCCGAAGTGAAGTGCACCTTCTGTGCCTCTGCCTGGCACAGACGACCCAGAACTAACTCCCTGCATGCCTGGTACAGGGAGGGCACCACACGCCTGCTCAGGGTGGTGCGACACGGCGGCTTGTAGTATGGAACCACAAGAGCCATCAGCCTCTTGAAGCCTGCGTTCTCGACGAGGCTGAATGGCTGGTCATCCAACGCCACCATCTCACCGATGCAATTGGTGATCTGGTTGGGCGCTGGAAAACGCCACCTTGTGGCTCCATACTTCCCCCACCCCATCTCTTCCATGGTGGCCTGGCGAAGCCTCTTGGGGATGGGAGGTCGAGAGCTGGCAGAAGTTGCAGGAGCCTTCTGCTTGCCCTTGCCGCTAGCACCAGTCTGCTGCGAGGTGCCCGCCTCGGTCCCAAGCAAAACAGACTGGTGGTGCCTCTGCATGTGGCGGGTGAGGTTCGTGGTGGTGAAGTGGCCTGGCATTTTTCCCCTGCTCACTGACATCTTGCAGTGGCGACAGACAGCAAAGCGGGAATCCACTGCCACCTCAAAGTGGTCCCACACCTTGCTTGCCTGTCGCTTCTGGGGTGACACAGACGGCCTGCCGGCGCCTTCGCTCTGTGGTGTCACCTCAGGAGCAAGGGAATGAGTGGAAGAGAGGACGGATTGTGGAGAGTAAGTCTCTGGTGCTGCCTGCTCTTCCTCTTGCCCCACATCAGAGTCCTCCTTCTCACTCTGAACCTCGCTGACTTCCACAAGATCTGGGAAAAGATCAGTCAGCGGGTTCACAGGCTCACCCACCAAAGAAGGAGCTGGATATAGTGCTCCTTCTTCATGCCCACTGCTGCTCCCAGCACCTGCCTCATGTTGCTGAAAGAGTGCCCTGCAGGCACTACTTTGAGTTGCCTCTGCCTGCTTCTGCTGCCCCAGTGGAGAACGCCTCAGTTTAACTGGGGGTGTGGAAGTAGGCTGCCTGCTGCTGGTCCCAGCAGCAGCAGCAGCAGCGCCATGCCCAGAGCGGCCTCTCCCAAATGCTGCCTTGGGAGCACCCCCCCTTTGAGTGCCACGCTTCATTTTATTTTTATTATTATTTATTTTTGTGTAAGTGTGTGCTTTGCTGACTTTTTTTGTGTTTGTAGCAGCAGGCTACACAGCCCAGCAACACACACTCACTCACAAGCGCGCACACACACACACACACACAGAGAAAGAGAGAGAGAGAGAGAGAGGATAGAAATATTTTTTTATTATTTTTTTGGGTTTTTTTCAGAAAGCGAAAGTAGAACAAACAAACACACTCACTGCAAAGACAAACTGAACTCACAGACAAACAAACGTGCTATCTAAGAAAGGAAAGGCAAGAGAGAAAGGAAAGCCAAGAGAGAGAACAAGAAAAGCTGAAGTAAAAGATCAGAAACTCCTCAAAACCACCTCCAAATGCAATCAAATCAATACAGTCTCTCCAACACAGCTCCAAAACACTCCCTAATCTCCTCCACGTTCAACCCACAAAGAGCCAGAAGGGCAGGGCTGAGAGAATATATACTGGTGCCCTCCTCCAGCATTGCGATTGGAGGCTGAAGAAAGTCTTCACAGGATTGGGTGATTCAGTCATGTATTCTAAAGCACAATTGGTGGATCAAGCTGTCAAACACACACACACAAACACAGCCTCCCCCTCCCTTTCCTGAAGGTTTAAAATAATAAAGTTTAACCTTTGTTTTCCCACTAAAGCATTGCACCAAAGTTTGTTAAATTTCCAGCGTTTGAGCGGGCATAGGTCCTGTGCCATGTGAGCGAGTTAGAGGTTTGTAGCTCTTAAAACCAACCCATAAATCCCATGTGAAATGCCATGCATAAACCTTTGTTTTCCCACTAAAGCATTGCACCAAAGTTTGTTAAATTTCCAGCGTTTGAGCGGGCATAGGTCCTGTGCCATGTGAGCGAGTTAGAGGTTTGTAGCTCTTAAAACCAACCCATAAATCCCATGTGAAATGCCATGCATAAACCTTTGTTTTCCCACTAAAGCATTGCACCAAAGTTTGTTAAATTTCCAGCGTTTGAGCGGGCATAGGTCCTGTGCCATGTGAGCGAGTTAGAGGTTTGTAGCTCTTAAAACCAACCCATAAATCCCATGTGAAATGCCATGAATAAACGTTCGTTTCCCACTAAAATGTTGCACCTAGCTTCCGGAAATTTCACACACATTTGAAGTGAAGTGTTCCCTGCAATGTGCCAAAGTTTCCCGTTTGTATCTTTGAAAATAAAAAAATGGGAGGCAAAACTGTATTTTACCCCACTGCTACCCAATTTTCAACAATTCATTGCCAACACATGCCTGGAGCTAGCTGTCTGAAATTTTACACACATATCAAGGGAAGTGTTCCCTGTAATGTGCCGAAGTGTCCTGTTTGTATCTTTAAAAATAAAAACATGGGAGGCATAACTGCATTTACCCCACTACTACCCATTTTTCAAAAATTCATTGCCACACCAGGCAAGCACCCACGGTTCTGGGATTTCACACACGTGGGTCCCAAGGTTCCACCTACAATGTGGCAAAGTTTCATGTGTGTAACTTTAAAAATGACCGAGTTATAGGCATTCCATGTTATTTATTAAAAAATTAATTGCCACAAACTGCATGCACCAATCTTTCTGAAATTTCTCACAGATACCTATCCCTAACCAGTGTACAATGTGCCCAAGTTTCATCCTTCTGTCGTTAAAAATGAAAAAGTTATAGGCGTTTTTGTAAAACAACAATACTTTGCTATGGGAAAAACGCATTTAAAATGGCGTCCGATCCGCCGATCCGATCCGATCCGGATCGGACCTCGCCGGATCGGATCGGATCGGATCGGATGGTGTATCGGATCGGATCGGATCGGATCGGATTTTCCGATTTTTGGGGCGGATCGGATTCGGATCGTGGATCGGATCCGATCCGATGCACACCCCTAATACATATAGACCAGGGTCCCCCAACCTTCTTTGGACCCATGGGCACATTAGGGAATTTGAGAAACTGCTGGGGGCACCACCACAAAATGGCTCTCATGGAGGGTGTGGCTAATCACATGATGGAAGCTGTGGGGGGCCTGGCTAGTCACAAAGGACAAGAGACTCATCCAAGGAACTGACTAAAAGCATAGGAAGGGTCTGAACTCCAAAGCCAATTCGCCTGACCCCACGGAGGCACAACAAAAGGACCACTTAAGGTTGCAAAGCGTGCCGTCGATTTTGCAGCTCAGCAAAGATTGTGAGTCAACGGTGGCTCTCAGGCCCTGTTTTCCCTCAGAGAATAATAATAATAATAATAATAATAATAATAATAATAATATAATACTAGCATCTTCCAGGGGAGTGGATCTATCTATTCTGTTCTTTCCCCATGTCACTACCTTGTTCAATCAGAAAGCGCCCTGCCCCGCCTTTCTCTCCCGCCCCCATCATTTTCCCTTTGATGTTGTGTATTAATGCCCATGTATAATCAATCCCTTCTCGGCCATACATCAGAGTGATGGTTAGCTAATGAGGCAAGCCCATCGAGTTCAATATCCATCATTTTCGCCTTCATTTCTATGCAGGTTGTCAAATCTTCAATCAAGAGCGCCGAGAAATTACCCTAATGAAAAGTTCCTCTCTGTGGAGCTCCGCTAAGCCTTGATGGGAGACCGAGAGAGGCTGCTAATAAACAAGGGAGCATTTGCATATCAATTATAATAATAATCAATAATACCACCCTCTTGCAATGTGTTGTTATTCCATTGCAATCTTCAGAGCCTCGGAGATAAGGAGGCCAATTACGCAAATCTCTCCATGGTTAAATTGGCCTGGGGTTATCTCAGAAAGTTTCATGTGGCGAAGAGACTGAACTTGGAACCAGGATGTCCCCATCCGAATTGCAGCCTAGCCTTGAAGTCACAAGTGTGAGTGTGAGTGTGAGTGCATGTGGTAGGAAGCCTTGGTCACATGTCTGATTTCACAGCACACAATTAAGACAAATCCGTTCTACATAACATCTTAATGTTAAAATCACTGAAATAAAGAACAACGTATCTGAATTTAACTTCACTTATTCCTAATTTTGTAGCTTTTGCTGTACTTTGAAGCTTTTGCTGTACTCTGTGTGATACATTCTCCCCTTCCCTCAAATATCTTTTCTGATTGTATCCTCACTCCACTGCAAACTGCTGCTGGCTTGCTGTGGCTGGCTGGCATTTTTAATTTTTAATTTAAATATGGGCGGCAGATACTACTTTGCTCATTCACACATCTCACTTAGATACATTAGCTTCTCAAGGCTTGTGCATTGACACCACTTCTCACATACAGATTTGGAACTCCTGTCTACTTCCTGCACAAACACGTGACTCTGAGAACCTCTTTCTAATGCCCTACATTGCCTGCCAGCACCATAGGGCTAAGTTACAACAGGTGTTTCTGAGTTGTCTGTGCAGCCTCTGTTGCCTCTCTCTCTAAATCATGGCAGCCAAACCAAAGCCTCCAGCCTCAAATAATCTCCCTCCCTCTCCCTCTCTCTCTCTGCCAAAGTCTCCCGATGGTCCAGCCGGGCTGCACACTTGTGGTCAGGGATATTACTTATTGTTTGGTCATGTCTGGTGACTGTTACTTTAAAAAACTCTGCCGCCAGCCACCAGCCACTAGCTGCCTCCAACTCCTCTCCTCCTGCACTATGGCTCGACTCAGCTGTACTCAGAAAACACTCTGGGTGGTAAGCCAGCCTCTCAGGGCCATGCAACAGGTGAATCTGCCACTCCCAGACTGTGGAGTGGCCTACCAGGAGAGATTCGACAACTTCGCAGTCTTCTTGAATTTAAGACAGCTGTGAAGACTGATCTCTTCCAGCAGGCTTACCTACCTAGTTGAATTTTAAGATGTTTTTAATAATGTATTAATTTTATTTGTTTTTCATGTTTTATCTATTTTATGGTCTTTGTATTTAAATTTATTGTTGTTCCCCGCCTCAATCCAGGCGGAGAGGCGGGTAATAAATAAATAAATAAATAATAATAATAATAATTATTATTATTATTATTATGCCAGCCAGTCAACATCTCCAGCTTCCAGCCTCAAACAACCCCCCTCTCTCTCTGCTAAAGTAGGGTGACCAGATAAAATCCAAGTCAGGGCTCATGTAACTTTAACAGTTGTAGAGAAAAGGGAATTTCAGCCAGTGTCATTAGTTCCTGGTGAAATTCCCTCTTCTCACAACAGTTAAAGTTGCAGGGGCCCTGCCTTCTTTTGTATCTGGTCACTCTAGTATAGTGCCTGCACCTTTAACTGTTGTGATGAAGAGGGAATATCACCAGGAACTAATTGCATACAAATGACACTGGCTGAAATTCCCTTTTCTCTACAATTGTTAAAGTTACATGAGCCCTGACCTGGATGTTATCTGGTGAGCCTAAACATGGCAGAGCTGTAAGCATTTTTGTTAATTCCCATTAAAGCAGAGCTGCCCTTCGGCTGGGGAGGATGGGAAAAATCCGGATTTTTTCATCACATTTCGTAATTCCCCCCCCCCCTCCTGGATTTGTTACCAAAAGTCCTGACAAATCCGGGTTTTTCCTGTCGTATGGTCACCCTACCGGGCCTCCTCCATCTGAAAAATGGGTGTAGCAATACTGAGACTGAGATGAGGTCTGTGCATGGCGCACATGGAAGCGTCATCATCGCCATCTCCTTGCCACGCAGCTAGGCCCCCTCCCCTCTTCACAGCCCCCAGACTGACCTCTCCCCCATCAGTCCTGTCCCTGTGAATTCGTCCCAGCCCCACGTACTCCCTGCCCCCTCCGTTTATCTTCCGTCCCTGTTCTTTCTTCCAGCTGCCTTGACATCAGGCTCTCCCCACAGAGCTCCTGGGCCTGCAAGCAGAGGGAGGTGTGCAAGCCGTGCCCACCTCCCTCTGCGCCCCCCCATCCCGGTCCCCCCACCGGTCCTTATGGGGACCTCCTGCAGCTTTGCTCCCAGCCAACAATGGGCTGCAGCGCCACTTCTTGCCTTTCATCAGCTAGGTGGTTTGGCCCTTCCATGGTATGGCAGTAGCTCAGCCTCAGGCTGAGGGGCTGCCAGGGAGGAGAGGGAGGGAGGGGTTGGCCACAGAGGGCCTTCCGAGGGAGGAGGAAGATGAACCTGCAGTTGGTGAAAATGGACTTGTTTTGTGGGGCGGGGAGGGGGGCAGGCAGGATTCTCGTTGGCAGCCTCAAAACTTTGGAATGCCCCCCTCCCCCCATGTTGGCAATCTGCCAGGCCCCCTCCCTGGTTGGTTGGTTGGCAGGCATGTATTGAAAACCTTTTCACGTTCTGCTTTTAATGTTTTATGATCTGCTGCTGTGATGGTTTTTTTTTTAAAAAATGGACTGCTGCTTTAAAATTGATGTTTTGAGTTCTGCCGTTTTAGTATTGAACGTATTGTTTTTAATTTTCTGTTGTTGTTTGATCTTGATTGTATTGCCTGACATCTTTTGCTAGGCACTTTGGGCTTTTGAAAGAGAAGGGGGCGAACAGCAACAAAGGTAACCCCACGCTTAGCAGCTAACCAGAAATGCATCTCCGTGTGTCCATCTGCTTGTTGAGTAAGTCAGCTGATCTCCTTCGCTGCACAGAACCAGGGGATGATGTTCACTGGCACAAAGTGCTCCTCTGCCGCCTTATGTGTCCTTCTGCATCTTGTCTTAGTGACTGTGTAAACCCCCATCATGTAATGCCACTTACAGAAACAAGTGGAATCAGTGTGTGAAGCTCTTGTGGATTCTCTTCCGTGGCAAGCCATGCATATGCAGGATTTAGCAAACAACTGCTCCGGATCCTCACACGTGCTACAACCGTCATGAGGAGATTTCGTTTAAAAGACTCAGCCTGTGGCAAGCTGTTGCTGCATAACATCAGGGCTGCCCAATACATTTTTCTGCCTGAGATGAAGGCCCTTTCTACATCTATGGGGTGTAGAGAGAGGGGGGGGGGCGATCCCAGACGTACCTGCTTCCGGGATCGTACTCTCCTTTCCAAATCTGAACAAAACATCCTGGCTTCCTCTCAGGCTGTCGTGCCCGCCATCCCCCCCCTCGGGAAGGATCCAAAGAGAGCACTTGCGCTCCATCACAAAAGTAAGTATTTCTTTTTTAAAAAAACAAACCTGGCCCCCACCCTCTCCCTGCCATCCCAGGGCTGGAGAAATTGCTGCCACCTCCTCCCCTGATGACCACAGAGCCACGTGGCATGGCTCTGTGCTCACCAGGCAAGACAGGCGGCCACACCTCCTACAGTCTCGGGATGTTCTCAGGACAGCGGGAAGAATTGGGTTTTCCCAGGGATCTCTTATCCTGTGGAAAACCCGTGCCTGTCCCCCCCTCACCCCGGGAGTTCTGGTGCATCATTTGCATGTACAGGGACCACCCAGGAACAGTCACGGGGAAGATCCCTAGTGTGGAAAGGGCCAAAGAACAAGATGGTGGCCACTCATGACTCCACGCGCAGAAGCTGGCTGGGGAGGCAGTTGTTCTTCGATACTGGCGGTGGGACAGTGTCTCTCACCACGTGGAGGCAGCGGGGCTGATTTATGGAGCCCAGGATAGGGGTGCAAGGCATACAGAGCTCTGTTTCCCCCTCTGTCCCCCACGACAATCCCTTCACTCTGCCTAAAGGTAGGGCCTGATGCACAAGGGGAACATTGGCTCCTCAGGTGTCATGATGGCAACGTGTTATAAGCTGCCCCTAACATACTGAGACGTAACGCAAGCACCAGGAAAGAAATGAGGCCCAGTTTGATTTGAAAGGGAAAGAACGAGTGGGCGATCATCACATCAAGCCCTGTCCTTCCCGTTGGAAGCCATTCCATTTGGCAGCAGCAGAATGATTGATTCCATCATGGTTGACGTTGTAATAAATAAATCATTTTAAACGAAAACTAAGCAAAACTCTTCCAGGCATTTTAAAAGAGAAGAGAGTGGGTGGGACCGGGGGTGGGGGTGGGGGGACTCTCTGCCAAACTGGCAGAAATTTTGAACCCGGACAAGAGGGGAAGCAGGCAGCTTGTGCCATCTGGGATTAGATAATGAAAAAAAGGTTGAATTATCCTCTAAAGGGATTTGTGGATTGTTGAGCTCCAGTACATGCCATAGGTTGAAGGGTGTTGGTGGTGTCATCAGAAGCCGCCCGGTCATTCTGAGAGTCTCGCTGCATAGACTTAAGGACAGGTCTCTTCTTTTTCCTGACTCCTGTTTCTCCATAGCTGCTCCATTAGCCAGCTAGAATTCCTTGTTTGTTGTTTCCCAACACTTTGCTCAATTTCCCTGTCTTTTAAACATTTCTTATTGGCTTTCACGATAGCCCGAGTACCCAGACTAAGTGCTCTTCAAGTCTGGATCCCTTTCTGAGCTGCTATCAAGTCTTTCCTCCTCCCAGACCTCTGGGCTTCTCCCCTCCTTCCACAATCTTCTGTCTGACACAGTAAAACCTGCTCAACCCCCCCTACTCACATCATCTCGGGATCCCACTCAGTTACAACATCACCACCACCCCAAACCCTCTCATTGGATTTTGCTCCTGTCCAAGGCTGCCTCTAGACGAGGTTGCTTTGGCGCCTCGTTATCCAAAAGCTCACATTTGTGCTCCTCCAGAGTAGTACACACTAAAAGGAGCACCAACGTGGGCTTCGAAACTTCACGAGTTGCGGCCGCCCCTAGCGCCCCATTGCTGCAACCCTCCCATCTTTATCTGGACAATTTTGCTGGTGCGGAGGCAAACCGCCACCCCCTCCCATCCTGCTGAGCCCGTGCTGGGGATGAGCAAGTTCCTCAATTTCTTCTCTCCTGTCGCTCCCAGACTGTGGAACGACCTGCCGGAAGAGATTCGCCAACTCACCAGTCTTCAAGAATTTAAAAGAGCTATAAAGACTGATCTCTTCTGGCAGGCCTACCCAGATGGATTTTAAGTGTTTTATTGGTATTTTAATAATGTATTAGTTTTATGTGCTTTTAATAAGTTTTGTGTATTTTATGTTTGATGTTGTTCCCCGCCTCGATTCAGAGGGAGAGGCGGGTAATAAATAAATATATTATTATTATTATTATTATTATTATTATTATTATTATTATTATTGTTTCTCTTTAACTCGCAATTTCGCAGATATGGGGAGGCACAGAGACAGACCACCACCTCCCCCACTGTCTTGGTGAGCCCTCCAATTTTTTTTTAAAAAAAACGTGTGTATTGTTTCCTTTTTATTACTGGAATCTCTGCAGGGTCCGTGGAGGCACAGAGACAGTCCAGCAGCCATTGGGCTCGTTGGCCCACTCAATCCTCCCCCCTCTTCCTGTCCAGCCAGGGCGACCAATTAGGGCTCGCTATTGGCTGATGCCTCCAGCGTAACACTGGAGCAAGGCAACAGGTGGCAAATCCACATCTGCACCTTGCTGGGAGGAAAAAGTCACGGTAAGTAGCCAACTTTTTTAAAGTGCATCTTTGGGAGGTTGCCCCTAAATGGCTTCGGGACAACGGCTACATCATCTGCCCAAAATGCCACCACGGTGCATTTACAGCGGGGCAAACAAGTCGTCTAGAGATGCCCCAATATTTCTTTGCTTTCTTCTCCTCCTGATTAGGCTATAAAATCAAGGAGTAAATGTTTGTTTTTCTGTCTTTTGTGTATATTTGCTTGGATAGTATTTTTAATTCTGAAAATGCTGGTTTAGGGTAACCATATGGAAAGGTGGACAGGGCTCCTGTATCTTTAACAGTTGTATAGAAAAGGGAATTTCAGCAGGTGTCATTTGGATGCCTGAAGCACTTGGTGAAATTCCCTCTTCATCACAACAGTTAAAGCTGCAGGAGCTTTGCCCTCTTTTGTATCTGGTCAAGTGAGCAGGGCTCCTGCAGCTTTAACTGTTGTGATGAAGAGGGAATTTCACCAGGTGCTGCATGCATACAGGTGACACCTGCTGAAATCCCCTTGTTAAAGATACAGGAGTCCTGTCCTCCTTGTCATATGGTCACCCTATGCTAGTTGTTATTTAAACACTTTCAGGCAGGAGTGAGTGAAACTCTATCATTGGCTATGTTGGCCAGGATGAACAGGAGTTGTAGGCCAAAACATCTGGAGAGCCTAAAACTTCCAACCCCAGCTTTAAAGAAACTCTTGAACTTCATACGACTTAATCTTAATAAATCATGCTTGCTATTTTTGAAAACCTTTATCCCTGGATTTTTTATTCTTCTCAATAAACTGCCTATCCCCAATGGTGTCAAATTATGTTCTGGCGCACAAGAAGGTGGGACCTGAACCAATCGGTTCAAATGGCCAGAACAGGGGTTTTGCTTAAACCTTGGAAAGAGCTTCCTGATGGTCTGAGCTGTTCCACAGGGAACCAACAGCCTCTGAAGGTGGCGGACTGTCCTTCGATAGGGCTTTGTACCAGATACTCAATGCTGCGCATCTATCAGGGGGACTGTAGCATTGGATTTCTTGCATCAGTAGGGGGTTGGATAAGATGTTCCTTGCGGTGTTGCCCAACTCTAGGACTTCTCTGTTCTATATTCCTACCAGGGATAGATGGATCAATCATGTTCCAGTCTGCTGGCTGATAACTCAAGGAAGGCTTATTGAAAGAAAGATGTTTTCAGGAGGCTCCAAAAGCAGAACAACGTTGGTGCCTGCCTGATCTCCAGAGGCAGGGGGTTCCATAGAAAGGGGGCTGCCACACTGAAGGCTCTTCTCCGGGTGGACTCTCATCAAGCCGCCGGTCCATGTAGAAACAGCAGGAGCATGTCCTCTGATGGTATTTAACATATTTGTCCTCTACTATTTTTATATGACTGATGGATTGTTGAGTTGTTTTAAAATGTCTTCAAAACTGTTGTTCATAACTACTTTAAGTCTGTTGTATGCTTCTCTTTTTGATGATATCTTTTGCGTCGAGTTGACTATTAGTCAACGGTGTGTTTGATTGACACATCCCCTGCCACCTCTGCCCCCCTCAGTCCTCCTACTAGTATCCCATCAGCCATTGCAAGTTCCACCAGCTGGACTAGAGCAGCAGCCACTGCTTTGGTCACTGTTGCCAGGGGACGCTGTAGTCTCTGAAAATAACCAACTGTGTGTAACGAAATAGTCAACAGTGCCCAACACACGACATGATAACCAACAGTTGTTCAAATAATCATCTCTGCACAGCTTTGGTTATTTGCATTGGTTATTTCAGCTGAATAACCAACCATGGTGTGAAAAAGACCCGAGAGCTGACAACCAGCCGTTGACTATTTAACCCACCATTAAATAGGGTCCAAACCCATTCATAGAACTGGAATGCAAACACGATCAAGGTTTCTTTGCTTGTTGTTGGAGTTTTTGTTTTGTAAGCTCCTGGGTTTTATCTAAGCAAAAGGTTAGCCTCAGAACTGCTTCTTTAATGCTCAGCTATGGCCTGGGGATATGTGGAAGAATTGTTTTAAAAAACTCTTTCACATACCAAGCATGTTCAAAGTGCCTTTCACCACAGTGGCCACCACTGATGTTTTCAGGCCCAGAACTTCCAGGAGTGGCAGGTTGGACCCAGCAGGTCCTAAGAAAATCTCTAGCTCTGATGCAAGGCAGGGCAGAGGGCCCCGTCGAGTTGGGCATATGGGCCATGGATTTGCAGGCTCAGTATTGTGATCAGAGCCCACTCTGGGGCAAGACCTTTCCAGACATTGTTTCCCTGGGGGGTGAGCAGCAATAATAACAAACATAGAAACAAATCCCTTTTGGCCTTTGGTGCTCCCTCATGGCATCACCACCATATAAATTGCCTGAGCAAAGGCACAAAGCGTGAGCCACCACCGGAGTTTGACAGCGGGCCTGATGGCCAGGGGAACCGGCTGCTTCCCTCAGACGTGCCTGTCGGCTGGCGAGAGCCCTCCGTGCCTCAGTGCTGCGTGTGAGTTATTTATGAGGCCCCCTCTGGCCTGTGGAGATTTATGAGATGCAACATCTGCACAGCGTACAAAATGCACAGTTTCATAATGAAGGCAGAGGAAGCCTTGTCGCTCCCAATGAGTTCGGCACTCCGAAAAGGCAATTTGCACAATTGGCTGCAATTGCTTGGCACGGCATGTACTCCGTCCGCTCCTTTTGCTTAGCGGGTCCCCACCCCTCCCCTCTCTTAAAGGATGGCTGGCCTCATTGTGCCAGGGGAGTGCAAACTATGAGGGGAACGAGCCCCAAATCCACTGGATCACAGCTTCCTCACGCCTCCAGTCCGACAAGGGGAGCATTCGTAATAAATGAATTCATAGGACAAGGATTTCAGAAACATAACCACTGCTGCAGTTTGTGCAGCACTCCCACTGGGTGAGGGGATATGGAGGCTGTGAGCCATGAGCTTGCAGGAGTCATCTCTGCTTCTCTATTGATTATAAATGCGTATAGGCCCGCTTGCTGGACAACGTCCACCCCAGGCAATGGACAGCAATAGAAGGATAACATTAAAATCATATGATGTGATATTAAAACGTTGACATTCAAGAAATACAAAACACACAACACAATAAAAGGTAACCTAGCATATCCAATAAAAACACATCAGTTAAAAGCTACTTTATGTTATTTATTAATTACATTTCTATACCATCCAGTAGACAAGCTCTCGGGGCAGTTCACAACAATTACAATCAGAAAATACAACATGATCAAACACAATAGAAAAGTTTAAAACTACAGTTTAAAATAAAAATAGAACCTTGCAGTAGTGCAATGTTTTAAAATACGGTAACAGATTTAAAACAACATAAAAACTAGGGGTGTGCACGGACCCCCCAGATCGGATCGGGACACGGATCGGGACCTCCAATTTTGTCACGGATCGGTTCGGACAAAATCGGAGCCCCCCCGGACCGGATCGAGTATGATCCCGATCCAAAAATCGGAAATTTTTGGATCGGCCGCCATTTTTTTCCCCATAGACTTGCATTGCAATGCAAGTCCATGAGGAAAAAATGGCGGCGGGTGGGTGAGGGGGGGCCTAACTCCCTCCCCCCCGGGGCCATCCGCTGTGGACGGCCCCGGCAGATAAGCCCCCTCCCCCGCGCTCCCTACCCCCCCTGGGGCCATCCGCTTCCATCCGCTGGCGCCCGCGGGCGCCAGCGGATAGAAGCGGACGGCTCCGGGGGGGGTAAGCCCCCTTCCCCGGCACTGCTTACCTTTTAGGGCCGTTCGCTCCCGTCCGGCGCCGGCGGCTACCGCCAGCCGGCTTTGCGGCTTGCTCTCGAGTAGCGCGCCGGGTGATCACCCGGCGCGCCACCCTGGAGCAGGCCACGGAGCCCGCTGGTAGTAGCCTCCGGCGCCGGACGGGAGCGGACAGGCCGGAAAGGTAAGGGCCCCCCTCCCCCCCTCCGCGCGCCCCCTCCTCCCCTCAACGCACCCCCTGCTTACCTTCCCGGCCCGTCCGCTCCCGTCCGGCGCCGGCGGCTACTACCAGCGGGCTCCGCGGCCTGCTCTTGAGTAGCGCGCCGGGTGATGACATCACCCGGCGCGCCACCCTGGAGCAGGCCGCGGAGCCCGCTGGTAGTAGCTGCCGGCGCCGGATGGGAGCGGACGGGCCGGAAAGGTAAGGGCCCCCCTCCCCCCCTCCGCGCGCCCCCTCCTCCCCTCAATGCACCCCCTGCTTACCTTCCCGGCCCGTCCGCTCCCGTCCGGCGCCGGCGGCTACTACCAGCGGGCTCCGCGGCCTGCTCTTGAGTAGCGCGCCGGTGATGACATCACCCGGCGCGCCACCCTGGAGCAGGCCGCGGAGCCCGCTGGTAGTAGCTGCCGGTGCCGGACGGGAGCGGACGGGCCGGAAAGGTAAGGGCTCCCCTCCCCCCCTCCGCGCGCCCCCTCCTACCCTCAACGCACCCCCTGCTTACCTTCCCGGCCCGTCCGCTCCCGTCCGGCGCCGGCGGCTACTACCAGCGGGCTCCGCGGCCTGCTCTCGAGTAGCGCGCCGGGTGATCACCCGGCGCGCCACCCTGGAGCAGGCCGCGGAGCCCGCTGGTAGTAGCCGCCGGCGCCGGACGGGAGCGGACAGGCCAGAAAGGTAAGGGCCCCCCTCCCCCCCTCCGCGCGCCCCCTCCTCCCCTCAACGCACCCCCTGCTTACCTTCCCGGCCCGTCCGCTCCCGTCCGGCGCCGGCGGCTACTACCAGCAGGCTCCGCGGCCTGCTCTCGAGTAGCGCGCCGGGTAATGACATCACCCGGCGCGCCACCCTGGAGCAGGCCGCGGAGCCCGCTGGTAGTAGCTGCCGGCGCCAGACGGGAGCGGACGGGCCGGAAAGGTAAGGGCCCCCCTCCCCCCCTCCACGTGCCCCCTTCTCCCCTCAACGCACCCCCTGCTTACCTTCCCGGCCCGTCCGCTCCCGTCCGGCACCGGCGGCTACTACCAGCGGGCTCCTTGGCCTGCTCTCGAGTAGCGCGCCGGGTGATGACATCACCCGGCGCGCCACCCTGGAGCAGGCCGCGGTGCCCGCTGGTAGTAGCCGCCGGTGCCGGCCGGGAGCGGACGGGCCGGGAAGGTAAGGGCCCCCCTCCTCCCCCCCCGCTGTCCACTTTAATCGGCGGGCGCCCGCTGGCGCCCACCAATGAAAGCGGCGGTGGGCGGCAGTGGGCGCCCGCCGATCCGCCGATCCGCCGAACCGGTTCGGACCCTTTTCGGATCGGTTCGGACTGGATCGGCAGATCCAGCTGTTGGATCGGAAATCAGATAATTTATCCAATTTCCCACTGGACCGGACTCGGATCGTGGATCGGGTCCGATCCAGTGCACATCCCTAATAAAAACATCGGAAGAGCCCTGATGCTGGATCAGACCGAGGGTCCATCTAGTCCAGCACTCTGTTCACACAGTGGCCAGGCAGCTGTTGACCAACAAAGCAGGACATGGCGAAACAGCACCCTCCTGCCCATGTTCCCCAGCACACAGGCTTACTGCTTCAGATACTGGATGTAGCACATAACCAACAGGGCTAGTAGCCATTGATAGCCTTCTCCTCCAGGAATTTATCCAACCCCCTTTTAAAGCCATCTAAATTGGTGGCCATTACTATATCTTGCAGTAGTGAATTCCATAATTTAACTATGCGCTGTGTGAAGAAGTCCTTCCTTTTACCCATCCTGAATCTCCTACCCATCCGCTTCATGAGATGACCCCATTGGGTTCTAGTATTTTGACAGAAATACTAGAAAACAATGTCCCCCTCTCCACATTCTCCACACCATGCATAATTTTGTACACCTCTATCATGGCTCCCCTTAGCCTCATTTTTTTCCAAGTTAAACCATCTCAACTGTTGGAACCTTCCCTCATAGGGGAGATGCTCCAGTCCCTTGATCATTTTAGTTGCCCTTTTCTGCCCCTTTTCCAGCTCTATATCTTTTTTTTAGGTCTGGTGACCAGAACTGAGCACAGTATTCTAAGTGTGGTCGCACCATAGATTTGCATAAAGGCAGTGTGATAGTGGCAGTTTTATTCTCAATTCCTTTTCTAATAATGCGTAACATGGAGTTTACCTTCTTTACAGCTGCCACACACTGGGTTGACGTTTTCACTGATCTGTCCCCCACAACCCCAAGATCTCGTTCTTGTTTGGTCACTACCAGCTCAGATCCCATCAGGTTATACTTGAAGTTGTTGTTTATTGCCCCAACGTGCATCACCTGACACTTGCTTACTTTGAACTGCATCTGCCATTTGGATGCCCATTTTCTCCCAGCTTGGAGAGATCCCTTTGGAGCTCTTCACAATCCCTGTGTGTTTTAAGAACCTTAAATAATTTGGTGCCATCACCAAACTTGGCCACTTCACTGCTCGCTCCTAATTCCAGATCATTTATGAACAAGTTGAAAAGTATTGGTCCCAGTAAAGATCCCTATGGGACTCCACTATTTACTTCCCTCCATTGGTTGATTTTACCATTTATTCCCACTCTCTGCTTTCTGTTCTTTAACCAGTTGTTGATCCATAAGAAGACTTCACCTCTTATTCCATGACTGCTAAGTTTGTTCAAGAGTCTTTGGTGAGGGACTTTATCAAAAGCCTTTTGGAAGTTCAAGTAAACCATGAAAGTCCAACATAAGTCCAACATAAACTGAAAGACTAAAATGCCTAGAAAAATGAAGTTCTTCACCTGGTGCTGGAAAGAGCACCATGTAGGTGCCAGGTGAGCCTCTCTGGAAACCTCATTCCACAGCTGGGGTGTCACAACAGAAAAGGCCTCTTCTTCGTACATGTGAACAGAGAGACAAGCCCTGGTGCTGGTAAAAAAACAATCTTGCAGCCCATGTAGGAGTGATTTTGAGAGCTCAGTTCTCAGCAGGGAGGCCCGAAAGAAAAAGCTGAGGACTTTTTAGTCATTGTTATGTATTTTATCAACTTTCCACCAGCTCCCGGAGAAGGATTTTATCTGAAATGCATCGAGCTAATTAAATAAGATTTTATTAAAGAAAATATTGTTTTTACCAGCACCAGAGCCTGTCTCTCTTGCTGTGTCTGTATCGTGATGCCTCCCCCCCTCTTTCTCCATCTCTTCTTTGTAGCCATCCACCTCACTTCCTTTGGCAGAGGCTCATGGAGAAAGACTGCTGAAGATAATCTGAGGGTCCAGGTGGGTACATCTGGGAGGAGATGATTCTACAGGGCTTTGGATACCAGCACTTAGAATCGGGCTTGGAAAAGGACTGGCAGCCAGGGCATAATATGATCACATTGGCCAGTCCCCACTCACAATCTCGCTGCCCTCTTTTGGACCAGCTGAAATTCAGTGCAATATGTTCTGGCTGTCTGGCCCCAAGAAGCACCTGAGCAGCCACATTCTGTACCAGCTGATGTTCTGGGTTCATCTTCAAGGCAGACTCACAGAGAGTGCATTACAGTAGTGTAGCCTGGATGTAAGCAGCGCTCGCCGGACTGATGCCAGATCTGCTTTCTCTAGATAGGGTTGCAGTTGGCATAACAGCCTAAGCTAGTAAAAGGAACGGCTGGCCTCCGCCACCACCTCAGCTTCCGCTGACAGCACGGAGTCCAGAAGAATCTCTACTGTGCACTTGGGACTTCATGGGGTGTGAAATGCCATTCAGAACCAGTTGCACTCCCTGTATCCCACTTATGCTGAACTTAGGTTGGTTTGGTAACAACATTTTTTAAAGATTGTGTGAATCAAATCATATTCTCCAGTCTTACCAAAAATCCTATCATATAAAGTTTCTTATGAAGCTAAAAGGCAGTGCAAGAGAATGGCACAGGGATTATACAGATTTAAGAATATAAAAAAGGACTATCAAGTCCTTTTCCAGATTCCCTGGCTGCCAGGCTGGATTCAAGGTGCTGGTATTAACATTCAAAACCCTAAACGGCTTGGGGCTGGGTTATCTGTAGGAACACCTCCTCCCATATGTGCCTGCCCGGACCCTAAGATCATCCTCGGGGGTCCTTCTCCATGAGCCCCTGCCAAAGGGAGTGAGGCAACTGGTGACTACCAGGAGGGCCTTCTCTGCTGTGGGCCCCCGGTGTGGAATGAGCTCCCTAGAGAGGTTCGCCTGGCACCTACATTATACTCTTTTAGACACCAGTTGAAGACCTTTTCATTTTCTCAGTATTTAAACAGTTTATCAGTCTAATTTTTAACTTTGCAGTTTTAAAATTGTGGTTTAAATCTGTATTAATTTTTGCATGGCTGCTTGTGCTCTTAGATTGTATTTTTGTGCTACGTTTTTATATTGTTGTTGTTTTATATTTTGAATAGTTTTTATGGTTTTAATTTTTGTAAACCGCCCAGAGAGCTTCGGCTACTGGGTGGTATAAAAAAAAAAAAAATGCAATAAATAAATAAATAAATAAATGAAACCTATTTCCCACCAGGACCATGAGCAGAAAGAATGGGTGTGAACAGCCATGAAGCTATAAATCCTGAGGGCGTGGCCTAGCAGGACATGGAGTAAGTCGCAACTCCTTCGCTCTCCGAAAGAAGCAGTGAATTAACTATAAATTCCCTATCCTAAAAGAGTGGTTTGCTACTTAAAAGTCTGCTATGGAGAGGGGAAAGCCTGCTAATGAGATTGCAGCTGGAAGGAGATTTATGGCTTTATAACCGGCAAGACAGAAGGGAGGAGATGGACCGGCAGTGTTGAAATACGATGAAGGTAAATAAAGGACTTATTTACGATTGCTGGCTGATTGAATAGACTGTAGAGAGAACAGAATGACTGCTAACATTCAGAAAAGAGACTTTTAAGCTTTGGAAAGACTGTTGGCTGTATAATTGTATGGCTGGGAGGAGGGGCTAAGTCTGTCCGAGGAGAAATGAAACTAGCTCCGACAGCCCTGGGAAGCAATTAAGAAGAACAATTAAAGGATTTATAAGTGATTAAAAGGCTGTTCGGGAGACGGAGAAGCCAGAGGGAGAGATTGAGGTGAAGATTTATGAGAAAGAGACTTTGATCCCTGGCTAGAAGTGGCTGTGTGCTTATCGGACAGGCTTGAAAGAGTGCCCAAGATTGAGTGGGCGACTTATGAGCAAGAAGAAAATATCTTCTTGGAGTCGACCTAAGGGAGATCGGCCATCTGATAGGAGTTACAGGCTAGTCCGCACTGACAAAATGTCGGACAAGGATTCTGAAAAGACAAAGAAGCTATCCCCTAGTCATGCCGGAAATACCAGCGTTAAGACTGGAACTAAGCCAGGTGCAATTCCTAAAATAACCATAGGGAGGCAAGCTGACCCAACAGATGAGCTGATTCAGAGTATCCAAAAGATGCTGGATTTGGCTATATTAAAGCAGGAAGGAAACATGGAGCAGGCTTTATTGAAGCAAGAGGAGAGATTGGCCAAAGGGATCACTGATTCACAACAGCAGCTGTTGGCAGGCCTTCAAAAGGTGGAGAAAGAGGTTGGAGCTTTGCAGGAAGAAACTGGAGAACTAAAGGTTTTATATAAGAAGCAAGAAGAACAGCTGACGCAACAGGATTTACGGCTTATAGCGATTGAAGACAGGGACCGGAGAGCAAATATTCACATAAGATCTTTTGGGGAGCAGCAAGGGGAGACCCTTAATAGTTTAAGAGAATTAATTTTGGCATGGGTCAAACAGTTAGTGCCACAGGAAGATTGGAGATTGGATGATATTGAGAGGGCCCATAGGGTGGGGTATAGAAAGACAGGAACGCTCCCAAGAGATATTATTGTGAAATTTGCTAATTACTATAAAAAAGAAAAATTAATGCAAGCAGTCAGAAGTCAAGGTCAACCAACGCTTCAAGCAAAACCAATCGAGGTTTTCCAGGATTTATGCCCCCAGACGGTGCAGTGGAGGAAGAGCGTTAGAATCTGTACAGGGGCATTGAAGATGAAATCGATCTCCTATAACTGGGGATACCCAGTTTTTTTGAGATTTATGTGGAACGGGAAGCAACAAAGAATAACATCTTGTGAGCAAGGAGTTGAGCTATTGGAGAAGCTGGGCATAATGGATGCCACACTGGATAGAGGAGAGAAGCAAGATGAAGGCGCTGCAGGAGGGAGTAATGAATAGACTTTAACATATATTGTAAGAGGGATAGGGAGAAGAAGAGACATGGAGGGGAGGGTAGACTTTATTCCGGAATGTTGGGCCGAGTTCCCCCCCCCCTAAGAGTTCTAAGAAGATTGGGACCAATGCCCAGGAAGCTGGTGAGGAGGGGGGTGAAATTGGGGGTGAATGTGGGGGGGAGGGTTAGGGAGGGGAGGGTATGTGTTACACAGAGGGAGACCAACTTAAAGATTTGTGTGAAAGAGAGAGATGGAAAATAAATTTAGATTGGCAACATTGAATGTTAAAGGGCTAGGAACGGTAATTAAAAGAAAGAGGATTGAAATGTTATTAAAGAACAAAAAAATAGATGTAATTTTTTTGCAGGAAACTCATCAGGCCAAAGATGGAGTTAATGAGCTTCGAATGAGGGAGGTGGGCATTTATGAGAAGTCATATGGAACTTCGAAATCGAGAGGGGTGGCAATAATAATTTCAAAGACAAGTGGTATAAATATTCAAAGTGTAAAGAAAGATAAAAATGGGAGGTTTATTATCATGGTCTGCAAGTTGGGAGAAGAGGAATATGTATTAGTGAATGTTTACGCTCCAAATGGGAAACAAATGGATTTTTTTGATGAAGTATTTAATGTGTTGGGAGAGGTGGGTAAAAAGCACATTGTGATGGCAGGAGACTTTAATATGGTACTAGATAGAGGGAAAGATAGGGATAACATACTAAAAGATACTAAGAGGGAGGGGAAGACGGAGTTAAGCAAATTAATGGAAGGGAAAGAATTAATGGATGTGTGGAGAGTTTTAAGAGGGGAAGAAAGGAAATATACCTACTACTCACAGAGATTTAAGAGTTATTCAAGGATAGATTACATTTTTGTATCAAAAAATATGTTACCCAAAATCATAGATTGTGACATTGGAGTTATTAAGGTTACTGACCAAGCATTAATGACAATGGACATGGAAACCAAGAAAGACTATAGACAAGCGAAGAGATGGAGACTGGATGTAAGGTTGTTGAATAAAAAATACATAGTGGAGAAAATAAAGAAAGAATTGCAGGAAATGTGGGAGATTAATGAAAAAGAGAATAACCGGCAGGACATATTATGGGATACAATGAAAGCTGTGGTAAGAGGGATTTGTATTAGGGAAAGGTGCACATTAAAAAAACAACAGGAAGCTCAAAATAAAAAGATTGAAGAGGAGGTAAGGAGTTTGGAAGAAAAGTTAAGGGAGACAAAGGATAAACGCCTAATTGCCCAAATTCAAGCTAAGAAAAAGGAATTAGAGAAAGAAGAATTAGAACAAGTTCAAAAAAATTTGTTGTATTTAAAAAGAGATTTTTTTGAATATAGCAATAGGAACTCGAAGATGCTGGCTAGATCCACACAGTTGGAAAAGGCTAAGAATATGATAGGGACAATAAAGGATAAGTCAGGGAATAGTTGTAACTTAATGAAAGATAAATTGAATATATTTAAGGAATTTTATAGTGAATTATATACATCAGAATCGGGACCACAAGATAAGGTATTGGAATACATAGAGAGGAATTGGAAAATAAAACTGCAGAAGCAGGATAGGGATTACATGGAAGGTTTAGTTACTGAAAAAGAGATAGAGGGAGTTATTGATAAACTAAAAGGAGGGAAATCTCCGGGGATGGATGGGTTGGGGTCGGAGTATTATAAGCTGTTTAAAGAAATTTTAATACCAAGATTAAAGAGATTATTTAATAATATAATAGAAGGGGGGAAGACCCCGCCATCATGGGATTACTCCCTGATCATACTAATTCCGAAACCAGGTAAGGATTTAACGGATCCCGCATCATATAGACCAATTTCCTTAATAAACCAAGATTCAAAATTTTTTACAGCAATAATGGCAAAAAGAATGGCCACATTTATTTTTAAATATATTAAAAAAGACCAGTGTGGATTTATTCCGGGCAGGCAAATGCCCAATTTAATGGGAAGAGTATTAAATATAATTAATATTATAAAAAAAGGAATTTAAAAGCAGGCTTGTTAGCATTGGATATATTCAAAGCCTTTGATTGTGTGGAATGGCCAGCACTTAAAATAATATTAAAAACATTTGGGTTTGGAGATAAATTTATGGGAGTGATGGATAAGTTGTACAAAAACAATAAAGCTGAAATAATGGTTAATGATGGGTTAACGCAACAGATTACACTAGCCCGAGGAACTAGGCAGGGATGTCCTCTTTCACCGATCTTATTTGCAATAGTAATAGAAATTTTGGCAAATGCAATAAGGGAAGATGAAAGAGTGAAGGGGATAGGAAGAAAGGAGAAGATTAAAATGAATATGTTTGCGGATGATACATTATTGACAGTAGAAGATCCCCTGGGGAGTGCAGAGGTGATTAAGAAGCATTTAAGAGAATTTGGAGAAAGTACGGGATTAAAAGTAAATTGGGGGAAGTCAGAAATGATGTTATTTAACTATAATAAGGATGAGTTGGAAGAAGGTAAGGTTAAGTTGGGTCTTAGACTTAAAAATATAGTACGCTACTTAGGTATTAATATTGATAAAGATTTAGATAGGCTAGAGGAACTTAATTTGGTAGCTTTAAAAAAACAAGTAGGGGAGAAATTAGAAGTATATAAGAAATTAAAACATTCTTGGTTTGGTAGGATAGCAATTATTAAAATGAAGATTTTACCTAAGATTATTTTTTTGTTTAGAATGTTACCAATTAAAATATCAGAGGTAGAGTTGAAAAGTTGGCAAAATATGATTAACGCATATTGTAATGGGGATAAGAAAGCTAGGATTAATAAAGGGCTATGGTATAAGGCTCAAAAGAAAGGAGGTTTAGGACTTCCAAATATTAAGTATTATTATATAGCTAATCAGTTAAGATATGTTATAAACTGTATTCTAGGGGAGGAAGATTTGGAATGGTTGGAGACGCAAACAGGGGAAATAGACCATAAATTGAAAAATATATTTTTTAAAAAAATTCAAAAGAGAGACTTAAAGGGACTGGACAACCCTTTGTTGGTAAATATAGTGGAGATCTGGGAGAAATTTAGGGGGAAGTTGATACCAGGAGATTCACCACTTGCCCCAGTGGTAGTAGTTGAGAATTTCCCAAGAGTGTTAAAAGTGGAGATTGAAGCGAGATTGAAAGACCAGGAAATAATTAAGTTAAGGAAGTGGATGGAAAATTTGAAGGATAATGATCAAATTAAAGAGTTATTAATAGGTCAAAAATCAGCATGGTTTAAATGTATTCAATTAGGGAAATGGACTCAGGAATGGAAATTGAAAAATAAAGAGTGTAGAAATAATACAAGATTTGAAGAATTAATAGAGTCAAAAGGTAGGAAAGAAGAAAAGAAAATTAAGAAAGGGTTGACTAGTGAGATATATAAATTATTGATAGAGGAGGAATTTCAAGATTCACTTAAAGCAATAAAAAAGGTTTGGGAAGAGGATGTAAAGGGAGAAATTAAGGAATATAACTGGGAGAGGTTGTGGAAGGCAAGAAGGTTGAAATTGTTATCGATCAGAATTAAGGAGAACTTTTATAAGATCTTGTGGAGATGGTATCTAACACCTGTTAGATTTCACCAGATAGATAAAAAAATATCTAAAACTTGTTGGAGGGGATGCCAGGAGGTTGGAACCTATTTTCATATGTGGTGGAGCTGTGAATATGTACAAAAATTTTGGGAAAGGGTATTTAAAGAAATAAGTGAAATAATTGGAAGTAAAGTGGAATTAAACCCGAAGCTTGCTCTACTAGCAATATGGGATAGAGGGGAAGAGGACAAAAATAAGAGAGAATTGATAAACAACCTCCTGACACCTGTTAGATTAATGATTGCGAAAAATTGGAAAGGACAAGGAAGCTATACAATAGAAGAATGGTATAAAGAAATATGGGATATGGCTTTGAATGACAAGCTGATTTGTAAAATGAAGTTAATGAGGGGAATGTCCGGTAAAAATGATTTTGGGGAAATATGGAGTCCCCTATTGGAATATGTATTAAGATCGGGGAAGGGACAAAAACCTTCAAAAGAGTCGATAAATTTTTGGATAGAATAAGAATGATTAAGAGATGGTCTCATGGGGTGGGGGTGCACGGGGGGGATTGTCGAGGATTATGTATGTATTTTATGTTATTATTATGTTGGAATTAATAAAATTATTTCAAAAAAAAAAAAAAGAAGCTATAAATCCTATGAGGTATTGTGAGTGTAAGCAAAAGAGTTCTATGCAAGAACATCTTGGGTCTTTGCATAAATTGACAATGTTGAATGAACTGGCAAGCAACCAGGACTGGCCAAATATCAAATTTGTACCAAGATATTCTGCAGATATCTGACATTCAAAACTATGAAACAGAACTGAAAAATGGAATCCTTTGGGTGGGATTTGTTCTTGACTAGTTCCCTACAAGAGTACAAACAAGTAGGGCTGTGAACGGACCCCCCAATCTGGTCCAGATCCGGATCTGTCAGGTCCAGATCAGGCCCAATCCAACACGGATCCAGATCCGACTCAAGTCTGTTCACAGCACTCCCTCCCGCTCTCCCCGCTCTCTCCCTCCCCCCACTTTCCCTACTTACCTGCTGCCACCTCCGCATCATCCCCCATCATCCTCCGCCTCATCCTCCCTCCTCGCTGTGGGTCGGCTGCTTTCCCATTTGCGCCGGGTGATGATGTCACTCGCCACGACCGGCAAATGCGGTGCGGGGGATGATGCGGAGGTGGCAGCAGGTAAGTAGGGAGAGTGGGGGAAGGGAGGGAGAGAACGGGGGAGAGCAGGAGGGAGTGCTGTGACCAGATCCAGATTGGATCTGAATCACGAATCTGCTGGAGCTGATCCGGATCAGGGATCCAGAAGTCCAAATCAGCCTGATCCGCTCCGGATTCGGGATCCGGATCTGGATCCGGTCACAGCCCTACAAACAAGTAGCACAGAAATGCTGGAATGGGGTCAAGAAAGCTAAAGCTGAGAATGAGTTGAGGATAGCGAGGGATGCTAAAAGCAATAAAAAGGCTTTCTTCAGATATGTGAATAGTAAAAGACAGAGGAAAGAAATGGTCATTCAACTGCTTCATGAGGATGGCAAATTGGTAGCAGATGACAAAGAAAAGGCCGAAATGCTCAATTCCTACTTTGGTTCAGTCTTCTCCCAAGCGTGGGTCTGTGACTCCCATGGCAAAAGTGAAGTACAAGCTGAAGGGACAGGATTGCAGTTTGAAATTGATAAACAAATGGTCAAGGAACACCTACTTTCTTTGAATGAGTTCAAATCTCCAGAGCCCAACGAACTGCATCCTAGAGTAATAAAGGAGCTGGCAGAAGAACTCTCAGAACCACTGTCTATTATTTTTGTGAAATCATGGAAGACGAGTGAAGTGCCGGATGACTGGAGGAGGCCAAAGTTGTCCCTATCTTCAAAAAGGGCAAAAAGGAGGAACCTGGGAACTACAGACCAGTCAATCTGATATCCATCCCTGGGAAAATTTTGGAGCAGATTATAAAGAAGTCAATCTGTAAACACCTTGAAAACAATGCAGTGATTACTAGAAGCCAGCATGGATTTGTCAAGAACAAATCCTGTCAGACTAATCTGATCTCATTCTTTGGTCAGTTAACCTCCCCTGTGGACTGTGGGAATGCTGTGGACATAATATATCTTGACTTCAGCAAAGCTTTTGACAAAGTGCTCCATGATGTTCTGATTCACAAACTAGTGAAAAGTGGGCTAGATGGAAACACTATTAGGTGGATCCACAGTTGGCTATAGAATCGGACTCAAAGAGTGCTTACTAATGGTACCTTTTCACACTGTGGGGAGGTAACGAGCTGGGTCAGTGCTCTTCAACATTTTTATTAATGATATGGATGAGGAAGTGCAGGGAATGCTTATCAAATTTGCAGACGACACAAAATTGGGTGGGATCGCTAATACTCTGGAAGACAGAACCAAACTTCAAAGTGATCTTGATAGACTGGAGCACTGGGCTGAAAACAAAAGAATGAAATTTAATAGGGAAAAATGCCAAGTTCTACACCTAGGAATAAGAAACCAAATGCACAGTTACAAGATGGGGGATATTTGACTAAGCAGGGGGTTCGACTCGATGGCCTTATGGGTCCCTTCCAAGTCTTCTGTTCTATGATGCTATGTCGGCTCCTCATCCTGCTCATCCCATGCTACATGGTGATATGTTCCAGTGTGGGGAAGAGGGCAGGAGCAGTATGGACATTTCTAAAACACTGTTGTGCTTCCTCTGATTGGTGGGTAGGTCGCAGCACTGATGCAGAAATCTTAGCTATGGCTGGTACCATTTTAAGGGGCTTCTTGTGGCGTTGGGATTCAGTTTAAACTAGAGCTGAGCTGCTGATTTCTTTCACTGAGCAACAGCCCTAGAAGACAGCAGAGTGCCTCTAAGACTGTAGAGGGAGCTTTTTCCTTGTTCCAGAGGGAGAGGCAAGTAAGAAATAAATAAATCAGATTATTATTATTATTATTATTATTATTATTATTATTATTATTATTATTGGTAGTAGTAGTAGTAGTATAGTTCCCCACTAGCTGACTCATCACTCCATGCACATCTGGAATAAAGGCAGACAGTGCTTCTAGGTCAAAGGACGTGGTTTCCAGACAAGTTGAAGTCCTGGCATCTTCTCCATCTCAAGGAGCAGGCCGTGTACTGCTGAACCCAGGGCTGGCCCTACCTGGCCCCAGGCAGCAGGTGCTGCAAGTGAGGAGCTCCAGTGCCGTGTTGGAGGGCAGCTGTGTGTGCCATGCTGCCTGCCCTGTCTCCTCTAAGGAGACCCTCAGGTGCACTGTTCTGTTGCTGCCAGTGTGGAAACAAGGTTCAGCTGCCAGTCCAGGTTGCCCTCTGTGCAGGGCCCCCTCTTGTCATTTGCCTCCGCCGAGCCCGGACTGCACCCCATCAGGTTTCCAATATGCAAGATTTGTCAGCGTTCAAGTGCACAGTCCTTCCTCACCTGACCAGGAAGGCAAAGTATTCCCAGGTCTTTTCCACAAACAGCAACAAAAGCCTCTCCAAACAAAGCTACTAGCAGGCATTAAGCTATGAGGCTGTTTGTAGCTCCTGTTTTGTTAGTCCTGGAAGTGATTTAGGCCATGTCAGGCAGAGATCAGGCCTTCTGAGCACATAAAGTACCTGCTGTACATGTTGACAAACTATGGCCTTATAATTGTTCTTGATTATTATTATTATTATTATTATTATTATTATTATTATTATTAGTGCACACATTATTCTTATCTCTTGGATCACATGGAGTTCATGCCTGACTCAAATCTAGTGTGTCCTTTCTAGCTTTTTAAGCGTAACGCCTTTATTTTGTTGATGTTGAGTCAAAACATATATTGGAAATTATCAATGTCAATGTTATTGAGTGATTTCCTTCATCACAGAAACATGGGTGAATGCTCTGTGGAGAGGAGCAGTGGAGTCTCCAGGGAGTGTCTGCAGGGAGGAGAAATGGGTCCAATTGTTAAGAGTTCAGTTTTCTAGAGGAGGTTCGATGACCCACTTTCTTTTCCACATTGTTATCAGCCAATTTTAACACAATTTTGAAGGGCACCAATGTCCTTTCGGAGTTACCCATTCCCTGGAGCTTCAGATTTTGTGTCTGAGTGCAGTTTCTTTTTTCAAAGCCCTGATGTTTCAGAGAATAGGTATGCCATTTGTGGTAGATGAGCAGTGACAAAGCCCAGCACCAGATCTCCTAAGATGGGTAGATGGAGCCTTTTACAAACGTGCATAGGAGCTCTGGCCCTCTGATGTTTCTCAGCTGGGAGGCCTGGTGGTGTCTGGCCAACATCCTTCTACCGGCTGGCAACCACAACCACAGGGTCTTTCCCTGGCTCCCTTCACAGCTACAAGGTATCTTGGGGACTTTTTGCTTGCAGTGAAAGCTGGGTATCTGGTGATTATGGTACAGGGTAGCAACTGCCCCCTGTCCTGATCCTGCCTGCTGGTGCTTAGGGGACTGACAATTAATAAGGTCAGAGCAGGCAAGAAGGGGGTGAAGCCTGTCTTTGCTTTAGGGAGAAATCCCCCTCCCCCCAATAAGTGCTGATGGAGGATTTCCTCCCAATGCAGACAGCGCCTTCAGAAGAAGGATTTCCCTCAGGGCTGTTGTGGGGCTGCAGGGAGGAAAGTGTTAACCCCCACCCCATGCCTGCTTTGTACTGAAACCTGTGGGGCTCACTTCCAAGAGAACAGGGTTAAGACTGATCTGTAAATTTCCACCACAAGAATTCATTTTGAAGGTGAGAAGAAACTCCTTCATACCGTCTTAAGAAGAACAGCAGCTGCAAAAGGTATTCCCAAGGTGGAATTGCCTGGCAGGGAGAATAGATGCGTGGGTGAAAAAGGTGGGTGCTGGTGGCAGCGGCAGAATGCGGCACAGCTCTCTCTCTCTCTCTCTCTCTCTCTCTCTCACACACACACACACACACACACACACACACACAGCGGCACTCTCTTGCCAGGCACAGAGACAGTTATGCTGAGTCCAATGGCATTCTCCAAAGTGGCCTTGGCCCAGCTGTCGATCGGATCGAAGGAATGTGCGCTATTAGCGAAGCAATTACGCTCCTCTTAATGCAGATAACATGGTAAGCAAGAATCATTAATGAAAGTAAACTCCGAAACTCCCCCTTGGCACCAGAACATGGGATATTGTGGCTTCTTTTCCCCCCAGATAGAATTGAAGGAAGACTGACAAGAAGAAACATCCATGGGGTAGGCGAAGAACATTAGACGAGCCCTGAAGCTGGATCAGACCAACGTCCTGTTGAGACCAGTGTCCCGTTCTCATAGTGGACAAACAGATGCCACCAATGGAAAGTCACAAGCAGGACATAAATGCAACAAGAGCCCCCGCCCCCTGTTCCCATTACCCAGCAACTGGGGTTCAGATTCAGCATCAGGGCTCCATTTCACCAACTTTCAGGGTGTGTGGACTGTACCCTGTCACTCCCCGGCTGAGACTGAGTAGAGGGACAGAGATTGGATCCTCCCCCTCACTAGCAAGCCAAACAGGGCTGGTGAGGTAGTAGCCCCTCTGCAGGCTGCACCAGCAGCGTCTGCTGAACACCCTGGAGATCGCTGTGAGCTGATTTTGGAGCTTGGGCTTCCTGCTTCCTTGCAATGTCTTCACCCACAGACCCCAAAGTGCCCACCAAGACGCCTCACATCCAAGCCAGTTCAGGATTGTCCATGGCGCATGATGCTTGAGTTGATTTCCCCTAAGGATGCGGACGAGGGGCTTGGAGAACTTCTGTCCCCAACAAAAGGCCATCTTGATCCTTGCCCATCTTAGCTTGTAACTGATGATGCCACTGTAATTAGAAATGCAATTAATTAATTCATTAATTAAATTAGTCAGGTTGCTGGTTGAGCTTTGGCAGTTCATAACGCTCACCTTCTTAATGAGTCATTTCTGTGCATGCTCTGAGTTGGTTGGATGAAACATTAATGGTTGCTGTTGCTTGTATGGTACTTTCTTTTATTTTGTTGAGTAAGTAAACCAGTTCTTTATTCAGTCATGCTGATGGGAGGAGTGCTTCTGTAAGAGGCCATGTGAAAACAGCCAATCAGGAAGGGAGTACATCATGTGCACACATTTCCAAACTACAGCTCCCAAGAGGCATTTTGATATTCTGCCGCAATGCACAAAAGCTGGTTTATGGGGAACACGAGTTCGTGTTAAGGTAGAACTCTCATCTAAGCTTACCTGGGTGAGTTCATTATTATCCAAGGAAATAAGAAATTCACCCAGGCTAAGTTCACCCATCCCTACTTGTAATGTCTAGTTGGGAGTGCTGGCCTGTCCACTCAACATGGTAGCCAAGGTAGCTTTTTGTGAGGGAGGGGGTGTTTTCAGCTATCAGCCCCCTCCTTGAATCTATTGACATGGACAACTTTTGGCCAATCTCTGATCTGCCTGGGTCAGGATTATAGACTGTGGCTGGATATTGCCAGGCACTTCTGCTTATCTAAATCCGTTTCAGCCTTGAGTGATTTCAGCCTTTATTCACACTGGTCGTTGGTCTACACAAGAAGTGTGTGTGTGTGTGTGTGTGTGAGAGAGAGAGAGAGAGAGAGAGAGAGAGAGAGAGACAGACAGAGAGACAGAGAGAGAGACAGAGAGAGAGAGAGAGAGAGAGAGAGAGAGAGAGAGAGAGAGACCTTGCTGGTTCTCCTAGAAGTCTCAATGGCTTTCAGGACCACCAATCATAGTATTCTTCTGGGCTGCCTTACTAGGTGGCTGCAGAGGATGGTGCTGGGGTCATTTCCCTGAACATGAGAGCTTCCCTGTGAAGTATCTCAGTGGTGTTGTCATGACTAGGCCTGTTCACAATAGGCTGAAAGAAGGAGTTTCAGACAATCAATCAGAATCAGATTCAGAAGCAGAAGAGACAGCGCCAGAAACAGCCTATATGGGGAGTGGGAGAGGTGACTCTCATGGGCTCTTCGCCAGCTGGGAATGAACTTTCACCAGACCTTATCTCTGAAAGTGTAAGCAACCTTCAAGATCTGGGAATTCAGGATTCTTCCAAGGGGAAGGGCACTGAAAGGCTAGCTGATCCATGCTGCAGACTAAAATGGGTGGAGCTAAAGGAAAGTGAGAGAAGGTCAGTCCAGCCAGCTTCTCGCCAAAGGCTTCTTCAGAACCAGCCTCTTTGAAGTTAAAGCATACTGGGAAAAGGCTTTCCCTTTTTCTCGAAAGGACAATTGTCTCACTTAGTTTGCATAATTTTGTCTAGAGAGAAGTTCCTAGAAGTTAGAGTCCCTTCAGGTGGGAAGAGATGTTTATTGCCTGAATAAAGCTTTGTGGATTATGAGGCAGCCAACTTTATTGTTTCCCAATAAAGCAAGAGGTTTTGGGAAACATGACATGTGTCTTCTATGCTTTTGAAAAACTACATGAAATCACTGTGGAATATTGACTTGAGCTACAAGGTTTTTGCTGCCATCATTATGCTGATGACACGTTATGCTCTAATTCTTCTGTTCATCAAATCCAAGAGAAGAGGTTTTTTGACATCCTTGAATCCAGCTAAATGGATGAAGATGGATCATTTTAAAAATCCAGACAAGACAGAGTTAATGGAGGATGGACTGAGTAGAACAGCCAGCTGGGGAGAGGAGGGGGAACTTCTATTCTGGACAGCATCACTCTCTCTAGGCTGGACTAGGCCGGTAGCTGGGGCATTCCTCTGGATCTGCAGCATAGCTTTTGGAACTGCAAATGCCATTTACCAGCTTTGGCCGATATGCCAGTTACTGGAAGACAGAAATGCCATTGCTCCCATTCATGATTTGAGAACATAGAACCATAGAATGGTTGAGTTGGAAGGGACTACAAGGATCATCTTGTCCAGCCCTCTGCATAGCACAAGAAAACCAATCAAACCATCCATGAGAGGTGGATGTCCAGCCTTTTCTTAAAAAGACCACAACTGAAACCTAAATAAGGATGGCAAATTGATAACAGATGACAACGAAAAGGCCGAAGTGCTCAATTCCTACTTTGGCTCAGTTTTCTCCCAAAAGCGGGTCTATGAAGTAAAAATGAAGTAAAACCTGAAGACGAAGGATTGCAGTTTGAGATTGAGAAACAAATGGTCAAGGAACACCAAATTTCTTTGAATGAGTCCAAATCTCCAGGGCCCGATGAACTGCATCGTAGAGTAATAAAGGAGCTGGCAGAAGAACTCTCAGAACCACTGTCTATTATCCTTGCGAAATCATGGAAGACAGTTGAAGTGCCGGATGACTGGAGGAGGTCTAATGTTGTCCCTATCTTCAAAAAGGGCAAAAAGGAGGAACCTGGGAACTACAGACCAATCAGTTTGACATCCATCATTGGGAAAACTTTGGAGCAGATTATAAAGAGGTCAGTCTGTAAGCACCTTGAAAACAATGCAGTGATTACTAGAAGCCAGCATGGATTTATCAAGAACAAATCCTGTCAGACTAATCTGATAACCTCCCTTGTGAACTGTGGGAATGCTGTGGACATAATATATCTTGACTTCAGCAAAGCTTTTGACATAGTGCCCCAAGACATTCTGATTCTCAAACTAGTGAAAAGTGGGCTAGATGGAACAACTATTAGGTGGGTCCAGAGTTGGCTACAGAATCGGACTCAAAGAGTGCTTATTAATGATACCTTTTCACACTGTGGGGAGGTAACGAGTGGGGTACTGCAGGGCTCAGTCCTGGGCCCAGTGCTCTTCAATATTTTTATTAATGACTTGGATGGGGAGGTGCAGGGAATACTTATCAAATTTGCAAACAATACAAAATTAGGTGGGATAGCTAATACCTTGGAAGACAGGAACAAACATCAAAGTGATCTTGATAGGCTGGAGCATTGGACTGAAAACAACAGGAAGCAATTTAATAGGGATAAATGCTAGGGGTGTGCACGGGAGGAAAAATCGTATCAGAATTGGAATCAGGACCTCAGATTTTGCCTTGGATCGGATCGGACAAAATCAGAGTTCCCTCGGATCGGATTGGGTCCAATTCCGATCCGAAAATCGGATCTCCGATTTTTGGATCGGATGCCATTTTAGGTGTTTTCGCCATAGGCTTGCGTTGGGGGAAAGAAAGCTTTTCCCAATGCAAGCCTATGTGGAAAACATGGGCGTGGGTGGGGGCCTAACTCCCCCCTCCCTGTCCCTCTCCCCAACTCACGCTCCATACCTGCCGGGGCCACCCACTTCCATCTGCTGCTGCCCGCTGGTCCCTTCTACTGAGAAACAGGCTTTGCGGCCTGCCTCTCAGTAGCATGCCGGGTGATGATGTCACCCAGCATGCTACTGAGAGGCAGGCCACAAAGCTTGTTTCTCAGTAGTAAGGAAACAGCGGGCGGCAGCGGGCGGAAGATGACAGTCCTGGCAGGTAAGTGGGGACCTCTTACTCCCCCCCCCCACTCTCCTTATCTGCCAGCATCCCACGCTGCCATCTGCTGCTTCCATAGCACTGAAGCAGCAAACGGCAGCTTCCGTAGTACATAAGCAGCAAACGGCAGCGCGGGACGCTGGCAGGTAACGGGGGACCTCCACCTCCCTCTCCTCTCCTCTCCTCTCCTCTCCTCTCCCCTCCCCTCCCCTCCCCTCCCCCCACTCATGCTCCTTACCTGCTGCCTCCTTGCTGCCGTCTACTGCCGCCCGCTGCTTCAGTACTACTGAGAAACAGGCCTTGCAGCCTGTTCCACAGTAAAGTGAGGGTGTGCCGAGTGATTGAGATGCTATTAGTGGGGGGTTCCTCTGACCGGATGGAGGGTGTTCAACCTGTTCTGGATGGGGTTGCACTCCCCCTGAAGGAGCAGGTTCGTAGCTTGGGGGTTCTCCTAGAACCATCTCTGTCACTTGAGGCCCAGGTGGCCTCGGTGGCATGGAGTGCCTTCTACCAACTTCGGCTGGTGGCCCAGCTCTGCCCCTATCTGGACAAGGATAACCTGGCTTCAGTTGTCTATGCTCTGGTAACCTCCAAGTTAGATGACTGCAATGCACTCTATGTGGGGCTGCCTTTGAAGATGGTTCGGAAGCTGCGGCTTGTGCAAAATGCAGCGGCCAGATTGGTAACAGGGACAAGAAGGTTCAAACATATAAGACCAATTCTGGCTCACTTGCATTGGCTGCCTGTATGTTTCTGAGCCCGATTCAAGGTGCTAGATTTAACCTATAAAGCCTTACACAGTTTGGGACCACAGTACCTGATGGAACGCCTTTACACTATGCTCAACATCAAAGGTCCTTCTCCGGGTGCCTACTCCAAGGGAAGCTTGGAGGACGGCAACAAGGGAGAGGGCCTTCTCTGTGGTGGCCCCCCAATTATGGAATGATCTCCCCGATGAGGCCCACCTGGCACCAACACTGTTATCTTTTCAGCGCCAGGTCAAAACTTTTCTTTTCTCCTAGGCATTTTAACAGCTTAAGTTGAGGTTTTAACTGACTTTGTGGCCAGGCTTAACAGTTTAAAATGTTTTAAATGTCAGCTGTTTTATGTTTATGGTTTTAAAATTTGTATATTGTCTTTTTAGTGTTCAATCTTTCAATTTTTGTAAACCGCCCAGAAAGCTTTGGCTATGGGGTGGTATATAAATGTAAATAATAATAATAATAATAATAATAATAATAATATAGTATGGAAGCAGTGGGTAGCAGCGGACGGTAGCGAGGAGACAGCAGGTAAGGAGCATGGGTGGGGGGAGGGGGGAAGGAGGGGGAGGTCCCCACTCACCCACCGCCATGTTTTCCCAATGGAGGTCCGATCCTCCGATTTTTTCCGATCTGGATCAGGTCCCTTCGGATTGGATCAGATCGGACAGTCCAAATGATTTTGGCCGGATCGGGTCTAGATCGTGGATCAGACCTGATCCGCTGCACATCCCTAATAAATGCCAAGTGCTACACATAGGAAAAAGAAACAAAATGCACAGACACTAGATGGAAGATACTTGGCTCAGCAATACGACAAGGATCTTGGAATTGTTATAGATCACAAGCTGAATATGAGCCAACAGCGTGATGTGGCTGCAAAAAAAGGAAATGCTATTTTGGGCTGCATTCATAGAAGTATAGCTTCCAAATCATGCGAGGTATTGGTTCCCCTCTATTCGGCACTGGATAGGCTCATTTGGAGCATTGCGTCCAGTTCTGGGCACCACCCTTCAAGAAGGATGTGGATAAGCTGAAGTGTGTTCAGAGGAGGGCAATGAGGATGATCAGGGGTCTGGAAACAAAGCCCTATGAGGAGAGATTGAAAGAACTGGGCATGTTTAGCCTGGAGAAGAGAGGACTGAGCGGACACACAATAGCACTCTTCAAATACTTGAAAGGTTGTCACACAGAGAAGACCCAGGATCGATTCTTGATCATCCCAGAGTGCAGGACGTGGAATAATGGGCTTAAGTTATAGGTTCTGGCTGGACATCAGGAAAAACTTCCTGACTGTTAGAACAGTATGACAATGTTGGAGCAGTATGACCTAGGGAGGTGGTGGACTCTCCCACCCTAGAGGCCTTCAAGAGGCAACTGGACAGCCATCTGTCAAGGATGCTCTAAGGTGGATTCCTGTATCAAGCAGGGAGTTGGACTCGATGGCTTTATAGGCTCCTTCCAACTCTACCATTCTATGATTCTATGAACCCACAACCTCTGTAGGTAGACTGTTCCACTGTTTTGCAGATTTTTCATCAGGAAGTTTGTCCTTATATTTAATCGAAATCTAGGTAGCTATAACTTATACCACTTATTTCGGGTCCTAATTTCTCTGACCATGGAAAATAGTTCTTGACCATCTTCCCTGTGGCATCCTTTCAAGTCCCTGAACACTGCCTCAGTCTTCTTTTCTCCAGGCTGAACATCCCAAGCTCCTTCAGCCTGTCTTCATAGGGCATGTCCTCAAGTCTCTGTATCTTCTTTGTTGCCCTCCTCTGAACCTTTTCTAACCTGTCAATGTCCTTCTGGAAATGTGGTGCCCAGAATTGTACACAATACTCCAGAGTTGGTCTCACTAGTGCCGAGTAGAGAGGAATTAGGACTTCATGCATCATTGATACAATGCTCCTTCTAATGCAGCCTAGAACTGTGTTAGCCCTTCTAGCGGCCATCTCTCATGGCTGACTCATGTTCAGCTTGCTGTCAATGACCACACCCAAATCCTGTCATCATGAGACTGAGATCTGCTTTGGACAGGTTGGAAGACTGGGCTGAGAGGGAGAAATGTAAGGTATTTCACTTAGGGAGGAAAAATGTAGGGTACACATCCAAGATGGGTGATTCATGGCTTGGGAGCACTACTCCAGTGCTTCATAGCATCTGTATTAAGTCATTGCAATGCAGCCTGGAAGGGCCTGTTCTTGTAGTCAGTCCAGAAGCATCAGATAGTGTAGCCCTCTGCGGTTTGGTGGCTTATTATATTATATTATTTATTACATTTTTATAGATGAAGCTGTCTGGGCCGTTCACAAAAATTAAAACCTCAGTACCTCAACCATGATATAAAAGTACAGCCAGAATAAAACCTGGCAGCAATGCAGATATTGAAAATGCAGATCTAAAACAGCAGAACTAAAATACTAGAATGCTAAAATTAGGGGTGTGCATCGGATCGGATCCGATCCACGATCCGAATCCGATCCGACCCAAAATCGGGAAAATCCGATCCGATCCGATCCGATCCGGACAACCTCCGATCCGATCCGATCCGATCCGATGAGGTCCGATCCGGATCGGACGCCATTTTGAATGCTTTTTCCCATAGCCAAGTATTGTTTTACAAAAACGCCTATAACTTTTTCATTTTTAAAGATAGAAGGATGAAACTTGGGCACATTGTAGACTGGTTAGGGGTAGTTATCTGTGAGAAATTTCAGAAAGATTGGTGCATGCATTTTGTGGCAATTAATTTTTTAATAAATACCCAGGAATGCCTATAACTTTGTCATTTTTAAAGTTACACACATGAAACTTTGCCACATTGTAGGGGGTACCTTGGGACCTATGTGTGTGAAATTTCAGAAACGTAGGTGCTTGTCTTGTGTGGCAATTAATTTTTAGAAAAATGGGTAGTAGTGGGGTAAATACAGTTACGCCTCCCATTTTTTATTTTTGAAGATACAAACAGGAGACTTGGGCACATTACAGGTACCACTTGCCTTGATATGTGTGTGAAATTTCAGAAACATTGGAGCTTTCCTTGTGTGGCAATTAATTTTTGAAACAATGAGGAAAGAAACACCTATAACTTTGT
This sequence comes from Anniella stebbinsi, assembly GCA_029215795.1. Classification (NCBI taxonomy): domain Eukaryota; kingdom Metazoa; phylum Chordata; class Lepidosauria; order Squamata; family Anniellidae; genus Anniella; species Anniella stebbinsi. The sequence continues at coordinate 372,580,199 of JARDYH010000001.1, forward strand.
CATTTTTAAAGTTACACACATGAAACTTTGCCACATTGTAGGTGGTACCTTGGGACCCATGTGTGTGAAATTTCGGAAACGTAGGTGCTTGCCTTGTGTGGCAATTAATTTTTTAATAAATACCCAGGAATGCCTATAACTTTGTCATTTTTAAAGTTACACACATGAAACTTTGCCACATTGTAGGCGGTACCTTGGGACCTATGTGTGTGAAATTTCGGAAACGTAGGTGCTTGCCTTGTGTGGCAATTAATTTTAGAAAAATGGGTAGTGGTGGGGTAAATACAGTTACGCCTCCCACTTTTTTATTTTTGAAGATACAAACAGGAAACATGGGCACATTACAGGTACCACTTGGCTTGATATGTGTGTAAAATTTCAGACAGCTGGGTCCAGGCATGTGGTGGCAAGGTATTTTTGAAACAATGAGGAAAGAAACGCCTATAACTTTTTTATTTTAAAAGTTAGAAGTCTGAACATTGCTCACTTTGTAGATGGGTTAGGGGTAGATATGTGTCAGAAATTTCAGAATTATAGGTCCAGGCATTTGATGGCTATGGAATTTTTAAATTACATGTTTCAAAAAAATTTCTACAGAGGCCAGGTCTTCCCCTCCCGCTTCCCGCGAAGAAAAGGAAACACTCTCTCATCTCGATCCCTTTGATCCTTGCTAGTAGTATCCATTACAGGGCTCGTGTTTCCTTTCCTACTTTCACTTTTCAAGCAGAACGGCTGAGCCTAGCTGAGTTTTGCAGCCATGCGTGCAAGGAAGGATCACTCTGGTCTCGATCCCTTTGATCCTTGGTAGTATCCATTACAGGGCTCGTGTCTGCTTTCACTTTGTACTCAAGCAGACACGAGCCCTGTAATGGATACTACCAAGGATCAAAGGGATCGAGACCAGAGTGATCCTTCCTTGCACGCATGGCTGCAAAACTCAGCTAGGCTCAGCCGTTCTGCTTGAAAAGTGAAAGTAGGAAAGGAAACACGAGCCCTGTAATGGATACTACTAGCAAGGATCAAAGGGATCGAGACGAGAGAGTGTTTCCTTTTCTTCGCGGGAAGCGGGAGGGGAAGACCTGGCCTCTGTAGAAATTTTTTTGAAACATGTAATTTAAAAATTCCATAGCCATCAAATGCCTGGACCTATAATTCTGAAATTTCTGACACATATCTACCCCTAACCCATCTACAAAGTGAGCAATGTTCAGACTTCTAACTTTTAAAATAAAAAAGTTATAGGCGTTTCTTTCCTCATTGTTTCAAAAATACCTTGCCACCACATGCCTGGACCCAGCTGTCTGAAATTTTACACACATATCAAGCCAAGTGGTACCTGTAATGTGCCCATGTTTCCTGTTTGTATCTTCAAAAATAAAAAAGTGGGAGGCGTAACTGTATTTACCCCACCACTACCCATTTTTCTAAAATTAATTGCCACACAAGGCAAGCACCTACGTTTCCGAAATTTCACACACATAGGTCCCAAGGTACCGCCTACAATGTGGCAAAGTTTCATGTGTGTAACTTTAAAAATGACAAAGTTATAGGTGTTTCTTTCCTCATTGTTTCAAAAATTAATTGCCACACAAGGAAAGCTCCAATGTTTCTGAAATTTCACACACATATCAAGGCAAGTGGTACCTGTAATGTGCCCAAGTTTCCTGTTTGTATCTTCAAAATAAAAAAGTGGGAGGCGTAACTGTATTTACCCCACTACTACCCATTTTTCTAAAATTAATTGCCACACAAGGCAAGCACCTACGTTTCCGAAATTTCACACACATAGGTCCCAAGGTACCGCCTACAATGTGGCAAAGTTTCATGTGTGTAACTTTAAAAATGACAAAGTTATAGGCATTCCTGGGTATTTATTAAAAAATTAATTGCCACACAAGGCAAGCACCTACGTTTCCGAAATTTCACACACATGGGTCCCAAGGTACCACCTACAATGTGGCAAAGTTTCATGTGTGTAACTTTAAAAATGACAAAGTTATAGGTGTTTCTTTCCTCATTGTTTCAAAAATTAATTGCCACACAAGGAAAGCTCCAATGTTTCTGAAATTTCACACACATATCAAGGCAAGTGGTACCTGTAATGTGCCCAAGTTTCCTGTTTGTATCTTCAAAAATAAAAAAATGGGAGGCGTAACTGTATTTACCCCACTACTACCCATTTTTCTAAAAATTAATTGCCACACAAGACAAGCACCTACGTTTCTGAAATTTCACACACATAGGTCCCAAGGTACCCCCTACAATGTGGCAAAGTTTCATGTGTGTAACTTTAAAAATGACAAAGTTATAGGCATTCCTGGGTATTTATTAAAAAATTAATTGCCACAAAATGCATGCACCAATCTTTCTGAAATTTCTCACAGATAACTACCCCTAACCAGTCTACAATGTGCCCAAGTTTCATCCTTCTATCTTTAAAAATGAAAAAGTTATAGGCGTTTTTGTAAAACAATACTTGGCTATGGGAAAAAGCATTCAAAATGGCGTCCGATCCGGATCGGACATCTGGTCCGATCCGATCCGACCAGCCTCCGATCCGATCCGATCCGACCCCCCAGGTCCGATTCCGATCCGCTATCCGATCCGATCCGGGGGGTCAGTGCACATCCCTAGCTAAAATGCTGAGAAAATAAAAGGGTCTTCCCCTGGCACCAAAAGGAGCACAGCATAGATGCCAGGCGAGCCTCTCTAGGGAGCTCATTCCACAGCCAGGGTGCCAGAGCAGAGAAGGCCCTCCTACTGGTAGCCACTCATCTCACTCCTTTAGGCAGGGGCTCACGGAGAAGGGCCCCTGAGGATGATCTTAGGGTCTGGGCAGGTACGTATGGGAGAAGGCATTCTTTCAGGGACAGGTCAGCATAACATTTCATCTGTCTTGATAGACCTGCACTGGCAGTCAATTCTTTTCTAGCCCCATTTATTTATTGACAGCAGTTTTACTCTGCTCTTCAGCCAAAAAAGGCTCCCAGAGAGGCTTACAAAGATTTAAAAAAAGACCAGTCCCTGCCCTCAAGCTCACAATCTAAAACACACAGTAGAAAAGGAAAAGGGATTGAGAGGGAGGAGGAATAAACGAAACCCTGAGTACCAATTTTTAATTCCAAAGTTTTTACAGGTGTTCTATCTGACAGATGAGGGTGAAACAAGCTCCCAGCTGCTGGTCCTTCTCTGGCCGATGGATGCAGCCTAGTCTTCCTGGAAAACAGAGGGCTGCGTGGGTGGGCTGCAGCCCCTCAGAGGCTCTTGGCTCTCTGGGCCATTTTCAAGGTGCTGATGCTGGTCTTATTTATCTCAGGGACATCTCCTCCTGTATGCCCCCCACCTACACTACACATATATATTTGAGATTTATCCATAAGGTCCCTGCATTATTATTATTATTATTATTATTATTATTATTATTATTATATTTATTTACATCCCACCTTTTTCCCAATAATGGGACTCAAGGCGGCTTACAAATTAAAACATGTACAGTTAAAACAAATAGCGATATACAAAAGTTAAAAATATGATTAAACATAGTACAATTTAAAAATATTTAAAACATTTAAAAATATTTTAAATATACATAATTAAAAATCCGAACTATAAACAGTACATCCACAAAGGTCTGATTTACTCCCCAAAGGCCTGCTGAAACAGAAAAGTTTTAGCCTGCCTCTGAAAGCACACCAAGGAGGGAGCCAGTCTAGCTTCCCTGGGAAGGGAGTTCCAGAGCCCCGGGGCAGCCACTGAGAAAGCCCTCTCCCTCATTCCCACCAGGCATGCCTGTGATGGTGGTGGGACGGATAGAAGGGCCTCCCTTGAAAATCTCAGGGGACAGGCAGGCTCATAAGGGAGAATATGGTCTTTCAGATATCCTGGACCCGAGCTGTATAGGGCTTAAAGCATTATTTGAATGGAGGTAGGTTGCCTTCAACAAAGTGCAGGGCCTTTTTGGTTTTAGCCTTGAAACTCTGGATTACCTTCTTGCTAGAGGCTGATTTATGCACAAACACACAGCTTTTCCCCCTGTGCTTTTGCTAAAGTATTTTTACTGCTTGACTTTAAATTGTTTTTTGATTTTGATGCAATGTGATCTACTTTTTTTTTTAGTCTTCAACACTGCTTTGAAAATTGTTATCAGGTATTTATATTACATTATGTTAATAAACTATCACGGATACCAGTCCTTAGTAGATATCCCCAGTTTAGGAATCTCATTGCAATGGCGCCTCAGGACTGTACCTTTGCTTGCAATCTCTTTGTGCCCTGCTGGGAGGTCAAGAAAGCCTGTCTTCCCTGGGAAGACATTCATAGACTTGGAGAGGCGGACATATACGTAAAAGCCAAAGTGGAATCCCCAGTCCTGTCTTGTCCTCCCTGTCTTCCTGACATGAAACAGGGAAGGTAGAGGTGGGATCTGGGTTCTGTAAAGGTGAAGTGGGGGGCCTGGGCTATCTACCAGTGAACCACAGCTGGTGGAGCCGGCATATAAATCTCTGCTAATTGGCAAATGCAATAATACTGTAACTTTATTCTAACAAGAGTTCTCAGTGGGGAGGCTTTAATGAAACAATTATTCTTTCCAATAAAATAACAATTAGTGGCTGGGATTGAACTAATTGTTGCTAACCTGGAGCAGTGAAACACAGGAAGGCGGCCAGAGCCGGCTTCCTTGAGAAGCGTTGCGTTTCTTGCTGAAAGACATGGCCAGGCAGGAGCTGCATCCCATTGGCTAATCTGGTTTCAGGAAGAAGGCAGTGAGTAAGTTTTCTCTTGAGGAAGCCCTATTGACATGACAGGGAGTGAGGTTGCTTCCCTCAGCTTTCAAGCTACCTCGTTTGTGAAGACTTTGGCATAATCTCTTGGGAACCATTTCTGAATGGCTCCACCCAGGCTTTCTGGTCCTGTGTGGATGTATATTGGTATTTGTGTGTGTGTGTGTGTGTGTGTGTGTGTGTGTGTTGCATGAGTAAGTTAGAGGAGCTGAAAGAAGCAGGTGGGTGTTTGAGAAGTGAGAGTGTTGCTGATCAAACCTGCTTCTGCACCCTTGTGACCGCTGCCCAGCTTGTACATTTCATTACACAGACTCTAAGGGCACCAGCCAGTTTGGGACTACGCCAATGTACATTGTGTTGCAGAATGTAAGCAACTTCTAGTGCCACACCAATAGACTTTGCTGGCATGCTGTGTTCCCCCGGGTGATGCCTCATTGCCCCACAAGCTCACGCCATTGCACGCCAGAGGTCGCTTGCGGACGCCCGTACAATGTCACTTCTGTTAGCAGTAGTGCTGAACTGGCTACTACCCGTAGCCTCTGGGGCTTCGTCCTCCGAATGAAACTACCCACCATCTTCTTTTCAGGGTAAACGTTTCCTGATATGAGCTGTATTTTACAGGTATATTTAAGGTGATTTTAATGCTTTCTGGATTTAAAGTTTCCCAGAGAAAAAAATTGCATTATAAATCTGAGCTATATAAATGAAATTCCTATCAAGCTGTTCTGAACATCCCACCACTGTTCAGGAAAGGGAGGGTGGGTGAGGGTGAGGCCGAAGTCTCTGCTACCACTAACTCAGGCGGAGGACCCTTTTTCTGTTGAGGGGCTGCATCACACTTGCCAGCAGTGGGGCAGGGCCAAGGCCCAATGTGGGCAGGGGATCCCCCAAAACATGGGAATCCCCCTCCCCCCTCTCCCATCCTGCCCCATCCAGCTGCCAGAGGAGGGACAGGGCTTTGGAGAGCCGCTGGTGGTGCTGGGCTGGGCACAGCCTGTCCATCCCGGCATTAGATGAAAGAAAGAATAATAGGATGAATTTCCATTCCAAGAGAGGCTTTGAAGAGCCGAGTTCTGCCGCTCCTCTCAACTTCCTCCCCTTGTGAGTCATTTCCACATCTCCACAAAGTGACCCATGAAGCAACTGCGGGAGATGAGATCAGGAACGATAAGCAGTCAAGTCAGCCAGTTCTGATGTTTATATGACTCTGAATAATTTTAATATGCAAACATGTGAAAGGCAAAGTTTCAGGAGATGCATGTGCAACGTGGACAGAAAGCAGATTGCTCTGTACAAAGGCCAAGCATGTGGCATGAACATTTCTCACCCCCCCCTCAATATTTCTAGTCCGCTGAAAGCCGGAACCTCCGAGGGACCATTCATCCATCTCTTTGGAGCACCAGAGCACCATAGACTGCCCTGGAAGGGACCTCATGGGACGCCACATGCAACCCTCTGCCAGCGGCAGGATGCCAATCCAAGGATCTTTGCTGGAGAGGAAACGTGTCTACACATACCTCAAAGGGTGGCCACCTCTGGACTAAAGGCTGGAAGGGATCCTAAGAGATCATCCAGCCATTTCTCCTGTCATGTGGTCTGTGTTCTCCATCTAATGACCCAACCAAATATTTGAACCGAGCTGTGCTTGAAGGCCTCCTGAGATTCCACAATGCTACCCTTAGCTCACCCCTCGGCTGGTATTGATGGCAGCTCTGATCCCCTTATTCCAGGGATAAATCCTTAAGATTTATCTAAACTTCAGCACAGACCCACAGCGGTGCTGCCTATGCCGAGTCAGACCAGGTATCCCAGCCTCCCACTTCCTCTTTTATGGCATCATTGGGCAGGAGCTCTCCAAGGTCTTCACCTGCCCTGCTGCTGTCCCAGGAATGGAGGCAGGACTGGCTGCTTGCCCAGGACCTGCTTACCATGGGACGCCACGACCCAGGTCCCTCCAAGCTCCTTTGGCCCACTGAGGGTAGAGCTGTGGGAGAGGCAGGGAAGGGCCTTGGGAAGGCTTGCAGCCGGTTGAGCCGGAGCAGATGTGCCTCCTGCATTAAACACGGGTGAGCAGGGGGCAGAGAGACGTCTACGCTGCCGTAATTCAATCAGGGGGACATTCTAATGTCATAAAGTGGGAGAGTGATGGCCTGTTGTGTAGGATAATTCATTCTTTCTGTCTGCTTTCTATGATGCACAGATCTGCTTAGTGGGTTGATGGAGATTTAATTTACACTATCGGATGACACAACTGAACAGCCCGGTGAAATACACCCCAACATAATACTCGGTGTTTTAAAGTGCATCCCTCTTTATGGCCTCATGTGTCACCAAAGAAAAAGGTGAACATCACTCATGTCAAGCACAAATCACTGGAGAAAGTCCCCCCCCTCCTCCTCCCCGGTTCCGTTTCCCCTCCTGAGGATATTTCACCGCCCACGTGTGTCACGCTCATCTCAGCTGCTGGCCTTCCCTCTGAGGCCATCCTGGCGGAAGGCACAAGCCGCTCTCTTCTATGGCCAAGAGTGGCCTTAGGAAGTGGCTGTCAGGGCTTTCCAGCAGGAGCCTTTCCCCAGGCCTACCTTGAGGTGCTGGTCATTGAAGCTGAGGCCTCCAGCGTGCAAAGAATGTGCCCTCCCTAAGAGCCGCAAGCCTCCCACTCCCACGGAAGGTCTCCTGGAAGCCTCTGTAGTTGACTGTTGCCTAAGAAAGAAGAGCTCTCGAAGGTGCTTGGCCCACTCAGTTCCATGTCATGAGCCACCTCGGCTGCACTTGTAGCGATCTTGAGTTACTGGGTGAATTCTCTGATCATTCATGAAGCTCATGAGGCAGCTTTGGCTAACCGCCTTCAGAGGGATGTTGTGGGGATAACGTGGAGCAGCTAATTTGGGATCCTTGCAGGAAGGGCAGGATCAGAGCCCAAGCATGGGAGGAGAAATAAGTACACAGAAAAAGCAGAGAACAATAAAGGAAATGCAATAAGAAACATTTGCTTGTCCCTAATTAAACTTTGAAAATAAGCGACCCACATTTCCTGAATGACCTGAAAACCCTACAAATATGTTATGTTGATTACATGAGGACATGACAACATCAGAAGAGCCCTGATGCTGGATCAGACCAAGGGTCCATCTAGTCCAGCACTCTGTTCACACAGTGGCCAGGCAGCTGTTGACCAGGGACCCACAAGAAACAGCACCTTCCTGCCCATGTTCCCCAGCTACTGGTGCACTTAGGCATACTGCCTCTGATACTGGAGGTGGCACATAGCCATCAGGACTAGTAGCCATGGACAGCCTTCTCCTCCAGGAGTTTCTCCAACCCCCTTTTGAAGCCATCCAAATTGATGGCCATCACTAAACCTTGTGGGAATGAATTCCATAGTTTAACTATGCGCAAAAATAATAATAATAATAATAATAATAATAATAATAATAATAATAAATTTATTTCTTACCCGGCTCTCCGTTTGAATCGAGGCGGGGAACAGCAGTAAATATAAAATATGATAAAATACATAAAACTGATTAAAAACACGGTGCACATTATTAAAAAACATCATTAAAAAAAATCCTAAAAACATTCTAAAATTTATAGCTTTCTTAAATTCTATGTATGAAGAAGTCCTTCCTTTTAGCTGTACTGAATCGCCCAATAATTTCCCATTGGATTCTTTCTAGTATTATGGGAGAGGGAGAAAAATGTCTTCCTGTCTGCTTTCGCAATGCTATGAGTCCTGTTGTACACCTCTGTCATGCCTCCCCTTCCTCTCCTTTTCTCTAATGATACAGTTAATTGAAGGTAGCAGCTAATGTCTGCATTATGTATTGATTACACTTACATCCCCCCCTCTCCTCCAAGGAGCTCGAGACAGCCCACACAGCTCTCCCCACCCTATTTTACCCTCACAACAACCCTTTCAGGTGGGTTAGACTGAAAGCGCCTGTCTGGCTCACAGCCACTGGGTGAGCTGTGTGTGTGTGTATGTCCCCCTGGCCCTAGATCACGGGGGCATCACATGAGGTGGTTTTTGCTGATGTGTACAAACAGCCGCAGTGCGTTTTGATTCCTGACTACTTAAGGCCTTGAGTCATCAGCAAGATCGGTCCCAAATATTCTTCTGCCATACAAAAGAGTTCTTAATTAATCATACCATTATACTCTCTGCTTAATTAAACTAACAGAAAGGTTCCCTTGGGCAAGGCCTCTCACTATTACAAATGGCTTCACATAAACCACAAGATGTGCAAGAGACATTCTTTGTGCTTGTAGTTCTGGGGGCTGCACTTTTGCGTGTGTGTGTGGAGCTGTCTGCGCGCTCGCAAGGAACCATGGTTTTACAAATCTGCTAGTGATATCGTCAAGGTGCTCAATGCTAGGCCCAAAGAGATCTAGTTGTGCTGTGGGCACATCGGCGTCTGTAGGGAGGGGCAAGGGGAGGCAGTGGATGCCCTCTCCCTGGTTAGGGCATCATCTCCAGCTTTCATTTCAAAAAAGGAAGTCTCTCGCCCTTGTAGAACCTTCTGGACTAAGGCTTTGAACCTGGATGCCCAGTTGTCAGCAGGGGATAGGAGGGCATTTGTACAGCTAAGGCTAGTGCAGCAAAGCATTCCTATAAACGTTTAATCTGGCCACAGTTACACATGGCTTGATTACATCCCACTTGGACTACTGTAACAGTGCTCCACGTGGGGCTGCCTTCAAAAACTGTTCAGAAACTTCAGCTGGTCCAGAATGCTGCAGCCCGACTGTTGCATGCGGCTGGTTACAGGGGGCACGTGACTCCCTTGTTACAGCAGCTTCACTGGTTACCGGTCTGTTTCTGGGCAGAATACAGAGTGCTGGTTATGACCTATAAAGCCCTACATGGTTTGGGACCAGGCTACCTGAAAGACTTCCTTCCCCCAAACCAGCTTGCCCAATTGTTAAGGTGTTCTGAAGAGGCCTGTCTTTTGAAACCACCACTTTGGAGGTGTTGTTTTGGTGGTGACCAGAGAGAGGGTCTTTTTGATGGCTGCTCCCAGACTCTAGAATTCCCTGCCGAGGGAAGCTAGATTCACTCCCTCTCTAGGTTTACTCCCTCTCTGCTCTCCTTCCACCTGCAGATAAAGAACACTTTATTCAGGTGGGCCTTTAGTGTGTAAGCGGGCCTCTGCTGAGCTGGATTCTGTTTTTACTCTGTTGTTCTTGTTGTTGTTTTAATCATTTCAATGTGTTTGTGTTTTTAAAATATTTGCTTATTCTTGTTTTTATCCATGAGTGTATTGCAGTAATAGATAAACCTGTTGTGAAAGTCCCTGAATCGATCGTGTGTTGCCTGCAGAGCAGAGCCTCAGAGTGCACTGCAAGCTGAACAGGTCAGGCTGCTCCACGAATATCAAACACGTCCTTCACCCCTGCAGTGGCTGTTGAACCAAAAGTCATTAGAGGGATGGATGGAGTGAGGGAAAGAATGGAGGGGTTCAGCTGTGGATAGAAAGACACTGAATCATAGAATAATAGTAAGAAGTGGAAGGGGCCCACAAGGTAGGGTGACCAGACAAAATCTAGGTCAGGGCTCATGTAACTTTAACAGTTGTAGAGAAAAGGGAATTTCAGCCCATGTCATTTGTATGCAATTTGTACCTGGTGAAATTCCCTCTTCATCACAACAGTTAAAGGTGCAGGGGCCCTGCCTTCTTTTGTATCTGGTCACTCTAGTATAGTGCCTGCACCTTTAACTGTTGTGATGAAGAGGGAATTTCACCAGGAACTAATGGCATACAAATGACACTGGCTGAAATTCCCTTTTCTCTAAAACTGTTAAAGTTATATGAGCCCTGACCTGGATTTTATCTGGTCAGCCTACCACAAGGCCATCGTGTCCAACCCCCTGCTCAATGCAGAAATCCACTTTAAAGCATCCCTGACAGATGGCTGTCCAGCTGCCTCTTGAAGGCCTCTTGGGTGGGAGAGCTCACCACCTCCCTAGGTCATGGGTTCCATTGTCATTGGCTCAATTTCCTGATGTCCAGCTGGAATCTGGCTTCCTGCAACTTGAGCCCAGTATTTATTTATTTACAATATTTATATACTGCTTCCCATTCAGAATTTTGGAGCAGTGGGCAAAATAAAATAGAATAAAAACAGAATAAAAACACATTAAAAGTAGATCGTTAAAAGCATCGCTGTGATGCTTTTAACGATCATTTCTCAGATAAAATCTCTCAGATAAGAGCCGACTTAGATGCCATTGTTATAACAGAGGCTGACAGTGGAGTGTCCAGTGACTCCGCGAGTAGGATTACACTTGATCAGTTTCAGTTGGTGAGTACCGAGGACGTGGACAAGGTACTTGGATGTGTGAGGAAGACGACTTGCCCTCTCGATCCCTGTCCTTCCTGGCTGGTCGTCCAGGGAGGAGATGCAGTTAGATCACATCTACAACATATTATTAATGCATCTTTCCATCATGTTTAAAAGAGGCGGTGGTTAGGCCGCTTCTAAAAAAGCCCTCCCTGGATCCCCTGGACCTTAATAACTACAGGCCAGTATCAAATCTTCCATTTTTGGGCAAGGTGATCGAGAGAGCGGTTGCCTTTCAACTCCAGGCAGTCTTGGATGACACTGATTTTCTAGACCCATTTCAAACCGGCTTCAGAGCAGGATACGGAGTTGAGACCGCTTTGGTCGCCTTAGTGGATGATCTACACCTTAGTATCGACAGGGGGAGTGTGTCCCTGCTGGTACTCCTGGACCTCTCAGCGGCTTTCGATACCATCGACCATGGTATCCTTCTGGAGCGCCTGGGGGAATTGGGAATCGGGGACACTGTGCTTAAGTCGTTCCGATCCTATCTCTTGGGCAGGTTCCAGATGGTGATGCTTAGGGATAGCTGCTCTTCAAAAAAGGAGTTGCTATGTGGTGTGCCACAAGGTGCCATCCTTTCCCCAATGCTGTTTAACATTTACATGAAACCGCTGGGAGAGATCATCCGGAGGCATGGGGCGGGGTGCTATCAATATGCTGATGACACCCAAATATATTTCTCTATGCCTTCAACAACATCGTCAGCTAAGGATAGTGTGTCTCCTCTGAATGAATGCTTGGAAGTGGTAATGGGCTGGATGAGGAAAAACAAACTGAAGCTGAATCCAGACAAGATGGAGGTGCTTGCTGTCAAAGGCCCCAACCTGGGTTTGGAGGTGTGTCAACCAGTTCTGGATGGGGTTACACCTAGGCTGACCATATGAAAAGGAGGACAGGGCTCTTGTAACTTTAACAGTTGTAGAGAAAAGGGAATTTCAGCCAGTGTCATTTGTATGCAATTAGTTCCTGGTGAAATTCCCTCTTCATCACAACAGTTAAAGGTGCAGGGGCCCTGCCTTCTTTTGTATATGGTCACTCTAGTATAGTGCCTGCAACTTTAACTGTTGTGATGAAGAGGGAATTTCACCAGGAACTAATGGCATACAAATGACACTGGCTGAAATTCCCTTTTTTCTACAATTGTTAAAGTTACAAGAGCCCTGTCCTCCTTTTCATTTGGTCAGCGTAGTTACACCCACCCTGAAAGACTGTGTTCGCAGCTTGGCAATACTCCTGGATCCGTCGCTCCAGATGACAACTCAGATTGATGCGACGGCCAGGAGTGCCTACTATCAGCTTCGGCTGATACGCCAGCTGCGCCTCTTCCTAGAGTTGGAAGACCTAAAGACAGTAGGGCACGCACTAGTAACTTCGAGGCTCGACTTCTGCAATGCGCTGTACATAGGGATACCTTTGTGCCTAGTCCGGAAACTTCAACTTGTTCAAAATATGGCAGCCAGGTTGGTCACCAGTACACCTAGGGGTGACCACATTACACCAGTTTTAAAATCACTTCACTGGCTGCCGGTCAGTTTCCGGGCAAAGTATAAAGTGTTGGTTATTACCTTTAAAGCCCTACATGGTTTGGGCCCAGGCTACCTACGGGATCGCCTTCTCCCGTACAATCCGCCCTGCACTCTTAGGTCCTCTGGGAAGAATGTACTCAAGCCAGCCAGAACTAGGCTGGCGAGTGTTACCCAGAGGACCTTCTCTTCCATGGCTCCCAGACTATGGAATGGTCTGCCGGAGGAGGTTAGACAAATTAGCAGTCTTCATGAATTTAAGAGAGTCATGAAGACTGTTCTCTTCCGGCAGGCCTATCCGGATGAATTTTAAAATGTTTTAATGATGTGTTTTCTCTTGTTTTTTAAAATTTTTGAACTTTGTGATGCCGTATTTTGCATTGTGTTCCCCGGCTTGATCCGTAGGGAGAGGCGGGTTATAAATAAATATTATTATTATTATTATTATTATTATTATTATAGATTTTTTTAAAAAAAAACAAAGTGCAAAATAAATCATGGCTGGTCATTAAGGGAAGGCTTCTTGGAACAACGACATTTTCAGGAGGCGCCGGAAGGAATATAAAGTTGGCGCCTGCCTGATAGGGTGACCAGATTTTGGAAACCAAAATCCCGGTCCCCCCCCGCCCCCCTAAAACAATCCCCCCACCAAGCCACCCCCCCAAAACACCAGCCTGGACCTACCGGGTTCTCTTCCGCCGCCTGCGCCAGGTCCTCCGCTGCCGCCCCCACTGGGTCAGCCCCCGCCCCCAGGTCCCCTGCCGTTGCCGGGTCGTCCTCCACCACCGCCAGGTCCTTCGCCGTCGCTGCCAGGCTCGTAAGGCCAGAGGCCACGTGGAAGAGGCGGGAGAGGCCGATTACATCACTTCTGGATCTGGCCCTCTCCCGTCTCTTCCGCACGGCCTCTGGCCTCCTTGGGGCTCCCCAAGGGAAGCGGACGCCCCTGTAGGTAAGGAGTGCGAGGCGCGAGGGGGGGCACTTACCTGCTGGGGTGGCCACTTCCCAGGCTCCTCCACTGCCGCCACCGCCGCCGGGTCTACCGCCACTTGTCGCCCCTCGCTGCCACCGCCGCGGACCCCCCGCCACCCCAGTTTCCCCCCGCTGCCCCCTGGTTGGCCCTGATCGGCCTAGGTTTCCCGGTTAGGACCAGGAAACCTAGGGCGATCTGTACACCCTACTGCCTAACCTCCAGAGGCAGGGAGTTCCATAGGAGGGGGGCCACCACACTGAAGGCTCTTCCCCTGGTGGATTCCAATCAGAGGATGGGTCTATGTGGAACCACCAGGAGCATGCCCTCAGATGACCTCAGTGACCGGGCAGGTTGATAGAGGAGAAGGTGTTCTCTCAGGTATCCTGGTCCCAAGTTGTTTCGGGCTTTGTACACTAGTACAATAAACTTAAACCTGGCCTGGTAGCCAATAGGCAGCCAGTACAGTTCCCTCAGCAAAGGAATTACATGCTGGAAAGGGGCAGCTCCAGACAACAGCTGAGCGGTTGCGTTCTGCACTAACTCCAGCTTATGGAGCAGCTTTAAGGGCAGCCCCACATAGAGAGCATTGCAGTAATCCAATCTTGAGGTTACCAATGCCTATACCACCATGGCCAAGCAATCCCTGTCCAGAAGAGGCCGTAGCTGGTGAACCAGCCGAAGCTGGTAAAAGATACTCCGAGCCACCATGGCCATCTGAGCCTCCAGCGGCAGAGATGGTTCTAAGAGTACCCCCAAACTACGAGCCTGATCTTTCAGATCAAGTGCAACCCCATCCAGATCAGGCAATGAACCTATCTCTTGGACTTGGGAACTGTTCACTTACAGGGCTTCCATCTTGCTAGAATTCAGCTTCAATTTATTAGCCCTCGTCCAGCCCATTATTGAGTCTAGGCACCAGTCCAGGACCTGCACAGCCTCACCTGATTCAGTTGTCATGGGGAGACAGAGCTGTGTGTCATCAGCACAATGATGGTATTATTCCGTGTCCTACACTCTGGGATGATTGAGAGGAGATACCGGCCCTCCTCTGTGTGACAACCTTTCACGTATTTGAAGAGTGCTATCATGTCTCCCCTCCGTCTTCTCTTCTCCAGGCTAAACATGCCCAGTTCTTTCAGTCTCTCCTCATAGGGCTTGGTTTCCAGACCCCCTTGTTGCCCTCCTCTGAACACGCTCCAGCATGTCTGCATCCTTCTTGAAGTGTGGTGCCCAGAACTGGATGCAATGGGGCCTAACCAGTGCCAAATAGAGGGGAACCAGTACCTCGCATGATTTGGAAGCTATACTTCTATTAATGCAGCCCAAAATAGCATTTGCTGTTTTTGCAGCCACATCACACTGTTGGCTCATATTCAGCTTGTGATCTGCAACAATTCCAAGATCCTTCTCGCTTGTTGTATTGCTGAGCCAAGTATCCCCCATCTTGTAAATGTGCATTTGGTTTCTTTTTCCTAAGTGTAGAACTTGGCATTTATCCCTATGAAACTTCATTCTGTTGTTTTCAGCCCAGTGCTCCAGTCTATCAAGAGCACTTTGGAGTTTGTTTCTGTCTTCCAGGGTACTAGTGATCCCACTCAAGTTTGTGTCATCTTGCACCTCCTCGTCCAAGTCATTAATAAAAATGTTGAAGAGCACTGGGTCCAGGACTGAGCCCTGGACCCCACTCGATACCTCCTCCACAGTTGGAGAAGATACCATTGATAAGCACTCTTTGAGTCCGATTCTGTAGCCAACTGTGGATCCACCAAAGGCTTTGCTGAAGTCAAGATATATTAGGTCCACCTAATAGTTGTTCCATCTAGCCCACTTTTCACTAGTTTGTTCATCAGAATATAATGAGGACTGTTATGAGTTATTTATTTATAACATTTCTATCCTGCCCAATAGCTGAAGTTCTATGGTGAGGGCAGAGAAGCCATAAAATCTCCCATATGATATGATTAAGACAGCAGTACTGTCCTTATGCATTTGAGTTTTTCCCCTCTTGCTCCCAGATGTGTGTGGGGTTTTTTTTTTATCCCTCACTCCAAATAAAGTTTCACTGGAGCTCATGAAGCTTCTTGAATATAATGCTCTCCATTTGTGCTGTTCAATTCCCAGGATCTTTTTCTATGCTGTGTAGAGTTCTAATTGTCATGGAATATGATGCTAAACCAAAACACAGATGTGTCGTAGCAGTTTACTCTATGTATGCCAATTACAACCAGAAACTCGTGTTCAGTTTTGCTTCCGCCCCAAAACATTCCTGTGGAAGCCCACACGTGGGGCATGCAGATACCTAGGACACTGCATGAGATCTGTACACATGTTGCAGAGGCGGTACTGAGCATGCACGGGGGGAGTGGGATTGTGCCTACTGGCCCCACCCCCATTGTGCATCCAGGGTAACATCTGAAAGAGCCTACATGGGCATATCTTTCCTCGACATCCACACCCAGCATACTCAATGAACATTGCGTACAAGCACCAAAAAGAAGGGGAAAATGGGGCCGTTTTGGTAGAGAAGGAATTTGAGAAGAAGGAAAAACAGCTCCTGAAGAAGGAGATTAGTTCTCCGAAACGCCTAGAGCACAATAAATCTTGCTTTCTTTGAGCACCGGAGTTTGCCTCCTCTCTCGTCACTTAATTCACCTCAAACAATTCTGGGAAATCCAGTGTGCTGAGGGTACTCAGGACCCCTCCTCCAAACAATTACTGTTCCCAGAGTTCCTAGGAGAGGTGAGAGGTAATGACTCTTAAACCAGTTTGACTCTCTGAACTGATTTGGATTCCTCCTCCTCCTCCTTGTTGCATAAATTATGCTATTTCCAAGTGTCCAAAGGCCAGATATGAAACACTTGACGAAAGACCTCTTGAAGCGTTGGAAACTGATTTTATTCTGTGCAGAATAGGTGACCTCTGGACGCTAACACTGCTTTCCAGAGTCACACCACACCAAGGTTCAAACAATGCTTTTGTACTCCAAAAGTTACACGTCATCAGCCCTCATCCCATTGGTTTATAACCCCAGTGACATCATTTGGCCAACTCTATTTTACTCTCGAGTAGTCCCTAGTAGTGGCCAGATGTGGCATTGCATTGCCATGTGCTATTTTACTTGTACCCAGAGATGCTTGGCAACGTCCCTTCACTTCTATCATTCCCTTATATGGTCATTTTGTCCCTCTCCAGGTGTGCCACGGTCACATCTGGATGAGTCACACTCCTGGTTCCTCTAAGTCAGGTAGCCTACATGTATTTCTGATTGTGTATAATGGAGCCTGACCTGGAGAAGAAGGAGCAATGGCGATATTGACAAGCTCCTAGTTCTTGCGCCTCCAAATCTCAGAAATGGATACAATGGACAGGCAGTGGGGAATGGGGCTTTGGGGTGCTGTGTGTGGACAGTTTGGGTGTGCGTGTCAGCGAACACATGTAGGATGCATGTAAGATGCGTGTCAGGGGAAATGGACGTGTTTTGGGATGAAAATCATAGATCGGTTCAGATTTTTACAACCTCCTCCCCCTCCTCCTCCTCCTCCTCCTCCTCCTCCTCCTCCTCCTCCTCCTCCTCCTCCTCCTCTTCTTCTTCTTCTTCTTCTTCTTCTTCTTCTTCCTGTTAGGGGATTTGGGATTGAACAGGATGATCTCCTTTCAACTTGGTGGTGCTTCATTCTGAGAAGGTGGGCATGAAACCACCAGGCACATCCATTATTAGGTAAATTAGAAGCAATACCTAGGTTGCCATGGGAGCTCAGCTGTAGCCTGATGGCTCTTAATGGCTGGCAACATCTGAGCAGGATGTGTCTCCCTCTTCCCCAAGAGCCAGAAGTTTTTAAGAAGTTTTCAGAATAAGAACATACTGAACATAGAGAAAGCTGAATTGGACTTCACAAGAAATATATTGCGGGAATCTGTGGGAGTGTTTAATAGGGGTGAGCACGGACCCCCCGGATCGGATCGGGACCCGGATCGGGACCTCCAATTTTGTCACGGACCGGTTCGGACAAAATCGGAGGCCCCCCAGACCGGATCGAGTCCGATCCCGACCCAAAAATCGTAAATTTTTGGATCGGCCGCCATTTTTTTCCCCATAGACTTGCATTGCAATGCAAGTCTATGAGGAAAAAATGGCGGCGGGTGGGTGAGGGGGGCCTAACTCCCTCCCCCCCGGGGCCGTCCGCTGTGGACGGCCCCGGCAGGTAAGCCCCCTCCCCCGCGCTCCCTACCCCCCCTGGGGCCGTCCGCTTCCATCCGCTGGTGCCCGCGGGCGCCAGCGGATAGAAGCGGACGGCTCCGGGGGGGGGTAAGCCCCCTTCCCCGCCACTGCTTACCTTCTCGGCCCGTCCGCTCCCGTCCGGCGCCGGCGGCTACTACCAGGCCGCGGAGCCTGCTGGTAGTTGTAGTCGCCGGGGCCGGACGGGAGCGGCCGGGCCGGGAAGGTAAGGGCCCCCCTCCCCCCTCCGTGCGCCCCCTCCTCCCCTCCACGCACCCCCTGCTTACCTTCTCGGCCCGTCCGCTCCCGTCCGGGGCCGGCGGCTACTACCAGCAGGCTCCGCGGCCTGCTCTAGAGTAGCGCGCCGGGTGATGACATCACCCGGCACGCCACCCTAGAGCAGGCCGCGGAGCCTGCTGGTAGTTGTAGTCGCCGGCGCCGGACGGGAGCGGCCGGGCCGGGAAGGTAAGGGCCCCCCTCGCCCCCTCCGCGTGCCCCCTCCTCCCCTCCACGCACCCCCTGCTTACCTTCTCGGCCCGTCCGCTCCCGTCCGGGGCCGGCGGCTACTACCAGCAGGCTCCGCGGCCTGCTCTAGAGTAGCGCGCCGGGTGATGACATCACCCGGCGCGCCACCCTAGAGCAGGCCGTGGAGCCTGCTGGTAGTTGTAGTCGCCGGCGCCGGACGGGAGCGGCCGGGCCGGGAAGGTAAGGGCCCCCCTCCCCCCCTCCGAGCGCCCCCTCCTCCCCTCCACGCACCCCCTGCTTACCTTCTCGGCCCGTCCGGTCCCGTCCGGCGCCGGCGGCTACTACCAGCGGGCTCCACGGCCTGCTCTAGAGTAGCGCGCCGGGTGATGACATCACCCGGCACGCCACCCTGGAGCAGGCCGCGGAGCCCGCTGGTAGTAGCTGCTAGTGCCGGACGGGAGCGGACGGGCCGAGAAGGTAAGCGCCCCCCTCCTCCCCCCCCACTGTCCACTTGCATCGGCGGGCGCCCGCTGGCGCCCGCCAATGGAAGCGGCGGTGGGCGCCAGTGGGCGCCCGCCGATCCGCCGAACCGGTTCGGAGCCTTTTCGGACCGGTTCGGATTGGATCGGCCGATCCAGCTGCGGGATCGGAAATCGGATAATTTATCCGATTTCCCACTGGACCGGACTCGGATCGTGGATCGGGTCCGATCCAGTGCACATCCCTAGTGTTTAATGCTATTACCTCCACCTATGTTCAACCTGTATATTTGTAAATAACCACGAATACGATAAAACAACATTTATTAATTATTTAAATTTATATCCCGCCTTTCTGCCAAAACTGGCACTCAAAGCAGCTAGCAATAGTAAAATTAAAAACAAAGAAATACAGTTGAAACATCAGGGCAGATTAAAACACAAATCACCCATAAAAAGGTATAACAACACCCAACCAACTGGGGCCTCCTTCAGCAGCAGATCTGCCTCTGTGCCAATGCCTGGCTTGAATAAAAATGCTTTTACCTGCTGGTGGAATGGCAACAGACAGGGAACCCAACTAGCCTCCCTGGGCAGGGAGTTCCAGAACCTGTGAGCAGCCACCCTTTCTCATGTCTCCACCATTGGTGGTGTGGCTGAAAGAAGGGCCTCTCTTGAAGATCTGAAAGCCTGGCAGGCTCATATGTGAGAATACAGACCCAGGGGCCTCCGGTGACTTCCATCCAAAGGAAACTGGACCACGCAAGTACTGCATCCCTCCCATTACTCAGAGAATTGGGGCGTGCTTAACAATAGATATGGGGAAGGGAAGAGGATCTGAGAATTTAGGAGCCTTCCCTCGTGGGCCTCCAAGGTCTCCAAAGAGCATATTGCCTAGTTTACTAAGAAAACAAAAGGATAACATTGTTCAAGTGTTCAGAAGCCAGATATCTATAGGCATGTGTATAGTCAAAACTTGGGAGTGCATGGACATCAATTTACAGGGACGGCTGCTGTGCCGCATCCTACACATGGGATGCCAATGCAGCCCGAACTGCACTCACAACAGAAAAGAGCTGTAGAGGTGGAACAGAGCGAGATGTGTGAGCGGTGAGTCCAAAGGAGGAGCTCGCTGTGCTCTGAGGTTCTCCAAGAGAGAGAGAGAGAGAGAGAGAGAGAGAGAGAGGCTGCATCTCCTCTTGACAAGCCCTGCCTCAGGAAGGAGGAGGCTAAAAATAGCAGACGTCGTAAGGAAAGGGAGAGAGAGATTAATGGTTATTGTTGTACACAAATGGGTAATCAGGAAGGGAACAGCTCTGGCCGGGTGTCTAAATTTAATTTACAGATATACAAATCTCTGCCTAATGAGAGTCTAGCAAGTATATTATGTGACAGAAAAAGAAACTCCATCTCTGAAAGAAATATTCACTGATTTCTCCCATTACCTCGTATTCTAAGCAATGTGGAAAGACAGGCGATAATGTATGACTATCCGAGAAAAAGAAGGTATTTGTTATCACAACATGCTGATAGAGCATCCCTGAAACGCAGCTGTTTGCAGAGTAGAAGTAGAACCGAAATTTGGAGGGGTTTAAAATATTTTTTTGAGATAATTTCTTGGGATAAGCTTGAATTCCTCCTCCCCTCCTAAAATGTGATGGGATCCATTTAATGTTGTGCTTCTGCCGCTGCTGCTGCTGTTTTAATAAAAGAGCTGCTTTGCACTTGGATGATGGCTGCATGTGCCTATGAGAAAGCAGGCAAGACCCGGATGGCAATTCTGGGAATGTCTGAGAATCTGCAATACCCAGTGCAGTGCTCCGACTGGCCGCGTTGGTAGGAAGTAGATTCAGCAGAGACAAAACAAAATCCTTCTTTACCCAACAGATAATAAACTTACGGAATTCGCTGTCTCAGGATCTGGTCACAAGCTTAAAAGAGGAGATGAGATGAATTGCAGGGGGAGAAGGAGGGAGAGAGAGAGAGAGGTGGTGGTGGAGGA
The DNA here is from genome assembly GCA_029215795.1 of Anniella stebbinsi. Lineage (NCBI taxonomy): Eukaryota > Metazoa > Chordata > Lepidosauria > Squamata > Anniellidae > Anniella > Anniella stebbinsi. The sequence continues at coordinate 372,600,986 of JARDYH010000001.1, forward strand.
GGATAGGTCTATCAGCAGCAGCTATTGGCCATGATGGCATCTTCATGGAACCAGCAGGTGGTCTAACAGAAATGCCAGATGCTGGGGACAAACAATATTCTATGTATGAATTCATGGATGCCTGCATGGATTCACTGCGTTCTATGCGAAGTAATAGAACTTCTCTGGGTGGTTCAGCACTTTCAAGCTTGGCTCTTATTGGAAAAGGGACGTTGGACTCTGCAAACCTGACCCAGCAGGATGATTTTTCTTGGCCCAGCCCACTGAGACTAGGCTGTCCAGATGGCTCGGGATTTCCCGGTCCTAACCGGGAATCCAGGGGCAAACCGGCCCAACCGGGGGGCGGGGGGGCAAACCGGGGTGGCGGGGGGTCACGCGGCGGTGCAGCAAGCGAGGAGCGGCGGTAGACCCAGCGGCGGTGGCGGCGGAGGAGCCCGGGAAGCACCCGCCCCAGCAGGTAAGTGCCCCACGCCTCGCGCCCCGCGCCTCGCGCTCCTTACCTGTGCAGGCCGCATCCGCTTCCCTCCAGTGCTCGAATCTACTGAGAAACAGGCTTCGCGGCCTGTCCCTCAGTAGCGCGCCGGGTGACCCGGCGCGATACTGAGAGACAGGCGTGAAGCCTGTTTCTCAGTAGATTCCGAGCACCGGAGGGAAGCGGACGGAACACCCCAGCAGGTAAGTAGCGCGAGGCGGGCGTGCGGCGCGAGCAGCGTGGGGCGAGCGGGGCGTGCGGGCGCGCGGGTGGCGCAGCGCAGCGGGGGGGCAGGCAGGCCACGCGGGGGTGCAGGCGTGCGGGCGGGGGGAGCGGGCAGGCTGCGTGGGGGGGCGGGCGCGCGGGTGGTGCAGCTCGGGGGGGCCGCGCGGGGGGGGGCGCGGGGGGGCAGGCGCACGGGCACGCAGGGGGTGTTTTAGATGGGGGCGGGGGGGACTGGGATTTTGGGTCTCAAAATCTGGTCACCCTAACTGAGACCCCACTGAAAACACCCCCTCTCCATGCTTCCTGCTCAACAGGGACTTCTGGGTCCAAGGATTCTTCTAGCAGGTTTTATTGCCTAAGGCTCAATTGCAAGTGTCCGGGAACACCAATCCCTAGCAGAGCCTGACAACGTCCACTAGTACCCCTGACATCTGACGTCTACTGCTGGGTTCTGCCAGAACCTCCCTGGACCTGCTGCCGTACCACCTCCCCACCCTTTTCCTCCCCTCTGCTCTAGGCCACGCACGGCCACACAAAGCCTAAGTAAGGATGCAGCACGATCCCTGTTGACTCACATTCCAAGGAAGTGGCCAGAGCAGCGGAGCTGATGGGCCGCATGCCCTAGAGCAGTGCCCAGATGCCACGGGCTTCTTGCAATGGCACGTTAAGGGCTTGTTTAAGCATGCCGTAGCTACACACATGGCCGCGTTCGCCTCTGCCCCTTTTAGCAGATTGTGCAGGAAGCCAGCATCAGGCGGCATCAATATTTGATGCCCTCCAACACTCTGAAATATTTACAAGGGAAACTCCAAAGCAAATATGGCCAGTGAACAGCTGGCGTAGCAACAGCCTCTTGCACCCTTGACGCAATGTGACTTCCCTCCTGACCTTTCCTTTCCAAGAGCAACACCAAACATTTTCATGCATGGCAATGCTCGAATGTTTATCTCCCTCTGTCAGGACCTTCCAGCACATTGGGGGGAAAAAGGATGTGGTGGTTATATTGACTAGTGCACTGTGGAAAAATCAAAGAATGAGTTCTGACTTCCTGACACCATGGCCTAATCCATACCTACAGCCCTTTTGCAAGGGAGGGTGGGTGATTGCGAGGTTTTCCGCTTCCACGATCGGCACTGATGAGACACATGCAAGTGAAGTTTCCCGCAATGACAGGAGTGCCATTGCGGGAGGACGTGTGTCCCGTGACATCGCTTCCACACGTGGATCAGCAGAAGTGGGCGAGGCTATGCAGATGACGCAGCTACGGGGCTGTTTTTTATGACTCGTGAGGGATGCGCACGAACGCAAAATCACATGGCATGGATGGGAAGTCCACCGAATATGCGATGCTGAGCATAAATACGTTTGTGTTAAAAAAACATACACATTCTCGGTACCAAAACATGTCGCTACACATCGAAAACATGTGGCGAAAATGGTGCTGGGTCCACTCCCACACACCTCCGAAACCGCTGGATATGCCCCTGGCAGCTGGTTGGGTGTTGGCCGAGTTGGAAACTTGCGCTGAACAGCAACAGCTTTGCGAAGGAGGGGGCACAGCAGCCGTGGACTTTGGGATTGTAGGGAGAGAGCCGGAAAAGCCATGACAAAAGCAGTCTGCGATATTCCTGAATAACCGAGCAGTGGATCCGAGGTCACCCCGGGAACAGGTGAACATCATGTGTTCCGTTAGCCAGGACTGCGCTACAATCCTGCAATGAATGGCTGGTGTAGACGGCTCCCATGTCCTCTACTATGCTGCTTCCTCTCCTCCTCTTTCAGCTGGATCCTTTGAAATAATGGCATGCTCTACAAAATGTTCATCCAGTGACTCATATAAAGGAGTCCAAAATGCCAGAACATCAGCTTCTTACAATATGTTGTCAGTTCTAAGGCTGAGCTGAAAATATGAAAAGTTGAACTTTCGGCTGATCCCTTAGGGCAGGAATGGGAGTGAACGAAGGGAGGGGCCGGGGGCAAAGTTTGAAGGCAAAGCTCCTCAGCTGGTGGACACGATTTTGTTTCGTTTATCCCCAAAGTGCTTCTCAGAATGACACAATGTCAGAACAAGGTACATTCTGGAAGAAACAAAGTGGCAGCTGTCAGTCAAACAGTGGCCCTCTGTCCTAAACCTTGCCTCAGTCTGAAAATCAGCAACAAGGATCCCTCCCTCAATGTCATGGTTGATGCTCGGGGACTGTGAAATGGTGTGTGTGTGTGTGTGTGTGGGGGGAGAATGTCCCAGCCCTTGAAGACATTAAGCAAAAGACTTGCTTCCATTCTGAAACTGCATGGCCCTCCTGGACCCAGATTTATCGCCTCCCTCTGAACCATAAAAACGCAAGAGGGAACATTGACACATGGCTCCCGTAAAGCCTTCCCTGACTTGCCCCTGCACACACCTTCATCCTGTCCAGTTTTCAGGAGATGCTCGGGCTCAAGCAGGAACCCACAGGTGTTCTGCATGGGGGGGGGGAGTGTGACTCTGGGCAGCCAGGGATTCCAGGGTACTGGAGTGAGCCATTGGCAGGAAGAGCGATGATCTGTCCTGTGGAGGCTGGGACTTTGCCTGGGCAATGAGAGGCTTGACTGGTTCCCAGGTCCTGCTAATGGTGGCTTACGGCTCTGCTCTCCACCACAAATCTGCATCTCCCCAGGCAGGTGTGATGCCACCTCTATGTTCCTCAAAGTCCAGCATATCAATTCATCAAGCACTGGCAAGGGTGTTAAGGATCAAACTACCAAGCACTGTTGAAGGACAGTCGCCTAGGCAGCCATATTCCTACTGGCCCATCTAGAGTGAAGGCAGTGCAATGTAAGCAGTATTTAACTCACTCCAAATTGGCTTTGTTTGCCCTCAGTGATGTTATTTCATAGCCAAATCTGAGCGGTGACAACATGACATCATGATGTCATCATTGTGACATGATGGGCTGGGATTGTACAGCCAATGAAAAGACGCCCTGAAATCTTTTTTTGGGGGGGGGGGGTACTGAAGTTCCATTTTCTGTGCTGAGGTATGAGAGGCCTGTGCATTAATGCTCAGTCTTGAAACGCGGCTGCGCCAAAGCCAAGCGCAGCAGCAATGCGGTCGGCCAGCTCTCACTCCCAAGGATGCTCCTGTCGAAAGACAGAATGATTTACTCCCAGGTAATTACAGGAAAGCGTTTTACGGCTGGAGGCAATTGTCATAATTCTGCTTAGAAATTAACTCCCCTTTCAAGCTGCAACATAATTCAGAGATGGGAGACAATAGAGGCAGGTTGTTTATTCCTGGCACGGGTGCCAGCGCCTATCGCTCGCACGGTGATTTAGCGGCAAGGATGCCAATGTAATCGAGCACTTAACTTGGGTGAAGGCAAAAGTTGGGCTGCCAACAGGGGTGGTTGGCAAAGCCTCCTCGGCTGCAGCCAGCTGGAGCGGCAGGATGGGACAGCACAAGGGGGTTTCTAGAGAGCGGAAGGTGGGATGATCCCTCCAGTGCTCGGAAGACCTGCAGCACCTTCTGTTCACCACAGGGAGTAGTTCACCATCTAAATGTAGACAGGTGGCTTCCAGACGAGAATTTTTTTTTGTCACGCAATCGCCTTGTCTCATTCACAGAATGTTAATGGCAGGGGTGGGGGTGGCACCTTTCCGTGCATGTGTGTGTGTGTGTGTGTGTGTGTGTGTGATGATCATCTTGCACTTGTAATAAAAGCTCCCTGCTTCTCTTCCAGTGTTCTTCCCATAGTCAAGATGGAGGGAGGGGGAGGAGGGAGGCTAAGAGAGCGGAGGCCTCGTCCAGAGAGTTCATGGGAAACGTGAGACTCAAAGCAGGGACATCCTTCCTGATCCATGTTCACGGGGCAATTGTAAGCAGGGTCCCCTCTACAAGGATTCGCTTTTGCACCCGGTTAGGCGATTATGCGCATAATCGCTGAAGCGCATTTACACCTAATTACCTCTGCACGAGAGGCGGCGAGAGGCGGCGAGGCGCATTAATGGATGACCAAAATGCGCTTTACAAGTTGTTAATGTGGAGAATTGCTTGTTCACATAGTCAAAATGTGCTTTAACGGCCGGAGCAAAATAAAACTCGCTATTTAACGCACATTCGATAATGCGCATAATCGGAGAAATAACGCGCCTCTACGCCCGATTTGCGCTCCGTTCTTGTAGAGGTAAATTTTTTAAAGCGCCTTGAAAGAGCTTTAAACCTCTCTTGTAGAGGCAGCCCAGGTTTGTTCAAAACTAGGGGCTTACTTCCAAGTAAACGGGCTCATGTTCTCGCTGTTAGTCTCTCAGACGCTCCGTTAAGCAGCCATCAGCCAGGAAAAGACACACTTTATCTCAGAGCCGCTGATCTCATCAGCACCAGCAGAATTAGCTCCCAACGAGCTGAAGAGGGGCTTGTTATCAGCGACATCATTCCCACTGATTGGATTATAATTTGCACGGAGCGCTAATTTCAGTCTCTTTGCCCATGTTTTATCCTGACAGGTGTAACCACTTTTGGGTCCGGCTCCTCTTGCCAATTGCTCCAGGCAGGAGAGGTTTAAATGCTCAGACACTTTCCCAAGCGCCTCCCTGGAATCCTCACCTGAGAGCAGCAGCAGCAGCAGCAGCAGCAGCAGCAGCAGCAGCAGCAGCAGCAGCAGCAGCTAAAAGAGTTAACGTGAGCGATTGGGAGAATGGAAGCGGATTGCAAAGTAGCCCATGTTGCGATTCAGGTCGGAGGAAGTCAACAAAACCACTAGATCTGTCAGCAACCGGTGTTCTGCTCCCCAAAAGGCTCTGCAGAAATCGATACTGAGTCAGCGGCCCTGGGCTGATTATGGATGAAGCAAACATCAAAAGCTGGCCCTGAGTCAATCCACACCATCACTGGTCTAGAAATAATAGCAGATATTATGCATGGGGGCAAGAAAACAAATAGAAATGCAGTGAATTGAAAGGCATCAGGTCTTTGCCCCTTCCCAAACCATGACTTCCTCTTCCTTATAAGGCCATCGAGTCCAACTCCCTGCTCAATGCAGGAGTCCACCTTTAAGCATCCCTGACAGATGGGTGGCTGCCCAGCTGCCTCTTGAAGGCCTCTAGTGTGGGAGAGCCCACCACCTCCCTAGGTCATCGGTTCCATTGTCATACTACTTTAACAGTCAGGAAGTTTTTCCTGATGTCCAGCCGGAATCTGGCTTCCTGTCACTTGAGCCCATGATTCCGTGTCCTTAATGAATAAAATATTGAGCACCCCACACATCCACCTGCTGGGTACTTCAGGGCTCAACCCAGAAATGTCATGAACTGAGGCTGCCCCACCCAGATCAGGAGGGATACTTTCTGCTCAGGGCTCAATGGTCTCTTCAGGCACAGAAGAGAGCCACCGGTGAGGATTCCCAAACCCTAGCAAAGGACTCAGATGCCCCCCACTACGCCTACCCTGATCTGGATTCCGCTGTGGTTGCCCACAGCCCCCAACCCACACAAGTTCAGAGGGAAAGCTGGGGAGGATGGAGAGATGGCCACCCTGGCTCCTTTCCAGCTTTCTGGACCCACTCAGCTGCTGTGTCATCCTCCCTGCCGATTGCGCAGAGAACGTGCTGGGAGGCCTGGTGAGGCTGGGCTGCCTCTCCCGTCTGACTGTGCTCATTCCCTATCACTATAAATCAAGTATGTTGTGTTTTTGCAAATGCGCCCTCCTTGCCATGCCGCTTCCCCTTAAAATGCAGAAATCTATTTAGGAAGATAAATTGCCCTCCAGCTGCAGAATATGTGAGTTTCTGCTCCACTGCATTTTTAAGACTTGGCGTGTGTGTATGTGTGTGTATGTGGGTGCGTGCGCACGGGTGTGGGGAGGAAAGGGAAGGAGTGTTTGTAAAAATGCAAGTACTGCACATCCACCTTGGGCATCCTCCCATCCAGGTTTGAATTAACTTGGCTTGTACAAACCCCGTAGACCTCAGTGCATGCAGGAGATGCCTGTTAGTCCCTGAAAGCACTTTGCAGCCTGTCTGCTCCCAGTAGGAACAACGGAACCGACCAAAGAAGATGCTCAGTCCACATGACCTGTCCTGATTTTAGTCGCTCAGCAATTCCGCATTCATTGCTGTTAATATGGTGCTGTTAATATTTTAATTCTACTTCCAGTGGGTTGCAAGACACAGATCTCGTGCGGAAGCAACTACAAGCTACGTAAACGCAAAATGGCTGCTTCCAGGTGGAAGGTTCATAGCTCTACTGATCCAAAGATCAGCCTCCACGTTGAAGACGTCATCTTCTGGAGCCCGGTAACGTTCTGTGCATGTGACAGGAGTCGACATTTCGAGGCTGGGGAAAAGCACAAGTCTCGTTTCCCTTTTGAAGAGTTCCAAACATGGACAGGATTTTTTCCAGATCTTGTATTTGTTGTAGCTTTTAAATCTATAATTGAAGATTTCATTTCATTTTTGTTTCATTTAATATATTTCTATGTGGCCCCACAGCCGAAGCTCTCTGGGTGATTTAGAAACATTGACATACATTACACAAAGTACAAAAATCACACAAACACACATGCACACACCTATATGTAAAAATGTTTTCTAAACTATCAGCCAAATATTATCCAGGACCTGTTTAAAAACTCATCATATGCTGCCAAATGCTTGAGAGAAAAGGGCATTTCTAACCTGGCACCGAAAAGATAGCAGTGTTGGTGCCAGGTGGGCCTTATTGGGGAGATCATTCCATAATGGGGGGGGCAGCCATTGACGAGGCCCTGTCCCTTGTTGCCTCCTTTGGAGGAGGCACCTGGAAGAGGTCCTTAGAGGCTAAATGCTAAATGGACGAGTCAGTTCATGCCAGGAGAGGAGCCCCATCAGGTATTGTGGTACCGAGCCATGTAAGGAATATTTCTTTTCCATTCCAGTGTCTTATTAATGCCACGTGCCCTTGACTCCTTTCTTCAGGGCAGAGAAGGCCTTGCCTCTGCCCATCTCAGATGGTGTGTGACATTGTAGTTGTCTCTGTGGGGCACAGGGCACTCTGTTGCTCAGCGTCAAAGGGGGTGGTGCCGAAGGAGCTATAGAAGCTTCTCCTCCCTCTCAGCCAGGTCTCCTGCTCCCTTCACGGGAGCAGCAGCAGGAGGGACCCTGCAAGAGGGCAAAGCGAAGAGGAGGCTGGCATCTTCTCCAGTGTGGCAATGAATACACAGGCGGGCAGTAACAACCTGCAGTGCGGCAAGTAGCCGGTTGGGCCAGAGGTATGGTGCTGGCGGAGGCTGTGAAGCAAGCAGCCCCAGCCAGCCATGTGGGGTGGCCTAGCCAGGCAAGCATCAGTGCCCAATATGGCAGGCTGCCCCACCATGGGCGGATCGTAGTAGTCAGAGCACCCTGGAGCCCCAGCGTTGGGAGTCAGTTGGGGTGAGAACTGCAGCCGCTGTGGGCATGCCACCCAAGTGACGGCTGGCTGGGGCCCTCCCCCTCCCCCACAGGGCAGGGAGGTAGCCTCTCCTGAAGCCCCACTGAAGCAGGGCTGGGCAGGCCAGGACCAAGAACAGGGCTTTCTCGGAGCAGGTGCCCCCTGACCCTCAGACCCTCAAGCCAAGCGGGGCTTCGACCACAAGGGCTGGCAGAAAGGGGAAGGGGGATGTGTGCCCCACGGATGTTGGCCAGTGGTGGGGCAAAGGGGGCTATGTAAGCCCACCAAGGCCTCAACCAGACCGCTTTGTCCCTTCGCAGGTGCCCACTCCACTCCTGCCTTTGGTTCGCAGTCCAGTCCAGGCTCTGCCGGTCGCATTGGGGCTGAGTTGCCATTTTCAGCCTGAGGATCGGTTGGCCTGGTTTGCCGCTCTTCTGTGCTGTACAGCTGGGGACCAGTGCAGTGAGGTCCAGGAGGGTGAATTGGGCTGGGATAGGCACAACGGCAGGGCTGGGAACAGGGAACAGTTGAACCTCAGACCCAAGGGCACAGGTGAGCACTTGCAGACTCCGCCTTGAAGGTGGCTGGGCTTCCTGAGCATGGCCATTGTTGAGGGCTGTGGGACCTCCTCAGGACCCCCCAGTCACCTGCCATTGTGGCCATCCTAAACCTATTTGATGGAATGGAGGTGGGGGGTGTATCCGGAGGGCCCCTCTCTGCCCCCTCACCAGCCATGGCCCCATGCAATGCATGTTTCCCCTCTTTGCTTCACCAGTCGGCTTGCAAACAAGCCCCTTTTGTAGCCTGCAGCTTTTGAAATCCTCTCACCAAAACATAGTCCTTCTTGAAGCACATTCACCGTTCTTTCTTCCATCACTTTTTTTCCCCATCAAAAAAAATAAATCATTTTGATCCAGCTGTGTCCCCTGTTAAATACTGTCACACCAAATGACAGGCAGAAACTGGCCTTTCCTACTAATTAGCTCTTAAAAGCGAGCGTAGCATGTGGAGATGGAAAGGATCTGTGAGGGAAGCATCCATTAGCATTGGGGGCCGTTTTCAGAGCCCCGGAGAAGCCAGATTGATCTGCTCAATCGGAGCTCAAGGCAAGGCCACGTGGGGTCCGCACGTCCTCTGAATGGCGGACGTCGTTTATTTGACATCCTGAGGATCTGGCTTTTGTTCTTATTTTTGAAAGCAAAGTTTTAACTTCCCCAGGCGACAAAGGGAAGTTGAAAGATTCAGTGTCTGGTGACATTGCAAAGGACAGGCTGAGAGGTGCGGAGCTGGTGAGCGAAGCGTTCAAGTCAAGGGCCCAGAAGGGGGAACCTGAAGTGGAATCGGACCGGCTCCGAGTTTGAGGAGCCCCTTGGCACAGAGGCCCCTGGTGGGCCCCTTCCTATGTCAGTGCAATCCTGGCCTGGTGGGTCACTTTGATTCCCCACAGTGCTCCTAGCGCAGCATCTCAGTGGAGGGTTGTGGGAAGTTAAAATTGCAGCTCCCAGATCCTGCTACCTGCCCTGATGAGTGCTAGATGATGATGATTGCTTTTAAAGAGCAAGCAAGGCAGCCATTGGTGGTGGGCTCTGCTAGGCTCTAAGTCCCAGTTGCAGATCCTCAGGTCCAGGGCCAAATCCAGCACACGTGGAGTCCCAAGCTGGTCTTCCAGTGTTCCCCAGACACTGGGTAGTTTCCCGGCTTTTATTCATGAGTAAGTGGGAATTTGAACCCTGGTTTTTTGCAGTTCTAGTCTGACATGCTGACCACTGCAGTACACGAGCTCTGTGAGATACACTTATTTCCTAGGCCCTGACAGGTGGCAAAGAGCAGGGCCTTTTTAGTGGTGCCGTTACCAGTGCCGAGGAATTCCCTCCCTAGAAAGGCACATTGGGCAAGTTCCCTGTTGAGTTGTAGACGACAGATAAAGATTATCGTTCTCCGGAGGGTCTTTCCGGAATAGTCCTGCATGTCTGATTGTCTTTCTGTGGTCTTCTTGTTCTTGTTTCGGATAACAATAACTACCCCGAAAGACAGTTGTGGCCATAGCTCAGGATAGAAATGCAATAAATGACGGGAAATGAAGCGAAGCAGCAGGCTCGGGGCTTGGTAAGTGTAGTGCCACTCAATAAACATAATTCCACTGTGACCGTTTACAGCAAATATACAGCAATTATCCTGCAATCAGATGTTAATTGCCTTTTGCATCTGTCTGCCCCGGTGAAGCCTCTTCTGACAGAATTTGCTCAAAATATGCAATTGTGTTTGGGGAGGCTTTTCCTGCTCATCCCCACCATAACACCTCCCTCCATTTCCTAATTAAAAAGTCGTTCCCAAGGGAGGCCTGGAAAAAGGGAGGGGAAGGGAGACATGATAGAGGTGGACCAAATCATGCCTAGTGTGGAGAATGTGGAGAGGAAGCACTTTAGAACCAACACACAAACTGAAACTCAGTTAGCCTTCATCAGAACATCAGAAGAGCCCTGAGGTTGGATCAGACTGAGGGTCCATCTAGTCCATCACTCTGTTCACACAGCGGCCAACCAGCTGTTGACCAGGGACCTATAGCAACAGCACCCTCCCACCCATGTTCCCAAAATTCTCTGAATTTTGTAATGGAGTTCTCCAATCAAACATGTGTACAAAATATGTATATTAGTGGGAATAACATTAAAATGCATTATGTTGGGAACATTGTTTGCCAAAAAATGTGTATATTGGGCAGAATTGCATTAAAAATGAATGCATTCGAAGAAATGCACACAAAATTGTGTAAGGATTTTTGTGCAGCCCTTTTTTTTTAATGAAAGGTTAGCCAATCTTCTTTCTCTCTCATGTATTATGATGCCCCAGCATACGTGACCAAGCAGTAGGATATACATGTTTATAAGGGTATGTGGGGAAGGGGAGGTATACTCAAACAATGTACACAGAGGTGCACAATACGAGAGCGAGGAGGGAAGAGAGAAATCCTGGCACATCCTGCCCCAACAAATATAAACAACTACTATAGGATCAATGGGTATCTATGGGAATCGCCATGTTAGTTTACTATTAGGAACTTTGTGTGTTTGTCTTTACAATTGCTCATTAAGAGAGGCACAGCAGTGCCTCCCTTGTTAAGGGCGGTCAGTAAAAAACACGTTCCACCATGTTAAAGTGATAATTGGGGAGGGGTCATTCTAACAGCCATAAAATTGAAAATGTTTCACCAATCTCTCAGAAATTTACAGGTGCCAGAAAGAAATGTTTGTTTTACATTACCTGAAAATTTCAAGAAGATTGGTGAAAGATTGAGGGAAGGAGAGCAGTTTAAAGTAAAAAGATTAAAGAATCCCCGGAATCCAAAACCGAAAATTGAACTCAGGGGTTGCGACTATTTTTGCGCAGCTATCCTTACCTTCGGGGAGCCTTATTCATTAATACAATGGCAGGGTCTACTTCCTCCCGTTCTAGTATAGGTGGAACTGCTTTTCTTTTTAAAACATTTGCTTAAGTGGATTTTATTAAATTTAAACTGTGCCTCTTTAAGAAATCCGGTGGCCATTTTGATTATGGCACACGTTCAGTAGAGTCTCTCCCCACCCTCCCTCCTGCGTCAGCTACAATGGCTGCTTCCTCTAGTAAAGACAGTGCTGTAGTCTCTTCTCAGAAGTAAGTTCCATTGACTAAATGCAATGGTCTTACTCCCAGGTAAGTGTGTAGAAGATTATAGTCTTTATTTAAAAAAAACAGTCTGGAACCTTGGAAGGTGGAGAGGGAGAGATGTGAGTGAGAATTTCCTCTCCTTTACAGCACTTGCTTGCATGCTTTGCATGTGTGTATGTTCATTTGATTATGGCTGCTGATCATTAATTTTCATATAAATTCAATCCAAGGCATGTCTACTCAGAAGTTAGTTCCACTGAGTGCACTGAGTTTCATTCCCATTGCACTAGCTTGAAGGGGTGTGTGGATTTGGCTGTACTTCTCTTTGAGAGCTCTGTCTATTTAGGGATCAAGGCTTTTTGTAAGAGAAGAGGTTAAGCTCCCCCCTCTTTTTCTTTTTCTTTTTTTTAAATTCCATGTATTTGATTTTTAAAGAATTTTTATTCCTTCATTGTTATTATAATTAATAATAATAATAATTAGTATAAGTAGTAATACGTTTGTTAATGTTACATTTATATCCTGCCTTTTTTTTCTCTTGCAAGGAACCTAAGGTGGCTTATATAATCCTCCTCCATTTTATCAGCACAACAATCCTGTAGGGTAGAACAGTCAGTGACATTCTGAATTCTCTTAGCTTTTCTAATATTTTTTGATCAGGTTGAACAAAACTATTGTGTATTGTTATCTCCAGTACCAACATCTTTGACAGGCTTAATATAGGATTCATTGACCACAGGCTATTTTTAGAGCAAAAAAATCAAAATCAAAATCAAAATCAAAACTTGGATAGATTAAAATTAAATTGAGCAATATTTCTGAACACTCACATGGCTATTCTTGGTACTGGGTCAGATGTAGTGATATAAGAGGATGTTCAGACTCCATTTAGTTGATCAGTTGCAAAGAAGCTTCTCTAGTAAGGAGGAAGGGGAAAGCCCCGGACTGATCATTCTTTCAAGTGCCATATCTCCCCCCACAAAAAACCCATGAGGTAGGTTAGGCTAAGAGTCTATGATTGGCTCAAAACCATCTAGTGAGTTTCTTCTGCTGCTTACTTTCACAGAAATGTAAAACAAATGTTTGGTAATGTTTGGGTGTATGGCATGTGCTACTCTTACCCTCACAACAACCCTGTAAAATAGATTAGGCTGGAAATTTAGGCCTGGCCCACTATCTATGTCTGTGTGCCTGCCTCTTTCATATATACACACAGAAAGGCATCCTTAGGTTTGTTCTTTACTTACTACATACCATAAACTATGTATGAATAGAGCTGTCACAAATGATGCAATACACTCACTTTTTGCACTTCCGACTACATTTGTTTCCCAACTAACTTACTGCTAATACAGTCATGAATCTAAAACTAAAATATGTTATTTTTACTATAGTAAGATTAAAGAATCCACATACATCAAGTGTAAATCAAAGAACCTACTATTTTTCATATTAGTCTTCAAGAATTAGAATTCTTTTCCTAATTACACCTTACACGGAGGTTGCCTTTTTCACAGCAGCCGGATCAACATTTTCATCAAGCTGTCCACCTCCCCTGCTCCAAACTCTTACTTGGTCAGTCACTTCTAATTAGCTCAGATCCTGTTAGTGTATATGTGAAATTGTGACCCCCCAATGTGCATCACTTTACACTTGCTTACATTGAACAGCATTTGCCCTTTTCATGGCCATTCTCTCGGTATGCAGAGATCTTTATGGAACTCCTCACAATCCTCCATTGTTTTAGCAAGACTAAATAATTTGGTATCATCACCAAACGTGGCTACGTCACTGCTCACTTCCACCCTCATTCTAATATTATGAGAAAGGGAGAAACTGCCTCCCTATCCACTTTCTTCACAACATGCATATAGGAGTGAGCAGTGAGATGGCCAAATTTGCTGCTGACCTCAAAATATTTAGGGTTTTTAAAATGAAGTGAGATTACCAAGAGCTCCAAAAGAATCTCTCCATAGTGTGAAAATGGGCATCAAAATGGCAACAACAGTTCGACGTAAGCATTTGTAAAGTGATGCACACTGGAGCAAAGCATCCCAACATCACATATACACTGATGGGATCTGAGCCTGCAGTGACTAAACAAGAAAAAAAAAACTTGGGAATGTGGTTGACAGCTCAGTGAAAATGTCAACCCAGTGTGTGGCAGCTGTAAAGACAGCAAACTCCATGTTAGGCATTATAAGAAAAGTAATTGAGAATAAAACTGCCAGTCTCATACTGCCTTTATACAAATCTATGGTGTGACCACACTTAGAATACTGTGTACAGTTCTGGTTAACTATAGAATTTAGTATCACAAGATGTTGTGCTGGCCACCATTTTGGATGGCTTGTCCTCCTTTCCATGTGGTCACCCTATAACATGACACTATTCCCCCTTCTGAAGAGGTCTGGACCTCAGACTACTAAAGACAAAGTGGCAGACCATAATAACAGTGTTCATATGCCCATTGCTTTATGAGGCTTCTGCAGGCTACCAAACAGAGAACTATCAGGCCATAAAGTTGCTTAAATGGGTCTGCCAAATACCTGAACTCACCGTTCCTGTTAGGTCCATGTCCTACAGCAAATGCTATCAGCTGAACTTGATGGAATCCCATCCTTCATCCCTTGGTTTAATTTACTGACCTCCCCTGGCTGGGCCTTGCAGGGAACAATAGGGTAGACAGAGCAGGCATACATAGCACACGCAGAGTGCTGAGAGTGGCAAATCTAAAAGCAAATACGTTGCTTTTAAAGAACCAAGGAAATTCAATGGGTCTATTAAGTAAATATCTATGGATGGAAATGCAGCCCATGCAGGCTTGAAACTTGACCACAAACATGATCACAATCTGCTACTTTAAGATGCAAACAGGAAGAAAAAGCATGTAGCATAAAATGAGCTAAAATTAGGGATGTGCACTGGATCGGACCCGATCCACGATCCGAGTCCGGTCCAGTGGGAAATCGGATAAATTATCCGATTTCCGATCCAACAGCTGGATCGGCCGATCCAATCCGAACCGGTCCGAAAAGGCTCCGAACCGGTTCGGCGGATCGGCGGATCGGCGGGCGCCCACTGGCGCCCACCGCCGCTTCCATTGGCCGGCGCCAGCGGGCGCCCGCCGATGAAAGTGGACAGCGGGGGGGGGGAGGAGGGGGGCGCTTACCTTCCCGGCCCATCCGCTCCCGTCTGGTGCCGGCGGCTACTACCAGCGGGCTCCGCGGCCTGCTCCAGGGTGGTGCGCCGGGTGATGTCATCACCCGGCGCACTACTCTAGAGCAGGCCGCGGAGCCGGCTGGCGGTAGCCGCCAGCGCCGGATGGGAGCGAACGACCCTAACAGGTAAGCAGTGGCGGGGAATGGGGCTTACCCCCCCCGGAGCCATCCGCTTCTATCCGCGGGCGCCCGCGGGCGCCTGCGGATGGAAGCGGACGGCCCCAGGGGGGGTAGGGAGCGCGGGGGAGGGGGCTTACCTGCCGGGGCCATCCACAGCGGACGGCCCCGGGGGGGGAGGGAGTTAGGCCCCCCCTCACCCACCCGCCGCCATTTTTTCCTCATAGACTTGCATTGCAATGCAAGTCTATGGGGAAAAAAATGGCGGCCGATCCATCCGGTCCAGGGGGCCTCCGATTTTGTCCGAACCGATCCATGACAAAATTGGAGGTCCCGATCCGGGTCCCAATCCGATCCGGGGGGTCCGTGCACATCCCTAGCTAAAATAATTAATATAGTAAACTGTAACTTATTCTAATTTAGGATATTTTCCTGTATCACCTTGTGTGCTTCCAGAATTAATCAGGGAGTTTTTAGTCTAGTAGAATTTTTTTTCAGGTTCTCTCCAAATACAGACACAAAACATGAAATGCTTCTTTTCATGATTCAGTCATAGAAAGCTTTTATTTCTGGACATTGGCTATTGAAAAATTCAAATGAGACCCCTCAGATTTCAAGTGAGAGAGCATAACTTCTGGGGTTCATTTATTATTTTGAAAAGTGGGTGCAACACATATCACTAGCTTTGATTTTATATTGGATGTAAAAATGGTGTAACATCCTAGCTGATGCTGGCTGCTTGTCAACTGTCTAATATCCAGTCATCCGTTACACAAAGCCATGAAATTCATTAAACAAAAAACCTATGGTTTACAAAAACAACGTTAAGGCTCTACAGTTTCCAACCAAGCACCAAAAAGCAGGGAAATTGGGAGTTAAGGCTCCCAAGCCTTAACGCCACATCCTCCCTAAGGAGGCAGACAGTGCAAGTGAAATTCTCATTCTCCCAAAGCAGATAAACCATGAGGACAGAATGGAGAATATGATATGCAGAGGTGACTGTGGGGTTGTGGAAAACTGATCACGAACAACTTAGGGCCACCTACTTCTCTTTTTTTGTTTAGAGCAGCCCTTCCCCAACCTGGTGCCCTCCAAAGGTGTTGGACTACAACTCCCATCATTGCAAGTCAGTATGTCCCATGGTCAGGAATGCTGGGACTTGTCATCTCAAAAATCTAGATATGCAATTTGATCTGCAGAGGTGACTGTGGGGTTGTGGGAAATGATGATGAACAACTTAGGACCAGCTACTTCTCATTTCTTAGAGCATCTCCTTATGTTGAGAGTTGCAATCCAACACATCTGACAGGCACCAGGTTGGCGAATGTTGTTCAAGAAGAAGGGAAGGCAGAATGTAGATCTCCAGATGTTTTAGAATTCAACTTGTAAAAGCCCCTATCAGCATGGGCAGTTGTCAGGAATGCTGCGAGTTGATGTCCAAAACATCAGGATAGATCTATTTTCTGCCCACATCTGTACTAAAGTATGATGTTTTCCAGCATTGTGATCAATCAAGGAAATACAAAAGAGCTGCGTCATTTTAAATAAACTGTATAAACCGAATGAAACAACAGTGAATGAATCTTGAATACCTACGGTAATCCGGATAGCCCTTCAGACGTCAACATTAGTTTTCAACACATGGCATAGGATGTCTGTTTCTTGAATATCAGATAAAGGATTTCTCTTACTTATTCAGCAGTGTGAGATCAAAGGCAGAGCTACCACCTAATACTGTCATGCATCAGTATTATTTTAAAATTAAGTATGAAATGATTTTTGTCTTCCCCATAACACATAACATGAAAGTTAAAGTGCAACACATCTGAAGAGCACCAAGCTGGAGAAGGTTGACTCCTATACTTGTCTTCTCAGAAGCCAGTGCCACTGAATTCACTAGGGCTTACTCCCAAGAGGTATAGGATTGCAAACTAATCTCATCTGGGTGCCTCTACAAGAGAGGTTTAATGCTCTTTGAAGTCTCATTAAAAAATTTACCTCTACACCAGCGGAGCGCAAATGGGGCGTAGAGGCGCGTTATCTCCCCGATAGTGCACATTATCGAATGCGCGTTAAATAGTGAGGTTTTTTTGCTCCGTCCATTAAAGCGCATTTTGATGGGAAGCTGCTGCCACCTCTCCTCGTGAGTCGCGGTGGGCTCGAGCTGTCGAACTGTCCCTTCCACTCGCCGGAGCAGCATGAGGAGGGGGCTGCTGCTCCGGCGAGCGGAAGGGACAGTTCGGCAGCTTGAGCCCGCCGCGACTTGCGAGGAGCGGTGGCGGCAGCTTCCCATCCCCTCTCGAGTGGTATTGCCGTTTGCATCTCCTCCTCCACCGCCTTAGCCCCCAGTCGCCAGCCAGTTTCCCTCCAGTCACGAAAGCAGCCACATTTCCAAGGCAGCCAAAGATGCCTGGCAGCGTCCAGTAGCTCTTATGCACCCCTCTCTCTCCACTGTCCTCCGGCTCCTGCTGAGGGGATCAGGCTGTCAAAAGGCGCTTGCAGGGAAGGAGTCGCAGGCGGGCGGGAGCCCAGAGACGAAGCAGCCGCGCCCGCCCACCCGCCTGCAACTCCTTCCCCGCAAGAGGGGCGCCTCCTGCTTGGCACCCACGGCGGGGGGCCCGGTGGGAGGAGGAGGAGGAAGAAGAGGGGGTAAAGGAAGGCGAGGAGGAGGAGGATCGCTCGCCTGCTGCCCACAGCCTACCAGCCAGCCAGCTGGGGAGCGGCGGGGAGGGAAGCGCCTTTTGTCGCCGCCTCTCGTGCAGAGGTATTAGGCGTAAAGGCGCTTCAGCGATAGTGCGCATAATCTCCTAACCGGGCGCAAAAGCGAATCCTTGTGGAGGGGACCATCTGAAAGGTGTTCAAGACAGCCAAACTAAACCTCTTCTGCTCCTCTGTCGCTTTGATGAGATGATGTAATGTGGAGGGATTGTGGGAAATGAACAGTATATTTTGTTTAAATACATTTTTAAGAAAAAAAACATTGGTTCTTTGAAGGGCAGGATATTGATCAAAAGTTGGAAGTGCCTGGAACATGCTCTGGTGCTAGATCTGTAATGAATAGTTCCCCTTTTGTTATCAAGCGTGCTGCTATTTGCGAGATGTGTTTGAGAGATGTGTTTGAGACCCTGTATTTGGTAAGGATATGGAACAGCATTCCCCATCTTGTTGCCCTCCAGGTGTTTGAGATGACAAGTCCCAGCATTCCTGACCATGGGACATACTGACTTGCAATGATGGGAGTTGTAGTCCAACACCTTTGGAGGGCACCAGGTTGGGGAAGGGCTGCTCTAAACAAAAAAAGAGAAGTAGGTGGCCCTAAGTTGTTCGTGATCAGTTTTCCACAACCCCACAGTCACCTCTGCATATCATATTCTCCATTCTGTCCTCATGGTTTATCTGCTTTGGGAGAATGAGAATTTCACTTGCACTGTCTGCCTCCTTAGGGAGGATGTGGCGTTAAGGCTTGGGAGCCTTAACTCCCAATTTCCCTGCTTTTTGGTACTTGGTTGGAAACTGTGGAGCCTTAACATTGTTTTTGTAAACCGTAGGTTTTTTGTTTAATGAATATATATATGCATTGCATTGCATTGCATTGCATTGCATTGCATGGATAGTCCTGCCTGCTCCTATCAAGGCTCCAGGGATGAGCAGAAAATCCAGGGCCAGAGAAAGGTTCTTATTGAAAAACACAATTGTAATCCTGCTTGCAACTCATTTCTTTTGTGTTCTTGTGTTCAGATATATCTAGGGTGAACAGATTTTAAAAATAAAAATCCCGGTCCCCCCCTGCCCCCCCACCCAAAACAACCCCCCCAACCAAGCCACCCCCCCAAAAAAAACCAGCCTGGCCCTACCGCCGGGTTCCTCCTTCGCCCGCGCGGCCGCGCGGGGTCCTCCTTCACCGCCCGCGTGGCCGCGCCGGGTTCCTCCTTCGCCCGCGCGGCCGCGCGGGGTCCTCCGTCGCCGCCCGCGTGGAAGAGGCGGGAGAGGGCCGGATCCGGAAGTGACGGTTACGCCACTTCCGGATCCGACCCTCTCCTGCCTCTTCCGCGCGGCCTCTGGCCTTACGAGCCCGGCAGTGGCGGCGAAGGCAGCGGAGGAGCCTGGGAAGCAGCCGCCCCAGCAGGTAAGTGCCCCCCTTCGTGCTTACCAGCTAGGGCGGCCGCTTCCCGGGCTCCTCCGCCGCCTTCGCCGCCGCTCCTTGCTTGCTGCCACCGCCGCGTGACCCCCCGCCACCCCGGTTTGCCCCCCCCCGGTTGGGCCGGTTTGCCCCTGGATTCCCGGTTAGGACCGGGAAATCCTGAGCCACCTGGTCAGCCTAGATATATCCCTCTTTTTTCCGCTTTTTTTCCTTTCAATATACACCTGTAATTATGCCAGTGATGCACTGTTGTTGTAAGAAGAAAACAGATATTTGTAGGCGAGTGATCTGGGTGTATGGAATCTGTACCTTAACTTTATGTTTATGGGAAATGGGCTGTTTATTGTTGTAATGGAGTCTGATGGGGGGTGGGTGGGCAGGAGGGGACTATTATCAAGTGATACCCAAGAATCCGAAGAGAAAAGAAGAGTTTGGCTCACCTTTGGCTTAGCCCCACATCCTGGGACCCCCAGCTAAAGCCTCGTGGTTCAGTTCCTCCCCAGTGGGCAGAGCCGGCGCGTGGGCCGCATGACTTGCCCCGTCGAGGGAGGGCTCCCTTCCCCACTAATCACTCCCCACCCTGCTAGTTAGTGGAGCTTAAAATCCACTGACCTTTCTCAAGGCAGCCTGGGCTTGGCAGCTGTGTCGCCGTCCTTTATTTTCACTCGGCACTTCTTTCCCTTTGCTTCATTAGGCCTGCAGAGGAAAGACAGGTTAATAAAAGGTAAGATTTAGATCACTCGCTACCCAACAGTGCAGAAAAACAAAAATCAATCACAGGGTGTTCAAACAATTCCTGCCCACACATTTTATACTCTACTGAGCTGGAGAGGAGCAAATGCCCTCTTGCTAATTGCAAGGTGTTTGCTAACCAGCAAACAAAACTTGACATTCTGCTGCCTATTTGGGGCTTTGCTTCCAGGAAGACTTTTGCTGTCGTGGATTTATCTGCTTTCAGACATGGTTTTTTTTGGACTGCAACAGCTTTAGGCTGCAAATCCTACACACAGTTATGCTGCATAAGCTCCGCTGAAGAAGTCAATGGGATTTCATGTACCGGATTGCCACCTTATTCTTCTCCAAACCAGCGATAGCTTTACGTGCCCGTCTTTCCAGGTCTAGCCTCCAGATGGTTCTGTAAGGGAGAAAGGGGAAAACCAGATCAAGGAAATGCGATATTCTTTTTCCCATAGGAAGCAATGGAAATCCATATATTTCTAATATTATGCATAATGTTAATTTCACTATTGTACATTGGTACAGTTCCCCATAATATAGACAACTTTGTATATACATCTTTTGACTGAGGAACTCCATCGGAAAATTCAGAGAAGTTCAAATTTCAAAGGATAACTCAGGCCCTTTCCACACCATAGGTGCAGAGAGGGCATGAAGAGGGGAAACCTGGAAGTGAGCATTTCTGGGTCTGCCACATTGAGGCCGCACCAGGATGCGATGTCCAAGGCTGCTCTCAGGCCGTCGCAACTCGCTGCCGCCATTTGTTTTGTTTTTAAAACGAAGAACAGCGCAAGAGCGCTTGTGCGCAAAAGTCAGGTTTGTTTGTTTTTTTAAAAAAAAGACCGTGTGCGCGGCCCCCACCTTCTCCCTGCCCTCCTGGGGGTGGTGAAACTATTGCCACCCCCTCCCCTGCTGGGCACGGAGCCCAGTTTGCAGCCGCACTTACACACGGGTAAGCGCAGCTGTGCCCGGGATGGGCGGCCACACCAGCCGCCCATCTCGCTTCCCTCCCAGCAGCAGGGAACAAATCGGGATAATTGCATTCCCTGAACTCCAGGGAAAATGGAGGGCTGGCCCCTGCCTGCTCACTGGATGCCCTGTGCATCATGCAGACTCTCCGCGAGCAGCCAGGGGCAGCCACGGGGAAAATGGCTGGTGTGAAAAGGGCCTAAGTTTGCACATTGGTTCAAAAATATAAATGAATTTCTTTCCCACAGAATCATAGAAGAGTAGAGTTGGAAGGGGCCTCTAAGGCCATTGAGTCCAACCCCCTGCTCAATGCAGGAATCCACCTTAAAGCATTCCTGACAGATGGCTGTCCAGCTGCCTCTTGAAGGCCTCTAATGTGGGAGAACCCACCACCTCCCTGGGTTATTGGTTCCATTGTCATACTGCTCTAACAATCAGGAAGCTTTTCCTGATGTCCAGCCGGAATCTGGCTTCCTGTAACTTGAGCCCATTATTTCTCCATCTCCAATATCTTTTATGTTCTAATCTATACATCTTCTTAGAGTGTAATCCTAAAAGATTGTTGTTGCTTCAATGGAGGGCTCCAAGATCAGAGCCCTCCACCTATCGACTGCCCTATTGGCAAATATAATGGGATGGGATCTGAGCTGGCAGTGACTGACCAAGAGAGAGATCTCGGGGTTGTGGTGGACAGATCAATGACAATGTCCACTCAGTGTGCAAGCCCTGTAAAGAAGGCAAACTCCATGTTAGGCATTATTAGAAGAGGAATGAGAATAAAACTGCCAGAACTATCCTGTTTGTATACAAATCTGTGGTTCGACCACACTTATAAAACCACCTCAGATTTGGGCTGAATTGGCCCGGATTGGATTCAGGCCCAGGTGGTGCACAGCCCTACTGAGTGCTCCCTCCAGTATCTGAGGCAGTCAGCCTATATGCACCAGTTTCTGGGGAACATGGGTGGGAGGGTGCTGTTGTACCATGTCCTGCTTTGTGGGTCCCTGGTGGACAGCTGGTTGGTCACTGTATGAACAGACTGCTGGACTGGATGGACCCTGGGTCTGATCCAGCATTAGGGCTTTTCTGATATTCCAGAGTTGTGCAAGGCAGGCACAATGGCAGAGGCTTTTAAACCCTCACTTTCTTCCTTTGGAAAAGTTTCTGCTAGACTTCTCCTGTGCACCACCAGGAGTGGGCAGGGGCCAGAGAGGCCTTCAGACCTGGTGGATCCTCAGCATCCCCTTTCCCCTCCTGTCTGCTCAATAGTACCTCTGTCTCCTTCTCCATCCTTGGAAGAACTCTGACCTTGGAGAAACTCCGCTTTCCGTGGCAGTGCAGAGGGACTGGGGGGAGATGTACAATTAGGTCTCCTTCTCCATGGCCTTGAGGGAGGAGCTCCGCTGCTTCATATGATGCCCCAGTTGCTGTCTAGGTGGCGTAGGATTGCTCCGCTTCTCTTGTAAAGTGTAAGATACCATTGAGGCAAAGTTTTAAATGGAGTGGAATTATTTCCGTCGCCAGTCCATTGAAAGTCCTCTAAAGAAGATTACACTGTTCACAAATCTGGCTGAGGGACTCAGGTTGCTTGGCCAAGGGTGATTTAGATCAAGGAGCGAAACAGGAGCTGTTCCTATGGTCAGCTGTGTGCGTTTAAATCCAGTAAAAGCTTTAGATTACATGATGCATTACAGTCAAAAGCCTTGGCACAGTCAAACCTGCAGTCTCTTACATTTCTGGCATGCCCCTCGGAATTTGTAGCTAATTAATTCCAAAAGGGGTTTCCTGCAGTTCTCGAAGCCTAATTAAACCAATCTAAGGCCAAAGGCTTTGTAAACTAGGCCCCATGGATTGCAGCATAATTATTATCTGTCTGCCTGTCTGTCCATCCAAGGCGGCCAATCTCCCAGCTATCTGACTTGCAGAGTGTACACTAATTGCAGGCTGTGCCCCACACTGATTTCCAAATGACACTTCAGAAGTCTGCATATATCTGTCCCTTAGAGAAACAAATCTGAAGTGCCTTCTCCCCAGAAATGCTGCTCCCTCTTTTTGGATGTCTGTGGCAGAATAATTGTTGATGATAATTAATTTAAAAATGTCAGAATTGATGAAGAGCCCCTTGCTTGATCTATCTAGTGCAGCCTCCAGTTTCCCACCAGGGTCATTTAGGTGCCTCTGGGAAACCCACAAGTGAGATGTGAAGACAGCAGCGCACAGCCTTGGAACTTGCAGGACCCATCACGTCACCCATCCACCGTGGAAAATGCCAGAGAGGGCATTTTCAGCAACAGCCCCATCACTATGGAACCCCTTCCCTGGAGAGGCCTGCCTGCAGTCTACCTTGTTATCATTTTGGTGTTGAAAAACAAAACACTTTTATTTGCTCAGGTCGTTTAACCCTCAAGGCAGTCCTGCTACTATGTTGTTTTATGAAGTAGTTTTATCTTTTTTAGGTCTTCTTGTCATGATGCCTGTTTTTTGAGTTGCTGCTGTTTTAATTAATCACCACTTTGAACTGGTTGGTTTATTTGCTGCTTCTGATTTGATGGCTTTGGATTTTATTTGTGTTGTCATTGTTCGACAATGGAACCCATGACCTAGGGAGGTAATGGGCTCTCCCACACTAGAGGCTTTCAAGAGGCAGCTGGACAACCATCTGCCAGGCATGCTTTAAGGTGGATTCCTGCATTGAGCAAGGGGTTGGACTCGAGGGCCTTAAAGGCCCCTTCCAATTCTACTATTCTGTGATTCTAGGCTGTCCTGAGAGCTATTTTCTTTAGGGCAATGAATGACTCTGAAACATATTTATGGCTTGATGGGGCAGAATAACTCCAACAGATTTCAGATCCAGAGAAGATGCCCTGTGGGGTTGGGCATACCAAGGAGTATAGCAAGGGCAGGCTGGGAATTGGGCAGCCAAAGAGGAGACTCAGGAGCCGCAAACGTTTCACAAACTCCCTGATTTGCCTTTTGTCATTTCATTTTGCAGGGCGCTATGCGTCGATCCGGAGGGAGAGGCGGGTTATAAATAAACATTATTATTATTATTATTATTATTACAGCTACTTCTTCCTCTCACAGAGTTTTCACAGCTTTGGTGCAATTTAATAAAAACAAAACAAACCACAGGCTTCTTCCTGAGTTGATCCCAGCTAATTAGGGGCTAGAGAGGGAAGGAGATGACATCCTGTCATAGGCAGCCCCCTCAGTGTGGCTAACTGATGATGTGCAGATGCGACAGAGGGCAGTGCTGAACTCACCCTGAATTCTTCACATCCTTTCCCCCAACATATTTACAGTGGATGTCCCTGAGAGAGACTTACCCACATGTATAGATGCTCACGCACAAGGAACTCATTCCGTTGGATGTTCACTGGGGAAGCAGCATGCAGTTCTGGTAATGGCTGGGGGTGGGGGTGGGGGGTAGCCCACTCAGCCCGAAGAACCTCCCCCATATGTTCATAGGATCTGCAGAGGGTGACCACATGTCAGGAAAAAACAGGACATGTCAGGAGTTTTGGTAACAAATCCGGGAAGTGGGGGGGGGGATTATGAAATTTGAAGAAAAATCTGGATTTTCCCCATCCTCCCCCCCCCCACTTCCCGGGAGAATGTATCATACAGACTATAGCAGCAAAGTACAGCAAAAGCTACAAAAGTAGGAGTAAGTGAAGTTAATTTCAGATACATTTGATGTCTCACTTGTTATTTCAGTGATTTTAACATTAACATGTTCTGTAGAACACATTTGTCTTAATTGTGTGCTGTAAAATCAGACATGTGACCAAGGCTATGTTCTGGTGGGCACGCCCCCTTGGTGCTGGACATGCTCCCGGGGGGCGGACATGTTGGTGGGCATGCCCCCTTGGGGGCCGACCATGTTGTCCTCCTTTTTGATTTCCAAAATATGGTCACCCTAGTTTTGTGAACCTCCCGTGATGTCATCAAAGAAAAAAAGCTGAAGGAGTGACATAGCCGATACTTAGGGACTTCCCTTTTGCCTGCAATACTGGCTCAAAAGTAGACCATGGGCTCTTTCTGCTATTAAACGAATCCTGGTGAATCCTTAAAAAAGAAGGATCTGAAGAAATAGCCTGCTGAGCATTAGAAGCAGGGCTGCAGGACCCTGGGCCTCAGGGCCAAAACTAGCCCCCCCAGGGGGCTCATCCAGGCTATCCAGGGGTCCCCAGAAGGTCATGGCCCTTTCACTAGCCCTGCCCCATCCCCTATTGCTGTTCCTTGGGTGGCTTCCTGGCTTTTGCTCAGTTTGTGCCTTGTTCTAAAAGGTTGCAATGCCTCCCCTGAGGCTCAGTTACTGGCAATAAGGGCTTTCAGCCTGAATATGCTGGCACTTCTGGTATTTTGGCCCTGTTCCCTATTGCCTTCAGCTCCAAAAAGGAATCTGGCCCTTGGGTTGAAAGGGGCTGTGCACCCTTCCACCCCCAAATTTAATGCATTTCCCTTCCTGACTTCTCCTTGTCACGCTAGTTGGCTAGTCAGGGCTACAGATTCCCGCACCAGGCTCCCATTACTTTACCTACACAGTTTCAACATTGCACACAAATGCAAGAACTTCTGATGAACCTTCCAGGACTTCCTTTAGGACTTACAGCACAGGGCTTCTCTGTATGTCAGGGGCTCTTCGCCCTCCAGCTCCACCCATTTGGCTCTTCTGATTTGGTTAAGACACATCATCTAAGGCGGAACAAGATGTCACGGTCTTGGGGGGAGTGGCCTAGCTGGAATGGAGTAGAGACGGAACTTTCTTGCTCTCACAAGAAGCAATGAAATATATAT
Organism: Anniella stebbinsi; assembly: GCA_029215795.1. Taxonomy (NCBI): domain Eukaryota; kingdom Metazoa; phylum Chordata; class Lepidosauria; order Squamata; family Anniellidae; genus Anniella; species Anniella stebbinsi. The sequence continues at coordinate 372,626,694 of JARDYH010000001.1, forward strand.
AAAATCCCTAATTTGGAGGTGATGGATTCTTGATTAATGACATGATTTTGGGTCTGGAAATCTTACTGCATCTGCGGAGAGAATAACAGCTGGATAACTGCTTGTACGGCAGAGGGAAAAACGAAACCATTTCGGAGAAGGAACGGGAGCTCGACAGAGTGCCAATGGAAGGTAATTAATGGACTTTAATTAGAACTGCAAGGTTATGATAACTTTAGAGGGAGAGGAGGATTTGATTTATGTGGAAAAGTGGCTTTTAACCTCCAGCTGAAGGAGATAGAAGCTGAAGTGTATTTGTTTACTTGAGCCCAGATGAAAGGGGTGGATTGGTGTGTTAAGCTTTATGAAAAGAAAGCAAAAAGCTCAATCCAGACTCCTTGGCTGGAGCAGAGTAACGAAAAATCATTCCTCCGATCGGAATTGGCAGTGTCTTGTGAGAGTCACTGGAACTGTGCCAGACAAAATGTCGGATAAGCATCAGCAAGCCGACAGGACAGGGAAATCCTCCATCCACTCTGGAAATACTAAATATGGCACAGCTCCTAAAGATGCAAGTGCAGTACCAAAACCGGCCAGAGAGAGACAAGCAGAGTCCTCAGAGGATTTAATCAGCAAAATTCAGAAGATGATAGAGACTGCTTTACTTAAGCAGGAGGAAAGGCTAATGCAAAGGATTAAGGACTCACAGAAGGATTTTATGGTGGACCTTCAAACTGTGGTGGATAATATGGATAGAATGGAGAAGACCACGAAGAAGCTGCAGGAAGATACCAAGAAACATGGGGACCAATTGACGGAGATGGACTTGTGATTAATTGCTTTGGAAGATCGGGACAGGAGAGTTAATATTCGAATTAGATCCTTTGGAGAGAGAGAGGGAGAGACTCCCAAGGATTTAAGAGTCATAATTTTGGATTGGATCAAGGAAATTGAAACTCAAGAAATTTGGGAGATGCCGGACATTGAGAGGATTCACAGAGTGGGTTATAAGAAGAAGGGGCTGCTCCCAAGAGATATAATTGTTAAATTTGCTAATTATTACAAGAAAGAAAAGTTGATGCAAGCAATTAGACGTCAAGCCCAGCTGATGATACAAGCAACATCAATTGAGGTTTATCAAGATTTATGCCCTCAAACGGTGCAGTGGAGGAAGAGTGTTAGACTGTGCACAGTGGCTTTGCGGAAGAGATCGATAACATATAGTTGGGGATATCCAGACTTTTTGAGATTTATGTGGAAAGGGAAGCAACATAGAATAACACTGTGTGAGCAAGGGATGGAGCTTTTGAAAAAGTTGGGCTTAGTGGATCCCACGGTTGCTGGAGAAACAAAGCAGGATGATGGTGCTGGAGGGGGAGACGGTCCTGATCGTCCACAGGAGGAAGGTGCCATGGGCGGAACCCGTCAATGAAGAAATAATATTGTAATAGGGATAAGAAAATATTTTATGAGAGGGGAGGGTCGGATTTCTATTCTGGAATGCTGGGTTGCTTCTCCCCCCCCCCCACCAAAGAGTTCTAAGAATAATTGGGGCCATTGCCCAGGAAAGCCTGGTGAGGAGGGGGGTGAAGATGGGGGGTAAATGTGGGTGGGTGGGTGAGGGAGGGGGGTATGTGTATCACAGAAGGAGACCAGTATAGAGACGTGTGTGAAAGAGAGAGATGGATAATAAATTAAAGGTTGCAACTTTAAATGTTAAAGGGCTAGGCACTGTTATAAAAAGGAAGAGATTAGAAATGTTATTAAAAAAAAGAGAAAGCTGATGTAATTTTTTTGCAGGAAACTCATCAAACAAAGGAGGGTGTAAATGAGCTTCGGATGAGGGAGGTGAACATTTATGAAAAGTCTTTTGGTACTTCTAAAGCAAGAGGTGTAGCAATCATAATTTCAAAAAAATGTGGCATTACTATACAAAGGGTGAAGAAGGATGAAGCGGGAAGGTTTCTGACTATTTCCTGCAGGGTAGGGGAGGAGGAATATGTATTGATTAATGTATATGCTCCAAATGGAAAACAGATGGAATTTCTCGATGAAGTTTTTAATGCAGTGGATGAAGTGGGTAAAAAGAATATTGTGATGGCAGGTGACTTCAATATGGTATTAGACAAAGGGAAAGATAGGGATAATATATTAAGAGTTCTTAAGAGTGGTGGGAGGACGGGATTAAGCAAATTAATGGAGAGAAAAGAATTAATTGATGTTTGGAGAGTATTAAAAGGGGAAGAAAGGAAATACACTTTCTACTCACCAAGGTTTAAGAGTTATTCCAGGACTGATTATATTTTTGTGTCAAAAAAATATGTTGTCTAAACTTATAGATTGTGCTATAGGGGTAATTAAAGTTACAGACCATGCATTAATGACGTTGGATATTAAAATGAAGAAGGACTACAAACAAGTTAAGAGATGGAGAATCAATACAAGGCTATTAAATAATAAAAATATAGTGGAGAATATTAAAAAAGAAATGCAGGAAATATGGGAAATTAACGAAAAGGATTTAAACTCGCAGGGTTTAATATGGGACACTATGGCCCCCTCCACAAGGATGCGCTTTTGCGCCCGGTTCGGCGATTATGCGCATTATCGCGGAGGCGCATTTACTCCTAATCCCTCTGCACGGGAGGCGGCGAGAGGCGGCGAAGCGCATTAATTGATGTCCAAAAAGCGCTTTACAAGAAGTTAATGCGCATAATCGCTTGTTCACACCGCGAAAATGCGCTTTAACGGACGGAGCAAAATAAAAGTCACTATTTAACGCGCATTCAAAAATGCGCATTATCGGGGAGATAACGCGCCTGTACGCCCGTTTTGCGCTCCGCTGGTGTGGAGGTAAAATTTATAATGAGCCTTCAAGGCTCATTAAACGTCTCGTGTGGAGGAGGCCCATGAAGGTTGTAGTAAGAGGGATTTGTATCAGGGAAATGTGTACCCTAAGAAAACAACAAGAAGCACAAAAGAAAAAGATTGAAAAGGAGGTAAGGGATTTAGAGGAGAAGCTAAGAGAGACAAAAGATAAATGCCTATTTGCCCAAATCCAAGCTAAGAAAAAGGAATTAGAGAGAGAAGAGTTAGAACAAGTCCAGAGGGATTTGCTATATTTAAAGAGGGATTTTTTTGAATATAGTAATAAAAATTCGAAGATGCTGGCTAGGTCCACTCAGTCCAAAAAGGCTAAGAGTATGATAGGGACAATTAGAGATAAGACAGGGAAAAATTGTAATTTAATGAAGGATAAATTAAATATATTTCAGGAGTTTTATAGAGAATTATATACATCACATATGGGATCACAGGTTAAAGTAATGGAATATGTAGAGAGGAATTGGAAAATAAGATTGCAGGGGCAAGATAGGGATTATATGGAAGGTTTAGTTACTGAGAAAGAAATAGAAGGAATTATAGCTAAATTAAAAGGAGGGAAATCTCCGGGATTGGATGGTTTGGGGCCGGAATACTATAAAGTTTTTAAAGGAATTTTAATACCAAGATTAAAAAAAATATTTAATAGTATAATAGAAGGGGGAAAGACCCCCCCCCCCCATCGTGGGATCATTCCTTGATCATATTAATCCCAAAACCAGGAAAGGATCTGACTGATCCAGCATCTTATAGACCAATATCCTTAATAAATCAAGATTCAAAAATTTTTACAGCAATAATATCAAAAAGGATGAGTACGTTTATACATAAGTATATTAGAAAGGATCAATGTGGATTTATCCCAGGAAGGCAAATGCCTAATTTAATTGGAAGAGTTTTAAATATAATTAATATTATTAAAAAAAGGAATTTAAAAGCAGGTTTATTAGCATTGGATATATTCAAAGCCTTTGATTGCATGGAATGGCCAGCACTTAAAATAATTTTGAAAACATTTGGGCTTGGAGTGAAATTTATGGGAGTGATGGATCAACTGTATAAAAATAATAAAGCCGAAATAATGGTTAATGATGGGTTAACGCAACAGATTACACTAGCCCGAGGAACAAGACAAGGTTGCCCACTTTCACCGATCTTATTTGCGATAGTGATAGAAATTTTGGCAAATGTTATAAGGGAGGATTCAAGATTGAAGGGGATAGGAGGGAAGGAGAAGATTAAAATAAATATGTTTGCGGATGACACTTTACTGACATTAGAATATCCCCTGAAGGTTGGGGAGCTGATTAAAGAGCATTTAAAAGAATTTGGGGAGATTACTGGTTTACAAGTTAATTGGGGGAAGTCAGAAATGATGTTATTTAATTATAGTAAAGAGGAGATGGAGGATGGTAAAGTAAAGTTAGGTCTTAGGCTTAAAAATGTAGTACGTTATTTAGGAGTTAATATTGCAAAAGACTTAGATAGGTTAGAGGAAATTAATTTTGCAAGTTTGAAAAAACAGGTAGGGGAAAAGTTAGAGGCATATAGAAAATTAAAACATTCTTGGTTTGGTAGAATAGCGGTTATAAAAATGAAGATATTACCCAAGATTAATTTTTTGTTTAGAATGCTACCGATTAAAATATCGGATGTAGAGTTAAAAAGCTGGCAAAATATGATTAATGCTTATTGCAACGGAGATAAGAGAGCCAGGATTAATAAAGGAATATGGTATAAGACACAAAAGAAAGGAGGTTTGGGACTTCCAAATATAAAGAATTATTATAGTGCTAATCAGTTAAGATATGTTATAAATAGTATATTAGGGGAGGAAGATTTAGAATGGTTAGAAACGCAAACAGGGGAACTAGATTTTAAATTGCAAAAAATTTTTTTTAATAATAAAATCCAAAAGAAAGATTTGAAGGGACTGGACAACCCGTTGCTGAAAAACATTCTAGAGATCTGGGAGAAAGTTAAAGGGAACTTAATACCAGGAGACTCTCCACTCACCCCAGTGGTAGTTGTGAGAAATTTCCCAAAGAATTTAAAAGTAGAATTGGAAGGAAGTTGGAAGGGTCAGGAAATTATTAAGCTAAGGATTTGGATGGAAAGAATGACAGATAAGGAGCAAATTAGAGAGTTGGTAAAAGGACAAAAGATTGCTTGGTTTAAATGCTTACAATTGGAAAAATGGACACAGGAATGGAAAAAGATAAATAAGAAGTGTAGAAATAATACAAGATTTGAAGATTTAATTGAATCAAGAGGAAAGAAGGAAGTAATTAAAACTAGAAAAGGTCTGACTAGCGAAATATATAAAATCCTGACAGAGGAGGCTGAATATAGAGATTCGCTTAAAATGATTTGGGAAGATGATTTAAAGGAACAAATTAATGAACATGACTGGGGGAGGATATGGGATGCAAGAATGTTAAAGCTTTTGTTGATTAGAATTAAGGAGAATTATTATAAAATAGTATGGAGATGGTATTTAATGCCGGTAAGATTTCATCAGATAGACAAAAAAGTGTCCAAGAATTGTTGGAGGGGATGTCAGGAGGTTGGAACTTATTTCCATATGTGGTGGAGCTGTAAACATGTACAAAAATTTTGGGAAAGGGTGTTTAAAGAAATAAGTGATATAATTGGCAGTAATTTGGAAGTAAGCCCAAAGCTGGCTCTACTAGCAATATGGAATAAAGGTAATGAGAATATAAATAAGAGAGAATTAACAAACAACCTCCTGGCTCCCGTCAGAATAATGATTGCTAAAAACTGGAAAGGGCAAGGGATATATACCACAGAAGAATGGTATAAAGAAATATGGGATATGGCACTTAATGATAAGCTAACGTGTAAAATGAAAATAAAGAGGGGAATGTCCAGTAAGGATGATTTTGGAGATATATGGAGTCTATTTTTGGAATATGTATTAAGAACGAGGAAGGGGCAAATACCTTCAAAAGAGTCTTTACACTTTTGGAAAGAAGAATAATGTATAATTGAAGATCTCCTGGGGGGAGGGGAGCACGGGGGAATGTGGTATGTATTGTATTTTATGTTGTTTTATGTTTATGTTGTATTATGTTATGTTGAAAATAAATTTAAATTTTTTTAAAAAAAAAGATGTCACAGTCTTCCTTCTTGATAGGAATGACTATTTGTGGCTCTCCCCTTCCCACCATGTAGAGTCAAATGATTTTTCACTATGCTATTCTTGCTTGAGAGTCCTTGGGTTCTAATCCCATGCAATACTGTGCGGTATCAAGTGGTCTGTCCTGGCAAGTGTGCATGCACCACACCCTCAATTTGGAAAGGACGAGAGGCCCTCGAGCCTCATCTGCAGTCTGAAGGAAGCCATTTCTCTCCAGGCCCAATTGAGACATGCGATCCAAAACTGGCAAGAGCTCAAGAGCCCTTTCAACATTATACAAGCCAGGTGATCTGAAGGAATGCTTCCTCCCACATGTGTCTGCCCAGACCCTAAGATCATCTTCAGGGATCCTTCTCCGTGAGCCTCTGAAAAAGGAAGTGAGGCAGGTGGCTACCGGGAGGAGGGCCTTCTCTGCTGTGGCACCTCGGCTGTGGGATGAGCTCCCTAGAGAGGTTCGCCTGGCACCTACGTTATACTTCTTCAGATGCCAGGTGAAGACCTTTTTATTCTCACAGTATTTTAACAGTTTAGAATCATAGTGTTACCTGGATTAATTTACAAACAGACTCGGATAACAGGAGGAGGTACAACTCTATTTTATTAAAAGCAGCGCTGCTGGCCAGCTCTCTCTGTGCTTCACAGCATAAAAGTTCAGGGAGTGGCCTCGATCTCCGTTAGCAACTTCTTTTTATCTTGTCTTACAGAGGTACATGCGCAGTTCATGCAAGCACAGTGGAAAATTACAGCATTCACAGAAGTGAAATAAAGATAAGAAATGGTTTAACTCAAGGGGAGTCTTCTAGCTTCTCCAGCGCAGGAGTTAAAGGTGATAAGGAGGACAGTTGGCCTCCGAGGGCGGACAAAAGCAAACATTCCTCAGGAGTAATGATTGGGGGCAGGGGGCACAGATGCACTCAAGGACTAAGCAAACCTTAGCAAACAAATTTAACCCCTCAGGTCTCAATAGTTTTTTTTTTAACTCTGCTGTTTTCAATCTGTATTTTCAATCTGCATAACTGCGTGGTTTTACTTTTTTTGAAAATAGAGACAATATTAATCCTCTCCAGTCATCCAGCACTTCACCTGTTTTTCATGATTTCATAAAGATAATAGACAGTGGTTCTGAGAGTTCTTCTGCCAGCTCCATTATTACTCTAGGATGCAGTTCATCAAGCCCTGGAGATTGTGTTCTTATACTGTTTTGATGATGGTATTAACTATTGTGAACCACCCAGAGAGCTTCGGCTACTGGGCAGTATATAGAGTGACCAGATAAAATCCAAGTCAGGGCTCATGTAACTTTAACAGTTGTAGAGAAAAGGGAATTTCAGCAAGTGTCATTTATATGCAATTAGTTCCTGGTGAAATTCCCTCTTCATCACAACAGTTAAAGGTGCAGGCACTATACTAGAGTGACCATATACAAAAGAAGGCAGGGCCCCTGCAACTTTAAGTGTTGTGATGAAGAGGGAATTTCACCAGGAACTAATTGCATACAAATGACACTGGCTGAAATGCCCTTTTCTCTACACCTGTTAAAGTTACATGAGCCCTGACCTGGATTTTATCTGGTCACCCTAGCAGTATATAAATATAATAAATCAATTAAATAAATAATGAGAAAAGGAATCCAAGATGGCGGAGAGTTTTTCAAAAAGAAAATTTTAAAGGCACAATTACAAACAATCCCAACTACAAAAAAAGATAACAGATAACAAACCAATGTGGCTCCACAAAAAACTTAGAGATGACCTGAAAACAACAAAAAAGGCATACATATAGGAAGTGGAACGAAGGTCAGGCTACAAAAGAAGAGTACAGACAGGTAGCGCAGAAGTGCCAAAATGGCATCAGGAAGGCTAAAGCTGAGAAGGAGCTGAGGCTAGTGAGGGATGCTAAAAGCAACAAAAAAGCTTTCTTTAGTATGTGATTGGTAAAAGACAGAGGAAAGAAATGGTGGTTCAATTGCTGAATGAGGATGGCAAATTGATAACTGATGACAAAGAAAAGGCCAAAGTGCTCAATTCCTACTTTAACTCCGTCTACTCCCAAAAGTGGGTCTGTGACTCCACTGGCAAGCTGAAGGAGCAGGATTGCAGCTTGAGACAGATAAACAAATGATCAAGGAACACCTAATGTCTTTGAATGAGTTCAAATTTCCAGGGCCCAATGAACTGCATCATAGAGTATGAAAGGAGTTGGCAGAAGAACTCTCAGAACCAAGGTCTATTATCTTTATGAAATCATGGAAGTCGGGTGAAGTGCCGGACGACTGGAGGAGGGCTAATGTTGTCCCTATCTTCGAAAAGGGCAAAAAGGAGGAACCTGGGAACCACAGACCGGTCAGTATGACATCCATCCCTGGGAAATTTTTGGAGCAGATTATAAAGAAGTCAGTCTGTAAGCACCTTGAAAACAATGCAGTGATTACTAGAAGCCAGCATGGATTTGTCAAGAACAAATTCTGCCACACTCATCTGATCTCAGTCTTTTATCGGGTAACCTCCCTTGTGGACTGTGGGAATGCTGTGGACATAGTATATCTTGACTTCAACAAAGCCTTTGACACAGTACCACACGACATTCTGGGTAGCAAGCTAGCTCAAAGTCCATGGGGTAGGCGAAGAACATTAGACGAGCCCTGAAGCTGGATCAGACCAACGTCCTGTTGAGACCAGTGTCCCGTTCTCACAGTGGACAAACAGATGTCACCAATGGGAAGTCACAAGCAGGACATAAATGCAACAAGAGCCCCCGCCCCCTGTTCCCGTTACCCAGCAACTGGGGTTCAGATTCAGCATTAGGGCTCCATTTCACCAACTTTCAGGGTGTGTGGACTGTAACCTGTCACTCCCCGGCTGAGATGAGTAGAGGGACAGAGATTGGATCTGCTGGATCTGCTTGGGTCTGTGACTCCCCCTCACTAGCAAGCCAAACAGGGCTGGTGAGGTAGTAGCCCCTCTGCAGGCTGCACCAGCAGCGTCTGCTGAACACCCTGGAGATTGCTGTGCTTGGGCTTGGGCTTCCTGCTTCCTTGCAATGTCTTCACCCACAGACCCCAAAGTGCCCACCAAGATGCCTCACATCCAAGCCACTCAAGGATTGTCCATGCCGCATGATGCTTAAGTGGGAGAGGTGACTCTCACGGGCTCTTCACCAGCTGGGAATGAATGTTTGCCAGACTTTATCTCTGAAAGTGTAAGCAACCCACAAGCTCTGGGAATTCAGGATACTTCTGAGGAGGAGGGCATTTAATTCTTACTTTAGCTCAGCCTTCTCCCAAAAGTGGGTGTATGACCAGCACCAGCACTTGCAAATATGAAATAAAAGCTGAAGAAGAGGGATTGCAGCTTCAGATTGATAAACAAATAGTCAAGGAACACCTAATTTCTTTGAACGAGTTCAAATCTCCAGAGCCTGATAAACTGCATCCTAGAGTAATAAAGGAGCTGGTAGAAAAACTCTCAGAACCACTCTCTATTATCCTTGTGAAATCATGGAAGATAGGTGAACTGGTGGAGGGCTAATGTTGTCCCTATCTTCGAAAAGGAGGAACCTGGGAACTATAGACCAGTTAGTCTGACATCAATCCTTGGGAAAACTTTGGAGCAGATTATAAAGAGGTCAGTCTATAAGCACCTTGAAAACAATGCAGTGATTTCTAGAAGCCAGCATGGATTTGTCAAGAACAAATCCTGTCAGACTAATCTGATCTCATTCTTTGATCGGGTAACCTCTCTTGTGGATTGTGGGAATGCTGTAGACATAATATATCTTGACTTCAGCAAAGCTTTTGACAAAGTGCCGCATGGCATACTGATTAGCAAACTAAAAGTGGGCTAGATGGAACAACTATTAGGTGGATCCACAGTTGGTTACAGAATCGGACTACTCAAACTGGGGGGAGGTAATGCGTGGGGTACCACAGGGCTCAGTCCTGGGCCCAATGCTCTTCAACATTGTTATTAATGACTTGGACAGGGACGTGCAGGGAATACTTATCAAATTTGCAGACAACACAAAATTAAGTTTGATCGCTAATACCCTGGAAGTCAGAAACAAACTTCAAAGTGACCTTGATAGCCTGGAGCGTTGGACTGAAAACAACAGAATGAAATTTAATAGGGATAAATGCCAAGTTCTACACCTAGGAAAAAGAAACCAAATGCAGAGTTACAAGACGGGGGATATTTGGCTCAGCAATAGTACAAGCGAGAAGGATCTTGGAATTGTTGTAAATCACAAGCTGAATATGAGCCAACAGTGTGATGTGGCTGCAAAAAAAGCAAATGCTATTTTGGGCTGCATTAATAGAAGTTTAGCTTCCAAATCATGCGAGGTACTGGTTCCTCTTTATTCGGCACTGAAGTGTGTTTAGAGGAGGGCAACAAGGATGATCAGGGGTTTGGAAACAAAGCCCTTTGAGGAGAGACTGAAAGAACTGGGCATGTTTAGCGTATAGAAGAGAAGAGTGAGGGGAGACATGATAGCACTCTTCAAATACTTGAAATGTTGTCCCACAGAGGAGGGCCAGGATCTCTTCTCGATCAACCCAGAGTGCAGGATGCGGAATAATGGGCTCAAGTTACAGGAAACCAAATTTTGGCTGGACATCAGGAAAAACGTGCTGACTATAAGAGCAATTCAACAATGAAAACAATGACCTAGGGAGGTGGTGGGCTCTCCCACCCTAGAGGCCTTCAAGAGGCAACAGGACATAGGGTGATCAGATAAAATCCAGGTCAGGGCTCATGTAACTTTAACAGTTATAGAGAAAAGGGAATTTCAGCCAGGGTCATTTGTATGCAATTAGTTCCTGGTGAAATTCCCTCTTCATCACAGCAGTTAAAGGTGCAGGCACTATACTAGAGTGACCATATACAAAAGAAGGCAGGGCCCCTGCAACTTTAACTGTTGTGATGAAGAGGGAATTTCACCAGGAACTAATTGCATACAAATGACACTGGCTGAAATGCCCTTTTCTCTACAACTGTTAAAGTTACATGAGCCCTGACCTGGATTTTATCTGGTCACCCTAACTGGACAGCCATCCATCTGTCAGGTATGCTTTAAGGTGGATTCCTGCATTGAGCAGGGGGTTGAACTTGATGGCCTTAGAGGCTCCTTCCAACTCTACTATATTATGGTTCAATGGTTCTAAGGTGGATTCCTGCATTGTGAAGGAGTTTGGACTCAATGGCCTTATAGGCCTCGTCCAACTCTACTATTCTATGATTCTATTAATTCTTTTTCCAGGGCAGTATTAGGTACAACCAACTTGAGTCTTTGGTCTCCGAACTCTGTTGCAAAATTATCTTAAATCAACTGAAATCCTCTCTTGTACTCATTTATCAATTCCCTTCTGTTGATCTGTGATTCATGTTTGCAGCAGCCAAAACAAGGTAAGCAGGAGTCTGATTGCATAAGCAATGGAAATAAATCAATAGAATTGGAAGGTGAAGGAACTGGGTGGATGATTCTGTAGCCTTTTGAATGCAGACTCTCCTTGGAAACTTTTCATCTCTGCCTCCCCCGCCCCAGACCAGTGTCAATCAGAATCAAGGGGTTATTGCACTTGGGACCTGCATTTAGCATAAGGAATCTCTCCAAACATCTACAGAGGTCCTTCTCCGTGAGCCCCTGCTAAAGGAAGTGAATCAGGTGGCCACCAGGAGGAGGGCCTTCTCTGCTTTGGCACCCCGGCCGTGGAATGAGCTCCCCAGAGAGGTTCGCCTGATGCCTACTTTGCTCTCCTTTCATCGCCAGGTGAGGACCTTTTTATTCTACCAGCATTTTAACAGCTAAATTAACTCTATTTTAACCCTTGCTGTTTTAAATTTGTATTTTAATCTGTATTAATCTCTGCTGCTTGGTTTTATCCTGGTTGTCAGAGGCCAGAGAGCCTCGGCTATGAGGCGGTATATAAGTGTGAATAATAATAATAATAATAATAATAATAATAATAACAATATTGTATGTTATTTTGTGTTTTTAGATTGTGGTTTGTTTTATATTTCTTAAAATGATTTCACGGTTTTAATTTTTGTGAACTGCCCAGAGAGCTTCGGCTATGGGGCAGTATAAAAATGCAATAAATAAATAAATAAATAAAATAAAATAGTTAAACTATAGAATTCACTACCACAAGATGGTTTTCACTACCAATTTAGATGGCTTTAAAAGGGGGTTGGATACATTCCTGGAGGAGAAGGCTATCAATAGCTACTAGTCCTGATGGTTATGTGCGACCTCCGGTATCAGAGGCAGTAAGCCTGTGTGCACCAGTTTCTGGGGAACATGGGTGGGAGGGTGCTGTTGCCACATGTCCTGCTTGCTGGTTGACAGCTGGCCACTGTGTGGGTCCCTAGTTAACCCCTGTGTGGACAGAGTGCTGGACTAGATGGACCCTTGGTCTGATCCAGCATCAGGTCTCTTCTTAGGTTCTTATCAGCTCATTCTGTCAACTCTGGGAATGGCGGGTTCCCATGACAGGGGAATACAGACATCCTGCCTCACTCTCAGCTGTCACATTTCCAAACCTTACATCCATAAGCGAAGGGGTTACAGGGTTTGCTTTCCTGTCAAGCCACTGAAGTCAGAGGTGCTGCTAACCAGGGCTGACCAAAGAGCAAGTGGTGATTTGGCAGAGGAGGAGCATCTTTGCCCTCCTCCTCTTGTTCAACATTATTTATTAGTTTGTTTGTTTATTGATTGAATTTATTAATCACCCCATCAATCAATTCCTCTATGCATTTCACAATTCAGTTTCTGTAAATGCTTTATTTTTAAATATCATTTCTAGCTTGTGCCCTTTGTTGCCAGGTATTTTTTTTGTTCCCTCGTTCAGTCATTGATGGAATCAGATTTTGTATGAGACTTTTGTTCTACTTGCACAAGTGGGCATTAGCAAAGTATGTTAGTGCACACTTGCAATGAAGCACATTACTGCTAATGCACAACTTGTGCTAGTGTGCATTAGAGCAAGTATTCAGAATCCAGAGGACTTGGAAAAACCCGGTCCATTGCAGAATCCACAGGTCAGATTCATAAGACCCTGAACTCCCCCAAATCCATGGTGGATCCCTTTCACAGCCTTTGCTTCGGCCCCTGAGTGTATCATCAAGTAGAGAGTCTGCGAAGGCCGGGCAGCCCTTGCTGGCATCTGGGTTGCCTGCCCTTGAAGGTGGCTCTGCCGTGCAATTGCAAGTAGGTGTCTGCCAACCATTCTCCTTGCAGGGATGGACCAAGACCCCAAACTACAAAGATACCAAAAGAGAAATAATGCAAAGAAGAAGGGCTGCTGTTGTGCTGAAATAAACCCGTTGAGATGTGTTTGTTTTCAACATCCCTGTCATTACCTTAAGATAATAAACACCATTGCTTAATGGCATAATTATGACTGAACACCAGAAATAGAATATCACAGTGTGAAAATCTTCTGCAACAGAAGGCAAACACAAATGCAGCAGAAATGTAAATGTGGCTCCCTCTTTCTGTCCCTTCCTCTATCATTACAGTAATGGTCTTGCACTCACCCTGACTGGGGCTAAATAATAGATTACTATAGGGGTGTACACACCAAAAAATATTGTCGTTTCTCGTTATCGTCATTTTGGACTAAAACAATTATCGTCTTCATTCATATTGTAGATGAACCGTATTGTCTTCACGATAATTATTGTGAAAAAACGATATTTTTGCAGCCCTATTTTTAAAGAAAAAATGCCTATAATGTTTGTATTTTAAAAGTTAGAGGCTTGAAACTTGGTCACAGTGCATATGGGGTATGCCTAAGTGTGTATGAAATTTGAGATCAATTCCTCCAACCCTTGGTTTTATATGAATTTTTTAAAGATCGTTTCCGCTCTGACAGGTCTGAATGAACGCACGTGGCGAGCTGTCATTCTGATCTGTCAGAACTGAAACGATTATTAATAAATTCATATAAAATCGAGGGTTGGAGGGATTGATCTCAAATTTCATACACATACTTAGGCATACCCCATAAGCACTGTGACCAAGTTTCAAGCCTCTAACTTTTAAAATACAGAATTTATAGGTATATTTATATGGCAGTCCAATAAAACCATAAAATCACCCGAAAATTATCATCTCCGATGATTATCATAGGTTTTTCTATCGTATTGTTATCATTAAACACATGTACGATAACGGCCTTATCGTATCATTATCGTACATTTTAACGATACGCTACACATCCCTAGATTACTGCTTTGTAACAATGCACAGTCTAAAATCTATCCATACCACAGTAGGAGAGTGTGAATGAGCGGAGAGGAACTGAGGGTGAAGAGAGGTAATGGTGAGTTTTGAGAGATGTGTTTTCTGCAAGGGACAGACATTTCTTTTCTCCTCCAGCCAATAGGTTTTGCAGGTTTTGGAAACAATGCAAAATCCTGCAAAACCTTTTTACCAAAGGCAAAAGGTGGATGAATTCACACCCCACTGGTGTCTCTGTCTTTTGGACTTCCCTCCACACTAGGGAATGGATGAATCTGTCCATTTTCACCTCTTGAGAATTCATAATAATTTGCATAACAATGTAAAGTGATGCATGTTGGGGCAAAAATAAATAAATCTGAACTTCACATATACACTGATGAGCTAGCCGTGACTGAACAAGAAAGACATCTTGGGGTTGTGGTGGACTGCAAACTGAAAATGTTGCCCCAGTGTACGGCTCCTGTGAAAAAGGCAAACTCTGTGTTTGGGTCATTAAGGAATGAGGTGAAAACAAAATTGCCAAGGTTCATCCTCCCTTTACACTAATCCATTGGGTGACCACACTTAGAATACTGCATATATTTCTAAAAAGGATATTACAACAACACATTTTATTTGTATATAGCACAAAGGCCATTACAACCATAAAATCAATCCCATTCTTACAACTGGCCCATACTAAATACCGCCTAATATGAGAGCTCAAGTTTACCTAATACAAATGATCCCCCCTGCAGCCCACTCCAGCTTCCTCTAGGAGGGATGGGCGATTTATTTTTTGCTGCCACTGCAAAAGTTGCTACTTTCATTGTAATAGGTTTGGAGTGTCCTGCTAACAAATCATAGATGGTATCGACCGCTGGCCAACCTGCTCTTACTTTCAAAAGGTCCCCCAAAAAGCGCCCCCCCCTAACCTCCTTATACAGGGGACAATATAGTAAAAAATGCACCACGTCTTCCACCTCCCCCACTCCACAAATACAAATCCTCTGGGAGTAGGGCAATCTTTTATATTTCCCCTCTAAATAGGCCGATGGCATTGTTTGGAAGCAAAGGGCCGTAAAAGCCCTTCTGAGCACTGGAAACGACAAATCTTGTAAATATTGTGGCAAATACTGTTCTCTCTTAATAAGACTGTACCAAATGGAGAATGCTTGATGCTGACTTGTTAACGCATCTTCTTGAAAATCGGACTCAAAAATCCTGTTTCTTATAAACTCTTTATCTGTTTGATTTTGGGCTTCTCCCAGGCACAAACTTGAGAGTGACCACCAATGATGTGCCCAACCTCCTAAAAAGGATATTGTAGAGTTAGAAAAAATGCAGAAGAAGGCAACTAAAATGATCAAAGGGGTTAGAAAAATACCCCTATGAGGAGAAGTTACAACATCTGGGATTGTTTAGCTTAGAGAAAAGGTGAGTAAGGGGAGACATGATAGAGGTGTACATAGGATGACCAGATAAAATCCAGGTCAAGGCTCATGTAACTTTAACAATTGTAGAGAGAAGGGAATTTCAGCCAGTGTCATTTGTATGCAATTAGTTCCTGGTGAAATTCCCTCTTCATCGCAACTGTTAAAGTTGCAGGGGCCCTGACCTGGATTTTATCTGGTCAGCCTAGGCATGGTGCAGAGAATGTGGATAGGGAGACATTCTTCTCCCCTCCCATAATACTAGAATCCCAAAGGGTCATTATCCCATGAAGTTGATTGGTAAGAGATTCAGGGCAGATAAAAGAAAGGACTTCTTCACCCAGTGCATATTTAACCTATGGAATTTGCCATCACAAGGTGCAAGGGATGGTTCTCAATATGGATGGCTTAAAAGGGGATTAGACAAATACCTGGGGGAAAAGGCTATCGATGGCTACCAGTCATGATGGCTACATGCTACTAACAGTATCAGAGGCACTAAACCTATGCACATCAGTTGCTGGAGAACATGGGCAGTGCTTGTGGCATTCCCATGGGCAGTTGATTGACCACTTTATGGACAGAATGCTGGACTGGATGGACCTTTTCTATGCCTTAGCATGGCTCTTCTGATGTTATGAAACACAATTGTGTCCATCCCTCCTAACATGCTCCCTTTTGCAGGCCTTCTTGCCTAATATGCACATTTTTGCTAGAAGTTTTCCTAATAAAATGCATTCTTCCCCATTATATGAACTTTTGCATGCATTTGGACTGGACAGAGCTCCAATGCAAATTTTGAAGAGCAACTGAGTCTTGGTTTGCATAATGGTTTGAAAGTGCGAAATGAGGCAACTTCCCACTAAGCCAATGAAACCCAAGCAATCATTTGTACCCAGGCAGTGAGAAGGAGAAATGATGTTAGGAAATGTCAAGTTATGGGGGAGAAATGGAAATCCAAGTGTGATCATTCAGTGGACCTGATGGTCACTTCACCCATCATTTCCTGCCTCTCCCCTACCATACGCACACACAGCCCAAATGTCAGCCAAGCAGTTGCCTGCTCTCGTCCATCCTGTTTCATCTTGTATTCCCGAGTGTCCTGTGGTACTCTAGAGATAAAGAAAAGAATAAGACGAGTTTGTGGCGGTGAAAAATTCCTGGAGTAGGACCATGTTCTAATACCTATTCTGTTCTTTGTGCTTAAAAACAGTTTGTGTAAAAATTGTTTTGATTTTGCAGAATAACATTGGCTCAGAAAATAGGGTTTTAATATTCAAAGTACTTCAGAGGTGAAATAGCTGAAAGCAATTCTGATAGCTCTGCCAACAAATTGTAGTTAAAAATCTCAAGTTTGTTTATGTCACCTGCATTTATGTAGCTCCTTGATAGCGTACGGAGAATACCATAATGGCTGCCAATGGCGTGGCAAATGCAATTTTGCGTGGGAGCAGCTCTTGGATGGTGTGTGTATATGTGTGTGTGTGTGTGTGTGTGTGTGTAAATTGCCTGCTTTCGTCTTGAATTTATTATTATTTCAAGAATAAAAAGTCGTCTGTTTGGCATATTTTGTTTTAGGACTTGAGTACTTGATAATAAGTTCTGTTCATGTGGTGAACTAGAACTAGCAATGTGTCAAATGTTTCGATCTATTTATTTTTGATCATTAATGGGGGTGAGGAGGGGGCGGAATGGAAAGAAATTGCACCTGGAAATTGTGGGAAAGAGTGAGAATTTCGGAGAATTTCCTCAGGGTGCAGGCCTTCAGTGCTCACCTTACTGTAAGGAGGTGGCTCTGTGTGTGTGCACCCTTTTTTATGAGTTTTGTCCTATTCTGTCCTTGTAGCCTCTCCGGCTGCTTGTGCTTTCTGAATAGCTCCCCGGAGGATTTAAACCAGGGCCAGATCTACACCAAGCAGGATATAGCGGTAAGAAAGCAGTATGAGAGCGGTATATAAAAGGCAGGAGCCACACCAAGCAGGATATAGTGGTATGTGGCCTGTGTCAATGGGCCCCATTGAAGTGTCAGTGCACTTCAATACTGCTATAAAGCAGTCATGCGGCTCCTGCCTTTTATATGCCGCTTTCATATCACTGCATCCTGCTTGGTGTAGATCGGGCCCGGGACTTCCTCCCTTGGTGCTTTCTAGTGCTGCTGCTTGCTGAATGACTGAGCCGTTGTTGATGATGAGGAGGAGGATGTCAGGGCATTGGTATGGAAAGAAGAATACTGAAAGTGAACAATTGGCTACTCGGATGGTATGTGGTCAGGACAAAAGAAATGCCCTTTCGACCCCACAGCATGTAATAAACTTATGGAATTCACTGGGGAAGAGGTTGTGGTTTTGTTTTTTAAAATGACTTGACAAATTCTACCAGTGTCTATTAGCCCCGATGCACAAAGGCAAAATACCTGATGGGGAAAAAAGGTTTTGAAGCATGGGTTACCTGTTTAATAAATAAATAATAAACGATGGATTTCAGATGCTGGGAACCAAGAATCAGGGCTAGGCTCTTCCCCCCTGCCCTGCTTGGGGGTTTCCTACCAACACCTGTCTATTTGGGGTTGGAAGTAGGATACGGGCCTAGATGGTGCCTCGGTCTAGTTCGTCCAGGCCATTCTTAATTTTCTTCTGAATGAAAGCAGGCATGTCTTTGAAGATGTGCAGAGTGCAAATGTCTTATTTATTTATTGTCTTTACATACTCACCCCATAGCACAGGTCCTCTGGGGCAGCTCCTAAAACAAATGCAACATTAAAATACATAATGAAAACTATGAAGACTGCAACTCACCACCACCGGACCCCTTCAATGGGTCCTCTCTTGTCCAGAATCTTCGACGCAGATTAAGAAAATTTGGATGTTCAGAATTGGCAAGACCAGCTTGTAAATATAAACAGACCCGAGTAGAAGGCAGGGGCTGCAGGAACTTGAAATATTTACTGGAAGCTCTATTCCTTTCAAGGAGTTAAAAAAAAATTCTTTCATGTGAGCTACTGTGCAATTTATTTTTGAGCCTGAATTTAGCATCAAAGGCTTTTTCTAAAACTTTAATTTATGGATCTGTGGGGGGAAAAACCCCTCGCACTGAACTTATCAGGCTCTAATTTCAACCGCTTTGCTGCTCTGGTTGTATCTTACATCACAGACTTCAAACATAATCAGGTTCACTTTCCCCCCTTTGGGTCCTAGGTAAAAAAAAAAAGAAGAGAGAAGAAACATTTAATTGCTCAGCCAGGAAGGGATGCTCAGAGAGACCTTAACAAACATGCTGTAGGCTGAGGCTGGCAACTGTGCTTCCTTCTGGGCTGCAATGGAACGCGTTGGACTCACTCAGCATTGAGGTGGTGCTGCACGCCTCCTCGCCTGGACTGCTGGTGGGGGTTCATGGGACTAGAGGCTCCTCTGACACAAAAAAGGGAAAATAAATTCCCTGCACGTAGAAAACTGGCAGGTCAGGGGTAGACTAGAGCCATTCTCCCTGACCTGCTAGTTCACAGTGTGCAGGGAATTTTTTGCATGGAGGAGCATTCAGTCTTGTGAGCTCCTCCACCCCCGCCTCCAACAGCACCTTCTGCCTGAAGTGTGGTGCAAGTGTAACTCCCCCCGCGCCCCAGCCTTACGTGTGCCTAGACAGGAGTGAAAATCCAGTTTCAGTCCAGTATTAATAAGAATTTACTCAAATTCACATTTCCCCCCATATTCAGGACAGAAAGAACTTGAGGGGGGGGGGGGGGATGAATGTGTCAGTGGCAGAATTTGAAACTGGGGCTTTGAGTGCTGAGCTCTTCAAAGCCTGCATTGGAATCCCTTTGGATCAGGACTACATAGGGATGCATGAGGATTTTGTTTCTGTTCGTGAGCAGGATTGCTTCTTGTGCTTCTTCGAAATGTTCACAAATTAATAATACAACCACATGAGTTACATGAACTGGACAGACCAACCAGACATGAACCAGACCGCACTGCCGTGGGCACGAGCCCCCGGAGGAAGCTATCCCTGTAGAAAGAGTTCACAAAGGCATTCTGATGACTCACCAAGTAGATAAAGAGTGTGCATTCTTTGGTAAATCGGCCTTGTTGAATATCCCTTCATGTCTGTCACAGGGTTTTCTTTAAAGACTCTGTACGTTGCTGCATCTTTCTCTTTCCCTTAGACTGCTTAATAACTGCTCACACTTTCAGGGAATGCAGTGTTCCTATTAGTAAGAAAATTGCACATAAAGATGGAAGAATTTTCCCCAGGGTGAAAATAGTGATAACGTTTCTTTTCCCCTGCGAGCCTCTATTGGATCGTGCCAATCTATGCTCCTTGCAGATCAATAGGCTGGTCCCTTAATCCCTTATGTTTAATTTTAAGTGGTGCTTAATAAAGTGTTTCAAGAGATCTTCTAGCTATGGCATGTTGTTTTACTGGGTCTCTAAAAGATTCACAATACTGTGGCTTTGCTAGCATTTTCTCTTGTGCACAGAAAGGAATTTGCTGTTGCATTTTTAGATGGCATATAATTAAATAAAATGAAAATAAGGAGAGCCAAGCGTTTTGAAAAAAACATGTACTTTTTCATTTTAGTATTTATTGTATGCCACTTTCCCATATTTTAACTGAAACATAACAAATACTTTTTTTTTCTAAATAAATGCTCAGAGAAATCCACAGGAAAAAATAAGTTTGAGCTGGAGAAATGAACACTCATACTTCCATTTCTGGTTGCCCAGCTCATACTCAAATCTCCAGTCCATCACTTAAATGATCACCTTACACCCATCCTCAAACCAGTCTGGGTTATGGGATGGTGACCGGATAAAATAATGCCTAATATAATATCTGTGTGGTTAGTACAGATAAAGCCCTTTGGCCTGTTTAATGGTGGCCCAGGAGATGGCTTTAAAGATGGATGTTGAGAAACTGGACTTTGAGTAGCTGCTCTGTTAGATGAGGCTCCAGATCTCCACTCTCCAGGAACCCAAGAGGAACTCTACTCCTCTGAGGGCACACTCTTATGCACGTTCAGACAGAAGACAGTCCTACAACTCCCAGTATGCTGGGAGTTGGGCTGTGTTTCTCTCTGAACGTGCATAGGATTGTGCCCTGAGTGGCTATTAGTTTGTGATCACATGGAAATTTTCAAGAGCAAATGATGTACCCAGGGATTATGTTTCCTTGCTGTTTCTTACCTGGCTGAAAGGTGGACAAAGGGAGGCCCTCATAGAGGCTCCCCACAGCTGTCATTCAGAGCAACATGCCCTGCCAACCTGTGCTGTGAAACCAACTGAGCGCTGGCTTCGGATGAGAGACGTTTGGCTTTGTAGCACCACTTAGCCATGAAGCTCCCCGGGTGAGTCTGGGCCAGACGTCGGAAGAGCTGCGCTGGATCCTCCTTCCCACGGTCAGATGCGTCTGCAAGACCCACAGCCACGAGGGCAGCTGCTTTCTCTCCTGGTACTGCTGTCTCTGGATATGGAGGTCTTTTTGCACTCACAGCTGTTGATAAGAGGCCTCTCCTCCTCATAGATTTTTCTCTTCAGCCAGACCTGCCTTGCAGATTTGTTCTAAGGGTGAACACTGGCTAGGAACACTGGAGGAAGGGAGTCTCTTCTACACTGCACTTAACTGATGTATGCACCACTATTTTTCCCTTTCCTTCCTTCAGACCATTTATTTATTTTATTTTATTTTATTTTATTACATTTGTATACCGCCCCATAGCTGAAGCTCTCTGGGCAGCTAACATAAGACCATGATTATTAGTAATGATGGAAAGTCCATGTTCTGACATAGCTTATTAGACTCTAGGGTGACCATATTTGAAAAAACCAAAAAAGAGGACATCTAGCGGCAGGGGGGAATGATGTGCTTTTCGGAGGTCCCAGAAAGTGCTATTTCCTTTCCTCTGCTCCAATCGGGGCCTTAAAGGGAAAAGTGTATCATTCCGCCCCCTCCCCCACTGCTCCAATTGGGATCTTTTCTTTAATATCCAGCAATGACATGCTGGGAGGAGGGGGGGGGGGAAATGAAGGCCTTAAAGAGGAATGCATGAAATTCCAGAGCATTATAGAAAATTACAGAAAATCCCCCCTGACACCTAGGATAGAACAAAAACCAGGACAAACCCAGGGAAATCCTGGCAGTTGGTCACCCTATAAATAACACTGTGCAGAAGAGCTGATGATGAAGCAGCCTGAGAATGGAAACACGGGCATGATGGCCTGTGCAAATCATAGCCAGAGATTTCACCTGCCCTGAGAGCGGGGTGACCATATGGGAAGGAGGACAGGGCTCCTGTATCTTTAACAGTTGTATAGAAAAGGTAATTTTGGCAGGTGTAATTTGTAGGCATGCAGCACCTGGTGAAATTCCCTCTTCATCACAACAGTTAAAGCTGCAGAAGCCCTGCCTAGCAGGACCAGATACAAAAGATGGCAGGGCTCCTGCAGCTTTAACTGTTGTGATGAAGAGGGAATTTCAGCAGGTGCTGCATGCCTACAAATGACACCTGCCGAAATTACCTTTTCTATACAACTGTTAAAGATACAGGAGACCTGTCCTCCTTTCCATATGGTCACCCTACCTGATAGAAGCCCTTCTCAGCAATTTCCAGAGCTAAAGACAAGAACGGTGAAATCTCACTCACCCCGCCCCCACTAAGGAGAAATGGCTTGAAACCAAAGTGTCTGAGACAGATCCGTCCTGTTCTCTGCTAAAAGATGATAACGAGTAGGGGTGTGCACGGACCCCCCGGATCGGATCGGGACCCGGATCGGGACCTCCAATTTTGTCCCGGACCGGTTCGGACAAAATCGGAGGCCCCCCGGACCGGATCGAGTCCGATCCCGACCCAAAAATCGTACATTTTTGGATCGGCCGCCATTTTTTCCCCATAGACTTGCATTGCAATGCAAGTCTATGAGGAAAAAATGGCGGCGGGTGGGTAAGGGGGGGCCTAACTCCCTCCCCCCCCCGGGGCCGTCCGCTGTGGACGGCCCCGGCAGGTAAGCCCCCTCCCCCGTGCTCCCTACCCCCCCTGGGGCCGCCCGCTTCCATCCGCTGGCGCCCGCGGGCGCCAGCGGATAGAAGCGGACAGCTCCGGGGGGGGGGGTAAGCCCCCTTCCCCGCCACTGCTTACCTTCTCGGCCCGTCCGCTCCCGTCCGGCGCCGGCGGCTACTACCAGCGGGCTCCGCGGCCTACTCTCGAGTAGCGCGCCGGGTGATGACATCACCCGGCGCGCCACCCTGGAGCAGGCCGCGGAGCCTGCTGGTAGTAGTAGGCGCCGGCGCCGGACGGGAGCCGCCGGGCCGGGCAGGTAAGGGCCCCCCTCCCCCCTCCCCCCTCCGCGCGCCCCCTCCTCCCCTCCACGCACCCCCTCCTTACCTTCCCTGCCCGGCGGCTCCCGGCCGGCGCCGGCGCCGGCGCCTACTACTTCCAGCAGGCTCCGCGGCCTGCTCTAGAGTAGCGCGCCGGGTGATGACATCACCTGGCGCGCCACCCTAGAGCAGGCCGCGGAGCCTGCTGGGAGTAGTAGGCGCCGGCGCCAGACGGGAGCCGCCGGGCCGGGCAGGTAAGGGCCCCCCTCCCCCCTCCCCCCTCCACGCACCCCCTCCTTACCTTCCCTGCCCGGCGGCTCCCGGCCGGCGCCGGCGCCGGCGCCTACTACTTCCAGCAGGCTCCGCGGCCTGCTCTAGAGTAGCGCGCCGGGTGATGACATCACCCGGCGCGCCACCCTAGAGCAGGCCGCGGAGCCTGCTGGGAGTAGTAGGCGCCGGCGCCGGACGGGAGCCGCCGGGCCGGGCAGGTAAGGGCCCCCCTCCCCCCTCCCCCCTCCGCACGCCCCCTCCTCCCCTCCACGCACCCCCTCCTTACCTTCCCTGCCCAGCGGCTCCCGGCCGGCGCCGGCGCCGGCGCCTACTACTTCCAGCAGGCTCCGCGGCCTGCTCTAGAGTAGCGCGCCGGGTGATGACATCACCCGGCGCGCCACCCTAGAGCAGGCCGCGGAGCCTGCTGGGAGTAGTAGGCGCCGGCGCCGGACGGGAGCCGCCGGACTGGGAAGGTAAGGGCCCCCCTCCCCCCTCCGCGCGCCCCCTCCTCCCCTCCACGCACCCCCTCCTTACCTTCCCGACCCGGCGGCTCCCGGCCGGCGCCGGCGCCTACTACTACCAGCAGGCTCCGCGGCCTGCTCTAGAGTAGTGCGCCGGGTGATGACATCACCCGGCGCGCCACCCTAGAGTAGGCCGCGGAGCCTGCTAGTAGTAGTAGGCGCCGGCGCCGGACGGGAGCCACCGGGCCGAGAAGGTAAGCGCCCCCCTCCTCCCCCCCCCGCTGTCCACTTTCATCGGCGGGCGCCCGCTGGCGCCCGCCAATGGAAGCGGCGGTGGGCGCCAGTGGGCGCCCGCCGATCCGCCGATCCGCCGATCCGCCGAACCGGTTCGGAGCTTTTTCGGACCGGTTCGGATTGGATCGGCCGATCCAGCTGCGGGATCGGAAATCGGATAATTTATCCGATTTCCCACTGGACCGGACTCGGATCGTGGATCGGGTCCGATCCAGTGCACATCCCTAATAACGAGTCCTGTGTGCAGAACAGGCCTCATCCGCCTTAGACGCATGAGTTACACCATTCAACTATATGGTTGCCCTTTATGTCCAAGATGTTTCCCATTCTATTGGGGGTGGGGGTGAGGGAAGGGGAGATATATTGTTTTAAAAAGAGGAGAAAAGATGATTCCTATTTGCATACGATTTGCAGAATCCATTTTAATTGTATGGATGCAAATTTAGACACAATTATTATAATTGAAATAGAAATGGAGTCCATTTCATCATAGTGTGGAAGACTGTGGCCTGCCTTGCTCAGCCTGCTGTTGATGGAGGGCTATCCTCGGTTAAAAAAGGACACATGGCCACCCCCTAGCAGTCACTCTGAAACCAATTTAGGATTGTAAGTTTCGAAACTGTTGCTCATGTTTGCTCTTGTAAGTCTGCTCTTGTAAGCGTTATGGCAATCCAACGTAAGTGGTTCCTGCTTGACAGTAACGATTCAACTACCTCCTCTTAAATAATATGAGATGTATTTTGATTGAATTAATACACACACATGCCTCAGCATCTCTCAGCTAAACTAGGCTCACCTCTCCACATGAAAGAAAGCTTCTTTTCTGCCATATAGGTTTTGTGGATCGGACCGTAAAGTCTGCGAAGAGCCCAAATTGTTTTTATGAGTACCTGTCGTCAAGTGCCTTGTACCTGGAGTTGACAATAGGCATCTAGGCCAACTTGGGAGTCTGAAGGAACTTCACAATAGGCAAAGATTTCTGGAATAATATCCCTTTCAGGACTGGTTACAGTATCTCTCTGGCCCTGGCTCTTATCCATTATGTTGTAAGTGTAATTGCTTCTTTGTAGAAAGGCATTAAATTAAATTCACAAAATGTCATGGTCTTTTGTGCCGCTATGCACCATTCAGCAGGGGGTTCACAGGACTTTTATTTCTCAGCGCCTTAAAAATGCCTCCAAACTAGGCTCGCTCTTGCTTGCCTCAATGACGCCTCTTAGGAGATGTAGAAACGACAATGGCTCCCCTTGGAGAAAGTTTTTGGTGGGAGGCTCATGTTGTCCCCATGTGGCCAGATTTTCAAACGCCCCGCAAAATACTCTGTGATCAAGAATTCCCCCCCCCCCCGGTTGAATAACCCTTGACCGTGTTGTGTGTTGGCTAAGAGCACAAACTGCTAAGCAGGAAGCCCTCGCGTAACCTGCAAATGCTCCATCAAAGTGAGTGCAACCTGCTGGGTTTCGATGGGGACTGCAAAGACGATGTGGTCTAAGCACTGGGAAGCCTCCATGGGCCCTTGCGGGAGAGAAGCTCTCTTTCAACAATGAGCTTTTCCCCATGGTTGCATTTCTTCTGGCATTTTTTATTTCCTCTTGGCATTGTGGTACTGGTGGTGGCGGGAGTTGGGTGTTCACTCAACATCCAAGGTCCTCCTCTGGCCTGGGTGCCTGCTCCAAGGGAAGCTTGGAGGACGGTAACAAGGGAGAGTGCCTTTTCTGTGGTGGCCACCCAATTATGGAACGATCTCCCTGATGAGGCCCGCCTGGTGCCAACATTGTCATCCTTTCGGCACCAGGTCAAGGCTGGTTTTTTTCTCCCAGGCATTTAACAACTTTTTGGCCTGGCTGAGAATTTAACATTGTTTTAAATGTTAGCTGATTTTTATGTTTTTAAATTTTGTATATTGATTTTTAATATTTAGTCTTTTATTCTTTGTAAAATGTGACACTTCTCTGACCCACTTGCTGCTGCTGCCCCTGTCTCGCCTTTACTATTAGGCCCCACAGCTCTACAGCAACCTGGCCTCAGACAAGCCTCTTTATTTCCTGCTGCCACCAGCACCTTCGTCAGGTACACCTTAAAGACCACACCAGGGGATGTAATTCAACAAGATTTATTAACATAAGTGTATTGCATGAACAAGCTTATTGGTTTCCTCAGTAGAATTGCATCATGGTTTCAAGTACAAAGCTTAATGGTTTCTGTCAAAGTTCTTATACGTTTGAAACTGTTACTTCTGTAACTAACTGTTCTTACAGCTAAACTTCTCTCTCACAATATTAAATCAAACACTTCACATTTCCTCAATTACTCCTTTTCTCTCTCCCAATTCTCCCAATTCTCCCAATTCTCCCAATTCTCCCAATTCTCCCAATTCTCCCAATTCTCCCAATTCTCCCAATTCTCCCAATTCTCCCAATTCTCCCTCTCAACAACCCTCCCAAGCAACCCCATCAGCTCTCTCTCTCTTTGTCTGACACATATATACTCTACTCGCTCTCCAGTTCCTCCCACTCGTACACAACTCACCAATCCAGGCACTCTGAACAACTAGCCAATCAGCACTCACTTACCATTCAGGCACACAGCCAGCCAATCATCCTATACTTACCCAGACCTATAACTACAAACAGTGAGTACGTTTCGACCTAGCCATTTACTTTACTTGTTATAATCCTTACTCCTTTTAAAGATCTATAACCAAACGCATATCATAACAATAAACTTTACAACATATATTTACATCTTCCAACAGTAGAACATCACATAAACCGCCCAGAGAGCTTTGGCTATGGGGTGGTATATAAATGTAAATAAATAAATAAATAAATAATACAAGAAGAGGATCCTTGTTTGTAGTCATAGTATTACACACAGGCACACAGGGATGTTTGGATTGTATTTAATCTGCGTGAATTCTGTTATATGGTGGAGCTTTTAGGTCCATCCTTCACGAACCCATGAATTCATTCCCCCCCCACTCAGAAAATTACATAAATAAATTTGGAGCAAGCCACGGAAGTACAGAATTTATGTAACAATTTACAGGATTTATATATTTACATACTGCTTTTAAAAAGCCTTAAAAGTTGCGTATTCATTATCGTAATATTTGTGAACCGTGTCACGTTCTTCGTCTGACTTGCAGTTTCATCTATGAATTTATTACATAAATTTCATGGAACATCCACGGGATCCGCCTGACGTGCAGATCCCCAGTCTGGCATGAAATCTACAGACTGTAATACAAGAAATCTGGACTCCTTTCAGTTCCTTTCAAATTTCTCCAACATCCCTATGGACACCCACACCCACACACCCACTGTCTTTCAAAGCCATGGTCTTCTCAAGGCAGCTTACAAAAATTCAGAATCAAACAAATGACAAAAAGTCCTTAAAATTTAAACAATTTAAAAAAGAGGCAGCTAAATAAACCAATTCCTTCTTCATCACAACAGTTAAAGCTGCAGGAGCCCTGCCCTCTTTTGTATCTGGTCACTCTGGTATAGCTCCTGCAGCTTTAACTGTTGTGATGAAGAGGGAATTTCACCGGGTGCTGCATGTATACAAAGGACACCTGCTGAAACTCCCTTTTCTAAACAACTGGTAAAGAAAGATACAGGAGCCCGGTCCTCCTTTCCATATGGTCACCCTACGATGGGGGCAATCAGAACTGTCAGTGACATAACTGGATTCAAAACAGACAGTGCATCTGGAGGAATCCCTGGCAGGATCTACGCTACTGTTTTAAAACGTTTTAAAACGGATCATAACCGTAGTGACAACTGTTGGGGCCCAGGACACACTCCATCATATACAGTTTTCAAAACGTTTTCAAAGTGTCGTATCCTGCTTGGTGTAGAACGGTCCCCCGTTGCTGACTTGGGGGCAGGCAGGGCAACCCTTGAAGGGCTCCGGCGCTTCCTAGGCTCGACTGACCTGACCTGATCTGCAACCCCTGGACTAATGTGCAGAAAGGGACCTAATGCACCACCGGCTTCCCCTCTTCCCAAATGCTCTGGTGCAGATCTCAGCTCATAAAATTATCTTCAAATGTGAATTTGAGAAAAAAATACATGTAAACATGCCTATTTGGTACACATTTAAATGTGAACTTTCCCGCAGAGTTCTTTTCTTCTTCTTTTAAAAAAAATTGCCATGTGCTGTGGCAATAGGGCAGAACGGACTTACGGTGAACGCATGTTAGCAGAGGCTGCAGTGGTTCCTCTCCTGGGCAAGAGCAGGAGGTTTTGGGGGCAGCAATGAGGTCCTGGGAGTCCTCTTTCCCAGGCGTGAACTGGTGACCAGCTGACCTCATGGCAGCAGCTGCTCCATGTGCATCTGAATGGAATGCGGGTCACAGCAAATGAACTTCATCCGGTCTGGCTCCACCAAGCCGGCCTGCTGTTGTTCCTGATTAAGTCTCCCTGTGTAACATAATGAGAGGTGAAGGGGCAGAGACCCATGAAATTGCCTTTTCTATTACCTTTCTTGTCATAAATACAAGAAGGGAAGGTGCTTCATTCACAGCAGAGGTGAATGGAGCAGGTGGGCCAGAAATCCCCCTCCCACGACTCAAGGCGCCGGCTGATCTCAGTGCCCAAGCTGCTTCTCCTGCCTGCCTGCCTGCCTGGCGGGTGACATGTGCAAAGATTCCGTTTCCATGGGTTAAGACTGGAACTTGGCACCATTTGAAACGTGCATCCCAAATGTGAGCACGTGTGCATTTTGCAGGTAAAGCTGCTGTAACCCTGCTAGACTAGGCGGAGTCCTCACTCAGCAGGAGGGCTAAGAGAAGAAACATCCAAAAGGCCTGGGTTTGCTCAGTGAGAAAGATGAATGCTGGAGAAGGGATTTACGATGATGGGCTCCTCTCACCTTGCAAAAGGCTTAAGACCTTGAATTGCAGTGTATAAGCTCCCAATTGTGGATTGTCCTGAGGTCTAAAGTGAAGGAATCTACAAAAGGGACTGCTGAAGTATTCCTTGTCTTGAGGACCCAAAGACACTTTGGGACTTGGGCTACGGCAAAGTTGCGAGCAAGAACTCCATTTTTTGTTTGGACTCAGAGGGACTAAACTGTTGCATTTATTTCTATTGGGGAATTGTTGCATGTTTTGTGTAAATGAATTCTTACTAAAGACTTGTTCTTTCACTTACATCGTTGCAAGTTTGTTTTCCTAATGATGACCCATACAAGTAGAGGTTATAGTTGGCACATTCCGAAACTGGTGGCTCTTTAGAAGAACATGCATTTTGACAAATGCACATTTTCATGCTTTAGCTGATGGTGGGAAAGGAGGCATTTGGCGTGGCACTTTCTGAAAAATCTCTACTTTCCCCACTCAAATGAGAGAAAAGTTGCCATCAGGAATGGGAACAAGGAGGACCAAGTTTCAGGGCAGAAGTCAGAGAACCTTGATAAACCCAAGACTCACTGTGGGAAGCCTGTCCTTTTCCAGCAGAAATTCATGTTGTCTGTACTGCAGCCTGAGCTCTGATGCATCTCAAAGCGACACATCAGCAGAGGGCTGTGGGCCGTGGCATGGGGACGTGAGATCGGGCCCTCTTGGAGGGTGGGGGCGCTGCCCAGATTATGGAACTCCTTCCTTGGGAAAGTGGGGCAGGCTCCCACATAGCTGAGTTTGAGGAGATGGTCACTGCAAATATATATCTATATCTATCTATATATATATATATATATATTTCACCTGGGCTTTTGAGATGTAACTTGGCCTTGGGACCTTCCTGCTTGTAGACTGTGGGTATGTCTACACGTAAGGGTGTATAGGGAGGGAAGGGAGAGGATCATAGACTTCCCTGCTTCCGCGATCCTCCCCAGACGTCTACACCTCTGCGCAATGTCCCAGAAGGAAAGAGGGACATTGCGGGTGTTGCGGACACATTTTGTTTTAAGCAAGAGGAGCTGCGTGGCCCCAATCTGCCTGAAAAGGTAAGTTGTTGTTGTTATTGTTTTTTAAAAAAACACTCCCAATACACACACCGCCATCCTTGGGATGACAAAATTAGGGTGACCATCCGCCCGGATTTGTCCGGACATGCCTGGGAAATGGGGAGCAAATCCGCATCCGGGCGGAAAAACTGTTTTGGGGGGCCAAATCCGGAAATTTAGCCCCGTAAAAGGGTGACCAGATGGCCCTGGGGCGATCCGGGCCAACCGGGGGGCGGCGGGGGCAAACCGGGGCTGCGGGGGATCACGCGGTGGTGGCGGGAAGCTGGCGGCGTGAGGCACTTACCTGCTGGGGCGTCCGCTTCCCTCCGGTGCTCGGAATCTACTGAGAAACAGGCTTCGCGGCCTGTCCCTCAGTAGCGCGCTGGGTGATGACGCTACTGACGCCCCAGCCGGTAAGGAGTGCGGGGTGGGCGGCGCGGCGCGGGTGGGGGGGTGCGGGGGGGGCAGCACGGGGCGGGCGGCGGCACGGGGCGGGCGGCGGCACGGGGCGGGCGGCGACGCAGGGCGGGCGGCGGCGCGGGGCGGGCGGCGGCACAAGGCATGCGGGCGGGGGGGCGGCGTGGCGCGGGGCGGCGCGGGCACATGGTGGGGGGGTGTTTTGGGTGGGTGGGTGGGGTGGCGGGGGGGGGTCCAGGATTTTGATCCTCAAAATCTGGTCACCCTAGACAAAATTGCTTCCCCCCACATGGGCATGGAGCGGAAAACCGGCATATCCCTCGGTCTTCCCCAGTTGCCCCCGGGATCCCCTGTGCGTCATGTGGATGACATAGGGATGACCCTGGGATAAATCCATCGAATAGACATGCCCTGTGTGAGTTTTGCTATCTTTATTAGCTTTAGGGCTGAAGTTTATTTTATAGTAATGATGGGTGATTATGGATGTCAAAGAAATCTGCACTGGAATCAAATGAGTTCAGGTTTCTACGAATCCAACCTGTGGATTCCGCAGCAGATGGCTTTTCCCGAGTTGCAGGGATTCTGTGGACTTGTGGACCATTGTTTTTTAAAAAATCTTTTTGGAATTTTACCCAGATTTAGTCATAGAAATATATATGAAATAAAATAAAAACACTGGTCAAAAATTGGCATTTGCCCCATAGACTTAAACATGAAAATGTGTGTGTGTTTTGGCATGTGTGTGTGTGTGTGTGGGGGGGGGGATTTGCACATTTTCACAAATCCAATTCTGTCAATGAGTGGAAAACAAAATGAAAGGCTCCTAACAATCCACGAAAGACAGATGGAACAGATGGAACAAAATCCATACGTCCCTATCAGGGTGATTATTTTAATTATTGATAAATGATCCATTTGATTATGTTGTGCAGTGCTCAGAGCTGAGCTCATTTGGGATGAAGGGTGGAATAATAATAATAATAATAATAATAATAATAATATTTCTATGCTGCCAAATAGCTGAAGCTCTGTGGGCATTTCACAAAAAATACACATCACAATACAAGATAACAATAACACAATATAAAATTTCTACCATGCAAAATTTAAAACAATTTAAACAGCTAAAACATTTATTTATGTATGTATTTATTTATTTATTTAAA
This sequence comes from Anniella stebbinsi, assembly GCA_029215795.1. Taxonomy (NCBI): domain Eukaryota; kingdom Metazoa; phylum Chordata; class Lepidosauria; order Squamata; family Anniellidae; genus Anniella; species Anniella stebbinsi. Next base: position 372,658,240 of record JARDYH010000001.1, read on the forward strand.
CATTTGTATCCCACCCTCTATCACTGGGATCTCAGGGGGATGTACAGCTAAAATCATACAAACAATATAAAAATAAATATCTACAGCTAAAAACAAACTAAAACCAGTATAGAATTTTAAAGCAGTAAAAACCAATTAAAACTAGGAAAACATCAATAAGTTTCTAGATCTGATAGAAATAACTATCATAAATGCCCCATCATATGTCATCAAATTCCATCAAATGCTTGGGAGCAGAGAACAGTCTTAACCTGGTGCTGAAAAGATGACAGTGTTGTTGACACCAGGCGGGCCTCGGTGGAGAAAACATTCCATAATCGGGTGCCACTACTGAGGAGGCCCTCTCCCTTGTTGCCAGCTTTTGAGCCTGCCTCGGCGGAGGCACTTGGACTAAGGTCTCTGATGCTGATCATAGTGTCCAGGTAGGCCCAGGTTGAAAGAGGCGCTCCATCAGGTGTTGTGGTCCCAAGCAGTGTAAGGCTTCATAGACAACTGGAGAGCAGTTGTCAAGCAGTGTAAAACATACTGGGCTCCATATTGTCTACTCTGCCTGTCAACCTCTCGTCATGAACCCCGGCAGACAGGGGTCTTCCCTGCCACCGGCCACCTGATCTTTTCAGCCAGAGATTCCAGGGGTTGAACTTGGCCCCTTCTGGAGATGGCCAAGCTCTACAACTCAGCTCTGGTCACTTGGGGAAGGAGAACCTGTCGAGTTTCTGTCTCCATGAATGTTGCTTACAAAAAAACAACGTTGTGACACCATCTGTCATCATGGCAAAAATCCATGAGGCCAAAATCCTTTCGGTTCCCCTGGAAGCCAACAAGCAACAATCCATGAGGCCAAAATCCTTTCGGTTCCCCTGGAAGCCAACAAGTAGGGCACAGCCCCCCCCCTCCCGCCGCTGGCCTTCTGCTGCTGTTTGCCTCCAGCATCTGGAACTCAGAGGTAGAGGGCTTCTGGACGTGGAGGCAACTCCATTGTTAGCCTCCGTGGCTGTGAGCATCTCTCTCAGAGTGCTTACTGAAGAGAGAGAAAGTGTTCTCCAGAGGAAAATGCCACAGTCGTGCTCTCCCGGTTGTCCTGAAAGATGGAAGCTGGGAAGCGGTGATAGGGAAGGGAACGAAGCAAACCTTTCTCCTTTGAACAGATAAATGATGAGCTAATTTGCTGTTAACTGAAGTGTCAAAATGCCCAAAGTGGCACAGGCACCTTCTTTGATCTTCCTGATGCTTGTGCTGCATATTTCATAAGTCTGTCAAGAGAGACTCAACTGACTCAGCTTTAATCACCAATGGAAAAGGTTGTGCGGGACTCTATTTTTAAGTATCATGTTCAGTGTTGGGTCTGTTCAGACAACATGCTAAGCCATAGTTAGGCTGCTAATCCTTTTGCAGCAAATGGTGAGTGAGCATGTTTAAACCATGGTTGTGTAGCCACCACGGTTAGGAGTGATTCACATGGCACACTAAGTCATGGTTCACACGACATACTAAGTAATAATGTTTCACTCAAAATATTTAATCACCCAGGCTTAGTGTGTCGTCTGAACAGGGTCATTCAGTGACTCACACAGCACCTCTGGGAGACATGATTTCCAAGGATATGAGCCCAAATCCAAAACAAACGAACCCCTTTCATTTCATCGAGTCCAACCCCCTGCACTGAGCAGGAGGTTGGACTCGATGGCCTTATAGGGCCCTTCCAACTCTGCTATTCTATGATTCTATGAATCACAGAGTTGGAGGAGGCCATGGAGGGCACCTAGTCCAACCTGTTACAGAGGAGTTCAGCCATGGTGGATGTCTGTCCGTGTGTGCTTGTACTGTTTATGTCATTGACATTACCCTGACAGTTTGGCTCAAGAACCCATTTTTGTCTGGAAGCAGCAGCCTGGAAAGGTGCCAGGAAAGAGGGCAGCGGGGTCCTGAATGGACGTTATTGTGTACATGTTTCCTCCACTGATCAAATTAAAGGCATTGGTTCCCACGATAATGAAAACATGAAAATATGTTTCTGACTCCCAAGACACTGCCCAGCCAGTGAGTCATGAGGTGACCTTTAAACTGGACAATCCAGAGCCTTGTGAGGAAATACAGCCCAATCCTGAAGCATTCCCATCCACTAGATAGGTCAACAGGCTCCCTATCTGGATACCTTTTATTTTGAATAGGGGTAGTTAATAATCTTTCGTTATACAGCTCTTGCGTTGCATAGGGATGTGGAAATCAGCAAAACTTGAGCTTGTGGTGGTTCTTTGAGTTCCACCTCCAAACTTGGCCTGACTCATTTCTGTATCCGATCGTGAGCTCCCCCCTTTTTGCATGACCATCATGAAGTATTGGGGTAGGTACTTCAGTGCACACTGAAAAATATGCAATCTTCTCCCACTGAGGAAAGCCTGTTTGTGCACTTTTTAAAAAGTACACTCATTCTCTCAATGAGCATCATCACATGGGGGAAAACGCGTTTCCTTACCATCACTTCTCTGTCTGCACGGTTGTCCCTCATTCCTTCCTCTTTCGAAAGAGGAAGTACACAACTTGCATGTGGCCCATTTGTGCTGCTTTTCCTGCACACCATTGGGCAGGAGCTACACTATTGCTTTATAATGGTTTATAATGGTTTTGACAACTGTTGGGGCCCAGGACATATTCCATATACCATTTTCAAAACACTTGGTGTAGATCTGGCCTAGGAGATGGCAGCAACTTCCATCTTTAAAATAAGTTGGAATTACTGGGGTGTGAAGGAGGCTAGAAGGGGTGGGATACAGATGACATCATGAGAAGGAGCCACGAAAATTCATGAGTGCCCAGCAACAAGTGTGCAATAAGATGTTCGTCTGATGGAGCTCTTCTCTCATAGAATCATAGAATGGTAGAGGTGGAAAAGGCCTATGAGGCCATCAAGTCCAACCCTCTGCTCAATGCAGGAATCCACTTTAAAGCATCCCTGACAGATAGTTGTCCAGCTGCCTCTTGAATGCCTCTCATTGAAATCCATGGGAACCAAAACAAATGTGAATAATGAAATGGGAAATGCAGTTGTAATCAGGGATGTGCAGCGGATCCGATCTGATCCACGATCTGGATCTGATCCAGCAAAATCGGAATGAAAGGAAACGATTCCGATTTCAAAAAATGGAGGTCCGATTTTTTCCAATCTGATTCCCCTCCCCCCCCCGATTTTAATTGGGAAAAATCAGAAAATTGGACCTCCATTTTTTGTGTTTTTGCCATAGGCTTGCATTAGGGGAAAGAAAGCTTTCCCCCAATGCAAGTCTATGGGGAAAAAATGGCGGTGGGTGAGAGGGGACCTCCACCTCCCTCCCTCCCTCCCCCCACTTGTGCTCCTTACCTGCTGCCTCCTCATTGCCACCCGCTGCCACCTGCTGGTCCCTTCTACTGAGAAACAGGCATCGCGGCCTGCCTCTCAGTAGAGCGCTGGGTGATGACCTGGTGCTCTACTGAGAGGCAGGCCGTGAAGCCTGTTTCTCAGTAGAAGGGACTAGCGGGCAGCAGCAGATGGACGCGGATGGCCCTGGCAAGTAAGGAGCACGAGTGGGGGGGAGGGACAGGGAGGGAGGGGGAGTTAGGTCCCCACTCACCCGCCCCCATGTTTTTCACATAGGCTTGCTTTGGGGTAAAGCTTTCTTTCCCCCAATGCAAGCTTATGGCGAAAACACCTAAAATGGCATCCGATCCGAAAATTGGACTTCCGATTTTCATATCAGAATCAGATCTGATCTGATCTGCGGGACCTCCGATTTTGTCCGATCCGATCCAGGGCAAAATCTGAGGTCCCAATTCCGATTCCGATACGGTTTTTCCTCCTGTGCACTCCCCTAGTTGTAATGAATGACCCATCGAATGAAGGAAGATTTTAATAATCTTGCACACTCCCGACAGTGAGGAAGAGGAAGTGGGAGAGAGGGAGAGATCAGCTTCGACGTTGCTTTGACACCTCTTCAAAGGTGGGACTTGCCAGGTCTGACTTCTGAGTGATCTTCCATGGATGTTTGGTGTCCCAGTATCATTCTTTGGCCTTTGACAATTTGCATTTGTACATTCAGAGCCTTTGTGTTCCCTGTCAGGCAGCGAGAAGGCCTCTGTGAGATGAAAGCTACCTGTCTTTGATGAGGAGGAAGGTGCCACTCTCCGCCATGAACGGGTAGTTTTCCAGTGTGACTTCCAGCCTGACGTTCCAACATCCTCCATTTGTTTGAAGCATAACTTTTGGTGTCAGCAAGTTCTGAGATGGTTTTGCAGGCTAGCAAGAGATTGTCACAAAACCATAGTTATGTGAAGTTGTACCTTTAACACTTTGTGGGAAAGCAGAGGACGCAGGATCTCAGGTATGGTTATTTCCTCTTCTTCTCTCATTTTGATAGCAAGGAGGGATTCTGGCCAATGGGGGTTCTGAGATAAGGTTGGAAAGGTCTTAGCAGCATCATTTTGTTGTGACTGGTCCAGCAATCATTCCTTTAATATTTATCTATTATGTCACCCCAAGGTCATTTTCAATACTCAATGAAACAACATAATAAGAGCACAGGCACAACGCACCCCTGTGGAACTATGTCGCTTCTCTTGAATGCACAGAATATTGAGCAGGCTGCTGATTTGATGGCAATAGGCATTGGCCCATCTGACAGGTGTTGAAGAGTGTAAGAGGGAAGGGCAGTGTTGTCTTATTTTGTTCATATTTTCAAATGCTGTAGGAGAAGGTACTGTAATGTTTGGAACCAGTAGTCTCAGTTTATTGCAAATTTTTGTAAACCGCCCAGAGAGTTTCAGCTATGGGGCGGTCTATAAATGGAATTAATTAATAATAATAATAATAATAATAATAACATTAAAATATGAAAACACAATAAGATCACACAGAAAATCACAACAGCAGTACATGATTCAATACAACAGCCAAAACAATCAGATAAAATAACAGCAACAACAAAAACTCGGAGGTCGGCAACAAGAGAGAGGGCCTTCTCTGTGGTGGCTCCCCAATTGTGGAACGATCTGCCCAACGAGGCCCGCCTGGCACCAACATTGTATCTTTTCGGCGCCAGGTCAAGACTTTCCTCTTCTCTCAGGCATTTGGCAATATCTGAGGAGCCTGGGTTTGTTTTGTTTTGTTTTGTTTTTGTAGCTTTTTGAAGTGTGGAAGTGGTTTTTAAATGTACAGATTGTGTGTATGTTGTATGTTTTTGCTGTTTTGATTTTTGTATATTGTTTTTAATTGTTTTTAATCCTATGTAAACCGCCCAGAGAGCTTCGGCTATGGGGCAGTATACAAATGTAATAAATAAATAAATAAATAAATAAATAAATAAATAAAATCTACATGAAAATAATGGCAGCAGACAAAAGATCGCCACAATCATTCAACAGCTGAGTGGAAGGACAAGGTAGTTTTGGGCTCATGTGGAGGCGAGGAAGGCCTTTAATAGCTGCCTGACACACAGCAATGTGACCCTTTGCATGTTTAGTCACAAGTAAGCCACATGACATTAAATGGGACTGACTCATAAGTAAATGTATATAGAGATTGAATCCTTGGCTTCCTTCTTATTTTCTTTTAAGTTTGCTCTTAAGAGGTCTGGATTTCAGTCCTGCCTTTGGATAGTGAAACTGGGCAGGTGCTGCAAAGTATTATCGCTCTTGCTTTAACGGTGTACACTTTTCATAATAATAATTTGTGATATTGGAATGCTGTGATTTCTTGTTGTTGTTGTTGTTGTTGTTGTTCTGGTATGTTTTATGCTGCTCTTATAGTTTTTCGATGGGGATTTGTTAGATTAATGTTTAGTTATTGGTATTTCTTATGATATTATTTATGTTTAAAACATCTTCATGTGGGCTGCCTTGGGAAAACATTTTGTTTTGGAAGGTGATATAAAAGTGTGTAAAATACATAAAATAAAAAAATAGTCCATGAATTGGCAGGGGAGGATTTCCCCATGATTTTTCCGCACCTGCTGAATTTCTACACATCAGCTTGATGAGAAGAACCCATCAGCTTCATCAGGTGAAAAGGTGCAACCTGATGCTCAGTAGGAGGGTGGGGCCAGGCCACTCAGGAGAGGGGAGGGGGCACCGCTCCGAATCTCCTGACTCATCTCCTCCTCATGGCTCCAAGAAGCAACAGGGCCACCGCAGGAGAGTGCCCTGCTGGGGCTCTCCAGACCAGCCAGCGTAGTGGCACCTTACCCTCTTGGTGAAGAGGGTGGCACAGGCAAATCAGTGCTCTCCTGCTCCCTGGCCAGCAATGGGGGATTCACCCTGCTGTACCATGGGAGGGCCAGACCTGGTAGGTAGCCACCATCTTAGATGGGGAAGGGACCCAAAGGAAGGCTTCTGAAGTGAAGGAACGATACTATACAGGCTCATATGGGGATGCAATTCTGCAGATAAGAACGTAAGGAGAGCCCTGAGGCTGGATCAGACCAAGGGTCCATCTAGTCCAGCACTCTCTTCACACAGTGGCCAGGCAGCTGCTGTTGGAAACGCACAAGCATGGCACAGTGCAGCAACAGCACCCTCCTGCCCATGTTCCCCAGCAACTGATGTACATAGGCACACTGCCTCTGATACTGGAGGTAGCACAGAGCCATCAGGACTAGTAGCCATTGATAGCCTTCTCTTCCAGGAATTTGTAAACCGCCCAGAGAGCTTCAGCTATTGGGTGATGTAAAAAAGATTTGCCTTACTCTCTTTTGAAGCCATCCAAATTGGTGGCCACCATTATATCTTGTGGTAGCGAATTCCACAGGTTAACTATGTGCTATGTGAAAGTCTTCCTTTTATCTGTCCTGAATCTCCCACCAATCAGTTTCATGGGATGACCCCACTTGGTTCTAGTATTCTGAAAGAGGGAGAAAAATGCCCCCCCTCCACATTCTCAACACCACGCATAATTTTATACATCTCTTCTGGTTCAGACCAGTCAACGCCAAAGCCAGCATCTGCTTGAATTAAACACAGAAGCAAACTGGTGCCCACAAATGTCAGTCAAAATTCTGTTGAATCTGGTTTGAATGGGGTGCTTCTGTTAGAGCCTTGCCACCACGTTCTGGGCCAGTTGCAATTTCTAGACTGCCTTCAAGAGCAGCCCCATATGCCGGGCACCACAGTAAGAAACATAATTTACAATAGAATCGAGTATGAACCCTGATTTTGCAACAGGGCATAACAGCTCACAGAAATGAAGGTGGGTTGCTTGAGGCCTCACACAGAGAAGGCTTAACAGCTTATTGAAATGCAAAACCTGAAATCCTGCTTAGTAATGTCCAGATAATTGCCTTTTGACTGGCATTTGGGTTGAGCTTATAAACCACATACCAAACATAGAGAAAGGTAGATTCTCTATTGGTAGGGTGACCACATTTGGGAAACCAAAAAAGAGGACCCTCAGTGGGGTGGGGGGTGGGAAAGTGGCTTTCCGGGGCCTCTGGAAAGCATGTCATTCACCCCCACTGCTTTAAAGGCCCCACTTGGAGCGGAGGAGGGGAAAGTGTGTCATTCCCACCCTCCACTGCTCCAATCGGGTCCTTTTCTATAATGTCCAGGAATGACATACTTTCCCCTGTAAGGTCCTGATTGGAGCAGTGGGATAGAAATAACACACCTCCAGAAAGCTCGTCATTCCTTCCAACCACGCTAATGTGGCCTTAAAGGGGAAAGCTTGTCTTTCCAGGACATTATAGAAAATTACAGAAAATCCCCCCTGACACCCAGGATAGAACAAAAACCAGGACAAATCCGGGGAAATCCTGACAGTTGGTCACCCTATCTATTGGTCATAAAAGCAACGCAATGAAAGGATCTTTTCACAGCGTGTGCCATGGCTGTCTGCCTAAAAGACCATGGCTGATGGCTATCAATCCTATCTCAAGTTCAGATTCAAACAAGGAAGTCAGAGTTTTCTGGGGAGCAACTCCTAGAGTTCATTCTCTAGACTGCTCGGTTGTTCCCCGTTTTCCACTAACGTCTGAGTCTAGCTTCAGACTCCACTCCTTCGATCCCATTACATCTTTGCCATCGCATCTTGACTCTGCAAGATTGAGGAGTCTGTTCTGTTTCCACCACATAATGAGAGGTTTGGCTTTGAGGGAGTGGAGATGCCGTGTGGTTCATGACGAGTAGGCCTACTTTATTATGGCCCTATAAACCTCGATTATCTCATCACATTAGGAAATTAACATTGTTGTCTACTGAGAACAGAGCAAAGCCCAGCTAGCTTGATTGGAAATGGGAACTTTGCACGAGTTATTTGGCCCATGAAACCTCCCTTCGTTGTAAATTAAAGCAACCAGGTTACATTTTAAACACAGGAGGTTGTCGCACAGCTGTGGTCCAGGATCAAATGCTTAATGTCTGTCTGGCATTCTACAAAGACTTAGGCCGCCTTGTCTTGAACATATTCATGGGGAGAATTGACCAAGGCTCAGAGGGCAAGCAGGACACACTGATAAGAAAACGTTGTTACACAGGGACAACAGCAAGGGAAAAAGTGGCAGCTGGCAACAGACAGTAGTGATTTCGGCATCCACACTGTGGCAGAGGAGATGCTAAAACTATTTCCAGTTTACTGTACCACATCAAACGGCATGCGAGGGGATGATGGAACACTCCTTGCATGCAGAAATCTAGCCTTTGGCATGTGCTTAAAATGTGTGTAGGGAGGGCTGACCCTCGGATAAATAGTGACTTGAGGGAGGAGTGACTTTGGTACCCTCTCCCCCCCCCCCCCCGGCATAGTCAGTTCTGCAGGGCCACTCAGAGGGTTCCTGGTGTGGCCTGGTGTGGCACAGGTGTGATGCCCATCGGGAATGACATGGCTCCAAGCCTTGATCTCTCAGCCCCTGTGCTGCAGCTTGCACAAGCCAGAGATGGAAGAGCCTCATCATGGGCAGTGGCAGCGCAGCAGAACCAGCACAGGTTTTTCGCGTCTGATATTGTGTGTTTTGTAGCAGTTCCGATCTTTTGGTCTTTGGCATTCTTGATTTCAGAATAGCCATCATGTTTATCTTTAAAAATAATACAGAAAAGTTAGAAATAAAAAAGGGATCCGGCTGACCTCTTAGAGCTTACAACTTTATTTTATTAGCATTATTTATATGGTGTTTCTTGTGCTTACAGCATTTCAAGTGTGAAGTGCTTGGTAACCTCACCTCAACGTAAAGCTGCGTTCCACTGTGTTTTACCTATAGTGCAAATGACATCCAAGTGAAAATTGAAAAAGAAACATACTTTAAAGTTAATTGAAGGAAGATCGTTTCTATAGTTAGGATCCAAACAACTTGTAAAACCTTGAAATGTTACAGTCACATGCCTTTTGCCACCCTCGCCCACAGCAGGCGGTACATTCAATAAATACAGCCACTGAGCTCAGTTCGGCGCCCTGGGCGATCACTCAGCTCTCCACCCTCTTACGGACAGCCCTGTGTGTAGGTGTAGGTGTAGGTGAGTGGAGCAGGTTCATAGATGTCCGGAGAAGAGATCTGGCTCAGCCTTCTCCTGATGAGCTAGATTTGTAGGTGCAGGGATTTCCCCCCCCCCCCCCCGGAAGCAACTTTCCACTGCCCAAGCCCTAGGCTGAATTGGTACAATGTTTGTTGTTGTTGATGATGATAAAGCATGTAATGTTTCTCAGGTACTGAGCTCCAACAAGAACAACAAGGCAGTCCCTGCCTGCAGGCTTACAATGGCTACAATCTGAAAGGGAAAAGGGACGTGGAGAGAACAGGGAATCCAGCCAATCCAGGCCCTGATTCTTCATGCAGTTCGTAGACATTTGACAATTGGCTGGAAAGGCCATGGACTGAGGGAGGTGCTTCCGGCTGAGCAGGAGCCAAGTCGGAGGGCTCTTTGCCCAGGTTTGTGCATGTCTCATCTGCCTCTCTGTCACAGAGCAGCTCTAAGCCTGCCCCGTGGGTGAACCGGGCCGTGCCCCCCCTGTCGTCACACAGATCTGACTGGGGTGCAGCGATGGCTTTCGGCCCCATTACTGCCTGGCCTGGGCAACTTCCCCAGAGCCACCCCTGATGGGGCCGGTACAAGGCCGGGCTGCCCTCCCTCCATTCCTACCCAGATACAGTGGCTGGGGGAAGGGGAGGGGTTTGTCCCTGTTCTGGAAGCCCCTTGAGTCCAGACACTCCTGGGTGGCAAAGCCCCTCCCTCAGCCTCCCGGACTTCAGCACCTCCCAGGTTCCACGAAGACTCTGTCTTGCCCGCTGCATCCCCCGCAGAGACGTGAGAGCACTCCGTCCCTGACCTTGCACCTTAGACCAACAGCTGCGTACCTGAGACCGCCCCCCTCAAGCCAGGCCCCTCAGGGACCGCTCCCCTTGAGCTCAGTCCCACACCCGTGTGCGAGGGAGCCAATCAAGTCATGCCAGATGGCTTCTGCTCTCCAATGGCTGCTGCCTGCCTAGTGCAGAGCATGGCCCAGGTGTGGAAGCCCAGGAGAGGTGCCCAAGGGCTGGGCTCTGGTCCCTAGGAATGGATGCTCCTTTGAGGATCTGGGGCATGGAAGGGGTGCATTTCATGAAGGGCAGTCAAGGCCTGGATGGAAAGAAGGCTACAACTTCATGCCAACTTCCAGATGTGCTGGGCGGCCACTCCCAGAATCCCACAGCCAACCATCACCCAGACTGCTGGCTGGACCCCTGCCGCCTGGCCCAGCTGTGGGCTCAGCCACTTTGCGGCCAGGCAGGGGAGAGCCAGTCCATGTGTCGGCTGTGGCAGGAGAGCCATCCGAAGCAGATCGGCCTGACTCCTGGCTGTTCCTGATCTATTTCTCCTGCTGGGAAATTCCTCGATGCGTCCATTAGTATTCACAGTGTGCATCGACCTCATAGCCTCTTAAAGATCTCAGAGCATTAACGAATTATTGTAATATTGTTGCACACATAATGCATTTTAAATAGCGGGGAGTTGAAAGCAGATCACTTTCAATGAGGAGAACATCCTTTGGTGTAGCCACAGGCCCTGCCCCCCTCCCCCTCCGAGAGTTTGCTCATTTGTGTGCTTCATTGCTGGTATTGCTTTATGTTCATTGCATCCTTCTTGGGAGCTTTCCAATTAATTGTGTGTATATATATAGATATGGCAAAGCCTCCTGCAGCTGAATTCTTAGCTGGGATATAGTGACGACTTGATGCTCCTTGGATGTAGGCAGCATGAAAGCATGTTCCAGAAAGTGCGCCTGCGCAGCAACGATAAAGAGCTCACCTAGGAAGCAGAGAGAACAAACATGAGAGAATCTTCTGGCTCTCATTGGGAACTGGACATATTTCCTCACCCCAAAATAAATAAGTCACATGTATACTCCCCACCCTGACTCCATTTGATTTTTTTAAAAAAATATTCCCAGATGTGGGTACTGCTGGATTTAAGAGATTTTTTTTACAGAAAGCAGAGCATAAAACAACAGATCTGACAAATTACTGCTGAACAAGACTGCCTTAAAGTTTCCGTTATGTTAACACTGAGAATGTGTGTTTTGAATATTTACTGCATTTCAAATAACTTTCAATTTGAGGGTCAGGGCGAGAATACTGTGATTTGCGCTGGTGACCAGCAATGCAGCCAGCATGCTTGCCATGATATGTACAGTGCAATTAAGCTAGAAAAAAGGGGCCTCGTCATGAGATTCTCCCCTGAGAAACTTAAGAAGGTGGCCATTAGAAGAAGCTGCCCCTGTCAACGGCTGACTGTCAGATTTCCATGTCAGAGCAATAGTTATTCGGCCAACTCAAATGTCACTAAATAAGGTGCAAGCTTTTGTGCTCTGCAGAACTCTTTATCAGGCAAAAGGTTAAACAAAGCGAGGGAGTGGAGCTAACGTTTATGCCCTGGACTCTAATAGTCCTAGTCTTTTTTAGGTGGCTGGTGGGGGAGGGAGCAAGCAATTCCATCAGGCTCTACAGGAGGGGCTGGGGTTCAGCGGTGGAGCCCTGCTGGCATGTGGAAGGTGGCAGGTTCAATTTCTGGCCTCCTCAGGTAGGGCTGGACAGGAATCCTGCCTGAAACGCTGAAGAGACACTGCCAGTCCGTGGGCTAGATGGACCAAGAGTCTGACTCGGTAAAAGACAGCTTCTTCTGTTCCTGTGCAAGTTTCAGGTTGCAACGGGTGAATATAGGCAGTGAGCCTACATACACCAGATGTTGGGGAACATGGGCAGGAGGGTGCCATTGCACCATGTCCTGCTTGTGGGTCCCTCGTTGATAGGAACCCTGTGTGGGCCACTGTGTGAACAGAGTACTGGACTGGATGGACTCTCGGTCAGATGTGTCCCTGGGGTGAAAGGAACACAATGGACGATTCTAGGGGTGTGCAGTGGATCGGGTCCAATCCACGATCCAGACCCGATCCAGGCAAAATCAGATACAATTATCTAATTCCAATCCCCCACAGCTGTATCGTCCGATCTAATCCAATCCAATCCGAAAGGACCCAATCTGGATCAGAAAAGATTGGAGGATCGGACCTCAGACCTCCTCCCCCCTCCCCCTACTCATGCTCCTTACCTGCTGCCTCCTCGCTGCCGTCCGCTGCTTCAGTGCTACCGAGAAACAGGCCTTGTGGCCTGTTCCACAATAGAGCCCCGGGCTGCCAGGTGACATCATCACTCAGCGCGCCTTCGCTGTACTGTGGAACAGGCTGCAAGGCCTGTTTCTCATTAGTACTGAAGCAGCGGACAGCAGCGCAGAATGCCGGCAGGTAAGGAGCACAAGTGGGGGGGAGGGACAGGGAGGGGGGGGAGTTAGGTCCCCACTCACCCGCCCCCATGTTTTCCGCATAGGCTTTGTGACGATACCCCACATTTCTATCTCCTTAAGTATGTCTAGTTTAGTGTGTTTGGAGAGTGTGGAATATTGGACTGAGTAGGTGTGGCTGATGATGCTGGGAAAGGGGAGGGGGGAGGAGTATATATGGGTGAGGGAGGGGTTTGGGTTATCTTATCGTCTTATTGTCTTGGTTGGGTGGAGGGTAGTTAAGTGGATGATAGCTGTGTGTGTTCTAGTCAGGAGTGTGTGTGAAGAAATTATTAGGATTTTAGGGTGACCAGATAAAATCCAGGTCATATGGTCAGCCTAGGTAAACCCACAGACGCAAGGAGTTCTGTGCGTCTTTTACCCTTCCCTCAGGTATTTAAGTGTTGGGGCCTAGCCTGAGAGGAGTGTGCTCATCTAGGCATAGTGTTTGAGGCTGTGGCGGCACATATTTGGTGGCAGCGTGGTGAGATTTCGTGGTAAATTTTCTGGTCAGTTGCTGTGATCAGAAATTACAAGGAATCTCCTTTTTGAAGAGAAGGCTCTGTGAGATACAGTTACTGTGTCAAGTACTGTGTTTAGCTGTTAAAGCTACATTATATTCAGGTCAGAAGTTGATTCGATACAACTGTCTGACAGGATATTTTCTCTGTGGTGGTACAGAAGTGTAAACAGCCAGAGAGCTTTGGCTATGGGGCGGTATACAAATGTAATAAATAAATAAATTTCAAGATTAAAACTCCTGACTACATTTTAATAATCCTAGTCTCATTTTATTTATTAAAGTTATATCTATCTGTCTAGTAGAAACATGGAGATCTTGGGGTTAAAGAAAGATGCCCTTACAGACAGATGTCAGGCACTGGGTTTGCCGGTTGAAGGCAAAGCAGTTGACGAATTAAAATGGTCTCTTATTGAATTCTATCGAGTTAGTGGTGCTGGGAAATGTGAGGTGAACCCTAGGCAGCCATTAGCTATGGAAATGTTTCCTCAGTATGTGGAACTGGAAAGGGAGAAATTAAAACAACGAGAGAATTGAATTAGAAAAGATAAGACAAAGAGATATTGAATTAAAAGAACAAGAGAGAATTGAGTTGGAAAAGATAAAACAACAAGAGGCTGAAGGAGAGTTGAGGAGAGCCAAGTTGCGGCTGAAAGAAAAAGAACAGGAGGACCTTATTCAAAACCCTTAACACCCTTTTCCCCTCTGCTATAAGGGAAAAGTGGTGCGTCTTTTATCCTTCCCTCAGGTATTTAAGTGGTGGTGCTTAGCCTGGGGGGGTGTGCTCGTCTAGGCCTAGTGTTTGAGGCTGTGGCGGCACAGGCTTGCATTGAGGGAAACCTTTCCTTCCCCCAATGTAAGCCTATGGTGAAAACACCTAAAATGGCGTCCAATCCAAAAATCGGACGTCCGATGTTTGGATCGGAATCGGCTCCGAACTGAACTGGAAAGCCTCCAATCCAATCCAATCCGAGGCATCTGTTCCGATTCTGATTCCGATCCAATTTTTTGGGTCCTTGCACACCCCTAGTTGATCCCCTATTCTTGAAACATAAAATCCAGCTATTTCCCAGATCTCTCTCCATTGCTGAAGAGTTCTGGAGAACTTGGTGGCTTGCATGCCATTTTGCTTGGCCTGAGGCATGGGTGTTGAGCCTCAGTCCCAGGGCTCCATCCAGCGCACTTGCGGTCCTGGTCAGGGGCCTCCCAGGGACCTCAGCTCCTCAGTCCCAACCACCATTTGGTGCTTTCCCAGCTTTGTATGCCCCCCACTTTCTCAAAGCTTAAAATGGCTCTCCAAAGCCTTAATTATGGGCAGCAAACACTCCAAGCTAAAAGGTGCTGCTCTTTCTGGCACTTTGGCCCTGTCCACCACTGAAATGGGGCCCTCAGGAGCGTATTCAAAGAGGAATTCAGCCCATGGTGTCAAACAGATTCAACGCCGCTACCCTGAGGTTTCCTCCAACTCCAGATTTTGGATTTTCCTTTCTTATGGGCTGATACAGCTGCTGCCCTTTGCTTTTTAGACAGCAAGAAAGGGACGATCCATTGGGGGGGCAGTGGGGGTGGAGATCTCCCGACACCCAGCATCTCTCCTCAGCCCAGGCAGGAGTCACTGCACAAGCACAGATGTGGGTGGGTGGGTGTTGGGGCGTGCGGCGGGAAAGTTGATTGGCTGGAGCAAACTTGAGCCTGCCTGTATTTTCCAGAAAGCTGTTAAAGCTGTGTCCCTGGACACAAAGTGAGAATTACTTTGGCTTATTTATTGTGAGCTCTGGGCTGTAGTTGGAGCATTTGAATTGAAGGGGGAAATGTAATTAAAAGGCACTCTCCCCCCCCCCCCCAAGCCAAGGTGTAAAATCCAGGATCATTTTCCGGTTGTTATATCTTAAATTGCCACCAAGTTCTGCGAGAGGGAACGCTCCGTGCCTCTCTCCTTCCACGGGCAGCAGCGGCTGCTGCTGCTGTTGGCACAAGGGTCCCCTCTCATTCTCACTTAAGGAATTAGAAACTCAAGGTCAGAAAGAACAAAGCAGCTGCTGTGACCCTCTGTGGAATTGGCTTATTAAGTCATCTAAGACTACTTGCAATTTTCTATCTCTCTTTTTTTTTCAATTAGGTTCCTAGATTAAGGTCATAAAATGTAGATTAGAGGCTAAGGTCATAAAATGTAGATTAGAAGAGCAAAGGCCCGGAATCTTTTATAGAAATGGAATAGAAGAGGTATTTTATGGTTGTAGATTCTAGCCGGTGGCTTTTCTGCCTGCAGGCCCCCTCCCCCCTCCCCTCAGGCCCCTTTTTCTGCGCTGGGTTTGGTTCTGCACTTGCTTTGGTGTATCAGAAAAACCTCTAGGCGAATTAGGTCCATCTTTTGTTTCTTTGCCAGCAGAATTCCTGAAACAAACAAACATTCTGCATCACCTTTTGTGCCTGGAGATTCTTTTTCTTCTGACCTTTAGCCAAATCAGTTCAGTGTTGGAGGTCGAGCAATGTCGAAGGGGCCCATTTCCCGTCTCGTCTTGCTTCATTCTTACTCCCAAATGTGAACATCTTCCCACCCCTCCCAAAAAAAGGTAAAGGGTGCATTCTGAACATGACAAACTCTGCCCTCTCCCAAGCACCCTCCCAAAGCACACGTTCCCCACACCCATGGGATGAAGAATGAAAGTGCAGGGGAGGGTTTTTCTTTTGAGGGGGGGGGGGGTTGTTCCTTTTCCGAAGTGCACACTTTGGAGCACCAAGCATTGAATGTGGATTCCTGAGAATTTTGCTCCTGCTCACTGCAAACAGGACACGTTTGCATGATTTGTGAGCAGAAATGAAATCCTCACACATCCCAAGTTCAGAGTGGAAATCAGATTAAGCCTGAAAGAGACCCAATTCTGCAAACACTCATAGAGGTGCAAGGGACACACATATTGTAGTTATAAATAACCTACCTGGGGAACTAGCTAAGGGCATGTCCTTGACAGGCACTGGCATGTTCTGCTGCATCGTTCAATTTGCCATGAATGTGGCCAGTGGTGTAGCAGCACCGTAGTCCCTTTGAGATGGAGCTCCTGCCCTGTCTCACCTGCTGAGTCAAAGCGATGGACCCATCTTTGGGCAAGCAGGTGACATGGGCCATGGTGGGTCAATACAGCCTGATTGACAGTGGTCTTTTCTCAGGGCGTGTGCGTGTGTGTTGGAAGGCTTGTGGAGTTGTTTATTTGACGTCCAGATGAACACCTGCAGGGAGGCTTGGGCTGCGCGGCTCCATGCCCATCAGGGGAGGGGGTGGCAGCAATTTCGCCACCCCTGGGATGTCAGGGAGGGGGGGTGGGGGCCTGGTTTGGTTTTGTTTTGTTTTAAAAAACACTTACCTTTTCATTGGAGCGCTAGAGCGCACTTCTCTTCTCCGCCTCGAACCACAAAATGGCAGGTGCAACAGAGCGATGGCCCAGGAGCAGCCCGGGTCGTCGCCCTTCTGATGTGGCTTCAAGCGACGATCCCGGAAGCGTCTACTACTGGGATCACCGCCCCTCCCCAGTCTGGTGTAGAAAGGGCCACTGTCTCCCCAAATTCTCTGCCCATCAATAGCATGGGGAATTTCACAAGGCCATTTGCACACAGCTCTAATTTATGCCAGGCACGTGGGAACAAGCGATGGTGAGGGGTGTGTGTGTGTCTTGTCTTGATGCCCTGCCTGTACATACTCCGGAGGGTCCCGTGCTAGATATCCTGACCCAGCTGGTACTTTTACATTCTTATTTCAAAACTCCAGCCCCAGTGAGAGCACCTGTCAATCATTCTGGAAAAAATACAGGTATTTGAGTGGCCACTAAAGGATGTGGGTGAGGGCAGCCCCACAGATCTAGGTCAATACCAAGGGTGGCATTCAAAGTACATTGGCTGTGCAAACATGGATAGAAGGACACAGAAAGATGCCGTTTGTCATCTGGTTTCGGAAACCGGGATGGTGATTGATGGGAGGAAGAGGTCAGTAGGTTGACTTCTACTTACTGTCATGAGATTGTTATTTCATATCCTGCTATGGGTGATCGGTTTCACAGCAAAGCATTTCCTGCCAAGTTCTGTGGAATTCTTCTCACTGTCTCTGTCAAATGGGGCCTTTAAAGAAATAATCATGTTTTCATTTTTGAGCGCAATCAGATTTATGTCTTCTGCGTTCCGTGGTTGCTGATTTGAGTTGTCTGTCTCAAGACTCAGCCAACTCCAGTAGAGGTTTTGCTCCCGTTTTCAGGAATACTCTTACTTTTTCAACACTTTAGAGTTTCCTTACCGTCATGCAGAGATGAAAATATAAGGCAGTCCCTGCCTGAGGCTCACAATATGAAAAGAAAAGGGCACAAGGAGGGGAGAGGAAAGCAAGCATCACAGCAGTTGCTTCTTCTCTGGTTGGCTGATGAGGGCCAAGTTGACCTGAAGCTCTTTCTGGGAGGCAGCGGGTACAGCCTCCCACTCCCCGTGACCCTTCATCCCGTGGCTGGAGTAGGCCTCCCTTCAGCCCTTCCCAGGGTTGCATCCTGAATTGTCTAAATCTGCACATAAATAAGCATCATGATGTATCTGCTATTTTAACTTCCAGTTAACCTGGATGTTCCAGACATGATTTTTTGCATGGCAGAGTTTTCAGATTAATTACAATTGATATATATTGATCCACTGACTGTAAATGTATTTACAGCATGTTGTAGAAGAGTCTGCAGAGTGAAAATGGCAGAGCACTGAGACCAGAGGCCCCCCTCTCTCACCCACACCCACCCACTCCTAAACTTGAACCTTTAATTCCTGTCATTTCTATTCTATTGACCACTTCTAAAGGACTGGAAATCAATTCTAAATCCAAAGCAATGTATATTCCTGCAGCTGGTCCATGGTGAATTCCCCTCCATTGGCAAGAGCCCTGCGTAAGATGGTCTTGCTCCTTGAGGGCTGCATGCTCTTTATTCGGCAAATATTGATCTGTTTTTAATAAGGGCTGAAAACAACTTACAGCAAAGATCCGAAGTGCCACTGTATTTATTTTGAAAGGAGGCATTGGCAGAAATCGGTAGGACTCCAGAGGTTGCGATGGATTTTATTTTCAGCTTTTTCTGCTGATTTAAGCCGAGTGTTCTCCAAACTCATGATTTTGCCTAGATGTCTAACAATGCCTCCGAGCCCTCCTTGGCAAAGCTGTTACAGACCTCCCCGCCATCCCACCCCACCGTTTCATTTCGGATTATTTAACTGAATGATTGATTTTCAGAATTTCTCTCTCATTTTAAATAAAATTCCAAAAGCATCCCAGAATAAAAATTAAAATTCAACAACAAATGCAAGCATTAATAAAAAGTGTGTAATATTTAATTGCAGTAACCAAAAGACAAAAGCAGCACTAAGCAGTAAAAATAAAAAGGAAGACGAGATGAAATAGCAGATAAGCAGCCAATGAAAAGTTTCAAGCTAATAAAACTAAAATTAGTGTTCAGTTAAAGCTGAAGCAGGTAAAGAAGTATCAATTGGGAACCTACAACTACACAAAGCAGTTGCCAGGCAGACCTCACTGGGGAGGGCAACGCCACTGAAAAGCTGATTTCTCCGGTCACCACCTCCAAAGGCAAAGGCGCTAAGGAAGTGCCGACATGAAGGATGGACCAATAGGGAATAATATGGCTCTGTTGGGCTAAATAAGCAATGTGAGGAGAGGATGAAACCGACAATGAGATGGTCAAGATGGGGATATGCCTCTTTGGCACTATATAGTGGGCAGGTACGTTTGTGATCATGTGCATTTGTGCAAGATTGCTAGTAAACATAAAATAATACAACACCATTTGCACAAACTTCAACATCCCTAAATAAAAAAGGGCAAATTACAATTTCTGCAAATTATTATTATTATTATTATTATTATTATTATTGCATTTATATACCACCCCATAGCCGAAGCTCTCTGGGCAGTTCACAAAAATTATGGTTTCTACAAGTGGCGGTCACCCCCCAAATGCGTGTAATATTTCCAAAATTGGGGGGACACAACAATTTGAGCCCATTATCTCAATCAACCCAGAATGCAGGACACGGAATAATGGGCTCAAGTTATAGGAAGCCAGATTCCGGCTGGACATCAGGAAAAACATCCTGACTGTTAGGGCAGTATGACAATGGAACCAATGACCTAGGGAGGTGGTGGACTTTCCCACATTAGAAGCATCCAAGAGGCAGCTGGACAACCATCTGTCAGGGATGCTTTAAGGAGGATTCCTGCACTGAGCAGGGGGTTGGACTCCATGGCCTTGTAACCCCTTCCAACTCTACTATTCTATGATTCTATGATCTGCTGTTACTTATCAGAATAGAAACACTGTGGAATCCAGTTGGGCAGAATTGGATTGGGATTCCAAGTGTTACACATCCCACACTGAACCAAAATTTCCAATTTCTTCATTTTTGGGACAGGTAAAACTTTTTTTTAAAAATCATATGTGGGAGAAATTGAAACTGAGATATTGTCAAGATTTCTCAGTCCCTCAGGCATGGGGCACCCAAATCAGCAAGACTTCTTTATTGAAGGAAATCTCACGTCAAAAGCTTAATGGTTACACACTATTACATATAGAGGATGGTCAGTAGTTACAGGCTCCAGAACAGTCAAAAGCTAATCACTACTACCAGGTAGGCTGACCAGATAAAATCCAGGTCAGGGCTCATGTAACTTTAACAGTTGTAGAGAAAAGGGAATTTCAGCCAGTGTCATTGGTATGCAATTAGTTCCTGGTGAAATTCCCTCTTCATCACAACTGTTAAAGTTGCAGGCACTATACTAGAGTGACCATTTACAAAAGAAGGCAGGGCCCCTGCAGCTTTAACTGTTGTGATGAAGAGGGAATTCCACCAGGAACTAATTGCATACAAATGACACTGGCTGAAATTCCCTTTTCTCTACAACTGTTAAAGTTACATGAGCCCTGACCTGGATTTTATCTGGTCACCCTACCGTGGTCACCTCGCTCCAGTGTAAAAAGTCGGGATGGTGATTTGCCAGGGATTGGGCCTGAAGACTGTGAGGCTCAGGCCAAGGAGGGATGACAGCTAGAGCATCTGGGAACATACGTTGCATGCGCTGCAGTAAAAGCTTCAGCACAGCAATCAATGCTGTTTCAAATTCTGGGCCTTTTCCTGCTCAGCTCACTTAATTCCTCCCATTACATCCCCCTGAAGAATGATTTGGCTCTATAATCTGACCCATTAGAGATTTCAGTAAACCTATAAAATCTTGCATGAAAAGATTCATATTTTGATGTTTGGAAAATCCAAGCCAGTATCATTGGCAGTGAAATTGTACTAAAGGAAATAGAACAAAATGCCTCTGTTTTTTTAAAAAATTAAATAGGCACAGCTCCCCCCCCCCCCCAAATCTGGATTGGGACCTGATGGGTGGTGCTGGGAACCGCATGCCGGTTGCTGAGATCTCAGTCCAGGAGCTCCATCACACCAATGGTTTAACGCACTCTCACCATGCCTGGTATCTGGTTTTGCAGCGTGGGACTCACATGACCTCATCCCTGTCCTGCGCCCAACTCACTTCTTTTCCTCTGTTTTGCGTATTATTTTGGTGTGGGGAAAGTCTGGATAATTTTCCCAAAGCGACTTCAATGCGCCTTGAAGCCTCCATCTAGTGCTGTCCCCTCTCTTTTTCCTTTGTTGGGGGCGTGTGGGTTTTGAATGGAGTCTTGCTGACAAAAGGGGAAAGGGGAGGGTGGGGCGGTTCTCCTCCTCCATCACGAATGAAGTTTTTACTGCTCCAACCCACCCTCCTCGTCCACAGCTCCCTCATTTTTAAAGATAAAGAGATGAAACGTGGGATCTTGAGAGCTCTTAAGTAGAGCTTTAGGCATGCCAAGTTTGAATCAGATAGGTCCATGCCTTGATTCTAGGAGTTTTTAAAATGCAAATTAACCAAAATGCTTACATCTACGTAATTTTTATAGATAAAGTCAAGAGTAAATCCCATTGATTTCAACTGCATTTACATCCAAGTCATACTAAAATCCGATGCAGGCTTACCTTTTAGTAAACCCCATTGAACAGAGAGAGACTTACTTCTGAGTAAACAGGTATAGGACTGACTTTTAATAGTGTGGTCACTCGGAAGCTTTTTTTTTTAAAAAAAGCCTAAAACAGCAAGCTGGAAAGAAGTGCTCTGCACTGCAGCCCTATGCTTACTTCTGAGGTCTTACTTCTGTTTACTCAGAAGTAAGTCTCTCTCTGTTCAATGGGGTTTATTCAAAGGTAAACCTGCATTGGATTTTAGTATGACTTGGATGTAAATACAATTGAAATCAATGGGATTTACTCTGGAGGAAGGGAACCAGCAGATCTCTATTTTATGAACTGGAGATGCATAGTTTCTCATGATCAAAGTAAAGGAAAATCGATCCTTCACAAATACTAAGAGGTGGAAGATCGCACCAGTGAACTATCAGGAAAAGGTTTTAAAGGAGGGAGGAATTAAAAAAAATACTTTAAAAATCAAGGGATGAACCGATATGATTCAAACGTGGCATGCCGAAAGCTCTCCTGGAGACCTATCACCATGCCAAGTTTCATCTCTTTATCTTTATAAATTACACAGATGTAAGCATTTTTGTACACTGTAATAGGAGAGCCAATGAGCGAGGAGGGAAGGCTGCCACGTCCATCACAATGTCCATCAACGACAAGAACCAATGAACTAGAGGGAGAAGGAGAAGGGGCTGGATGGGGCAGGCGCAATAGCAGTGGGAGAACAAAAAGAGAATTCACGATGGTGAAAGGGAGGAGTGCTTGCAGCGCTTTTGAAATGGAGGTAAAAAATGCAAAGGCAAACCAGGGGGGAAAATAGGTGTGATGGAGCTCCAGGTCAGGAGACTCCGGCTGCCATTTGCTTTGAAAGGAAAACTCCAGGTCACACCAATGGATGCTTTCTTCACAATACTAGAAGGGCCCTGATCCACATAGAGATTTGCAGTATGTATGGGGGTGGGGGGGAAGGTTTAAAGCCCCCCAATCTCTTTCCAGCATTCCAGTCCAGATTGAGTGTCAGCTGTTTGTTTGTTTTCAACATTTGTCATGTCTAATTTGGTCCGTATTGAACTCTCACAAATACAGACTCATCCAGATCCAAAGACTCACTATACACTGCCAAATACCTGAAAGGAAAGGGGCATTTTGAACCTGGCGTTGAAAAGATGACAATGTTGGTGCCAGGCAGGCCTCATCAGGGAGATCCTAATGGGGGGGGGGACACCACTGAGAAGGGGCTCTCCTTCCCCCCTCCACAAGCATCTCTTGGGGAAGCTCTCAGAGGAAGGCCTTGGATGCAGAGTATACTGTTTGGGTTGGTTCTTGCCAGGAGAGTCATATAAGGCTGTATAAGGCTTTATAGGTCAAAACCAGCACCCTGAATTGGGCTCAGAAGTGTACAGTACTTTAATTTTTATGTAATGATTGGAAAGTTCATTTTCAAGCATCAGGAGAGGGGGGGGTCCCCCAGGGAAGTGTCCAGGTGTGTTATTGTGTCCATGGCCACCATGTTGCCAATCCCTGTGGCAATACAGTCTCTTCCTGTCCCCATAACTGAATCCTTTGCAAGCTGTTCGTTGCACCAACTGCAATCCGTTTCCAAAGCCAGATTGCCTTTATGGGAGGGTTATTAAATGAGCGGCAGAACTCTGTAGCTAGTGGGGTTCTCTTATTTCACTTCAAGGTGTGCTGGGTTTTGATGTCTCAGTCCAGTAAGAACATAAGAACATCAGAAGAGCCCTGAGGCTGGATCAGACCAAGGATCCATCTAGTCCAGCATCCAGGTCACACAGTGGCCAACCAGTTGCTGTCAGAAACCCACAAGCAGGACATGGGTGCAACAGCACTCTCCCACCCATGTTCCCCAGCAACTGATGTATATAGACCTACTACCTCTGATACTGGAGGTAGCACTTAGCCATCAGGACTAGTAGCCATTGGCCTAATCTATACCAAGCAGGATATTGCACTATGAAAGCGGTATGAAAGCGATATATAAAAGGCAGGAGTCACACCAAGTAGGATATAGTGGTATGAAAGCGGTTTATGGTCTGTGTCAATGGGCCCCAACAGTTGTCAGTGCACTTCAATACCACTATATAAAGCAGTAGTGTGGCTCCTACCTCTTATAAAGCGCTTTCATACTGCTTTCATAGTGCTATATCCTGCGTGGTGTAGATTCCAGGAATTTGACCATGCATTTAAAGCCATCCAAATTGTTGCCCATTGCTACATCTTGTGGTAGGGTATTTGAAGAAGCTATTTGTGCTATTTGAAGAAGCATTTCCTTTTATCTGTGCTGAATCTCCCACCACCATTCAGCTATGAGTATTATAAGAGAGGGAGGAAAATGTCTCCCTATCCACATTATTCACCCAATGCACTTCAACCTGGTGCCCTCCATATCGCTTGGACTACATCTCCCAGCATTCCTGTCCACTGGCTATGCTGTCTGGGGCTGATGGAGGGCACCAGGTTGGGGAAGGGTTTTCCATGAAATGCAGGGTTACAAAAGAGACAAGAATGAGACACACATGAATGAAGAAGCTGTTGATGGAATGAAAAACCTACAAACAACGTGCTGAAAATAAATGTTAACCCCAAATGGAAGGAGCCTGGTTTGTGTTTCATCTCTCTTTGGTGTTGTGCCAGGCAAGGAAAAGAGGCAAACTTGAACTTTCTTCCTTGCAGAGAAGGGTACATTACGGCGGAGCCAAACCCCAGGGTACCTCCGGCGCATTATCAAGTTTCAGCCTAGGATGGATGTGCATAGCTCATTTCTAAGCCTTGGGAGATGAGGGACTTTGTAAGGATCACTCTGACAGACACGCACAATGCTGGCAGCAGCAGGAGAGAATGGGGCCATTGTAAGCCTTGAAATGAAAGGTAATGAATGCATGCTGGGCATATGGGATAGCATTTGCATAACGCTAAATGCTGCTGTTAGAAAGGAAGTTATGCGAGTGATTAAATGGGGATAGAAATGATAACGCCACAATTTCCCCACTGTCTGGAAGGGTGTGGGGTTGGGAGAGAAGTTTCCTCTGGCATTTCCAAGTGGAAGGATCATTTGTGACTATCAGACATATTTCCCCCCTCCTGACAGTGGAGGAGAATGCAGAGAGGAATTCTGCTTCTGCAGCAAAAATTATCTTCATTTTTTCCCCTTTTGCAAATAACAAAACCAGGCAAAGTCTTACTTCATGCCTTCCACCATCCAAGCAAATGCAAATGCAACACAGCATCTATACTTTGCCACTCCACAAAGTGGAGAAAAAATATTTGTTCATTTATTTACCTCTAAGCCATATAATGTTATGATCTGTGCATGAATAACACTGTCCAGTGTGTCGTCATTGTCAGACAGATGCAGAACATGCGTCCGTTTTAAGTGGCTCTCGCCAAAGCCACCTTAGTGATCATGGAACCAGCTCTGAGGACTGAGAGATGCATTCAGCCAAAGGACATGCAAACCTCTGAATCCTTCCTGGACTATGGGCCTCTAACTAACTACAACAGGCCATCTCCTTACATGTAGATAGCTAGCACATCAAGAGAAAAGATTCTGCCATAGGTTCTTGCTGTGGTCATTTCTGACTTGCAGTGGCAGCCCTATAGCTGTCCCTTTTAGGACGGCTGGCTTTCAGTAAGAAAAAAAGAGAGTTTGGGGAGATGGCTCAGAAATTCTGCATGAGAGAGCAATGGAGCCGTGGAGCGTATGCAGTGCTTAAGCTGTTCCCCTATTACCACCAAAAAAGAGCAAACCCGTCACTCATTCCAGACGTCATCACACGGGAGGTTTAATGCACACCTGCCGCGACTTTGATCCACTTTTTCAGAGCTGGACTCGCTCAGGGCGAGAGAAGAACAGCACAACGGGGACGACGTCATGCCAGTCCAGCGTTGAAAAAGTGGATCAAAGTTGCGGCAGGTGAGCATTGAACCTCCAGTGTGATGTCGCTCAAAAAGAAGAAGGAAGAATTTCAAAGGAAGGAACAGGCCTGTCATTTGCACCTGATTTACTGGGGTTAGTCCTAATTTGATTACAGGCCAAATTGCAAGTGAATGCTCCAGAATTCCCTAGCAAGATGAGGGACGCTTCGGATTCAGAGTATAGCTGTGCACAAATGGCCTCTCCAAATTCTCCTTCCTATTGTTGGGCCAGTAGTGGGGACCATTTCACAGGATTTCCGTGGGGGAGAAGAAATTCTCCAACAGTTTCTGAGGGGTGGGCTGAGCACGGCACCTTTCTTTTGGACTACTCTCATTTTGGGGGCTGGGTATCTTCCGCGGCCAGGGACAGCATCAGCAACTGTGTTGACAGGCTGGCCGCCATTTTGCATCTTCCACCGTGACCTGGTATTGGGCAGGGGAGGGGAAGAGCAGGCTGTTTTAGGAAAAATGTTATTCTGCAAAATGGCCTCCTAGGGATTTTTCTCAAAAAGAAAAGTCTTCTGGGAAATGTCAGCTCTGGAGGGAAGATCTCTGTGGCGTGAAGTGTTTGTTCTGGACTTCTGTTTTATTGGGTATTTGTTTTGCAGGATTTTCTGTGTGTAGTTGGGGTTTGTTTGGAGGAGTACTGAACAAATGAAAACTTTTACACGCTGCTATTCTGAGAATCAAATTTTCAGGCCTGTTCACACATAACACTAAGCCACCATGGGTAGCATTGGGAAGAGAACCACAGTGGCTTAGCGTGTCATGTGGGGGGAAGCCCCCCCCCGGAACAATAGCTACTAAACAACCCTGTGTAAACTCCTTCTCTGCAGTGAGGTTCAGGGACCCTCAGGTGGCTTACTGTGTTATTTGGCAGGATCTCCAGTAGTTAAAAGGGCATTCTGTGGAAAAAAATATGTGGCGACTATAGAGTAGGCTGACCAGATAAAATCCAAGTCAGGGCTCATGTAACTTTAACAGTTGTAGAGAAAAGGGGATTTCAGCAAGTGTCCTTTGTATGCAATTAGTTCCTGGTGAAATTCCCTTTTCATCCCAACAGTTAAAGTTGCAGGCACTATACTAGAGTGACCATATACAAAAGAAGGCAGGGCTCCTGCAACTTTAACAGTTGTGATGAAGAGGGAATTTCACCAGGAACTAATTGCATACAAATGACACTGGCTGAAATTTCCTTTTCTCTACAACTGTTAAAGTTACATGAGCCCTGACCTGGATTTTCTCTGGTCACCCTACTATAGAATTGGCTGCCTAAAGCTGCCACAACATCCAGTGATGCTCTAGCCACTTGTTTTGCCAAATGCAAAAAGAGTTCTTGATACTTTTCAGATGAAAATCGCAACACAAGTGGTGAAAGTTTATAGATTTATTATCTAGCCGGTCAAAGATTATGACTACGCAATGCTGTACAATATATCTCACACCCAAGTTGATCAGTACGTCTCCATCCTCTCCAGCAGCCTCTCTCCTCTTTCCAGCAACCAGCCTCTCTCCTTCACCAACTTCCAGCATCTCCAGAGCATCTAGCAGCCTTCTCCAACCTCCAGCAGCCTCTGGCAGAGCATCCCCAGCATCCACCAAACTTCAGCCTTTCCTTATGGGTCTTAGGAAGGCTTTTTTATACATATCTTCCCCTGGACTACGTGCAGCCTTGAACAGCACCTTGATTGACCACACCTGGGTTCTCAATCTCATGATGGTCATCACCTCCCCAGCATCCAGCTTGACATATCAGCATCTTGATTGATCTCACCCATGGTGTGACAATCTTACCTTGCTAAGAGCGAATGTACAGTTGTTAAGCTGATGCAATAGGAGACCCTCCTGCATAGTCACACCCTGTCTTACCTTGAGGCAAGCCAAGCAGTTTTGAAGGCTTTTAACTCTTGTGAGACCTGTTTCAGAGGTCCATGCAGCAAAGGGGCAACAGAGGCATAAAAGAAGCAGTTATATCATGCCACTCTCTCCTTGAAATACAATAATCTTCCGTGTAGCTTCTACAAAGAGATATGTAATTCTATGCTGGGCTCAATAATACAAGAACTAGGTGCGAATGGACAGCAAACTTTGGTAAGCATTTTATTGTGGGGTAAGGACAAGAAGCTCACTCTGCAAGTGGCAAAATTTGTACACCGCATAATAGTTTGTAGAACTCCAATATTTAATATCTAGTTTTTATAGATTTTAGGTATTTCTTTCCCCTTTTCTGATAGTTATACATATATATGTATGTACCTGTTTTTATTTTATTTGCTGATGTTTGGCCTATTGGCTGTAAATAAAGAGTTTCAAGTAATAATCTTCTGCATTTTCAATACACTACTGCGGACTTTCTTGAAGGTTGAGATTAGCATGCCCTGGCTATAGCATCTGGCACAACCAGATTCCCATCGGGGTGGCCATGGCCAAACGCGGATGCATTGGTGGGAGGACAATGAAGTAACCTCGGGGTGGGGAGCAGTAAGTAAATCATGGTGTGCCGTGTGGTTCCCGGTCATGTGATGGGAGCATGCATCATGGTTTTCCTAACTCCCCCATACCATCTCCCCCCACCCTGGTCATGACTGAATAGACCCTTAATGTCACTAGTTATTTACTTCACAAAATATGACACATTGCACCATATTTGAGCACCTGATGTCTCTTGGGCATTACTCGGGGGAAACTCATGATGTCAGGGAAATGTTTTTCTTCCTCTCTTGTGATACTAGAACCCAATGGGGTCATCTAAACAAGCTAAATGGTGGGGGATTTAGGATGGATGTGGGGAAATAGTTCATCACACAGCCCATAGTTAAACTATGGAATTCACAATGGTGACCAACACGGACAGCCTTAAAAGGGGATTAAACAAATATGTGAAGGAAAGGGCCATCAAGGGCTGCTACTCATCATCATGACTGTATTTTACTTCCAATATATATTTTTTTTACTTCCAGCTGCTGGGAACATGGGTAGGATAGTACTATTGTACTCATGTCATACTTGTAGGCTTATTTATTTAATTGTCTTCAAATATTTCTTGGCCACCTTTCAGGGTAGAAACTTCTGAGAATCATCAGCTTGGCCAGTGCTTGTAAAAGTAGTGGTGATAAGCAGGAAGGTTTTTTTTTTTATGTTAAAACCCAAAGAATATGGGCGCATCTACCGATGTGGAATTTCAGCATTCAGATCAACCTTTGAAAGCTGAATATGCCAGTTAGAGTTGTAATTAGGGATGGACAATCTGTCAGTTTTGGTTTCTTTTAGTTTCTTATTTTTCCAGTCTTAAGTTTGGTTTGTCTTGAACTTTGAGAATTTCTCCAGCTTTAAGTTTGATTCACCGCAAACTTCGACATTGCACCCAACACTCCTTTCTGCCAAATATACACTTTTTGTGTGTGTGCAAACCATTTCCTTGATATAATGCATGTTTTGAGCATTCTATTCCTGAATGGAACCATTTTATATACATTTTTGATTAGAGATCAAATTGCAACATTTGGAGAAGTGCACATTTCAAAGGATATCTGAGCTTCAGTTGGTACAGTGGTTTGAAAGTGTGAATTTCACTGAACAAAGCCCCCACCCCAATTCTGAGCTGCAATTGCAGCTTGTGCAGATCGTTTAGGAATCCGAGGCGATGACTCCCAGACAGCTGTATCTGAAGCATCCCTTTCAGAGGCTTCTTGGGCCTTTGTTCCGCTTAATGCAATGG
This sequence comes from Anniella stebbinsi, assembly GCA_029215795.1. NCBI lineage: Eukaryota > Metazoa > Chordata > Lepidosauria > Squamata > Anniellidae > Anniella > Anniella stebbinsi. The sequence goes on from JARDYH010000001.1 coordinate 372,687,225, forward strand.
AATATGGAGTAGCCAATTTCAAAGGCAGCTTCTCTCTCCAAAGACAAGTTTCGGGGCCACAACCACGGGAGAAAGCTCTTGCCTTTAGATTCATTCATTTATTTATTTATTACATTTCTATAGTGCTTATTAGCCAAAGCTCTTTGAGTGGTTTACAAAACCAAGTGTAAAGCATAAAAATATAATAAAATTGCGAAATGCCATATGCCCTGCTTCTGGGTTTCTGGGAGGCCCCTGAATGACCACTGTGAGCAGCAGGAAGCTGGGCTGGATGGAATCTTGGCCTGATCCAGCAAAGCTCTTCTTGTGTTCTTCTTTTGTGAAAAGACCAGTGCAAGGAACTATAGGAAATACAACTATGTCAAGTCAGTCCCCAACTGTGATCTACTGGAGCTAAATGCAGGCTCAATGTGAAGCTAAAGTCCCCCTGATGGATTCTACCTTTTCCTATGAGATCAAGTGAAATGTGCCCTATAACGGATCTAGTCAACAGCATATCGTGGCAGCTCTCTGCCTGTTAGCTCTCATATTGTGATTCTGCAAAGTCTGAGGCAGAAGGCTAATTTGTTACAAAGCAGCACCATGGAGGAACAGTCAATATTTTCCATTTGGTCACTCAAGGCAGGTAGACTTCGCTAAGTGAAGCCCGTGGATCTGGCTCGTTGGCTGGATGCTGGGGCACTAATCAGCAATGGCCAAAGGAATTATTTTCAACTGGGTATGAGTAAACAAAATTGATTTATCATTTACTTACTTAATTTGATTTATTTTTCAGATGCTGGCTCATCTCAGGTGCTTCGCATGAGCAACAACATTTAGCGCAAAACAAAAAAAAAGAACTAAGCAATATAAAGCATTTTCAGCCAACGATCCCAATCCAAGTAAAGAGAACTGAAACCAAGAAGAATCTTCTACCTACCTGTTTAGAAGTAAGTCCTGTTGAGTTCAGAGGGCTTACACCCAGGAAAGTGAATATAGGATTGTAGCCCAGGTCTCATTGGAAACAATGAGACCTAAGTTAGTCACGGCCAGTGGTTTTCAATGGGGTGTGCAGCACAATCCTTTGCCTATATAATCAGAAATAAGTCCTAGGGCGCTCAGTGGGCCTAACTCCAAGGGCTCTTGCGCATAGAATTGTGGCCTTAGTCATAGTTTACTTCAGCTGGTTTGGGGTCAAGGCCATTGGAGTATAGTACACAAAAGCCAATTGTTAGCTACCGAAATGCAAGCACTGTCAAGGCCCAGTAGAGGGGTATGTGAATCTTTAGCCACTTTCACACATGAGACTTCAAGGCCCTTTGAGCCTTGCTCCTGCTGTTTATGTTGTTGCCTGACGGGTATTAATGTGAAAGAGGCCTTGTCAGAATGAAGCCAATAGAATCATAGAATCACAGAATAGTAGAGTTGGAAGGGGCCTATAAGGCCATCGAGTCCAACCCCCTGCTCAGTGTAGGAATCTACCTTAACCCATCCCTGACAGATGGCTTTCCAGCTGCCTCTTGAATGCCTCTAGTGTGGGAGAGCCCACCACCTCCCTAAGTCATGGGTTCCACTGTTGTACTGCTCTAACAGTCAGGATGTTTTTCCTAATGTCCAGCCGGAATCTGGCTTCCTGTAACTTGACCCCATTATTCCGTGTCCTCCTGCACTCTGGGATGATGGAGAAGAGATTCTGGCCCTCCTCTGTGTGACAACCTTTCAAGGATTTGAAGAGTGCTCTCATGTCTCCCCTCAGTCTTCTCTTCTCCAGGCTAAACATGCCCAGTTCTTTCAGTCTCTTCTCATAGGGCTTTGTTTCCAGACCCCTGATCATTCTTGTTGCTGTTGGCCATTGCACCCTCTAGGGCTGCAAGTGCCAGCAATGGAATCAGTGCATCTCTGCAAGTGACAGAGCCATTTCCTTTGTGCAATTGCTTTGCACTAACACATGCACATTAATATAGTTCAAATGCTGCCATGTGGACTGATAACACACACAATAAGCCTTTGATTGAGCCTCCTCCTCCTCCTCCTCCTCCTCCTCCTCCTCTTCTTCTTCTTCTTCTTGGGGTATTCTTTTTTTCAGTGGGCTCAGCTGAAAGCTCAGAACAAGGAAGATTCTGGATTCCCCTCTAATAATTTCTGCAAAGGGGAATGCAAGATGTGTCAATATCTTCATCAGCAATTTCCCCCCTGTTTTGTTACCTGCAATAGGGGTGAGGCTGGACAGAGACAAGAAGGCTCTTTTGATCTGCCAAGGCTCTCAGAAGAACCTAAGAAAAGCCCTGATGCTGGATCAGACCAAGGGTCCATCTAGACCAACACTGTGTTCACCTAGGGGCCAAACAGCTGTCAACCAGGGACCCACAAGCAGGACTCGGGTGCAACAGCACCCTCCCACCCATGATCCCCAGCAACTAGTGTATACAAGCTTATTGCCTCTGATACTGAAGGTTGCACTTAGCCATCACAACTAGTAGCCATTGATAGCCTTCTACTCCAGGAATTTATCACCCCCCCTTTTAAAGCCATCCAATTGGAGGCCATCACTACATCTTGTGATAGTGAATTCCATACTTTAACCATGCACTGTGTGAAGAAGTCCTTCCTTGTATTTGTCCTGAATCTGCCACCCATCAGCTTCATGGGATGACTGCACTGGGTTCTAGTATTATGAGAGATGGAGAAAAATGCCTCCCTCTCCACATTCTCCACACCAGGCATCAGTTTCTGTACCTCTATCATGTCTCCCCTTGGCCTCCTTTTCCCCAAGCTAAACAACCCCAGCTCTTGTAACCTTCTTGTAAGTCTCCCCCAAAACCCTCACTCAGCTCATTCCACCATTCCAGATCAAATGAACCATATTTAGTCTGAAGTAGCCTCTTTCATGCAGCAGAACTTAACCCTGTTAGCACCAGATTAACACCTCGTACGGGAGGTGCTCCAGCCCCTTCATCATTTTAATTGCCCTTTTCTGCCCTTTTCCAAGCTCATCAATATCCCTTTTTAGGTGGAATGACCAGAACTGTACACAGTATTCCAACTGTGGTTGCACCATAGATGTGTATGAAGGTAGGATGAGACTGGCTTTGTTCCTCCATCTCCCTCTGGTGGTATGAACTGCCCTAATAGGTTGTCATAAAGAGGCAGGTGGCAGGGCTCAGGAAGCAGCAGGATCGCAGGGGGAGGCAGCTGAGTGACCTCCACCCTGAACGGCAGGAGTGATGGAGAGTGGGAGAGAGACGACAGCTTCCCACAGTCAACAGCTCTCCATTGGCATTCATTGATCGGGCTCCTTGGCAAGACGAATGCCGGCAGGCTGGTCAGACGGGGCGAGGGCAGGGCCCCCTTGGGGAGAGTCCAAATTGTGCCCGTCTCCCTTTCACACCCTCTACTGGTATTTTCTGTGAGTTCTGTTAAAGGTATTTCCAAATGAATGAACGGTGAAAAGTTCAGAGGAGGGAGCAAGTATAATTTGTCCTGCAACATGAGTGCTGACAAGCAAGCAAGGAACTTTTATCTGTGATAAACAACACCAGACCTGCAAAAAGGAACATTTCTGGATTGTTCCCTGGCATTCAGCTAACCACGCTTCACTAAGCACCCTTAAATAATGTGCAGGAAATGAGAGAACTGAATGAATAGGTAGAGAACCCCTCTGAATTGAAGCAAAAGCTGAGGCTACATGAGCCAGGGGTGGCGCTGGGGCTTAGACTCTCCAGGAGCAAATCCTGTGAGCCCCATTTCAGAGTCCCAGGATTTGACCTGGCCTCTAAATGCCTGGGCTCCCCCCAAAAGAGGCACACTCTAATAACACCAGTGTGTCTGGATTTGCTCTGGGTCCAGCTCATCACTAGTGAATGATGCACGAACTGCCCAAACGAATGCCCTTCCCATAATAAGCAAGAGATCCTTCGGAAGGAACGGCTGACTCAATGATGTCGTATTTGGAAGTCGTTGTTTCGGAGTAACACTAGGATTAGTGTGGCTGATCTGCTGGTACAGGTCAAGTACATGCAACTAAAGGATGGACCGGGTGCAAATATATCCCTGGAGCTCTTGAAATTACTCCACTGTGGCCCCCTTTAATGCATGACCTGTACCAGCAGATCAGCCTAGGAGGAGATTTAAGATCCCGCCTTTCCTACTTCTCTTTTAACAAAGCTGCATTATTGTAAAGAGAAGTTGATGTTGCAAGGAACAAGTTCATGCTTGCCTTGTTAATAACCCCATTTGCACACCACCATTGTAAAAATAAAAAATAATAAAATAAAATAAATGCCTGGTGCTTTCTCTGAACATTAAGCACTGAATTGATGGATGATTTGCAATGCACTTTATGTGTTTTTAATTTCTCATTGGGTGTTTTAAACAATATACAGTGAATGAAAACCTGGGACCTCTTGCCAAATTGAACAATCTGCGTGTAACAGAGGGTGGGTGGGGTAGGGAGAGGGGTTTTTCATTAGATCCTAGAAGACAAAACAACAGCAGAGTGTTTCATTGTCTGATTAATCGAAATGCCACTTTCATAAATTGCTACTTAAAAAGAGTGTATTTGCCGTCAGCAATTTGCAAGCAGCAATTACAAAGCAACAAAGTGGGCCAGGAGCCGTCACGTAAATCATGGCACGGGCTCAGCATCAATGCTGGTCTCTCTGATCATCGCTGCCCTGAGTGGGGACGGGGACTTGATAGCATCTGGCAGCATCTGGACTCAAGCAGAACTAGCCAAGCCAAGCCCATTATGGGCTCGTCAGTCAGGCGGAGGAGGCGAGAGGGGGATGGAAGGAAGGAAGAGGCTTCTCCTGGTGCAGCCCAATAACTCCCAGCCGCCTGCAACAGCAGCCCTTCTCTCCCCTCCTGCAGAATATGCAATAACATCATAAAAGATGTATAAGTTCATTTCCTGAAGAAGGGCTAAATCACAGAACGTCCACAAGCAGCTTTAATCTTCCTTGCACTTTCATTCTTATTCATTTGAATAATATGCATCTTAGCTTGTGGTACCAGGAGATGAATGCAGCACCCGAGCTACATACGATGCTTGCAACCATTTTCAATTGGAGTGAGGCTCAAATGTCACTGGTCAGAAATGTTTGTGAATAAAAACCTTGTGGAGGCCCAAGGGATCTGCCACGCCAATGCCCTGTAGCCGCTAACACGGTGTGCTCACGGCATGGCTCACATTTCACAGAATCACATTATAGTAGAGTTGGAAGGGACCTCTAAGGCCATCAAGTCCAACCCCCTGCTCAGTGCAGGAATCCACCTTAAAGCATCCCTGACAGATGGCTGTCCAGCTGCCTCTTGAAGGCCTCTAATGTGGGAGAGCCCACAAACTCCCTAGGTCATTGGTTCCATTGTCATACTGCTCGAACAGTCAGGAAGTTTTTTTTGATGTCCAGCCGGGAACTGGCTTCCTGCAGCTTGAACCCATTATTCCATGTCCTGCGTTCTGGGTTGATCGAGAAGAGTTCCTGGCCCTCCTCCGTGTGACAACCTTCCAAGTATTTGAAGAGTGCTATCATGTCTCCCCTCAATCTTCTCCAGGCTAAACATGCCTAGTTCTTTCAATCTCTCCTCATAGGATTTTGTTTCCAGACCCCTGATCATCCTCGTTGCCCTCCTCTGAACACGCTCCAACTTGTCTGCATCCTTCTTGGTCACACTTGGCTTCTTCCAGCTCCAGAGGCCAGATCTACACCAAGCAGGACATAACACTATGAAAGTGGTTTGGAAACAGTCTGTGGAATGTATCCTGGGCCCCAACAGTTGTCAATACTGTTATAAACCATCATAAAGCGGTAGTGTAGATCCTGCTGCAGTCAGACGCTTGGTGCCGTCCACGTTGGCAACATGGATTGGCAGCAGAGGCTCTCCAGGGTTTCAGGCTCTACTTTCTTTCATGTTTTAGAAAAGACGTCCTCAATTTACCCAAAGTGCCTTTATCCAGCGGAGGCGTGTGTGATGGCATGGAGGTGCTCTTAAATGATGCATTAGTCAATTACAGACCGGAGAGTTACAGTCATTAATTAGATGGCAGGCAGCCCCCTGCCCTTGACAGAGCAGTCCGAACCAGCCAAAGCTAGACTGAGTATTGAACAGAGAATGGCGGATATCGATCTCCAGATGAGGCGAGATGTGGCCGTGGGCCCTTGTTCTCCGGCCGCACTGGGCCTTCCGGATAATGCTGAAAAAGGCGAGATGGCATCTCTGAAATGGCTTTTAGGCCTCCTCCACACGGGGCGTTTAATGAGCCTTGAAGGCTCATTATAAATTTTACCTACACACGAGCGGAGCGCAAAACGGGCGTACAGGCGCGTTATCTCCCCGATAATGCGCATTTTCGAACGCGCGTTAAATAGCGACTTTTATTTTGCTCCGGCCGTTAAAGCGCATTTTCGCTGTGTGAACAAGCGATTATGCGCATTAACTACCTGGAAAGCGCTTTTTGGGCATCTTTTAATGCGCTTCGCCGCTTCTCGCCGCCTCCCGTGCAGAGGGATTGTGAGTAAATGCGCCTCCGCGATAATGCGCATAATCGCGGAACCAGGCGCAAAGGCGCATTCTTGTGGAGGGGGCCTTAGTTCCAAAATATAAGACGGCCTTCACCCTGGGAAGGTTCAATGTTCTCCCTTCGAAATTGTTGGAGGGGAGATTTTAGAAAATACCCGTGGGAGACAGATGCTGCCCCTGTAACAACTTAGAGGTAGAGACAGTTACACATATTTGCGTTTCAGTTGTGATTTTTATAATGGAATTAGGAACGACCTCGTGCGACCAATCCCAAAGGGTTATCCTGCCCACTCTAACAAGGCTCTGACAATCATATTCTTACAGGCCAGAGATAAAACAGTTACAATCCAAGTAGCAAAGTTTGTACACCTGACTACCTGTCGTAGAGCTCAAATGATGGGTACCTGAGGTGGTTGTCTTGAGTTCTGAGGTCTGTTATGAGTATTGTGTAAAGTCTGTCTGCAGTAACAACCTGTATTTACGATTTTATGGTCTATTGACTTTAATAAACATTTTGTTCGTTCGAGCAGAGCAAGTGCTTAGGAAATGGCGGACATTATTCCACAGGGGAGGTTCACCTGGATATGAACCCAGAGCAGGCCCTGAATCAGCCAGCAGCAGGGGGTTTAGATTCCACTTGTGCATATCATTATATACACCCAGATGATATTTACAATAGTCAGCGGAGGTCCTGGACATCATTAAAAGATGAATGGGATGTCGCCATGAAGAACCTCGATGGTGGGACCTCTCTGGAGCAGCACCCACCCACTCTCTGGGAAACCCTCCCCCGTGCAGTTCGGGAGGTGGAAAATGTAACATCCTTAAAAAGCCTCCTTAGATAGGCTTTCCCTGAACTATAATTTATTCTGGTTTTATATGATATTTTAAAAATTGTTTTTAAAAAGTTTTAAATTTTGACTTGTATGTTATGGTTTTAATTGTAAACTGCCCAAGGAGCCTTGGTCAGCAGCCATCCGCACATCTTGTGGTGGCGAATTCCATAGTTGAACTCTGCACAGTCTGAAGAAGTCCTTCCTTTTCTCTGCCCTGAATCTCCCACCAAGCAGCTTCATGGGATGATGACCCCATTGGGTTCTAGTATTATGGGAGGGGGAGAAACGCTTCCCCCAATCCACGTTCTGTCCTGTCTCCCCTCACTTGCCTTCCTTCTAAGCTCAAAAGCCCCCCATGTGTAAAGCCATGCAAGCAGCCTCCAAAGGCCCCTCTCCCATTCACGAACAAGAAGAGCAGCCTTTGGAATATTTGAAAGCAGAGGAGTAGGGGGGTTCTTTGGATCTTTCTCCTCTCACGCAGGCTGCTTCTATCCCTTGGAGCCCCCACCGTCGGCAGCTTACTTTCGCCCAACTTTTCCCGTTCCTCTGCACCCAGGGGGTTTGCCTCTTTCCGAATAAAATGCCATTATAGCTATCAGCTTACAACAGACTACCACGAGCCATAAATGTTTAATGCGCCCCTGGCTGGCACTGAGGCAGAGAAGGGGCTGAGGGAAACTTGAGGTAGAGGAAATTGGTGCCGGCGAGTGTGGGGGGGGAGGCAGGAGTGCCGCAGTTTTGCAGATGAGAACATTCACTTGCTTCTCATGTCTGCTTGGAGCAGGATCCCCGACGCAAGATGCTCTTGGGAATAGTAGTGGGAAACTTGGAAGGGCGTTTTCATGAGCGGCACAAAGCTCCTGCTTCTGGAAGGTCTCACTCGGCATCAGCAATGCTGTGGGCGCTGGGGACGTTAGAGTGGAGCCAAAATGGCTGACTTGAGTTGCGATTCTTGCAATGCTCCGTCGTTTTCCTCCTCTTTGCCCAAACGTGCCTTAGCGCTTCCTGCTGGGCGTTGTAGTCCAACACACTCAGAGGGTACCAGCTTGGGGAAGACCTCCTTAGCCTCCTTTGCCCACACGGCCATTTTGAAGAGTTGGTTCTCACATCTTCACAGCCAAACTTGCATTTCCAGGTTTCTATTCCACATTATCCAAAATACTACAAAGATGTCATTGTGTGTCCTACGAGGTATAAATGCTCAAGAAGGATATAGAGTTACCATGATGGGATCATGATGATTTGACACAAGGTGTAGATCTGGCCCAGGAGCGCCTTTATCAGCAGCAACCTCATATGGACAGAAATAGCCTGGTGACAGTGATCCATGCTCTGGTGACCTCCCAGCTGGATTATTGCAATGTGTTGTACATGAGGCTACCTTTGAAGATGGTTTAGAAAAGTTCTGCTAGGTTACTAACTGGGACTGACTGATACAATCATGTGGCTTCATGAGTCCATTTCTGAGCCAATGTGTTGGTGTTGACCTTTAAAGCGCCAAATGCCATTGGTCCAGTGAATTTAAAGGAACATCCCCACCCGTATGTACCTGCTCAGACCCTTAGGACATGTTGGGAGGGCCTTCTCTGGCTGCCCCCACCAAAGGAAACCAGGCAGCTGGCTACAAGAGAGAGGGCCTTCTCAGGGCTAGCACCCTGCTTATGGGATAAAATCCCCAAAGAGGGTTGCCTGGCATCTACATTTAAGGACTTGAGAACGCGAGTTTGCCATGCACTGCTTGGCCTGCCCTGTTCTGGGATCCAGCCCAGATGAGCATTTGATAATGTGCAGTTTATGGGGCCTCCAGAAAGTGTGCAATCCCCCTGGTGCACCATTAGCTTGGCCATGGGATTTATGCACTTTCTAGAGAACCTGGAATGTGTGCTTTGCCTTCACTCCTCCTGTGCCAATCGGGGCATTAAAGGTCCCCTTAACCCAAGGTTTTAAGATGGCGTTTAAGGCCACTATTGGCATGAGAGGGGGAACACAATGTCCTTGGGGAAATCGTGTCCTCCCCCACTGATTACGGCTTTAAAGGCCTTGTTAATAGGACCCTTAAGGCCCCCATCCCCATGTGGGGGGGGGGGAGGAGGAGAGAGAAACGTAATTTCCCCAAGGCTGGGGAAATTGCGCATTTCCCCCCACTGCATTAATGGTGGCCTTCATTAAATCAGGGTGGGGGGAGGTCAAAGGGCGCAAGTCAGGGCAGAACAGTTCCACCCCGACCTGCGCCCTTGAATCTTTATTCAACAGCCAATAGGCCAAAACCTTATTACATTGGTTAAAATGAGCATTTCAAAATGAATTATACATTAAAATGTACATACACATCGAATCACAGGATAGGCAGTCAAATATTTAAACTTTTTAACTCAGGTCTAGTCACTGTTAACTATCTGGTTTCTGCAGCTGATTACGATATGGAGAAATTTAGCTACTTGTAATGTGATTGGCTTATCTTTACCCTGCAGTAAGATGCTTGTCAGTTTTTGCTGGTGAATCCCACCTATCTTACTGTCATGAGGCAGTCTGAAGAATCTTCCTCTGAGGAGGAAGAAGGGGCAGAAACTGCAGCTTTACCCATTCCCCAGGACTTACCGGAGGAGGAGGAACAGCAGGGAGGTTCCTCAGAAGAGCCCCAGGAAAGCCACCTTCTCCCACCCCCTGTTTCTAATGAAGAAGACTCGGGGCCTGAAGGGGTTTGTCCAGTAACTCCCCAGCAAAGGCGGCAGCTCAAACGGGTGGAGAAAGCTAAGCCCACAAGGCGAAGCATGAGACTGAGCAAACAGAGCACAGCTGATGCAAGCCTTAAGTAAGATAACGAAGAAATTGCACGCAGCTGTGAACAGGCTCAAAACAAAGTATATAAGGGGGAGGAGGCAGAAGCTAAGATTCGTTGAGAACAACCGACGTATTCGGCTCTTGACATCCTACGTGATCTCAGATCAGAACCTCTGGACTGAACACCCGGCTGACTGTTGCTTTGGACCCTGGACTCTGGAAACCTGGTTTGACCTTCGGCTTCGACAACTGGACTGACGGAACTACTGGCGTGACCCTGGCAATTGGTAATTGGATTTTCGAACTGCAAATAAAACCCTTTAAACCATTAAGGCCTGGCATTTTTCCCAGACATTCTTAGATAAGGGAGTTGGTAGGCTTCCTAGATCAAGTGTAGTAAATACGACACTTACGTAAAATCGGACCGAGCAGGGTGTTCCTTGCCTCATTGTAGAAGCTACATCTTAACAGCATGTGTTCAACTGATTCAACTTCCAAGTGGTGACACGGGCAGTACCTATCTTCCAGAGGCAATCCCTTAAATCTACCCTCCAGCAGCTTAGAGGGGAGAATGTTAAATCTGGCAAGTGAGAATGCTCTTCTGTATTTGGGTACTGATAACCAATTCAGGTATCGGGTTCTCTCTCCACCTGCTCCAGCCATTAGGCCTAGCGTGTAGGGGGAACATGTTCCACGAGCCATGCTTCTCTGCTCCTGAAGATCAACATCGAGGATTCTTTGCTTGATAATCCGCCTGGCATAGTCATGGTCCATGTGTAATAGTGGAAAAGGGGAGAGACCCAGGAGGTTTGATTTCTGCACCAGTGCTTTGGTCCACGGCGATACATAAGAGTCTAATAGGACCAAGGACACCAAGGAGTTTGTGGAAAAGCCATGGTACAGTCTTAACCAGTACGATAGAGTATCGATCCAAGCCGTACTACTCAGTGAGGGCAAACCCACCTTCAGATTAAGAACCGCACCTGCCACACACCTGGGTACTCCAAACAGCAGTCTTAGATACGATACAAGGAGAACCATATAGGGGCTCCGTACAGGATCTGGGCGGCCAGTTTGGCTTGATGGACTCTAACAGCTGCTGGTAGATATTTGCCACCTTTTTGAAGGAAGAAATGATATAACACTCCCGTTGTTTGCTCCACCCTGCCTTTAACTTCTTTGCTGTGCTTGGTCCATTTAAGATTTTCCTGGAACCATAACCCTAAGTATTTATAGGAGTCTACCTGATTGATTTTATGCCTGCCCATGTGCCATATATACCTTGCTTTTTTGTTTGCAAAAAACATTGTTTTTGACTTTTGGTAATTAATGGATAGATTGTTTTTAACACAGTAGAATAAAAAACCAGTAAGGAGTCTCTTTAGCCCAAGTCAGGTCTGGGAAACCAGAACTGCATCGTCCGCATAAAGCAATATGCAGACTTTGGATTGGCCAATTTTAGGAGGGTGGGACTGTAGCTGGGACAGCACCGAAGGGAGGTCTGCTAGATACAAGTTGAACATGGATGGCGCAAGGACACAGCCTTGCCTAACTCCCTGATTGGTGGCAAATTCTTTGGTAAGATGGCCCTGAGCACTGCAGCGAACCTGGGCAGTGGAATTATAATACAATGACTGTATTAAAAACAGTAATCTGCTATCGATAGAAAGCTTCTCTAGCTTCTTCCAGAGCCGGGGTCGAGAAATCGAATCAAAAGCTAACTTTAGATCCATAAAAGCACAAAATAGTTTGCCTCCTTTTATAGCAGTATATTTATGGGCCAGGTGGTACAACACTAAGCAGTGGTCAGTAGTTGACCTCCCAGGCTGAAACCCAATTTGTTCCTGACCCAGGATATTGCTCTCACTAATCCAATTGCGAAGTTTGACAGTCAGGAAGCTGGCATACACCTTACCTACTATAGACAACAGGCTAATAGGCCTATAGTTACATGGATCATTTCTGGGACCCTTCTTATGTATTGGGATCACCAGGGCCCTCCGCCAGGCAGTAGGAATTCAGCCGGAATTATTGATCACCGTGAATAAGGCGGCTAACATTTGGGCCCACCAGCGTGTATCGCGCTTCAATATCTCCAAAGTGATTCCGTCTGGTCTGGGGGCTTTGCCCACCTTAAGTTTACTAAGTAGATCTTCTATAAGTTCAGGATCTACATTGGGCCAGATTGGAGAGTTCGGCTTTAGTGTTGGGCTCCGAGTCGGAACCTGATCTCCATTCAGAGCTGCCTTATAGTGTTCCTCCCAGATGATTGCGGGTATGTAGCTGCCAGATTCTCTGGCTCTGGGGATCATGGCCCCTGAGACGATATCCCAAAAGGATCTGGTATTATTGGAGTTTATGGCCGCTATCAAGAGCTGCCAGCACTCTCGATCCACAGCCTGCTTCTTCCGATGTAATAGACTTTTATATTTTCTTTTTTGATCGTAGAATGAGTCTGGTATTTTCCTCTCGTTGTTCTTCCGGTAGGTGCAATACACCATCTAAAGGTTTCTTTTTGCCATTACACAATCTCCATCAAACCACGCTTAACTTTGAGGCCTTCTCTCTTTTGGATTAGGGAGACTATCTTGTACTGCATGAATAAGGGCCTGAATCAGGTCCTCATAAGCATCAAGGCAGACTCAGGAGATCGAAATTCATGAATTTGATTCGAGTAGTTAACAAAGAGTTCAGAACTGATCAAACAGTCTATGGTACAGGCCGTCTTTGCGGACCATTTGATCTTTTTAAATTTGGAGTTAGCTTGAAGGCTGGGCAAAGAGTGAGAACAGACTTCCAGCCGAAGTAGGTCAGGGGTGGAAAAAACCAACTCAAGGGGATGGTGGTCACTTTCCAGACGGTCTGCTACCCAAAAACCGCTGACTGAGCTCTCCAACTCGTTATGCACTATAATGTAGTCTATCACATTCGATCCCTTAGAGGAGGTAAAGGTAAACTTTCCCCATCTATCCTCCACTGAACATCCATTTAAAATGGAGAGATTGTTTCTAGTTATAGTTTGGAGTAGACATTGGCCTGCGTGGTTAGTGATTCGGTCTTTGGAGTGCCGAGGCATCAAACCTGCGCCCTTGGCATTGGGGTGGAAATCGTCTGGGTGCAGCTGCCTGGGCCCTTGAAGGCTGGACACGGAGGTGTCTGTTGCCATTGTGGGCCGAGGTGGATTTTTTCCCCAATGCTGCCTGCATTATTCTCTGTTTGATGGCAGGCAAAAGCCTTCAGAGAGGGAGTGCTAGATTTTTACGGCTGCTCTTTCTTATACAGCTCTATATATTCTTGGGCTGTTTGTTGTTTTGTTTCGTTTGACGTTCTTTTAAATATTTGGATTGTGATTTATATTTTTATGTGTTTGTGTTGCATTTTAGCCTTTTCATTGCTTGCAAGCCCTCCAAGAATATGCGTAATGGGTGGATTAAAAATATGTCAAACAAACAAACAATAAGTAACAAACATTCTCCAAACACATACGTCTCTGCATCAGATCTCATCCATTTTGTATATTTTAATACATTTGTATCTTACCCTTTCAACCCCTAAGAGTTAAAACTGTCCAATCTACTAAAACAAACCAACAAACAAACCAACAACAGGCAACAACAACAACAACATTAAATTTACTCCCAGGTAAATGTGCAGAAGGGTTGCCATCTTTGCTGCATTTTCACACTATCTGATCCTTCAGTATCAATTCAATAGTTACCCAAATTGAATTTTTGCATGCTGTGTCCTCACCTAACTATAAAGTACTGGACAAATATTGGAGCCAATTATTAAAACAATCACACTGCCATTGAATCCTATTGGCTATGACAATCCGCAAGATGTTTTTCATGACATTGTGACATGCCACATCTGATGGGAAGTCTTCAGAAATAAAGTAGGATGGGGTTTCAACAGCCAATAGGATTCAATGGCAGCTGAGACTGTGAGACCAATAAGAATGAGGGGGGTGGCTGTAGCTCCATGGCAGAGGCCCTGCTTGACCGGCAGAAGGTCCCCAGGTCCATCCGCAGCAGCATCTCCAGGAAAAGCTAGAGAAGCACCCTGCCTGAAACCCTGGGAAGCCACTGCTGCTGGCCAGTGTTGACGGTACTAGTAGGGTGACCATATGGAAAGGAGGACAGGGCTCCTGTATCTTTAACAGTTGCATTGAAAAGGGTGTCATTTGTATGCATGCAGTGAAATGCCCTCTTCATCACAACAGTTAAAGCTGCAGGAGCCCTTCCCTCGTTTGTATCTGGTCACACCCTGCCTAGTGTGACCAGATACAAAAGAGGGCAAGGCTCCTGCAGCTTTAACTGTTGTGATGAAGAGGGAATCCCACCAGGTGCTGCGTGAATCCAAACGATGGTTGCTGAAATTCCCTTTCCTATACAACTGTTAAAGATACAGGAGACCTGTCATCCATTTCATAGGGCCAACCTGCCCCATGGGCACTCCCCCCCTTGAGGAATTTTGCTGATCAACTCAGGACTTGTTTGCTCCCCCCCCCCCTTAAAATGCCCCTGATGCTCTGACCATGCAAGAGCATCCAAATTCATCTCCAAAGTTCGCTTTTGGAGGGATTTGGGAGGAAGACAAGCGTTCCCCTGGGTTCTCATTTGCAGAAGAAACTGGATTCATCCATTAAGCTTAACTTTCATTCCAGTGGGGACAGAGCAGGAGAAATTCCCCCTGGATTGTGTCCAGTATCATCAACAATGCAGTCCTCTCAGTGAAAAATGGAAAGATCTGGAAGGATAATAAAGGGAGGCAATAAAAATACAGCTAGGGAAGAATTTGCTCTCCCTCCAGCTGCTGCCAGAGGCAACGAGAGACGCTCACCTCCCTCGTGGGTCGGCATTCTGGGCAACCCCTGTGCAGTCTGAATAACATGAACTCGCCTGCTTGTCTAAACTAGTCAAAGGGTGACGTATCTCATTAATTCCTCCTCCTCCTCCTCGTCTTCCTCCTCCTCTTCATCACAAAAAGCCGGAAATGTTCTAGGGGCTGAACAAACATAAAACAGCCCCTGCTCGCAGCCTTACAACCCAAAAGTCATGGTACAAAAAGAAAAAAGAACAGGGAGGGAAGAGGAACCCAGCCCTGGAGCAGCCGCAGCTTTGTTGGCGGATGGACGGGGGCAGGTTGGCGTCTCGCTTGCCTGGGGTACAGCTAGTGGCAGAGTGTGGGCTTCTCTTCCGCTTTGCCAGTCCCAGGGCAAGTGGCCACTGGAGCTGAGTGTTGCTTCTGGCAGTGGGGCTGAAGGCGGCAACCTCCCTGGAGCAGCTCCTCCTCTGGCCCATGGATAGGGCTGAGCAAGTCTCTTTGAACTATGAGGGGGAGGGGAGGCAATCAAGGCACTTCAGGGGCAGAGCAATTCAAGCCCCCATACACATTGGCTGGAGTGGGGAGCTAGAGTCCGGTGAGGTGGGAGGAGGCACCCTCCCACCAGCACACACCTGCCCACCCCACCCTCAGGCCCACCTCTACCCATGGAAAACTCCAGCGTTCTTGCTGGTGGTAGCAAGCGTAAGGCCTGGGAATGGGAGCATTGGGGGGACAGAGGGAGGGGTCGGAGCTGGAGATGGCTTTGGACCTGCCAGAGTCAGTCCTTTCAGCTATGCCAGCCTGGAAGTGGTCTTGCTAATTCTCCCCCAACATGGTTTCTAATGGGGTTGGGGGATTTAAAATAAGAATGTCCTCTGGGCTGAAAAGTCCAGCAGCATCCCCCCCCCCCATGTCTTCCACCTTGTCTGGCATGAGCCAGAAGGGCATGGGATGCAGTGGGTGATTCTCTGCCTTGTTGTTGCCCCCCCACGGCTAGCCCACCTGCCTTTCTCCTCTAGTGGTCTTCACTGTCACTGCCGAGTGACCACTCCGATTTCTCCATAGCAATGGGACCGAGAGAGCTCTGTGTCCCCCGTCCTTTGGGGTCTTCTATGGACTTCCTTACTGACTCAGTCAACTCACTCTACTGGGCAGAGTGGGAAGGCAATGCCCAATTAAGTGTGGGGTGAAAATCCAGGT
This sequence comes from Anniella stebbinsi, assembly GCA_029215795.1. Classification (NCBI taxonomy): domain Eukaryota; kingdom Metazoa; phylum Chordata; class Lepidosauria; order Squamata; family Anniellidae; genus Anniella; species Anniella stebbinsi. The sequence continues at coordinate 372,703,367 of JARDYH010000001.1, forward strand.
ATGAGACTGAGGCTAAACCAGCAACAAGCTTAATATTAGTGGTCACCTGAGAGAGCAATTAGGATAGGAAAATAACACAGAAAATTGCATCAATCATTGTTCAGACGGCTTCCCTGATTAAGAAAGATTTAGGATGAAAACTAGGGGTGTGCACGGACCCCCCGGATCGGATCGGGACCCGGATCGGGACCTCCAATTTTGTCCCGGACCGGTTCGGACAAAATCGGAGGCCCCCCGGACCGGATCGAGTCCGATCCCGACCCAAAAATCGTAAATGTTTGGATCGGCCGCCATTTTTTTCCCCATAGACTTGCATTGCAATGCAAGTCTATGAGGAAAAAATGGCGGTGGGTGGCTGAGGGGGGGCCTAACCCCTCCCCCCCCGGGGCCATCCGCTGTGGACGGCCCTGGCAGGTAAGCCCCCTCACCCGCGCTCCCTACCCCCCCTGGGGCCGCCCGCTTCCATCCGCTGGCGCCCGCGGGCGCCAGCGGATAGAAGCGGACGGCTCCGGGGGGGGGTAAGCCCCCTTCCCCGCCACTGCTTACCTTCTCGGCCCGTCCGCTCCCGTCCGGCGCCGGCGGCTACTACCAGCGGGCTCCGCGGCCTACTCTCGAGTAGCGCGCCGGGTGATGACATCACCCGGCGCGCCACCCTGGAGTAGGCCGCGGAGCCTGCTGGTAGTAGTAGGCGCCGGCGCCGGGACGGGAGCCGCCGGGACGGGAAGGTAAGGGCCCCCCTCCCCCCTCCGCGCGCCCCCTCCTCCCCTCCACGCACCCCCTGCTTACCTTCCCGGCCCGGCGGCTCCCGTCCGGTGCCGGCGCCTACTACTACCAGCAGGCTCCGCGGCCTGCTCTAGAGTAGCGCGCCGGGTGATGACATCACCCGGCGCGCCACCCTAGAGCAGGCCGCGGAGCCTGCTGGTAGTAGTAGGCGCCGGCGCTGGGACGGGAGCCGCCGGGACGGGAAGGTAAGGGCCCCCCTCCCCCCTCCGTGCGCCCCCTCCTCCCCTCCACGCACCCCCTGCTTACCTTCCCGGCCCGGCGGCTCCTGTCCGGCGCCGGCGCCTACTACTACCAGCAGGCTCCGCGGCCTGCTCTAGAGTAGCGCGCCGGGTGATGACATCACCCGGCGCGCCACCCTAGAGCAGGCCGCGGAGCCTGCTGGTAGTAGTAGGCGCCGGCGCCGGGACGGGAGCTGCCGGGACGGGAAGGTAAGGGCCCCCCTCCCCCCTCCGCACGCCCCCTCCTCCCCTCCACGCACCCCCTGCTTACCTTCCCGGCCCGGCGGCTCCCGTCCGGCGCCGGCGCCTACTACTACCAGCAGGCTCCGCGGCCTGCTCTAGAGTAGCGCGCCGGGTGATGACATCACCCGGCGCACCACCCTAGAGCAGGCCGCGGAGCCCGCTGGTAGTAGCTGCTAGTGCCGGACGGGAGCGGACGGGCCGAGAAGGTAAGCGCCCCCCTCCTCCCCCCCCCCGCTGTCCACTTTCATCGGCGGGCGCCCGCTGGCGCCCGCCAATGGAAGCGGCGGTGGGCGCCAGTGGGCGCCCGCCGATCCGCCGATCCGCCGAACCGGTTCGGAGCCTTTTCGGACCGGTTCGGATTGGATCGGCCGATCCAGCTGCGGGATCGGAAATCGGATAATTTATCCGATTTCCCACTGGACCGGACTCGGATCGTGGATCGGGTCCGATCCAGTGCACATCCCTAATGAAAACAATTCTTTCCAGCTCATCCTAATCTTTTGTGAGCATCACAAGGACGAAAGAAGGGCCAGGCTCAATCAGACCAAGCGTCCATCTAGCTAGGGATGGGTGAACCAGTCAAGCCCAGCCTCCCTGGAATTCCCTGAAGCCCATCTTGGAACTCATTCTGGCATCTTGCCACACCGGTACGTCTTCTCTCCTTCCTTCTCACCTCTGTTTTGGCAACTGGGAGGGGTGGAGAGAGGAGTTACGCCCTCCAGAAAACTAAACATGGCCCCTGGGAGGTGACAGCTGCTGTCCCTTCCCCTACACTATTTGTGGCATCTATAAGGTGGCAGAAGTACCTCTTCCAGTAAACATTTTCCGCCTTGAAAGGAGACGAAAATGGTTCTGGGTTCTAAGAAGACCTCAAACTAGGGATGTGTATCGTATCATTAAAATGTACAATAACGATACGATATGCTCTTTATCATGCATGCGTTTAATGATTACGGTAGGAAAACCTCCAATAAATATCCGATCTGATAATTTTCAGCCCGATTATATCGGATTATTGGTCTGCCATATAAATAAACCTATAACTTCTGTATTTTAAAAGTTAGAGGCTTGAGACATGGTCACAGTGCTTATGGTGTATGCCTAAGTATGTGTATGAAATTTGGGATCAATCCCTCCAACCCTCGATTTTATATGAATTTATTTAAGATCATTTAAGTTCTGACAGGTCAGAATGACAGCTCGCCATGTGCGTTCATTCAGACCTGTCAAAAAGTGCAGGATCTTTAAAAAATTCATATAAAATCGAGGGTTGATCATGTCTAGCACATGTTGCTACACATATGTGCCAAATTTCAGATCAATCCCTCCACCCCTGTATTTTATATGAATTTTTGAAAGATCGTGAAACTTTTGACCTGTCAGAACTTAAACGTTCTTTAATAAATTCATATAAAATTGAGGGTTGGAGGGATCGATCTCAAATTTCATACACATACTTAGGCATATCCCATATGCATTGTGACCAAGTTTCAAGCCTGTAACTTTGAAAATACAGAAGTTATAGGGATTTCCCCCCCCCCCAAAAAAAATTCAGCTCTATAGGACACAATGGGGCTGCAAATTAAATATTGGATTTCTGATAATTATCATGAAGACGATACGATTAACCTACGCTATTACCGGAGATTATAATTTTTTTGGTCCGAAATTCCAATAACGATAAAATACGATATTTTCTGGCGTGCACATTCCCACCTCAGACCACAGAACCAGATCTCCAAATCCTAGGGATGTTGGAGAAATCCACCATGGCAACAAAAGAGTTCAGATCTTTATGACTCTGACTTGTGCATTCTGCCCCGTCAGGCGGGTCCCACAAATTTGTGGACCATTTTTCTAACTTTTGGGAATTTTATGCAAATGATTCAATAACAACAACAACAACAACCACAGCCAATAATATGCCTTTTCCCCTTAGACTAAAGCACAAAAATGCACAGTGGGGAGAAATCACACATTTGCGCACACGCAAATATGTGCAACTTCGCACAAGCGCAAATTCAGACACTAATAAAAATCCACTTCTATTACTGGAAGGAAAGGTGCCTGACAATCCATGAAACACAGTCGGAATGGATTTTATACAATTGGTACATCCCTACCAAATCCTTTGGGGGATTAAATCTGGCTAAACTCTGATGAATATCATGGGCATCCTAAAAGTGGGGAAGAAATGTCTCCTTGGAAGTAAACTCAGGACATTTTAGCCTTGCACTGTACAGAATGTTTATGTACACTCATACGAGTGGAAGAAGAAAGCAAAGTAACTACAGTACCGGCTCCATCCTTGCCTATTCTGAATCTTTCCTTTTGGTTTCAAGGCTACAATCAAAAGTTAAACTCAGTCAGAGTCTCGTTCTAGCCTCAGGTTCCCTCATTAGCTGACAGAAGGATCCACTTCAAAGTGTTCCCTGTGCACACAACGGCACATCCGACCCGAGTTACTTGTAGCAACAAATTCCCTCTCCCGGTTGCGTGCTCAGATGACTGCATAGCTCCACCGAGGCAGAAGTCTTTGTCAGATGAACTGGGGCTTTTCCTGACTCTATAACCGTGGACTGCGCTTCCATCAATGCAGAAGACATTCAATAGCAGAATTCTGAGGACCACAAGAAGACACTAGTTCTGTCAGTTCCTCCTGCCTATGGCGACAGATTTGGGCACTCCCTGGCTTCACTCCCTGGCATCTGCAAAGAGGAATGTGCATTTGGGCCCAGAGGTCTGCAATAATAATGGCTACAGACTAGTGGAAAGTTTGCAGATGTGAGATGCTCACCCTGGACTGGGGGCGAGGGGAGTTCTTTGCCTGCGGCTGAGCAAAAGCTCCGTATCTTTGCATGGCCAAGGCCTGCAGGTGGCATTCGTCTAGGCGCAACACGCAAGCACTGAGCAGGGCAGGACCTGGCAGTGGGCGGGGCCTGGACACACACCCTCTCTCGCTCACACGCAAATGTACACCCCCAAGCACACGTACAGCCTTCTGCCTACTCACGCTCTGAAAATAACCCCCCCTCCAGCAAACAAATGAAAAGCCCCCTGACTTCCACATTGCTTTGCATCAGGCGGCCTCCTCTATGCCTCTCCATCCCAGCAGCACCCACAGGACTGAACTGGTCTCTGAAGTGGAGTCTTCTCTCAGGTCCAGCCCTTGCTCTGCGTCTTCTTGACCTGCTGGATTTTCAGCCAAGGTGAGAAGCAGGACGGCCACCTTGGTCATTTAATCGTGAGATTACCGGCGCATGGATGACCATGGCCAGCCTACCTCGATCCAGGAACAGGTGTAGTTGAAATACCAACCAACGCTGGTAATTGGGTCCTCTGGTCCTCCAAGGCCAACTGGGCTTCCAGTGACAAAGGTGTATCCATACCCCCAAATACAAACTGCTCATTCAGAAGGCGTGCACCCCATCCAGAACAGGCAAACACCCCAATTCCTGAACCTATACTGGATCCACATAATCAGTTGTATTCAAGAGTGCCTCCAGCTGGGATGCCACCACTCTTTAACTCTTCATCATAGACTCACAGAATAGTTGAGTTGGAAGGGGCCTATAAGGCCATCGAGCCCAACCCAATTCCTGCTCAGTGCAGGAATGTTGAAGAGCACTGGGCCCAGGACTGAGCCCCGCAGTACCCTGCTCGTTATCTCCCCCCCGTGTGTAAAGGTACTATTGATAAGCACTCTTTGAGTCCGATTCTGTAGCCAACTGTAGACCCACCTAATAGTTGTTCCATCTAGCCCACTTTTAGCTAGTTTGCTGACCAGAATGTCATGGAGTACTTTGTCAAAGGCTTTGCTGAAGGCAAGATATATTATGTCCACAGCATTCCCACAGTCCACAAGGGAGATTATCCGATCAAAATATAAAATCAGATTAGTCTGGCAGAATTTGTTTTTGATAAATCCATGCTGACTTCTAGTAATCACTGAATTATTTTCAAGGTGCTTACAGATTGATTTCTTTATAATTTGCTCCAAAATTTTCCCAGGGATGGATGTCAGACTGACTGGTCCATAGTTCCTAGGTTCCTCCTTTTGCCTTTCTTGAAGATAGGGACAACATTAGCCCTCCTCCACTCATCCGGCACTTCACCCGTCTTCCATGATTTCGCAAAGATAAAAGACAGTGGTTCTGAGAGTTCTTCTGCCAGCTCTTTCATTACTCTAAGATGCAGTTCATCAGGCCCTGGAGATTTGAACTCATTCAAAGAAATTAGGTGTTCCTTGACAATTTGTTTATCAATCTCAAGCTGCAATCCTGCTCCTTCAGATTGTACTTCATGTTTGCCAGGGGGATCATAGACCGTCTTTTGGGAGAAGACTGAGCCAAAGAAAGAATTAAGCAGTTCAGCCTTTTCTTTGTCATCCGTTATCATTTTGCCATCCTCATGAAACAGTTGAACCACCATGTCTTTCTGCTGTCTTTTACTATTCACACATACCTGAAAAAAGATTTTTTGTTGCTTTTAGCATCCCTTGCTAGCCTCAGCTCCTTCTCAGCTTTAGCCTTCCTGATACCATTCTGGCATTTCTATGCTACCTGTTTGTACTCTTCTTTTGTAGCCTGGCCCTTCCACTTTAGATATGTATCTTTTTTGTTGTTTTCAGGTCATCTCTAAGCTTTTTGTGGAGCCACATTGGTTTCTTCTGTTGTCTTTGATCTTTTTTCCTTGTTGGGATTGTTTGTAATTGTGCCTTTAAAATTTCCTTTTTTAAAAAACTCCTACCCATAGAATCATAGAAGAGTAGAGTTGGAAGGGGCCAACAAGGCTATCAAGTCCAACCCCCTGCTCAATGCCGGAATCTACCTTAAAGCATCCCTGACAGATGGTTGTCTAGCTGTCTCTTGAATGCCTTTAGTGTGGGAGAGCCCACCACCTCCCTAGGTCATGCATTCCATTGTCATTCTGCTCTAACTGTCAGGACTTTTTCCTGATGTCCAGCCAGCATCTGGCTTCCTGTCACTTGAGCCTATTATTCCGTGTCCTGCATTCTGGGATGATCGAGAAGAGATCCTGGCCCTCCTCTGTGTGACAACCTTTCAAGTATTTGAAGAGTGCTCTCTCCCCTCAATTTTCTCTTCTCCAGACTAAACAGGCCCAGTTCTTTCAGTCTGTCCTCATAGGGCTTTTTTCATTAGGGTCACTTGCCATGGGACCTTACTTATCATAGTTCTGCCACTAAGTCCTCCCTATTGGTCAGCATCAAGTCAAGGATAGCCGAACTTCTAGTTCCTTCCTCCACTTTCTGTAGGAGAAAGTGATCAGCCACAAAGGTCAGGAATTTCTTGGAGGGGCCACTTTTGGCAGAATTTCTCTCCCAAATTGAAGTCCCCCATCACTACTACATCACACCTCCTTGTAGAGCATTGGTAATTCCCCCCCCCAAAAAAAAGTTCTTAAACTTCCTGTCACTAGCCCTTCCCCTTTATGTCAGGGAATTGCCATCTTTGTCCCTCCAAATGTCTTGGCCTATAACTCTCATCATCCCCCCCCCCCCCACTGGCTATGATGGTTGGGGCCGATGGGTACAGGAGGCCAATATATCCAGAGGACCTCAGGTGGCCCATCCCTGATGTAAATTAGGAGTCTTCTGCCCTCGCTTACCCTGGGCTCTTTTCTGCCTGATTCCAACTGCTCCTGACCTTGATGTCTCCTGGCCTTTCAAGCACTTCTGGCCCCAGTGGCTGACTAATAGAATGTGCCTCCCTCACACAGCCCCCTTCGATTAGGACCTAGCAAGTTCCTGAGTCCATCTGGCCTTGTATCACCAATACTGACCAGCATTGGCTGCCCAGAGTTTCAGGCAGGATGCTTACTTCACCTTACCTGGAGATACCCAGCGTTGAACCTGGGACCTCCTGCACTCAAAGCTGGGGCTCTGCACCTGAGCTCTGCCCCCTCCCCACTGGGCTCTACTCATGTATTTAATGATAGTTCCAGGTGTATTACCATTCATAACTCTAAAACACCTGTCCATTTACATTAAATAATAAACTGATTCTTCACAGGTTGTGATGGCTTCATTATGTCATTACCTTATCCCTAGTTGGCTGGTTGCCTCCCACTATGAAAGAGAAAGAAGTCTTGACCAATGGAAAACAGAATATAAATGCCAACAATAGAATGGAGGGAAATGGCACTAAAACAACAATAAATAAAGAGACAGTTAAAGGGGGAATCCCGTTTAAGGATTTTTGAAAAATATTTCTGCCACTGTTCCTGGAAAGTATTGAAAGTACGAAAGTCTGAGTTTTCACCTGAACATTGAAAAGGGCAAACATTAGCATGACCTTCATCTCCTTATGAATGGTGCGAGGGAGAGATTTTTTTCTCCATCTGACCCAATGAAATTGATGGGCAGCAGGCGAAGAAAGTAATTCTCCGCACAATGCATATAGAACTCACTGCTACAAGATGGCTGTGAAGGCTACTGGCTCTGTTAAATAACACCAGGGAAAGCCATCCTCCATAGGCCCTGTTTGGGGAAGCTTCTTGCTAGGCACTGTGGCAAAGAGACTTTAGGTCTCTCCCGGACCTAATCCAGCAGGCGTCTTCTTATGGCTGGTTTGGCCAAAGCCCCGCCCCCACCCCCTACTTTGCACATGCCCATGGGGCGACATTGGAAAGTATTGGATGTGTGACTGACAAGGTTTATGTGATCAATGATAATAATAATAATAATAAGTCCCCTCAATGTACACTCAGAATCTTAACTGAACCTGACCTGGAGGGTTATTCCTTCTTGACTGAAATGTGCTAACAATTAAAGCCATGGGTCCCTCTAAATCGCATTGAGATAATCATGCAGAACCTCTCCATCCAGTCCCTGCCTGTCCACCAGGCAAGCCCCATGGAACTGAATGAGAGCTTCACCTTCATCTTCTCCATGAGGCTTCTGCCTTGGAGAGCTTCAAAGTGGCCATTGCCCCATGGCAGCCCTTAGTCCTTAGGAATGGAGACACACAGACTTCCTGACGCCAGAGGTACCAGAACTGCAACCGGAACCTTTCTTGCTGTATCACTTTGTCTTTCTCAGTTTCCCAAGTTTTCTAACAGAAGTGTTCATGTTTGGTTGTCAAGAGATGCTGACACCAAATCTCCTGCCATCCTCACAGCAGGGGAAATTCAAATGGGGTCAGTGACAGTTATGAAGAAAAAGCCCATCCGCAGCCTGGCTTGATTGACAGGTTGGATGTGTGACAACTTCAGGTCCCGGAAAACTCCCAAAGAGCCTGATGGCTTCAGAGTCAGGCAAATCCTTCCTGCTGTTTTTTGACATCATGCGTGATGCTTGCACATTACGCATATAAATACAGAGCAGAGCAGGTGGTACATTCCAAACACATCCACCCAAATTATCAGAGACACTTCTGGGGCTGAATGGCTCTTGCAACATACTGTAGCCTGGGGCAGGCTATGCTTTAAATATGAGTAATTGCTCTCACTGGAGTTTCAAGAGGATGCCAATTCCCTCTCCTTGGGATTCTTCTCACTCTGGGTGATCAGTAATTGTTTTTGGAAGAAACAAAAAGGGGGAAAAAAAGGAAAGCAAAGCACGGAGTGAAACAAATAGGGCTGGATAATGAAGCGTGCCTGAACGCTTCGTTAGCTGCTGCTCGGATCAAAGGAACAGGAGTCGCACAGAGGATGATTTTGATCTCCAGAGTGTGGAATAAAGACTCCAATCACAACCTTGATGTTGGCAAACAGACCTTCTCCTCCTTCCCAGTCTGGAGCACACTGGAGCTGATCAAACAGGGAAGCCGTCCTCAAACCCCCTGAGCCAAGAAACACATGGTTGGAACAAGGCAAGAGTTTGGGCAAGCCCAGCGTAGCCACCTTTGGATGAAAAGGAGAGGGCTCTACGCTTTGGGCATACAGGGTCTCGAATAAGGGGCGAGCGGTGAGGAGGCCAAGGTGACTGATGACACCAGATATACTGCACAAGGGGTGAGAGAACCAGGGATGCTCGAGCTCACTGAGATGTTCTAGGCTTTACTCCAAAGCTTGGTTCAACTGGCTTCTATCCTCTTTTGTTTTGCAGTTTGTTTGAATGGGGAAAATCCACATTTTCAATTTATACGTTGAGCGTTTTTAAAACAGTGCATTTTTGAAATGCAGTATTTTTAAGTGCAAGCTTTGCAAACACAAGTTCAAGGTCGGGAACGTGCAGACATGTCCAGAGGATGTGTGTTTGATTTCAGGGTTGCGAATGGGGACTTTCCCAGTGGTTTGTCAACTGAAATGAAACTCTCATGCATCCCTGCTCCAGGCATTCACAGGGCAAGGGCAGCTCAATGCAAGCTCATATCATGTGATCTGCACTGAGTGTCGTGACTAGGCCTGTTCCCCTTAGGCTGGTGAAGGAGTTTCTAGAGATCAATCAGAATCGGATTCTGGAGCAGAAGAGGCAGCGCCAGGAACGTACCAGCCTAAACGGGGAGTGGGGGAGGTGATTCTCATGAGCTCTTCACCAGCTGTGGATGAACCTTCACCAGACCTTATCACTGAAAAAGTTAACGACACACAGTCTATGGGAAATCATTCTTCTTCAGAGGGGGAGGGGCACTTCAAGGCTAAGTGATTCTGCCACAGAATCAAAACAAGCAGAACTAAAAAATAATAATAAAAGCAAGAGAAAATTGGCTTCGCTAGCTTCTCACCGAAAGCTTCTTCAGAATCAGCCTCCTTGAAATTAAAGCGTTCTGGGAAAAGGCTTTCCCTTTTTCTTGAAAAAGCAATTATCTTGCTTAATTTGCATAATTTTGTCTAAAAAATAGTTCGTAGACTTTAGATTTGTCTTCAGGTGGGAAGAGATGTTTATTGCCTAAATAAAGCTTTGTGGATTACGTGTCAGATCTCTTTATTCTCTGCCAATAGGGCAGGAGATTTTTGGAAACATGACACTGAGGGGAAAACCAATCCCAAGTTCACATATATGCTGACAGGGGTTTCTTTATTTGTTTGTTTAAAATATTTTAGGCCACTGTTCAGTCCAGAAGTAGCTTGAGCTGAAGGTGGTCTGAGCTTCTAGTGATTGAGCTGGAATGGGATCTTGGGATTGTGTGGAACAGATTGATGTAAACATAGACACACTCCGCAGCTGCTGTGAAAAAGGCAAATCCCATGTTGGGGATCATTAGGAAAGGAATTGAACATAAACCTGCCAAGATCACACTGCCCTTATACAAATGAACGGTGAAAACACACTTGGGATACGGTTTGCCGTTCTGGTTGCTGCATCTCAAAATGGACACTGCAGGGGTGGAAAAGGTACAGAAAAAGGCAACTAGAATGATCAAGGACCTGGGGCAACTCCCCTGGGAGGAAAGGGGATGGCTGCTGATCTTAGGAAAAGGGTGAGTAAAGGGAGGAGATGTAATAGAGACGCAGGCAGAGAGAGTGGATTGGGAGCCGTTTTTCTCCTTCTCTCAGAATAGCAGAACCCGTCCAGTGAAGCTGAACCATTGCAGATTCAAGACATATAATATTTATTTATTTATTTATTTATTACATTTATATACCGCCCAATAGCTGAAGCTCTCTGGGCGGTTCACAAAAGTGTAAACCATAAATACAGCATAAAATATAATATGAAAGCTTAAAACTACAACACAAAAGTACAACCAGAATAAAACTGAGCAGCAATGCAGAGATTTAAAATATAGATTTAAAATGCAGAGTTAAAATAGCAGAGTTAAAAGATTAGGATAGTAAATTGCTAAAATACTGCGAAAATAAACAGGTCTTCACCTGGTGATAGAAGGGGTATAATGTAGGTGTTATTTTACCCTATTCCTTGGACTTAGTGTCATCATCATCATCATCATCATCATCACAGATCATAAGCTGCCCATTGCCACTAGAAGTTCTGATCTACGTGGGGCTGCCTTTGAAGGTGGTTCGGAAGCTTCAGCTTGTGCAAAATGCAGCGGCCAGATTGATAACTGGAACCAGTAGGTTCGAACATATAAGACCTACTCTGGCCCGCTTGCATTGGCTGCCTGTATGTTTCCGAGCCCGGTTCAAGGTGCTGGTTTTAACCTATAAAGCCTTACACGGCTTGGGACCACAATACCTGATGGAACGCTTTTCCCGACATGAACCTACCCGAACACTACGTTCAACATCTAAGGCCTCCTCCGAGTGCCTCCTCCGAGGGAAGCTCGGAGGTCAGCAACAAGAGAGAGGGCCTTCTCTGTGGTGGCTCCCCAATTGTGGAACGATCTCCCCGACGAGGCCTGCCTGGCGCCAACATTGTTATCTTTTCGGCGCCAGGCCAAGACTTTCCTCTTCTCTCAGGCATTTGGCAATATCTGAGGAGCCTGGGTTTGTTTTGTTTTGTTTTTGTAGTTTTTGAAGTGTTGAAGTGGTTTTTAAATGTACAGATTGTGTGTATGTTGTATGTTTTTGCTGTTTTAATGTTTGTATATTGTTTTTAATTGTTTTTAATCCTATGTAAACCGCCCAGAGAGCTTCGGCTATGGGGTGGTATACAAATGTAATAAATAAATATAAATAAATAAATAAATAAATAAATCTTTCAACTTCTCTGATGTTAGAGGGAAAGCAGAGTTTACAGGCTCCTAAAGAGCCCATCCTGTGACAGGCCTATAGGTCCTGCTCCATCTGTTTTGACGTGATAGAATGTGAGGGTGGGGCGGGTCAGAGGTCTGCTGCAGTTCCATGTCCTCCAAATCTCAGCGTGATCATGGGACAAAATTGTATTTCCACTTAAATTAGAATGAAATGCATAAATCAGTCCAGAGGTATCCTAGAATGTGATCTCTGAAAAGAAACCAAATTAAACAAAGGTTGATGGTCGCCATTTGTGAGTGATGCCTTGGGTAGGATTCCACTTTTATGCCTTCTCTTTGAAGAAAGTTCCATCTCATGACAACAAGACATCATAATCCTTAAAGCCCCTGTATAACAAATAGATGTGCCATCTGCTGTTCCCAACCAAACGAACAACCTTTCAAACTCACCAGAGGCTCTAGTGATTTATCAGGCATTTGGTTAATAACGAAAATAAATTGGTTGGTAAGCTCCTCCTGGCCTGACGTCTCAGCTGCTGGTTCTCATTCTGGTGGTGGTGCAGACACACTTTGATCAGAGAGCAGATGACTTTGGGGCATCATCAAAAGCAAGCCCACATCACTCCTCCCAGCCAGCCTGTATAACATTTGACTCTCACTACCCCATGGGGGCAAGTTGTGTGAGCACCGTTTTGAAACAAGACATTTTTGCTGCAGAAAGCCAGAGTATAAGAACTGAAGAGGAGCCCTGCTGAGTCAGCCCAAAGGCCTGTCTAGCCCAGCATTCTGTTCCTGCACTAATCCAGATGGCCCAGCAAACCCACCAGCAGGGATGGCTGCAACAGGCCCCCTTCTGCTCACGCTCCTCAGCACCTGGTATTGGGAGGCATCCTGCTTCTCCTACTGGAGGTAATATGCAGCCAACGTGGCTAGTAGCTGATGGCCTCATCCTCCAGGAATACGTCTGATCCCTTCTGAAGCCATCCAAGTTGGTAGCCAATTCCTTCTCACTGTCCTGAACCTGGCCGTAATATTCTACAAGAGGCAGAAAAACATCTCATCCTCCTCTTTCTCCACATTCCCCTTTCCCCATAGAGGTGTACAAAATAAAGCAAAATTCTATACACCGCTGTATAGAATTCCTCCCCCTCCATTACTCATCTTTTTCTAAGCTAAAGAGCCCCAAATGTTGTCAACAGGTGTTGTAACCTTTCCTGAAAGAGTAGTTGCTCCAGCCCCTTGCTCCTTTTGGTTTTTCTTTTCTGCGCCCTTTGCAGATCTACAAAGTCCTGTTTGACAAGTGTGGTCACACCACAGACCTCTGACCCTCCCCCCAAACCTGATTCATCAAAGAATAGATATGAAAAACAGGCTATTTCCAAAGGCAGCTGCATTTATTAATGTTCTGCATGTACAGTCGCAGAGCAGCTTTTAAAACTGACCTCGGGGGGATAGCTAGAAGGAGCTGAGAAGCTTCTGGTTTGGGATGAATCATGGTCACCCAACAGGCAAGGGATGTGTGAGCTTCAGAATGTGAGGATGCGCTCTGTCAGTGAGCAATGGCCCCATCCCATGCAGCTTAGTGGCTGTCAGAGCTCCTCTGTGTACATTTATGTACATCTCCACTAGAGGAAGGACACATCACTCCTCCTCAGAAAAATGGCAGATCTGTGAACTCACCCTAGCATTATTTTTCACCCAATGGATGCGGTTGGACCATTGGATGACAATGGGGTTGAAGGAGAACTTAAGGAGGGCATAGTGACTATGGACAAGCTGGATGGATTCCCCCACCCAAACAGTCTTCACTGCAGAAGATGCAAGGCAGATACCTGTGCCTGGATGGATATTTTCAGGAATGAAGTCTGAGGAACGGATGGCAAATAGACAAGAGAAGTTCTTGACCTTCTTGACAAATTGAAAGCTAACCAACCACCAGGTCAGGATGGTATCCATCCAAGTGTTCTCAAAGAACTGAAATGTGAAATTTCGGATCTTCTAAAAATATGTGATAAGGCCCTAAGGTCATCCTCTGTACCACAGCAGTGGGCAGAGGCCAATGTAATGCCGCTTTTTAAAATGGGATTCAGAGGGTGGGGTTATCCAAGACCAGTGAGCTTAGTATCTATTCAGGGTAAATTTGATACCACTCGCTCACCATTGTTGAATAAGCACTACTGCTTAACGGATATTACCTAACGTAAACAATTTGGGTGGCAGCAAAGAGAGACAAGCGGGGTGGGGGTGGGGGTGGTTTATGCACATACGACATGATTGGTCTTCATTTTAGGGATGCGTGAGGAATTCGTTTCAGCTTGTTTTTGATCAGGATTTAACCCAATTCGCACCTTGCAGGCTGAACGTGGACTCTGACACAATCTGCTGTGGAAGGCTTGCAATGTGCTCAACAGCAAGCCTACATCTGAAAAATGTGCATGGGAAAATATACTTTTGCAAAATGCACACCAGCACGCTTTAATCAGCGGCCAAAGAATGCGTACTTTTCAAAGATGCAAACAGCAGCTGCTGACATTTGGAAAGATATGCATGGAAATATGCATGGATTGTCCTCTGAAAAGAAAAGGGACAAAGCTCGCAATCAGTTACAGACTCAAGTTGCTGCGCGTATTGAGATGGAATTCGGAGGACTCGGGCAAGCCTGGGTTATGCTGGTTCCAACCTCATGGTAGCCACGTGGGCTGGAGCCCCGGTCCCCCTGCATGCATGCAGAGCTGGGCCCAGCAAAGTGAAGAGGGTGGCAATGGTGGCTTCAGGTGTGCAGGACCTGCAAAGGCACTGCTGAAAAGCCGTTCCCCTCGCCCTGCCACTATGGGTACAGAGACCCGCCAGGCTGCGGAGGCCACCGTGAGTCCTGCCACCGAGCCTCCTCACGGGCCACCTACTGCCAAAGTGATGAGAGCAGCCCGGAAAGAAGGATGCTCCCCTGACCCACCCGTCCTTGCGGGAGCCGTGTGGCCGTCTCAGCCTCCAAGGTTCCGAGTTGTTGCCATGAGCATCTGGGGCAGGCCGTACGAAAGCATCTCTGCCCCGCAGCAGTTGAGTGGGTGGGTGAGGTGCTTGGGCTGGGAAGACCTGGTGATGGCATGACGGGGAGCCTGGCCACGCCAAGGAGACCAGAGGCGCTGGATGGGCTTTTGCCCAGAGCCAGAAGGACTTGCGCAGGATGCAAATGTTCTGGTTCACCTCTCCTGTTCTCTGGTCTAGTGCAACGAGAGCATCCCCGATCCCTGAGCTTTACCTACTCACAGAATGGAGACATAAACAAGATAGTCTATGAAACAATGGTAATGTCCATTCCGGTGCAATTAGAACCTGGGGTGGGGGGTGGGGGGTCAACGTGTTGTCAGCATGAAATGAGACAGATATCTCTGTGTTGTGTCTGTGTGCAGTATTCTGGGAATTAAAAACAAATTGAAAAAATGAAGGAAAAGGCGTTGATTCCTTTAAAAGAAAGAGATGGGAGAACAGAAGGCGCCATTCTAATGAAAGAAATCTTGGCCTTCGTTCATTTGCTTCCCCAAACAAGACATTCATGGGAACATGTTTGGAATTATTTAGCCCTGATCTTTATGAAGTAAATAAAAAAGGACAGACTTAAATAGGTCAGGCTGTCAGTTATATTAGGAAAAGTTTAGAATTTAGTAAGTTGAGGGTGGTGGGGGTGGGTGGGTGGGAGGTGGGCAGGTCCAGATTAAGGCCAACCTGATGCCCTAAACACAGCCCAATCATGGTGCCCCTTTGGCCCCCCTTCTGTTGCTTAGTTCGGCAAGACATGACGACTCAATAAGTGCTGCATGTGAAATAAGACATTAAAAACTCGGTTTTCTTCAAGGCCCTCATCCCCCACGCCAGAACACATGCAACGACATCAAACATAAACTGGTTTATTTCATTATATTTATATATTCCTTAAAATGAGATGGCTGCAGCTATGGGACCGGCACTCTGTGGTGCCCCCCTTCCCTTCCCTTGGGGCCCTCAGCACGGGCTGATATGGCTTCATGGTTCATCCAGGGCTGGAAGGGGGGGTCTTTGTGGGAAAACAGGAACCGCTGGAGGAATCATTGAAAGAAAGAATCCAAGCTCTGTGTCAAGCCTGAAGATATTGTGTCACTAAGGAGGCCATTTCCTCTAAAGATTTTGAAATTAGGGTGCTAACATCCCATTAAAATGAATGGAGCTTAAATGGTTACTTACTACTAGGCAATTGTGCACCCAATCCAACAATCTGTGAGAGAAGCGTGGGGGGGGGGGACAGCCCCATTTCCCCACCAAAATGGTGACCATTGGGAGCAGCTGCCTTTTTAGGTTGCCTGTGTGGATGTTGCACTCATGAACCTCTGGACGGGGCAAGGATCACTCATGCTGCTGGTCAAGGTGATTGATTCAGATGTAACTAGTGTTGTTTAACATCATTTGTTGAGTACTTTTCTAATACATTATCAATAAAACACTTAACCTAAAGACAATGCAATAAATTTCACCTGAAGAGCTGCTCTTTCGTTCCTTCGCTCGTTTACTCTTCGGCTCCCCTCCGCCCCTCCCCTCCTCTTTCTCCCTCCAGTCAGGTCCTGTCAGGTGAGCACTTCAACCAGATCACCTTTCCGCCAGGCATAAATGGAACGACACTTTAGTCTGGTTCTTTGGGGGTATCGAGGGAGTACAATCCTGTCGCTGCAGAGAGTCAAGCGTTGTATGATTAAAGAAACAAAAACAAAACAACTTTTGAGCCTGGGATGCAAGGTTTGGGTTTTATACTGAGGCTTGGAGCCGGCGGCTGGGAGAGATCGCTTTTCCCTGCCAGGTCCTGAGGCAATCCATTCAAGCCCCCAGTTCCTTCAAAACTATACGGAGGCATTAAATGCACTTGTGGAAAATAATCCAGACTTTTAGCGTTCTAGGAAAGGCTGGGGAAGAGGTTGGGTCAGACAGGGGAGGAAATCTAAATAAATAAATCAAGACTCACAAAAATAGAAAAAGCCCAAAACAGAAAACAAGCCAACCCCACATTTCTCTCTGGGCTCGGCTGTTGGCTGTCATCCGATGAGGGAGTGTGTTTGCCTCTTCCTGCATTAACTGTCCCTAATCGATCACCATGCCAAGGGAACAGCTTTTCTGGCAGGCCGTCTGTCGAAGCAGAAAGGGAGTTGGCGCACAGTGGACGGACAGCATTGCTTCCAAACCATCATTCCCCTTTGCAAAGGGAGGGGAGGCTCTGCCCAGGACCGGGGAACTTTCCGCAGCCTCCCAGCCTTGGCACAAGCAGGATCAATTAGGAAGAATAGGTGCATCGCTGCAGCCGCTCGGCAGAATGAATGGAGAGGCGACGGCTCACTGCTTCATGACCCTGCCATTCCGGCCCAGGCCTTGGCCTGCTTGTGTGGCTTGTGGAAGGGGAAATCTCCGCTTCACCAAGGAATGCAGCCTGCCTGCCGCTCTCTGAGGCAGTGCCGCCTTCACACTTCATGTCCTCTGGGCATGGAGAACATCAGGACGGCATCAACAGGGCCAATCCCCTTAGGGGCAGTGTTGCTTCCAGGTATGTTTTTAATGCAGGGAGGGGGCTCTTTGGTAAGATGGTCTCAAGCCCCCCCCTCCTGAGTGGGCCTACCTCCTCCAATGTGCTGTTGCTGCTTCCTATGTGTGTACGTCTTCTTCGCCTCCTGTCCCTCCTCTCAGGGCTCACGCATTCAGAAAGGGCGGCAGCAGCAGCAGCAGCAGCAGGCGGCCCAAGAGGCTGTGGGGATTGGCCATGAGCCCCCTGCTCAGCTGTGGGCCTCAGGTGATGCCCAAACATGCCAACCCCAGGCACCAGCTCTGCCTGGAGGAGGGATCAAATGGAAATGCGCAATGGGCCTTGCAGGGGTGCAGAAGCCGCGCACATGGGCAGGGATAGTTTCAAAGCCTCCAAATGCGAATTGAGAGGCCTCCCAAAACTTGTTTTGCAGCTTCTGAGCTTAGGCCCCATCCTGAGTATTGCATCCAGTTCTGGGCACCACACTTCAAGAAGGATGCAGACAAGCTGGAGGGGGTTCAGAGGAGGGCAACGAGGATGATCAGAGGTCTGGAAACAAAGCCCTATGAGGAGAGTCTGAATGAACTGGGCATGTTTAGCCTGGAGAAGAGAAGTCTGAGGGGAGACATGATAGCACTCTTCAAACACTTGAAAGGTTGCCACACGGAGGAGGGCCAGGATCTCTTCTCAATCAACCCAGAATGCAGGACACAGAATATTGGATTCAAGTTACAGGAAGCCAGTTTCCTGCCGGACATCAGGAAACACTTCCTGACTGTTAGAGCAATACGACAATGGAACCAATGACCTAGGGAGGTGTGGGCTCTCCCATGTTAGAGGCCTTCAAGATGCAGCTGGACAACCATCTGTCATGGATGCTTTCAGGTGGATTCCTGCATTGAGCAGGGGGTTGGTCTAGATGGCTTTATAGGCCCCTTCCAACTCTACTGTTCTATGATTCTATGGTTCCCATTAAGCCTGGTTGGCCGTGGCAGCATCCAAGGAAAAGGTCCTTTTCAAGGAAAATGGTTCTCCAGGCAGGTTGAGCTGCTCTCTTGGCAACTGCAGGTCTTTTCAGCAAATGAGACAACCACCCCCGCCCAATGGCTGGCTCTACCAAATCAGTCTGTAGTGGCAGGACAAGGGTCCAGTGTGTGATGGCAACAGTCACGCAGGGCCCTCAATGGTGTGCAGCTGCCGGGGCTGGAGGTCAAGACTGACCAGAGGCTCACTCCTCTCCCCTCCCCTTCTAGGTAGAACAGCAGTGGCATGAATGGATGTCGACCCCCCTCCATTCAACGAGGCCTTGTTCACACAGTCAGAGCACTCTGCTGATTCTTCCTTGCAAATGTCCCCACAACCTTGTCCCCAGGGCCATTAGAGCAACAGGGAAAACCAGCGCCGGGAGTCCATTCAGTTCCTCACATTTAAGGTCTCGTCCTCCACCCACACAACCCACAGAACCATAGAACAGTAGAGTTGGAAGGGGCCTATAAGGCCATCTAGACCAACTCCCTGCTCAGTGCAGGAATCAACCTTAAGCTTAAAGTATCCCTGACAGATGGTTGTCCAGCTGCCTCTTGAAGGCCTCTAGTGTGGGAGAGCCCACCACCTCCCTAGGTCAGTGGAAGATAGGGAACTCTCTCTCTCTTTTGCAGGTTGCATGGGTTCTGTGGAGGAAGTGGCCCCACAAGGTGTGAGAGTGTCCGTCTGGTGTAGGCTGACCATATGAAAAGGAGGACAGGGCTCTTGTAACTTTAACAGTTGCAGAGAAAAGGGAATTTCAGCTGGCGTCATTTGTATGCAATTATTTCCTGGTGAAATTCCCTCTTCATCACAACAGTTAAAGTTGCAGGTACTATACTAGAGTGACCATATACAAAAGAAGGCAGGGCCCCTGCAACTTTAACTGTTGTGATGAAGAGGGAATTTTACCAGGAACTAATTGCATACAAATGACACTGCTGAAATTCCCTTTTCTCTACAACTGTTAAAGTTACATGAGCCCTGTCCTCCTTTTCATATGGTCAGCCTAGTCTGGTGCCCCAGCACTAAAGCAAGCAAGAAGCTCAGCACTGTCCTTTAGATGACCAAATCCTCTTAGCCAGGCCTTTCTTTAACTTGCAAAATGTCATTATTATTACTATTTAATATTACCACCACCACCCTCTCCTTTCTAGGCAGCAGCGGCCTGCTGGCTTTCGGTAGCTTGACCGTCTCCACGCGTGGGGCAGCTGGATTTATGGTCCAATGGTGAGAGCTCTCTTTGTGGTTATCAGTCCTGGAAGGCTGCTTGTGACAAGTAGCTCATTCAATTTTAAAATACCAGAATATGTTCCCATTTGATGGAGCCAAAAGCCTTCCTTAACTCAGGGCCAAGTCAGCAGGGAGCATGCGAGGAAAAAGCTGTACATTTCTGCAGCGACGGCTCCCTTGTGGGATGCAGAACCGGCCGGATGTAATTTACCGAGCAAATTCTTGTCCTTCGCCTCTTGTCCTCATGTAATTCACGGTCTGCTGCCCGGCTGGCTGAAGAGAATGTGAAATACATAAATTTTACCCCGCAAGCCCTAAGCTGAGGTTGTGCAGTATAAATAAATGCACACAGAGGAATGTTGCCTAAGTGGCTGAGATAAAATACGGGAGACGCGCAAGAGAATTCCTGGGAGGATCCGATTCCACGTGGCTTCTGAGAATTTGGTGCCATACAAATTTGAAGGCTTCTGTTTTGAGGATGGTGGTTGTCAGTAGGGGTTGTCACTCTCAGAAAGCCAGATTGGTCTTAACTGGGAACACAGAGCTTTTCTACACATGGTCATTAATCCCCTCGATCTACTTTGAGTTTTGTTGTAGGATTAAAATCTGAGCACTATACAAAGAGTGTTTCCTTTCCTGCTTTTCTGCTGCATAACCTCTAGGTGCCACTGTGGTATAGCAGAAGGGTGCAAGTTACACAAGTGGGAAAAGTGTTTTCTTTTGCTTTCACAAATAGTGCTGCTCTTTCCCTACTCTAAAAAAAACCCACGCCAAAAGTGCTGTTGAAAAACAGAAGCAAAACTGGAGGGCCACATCATCATCTACAGAACCCATTAGCTGTGAGCAGGGAATGATGAGCACACAACAAATGCTTCATGTAGAAAAGCTGGCACTGATTGGGGTCCTACAGGCACACTGAACATGAGACCTGGGGTGGATCTACACTGCTATTTTAAAGCGCTTTATAACAATAGTGACACCTGTTTGGGAGTGTGTCCTGGGCCCCAACAGTTGTCATTATTGTTATAAAGAGCTTTAAATCGGTTTATAACAGTACTGACAACTGTTGGGGCCCAGGACACACTCCAAAACAGGTGTCACTACTGTTATAAAGAGCTTTAAGGCACTTCAGAACAGCAGTGTAGATCCTGCCCTGGGCTTTAAATCAGTGCCAAGTGGAACTGAGAACTTAGCTGGAGCTGCAAGGCTGAGAGGCAGGAAGGCGACGGGATGAAGCCTGCACTGCCTAGCCCTGCCTTAACTCAAGTAATCACTACAGCAGAATTTAAAAGAGCAGCAGCTCCAACCATGGGCATTTCAAGAAGAAATACGCACACTATGCCCTTCACTGTACCAGAGTGTAGTGTGGCAACACATGACGTCAGTAGCTGTGGCCTTATTAGTCCAATTCCAGGAGGTGGTGCTGGGCGACCCTGTGATGTTGACACCATGGCCTTCTGCAGGATTCTGCCTTGTGCCCCCCCCCCCCCCAGGTCACCTGGAGACGTACAGTCATGGCATCCAGCCATACTTCTCTTTTTCATTTAATTCTGGCAAAACGGGAGGCATTTGCTGAATTGGTGCTGGAGCTCCGTGATGGACCAAAGCGCAGTCTTGACAGTGGTGGTGGTGGTGGTATTCACCACATCCTAAATGTTCATGTGGAGCTCCCTGCGAAAGCACTCCCAGGCTTGCAGGCAGAGGTGGCTGATTGACCCAGGCCTGTCAGTGTCCCCATTGTCCAGTGCCCCCAGTGGCCTCAGCGGCATGGCATGCTGGCTGGGCCCCGTCCTGAGTGGAGACAGCTTAACTACAGCTGCCTTCCAGACAGCAATGCCTAATAGTCAGGGCTGCCTTCGAAGACTTATCAGAAACTTCAGTTATTACCAAACTCAGCTGCTGAGTCGCTAATTGGGACTGGGATAGATGTCTTGCTAAAACACAGGTGAGACATGCCTGAATGGACCCACCCCCAATAAACCCCTTACTACCCCATTCCTTGATAGTGAATTTTGGTGATTGGGATGTGTGTGCAAATTCGTGTTGTGGTGGGCGTGGGGAGTTACCTTTTATCACCGTGTTCCTTCCTGTTTCTTTGGGAGCAATGTTAGTGCTGCCACTTATGGGGGAAGTGGGGTAGCATCAAACCCACCCACCTCATGTTCCCATTGTAGCAACATTCCAGGGCATTCTGGGGGGAAATGGTGCCATCCACTGTGGCTGCTATTTGTGTGTGTGTGTGTGTGTCATTCCCCACCTCCACAGAAATGATCGAAATGACAGAGGCAACGACACTAAAGTCGTACCGAAGGTGACGTCACGGTGAGGAGAGAAGAGATGAGTTTGGCACCTTTCCTTAGCCTTCATCAGGACTAGCTGTGGTGTGAACATGGCGCCCACCCAGGGAGACAGTGCCTTTCCTGGACTCTGGACTCTGATTCTCTCCTACTTCAGTCACTGGAAGAATGGGCTTTATCGCCCTCTCCCCACTTCTGGTGAAAAGGAGCCATTTCACCCATTCATTATTTAACACCCCCCCCCCTTTGTTGCTTGCATTCATCTGATCATGAGGTTGACATCATCAAATGTTGCCCCCTTGACCAAGTTTTTCTTCCATCCTTCTTCCCTCTCAACCACCCTTGTGCTGCCCCATTCATTATTCACCAGCTGCAGAGCGAATCTTCATTCCAGCCAGAAGTGAAGTTTGCTTCATTCAGGCCCCCACGACATGTGGCCCACAGGGCTGGAAGCATCTCAGCTGCCCTGGTGGGCCGCCTGGGGCTCAGGGAACGGCTCCCGCTTGAGCTGCCCGTCAAGCTCCTGTTGGGCTGCTGGGCTGCATTCGGCTGGGTCAGTCCCAAGATGGACCCTCCTGACTTAACAGATCTCTTCCTTGCCTGCATGAAGTTCTTGGGGTGACAGTGAGGCTGTGCAAAGAGTTCTTGAATTTCTACCCTTATTTCAAAAGGAGCAAGAAATGAATGAAAAGTGCTCACTTGGCGTTCTGTGTTCTGTCATTCCCTTGGCTGCTGTGGTTGGATCGCAGAGCTGTTTTCCTGCCTCCCCTTCCTCATCCTGGTCCTTGACCTCACTTGCCCCCCACCACACCACCATTGAACCTAACATGCTGCTTGTGACCCCAAGTCCTTCAAGCATTTTTGACTTCAGGCAGAGCCTCACGATCTCATCGGTAAAATCACGTGGGTTGCTTTGGCCAATAGGATGAAAGAGCAACGTGGCCCAAATGGGACTCTGTGTTGTAAGAAGGGCAAAGATGGAGGAAGAGCGGAGGAGGGCAGCACAGGAATGACAGGCATAGATTTCAGCAATCTCAGAAGGTCTCCCAGAGGGGACGCGCAGTACATCAAACACAAGAGGAGGCCATTTAGATGCCATGGCATTTTGACATGCTCTTTCCCCCACATTTTAAAAAAAATCTCAAGTGCTGGACAGGAAGAGCCTTGGAAATTTGGGTAAATTCCTTTCAAAACAAACTGAAATGAAATTCTCACCCACCTGTACCAGCTAAATCCGGTGGGTACATCAGCTGTTAAAGAGGAGGAGCTTGCCACAAAAAAACAGGTGGCAACCCTCATTCAGCACCACCGACATGGCTGAATACACCGGGATTCAAACCCAGACCTTTAAGAACAAAGCAACCTAAGTCCCTGAGCCTGGCTGGACAAATCCGCCCATTTCTGTTTCTCCCACCTTCAATTAAAAAAAAAAACACCAACCAAAGACAAAATCTTAAGTTTCTTTTGTCCTAAATATGAAGAACGTTGAGAATTTTGGTAATTTCTTGTCAAAACTGAAATGAATTTCATAGAATCCTAGAATCCTAGAATAGTAGAGCTGGAAGGGGCCTCTAAGGCCATCAAGTCCAACCTCCTGCTCAAGGCAGGAATCCACCTGCAGCAATTTCTAGCATAACTGCACCCCTAGGCAGGCTGAGTGTGGTGAGCAGAGCACTGATAAATCCCACACATTTCATTGGAGTAAGCCTTTCCCTGTCGAAAGTACTGCCAGGGTCAGTGTAATGCAGATAAAGAAAACGGACCTTGGCCACAAAGGCCTCTCCTGTGTCTGGAGAGCACAAGACTGGAGCTTCCCAGAGCCTCTAGTTAACCCCTTCCTGGAGAGCTGGATTCCCTGCACACACACACACACACACACACACACACACACACACACACAGAGTTGGTATCAGGATATGCTCATGAACTATTATCAAGCACTCCTGCATTAAAAATGATGGAAGTTTTGCAACCCCATCCCTTGGAACAGACTAGAAGGAATCTCTGGGCTCTGCTAGGTTTCCCCCTGCGAAGTTGGTCCTGAACACGTGTTTGCTGGTCAGCAATATCGATGAACCGTTGTCGTGATTTTAAGATGCCGCATGATGTGTTTCCTGGAAAGGGGTAGCGCTTGTCTCCTCCTCCTCAGCCAATGTTTTCCTCCCTGCGCCACCGTTTGAGACACGCAGCAGTGAGCGATGATTGTTCCTTAAAGTTTCATGGTGGATGAATTTCCCTTTCCTCCTTGAAGTTCCATTGGCACTCATGTTTAATTTCATCCAGAATGTCAGTCTCATGCTGATGTCTTAAATGGAAGGTAGCATTTCAAAGCTGAAATGAATGCCTCAAGATGCAAATTACCAGGGCAGGGATTCATTTTTCTTAAATCAAATTATGTGGGCAGTCAAAGGCTGCGGGGTGATTCCCCTGAAATTTAGAAATTAAGATTTTTAAAAAATCCTTCCAAGAACATTTTGCTCTGTTGGAGAAACAGAACAGAGAGTGAAACGCCTCCAGAAAAGTGGATATAACTGTAAGTGTGTGGTTTTAAAACAAAATTCTGTGATTAGGCTGAGTTACAATGCCATTATTTGCACTTGGACTCCATTAGGAAGATTTCTGAGGAGATTACAGAGAAAAGATCTTGGAAGCTATGCATTTCTAAAATGCTTTCAAGCACTACCACATTAACAGCATTGTTGGATGAACTGGGTTGACTCATGCTACGTGGGAGATCACAGAATCATAGAATAGTAGAGTTGGAAGGGGCCCATAAGGCCATCGAGTCCAAACCCCTGCTCAATGCAGGAATCCACCTTAGAGCATCCCTGACACAGGGCTGTCCAGCTGCCTCTCGAAGGCCTCTAGTGTGGGAGAGCCCACCACCTCCCTAGGTCATGGATTCCATTGTCGTCCTGCTCTAACAGTCTGGAAGTTTTTCCTGATGTCCAGCCGGAATCTGGCTTCTTGTCACTTGAGCCCATTATTCCGTGTCCTGCACTCTGGGTTGATCGAGAAGAGATCCTGGCCCTCCTCTGTGTGACAACCTTTCAAGTATTTGAAGAGGGCTATCATGTCTCCCCTCAGTCTTCTCTTCTCCAGGCTAAACATGCCCAGTTTTTTCAATCTCTCCTCATAGGGCTTTGTTTCCAGACCCCTAATCATCCTCGTTGCCCTCCTCTGAACACACGATGTATGCACACATGATCGCTTTGGGGTTTGCTAAGGGATGCCTCAAGCACACTAACTAAAGAGAAGTGCTGGAATCTGCTGACAACAGCCGCCACTGGAGGTGCACACTGTTGAACCACAGTTTGGCATGAGGCGAATTCATTTCTTTGCAGTTCTGCCCAATAGCCAAAGCTCTCTGGGCAGTTCAAAAAGAGCACCATCCAAAAATGTAACATAATGAAAACATAAGATTTAGAGATTCTCCACATTAAACAAAAACCCTGCATCCTTACCAGGGCTTTCTGCTTTTGGTTTCTTTGTGGGATTACAATGGATTCCATTACATGGCGGACACATTGTTTAAATCGAGGAAAGTTCTTCAGCAAGTTCTATACGTTTTGGTGTGTTGCAGTTTAAAGCCACTAGATGGCGTCACCATGATGGCGCACTGCCGGCATTTCACACAGCGAATAGATCAGAATAACATCCCTTTTTGTGTTATCTCCCACCTTTTGGAACACGGGATAAAGAGGGGAAGTGAAGGAGATATCCTGGAAGTAGATGATGTCATGTAAAGGACCCGCTAACTTCCATGAGTGACCAGTCACGAGGGTGCCATAAATTGCTTGTGTGGAAAAGCCCATAATTTTTAACGTAAAAAAATAATGTGAAGGGTCAATGTATAAACAAATAAGCAGGCATGTCCCACTGTTTCAATACATATTTATATGAAGCAAAGGCAACTTACAGGTGATGCAGCATCTGACTTTCTGGAATTTATGTATGCAAGGTCCATTATTAATCATGTGATGAATCTCTTCTTAGCCCTGTTATAAGGTTACGCCTGCCTTTGCCCTTAAAGACAGTTAGCAGGGCTGTTTGGCTGAACTGCTGAGCCAGGGAACAAGCAAATACAAGCACACAAATCCTTCAGCTTTGCAAAATGCATGCATCACACACATTTTCGCAAGCACCAGCCTGAGTCCTGGCCCGGGAGCTGTGTGAGATGTCATGGAAAGTTGCAAATGACTATTTTTGTCCAAGGAAAGAAGTGACAAAAAGATGCATTATTAGAACTGATATGAACTGTCATCAATCCCACTGATAAAATACTGATACAGTGTACTCTGCTTTGTTGTGATATGGGCTGACACTGGAACATCACAGAGAGTGCAGTGGGGGCGTGAATGGGAAAAACCTCTTTCAAAACAAACAAGCAGCTTCCAACCCTTCCCCCCTCCCCCCAACACACTTAAGAGTAATGTCTCATGTTTCTTTTTCCCTATGAGGTCAGAAAACAGAAAAAAGACCAGATTCCAGAGCACAGAAGAAGGCTGGAGGAGAAGGCCATCAATGGCTACTAGCCCTCATGGCTATGTGCTACCTCCAGAATCAGAGGCAGTAAGCCTGTGTGCACCAGTTGCTGGGGAACATGGGTGGGAAGGTGCTGTTGCACCATGTCCTGCTTTGTTGGCCTCTGGTTGTGTGAACAGTGCTGGACTAGATGGACCCTTGGTCTGATCCAGCCTCAGGGCTCTTCTTATGTTCTGTAGTGGTGATCCACTTGCATTCTCAGGGCAATCCCACTTGAACACAACAATTCACTTGGGCTTAAGTTGTGAAGTGGTAGCACTTATCAGATGAAATCTCTACAGGGGCCCAGCCTCTGCAATGGATGAGTGTGAGCTACAAACTGGCACATCCCTGGGTGAAATCTTACCTCAGTTGGGGGATGAAGCTGGTTTACTTTGCAGAGCATTTGTAAAGATTACTGTGCTAATGTGCAGGAAATACTCTGAACATGAGAGCGACCGTCCCGGATAAGAGTAAAGTGGAGCTTCTTGGCAGGTAAGGGATGCTTGAGGAACTGGTGAGGTTATCTCACCTCTTTGGCTATGGAACACAGCTGGGTGTTAGGCTTCTCCTTTTTCCAAATGTGGTGAGACAGCCCTTGGCTCACAAAATATATCCAGATGCATTTGATACATATTTTCAGATATAATATATTTTGGAAATGCCTGTCTGGAGAGAAAATACATTCAGAAATAATACATCTTTAAATGCATACAGAGAGAGAGCGAGGGAGAGAGAGAGAGAGAGAGAGAGAGAGAGAGAGAGAGAGAGAGGAGAATTATAGTGAAGATTTCTTTAAAATTGTAGTTATTGTGGAAATGGGATGGATTGGAGTTATGAATGAACATACATGAAAGTGACATAGACCAGAAATAAATGGATTCATCCATCCTTACAAGTTGGGTACGGGGTCAATATTAATATAGTTTTAAGAATCACTTTTCACAATGGGTCAAAGTGGAGAGCAAAAAGAAAACTTGCAATCCCAAAACATTTAAATTTACTGTTAACGCTCAAGTCTAATATAACACTTTGATGAAAAGACCACTGAATCAATTCAATGACAAATCATTTCTTCAATATATTATTTAGAATAACAATCTTTGTGAACACTTAGCAGAGTCAAGGACTTCTTCTTCTTCCCACTCAGAGAAAGCTGGAACATGGGCCCAACATTGGTGATGGTCTTGCATCCAGCTGGTGCCACCTTTCACTGATGAAGAAGATATGGGAAGGATCTATTTCACTCTCGTGGCTGAGTAACTGTTGCTAGATCTAGACAGACACTCTAGACACTCTAAAGGACTCTATAAATGCTAAGGAGAAGAGGTAATAGTACCAACACCCAAACTTCATTTGATCTTTTCTGGTAGAACCATTCAAGAACAGCCCAACTCATGCTTAGAACTATTCAAAAAATGCACAGAGATCTCATAGGACCAAAAGGGAATTACCTACAAAACCAGATGTTTGTTCTTGACACAATGCCAAGGTCAACAGCTAGTCTGAAATGGGGTATGAGGAAACCACAAATATCTGACCTTTGAGCGAAGGTGTGGAGCAGCCACCTCATCCACAACCTATTTTGGGTATCTTCCTGGTTACTGGATGATGGGGGAAGGTCCCAGGGCTTGCATTTCAGGCCTGGATCGGCCAGTCATCTCACCTGGCCCCAGGACTCTGGCTGTGGAGGCAGGGGTGGGTGCTTGCTGCTGCCCATTTCCTTCCTCCAGTATGCATGCCATCCAATGTCACATCAGACCACTGGCCCACTAGTCCAATATCGTCCCATAAAGCTAACTATCGTGCACTGATAGATCTCTCAACCTCCATGAATTTGTTGAATTCCCCTGTAAATCCATCAATGCCATTTCCAAATTCTGTTGCATGAATTTGTGATGTGCCAGGTGATGATGATGATGATGATGAAGTACTTTCTTTGATCTGCCCAGAATCTTCCACCCATCCAGTTTCATTCTGGGAGTGTCACCTCTGCACACAGCCGGAATCTGGGATAGTCCCCCGAGGGAAACCTGTCCTAACGACGGCAAATGTCGATAAAATTCCTGATGCTTATAAAGATGACATAACTTGCCCAGCACCTGTTTTGGTGTCTTTTGGTACCAGTCTTGGCGAATCCCAAGTTGATCCAGAGTCTTCCTGCTGGGAATTTGTTTTTGTCCTGGTATTTTATCTGTGATTTGATTATTTGATTGGGTTTCTTTTTTTAATGCTATTCTGATTATTTTGTAAGCTGCCCTGGAAATGCTTTACATTGAAGGGTGGACTATGAATGAACAACGGAATAATCATCTATAATGCGTGAAAGATCCAGGCAGCTTCATCGTAATTAAAACAAGGTCATAACCAATTAAACAGGCAAGCAAACCACAAACAAATAAGCAAAGAAACACTGTCGCCCAATAGGACTGGGAAACTTGTCCTAACGACGGCAAATGTCGATAAAATTCCTGATGCTTATAAAGATGACATAACTTCATGTTGATTATTCCAAGTTTTTCAACCTGAGTCAGACAATTTACTTGAGATGGTTTCCCTTTAGATGTGCTGCTGTTTTAAAATTCTGTGACCTAATTTTGGTTTAAAATAGTTTCACTTCTGATGAATTCTGGTTATTTCATTGCTTACTGCATTTTCATCCCACCGTCCTTTCAAGAAACTCGGTGTGGAATGCAAGATTCCCCCCCCCCCCTTAATCCTCACAAGCAGCTTGTGAGGTAGTCTGTCCAAAGGCAGAGACCTGAGAATGTTGTGAGCGTTCCCTTTTCTCTTGACTGGCTTCGCCTTTTGTTCTCTGATTCTGAGCTCTAGCTCACCAGCGATTTACTGCACACTCGCCCTGCTTTGTATGTGGTCCTTGCATGACGTCGTCCCGGTCCTGCTCTCATCGTGCCCCTTCCGCCCCTTGTTGAGAAGTATTTTGGGGCGGAGAAAGTCAGGAATATCCCCCCCTCTTGCCTTTTCCTTTGTTGGGGGTGTGTTTGTTGATGAGGAAAGGGGAGGGCAGGGCGATTCTCCTCCTCCAGCACATGGGATTCCCTCCTCTTCATCTTTCCCTGCCTGTCCCTTCCCTTCCTGCTGCCAGGAACAACCCCCCAGCCATAAAGCCCATAAGTGAAAAGAGAGGCCCCGGTATGGCTAGGATCGCGAAAGGGAAACGGATAGCAAAACTGCGGGTACATACCAATAAAAACAAGTAGGTGTGATGGAGCTCTCTGTTTCAACGTCTTCGATTGATTTTCAGATATCACACCACTTCCTTGCTCTTCTCTTCTCTCTCTCCCTGCTCTGCTCTCTCGGGGCAGGAGGAGGGAGACCAGGCCACGAGCGGCAGAGCTAGAAACCTTTAATACAGTTGCAGATACTAAGGCACATCTTGGAGCTGACCCCCTAATCTCTCCGAGGTCAGTTTGTAAAAACAGAGAGGGGAGTTGGCACCGGCAGCTCAAGGACACGCCCTACACAGCTGTACATTATTCACCTGGCTTTGCTTCAATTGCTTTTGAAAGCTGAGATACCTTTGCCAAATTTACCCAGGGAAAGGCGTACAGAGTGGCAAGTGTTAGAAATGTCCTCCAGTTTGCATTAATACTCTCCAAAGCTGAAGTGCCCGGAAAGATCAATCCGCTGCTGTGCTGCTCCTGAAGCCTGTGTATGAGTCAGTAAATAGCAATCCCAGCCCTCCCCAAAGACCTCAGAGCAGCCCCGGGATCAAAACCTCCAAAACAGCTTGTATCTGCAGGTAATCTTTGAAAAGCAAACAGTGGCCCAGGGCATGTGAAGAGGATTTGCGAAGCATAAAGTGCTCTTTGCTGGGCATAGGCATGCGCAGCACATTTCATTAGGTGGTGCCCCCAGGGAATTTCATTAGGTGGGCCATTTCCCCAAATGACTGCAAATCTCTATGGCCCAGCTGTCCCCAACCAGGTGCCCTCCAGATGTGTCGGGCTATTACGCTATGCTAGCAAGGGGGGTTGTAGTCCCCACACATCTGGAGGGCACCAGGTGGCCACGACAGCCAAAGCACCACTTTACAGCCGAAGCTTGGAAGTGGGGTATGTTGGGGGGGTGGAGTCAACAACAACAACAATCTTTATTGACAGTCCATAGACCATTTAACAGTAGGTTAGATATACAGCTATTAAAATGTTCATAGACAAGGGAAAACCTTCAACATGCAGAAGCGTGAGCTTCCCTTAATGTTGAGATTATAGTCAGTCTTATTTACAGTCTACAGTCCTTCCAACAGAAAATATATCACACACGAGATTAGTCCTTGTGGGTTTAGACCCACTGGGTTCTACAGCCAATCGCAGAACAAAGAAATTTAGCTACTTGCCGGGTTACGTGCTTATTTGTACCCTGGAGGAGATTAATAATTAGGGACTTCCTGGTACGACCCAGGAAACCCTGCAAAATAGGGCGCAGTAAATCGTCCCTTGCCTCGTTATAAAAATTACAGAAGAACAGTACGTGGTCAATGTCCTCCACGTCGGAGTCTGCAGAGCAGGACCAGCTTGGGGTGAGCGACTCTGCCCCACTGCAAAATAAGAAGCAGAGCCTATGAAGGGGAGAGGGTGGAGAGTGTCCTTTCAAGCTGGCTTCCGCAAGGTCGGTCTACAACCTTTTTTAGGATCCCAGAAAGAGTCGCCACCTCGGTGGCGCCGGGGGGGGGGGAGGAGGAGGAGAGAGGCTTCGCGGCCCTGGCCCACATGCCCACCTGGCTGCTGTGTCATGTGGTGCCCTGGCTCTGGCCACCCCTTTCCTGGAGAGCCTCTGCTGGCGGGCCGCGTGGCTCCAGGGGCTGGGCCTCATGTCCCATGCCTGCCCACGGCCAAGAAGAAGCGACAGGAGGAGCTGGGCCTGGGAGGGCTCGTTTCTGCACTTGCTGCCATCGCCCAACCCCCGCCCCACGTGCAGCCTACCTTTCCTCTGCTGCACGCGCCTGACCAGATGGAGGAGCTTTGCCCCCCCCCCCATTCAGCCTCTATCCAGTCTCCACCCCTCGCGGGCCTCGAAGATATTGGGTGGTGCCTGAGCACCATTTGCACACAATGTGCACACGCCTTTGGTGCTGGGACAGAGGAGGGAGGAGAATGAGGGAGCAGGAGCGGCAGATGCCGGGCCCACAGTCAGACAGGGGAAGGAGGAGGACAACAGCCCTTCTGGCTCCAAGCTCCAGTGCTTGGGAAGTGCAGAGCACTGGAGGAGGCCGGAGAGCCAGGAGCAGCCTCGGGGGGGGGGGGGGCAGGGCAGCCCAGGCTTTCCCGTGGCTCACGGGGGCTGGTTCAGAGCCCTGCGGCTGCTGGATCAGACCAAAGTGGCCCACCTGCCGAGCCTCCTGTGGCCGAGTGGCCAGTCAGGTGCATCCAGCCCATCCACCACGAAGGCAAAGCTGCCCCTGTTGTTCCTGCCCTAGCAACTCGTGGCAGTCAGCAAGCTCAGGTCAGCTAGCTCAGAAGGCTCTTGGGTGCATTGGGAATTAGGCTATTTGAACTGCACTAGGCGTGACAATGGTCTTTTCAAAACATCTGTAGTGCCGGAGCAGTGGGATATTTTTAAAAAATTACCAGGCCAGGAAGAGCATCAGTCAATCAAGGCTGTTCGAAGGGTTTGCTGCTCCTGAGGAATCACTTCCCTGCGGTTTGGAACACAGAACATCATCCCAGAGGGGGAAATCGCATGGCCTTGCCGTTGCCTCTCCACCCGCATGTTTGTCCCTCATTCCTTCCTTTTTCGAAAGAGGAAGCAAACGACGTGTATGTGGCCCATTCAGTGGGCCGTTTTGATCGCGCGGCAAGTTCCGTCTGTAAAAATAAGTCGGACTTACTGGAGTGTTTTTTGTCACATGAAGGAGGCTAGAAGGGGCGGGAGGTGGGCGGGAGGCAGACGATGTCATGAGAGGCACCCGCGAAGATCTGTGAGTGCCCAGCAGTGAGCGTGCAATAAAACACTGGTCTGATGGACCTCACAGGGGAGGCGTTTCCTGCTCTTGCACCTCCTGAGCAATCTGGATGCTCCACTGAAGGGAAGCAGAGCTCTCAATATTTCAGAGACATTGCAAATACTCTGCACAGAATCCAAATGTTCACAGGCCTTTGTTGACATTTAGGAAGAGGAGGGCCATTGATCACTCTGCGACCCTAGAGCTTCTTCGCTTAAAACCCACTGCCTGCCTCCTGTCCTGGCTCTGGGTGTTTTTGCTTTGCTGGCAGCCACAGTTGAGTCCCTTTTCTTCCTCTCTTCCCTGCTTTGCACAACTGTTTGTTTCCCAAGGTATTGATTTGCTCCTCTGAGGCTTTTTCCTCGCTCCATTGGGCTCCCTCCGCTCCGGCTTGGTGTATTTCCTTGTGCTTTTAGCTCTCCAGTCTTCAAAGTGTCCTTCCCTGCTCCTGCGTCTGGCTTGATCACTGCCCCTTCGGGGACCTGGTCCTAATAATGAGAGGCACTTCGAGCTCAAATCTCTGCTCTGCCTGCAGAGAGGTTAAAAGACACTGGATACTAGGGGTGTGCACACCCGAAATTATCATATCGTATCGTTATCTGAAATCACTTTTTTAAAAAATTTCGGATCGGATTATATCGTAGGTTAATCATATTGTCTTCACGATAATTACTGGAAATCCAATATTGTGCCTTATAGAGCTGGGTGTTGTTGTTGTTTTTTTAGAAAAAATGCCTATAACTTCTGTATTTTAAAAGTTAGAGGCTTGAAACTTGCTCACAATGCTTATGGGGTATGCCTAAGTATGTGTATGAAATTTGAGATCGATCCCTCCAACCCTCGATTTTATATGAATTTATTTAAGATCGTGCAACTTTATTGAGAGTTGGTTGACCGGGCCTCCCTGCTGTCATCTTCTTGTCTGCTTTTTCCCCATAGGCTTGCATTGGGGGAAACATGTGCATAACTTTTTTATTTGAAATGATAATGACATGAAACTTGGGGAGCCAAGACTAGTAAGATCCAATCTTCAATGTCCAAAAAGTTTCATGTCTCTATCTTTTCCAATTCAAATGTTATAGGGGGGTTCCCCCAAAAGCCCCACCTTCCGCTGTAACGTCTTCATTTTCAAAGATAAAAACTTGACATTTGTGGGACATTTAAGATGGGATCTGGCTGGTCATTTGTGGGGAAAAAAATCAGAGCAATTGCTCAAACTCTCAATTTTCTATGAATTTTTAAAAGATCGTGCTCATTCTGACAGGTGAGGCCCAGTCAACCAGCTTTCAGAACGAGCACGATCTTATAAAAAATCATATAAAATCGAGGGTTGGAGGGATCGATCTCAAATTTCATACACATACTTAGGCATACCCCATAAGCACTGTGACCACATTTCAAGCCTCTAACTTTTAAAATACAGAAGTTATAGGTTTATTTATATGGCAGTCCGATAATCCGATATAATTGGCCTGAAAATTTTTGGATCGGATATTTATCGGAGGTTTTTTTATCGTATCGTTATTGTTAATCGGATGTCTGATAACAACCTTATCATATTGTTATCAGACATTTTAATGATATGATACACATCCCTACTGGATACAGACTGGAAACCCTTGGGCCGCAGACTCTCCTAGGAAAAGAATCTCCAAATGAATGAGCCCAAAGGCGGTCTGCTTTGTGAAGTTGGACTCACAACAGCATTTCTGGCAGGCTTATGCAAACTGTCACATGGGCAGGCCAGGAGTTATGCAGGCCTCATCCTCAGTGAGCGATGGATTGGATTGTTCTTTGATAAGGCCATAGAGCCGTTTTTGCAGGGTCAGTATCCAGGAATACCAAACACGTGGAGGGAAAGCATCTTCTCTGCTGATCTTCAGGGTTCCTTTGTGAACAGAGCCTAAACATACAGGGGTGCAATCCTGCTCCACTTTCATGTGTTTAGTATCTCTGGCCAAAAAGAGTACCCTTCTCTTTACTGCACTGTCAGGATGACATAGGAGCATAGAAAGCTGCCTTCTACTGAGTCAGGCCTGCCTTGGTCCACCCAGGCTAGTATTGTTGACACAAACTGGCAGCAAGGACTCTCCAGGGTTTCAGGCAGAATTCTTTCCAAGCCTTACCTGGGGAAGCCAGAGATCGAACTGGAGACCTTCTGCATGCAAACCTGGTGTTCCACCATGGAGCCACATCCCTTCCGAGGCTATAACGTTAAGTGCCACCAGCAAAGTAAACGTTTTATGAATCATCGAGGCCCAATAATTGCAGACACTGCCTGACTTACTCTGACTTTTCTGCATGTTCGGAGGAGAAGTACATAGTAGAGTTATTGTTGGATGATGGCATCCTTTCCCCAATGCTGTTTAACATTTATATGAAACCGTTGGGAGAGATCATCCGGAGGCATGGGGCGGGGTGCTATCAGTATGCTGATGACACCCAAATATATTTCTCTATGCCTTTGACAACATCGTCAGCTAAGGATAGTGTGTCTCCTCTGAATGAATGCTTGGAGGCGGTAATGGGCTG
Source organism: Anniella stebbinsi (assembly GCA_029215795.1). Lineage (NCBI taxonomy): Eukaryota > Metazoa > Chordata > Lepidosauria > Squamata > Anniellidae > Anniella > Anniella stebbinsi. The sequence continues at coordinate 372,738,283 of JARDYH010000001.1, forward strand.
GATGAGGAAAAACAAACTGAAGCTGAATCCAGGTGCTTGCTGTCAAAGGCCGCAACCTGGGTTTGGAGGTGTGTCAACCTGTTCTGGATGGGGTTACACTCCCCCTGAAAGACTGTGTTCGCAGCTTGGGGGTGCTCCTGGATCCATCGCTCCAAATGACAGCCCAGATAGATGCGACGGCCAGGAGAGCCTACTATCAGCTTCGGCTGATACGCCAGCTGCGCCCCTTCTTAGAGTTGGAAGACCTAAAGATGGTAGTGCACGCGCTGGTAACTTCGAGGCTCGACTTCTGCAATGCGCTGTACATAGGGCTACCTTTGTGCCTTGTCCGGAAACTTCAACTAGTTCAAAATATGGCAGCCAGGTTGGTCACCGGTACATCTAGGGGTGACCATATTACGCCAGCTTTAAAATCGCTCCACTGGCTGCCAATTAGTTTCCAGGCGAAGTATAAAGTGTTGGTTATTACCTTTAAAGCACTACATGGTTTGGGTCCAGGTTACCTGCGGGATCGCCTTCTCCCATACAATCCGCCCCGCACGCTCAGGTTCTCTGGGAAGAACTTACTACAGTCGGCCAAGACTAGGCTGACAACCGTGACCCGGAGGACCTTCTCTTCTGCCGCTCCCAGACTGTGGAATGACCTGCCGGAGGAGACTCGTCAACTTAACAGTCTTTTAGAATTTAAGAAAGCTATAAAGACTGTTCTCTTCCGGCAGGCATATCCAGTGTAATTTTTAGAATGTTTTTAGGATGTTTTAGGATGTTTTAATGCAGTTTTAATAATATTTGTCATGTTTTAATTAGTTTTATGTATTTTATGATGTTGTTGTTCCCCGCCTCGATCTAGACGGAGAGGCGGGTAAGAAATAAATCGTTATTATTATTATTATTATTATTATTATTATTGGATCAGTCCTCTCCCCTTGGTAGCAGTTGGGATGCCAGGCAGGTGCAGGCAGGAAGCCCTGCTTGCCCTCGCGGGTGGTCTTGCTTCAGACAGCCTCACTCGGAAGCTAGATCAGATGGAGGGTCATACTGAGAGTCAAATCATGGCTCCCAGCGCAGCCTGGCAGGAGGAGGAACATTTTTGCCATGGCTGACAGGGCTGTGAAACAGGTGGGGGAAAAGGTGAGAAGGGCAGTTTCATGAAGCCACTGCTTTTGAATCATGGAGTTCTCAAAAAGTTTGGCTCTGTTCTAGATGTTGGAGATTGGTTTCACGCTGCTGCCATTTGGACACACACAGGCCCTTTCCACACCAGGCGTTTTGCCTGGGATTGCCCCTGGGTGTAGAGGGAGGGAGGGAGGGAGGGAGGGTGACCTGATAAAATCCAGGTCAGGGCTCATGTCATTTTACAGTGGCAGAGAAAAGGGGATTTCAGCCAGTGTCATTTGTATGCAATTAGTTCCTGGTGAAATTTCCTCTTCATCGCAACCGTTAAAGTTGCAGGGGCCCTGCCTTCTTTTCTATATGGTCACTCTAATATAGCTCCTGCACCTTTAACTGTTGTGATGAAGAGGGAATGTACACAAATCCGCCTCAGTCAATGAATGCATACTTTTCAAAGATGTGCTCAATTGATGTGTACTTTTGGGAAAATATGCAGGAAAGTATACACAATGTTCATGCGGGGGGGGGGGGAATGAAGCTTGCAATCTGATATGGACTCTAGTCAAAACGAGCTTCAAGGTGGAATTCTAAGAACTCTAACAAACTCAGATGTTGCTGATTCACACACACCCAGTTCTTCTCTGCTTTAGTGGTGTATTCCATTATTTTGGTATATTGGCATATCGAGTAGGGTATAAGAGTGTATTTTTTACGGGTTGTGTTTTATTATTCCCTTGTTATTTACTGAAATGGTTGTACTGTCGGAATTCCTTGATTTAGGCTGCTGCCCTAAACACACTTATTGGAGCAAGCCCAAATGAACGCAACAGGATTTATTTCTGAGTAAACAATTCAAAGGATATAGCACTGCACACGTTCATGAGTTGTGCATTATGCTTATTCACTCGATTGATAATTTTCTCCCAATAGGTCCCAAATCGAAATTGTATTGCTAAATTATTGTAGCATTTTTATTGTTAGATTTTTTTTTATATATTATTTGGCTTCTTGATTTTATTATTGTATTGTATTATTGAATTTGCTTTGGTATATTAATGCCAATCATTCTGAGCTTTCTTATGGAAAGAAACATTGGCCACAAAAAATTAAAGTGAAATGAAATGTAAGAAACATAAGTATTTAATTCTACATGAAAACTTCATAAATAATATTATTGGCAATTAAGATTAGCAAGATTTGCTCTGCAAGAGTTTAGTTGTAGCCCAAACAAATCTTTGTCAGAGCTCAGCTTACAAATAAACAGGCGCGTTTAACAACAAGACCTGCTCTCTCTCCCTTTGAATTCCAGCTGTGGAATATGAGCATCATCAGGCAGAGAAAACCAGAGTTCCCTACTGTTGCTTCTCCGCCCCCGCTCCTGTCCCACATGACTTTCTCTTTCTACCAGAAGAAGAAGAAAAAGGAAGTAAACAAAGACTACATGGCCCATTCAGGGGCCATTTTTATCATGCCAGTTTTCCTGCACACAGCAGGAAACAGCGGCACATTCCATTTTTTTTAAAGTCGGATTAACAGGGGTCCATTTTGTGACAGAAAATAGGCAAGAAGGAGCAGGAGGCACATGGGAGGCAGACGTCGTCATCTAAACAACATGCACACATCCGTAAGTGGGCAGTAGCAAGGGTGCGCTAAATGCTCGTCCGATGACTCTCTAAATGTTGCCGCTCAGGACTGTGGAGCAAGATACCGCTCTTCTTCGGCCTTGACCCACCTCACCCATTCGGATTTGTGGCCCAGGGAAGGGGTGAGATGGGACACCCTCTCTACTCACCTGAATAGGTGTGGCCCTGATGGGATGGTGATTAGAAGTGCATCATGGAACAGGGCCAGGGTGTTCTTATTAACCCAACATCCCCACGTGAGAGTTGCCTGGAAATTAGTAATTAGATGCCCGCAAGCACATCCCCCCTCCTAGATGTCATTTTCTTTAATACATGTGGCCCTGGTATCTTCCATTTGGATGGGTCTCACCTCTTTAGGTCCACTTCTATTCACAACTACTACCCTCCATACAATCACTATGATGTGGATATTTTTAAAATCTCGTGGATTTGTACATAGGGATAAAATCTCCAGCCGTCCACCCCCCTCTGATCCCTGATTCCTCTAGTGCTCTACAATTCATGAATATTGTATGAATAGCAAGAATAGTTAAAGCAATTCTGCTTTGTTGAGGCAGGAAAAAGGAAAAGGACGTTAATGAAGACTGCACCCCTAGGCCTGCTTGCCTGGACGTAAGTCCCACGGAGCACAGGGGGATTTATTTTTGAGTAAACATGCACAGCATTGGGCTTCATTTTGCATAACAAATAGGTGGCTGTAGTGGCCCCCATTAAAACAAAATTAACAGAGACAGTTGTAGGGGAAAAACTAAAAGGCCAAAATTCCAGAGTCCCTGATATTAGATACTCAGGCGCACACACATCTCAAATAGCCTTGGTTTGGCCCAGGTGTTGCAGGGGCAGGTGCGTTTGAGGACCCACAACAGAATATGTGTATTCACTCATACTACACAAAACTTACAAGCATCTACTCACACTGTAAATTAAATGCTTCTTATTAACGGAGAAAGTCTGACACAGGCCCTTCCCACACCAGGCTTTTTGCCTGGGATGGCCCCGGCTGCTCTCTGTGAGCCCAAATGATGCGCAGGAAGTCGGGGGGGGGGGGGGAGCAAGGGATTTTCCTGGGATAGGCCAATCCTTGAAAATCCCAATTTCCCCCATGGCCCCGGGAATTTCCTGGGACCGCAGGAGATGTCGCTGCCCATCCTGGGTGCTAATGGGCTCCGTGCCCATCAGGGGAGGAAGTGGCACCAGTTTTGCCACCCCCAACAAAATGGCGGGCGCGACCGTGCAATGATTCGATGCACAATGGTCTGTAGGGTGACCAGATAAAATCCAGGTCAGGGCTCATGTAACTTTAACAGTTGTAGAGAAAAGGGAATTTCAGCCAGTGTCATTTGTATGCAATTAGTTCCTGCTGAAATTCCCTCTTCATCACAACTGTTAAAGTTGCAGGGGCCCTGCCTTCTTTTGTATATGGTCACTCTAGGATAGTGCCTGCACCTTTAATTGTGATGAAGAGGGGATATCACCAGGAATTAATTGCATACAAATGACACTGGCTGAAATTCCCTTTTCTCTACAACTGTTAAAGATATATGAGCCCTGACCTGGATTTTATCTGGTCACCCTCATGGTCTGCATTAGGGTGACAATCCCGGAAGTACCTACTTCTGGGATCGTCCTCCTTCCCTCCCTCTATACTTCTATGGTGTAGAAAGGGCCACAATCCCAAGCCTCTCACTCAAGCAAAGCAAAGTACTCACAAGTTTAGCAGCTTTAGGAGTGATTATTCCTCCCACTTCCCCCGCGTTCCCTCTCCCCTCTAACTCCATCAATGAAGGACTCTCCTCTCCTCCACTGAGGTCTTAGACCTAGAAGTCAGGCCTAGAATAATATGGATAAATCCGTTTGGGTCTTTGTTAGCACGAGAGGAGAAAGAAGAATAGTCCCCCCCCACCCTGTTGCGCTCGCCCTTAAATACCCATTCTGACATCATCAATCCCTCCCTCTGACATACCCCAAACTCCCAAACCTATTGGCCCCTATCACCTTTAAGACCATCCTCTTCTCAGAAAACCCCACCTTCTTTCTTGGAAGACCACCTCCCCTTGGCAGTGACTTGTTTACGCAGAACGAGTGCCGGTTCCTTATTTCTGTGGTCAAGAGCTCCTGTCTTTTCTCCAGCTATTGGGGATTTCCAAACCACAACTCTGTCCTGCTCTAACCTTGTACGCGTGACCCCATTCCTTATGTGGAACAAGACAGTTGGAACAAGAGCAGGACAAGTAGATCTAATACAGCAAGTGATACCAGATCATTCTCCATCAGACCTTATCTATACTTACACCCCAAAGCATCTAACCCCTGATACAATGTTTTGCTTGTACTCCTACTTGCCCCCTTAGCATCAAAGTGTTACCCCCACTACTTGTACATCCATTCTATGCTCCCAAAGCTTCTTTCGCTAAGCCACACTAACAAGCCCTTATAACGCCCCCTCCCTCGCGCGCCCTTTACACATACTATGGAAAGTTGCAAGGCCCAAGAAAAGCTCCTTCATAATAAAGCAACACCTTTAGCAGTCCCAAATCAGTGTTCCAAATACAGTGTGCAAATGTTTGAGTCACATGGAGCCAGAAAGTTTAACGGGCTGAAAGTTTAACAAACTGGGAAAAGAGGTGTTTGTGAGAGAGCTTCGTGGTAAAGCTCACCTTGAGCTCCATCAGACGAGCGCTTTATTGCACGCCCGTTGCTGGGCACTCACGGAGTTTCATGGGTCCCTCTCATGACATTGCCTGCCACCCACATGCCTCCTGCCCCTTCTGGCCTTCTTTCTACCACAAAAAAACACCCCAGGAAGTCCGATATATTTTTGAAGACGGAAGTTGCCGCTATCTCCTGCTTTGTGCAGGGGAAGCAGCGCGATCAGAGCAGCCCCCTGAATGCACCACGTGCAGGTTGTTTACTTCCTCTTTCAAAAGAGGAAGTAATGAGGGACAAACGCAGGGACGGAGGAGAGATGGAAAGGAAGCGCGATCCCCCACCCCCCCTCTGATGGAGCTCCTTGAGTCAGTCCTAATATCACAGAGCTCCTATAGACCAACTATCCACTTATTTCTGAAAGAAAACATGCCCACCCTTCCGTGGCATTGGCTTTCCAAGGGCAGCTTCTGCAGCAAGGAAAAAGGAGAACAGGGTGAGACGGGGGCTAAAGCCACAATCAAGGAACGGAGGATCTCCTGAAAAGCCACTGGTAGTTGTCTGCCTCTGTCTCTGCTAATGTATTTTGCATGTACAAAGGGAAATCTTCCGTTTGTTCCTCTGTCCCAGCATGCTTCAGTGTAAACTGAGGTCCCTCCCTCCTTCCCTCCCTCCCTCTATGCCTTAAGAAGCCACTGGGAGGGAGTGTGGAGCAGGATGGGGCCCCCTGGACCGATCACTCTCGCTGCTCTCATGCCGGCAATGTAGCCGCGTCCCTCCGACCTTTCGGATGTAATACTCCATCGCCTGCCCAAAGGCCAACCGAGTGCTTTACTGCGCCGCTGAACTTTCCTGTGTCAGCCTTAAGAGCTGACATTTATAAAACTGATGGCGAACTGGGCTGATGAGGTTTGCCCTAATGCAGCGGAGGCACAGCACCGGCCAGCCCTTCCGAGCAATAACAGAACGGCACGTGGGCGACCTTTCAGAGGTGGTGGTGGAGGAGGAGGAGGAGGAGGAGCGGTTGAAGCCAAACTTGGCTTCTTGATTAGGAGATGGGCTGACCTCCAGTTCTTCCCCTTCCATTTGCTTTGGATCAGAGGTTTCTCAGTCGAGTTCAAATGTACCAAATAGGTGAATAGGCGCACATGGCTATTTATGCCGGGCGAAGTAGGACCCATTGAACTCCAGAGTCTTTGGGAAGGCTTGTAAGTGAGGACGGGGGGCAGGATGGGGAACATCGGGCCCCACTGTATGTCTACAGACCATGCCTGGGGCGCCCTGGAGGACATCTCTCCAACACAGACAATGCTGGGAGAGGCATGCTTGCCATGGGCAAGGAGGGGCAGGCAGGCGAAGGGAGGTTGGTGGATCCCTTCTTGTGCTGGGGAGTCTGGGGAGCTTCCATGCAAGGCCAGAGCAGGACCAAAGCAGAGGGAGCTGCCCTGGGCACAAAGAGCTGGGTTGGAGGAAGAGCTGCTCAGGCAACAACTGGGTAGGACATGAGCTCTGTCCCAGCTGCCTCGGCCGACCTATTCCCTCCAGGGGCATCAGAACAGGCCCAAATCGGAGGATGCTGAGTTGTTTCCTCCTCACTTGAGAGGAGGAAACTGAAGGCCTGACATGTGCTGCGCCTTCCATTTGCGGTCTTCTCTTCGGTGTCTCTGCTCCTGTGGGAACGACGGTTGGAGCTGCGGTGTGCCTAGTCAAGGGTGCTGGGTCCCCTGACTCAGAAGCATTCTCTGATGGGCATCCTCAGAGCGGGTGGTCTCAGAGCGCCCATCGGATGAGGGCAGGATCTACACTACTGCTTTATAAGAGTTTATAACAGCAGCGACAACTGTTCGGGCCCAGAACACAGAGCTCCATAGGGCCGTACTCAAAAGAAGGCCCACGAATGGCCATTGAAACGCATTAGTTCATTCCGAATGGCTGCAGGAAATTGTTGGAGGATTTTAGGGATCACTTTCAAATCAAAATATTTAAAGGGGATAAAAAGGGCATTTCAATTAGGGGTGTGCATCGGATCGGATCCGATCCACGATCCGAATCCGATCCGCCCCAAAAATCGGAAAATCCGATCCGATCCGATCCGATACACCATCCGATCCGATCCGATCCGATCCGGCGAGGTCCGATCCGGATCGGATCGGATCGGCGGATCGGACGCCATTTTAAATGCGTTTTTCCCATAGCAAAGTATTGTTGTTTTACAAAAACGCCTATAACTTTTTCATTTTTAACGACAGAAGGATGAAACTTGGGCACATTGTACACTGGTTAGGGATAGGTATCTGTGAGAAATTTCAGAAAGATTGGTGCATGCAGTTTGTGGCAATTAATTTTTTAATAAATAACATGGAATGCCTATAACTCGGTCATTTTTAAAGTTACACACATGAAACTTTGCCACATTGTAGGTGGTACCTTGGGACCCACGTGTGTGAAATCCCAGAACCGTGGGTGCTTGCCTGGTGTGGCAATGAATTTTTGAAAAATGGGTAGTAGTGGGGTAAATGCAGTTATGCCTCCCATGTTTTTATTTTTAAAGATACAAACAGGACACTTCGGCACATTACAGGGAACACTTCCCTTGATATGTGTGTAAAATTTCAGACAGCTAGCTCCAGGCATGTGTTGGCAATGAATTGTTGAAAATTGGGTAGCAGTGGGGTAAAATACAGTTTTGCCTCCCATTTTTTTATTTTCAAAGATACAAACGGGAAACTTTGGCACATTGCAGGGAACACTTCACTTCAAATGTGTGTGAAATTTCCGGAAGCTAGGTGCAACATTTTAGTGGGAAACGAACGTTTATTCATGGCATTTCACATGGGATTTATGGGTTGGTTTTAAGAGCTACAAACCTCTAACTCGCTCACATGGCACAGGACCTATGCCCGCTCAAACGCTGGAAATTTCACAAACTTTGGTGCAATGCTTTAGTGGGAAAACAAAGGTTTATGCATGGCATTTCACATGGGATTTATGGGTTGGTTTTAAGAGCTACAAACCTCTAACTCGCTCACATGGCACAGGACCTATGCCCGCTCAAACGCTGGAAATTTAACAAACTTTGGTGCAATGCTTTAGTGGGAAAACAAAGGTTTATGCATGGCATTTCACATGGGATTTATGGGTTGGTTTTAAGAGCTACAAACCTCTAACTCGCTCACATGGCACAGGACCTATGCCCGCTCAAACGCTGGAAATTTAACAAACTTTGGTGCAATGCTTTAGTGGGAAAACAAAGGTTTATGCATGGCATTTCACATGGGATTTATGGGTTTGTTTTAAGAGCTACAAACCTCTAACTCGCTCACATGGCACAGGACCTATGCCCGCTCAAACGCTGGAAATTTAACAAACTTTGGTGCAATGCTTTAGTGGGAAAACAAAGGTTAAACTTTATTATTTTAAACCTTCAGGAAGGGGACATTGCCTGCCTGGTGTGGATTGGTAATGAGGGAAGAAAGTTTCACTTATTCATTTGTAAAATGTAAAGTGATTGTAAATTGCTTTAGGGACCCATACATTTACATGACAAGACAGGTGTTGGTTGCAGGAATGCTACCAAATGCACTAGTAGCTAATCCCAGGTAATAGCTATTCAGATCCTAGCTAATAGCTATTATTCAGATCCTAGCCTGGGAAGGGATCTTGCAGGATAAGTGATTGTTCTTTTCTTGTGTACTATGTAATTCTAAACCAGAAGGCTGCTTTGATGTAGAGCCAATCCACATGGTCTCTTGCAGCACCTAGTATTATTTATTTCTCCTTCCACAGCAGAATCTGGAAGGCGGGCAGGCAGGCTGGCATTTAATGGGCAAAGTCCAACAGCGGCATTGGGGACTGGGTGACATTCTCCTTGAGGGCGAATGCCAAGTCCCATGGCTTGTGCGAGGAGGGCGGCTTGCTCTCTTTGCAGGAAGGATCTGGAAGGCGGCAGGCGGCATCAGCAGCGGGCGGGCAGGCTGGCATTTAATGGGCAAAGTCCAACAGCGGCATTGGGGACTGGGTGACATTCTCCTTGAGGGCGAATGCCAAGTCCCATGGCTTGTGCGAGGAGGGCGGCTTGCTCTCTTTGCAGGAAGGATCTGGAAGGCGGCAGGCGGCATCAGCAGCGGGCGGGCAGGCTGGCATTTAATGGGCAAAGTCCAACAGCGGCATTGGGGACTGGGTGACATTCTCCTTGAGGGCGAATGCCAAGTCCCATGGCTTGTGCGAGGAGGGCGGCTTGCTCTCTTTGCAGGAAGGATCTGGGAGGCGGCAGGCGGCATCAGCAGCGGGCGGGCAGGCTGGCATTTAATGGGCAAAGTCCAACAGCGGCATTGGGGACTGGGTGACATTCTCCTTGAGGGCGAATGCCAAGTCCCATGGCTTGTGCGAGGAGGGCGGCTTGCTCTCTTTGCAGGAAGGATCTGGGAGGCGGCAGGTGGCATCAGCAGCGGGCGGGCAGGCTGGCATTTAATGGGCAAAGTCCAACAGCGGCATTGGGGACTGGGTGACATTCTCCTTGAGGGCGAATGCCAAGTCCCATGGCTTGTGCGAGGAGGGCGGCTTGCTCTCTTTGCAGGAAGGATCTGGAAGGCGGCAGGCGGCATCAGCAGCGGGCGGGCAGGCTGGCATTTAATGGGCAAAGTCTCTCCTTTCCCGGGCACTGTGGCAGTGAGAGTGCCATAGGCTGCAAAAGAAGAAGGGGGGGGAAAAAGAATGAATATTAGTTGACCACTTCAACACAACCAGCTCCCTTCCACCCAGGATTGCCCTTCCTGAGTGCCCACGCCCCAGCAGGCACACGGGGCTGCCTGCTCACTCGGAAGTTAGCAGGCAGACAGCCAACCTTCAGTTAGGTGGAAGGTGCCCCCCCCCATTCACAGAACACTTACCGTAGTCCTCCTGAGGGCGTTGTTGATAAGATGCCACTTCCAGGCGGGCAGTGACGGGCAGGTGGGCAGTCTGCATTACCGTCTCTCCTGGGCACTGTGGCAAAGAGTTCCATAGGCTGCAAAAGAAGAAGGGGGGGGGGAGAATATGAGAAAAATGATACTTTTCCACCACTGGCTCCCTCCCACCCAAGACTGGCATGTGCCCGGTCCTGAGTGCCCACGCCCCAGCAGGCACACGGGGCTGCCTGCTCACTCGGAAGTTAGCAGGCAGACAGCCAACCTTCAGTTAGGTGGAAGGTGCCCCCCCCCATTCACAGAACACTTACCGTAGTCCTCCTGAGGGCGTTGTTGATAAGATGCCACTTCCAGGCGGGCAGTGACGGGCAGGTGGGCAGTCTGCATTACCGTCTCTCCTGGGCACTGTGGCAAAGAGTTCCATAGGCTGCAAAAGAAGAAGGGGGGGGGAGAATATGAGAAAAATGATACTTTTCCACCACTGGCTCCCTCCCACCCAAGACTGGCATGTGCCCGGTCCTGAGTGCCCACGCCCCAGCAGGCACACGGGGCTGCCTGCTCACTCGGAAGTTAGCAGGCAGACAGCCAACCTTCAGTTAGGTGGAAGGTGCCCCCCCCCATTCACAGAACACTTACCGTAGTCCTCCTGAGGGCGTTGTTGATAAGATGCCACTTCCAGGCGGGCAGTGACGGGCAGGTGGGCAGTCTGCATTACCGTCTCTCCTGGGCACTGTGGCAAAGAGTTCCATAGGCTGCAAAAGAAGAAGGGGGGGGAGAATATGAGAAAAATGATACTTTTCCACCACTGGCTCCCTCCCACCCAAGACTGGCATGTGCCCGGTCCTGAGTGCCCACGCCCCAGCAGGCACACGGGGCTGCCTGCTCACTCGGAAGTTAGCAGGCAGACAGCCAACCTTCAGTTAGGTGGAAGGTGCCCCCCCCCATTCACAGAACACTTACCGTAGTCCTCCTGAGGGCGTTGTTGATAAGATGCCACTTCCAGGCGGGCAGTGACGGGCAGGTGGGCAGTCTGCATTACCGTCTCTCCTGGGCACTGTGGCAAAGAGTTCCATAGGCTGCAAAAGAAGAAGGGGGGGGGGAGAATATGAGAAAAATGATACTTTTCCACCACTGGCTCCCTCCCACCCAAGACTGGCATGTGCCCGGTCCTGAGTGCCCACGCCCCAGCAGGCACACGGGGCTGCCTGCTCACTCGGAAGTTAGCAGGCAGACAGCCAACCTTCAGTTAGGTGGAAGGTGCCCCCCCCCATTCACAGAACACTTACCATAGTCCTGAGGGCGTTGAGGACTCGGTGAGATTCTCCTGGAGGAACCCTAGTCCCATGGCTTGTGCAAGAAAGGCGGCTGGCCCGCCTCGCAGGAACGATCTGGAAGGCGGCAGGCGGCATCAGCAGCGGGCGGGCAGGCTGGCATGTAATGGGCAAAGTCTCTCCTTTCCCGGGCACTGTGGCAGTGAGAGTGCCATAGGCTGCAAAAGAAGAGGAGGGGGATAATGAATATTACATAAATACTTTTATACTGCAAAAGAAGAAAGGAAAATAAATAAAGATTTGTATTAATTAATACAAACAAGTCCTAGTAACTAGTCTCCCACCGGCACACTTCTCTTGTTTGTGATGCAATCCTCTTTCTCCTGCACCCCTCCCTTTCTAAATCACTCTTCTGAGCCCATTGTTAGAGGGATTGGCTATCCTTTTGTGTCTGGCAGGACACAGCTTACCGGATCATTAGAGAATCACCATTTCTTTTGTCCTTGGGTTATTCATTCACTCCTAATAGCACCCTACGTTAGGCTGACCAGATCAAATCCAGGTCAGGGTTCCTAACTTCAGCAGTTGTAGAGAAAAGGGAATTTCTGCCAGTGTCATTTGTATGGAATTAGTTCCTGCTGAGATTCCCTCTTCATCACAACAGTTAAAGGTGCAGGGGCCCTGCCTTCTTTTCTATATGGCCACTCTGCCTGCACTCTTACCTGAGTCGTAGGGGCGACGTGAATCGAGGGGCCACCTCCATGCGGCCGTGGCTGGGGCAGATGGGCAGTCTGCTTGCTTACTCGGAAGTAAGATCTCACACTGCCCCACTTCTGGACACTCTCAGGTGTCCCTGCGTTGACTGCACACACTTACCTTATTCGTGCGGCGGCTGTGGATCGGAGGACTCCAGTGGCACATAGGCTCCTCCAGGCAAAGTCCCAGTGGCACAGGCTCCTCCAGGCAAAGTCCCAGTGGCATAGGCTACTCCAGGCAAAGTCACATTGGCACAGGGTCCTCCAGGCAAAGTCACAGTTTGGCACAGCTCCCTCCAGGCAAAGTCACATTGGCACAGGGTCCTCCAGGCAAAGTCACAGTTTGGCACAGCTCCCTCCAGGCAAAGTCACATTGGCACAGGGTCCTCCAGGCAAAGTCACATTGGCACAGGGTCCTCCAGGCAAAGTCCCAGTGGCATAGGCTCCTCCAGGCAAAGTCACGTTGGCACAGGGTCCTCCAGGCAAAGTCACAGTTTGGCACAGCTCCCTACAGGCAAAGTCACATTGGCACAGGGTCCTCCAGGCAAAGTCACAGTTTGGCACAGCTCCCTCCAGGCAAAGTCACATTGGCACAGGGTCCTCCAGGCAAAGTCACAGTTTGGCACAGCTCCCTCCAGGCAAAGTCACATTGGCACAGGGTCCTCCAGGCAAAGTCACAGTTTGGCACAGCTCCCTCCAGGCAAAGTCACATTGGCACAGGGTCCTCCAGGCAAAGTCACAGTTTGGCACAGCTCCCTCCAGGCAAAGTCACATTGGCACAGGGTCCTCCAGGCAAAGTCACATTGGCACAGGGTCCTCCAGGCAAAGTCACATTGGCACAGGGTCCTCCAGGCAAAGTCCCAGTGGCATAGGCTCCTCCAGGCAAAGTCACGTTGGCACAGGGTCCTCCAGGCAAAGTCACAGTTTGGCACAGCTCCCTCCAGGCAAAGTCACATTGGCACAGGGTCCTCCAGGCAAAGTCACAGTTTGGCACAGCTCCCTCCAGGCAAAGTCACATTGGCACAGGGTCCTCCAGGCAAAGTCACAGTTTGGCACAGCTCCCTCCAGGCAAAGTCACATTGGCACAGGGTCCTCCAGGCAAAGTCACAGTTTGGCACAGCTCCCTCCAGGCAAAGTCACATTGGCACAGGGTCCTCCAGGCAAAGTCACATTGGCACAGGGTCCTCCAGGCAAAGTCCCAGTTTGGCACAGCTCCCTCCAGGCAAAGTCACATTGGCACAGGGTCCTCCAGGCAAAGTCACAGTTTGGCACAGCTCCCTCCAGGCAAAGTCACATTGGCACAGGGTCCTCCAGGCAAAGTCCCAGTGGCATAGGCTCCTCCAGGCAAAGTCACGTTGGCACAGGGTCCTCCAGGCAAAGTCCCAGTGGCAGAGGCAAAGTCCCACTGGCAGAGGCAAAGTCACAGCTGCATGGGCACCTCCAGGCAGGCAGGCGGGCGGGCAGGCAGAGGCGGGCATGATGCCAGGCGCTTGCACATTGCACAAGTAAGCAATAGAACCGTGAGACCAGCCCACGCATTCCGGCTACTTCACAATGGCGGCAACCTAGCAGGCGGGCAGGCAGGCAGGCAGAGGCAGAGGCAGAGGCGGGCATGATGCCAGGCGCTTGCGCATTGCACAAGTAAGCAATAGAACCGTGAGACCAGCCCACGCATTCCGGCTACTTCACAATGGCGGCAACCTAGCAGGCGGGCAGGCAGGCAGGCAGAGGCAGAGGCAGAGGCGGGCATGATGCCAGGCGCTTGCGCATTGCACAAGTAAGCAATAGAACCGTGAGACCAGCCCACGCATTCCGGCTACTTCACAATGGCGGCAACCTAGCAGGCGGGCAGGCGGGCAGGCAGTTTTTTAAATCATATAGCCAAAATAAACACAACACACAGTGACAGCCCTGCAAGGCTGCCACATAAGTCCAAAAGACACAGTCAGAAACAGTGTGGGATGCTGCTTGTCATCCACTCAATGTAGGAGCCTGGAAGAGGAATCCTATCGCGTCCTTCGTTCATAGTCAGAGAGGTGCATGCGTTCCTTGGCGATAAAATTAAGCCTTCTTCTTATCCAAAGTTCTCATGAGCCTCTGACGTGGTCTTACAAGAAGAAACGCCCATGGAAGTGTGGGACCTTACAGAAGGCCTGGAGGGAGCCATCGGAGTCCAATTTCAGAGGCACACGTGCAAGCACATTGGTTCAAGTCAAACAACATAGAATGTGTGAGATGCTTGTGCATCCCCTCAATGTAAGAGGCTAGGAGAAGAAACTAGATCCCTTCGGGATCCATCGTTCAGAGTTGAGTTACTGAGCTGTAAACAACACAGCCAGTAAATTAAAGTAAAGAAAATTAATTAACCGAAAATAAGAATTAAAAAATCAAGGGCCTGCCGGTGCCTGCCCAAAGGTGTGGGATGGATGGGGGGTGCCTGCCAATTACTCCCCCGCGGGCATGAGGGTGGGGTATCCCAGCAGGGGCAGATTGACCTTGAGGAAGACCAGCTGCTCCACAATCTCAGCGTCCAAGCGAGAGCGGTGGGGTGTGACCACGTCGCCCGCCATGGAAAACACCCGCTCGCTTGGAACGCTGGACGGTGGGCAGCTGATTCTGTCCATGGCCACCCGCGCCAGATCAGGCCACATCTGGCGCCGAGATGACCAGTAGGCCAGGGGTTCGATGGAGCCGTCCTCCATCTGCTCCGCCAGGTAACGCTGCACTGCTGCTGCAGCGTCATCCTGGCGGCGGCTGGGTTGAGTGCCTCTATGCCCAACCGCAGCCTGCAAAGCCTTGTCCCAAAACCCCTGGCCTGTCCCCCTGCTGGGTGTGGTGGTGCTGGTGCCGCCGCTGCTGGTGGTGCTCAGCGGACTTAGCGCCTGGGCTTCGGTGGGCTCCTCCTCTGCCTGCCCAATCCTGGCATCCCGGGCCGCCCGAACGTCCGTCACCAGCATTTCCACCCAACCTGCCCGGGAAGTCTGCCCACATAACCCATCCTTGATGCGCGGGTCGCACATGGTGGCCAACATGTACTGCCTCTCGTTGTAGAGAGGCTGGACCCGGCGGGATAGGCTTTCCCTCAGCCTCGTCACCACTTCCCGCACCTCTGGCAGGAAGCGCCTGCCGGTGACGGCATCCCCGGCCTCCAGAAACTCGCCCATCTGATTCTGGAGATGCCTGGCCACGGGGAGCACCTGGCTGAGAAGGGCAGTGCTGCTGCTCAGGGTCTCGGTGGCCTCAAGGAACGGCTTGAGGACCACCAGAAGCTGGGACATGGCCTCCCACTGCTGCCTGGACAGTGGGGCCTGGATGCCAATGTCCCCGACCCTGAACATCTCGTGGACAACACGCTGTTGCTCCACCATACGCTCGAGCATGTGGTAGGTGGAGTTCCAACGTGTTGCCACGTCCTGCACTAGCCGGTGCTGCGGAAGTCCCAGCTCCTGCTGCTTCTCCCGCAGCAACCGACTGCCCTTCACGCTGTGGTGGAAATGCCCAGCCACCTTCCTGCAGCTCTCTAGGAGATTACGGATTTGGGGAGGGAGAGGGGCCTTGCTGCCTCCAAGGCCATCCCTCACGACCAGGTTGAAGACGTGCGCGATGCAGCGGATGCCCTCAAATCCGCCATCGCGCACCGCCTTCAGCATATTGGCTCCCCCGTCCGTGACCATGTAACCGCGGGTGTGCTGGTGCCCGCCCAGCCACCCTGCCACCATGCGGTTCATGGCCTCCGTAATCTCCTCCGCCGTGTGGGACTGGTCCATGACTGCGGTATGAAGGAGGGCCCAGCGGCAGCCCTCCTTCCCAGTCCCAGAAGTCCTGGGTGCTTCCTGCCCTGAGGCTCCCCACCAGTGAGCCGTCAGGGACAGGTAAGCGTGCACTCCTCCTTCGCTGGACCAGATGTCCGAAGTGAAGTGCACCTTCTGTGCCTCTGCCTGGCACAGACGACCCAGAACTAACTCCCTGCATGCCTGGTACAGGGAGGGCACCACACGCCTGCTCAGGGTGGTGCGACACGGCGGCTTGTAGTATGGAACCACAAGAGCCATCAGCCTCTTGAAGCCTGCATTCTCGACGAGGCTGAATGGCTGGTCATCCAACGCCACCATCTCACCGATGCAATTGGTGATCTGGTTGGGCGCTGGAAAACGCCACCTTGTGGCTCCATACTTCCCCCACCCCATCTCTTCCATGGTGGCCTGGCGAAGCCTCTTGGGGATGGGAGGTCGAGAGCTGGCAGAAGTTGCAGGAGCCTTCTGCTTGCCCTTGCCGCTAGCACCAGTCTGCTGCGAGGTGCCCGCCTCGGTCCCAAGCAAAACAGACTGGTGGTGCCTCTGCATGTGGCGGGTGAGGTTCGTGGTGGTGAAGTGGCCTGGCATTTTTCCCCTGCTCACTGACATCTTGCAGTGGCGACAGACAGCAAAGCGGGAATCCACTGCCACCTCAAAGTGGTCCCACACCTTGCTTGCCTGTCGCTTCTGGGGTGACACAGACGGCCTGCCGGCGCCTTCGCTCTGTGGTGTCACCTCAGGAGCAAGGGAATGAGTGGAAGAGAGGACGGATTGTGGAGAGTAAGTCTCTGGTGCTGCCTGCTCTTCCTCTTGCCCCACATCAGAGTCCTCCTCCTCACTCTGAACCTCGCTGACTTCCACAAGATCTGGGAAAAGATCAGTCAGCGGGTTCACAGGCTCACCCACCAAAGAAGGAGCTGGATATAGTGCTCCTTCTTCATGCCCACTGCTGCTCCCAGCACCTGCCTCATGTTGCTGAAAGAGTGCCCTGCAGGCACTACTTTGAGTTGCCTCTGCCTGCTTCTGCTGCCCCAGTGGAGAACGCCTCAGTTTAACTGGGGGTGTGGAAGTAGGCTGCCTGCTGCTGGTCCCAGCAGCAGCAGCAGCAGCGCCATGCCCAGAGCGGCCTCTCCCAAATGCTGCCTTGGGAGCACCCCCCCTTTGAGTGCCACGCTTCATTTTATTTTTATTATTATTTATTTTTGTGTAAGTGTGTGCTTTGCTGACTTTTTTTGTGTTTGTAGCAGCAGGCTACACAGCCCAGCAACACACACTCACTCACAAGCGCGCACACACACACACACACACAGAGAAAGAGAGAGAGAGAGAGAGAGGATAGAAATATTTTTTTATTATTTTTTTGGGTTTTTTTCAGAAAGCGAAAGTAGAACAAACAAACACACTCACTGCAAAGACAAACTGAACTCACAGACAAACAAACGTGCTATCTAAGAAAGGAAAGGCAAGAGAGAAAGGAAAGCCAAGAGAGAGAACAAGAAAAGCTGAAGTAAAAGATCAGAAACTCCTCAAAACCACCTCCAAATGCAATCAAATCAATACAGTCTCTCCAACACAGCTCCAAAACACTCCCTAATCTCCTCCACGTTCAACCCACAAAGAGCCAGAAGGGCAGGGCTGAGAGAATATATACTGGTGCCCTCCTCCAGCATTGCGATTGGAGGCTGAAGAAAGTCTTCACAGGATTGGGTGATTCAGTCATGTATTCTAAAGCACAATTGGTGGATCAAGCTGTCAAACACACACACACAAACACAGCCTCCCCCTCCCTTTCCTGAAGGTTTAAAATAATAAAGTTTAACCTTTGTTTTCCCACTAAAGCATTGCACCAAAGTTTGTTAAATTTCCAGCGTTTGAGCGGGCATAGGTCCTGTGCCATGTGAGCGAGTTAGAGGTTTGTAGCTCTTAAAACCAACCCATAAATCCCATGTGAAATGCCATGCATAAACCTTTGTTTTCCCACTAAAGCATTGCACCAAAGTTTGTTAAATTTCCAGCGTTTGAGCGGGCATAGGTCCTGTGCCATGTGAGCGAGTTAGAGGTTTGTAGCTCTTAAAACCAACCCATAAATCCCATGTGAAATGCCATGCATAAACCTTTGTTTTCCCACTAAAGCATTGCACCAAAGTTTGTGAAATTTCCAGCGTTTGAGCGGGCATAGGTCCTGTGCCATGTGAGCGAGTTAGAGGTTTGTAGCTCTTAAAACCAACCCATAAATCCCATGTGAAATGCCATGAATAAACGTTCGTTTCCCACTAAAATGTTGCACCTAGCTTCCGGAAATTTCACACACATTTGAAGTGAAGTGTTCCCTGCAATGTGCCAAAGTTTCCCGTTTGTATCTTTGAAAATAAAAAAATGGGAGGCAAAACTGTATTTTACCCCACTGCTACCCAATTTTCAACAATTCATTGCCAACACATGCCTGGAGCTAGCTGTCTGAAATTTTACACACATATCAAGGGAAGTGTTCCCTGTAATGTGCCGAAGTGTCCTGTTTGTATCTTTAAAAATAAAAACATGGGAGGCATAACTCCATTTACCCCACTACTACCCATTTTTCAAAAATTCATTGCCACACCAGGCAAGCACCCACGGTTCTGGGATTTCACACACGTGGGTCCCAAGGTTCCACCTACAATGTGGCAAAGTTTCATGTGTGTAACTTTAAAAATGACCGAGTTATAGGCATTCCATGTTATTTATTAAAAAATTAATTGCCACAAACTGCATGCACCAATCTTTCTGAAATTTCTCACAGATACCTATCCCTAACCAGTGTACAATGTGCCCAAGTTTCATCCTTCTGTCGTTAAAAATGAAAAAGTTATAGGCGTTTTTGTAAAACAATAATTTGCTATAGGAAAAAGCATTCAAAATGGCGTCCGATCCGGATCGGAAAATCCGATCCGCGGATCGGAATCGGATCCGATCCGATCCGACACACGATCCGATCCGATCCGATCCGATCCGACCCCCCAGGTCCGATTCCGATCCGCTATCCGATCCGATCCGGGGGGTCAGTGCACATCCCTAATTTCAATGGCCATTTGGTGCCCTTCTTTTGAGTACGTCCCCGGGCCATATACAGCTTTCAAAGCGTTTTCACAGTGTTATATCCTGTTCGGTGTAGATCTGGCCTAGGTCTATTCCCTTTGGTCTCAGGAAATGCTGGAGCTGGTGGCAGAGCCCTTCCACAGGGGTGATCTCATCCATTTCTGGATCTGGGCCCAGACTGGTCTTGCTTGACACCCATGTTAACAAATCCTTGAGTAGATCTCTCCCAGGTCCTCATTTCACCACAAAGGTCAGGAGCAGAAACTCTCCCCCACCTCTCTTCATAGTTCATTAAGGCTCCAGTCAGTGACTGCTTTTGAACTCCCGGGGGGTCATGAAGGTTGGCTCTGCCGGTGGACTAATTCCCACATGAATCAGGGTGTGGGCAAGGAGCGCTTTAACCCTCTCCTTCCCAGCAGAAACAACAAAAAAGATTGGGAGGGGCCCGGCCCATCCCCCCTATTACACAGAGCAGCCATTCACTTCAGGATGCTGGCAAAGGGCTCTGTGTGCTGCTGCTTTCCTGTATGAATAGCATTGGAGCTCTTCCCTTGTGCACCTTGTCTTTCGGACACTCTTTGCCTGAGGAACCTTAGCAGATCCTCAGAAGATGCTCACTTCTGGGGAAGTGGATGCTTCATGGGCAGTATCTCCATATCCCATATTTTTCTTTGTTAGATTTCTATGGCACCCAATAGTCGAAACTTTCCAGGCAGATCACAGCAAGAAAAACCACAAAATTCAACATTATAAAATACAGTATAAAAGTTTATAACTCCAGTAATTAATACTAATTTAAAAAAAAAAACAAAAAACCTAGCAGTAGTACAAAGACTTAAAATACAGTATCAGATTTGAAAGGGAAAAAACCCAGAAACGAAAACTCAAATACCTGGGAAAATAAGAAAGTCTTCACCTGGTGCCAAAAAAGAGCACAATTCATGTGCCAGGCGATACTCTCTGAGGAGATCATTTGAACACCAGAGTGGGATTGTTTAGCTTGGAGACATGATAAAAGGATGCATGGTCTGGAGAATGTGGATAGGGAGACAGTTTCCCCCCTTCTCCCATAATACTAGAACCCAATGGGGTCATCCCAAGAAGCTGATTGGTGGGAGATTCAGGACAGATAAAAGGAAGGACTTCTTCACACAATGCGTAGTTAAACAACGGAATTTGCTCCCACAAGATGTGGTGATGGCCACCAATTTGGATGGCTTTAAAATGGGGTTGGATAAATTCCTGGAGGAGAAGAAGGCTATCAATGGCTACTAGTCTTGATGGCTCTGTGCCACCTCCAGTGTCAGAGGCAGTAAGCCTGTATACACTAGTTGCTGAGGAACATGGGTGGGAGGGTGCTGTTGCACCGTGTCTTGTTTATGGGTCCCTGGTCGATAGCTGGTTGGCCACTGTGTGAACAGAGTGCTGGGCAGGATCTACACTACCGCTTCATAGTGGTATTGAAGTGCACTGACAACCGTTGGGGCCCATAACACATCTACACCAAGCAGGATATAACTCTATGAAAGCGGTTTATGGAATGTGTCCTGGGCCCCATCAGTTGTCAGTGCACTTCAATACCGCTATGAAGCAGTAGAAGAGTTCCTGCCTCCATATACTGCTTTTGTACCACTTTGGTAGTTCTGTATCCTGCTTGGTGTAGATCTGGCCCTGGACTAGATGGACCCTTGGTCTGATCCAGCCTCAGGGCTCTTCTGATGTTCTTATATCCTCACTCTATTCTGACATGGAATCTGCTATACGCTCGGCTCGCTCGACTCAGTGCTCCTCCTACTCCACTGCTGGGCAATAGATTAAAAAACAGAACAGGGCAGGTTGTTTGTGTATTCGAAGCCTCTGAGGCATTTGCATTTGCTGATTAGAAAACTGCGTTCTCCGATAAACTCTACCCTCTCGGGCCCAGCGCTTTGTGCTTTTATCAGATGACGATATTGCAGCTATTTATTAAGTCCTTGATGGAACCGTGGTTAATGCCAGCTTAATAGAACCTGCACCTTTACAACAATCTGATGTGGTGTATGTCACTGATGCAAACTTCCCTGATTAATTAAATAAGACATTGGGATTCATAAGGCAATTGCTGGAAAATGAAATTTTATTTACATCTAAATGCATTTAAAAAAATAAGTAAATCCCAGAAACTTAATTTCACGTTATACGATCTCTCATATTCTGTCAGCCTCGTGTGATCTCAAAATTAATTTTCTTCTGTTCTGATTTGTTTCCAAGCCTGAAATATTTTTTTCATGAATAAATAAGTTTTTGCTTCCCCCCAATAGGCCAATATCCTCGTACAACAAATCTCTGCAAACAGGACATATAAAATGAAGTCCTTCTTCGCACAGTCCATAGTTAAACTTGCTACCATGATATGCAGTGATTCCCACCATCTTGGATGGCTTTAAAAGGGGATTAGACAAATTCATGGAGGAGGAGAAAGCGATCCGTGGCTATTCGTTTAGCCTGGAGAAGTGAAGATGGAGGGGAGACATGATAGCACTCTTCAAATACTTGAAAGGTTGTCACACAGTGGAGGGCCAGGATCTCTTCTCGATCAACCCAGAATGCAGGACACGGAATATGGGGCTCAAGTTACAGGAAGCCAGATTCCGGCTGGACATCTGGAAAAACTTCCTGACCGTTACAGCAGTACAACAAGGAAACCCATGATCTAGAGGCATTCAAGAGGCATCTGGACAACCATCTGTCAGGGATGCTTTAAGGGGGATTCCTGCATTGAGCAGGGGGTTGGACTTGATGGCCTTAGAGGCCCCTTCCAACACTATTGTATGATTCTATGATTCTAATCATAATGGCCATATAGTATTACCTCTAGTATCAACGGCAGTATGCCTATGTACACCAGTTGATGGAGGACATGGACAGGAGAGTACTGTTATACCCAAGTCATACTTGTTGGTTTCCTATTTGGGGTATCTGGTTGGCTACTGTTTGAACAAAACGCTGGACTAGATACGACTTTGGCTTGACCCAGCATGGCGCTTCTTGTCTTCTCGTTGAAAAGACCAGCTCTAGAGAGGAACATGATGTGGCTCTGTTGTCACCAAAGAATTGGAGAGAGTCTCGTAGCCTCTCTAGTCTGAGCCCTCGCTTAGTCCAGGGTTAGAGCAACCTCAGTAGATAGCTTTCCAACCTCTTCTTGAAGTCCACTGTGATGTTCCTGCCCAGGTCACACCCTTCTCCAGCTTCTACCTCACAAACCCTTCAGGAACATCTGCTTTCACTTGGACCACTTGTTCCCACTGACACCCAGGCTCCAGCCCTTTCTCTCTCTCTGGGTTCCAGAGACAGAGATTTTTGCCTGAGGCCATTTCTACACCAGGCTGTTTGCTTGAGATGGCCCCCGCCAGTCCCTGTGAGTCCAAATGATGCACAGAGACTCCTGGGGGTGGGGGGGAAGGCCATGGGGTTTGCCAGGGATAAGGGATCCCTGGAAAATCCTGATTCTTCTGCGCTCCTGGGAAGTTCCCAGGACTGCAGGAAATGTGGCCGCTCATCCCGGCTGCTGCTGCGCTTACTTGTGAGTAAGCGTGGCAGCAGAAATGAGCACGGAGCTGCACCGCGCGGCTCCGTGCCCATCAAGGGAAGAGGGAACAGCAATTTCGCCATCCCCAGGATGGCGGGGGAGGCTGGCCCCCCTGATTTCACACGCAATTGTTTTTTGTTTTTTTTACCTGGGCGATGGAGAGCAAGTGCGCTCTTCCTGGATCAACCCCCCCAAAATGGTGGGTGCGACAATCCAGGAGGAACCTGGGACGTCACGCCCATAATGTATTAATGGAGGCACAGCCGTGCCTCCATTGTTAAGGGCCGTCAGTAAAAAACACATTCTGCCATGTTAAAGTGATAATTGGGGGGGGGTCATTCTAACAGCCATAAAATCGAAACTGTTTCATCAACCTTTCTGAAATTTACAGGTGCCAGAAAGAAATGTTTGTTTTACATTACCTGAAAATTTCAAGAAGATTGGTGAAAGATTGAGGGAAGGAGAGCAGTTTAAGTTAGAAAAGGAATACAAACCTGTCTCCCTGCTTTTGTAAAATTTACTTCCGGGTTGCTACTTTTTGTGCTCACAATTTGCATAATATCTAGAGCCTTATTAATTAATCCAGTGGTGGAGTCTTCTTCCTCCTTGACTGTAGTTGATAGAAAGCTTTTCGTTTTTTTAAAACGAAGGCCATAATAACAGTTCTCATGTGGCCATTTGCCTTATGAGGCAGGTGCTCTGCGGGCTACCAAATGGAGGGACTAACAGGCCATAAAGTTGCCTGGCTGGGTCTGCCAGAAATCCAGCCTCAACACTCCTGGAAGGTCCATGTTCTATAGCACCTGCTGTCAGATGAACCTGAGGGAATCCCACCCTCCACCCCTGGGTTTAATTTACTGGCTTCCCCTGGCTGGACCTTGCAGGAAACTATAGGGACAGACAGAGCAGGCATCCATAGCACACATAGTATGCTGAGACTGGCAAATCTAAAAGCAAGTGTGTTGCTTTTCAAGAACCAAGGAAATTCAATGGGTCTTACTTTTGACTAAATATCTAGGGATGGATATGCAGCCTGTGCAAGAACTGAGTAGGGTGACCATATTTGGGAAACCAAAAAAGAGTACACCTAGTGGGCGGGGGGGGGCAGGAAAATGGCTTTCTGGGGCCACCTTAAAGTCCCCAATTGGAGCGGAGGAGGGGAAAGCATGTCATTCTCACCCCACGCCACCGCTCCAATCAGGCCCTTTTCTATAATGCCTGGGAATGACACGTTTTTCCCTTTTAAGGCCTTGATTGGAGCAGTGGGAGAGAATGACACACCTCCAGAAAGTATGTCATTCCCCCCTGCCACACTAATGATGGCCTTAAAAGGGAAAGTGTGTAATTCCAGGTCATTATAGGCTATTGCATAAAATCCCCCCTGACACTGAGGATAGAACAAAAACCAGGAGAAATCTGGGGAAATCCTGACAGTTTTTTATTATTTATTATTGCATTTATATCCCACCTTTTTTCCGCCAAGAAACCCAAGGCGGCATACATAATCCTCCTCCTCTCCATTTTATCCTCACAATAGCAACCCTGTGAGATGGGTTGGGCTGAGAGTCTGCAACTAGCCCAAAGTCACCCAATGGGTTTTCATGGCTAAGTGGGGAGTAGAACCCAGATCTCCCAGCTCCCAGTCCAACACTTTAGCCAGTAGGCCACACCCTAGTGGTCACGCTAGAATTGAGCCATGCCAAGTTGGAAGCAGATCGGTTCATGCCTTGATTTTTAGGATATTTTTTAAAAAAGTTTGACTTTAATTTTTTTTCTAAAATTCAAGGCATGAACCAATCTGCTTTCAACTTGGCATGGCTAAAGCCTTACTTAAGAGGTACCATGGTTCCAAGTTTCATCTCTTCATCTTTACTTTCTTTCTTTTTTTGTTTAATGTACTGCTCAAGGCCCTAGACCCCAAAGAGGAGTATTGGGTTTGAAGTTTTAAAAATTTCTAAAACTCAAGGCATAAACAGATCTGCTTCCAACTTGGCATGGCTCAATCCCTACTTAAGAGCTACCATGCTGTCAAGTTTCATCCCTTTATCTTTAAAAATGATGGAATTGTAAGCATTTTAGTTAATTAAAAAACATTAAATTGAAGTTTTAAACATTTCTAAAAATCAAGGGATGAACGGATCTGCTTCCAACTTGGCATGGCTAAATCCTTACTTCAGAGCTACCATGGTGCCAAGTTTCATCTCTTTATCTTTAATTTCATTTTTTAAACTTGTACTGCTCAAGGTCCTGGACCCCAAAGAGATTTCTGTTTGAACTTTAAAAAATTCCTAAAAATCAAGGCATGAACGTATCTGCTTCATACTTGGCATAGCTATATCCCTACTTAAGAGCTACCATGATGCCAGGTTTCATCTCTTTATCTTTAAAAATGAGGGAGATGCAAGCATTTTGGTTGATTTATTAATGTTAAAAGTGAGTTCAACACATAACACTAGCTTTGATTTTACATTGGATGTCAAGATGGTATAACATTCTGGCTGATGCCGGCTTGGTTGTCAGCTGTATAATATCCAGTCATCCATTACACAAAGCCATGAAATTCATTAAACAAAAAACCTACGGTTTACAAAAACAATGTTAAGGCTCTACAGATTCCAACCAAGCACCAAAAAGCAGGGAAATTGGGAGTTAAGGCTCACAAGCCTTAACGCCACATCTTCCCTAAGGAGGCAGAAAGTGCAAGTGAAATTCTCATTCTCCCAAAGCAGATAAACCATGAGGACAGGGTGGAGAATATGATATGCAGAGGTGACTGTGGGGTTGTGGAAAACTGATCACGAACAACTTAGGGCCACCTACTTCTCTTTTTTTGTTTAGAGCAGCCCTTCCCCAACCTGGTGCCCTCCAAAGGTGTTGGACTACAACTCCCATCATTGCAAGTCAGTATGTCCCATGGTCAGGAATGCTGGGACTTGTCATCTCAAACACCTGGAGGGCAGCAGGATGGGGAATGCTGTTCCATACCCTTACCAAATACAGGGTCTGCCCAATACTTTTCTCTCACACAAATCTCGCATATAGCAGCACTCTTGATAACAAAAGGGGCACTATTCATTACAGATCTAGAACCAGAGCATGTTCCAGGCACTTCCAACTTTTGTTCAATATCCTGCCTTTTTTTTCTTTAAATGTATTTATAAATACATGTTTTTTTCTTTAAATGTATTTATAAAAAATATACTGTTCACTCCCCACAATCCCTGCACAATACATCATCTCATCAAAGCAACAGTGGAGCAGAAGAGGTTTAGTTTGGCTGTCTTGAACACCTTTCAGATGAGATTAGTTTGCAATCCTATACCTCTTGGGAGAAAGCTCTAGTGAATTCAGTGGCACTGGCTTCTGACAAGACATGTATAGGAGTCAACCTTCTCCAGCCTGGTGGTCTCCAGATGTGTTGCACTGTAACTCCCATGTTATGTGTTATGGGGAAGACAAAAATCAATTCATACTTAATTTTAAAATAATACTTACGCATGAAAGTATTAGGTGGTAGCTCTGTCTTTGATCTCACAGTGCTGAACAAGTAAGAGAAATCCTTTATCTGATATTCAAGAAACAGACATCCTATGCCATGTGTTGAAAACTAATGTTGATGTCTGAAGGGCTATCTGGATTAGGTATTCAAGATTCATTCATTGTTGTTTCATTTGGTTTCGACAGTTTATTTGAAGTGATGCAGCTCTTTTGTAGTTCCTTGATTGATCACATATCTTAATGCTGGAAAACATCATACTTTAATACAGATGTGGGCAGAAAATAGATCTATCCTGATGATTTGGACATCAACTCGCAGCATTCCTGATAACTGCCCATGCTGATAGGGGCTTTTACAAGTTGAATTCCAAAACATCTGGAGATCTACTTTCTGCCTTCCCTTGTTCTTGAGCAACATTCCCCAACCTGGTGCCTGTCAGATGTGTTGGGTTGCAACTCTCAACATAAGGAGATGCTCTAAGAAATGAGAAGTAGCTGGTCCTAAGTTGTTCATCATCATTTCCCACAACCCCACAGTCACCTCTGCAGATCAAATTGCATATCTAGATTTTTGAAATGACAAGTCTCAGCATTCCTGACCATGGGACATACTGACTTACAATGATGGGAGTTGTAGTCCAACAGCTTTGGAGGGCACCAGGTTGGGGAAGGGCTGCTTTAAACAAAAAAAAGAGAAGTAGGTGGCCCTAAGTTGTTCGTGATCAGTTTTCCACAACCCCACAGTCACCTCTGCATATCATATTCTCCACCCTGTCCTCATGGTTTATCTGCTTTGGGAGAATGAGAATTTCACTTGCACTTTCTGCCTCCTTAGGGAGGATGTGGCGTTAAGGCTTGTGAGCCTTAACTCCCAATTTCCCTGCTTTTTGGTGCTTGGTTGGAATCTGTAGAGCCTTAACATTGTTTTTGTAAACCGTAGGTTTTTTGTTTAATGAATATTAAGAGCGACTATCCTGGAAGCAGGTACTTCTGAGATCGCCCACCCTCCTCCCTCTACACCCCTATGGTGTAGAAAGGGCCTTAGTGGTTCCCTCAACCCTCTACAGGAGAGTTAACAAGGAAATAGATTTAATAATGGCAGAGTAATAAATCAGTCAACATGTGGGAGTTTAGCACAGCAAGTCTTGAGAGGTGGTGCCCCTGCCTGCTCTAAGCCTGTATTTTAAAAAGGCAGACTGGATAATTACCTGGGGCTGGGGGGGGGGGAGAGAGGGAGAGGGGGGAGCCCATGAAGGTTTCTTTAGTGAAGGTCTTGCAACTCCTTCTGTGAGAGGGCTTGGAATACGGCCCCCTTTCTGCTGCCTCATGGGAATTGTCCATGTTATAAACGCACACACTTCCCAATTGGGCTTAGTTTGCCTGATTTGCCTGCCCTTTAGTTCAGGACTACAGCTGTATTTAATATTTTCCCTTTTCAATTTTGGGGGCCTAAAATGTTTCCTGACCTACCCACCTCCTTCTTTCTCCCCTTTCTTATGGAACCGGTTCTTAGCCACTGTTTCAGGGTGCCCCCAGCAGCCAGCACTTATGCCAGAGTTGCAAAATGGTTCCGTTTTTCCAGAGCTTGACTAGAGAGGGACAGGGATGATGGCTGAATGTGGCAACGATGCTCCCAAAGTGACCCACAGCTTGAAAAATGCTCTCTCTGTCTTCACCCGAACCCTTCAGCAGTTGAGACATCCTGACAAGGGGGGGGGGGGTTCGTTTGGGAAGAGGTTGGCTTTGCACTTCAATGAGAATTTGGTGAGGTCACGGAATGTTCCCAGAAAACTCAACTTCAGTGTAAAAGGATGCAGTAACTCCCCACATAAGGCTATCCATTTTGTAATGTTGAGCAAGAGTTATCAATGGCCTTTGGCTTGCAAATAAGTGACTGCCATGTAATGGCCACGATAAGAGCTCTTTTGAATTGCCTTTACATTTAGATCAAAGCTCTGGGGAGGACAAGGAAATGTCATGGTGTGGGAGCGCACACAGAGCGTTAAATGAGAGAGAGAGAGCTTTCCATACGTTGTGAGAATTAGTGGCCACTTCTGCGTTAAAACTACTGACAGACACAATTCCAATGAAAAGACGCTGCAACAGACAGCGGAGAGCCTTTGCATCCCACCCTGGTCTCTGGCGAGAGTCATTTTGGATCCAAGAGCCCCGCCCGGCGGACTCTAATCTTCCTCCAAGCACCTGTGGCACAATTAAGACCACCCCAAACCCTGTTAGGAAGGAAGCCCAGGTTGGTCTTGGAACAGTGGCCTGCTACGCGCAGCTGTAAAGTTGTTGCAAGCTTCCCTGTTTCACTGAACGGCCTGTCAAGCGAAATGAGTCCTTGGAGCACGAGAAGGTTTCACCCAGGGTTCCTCTAGAGGATCGATTTACAGCTCCTTTAAGGCGCATTACCAATCTTACCTCTTTACGGACGAGGCTTAAATCAGGTGTGCAGGCGATTGTTATCCTTGTAAATGCGCATTTTCGACTTCACATTAAATAGCGACTTTTAATTTACTTCGATGGTTCCCCATTCGAGCATCGATATATGCAATTGATAATGTGATTAAATGCATGTAAACAACTTTAAAGTGCATTGTATGGAGCCTGTAATTCGCCTCCACACCTCTCAAATAAAGGTATGAGGCGTAAATTCGACTGTAAGCTAAAGCGCATATTTGGAGAATCAGGCGTAAAACCGACCTAGAGGGGGCCCCAGCCCCTCTCGGTTTTCAATCTGGCCTTTTCCTGGAGAGAATTGGCGGGCACAGCTGCTAATTCATTTTCCTCTTGGCTAAAGAAAGACATTCTTGCTCATTACAGAATGGAAAGTAACAACAGATGTGGGGAAAGTGGACGGAGAGGGCGGGGGGGGGGGCTCCTCTGGCCAGCTCCCTTCCCCATCCTTGAACCGTCCTGCCACTCATCCAGGGCCCTCAAAGCCAGAAGCTACCCGAGAAACAGCTACTAACAGTTTGCTGGATATCTGGGTGGGGGTGGGGGTGGGGAGAGTGTGAGGGATGAATACTTTCCCATTTTTTTCCTGTATGCTACATTTTTCTGGCTTGAGTGGGTTGAAAATATTAGATTGGGTGGAGACTTTGTTTGGGAGGCGCTGGCAGTTATTGGGAGAAAAGAGGTGAGGCCCCACCAGAGAGGATGAAGGGAAGACATCCATGTCTCCTTCCTACGGAGGGGGCAGTCATCGTGTTGTAGTTTCAAGCGAGGGGTGGGCAGTCTTTGGGGTGAGGAGGAGTGGGGTTTGAGACTGGACTGGTATTGTGAGGATGGGGGATTTGGGGTTGCATTCGTATTCCCTAGATTTTAGCTGCATGATTTGGAGCATTTGGTTGACGGCAACTGACCTTGAGCAAGGGACTTTTTTCCCGAGGTGACCAAGGGATCACGTGCAGCAAACCCAGAGTGGCTCTGGCATGGAGTCCTGCGTTCCTGGGGCAAGAGGACATGGGGGCAAAGGGCTCCTCCGTCCCTCCCTTCACCCCAATGGGAGCAACAAAGGGGGCATTGGCAGAGCCCTGGGTGGACAGAGATGCTCATTCCCATGTGGCGCACTGAGAAGCAAAGGGAGAGGATTCTATCACTGTTCACAATGGGGGGGGGAGGGGAGAGGGGTGCCAAAGAGCCCTTGGTCTGGTTTGGTTTGCACAAGGGAAAGTAGCTGAGATGCCTCATAAGCAGAATGTGTGTGGATTGTGGGCATTGTTCTGGGCCAGATGGGGCAACCCCTGGGGACTGGATTGAGCTCCCAGACCATCAGCCACCTCTTCCTAATATATAGACCACAGGCAGAAAACTTCTTGTACCCAATTCTCCAAGAAGGCGGCCTCCTCCCCCTTCCCCATGGAATGGCTCTTCTTGGGATGAGTTGCCACATGATGGCAGTGTGAGGCTGCTTGGAGGGCTGAGCGAAGAGGTCCCTCCCTCAATTCTCCACCCTGTTTGCAGGTGACCAAAGTGGGGCAGGGGCATTTTGTGGGATATTCTCAGCGGAGGGGGAGGGGAGGCAGAATTCTCCAACAGTTATGGGGGCTGCAAAATAAAATCACGAGGCTTTTCCCCTCTTTTGATTTGTAGCAAACGGCTTCCACTCTGGGGTGACTCTTTAATATTCATTTATTTTATTGAAACATTTGCATCCTGCCCCTATAGCACTAGGATCTCAGGGCGGCATACAGATAAAATTATACAAACAATATAAAACAATAAATATACACAGCTAAAAACAAGATAAACCATTAATCAAGCTAAACCCTGTATAGAATTTATAAGCAGTAAAAACCAATAAAACCAATTAAAACTATGTGCAGTCTTGGTGAATTTAGCCCTCAAAGACTTTGTTTAAAAGCCATGTTTTGACTTGGAGCAAAAGTGAAACCAGTGCCGGCACCAGTCTGGCCTCCAAGGAGAGGGCATTCCACAGCTGGGGTGCCACCACAGAGAAAGCCCTCTCCCATGTCCCGCCATAGCTTATGTCTCGCATTGGTGGGACACGGAGGAGGGCTGGCATATATAGGGAGAGGCGCTCCCTCAAGTATCGAGGTCCCAAGCTGTTTAGGGCTTTAAATGGCATTACCAACACCTTGAATTCCATCCAGAAGTGTATACACAGCCAGTGCAATTCCTTTAAGACTGGTGGTCTTTGTGAGATGTACCCGTCAGCAGCCTAGTTGCTGCATTTTGCACTAGCTGCAACTTCCGAATCGTCTTCAAAGGCAGCCCCACGCAGAGTGCATTGCAGTAGTCTAATCGGGAAGTTACCACTGCATGGACTACTTTGGCTAGGTTGTCCCTGTCCAGAAAAGGCCATAGCTGGTGGATCAGCCAAAGCTGGCTTCAAGTACTCCGAGCCACGAAGTCCACCTGGGCCTCCAGTGACAAGGGTGGAACTAGGAGTATTCCCAAGCTATGCACCTGCTCTTTCAGAGGGAGTTCAACTCCATCCAGAACAGGTCACTTACCCAATTCCCGGACTTGGGAACCACCAATCTACAGAACTTCCGTCTTATCAGGATTCAGCTTCAGGTTATTAGCCCTCATCCAGCCCATTACAGCCTCCAGGCATTGGTCTCTGGGGCATTGATTGCTGTTGAGCTGCAGGGCTGGGGGTGTAGCAGGCAAGCGGCACCCGGGCACCCGGTGTCCTCACGCCACTCTGCCAATAAATCCCAGCAGTGCCAGGGAAGCAAGCAAGCTGCCCGGAGTTTGCTATCAGAGACTGATGAAATGGGAGGGCTTCAGAAGAGGTACAACTTAGGGGAGAGGTGGCCAATATCAGAGCATCTGGGGGACAATTTCCACCCCCTGAACCCATTGGGGGTTACCCCCTCCCACGGCTGCCAAAATTGCTGCTGCTGAGTTAAGTCATAAATAGGTATTTGTGTGTGCGTATGCATAGGTGTGTGCAAGAGGTGTGCCAGGTGTGCCCAGACACACCCCAATCTCTCAAGCAGTAAGCGCTGAATTGAGCGGGGTCACTAGGACCCCCTCTAGATGGATTCCGTTTGACGCCTGTTCCTCTGATTATGCGCATCTTCTCGGAAGCGCTTTATTGTAAATGCTTGTATGCAGGAGGTAATTGAGCACTCAACAGGTGACCTTACCGGTTGTTTCAAATGCGCTTTACAAGTAGTTAATGCAGAGAATCGCTTGTTCACATCGTCAAAATGCGCTTTAACGGCCAGAGCAAAATAAAACTCGCTATTTAACGCACATTCGATAATGTGCATAATCGGAGAGAAAACGTGCCTCTACGCCCGATTTGCGCTCCGTTCTTGTAGAGGTAATTTTTTTAATGCGCCTTGAAAGAGCTTTAAATGCCTCTTGTAGAGGCAGCCTGAGTAGGGATCCAGAGGGGGATCCAGATGCAGTGGGAATGGTCCTCCGGCCACTGAGAGAGCACCATTGCTCCTGGCAACAGGGGCAAAAAGGAATCGCTCTGCCGGGAGCCTCTCTTCCAGGAGTTGTGCTTCAAAGAAGCCAGGAGGAAGAGCCCCAAAGGGTCATATCGCCTCCTAAGCCCCTCCTCTGGCCAGTGTCGCCACAAAGCCCAACCAATGCTGGGGCTTCAGGAGCATTGCTTCATTCCCCCCCCCCCCCCTCACAGCGATCAGGCAAGCTGAACACGGAGTAGGGCATCAGTCTCTACAGTGTTTCATAAATCAATGAATAAAAATAATGTCCTTTATGATTGTGCATTCAATAAATGTTCACCTTTTTTTTAAAAAAGAAAGAAAATTCCCTGGGTGCACCCCCTAATGAAATGTTCTGCACATGCCTCTCTCTCTCTCTCTCTCTCTCTCTCTCTCTGTGCATTTAAGGGCTTGTTAACCTCCCCAAGTCCCGCCTGCCCTTGTGTGCTCCTGAGATCCCTTGGATGCGCCTGCCGTTGTGTCTGAGGCTCTCTTGAGAAGGTCCAAGGAAGGCCTTCTGCTCAGGCTTCCTGCTTCTCAGTGTGGGGGAGGGGCGCCGCAGCAGCCGCAGCAGCCGCAGGAGGTGGTGACACCATGGAAAGCTGGCTCCTCCGGTTGGGTCTCCTCAATACTCCTCAATACTCCTCAGAAATAATAAGGGACAGCAGAATTGCAGCCTACTGGGAGTGTAGCGCTGCTCCGAACGGCCACGCCTCTGGGAGCATCTCTGAATCTGGTTGAGCCAGGGTGGAGGTCGTGCCATGCAAGCAGGGACCGCGTTTTTCATATTCCAGGCAAAGCACAAACCGAAAACTCCACCAACTCTAATTAGCAGGCGGGCAGAGCGAGTCAGTGGGGAGCCCATTGATGGGATTGCTTTGAACTTCCTCACTGATTGGAAGAGGCCGTCGTGCCTTCTGGTGAAGAGGAGGTCACGAACGAGCAACTCCAAGCAGCCCACAGCCTCCCTGGGATCGTGCTCAAAGATATCGTGGCGCTGGGAAAAGGGCAGAAAAGGGCGACTAGCATGATCAAGGGACCACTGGAGCATCTCCCCTGTGAGGGAAGGTCACAACAGCTGGGATTACGCTCCACTTCCCTGGTGGGAAAAGACCATGGTGGTGGTGGTGGGGGGCAGTGG
Organism: Anniella stebbinsi; assembly: GCA_029215795.1. Classification (NCBI taxonomy): domain Eukaryota; kingdom Metazoa; phylum Chordata; class Lepidosauria; order Squamata; family Anniellidae; genus Anniella; species Anniella stebbinsi. The sequence continues at coordinate 372,771,624 of JARDYH010000001.1, forward strand.
TTAGAGCGTTGGACTGGGGAGGACCTAGAAAAATGGGCAAACTCTCCAAGGCTCCCTTTGGATTGGCCTGGGGAGTTTCTGAGCCAGTCTGAGGCCTTGGGAGAATGCGGACACCCCTCAGCCCAAAACCCTTTAGAGGTGGCCCACTCTGCCAGCCATGTCCTTTCTTCCCTCTCTATCCTCCATGCCTATGGTGACCCTGTGGAAAGGAGGACAGGGCTCCTGTATTTTTAACAGTTGCATAGAAAAGGGGATTTCAGCCAGTGTCATTTGTATGCATGTGGCACCTGGTGAACTTCCCTCTTCATCACAACAGTTAAAGCGGCATGAGTCCTACCTAGCGTGACCAGATACAAAAGAGGGCAGGGCTCCTGCCACTTTAACTGTTGTCATGAAGAGGGAATTTCACCAAGTGCTTCATGCATCCAAATGACACCTGCTGAAATTCCCTTTTCTATGTACCCTGTTGGTACTCCTGGACCTCTCAGCGGCTTTCGATACCATCGACCATGGTATCCTTCTGGAACGCCTGAGGGAATTGGGACTCGGGGGCACTGTGATTCAGTGGTTCCGGTCCTACCTCTCGGGCAGGTTCCAGTTGGTGATGCTTGGGGATAGTTGCTCTTCAAAGAAGGAGCAGCTATGTGGTGTACCACAAGGTGCCATCCTATCCCCAATGCTGTTTAACATCTACATGAAACCGCTGGGAGAGATCATCCGGAGGCATGGGGCAGGGTGCTATCAATACGCTGATGACACCCAAATATATTTTTCTATGCCTTTGACAACAGCGTCAGCTAAGGATAGTGTGTCTCCTCTGAATGAATGCTTGGAGGTGGTAATGGGCTGGATGAGGAAAAACAAACTGAAGCTGAATCCAGACAAGACAGAGATGCTTACTGTCAATGGCCCCAACCTGGGTTTGGAGGTGTGTCAACCAGTTCTGGATGGGGTTACACTCCCCCTGAAAGGCTGTGTTCGCAGCTTGGGGGTGCTCCTGGATCCGTCGCTCCAAATGACAGCTCAGATAGATGCGACTGCCAGGAGTGCCTACTATCAGCTTCAGCTGATACACCAGCTGCGCCCCTTCCTAGAGTTGGAAGACCTAAAATCAGTAGTGCACGCACTGGTAACTTCGAGGCTCAACTTCTGCAATGCTCTGTACATAGGGCTACCTCTGTGCCTAGTCCAGAAACTTCAACTAGTTCAAAATATGGCAGCCAGGTTGGTCACCGGTACATCTAGGGGTGACCACATTACACCAGTTTTAAAATCACTTCATTGGCTGCCAATCAGTTTCTGGGTGAAGTATAAAGTGTTGGTTATTACCTTTAAAGCCCTACATGGTTTGGGTCCAGGTTACCTACGGGATCGCCTTCTCCCATACAATCCGCCCTGCACGCTCAGGTCCTCTGGGAAGAATTTACTACAGTCAACAAGAACTAGACTGACAACTGTTACCCAGAGGACCTTCTCTTCTGCCGCTCCCAGATTGTGGAATGACCTGCCGGGAGAGATTCGCCAACTCATCAGTCTTGAGGAATTTAAAAGATCTATAAAGACTGATCTCTTCCGGCAGGCCTACCCAGATGAATTTTAAAGTGTTTTACTGGTGTTTTATTGGTATTTTAATGATGTATTTGGTTTTATGTGCTTTTAATCAGTTTTGTATTTTATGTTTAATGCTGTTCCCCACCTCGATCCATTGGGAGAGGCGGGTAATAAATAAATATATAAAATTATATATATATATATATATATATATATATAACTGTTAAAGATACAGGAGCCTGGTCCTCCTTTCCATAGGGTCACCCTAGTTCTGGTGGTTCTTTATTTCTAAACTGGACTTGGACAGGACAGGCCTCCCAACAGAAGACATCTTCAAAATAGGGGACAGTCCCCTGGTAGCCCTTCAAACGGAGGACTGTCCTCCTTTTCATATGGTCACCCTATCCATGGCCTTGTTGTGCTGTTGAACAATGTGCCAGCATGGACTATGGAAGCTGTAGTTCTCCCAAAGTCTCCTTATCTGGCCGCCACTGAAAAGGTTGTGTCCCATCCCATTTCCCTGTCAGTGTTCCTACCCCAAACACCCCAAAGTCCAGGGGAAATCCAGGGCAGAGTCCGCATGCCATGCAAACAGAACCCAGTCTGGCTACCACATTGGAAAGTGCTGATGAGCTGACAACCAGCCTACTGCTAAGGTGGCCATGGAGGTCCATCACCACAGTCACAGGAGGCGATTTCACAACCATGGTGGCCCCAATGCCAACAGTTAATTTAGAACTCTTATGTCCTCTTAGGAAAGGATCAATTCATTTTTCAATGTTTATTTTGGTATATTTATATTCCACCTTTTGGCTAGAGTCTTCAACGTGCTTGCAATAAACTCCTAATTGGGCAGGGTTTTGAAATGTGACACCCCCCAAAATATGACCTTTTTATCCATCCATCATCCCGTTCGATCCTCAAAATGGCTTGCAATGTTAGACCACCTTCCTGTCCCTTCCCCTCCCTCTTCACAAGCCCCCCTCAGTACAACTGCGAACAGGGAGGAGGTGCTACCAATGGTGGGTGGGAATATAGCCCAGTGCCAGGAAAGCAGGCAGTGGGAGGGTAGGTGGGCATCGTTGGAAGTCTCCATTCAACTTCTGGAGCTAGTCCGGCCAGCTATCTAGCCTGTGTTCCGAGCAGTGAATTGAGCTCTAACCCACCGTCATCTCTCTCTGTCTCTCTCTCTCTGCCAGTCTGCTATAGTAAGGAAGGATGCACTGCCTGAGTTTTGCAATCATTCCATGTGTGCACTCAAACCCCTCAAGGACTTTTGAGTATTTACGTCAAATTATGGGATTCGTTTGCAGTAATGTGTCCAATGTGTCTTTCAGCATCCATGAATTGTTATCTAGGGATGTCCATTGCTGGGAAAGCTGGTTGTTGTTTTTTTGGGGGGGGGGTCAATGGGGTTCAGCAGCATGTACAACTCACTTTGCATCTGTGAGCGGACCCATGAGCTGTTCCCCAAACTCCAGGAACGTTTGGTGCACAGCTCTGCCATTTGGACAAATTATGCAAATTCGGCTGTAATCTGCACAAATTCAACCATAATTTATGCAAAATGTGTGCAAATTGCAGAATCCCACCCCAAAGCACAAAAGTCCTGGAAAATCTGAAAACTTTCCAGAATCACTGCAGATCTAACTGGGCACTGCAGCAAGAATCAAGATGAAGTCTGGGGGACTGAGCCTAGGAAAACCCATCATGTTCCATTCCTCCAATGGATTTCTCTGACATCCCTACTGAAGCATGAATGCCACACAAAAACAGTTATCTTTAAGTTCAGTAGTGTTTGCCTGCATCTAATGTACACCTGCTTACATAAATAAACCCCTTATAGAAAACGGATTCCTTTACAGATGAGCTTATATTGGCTGCATGAAAGCTGGGCATAATGGAAAACTAATTACAAACCATGGAACTGAATGACTGGTATAATTTTGTCTCATAAAAATGAAGGATCTTAATAATAATAAAAATGAAGGATCTTAATAATAAACAATGAACAAAGAGTACCAAAAGGTGTGAAATAAAGGGAATCCTTCTCTGCAGTAATGGAAAAGTGGAGGCAGCAAATACACTTTCAGTCATTTTCTAAAACATTCAGCTTTGATCTTTTGCTGCACATGAATGCAAACAGAAATAACAGGTCATGAAGTGGTACAAGGGCCACAATCCAGCACAGACGATGGACTTTGGGGGTTGTGATGCTCTACTGTTTGTGGTTGCAAATATATTACAAAGTTTATTGTTCGTGATATGCATTTGTTTATATCTTTAAAAAGGGTTAAGAACAATAACAGGTAAAGTAGATAACTAGGACGAAAAGTACTTACTGTTTGTGGTTATAGGTCTTGGCAAGTATAGAGTGATTGGCTGGTTGTGGGGGAGTGCCTGGATTGGCTGGCTGTGTAAGAGTGGGAGGAGCTAGAAAACGAGTGGAGTGTATGTATGTGTTTGACAGAGAGAGGAGAGGATTGTTTGGGGGGAGATTTGAGGGGGATTTTTGAGAGCGACGTTGAAAGGGATTTGAGAGGATTGAGAGATTGAGATAAGATTTTAGAGCATAGATTAAATAAAGAACAGTTTGTTAATGTATAAGAGTTCTGACAGAAACCACTAAGCATTGAAACCTTGTAACCGATACACAATTGAACTGAAGTAACCAATACGCTTGTTGACATGCAATTTCTTATTCATCAATTCTTGTGAATTCCATCTCCTGGTGTGGTCTGTGGGTGTACCTGAGGAAGGTACTGGTGGCAGCGGTAACAACAAAGAAGTTACCTGGAGGCCAGGTTGCTGGGCTGTGGTGCTGTGGGGCCTAAATAGTAAAGGCGAGACAGGGGCAGCAGCAGCAAGTGGGCGAGGGTAACCTCACAGGGGTGTTGCTTGTCTTCAGAGTGTTACCTGGATTAACTTACAAACAGACTCGGATAACAGGAGGAGGTACAACTCTATTTTATTAAAGCAGTGCTGCTGGCCAGCTCTCTGTGCTTCACAGCATAAAAAGAAACAGGGAGTGGCCTCGATCTCCGTTAGCAACTTCTTTTTATCTTGTCTTACAGAGGTACATGCGCAGTTCATGCAAGCACAGTGGAAAATTACAGCATTCAGAGAAGTGAAATAAAGATAAGAAACGGTTAGATTCAAGGGGAGTCTTCTAGCTTCTCCAGTGCAGGAGTTAAAGGTGATAAGGAGGACAGTTGGCCTCCGAGGGCGGACAAAAGCAAACATTCCTCACAAGTTGAGTAATGATTGGGGGCACAGATGCACTCAAGGACTAAGCAAACCTTAGCAAACAAATTTAACCCCTCAGGTCTCAAGAGGGAGAGTAGTGCTGAGCACATCTTTCACGTTCCCACTTGAATTGATGACACACAGACATTCCCCTCCATCGCACACTCACTTTTTAAATGTGCTGGACAGTCTTTTTGGTCCAACAATGCAGAAAAATCTTCACGCCTGCATGCATGGTTAGGCGGACCCTATGGGAAGGAGGACAGGGGGGCTCCTGTCTCTTTAACAGTGGAATAGAAAAGGGGATTTCAGCAGGTGTCCTTTGTATGCCTGCAGCACCTGGTGAAATTCCCTCTTCATCACAACAGTTAAAGCTGCAGGAGCCCTGCCCTTGTATCAGGTCACTCTAGAATAGCTCTTGCGGCTTTAACTGTTGTGATGAAGGGGGGATTTCACCAGGTGCTGCATGCATACAAAGGACACCTGCTGAAATTCCCTTTTCTATACAACTGTTAAAGATACAAGAGCCCTGTCCTCTTTTCTCTATGGTCACCCTATGCACGGTGGAGGACAATCAGACACGGTCATAGGAAGAGCAGGAGCTGCCTTGTACCCAGGAAGGCCGGTGTTCCACCTGACTCAGCAGGGCTTAGGCCAGTACTGTGCCAAAATCTGTTGTCCAATTTCCTGAACATTTCTTTCTCCCGTGACACAGATTGCTGTCCTGAGGGAGCTTTATTCCCCCCCCCCCATTTTCCTTTTTCTTATACATTTCTCCATTGCTCTGCAGCCTCTCCAGCTGCCTGCACTTCCTGATCTGAAAAAGCCCCATGGGGGAAGACTTACCTAAGGATGTCTTCCCTTGGGGTTGAACTAGAGCGTGGGAAGTCAGGGTGGCTGTAGACCACCAGAGTGATGATTTACTATGAGAGTCAGCATGCTGAAACACACACCTCTTGGCTGTCTCATAATAAAGTGCAAGAAACCCGTGACAATAATTTCACCCCAAAATCATTCTCGTTTGATTTGTTCCCCCAAAGCAATTTCTTTTTTGACAAAATGACTATGACTAGTCAAATAAAGAACATTGGAGGAATTTTCTAGCATAGCACTAGATGGGGATCTGCCTTTCCCATCCCTACCTGGAAGGGGCTGGAAACTGAACCTAGGACCAGTGATATCAGCCCCCAATGGACTTGGAATGAGACCCAGTGGGCTGCTTCTCCACCTCCCCCCTATCGCCCTCAGCCAGATGTTTGGCTCACACATCTGGCTGATGCTTCCAGATGAGAGGAGTCGGCAACAGCCTGTTTGTTTGTTTGTTTGTTTGTTTGTTTGTTATAGCTGTCAGATGCAGAGCAGGTGGCAGCTTTCATTGAGCAGGCGTCCTGTTCACCTACGAGCCATGAAAATGGGATGGAGATGATTAAAGATGCTGAACAGCTTCTCATTGTAAAAGGCACGAGAGGCTTGGATGAGCTGCTTTGCTTCCCGCCCCAGACTCTTAATAAACATTCCCCAGGCTCTTCATAGACTTGCACAGCTTTGGGAAGGAAGGTGCTGCTTTTAACGGAGATATTGACACAGCTCAGGGGGAGTATCAGTTGATTGATTTTACATATCAAACCCTAAACCAGCCAAGGCCAATTTCCAGGCGCTGTTGCTAGCTTTCTTTGCTTAAATCAGAAAATCAAAGAGACAGAAGGGAGAGACCGGCCGCTCCTCTCTCTGCAAGAGAGGATACCCGGTTTCTCCAGCATTCCTTGCAACAGCCGTTCTCAAACTAGTGCCCTCCAGATTAGGCTGACCAGATAAAATCCAGGTCAGGGCTCATGTAACTTTAACAGTTGCAGAGAAAAGGGAATTTCAGCCAGTGTCGTTTGTATGCAATTAGGTCCTGGTGAAATTCCCTCTTCATCACAACTGTTAAAGTTGCAGGGGCCCTGCCTTCTTTTGTATATGGTCACTCTAGTATAGTGCCTGCACCTTTAACTTTGATGATGAAGAGGGAATTTCACCAGGAACTAGTTGCATACAAATAACACTGGCTGAAATTCCCTTTTTTCTACAACTGTTAAAGTTACATGAGCCCTGACCTGGATTTTATCTGGTCAGCCTACTCCAGATGTTTTGGACTACAAATCCCATCAGCTCCAACCAGCCTGGCCAATGTTTGGGGACCATGGGAACTGTGCATGATATCTCAGGCTTCTCAAGTCTTGGAAAGGCTGCTCCTGGTAATACCAAAACAACCTTGACCCTCAGCATTACTGCATCACAATGTTGATTCATGCTCTGTTTTTTTTATCCACGTGATCCTCTAAATGGTGTAAATGAGTTTTTATTTAAAGATGATTGGCAGCGGGACTGTACAGAACAGACAAGAATAAAGACTTCTTCACACAATGCATCCTTAACTTGTGGAACTCATCACCACAAGGTATGGCTTATCTGGGCAAGATGCTTGCATCTGTTCGACCCACTATGTGCTCTGTCGACCCTTGCCCATCATGGCTCATTCAGGCAAGCCATGGGAGGATGACCAGATGGATCAGGGGAGTGGTGAGCTTATCATTGCTTGATGGTGTGGCCCTTCCTGCTTGACTGAGGCAGTGAAATGGCCACTCCTGGGAAAAAAATCCTCCCTTGATCCAGAGGCGTATGCTATCATCTGGTTGCAAATACCCTGTTTCTAAGTAAGGTGTTTGAGAGAGAGGTGGCAGGCACTCTTGGAGGGAACTGATTTATCTAGATCCATTCCAGTTAGGGTTCAGGCCCAGTTTTGGGACCAAATCAGCCTTGGTCACACTGATGGTTGACCTTCTTCAAGAGAGGGACTGTTGCTTCTTCTTGATCTCTCAGTGGCCTTCAGTGCCATTGACCACAGGATCCTCCTGGGCCGCGTTTGGGAGTTGGAGGTACTGTCCTACAGTGGTCCGACTCGTACTTGCGGGGCTAGTTCCAGAGAATAGCATTGGGTGACTGTACCTCAGCCCCATGGCAGTTCCACTGTGGGGTGCCACAGGGCACCATCCTGTCCCCAGTGTGTGTGTGTGTGTATATATATATATATATATATATATCCATTGGGAGTGGGGTCATCAGGAGATGTGTCACTAGTATGCGGACAGCACCCAGCTCTATTTCTCTGTGACAGCTGAATCAAAAGAGGCCATACAAGTTCTGAACTGGAGCCTGGATGCAGTTATGGCTTGGATGAGGACTAATAAATTGAAGCTGAATCCAATAAGATAGAGACCCTATGGGTTGGCAGTTCCCAGGTCCAGGAATCAGAGTGTTTGCCTGTTCGAAATGAGTTTACAGCCCATCTGAAGGATCAGGTCCATAATTTTGGGTGTTCTTGGATCCATCTTTGTCACTGGAGGCCCTGGTGGCTTCAGTCTCTTGGAGCGCCCATTACCAACTTCAGTTGGTATGCCAACTATGCCTGTTCCTGGATAGGGATAGCCTAACCAGAGTGATCCAGGCCCTGGTGCCCTCACAATTAGACTACTGCCATGTGCTCTATGTGGGGCTGTCCTCGTGCGTGGTTCAGAAGCTGCAGCTAGTGCAGAATACAGCGGCTAGGATGCCCACTGGGACACTTAGTATGCTCACATAACACCTGTATTAGAAGAATTGCACTGGCTGCCTATTAGCTATCAAGCCAGGAATAAGATTATGTTACTGTCATATAAAGACCTAAACATCCTTGAAGATCAGCAGAGGAGGCCTTGCTGGTCGTTCCAAAATGAACAGAATTTCGCCATGAAGTATCCAGATGGTGGGGCCTTCTCTGTAGTGGCACCCACCCTCTGGAAAACCCTCCCTCATGTAGTTCTAGAGGCAAAAAATGTGGCACCCTTGAAACGCCTCCTGAAAAAACTAACCATGCCAACAGCACATTTTGCTGCTCCTTTTATTGTTTTTACTGTAGTTATTTTAATATTGTGTTTTTAATATTTGAGAGGTTTTATTATATTCAGTGGCATATAAAAGCCACAAATAAATAAGCCCATTTACTGACTGAGGAAGATGGGCCCCTGGTGCACTGAAGGTGCATGGGTTATACTAGGCCCAATGCATTTGGGGTGACGTCTCTTACGTGGGGGCGCTGTGCTCTGGGTCCCTTTTGGCAATAAAGGCACCCTCTTTGGTGAGGTTTGGAGTAGCATCTTCCCTCCTTCTCTCTTGCATGCATTAGAAGGGACAAGTCAAAGTTGTGGAGGAGCCCACGCCTGTCAGCAGCTGTTATTAGCCTTGATAGGTCAATGGAGCCTGCATGTTCAGAGGCACTCCACCTGTGAGCAGCAGGCACTGGTGAGAAACAAGGGGGAAAGCTGGCTGGCCCCTTAATGACTTACATGTTTCAAACACTGGCCTCTTCCCTTGCTTTGAATGGTCCAAAGTAGGTGGATTATTAATGCAGTTTTAATAATATTTGTCATGTTTTAATTAGTTTTATGTATTTTATCATGTTGTTGTTCCCCGCCTCGATCTAGACGGAGAGGCGGGTAAGAAATAAATCGTTATTATTATTATTATTATTAACTAAGAATAATGAAAGTACAAGGGAAAAAAGGGTAAACAAGTTGTAAGCTGAAAGGCGAATCCTGGCAAACCGGCCTCTAGCCACCATGTTCCAAAGAGCCCTTGTGATTCTATTTCTCTGCATCTTTTTTTGACCCAAAGCAACCAGGGTAGTTTGCATCAGAGTCCAAGACGTGCAGGTGGGGAGGGGCCGTTTGTTTTCATGTCCAGCACAAAATCCCTCTCCCCAAACTGCTCTTTACACTCTGCGTATTGGAAGGCAGCTGTGTGGACCTCGTGTCTTTCCTCCCGCCGGCAGAAAGATCAGCTGGGAGGGGTGCGATTTCTGAGCTGAAAAAGGCCTAGTGGGCACAGGGCGGGTGTGGCCCCACCAAAGGTGCACATGGAGGGAAAGACTCACGGGATTCCAGAGAAGAATGTGTCCTTTGAGCCTCCATCTCCTCCTTGCATCCATTCAAGTGGTGGCGGGGGTGGGTGGGGGACCGACTCAAGCCCCGGAGTTCCAGGCTCTGATGTTGAACTTGGCAATGACTCAGGTAGGCCAGCCCTGGGCGCCTCGGGGGACGTTGTCTGTCTCACCTTCATGAGAATAGCCCACAGCGGAGCCTTGCTCTGGCTAATAGGCTGCCATGACTCAGCTTCGAGCAACAGCCAGCTCCCAGAGCGGCCGGGTCAAAGACGGTGGAGTTTGCTTCTCATTCTCCTGGGTGCTGTCAAAACAGCCTTCGGCTCTTGCCTCCAGGACATACGGGGGGGGGGGGAGAGAGAGAGAGAGAGAGAGAGAGAGAGAGAGAGAGAAAGAGGGAGAGAGAGAGAAAGAGAGCGAGAGAGAGAGAAAGAGGGAGAGAGAGAGAAAGAGAGAGAGAGAGAGAGACGCCGGGCCCTGCAGGAAGAAGCCAGCGATGCCAGTCGGAGCAGAGAGCTTGAGACGGCTCCATCCCCATCCTCCTCTTTCCTCCTCCGTCTGCAGTGAGGGCATCTCCCTTCTTTTTGTGCCTCCAGCATGAGGGAACTGCGCAGATGAGTGCAGAAATCCCCCAAAGCCACACATTGTGCCACCCGTACAACTAGTGCTCAAATTTCAGGGGGGAAGAAAGGGCAGTGGGGCGGGGGGGCTATCCTTTGGCATTGCACCTCTTGGCCCCTCTTTGGAGGAGGCTATGGAAGGCCTGACGGAGCTAAGCTTTGTGGATGTCAACCGTAAATGTGAGCCTTGCGCAGCATCCCTCCCCCAAAGCAAGGACTGAAGAGGGGGAAATGGTGGCTTCACCTCCCACTGCACAATGCGGGGTTGTCGTGGCTCCGGCCCCAAGCAGCCTGGCACTCCCAGGCACCACGTGACACAGTGGCAAAATCTTCCTTGTGGTCAATCTTGAAGATGACCAGTGAGACATTACGACCAGAGGACCTTCTCTTCTGCCGCTCCCAGACTGTGGAACGGCCTGCCGGAGGAGATTCGGCAACTTAGCAGTCTCCTTGAATTTAAGAGAGCCGTGAAGACTGATCTCTTCCTGCAGGCCTACCAAGTTGAATTTGAAGATGTTTTCAATAAAGTATTAGTTTTTATTTGTTTTTAATGTTTTCTCTATTTTATGGTCCTTGTATTTATATTTATTGTTGTTCCCTGCCTTGATCTGGAGGGAGAGGCGGGTAAGAAATAAATAATAATAATAATATTTATTATTATTATTATTATTATTATTATTATTATTATTGGTTTGGGAATCATTGCCCCCAATCATAGGCGTGCGGGTAAGAGTGTTTGCTTGGGGGTGGGGAATGTATTCAGCAGCTGCTCAAAGTTACCCTTCCCTGTAATATCCCTTCTCACATCTATCGGTGCCCCCCAGTGGGAGGGCTCCACAACCCCTTAAAACTGGCCCTCCTCCCTCCCTCCTGAAGGGCTGAGGTGGGCCAGCCTGGGAGCTGAGCGCTCCGGCTCCAGAGGCCTCCAGCTGAGACTCTGGCTTTGCACGGGCCATTGGGTTGCGCTTTGCCTCCTGGCACTCGCATCAGAGGTCCCCATCCTGCGCTTGCCTGGCATTCCCTGTGCCTGGCCTCTTTATGGGCTGTTTATAGCCCCAGCCTTTCTTTGCGCTGGTGGAGGCTGGTAGCCCTTTGACGCACAGGTGACCCCTGATTAAAGAAGAGGGAAAGGCTCTGGTGAAAGACTGGGGATGGGGGGGACGAACCCTTCCGAAAAGATTCTTGGTGGCAATTAAAATTTTAGGCAGCCAAAACACAAGAGAACAACAACAACAGCAGCAGCAGCAGTAAAAGCTTTTCGGGCTGCTGTCCCATCTTCTACTGTTTGGGGAGGGGTGTGACCCGGACCAAAGAAGGAAAAGAGCAACACAAATAATGAATGTTGGCCATCTCCGACGTGGTTCATGTCTTTGTTGAGAGATGCCCAAGCTAGTCATGGATAGAGATGGGAGATCTCCCCCTGCCCACACCAACCACCACCATCTTGATTTAAAATGGGCTTGTTTTTAGGAAAGCACATGCTTTTCCTGGCCGTTCTCAAGTCGCCCAGAAACACCTGTCCAATTCCAAATGCTTCCCGCTGAACTGCCCTTCATGAGAGAGAACTTTGTTTCAGTTCATTTGTGATAAGACCTTACCGAAATCCACAAATTCTTCATGTTTAAGGTGGATGTATGAAGTTCTAGTTGGTGTTATTTAAAGAATGTAGGGAAAACGCAAACTGCCAGATCCATCCACCCATCACCATGGCTTTGAGGGCTGAAACACTGTTTATTTATTTAATAGATCCATATACTGCTGAGATATATTTTTGAATATGTTCAGTGGTACAGAAATGTATTCAATATATAAATAAATATTTTATAAAAGTCTGGCTTTCACTCCCACATATTCAGCCATGTTTGTTGTACAGGAATGGGGTTGCCACTTCTTTTTTTCTGAAAGGCTCCTCATCCTTAACAGATACATAACAAGCAGGGACCACATGCTAGGAATGGATTTACCTGGTGCAGACAGCTGGATGCCACTGGATATTACATCCGGGGAACAGAGAAGGGAGCAGGGTCAGCTTGGAAACATCCAAGTTATTTCACTGAGCTAAAATTCAAACAAATTTTGGCTTGGCTCCTAAAAAGCTTGTGATTTTTGAGCTCCGTCTGTCTGTCTGTCTCTGTCGCTCTCTCTGGCCTGTTTCAGATGACACGATAATCAATGGAGGGGGGGAACAATTGTCTGTTGTGTTGCTGATCAGCAGCATTCGGATGACATTTTAGGCAATGGAGGGGCGGAAGAGGCATCGGACAGTAAGTTATTGGCAGCATTCGGACGACATGATAATCAACACAATGGATGATTGTTTCCCCCCCCCCCCCCGGTTGATTATCGTGTCATCCGAATGCTGCCTCTGTCTCTCACTCTCTGGCTGCATTCGGACAACACATTAGTTAATGATGGGTTGAGTAGCCATCTCACAGTTGGTTATTTTGTGGGTACTCTCCACACAACATATTCCTACACAACTGTGGGTAGTTGGGGCTAGCATTGAGTGGACTAATAGTCAACCCAGCATCTGACTGACACAGCCCCTGCCCCTCTTCCCACCCACCCTCCTCCCTCAGTCCTCCCAGTTCTATCCCAGCAGCCTCTGCAAGTTGCAGCAGTTGTAGCAGTGTGGCAGCCTGCCTCTATGGGCTTGCTCTACTGTGGAACAGGCCTCAAGGCCTGTTTCTCAGTAGTACTGAAGCAGCGGGTGGCAGTGGACGGCAGCGAGGAGGCAGCAGGTAAGGAGTGCAAGTGGGTGGGAGGGGGAGGGCTCCACTTACCTGCCGGGGCACCCGCTTCCATCTGCTGCTGTCTGCTGTTCCAATCTACTGAGAAACAGGCTTCACGGTCTAGTTCTCAGTAGAGCGCCAGGTAATGACATCACCTGGCTCTGTACTGAGAACTAGGCCGCAAAGCCTGTTTCTCAGTAGATTGGAACAGCGGATGGAAGTGGGTGCCCCAGCAGGTAACAAGCACAAGTGGGGGGGAGGGACAGGGAGGGGGAGTTAGGTCCCCACTCACCCACCCCCATGTTTTTGCCATAGGCTTGCATTGGGGGAAAGCTTTCTTTCCCCCAATTTAAGCCTATGGCGAAAACACCTAAAATGGCATCCGATCTGAAAATCAGACATCCGATTTTCGGATCGGAATCGGCTCCGAACTGAACCGGGAAGTCTCTGATCCAATCCGATCCGAGGCATTGGTTCTGGTTCCGAGTCTGATTCCGATCCGATTTTTTGGGTCCATGCACACCCCTACTATACTATACACGGTTTGGGACCACAATACCTGATGGAATGCCTCTCCCGACATGAACCTATCCGTGCATTACACTCAGCATCTAAGGCCCTCCTCCGAGTGCCTACTCCGAGGTAAGCTCGGAGGACAGCAACAAGGGAGAGGGCCTTCTCTGTGGTGGCCCCCCAATTATGGAATGATCTCCCTGATGAGGCCTGTCTGGCACCAACACTGTTATCTTTTCGGTGCCAGGTCAAGACTTTCCTCTTCTCTCAGGTATTTAACAGCATATACTGAGCTTTTAATTGACCCCAGAACTATATTTAAGTCTGGCTGAGTGTTCACAGTTCTTTTAAATGTACACTATTTTTATATGTTGTCTGTTTTTATGCTTTTATGGTTTTAAATTTTGCATATCGATTTTTAATGTCCAAAGTTTTAGTTTTTGTAAACCACCCAGAGAGCTTCAGCTATGGGGTGGTAGATCAAGCCACTCCCACTTGTGTGACAATTTTCTGAACATCTGGTCGTTTTCTGCCCTTGTCATTTATTTTAGATGTTTGCAGAGTTCTGTTAATGTTTTTAATGTTGTATTGTTCTCTTGTTTTTAAAATTTTTAACTGTTGTGATTTTTATGTTTATATTGTTGTTGTTCCCCGCCTCGATCCAGAGGGAGAGGTGGGTTACAAATAATAATAATTATTTTTATTATTATTATTATTATTATTATTAGCGTCTTGACTTAATTCAGTCTTCTTCACTGGTACTCAGACTATTTTTAACCTGTGTCCCTGGAGCAGGGGGTCATGTGCCTTCATCAAATCTATCTCAACTAAGTCCCATGAGCTCTGACAGAGATTGAGATTTCACCTGTGACTGGTGAGCTCTGGGTGTGCATGGAAAAGGGTGTTTCAGAGGAAGGGCGCTGTTACTTCAAGCCATGTTGTAGGCTGCCAATAACTCCCATTTCAAAAGGCTCAATAACTTAACTACAAATTAGGCACATCAGCCAAAAGAGAGAAGTGGGGAAGAAAGAAAGGAAGGTCCCTGAAGCTACAAAGCAGCATGAATTTGCCACCTTTATTTACGAGGGCTCCTTCCATCAATAATGCTAATAGCTTGATTTACAGCTGGCTTCCTGGCTCAGAGTGCTGATAAATCAGGGAGCTTAAAGAGCTTTTTTGCTAGTCAGCTCTTAAGGGCACAACCAAGAAAGGCAAGTTGTTGAGGCTTGATTTCCATCTAGTTTCATTTTGGTTCTTTCATTTTAATCCAGTCAAGGAATCTGAAAGACGGGGGGGGGGGGGGGGAGGGGGGAGGAAGAGAGAGAGAGAGAGAGAGAACGGAGTTCAAAGGCAGCAGAAAACCAGAGAAGACGACTTATGTGAAAATCTACAGCTCCATTCGGGTGTCTCTTTTCTTTTCTTCTGTAGATAATTGTTCATTTAAAGTCTTAAAAATGAAAATGAAAGACTCTTCCATGAGACTTATTCATGGTTGTGTTTTTTACAAGGTGAAGTCAATGCAAGGAGAGTGTGTTTTTGCTTTTCCTCTGTGTGTGTGTGTGTGTGTGTGTGTGTGTGAAACCCTCTGAGCTGCGATGGCAATAACCAATCAGAGGAGCCTCCCAGGAGAATTGGGAAATGCATGAGACCACTCAAGAGCTCCCCCCTCCCCCCCCACAGCTGAGAGGTGAGTGGGTTGCCACAGGAGTAGAGAGCGAGACCTAGTACAAAAAAGCTGCATGGGAGCATATTATAATCCCATATCACTTAATATTAATTTAGGAATAGGGACATAAAGGTCAATGGGCTCGTTGATGAGACCCTTTGATTAGACGATCAAATCATGAAGAATATTTGGAGAAATAAGTGTAATCATATTAACACTTCTCCTCACAGTAATATTTGGGAAGCAGGGGGCATGTGAGGTCAATTCATTTGTTTGCCTCTTTAAAAAGAGAGAAAAGGAGATACGCAAAGTTACAGCTAAAGTAACGGTCTGGAAAAATGGCATGAAGATACAGGAAACAAAGAAGTTGACAAAGAACTGGCAGCAACCCAAAGGATGTAAGAACTAAAAGTGGCAATGAAGGGTGAAACCTTGTCCTTTAATCATGCTGGCTGAGGCGTTGTTGTTTTTCCTTTAGGATTTGGTGTAATCCCCACGATGCCACCGCAATGCCACACATCCTGGTGGCAAGACAGCCTGGCTTGCCACCAACTGCCTCAATATGCTTGCAGAGCTGCTCTCCTGGTGAAGAGAAGATGCTGGGAGCTCCTGAACCATGGCAGGGAGGTGCAGCCAACATGGTGGAAGGGCCCACTTTCCTCACGCCCTCTTCTATCTATCCCTTTTACAATTCACATGATGGCCCATGCCAGGAAGGGAGGGGAAATGACACTTTTGCTAACCCCCCACCCCACATCAACCATCCCCACAATAGAGCATAGGATAAGGTGTAACTCAGCACCCTATCACAGCACACAACCACCCCCTGTAGGAGCCCACCTTTCAGATGACAGGGGCATGTGGTCATGTCTCCCTAGCCCCAGGTCACACATTCAGGTTGGAGGGCAAAAGGGGAACGCTTAGGGAAAGGGCACATGAGAATGAACGATAATCCTGCTCTCCTTTTATAAAGGAACAACTCCATCAAACCAAGGGGATGCATTTGTAGGCGTTCACTTGGCTCTCTGACAGCCTGTCCTTGACTCCCCCCCCTCACAGAACATGGCATAACATCATGTGCTTTGGACCTTCATGTAGGAAGTGACCATTGTTGCTGTTGTTGCCACCTGTGTTTACTGAATAATAATAATAATAATAACAACAACAACAACAACAACAACAATAATCCACAGACTGGAATGGTTTTCCAGGGTATTAGCGATCCCACCCAATTTTGTGTCATCTGCAAATTTGATGTGCATTCCCTGCACCTCCTCATCCAAATCATTAAAAAAATGTTAAAGAACATAAGGCCCAAAACTGAGCCCTGCGGTACCCCACTCGTTACCTTGCCCCAGTTTGAGAAGGTACCATTGATAAGCACTCTTTGGCTGAATTCGGACGACACAATAAGCAACTGGGGGTGAGGAAACAATCGTCAGTTGTATTGACTATTGTGTCGTCCGAATGCTGCCATAGTGAACTCAGTGCTGATCCTAATCCACACCACAGTTGATTATTTATTACCATGTTATATAGGGAGTACCACCTAGATGAATAACTGTAAAGTTGATTATTACCCCACCATTGACTAATGTGTTGTCCAAACGCAGCCTTTGAGTCCGATTCTGTAGCCAACTGTGGATCCACTTAATAGTTGTTCCATCTAGCCCACTTTTCACTAGTTTGCTGATCAGAATGTCATGGGGCACTTTGTCAAAGGCTTTGCTGAAGTCAAGCTATACTATGTCCACAGCATTCCCACAGTCCACAAGGAAGGTTACCAGATAAAAAAATGAGATCAGATTCGTCCGACAGGATTTCGTCTTGACAAATCCATGCTGGCTTCTAGTAATCACTGCATTGTTTTCAAGGTGCTTACAGTTTGACTTCTTTATAATCTGCTCCAAAATTTCCCCAGGGATGGATGTCAGACTAATTGGTCTGTAGTTCCCAGGTTCCTCCTTTTTGCCCTTTTTGAAGATAGGGACAACTTTAGCCCTCCTCCAGTCGTCCAGCACTTCACCCATCTTTCATGATTTCGCAAATAAAATAGACAGTGGTTCTGAGAGTTCTTCTGCCACCTCCTTCATTACTCTTGGATGCAGTTCATCGGGCCCTGGAGATTTGAAATGTATCCATCCTCCTTTTAAAGCCATGCATATTGATGGCCATCACTAAATATTGTAGCAGCGAATTCCGTTGTTTAACTATGCATTGTGTGAAGAAGTCCTTTCTTTTATCTGTCCAGAATCTCTCATCAATCAGCTTCATGGGAAGACCCCATTGGGTTCTAGTATTATGGGAGAGGGAGAAAAATGTCTCCCTATCCACACTCTCCACACCATGCAGAGTTTTGTACACCTTTATAATTTCTCTCCTTAGCCTTCTTTTTCCCCCAAGCCAAACATTCCCAGCTGTTGTGACTTTCCCTCCTAGGGAAGATGCTCCAGTCCCTTGATCATTTTAGTTGCCCTTGTCTGCACTTTCCCCAGCAATACTGTATTCTAAGTGTGGTTGCACCACAGATCTGAATAAAGGCAGTGTGATATCCTCAGTTATTCGCAATAAAAAGGCAATTTTATTCTCCATTCCTTTTCTAATTTTGCCTAACATTAATCTGCTCTTTCATGGCTTCAAATTTTATTATTATATTGTTATATTTGTTTCTGGATTTTTCTAGTCCAAGCTGACCTAAGAGTATTTATATTGAGGGCTGCTACAGATATTATAGAGACAAATAGATTACAAACCAAACAAAAACTGGCCTTGTCCACAGACTTGCAGACCAACGTTGAAAGCAGAACACACTCAGGAGGGAAGGGGAGGAAAGGGGAGGGGATGGGAGGGGAGGGAAGGGGAATGGATCAGGAAACACCAGGGTGCCCCGTCAACAGCAAGCTGAACCTCTTGGTGCTCTTTGCTCTATACATGCTGACCTGGGAGTAAGTCTCAACAGACTACATGGGGCTTACTTGTGCGCAAACCCATATCAGCTTGCGATGCATTTCCCTAGATTTGGCAGGAATTCTCTGTGTCTTTTGTTTTTCCTTGCTCTGAGATGAGAAGCAATTGCCACCATTTCAGAATGACCTAGTTCTTCTAGACGGGAAGGATGCGACCGCTGTGCTCAGCCCTTTGCAATTACATTCCTCTCCTCCAAGGGTTAATAGGGGGCTTGAGATGTACTGCAAACTGGAGACAAGATGCCCTTCAATCCTCCTCAAGGACAAATCCAGAGGCTGCCTGGCAGGGGCTCTCCAGTCCACGGCAGCTAGAGAGGAGCACAGAGCGGTGGAGCGCAGGGGAGCATGGGAAGGGGAAAGCCATCCAGTGAGCAAACATCCTTCGCCTCTCTTAGCCGCAATAGCAGTGAAGCAGCAGCAGCAGCAGCAGCAGCAGCAGCAGCAGCAGCAGCGCGTCACACAGGCCTGCCGAAGAGCCCTCGCAGCCAGCTGTGATCTTTCCTCGCTCTGAGCCAGTGGCAGGAGGCAGCCCAAGAAGGAAGAGGCCTGATGCCACACGAAGACGGCAAAAGGAAATCAACGATTGGACCCACATCTCTCCTAGGCAAGGCTGGATGAGCACCGGCATCTAATGTTGCTGGGACTCTTGAATTCCCTTCGGCAACACAGCGGGATTTGTGGATGCAGGGCTGGCATGACGAGCAGAGCCGGACCGGGCATGCTACTCAGCCCGCTGACAGAAACCATGAGGGGCTGTGGTAACCAATGACCCACTTGTACTGGAATGTCGAGTGAATAAAACTGGGCAGATGAAAAATACATTCCTTCTGTTTGGGCGGTGCCTATGACAGCCCTAGCCAGCAGGTGCAGAGGACGAGGTGGTCAAGGGTGGCTAGGAGATAGGACGTGAATGATGGCTAGATCTCACTCCAGTCTTGGAGACAGGGTGCCTCTCCGTTTTAGATGCTGGGGGGCACAACGGGAGAGGGCAGTTTAGGGATGGGAGAACCAGGGATGCTCAAACTCCCTGAAACTCTCTGGATTTCATTCCAAATCTCAGTTCAGCTCTGTCCCGTTTTTGGTTGTGGCCTGGTCTTTCTTTGTTCAAATGGGAAAAGGGCAGACTTTTCCCAATTGACTGAAGTGTGAGATTCAGATTTTCTAAAATGCACATGTTTAAAAATGCACAACTTTTAAAAGTACAACTTTAAAAATACACAACTTTAAAATGCAAGAGTTTAAAAATGAAGTTTAAAAGTGCACAATTTTAAAGTGTGCATTTTTTAAAAAAAAAACAAGCCACATCCCCTCATTAAAGCATGAAAATGTGAATATTTAAATGTGTACATTTCTAAAGTTGTACATTTCTAAACTTGTGCATTTGAAAGTTTTGCATTTGTGCAAACATGAATGCAAGTTCGGGAATTTGCAAACATTTTTGGAGGGCATGGACTCCCATTCACAAGTGGGGTTGCAAATGGGGCATTTTTTGCGTGATTTGTGAATTGAAATGAAATCCCCGTACATGCCTAATGCTCCTGCATTCATGTCCTGCTCATGGGCTTTCCATTGGAGCACTTGGCTGGCCGTTGTGAGAAAGGAATGCTGGTCTAGATAGATTGAGCAGGGCTCTTCTTAAGTTCCTCAGTACCATGGAGGCATCACTCCATGCCCTGGAAAGCGCTGCCTTCCTTGTTTCTATCTTTGCAGACAGCTAAATGCAATAAGCCAACTGTCCTCAGTTAAGAGTATAGAATAGGTAAGGCAATCATTCTTACTTGGTCTAATTGTGTGGCTGTTGCAAGCTTTTGAATAATGCAGCATCTTTAACAGACATGATACTTGATGAAGCATGCGATGTGATATGAACACCTGACTTATTCTTGTCAGTTGTTTTTATCCTTCTCTGATCTTGCTCCAGCCTCCTCTGTGTAACAGTCTTTGGTGCACGCTCTGCCCCACCGGATCCTCACCTAGATCCACAGTGAACTAAGGAAAATACACAAAATGTTACCTGTGAGCAAAAGCTACGTAAATTGCAGCAAACTTTATTTTGCAGAGTTCCCCTAAGGGGTGGGGGTTGGGGTGGGAGAAGTCCAATTCTATGACTGAGAGGATGTCTGGACGTCTGCAACACACACAGAATGGATTCATCAAAACCTGTCCCTCCCTAGTTGTCAGTATAGGTACTAATTATTGGCATAATGATCCCATGAGCGATGAGGTACGGAAGCCCTCATTGTATAGTAAGTATACGATATACATCGAGTCCTAACTACAATTAAAGTAACATACAGCCATGTCCAGAATAAGGAAGTGTCTAGATTTGCAGCCGCTCAGATAAGTGAGGGCTTAATCAGAGATCAAAGCCCTATTCATTTATATTTACGTCTTCATACATGGCCTGTTCAATGTCAGCATGGCCCATTGAGTGGCTCCTTGCTGCTGCTGCTGCTGCTTCCTGGAGCTGATGAGTCCTGGCACCTGATCCAGACATCAGTGGTTCAAGTGTGGGCTTAGACCAGGCAGAAATTATGCCCGTGCCACAGTGGTAAGATACACAGGGTGCCTGGTTTTCACCAGGGTTAAATTTTGCATCAAATCAAGGAGTTTCAAAGACAATTAAACTTCCAGCAAAATGCTCATCCATTTGTCTGATGTTCCAAAGCTCTGATGAGGTTAGTTTTGTGCCATTTTGCCCTGTTTTAGATTCCACTTTAATTTCAGTACTCACCATTCATGGTGATCCCTGTTGGGATCTCTCCTCTCCACAATATTTCCCTGAGAATTTTATTGTGACTTCCTTCTGTGCACCAGAACTACAATTCTTGGCAGATTCTTACAACATTTTACTGCCATGTCTTGAGGGTCAGAGATCTGAGTGACTCTAGTGCTGCTCATCACACAAATTACACTCCCCCAACAGGCTCAAGAAAGACCATCTCTTCTCTTGGGATTCCAATCTTGGCATCAAAAGACGGCTGTTTAGAAAGGCAAAACATGCCCAAAGCAGCAACAAATCACAGCTGCAAACTGGCTTTAAAGGGCACCAGGAAGTAGAACCCTGAATAAACCACCACCACCACCACCACCACCACCACCACCACCACCACCATAATATCGCACTCTCACATGGGGGTCCATGGGGGGCATTGATATTGGAAGGGGGTGTGTTATGTTTGGAGAATAAACGTGCCCCTGTTCCCATTTGGGGGGAAAATCACAACATCGACAGCATACACTAAGCAGGATATAGCACTTTGAAAGCACTTTGAGAACGGGATATGGAGCTCTGTGTCCAGGGGCCCCCACAGTTGTCAATACCGCTATAAACTGTTCCAAAGCACTAGTGTAGATCCTGCCCATGTTTTGCAGCAGGTGGCAGGGAAGTTAATACCCCACCCCCTGTTTTTGACTCAGCAGTACGTTTTACTGACGGGGGGCGGGGGGGAGGCATTGGTCTGTCTAACTGTCTACTTTGGCTGAGCTGCGGATCTTCAGGGTGTCAGACTGCCATCCCTTTTCCAACTCTACTTAGGCATCCTTTTTACTGGGAATGGCAGGGAATGAATCTGCACACTGCCACTGACCCAGAACTCCTCCTCAAAAGGAGCACATTCACCAGGGCCTGCTAGGAGCCTTGATGCACGCACCTGGCCTGCTAAGACTGATTTCTTCTCTTTTCAGAGGGTAGCCGTGTTAGTCAGCAGAACCAACACAGAGCCAAAGATGCATGGCGCATCCGAGGAAGTGGGCTAGAGCCCAAAAGAGCTTATGCCAGAATCAATTTGTTAGTCTTGCAGGTGCCAGAAGATTCTCTGTTGCTTAAGGTTTCTTTAGAAGCCTTCCTCTCATTTAATGTATAACAAACAGGAACTAGCAGGCAAGTAAGCTGCATACTAAGTACATGACTGATGAGAGATTTGAACACAGCACTCTCAGGTTTGATCCCAATGTTTTATCCAGCAGATCACCTTGGACCTAGCTAGCATAGGATTATGCTGCCAGGGCCAGCTATAGGACTCATGTCATAGGGAGCAAGGTTGTTGGAATCGGGCCTTGGTTTTTATTGTGTGCTTCAATTAAATAATCTCGTTATTACTGAGCTTTGGAATGGAGTGAGGAATCTCTGCTACCTATTTGCTGACTTGTTTAGAGGAATGTGCTGGAAGGAGCCACCACGCTTTTGCCTTTGCTATGCTCTCGTTCCATCATTTCTGTGAACTCAGCTTCTGGATGGTGTTGAGACGTTCCCTGGACTGCTTTAGTCGGCTTTGAGATAACTCTGTTTGAAGTTTTCCTCAATAGGAACAAAACACTGAAAACGTATTTCTGCAGTCAACACTGAATGGCAAAAGGCTAAGTCGTGAGAAACAATGTGCAGCAATGTGGAGGATGAAAATGGTACCCGGGAACGTTGTGGGCCTGAGACAGTCAATATCCCCTGGGGAGGTTGGGAACAGGTTTGCCTGAACTGCATACAATAGAGCCCCAAGCACAGCCGGGTCAGTAGATGCCTCCCACTGGGGACTCAGCCAGAGGATGATGGGGTTTCATTGCTTCCTCTTGTGTCCCATTTGTTGAGGAAAATTCCAGATACAAAGTGGATTGAAAGAAAGTTATTAAATCTAGGTCCGAAGGACACAGCCAGCTGCAAGCAATATGGTTTAGGGAGTATACTGGAGGTCAGCCCGATTATTGCTTAAGCACCAGCATAAGATAAGACAGATTGTGCAGGGTGGGGCTGGTATGTAGAACATATAAAAGTGAGTCTAATTTGAAAGACTTTGTGGGAGACGTTTGATGAGAGGAGGTCGGACTAGATGATTTTGGACAGGAGGAGAATTGTGTAAATATCTGATGGAAAACCGTTGTGCTGTAAATAGATTGGACCACTAGTAAACAACTCTGTATTATACACGAGAAGTTGGCGTGTGAGTATTCCTTGCATCAGAGACTCTTATTGAACCAAGTGCTAACACAAACGCTAGCTGCGTTTGGCCCTTTTGCTTCCAATTCCTCAACACCGTTCCCTTCTTTGGGTGGCATCAGTCCTTTCACGATACAAGCAGCACAGAGTGAGTGTCGAGAGCCCTTCTCCCATGAGACTCGCTGGCCCCTTTTCCCCATCGCTGCATGCTGCCTCCAGCCTGAGACATCCCCTCTGCCCAGCCCACCTGCCAAGACTACGTCCCCCATAACGTTGCTCCTGAAACACTCTGCCCTCTCGTTACTTCCTTGGTGTCTCCACTCCACATTTCCATCTTGCGTCTTGCTGCTGACTCAAACACCCTTCCCTTTCCCCACATCCCTTTAATGTAGGCTGCGGGCCCTTCGACTGGGGAATGGTGCCTCATGTTCTGCAAAGCACACACCTCAGACGGCAGTAGGAAAAGCCACCGTTTTGATTCAAGCATCTATATGCAAAGCTGCAGCTCCGTGCTGCGTCAAGCTACCGGGCCATTGAGAGCCAAATGTTTTTCTCTTAGCTGCAGCATGTCTCCAAGTTCTCACATAGATGGTGTCCCAGCAATGTGACAAAGAACTGGAGATACCTGCACTTAGACCCAGGGCCTTCTGTATGCAACGCCTGTGCTCTGGGGCTGAGCTATAGTCACACACCCCAAAGTGGATCAGAATCATCAACAGCCATTTCAAGGAGTAATAGACTAGGGATAACAGCCTGCTGGAGCCCTCTTTGGAAAACACCAGGTGTCCTGGGAGCCGTGTAGCTTTATCTGCACTCTACCTTGGCTTGCCCCTTCCTCACTGTCCTTGGCTCCTGCCCAGTCCTCTTTTCCAGTCTGGCGGAAGATTCTGTGCTTTTTGTCCTGTGATTTTTACTGGGCTTCTGCTTCCGGATTCTTTGTGGGATTAAGATCAGCCCTCTGCTCCTCTTTTCCCTGTTCATCTGTGAGTTCTATATGTTTCATTATACAGCCACTAGATGGCACTGTTATTATATAGCACCACTTCCTCTTTTCACGGATAAATTCAGACTGCTTGAAAGCAGGTCTGTTAGCTCATTATTTCCGTTTCCAATGCTCAGGAAACACAAGGGAGGTGCTAGAGGTTGATGATGTCATGTAAAGGACCCACAAACGTCCATGAGTAACCGATCTCAATCGCAGGATAAAAGCCCCATGTGGAGAAGCCTTTTCTCCATGCGGCACTTCAGCTCAGGCGGTCTCCCTTCTCCTGCCCCTGCTGTTTCTCCAGCCCTCCTCTTCCAGTTCTTTGTCCTGTCAGCCTTAATCTGCTCACCTCTCTGAAATGCCCCATTGGAAGGTTTCAGTACCAGGGCTGAGCCAAATGATAATCCCAGCGTAATTTCTGGGGGGTGAAGACTCCTTCCAAATGTCAAGTGGGGGCATGGAAAACCTGGGTGGTTGGGGGGTCTTGTTAACAAATACTTAGTGTCTGAGGCAGCTGAGGACTTAGTTTCCTTCCTCAATTAAAGCCAGGACATCAAAGCCCCCCAAATGGCAGCCAAAAGCAGCCAGAAGTCAAGCTGCTGCTGCTGCTGAACACACTTTGAAAATGGGGGCCAAAAATGCCCCCGGGAATGATGGTAGGGTCATTTTCAAACTTCACAATTTTCAAAGTGTGCCTCAAAGCTGGGGTGGGTGGGGAAGGGGCTGTCTAGAACTCCGTCCCACTGCATGCCGTAGCTTCGACTGCAGGAAGAAAATGGAAATGAACTCCACCCTCGGCCTCCTTGTAATCTGCCTCCCGTCCAAAGGCCCTCAGAAGCTTGCACCCCTTTCTTCCCCTGAACGCCCTTGATACCCATCCTCCCCCTTTGTTGCAGACAAAGATCTGATGAATATGGGGAGTGGGGAGACATTTGCCCAGCTGTGTGCAGCAGAAGCCATCCGGTCTGGGGCAGTCAATCCCTGGCAGAGATTTACTGATGTTTTGGTAAATTTCTCTAGCTGATTTTAAGGAGACCACATTTCCCACACTCTCCTCATCCCTCCACCTGGAATGGGACAAAAGGGCCATAGCGGCTCCGCACCAGCTTTGCCTGCTGGAGGATCCACCATGGTCAATCCCAGGAAACATCCCAAGTTGAAAAGATCCGGCGCGAGGGTGGCGGGAAAGACCTTCTCTTGGCCCGGGCCTCCGGGGAGCCCGTTAGGCAGGGGGCAACAAGAGGCAACATGAGCCAAAATACTGGCCAGGCAGCTTCCTCCGCTCTTTCTGTCTGTAATGTATTTGCCACAAAAATACCCAGGTTTCCCCACCCCCAACCTGGAAGGAAGGCGCAAGAGGCCATTCTAGCTCTATCCATGGAACGGAAACACAGCAGCTTTTATGGTATAGCACAGCCTTCCCCAACCTGGTCCCCACCAGAGGTGTTAGGCTCCAACTGATATAACCCCCCCCACACACACACACAGCATCCTGCACTTCTGCCCACTTTCTGCCCCTCGAGCCCCTGAAAAGGTTGCTTATTCTGCAGCTGCAGAGGTCTGGCACAAAGGGACTATAACGCACAGGGACTCTTTTTGAAACTTTGCACCAAACAATATTTAGTATTTATGTGGCATTGAGTGCAGGCATCCCACAGAAATCTTTAATAATTACCCTGTACCAGGATTATTCCCCAACACATTGCAGATCACGACCTGAGTCTGACAGATGGTGGTGACTGAGCGAAAGGCCACCCAGAGACCTCACACTTAAGGAGGGATTTGAATTGGGGGCTCCACAGCTCATTTCATTAAGTGTTAATGCCACGCCAGCTCAGTTCCAGGAACTCAGCTCCTCTGCAGAGATCCCATCTGTGAATCAGGCCTTTGTCTTTCTAGTCTCATGGATGTGCCAAACAGATGTGCTCTGTCATGGGAATGAATGCACCTTAATCCATGTGTGGAAGGAAGAGCAGGCCAAATTGAGTGCCTCCCTCCTGTTTGCCTTTCCCTTCCAACAGGAATTTTCTGCTGCCACCAGGTAGAATATCCCTTATTTTCCCCGGCTGCCTCCAACGAAGACTGTTAAAACCCTCTGGGTCTCCTGTAAATGTAATGTGGCTTTTGACTTTTAGGTGTGGGATGGTTAATCCAATAAGAAAATATAGCACAAAGTTTATGTAACCACATTATTATTAGGGGAAAGATTTTAACAACTGCATAGTTATGGGACGCATGTGCTCACCCCTGTACACACAAACATACACACAGACACTAATAGCAAAAGGGATATGAAAATAACCAGGGTAAATGCATCCTACTAGCCTGACTCACCTGTGACCCTCTTTTCTCTAAGATCTTCCCATCAATATCTTACTGACAGAGTCCTCAGCTTTCCCAGCAGCTTTCTTTCTTACTTGATCTTTACCGTCTCTCCTTCTGGTCTACCAATCTTCTTCTCTCTAAAAATCTCCTTTTTGGCCTTCAGTTTTATATCTTAAAGCTAGCCTGTGCTCTTGTAACTTTGACCATCAGGAGGCCTCATCTTTGCCCTAAGTTCCCTCTGCTGACCTCTTTGAAAAACTACTTGCAAACTGATTTCCTCCCCATTCCGAGCAAAATTTTTGGCACCGAAAGCCTGAGCCAGGTTCCTGACTTCTAGCTGAATCTCCTACTTTCTTCCTTACTCTGTAGACTTATTGGCACCTGCCACCCATTAGCTTCCTGAACTTTTTTTTTCTTTTAAGTTTTTATTAGTTTTCCAAAACAAAATCAACAGAGAAAAAATAAAGAAGGAAAAGGAAGGAAATGAACAAACGAATGAATGAATAATAATAAAAAATACATTGAATTTAAAATGAATTATTGACAGAGGGTAGCACATTTAAACTCCATTTACATTTTTCCACTTTGCTTTACAGTCCAAGACATATGTGGAATCCCAATCCATGGGCTGCCTAGACATTTTCTTTATAATTCTTCTGTATGTCAAGGTTATATTTAGTCTCTTTTCCATAATCTGAAGAAAGACTTTAACAAACACTGCTCTGTATGACCGTGATCAGTATATAGAATAAAATCCTGCCATGTTTTATAAAAGTTGTGTTATAAAAGATGTTCTGACTTTACCTTTAGCTAGTTTCACTTGGTATGTCAATTTTTCTGCCTCGGCAAGTTGCCATAGTTCCATGTACTGTGATTTCAGTGTTAGAAGTTCTGTAGTTTTCCAACTCTTGGCTATGACTCAGCATGAACTCAAGGAAGTCTGGCTTCCTCAGCTCTTGACCTTTGGGTTTTAGGAGCCTCAGGAAGAAACTTCATACATCTCCTGAAAAAAGCTATACGCAAAAGTATAAAACAAATCTGTTGCTTCACACTTTTCTTTTCCTCCTCCTCCTCCTCCTCTCTCTCTCTCTCTCTCTCTGTCTCTGGACCTTTCTACACCTAAGGGTATAGAGGGAGGGCAAGAGGACGATCCCAGACTTACCTGCTTCTGGGATTGTCCTCCTATTCTTGACGGAGGAAGCGGAAGTTCCGCTTCCTTCCATTGCACCCACCATTCCTCTCCCCCCCCCCCGGCCCCAGAGCTTCGCACACAAGAGCTCGTACACTAAAGTAAGTTTTAAAAAAACTAAAAGTGTACATTTGTCCCCCCCTCCCTGCCCTCCCGAGGGTGGCAAAACTGGTGCCACCCCTTCCTGCTGCTGTCTTACTCGTGAACAAGCATGGCAGTAGCCAGGACAGGCACCCACATCTTCCGCGGTCTCGGGAAGTTTCCGGGACCGCAGAAAAATCATGATTTCCCAGAGATCCCTTATCCCTGGCAAATCCTGTGCCCATCTCCCCCCACCCCTCCAGAGTCCCTGTGCATCATGTGAATGCACAGGGACCAGCTGGGGGCGATCCCAGGCAAAAAGCCTGGTGTAGAAATGCCTCCCCTCTCTCCACTTTAGACCAGGCTCCTTTTAAAGCAATCTAAAACTTGACCACACCTTGGCAAATGTAGGCTGACCATCTGAAAAGGAGGACAGGGCTCATGTAACTTTAACAGTTGTTTCAGCCAGTGTCATTTGTATGCAATTAGGTCCTGGTGAAATTCCCTCTTCATCACAACAGTTAAAGGTGCAGGCACTATACTAGAGTGACCATATACAAAAGAAGACAGGGCCCCTGCAACTTTAACTGTTGTGATGAAGAGGGAATTTCACCAGGAACTAATTGCATACAAATGACACTGGCTGAAATTCCCTTTTCTCTACAACTGTTAAAGTTACAGGAGCCCTGTCCTCCTTTTCAGATGGTCAGCCTAGGCAAATGCCAAGGGCTACGCAGAAACCAGGGAGGGCAGGAAAAATCCCCTCCCATATTATGGCAACTGGAAGGGGTTCAGACGTGGTTGAAAATGCTCATGCCCCTTTGCCCTTCATCTCGTTGGAGTCTGTCATGTGAC
The DNA here is from genome assembly GCA_029215795.1 of Anniella stebbinsi. NCBI lineage: Eukaryota > Metazoa > Chordata > Lepidosauria > Squamata > Anniellidae > Anniella > Anniella stebbinsi. Next base: position 372,800,240 of record JARDYH010000001.1, read on the forward strand.
ATCACCCCGTCTGACTGACTGCCCTGATGGTGACGTCGTCCTGTCGTTTACAGGGGCGCCTTGTGGGCTGCGGTAGCCGGAGGAAGAGGGCCCGGATGGTTTGCCTTTAAATGGCAACAAATGAAGTCAAATGCACAATAAACGTGCAGCTCTTAAGGGGGAAAAGGAACTAAAATGTTCTGTTAGTAAATATTCTGTGCAGTCCTACCATAAAGAAATCCCTCACTGACATTGAGGTTTGGTGTGTGATAAAACCAAACTGAAGTCATGAGATTATTGCCAAGGGTTCTTCAGAAGTGGGGCATTTGTGGGCCTTGCGTTGTTTTAGCCTGCGTATATTTATCTTACTGGGAGCAGAATTACACATACGGCGTTTTGAAAAAGGGAAGCACAGTCATTTGTTGAACTGAAAAGCAAAAGAACAAAAGGGTTTTGCTGCTTCCCTCTTACATTATTTCTTTAGAAAAATGGGGGAGACCTAGAGGAGAAAATGAACTCTTGAAAGTTGGAATTTATCACACTTTGAGTCCCTCCCAGCTTGACTGATAAGTGGAGTATGCTGCCTTTGCTTGCGGTTGTCTTTGCTTTGTGTATATTTCCCCCACAAAACACTCCATGGGGCTACGCAAATTGCAGGACAGCTGCAGTTGTCAGCTGATAGCTTGGCTGTGCCTGGTGGCAAAGATGCAGTGTCCATCATCGCAATGGAGGGACACCAACTCTTCCAGGGGCCGCAGAGCCATGGGGCCCAAATGACGTCAGTTTAAGACGGTGCTGCTGGAATATAAGGCTGGGGAGGGTCCCCTCACAGCCCCACCTGCTCCCCGACTGGGACACCGCATCCCACTGGACACGGATGCCAATCAGCTGGTACAAGGAGGGGGGGTCGCGGCACCACCGCACTTGAAACCCCTTTGTCCTATCACTGAAGAGGCTGGGACAAGACAGGGGCAGGCGACATGGCGGCTGTGGACACCAGAGCACCCACAGAGATGTGCCTTGGCATGTGGCCAAGGTGGTCTACCCCGCCCCACTTAAAAGAATAATAACAGCGCATTTTCTTACCAGCAGCTGGGATGGCTATGAAACAGGTGTCTGTGGGTGCTGAATACTGTGGGCTTAAAGGGGTTATTTAATGTGCCGGGGCTCAGGCCCCACCTCTGCCTCGGTCTCAGTCTTTGGGGCAGGTTGCTTGTCCTCCCATGGCAGAAACGTCAAGAAGAGATAAACTCTGGTGTTTTGAAGAGCTGTGAAGACTTTACTGTTGTTGTTAAAAGCTCTTGAGATTGTAAAAACCAATTTTCAAAAAGCTCAGCATTTCAGATAGGTTCTATCCTTCGTCAGGAGCGACAATAAACAAAATACGATCATTTAAAATGGAGTTAACAATGTTAAAATAAAATCTAAAACAATAAAGTCTTCACAGCTCTTCATAGCACCAGAGTTTGTCTCTTCTTGACGCTTCTGTTCCTTGGTGATCTTTCCCCTCACATCTCACCTCCTATGGCAGCCATTTTGTGGCGTTGCCCATGGATCAAAAATGTTGCTGCCTACCTCTGTTCTAGGAAGTCATCTTATTGAGTGCTTGCAAGATTCTTCAAATTGGGAGGCCCAACTCCCCCTTCCTGCCCCTGCCTTAGCCAAGTCAGTGGGAGGGGGTAGTGGTGGCATGGCTGCGGGGAGGCTCTAGACACCAGGCAGCAGCAGCAGCAGCCCCAGGCATTGGCCACGGCTCCACTCCAGATCTGTTCCTGCATTAAGGTGGGTCCTTTGCCAACTCATGTCTAAGCTTGCTCATGGCCTACACTACAGGAGCTAAGGGGATTGTTCACAGCTGATTTCCCTGGCCAAATGAACACACACTCATCCACAGAGGGAGAGGAGGGCTCAAAAGTAGTCATCTTTATGGGACCATAGAATCATAGAATAGTAGATTTGGAAGGGGTTTATAAGGCCATTCCGTGTCCTCCACTCTGGGTTGATCGAGAAGAGATCCTGGCCCTCCTCTGTGTGACAACCTCTCAACTATTTGAAGAGTGCTATCATGTCTCCCCTCAGTCTTCTCTTCTCTAGGCTAAACAAGCCCAGTTCTTTCAATCTCTCCTCATAGGGCTTTGTTTTCAGACCCCTGATCATCCTTGTTGCCCTTCTCTGAACATGCTCCAGATTGTCTGCATCCTTCTTGAAGTGTGGCACCCAGAACTGGATGCAATACTCAGGATGGGGCCTAACCAGTGCCGAATAGAGGGGAAGCAGTACCTCGCACGATTTGGAAGCTACACTTCTATGAATGCAGCCCAAAATGGCATTTGCCTTTTTTTGCATCCACATCACACTATTGGCTCATATTCAGCTTGTGATCTACAACAATTCCAAGATCCTTCTCGCTTGTCGTATTGCTGAGCCAAGTATCCTCTATCCAGCAACTGTGCATTTGGTTTCTTTTTCCTAGACGTAGAACTTTGCATTTATCCCTATTAAATTTCATCCTGTAGTTTTCAGCCCAGTGCTCCAGTCTATCAAGATCACTTTGAAGTGTGTTTCTGTCTTCCAGGGTATTAGCGATCCCGCCCAATTTTGTGTCATTCTGCAAACTTAATAAGCATTCTCTGCACCTCCTCGTCCAAGTCATTAATAAAAATGTTGAAGAGCACTGGCCCCAGGACTGAGCCCTGCGGTACCCCGGGTCTCCACTTCACAAATTTCACCCAAATTGCAAAAGTTGAATTTATATAATTAAAATATGTATATGTTTGTTTAAAATGTAAGAGTGAAGAGAGAAGAGGTTACTCACAGCCAGAATTCGCAAGCTGTTTCAAGGCAGATCCCAATCAAATGCTTCTCTAAGCACTACAGCAGGTGGGTGGACACATCGAGGTCAACCTCAACCAGATCTCCCTGTGTGGGGAGGGCTGGCCTTGGGAGAGGGCAAGCTGGGCAGCTGCCTAGAGTGCCAAGCTGAGCTCAGGGGCTGCGGTTTCTGAATGTACCATCTGCCAAGAGCTAGGTGGAAGAAAAGCAGGTCTCTGCAACCTTTCTTTCAAAGTTCTGCAGGTTGTTTGGGTCCTAACTACAAAAACGATCTTCCTTCAATTAACTTTAAAGTATATTTCTTTTTCAATTTTAGCTTGGATGTCATTTGTGCTATAGGTAAAACACAGTGGAACGCAGCTTTACGTTGAGGTGAGGTTACCAAGCACTTCACACTTGAAATGCTGTAAGCACAAGAAACACTATATAAATAATGCTAATAAAATAAAGTTGTAAGCTCTAAGAGGTCAGCCGGATCCCTTTTTTATTTCTAACTTTTCTGTATTATTTTTAAAGATAAACATGATGGCTATTCTGAAATCAAGAATGCCGAAGACCAAAAGATCGGAACTGCTACAAAACACACAATATCAGACGCGAAAAGCCTGTGCTGGTTCTGCTGCGCTGCTACTGCCCAGGATGAGGCTCTTCCATCTCTGGCTTGTGCAAGCTGTAGCACAGGGGCTGAGAGATCAAGGCTTGGAGCCATGTCGTTCCCGATGGGCGTCACACCTGCGCCACACCAGGCCACACCAGGAACCCTCTGAGTGGCCCTGCAGAACGGACTATGCCGGGTGGGAAGGGGGAATCAAAGGCACTCCTCACCATGGCACCATTTCTTCCAGGGTCAGCCCTGAATGTGGGCACCACCACTGCACATCTACCTACTCTGCACATGTACCTATTGTGGCTGAAATGCAGGTGAGCTCATGCGCTGGGCTGCCCTGCAGATAGATTTGCACTGGAGGAGGTGGCCCTTCACATTTCCTGGTCCCAAGCTGTTTAAGGGTTTCAAGGTCAAAAACAGCACTTTGAACTGGGCCTGGGGAGAGACGGCGAGAGCAAGTGAAGTTCGTGCAATGTGGCTGCTCTGTGAGCAGAGAGGCAGGTGTTCATCGGCAGCCTAGCAGCCACTGCATCTTGCTCTACCCGAACTAGGTCTGGGGCACGTTTCAAAAGCAGCCCCTCATGTGGCATTGCACTGATCTCATCTGACCAGCCCCACGACATGGGTGGCCATGGCAACAGCCGCTTTCTCCAGGAAAGAGGAATGTGGCTGGTACAACAGCTCCAGCTGCGAAATCAGCACACGGCCCTGAATCCACCACCAAATTAGTCATCTGCCAGGGATGCTTGAAGGTGGATTCCTGCACTGAGCAGGGCTTGGACTCGATGGCCTTAGAGGCTCCTTCCAACTCTACCATTCTAGGATTCGATGATCCCGGAGAAACGTCGGGTCCAGGCGCCATGTGGACCGAACTAAGGTCGGGTGGCTCATGGGTGCTGTTCCCGTCACATCTGGGGGAGCATCCAATAATGTGGCCCCCTGTGCCGTCACTCCGGCCGAGGCCAACGTAGTCACCCCTGCGGTCGGTCCATGCTATTAGTAGCGTCTATGGCCCCCTCCACAAGGATGCGCTTTTGCGCCCGGTTCGGGGATTATGCGCATTATCGCGGAGGCGCATTTACGCCTAATCCCTCTGCACGGGAGGCGGCGAGAGGTGGCGAAGCGCATTAATTGATGTCCAAAAAGCGCTTTAGAAGATGTTAATGCGCATAATCGCTTGTTCACACGGCGAAAATGCGCTTTAACGGCCGGAGAAAAATAAAAGTCGCTATTTAACGCGCATTCGAAAATGCGCATTATCGGGGAGATAACGCGCCTGTACGCCCGTTTTGCGCTCCGCTGGTGTGGAGGTAAAATTTATAATGAGCCTTCAAGGCTCATTAAACGTCTCGTGTGGAGGAGGCCTAAAAGTGCTTGAAAACGGCTGGGCTTTTCCACTGGCTGGTTGCCCTCACTTTCATTCTCAGTCCTGTCTTCATGGAGCCTAGTCTGACTGAAGATACAGGGCTACGGCAGTGTCCCTCCCGCCCACTGTGTAATCTGTGATGGGCTGGGATCAGCAATGTGGCTAATGGATCCGGTATGGTGTAGTGGTTAGAGTGTAGGACTGGGAGCCAGGAGTCCCCACTCGGCCATGGAAACCCACTTGGGGACTTTGGGCCAGTCACAGACTCTCACCCCAACCTACCTCACAGGGTTGTTGTTGTTGTGAGGATAAAATGGAGAGGAGGAGGATTATGTATGCCGCCTTGTGTACCTTGGAGGAAAAAAGGTGGGATATAAATACAAACAACAACAACAACAAGGGAAGAGGAAGTCATAAGGCACCGGAAAAGAAAGGCAGCTCGGAAGTCGCAGCCTGCAGGGGAACAAACAATTGCACTACATAGGAGGGAGGTGATTTTTCACACACTTAAGAGGGTTTCCTGGGAAATATCTCCCCCCCACTTGCCCTTCAATATGCTCTACTTTTGGTCCAAGGCTCAAAAGGGGCGTCACTGTTGGTCCAGGATTAAAAAACCTTGGAGAATAAAGGAGGAAACTCAGAAACTTTGCAGGAAATCCCCTCTGCGTAGAACCAGTGGTGACCTCATCCCTCTTGTGGCTTCACCTGCTGCCGCGTGTGCAAGGCCAATGCTGTGCGCAGTCACTGCTCACCACCCAGCCCCTGAAGAAGAAGAAGAAGAAGAAGAAGAAGAAGAAGAAGAAGAAGAAGAAGAAGAGCAGTGTTTTCCCGGGGGAAACGCTTGAACCAAACTGCGGCTTGTTTCATGAGCCAAGCCGCAGGCAGTCTGGAGCAGCCCCCTTCAACGGTCTTTTTCACACGCGGGCCGTGGGATGAATAAGGGAAGAGGATGTTTGCAAAGAAGGTGCCTGTTTGCAAGCAGCTTCATTGAATGTGGGTTCCACCCCCCCACCCCCACCCCCCCGCCGCCGCTGCTGCTGCTGCCTGTTGTCTCATCCAGGATTTGGGAGTGGGTAGATCAAAGGCGCAGAGCGCTTACTTTGCATGCGGAGCCTCCCGGGTTGAATCCTTGACATCGCCCGGAAGGGCTGGGAAAGGCCCTTGTCTGTAACCTTGGAAAGCAGCTGCCAGTCAGTGTAAGGAGTACTGAGCTCGAAGAGACAGAGGGTGGGTCTGATGCAGTATAAGGCGGCTGATGTGAGGGTGGCTGGCAAGGAATTACTGGCAGCTCTGAGTAGACCGAGGAGGACGCAAGCAGCACAGAGGCAGCCAGTAGCCCAGCCGAAGAGTCCTTTGGCATTGTCGCAAGGGATGCGTTGCAGTGAAGCCCAGCGCTGAGGCTCGGAAGCCAAGGAGGGGAGCAGCACCCATTGTTTATTCATTCAATTTATGAGTCACCCTGTCTGTAGCCAAAGCTCTCAGGGCAGCACACACAATAAAAAGCAAATGCAATGAAAACAATGGTGGAATACAGTGAAATAATTTCTTAGAAATTTTAAAAGGAGAAATAAATATCCAAGCAGATAAAGCATGGAGAAAGACAATTTTAAGATGCAGCATTAAATGCATATCATTGAAAAAAATAAAACAAGCAGCCATTAAAAATTCTTTTAAAAGGCACGTTCAAAACTGGGGATCAGGCTTCCCATATCCAGAAACCGCTTGTTTCTCCCCAGGAATAGAATAAGAAAAAAAAGCCTGGCCATGCTGTCTGTTTGTTTTTGAGGTTGGAGGGATGGAGAACTTGACCCTCCTGCCATGGCATCCCTGGGCAACAGAGGGCTGGGCATAAGGAACTCACTCTCACTGGATTGAGGCCACTGGTGGCAGAACGAGTGGATCCCCCAAACGCACCTAGCTGGTAGGAAATCAACACGTACTTATTCAAAGGAAAGAGGGGAAGAGCAGAGGTGGGACATTGACAGGAGGGAATTCTACACAAAGCCCTAAAAAGACGAGGATGCCTGAGAGCAAGTCATGGTCAAGGTGAGATTCCAGGTGTTGCCAAGCAGCTCCCGTCCTATGTACTGGGTAGTATTCTGAACTGTCAATGAAGGGTTAACAACACCTGGACCTCTGAAGAAAGGGCAGAAGTTCCTGTGGGTTTGTTAGCAGAGAACATCCCTCTTGGATCAAATCATCCGTATCACATTGAACAACTCTTGGGCTAGAGAATGGACACTCTCAGCAAGCCGGGAGCCCTTTCTCTACTGTCTGGCTCAATCCAGCACCCAGGATCATTCCTGTTAATGGGAGCAGGTAAACCCAGGTGTCATGTGCCACCAGCCCATCCATCAGAAGCATGGCTGCGCTGGTGGCCAAACTCAGTTATGAAACCCAGAGTCGGAGGAAGGTTTCTGTTGACTCCAGGACCTGAGCTGTTGACGCCTTTTTGTCTGAGAGATGCCCAAAGCCATGTTTCTCTTTGGGTGCTTGGCATGCAACTCCATCCATGTGGTTGCAGGACCTGGCTTATAAAGTCTCTCTGTTATGTTGATCTGTGATTCCCAGACTCCACCGGACATGGAGCCCTTTCCTCATAATGTGTTCCCAGCACTATTCCTGAGCCACATTGCTCCACGCCCAAAGCATCCCTCTTTGCTTGAGTCACGCAGTGGCCGTTTTTGTCTGGGCTAGAATAGAGCTTCACTCCTTCGGAAGCATCCATTGCTGCGCTGGGGCATCTCCCAGCTTGGTGGTGCCTCCCAAGCACACTGGGACGTTGGCAACCTCTCTGGGTTGCTTGGAGGGACTCCAGCTTTGCATACGGAGTCACAATATTGGGAACTTGGACTGTCATGAGCTGCCCCCCATGGAGCTAGGGGGTGACCATGTCTTGCAATGGGAGGATGTAGCCATTGGCTTTAAGGCCAGTGGCTTATTTCCTAGCTGTGCCCACTGGCCAAGCTGTGGTCAAGCCAGGAATGAATGGCATTTGGCTAAGATGTTGCTGGGTCCCAAACCAAGTGCTCACTGCCACAGGTATCCCATCAAGCTCCAGGAATCAGCTGACCAAAGGAAGAAGTATATCCTGTTTCTTATCTCCATTTTCTGGAAGATTTCCCCAGTGCTATTATCCTATTGTGTTCTCATTCTCATCCCCATTCTCTCTTTCTCTCCCTCTCTCTGTGTTGTACCAAAACTACTTTTGGCCAAGAACAGGTGAAGCCTTGACCCGTGGCCCTTTGTGAACTATGCTCCCTCCCAGGTAGTTTGTGGCAAGGACTGAAGCACAGCTTCAAAGGGTCAGGGACCCTCAGGCTGTTTCTTTGATGCACCTTTGACTCCTAGAAATTTCAACCACACATACAAATGGGGGATGGTTCCTTTTTATTCCCCTCCCCCCAGAAGCACAGGACTCCAAGTGGCCTAAGGCTGCCTGTTCAGGAGACAACAAGGAACGCCAGTGACCACCCTGAGCTGGCCTTCGTTCTCCCGGCCCACAATATTGTAAGCTGGGCCCCATCCCCTCCCCGTCTCCAGGAATGAGATCACATTGCCCCAATGCCGGCTCATATCCACAGTGCCTCCGTTGTTAGTTCCCCCCCCCCCCATTCCTCTGCCTGTGCCCCACTCCGAACAATGCTCAGGCTCTCTCTTTGGGCAAAGCCTTCTCTCCCTTCCCTCTGCTTTGCTTCTGAGGGCTCTTCCCTCTCTACGTGTGACAAGGCAACAGCTTTTCCACTTGCTTTTGCTGTTTCACCTTTGTAATTGAGTGTTTGGTGTGATTCCCCTGATCCATATATCCACTGCAGCTTGAGATTGATAAACAAATGGTCAAGGAACACCTAATTTCTTTGAACAAGGGAGACAGGAGAGCCCTCTTCAAATACTTGAAAGGTTGTCACACAGAGAAGGGCCAGGATCTCTTCTGGATCATCCCAGAGTGCAGGAGGATGCGGAATAAAGGGCTCAAGTTACAGGGAGCCAGATTCTGGCTCGACATCAGGAAAAACCTCCTGACTGTTAGAGCAGTTAAATAGGGTGACCAGATCGCCCTGGATTTCCCGATCCTAACCGGGAAAACTGGGGCAATCCGGGCCGACAGGGGGGCGGCGGGGGCAAACCGGGGAAAGGATCAGCTCTCCTCCCGCCCTAAAATGCCCGTGCTGCTCCCCGGCCTCGGCAAGAAAGAAGTGCTCAGCGTTAGGGAGTGTCAACAAATTCCTTGTCTATTGGCTAAAACAGTTAGCCACCAGACAAGGAATTTGTTGACGCTCCCTAACGCTGAGCACTTCTTTCCTGCAGAGGCCGGGGAGCAGCGCGGGCATTTTAAAGCAGGCCCTCCTCCTTTGCCTGCTGCTGCTGTTCCTGTTCCTGAAGTACCTCCAGGGAGCCCAGGAGCAGGGCAAGAAGGGTGAGGGGGCTGCAGGGGGTCACGCAGCAGTGGAGGAGATCGGGGGTGGCAGTGGAGGACCCGGTAGGTCCGGGCTGGGTTTTTTGGGGGGTGGGTGGCTTGGGGTGGTTGTTTCGGGTGGGGGGATGGCGGGGGGTGTCTGCTTGTTGGCCGCATGGCGGGCGGCCTTTTAAATTTTTTTTATTTTATGTTCGGGGGGGCTGCTTTGGTGGGGTGGCCATTTTGGACCGGGATTTTGCTTTCCAAAATCTGGTCACCCTACAGTACAACAATGGAACCCATGACCTAGGAAGGTGGTGGGCTCTCCAACACTAGAGGTCTTTCAAGAGGCAGCTGGACAACCATCTGTCAGGGATGCTTTCAAGTGGATTCCTGCATTGAGCAGGGGGTTGGACTCCATGGCCTTATAGGCCCCTTCCAACTCTACTATTCTATGATTTTAAGAGTTAACAACTACAGGTCAGGGCAACCCCTCCCCTACTTCGCAGGTGATGGCTGCTTGCCCTAGAACAGCCTTCCCCAACCTGGTGCCCTTCAGATGTTTTGGACTACAATTCCCTGGATTCCTGACCATTGGTCCTGCTAGCTAAGGCCAATGGAGTTGAAGCCCAAAACATCTGGCGGGTGCCCAATGGAGGAAGGCTGCTATACAGACACCACACCTTAAAAAAAGGGTTATGGAATATATTAGCACAAGATGTTGTGGCTACTTTTGATACTTTGCTCATTCATTCATCTCTCTGGAATGCCATTCATGTTGCAACCCACAAGAATTGGAAGCCATTTGTGAAACAAACAAAAGTGGTACTTCTTCGTTTTCTGTTTTTTCCAGGAACCAAATCCAGTAACTTGTCCATGTGTGCAATTCATAATGCCTTTAACAGCCGTTCCATCATGGTATGTATTGAATGAGACCTCCAACGTTGTGCCAACTTAACTATATATCTACCATGAGGAGCTTCATGGAAGGGCAGGATATAAATCCAGCATAGTTAAACTATGGACCAAATGGAGACCATTCAAAATGATCCAGGGGCTGGAGCATCTCCCCTATGAGGGAAGGTTACAACAGCTGGGATTGTTTAGCTTGGAGACATGATAAAAGGATGCATGATGTGGAGAATGTGGATAGGGAGACAGTTTTCTCCCTCTCCCATAATACTAGAACCCAATGGGGTCATCCCAAGAAGCTGATTGGTGGGAGATTCAGGACAGATAAAAGGAAGGACTTCTTCACTGAGCACATAGTTAAACTACGGAATTCACTTCCACAAGATATAGTGATGGCCACCAATTTGTATGGCCTTAAATGGGGGTTGTATAAACTCCTGGATGAGAAAGCTATCAATGGCTACTAGCTCTGATAGCTAAGTGCAACCTCCAGTCTCAGAATCAGTAAGCCTATATACACTAGTTGCTGGGGAACATGGGTGGAAGGGTGCTGTTGCACTTATGTCCTGCTTGTGGGTTCCTGGTTGACAGCTGGTTGACCACTGTGTGAACAAAGTGCTGGACTAGATGGACCCTAGGGGTCTTCTGATGTTCTTAAATAAATAAAAATTAGTGACATAACAATGAATGTTCTTCAGAGTCTCGCAGCCTCTCTTTCCTGGGTGGATGGATTCAAATAAATTGGTCCATTTGCACCCAGAATCATTTCCTTAGGCCAACAACTACCAGGCTTTTACCAGGTTTCAGGAAAGCAAACCAGATGTTTCAAGATACAGGCTAAAGAAAGCCGTACAGAGAAAGGAGACGAATGGTTTCAACAACCACAAGAGGGCAATAATGTGAAGATAAAGCTCCAAAAGGAAATTGAACATTATTCGTTTATAGGACAAGAGTAAGATATGCTGCTATTTATGACCAGATAACTGAAGATGCTATTTAACCCCTGAAGGGCAAATGCGCAGGAGACAAGAGCCCAGAGGAGCCGTTTCTGACATCAGTGTTTCCAGAGAGCAGTTGCAGCCTGTGGATGCAATTTCACTAGTATGTCCTAAAATGGCTTAATAGGGCTTTGCCAGATACCATAAGGAAAGTGGGAGAGGTGGGAGAAATCAATGACCTCAAACTGCTAATAAGCGGAAGTCCATCTTACATGTTTGCGGCTGAGTTTATGCCGGTTTCTGACAACCTGGATTTGACCTCTTATGTCTTAAGCTGCTTTGGCCCCGTTCGGACCCTTCTCCTTTTCTGCAATTGTCAAAAGCAGTCCCCCAGTGTCTCATTTCATTAGTTTATTTTGAATAATCTGGATTACACTTTATAATTCATGGAATAATAAGGCATCTTATACCCATCAAATGAATGCCAATGAATACGAAACACTATTACAACAATCCCATTTGAAAACACTACACTAAAACAAAAAGCAGAATAACCCTCAAAAGCAGCACAAAAAAATGAAATGTGGAAAGCCTGGCAGGGTAAATAAAAAGGACTTTAGCCTAGCACTTAAAGCATGTGAAGTCAAACACAAGGAAAGCAGCCCTGAGCACAACATTCCAGAATTGGAGTGCCATCTCAAAACAGATCCTTTCATTGGTCATCAGCTGCCGAAGCCTCTGTTTGCTGGGTCACCCTGAGAATAAGAGTCGTTTAGGTGGGAGAAGGTGATCGTTTAGATACCCTGATCCCAATCCGTATCAGGCTTTCAAGGTTAAAATCATCACCAGAACTGTGCCTGGGAATGTACAGGAAGCCACTGATAGTGTCATGATGGTCTCGCTATCTGGTGACAGGAAAATGTTGACTATGCCATCCAAGCACCAAACCGGCTTGTATCTATATGTGATGGACAAGAAAGGGAAGTGGTAGTGGCCAGATGCTGACAGGTGAGCAGTAGGGATGCCTTTGGCGTTAAGACTGGAGTGATGGAACGAGGAAGGTAGGAGCAATCTAAAGAGAGCCTGGCTGGATCTAACCAGAGGACCAGCTGAGCTGATGATTCCACAGACAAGAAATGGACAGATCCATCCATCGCTCCAAGGAGCAGAGATAACCTGCTCAGAGGACACTCATTATAGGAAGAACAAAAATCTATTGAATAAACAAAAGAATGAATAACTATTGTATGGAGGAGGAAATGTTGTTCAGGGTATAAGGAGCAGCATGGCACAGACATGGGACCAGGAGGCAATGGCAGCTGAACACATGCTTCACTTTCTGGTAATCTAATCTGCACACATCCCCTCCCCAAATCCAGACTAAATCCATGGCAGGGAGAGGCATTAAAGCTGCCTTTGGCCCGGGATGTGATACGATGGAATTCTATGAGATGGACAATAGAATCTATCATCTCAAAATAGTTATATTTGTGTTTTAGCGTGAGAGACCCGACGGCAACATATCCCCTTTCTCTTCCTGGGCTGATAACATTTGTAGTTTAAGTCTGTTATTGTTCATTACCTAGTACCATTGAGAGCCCCTTGATTTACACTGTCCAGTAGAACCTCAGTTGCCAGCTGTTTGCCACCCTACATATTGAGTCAGACATTTTCCAGAATGTTAAGTCTCACAAAAAAAAAAATGGAAACCCACCTGAAAAACACACATCCAAAGACACAGCTGCTCGCTACATCTTTAAAATCACATCTGGGCCGGATCTACACAAATCCTGTCAGACTAATCTGATCTCATTTTGTTAATCAGGTAACCTCCCTTGTGAACTGTGGGAATGCTATGGACATAATATATCTTGACTTCAGCAAAGCTTTTGACAAAGTGCCCCATGACATTCTGATTAACAAACTAGTGAAAAGTGGGCTAGATGGAACAACTATTAGGTGGATCCTCAGTTGGCTACAGAATCGGACTCAAAGAGTGCTTATCAATGGTACCTTTTCACACTGGGGGGAGGTAATGAGTGGGGTACCGCAGGGCTCAGTCCTGGGCCAAGTGCTCTTCAACATTTTTATTAATGCCTTGGACAAGGAGGTGCAGGGAATGCTTATCAAATTTGCAGATGACACAAAATTGGGTGGGATCGCTAATACCCAGGAAGACAGAAGCAAACTTTAAAGTGATCTTGATAGACTGGAGCGCTGGGCTGAAAACAACAGAATGAAATTTAACAGTGATAAATGCCAAGTTCTACACTTAGGAAAAAGAAACCAACTGTAGAGTTACAAGATGGGGGATACTTGGCTCAGCAATACTACAAGCGAGAAGGATCTTGGTATTTTTGTAGATCATGTACTGAATATGAGCAAACAGTATGATGTGGCTGAAAAAAAAAACAAATGCCATTTTGGGCTGCATTAATAGAAGTATAGCTTCCAAATCATGTGAGGTACTGGTTATCCCCTCTATTCGGCACTGATTAGGGCTCATCTTGAGTATCCCAGAGGGAGCAGAGCATATTTCTCAGCTTCCAAGTAATTATTACTGCCATTGGTACTTTATCCTATATCCAACAAAAGAGGAAGCATGTCACACAGAGGAGGGCACGTTGTGGCAAAAAAAACCAAGTTCCAAGTATAACCGGATGGGATCTGAGCTGGCGGAGACCAATGAAATTGTCAACCCAGTGTGTGGCAGCTGGAAAGAAGGCAAAGTCCATGTTAGGACCTGATCCGATGCACACCCCTACTTCTGTACTACCTCCAGTGTCCAAGTCAGTAAGCCTGTGTGCACCAGTTGCTGGAGAACATAGGCAGGAGGGTGCTGTTGCACCATGTCCTGCTTGTTGGTTGACAGCTGGTTGGCCACTGTGTGAACAGTGTGTTGGACTAGATGGGCCCTCGGTCTGATCCAATATAGCACTCCTTATTTTCTTAAAGAGTATGCTGGACTAAATCAATCAATCGCCCCTTGACCTGATTTGGCTGGGCTCATCTTGCGTTCTCATGACAACCTCATTCTGAGTCTGCCTGTAATACTTTAAGACTCTTCTCTTTGCAGCTAGAAACAACTTTTGAGAGAAAGTCCACAGCTCCTTCACTTGACTCTGCTCCAAGCACTCTTTTTATAGATGTAATGGGAAGGCAAGCAGGGAACGTAGGAGTTTGGCATCTTAGGAACACACAGGAGTTATTGAACTGGGTCTGTCCTTCGTAGGCTGTCTCTATCAGTAACCAGGGTCTCTGCTTCAGTGGTTGGTTAATGTCTTATCTCGATACAAGCAGGGAATTGTCAAAGTAAAGCTTAAATAGCATTTCAGTGCATGGAGTTTTCTGAATTTAGAGTCTGGATTTTACAATGTAGATTTCTGATGGAGAAATTCACAATGTGAATGGAAATAATGTCATCCAAATATCATTCCATTTCAGTTGGAATGTCAGATTATCTAGGAAATCACATAAGAAATTATTTGCATCTCTCAATTTAATACAGTCCCTGAAATAGAACTGATTTAGTTAACCACAACCAAGGGTTTTGTGGTACTTTAAATTAGGGATGTGTATCATATCGGTAAAATGTCTGATAACAATATGCTCTTTATCGTGCATACGATTAACATTAATGATACAATACAACTTCCTACGATAATCATCGGAGATGATAATTTTCAGCCCGATTATATCGGATTATCGGACTGCCATATAAATAAACCTATAACTTCTGTATTTTCAAAGCTGGAGGCTTGAAACTTGTTACAGGACTTATGGGGTATGCCTAAGTATGTGTATGAAATTTGAGATTGATCTCTCCAACCCTCGATTTTATATGAATTTATTTAAGATCGTTTCAGTTCTGACAGGTCAGAATGACTGCTTGCCACGTGCGTTCATTCAGACCTGTCAAAAAGTTGCACAATCTTTAATAAATTCATATAAAATCGAGGGTTGGAGGGATAGATCTCAAATTTCATACACATGTCTAGCATGTGTTACTACACATATGTGCCAAATTTCAGATCAATCCCTCCACCCCTGTATTTTATATGATTTTTTAAAAAATGGTGCAACTTTTGACCTGTCAGAACTTAAATGTTCTTTAATAAATTCATATAAAATCGAGGGTTGGAGGGATCGATTTCAAATTTCATACACATACTTAGGCATATCCCATACACATTGTGACCAAGTTTCAAGCCTGTAACTTTGAAAATACAGAAGTTATAGACATTTTTTCTAAAATAAATCAGCTCTATAGGGCACAATGGGGCTGCAAATTAAATATCGGATTTTCGATAATTATCATGAAGACGATACAGTTCACCTACGATATTATCGGAGATGATAATTTTTTTGGTCTGAAATTCTGATAACGATAAAATACGATATTTTCTGGTGTGCACATCCCTATTTTAAATTTATTATGGGATAAGCTGTTGTACAGCCAGGTAGCATAGGAGTGCCGGAATGGCATCAGGAAGGCTAAAGGTGAGAATGAGCAGAGGCTAGTGAGGGATGCTAAAAGCAATAAAAAGTCTTTCTTCATATACGTGGTGTAAAAGACAGAGGAAAGAAATGTTGCTTCAACTGCTTAATGAGGATAGCAAATTTGAGAACAGATGACAGAGAAAAGGCCGAAGTGCTCAATTCCTACTTTGGCTCAGTCTTCTCCCAAAAACGGCTCTATGACTCCCCTGGAAAAAGTGAAGTACAAGCTGAAGGGGCAGGATTGAAGCTTCAGATTGATAAACAAATGGTCAAGGAACACCTAATTTCTTTCATAGAATCATAGAATCATAGAATAGTAGACTTGGAAGGGGCCTATAAGGCCATGGAGTCCAACCCCCTGCTCAATGCAGGAATCCACCATAAAGCATCCCTGATAGATGGTTGTCCAACTGCCTCTTGAATGCCTCTAGTGTGGGAGAGCCCACCACCTCCCTGGGTTATTGGTTCCATTGTTGTTTTGCTCTAACAGTCTGGACGTTTTTCCTGATGTTCAGACAGAATCTGGCTTCCTGTAACTTGAGCCCATTATTCCGTGTCCTGCATTCTGGGTTGATCAAGAAGAGATCCTGGCCCTCCTCTGTGTGACAACCTTTCAAGTATTTGAAGAGTGCTATCATGTCTTCCCTCCATCTTCTCTTCTCCAGGCTAAACATGCCCAGTTCCTCATAGGGCTTTGTTTCCAGACCCCTAATCATCCTTGTTGCCCTCCTCTGAACATGATCCAGATTATCTGCGTCCTTCTTGAAGTGTAGTGCTCAGAACTGGATGCAATACTCAGGATGGGGCCTAACCAGTGCCAAATAGAGGGGAACCAGTACCTCGCACGATTATGAAGCTCTACTTCTATTAATGCAGCCCAAAATAGCATTTGCTTTTTTTTGCAGCCACATCACACTGTTGGCTCATATTCAGCTTGTGATCTACAACAATTCCAAGATCCTTCTCGCTTGTCGTATTGATTAGCCAAGTATCCCCCATCTTGTAACTGTGCATTTGGTTTCTTTTTCCTAGGTGTAGAACTTGGCATTTATCCCTATTAAATTTCTTCTGTTTTTTTCAGCTCAGCACTCCAGTGTATCAAGATCACTTTGGAATTTATTTCTGCCTTCCCAGGTATTAGTGATCCCACCCAATTTTGTGTCATCTGCAAATTTGATAAGCATTCCCTGCACCTCCAAATCATTAATAAAAATGTTGAAGAGCACTGGGCCCAGGACAGAGCCTTGCGGTACGAGCAGGGTACCACAGGGCTCAGTCCTGGGCCTAGTGCTCTTCAATAGTTTTATTAATGATTTGGACGAGGAGGTGCAGGGAATGCTTATCAAATTTGCAGACAAAACAAAATTGGGTGGGATCGCAAATACTCTGGAAGACAGAAACAAACTTCCAAGTGCTCTTGACAGGTTGGAATGCTGGGCTGAAAAAACAGAATGAAAAAGAAACCAAATGCACAGTTACAAGATGGGGGATACTTGGCTTAGCAATCCTACAAGCGAGATGGATCTTGGAGTTGTTGTAGATCACAAGCTGAATATCAGCCAACACTTTGATTTGGCTGCAAAAAAAGCAAATGCTATTTTGGGGTGCATTAATAGAAGTTCAGCTTCCAAATCACATGAGATACTGATTCTCCTCTATTTGGCACTGTAGGCCCCATCTTGAGTATTTCACACAGTTCTGAGCACCACACCTGAAGAAGGATGCAGACAAGCAGGAGGGGTTTCAGAGGAGAGCATCGATGATGATCAGGGGACTGGAAACAAAAGCCTTTGAGTAGAAACTGAAATAAATGGTCATGTTTAGCCTGGAGAAGAGAAGATTGAGGGCAGACTTGATAGCACTCTTCAAATACTTGAAAGGTTGTCACACAGAGGAGGGCCAGGATCTCTTCTCGATCATCCCATAGTGCAGGATGTGGAATAATGGGCTGAAGTGACAGGAAGCCAGATTCCGGCTGGACATCAGGAAAAACTTACTGACTGTTAGAGCAGTATGACAATGGAACCAATGACCTAGGGAAGTCATTAGCTCCTCTACACTAGAGGCATTCAAGATGCAGCTGGAGAACCATCTGCCAGAGATTCTTTAAGGTGGATTCCTGCATTGAGCAGGGGGTTGGACTTGATGGTCTTCCAACTCTACGATTCTATGATTCTGTGATTACAGTCCACTTCATAAGATGTATTACAGCTAATACATTTGCGTTATTATTATTATTTGCGTTCTTTAAGGTGTTATTAAAAACAAACAAACCAGGAGGCTGCCATCTTGGAAGAGATGGTGTTCATTAACTTGTAATCTTGTTGAACAAATATTACCTCCACTCTAACCCTAACCCAGCAGCACAGACACTTTCAAAACAAAAATGACATCTTTGCTGTCATGTCTGATCATTGCTTTAAATCATTAAACAGCAATGGAATATAGGAATATTGTTTTTTTAATCAATAGGGATTGTGAAGGAAGAGAACTGTCCATTTTTGTATTTAGCTTGATTGTAAGACATTATGAGGTTACACCTTTTTGTGTGTGTATGGTAGACTATTTAGAGATTGGACATTTAGTTAGAATAAAGAGGTTGTGCTCAGGAAGCAGAGAAGGTCCTAGGAAAGGTGGTGGGAGTATGTGTGTGTGGAGGGGAGAGGTTAATGCAGGAAACAGAATTTAACAATAAACTCATCTCCTGGTTGGCTGGAGTTGGGAAGGGGAAAACGAACTTTAGAAGGGAAAAGGCAAAAGGCAGCGAAGAGCCATACGGTTCCATCACACCCGCGTTTTATCACACTTTTGTCATGCCTGGTTTGTGGTTTTGCAACACGGGACTCACATGATGTCATCATTGTCCTGCACTCATTTCACCTCATCTCCTTTCCTTTTCCATCTTATTTTGGAGCGGGGAAGTCTGTGTCGTGTTTCCCAAATTTCCCTCCCGCCAAAGTACGAGACTTTAAAGAGGTATGTCCAGCAATCTGCAAAGCATTATTCAGTAAATAAACATCTCTTTACACCTCAAAGGAGTTTAAAGCCTAGGAACTTTCCTTGAGACGAACACTTGGCTACACTAAGCGAGACAATTATTCTTTCAACAAAAGGGAAGAAGGTCTTTTCCCTGAGTCCCTTTCACTTCAAGGGGGATTTCTTTGAAGAAGACTTTGGCGAGAGGTGAGCTGAGCTGGCCGAAAAACCAACAGGAGGAGAGCATCCAACTCTGGGCAAAAAAAAAAGGGAGAGAAGCAGGTTCTCAGAATGCTGAGATACTGTATTTCTAAGCTCAGGAAACAAAGTGTCTTAACATTCTGAGAACCTGCTTCTCTCCTTTTTGTAGCTGAGCTGGCTGCTTCTCACCAACCTTTAGCTCTGGCTGTTGGAAACTAGGGTGAACTCTGGGATCAGCCAGCTCTGAAGTCCCCTCCCCCTCAGAGGATTCCTGAGTTTGCACAGACTGTGGGTTGTTCATGTTCTCACTGATAAGGTCTTGTGAAGATCCATCCCTGGCAAGTGAAGAGCCTGGGAGAATCACCTCCCCCACTTCCTGTGCAAGCTGGGACGTTCCTTGTCCTGTTTCTTCAGCTTCAGAATCTGATTCTGATTGATAGCCTGAAACCCCTTCCCCCACATCAAGGGGAACAGGCCTGGTCATGACAGTCCAGTTTATTTCCTCCACGTGGAATTAAAGCGCCCTTCCACCCCTATGTATTGCTGTCCTCACATTTTTTTTATTTTGTTGGGGGTGTATGCTTTGACAAAAGAGGAGGGTGGGGCAGTTCTCCTCCTCCAGCACACTGTTGAACAAACTGAGCCAATCAAATGGGCTTTTGCTGCTCCAACCCCACCCTCCTTGCCCCCTTGCCTGCAGAAACGGCACCCAGCCAATTAAACATTGAATCGGTAAAATGCTAGACAACAAACCCAGAGAGGGGTGGGGGGGAAAGGCTCCCACGTCCATCAACTGACAAGAACCAATGAAGTGGAGGGGGGAGGGGGAAGGGTGGGGTGGGGTGGGGTGGGGCAGGTGCAATAATGGGAGAGCAAACAAGTGAAAAGAGAGTCCCTTGGTATAGCTACAATCATGAGTACTTGCCATGCTAAAGAAATGCATGTCAAAATCACGGGTGCATACCAGGGGGAAAAAGTAGATGTGATGGTGCTCATATAGAAAAGAAAACACACACACACAGAAAGAGAGAGAGAGAGAGAGAGAAGGAAAGAAGGTAAGAGGCCTAGAGGAAAGAAAGAGTCAAGAGCTGCTGGAATAGGAGAACTGATGTTGGGAGCTGGACTAATGATATTGCCTGGATCATAGTAACACAGTCTAGATAGGTCAGCTGAATGCATTTATTCCTGGTTGTTTTACGACCCTTTTACTCATTGTGTGTGTCCACTTTTTCCTATTGACATCTTTGTTCCGTAAAATGTAAACTCCTTTTGAATCTCTCCCTACTGCTCCTGTTTTAAGGTATATATATATATATATATATATAATGTAAGAGTTTAACTATTACTCACCCCTAGGCCTCTGTTGCATTCCAAATTTAGAAGATAAATGTAACCGATGAAAAAACTGTCTGCATTGTGTGGGAAGGAGTTGGATTTTCCAGACAAGAGTTTCCTTCCAGGCATAACTTCCATCCTGAGCACTTGAAGGTCCCCAAGGAGGACCCCAACTTCTTTGCTTACTAAACAGCCCATCTGCTAAGTGTACCTGAAGGGTCATGGAAAACACTGAATAAATCTGGAAACAAAGGCTTTAATGGAAGGCCCGTCTTGGGGAATCTCACAGCAGGCAGCAAAGAGCAACACACACATCCCAATGCTTACTGCTTAAATTATGCATTTGCATCTGTCTCAAGGTAGATCTCTCCTCTCCCTTCATCTGAAGAACTCGGCCATCAAAGTAAATCTCCTGCCACCTCTTTCTTCCTGAATGGAGCCACACACAAGGAAATAAATTAAGAGCCTGTTTAAAAAATGTGAACAATACCCTTGGCCACAATTGCCTCAAAACTGAATTATCTTGTTCAATTAGGAAGCCTGTATCTGAGCAGAATGAAAGCCGAACCCACAGTCAGCATGCCTGTGGCTGAGATCCCATGACAGAGGACCTGAGAGAGAGAATGTTAGGATGATCTGTACAAATCAGAATGTAACTTTCGGGAGGGGATACTGACATTTAGTTGGTGATCATAGCCCAGTGATGTTCAAACAGTGTTTTATGGAAAGCTGCTAGGTATTGCCCCTACAAAGTGCAGCTCCCGAGGAGTGCTTGGGATATTCTAGCATGCGGTCTTAGTTCCTGCAAGGAGAATTATAGAATCATAGAATAGTAGAGTGGGAAGGGGCCTATAAGGCCATCCAGTCCAACCCCCTGCTCAGTGAAGGAATTCACTTTAAAGCATCCCTGACAGACGGTTGCCCAGCTGCCTCTTGAAGGCCTCTAGTGTGGGAGAGCCCATGACCTCCCTAGGCCATTGGTTCCATTGTTGTACTGATCCAATAACTGGGAACAAGGAGAGAGACCCAATACCTGGGTCAGTTCTGATCCCTGATTTAAGCTGGCGGTGTGCCCAAATGTTCTAGCATCCTCCGCAATAGTCAGAGATGTTCTGTGGCAAATACAGATACAGGGATATGAAAAAGGTTTCCTGAAGGCAACAAGCTTGAGGATGGCTTCTGTAGCCCAGAGAAAGTTTGTGCAAGACACATCCACCTTCCAGGTTCAGCCCATGATATTGCCACTTCTATCTCAGGAAGAAAAGGTGCCTATTCTTTAGGATCCATAAAGGTAGCACTCCATGGAGGAGGTATTCCAATTCCCACTAATACTGAAGCACTGGGTCTTGGAGAGCTGACCAGCTTAGGGATGTCTGTTATCCAGAAATCCAGCCCCTTTGGGGCTTGCTGGATCTCCCTGGTGCCCCTGCCATAGCTTGCATTTGGGAGCCAAGCTGGGGTTTTCTTCCCCAAACCTCAGAACTTTTCCCATTAAAAATAAAATAAAATGTAAAAACTAGGGATGTGCACTGACCCCCCGGATCGGATCGGATAGCGGATCGGAATCGGACCTGGGGGGTCGGATCGGATCGGATCGGATCGTGTGTCGGATCGGATCGGATCCGATTCCGATCCGCGGATCGGATTTTCCGATCCGGATCGGACGCCATTTTGAATGCTTTTTCCTATAGCAAATTATTGTTTTACAAAAACGCCTATAACTTTTTCATTTTTAACGACAGAAGGATGAAACTTGGGCACATTGTACACTGGTTAGGGATAGGTATCTGTGAGAAATTTCAGAAAGATTGGTGCATGCAGTTTGTGGCAATTAATTTTTTAATAAATAACATGGAATGCCTATAACTCGGTCATTTTTAAAGTTACACACATGAAACTTTGCCACATTGTAGGTGGAACCTTGGGACCCACGTGTGTGAAATCCCAGAACCGTGGGTGCTTGCCTGGTGTGGCAATGAATTTTTGAAAAATGGGTAGTAGTGGGGTAAATGCAGTTATGCCTCCCATGTTTTTATTTTTAAAGATACAAACAGGACACTTCGGCACATTACAGGGAACACTTCCCTTGATATGTGTGTAAAATTTCAGACAGCTAGCTCCAGGCATGTGTTGGCAATGAATTGTTGAAAATTGGGTAGCAGTGGGGTAAAATACAGTTTTGCCTCCCATTTTTTTATTTTCAAAGATACAAACGGGAAACTTTGGCACATTGCAGGGAACACTTCACTTCAAATGTGTGTGAAATTTCCGGAAGCTAGGTGCAACATTTTAGTGGGAAACGAACGTTTATTCATGGCATTTCACATGGGATTTATGGGTTGGTTTTAAGAGCTACAAACCTCTAACTCGCTCACATGGCACAGGACCTATGCCCGCTCAAACGCTGGAAATTTAACAAACTTTGGTGCAATGCTTTAGTGGGAAAACAAAGGTTTATGCATGGCATTTCACATGGGATTTATGGGTTGGTTTTAAGAGCTACAAACCTCTAACTCGCTCACATGGCACAGGACCTATGCCCGCTCAAACGCTGGAAATTTAACAAACTTTGGTGCAATGCTTTAGTGGGAAAACAAAGGTTTATGCATGGCATTTCACATGGGATTTATGGGTTGGTTTTAAGAGCTACAAACCTCTAACTCGCTCACATGGCACAGGACCTATGCCCGCTCAAACGCTGGAAATTTAACAAACTTTGGTGCAATGCTTTAGTGGGAAAACAAAGGTTAAACTTTATTATTTTAAACCTTCAGGAAGGGGACATTGCCTGCCTGGTGTGGATTGGTAATGAGGGAAGAAAGTTTCACTTATTCATTTGTAAAATGTAAAGTGATTGTAAATTGCTTTAGGGACCCATACATTTACATGACAAGACAGGTGTTGGTTGCAGGAATGCTACCAAATGCACTAGTAGCTAATCCCAGGTAATAGCTATTCAGATCCTAGCTAATAGCTATTATTCAGATCCTAGCCTGGGAAGGGATCTTGCAGGATAAGTGATTGTTCTTTTCTTGTGTACTATGTAATTCTAAACCAGAAGGCTGCTTTGATGTAGAGCCAATCCACATGGTCTCTTGCAGCACCTAGTATTATTTATTTCTCCTTCCACAGCAGAATCTGGAAGGCGGGCAGGCAGGCTGGCATTTAATGGGCAAAGTCCAACAGCGGCATTGGGGACTGGGTGACATTCTCCTTGAGGGCGAATGCCAAGTCCCATGGCTTGTGCGAGGAGGGCGGCTTGCTCTCTTTGCAGGAAGGATCTGGGAGGCGGCAGGCGGCATCAGCAGCGGGCGGGCAGGCTGGCATTTAATGGGCAAAGTCCAACAGCGGCTTTGGGGACTGGGTGACATTCTCCTTGAGGGCGAATGCCAAGTCCCATGGCTTGTGCGAGGAGGGCGGCTTGCTCTCTTTGCAGGAAGGATCTGGGAGGCGGCAGGCGGCATCAGCAGCGGGCGGGCAGGCTGGCATTTAATGGGCAAAGTCCAACAGCGGCATTGGGGACTGGGTGACATTCTCCTTGAGGGCGAATGCCAAGTCCCATGGCTTGTGCGAGGAGGGCGGCTTGCTCTCTTTGCAGGAAGGATCTGGGAGGCGGCAGGCGGCATCAGCAGCGGGCGGGCAGGCTGGCATTTAATGGGCAAAGTCTCTCCTTTCCCGGGCACTGTGGCAGTGAGAGTGCCATAGGCTGCAAAAGAAGAAGGGGGGGAAAAAAGAATGAATATTAGTTGACCACTTCAACACAACCAGCTCCCTTCCACCCAGGATTGCCCTTCCTGAGTGCCCACGCCCCAGCAGGCACACGGGGCTGCCTGCTCACTCGGAAGTTAGCAGGCAGACAGCCAACCTTCAGTTAGGTGGAAGGTGCCCCCCCCCATTCACAGAACACTTACCGTAGTCCTCCTGAGGGCGTTGTTGATAAGATGCCACTTCCAGGCGGGCAGTGACGGGCAGGTGGGCAGTCTGCATTACCGTCTCTCCTGGGCACTGTGGCAAAGAGTTCCATAGGCTGCAAAAGAAGAAGGGGGGGGGGAGAATATGAGAAAAATGATACTTTTCCACCACTGGCTCCCTCCCACCCAAGACTGGCATGTGCCCGGTCCTGAGTGCCCACGCCCCAGCAGGCACACGGGGCTGCCTGCTCACTCGGAAGTTAGCAGGCAGACAGCCAACCTTCAGTTAGGTGGAAGGTGCCCCCCCCCATTCACAGAACACTTACCGTAGTCCTCCTGAGGGCGTTGTTGATAAGATGCCACTTCCAGGCGGGCAGTGACGGGCAGGTGGGCAGTCTGCATTACCGTCTCTCCTGGGCACTGTGGCAAAGAGTTCCATAGGCTGCAAAAGAAGAAGGGGGGGGGAGAATATGAGAAAAATGATACTTTTCCACCACTGGCTCCCTCCCACCCAAGACTGGCATGTGCCCGGTCCTGAGTGCCCACGCCCCAGCAGGCACACGGGGCTGCCTGCTCACTCGGAAGTTAGCAGGCAGACAGCCAACCTTCAGTTAGGTGGAAGGTGCCCCCCCCCATTCACAGAACACTTACCGTAGTCCTCCTGAGGGCGTTGTTGATAAGATGCCACTTCCAGGCGGGCAGTGACGGGCAGGTGGGCAGTCTGCATTACCGTCTCTCCTGGGCACTGTGGCAAAGAGTTCCATAGGCTGCAAAAGAAGAAGGGGGGGGGAGAATATGAGAAAAATGATACTTTTCCACCACTGGCTCCCTCCCACCCAAGACTGGCATGTGCCCGGTCCTGAGTGCCCACGCCCCAGCAGGCACACGGGGCTGCCTGCTCACTCGGAAGTTAGCAGGCAGACAGCCAACCTTCAGTTAGGTGGAAGGTGCCCCCCCCCCATTCACAGAACACTTACCGTAGTCCTCCTGAGGGCGTTGTTGATAAGATGCCACTTCCAGGCGGGCAGAGACGGGCAGGTGGGCAGTCTGCATTACCGTCTCTCCTGGGCACTGTGGCAAAGAGTTCCATAGGCTGCAAAAGAAGAAGGGGGGGGGAGAATATGAGAAAAATGATACTTTTCCACCACTGGCTCCCTCCCACCCAAGACTGGCATGTGCCCGGTCCTGAGTGCCCACGCCCCAGCAGGCACACGGGGCTGCCTG
This sequence comes from Anniella stebbinsi, assembly GCA_029215795.1. Classification (NCBI taxonomy): domain Eukaryota; kingdom Metazoa; phylum Chordata; class Lepidosauria; order Squamata; family Anniellidae; genus Anniella; species Anniella stebbinsi. Next base: position 372,825,417 of record JARDYH010000001.1, read on the forward strand.
CTCACTCGGAAGTTAGCAGGCAGACAGCCAACCTTCAGTTAGGTGGAAGGTGCCCCCCCCCATTCACAGAACACTTACCATAGTCCTGAGGGCGTTGAGGACTCGGTGAGATTCTCCTGGAGGAACCCTAGTCCCATGGCTTGTGCAAGAAAGGCGGCTGGCCCGCCTCGCAGGAACGATCTGGAAGGCGGCAGGCGGCATCAGCAGCGGGCGGGCAGGCTGGCATGTAATGGGCAAAGTCTCTCCTTTCCCGGGCACTGTGGCAGTGAGAGTGCCATAGGCTGCAAAAGAAGAGGAGGGGGATAATGAATATTACATAAATACTTTTATACTGCAAAAGAAGAAAGGAAAATAAATAAAGATTTGTATTAATTAATACAAACAAGTCCTAGTAACTAGTCTCCCACCGGCACACTTCTCTTGTTTGTGATGCAATCCTCTTTCTCCTGCACCCCTCCCTTTCTAAATCACTCTTCTGAGCCCATTGTTAGAGGGATTGGCTATCCTTTTGTGTCTGGCAGGACACAGCTTACCGGATCATTAGAGAATCACCATTTCTTTTGTCCTTGGGTTATTCATTCACTCCTAATAGCACCCTACGTTAGGCTGACCAGATCAAATCCAGGTCAGGGTTCCTAACTTCAGCAGTTGTAGAGAAAAGGGAATTTCTGCCAGTGTCATTTGTATGGAATTAGTTCCTGCTGAGATTCCCTCTTCATCACAACAGTTAAAGGTGCAGGGGCCCTGCCTTCTTTTCTATATGGCCACTCTGCCTGCACTCTTACCTGAGTCGTAGGGGCGACGTGAATCGAGGGGCCACCTCCATGCGGCCGTGGCTGGGGCAGATGGGCAGTCTGCTTGCTTACTCGGAAGTAAGATCTCACACTGCCCCACTTCTGGACACTCTCAGGTGTCCCTGCGTTGACTGCACACACTTACCTTATTCGTGCGGCGGCTGTGGATCGGAGGACTCCAGTGGCACATAGGCTCCTCCAGGCAAAGTCCCAGTGGCACAGGCTCCTCCAGGCAAAGTCCCAGTGGCATAGGCTACTCCAGGCAAAGTCACATTGGCACAGGGTCCTCCAGGCAAAGTCACAGTTTGGCACAGCTCCCTCCAGGCAAAGTCACATTGGCACAGGGTCCTCCAGGCAAAGTCACAGTTTGGCACAGCTCCCTCCAGGCAAAGTCACATTGGCACAGGGTCCTCCAGGCAAAGTCACATTGGCACAGGGTCCTCCAGGCAAAGTCACAGTTTGGCACAGCTCCCTCCAGGCAAAGTCACGTTGGCACAGGGTCCTCCAGGCAAAGTCCCAGTGGCATAGGCTCCTCCAGGCAAAGTCACGTTGGCACAGGGTCCTCCAGGCAAAGTCACAGTTTGGCACAGCTCCCTCCAGGCAAAGTCACATTGGCACAGGGTCCTCCAGGCAAAGTCACAGTTTGGCACAGCTCCCTCCAGGCAAAGTCACATTGGCACAGGGTCCTCCAGGCAAAGTCACAGTTTGGCACAGCTCCCTCCAGGCAAAGTCACATTGGCACAGGGTCCTCCAGGCAAAGTCCCAGTGGCATAGGCTCCTCCAGGCAAAGTCACGTTGGCACAGGGTCCTCCAGGCAAAGTCCCAGTGGCAGAGGCAAAGTCCCACTGGCAGAGGCAAAGTCACAGCTGCATGGGCACCTCCAGGCAGGCAGGCGGGCGGGCAGGCAGAGGCGGGCATGATGCCAGGCGCTTGCACATTGCACAAGTAAGCAATAGAACCGTGAGACCAGCCCACGCATTCCGGCTACTTCACAATGGCGGCAACCTAGCAGGTGGGCAGGCGGGCAGGCAGGCAGGCAGGCAGAGGCAGAGGCAGAGGCGGGCATGATGCCAGGCGCTTGCGCATTGCACAAGTAAGCAATAGAACCGTGAGACCAGCCCACGCATTCCGGCTACTTCACAATGGCGGCAACCTAGCAGGTGGGCAGGCGGGCAGGCAGGCAGGCAGGCAGAGGCAGAGGCAGAGGCGGGCATGATGCCAGGCGCTTGCGCATTGCACAAGTAAGCAATAGAACCGTGAGACCAGCCCACGCATTCCGGCTACTTCACAATGGCGGCAACCTAGCAGGCGGGCAGGCAGGCAGGCAGAGGCAGAGGCAGAGGCGGGCATGATGCCAGGCGCTTGCGCATTGCACAAGTAAGCAATAGAACCGTGAGACCAGCCCACGCATTCCGGCTACTTCACAATGGCGGCAACCTAGCAGGCGGGCAGGCAGGCAGGCAGAGGCAGAGGCAGAGGCGGGCATGATGCCAGGCGCTTGCGCATTGCACAAGTAAGCAATAGAACCGTGAGACCAGCCCACGCATTCCGGCTACTTCACAATGGCGGCAACCTAGCAGGCGGGCAGGCAGGCAGGCAGAGGCAGAGGCAGAGGCGGGCATGATGCCAGGCGCTTGCGCATTGCACAAGTAAGCAATAGAACCGTGAGACCAGCCCACGCATTCCGGCTACTTCACAATGGCGGCAACCTAGCAGGCGGGCAGGCAGGCAGGCAGAGGCAGAGGCAGAGGCGGGCATGATGCCAGGCGCTTGCGCATTGCACAAGTAAGCAATAGAACCGTGAGACCAGCCCACGCATTCCGGCTACTTCACAATGGCGGCAACCTAGCAGGCGGGCAGGCGGGCAGGCAGTTTTTTAAATCATATAGCCAAAATAAACGCAACACACAGTGACAGCCCTGCAAGGCTGCCACATAAGTCCAAAAGACACAGTCAGAAACAGTGTGGGATGCTGCTTGTCATCCACTCAATGTAGGAGCCTGGAAGAGGAATCCTATCGCGTCCTTCGTTCATAGTCAGAGAGGTGCATGCGTTCCTTGGCGATAAAATTAAGCCTTCTTCTTATCCAAAGTTCTCATGAGCCTCTGACGTGGTCTTACAAGAAGAAACGCCCATGGAAGTGTGGGACCTTACAGAAGGCCTGGAGGGAGCCATCGGAGTCCAATTTCAGAGGCACACGTGCAAGCACATTGGTTCAAGTCAAACAACATAGAATGTGTGAGATGCTTGTGCATCCCCTCAATGTAAGAGGCTAGGAGAAGAAACTAGATCCCTTCGGGATCCATCGTTCAGAGTTGAGTTACTGAGCTGTAAACAACACAGCCAGTAAATTAAAGTAAAGAAAATTAATTAACCGAAAATAAGAATTAAAAAATCAAGGGCCTGCCGGTGCCTGCCCAAAGGTGTGGGATGGATGGGGGGTGCCTGCCAATTACTCCCCCGCGGGCATGAGGGTGGGGTATCCCAGCAGGGGCAGATTGACCTTGAGGAAGACCAGCTGCTCCACAATCTCAGCGTCCAAGCGAGAGCGGTGGGGTGTGACCACGTCGCCCGCCATGGAAAACACCCGCTCGCTTGGAACGCTGGACGGTGGGCAGCTGATTCTGTCCATGGCCACCCGCGCCAGATCAGGCCACATCTGGCGCCGAGATGACCAGTAGGCCAGGGGTTCGATGGAGCCGTCCTCCATCTGCTCCGCCAGGTAACGCTGCACTGCTGCTGCAGCGTCATCCTGGCGGCGGCTGGGTTGAGTGCCTCTATGCCCAACCGCAGCCTGCAAAGCCTTGTCCCAAAACCCCTGGCCTGTCCCCCTGCTGGGTGTGGTGGTGCTGGTGCCGCCGCTGCTGGTGGTGCTCAGCGGACTTAGCGCCTGGGCTTCGGTGGGCTCCTCCTCTGCCTGCCCAATCCTGGCATCCCGGGCCGCCCGAACGTCCGTCACCAGCATTTCCACCCAACCTGCCCGGGAAGTCTGCCCACATAACCCATCCTTGATGCGCGGGTCGCACATGGTGGCCAACATGTACTGCCTCTCGTTGTAGAGAGGCTGGACCCGGCGGGATAGGCTTTCCCTCAGCCTCGTCACCACTTCCCGCACCTCTGGCAGGAAGCGCCTGCCGGTGACGGCATCCCCGGCCTCCAGAAACTCGCCCATCTGATTCTGGAGATGCCTGGCCACGGGGAGCACCTGGCTGAGAAGGGCAGTGCTGCTGCTCAGGGTCTCGGTGGCCTCAAGGAACGGCTTGAGGACCACCAGAAGCTGGGACATGGCCTCCCACTGCTGCCTGGACAGTGGGGCCTGGATGCCAATGTCCCCGACCCTGAACATCTCGTGGACAACACGCTGTTGCTCCACCATATGCTCGAGCATGTGGTAGGTGGAGTTCCAACGTGTTGCCACGTCCTGCACTAGCCGGTGCTGCGGAAGTCCCAGCTCCTGCTGCTTCTCCCGCAGCAACCGACTGCCCTTCACGCTGTGGTGGAAATGCCCAGCCACCTTCCTGCAGCTCTCTAGGAGATTACGGATTTGGGGAGGGAGAGGGGCCTTGCTGCCTCCAAGGCCATCCCTCACGACCAGGTTGAAGACGTGCGCGATGCAGCGGATGCCCTCAAATCCGCCATCGCGCACCGCCTTCAGCATATTGGCTCCCCCGTCCGTGACCATGTAACCGCGGGTGTGCTGGTGCCCGCCCAGCCACCCTGCCACCATGCGGTTCATGGCCTCCGTAATCTCCTCCGCCGTGTGGGACTGGTCCATGACTGCGGTATGAAGGAGGGCCCAGCGGCAGCCCTCCTTCCCAGTCCCAGAAGTCCTGGGTGCTTCCTGCCCTGAGGCTCCCCACCAGTGAGCCGTCAGGGACAGGTAAGCGTGCACTCCTCCTTCGCTGGACCAGATGTCCGAAGTGAAGTGCACCTTCTGTGCCTCTGCCTGGCACAGACGACCCAGAACTAACTCCCTGCATGCCTGGTACAGGGAGGGCACCACACGCCTGCTCAGGGTGGTGCGACACGGCGGCTTGTAGTATGGAACCACAAGAGCCATCAGCCTCTTGAAGCCTGCGTTCTCGACGAGGCTGAATGGCTGGTCATCCAACGCCACCATCTCACCGATGCAATTGGTGATCTGGTTGGGCGCTGGAAAACGCCACCTTGTGGCTCCATACTTCCCCCACCCCATCTCTTCCATGGTGGCCTGGCGAAGCCTCTTGGGGATGGGAGGTCGAGAGCTGGCAGAAGTTGCAGGAGCCTTCTGCTTGCCCTTGCCGCTAGCACCAGTCTGCTGCGAGGTGCCCGCCTCGGTCCCAAGCAAAACAGACTGGTGGTGCCTCTGCATGTGGCAGGTGAGGTTCGTGGTGGTGAAGTGGCCTGGCATTTTTCCCCTGCTCACTGACATCTTGCAGTGGCGACAGACAGCAAAGCGGGAATCCACTGCCACCTCAAAGTGGTCCCACACCTTGCTTGCCTGTCGCTTCTGGGGTGACACAGACGGCCTGCCGGCGCCTTCGCTCTGTGGTGTCACCTCAGGAGCAAGGGAATGAGTGGAAGAGAGGACGGATTGTGGAGAGTAAGTCTCTGGTGCTGCCTGCTCTTCCTCTTGCCCCACATCAGAGTCCTCCTCCTCACTCTGAACCTCGCTGACTTCCACAAGATCTGGGAAAAGATCAGTCAGCGGGTTCACAGGCTCACCCACCAAAGAAGGAGCTGGATATAGTGCTCCTTCTTCATGCCCACTGCTGCTCCCAGCACCTGCCTCATGTTGCTGAAAGAGTGCCCTGCAGGCACTACTTTGAGTTGCCTCTGCCTGCTTCTGCTGCCCCAGTGGAGAACGCCTCAGTTTAACTGGGGGTGTGGAAGTAGGCTGCCTGCTGCTGGTCCCAGCAGCAGCAGCAGCAGCGCCATGCCCAGAGCGGCCTCTCCCAAATGCTGCCTTGGGAGCACCCCCCCTTTGAGTGCCACGCTTCATTTTATTTTTATTATTATTTATTTTTGTGTAAGTGTGTGCTTTGCTGACTTTTTTTGTGTTTGTAGCAGCAGGCTACACAGCCCAGCAACACACACTCACTCACAAGCGCGCACACACACACACACACACAGAGAAAGAGAGAGAGAGAGAGAGAGGATAGAAATATTTTTTTATTATTTTTTTGGGTTTTTTTCAGAAAGCGAAAGTAGAACAAACAAACACACTCACTGCAAAGACAAACTGAACTCACAGACAAACAAACGTGCTATCTAAGAAAGGAAAGGCAAGAGAGAAAGGAAAGCCAAGAGAGAGAACAAGAAAAGCTGAAGTAAAAGATCAGAAACTCCTCAAAACCACCTCCAAATGCAATCAAATCAATACAGTCTCTCCAACACAGCTCCAAAACACTCCCTAATCTCCTCCACGTTCAACCCACAAAGAGCCAGAAGGGCAGGGCTGAGAGAATATATACTGGTGCCCTCCTCCAGCATTGCGATTGGAGGCTGAAGAAAGTCTTCACAGGATTGGGTGATTCAGTCATGTATTCTAAAGCACAATTGGTGGATCAAGCTGTCAAACACACACACACAAACACAGCCTCCCCCTCCCTTTCCTGAAGGTTTAAAATAATAAAGTTTAACCTTTGTTTTCCCACTAAAGCATTGCACCAAAGTTTGTTAAATTTCCAGCGTTTGAGCGGGCATAGGTCCTGTGCCATGTGAGCGAGTTAGAGGTTTGTAGCTCTTAAAACCAACCCATAAATCCCATGTGAAATGCCATGCATAAACCTTTGTTTTCCCACTAAAGCATTGCACCAAAGTTTGTTAAATTTCCAGCGTTTGAGCGGGCATAGGTCCTGTGCCATGTGAGCGAGTTAGAGGTTTGTAGCTCTTAAAACCAACCCATAAATCCCATGTGAAATGCCATGCATAAACCTTTGTTTTCCCACTAAAGCATTGCACCAAAGTTTGTTAAATTTCCAGCGTTTGAGCGGGCATAGGTCCTGTGCCATGTGAGCGAGTTAGAGGTTTGTAGCTCTTAAAACCAACCCATAAATCCCATGTGAAATGCCATGAATAAATGTTCGTTTCCCACTAAAATGTTGCACCTAGCTTCCGGAAATTTCACACACATTTGAAGTGAAGTGTTCCCTGCAATGTGCCAAAGTTTCCCGTTTGTATCTTTGAAAATAAAAAAATGGGAGGCAAAACTGTATTTTACCCCACTGCTACCCAATTTTCAACAATTCATTGCCAACACATGCCTGGAGCTAGCTGTCTGAAATTTTACACACATATCAAGGGAAGTGTTCCCTGTAATGCGCCGAAGTGTCCTGTTTGTATCTTTAAAAATAAAAACATGGGAGGCATAACTGCATTTACCCCACTACTACCCATTTTTCAAAAATTCATTGCCACACCAGGCAAGCACCCACGGTTCTGGGATTTCACACACGTGGGTCCCAAGGTTCCACCTACAATGTGGCAAAGTTTCATGTGTGTAACTTTAAAAATGACCGAGTTATAGGCATTCCATGTTATTTATTAAAAAATTAATTGCCACAAACTGCATGCACCAATCTTTCTGAAATTTCTCACAGATACCTATCCCTAACCAGTGTACAATGTGCCCAAGTTTCATCCTTCTGTCGTTAAAAATGAAAAAGTTATAGGCGTTTTTGTAAAACAACAATACTTTGCTATGGGAAAAACGCATTTAAAATGTCGTCCGATCCGCCGATCCGATCCGATCCGGATCGGACCTCGCCGGATCGGATCGGATCGGATGGTGTATCGGATCGGATCGGATCGGATCGGATTTTCCGATTTTTGGGGCGGATCGGATTCGGATCGTGGATCGGATCCGATCCGATGCACACCCCTAGTAAAAACCAATTTGCAAAAATGGCTTTTTACACAAACAACAATAGTAATAATAACACCTAGAAAACCAGAAACTTGGCTGACTGGATGCAGATGAAGTTGAGTTGGCTTGCAAGAAAGCGAGCCCGAGTCTGGGGGCCTGAGCTGGTTATATGTCAGAAATCTGCACACCCCACCCCACCTGGACGTCTTCATCTGTCATCCCTAGTCACGATAAGGTTGCTGGGCAGCTCCCTGCATCTAGGGCTGAGCCACGAGAGCTGAATGCAGAGCCCAGGAGCTGGTCAGAAGAGGTATTGTACTAGCAACGGCCAGGCCACATTCCCTTGTTGCCCACTCATTCCTGGACCACCAGAGGGACATGATCGGTTTCACGGTTCATTTCCCCAAGTATGGCTCAGAGATGGAAGGCTTTGTGCTACTAGCCCCTCCCTTCCCTGCCCCTCCAGACGCATGGCTGTCTCTGCCCCTGGGGCCTTGGGAGTGACTGTATGGCATGGCAGGGTGAGCTGAATCTCTCAACTGTGCAGGCTGGAACATCTCCTATGGCCAATACTCCAGAGACCCTACAGGGCCCGTTAACTCCTCCAAGCCCCCACAGCTACCTAGATCTTCCTCCACAGCCAAGGCTACAGGGGACATGACATGGTGCAGGGGCCCCAGAGGGTGCCCCACTTCTTGGATTGTGGTTGAAATCCTGTCGGAAAACTGGTCTCTTTGGACTCCACGGTTGAATAGCTTTGGCTATCTGGGTGAGGGGTTGTTTTGACCTTTCCCATGAGGTTGACTAGTGGTGTCCAGGCGTGCCTGCCAGAAATTCTCCTTTTAAGAATGTGAAGGAGGCACCCACCTTTCTCGTCTGGAAACTCGCCATGATCCTGAAAGACCTCAAACGCTTTAAGCAACAAAGGCTCAGCACTCCGGAGTGTGGCCGCCAGGGCTCCCAACTCAGCCAGCTCTAGCTGAAGAGCACAGAGTCCTAACTAGAGCACTGGGGCGCTCCGGTTACATCCAGAGTGCTTGAACAGAAGAAATTACCTGATACTTGAGAACAGCAGAGCCCATCCATTAAAATGCCGAGCGGCAGCTGATATTCCAGGGATTAAAGCTGACAGTTCAGATCTCTGAATGAAAGGCTGACTCAAAAGCGGTAGAAGCTGGCTCATGCCAGATTTGGGGGAAAATGTTCTCAATCAAACTCTTCTACCCTGAGTTTGCCTGCAAAAGTCAAATTTATTGTCTCCTCGTTTGAATTTTTACTGGACTGGCAGCTTTAAATGTATGTGTGTAAATACAGGAACAGGGCCCACTGCAGCCTGCAGGAAACCAGTAAGGGAGGGAGAGAGGGAGGCTCTTGCGGCTGAAATGGTGTTCTGATTTTATTTTTGTTTTTCTGTGTGTGTGTGGGGGGGGGGAACCTTTGGTGGGAATAGCCACACACAAACACATTCCTTGTGGAATTCGATCTTTGAGCATTCCAAGATGAACTGAACTGACCTGCACCTCCCAGACGGATGTCTGCATCAGAAATTAATTATCACTAGATTTTTCACTTCCCAAATGTTCTTACACAGTTCTCATCTCAACAGAACCTATCACAATCCATTTAAGAACTGCATTTTATATTTACATATGTATTCCCATGTGAATGTTCACACAGATTCTTAAAACCACACATTAATGCATAAATGGCACAGAACAGACTTATAGTCATAGAACCATCATGTTGGGAGGGTGCTCAGACTTCACCCAGTCAGGTTGGAGAGGAATGCAGGAAATCCCCTGCTGCAGCACCTGTGAGATATGTGGCTTAAAACCTCGGTTGAAGGAGACCCACCATCTTCTGAGGCAGCCTCCAAACATCTCGTACCATCAGGAGGTCCATCCTACTATCTAGTTAAACTCCCCTGCCCTGTAATTTGATCCCATTGTCTCTGTCCCTGTGCCCTGGAGCAGCAGAAAACAACTTTTCTCCATCATCTATGTGACAGCTCTTCAGATCACCTCTATGGCCGCCCTGCTGCAAATATTGCCTCTAAACTCTGTAGACTCCAGATGACTTTGGTCTTCAGGCCTTTCGCCTCCTTTGTTGCCCATCTCAGGAAATCTTCTTCCAGTTTGTTGGCATCCTTCTTAAACTTTGGTGCCAAAAGGGGGCAAAATACTCCAGGTGAGGTCTGAGTCTAGTGCAAATTAGCATATGGCATAATTATTTAGGAATGTAGGAAGCTGCCTTGGACCAAAGGAGACCACTGGTCCTTCTAGCCAGCCGACACTGACGGTCAGCAATGGCTCTCTGGGCAGGGTTCCAGGCAGGAGCCTTTCCAGCCCTGCTGTAGGTGCTGCCGGGGATTGAACCTGGGACCTTCTGCATGCAAAGTGGGAACTCTACCACCATTGAGCAATGGCCCCTGCCATGATCTCTCATGATGCAGACACACTTCTGTTGAGGCAACTTAAAATCCATTCGCTCTTTTAGCCCCTGTATCACACTGCTGACTCACATCTCATTTGTGATCTAATAAAACCCCTGGGTCCTTTTCACATGTACTGCTGTCAGGCCAGGTCACTCATCCCATATCCTAAATGCTTGCAAGCTGAGTGCTGAGTGATTTGCTTCAGAAGATTTCCAGGCACTCGAGTCAAACCGACCATTTGGTAGACTTTCTGGTGGACACAAGCAAAGGTGACGCATACTGGAAATGCAGGTTTGTATCCAAGCAGGCCCCAGCATGAGCGCTGATGACTTTGCACGAACATAAATCAATGCTTACACACCGTAACAAGTGTTTGCTGGGGAAAAGTGGAAATGCAGCGGTTTGTTGCCATAATTTGGCATTGGAGCTGAATGTTGGTGGCCAAACATCACCTAGCAAGTACTAGTTACGTTCATAGAATCATAGAATCATAGAATAGTAGAGTTGGAAGGGGCCTGTAAGGCCATCGAGTCCAACCCCTGCTCAGTGCAGGAATCTACCTTAAAGCATCACTGACAGATGGTTGTCCAGCTGCCTCTTGAATGCCTCTAGTGTGGGAGAGCCCACCACCTCCCTAGGTCATTGGTTCCATTGTCATATTGCTCTAACAGTCAGGAAGTTCTTCCTGATGTCCAGCCGGAATCTGGCTGCCTGTCACTTGAGCCCATTATTCTGTGGAACATTATTACTGCTAACACTGGGGCATGATTGGGCACGACTCAAACAGATTTGCAGAACCTAAAGTTTTGCCATAACAGCAGCACAACCAGTTGCATCAGCTTAGTGCATGGAAGACACCCCCCACGTGCTGCTACCAGCATCACCAAGCCCTGCTTTAGTGGGAGGAGGAAGCAGCTCCAGCTGGCCGTACACACTGTTCTGTTTAACGCCACTGACTCCAGTGTGCACCTGTCAAACCCCCTGTAAAGCAGCCTTGCTCTTACCTCTGCATCTTGCTTTCTCTGCCTATGGCTTTCTAGACTGTGGGGACCAAGGAGAAATGAGAAAGAAAGCCTGTCTCATGTTGATATCTCTTCTCCAAATGAGACAACCGTCTCATTTGGAGACGGTTGTCTCCAAATAAGCGACTCTGGAAACATCCATCAAAGGGTTAGCAATTTCTGAAAGGAAAATTGACAAAGCATCATTTTATTTATTTATTTATTTATTTATTTATTACATTTGTATACCGTCCCATAGCCGAAGCTCTCTGGGCAGTTTACATAGGATTAAAAACAATTAAAAACAATATACAAAAATTTAAACAGCAAAAACGTACAACATACACACAATCTGTACATTTAAAACCACTACACCACAAAAAGCTACAAAAAACAAAAACAAAAAACAAACAAACCCAGGCTCCTCAGATATTGCCAAATGCCTGAGAGGAGAGGAAAGTCCTGCTTGCAGGTAATTTTGGTTGTTTCTCACCCCCCACCCGCCCACCCCAGTTGCATCAGTATCAGTCACAGCTATTCATTGAACATAAGAACATAAAAAGACCCATACTGGATCAGACAAGGGCCTATTTGTTCCAGCCCTTGTTTTCACAATGGCCAACCAGCTGTTGACTGGGAACCCACAACATCTCCCCCCAACCCATGTTCCCCAGCAACTGATGTACACAGGCATACTGCCTCTGAAACAGGAGGCAGCATAGAACGATCAGGACTAGAAGCCGTTGATATCTACTACACCTTGAGCTAGTGAATTCCATAGTTTAACTATGCACTGGGTAAAGGAGTCCTTCCTTTTATCTGTCCTGAATCTCCCACCAATCAGCTTCATGGGATGATCCTGAGTTCTAGCATTATGGGAGAAGGAGAATAATGTCTCCCTCTCCACATTCTCCACACCAGGTATAATTCTGTACACCTCTATCAGGTCTCCCCTTAGCTTCCTTTTTTCCAAGCTAAACATTCCCAGCTGTTGTAACCTTCCCTCATAGTGGAGATGCTCTTCTCATGTGTTAAGTCATTTATTTATTAATAACATGCATATACTGCCTTATTATTATTACTATTATTATTTATTTATTTATTTATTTTATTTCTAACCTGCCTCTCCATCCAGATCGAGGCGGGGAACAACAATAAATATAAATATAAAATTCGTAAAATAGATAAACCATTAAAACAGATAAAAACAAATACATTATTAAAAACATCTTAAAATTCAACTGGGTAGGCCTGCCGGAAGAGAGCAGTCTTCATGGCTCTCTTAAATTCCAGAAGACTGCTAATTTGTCAAATCTCCTCCTTTTATCTGCTTAAAAGCCATCAAGGTGGCATACAACAATTTAGAACAATAAAGCCTTAAAACCATAAAAACCCAAGATAGTAAGATAGTAAAAGCAAAATTAAAGTTAGTAAAACATTAAAGATAGTAAAAGCATTCAAACTACACCTTTTGAAAGGCCAGCTTGAAAAGATGGGCCTCTGTGAGCGAGTGTGTGTGTGTGTGTGTGTGTGCACATCCCATAGTTTGGGGGCAACACAGGAAGAAGTCCTTCCGTGAGTGTCCAGCAACAGGGCTCCTGTGGGCCTGGATGCCCCCAGAAGAGCTTCCCTGGCAGACCTTAATGTCCAGACCTGTTCAAGGTGACACAGGTGGTCCCTGACATTGCCAGGTCCTAAGCCGTGTAGGGCTTTAGAGGTGAAGAAGGCCAACACCCTGAATTGTGCTCAGAGAGCAATGGGCAGGAGGGGCAGGCCTTCCAGGACAGGTGTAAAGTGGTCCCAGTACTGTGCTCAACCTGCTCCAAGACTGTCTTTATTTTCACTGGCATTAAAAAAATACCTTCTGGGTTAAGCGCTGGAGGCTCAGGATCTCTGATGACGAATTTTAAGCAAACCCTGACAGCTACATGCTTTCGTGTTCTTTGAAGGAAACTATGACAGTGAAACAGGATTCAGGACAGTTTCTGTAGAAGTGTCCAAGTGGAACTGATAAAGCAGAAAATAGACCATGTGTGTTTGTAGCAGTTCAAAGGTATTGCACCAGTGGGAGAGAGTCCGTTTGTGTGAGGGAGATTAGCCTGCTGAACTTGTGTTTGCCATAGCATTGCTAGGGGCCCAGGGTGGCTCATTGCTTTCCCTTTCCCAGCCTGCCCATGTCCACCCTTGGAGCTGTGGACTGGGGGATGTTTTCGTAGGTGCCAAAATGCTGCATCCTCCATCCATCCATCCATCCATCCATCCATCCCTTCCAGACTTTTCTCTCTGCACTAATGGAACACCTCCTGTTGGCAGAATAGCTGCTAAATTTGATTTTGTCAATATCTTTGCCAGTATCTCTCTTGCAGGAAACACATTGCAATGCAATTATGCTCACACTGAACCTTTTACTGGGTCACAAATAAATCAAACTCTGAAAGGTCAGTGCTGGAAACTATTAGAGGTTCAGCCTTGAGCTATTGTGATGCTAAATTAAAGCCTAGCAGAGACCTGGCTGTGTGTGTGTGTGTGTGTGTGTGTGTGTGAGAGAGAGAGAGAGAGAGAGAGAGAGAGAGAGAGAGAGAGAGGCTATGGTCCTGTGCACTTCAGTCCTCCAGTCAGCCTCCACTGTAAGCCTGCACTGACTATCTGATAGTCATTTCCACAGACAATAGGAATATTTTACGTTAAGTATCCATTTAGTGACTGTTGAGGAGAATTTATTACCTTATCAGGCAAATTAATCCTGCAAGTGAAGCCAAATTCATTAAGATTAGTCTGTGGAGGACTTTTATACATGTGCAAAATATTTCTCTCTGGCCTCTCTGGTTGCTCCATTATGGCCAATTCATTGGCAACTGGTATCATCACGGTCTCCTCACCCAACCCCAAAGCACACTTGCAAAGCATATACAGTTGATTTCACACGAGTTGAAACATCAGTTGTCCTTGCTAATGTCTCTCTCTCTCTCTCTCTCTCTGGTTTGCTACAAATCTGGAAGTCTGCAGTCCAAAAATTACTAGGTATCTTCAATGCCAAATTAAACATGGCATTAATTGCATGACTACAATTAATGTGCATGTTTGTTTTCTAAAAAATAGGAGCCATGAGGGCTGAGAGAACACTGAGGATTTAGAGGGAGAGAATGGCCCTTTCCTCCCCTGCCATGGTTCTGATGACCCCCCCCACACACACACACACACACAAAAGCTGCTACCTGCACTGGGAGGGAAGCCTCTGTGTGTGTGTGTGTGTGTGTGTGTGTGTGTAAATTGATTTATTATTCTGCGCAGAATAGGTGACCACTGGGCGCTCTCGCTGCCTTCCAGAGTCACACTGCACCAAGGTTCAAACAAAGGCTTTTATACTCCAGATGTCACATGTCATCAGCCCTCATCCCATTGGTTTACAGCCCCAAATACATCATATCTGGCTACCGCTACTCCCGAGTAGACCCAAGTAGTGTCCAGATGTGGCGTTGCATTGTCATGTGTGATTTTACTTGTACCCAGAGATGCTTTGCAACGTCTCTTCACTTCTATCATTCCCTTATATGGTCATTTTGTCCCTCTCCAGGTGTGCCACGGTCACAACTGTGTGAGTCACAATCCTGGTTCCTCTAAGCCAGGTAGCCTACGTGCATTTCTGATTGTGCATAATGGAGTCTGACCTGGAGAAGAAGGAGTAATGGCGATTTTGACAAGCTCCTAGTTCTTGCGCTGCTGAATCTCTTGCAAGCAGCTTGACTTTTGCAGAAATGGATACAATGGACAGGCAGTGGGGAATGGGGCTTTGGGGTGCTGTATGTGGATGGTTTGGGTGCGCGTGTCAGCGGACACATGTAAGATGCGTGTAAGATGCATGTCAGGGGAAATGGATGTGTGTTGGGGTGAAAATTACAGATCTGTACAGATTTTTTACACCACCACCAAGAGAGGGGTCTGGTAGCTCAGAATGGACAGCCCCATCCAAAGCTGGGAGAAAACCTCTTTGTGCAAAGGTGGAGGGAAGCCTCAGAGGGTCTCTCCTGAGATTGCTTTGCCCTGGCTTTACATGGATCTACTATTTCATCCTGAAAGCTGATGGTAATAATGGATGGCTTTTCAAAAAGCACCCAAACAAACCAGCAACTTGATTTCCTCAGAGGTCTTACTGAATGACCTGTAATTTATGAGCTCCTGAGGCTATTCAAACTTATAGCAACTAAAGGACTGCCTTGGGTGAATGCTTGCCGAGAAAATATCAAACTTAACTTTTCATTAAACAGAGTCAATTACACATATCCTCCACAGATGCAGTGGTGGCCGGAGGGTTACCATTACTCATTGCCTTCCTGTTTAGTCACCTACAATTGAAAGTTAACACAGAAATGGGAAGGGTCCCCTTTCTTCCTCCCCTGATCATTCCATCCTCTGGAGGAACGTGGCAATGCTTGCAGATGAGGTCTGTAGCTGTTGGAAATGGCGCCTTTAATTTTTTTCTTGCTGTTTCCACATGGAAGTCTTCAGAAGCGACTGCGTCACTTTGCATTAGTTGAGCAGCAGCATTTACAAAGCACTGAGTCCAGCCTGGATCAGAGAGTGTGGCATACCCCCCCCTTCCTGCTCCTTTGTTCTTTTACTTGAATCCAAAGACCCAGCTCCAGAGGGCATATCAAAAAAGGGGTGTAGATGCTGCATACTGTCCCTGGGATGTGCCCTCTCTTCAGGACCCACAGCAGCCCAGCTCAGCCCCCTAAACTTCCTCCTTCCTTTCCACTGCCACCAATTGAACCTGTACCCCACCCAGGTACCTCATAAACTACACCAGTGTGAATTGAAACAAATGTTTATTAACAAGGAGTAAGTTTCAGTTGCCAGAGCATATCGGTTTCCCAAGTAAAAGAAATGTAATAGTTACAATAGACACAAAGCATAACGGTTTCAGTTCAATGCCTTTAAAACAGTTCCAGATATAACTTTAATTGTTACCCTGCCTATTCTCCCCTCTCTAGGCTCCTCCCTCAGTCTAATCCACCAAAACAATGAACCACATAGTTCCTGCTCTCAAACCTAATCCTGACAGACCAAAACCCAACACTCTCTCCTTCTCACAGCACTTCAATATATATCCCCAAACACTCAGCTAACTCCTCCCATTCCCTGCTATCTACTAATCCAGCCACTCCAAGCACCAGCCAATCAGCACACACTCTCACATCCTGGTCTCTGCAACATAAACACAGTGAGTACATTTATAACCATTTAACATTCTTTAAAGCAACAGACATTCCTAAAACATATGAAATACTTACACTGCATAAATAGGCATAATGCAGCAAAATTAGGCTGACCAGATAAAATCCAGGTCAGGGCTCATGTAACTTTAACAGTTGTAGAGCAAAGGGAATTTCAGCCAGTGTCATTTGTATGCAATTAGTTCCTGGGGAAATTCCCTCTTCATCACAACCGTTAAAGGTGCAGGCACTAGACTAGAGTGACCATATATAAAAGAAGGCAGGGCCCCTGCACCTTTAACGGTTGTGATGAAGAAGGAATTTCACCAGGAACTAATTGCATACAAATGACTCTGGCTGAAATTCCCTTTGCTCTACAACTGTTAAAGTTACCTGAGCCCTGACCTGGATTTTATCTGGTCAGCCTAGCAAAACGTCACAGAGGGCTTTATGCTAGATATAAAACATTTACAGCCCACCTTTCTATCCGAATCAATAAAATGTGTCAGGCAACTAACACCATAATGTAGAAATGTTGTCTTTTTTTCTTTCTTTTTTTTTAAATGAGAAGAAGAAAAGAAAAACGAAATTATCAGACGTGGGAGATAAAAATAACAAAAACAAGGGAGGGAGGTGGGCATAAGGAGGTTCCAGTGTCCGTCAGGCCAGGTGGGACAAAGATGTTTTTAACCCGAGACAAAATGCTATCAAGAACCAGGCCAGGTTTGTATCTCTGTAATGGAGGATGCTCGTCTTCATCCGTTTCTGCAACCTGGTAGGTGGCAGACTGCACCGAAGGCCTCTTCTGCTGACCCAGGTGGCCAGGCAGGGTCACACAAGAGGAGATGGAGGTCCCTTGAGGTAGGCTGACCATATGGAAAGGAGGACAGCAGGGCTCATGTCACTTTAACAGTTGTAGAGAAAAGGGAATTTCAGCCAGTGTCATTTGTATGCAATTAGTTCCTGGTGAAATTCCCTCTTCATCACAACAGTTAAAGGTGCAGGCACTATACTAGACCAGACCAGATTTTATACTATGTTTTATTACTGTCTGCTGCCATGGGAGGGCTTCAGCCCTGAAAGGCAGTCAGGAAATATAAGCGAGGACAGGGTGAGAGACCTCATCCAGATCACCGGTGTGTTGAGGAACTAGCCAGGGGAAAGACGCACGGGAGCCATCGCGTGGCAGGCAATGGTCAGCCAGGCGGCCACAGAGTCACACTCCGTGAGCGAGGGCTCACTCTGAGGCCAGACAACAGAACAGTCGCCCGTTCACCCTCATCCCAGTGCACCAGAAAGCAGCCAGTGTGATCAAGCAAGAAGCCAATGGCCCTCGGATGGAGCCCAGGGAGCCCATCGGGACACCTGAGCTGACTGAAGTAAGTCCCCCGCTGCTGGGCACATCAGAGCAGCCCCTTCCAGGCTCGATGGATGCTTGGAGTTGGATATAACCAGGGGCTTCTTTCATCTCCACTCTCTTGCTGGATTAGAATCATTCTGACCACCAGGTGAAAATCCCTCTCCTGGGGCTAAAGTGTTAATTCAGTTAATTTCCTTCCCAGCCAGACTCTGTCTGCTTCTGAGTTGCTGCACCACACGGTGCTTTCAGAGGAGTACAAAAAGGACGGCAGCTTGTGCAGAGAATGAAGGCGAATGGAGCCAGGCGATGCGGCAGCGGAAAGCTGAATGATGGCAGCGGAAGCCAAGGTGGGGAGCAGTGCGCAGCAGGGGTCGGGGAGGGCGGGGGGTGGGGAGGGGAGGGCTGAAGCAGAACACGTGCCTCTCTAACTGCAGAGTCTCTGAGGCTCTAGACCGTTCATCTGTATTTTCCGCACCAGAGCAATGTGCCCAATGGCCTGGGGCCCATTCCCCGCCCCCTAGGCAGAACGGGGACCCCACTCCCTGTAACAAAGCCTGTGGTCACAACCTACCCCAGGGCGAGGCATGCACAGACCCAGCAAGATCCGTTGGCCTGAGCAGGCTGAACTCTGTGTCAAATGGGGACGGTTGGCTACACCGTGAAAGCGACTTGCCCCAAAATCCCATCAAGAGGACTCTACTGTGCCAGGGCAGTTTCTTTCCTCCTTGGTTTTATCTTTCATTCCTTCCTGAGTCAGAAGTGGCTTGATTTTAAGTCTATTTATTAATTGAAATACTTACAAACCTCCTTCTGGCCACAAGACCCTCAAGGCAGTGTACAAAACAGACATTAAAAGGATTTGAAACAACTAAACCGAAATTAAGAACAGAAAAAACAAACCAGAGAGTAAAACCAGGAATAAGGTAAGTCACCGTAGACCACATCAGCCCCTTGGTCCATCTAGCCCAGTTGTGTCAACACTGACTGGCAACATGGACTCTCTGGGGTTTCAGGTAGGATTCTTTCCTAGTCCCACCAGGAGATGACGGGGATGATGGAGCCTGGAGGCATCTGCAAGCAAAGCTGGGGTGTTTGAATCCCTCAAGTCTAGCCTGTTTTGGTGGTGGGATGGACAACAGAGCCTCAGAGGAAGGCTGTAAGCGAGGGTGAGGTTCATGTGAGAGGTTCATGTTGTGCTACTGCGCATCAGGATCCATTTTACATTAAACTTTTCAATAAAGTAACTGTTTCAGTGCAGGAAATGGTATTCTTCATCAGTTAAAGAAGGTGGCTTCCTAAAGTTAAAGGTTTGGACACATCTGCAGTGAAACACAACCCTCCCCTCTCTCTCTCACACACACACGCCACACGGACTCATTAAAATGGCCGCCACACTGCCTGCCTTCTTTGTTTCGTTCTGCACCAAGTGGAGGTATCCAAGGTAGAAGAAGCGAGGCCAGAACAGAGCTCAGCATTTGCAGTACAGTGATCTAATCTCCACATATAAATGGCCTGTCAAGTGAAGGACGTGATCAGCTATTTAAATATTGACAAGACTTCTCCTCCTCAACTCCTGTTCACAGCTGGGCTAGTGCTGAGTTTAAGCCAACCGCTTTGTCATGCCATCGCACCGATTGCATATTATCCTTGCCTTCATAATTCCTTCGACATCTCCTCTGACTGGAACTGCAGCCTGGGTCATCCATCAAGCTGCCTTTGATATCTAACGGCTTTGCGATGACAGTTGCTGATGTCTTGCTGTCTTGGCTGCTGGAGTGCCAGAAAGAAGGAGGAGCAGCCATTGTCATCACGGGTCAGAAGCTGTGGGAAAGATCAGTGAACTTCCTCAGGCTCATCCAAGTGTGCGTTAAGGGACCAGAACAAGCAGAGCACAATCACCAGCAGAACTCAGGTGGTTGTGTTTCCCCCATGGACATAGTTCAGTATCTTGAAGAAAAAGTGAGCAGTCCTATCTCTGGGGTCATCTCAATGGCAGTGGAAAATGGCTGCTTTCCGTGGGTAGGGCCTTGTGCAGTTTTTCACACAACAGGCAAGAGGCAGCTACAACCACAGCCTTGGAGTAACTTGACCTGTATATCAGCCACCAGCTTTCCTATTACCTGGATGGAATTCTTGCCATATCAGGTTTGGTTTATTCGGCTATGAATCTCAAATGTGGTGATCAAGTTCACGAACAGTTCATAAAATTAACCACAGAGGCTTCTGATCACACTATTCTAATTGTTTATATTGTTTCCTGAGGTTATGACTTAATACGACAAGAGGTCCTTAGTCTCCAGCTGGAACAAAGTCTAAACCTATGTGACTGTATTTGCTCTTATTCAAGCACTTGTTCCTTCTTGACTCATCCTTCACTCGTCTTAAGAACATGAGAAGAGCCCTGATGCTGGATCAGGCCAAGGTCCATCTATTCCAGGATTCTGTTCACACAGTGGCCAACCACCTGCACACGGGAAACTCAGAAGAGGGCCATAAGTGTAACACCTCCCTGCTGCCCATATTCCCCAGCAACTGCTGTACATAGATAGGCCTATTGCTTCAGATACTGGGGGTAGCATAGAGCCTTCTGGGCTAGTAGCCATTAGTAGCAGGGCTGTGCACAGCTCCCCCGATTTGACTTGGCCGATTCAGAGCTTCCAAATCGGCCCCGATTCGATTCAGGGCACCTCAACACCACCCTGGCCCGCTCTTCTCCCACCCACCACTCGTCCCCTGCTCCGAATCTGAGCAGGCCAGGAAAGCCAGGCGCAAGGCTGACTGGGAACCCACAGGGCTCCCCACCTGCCCTCACCTTCTCCCCTCCCACCTGCCTGCTTTACCTGACCCACCATCCTCCGTGAGAGCTGTTCTTGGCTGCCATAGATCTACTGCAGTAAACTGCGGTGACCAAAATGGCCTTTTCTAGCTGCTGTGGCTTCACAACAGGAGATCTACAGAAGGCCAGAATGGCTCTCATGGAGGATGGGTGAATTGCAGGCACATGTGGAGGCTTCAGGTAAGTCCCGCAGGTGGATGGGTGGGAGGGGAGGGGTGAGTAAGTGAGCGGATTCAGCATTCAGGATCAAGGCAAAGCACACCCCTGATTGGTAGTGTTATCTTCCATGAATTTGTCCAATCTCCTTTATCCAAAGTGGTGGCCATCACTGCATCTTGTGGAAGTCAGTTCCATAGATTAACTCTGTACTTTAATTTTGTAAACCGCCCAGAGACGCCCAGAGGCGGTATATAAATGTAAATAATAATAATAATAATAATAATAATAATAACAACAATAACAACAACAACAACAACAATAATAATACTGTGTGAAGAAGCACTTCCTATCGTTTGTCCTCAATCTCCCACTAAAAAGCTTCATAGGATGACCCCATTGGGTTTTAGTATCATGGGAGAAGGAGAAAAATGCCTTCCTATCCACATTCTCCACACCAGGCATAATTTTATTAGCTGTGCCCAAGGGGCCTCTCAAAATTCTCCACCCCATTTGTAGGCAGATTAATTAGGGGGACAATTTCACTGAATTTCTCCAGGGGGAGGAAAAATTCTCCAACAATTTCTCAAAGGTCAGCATCACGATTGGCAAGGGTGGCAGAACACTTTCTTTCTTACTATTTCCTAGGGGTTGGGGGGATTGCACTGTGTTGACAGCCTGGCCCCCATTTTGCAGCCTCTGCAATGCCCCATATACCTGGAATCACTCCAGGGCACTGAGGGGAGGGAATGATGCAGCCGCCACTGGAAAAAAAAATAATGGTGAAGAAAATGTGGCGAAAATTCTGAAAAGTGTCCTTTGATTTCTAGGAGGTAAGAAAAGAAAAATCTCAGGAATTTCCTGAAAGTTCTCTTTCCCCATGAAAGGGGCTCCCATTTTTCTGCCTCATTCTCAGGGAAATTTTGAATTTGTGTTGATGTTGTTTTTGACCTTCACTAACCAGTGTGAGGTGGTTGAGGTGACTGTCTGTATTTTCATTTCTATTGCACATTTCACCATTGCTCTACAGTCTCCCAGGCTGCTTAAGAACATAAGAAGTGCCATGCTGGATCAGACCGAGGGTCCATCTAGTCCAGCCCCCTATTCTCATGGCTGCATTTCCTCATGGGAGGAATAAATTCATGATGTCTTCCCCTGGGCAGGAAGTGTGGGAAGCAAAGGAGGCTACAATGAAAGACCAGACACTCCCACACATGCCTCAGCCATCTCATAAGTAAGAGGAGCACAAGAACCCTGAACCCGAAACTTCTTCTCCTTTGAATTTCTTTTCGAAAGCAACTTCCTGACTGCTAGAGCAATACGACAATGGATCCAATATCCTTGGGAGGTGGTGAGCTCTCCCATACTAGAGGCCTTCAAGAGGCAGCTGGACAACCATTTGTCAGGGATGCTTGAAGGTGGATTCCTGCATTGAGCAGAGGGTTGGACTCGGTGGCGTTAGAGGCCTCTTCCAACTCTACTGTCCTGTGATTCTATGGCCCCTCCACAAGAATGCGCCTTTGCGCCTGGTTCCGCGATTATGCGCATTATCGCGGAGGCGCATTTACTCACAATCCCTCTGCACGGGAGGCGGCGAGAAGCGGCGAAGCGCATTAAAAGATGCCCAAAAAGCGCTTTCCAGGTAGTTAATGCGCATAATCGCTTGTTCACACAGCGAAAATGCGCTTTAACGGCCGGAGCAAAATAAAAGTCGCTATTTAACGCGCGTTCGAAAATGCGCATTATCGGGGAGATAACGCGCCTGTACGCCCGTTTTGCGCTCCGCTCGTGTGTAGGTAAAATTTATAATGAGCCTTCAAGGCTCATTAAACGCCCCGTGTGGAGGAGGCCTATGATTCTATGATTCTTTTCTATCAAATTGAATGAGAATGGATGAAATTTTCATGGGAGAAATTTTTGGCACAGCACTAAATTTTATACAGCTCTTTCATGTCTCCCCTTACTGGCTTTTTTTTTCTAGGCTAAACCTTTCCAAATCAGGAAGATGCTCCAGCCCCTTAATCTTTTTAGTTGCCCTTTTCTAGACTGTTGTCAACTCTACAATATCTTTTTTTTTCAGGTGTCATAACCAGAACTGCATGCAGTATTTCAAGTGCAGCCACTTCTATAAAATCTGTGTTTTCAACCCCATGTTGTCATTTTTTGGCAAAGGAGACAAATCCAGAACAGCAGTAATAAACAGAGGAAACCAGAGAGGCGATGCAAGGAACTCCAGAGCTGAGAAGAAACAGTTTTCTGTATATAAAAAAGGATCCTGTAGCAGAGCCTTTCCCAACCTGGCCTCTCATCCCTTCTCTTCTTCCCTTACTGCAACTTGAGTGAGGGCACATCTTGATGAGGGATTTGCCCCAGGGTGGATTCGCAGTGGTGGCAGAAGGTCATTTATATGACGCAGCCGCCATCACGGAGCCATCTTGAGGCATTCCCCCGAAGCTCCGGTTTAAAAATGTAGACTACTTACCTTGACTTTTTCCTGTCAGCAAAGCACATACATACTAAGAATGCACTAGTTTTATATGTTTTTAATCAGTTTTATGTTTTTATGCTGTTATGTATTTAATGTTGTTGCCTGCCTCGATCCAGAGGGAGAGGCAGGTAAGAAATAAATAAATATATTATTGTTATTATTATTATTATTATTATTATTGTGGGGATAACGCGAAGGAGCGCAAATGTTGGGGTTTGAGGGCCCGTGGCACAAATGTGCCTCCATCAAGATAGAGCCTGAGTTAGTAGAAGCTCTTCAGCCTGGTCATGATTTGCATTTTGTGCTCATTAAGCATAGCTTTGTGATTTGATCTCACTATTTGAGGGGAGGGTATAGGTTTCTTCTGCTGCTGCTTTTGTTTCTTCACTTTTGTTAAGCACTTGATAGTTCATGTGAAGATAATTTTCTCCTTTTTTGATTTAGTCTTTCTTTTATCTCCATAATTTATCTGCTGACATTGTTGTGATATTGTTCTATTTTGTTTTATTGTTATTTCTAACCTGAACATTGGAACACTCTTAACTTAATCTGAGGACATTTTGATCAGGTTGATGAGAATCAGCATTGGAATGTCCCTGGTGGGACCACAAGAGGTGATAAAAGGTAAGAAAGAATGGTTAAATAAATCCTTCTGACAAATGGAATCCTAAAGAGACATCAGAGACAACAAAATGGGAACAAATGAAATTCTTTGTAGCACAAGACCCAACCACAATCCTTACTTAAAGTCAAGGTTATTAACAAATGTCAGTTCTGCAACCTCTCTCTGAAATTATGCTTTGAAGTAGTTTGGTTCAACTACTGGAGCCGTGAAGTTCAAGATGGAGCGTCCAGGGACTTTGAAATGCTCTCTTCCAGTCCGAATGTCTCCACACTGGATATCGGATTGGGACACATTTAGTCTCTTTTCCAGGGGCTGGCCTTTTGCACCTGCATAACAGCCTAAAGGATGTTGCTGGCAGAGGAGTTAAGTGTATCTGAGGCCGAGCCATAAGAACTTGAGAGCATGGCGCATGTGATGTGGTCATGTGTTTCACAGAGGAGATGAAGCAGAAGGGTTGGCTTTGCAACAGGGCATGGCCCACTGATGGGTGGTTCCATTTCTGGCCATTGGGAGGGGACTAAAATAGGGCTGTCTTCCACCTGAAGGCTGCTGGAGAGAAGGTGTGGAGTAGACCATTGCCAGACACTGTGGTTGCCATTAGAAGCTACTCATTCGGGGACCTTATAAGTCTACAGTGTTTCTACATATCTACAGGGGGAGGGCTGTGGAATGCCCTCCCCTTGGAGGCCTGACTGGCTCTGGCACTGGCTTCATTTCAGCGCCAGGTTAAGACACGTCTTTTTAACAAAGCCTCCGATGGCTAAAACCACCTGCCTCCTACACACTGTCTTGTTTTAATTGGATTTTACTGTTTTAAATTTGTCATATTGGTTTTAACATATTAAGGGTTTAATTTGTTTTAGAACTGTATATTTATTGTTCAATTTTATATGTGTGATTTTATCTGTATGCCGCCCTAAGATCCTTGTGATACAGGGCGGGATATAAATGTTTAAATAAATAAATAAATAAATAAATAAATAAATAAAAAATATACTCATAGGGGTGTATCCCCAGAAGGACACAGCAAAACCTTATCAGGATTTGAATTTGTTCTTTTTAAAAAAGCTCTAGGTGTAGAGGAAATCTAATATCCTTTTTAAAAAAATGAGCTGTAAAATGTGGCTGCAGCAATGCGGTTTTCTATTAGATTCCCTAGGATTTGTCCATCAGGGAGGTTTCCAAAGAGGCTTTCAATCCCCTGGTTGAAAATAATGTTTTTCTTCCTTTATTTGATTAGAAATCCCACAAGACAGCCGCTATTTGCCCAGACACTGAAAGCGGTGTTAGTAAATATAGACAGAAGAACCATCCGGTCATCTGTTTTTGGGGCTTTAGGCCGTTGACTAAGATGACACAATGGAGCGATAGTGTTCTGCCAAGGAAAAACATAGACTACCATCACAAAAATAAACAAAGGAAGGAGAGCAGAGAAGGCTGGTGGGAACAGAATAGGAAGAGGAGTGGAATTATAAAGGAAAGAAGAGGTTGGAGGCGTTACAGGCGGCTGGATTGGTCAGCTTCACTTTCTCCTGCATTTGATTTTTTTTAAAAAAATCTCAAGTTCTTTCTCGCCTGAATGTGACAAATGTTGTGAATTTTGGTAAATTCTTAACAAAAATGAACCGAAACCACAGATGTATGGGAATTTCATCCCTGTTCATGAATCATGTGGACATGTGCCCCATGCGCAACCCCAGGCACATATAGGAGCAGGAATTCAATTCTTGGAAATTTTTCACAATTTCCCAGTCTTGTGTTCATGGTCAAAACTGCACAAATGCAAATGTACACTTCCAAAAATGAACATATGTGCACCTGTGCAAATCCTCCCAAAATGTGCATTTCACACATTCATTTATGGGGGGATGTGATTTTTTCGACCGGGAAATATATATATATATATATATATATATATATATATATATATACACACACACATATATAAAGCCTTTTTTTTAAAAAAACAATTTGGGGAAATTGCACTTTTTTAAAAAATGCACATTTTTTCAGGTTTCCAACAGACAACAGCCAATTTACCTGAAACAGACGTTCAGGGATATGTGTCAGTGGGCTTGATGAGCTTTGGCAACCCTTCAGGCACATCTCTAATCTGTGCTCCAGGGAGACAGCACACCTGGCGAGTCCATGGGTCTTTGCAACATACTTGGGTTTCAATCCCATGCAGCATGAGTGGGAAGGTGCTATTGAACTCATTATTGGTAGGTTCCCACAGGGATCTGGTGGGCCACTGTGTAGGGTGACCATATGATAGGAAAATCCTGGATTTGTCAGGACTTTTGGTAACAAATCCGGGAAGGGGGAGAATTATGAAATTTGACAAAAAATCTGGATTTTTTCCATCCTCCCCAGCCAAAGGGCAGCTCTACTTTTATTATCATTAACAACAACACTTACAGCTCTGCCATTTTAAAGATAAAGAGATGAAACATGGCACCATGATAGCTTTAAGGAAGGGCTTTATCCATACCAAATTTGAAGCATATTCATTCATCTGTTGATTTTTAGGATTTTTTTTAAAGTTTGAGGTTTTAAAATATATATGTTTTTAAAAAATGGCCATTAAAGAGATTAAAATTGGCACCCTGACAGTTCTCGGATAGAGCTTTAGCCTTGCCAAGTTTGAAGTAAATCTGTTCATTCACTGATTTGTAGGAATTTTTCAAAGTTTGTTGTTTTAAAATATGTATTTTTTAAAAAAACTGTCATTTTGTTCACTTGTGAGCTAGGCTCTGTCTGCACTGCTGGCATGCAATGCAGAATGTTTGAAGTGTGTGTCAGAAAAAAATAGATAGATTTGTGGCTTGGGCTGGCTGACATATCTCTTAGAGGCAGAGTTAGACTGAAGACACAACTCAACTGTAGCTGAACCCTGAGAGGCTGGCATGCCACACAGAGCCTTTCAAGAGCGTCTCAGAATCAAGTGTTGGTGCAGGTGTTGGCTGGTTGGAGGCTTTGGCTGGCATCAATTTTAGACAGAGTTACAACTCAGAGACAGCTGTAGCTTAGCCCTGAGAGGCTGGCATGTCACACAGAGCCTTTTAAGAGCATCTCAGAGCCCAGTGTTGGTGCAGACAAAGGTGGCTGGCAGTGGAGTTTTTTTAAAACAAGAGTCACCAGATGTGACCAAGCTATAAGCTGGCACCCTACCCCCAGCCACAGGGTACAAGTGTACAGCCTGGCTGGACCACTGAGAGACTTTGGCAGAGAGAGAGGGGGGATTGTCTGAGGCTGGAAGCTGGAGACATCGGCTGGCTGGCATAAGGCAGAGAGAGGTTGAAGGCAACCCAGATCCACCTGTAGCTTGGCCCTGAGAGGCTGGCTTGCCACCCAGAGTGTTTTAAGAGTGCATCAGAGTTGAGCATGTGTGCAGGAGGAGAGGAGGTGGAGGTGGCTGGCAGCGGAGTTTTTTAAAGTAAGAGTCACCAGACATGACCAAACAATAAGCAATACCCCTGGCCACAAGTGTGCAGCCCAGCTGGACCATCGGGAGACTTTGGCAGAGAGAGAGAAAGGGAGATTGTTTGAGGCTGGAGGCTCTGCTTTGGTTGCAATGACTTAGAGAGAGAGACAACATAGGCTGCACAGACAAGCCAGAGACACCTGTTGTAACTTAGCCCTATGGCTGGCAGGCAACATAGGGCATTAGAAAGAGGGTCTCAGAATCACAGGTTTGTGCAGGAAGTAGACAAGGATTCAAGACCTGTATGTGAGAAGTGGTGTCAATGCGCAAGCCTTGAGAAACTAATGTATATAAGTGAGAAGTGTGAATGGGCGAAGTACTGTCTGCCGCCCATAACACCCACCCTAATGTTAGAGTAGAGAAACTTGTGACAATCATACACAAGGTTAAAATTTTTTTGAAATTTAAAAATAAAAAAGCCAGCCAGCCAGCTGGCAGCAAGTCCTGTTAAAAGCAGCAGCAGCAGTTTGCAGAGGAGTGAGGCACAGTCAGAAAAGGTATTTGAGGGAAGGGGAGAATGTATCAACCAGAGTATAGCAAAAGCTACAAAAGCAGGAGTGAGTGAATTTCAGACACGTTGTTCTTTATTTCAGTGATTTTAACATTAAGATGTTATGTAGAACAGATTTGTTTTAATTGTGTGCTGTAAAATCAAACATGTGGCCAAGGCTATGTTCAGGTGGGCATGCCCCCTTGGTGCTGGACACACCCCCTGGGGCCAGACAGGTTGGTGGGGATGCCCCCTTGGGGGCCAACCGTGTTGTTCTCCTTTTTGGTTCCCAAAATATGGTCACCCTACGCACTGTGGAAGAAATGGTTTCTCTTGTTGTTATGAGAATAGAGGCTTGGCTGATTTCAGCCAATATGTCTGTGGCAGAGCCAAGGTTTAAACGGGGGGGGGGCTTTGCGGCTCCCACTCCTCGCCAGCATACGGTATCGTCAGCCCCAGCAGCAGATGGCGCAGCGGCAGACCTGCCTCCCCCTCTCTTTCATCGCCTCCATTCCTTTTGATTCAGCTGGAATCGGGGGGGGGGGGGGGAGGGAATTGGTAAAACTGCAGGCTCAGCTCTGCCCCCTGTTCCTTTCCTTTCCATTCCTGCCATGGGCGGAAGTTACTGGTGTTGTCCTACAAAGGGACCCTTCCCATGACACAAGAACCCTTAAGAATGACGCCATTTGTCAAGTCCCCGCTGCACTCTGCTGTGGCTTTATGACCCAGTGGGTGGAGAGCGTGAGCAGAGCTGTTAACAATTGGCGCCTCCTTTTCTGCATTTTGCTGATCCTCGGTGCTCTTCCGAGCACTGAGCAATTAAAGAGCTCCTTATTTATCTTGCCACTCGATTCTGCAGGTGTAGAAAGAGGTCTCTGCCAGAGGTCTCTGGCCCTTTCCACACCAGGCATTTTGCCTGGGATGGCCCTGGCTGGTCCCTGAGCACCGATGGTGGGTATTGGGTACTTCTGGGATCACCCTCCCTCCCTTTACACCTCTATGGTGTAGAAAGGGCCTCTTTCTCATCGAGGAGAGAGAGAGAGGGAGAGAGAGAGAGAGAGAGAGAGGCACATTGTCATGTCAGCCTTGACTCGGAGCAAAGAGCTGTGATTGTCATTCCACCACTCTTGGAGCCTCCTGCAGTACCCAGGGAGCATGAGGGGGTGGGGAATGCAGAACTGCCGGTGTCAAGAGAATCCAAATGATGTTATTTTGGCAGAGATGAGAAATGGCACTTCTGCTCTGCAGGACTATATTACGAGGCACGGCTCTGGCAAGATCAAAGACCTCCTGTGCTCTCCTGGCTCCAGCTGGACAGTTTCTAGAGGAGATGTCAGCTGCTGCTGCTGCTGGGGAAGGGAGGGGGGGGCGGGATTGTAGGACCCATGATGGAAATTGACCATTTGGATTTCTTCACTAGTTGGCTTGCAATATGCTAAATCACAAGTGATTTAGCATATCACTGCCAAGGCAGATGATTCCACTCATAAGAAGATAAGAAGAGCCCTGATGCTGGATCAGACCAAGGGCTCATCTAGTCCAGTACTCTGTTTACACAGCGGCCAACCACCTGTCACCTCATGAGGACGCTGAGCCCTGCTTGGCTGGCCCTGAGCCAGGGAGCCCGGCTGCCTGAGCGCTTGGCAAAGTGCCCTTTCCGAGGCCTCTGGAAAGGGCGCAATTCCCCCAGCCGTGCTAATGTTAACAGGGCCCATAAGGCCCCCATCAGCACAGAGTGAGGTGGAGAGAGAAACGCAATTCCCCCAAGACTGCAGCTGCCATTAACGCAGTGAGGGAACTGCATCCCTCCCGGGGCTGCTCCCCCTTTGTCCTCTCAATAGCCTTGAGGTACAAATCTGCTGGGCACGTCTGCCTTACCATGTGAGAGCTGGCCCAGGCGGATCTTCACCCCAACGCTATTCAAAAGCCTTTTAAAAAAAACAGAAAGAAGAAAGTGTACACTGGTTGCTGGGGGACATGGGTGGGAGGGTGCTGTTGCACCTTGTCCTGCTTGTAGGTCCCTGGTTGGCAGTTGGTGGTTGGACACTGTGTGAACAGAGCGCTGGACTAGATGGACCCTCTGCCTGATCCAGCCACAAGGCGCTTCTGATGTTCTCGTGATTCTCCTGCTCATCGCTCTTGCCATGGTACTGAGAGGGAGGAAGAAGGCACGATCGTTTGATGAGAGCCACTTGTGCTGGAGAAGAGCAAAGGAAAAGTGGCTTCGAAACAGAAAATCAATGGAGGTTTGTTCTAGACCTCATTTCTCCCCTAATAAATGAGAGAAGGATCGAAGCGAAGACACAATGGCCATTTCTGCAAATGCTGCGAAATGTCCGTGATGTGGAGCCAGAGAGATACTCCAGCCAGACTCACACAAAGATCAGAAGTATAATTAATACACGGAAGCCATTTGCATGGGATGCTGGGTTGCTTCCTAGAATAAATGGGCTTTTTTAAAAAGGGATTCGTGAAATGCATGGAGGATGTACCCAGTAGGGTCTACTAGCAGTAGCTGCTAAAATGAAGTCTCCATGTTTAGAGGCGGTAAATCTCTAACTGTGAGGTGAGTGGACTAAACAACACAGAAGAGATACCAGAAGTGTATATGTTTTACAACGGTTGAGCTCACGGGGAAGAGGAGGGGGAAGGAACGAAGCAGCATCCCCCTGTCTGTTTTGGCACGCATGTGTGCGAGGCACATTCCCATTTACTCCTGAGCAATTCACTTGAAATGGCAATTGGGTGAAATGGGAGGGGAGAGAGCTAGCCGAACAGGTTAACCAGGTCATTACCGGCAGGTAACCAAAGGCGGGAGATTCTGGTGGGCGGGGAGAATAAAGGGAGGGAACCTGTTTGGGCAGTTTTTCCGGGACAAAGCACATTACTTTCAGCAACATTTGCATGCGATTCTCCACATGTAAACAACTTTTAAATCACCTTTCATAGAGACCGTCCTGAAATAGCTCTCGTGTGTAGGTATTAGGCATAAACGTGATTGTCAAGAGATGCGCATAATAGGAGAATCGGGCATCAAAGTGAACTCTTGTAGAGAGGGCTTTTGATAGGAAGCCCTTTTTGCGCTCCCACCAGGATTAGGTGACCGTCTGGGTTCCATTTCCAGCTATCTCTCTCCAGGTCCCAGTCTGGATGGATGAGAATTTCATTTTGTTTACTTACAATATTTATATACCACTCCACATCTAAACAGATTTTGAAGCAGTGAATAATACAATGAATAAACACCATATTAAATATTTTTGAAAACATAATAGCAATAATAATTTTTAAAAAACTAAGGAGAGGTCGTGGACTCTCCCACTCTGGAGGCATTCAAGAGGCAGCTGGACATGCAAGACAGGTCAGCTGCAAAAGGAAGGGCTTAGGTAAGTAGGTGTATCGAAGCTCGCAACGTAGCAGGTGCTGGGCTGTATTGCAACAGGCACTAGAAAAAGAAGGGCGGGAGACTCATGTTTGCTGTGCGGCTCATGAGTTCCTCGCAGTGGCTCTTGAGCTCACCATGATGCCCTGTTCACAAACTTTGTTTGGCCGCTGCCAGAATGCAGAGCAATGTTCTTGCCTTAAAGTTTGTGGATGGAGAACCCTCCTTCCAAACTCCACTGAGGAAACTTCCAGTAAACAGAAGTGTTATGCCATGGGGTGACTTGGGAGGCCTGTCTTTGAAGCGAGGGCCATCTTATTTACATTTCAGGTCAACTTGTCTCGCCATGCAATTTCCTTTAGAGCGCAAGAGAAGAGCTTCTTTGAGGATGGTCAGCAAATGGAAGTGGAGTCCCTGCCATTCCCAATGACCCGTCCCACATTAACTGCTCAGGCAGGGGGCTAATCGGCTTTGCACGGGGCCTTTGGCTGGAAGGCTCCTGCAGGCCCCTCGCAGCTAGGCGTTAGGAACGTTAGCTGGAGCCTTGGAGTGTGTGGTTTCAGAATGAAGCTGCAAATGCTGCTGCTCCGTTCCAAGGCAGGGGGCTGCCTGCAGAGAGGGATTCAAATCTGCTGTCATCAGGTGGAGTTGCCTTAAGAGAGGACAAAGACTCCTGGAACATACACTGGCATTTGGCAGACATTTATAACTTGGTTTATGTATTGAATCTCATAGATTTTTATTGCTTCTGGGTTGTCCCTCCCCTCCCCCTCCCCCTCCCCCTCCCTTCCCTCCAACTCTTCCATTTCCTCCTCCTCCTCCTCCTCCTCCTCCACCTCCTCCTCCTCCTCCTCCTCCTTTTTCCTCTTATTCTCCCACTTCATCCTGACTTCCCCTATTCCTCCCTTTCTTTCCCTTTCTTCGTCAACCCTTGGAAAGGTGTGCATTACAGAAAGCAAAATAGAGAGATCTGGATGAGGATGAGGATTTGAATTTCGTTGGGCAGATTACAATGGGGCACATATGCCCCCCACCAATTCTCTGATGTCCCCCACCAATTCCATTGCGCAAGCCAACCCCCTTCACTTGTGCAATGTCAATTTACCACTTCTGGGTAACCTGAAAAGAGCAGAAATGCTCAATTCCGGAAGGTGGAAGCTCACACAAGGGAGCTCCGCTCACCTGCCTCCTTCCAGAAACGAGTGTTTCTCTGCTTCCCGTAGAAAGCACAAAATCTCCCTTGTATGCCCCGCTTGTGCAATGGAATCCATGGGATCCACTGCTTGAGGAGGGGAATTGGCGGGGGAGGAACCACAAACAATTCAACTGCTGCAGGCTCCTACTGCAGAAAGCCATTTTGGGCTTTAGAGATTACTGGCAGAACTTTGAACTGGGCCTGGAGGTAAAGGGTGGGGAGGGGGTCACTGCAGTTGTCATAGTAGCATCGGTATTAGATGCTCCCAGGAGCAGGCTGCTGCTACGTCTTCTACTGAGTGAAGCTTGTCTCCTCTCCTTCACTCTCAGGCATGGGTTGATTGAAGGGACCAAGTGGGAATGGATTTGCCAGTTTGACATCTAACAATGTCTGGGCAATTCAGCTATTCACTGCATCAGAGAGGCAAACTGAGTTGATCTTCCCTGGCTTACTGAGGCAGCATGAGGATACAGTCACATTGATTCGATTTTATTAGCAATTCATAGGGAGTTGAAAAACTGTTCATTAATGCCTAGTGATAATTTATATCCTCATTATTCTGCACAGTAATTTTAGTTTTCAGAATGAGGTGAGCAAATTAAATGAACACTCTATGTATTATGTTTCTTATATTTGTAAAATAAAATTTCTTCCTGGTTTTGTTATTGCTGTTCAAGTTTGAAAACTAAATTGGCAAATTCATGGTTCTTGAGTCCTCAAAATCATATTTTTGAAACTGAAACATGTCTGTCTTAAATGTATGTACATATTTGGAGGAGGAGGAGGAGGAGGAAGAGGAAGAGGAAGAAGGAGAAGAAGAAGAAGAAGAAGAAGAAGAAGAAGAAGAAGAAGAAGCAGCAGCAGCTCCATAAAATGATGAGGGGAGGGCAGCTTTTACTGCCTGTCCAAAGATGGATGCTAACATCGATACTTGGTAGACGTGTGCTGTGCTCTGAATTCAGAGCGGAGCTCCACTGAGCGGTTTCTGAACTCATAGAATCATAGAATAGTAGAGTTGGAAGGGGCCTATAAGGCCATCAAGTCCAACTCCCTGCTCAGTGCTCCAAAATTCGGGGTGGCTCCCTTGCTCCGCCCCATCAGATTAACCGTAGGAGAAAGCACTCTGTTTTCAGATAACTGCTCCATCATCGCCTATGGGAATTGTAAAATGCTTACAGCTCCCTCATTTCTAAAGACAAAGAGATGAAACTTGGCGCAATGATAGCTCTTAAGTTAGGCTGACCATATGAAAAGGAGGACAGGGCTCCTGTAACTTTAACAGTTGTAGAGAAAAGGGAATTTCAGCCAGTGTCATTTGTATGCAATTAGTTCCTGGTGAGATTCCCTCTTCATCACAACAGTTAAAGTTGCAGGGGCCCTGCCTTCTTTTGTATATGGTCACTCTAGTATAGTGTCTGCAACTTTAACTGTTGTGATGAAGAGGGAATCTCACCAGGAACTAATTGCATACAAATGACACTGGCTGAAATTCCCTTTTCTCTACAACTGTTAAAGTTACAGGAGCCCTGTCCTCCTTTCATATGGTCAGCCTACTTAAGTAGGGCTTATGCATGCCAAGTTTGAACCAGGTCTGTTCATGCCTTGATTTTTTATGATTTTTTTTATATTTTTCCCCTCAAACCATTTCCCGCCATACACACACAAAGACACACACCTGATTCTGCGTTAATAATAGTAGTAATACTAATAAATGCTATAATAATAATATAAACTTATACTGTTCATATGCACTTCATCTTCTCTCAAGAGAGCTGCAGGACTTTCAGAAACCTGCTACAACAATCGAAGCCCCCCATCCCCACGTGTGTCAACTTGGTACCACATACCGTATGTTTAATTCATGGGAGTTCTGTGTCTGGATTAGAATGTAATACAACCAATTTTATTCACTTCTTGAAAAGGATTTAGGAAAAATGCTCACATACTAGCACACACACTAGAACCAAAGAAAACCAGAGACACAGACAGAGAATGCAAAAAGTATGCAAGCAAACAAGCAGACATGCTCTCTCTCTCTCTGACTCCGTCTTCCTTCCTAATGCTGCGAAAGCTAGCAAAGAGCTAGCAAAAGACAAGTGGGTTCTATCATTTGCAATCCCTCCCCCTAAGCACTGGGATTGGAGGGGGGACAGGGAGGAGACTGTGGCTATTGGTTAGCCATGGATGTCAATCTCAAAACCTGAACATTTTCCTTCTGTAGAGAACTGTTTTGTTGATTCCCAGCATCTAAATACAAGCCTCAGAAAGACCCTAAAAACCAGTCAGATGTTTTCAGGGCAATTTGGAGGTCTGCTCCACCCTGAAGATCTTTGGTGGTTCACCCATGATCTGCTCCGGTGAGATCAGACCACCGACAGACCTCCGAATGGGTGGAGCGGAATGCCCACAATTGATATAGTGCTTTGTTTAAATTTTCAAATAAACTTACATACTTGCATCTCAGATCTTCAGACAACCTCCCTGCAATGTAGACTAATATTATTGTCATATTATCCAGGGGGAGGGGCACTGAGAATGAGCAAACAGTGTTGTTGTTTTTTAACTAAACTGTCCTAGATGTTGTAATCTTTCCTCATAGCAGAGCTGTTCCAGCCCCTTAATCATTTTAGTTGCCCTTTTCTGAACTTTTTCCAACTGTATAATAACCTTCTTCTAGCTGTGGTGACCAGAACTGTAACACAGTATTTCAAGTGTGGTCGCACCATAGATTTGCATAATAGCAGTAAATTATTGGAAGTTTTATTTTCAATTCCTTTCCCACTTATGCCTAAAAAATTTGTTTGTTTTTCACAGCAGCTGCACATTGGGTTGACATTGTCATTGATCTGTCCACCCAAATCACAAGATCTCTTCATGGTCAGTCACTGCAAGCTCAGATCCCATCAGGTTATTATACTTGAAGTTGGGGGGGGTTGTCCCAACGTGCATCACATTGCAGTTGATTGCATTGAACCGCATCTGCCATTTGGATGCCCATTTTCTCCCAGTTTGGAGAGATCTCTTTGGAGCTCCTCGCAATCCCTTTTTGTTTAAATAACCCTGGATAATTTGGTGTCATCAGCAAAGTTGCTCACTTCATTGCTCACTTCTAATCCTAGATCATTCATGAAAAGCATTAGCCCAAATACCAACCCCTGTGGGACCCCAAAGTTGACATCCCTCCATTGGGAGAACTCACCATTTATGCCTACTCTCTTCTCCCGTGACTGCTAAGTTTGCTGAGGAATCTTTGGTGAGGGACTTTGTTACAAGCCTTTTGCAAGTCCAAATAAACAATATTTATTTATTTAAAATATTTCTTAGCCACCTTTCAGGGCAGAAGTCCTCCCACGGCGGATTACAGCCATAAATAAAACAATATAAACATTAAAAGCCTGTAAGGATGGTGCATGGCGGATCGTCGGCGGGAGTTTGTTCCACAGGTCACTGCTGAGAAGGTCCTCTGTGGAGACCCAGCTAATATCTCTCACTGGTGGGCAGGTGAGAAGGGCTTCTCTTGTTGATCTTAAAGTTCAGGCAGGCTGATATAGGTGAAGGTGGTCCTTCAAGTTGCCTGGTCCCAAACCATTTAGGGCTTTAAAGGTCAAAACCAGCACTTTGACTTGGGCTCGGAAACACACAGGTAACCAGTGCTGCCGGCGCAGTATAGGTGTTATGTAGTTAGATCACCTCACCCCAACCAATACTCAGGCGGCCGCATTCTGCACCAGCTGAAGTTTCTGAACTATCTTCAAAGGCAGCCCCACAGACAGTGCATTGCAGTAGTCCAGCCTGGATGTGACCAGTGTATGGATAACTGAGGCAAAGTCCATCCTCTCCAGATAGAGCCACAGCTAGCGTACTAGCCTAAGCTGAATGAATGCACTCCTGGTCACCGCAGCCACCTGGGCTTCCCCAATTAGCTCAGAGTTCAGGAGGACTCCCAAATTTCATACTTGGTCTTTTAGGGGCAGTGCAACCCCATCTAAGACCAGTTGTAAATCTCCATCTAAAGTAGTTGGTTTCCCCATCCATAGTACCTCCATCTTGTCTGGATTAAGTTTCATTTTGTTCACCCTCATCCGTCCCAAAACACACTCCAGACACGGGTTCAAGAGTTCCACAGCCTCCCTGGGATATGCACCTGGAAACGAGAGGTTGAGCTGAGTATCATCTGATTACTGGTGACAGTTCAGCCCAAAGCTCCTGATGACTCCCCCCAGCGGTTTCATGTAGATGTTAAGAAGCATGGGGGACAAGATAGAACCTTGCGGCACCCTACAGGCTAACGGCCATGGGGTGGAATAGAAGTCCCCCAGCACCACCTTCTGAGACCGCTCCTCCAGAAAGAACCGGATCCACTTTAAAACCATGCCTCCCAAGCCCAAGCCAGATAAACAATCCAGAAGGTTACCATGGTCAATGGTATCAAAAGCTACTGGAAGGGTTGCACTCCCCCCATCCATTCCCTGGCGTCATCAACCAGGGTGACCAAGGCTGTTTCCGTCCAGGCCTGAAACCTGACTGGAATGGATCTAGGTAATCAGCCTTATCCAAAACAACTTGGAGTTGTGAGGCCACCACATGCTCCAGCACCTTGCCCAAGAATGGTAAATTTGAAACAGGGTGATAGTTATCTAAATGGTAGAATTGGAACTTGGTTTTTTCCCCAATAAGGGCCTCACCACAACTTCTTTTAAGGCTGTGGGGACCTCACCAGACCTCAAGGAGGCATTTACCACCCCAGAAGT
This sequence comes from Anniella stebbinsi, assembly GCA_029215795.1. Classification (NCBI taxonomy): domain Eukaryota; kingdom Metazoa; phylum Chordata; class Lepidosauria; order Squamata; family Anniellidae; genus Anniella; species Anniella stebbinsi. The sequence goes on from JARDYH010000001.1 coordinate 372,862,473, forward strand.
CCAGATATCCAGCCTAACTCTGGCAGATTTCAAAAGCCAGGATGGGCAAGAGTCTAAGAGGCAAGTAGTAGGCCTCAGTTCTCCAAGCAGTTTGTCCACATCCTCAGGTTGCACAAGCTGAAAGGTATCCATAACATGACTAGATGTTGCACTAGTCCCATCCATATCAGACTCTGGGAAAACAAAGGCATCCAAGTCGGTATGAATACGAGTAATTTTATCTGAAAAGTGTCTGGCAAATTGTTCACAGTGGGCCTTTGAGGGTTCAGGTTGTTGTGTTGAAAGGCCTACACCTAAGGGACCTTGGCACTGAGCAGATGCAATGGGAGCAGAGAAGTAGAATTTCTTCGCCGCCATCACCACCACAGAGGAAGATCACAAATGGATTCTTACCTGTGTTCGATCATATTCATTCTGAGTCTTCCACCATTTGCGCTCTAATTGTTTTTTTTTTTTTTTTTTAATTATTTTTTTTAGTATAATTTTTATTCATTTTTCAACAAAACAAACAAACCTACACATAATACATAATATAAAACAAACTAACTCCCTCGACTACCCCCGTGCACCCCCCCCGAGACCTACTCCCATTCATTCATCTTCCTTCCAGAATTTTAATGACTCTTTTGAAGGCGACTGTCCCTTTCCCGATCTTAAAACATATTCCAAAAAGGGATTCCATATATCTCCAAAATCACTCTTACTGGACATTCCCCTCATTATTTTCATTTTACATGTCAACATATCATTCAATGCTATATCCCAAATTTCTTTATACCAATCTTCTATTTTATAACTTCGTTGCCCTTTCCAATTTTTAGCAATCATTATTCTAACGGGTGCCAGGAGGTTGTTTACCAATTCTCTATTAATTATATGCTTATTCCTGCTATCCCATATTGCTAGTAGAGCTAGCTTCGGGTTTAATTCCAATTTACTTCCAATTATATCACTTATTTCTTTAAATACCTTTTCCCAGAATTTTTGTATTTGTTCACAGCTCCACCACATGTGAAAATAGGTCCCAACCTCCTGACATCCCCTCCAACAATTCTTAGACACTTTTTTATCGATCTGATGAAATCTTACAGGTGTTAGATACCATCTCCAAACTATCTTATAATAGTTCTCCTTAATTCTAATCGACAATAATTTCAACATTCTTACATTCCACATCCTTCCCCAATTATCTTCATTAATTTTTTCCCTAATATCTTCTTCCCATACCTCTTTTATAATCTTAAGTGAGTCCTGACTTTCCCCCTCTATTAAAATTTTATATATCTCGCTAGTGAGTCCTTTTTTAGCTCTGGCTTCCTCTTTTTTTTCTATTTGTTCAATTAAATCTTCAAATCTGGTATTATTTCTACATTTCTTATTTTTTTTCCTCCATTCCTCTGTCCATTTTACCAGTTGCAGAGACTTAAACCACGCTATCTTCTGTCCTTTAAACAAATCTTTAATAGACTCACTATCTTTCATCTTTCCCATCCAATTCCTTAGCTTAAAAATATCTTGTTCTTTCAGTCTCACTTCCATCTCTGATTTTAATGCTCTTGGGAAGTTTCCCACTACTACAACTGGGGCTAGCGGAGAATCTCCTGGTATCAACTTCCCCCTATACTTCTCCCATATCGACATTATATTTTCCAATAATGGGTTGTCCAGTACCTTCCATTCTTTCTTCTGCATTTTGGTAAAAAATATATTTCGCAGTTTACATTCTATCTCTACTGTTTGCGATTCCAACCATTCCAAATCTTGCTCCCCTAAAATAGCATGAATAACATATCTTAACTGATTAGCAATATAATAATTCTTAATGTTAGGAAGTCCTAAACCTCCTTTCTTTTGAGTCTTATACCATAACCCCTTATTTATCCTAGCTCTTTTATCCCCGTTACAATATGCATTAATCATATTTTGCCAATTTTTAAGCTCAGCTGCTGAAATTCTAATAGGTAGCATTCTAAACAAAAAATTAACCTTAGGTAATATCTTCATTTTAATAACCGCTATTCTACCAAACCAAGAATGTTTTAATTTTCTATAAATCTGTAATTTCTCCCCTACCTCTTTTCTTAAGCTTACAAAATTAAGTTCCTCTATTCTTTCTAATTCTTTATCTATATTAACTCCTAAATATCTTATTATATTTTTATGTCTTAATCCTAACTTAACTTTACATTTCTCCATCTCTTCCTTGTTATAGTTATACAACATCATTTCTGACTTCCCCCAATTAACTTGTAATCCTGTAATTTCCCCAAATTCTCTCAAATGTTTCTGAATCATCTCCCCACTTTCTAGGGGGTCTTCTATTGTCAATAACGTATCATCCGCAAACATATTTACTTTAATCTTGTTTTTTCTTCCTATCCCCTTTAATCTTTCATCTTCCCTAATTACATTTGCTAAAATTTCTATAACTATTGCAAATAAAATCGGTGAAAGTGGACATCCTTGCCTAGTTCCTCGGGCTAGTATTATTTGTTGCGTTAACCCATCATTAACCATTATTTCCGCTTTATTATTTTTATACATCTGATTTATCACTCCCATAAATTTATGTCCAAACCCAAATGTTTTTAATATTATTTTTAACGCTGGCCATTCCACGCAATCAAAGGCTTTGAAAATATCCAGAGCTAATAATCCTGCTTTTAGTTTTCTTTTTTTTATAATATTTATTATATTTATAACTCTCCCAATTAAATTCGGCATTTTCCTACCTAAAATAAATCCGCATTGATCATTTTTAATATATTTAAATATAAATGTACCCATTCTTTTAGCCATAATTGCTGAAAATATTTTTGCATCCTGATTTATTAAAGATATTGGTCTATATGACGCTGGATCTGTCAAGTCCTTGCCTGGCTTCTGTATTAATACAACCAGGGACTGGTCCCACGATGGCGGGGTCATTCCTCCTTCTATTATATTATTGAATAATTTTTTTAATCTAGGTATTAAAATATCTTTAAATATTTTATAAAATTCCGGCCCCAGACCATCAATCCCCGGAGACTTACCTCCTTTTAGTTTTCCAATAATTCCCTCAATTTCTTTATCAGTAACCAAGGCTTCCATACACTCCCTATCTTGATCCTCCAGTCTTATTTTCCAATTCCTTTCTACATATTCCCGAATCTTTTCTTGTGAAAGCGCCTCTGAAGTATATAAATCTTTATAAAAATCCTGAAAAATCCTTAATTTATCTTTCATTACATTACATCTATTCCCTAACTTATCTCTTATTGTCCCTATCATATTCTTAGCCTTCTCTGACTGCGTGGATCTAGCCAGCAATCTGGAATTTCTATTACTAAATTCAAAAAAATCTCTCTTTAAATATAATAAATTCTTTTGGACCTGTTCTATTTCTTCTTTCTCCAATTCCTTTTTTTTAGCCTGAATTAGGGCATATAATCGCTTATCTTTTGACTGTCTCAGTCTCTCCTCTAAACTCCTTATCTCTTCTTCAACCTTTTTATTAAGTACTTCCTGTTGCTTTTTAAGTGTGGACATTTCCCTAATACAGATCCCTCTTATTACTGCTTTCATCGTATCCCATAATAATCCTTGCGAATTAGCTCCTTTTTCATTTATCTGCCATATTTCCTGCAGTTCCTTTTTTAATTTATCCACTATGTTTTTATTTTTAAAAATTCTTCCGTCCATTCTCCATCTCTTTGCTTGTTTATAATCCTTCTTTAACTTGATGTCCATCATCATTAGAGCATGGTCTGTGATCTTAATTACTCCAATATCACAATCTGTTAATTTAGGTACCATATTCTTTGATATAAAAATATAATCAATCCTTGAGTAGCTCTTAAATCTAGGTGAATAAAATGTATATTTTCTTTCTTGCCCTTTTACAACTCTCCATACATCCATTAATTCTTTCCTCTCCATTAATTTAGCTAATTCTGTCTTACCCTCTCCTCTACTATCTCTTGTTATATTATCTCTATCTTTCCCTTTATCTAGTATCATATTAAAATCTCCAGCCATCACAATATTCTTTTTCCCTAAATCTCCCACCATATTAAATACTTCTTTAATAAAATCAATTTGTTTCCCATTTGGAGCATAGACGTTTATCAGCACAAATTCTTCCTCTTCCAACGTACAGTAAATTATAAGGATCCTTCCATTCTTATCTTTCTTTATATTTTGAATATTAACACCACATTTCTTCGATATTATTATTGCCACACCTCTCGCTTTAGAAGTACCAAATGACTTTTCATACACTCCTACTTCCCTCATTCGTAACTCATTAGCCCCATCCTTTATCTGATGAGTTTCCTGCAAAAAAATTATATCTATTTTTTCTCTTTTCAATAATGTTTCAATTCTTCGTCTTTTAACCACCGTTCCTAGCCCCTTAACATTTAGAGTTGCACATCTCAATCTATTCTCCATTTCTTACTTTCAACCACGTCATTAAATTGGTCTCGGTCAGTGAAACACATACCCCCCCACCCTTTCCCCCCCCCACACACACACCCATTTTTACCCCCCTCCTCACCAGTCATCTGGGCTCTGGTCCCAATTATTTTAGAACTCTTCAGGGGGGGGGAACACGGCCCAACCCACAGAGCAAAGTCCGATCCTCCCCTCCTTTTTTACTCTTTCCCCTCTAATCCCTTTTCATTGACTGGAACCTCCGACCGCTCCTTCTAGTTGATCTGTGGAACCTCCAACCGCTCCTTCCACTTGGACTATTTCTCCCAGATCCTTGGCATCGATTATGCCCAACTTCTCCAACAACTCGATTCCCTGCTCGCACGATGTTATTCTTTCTTGCTTCCCTTGCCAGAAGAATCTCAAAAATACTGGGTATCCCCAGTTGTAGGTTATCGATTTCTTCCTCAATGCTGCTGTACAAATTTTGACACTCTTCCTCCACTGGACGGTATGCGCCGATAAATCCTGATAGATTTCTATTGCTGTTGCTTGAATCTTTGGTTGAGCTTGTCGTCTGATTGCCTGCATAAATTTTTCTTTTTTATAATAATTTGCAAATTTAACAATTATGTCCCTTGGAAGCACTCCTTTACGCTTAGAACCAACTCTATGCACCCGTTCGAGATCAGCTTCCTGCCAGGCCTCATCTGGAAGTTGTACTTTTATCCATGTCAAAATAGTATCTCTTAAATCTTTTAAAGTCTCTCCTTCTTGTTCTGGATATTTTCTAATGCGAATATTAGCCCGTCTATCGCGATCCTCCATAGCGATAAGGCGTAGTTCATGTTGAGATAGCTGGTCATCCTGTTTCTTACAAACTCCCGCCAGAACTTTAGTATCTGCCTGAAGCACTCCAACATCCATCACCACTTGCTTTAAACCCGTCATGAGTTCAGTCTGCGTATCTGAAATGCGCTTCGCTAAACGTTGTTCCAATCCAATAAGCATGTTTTTTATGTCATCCTTCAATTCATCCATTGGGTCTGGCTGCCCTCCTCTGGGTATCTTCGGTATTGCAGCTGGCTCTGAAGATTGCGAAACAGAGCCCTTAACGGGAGATTTTTTCTTATCCGGCATTTCTTGAAGATCCACCCGGGTCAGTCTGTGCCACAATCGATCTGATCCTCTCTCTCTTACGGGTCTTACCCAGGCGGGGGTGGGAATAGAGGGCTTCTGCCGTCTCTGCTTCTTCATAAAATTCCCTCCCTCTTTCACCTGGAGGCCCCTCACTTATGTCTCTGCGTTGCAGCCAATACTTCAAGTTCACTGGGAGTTAACTTAATTTCTTCTCAAACTCCCTCCAAATGTGCCATTAAACAGGCTATCTGCCAATTATAGTCCATAAATCAGTCCAATAATGGCGTCTCGCTCCTTAGTCTCCCTTTTGCATCCAGCCGGAACAGCCAGCAATCAACAATTTCTTGCTGCTCTCAAATCCCCCTTCTAAGATTGTTCACTTCCAGTCTATATATAATGCCTTTTAATACTTTAAGTCAAGCAAGCTGTGTTATTATAAGTCCATAAATTACCTCATTCATGGCGTCTCTCCTCCTTTGTCCAAAGGAATTCACTTTCACTTTTAGGCAGCGTTCAGCAATCCAGCTCCAGCCAGCTCTCGCTCGTTTCCAACTCACCCTGAGCAATCATTCACTTCCAGACAATATTTCATGCCTTTTATTAATCTTTACGATAAGGAATTAGTGCTTATTTCATAGCTTTTATAGGGAGCTCAGAAGATCTGCGACTTTACTCTGACTCGATCATAGCCACGCCCCGCGCTCTAATTGTTGACACAGTCGTTTAATTGCCCTCAGCTCCTCAGAATACCAAGGAAGTGACACAGTTCTACAACTAGGTCAAGAACATTTGGGAGTGATCATATTGATAGCCCAGATTTCAGGTGGTGACCAGGACCTTGGCAGAACCACTGGCTAAGCCTGCAGGAAAATCCCGAGAGACCTCAGAAAGCCATCCCCGTTCATCACCCTTCAGGGGTGGACCATCAAATTTGGTCCCCCACCCCTGCAGAAGTTACAGGTGACCTGAAGGTCAAACTGGTCAGATGATGAACTGTCCATGCCAAAAGAGTCACCACTGGCTCCCCCAACTGCAGATCATTTCCTCCCAATCCAGCACAGAAGAACAGATCCAAAGTATGCCCTGCCACATGTATTGGGAGAGATATCATCTGAGACAGGCCCATGGTTGACACGGCGCCCATGAAATCCTGATCCACTCCTGTCAAGGCAGCCTCAACATGAATATTGAAGTCCCCCAGGGCCATAAGCCTTGGGGTCCTCAACATCATGCTCAAGACCACCTCAGTCAGCTCAGGCAGGGAGGCTGATGGGCAGCAGATCACCCCTATCTACATGTTCATTTTCATTTTCAAAGAATTCTAGAAGGTCAGTGAGACAGGACTTGCTTTTGTGGAAGCCACATTGGTTCTTTTTACCTGGACTTGTCCTTCCATATGGGTACGAATTTTTATCTTTAGTAATGCTTTCAACCAATTTACCCAGAACAGACATTAAGCTAATTGGATTGTAATTTCCTGATGCCTTTTTAAGAATTGGTGTTACATTTGGCTGTTCTCCAATCCTCTGGTACAAAGGCTGATTTTAGGGATGTTACATATTTTTGTTAGAACATCAGCAATTTTGTATTTGAGTTCATTAAGAACTCTAGAATGGATAACATCTGGGAGCCTGGTGATTTATTAACTTGCAGTTTGTCAGTAAAGTTGAGAACTGCCTCAGTTCCTCAGACTCCCTTCCTGAAAAACATCAGTTCAGGCACAGGTACCTGTCCCATATCTTCTGCAGTGAAAACAGAGGAAATGTTTCTATTATTATTATTATTATTAATAATAATAATAATAGCGGTTTTTCTAGTCGGACATAGGTCCCCTCTACAAGGATTCGCTTTTGCGCCTGGTTAGGCGATTATGTGCATAATCGCTGAAGCGCATTTATGCCTAATACCTCTGCACAAGAGGCAGCGAGAGGCGGCAAAGCGCATTAATGGATGACCAAAATGTGCTTTACAAGTAGTTAATGCGCATAAGCGCTTGTTCACATAGTCAAAATGCGCTTTAATGGCCAGAGCAAAATAAAACTCGCTGTTTAATGCGCATTAGATAATGCGCATAATCGGAGGGATAGCGCGCCTCTACGCCCGATTTGCGCTCCGTTCTTGTAGAGGTAAATTTTTTAATGCGCCTTGAAAGAGCTTTAAATGCCTCTTTTTTTAAAAAAAAAAATTTAAAAAAATTAATTTCAACATATAACATAACAATACACAATACAAAAGCCTCAACAGCCCCCTGTGCTCCCTACCCCCCGAGACCTTCTAACCCTTTTGCTTATAAATTTTTCCAAAACTGCATTGATTCTTTAGACGGTGTATAACCTCTCCCCTTTTCTAAAACATATTCTAGAAACCTAGCCCAAATCCTTCCAAAATCATTCTTTTTAGTTAATCCCATCTTTACTTTCATTGCACAAGTTAATCTGTCATTAATAGTAATATCCCACACTCCTTTATACCACTCTTCCATACAATAATCCCCTTGTGTTTTCCAATTTTTGGCTATCATAAGTCTTGCCGGAGTCAGGAGATTATTTATTAATTCTTTAATATTATTATTACCATATTCTTTATCAAATAAACCTAATAAAGCTATCTTCGGACTTGCCTCTACCTTTTTATCTACTATCTCATTTATCTCCTTAAAAACTCTCTCCCAATTTTTTTTAACATGTTCACAAGTCCACCACATATGGTAATATGTCCCCAATTCCTGACATCCCCTCCAACAATAACCTGAAGCCTTCTTATCTATCTGATGTAATCTTACCGGAGTGAGATACCATCTCCAAATACTTTTTTACTGATTTTCTTTTATCCTTATAGAAAATAACTTTATATTTCTTGATTCCCAGATCTTTCTCCAGCTGTCCCCAGTGATCTGAATTTTCATATCCTCTTCCCAGATTGTTTTCAAGCTTTCATACCCCTTATCCTCCTCCACTAATATCTTATAAATCTCGCTCATTAAACCTTTTTTACTTCTACTATCCATTTTATTTCCTCCCACCTTCTGTCTAACCTCAATTAACTGTTCACAGCTTGTTTCCTTTCTACACTCCTTATTTTGCTTCTTCCATTTGACTGTCCACTGTTCCAATTGCATACTCTTAAACCATAAATTTTCCTGGCCCGTTAATATTTCTTCTATTTGTTTTTTATTGGTCATTTTCATTACCCAATCTTTCAATTTAATTATTTCCCCCCCCCTTAATAGCCCCTCCAATTCTCCTCTCAAATTACCTGGGAAGTTATCCATTAAAACCACTGGGGACAGAGGGGAAATTCCTGGCATTAATTTCTTCTTATATTTTTCCCAAATTTCTCTAATATTTCTTAAGATGGGATTAACTATTTGTTTCAGTTGAATCTTTTTTATATTACTAAAGAAAACATTCTGTAACTTAAACTCTAGTTTCTTTGTCTGCGGTTCTAACCATTCTAAATCCTCATCCCCAACTATGCTACTTATAACATACCTTAATTGGTTAGCAATATAATACATCTTTATATTCAGTAAACCTAAGCCTCCTTCCCTTTGATTCTTATACCAATTTATTTTATTTATTCTTGGCTTCTTATCCCCATTACAATAATTATTTATCATACACTGCCAGCTTTTAATTTCTACTTCCGTTATCTTAATTGGTAACATCCTAAACAAAAAATTAATCATTGGTAGTATCTTCATTTTAATTACCGCTATTCTACCAAACCACGACAGCTTAACCTTCCTATAAGCCTCTAACTTCTGTAATATTTTAATTTTCAATCTACTAAAATTTATTTCTTCTAACTTTTCTAACTCTTTAGAAATAAAAACTCCTAAGTAACCCAATATATTTTTAACCTTCAAACCTAACCTTAAACTTAACTCATCCTCTTCTACCTTATCATAGTTAAAAAGCATCATATTAGATTTCCCCCAATTTATCTGCAACCCCATAACCTCTCCAAATTCCCTCAAATGTTTTTGGAGTCCTTCTATATTCCCTCCCGGATTTTCTAGTGTCAATAAAGTGTCATCCGCGAACATATTAATTTTTATTTTATCTTGTTCTCCTATCCCTTTTAATTTCTCATCTTCCCTAATACTATTTGCTAACATTTCAATCACAATTGCAAATAATATCGGGGAGAGAGGACACCCTTGTCTAGTACCCCGCGCTAAGGTAATCTGTTGTGTTAGGCCATCATTTACCATCACCTCTGCCTTATTATTTGCATACAACTGATTAATCACCCCCAGAAATCTTTCTCCAAAGCCGAATATTTTTACAATAGTTTTTAACGCCGGCCATTCCACGCAATCAAAAGCTTTAAAAATATCCAATGCTATCAATCCTGCTTTTAAATTTCTTCTTTTAATACTATTTATTATGTTTAAAACTCTCCCTATTAAATTTGGCATTTGCCTCCCTGGAATAAATCCACATTGATCCTTTTTAATATAATCCTTTATAAAGGTATTTAATCTTTTTGCCATAATCCCTGTGAAAATCTTAGCATCCTGATTAATTAACGATATAGGTCTATACGAAGCTGGATCCATCAAGTCCTTATCCACTTTCGGAATTAAAATTATCAACGAATGTTCCCACGACGGCGGGGTCTTCTCACCCTTTATAATATTATTAAATAATTTCTCCATTTTTGATACTAAAAATTCCTTAAATATCTTATAATACTCCGGCCCCAGTCCATCCACTCCTGGAGATTTCCCTCCTTTCAATTTATCAATACTCTCCTCTATTTCTTTTTCCGTCACCAAAGCTTCCATATAATCCCTATCCTTATCTTTTAATTTTACCTTCCAATTTTTCTCTACATATTCTTGTATTCTCATTTGTGGAATCGCATCTGAAGTATATAATTCCCGATAGAATCCCTCAAAAAATTTTAATTTATCCCTCATTAAATTACATTTTCCCCATTTTGTCTTTAATTGCCCCTATGATATTTTTCTCCTTCTTTGATTGCGTTGATCTTGCCAGCATTCTAGAATTTCTGTTACTATACTCAAAAAAAATCCTTTTCATATATATTAATTCTTTTTGAACTCTTTCTATGTCCTCTCCCTCTAATTCCTTTTTTTGTTTTGCTTGGAGTTGGGCATATATACGCATATCCTTCTTACTCCTAAATTGTTGCTCTAATTCCTTAATATCTTCTTCAATCTTTTTACTATGTGCCTCTTGTTGTCTTCTTAATTTACACGTTTCTCTAATACAAATACCCCTCACTACTGCTTTCATCGTGTCCCAAACCATCCCCTGCGAGATTATCCCTGATTCATTTATTTCCCAAATACTATTAATCTCCTTTTTCATTTTCTCAACAATATTTTTATAATTTAAAATCTTAGTATCTAATCTCCATCTTTTTGCCTCTCTATAATCTTTCTTTACTTTGATATCCATAGTCATTACTGCGTGATCTGAAACTTTAATTACATCAATTTCACAATCCATAACCTTCGAAAGCATATTCTTTGTCACAAATATATAATCAATCCTAGAGAAACTCTTATATTTTGGTGAATAAAAGGTGTATTTTGTTTCGTCCCCCTTTATTTCTCTCAAACATCCTTTAATTCTTTATGCTCCATTACTCTTGCTAAACCCGTTTTCCCTATACCTTTTGAATTATCTTTATCTTTACTTCTATCCATCACCATATTAAAATCCCCCGCCATTACCATACTTACATTCCCTAGATTCCCAATAATTCTAAACACTTTATCATAAAATTCCACTTGCTTTACATTTGGCGCATATACATTAATCAAAATAAATTTTTCTTCCCCCAGGAGACCCTGTAATATAATAAATCTTCCCTCTACATCCTTTACCACCTTAACAACATTAAATGCACATTTTTTAGAAATTATTATCACAACCCCTCTTGCTTTTGAAGTTCCATATGCTTTCTCATATATGCCCATATCCCCCAATTTTAATTGATTTCTTCCATCTTCTTTCTGATGCATTTCTTGTAAAAATATTATATCAGCTTTCTTTTTTCTCAAAAGCCCTTCAATTCTCTTCCTTTTAACAACACTACCCAGCCCATTTACATTTAAAGTTACTAATCTTAATTTGCTTCCCATATCTCCAATTTTGGTTTCCCCTTCAGGTCTCGTTCTGTGACATATTTAACCCCCCTCACCCTCCCCCCCTCCCCCACATATACCCCCCACTTCCCCCCTTCCCATCCCAGGTCGCCCTGGGCCAAGGTTCTTCTTCTTCCCCTCTTCTTAGAACCCATCGGGGGGGGGAACGGCAAACACCCAACATGGAACCCAAACAGAACCCCCTCTCCTTTTCTTCCGTTGTTATCCTTCTTTAAAATTTGTCTCAGTCATACAACACTTCCTCCAGCTGCCCCTCTTTCTTCTTTCTCTGCATCTTCCTCCATCAGCCCCAGGGACTTCAGCAATTCCAACCCTTGCTCACAAGAAATTATTCTCTGTTGTTTCCCTTTGTAGATGAATCTCAGGAAGACCGGGTACCCCCAACTGTAAACAATTGAGTTCTTGCGTAGAATGGTTGTACAAAGCTTCATGCTCTTCCTCCACTGGATGGTCTGGAAACAAAGATCTTGAAATATCTGAATTGGTGAAGATTGAAACATCACTTGCCCAGCATTTCTAATAATCTGCATTAATTTCTCTTTTTTGTAAAAGCTGGCAAATCTCACAATTACATCTCTTGGGAGTGTCCCACTTCTTTTGGGGCCCACTCTGTGGACCCTTTCCAGATCCTCTTCAACCCACAATCCCTGAGGGTCTAATCCTTTTATCCATTGCATAACATTTGCTCTCAAACTCTTTGGATTTTCTGCTTGCTGTTCCGCGTATTTTCTAATGCGAATATTCATCCTCCTATCTTTATCCTCCATGGAGATTAGCCGTAGATCCAAATCTATTACTCGTTCTTCATTGTACTCCAATTTATCTCTGTTTTGCACAACCTGCTGCTCCAACGATTCATATCTATCACTTATCTTTTGGAGACTTGTTTGCAATTCAACTTGTGAGGACTGAATCTTTTTGACCTCCACCAACATTTCCTGCTTATGGCGCTCCATCAGACCTAAAAGATTAGCTTGAAGCATCTCCAGAGATAGTGCTTCTGTTTGTTGTTTTGTTGCCTTGGGAACTGCTCCTGGCTTTGAGCCATCTTTGATATTGCCAGCGGCCGAAGCCTGCTGCGCAGTCTTGCCGTCCAACATATCTGCGGCCGAATTCTCTGAATTCTTGCGAGACAGACGAGTCCAACTGCTGTCCGAGGGGTGCTTCCTTTCTCTCACCCACTTTTTACCATTCAACCTTTTCTTTTTCCTGCCTCTGTCTGACATTAGACATTCAGCCTACAGTACAGCTTGACGGCTATTTATTAGCTTTATCCAGGCGTTTGCTAAAAGCTAATTCAAATATAATGTCTCCAAGGCAAGGTAAGAAGTAATTCTTTTAAATTTATTGCAGTTTATATCAGCAAAGCACAGTTCTAGTCCCGTCCGACTCCCCCGAGTTTTCAGCGCCAAACCGATGATTCATCACCTCCCTTCCATTATCTTAGCTTCTGTAATTATTCCCCTTGCCAACATTTATCTTGACTTACGATTTGAAGATCTATTAATTAGGATAACACGCTTTTACTTATCAGTCATCCAGGAGAGAGTGAAAGCCCTTCCGCTCACTCCATGACCGATGCTCCGCCCCCAAATGCCTCTTGTAGAGGCAGCCATAATGGACTTTGCAAAGTCATGCTGTCTTTTATTGGTTCAGGAATTTCCTGACAATTGAGCATGTTTTAAGTATGACTGCTTTCTGGATGATGGTGTGGATGAATTCTGTTAGGCCCAGTTTCTGGAGGTTTTCTGTATTATTATTTTTTGATGTGATGCCAGTGACTGATGTGACTAATGGGATAATTGTGACCTTTTCCTGTTGCCATAGTTCTTTGACTTCCATGGCCAGTGGTGTATATTTGTCTCTTTTTCTTCTTCCTTTCCAACAACATTTTTGTCGTTCGGTATTACTATGTCGATGAGGTATGGGTGTTTTTCTTTTTTGTCTATGACCGTTATGTCTGGTCGATTGCAAGGTATTGTCTTATCCGTATGAAGTGTTCTGTCCCAGTATATTTTATGATCTGCATTTTCCAGGATTGTTTTGGGTGAATATGTATAGTATGGTGTAGGTTGTTTGATAAGGTTGAATTTGATGGCCAGTTGTTGGTGAATTATTTTTGCAGCTGCATTGTGTCTGTCTGTATAATCCATTCCTGCCAGAATTTTACATCCTTCTGTTATATGGTATATTGTTTCTTGGAACTGATGGCATTTCCTGCATAGGTCTGTTGTTACACTGTTATCTTTTATGATGTATTTTTGGTAGTTCTTGGTGGCTATAACTTGATCCTGTATAGCTGTTAGGAATCCTTCTGTTCCTGGAAATCGCTCACCCTTCTTGAGCCATTCGTACGATTGTCCTTTGTTTATTTGTGGGTTCTGTATTATGTTGTAGGGCTTCCTATGGGGTGCTTTTTGTGCCCATTATTCTTTTTTCTCTGCGAGTGTAAGTGGTCGTGTTTGGTCTTTGTTTTGTAGTGCTAGGTTGAGTGGGATGTAGTTTTAATCTGCTTTTACTATGGCTTTATGAATGGGGGTGTTTTCTGGTGTGGAAGAATTCTCTGAGTGATTTTATCTGTTTAGCATGAATTCTGTTAATGTCCAGCAGACCTCTTCCTCCTTCTTTCCTGCTGATAGTTATTCTTTCAATGCATGAGTTGGGATAGAACATGTGGTATTTTGTGAGTTCGGTGCACTTGAGTCTGTTTATTTCTTCAAGCTCAGTGTGTGACCATTGTGTGACTCCGAATGAGTATGTGAGGATGGGTATCACGTAGGTGTTGATGGCTTTGAAAATGTTTTTCGAGTTGAGTTTAGATTTTAGGATTTGTGATAGGCGAGTTTTATATTGCATTCTTAGTTGAGTTTTTATTGTGGAGTGACTGATTTTTGTGTTTTGTTGGAATCCTAAGTATTTGTATGTTTCATTTTCTTCCATGTTCTGTAATATTTTGTTATTTAGTGTTTCTGATGTTGCTTCTTCTTTCCATTTTCCTCTTTCTATGTGTAGCATCTTGCATTTTCCTATCCCAAATTCCATTCTCATGTCTGTTGTCAATTCTTCAGTGATCCGCAGGAGGCCTTTTATCTGTGTTGAAGTTGAAGCATTATTATTATTATTATTATTATTATTATTATTATCATTTGCATACTGCCCCATAGCCGAAGCTCTCTGGGTGGTTTACATAAGATTAAAACACTTTAAAACAATATACAAAAATTAAAACTGCAAAAACATACAAGATACACATGCATTCCTCTCCACAATCTCTCTGTCCTTCTTAATACTCCCTTAACTCAATTGTCAACCAGTGCTCCACCTGGTTCCCTAGCTGGTGTCCTGCTTCTGATGTATTTGAAGAATTCTTTATTGTTGGTCTTGATGTTGTTGTTAGTGATATGGTCTTCAGAATGCTTTTTGCATGCCTTATTGTCTGCTTGCATCACCTTCGTACAATCTTGTCTCCCATTGATTGATTGATTGATTGATTGCATTTCTATACCGCCCAATAGCCGAAGCTCTCTGGGCGGTTTACAAAAATTAAAACCATAAAAACCATTCAAAATATAAAACAATGACAGTATAAAAACATAATTTAAAATACAGGATAAAAGCACAATCAGAATAAAAACCAAGCAGCCATGCAGAAATTGATAGGGATTTAAAATACAAATTTAAACAGCGAGGTTAAAAACAAAACTGAAGAACTGTTAAAACACTGTGAGAATGAAAAGGTCTTCACCTGGCATCTAAAGGAGTATAATGTAGGTACCAGGCGAACCTCTCTGGGAAGCTCATTCCACAGCCAGGGTGCCACAGCAGAGAAGGCCCTCCTCCTGGTAGCCACCTGTCTCACTTCCTTTGGCAGGGGTTCACGGAGAAGGACCCCGGAGGATGATCTTAGGGTCTAGGCAGGTACATATAAGAGGAGGCATTCCTTCAGATAACTTCCCTTTTGTTTTTCTCATTTGGGAAAGATGGAAGAAAGCCCTCTTTTCTCTAAAAACTTCCTCCACACTGCTAGTTAACCATGTTCTTGGACTTGGTGCTACTTTTCCTAAGCTGTGGTATATAGTCTAGCTGAACTTCTGTTATTGTGGTTTTGAGTAACTTCCATGCATTTTGATGGGATTTAATCCTCTTGACTCCCCCTTTCAACTTTCTTTTCACCAGTTCCCTCATTTTAGAGAAGTTTGCTCTTTTGAAGTCAAATGTGACTGCATTGGAGTTCCTTGGCAATTTCCCACTTCAGTACACACTAAATCTGGTAGCACCGTGGTCACTGCTTCCGATTAGTTCTACAACATTCACATCTTGTAGTACATCCTGGGAAACACAATTGAAGATTAAGTCCAGGGTCGCCTTCCCTCTGGTCGGTTCTATCTCCAACTGTTTTAGGGTACAGTCATTTAGGGCATCAAGAAATTTAACCTCTTTGTCATGACTGGAATATACATCCATCCAGTCAAAGTTGTGGCAATTTAACTCACCCATTATTGTAAGACTTCTTTGTTTGGAGGTCTCCCTGATTTCGTTTTCCATCTCAAGGTCACTCCAAGTATTTTGGTCCGGAGGACGGTAGTAAGTTCCTAGCACTAAATTAGTTTTGGGGCCCGGTATTTCCACCCACAGCACTTCTGTGGAAGGAACTGCCCCATTTAGGTGTTCTAGTCTACTTAACACTATGTCCTCTTTGACGTACAGAGCAACGCCGCCCCTAGTAGGGATGTGCCCGGACCCCCCGGATTGGATCGGGACCCGGATCGGGACCTCCAATTTTGTCATGGATCGGTTCGGACAAAATCGGAGGCCCCCTGGACCGGATCGAGTCCGATCCCGATCCAAAAATCGGAAATTTTTGGATCGGCCGCCATTTTTTTCTCCATAGACTTGCATTGCAATGCAAGTCTATGAGGAAAAAATGGCGGCGGGTGGATGAGGGGGGGGCTAACTCCCTCCCCCCCCGGGGCTGTCCACTGTGGATGGCCCCGGCAGGTAAGCCCCCTCCCCCGCGCTCCCTACCCCCCCTGGGGCCGTCCGCTTCCATCTGCGGGCACCCGCGGGCGCCCGCGGATAGAAGCGGACGGCTCCGGGGGGGTAAGCCCCCTTCCCCGCCACTGCTTACCTGTTAGGGCTGTTCGCTCCCGTCCGGCGCCGGCAGCTACTGCCAGCCGGCTTTGCGGCCTGCTCTAGAGTAGCGCGCCGGGTGATGATATCACCCGGCGCGCCACCCTGGAGCAGGCCGCGGAGCCCGCTGGTAGTAGCCGCCGGCGCCGGACGGGAGCGGACGGGCCGGGAAGGTAAGCGCCCCCCTCCTCCCCCCCCGCTGTCCACTTTCATCTGCGGGCGCCCGCTGGCGCCGGCCAATGGAAGCGGCGGTGGGCGCCAGTGGGCGCCCGCCGATCCGCCGAACCGGTTCGGAACCTTTTCGGAACGGTTCGGATTGGATCGGCCGATCCAGCTGTCGGATCGGAAATCGGATAATTTATCCGATTTCCCACTGGACCGGACTCGGATCGTGGATCGGGTCCAATCCAGTGCACATCCCTAGCCCCTAGTATTTCCTTCCATGTCCTTCTTGTAGAGCTTATATCCAGAGATGACCATATCCCAGTGGTTCAGTCCATTCTGCCAGGTTTCCGTAATGCTCACTATATCTAGATTTTCCTTTAAATCCTATCCCATTTCGGCTTGGAGGCTGCTATCATTTGCCTAGACATGCCTAGACATAGCGTCCCCTTCCCATGCTTCTCTGGTGTTGGTTTTGACTGTCTGTTTTTGGTATATTCATAATTATGCCTCTGATTAGTTTTTAACTATACCCAGCCATTGCAAGAGCCTGCGGGTAACCTGGCTGGTGGGATGCAAATAAATAAATAAATAATGATTCATGCCTTGAGGTGAGATTTGGACCACACGTAAAGGATTATTCTTTTAAGGGTCCTGTTAGGCAAGGAAAAGTAAGGACTGTGTGCAGGCTCAAATCAATGCACAGGTATGGGTTGAGTCCTAAAATTAAAAGTATTGAAGGAAAGCTTGAATTGTGGCTTTTTTAATGCCAAAATCCCCGTTGCATCATTTGGCTACGTTCTGACCTCCTCCCACCCACCCCACACCGCATTTTGGAAGGTGAAGCTGTAGATTGGAGATGGCAACTCTCCTTGAAGCAGAGTTTTATTAATCTGATGAATCAAGACCATGGAGACTGTGATGATGGTCACCTGTTGGGAAAGATGGCGTCGCTACCTAGAAAATGCTCAGGGGTCCCAGGGCTCATTGTCAGGTGTGATGATCTCAGGTGTGAAATCTGTGGAGCCGGAGAACCGTGGGCCTTCCTTTGTTGTCACTGCTGGATTCCTCTCCAGGGGTCTTTGCCTAATAAATCACCCATCTGTCATTTCTGGAACACATTGCTTCAGCGGCTGCAACTATTAGATAAAGGCCTGTTGGAGTATCGATTGGAAGCCAAGTGTGGGACGGAGCCAAAGCAACGGATAATGTACCATGACTGCCCTCATTTACAATTCCAGACTCTGTAACTACTAATGATGGTTTCGTATTTCACTTACGGGTGTATTTAGGGCACCTGCAATTTGAGAACATGAATAATATAGGCCTTCACTGAATGTTTCTCGCCAGTGGATTCCCCCCCCCCCCCCAATGTTATAAGCTGGAGTAAAATACAAGATTTGGTGAAATACAGACTGTCTCCACCTTCAACATCCCAAGCTCCCTTTGTTCCCTGGTGTTCACAGCCATGATCAGTTGTTGTTTTGTTACCTTTTATATATATATATATATATATATATATATATATATATATATATATTTGATTCTTGCATTCATTTGAAAAGAAAACTGTCATCTTCCGAAGAATACTGACATGCCACAGAGACTTTTAACATCATAGCTTTCATTCCATAGCTTTTCAATTTTAACATTAGTCTTCTTGGGAGGGCTTGCCCTAAAATCTGGAATACATTTGTTTTTACAGATAAATTGCACCACTCTTTCTAGGAAAAGGAAGACCAGTTTGAAAAGGAAAGAAGCCAAAGCAGCAGGTGATTGGGGGGCGGGGGGGATGACAGTGATGAGGATCACTCTGTAGCACACTTACCTGGGTTCCAAGAACCAGGTAGCTGGATGTCAGGTGGAGGCACTACAGAGGGAGATTCTGTATCCCCCATCAGCATCTGCTTTAGCATCTTTTCTTTTTAAATTTGTCACAGGCAACAGCCAGCATTTCTGCTCTTGGTTGTCCACATTTTCTTTCTCTGTTTTATACCTCTTCAACTTCTCCCATCCATTCAGGGATTGCCTATCAAACATGACGGCCACACACCGCCATGGAGCAGTAGGATTTGGCTAAAGGATGCCATCAGTGAGGGCTAGTGAAGGCAATGCCTTTGCCCTCACTCTCAATGGGTGGGTGGAAGGGAACGCTTGAGCCTGCTGCTGAGGCAGCTGGGCTGGCACACTCACTGGGCGTGACCACAGGGCATGATCACAGGTCCAGGGCAGCCGTGCAGGAAAACAGGGAGCCTTGGCCTGGTTGTCCGGACATCAGTCCAGCCCCTTCGGTGTTGTTTGGAGGTCCCCTCCCCTGAAAAAATGCCCAAAGAGGAGGGAGTTATGGGAGAAGTGAAATGCATATAAAAGTCAGGCCTCCGCTTCAGCTCACGTGTGGAATTACCACGTTCCCCCCAGGCATGAAGATGGAATGCAGAACCAGCCAGCAGTGACCCTGCAGAGCTCTGTTTTGCTTCTTGAAGATCCAGCTGCATTCAAAGTGCCCTGTCTCCATCGGTGTCCCTGCACACCTTTCCATCCAGTCTCCTCCACATCGAGGTTCAAAAGGAGCCGCTCATTTGCCAGAGGATTTCTCCACCGCCAAGGCAACAGTCAACCCGGCTCGTGCTGCGTGAGAGGTGCTTTTGTTTGAAGAGGGTTTGGGATACGATGGTTACATACAGAGCAGTATATACATCTTGTAAATAAATGACATAACAGAACAGAAATAACAGAAATAAATATTTCACTGCCACAGAGTTGGAAGTAGCTGCAGATCCTGAAACTTTTATTTTGGTGCACTGGTGGCCCCATTAAACATCCCCTTAAACTGGACAAATCCAGGAATTGGGTGTAAGCTGGGAAACTCTATTCCACTGAAATTCTGTTCCATTGTAATAGAATCATGTGCTAGGACTGAACCCAAGGGAGCGGCCGTGCATTGCAGATCCCAAGTATGTGCTGTCTACTGCAGTTATTCAATAGTGATAGAAAGACACATTGTGCATGCTCAGAGGCACTGTGCCTGTCAACGAATTCTAAGGCTGCAGCCCTATGCACACATGTTTGGTAGTAAGTTCTGTTGAGCAGAGCATTCTAAGTATACCTACAGTGGCTCAATGTCCATGATAGGTCCTATGCAGCCATGTTGACTTAGATCTCCTGGGCAGGACAATTGCTTCATGGGCACGAGTAGTCTTAGCCGACAGATGTATACAAGTGATGTCAAACAGTCTACGTCTCCCTCCCTCCCTCCCTCTGTCAAGACTCTCAAGATGGATTTTGATCCTAATGGGCTGTTTGTGTGCCATCTTTGTCCCTCTTGACAATTTCCAGAAAGCAATATTTTGTCTGGCTAATCTCCCCCTCCAGTATGTGTTAATGAAATAAACCATTTAAAGGCCTCTTCTTTAATTAGATAAAATTGTCCCTTCAAACTAATCTTGATTTTAATCTCTTTAAACAGGAAGGAGGGAAGTCGTGGGGGAGGGGAGGGAGACAAGGCTTTTTAATTTGGATTGAAAATGCTACGAAATGTCCTTGTCGTGAATCTTCTCTTCTCCCTGAAATAGCTGCCATCTCAGCCCTTTTCATTCCCTCCCCTAAACAAGTTATTGCACTAGCTGCCCCTTCCCTGGACAGCGGCAGTTAATTAAGATCCTATCTGCAGTCCACATCATAACTAAACAGTTATGCAAAGTGGAGAACCACAGGAGCCTACAACATTCAGCTGGGGCCTCTCAGGTAGGGTACAGTGCCCTGGTCACAATGCCAGGTCACGAAATAAGGCCGTTCTCATCGAGCATCTATTTGGAATATGCCACAAACTGGCTTTTGGTCTGATCCATCATGGCTCTTCTCATGTTCTCTTCCTCCTCCTCCTCCTCCTCCTCCTCCTCCTCCTCCTCCTCCCCACTGTACACATGGGAAATTCAATATGAGAGAGAGAGAATACGTTGCCCGTGGACATGACTCCTAGGCACAGCTGGCACTTGATAGAAGTCCCCAATCAACTCTCTGATTCATTCAAGCTCACACACAACGGAAACCTGCCTGCCTGCCCAGTGTTTCTTGCAGAACTAATCTTCTAGTCAAAGAATTAATCTAGTTGTTCTCTTAAGAACATCAGAAGTGCTATGGGGAATCAGACCAAAGGTGCATCTAGTGCAGCATTTTGTCCCAACAGAGGCCAACTGAGGCCACAATGGAAAGTCCACAAACAAGAGATGAACGCAATTGCCCCGCCCCCATCTTTGCTCCCCAGCAATGGACGTACACAGGCATACTGCCTCTGATACTGGACATAGTATGTAGCCATGAGGACTAGCAGCCATGGGCCAGATCTACACCAACCAGTATACTATGAAAGCAGTTTGAAGATGGTACATGGGACATGTCCTGGGCCCCAACAGTTGTCAGTACACTTCAACACTGTTATAATGCTGTGGCGTAGATCCTGCCATGCGTAGCCTTTTCCTCCACATACTTATAACTAATCCTCTTTAAAGCCATCTAAGCTTCTGGGGATTCTTGTGTTGCACAGAGAGTTCATTGTTCACTGGCCCCTAAAGTACAGCCCAGCCCCCAGGTACTCTGTGTACCTCACTTCCTCCAGACTAGGTGCAGCCCTGCTGCAAGGCTGTGTTGTTAAGAGCTGTGCTGTGGCTACAGAAGCATTTCTCCCAAACAACCGCTGTTGTGACCTGGTAGTCAAACCCATGATTACCCAGCTGAGATGCTCTCTCTCTCTCTCTCTCTCTCTCTCTCTCTCTCACACACACACACACACACACACGCAGACACACACACACACTTACCTCATCCTGTCCTGCTCTTCCCCCACCCCTTTTATATTCTTCTAGCTTGTTCCTTATCTTCCTGCTTACTTACTGAAACAGAAGGACCAATTGTCTTTTTCAATCATCCCACAGAAGCCCAAGATGGCAAAACCAGGGACATAACAGAATTATCCATTATTCCAACAGTGCCACCCAAAGAGATGATAGATCTGCTTTTCAAAGCCTTATAATGTTTTCTGCTAATTTTAGTTATAATCCTTTATTGCTATTATTACTGATATAGATAATGGAAAATACTAATAAATTGCTGATCCAAGTTTCCACACCCTACACAAACACAAAGACCTGCTTGGGATCTGTATGATCCCGCTTCATAAACTAACACCTGCATGGAAGCGAAATGAGCAATGCTTCATTAGACATCACAGTCCTCAGATAAGGGCCTGAGATTTAGCTGATAGTGGGACAATACCTCATGCAAAAAATCCTGGAGGGAGAGACAGAGGCAGAGAGCGTCATCAGACGGGGGGAAATCGCGGTTCCCTACCGTCACTTCTCTGCCCCCGCTCCTGTCCCACATGACTTCCTCATTCTTCCTGGAGAATGAAGAGGAAGGAAGCAAAGACCATGTGGCCCATTCAGGGGCTGCTTTTATTGCGCCGCTTTTCCTGCAAAGAGAAGGAAATGCCGGCATATTCCGTTTCCCCCTCAAAAAAGTCAGATTAAAAGGGGTCCATTTTGTGATGGAAAAAAAGGCAAGAAGGAGCAGGAGGCACGGGAGGGGGGGCGTCTAAAGGATGAGTGAAAAACCATGAGTGGGCAGTGGTGTGCGTGCGGGACAACGCTCATCGGATGAATCCCAGAGAGACAGAAACAGAGAAAGGCAGGAAGGCAGGAAGGCAGGAAGGTTGTTGCTGGACACGGGTGCTGAAGGCAGAAGCCGCTTGTCTGTCAGAGCATCTCCTCCAGCTCATGTTTAATTCAACGCTGGCGTTTGCAGTGGAATAACATCAAGCCAAGCTTTTATTAAGATTTCCTCACTTGAAATCTCAAAGCAACCGGTGTCATTAGAGTTTAAGCATGGAGATGAATTGAAAAGGGGAAGACTCTTCTCAATTTCAAGATAAATTCAGGAAAATGTGGGATTCAATTAACTTTTTTTAACCTTTCCATTAAATGCTGCTATCTGACCCTCCATCACAATGTACATGCCAACACCTCCTAAGTTTTCTCATCCCTCTTCCTTGGTTCCCCGACTGCAGAGGCCAAGTGGCTTCCTCAAGAACTTAAGGTGGAGCTCTTGTTTCCTCAGGGGACGCACCAGGTGAGCCACAAGTTGGGCAGCCATCTCCATATGTATGAAAATTGCTACAAAAGGCACCAAGGGAGGCTGTTAAGTTTCATTCATCGCATATCAAATTGAAGGTTTCTGGAAGAAAATAAATGCTTGTTTGGTTGTTCATTTGTTTGTTTTTCTGGCTTTCTGATGGACTGAACTAGTTATCTATCTGATAGATTGAAACTGGGGTGCCCTTGTGGTTGTACTACTATCTGCAAGTTTCCCACCATTATGAAAATGGGTGGACAGGAGAAGTGTGACCCCATCGGTTCTTCCAGATCTCTCATAAGCTTTCGAATTGTCCCCGTGTCCTTTTTAGGTTGCCTGAAGAGGGTGGGATCTCTGAGCATGGTATTTCAATGGTTCCACTCCTTTCTGGACAATCCGTCCCAAAAGGTGGTGCTGGGAGTTGACCATTGTGCCCTGTGGCCTTTAGACTTTGTAATTCCCCAGGGCTCCATCTTGTCTGCTTGCTCTTTTGCTTTCATATTTTTGTGGACTGCCCAGACAGCTTTTGGCTATTGGCCGGTATAGAAATGAAATAAAATAATAATAATTTAAAAAAGCATCATCAAACTTCTGGCAAAGGGGTTTGGACTGAATGTCCATCTGTATGCAGATGGCCCTCAGATCTATCGTTGTTCCCAACACTGAGTCCAAAAGAAACAGTAAAGATGATGAATGGATGTGTCTGGAGTCAGTTCAGGTGAATAAATGGAAACGTCATCTAGACAAGACAGGATTTCTTTGGCTATCCAAGTGGTCGTGCTTGTAAGGATGGGCATTCGCCAGCTTTGTCTGGTTGGTCAATTGTGGCCTTTTCTGGAAAAGATGGACCTGGACTTGCTGATCCCTGCCGCAGCTACTCCCAGGCTCTCTGTCAGCGACTACTTTTAAATATAGTCCAGAACCTTCAGTTGGGCAAAATTTATTTATTTATTTATTTATTTATTACATTTGTATACCGCCCCATAGCCGAAGCTCTCTGGGCGGTTTACATAGGATTAAAAACAATTAAAAACAATATACAAAAATTAAAACAGCAAAAACATACAACATACACACAATCTGTACATTTAAAAACCACTTGAACACTTCAAAAAAACTACAAAAACAAAACAAAACAACCCCAGGCTCCTCAGATATTGCCAAATGCCTGAGAGAAGAGGAAAGTCTTGACCTGGCGCCGAAAAGATAACAATGTTGGCGCCAGGCGGGCCTCGTCAGGGAGATCGTTCCACAATTGGGGAGCCACCACAGAGAAGGCCCTCTCTCTTGTTGCCGACCTCCGAGCTTCCCTCGGAGGAGGCACTCGGAGGAGGGCCTTAGATGTTGAACGTAGTGTTCGGGTAGGTTCATGTCGGGAAAGGCGTTCCATCAGGTATTGTGGTCCCAAGCCGTGTAAGGCTTTATAGGTTAAAACCAGCACCTTGAACCGGGCTCGGAAACATACAGGCAGCCAATGCAAGCGGGCCAGAGTAGGTCTTATATGTTCGAACCTACTGGTTCCAGTTATCAATCTGGCCGCTGCATTTTGCACAAGCTGCAGCTTCCGGACCACCTTCAAAGGCAGCCCCACGTAGAGTGCATTGCAGTAATCTAACTTGGAGGTTACCAGAGCATGGACAACTGAAGCCAGGTTATCCCTGTCCAGATAGGGACGTAGCTGGGCCACCAACCGAAGTTGGTAGAAGGCACTCCGTGCCACTGAGGCCACCTGCGCCTCAAGTGACAGAGATGGTTCTAGGAGAACTCCCAAGGTACGAACCCGCTCCTTCAAGGGGAGTGCAACCCCATCCAGAACAGGTTGAACACCCTCCATCCGGTCAGCGGAACCACCCACCAACAGCGTCTCAGTCTTGTCTGGATTGAGTTTCAGTTTATTAGCCCTCATCCAGTCCATTGTCGCAGCCAGGCACTGGTTCAGCACATCCACAGCCTCACCTGATGAAGATGAAAAGGAGAAATAGAGCTGCGTGTCATCAGCGTACTGATGACAACGCACTCCAAAACTCCGGATGACTCAACGGTTTCATGTAGATATTGAACAGCATGGGGGACAAAACTGACCCCTGTGGAACCCCATACTGGAGAATCCACGGGGCCGAGCAATGTTCCCCAAGCACCACCTTCTGGAGCCGACCCGCCAAGTAGGAGCGGAACCACTGCAATGCAGTGCCTCCCACTCCCAACTCAGCCAGTCGTCCCAGAAGGATACCATGGTCGATGGTATCGAAAGCCGCTGAGAGATCAAGGAGAATCAACAGAGTCACACTCCCCCTGTCTTTCTCCCGACATAGGTCATCATACAGGGCGACCAAGGCTGTTTCCGTACCAAAACCAGGCCTGAAAACCCGACTGAAATGGATCCAGATAATCAGTCTCATCCAAGAGTGCCTGGAGCTGGCTCGCAACCACCCGCTCCAGGACCTTGCCCAGGAATGGAACATTTGCTACTGGCCTGTAGTTATTAAGATTTTCAGGGTCCAGGGAAGATTTCTTTAGGAGTGGTCTCACTGCCGCCTCTTTCAGGAGGCCTGGGACCACTCCCTCTTGCAAAGAGGCATTAATCACTTCCCTGGCCCAGCCAGTTGTTCCATCCCTGCTAGCTTTTATTAGCCAAGAGGGGCAAGGATCCAATATGGAAGTGGTTGCACGAACCTGTCCAAGCACCTTGTCAACATCCTCGAGCTGCACCAACTGAAACTCATCCAAGAAAACAGGACAAGCCTGTGCTCTGGATACCTCACTAGATTCATCTGCTATAACACTGGAGTCTAAGTCCTGACGGATGCCAGAGATTTTATTCTGGAAGTGCCCAGCAAATGTATTACAGCGGGCCTTAGATGGTTCTACCATGTCCTTGGGGCCAGCATGTAAAAGCCCCTGGACAACTCTGAAAAGCTCCGCTGGGCGGCAGGTTGATGATTGAATAGTGGCAGCAAAGTATTGTTTTTTTTGCTGCCCTCACTGCCCTTGAATACAGCTTACCATAAGCACTTACCAGTGTTTGATTGCATCCATCAGGAGTTCGTCTCCATCTGCCCTCAAGCCGTCTCCTGTTTTGTTTCATCACTCTCAGCTCTGGGGTATACCACGGAGCCGTTCGAGCTCTACACAGGAGAGGGCGCTCAGGAGCAATCGTGTCAACTGCCCGGGTCATTTCTGCATTCCACAGATCGACCAGGGTTTCGACAGGAGAGCCAGCCCTATCAGCCGGAAAACTCCCCAGAGCCCTCTGGAAACCATCTGGATCCATTAGCCTCCGGGGGCGGACCATCTTAATGGGTCCCCCACCCTTGCAGAGGGGACCAGAGTGTTATCTAGAACCCAAAGGCTGGGACAAGTCACACTGACCTTACAATGTCTGCTTTGGTTGCCAATTTATTCCTGAGCCAAAGTTAAATTACTGGCATAAGTGTGGAAAGTCCTAAACAGCTTGGGGTCAGCTTGCTTCAGGGACCATCTGCTTCCACAGGTGTTTGCCTGCTGGTTGAGAGCCACCCCTTGGGATCTGCTCATGATTACATCTTTGCCTGAGATGAGATGGGTGAATTCCCAAGACATGGGAGGGAGGGAATTACGATTATGAAGCCCTGCCCCTTTGGAGATCCAGAACTCTTTTCGTGTTCGGCAAGCTGCTAATGTGCAATAACCAGTCAGCTATGTGAATGGCTGCAATTTAAATGGATGCACATCTGAACATGTGATAGGCACACATCCCCCAGCATCTTCCCCTTGTCCAAAGAACCTGAGGTGGAAAAAGAGACCTAATAAATAGACATTTTCAAGGGCTCCTTTGACATATCTTGACGGGTATTCTATACCGCCCTCATAGCCAATGCTATGGGTTCACAAACATCAATTGCTGTTTGTTGCTCTTGCTTGGGCAGAAGAAAATGAGACAACCCCTCCCCAGTGAATGGGCATAAATATCGGACGCTGGGACGTTTGTGCTGGAACCATCCTCAGATCATGTCATGAAAGGCAAGATATAAAGGGAGATCTCTGCAATACTCTGCCAGCAGCCGTGATTTCTGCCACTTCGTGTAAACTCTCACAACAAATTTGTTTTTAACTGTAACTTCCCTTATTTTGTATTTTAATTTATTGTACGTGACTCCAGCCTTTCTCAATGTGGAGGGGGGCATATACGCTTTATAAACGCTTTATACGCAAGACTGTGGACATCAGGTCCATTATTCTAGCTGCTGCATGAACTGTGGCCGCTGTGGCCGCTGCTGCTCTTTTTCACAGCTCTCCTTGGGAACCTGCTCAGGTTCAGAGGAATGGGGTCTTCCTCTCCACTCTGGGCTGCCCAGCTGTGGCGGCATTGGCAGCGGCATTGGCAGCGGCGTTGGCAGCGGCGTTGGCAGCCCCTTCCCTCTGCTCCATGCAGGTGGAGGGAGCAGATGAAGGGAAACTACTTGCAGGGAAAATGAGCAATGCCCCTGCCTTTCGCATACAGCCACAGGCCGGAGAAGTGTGACATTAATTTTCACCGAGGGCAGCAAGAGGGCTCAAGGCAGCCCTGTGGACTTGGGGACCCTTTGATAAAGCCACAGCCCAAGAAATCACTCGGGGCATTTTGAGGCACTGAGTTGGACACCCGAAGGAAGAAATCTACATTATTCGCTTGCTAGCAGCCCCCCAAGCGCTCCACTTTCAACATCTACCACTGCAGTGACTTCCTCCTCTGTTTTTAACCTTAGAGAAGTGATCATGGAACCCAGATTTGGTTTTAAAGTCCACATAGGATGCAGCTGAGCATTGAAAGGTTTTCAGTGTTCTCTTTAAAATGACAGTCTAGAATTTAGTGTGTGCTTGTGTGTTTGTGTACCAAGGAAGCCATGTGCTGCCCGAGAGGCATGTCCCCTTCAAGACTAGGTCCTGGGCTGTAGCTGCTGTCTGGATGGAGGAGGCTCTGGGATAAGCTCCCTCCTCCTGAACTTGGGAAGAGTGCCAAAGGACTGCTCCTTCATGACCTCCTCCTCAGGGACCTGGCAGGGTGTAGTCTGGCCATGGGTGGATAAAAGGCCTCAGTTCAGCCCAGGAAGAGCATCCCAGGAGC
The DNA here is from genome assembly GCA_029215795.1 of Anniella stebbinsi. NCBI lineage: Eukaryota > Metazoa > Chordata > Lepidosauria > Squamata > Anniellidae > Anniella > Anniella stebbinsi. Next base: position 372,890,675 of record JARDYH010000001.1, read on the forward strand.
GAGACAGTGGCTCACTTGGCAATGCCTGCAGCTCTGGCCCTGCCCTGTGGCCTTCTCACATCACACCCCATGAGCTTCTGCTGGAGGTCAGAAGGGCACGACACCCCCCAACCCTGCCGGTGTCCCTAACGAAAGGCAGTGAACCCTGAAGTCATGTTTTCCTCCATGAACGTGACCAAGTGGTTTTGTTCCACCCCTCACCCCGTTTATCTAGGGGCTGACGAAGACTCGGCTAGCCAGGACCAGCTGGAGGCATTTTGCTGCCTGAAGTAACGGACAAGAAGGATCCCCCCTTCCCAACACCGGTCTCCATGTACAAAAGGTGTCCAGACTGGTGGCTGGATGTTGCTATTATTTCACCCACTCCCCTGGCATCTCTTTGTCACTTCACTTGCTGTTTCCCCTACCAGAAAAGCCACCCTGGAGGTGGTGGTGACCCTTTGCCCTTATTAAGGGGCAAAGCAGGAATGGCCGGTGGTGACCGGAATGATGCCCGTTTCCCCTTAAAATCAAAGGTCTGCAGGAGTCTGGAGGTGTTGCTGCCGCTGCCACACTGGGTGAATAAATGAGAAAGAAAAGGCCGGTTGGACTCATTTGGGCACCTGCAACCTTGGATGGAAGGGTGTCGTGAACGTGTCCAGGTTGTCAGAGTATATCATGGAGGAAAAGAGCGCAGCTTTCCCACTGGGGCCAAGACAAACATGGCTCCGGTCCCAACTTTTATGTGGCTAATGGGGAGGGAGGAAGCGGTTCTTTGGGCGAAATCTAAACATCATGACAACATTTGTGGGGAGAATGAACAACTGGCCATTTCCTGCACCTAGGATCTTCTCCAAAAAGCCACGGCAGTGATTTGAAGACCATGGCCTGGGGCAGTGGAAGGTGGGGGTGCCGAGGACATCCCCACATGCCATTTGTCAGCATAGCATACCACCACCACCACCACCACAAAGAGAAGAGAGGAGAACACCGGAGGACAGAGAGGTGGACGTGGTTCCCACCTCCCCTTGGCCACAGACCCAATGGATGGCCGAAGAGCAAAGTCGCCATCAACCTCACTTCCTGTTTGTCTCACGCTGGGGGAGATGGGGGGGATCCTCCCCCTTTGAAATGATGGGTCCTAGGAACAAACGTTGCATACTGCAATGCAGTGAGGATGAAGATGATCATGAAGACTTTGTTGATATTTTAATAATGTATTAATTTTATATGCTTTTAATCAGTTTTATGTAGTTTATATTGTTTGTACTGATGTTGTTCCCCGCCTCGATCCAGAGGGAGAAGTGGGTAAGAAATAAATATGTTGTTGTTGTTGTTGTTGTTGTTGTTATTAAGATGAGATTCATCCACACATACATACCCCCAAATGGGAGACAAATGAAGTGGGAGCAAAGGAAGTTGCTCGAGCTGAACAAAAAGGAGTCAGAATGGGTTCTGTTTCCATCAGGGATGCGGTTTCTTTTGAAATTAGTTGTTGTTTGAGAGAGAGGGGGGGTACTCTTTATCTCCAGCATAGCCTAAGAAACACATATTCTCTCTCTCTCTCTCTCTCTCCCCCTCAGATCTACACCAAGCAGGATATAGCGGCATGAAAGTGGTATGAAAGTGGTATATAAAAGGCAGGAGCCACACCAAGCAGGATATAGCGGTGTGTGGTCTTTGTCAATGGGCCCCAACAGTTGTCAATGCACTTCAATGCCGCTATAAAGCAGTCGCGTGGCTCCTGCCTTTTATATACAGCTCTCATACTGCTATATCCTGCTTGGTGTAGATCTGGTCTGGATCGCTCTCTCTCTTTACTGATGCCTAGGATTGTGATAAAATCCCCTCCCCCCTTTATTGGGCCAATGGAGCTCCTCTTGCCAACCAGCAGCCACCACACCCACCCTGAATGGCACTGCTGAATGATGCCTCCCCCCTCCCCAGAAGCTAAATCAGAAAAGCACATAAGAAGAACCCTGCTGGATCAGACCAAGGGTTCATCTAATCCAGCGCTCTGTTCACAAAGTGGCCAACCAGGCACCCACAAGCAGGACATGGGTGCAATAGCACCCTCCCACCCATGCTCCCCAGCAATTGGTGTATATAGCTTACTGCCTCTGCTACTGGAGGTAGTATATAGCTATCATGAGTAGTAGCCATCACTAAGCTTCTCTTCCAAGAATTGGTCTAAACTGCTTTTAAACCATCCAAATTGGTAGCCATCATGACATTTTGTGGAGATGGCCTCATGATGTAGTGTCACTCCCTGGAAGTTATTTAGTCCCAAACAGGCTGTGAAACAGGAGATCGACTGCTGTCGTCACTTCTCAGTGGTAAATTAGGGTTAGGGTTAATTCCCAGGTTAGGGTTAGGGTTTAGGAGGCATGGCTCCCCAGGCATGAACCGGGGATGTGGAAGAGCCTACCAGGGCCAGAAAGAATGAGTGGGCCAGCAGGAGATCTTGCATGCTGACTTTCAGTAGCTGGAGCAGGGTGACCAGCTGTCAAGATTTCTCCAGATTTATCCTGGATTTTGTTCTATCCTGGGTGTCAGGGGGGAGTGACGCGCTTTCTGGAGGTGGCTCATCCCCCCCCCCCCCACTGCTCCAATCAGAGCCTTAAAGGGGAAAGTGTTTCATTCCCGGACATTATAGAAAAGGGCCTGATTGGAGCAGTGGAGGGGGCGAATGACACTCGTTCACCTCCTCCGCTCCAACTGGGGCCTTTAAGGTGGAAGCAGTGAATGGCATGCTTTCCAGAGGCCCCGGAAAGCCGCTTTCCCAGCCCAGCCCAGCGAGTGTCCTCTTTTTTGGTTTCCCAACTATGGTCGCCCTAATTGAGCCCCAGCCTGGTAGGATGTATTTGGCTTGACATTTTGTTAGAGAATTTGGTTGAGGCTCTGCTATCTTATGTCTCTTTCCTTCTCTTGAGGGCAGGAGGGTTCTCTCACTATCATATGTTCTTACCACTTGCATTTGCTTCCAGCAGGGCCAGGGCCTGCTCACGAAATGCGTTGTGCGTGGGGGTTGCAAAACAAACCAATCTGTCCATTGTTTCATCCGGAGGGCCTCTTCAGGAAGCCCTGGCTGCCCCTGTTTTATATTCACAACATGGGGCTTTACATCACGAAACGTTTTGATGTATCTGCTCTTCCATTTTTAATGAAAACATTTCAACTGCTCAAAAGAAAGGTCACTGTGGTGCATTTAGAGCACAAATCATTGCACACGAGATGGAAAACAGCCAATGATGGAAGATACCTGGGGGGGAAAATGCCGGTGGTGGAGTAGAACGACGGAAGGCCCTGCCAATGTGATCGCCTGAGAGCATGCACAGCACCAGTTTTGAGGGGATGGCTGTACCCCCTCCAGGGATGCACATGGCTGCATGGCACAGAATCCAAGAGCTTTGGGGGGAACACAAAAAACGCTCCGCCTGCTAATCCTTGTGGATACAGGACGTGATGGGGCTCCTCCTGTTGCTGAAGTTGTAGGAAGGAGGGGAAGCTTGCAATCCCTTTTTGTGTGGCAACGGCTGTTTCTTTCTGTCCCTGTTGGGGGCAAAACCACTGACAACAAGAACCTCCTTCGGTTGAGCCCAGCAGGGCTTGCAAAGGAGGGCCATGATCTCTTCTCAATCATCCCAGAGTGCAGGAGGCGGAATAATGGGCTCAGGTTACAGGAAGCCAGATTCCGGCTGGACATCAGGAAAAACTTCCTGTCTGTTAAAGTGGTATGGCAATGGAACCCATGACCTAGGGAGGTGGTGGGCTCTCCCACATTGGAGGCCTTCAAGAAGCAGCAGGACAACCATCTGTCAGGGATGCTTTAAGGTGGATCCCTGCATTGAGCAGGGGGTTGGACTCAATGGCCTTACAGGCCCCTTCCAACGCTACTGTTCTAGGATTCTATGATAGGTTCAACCTTGGTAATGAGGAGGCAGCTGTGGCAGCCTCTCAATATTCAGCCGCTCCTGCAGAGAGGGCAAATGTTCCTTCAGGCTCCATCTAGGGACATGACTCAGCCGTCCTGGGAATACCAATTGGCCCTAGAAATCGATACATAATCCAGGCATGTGAGAGCCTGAGTTCAGATCCTGGACAGCCCCCCACCCCCACCTCATGCACAATGCCTTACTTTATTAGGAAGGGCTGAAATGTGAGGGTTAGAGCACAGGGGTCTCTCGTTCAATCACAAGCTACAGGTATCTCTACCAGAAGAAGGGCTGGGAAGATCCCTCTAGGATACCCTGCCTGAGGGTCTCCAGGGTGAGTGGTGGTGGTGGGACTCTCCATTGCTGTCCTACGTGGACCAGTGCTTGGTCTGCCTCAGTCTGAAGCAGCTTCATAATGTTCATACTTACAATCTGAGTGTCCCAGAGATCAAAGGGGGGTATCACAAAACTTAAAGACAACCCATGAAGCCTATAACTATCTATGCCAAGGGGCTGAGGGAGGGGGACCCACCCCCTCTGTGCAGACCAAAAGGGGGAGGGCGCTGGTTCCCCTCATTGTATGAGCTTGTGCCAAACTGGAGAGTGTGCTGGATCCTCATTTTCACTTCAGTAATTAATTAAGGAAGCCCAAACAGCAAGACTCACTGGAGACTTGCCTGGTTCCACATCCTAATGAGGGTTCTGCACAGCCGTTGAATCGGAGCGTTGAGTGTTGCTGTTTTCTCGGCATCCCCCCTCCCACGAGTGCTTTCATGGATCGCTGCCTCGTATCACTTCGAGCCATTGCTCAACATGGGGAAACTGGTGGGGAGTGTGGAAAACCTGTGGATTAGCAGATGGAAGGCCCCCCTGGAGCATCCCCAAGACTCTTCCCTCTGGGAAGTTTAGCTCCCCTCCCCCAACTCCTGCTGTAAAGGGAAGGGCAGCGTATGGAATAAAATATTTCTTTGGCAGTGAATAATTTACATGCCTCTTCAAAAAAGGAGCAATGACCCTGACATTTCCAATTCCAATTGATGAGCTCTTCACAAAGAAAACATCTCTCCTGCACACACTTAAGATTCTCATCCACAGCCCAGCAATCTGCTTCCCATGCAGAAGGACGGCCAGAGTACCAGGACCAGGAGTGAGCAAACGACCCTAAACACGCCAGGCCACGGGCACCAGCCTGTGGGCACATCACGGCTATCGTCGGGACATTTCCTGGGCTCTGTGGGAAACAGAGGCAAGAAGAGAGGTGGGCTGACATCCATGAAACAACAAATGCCCCCGTTGGCTGGGGTCCTCACAGCACCATGCTATTGGCATGAGGGAGCCTGGCCTGGAAGAGAGGCAAGGCGTTTCACAAAAGACTGGGGGATTTAACTTGAACAGATGCTGTAAGGGGGCTGTGTGGTAAAGAAATGAAAGATACAATAAAAGGGGGAAATGGCCACATAGGAATATAGGAAGCAGCCTTAGACTGAGTCAGATTCTTGGTCCATCTAGCCCAATATGGCCGACACTGACTGTCAGCAATGGTTCTCCAGAGGTTCAGGCAGGACCCTTCAGGCAGGACCCTTCAGCATCCTGGAGATGCTGCCAGGGATTGAACCTGGGACCTTCAGCATGCAAAGCAGGTGCTCTGTCACACTGAGCTATGGTCTCTCCCTCAGATCTTCCCAGCAGGCATGTTCATGGGCTGGGACTATGAGATGAGGGGGATTGTGTTAGAAACACATGGAGAATTTTCTCCAGGGCTATTCGAGAACACGAGAAGAGTCCTGCTGAATCAGACCAATGTCCACCTGGCCCAGCATCCCATTTGCAGTGGTGGACAGCCAAGTGTCTCAATGGGAAGTCCTCAGCAACAGCCTTCCCAGGGTAGTTGCCTCTCCAGCAACTCGTATGCAGATCACAGAATCATAGATCATAGAATCATAGAATAGTAGAGTTGGAAGGAGTCTCTAAGGCCATTGAGTCCAACCCCCTCCTCAATGCAGGAATCTACCTTAAAGCATGCCTGACAGATGGCTGTCCAGCTGCCTCTTGAAGGCCTCTAGTGTGGGAGAGCCCACCACCTCCCTAGGTCATTGATTCCATTGTCGTACTGCTCTAAGAGTCAGGACGTTATTCCTGATGTCCAGCCGGAATCTGGCTTCCTGTAACTTCAGCCCATTATTCCGTGTCCTGCATTCTGGGTTGATCGAGAAGAGATCCTGGCCCTCCTCTTTGTGACAACCTTTCAAGTATTTGAAGAGCGCTATCATATCTCCCCTCAATCTACTCTTCTCTGGGCTAAACATGCCTACTTCTTTCAATCTCACCTCATAGAGCTTTGTTTCCAGACCCCTAATCATCCTTGTTGCCCTCCTCTGAACACACTCCAGATTGTCTGCATCCTTCTTGAAGTGTGGTGCCCAGAATTGGATGCAAGATGAGGCCTAACCAGTGATGAATAGAGGGGAACCAGTACCTCATGCGATTTGGAAGCTATACTTCTATTAATGCAGCCCAAAATAGCATTTGCATTTCTTGCAGCCACATCAACTGTTGGCTCATATTGAGCTTGTGATCTACAACAATGCCAAGATCCTTCTTGCTTGTCATATTGCTTAGCCAAGTATCCCCCATCTTGTAACCGTGCATTTGGTTTCTTTTTCCTAGGTGTAGAACTTGGCATTTATCCCTATTAAATTTCATTCTGTTGTTTTCAGATGAATACTCCTTCTGAACAGAGAGAGCCAATTTCATTACTAGAGCTGACACCAACCAATATCCATATGATTTAAAGTTTTAGAGGGAGAAACAAAGACAAGAATGCGAAGCAAGTTCCACCATGAGGATCCCACCAGAAAAAGGCCGCCTTTAGCCCAGAGATGCCCATCAACCGAAGTCACGACATCAGAATCTCCAAACAGCAGGTGTAAACTTGATCAAGGGCATTCCCAGAAGGAGATTCCAGGAGTCTGAACCCTAGATTTAAACCAGTAGAGCCTGGTTCCCAATTGCCTGCTGCCCCCAATGCCTGATGGTAGCATGTTCAATCACTCAGTGTTTGGTGTATAGTATCTGGCTTCACCAACGTGACCTCAGTCCCTCTCTAACCGGTCCGTGTTTCTTGCCTCCCTCCCTTCACCTGAAGCCCAATGCTGGGGACTGACTTTAATGCAGCTGCTTCCCATTTGCTCCTTCTGATACAGTGTTATTTCAACTGACAGATTAATCTTTCAGAATGCCACAAGACCATGCAGTGTGTAAATACCTGTGATTCCTCCCATCCCGCACTCGTCCCCTTCAGTACAAGGTAATTCCCAAAGCTGTTAATTCCACAGAGAGTGGAAAGGCAAAAGGAAAGCAATTTGCCAGCATTAGATGTAGGTTGACATAAATCCCATGCGCATTGCGCTGCGACTGAATGGCATACTTTAAGACCAAAGACATGACCGCCTCCTGCCCTCTACGCCATCACATTTTCGAAGATCAACTGCGATCAAGCTCTTCAAAACATCACCTAAGAACCAACGTTTGGGGAGCCCAGGCATGCAGGAAGCCCCCGCTGAAGGCTTCCCCGACCTACGGAGTGTTTCCTGCCCTTTCCTCAGAGACAGCCTGGGGCTTTCATAACCATTACTGATGCTGCTGCCCAAGAGGCTGAAGATAAATCAATAGGTTAGGATGGTTAGCAACAGTTCTGCTTGTAGTTGTTTAATTGCATTGTGATGGTGTTTTGAAATGTGTTGTTATCTTCCCTACCTCTTTGGAACTGCATGTGCTAGGAAAGGATTTCAATAAATACATGTCAATAAATACATCTAATAAATTTAAAATAAATGAACTCTACTGTATTTGCTAAAGAAAGGCAAACCAGCTAGTGCCTTTTTCCCTATAAATTTCCACATACAATCATCCTTCCACATATGACATACATTCAAAACCAGCACATATTCAAGAAATCCAAAGAAGCAAGATCACCTCACCTGGTCTTGAACACAGTCCATTTCTGCCCCCCCCTTGAAAAGTTGGCATGAAGTTCAACCTTCCATCCCATAACAGTTCATGATGTGTCTTATTCATCAACCTGAGAGTCCCACTTTTGATGGCATTTGAGATTTCTGCCAGCATGATCCATGCTGCCGTTAACATATAACTTACCATCATTGTCAAATCTCAAGGGGTGTGATTAAGAGTATAGTTGTGAGGTTTATCTGTCACATATTTCAGTATATGAGTTCCAGTTTAACTGTGCAGGTGTAACTGTAAATCACATCCTGTAATTTCTCCTATACCATGAATGATCTCCTTCCAATAACCTGTAGCCCGATTTCAGAGCCATCATATGTGTGCAAAGATCCCAAACTCTTGAGAGTAGAAGTCATGGGACTTTGCTTCCTCCCAACACACACTTTTTCTTGCAGAGACTCTGAAGATGAAACTTTATTCACTAGCAAATCCCAAGAGACAGCTAAAAGATCCGAATCCACTCAACTCAAGAACTCAATAGTCAGCTTAATGAACCTTCAGATTAGCAGAAACGTCAGGCTAAAATTGTGCTGACCACAAGGGGATTGCTCTTTGCTGGCTCATGCCTGCCCTTCCAAAACGATCAAACAACTTGAGGCCCATCATTTCTTACAGAGAGATGACCTTACTTTCTAACAGGTAGCGCTGCTGTGTGATATTTAAAGAGCCCAAATACTGCAGCATTCCAGTTTCATAGGTAGATTTGACCCAACCTCTCTTTGCTTGACTATAAATCTTGGTTAGTTAAGAGCGCAATTCTACAGTCACTGGGCGAGTGTCAAAAAGCATGATAGGATTGTTTGGATTTCCCCTCCAGAAGTCAGAGGCAGCACTCTGACCTTAGAAGAGGGGATCAGAGAACGGATCCTCTTCCCCTGCTCCCTCACACCCAGCACAGAAAGAACCATGCCGGCTACCTTTCAATAGGCTGACCAAATAAAATCCAGGTCCGGGCTCATGTAACTTTAACAGTTGTAGAGAAAAGGGAATTTCAGCCAGTGTCATTTGTATGCAATTAATTCCTGGTGAAATTCCCTCTTCATCACAACTGTTAAAGTTGCAGGCACTATACTAGAGTGACCCTATACAAAAGAAGGCAGGGCCCCTGCAACTTTAATTGTTGTGATGAAGAGGGAATTTCACCAGGAACTAATTGCATACAAATGACACTGGCTGAAATTCCCTTTTCTCTACAACTGTTAAAGTTACATGAGCCCTGACCTGGATTTTATCTGGTCACCCTACCTTTCAAGGTTGGAAAAGTGACCTCAGAGGAGGAGGAAAGGGGGTGTTCTGGTGGGCAGGGAGGGGAGGAGACCCGAGGGGCCAGGATACAAGTTTTCCTGAGTCTCTTCCAGCCTCCTTCCCTCCCCTTCCAAAACACCCTTGCTAGATGGGCTAAAACAAACAAACAAACAAACAAACAGTTGCATGCCTGGCTCTCCCTTCTAGGAGGTTTTGGCTGTTGTTGTTTTAGGACAGGACAGGTGATGGGTGGGATGCTAGGTCTGGGTAGCAGCCACCTTGCATGCTGTACAGGAAACAGCTGGTCTACAACGTGGGCAGGGACCAAATTGTTCAGGCCATTATAGTTCAGGGTCATGACTTTGGCCTGTGCTTGAGATGCTCTAAGGAGTCAGTGCAGGTGGTGGAGCGCAGCTACTACCTGATTGTGATTCAGATGCGCCTTTCACTGCTGGGCAGAGGCAGGCAGGAGACCACAATAGGTGGTCACTGGCTGAATGAATAGTCAGCGTTACATTTATTTATTTATTTATTTATTTGCAATATTTATATACCGCTCCACATCCAAAGGTTTCAGAGCAGTGAACAACAAATAGGATAAAACAATCAAAACACCATATTAAAAAGTTACTTTAAAAAAAAAAAAAAAGAAACAAAATTCTGATAAGACCGAGTTCTGGTAAAACTGTGGCCAGTCACTCAAGGAAAGCTTCCTGAAACAACAACATTTTCAGGAAGCACTGGAAGGAACACAATGTTGATGCCTGCCTGACCTCCAAAGGCAGGGAATGCCATAGAAAGGGGGCCACCACACCAAAGGCTCTTTCCCTGGTGGACTCCAGTTGGGCCATAGGTCCATGTGGAACCACCAGGAGCATTGCCCTCTGATGGCATTTTTCAAAACACAACAGGTGAAGATCCATCTGAACAGTCTGTGTGTTCCTTAATCAAGGGATAGTTTACTCACGCAGAGATACAGAGATAATCCTACACATTCGAGTTCTGAATTGGATGTTGCAGCTCCGCCGATGAAGACAATCACCCCAAACGTACCTTCTGCCTTATTCTAACCAGTTTGCTTTCGATTGATGGTGGTGTTGAGATAATGATCGGTGGCCCCTGGGATTAAGTTGGGGAGGAAGGCTCGAATATACGTCCTGTTGAACAAAAACAAAACAAAACACACACACACCCCGCCGCTCCCTTTTGTCTTTTTAGAGGGCAGGATGCACACATGTGATGTCGGCTACTGTCTTGAAAGCGCCCTTTCCTTCCCTCCTGTACGGATGAGAGAAGATGGCAGCCAGCCCTGTGAATTTTGCAAAGACATGAATTAATTATAATTTGAAATTCTGCTCCCCAATGAGTCAGGAGCACTTTTTAGATCATTCAGCAGGGTTTTAATAACTGATTCATACATTATCTCTTAAACAAGAAAAGAACCTGCAACCCTATACTGTACTCTATAATAGATTTTTCTTTTGAACTTTGAACATGTCTATTACATATCCAGGCTGAATCAATCTAGCAAGTAAAGTTGCATTTTGAAGTAAATACGTTTAAACTGGAGGCCTGTTAATCCACAGTGCCTTCCTGAAATGGTCAGGCTACAGAATTCTCCAGAAGCATGGAAGCAAAACCTTTACTAGAAAGACATGCTGAAAGATTTTCACCTAGTAAATAGAAAGAACAAAGACAACGTCTCTCCTTCCATCTCTTGTACCTTTGGGTCTCATTTGGATGTTATATTTTAGCTGCTCTAGTCATTTTGTGCAATTATGAACTATTGTAAAAGTAGTAAATCAATGGGTGTCTTTGTAACTTGGCAACAGGCAAGCAAGAAGTATTTTGGATTGTGTCTGACCTCAGACATGCCTGAGATGCATATGCCATGCGCAAAACCCTCGAACTCGAGAAGCCGAGGGGAGTGGGCCAGGGTGGGCCATCTGGAGAACATGATTTAATTGTCTTCACTTTACACACGGCACCGAACGTGCAGCAATGAAATGACTGAAAAATCAATAATGAGAATTGTAAGGTCAGGAAAGAGGGTTCTCCCAAGCTTGAATCTTAATTTCAGGACCAATTTGCCTCATGTCAGTGGAGGTTTAGCAGAACTGACAGCTAATTAATTACAAAGTGAGAGTGGAAGCCGGACATTTGAGGCCCAGGCATGGGAGGACCGCTCCGTGTCTTTGCTGTTGGAAGGCAGTCCGGAGTCCTGCCTTTCTTGGCTCTGAAGAGAAGGCGGTGGGTAAACCTTTGTTTGCCTTCCTGCTGTAAGAAGGAAATCAAACATGACATGAACAATTGCCTGTAGGTTCTGGGGAGGGGGATGCACTCTTAAAATGCAAACATAAAAATAAATTAACATTCAACAGTCTGATTTCTCTGCCTCGATCGCTTCTCTCCGCCATACACAATTTTACTCTTACTGGAGGGCCACAGGGCCGTCTGCCGGCTCTTCCGTTTCTCATGCAACGGAAACGTGTGTTGCAAAGTATGGATCTGCCAGTCACTTCGTTTTAGGGTTCCAATTATAATTAGCTTTTTAAAAGTCTGGATATAAATTATCTAGAGGCAATGTTTTATGAAATAGTTGCAAACTGCTGTTGTTAAACAGTTTCAAGCTGTTGCAGGGCCTTGCCAACTGTTCCAGAAAGTCACGGAGTCTGACAGGTTATGTGTCAGCTCTTGCAGATTTGAGAGGAAATTAATGTAAGATTATTGATGATGATGATGATGATGATGATGATGATGATAATGAGAAAATGACCCAGTGGTGTCCATGTGCTAGCACTTTTGACATTGCACATCAATAGTGCTAGCACATGGACACCATTGAACCATCATCAACACAAATGAAAACCCAGCAAATGTTTGTTGCACAAAAAGGTGCAAATTATTTCCAAAATGACACCCACCCACCCAAAATATGCCCTTCCCCCCACTGCTCAGTGCTATTCACGGACATGTTGGACTGCTATATTGATGCAATCTTTTTAAAACGAATGTTTCTTCCTCTTTTTTCTTCAGTAAAGGTCTTAATGCAGCCATTCAGATTTGGCTTCGGGGCAAGCTCAGTGAAAGCTTCATGGCTACTTCACTGAAAGCAGTACAACAGTTGCTGGGGAACATGGGCAGAGAACGCTGTTGCACTCATGTCCTGCTTGTGGGTTCGGTTGGCCACTGTGTGAACAGAGTATTGGACTTGATGGACCATGAGCCTGATCCAGCATTAGGGCTCTTCTGATGTTCTCAAGTTCTTCAAGCAAAGAAAGATCATACAACGTGGTGGCAGTTGCTTTCTGTACAAAGAGGCTCTGTACAATAGATCACCATTCCCCAGATAAGTCAGACTACAATTCCCATAATTCACCAGCCAATAAAGTTTAGGGGATTTGGGGAGTTGAGGTCCAGCCCACCTGAAGGGCAAAAGTTTGGGGAAGGCTGCAGTAGACAGGTGGCTGCCAGGTATCTCTCTCTGCCCCATTTATCCTTACAACAATCCTGCAAAGTAGGTTAATCCATTATTATTATTATTATTATTATTATTATTATTATTATTATTTATTACATTTATATACCGCCCCATAGCCTAAGCTTTCTGGGTGGTTTACAAAATTTTTAAAGATTGAACATTAAAAAGTCAATAAATTTAAACCAATAAAACATAATAACAGTTGATATTTTAAAACATTTTAAATTTTTATGTCTGGCCAAAAATTCAGTTAAAAACCTCAACTTAAGCTGTTAAAATGCCTGGGAGAAAAGAAAAGTTTTGACCTGGCACTGAAAGGATAACAGTGTTGGCGCCAGGCGGGCCTCATCAGGAAGATCATTCCATAGTTGGGGGCCACCACAGAGAAGGCCCTCTCCCTTGTTGAAGTCCTCCGAGCTTCTCTCAGAGTAGGCACCCAGAGGGGGACCTTAGATGTTGAGCGTAGTGTACTGGTTGGTTCATGTTGGGAGAGGCATTCTGTCAGGTATTGTGGCCCCAAGCTATGAAGGCTTTATAGGTTAAAACCAGCACCTTGAATGTCTGGCCCTAGGTAATGTCTGGCCATAGGGCACCCAGTGAGAACAGTGGCTAAGTGCAGACTTGGATCTCCCTGGTTGTAGTGGACAGGGGGTTATGGAAGTTGTAGTCTAGCCCATCTTGAGGGCACCAGGTTGGAGAGACTGCAATAGACAGGTGAATCCCAGGCCCAGGGGCCCAGGAAGGTGTGTTTGGAGTGCCACACCTTCTCTCTGGAGTGCCCCTCACAAAAATCCATACCAGCACCACCCCAATATTGTTAAAGGGGAAGAATGCATGTGAGTTGCTTCTTGTGAGACAGGCTGCCAATGTGGTCAATGTGGCAAACTACAACTGGGGAGATCCAAGTCGGATTGTACATACGTTGAATGTAGCATGTGACTACCCATACTTAATTAAGGGGGGGGAAACTTCTCAGTGTCCCCTTACCCCCTGGTGGTTTCACCCACGGCTACCACACTCTGTGGACCCTCCATGACTCAGTTTGGGAGGGTATTGATTGAATGCAGGTGTCCATTTGAACTTTGCATAATTTTCTCAGTGCATACATATTAATAATATGAGATTCATGTGTGTCACCATTGGCTTAGAGTTTTAATATCAGCCCTGTTCAGTTGTCCAAATTCCATGCATGCGCTGAGATCATGCCCACTCTGCACATTCATTTGAAACTCTGCACAAAGCTAACAAGGCCTCTGTGCAGAAGTTGAATGAATATAATGGACGGGGTGCAGCCAGTGCGCATCACCCTGCCACCTCTCTCTCTCTGTCTCTCTCTCTCTGTCTCTCTGTCTCTCTCTCTCTCTCTCTCACACACACACACACACACACATGCGTGCATGTTCATTATCCACTGGATTTGGTCAACTGTCTGATCACAATTGTGTCTAAAAGGGCTGCATGTACAATCTCAATTAGCCAATTGATTTAAGGCTTTAGTGTTAGTTTCCTCTTTCCAGAAATGCTGAATCCGTGCAGAAAATCCTTTGGTTGAACGATACAATGGCTACTCTCACCCTTTATCTGTTTTTTGTTTTCCTCACCAAAGTAATTAAGAAACTGCTCAGGCCTTAAACGGCACCGGAGGTCCTTCTCGAACTTCGCAGGGGATGTCAATAAGGAAACAATTTCCCAAGCTGCACTGAAGACAACCTTGGCTAATCCCCTTGCAATTTGACATAGTGGTACAGACAGCATCAGGGGCATCACAGCAGCAGCTCTGAAGGAGCTGAGAAAACGCTTTCAGGCTCCCCAAACCCTCGCCTCTCCATTTTGTAAGTGGGTGTGCCTCTCATTAGCCTTCCTGCAAATTAGGGGTCCTTGTGGGTGGCTCAAAAGAGTTTCTATATGAGAGAGAACTTCTGCCTGCCTGCCTGCCTGCCTTCCTGCCTTCCTGCCTTCCTCTCTGTCTGGGGATGCTGACTGCGAGCTCCATCACATCAGCGTTGTATCGCACTCTTGTCATGCCTGGATTGAGTAGGGTGACCCTATGGAAAGGAGGACCGGGCTCCTGTATCTTTAAGAGTTGTATAGAAAAAGGAATTTCAGCAGATGTCATTCGTGTGCATGAAGCACCTGGTGAAATTCCCTCTTCCTCACAACAGTTCAAGCTGCAGGAGTTATACTAGTGTGACCAGATACAAAAGAGGGCAGGGCTCCTACAGCTTTAACTGTTGTAATGACAAGGGAATTTCAGCAGGTGCTGCATGCATACAAATAACACCTGCTGAAATTCACCTTTCTATGCAACCATTAAAGATACAGGAGCCCCGTCCTCCTTTCCATATGGTCACCCTAGGTTTGAGGCTTTGCAGCCTCACAGGACGCCGTACCTTTCCAACAGTCAAGCCGCCTCTTCTCCTCCATTTTTCATGATTTCCTAGAGCGGGGAAAGTCCAGTTTATTTCCTCCATGCAGGATTAAAGTGCTCTTCCGCCCCCGTGTATTGCCAGCCTCACGCCATGTCCTTTGTTGGGGGCATGTGCTTACTGATGAAAGAGGAGGGTGGTGCGGTTCTCCTTCTCCAGCGCACAGGCTTGTGCTGAGTCAGGCTGCCTCTACAAGAGAGGTTTAAAGCTCTTTCAAGGCGCTTAAATTTTTTTACCTCTACAAGAACGGAGCGCAAATCGGGCGTAGAGGCGCGTTATCTCTCCAATTATGCGCATTATCGAATGCGCGTTAAATCGCGAGTTTTATTTTGCTCCGGCCGTTAAAGTGCATTTTGACTATATGAACAAGCGCTTATGCGCATTAACTACTTGGAAAGCGCATTTTGGTCATCCGTTAATGCGCTTCGCCGCCTCTCGCTGCCTCTTGTGCAGAGGTATTAGGTGTAAATGCGCTTCAGCGATTATGTGCATAATCGCCTAACCGGGCGCAAAAGCGAATCCTTGTAGAGGGGACCTTAGTTGAACAGGCTTTCGCTGCTCCAGCCCCACTCTCATTGCCCACAGAAACGGCACCCAGCTGATGAAACAGTGTAAAACTAGGCAATAGGGGTGTGCAGAGCGTGTCTTCTCTGCCAGCAAATTACAGTCAAATTACAGACCCGCATTTCCCTGCCAGAGTTGCTGGATTCCCCTCCTCCCAGTCTAAACATGCATAGGATTGTGCCCTAACATGCTTGGTCATTTGTGTCTCACCCTTTCTTTCGGGATGACATCATACATGGCCTGTGCTCCCCACCCTCCAATTGAACCCCACAACGATCCTGTGAAGCAGATGATTTCAGTATCCAACGTAGTCCTGCGTAAACTAGACACATGCACTGGGTCTACTCTGGGGAGGAGTACCATTGGATACATCCCAAGATCTCGGAGGAAGCATCCGGGCTGAGGCAGGATTTGAATGTGGGACTCTCCGGTGTAAGGCTACTCTTCTGCACGCACTTTTCTGGAAATCCATCTCCCCGGACAAAGCTGTCAGCGCAATACTCCGTTTACTCCAGAGGTTCTTTTGGCTACCACGATGCCAGGAGGTGGCAGAGAGAGAGAGACAGAGCTCCCCTATCAGCTAGGGGCTAGCAGATCCAAAACACTTTTTCATTGGCAATGATTCTCAGTTAAATAAATGGGACTTACTTCTGAGTAAGCATGGTTGGGATTAGGCTGCAGGAGTAATGGAGACGCGATCCTATGCATGTTTACTTGGAAGTCAGACCCGCTTGGACTTGTTCCCAAATCAGCGAGAGAGCAAAGGCTGGACATGGGAATAAGCACCATCGAAGTCTCTGGGGTTTACTTCTGAGTAAACGTGCCTGGGGTTGTGAGGCTGGAAAGCCCTCTGAAGGAGGCTAGAAGAGAAAGCTGAGTGGGGATCCGAAGCAATCGCTATGGGCAAGACGAGGCGAAGGAAGAAACCGCCTGGTCTTTGGGGAGAGATCCCTTTCCTACGTGCCTCCTCAGCTTTCCTGCTGATATTAAAAGAAAACAAAAGCAACAGCTAACAGCACAGTCCAATGGATGTCTGTTTATGGTGCATCCCTCTATAAATGTGCAGGGGTGGATTAGCACAGTATCAGGGGGGGTGTCTGTGTGTGTTTATGCGAGTGAATGGTTTGAGGGGGGAAATAAAAAAATCGTTAAAAAATCAAGGGCAGAATGGACCTGGTTCACACTTGGCATGCCTAAAACCCTACTTAAGAGCTACCATTGTGCCAACTTTCATCTCTTTAGCTTTAAAAATGAGGGCGCTGTAAGCATGTTGGTAAATTCCAATAGGCCAATAGGCCATAATGAAGCGTTATCCGAAAACCGACCAGAGGCAGCCACACCACCTACATCACACATCCATCAAGGACAAGAACCAATGAACTGGAGGGGTAAGGAGAAGGGGTGGGGCAGGGTGGCGTGGGAGAGAGAATAATCCATAAGATAAAATAGCGCAACAACGCACACACGTGAAAGTGACCCGCGCTTGCTGCGCTAATGAAACCGAGGACAAAATCACAGGTGTATATCGGGGGGGGGGGGAAGTAGGTGTGATAGAGCTCCTTGTGTTCCTGCAATCATTTCTCAAGAGAGGAGATCTAAACTCACACCTTGTTGTCACTCTGAGCACACAGAGGCATTGCCAGGTTTGAGGGGGGCACTGGGCAAGGCCACTTCTGGGGACCCCTCCACCTTGGCTGCCTCTCTTGGCCCTGGTGGAGGCCTGCTTGGTTTTTCCTTAACCTTCAGTTGTTGGGCAGCAGCAGCAGCAGCAGGAGCAGGGCCCGCCCACCACCTTTCTCCTCCTCACCGTCTTTGGCCGACCACCGTTGTGGAGGGGTGGCCAATGGCGGAAGAGAGCCCACCAGCTGACAGTGCTGACAGCCAATCCTGCAGCTGCCTGCAGCCGTGTTCATTTATTGAACTTCCCTGCTAACCTGCCTGCACTGAAGGGCCCTTGAGAGGCACCCCGTGGCCCGGCCTCCGTGGTGCCCCTGAGCCCCAGAGAACCGATGTGGTGAGAAGACAAGAGTAACAGCAGCAGGGCTGTTATGGGGGCCTCGTCTACACCAGCCGTTTTTTCCTGAATAATACTGAGGTCGTCCCTACTGGGCCACATGACGTCCACGTCCTCCCACGGTGATCTCGGGTCGACCCCTCAGTTATTCAGGAATATCACTGACTGGATTTGTCATGGCTTTTCCAGCTCTCTCGCTACAATCCCCACGTCCGTGGCTGGTGTGCCCCCCCTTCTCGAAGCTGTGGCTGTTTGGTGCAAGCTCCCATCTCGGTGTCAGGAGCGTGTCCAGCGGTTTTGGACATGTGTGGGAGTAAGCGTCCACCATTTTCGGCACATTTTATGATTGGTTGTCAGCTTGTTTTGGCGCCAGCCATGTGTATTTTTTTAAACACAAACATATTGATGCGCAGGAGCGCATCTTCGACACAGGACCTATCTCCCCCCCCCCCCCCCGCGTTGCTGTGTGTCTGCACTGGTGTGCATCTTGGATAAATTATTAAAAATAATAATAATTCTGTACCCCATACCCATCTGTCCAGTCCTGCCCACTTCTGCTGATGCACGTTCGGAACCACTGTCACAGGGTACATGTCCTCCTGCCATGGCTCTCCTTTACTTGTGGGAAAATTCCCTGGCTTGTTCCCCGTGAGCAACCTCACAATGATCCCTCCTCCCTTTCGAAAGGGCTGAACGTGTAGATGAGCCCATGGCCGAGGGCCCAACTAGGCTCAGGCATCAGCATGGGGTCCAACGGTGATCGGCACCAGTACCCTTGTTGCCACGACTCCCTCACACCATCCCTCTTGCCCAGGGGAGAAGCACCTGCCGCAATCTCACGGCCGTGAGCAGGAGGGACAGCAGTTGCCCCACAACAGTTGACCTTTCCATTTATTCATTTATTTATTCATTGCATTTCTATAACACCCATTAGCTGAAGCTCTCTGGGCAGTTTACAAAAATTAAAACCATAAAACCTATTCAAACTATAAAACAACAACAGTATAGAAACATTGCATAAAAATACAAGAGCACAAACAGGATAAAAACCAAGCAGCAACACAGGTTTAAAAAACAGATTTAAAACTGCAAAGTTAAAAATTAGAGTAATAAACTGTTAAAATACTGGGAGAATAAAAAGGTCTTCACCTGGCGATGAAAGAAGTGCAAAGTAGGTGCCAGGCGAACCTCTCTGGGGAGCGCATTCCACAGCCGGGGTGCCACAGCAGAGAAGGCCCTCCTCCTGGTAGCCACCTGCCTCACTCCCTTTGGCAGGGGCTCACGGAGAAGGACCCCTGAGGATGATCTTAGGGTCCGGGCAGGTACATATGGGAGGAGGCGTTCCTTTAGATAACCTGGCCCCAAGCCGTTCAGGGCTTTGAATGTTGATACCAGCACTTTGAATCAGGCCTGGACCTGGATTGGCAGCCAGCGAAGCTGGAAAAGGACTGGGCGTAATGTGGTCTCGTTGACCAATCCCGATTAACAGTCTGGCTGCCCTGTTTTGTACCAGTTGGAGTTTCTGGACCATTTTCAAAGGCAGCCCCACGTATAATTCCTGTATATCATTTTAATTGTTTTAATCTAATGTAAATCGCCCAGAGAGCTTCAGCTATCGAGCGGTATACAAATGTAACAAAAAAAATAAATATAACGCATTGCAGTAATCCAGACAAGAGGTTATCAGAGATAACTGTAGCTAGGCTACCGTTGGTATATCAGCCTAAGCTGATAAAAGGTACTCCTTGCCACTGAGTCCACCTGTGCCTCAAGTGACAGTTCTGGATCCAGGAGCATCCCCAAACTATGGACCCAATCGTTTAGGAGGAGTGCAACCCCCTCCAGAACAGCGTGAACATCACCTAGCCGGGCAGACGAACCACCCACAAACAGTACCTCTGTCTTGTCTGGATTGAGTCTCAATTGTCTGACTTTTCCCTCTGGGAAGTGTTGGGGAACAGGACCAGAGGCAGAGAGAGACACAGAGAGAGACAGAGACAGAGAAGGTAGGTAGATAGATAGAGAACCTGGGCCCATAAAGAGTACCTTCCCAAGCTGCCCCCTCCCATCTCCATCTAGCCCTGTTTTACATCAATTGAAGAGATACTTCAGAAATCCTTTCCTCGTGAATTCTGGCATGAACTGATGTGATCTTGGCCTCCTGGACTAATATGTAGAAAGGGACTTAATTATCTACTGCCTCCCACTCTCCTCAAGTTCTCTGACACAGTGCTCAGCTCAAAAAAGCATTAAAATATGTCTCAAAATGTGTATTTAAATAGAATGTTAATGTATCACCCAGAGAATTTCAGTTATTGGGTGGTTTAAAAGTGAACAAATGAATAAATAAATGTTTGCCCAGAATTTTAAGTGCTGGCTGTAGTCAGCCAGCAGCCAGCTCTGCACCCATGACACCATCAGCCCGTCCCGGCAGAAGAGGCACGCAAGGTGAAGGTTGCCTTGGAGCCATCGCCCTCACAGGCAGACAAAACGAGCTTCACTCAGGGTGGCTGCGCTGTAATTAAGAAGCAAGGCAGTGATGGGAGGAGGAGGAGGAGGCATCCAACAGCTGGGGGATAGCAGATGAAGGGATGGGCCTTCAGCTTCAAGAACCAACCCCTGCATCCCCTTCCAGGCAGAGGAGGGAGGGGGAAGGAACAGCTGGAGAAGGGGCAAGTGGAGGTGGAATAAAGCAGAGGCAGAAAGGACACTTCACCCCAGGAAAAGGTGGAGGCTTCCAGGAGAGCAACAGAGCCCGGGAGTGGTGAGAGTGGTGGGGGTGGTGGGGGTGGTGTCTTCATGGTGCAGAGTTGCTGTCACATCCCTCCGAAACCCCATGCTTTTCCTCCCCCACAGTGGCGTTGGGTAATCCCAATGCCAAGGAGGAAGTGTGGGGTTTCTTGGTGGCCATCCGGGGACTGGAGCTGCCCCTGCCCTCTTCCTGGTGGAAGGCGACCAATTGCAGATTGACTCCCAGCAGGTGCCGCCAGGCCACGCCTCCACTGCGACTCCAGAGCGAGGCTTTGGGGCCATCTGGATGCCCTCTTGCATGTCCTCGCTTCACTCTGGAGAAAAAAGTTAGTGTAAGTCCCTGCCTTTTTTCCTCTGCAGCTTCGCCAGAAAGCCCTGGGGTGGCTGCGTGATTGCAGTGGTGTTGTATAATCGACGTCTTGCCACTGCACACCCACCCCAGGGCTTTCAAAGCATTTTGAAGCCCCCCCCCCCCCCAGATCTCACCCCAGCCAATTGGAAAGAACCAGGGTGGCCTTTAACCATGATGGGAGGGAGAGCCCGTGGGAGGTTTGCCTTCCCTTCCAAACAGGGGCATGACGGAACCAGAGTGGCATTATCCCTCCCTCCCTCCCTCCTTGTGGAGAACCCTGAAGCTTCCCAGGCTGGCTCTTGAGCTTTCCAGAGAGTGGCTGGAGGAGCAGCAGCCTCCAGTTGGGGGGGGGGGACTCCTTCCAATCCCATCCCTTCCTGCATCCCATCTGATACATCAAGCACTCTGGCTGGAAAGGGATCCACCCCTTCCATGCCAAGTCTCAGCTGACTATGGCAAACTCTGGGTCCAGCTGCCCACTCCCTGCTCACATGCACCTGTGGGTCTTTGGGGGCAGCTGCTGCTGTCTACCAGAATCACCCTGATCAAGCAGCATAAAATGAGTGCAGAAGAGTCTGAGGCTTGGGGGTTAAATCTGCCCCCACCGGGGGGTCATAGTCTGACCCACCAATGTTCCTCAGGTGGCCATGCCTTCTTTCCCCAACCACCAAACATCCCCCCCCCATTCTGAAAGGCTGAAAGGCTTCTTCTCTGTACCCCGTTGCATTCTGCTTCACTGAGGAAACCATGGAGGGGGGGAGGGGGAAGGGAAGGGAGCATAAGGACCAGGTGAGGGGGGGCTGCAAGCAGAGCCCTTGGTCTTCCTTCTCCCATGGGAGCATTCGGAGAGAAGCAGCAGTGGCCGAGACAGAGGGAGAGCGGGAAGGGCCCAGGGAGCCCAGGAAGACACCTGGTGAGCAGGTGCTGGGCCAGGTGTCTGCCATCATGACAGCTTTGCAGAAAAGTTCAGTGCCATCTCCATTCAGAGAGGCTCAGTGTTCTGTGGTGCAAATAAAAGGATATCTATTGTCTTTTGCTGGGGGGCATGTCTACTTCTGAGGTGCCGTCCCCCCCATATCCTGGTTCAAACCCTGGGGTCCTGTTTGCAGCCCATAAAAATGTACACAAGTCAAAAGAACGTAACAAGAACTGTGCTGGATCGGGCCAAAGGCCTTATCTCGTCCAGCATTCTGTTCACACAGTGACTAACTGGATGCAACCAGAGGCCACAATGAGAAGCCCACAAGCAGAGCATGAGCGCCAAAACCCCAGCAACTGGTATTGAGAGGCATAATACTGCTGCCCCAATACGGGAGGTAACGTATAGCCATCATGACTAGTAGCCACGGATACCCCCTGCCTTTCCCATCCACTCCTCTCCTTCTGGATGTCTCCTCCACCTGAACTTGAATTGGAGGCACCCAGAAGCAAGTGTGGACCAGAAGGCA
Source organism: Anniella stebbinsi (assembly GCA_029215795.1). NCBI lineage: Eukaryota > Metazoa > Chordata > Lepidosauria > Squamata > Anniellidae > Anniella > Anniella stebbinsi. The sequence continues at coordinate 372,912,893 of JARDYH010000001.1, forward strand.
GGGCTGGGACCTTTGCCACTGAGGTTTGTGGGAGATTCAGTGCAGATAAAAGGAACCACTTCTTCACACAGCACATAGGTGAACTATGGAGAGCCACCAACTTGGCCAGCTTTAAATGGAGATTAGACAAATTCATGGAGGAGTTCTCAGCTTCTCCCAAGCAGCTCTCTGGTTTTCTTTCTCATTCCGATTCTTGCTTCCTTCCAACCTTTCTGCTCTGTAATACAGCCTTCCTCTATCCAAAATTGCCCTTTTGCCAAAACATTTTATTTGTCAAATCTAGCCTGTCCTCTTATAACTGACCAATCAAGAGGCCTCACCGTTACCCAAAACTCCTTCTGTTCAGCTCTGCATCATTTTTGGAAAGCCTCGGTGTTTTGCAGTTCTGAGACCTAGGAAGCTGTCTACACCAGTTGTTTATTGCAGGATTGTATCGCAGTCCTCGCTAACGGGCCTCATGACGTTCACCTGCTCCTGCAGTGATCTCGGGTCCACCCCTCAGTTATTCAGGAATATCACTGACTGCTTTTGTCATGTTTTTTACGGCTCTCTTGCTACAATCGCGAAGTCCGCGGCTGGTGTGCCCCCTTCTTCGTGAAGCTGCCGCTGTTCAGTGCAGGTTCCTGACTCAGCAAACACTCAACCAGCTGCCAGGGGCGTGTCTAGCGGTTTCGGAGATGTGGGTGAGTGGACCCCGCCGCCACTTTCACCACATGTTTTCAATGTGTATTGGAACGTTTTGGCGCCGAGAGTGTGTAGTTGTTGTTGTTTTTAACACAAACATATCTATGCACAGCATTGCATATTCGGTGGACTTCCTATCCACCCCGTAGCCGGGTCCTCTGCATAGCCCTGCCCACTTATGCCGATCCACATGCGGAAGCGCTGTCATGGGGCACACGTCCTCCCGCGATGGCACTCCTGTCATTGCGGGAAACTTTGCTCGCGTGTGTCTCATCAGTGCCGATCGTGGAAGCGGGAAACCTCCCTTGCAAAAGGGCTGTAGGTGTACAAAGGGCCCTAGATTGCAAAATTTCAGAACTTTCAAAGCCACCATGTAAACAAAATCCTTCTGCAGGCTCCTAATCCCACCAGCTGCCTGATCCTTTACTTCCTTTTCCTCCTCCTCCTCCTCCTCCTCTTTTGTCAGCTTTATATCACCAAGCCTGAACATTTGACCTTTTGATTCTAGCAAATACACACAGAGAGAAAATAAACCTATAACATCCCAACTACACTATATACAAAATCAGAAGTCAGTTCTGTTCCTTCACAAACACATCTGACCTTGGAGCTGGAAGCCAGTGAGCTTTTCAGGGCATGTACTGGACAAAGGAACCTACCGTACGTACAGCCACTGTGAGCAACAGGCCCAAATCACATCCCACAAGTTATATCACTGGGACTGGGACGTTCATTCTTAGATGCGCTCCAGGGATGTGGAGAGATTCAGAAGAGAAGAGGGAATAATGCTTTCAAAAGGGGGCCTCAAGACCTTTAAAGAAATCATTCTCAAGGCTTTTTATTTGTAAATTTTATTCTGGTTTGGTATATTCTATGCTATATTTTACAAATTGCTGATGTTATTGTGAATTGCCTCGGGGAGAAAAGTTTCATCGTTTAACGTTGGGATCATCATGATCATGATCATGATGACTTGCCACTTATAATGTGAGCACAGATTTGTCCCAAGTTATGATGTTCTGAAGAAACATCTTTTGAATTCCTGAGTTGATTCGAAGATGCTGCCCCCGAAGCCGAGGAGACACCCATCCGAGTCTGGCTCTGCAGCATTTTCTGAGAATCTCTCCCTGGCACAAACCACGGCGTTTGCAGCCTTCTCCAGATTGTTGTATAGGAGAAGCAGGGCCTGTTTCTATGACAACCCAGCTAGAAATGCAAAGCCTTCCTCCTCCTTGCTTTCCCCCAGTAGATCGTTTACTTCTGTCTGTTAACTGTTTCCTTTGCCGTGTGTGACGAATGAGCTAAATTAGCTATTAACTGAATTAGGAATGCAGCGTTTGCCCCCTTTGCATCGCATCATCACAGCAGAATAGTCCAGACACTCTGCTGCAAGAGGACCAGTTTTGCTGACCCATGGAGGCTGAGCTGTACAATGACAGCCGGCCGGCCATGTTTGCTGAGACTCAGGACAAAATAGGCTGCAATCCGACACTTGGGTGGAAGAGCCACTGGATTCAGCAATGGGCTGCAAGTGGGCAAGAGAGCTTTTCGATCCACATGTGGATCAACAAAGGTGTCTACAAACAACACAAGGGGGCCAGAGCTACACCTTGCGTCCAAACATTACGGATGTGGAATAAAAAGCAGGATACAATACTATGAAAGCAGTCTATGGCCCCCAGAGTTACCAGTGCACTTCGCTTCCGCTATAAAGCAGCAGTGTAGATCTAGCCGGGGTGTGTGGGGACCTAAGTCGTGCTTGCTAGCCTCAGCACAACCCTCCATGAGTTGATCTGAAGGCATGATGACATAGAGATCTGTCAGGAATGCTTTAAGGTGGATTCCAGCATTGAGCAGGGGGTTGGACTCGATGGCCTTATAGGCCCCTTTCAACTCTACTATTCTATGATTCTACGATCTACCTACCTCTCTGCCCCCAGGAGGACAGCCAAACCAAACGGGCCCTCGGTAGACTTGATAGGAAAGCACAAGGGGATGGAACATTGGAATCACCCACGCATGAAGCTGTGTCTCATGTTCCATCCAAGTGTGGGGCTGTGCTGTTGGTGACTTATGCACCTGGCCTCTATCCATCCTATGGAGGGAGGACCAAGGGAGAAATGAGATGTGGGAGGGAGGTAAAACACCACCTTGTCCATATGCCACCCAGTTAGGAAATTCAATAATTACATCCTTCCAAGAGAATTCTGGATTTAAATATGCAATATCAAAGCCCAATGCAATTCAACTCGGTCTTTTGGTACAAGAGTAATTAGACTTGTCTTATCTTTGAGGCTTCCCAGATGGGAGACAGAAATGCCAGGCAATTAGTAATTGAGGATTGGCTTTATGGTACCCAGTCCTTCAACCTTTGCTGCAAAAACTGCACATATAATTCACTCACTCCTGACAACAGTGAGATTGGGTCTCTCTATAATTCATGGGCTCGTCTCTCTCATCCACTGGCTTGTATATCGAACCACATTTTAAAAAAGATGTGATTTTGTACCCAGGTTCTAAAATCTGCAAATTTTTGTGTGTGCTTTTTCAAAATTTATTTCCCAATGAAAAAAGCAAGTTTTTTATGCATTTCCCAAAGGATATACATTTTGCGCACATATTTCAAAATCTAGTACATGGTGTGCCATCTCCTTGTTACAAACTGAAGCTAATCTAACCCAATTTGACAACTTTAGATAAGGGCAGGATGACCTTGGCTTTCCTGAACCCCCAGCACACACCGTCCACTTCCTTACCGTCCTTTGGCAGAAGCAGGAGCAGCGTGGGAGGTGCAAGGGAGAAGGTGGGGTGGAGGCATTTCCCCCACCCCCAGTCCGTCTTATCTGTCACCCTTTGCACTGGCTAGCAGGGTGCCAGGGCATGACAGATGGTGGGAGATGTTCTCCCAAGGGCTTCTACCAACTCACCCGGGTTAGGGCAAGGAAAGAGGTTGGGTACTCCTTGAGCCCCAGTAGGAGCAGGGCTGCGACTACCACTTCTTGAATCCCCAGCAGGAAACAGATGATGCCATCTATCCCATTTCTCCTGGGGAATTGAAGTCTCAGTCCAGAGTGGGAAAAGATACTCCATCAGGGCCTGGGGGACACTCGCGCCCTCTGCCTTCTGTTGCCCTGCATTGGTTTTGGGGCCCTTCAAGACCAGAGGGAGGGAGGGGCAGCAGGAGGGCCCTTTGCCATGTCCTCTGAACCTTGTGGAAGTCCCTGAAGCGAAATGCTCACAGGAAGCTGGACCCAATGGCACTGACCACAAAGCCGCCACAAAGCAGCACAATGCCCCCTGTGTCCCTGATGAAAAGTCTTTCAGGCAGTGGGGCTAAAATGACCTCTGCCCACAAGATGCCTGGGAGGCTGCTGCTCAATGTAGCAGACCATGCACCTGGGTGACAAGGACCATGGCCTGATGCTGCACTGGAAACCCCCAATTTCTATAGACGGGAGCCAGAATCCGGTGGTGTTGCAAGATCCCAGGTGCCTGAGTTGACACCCATTCTCTGAACCAGCTGTGCCCCAATCTGGTTCCCCTTGGCCATTGTCATCCTGGGGATGACAGGAATTTCAGCCCAACACATCTGGTGGATACCTGGTTGGGGAAGGTTGCTCTAAACCAAAGTAGTCTCATGCTTGCTCCCCTCTCGGTTGCTCTCAGAGGCTGAAATTGAAAAACATCTCTCTCTCTCCCCCCCCCCCCTCTCTCATCTTTAATTGCCCAGTTGAGCCATGTAAGATGCCTTGACCCTGGGATTTATGGTGTGTTTGGGTGATATATTGCATAGGTGATGGTCCTTTATTGCTTGGCTGCTTTTAAATTGCAAACGTCGTTTGAGAATTGTGCTATTTGCACCATTTCATTCTACGGGGGCTTGTCAGGCTGAAGCTCACATGGTTCAAAAATGTTCCTGAGAAACTTACCTCCCCCCCCCCCCAGCAAGCTGGGAGCCTTTAAACAGTGGCTTTAATTCACCATGACATGGTTTCTGACAGCCACGGTTATGTTTCAAGACTTGTGTGTTTTATTTAAAACTTTGCAATATTTATTTAGGCAACTTACAGCCCTCCAGGTGTTTTGGCCTGCAAGTCTCACAAGCCCTAGCCAGCAGAGCCAATAAAATGAAAATGTGACCAAAAAACCATCAAAGAAGAAGAGAAAAAAGAAGAAAGGCATTTGACAGCATGCCTGCATTTGAAAAATGAATATGAAAAAATGAGAACTTTTGAAAAATGCTCTAAATATATTTCAATCAATGGCAAAAGAATGTGTCCATTTCAAAGATGTGCACAATCGATGTGTACATTTTTAAAAAAATTGCCCATGAAAATGCACACAGATTTTCACGTGAAAAGACTGAAACGAACTGATAACAGCCTCCAGTCAGAAGAAGCTTCCAGGTGGATTTGGGAGAACCTCAAGGGTGGCTGATTTGCACACCAGGTTGCTAATGTCAGGACACAGTTTGCTTCCTCATTGATTCTGTCTCTCTGCATTTAGGAGAGGCACTTGTGGGATGTCCTGCCTCAAGTGCAAAGTCACTTGACCAACCTTAGGTTTTATGCCCCTTGCCGTCTGTGACCGTACGTGAGGACACATTTGCTGTTCTGCCTCAGGCCGCAAAATGGCTGACCATTATTGCTGTTCACCACTTTGATGGCTTTTTAAGACATAATAAGGCATTATGTCCATGTTAAAAATAAATTTAAAATGAAGAAACCTGTGCCACCTCCGGGTTGCATAGTAGGGGCAGAGAAACCTTGCAGGGCCCTGGTTTGATGGCTAATGGGTGGTGGGCTGACTAGCAACAGCCACCACAACAACACCATAAGATGGTCTCTGGACAAATGCATGCTAATGAAATGCACACGCACACACACACACACACACACAGCCGACATGGCTAGCTGCTGCTGGAACCTTCAGAGCCTCAAGGCTTCATTTTTAACCTTATTTCTTGCTGCTCTTCTATGGCTTTTTTGTTTAAGTGTCTTTTATTGATTTTAACGTTGAATTGATGGATGATTTTAGTTAATTTGGTCTTACTGAATGTGATGGTTTTTAATGCTGGTTTGAGAGCTAAATAGAACTATGCCTAAGAGAAAATGTGTAGGCTGAGAAAGACATAAGGTCCATTCAGTTCAGCTCAACTGGTCTTACTCAGAAGTAAGTAAGCATCGTATCGGTCCTGAATCTCCCACCATTGGGCGTCACTGATGATGTAATAAAAGGCTTTTAAAATTATGGGTCATACAAAAAAAGTGGATAGGGAGATGTTTCTCTCCCTCTCTTACACTATCCAATGGGACTAGCCAATGAAATTGATTGGCAGCAGGTTATTTACAGAAAGCCAAGGACCATCCAGCCTGCTCACCTGAAAGCCAGAAGCTTGGGGGGAGGGGAAGGGGCATACACACATACAAGCCATGCCCCCACCATCCTTGACCTTACCCTTGAGCTTCTTGTGTTGTGGGGGAAGATCTGAAGGAGAGGTGAGCAACGGTTTCTGCTTCATCAGGATTTCCGATAGCATGGCGGTTTCTATGGCTGCCTGAAAGGGTCTATGGCTGCCTCTACAAGAGAGGTTTAAAGCTCTTTCAAGGCGCTTAAAATTTTTTACCTCTACAAGAACGGAGCGCAAATCGGGCATTGAGGCGCGTTATCTCTCCGATTATGCGCATTATCGAATGTGCGTTAAATCGCGAGTTTTATTTTGCTCCGGCCGTTAAAGCGCATTTTGCCTATGTGAACAAGCGCTTATGCGCATTAACTATTTGGAAAGCGCATTTTGGACATCCGTTAATGCGCTTCGCCGCCTCTCGCCGCCTCTCGTGCAGAGGTATTAGGTGTAAATGCGCTTCAGCGATGATGCGCATAATCGCCTAACCGGGCACAAAAGCGAATCCTTGTGGAGGGGACCTAAAATAATCAGAAATCACTGCCACAATTTCTGTTTGCACAAATTATGGCTTGACACACACAACAATATGCAAAACATTCCCAGAATCTTTGGGGTGGTGTGGGTGGGAACCCAAGTATTGGCATGCCAAGTTGGGCACACCATGGACCTCTGTCAAGCCAATTTTGTTTGGCTGGACAAACCAGGATTGTTTGGCTTGGAAAAAAGGAGACATGATAGAGGTGTACAAAATTCTGCATAGTGTGGAGAATGTGGATAGGGAGGCATTTTTCTCCCCCTCCCATAATACTAGAACCCAACGGGATCATCCCATGAAGCTGATTGGTGAGAGGTTCAGAACAGAGAAAAGGGAGGACTTCTTCACACAGCACAGAGTTAAACTATGGAATTTGTTACCATGAGACGTAGTGGCTTTAAAATGGGTTTGAACAAATTCCTGGAGGAGAAGGCTATCACTGGCTACTAGTCTTGATGGCTGTATGTTACCTCTAGTATCAGAGGCCATATGTCTGCACACCAGCTGCTTAGCAACATGGGTGGGAGGATGCTGTTCCTTCCATGACCTGCCTGTGGATTTCCCATGGGCAGCTGGTCCACTGTGTGAACAGAGTGCTGGTCTAGATGGACCCTTGGTCTGATCCAGCCTCAGGGCTCTTCTTGTGTTCTGATGTTCTTAAGAACTGGATTTCTCAATGATGCACATCTCTAATTCAAACAGCCCACCCTGGCCTCGTGTACTAGAGTGCTCCTTATATTGTTGCAGTTGTTAGTTAGAATCTATCTATCTGTCTATCTGTCTTGCAAAGGGCTTTGAAAAATGCAACATGATATTCCAATGCTGAGACTTCTTGTTACCGATCTTTCACTTTGATTATGTGTTTTCAAAACTGATTTGAGCTTTTTTTTGTGAAGGAGGTGGAAAACTGTTCCTTAAATGTCAAAACCAAGTAGATGCAAGTTGCATTTTCTTTCTTTCTTTTTTTAAAGCCCCTTTGCCTGCCTTCTTGAATATTAATGTTAGTCTGTGCTCAACCTCCCACATAAATAAATTCATTCCAGTTCTTCTCCCATTTATATCCCTCAAATCTTACTTTTAGACTAGAATCGCACAGCCACTTTCATCTAATCAGACACCTCTCATCTGCCCATTCCACCCCATATGTCACCCCTATGTTCAAGTGTCAGGTCTTCTGCCTTCGTGTGTGTATGTGTGTGTGTGTGTCTGGGGGGGCCTTCTGGCTTCACAGGCTTTTGGTCCCACACAGTCCCTCTGTCCACCTGCTGCCACCAATGCATTTCCTGTGAAAGGAAAGGTTTATTTTCGGAATCTCCTTCCACACCTCCTTGCCAAGATCATGGCCCTTGGCAAAGGCAGAACGTTTGTTGTGCAACCTGATGGCTCCGCTCCTTTTCTGCTCTGCCTCAAATCTTGTTTTCCCTCCACATATAGAATGCCTTTGAAGCAAACTAGACTCGCAGGACTTTTGTACTCTGATCAATTTTGTATTGTCATGCTGGACTGACACAACTGTTTGGGGCAAGCTAGCAGTGTCCCAAGAAATCTCTTTCATCTCTCTGTGGCAAGGATTTGCAAATGATGCCCGTGGTGGTGATTGCTAGGGATGTGTATCGTATCATTAAAATGTTCAATAACGATATGATAAGGTCATGATGATACGACAGAAAAACCTACGATAATCATCGGAGACGATAATTTTGAGCGATTTTATCGTTTTATCGGACTGCCATATAAATATACCTATAACTTCTGTATTTTAAAAGTTAGAGGCTTGAAACCTGGTCCCAGTGCTTATGGGGTATGCCTAAGTATGTGTATGAAATTTGAGATCAATCCCTCCAACCCTCGATTTTATATGAATTTTTTAAAGACTGTTTCCGTTCTGACAAGTCTGAATGAACGCACATGGTGAGCTATCATTCTGATCTGTCAGAACTGAAATGATCTTTAATAAATTCATATAAAATTGAGGGTTGGAGGGATCGATCTCAAATTTCATACACATACTTAGGCATGCCCCATAAGCACTGTGACCAAGTTTCAAGCCTCTAACTTTTAAAATGCAGAAGTTATAGGCATTTTTTTCTTTAAAAATAGGGCTGCAAAAAAATATCATTTTTTCACGATAATTATCGTGAAGATGATACGGTTCACCTACAATATGAATGAAGATGATTTTTTTTTGGTCCAAAATAACGATAACAATAAATGATGATATTTTTTGGCGTGCACACCCCTAGTAATTGCCAACTGCTTTCTCTGCTGGATGCTCATCTCTCCAGTCAGCAGGGCTCTCTGGGAGCCAGCATTGTGGGAACTGGTTTGCACTGCTCTTCTGCACTTGGAGACTGTTCTTCAGTTGCAAGAGTACAGGCCTTCCTTTTTCCTCTTCAGAGAATGCTTTGGTCAACTATGGCAGTCACTTCCTTTCTGGTCTTCCTTTCTGGTCTTCCATTGTCTCACCTTGAACCTCTCATATCTATTCAACACTTTGCTGGTAAATATCATCCATCTCTCTCATCCTGTGATATCCGTCTTTAAAAATTGACACTGGCTTTCTGTCTACTCCTAGATCCAACTGAAGTTTCTCATCCTTACCTTTGAAGTCTTCTAAGGCTCCTCTCCCCACCCCACATCTTTCCGTTCTTACATCCCTATACATCCCAGGATATGCCCTTTGGTCTTCCAACTCCACTAACCTCACCCATCCAAATGTCTCCCACTCCCTCAGGAGCCTCCATTCTTTCTCCCTTGCTGCCCCATATGCTTGCAACTCCCACATGGAACACCTGCATGATGACACCAGAGATGATGATGATCATGATGATGATGATAATAATAATAATAATAATAATAATAAAAATAATAAATTTATTTATTTCTTACATGCCTCTCCCTCTGGATCAAAGTGGGGAACAACAATAAATATAAATACAAAGATCATAAATAGATAAAACATTAAAACAAATAAAACTAATACATTATTTAAAAAAAAACATCTTAAAGTTAAACTAGGTAGGCCTGCAGGAAGAGATCAGTCTTCACGGCTCTCTTAAATTCAAGAAGACTGCTAAGTAGGGATGTGCACTGGATCGGACCCGATCCACGATCCGAGTCCGGTCCAGTGGGAAATCGGATAAATTATCCGATTTCCGATCCCGCAGCTGGATCGGCCGATCCAATCCGAACCGGTCCGAAAAAGCTCCGAACCGGTTCGGCGGATCGGCGGATCGGCGGGCGCCCACTGGCGCCCACCGCCGCTTCCATTGGCGGGCGCCAGCGGGCGCCCGCCGATGAAAGTGGACAGCGGGGGGGGGAGGAGGGGGGCGCTTACCTTCTCGGCCCGGTGGCTCCCGTCCGGCGCCGGCGCCTACTACTACTAGCAGGCTCCGCGGCCTGCTCTAGGGTGGCGCGCCGGGTGATGTCATCACCCGGCGCGCTACTCTAGAGCAGGCCGCGGAGCCTGCTGGAAGTAGTAGGCGCCGGCGCCGGCCGGGAGCCGCCGGGCCGGGAAGGTAAGGAGGGGGTGCGTGGAGGGGAGGAGGGGGCGCGCGGAGGGGGGAGGGGGGCCCTTACCTTCCCAGCCCGGCGGCTCCCGTCCGGCGCCGGCGCCTACTACTCCCAGCAGGCTCCGCGGCCTGCTCTAGGGTGGCGCGCCGGGTGATGTCATCACCCGGCGCGCTACTCTAGAGCAGGCCGCGGAGCCTGCTGGAAGTAGTAGGTGCCGGCGCCAGCCGGGAGCCGCCGGGCCGGGAAGGTAAGGAGGGGGTGCGTGGAGGGGAGGAGGGGGCGCGCGGAGGGGGGAGGGGGGCCCTTACCTGCCCGGCCCGGCGGCTCCCGTCCGGCGCCGGCGCCTACTACTCCCAGCAGGCTCCGCGGTCTGCTCTAGGGTGGCGCGCCGGGTGATGTCATCACCCGGCGCGCTACTCTAGAGCAGGCCGCGGAGCCTGCTGGAAGTAGTAGGCGCCGGCGCCGGCCGGGAGCCGCCGGGCCGGGAAGGTAAGGAGGGGGTGCGTGGAGGGGAGGAGGGGGCGCGCGGAGGGGGGAGGGGGGCCCTTACCTGCCCGGCCCGGCGGCTCCCGTCCGGCGCCGGTGCCTACTACTACCAGCAGGCTCCGCGGCCTGCTCCAGGGTGGCGCGCCGGGTGATGTCATCACCCGGCGCGCTACTCGAGAGTAGGGCGCGGAGCCCGCTGGTAGTAGCCGCCGGCGCCGGATGGGAGCGGACGGGCCGAGAAGGTAAGCAGTGGCGGGGAAGGGGGCTTACCCCCCCCCCGGAGCCGTCCGCTTCTATCCGCTGGCGCCCGCGGGCGCCAGCGGATGGAAGCGGGCGGCCCCAGGGGGGGTAGGGAGCGCGGGGGAGGGGGCTTACCTGCCGGGGCCGTCCACAGCGGACGGCCCCGGGGGGGGGAGGGAGTTAGGCCCCCCCTTACCCACCCGCCGCCATTTTTTCCTCATAGACTTGCATTGCAATGCAAGTCTATGGGGAAAAAAATGGCGGCTGATCCAAAAATGTACGATTTTTGGGTCGGGATCGGACTCGATCCGGTCCGGGGGGCCTCCGATTTTGTCCGAACCGGACCGGGACAAAATTGGAGGTCCCGATCCGGGTCCCGATCCGATCCGGGGGGTCCGTGCACACCCCTACTGCTAAGCCATCGAATCTCTCCCAGCAGGCAACTCCACAGTCTGGGAGCGGCAAAGAGAAGGTCCTCTGAGTCACACTCGTCAGCCTAGTTCTGGCTGATTGGAGTAAATTCTTCCCAGAGGACCTGAGTTTATGGGGAGGATTATACAGGAGAAGGCAATCTGGCAGGTAACCTGGACCCAAACCATGTAGGGCTTTAAAGGTAATAACCAACACTTTATACTTCACCCGGAAACTAATTGGGAGCCAGTGGAGCGATTTTAAGACTGGTGTAATGTGGTCACCCCTAGGAGGAATTAGTTCAGTTCCAAATTTTAATGCAAACCTACTGAAATTCACACTTTCAAACCACTATATGAACCAAAACTCAGCCATCCTTTGAAATCTGCATTTCTCTGAATTTTGCAATGGAGATTGCCACTTAAAAATATTTACAAAAATGAATATATCATGGAAAATATAATTCAACAATGTATTCTATTAGGAAAATTGCTTGCAGAAATGTGAATATTAGGCCAAAATGCATACAAAATGTTTATTAAGAGAAATGTACACAATGATGTAAATGAATGTTCATGCAAACCTATTAAAAACAATTGTCAGTGTTTGGAATTAACCAAACTTAAAGACAAAGTTGGTGCCTCCAATTGCTTTATAAGCAGAATGTACCCTAAAAAGCCCCTGGGGTTGCCCCCCCCAAAGGGAAGCTGTTTCTTAGCAGTAAAGAAAATGGGATAATGGGCTTTTCCCACTGAGTGACCTTCCACCTACCTAGGAGAATCATAATTTTGGTTATGAAGGAAGAACTGGAAGCGATCAAAGAGGATGGAGAGATTTGAAAATGATGGGGAACAGATAGAAGGTCCAGTTCTTCTTTACTAGATGCCATCACAGCTTCAACTCTCCCCAAGATCAAAGGTGTGTGTGTGTGTATATGTGCAAATTTTTGGTGTGGATTCTTAACTTTAATGGGTGGCAATTGGCAAAGTATCAAGGACCTGTTTTCCACTGGGTTGTGTAGGGGTTGTTTTTCTAGGGATGTACATCCTATTGGATCCAATGTCCGATCCGACTATGATATGTCGGATATCAGACTTCTGATGTCCGATTCAGATGCTGGCCACAGGAGGTCTGATTTCTCCCAATCTGATTTTTTTCTGATCCAATTAATATCGGAAAAAAATTGGTGAATCGGACCTCCATTTTAGGTGTTTTCGCCATAGGCTTGCATTGGGGGAAAGAAAGCTTTCCCTTGATGCAAATCTATGGGGAAAACATGGTGGTGAGTGAGTGGGGACTGCCCTCTCCCTCCCTCTCTCCCCCCACTCACGCTCCTTACCTGCTGCCTCCTCACTGCTGTCCGCTGCCACCCGCTACTTCCGTATTACTGAGAAACAGGCCTTGATGCCTGTTCCACAATAGAGCAACGGCACGCCAGGTGATGACATCACCCGGTGCGTCATCACTCTAATGAGAACCAGGATGCAAAGCCTGATTCTCAGTAGTACGGAACCAGCGGATGGCAGTGGACGGCAGTGCAGGATGGTGGCAGGTAAGGAAAGCGAGTGGGGGGAGGGAGGGGGGAGGGGGGAGCGGGGGAGGTCCAGCCCAGTGTTTTCCCCATAGACTTGCATTGGGGGAAAGCTTTCTTTCCCCCAATTCAAGCCTATGGGGAAAACACCTAAAATGGCGGTCCAATATCATAATTGGAACTTCCAATTTTGTATCGGTATCAGATCCAAAACGATACGACAAACCTCTGATTTTTCAGATTCGATACTTTACAAAAACTGAAGTTCCGATTCCGATACGATTTTTGCGTCCATGAACATCCCTAAAATAAGTCAATTGAAGAGTGTGGCGAAATGGCACGATTGCATTAAAAGCCAAGCAGAGAGTTGTCGAACACTTGCACATTCTGGAGGTTTCAGGCCTGCTGGTCAGAGGGAGGGAACCCCTCTCTTGTTCTGTGATAACCCAGGGCAGTCTGTGCCCACTGTAACTGCAACCTGGTTCCCAAAGTCTGTGCTTAGCACTTCTTGCTGGACAAAATAGCATTTTTGCACTCATGGTACTAAGGAAATACTCAGAATGGCAATGAGGCTGAAACACTTGGTAACTGTCTGATCCAGCAAGGCACTCATGTCCTTCACCGACTTCAGTATTTTTGTGGGAAAACACATTGGCTGATGCAATGCCACTGACTTCTCAATGGCATTCTGATTAATTAATGCAGATAAAGTGTTTACGGGGAGCACATAGATAACATCATTATCTGTTTTATTATGGCTGCTCTTCCCTGATCTGCATTATACTGCTTTCTTTATTGGAGAACATGATACACCATTTAAAGCCAGTAGCAGATAATCATCATCATCATCATCATCATCATCTGCAAGGGATAGAGAAGGATTGTTTTGATCTGCATTGCACACACCACATGACCACATTGATGGGTTGGTGGTTTGAGTCTGCCATGTCAGCATATGGGAAGAAGACAGAAGTGTCTGTGGGAATAAAGGGACAGGTTCCAAGATGTCCTCAACCTGCCACCATCCCCTCCAACTTTTCCAGATTTGGTCTTGGCTTCTTCTTATTCATTTAGGGCACAATCCTATCCATGTTTAGACAGAAAAAAGTTCTACAACTCCCAGTGTTCCTTTAGCCAGCAGTGCTGGCTGGGGAACGCTGGGAGTTGTAGGACTTTTTTTCTGTTTAAATGTCTATAGCATTGCACCTTTTTTTACTGCAGATATTTGAAACCCACTTTTCCATATTAAAACAACAACGGGCAATGTGGCTAACAAAACCAGAAGAGCTAGACTATTTTTAAAATCAATAATAATTTAAATTGCCTTTAAATTGCATTAAAACACAAAATAGCCGATCAACAATTAAAAACCTTTGATCAGTCTTTCAGAACCAAAGAAGAGCCATGCTGGAGCAGACAAAGTGCCTGCTCCTCACAGCAATTGCACGTCGTGTGAAGAAGGACTTCCATACAAACAGTAGGAGCCAGTGCAGCTACCCAGACTGGGCAACTGCATGGCCATATCACCAACGGCCTCACTGAGTCCATGGTGGTCTCCAGCCACTCATTTAGCTCCGAAATAGCTGCTCCTGGACCCAGTAAACATGGGAAAATGGCATACGGACTGACCAAACCTCTCAATAATCTCTTGCAACATTTCATAAAGAATCATATCAGCCTTTGAGGGACTGAGCTGTTCCTTTCTTTGAAAATCAACCACTCACTTTGAGCTCCCTGATGAGTTTGGATGCTATCAATAAGAAAGCACAGGGGAGCCATTGCTCCAGTTTCTTTCTCCCCTGTGATTTAGGGTGTTGGATTAGATTGGCCTTTGGTCTTATGTTGCCTCTGGAAGGAGTCAATGCCATAGCCCAGAACCGCAAATATCTTTCATGTTGGATATGCAGAAAGGTGAAATGGAATGTTCTTTACCGTCTACATTTCCCTTCTGATGGGGCCTCATGAGGAACTGGTGCAGGGGAAACCTTGCTACATGTTGCCTGTCTCTGGCGCTATGGCCACCTCTCCTTTCAGCTACAGGCTTGCTGGTTGTAAGTGGAAGCTAGTGCCAAAAGAAAAGACAGGTGCTCAGCAATGGTACGCTGGAGATACAAGCCTGCGGTGATAGTTCAGGTCATCATCAGCTTGGAGACAGGAAGTAGTCACACACACACACACAGTCTGAAGACACACACACTGAATAAAATCTTGATGACAACTGGATTGCCTGTAATCTGCTAAAGTTTAATTTAAATTTATTCCTCAAACATGTGTCTCTCTTTACAATAAATAAAATGCCTTCAATTAGATCAGCAGCCATCTCCTTCAGAGATACAGAAAGATAGAGGTAATTAAAAGAGCGGAAGGAGGTACATTCATGCCTCGTTATCTTTCAGTTGTTAAAAGGCAATGATTAAATAAAGTTGATGGAAGCTGCCAGAAAGATAGATTATCCTACCCAAAAGGGCTCTATCATATTTTAATTTTCTAATTTCTCAATAGAACTGATCAGAACAAGACTCTGCATTTAACAGTCTAAATTACCGACTAATGAGCACTACAGAAGTAATTTCCTCTCACTTTCCTATATGAATCTGCCGCTATAAAACCCTTTGGAGAAAGATGGAAAGGACAATGTGACCGATTCCCTGTCCAAGGAGAGGACATCCTGACTTCCAAGCCCTCGATCTGCACCATCCAGGCCACAGGGCCACAACCAGGAAGTGGGAAAAGTGGCTGCACTTAACATGCGCCAAGTCACATGCTGTAGTAAAGGCCTAAAGAAATGGGCTGTTACCGTCCCTTTCAATGTCTGCCTACCAGGTTCCCAGTATTCCACATGTGGCTGAACCTTAGTTTTATAGAAAGGCGTCATTATAGTGGCACGTTGATTTAGTTGTTTTGTTTCCTCCCCTTTCCTCCTCCTCCTCCTCCTCCTTCCAGTAGCTCTACACACAGGGTCAACATTTTGATTGCCAACTCTATGATTCCGTCCTGCTGGGACCCATCAGCAAACATGCGAAGTTAAGCTTATTTTTGTATTTTGCCCCAATGTGATCACACTGAATCACGTTTGCTATTTTAATGCCCAGTTTGGAGAAATCATTTTGGAGCTATTTGCAAACACCCCCTTTTTAACCACCCTAAACGATTTCACGTCCTCAGCAAATGTGGCCACTCACTGCTCACCCTCCAGCCCGGGTCGTGTATGGAGTTAGAGGACTGATTTGGACCCGCTAGCGCTATACTGCAGCCTTGTTCGGCACAGACTGCCCCTACGTTCCCCATATGAATTCGTAACAGGTTAGGAAGTGGAAGAAGGGGCTTTCGGAGGTCATCTGGCTACGAAGAACAGGGCCTTATGTTGTTGATGTGGCCCTGCGGTTGTAAGATGAGTTTCTCAGAGAGGCTCCGGCATTGTGCTCTTATCGGTGCCTGGGAAAGGCTTTCTTATTTCCCCAGGCATTTTGGTCTTTCGCTTTTTTCTTGCTTTAAAACTGTTTCTGTATTTTAAATTCTTGCCCTGCTGCTAGGTTGCATTTTGGTTTTTATTTTGATTTTATACTGTAGCATTAAACTTTTAAACATTTATATTATATTTTATCATGTTGTGCTTTCAAGTTTAAATTGTTCTGAAGCACCCAGAAAGCGTTGGTTATTTCGCAGTACAGATATCAATAAAATAAATATTAAATAAATAAATCTGGCCCAACACCATGTTCAACGCAGAATACAACTACGGCATCCAAGCCGGGTGGCCCTCTGACTATTTGCAAGAGACATGAGCTGCTTTTTAACAGGGCCAAGTCAGTGGAGCCGGTCTTCCCTCCGTAATATCACTCTGCCCTGCATCTAACACAACGCCTGTGCTGCTGCAATCTTGGGACTGCCTCAATGATTTAGGGTTCAGATCCTGGTACCAATTTTCAATAGTACTTCAGTGTTGGAGTTCTGTTGCTGAGAGGCATCCAGGTTTTTTTGTGGTGGGGAGCGGGGTGGGGAAATGCACTGTCCAGACAATGAAAGCTCTGAACTTGGCTGCTGAACAGCTTAATAGTTTAAATTTCTCTAAGGGGTAATTATAGAGACTGTTGTGAACCAGCCCATTGACATGTTCAACACTCCTTTAGGCTGACCATATGAAAAGGAGGACAGGGCTTCTGTCTCTTTAACAGTTGTATTGAAAAGGGAAATTTAGTAGGTGTCATTTATATGCAAGTGCTGCTCATGCTAGACAGGGCTTCTGCAGTTTTAACTGTTGTGATGAAGAGGGAATTTCACCAGGTGCTGCATGCATACAAAGGACACCCACTGAAATTCTAGGGATGTGCATAGACGGAAAAATCAGATCGGAATCGGATCGGATTTTTTTTAAAAAAAAAATTGGATCAGAAAAAATCGGAGGTCCACTAGAACGGATCGGATCTGATTCTGATCCGAAAATTGGATGTCCGATTTTTGGATTGGATGCCATTTTGAATGCATTTCCCCATAGCCTAGTATTGTGTTACAAAAATGCCTATAACTTTTTCATTTTTAAAGATAGAATGATGAAACTTGGGCACTTTGTAGATAGGTTAGGGTAGTTATCTGTCAGAAATTTCAGAAAGATAGGTCCAGGCATTTGGTGGCTATGAATTTTTTAGATTAAAAGTTACAACAACATGGAGTTTTGACAGATAAAAGAAGGAGGGGGAGGGGGGAGCAGGGTGCAATTGACAGCCCAAGCCTCTGTGGAAAAACTTTTGTAACTTTTAATCTAAAAAATTCATAGCCACCAAATACCTGGACCTAACATTCTGAAATTTCTGACAGATAACTACCCCTAACCCTTCTACAAAGTGAGCAACTTTCAGACTTCTAACTTTTAAAATAAAAAAGTTATAGGCATTTATTTCCTCATTGTTTCAAAAATACCTTGCCACTACATGCCTGGACCTATCTTTCTGAAATTTCACACACTTATCAAGCATATTGGTACCTGTAATGTGCCCAAGTTTCCTGTTTGTATCTTTAAAAATAAAAAAGTTGAAGGCATAACTGTATTTACCCCACTGCTACCCATTTTTCTAAAATTAATTCCCACATAAAGGAGGCACCTATGTTTCTGAAATTTCATACACATGGGTCCCAACATACCACCTACAATGTGGCAAAGTTTCATGTGTGGAACTTTAAAAATGAAAAAGTTATAGGCATTCCTGGTTCTTTATTAAAAAATTAATTGCCACAAAATGCCTGCACCAATCGTTCTGAAATTTCTCACATATAACTATCCCTAACCATCTACAAAGTGCCCAGTTTCATCTTTCTATCTTTAAAAATGAAAACATTATAGGCATTTTTGTAACACAATACTAGGCTATGGGGGAAAGCATTCAAAATGGCGTCCGATTTTCCGATTTTTTCCGATCCGGATTGGGTCCCTTTGGATCGTATCAGATCAGATCAGAAGGTTGGCAGATTGGATCAGATTGTTTTTATTCAATTTTTGGGCGGATCAGATTCAGATCATGGATCGGATCCAATCCGCTGCACATCCCTATGAAATTCCCTTTTCTGCACAACTATTAAAGATACAGGAGCCCTGTCCTCCTTTTCGTATGGTCAACCTACCTAAATACTTAAACGTTCCAATAAAGGTGTCCTGTTATTAAGAGTGGCCACCAAACTTTTTTTCCTGAATTAAAAACAAAATTAAACCAAACACAAAGACAACTCTTAGTACTTCAATGCTCAGGGTCTTAGTGGTTTTCCACAGCTGTGGAGCTATTTCCCTGTATACTTCTTAACTAAGTGTAGAGGTTATGATGGGACATTTTGGGCCCTCTGGCAGAATTTTCTGGAGAAACTGTGTTACATTTCCATTCAACAAGTCCCCAGCGTTGCCTAAAACCGCAAACATCATTTTTGTTTGACTTCTTTTTCAGTTCATTAAGCTTTTCTTGTGGCTCACTCATCTTTTTTGTTGTTGTTAGGGAGCAAAAAATGAACACAGGCATTTTAAAAGCCTTAAATTCCTTCACCTTAGTTCAGCTTTTGGGGAATTCCTTTACCCTGGCCAAATACCATCCAGTTTCTAATGGTGTGATCCTATGCACTCTTACCAGGGAGTAAATCCCATTGAACTCAGTGGAGCTTAGTTCTGAATATAGAATTGCAATGTAAGTATCCATAAATGTAATTTCATTTGTATTTCCTGTACGTTCAGATCATTAGAGTACATTTAAAAACAAAACAAAACAGTTTTTTCCCCATCCAAAGACATATAAGGCAGGGCAAATCTACCCCTCTTCCTTCCCGTCATGGGCATTTCATCCTGTTGGCTTTAAAAGGTTGAAATATCAAATCAAAAGGAGCTCAAAATCTGCACATGAACATTTCTCAAACACCCTTCTTCTCTTAACTAGGCATGGGCGCATCTATCGATATCAGTTTCTCATTTTCCTAATCTTAAATTCAGTTTGTCCCAAAATGTGAGATTTTTTTTAGAAGTTTTCATGAAACACAGTTTTGTACAGATTTCTCCCAATTCATACATTTTGTATGCAATTTTGTCTAATGTGCAAGTTTTTTTTTAAAAAAAAATGTTACAATGAATTGTATGTATGCTTTAAAAAAAATTGGAGAACTCCATTGAAAAAAAATGTTTCAGTTTCCATATTGGCTTGAAAGTGGAAAATTAGAATGCAAACTGAACAAATTTCTCCTCCTTTCCTACGATTGACTACTAAAGCTCTTGACCATGTGCTGTGGATACGTGCCTTTTGGATCCTGGCCACGTTCTCCAGCCATTCCTTCTCTGTTGCCATCTCTCTTCCATCTGGGAGGTTCCAAAAGTTTTGTTAAATTCAACTTTCTCTTCCATTCAGGGACTTCTGAATGCTCTGTTCTCTCTCTCTCTCTCTCTGTCGCTCTCTCCCATCACTATGGGCAGTCCAAGGTGTGTGTGTGTGTGTGTGTGTGTGTGTGTGTGTGTTTGGAGAGGGGTGCAACACCACAGTTCAAACTAACAAAAACAAGTGACAAGCCACAAATTACAAATCTTTAATAGGACATTGAAAGATGCTTCCTCCCAATGCAAGATGTAGCAAGGCCAAAATGAGCTCCTGCGGTGCTTCCATTAAGGGTTAGGGGAATGAATTGATTGCAACCATCATGGAGAAGTCAACTGATCACAATATAGAATCATAGAATCATAGAATAGTAGAGTCGGAAGGGGCCTATGAGGCCATCAAGTCCAACCCCCTGCTCAATGCAGGAATCCACCTTCAAGCATCCCTGACAGATGGTTGTCCAGCTGCCTCTTGCATGCCTCCAATGTGGGAGAGCCCACCACCTCCCTAGGTCATTGGTTCCATTGTCGTATTGCTCTAACAGTCAGGAAGTTTTTCCTGATGTCCAGCCGGAATCTGGCTTCCTGTCACTTGAGCCCATTATTCCGCCTCCTGTACTCTGGGATGATTGAGAAGAGATCCTGGCCCTCCTCTGTGTGACAACCTTTCAAGTATTTGAAGAGTGCTCTCATGTCTCCCCTCAGTCTTCTATTCTCCAGGCTAAACATTCCTAACTCCATTTGACATAATGTACTGTGTGGGTAGTTCCTAAGGGTGAGACAACATTGTTGTACTTCAGAAATTTAGGAGGTATCCTGTGAATATATTGGAGCCAGAAGGAGAAAAATAGTTAAATCAGAATAAGGCACTATTTGTCAATGACTAAAGAAAAACCCAGAACAGATGCAATGATGTGCAAGTCAGTTTAGCTTGGAAGGAGAGCAGAATGCACCACTGGAGTGTGCTAAGTAACATTCACATAGCCAGATATCATGGAAACTCATTCATAGTATTACATTACACATCATGCCCTGAGCTCTGTCACTGAAAATTGGATTGCGGCCTGAGCCCTGGCTCCAAAAAAGTCCCATACTCAACATTGTCCAAGGTTATCAGTTTTTGCAAAGAAAGAGCTAAACATGCTGAATCAATGTTCAAATTTGAGAGCAGCTCTTTGTGATGTGCAGGCTTGTTACCTCAGACATGTTTAAGGTGCCCTTGCAGAGTGTTCAGAGACATGCAAAAAACTAAGTAATAAATGAAAAAATTAATATTCCTGGTTAAAAGAAATTGCATTTCATGTCTTGCTGTCTGTTCAGGAAATCCACGAGGCAAGGACTAAATGAAAGCATGTTCATCATACTTAAGACATTCACAGTTTGAATGTGCCTGCCTGCCTGCCTGCCTGCCCCTGAACTCTGCTCGTACATCCATGGCCAGCATTCCATAGGAATGGATGGAAAAATTATTTCAGCTCATTTTTGATCAGGATTTTATCTGGTTTGTACTTTCTGGACGGAACACAGACGTGGTTGCATTCTGCGGTCAAAGTCCATACAAAACAAAACAAAAAATTGACAGCATGCATACATTTCAAAGTGCATACATTTCAAAAATGTGCATGAATAGACTTTAATTATGGGAGAAGGATGTATAGATTTCAAAAAGGCCCATAATTTGTGTGTACATTTTGAAAAACTACTCATAGAAATCTGCACGGATTTTCATGTGGAAAGACACACACCAAAGCTTGCAATCTGCTATGTACTTGAGTCAGAGCAGGCTTGGAGATGGAATTTGTTGAACCTCAGCGAGGGTCATGTTTAGCTGATTCGCACGTCCCGAGCCTTCCCTGAGATTGTGGAGGAGACTGATGTCATATTCACGTCTCATTCTTGCACTTCAAGTGCTCCTCTCCTTGTGTTCTGGTGGTGTCTGCCCCAGAGAGAGCCAACTGGGGTGTAATTAAGTTGCAAAAGACTCTAATTCAAGTGTGACATTGTCACTATCTTCTCCTCCAAGAAATTCTTTGCTCGGGAGAACAATAATTAATATATTCATCAGGAAATGTTTAATGTTAGGCTTTCAATTTTTGAAGACATGTTTGAAGGATAGAACTGCAATCAAGAAGTTATATTAAAAACAAATCCCACATGATTCCGGTGCTTGGCAACACAGATGCCGTGAAACTGCATTTCTGGGTTTGATGAAACGTTATTTGGCACGAGGGGAGACCTTGCGTCCTTTCTCTGCATGGCACTAAGTGAGATTTCTCTGCTTCCCTGAGCTGTGCTTTAGTTACATGCATACTGATGGTTAATTGGCAGTATGCTTGGGGTGGACAAAAGGAAGTACTGCTTTGCACGACACACATAATTAATGCACGGAATCCATTGCCCGAAGAGGTGCTAATGGCTGCAGCCTTAGTTGGTTTTGAAAGAAGGATGAGAAGGATACCTAGATGATGGGGTCATCACCAGTCTCTGCCATGAGAGCCCAATGAAAGCTTCATATTGAGGTGCCTCTTTGCATCACAGATTCTGGGGACCGAAAAGGGAAGGCTGTGTCATTCAATCAGGCCTGGCTTGTGAGATCTTAGGGACTTTTGGTTGGTCCACACTGGAAACAGGAGGCTGGAGTATGTGGCCCTCAGTCTGATCCATCAGGGATACTCTTTCAGTGCAGAACAATATTGTTTAATAAGGCAGGCAGGGAGGACGAGACAGGGATAGTTGGACCAAAGCAATTGGAGATGGAAAATATATCCATCTCAAGCAATCAGGCAAGCCTCGGTATGTGCTTTAGGTCTCCACACATTTTTTTTTTCTAATCATAAACATGTTATTTGTGATCCCAACAAAGGAGAGTTGTGATTATGCAGCAGTAAAGAATACTGTTATGGTGATTACTGTAGCACTGCTGAGATTCACGTGAACTGAACACCATGAAACTCATTTCCTTGCACTTTCAGGAATGGCTGAAGTTTGCGAACATCAGCATGAAAATGATGTCTGTCCCAGCAACCCGGAACTAACAGAAAGCTCAACTAGTGAAAATGATGCTGAGGAACCTGGGAAATGCTCTTGTAATTAGTTACCCATTCATTATTTGGGCTAGATACTCTATGACCAGCTGACTTCTAGACTCATTTTATGTTTTTAAACAAACAAGCAAGAACATTTTGCTGTGAAAAAAAATAATCGCAGACCCTACTTGTTAAATGAGTCCTCTGCATAATGAGGGGGGAGGAAAAATGCAAATGCTGGTTATTATTCCATGAAGCAGAGATCCCAGTTTGAAGGAACAGCAGCAATTGCTTCTCTGTGCTGCCTTGTATAGAGCTGGTGTACAGGAGGTTTGTACTTTTTGATTTTCATGTCAAAATTTTCATTCTTACAAAGAGGTGGTTTTCATCAAACAGGAACACAAGCTGTGCAAAGTTTGAAACTGATTTTCTGTTTTGTTTAGTTTTGTTCATCTAAGCCTATGACCAGGCTTCAATGGCTTAGTGTCCAGTTGGCCAATGCCTCTGCTGGCTGGAGATGGTGGTGAGGCACCAACCAAGTTTGGAGAAGGTTTCCCTAAATACAAGGCAATGCTTACAGTGATCTGTGAATCAGGAAGTCCCCATGAGGCAGCTGCATGTGTTTGTGTGGTGTGTGGGTGTATTTTAAGACTCTATGGAGTTCTGCAGTCTCTGCCTGAATTAGTCTTCAAGACCAAGCTTAAAGCAGCTTTCCAGCCACATGGAGCAAAGCACACTTTGCACACTTGCTAACTAGGGGTGTGCATGGACCCACCAAATCGGATCAGAATCAGAATCAGAACTGGTGCATCAGATCGGAGGCTTCCCAGTTCAGTTCAGAGCCGATTCTGATCCAAAAATTGGACGTCCGATTTTCGGATCGGACACCATTTTAGGTGTTTTCACCATAGGCTTACATTGGGGGAAAGAAAGCTTTCACCCAATGCAAGCCTATGGCAAAAACATGGGGGCAGGTGAGTGGGGACCTAATTTCCCCTCCCTCCCTCCCTCCCTCCCTCCCTGTCCCTCCCTCCCTGTCCCTCTCCCCTCACGCTCCTTACCTTCTAGGGCCGCGGCCGGTAAGTGGGGCCCTGTCCCTCCCCCCCACTCGCTCTCCTTACCTGCCGGGGCACCTGCTTCCATCCGCTTCCATCCGCTGTTCCAATCTACTGAGAAACAGGCTTTGCGGCCTAGTTCTCAGTAGCACGCCAGGTGATGACATCATCACCTGGCGTGCTACTGAGAGGCAGGCTGCGAAGCCTGTTTCTCAGTAGAAGGGACCAGCGGATGGAAGCGGGCGCCCTGGCAGGTAAGTGGGGCCCTCCCCTCCCCCCCACTCATGCTCCTTACCTGCAGGCATCCCACACTGCCGTCTGCTGCTTCTGTACTACTGATAAGCAGGCCTTGTGGCCTGTTTATCAGTACTATGGAAGCAGCGGACGGCAGCACAGGACACCTGCAGGTAACGGGGGACCTCCCCCTCCCTCCCCCTTCCCCCCTCTGCTCCTTTCCTGCTACCTCCTTGCTGCCGTCCACTGCTTCAGTACTACTGAGAAACAGGCCTTGAAGCCTGTTCCATAGTAGAACGAAGGCACGCCAAGTGATGACATCACCCGTCGCGCAGTCGCTCTATTGTGGAACAGTAGTATGGAAGCAGCGGGCGGCAGTGGATGGCAGTGAGGAGGCAGCAGGTAAGGAGCACAAGTGGGGGGAGGGGGGAGGAGGTCCGATCCTCCATTCTTTTCCGATCTGGATCGGGTCCTTTCAGATCAGATCGGATGAGATCAGATGATCCAGCTGCGGGGGATCGAAATCAGATAATTTTATCTGACTTCGGCCGGATCGGGTCTGGATCGTGGATTGGACCCGATTCGGTGCTAACCCCTCTTGCTAACCCCTCTTCCTCAGCACTACTAAAAAGGGGCACATACACAGTCCAAGGTGGTCCATCAGATCCATCCGCACTTTCCAACAGTGGTCAACCAGAGATGCCTTTAGAAAGCCTACCAGTGGGACAGCAGTTCAGCCTCATAGATAGTTTTGACTGACTTCCCTGTATTCTCCAGGAGCTGCAAAATGTGGGTGAAAATTACAGTTCACCTCAGTGCGGGGGGATCTGCCAGATTCTGTTTTAGATGTACTAGAGAAATGTGCTTTCTCCACATTACCATAGAAGTGAAAGCCATTCTTGGCTTAATGAAAATTGTTGTTTATTTTAGAAATTAACATGTGTAAGTTTGGCAAATTGTCTTCAAAAATTAAAGCAATGGTACTGGAAATGCAGCCTTACAATTACTGAACTGCATCTAATGATGGAATTACATCTAAGCTACCTGTCATCTGGCCCAGTTTAAGGTGGAGAATACTTTAATCTAATTGCATGTTCACTCTGCAATCCTTGCTTACTGGATCCGTCTACAAGGATTTAGGCCAGTGGACAATCCCTAATTAAGGAACTGAGTTCCTGCCAAAGTTAAAAATGTGTTTTTTACATTGGGAGAGAATAAAATCAGTAAAGTTTCGAAAAAGGACATGAAACATATGGTACCATTTCTGTTGTGTCTATAGGCTAAGTCGCATCTTCCATGTATCATATCAAAGCACATTCCCTAACATGTACTCCAATTCTGGAATTGGCTGTGGGGAATCCATTGTAAATCCAGAGGCTTCCACTCAGAAGGACTAGAATGGAGGGGAAAAACCTTTGCCTCCTCCCCACTGAAATTAAGGGAGGCACAGCAGTGCCTCCCTTGTTAAGGGCCGTCAGTATAAAACACATTCCACCATGTTAAAGTGATAATTGGGGGGGTCATTCTAACAGTCATAAAATCGACAATGTTTCACCAATCTTTCTGAAATTTACAGGTTCCAGAAAGAAATGTTTGTTTTACATTACCTGAAAATTTCAAGAAAATTGGTGAAAGATTGAGGGAAGGAGAGCAGTTTAAAGTAAAATGCTTATAGAATCCCCTGAATCAGAAACTGAAAATTGAACTGAGGGTTTGCGAATATTTTTGCGCAGCTCTCCTTACCTTCTGGGAGCCTTATTAATTAATCCAATGGCAGGGTCTACTTCCTATCATTCTAGTGTAGGTGGAACTGCTCTTCTTTTTTAAAAATTCGTTTAAGTCGATTTTATTAAATTAAAACTGTGCCTATTTAAAAATCCGGTGGCCATTTTGATTACAGCACATGCTCAGTAGAGTCTCACTCTCCCTCCCTCCTGCATCAGCTACAATGGCTACTTCCTCTAGCAAATACATTGCTGTAGTCTCTTCTCAGAAGTAAGTTCCATTGTAGTCTCTTCTCAGAAGTAAGTTCCATGGTCTTACTCCCAGGTAAGTGTGTAGAAGATTGTAGCCTTTATTTTTAAAAAAAGTTTGGAACCTTGGAAGGTGGAGAGGGAGAGATGTGAGTGACAGCACAATAACTCTACAATTAATTAACAACTTGCTTGTATGCTTTGCATGTGTGTATGTTCATTTGATTATGGCTGCTGATCATTAATTTTCATATCGATTCAATCCAAGGCATGTCTACTCAGAAGTAAGTTCCACTGAGTGCAATGAGTCTCATTCTCCATGCACTAGCTTGAAGGGGTGTGTGGATTTGGTTGTACTTCTCTCTGGGAGCTCTGTGTATTTAGGGACCAAGGCCTTTCGTGAGAGAAGGGGTTAAGCTCCCCCCTCTTTTTCTTTTTTCTTAAAAATCCATGTATTTGATTTTTAAAGAATTTTTATTCCTTCATTGTTATTATAATTAATAATAATAATTAGTAGAAGTAGTAATACATTTATTAGGGTTACATTTATATCTTGCTTTTTTTCCTCTTGCAAGGAATCTAAGGTGGCTTACATGATCCTCCTCCAGTTTATCAGCACAACAACCCTGTAGGGTAGAAGAGTCAATGACATTCTGAATTCTCTTAGCTTTTCTAATATTTTTTGATCAGGTTGAACAAAACTATTGTGTATTGTTATCTCCAGTACCAACATCTTTGATAGGCTTACTATAGGATTCATTGACCACAGGCTATTTTTAGAGCAAAAAAATAAAAATAAAAATCCAAACTTGGATAGATTAAAATTAAATTAAGCAATATTTCTAAACACCCACATGGCTATTCTTGGTACTGGGTCAGATGTAGTAATATAAGAGGATGTTCAGACTCCATTTAGTTGATCAGTTGCAAAGAAGTTCTCTAGTAAGGAGGAAGGGGAAAGCCCCGGACTGATCATTCTTTCAAGTGCCATATCTCCCCCCACAAAAAACCCATGAGGTAGGTTAGGCTAAGAGTCTATGACTGGCCCAAAACCATCTAGTGAGTTTCTTCTGCTGCTCACTTTCACAGAAATGTAAAACAAATGTTTGGTAATATTTGAGTGTATGGCATGTGCTACTTTTACCCTCACAACAACCCTGTAAGATAGGTTAGGCTGGAAATCTAGGCCTGGCCCACTGTCTGTCTATGTCTGTGTGCCTGCCTCTTTCATATATACACAAAGAAATGCATCCTTGGGTTTGTTCTTTACTTACTATATATATCATAAACTACATGTGAATAGAGAAGTCTGTCACAAATGATGCAATACACTCACTTTTTGCACTTCCTAATACATTTGTTTCCCAACTAACTTACTGCTAATACAGTCATGAATCTAACACTAAAATATGTTATTTTTACTATAGTAAGATTAAAGAATCCACATACAACAAGTGCAAATCAGAGAACCTACAATTTTTCATATTAGTGTTCAAGAATTAGGATTCTTTTCCTAATTATGCCTTATATGGAAGTTGCCTTTTTCACAGCAGCCGGGCCAACATTTTCATCGAGCTGACCACCTCCCCAACCCCAACCTCTTTCTTGGTCAGTCACAGATAGTTAACTCAAATCCTGTCAGTGTATATGTGAAGTATGGCCCACTGTCTGTCTATGTCTGTGTGCCTGTCTCTCTGTGTATATATACACAGAAAGGCATCCTTAGGTTTGTTCTTTACTTACTACATACCATAAACTATGTATGAATAGAGAAGTCTGTCACAAATGATGCAATACACTAACTTTTTGCACTTCCGACTACATTTGTTTCCCAACTAACTTACTGCTAATACAGTCATGAATCTAATACTAAAATATGTTATTTTTACTATAGTAAGATTAAAAAATCCACATACATCAAGTGCAAATCAGAGAACCTACTATTTTTCATATTAGTGTTCAAGAATTAGGATTCTTTTCCTAATTACGCCTTACATGGAGGTTGCCTTTTTCATAGCAGCCGGATCAACATTTTCATCAAGCTGTCCACCTCCCCTGCTCCAAACTCTTTCTTGGTCAGTCACCGCTAATTAGCTCAGATCCTGTTAGTGTATATGTGAAACTGTGATCCCCCAATGTGCATCGCTTTACACTTGCTTACATTGAACAGCATTTGCCCTTTTCATGGCCATTCTCTCGGTATGCAGAGATCCTTATGGAGCTCCTCACAATCCCCCATTGTTTTAGCAAGACTAAATAATTTGGTATCATCACCAAACGTGGCTACGTCACTGCTCACTTCCACCCTCATTCTAGTATTATGAGAAAGGGAGAAACTGCCTCCCTCTCCACTTTCTTCACGATATGCATATAGGAGTGAGCAGTGAGATGGCCGAATTTGCTGCTGACACCAAAATATTTAAGGTTTTTAAAATGAAGTGAGATTACTAAGAGCTCCAAAAGAATCTGTCCATAGTGGGAAAATGGGCATCAAAATGGCAACAACAGTTCTACATAAGCATTTGTAAAGTGATGCACACTGGAGCAAAGCATCCCAACATCACATATACGCTGATGGGATCTGAGCCTGCAGTGACTAAACAAGAAAAAAAAACCTTGGGAATGTGGTGGACAGATCAATGAAAACGTCAACCCAGTGTGTGGCAGCTGTAAAGACAGCAAACTCCATGTTAGGCATTATAAGAAAAGTAATTGAGAATAAAACTACCAGTCTCATTCTGCCTTTATACAAATCTATGGTGTGACCACACTTAGAATACTGTGTACAGTTCTGGTTAACTATAGAATTTAGTATCACAAGATGTTGTGCTGGCCACCATTTTGGATGGCTTGTCCTCCTTTCCATGTGGTCACCCTATAACATGACACTATTCCCCCTTCTGAAGAGGTCTGGACCTCAGACTACTAAAGACAAAGTGGCAGACCATAATAACAGTGTTCATATGCCCATTGCTTTATGAGGCTTCTGCAGGCTACCAAACAGAGAACTATCAGGCCATAAAATTGCTTAAATGGGTCTGCCAGAAACCTGACCTCACCGTTCCTGTTAGGTCCATGTCCTACAGCAAATGCTCTCAGCTGAACTTGATGGAATCCCATCCTTCATCCCTTGGTTTAATTTACTGACCTCCCCTGGCTGGGCCTTGCAGGGGACAATAGGGTAGACAGAGCAGGCATACATAGCACACGCAGAGTGCTGAGAGTGGCAAATCTAAAAGCAAATACGTTGCTTTTAAAGAACCAAGGAAATTCAATGGGTCTATTAAGTAAATATCTGTGGATGGAAATGCAGCCCATGCAGGCTTGAAACTTGACCACAGACATGATCACAATCTGCTACTTTAAGATGCAAACAGGAAGAAAAAGCATGTAGCATAAAATGAGCTAAAATAATTAATATAGTAAACTGTAACTTATTCTAATTTAGGATATTTTCCTGTATCACCTTGTGTGCTTCCAGAATTAATCAGGGAGTTTTTAGTCTAGTAGAATTTTTTTTCAGGTTCTCTCCAAATACAGACACAAAACATGAAATGCTTCTTTTCATGAGTCAGTCATAGAAAGCTTTTATTTCTGGACATTGGCTATTGAAAAATTCAAATGAGACCCCTCAGATTTCAATTGAGAGAGCATAACTTCTGGGGTTCATTTATTATTTTGAAAAGTGGGTGCAACACATATCACTAACTTTGATTTTATATTGGATGTCAAAATGGTGTAACATCCTAGCTGATGCTGGCTGCTTGTCAACTGTCTAATATCCAGTCATCCGTTACACAAAGCCATGAAATTCATTAAACAAAAAACCTATGGTTTACAAAAACAACGTTAAGGCTCTACAGTTTCCAACCAAGCACCAAAAAGCAGGGAAATTGGGAGTTAAGGCTCCCAAGCCTTAACGCCACATCCTCCCTAAGGAGGCAGACAGTGCAAGTGAAATTCTCATTCTCCCAAAGCAGATAAACCATGAGGACAGGATGGAGAATATGATATGCAGAGGTGACTGTGGGGTTGTGGAAAACTGATCACGAACAACTTAGGGCCACCTACTTCTCTTTTTTTGTTTAGAGCAGCCCTTCCCCAACCTGGTGCCCTCCAAAGGTGTTGGACTACAACTCCCATCATTGCAAGTCAGTATGTCCCATGGTCAGGAATGCTGGGACTTATCATCTCAAAAATCTAGATATGCAATTTGATCTGCAGAGGTGACTGTGGGGTTGTGGAAAACTGATGACGAACAACTTAGAGCCACCTACTTCTCTTTTTTTGTTTAGAGCAGCCCTTCCCCAACCTGGTGCCCTCCAAAGGTGTTGGACTACAACTCCCATCATTGCAAGTCAGTATGTCCCATGGTCAGGAATGCTGGGACTTGTCATCTCAAACGTCTGGATATGCAATATGATATGCAGAGGTGACTGTGGGGTTGTGGAAAATGATGATGAACAACTTAGGACCACCTACTTCTCTCTTTTTTTAGAGCATCTCCTCATGTTGAGAGTTGCAATCCAACACATGTGATGGGCACCAGGTTGGGGAATGCTGTTCTACAGCAAGGGCAGGCAGAATATAGATCTCAAGACATTTTGGAATTTAACTTGTAAAAGCCCCTATAGCATGGGCAGTGAGCAGGAATGGTGCGAGTTGATGTCTAAAACATCAAGTTGGATCTATTTTCTGCCCATATCTGTTCTAAGGTAAGTTGCTTTCCAGCATTAAGATATGTGATCAATGAATGAACTACAACAGAGCTGCATCACTTTAAATAAACTGTCTAAACCAAATGAAGTGACAATGAATGGATCTTGAATACCTAATCCAGATAGTCCTTCAGACGACAACATTAGTTTTCAACACATGGCATAGGATGTCTGTTTATTAAATATCATGTACGGTTTTGGGGGACTAATACAGAAGATTTTTCTTACGTGTTCAGCAGTGCGAGATCAAAGGTAGAGCTACCACCTAATACTTTCATGTGTAAGTATGATTTTTAAATTAATGATCAAATGATTTTTGTCTTCCACATAACATGGGAGTTATAGTGCAACACATCTGGAGAGCAGCAGACTGGAGAAGGTTGGTTTACACTTGAATCCTATACATGTCTTCTCAGAAGTCAATGCCACTGAATTCACTAGGGCTTACTCCCAAATGGAATAGGATTGCAAACTAATCTCATCTGAAAGGAGTTCAAGACAGCCAAACTAAACCTTTTCTGCTCCTCTGTTGCTTTGATGAGATGATGTATTGTGGAAGGATTGTGGGGAGTGAACAGTATATTTTGTAGAAACACATTTTAAGAAAAAACATTGGTTCTTTGAAGGGCAGGATATTGATCAAAAGTTGGAAGTGCCTGGAACATGCTCTGGTTCTAGAATTGTAATGAATAGTTCCCCTTTTGTTATCAAGCATGCTGCTGTATGCGAGATGTGTTTGAGAGATGTGTTTGAGACCCTGTATTTGGTAAGGGTATGGAACAGCATTCCCCATCTTGTTGCCCTCCAGGTGTTTGAGATTACAAGTCCCAGCATTCCTGACCATGGGACATACTGACTTGCAGTGATGGGAATTGTAGTCCAACACCTTTGGAGGGCACCAGGTTGGGGAAGGGCTGCTCTAAACAAAAAAAGAGAAGTAGGTGGCCCTAAGTTGTTCGTGATCAGTTTTCCACAACCCCACAGTCACCTCTGCAGATCATATTCTCCACCCTGTCCTCATGGTTTATCTGCTCTGGGAGAATGAGAATTTCACTTGCACTTTCTGCCTCCTTAGGGAGAATGTGTCGTTAAGGCTTGGGAGCCTTAACTCCCCATTACCCTGCTTTTGGGTGCTTGGTTGGAAACTGTAGAGCCTTAATGTTGTTTTTGTAAACCGTAGGTTTTTTGTTTAATGATATCATGTAAAGAACAGCCATGGAGAGCCATGTGAAATGCATACATTGTTGGGATATTCTACTAAGCACATGAGAATTGAAATAGAATGTGTATCTGCTGTAGGGCTTGTTGTAATGATGCAGTGGTTATGCTTTAGATGCCAATTAAGAGTGTCGTCACACGGGGGAAAATCGTGTTTGCTTACAGTCGCTTC
Source organism: Anniella stebbinsi (assembly GCA_029215795.1). Lineage (NCBI taxonomy): Eukaryota > Metazoa > Chordata > Lepidosauria > Squamata > Anniellidae > Anniella > Anniella stebbinsi. Next base: position 372,944,931 of record JARDYH010000001.1, read on the forward strand.
TCCACCTGCACTTTTGTCCCACATTACTTCCTCTTTCAAAAGAGGAAGTAAACAACCTGCATGTGGCCCATTCAGTGGGCTGTTTTGATCCCGCTGCTTCTCCTGCACGTAGCAGGAGACAGAGGCAAGTTCCATCTTTAAAAAATAAGTCAGACTTACTGGGGTGTTTTTTTTGTTGCACAAAGAAGGCTAGAAGGGGCGGGAGGCATGCAGGAGGCAGACGACATCATGAGAAGCACCCGCGAAAATCCATGAGCGCCCAGTACTGAGCATGCAATAAAACGCTCATCTGATACAGCGCTAGACCCTACCTCTTTGCCCTGCATGATTCTGCCATGCAGTTTGTTTATTGATCATGGTGCTGTGTATTTGATAGCATATTGTAACATAACAGGTATATTACAATGTATTTTAATTGCTCTGTAAACCACTTAGAGATATTTAAAAATAAGGTAAAAGGATAATAAGTATAATAATACTTTCACAAGCTTTCTTTTGAGGAGAAAATGAGAAGTGGCCATTTTTCCTGTCACAAAAGTTATAATTGAGTTAGCTACAGGTAGTCAAATTATGGGTTTATTTCAGTTGCCCCTCAATTCCCCCCCCCACGCCCTTCTCCGTTTCCCCTTGATGCTTTCAGCATTCGTATTGAGGGTTTTGTCAGTGGAAACTGGCAGGTATGTTTCAGCACCTTGGAGAGCAGCTCCTTTAGAGCTCTGGCTGGTTCTGACTGAAACTCAAAATGGATTAAGAGCCCCACCGGAATGGGAAGCATCAGCCTCCTCTGGGCTTTAGACCTGTGATCGGGCGTGTTCAGGAGACACCTTAAACACTGCTGGTTAAAGCTTTTGATTAAGCAACAGGGTTTAAGGTATCTCGTGCGGTACGTTTTGCTAAACCCTGCTCACTCACTAACCACCACCGGACCATCTGCAGCAGGGTTAGCAGCTCTAACTGTGGCTTAAAGTGTTGTGTGCGACAGCATGGCTTGTGGTTAGTGCTAACCCCAGAGAACCCCAGTTCAATGGTGCTGCTTCAAGTGAAGCCCTGAAAAGAGCGAGAACTGAGGTGCAGCCCCTGGTCCCCTGTAGAGCTCTTGCTGCTCCCAGTCAGCATGAACCTCCTGGGCTTCATTGGCCAAGCTGCTGACCTGATACAAGGCAGCTTCCCATGTTCGCAACAGAAACGAATGTTCTCCACAAGAACCTGACAACCTAACAAGTTAATTATTGCTAGGAGACAGTCATCAAGAGACCAAAGCACACATTGCTGCACCAAAAAGAAGCAGAGTGGTTTGCTGAGACGGGAAGAAAACACTTTTGAAAAAGTATCTAATTCACCTGTGCAAACAAAAATGAACACAGCTGCGAGCATAAAGAGAAGGGAGCCCTGGGAGCATTTGCTGGCACATTTTCCCAAGATGAGGCAGCAGCTCATGGGAGAGAAGCCCCCGGATGGGATGGGATGAACATGGGCCTTCTTTCTGTGCAACACTAGAAGTGGCACCATCGGACGAGGTGGACACTTCCCGCCCGTTCCACCTCCATCACAAACGCCTCCTTGCCTAAGTTTTTCTGTCTTGCAAGAGGTTGAGCAAAGTTTCCCTTTGAATTCATACTTCATGCATGAGGGTTTTTTTTAATCAACCGCAATCAATAAACACTTCCTCCCTTCCATTGCTCCCATCATCTAAATTAATCTGTGATTTGCTCTTTAACTGCACACTTAAACTGGGAGTTCATAGGCTACCATTTTGAGGGGGAAATAGTTTGTTATTACAAATGTAAAATTACTGGCCATCCTCAAAGAATGCCGAAATTAAGATCCTTGGTCATCTTGGTCTAGGTGTATATCTAATAAGTATCTAGGAAAGAAGTCAGAAATGATACTCTGCCAATCTCACCATTGGATGATTGTGTACAGTTCTGGTCACCATGGCACAAAAATGATATCATAGAGCTATAAAAGGTGCGGAAAAGGACACCCCAATGATCATGGGCTGGAGCGACTCCCCTATGAGGATATGTTACAGTGTTTGTAGCTTCTTGGCATTGACAAAAGGCAAGTAAGGAGTGTGCGTGGGAGACATGATAGATGTTTATAAATTCAAAATTTGCATGATGTGGGTAGGAAGAACTTTATCTCCGTCTCTCTTAATAATAAAAGCTCAGGTCATCAGGATGGTGGGAGATCTGGAACAGATAAAAAAGGAGGCTGCTTCATCCAGCACTGTGAAATTCACTACCACAAGATGTTGTGATGGCCACCAATATGGATGGCTTTAAAAGGAGATTGGGCAAATTCCTGGAGGAGAAGAAGGCTATCAATGCCTACTAGCCCTGATGGTTATGTGTTTCCTCCAGTATCAGTGGCAACATGCCTCTGTGTACCAAAGAAAGCTGGGAAGGTGCTGTTACACTCATGTCCTGCTTGTTGGTTTATTTATTTATGTATTTATTTATGCATTTTATTATATTTATTTGCATCCCACCTTTTGCCCAATGCTGGGCCTCAAGGCGGCTTCCCAGAGGCAGCTGGCTGGCCTCTGTGGGAAGAGTATGCAGGACTAAAGAGGTTTGTGGTCTGATCCACCACACCCCTCCTTATGTTCTCATGATATGTTCTTATAATTCTGAATGAATGTAACCACCAATAGTCCAAAGCCACCCTTTCTGCCCTTGGCTGCACATTAATTGTCTGTCATGTGGAGATCAGGCCGAGCTCATCTGGCCCAATGCTCTGTCTACTCAGTGTGCTTCCCAGCCCTGCTAGAACTGATCCTGAGGATTGAACCAGTGATCTGAGGCCTGCTCAGGATGCGGCGCTGCCCCCTGAGCTATGGCCCTCTCTCCTTCACCAATCTTCAAAGACCCCCAAGGAGGAGGAGAAGGAGGAATGTGGGGGCCAAGACGTCTGGGATTTCCCACAACTGGTAGAGAAGCAAGTGTTTCCCTTGGTCCCTCTAAGGGTTCAGTGGGCCCCAGCAGGGGTTTCCCCTTCTTTAACAGCCTCAGGTCTGAGGAGCCTGCCGGGTTTCCTCAAGAGGGATTATGGATACATGCCTAGGATTTTGTTTTGTTTTAAACAAGGCTGCAATCAATGTGGCCCAGACATTTTATTTTGCTTTACAAGGCTGGATGAATAATTGGCCAAGACGGAATAAATAACCGATGTAGGGACAGGTGATCCCAGCCCAGTAGAGAAAATGCATCAGAGAGGAACTGTTCTGGAAATGCTCTGACATTGGTCGTCTCAGGCTACTCATTCCATGGCTTTCTTTCATCACCTAAGAATGGGTGCAAACCTTTCCAAATGATGTTTTGCTGGCTCTGCAGTGGTCCTGCTCGAGGAGGAGGAGGAGGAGGAGGAGGAGGAGGAGGAGGAGGAGGAGGAGATTGGTGGTTCCAGACACCTTCGCTCCAGATTAATTCCTCTGTCCTAATGACCAGCCTGGTTCTGGACCATCCAGAAACCTTCTTTGAAAGCCTTGAATCAATCCAGGAGTGTGGTAGAGGTCAGCGTGAAAAGGCCACCCTTTAAATATCTTACCTCTTATTCATACTTCTTCATGGATTTCCCTCAGAAGCAGAAATATTGTGACAGACAGAGTTCGCCTATATGCATCTTTTTTTTATGATAACAGAATCGCAAAGAGCAACCTCAGGCAAGACTGAAAGGAAGCAAGTCTGGAGTGAAATAATTGGCTTGTTACTTTAAATCAATACCTGAAACGTACCTTTCCCACCCCTGTGATTTTCATCCCTCCTCCTCCCCCCCCCCCGCCACCATGGTGCCGTGACAAGAGAAGCCAGAGGCAGCTGGCGGGGGCTGCAGCCACTCTGTGGAAGGGCAGCAGAAGGCCCCAGGTGCCGCCCAGGATGTCTTTGGCCCTTTGGTCTCAGGGAGTAAGTCTGGGGAAGACCTTTCTCTGCTGCCAGGGAGAAGAAGATGACCCTGGCCACCACCACCTCCTCCTCCTCCTCCTCCTCCTCCTTCTCCTCCTCCTCCTCCTCTTCCTCCTCCATGTCCCTGGGCCTACTCTTCCGTAGTCCATCTCTTTGCCACCGGCTCCCCTGTCTCTTCCACATCCCTCGTGTCCTGGCTCCCCATTCTCAGTTCTCTCCCAATCCCCTCTCCGTTTCTTCATGCCTCGTGCACCCCCCTCCCATTTCATTCGGCATTCTGTCTGCATTCAGAGAGTTGCCCCAATTATGGTGGTGTGACCATCACTCACTCTTGCATCCCCAGGAAAAAGGCCTTGGATTTGGCTAAAAGGGGAAGTTCACTATCCGGCCCGAGGGGCATTGTCCCCTTGTGAATCAATATTTCACTTCAGAGAATAGTTAGATGCGCTGTTTCAAGGAGACGCCTATAAATCCATCAGAACTGCCATCTTCTGGAAAAGAGTGTTTCAAGGTCTCATTGACATTTTACTCTGCCTTTGGTGTGCATTGCCTAATGGATCTCTCCAGCAGCTGGTGCCAAACGCTTCCTGTCTCATAGTGGGAGCTGTGGAATGCCTTCCCTACCATCTCCCTCAGCTTCCTGCAGCATTCTGGGAGATACTCAAAATGGTGTTGTGTTTTAAACCTGTGGAGCCTTGCTTGACCAGCCACCATACCTGAGAGAGAGAAAGAGGAGAATGGGAAAGGAGGGGGGGAGAGGGGGCTGACAAAGCCTGCAAATGCAAGCGGAGGTGTAAAAAGGGAGGACTACGATCTTGAAATGAAGGTAGGGGGAGGTCACATCATCCTTTTGGCTCAGGGGCTTGTGGAAGGGAGTCAGGTTAGGAGACTCAGAACCAGCCGGACCAAAAGAGCCACCTCGCCACTACGCTCCTTTCCTCTCCCTAGCTCAGACTCTCCAGCCCCCAGGGGCTCCTCCAGGAAGACTACTGGGGAGCAGCTCTCCTGCTCTTTGGGCAAGCCAAAGGAGTGGTCAGGGCCTGCACACTCTGGGCTGTGGATTGCAGGAGCGTCCGCTGTGGCGTGATGGCCAAGGCATCCCTCCCCGCCCTGCTTGAGAAGTGGAGGACGGGGTGCATCTGGCAAAGAATGGGATCTTTTGCCCCAGAGGAACGCGGCTCTTTCAGAGGAAACATTTCCCTCCATCCCCAAATTGCACCACCTGTTTTGAAAAAGGAATCCCTAATGACAGGGCCTGCTGACTTTACTGGGTTGTTGTGTGCTTGCTGTCAAAGGCCGCAGCCTGGGCTTGGAGGTGTGTCAACTGGTTCTGGATGGAGTTACACTCCCCCTGAAAGACTGTGTTCGCAGCTTGGGGGTGCTCCTGGATCCGTCGCTCCAAATGACAGCCCAGATAGATGCGACGACCAGGAGTGCCTACTATCAGCTTCGGCTGATACGCCAGCTGCGCCCCTTCCTAGAGTTGGAAGACCTAAAGATGGTAGTGCACGCGCTGGTAACTTCGAGGCTCGACTTCTGCAATGCGCTGTACATAGGGCTACCTTTGTGCCTAGTCCGGAAACTTCAACTAGTTCAAAATATGGCAGCCAGGTTGGTCACCGGTACATCTAGGGGTGACCATATTACGCCAGCTTTAAAATCGCTCCACTGGCTGCCAATTAGTTTCCGGGCGAAGTATAAAGTGTTGGTTATTACCTTTAAAGCCCTACATGGTTTGGGTCCAGGTTACCTGCGGGATCGCCTTCTCCCATACAATCCGCCCCGCACGCTCAGGTCCTCTGGGAAGAACTTACTGCAGTCGGCCAAGACTAGGCTGACAACCGTTACCCAGAGGACCTTCTCTTCTGCCGCTCCCAGACTGTGGAATGACCTGCCGGAGGAGACTCGTCAACTTAACAGTCTTTTAGAATTTAAGAAAGCTATAAAGACTGTTCTCTTCCGGCAGGCATATCCAGTGGAATTTTAGAATGTTTTAAGGGTGTTTTTAGGATGTTTTAGGATTTTTTATGCAGTTTTAATAATATGTGTTATGTTTTAATCAGTTTTATGTATTTTATTATGTTGTTGTTCTCCGCCTCGATCCAGACGGGGAGGCGGGTAAGAAATAAATTGTTATTATTATGTAATTAAAAAAACTAATGTAGCTGAAGTGTGTGGCGTTCTTGGTGTTTACATATAGTTGCTGGTGTTATTTACTGACTTGATGTTGCTGTGGTCAAGGTGGGAACTGATAACTTCCTTCTGCCTTCCTGTGCCTGAGATGCTGCTGTAGTCACTGAATCTGAGCCCCTTACAGATAAAGCCCCAGGCAGCATTTTCAAGCCATTTTCATCCGCAGCCACCTGGGATACACACACACACACACACACACACACACACACATATGGCCTGGTTCCCAGCCTGCCTTCCACAAACATGATGAATAAATCCTCCTGCTGCCAGGGCAGGGCAACAAATTGCCAAACCCACAATGACAGGCAGTGGAAGAGGGGGGTGGAATGTATTCCCTGTCATTAACTTTTTAAAGCTTACTGATTTTGTGGAATTGTTGCAGCAAATTGTAAATGATGTATGAATTTAAAAATTCATGCCCATCTACTGCATGGAGAGAATGGAAACACAGCTTTGCAATCAGGACAGCCTGTTTGTGGGGAATGTTTTACCTAAGAGGCACTCTCAGCTGTGGCCCATGTGGGCCAGGACAGGATGCGTGCCAATGGGATGCGCCGCAGGGCCTGAAAGGAAGGAAACTCCACCACTGGCTCTTCCAGTGACTGGAGCCATCTTTGGCTCAAGGGGCACAGGAGGACCTACGCCCAAGGTGCTCACTGGCTTCCTAGGCATTGCATGTCTCCAAGGAAACCCCGGGAATTCTATTTTTGTGAGGGGATGCATTACAGGGGTCCCCAAGAGGGACTTTTCAGCACCCTTTCCAAACTACACGCCCTAAGATGCTTTGGGGGCCGCCATGGCAGTTGCACTGCTCTGGTAGAATAAAAGTATCTGCTAACCTGAACATGGAGGGAGCATCTAGTGAGAGTCAAGGTGGTCAGAAAGAGCAGCAAAAAAAGGAGAGATGTGGCAAGTGTTGCCCATTGGGGGAACATCAGCCCTCCAGTTGTGGAGGGGACAGGGGCTACATGGCTCTCCATTCCTCCCCTTTCCATTTTAGTTCATCATTGTCCAAAGTACTCCTCATGAGAACATCAGAAGAGCCTTGATGCTGGATCAGACCAAGGGCCCATCTAGTCCAGCATTCTGTCCACACAGTCAGCGGCCAACCAGCTGTCAACCAGGGACCCACAAGCAGGACATGAGTGCAACAGCACCCTCCCACCCATGTTCTCCAGCAACTGGTGCACAAAGGCTTACTGCCTCGGATACAGGAGGTTGCCTTAGCCATGAGGACTAGTAGACATCGATAGCGTTCTCCAGGAATTGATCCAACCCCCTTTTAAAGCCATCCAAATTGGTGGCCATCACTACATCTTGTGGAAGGGAATTCCAGAGTTTAACTCTGTGCTGTGTGAGGAAGTCCTTCCTTTTATCTGTCCTGAATCTCCCACCCATCAGCTTCATGGGAGGACCCCATTGGGTTCTAGTATTATGGGAGAGGGAGAGAGAAATGCCTCCCTCTCCACATTCTCCACACCAGGCATAATTTTGTACACCTCTCTCAGGTCTCACCTCAGCCTCCTTTTCCCAAGCTGAACAATCCCAGCTGTTGTAACCCTCCCTAATGTGGGAGATGCTCCAGCCCCTTGATAATTTTAGTTGCCCTTTTCTGCCCTTTTCTGCCCTTTTTACCCCTCAGAATTCATCATCCATCTTCTATTCCTACAACTAAGGAGCCAGCAAAAGATTTCGATAGGGTTGCCTATTAGGGATGTGCACTGGATCGGACCCGATCCACGATCCGAGTCCGGTCCAGTGGGAAATCGGATAAATTATCCGATTTCCGATCCCGCAGCTGGATCGGCCGATCCAATCCGAACCGGTCCGAAAAAGCTCCGAACCGGTTCGGCGGATCGGCGGATCGGCGGGCGCCCACTGGCGCCCACCGCCGCTTCCATTGGCGGGCGCCAGCGGGCGCCCGCCGATGAAAGTGGACAGCGGGGGGGGGGGAGGAGGGGGGCGCTTACCTTCTCGGCCCGGTGGCTCCCGTCCGGCGCCGGCGCCTACTACTACTAGCAGGCTCCGCGGCCTGCTCTAGGGTGGCGCGCCGGGTGATGACATCACCCGGCGCGCTACTCTAGAGCAGGCCGCGGAGCCTGCTGGTAGTAGTAGGTGCCGGCGCCGGCGCCGGCCGGGAGCCGCCGGGCCGGGAAGGTAAGGAGGGGGTGCGTGGAGGGGAGGAGGGGGCGCGCGGAGGGGGGAGGGGGGCCCTTACCTTCCCAGCCCGGCGGCTCCCGTCCGGCGCCGGCGCCTACTACTCCCAGCAGGCTCCGCGGCCTGCTCTAGGGTGGCGCGCCGGGTGATGTCATCACCCGGCGCGCTACTCTAGAGCAGGCCGCGGAGCCTGCTGGAAGTAGTAGGCGCCGGCGCCGGCGCCGGCCGGGAGCCGCCGGGCAGGGAAGGTAAGGAGGGGGTGCGTGGAGGGGAGGAGGGGGCGCGTGGAGGGGGGAGGGGGGCCCTTACCTGCCCGGCCCGGCGGCTCCCGTCCGGCGCCGGCGCCTACTACTCCCAGCAGGCTCCGCGGCCTGCTCCAGGGTGGCGCGCCGGGTGATGTCATCACCCGGCGCGCTACTCGAGAGTAGGCCGCGGAGCCCGCTGGTAGTAGCCGCCGGCGCCGGACGGGAGCGGACGGGCCGAGAAGGTAAGCAGTGGCGGGGAAGGGGGCTTACCCCCCCCCCGGAGCCGTCCGCTTCTATCCGCTGGCGCCCGCGGGCGCCAGCGGATGGAAGCGGGCGGCCCCAGGGGGGGTAGGGAGCGCGGGGGAGGGGGTTTACCTGCCGGGGCCGTCCACAGCGGACGGCCCCGGGGGGGGAGGGAGTTAGGCCCCCCCTTACCCACCCGCCGCCATTTTTTCCTCATAGACTTGCATTGCAATGCAAGTCTATGGGGAAAAAAATGGCGGCCGATCCAAAAATGTACGATTTTTGGGTCGGGATCGGACTCGATCCGGTCCGGGGGGCCTCCGATTTTGTCCGAACCGGTCCGGGACAAAATTGGAGGTCCCGATCCGGGTCCCGATCCGATCCGGGGGGTCCGTGCACACCCCTATTGCCTATTGTCCTGTAGGAGTGTAAAGAGAAATATGTCCATAAACCATTCATTCATTCATTCATTCATTCCCTTGTCTAATAATTTTGTCTAAGACAAAAACCAATGCCAACAGAAACGGCATTTCTCATGGTGCCATCTGTGGAATATGATGTTCTACTCAGGAGTATGCTCCACTGAGCCAAATCAGACTCACCCCCAGAAAGGTGTGGATGGGATTGCAACCTAAAAAACACAAGGACATGCACACAGTACAACTATACAGGCTTGGAAGTATATGAAGCGCGGTGAAAAAGCTTGGGAGAAGGACCTCAGAAAATGAGACCTTGACACCCAAGCAACAGTGATGCTTCCCTCAGGGTGTGTTGAAATGATCCACCTTCCTTGACTGTCAGGGGATTTATAATATAAATCCTCAGGCAGTCAAGGATTCCAGACATGTTTGCAGAGGTGGGTTTTTTTGAATGAGTTGCATTGCCTCTCCTCCCCCCCCCCCGAAACATTTTGGTAGGGTTTTGGGGGGGGCGAGGGAAGAACCTGGAGAGAGAGAGAGAGTCTCCCCAAAATGCCAACTCCTCTCCCTGAAAAAAACAAGGCTTCCTGGCCTCCTCTCCCTTGCCCTCAATCTGATCCTGCAGAAACAGAGAAGACGAAGGATGTGCAGAGCAGCAGATGTGCAGCAGAGGGCAAGGCAGCCTGGGCAGGTGAAAGGTCCACTCCACCAAATCCTGCCTGGGAAGGTCTTCAACAAGAGCTTCTTCACCAAACTGACAATCCTCGCCTGCTTGTCTCGACCTGAAATCTTGGAATTGAAAAAAGGCCTTTTTGAGTTAATGCAAATCAACACGATAAACCATCCAATGGTCCCCGAGGGGTTCAGAAACCATCTGTGATGGTTTCTTCCAGCCACCTGTAAGCATCCTTGATTACTTCCCATTGCTATTTGAAGTTGATATGCTGCTGTCCGTGAGGGACCGAAGCTGGCTGTGAAGGAGGCAAGGGTGGGAAGGCCTACCACGCTCAAAGGAAGGAGGGAAGCGTCAAGGCAGGCTGCTCCTTAAGGGGACCCTGCACCGTTGCAGAATGAGCCCTCCAGGATCAAAGACTTACGACAAGAACAGGACTTGTACAAGCAAACATCAGCCAGCTCGGCTGTGGGCATCAACCCCCAGAAGATGCAAGCCATCTGCCTTGCAGACATCCCCGAAGGAGGAAGAGCTAGCAGCAAGAGCGGCATGCTGGCAAAGCAATGCTGGCCACTGTCTGAAGTGGAGCAGTATGATTAGGCCGTGGCCAGGAGAAGTGCGGAACAGAACACGTCATGACCTCTGCTTTATCCAGGCTTTCTTTTATTAGCTCAGAATGGTAAGATCAGATCAAGATCCCTCCTGCTGCTGCATCAGATGACCACAGGCTGAAAGGAGTGAGGGTTGGATCGGAGGAGGGGCAGCCGGCTGAAGCTGATGGACCTTGGTCGGCCTGTGAAGTCTGCCCAGAGGGTGCAGTGGAGCTTGGCCAACCCCCCGCTGCTGCTGCTGCAAAGCCACTGACAGGCGCTGGGAACAAGCATCAGTCAAAGCGCTGGTGGGGCTTACCATGAAGGCCCTACATGGCTTGGGAAGTGGCTGCTTGAGGGAATGTCTCCACTATAAGCCACCTGCCATGCACTGAGATCTCCCTCAGAGGCCCTCCGAGATGCTTTCTCTTTCCCCTGGGAGGCTTGCGGGTCACCTAGGCTACATTTGGTGTATTTTTTTTTTAAAAAAATGTGATTACTTTTAATGCTGTTTTTTACTGTGGTAAACTATTTTATTGGTTACTGCTGCTTTACTGCTGTTTGATGAACTATTATAAACCTTCCTGGATTTTTTTTTAATTGAAGGCCAGGGGCAGGATCTACGCTACTGCTTAACAGTAGTGACAACTGTTGGGGCCCAGGACACGCTCCAGATGCAATTTTCAAACCATCTTCAAAGTGTCATATCCTGCTTGGTGTAGATCTGGCCATAGAAATGTTTTAAACAAACGAACAAAGAAACAAACAAAGATTCATCTAGCCAAGCATCCTGCTTCCAAGAGTGGGCAGGTCAATGTCCTTGAGAAGTCCACAATTGCCATGGCCCACCTTTCCGCAAATATCACACAAATATCACTGAGGTCTTCTGATGTAGCTCAGGTTACACAGAACACCTGCTTAAATGTCATGATAAAAGCTTAATGGTTATAATCTTTTGTAAATCAGATAGTAAGGCATCCATTAATGGCTCGTTGCTTAGTTCAAGAAACAGTTCTAAATGCCCATGTAGAAAAGTCTTACAAAATAGTTCAGATCATGGATTTCACAATGGATGCCGCCTAGGGTATTCTCTATATAGGCAGGGTATAAATTGAATTACTACTAATTACTGCTACTACTACTACTAAAGAATTCAAACAAACAAGGATCCAAGATTCATGATAAGTCCAAACAAGAAAGCACCTGTGCAAAGGAATGCAGCATTCCCAGCAAAAGCTTCTCATCTTTTGCACCTGCTCATAGCATGAGATTCAAATAAGCAATAGTACAAAGTTCACAATCATAGTCCAACAAGATAGTACAAATCAGGCATTAGATGAGGTGAGCCTGTGCCCCACCAAGCTGGGTGAGTTTCGACTCTGGTGCTCAGCTGTGAGAGCCTTCCCCTCTTATGTCTGGGCTGGAACAAGCTCTCCTGGCTCAGCAGGAGAACCAGGAAAAGTGGTCTGCATGGATGGGTAGAGCAAGACGGTAGTTGGCTGGTGGTACGTGGAAGACGGTCTCCTTGTCTGATGAGCCGTTTGGTTCACGAGCTCCCAAGAAGTGTTGCAAGGCTCTTGTCAGGGGCCCTTGCTTCTGGGTCCCTGGAATCGTGAAACACCTTAGAAGAATCCTCCTTGAAGTGGAGGGAATCCCAGGGTCCTTCTCTTTCATCCCACCATCTACAGTGAGGGGAGATGTATTGAAATTGCAGGAGAACTCTTGGTAGATGACCTGGGAGACCCTGAGGCTGTGCTCTTCTGAAGCTGCCGCCAAGTGTGCCCGTCCTCCCCAGGCAGGGGCTGAGCCACTATTGTGATGTCACTATTGTGATGTCACAAACAGGCTCGCATGACAGGGCTGCAAAGCTTGATTGTGAAGAGCCCACTACAACCATGGATTAAGCTTTATTTATTAGTCTGTTATATTTATATCGTGCCGTTTTCCCTGCCAAGATCCCAAGGCACTTTACAAAATCCTCCTCCTCTCCATTTGTATCCTCAAAACAACCCTGTGAGGTAGGTTAGGCTAAGAATCACCGACTGCCCCAAAGTCGCCCAGTCAGCTTCATGGCTGAGTGGGGTCTTGAACCCAGGGCTCCTGAGTCCCAGCCAAACACTCTAACCACCAGGCCACACTGGCTCTTGATGCCATCACCTGAGGTTGCCCTCCCAGGAAGCTGGCAGTTGATGAGTGAGCAGCAAGGCCTCTTTACCCACGATAGGCCAGAAGCCAAAGCTAGAAGCAGGCCTGGCGTTAACCGATGGCATCCTTGGCTAGTTGCTCAGCTGTCCTCTTATCTGCCCCTCCATACACACACGTTGAGTAGCCTTGAGACACCATTTCAAAATACCCAGAATGCCCCACAGTGACGCCATGTCACACAGCTGCATTGTGTGGAAATGCCACCAAAACAGGAAGGGGCCCACTAGCTGAGAGGTGGGGAGTTTCAGGCTCTCGGGGGGTGGGAAATCTGGCCTTCCAAGAGTGCCCATCTGGCCCGCTCCACATGGCCACACCCCCTTCTCCTGGCACCGCCCCTTTTTGCCACACACAATCATTTGATGGTTTCCTGCCTTTTGTGCTTCTCTCCTGAGGCTGAGTTACCGGCATTAAGAGCCTTAAGCTAAAGCAGGCTGGTATTTGTGGCATTTCTGTCCCCGCCCCTTTTGCCTTTGGCCCCGCCTGTTTTGCTTTGCCCTCTGCCCCAGATTGTGTCTCCGACTCAGGATCAGCCCATCAATCACCTTCTGGTGGCAGCCAGCCAGCCCTCCCTCTCCAAGTGGATGTTCTGAGCCCCCGCGGCCAGAGGGAGATGGGCGCGCTCCTTGCATGCACTTTGTCCAGGTCCTTAGCCTGCGCTCACTGGGATCCACTTGATCAAATTGTTGGGATGAAGGGGGGCTGTGTGTGTGTGTGTGTGTTTGGGGTGGGGGAAGCCCTGCTCAGCACTGAAATGACCTCCAATCCTCTTCTGCAGCTAAAGGGGGGGGGGAGGATGCAGCTGGAGCTTCCTGCAAGCTGTGGCAGTGAGAGGAGGGGGGGGTCCTGCAGCAATGTAGCTGCCTGGAACTCACCCCCCACACACACACACACCGTTGCCTGCCTCTGTATGAGGCCAAGCGGGCAGCCTTTGAGGGGCCTCCCTCACTCTCCCCACCTGCAAATTTATTTATTTTATTTATTTTTATTTATGTGCCCCCGTTGCCCAGCAGATGGGTACGAAGGAGCTGGTGGGGGGGGGGGTTTGGTCTTTTAAAGCGAAGAAGCACAGGAGCAGCGCCCCCCCCAGTTGAACGCAGAGAGAAACGCCCCCCCACACACACACAGAGGAGTGCCAGGGTAGATGCTGGGCCCAATGTTATCCACAAAGGCCGTTCCTTGCCTTGTTGAATTTCTGCCGTGGGGTGAGGTGGGGTGAGGTGGGGTGGGGGAATGCCCTCTGTGGCCGGCGTCTTCCTGGCCTTGTGCCAAGGCCATTTCTGTCCAGGCGCCTCCCTCACATTGCTGCTCTCTGGCTCCTCACCACCACGATTAGAGAGGGCTGTGCCTGTGATGTGAAGGCGGAGAGAGAGGTGGCCATCGCTAAGCTTCAGAAAACAATTCTCCTGCAACAGCAGGTCCTTATTTCTGGTAAAGGTGAGAGGGCTTGAACGGTGCCCGGGCACGTGGAATCCCACCCTTAAGAGATAAAATGCAATCTGGGGAAATATGAAAAGCACACCCAGCAAATTAATAGATCAGTCAGGAAAAATTGTAGGCAAACAGCAATGAAGGAATAATCCCAAGCAAATTGCTAACAGTTAAATCCAGTTTCTCTTCCAGAGGCATTTGGTACTTGCTGCCTTGACAATGACGTCGCACTAATTCCTGAACTGGCCGAGCTACACACTTCCCTGTGCAAGGACAGCAGGAGGCTTTCAGTCAGGGCCACCCCAATCTGGCTTTGGCAGTTCCCATGAATCCGTGAGATGAGTAGCGGCTTCTCATTCTATCTGACTAGCTTGTTTCCCAAACTTGGTGTATCTGAGATTCCCCAGATCAAGAGAGAAGACGACAGCTTTCAAGGACAGACCCCACTCAGGGACAGATTTGCAAACCTTGACCAAGTGTTTTGGGTTTCAAGAATTAATGTATGGACAGTAATCCCTGAAACTTCTCTCAAGCCAGAAAACACAAATATGGTATCAAAGAATACAGTTGTATTGCTCAAACAGTCTAAGGGAATAATAAGCTTTAGCTGAGATAAGGCAGATCATAAACATCCCTAAATACACACAGGTTATAATCACTAAAAGTACAATGAAGACAGTAGCAAGTGTATTATTAACACGGTAAAATGTAGCTTCCTCTCAGTCTAACATTCCCTATCAAAGGTTCATGTTTACCTAAATGGAGGGCATGGTAGGGAGGGATGGGTCAAACATCCGCTTGGTTCCTTTGTTGACAATGGGGCTGCAGGTCTGGTCAGTCGTGGGGAGAAACGTGCGTGAGTCCTCCCCACCCTGCCGATGGGGATCTTAAAGACCCTAAGGCTTTCCCGACTCCCCACCCGTGTCCATCAGGGCCTGAAAGGGCCTCTTAAAGCATAGGCACCCAGAGGAGGGCCTTAGATGGGCAGGTTTGTGTCGGGAGAGGCGTTCTGTCAAGTATTGTGATCCCAAACTGCGTAAGGCTTTATAGGTTAAATCCAGCACCTTGAATCAGGCTCGGAAACATACAGTCAGCCAATGCAAGCGGGCCAGAGTCGGTCTTATATGTTCAAACCTTTTGGTCCGGGTTATTAGTAGGGGTGTGGCACTGAATCGGGTCCGATCCACGATCCGGATCCGATCCAGGGGAAATCGGATACAATTATCCGATTTCTGATCTCACCGCTGGATCGTTCAATCCAATCCGATCTTATCCGGAAAGGTCCCGATCCAAATCGGATGGATTGGAGGATCAGTGGGCGCCCGCTGGCACCAGCTGCTACTTCCATTGGCAGGCGCTAGTGTGTGCCCGCAGATGGAAGTGGACAGCGGGGGTGGGGCTTCTCTGGCAGGGCTGTCCGCTTCCATTGGCGGGCACCAGCGGGTGCCCGGTGATGGAAGCAGACAACGGGGGCAGGGGGCTTACCTTCCGGGAACATCCGTTCCCGTCCACTGCTGGCCGCTACTGCGAGCAGGCTTCGCGGCCTGCCCCTGAGTCGTGAGCCAGGTGATGTCATCACCTGACGTGCTACTCAGGAGCAGGCCACGAAGCCTGCTCGCAGTAGCGGCCAGCAGCGGATGAGAGTGGACATCCCCCGAAGGTAAGCAGGGGGGGAGGGGGCCCCGCGGCCCACTTACCTTCGGAGGCCATCCATTCCCGTCTGCCGCTGGCCACTACTGCGAGCAGGCTACGTGGCCTGCCCCTAGGTAGCATGCCAGGTGATGACATCACCTGGCTCACGACTCAGGGGCAGGCCGCGAAGCCTGCTCACAGTAGTGGCCAGCAGCGGACGGGAGCGGACGGCCACAGAAGGTAAGCAGGGGGAGGGGGCTTACCTGCCGGGGCCATCCACAGCGGACAGCCCCAGGGGGGAGGAGGGAGTTAGGCCCCCCTCACCCACCCGCCGCCATTTTTTCCTCTTGCATTGGGGGAAAGCTTTCTTTCCCCCAATGCAAGTCTATGGGGAGGGAAAAATGGCGGCCGATCCAAAAATCAGATGTCTGATTTTTGGATCGGGATCGGACCCTATCCGGTCCGGGGGGGGGGCTCCGATTTTGTCTGATACAATCCGGGACAAAATTGGAGGTCCCGATCCGGGTCCCGATCCAATCCGGGGGGTCCGTGCACACCCCTAGTTATTAGTCTCACTGGCTCATTTTGCACAAGCTGCAGCTTCCGAACCATCTTCAAAGGCAGCCCCACATAGAGTGCATTGCAGTAATATAACTTGGAGGTTACCAGAGCGTGGACAACTGAAGCCAGGTTATCCATGCCCCTATCTGGACAGCCCAGCCACAGAACCACTTGGGAACAGAGATGAGGTGGATCACCACATTTCAAGGTGGAGCTTGGAGAACGTTGATGCGCTCCTCTGCCTTGCTGACAATCCCATCTCTGGGGCAGATGGATCTTGTATTCAGCCAGGCATTTATTTCCCTAACAAGTGGGGCCGGGGGAGCCTCATGCTGCATTCGGCTGTTGACTGGTGGCTACCCACTTCTTTAGGGGCAGACTGGTGAAGCCTGGATGGCGCTATCCAATCAGTGGTGAGAGGGTGGAGGTGTCGGATGTCAAGTGTTTCATTTGTATGCAATTAGTTCCTGATGAAATTCCCTCTTTATCACAACAGTTAAAGGTGCAGGCGCTATACTAGAGCGACCATATACAAAAGAAGGCAGGACCCCTGCAACTTTAACTGTTGTGATGAAGAGGGAATTTCACCAGGAACTAATTGTATACAAATGACACTGGCTGAAATTCCCTTTTCTCTACAACTGTTAAAGTTACATGAGCTCTGTCCTCCTTTTCATATGGTCAGCCTATGTATATTAAGCTTTTTGATGCGCATACCTTTCAAAATACATTTTTGCTCATTAATTGATAAGCAAAAACTTTCAGTACACTTTTGACCTGGAATAATATAGCCTTACACCTGTTCATTACTCAAATAACTTTTTGGCCCAAGTGATAGGACTGTCGGTTGTCAAGTATATCATAGACAATTCTCAAGGCCTGGAGGCCTTGTGAATTGTAAGTTGAAAGACTGGGAATTGTTGTGAGAAAGTCTGTGTCTTTGTAAGCTTATCATCTGTTGCTGCTAGCCCAGGCCCTGAACTGTGGAAGTTTCCTTGAGAACAAAGAATGTTTGGAAAAGGTGGGGGCAATCTTGCAAGCTGTCTCTCACATGGCGTCGTCATCAAGAGGAGGTTGAACTGTGCCACCCTGTGGGCACATGAGTTTGGGTTACACGTCTGAGGTCCTGTCTGTCAAGTGGCTTGGAATAGCCAGCCTCCAGGCTATAAGAGGAACGAACAAAGGGGAGGACCTTTGCTAGGGATCATCGGTTCTACGCTTGCCATGAAACTCCTCGTGTTTGGGATTCTATCTGTTTGGAGATGTTGGATGCACTCTGTACATGCTCTGTTGCTATTTGGACTTGGAATTTCTAAGGACTGTGCCTTGGAAAGTGCTCTGAGGCTTTTCATAGACTTGGGCTTGCTGTTACTGTTCTGGATCGTGTTCTATGGCCTGAGAGAGAGAGCTTTCCCTGCATGGAGCCAAAGTGCGGGCACAGGGGACGTTTCCTAGGTCGACCGTTGCTGTTCTAGATTGTGTGTTGTGTGTGATCTGTGTGAGAGCCCCTCTCAGAGCCTTTGCTACAGGCAGGGAGGGGGGGGGGTCCTGGGTCGATGTTCGTTTCCCTGGCATCTTGCCTACTTGGATCAACTCAGTGCTTACTGGCAGACTGGGTGTGGTTTGTACAAGATGTATTCTGTCTCTGCCGGTCTTCAACACTACTGTGCTGAAGCTTTCCCTGGGGCAGTGGGCCTGTTCCTAATGGGTCAGCGTGTTTTACGTCTGGTAATTGCTCAAATAGAACTTGGTCTATCCCAACACTTCTCCCCCCGAGAGATTGCTGTTCGGGTTTGCATCAAGCCATTTGAGCCTAAAGCTGTCTGGCCGTCATCAGCTTTACGTGGATGTGTGTGGAAATGAAACCATTATGCTTGATTTCACAAATAAAGGAGTCTCACCATCTGGAGTGTCTTGTCAGTTTGCCTAAGTTCGTGAGCAGAAGCTGGGGGTTGGGCAAGGGTCATGACAGGAGGAAGCACTGCCTCTAGCTCTCTGCCATCTCCCACTCATGTGCTGGCAGACTGTGGCACAGGCACACACATGGCTCCGGCCGATGGGTGTCATGGTCCACCAGGGGCTGCGCTTCGGTGGGGATGGCACGGACTGGCCAAATCATGGCACCTGGGACTGAGAAGAGCCCCGCACAGGCCTGCCAGGAGGCTGTGTCTCTCAAGCTTCTGCCCCAGAGCCCGGCAGCAGCTAAGCACCCTCTGCTGCCCAACGGCACAGGCCAGGGATTGAAGGACGCAGGAACGAGCCCTCAGAGCCAACAGAGTTTGCATCCCTTCCCATGCTGAGGGCCTGAGCAGGGAGCTCCTGGCACGGGCCCAAAGGAGCCCCCGGAGCTCCACGTGGCCCTGCAAGCTGCTTTGTGGAGAGCGCTGGGGCTCAAGGAGCAGCAACAGCAGCAGCTGCCTCTCCTTTCGAGAAGTGCCACTGCGTGTAATTGCCGCGTAACTGCTGCAAAGGGCTCCCTGCCTACAGAAAAGATCAGTGAATTGACAGCAACGTCATTGTTTGCAGGGGACCTGAGAAATGAGGCTGGGAGAATGGAAGGCAACTGCTTATAATACGTTTCAATTGCCTTTCATGCTTCACCTCCACAAAAGGGGCCTTTTGATAGTTGAAATGGAAAATCTCCCACTGGCAGAGGCTTCTGCAGGGAACCTGCATGAGAATACATACCTGAAAGCATGCGAGAGGAGGGGGAGGCTTTGAAAAGCGTCCGGATCAATGCACAGGAGCACACGGCAAAGACACCCAGCGCCGTGGCTCGCGGAGCTGGACTTTACAGCCTGCAAAAGATCCAAAGGGATTGAGAGGCCGCCCTCTCTGCCATGTGCGCGTGCACACACACACACACACACACACGCCATCCTAGGGCTGAGATGAGGAAATATTCGTTTTAAATGTATGCAATCCACATGGAGTTGCGGAGTGAAGTCTCCCCCCACTTAGTGGGTGATGGTGGTGAAATTGGGGTCTGTTCACTTTTAGCAATGGGGAAGGGGACTCCTCTCTCTCTCTCTCTCTCTCAATCTCTCTGCCACAAGTTGTGGTGGGCAGCAGCAATCAGAGCGCTCCCTTTTCAGTGCTGGCAAAGAAAACAAACACGCTGAAACATCATCCAGCGGTACCATTGGATGGGAGGTTCTGCTGGTGACCTTGGAGGAGACATCTGCATCCACCTCAGATTGTGGGTAGGCAAGTGGTGTAGTGCCAGAAGCCATGGGGCAGCTAGGGACGGACCTTGGGGCTCGCTGCCCAGGATCCCACAATGGCCACCCACTCAGAGAGCAGCTGGTGGCCCACAGGCTTGGCGGCAGCCCTTGGGCAGCAGGGGCTTTGGAGGTGGGGTGCATCATCAAGAGGAGGGCCTGGTGGGCTCAGGTGTGGGCATGGCGATGGTTCAATCTGGGAAGGCTCAAAGGAGAACAAATTGGGGAGGGGAGGAGGGCAAAGGGCTCCAAAGGGCCCATCCTGGAGCCTTGGGCAAAGTGGTCTTCCCCCCCCCCCCCCGCACACACTTGAGCTCCCTTCCAGCCTGCAATGTCACCTGCTACTTCCCAGGATTGTTGCAAGCAGGGCAGAGGTGATACCTGCAATGTGCTTCTGAAAACACACAGCTCCTTGTAAACGGTTACTCAGCAGCAGCAACAGCAGCAGCAGCAGCAGCAACCTGGGATCTAAAGGACCCCTCCCTGTAGATAACAGAGACGCCACATGAACCTGAGACCATCTCAATGCTGAGATCTTCTTCACAGAGGCTTCTCTGGATAATGCTGCTTCCAGTTGTTAAATTTATGTTTTGTTTGGTAAATTTACAGCTGCGTAGCTTCAGCCTGTAGTTGGTGCAAGGCAAGGCTATAGAAAGAAACCCACTCGCATGGGTACTTTTTGTTAAGAGATAGCATTGTTAAGAGCCTATAGTTCCTGGGGAAACAAAAGTACCTTCAGGGACAGAGTTGAGTGCAGCCATTACGGTTGCATACTTCAGACAAAGAGGAAGCTAACTAACTGAGGAGGAAGGAAGTGAAGCCTAAGGGTTGCAATCTATATCAACAAGTGGTTACAAGAAGAAACTAAAGGAGGAAGAAACAGGTTTAGATAACTTATCATAAGCGTTGTTGCTCCACTCCAACACCAGTGAACATGGACGTCATCTCAGTGGTGGTAGTGGTGGTGGTGGCGGCGGCACCCATCCTGTAGAATTCTCTCCCCAGGAAAGGAAGAGTCTCCTCCTGACAGAAAATCCCTGATCTTTCTGGTGCCAGGAAAAAAATGGGTGTGTGTGTGTGGGGGGGGGGGGGGTATGTGTGCGTTTTTTAAAAATACTGCTGGTCTTTTTATGCTGCCCCACAGTTTTATTAGGGCTGCTGCACATGACCCCACCTCCCTGCTTTTGCTGGACATTCATCCTCTGGAGAGACCTCTGCCACCTTTAGGGGGCTCCGATGAAAGACCCTGCAGGACTTTCTTGGGGGCTGGGCACTTCCAAGTTGACAAGGGCCCCCCATGGTCTTTCCGTCTTTCTGGAAAAGTTGGGAGCATACATATTTTTCACTGTACAGTGTTACTGGGAACCATGTTGTGGCATCTCGGAGCAACAATTCTTGGGAGATTTTCAGGGTATCTAGCAACAAACCCCTGCTCAGACCAGTGACTTTCCTTCATTGATTTTTTTTAGCAAAAGGAAAAAGATTAAAAGACCACCCAGCGACCTCCCCACATCGTCAGGAGCCCCCCACCAAATTACCCTCTCACCCAGCCATATTCTAGCCCTCTCCCACTCTTTGGGAGGGTTTGCAACCCCCCCCCTCCTCCTTAAAGTTGATGCTGCCCAGAATTTAGCCGGCCTGAATATTTAGATCATCTCTACTTTTAGTCTTTAAAAACATATTAATCGATTGCATTTTTCAATTATTTTAGACATTGCAACGTATCCTGGAAGCTTGCTTTATGTCATGATAGGATAGGATATGACTATATTGGCTTTGCTGTATGTGATTGTCTTTCAGGACAAAATGTGGGGGTGGGGATGGTATGTACTCTTGTTCATAAAGGGTGTGCAGATGTGAGCTGCATAGCAGCCATGTGCAACCTCCCGTTTAACCCCTACTCCTGTCACTAAGCATATAATTCTATGCACATTTCCTAAAACATTAATCCCACTGTGTTCAAAGCGATTTACTTCCAGTAAAACTCCATTGAACGCAGTGGGACTGACTCCTGGCTAAACACACATCTGATGGCAGCGCAAGACTGTTTGCATTCATGTGTTTTACACAAGAGAGCTGAACTAAATTCCCCCCCCCCCCAACTCTTTGCACCAATTAAATGCTGCTTTTCCTAAGCTCTTTATTATGCTGGAGGAAGTCAGGCCCTGGCATGGAGTGGGAAAAGGGACGTCTGAATGACATGAAATGTCACACTCACATTTTCACAACAGCCAAAACCATCACTGAAAAGATTTTTTGTGAAATCCAGCACATTTTTCAAGTCCAGTTTTGATGGTAAAATGTAACCTCAACATTTTAAAGCTGCCTGATTAGCCAAATGGATTACATTACTATAACATTTATTAAATTCTGTTGCAAGCCACCTGCCAGACACTGTCAGACATGTGACATTCTGTAAAACTTTGATTGCCAGCAGATGTATTCAGAATATTTTGATCTCAAATGTTGATGATAAATATCAAATATTTGTTGAATATCCCCACATTCGCAATAGGAATCGGTGAGAATTTCAATTGCTTGTTTTTGATACATAAAAATAAACGAACAACATTGATGAATTTTGACTTAAACAAGTTGGAAAAAACTTGAGATTTTATTTTTTTAAAAACAACAACAGCAACCCCATAGATCAGAGACAGTGAAACTGACAGATTCATCTCTCCAGGCCATCATAGAATCATAGAATCGTAGAGTTGAAAAGGGCCTATAAGACCATCAAGTCCAACCCCCTGCTCAATGCAGGAGTCCACCTGAAAGCCTTGGGCTTTGGGAGCTTAGCTCTTAAAAGTCTTTGATCAAATCCCTATTATTTAGGCCTGTGCAAGCCTCGAGCCTTCGAACTTCCGAATCCGAAGCCCGGAGGCCATTTTATGACGGATCAGTCATAAAATGGCCTCCGGGCTTCAGATTCGGAAGTCTGAGGCCCGAGGCTTGCACAGGCCCACTATTATTTCAACTATATTTATTGATTTATGGTGCTGAATAAGGGTTGCTTCCTCATTTTTTCTGAGAGTTTCCTCATCTTTAACAGCTACATGGCAGGCTAGTTCATTATGGTCCTCTCCAGGCTGTACCTATTGTGTCATGCACAGGCTGGGACACTCTTAAGATGGGCATGGGAAGTGTAGGGAGTGCATTGGGCTTTGTTTTGAATGGAGGAGAAAGCAAAATCCACAGATTCTTTGTCACTCCTGAACTCAGAGGCCGACCACGTCAACACGGACAGGGGAGAATTTAGGGAGGTGCAAATTCGGCTCAGCTCTAGACCACTGGCTTGTTTTACAACCACAGAAAAAACAAATAGGCAGAAAAAGAAGGGCTGGATGCTTCCAGGTGCAACAAAGCGTGTTCACGGAACCCAGGGGATTTTTTAAAAAAGAATCGTTTGGACACGACCAACTTGAGTCTTTGGTCTCCAACTCTGTTGCAAAAGATTTCTCAACCGCAACAGCAGCACTGCGGAGAATGCCTGGGTCCAATTCCTGATTTCTATCCCTACTGGACACTTTTCAAGCTGTGACTTTTGGAAGCAGCTTCTGTTCTTGTGTCAACACTTTAGAAAAAACAACCCCCATCTAACGTGCAAATATTTTCCGTGTTTGTGCACAAATGTTGCCTGAATACACAAACATATTGTAACCAAAGGAGGGAGGGAGGGGGAGAGAAATTAATGGATTCATCTGAAAGATGTTTTGAGACCGCCTACGGCGACCACAAGCTTATTAGACCAAAAGCGAGCCTATTTTTCATGTAAGATGCATCCTTAGGAACGTGAGCAGATATCTGGGAGACCATTATTTTCTGAACTGGAGATGCTAATGATGTGTGCAAAGACTTTTTTAAAAAATGCCAACCATTAAACAAACTAC
This sequence comes from Anniella stebbinsi, assembly GCA_029215795.1. NCBI lineage: Eukaryota > Metazoa > Chordata > Lepidosauria > Squamata > Anniellidae > Anniella > Anniella stebbinsi. The sequence goes on from JARDYH010000001.1 coordinate 372,968,293, forward strand.
AGATATTTGGGTGTTAATATTCTGTTGCCTAGATGGGATTTTGATAGTCTAGTCAACGCCCTGTCTTTTGCCTTAGTTATCAGTTCCTGAGTCAGTGGCTTAGAGAGATTGCATCTCCCTCTGAACTTCAAACTTCACACGTGCTGCTCTTCAAGGGACTGTCACCAGGAAGGGCTTGGATGTTTAGGAGACAGCATGGAGGATTCCGCCAAGAATCATTTGCGGTTCCACACGGACGGCCATGGATAGCAATCTCCTATGAAAACTTCAAAAGGGAAGAACTAAAGCAACTGACCAGTGCAAGTCAATGCACACCGCATTTAAAATATCAGAAGTCTGAGTGCAGCAGGGTACGGTAATTCAGGGACCATGAGAAACAGCTGGAGGCATTGTCCAGGCCCTCCTCCAGAAGAGAGGGAGAGGGAGGGAGAGAGGGATGGAGAGTGGGAAGGAGCGTGGGAAGGAGCCAAGGGGTCACCTGAAGAGTCCAAAATAAGGAACACATCATGAGACTGTAAGAAAGGGACATGTTACCTGTGTCAGAACATTAATGCTACCTTATTAGAATATCCCATCCTTGTAATGTATTAAACTGAAGTTGCTTTTTGCAGTTACAGTGCATCTCAGAAATTAATAAGCTTCATAAATATAGAACTGGTGACAAGTCTAGAAAGAGAGCTTCTGGTACAGAAATGTCTAGGACTCACCATTTGAGAGAGAGAGAGAGAGAGAGAGAGAGATGCTTTAGGGCTTGCCAGGTGAGGGAGGACAGAGAGAGACGTGTGAGGGGTTCTCCCAAGAACGGCATCCCCCTAGTTCCTATTGGCATTTCCTACTCACAAGCCAGCAGGATGAGGCAACTTGAGGGCCTGATTGATTGACTGATTTCCTAACTTTTCTACCAAACAATGGCACTCAAGGTGGATTCAATCATCAGGTGGAGATAGGGAGAGCAGGAGGCTGTCCATGCTGTTGATAGGATTCACAGGCTGCAGTCTTTAGGTGAGGAAAGGTGTGGATTAGGTGGCCGAGGGACCCAGGACCTCAACCCCCTCCTTGCTCACCTCCCAAAGAGAGGGATGCCCATGGGGAAACTTTAAATTCTTCTTGCAAGTCCTTGTTAAGAAAGGTGTGCCCCCTCAATCCCATTTCCCATCTCCTAACTTCATTATGGAGCGAGGAAGCAAAGAGAACGGCCTCCTCCACACGAGACGTTTAATGAGCCTTGAAGGCTCATTATAAATTTTACCTCCACACCAGCGGAGCGCAAAACGGGCGTACAGGCGCGTTATCTCCCCGATAATGCGCATTTTCGAATGCGCGTTAAATAGCGACTTTTATTTTTCTCCGGCCATTAAAGCGCATTTTCGCCGTGTGAACAAGCGATTATGCGAATTAACGTCTTCTAAAGCGCTTTTTGGACATCAATTAATGCGCTTCGCCGCCTCTTGCCGCCTCCCGTGCAGAGGGATTAGGCGTAAATGCGTCTCCGCGATAATGCGCATAATCCCCGAACCGGGCGCAAAAGCGCATCCTTGTGGAGGGGGCCAACGACACACAAAAAGAAAGGCTGCCTTTCACCCCTCCATTTTTTTTTCAAAACAGACAAGGGGTTATAACTGGGGTTGGGAATTATGGGATTTTTCAGTGACGGAGCCTCCTGTTAGAAAGGCAGTTAGCAGGGAGAAGAATGAAAACGGCAAAACCCAACGACGAGTGTTTGCCAGCCCCACATGCACACAACACAAGGAGACCACACCCTTCTTGGGTGAAGAAAGGGCAAAAGGGGTTTACTCACAATAGTCTTGCATATAAAATGAAGGCCCAGGGTAGCGTTTCAAAGAAGAGTTTGCTCAGTCTACTTGTTCCATTACGCAGCCAGGAGCAAGAGAGCAAACACACATGTTCCCAGCAATGGTGGAAGTCGGGGGGGGGGGGGGGGAGGAAGGGAGGGGGGGAGGAAGGGAGGGGGGGAGGAGCAAAGGGAGAAAATCCCAGGGACCCACACGGTAGGCTAGAGAGCTCCTAAGGCTAGCTGTGGTCTAAATTCCCATGCTCGGAATTTCCATGCACTGCCCCCTTCCAGGAACTTGCAGACGAGGCTGCAGTAGTCCCAACAGGAAAGAGGGAGGTGTGTGTGTGTGTGTTGGGGGAGGGGGATATAATAAGTCTGTGCTGCACCTAAACCCAGAAAACATTGGCTAATTTCCCTGTTCCAGGAGGAAGTGGTTTAATTTCATTACAATGATCGCCACAGTCCAACACAGAATTGAGACGCCTCCTTATGCCCCTTGATCTTCATATCTCTGACTATATATCTATTATCTGAGTCTGTAGGTTAACATAACCCATCATGCACATACAGAAAGCAGCTCGCCTGATGGGGGGGGGGAATAGAACATCTCATGGTTCGGTGCCTCAGGGCACCATCTCGTCCCTAATGTTATTCAATATTTCTATGAAGCCGTTGGGAGTGGTCCTCAGGAGATTTGGGGCAAGGTGTCTCCAGAATGCTGATGACACCCAGCTCTGTTTCTCTGTAACGTCTGAACCGGTGCCTGAGTACAGTCATGGCTTGGATGAGGGCCAATAACCTGAGGCTGAATCCCGGTAAGACAAAGGCCTTGTGGGTTGGTGGTTCCCAGGTCTGAGAACTGGAGTGTTTGCCAGTCCTGGATGGGGTTGCACTCCCTCCGAAGGAGCAGGTCCGTAGTTTGGGAGTGCTCCTGGATCCATCTCTGTTATGGAAGCCCAGGTGACCTCGGTGGCCCGGAGCGCCCATTATCCACTTTGGTTGGTACACCAACTACGGATATTTCTGGATAGGGATAGCCTTGCCACGGTCATTCATTCACTGGTAACCTCGCAACTAGACTACTGTAATGCACTCTATGTGGGGCTACCCATGTGTGTGGTTCAGAATCTGCAGCACTGGTTGCCTGTTAGCTACCAAGCCACATACAATGCTGTTATCCTACCAAGCCCTAAACCACTTGGGACCAGCATACCTAGCAGACCACCTTCCCTTATATATACCTGGATGACAACTACGATCCTCAGAGGAGGCCCTCCTGGCCATTCCAAGACGAACGGAATGCCGCCATGAAGAACCTCGGTGGCGGGGCGTTCTCTGTAGCGGCACCCACCCTCTGGAAAACCCTCCCTCGTGCGATCGGGAGGCAGAAAACGTCACATCTTTTAAACGCCTCCTGAAGTCATACCTTTTTACACAGGTTTTCCCTGGTTTTTAATGGAGCTTGTTTTACACAGCAAGGGGCCAGGGAAGAGATGTGGGGCTTCTCACTGCAAGGAGCTTGGTGCTGGGGGCTGGGAAATGCCTCCTTTTGAAAGGGCAGCTTCCATCCGCTGCTCTTTGACCCCAGTGATCTGCCTGCTCTCCCACTTCCCAAGAAAAAGCTGCCGGGCAGGATAAATGGGAAGGAAGCAGAAATCAATGGATTCTGTTTCACTGTATTTATTTATAAAGTTTCTCGCTCCCCACTGGGATTCACCACAGAATACCATCTTAAGAATTTGTCTTGAGCATACCTGAGTCTCTGCTGGATTGTGGCAGCTGCTCCCCAGCCAATTGCATCCTGAAGCAGCCGTTGAGCTGAGCGCGTGTTGCCCCCAGCCAGGTCACGGAGATGAGGCTGAGAGCCTCTTTGGGAAGAGAAGGGTGGGAGACCTGTTTCCACCCCCCTTCCCCAGCTGTTTACTTGTTTGTTTGCTGTGGAGTAGATATGGTCTTAATGGGGGATGATCTGACCAGAACATTGGAGATCAACCCCCATCCCCTGCTGCCGGATCGGCCAGGGAACCACAGGGTTCATCCAGCTAAGGGACGGTTTGCTTGTGCTGTTCCTCATCCAGCTAAGGATAGCTATGAGGAATCTGGCTTCCTTCTGAGCAGAAATGCCCCTAGTAGGATGCTTTGAGTTTGCCATCTCACCAACAGCATTTCTTTATTCAAATATGTTTAGGATAAAAACCCTCACAGTGTGGCTTGCATAAAAGCGCAATGGGCACCATCATAAAACACATAATCACAAGCACCACAGCAGCAGCGCATAAAACCTTTCAGGAACGGCTACTTGGGAGCCCACTGAGAGTCTGTCTAAAGGCCTGAATTGATGGGGCGAAATGCACACCAGTTGGGGGAGAGTTAGAGATGGATGGGGCCTCCGCAGAAAAGGCCCTGCCTCTTGTCCTCATCTGCTTGCTTGATCTCAGAGCTGGAGTCAGAAGCAGGGCCTCGGGAGATAAGAAGGGCCGGGCAAATGTCAAGCTCAATTTTACTCAGGATCCCATTTTCCCAATGATAAGTTTGCTTGATTATTCTGTACAACAACATGTGTACAGATTTTGATGGCAAACTGTTCTAGTTCATGTCTAAGTTTGAGAAGCATATTATGCGAACTGAATGAATTTTTAACTGATTTCTACTCGGAAGTTGATCTTAAATATGGCCATGGGGCCTGATCCCAGAATGCTCTGAGTAAATAGTAAAGAGTAAAAAGGCAAATAGTTTGCTGAATTTTCAAAATGTTGAAAATTGAAATGTTCAAATGTTCATTTTCCTGTTCAACTTTGAAAAGGCTTTTAAAGCCCCAATTTTGACATGTTGCAGATATGTTTTAAGCCATCCGTCTTAATATTAACTTGCAAGCTAAGCTTAAGCATTTATACACATTTTTATTCTGAATCTAAACCCCTGCATTAAAGAGTATACACTCAAAAATATCCATATATCACAAGAATTCAGTTTAGCTGCCCATTTTAGAAATCTGGGGTTGGAATCCAGGCCAAGCAGTGGAACGATGTGGAGAGAAATCTGGATAAAGGGCCTGCAACTTCTCCACCAATTTTCTCCATTTCAGAATTAAAACTAAGGAATAAACAGCATTCCAGTAACTATTCATCTCAAGTAACTACGTTACAGAAGCATTCATCTCTGTTGTTTTATCAACAAGATTGCATAGTTAAAAACAAAACAAAAACACCTGAGTCTGTGGGTCATCCGTGGCAACATATTGTGGCAATTTATCTTCCTGCAGCCCAGAGATGATTGAAAGAGCTCAGGTGATTCCCTAATGCATCGCAGCTGACTTGATTGTTTGTTTCTTCTACATCTGGAGGGAGAAGGAGGTTGGAATGCATTAAAGTGGTGGGGGGGGGGGGAGAGAATTGCTCCATTCTGAGAGATGTCAGGAGAGACCCGTTGACTAGACGTCCGTAACTACAAACCATGAATTCTTGTCTCAGGGACAACAATACCATCACATGGGCTTAAATGGGCATGGTGGTGGTGGTGGTGGTGGTGGTGGTGATGGGGGAGCTGTTTCCATGCCACGGGGGACCAGAAATCCTGACCTCTAAAGGAGAAGGTGATGGTCCATTGGGCAAAAGTTCTGCACGGAACTGGGCATCCCAACTACAGACTGCTTGGTGTGTCCCTGACCACCCCAACAAGCAAAAATGCTGACTTTCTTTTTTTTGTAACAGGGGAATGCGCAAGCTAATCCAAGTCATGTGCTCTCTCACGGGCTCTTTAAAAAATCAACAACAATCCAATAGAGAGATGAAACTCATGATACTTCCCTCGCAATCTCCCATCAGCCTCTATATTTATGTCTATGCAGATGGGTGGAGAGTTCAACTGGTGACGAGAGACAGCCCTTGCAACCGTCAGCGCTGAGGGCGGAAGGATGCCTTTTCCTCGCCCTTTCAAAACTTCCTGTAGAGATGAACGGAGAGGCTTGTGAAAGGGTCTCCGCTTTCCACTGCAAACCTTCTTTCACGTCATGTCTTGATCAGCTGGCTGGTCTTCCCCTCCCCCTGCGCCCCACATGGAAATTTGTGCAGATTTTGTTGCACGTTTTTCCAAATGTACATATTTTTATGCACATTTTCCAATTGTGCCCTTTGACCAAAGCATGTGTGTCCATGTTTTTTAAATGCACACTTCTTTCCTGTGTTTTGCAAAGCTATATGTTTTTTTTCAAATCTACACATTTTATTTCATTTATTTGTTTTGTTACCCAAATCACATTGCAAGGTCAAAAATACATGGACATCTAAACAGAAAATATTTTAATTGGTGCAAGTAGTGCTCACCATTTTTCAATTTGCATCTTCCCCCTCCACACACACACCCTTTACATCTTACTGATGTGCATCAGTGCATGTGAACACTGATGAAAACACAGCACAAGAAGGACCTCGGGATGTTTTTTACTGAATTACATCCGTAACTCTAAGAAGAAGCATCTAGGATAGAGCCAGGATAGGCTGCATTGAGCCAGATTTGCTGTCATCCACAAAACTCATTTGGTGACCTTGGCTGACTCACTCTCTTTTAGCCTAGCCTACCTGACAGGGGTATTGCAAGAATAAAATGAGGGGGGGGAGTTGTAAGCCACCCTGAAATCCTTGAAGAATGGGATAAAAATGGGGACAAATACATCAAGGTTGCCCGCCGATCCTCTGATCCATTCCGATCTGGATCGGGTCCTTTCCGTATCAGATTGGATTGGATTGAATGATCCAGCGGGGGGATTGGAAATCGGATAATTGTATCCGATTTCCCCTGGATCGGATCCGGATCGTGGATCGGACCCGATCCAGTGTACACCCCTAGTTCTGAGAATTCTTCTGCCAGCTCCTTTATTACTCTAGGATGCAATTCATCAAGCTCTGGAGATTTGAACTCTTTCAAAGAAATTAGGTGATCCTTCACCATTCGTTCATCAATCTCAAGCTGCAATCTTGCCCCTTCAGCTTGTACTTCACTTTTTCCAGGGGTGTCATAGAACTGGTTTTGGGAGAAGACTGAGCCAAAGTAGGAATTGAGCACTTTGGACTTTTCTTTCTCATCTGTTATCAATTTGCCATCCTCATTAAGCAGCTGAACCACCATTTCTTTCCTCTGTCTTTTACTATTCACAGACCTGAAGAAAGCCTTTTTATTGCTTTTAGCATCCCTCGCTAGCCTCAGCTCATTCTCAGCTTCAGCCTTCCTGATGCCGTTCCTGCACTTCTGTGCCACCTGTCTGTTAAGACCATAACATACAAGTCAAGATTTAAAACCTTTAAAAAAAAACAGAATAAGTTATAGTCCAGGGAAAGCTTGTCAAAAAAGATATGTTTTCAGGAGGTATTTGAAGGATGTTACATTTTCTGTCTCCTAAACTGCACAAGGGAGGTTTTTCCAGAGGGTGGGTGCTGTTACAGCGAACGGCCACCATTGAGGTTCTTCATGGCAACATTCTGTTCATTTTGGAATAATGAGCAGGACCACCTCTGATGATCGTAAATGTCATGTGGGTGTGTATAAGGGAAGGCGGTCTGCTAGGTATCCTGGACCCGAGTTGTTTAGGGCTTTATGGGATAATAGCATAACCTTGTACATGGCTTGGTAGCTAACGGGCAGCCAGTGCAGTTCTTTTAAGACCAGTTTTATGTAGGCAGAGCTAGGCATCCCAGTGAGCACCCTAGCTGCTGCAGTCTGCACAAGCTGCAGCTTCTAAACCTCACTCATGAGTAGCCCACATAGAGTGTGTTACAATAGTCTAGTCACAAATTTACCAGTGCATGAATGACCATGGCTAGGCTATCTCTATCCAGGAATAGGTGTAGCTGATACACCAACTGAAGTTGATAATGGGTGCTCTGCACCACCGAGGCCACCTGGGTCTCCAATGACAAAGATGGATCCAGGAACACCCCCAAAATACAGACCTGATCCTTCAGAGGGAGTGCAACGCCATCCGGAACTGGCAAACACCCCAATTCCCAGACCTGGGAACCACCAACCCAGAGAGTCTCTGTCTTATTGGGATTCAGCCTCAGTTTATTGGCCCTCATCCAAGCCATGACTGTACTCAGGCACTGGTTCAGACGTACATGGCCTCTCCCGTTTCAGATGTTACAGAGAAATAGAGCTGGGTGTCATCAGTATACTGGAGACACTTTGCCCCAAATCTCCTGATGACCACTCCCAATGGCTTCATAGAAATGTTGAATGACACTAGGAACAAGGTGGTGCCCTGTGGTACTCCACAGTTCAGCTGCCATGAGGCTGAGGTACAGTCACCCAATGCTATTCTCTGGAACTGACCTTGCAAGTAGGAGTCGAACCACTGTAGAACAGTGCCTCCATTTCCCAACTCATGAAGGTGGTCCAGGAGGATAATGTGGTCAATGGTATTAAAAGCCGCTGAGAGATCAAGAAGAAGTAACAGAGTCACCCTCCCTCTGTCCCTCTCCTGAAGAAGGTCATCCATCAGGATGACCAAGGCCAATTCCATCCCAAGACCAGGCCTAAATCCAGACTGGGAAGGGTCAACATAATCAGGTTCATCCAAGAGCGCCTGCAGTTGAGACGCCACCGCTCTCTTGAGCACCTTGCTCAAAAATTGGGTATTAATAATAGCATAAATCTCTGGATCAAGGGAGGGTTTTTTCAAGAGTGGTCACACCACTGCCTCCTTCAAGGCAGCAGGGAGACCCCATCATGCAGTGATGCATTCACCACTGCCCTGCTCCATCCAGTCAGCCCCTGCAGCTAGCTTGAATAAGCCATGATGGCCAAGGGTCAAGAGAGCATGTGGTGGGTCGAACAGATGCTAGCGTCTTGTCCACATCCTCAGGCTTCAAAAGCTGTAATTGATTCCACAAAATAGGATAAAATGATTCACTGGACACCTCAACAGATACTGAATCAATAGCAGCATTCATGTCAGCATGAAGGTGAGCAATGTTATGCTCAAAATGTCTTGCAAGCTCATCACGTGAAACCGTTGAAACAACATTTACATGAAACCATTGGGTGCAGTCATCCGGAGTTTTGGAGTGCGTTGTCATCAGTACGCTAATGACACGCAGCTCTATTTCTCCTTTTCATCTTCATCAGGTGAGGCTGTGGATGTGCTGAACTGATGCTTGGCTGCAACAATGGACTGGATGAGAGCTAATAAACTGAAACTCAATCCAGACAAGACTGAGATGCTGTTAGTGGGGGGTTCCTCTGACCGGATGGAGGGTCTTCAACCTGTTCTGGATGGGGTTGCACTCCCCCTGAAGGAGCGGGTTCGTAGCTTGGGGGTTCTCCTAGAACCATCTCTGTCACTTGAGGCACAGGTAACCTCCAAGTTAGATTACTGCAATGCACTCTACGTGGAGCTGCCTTTGAAGACGGTTCAGAAGCTGCAGCTTGTGCAGAATGCAGCGACTGGATTGGTAACAGGGACCAGAAGGTTCGAACATATAAGGTTTCCGAGCTCGATTCAAGGTGCTGGTTTTAACCTATAAAGCCTTACATGGTTTGGGACCACAATACCTGATGGAACGCCTTTCCCGACATGAACCTACCCGTACACTCCGCTCAACATCAAAGGTCCTCCTCCGGGTGCCTACTCCGAGGGAAGCTCGGAGGACGGCAACAAGGGAGAGGGCCTTCTCTGTGGTGGCCCCTCAATCATGGAATGATCTCCCCAATGAGGCCTGTTTGGTGCCATCACTGTTATCTTCTCGGCACCAAGTCAAAACTTTTATTTTCTCCCAGGCATTTTAACAGCTCAAGCTGAGGTTTTGATTGACAGTGTGACCAGGCTTAACAGTTTTAAGTGTTTTAAATGTCAGTTGTTTTATGTTTATGGTTTTAAATTTTATATATTGTCTTTTTAGTGTTCAATCTTTTAATTTTTGTAAACCGCCCAGAGAGCTTTGGCTATGGGGCGGTATATAAATGTAATAAATCATCATCATCGTCATCATCATCATCATCATCATCATAGTGAGCCTTCAAGGGTTCTAATACTGGATTGGGTGGGTTAGTTGTAAGTAATCCCTGGACCATAGACCAATGAAGCATAGTGTGGTAATTGTGGATAGGGAGACATTTTTCTCCCTCTCCCTTAATACTAGAACCCAATAATGTCATCCCATGAAGCTGATTGGTGGGAGATTCTGGACAGGTAAAAGGAAGTCCTTCTTCACATGGTACATAGTTAAACTAGGGAATTGACTACCACAAGATGTAGTGGCCGCTAGAATAGGGATGGCTTTAAAAGGAGATTAGACAAAGGAGAATAAAACTGTCAATGGCTACTAGTCCTGATGACAATTTGCTACCCTTTGTATCAGAAGCAGTATACACCAGTTGCAGGGAACATGGGTGGGAGGTTGCCATTACACTCATGTCCTGCTTGTGGGTTTCCTGTGGGCAGCTGGTTGAGGCCATTGAGTCAATGCACGAATCCACCTTAAAGCATGCCTGACAGATGGCTGTCCAGCTGCCTCTTGAATGCCTCTAATGTGGGAGAGCCCACCACCTCCTTAGATCATTTGTTCCAGTGTCATACTGCTCTAACTGTCAGGATGTTTTTCCTGGTGTCCAGCCGGAATCTGGTTTTCTGTAACTTGAGCCCATTATTCCATGTCCTCCTGCATTCTGGGATGATTGAAAAGAGATCCTGGTCCTCCTCCGTGTGATAACCTTTCCAGTACCTATCTATCTAAAATTGTACATGCCAACCTAAAAACAATATGTGCAAAAACAACAACAAAAGAAAACAGATCTAGAAACTTGGCTTTGCAAGGGGATGAGACAAAAGCATGGAGAACAAGAGGCTCTGAGCAGCTCCTCATGATGGCTATGTCCTGCTTCCAATATCAGTGGGAAGACGCCTGTCGGAACCGCTGTTGCTGGGGAACACCAGTGGGAGGGTGCTTTTAATGCGTTCATGCCCTGCTTGTGGGCTTTCCGTCAGGGCACCTGATTGGCCACCGCGGGAATAGAACGTCGGACAAGAGAGGCCTTGTGTTGGTTCCGTCACACCCGTTCTTCTGTTCCGCACAAAAAGGATCAGCAGTCAAACAGCAGCGATGTCTCAAAACAGCAGCAGCAGCAGCAGCAGCAGCAACAACAACAACAACAGTAGAGAACATGATCATCAATGGCTATCCATGCTCCCAAAAGCTCTGTGAAGGAGGAAGGTCTTCAGCCACCCCCAGAAAGACTGAGGCTTGCCTTCCTTTTATATACAGGGATGATGATTTTTTGGGTGTGTGTGGGGCGGGGTGGGGTGGACCCTCCCGGCTGAGAAATTTCACCTGAGGAGGACATCCTCCTCCCCTCTCCAGTCCACCTTGGACCGGGGGGGGGGGGCAGCCCTCCTCTTTTCCATCCCTGTGATCTGGCAGCCTCGTCAACTAAGGCCACAGCCTACATCACAAGCAGGGAGCAGGTGTGCTGCCTAGGAAGTGCCCATGGAGCAAAGAGCTCCCAATTATTCAAGCCACCGCTGAAATCTCTTCCGCCATCGTTTCCCAGCCCAGAAAAGTGCTCAGCTGCTGTCCTGACAGCAGAGAGGGGGAGGGCACATGCTTCTCAGTATTGCCATAGCAGCTCTGCCATTGATCTTTCACGCCAGCGCATGTGAAGTCCCACACTTAGCGCTCTGCTGGATGTTGCAGTGGCACCCTAATGGCCATCGGAGCATCTCATTCATCACCAGGGACAGCTGTTTCGTCAGCACCAACCGGCTTTTATTTGTCAGGCCACATGGTTTGGTGAGATATCAGGGGCGGAAGGTGGGGGGAGGAAATGCATTAAAGGATGTCAAAAAGCCAGGAGAACATAACAGATAGGCATTGCTTAAGCCCCATCAATTTATAATATTAGCTCTCCTCCTGTACCAATTAATCTCTCCCTCTCTGCCAGCCACAGTGCGGCTCTTTCTCCAAGGAAGCAAAGCATCCGTCCCTTTGCAAATCAGCCTCATTTTGTTTGCGTAGAGACAAATTGTCAAGAGGGCGTCACCTCGGAGCACTTCTGAGCTGCCGCTAAGAGAACAAGCTCATGTGCTAGGGGAAGGGGGAGGCCTTGGAGGGAGGAGGCCCGGACAGTCTGTTGTATATGACAGCACATGATATCAAGTTATTCCCTTGCTCGGTGTGACGGCTTTTCCTCCAACACAGCAGGGTGGTTTTCAAACCAGCCGGCTGCCCCAGGGCTCTGCAGTGGTGGAGCCCCAGGCTTTGCATGCAAAATATCCAGGCCTCCTTCCCCTGCACCAGCGTGAGACCCCGGGGAGCTGTTGCCATGCAGAGAAGGCAGCATTGGGCAATATGGACCAATGGCCTCAGTCAGCACGAAGGCAGCTTTGCATATTAATTCGGAGGGACCAATCCGGGGCACATCCTTCGCATGTTTCCCCCAGGAACTCCATGGAAAGGGCTCTGAGGGAGCAAGGCCCCCAGAAAACTACAAAGGAAGAAAGGAAGGCTCCACAGGGCCAGATGCAGGAACAAAGGGGAGTCTCGCACCAGGTCCGCTGGTGGCGTTCTATCCAGGGCAGCCACTGCCTGTTGGAGAAGACAGATCTTGCCTGGGAAACTGCCTGGTTCACCAGCTATGGCCTCTCCTGGACAGGGATCGCTTGACCATGGTGGTACAGGCATTAGTAACCTTAAGGCTGGATTACTGCAATGCGCTCTACGTGGGGCTGCCCTTATAGCTGCTCTGGAAGCTGGAGCTACTGCAGAATGCAGCCACTCAGCTGTCGTCGGGAGCTGCCCCTTTCCAGCATGCAATTCCTTTGCTGAGGGAACTGCACTGGCTGCCTGTTGGCTACCAGGCCAGGTTTAAGGTTCTTGTACTAGTGTATAAAGCCTGAAACAACTTGGGACCAGGATAAATGAGAGATCGCCTTCTCCTCTATCAACCTGCCCAGTCACTGAGGTCATCCTCAGTTGTTGTTCCCTGCCTCGATCTGGAGGGAGAGGCGGGTAATAAATAAATTATTATTATTATTATTATTATTATTATTATTATTATTATTATTATTATCCAAGGGCATGCTCCTGATGGTTCCAGATAGTCCCATCCTCTGATTGGAGTCCACCAGGGGAAGAGCCATCACCATGGTGGCCCCCATCCTATGGAATTCCCTGCCTCTGGAGGTCAGGCAGGCACCAACTTTGTATTCCTTCCGGCGCCTCCTGAAAATTTTGCTGTTCCAGGAAGCTTTTCCTGATTGTGCTTGTTATTCTGTTTTTATTCTTTTGTTCTCTTTGCTCACCTTTCTGAAATCCTTGGTTGGGGAGCGGAATATAAACATTGTAAATAAATAACTAAATAATAATAATAATTATAATTATTATTATTTATAACCCACCTCTCCCTTCGGATCGAGGCGGGGAACACAATGTAAAATACAAAAATCACAAACAGTTTAAAAAATTAAAAAACAAGAGAAAATGCATCATTAAAACATCTTAAAATTCATCCGGATAGGCCTGCCGGAAGAGAGCAGTCTTCATGACTCTCTTAAATTCATGAAGACTGCTAATTTGTCTAACCTCCTCCGGCAGATCATTCCATAGTCTGGGAGCGATGGAAGATAAGGTCCTCTGGGTAACACTCGCCAGCCTAGTTCTGGCTGGCTTGAGTACGTTCTTCCCAGAGGACCTAAGTGTGCGGGGCGGATTGTACGGGAGAAGGCGATCCCGCAGGTACCCTGGACCCAAACCATGTAGGGCTTTAAAGGTAATAACCAACACTTTATACTTCACCCGGAAACTAACTGGCAACCAATGAAGTGATTTTAAAACTGGTGTAATGTGGTCACCCCTAGATGTACCGGTGACCAACCTGGCTGCCATATTTTGAACAAGTTGAAGTTTCCGGACTAGGCACAAAGGTAGTCCTATGTACAGCACATTGCAGAAGTCAAGCCTTGAAGTTACCAGTGTGTTCACTACCATCTTTAGGTCTTCCAACTCTACGAAGGGGCGCAGCTGGCGTATCAGCCGAAGCTGATAGTAGGCACTCCTGGCCATCGCATCAATCTGAGCTGTCATCTGGAGCGACGGATCCAGGAGTACCCCCAAGCTGCGAACACAGTCTTTCAGGGGGGGTGTAACCCCATCCAGAACTGGTTGACACACCTCCAACCCCAGGTTGGGGCCTTTGACAGCGAGCACCTCCGTCTTGTCTGGATTCAGCTTCAGTTTGTTTTTCCTCATCCAGCCCATTACCGCCTGCAAGCATTCATTCAGAGGAGACACACTATCCTTAGCTGATGCTGTTGTCAAAGGCATAGAGAAATATATTTGGGTGTCATCAGTGTATTGATAGCACCCCGCCCCATGCCTCCGGATGACCTCTCCCAGCGGTTTCATGTAGATGTTAAACAGCATTGGGGATAGGATGGCACCTTGTGGTACACCACATAGCTGCTCCTTCCTTGAAGAGCAGCTATCCCCAAGCATCACCATCTGTAACCTGCCCGAGAGGTAGGACCGGAACCACTGAAGCACAGTGAAAGGCACCGTGCATTGCTGGGATGCGCATCAGATGCATCTAAAGCCTGAACCAAGTTGAGCCCCTGGAGAGTGTGTGTGGCGCCTCCCCAGGCAAAGCGGTCTTCTCTCGGAAGTGGCCAGGAATGAAACTGGGCCCCGCGTGAGGCTTCGTCCGCAATTCCGCTTTGGGAAGGCAGATGGTGTGTCACCAAAAATAACATCTTTTGCTTCCGTTTCGCAAAACTCCTGATGAGGGAGAGGGAGGGAGGCAGGGAACAGGGGCGTGTGACTGACAGGTGTGCCATTTTCATACAAATTCCCCCCCACACACACTAAAAAAAAAAAAAACCGGGGAAGGGAAATGTAAATGAATCACTCACTGTCCACCTCCAGTTTACGAACTCCTGTTCCATATGAGCTGCTGCACCGACCTGGAACTGCATTTCCCCCCCTCTTTCTTCGGGCCGCCTCTCTGCTCTCTGTCATTTTGAGAAGAAATGGTCTATGAGGAAGGTAGGAGAAGAGTGCACCCCCGTTGGGATACCCTCAAAATGGACGGGGTGATCTTGCACACATGCACAAGCACACACACACACAACTCATGTGCATCTTTTCATTCAACTCTGCCAAGAAAGGTTTTTTTTTTTTTTTTTTTTTTTAAAGCACTATTTAGGGATGCATGAGAAATTTGTTTCAGTTCGGTTTTGGTCAGGATCTACTAGGGCTGTGCACAGACTCCCTCAATCCGATCCGGATCCCGATCTGTCAGGTCCGGATCAGGCCCAATTTGACTCAGATCGGATCCTATCTGGATCCATGCACAGCAATCCCTTCTGCTCTCCCCTCCCTCTCCTCCCTCTCCCTGCTTACCTGCTGCCTCCTCCCCATCATCCCCCGTCATCCTCTCTCCTCGCTGTGTGCTGCTGCATTTCCCGCTCACGTCAGGTGATGACGTCACCCGACGCGACAGGGAAACGCCGCTCGCGTCGGGTGACGTCATCACCCGACGCAGGCGGAAAATGCGGCAGCACACAGCAAGGAGAGAGGATGACGGGGATGATGAGGACAAGGCAGCAAGTAAGCAGGGGGAGGGGGAGAGCAGGAGGGAGTGCTGTGACTAGATCTGAATCGGATCCAGATTGTGGATCTGACCTGGCCTGAACCAGGCCCAATCCGCTACGGTTCGGATCCAGATCCGGGAGGCCCAGATCAGCCCGATCTGCTCCAGATTTGGGATCCAGCTCTTTCTCTCCTGAATATGAAGAACTTTGGGAATTTTCATAGAATCATGGAATGTAGCATTGGAAGGGGGCTATAAGGCCATCGAGTCCAACCACCTGCTCAATGCAGGAATCCACCTTAAAGCATTTTGTTAGATTCTTATTAAAAGGGAACTGAAATTCTCACTCATTCAGATCAGCTGGATTCAACAATCCCAGCATATTGAATGCTGTACCTGCCTTCCATATAGCTGTTAAGAATGTGGTGTCTGCCAGAAAAAGATGTGGCATCCCTAATTAAGCACTGACAGGGTTGAACGCTCAGGGATTCAGACCCAGAGTTTTAAGTAGCGCTGTGCCAAACATTTCCCCCACATTTTTTGTTTTACCAGTCTCATTCAATTTGATAAAAAAGAAATCGCTTTTGGAAAGAAATTGATAGGAGATGAAAATTCTCATGGGCTGGTTTCTGGATTCTCGTTCTTCATGTGTTGCATATGAGGCATCCAAGGACAGTGTGCAGGGCTCTGCCTTCACTCTGCAATCATCCCTCCAGCAGCCTCTGTCACCTCCGCCGCTTCCTGCTCTTCCATAAAAGCCCCAGGAAAGAAGACACCATGAGGTCGTTCCTCCCATATGGGCTTTTTCAGATCAGGATGCGCAGGCAGCTTGGGTGGAAAATTTCGAGAGGCGATTTGCACACGACTCTACTTTTAAGGGCTAAGCATGAATCTGTCCGTTTTGATTTCTCCCACATTCGACTTTAAAACAGCAACAACCTTAAGTGCTTGTTATCCTGATTATGGAGAACTTTGTGGCTTTTGGTAAATTCTTATCAAAGGAACTGAAACAAAATTCTCACCTGTCCCTATTTGTGACCCTGTCCCAGAAGAGAGGTTTTTGTTAAGTCCATCACTCAGGTTATTTCCAGCCTCTGCTCATCTTCTGTTCCCGGTCTCTCCCATGAATGAGATGGCCCCTGCCCTGATATTCAGGCCAGCTCATGTGCTCATGTGCCCGCCTTGAGTTACTCTCACTGGGCTGGGGGAGGGAGCTTTAGCAAAATCATCTCACCTTCACCAAGTTCAGTCAAGTCTGTCTGTGTGGGGGGGGGGAGGGGTGTCTTCCGGCCTTCCAATTTTGTAGCTGCAAAAACTCCACGTCCCTTTCCACCTACACTACCACCTATCAGTATTCCTGTGGGGAACAGGAATGTTGGTGGCAACTGAAATTCCATCCCCTTTGGACTCTGGCCAGCCAAGACTTCACTCATGCTGCTCACACATCTGTCAAAAGTGAAGGCTGTCATGTGTCACCTCACTCCCCATAATTTTCTGCCTGAAACATTAGTATCCATGTGCAAACTTTGACAGATATTTCTCTCCAATAGAGCAGCATGGGAGTTATTGCCAAATGGCTCATGAGACATTATCCAGGATAGTGACATAAAACATGAACATGACTATAAATTGGCAGTTTATTTCGCAAGAGCGTTTTGCTGCTGGAGGGCAAAAGCTCAGTTACATCCCATCAGCCCATAAGTCATTGCCAGCAGGATCTCCTTTGCCTTGGATGGGACAAGGCTTGGAAGAGGGCTTGGCTCAAAATGGGAAAACCAGGGCAGCCTCTGAACAGTCCTCAAGGGCAGCAGTGAAATAAGAGAAAGAAAACCCTGACTCTCCTCCTATTCATCTGCCATTTGTAACCTCAAGACTAGCTTACTGCAATGTGGTCTATATGGGACTGCCCTTGAAGACTCTCTGGACAGAGGTGCTGGTGCTGAATCCAAGAAAAACCACCTTCTCATGGATGATGCATTGCAGGGAGCATCTCGCCTCAGTGGCCTGGCGTCTGGGCTGCCTCCCAGCTGGCGATAGATGAATCAGCCTGTTTCTGGGCTACATCACATTTCCACGTGTTTCACTCAAGGCGAGTCAGGTTCTCTCCTGTTTTCTCATGGATCGTTGTTCTTGTTTTTCAACCACACACAAATCTTTAATCAGGTGCATATTTTAAAACACATTTCTCTCAAAATATGCATTTGTAAACAAATTTGCTCTCAAATTACCCATTTTGAAACACACGTTCTCCCAGGTTATGCATTTTGATACTTGACTTTATGAGCTGCAAACCAGTGAAATATTTGGAAAGGTGAAAGGTGGTGTGGGTAACTGAGTTCTGATCCACACAGGCACCATCATCTAGGAGGAGTGAGGATAGGGATCCAGGACTGGGCCCCTTCAAGTCGGAATTCGCAATGGGTGGCTCCCTCAAGCATGCCGATGGCCAACGGCTTCTCAGGCCCAGTCCAGACTTTTGCTCAAGACTGACCTTTGCTGCTTGGGCCCCAAGTAACCAACTCCCCATTGTCCCATCTTCTCTGGGGCAGAGCCTGGTGGCACAGGCAGGCTCCCGTGTTCACTTGAGTTTGAGTGGGGACAATGCCAAAGCAGCCCCATGGGTCCCAGAAATCACGTATTTCAATCATCTAAAACCTGCTTATCCATTTCCCATTTTGATTTCGCAAAGCAGGGTACAACGAGAGCATCATTCAAAACAACCAAGGGTGCAATATCATGCATGTTCAGACAGAAAGAACTGCTGCCATTTCCAGCATTCCCCAGCCAACCATGCCGGGAGTTGGAGGACTTTTTCTGTCTGAACATGGATAGGATTTTGCGCCCCAAGAAAGGTCTAACAACTCAAAGTCAAGTGAAGTCTAAAAGCAACGTCCCAGATGGAAGAGCAAGTCAAATATGGCCCTAGGCAAAGGTTCTCTGCAGATAAAACCCAAATAGCTATTCATCATCATCATCATCATCATCATCATCATCATCGAAACAGATTGTCACCTGGCATCTAAACACCCACCAAGTGTCATGCAAACTCCTCAAATAAGGGTTTTCCATAAAGCAGATGAACCCGCCTTGGCAGAAGGTTCTGGGTGTGCTAGCATAGAAATGCTAGGAATAAAATAAATGGGGCCATCACCGCTCAGTCCACCTTTTCATTCATGACTACCTAACCCACTAACTGGTGCAGTGTCACAGCCCCCCCCCCCCGCCGCCTTTACCATCCCTACATAATGGAAAAAGTGGCCCCGCACACATGCACACACACATGAATGCACACGCGCACATACACACATGCGCACACACACAGGAGTCAGTGCTGCAGTGAGGGCAAAGCCCCTCTTCTACCCCGGCCTCCTGGGTCCCTGCCATCCCTCCACACTCACCCTCCAGGCCTGCTATTTCCATTTGGGGGCATTTCGCTCGGTCCTGCAGAGTCAACATAGCAAAGGCCATTCGTTCTTTTCTTGGCCTGACCCCTCTCTCCCACCCCAAGATGTCCCTGTGGAGAGTAACCGTAAACAGAGAAGCGGAGAATTCATAGCTCTCAATTACTTCTCCCCACACCAGGCAACCAGTTCTGTGCATTAATGCACTTGCAACTGTTTGTAGAACACAACAGATTGTAATACAAAAACCTCTGTCTAAGATCGCGCTTGAAAGAGCCCTAATCCCCTTTTCTAATTCAATTACTTTGTAGCACTTGAGTCAAATGGGTGTTCCAGCTCCAGACGGAACAGTGAAAATACCTGTGCCGGGAGCAAGATGCTCATGAAATTCTATTTCTATATCATGTTTGCATGAACATTCCTGTGCTGGTCCCATTAAAATGCCTCACTCCATCAAATTACCTGCTAATCAGAAACACTTCATGGTACAATAAGCCAGCAGAATGCGGCTGATGCTAATGGAGTCTTTCTAGGCACTGCAAACGTGACTCATCGTTGGGGATGGGGCAGGTGCGACCGGAGGCCAAGCAGGTGCTGCTCTCCTTTCCTGGCAGGTAGAGATTCCATCCAGGGTGGGGGTGAAGAAGACCCTCCCCTTTTCTTGTTTTTAAAATCCTCCCAGGTTTTAGCCCTTGAGGCTTAAAGATGTGTTCTCACTTTTTAGATCCTGACTGCTTTTGGCCTCTACTCTTTGTTTTACTTTGGCTGCGACTATTTTAATTAGTTTTAGGTTGACATCATGTTTCATTTTATATTTCATTGCATTGCATTTTTTACAATTCTATACAGCTCCACAGCCGAAGCTCTCTGGGTTGTTCACAAAAATTAAAAACTATTAAAAGACATGATACAAAATACAAAAAAGAAAGGTATTAACATAAAACCATATAAACACATGACACACACACATGTTGGCTGGTTTCGGATGGCACATTAAGCAACCGGGGGGGGGGGGGGTTCAAACAATCATCAGTTGCGTTGCTTATCGTGTCGTGTGGAGAGCAACACACAACGCACACACAACACACAGTACGCTAAGCAGGAGAAATAAACAATGGAGAGAAACAACACGCTTGCACATGGTTTACACCAAAGCCAGTTGACTAAAGTGGCGTGTGGAGGGGTGCGTGTGTTAATCCCGTGCGTTGAGAATGTTAGCACAGAAGCCCATAGAGGCAAGCGGCAAGAGCGGCTGAAAGCGGATGGCTGCTCAGGCACACCATCAACAGCTCGATGCCGTCGTCAGCATAGCAACCAAAGACACCCGCCTCCCTCCCCCCAGCAGCCGGAACGGAACTCAACAAGGGGCCAGCTCCTGGAAGCATGCGCTCCGGGTGGCCATCAGCACCCAAACATAAAAGCAACGCTGCAATAATAAGGCCCACCCAGCAGAGAGCACAGCAACCCAGACGAAAACGCCCCTGATGGCCGCGCATCCTCTCCCGTCGCCTTACCTAGAAGCAGGCGGGTTGGGGAAGTGGCACTCACCAAGTCCACCCAACATGGCCGGAAAGCGCGCACCGGCCATAGCCATCCCCAAGACGTGTAGAATGCCAAGGCAAAGGGCGCCCGTGGGCAGCCCACCTCCACAACATGCCGGTCGGCCAGCTGCGGATGTTGTGGGAAACGTCCGAAGGTATGCACAACATTCTCATGGTCATGAAGCGCCCACAGCCAGCAACAACACCTCTGCTGGCAAACAAGGCACATTCCCAGCAAACACAACAGCACACCAGCACCAACAATCCCACAAGCACACGGGATGGGGAACACCAGGTGAGGGCCAGAGACACCCGACAGCACCGTAAAGCACCTCCACCGGCACCATGGACCCAGAGGGACCGGGGTTGAGCCACGCACCATACCCTTCTACAATGAGCTGGCACGCCTGATGGAGGAGCACCATGATGTCATGCCAGGGCACACGGCGGGCAGCGGGGTTGCAACTGGTGAGGCACCACGCACGTGACACCGAGCCTGACAGGCCCAAGGGGCACACCGCAAGGACACCACTACCCAGGCACCCCAACCACATCCACGGATGGACACCCCATGCCTGCCACCGACCAGCACGCCGGCGGCGAGGGCCCAACCAGACCCACAGCCAGCCATGCCGAAGCCCAGGAGGCCACAGGAGGCCACAGCCCCTCTCTGCTGCCACAACTGCCACCAGTGGAGGCCAGGAGAGCCTGGTCCTCAAGCAATGCCTCCCCTGGGACAGTCTCTTCCAGCACCAACAGCCCTATGGCGTTCCTACGGCTGTTCTGTGCAGAGTTGCAGGTAGAGGATGCAGATGTAGATGTGAGGCCTAATAGGTCCAAGAGTGAGTCCAGGCAAGCAGAGAGTTCTATGCCACAGCTTTCACCTTGGTAACTCCACGCTGCCTGAGGCAGAGAAAAGTCCAGGAGTCAGGATCAGACGCAGCCTGTCAGCACTCTGGGCTGACAACAACACAGACCGACAATCCACAGTGAACGGGAGTTCAGAGTCTATGAAAACAAAGTCTCATGGCAAGTCCTTAGCAATCCAATGCTCCCATCAGAAGAAGAGTCCATGTGTAGAGGGCCTCCAGAGGATCAGATGATGGCAGATCCCAAGAAAGAGGGTTTCAGGCAATGAAGACGAGAATGTTCCTAGCAAAGGGCCCCTCACCTTTGCATCAGCTTCAAAGGGGAAGGCGTGACTGTAAGATACCTCCTCCAGACTCCTTGACAGGCAAGGGCTTTGGGCCTTTCGGTAAGGCCCCTGTCCAAACAAGGCGACATTGCTCAGCCCTCCAATGATAACGCTCAGCTCTCCTGGGTGACCCTTCTGCAAACCACATCCCACTTCTGTCACGTTCTCACAGAGGGCTTCCAGCTTCCCTCCTTGTCAAGGCCGACTCTGCAGGTGAACATGGGGAGTAGAATGACTGCCCCCTGCCTCATCTTGAGTATGTTTGCATCCAGTTCTGGGCACCACACTTCAAGAAGGGTTCAGAGGAGGGCAACAAGGATGATCAGGGGTCTGGAAACAAAGACCCATGAGGAGAGACTGAAAGAACTGGGCACGTTTAGCCCTGAGGAGAGGAGGGGAGACATGATAGCACCCTTCAAATACTTGAAAGGCTGTCATACAGAGGAGGGCCAGGATCTCTTCTCGATCCTCCCAGAGCGCAGGACACGGAATAATGGGCTCAAGTGACAGGAAGCCAGATTCTGGCTGGACATCAGGAAAAACTTCCTGACTGTTAGAGCAGTATGACAATGGAACCAATTTCCTAGGGAGGTGGTGGGTGCTCCCACACTAGAGGCCTTCAAGAGGCAGCTGGACAGCCATCTGTCAGGGATGCTTTAAGGTGGATTCCTGGATTGAGTTAGGGTTGGACTTGATGGCCTTATAGGTCCCTTCCAACCCTACTATGCTATGCTATGATTCTATCATACTGCCAGTATAATGCTGTAAAACTGTCACTATCACACTGCCTTTATAGAAATCTATGGTGCAACCACACTTAGAATACTGTGTACAGTTTTAGTCAACGCACCTAAAAAAAGATATTATAGAGCTGTGAAGATCAAGGGGCTGGAGCATGTCCTCTCTGAGAGAAGGTTGCAACAGCTGGGATTGTTCAGCTTGGAAAAAGGAGGCGGCTGAGGAGAGACATGATAGTGGTGGACAAATTGAGGCTTGGTGTGGAGAATGGGGATAGGGAGGCATTTTTTCTCCCTCTCCCATAGTACTAGAGCCCAACAGGGTCACCTCATAAAGCTGATTCGTGGAAGATTCAGGACAGTTCAAAGGAAGGACTTTTTCCCACAGCAAATAGTTAAGCTGTGGAACTCACCACCACAAGATGTGGTGATGGCCACCAATTTGGATGGCTTTAAAAAGGGGCTGGATAAATTCTTGGAGAAGGCTGTCAATGACTACTAGCCCTGATAGCTAAGTGCAACCTCCAGTATCAGAGGCAGTAAGCCTATATACACCAGTTGCTGGGGAACATGGGTGGCAGGGTACTGTTGCACCATGTCCTGCTTGTGAGTCCCTGGTTGACAGCTGGGTGGCCACTGTGAGAACAGAGTGCTGGACTAGATGAAACCTTGGTCTGATCCAGGAGGCCTCTTCTGGTGTGTGTATGTTTTTAAGGCAAGTCATGTTTGCTAAGGATATGTGACCAATTCCATTAGTGCTGAAGCCTCTCTTGCTCTCTTCCAACAAAGCACATGTTTAATTTGCAAAATGGGAAAATTATTTATTCTCAACCATAGACGGATAATTTCCTCTGTTTTAATTAACTGTATTCACCATCACATATTAATTAGTGTATTGCCAAGTTATAACTTTATCAAATAAAAGAGAACATTTGCAGTGCTTTATAAATCTAGTATTAGCTGTGTTAAATAGCTCCAGGCTACACACACAAACACACACACACACACATCCAGAAATGGCTTAAAGCTGCTAGTTTTGCATTGTAATTAATTTGTTTCTCGTGCTCAATACTGTTCAGATGGGAATTGTAGAGGTGAAACACTTTAACATTTAGATTTTTGGAGGAATGCAGAAACAGCCAAATTTTAAATCTTATTGGTAGAAATTAAGGCAATAAAGGTTGATACTTTTACAAATCATTTTTTCCTTTCCAAACTTTGAAACTGAACAGAATCTGCAACTGAGAATATTGAGGGGAAATGGAATTAGGGCTTTTCACTTATTGATGGCAAACAAGTTTTTTGGTTGGAATCGTTGGCTTAAGAGATTCCTCCTTCCATTGACACACAAGGCTAAACCTGGCATTGAGGTGCGGCTGTTGCTGTTGTTTCCGGAGTGTGAAGTATAATGAATGCTTCATGTTGCTGATGAGGGTCTGGCTCAGGCCAGAAAACAATGTCTTGACTTAAAGGCCAGATCCTGGGTTCTTCCTGGCTGTCAAGAGATTTCACTCAAAAACTACCAAGTGAACACTCTTAGCCCCTAAGGCCACACCGACTTGCTGGGACCTTCAAAGAAGGGGCATCTGTTTCCAACGCTTCTGGTTTCAGAGGAAGAATGAAGATGTTTCTAAACAGGCTTTATGCAGCTTCGGTATGGACGATGAGGGAATTATGTAGCTTCATTAAGTATGAAAGTTGAGCTTCTATAGAAAGGTCCAGGGGCTGGATTGTACCCACCGAAAGAACAGAAGTATCCACTCTACCTTGTGAAAAATAGGACATTGTCAACATAGCCCCCATGCCTGGAGGAGGAAGAGGAGGAGGAGGAGGACTACAGCCATGGACCTCTTGCAGGATTTTCCAGAAGAACAGAGGCAAAGGGAGTCTAAGAATCCAAAACTGCCCTAATTCAGACCTGAACGTCTAGTTCAAAAACATGGCGGATACTTGGATACAGTTGGAGGGAGCAGAGGCCTTGGATGGAACCATCACCAGACAGACCTCCTTCGTTGTAGAGTCCCAGGACAAAAGTCCCTGAAGATTGTCATTAGGATCAAGATACATCTTGTTACCAGGTAGACTTTGTGGGGTGACACACATGTACCTAGAGTTTTCAGGTGTGCTCCCAGGTAGGTTGTGTGTCTCTTTGCAAGATTGTACATCAAATCATGACCCTTGCCATTGTTCAGCAGGGCCATGGAACAGTGAGCAAGCCCTGCTGGTTTTGCCTGCTTCAGAGTTTTCTGCTTAACACCATTACAGGGTGGACCTTTCAGCTTCCCGCACCAGAAGCAGAAGCAGACAGTCTCCTTAGAAATACCACAAGGAGACAGTTTAATCTTTGCCAGGGATAAATATATTTGTTACAGTTGTGAATTGTTTTATCACCGTGAAAATGATTTAAGAAAGATTTGAAGTGTCTCCTCAAAGTATTTTTCAGTGCCTTGAACACGGAACGGAAGGATTCGTATATCTCTGCCTGATTTAAATTTAAACTCTCCAATATGAAGTGTTTCTTTTCCCTTTCTTGTGTTAAAAATGTATGCTGCTACTGGAAATAGCTCTCTCTCTCTCTGACATATAATAAATGGCTACCAGGGGTCACTGGTTGCTGCAAGATTGAAGAGAGAACTCCTGGACCAAAACCCATCATCTTCATTTCCTTGCAGCATCCCGTATTCAGGGTAGAACTGAATCAACTTTTCTGGGAAGACAAAACACGCACATGCACACATGCGCACTCACACACACACACACACAGAATAGAAAGTTGGGACTTTTCTCATGATCCGATTCCATCTGCAAACCTGGAAAGCATTTTATGTTGCAGCTCCAATGCTGCAACTTCTCTGTTGTGCTGACATACCCCCACCCTTTCTTTAAAAGGCTTACAGAGGGGACTAGGTGGGCTCCTCTGTTGCCTTCCGTCCAGGTGCTTATCAAGTTGGCTTCACTTCAGACATGCTGCTGTGAAAATGCCCCCAAACTGACAAAATCAAAAAGTATCCATTAATGAACAGTGAGGAAAACACAGATGTTAAAAACACACACAGGTCTTTTATGAAAATATGTATTCCTGGAGCTCTCCCCTGAGATGTTACAATGTTCGCGCATGTTTGGAAGAGGGAGTAAGTCTAATGTCCCATGCCAGAAGCTGATAACCACTTTATATACTGTTGCATGGTTCTTCAAATCATAAACAGGGATAAAGAATGGTGTGCCAACGCACTTTATAGAACTGGCCCTCACGCTTCAGATGTTTGCTTCACCAAAATGGTGATAACTAGTGCTATCTGCTCAGACAATGCTGGTGGTCTATTGGAGAAGATGCCTACACCCCTTCCCCGGTCCCAGGCTCAGAGGGAGTGGGCCAAACTCCCAGAACAGCAATGACTCACACATAGTACGGCTGCTTCTAAAAAAGCCCTCCCTGGATCCCCTGGACCTTAATAATTACAGACCAGTATCAAATTTTCCGTTTCTGCACAAGCTGATCGAGAAGGCAGTTGCCTTTCAACTCCAAGCAGTCTTGGATGATACAGATTTTCTAGACCCATTTCAAACTGGCTTCAGGGAAGGCTATGGAGTTGAGACTGCTATGGTCACCTTAGTGGATGATCTATGCTTGAATATTGACAGGGGGAGTGTGTCCCTGTTGGTACTTCTGGACCTCTCAGCGGCTTTCGATACCATCGACCATGGTATCCTTCTGGAATGCCTGAGGGGATTGGGACTCGGAGGCACTGTGCTTCAGTGGTTCCGGTCCTACCTCTCAGGCAGGTTCCAGATGGTGATGCTTGGGGATAGTTGCTCCTCAAAGAAGGAGCTGCTATGTGGTGTACCACAAGGCGCCATCCTATCCCCAATGCTGTTTAACATCTACATGAAGCCGCTGGGGGCGGGGTGCTATCAATATGCTGATGACACCCAAATATATTTCTCTATGCTTTTGACAACAGCATCAGCTAAGGATAGTGTGTCTCCTCTGAATGAGTGCTTGGAGGCGGTAATGGGCTGGATGAGGAAAAACAAACTGAAGCTGAATCCAGACAAGACGGAGGTGCTTGCTGTCAAGGGCCACAACCTGGGGTTGGAGGTGTGTCAACCAGTTCTGGATGGGGTTACACTCCCCCTGAAAGGCTGTGTGCACAGCTTGGGGGTGCTCCTGGATCCATCGCTCCAAATGACAGCCCAGATAGATGCGACGGCCAGGAGTGCCTATTATCAGCTTCGGCTGATACGCCAGCTGTGCCCCTTCCTAGAGTTGGAAGACCTAAAGTCAGTAGTGTACACACTGGTAACTTTGAGGCTCGACTTCTGCAATGCACTGAACAAAGGGCTACCTCTGTGCCTAGTCTGGAAACTTCAACTAGTTCAAAATATGGCAGCCAGGTTGGTCACTGGTACACCTAGGGGTGACCATATTATGCCAGCTTTAAAATCTCTCCACTGGCTGCCAATTAGTTTCCGGGAGAAATATAAAGTGTTGGTCATTACCTTTAAAGCCCTATATGGTTTGGGTCCAGGTTACCTGCGGGATCGCCTTCTCCCATACAATCCGTCCCGCATGCTCATGTCCTCTGGGAAGAATTTACTACAGTCAACAAAAACTAGTCTGACAACCGTTACCTTTTCTTCTGCCGCTCCCAGATTGTGGAATGACCTGCCGGGAGAGATCTGCCAACTCACCAGTCTCCAAGAATTTAAAACAGCTATAAAGACTCATCTCTTCCGGCAGGCCTACCCAGATGAATTTTAGGTGTTTTTATTGGTGTTTTATTGGTATTTTAATGTTGTATTGGTTTTATGTGCTTTTAATCAGTTTTGTGTATTTTTTTTGATGTTGTTCCCCACCTCGATCTGGAGGGAGAGGCGGGTGATAAATTATTATTATTATTATTATTATTATTATTATTATTATTATTATATGTGAATTCACAAGATGTCATGGGCCAGAGTGATGCTCATGCCTCACCTTATGTTAAGCCCTCAAGAGCATTATTTGTTTGGATTTCAGCAGCTGGGTACCATCTTCAGGCTCCTGGCCCACCCATGCCCAGGGGAGACCTCCGCAGGGCTGGACTCAATGAAGGTAAGGCATCCCTGCAATAGGACTCCTCTAATCACCCCAGGTCTTCTGGGGAGTGATATAGGCTGCAAGATCGAAATCCTGCTCCTTGGAGAAGGTCTCGGTGGGCCAGATGTTGCATAGCAGTGCTTCCAAATGAATGATGCTCTTGGGAGATTACCATCAGGGGAGGTCTAAACTTCTGTTGAGATTCCAAGGGCCAGAGTTAGGATGCTGCTGCTGCTGCTGCTGCTGTTGCTGCTGCAACCTGCCAGTAATCTACTACTTGGGAGCAAGGAAGGAGGAGGGAAACACAGCTGTGGCCAATGAAGAAGCAGGGTCACAAAGTATATAATCGCTCCGACTTCATCCTGACTTTTGCTCCTGTTGAGCTGCCTTGCTCCAGCTACATGCTCAGGGCAGGCAGAGAATGGATGTAGATCAAATGCAGCCTGTGCTGCTTAACATTACTTAATGATATTACACCTCAGGGAGCTGTAGGTAGGCATGAGTGAGAATTCTGTCCAGAAGGGGGGGGGGTTAGACTCAGGCCGAAGCCCCATGTGAGAGATTAGTCACTTGTGGTGGGATCTGTTGTAGAAGGAGCAGCAGCAGCAGCAGCGCTACAGCCACGCTCTCCCAGGTTTGGAGGGCAGCAATCTTGATCCGTCTGCCAGTGGAGTACAAAGCAGTTTGAGAGGTGCAGAAAGGCCCCACTGCTGCCACTCTAGATGCATCCCCAGAACCGCGCCGTTCCAATGTGTCCCTGTCCCTGTCCCATCCATGCCTCCCTCCCCACCCCCATTTGTCCTCCGCAACATCTCTCAACAGCCCTGATGTCCCTTTAGTGACTCACCAGTGTGGCCCTGGTTCATTCTGGACAGGTAGGACCAACTTGCAGGGCACCAGATGCAAATGCGCAGCTCCCTTTTTGGCTGCTCAGAAGTCAGAGTGGGCAGCCAGAGAAGCCAGATCGGCATATTGTGCATGAGCGGGAGCGTATTTCCTCCCGATTGAACAGATGGCCCTGCAGAAGAAGCCAATCACTGCCAGGCAGAGTACGACCTGCTGCCACCTGTGCGGAGACCCGGCTGGACCCTCAGCCCACGTCAGGACTGGCTCCGTTCTCCCCGTCTTCGGAGCCAGGCGCAAGCTGACAGTTGCCTGCCATTCCGCCACCTTTCCATCTGCACAATCCCCGCTTCACGCCCCGAAGGCCCGCTTGGCTCGCAAGCGTGGTTGTCAAAAGAATGTCACTTCTGCAAGAAGGTGAGCGCTGGTGCTGATCCCCTTCTCCTCGGTGCGTCGCGCTTTTGTGCTCGGGCTTGTTCCTAAATAGGTCACAGATTCCTGTCAGACAAAGGGAGAGTTGGCAGCAGTTATCTTGTCTGGTTTTACATAAGCCTGACAGGCAGATTAGAGCAAAAAACGTATTACAGACATGCCAGTCATACAACTGGAGGCCCCATCCTTGCTCCATCACCTCTCCAGGTTTGTGCAATCTGACCCTGATCATATTCAGTGGCATTGGAAAGAAAAAGGGAACTCTCGCTCCCCAACCAAGTGTAGAGCTCAGGCGTAAGAGCTGCTGCACGGATACAAGAAGCAAAGAGACGGATGTGCCCCCCCCCCAGCAAGCCGTAGCTCTTGTGAGCCACCTTAACTCTGCCCCTGGATGCGTCTATAGCCTGCACGAGAAATAACTCTTACACTGAACGACACCATTAGCATGCACGAGTGGATGTCGGCCGTCAGGCCCACGTGGGATTTCAGTGCTCAAACGCGACGTCACTCGTCCCTTTCTCTCGCCGCCTCCACGTTGGATCCTTGCAAGGCTTTTTATAGGGGGTTTCCATGAAGGCCGTTCGGAAGCTCCAGTTGCCCCAGAATGTGGCTGCCGGGGCTTTGACGGGGGCCGGGAGGTGGGAATCCCTCGGCTCGTTTAGCAACAGGGACCTACCTTATCTCGCATCCCACTTTTCTTCCATCATGGAACTCAAGGCAGCGTTCATCGAGCTCCCGGTCCAGCACGGAGGTGGATGCACCATGCCCTGGGACTCCCCTGGCCACCCGTTTGTTTCTGAGCCTGTGGGTATCTAGAGAAGAAGTCCCAGCACTGTGCTGCTGAACACCTGCTTGGCTTGCAAAAGTATGCTAAGTATCCTGGTCCTGAGTTGTTTAGGGCTTTATAGGATAATAACATAACCTTGTATGTGGCTCAGTAGCTAATAGGCAGCCAGTGCAATTCTTCTAAGACAGGTGGGTGTCCCCATGAGCATCCTGGCTGCTGCGTTCTGCACTAGCTGCAGCTTCCAAACCATGCACGAGGGTAGCCCCATATCGAGGGCATTACAGTAGTCTAATCTTGAGGTTAGGACAACTGAGAAAAGTGTAACTGCTTGCTTTGTGTTCATGGGTGTAGATCAAACTTCTGCAGTAGCAAAAGTATTGTGGATTTTATATAAAAGCGCTGCTGACATCCACTAACATCCCAGGCTCCACCTACCGATGTAAATGGCAGATAGTGCTATGGATTCAAAGAAAAATGCCTGTGTAAAGAACTAATCTTAATCCCGCAAAGAATCCAGAAGCAGCCTTGTTAGCCTTGTACAGAAATGCTCTCAGTATAAAACAACTGACCGTGTGCCTCCTTCCAATCTCCATGAGCCATTGTCATGGAGGAGAATGTGGCGACTGGGCAGTATCTGGGTATTTTCCACACGTGTGATCATATCTGTGCTTCCTTTGGTCTGCCACACAAAAGTAAGCAGAGCTACCCAGTCAGGAGGGCATGGTGACTGCTGTTGGGTTACTGAAGGGGTGAGACCAACTCCGCTGTCCTCACACCAATCAAAGTACTTTACCAGGAAACCCATTTCCAGCCAAGCATCACATGTAGCCTTCTGGCATCCTACTGGCTTACTGTGGAAGGCTTCAGGACGTGGCCGCTGGGGGAATACGATGCTTATCGATCTCATCACAATTTCTGAGTGGGCTTTGGACCCTTGCAGCCCAGGGGCATCTTAGATTTCTCCAAGGTCATGAATTGTGCTGGCTGCTTTTCAGGAGGGGACAAGGGGGGAGAAGGGAAGATATATGAGCCACATTCTGAAAAGCATCCCTGAGCCCGTTTTGGGCTGTCTTGCACTCAGCCAAACGTATAAATGTAAAGATGTTGAGGCCAGAAGGTGCGGCGGCCTGTGTGTGTGTGTGTGTGTGTGTGTGTGTGGAATGTATTCCAAGCTGAACTCCAAACAAGTCAACAGATAATTAAAGGAAGACACTGACCAACAAAAAGGTTACACCCATTCAGGAGAGGAAAAGTCAGTGAGGAAGAGAAATAGCAAGAGGATGTCACAACATCAGGAGAGCCCTGAATCTGGATCTGACCCAAGGCCTCGCTCGTCCACTGTTCTGCTTCCAAAGTGGCCAAGCATTTACCCATGCAAAGCCCACAAGCAGGATATGGGTGCAACAGTCAACCATGTCTCTGATTCTTGAAGCAATATACAGTATATCCCTCATGGCTATTGCAAGTCCCATTGCCTGTAGAAATGCATGGGGGGGGGGATTTCAGGTCTGCTCTAGTCTGCCTGATGGCCATGCAGAGGAGGAGTGAGGAGCAGGGGGAGCCCTTGCCAATACGCGTCCTCCTCTCACCTCAGGAGGACTCCAGTCGCATCAAGGGAGGAATCCGGAAGTGGCTGAGAGCCTGCATTAGGGAGCAGGAAGTATCCAGTGGGTTGCAAACATTGTCTTCGAAAACCGGATTTGGGGCACTTACACTGTGATTCGGTTCTCTAGGCAAGAATCTGCCTGAGAGAAGCCCCAGATAGCGCCTCACACAGCCAGCCCTGGCAAACCAACAAGGATGTTCCTGGAAGCTTACAAGGGGTTGAGGGCTACTTTTTGGTGAAAACAACAACACTGTTGTTACTTGGTGAGAAGGACCACTAAGGCTAGATCTACACTGCTGCTTTACAGCAGTACTGATGTGCACTGATGGGGCCCAATCCACATTCCGTAAACCGCTTTCATAGGGTTGTTATTTCCTGCTTTTTAAGGTGTAGATCTGCCTAGCCTCAGGTGAAGAGTGGATCACTCTTGAGGGAAGATTCACCGAGGCAGTTTCTCCAGAGCAAGAAGCAGAGGCTGGTCAACCCCCCCTGCAGAGTGAAGACAAGATGGATGGACGGACGGATGGACACAACCCTCTGGAACTCTCTCGCTGCGTCAGAAGAGCAAGCTGTGAAAACTGAACCTTGCAAGCCGTTGGAAAGCTCCGGATTGCACCACGTCCCAGATTTGCGAACTTCCATTTGCAGAGCAAGGTCACCCAGGGTGCTGAGTTGCCACCTGGATGGATGGAGCTGCTCAGCTGCAAAGGAGCATGGCAGGCCGTGGGACACCTGGGGGTGGGAATGGGCATTGCGATGGATATGCTAATGCTGCTGCTGCTGCTGCTGCTGCTGCTCTCCTTTGCGTCACGTGCTGGAATTGGAGCCTGGTTGAGATGATGCTCCTGGTACGTGTGAGCGGTGTGTCAACTCACAGGTTGCTCGTACAAGTGAGGGAAGCTCTTCACCATTTTGCATGGCCTGGCATGCTGAGGGTTCAAATGCAGCCGATGGGACCCTGTGGACTGTCTGACTCACGCAGTAGCGAAGGCAAAAGGGAGCCTCTCCCCATGGAGAGGGCAGCTGAGTCCTGGTTCAAAGGCAGGATGCTTGGCAGGAGCTGCAATCCGGCCCAGCTTCGCTCGTCCCATGACGGTGCTTGCTAATGGGG
Source organism: Anniella stebbinsi (assembly GCA_029215795.1). Taxonomy (NCBI): domain Eukaryota; kingdom Metazoa; phylum Chordata; class Lepidosauria; order Squamata; family Anniellidae; genus Anniella; species Anniella stebbinsi. The sequence goes on from JARDYH010000001.1 coordinate 373,000,396, forward strand.
GGGGGGGGAGGGGAGATGAAGAAAGAGAAGTATGAGGTCATTCTTTATTCATTGAGTTCAGCAGCATACAAAACATGCTCTCGTCCATGCCTAGGAAGGAAGAGCTGGTTGCTCCTGGAGAAAAGGGCAGGATGTGGTCTCCCCTAGCATGGGAATGGTGATGTTCTCCCAGGCGATAGAGTCCTGGATCTTTGCCATGGGGCTTCCTGTTTCCCTCAGGGTGGAAATATCAGCCAATTCAGCTTTCTCTTGGTTTCTCATTTTTCCAGTTTATCCCAAATGTTAAGGGTTTTTTTTAATTGCATGAGCATTTATACACATTCTATATGCATTTTTGCCTAAAATACACTTTTCTTACAAGCGTTCCCTAACAGAATGCATTTTGAATGCTGTTTTCATTAATATACACAATTCTGTATGCATTTTTTTTAAAAAAATAGAGAACTCTTTTGCAATGTTCAGAGAAGTGTGAATTTCAAAGGATAACTGAGTTTCAGTTCATGCATTGGCTAGAAACTGTGAAATTAGGTAAACGTGCATTAAAATGTGAACCAAGCAAATTTCTCCCCCATCTCTGTGTGTCTCTCTTGCTGCCAGCAATTCTTTGGGCTCCATCACACCTATTTTCCCCCCCCGGTTTGCATTCGCAAACAACTGCACCGGAAAAACAACCCTCTGGAATGGTGCTTGAAATGGATTCCAGGAGAAGGCAGTGCAGCCGTGTTTGTCCCCAGCAGGAACTATCTCCTTCCATGAACGTTTGAAGGCAAGGTGCTACTAGGAAGCATCCAGCAGGCCTCTTCTGCAGCTGTATGCAGAGAGAGAGAGAGCACATGTCTCTGCTCTGAAGAACATTCCTGGAGATTGCAGAGGGGTGTTGAATTAAAGGATGCCTGACAGAGGCCTGTCCAGCATTAGTATTACCAACTGCAGAGCAACTCTGATTTGAAATTAAATGTTGTGCCAGCGATCGCAGAGTCCACGGCTATTTGTGGAATGCATTCTCAAAGGAAAAGATGTTGTGATATTTAGAAAAAAAGTGGTATCAGTCAAAACTCTTGCTTTAGAAATAAATTTGCATAACAGTTTTCTTATAAAGATTATGCATTTTAATATTTAGCAGCCTTCCTGGTCTAGCGCTCTGAACGAAAGTATTTTGCAGAGAGAGAGAGAGAGAGAGAGAGAGACGATATAAATATGTATTTAACCATTCGGCTAGATACAGCGTGTGGCAGGGGAAGAATTTTTGTCTGTGTGCTTCTTAAATCTCAAATGTGGATTAAACATGGCCTGAAGAAAGATTTAGCATATCATTATGCCTGTGCATTGGAGAGAAGAAATGCTCGGCTATAGAATGTGCCACAGAAAGATGGAAGCAGAATGAGAGCAAAGGCGTCTATCAACCAGAGGAGCAGAGATGACTCATCGAGATTCTAAACGAGGTAGAGCGCCCTCTTTGCCTTCAGAACATGGCAACCCTCTCTAGGACGTAGCTGCTGCAAGGAATGTCTCTGGAATGCCAGGAAGACCTTTGGCCGGGAACACAGCTCTCGCTCGCATCCCCCTTGGGGGCCCTTGCTGCTCAAGATTTTGGAATTCGCTGGTCCAACTGCTATCCGACAGAATTGACTCTTGGTATGTCTATGGCTGCAAAAGGCTGGTGCTCTACAGCACACAATAGAGGAGGTGCAGATATCCTGATCTGGGGTAGGCAATGTGGCCCAGTAGAAATCAGTCTCATCCACTCTGCACAATTCCCACATGCAATGTCCTTTCAAGAACAGGGCATTTGCTCTGCATTTGGGAGACAAGCCCCTACACTGGAGTGTACAACGGATTGGGCAAAATCCATATTCCATCTTTGTTTCACAGATTGTCAGGCACCTTACGTTCTGTCACCCACCCATGGATGGAATCAGATTTTTTTCGGTTTCTGAATTTGTGCAAATTTGCACGTGCGCAATTGCTCATTTCCCCCCAATGCACAAATTCCCCCGAAATGTGCTTTTTCACGCTTTAGCCTATGAGGGAAATGCACATTTTTGGCTGGTTTTTTTAGTTTTGTATATATATATACATTTCCATGCTGGAAAATGCCCTTCTCCTGGTAGATGATGAACTTCTATCCCCAGCGCTGGGCTTCCTTGGGAGGTTATAAAACTCCAGGGAGAACAGCTGAGAACAGGTGGTTCCATAGCCGAATGCTTGCATGACACCGCTCAGGTAGCCAGTTCACAACCTGTGTCGGCTCGTACCCCATGCACCAACATTCAGAACTGAGTACCTGACAAGATAAGACGCTTGTACTCCTGCAAGGCAGAGTGACGGCAAGTTGTTTTGAAGGGACTGCATGAATATGTAACTAGATTTCAAGGTTTTGAGCACTGTTGTTCTTTAGGGTATTTGACCAGATGTTCGTGGACAACTGTGCCATAAAAGAGTGGACCAGGTGAGCATCAGATGTCTCCCTCCACAATCTGCTTAGCTATTCTTGGGTTGTTTTCTTTTGTCCTCGGGTTTTCTGGAAACCCAGATAAGGGTCCATCTGATGAATTCCAGTGCAGCGAAGACAATGGAGGAAGGAAATGAAGACACAAAATAATTACATTTTTGGAGGTCTGTGGCTGAAGTGATTTCCAACTTGACAGATGCTTCTCTGATCCATTAGCCAACTCCAGGCCAATTTTGTGTGCACGGGGGAACAATGCAATGCAAACACCACCTTGCTTTCAGTGGCTTGTAAGCCGGACATTTCTGATTCTTCATTTCATCCCTAAATTGTCTGAAAGGATTAATTCACTGATGCCTGAACAGAAAAACAAAACGTCTTTGGATTCTGCACACGTCAGTTTCAAATTCAGAATAATTAAAATAATTATATTTCCTGCTGCGAGTTCTAGTCTAATTGATTGAACCAAGCAATGAGGCCGTTAGCAATTTCAAAAGAATGATCACACACACCCAAAATGTAATTACTATATCTCTTTCTCCCTCACTACAGAGGGACTTGTAGGCTTGCTTGTAACCCAGATAATGAAGAGCTTGCTCCCCTTTGAAACTCCATGGAAACCCAGTTGTCCATCTGCTAGAATCAACTCGATAAATAATTGTGGTCCAATCCACGCGAGAACTTAAGATGAAAGCACCTTTTCTCTTTTCTAGGGTCGCAATGGCTTCTTGGTCTTAGCTGTGGAGGGACGGCAGAGCTTTATGTGTTGCAGAGGGGAAAGTAGAACTGTGCACAGCCCCTCAGTTGGCCGCGGAGGCCAATTTGGAAGCTCCCTGATTCAACTCTGGGTGCCACAGAACCACCCCAGCCCACTTCGGATTCGGTCCAAATCTGAAGCAGGTTGGCTGTTGCAGTTTCCTCAGGACTCGCCTCCTGCAGCTGCCATCCTCTGACAAAGAATATCAGCCTGCCTTTATGATCAGGAAGAGAGGCCCCTTCTTATTTGCCTACCTGTGAGAGCAATTAGGTGGGTGTCCACATGGCCTTCTCAGCAGTGGTCCCAAACCTCTGGAAGAAACTCCCATTGGAGGTCCGCCATGCACCATCCTTGCAGATTTTTAAGAAGGCCTTAAGAGCATTTTATTTTACCGTGGCCTTCCCATGATTATTGCTGCTATTGTTGTTCCTGCTGGTTTTATTGTTGGTTTTATCATCATCATCATGCCTTTATTGTTGGAAGCCAATGGCCATATCAACATTCAACAAAATCATACAGTCATTAAAACCTCAACTCGATTAGCCCAAACATTCATTAAAACAGTATGAATTATTTATAAAATTATAGCCAAATAACCATCCTACCTCGACATTTCCTTTACACATAGACAGATTCTTCCTCCCCCAAAAACGCCTTCCTTAATTTCAGTGCTGCTATAGCAAACAAAGCTACATTATCACTTACAAATTTATCCTTATCTGCCAGCAGCCAATTGATCTTAAAGTCCTCCGAATGGCCTTCCAGAGATCTCAGGAGATATAAATTTGTTCCGTGGGGCTCTATAGAGCTTACACTGTAGGACGTAATGAATCACATCTTCAATCTGGCTTACACCACATATACAGAGACGTTCTTTTACAGGACGATTTTGATATCTTCCTTTTAAGAGTTCTGTAGGCATTGTCTGAAATCTGAGTTGAGTAAAGGCTCTGTTGTTGGTTTTATTGTTTTAATAGCTATTTTATTGTGATCAGGCTTTTATTGCTTTTAATATTTAAACTGTTTTTATGTAGTTCATTGTTGTAAACCGCTTTGTCAGGGCTTCTGTCCTGAAAGGCGGCCAAGAAATGTGATATATATATATATATATATATATATATATGCCTAGCATGGCAGCATCATTCCAGGGGAATTCTGGGTGTGGGGAGAGGTTTGTGGCATCAGATGATGGCTGCAAATGGGAGCTCCAATGCTGCTATTGCCTGACGAGGAGGAGGGGAAACTCTCATTAACGCGTGTGCGTGTGTGTATGTGGGGGGGAAACGCCACTCCAGCAGCTCGCCCATCAGATCAGCTGGTGCTCGCCCATCCCGCCCATCCCCAAACCATTTGGAAATGCTCAGAGCTCAACTGCAGAAGTCACTCACCAGAAGTTTTTGCTGAAAGTTAAAATAACCAAACATCTAGTCCGGCCCTCTGCAACTCAGGAGCTCCAAGTGGGGCGGGGGAGGGGAATTCAGTTCAGGGCTTCAGTGCAGGAGAAAGGCATAGTCCACACAACGTGGCCCCAATCATGGCGACAACGAATTTTAGAAGAAAAAACTTACACTGGGAGATCCTGTCATGGGTGCCACCAGCACACACCTTATCATTCATGCATCGTTTTTCAATGTACCCGACAGAAAACCCTTTCATGTTATGTTTGCACTGTGGTGTAGACCCTCCTGATTTTAACCCAAGGATGATGGGGGGATCACTGTGAACATAAGAACATATGATTCTATGATAAGAAGTGCCATGCTGGATCAGACCAAGGATCCATCTAGTCCAGCATTCAAGAAGGATGCAGACAATCTGGAGCATGTTCAGGGGAAGGCAATGAGGATGATCAGGATGATCAGCCCTATGAGGAGAGACTGAAAGAACTAGGCATGTTTAGCCTGGAGAAGAGAAGTTTGAGGGGAGACATGATAGCACTCTTCAAGTCTTTGAAAGGTTGTCACACAGAGGAGGGCCAGGATCTCTTCTCCATCATCCCAGAGTGCAGGACACAGAATAATGGGCTCAAGTGACAGGAAGCCAGATTCCGGCTGGACATCAGGAAAAACTTCCTGACTATTAGAGCAGTACAACAATGGAACTGATAATCTAGGGAGGTGGTGGGCTCTCCCACCCTAGAGGCCTTCAAGAGGCAGCTGGACAGCCATCTGTCAGGGATGCTTTAAGGTAGATTTCTGCACTGAGCAGGGAGTTGGACTTGATGGTCTTATAGGCCCCTTCCAACTCTACTATTCTAGGATCCTATGTGGTGAGGCAGTAGACGTTTCCAGGGTCAGTGAGCCCTGCGTGAGACAGAAGGACGAGCCACAGGGGAGTTGGTCAAAACCAGGTGGGTGGAATGGGTAAAATTGAGATCATTTTACAAATCATAAAATGGGGACCATTCTGGTGAGATCTGATGAGATTTTTAAAAGAGGGGTTCGGCCCCCCAAATTGCATGAGGACAGTTGGGTCTGCAAACCAGTCCAAATGCTAAATGTCCAAGCAGGGACCGTGACGGTGGGGTGAAGGGCTGGGCTGCTTTGGTGGCAGAGCACTGAGGTAGTAATGAGAAATATATTGGGGGTGTTTGAGGAATCTTATATAGTCTGCTATGTGCTGACCTAATCTGTATCTCCTGGACTGGAACTGGACCAGAACTGAACTTCATTATCCACTGAATTGTACCATTTCCAAATATTATTTATTTATTTATTTATTTATTGCACTTCTTAGCTCAAGAAACATATCAAAATTCTATTAAAAATCCTATTCTGGGGACTATATATATATATATATATATATATTGAGAGAAATTTCATTATAAATTATGTATTTAAATACAACTGTTATCAAGGAATTCTTAATATTTTTTTTAAAAGAAAACAACCATCCAGTCCTACTTTTTTTAAAAAAAATAAAAATCTTATTTTTTATTTTGTGTGAGTGTTTCAGCAAGGGTGTCCTCATCAGCTCCAGAAATCATTCAACATTATCAAGATAGAAAAATCTTTATCATCTGAACTTGCATCTGGAACTACAGTGTGCTGATCCACAAAAGCTTAAGCCAAAATGTATTTTAGTCTTAAAGGTGCTGGCCACCGCAATCTTTGTTATAATCTCTACCCCGGGATCCAGTTATTTCTTTCCTTTTTCTTATCTCATGCTGCCAAGTATCCTTGCAAGATAAGCCAAAGGCTGGACAAATTAAAGGAAAAGCGTTGTTCCCATATATATATATTTAAAAAATAAAGCGAGAAAGGAAGTAGAAATGGATCTGTCTGAGCCAATGAAGAGGGCAACAGTTCTATCGAGTCAGGAATCAAATTTACAGGGAGAACAGATGTCCAATTAAGAAATGAATTGGAATGCCAAATCACCATGAAATAGTTAAGAGCATGTACAATTAATGACATACATCAAAGATGCCTGTGGAAGTTTTCAGGCAGATTCTAAGAAGCCTTTTTGGACATCTTACAACAGCCGAAACTGCTGAGCACAGAGGAACTGAGAAACAGCCGACGTGGCGCCGTTCTGACGAAGGAGTCCTGCCATTCACAGGAAGCCCGTTCCCCTTCCATCGGGTGATGGGAGCCAGCACGGTCATTTCCCCAAGGGCCAGGCTGTGGCCTGTAGGGATGCGAGGAGCTTGTGGAATCTGCTCCGTTTTTGTTTTGCCGATTGTCAGGCATTGTCCGCTGCATCGTGCTGTCATTGATGGATGAGGGTTCCCCCCCCCAACACCCCAGAAAAGGAAGACAAAAAAAATTCATCAGAATTTCCAGAACTTTCTCTGGTATGTAACATTTTGCGTACGTTTCTGAGTACAGCGTAAATTTAAAGAGCAGAGTGCACAACGAAGAAGACTGCTATACTGCAGAGTCTGAAGAGAGTTCAGAGATTTGTAAGGCGTTACAAAGAAAAGCATAACACACCCCCATATTCGCATGCAGCCAAAGCGGTGTGCAATTCCAGAAAGCTTAAAAATGGTCCACAAGTCTACAGAATCTGTGTGACCTTGAAAACGCGTTCCTCTGCAGATTCCATGGAGCAGAATCATAAAGCAATGGTGACATTTTCATCTCTTGTAGCTTTTCCCAACATCCCTCATCGCAGGGAAATACCCTCGGGAGCAGATGAGTGGACAGCTTGCACAATTTAAGCAAGCAATGGTTCTGATTGGCTACTGGCGCCGGCCCTGAGGAAGGATGCTACCAAACAGCAGCAGCAGCAGCCCCTAGTTCTCACTGAGGTGGTCAACAACAAGGCCATCTTCAAGTTGTGGGTGATGGGGAGCGTTACATTGTTCAACCCGATTTGGTGGTCATTTTTCCACACCCACCCACCCTTCAGAATGGGGAATTTTTGGAAATCTAACCTGGTGGCCACCAGCTAAATGGTGCTTCCAAGAATAAGTTTATTCCTCAAGTTGCCCCCACCCCACCCCCATGTAGAGAGAGGCCTGAGGTGAGGAATTCCACCTTCGAAGTTTGTGATGCAAAGTGACCTGATCTGTCTGTCCCAGAGCAATGTGCAGAGAGCAGGACCTGGCTATTTGCTGGATTTCACACTCTAACGTCGTCCTCAGCTCAATACAAATGTTTATCAAAAATGTGTGCGCTCAAGTATATATTTGAATGCAAATATCAGTGCTTTAAAAATATTACAGGTTATTAATGTAGAAATGAGATAGAACAATCTTATGAACAAATGCATTTAAAAGTGACACAGGCCAGAGACAGCCTGGTTTGTCCAACCCTATGGAAATATTAAGGAGGAGGGGCTCTCCTCCACTACCAGCCTCCCTCCCCCCCCCTTCAGTTTCAGCCTTTTGAAAGTTCAGGCCAGTACTAGGCTTAGTGTTGCTCCACAAAACAATAAACAAATAAACATTTTTTTAAAAACCTAGCAAGCCAAGGAGAACAGCCTTATTTAAACAAAAAGCAAGCAAACAAAATCCTGCTCCATCTGTTTCCCATTCTCTACATCCCCCCCCCCCCCCCCAATATTCTCACGGAGTATTATCATCCAGCAAACCACGCTGCCGCAATGTGGATATCTCAGAGCGATTCCAGTGCTTCCAGGCCTCCGTAAACAGAAGCCGCTGCGTTGCCTGGAGGGCCGTGTGTTCTTCTCAGAGGTCAGTGGAATGCGCCTCGCCTGGAATGCTCCGTCTGCATGAAAGGAGCCAAACCAGGCGTTGCTCCTTGTGAACGAGGAAAAGGGGGTGCACTGATCCAGACTGAACTCCAGTGCCTTCACCAGGGGAGGCCACGCTGTCTTTGTCTTTTCCCAAGAAATGCACGAGAGCTTAACTATGGACACGGGTTTAATTGGTTTGGAGCAGAGGCAGAGGAGTCCGTGGGTCTCGTGCGCGCTCCCTTTCAAACCCAATTGCGCTTCTATTTGAAGAGAGATGTTTTTCAGGCAGTTCAGGCTTGTCTGTTTCCTCTGCTGTCTTGTTTCCTCCACCGCCTCAGGCAATCGCAAAGTTTTGTTTCTGGGGACCAGTATAAAATTAAAGCTTTAAAAAAATGGCTGGCAAATATACACTTCTCACAGCCCTTTTCTGCAAACAAAGATCAAGCGAAAAAATTAAACAAACCACCAAAAACAATGAACAATATTACATGCTATGTGGGGTCAATAAGAACTGAGTGTGTGTGTGTGGGGGGGGGGGGGAATCCTTCCCTGACTTCCCAAGCAAGGAATGGTCTCATCCGGGCCCGTGTGGCCTGCTACACTGCGCATAATTTTGCTGCCTGTAGAAAAGTCGTATTATTGCAGGATTCTCAAGGCTCAGTTTGGAGCAGGGTTTAAGCTAGGGTGACCATATGACTCATGGCACGGGGGATCGGTGGTACGGAGCACCTCAGTTTAGGCTGATATGCCAACTATGTCCTTCCCTGGATAGAGATAGCCTGGCTACAGTGATCCGGGCTCTGGTAACCTCCCATCTGGATTGCTGCAACGTGTTCTATGTGGTGCTGCCTGTGAAAATGGAACAGGAATTTTAGTTGGTCCAAAATAGGGCAGCAAGATTGTTAGCGGGGCTTCAAAGCGCTGGCATTAACATTCAAAGCTTGGGGCCAGGGTATCTGAAGGATCATCTCCTCCTATATGCATCTGCCCAAAACCCAAAAGGAGAACAACATGCCCAGCCCCCAAGGAGGCATGTCCATCCTGACATAACCTCTCCCAAGGGGGCGTGGCCTTGGTCACATGTCACGTTCTACAGTTCACAATTAAGACAAACCTGCTCCACATCATTTGTTAATGTTAAAATAACTGAAATAAAGGACAAGTATCTGAAATTAACATGTATTTCTAGTTGCTGTACAAATTTCTTTGTGGTAGTTCTTTTTGGTGTCCTCATACAAGATCAATAGAAAAGAAAATCTATTATTTTCCATTTCTCTAAAGAAAACAGGTCCTGGATTAGGAAAAAAATAGCTAAAGAACACTGTGGTGAGGCAGGGATACCTCAGTGCTAGACTAAACAGAAAATGGGAAATCTGCAGTAAAGAAAGGTTAGAAAGGGAGGCGAAAGGTGCGACCCTCTAGCCAGGAAAAAAGCCCTACAACCCACAGCCTTCTGCAGCCAGCACACATAGGATTGTGCCCTACCCAGAAGCCAGCCTCACTGTGAGTTTAATGGGACTTCTTCCCAGGTAAGGGTGGAGAAAGACGAGAGAAGGAATGATTGGGTCACTGTAGCAATCTTTTCTCAGGCCTATTCCATGTGATGTAATATTAAGCAAGAAAGAGCGGCTCTCTTTAGAACATCGTAATATGAACTAGATTTTCACAAGACAGATTCTATGAAAGGTCTTGCTCCAAGCATAGTAGCTTTTTGCAGATTTTTATGTGTATACTATTGGGAGAACTGGTGATAAGGATCCACAATATGGCCTCAGTGGCGAGTTTCCTAGGCTGTCCATATGAAAAGGAGGACAGGGTTCATGTAACTTTAACAGTTGTAGAGAAAAGGGAATTTCAGCCAGTGTCATTTGTATGCAATTAGTTCCTGGTGATATTCCCTCCTCATCACAAAAGTTAAAGTTGCAGGCGCTATACTAGAGTGACCATATACAAAAGAAGGCAGGGCCCCTGCAACTTTAACTGTTGTAATGAAGAGGGAATTTCACCAGGAACTAATTGCATACAAATGACACTGGCTGAAATTCCCTTTTCTCTACAACTGTTAAAGTTACATGAGCCCTGACCTGGATTTTATCTGGTCAGCCTAATCTGGAGGGCACCAGTTTGAGAACGGCTGTTGCAAGGAATGCTGGAGAAACCGGGTATCCTCTCTTGCAGAATAATAGTAAGAAGTGGAAGGGGCCCACAAGGTAGGGTGACCAGACAAAATCTAGGTCAGGGCTCATGTAACTGGCAATACCTCAGGGGTGGGGTTAGGGGTTGGGGGTTGGAGAGGGAGGGAGGGAGGGAGGGAGGGGGAAGGTGAAATTGCTGGAACACTCATGCATGTTATGCCCACATGTGAACGTTCCCACCTGAGATCCAAGGAACTGCAGAAGGCCGATGTCCTCCAGCCCTGGGATTCTGACAATGACAAAAAACCTTGATCTACTACTCTTTGACAAGGCAAGGACACCGCACTAAGAGTGTTTTATAAGGCTCTGGCCCACTTCAATCAGGGAAGATCTGGAAATGATTCAAGCTCCCTCTGGCTGGAAGCAGCGACACAGCTAATCTGAACACGGCCCCGTTATACATCAGCCAAAACACCTTTTGTGCAAGGATAACAATGGGGATATTTATCGTGCCTATTACTCAGCAGTGGTTCGGCCCCTCTCCGTGCATCAGAGGCCTGCCATAAGCTCCCTGAAATGCTGGGCCTGGAGATACCTATTGATTGCAGGGAAATAAAACCAACACCGTCCCTGTTGTACATGAGCTGTTTTGTTTGGGGCTCAGAGCAGCGACACCAGCAGAAGAAAGGCAGGAAAGATCTATAGGCTGAGGAAGAATCACTTGCACTGGGCTTCTCCTTCTCACCAGCATAAGATCCCATGGGGCTCCCATGCCCGTCCCTCTTCCGCCTGGCCCTCTGAGCCCATGCCTGGATAGCAGCTGTCCTCAGCCACTGTGGCACCATGCAGGAGGACAACGGAGAAAGAGTGCCAAGGAAGGAGGGTGGTCATGGGTCCTCCTTTACAGGGGGCAGTCCTCTCTTGGAAGGGCTGCCAGAGGACTGTCCTCTCTTTTGAAGCCGTCCTCTGCTTGAAAAGGCATCCAGTCCAAGTCTGGTTGAAAGGCAAAGAGCCGCAAGGAGGGAGACTGGGGCAGGGGAGGGCATGGAAGAAGTTGCCCACCCTGGATGGCAGCGTGAGCAGCAGGCACATAGGTCTACCCCATTGTGGTCTGACGTGTTGTATTTCTACTTACATGATGCCTAAGTGGCCACCTAAAGGAAGCCCATAGCACTAAAATCACTGATCCCACTTCATGTTTATTTTCATGAGTGTCGAAAAACTCTTCCTGCACTTCTGTTTGGTACTTGTTTCAAAGGTGTCTATCATTTTTCCAGTGAGAGGTCCTCTTTGATGCCTGGTTCCTCCTCCACGGCCTCCCTCTGCTTGTCTTGGCCTCATTTGCCAATGTCCCTCTCTTGGAAATGACACCATGATGCAACCTCATCTGCCAGGATGAGGTCATGGACATGCATAAGCAAAGTCACATGGGCTGTCAGGCACAGCCAATGGGATGATGCAGCCGTGTAAGCCAATGGGGCCAAGTGAAGTGTGAGCCAGGGGGACGGACACAAGGGTGAAGAAGGCCGCCAACGCCTAACCCATCCGTCGGCCGGAGGAGATCTTTTGCGTTGCTGGACTTGCTGCTGAAATGGCTGTGCTATTTTTGTAGCGAACACTGAAATCAGAGGCATTTGGCATGCCTTTAGGACCAAGCGCCCTGAGGCTCGTGTACTACAATTTGGACCCACACTGATTTTGCTAAACTGCCCAGATGTTAAGGATATGAAGGCACTTCAGAAGCCTTGGCGGGCTTTGCTTGTAATGCTGTAAGCTGCATCAGGGCGGCCATTTCCCCAACCCTCAAAGGCAGGCCGTTTCCACAAGAGTTGCCAGTGCCCTTTGTGGCTGCTGCGTCCCCTGCCAGCCCTGCTTTCTGTTGGCCTGAGCTAAAGTGGACCTTGGAATTGCTGCGGGGCCTTCGGAAACCTCCCCTCCAATCCCGCCACGAGGGGTCCAGAGCGCCGGCAGAATCTCTGGCTGCCTACCAAGGCTTTCCCCACACCGTTCTCAAGGAGAAGCATGGTTTTGCACAGCAACTTTGATTCAAAGCCCTTTGGAAGTTTTCATTCCAGCAGTCTTGTTTTTAGAGTACTTTTCAGTTCCAAGTATCTGAAGGTTTTCAAGGGTTTAATTTGTTTCTTTATAGAATTAATCCCGGCCTTGAGGCTGATGGTGGGGATAACAACCCATCTTTGATTAACTCCACTTCCTTGTCACGACACCTCTACGAGGTAAGTTGCTAATATTCCCATTCTACAGGTGCAACATGTGTCCTCGGATGCCGCCAGCCGCTGAAGGCCATCCATGGAGGAAGCAGGATGTTCAACCCCACGCCATCTCCATCGGCACGCAGCGGCCTCTGACAGTAACGGGGCAGAGGGTGGCAGTCCAAGAAGAAACCCGGAAATAGAGCTGCGCTTTCTGTGAGGGTCTTATTGAGAACGCACCTCTTTTATTTTCATCGTAACTCAGGGCATCATCATGCATTTCCCCTGCTTCAATCTCACGTCCAGTAGGGGGGGAGGGTTTCTGTGTGCCGCTGTGAACGCCAATTGCAGGTCCACACAAACCGATGCCGCTGTGCCAAAACCACAGAAGATGGAATTAATTTCTGGTTAATTGGAAGGTCGGGCGCAGGAGTGAGTAATGCGCTTCCCATGCTGCAAATTTCAGGGGAGAAAATTATATTTTCACCAGGGGGAGGGCAGCTGCAGCGAAGCCTCTATCACTGGGAAAAGTGTGGGCTCCTTGACTGGAATTGCACTTGAATTAACACCTGAAAAGATTAAAGAGGCCCCTGAGGAATAAACCGGGACGTTCCCACAGGGCCGCCTTCCTCCCTGAATTTGTGCAGCCCATTTCCAGAAGTATTTCTGCTTCAGAAGGAGAGTTCCACACGCTGCTTGTTTATGAGACAGTTCATGTTTTGTGAGGGGATCTGTAGAGGAACCGGATGGAGATAAATGAACTCCTCAGATTCCATGGGACAAACTGAAGCCTTTGCCTGGGCCGTGGCCTCTGCCGTCATGGGCAGTTCTGAGGAGACCCATCCAGCTCTTATTTGCACTGATTGCACTTTTGCAAGGGGATGAGCTTCCTTGAAACTCATTGGGCTGCAGGTATGGACGGACTCATCTCCGTCCACTGCCCACAGGCGCTCGCTGGACTTCTGCTGCCACTCGGCCCCTGGACCAGCTCACCTGACGAGTGGGTCCGGCAGCCGCCCATCCCCAGAAAGGGCTGCCATTTGCACAGAACCGGTGGCTGTCATGTTGTGCGAGCGGCGACTGTAACGAAGCCCTTCGCGCAACATGATAGGAGTAGCGGCTCCAAGCGGGCCTGGAGGGCCAGAGGCGGGGGGTTCCGCCGGACTCCCAGGCCCAGCCAGGCATCGGTGACATCCCCATTGCTGACAGGTTAAGAGTCCGGTTCTGTTGAGGGATGAGGGAGAGGTGGTCTCCTCCGCTTCTCACAATTGCAAGTGCAGGTCAGGCTCATTGGCCCTACCCAGGACTGACCCCAGACTCTAGGGCTGCCAATGGGCTCCTCGCTGTCCCGTCCCCCCTGCTGTTGCCCTTTGCTGCCCCCCTGCTGAAGCTCCCCACTGCGCCCAACCCCCACCCCTGTCACCCAAACGCCGCCTGCCACCCGTGAAGTGCCCAGCCTGCCCCTCCCCCCCACCATGTCAGCCAACCCTCCCTCTGCTTTTTGTACCTGTCGCCGGGGCAGCATTACCATCCTAGGAGAGCCAGTGTGCTGTAGTGGCTCAAGCATTGGACTGTGTTCTAGTCCGTGTTCTAGTCCCCACTCGGCCATGGAAGCTCCCTGGGTGACTTTGGGCCAGTCACAGGCTCTCAGCCCAACCTACCTCATAGGGTTGTTGTTGTTGTGAGGATAAAATGGAGAGGAGGAGGAGGAGGAGGAAGAGGAGGAGGAGGCCATGTAAGCCGACAAGAGGGGGGGAGTGGGATATAACTACAATAATAATAATAATAATGATAATGATAATAATGATGATAATTATAATGTCTTTGTTAGCATTGTCATTCTAAGATTACAACTAGTCTGACACTGAATTCAGTGTGATTTCTGAAGAGCGCTGCTCTTGCTGGCATCAGCCTGGCCAAGGTGTGCCTGCTCTTCTCCCTGCCTCATGGACTCCCCCTGAAGCCCAGAGCCCCATGCTCACCTTCCCTCCTCCTCCTCCTCCTCCTCCTCCTCCTGCTGTGTTTTTAGCCTCCACATGGTCAATCAGGGAAGGCAGAGCTTGCTCTCTCTTGCCCACTCCTGTCTCTCTCGCCTGACGTCCAGCTTCCACGGATCCCTCCTCCTGCACAGGCCTCTCTTGGTTCGCTGCTGCCTCAGGTCCCTCCTCCCCCTCCCTCCCATCCCTTATCTGAGACATCTTTCAATAGCGAACCCAGGTCTTGCCTTTGGCTTTACCTAGTTTTCAATAACAAACCCCCCACCACCACCACCACCACTACCATTTTCCAGGAAAGTTCTGACATCGTCACGGCTGCTCCCTCCTCACAAGGGCAACTCCGTTACCTAGGCAGAAGTTCTTCTGGCAACGCATGCTGCAGTCCTGTGGATTCCATTCCATGTGGTCGTGTCTTGGCCAGATCAACCTGACTGACAGGAACCTGTTCTCCAAGGGAAGAGAGCCAAGGCCACCGAGGGGGTCAGGGTTGCCCTGGCGCACAAGCCCATTTCCCCCTCGCCATTCATGTTGTTATGGAGAAGTTTATTCCCTAAACATGGAAAATTGGTTTCCAGACGTGCTCAGGGCACATGTCCCAAGCGAGCACGGGAACCCTTGTCCAAATCCAGCGTGGGCATTTCTATCGGTTGGCTGACAGGCTTTGCAGCGTCTCATCGCTTTGCAGTTCTCTACGTGGATTTTTTCATTTGCCTTTTAACGACTCCCTTTCCCAGTGTTATGAGATCCATCCGGAACTACTCACAATCTGCTTTCGGCTCGACTGTCTTGAATTTTTGTAATCGTCTAAGCATTTTTCTCCCGTTTTCTTGTTTATAGAGTGGTATTAGAAAAAGATCCTTGGGGAAACGGGCTTCTTTCATCTGTGAAACCCAGCTATTGAGGCCTAGCCTGATCCCCCTCTTTTCATCAAGTCACTCATCCATGAGAAAGCATCTCTGCTGATGCCCAATCTGCTTAGCTTTATGAAGTGCCTTTGGCAGGGAACCCTCTTGTCAAACCCTTTATGGGAGTCCAAAAACACTCCCTTGACAAAAGACCTGCTGGTGCTTCCCAAATGGAAAGAGTCTCCGATCATTCAGAATCACAGTTTCGGAAACACTTGTGACACGGGGCTCAGATACACTTGCCCGTCTGCTGGAGGATGCTGGCTGAGCTCCCATGGAAGTGCTGCTGGTGTGAACTGAACTCCCACCTCCCCTGGGATGAGGATGCCTTGGCCACCGGGATTGCCATGCTGTCAGCAGAAGCACTCCGCCTCCCCCCCCCGCTGTGTTCTTCATTCCAGTTACAGTTGGGGCCATTTTGAATTGTTTTTGGCCATGTGCATTTCCAAAGCAGTCAAGTGGGAGACACCAACCGGTGTCACGCTTTAAAGCCCCACGCTTTAAATCATAGAGTCATAGAATAGTAGACTTGGAAGGGGCCTCTAAGTCCATCAAGTCCAACCCCCTGCTCAATGCAGGAACCCACCTTCAAGCATCCCTGACAGATGGTTGTCCAGCTGCCTCTTGAAGGTCTCTAGTGTGGGAGAGCCCACCACCTCTCTAGCTCATTGGCTCCATTGTCGTATTGCTCCATTGCACCTATTACCGCCCCCCCCTTGGTTTGCCTCTGCATTTTTTACCTCCGTTTCATAAGTGCATCAAGCTAATGGCCCCTTTCACGTGGGTTTGTGGTATTGCCCTGCACCATAAAACCTCCCCTTCACTTGTTTGCTCTTCCACTCCTCTCTGCAGTAGAAAGCCAATTTAATTGACTAAGCACAAGTCTGTACATTCAACTCCGTGTGCTGGAAGAGGAGAACCGCCCCGCCCTCCCCTTTCTTCAGCAAGACTCCATTCAAAGCACACACGCCCCCAACAAAGGAAAAAGCGAGGGGACAGCACTAGACGGAGGCTTCAAGGCGCATTGAAGTCGCTTCGGGAAAATTATCCAGACTTTCCCCGCACCAAAATAATATGCAAAACAGAGGACAAGAGGCAAAATGGGCGTAGGACCACTGGTGTGATGGAGCTCATTGTCTAAAGGACACGTGAACATCCGTAAGTGGGCAGTAGCAAGCGAGCATGCGGTAAAGTGCTCACCTGGCGAAGCCCTATATCTCCCCACCCCACACACTGCCATGTCTCTTAGCATCCGGGGTGCGGAGGTGTCTCCCTCACCATCTTTCTCTCTCTCTCCTGCCCATTCTGTGGCTTTCCCACCTTCCCTCCCTCCCTGCCGAGTCTGCTGCTGCTGCGGCCGCATCTCCCCACCCCCTGCCACATCTCCTCTCCTCTCCCAGCAATACGCCGCATCTTCCTGCAACCTGATCCCACACTGCGTCTGCCAGCTCCCACCAGGTCTCTCCACTAATTCCCAGCGCACTCCACCCCCCGCCCACCCCTCCCAGATGGATCCCTCTGACACACCTCCCAAATCCCCATTCCAAAAGGGCGCAAGGCATGACAGCCAGTATTGTAGAGGGACACGCACACACACACACACACACACACACACACACACACACACACACACACTGTATATGCAAGGTATGCCCTTCTTGTTCACACGAACAGCAGATGAGGTGGTAAAGCTCTTCCTGGACTCTTCCACTTCAAACTGTAGGTGAGGAAAAATACACAGCTGAATGCTACACACTAAAAACTCCACACAGAAAAATAGATGTCAGTGCAGGGTTGTTGTTGTTTCCCCTTGTGGAAGTTTTCAAGCATGCAGAACACCACACACCACATACACACACACACACACTCACACAGACACAAAGTGGTCTAATTCAACTGTTCTTTGTGTGAATTTGCAGATAGGGAAACTGAGGCTAAAGAAACAGGCCTGCCCTGGGTCCCCCAACTGCCTCATAGGTGAGATGAGTTCTTCATCCAGACCCCTATAATCTCCGCTGCCCTATATCTAAGCACTGATTCATACAGCCCATTTCCTCTGATTCATCTTTTGCATCACAGTTTCATGAATGCCATTTTATGGCTATTACATTTGCCTGTTCAGCAATGCCATTAGGAGCAATATTAAAAGCCTCCCCCCCTTCACTGCATTTTATAAATTGGTAACGAAGCAAAAATATTGTGAACTCCTAAAATGCAGACTATAAAATAAATGCATTTTAATACCTCCCCCTATATTGATGACTTACTTATTTGCATGCCTTAGAGTTTAGTTTTAAAGATTCTGGTTATCAAAAATATCTTTTTACACCTTTGCTTATGAAGGGTGTACTTTGTACTGCCAATTTCTGATTATTTTTTGCCTAGGGGGTTTAAATCAAGGGACGTTTATTTCTCTGTTTTCCTCCTTTCTTTTTTAGTTCATTGACTTTCCTTTTAAAATTTGTTTTTAATAAATGTTTTTAAATTGCTGAGGCAGATGGACAACCATCTGTCAGGGATGCTTTAAGGTGGATTCCTGCATTGAGCAGGGGGTTGGACTGGATGGCCTCATAGGCCCCTTCCAGCTCAATTATTTTATGATTCTGTGATTTATGGAAACTGCCCACAGAGCTTCAGCTACGGGGCAGTATGGACATGTAAATAATAATAATAGTAGTCATAGTCCATATGCACAAATATACATGGGGATGCTGTGCAGAGTTTTGTACTAGGAGAGACAGCTCCTTGCACCAACTTTAGTAAGACCCCCTGTGCTCTTCTTTCCTCTCTCCCCAGCCCGTTTTAACCAATATTTGGAGGGAGCCCAAGGCTAGCAGAATGAGGCAAAAGTCAAGCAAGATAGAAGTGATGGTGGTCCTGAGCTCCAATCAGTGTGTTTCTAACATGCCCATTTTTATTTCATTTTATTGATTTAGAAATATCAATTGAATAACAATGGACATTTGGGGGCCTTAGAAACCGGGGGTGGTCGTCGGTGGGGGCAGAGGGGAATATTCCTTGGTGACGCATCTGTGCATCGGAGCTGACAGAGTGAGAGGCTTGTCTCCTGCCCTCTGCCCGTCTCCCAGTTTCAACCACCTGCAGGTAGAGTGCAGAACCAGGGACTCTTTGGTGAAGTAGACATGATATCACAGAGAAGAGAAGGCAGCAGATGGCTCTGGAAAGGAGTAAAGAGGAAAGAGATCACTTCAAAAAGGCAGGAAGGGGCCCTACCTGTACGTTCCTTGAGAATGCAAAGTCTTCATAGCACCTTAGGATGGCAACAGGTTGAAAAGGGGGAGTGAAGCAGTGTGAAAATGCAGCAAGATGGCCCACTAGGGAGGAGGTATTAACACCCGAATCGCCCCACTAAAGCTCACCTCTGAATCGTGTGACGCGGCTTTAGCTTCCTGCTTCCTGCCTTTTCGAGCTAATTTCACTTCATTCACTCAGTCTGGTGAAGGCAGCATTACCAAGAAGCTCAATGTATTAGGGAAAAATCGGAGGGCCTTACTGGGAAGAGCATGATCTGACTTGACCGGTGCAGATGAAGAGCCGCCTTCGTGTTCCACATCTCTGCCTCCAACAGGAGGAAAGCACGACTTGGAGACGTGTACAGGCAAGGCTTACCCGGCTTAAGCACCTCTAGGCACGTTGAGATCCATGGACGTGTCACAAAATTACAATCAGAGGCCTTGCGGGGGGTGGGGGGGTCAGTTTCAATCCATGGAGGCAGCAAGCACAAAAATCAGAAGTGAAGCTGCAAGTGAGCAGCTAGCGAGCGTGCCTGGACCTCCACCTCCTCCTAGAGTCTCCGAGAGAGGCCATGGCCGTGAGCACAGGCATCAACTGAAACGCCAGCTAAAAAGAGATGGTCTCACTCTTGTCCATGTCCTAGAAACCACTGAACGGAATGACTGTAATGCGCTGCATGGGGACTGTGAAGGCTGTACAAGAACATAACTTGGTCTGGGACGTAGTAGCCGGGTTGGTGACAGGCATTAGTCGCCCAGGGCGCAGCCTAGAGCACAACCAGGGCAGGAGCTCCACGCCACCTGCTACCAATTAGTTCCCAGGCTAATTTCAAGGTGCTGCTCCTACTTTGTTTTAAAGCCCTAGCTGACATGGGACTCTGAGAGCTGAGTGAGCCCCTACTCCATGACGTACCTCCCCAACCACTGAAGGTCAGTGATGGATTTCTGCTGCTGCAGATGCCCACCTCCTTCAGAAGTGAGAGGTTGTCCTCCACCATATAGAGAGAGCATCTCTTGCTCTGGGCCCTGCATTTTGGAAGCTCATTTTCACTCGGGCTTTACCAGATCCAAGAATCCGGACCACTGAGACGGCTCATGAAGTCTTATCTTTTTAAGCAGAGGCTTTTAACATTTGAATGTAATGGAGCTTAGAAGCAGGGTTTTGTATTCTTCCTGCTGTTGAGATGCTGCTGCTACCGATGTATTTTGTTTTTCCACCTTTTTAATGTGTTGTGTGTATGTCTGTGTTTTAGATTATTGTTATTACTTTACACTTTGAGAACTTAAAGTGGACAGGTGCATGTTAGTTGCACAGTAACATCCATCCAGGTCCATGAAATAATAGCTTCTCTTAGCAAAGCAAGGCAAAAAGCAAAAAACAAAACAAAACCCCACAAACATTTGCTCCAGCTCTGTCTAGAGACTTGCATTTATTCCACCAAACAAAGTTTTTCTTTCACCTCCCCTCCCCCGACTACAATCTGCATGATGTGAGGGGGGGATCTCATGTGAATAACTGCACATCTAGGAATTATGGGCTGGGGGGCATATGGCCCCCAGAGGGGAACTTGGAGCCATGGCCACGTTCCCCTTCAGCGTCATCAGCCTGGCATCACCAACGTAGGAGTGGCAGCAAGTTGGAGCCTTGCATTGGGAAGTCCAAAGGAGGGCCTGCGAGTCCCTCTACACACGAGGAGTGCTGTTGGAGGTAGTTTGGAATAGGAGCGGCTCCAGACAAGGAACCCAAATATCCAAGAGAGGCAGCCCTCAAGCTGGCCCTTGGGGGAGAGAAAGGTTTTCCGTTGGCAGAGTGCCCAGCACATTGTGACTGGCAGCCTTCCTCGGGGATCTGATCTTCTTTTCTTACCAAGAAGATTCCCTTTGGCATGTTATTCTCCAGTGGAGGCTTTGCTACATCTCACCTGCTTTCTGTATAAAAAGCAGCATCAGATTCAGGTTTCATACTGTGTTCTGCTACACCACATTGGCCAGGAAAACACCTCTCAACTCTCTGTTGCAGGCACCAAAGGTGCTTTATGTATCCATGAGTGTCAGCCACCTTGAGTGCCATTTTCTTGTAGAAAGACAGGGTACAGATCAAATGGATGGATGGATGGATGGATGGATGTTGCTGATTCGCTCATGACACAGGTTTGCCTTTCCAACCATCCCTCTAATCACTGAGAAACTAATCGAAGAGCCTTGTGCATCTTCCTCAAGAATTTCAATTCAATGCAAGAAGAGCAGGAACTGTTCCTCCTCCAGAACAGCAACTATGGCACCTGCTACAATGCAAGCATGTTGTCTAGGCTGGAGGTCGTGCTGGCCCCATTTCTCCTGCAAGATGGAGAATTTCGTATTTCAAGGATGCCACTGAGGAATGTCCAGGTCTTAGGTCAGTAATCCATTCCATCAGTCAAAAGCCGAAGCTGCCATTTGAAGTCCAGATAACAGTATTGGAATCTCTAGACGTTGAATTGTAGTCAGGAAGCCAGTCCACGGAGTCAGGATATGTCCGGGCAAGTCCAAGGTTTCAGGAACGCACTGGAGAATAGTCGAGTCACAATCCAAGGGTCAGAATCCAACCTTGAATCAAAGGCACAGAGCTGAGAAGCACAGAGCAAGGCACAGACATCCAAGACGGCTGTTGCTTTCAGCACTTTGGCTGAGCTCTGGCCAGACTTTTATGAGATGGGGATTAATGAGCCATTCGCGTCAGCTGGCCTGAAGCCTAGCTGGTCTCTGCTGTTCCTTATCTCTGTCATAACTGATCACAACAATCAGTGGGAGTTGAAGGAGAGAGGGAACGCCACCTCCCGTTGCAGAAGGAATCCCTGTTATGCTTCCCCTTGTCACCCGATGGCTTTAGGTCTGGGGCCTTCCACCACTGCAAGGCAGGTCCCTCATTCTGAAAGGGGTCACTTCTAGAGAAGAGTTTTGGCAGACGGTGGAAATGTGAGCCATCTATCAGGCGACCCCTCAGAGTAGAGCTGAAACAAAATCTTGTAGTATTTCAATATAAGCAGAAATTTCAAAATTTCAAAAATCCAATGCTGAGGTTGAAATCTAACCTCAAAGTTCAACCTTCAGATTTCATTGATTTCTATGCATCCATTGTGTCTCCTGCCTCCCCATCTGATGAGCTCCAAGGCAGCTTGCATAAAGGAACAATAATAATACTGCCGTATAAATTATAATAATTGCATCCTCCTAAAACCCATCATTAGCAACAAAACCCCAGAAGAAGGACTATTGCTATAATGCCCGGCCCCCTTGAAATCCCTGGGCCTGGGCGAATGAAGGAGCGTTCGTTCCCCTGGCAGCAAAACGGTGGTAGAGAAGATGCCAAAGGCTCTGTGGCTGGAGAGGCTGTTCCCTAGTCTTACCTTTCTCTTATGTCATCCACCCGTTCCCAGATTTGGGGATATCCAGAGCAGGGTCTAGGCAGTACATGGACCCAATCAGTGGGAGTTTGGTCCGATCTAGCGGGAATCTTCTTCTATTACGACATAGGTCCACCGCAGGTTAACATCCAGTCTTCCCTGTGGAGCATGCAGGGTTGGGATGAGGAGGGATGACAAGTTCTCCCAGGCATGAAGCTTGCTTGCTTCTGACACCTCCTGCATTGAATAAACACCCGGCTGGCATTATTCTCTTTTCAGCTCAGCAGATTCAGCACATTCCAAGAGACAAAGCAGAGAACCTTTCATGCCTCGCTGGCCACACGTTTGCTGAATCGGCACAGAAATTGCTTCAGCTTCTCTGAACAAGGGGAAAGATGCGGTGAACCCACTTCTTCCTTCATGTCTCTGGGATATCCTGCCCTCCCATCTCACCCACTTTGGATGAATGAATGCAAACTGCTGACCGATGGCTGCAACAACCAGTCCCTCTGATAAGAGGGGATGTCTGCACTCTGTTCACCTCCATCTGTTGCGGAGGTGGCCTAATGTTATTTGTAAGCACCTCTTGAAACAAAACCACAGGGAAGATAAAGGCCCCCCCGAGAGACGTCCTTTGTGCCGAACGAAGATGCTGCCTCGTGGTGTCTTGCTCCGCTGCTTTTCGCATGATGCAGGACGATGGAAGGACCTTGGCATAGAAGTGGCAGCCGTGTCCAGGGCCACGTATGTGGAGCTGCCTCATACTGGGCCAGGCCGTCGCTCCAGCGAGCCCAGCATTGTGTATGCCAAGGGCAGGGCAGGAACCAGTTCTCAAGGAAGGGAGAGGTGGGCCAAACGTCGGTGACTTCTAGGAGAAATTAGGAGAGAGGTTCAGAAGTGAAATGCACAATTACTGGCCTGTGTTGCTGTTGTTCAGAGGCATCCAGCGCTCGACTCGATTAATAGCAGGCCATCTTCCAGCATGGAGAGACCTCCCTAGATAAGGCAAAGTATTCAAGAATGAAGCGTTCCCGTGGAGTTTGCAAGAAGGCTCAAGTTCATTCAGTTTTCCATCCCTCATGGTTTCTCGATTCAGCTGATCATCTCGAGGGTTTACCATGACTCTGTGGCACCTTCTCAAATCCTGCCTGTGCAACCAAAGTAAGGCTTTGCCTAGGACTGAGGTCCTCCAGCTGTTGGAACTCTTGAACACGAGCAGAGCGTTGCCAAATTGGGCTGAAGGTATTTCTAGACCAACATCCTGCTTCCCACCAGTGGCCAAGCAGGTGGCTTCCAGAAAGTCCACACATCACATGTGAAGGCAACAGCCTCCTAGATGAGAAATTCTCTTTGGCAAGTTTTTTTTAAAATGGATTTACCCTATTCACACCTCCCAAGTCTTTCCGCAAGCCAAGGCAGAGTTGCATTCCAAAATCCATGTTTTTGCAAGCTTTCCAATGCAGCCCATTCCCAGAAAAATGGGCACCAAACTCAGACATTAGGGGAAAAGTACACACAAAGTTTGTATATTTTAAGCATGCGTAAAATGGCATTTCAGCAAGATAAAGTACCTGGAAAAATGTGTATGTTTAAAAAATGCATACATTTGGGGAAATGAATGCAAACGTAAAATTTAAAAAAATTACAAATTCATGTCTATCCCTAGAGCCTTGCAGAGCTGTGTGCCCCTTTTCTGTGGAATACGGCCTTAGAACCTAGAAGTTCCATTTAGCAGACAGGGCTGATAGCTGTTGATAAAACAGATTTGTCCCTTTTTCTTTTTACATCATTGAAAATGGCGGTGATCACATCTTCTGGGTAGCGAATTCCATAATTTGTTAGGCAGTATTTGAAGCATTTTTCTCTGCCTTGCATCTTCCTTTTCCCTGCCTCAAATCTACTCCCTGTTCCATTGGGTGACCCCAATCTTCCCCAAGGGGGAAGGATCAATGTACGACGGCTCTCTGTTTTATTCCGAACACCTGTGACAATTGTCTCCTTGGGTCTGGTCTAATAAATAAATAAATAAATAGCCCAGAGTTAAGGAATAATTGGCTTATTATCCTTAATTTTGTTTACTCCTCCATCACATTATTAAATTCCTCAACAAAGAGAGCTCCAACTGCACAATAATTATCTGCAGGTGTGAATTAGCCAATTATATTTCCTGGCGCTTAAGCAATATATGCCCATAACAGTTCACCAAAGAAGCTATTAAAAGGGAGAAAACACAGCACAACACTCTGTGAATTTCAATGGGGAAGATCAAGCTGCCACTTTGTGGAAAGGGGAGTAATTTTAATAAACAAGTGAATGTCACGAGTTCTGCAAAATCTGAGCCCTTTCTCAACATGCTCCTCTTTTGACCTTTTCGCAATGGGAAGAAGCACAGAGGGAAGGCATTGAGGAGATGGGTCTATATTGATTTGAGTTGCTCTAGAGTAATATGTGAATGCAATATGTGTCTCCCCCTTGGCTGTTAGGGAAATAGCACTGCTCAACAGGTCACCCATCCTGCTGCTCCGACCGGTAGTGGCCTTGCAGGAGCCGTGTGTATCAGGGTCTTCCCCAGCCCTCAGAAGACCCCCTTTTGAGTGGGAGATTTAAGAGACTGACCATGATAACTGCTTTCTGCATACAGCAGAGTCTGCAGGAAGAGCACGGCATTTGCCTGAAGAAGGTCCCCGCTTCAACCCCTGGCTACAAGGAAGCCTCCTGTATTCCTATAAATATGTATGTAGCAGGTAACTAAATGTTTTTTGGGGGGAAGGTAAGTGGAAGTGAAGATGGGGAGTGAAGAAATGCAACGGAAACCACTCCAAACTGAGTCATCCAATTGTCTTTTCTTTTTTTAGAGAAATGTTTACTCCAGAGTGAATCCATGATAAATTCGTTGTTGTTGCATTGCGTTGCGTTGCCAGGAGTGGTGGGTGACGTGAAAGGACCTCACAAATTGGCACAGCCCAGGTCCAGGAGGCTTTAGGCCCAGCTAGAGTAGCTGTTTCATGATTATCATCCTGTAATAGGGATTCCAGCTCCGCTTTGAAAGTGTGTAGTAGGAGCCACACTTATTTACCTCTCAGAGAGAACATTTATGTTTTAAAACCTAATAAATAAATAAATAAATAAATAAATAAATGAAGAAGACATCCCCCAGACCACCTGGTATTACTGCAGGTTGACATTCATCATTACTTCAAAATCTCGTCAGCTTCTAACAAGGAATTCATCACCTGGTGAGCAAATTGCACAAGAGGAAAGTCTTGACCTGGTGCCAAAAAGATAACAATGTTGGCGCCAGGCGGGCCTCGTCGGGGAGATCGTTCCACAATTGGGGAGCCACCACAGAGAAGGCCCTCTCTCTTGTTGCTGACCTCCGAGCTTCCCTCGGAGGAGGCACTCGGAGGAGGGCCTTAGATGTTGAACGTAGTGTTCGGGTAGGTTCATGTCGGGAAAGGTGTTCCATCAGGTATTGTGGTCCCAAGCCGTGTAAGGCTTTATAGGTTAAAACCAGCACCTTGAACCGGGCTCGGAAACATACAGGCAGCCAATGCAAGTGGGCCAGAGTAGGTCTTATATGTTCAAACCTACTGGTTCCAGTTATCAATCTGGCCGCTGCATTTTGCACAAGCTGCAGCTTCTGAACCACCTTCAAAGGCAGCCCCACGTAGAGTGCATTGCAGTAATCTAACTTGGAGGTTACCAGAGCATGGACAACTGAAGCCAGGTTATCCCTGTCCAGATAGGGACGTAGCTGGGCCACCAACCGAAGTTGGTAGAAGGCACTCCGTGCCACTGAGGCCACCTGTGCCTCAAGTGACAGAGATGGTTCTAGAAGAACCCCCAAGCTACGAACCTGCTTCTTCAAGGGGAGTGCAACCCCATCCAGAACAGGTTGAACACCCTCCATCCGGTCAGCGGAACCACCCACTAATAGCGTCTCAGTCTTGTCTGGATTGAGTTTCAGTTTATTAGCCCTCATCCAGTCCATTGTCGCAGACAGGCACTGGTTCAGCATATCCACAGCCTCACCTGGTGAAGATGAAAAGGAGAAATAGAGCTGCGTGTCATCAGCGTACTGATGACAACGCACTCCAAAACTCCGGATGACTGCACTCAACAGTTTCATGTAGATGTTGAACAGCATGGGGGACAAAACTGACCCCTGCGGAACCCCATACTGGAGAATCCACGGGGCCGAGCAATGTTCCCCAAGCACCACTTTCTGGAGCCGACCCACCAAGTAGGAGCAGAACCACTGCAATGCAGTGCCTCCCACTCCCAACTCAGCCAGTCGTCCCAGAAGGATACCATGGTCAATGGTATCGAAAGCTGCTGAGAGATCAAGGAGAATCAACAGAGTCACACTCCCCCTGTCTTTCTCCCGACATAGGTCATCATACAGGGCGACCAAGGCTGTTTCCGTACCAAAACCAGGCCTGAAACCCTTCTCTCAGGCATTTGGCAATATCTGAGGAGCCTGGGTTTTTTTTTTTTTGAAGTGTTGAAGTGGTTTTTAAATGTTCAGATTGTGTGTATGTTGTATGTTTTTGCTGTTTAAATTTTTGTATATTGTTTTAAATTCTTTTTAATCCTATGTAAACCGCCCAGAGAGCTTTGGCTATGGGGCGGTATACAAATGTAATAAATAAATAAATAAATAAATTAGTATGTGTTCCATTCGCCAGCCACGAGGCCAAGTGGAACTCTCTGGGCTGAGGGTGCCAAAGCCTCGGTGCATCGAGCGTTCTTTGTGCTGCTGTGCTTTACAGATGTGCAAGTAGGCTCCAAAAGCACTGATATAAATCTCTGCACTAGAGGAACCTTGGCTAGATGATGTCCAAGGTCACTTCCCGCTCTATTATCTTTTTCTATGCAGAGGAAACTAAAACTCATGAATGAATGGCAAGAACTAAAAGTGGCACCAGACTGTCCAGGCACAACTGCTCCGCCCAAAGTCCAGATTGTTTTTTTAAGAAAAGACGGGGGGGGGGGGGGAGGAAGGAAGGAAGGAAGGAAGGAAGGAAATGGAGCAAATTGACAACAATGTATCAGTTCTGTTTCTGAAACACAGCTAAGTAAGTGGGGGGGCGATTTTAGATAAAGATGATTTTATTATTGATCAATATATGTGTTGGCTAATTTTAATTCCCAATTTCCAAATATGAACACAAAATTCTTAGAGAGTTAACATCAGGTATGTTGGGGGGTTTTAAAAACAAAACAAAACAACAACACCCCATACATACACAATTGAAACAACAACAACAGCAACCACCACCGAAGCCTCAGCCATCCATAAGACGCTGTGGGGGTCTTTTGGAGGGAGCAAACCAAGACCAAACTAAAATGCAGCCCAAGTCTAATGAAAAAAAGGAAAAAGCCAGTGACTATGGCGAAAGCAGAGCAACAGAGGTCCAAGAGCTGGTACTTCTCCCAGGGGCACATGGAGTTCCACACTGTGGGGCCATCACAGCACTAACTGTACCTCCAAAGATGGCAGGTCATGCCACATCTCACTGGAAGTGCCGGAGAGCACAGGAGGAGAAATGGCTCTTTAAGAACACCAGAAGAGCCCTGATACTGGATCAGACCGAGGGTCCATCTTGTCCAGCACTCCGTCCACACAGTGGCTGACCAGCTGTCAGCCAGGGAGCCCCAAGCAGGACACCATGCCACAGCACCCTCCCACCCATGTTCCCAAGCAACTGGTGTATATAGGCTTTCTGCCTATATGTCTCCTGCACAGCCTGAGAGCAGGTACATACATGGCCATCAGGGAGGTATCTTGGAACCAACAAATGTGCAAAGAGGAGGAGAGCCTTTGTGGGAAAGAAACAGGGGGCAGGGGAGGGAGCTGCCTCACCCTCCTGCACCCACTGAGACCTGCCCCACAGTTGCTTTCCCTGACTTTGACCCCAGTCTTGGAGCAAATCCCCCATCTATCCCAAGTTTGCACATGAAAGGAAAGGTTTGATTGGGAATCCTCTCCCTCTGCCTTCATTTACACCTTATCTTCCCAGAGGCTCTGCTTACTGCTGACAGTATTGGAGGGAAACAAAACAGAGAGAGGTGCCCGAACGTGCTATATTGTAATATGTGACTGATTCATAAAAATGACATTGTCAACAAGTGTATCCCTATCATATTATCTAACATCAACACTCTAAAAGCTATAATGAAATGTGAAATGTACGTGGGTCTCAACAGAGGCAGCTGATGCTGAATTAATATATATGGCAGAGCATTAACACCACGCGGGACTCACCTGCCTCTGTATGCAATTCACTGTGATGCTGCAGTAGCTGAAGTGCTGACAAGTACCGCCTGTAAATCTACTGCTTATTTAAAACACTTCAATGCCACTTTCCTGCCACACAGTACTATTCAAGGTGCTTCACAAGCAAATTAAAACAAAACAAAACATGAAGAAATACAATAACGGTACAAACATGTGGATCTCAAAGCAGCAGCAAAGAGAGAGAGAGAGAGAGAGAGAGAGAGAGAGAGAGAGAGAGAAAGATCCCTTGCAAGTCATGTCAAACCATATCCATACTCAAAGATGAGCATGCATGTCATCAAGTAACAGTGTAGGTGAATGGGAAAGGCATTTCCTGCTTCCTAAATTAGGTGCCAAATGGATCTCCCATGGGTGGGAGTTCCCTAACTGAGGTAAAACAGCGGAAAATGGCCCTCTTCATCACCTGTTTCTAGAAGGTGGAGATGCTAAGAGAATACAGTCCTTGCTTGGTCTATGTTGTGAAATTCTTGGCTAAACGGGAACTCCTGGCTAAGGCCATGTCTACACCAAGCAGGATATAACCCTATGAAAGTGGTTTGAAAACAGTATAGGGAACGTGTAAATGGCCCCCAACCGTTGTCAGTGCACTTCAATACCACTATAAAGCAGTTGTGTGGCTCCTGCCTCCTATATGCAACTTTCATACCACTTTCATAGTGCCATATCCTGCTTGGTATAGATGAGGCCATTGTGTCAGCAAGTATGTCCTACATTCTCTGATGCATCAGTCCTTTTCCTCCAGTATCAGAGGCAATAAGCCTATGTACCAGTTGCTGGGGAACCTGGGTGGGAGGGTGCTATTGCACCGTGTTCTGCTTCTAGAATCATAGGATAGTAGAGTTGAAAGGGGCCTAGAAGGCCATGGAGTCCAACCCCTTGCTTGTGGGTCCCTGGTGGACAGCTGGTTGGCCACTGGGTGAACAGAGTGCTGGACTAGATGGGCCCTTGGTCTGATCCAGCATCAGGGCTCTTCTGGTGTTCTTATGTTCCTACAAAAGGTGTCTGAACTTGGAAACCTTCCTTTTGGGGCTGAGTGATGGGTGTGTGTGTATGTGTCTCACACAGCAAGACATTGCATGCCTTGTCAGCTGGTGCAGGATTAATTTCTGAGTTCATTTGCTGTTATTTAGTTTAGAAATGGATTCATAGTTCAAATCCTGCTGGGGATTTGCAGCTCAGAAGCTCTTCAGGGGGAAAGTCAGCCAGTTGCCATGGAGCTCACCAGAGCCTTGAAGGAGAGAACCTGGCAAATTTGTTTGCCCTAGCAATGTCTTTCCAGGGGATTTTCTCTTGCTTTCTTTCCCAGCATCAAGGGGGCAACCCAGATTTCAATCAGGGCATAAAAACGAGTGCAGAGAATCTGTGCTTTGCCTCATTTTTCACATTGGGAGAGGCAGACGGAAGCATCCGCCATTACATTTGGAGAAAGCCACATTTTGGCCATGAGCCAGGGTTGGTTCAAGGCTCCCCACCCCCCAGCCTTTCCCATGCCAGGGATTCTGGGCCTTGAACTGGGGACTTGTGAGTGACCAGAGCCAGGAGCCAAGACTTGTGGGCTCCCTGTGACTCAGCGGAATGCTCAGCATGGGAAGGGGAGTGTACAGTTGACAGGCAGGCAACTGTGTAGGGCTCTTCATGGACCAGCCTTCCATAGATATACACTACATGTGGTGCAGGAGGCAATCACACTTACAACCCAAGCCCCAAATCCTCCCATCTGCTGGCTCTGGCCCAAAGCCCACATCTTCTGTGGGAAGTCAGGGAGGAGAGCCTGCATATCTATAGCTTTTCACAAGTGGGCTCTTTGCCTGACTAGGAAGAGGCCTTCACTGTGCCAGGTTGGTGCCGTGTCCCTCGGAAACCTCACACTTTCCATCCCCTGGAGTGTGTCGGGTAATCCCAACACTGAGGAGGGGCCTTCTGGGCGGCCATCTGGGGGACCAGAGCTGCCTCCTGGTGGAAGGTGACCAATCGCAGGCCGCTTTCCAGCAGGCCCCGCCCCGCCACTCCTCCGCTGTGATTCCAGAGCGAGGATTTGTGGCTGTCTTGATGCCATCTTGCGCATCCTCACCTTGCTCCAGAGATAAAAGTCAGGGTAAGTCCCCGACTTCTTTTCTCCGCAGCTTTGGCGGAAAGCCCCAGGGTGGGTGCACGATTGCAGTGTCGTCGTATGATCGACACTGCCCCACTGGCATTTAGCCAGTCCCCTGGAACCCAAGCGAGTTCTCTTCACTCATTCCTTCTAAGTGTATGGAGGGAGAAGCAAGACCATGCCTGCTCACCCTGCCCCTGATGTGTCCTCACCCCACTGCCTCACCCCCTTACACTTGCACATTCAGTGGCATAGAAGAGTGGAGAACTCTGTGGGGGTGCATGGGGAAGGACCCTGTTTTCAAGCACCCACAGAATATGTGGCTGGTGGGGGGGCAGCAAGCAGGATGAGCCCATGCCTCCCTCCAGGCATTCAGTCTACCAGTGGAGGAATCAGATGAGGAGCACTTCAGATGTCCCCAGATCCTATAGATATCAGGCCCATGGCCTCCTGTTTTCACCAGAGCCTCAGAGCTGCTATATTTCAGCCCCCAGTGTGTGTGTGTGTGTGGGGAAGTCCCCAGATGTGTGGAGGAACCATAGCTCAGTGGTACAGTCCCCAGTTTGCATGCAAAAGGTCCCAGGTTTGATTCCCAGCATTTCCAGGTAGGGCAGGAAAAACTGCCTGAAACTTTGAAGACCCCTTGCTGCCAGTCAGTGTTGACAATACCGGGCTCAACGGACCAAGGGCTTGACTCTGTGTAAGGCAGATTCATATGTTCCTAGATGTGGATTCAGGTCTGGCTGTACACAGCGCTTGCCTGACTCTTACTGCAAGAGAGGCCCTCTTTACATATGGCCAAGGTGGAGAATCTGGACCTGAGCAGAGTTTGGCATTGCAACTTCAGTCCACTCGATCTATTCCAGCATCCTGAGTAACTCTGTGTGTGTGTTTAAGCAATTTGGCCCTCACCTTTAACTTGTCTGTGGACGGACAGAACCTCAGCCACTTCGTGTAAGCCTGACCTGGTGGCTCAGTGCTAGGGGTGCCCATCGCCTTATCATCCATGAATTTGTCTAACTCCTTTTAAAGACATCCAAATAGGTGTCCATCCCTATGGTTCCATAGTTTGTGCTGTGTGAAGAAGTAATTGTATCTGTCCTGAATCTCCCACCAGTCAGCTTCATGGGACGATGACCCCATTGGATTCTAATGTTATGGAAGATGGAGAAAAATGTCTCCCTATCTGCTTTCTCCACACCAGGCATAGTTTTGTACATCTCTATCAGGTCTCCCTTCACTTGCCTTTTTTCCCTACACTTAAAAGCCCCCGACCAAGTTGCTATTTTAATTGCCCCTTTCTGCACTTTTTCCAACCCTACAATATCCTCTTTTAGGTGCCTTGACCAGCACGGTACATCCAGTATCCCAAGTGTGGTCACACCAAGGATTGGGAGGAGGGCAGTATGATCTCGGCAGTTTTGCTTTCAAAGCCTTTTCTAATTATGCTTCACATGGAATTTGCCTTTTTCACAGCAGCTGCACACTGGATCGACATGTTCATTGAGCTGTCCACTGCAGTCCCACGATCTCTTTCTTGGGCAGTCTCTGCTAGCTCAGCGCTTACGTGAAGTTGGATACCTGCAGCTTGGATGTTTTGCTCCAATGTACTGATGAATCGGTGAAACAATTCAGGGCGAGGGCATTCCACAAAACAATTTATTCTCAAATTGTTTCATGAAAACCCTGTGTTTTATCACTAGCTCTACTTTAAAGGCATCATCCCCCCTCCTCCCCCAGACAGAAGGAATTTTCAGCACTTTCTTGCATTTCTCCAGAGGAGCAGACTCATGGCATTGTAAGGCTGGGAGGGGTGTATGAGCCTAGGCTCTTGGCCAGCGCCTGCCCTGCCCTTTCAACCTTTCTAGAAAACCTTTCAGAGAGGAGATTGCATCGCCACCATCCTGCCTAGACTGCTAGTCCCAGTGCTGAACAGCTTTGACAGATGGGAAGTTCAGATGCTTAGAAGTAAATTCTTTTGCAATCCGTTGGTGCTCTCCTTGGATGCAGAGCCAGAGCAGAAGAGAGATCGTGGGGAGGCAGAGTGGCTAATGGAAAGGGACAGTGCAGAACATTCCCCAAGATGCTCCCATCAAAGTAAGGAGAAGAGAAGGGAGCCAGAGCATCAGATTTTAAATTCTGCCTTTCAAAAACACTCCCTAACCCTGGGTCACTTCCCGGATGTGTAACCTGCAAGCAGCTTCTCAAATGACAGGCGTGAATCCAAATGGAAAAGGGAGCATGTTGCTCAGGGAGATAAGATTTTCTGAGTTGGTGAATGGAAGAAGTGAAAAGTCCTGGTTCCCTTCAAGCCCTGGAAAGAGAGATGAGTGATGTAAGTACATCTCTGGAGGTAATATCTGTCTTCATGAGATACTTCAGGTTCTGGGTCATAGAATCATAGACTCATAGAATAGTAGAGTTGGAAGGGGCTTACAAGGCCATGGAGTCCAACCCCCTGCTCAATGCAGGAATTCACCTTAAAGCATGCCTGACAGATGGTTGTCCAGCTGCCTCTTGAAGGCCTCTAGTGTGGGAGAGCCCACCACCTCCCTAGGTCATTGGTTCCATTGTCGTACTGCTCTAACAGTCAGGAAGTTTTTCCTGATGTCCAGCCGGAATCTGACTTCCTGACACTTGAGCCCATTATTCCATGTCCTGCACTCTGGGATGATCGAAAAGAGATCCTGGCCCTCCTCTGTGTGACAACCTTTCAAGTATTTGAAGAGTGATCTCATGTCTCCCCTCCGTCTTCTCTTCTCCAGGCTAAACATGCCCAGTTCTTTCAGTCTCTCCTCATAGGGCTTTGTTTCCAGACCCCTGATCATCCTTGCTGACCTCCTCTGAACCTCCTCCAGCTTGTCTGCATCCTTCTTGAAGTGTGGTGCCCAGAACTGGATGCAATACTCAAGATGGGGCCAGACCAGTGCCGAACAGAGGGGAACCAGTACTTCGCATGATTTGGAAGCTATACTTCTATTAATGCAGCTGAGGTACTGGTTCCCCTCTATTCGTCACTGGTCTGGCCCAAATGGAGGCAATCAAAGGCACTTTCAGGGGCTTCGTACAGTGCCTCACACACCATTGTAACCTGTAGGATCAGTGGTACAGTGGGAGGAGGGGTGTCAGACTCCAGGCTTTATGCACCACCCCGGCCCCCACCATTTTTTTTAATTATTATTATTTATTCATTTTTTTATTTATTACACTTATAAATCGCCCCATAGCCGAAGCTCTCTGGGCGGTTTACATGTCATGTGTACTGCTCCACTTCAATGTATGGTGAAGCAGCACTCGTGCATTAGGGACCCTCCTGTGGCAATCCATCGTGAAGTGTGGTGCCCAGAACTGGACACAACGCTCAAGATGAGTGGCTTTTATATCGTATTGTCTGCCTTTGTAATCTTAAAGAAATACATGAAAACAAATGAAGACGTCCTGGAGCCCTGTTCTGACTTGGCAAAAGGTAGCTGGCGATCCTCTTAGTTGGCCCCAATGGCAACAGTGCCAGTGCTGAGGGATGGATGAGGAATTTGTTTGAGTTCGTTTCCCCTGAGAATGTATCCAGTTCACACCTGCCAGTGATGACTCCCACCAGAACCAAACAAAGACTCAAACAAAAGCCGTTTTCTGAAGTCTGCACGTTCCTTAGTGTATAATGCAACTCACATGAAGATCTGCTAGAAAATGTGTACATTTGAAAAAAGGGCACAGTCCATGGGAGGAAAATGGCAACATTTTAAAAAGGTGCACAACTGATGCATCCATTTGGGGAAACAGGAATGAAAATATGGGCATGTTTTTGTGCCAAGACACCCCAGCAATGCTGACAAGGCGGAAAGGCTTGGACAAGCTTGAATTTTGCTAACTCACAGTTCCCTAAACCTTCTGAGGTGCCGATGTGCTAAAAATGCATATTAATGCAGACATAGAACAGAGCAAACCCAGGATGTAACAGCCGCAAAGGTGACTTGGGCCAGAAGGAAACCCGATCCATGACATTTGCTGTAGGGTGACCAGATAAAATCCAGGTCAGGGCTCCTGTAACTTTAACAGTTGTAGAGCAAAGGGAATTTCAGCCAGTGTCATTTGTATGCAATTAGTTCCTGGTGAAATTCCTTCTTCAACACAACAGTTAAAGGTGCAGAGGCCCTGCCTTCTTTTGTATATGGTCACTCTAGTATAGTGCATGCGCCTTTAATTGGATTGTCTTTGGTTGATTATTTTTTTAAAAAAATGTTTTAGATACATGTTGTCTGTCTGTGTGGTATCCGTTTATATGTTTTTGTGTAGATGGTTTTGTACTTTAATGTATTTTAATGGTTTTTTAAAAATTATTATTTTTGTGATTAATATAAAAAATGAATGAAACTCTAAAGAGTTGCTGCCGGTCAGTTAGGCCACCCATCCATAGCCTGGCTCCGTAAAAGGCCGCATCCTATGTTCCTATGAGTGGTTAGACCTGAACAGTCTGGATTTCAATTCCCTCCTCTGTATTCAACCGTATTAGTGCTGGATTCAGGTTGCCACCTCTTTGTCTCCTGAAAGGCTCCTCATCTTTAGCAGGGCAATAGCGTCCTTGCTCTGCTGGGAATTAGCTGTACCTACTGAATTTGGCTGCTGCCGATGGTTGAGAATCTCATGTCACTTTTGATAAGAATTTACAAAAATTCACAAAGTTCTTCAGATTCAGGAGAGAAAGTCCTTGATTATATATATATAATGCAGAGGAAAGGGTAATCAACAGATTCTCCTGTTCCCTAGATTTGTTTGTTTGTTTCATGCCGGATCTCTCACGGACTCGCCCAAAGAGAAGGACACATTTTCCTACAGGGCCCCTTGAGTTCTGCCTTGGGATCCAGCGTGGGTCCCTTGTCTGGCGTGTGCCTCAGCTGCATGAGCCAGCGAGAGTGAGCGGCTGCACATTTCTCTCCCAGACTCTCCATTGATTTACTAATAGGCCTAATAAAAGAGTTGCTGAAAAGCTTTGCAAATTTACTTACCCGTGATGGGAAAAGAGAAGAGGCAGCAGCCAGCCTGGATTCGAAATAGAAATTGCTCCAAGGTACAATTTGCTCGAGTTGCTGTAATGCACATTATGGATTTAATTTTAGCATGTTTCTGCTATATAATAACTTGACTTGAAAATCTAAATGCAAATTAAATTTAAATAACCTCTACTTTTATTTTATTTTTTTACCCTTTCTGATTTTTCATAAATATTTAGTACAGAGGCCTCTTCTTATTTAAACAGCTAGTTCTTGTTTTTATTTATTTTTTAAAGCAATCTTCTTTCTCTTTTCTTTTCTTTTTCTTTTCTTACTATAGTAGTACACCCAGACTCCAGGGACCAAATTCAGGAGGTTATCATGCAGCATCTGTCATTTCCAGCCCGGGAGAAGTACGGAGGTGACCTGATGCACAGGATACGGCAGAGAAGAAGGGGGGATTTCAGCAGCTGTAGCATCTGCCATCCCGCATGGCAATCGACAGCTGCCTGCCCTGGGTGACTCTTCCTATATGGATTTTAAGAGAAAGTAACCCTGTCCTTTGTAGCCCCAAAGGTTTCACTGGGGCTGCTTTTGTGCATTATGAGTTCCACCTCGCCCTGACACAGATAATGTTTCTGCCCTCTCTATACAGACTGAGAAATGCCCAATAATAATAATAATAATAATTAGGGGTGTGCATGGACCCCCCCCCCCGGATCAGATCGGGACCCGGATTGGGACCTCCAATTTTGTCACGGATCGGATCAGACAAAATCGGAGGCCCCTCGGACCGGATCGAGTTCGATCCCGATCCAAAAATCGCAAATTTTTGGATCGGCCGCCATTTTTTTCCCCATAGACTTGCATTGCAATGCAAGTCTATGAGGAAAAGATGGTGGCGGTTGGGTGAGGGGGGCCTAACTCCCTCCACCCCGGGGCCGTCCGCTGTGGATGGCCCCAGCAGGAAAGCCCCCTCCCCTGCGCTCCCTACTCCCCCCGCCACTGCTTACCTTCCAGGGACGTCCGCTCCCATCGGCGCCGGCTGCTACTGCGAGCGGGCTTCGCGGCCTGCTCCAGGGTGGCACGCTGGGTGATGTCCCGGAGCACCACCCTGGAGCAGGCCGCGAAGCCCGCTCGCAGTAGCAGCCAGCGCCGGACGGGAGCGGACGTCCCTGGAAGGTAAGCGTGCCGCGCGCCCCCTCCCCCTGCTTACCTTCCAGGGACGTCCGCTCCTGTCCGGTGCCGGCTGCTACTGCGAGCGGGCTTCACGGCCTGCTCCAGGGTGGCGCGCTGGGTCCCGGCGCACCACCCTGGAGCAGGCCATGAAGCCCGCTCGCAGTAGCAGCTGGCGCCGGACGGGAGCGGATGTCCCTGGAAGGTAAGCGTGCTGCGGACAGCCCCGCTAGGGAAGCCCCCCCCCGCTGTCCACTTCCATCGGCGGGTGCCCACTGGCGCCTGCCAATGGAAGCGACGGCGGGTGCCAGCAGGCACCCGCCGATCTGCCGATCCATCCGAACCAGATCGGAACCTTTTTGGATCGGATTCAGATTGGATCGGCCGATCCAGCGGTGAGATTGGAAATCGGATAATTTATCTGATTTCCCCCTGGATCGGATTCAGATCATGGATCGGATCCGATCCAGTGCACATCCCTAATAATAATAATAATAATAATAATAATAATAATAAATACAAGACAGCATCCTTCCCATAGGGGCTTATGGCCTAAATTTTGACAGTGAGTTTTGTAAGCTGTCCACCAAACTTTGGCTATGGGGTGCTATAGAAAGAAGAAGAAGAAGAAGAAGAAGAAGAAGAAGAAGAAGAAGAAGAAGAATGGTACACTTGAGGATAGGGACTAAGGGGCTAAGCTAACCGCCTCCCTCTCCAACACTGCAGCTTATAGTTTTTAAGATGGCTGCAAGTGGTTTGAAAGAAGCTTCACTTCCCTTGGGGGGGGGGGGAAGAGAAGCATGGAAAACAACAGAGATTCCCCAAGCTGTTGCCCTCTGAGGATGTTGGAATACAAATCCCATAATCCTGGCAGGGGGGTTAGGAGTTGCAGTCCAGCCCATCTGGAAGGAGGCTGTCATAGAGATAGGCCAAAAATGTTTCCCCCTGCCCCGAGGCTCGCGCAACGGAATGCTTAAGTCACCCTTCGTGATGGCCGGCCATCTTTGGTCTAAGCCCTGGGACTTTAGAGGCATGATGGTGACCCACAGCTGTGATTGAACAGGGGGCTGGCCACTCACATTGAACAAGTGGGGAAATCCAGTGTACTATTCAAAAGGGAGCAGTGGACTTGTCATTTTGAGAAGCGAATGGGAGAAAGAATTGCTCCTTCCTGTTCCAACACGTCCCATTGGTTTTGCTTCTTTGTCTCATTATTTCCCAGAGTCTGCTGGAGATGGGGTGACTTGGCAGCTAGAGAGCCCTTGGCTAGATCTCAAGGCCTGCTACCTCATATCTTGGACCTAAGTGCTTGAGTGTCTGGGATGGTCTTAGAGGTAGCTGTATGAGCTGCTTGCCACTTGCCAGGGCCAATCCTTTCTCTTTGCAAGAACGCATGAACGTTCTCAGGGTTATTGGAGTATGGCCAGAACATACATGACATGAAGGTGAGCATAGTCATAGATGTGTCCCTGGGGCACCCCTAGTTCAGAACCTTGACACAGGCTGAGATCCGGGAGGTGATACACACCAGGCCGTCATTGGAGCCTGTCTAGGAGGAGTAGAGATGGAAGCCATATAATCTTGCTCTATAGTTTGTTGCTGCAATCATTGCCCAATAGGGTTTTGCTTTCTTACTTTGTTAGTTTATTCCTGGTTAATACAAATATTTATTTTGCCCATTCCTGTGTCAATTGCTTTGGAACCCTGTTGCCTCTTGGCAACACAGCGAGGAGTTCAGCATCCTCTCCCTGGCTGGGGATTCTGCCCCCACCACTTCTCTCCTCAAGCTCTTTTCTTCTCAGCTGACCTCCAATATAAGAAGTGACCATGGTTCAGAGAAAAGCCTTCCAGACCATTAAGATCAGCTGGAGGAGCCTCTGCTATGAGCCATGACTAGTTTGGTGGGCAGGAGGGATGGGGCCTTCTCAGTGCTGACTCCTCATTTGTAGAACTCCCTATAGGATCTGGCAAGAACTGACACATTTTTAAAATTTAGTTTGTTTGAATATTATAGGGTTATGTCTGTGTGTGTGTGTGTGTGTGTGTGTGTGTCTGTCAAGTTCCGCCAGGAGATCAAAAGTTTAGTTAGAGATCAAGATGTTGGCTCTGGATGCAAAAAGCCTGCAGGTAACTCAAGGAGCCAGACTGTGTCCTGAGTCAAAGGAGACAAGGAAGTGGGCAGGAAGTTCAACAGAAGGTCAACAGAGATAACAAAGTTTGCAAAATGTTTTCCTTATATTATAGGTACCAGGATGTCTGTACAAAGGAAAGAATAACCAAAGTTGCAGGGTGTTCAACAAAGAGGGGAAATAAGGAGGCTTTCAGGAGGTTCAACAGGCAGTCAGAGGAAGGACCCAGGAGATAGGAATTTAGGGCAAAGGGGAAAGGGAAATTACCCTGGCCTGTTTTTAAGGTATAAACACCTGAGGAAGAAGGGCAGGGATTCAGAAAGAAGAGTCAGAATTCAGAAAGCTCAGATGGACAATCAGGGAAAGAAACACAGAGAGGAGAAGAAGAGAGAAGTCCAGATAGGTTAGTGGCATATGGGTTTGCCCTGGGGTGTTGCCACTATCTCCTGCTGTGTGAAGGAGAAGCAGCGGGATCAAAACGGTCCCCTGAATGGGCCACGTGCAGGTTGTTTACTTCCCTTTCGAAAGAGGAAGTCATGAGGGACAAACGCAGGGGTGGAGAAGCGACGGTAAGCAAATGCAATCCCTCCCCCCCCGTGTGATGACGCTCATAGTGTGGGTGCATCCATTCAGATTTTCAAACATTTGTCCAGTTAATCTCCCCCCACCCATAAACTTTTTAATGCTGTTGTTTGAAAACCTGTGGTCTCTTTTCTTGTTAGGTTATCCACCCCATGTCTGCCAGCTTACCTAAAAGTGGGTATTTGAGACCCACCAAGTTGGTTTGGTGGGAGCAGCCAGGGAGAAGGAAATGGTCTTCACCTGATACCAGTGGAAAAGGTCACAGGAAGGAAAGAGGGGAAAGGAGTCAGGCACACAACCTTGCCTGTTTCCCCTTCCATGGGTGGAATTGCTTGTGTGTGATAGGCCCTCTTCCCTGCCTTCTTTCAGATGTGCCTCTAAGACTGTCTTACTGCTGGTCTGTCTTGTGTTGAGGAGGGCTTTTAGTCTTTCATGCCCTGGTTTTCACCTTTTACTCTTTATTTGGCAGGCTTGGATGTGAATTGTAATGTTTTAATATTTTATATGTGAACATTTAATTGTTAGCAGTGAGATATGTTATTTTAATATTTTAATATTATTTCTGGGATGGTGTAAGCCACCTTGAGGAAAAATGAGTTTGAAAAGCAGCCTGGAATGATGAGCAATAAAATAAATAAACACTTTTGGGTTTAAACACACGTAGAACTCCTGCTGTCCCATCCAGTTGGCCCTCTAAATTATGCCTTCCACCAATTATCATCTATGAGCACCTGAAAGGATCCAAATTGGAAGGTCAGCTTTAATTTAGAGATCATTAACAGGATGAGACAGCTGGGATTTAACCTGTAAACAAAGATGCAGCAGCTTGAGAAACAAAATACTAAAGAGCTCACTTTGAGTAAATCAGCACTCTATTCATAACAATTGGTTTTGCAGACTGGTCTGCAACTTTTCCCTCTTGCGTGTTTCACAGAGATGATGTCTTCTTCGTCTTCTTCGTCTTCTTCGTCTTCTTCGTCTTCTTCATCTTCTTCGTCTTCTTCTTCTTCTTCTTCTTCTCCTCCTCCTCCTCCTCCTCCTCCTCCTCCTCCTCCTCCACACATATATACCCCAAACTCCCTTTTGAGCTTTCAGTATCCCCAGCATGTGATGGGGAAATCCTCTGCCAGTCAGAGATAACAATGATGTAAGAGTGTCAGATGCAGCCTCATGCCCAGTCAGGCCACCGGTCCACCTGGCTCACCGCTGTCTATGCTGGCTGGCAGTGGCCCTTCGGGGTCTCCAATAGGGGTCTTCCCAGCCCTACCTGGAGATGCTTGGGTGAACCTGACCCTTCTCCATGCAAAGCCTATGCCGTATGGCTTGGCTACAGCCCTTCGCCTACCTATAGGAAGCTTTTGCATGCTGAGTTACACGGACAGCCCCCATCTAGCTCCCCAGGGTCTCAGACTAGCAGGTGTTTGACCATGATGTTTCAAGTGTCCCTTGGGCTAGGTGTCCACATGACGTGCCCTGGCAGGAGATAGCTTTTAACATTGGCTTCAGTCTGCATCCTCAATGGCTCTGCGTGCAAGGGAAGCCTCCTACGTGAACGGATAGCCCTTGCTTTATGGCAAGCATGTGAAACCTCCAGCCCATAAGCGAAATTTGGTCCACCAGGCTGCCCCATTGGGCCTGTGGAGCCTCAAGCAAGCCCCTCCCCCTCCCAGAAGCCCCTGACCCCTCAAGTTTAGCAGGGAGAGGAATTCCTGCAGTTATCTCAAATCAGCTAACTGAGAGCATCATCACACGGGGGGTGGGGGAATTATGTTTGCTTACCGTCACTTCTCTGCCCGCACATTTGTACCTCATTACTTCCTCTTTTGAAAGAGGAAGTAAACAACTTGCAGTGCCCCATTCAGTGGGCCATTTTGATTGCGCTGCTTCTTCTGCACACAGCAGGAGATGGTGGCAACTTCCATCTTTAAAAATAATTCGGACTTACTGGGGTGTTCTTTGGTTGCACAAAGAAGACTAGAAAGGGTGGGAGGTGTGTGGGAGGCAGACGTTGTCGTGAGAGGGACCCATGAAAATCCGTGAGTGCCCAGTAACGAGCGTGCAATAAAACACTTGTCTGATGGATCTCTGAGGATTCCCCTAGTGGGCCGCTCATCTTCCCAATTGGGAGGGCGAGTGACACACAAAGTACTTTGCCACCCTGCATCCTCCCCAGTGGGGGAAAACCCAAGCAAAACTTCCCTGACTGAGGTACTACCTGTAGCCAGCGGTGCCGTTAGGGAGTTTGCATTGCCGTGCAGGGCTTTTCCTGACTTGGGAAACCCCACATGTGCGAAACCAGGTCTCCAACCAAAGCACCAGCTGGGGGAGCATTGGCCAGCAACTCCATGTGGTCAGGGCATGTGGCCCCTCCCCCTGGCTTCATCCAACCCTGGCCAAGGGGTCATCTAGCCACCCACCCTGAAACAACACTGCTTTACTGGGTTGATGTGTACAAGGGGGCGCATGCTATTCATGTGTGTTTCGTAGGCATCCTCTCACATGCCCTGTCTTGTTGCAGATTTATTTTATGTATTTTTGTAGCTGGCAATGTGATAACAGGAAAGTTATAGGTAACAGGCAGAGGGACGGGGACAGGGGACCCTCCCATGGGAAGGCATGTCGTTGTTCAGAGATTGTGATGGATCTTGCTTGCTGCATGTTTCATGCGTCTCACCACAACCCTGTTCCCACATGTCCTCATTTAAACCTGGACACAAACCAGCCTGCGTAGATGTGTCACGAAACACACACACACACACACACACATCCAGCAGGCCATGCACTGCACTCC
The DNA here is from genome assembly GCA_029215795.1 of Anniella stebbinsi. Lineage (NCBI taxonomy): Eukaryota > Metazoa > Chordata > Lepidosauria > Squamata > Anniellidae > Anniella > Anniella stebbinsi. Next base: position 373,042,687 of record JARDYH010000001.1, read on the forward strand.
ATCCAAGTGGGCAAATCGCTTCTTCAAATGGGGGAACTCAGAGCAAAAGAGTGAACAACACAAGCGTTCATTGACCAGACGTATTTCACAGGAGAGAAGGGTGCTTAGTAGCACATCAAGGCCTTAGCAAATGCGTCAGCAGCATACCTGGTCTAACTGGGAGAGAGATAGGGAAAGGCAGATGTGAGGGATCTAGTTTATGCCAAATGAGGCTTGGGGAGGGCACTGGGAAGTGGCAAGACTGGCCTTGGGAAGTTGTCAGCAGGGAAACATGGGTCAAAACAGTGGGGCACATGAGGGCAGAATGGATAGGTCCAGAGGAGTGCTAAGAGGAAGGTCAGGAAACTGAGCCAAAGCAGGTATTGTTGCCTTGTTTCGGAATAAGAGGAAAGCAAAGGACATCCGGATTGGTCATGGGTCCTTGCAAATTCACATGCGTTTCACAGTTGTTGCTCATGAATATGAAATTGGAGAATTGCCCAATGGACTTCAACATCATGCAGTGCTCTGTTGGCCAGAAACAACCCAATGGATGACCTTTCCTGACTGCACTGCTGGACATCTGGTACTCAGAACAATGATGGGCAGCCATTATTAGGGAGCCTGAAGCCAGAACAACTTCAAGTGGACATCTTCTTGGACCCGGACTACCCGGAGGAAAATAACAATCCGAGAGAGGGGGGAGGAAGGAGGCAAGAGAGGGAAACTCCTCAAGAATGGGGGTGTGGAGGTGGTTACCCTTGACTTAAGGCCCCACACTTAGGACAACCTCAGCACAATGGCTGAGAAGACTTTTGGCTGCCCGCCAAAACAATGGCCCCAGAGTCAGCAACTCTTGTGGGGGCTTCAGATCCCTGCTTCGGGTCAATAGAATGAACTCTCAGGGTGGGCAGCACCATTCGGAATCTGACTAGAGAGCCAACCAGGCAGTGAAGATCTACCTCTGAGAGTATATAAGGCAACAGCAGATCAAACCATGCACCATGGTGGCTCAAGTGGAATGGAGAGAATACCCCTGGCCCTGAGATTGTGGGCTAGGAGCCGGAGTAGCAAAGGGGAAGTGTCAGGAATAAGAAGGAACAATGGGCTGAGGCACCAAGCAAACCCTGAGATTCTGTCCATGCCGAGCCCCACAATGAAAGGAAGGAAGGAAGGAAGGAAGGGCCCTCTGGGTGCATGAACTCCAGGGAAGTGACAGACTGCAAAACAAAGGATACAGATGGGTTAATGACCCTGGGGCTCCATTTGGGAATGGACAAAGGGATCAAGAGCTTGACTCTGGGGAAGGAAGGGGAACACGGTCTTTGCATCTGGGAGACACTTAGGTAGAGGTATGCAGAACAAAAGGTACTGCGAGGGGTGCCCAGGTGGCACTTGGACTAGCTGACCTGTCTCGACGCTGGGGGGAGGGGAGGCGTCATGATTGGTTCATGTTTCCCACCGAGACTCTGGAGTTAAAGGGACCCTCATGGGTTGACTGGCTGGGGAGATGACTGGAAGCTAGGTAGGTATTTGTGTGTATCCAGAGTTCCTGGTAGCAGCGACTTTTCAGTTTCATCATGAGAGAATGCAGCACATGTAGGCAATTATGCCCTGGCCTGCTGTTGCCATGGATGGCTCTCTCTCTCTCTCTCTCTCTCTCTCTCTTTTCTTCCTGGCAGCCTTCAAGCCTTTTGCTCTTGCTGCCTTCCTCAGAAGAAAATGGCTAGGGCAATGCAAACCCAAACTACAAAACGCCAACTACATGTACAGAATGCCATCATGGTCGGCTTTCTCTGTAACATCCCTGAGTGTGGAGGGGGAAAACACCCCCTCCCCACTTCCACTTTAGAAAGAAAAGGTGAGTTCTCAGAATGTGATGCCAGCCCCAACTGTGCTCATGAGATGCATCCAAGGCTCCCCGACTTGAGTCATGGGCCCCCCTTTTCCAATAGACACAGGGCTGGTCTTTGATGCCTTATGGAGGATGGAGCAGCATCACACTTGCCCCAGCGTTTTCTGCATGTGGGGGTCATGGCTGTTGGTGGAAGGACACGGCTGCGTCTCTTGCAATTGCGTCAGGAGGAGGACAGCAACTCGGCTACTCCTCTGTTGGTGTGGTGAGGATGGTCTGGCCATTTAACGGTCATAGGAGGAAGGGCTGGCGCTCATTCCTTCTGCGTGCTTCAAAAAAGACGGCCTGCTTGCCTTGCCATTTAACAGGCCTTTTGCTGCCAATGGCTGGAGGACTGGACAGCTGTCTGTGGCTCCTGCAACCTCCGGCCAGGAACAAGCAAACCAGCAAACGCAAACACAAAAGCGAGTGGACGGGTGGCTCTGAAATCCACGTGGCCGGGCTCGGGAAGCATCGTTTCATGTGCGTCTGTTCAATGGCAGTCGAAAGGCTGCCTTGGCAGTGGCCATGGAGTAGTTAATCCCATTTGTTATCTCCCGTAGCAGTGAGCATGCATTATCCCCCACGCCAGAAGGCCGGTGCCTTTCTTCCTCTGTTTGTGAGCCTTTGTGCCCAGGCTGGGAGGAATGTTTTATTAGGCTGATTCGCGGCAGAAACAAAAGAGTAACAAATGGCCGGCACATTTGGTTCCGTTGGCACGTTCTGTCAGCGGGGCCACGGCGGGCCTTCTTGGAACAGCAAGGAGGCAGCTTGATTTCATTTGCTTAAATAACATTTATATTTGTGTAATGAGGCAGACTAAACGGAATAAATGTCCTTCCCTGGGCGCTTCAGTCATTCCAGCGGCAGAAAAAGGCTCCAAATGCCACGGCCACCTATTACTGACAGACGTGTGTGTGTGTGTGTGTGTGTGTGTGTGTGTGTGTAGAGACTTTGAAGGTGGAGGGAAAACACCAATTAGCCCCTTCCAGAGTGTGGGTTTCTTTTCCCTTCCTCTCTCCAATGTGGTTGATTAAGCAGCTGAGTGGCCTTAATACCCTTGAGCTGCACAGGGTGACGGAGCTGCCATTAACACAGCAGCCAATATTTCGCCACCCCAATGAAACTATGCAGAGCCCACGTGTGCTGCTGTCCATGCTCCCGTGAGCATCCTGCTGTGCTCCTTGGGCACCACCTGCCACTGTTTTGGAATTAGGATCTTTGATGTTCTACTGTTGGAAGATGTAAATATTAGGGGTGTGCACTGGATTGGCTCCAATCCACGATCCGGAGCCGATCCAGGGGAAATCAGATGCAATTATCCAATTTCGATCACCCCTCTGGATCGTCCCATCTTTTCCGAACCGGTCTGGAAGGACCTGATCCGGTTCGGAAAAAATTGGAAGATCAACGGGCACCCACTGGCACCCACTGCCACTTCCATTGGCGGGTGCCAGCGGGTGCCCGCTGATGGAAGCAGACAGCGGGGGGGGGCTTACCTGGGAGGGCTGTCCATTTCCATCGGCAGGTGCCAGAGGGCGCCCTCCGATGGAAGCGGACAGCCCGGCAAGGGGACGATCACGGGGGGGGGGGGGCTTGCGGGGGGGGGGAGGAGGGAGGGGAGGAGGGGGGAGGGAGGCCCACTTACCTGCTGGGGCATCTTCTTCCTTCACCTGCTGGAGATCTACTGAGAACTAGGCTTCACGGCCTAGTCCTCAGTAGAGCGCCAGGTACTGAGGACTAGGCCGCGAAGCCTAGTTTTCAGTAGATCTCTGGCAGGTGAAGGAAGAGGATGCCCCATCAGGTAAGGAGAACCGTGAGGGGGGGCTTACCTGGGGGGCTGTCTGCTTCCATCGGCAGGTGCCAGCGGGCGCTCGCTGATGGAAGCGGACAGCCTGGCCAGGTGAGGATCATGGGAGGGGAGGCTTTCCTGGGGGGGCTGATGGAAGCAGACAGCCCGGCCAGGTGAGGATCGCAAGGGGAGGAGGGAGGGAGGGGAGGAGGGAGGGAGGGAGGGGAGGAAGGAGGGAGGGGGCCCCACTTACCTGCTGGGGCGTCTTCTTTCTTCACCTGCCGGAGATCTACTGAGAACTAGGCTTCGTGGCCTAGTCCTCAGTAGAGCGCCAGGCTAGTTCTCAGTAGATCTCCGGCAGGTGAAGGAAGAGGTCATCCCGGCAAGTAAGGAGGACTGTGAGGGGGGGGCTTACCTGCTGGGGCCGTCCGCTGCCATCCGCTGCCGCCCAGGTAGCAGCAGATGGCAGAGGACGGCCCCTGCAGGTAAGGAGAATGGTGAAGGGGGGCTTTCCTGCTGGGGCTATCCGTGGGCGCCCAGGCGCCCGCGAACGGCCCCAGAAGATAACCGCAGGGGGAGGGACAGGGAGGGGGGAGTTAGGCCCCCACTCACCCACCTGCCGCCATTTTTTTCCCATAGACTTGCATTGGGGGAAAGCTTTATTTCCCCTAATGCAAGTCTATGGGGAATACAAAAATGACGGCCGATCCAAAAATTGGATGTCCAATTTTTGGATCGGGATTGGGCCTGATCTGGTTCGGGGGGGCTCCGATTTTGTCCGGTCCGATCCGGGACAAAATTGGAGGTCCCGATCCGGGTTCCAATCCGATCCTGGGGGTCCCTGCACATCCCTAGTAAATATATGTTGCAAAGTTTATTGTTATGATATGCCTTTGGTTATAGATCTTTAAAAGGAGTAAGGATTATAACAAATCAAGTAAATGGCTAAGTCGAAATGTACTCAGTGTTTGTAGTTACAGGTCTGAGAAAGTATAGAATGATTGGCTGTGTGCCTGAAAGGTAAGTGAGTACTGATTGGCTAGTTGTTCAGAGTGCCTGGATTGGTGAGTTGTGTAAGAGTGGGAGGAGCTGGAGAGTGAGTAGAGTATATATGTGTCAGACAGACAGAGAGAGAGAGAGCTGATGGGGTTGTTTGGGAGGGTTGTTGAGGGGGTGGATTGGGAGAATTGAGATAATTGAGAGAGAGAAAAGGAGTAATTGAGGAAATGTGAAGTGTTTGATTTAATATTGTGAGAGAGAAGTTTAGCTGTAAGAACAGTTAGTTACAGAAGTAACATTTTCAAACGTATAAGAACTTTGACAGAAACCATTAAGCTTTGTACTAGAAACCATGATGCAATTCTAGTGAGGAAACCAATAAGCTTGTTCACGCAATACACTTATGTTAATAAATCTTGTTGAATTACATCCCCTGGTGTGGTCTTTAAGGTGTACCTGAGGAAGGTGCTGGTGGCAGCAGGAGTTAAAGGTTTGTCTGAGGCCAGGTTGCTGTAGAGCTGTGGGGCCTAATAGTAAAGGCGAGACAGGGGCAGCAGCTGCACGTGGTCTAAGAAAATGTCACAGGATCGTCTTCTGAGCTGCCCTTCAAAGGCAGCCCCACACACCGAACATTACTAGTGGTTTGGCCTGGATGTCCCCAGAGCATGAATAACTGAGGCACGATCCCTCCTCTCCACATAGAGTTGCAACTGGTGAATCAACCTAAGCTGGGAAAAGTATTCCTGGCCACCACTGACACCTGAGCTTCCCTGGTTAGTGCCAAGTCCAGGAGCATACCCAACCTGTGTGCTTGGTCCTTCAGCGGGAACTCAACCGCATCAGGGACCAGATGTCATCCTCCATCCAGATCAATCAGTTCAGTACACCTAGTTCATAGTATGTCGGCTGCTCAGCAAGGACTGTGCTGCTAGGAAAGAGGCCTTGTGGGGCCCCTTCGTCCCGTGGCATCCTCAGCTAGTAGTGATGGGCAAATGTGTGACCCTCAAGTCCCTCTCTAGGTGGCCCATGGAACCTCCAGGTTGCCCCACCTGCTTTTCCCAACTGCCCAGCTAATCAGTGGCTGCTACTTGCATTTTGAAAAGTGTGTAGGTTAAGTAGAAATAGATATTTCTCATCAGTCTTGTGCAGACCTGTATTCAAAGGCAACACTCCTTCTTGTCCACGAAGCTTGTACAGAAGCAATCCCCATCCAATTACAACTCCCCCCCCCCCATTCTCTCATTGCCACTCCAGCTTCTGATGAGGGAATACCCCTTAGGAGGCGGATATTTAGGACATGACTGTGCAAAGAAGCCTCCTTCCTCCGCCTCCCCCTCAACACCCCCTTCCTCAGTCTGCCACTGTTGATTGGAAGAAAGCTGCTACAGAGGAACATAGGAAATGCAACCCTCTACTTCAGTCTTTCACTGAGCCTGCCATCTTAGATGTGAAAGTTGTCCATGGTGGCAGTTTGAGCATCACAAATACTATGCCTTTCAGCTAAGAGGATTTGGGGGATTTTGCAAACCAAGCAGGCAAAACCAATCAGCAAGCAGGAGGAAGAGGCATTACAGCTCCCTGCCTGGCATCCAGATTCAAAAAACATCCCAGTAGCCCAGTTAGGCTAACCCAAAAGTTCAAAATATGTCGGCACTTCCCAACTGTACTCTTTGGAAGACATGGTCTCATCTTTTAATATTCATGCACATTGTGGCCTAATTGACACAGATCTTTCCATCATAAGAAACAGACAGATCGAGATAGAGACACACACGCTCATGATACTGTCGTAGGAAAAATGGTGTGTCTCTACCTATAAAGCTGAAAGTATGTGTGTAGGATGTATGTCTGGAAATGTTTACCCACTTCTAGATGAGTTATAGACTGAAAATTTGGCACACTGATAGGTCTGGCTGTACAATGTGCCAGAAAAATCTAAAACCATGAAATTTTGGATTTTAAGTATTTTAAAAGAATTTAATAATAAAAAACTCTAGACTTATGCCTACAACGCCCTGCATGCCTTGGGTGGAACTCCCAGCATGCTTTTGAAAAGAGGCCGGACTTACCAGCCTTTGACAATCATGTAAATGCTGCTGCATGCCTTTCACAGCCCAGACTCCTAAGGTTGTTCTCAAGTAGTCAACACAATTCCACATAAATGGGCTGCATCTATATGCAATGCCTCTTCCTACCTCGCATGCATGCTTTTAAAATTATAACTAGATACAACAGAGTGACTTTGAGAAGCCAAACTGCACATGTTCAAAGGCACCCATCCTGATATCACTGTTCTCTCAGAATCTGGGGGAAGTGTGTGTGCAGCCTTTGGAAATGGAGGCACTCTGCTCATGCCCAGAAAAAGGCCTGACAAAGGGTGGCAAGTGCCCAGGTCGCCCCAGCACTTCAGTATAGGCTCCTGATGGAGCACTTGGTGGGCAAGAAGCAGGGGCTGAGGCAGTCCCAACAAGACTTGGCCAGATACCCGCTTACTTCCCCTCCTTGGCAATGTGACTCCTTGGTGCTCTATCAAAGAGCAGGATCGGCAAGGAGAGGAGGGAAGCGCCACTCAAAGGACGCAAGCACATGCGGGGCACCAAAGGCATGCTGGGAGGTGTAGTACTGGCATGTAGAGTGGCTGATTTTAGACAAAACATGGGTTAGCAAACCAGGTCACTCTCAATCCTAACTCCGCTCCCACTTTCCTGACCTCTCGCTAACTGCCTTTGTTCTTCTTCTGACTGACTTTCCCCAACTGCCACTAACCCTCCCTCGGACCACCATTCCATTCCAGCCTCAGCTATATCAGTCATTCCTCCATTCTCTCTCCTGTTTCAATGGCATAGTCAGGCTTTGACATACAAATCATAAAACTTTATTCAGTAATTCCTGCATCTGTCTTGGAATGTTGTGGTTTAGTTATATCAAAAAAGAAAAATGGCATTAAAAAATTCATCAAGTTAAAAGGCCTTGGATATTTTTTTTTAAAACGCACTTGGCACTGGAAAGCCACTAACGCCGTCACTAGGCCAGCCTGCCTGGGAAAAAGAAATCCCTAAGCAGAGGGTGCCACAACTCTCCAACTGTTCCCCACCACACCTCAGATGGTATTCAAAGATTAACACATTATTCAGAGTCCTAGGCTTACACCTACAACTCCCAGCATGCCTTGGGTGGGAGGGTCGGCTGCCTCGGTCACTAGGCACCATTGGGAGCAGGAGGGGAGGAGGGAGCAGCTCCATGGCTGTCACCGATGGCAACTATGACCAAGTTAACCTACGATCAGTCAGTCAGTCAGCTGGCCGGCTCCCTCACTGCCTGCCCACAGGCACCAATTGCACAGTGCAGCGTAGACTGGAGCTGGATCTACACGTCATCCTCGATGCGCCCTCCCTACACCACAAGCCGCTTTGGAGCGCTGCATTTCGTCTAGTGTGGCTCAAGCCTCGGAGGCTCTGCTCGTACTCTCGCCGCCGCGGCCGCCCTTTCATCCCTGCTGGTCCCAGGGAGGGAGGAGGGAGGGTTGTAAACAAAAGCTAGCAATTGGAAATCCCTCTCCCAATCGCTGGCTTTTATTTACAACCCTCCCCCCTCCCTCCTCCCTCCCCAGGACCGGCCTGGATGAAAGGGCGGCGGCCGCGGCGGTGCTGGCGCGGGCAGAGCCTCCGAGGCTTGAGCCACACTAGGCGGGGTGAAGCGCTCCGAAGCGGCTTGTGGCGCAGGGAGGGTGCATCGAGGACGACATGTAGATCCTGCCTGGCTCAGCCAGACTTCACTTCCCGTGAGCCTCAGTGGTAGGACTCCCACTGGGCAAATTGGCACCACGGCAAAAGGCATGCCAGGAGTTGTAGTTTTTGTTTTCTGCGGGGACAAGGAAAATCATGGTGGCGCTCCCGACACTCCCATGAGTTGGGGGTGAGACAGAGAAAGAGAAAAAAGAAACAAATTTAATTTGTTTTAAAGTTACATCACTGGTCTAGCACTGGCCTACCTTGCAGGGTTCTTGTGAGGTGAGAGAGGTGAGAGAGGTAAAACAGATATGAATTTAATTTGTTTAAAAGTTAACTCACCGGGCTAGCGCCAGCCTACTGTTTTAGGATGATTACCTCGCAGATATATATCTTAGGGGGCCTGAGCAATACCAGGGTTATCAGCTAGTTTTATATAAAGGGGGTGTAGAATAGATTTGTGGGGGAGGTAGAAGTGATGGGAGGAATTGCCCGGTGGTAAAGGGGAGATCCTCCAACGCAACTGATGTTAACAGAGGAGGGGCTGTTGCAGCAGGAAGAGGCGGCCCCTCCACATCTCCTGCCAAATACATATAAGCTGAGCTTTATAGAGAGGGGGAAATCCTGTAGTTACACCATCTGTATGCTTAAGAACCTGATGAATAGGCCTAAAATGTTGTAGAGCCATTCTCTTGGCACAATGGCCAGCCACTCCTGGTGCCTATGGGGACCCTACAGGCAGGCCATGAGTGCAATAGCTCCCACATCTTCCCCAGCACCTGCGATTGCTGTGAGGTCTACTGCCTCTGATACTGGAGGACCAGTAGCCATCGATGGCCTTCAGGGGTTTATCGAACCCCCATTTAAAGCCATCCAAATTGGTGGGTATCACCATATCTGGTGGTTGTCAATTCCAGAGCTTAACTTTATGCTGCGTGAGGAAAGACGTCCTCTTGTCTTCACACAGTGAACCTCCCATTTGGTGTCCCTGGGTCCTAGTCTTCGAAGAAGCCGGGGAGGGGAACGTCTCTCCAGGCTAGGAGAAATGAACTCACCATCATGCCAGCCTTCAGCCCATTCCTTTGGGGCACCAGGTCCTGCCACAGCCAGAACGTGGCCTGCACCAGCCTTATTGGGCGGGGGTGACTGGCTTTGCACAGTTTGCTCCATGTTCCTGTGAGGGAGGGAGGGAGGGATTGGGATATCTTGGGCTCACCTAAACTTTTGTTTTTTAGGTCAGGCTTGTTCTGCCCCATTTCTACATGAGCTTTAAGATAGATAGATAGATAGATAGATAGATAGATAGATAGATAGATAGATAGAATTTGGGTGTGTGCATTTTTCCTACTGTATGCATTAAATATTTAAAGTACAATTTTTGGGTCTGGATTGTCAAATGTATTGTGCTTTCTAACAAGTACTTTACGTTGCTGAAATGCACAAAACTGTGAATCTCTAAATGCAACTATGTCTTGGCAGCTGAAGGCTCAGGAGGTGCAAATTGGGTAAAGTGTTAAAACAAACAAACCACGGAGTGAATTTCTCACCCACCAGTAGTTCCTGGCTACCATATATGGAGCTGGAAAATCAGATTATCTTGACCTGCAGTTCAAATTCTCAGGAGACCAAATTTGGGTCAAGCACTGGAGGTCCATTGCCCATAACTTCTGCTCCATAACTTCTGTTAGCCACTTGATTTCCACTGTGCTCTTTCCCTGAATCAGCTTATGGGTCTCATGTACACGAACAAGCATAATATACTCTCACAACGCCTCTACTGTCTCTGGAAATACCTTCAACTTTCTGCACCAAATAAATATTGGTGCTCTTGCCATAGTCCGGGATTATCACTAACATTAGTCAGGGTGAAGCAGCCGCCTTTGGAGGCAGAATTTTGGAGCCTCTAGGATTTTTTTGGTTTTGCCTCCGGCGCCAAAGTAACTTGACTAGACCTGGGTAGTCCCATTTGTGACAAGTAATTTGCATCCCTGAGAACAAAGCCCACGAGCAAAGCCACCTGTGTTCTTGTAACATTTCGCACCAATTCATCTCAGATCAGGCAAGTAGAGAAATGCATGCAGAAGGTCTGAAGCCTGAAAACTATAGGTTCATAATGACGTGTAACTACTACTAAAGGAGCGGAAGCTCACATGGAAAGAGCTGTGCTTCATATGAACCACTGGCTTTCCCAGCGGAAATTTCCTGTTCAAGCTCCGGAAAAAAAGGCCCAATAGTTCTCCCCAAGAGGTGTTAGATCTGCTTAGGAAGGGTGTTTGGACCTGCTTATCGTGTCTCACGAGAGAACGGCCGTGGCTGCAGTTTTCGGAGAATTTCATGCCTGCAAGACTCCTGCTCTGTAAGCAATGTCTCAATTAGGGCTAAAATGAGTCTGGAGATAATGGGTTGCAACGCTCCATTACTTGAAGCGAGGGCAACTCTTTAAGAATGGGTCGGTGAATCTCTCTTTAGAAACAAGGGGCATCCATCAAAAAGGCAAGCGAGCTCGGGAGCAGAATGGCAGCGCTTCTCAGTGCAGAAATCCAGCTGGCCTCAGCGTTAATCACCTGCAAATCGCCAGCCCTTGTGGGCAGAGGGAAACCGATCAAATCAACGGGAGACTCAAGCGCACTCGAAAAGGCCTGCAGCGGCGAGGGCAGGTAGGGCTCCCGATATTGCCTCCATGAGCTGCTTCTGCTGCTGCTGTAAAGAATTAATGGAGGGCAATTTATTAGCACAATTCTCATTAGTTTAATTAGATTACATTCTTTCCCTCTTTGCTGCTTTCTAATTTGGCTATATGAGAATGGAAGTTGAATATTAATTTTTGCATGTTTATTCAGACTTAATGAACTGATCGGGAGGCTTTGCTGGGCTTTGTGTCTGCTTTGAATGCAGTTTAGCCCTTTTCTGTTTAATAAGGGAGCCCATTTTGATGGAGGCTTTATTGCAAACAAATGACACAGTATTACTGCTATGCACTGTGTATATGGAGAAGATGCCCAGGCATAGGGAGAAGCCACGAACGCAGACTTAATGAACCTGGATGGGAGGAGAAGGCTCTCCGTGGCTACTAGTCATGGTGGCTATGCATCATTACCTCCATTGTCGGTGCAGAATGCCTCCCAATGCCTGTGACATTCATGTCCTACCTGTGGGCTACCTACAGGCAGCTGGTTGGTCACTGTGTGAGCAGAATGCTGGATGAGAAGGACCCTTGTTCTTGTCCAGCATTGCTCTTTTTGGGGGGGTTGGGGGTTGTTCCCCCCCCCCCACAACCCACTGTTCTAGTGTAGGTTATCCTATACCTAAAGCAAGAGCCTTGGCTCACTCCCATAGATGGTAAGTTCAGATGCAGTTTCTATGAAACAGAGATTCCAAGCATTAAAGTTACTGATGTCTCTTGTTGATGTTGCATTGTATGTCATGCTGTGCTCCATAGCAGTGACATTCTTCCCAACCTGATTATGGGGCTCAATGACTTCTGAAGGGCTCCATCTGTACTGAAAAACCAAACTCCAACAACCTCCAAATTGTTTTGTCTGGAGAGGAGAGTGTTTCTCCCCCCCCCACCACCACCAATGATTGAAGCCAACCAGACCTCCCAAAGTGTTCCTGGCAGATACTGGCCAACCCACAACAACTGTCCAACTGATCCCATTGTTGAATAGCCCTTGGGAAGGTTGGGCATTAAAAAAGGTGATAAGGGTCATGCCCTTCCTAAAGGTGAACCTAAATCTACCTCGGCAAAAAGAGTGAACCACTGGGGTCCCTTGTTCTTTGGAAGTCAATTCAAAAGTTTGAAAGATGGCATTAAGGTTGCAATCCTGTATGCATGTACCTGGGAGTAAGCCCCATTGAACAGACTGGTAAATGCTTCCAATTAGACTTGTATAGGATTGCACCATGAGGCTCTCCCTCTCCCTCACAATCTCTTTCTTGCATGCACGCACGCACGCATGCACGCAACCCCTCCCCCCCACGCAGGTCCTTCTCTCAGGTTTAAGGTATGATCCTTTAACCTTCCTCATAGATTTTTCTTCTAGATGCTTCATCAATGTCACACAGCCCAGAGCCCTTCCTAGGATCCAGACTGTAGTACCCAAGGCCAGCAAACCTGAATTTGGTGTTCTCCAAAGGAGATCTGCCACCAGTATGGAGTCTATGACTTTCCTGCTGAGCCACAATTAGGACCAAGACTAATGTTCTCAGTGGTCTCCATCATACCTGCTCCCCCCCCCCGCCAGTTTGCGTCTGTGGTTCCCCCCTTCGTGTCCTTAGCGAGTTGAGTGCTGGGCACTTTCACGTCTGTGCATTGCTGCGCTCATGTATCTTTTCACCTGTATCGCTACTCTGCCAGTGAAATTTCCCACCCCACCCCCTATGTTCTCCTTCCCACTGCAGTCAATATATATATATATATATATATATTCCTGTGCAAACTGCAATTATAGTAAAACAACACACTAGGCTTTCCACTAGGGATGTGCATGCCCAAAAATATCGTATCATATCGTTATCAGAATTTTGGACCAAAACATTTATTGTCTCCGATTATATCGTAGGTGAACCATATCATATCGTATTTCCGATAATTATCGGAAATCCGATATTATATCGTTTCTCCATTTTGCCCTAGAGAGTTGATTTTTTAGTCAGAGAAAGGCCTAAAACTTCTTAATTTTCCAAGTTACAGGTTTGAAACTTGGTCACAGTGCAGACTGAATGTTGCTAGTCTTGTGTGCCAAATTTTAGAACAATCGGTGCAAGCGTTACTCGGAAGTAAGCTTTCAAATACACTGTTTCAGGTGGCTGAAATGTGGTCCTTTTTCAAGAGACGTCATCATCCAGTACTCATGGGCATCTCACAGATGGCCTTGAGGGGACTCATCTGTGCCCAATTTCAGACACACAGCTGCAGGCGTTACTCAGAAGTACACTCTCAACAACATGCACTGTTTCCGGTAATACACTCCATGCTACTGCTGCTGCTAAGACTTATAGGTATATTTTTATGAATACAATGAACTTTCAAAACCTGTGGATAAACCTAGGCAGTGCCTTCCATATGCAGTCACAAAAGTAAAATGTGTTAATCGGAAGATGGTAAACTGCTGCTGCCTTGTCTCATTTATTAGGCCATGCATTGTCTCATTTATTAGGCCTGCCCCCCAATAAAAGGATTGGGGGGCAGGGGAATACCATGGGTGTTACATTTATTTTAGAGCCAGCCTTAGCAGGCAGGGCCTCATTGGGCCAGGAGATACCCCGGAAGGGCGGAAACCTGCAGAATCCCACTAAAACTAAAAAAATAAAAAAACATATTATTATTATTATTATTATTATTATTATTATTATTATCCACGCCTATGCGTGCATGGCACAGTGAGAATGGATGCATTCCTCAGCAGTAGAACTGCTGCCTTGACTGTAGATTAGGCCACGCGTGTCTAAGTACAAATGAAATAATAAAAGGAGTGGGGGGTAGGGGAATAGCACGGGCATTACAGTTATATTTATTTTAGCCAGCCTTAGCAGGCAAGGCCTCATTGGGCCAGGAGAAACCCCGGAAGCAAGGAAACCTACAGGATCCTAGCACAGATATACATGTGCTGCTTTGACAACTGTGAATCCCATCAAAACAACCCTCATGCACCGCCTTGACCTCATCGTGCTTGAAAAATGAGCCAGTCTGCCAGCCATCCATATGCAGGCAGGTTGGCAGTTCTTCATGCCAGAGCTGTGCACATTGGCTGGAGCAGAGGCAAATAAAAAGTCACGTTCAGGGAAGAGGTAGGCACATTGCCTGGACCAGAGTCTCCAAAAAAAAGAAAGAAAAAAGAAAGGAAATGCGTGAGGGGGATGCTTCTGCAGTCCCTCACTAACGGACTCCATGAGGAGCAGACCCAGGGACGTAGTGACGAAAAATAATAATACAGGAATCTCTCAAGGCTCACTACTAAAGCAGTCCCTCCAGACTGGAAACATTGGATGTTTAATATATATATTAAAGAAAGTTAAACAGGGAAGAGGACAAAACACACTCACTCAGTCACAGTACCCCCACTCATGCTAATCTAACCCTTCAATCAAACTAACCAGAAACGTATAAAAATTATAATTTATAACTCAAACATGCAAGCAATGAACAGCCAAACGAACCTGAGAATCAGAAGGGAACAGAAATATGGAAGACTACAATGAATCTCTAACAATTCGCCACCAAGTAACTATAAGACCCAGGAGCCAGGACAGAGCTCCAACAAAATCCACCCTTCTCCCTCAACACCTAACTCCCAACAGAGCTGGAACACCAAGTGTGGGGGTTTTCTGCGGGGATAGCCCTCCTCCAACATTATGATTGGAGCCTGCTGGAATCCTTGCTGCACGATTGGTCACTGACTCATCAAGCACACCCCACCTTCTAGAAAAAGAGCCTTTTGATAAAACGATAAAAATATGATAATTATGGTAGGATTTTTTATCGTCTCCGATAATTATTGTAGGCTTTCCTATTGTATCATTATCATTAAATGCATGCACGATAAAGAGCATATCGTATCGTTATCATACATTTTAATGATACGATACATATCCCTACTTTCCACTAAGATCATATTAAACAAGATAAGTGAACAGAAAGTATTACAATTAGGTTTTGGAGACATTTGTGGTCAATGTTGGCATGGCAAGGGGAAGCCGACATTGTGCTGGTCAGGAAACCTAGACATGCCTACTCAGGAGTAAGAACCATAGAGTTGAATGGGACCAAGTCTCAGGCACAGGTGGCGGCAGCCTCGTACACCTTCTTTGCGGGGTGTTCAGCTGCCCTATCTCCCTCTTCCTTCACGGTTAAGCAGTTGAGTGGAGAACCGCCCCATCCTCCTCTTTTGTCAGCGAGGCCACCCTTTGACGCACACGCCCCTAACAAAAAACAGGATGGTCCACTATAACACAGGGACAGCAGTACATGGAGGAGAAAAAACTGGACTTTCCCAGCTCCAAAAGAAGATGGAAAACAGAGCAGAAGAGGCGAGAGGAGTGCAGGACAGGGTCAACATCATGTGAGTCCCGCACTGCAAAAACACATATCAGGTATGATGCGAGTGCAATAAATTGTTGGTGTGATGGAGCTCCTGGTTCACTTTTCAGGTCAAAAATAGTGATTTGGAAAAAAAAAACCCACCCAAATTGATCCCAAGTGTCTTCATGGCCATGTACAGCTGTTCATATTTGCTCCCCTCCCCCTTTGCTGATGCCTCTGTGACCATTTTCTCTCTCTGTATTTCATTCCCAGCTGTGATGATGTCACACTGTTCTGCAGTTCTTCAGATCTGTCAATCTTCTGGAGCCACGAAGGGCAAAGGAAACCCATTTGTTGGGGGGGGGGGTCAGTCCATGCTGGTCACATGGTGAGCCTAGCCAGTCAGAGAGCGTGCTGTGAACACTTTGCAGCCCTCTCAGAATGACTCCCACAAGCATTCACATGATGTCCAGTTCAGCCGTACTCACAGCACGCCACTGCTGGCTCTTCTGCCATCTTGGCCCAAAATTCAGCTCCAGCCCAACCATTCCTTCTCCATTCCACAGGAACCACCTGGGAGATCGTGAGTTATGGTTTGTTACGTTACGGCTGCAAGCCCCGAAGTTCGCCAGTATAATGACCACGGCAGCCAAAGAGGTCTTTCCAAGAGGTGGTTCTGCGCCTGCCCTGCCCTGCCTTATCCTGAGAGAGGAGGACCGTCTGTGGATAGGGTAAAGAACGGCCATCAGTGGAAATGCAGTTTCCCAGTCGTTGGGTTTGGGAAGTTGGAAGAGAAGGCACCTGCCTGCAGCAGGCATTGCTAGTGGAGAACCACAGCAGCGCCAGGCCCTCAGCTGACAACCAGGAGAGTCTTTCATAGCAAAAGCAAAACAGCAAAACGAAACCCAAATGTTAAAATTGTCCGTTTTTACTTCTGTCTGCTCCATCTTCCCAATGCAGAATGATGCTTTGTCACTGGCAGCTAAGCAGAACCACACGGAATCGCTGGACTTTTCAGTTCTGACACGCTTCAATAAAGGACATTCTCTGCACAGAGGGATTTCTCAAAAGAGCTCTTTTTGTGGCATCGCGCGGAAGCCAACGGGGCAATTACACGATCTGCCACCACGCGCTGAGTCCTGCTTGTCCCCAGACAATGGAATTGTGAACCTGAGCCCCAGTTCCAATGACCTCATACGAGAAGAAGCGAAGGGGGTGGAACAGCAGAGAGCTTGTTCTGATTAGCAGAGAAATAGAAAAGGACATTCTGAATGATAGAAAGGAAAAGAGGATGAGGCAGTCAAGATTAAAAAGAAAAGGAAGAGATGGGGGTCGCCCTTTTCCTCGCTCACAACCGGAATTTCATTTTGCTCATATTAAAATGCAACTTGTCTTGCAAGCAGGCATGGCAGCGATGAACCATTGTCAAGGGAAGGTAATAAACACCAGTCGCTCAGAGAGCTAAACGGAAGGTCTCAACGGGAAGATTTGCAGACACCTTCCATGGAGGAGGGACACCCCCCCTGCACCCATCCACCCTGTCTTCCTTGTTAAGAACAGAACCTCGTTCTTGTCTGTTCATTTGAATCACTTAAATCAAGAGTCCCTCCCCAAAGACTCAGGGTGACCAGTTCCAGGGCAGTTTCCAGCTGGGTGCAACCTCCAACATGAGTGGTGCTGCATTAGCGAAAACTTTCTAGCACCACTCCAATAGCTTCAACAATAGTACTGTTGCAAAGCACTAGAGTCGTCTCTGCAAGCTCAGTGCAACATTTTAAAAATATGTGCAATGCAGATTTCTCCTCTCCTGGCTTACGACCTGCCCTGGTCACCCGAGGGAGAGGTGGGTAAGAAATTTATTATTATTATTATTATTATTATTATTATTATTATTATTATTATTATTATTGGCCCCTAAGGGGCAGCTCAATTTCATACACACACACACACACACACACACACACACACACCCAGAGAGAGAGAGTCTTCTAATGCTTCCCTCAAACATCCAGCTCTGCAAAGTCTCCAAGGAAAGGGGGCGCCTGAGTGGGGTGTGACAAAAGGCTCATCATGCATCCATGTGTAGAGGACAATGGACACAAAGAAGCTTTTCTACCTCTCTCAGAAGATGAGGACTGGCGGTCCTCCCTTGCCATGGGTCCACATCCTTGCCATGGGGCCTGCCAGGGAATGATGACCCCTCTCCATATTATTGTTCACTGCATTTTTCATTGTAAGCCACGTTGACTATTTTCTAGAAAGATGTGCTCTAAATGTCATAATCACACAGCAGACAAACAGATCAGGAGTGTGTGTCCAAGCAGCCCAGCCAGGTCGCTTGTCCTGGGCTTGGAAGTACCCTAGATGGCCACGAGCAGCTGCCTGCCCCATTTCTGGGTTGTGCTGACCACTGCTGGTGCAGGTCAGTTGGCCTTGGCTGGTCATCCGCCTGGCTCCCCATTCGTGGTTTCAGTGTGGCCAAAGAGTTGGGGAGGGAGTCAGCAGGGCCAGCATCAAAGGCAACCATGGGTGGGCAGCAGCCCAGGGCTCACCCCCTTCAGGGGCCGGCTGACAAGAGGCCCGTGGAGGTGCTTCTTCCCTTTCCCATCGCCACCTGCTTCTTCACCTGCCTCTTGCTTTTGCCGAGACTACGGTAGTGGTGGTGGTGGTGGCAGAGAGAAGGAGGCGCAGCAAACGCCACTGCCCTGCTTGCTCATGGGCGCTCTCGCTCTCTTTCTCTGCCAGTCAAGCAAGCAAGCAAGTGGCAGCAATGATATGAAAGAGGAGGAGGAGGTGCAAGAGCAGCCAGAGGCAATGGGGACTCTCACTGAGAGGAGGAAACCTGGAGGGGGGGCTTGGCCATGAGCCCCCCAGAACCAGGAGCCAGCACTGCTCCTGAACTCCTGGGGCGGAACAGCTCCAGGTTTATTTGGGAAGGGTGTTTCCTAGGAAAGCACTCTCTGATGGGCATCCAAGACCCCTCATGCATGGGTGAGCCTTGGCAGGACACCCACCCACCCACAGAGAGAGAGAGAGTCTCAGCACAGGGGGGCCTGCTGGGGCTCTGGGCTGCCTGTGCTGATGCAGCTGTGTCACCTGGGCTTGCTTCCTTAGAGCTTTCAGGGATCCGTCACTGTTCCACTGAATCCTAGAATTGGCAGAAAGCCATCACTGGCCCCTGCTGAGTGACTGGTGGCATCCACCTCTGCCTAGGTGCTCTGTCCAGGAGGAGAAAGGCACCCTGGAGTGGAAGAAGCCCCCCCCAATAATGGGAGGTGTGGTGCATCCCATCGACCACATCCTACGCTGTTCTGGGAAACAGAGGAGGTGGTTCCCCTCCCCCCCACTCCCTGCAATGGCTTTCAAGTTCATAGTTTCTGATCCAAAACTTGTAAGCTTTTCACAGGGTTAACTGGGGAGAAGCAGCGTCAGCTTTTTGTTGCATTTTTGCAAAAGCAGCAGTCAGAGAATTAACACAAGAAAGGCAGGAATCCCCAGGGAGGAACAGATTCTCCGGGAAGGGGAGCAGTGATCCTGCCTTTGCAATGATGGGAGCAGGCAAAGCTGTAGGGATGTGCACAGTCCAAAAAATCAGATTGGGATCGGGATCGGAACCGGACCCGAGGCCTCGGATCGGATCAGATTGGAGGCCTCCCCGGTTTGGTTCGGACCCGATTCTGATCTGAAAATCGGACATCCAATTTTCAGATCGGACACCATTTCCCCCCCCCCCCATAGACTAACTCCCCCCTGCCTGTCCCTCCCCCATCCCTCCCCCCCTACTCGCGCTGCTTACCTGCCAGGGGCATCGGCTTCCGTTCGCTGGCGCCCACGGGTGCCAGCAGATGGAAGCGGCCGCCCCGGCATGTAAGCCCCCTCCCCTCCTTGCGCACCTTACCTTGCCGGGGACATCCGCTTCCCTCCGCTCCTGGACGCTACTGCGAACAAGCTTCATGGCTGCCCCTAAGTAGCGCGCCAGGTGATGACATCACCTGGCGTGCTACTTAGGGGTAGGCTGTGAAGCCTGATTCACAGTAGCATCCAGGAGCGGAGGGAAGTGGACATCCCCAGCAAGGTAAATGGGCCCCCTCCTTCACTCATGCACCTTACCGGGCAGGGCTGTCCGCTTCCATTGGCGGGCGCCCGCTGGTGCCTGCCAATGGAAGCGGACAGCCCCAACAGGGAAGCCCCCGCCCTCGTGCATCTTACCTGCTGGAGCCATCAGCCCCAGCAGGTAAAGAGTGCGAGTGAGGGGAGGGGGTGCCGATCCGCCAATCTGAATCGGGTCCTTTTTGGATTGGTTCAGATTGTATCGGCGGATCCAGGTGCTGGTGATCATAATCGGATTGTTTGATCCGATTTTGGTTGGATCAGGGCCGGATCGTGGATTGGGTCCAATCCGATGCACATCCCTAAAAGCTGGTGCTGCCTGGCCTCTGGCTGGAGGAAGCCTTCCCAGGCAAAGCCACATGGGTGGGAGGAAAGGGCCGGTGCCTGGGGTGGGGGTGGGAGTGGGGAAGGTGCCTCTCCCCTTCCAAGACAAAGCCGAGTAAGATTCTGGTGGGTTTCAGATGGAAAAGGAAGTGATTACACAGCGGCCCAGTGCAAAAACATCCCCGAGGAAGCAGGAGATCAAAAAAACTGCAGATGCTTTTCTCTGGAGACAATTATAGAGCAGTAATTAAAGGAAAATGAGACCAAGGAGAGGTAATTAAAGGGGTGTGGAGGTCACTTACAGCATGCCTTGCCTGACCACACTTTTCTTACCACCTGATCCTCTGGAGCTGCAGTTCGAGTCAATGGCAGTGTGCTTGGCTCCTGGGTGCCTCTAGGTGCTGCCATGTGCTGCATCCTGCCTGGCAGGGGAGTAGGAACATATAGGGCCCCCATCTCATAAAACAAGCCCCCTGCCCCTCTGGAATTGTCCTTGTCAGCCATGCATAGAATTCAAGTGCCCTGTAGTACATCCAGACCTCACCTGCCAGGGGCAGTTCAGGTACAGAGTGTCTTGCTGAAGGACAGGTCATTGGCCTGGAAGATCCATCAATTGCCCTGTAATTCCCTGAATAGGATACCAGTTAGGATACCAGGCAAAGGAAACAACTCTGTGGCACAGGGGAAGGCAAGGCACACACTGAGGGGACTGCTTGAGGGGACATGGGACCATTGAATAGTAGAGTTGGAAGGGCCTCTAAGGCCATCAAGTCCAACCCCCTGCTCAATGCAGGAATCCACCTGAAAACATTCCTGACAGGTGGTTGTCCAGCTGCCTCTTGAATGCCTCTAGGGAGGGAGAGCCCACGACCTCCCTAGGTCATGGGTCCCATTGTCGAACTGCTTTAACAGTCAGGAAGTGTTTCCTGATGTTCAGCCGGAGTCTGTCTTCCTGTAACTTGAGCCCATTATTCTGTGTCCTGCACTCTGGGATGATGGAGAAGAGATCCTGGCCCTCTTCTGTGTGACAACCTTTCAAGTATTTGAAGAGTGCTATCATGTCTCCCTTCAGTCTTCTCTTCTCCAGGATAAACATGCCCAGTTCTTTCAGTCTCTCCTCATAGGGCTTTGTTTCCAGACCCCTGAGTGGAGGAGTCTCACCACGCTTGTTGCATCAAAGTGATAGACCTCCTGCCTGATTCTTAGGTGGTGGCAAACCCCACTTGTAAGGCATGGGATGGTCCCATGTTAAGTTGACATGGTCAAAAGCATAGGGGAGAAGCAATCACTAACCCCCTTGGACAGGTGTCCTGGGGGAGGGGGTTGCATGTGGCAGCGATGCCTCTTTTCCAATAGTGGAGTCCCATACCCCCACCAGATTCCCCAGGTATGCCTTTGGATGTCTGATGCATGTCAGTGTGTGGCCACCAGTGTTGCTGCCCAGAACACTGGGGGTGTTCTGGGGTGGGGCAGAGATGGGTTGGATGTTGCTTTGGGTCAGCTGGTTCTAAAGCCCCTTCATTCACCACAGAAGACCCAGCATTGGGGCCCCTTCATGCCAGCCTGAAACCAATGGGAGGGAAATTAAAAATAAATAAACAATGACAGAACAGAGAGGCAACAGGATGAAGAAAAGGGAAGTCCACCTGCACACTTCCTTCTGCCCCCTTGCTGCCTTTGGAAGTGGAAGATACACACACACACACACACACACACACACTTGGGAGTGCAATGTTAATGGCAGAGCAGCCACCTTGCATGCAAAAAGCCTAACGATGCTTTACTGTCAGGGTCTCCAGTCAATGGATCTTCAGCAGCAGACGAGGGGAAGCCTTCAGAGGGTCACTCTCCAGGGAAATGCTGTGAGCTTAGAAGACCAGTGGTCTAGCTCAGTGGACGGCAACTTCATGTGATCCTCCTGACTATTTAGCAAACAAAAGACGGAGATTCTCAACTGTGTAGAAAAAGCACTTCTGTTTATTAAGGCCCAATAATACGTTTTGACAAATCCAAGACTTCCTCAGCAGCAGCGATGGAAACAAACAAACAAAACAAAAATGACCAGTTAAAACATAGCTGTAGACATTCGTCATTCAGCAGAGTAACTCAACAAACTATATTAGGGCGGACAACTACTCAACTTGTAGAATACTGTGAAGGACGCATTATATAAAACTGCATGGCTACATATGCATTTCTAACAAGAATAATAGGACAACCCTAAATTTGGCTCATAAATAAAGTAGCACTTTACTCCATGCTAAAAGAACACCTTGAACACTTTTTATTGCTGGAGGGGTTGTTTCCTGCACTCTATGTGCTAAAGTATCTGGTGAAACAGCAAAAAGGAAACTCAATATCTCTGAATGGAAAAACTAAAGCACATTCTAGCCTGCATTTATCAGATCACAAATCAGGCAGAGTTCACTATAATATTGTTTGGATATCTTCAGTTCATGAGATGGTCCTATAATTGGAATGCCCCAGTTTATTGTCTTCAAGAACGGCACAATGATGCCTCAAAAGTAAAAACAGAATAAAATGTCCATATGGTGAGTTAAGATTGGGAGCTTTCAAGCCTTAAATAGATTCTGCCGTCTGTAGGCTTTCTGTATTAAGTGGTAGACAGATGTTCACCTTCCTAGAAAACCAAATGGTTTCACCCTTCTATTATCCTGATTTCTTTCACAGTATCTATTGGCTTCCCTAGAGCTAAGCCACTCAGAAATTAAACAAGTTGGCCTGATTTATCATCTGTGTACCAAATGAGAAAGTATGAACGAATTCAGGAAGTCCATAGTTGGTGTTGGAGCATGTGCTTTGTATGCAGAGAGCCCCAGGGCCGGTCCTCATCATCAACACTTGAATAGCCCCTGTCAGCCAGAGGAGACAATGCTGGCTTGGATGGACCAAGGATCTGATTTGCCATAAGCCAATGGGCCTGTTCAGATGACACTTCAGGCTCTGTGGTGAGCGAAACTGTGGGTCTCTGGGGTTAGCACTAACCACAAGCCATGCTGTCACACAGCCATGGTTAGAGCCACTAACCCTGCTGCAGACTGTCTGACTGTGGTTAGCGAGTGAGCAGGGTTTAGCAAAACGCATCACACAAGACACCTTCCACCCTGCTGCTGCTGCTGAACTAAAAGCCTTAACCAGCAGGGTTTAAGGTGTCTCCTGAATAGGTCCACTGAAATAAATCGGGCTGGGTGGGTTACACACATGTGGCTCTCCAGACATTGTTGGGCCATCATTGCTCACCATTGGCTATGTTGGGTTGGGATAAGGGGAGTTGCAGCCAAGAACATCTGGAGGGCCACACGTCGTCATCATAATCCTTGTGCTAAATGGATTGTCCAAAGAGAATATGTCCACGATTTCACTTTCTTGCACGCAAGGGTTTAGCCATCTCCAGAGTCCATGAACACCCAATATCCTCACTTATTGCTAAATGGAGGAGGGGAGCA
Organism: Anniella stebbinsi; assembly: GCA_029215795.1. Lineage (NCBI taxonomy): Eukaryota > Metazoa > Chordata > Lepidosauria > Squamata > Anniellidae > Anniella > Anniella stebbinsi. The sequence continues at coordinate 373,066,001 of JARDYH010000001.1, forward strand.
CTTCTGTGATGCAACCACTGCGAAGGAGCTCATAAAACGAGAGCTTGGGTTTTAATCCTCTCTTCTGTTGAGAATGTTTTCTATGATCAGCGTAGCCTCTTCCTGTGGGCCTCTCATGTAAAGTGATCTGACATCCATTGTCAGCAAAATATCTCCCTTCTGTGCAGTATTGATTTGTTTCAATGCCCTAATAAAAATCTGAAAAGTCACATACGGATGCTTCATTCGGAGGTATAAAGGGCTTCGAAAACTAGTCAACATATGGAGAAAGGAACTCTCAAAATGCATTCATTACCCAAAATTATGGGGCCACTTGGAGGAGAGATGATCCCTTTATGGATCTACAGTAAAGCATAAAATAACGATATTTGTGGCTTAATGTTTTATAGAAATGGATGTTCTTCAGAAGAAATATCTCCCAAAGTTAACCCTCCCTCTAAAGGCACCTTCCCCAACCAAGCCCCCCAAAGGTCTGGGATGATGGGAGTTGTAGTCTAAACACTTGGAGGGCACCAGCTTGGGAAAGCCTGTTCCAAAGTGGCCCCTCTCAGCATGATGGGATCGTGCAAATAAGACAAATACACCATAAACCCACCACCACAACCATCCTTTGTCTTCATAATCTGCTCTATTCTATATTGCAGTCGCCCTGTGCTAATCTGATTCTCTAATTTTAGGATCCAAAAATAATTCTTTAGAAATTAGAATATTCTTCCCAGCTTAAATTAGATCATGGTCAATGGATTTCAGTTTGCCAAGGTCCTGTGACACCTTTGGTTTCATCCACAGTTGTGTAGGTTTGACCCATCCCTTGTCCAAGGACTGAATTTGGACCTGGCCTTAGCAGGACAGAAAATTGATGAAGGGCTGGAATACTGGAGAAGGACAAATGTCCATATCTTCAAAAAGGCAAGGGGGGGGGGGAGTGGATCCTGGATACTAGAGTCAGGACACAGTTGCTAGACAGATTTCTAGAACACATTTTTCAGCCTACAGGCACTGAGCAGCTAGAAAAGAATGCATTGATTACTATAGAATCATAGACTCATAGAATAGTAGAGTTGGAAGGGGCCTATAAGGCCATCAAGTCCTACCACCTGCTCAATGCAGGAATCCACCTTAAAGCATCCCTGACAGATGGTTGTCCAGCTGCCTCTTGAATGCCTCTAGTGTGGAAGAGCCCACCACCTCCCTAGGTCATTGGTTCCATTGTCGTACTGCTCTAACAGTCAGGAAGTTTTTTCTGATGTCCAGCCGGGAACTGGCTTCCTGTAACATGAGCCCATTATTCCGGGTCCTGCATCCTGGGTTGATCAAGAAGAGATCCTGGCCCTCCTCTGTGTGACAACCTTTCAAGTATTTGAAAAGTGCTCTCATGTCTCCCCTCAGCTTTCTCTTCTCCAGGTTAAACTTGTCTAGTTCTTTCAATCCCTCCTCATAGGGCTTTGTTTCCAGACCTCTAATCATCCTCGTTGCTCTCCTCTGAAAATGCTCCAGATCGTCTGCATCCTACTTGAAGTGTGGTGCCCAGAACTGGATGCAATACTCTAGGTCAACACGGGTTTAGAGCAATGGCTGGATCCGCGGTAGAATTCCTGCCTTGCATGCCAAAGGTCCAATGTTCAATGCTCATCTTCTCCAGGTAGGGCTCGAAAAACTCCTACCTGGAACCCTGGAGAGCCACTGCTGCCAGTCAGTGTCCACAATCCTGGGCTCCCCTACTCCCAAGTAAGTGTTTTAAATTTGGTTTTTACAAAATGGGGGGGAGGGGAGTGGAGGCGAGTCAGTTTTTTTATTATTACTTTTAACACTTTAAAGGGGGGGAGGTCTGCCACAAACTAAAAAAGTCGGGTTAAATGGGTTACTTTTTTAGTTCACGGCAAAGGGCCTTTGCCCCTAGATGTCTTCGCATTGGCAGCTGCGTCATGTAACACAACTGCCACCTGTGTGAAGACCTGTTGACGGAAACTGTCCATCAAGAGGTACCCTGAGTCGCTGCTCCAGTAGCTTTTTCATAAGCGTTGATTAAATCACTGTGCAAAACGGAACCCAGCTGCAATTGCGCCGTGTCATGGAGGTTCCCTTTTTGCTTGGTGTTTTAATCAATGTGCATTTGCTCTCATGCACATCAGTAACCTGTAAGGAAAAATCAGACTGGAAAACATGGCAATTTGTGGCTGTGCAGGCAGTCTGAACAAGATCCGGAAACATGAAACAGACAAATAGAGGTTTGTCAATGCATTGGAGCCACTTCACAATTGAGTAATGTGGAACCTCGGATTCCAGAGAGCAGATTGGTTGGGAACAAATAGTGATGTATAAGAAATTTGCCTCAGTTCATTTTTGACCAGACTTTTCCTTGTTCAGCCCTCCTGTACCTGAACGTGAAAGTCCTAAATGCAACCTGCAAAGTCCACCCAGCCCTGTACCTGGAAGAGGTTATCTGGGCTTGTGGGCTGAGGAGTCAGCAAACTTTGGCTAACATCCAGTTCTCTCTCCTTTTCATCTAATACAGGTGAGGCAGTTGAAGTTCTGAACCAGTGCTTGGGCAAGGTAATGGACTGGATGACAGGCAATGAACTGAGACTCTTTCCAGACAAGTTGGAGAAGATACTGCTTGTGGATGGCTTCATCTTTCCAGTTAAGTGCTATTATTCACCCTGTTCTGGAGGCGCTTGCAGCATCCCTTTAAAGGCTCACACCCATAGTTTAGGGTCCTACAAGATCCATCATTGTCATTAGAACCACAGGGAGCCTTGGTAGTTTGGAAAATCTTTGATCAGCTCAGGCTGGCAAGCCAACTATGACCCTATCTGAGCAAAGAGGACTTTAGTCACACTCTGGCAGCCTTCCACTTCAATGCATTATATATGGGACTGCCTTTGAAATGGTCCAGAAACTTCCGTTAGTCCAAAATAACAGGTAATAACTTAACTGGGAAAGGCTGTAGTAATCCTATTATGCCGGTATTTTGCCTTCTACACCAGCAGCTGCCAGCCTCTTTCAGGATCCAAATTAAAGAGTTGAGTTGAAAATGTGCATTGTTGGGCGGGGGGGGGGGTGCATTTTCACAAGTGCAAAGTTGTACAAATGTGAATTTGTACTAGGGGTATGCATGGGAGGAAAAATTGTATTGGAATCGGGACCTCAGATTTTGCCCTGGATCTGATCGGACAAAATCGGAGGTCCCTCGGATTGGATTGGATCATATTCCGATATGAAAATCGGACATCCGATTTTTGGATCAGACACCATTTTAGGTGTTTTCACCATAGGCTTGCATTGAGGGAAAGAAAGCTTTTTCCCAATGCAAGCCTATGCGGAAAACATGGGGGCGGGTGAGTAGGAACCTAACTCCTCCCTCCCTGCCCCCCTGCCGCTACTGAGAGGCAGACAGCAAAGCTTGTGTTTCAGTAATAAGAAAACAGCAGGCGGCAGCGGACAGAAGTGGACGGCCCTGGCAGGTAAGTGGGGACCTCCCTCCCCTTCCCCCTCCCCCTCCCCCCCACTCGCACTCCTTACCTGCTGGTATCCTGTGCTGCCGTCTGCTGTTTCCGTACTACTGATAAGCAGGCCTTGCGGCCTGTTTATCAGTAGTACAGAAGCTGCGGACGTCAGCGTGGGATGCCGGCAGGTAACGGGGGACCTCCACCTCCCTCCCTCCCTCCCCCCACTCATGCTCCTTACCTTCTGCATCCTCACTACCGTCGACTGCCGCCCACTGCTTCAGTACTACTGAGAAACAGGCCTTGCAGCCTGTTCCACAGTAGAGTGAGGGTGCACTGAGTGATGATGTCACCCAGCGTGCCGGCGCTCTATCGTGGAACAGGCCGCAAGGCCTGTTTCAAAGTTGTACGGAAGCAGTGGACAGCAGCGGACGGCAGCAAGGAGGCAGCAGGTAAGGAACATGAGTGGGGGGAGGGGGAGGAAGATGGATGTCCCCACTCACCCACCCCCATGTTTTCCAAATGGAGGTCCGATCCTCTGATTTTTTCCAATCCAGATTGGGTCCCATTGGATCAGATCAGATCGGACGGTCCAAATGATCTTGATCGTGATCGGATCATTTTATCTGATTTTGGCCGGATTGGGTCCGGATCAAGGATCATGGATCGGACCCGATCCGCTGCACATCCCTAATTTGCACACAGTTGGGGAAAGTAGAAAAATATTCTATTCTCTTTTTTTATGTTTTTTATTATTTAATTTTATTTCAGCTCTTAACTACAATTATACCATTCTTTTCCATTCTTTATACACCAAGTTCCCCCCTCACCAGGACCAATTCTTCTTCATTACATTTTCCAAAATTGTGATACTTCTTGCACAGGTTTGTGTCCTTTCCCTCTCAACAATACATGCTCTAAAAATAATTTCCATATATTTTCAAATTCATTTCTATTACATATTCCCTTTTCTACTTTAATATTACATGTTAGTTTGTCATTAATAGCAATATCCCATACCTCTTTATACCACTCAACCATTTGATAGTTATCCTTCATCTTCCATTTCCTTGCTATTATTAATCTTGCTGCAGTTAGTAACATAGTAATTAAATCCTTAGTATTCTGATTACATTTCATCCCCTCATATATTGATAATAATTAAATCTTTGGGGATGACTCCAAATCAATTCCCATTATCTCTTTTATCTCTTTATATACCATTTGCCAAAACTTTTGTACACATTTACATGACCACCACATATGAACATACGTGCCAGTTTGTTGACATCCTCTCCAACATAATACCGAATATTTTTATCTATTTGATTCAATCTAATATGTGTTAAATACCATCGCCATATTAATTTATAATAATTTTCTTTTATCCTTACTGATAAAGTTTTCAAATTCCTTGCTCCCCATAACTGCACCCAATTCTGATTACTTATTAAAATGTTCATGTCATTTTCCCACACCAGTTTGCAACCATCCCCTTGTTCTTCTTTTACCATCAATATTTTATATTAAAAAAATATTCTATTCTATCAATGAGCAGGCTACCAGTCCTGCTCGCTATATGCTATATCTGGCATCACACGCAGTAAGACTATGTACACCAGTTGCCGGGGAACATGGGTGGGAGGGTGCTGTTGCACTTGTGTACTGCTTGCAGATTCCTGGTTTGGCCCCTGTGTGAACAGAATGCTGGGCTAGATGGACATTAATAAAAGTTAATAAAAGATTTGGAAATAAATGTTTCATTGCCCATCAGAGTACATGAGGATTCACAATCATGTATAGATCTGGCAAAATCTAATATGTTGAAATCCAAGACAAAGCATGTTGCAATAAAGTATTGTAATGTAAAGGAACATATTAGTGGGGGAATGAGAAAGTTAGAATACTGTGAGTCAAGAATGAATATTGCAGATTTGTTTACAAAACCTCTAAGTATATCACATCACATGGAATTAGTGAAGAAACTTGGATGTAAGTTTGTATGAATACAAGAATGTATTGGTTAAGAGTGTTGTGTAATATTTTTTCTTTTTTCTATTGATTGAATTTTTTGAAGGGGTGTCAGGGATGAAAAAAATACAACCTGCAGAAGAGCCTGGAAAGAAAAAATGACATCATCTGCAGGTGTTGCAGATATGCAGAGGGAGCCAAACAAGAAAGATAAAGAGTGAAGATAGTCTTAGGGTGCCTCTTCACGAGAGGTTTAATGCTCTTTGAAGTCTCATTAAAAAATTTACCTCCACACCAGCGGAGCGCAAATGAGGCGTAGAGGCACATTTTTTATATCCGTTAATGCGCTTCGCCACCTCTCGCCGCCTCTCGTGCAGAGGGATTAGGTGTAAATGCACTTCTGAGATTATGCGCATAATCGGCTAACCAGGCGCAAAAGCGAATCCTTGTAGAGGTGACCTTAATTGCTTTATTGGCTGATGCAATGTGGGTGAAAGAGGCTGTAAAAATGTATGAATATGTAAAAACTGTTTGTCAGGTTGGGGTTGTGTAGGAGGAATGTTATACCGGAGGTGCTGTGTTTTTCTACTAAAAAATTGTTTGAAAGACTTCAACGTGTGTTTGAATTATTCCTTCTTTGTTGCTATCTGGAGAGAGAGCAAGTGGAGACTGGACATTAGATTTTTAACAGAAACTCTGCTGTTTAGAGAAGTTTTTCCCTTTCACTCCTTAACAGGGACAGGGGCGCGTGGGGGGCAGGACCCTCTTCATGCATTGGCAGTGAACACCTGGTATCAGTTCAGCATTAGCTAGAAGGTACTCTCTGCAGTTAATAGGATTTCTCTCACTCACTCATCTGAATCTCTTAATTAAAATAACATTGCAAAACCCAGAAACTTGGAGTTGGCTAAGTGTACAGCCTAGTAGCCACTGGCACAGCCCCCCATCCTCCTGCCTCACCATTCCCCCATGCTACCAACTCTTCTTAAAGACAGTTCAAGGGAGGCTGCTGGAAGGGCTATCAATGCCTCCGTCCACTCTGGGTTCCACATGTCCAAATTCTTGAGAGTTAAACCGGTGATAGCAGCTGTTGGTTAGAACAGAAATATTTCTCAGCCTGCTCTATCTTAGATTCATAGAATCATAGAATAGTAGAGTCAGCAGAGGTCTACAAGGACATGGAGTCCAACCCTCTGCTCAATGCAGGATTCCACCTTAAAGCATCCCTGACAGATGGTTGTCCAGCTGCTGCCTCTTGAATGCTTCTAATGTGGGAGAGCCCATGACCTTCCTAGGTCATGGGTTCCATTGTCGTACTGCTCTAACAGTCAGGAAGCTTTTCCTGATGTCCAGCCAGAATCTGGCTTCCTGTAACTTGAGCCCATTATTCCACGTCCTGCACTCTGGGATGATTGAGAAGAGATCCTGGCCCTCCTCTGTGTGACAACCTTTCAAGAACTTGAAGAGTGCTATCCTGTCTCCCCTCAATCTTCTCTTCTCCAGGCTAAACATGCCCAGTTCTTTCAGTCTCTTCTCATAGGGCTTTGTTTCCAGACCCCTGATCATCCTAGTCACCCTCCTCTGAACACGCTCCAGCTTATCTGCATCCTTCTTGAAGGATGCAAGAAGGGAGTGCATATGCCTTCTGTTACGATATGATAACTTACACCATTTAAAAAGAGACCTTAGTAGTGCATTGAATGTGTTTGTGTTGAGAAAAGAAACTGAACTGTACTAAATCTTTGCTTTCCTAGGGATGATCATGTACCAGAAGATAACTTCAATTTGCAGTTTGCCACATGTTTTTATTACAGTGCTCATGGGGAGAAAAACTTCCCAGGACAATATACATGGGCATTATGTCTGGTATTCTACAGAGGTATTTAGACAACAATAGATTTCTCATTTTATCTGTTCCTGAGGACCCTCAGCTGCTAATCTGTTTTAAAAGAAAAGAATCTATCTTGAAAAGAAAGAAACTGGATGCCTTGAGGAAGGTGGAATCTGGGGAGAATGGGCCCGCTCAAATGGAGGCAGTTTTCATTGAAGCATAGACTTTGGCAATGTGTATATTACATTTTCCACAAATGTCCAGGACAATTTAAAAACAACAGCTCAGTAGCCATAATAAATAAAAAAATGTAATGTGCTATAGTATTATTAATATTGATACAATTAACCATTTATGAAATCATATCCACTATTTACATGAACATAAAACATACCAATAATAAGCCCGTTAACAATATCTATACCAATTGGTGTTTAAACCCCTCAGCTTCGACCAGTCAGCCTGCCTCGACTCTTTGGGACTCTTTGCACATGAAGCACCCTGCCCCTTTGCATGTGAGAACAGCAGTTTGCCAAAACAGAAAAAATGGCCACCAGTAGTGCACCCAATTTATACATTTAAGGTTTTAAAGATGTGTGTGTTTGTTTGTGTGTGTGTACAGATTTAAACATGTGAAATGTTTTGGTATAAAACTAGGCTGACCATATGAAAAGGAGGACAGGGCTCATGTCACTTTAACAGTTGTAGAGAAAAGGGAATTTCAGCCAGTGTCATTTGTATGCAATTAGTTCCTGGTGAAATTCCCTCTTCATCACAACAGTTAAAGTTGCAGGCACTATACTAGAGTGACCATATACAAAAGAAGGCAGGGCCCCTGCATCTTTAACAGTTGTGATGAAGAGGGAATTTCACCAGGAACTAATTGCATACAAATGACACTGGCTGAAATTCCCTTTTCTCTACAACTGCTAAAGTTACAGGAGCCCTGTCCTCCTTTTCATATGGTGAGCCTAATAAAACACCAGCTTCAGTCACAAATAGGAGAACGCTACAATGCCACTTATAAGCTGAGCCAGAACCAATCAGGAACGGTGACGGATCATGGATTAACTATCAGCACCAGATTCAACATGCATGTGGAAATGACATAGCCATTTGGACCATAGGCACAACTGTTACAGCTGAACTTTCTTGGAGACACTCCAGACAGGGACATTCAACCCCACTCATCCATCCATCCACCCACCCACCCACCACTGCCGTTCTATCTTACCAAGGAGGTGATCACTCAGCAGGAGACCACAGGAAAGTCTTGGGATGAAAGTGGTAGAACCCAAAGCCCAACACATCAGTCAGTCTCGTGCTACCCTCCATGAGTACTCTTAGAGGGTTCTGCCCTACAGATCTGGCTGGCAAGGCAGCTCTAAAAGAGGCCTAGCAACTTCCACCAGATTGGCATTACAAAGCAGCTGTGTGCTCACAACTTGATCCTCCGAGGGCAGATTTGCAGTACTTCTGCCTAGAAATTTTGTTCTGTAAATGAGGCCATGGAAAATGCACAAGCTAGCAAAGTTGGGCAGATGGACCAGGAGTACATCTATGGATCCAGCAGAATCCAAGCACAGAGAAGGCTCCAGAGGGTGTGTACCGGATGGGAACCACAGCCATAGCGTATCACTGAATGATTGAATGATTGGATAAAAATGAATATTGCTGAAATTGCCTGAATCTCCAACTGAATCAAATCTACAAAGAAGCTGATGAAAAATGAATGAAGGTGGTCCATTGAAATTTATTGAGATCTTGAGACACGCATAATGCTCTGAAAGATAGGGCAAAACCAGCTGCGTCTCAGGGGAATTCCGATCAAGCCATCGTTTTGAGGCCTAGAAAAGAATGTGCTGACGACAGAAACCTTGAGCCACAGCCTAAAGTGGTTCATTACATGCTCTGGGAGATCCAATGAAAACCTCTCTCCTTCAGAGATGAATTTAGAAGAGGATTGGGGTGAGGTCACAGGAACCGTGCAAGGCGTTGCATGGTAATATAGCAGAATGTGAGTTTACATGTGTACCTGGGCAAGAGCACCTTCGCAAGGGATACATGGGGACACTTATAATTTAGGAGGGAGGGCACAGGACGTGTAATACCTGCGACACTTGGGGTTTGGTCTTTCCCCTCCCTCACTATTGACCATCCAATGCTGAGGGTAGATCAAGGTGCTTCAAGGGAGCAAAAGGAGCGACAGAAAAGCACTCAAGGGTTCGTGGCAGAGCTGGAGGCAAGCAAGAAACCGCCGTGGGCAGGAGGCAGAGCAGAAAGAAGGTTTCGATCTGGAGCATTTAGGGGCCATGATTCTGCCTGGCATGGGACCCTCAAACCTGTGGACAGAAGCCCACTTCCGGCAGAGGTGGCTGAGCGGTGCCAGAGGCAAAGATGGTGCCCACTAAAGGAGCAGTGAGAGGCCCCTTCGCCCCCATCGCATCATCTGGCTGTTTATTCCCCCTTTTCCTCAGCATCTCCCCAGCAAATCACTATTAATGTCTTGTTGTGCCATTCTAAAGTAAACATAATAAAGCAAATAACAACTCTAATTGCACCAGGAAATGAAGAGAGAGATGATTAGAACCAATCAGATTGTCAACTCAAAAGCCCCAGGGAAACTCATAAATAATCCTTAACCTTTATGCTGAACAGCAAATTGCTGAAGCAAACGGGCTAACCTCCAGCACAAGAGTAGAAGTTTCTTTGTGGTTTTCTAACTGCAGCCCCAGAGGAAGAGCTGGGGCTGCTCCACACGTCTTCTCTTTCTCCCCACCTGCCTCTCACTCTCGAAGACGTTGGCCGTCTCCTGACCCCGTTGTCTGCTTCCATTGGCGGGCGCCTACTGGCGCCCGCCAATGGAAGCGGCAGCGGGCACCAGTGGGTGCCCGCCGATCCATCCGATCTGGATCGGGACCTTTCCGGATCGGATCGGATTGGATCGGCCGATCCAGCGGTGAAATTAGAAATCGGATAAATCGTATAATTTTATCCGATTTCCCCCTGGATCAGATTCGGATCGTGGATCGGACCTGATCCAGTGCACATCCCTACTTCTTATGTTCTTAAGCAGCCTGGGAGACTGTACAGCAATGGTGAAATGTGCAATAGAAATGAAAATACAGACAGTCACCTCAACCACCTCACACTGGTTAGTGAAGGTCAAAAACAACATCAACACATATTCAAAAATTCCCTGAGAATGAGGCAGAAAAATGGGAGCCCCTTTCATGGGGAAAGAGAACTTTCAGGAAATTCCTGAGATTTTTCTTTTCTTACCTCCTAGAAATCAAAGGACACTTTTCAGAATTTTCGCCACATTTTCTTCACCAATATTTTTTTTTTCCAGTGGTGGCTGCATTCCCTCCCCTCCCCTCAGTGCCCTGGAGTGATTCCAGGTATATGGGGCATTGCAGAGGCTGCAAAATGGGGGCCATGCTGCACAGCTGATGTAGTGCAATAAAATAAAATAAAACCCTAACCCAAAATCCCTTAGGAAAAAGAAAGGAAGGAAAGAAGGTGTTCTGCCACCCTTGCCAATCGTGATGCAGACCTGTGAGAAATTGTTGGAGAATTTCTCCTCCCCCTGGAGAAGTTTGGTGAATTTGTCCCTCCAATTTCTCTATCCACAAATAGGGTGGAGGACTTTGAGAGGCCCCATGGGCACAGCTCTATGTGAAATCCTCTCTTCCTGCAGAGTCCCAGCCCAGGGCGCTCCCTGACTTGCTCGCTGTCTATGTTCAGGGAGTGTTTGAGGCAATGCTTGCTCTATGGGAAGTTCCATGAGGTCTCTTGCATATGAGATTTTCAATGGATTGAGCATAATCTTTAGGCGGCAAGGAAGGAGGAGGGAGAAGGGCTTCGAAGTCAGAGAATCAGCATGTGTTTCCCATCCATCTTCCAAAGAGCTAATAGGAACATGGATGGGGCTATCCCACCTTAGCTGCACAATAACCCTGTGAGGTGGGTTTGGTCTAGAAGGACAAGCCTTGAGGCACTCAGTCAGCTTCATGGTTGAGGATTCGGACCCGGGTCTCCAGAGTCCCAAACTCTATCCATTTGGTCTGTTCAGATAACATGCTAAGCTACGGTTAGGCTGCTAACCCTTTTGCAGCAAATGCTTAGTGAGCATGTTTAAACCGTGTTTATGTAGGCACCATGGTTAGAAATGCTTCACATGACACGCTAAGCCATAATGGTTAGCTCAAAATGCTTAACCACCATGGCTTAGCGTGTCGTCTGAACAGGGCCATTACATCCCACTTACACAACTGCAACCACTCAGTCACGAACGCATGACATCAAATTTTATGATTAAAAGCACATGTGCGTGCTCCCCCCTCCCCCCAAATATCTTCTATTTTGAAATATGAGTTTGTTTGTTTGTTGAAATTTCCCAAAAATTGATTTTAGCATTAATTGTAAACACAGCTATATTAATTATAAGTGGCGTCTTTACAACGGCAGTGGAAGATGACCATCAAAGCTTGTTTTCAAACTGGCTTGTAAACTCTAAAAAGTTATCTTTGTCTCACGGAATCATTAACCTCTGCCCTTGAGGTACTTGAGTGCAGAGGGGGATCACGAGCCCCGTCCTCCTCTCCCATCTGCGTTTCACTTGGAAGTGTCATCGTTCTCCGTGGAGGGAAGTGGGGGGTGAAGAGGTCAAGGGGTTGCGCTGCAGGAAACATTTTGTGCTCCACCTCAAGCAGAGCCGGAGTGGCAAAGAGCACCATGGAATGTCGATGCTTTCAGCCGCGGCGGCGGCTGTTCAATCTGTCGCCCGTGACAAGAATACACAATTTCTTTGCCAGGACTCGACACCTCTCTCTCTCTCTCTCTCTCTCCCTGGCATATCAAGAATCTTGGTTTGCCTTTGTCCTTTTGATATTGCTCCAGACTTTTTCATGTTTTGAACAGAATTTCATTTGGCATATCTGATTATAGATGTTCATATTTGAAAAAGAAAAGAAAAGAATGAAGCCATCCTTGGTCATTCATATATTCCAGTGTTTCACCACACACCCAGGCAACACACCCTTCACACACTTGCATCTGATTCTGCCAACAACAGGCACTTCCCCTTGGACTTTGTAAGGTGTTTCATCGACTGAACGCCCCCCCCCCGACTAGTTCCCAATCCCTTCACCAGTTCAAATGTTTGTGAACACTCTATGGCATCATGCAGATGCAGTTTATGGCTGGGTCGGGAGCGGAGGATCCCCATACCTTCCAACATTTCGGCAATGGAAATCGAGGCATGCTTCTAACCACTCTTCTCTTCCCCCCCCCCCCAACTATCACAGGTTGTTGAAAGCTCAGTTCAACCCTCTGTCCACTGTGGCCATTTACTCTGAGTTGTCTGTCCTCCACGGATTTTTAAAAAAAGAAATTAAAACAAGGTGTTCGTTCACCCTCTCAGTTAAGGGCAAAGTAGAAAAGTGTAATTGCCCTACAATTTGTTGTCAACGTTTCAGAATGACCTTCAGTAGCCAGTGAAATGGCAGATTCCTCCTCTCTCTTCTTGCTGCCTGTGAATCTACAAATGCGTCTACCTAGGAGACAAAATGCAGCCGCTGCACGGTGGATCAGCCTCCCGCCTGGCCCAAGATCCTGGGGAGGAAGCAGAGCACTGCAACATTTGTCCAAAGGCAAACATATTGGGATGGAAAAGTGATTTACCAGTGACAGGAACCAGAAAACAGGGACTGTCCTTGGTAAAAAAAAAGAGAGAGTTGGGCCATATGAATAGGGTGACCAGATAAAATCCAGGCCAGGGCTCATGTATCTTTAACAGTTGTAGAGAAAAGGGTTAGAGTTGTAGAGCTTCGGCTATGGGCTGGTATAAAAATGCAATAAATAAATAAATAATAAATTTCAGCCAGTGTCATTCATATGCAATTAGTTCCTGGTGAAATTCCCTCTTCATCACAACAGTTAAAGGTGAAAGGGCCCTGCCTTCTTTTGTATATGGTCACTCTAGTATAGTGCCTGCAACTTTAACTGTTGTGATGAAGAGGGAATTTCACCAGGAACTAATTGCATACAAATGACACTGGCTGAAATTCCCTTTTCTCTACAACTGTTAAAGTGACATGAGCCCTGACCTGGATTTTATCTGTCACCCTACATATGAATCATGGTTGTTACAGGCCTTTAAAAAAACGGAGTCTTTTCCAAAGAGGTTGTCAAAGTTTCAAAGCAAGCAAGCTGGAGAGCGAAGGAATCTGAATGTCTTTACAGGCGCTAACGTCTTAGTCCCTGACGGTGTCATTTATCATGGTGGGAGCCTGTGGAACATACACACCTAGTTCTCTCCTCCTGGAGAAATCCAGTGAATTAGCCCTCCCAATTTCTCTACTCCCACAAACAGGGCAGAGAAGGCCAAGGGGCCGTTTGTGCAGAGCCTTAGCAGGTAGAAAGGCCAGGGAAGCCACAGTGCTTGTAGCATTACAAATGCTTAGGACCAGCATGCCGGAAATCGCTGATGTCTTCACAGACAGCAGCGCTGAAGATGGACTTGTTTGCCCACGGGAAGGGAGTCCCTGCGGAAGGATGAACAGCAAGGAAAACAGTTGCAATTCTCAGTAGTTTAACAGATTTGTAATAATAATAATAATTTATTTCTTACCCGCCTCTCCATTTGGATCAAGGCGGGGAACAACAATATAATAAAATACATAAAACTGATTAAAACATGACACACATTATTAAAACTGCATTAAAACATCCTAAAACATCCTAAAAACATCCTAAACATCCTTGTAGTCTTTACTGCATCAATTCTAAGGAGCCACACCCCAAATAAAATGCAATATACAGAACTAATTTATTGCCCACATTGGTAACTAGCCAATTCCCAGCTGTTTAGACATCCGTGTCATTTGCAAAGGATTCTACTCAGTGTACAATTTTCTCTCTGCAATGAAAACCAGTTTGTGAACCTATTACAGAGTCATAGGTTGGCAGACCTGGAAAATAAGTTGGGGAGGGAGGGAGGGGGAGCCATTATGGCCGGGCGCCTAGAGAGCTGCCTTCAGTGTGGAGGGCCCTGCAGGGATCAACTGGGCCTTTTTGCCTTGAGAGCTGGATGCTCTCTTTCTTTCTCTCCCATCCTCCATTTCAGTAAAATGGGAGTGGCGCCTGGCTCCTCACAGAGCTGCAGTCATTGAAGAGGCGGAACATATGATATAGATATGGCAAAGGCATAATTCCATGGAGGGAAAGTGTGTTCTGCAGGGGACCCTGGCAGCAGACCCCGGAGGGGCTGGGCCTGCTCTCGATCGCAGCCATGGTTCTGGATTGCAGGCACTGGGGAGGGGGCAGCGGCAGGGAGATGGCGTTCAATTCCCCCTTCACACCCTCCGCTTAGAAACGAGGAGAGAAGCAAAGAGGTCTCAGTTGGAGTGACAACCAGACACCCGCTTGTCCCCAGTGTATTATGTTTGACCTGGTGGCAGTCAGGGAGTCAATCAGTTTTGTCAAAATTTATAGCTGCCAAAAACCCACATTGGAAGTTGAGCGGCTGTCACTTGCGGCTCACTTCTCCCTTCAGTTGATTGGCCAAGTGCCTGAGCCCCACCCCCACCCCTCGGAGGTCTTGCATCCGGCCTCACATGTTGTTGTTGTTGTTACAGGGGAAACAAAACCGCTCATTGCTGTTAGTGTCAGCGCTGTGCTCCTGCCCTCGCCCTTGATTTGCTGGCACCAGACCCACCTAATCGCAAGCGGTGGTGATCGTGGTACAGTCACTGCTGCCGTCTGGCTACACAGCCACACGCAAGGCGATGGCCCGTCATCCTAGGAGTAGGGGAGAAAGCGGTTCAGTTTATGTTTCAATGGTAATCTGGCTAAGTTTCACTTCCTGGCTCAACATGTGAACTGAAACGCAATTCCCTGTCAGTGTTCACACATCTCCAGAGTCTGAGATGCAGCTGCAAACGTTAATCGGAACAGCATACAAAAATTCATGATTGGGAGAAATGTGTGCAAATGTTTGTGCAAACTTTAAAAACTTGGGTTTGGGAAGAAATGGGAAACCAAGAGAAACCCAAATGGACCCTTTTGTCCACCTGCCAATGATTCTATGGGTCGTGGCTTTTAGGTGTATGTGAGAGACGGGATCCTGACACAGCAGTTGGTGCTCACACAATGACTTCTGTGCTGATCACAGAATCCTAGGTACGGGGGGAGGATGGGGTTGGTGTGGGGCTTGCACATCTTTTAGTCCAAAGCAGGCAATCCAGAACACCCCCAGCAGGAATCTCAGCCCCCCATCACCACCACTCAATGGATTATTCTAGCCACCTTGCCAAGTTGCATCCATGACCCGTTTGGCAAGAGCCGATGGTCCAGTGCAGGCATGCGTCCGTGGGCCCCCTGCACTCTCTCCCAGCAGAGTCCTAAAGGATCCTCAGTGCCGGCCTAGCAATTTGCTCTTCGCCTGCCAAGTGGCACAATAACATTTCAGATTTATAAATGTTGAGTGAGGTAGATACCATGCAACTGTTTTCAGGGCAAAGATGATTTATGGTTATAAATCACAGGTAGAAGACACATAATCATTTTTACGAAATGAACAGAGAATAAATCAGAGGCCGAATGCAACTTGGAGACATACTAGAAAAACGATAGTTCACATAATGGGGAAAAATGGGAACCCGGTGAGGCGAATGGGAGACTCTGTCGGACAAGTGATCTATTACCTTCTGCTGCTGTTTTCTGACAGCAGCAATGATGAGAACTGGCACGCCTGTGTCGGCGATGAGGCGCCTCTTCCGCACTTTTGCCCTATGAATCTGGCGCATGGATTCCGGGTGCCAGATGCCTTAGGGAGGGCTTCCGGTCCACAGCTTAAGCTGTTGCTTGCACAAACCGCAGGAAGGGCCATTCGACGACTGCGTTTGGAAGGACGGTCTGGCCATGTGGTACCACTGCATCCTGGAGTGAGCCCCATCAGAACGGGGAAACCTGACCGACGCAGCCACTGAAACTGAGCACCTCTCAGAGGTGACTCTCCTCACTCCTGCATTGATGCCTGGTGCTTTTTTCTCCCTTGCCGTCCTACATGCTGCTTCTCCCTCAGAGCCAATGTCACCTGACACCCAAAGACATCCAAAGTCACTTGAAATGGACTTCAAGATAAAATCTGGGATTCCTCCAGGGCAGAATCACACCCTGTTATTTTATTAGTTTTTCCTCTGTCTGCTTGTCTGTCTGTCTATACACATCTATATATGTTACGGAGTCTATTGGGAAGGCTTCTCCACAGAGAGACTAAGAGCACCATCACAACTAATTTTTTCCCCTGGTTTGCCTCCGCATTTTTTTTACCTCTGATGCATAAGCGCATCAAGTTTATGGTCCCTTTCACCTGAATATGCTTCTCTTTCGCTTGTTTGCTCTTCCACTCCACTCCACTCCACCCAACCCCTTCTCTTTCTCCCTTCAGTTCATTGGTTGCTCCTCCTCCCCTTTAACAAGACATATACAAGCAGGTCCTGTCAGATGAGCACTTCAACCAGCCTGCCTTTCTGCTGGGCAAAAATGGAACAACCCTTTAGTTTGGCTCTTTGGGGGCATCGAGGGAGTACAATCCTGTCTCTGCAGAGATTCAGACGTTGTATGATTTTTAAAAAGGCTTTTGAGCCTGGGATGCAAGGTTTGGATTTTATATTGAGGCTTGGAGCCAATTGCTGGGAGAGATCACTTTTTTCTGCCAGGACCTGATGCCATCCATTCAAGCCAACCAGCGCAAACTGGTAAATCTGGGTTGAAAACAAACTGAAATGAATTTCTCTAACCCTGACATTTTCTGGTGTGAAGCTTGCCACTCTTTGAGCTTGCAAATCTGGAAGGAGGAAAAGCTGTTGCTGAGAGTAACATTTCCATAGCAATGGGGGCCTTTTCCAACCAAATGCAGAGCATACAAACTGCTTCGAGCTCTACAGCTCCCTGTTCCACTAACAGGAACTGCCTGCCTAGAGCATGCTTTGCATAGTATTGTATTGTATCAACACATTTGCATGCTCAGTAATCAAATTAACAAGCGCTGTAGGCAAGATAGGAGCGTGCCCCTCTGAGCCTCTGCACCAAGCACTTAAGATATGCCCACACTGGCTTCAGAGCTACTAATACCTGCAGGTCAATTGAACGGCCAGAGACTGAATGTCCAGATCTAAAACACCAATCGATAATGACGTGGTAAACTCAACATGGCATTAGTCACAATTTCAAATACCGATAGCCCAAATTCCTTTCCGAAAAGCCTTGCCTCTCTTTCGCAGCCAATAAAGTCAAGAAATCAGTGTTCTGCAGAATTCAATCAGCACCAATTCAGAGCTTACTGAGGTTGCATAGAAAATTTTAACTCTCTTTAGAGTCTCTTTAACAAGCTAGATAAACAAGACTATTGTTTGAAGCTGGACTTAAATGTCAGTGGTATTGTAATGGCCACAGGAGGAAAAGCTTGGATCACATCTTTCTCTTGGAGAAGAGCTTCCACTACCCAGAGTGAAGCAATTCAGGCTCCTTAAGTGGCCATTCATGGCAGGAACAATCTGTTTTCAGAGGTCCTGGTGGAATGGATGCTTTACTAGAAATTATGGGAGATGCTTTTTCGATTGGGCTGAGTTTGCTTTGTTAAAAGTGCCTTTGCACTGGGGATGCCATGGCCCATCTCCAACTGGTGGGAACTCTAGATATCACTGTGTCATTTTCTTCTTGCCTTTATTGGCTTTTTGCC
This sequence comes from Anniella stebbinsi, assembly GCA_029215795.1. Lineage (NCBI taxonomy): Eukaryota > Metazoa > Chordata > Lepidosauria > Squamata > Anniellidae > Anniella > Anniella stebbinsi. The sequence goes on from JARDYH010000001.1 coordinate 373,083,996, forward strand.
TTAGTATAGCACAGGTCAAGGTTCTGCCCACTTTCAATGTAAGGCTTCTGAGCTTGGATGAAGAGGCCCTTGATTTCACTCCTCTCTGTGTCCCCTTCTGCAAGAACAGCCTCTACAGGAATTCCTGGGTTCCAAAGATGTCCTACGTACAGTTAGAATAGAATTCCTTATGCCATTAGTACACCTCACGTGTCACCCACATCTTCTGGGAAAGGGGCGGGATCAGGGGGGTTGGACTCAATGGCCTTAGAGGCCCCTTCCAACTCTGCTATTCTATGGTTCTATGATCTTAGGGCTTTTTGCTTTTAAGGTACCATTTTGTGGGCGGTGCAGTTAGGCACTACAATGGACGATGGTGTCAATGCGTTAGCAAAAAGCAAGGATGTACAAAAGTTGTCTCTCTTTTATTCTGCTCCTCCCCACTCTTCTCACTTTCACCCACGATGTGAGATATTTATGGAATCTCTCACATGTGTGAGAAGCCCCAGTGATGAAGCATCAGCAAACAAGCAAACTGAACAACGGTGTGAGAGAAAGATGAACAAAATTGTATAAATACCTGTTACATTATCTCAGGTAAGCATTTCTAAGTCACAAATAGCAGCTGGAGCCAAAACAAGGTCACAGCCAAGGGAACTAAATCACAGAGGGATCAACCCTCACAAACACACAGCAGAGAGCTTGGGGACCAGCAAGGATTTACGGGTCTCGCAGCTTTGCACGAACAAAGATCCCTGAGGGGCTGAAAAGAACTTCAGCCACATATTGTAACTAATCCCAAGCTTAGAAAGGGCAAATTGACAAGAGACACTGCACAGGACTAACTAGTGGAAGAGTCTGCTTATAAACAGAAAAAAAGTGCAGGCTAGCTTCAGTTTGGGTTCAGGCCGTTATCACACAGGCGGTTTTAAGCACACCCACCTCAACTTTGCTCCACTTCTTCAGCGCTGGACTCGCATGACCTCGTCCCCCTCCTGCTGCTCTCTTGCCCTGAGGTCGCAGCTTTTAGTTCTGTTTTGATTTATCCCTGAACTGGCAAAGTCCGAAACAGGCAAAGTTCAACAGGCCAAGCTGAGGTATCGCAGCAATACCGACCATGTGTGATTCAAAATGCTAGAATCCAATACGAAATGGAGGGGGAAGCCGCAGAAGCAACCCGGGGGGGGGGGAATAGTAGGTGTGATAAAGCCCTTAATGTCAGCTCAGGTTTTAAGAGAAGTTCATTAAATAAAGCAAGTCTAAGAGTTCAGCTTATCATTTAGGGAGAGAGAGAGAGAGAGAGAGAGAGAGAGAAGACTTAGCCCTTGCAAGCTGCCTCCTTCCCCAATCACCAACAGCTTGTCTTCTGTCTGCTCCAATAACCCATTGACTAGAGGATCTCCTCTAAATAGAGGACCTCCGATTCACTATTCTCTATAGTCCTCATTCCTAAATAGGAATTACCATTTCCTAGAGGTGGGAAATGGATCTATATTCCCAGCAACTGGAAGCTAGTGCTGATCAGGAGTTCACAAAGAGCCTCTCTTGCTTTTCAGATGAAGCCATCCAATCATACTGGCTGCAGCACCAGTTCACCCTAGCATCAGCTCTCCGAGCACAAAGAGCCCCAGTGACAAAGCATCTCAGCCCCAGTGAAGAAGTGTCAGCAAACAAGGAAGTGAAGCAACTGTGCAAGTTCGGCAAAAGGGTGAGGGAACCAGGGCGACTGACCTTCCCCTTCCCTTCTCCTAGTAAGTAACTGCAAGTGAATAACTCTAAAAGAAATCCCCACCTTGTCCTAGTAAACACTAAGTCTTCCAAGTAACCCCCCTCCTCAAAGAAACCCCAGTTTCTGAAGGCAGGAAGCCAGCGGGGGAGCGGGGGCTCTCCTATGCATTGCACCGAGTGCCACACACGTGCTACTATCTGCCTGCAGGACAGAAGTCACCGGGGGGGGGGAGGGGTGCTCAGTGTAATGAGCTCCTGGTTCTCAGGGAACAAGTTTGTTCCCTTGAGGCCAAAGTGGCTGACCTGGAGAAGCTAAGGCTGCCTCTACAAGAGGCATTTAAAGCTCTTTCAAGGCGCATTAAAAATTTTACCTCTACAAGAACGGAGCGCAAATCGGGCGTAGAGGCGCGTTTTCTCTCCGATTATGCGCATTATCGAATGCGCATTAAATAGCGAGTTTTATTTTGCTCCGGCCATTAAAGTGCATTTTGACTGTGTGAATAAGCGATTCTCCGCATTAACTACTTGTAAAGCGCATTTGAAACAACCGGAAGATGCGCATAATCGGAGGAACAGGCGTCAAACGGAATCCATCTAGAGGGGGTCTAAGGGAGGCAGAGAGGTTGGTGGACGAGACCTTCAGGGACCTGTCAGCTGCACCCCACAGCCAGGATGACAGCAACTGCCATGAAGAATGCAGTTCCTGGGGAAGGAGGACATCATTCTGAAGAAGATGGAACCGATCCCTTTGAAGATGAGCAAATGTCCTCTCTCCTGTGGAAGATGTGCCTCTGGGAAGATGGGGCTTGTGGTAATGCGAGTTTGACCATTAGACACATAGACAGCTTCTTGGCTCTCAACCTCCAAAGGTGCCCGGAGACGTCCTCCTCAGACAGGAGATGAGGGGAAATGGACCAGGGGAACCGGAACCAATTCCTCAGTTTCCACTCAGGGGCTTGTCGTCGGCATCACAACTGCTGTTTCTTCGGCTTTTGTACATGAGGCTCTGGGCAAGATGCTGTAAACCCATCTGCAGTTTTTCTTCCGAGCAGCCTATGTGGAGGGTTTGCAGCACAGCCACATGCAGGTATCACTCCCTGCCCCTGCCCCAATTCTATCCCAATTAAATGAGGTAGAATAATTGGACTTCAGTCTTTAGGTTGAGAGATAAACTGGGAAGGGGACAGAAGAGAAAATTAAATAGGTTCAACTAAATTATTATTGTATGTTGTCATGTTCCTTAAACACAGAGAAGAAATATCTCAGATAGGGATAGAGATGAGAGAGAGAGAGAGAGAGAGAGAGAGAGAGAGAGAGATGGATTTTGCAGGACAACTAGAAGAGAAAAAAGACCAGCCTAAAGAAAGCCATTCCTCCAGTTTGCAGCGCTTGTGCCCCAGTCAAATCCCCTTTGAGATTCCATTTGTTGTACAGGGTTGTGTGTCTAACTGGTCACACCGTCAGGATGGAAAACGATGCCAGAACTGGTCTCTTCACAAGGGCTTTGCAGGGTGAGGCAGGAACATGGTCTGCTGCCGTGGGTTCATGAGTGATACGAGATCATGGCTACTAGATGCTGCTGGCCATTGTTAACTGCCTATGTTTTGAATTCCCATTGTTTTCAATGGGATGCTTCCTTTCCCTTTTCTTGGTTTGCGATGTGCCACTTTAAGAACACAGAGAGGCAGGACCAAACCTAACCTTCCTTTACCAGCTAGTTTTACCCTGTGTGTATGCTTGGGTGTGTTTGGTTTTAAATGATTTTTGAAAGTATATTTATGTTTGGGTTTTTGTTCCCCTTGTATTTTCCTTGTGTTTCTACTTTGTTGTTTGCTGCTATGATCTTTTGGGGAAGGCCAGACAAAAACATTTCTAATGAATGAAATTTGATTCTGTCCCACAAAGACAGCCCCCCTCCTCTGTTTATTCACATCCTGCTCCTCCACAGTGGGTGCTGAGGCCCCTGGATGCTTGTCATCACAGATGGAAACAGAGTTGGGAGTGATCAAGAGAGGCTGTTTCTGCCATTGGGGCTCTTTTGAAAAGTCACTCCCAGCATCTTCATTCCCAGTTGACCTTTAGGGAGATTTCCTGCCCAGCCAGCCTTCCCACTCCTCATAGTAACAACCAGTTGCTGTGAAAGGGCTGGATCGGCTCTGTGGGGAGGGCAATCCCGCTAGCTTGCATGGATGTCTAACAGAGGGATTTATTGTGTGTGGTAATTTCCACCACACAAAACAAAAAAATCCATTTCTCCTCTGCCTTGCTCTTGCAGGCCCAGGGGCTTGAATGATGGGCTTGGCTGCAGTAAGAAACCATCGGTATTATGTCTGTTTCTGCGCTGCTCTCCTTCCTACAAGCGGCTCAGGGTGGCATCCCACTTGCTTCCATGCATGCCATCCTTATAACAACACTAGGAAGTAGGTTAGGAGGAGAGAGTGTGAACATGAGGGGGGATTTGAACCTGGGGCTCCCCAGTTCTAGTCTAAAGTGGCCTAACCTCTGAACGTTGCATTCGTGTCCCTCCCTCCCTCCCTCCCTCCCTCGGAAGAGCTCACAAGGCAAGGAAGACTATCATCGAGCCTGTGAGGTGGGCTAAGTCGGGGGAGAGGCCCCTGCTCAGCCTCTGGGCCCAGAGGGCTTTTGCCAGGCGTTCCCTTGTCTCTCACCCATTTCTCTCCCAAGTCCCACACCCCGGAAAACCCTCCGCGAACAGACAGCAACACTGCCGCCCCCACCTTCCATCTCCTCCCCTCTTAGAAATGCCTCAGGTTCTTTTTTCTAAAAATCCCTTTTGCCACTGGGTTGCACCATTGTGCCTCTGGAGTGGTCCAGTTCATAGGGTGTGGGGAGTCATCAGGAAACCAGAGATCAGACGGCATTGAAACCAGTGCAGTATGACAGGATTGGGCAGACCTGGGGTTTGTGGTTTCAATATGCACTGATACTTCTTCCTAGACCTGGCCTCCAAGAGACACTGGCAAAACATGAGCTGGACTGATCTGACTTCATGGGATTTCCTATTCCTAGCCCACCGCCCTGCCAGACTCAGTTGGCACCAGCTGCCGGCACGTCATTTGACCTTAACAGACCAGAGGTGTCTCCAATCTGACTGAAAGGCTTCCAATGCCCCCACCCCATGGAGATAACAGCTTAAATGTTGTCACATGGGGGAGGGTCGGGATCTCTTCTCGATCATCCCAGGTGCAGGACATGGAATAAGGGGCTCAAGTGACAGGAAGCCAGATTCCGGCTAGATATCAGGAAAACTTCCTGACTGTTAGAGCAGTACGACAATGGAACCCATGACCTAGGGAGTTTGTGGGCTCTCCCACATTAGAGGCCTTCAAGAGGCAGCTGGACAGCCATCTGTCAGGGATGCTTTAAGGTGGATTCCTGCACTGAGCAGGGGGTTGGACTCGATGGCCTTATAGGCCCCTTCCAGCTCTACTATTCTATGATGTTAGTTGAGCTTAGTTCCTCAGCCCCATTACTGGTAAAGGTGACAATGTGAATCTCCCCAGGGAAAGACGACTGGATCCGTGCCTCTCTTTTCATGCATACTTAAGCTCTGCCATTTGCTACGACAAGATGTAGTGATGGCTACCAATTAAGAGGCTTTAAAATGGGATTAGACAAATTCATGGAGGACAGTAAGGTTATCAATGGCTAATAGTCCAGATGGCTATGTGCTACCCCCAGTGACCTGGTTTGCATGATCAAATCGACCTACAATAGCTTAAATGGGGTACTGTGAATTGCAGGCACCTGTGGGTGTCCATTCCATAACACACACACACACACACACTTGTTGTATTGTTCATGCTCAGCGAAAGGCAGGGGGTGCCTATTAAAGGTAATCAGGTTGAAGTGCCAATTAAAGCCACTGGGGGTTGATCTGATCATGCAAACCGGGCAAGTCTCAGTTGCTGGAGAACATCAGCCGGGGAGTGGGGGGGGGGGGTTTGCTGTTATTGGTCTTCACGTTGGGGCATCTGGCAGGCCGCAGTTGCAAAGAGGATGATGGACTAGAGAAGCCTTTGGTCACATCCAGCAGGGAAATTCTGATGTTCTCAATGTACCGGAAGTGCAAAGGGTGTCCGTGCCCCCTGGGGATTGGAACCAATCAAAATCACCCTCAGTGCAATCACATGTCAGGTGGTGTGACCCAATAATAGGACCTGACCCGCCTGCTGAAGACTAATGGAGTAGGGGAAAAATAAAACCCCTGCTTGTTGTGGGCCATCAGGAGCACACAGTGGAAATGCAACACACACTGAGAGCTTCTCAGCATAAAGGAAAAATCCCTCAGCCTTTGTCCTCCACAGTCTTTCCACCTCCATGACATACTCCCTTACACGCAATCACAAGATTTTGAATTGGAAAACTTCCCCTCTCAGCAAGGCTTGATTGTGTTTAATGAAACAGCACCATCTAATGGCAGAATTAAAGCGTAACGCTGATTTGGGGAGATTCCACGATATCCCAGCAATAACTTTATCTCTGATCTTTTTTATAGCGAGATTTCCAGGGGTTAACATGGGAGACATCCTGGACGTTGGTGACGGCTTGTAATGGACCCGCAAACTTCTGTGAGTGGCCAATCATGAGCATGCAATAAACTGCTCATTTAGAGAAGCCCTGAAACTAAGTGCTTCACTCTGATGATGGAATTTTGGCATTAGGAAAAAAATGGAAGCTCTTCAGGTTAATTTGGCTAATTGAAGCCTGTTTTGTCACCCAGTGAGGTTCTCAGTTGAGTCTCTGAGCATTGCTGAAGTCATTGGATCCCTAGTGTGGAATTCATCATCTAAAGAAATTAGCAAAGAGGCCAGCTTTTTAAGAACACAGGGAGCTGCCTAATGCAGAGTCAGACCTTGGTCCATCTAACCCAGTATTGTCAGCACAGACTGGCAGTCCCTCCTGGGTTTCAGGTAGGATTCTTTCCCAGCCTGCCTGGAGAAGCTGCAGGGGATTTGCACCTGGGACTTTCTGCATGCAGAGCATGTCCTTTATGCGTCTACCACTGAGCTACGGCCTTTCATCTATCCCCTGATAAAGACCTGAAATACGTTGGGCTTAAGATTAATACTGCTTGGATCAATAAACGACTCTCCGGCACTTGTTAGAGTTGGATAGGATTCTGGCTTTCTTCTGATATAATCCACTTCACTGCACTGGTCCTTTTTATATGTATATAATGAAACTGTAAGGTTTTCTGTTTCTAATTTTGTATATTCCTGATTTTCTTAATAATAACGGTTTTGGAATAGGTCAGAAAAATGTTACATTTTCCAGATAACTTTTCAAGTAGCTTTTCAAAGTTCTGAGGGGCATTTAAACAAACAAACAAACAAGCAAGCAAACAAATGCCATGATCCAGCCAAAGATCCATTAATAGAACTGCGGAAAGGCTCAAACTGACGCTGCTCTCTATGCACACCTGGGAGTAAACGCCTTTCAATCCAATCAGAGGTATAAGGTTGCACTGCAAATATTTTGCACTGGAATCAACAAACATGAAACAGGCTCAACGTTGGCTAAATCACACCCTAAAACTTAATTCTTGCTGAGGAAAGTTTTAAGACAATAATGTTACAAAATTGAGTATGTTATTGTTGCTCTACAACCTCTCCATTGTAGCTTCATAAATTGTAAATAACTCAAAGTAGAGATTATTGGGCAAAAGGCGGGATATAAATAAAGATAATAATAATAATAATAATAATAATAATAATACATTATATTTTTTGAAAGCATATTTGAGAGAAAAATAATTTGCGTAAGAAGTCCACCCCCTTGCACACTCATGTGCGTGTGTGTGTGTTTGCTTGGAATATGCCTTTGGAACAGAGGCTGTTTGAAAATGCAGGTCTACTGTTTGGGTGGACAGTAATATCTGTACCTTAAGGAATCTTGTAACCAGAATAGGACCCATGATAGACCATTGCCTGGAGCAGTTTCTTTCCAGCCAAGGAAGAATTTGTGCTCCGTAGCACGTCCTCTTGATGGCAAGCTAGTTTCCTGGCCTGCTCACTTAGTGCCTTACAGCGAAACAAAATGCCCAGTTGAATCCCAGAGTAACACAAAGCTACATCATAAAGAGCTCGTAAATTCCACCCTGCGGGAGGGAGTGGTGCCAGCCTTTTTAAAAGACGTGGCAATCAGGCCACTAACTTGGAGGATGTTGACAATTGTTAACGAGGTGCTTGAGCGGGTGGTTGCAGGACAACTCCAGGCACTCTTGAATGAAATGGATTATCTAGGTGCATTACAATCGGGCTTCAGGCCTGGGTTTGGAATGGAAACTGCCTTGGTCAACCTGTGGGATGACCTTTGCCGAGAGAGGAGTAGGGGAAATGCAAACCTGTTGATTCTCTTGGACCACTCAGTGGCTTTCAGTACCATGAACCATGATATCCTTCTGGATAGGTTGCCTGGGTTGGGAATCGAAGGCATTGTGTTGCAGTGGTTCCGCTCCTACTTGGACGGCTGATTCCAGAAGGTGGTGCTGGGGGATTATTGCTCTGTGCCATGGCACCTTGGCCATGAGGTTCCCCAGGGTTCGGTTTTATCCCCTATGCTGTTCAATATTTACATGAAACCGCTGGGAAAGGTCATCCAGAGATGTGGGCTGAGGTGCCAGCAATATGTACCCCCCAGTAGCAAATTAATGGAGATTCCCAACCGATGTCATTCCACCACCAGCTGCCAATCCCCACCCCCTTCCACCTGGCTGGATCTGTAAAGCTTTGTGTTCAAAGAAAATAGATCTTTAAAAACAGAGTGAGGCACAACAGTGCCCAAGCTGCGGTGCACGTTTGCTCCTCCTTCCCTGTAAGCCCCACCACCCCTCCACTTTGCCTTCATGGTCTGTTCGGCTTTCCATCATTTCCGTGGGCAGAGTCCAGCCCAACCAACAGCAGAAACACACAACTTTGCTCTAGAAAAGTACACAGAAAGTGGCTTGATTGAGCTGGCTCAGTGGCCGTGCCTGTGCATGGGGCACGAACCAAATGGCCACCTTCGTGGGAAAAGGAGGTTAAAAAAATGTGGAGGACCGAGGAGGCACGGGGCCCCCGGTGCATGGGGCAGCTGCTCCTCCTTGCCTGCAAACTCCATGCTCGCTACTTTGTGTGGGGATAACGCGAAGGAGCACAAACACAGGTGTTTGTGGGCTCATGGCGCCAATGCACTGCCAAGACATGGCCCATGTCTGGACCTGATTCAACGTGGAGAAGTGTGGAGAATGTGGACAGGGAGACATTTTTCTCCCTCTCCCATAACACTAGAACCCAAAGGGGTCATTATCCCATGAAGCTGATTGGGGGGAGGCTCAGGACAGATAAAAGGAAGGACTTCTTCACACAGCACAAGAAGTAGTGGTGGCCACTAATTTGGATGGCTTTAAAAGGGGGTTGAATAAATTCCTGGAGGAGAAGGCTATCAAGTATCAACAGCTACTAGTCCAGTATCAGAGGCAGTAAGCCTATATGCACCAGTTGCTGGGGAACATGGGTGGGAGGGTGCTGTGGCACCTGTGTCCTGCTTGTGGATCCCTGGTCAACAGCTGGTTGGCCACTGACTGTGTGAACAGAGTGATGGACTAGATGGATCCTCGTTCTGATCCAGCATCAGGTCTCTTCTGGTATTCTTAACATGCTGAAATTAACATTGAAAGCTCTAAATGGCTTGGGGCCAGGTGATCTGAAGGATGCCTCCTCCCATATACACCTGCCTGAACCCTGAGATGATCTTCAGGGGTCCTTCTCCATGTGTCCCTGGCAATGGGAGTGAAGTGGGTGACGACAAGGAAGAAGGAATGAGCTCCCTAGAGACGTTCGCCTGGCACCATGGTTGTGCTCTTCCTGGGGCCTGGAGAAGGACCTTTTTATTTTCTCAATCGTTTTTAGCATTCCAGTTTTTAGCTCTGCTGTTTTACATCGGCTGTTGCATTTGAAATCTCTGCACTGCGACCTACGTTTTCCTGTGGTTCCACTTTTATACTGCAGTTTAAAAACCATCATTTTTATATTGTATTTTATGCTGTATTTTGTGGTTTTAATTTTTGTGAACCACCAGAGTGCTTTGGCTATTGGATGGAACAGAAATTTAATAAATAAATAAATAAATAAATAAATAAATAAATGGCAGGGAGAAGCGTAATTGAAATCGGAATGTTTAGCCGGGCAACCCCTCCCCCACTTCCTAAGTTCAGTTCTTGGTGGTTCTCACTGAGCTATTGTGCAGTATAGAAATGCAATTAATTAATTAATTAATTAATTCTTAGCCATTCCCTTGGCAAAAGCAACAACAACGACTCAGACGCTGAACCAGGCAGCCTCCTTTGCTCATGATAGGAGCTTTGAGCCCATAAGATGGGCAGTTCATGACCTCAATGCCACCATCCCCACCCCCCCTCACAAGGACCCTGCTACTATATGTGACAAATCAGAGCAGGATCCCTCCCTGTGAAAGAGCCATTGCTCAGTGGGAGAGGAGGTGCATTGCATGTGCCTGTTGGTTCCCCAGCATCTCCAGTGAAAAGGGTCTCTGGCTAGCAAGAGTCGAAAAGACCCTTTTGCCAAGAGCTTGGAGAACTGCAGGCAACGGTGGGCTAGATGGACCAAGGATCTGAGGCTCAGTCTAGGGCAGTGGCAGATATCCTTGGGGGAGGACAATGGGCAGCCTCAGAAGCACGTGTGCCTGTGCTGGCCGGCCTTTTGCACCAACTGGAAGTAGTGCAGGGAGGGGTGTAGTCAGGATTCCTGAGCCAGAAGATGCTTCTACTCCATGCCTCCTTCCAAAGAGAGCTGCCCATGCCTAGAGTAAGAGAGACTCTCACTGAATTAAGTCTTGGCTGGCCTAACCCCAGACTCTGCTCTCCTGGACCGCAGCAGCATTTATGAATGGCACCTGGTCCCATTAGCTAGTGGCCTAACGTGAACCTCCTTTGAAAAGCACAGCTCCTGCCCTTCAGTCCTTGCCCAGGCTGTCCAACTGCAGGGCCCCCAGAGCAGCTGTGGCAGGGAAAGAGGGATGTGCAGAGTTTGTTAAATGCATTCTGTCGCTGTGAAAATATTGAAGCAGATTATAAAGAAATCAATCTGTAAACACCTTGAAAATAATGTAGTGATAACTAGAAGCCAGCATGGATTTGTCAAGAACAAATCCTGTCACACTAATCTGATCTCGTTTTTTGATCGGGTAACTTCCCTTGTGGACTGTGGGAATGCCTGTGGACATAGTATATCTTGACTTCAGCAAAGCTTTTGACAAAGTGCTCCATGACGTTCTGATTCACAAACTAGTGAAAAGTGGGCTAGATGGAACAACTATTAGGTGGATCCACAGTTGGCTACAGCATCGAACTCAAAGAGTGCTTATTAAAGGTACCTTTTCACACTGGGGGGAAGGTAACGAGCGGGGTACAGCAGGGTTCAACATTTTTATTAATGATTTGGATGAAGAGGTGCAGGGAATGCTTATCAAATTTGCAGACGACACAAAATTGGGTAGGATCGCTAATACCCAGGAAGACAAAAACAATCTCCAAAGTGATCTTGATAGACTGGAGCACTGGGCTGAAAACAACAGAATGAAATTTAATAGGGATAAATGCCAAGTTCCACACCTAGGAAAAAGAAACCAAATGCACAGTTACAAGATGGGGGATACTTGGCTCAGCAATACGACAAGCGAGAAGAATCTTGGAATTGTTGTAGATCACAAGCTGAATATGAGCCAACAGTGTGATGTGGCTGCAAAAAAAGCAAATACTATTTTGGGCTGCATTCACAGAAGTATAGTTTCCAAATCGTGAGAGGTCCTGATTCCCCTCTAGTCAGCACTAGTTAGGCTTCATATTTAGTATTGTGTCCAGTTTTGGGTACCACACTTCAAGAAGGATGCAGACAAGCTGGACGGGGTCAGAGGAGGGTAATGAGGATGATTAGGGGTCCAGAAACAAAAACATATAAGGAGAGACTGAAAGAATTGGGCATGTTTTGCCTTGAGAATTGAAGACAGAGGGGAGACATGATAGCACTTTTCAAATACTTGAAAGCTTGTCACACGGAGGAGGGCCAGGATCTCTTCTCGATCAACCCAGAATGCAGGACATGGAATAATGGGCTCAAGTTACAGGAAGCCAGATTCCGGCTGGACATCAGGAAAAGCTTTCTGTCTGTTAGACCAATACGACAATGGAACCAATTCCCTAGGGAGGTGGTGGGGTCTCCCACATAAGAGGCATTCAAGAGGCAGCTGGACAACCATCTGTCAGAGATGCTTTAAGGTAGAATCCTGCATTGAGCAGGGAGTGTACGGGAGGAAAAATTGGATCGGAATCTGAATCGGAACCGGAAGTGGTGCCTTGGATCGGATCACATCGGAGGCTTTCCAGATTGGATTGGATCCAATTCCAATCTGAAAATCGGACGTCCGATTTTCAGATCGGACGCCACTTTAGGTGTTTTTGCTTAGGCTTGCATAGCTTTCCCCCAATACAAGCCTATGTGGAAAAAATGGGGATGGTGAGTGGGGACCTAACTCCCCCCTCCCTGTCCCTCCCCCCCACTCATGCTCCTTTCCTGCCGGGGCCATCCGCTTCCTTCCGTGGCCGTCTGCTGGTCCCTTTTACTGAGAAACAGGCTTTGTGGCCTGCCTCTCAGTAGCGCTCTGGTCATCACCTTGCACGCTACTGAGAGGCAGGCCGCGAAGCCTGTTTCTCAGTAGAAGGGATCAGCGGGCGGCAGCAGATGGCAGCTGATGGCTCTGGCAGGTAAGTGGGGACCTCCCTCCCCTCCCCCCACTCACACTCCTTACCTGCCGGCGTCCCGCACTGCTGTTCGCTGCTTCCGTACTACTGATAAGCAGGCCTTGCGGCCTGTTTATCAGTCATACGGAAGCAGCGGACAGCAGCGCGGGATCCTGGGAGGTAATGGGGGACCTCCACATCCCTCCCCCCTCCCCCCACTCGCGCTTCTTACCTGCTCCCTCTTCGCTGCCGTTCGCTGCCGCCCACTGCCTCCATACTACTTTGAAACAGGCCTTGCAGCCTGTTCCACAGTAGGGCGAGGGCGCGCCAAGTGATGACATCACTTGTCATGTCGTTGCTCTATTGTGGAACAGGCCGCAAGGCCAGTTTCAAAGTAGTACAGAAGCAGTGAGCAGCAGCGGACGGCAGTGAGGAGGGAGCAAGTAAGGAGTGTGAGTGGGGGGGAGGGGGGAGGGGGGAGGAGGTCTGATCCTCCGATTTTTTACAATCCGGATTGGGTCCTTCCAGATTGGATCAGATCAGATCGGATGATCCAGATGATCGGGATCGGAATCGGATAATGTTATCCAATTTTGCCCGGATCGGGTCCAGATCGTGGATTGGACCCAATCCGCTGCACATCCCTACCTTAGAGGCCCCTTCCAACTCTACTATTCTATGATTCTATGTGTCTTTGTTCCATCATCTGCTCATTTATGGAATTAGATTTTTACATTCAGTATGTTGCTTGCCCTTCCTGTGCTCATTCACATTAGTGCTAATTTGAAGTAACTAATGTGGTTTAGCCCATTGTGCAAATCTGCAATTGTCCAGTGCAGACTTGAGCTACTGTGCTAATGCATTAATGTGAATTAGAACAAATTCTCTCCAAAAGTGAAAAATGGTCTGAAAGGCCGCAAAATCTGCATGACTCAGTAAAAGCCAGTTCGTCATGGAATTTTCAGAAATCTGAACTCATCTGAATCTGTTGCAGATTCCTCCCCCCGACATCCCTACATGCAAAACCAGTGGGTGATGAGTACACAACTTATATGTAGACTCAGCACAACCCCACTGACACTCGTACACTTTTTGGAGTGTCCAGCCCAGAACCTGCTCCTGCCTTGGACTTTGGCACCACCCCAGTTGCTGTGTTTTCTGTTTTCCCTGGATGGGGGTTGGGCCCCCCCTTCTGATGGGGATACTATAGCCTGGCGAGGCCTTCTCCTGTGCCCACTCCTGCCTTCTCCCATGTGGGGAGGCAGATGGACTGAGCTATTTCCATACAGGTTCCTTTCAGAAATTCCTGCACATACTTTTACTAAGTTTCAGGAACTGATGATAGAAAAATGTGTTGTCCTTCCCCAACCGGCCCCCTCCCCCAGCCCCAATCTCGAAAAAGATGCTGCAATGACAGATGGGAGGAAAAGTCAATTTCTTGTAAATGAAAGCAGCCGTTGGCAATACGATGTAGATGGAAAAGGGAAACTGGCAAACAGGGAACACATAAACAGAGGGAAGCAATGTCCCCCGGAGCTGCTCGCTCTCCACGCAGAACACCCCCAGCAGAACACGGCCCAAATCCAAGCCCAGCACCCTCCTGTCTACTACGGTGAATGAGCGCATCCTGCTGTCTGTGACCTGAAGAGGCTCTGCTGCCAGGAGCTGCTGCAACAGCAGCAGCAGCAGCGAGGGAGAGCAAAAGACATCTGGGCCAACGCCGGGGGGGGGGGGGAACCCAGCCACCCAGCCAGCCAAGGCTGCCTCCTCCCCCTTCTCTCAGCCAAAGAGCCCCCCCTCTCTCTTGCCCTCCCAAAGCTGTTTCCTTCCAGCGACATGTTCAGCTGTGTGGCAGAACGGACTTGTGCAGCAATCAAGCCTAAATCCTGGCTGCCACCTGGAGAATGATCAGCAGCAAAAGGGGAAGTCCAGGCGTGGGCAATGTTCTTCTCACCCACTGTTTTGCAGGGCAATTACAACACCCAAGAGACCCCCCCTCCACTTGCTCACCTAACAGCAAGCCTGCAAAAGTGAGGGGGGGAGCACAGGGGTGAGAGAGAAAGAGCTTTCTCTAGACACTTCCCTTTGTGTTTCCAATTTCCAGGGTTTACAGAGACCGGATGGCCTCTTCAGTTTTGGATGGTCCTTTGTTTATCCCATCCATAATTTCATTTTTCAGTTGTGTTATTTTACAATAGTTTAATTTGTTCCACAGCCAGGGCTGTATTTTAATTGCCTCTGCTTTCTCCTAAGGAGCCTTCTCAGTAAGTTGTGAGGGATAAACCCAACCCTACATTAAATGATCAGAATTAAATAATCTATCAGAATGAAATGGCCTGATTAAAAAGTTGATTCCCAAACAAAGACTGAATAGAAAAGGGTTGGTGAGGGAAGAAAGGAGTCCATTTTAACGGGCATTTCCAGAGTACATTCCCAGAAACAGATCTTGAGAATTAAAGAAGTTCTCTGTATTATGTCAAGACAAATATCTTAGTTTTTTTATAATGTTATAATCCATCTGTTAGTTTTTATGGTGCTACAAGAAGCTTTGTTGTTTCTGAAGTCTCCCAGTTTCACTGCATCGATATAAAACAATTGTCAATGTCAAGTCAGGCAGTATTCGGCCAATCGAAAATCATAGAGTCATAGAATCATAGAATAGTAGAGTTGGAAGGGGCCTATATGGCCATCGAGTCCAAACCCCCTGCTCAATGCAGGAATCCACCTTCAAGCATACCTGAGAGATGGTTGTCCAGCTGCCTCTTAAATGCCTCTAATGTGGGAGAGCCCACCACCTCCCTAGGTCATGGGTTCCATTGTTGTACTGCTCTAACAGTCAGGAAGTTTTTCCTGATGTCCAGCCAGAATCTGGCTTCCTGTAACTTGAGCCCATTATTCCGTGTCCTTCATTCTGGGTTGATCAAGAAGAGATATTGGCCCTTCTCTGTGTGACAACCTTTCAAGTATTTGAAGAGTGCTATCATGTCTCCCCTCAATTTCCTCTTCTCCAGGCTAAACATGCCTAGTTCTTTCAATCTCTCCTCATAGAGCTTTGTTGCCAGACCCCTAATCATCCTCGTTGCCCTCCTCTGAACATGCTCCAGATTATCTGCATCCTTCTTGAAGTGTGGTGCAGACGTAGTACTCCAGATGGGGCCTAACCAATGCTGAATAGAGGGAAACCAGGACCTTGAGCAATTTGAAAGCTATACTTCTATTAATGCAGCTCAAGGTAGCATTTGCTTTTTTTGCAGCCACATCACCCCACATCAGTGGGGTTGACCAAATCCAATGGAGTTATTGTTTATATCTTATGTTATGTTATATTTTGCATCCACCCAATAATGTTCTTTGGTCAGATTACAAAGCTAAATTAATAAAATATAGTACAAAAATGAAAAGAGAGATGATAGATAAAAGGCAGGCCATTTTATTGGTATCTCCCTGTCCCCTGCAGCTGGAGTAGAAGAGGCAAAGAGGGGAAGTGGGAGGGGGGACGTTGCTTTTCGGCCCCAAGCGAGGAACAATTCATTTAAATCATTGTGCGTGATCAGCAACCATGTCAGCGTTGTGGATCCACCATTCAGCCATCCGCTCTTCTCTTCTGGATCACAAACAACCACAACACTACACCTCCTCGCCTCATTCACCCTTCATATGTGATGTCAATTATGGATGCTTTACGGTAACAAATTGTGTGGGTGTGGTTTGTGGGTGTGTTCCTACCTGAGAGTCCTTCTCTTTCTCCTTATACCACCACCATGGATTTGCTGGTAATGTGGATCGGCATGGGGGAGTTGTGGTCACATAATCCAGCTTTAAAATGAGAAGAGTCCTGCTGAATCCTAGGAAAAGATCCATCAAGCCCAGTACATGGCTTCCAAGGTCTCACTACGGTCATCCAGATGCCTCTGGGAAGCAAGACATGGGCCATGTCTGCACCATCCATTTATCACGGGGTCAGCTATTGGTCATCCCTGTGCGTCCAACTGATGCACAGCGGATCCTGGAGTCAACCAGGAACGACCTCTCACTTTCCCCGGGATAAAATGGACAGCACTTACCCTGTTTTTTCCTGTGGTCCCAGGACACGGGTGGTGTGGTGCAGGCTCCTGGGTCTCCCTCCTCTCCACGAGTAGCAGAACTTTGCAAATGGGCATGGAGCTGCACAGGGGGGCTCTGTGCCCATAGGGGGGGCAGCAGTTTTGCCATCCCCAGGATGGCTGCTGGCGCTTTTTGGCACCAAGTTTTGGGTTTGGGTTTGTACTTAACTTTTGCGCAGGATCAGGGCCGCACAGTTGTGCAACCGGATCCTGCTTTTAAAAACACACACACTGTGCCGGAGCATCCCTCCTGACTTCTGGGACATCACACTGGCATTTGCACACTGGGGGCGATCCCAGAAGCGGGAAAGCCTGGGATCCTTCCCCCCGGTCTCGGATAGCAGGTAGGTGTAGATGAGCCCATGAAGACAATAAAACTCTCCCTTTGTCCCCCAGCAACTGGCCTTGAATGATAGTCTGTCTCTGAAGGCAGAGTTTCCATAAAGCCATCTTGACTAGTAGCTGTTGACAGGCCTCTCTTCCCCCCCCCCTCCATCATCATCATCATCATCATCAATCATCAATTATTCTATTCTCAAAGACACTCTAACACCTTGATCATTTTGGTTGCCCTTCTCTGCACTTCTACTGGGTCAGTCATGCAGGGCACACAATAAATCAAGCCCTTCCCCTACTTGATGCTGCTGTGTTTTATTTCCCTCAAAGGATCAGAGCCACGAGACCAGACCTGAGCTCCACTGGATCAGAGATCACAGCCCGGCTTCCTGAATCCAGCCTCCCCCGGCTGTGCAGCACTGTGCGCTCTTCATGCAAAGATTGAGGAGGGAAACTCAAGGACTGCTGTGCCATGACTTCTGCATGCCCAAGAAACTCCCCAGCTTTCCTCACGTCAAACCAGGAGACTTTCAAAAGCAGTTTGTGATCAGGACTGCCACTGAAAGAGAATAAACGGATTAATAAATGATGGGGTCAGGAGTCTGAAGTCCCCGCTGGCCAGGCCTAACGCAACTCTTTGGATCCTGAATGGTAATGTTTCACTAGTGACATAACCAGACAATCAGGCAAGACGGTGGAAGAAAAAGAGCTTCTGCTTAAAAGCACGGCAAGGCCAATGTCACGGGCTACGAATTGCAGCACAGCCATTTCAGCCTAGGCCACAGAACAGTCTGGTATAATAGGACATTTCAGAACATTGTAAATGGAAATACCTGCTTTAAAGCAGGCTCAGGCTGAAACCTGGTGCACACATTTCCCTGACAGGAATCCACACTGAACACACTGAGACCTCTTCCCGAGAAAAGAGACACACTGTAAGGCTGGCACGCCTTCTCTTTTGGCTACTGCTGGGCTGAGGTCCTCTAACAGCCTTGGCAATGGACAGGCAGGCCCTGCTGCTGCTGCCTCCTTGCTTGGGCAGGCCAAGGAAGCCCAGGGGCCGGGTCTTCCAGTTAGCCTGGCTTCTGTTAACCAAAAGCAACAGGGGGGACAAGTTCGGAGCTATGAAGTAGAACAATCAGATGGGGGGTGGGGCTAGAAGCTGCCTCGGGGGGTATTCGGAAAGGGCAGGAAGCATTTGCCCCTTCTACACATCTTCCGTTCAACTGGTTCGCGCAAAGGACAGGTCCAGGCACGCCTATAGGGAACACAGGGAGGGACTGGCCTGAACCCCTGACAACATGAAGGCTGGGAGAGCTCTCAAGGGCATTTAGAAACCCAAGTTGGCCAACTGAGTTACAGGTGATGCCAAAGCCAGCCCAGCCCTGACGTTAAAGGCAGGGCAACCTGTTTTCATTACTAATGGTGTTTCCCCCCACCCCACCCCCCATGTATCCCTGTGGGCTCAATGCTGCCACTGTGCAAAGCTGTTTTGTACTAAATGGTTCTTCTTATCAATCTCGCCAGGACAATTGTTTCAATTCCCCCAACCCCTTCGAATTCATTTCAACTGGAATACAAATGCCATGTTAAGCAGAGTACAGGCAGCAGCAGAAACCCACCCAGGGTTTCTTCAGTGGGCCCCATCTCCATTGTTGGGGAACACTTGATGGGCTGCATCTCTCATTTCTGCTCCCTGGAGCCAGATGGAAAGTCAGGGAATCAAAAGAACGGATCTCCATCTTGGCAACTTCAGTGGAGACTCAGCTCTGTAGGAGAAGGAACAATTGAACTGCAGTGATTAGTTCCAGTTCAGAAGAGGAGCCACTGACCTGGTTTTCCACAAGGAGTCAAACCAAACATAATTAATTAAAGGCAAGGGAGGGGGGGAGAGAGAGAGAGTCAGCAATGTATTTTATGGTGGCTGAAGCCTCTTGGGCAATCATCTACCTTGGCAGGATTATGCTGCAGCCATGTTTCGGTTCTTAGCAACCTACTTTGTACAAAATGAATTGATCGCCATAAACAAGAGAAGACTTGGGGAAATTCAGGAGCTGTGCAGCTGGGCTCCAAATGCCTTATGACACAAGGGACCAAGGAATTGTAATTGTCCTGCAGAATCTTCCCTTCTGGATATTCCCCCATTCAGTTGACTGCTGATTCTACAACTCTGGGAGGGAATTATCCACATGGGATGCTTATAATAAGCTGGTAGTGTGTGGGTACTGCTTAATTTACAAAATTAGAGATGTCAGAACTTAAACATGCTAGAAAGCCCTGAGCTCTGCTTTGGAAATAGGACCATCAAAAATGAGACAATGCTTGCCAGAGAGGATGATTACATAAGGCCCAAAGGTGTGTGGGGCGGATGTAGGGAATCCATGTGCAAGCATTGAGTAGGCACCTAGCATCAAGCCCACAGGTAACACAGTGAATGACAGCTCAGGACTAGAGTCTGGATGGCAAAAGACCACCGGGAGGGGAGAGACCAGAGGAATGCTAGGCTAGATGGAGCTTGGTTAGACCTCAAGCTATGAGGTGGAGGGGGCATTGCAATTCACTCATTTACCCAGACCACCCATTCCCTATTTTTGCTCTGGGAAATCAATGGTCAACTTTGCCTTCATGAGTAAGTGATCATTGCTCCATTCAAAAGTACAGATATAGTTGGTGAACTGGGACCTGACCAGTAAGTCTCAGTGTCTACTCTTGCATACTTTTCATTCTTTTCAGCAGATGAGGACCCTTGAATCGCTTGAGGCAAGCCTGAGGATACACCCAACAGCAAGAGCTGATTTCGCATCATCTCTGGGCCCTCCTGCATCTTGCCTTGCTGTTCTTCAGGGCTGCTCATATTGTCTCCTAACACTTTCTTTTTTTACCAAATGTAAGGCTAACATTTTGAAATCAGCCTACTTTCCCCATGACTCTGTTCTGAGCTCGTGCTGTTACTAGAACTAATAATAGCCTGGTGCAGAGTTAGCAGTGACATGTTGGGGCTGTGAGAACCAGCAAAACTGGAGCCCACTGAGGTTCTCCAAATTCCACCTCCAAGCTCATTCTGACGCGTGTCTGTATCATGCTGAGAGTTTTGTGTGGATTTCCCTGCACAAAAAAATGTGCAACTTTTCATACACAGGCGTCAATTGTGCATATTTTTCAGATGTAGGCACTTTTCATGCACATTTTTCCAATGCCCACATTTTCCAAGTACATTTTTTGTTATGTGAATGACATTGTCAGCTTGGAAATGGACAGACGTCAGACCATAGATTGTGTTCAGGTCTATGTTCCATCCCAGGTGTTGTGAATTCAGCAAATTCTGGTAAAAAATGAAATGAAATGAATTCCTTGCCCATCCCGCAGTCTGATCTAAAGGCATTTGAAGTTGTGGTCTCTTTCAAGGCAGTTCCTGCTTCCAGGGCTGAGGATCTGCACTTAGATGACCCCATAAAAGCATTGAAATCTCATTGCTTTATTGACATAAGAAAAATTAAATCACCCATTTCGTTCAGAGCCAATTCACTCACTGTGTTGCAACAAACCCGATGTGGAAGAAATTATGTAAATCATTCCATCTTGTCACAATGATTTAACGTGCAGCAAACCATAAAACGGCCAGATATATTATGCCACTTTGTAATATACTGAGCTGCTTTAATCTAAGTTCTTCAAACTGAGCTTATTAGAAGACTTACGAAAAATTATGTTAAATGCATTACATACATACAACTCCCCACAACTCTGTTTCTTCAGCAATCCTCAAAACTCTTCAAATACTTGAAAGGTTGTCACACAGAGGAGAGCCAGGATCTCTTCTCGATCATCCCAGAGTGCAGGACACGGAATAATGGGCTCAAGTTACAGGAAGCCAGATTCCGTCTGGACAGCAGGAAAAACTTCCTGGCTATTAGAGCAGTACGAAAATGGAACCCATGACCTAGGGAGGTGGTGGGCTCTCCTACCCTAGAGGCCTTCAAGAGGCAGCTGGACAGCCATCTGTCAGGGATGCTCGAAGGTGGATTCCTGCACTGAGCAGGGGGTTGGACTTGATGGCCTCAGAGGCCCCTTCCAACTCTACTATTCTATGAGTCTATGATTCTCTCAGAGCAATATAGTTTGTTCTAAGCATTCCTTTTCACAGAGTTCAATGAGCCTCACTTGCATTGGTAGCTGCTGCCTTCTATCGAGGCAGATCATTGATCCATTCAGGACTCAGCAGTTGGTGCCCACCAGATGTGCTGGACTATAACTCCCATCAGGCCTGATCATTGATCATGCTGTCTGGGCTTATGGAGTTGTAGTCCAGCACCAGATTGCCTGCCCCTTTGGTATTGTCTACTGAAGCAGCAGGGAATTTTGCCAAGGTCTTGGCATTACATCCTGCTGCCCTGAGATCCATCCTTCATAAGCTGGAGGTGTCTGGAGGTGAATGCAGAATCTTTGCACAAAGTGTGTGCCATTGAGTGCTCCTGGCCTCTTGGGAGGCTGGGGAGAGCGGGGGTGCAGAGCTTCTGGATCCAAGGACACCCATCCCTCCGTCCCTGCACTGCATCCACAGGCACCTTTCGTTTGGGTCAGAACAAAGGTCCAGGAGCCACGACACTGGGCCTGGCAAACTCCTGGCGCCCCCTGTGTTTGCATGGAAACACAGCATATGATGAAGTAGGCATGGGGTCTCATCCTCTGGAGAATGGGGTGGAGGAGGCGTGTCTGGCAGGGAGACTGCAAGCCAGCTAAAGGGGTGAGATCACTGCCTGTCTGTGTGAAGGAGGAAAAGAGCTTGACAAGGATTTGGAAGCTGTTCACTTCCCCCCAACTTTCCCAGTCCTTGGAAGACTCTAGATTCTAGAAGTTGGAAGACTCCCACCCCATCCCCACATTATGAATTTATCTAGCTTGCTGCAGCAAACTGAAATGATGGGCCACACACCCACACTGTGCTGCACCTGCATTTCGCTGTTTCAGAATTTAGCAAAACAACAAAGGAAGCTACTAGCCAGTCGACCCAGTACGCCATTTTCATGAAATGATCAATGGGGCTGTGACTATGAGGCTGGACTGCTGCCTACCCAGTCTTGTAACACCACAGACCTCTTGCATATCTGGAGTAGAAAAGCCAGCTGTGGAGGGAAGTCCCAAGAAGAAGCAGGCCATGGCATGGTCTGCAGCAACCTAGGCGCCTCCCCCTTCTCTTCCAGGGTCACCTGATTTGTCTTCTTCCTGTCAGGGCATTGGATCTCCTGCCTTGCTTTCACCATGGAACTCAGGGGGACTGCTTGGCATCCCAGGAGGTCTCCCATCCAGACCCTGGTCTGCTGAACTGTGGAACCATTGCTAGCATCCAGCAATGCCAACGTTGCCATTCCTATAGGTTGCCATCATCTTACCTTATAGGATGTCCCTATGTAATTCCTAAACAGAACAGTACAGAGGAGATCCGATCAGTTCTCACAGACCCATTACATGATTTTCCAGCTCAGTTCTTGCCTGTGTGATAAAGAACACCCATTCAAAGACGATAACATCACACTGATGGGTCCCAGAGCACCATCTGAAAATGCATCTAGCAGTTCTATTGCGCTGAAGATCATCTTCATTAGAAAGTGACAAGCTGGTATATGTGTAAAATGGGTCACTCTAATTAAATACTGGGCAACAAGGCCAACCAGAGGGGGGGAACCTAGATGTGAGAAATTGTAGCAATTAGACTCCCTCACAAAATTAGCCCGTTTAAAGGGAACAACGTGGGCTTCTTTTCCCTAGGCATAAAGCTGCTGACATGGTAAAAGGGAGCATGTAACCATGATTAAAATATGATTGCTATGTTTCCTTTGGACCGTTACTCATTTCACTGAGGCTAATTGAATGTTCCCCATTACTGATTTCAGTGAATAAAGACTACGTTCTTTGAAAAGGCAAGATTTTGTGACAATGATAAGAAAACTTTGCTATTGTTTATCTTGAAACTTGTGAACATTTTGTTTGTGGGGGGGATGAATTATGTCATTTCTTTCTTTTTTTTTAAACTCTTTTTGGTGCCAAAATGAAGAATAAATAACATATATGGAAATACAAAGACCGCTCCTCCCCTCCCTCCCAAATGTGAGGACAATAAAATCTTCCCTTGTCTAAAGTTACTGGATTGTGTTTGATCGGTGCAGGTAAACCTAAAAGTTGGAATACAAGTCTTGGTTCTGATGACATCTGAACCTTTGGCATCAATGTGGGAGAGCCATGCAAGAAGCCAACCAGGAGATGAACACACGTGTGTATGTGTACAGACACATGCACACGCACACACACAGAGACAGAGACATTTTCAGAGGCAGAGGGCCAGAACATTTCTTGGTGGCCATTGGCTAGAGGCTGGCATTTCTCAAATGCCCAGTAACTATGATATATTACATCCACAGGAACGGGTGCAGCTGGACTCTGCAAATTCAGCCCCTGCTCCACCCCAACAATCCACCAAAATGCTCTGCCCACTTCAATGAGGCTGCAAATGAGGCTGCAAAATTGGGGGAGGGGCACATGTGGAAACTGGTGGCTGTCCCTAGTGCCAATGGGTTTTCAGCAGAAACATGGTGCTTAAGACTAGGGACGAGCTGGTCTGTCCGTCCTGTTCGCTCCCACATTACATCTCAAGGTCTTTCCATCCTGTGCATGAGGACGTTTGCCAGCTTTAATGAGTCCTTCTCAAACAATGACTGAACTGAACAAAATCCTAACCCAGCTGCACCTGCCACATCCAACAGGCAGAGCGATTCCTAGCAGAGAGGGGGGGGCATGTTGTCCCTGCCTGCCATGCGGCTCTTACAGGTGAGGAACCTGTCATCAAAGAGAGGTGGCCACCCTAATTCAACCCCACAAGCACAGCGCTCAAGGTCCTGGGCCTGGATGGATGGATGGATGGATCTGCCCGTTTTCCTTTCTCCAACGCTCATATTTTTCTAAACTCAAGTGCTTTTCATCCTATTCATTAGGGATGTGCACTGACCCCCCGGATCGGATCGGATAGCGGATCGGAATCGGACCTGGGGGGTCAGATCGGATCGGATCGGATCGGATCGGAGGATGGTCGGATCGGATCGGACCGGATGTCCGATCCGGATCGGACGCCATTTTGAATGCTTTTTCCCATAGCCAAGTATTGTTTTACAAAAACGCCTATAACTTTTTCATTTTTAAAGATAGAAGGATGAAACTTGGGCACATTATACACTGGTTAGGGATAGTTATCTGTGAGAAATTTCAGAAAGATTGGTGCATGCGTTTTGTGGCAATTAATTGTTTAATAAATACCCAGAAATGCCTATAACTTTGTCATTTTTAAAGTTACAAACATGAAACTTTGCCACATTGTAGGTGGTACCTTGGGACCTATCTGTGAGAAATTTCAGAAACTTAGGTGCTTGCCTTGTGTGGCAATTAATTTTAGAAAAATGGGTAGTAGTGGGGTAAATACATTTACGCCTCCCATTTTTTTATTTTTGAAGATACAAACAGGAAACTTGGGCACATTACAGGTACCACTTGCCTTGATATGTGTGTGAAATTTCAGAAACATTGGAGCTTGCCTTGTGTGGCAATTAATTTTTGAAACAATGAGGAAAGAAACACCTATAACTTTGTCATTTTTAAAGTTACACACATGAAACTTTGCCACATTGTAGGTGGTACCTTGGGACCTATGTGTGTGAAATTTCAGAAACATAGGTGCTTGCCTTGTGTGGCAATTAATTTTTTAATAAATACCCAGGAATGCCTATAACTTTGTCATTTGTAAAGTTACACACATGAAACTTTGCCACATTGTAGGCGGTACCTTGGGACCCATGTGTGTAAAATTTCAGAAACGTAGGTGCTTGTATTGTGTGGCAATTAATTTTTGAAACAATGAGGGATTCATTGGACAGCACTTGCCCATAGGGATTCATTGGACAGTACTTGCCCATAGGGATTCATTGGACAGTACTTTCCTATAGGAAATCATTGGAAAGCACTTGCCCATAGAAAATCATTGGAAAGCACTTGCCCATTGAGAAATACAGTTATGCCTCCCACTTTTTTATTTTTGAAGATACAAACAGGAAACTTGGGCACATTGTAGACTGGTTAGGGATAGTTATCTGTGAGAAATTTCAGAAAGATTGGTGCATGCGTTTTGTGGCAATTAATTTTTTAATAAATACCCAGGAATGCCTATAACTTTGTCATTTTTAAAGTTACATACATGAAACTTTGCCACATTGTAGGTGATACCTTGGGATCTATGTGTGTAAAATTTCAAAAACGTAGGTGCTTGCCTTGTATGGCAATTAATTTTAGAAAAATGGGTAGTAGTGGGGTAAATACATTTACGCCTCCCATTTTTTTATTTTTAAAGATACAAACAGGAAACATGGGCACATTACAGGGAACACTTCACTTGATATGTGTGTAAAATTTCAGAATGATAGGTCCAGGCATGTGGTGGCAAGGTGTCTGCACACACCACTTTGAAGACTGTAGAAAATTTCTCCTGTAACGATCCCAGCGAGAGAGAGTGATCCTAGGCTCAGCCGTTCTGCTTGAGTGAAAGTATCAAAGCAGACACGAGCCAAGTGCTACTTTGTTTCTCCTTTTGTAATGGATACTAGCTCAGTTGCAGCCAAGCGTGCAAGGATCAAAGAGATGAGAGAAAGTGTTTCCTTCTTCTTCCCGGGAGGCGGGAGGGTGCAATTGACAGCCCCAGCCTCTGTGTAAAAAAGGTTAATAACTTTTAATCTAAAAAATTCGTAGCCACCAAATGCCTGGACCTATCATTCTGAAATTTTACACACATATCAAGTGAAGTGTTCCCTGTAATGTGCCCATGTTTCCTGTTTGTATCTTTAAAAATAAAAAAATGGGAGGCGTAAATGTATTTACCCCACTACTACCCATTTTTCTAAAATTAATTGCCATACAAGGCAAGCACCTACGTTTTTGAAATTTCACACACATAGGTCCCAAGGTACCACCTACAATGTGGCAAAGTTTCATGTATGTAACTTTAAAAATGACAAAGTTATAGGCATTCCTGGGTATTTATTAAAAAATTAATTGCCACAAAACGCATGCACCAATCTTTCTGAAATTTCTCACAGATAACTATCCCTAACCAGTCTACAATGTGCCCAAGTTTCCTGTTTGTATCTTCAAAAATAAAAAAGTGGGAGGCATAACTGTATTTCTCAATGGGCAAGTGCTTTCCAATGATTTTCTATGGGCAAGTGCTTTCCAATGATTTCCTATAGGAAAGTACTGTCCAATGAATCCCTATGGGCAAGTACTGTCCAATGAATCCCTATGGGCAAGTGCTGTCCAATGAATCCCTCATTGTTTCAAAAATTAATTGCCACACAATACAAGCACCTACGTTTCTGAAATTTTACACACATGGGTCCCAAGGTACCGCCTACAATGTGGCAAAGTTTCATGTGTGTAACTTTACAAATGACAAAGTTATAGGCATTCCTGGGTATTTATTAAAAAATTAATTGCCACACAAGGCAAGCACCTATGTTTCTGAAATTTCACACACATAGGTCCCAAGGTACCACCTACAATGTGGCAAAGTTTCATGTGTGTAACTTTAAAAATGACAAAGTTATAGGTGTTTCTTTCCTCATTGTTTCAAAAATTAATTGCCACACAAGGCAAGTTCCAATGTTTCTGAAATTTCACACACATATCAAGGCAAGTGGTACCTGTAATGTGCCCAAGTTTCCTGTTTGTATCTTCAAAAATAAAAAAATGGGAGGCGTAAATGTATTTACCCCACTACTACCCATTTTTCTAAAATTAATTGCCACACAAGGCAAGCACCTAAGTTTCTGAAATTTCTCACAGATAGGTCCCAAGGTACCACCTACAATGTGGCAAAGTTTCATGTTTGTAACTTTAAAAATGACAAAGTTATAGGCATTTCTGGGTATTTATTAAACAATTAATTGCCACAAAACGCATGCACCAATCTTTCTGAAATTTCTCACAGATAACTATCCCTAACCAGTGTATAATGTGCCCAAGTTTCATCCTTCTATCTTTAAAAATGAAAAAGTTATAGGCGTTTTTGTAAAACAATACTTGGCTATGGGAAAAAGCATTCAAAATGGCGTCCGATCCGGATCGGACCTCGTCGGATCGGATCGGATCGGATCGGAGGTTGATCGGATCGGATCGGATCGGATCGGATTTTCCCGATTTTGGGGCGGATCGGATTCGGATCGTGGATCGGATCCGATCCGATGCACACCCCTACTATTCATGGAGAAATTTGTGGATTTGGGGAAGTTCATGGAAGAGTTTGTGTGGGTCTGTTGCCGTTACCCCATCCCTATTTGAGAGCAAGAGCCTTTCCACATGAGGCATTGATGGTGCACTTGTGATTTCTCACTCCCAGTAGTTTTCAGGTGGTTTACATGACATAAATTGTCATTCTCCAGGGCCTCTGCTGTGCTTTGCAACCATTATATCATTCTGTAGTGGTGTGTGTGTATGTGTGTGTGTGTGTTTCTTTCTAACAAGGAAAGTCTGGGATTTCTGTGAATGGCCACATGAAACTCTGGTGTATTTCCACAATTCCACTGTGCCACAGTGCCACCTAGTGCTTGTGTAGTAGAACACAGAAAAGGGCAGAGAAAGATAAACTTCAGGGGGGGGAAAACATGTAAAGGAGCTGTTCTTAATCCCATAAAAAATCTAGCAGCAGAAGCCTTTGTAAAGTGGTGGGGCAAGAACCTTATGTAGAAAAGACCATAGGTGAAGGAATTGTCCACAGAGCACCATCATGCCCTTTGCACTTATTTATACTGAAATATTGTCCACCATGGTTGCCCAAAGATCTTCTACTACAGGAGATCCCTTCTGGAGCTCTTTGGTACCAGCCATTTCCAGGATCAGAGGCAGTAAGCTTACGTACACCAGCTGCTGGGGAACATGGGAGGGAGGGAGGGAGGGAGGGAGGGAGTTGTCATTATTTGTGGGCTTCCCATTGACAGCTGTTTGGCTACTGTGTGAACAGAGTGCTGATCCAGCATCAGAGCTCTTATATTCTTAGTTTTGAGTACTGCTTGAGTACTGCTCTCTTGAATTCTTTGGTGTTCCCAAAAACCTTTCCCCACCCCGCAAGACTTCTCCTTCGTTTTCCTTATTAACAAAAGGATCACCTTCTTACCTTCCTCTCCCTGCCCCCCATCTTTACATATTAAGGGGGGATTGCAACCCCCCCAGCCCAAATGTTGATTTGGTCAGAATACATTGTTTGAAACTGAACAGCTTCATTGATGGCCTGTCAATTTTTTAAAGAAAGCAGCGTTTTTTGAGAGCACCAAAATAGCAGCTGGCTTGCAATGATGGGATACACATAACTCCCACAGCTTTAGATTTCTAGCAGCCAGAAATAAGTAGTTAGGCTGAGAAATATTGTCATTTAGGAAGGAGTTGGAGGCAGGATCGTTGGGAAATAATTACAGATAAGAATAAGGTTGGTTAACCACAGTCACACGCTGACCGGAAGATTTAACCAAGGCTATATTATCTGCATCTTCCACTGGTTTCTGCAAAGCGAGGGTACCTCTAGACGGTCCCTTTCTGTCGTGGTGGCTTCTGATTGGCAGCAGCTGGATTACATGATGCTGCCGCCAATCCGAAGCCATCTAGGGCCAAAGCGCCAAAGCGCCAAAGCTCCACACTAAAAAAATCAGGCATTTGGTCTACTTCTTTAGTTTGGAGCAAAGCGACGGCGGCATTTGCTATCTGTCACTTTTACTCTAGCGCTTCTTGGAGGCATGCCAAGTCTGTGGCGACCACTGATTGTTCACCATGGGCTGAGCATGGAAGGGGATCGCTGCACCACCTCTGCGCCTCCAAAAAACCTGCACCTTCTCGGTCCTCCCGCCCCCTTCTGCAAAATAATAATAATAATAATAAACTAAACTCTGCGCCTCCTAGGTCTTCCCGTCCCAAATTCAAAAGTAAAAACAACAACAAACTTTACCTTCAAAGAGGCAGCACGGGCGCGGCAGCGGCAAGAAAACCAACCACGATGCTGCTGCCGGTGAAGAGGGGTGGAGGATGATCAGGGGTCTGGAAACAAAGCCCTATGAGGAGAGAGTGAAAGAACTATGCATGTTTAGCCTGGAGAAGAGGAAGGGAGACATGATAGCACTCTTCAAGTACTTGAAAGGTTGTCACACAGAAGAGGGCCAGGATGTCTTCTTGATCAACCCAGAACGCAGGACATGGAATAATGGGCTCAAGTGACAGGAAAAAGCGCTGTCGTTAACCAAAAAACAATACACAATCACCAGAAAGTTAAGGCTTCCAAAATTTAAAATTAATTCATTCGGATATATTAAAACATTTAAACAGAGCAATTGATTATACAGAATAATGAAAATGCTGAGTGAATACTCCTTCAGCAATTATTAAGATAATTCTCTCTGTGTAGTTAAAATAGAAGAAGGGCCAAACGCGTTTCGACGATACGTCTTCTTCAGTGACCTCAGTAATACAACAAACATGTATACTGGCACAAGCTGATATGGTGGACAAGAACAGATATCTTGAGTATGGGGCTGACTATCAATATCCCTAGAATAGGTCAGTTTGTATCACTCCCCCAAGACACAAAACCTGCAGCAAGTGCTCACTGACTGTAACAGCCTCCGTTTCTCAAGCCAAAAAATGTTTGGGTCTGGCAGGTTCTTTGTTTGGTTCTGGCTGGTGTGAACTGGATACATTCTCAGGGGAAACAAACTCAAACGAATTCCTCATCCATCCCTGGGAAGGTCATTCAGCCCTGGCTCTGTTGCCATTGAGGCCAACTAAGAGGATCACCAGCTACTTTTTGCCAAGTCAGAACTTGGTGGCTCCAGGACATCTTCATTTGTTTTCATGTATTTCTTTAAGATTTCCAAAGGCAGACAATACGATATAAAAGCCACTCATCTTGAGCGTTGTGTCCAGTTCTGGGCACCACACTTCACGATGGATTGCCACAGGAGGGTCCCTAATGCACGAGTGCTGCTTCACCATACATTGAAGTGGAGCAGTACACATGACATGTAAACCACCCAGAGAGCTTCGGCTATGGGGCGATTTATAAGTGTAATAAATAAAAAATGAATAAATAATAATAATTTATTATTCTGGGCACCACACTTCACGACTGATACAGACAAGCTGGAGGGGGTTCAGAGGAGGGCAAAAAGGATGATCAGGGGTCTGGAAACAAAGCCCTATGAGGAGAGACTGAAAGAACTGGGCATGTTTAGCATGGAGAAGGGACGATTGAGGGGAGACATGATAGCACTCTTCAAATACTTGAAAGGTTGTCACACAGAGAAGGGCCAGGATCTCTTCTCGATCAACCCAGAATGCAGGACACAGAACAATGGGCTCAAGTGACAGGAAGCCAGATTCCGGCTGGACTTCAGGAAAAAACTTCCTGACTGTTAGAGCAGTATGACAATGGAACCAGAGAACTAGGGAGGTCATGGGCTCTCCCACACAAGAGGCCTTCAAGAGGCAGCTGGACAACCATCTGTCAGGCATGCTTTAAGGTAGATTCTTGCATTGAGGAAGGGGTTGGACTCGATGGCCTTATAGGCCCCTTCCAACTCTACCATTCTATGATTCTATGAATCTAATTAGGGTGACCATCTGTCAGGATTTCCCTGGATTTGTCCTGGTTTTTGTTCTATCCTGGGTGTCGGGGGGATTTTCTGTAATTGTCTATAATGTCCTGGAATTACAAACTTTCCCCTTTAAGGCCACCATTGATGTGGCATGGGGGAATGATGTGTAATTCCCAAACATTATAGAAAAGGGCCTGATTGGAGCAGTGGGGTGGGGGTGAGAATGACATTCTTTCCCCTCCTCCGCTCCAATTGGGGCCTTTATAGTGGCCCCAGAAAGCCATTTTTCTGCCCCTCACTGGGTGTCCTCTTTTTTGGTTTCCCAAATATGGTCACCCTATCTAAGTCCTTCTTCACACAGCACATAGTTAAATTATGGAATTCACTACCATAAAATGTAGTGCTGGCCACCAATTCGGATGGCTTTAAAAGGGGATTGGATAAATTCCTGGAGGAGAAGGCTATCAATGGCTACTAGCCCTGATGGCTATGTGCTGCTTCCAGTATCAGAGGCAATAAGCCTCTATACACCATTGCTGGGGAACATGGGCAGAAGGGTGCGGTTGCTCCTGTGTCCTGCTTGTGGGTCCCTGGTGGACAGCTGGTTGGCACTCTGAGAACAGAGTGCTGGACTCGATGGACTCTTGCTCTGATCCAGCATCAGGGCCCTTCTTATATTCTTAATAGTCACATTTTAAAGGAATTGCAGTCATTTAACATGACTGAGCTGCATCACATCTGGCATAGTAACTATATTTGACTTTAGAAGTGAGAAAAATGAGAAAGAAAAAAGGCATTTGAGCAGGACTTTTTTTGAAGGAGCAGGAACACAAGGAGGCTGCTTTGTAGTGAGTCAGACCTGTGGTCTCTGCAGCCCAGTATGGTTGACGCCGACTGGCAACTATGGGTCCCCAGATTTTCAGGCAGGGCGTCTTCCCCAGACCCACTTGGGAGATGCCGGGATTGAACCCTGGACCTCCTGCATGCAAAGCAGGAACTCTACCCATGAGCCACAGGCCCTCCACAGTCTTCCTTGCAACCCCCCAGCAGGGTAATGGGGCTTTGTTTTTTGATCCCCAGCAGTGGGCCATCTCAGGAAGGCCATAATCATATTTAACCTAAATCTATCTCACTGTAGCACATCTTCCTGCCCTACCCTTGGTGGGCAGCGTAAGCAATGGTGGCCATGAGACAGACTTCATGGGACACTACTGTGACCAACAGGTGCACGATGTCTTTGAACCTGGACCCAGAGTTTGGAGGGACGTTTGAGCGGCAGGTGAGGCTCTTGCCTTGTTCAGCTTGGAAGAGTCAATTCCCCCTGAACCCAGATTGCAACTACTCATCTTGCCTGCTCTGGGTGCCAGAAACAGATTTACCCAGCTGCATCCGGTGCTACACATGTAAAACAGATTTTCGTGCTATCTGTCCAAATATCTTTTGGTAAATATTTATTCCACTACAGCTTATGTAGATTTCAAACAGGTGGAACGAGTTCCAAAAATACTTTCAATTCATGGATGAGTCCAAGCAGAATGCAAATGACTGGTGTGCCATGTGTGTGTGTGTGTGTGCGCGTGTGTGTACTTGGAGACATAGAAACAGTGGAATACTCTTGAGTAGCACTCCAAGCACCCAGAGTGATACCCTGAGCAGTGTGGGGGATCAACGCTATTTGCATTTAGCCAAAGTCTTTGAAAATGTAATTTATATGCAACAGAATGTATTTTGTGTATATAAATATGCTGAAGAGGAATCCGTGAACTTTCCTGGCCCGAAACAGAACAAACAATTCCTCTTGCAGGAGGTACTGAGGCAGACAATCTACAGTGGCAAAGTCTGTTGCATCGTTTTGAAAGTCTATTCATAGCTGATAGGATCTATTTTTTCCTTCAGTGGAAATATTTGCAATTATATTGGCTGGGAAGTAGGTGTCTTTGCGCTGGCATCTTCGCAGCGGGGTGGGCTGTGTAAACGCAATTAAATCTCTCTCCATCTGGCACAAGCTTTAACACCAGCAACTTCACAGTTAAGGGCTTCTTCCTTCGTGCATCAGACACCAAGCTCCATTCTGTAGGATCTCCCCCCACCCCACCCCACCCCCATGTGAATGACTTAAATGTAGTTTGAATCATAGGAAGTTGGATTTTTAATTGAGCCCTGAGATCCTTTGGCATTCGGGTGAGGATCAGAGAAAACAAAACATGAAATTCATTATTCAAGGATGATGTTAGATGAAGAGTTAACTCAAATGATAATCCTACTGCCACTATTTAATACCTTAATGCGGTGAGCCAGGGCTGCACAGACTCTACAGGCGATGCAGGAGGAGATGGAAGGGAGAGGTTGAGGACTGAGAAAAAGACAGCGAGAGCTGGGGCAGGCAACGCAGGTGACAGGGAGTGAAGAACTCATCCGGCCACCTTTAGAGTGGAAGGGGAAAACAAACGATTTCCCCAGCCTTGGGGAAATCGTGTTTCCCTCTGCGATGCCTCCAGCCAATGGGGGCCTTAACGAGCCTGTTAATAGCAGGGAGAGGGGGAGAAACACAATTTCCCCAAGGCTGTGGAAATTGCGTATCCCCACCCACTGCTGCATTCATGTCCTGCAGGAGTGATGGGTCAAAAATCTGCCCGGCGCATCCATCGGGGCTCAGGAGGGCTAGACGCAGGGGTATCCAACGCCCTCGTGGGCCCAGGTTGATTTTCGCTCAATTGCTAGCAGGTGATGCTATCTTGCCCCCTTCCTAGGTCTTGGGAGTCTCATACGTTCAACAGAACAGTTTATAGCTTGCCATATTATTCTCCCCCTTCCATCCAGTAGGAATGCATGATCATTTTGTTTGGACTACCAAAACAGTCAAACAAGCCCCGTTCGCAACTCTGAATGTAGACGTCCGCAGGAGAACATGTTCTCCAAGACTGTATGCAAGTTGTCAAACACTTTGTTGCGTGTGAAAAACGTGAAAATGGTTTTTGAACAAGCAGTTCACAATTTCACAATTTCAAAATTGTGCAATTTCACACTTTAGTCTGTGGAGGGAAGTTATGGCACTTTGGAGAATACATTATTTTTGTGCAACTTTCAGTTTGATCGCACTCAACTTGCACAATTTTCTTGTTTGTGAAAACCAAACAGAGATCACAAATGATCCTGGTAAATGAGACAAGAAGAACATCAAGACAACATTTAGAGTATCTGTGTGAGAATGCGAAGATCACTATTTTACCCAACCTGCTCAGGAGAAGGGAGTTGGGAAGATCTGGCATGCTAAAAAGCAGCATATGCCCACCAGTAGGTTATGCTTTTAAAATATCCTTTGGATCTGCAGCCATAACACTCAAATTCACGCACTCAGATTGGCTGAATTCAGACAACACGATAGTCAATGGTGGGGTAATGATCAACTTTACAGTTGTTCATCTAGGGGGTACTCCCCACACAACATGGTAATCAATAATCAACTGTGGTGTGGATTAGGATCAGCGCTGAGTTGACTATGGCAGCATTCGGATGACACGATAGTCAATACAACTGATGAGTGTTTCCCGCCCTCCCCCCCCCCCCCAGTTGCTTATTGTGTCATCCGAATTCAGCCAGAGTGTCTGGCTAACAGCTGTGTAGAAACAAGCAGCTCCAACACATAATAATGACCTAGACTGATGCATTGTATAGCTTAAGAAGTGTGAAATGTTTTAAAATGCCTATTTTATTTTATTTTCATGTCAATTTGATTTAAAAAATATATATTTATAAGCCCATTTGGGTTTACAATCTTTGCCAATGAGATCCTCCTCAGCAACCCCCCCCCCTTGTTTTAGTGACTGTTTGGGAAGATTCCCCACCTTCGTTAAGTTAACTCCCCCCCCAACGGCAATAGGCATTTGTGGAGGCCTTGCGGAGGGGAGGTGTGACGTCATCATGAAGGTTGTCAAACGGAGGGAGCGATGGGATTCTCGCCTCCTTTAATCTGCCGGCAGTTAAAGCCATAATTGGGATGGTTCCAGCTGTGGCAGCTGAGCGAGATGAGAAACGTTCCGGCATTCGGCAGAAGTCAGACGCTGCCGCTCTGAGTGCAAGTGGCAGGCCGGCAATTGCGGGTTGGGTGCGCGTGTGCACGTTATTTCCCTTTCCCTCCACATTGAGACTCAGTGCAATACAGCAGAGATGTTCCACTTTGTCAGGCAATAACCAACTGTGCTTCTATCTGAAGGCATGTAAAATATCTTCCCATTTGTCTCGGGTGAAACAAAACAAATGTCAATTGAAGTGGTTGCCTCCTAATAGCCTAAGCCTCTGTTTTCTTCCTTCTGAGCTCCTGGCAACTTTTCACTCATTTTCTCGCTCTCTCCCCCCCCCCCACTCCAAAAAAGGAAGTGGGGGTAGAGAGGTTAGGGTATCTTCCTAGACAGAAGGAGATATAAGAGAGGGGGGGCACGCCGCCCCGCATGCACACATGGTTGGATGTGGAGGGCCTGGCTGACAGAAGGCTCCCCCCTCCCCCTCACAGGCAATAGGGTGGGAGGCAGGCAGGCAGGCAGGCAGGCACTCTGAAGGGTTTACAACTGCCGGAAGGTTTCCTGCCCCAGTAACAGCTGCTCTTTACCTTGAGGATCTTGCCGGCTTCCTCCAAGGAGCCCTCGGGATGGATGGGGATTTCATTAATGTTCACAAATTGTCCCAAACTGGCACGTTTGCCATCCTGAATGCGAGAGTGAACAGCAGAATTGTTTTCAAGAAATGTACTTAAATTCATGAAAACTGGGATCATATTCAAAAAGTGTGCATCTTTACAGTCAACAAGCGGAAAATGTCTGCTTTTGAAAAATGTGCACAGAAATGCGTATTTTCCCCATTCAAAACAGACACTTTCCCCATGCAAATGAGCCCCAAAAAACAGAACACAGATGAGAATGGGAGCCAGGTAAAACAAGCTTGGAACTGCACTGTTTCAGAGACTTTGGGTGAGCTTGAGAATCACTGGCAGTCCTTCCATCCCTACAACCCAGCCTGAAATTCCAGTGGATGTTTGGGTGCAATTTAAGTTCAACTCTCCTCCAATTGGGAAATGGCTCAGATGTTTCCGGAGAGGCGAGTGGAATGGGAAACATCATATTCTGAACCATCTTAAATTTAGGAAACAAACCATTCCAGAAGGACCAGCTTCCTTCATATGTAGCAGTCCTGCACTTTGAGTTGCAGTATGATCAGGGTTTTTTTGGTACACTTTTTTAGGATTTCAAATGATGGGATTAAAGATGGACAGTTTTTACCGGTTCTGGTTGCTATGCCCTGACTTCCATCCCTCATGCATTTCGGCTTAACAAGGAGAATTTCTCAAATTCATTCTAGAATTGTAGTTTGCCACGGCTGTCAGACCCCCCCCACCCCCGCTGTATATT
The DNA here is from genome assembly GCA_029215795.1 of Anniella stebbinsi. Lineage (NCBI taxonomy): Eukaryota > Metazoa > Chordata > Lepidosauria > Squamata > Anniellidae > Anniella > Anniella stebbinsi. The sequence goes on from JARDYH010000001.1 coordinate 373,119,970, forward strand.
ACCCAGGCAGGCATACAGATGGGTTGATAAAACACACTGCAAAAAAGCAATACTGGTGTGATTGTGTGCATGATAGTCATCAAGCGGGGGGGGGAGGGTCGCGTCACCCTGCCGTTGCTTTGGCCTCCTCCTGCTGTCCCACAATAGCGACAAACAGCTTAACTTCTTTCTTCACCCGGTGATGAAAGAGGAAGCAGCAATGACCACGTGGCCCATTCAGTGGCCGTTTTTATCGCATGGTTTCTTCTGCACACAGCAGAAAATGGTGGCAAGTTTCGCTTAAAAAAAAAATCAGATTTACCAGGGACTTATTTTGTCGTGGAAAGAAGGCCAGAAGGAGCGGGAGACACATGGGAGGTGGACATCGCCGTCAAAAGAACCCGCAAAAAACGGTGAGTGGCCCAGTAACGAGCTTGCGATAAAACGCTCATCTGATGACTCTCTATTCTCTTTGCGTAGGGTTTCACTGCTGCACAGATGAACTCATTGATAACTCTCTCTCTTTCTCTCTCTCATGCGCACACACATAAGGAACACTATGCACAATCACATCAAGTCAGCTCAGGGTATGCTAATAGTGAATTCAGCTGACAGTGAGGTGCTGTGTGTTAGGGGTCTGACCAACACATTTTGAATGGGATTAAGGACCTAAGGACATAAGAAGAGCCATTCTGAATCCGAACAAAGACCTATTGCATCCAGCATTCTGTTCCCACAGTGAAGCCAACCAAAAGCCTTGATAAGAAGCCCATAAGCAGCAGGGAATGAGTGCAGCCACAGCATCCTGCCCATGTGCTCCAGGAACTGAACTGCAGAGGCATTGCCACCTCCGGGACTGGAGGGACTGTAGAGCCATCAGGAGTAGTAGAGTCACTGACAGCCTTCTCCTCTTCCACAAATTCGTCCAATTGTCATTCAATGCTCTCAGCCATACCTCAAGGGCCCTGTTACACTCCCTCTGCAATGGAAGGGATGTGGATTGGGGGAAATCCCGGGTCCTGGGCTCTTCCTGGATGCACAGTTGGTTGCAGCGGCTGTTTTACCCTGACGGGGGTGTTGACTTGCAGCACCAATCAGTGGAGAAGGCAAGTCAGGCGCCGGATGTCATCCATTCTTAGTCACGTGCAGCAGCTGGATTTCTGCAATGATTTCCACATGGAGGCTGCCTTTAAAAACAGTGCAGAAAGTTCGGTTTAGTCTAAAATTGGTTGCCAGACCGTGATCTGGTGTTCCAAGGTTGGAGCATATAACTCCAATTTTATTTCATCTATAGTAGCTGCCTATTATTTTTCCAATCTTGGTTTAAACTGCTGTTTTTAATTCTTAAGGTCCTGAGTGGTTTTGGACCAAGTCTTCAAGAGGAACGTCCTGGTCCCAAATGAAGGTGCCTCTGATCCTAGCGATGAGCATCAGAGATGCTGCTCTAAGTCCCATTGTTATGTGGTATCAGACAGGCAGGGCCATTTTTGTGGTGGTGCCAAAATTATTGCATAATCCCAGTAGAGAACTGCCAAATTCCCTCTCCTTTCATTTTGAGACAGCTCTTGAAGTCTCTCTCTCTCTCTCTCTCTCTCTCTCTCTCTCTCTCTCTCTCTTAACTCCAACAACCTTTTATATACAGCCACAATTTGTGGCCCTCTAGATGTTTTAGCTTACAACTCATATGATGCTTCACCATTGGCTCTGCTGGCTGGAGCTGTAGGCCAAAACGTCTGGAGGACCACAAGGTGCCCAACCTTGGTCAAGGAGCTACATCTTTCTTTCTTTTCCTTTTTTACCCTAGAGTAGGTGAAGGGGCTGATCTGGTGCAAGGGGCTGACCCAAGTATGGGGGTTTGGGGGGTTTAAGATCCAGATTGGGGTCCTTGCACCTACTCTAGGGTAAAAATGGGAAATAGCAGACTTTACCCAGATTTAAAGTCATGGCCCTAAGTTGGCCCTAAGCCTCATTGAAACTACAGGGCTGGAAGTAACCCTGGAGATCTCCAGTCTACCACCCTGCTACCCTGGTCTGGGGAGGAATCCAGATGAGGCACATTTCAGGAGCAGTCCTCCCCCTCTCACACACACACACTGTCTGCAACACATTGTCTGATTGATATAGAGCATCTTCAGGCGAGTGTGTTATCACACGCTTGTGACTGGCCACTCACGAATCTTTCTTTTTCTTCACTTTTTAGGTTTTTATTTATTATACACACACAAAATAACAAAACATCGACAACATCAACTACATACCAAAAGAGGACCTGGACCGTATACAAAGTTAAGGTGGTTCCAGGATTTCCCCCTACAAGGATATATAACCGTCTTTGTTCTTGTCACTAAACAAACAACCAGTTTCCCCCCTCCTTTATCTTAACCCTTCTCAGTTGTTGAATCTGCAGATAAACAGTTCATTTTTTTCTTGTCCCTTCAGATAGTTTCCATTCAGTCCTGAAACCAGATGTTGACTTTTCCCTTATAATTGATGTAAGTTTCGCCATCTCGGCCAGCTCTATAACTTTAAAAATCCATTCATCTATTGTAGGTAGCACTGGGCCTTTCCATTTTTGTGCATATAGCGATCTCGCTGCTGTCGTCATATATAAATATAAAGTCCCACAATTCCTTTCCATCTGACTGTCCATTAGTCCCAAAAGAAAATATTCTGGCTTCAGTTGTATATTATTCTTTAAGTTTTTTTGCATTAAGGACTGAATTTGTATCCAAAACCCTTTTGCTTTCTTACAAGTCCACCACAGATGATAAAAAGTTCCTTCTTGTTCTTCACATTTCCAACACATTCCAGAAGCTCCCTTATACATTTTTAGCTAATTTCGAAGGGGACATATACCATCTATACTTCATCTTATAAAAATTCTCTTTAAGTCTGACACTTAAAGTAAACTTTAGATCTTTTGAACACATATTTTCCCATCGTTCCATTGATATATTATATCCAAAGTTTCATGCCCATTTTATCATACATTCTTTCACTTGTACTTCCTCCATCTCAAATTTCAACAGTAACTTATAGACTTTTGAGATAACATGTTCATCATTTGTACAGAGCACCCTTTCAAATTCAGACTTTGTTTGCTCAAATCCATATGTTTTTCCATCTAATTTAAACCTTTTCACAATTTGCAAGTACGTAAACCATTGACACATATGCCCTTCTTTAATTAACCCCTCCCTTGATTTTAACTTATATTCACTTTGTACCCTTTCTAATACATCATTATATATCAACCACTTATAGGAACTTGGCAATTCTCTTCTATAATAGGCTTCCTGTGCTGACAGCCACATCGGTATTTTCTGGCAAAGCCTAGGTTTATATTTATTCCATACTCTCAATATTGCCCTTCGCACATAATGGTTATTAAATTCTACATTAACCTTGGCTCTGTCATACCACAAGTAACCATGCCACCCAAATCGTAATTCATGATCTTCCAAGTACAGAAGCCTTCTGTTTTTTAATGACAACCATTCCTTCATCCATAACAAACAGCAGGAAGAGAAATACAACTTCAAATTTGGGAGCCCCAAACCTCCCCTTTCTTTCGCATCCTATAATATTTTTGTTTAACTCTTGGTTTTTTTGCTTGCCATATAAATTTTGAAATATCTCTCTGCCACTGCTTGAATGGTAATTCTAATGATACAATAGGTATTGTCTGAACTAAAATCAACATTCTTGGTAGCCAGAAGCTGGCTATCGTGGTGGGAAGCTTGAGAGCCTGGCCCCCAGAAGCTGGCAAGCGCTCACAGAGCACCTCAGGCGTTGGACATGACTGGCAATCACGGAAGGAGCCTGCCTGGGGAACATGGGAGGAGCTGGGCCGGGAAGCTGTGGCTGATCGCGCGGCGGAGCTGCCAAGCACAGCTGGAAGCTGGCGATGGCAGGGGTGAGTCCCAGTTCCTCCCTTCGTTCCTGGGCCCCACTACTGACAGTCCTCCCAGGCACTGCTTCCTGGGAGTTGTAGGCTGCATGGGGCCCCAGGGCTTTGGCGCAAAATGGCGGATCCGCGCTGAAATGGCAGATCCGGCCCAATAGCCCCTCCCTGATTTAGATCCGGACCTCCGGATCCGAATCTTTGCACAGCCCTAGTATACAGCTAATAGCCCTAACAAGTCATGGTGGAATATAAAAAACACTATTCCCAGTACCTGGAAAGTGTAGGTGATTATCAGCAGAAATCGTCTGGGCTTGCCTAGCTCCCTGTCCCTGCTGCTGAATGAGGAGAAAGGGCTAAGGGGCTGAAGAAAAGAGGCCGCCTCTCTCTCCTCTAAAACAGCTGAGCTTTGCCTTCGAGAAGGTAGCCACAAGCCCGGCTCCTGTGGCTCCTGTCTGGCTCCTTCTCTAAAACCGAGGAGAACAAAGGCCACAGCGCAGGCACCTGGCTTCTGGCAAGGCTCACTGTTAACCCTTGCTGCGCCTTGCCAAGGCTGCCTTGCCTGGATGAGCCCTCCTGGTAAAGCCAGCTCTGCAAACAACTGAGGTGACAACTGGGGTGGCAAGCTCTTGTTTGGGGGGGGGGCTTGCCCCCATGCCCCCCTAGCACCGCCCCTGGAAGCTGGTACAAATTACCGGGGCCCGGTGGTCTGGAAGGGGGCCCAGGGCCCAACTATGTTACATATTTTTTTGTCTTTTTGGTAGTAGTATCATTATTTGTCAATTGTTTTTGACATCCATTGTAAAATTGGTGAATTTTAAAGAAAATAAGAATGATATACAAAATCCTGTCAGTTATCGGCCAATATAGACTCTAATCAACCAAAGACGTCTTTTGCAGCGGGCGCATGTGGGGTTGCTTGTCGTTGCAAAGAGCCGCTCGATAGAAACGATCCGCATGGAAGGCCATAGAAACCGCCAGGTGGGACAACGGAGTGGGAAGGAGCGGTTTCTTTTCAGTTTCTTTTCAGTCTCACAGATCCCCGCATACATACTTCCTTCCCGCCCACCCACAATGTGTTCCCCCAAAACACCAGAACAGGCACCAAAACCTTAGGACCGCTCTGAGAGGAAACGCATGCGCTCCTCCTGTTGCCTTTCTCAATTCTTTCTGAGACTCCTCCTACTTGCGTTGATTGTTTCTTGATCTTATAACAGTACAGGGATCATCCTTGCTGGGAGCCCCAATTTTTTTACCCACCAGGGCCCGAACCTGCTCCCAGCAGCCCAGAAGGACAGCATGTTGCAGTAATCCAATCTTGAGGTTGGACCATTGTGGCCCAGAGATCCCATTCCCTGTCCAGAAGAGGCCCAAGATGGCAGAAAGCCCTCTGTTCCTCTGTGGCCACTTGAGCCTCCAGTGAAAAAGATGGATCCAGGAGTACCCCCAGCCAGGCTACTAACCTGACCTTTCAGAGGGAACACAACCCCATCCAGGACAGGGAAGAAGCCAGCCCATCTCCCGGACTCAGGGACCAATCTGCCATGGGGCATCTGTCCTGCCGGGATAATTTCCCACCACATCATCTGGGGCATTGTCAATCATCAAAATGGCTGGGAGGTCACAGATCCAGCCGACCACTGTGAGAGCAGGCCTGAGGCCAGCATCAGCTGTGAACCTGGGTACACACCCCTTAGGATGCCTGGTGAGGAAGGTGGCGGCCAATCACACACGGTTTGGGGAGAAAATGGGAAGGCAGAGATTCGGGTGTCTAGGAAGAAGAGCCCCCGTCCCCACCGTCCCCGCCTTGCATTAAGCAGCCCCTTCGCATTACTCTGCGTAGGGCTGTTGTTGGCATGATCTCTTTCTCTCCCTCGTTCTCTCTTTCCAAAATCTGGTGCCAGACCAAGCCCTCTTCCCCAAAACTCAAAGCAAGGCTTCATTAAAAAAAAAAAAAAGTTAAAGATACTTCGAAACTACTTTTCCAATAGTAGATTCAAGGCCACCAACAAAAAACAAACAAACACAGAACAATAAAGCCTTGAGAAAAGAAGGGGTCAAAAAGAGGAGAGGCAGGAAATTAACCAAGATCAGAACTAACCATTTCTTTTAAAAACAAACAAACAAACAAAAAAACCACTGTATTTGGGAGATTAAAACTGACCATTTGGCACTCCAAATGACTTCCAGAATGGGGAGGTGTTTCCTTCCCCACATCAGTGCTGCAAGCCACCAGAGTCCCAAAGCCCATGTATGGACCTTCAGCTTGTCAGCCCCAGAGCTGTGTTGCTCAGCTTCCTTTGCACACATTCTGCGAGGCAAATCTGATGTCAGAGCCCTTCCTGATGGCTCAGCTCTCCATGGTCCGCATTCCTCCAGATTCTTGGTGGAGCCCAGCACCATCCAGGGCTAATTTCTCCCTCCTATTGGCATCCAGCCTTCGCTCTTTTCAAGAAGAGCATTCAAAGGCCTGCTTCTTCATCTGATGGTTTGTACTGGCAGCGCTTAATTGGGTTTGGTTGGCGAAGGGACGAGAACACATAGACACACAGGCATAGCTGGGATAATAAATTGGCCACAACTTTTAATGACTCACTTCAATAGGCTTGAAAAGAGTTGTTTCAGGAGTCACCGGAAGCAGCATAACGTTGGCGCCTCCTTGCCTGACCTCCTGGGGCAGGGAGTTCCAAAGAGCAGGGGCCAACACATTCAAGGCTCTTCTCCAGGTGGACTCCAGTCGTGCCCTAGGTCCATGTGGAACCACCAGGAGCATGTCCTTTGATGAGCTCAGTGACTGGGCAGGTTTATTTAATTTCTATACCGCCCATAGCTGAAGCTGTCTGGGTGGTTCACAAAAACTGCCCAGAGAGCTTCAGCTTTGGCTTGTGGGCTTCAGCTTGTTGGAGCATCTGGTTGACTGCCTGGGAATCAAGATGCTGGACTAAACAAGCCTTCAGTTGGATTCAGCCCAGCTCTTCTTATATTCTTATGTACGATTTAATCTCAGACAGGGTAGAACCTGTCAAATGTTACTTGTCAGATATCAATTATTTGAGGGAAATATGACAAACATATAAGTATTTTGAAAGTATGTGGGGACTATCTATCTGTCACAAACATTCACAAAGGCGTATTCTGAGTACAGTTCTTGGGTGCCAGGGCAAGATTGGCCCCTGATGCAAGCAGATGCAAGGTATTTGTCCTTTTGCCCCATTATTATTATTATTATTATTATTTACATTTATATACTGCCCCAGAGCTGAAGCTCTCTGGGCAGTTTACAAAAGTTAAAAGATTGAACATTAAAAAGTCAATATACAAAATTTAAAACCATAAAACAGCTGATATTTTAAATATTTTAAAACTTTTAAGCCTGGCCAAAAATTCAGTTAAAAACCTCAACTTAAGCTGTAAAATGCCTGGGAGAAGAGAAAAGTTTTGACCTGGCGCCGAAAAACTAACAGTGTTCCTCAATTGGGGGCCACCACAGAGAAGGCCCTCTCCCTTGTTGCTGACCTCTGAGCTTCCCTCGGAGTAGGCACCCAGAGGAGGACCTTGGATGTTGAGCATAGTGTACGGGTAGGTTCGTGTGGGGAGAGGCGTTCCATCAGGCATTTTCTTCCTTGACTTTTCTTCTTGTGTTTAAAACGAAGCTGATCCTGCCGAAGTGCTTATCAAAACACCCCACCCGCTTCATGGGCTTGGTCTCCCCTCCCACAGAGCACCCACAGGGAGAGGGATCTCTGTAGGGGCTCGAGAGGTCCCAGCAGTTTCTCCTCTCCTCCCATTCCGTGCACATAGAAAGATGTCTCAGGATGTTGTAGCTTTGAAAGTACCTGGAATCCAGCCCTTGTCCTACTACAAAAATGATTTTGCCCCAACTCGTGCCTGGATTCCTTCCCAGATCCAACCGAGTTGACGCATGGGAGCCACCTTCATTTTAGTTCTGGCTGTCTCTGAGGTTCACCAGCATGACCCCCTACTGATGCCCCTCTCCCACTCCATCCAATTCTCAGTGCCCGGAAACGACGCAAGAAGAACATCCGCTGAATCAGTGTAAATAGATACGTTCAAGGGGCTTAATGGTCAGGGGGCTTGAAGAAGAGGCACCAGCCATGGCCGTACCTGTGGCCGTTACTTGGCCAGCATGCCGTACACCGGGTTGTCCTGAGGGGCCTGAGATAGAAGAACATGATTCCGTGGGCTGAAGTCCACATGGGCTAACTTCTTCAGTGGCTTTCCATGTGCTACATTAAACTCGCTGGTGGTGCTTTAACATGTGGGCAGCCCTTAGCACATTTGGGCATGAACATGGGGAAGGTCACTGATGAAGTGGGCAGCCCCAAGGCCACACCGTGGGTCCCAAAGTCGAGGTGGGGTTTCCCCAGTGCAAAAGCAATGGCATTGTTCCATTCCCTCCCTCTCTCCCCTCCACACCACCACACAGACACACACAACACACACAACACACAGACACACGTCTCTTACCCTTTCTGCCCCCCCCCTTCGCCCTCTGGTTTAGCATGGAAAAATAAGCCCTGCATGGTGGGGAGATTTTGTGTTTTGTTTTATCCATAATCCATTTCTATTCCAATCTTAGATTTCTTATATAAGTTGAACCTAATATTATTTTAAAACAACTAAAAATAAACTCTAAAAATAAAATGTCAAGCTGAAAAATCCTTGTGTTAAAAGTTGCAACCAAATTAAAATGCTCACGCTGTGCCTGTCTGTGAGATGCTGGCTATTGGTTCTTGGCTTCGGTTAGTCTATAAACTCTTTTTCATCTTTTTCTGTACACTTTCTGTACAGGAAAGCAACCAAAAGGCCTGTGATGGACTGAAGGGCAGGTTAGAAATGCCCCCTAAGGACTCCTCTCTTCTCTCACCGAGAGGAAGCCGCCCTGCTTTACACCCCTATATAACCTGACCCTCCAATGTACCCCCTCCATTTTTCATGGGGAGGATAGGTGTGAGGTGTGTGGGTTGGGACTAATGTTGACCCAGACATTCAGCCTGCCCTTCCGGTCCCCTCTGCAGCTTCTCCAAGTGATTTGGTCAATGGAACTCAGGTTTTCAAGGTGACCTTTGCCAGCATCTCTGCTTGGGGCAAGCAGCAAAGGCATTTCCAGCAGAAACTCCCTTGGCCAGAGGAAGCGGGGGGGGGGGACTGAGAATTCAGAGCTCCCCCATGCCAGGCTGTGCATCCATCACTATTGGGCCTGGAGTGGGGGGGGGGGGCTGTCTGTTTTTCTTTCTCTCACAGAGGAATCATTTTTAAAAGCTCAACTTCTTTCTCTCCCCAATGTGGAGAACTTTGTAAATGTTAATGAACTCTTTCCCAAACCCAACTGAAATGAAATTCTCACCCATCTGCACCAGCCAAATTTAACTGCTGCAGCCCTTCCCAGCATGAAGAGGGTCATAAATTTATATATACACCTGCCTACTGTAGAGCTGTTATGGACAAGGTGCTCATCAGAGAAGAAGAGGAGGCAGCTCTAACGCTCCACCACAAATATGGCTGAAATCATGGATTCAAACCCAGACTTCCAAGAGCTAAGCACTCAAGGCTCCGGGCTTGGATGCATGGATCTGCCCATTTTGGGTTCTCCCAAACCATTTTTTTTTTAAAAAAACCTCAAGTTCATTTTGTTCCAAATATGGGCAACTTTGCTAATTTTGGTAAATTCTTATCAAAACCGAACTGAAATGAAATGCTCATCTATCTTCATTTGGTATCTAATAGGTCATATTGCACTTTATTCTGCACTGCTATTTGTGGAGATCAATGGGGCAGTTTTCGTTTTTCATGGAGCTGAAGGCAATTTGAAAGACCAATTCCTGATCATGCTCTGACCCACCCACCCAAACCGTTCACACACAGCACCCCAAATCCCCATTCCCCACTGCCTGTCCATTGCATCCATTTCTGCAAAAGTCAAGCTGCTTGAAAGAGATTTGGCAGCGCAAGGAGCTTGTCAAAATTGCCATTGCTCCTTCTTCTCCAGGTCAGGTTCCATTATACACAATCAGGGACATGCATAAGCTACTTGACTTAGAGGGACAAAATGACCATATAAGGGAATGATAGAAGTGAAGAGACGTTGCAAAGCATCTCTGAGTACAAGTAAAATCCCACATGGCAATGCAACACCACATCTGGCCACTATTTGGGACTACTCGAGAGTAAAACAGAGTTGGCCAAATGATGTCACTAGGGCTATAAAGCAATGGGATGAGGGCTGATGATGTATAACATTTGGAGTATAAGAGCATTGTTTGAACCTTGGTGCGGTGTGACTCTGGAAAGCAGCGTTAGCGTCCGGAGGTCGCCTATTCTGCACAGAATAATAAATTAGTTTCCAAAGCTTCAGGAGGTCTTTCGTCAAGTGTTTCATATCTGGACTTTGGACACTTGGGAATAGCATAATTTATGCACCAAAAGGGGGTGGCCATTTCACTCCCTCTCTCCACTGACCCCCTCCCCCTGACCCCCAATGATTCTCCTGTCAAGGGCCTGGCCCAGCCCTCGTCAGGGGGATGAGGAGGGCCCCGCTGAGGCCTCTGCTCCGTGCCGCTTTCTTTCGCTCATTGATTCCCCTCCTTTTCAAGGTGCTGCCGCCATAACGGATGATGTCAGGGGGCTATTTGACATCGTGCTTGCATTGCAAATGCTATTATTTAGTGCCAGAAGCAAATGCCGTTCCACATCAGGCTCCAAAGAGTGTGTGGCTCTCCTATCAGAGCAACTTTAGCCAGGCCTCCGAAATGGATGCTATTTATAGTCCCCGGGAGTCGGAGTACCAATAAGCAATAATGATAAATGTCCTTTTTGATATGAACCTTGGGAACAGAGAGAACACTAAAAGCCCCGAGGCGTGATGGGCCATCGTCGGCCTTTCATTTTAGCCAGGTTTTCTTGTACTTACAGCTCCTCATTTGCATCCGTCTCCAGAGGTGCCCAGAATGACAAGTTCACTTGTACCTGAGGGCCACGGAGAGTATTAGCAATTAAGACCTGGTCTTTCCTCCCTTGCAAAGAAGAGGCCTGGATGCGTCTTCTGACATATGGACATCTAAGCAATGCGTATGCTGTCCCTTTGTTAATGTGGGGGCCTCAAGAATCCAGGCGGTTGATTTGGGGCAAAACTCTGACACTCGCGGTGTAGCCAGGCTCCTGAGAGGGGCGAAATCCAAGGGCGGGTGGGCGATCCCAGGCCTTCCGGGACCTCCTGCAAAGATCAGAGAATGAGGCAGATCGATCGGGTGATAAAAGTCACGCCTGGCAGACCCTGCAGTCTCAAGGTCAGCTTGGTGCTGAGTCCTGGCGTCTTCTTAGAAATTAGCCAGGCTGGCTTCAAAGTCCTCCATTTTGGTGTTAATTCCATGGCTGTTTCTGAATGCCATTACAGAAGCAACAACAAGGGGGGGGGGGAAGGAGGTCCATTTTATTCTGGACCTCCTTCCAAGCTGCTCAGGGCAGTATGCATCATCGTACCCCCTCGTCTTCCGCCTCCACCTATGTCCTCTTCACAAAGCCCCCCGGGAGGCCTGTTCGTCTGAGAGGCAGGGACTGCCGGCCAAAGCGGGATTCATGGCTGGGTGAAGGTTCGAACCTGAGTCTTCCAGCACTGTACCCCCTTCGCACCGCCACCTCCATCAAATTCTGCCAGGAGACAATTCCCATCAAGAGAGAAGGCTTCCGCCTCTCCTTTTCCTTCCTTGCCTTCCATTCACCTTTCCAACGTTTGCTCTCAGCCCTCGCCAAAACCTTTGTGCTGGATAAGAGATCACCAGAGTGCCGTTTTCTTTGAGAGTGACGCACCATGATTAAAGCCAATGTTCCAACAGGAACCCTACTTGCTTCACGCTTCAGTTGCTCAGATGCCTTTTAATATCAAGCCTGCAAAATTAAGGGAAAGAAGAAGAGAGCAGAGAGCGGAAGCTGCTGTGTTTCCTACAACTGTGATCAAATTTAACACCCTCCATTTATAGAAATACAGCACATTAAAAGCTCCGGAGAAAAGTTCCTTCCTTATGTCATAAGGGCTGAGAGCAAAGAGCCATTGCCGGATGACTACCTGGTGCTCCAAAAATTCTTCCTTTCTCAGATTCTCCCCGGATGTTGAATGACCAGGTCTTGTTTCGAGGGTGGAGCTTTTGTCTTTGCATTTTGTACATGGGGCTGGACGTGTGATGGCAGCTGCCTGCCCCTTTCATTTCCTTCAGTCTGTTTGTGTCTTTTGGGGAGCTGGGATGAAACTTTTGGCTCCTCTTCTCTTAGCAAAGGGTGGTGGTGGTGGTGATGGTGTGGGTGGCCATGCAAGGGGGATGGGGAAAAACACCCCACCTCTGAAGACTGCAGGGGAATACATATCTGAGAAATGTTTGGGGGAGCTGACTTACCTTACTTTTAGACAAGATGGCTGGGGATTTGGGGATTGTTATGTTATTTTTTGGTTCTTTTTGATATGCTTCCTCACCTTAGCCAGACCTTAGTTTCTTTCTTTCTTTCTTTCCCTTCCTTCCTTCCTTCTTTCCCTCCCTCCTTCATAGAATCATAGAATCGTAGAGTTGGAAGTGGCCTATAAGGCCATCGAGTCCAACACCCTGCTCAATGCAGAAATTCACCTTAAAGCATCCCTAACAGATGGTTGTCAGCTGTCTCTTGAAGGCCTCTAATGTGGGAGAGCCCACCACCTACCTAGGTCATGGCTTCCATTGTCGTACTGCTCTAACAGTCAGGAAGTTTTTCCTGATGTCCAGCCGGAATCTGGCTTCCTATAACTCGAGCCCATTGTTCCATGTCCTGCATTCTGGGATGACTGAGAAGAGATCCTGGCCCTCCTCTGTGTGACAACCTTTCAAGTATTTGAAGAGTGCTATCATGTCTCCCCTCAATCTTCTCTTCTCCAGGCTAAACATGCCCAGTTCTTTCAGTCTCTCCTCATAGGGCTCTGTTTCCAGACCCTAATCATCCTTGTTACCCTCCTCTGAACCCCCTCCAGCTTGTCTGCATCCTTCTTGAAGTGTGGTGCCCAGAACTGGACGCAAGACTCAAGATGGAGCCTAACCAGTGCCTAATAGAGGGGAACCAGTACCTCTCACGATTTGGAAACTCTACTTCTATTAATGCAGCTCAAAATAGCCCAATGGCCACGGGCGTGCAACAAGTCTTTTTAAGCGTGTAAGTAAAGGAACACACCCACCACCACCTCCAGTGATGCTGTTAGGTAATTTTAGATCCTGCAATTGGTTGTCTTACTGGGACCAGTCTTCAGATGGCCCATGTGGATTACTTGGGTTGTGACAGGGACAATTAATGCCCCCACCCTGCCATTCCATGCTGAAACACGGCTCCTCCACCCCCTGATAGGTTAGAGAAAAAAAAAAAAAAACAGAACTGTGTTTTCCATCTCCTGTTTTGTAAAAAGATAAATCCTCTGAGCATGGTTTAGTTTCTTACTATATAAAATCCTGTCACCACGACTGAAAGGGGCCAGGAGGGGCTGAAGCGCCCCCGCTTGGTAGAGCCCCGGCTGCCTCGCATCTGGAAGGTCCCAGGTTTGATCCCCAGCAGCCTCTCTCCAGGCAGGGCTAGGAAATAATCCTGCCTGAAACCCTGCCTAGAGAGCCGCTGCTACCAGTCCGGGTCGACAGTACTGGGCTAGATGGAGTATGGATCTGCCCCCGTATAAGGCAGCTCCTGATCTTCCAATGGGATAAAGAGGGGTCTGCGCCTGCTGCCTTCATGGTGACTACATGGACTGGAGAATCATCACCCATTTTGTGGTAGACCCACCTTGGAAAGAAGTGGAGGCTGCTGGGGCAGAGGAGCAGGCAACATCTCGTGGGAAATCCATAAGGTGCTTCTGAGCATACGCAGGATTTGGCCACTAGAGTCTAAGAGCCTATCTACACAGTCCCTTGGAACATTTTAAATAGTATTTTAAAACGTTCCAAATAGGTGCATTCTAAAACATCTTAGGCCACATTAAGGAGTACTCATGTTACAGGAGAAAAATTCTTCAGTCTTCAAAGCGGTGTGTGAAGTCTCACACTCTTCTGTCTGTCTCTTTCTGTTTTGTTTTTACAATGAGTTTAGGGCAAAGCATTGTGGCCGCTGTAGTTCACTCGCCCACTTCCTCCTTAGTGCCCCTTTCATTCCCTAGCTTTCAATGAGTATGGGGCTAAGGATTGTGGGTGTTGTAGTTCACTCGCCCACTTCCTCCTTAGCCCCTCTTTCTTCTCCACCAATCAACTGCTAAGCATTTGGGCACCAGTAAAGGAAGCACTGCCCCCATGAATCTCAAACGGTAAGGAAGGACACATTATTTTACTTAAAATGATTTATTAAAAGTAAAACCGTGGTATATAGCTTAAGTGCATTTTAAAAAACCTCGGGTTCAAGGGAGTGCATCATGTGGCCCAAAGAGTTTTCGTAGCCCTTATAAAACGTTATAAAGCTAGCGTGTAGATCGGCTCTAATATGGGGATTGCCAATTGGCTCGCATTTGTCTCATGAAGCCCCTTCAGGCACATTTGGATGAAAAGAGCAAAACGGAAGGTGAGCCTGAAGCAGCTACTACTACCTGAGCAGCAGGATCGTACCAACCGCGGCGTTTGTGCGTCTCCTCCAAAAAGAGAATTTCCCAGTTCTTAATGCCATTCTTGGATGGAGATGGCACCAGAGTTCACATTCTCCTTTAGTTTCTATAGCAATTTATTTTTTAAAAATGGATAGTTGGAAGACTTTTTATCTCAAAAAAAGAAAGGGAAAATAGCAAGGACAGTCAGCTTGAATTTTTAGCAATCCTGCTGTTTGTTAAGGAATCAAATTGAACTGGGGGTGCAGTTATAGCCCTCCTCCTCCTCCTTCAAAATGTCCTCAATGACCTTTCCCCTTCCCCCTCCCTCTCCCTCCCCTTCTTTCTTACCAAGAGCCCCCCTCCCCCCTCTCTCCCTCTTTCTCCTGCTTATGGGTGGGAAAGAAGGAGACTTATTGGCTGCGTGACAATTCCCAACATGTCTCTGTTCATTCATTACTGCGACATGTTCCATGGCAGAACCTATCAAAAAGGGATCCATCCCTCGGTTGTAAATGGATGAGACACTCAGTGTGACAGAGGTAATTAGGCTCTGGGGGAAATGTATGCACAGCTAATAAGAAGCAAAGCTAAATGCTGTCTTAATTTACCCTCAAGCTCACACACATTCGCACACACACAGTGATTCATTCAAGTTTCACTAATTGAGCCAACAGCAATTAACCCTTCCTGTCTTTTGTGAATGAGTTAGGGACCAAAGAGAGCTGAATCTCATCTCTCTGCACCCCACACCCCAACCCGCCTTCTCTGCTGGCCGTTCTTTCCTTTTCCTTTTCCTTCCCCCATCTGAAAGTGCATCCCAGCGCTAGCCTGGCCTGCCTGGGTCCACGGGGGGGGGGGGGGGAGAGAGAGAGAGAGAGAGAGAGCATTGACCGGCACAGCTCAGCCTGCATCCCTAAGAATATTGGGCGGGATGGAGAGATAACCAGACCCCAGCAGAAGGCCTGTTCACAAATCCTGTCCATGTGCTAGCGAGGGGAGAGGGAGGATTGAGTAGGGAGGTGGGAAACGCGGCACGTTGCCAGGTTGCCTATGGCGAAACGGGGCCAGAGGGCAGGAGAGGGGAGTCCTCCTCTCAGAGTGAGTCCATTTCCTTTGCTGATGCTGAGTTTGCTTCTCCCCCGTTGGGTGATGGAGCTGCCACCTCTGGAAATCGAAACTTCTGCTCCCTAGCCGTGGCCTGGGCAAGGTTGGGGGAGGGCCTGAGACAGGACCAGGCCAGGGAGGAGCTGGTGGGGAAGCTGGACCTGGAAAGGGGACTTTGGGTCATGATGGAGAGCTCCACAGACATGGAGATCCAGTGTTTAGCAACAGCTGTGAAAAATGTGGATTCAGCATGAAGAATTGTTAGGAAAGGGATAAAAAATAAAACTGCTGTAATCATGAGGAGGAACTTGAACCTAACTGACTCCATTTTGTATGGCCTTAACCTAATTGTCCTCCTAACAATGATTTTTTTTTATTGTCCCTCTCCTTGTCTCTTATAAGTAGCTTCTATGCTGTTGTAACTGCATGCAGACAGCAGACCATGTGAACAGTTCCAGACCATATAAGGCAACACCTAGGCTACCATAACGTCATGTTGCGCGCGCATTATCCTGTGTATGACACGCATATTTCCGGTTTGCTTGAAATGTATATCAGGCTGCTTCACCCATTAGGGGGGGCTGCAGTCTGTGGAACGATTCCAGGCTGCTGTCTTGCTAGCAATAAAGGTTATCTGTTTGAAACTGGAACTTTGGACTGGTCTCCGATTAATTACTGTAACATTTTGGTGCATTGGCCGGGAATCCATCCCTTACTGGGAGACCCGCCTGATAATCGGAGAACCCTACCAGGGAGATTTCCCCCGCTTCCGCTTGGTTCCCCGCGGCCCCCGGCCGGCCGTGGCCCTCCTTGGGAGCGCGCCTCCAGCCTTTAGCTGGTGCCCATTCAGGTTCTGTGGCAGGTCCGGGGACAGCGCGGAACAAAAACGGACCGAGCGGAAGTTCAGTGCAGATACCCTTCTGTCCAGCGCTGGGACATCTGAACCAGGCAAGTATAAGGGGAAACTTCCTGTTCTGTTCTGTATCAGCCGACTCAGTAGAGTCGAAGGAGGGCCTGATCAACCCTCGTAACTGGAAACGCGCGTTCTGTCTGTACTGACCGATTCAGTAGAGTCGAAGGGGGAGCCTGATCATCTCCCCGTAACGGTAAACTGTTTCTGTTTCTTTGAACTGGGAGGTCTGGGAGGACGGGTGTCGTCCTGGATGTTTGATGTGTGTATGACTGCCTGATTTCCATTGCTGACCGTTGGGCAGTAGCCCTGGGACGCCTCTGGGTGTCTTGAATTGCCGGCAGCGTGAAGAGACTGCATTCCGCTGTATCAGCCGCCTGACTCCCCCAATCCCTATAGTCAGACGGTTCCCTGTCAATCTGACTGCCCTTCTGTGTACTGTTTGTCTGGTTGATTATATTGTGTATTAGTCAGAAAAAGGATGGAGGGAGGGTTTTTTTTTGACCCCACTGAACCTGATGATTAAGCATTTCAGTAAAGTTTTTAATCTGACTAAGTGCAATGTAGATGCCATAAAAGCAAAGTGTTATTATGACTGGCCCGCTTTAGGACCCCTTGTAAAATTGCCCCCCCAAGGTACTTCCTCTGACCCCTATCATTCCCGAGTTTAGAACCTTGCCATCATAGAAAGGGGGGGGCCCTCAGTTCAGAGGACATTCCATGCACAGAGAGCTAATTGAAAGTAGCCAAACACCCCCCACCATAGGCACGAAAAGTTGGCCGAAGATGCAGCTCTTATCATGATGAACCAAGTAAAAAAGACCCCAAGACGCAAGGCTCCTGTGACTGCCACCTCCTGATGTCCCAGACGTCCCTAGGTCCAGACCAGACATCCTGGCTCCCTCTCCGATGTCCTAAGACTCCACTGCCCAGCCATCAGCCGTCACCTCTGCACCTGTAGACCCCACTTCTTTGTTTGATGTGAGAGTCGAGAAACTGACCCGCCTGTTCCGGACCCTGCCACACCAGCCGGCTCCACCTCAGAAATTTGGCTGCTAACACAGGCACCGAGACAAGAATTTTCCCTGTCCGTGAGAGTCCCACCGTTGTTCCTGCCGTCACCGACCCAGCCACGAATGTGTCCACGTACCAGACCGTCGCTGCCTACGCCCCCTCTTCTCCTGAATTCCTGAACTGAACTGCCTGAATTGAACTGAGCTCTTAAACTCCTGAATTGAATTGAATTGAACTCCTGAACTCCTAAACTGGAAGAACCATGGACCCTCCTATGAAGAAGAGCCCGAGAAGTTTGTAGACATAATTGAGGATGTAATAACTGCCCATAATCCAACCTGGACTGATATCCAACAACTAATGGGATATCTCCTGACAACTGAACAGAGACTACAGACCCAGGCTAATCTCGAAAATGCAGCCACAGAACGGGGCCAGAGAGAAGGCATCCCCGACCCCAACCAGAGCAACACCGCCTATGTCCCAAGACAGAAGGACACAGACATCAGCGTGATTCAAGAAAAAACACACGCCTCCTAAGTTCCAGCTGAACCCAAGCCATCAACTGCGTACCACAGCCTAACAGCAAAAAGGAACTCAGAGTTTTCCTCGGCATGGCCGGCTATTGTTGCATCTGAATCCTGAATTATGCAGCCTTAACACAGCCACCTGAGTCAGCCCCGCTCGAGTGGACAACAGAAGCCACCCACAGCCTCCGAGACCTGAAGATTGCTCTTACCAGCCCCCCAGCCTTAGGACTGCCTGATATCAGCAAGCCCTTTCACTTGTATGTAGATGAAAGAAAAAGAACTGCTGTCGGAGTCCTGACCCAACGTATAGGCTCCTGGAACCGCCCTGTTGCTTACCTAAGTAAGAACACCGATCCTGTCAGTCGTGGATGGCCCGGCTGTCTTCGCTGTATCGCTACTGCATGCCTGTTCCTGACTAAGGCCATAAAGCTCACATATGGCCAACCTATTGAAAGTACCGTGCCTTGCTGTGTGAAAATCCAAATGTACACGTGAAAGACTGTGCCACTCTGAACCCTGCCAACAGAAAGAAGCAGTTTTGTCCGAAATGAAACCAGATACTTTAACTACGCAGTAGTCACTGAAAATGAGATTTTACTGGCAGAGTCCCTGCCCCCAGGCGTCTGCCCAGAAAGCAGAACTAGTAACGGAAAAGAGAAACAGTTTTGTCATACCTGATTTTATACCGAGAGCGAAGATTCTTGACTGCTGAGAGAAAAAAAAAAAACATCGTCCATTCTACAAAAATTCAGAAGCTCCTCCAGGCTGTTTGAAAACCAGCAAAAGTAGCTGTTATCTACTGCAGAGCAAAATCAAAAAGGAAACTGCAGTGAAGGCCGTTTCCTGTCAGAGTATTACGCTGAAACCACATCTTTTTACCAGAAATGTGCCTTAAAATGAAAAAGAAAAGAAAGAAGCCCTTAGCCAGAATTAATGTCCTCCCAGATGACTGAATCTGGGTACTCAGAAGCCTAGCCAGGACATCCGTGTTTCACATGCATCACCAGTGCCATTTGGGCAAAGAAGCTCTCCGTCACCTCATCGAGAAAACCATGTACATTGACAAGCTGGCCAGCCTCTGCGCAGACAAGCTCCTCCGTCTGCACTTTCCCTAGCTGGATGGAAGGCTGGCCTGCAAAAGCAGAAGTCACTGAGAAACTCTGTGCAGAAACCAGGGCAAAATAGATGCCCATGCTGCCCGTTGCCTTGCTCCATATGCACTGCACACCAAGGACTAATGGACTGACCCCTTATGAACTGGTCTATTAAGCCCGGGGACCAAGTACATGTCAAAAGTTATAAGGAAAATCTTTTAAGAAAAACTTGGGATGGCCCCTTAACAGTTTTACTGATTATTCCTACTGCCTTAAAAGTTAAAAGAACCCCATCTGGATCCATTGGAGCCGTGTGAAAGCAGCAGCAGCTGCCCATACAAACCAATGGCAAGTTGCCAAGCAACACCGACTGAACATGATGCTGAAGAAATTGCCTACCGGGAGAAGCCTCCCCAGGGCCGGTGCCCGTGGGAGCGAAGTGACTGGGGGCGCTGCATCCCTTCCCATCCCGGATAGAGGAAGTGGACACCGCCCGAAGACTCCTGAAAGACTTTCAGTATTAATACTCCTATTAATCCTTGCCCCAGCCTCAGGTGACGTCGCCCCCTGTCAGTCATGTATCAAGACTGTCAAATTGCATAACCAGATCAAACAGATGCCAGTGTAAAGGCAAAGTGCAACCTTGCACTTTTCAGAACGTCACTTACTCCGCCTGCACACAGGCAACCCAAAAGAAACCCCAGCCCAGTGGTATCTAGAAGTCAGGGATAGTCAGAAATGGGGAACCCTGATCCAGAAATTGCCCCTGAAAAGTCCCACTACCCAGGTGTCCATAACAATAGACCCTTGCCGCCATGCCAAGTGGCCACAGTCCTGCGGGGACCTGAGCTGGGAGAGAGAATACACGCATAATGACAAGTATATTTGTCCCCAGACATACCCCGGGGGCTCCAGAGGCTGTATAAATGAGTGCCCGATGTAGAGATGATGGGCCACGTGAGAAAAGGAACACGAGAAAATCGACATGCCCGCCTCACCAAAGTTCCAGTTCTAAGTCCCTGCACCGCCCAGAGATGTAATCTAGTAATTTTTCACCTTTGCTGAGACTGTTGTTAGCTCCCTCAATGTCAGTAACTGTTATGTATGCGAAGGTACTCAATTAGGGGACCAGTGGCCATGAGAGGCAGCTGAGTTAAATGTTAGCCAACCATATAGCGAAACCAGAGATCCAGATCCCCACAGCCAGTAGATGTTAGGGGACACCGTTGTGAGTCAGTAGTGCCTCCAGCGCCTGCATCCATCAGCCCCCAAGATTGGAGAAACCCCCTGTGAATCACTCACCACCCTGAATGGCTCCGAAATCTCCTACTGGCCAAACCAGTCCGTAATTCCTAACAATCAGTTGTGGCCAGCGAGTCTCCAATCCCGAATAAACACCACCCAGAGTCAAAGCTCTAATTGGCCAGCCCCCAGGAGATTGTACTAGATCTGCGAGCAGTATGCTCATTCTGAACTCCCTGAACCCTGGGCAGGCACTTGCACCCTAGGAGAGATTCGCCCCTCCTTCTTTCGGGTCCCCTTATCAGAAGGTGTGTGTCTGGGCCACCCAGCGTACAACAAACGCAGCATATCCCCTAATGTTAAAATTGGGGACTAGAAAGATGATGAATGGCCACCTGAGAAGATTATTCAGTATTATGGCCCTGCCACCTGGCACAAGATAGAATGTCGGGGTACGGAACCCCCATTTATATGCTTAACAGAATCATACGTTTGCAAGCAGTTCTAGAACTAATAACCAATGAAACTGCAAGAGTACTGAATGTCCTATCCAAAACCCAGACCCAACTGCGAAATGCTGTGTATCAGAACCGCTTAGCTCTTGATTACTTGCTTGCTACTGAAGGCGGTGTGTGTGAAAAATTTAATCTCACTAATTGTTGTCTGCATATTGATGATAATAGAAAAGTTATTGAAGAGATCACCAGTAAAATAACTAAGCTTGCTCATGTTCCCGTGCAAACCTGGAAAAGATTTGAATAGGCAGAAAGACTGGGATCCTGGTTCACATGGATGGGAAGATTAAAAGGGATAATAGCGATGGTTATTGTAGAACTCTTGGTTTGTATCCTCTTGCCCTGTTTAATGCTTTTATTGTTACAGAGCTTCCGCGGAATGGTGAAACAGATAGCAGACCGGCGCACAGCTGTCCACCTAATGGCTTTGCGCGACTACCACCCTGTGCCTATGGCAGATGAAAATAGTGAAACTCCTTAGTAATTAAAGGAGTTTCAAAGAGGGGAATGAGGAGGAACTTGAACCTAACTGACTCCATTTTGTATGGCCTTAACCTAATTGTCCTCCTAACAATGATTTTTTTTTATTGTCCCTCTCCTTGTCTCTTATAAGTAGCTTCTATGCTGTTGTAACTGCATGCAGACAGCAGACCATGTGAACAGTTCCAGACCATATAAGGCAACACCTAGGCTACCATAACGTCATGTTGCGCGCGCATTATCCTGTGTATGACACGCATATTTCCGGTTTGCTTGAAATGTATATCAGGCTGCTTCACCCATTAGGGGGGGCTGCAGTCTGTGGAACGATTCCAGGCTGCTGTCTTGCTAGCAATAAAGGTTATCTGTTTGAAACTGGAACTTTGGACTGGTCTCCGATTAATTACTGTAACAATCATACTGCCCTTATACAAATCTATGGTGTGGCCGCACTTTGAAAACAGTCATTGCACCAAAAACAGAGATTGTAGCATTGGAAAAAGTGCAGAAAAACAGCAATTAAAACGATCAAGGGACTGGAGCATCTCCCCTATGAGGGAAGGTCCCAACAGCTGGGATTGTTCAGCTTGGAAAAAAGGAGGCTAAAGGGAGACATGCCATATTCTACACTTAGGAAAAATAAATCAAATGCACAGTTACAAGATGGGGGATACTTGGCTCAGCAATACGACAAGCGAGAAGGATCTTGGCATTGTTGTAGATCACAAACTGAATATGAGCCAACAGTGTGATGTGGCTGCAAAAAAAGCAAATGCTATTTTCGGTTGCATTAATAGAAGTATAGCTTCCAAATCATGTGAAGTACTGGTTCCCCTTTATTTGGCACTGTTTAGCCTCATCTTGAGGATTGTGTCCAGTTCTGGGCACCACACTTCAAGAAGGATGCAGACAATCTGGAGGGGGTTCAGAGGAGGGCAACGAGGATGATCAAGGGTCTGGAAACAAAGCCCTATGAGGAGAGATTGAAAGAACTAGGCATGTTTAGCCTGGAGAAGAGAAGACTGAGGGGAGACATGATAGTACTCTTCAAATACTTGAAAGGTTGTCACACAGAGGAAGGACTTATTTACAGTGGAATTAATCTTGCAATGGGGAAGGCAGGAATCATGCCCACTCTTTACCGATTGGTGTGCAGATAAAATTCCTTCCTAGTCCCATGAACTGGCAATGACTCCCTGCCAGTGTCTGCAAGACATCTTACTACCAGGAGCGGGTGGGTGGGGAAGTCAGCAACTGCAATCCTGGAGCCGCATGGGAGGTCTGCCATTGGGAGCCTCAGCTTGAACTGGAGGCAGAACAAAAGAGGGATCTCACTCTGCTGGGTCTGCCTCTTTGGCCCCACCCCATCATCGCACTGATTGACTCAGCAGTTCCCTCCTGGGAATGAGATGCTGTTGCTGGGGCTGCTCCTCACCAGCCTTTCCCTCTTCGCTGCCAGCCTGCTCACCCCCACAATTCACCACTCCTCATTAAGCAGGAGCTTGGCTTGGTCCTCCTGGTGGGTCTACAAGAAATGCTGCTCTTCCAGATCCAAGAGCAACTCCCTGTTCACCCGTCAGTCTCCGTGTGCAGAGCTTGCCCGGCTCTTGATCCATGGCAGCGTCCTCTCTCGTTGAAGGTGTTTGCTCTGTCTGCTCTCCAGTTTGATCTTCAGCATTTGGGGTAGTTGGTGGTGGGAGGCATGGGGCAGGCTTCCTCTTTGCTGACCCTTCCATGGGGCTTTCTGCACCCAAAACGCACTGGGACAATTTCCAGCTGACAAGAACCACATCCCTCTCCTCATGCTTTCATTCTTGCACCTTTTAAAATAGTAAACAGCTTGGTTGTTATTGAGCCATTTCATAAGTTAAAATCGGGGACTTTATTTCAATCTGCAAATCCTCAGGATTTTTCCATTCAGGAACAATCTCAGCTGAGTTCCATGAGCCCACAAGCCTTAAAGGCCAATGGGGCATTCTGTCAACACCCCACCCTCGTCTTCAGTGTCAGGGCTGGGGAATGTTTACCCCCCCCCCAGGTCAGATTGTTCTGTGGTCAGATGACATCCGAGGGCATTCTTCCCCCTGCAAGCCCCTCCCCTGGGCCCCACCCTCTGACATCATGGCACAGTTCTCTAGGGAGAAGAAGTCACAGACATGCCTCTCTGAGCAGGGAGAAAATGCTTGTTTCCCTTCCATGCATAGAGTGGGAGGGCTTCGCTCCCTGGAGCCCACAGAGTCTTTGGGTGCTGATGGGAAGTTCTGGGAATAAGGGCTTCAAGTGGATGGCATAGGAGGGGTTCTTGGTGCTCCCTGGTGCATGGGGACCGCTGTCCCCCAAGGTAGTGGGATATACATTGTAGTGGGTAGAATGGATAAGAACTGATTGTATGTTGTCGGGGCGGCTAGTTCTGTATGTGAGTGTATTGTGAGATAACTACGAGAAATGGAACATATATTTTGGGGAATGGAGGGAGGCTGCCATGAACACATTGGTCAATTGCTGGAAACCGCACACGTAGCTTACCTTAGCAGGGAGACCTTCATGTGGGTATTACTGTTATCAGTTGCAGACCTGGCTACGTTGGGGAAAATAGGAAAGGTGGTATGACCAGGTCTGAAATCAAGGACGAGGTCATTGGCATCATGAGGGGGTATAAGAGGCCAGAATTTCATCAGCTTGGGAGAGAGATCCTGGGAGAACGAGAAGCCCCCCCCCATGCCTGCTCAGGCTGGATTCGCCCGCCATGCCCTCCATTTAGGTAAACATGAACCTTTGATATTGTGAGTGTTAGATCTGAGAAGAATCGTAAGTTTTGCTATGTTAACGATACACTTTCTACTACCTTCATTGTACTTTTAGTGACTATAACTTGCGTGTATTAGGGGTGTTTGTGATCCAAGCAGGGTCTCTGACTCAATATAAGGCAGCTTCCTAACTTTGCATTATGGCCTATCTCTGTTACGTGCAACATAAAGTCAGAATGGTAAGATGTCGTTGGGTGTTTTTGTCGTGGTTGCTGTTGTTATATAACATAAACATCAGAGTCATGCCATTTTCATTTTCATTTTTCTATTTATTTGTTTGTTTATTTATTGCATTTCTTTAGCACCTTTCTGGAGCCAAGCAGGGCACTTTACAAAAAATCAGAAAACAAAAACTATAAATAAATATAATAAAATGTTTTTAAAAAACCAACCTTAAAAACCAGGGGCATGCAACTTCTGTGTGTGGTTCACCTACTTGCAAATAAAACCAATCCAAGCTTTTGCCTTCAGCTTCGGAGGAAAGGCTGGGAAGTTCAGTTTGACATCTGGCCTTTCCAAAAGCAGATTGATCTCGAATCCCATCAAGCCTCGTTAAACTTGGGTGTTGGCTTTGGCAGCTTCTTTGGTCCTTCACCTTCTTTTTTCTCCCATCTCTGAGACATATTGACAAAATGATCTGCTTCATAATGATTAGTAAAAGGCAGCCAAGGAGTCGTCATCATTCTTGTAATTAATGAGAAGCAGTTACAAAGAGCCGAGGAGAATATTCTAGATATTTCTATGCCAACAAAAATTCTGAGTAGGGAAGAGGAGGAGGAGGACAGGGAGAGAGAGTTATTATTCAGTTATTGGGAACCGAATTGTAAAGCATAGAACATATTGGCACCCAACTCTCTCTCTCTTTCTCTCCTGCTCCATATCCACTCATTTCAATGGGGCTCACACAGGAGGACATCCTGGGGGATTGAGCCAGTAATTCTTTGATGTCTCATGCTAAGCTTGGCATTAAATCCAAGTGCCTTGTGGGAATTTTGGTTTATTCTCTGATTATCCTTTCCTCCCGTGGATCCCTCCACAGATCCCTTTAGACACCCAGAGACATCAGGCAGCTGCAACAGACTGTATCTGTGCATCTCAAAAGCAAATGTTTTGTGGTTTCATTTTTGTTCCAGATATGGACAAATTGTCTCCTTTTGTCTGACAATCCAAAGCGGGAGTTTCTCCTTAATGCATCTTCCTTCACCCCTCAAATCCATTCCAGTTTCTTCCCACTGCAGATTTCAATTTAGATTAGGGACTGTTTTCTGCTCTGACCCAATACAAAAAACCATCACCCTGACAAACACTAGCCCATCATTCATTGAGCCCATAAGAAGTTTGGTGAGAGAGAGAGAGACAGAGAATTACCTTTCTTGCTATATTTCAGCCAGAACCTTCCTTGGGACACACAGAGCCTCTAAGCTCAATGCCTGTGACACAGGATCTGGAATTCAGTGCTGGAGGAAAGGATGGAATTCCACACTCCTGTATGTTTCCAAGCCCGATTCAAGGTGCTGGTTTTTAACCTATAAAGCCTTACACGGTTTGGGACCACAATACCTGATGGAACGTCTTTCCCAACATGAACCTACCCGTACACTACGCTCAACATCAAAGGTCCTCCTCCGGGTGCCTACTCCGAGGGAAGCTCGGAAGATGGCAACAAGGGAGAGGGCCTTCTCTGTGGTGGCCCCTCAGTTATGGAATGATCTCCCCAATGAGGCTCGCCTGGCGCCAACACTGTTTTATCTTTTCGGCGCCAGGTCAAAACTTTTCTTTTCTCCCAGGCATTTTAACAGCTCAAGTTGAGGTTTTGATTGACATTGTGGCCAGGCTTAACAGTGAAAATGTTTTGAAGTGTTTTAATGACAGCTGTTTTATGTTTATGGTTTTAAATTTTGTATATTGTCTTTTTAATGCTCAATCATTTTAATTTATGTAAACCGCCCAGAGAGCTTCGGCTATGGGGCGGTATATAGGTGTAAATAATAATAATAATAATAATAATAATAATAATAATAATAGCTATCATAGATACCTCCTACATGCCTAGTTTTTGAAGTCAGCCCATGATTGCTGTGTGCACATGAACCAATGGAAAACCAAATTAGGGGCACAAAGGGGAGCGGAGTGAGCTGGCACGAGAGATCTGCAATGCTGGGGATCCTGTCCTATTTAAGACTCTGCTGGAATTTTATAGAGTTTCCATTCTGATCAGCAGTGGTGGATTGTCGTGATGCACATTTTTCACAATTATGGAAATATTTGTTTGTAATGTTTTGCACACATTAATAGACACATTTTATGTATCCCATGATTTGCACAAATCAGATGGTGTATTATTAGTAGTATTAGTATTAGTATTAGTATTATAGCCTTTCAATTTGTTTAAATGAGATTGTGGTGTTTTTAAAAAAATTGGGGGGTCTTTAAATTTGTGCAAATAGAATCGTGGTCTTTTCAGGTCTTTAAATTTGTGTAAAAGCTGTCATTGTGTATATATAATACATATAATCAGTGGTCTCTCACAAATACACCTGCTCATTTCATAGTCCCATTGTAAATATCCTTGTCAATTTCATCCTCCTCTTGAGTATTATGTCCAGTTCTGGGCACCACCTTTCAAGAAGGATGCAGACAAGTTGGGGGTGGTTCAGAGGAGGGCAAAGAGGATGGTCAGGGGTCTGGAAACAAAGCCCTGTGAGGAGAGACTGAAAGAACTGGGCATGTTTAGCCTGGGGAAGAGAAGATGGAGGGGAGACATGATAGCACTCGTCAAATATTTGAAAGGTTGTCACACAGAGGAGGGCCAGGATCTCTTCTCGACCATCCCAGAGTGCAGGACACAAAATAATGGGCTCAAGTTACAGGAAAGCTAACCAATTACCGAGGGAGATTGTGTGCTCTCCCACACTAGAGGCCTTCAGGAGGCAGCTGGACAGCCATCCATCTGTCAGGGATGGCCTTATAGGCCCCTTCCAGCTCATCTATTCTATGATTCTCTGATCCTCTGCCCATGCTCCATCATTCAGCCCAGCAGAGCCATATTCCAAACTTGTCAAAGAACTTCTCAATTTCATCTTCCACTTCCACACCTCCCCAGCAAATGGAGGAGGAGCTCCCAAGTAGAGGATGAAATTGACCAGACAGTGAAGGTAGGTGAAGAAAGTCCCATGGCTTGGAGGAACCTGCCAACCATAGTACAGGCAAAATCCCTTGGAACCTGGTCTGCTTCCTCAGCACACTGCAGGCTGTCTACAGGACTGTCTATACATGGCTGATTCAGATCCAGCACTAGGAAAAGCCGGATTCAGCAGCACACACAAACTATGCAAAGAAATCCCATGTGCATACGAGTGCTTTTTAAAAACTCAATTGATTCAGCTTCTGCTAGTCAAAGAACTCAGCAGAAGAACATCCTAGATATATATTTTTAGTTACTCACCAGGGTGTCTCAAACCCAATTGGTGTAGGTGCTGAAGCTGAAAGGGAACAAATTAACAGGATATAAATGTATTAAATAAATAAGCCTCGCTTGTGTATAATGAGTAATATACATGTACGTCAGCTAGCAGGCAGCCAGAAATGTAAGTTGCTTAAACAAACCGGACAAACAGAATTCAAACGGCACCAATGAATCTTCCATTTTTTCCCCTAAAACAGGTCAGGGTGTGTGTGTGTGTGTGTGTGTTGCAGTTTTTTTACTTAGCCCAGAGAAGTGATTCTTAGACAATGATCCAGGACTTCACCCATCTGGATGGAGCAGTTCCGCTGACTGTCATGAACCAAATTGGAGGACGCACTGGAGATGACAAATGGGTGGGAGTTTTGCTGTTCTCACAGTTTGCACTGCAGGGACCTTTCTATTTGCTACTGTTGAGGTTGAACCAAGAGCCAATGTCCTCCAGATGCCGTGAAGCCTCTCCCAAGCAGTCCTCCAGCCAAAGAAAAGAAAAGTGTACAAAAATGCATCTATTAGGGAAAGGGGCACACAACATATATACATGAAAATGACTTTCAAGGATGCAGAATGTTATGAAAAAATCTTACAAAAGATTTTCGGCAAAAAAAGAAAAAAAGGCTCATGTTAGAAGAAATTTGCACAGGAAGATGTTTGAATTTTCATGCAAAGTTTTTAAAAATATATCTCACGTTTGGGACCAACCAGAATGAAAAGAACGAGAAACTGACAGATCGGTCCTTCCCTAGCCATGCCCTGCGGCAGCAGTGGAGGGAATGAAGACGTCAGCCAGATGTTTTGCAGATGCTCCTTCTCACAGTGCTGGCTTTGCAGTGGCAGGGAAAACCCCTGGCTGGCTGGCTGGCTGCAAGGTCGTCACGGCCCCTGCCGCCCCCGCCGCCATCCATCCATTCAGGCCTAAAGCCCCAATCTTAACGGCCTCCCTGAACCCTGGAGAGGAAGGAGATTTGGAAAGCAAATCATAAACTACTTGCCATGGATGCATATGGGGCAGAGGGGAGAGAAGCTCCACCTAATTCCCCCCCCCCTTCCTGGTTTGCCTCCATGTGTTGCTTTTTTACCTCTGAGGCAGAAGCGCATCAAGCTCATGGTCCTTTTCACCTGAATGGCGGCTCTTTCGCTCCTTCGCTCTTCCGCTCCACTCTGCCCCTCCCCTTCTCTTTCTCCCTCCAGTCAGGTCCTGGCAGATGAGCACTTCGACCAGAACGCCTTTCTGCTGGGAAAAAATGGAAGGACCCTTTTATCTGACTCTTTGGGGGCATCGAGGGTATACAATCCTGTCTCTGCAGAGATTCAGGCGTTGTATGATTTTTAAAATAATAATAATAATAATAATAATAATAATAATAATAATTTATTTCTTACCCGTCTCTCCGTCTGGATCGAGGCGGGGAACAACAACATGATAAAATACATAAAACTGATTAAAACATGACACATATTATTAAAACTGCATAAAAATCCTAAAACATCCTAAAAACATCCTTAAAACATTCTAAAATTCCACTGGATATGCCTGCCGGAAGAGAACAGTCTTTATGGCTTTCTTAAATTCTAAAAGACTGTTAAGTTGATGAGTCTCCTCCGGCAGGTCATTCCACAGTCTGGGAGCGGCAGAAGGGAAGGTCCTCTGGGTAACGGTTGTCAGCCTAGTCTTGGCCGACTGCAGTAAGTTCTTCCCAGAGGACCTTAGCGTGCGGGGCGGATTGTATGGGAGAAGGCGATCCCGCAGGTAACCTGGACCCAAACCATGTAGGGCTTTAAAGGTAATAACCAACACTTTATAATTCGCCCGGAAACTAATTGGCAGCCAGTGGAGCGATTTTAAAGCTGGCGTAATATGGTCACCCCTAGATGTACCGGTGACCAACCTGTCTGCCATATTTTGAACTAGTTGAAGTTTCTGGACTAGGCATAGAGGTAGCCCTATGTACAGTGCATTGCAGAAGTTAAGCTTCGAAGTTACCAGCATGTGCACCACCATCTTTAGGTCTTCCAACTCTAGGAATGGGCGCAGCTGGCGTATCAGCCGAAGCTGATAGTAGGCACTCCTGGCCGTCGCATCTATCTGAGCTGTCATTTGGAGCGACGGATCCAGGAGCACCCCCAAGCTGCGAACACAGTCTTTCAGGGGGAGTGTAACCCCATCCAGAACCGGTTGACACACCTCCAAACCCAGGTTGTGGCCTTTGACAGCAAGCCCCTCCGTCTTGTCTGGATTCAGCTTCAGTTTGTTTTTCCTCATCCAGCCCATTACCGCCTCCAAGCATTCATTCAGAGGAGACACACTATCCTTAGCTGGCGCTGTTATCGAAGGCATAGAGAAATATATTTGGGTGTCATCAGCATACTGTTAGCACCCCGCCCCATGTCTCCGGATGATCTCTCCCAACGGTTTCATATAAATGTTAAACAGCATTGGGGAAAGGATGGCACCTTGCGGTACGCCACACAGCAGCTCCTTCTTTGCAGAGCAGCTATCCCCAAGCATCACCATCTGGAACCTGCCCGAGAGGTAGGACCGGAACCACTGAAGCACAGTGCCCCCGATTCCCAATCCCCTCAGGCGTTCCAGAAGGATACCATGGTCGATGGTATCGAAAGCCGCTGAGAGGTGCAGAAGTACCAACAGGGACACACTCCCCCTGTCAATACTAAGGCGTAGATCATCCACTAAGGCGACCATAGCAGTCTCAACTCCGTATCCTGCCCTGAAGCCAGTTTGAAATGGGTCTAGAAAATCGGTGTCATCCAAGACTACTTGGAGTTGAAAGGCAACCGCCCTCTCGATCACCTTTCCCAAGAATGGAAGGTTTGATACCGGTCTGTAGTTATTAAAGTCCAGGGGATCCAGGGAGGGCTTCTTTAGAAGCGGCCGTACCACCGCTTCTTTTAAACATGATGGGAAAGTCCCCTCCCTGAGAGATGCATTAATAATATATTGTAATTGCGATCTAACCGCATCTCCTCCCTGGACGACCAGCCATGAAGGACAGGGATCGAGAGGGCAAGTCGTCGTCCTCACTCGTCCAAGCAGCTTTTGAGCCT
Source organism: Anniella stebbinsi (assembly GCA_029215795.1). Classification (NCBI taxonomy): domain Eukaryota; kingdom Metazoa; phylum Chordata; class Lepidosauria; order Squamata; family Anniellidae; genus Anniella; species Anniella stebbinsi. The sequence goes on from JARDYH010000001.1 coordinate 373,150,669, forward strand.
GGGATGCAAGGTTTGGGTTTTCTATTCAGGCTTGGAGCCGGCTGCTGGAAGAGATCGCTTTTCCCTGCCAGGACCTGATGCAATCCATTCAAGCCCCCAGTTCCTTTAAAATTACACGGAGGCTTAGGGCGCATTAAATGTGCTTAGGGAAAATAATCCAGACTTTTAGCCTTCTAGGAAAGGCTGGGGAAGAGGCGGGGTGTCAGCAGCACAGGCACGGCATCATGTGAGTACCGTGGTGCAAATCTGCACACCAGGCATGGCAAGAGTGCACTAAATTGCTGGAATGATGTCGCTCTAAATGATTCCATACTGATTCCAAAACAGAGAGAAAAAACAGCATGACAATAATAATAATAATAATAATAATAATAATAATAATAATAATAATAATAATAATAAAATGTAACAAGGCTGAAGGTGCTTGAGCCCTATCAGAAGGAACTGTAGTCATAATAAAGAAGGTGAGGAGCTGGCGGAGGGAAGAGAAGTTTATGTAAAAGCTTCCAAAAGAGTGGGGGGAGGGGAGAAAATAGTTTTCCAGAAAGATGAATGAAGCAAAGTGCCTAGCATTCCTAGCATTGGTGGGCAACATGTGGCCCCCAGCCATATGCACCCCCCAGTCCAGTCCCTGCTGCACCACTTAAGTCAATGACAGATTTTTTTAAAAAAAACCAGCATCTTTATGAGTATTGCGGCAGCTGGCAGCGCACCAAAAGGGGATAGATTAGGGGTATGCATTGGATCAGGTTCGATCCATGATCCGGAGCTGATCCGACCGAAATCAGATAAAATTATCCAATTCCTATCCCAGCTTCTGGATCGTCCAATCTCATCCGAACTGGTCCAAAAGGACCCGATCCGGTTCGGATAAGATCGGAGGATCGGACCTCCTCCTCCCCCTCGCGCTCCTCACCAGCCGGGGCCGTCCGCTGCCGTCCGCTGGCACCCACGGGCGGCAGCAGATGGTAGCAGACGTCCCCGTCAGGTAAGCTCCTACCTCCCCCTCGCACTCCTTAACTGCCGGGGCCATCCGCTGTTGTCCGCTGCCCCCTTCTACTGAGAAACAGGCTGTGCAGCCTGCCTCTCAGTAGTGCCAGGTCACCTGGCGCGCTACTGAGAGGCAGGCCATGAAGCCTGTTTCTCAGTAGAAGGGGGCAGTGGACGGCCCCGGCAGGTAAGGAACGTGAGTGCAGGGGGAGGACAAGAGCCCCACTTACCTGCCAGGGAGCCCGCTTCCCTCCGCTGCTGCAATCTACTGAGAAACAGGCTTCGCGACCTAGTTCTCAGTAGAGCGCCAGGTGCCGCGAAGCCTGTTTCTCAGTAGATCGGAGCAGCGGATGGCAGCGGATAGCCCCAGCAGGTAAGGAGCGCGAGTGCGGGGGGAGGGACAGGGAGATGGGAGTTAGGCCTCCACTCACCCACCCACCGCTATGTTTTCACCATACGCTTGCATTGGGGGAAAGCTTTCTTTCTCCCAATGCAAGCCTTTGGCGAAAACACCCAAAATGGCAGCCGATACGAAAATTGGACATCCGATTTTTGGATTGGGATCGGGTCCAATCTGATCTGAGGGACCTCCAATTTTGTCCGAACCGATCCAGGACAACATTGGAGGTCCTGATCCAGGTCCCGATCCGATCCGGGGGGGTCCCTGCACATCCGTAGGGCAGATCTCGCTTGCTCTGGAGCTGCATTTCACCATTTCAATGCTTTGTAGCTGGCAACCATTTTCTCAGTGCCCCACAGCGAATGGGGCACCCTGCAGAGTGCTGTTTTGAGGAGGGGGGGAAAATGGCCCCCAGATCCCCCAAAACATTGCCCACCTCTGCATCTGATTTTAACTGATGCAGTGACGAGTTCGTTCCTGATTGAAATGCTTGACAAAAGCCAAGCTACTGCGATGGTAGAACTGCAGGGGGGTAATGAAAAAGGCCCCCCTCCCTTTTGGAAATCAGACTGTTGCCTCCTTGAGCCAGGATAATCAGTTATCGCCTCTTTTATTCCTTGGATATGATGACAAAAGGAACCAATTAAGGCACAGGCTCTCGGGGCCCTTTCCAGAGAGCTGTTCGGCGAGCACAGTAGAATTATGCCAAATTGTTCCAAATGGACAGGGAGCCTCTTCAATGGTGTGTGTGTGTGTGTGTTGTGGGAATGCAACACTGTAGATCAAGTGGATATGTTTTATGAGTTGCTTTTGTAGAGCAGGGGAGAAATCGCTCATCTGCAGACAGAATAAAATGCTCCCGGGTCTTGCAGACGTGGCCTTAACAACATCTTGGCATTGATTCGCTCGGCACTTTGGTGGGAATAATAAGTGCCTAACTTTTAATGAACTGATTTAGCTGCATTAGTCAGGCGGTGTTGAAAGGGAAAGTATATTGATAAGCCAGCAAAGACCGTTTTGGTGAGATTCATCACCAGGCGCATCGAAGAAACCTACATCTGCCCAATCCTGCCTGGACGGCTTCTGCTCACAGCGGAGTAACTCAAAATGGCTGGGGAGGCAGCAGCGCTCCGCCCCTTCTGCCTCTGGAAGTCTTAGCAAAGGTGAGAACGGTCACCTCCTTCGGGAATGTTTCCTGGTCAAGCACTGTTTTAGTACCACTAAAGGTGGCAGGGGCTGAGGGCCTCTGATTGCACAGGGGCCCAAGTGACTTTCCATCCATTCCAGTTTCCAGCCCGAGCTCATGCGGGGGGTGGGTGGGCCTGTGGATGAGGCCCCATTGGTGAGCAGCTTTGGGGTGATGGCTACATCCTGGCAGCTGCCACCTCCTCCTGCAAAGAGCCGCATTGCAGCCCTCCTCAGTGCCACCAACACGCACCTGACTTCTCCTTTGCTCTCCCTCCATCTGCCTCCAGTGTCATTCTGGACTCATGAGCATCAGAGAAGAATGAGGGATGTATGCTATGGGATTGGACCGCATGGGCGATGATGCAGTCCATTTTTATTCATTTTTGAAGAGAGAGAGATAACAGTTTGGATGCCAGAGAAGCCCCCTGGAGACAGACAGATAATGCTAACCAACAAACAGCACTCACCTGTTCTTCCCCTCCATCAACAGACAGACCTTCGAGACTCCAAAGACGGCCTTTTTCGCCCATGATGAGGAAGCAAGTATCCAATGAAGAGGGAACACATGGAGAATGTGTGGCTCATCTCAGTGACTGAGCAAAGCCACTCTCCGCTAGCTGTGTAGCTAGGCTTGGTCATGTGAACGCAGCTGAACTCAGGGCCATCCTCCACAGGTCAAGAAGCTGAAACCCAGAGCGAGGGATGTGGGAGATTTTTCTTTCTGTTCATTTCTGATCAGGATTTCCCCAGATCACACCTCCCAGACTGAACATGGACTTGGACGCAATCTGTAGCTGAAGTCCGCACATCTCAGAGCTTGCAATGGGAGGCACACATGCGCCCTCCCCCCAAAAGTGACACATCATGCATTCATTTGAAACAATGTGCACCAGTATGCTTTATTTATTTATTACATTTCTAAACTGCCGAATAGCCAAAGCTCTCTGGGTGGTTCACAAACCTTTCATCCATGGGAGACGAAAGTGTACATTTCAGAGATGTACACAATTGATGCATGCATTTGCAAAACTACGCATGGAAACAGGCTTGGATTTTCATGTGAAAAGGAAAACTAAACAAACCAAAGTTTACAATCTGAGACAGACTTGCATCAGAACAAGCTTTGGAATGGAATCTGGAGAACGTCAATGGACCCGAGGTTTGCTGATTTGCACGTGGTGAGGGTTTTGTATTGTTGTGTTGTTGTTGTGCTTTGACCCAGAAGGATATTGTAATTTTAACTTGTTTTTATGCTTTAGGGTTTAAAATTTTGTATATCGGTGTTTTTAATGCTCAATGTTTTTAATTTTTGTAAACTGCCCAGACAGCTTCAGCTACAGGGCGGTATATAAATTGAATAAAATAAATAAATAAATAAATAATCATGCTGTTGGCCACCCGCCTGACACGATGGCTCATACCTCACCTCGCATGTTTGTAAATGGTGGCCACCTGTGTTGCATCCGGACTCATTGCTGGCCAACAGACTGGGGGTGCCTGTGTTTTTCTGAGGATTTGTGCAAGGGGGAGGGAAACAGGACAAGGGATCTGCTCCCTTCCTGGAGCACCGCCAAAGGGTACTGGATCTCTGCCCCAGTTTACAGACGATGCAACTCCTATTTCGGTTGATAGCTGAGCGCAGGAAAGGTGGGCAGGAGGGGAGGGCTGCTGGGTGCATTTATTTATTTACTTATATTTTATTTCTAACCCCCCTCTCCAGCAATGGTGAACTGTCCCCAATTTGGGGAGCTGAAAATGGTACTGAGAAGGGATCGGTGTTTGAGAGGAGTGGGCGAAAGGGCGAGCAGAAAGTTCAGGTACGCGATGGCTCTGCATTGCGGTTTGCAGAATCGTAAATGGGAAGTGAATCCACTCTACTGAGCATCTGGATTAGGGACATTGAAGCTGCCTAATATTTAGTCAGACCATCGGTCCATCTAGCCCAGTATTGTCAGCAGTAATTGGCAGCAGCACCAAGAGTTCTCCAGGGCGTCAGGCGGAATTCTTTCCTTGCCCTACCTGGAGATGCTGCCAGGGATTGAACCCGGATTGGCTTTCCTCATGCCAAGCAGGTGCCCTGTCATGCTGAGCTATGGCTCCTCCCTTCATAGGCCTCCATGCAGACACACATCCCTTGGCATGAATCCCCCCTGCTGCTTGGCAGGCGAGATCCGAGACCACTGTGTTCCAAGACTCAGCTGGCAAAGATTGTGTAACCCAACAGAGACAACTGGGAAAAACAGGGCCACCACGGTTTCCCGGGAGGTTGGCAAACTCCTAAGGGGTTGTACTACCAACTAAGGGCTGCGGAGAGTTCCCCTGGCAAGTCTCACACTGAGGCCTACACAGAGGGAAGGGCCATACTCCAGAGGGAAGGGCCATAGCTGTGACAAAGCATGTGCTTTGCATGAAGAAGGTCCCAGGTTTGATCCCCAGCAACATCTCAAGGTTGGGATTGTTTAGCTTGGGGAAAAGGAGGCTGAGGGGAGACCTGATGTCTCCCTCTCCACATGCTCCACACCAGGCATAATTTTGTACACCTCTGACATTTTTCCTCCCTCTCCCATGATACTAGAACCCAAGGGGGTCATATCCCATGAAGCTGATTGGTGGGAGACTTGGGAGAGATATAAGGAAGGACTTCTTCACACAGCACATAGATAAATTCTGGAATTCGCCACCTCAAGATGCGGTGATGGCCAAAAATTTGGATGGCTTTAAAAGGGGGTTGGATAAATTCCAGAGCAGAAGGCTATCAAGGGCTGCTAGTCCTGATGGCTATGTGCTACCTCCGGTATCTGAGGCAGTAAGTCTGTATACACGGGTCGCTGGAGAGCATGGGCGGGAGGGTGCTGTTGCACCAGGTCCTACTTGTGGTCCCTGGTCAACAGCTGCTTGTCCCCTGTGTGAACAGAGTGCTGGACTAGATGGACCCTCATTCTAATCCAGCATCAGGGATCTTCTTATGCCTGAGATCCTGGAGAGCCCTTGCTGCCAGTCAGGGTCAATAAGACCAGGCTAATTAGCCCAAAGTTCTGACTCAGTATGAGGCAGCTTCTGCTTGGTCCTGGTGGGATAAGGGGAAGGAGCCGTATAGCAGCAAAAACAGCAGCAGCAACAGACCCATGCTGAGCAGGGGAGGCAGGAAGGGGGGGCGTGATGGGGGGACTGGGAGGGACATGTGAATCAGCAAATCTTAGGCTCCATCCCAGAGTTCAATTCCTACTCAAGTTCTTATCAGATTGTGAGTGTTTTTGATTTTCTTTTCACATGAAAAGCTCTGCATATTTTCATGCGGATTTCCCCCACCCCACCCCCAAATAGACACATTTGTGCACATCTTTGAAATGTATGCATTCTTCTCACACCAATTAAAGCAGGTTTGTATGCATTTTTCAAATGTACTCATGCTTGTTGAACACTTTTTTGGGGGGGTCTGCAAAATTGCAAGCTCAGAAATATACAGACATTGACTGCAGATTGGGTCTGATTCCATGTTTGGCCTGAAAGTTCTGATAAAAAATGAACTGAGAGTTCTCATACATCCCTAGGAACTGGCACCTTGGTTCTCAAGAGCCCATGAACACCACTAGGCATACAGTGGGCCTGGATTAGCCATCCACCAACTCATTTCGTTGAGAGCACAGCGGTCCCACCTCCTTGTAGCCACCGGCCTTTTGGTTAGCCGCAAAGCACTAAAGCCACAGAGAACACCATGTCTTTGCCTCATCCTCCTTGTACAGGTCAATTATCACCACCGCTTCTGGCAGTGAGTTTCATAGAGGAATAACATGTTGTGTGAAGGAAGGAATAAAGAAATCTGGCGTCATGCCAAAACAGCAAACAGTCTTCATGATGTGGAGGGAACAGAGGAAGTTGACTGACTCTAGATGGAAGCAAGCGCCCTTACACACTGAGTCATGTGTGTGTGTGTGGTGTGTGTGCATGTGAGATGGGGAAGGGGATTGACCACTTGAACTGCTTGCGTCGTTGAGCCCTGATCCTCTAGCTGGGCGTTGGTGTCTGCGCCGGTCCTAATGGAGGAGCAACGTTTGAACGCAATGCTTAGATGTAGCCTGGCTGACATCCTGGAAACATGTTAAACTATTCATAAGAAAAGGAGGCGTGTGGATTATTGGCAGCGCAGGGAACAGGGGAAAGAAAGAAGCAGGAGGCAATTTAGTCGTGCAAGTTGACTCTAATGGAACATTTTGCAGAGATTATTATCACAAGAGGGGGATGACTCCAAAAAGAAGGAAGAAGAAGAAGAAGGAGACCTTCTAGAGGGCATTAATAGGTTGCTGCTGCTGCTGCTGCAATATAGATGACACGCTCAAAAATACCGAAGGCAGCAAAATCCAGCTATTGAAACTAATATGGCCTGGGGGGGCGGGGGGAGAGTATCTGCGAGAGGGCCGATTTCCATAACTCAGGTATGCACCGGAGTCACTTCCTAAGACAGCACTACAAGCTCTCTCCCTCCTCTCTTGATGTGCACAGATGTGATTTGCCAAGCAAGCCACGTCCGCACTTTGAAGATATTCATCTGCCAGAGCACTTACAGCGAGACCTGCTCTCTCGCTTGCCTGGCAGAGGCAGCGTCAGGTCCTCAAGTGCGAATTTTCCCCCGTTTAAAGGATTTTAAGGCTTCACGGAGCTTAGAGTGACCTGGTAAGATGAGCACAAACAATCCCGTTCCAACGAATTGGCATTCTGGCTCAACTGGAGCTAAGATGTGGATGTAAGCGGGGTAAAGGATATTAATCAATCGATACATTAAACACTCATAAATGGATATTATCTATGCGTGTATTGATCAAACAATAGCAAGATGGCGATCTTGAGGTGGCGATAGGTACAGGAGAAGCCTTTGGGGGAACGTTTGGCTCACGTGCACGTAGCCCATCCCCCATCTTGCAGCGGCGGGGGGGGGGATGTATTTGCCCTGTCTTGTGCAGGGCAAACCATGACTCTGTGTGTGTGTGTGTGTGTGTGTGTGTGTGTGAGAGAGAGAGAGAGAGAGAGAGAGAGAGAGAGAGAGAGAAGCCTCTCCTGCATCCACTGGCAGGGACACTCACCCTTTGGGCACCAAGCCCCCCCACCCCGAAAGGCTGGCCTGGCGCGGCCTTCCTCCCAGCCGTGCTTTTCTCTTGCCGTGCCCCCTCGCCCCTCCCCAGAGGCTAGCCGTGTGGGATGCATCTGTGCGGGTTGTCGGGCAGTTCTGCAGCCCTATCTGGCCTTGCTGCTCTACCCCGCAGGGCTCCGCAGGGGAGACGAGTTTCCAGCCTTGCTCATTGGGGCTGATGCAGCTCCTGACCCCGTGAGGCGGTGGGTGGGCAGCTCAGCTCCATCACACCAGAGGTTCATCACACACTCACCATGCCTGGCATGCGGTTTTGCGGCACGGTGCTCACAGGACGTCGGCCCTGACCTGCGCTCATCTCGCCCCTTCCCACCCTCCCCTTGTTGAATTTTATTTTGGTGTGGGGAGATTCTGGATTATTTCCCCCTCTCGGTTCTTCGTTTGTTGGGTGTTTTGTTGTGCTAATGGAGTCTTGCTGACGAAAGGGGAGGGCGGTTCTTCTCCTCCAGCACGTCACCCTACGAACTTGTTAGTAGGGATGTGCACTGGATCGGACCCGATCCACGATCCGAGTCCGGTCCAGTGGGAAATCGGATAAATTATCCGATTTCCGATCCCGCAGCTGGATCGGCCGATCCAATCCGAACCGGTCCGAAAAAGCTCCGAACCGGTTCGGCGGATCGGCGGATCGGCGGGCGCCCACTGGCGCCCACCGCCGCTTCCATTGGCGGGCGCCAGCGGGCGCCCGCCGATGAAAGTGGACAGCGGGGGGGGGAGGAGGGGGGCACTTACCTTCTCGGCCCGGTGGCTCCCGTCCGGCGCCGGCGCCTACTACTACTAGCAGGCTCCGCGGCCTGCTCTAGGGTGGCGCGCCGGGTGATGTCATCACCCGGCGCGCTACTCTAGAGCAGGCCGCGGAGCCTGCTGGTAGTAGTAGGCGCCGGCGCCGGACGGGAGCCACCGGGCTGGGAAGGTAAGGAGGGGGTGCGTGGAGGGGAGGAGGGGGCGCGCGGAGGGGGGAGGGGGGAGGGGGGCCCTTACCTTTCCGGCCCGGCGGCTCCCGTCCGGCGCCGGCGCCTACTATTCCCAGCAGGCTCCGCGGCCTGCTCTAGGGTGGCGCGCCGGGTGATGTCATCACCCGGCGCGCTACTCTAGAGCAGGCCGCGGAGCCTGCTGGTAGTAGTAGGCGCCGGCGCCGGACGGGAGCCGCCGGGCCGGAAAGGTAAGGAGGGGGTGCGTGGAGGGGAGGAGGGGGCGCGCGGAGGGGGGAGGGGGGCCCTTACCTTTCCGGCCCGGCGGCTCCCGTCCGGCGCCGGCGCCTACTATTCCCAGCAGGCTCCGCGGCCTGCTCTAGGATGGCGCGCCGGGTGATGTCATCACCCGGCGCGCTACTCTAGAGCAGGCCGCGGAGCCTGCTGGAAGTAGTAGGCGCCGGCGCCGGACGGGAGCCGCCGGGCCGGAAAGGTAAGGAGGGGGTGCGTGGAGGGGAGGAGGGGGCGCGCGGAGGGGGGAGGGGGGCCCTTACCTTTCCGGCCCGGCGGCTCCCGTCCGGCGCCGGCGCCTACTATTCCCAGCAGGCTCCGCGGCCTGCTCTAGGATGGCGCGCCGGGTGATGTCATCACCCGGCGCGCTACTCTAGAGCAGGCCGCGGAGCCTGCTAGAAGTAGTAGGCGCCGGCGCCGGACGGGAGCCGCCGGGCCGGAAAGGTAAGGAGGGGGTGCGTGGAGGGGAGGAGGGGGCGCGCGGAGGGGGGAGGGGGGAGGAGGGGGCGCGCGGAGGGGGGAGGGGGGAGGGGGGCCCTTACCTGCCCGGCCCGGCGGCTCCCGTCCAGCGCCGGCGCCTACTACTACCAGCAGGCTCCGCGGCCTGCTCCAGGGTGGCGCGCCGGGTGATGTCATCACCCGGCGCGCTACTCGAGAGTAGGCCGCGGAGCCCGCTGGTAGTAGCCGCCGGCGCCGGACGTGCCGAGAAGGTAAGTGGCGGGGAAGGGGGCTTACCCCCCCCCCGGAGCCGTCCGCTTCTATCCGCTGGCGCCCGCGGGCGCCAGCGGATGGAAGCAGGCGGCCCCAGGGGGGGTAGGGAGCGCGGGGGAGGGGGTTTACCTGCCGGGGCCGTCCACAGCGGACGGCCCCGGGGGGGGGGGAGGGAGTTAGGCCCCCCCTTACCCACCCGCCGCCATTTTTTCCTCATAGACTTGCATTGCAATGCAAGTCTATGGGGAAAAAAATGGCGGCCGATCCAAAAATTTCCGATTTTTGGATCGGGATCGGACTCGATCCGGTCCGGGGGGCCTCCGATTTTGTCCGAACCGGTCCGGGACAAAATTGGAGGTCCCGATCCGGGTCCCGATCCGATCCGGGGGGTCCGTGCACACCCCTACTTGTTAGTCAGTTGACTGGACATTTTAGTGCTCCAACCCCTCCCCCCATTACGCGCAGAAATGGGAGCCAGGATGAAACCTTAAATCAAGTCACTAGAGAACAAAGCCAGAGCGGGGGGTGGGGGACGAGAAAGAGAGCCCACACCCATCAGAGTAAAATCCCATTGATTTCAGCTGCATTTACATCCAAGTCATACTAAAATCCGATTCAGGCTCACCTTTGAGTAAACCCCACTGAACAGAGAGAGACTTACTTCTGAGTAAATAGGTATAGGACTGACTTTTAATAGTGTGCTCACTCAGAAGATTTTTTTAAAAAAGTCTAAAACAGCAAACTGGAAAGAAGTGCTCTGCAACCCTAGGCTTACTGCTGAGTTCTTACGTCTGTTTTCTCTCTGTGCAATGGGGTTTACTCAAAGGTAAGCATGCACTGGATTTTAGGATGACTTGGATGCAAATGCAGTTGAAATCAATGGAATTTACTCTTGAGTAAAGGAATGATCAAAGGAATGGAAAATAGATCCTTTACAAATGCAAAGAGGTGGACTATCAGGAAAAGGGTTTAAAGGGGGCGGGATTTTAAAAACTCCAAAAAATTCAATGGATGAACCAATATGTTTTAAGGTCCTAAGTTTCATCTCTTTATCTTTAAAAATCACACAGATGTAAGCATTTTGGTTAATTCCCATAGGAGCTCCAATGAAGGCGGGGGGAAGGCTGCCATGTCATGTCCATCAACGACAAGAACCAATGACCTGGAGTTGGAAGAAAAAGGGGTGGGGTAGGGCAGGCACAATAACAGCAGGAGAGTAAACAAGTGAAAAGAGAGTTCACTGGTATAGCTATGAACGTAACAGGGAGGAGCGCTTGCAGCGCTTATGAAATGGAGGTAAAAAATGTGAAGGCAAATGGGGGGGAGAATAGGTGTGATGGAGACCTTTAACTGCAAAAGGGATCACTATTTGGCTACATATATATATATATATATATATTGCAGGTGCTGCCACCCACCCACCCCATTGGATTGCAGCCAGAGTAGGAGAAAGCCTAATGCCCCCGATTCCCCGTGCTTGGGTCCCAATGTGGGATTGGGCTCCCTGCACCTCCCCTAGTTTTAAAAAGGAAAAAAAAAGACGGAGCCGCTAGCTCTGTCTTTAGAGTAATGGGTCCACTGGTCCCCAGATCTTCCCCATTTACCCCCCACTCCTCCATGGGGCTCCAAATGCAGAGGCTGGAGAGAGTTTGCACACACCCTTCCCCGTTTCCCCCAAATTCTACTTCAGTCTCCTTTGACATTTATAACTTTCCATCTAGTTCGGTGCCATTCCACATAATAAGCTCTGAGGGTCCGTTTAGCCAAAATCATGGACTCTGCGAAGGACGGAAATTCTGCTCCCCGGGCTCTACAGGGAAGAGGGGGCTGCAAGAAACCAGCTTGCATTAAGCCTGAGGAATAAAGGCTTAAGCATTGCATCTCGTCGGCATGTCTTTTATTCTGACACTCCAGCGTTTGCTAATTTCCTAAACACGACTTACTGGGCAATTACCTGCTGCTTTTTTAGAAGGAACATGACAGAACAGGAGACAATGAATGAAATACAAATGCAATGGCAGATGAAATTCTCCAGGAGAAATTGCCAGCACCTCAAAGTCAAATTTCAATAGAAAAACAGCCCTCGGACAGGCAGCCCGCTTTGCGATGGTGTGGAATCCTGGCGTGTCTCTTTCTTTCTTTCCTGGATTTACAGAGAGAAGAGACCACACACTGCATCAGGCCTCACACTCTAATCCTCAGCCTTTCGGACACCTTTTTCTGAAAGAAGATGCAGCCTAATCAGGCTTCCTTCCTGTAGCAAAATGAAGTGAGGACACGGTGAGACCAAGGCCCAGCTGAATCCAGAGACAGACGGGGTGAGGGTGGGGATAGGAGCTCATCCTGGCTGGTAATCACAGCAGCTGCTTCCAGAGCTGAAGGGAGATGGGGAGGGGCACACCTGCCGTGCCTGCCTGCCTCACTCCGCCTCTTGCCCCAGCCATTGTCTCATTAGCCAGGGGAGGAGCAGATATTGACTGATGGGGAGCCAGATGGGGAGGGGGGTTAGCCTCCTCCCTCTTTCCACACTCCCCCCCCCCACTAAGTGGTCACCACACACCGTGGCCTGGGGGACGTCTGCCTGGCACAGAGAAGCTGTTTCCCGGCACATAGAACATGGACGTGCGGGACAGGGATCTGGGCCAGTCAGAGACTAGAGGAGGGCAAGGGCCCAGAAGCTCAGTCCAGACAGGGCGCCACAGGCACTGTTGGGGGGGGGGGGGGACTCATTTGAACAGGGGGACGGTACTCAAAGTTGAAGGAGGAGGAGGAGGAGGCGACCCCAGTCCAGCCTGTTCTGCGGGGGGGAGGGGGCGTTCGCCCACTCAGAGCCAGGCCAATTCTTCCTGCCTTTGCCGGCATTTACCGCATTGCATCCCCACTTAGCCAAATTCGAGGGGCTGGGCGATGCGATGGGGCTGCTCGTCCTACCTCGGATTGGTTGGGACAGACTTTACGGACAGTTTTTGGTCTTCAAGAAATGGCCTTGAAGCTGCGGATTGGGGCGGGCGGGAGGAGGTGTGGCGCTCTCCCTCTGCCCAGCCGGCCCCAGAAGAGGAGCGCAGGGGCAGCGTGAATCTCCCCAGCCGATTGCTGCCCGTCTGCTCTCAGGACTGCGGATCCCCCCCACCCCCTTCCACTCCTCACGGCAGCGCTGGGGGAAGCAGGGAGCAGCGAGCGGGAGATGTCCGCGCCCCTTCTCCGCCCCTCTGCTTTTCAGCCGCTGAGCTGCTGCGGAGCGCCCAGCGCAGAGCCGCCGCCGCCACCGCTTCAGCCGAGTGTCGAGCGCAGCGCGGGCTTCCCTGCCTGCGCCCAGCTGGACGCGCAGCCTCGACTGGACGGGCGCAACGTTCTCTGCCCCCGATGGGGTGGCAAGAGCGCCCGGGGCGCTTTCCTGCCGGGCAGAGGCCAGCCTCTCCCTGCCCCACGGCCTCTTGCCAGCGCTCCAGTGAAACATGACAACCCCCCCCACCACACACACACACCGGTTTCTCCGTTTGATCAGTGCCCCCCCCCCCCCCGGAGCCAGGAATTCAAAATTCCAGGAAGGTGAATTTGGGGTGTTTCCGGACAAGGCGTCTCTCCTGCCATCACCCTCCCTCACCTACAGGATTGTAGGTGAAATGTCAGGCCCAATCCAACCCTCCTGGGGTCCCAAGCGGAGCCCCAGCTAGTCCCGGCCCCGGCCCACCCCCTTTCCCTCTCTGGCTGATCATGGGGCGGTGTCCCGGCTTCTCTTCTGACCCGTTTCCCCCGTTCCAAGAGGTTGGAGGGGCTTCTCCTCAGGTTGCTCGTGACCAGCAGCAGGTAGAGCTTTCCGCTAAGACCTGCAGGTATTTGGGGCCGCCCCTTTTGCCTTCAGCCCCGCCCCATTTTGCCCTTGGCCCCACCCACCACCACCAGAATGTGGCCCTGGGCGCTCCTCCAGGATGGATTCCGTCCCTAGCGCTGACAGAGGTTCCTCACGATTGGCAGCCACTCGCAAGTGTGGAGGGAGAACATGGTGAGATGAATAATAATAATAATAATAATAATAATAATAATAATTTATTTCTTACCCGCCTCTACATCTGGATCGAGGCGGGGAACAACAACATGATAAAATACATAAAACTGATTAAAACATGACACATATTATTAAAACTGCATTAAAACATCCTAAAACATCCTAAAAACATCCTTAAAACATTCTAAAATTCCACTGGATATGCCTGCCGGAAGAGAACAGTCTTTATAGCTTTCTTAAATTCTAAAAGACTGTTAAGTTGATGAGTCTCCTCCGGCAGGTCATTCCACAGTCTGGGAGTGGCAGAAGAGAAGGTCCTCTGGGTAACGGTTGTCAGCCGTTGATTTCTGCAAAGCGAACCTCCCTCTTCCAGGCACAGAAGCACACCAGGTCTTTCTCTGGTCAGTTGGCAAACCTCCACCTCCTATTTATTTATTTATTTTATTATATTTGTATACTGCCCCATAACCGAAGCTCTCTGGGCGGTTTACATAAAATTAAAACAATTAAAAACAATATACAAAAATTAAAACAGCACAAACATAAAATATACACATAATAGGCACATACATTTAAAACCACTATAATAACTTTAAAAAGCTCTAAGGCTACAAAGCAAAACAAAACAAACCATTTCATATGGCAATTCATGAGGAGCTCCTTTTCAATTCTGTGCTGCTTGGTGTTTAAAAGTCCATTCTCTTGGCGTGCGCCTCTGCCGCGGGTGCAACTCAGCGGCCAGCCCAGCATCTCCTCTGCTCCGTGGCCTGAGGCGCCCAGCTGCCTTCCTTGCCAAAGAGCTTTGCTCTCTGCCGCAGACGTGAGCAGTCACATTGTCATGGGGGGGGGGGGGGGGGCAGCGGGAGAAATAGTTGGATCTTTAACACCTAAGCCAGCCATGGAAGAGTAGAGGTAATTAAATTAAAGCTGTTATTAAACTTTGGCAAAACTAAGCATGCAATAATCTCCTGTAAAAGCTACTACTAATTATGAAGCATTCGCTTTGCAGCATTGTTCGCCACGATGGAGTTAAGGGTCTAGTTTCGGTCCCATTAACCAGCGCCTCATTCACTTTATAATTATTTTTTATTATTAGACATCTTGCTTAATGATGCCCATTGCAGAGGGAAGTGACGAACAGTACGATTCTGTACCTCTCTGCTCAGAAACAAGTCCCATTGAATTCAATGGTAAGTGGATATGAGGCAGCAGCTTAATTTACCTTAGGTTAAATGCATAGCCTAAAGCCATATTTACACAAAATGTATCTTCATGCTAATTAGGATAGGTCTGTCACTCTAATTTCCCTGCTCAGGTGCTGAGTTCATACAAGGAACTCTGTGCCATCCTGGCACCTCAGGTTTTGCAAAATGACAACTGCCAGAAGGATAGCAGTATTTGGAAAACCTCAGTGAGCCTCAGTCGGGCAAGAAGGTCCACCACTCCATGAGTTCCTGTCGCTTAGAGGCCGTGCTCATATGCCCTCCTCCTGCATGCCGAAAGTTACAGCTTTAAGCCTCCACTTCAAGCCTTAGAACATTTGTAGGTTTTCATCCCAGAAAAAAGGCAAGTAAAAGGGGCCATGACAGATGAGAGGTATGAAATGATGATGCATAGTGCGAAGGAAGTGGATGGAGAGGATGTTTTCTCCCTCTTTCTTAAAATATCCCATGAAGCTGATGGGTGGGAAATTCAGAACAGATAAAAGGAAGGGCTTCTTCACACAGCACAGGGTTAAACGATGGAATTCACTTCCACAAGACCAGATGGCATGATGGCCACCGCTTTGGATGGATTTAAAAATGGGCTGGATGAATTCCTGGAGGAGAAGGCTAGCCATGGGTACTGATCCTACTCCAGTATCAGAGGCAGTATGCCTGTGTACACCAGTTGCTGGGGAACATGGGTGGGAGGCTGCTGTTGCACCCGTATCCGCCTTGTGGGCTTCCTAATGGGGCAGCTGGTTGGCCACTCTGGAAATACAATGCTGGACGAGAGAGGCCTTTTGTCAGATTCAGCAGGGCTCTTCTTATGTTCTGAAAATTGCCTTTAATAGGAGCACAGCTGCAGAAGAAGGCCTGCTACACCTGCTATTCTAAGAAGAGTTGTGCTGGGTCAGACCCTGGGCAGCAACAACCAACTTGGTCTTCCAGCCGTTCTGTTGTGTCCAGAAGCAATTCCCCTGCCGTTGACGACAGCAAGTGCAGCAGCTCCAGATCCTGCTCCAGACATTGGGCCCTTGATCCCAGCCCGACCAGAGAGGTCCAAGGCACCCTCACCTTCTGGGGAGAGGCGCTTGCAAACTTTGTCCAGGTCACCAACTGTGTAATAAACTGGAGATATATTAGAATGTCTTGTAAACCAATTTGCAGCAGGTGACTGATTGCTCTGCTTGAGAGACCTCCGTTTTCATCTTTTCGTTCTCAAAGTGCATACTTATTAAAATGCCGGTTATTAAACAGCAGAGGTTTACCATGTCTTGAGACAAGTTTAGCATCCTTTAAGAGGCTCGTAAATGCTTTATAGTGGATGCTTCCAAATAAAGATTAGCTGCCTCTCAAAGACCAGCAGTCAGTCCTCAAGGATGCCCGGGGTTGCAGGCACAAAGGAAATGCCACTCTGGCCTGCCTGTTCAGTAACAGGGCATTCCTACCCCATCATGTCCTCCTGCACAAGCCCCATTCAGATGATTGGGATCTGTAGAAACGGGGCTTTGCATTCTCCTGAAGAGCAATAAAATGCCTTGTCCCTCAATAGTGTTCGACAAGAGGGACAACTCTGCTTACTTTCAGATACTAGGGGGTGCGAGAGAACATGTTGCGTGGCCAACACAGCAGCCTGTCTAGCTCATTCCCTCATTGCCCTCTAGCTGCCTCTTTTGGTCCCCTCCTTCCTCCTCCTGGCCTTTGCAACAAGCACACAGATCATGTGCTTCTTGGATGATGGGTGTAAGAAATTGAGTTGATTTGAACTTCCTTTTAAACTGGCCCTAGCCTGTGTTTATTGTCTGGAATACCACATGCTGTGTAACCACGCTTTCTCTGCCTATAAAGCAACTCTGCTGGAAGTCACAACAAACTTTCCAACAAACATAAGATCCCAGTTCTCCTAATCACTCTGTAATGCTTTAAGGTGGATTCGTGCATTGAGCAGGGGGTTGGACTTGATGGCCTTAGAGGCCCCTTCCAACTCTACTATTCTATCATTCTATGTATCACCTGCAGTCCTTCAGAAACGTCATAGGATTGGACACAGCATTGAATATGGTGGCTACAGGCTCTATTGCCAGGGTTATAAAACCATCTGGAAGGAGATATCAAATCTATTTTAATCCAAGGAAGGGTGAGAAGACGCCCTGCTGAAAATGAATCAGCGCTGCTTTAAAAAGACAGGTCCTGTCTCACTAAACGTTTAGAGTGCTTTGAGAGTGACAGTAAGCATGTGGATCTCGTAGACACTGGACCTCCAAAAGGCTTTTGACAAAGTCCCTCACCAAAGACTCCTGAGCAAATGTAGCAGTCACGGAATAGAAGGAGAGGTCGTCTGATGAATCAGAAACTGGTCAAAGAACAGAAAGCAGAGAGTGGGAATAAATGGTAAATTCTCCCGATGGAGGGATGTGAACACTGGGGTCCCACAGGGATCAGTATTGGGACCAACGTAAAGTGCATTTTATGATGCCCGTCAATCGCCTTAACGGCTCTCTTCTAGCGCTATTAGACGTAAATACGAATATAGGGAAAAGCGCATATTATCAGAAACAGGTGCCAAAGGGATGTTGTGTAGACCCCCACCCCCAGGACAACCTATCCAGAAGGATTCCTTGGGAGATGGTATCGAAAGCTGCTGAGAGGTCCAAGAGAAACCACAGGGTCGCAGAAGGGGAAGTTAGCCACCAGCCTATTGTTGTTCACATTCTCCGGGGCCAGGCTAGTTTTTTTCCAGAAGTGATTGGATTAACACTGCCCCCTTTAAAGAGGCTGGTAACACCCCCTCTGCCAAGAAGGGATTTGTAACCTCCTGCCTCCAGCCAGGCATCCCCCTCCCTTGTACCCAGAATGAGCCATGAAGGGCAACAGTCAAGCGCACAAGTGGCTGACCGGACTTGGCCAAGCACCGTGTCCATAGCCTCAGGCTTTGTTGTGTTTACCCCTCGTGTTTCTGAGCAGGAAAAGCAGCTGTCAGATGGCGTGGCACGAGCAGACAGGGATCGTAAGTTTGATCCAGATCTTGGTACGGAGGAGGAGGCGCTTAGCAGCCCCTCTCTGTCAGCTGATGCGAATCAGCGCTCGGAAATGAGTGCTGATCTCAATGACGATCCAGCAGGTGGAACCACGCCCGTATCCTCTGAGGAAGAGGGAGAAACTCCTTTAAAAGATGCCAAGGAACGCAGACGTTTGAGGAGAACAGAGGCGAGAGTGAGACCACGCCGGTCTGAGCGTTTACAACGAAAGGAGCAAGCCAACTTTAGAGACGGAGTTCGTTAGTTATTGTTACTTTCAACGTTTCGTTTACTTTGCTTCCTTTAAAGTGCTTCCTAAATTGAACAGTCTGCTTTTGCCTGAATTAAAGGCGTTGTTTGTTTCAAAGTTTAAGTATTCTTTCTTTCAATCTACACCGCTATCAAGTGCCTATCATAACAGGCTTCAGCCACTGAAACTCATCCAATGAAACCAAACTAGATGGTGCTCTGGGCATTTCTACTCATGGGGCTGCATTTGTCATGTGCACCAAACAGCTGGCTCCTGTTTCTTATCTGAACCACAGAAAGACGGCTTGACACAAACCCACTTTTAAGCCGAATGCTAAACATGGAAGCATAATTTGAAA
This sequence comes from Anniella stebbinsi, assembly GCA_029215795.1. NCBI lineage: Eukaryota > Metazoa > Chordata > Lepidosauria > Squamata > Anniellidae > Anniella > Anniella stebbinsi. The sequence continues at coordinate 373,169,139 of JARDYH010000001.1, forward strand.
AATCCCCCCTGACTGCTGAGCAAAAAATTCGGGGGGGGGGGGGGGAGGGGAGATGTTGGTGTGAAAAAGATGTCTCCTGCTTTCTTCTTCTTCTTCTTCTTCTTCTTCTTCTTCTTCTTCTTCTTCTTCTTCTTCTTCCTCCTCCTCCTCCTCCTCCTCCTCCTCCTCCTCCTCCTCCTTTTTCCAATATAATCAATCTGAATTTTAGAGGGAAACAGCAAGACAAGTGCCAGTCAGTGCTATCAACTTTCATTCTTCCCCGGAGACCAGAGATGGTAAAACCAAAATGTCCACCCTACTTGCAGAAGTGGCTTGTTTTGCCTTTTGTGGTGGCTGCCTTCAACCTTCAACCTTCAGCAGAAGCTTGGAGAATAATTGTGTTTCAACTCCAGTTCTGCTACTGCTAGTTCAGACACTTTGTGATAATTATAATAGGAAGAACATCTGACAAAGGTAACGTATAAGAAGGGTCCCCTTCTCAGACCTTGATTTAAATGGCAGCACATTAAGGCTGCAATCCTGTCTCAACTTACGTAAGAGTAAGTCCCACTGGGCTTTGGTGGGACAGGACTTGCTTCAGAGTATAGGATCATAGTGTAAGTTACTTGTCCTTTTTCTCATCAGCCTAGACAGAAGTGACTTGTGGGTGCTTCAGGTCCAGTCCTGGGCCCAGGATGGTTCAACATCTTTCCAAATGGCTTGAATGAAGGCGTAGAGGAGAGGGTCATCAAATCTGCAGATAATATTGAAATAGGATGGATATTAGTGAAAACCTTAGAAGACAGAAACGACAATCTTAAGAGATGGAGAACTGGTCCAAAACAAACGACATGGCATTGAAGCAGAGAGAGAAATGGAAAGTGGAGTGGAGGGGGGGGGGGGGAGGAATCCATCACTGCAGAGGCTTGCTTTCTGCTGCTGCCCCCTCACCTGATGGCCATTACAATTGGCTAACCAGCTGCTCCTCCCCTTTACAGGTAGCTATTTAAGGGAAGCATGCCTCTGTGCTGAGCATTGCACAGAGGAGTCACCCTACTGCCTGTTGAAACTAGGGGTGTGCACGGACCCCCCGGATCGGATCGGGACCCGGATCGGGACCTCCAATTTTGTCCCGGACCGGTTCGGACAAAATCGGAGGCCCCCCGGACCGGATCGAGTCCGATCCCGATCCAAAAATCGGAAATTTTTGGATCGGCCGCCATTTTTTTCCCCATAGACTTGCATTGCAATGCAAGTCTATGAGGAAAAAATGGCGGCGGGTGGGTAAGGGGGGGCCTAACTCCCTCCCCCCCCCCGGGGCCGTCAGCTGTGGACGGCCCCGGCAGGTAAACCCCCTCCCCCGCGCTCCCTACCCCCCCTGGGGCCGCCTGCTTCCATCCGCTGGCGCCCGCGGGCGCCAGCGGATAGAAGCGGACGGCTCCGGGGGGGGGGTAAGCCCCCTTCCCCGCCACTTACCTTCTCGGCACGTCCGGCGCCGGCGGCTACTACCAGCGGGCTCCGCGGCCTACTCTCGAGTAGCGCGCCGGGTGATGACATCACCCGGCGCGCCACCCTGGAGCAGGCCGCGGAGCCTGCTGGTAGTAGTAGGCGCCGGCGCCGGACGGGAGCCGCCGGGCCGGGCAGGTAAGGGCCCCCCTCCCCCCTCCGCGCGCCCCCTCCTCCCCCCTCCCCCCTCCGCGCGCCCCCTCCTCCCCTCCACGCACCCCCTCCTTACCTTTCCGGCCCGGCGGCTCCCGTCCGGCGCCGGCGCCTACTACTTCCAGCAGGCTCCGCGGCCTGCTCTAGAGTAGCGCGCCGGGTGATGACATCACCCGGCGCGCCATCCTAGAGCAGGCCGCGGAGCCTGCTGGGAATAGTAGGCGCCGGCGCCGGACGGGAGCCGCCGGGCCGGAAAGGTAAGGGCCCCCCTCCCCCCTCCGCGCGCCCCCTCCTCCCCTCCACGCACCCCCTCCTTACCTTTCCGGCCCGGCGGCTCCCGTCCGGCGCCGGCGCCTACTACTTCCAGCAGGCTCCGCGGCCTGCTCTAGAGTAGCGCGCCGGGTGATGACATCACCCGGCGCGCCATCCTAGAGCAGGCCGCGGAGCCTGCTGGGAATAGTAGGCGCCGGCGCCGGACGGGAGCCGCCGGGCCGGAAAGGTAAGGGCCCCCCTCCCCCCTCCGCGCGCCCCCTCCTCCCCTCCACGCACCCCCTCCTTACCTTTCCGGCCCGGCGGCTCCCGTCCGGCGCCGGCGCCTACTACTTCCAGCAGGCTCCGCGGCCTGCTCTAGAGTAGCGCGCCGGGTGATGACATCACCCGGCGCGCCATCCTAGAGCAGGCCGCGGAGCCTGCTGGGAATAGTAGGCGCCGGCGCCGGACGGGAGCCGCCGGGCCGGAAAGGTAAGGGCCCCCCTCCCCCCTCCGCGCGCCCCCTCCTCCCCTCCACGCACCCCCTCCTTACCTTTCCGGCCCGGCGGCTCCCGTCCGGCGCCGGCGCCTACTACTTCCAGCAGGCTCCGCGGCCTGCTCTAGAGTAGCGCGCCGGGTGATGACATCACCCGGCGCGCCATCCTAGAGCAGGCCGCGGAGCCTGCTGGGAATAGTAGGCGCCGGCGCCGGACGGGAGCCGCCGGGCCGGAAAGGTAAGGGCCCCCCTCCCCCCTCCGCGCGCCCCCTCCTCCCCTCCACGCACCCCCTCCTTACCTTTCCGGCCCGGCGGCTCCCGTCCGGCGCCGGCGCCTACTACTACCAGCAGGCTCCGCGGCCTGCTCTAGAGTAGCGCGCCGGGTGATGACATCACCCGGCGCGCCACCCTAGAGCAGGCCGCGGAGCCTGCTAGTAGTAGTAGGCGCCGGCGCCGGACGGGAGCCACCGGGCCGAGAAGGTAAGTGCCCCCCTCCTCCCCCCCCCGCTGTCCACTTTCATCGGCGGGCGCCCGCTGGCGCCCGCCAATGGAAGCGGCGGTGGGCGCCAGTGGGCGCCCGCCGATCCGCCGATCCGCCGAACCGGTTCGGAGCTTTTTCGGACCGGTTCGGATTGGATCGGCCGATCCAGCTGCGGGATCGGAAATCGGATAATTTATCCGATTTCCCACTGGACCGGACTCGGATCGTGGATCGGGTCCGATCCAGTGCACATCCCTAGTTGAAACCAGCAACAAGTTGAAGTTTTAAACTATTGTTTAATTTATATATTTTGAATATGTGCCTGGGGAGCTCAAGGGGGTGCCCACATAACTGTGGTCATGAGTAGGGGGAGGTATGGTGTTGGGGGAAAAACAGGCCAGATGAGGAGAAGAGGGGGGAGTTGCCTTACAACTATCCCCTTTTCTGGTTCTTCCCCCAACCGGGTAGTTCCTGGCGGCCTTACCGGCTTGCCCTCGGGGTTGGTGCTGCTGTTGCTGAATGCCAGGTCGGTCCAAAATAAAATCTCCCTCATCCATGATCTGATTGTGGATGAGGGGGCTGACCTGGTATGTATCACTGAGACCTGGGTGGGTGAACTGGGAGGGGTTGTTCCCACTCAGCTTTGCCTCCCTGGGTACTCGGTGCAGCATCAGCACCAACTTCAGGGCCGGGGAGGGGGGGTTGCCATGGTCTATAGAAATACGATCTCCCTCTCTAGGCTTCCTGTTCATTTGAGTGCTGGTCTTGAGTGTCTGAACTTTGTGTTGGGTACCCGAGACAGATTAGGGATTCTGCTGGTGTACCACCCACCCCGCTGCCCAACAGTCTCCATGCCTGAGCTGACGGAGGTTGTCTCAGACCTGGTGTTGAGGACCCCCAAGATGGTGGTCCTGGGGGATCTCAACTTCCATGCGGAGGCTCCAGCATCCGGAGCGGCTCAGGACTTCATGGCTGCCATGACAACCATGGGGCTGTCTCAACATGTCATCGGCCCAATGCATGTAAAAGGACACACTCTTGACCTGGTTTTCTCAGGTGGACAGGAGGATGGTGATCTGAAAGTGGGGGAACTAACATCTACCCCTTGTCATGGTCGGATCACTTTCTATTGAGGTTTAGACTTTTGGCATCCTTTCCCCTCTGCAAGGGTGGGGGGCCTATTAAAATGGTCCGCCCCCGGAGGCTAATGGACTCCAATGGATTCCAGAGGGCTCTGGGGATTTTCCTGCTGATATGGCCAGTGCTCCTGTTGAAGCCCAGGTCGCTCTGTGGAATGCAGAGATGACCCGGGCGGTTGACACGATCGCACCCAAGCGCCCTCTCCCTCTGAGCAGAGCTCGGCCAGCTCCTTGGTTTACACCTAAGCTGAGGGCAATGAAGCAAAAGGGGAGACAGCTAGAACACAGGTAGAGGAAAACTCATGCTGAGTCTGATCGGACACGGGCTAGAGCTCATTATCGAGCCTACTCTGTGGCGGTGAGGGTGGCGAAGAGACAGTTCTTCTCCACCAGCATTGCATCTTCACAGTGTCGTCCGGCGGAGCTTTTCCAGGTGGTTCGTGGCCTGCTACACTCTGGGCCAGGGCGAGAGATGGTGGAACCCTTGGTAGCACGCTGTGACGAGTTTGCACGGCACTTTGAAGATAAAGTCGCTCAGATTCGTCTTGAATTGGACACCACACTTAATGCAGCTCCGCTAGTAGAGGCATTCAGAGCACCGTCTGGTCCAGTTTTATTGGATGAGCTTCAGTTACTGAGGCCTGAGGATGTGGACAAGGTGCTTGGCCAAGTCCGGTCGACCACTTGTGTGCTTGACCCTTGCAATTCGTGGCTTGTTACATCAAATAAGGAGGGGATTGCCGGCTGGGTCCAGGAGGTTGTAAATGCCTCCTTGAGAGAGGGAGTGGTGCCGGCCTCATTAAAAGAGGCGGTAATCAGACCACTCCTGAAAAAGCCTAACCTGGACCTGGAAGATGTTAACAACTATAGGCCGGTGGCGAATATTCCTTTCCTGGGCAAGGTGCTTGAGCGGGTGGTTGCAGGACAACTCCAGACACTCTTGAATGAAATGGATTATCTAGATCCATTTCAATTGGGTTTCAGGCCTGGTTTTGGAACAGAAACTGCCTTGGTCGCCCTGTGGGATGACCTTTGCTGGGAGAGGGACAGGGGGAGTGTGACCCTGTTGGTTCTCTTGGACCTCTCAGTGGCTTTCGATACCATCGACCATGGTATCCTTCTGGATAGGTTGTCTGGGCTGGGAGTTGGAGGCACTGCGCTGCAGTGGTTCTGCTCCTACTTGGATGGCCGTTTTCAGAAGGTGGTGCTGGGGGATTATTGCTCTGTGCCGTGGCATTTAAGCCATGGGGTTCCACAGGGCTCTATTTTATCCCCTACGCTGTTTAACATATACATGAAGCCACTGGGAGAGGTTATCCGGAGATGTGGGCTGAGATGTCACCAATATGTGGATGACACCCAGCTCTACCTCTCCTTTTCAACAAACCCAGGTGAGGCAGTGGATGTTCTGAATCAGTGCCTGGGCATGGTAATGGACTGGATGAGGGCTAACAAACTGAAACTCAATCCAGACAAGACGGAGGTACTGTTAGCGGGTGGTTCATCTGTCCGGCGAGGTGATGTTCACCCTGTTCTGGAGGGGGTTGCACTCCCCCTAAAGGATCGGGTCCGTAGTTTGGGGGTGCTCTTGGATCCAGAACTGTCACTTGAGGCACAGGTGAACTCGGTGGCAAAGAGCACCTTTTACCAGCTTAGGCTGATATACCAACTGCGCCCTTATCTGGACAGAGATAGCCTAGCTACAGTTATCCATGCTCTCATAACCTCTCGTTTGGATTACTGCAATGCGTTATACGTGGGGCTGCCTTTGAAAACAGTCCGGAAACTTCAGCTTGTACAAAACAGGGCAGCCAGATTGTTAACGGGGACTGGCCAACGAGACCATATTACGCCAGTCCTTTTCCAACTTCACTGGCTGCCGATCCAGGTCCGGGCCCAATTCAAAGTGCTGGTACTAACATTTAAAGCCCTAAACGGCTTGGGGCCAGGTTATGTAAAGGAACGCCTCCTCCCATATGTACCTGCCCGGACCCTAAGATCATCTTCAGGGGTCCTTCTCCGTGAGCCCCTGCCAAAGGAAGTGAGTCAGGTGGACACTAGGTGGAGGGCTTTCTCCGCTGTGGCACCCCAGCTGTGGAATGAACTCCCCAGAGAGGTTCACCTGGCACCTACTTTGTACTCTTTTCGTCGCCAGGTGAAGACCTTTTTATTCTCCCAGTATTTTAACAGTTAAATTAACTCCATTTTAATCCTTGCTGTTTTAAATTTGTATTTTAATATGTATTAATTCCTACTGCTTGGTTTTATTCTGGTTGTGTTTTTATATTGTATGTTATTTTGTGTTTTTAGATTGTGACTTGTTTTATATTTTTAAAATGATTTCATGGTTTTAATTTTTGTGAACCGCCCAGACAGCTTCGGCTATGGGGCGGTATAAAAATGCAATAAATAAATAAATAAGTTCTGCATCTTGGTGAGGAGAATCAGTTCCACCAATACGGAACGTGGGTGACCGACCCCCCCGGCTTGACTGCAGTATTTGTGAAAATGATCTAGGGGTGTTAATAAACTACACACGAATCAGCAGTGTGAGGTGGTGGCTTTCAAGCTTAATACAATTACAGATTGCATTGAGTATTGACGGGGGAAGCGTGTCCCTGCTGGTACTTTTGGACCTCTCGGCGGCTTTCGATACCATCGACCATGGTATCCTTCAAGAGTGTCTGAGGGGACTGGGACTCGGGGGCACTGTGCTTCAGTGGTTCCGGTCCTACCTCTCGGGCAGATTCCAGATGGTGAGGCTTGGGGATAGTTGCTCCTCAAAGAAGGTGCTGTTGTATGGCATACCACAAGGCGCCATCCTATCCCCAATGCTGTTTAACATCGACATGAAACCGCTGGGAGAGATCATCCGGAGGCATGGGATGGGGTGCTATCAGTACACTGATGACACCCAAATATATTTCTCTATGCCTTTGACAACAGCGTCAGCTAAGGATAGTGTGTCTCCTCTGAATGAATGCCTGGAGGCGGTAATGGGCTGGATGAGGAAAAACAAACTAAAGCTGAATCCAGACAAGACGGAGGTGCTTACTGTCAAAGGCCCCAACCTAGGGTTGGAGGTGTGTCAACCAGTTCTGGATTGGGTTACACCCCCCCTGAAAGTCTGTGTTCGCAGCTTGGGGGTGCTCCAAATGACAGCTGAGATACATGCGAAAGCCAGGAGTGCCTACTATCAGCTTTGGCTGATACGCCAGCTGCTCCTCTTCCTAGAGTTGGAAGACCTAAAAATGGTAGTGCACACGCTGGTAACTTCAAGGCTTCACTTCTGCAATGCGCTGTACATAGGGCTACCTCTGTGCCTAGTCTGGAAACTTCAACTAGTTCAAAATATGGCAGCCAGATTGGTTACCAGTACATCTAGGGGTGACCATATCACACCAGTTTTAAAATCACTCCACTGGCTGCCAATTAGTTTCCAGGTGAAGTACAAAGTGTTGATTATAACCTTTAAAGCCCTACATGGTTTGGGTCCAGGTTACCTGTGGGATCACCTTCTCCCGTACAATCTGCCCTGCACGCTCAGGTCCTCTGGGAAGAATCTACTACAGTTGGCCAAGACTAGGTTGACAACCGTTACCCAGAGGACCTGGTGTTCTGCAGCTCCCAGACTGTGGAACGACCTGCCGGGAGAGATCCGCCAATTTACCAGTCGTCTAGAATTCAAGAGAGCTATAAAGACTGATCTCTTCCAGCAGGCCTTCTCAGTCGAATTTTAAGACTTGGTTGATTTTAATGTGTTAATTTTTATATGCTTTTAATCAGTTTTATGTATTTTATATTGTCTGTATGATGTTGTTCCCTGCCTCGATCTGGAAGGGAGAGGCGGGTAAGAAATAAATATATTATTATATTATTATTAACAAAAGTATGATGTCCAACTCATGAGAAGTAAGAGGTTGTGGGCTCTCCCATACTAGAGGCAGCTATCTGTCAGGGATGCTTTAAGGTGGATTCCTGCACTGAGCAGGGGGTTGGACTTGATGGCCTTATAGGCCCCTTCCAATTCTACTATTCTATGATTCTAAGAGTAGCACTGTATCCTGCTTTGGTCAGATCTCATTTGATGTACTATGACCATTTCTGGGCATTATAGTTTAAGGAGGAGGATGACAAAATACATGTGACCAGAAGATAGTGACCAAGGAGGTGACAGGCCTGGAGACTGTCCTATGAAGAAAGGTTGAAGGCATTTGGTATTTTTAGCCAGGAGAAGAGATGTTTATGAGCCAAAAAGATACCCATTAATTAAATATTAGGAGGGCTGTTACAATTAGGAAATGTGTTTTCTTCTGCTCCAGAGGGTTGGACCCTAACCAATGGGCTCACATTACATGAAAGGGGATTTGGAAGAACTTGCTGATGCCTGAGCTGTTTAGCAGTGTAGCAGAGTGCCACAGAAGGCCTGTGGTGGGCTATCCTTCATAGTAGAGGCTGAATGGCCACCTATTAGGGGCATGCAGTCATAGATTTCTTGCATTGGCAGGGAGTTACACTAGATGAGGAACCTATGATGCAATGAAGTCAGCGAAGAAGCTTGTGAATGCATTGCGTTCTGTGTGCATATCAGAGGACCAATATCCTTCTATGAACTGCAGCAATTAGTTGAAATAATCAGGACGTCGTGTAGGGGATTTCTTGCAATGACTGGGGGTTGGAATAGGTTATCTTTTTGGTCCCTTCCAACTCTATGATTCTCTTATTGTCATCAACAATGATACTAGAAAATGGCCTAAGAGGTGACCTGGTCATAATACCTATTCATGGGGAGGAGTCACAACTCCATGGAAGATTCCGGAATCAATCCAAGTCATGATGAGATTTGGCACTTTGAACACAGCATGTGCTAGGGTCCAATGTGATCTAGGATCCCATGTGCAAACAGAAATATTGTTTGTGAGGGAACAGTTGCCTCCTATAATTAGGGGAAAGACAGCCAAGAAAGAGAGATTCTAAGAAAGATTCACAACCGGTCTCAGAAAGCAAAATGGAACTCCAATAATCCCTTGCAGGCCCTTTCCTGGTGCTGGAACAATAGATGTGCTTTTCCTTTGTAGTCAATGGGATGATCTATTGACTATGTCTCTCTGCCATGTCTGACAGAGAGACAGGAGGTTTGCTAGGCATTGTGGTTCAACCAGGATTGCCCAAATTTGCCTTTTCTCAACATGAACATCTCCTTGCCAGGGACTTCTGTCGGGGTCATGCGTTTAGTGTCATGTGGCAAATTCTTGGAGATTCCAGACCTGAGCATGACTCCCCATTCCCCAGTTGCATTAATTAAAGAAATCACCTTAAGGATGTGACCTTTTGACAAAGTGTGGGCAAATGGCGCCCTGGGACATGGTGTGTTTGCCATCTCATTGCCGTGTTCCATACCAGCTCTTTTTCTCCAGGTGCAAGCAGAGGTCGAAGGCTGAGGGGAAAGCCAAGTCCAAGATCTTATCAGGAAGGGAACAGGTTTTCTATTTCCCATCTTAACCCCATTATCAATAATAAACCAAGGGTCAGCAAAGCAAACTAGGACTGAAATGAGCCAAAGCAGGCAGGAGAATACCCTCCCCATTCTCCAAGCCACACATTGAGGATGTGGGTGGGCACGACCGGATGTGTCCCTTGACTGCACCTACCATCCATCCATCACCCTGCAGCATCTTGCCTAGCGGGACAAATGGGCCAGCCTGGCCCACTGGCAGGGAGCACACATCACAACAGTCCTCACATGTTCTCCCTGCCTTTCTCTTGAATCGGGGGCTGCTTGAGGACACAGGGCCCTAAACGTCTCCATTGCCAAGTTCCTTCAGGCCAGGGCTGCCTCTTCGTGCTTTCTCCAGTTCCCTCACGGACACGACAGAAGCCCAGTGTTCCCCAGGCTCCCACACAAATGGGATGAAGGCCCCTCCCTCATCAAGGCCCCTTTCAGCCACTGGATGGGGGCTCCCTTTCTCTTTGGCCCCCAAGCTGGCGCTTGAAGAAGAGAAGCCAAAGGAAAGAAGGATAAAAGGCTGGGGCATCTTTCCTCGAGCCATTTATGGCACACGTGTCAGTGATCTTTCAGTGAAGACGCTTGCCTGCAAATCAGTCTTCAGCTCCGTAGAAACTCTACTCTTCAAAAGGCAGCCTTTTATCCTGACAGACTGCAGCCGCCACTCCGTGTTGTTTCTAGGATGCCGCTTCCCCTTGTCTTTCCTTTCAATATATCACTCAGTTTAATGCTTTGAAACGTCAAGGGAGGCAGTGGAGTTTGCAGGGAGAAGCCAAAAGCCTTGTTTTCCTGCAGACATACTCCAAGCCAAGAGCCGTCTGAAAATAAGACTCCAAACTCCTTAAAAATATTGCGACACCCTTCCCCCTCCCTAATTAGCATTTAAATTGCAGAATTTGCAAAACCTCATATGTTTTTCACAGCAAAATAAAATGCTAAGAAGAGGCATTATTAACGAAACTGAAAAGTCACTGTGGTAGAGCAGTCTTCCCCAATCGGGTGCCCTCCAGATGTGTTGAATATAACTACCATCATCCCCCATCAGCATCGTTAATGTCCTTTTGGCCAGGAATGACAGGAGTTGTAGTCAAATAGGCCTGGAGGGTTCCAGGTTGGGGAAGGCTGTGGTAGGTCCTTCCCTCGAAGCGCATTGAATGGAGGCTACAATTGATCCTCACTGGCCATCGCAATTTCCCCTTACTTCATTCAACATGAGAACATGAGAAGAGCCCTGAGGCTGGATCAGACCAAGGGTCCATCTAGCCCAGCACTCCTTTCACCCCGAGGCCAGGGCACAGGAAACTCAAAAGCAGGACGTGAGTGCAACAACACCCTCCTGCCCATGTTCCCTGCAACTGGGATCCACGCCTGGCTATCATCCCGCTTGTCATCATGGCCAACTTTATTCCCACCCACAAACCCTTCAATATGGGTAGTTTGTACGACTCAACTGTAGTCACATGAACCTCCAGCATCCAGCTGCATGTGGAAGACATTTTCTTTTACGAAGTGACACAAACAGTGTGCTTGGTCTCTTATCCAGGGGGCTGTCTATATGCTCTGGAAGCCCTGAAGTGGCTCCACAGTGGCGCTATATCGATTACATGATGCAGCAGCCACTTCAAAGCCACCACGAGGTTTTCCAGAGAAGTCCTGCTTTCTAAAAGTTGAAGGAGTTGTCACACGGAGGAGGGCCAGGGTTTCTTCTCCATCATCCCAGAGTGCAGGACATGGAATGATGGGCTCAAGTTACAGGAAGCCAGATTCTGGCTGGACATCAGGAAAAACTTCCTGACTGTTAGAGCAGTACAACAATGGAACCAATGACCTAGGGAGGCTGAGGGCTCTCCCACTCTAGAGGCCTTCAAGAGGCAGCTGGACAACCATCTGTCAGGGATGCTTTAAGGTGGATTCCTGCACTGGGCAGGGGGTTGGACTCGATAGCCTTAGAGGCCCCTTCCAACTCTACTATTCTAGGATTCTAGGATTCTATGAACTTTTCTGGATGAAACAAGGTGAACATGGCCCATCGGCTGTCTAAATTTGCTCCATCCTCGATGCGGAGGCATGGCTGGGTGGATGGTGACCCCTGATTCGTTGCCATCCGCCCAGGCAGAGGGCAGGCCAGCGAGCCAAATGGTTGCTGGAACACCCCTGTGCTGCCTTCAGCATGGGGGGAGCCTCTCTTTTGCAGTTTCACAGAGGAGCCTGTAAATGTCTCTAAATTAACAGTGATATTGCTCTACCTGCAGGCTTACAATATAGGGACCAGGGTAATGGGGGAAAAGCCATGGAGGGACAGTGGAGGGGAGGTCCAGTATGGGCCACCGTAAACACTGCACTTGCTCCTTGGCATGGGGATTACCCAGCGCAGCCCTAGAGGAGCACAAGTCTGGGGTTTGGGGGAGGATGATTGTGAAGCCAATGCACCGCTGTCAAGAGAGTCCCCAGGTCTTCTCCAGGTCCACCCACACTATTCACAGCATTAAATCATGTTATTGTTATGGGTTAAAGCCAATATGCATGCGTGGATTTCTAGATGTGCAGTAAGATACATACTCTTCTCTTCCTGCATTCCCCCCATGTGTCCCCAAATCTGCTCTGATTTAGGAGGCATGCAGGGGGGTGCAGGGGGGGAGGAATCTGTCCCATCAGCGATTTCCATTACAGGGTTGATCACCTTGTCACTTTCAGACTTCCCCTCCCTCCTGTGTGTCAGATGACCAGATGACTAGTGCTTGTTTCACATGGCCAGGCTATGGTGCTATTTAGGACAATCTGGATGCTGAAGTCATGCCATAGTGCGGAATGTGGAGGGATGGCGGCTGATAATGAGGCCAGCTGTGGGCCAAACTGGCCTCCCCATCAGCACTTTTGCCTGACTCTCCCACCACAACCGATGGATCAACAGAGCCAGAAGGAAATTGCCACAAGGATGTCAGTCCCTTAATAATATACGTTTAAATGAAAATGCCATAGACCTCTGCCTGGGAAATCAAATTAGCCATTCAGAACCGAGAAGTTGGGCATTCTGAGCCAGGTGCCATTGGGGATGGCGCTGAGGCCGGGCAGAGTTTGTGTCTGTCGGATCATTTTAATCATGTAGCACAAATTCTCTCGCATCTCCTGCCTCTCATTTATTCTCACATCCGATTCAAATCTCGCCATTGCCACCAGCCCAAATGACTCCAGGATGCCAAATGCCTTTTCCTCGAAATGCATTTAACAAGCTCCATTTCACACAAAGTTTTGTGCATGCCAGCATTGGGCCGTTTAATTTGTGAAAGGACTAAAAAAACAGTCATTTTGACACTGCTCTGATTAGACAACATTGTCTAGTGACTATTCTGCAAAAGAAAATTGATGGCTTAAAGTATGATGGAGGGGGACATAATCCCACCTCAGCACCCCAAAGAGAAACTGGGCAGCAAACGGCTCCATTGAACTTTGAGCTAAGCAAAGCTGTGTCCTGAAATGTGCTGGGGAGAGTTAGTGCTTCCGGCAGGAGCTGGTGGGGCTCCGTTGTGCCAGGGGCTGAGCGTGTGCCCTGGCAAAAGAGGCCATGCAGGGCCCACGCCCCTCTCCCCCTGCCTGCTCTAAGGGCAGCTCTAAGCTGAGCGTGGCTGGGGAAGAGGTGGCTGCTATCCTGGTGGACCCCAAAGGGTGTCCTCAAACTAGACTTTGGGAGCACAGGCAGGAGGAACAAGCGGCCTTCTGTCCCCTATACCTTCACCCAGTGCTGAAAAGATGCTCAGTCCAGATCACAGGGATTATGTGAATGTCGACCTTGATCCAAATGAGAATTCAGGCCTGAGCTTCTGGCTGAATCACCAGGTATGCCATTGAAGCTGCTTGAAAGGAACATTTGGACTCCGGAGCCTTTCAAGGGAGCACTTTAAAAAAACCTCTCCCAGAATTAGCTAGCACTAAACACTCTTTCAACACAGCTGGTTGCTGTAGTTACTCAGAGACCGGCTAGACCGTGATTTGAGAGCACAAGGAGAATCTCCCCAAAATAACCCACTACATTCATTTTCAGAGGCATGAAGAACGAGTCGCACAGTTTAACACTCCAGGACGGGGGTCCCGGTAAACAACTCGTTTTAAAGGCTACGTGCTCAAGAATTCACTAAATGGGAACATTCCGTTTCTTCGGCACAAACATTCTTCACCCAAAATGTTTTAGACCAGTGCGCTATGTACAAGATATAGGCTGATACCCACCTGCAAGACAGGGAAGCAGCTTCCAGTAGCTACACGGTCATGCAGGCGTCAACACAAACACCCTCCGTGGATTTGCCCAATGGAAAGCGCCTTGCTCTGGGAGAGAGCCAGTGGTGGAGCTCTGTCCTGCCTCCATGGTGGACCTTCCATTTGGGGGAAGTGAGGCAGAGCGTTCTTGTCTAGCCTGCATTACGGAGGCGGTAAGAGCGGGATAGAGGCAAGACGGGCTGCTTTGGGGTCTTCACGGGATGCTATGTCATTAAAAGCTTTCTTGATTTGCCCGCTCTTGAAGATTCGGAAGGACGGCTCCAGTCAGTGGACCGACTGTAGAGGGGTTGTGTGAAATCTCTTCATGCTGGGTCAGAAGCAGCTTGTCTCTCCAGGTCAGGCCCTCAGGAAGGATTAGCTTCGCTTCGGGGCAACAAGAAAGAAGCTTTGAATTAATGCAGGAGGTGTGGGGGGGAAAGTGTCCTCCTCTGATCCTGAGATACATTCTTGGGTGGGAGATGCTGATGTTTTCAGGGGATTCCCAGCTTGAACCCAGGGCACAATGATGAAAGAAACAGCACCCCTAGCCCCACCCCCACCCATAGTCCCCTCAGCCCCTACATCTCGCCCATGTGCTCCTGAGAACAGGAAGGTCTATGATCCCTCTGATGGCTGACCCAGAAGACCTCAGAGCGAGGGCAGGAGGCACCCCTCCATCTCCTGCCCTCACTCAGCGTTGGCTTGATAAAGATGCCGTGTGATAACATCACAAAGCACAGTCAGTGTGAAACTGGGAATTGGAATGGGATTCCAGGAACAGGGACTATAAATTCTGCCAGCCTAAATGGGGCAAAAGGTTTATCCCTCTGCATGTCCTCCTCACAACAGCCACAATGCCCCCGAAATCATAGCCTGGGAAAGGGAGATTTTGGCTCAGTCCTCGTCATAGAATCATAGGATCATAGAATCATGGAACAGTAGAGTTGGAAGGGACCCATGAGGCAATGGAGTCCAACCCCTGCTCAATGCAGGGATCCACCTTAAAGCATCCCTGACAGATGGCTATCCAGCTGCCTCTTGAAGGCCTCTAGGGTGGGAGAGCCCACAACCTCCCTAGGTTATTGGTTCCATTGTCATACTGCTCTAACAATCAGGAAGTTTTTCCTGAAATCTAGCCAGAATCTGGCTTCCTGTAACTTGAGCCCATTATTCTGGGTTGATCATCATCTCTCCCAAACCCAGATGCCTCCCACCACTTGACTTCTGCTCTCTGTAATCAAATTAGACGCAGCCAGTTATTGTTAGACTACCTGCTTCCAGGGATCCCTTTCAGCAGCAGTGTTGAGATTCAGGACTGTGGGTCCACAATCCAGGCTGCCTGGTGTCTGAATACGTGGTGGTTCATTTATTTAGGGAAAGGAGGACCGGGCTCCTGTATCTTTAACTGTTCCATAGAAAAGGGAATTTCAGCAGGTGTCATTTGTATGCATGCAGCACCTGGTGGAATTTCCTCTTCATCACAACAGTTAAAGCTGCAGAAGCCCTGCCTAGCAGGACCAGATACAAAAGAGGGCAGGGCTCCTGCAACTTTAACTGTTGTTATGAAGAGGGAATTTCTGCAGGTGCTGCATGCATACAAATGACACCTGCTGAAATTTAGGGTGATCAACTGTCAGGATTTCCCCATATTTGTCCTGTGTTTTGTTCTATCCTGGGTGTCAGGGGGGATTTCTATAATATCCTGGCAAGACACGCTTTCCCCTTTAAGGCCACCATTAGCATGGTGGGAGGGAGTGACGCGCTTTCTGGAGGTGGGTCATTTCTCCCTCACTGCTCCAATCAGGTCCTTAAAGGGGAAAGCGTGTCATTCCCAGACATTATAGAAAAGGCCCCAATTGGAGCAGAGGGGTGGGTGGGAATGACACACTTTCCCCTCCTCCACTCCAATTGGGGCCTTTAAGGTGGCAGGGGGAATGACGTGCTTTCCAGGACCCCAGAAAGCTGCTTTTCTGCTCCCCCACAGGGTGTCCTCTTTTTTGGTTTCCCAAATATGGCCACCCTACCAAAATTACCTTTTCTGTGCCAATGTGAAAGATGCAGGAGCCCTGTCTTCTTTTTCCTAGAGTCACCCTAATCCATTACACTGGATAAACTGCTACCCTTAATCCAGAAACAATAGAAGGGCTGCAGCTCCACCCCCCACCCTGGATGATGGCCACCTGTGAGCTTTTGCCCTGACAGAGGAAGGTGAGATGAGGCGAGGTCCATTGAGGAGGCCAGGCTCCCTTGACGTCCCACAGCCCATCTCTCTCCAACCCCCCACCCCCCACCCCCACCCAATTTCCTACTGCAATCAGCACTCCTGAGGCCTGCCCAGAACACTTCGGGATTGTTTTTGTGAAGCAAGCTGAAGTGACTGAAGCTACCGAAAGGGGGGTGGGGGGTGGGAGGCTGTTCATGACGATGATGATCATCATCACTCTAATTACTATTTGTCTTGTTAGCCTTCATTAACCAGAGATGAGGAGATGCCTGAGTATAGATGTTAGGGAAGTCTATGCGGTGTGGGTGGGTGTTTGTGATGTCTGCATACTGCCTCACCCTGGATAAATATTTCTTTCACCTCCGTATGTACAGTCGCTTTGAGGAATACCAAATACAGGACAACATTCAACGGTGTCCTTGAGCACACGAAATGCAGGCGCCTCCTCTGACAGCAATAAAAGAAATTTCTCATCTGCTAGAAATTCTGTCCCTGCACCTCTGAATCAGAGAGTTGTTTTGAGCTGCATAATTTTACTGGGCTGTGTATATTACAACCTGGTGCCCTCGCTGCTTTGGTTTCCAGTTAGCAAATCTTAACCCTCCATAACAAAATCCACCTTCCACCACATTTCCAGAACCACTGAGCAATATACCAAGATAATAAGATCATTATAATCTTCTTCTTCTTCTTCTTCTTCTTCTTCTTCTTCTTCTTCTTCTTCTTCTTTTTAAAATCATCTTATTTTTCATTGCTATCTCAGAATTCCACAAAAAGGCCCTGCACTTACTACTTTCTGGCACTCTTGCCAAAACTCCACAAGCTCCTGGTAGTGGGCTTCGGTAGCAAGAACAAACAGCATCTTGCTGCATTTTACTGGCTTCCCCATTTAAATACTTTATTCCTCTTTGTTTTGTGATTATTTCCCCCACCCATTCATTAAGGCAGTAGGAGTAGAAATGTCGTGCTAATCCACCCGAGTTGCATTGGTCTTCTTGCAGGCACAAGACTCAAAATGGCCAAGACCCCCTCTAGAAGGATTCGCTTTGGCGCCTGGCTGCCCGATTATGCGCATATTCGCGGAAGCACATTTACTCCTAATATCTCTGTACGAGAGGCGGCGAAGCGCATTACGGGACGACCGAAAAGTGCTTTAAACTTGTTGACATGCGGAGAATCGCATGTTTACACGGCGGTAAGGCGCTTTAACTGCCGCCGCAAATTCAAACTCATGATTTAACGCGCATTCAAAAATGCGCATAATCGGAAGTTTAAAGAGCCTCAGCCCCCAATTTGCACTCCTCTCTTGTAGAGGTAAAAATTTTAATCAGCCTTGAAAGGGCTTTAAACCTCTCTTGTAGACGCACCCCAATCGATGATCTAGCTGCAAGACACAGAATGCAAATCTCTGTCTTTTCTACATTGCTTCAAATCTGGAAATCTGACCATTGCTGCATCAGTAAGTACAGGAGTGATTATTTAGAAATCTTCATAAATACCACAGTGGGGTAGTGAATGTAAACTAACTAATAAATAAGAGCAAGGATAGGAAATAAAGAAAAAATGCAGAATCTCAGTAAGAAAGCAACAGAAGTACTTCGAACCATAGAATCATGGAATAGTTGAGTTGGAAGGGGCCTACAAGGCCATCGGGTCCAACCCCCTGCTCAGTGCAGGAATCCACCTTAAAGCATCCCTGACAGATGGTTGTCCAGCTGCCTCTTGAAGGCCTCTAGGGTGGGAGAGCCCACCACCTCCCTAGGTCATTGGTTCCGTTGTCGTACTAATCTAACAGTCAGGAAGTTTTTCCTGATGTCCAGCCAGAATCTGACTTCCTGTAACTTGAGCCCATTATTCCGTGTCTTGCACTCTGGGTTGATTGAGAAGAGATCCTGGCCCTCCTCCGTGTGACAACCTTTCAAGTATTTGAAGAGTGCTATCATGTCTCCCCTCAATCTTCTCTTCTCCAGGCTAAACATGCTCAGTTCTTTCAGTCTCTCCTCAATGGAAGGTGTTTGTTTTGGGATCAGCTAGTAAAGTGGCTCCCAAGCAGGTGGGTGTTTATATACTACCTGTGTCCCTACAAAGGGGTGTATGTTACAGAATGGGACCTCTTTGTAGCTCCTGTCCCAGACCAGCAATTCCCTCAAGGTGCAGGGTTGGGATATCCAAACTAGGACGTCCTTCTCGACAGGGTCCTCGATTTTTCCCTCTCTTTGTATTTTCGCTCTGAAGAGTTTTTCCCTTTTATCCTGCTGCACTGTATTTCAAGACTGTATGCTGTTGAACAACAAAAAATGTAATTAAATGATTCATCATCTTGTTTTTCCCGCAACATACTCGTTTTTCCCCTTCCTGGTGCAGTTCAGCAACTGGAGAAATGAGATATGTATTATTGCTTTTACCTTAGATCATTATTTTAATTCTGGCTTCTTCTTTTTAACCCCTCCTCCTGTCCCCAAAACCATTCAAGATTGCACATGCTTGAGAATGTGCCGATGGCCACAAAGGCCTTCTTTTGTATCTGGTCACTCTAGTATAGTGCCTGCAACTTTAACTGTGGTGATGAAGAGGGAATTTCACCAGGAACTAATTGCATACAAATGACACTGGCTGAAATGCCCTTTTCTCTACAACTGTTAAAGTTACATGAGCCCTGTCCTCCTTTTCATATGGTCACACTAGAACATCCAGTCACATCTGGATGAGTCACACATTCTGGCAAGACTCGCGCTGCGCAGAGCGAAGAAGCAACAGGGGGGTGGGAGGTTTTCCCAACGTCTAAACTAACTATATTTGGGGTGCTGTGAGCGGGGTTTGGGTGTGTGCACATGGGCACATGGGGGTGTAGATGCGGGCGTCTCTGCGGACACGTGTATAGATGCGTGTACTGTTGCATGTGTGAATGTGTGTATGCATGTCAAGGGGAAATGGACACCTTTTGGGGTGAAAATCACACATCCAGACAGATTTTTTATCACAATACCTCTCACCCTCATGGGGAAGATCAGGTGTGCAGTTCTTAGGGTTGTGTTTATCTTTAAACTGGGATTGAACTGGGCAGCCCTTCCAAGACAAGACGCTCCTCCTGAGTCCAAGAGGACATCTGACGATGTGAGCTCATTGGCTCCCTCTCTTTGGGGGGACCGGGGGGGCAGCAGCAGAGCCCCTGATTGGTGGAGTTTCCATGGACAGTGCTGTTTCTTCTGCCATTTTGCCATATTTTTATATTAAACTGTAGTTTAAACTTTTTGTATAGTATTTATCACTGTATTGTCTTTTATGGTGCATGCATAGCATACGGCTACGGCAGCTGTTCCGCCCACCAAGCAGAGGGAGACCTCTGGCCCCAGCAGGATGTGGGTAGCAGAGGGTTGCTCTTTCAGGCAGCTTGAAGAAGACACAATGGTCCCCTCTACAAGGATTCGCTTTTGCACCCGGTTAGGCGATTATGCGCATAATCGCTGAAGCGCATTTACACCTAATACCTCTGCACAAGAGGCAGCGAGAGGTGGCGAAGCGCATTAACGGATGACCAAAATGCGCTTTACAAGTAGTTAATGCGCATAAGCGCTTGTTCACATAGTCAAAATGCGCTTTAAGGGCTGGAGCAAAATAAAACTCGCGATTTAACACGCATTCGATAATGCACATAATCGGAGAGATAACGCGCCTCTATGCCCGACTTGTGCTCCGTTCTTGTAGAGGTAAATTTCTTTAAGCGCCTTGAAAGAGCTTTAAACCTCTCTTGTAGAGGCAGCCAATGACAAAATGGAGCTTCCTCATTCTGAGGCAGTTCACCTCTGAGCACCAGACCCTGGGGAACAACCGTACGACCATCAACATGACACACTGCTTGAAAGCTTCCTCAGAAGAGAAATCCAGGAAATCTTATAGGACAGGACATTATGCAGCACCAGTTTTCTTCTCATTGCTTCCAAAAATAGAACAGAGGCCAGGAAAATATGACAATTCAAATTACCAAGAAAGCCAAGACAGGAGCATTTCAATGAAAGATCCATGCGGGTCTCACGTGCGCGCATTAACACAATTTGGACAACTGTTCCACGGACAAATAGCGCTGATCGCTGAATAACACCTATACAATAGGTATTATTCATTAACACTTTGCCATGGCAGAAAATAAGAAACAGATAATTTTAACAGCACAGATGTTGTGGAAAAGTGGAGAAATATATTCAGAGCAGGATTCAACTTTATTTTCCTAATGAAAAATGCAGTTTAGGGTTTCCTTCCTTGACATTTTAAAATATTAAATTATTTAAGGTGTCAGTACAGAGAGAGAGAGAGAGAGAGAGAGAGAGAGTACTGGAGCCTCTCTCTCCCTCCCCCCTCTCGAAATAAATATAGATACACAGAGTTTGCATTTCATTTGTAAAGACGCTTCCCTGAACGTGGAGTTCAAAGTTGCAGTCGGCCCTTAAAATCTCTCTCTTAAGCTTTTCAGAGGTTGTTATTCCCCCCCTTTGCCCACTTTGCATGCGCCTAGCTGAGAATCCTCCCCCCTGACCTCATTCCATCCAGCCCCCCTCTCAGCAATTCCCTCGTGGTCACCCTCACCACTCGGCCTTCCATCCATCTAGTCCCTCTGACTAGCTTATATAAACATGAAACAAACAGAAAAATCCAGTCCTTGTACACCTTATAAATATGTTTAAAATTATTTTGAAACTGGGAAAAAAATACCTGAATTTTGGGGGGTCAGATTGGGGAATATAGCAATTGAAGGGTATAATTTGTTCAAAAAGAACAGAAGAAATAGAAAGGGAGGTGGAGTCGCACTATATGTTAAAAATACTTATCCCTGCACAGGAATACAAGAAGATGAGCCTGGGAGCCCCATCGAGAGCATCTGGATTAAAATAAATGAGGCAAGGAATGAAAGGAGCATGATAGTCGGAGTCTACTGCCGACCATCCAATCAAGGAAAAGATGAGGATGAAACTTTTGAAAAGCAAATTGCCAGTGTTTCAAGGAAATCAGGATGTAGTAGTAATGGGGGACTTCAAGTACCCTGATATCTGTTGGGAGACAAATTCTGCCAAAAATTCCTGACATGTGCTGCTGATAACTTTCTCCTACGGAAAGTAGAAGAAGGAACTAGAGGATCGGCTATCATTGATTTTGATACTGACCAATAGGGATGACTCTGTAGAAAAAGTGGCAGTTATGGAAACTCTGGGGGAAAGTGACCACGTCATACTTGGGTTCTTGATTTTAAAGGAAGCAAAATATGAGTGTAGTCATACGCTTACTCTGGATTTCAGGAAAGCTGATTTTAATAACCTGAGAACTCTGCTAGGTAAGGCCCCATGGCAAGTGACCCTAATGAGAAAAGGAGTCCAAGATGGGTGGGAGTTTTTAGGTCTATGACCCACTCACCCCTGTCAAAAGTGAAGTACAAGCTGAAGGGGCAGGATTGCTGTTTGCAATTGATAAATAAATGGTCAAGGAACACCTAATTTCTTTGAACGAGTTCAAATCTCCAGGGCCCGATGAACTGCGTCCTAGGGTAATAAAGGAGCAGGCAGAAGAACTCTCAGAACCACTGTCTATTATCTTTGCAAAATCATGGACGACGGGTGAAGCGCCGGATAATAATAATAATAATAATATAATAATAATAATAATAATAATAATAATAATATTTATTTGTAACCCGCCTCTCCCTCCGGATCGAGGCGGGGAACAACAACAATATAAACACAAAAATTCACAACAGTTAAAAATTTTAAAAACAAGAGAACAACACAACATTAAAAACATCCTAAAATTCATCTGGATAGGCCTGTCGGAAGAGGACAGTCTTCATGACTCTCTTAAATTCATGAAGACGGTCAATTTGTCTAACCTCCTCCGACAGATCATTCCACAGTCTGGGAGCGATGGAAGAAAAGGTCCTCTGGGTAACACTCGCCAGCCTAGTTCTGGCTGGCTTGAGTAAGTTCTTCCCAGAGGACCTAAGTGTGCAGGGCGGATTGTACGGGAGAAGGCGATCCCGCAGGTACCCTGGACCCAAACCATGTAGGGCTTTAAAGGTAATAACCAACACTTTATACTTCGCCCGGAAACTAATTGGCAGCCAATGAAGCAATTTTAAAACTGGTGTAATGTGATCACCCCTAGGTGTACCGGTGACCAACCTGGCTGCCATATTTTGAGCAAGTTGAAGTTTCCGGACTAGGCACAAAGGTAGCCCTATGTACAGCGCATTGCAGAAGTTGAGCCTCGAAGTTACCAGCGCGTGCACTACCGTCTTTAGGTCTTCCAACTCTAGGAAGGGGCGCAGCTGGCGTATCAGCCGAAGCTGATAGTAGGCACTCCTGGCCGTCGCATCAATCTGAGCTGTCATCTGGAGCGACGGATCCAAGAGTACCCCCAAGCTGCGAACACAATCTTTCAGGGGGGGTGTAACCCCATCCAGAACTGGTTGACACACCTCCAGACCCAGGTTGGGGCCTTTGACAGCGAGCACCTCCGTCTTGTCTGGATTCAGTTTCAGTTTGTTTTTCCTCATCCAGCCCATTATCGCCTCCAAGCATTCATTCAGAGGAGACACACTATCCTTAGCTGACGATGTTGTCGAAGGCATAGAGAAATATATTTGGGTGTCATCAGCGTACTGATAGCACCCCGCCCCATGCCTCCGGATGATCTCTCCTAGCGGTTTCATGTAAATGTTAAACAGCATTGGAGAAAGGATGGCACCTTGTGGTACACCACATAGCAGCTCCTTTTGTGAAGAGCAGCTATCCCCAAGCATCACCATCTGGAACCTGCCCGAGAGATAGGATCGGAACCACTGAAGCACAGTGCCCCCGATCCCCAATTCCCCCAGGTGCTCCAGAAGGATACCATGGTCGATGGTATCGAAAGCCGCTGAGAGGTCCAGGAGTACCAGCAGGGACACGCTTCCCCCGTCAATACTAAGGCGTAGATCATCCACTAAGGCGACCAAAGTGGTCTCAACTCTGTATCCTGCCCTGAAGCTGGTTTGAAATGGGTCTAGAAAATTGGTGTCATCCAAGACTACCTGGAGTTGAAGAGCAACTGCCCTCTCGATCACCTTGCCCAAAAACGGAAGATTTGATACAGGCCTGTAGTTATTAAGGTCCAGGGGATCCAGGGAGGGCTTTTTTAGAAGCGGCCTTACCACTGCCTCTTTTAAACATGATGGAAAACTC
Source organism: Anniella stebbinsi (assembly GCA_029215795.1). Taxonomy (NCBI): domain Eukaryota; kingdom Metazoa; phylum Chordata; class Lepidosauria; order Squamata; family Anniellidae; genus Anniella; species Anniella stebbinsi. The sequence goes on from JARDYH010000001.1 coordinate 373,192,328, forward strand.
CCCTCCCTGAGAGATGCATTAATGATATGCTGTAGATGTGATCTAACTGCATCTCCTCCCTGGACGACCAGCCAGAAAGGACAGGGATCGAGAGGTCAAGTAGTCTTCCTCACACATCCAAGTACCTTGTCAACATCCTCGGTACTCACCAACTGAAACTGATCGAGTGTAATCCTACTCACGGAGTCACTGGAGGAGGGCTAATGTTGTCCCTATCTTCAAAAAAGGTAAAAAGGAAGAACCCGGGAACTACAGACCAGTTAGTCTGACATCCATCCCTGGGAAAATTTTGGAGCAGATTTTAAGGAAGTCAATCTGTAAGCACCTTGAAACCAATGCAGTGATGACTAGAGGCCAGCATGGATTTGTTTGTTTTTGTTTTTGTAGCTTTTTGGGTTGTTGTAGTGGTTTTAAATGTATGTGTGTATTGTGTGTATGTTGTCTGTTTTTGCTGTTTTAATTTTTGTATATTGTTTTTAATTGTTTTAATCCTATGTAAACCGCCCAGAGAGCTTCGGCTATGGGGTGGTATACAAATGTAATAAATAAATAAAATAAATAAATAAATTGTCAAGAACAAATCCCGTCAGACTAATCTGATCTTATTCTTTGATTGGGTAGCCTCCCTTGTGGACTATGGGAATCCTGTGGACATAATATATCTTAACTTCAGCAAAGCTTTTGACAAAGTGCCTCATGACGTTCTGATTCACAAACTAGCTAACCATGGGCTAGATGAAACAACTATTAGGAGGATCCACAGTTTTTATTAATGACTTTGACGAGGAGGTGCAGGGAATGCTTATCAAATTTGCAGACAACACAAAATTGTTTGGGATCGCTAATACCCTGGAAGACAGAAACAAACTCCAAAGTGATCTTGATAGACTGGAGCGCTGGGCTGAAAACAACAGAATGAAATTTAATAGGGATAAATGCCAAGTTTGACACCTAGGAAAAAGAAATCAAATGCACAGTTACAAGATGGGGGATACTTGGCTAATCAAAACGACAAGCGAGAAGGATCTTGGAATTGTTGTTCTACTTCATTCCATTTATTACATTTATATACCGCCCCATAGCCGTTGCTGTCTGGGCGGTTTACAAAATGCAAGTTTGTAGAAATATCACACGCTAATTATGAGCCAACAGTGTGATCTGGCTACAAAAAAAGCAAATGCTGTTTTGGGCTGCATTAATAGTAGTATAGCTTCCAAATCGTGTGAGGTATGGTTCCCCTCTATTCGGCACTGGTTAGGCCTCAACTTGAGTATTGCATCCATTTCTGGGCACCACACTTCAAAAAAGATGGAGACAAGCTGGAGCACGTTCAGAGGAGGGAGGTGGTGGGTTCTCCCACACTAGAGGCCTTCAAGAGGCAGCTGCACAACCATCTGTCATGGATGATTTAAGGTAGGTTCCTGCATTGAGCAGGGGGTTGGACTCAATGATGGCCTCAGAGGCCCCTTCCAACTCTACTATGGTACTCCTACCAGAACTGACGGAGGTGGTCTCAAGTGCTCTCTTGAGTTCCCCTGTAGTGTGGGTTCTAGGGGCAGCTCGACATTCAAGATGAGGGTGCCTTTTCCAGGACAGGGAGCAAGGGACTCTCCCAACCTGTCATCAGACCAACAAATGTACAAGGCCTATTCTTTTTTTCATTTTTTAAAATTAATTTTACATAACACAAACAATAAAAAAACAACTTAACTAATAAGTGCACCCCCCCAATTGGGTCCAACCAAAACTTGATTATACATCCTTCCAAAACTGTAATGAGTCCTGTAAAGGTGTACACCCTTTCCCCTTTTTTAACACAAAATCTACAAATATACCCCAAACATCTTCAAAATCATTTCTTTTCAATAACCTCCCTTTAACTTTAATACTACTAGTTAACTCGTCATTAATCACGATATCCCATACTTCTTTATACCATTCTGTCATTTGGTAATTATCTTGTATTTTCCATTTCCTAGCTATCATTAATCTAGCTGCTGTCATTAAGTTTGTAATTAAATCTTTAACATTTTGCATCCCCTGACCTTTATTATAAATTGATAATAATGCTAACCTGGGGCATACCTCTAAATTTAAACTTGTTATTTCACTTATGTCCTTAAATATACTATGCCAAAATTTTTGAACATATTCACAAGTCCACCACATATGAATATAGGTGCCAGTTTCCTGGCACCCTCTCCAACATAACTTCAAGTATTTCTTATCAATCTGTTTTAATCTTACTGGTGTTAAATACCACCTCCAGACTAACTTATAATAATTCTCCTTTATCCTTACTGACATAGTTTTCAATATACGCAAGTTCCATATCTTCTCCCAACTTTGATCACTTATTTGTTTGGTTATATCGTAATCTTGTTGATTATGATCTTGTTGTTCTTCACCTTCTATCAATATTTTGTAAATTTCACTTTTCATACCTTTTATTATTTTATTTTCCCCCTCCTCTTCTCTCCTTACAATCATCTTTTCAAATCTTGTAAAATCTCTACATTCTTTATTTTTCTTTAACCAATTCCACATCCATTGCTCTAATTGTATACATTTAAACCACAATATCTTTCTCCCTTTCAACAGTTCTTCTATTTGTTCTTTACTCATCATCTTTTCCACCCAATCTTTTATTTTTATAACCTTCTGTTCTCTTAATACAGTTTCTATTTCTTTTATAAAATTTATTGGAAAATTCTCCATCAACACCACTGGAGTCAAAGGGGAGATATCTGGTGATAATTTCTTTTTGTATTTTACCCATATCTCAAAAATGTTCTTTAAAAGCGGATTTTCAATTCTTTCTAACAACTTCCTAGTTGGTTTAATAAAGAAAATATTCCCTAAATCTAAATCCATCTCTAATGTATCTATCTCTAACCAGGTTAATTCATTTACTTTTGGCATACTATCTATTATATATCTTAATTGATTAGCTATATAATATAACTTTAAACTAGGGAGACCCAAATCTCCCAGTTTCTGAGATTTATACCATTTTGCCTTGTTTATCCTTGCTTTCTTATCCCCATTAGAAAAAATATTTATCATAACTTGCCAACTTTTCAATTCTATTTCCGACACTTTAATCGGTAGCATTCTAAATAAAAAATTTAGCTTAAGCAAAATCTTCATTTTGATCATCGCTATTCTTCCGAACCGTGAAAGTCTAATCTTTGTATACTCCTCTAGTTTTTTCTTAATCTCCGTCTTCAATTTATCATAATTTCCCTTTTCTAAATTTTCTAAATTTCTTGTAATATTTATTCCTAAATATTTAATTAATTTATTTACCTTAATATTATTCTTCTTATTAATCAAACCTTGCTCCTCCTCTTTTTTATAATTAAATAACATCATCTTGGATTTATCCCAATTAACCTGTAACCCTGTCATTTCCTCAAACTCTTTAAAATGTGCCTTTCTCCATTTTTTCTATTGGGTTCTCAATAGTTAATAGGGTATCATCTGCAAACAAACTTATTTTAATCTTTTCCTTATTCCCTATCCCTATAATACTTTCATCTTCTCTAATTACATTGGCTAACATTTCAATAACTATAACAAACAGTATCAGGGAAAGGGGACATCCTTGTCTAGTACCTCGGGTTAAAGAAATTTGTTCTGTTATTCCGTCATTAACCGTAACTATTGCATTATTTCGTGAGTATAATTGATTTATTAAACTCTTAAATCTTGTTCCAAACCCTACTGTTTTCAATATCATATTTAGGGCTGGCCATTCCACGCAATCAAAAGCTTTAAAAATATCTAAGGCCATCAATTCTGCCTTCAGTTTATTTTTTAAAATTATATTTATTATATTCAACACTCTCCCTATTAAATTAGGCATCTGCCTCAGGGCTTGTTCTTGACTTGTTGTTCTTGTTTTGAGCTGGCCAAGGACATGATGATCTGAAGGTGGGGGAGATGGATACCATCCCTACTGAGGATTAGACTTATGGCAGCTCTCCCCCTCTGCAAGGGTGGGAAACTGTTAAGATGGTCCTCCCCCAGAGGCAAATGGATCTGAATGGTTTTCATAGGACTTGGGTCGGGGGGGGCAGTCCTGGCTGGTAAGGCTGGCTCTCCTCTTGAAACCCTGGTTGAGCTGTGGAATGCAGAAATGACCCAGGCCGTTGACATGATTGCTCCTGAGCGCCCTCGTCACAGCAGAGCTCATAGAGCGCCATAGTATGCTCCAGAGCTGAAAGCAATGAAACAAAAGAGGCGATGGTTTGAACACAGGTGGATAAAAGCTCCTCGTGGATGCAGTCGGACACCGCCATGTGCCTCTGGCCTGTTCTAATCAGGGGCGGTGGCAGCGGCACAGAAGCAACATCTCACCACCTCAACTGCATCTCCCATCCTGTGCTGCCCAGCAGAGCCTCTCATGGCCATCTGGGGGCTTTCAGTATTACATGCTTGCCTAAGGGATGCTCTGGATCAATCAGAAACCTGCTGCAAAATGCTTGCAAGTCACTTCCAAGGTTAAAAAAAAAACACAACCCACACAAATTGTGATTTCCACCAGTGGAGGCCCTCTGTTGGTGAAAGTTGACACTGATCCTTTTGACTTCTTGCCAGAGACACCTGGGCTCTCGAGGGAATGTATGAGCCTATCCACATTACCCTTCAAACAACTTATATTCTGTTTAAAAACGTGGTTTTTTAAGTCATTTCATTACTTGGTAGGACACACTGAGCAGTACTTACGTTTCATAGTGACTGCTTCCTCCGTCCTCAAAGGCTGCATTTGGACAACACATTAAGCAACTGAGGGTGGGAGGACAATCGTCAGTTGTGTTGCTATTGTGTTGCGTGGAGGGTAACACGCCGCTCACAAACTACTGACGGTATGCTATTCTGCCCAAATAAGCAACTGAGAGAAACAACTGGCTTGCAATTTGTTTAGCTCAAAGCCAGATGTTTAAAATGTTGTGTGGAGGGGTGAGGGTGTTAATGGCGTGTGGTGAGTGGGTTAAAACACAAGCCCATAGAGGCAGGCGGCAAGAGGGACCAAAGCAGTGGCTGCCACTCTGCTACAACTGGTGCAACTTGCAGAGGCTGCTGGGATAGAGCTGGGAGGACTGAGGGAGAAGGGGGTGGGGAGAGGGGTGGGGGCTGTGTCAGTCAAATGCTATGTTGACTATTAGTCCACTCAACGCCAGCCCCAACCACCCACAGTTGTGTAGGAATATGTTGTGTGGGGAGTACCCACAAAATAACCAACTATGAGTTGGCTACTGAACCCACCATTGACTAATGTGTTGTCTGAATGCAGCCAGAGTGTTCACTGGTGTATTACAGGGTTAATTCCTTGACTCTTGTTCTTCAGTTTTTGTTTTGCAGGTTGCTTGAGTTACGGAGACAGAAGTGGGTGGATCAAGCAGCCTGCAAAACAAAAACGAAAGAAGAAGAGTCAAGGAATTAACCCTGTAATACACCAGTGAACTCTTGGATGACTGAGGAAGCAGTCACTAGGAAACGTAAGTACTGCTCAGTGTGTCCTACCACGTAATGAAATGACTTAAAAAAAACACGTTTTTAAACAGAAGGGCAATGTGGATAGGCTCTATGTCCCTCCCAGGAGGCGGAGCCCCACCTCCCCCTTCTTCCACCCCAGTTGAGGGTGTTGGGCCTTTGGTTGTGTTGTTGGTGATGGGGGCATTGAGAGCAGTAGGCAATCGAGGTCCAAGTAGAGCAGTGTTCTGCCCATCCTGGATGTACTCAGTCGGGATTGGAGGAGCTCACTTTTACCTGCTGAGCTCTTTGGTCTGGTTAAAAATGGAACATTAATTAATTCCATTTCATTTATAGAAGTTCAGCCTCTCTGGTTCAGGGGGTGGATTAGCTCTCCTTGCCTTGACAGGGGATGGCTCTGCTCTCTCTGAGATGGTCTGACCGAGCCGCGTGTGTGGCTTGCGGAGAGGCCAGCTCGGTGGAGGCATCAAGACTGTACCCATGGGAACATGTCGTTACTACAACAAACACTCTGTTTAACCAGCCACAAGAATAAGTTGTAAGGATAATGACTTGCACATATAATTAACAGATTTTATCAGACAAAAATAAATAATTAGCTCGGAGTCAGTTCCCTAAGTAAAAAACAAAACAAAACATTGAATTATGGTGCGATCAGAGGCAAGACAGTGGCTGAATTCGGACAACATGACAGTCAGTGGTGGGGTAATAATCCACTTTACAGTTGTGCATCTAGGGGGAACTCCCCACACAACATGGTAATAAATAATCAACTGTGGTGTGGATTAGGATCAGCGCTGAGTTGACTATGGCAGCATTCGGATGACACAATAGTGAAAACAACTGACGATTGTTTCCCCCGCACCAGTTGTTTATTGTGTTGTCCGAATTGAGCCAGTGTCATTTCAGCTGAGAACAGAAATCCAGTGCTGGAAAAAAGTTTAAAGCCTTCAGTGGCCAGGAAGGCTCTTTCGGATGGGCTCACAATCTTATTCATGGACCTCCCGAGGTAATCGGTTCCATTGTCGTATTGCTCTAACAGTCAGAAAGTTTTTCCTGATGTCCAGCCGGAATCTGGCTTCCTGTCACTTGAGACCATTATTCCGTGTCCTGCACTCAGGGAAGATCGGGAAGTGATCCTGGCCCTCCTCTGTGTGGCTACGGCTGTTTCTACACCAGGCACAGGGACTCCCAGGGGCAGGGGGGATGGTCACGGGATTTGCCAGGGATGAGGGATCCCTGGCAAATCCCAATTGTTCCACAGTCCCAAGAATTTCCTGAGACCCCAGAAGATGTGGCTGTCCCTCTTGGCTGCTGCCATACTTACTCCGTGCCCATAAGGGGAGGGAGTAGCGCCTGTTTCGCCACCCCTGGGATCGTGCACAGTTTTTTTTAAAAAAAAAACTTACCAGAGTGCCCGTGCGCAAGGCTCGGGATCCAGGGAAAAACAAAATGGCGGGTACGATGAGCACATCGCACCTGGGAGGAAGCGGAACTTCCGCTTCCTCCATGAAGACTGAAGATGACGATCCCGGAATCAGGTACTTCCGGGATCGCCCTCCTTGAAAAGTGCTATCGTGTCTCCCCTCAATCTTCTCTTCTCCAGGCTAAACATGCCCAGTTCTTTCAGTCACTCCTCATAGGGCTTTGTTTCCAGACCCCTGATCATCCTTGTATCTATTCATTGGGTAGTCCACCTGTCCTCCAAGAGGTTCAAGTGAGCATGCATGCTTTCCCTTTCCCATTTTGTCCTTACAATAACCCTGTGAGGTAGGTTTCCTGACTCCTAGCTGAGCAGAGCAGAGAAGAGGATGCTGCCCCAGCTGGACTAGAAGGAATATAAGGAAGAGAGCTCCCAGAGAGCGAGCGATTAGAGCGAGCAAACAGGAGTTTGTCAGGGGGAGTATAGTGTAGTGGAATAGAAGACCAATGCAAGGAGAGAGGCCTCAAGTAAATCCAGGAGGCTGCCTGTTCAGAGCATAAACCTTGAGGCAACAATGGATGGCTTATGCACTATAGCAGAGAGAACAGCTCCAATAGTGCCCCAAAACAGTCTATACAAAAATGTAGGAAAGATGCAAAGCACATGGGCTTTGATGTCTATATACTAATGCCCAGAGTATGGGAAACAAACAGAACGAATTTGAACTCTTAATACATGAAGGCAAATACGACTTGATAGGTATAACTGAAACTTGGTGAGATGACTCCCATGACTGGAATATAGCAATTGAAGGATATAACTTGTTCACAAAGAACAGAAGAAATAGAAAGGGAGGTGGAGTCGCACTATATGTTAAAAATAATTATCCCTGCACAGGAATACAAGAGGATGAGCCTGGGAGCCCCATTGAGAGCATCTGGATTAAAATAAATGGGGAAAGGAATAAAAGGAGCATGATGATCGGAGTCTATTACCGAGCATCCAATCCAGGAGAAGTGGATGAAACTTTTGAAAAGCAAATTGCCAGTGTTTCAAGGAAATCTGATGTAGTAGTAATGGGGGATTTCAATTACCCCGATATCTGTTGGGAGACAAATTCTGCCAAAAGTGGCTCCTCCAAGAAATTCCTGACATGTGTGGCTGATAACTTTCTCCTACAGAAAGTAGAGGAAGGAACTAGAGGAACAGCTGTCCTTGACTTGATGCAAACCACTAGGGATGACTTAGTGGTTGAAGTGGCAGTTAGAGGAACTGTGGGGGAAAGTGACCACGTCATACTTGAGTTCTTGATTTTAAAGGAAGCAAAAGCTGAATGTAGCCATATACATACTCTGGATTTCAGGGAAGCCAATTTTAATAAACTCAGAACTATAATAAGTAAGGTCCCATGGCAAGTGACCCTAATGAGAAAAGGAGTCCAAGATGGGTGGGAGTTTTTAAAAAAAGGAAATTTTAAAGACACAATTACAAACAATTCCAACAAGGAAAAAAGGTAGAACACAACAGAAGAAACCAATGTGGCTCCACAAAAAGCTTAGAGATGACCTGAAAATAAAAAAGGATACATATCGGAAGTGGAAGGATGGCCAGGCAGAAGAGTACAGACAGGCAGCACAGAAATGCCAGAATGGTATCAGGAAGGCTAAAACTGAGAATGAGCTGAGGCTAGTGAGGAATGCTAAAAACAATAAAAAGGCTTTCTTCAGATATGTGAATAGTAAAAGACAGAGGAAAGAAATGGTGGGTCAACTGCTTCATGAGGATGGCAAATTAGTAACAGATGACAAAGAAAAGGCCGAAGTGCTCAATTCCTACTTTGGCTCAGTCTTCTCCCAAAAGCAGGTCTATGACCCCCCTGGAAAAAATGAAGTACAAGCTGTCGGAGCTGGATTGCAGTTTGAGCTAGATAAACAAATGGTCAAGGAACACGTAATTTCTTTAAATGAGTTTAAATCTCCAGGGCCAATGAACTGCATCCTAGAATAATAAAGGAGCTGGCAGGAGAACTCTCAGAACTACTGTCTATTATCCTTGCGAAATCATGGAGGGCGGGTGAAGTGCCAGAAGACTAGAGGAGGGCTAATGTTGTCCCTATCCTCAAAAAAGCAAAAAGGAGGAACCTGGGAACTACAGACCAGTTAATCTGACATCAATCCCTGGGAACATTTTGGAGCAGATTTTAAAGAAGTCAATCTGTAAACACCTTGAAATCAATGCAGTGATGATGAGAGGCCAGACTGTTAGAGCAGTACAACAACAGAACCAATGACCTAGGGAGGTGGTGGGCTCTCCCACATTAGAGGCATTCAAGAGGCAGCAGGACAACCATCTGTCAGGGATGCTTTAAGGTAGATTCCTGCATTGAGCAGGAGGTTGGACTCAATGGCCTTGTAGGCCGCTTCCAACTCCACTATTCTATGATTCTAAATGATCCTAGGTTAGGCTGAGAGAGTATGGCTGGCCCCAGTCACCCACCCTGTGAGTTTTAAATTTTCTACAAGGGATTGAAAGCTAAAATGTGGAACCCACACTGTCCATCAACAGATCCTGCTCATTTGTCACTAAATCTGGCCATGTAACATGTTGTCTTTCCACCTTAGGCCATGACGTTGCTTCTTAGCAGTGACCAACTTGCTGGTGCAGAGCAAGTGAAAGCACCACGGGAACGAAACGTGGCCTCTCTGAGGCTTCCAAACCAGGGGAGGTTTCAATGGCAGTAGGAGAGGAATTCTGGACTCCTCTTCCTCCCTCTGAGGGCTGTGGAAGTTTGGCACAGGAAGGGTTTCGGCCCCAGCAGACAAGATCTTACTTTTGCTAGAGATAGGCGAGAATTGTGCGTCGGTTTGGGTTTGGTATGAATTAACCAAAATTTGTTATGCTTTTCATACTCAGAACAAAAAGGGATTTTAAAAAAATGGAATGTGGGAGAAATCCAGCCTATCCAGGCCCAGGGCATCGGGTGCTTTGCTCTTAAAAGCTGGGCTTTGCCTCCCTGTGGATCCAACCATGTTGATGGTTTTGACTTAGGGTGTCAGTCTCTTTTTTCTGGCAACACAGGATCCTTGTCTTTAACAGCTACATGGCAGCCAGGAACATTGTGCCTCCCCGCACCACTCATGTGGAGAACGGCTGCACATAAGGAGTTTGGCTGGGGCAGATGGGTGAAAATTTCATTTCAGCTTGCATGTGTGTGTGTGTATATATATATATATATATATATATATATATATATGGTAAATTGAGCAATGTGCAAGTTTTAAATACCTAGGGGTGCTCTTTTCTTGCAGTGGTAGCTGGAAAAGGCATATAGACTCAGCGAAACTGTCTGCGGGGAGAACAGCCAAAGCCATATTAGCATTTGGAAGGTATAAAGGTGGTTCGCGGGTGGTCCCTGTCCTGAAGCTATACTCTGCAAAAGTGCTCCCGCAACTGCTCTATGGGGCGGAACTGTGGGGGCAGGAAGTCGCCGCTGCTATGGAGAGTATACAAAATAAGGTGCTGAAAGAATTGCTGGCCCTCCCAGTTGGGGTGCCCGCGGTCCTTTTAAGGATGGAAGTAGATCTTCCCTCCATCAAAGCCAGAATACAGAAGGCTCTTATTCTCTATGGGAAGAAAATGATGAGTATGGAGGAAAATAGTCTCCCCAGACAGTGTTTTGCAGAGCTGATCAGGAAAGGTGGGTGGGCACGAAGCTGGATGGAATTGTCACAAGTTTATTTTAAGGAGGCCCAAAATTTGTCAGCTCATGACAAGGTGAGCATCAGAAATAGAATCTATGAGGCAGATACCCTTGAGAATGTCCAAGCTAGCAAGCGGCAGGCCTTCTCTATATGGTACAGCCAGATAAAGGAAGAACAATATTGGGTGCAATATTTGCAAGATCTAACATTCCCGGTGCTGAGAAAAGCTTTCATGGCCCTCCGATTCCAAACAATGCCGTCCGCCTACTTGGAAGGGAAGTACAAAGGGGGGATACCCTATGTGCAATGGAAGTGCATCTGTGGGTCAGAAGAGGTGGAAGATCTAGTTCGCTACCTGCTGTACTGCCCCCTGTACCAAGGAATTAGGGAGCGTTTTTTAAAAGGGCCCCTGAGGACAGGAGTAGGGTTGTCAACTAAGGATCACATTCATGCTTTACTAGCTGATTATGACACAGTAAACACAAGAAATGTGGCCAAATTTGCGATAGCAACCCAAAAAATTCATCAAAACTAAGGCAGGTTAGACTGTAGAGGGGACAAATTGCTGTAAGGGAAAACCCCTAATACAAAAGAAGGGCATATCTAAAAGATAAAATTCGAAATGGCAGGTGGGTTACTGTCTACTTATATGTCGTCCTGTTTGGGACCCTGTGTAATGTATTGTGATGTATTGGATGTTTGTAATGGCCATTGTGCCACACACAAATAAAGTTTTTATCTTATCTATCTATCTATCTATCTATCTATCTATGAATTTGCTGAAATTAACAAAGCTCTTCATATGCGGGAGGGAAGGAACTTGAGATATAAACAATTCAAATGCAGGACGAAGCAAAACGAACAGATTGGCTCGTTCCTAAGTTTGCAGGGGAGGCAAGGCTGCATTTGCAACATCGGAAGAGCCCTGCCGGGTCAGGCCAACGGTCCATCTGGGCAAGTGTGGATCAGGCTCCCTCGCGGATGTCTCATTCAGTTTGCAACAATGCGTTGCCTGGGTGCGCCCTGGTCGTTTCCGACTCCTCCTGTATTCTCTCTCACGTCGAGGACGCATCCAGCCAGTAACAAGAAGTGCTGAACGGCTGAGGTGCTGATTCCCATCGGTTCAGCCGCCACCGGGTCTGCTCCCTCCTCCTTCTCTCCCCCCCCACCCCCGCTGTGCCATGTGTTTGTTTCTCTTAATGACGTCTTGGCACCTTTAATCCCTGCTCCCACCATTCTCACCACCCTCCGCATTCTGATTATAATTTTTATTGAGATGAAAGGGCTGGCTTCGCACCAGCCACGGGCTTTCATACGGAAGGGCACCATGATACTTTCCATCTGATGATTCTCTCTTCCCCGTGTCTTTCTTTGATTTCTTGATTACAGCTGAGTTGAAGTAGAAAATGTGCAAACATCCCTTAGGCTGCAATATGCTTACAGGTGGATGCTACACGTCCACTCTTTGCAGCCAGGGTCAGTTTGCTAACAATTCAGAGATTTGCATTCATTTCCAGTTTTCCAGCTCACACTAGCTGTGTTGCTTGAACGTGCGCTTTCCCAAATACGATGCTCTGCCCAGAGGCCCTTTGCTGAAGCACCAAGGGGAAATGCTCTCTTAATCTGCACATGGGAGAGGCATGGGAGCATGGGAAGCCGGACGGATGGCAGCTGGGTAGAAGCTATGGCTGCAGCCGATGCCCGGTTCTGCCGCCAAACGGCCCTTCCTCTCCTACTGTGGTGAGCACCACTCACTGGTTGAACGTGTCTGTAGCCTGCTGACATTACATGTGGGAGTCGCTGAGCAGCTGCCCCCGGCCGACAGGCCAGAATGGCTCCAAGGGGGCAGCCGCTGGTTTTCAATGGCTGCAACATGGCTCATGAAGGGACTCGGGAAGCTTTTCGTTGGTAAACAGGAATCCGGCTGCTCGCCAAGTGGAACCTGTGAAGTGGGTGATATCAGGTCACATTAATACATGCAGCATTGTTAGCGTGCAGAGGTGGCTGTTCTGTTCTTATTTCCTGCAGCCCCACAAGAACTGTGTCAGGCAGCTCATTATTATTCTCAAGTTTTTTTTTATCTGCTTATTTATTATTTTGGTTCCCAGCAAGCCTGACCCCGGAGGTGGAGGTGAGGGAGACAACACAGCTAGAGCTGAGACAAGGCGGTGGGGGTAGGAGAAGATGTTCATGGATGCTTTAATATGTGATGAGAGGTGGCCCCGTTTGGTGATCTTTAAGGGACCCCAACGAAATGAACAAATGTGTTTTCCTATTCCAAGAAATGATGTCTTGAACATAGTTGTTTGTCCTTTCCTTCCTAATTGGCTAGTTAGGATTGCCGCAGATGACTCGCTCATGAGCCAGCCCTTCCATGACCAATGAGCTTCCTTTGCCATCAGTGACATGAGGTCCTCCTCTATCCGGCACTGGTTGGGCCTCTTCCTGAGGATTGCATCCAGTTCTGGGCACCACACTTCAAGAAGGATGCAGACAAGCTGGAGTGTGTTCAGAGGAGGGCTACCAGGATGATCAGGGGTCTGGAAACAAAGCCACATGAGGAGAGATTGAAAGAACTGGGCATGTTTAGCCTGGAGAAGAGAAGATTGAGGGGAGACATGATAGCGCTCTTCAACTACTTGAAAGGTTGTCTCACAGAGGAGGGCCAGGATCTCTTCTCGCTCATCCCAGAACGCAGGACATGGAATAATGGGCTCAAGTTACAGGAAGCCAGATTCCGGCTGGACACAGGAAAACCTTCCTGACTGTTAGAGCAGTATGACAATGGAACCAATGACCTAGGGAGGCAGTGGACTCTCTTTCACAGTAGAGGCCTTCAAGAGGCAGCTGGACAGCCATCTGTCAGGGATGCTTTAAGGTGGATTCCTGCCTTGAGCAGGGGGTTGAACTCGATGGCCTTATAGGCCCCTTCCAACTCTACAATTCTAGGTTTCTATGTCTCCAAAGTTGATTAGCCGTGTAGCCACATGATATTATCCTGTTTGCTCTGCCATCTCTTATTGGCTGGGATCACATCGTGAAGGAGAAATAAGCCCTAAGTAAGGGGGAAATGGAACAAAACCATCAGCAGATCAGGGAAATAATGCCTGGGAACAAACCTGCTAAAGGAAACCCTATATTATGCCTCCCCCACCCCCACCCCCACCTGGAGATGTGGTTCTTGCTTGGTTATTTAAATGATTGGAACATCGTGATTTTTTACTTTTGCTGTTTGTCTATTATAGCTGCTTTGAGCGTCTTCATTGGAGGGAAAAAGCAGGACAGACGGTTTAGGGTAAAAATCATTCCCAGAAGTATGGGGGGAGTTTATTTGGGGATGAGTAAGAAATATTTCACCTTCAGCCCCTATTCCCTAAACCACAATAGGCAAATATTAGTCACAGTCCTCATTACAATCACATGAAAGTGGGCACGGCGTGGGCCCTTTCTCAGCCTCGTTGGGCCTGGGCCGGCTGGTAGGGTTTTGCACGTCAAAACCGGCACCTTGAATTGTGCCAAGCAGTGAACCTGAAGCCAAATTCAAACTCTTGCAAAAGCCTCGTCCTCCCAGCAGCTCCTCGTATTAGATAGCTCACTGGAACATTTCAGACCAACTATAGCTTCTGAGCAGTTCTCAAGAACAGCCCCATATAATGATGCACAGTAATCAAGCCTTGATGTTTTTATGATCACATTTTTGTATACCGCCCCATTGCCGAAGCTGTCTGGGCGGTTTACATAAGATGAAAACATTTAAAGATAATATACAAAAATTTAAACTGCAAAAACATACAATATGCTAGATGTTAGAAAGGTGTATATGACATCCTCAGGGTCCTCAGGTTTTCTGTTTGGTTTGTTTTTTAGGAAAAGGCCCACCTGGTGTATCAGATCTCCTGCATAAAAAGGGCAAAAGTTGCTTTATTTGCTGGCTGTGGAGCATCCAACCTTCACCTGATCCATTCTGACCTTTAACATGCCAGAAGTAGATCCAGAAAGGATACGCCTGAAAGGAGATTGTGCCTCCAGGTGACCCACAGTGAGCCAGGGAGGCCCATTGAAAGACCGAAAGGGTGCAACTCCACATAGCCAACCATCATGTCTAGATGCCTTTGGGAATTCTGGCAGAATCATGGCTCCCAGAGGCATGTACAGGGGCTTTTAAAGGTGTCTACATGTTAAGCATTTCCTGCAGGAAACACCTGTCTGACATGTTTCGGATGCATGCGGTCACCAGTTGGTGTTTTCATGTGGAAGTCTGGAGCTGCTCTGAGGTCCCTGGCTGCATGCTGTGGACACACATCCTTCAGACACTGGTGACTTTTTCAAGGTAACTGCTAAACACGCATATGGCAAGACCAGTGCATGATCCCTCGTGGGGATAATTGCTCGCTGATCTGCCCTAGGGAAAGTAGGTGCAGCGGCTTCCATTTCTGGGCCCACAGCAAGCCGCTCCTTTGATGATCAAATCCTTTGCTCCCAGATGGAGGAAAGAGCCTGGACTTTGGCAATAGGTAGCACAGGTGTCCAGGATTAGAGAGGATTATTCAGTCCAAAGCTCTGGATATTTGGGGTTTATCCAGGATTGTTAAACTGAGGGTTTTGAATCAGTGTTTAAAAACAAAACAAACAGAAATCCAAATGCTAGCCTGCAAGAAAGTGAGGAAAGAGCATATTTATTTTGTTTATTTATTGACAACATTTATATACCGCTATACATCTAGACAGATTCTGGAGTGGTGAACAATGAAAGATAAGGAGATAAAAGAATAAAACTCTATATTAAAAAG
This sequence comes from Anniella stebbinsi, assembly GCA_029215795.1. Taxonomy (NCBI): domain Eukaryota; kingdom Metazoa; phylum Chordata; class Lepidosauria; order Squamata; family Anniellidae; genus Anniella; species Anniella stebbinsi. Next base: position 373,207,741 of record JARDYH010000001.1, read on the forward strand.
TATTTTTTTAAAACAACAGAATATTGATAAAGTCAAGGAAGGCTTCCAGAAATAAGGTGTTTTCAGAGGTGCTGGAAACAACACAGGTCCGTGTGGAACCACCAGGAACATGCCCTCAGGTGACCTCCTCCACCCCAGCAGGAGAGCCATGAGTTCAAATTTCACCAGGAAATGGTCTGACAATGACAATGGGGTTACTTGGACCCCCACCCCCCATCTCCAGACTGCCCATCTCACAACTTGGAACAAAAAAACAAAGCAAGGGTATGCCTGCTTCATGTGTTGGGCCGGTGACAGACTGAGACAGCGCCATGGTTGTCATGGAGGCCATGAAGTCCTGAGCTGGAGCTCAAAAGACGGCCTCAGTGTGAAAGTTGAAATCACCCAGAACCACCATCCTGGGTTCCTCCAACACCACACTTGAGACCACCTCCGCCAGCTCAGTCAGGGAGGATAATAGGCAGCAGGGCAGGTGGTACACCAGCAGCATCCCTAATCTGCCTCTATGGCCCAACACCAGGTGCAACCCCTCAAGGCCTGCTCCAAGGTGGAGTGGTTCCCTGGACAGAGAGATGGAGGTTCTATGAATCACGGTGACTCCCCCACCCCACCCCTCCAGCCAATGTTAGTGCTGCAGTGAGTACCCAGGTAGATCCATGATGGGTGGGAGTTTCTAAAAAAGGAAATTTTAAAGGCACAAATAGAAACAATTCCAACAAGGAAAAAGGTAGAAGACAACAGAAGAAGCCAATGTGGCTCCTCAAAAAGCTCAGAGATGACCTGAAAATAAAAAGGATACATATAGGAAGTGGAAGGAAGGCCAGGCTACAAAAGAAGAGTACAAACAAGTAGTACAGAAATGCCAAAATGGTGTCAGGAAGGCTAAAGCTGAGAAGAAGCTGAGGCTAGCAAGGGATGCTAAAAGCAATAAAAAGTCTTTCTTTAGACACGTGAATAGTAAAAGACAGAGGAAAGAAAGAGTGGTTCAATTGCTTCATGAGGATAGCAAATTGGTAACAGGGGACAAAGAAAAGGCTGAAGTACTCAATTCCTACTTTGGCTCAGTCTTCTCTGAAAAGCGGATCTATGACCCCCCCCCCCCCTGGAAAAAGTTAAGTACAAGCTGACGGGGCAGGATTACAGTTTTAGATTGATAAACAAATGGTCAAGGGACACCTAATTTCTTTGAACGATTTCAAATCTCCAGGGCCATACAAACTGCATCCTAGAGTAATAAAGGAGCTGGCAGAAGAACTCTCAGAACTACTGTCTATTATCCTTGCAAAATCATGGAAGACGGGTGAAGTGCTGGACGACTGGAGGAGGGCTAATGTTGTCCCTATCTTCGAAAAGGGCAAAAAGGAGGAACTTGGGAATTACAGACCAGTCAGTCTGACATCCATCCCTGGGAAATTTTTGGAGCAGATTATAAAGAAGTCAATCTGTAAGCACCTTGAAAACAATGCAGTGATGACTAGAAGCCAGCATGAATTAGTCAAGAACAAATCATGCCAGGCTAATCTGATCACATTTTTGATCGGGTAACCTCCCTTGTGGAGTGTGGGAATGCTGTGGATATAGAATAATTTGACTTCAGCAAAGCCTTTGACAAAGTGCCCCACGACATTCTGATTAGCAAACTAGTGAAAAGTGGGCTAGATGGAACAACTCTTAGGTGGATCCACAGTTGGCTACAGAATCGGACTCAAAGAGTGCTTATCAATGGTACCTTCTCACACTGGGGGGAGGTAATAAGCAGCGTACCGCAGTGAGAAGGATCTTGGAATTGTTGTAGATCCCAAGCTGAATATGAGCCAACAGTGTGATGTGGCTGCAAAAAAAAGCAAATGCTATTTTGGGCTGCATTAATAGAAGTATAGCTTCCAAATTGTGCAAGGCACTGGTTCCCCTCTATTCGGCACTGGTTAGGCCTCATCTTGAGTACTGCGTCCAGTTCTGGGCACCACAATTCAAGAAGAACGCAAACCTGGAGAGGGTTCAGAGAAAGGCAACCATATTGATAAGGGGTCTGGAAACAAAGCCCTATGAGGAGAGACTGAAAGAACTGGGCATGTTTAGCCTGGAGAAGAGAAGATTGAGAGGAGACATAATAGCACTCTTCAAATAATTGAAAGGTTGTCACACAGAGGAGGGGCAGGATCTCTCCTCAATCATCCCAGAGTGCAGGACACAGAATATTGGGGTCAAGTGACAGGAAGCCAGATTCCGGCTGGACATCAGAAAAAACTTCCTCACTGTTAGAGCAGTAGAACAATGGAACCAGTGACCTAGGGAGGTCGTGGGCTCTCCCACACTTGAGACCTTCAAGAGGCAGCCTTATAGTCCCCTTCCAACTCAACTATTCTATGATTCTATGACCTGTGCCAGGTCATGTCTATCCAACTCACCTACTCAAATCTCAGTATTGGCATTCTCGTCCATGTTTAATCCAGATGCAGATGTGGTGGATCTTTGTGCAATGGAAAAACACGAATACAGCAGCAGAAATGCCCAGGATGCCTTCTCAGAGGCATCTGGTCTTCCATGGTCACTCACTCTTCTTTCGGTCTATGTCTTCTTGGCAGTGGCTGTGAATGGGCAGATGTCTGCTGCTGGGAGATTAAACCACTCTCCCTTCCTTTCTCATAGACAGACCATGGGAACGTGGATCCCATTGGATCATACTGGGTGGCTGTTTCGGGTGGCTAAGAACTGCAAAACTCCATCAAGGATATGCTACCACCATTTGCTGATCATAGCTGTGCCATCTTGCAGATTCCAGCCTTTGCCATTAATTCCTGGGTTGCCTATTCAACAGAGCTGATCAAAACTGACAGTTCTCAAATTATGCAAACCCACTTAACCCCAGGTGCAAAATATGATACATTTCAGATAAAATAATCATTACATGAGATAAAAGTCCAGTTTGCTGGGAGTGGGTGAGAGAATAAAACTCCCATCGCAAACCCATGAAAAGCTCCATGTCTTTCAAGAACACGCATGTATTTTTTTGTCTAAATATTTATATCCTGCCTTTCTAACTCACAAATGAGATGCTCAAGGCATTTTAAAAACAGATAAATGAAATCAATCACATAATAAACGAAAAGCAACAAAACAAATTAGGTAACAGCAAAGTATATTCAGCGACAGCCAAACCAGAAGGTGGCCGGAATAAAAACATTTTGGCCTAATGGATGTCTAAAGGCTATCTGGGGCAGAAGTCTACAAGAATGATAGATTTTCACATCATGGTGATCTAACCTATCTGAAATTATGATGCATTTGCAAAGACAAATTGTATACAAAAAGAGACTCCTTTTTTCTTTTTTTCTTTAAATTCCAGTGGGGAAGGGAATTTCAGGAAATAAATGATGGGGGGAAGGTAGGCTGACCATATGGAAAGGAGGACAGGGCACTTGTATCTTTAACAATTGTATAGAAAAGAGAATTCCAGCAGGTGTCATTTGTATGCATGCAGCACCCGGTGAAATTCCCTCTTCATCACAACAGTTAAAGCTGCAGGAGCTATACTAGAGTGACCAGATACAAAAGGGGGCAGGGCTTCTGCAGCTTTAACTGTCATAGTGAAGAGGGAATTTTGCCAGGTGCTGCATGCATACAAATGACACCTGCTGGAATTCTCTTTTCTATACAATTGTTAAAGATACAAGTGCCCTGTCCTCCTTTCCATATGGTCAGCCTACCTTCCCCCCATCATTTATTTCCTGAAATTCCCTTCCCCACTGGAATTTAAAGAAAAAAAGAAAAAAGGAAACCCTGTCCTCCTTTCCATATGGTCACCCTAGCGGGAAGGCTTAATCCAATCCAAATTGGAGCCACATGCACTTACTCTAGAGTAAAAAGAAAAAAAGATAAGCCTTAACTGCATGCTACACAATGAACATAATGTCTAGGGTAAATTGGAAGAAGAAGAAAGAATTTGATCCCTAGAGTCGTGTTACGTCAAACCATGTGTGATCAGCAGCACTTCTGGAAAGGCTCAGGTCTTTTCAGCACCTGAGGGTTTTTTTGTTTTTTTTAAACAAACTGGAGCAGATCATCCCACCTGTTACTTTTTGCATGCAATGGACCCGTTCTTTTTTCTGAAACACTATCAGGAAATCTCATCACAAGAAAGGAAACCAGAACACAAATAGGCACATCATTGTTTCACGCTCCCCACACTGCTATTGCCTCTATGACGCAAATGCTAAAAAAAAAAAAAAGGTTCTCAATCGAGTGAAAGAAAAGCGTTGCTTCTGCGTTGTTGTGTCACTAGGAGGCACCGCCAAAGCTTCTCCCTGGAAGCTGCAGGCCCAGAGTAGAAGCTGCAGCTGCTGGAACAGCGTAGCAGCGATGAGGAGTCCCCCCCCACACACACACTGCTGCAGGACATGGCATCCCAGCTGCTCCAGAGTCCCGTCCTTTCTGGCTTCTCTACGTGTGAGATTTGGCCTTTCCTTCTGAATAGCCAGATTGTCAAGTGCTTTTAGATGACACAGGTGTGGGCTACTGACTACTCCGCTGGTCTTCAGGTGGTGAGTTGGGAGCCATTCCTGGGCCACAGCTGAGAGAACGTGGGTTGCCACAGCAGCGTGGCCACCAATGTAAAAATAAGGACAATCATAGCACTGAGAGCCCCCAGTGACGGTAGGCAGGATACAAATGCTTTAATAAATAGATACTACTACTGCTAATAATAATAATAATAATAATAACAACAATAATAACAATAATAACAATACATGGTAAAAGAAAAGTTAAGAAGTGGGTCCCCAAATGAATGTTTGGGCTAGAGGTGAGTCCCAGGTCTAAATATGTTGAAGACTCTTGGGCTAGAGCGTTGGATCTGGGTTCAGGTTCTTCCTCGAGTTACTGCTTCTCAGATTCATGATGACAGTGACCTGCCTGTCTTACAAGGGTGTTTTATTTTATGTCAAGGCAGGAAAGTCTCCCCCCCCCAACAAAAAATGCTGTAAAAATTATAAATGTAAGAGTGTTGAGTTGAAGGGACAAAGAGAGAGAGAGAGAGAGAGAGAGAGAGAGAGAATTTCTTGACTGAGCAATGGTGCTTCTCCAGGAGTCCTCCTTATACTGTTTTAACACGTACATCTTAGTTATCCTTGACAGCAGCTTTTGCATTTGGATACTGACAATTTCTGGCCTTTTCTCCCTCCCCACTACTTGGTTCCTTGCCTTTCCTTCTGAGTTCCAACATCTGGCATGAACCCATTTTGGGAGGGCCAGTCACCCTATTTTGGTCTGGCTTTCCCAAATATTAAGAACATAAGAAGAGCCATGATGCTGGAGCAGACTCAGGGTCCATCTAGTCCAGCATTCTGTTCACACAGTGGCCAACCAGCTGTGCAGGGAAAATTCACAAGTAGGACACAGGTGCAACATCACCTCCTGCCCATGTTCCTCTGCAATCGGTGTGCAAAGGCATATACTGCCTCTAAGACTGGAAGTAGCACATAGCCATCAGGACTAATAGCCATTGAGAGCTTTATCTTCCATGAACTTGTCCAATCACTTGTTAAAACCTTCCAAATTTGTGGCCATCACTACCCCTTGTGGTAGCAAATTCCATAGTTTCACTATGCACTGTGTGAAAAGTCCTTCCTTTTATCTGTCCTGAATCTCTCACCAATAAGCTCCATGGGATTACATCATTGGGTTCTAGTATTACTCCTGTCCACATGTGTACTGATACTAAAAAAGAACTCTAAGTTAGTGGGAGCCATTTTGATTCTTTTTCACTTGGGTTTATCCTTCAATATGCTTACTAATTTTATCTTTATTGATGGTTTCCACCAATTTACCCAGAACAGATGTTAAGCTATCCAGCTTGTAATTTCTTGGATCTCTCCTGGATCCCTTTTTAAAAATGGATTTTACATTGGCCATCCTCCATCCCTCTGGTACCAAGGCTGATCTTAGGGACATGATACATATTTTGGTTAGAAGATCAGCATTTTCATATTTGAGTTCTTTGAGATATCTAGGATGGATATCATCTGGGTCCAGTGATTTATTTTCTTTCAATTTGTCAATAACGTTGATAATGTCATCCTTCCCAATATTTACCTCAGTTCCTCAGACTCCCTTCCCAAAATATCAGTTGAGGTACATGTATCTGTCCTTTAACTTCTGAAGTGAAGACAGATGAAAAGAATTTGTTCAGCTTCTTAGCAATCTCCTTATCCTCCGTTTGTACTGCTTTAACTCCATTATCATCCAGTGGTCCAACTGCCTCCCTAATTGGTTTCTTTTAAGATGCTTTATGTTGTTAGCAATATGCTTCCCAGAATGGTCTTTTGCATTTCTTATTGTCTGCTTACATCTCTTTTGTGCAAGCTTTTACTTTCTTTTGTTTTCGTCATTTGGTGCAAGGCTACCATTTTCTGAAAGAAGTTTTCTTTTCTCTAATAGCTTCCTTGACACCGCTCATTAACCATGCTGGTGACAGCTTGGACTTGGCGCTACCTTTCCTGCCCTGTGGTGTTCATTTTAGCTGAGCTATTATTGTGATTTTGCACAACCTCCAAGCATTTTGAAGGGATTTAACCCTCTTGATTCCTCCTTTAAACTTCCTTTTCACCAGTTCCCACATTTTAGAGAACTTACCTCTTTTGAAGTCAAATGTGACTATGTTGGACTTCCTGGGCAGTTTCCCACTTAAATATATATATATATATATATATATATATATAATCTGGTAGCCTGTGTTCACTGCTTCCAATCGGTTCTACAACGTTCACATCTTGGAGTAGGTCCTGGCCGACACCACCATGGCTGCCTCCCCTCTGGTTGTTTCCATGACCAACTGTTTCCATTTCCATTTCAGAGAAAGCCACCTTGGTGGTCATGGATTTCATCCTTCTACCGAGCAACCGGAATTTGGCTCCGAGAACCTCATCTCTATATTTCCCCACATCATTGGTAACAACATGGTCCAAGACCACTGACTCCACCCCTGCACTATCTACAAAGCTCTCTCAACATCATGTGATATCCAGGCAGGCAATTTACATTGTGGTTTCTACACCCATCACAAACCCGGCTGTCTACATGCCTAAGGATGGCATCTCCCACTACCACAAGTCCCCAAGGCCCAGAGACACATCCTCAGTGTGAGAGGGCATTTGTTTATCTTCTGTGGGATCATTTCCCCCTTCCTGAGAAAGATGCCTTCCTTCCCCAAGGCCCCCATTCTCTGCAACAGTAGAGGAGCTGACACTACTATTAGGTCCCCAAAACTCTCATCCACCAACCTCTCTGCCTCTCTTAACTTCTCCAGGTCAGCAACCTTGGCCTCGAGGGAACGAACTTGTTCCCAGAGAGCCAGGAGCTCATTGCACCGAGCGCATATGCCCATGACTTCTGCCATGCAGGCAGGCAGTCGTGCATGTGGCACTTGGCGCAATACGTAGGTGAACCCGCACTCCCTGGCTGGCTTTGTACCTCCAGAACTGTGCTGCTGCTGCTGCTGCTGCTGCTGTTGCTATTATTGCTATTATTGCTATTATTGCTATTATTGGATTTGTTTCCCTAGAAAACCTTTTTATACTTCTATTGATTTATGTCTGTGTATTTGCATACTACGGGAAGGGAGGGAAGGCCCAACTGTCCTGGCTTCCTCACCCTTGCACAGGTGCTTCACTCGCTTGTGTTACGGGGACTGAGGCACTGGGGCTCCCTCAGAAGGCTGTTCCTCCTATAGCTCTCACTGGATTGGCTCAACTGTGCTGTAGGCATTCCACTCAGAGGGCCTCAGCTGAAAAGCAAGGGAGGCTGTATCTGGATTTGTGGTCCATCCCAGCTTCCAGTGAGTGGGAATGCCGGCCAAATGAGCCCCTTGGTAGTTGATATCTTCTAGGGGTGTGCACCGGATCAGGTCCAATCCACGATCTGGATCCAATCCAGGCTTAATCGGATAAAATTATCTGATCCAATCCCCAGCACCTGGATCAGCCAATCCAATCCAATCCAATCTGAAAAGGATCCAATCCAGATCATATTGGATCGGAGGATCAAACCCCCTCCCCCCACTCACGCCCCTCACCTGCCAGGCCGTCCACGGAAGGCCCCGGCAGGTAAGGAGTGCAAATGCGGGGAGGGGGCTTACCTGCCGGGGCCATCCGCTGCCATCCGCAGGCGTCCACGGGTGCCAGCAGATGGTAGCAGACGGCCCCGGCAAATAAGGAGCACAAGGGGGGAGGGGAGAGGGCCCCCCACTTACCTGCCGGGGCGTCCAGTTCCTTCACCTGCCGTAGATCTACTGAGAACTAGGCTTTGAGGCCTAGTTCTCAGTAGAGCACCAGGTGATGTCATCACCTAGAGCTCTACTGAGGACTAGGCCGTGAAGCCTAGTTCTCAGTAGATCTATGGCAGGTGAAGGATCCGGACGCCCCGGCAGGTAAGGAGGAGCACGAGGGGGAGGAGAGGGCTTACCTGCCGGGGCTGTCCACTGCTCTCCACAGGCACCTGCGGATGGCAGCGGATGGCCCCAGCAAGTAAGGAGGAGAACGAGGGGGAGGAGGGGGCTTACCTGCCGGGGCAGTCTGCTGCGGTCTGCTGGTGCCCACGGGTGCCAGCAGACAGCAGTGGATGGCCCCAGCAGGTAAGAAGTGCGAGGGGGGGAAGGACAAGGAGGGGTGAGTTAGGCCCCCACTCACCCCCCATCGCCATTGTTCCCCATAGACTTGCATTGGAGGAAAACTTTCTTTCCCCCAATGCAAGTCTATGGGGGAAAATGGTGGCCGATCAGATCGGGGCCGATTGGATCCAGAATACCTCCGATTTTGTTCCGATTCGATCCGGAACAAAATTGGAGGTCCCGATCCGGGTCCCAATCTGATCTGGGGGGGTCCGTGCACATCCCCAATATCTTCCATTTAGGGAAGAGGACAAGAGTCAATTGGAGATTTTCTATTTTCTTCTCACACTGGTGCTTACCGTGCTTGTGTGCTGATGCTTCAGCAGTGGTCTGAGAGACTTTGTCAGTGGGGCTCCTTGCCCTTCCACCCCAGTCTCTCTCTACCTTTCTGCACAGGCTATGTGTACTATCTATGGTGTTACAGCAAATGGAATTAGAAACCAACCTATTGTTCACCCGATATCCACACCTATTTCTGTTACCTTAAGACCCCTTACAACTGAGCATGCATTCCTAATTTCACCATGCAGCTCACTCACTTTCACTATTGCCTCCTGCCACCCAACAATGGCTAAATGGAACTCCTGATTCTACTCTCACGTTTTCAGTAGAGCTGGGGTTGAAGTATTTGGACTAGAGGCGAAACATTTCTGTGTTTGCCATTCTATGATGGGGATGGAAGGAGCCAGATGGAATGTCCTTCTGACCTCACTGTTTACAATTCCGATAACCGGTAGCTGTTGTTTGGCTCTCCGTCATTATTTTGCACTTCACTTTCCTGCTTGCTAAATTAAGCTAAGCCATTCTGTGATTCCATGATTCTAGGAATGGAGCATCTCAGCATTGTCCTTCCTTGGCTTGTGTCTTCGATTGCTCTTATTCCTCCCTGGCTGCCCCTCGGGTGCCTCCTTGGCCAACCCTCAGCTTTGGCTCTTGGGCATTATAGACATGTCATAAACAAATGCACATCGCCCCTCCCCTGGGTTCCCCTCTTCAGCCCCTGTGACTACATCAAGGGAGTTGCCTCCCCACCCTTCCTGCTACAGTTCAGTTGCCTGTTTACCACCTATAGCAGATTATAAAATGAACACCGAAGATTGTTTTGTGGGTTACAACCTAGGTTTTGCACTAACAATAATTAGTACAGGAAAATCTGTTTTGATCCATTTATTATTTTTATAAGAAATATACTTTCAGCATCACATCAAAATACAACTTGCTTATAATAACATGAAAACATTTCTGGTGCAAAACAGGGCATCACTAAAGATGCTTAGATCTGAATAGCTTAACAAGAAATTGAATTTCTGAACCATTTCTTCTTCTTAGACTTGTAGTCTTAATACCTTAAAAAGGAGAGATCTCATTTTAAATGCCAAGTTCCCTATTCAATGGGTCATTTGGCTGAGAGGTACACAGGCCTAATAAGCTGCCAAGAAGAAGCTCCCACATTCTAATCAGCACATATTTATACTGTTTTGTGTAGAAATTACCTCATAACTAATATTGTCAACTGTCCCATAAATTATTGTTATTTACATATTTATACTGCCCAACAGTAAGGCTCTCTGGGCAGTTCACAATTAAAACAATTACAACCACAATATACAGAATTTAAAACTTTATTTTTATTTTTTAAAAAAGTCATATAAAACCAGGAAAAGTTATAATCCAGGGAAGGCTTGTCTAAAAAGATGTGTTTTCAGGAGGCATTTGAAAGATGTTATATTTTCTGCCTCCCGAAGCGCACGAGGGAGGATTTTCCAGAGGGTTGGTGCTGCTACAGAGTTGGAATTTGGAGAACTTCACCAAGACGAGATGCTGGTCCCTTCCTCCACCTGGACTGGCAATATTCCCATTTGTCCATGAGAACACTTTGGACCCAGCCTCCCCTCCCCTCCCCAACCTCCATGCTCGGCCTCCTCTTCCTGGACCCTCCATCTCAGACTTTGAGAGCTGCCAGAGACCTTTGCTATGACCTCTTGTCTTGGGATTTGGAGCTCCAGATCTTGCTCAGATGTACGTCCTGCACACAGGTTCTTTCTGCTCAACCTGGCCATCCACAGACCATCTCCAGAGATCAGCACAGAATTACTAACTTTGCTAACCTCAATCCGACGCGCCGCAGAGTCTAACAATTAAGTCTGCCTATAGTAAACTAAACTGAAGTTTATTTAACAATGACTAAGATAAAGACCTAATTGGAAGCAAGTAGAACAATGGAAAACAGATGGTTGAAGATAAAAGATTAAAATTAAGCCCATTCATGAGCATTTACTTATTGTATTAGAGGAGGAAAAAATCTTGTTAATATATTTCCTCTCCAGATGGTCAACCTGCACCGTGAGCTTCCTTAGCAGAGTGAGTGGATTTGACACATTTGAGGACTCTTTTTCATGGGGCGGTCACCAGGCTGCGTTACAGCCTAAGCTCAGGGCTGCAGGACAGCCAGAGGATTCACCATTGCAATGAATGAGGATTCCTCCCCAACGCCCTCAGAACCACACCTGCTCTTCCTAAAAAGGGAGGCTGCTGCTGCGGAGTTTTGTAACTGAAATGCGGAGGTCAGAAATGAACTCTCTTCCCCCAGTTTGGAAATCCTAAATGTTTGTATAGCTAAGCCAAGACTTCAACAGCTGGTTGGCCCCGATGAGGCTCGCCTGGCGCCAACATTGTTATCTTTTCGGAGCCAGGTCGACACTTTCCTCTTCTCCCAGGCACTGAACAGCATATGTTGAGGGTTTTGTGTTGTTGTTTGACCCAGAATAGTTGTTTTTAATGGATATTGTATTTATAATCTTTGTAATGCTTTTTACATTTTGTATATCGGTTTTTAATATTCAATGTTCTTAATTTTTGTAAACCGCCCAGAGAGCTTCGGCTATGGGGTGGTACATAAATGCAAATAATAATAATAATAATAATAATAATAATAATAGATGGGCCCTTGGTCTGATCCAGCACGTCAGGGCTCTTCTGAGGTTCTTTGCATGTTTGATGTGGGTTCAGAGGAAGCTGCCTCCTCCCGTGTCAGACCCTAAGTGCATATACAGCCCAGTGCTGCTGACACTGAGTCACAGCAGCTCTCCAGGGGTTCAGACAGGCTCCTCTTACCCAGGCCCACCTGGAGATGCTGCCGGGGACTGAGCCTGGGACCTTCTCCATGCAAAGCAGCCGGGGCTCCAGCACGGAGCTGCTTCCTCTTCCCCATCCCTTCTCCTGCAGCTTCTTGTCTGGCAGCAGCAGCAGCAGCAACAGCAGTGGGGTGTGTGTGTGTGCGTGTGTGTGTGTGTGTGTGTGAGAGAGAGAGAGAGAGAGAGAGAGAGAGAGGGTGCTAATAAGGCTCCCAGGCTTAGAATTTCAGAGGGACCGATGAGGAACTCACTTCCATTCTTTATCTGGGTTCACCCACTTCGCCCTTCCAGACTGAACATGGACTTGGGCACAATCTGCAGTCAAAGTCCACACATTTCCAAGACAGCAATGTTTGTGAAGCCCTCCCCAAAATGTGCTTGGCAGCATGTGTACATTTGAAAAATGCTCAAGAAAAAAGGCCTACTCCTGAAAAATGCACGCATAATATACTTTAATCAATGGGAGAAGAATGTATACGTTTCGAAGAGGTGCACAATTGATGCATACGTTTTGAAATATATGTAAGAAACACAGGTTTGTACACACAGGTTTTGATGCGAAAAGAAAAACAACATTCACAATCTAATGAGGACTTGAGTCAAAACAAGCTTCAAGATGGAATCAAGAGAACGTCAGTTGAGCTCCAGTTATGCCGATTCGCACATCCCTAGAATTTCCAAACTGGGGGAACGGAGGCTTTCATATATCTTTTTCTGCTGGAAGGTAAGTCTTGGGGAATGGGACTTCAAAGGGGGTTGAGATGGGGAGCCCTCCCTGCAGCTGGTTGCCCTTCTCTCCCCAAGGGCAGTTTGGGCCGGAGGAGGAGAGAACAGCTGAGGTCTAGGCAGAGCGCTTCTCCAGAGGCCCAGTGTTTCTAAATTTGCTTCAAGCCTCCTCGTGAGATCACTGTGCAGGAGAGTTTGTGAGTCAGGAGCTTTCCTTCTCCTCCTCCTCCTCCTCCTCCTCCTCAGCATCATCATCACTATGCTGCATCATCAAGCTCTCCCCACAACAGTCTAACGTTTATTTAAGAATTGAAGAAGAAGAAGAAGAAGAAGAAGAAGAAGAAGAAGAAGAAGAAGAAGGGGCCATGTGTGAGAAGGACATGACGTTACTTGCAGACCCTTCCAAATAAAGCCGTGAATGGAACAGGCCATGGCCAGTAGATGGACACTTTGTGCTCTGTCAGATTGTTAATGTTTCAAGTGTCACTCCATGGCCACAGCTCCACAGAAATATTTCGTTCAGTGAGCATGGATGTTCTTGCCCAAGGAGGCATTCAAGAGGCAGCTGGACAGCCATCTGTCAGGGATGCTTTAAGGTGGATTCCTGCATTGAGCAGGAGGTTGGACTCAATGGCCTTATAGGCCCCTTCCAACTCTACGATTCTATGATTTGAGTTTGTGGAATGACACCATTGGCTATTGGCAATAAGCTTGAACAGTGTTCTACTGATGGTCCAGGAAGGGGTGGGGCATCAGGGGCCATTTTTGTAAAAAGGTAGATCAAAAGCTGAATATGAGCCAACAGTGTGATGTGGCTGCAAAAAAAGCAAATGCTATTTTGGGCTGCATTCATAGAAGTATAGTTTCCAAATCACGAGAGGTCCTGGTTCCCCTCTATTTGGCACTGATTAGGCTCCTTCTTGAGGATTGCATCCAGTTCTGGGCACCACACTTCAAGAAGGATGCAGATAATCTGGAGCGTGTTCAGAGGAGGGCAATGAGGATGATTAGGGGTCTGGAAACAAAGCCCTATGAGGAGAGATTGAAAGAACTAGGCATGTTTAGGCTGGAGAAGAGGAGATTGAGGGGAGACATGATTGCACTCTTCAAATACTTGACAGGTTGTCACACGGAGGAGGGCCAGGATCTCTTCTTGATCAACCCAGAATGCAGGACACGGAATAATGGGCTCAAGTTACAGGAAGCCAGATTCCGGCTGGACATCAGGAAAAACATCCTGACTGTTAGGGCAGTATGACAATGGAACCAATGACCTAGGGAGGTGGTGGGCTCTCCCACACTAGAGGCCTTCAAGAGGCAGCTGGATAACCATCTGTCGGGGATGCTTTAAGGTTGATTCCTGCACTGAGCAGGGGGTGGATTCAATGGCCTTAGAAGCCCCTTCCAACTCTACTATTCTATGATCTATGATGATCTATGATCTATGATTTTGCATACCACCACCACCTACTTTGAAGCTCTTCAGCCACACAGGGCAATTCAATCTTCCACATTTACCACTAACATAGGAATGAGGGGACAACCTGGAAATTAGATAGATAGATAGATAGATAGATAGATAGATAGATAGATAGATAGATATAGAGATATAAATATAGATATAGATATATAGATGATGGCTTTCTTGTGTTCATTTGCAGCAAAACATGAATCCGGCCCCATTTCTGAACTGCCAGCCTAGATTTGCTAAGAAATGTATGGGATAAACACTAGCTAGCACTGAAAATCCAGGACGGCAGCTTCATCATAAGTTTGCCATTCGGAAGTGGAATTCATCACGCTGCATAGTAAATTGTGCCTTTCATGGAATGTTTAGAACTCTACAAATCCATTTCTACCAATTGATTTGATTGCCTTTGCTCCAAAAGAACATCTGTCTGGCATAAGAATCAGAGCAAAACGGCCTCATAACTCCAGGGGCAGTTAACTGTCACCACAGAAGCACCATTATTTCCAATAGAGAGCGGCCGTAGCTCAGTGTGATCGAGCCCCTGCTTTGCATGCTGAAGATCCCAAGTTCAAGCCCCAGCTTCTCTAGGTAGGGCAAGAAAAAGGAACTCTGGAGAGCTGCTGCTGCCAGTCAGTGCCAACAGTACTGGGCCAGATGAACCAATGTTTTGACTCCGTATAAGGTAGCTTCCAGTGTTCCTAATATGTTCAAGACAGGAAATATTTGGAATGATGGTAGATGTGCTTCTGGCTTTCTCCACATCCAAATTACTCTCCAGCTTTTAGCATTGTGAAATCATCATTATTATTATTATTATTATTATTATTATTAACATACCACCCCATAGCCGAAGCTCTCTGGGCAGTTTACAAAGATTAAAAACATTGAACATTTAAAAACCAATATAGAAAATTTAAAACTATAAAAAGCATAAAAACAAACTATGTATCAACTATCCAGGGTCAGTTAAAAAACACAAAATATGCTGTTAAATGCCTGGGAGAAGAGAAAAGTCTTCACCTGGTGCCTAAAAGAAAACAATGTTGGTGACAGACAGTCCTCATTGGGGATATCATTCCATAATTGGGGGGCCACCACTGAAAAGGCCCTCTCCCTTGTTGCCATCCTCCAAGCTTCCCTTGGGGTAGGTACCTGGAGGAGGGCCTTAGATGCTGAGAGTAGTGTATGGGTAGGTTCATGTTGGGAGAAGCGTTCCATTAGGTATTGTGGCCCCAAACTGTGTAAGGCTTTATAAGTTAAAACCAGGACCTTGAATTGGGCTTAGAAATGTACAGGCAGCCAATGCCAGCGGGCCAGAGTAGGTCTTATATGCTTGAACCTACTGGTTCCAGTTATCAATCTGGCCGCTGCATTTTGCACAAGCTGCAGCTTCCGAACCACCTTCAAAGGCAGCCCCATGTAGAGTGCATTGCAGTAATCTAACTTGGAGGTTACCAGAGCATAGACAACTGAAGCCAGGTTATCCCTGTCCAGATAGGGACATAGCTGGGCCACCAACTGAAGTTGGTAGAAGGCACTCCATGCCACCGAGGTCACCTGAGCCTCAAGTGACAGAGATGGTTCTAGGAGAACCCTTAAGCTATGAACCTGCTCCTTCAGGGGGAGTGCAACCCCATCCAAACTTTGCTGGATCTTGCAGTAGAACTGATGCATCCAGAAGTCTCAGTTGTTCTATTCTTGTTTCTCTCTGATTTTTGGCCACACACTGTGGCCAAAAACCATGGGCGCAGCCATTGAAGCCGATGCAGGATGCGTCTCCCAAACCCCATTGGCTGTTACAGTCAGTGGGCGGAACTCAGCAGCCTCGGCCAAAGAGGCAGCCAGGATGAACAGCAGCACCAATACAACATTTGCACCCCACGCCCAGCACTGCAATTCCAACGTTGGCACCCACGCCCCAGGGAGGCACCCACCACCCACCCTACATGGGAGATGTGGCAGTCACGAGGAAGACCCACGGCCCCCAGCCCCAGCCCCCAACCCCTCCCCCCCACCTCCCGCCTAGAGCATCTTCTGCACACACAGGAAAGAAGGCAAGAGTGGGGTGGTGTAGAAAACTTTATTCAGCAGGGAGACCAGACATGGGCAATAAGGCACATGGGCACCACTAAGCCAGGGTAGAACCTACGGAGAGGACAGTTGCCCCTGGGAAGGGAGGAGGCAGCTGGAAGGCACAGTGGAGAAGAGGGGACGGCCGAGCCCACACCCCCAGGGAGCCAAGCACAGAACGTGCCAAGGGGATGTGGTGGAGAGGGGTGGCATGCCAGGGAGAGATGCCAGTCCACAGATGAAACTGCACAGCCAACGCTCACAGGAGGTGGGGGTAGCGCAGCCAGAACTAGGCACTGATGCTTTCACGCACCCGGGACGCCTCCGCACAGGTGCAATGTCCCCCAACGGGATTCTCGGGGCCCGGCAAAGGCTCGATGTCCAGCCGTGTTAGACGGATGAGGGGGGGCTCTCTGGTCGCCACTTCCCCTGCCCTCGTCCTTCTGGGTGATGCGAGGGTGGAGGTGGTGGTGCAGTGGGGGTCTACTTTGGATGGGTTGTTGTTCTCCCTCTTGGTGTGGGGGGGCTGCCTCTTGCTCCAGGGCGCCTGGGGTTTTTGGTTATTCCGTCTCCCCCTACCCCCCTTTGCCGTAGTGCCCTTCTGGTGCACTTCCCTGTCTGTTTGCGTAGCTGACTGGGCACTCTGCGTGAGTGCTTGCAGGAGCTGGCCCCTTGTTGAGCTCCATGTGGGCTGCCTGATGGGGGAGGCGGGCATCCTGGTTGCTATGGCTGCGATGCCAGGGCTCTGTTGCAAGCATGCCTGAGCGGCCGCCCACTTTCTGCCACTCTTGCCGCTCCACTTTCTGATCTTCCGTGCTCAACAACTCACCACAGTTGTTTCACCCACGCACCGCTCCAGACGACACATTTGTCAATTGACAATTCCCTTAACAACTCGAAAGTGAGTTGTTTCTCTCAGTTGTTGAATTTTGCCACTTTGCCTACTGTGGGTTGTTACTGCATTGTGTAGCTACCTCCAGACAACACGTTTAACAACTCAACGGGTTGTTGCTTCATCAACCCACAGTTGCTTAACGTGTTGTCCGAATTGAGCCAGTGTCTTCATGCCATTCAAATTCCTTTCTTCCTTTTTAGGACTTATTGGCCACATTAACACGCCATCTCTGCCCCCTGTGCTCCTTGGATTCCATTTGAAGTGCACCCCCCCTCCCTCAGTCCAGACATGGATGGTGGATGGGCAGATTCTCTCAAGGTGGAGGCCAGCAGGTCTCTTCAGTGTGGAGAAGTGGCTTGAACACACACACACACACACACACACACACACACACACACACACTGACCACTGCCCTGAAAACCAATGTCTCCGAATGCCCCGAACTGGCATGGACCTCTGCCACATGCACTTCAGACTGCCTTGTGTCTTCTCAATGTGTCTCCCATCAGCACCATTTCCCCTCCTCCTGTGCTTAAGGTCTTGCAAGGCTGTGGAATGTGGGTTCTTCCCTTCAGAACCTTTGCTAGGGGACAGGATGCATTGATTCAGCAGGTGAGGTGGCCTTTAACTTAAGGTCGAGGCAGAGTAAGAGGGGCACCTCTGGGGTGGCCTTTGAATGATCACTTGGCACTGCTTGTAGAGGTCACATTAATCTCTAAGGAACCTTCGTGCTCTTTGGACAAACCTCAGCAGCTGAAGGCTACGTACAGAGAGCCTGTTGGCAAGTGTAAGGATGCCCCTCTACTTTCTGATCAGTGCTGGATATCCCTGCCCTACTTACACACCTCCATCTTTTTCATATGTTGAAATCAACCTGAGTTAAACTTTTCAGCAGCTTTTAAAATTGTGGACTTGTCCTGTATGGATGCATTAATATGGGCCATTGCTCTGTAGTAGAAGCACCGGCTTTGCATGCAGAAGAGCATCAGAAGAGCCCTGAGGCTGGATCAGACCGAGGGTCCATCTAATCCAGTACTCTGTTCACACAGTGGCCAACCAGCTGTCCACCAGGGACCCACACACAGGGCACTCTCCTGACCATGCTCCTCAGCAACTGGTGTACAGTATATAGGCTTACTGACTCTGATACTGGAGGTTCCAGGTTCAGTCCCAATATCTCCAGGTAGTTCTGCCTGGAACCCTAGAGAGACATTGCTGCCAGTCGGTGTTGACAATATTGGGCTAAATGGACCAATGGTCTGACTCAGTATAAATTAGCTCCACATAATCGTTAAAAAACTAGGAGGGGCAGCATAAACCCAAAACAAGATGAGAAAAAGGAAAGAACCCACGTTTTCATTAACGAAAAGACAAGCCTAAATGGCTTGTGTTCAGGAAGAAAAGGGACTGCAAGAATTGAAGGAGGAGGAGGAGGAGGAGGAGGAGGAGGAGGAGGAGGAGGAGGAGAAGAAGAAGAAGAAGAAGAAGAAGAAGAAGAAGAAGAAGAAGAAGAAGAAGAAGAAGAAGAAGAAGACATTAACTTGGACATTATGGTAGATATCTCACCTCATTCCCTTATTGACATCCCTGCTTTTTATCCAAAGAAACTAAGGAATTTCTCTCTGGTCCACAACAGCTCAACATTTGTCCTCCCTCTAAGTTCTCTAGAGCTCAGGCAGATCAGCCTTTCATTCCACAGGGACATCAGCAGGGCCCCAGCAGTGGTATGACTGAGTTGCAGAGGTGGGTGAGTATGGGGAGAAAGGGAAGGGGCTCCCTCCAGGAGATTCCCTGGGGAGAAACTGGACCAAATTAGACTGGACCATTCTAGAAGGAGGATACCTCTCTGCGGTCCTGGCCCTGTGTATCTCACAAGTATGGAAGGACTGCAAAAGGACAGAAGTCATTTCAGGAGGCTTAAAAGAATTAGTTTCATCCTTTCAGAAGCCCAACACATTTTGGCCCAATATATGATTAATGGCCTTCCTCAGGGGAATTCTTTAAAAAGCCTTCAGAGAACTCTGTCAGGAATGCCTCGTGCATTTGAAGATAGGTGGCTCATCTGTCAGTAATGACAAGAGTTTGCTAAAAGTTTTTTTTGGTAAGAATTCCCTTGAGGAAGGCTATCACGAATATGCCAGGCTGAAACAGGTTAGGGCTTCTTAAAGAACGAAAAAATTTTTTCCAGCATATTGAGACTCCTTCCAAGCTTGTGTGGAGTACCTGCATACCGCTGAAGTTTCTTGGCCAAATCCAAAGCATCATGTGCATTCTGCCATGCATGTGTAGAACATGTGAGCATTTGGGGGGTGCAACAGCTCTGCACCCACTTCTCTTTGCACATGCCCTTCGACAGGGAAGCCCTTCCAGATGGAGGCGCTCAAGAGTGGGTGAGAATCCCTGAAGCACCAACAGGCCACTAGGTCAGTTGCTCAGCCCCACATTCTAGCCCTCCATGTAGCCCGCTTCTGGTCCATGCATTTCAGTAGGACGTGAGCATGCTCAGCAACAGGGGTGTGCACGGGAGGAAAAATCGTATCGGAATTGGAACTGGGACCTCAGATTTTGCCCTGAATTGGACAAAATCAGTAGTCCTGCGTATCGAATCGGTTCTGATTCCAATACGAAAATCGGACGTCCGATTTTAGAAAACATTTTAGGTGTTTTCGCCATAGGCTTGCATTGGGGGAAAGAAAGCTTTCCCCCAATTCAAGTCTATGGCGAAAACATGGGGGCGGGTGAGTGGGGACCTAACTCCCCCTCCCTCCTTCCCCCCCACTTGTGCTCCTTACCTGCCGGGGCCATCCACTTCCATCTGCTGTTTCCTTACTACTGAGAAACAGGCTTTGTGGACTGCCTTTCAATAGAGCGCCGGGTGATGATGTCACCTGGCGCTCTATTGAGAGGCAGGCTGCAAAGCCTGTTTCTCAGTAGTAAGGAAGCAGCAGACAGTAGGGACCTCCCTCCCTCCCTCATGCTCCTTACCTGCCACCATTGTCTGCTGCCACCCACTGCTCTATACTACTGAGAAACAGGCTTTGCGGCCTGTTTTTCAGCAGATCAATGTGCTGGGTGATGATGTCACCTGGTGCTTCGATCTACTGAGAAACAGGCCGCAAAGCCTGTTTCTCAGTAGTATGGAGCATCACGCAGCAGTGGACGATGGCGGCAGGTAAGGGACATGAGTGGGGAGGGAGGAAGGGCTGCTATTTTAGAAGTTTTCCCCATAGACTTGCATTGGGGGAAAGCTTTCTTTCCCCCAATGCAGCGTATGGCGAAAACACCTAAAATGGAGGTGCGATTTTCCAATTTTTCCGACTAAAATCGGACACCAAAACAATCAGATCAGATAAAATCGGACCTTCACGGGATTGCATCGGAATCGGGTATTGGATGCCCGATTTCATCCGATTTTAATTGGAATTGGACATCGGACCCGATATGATGCATATCCCTACTTAGCAGTGTGCTGGATTATGGCCCTTCTTCATAGGCTGCATGATTGTGAAAGTATTCTTAGAAGAGAATAGCTTTCATACGTGTGATACACGAAAGAACTATCCTTTCATTTTTTGTGGAAATGAAAACATGATTTCTATCGCTACGGTGGAGTCATTTATTCGCAAGCTATTTCCCATCATCATTTGTTTCTTAAGATGTTTATTACCAATATGAATGCATTTTTTTAAACAGGCCCAACGTCTTTAATCTGTGGATGGCAGTGTGCTTTCCTGGGAACACCTGACATTGGACTTATTTCACCTTGGGAATACAAATAGCTCGTGTCAGATCAGGATGCAGAGGCGCTGGGGAAATGAAGATGTGGCTTCTTTTCTCCATCTGCAGCATAAAAGGGGAGAGGGTTGTGTGAGGAGGGGAGGAGGAGGAGGAGGAGAAGAGGAGAGAGATAATTCAGGAAGGATGTTTCTGTGCAAGTAGACCTTTGCAGAACACACTCATGTGTGATGGGATGGTGGTGCCCTCAGCACATCTGATTGATTGAATATGTCTCCTCTATGAGGGATGTTTGAGAATTTCATTTTTGCTCACAGAACGAACAAGCGTGCCCTGTTTGGAACTCTGAACGTGGCCGTGAGCACGTGGCCACCAAAACTGTTTGCAGATTGCAACACCTGTGCTCACGTCCCATTTGCACAACTTTTCCTGTTTTGTGTACTAATTTCCCTAATTTGCACAGATTTTCCCCATAAACTGAATCTGCCCCTCTTTAGTCTATGGAGGAATTTTGCACAATTTGGAGGAAATTTCCACAGGTTTCACGCTTGTTTTACTCATGGGTGCAGAGCAAGCAGAGATTGCAAATGCAAAGGGGAATCTCACATGAGATGAGGGCGGCAAGCAGATGCTCAGCGGATCCTGGCAGCCTCAAACAGCATTCGCTTAGCCATCCTGAATTTATATCACCCCTCTTTCCATACAACAATGTTACCCAAGGTGGCTACCATAAACATATAGGGTGCAATGCAGATTTTAAAACTCTCTCTCACACACACACACACACATACACACACACAACACATTGAAGTGCAACCCCACATGTGTCTCATCAGAATTAAAGCCCATTCAGTTCAATGGGAGTTACTCTGAGGTCAGTGTAGACAATCGTTATTGAGCAGCTCAGCCGTGACATCTTTCATGCCGATGCCGTTTGCTTTCCCCCAATGCAAGTGTATGAGGAAAAAATGGCGGCGGGTGGGTGAGGGGGGGCTAACTCCTTCCTCCCCCCCCAAGGGCCGTCCACTGTGGATGGCCCTGGCAGGTAAGCCCGCTCCCCCGCGCTCCTTACCCCTCCCCAGGGCTGTCCGCTTCCATCCGCTGGCGCCCGCGGGCACCAACGGATGGAAACGGATGGCCCTGGGGGGTAAGCCCCCTCCCCCTCCCCCTCCCCCTCCCCCTGCTTACCTTCCATGGCCATCCACTCTCATCCGCCGCTGGCCGCTACTGCGAGCAGGCTTCGCAGCCTGCTCCTGAGTAGCACGCCAGGTGATGTCATCACCTGGCGCGCTACCTAGGGGCAGGCCGCGAAGCCTGCTCGCAGTAGTGGCCAGCGGCGGACGGGAGCGGACAGCCATGGAAGGTAAGCATGCCGCGGGGCCCCCTCCCCCCTGCCCCCTGCTTACCTTCCAGGGACATTCGCTCCCGTCCACTGCCCCCTGCCCCATTGGCCGCCCAATGGCACCCGCCGATGGAAGCGGACAGCCCCGCCAGGGAAGACCCCCCCCCGCTGTCCGCTTCCATCGGCGGGCGCCCACTGGCACCCGCCAATGGAAGTGGCGGCGGGCGCCAGTGGGCGCCCGCCGATCCTCCAATCCATAGGATCTGGATCGGGACCTTTCCGGATCAGATTGGATTGGATCGAACGATCCAGTGGTGAGATTGGAAATTGAATAATTGTATCCGATTTCCCCTGAATCGGATCCGGATTGTGGATCGGACCCGATCCAGTGCACATCCCTTTGTACTTGCAAACTTTGTACTTGCATTGGGAGCTTGTGGGCACCTGCTGGCATCTGTCTTGGGTTCTGCCAGGGCTACGAGGGCCTCACGGCAGCCAGGGAGGAACCAGGGGATCCTGCCACTGGCATATGAAGCTGCCCATCTTGATTGCAGTTGTTGAGGTCCATGGCCTGCCTAGCCTCTGGCTGCCTCTACAAGAGAGGTTTAATGCTCTTTCAAGGCGCTTAAAATTTTTTACCTCTACAAGAACGGAGCGCAAATCGGGCGTAGAGGCGCGTTATCTCTCCGATTATGCGCATTATCGAATGCGCGTTAAACAGCGAGTTTTATTTTGCTCCGGCCGTTAAAGCGCATTTTGACTGTGTGAATAAGTGCTTATGCGCATTAACTACTTGTAAAGCACATTTTGGTCATCCCTTAATGCGCTTCGCCGCCTCTCACCGCCTCTCGTGCAGAGGTATTAGGCGTAAATGCGCTTCTGCGATTATGTGCATAATCGCCTAACCAGGCGCAAAAGCGAATCCTTGTAGAGGGGAGGGAAGTCTGAAGGAGCATGTCCTCCCTTATGTTCCTGCCTGGGCCCTGAGGGCCATTGACTTTTATGGGCCTCTTGGGATCTCAGGCAACATGCCTTGCAGCTGGCTTTACTCCTGTGGTGGACAAGCTGAGAGCTCTAGGTAGCGTGCTGAGGTCTTTCAGGGTCTCGAGCCGAGCCAGGCACAAACAATCATACACACACACGTACACACTATTGGTCATGAAAAACTCTTTCCAAGGAGACGGTTTTATGTTGGCGCCGGAATGGAAGCGACGGAGGCAGCTGCAGCCCTTGGCAACACCATTCAGACTCCCAGGGCCACCAGCGGGGCCGTCCCCCTCCAGCCCCCGCTGGCATGTGGACTACCAGCACTCCGGAGAGGGATGCAAGGAGACGTCCGTTGGGATGGTGCCGCCAGCACCTCCTACTGTGTCACCACCCAGGGAAATCTCACTGAGAGGGGAAAGAAGGCATTTTAGGGGATTGGGCTGGCTCAGCGGAAGGGAGTCTCATCGGCGATTTCATGGCCGATAATAGTGCCTCAGGGTACGACTCAGACTAAGTTCCTGTCTGTTGGGGCAAACTCTCAATTTTTCCCCAAGCTGATCCAATTTAGGCTGGGAGCAGCTTAGCCATCTTTACATTCCAAGGGCACAGAGTTCTCCAAGGATACTGCCAGCATCCTTCTGGACGGGTCCACATTTTACTTATGAAAATTACAAAAAAAAATTAAGAAAATCCAATAATCAGAATGGTCTTTACGTGAAAGAAATTTGGAAGCTCATTCATGATTAAACTATGAAGCTTTGCCACCCCACCCAGCCCCTAGGGAGGGGAAATCATATGGACTCCCATGATTAATAGTTCTTCAGCAACTGTCAGGGATGTTTTCGGGTGGGTTCCTGCACTGAGCAGGCGGTTGGACTCGATGGCCTTCTAGGCCCCTTCCAACTCTCTACTATTCTGTGGTTCTATGAAAGAGAGTTAATTTTGTTTTGTTCTACTCACAAATCATTTTAACAAAAAATTGAAGGAGAATCTGACACGAATTTGAGATTGACTGAAAGTACTGCAGTTGACAAAGGCTAGCACCACAAATGTAGCAAGCAAGGCAGCTAATTGGGCTTCGGACCCGGCTGTCCAGATAACATGACGCCCCCTCCTGCACTGTATTTGCATTCCCAAGCTAAACAAAAACGTGCTAAAACTACTAACTCCCCCTTGACTTCCTCCTGTACTCTCTTTGGACATAACAAGCTAAGCTAAAGTATCACTAGGCATGTGTGCGTTAAACCCAGCATTTATATAGTTAAATATAGAAGCTACCATGAAAAAATCTCAAAGTCTAAAAATAATAATAAAAAAAATGGTCTAATTTAAAAAGGTTCCAGGACTTAAGGGGTTAATCCTCTCTGTGTGCACAGGTATTACAAACGTTGCATCAATTCTTAAATCTAACCCCCCCCCAAAAAAATGTTCTAGAACCTAAAATGTAATGGTACTTATAGGGTGAAACAAACCTGAAAATAAAAGGCTTAACTAAGTTTGGTGATATCATAGCTCCACGTTTATAAATAAATTCAAGTCCCACCTTCAGAGCAATGAGACAAAGTCCTGGGTTCAGAAAATATTCTCACTCCAGACAGTAAAGGGTTAACATTATTTGGAAGTTATAGTATAAACCTAAAGAAATCCATAGCGACCCCCAAATCCTTGGGTCTGGTGGTCCAGTGAAGGCAAAGGCAAGCAGGGGAGAGAGAGAGAGAGAGAGACGCCCTTTCTACACCTCCTGGCATTCCGGGAGGGAGGGGAGAGGCTCTCGTGATATCCTAATCACACGATGTTGTGCCCACCATCATCATTACTATTATTATTATTATTATTATTATTATTATTATTATTTTATTATTATAAAAACGGAGCAGGGAGTGCAATTGCTCTCTGGCAAAAAAATTAATTTTTTTTAAACACACCCACACACACACACACACACACCCCTGAACTCAAGCCCCCACCCCCTCCCTGCCATCCCAGGGGTGGCGAAATTGCTGCCACCCCCTCCCCTGAGGGACACAGAGCCGCGATGTGTGGTTCTGTGTCTGTTTCTGGTGCCGTGCTTACTCGCAAGTAAGCGGGCACCAGGCGGGATGGGCGCCCACACCTCCCTAGGTCTCGGGATGTTCCCTGGACCGCTGGAAGAACTGGGTTTTCTCAGGATTTTTTTATCCCTGGGAAAAACCCATTCCCGTGTCTCCCCCCCTCTGCCCCAGGAGTCTCTGTGCGTCATTTGGACACCCAGGGAGCCCCCAGCGACGATCCCATGAAAAAAGGCTGGTGTGGAAATGGCCAGAGAGAGAGAGAGAGAGAGAGAGAGGTCCTCTGGTCCCCTCTACAAGGATTCGCTTTTGCGCCCGGTTAGGCGATTATGCGCATAATCGCTGAAGCGCATTTACACCTGATCCCTCTGCACGAGAGACGGCGAGAGGCGGCGAAGCACATTACGGGATGACCAAAATGCGCTTTACAAGTCGTTAATGCGCATAAGCACTTATTCACACAGTCAAAATGCGCTTTAACGGCCGGAGCAAAATAAAACTTGCGATTTAATGCGCATTCGATAATGCGCATAATCGGAGAGATAACGCGCCTCTACGCCTCATTTGCGCTCTGTTCTTGTAGAGGTAAATTTTTTAATGCGCCTTGAAAGAGCTTTAAATGCCTCTTGTAGAGGCAGAGAGAGAGAGCATTCACCAGCTGAGCCTTTATGCATTTATATATCTCACCATGTATGGCCATGTCTTTTGGGAACATCTCCGGCATAATCATTAATGAGTTAATTTGAAGCTCGTCTAAAATGTCTTCAAAACCTCTCCTATCATGGCACGTTATCTGGATTGACATCTTCCCCACCCTGGTTTGTCTTCCCTGAATTCTCAGTCCTCTTTGGACCATCTGTCGGGCATGCTTTAGGGTAGATTCTTGCATTGAGCAGGGGGGGTTGGGCTCGATAGCCTTAGAGGCCCCCTCCAACTCTACGATGATTCTAGGATTCTAGGATCTGTGCCATCTCCATTGGTTCCCATCCATTGTTTGTACCATGGTTGTTATGGCATAAGGAGGACGTTCCCTTATCACCAGGGAGTGCACATGATGAGCAACTCAGAATCAGTGTCTGAGCGTGCGCGAGCACCACCCTGTTCTCCTCAGCCTCTCCTCCCAAAGCAACGTTGACGGGCCATTCTCCTTACAGTACCACTTCCCAGTTCCCCCCCCCCTCCTCCTCCTCCTCCTCCTCCTCCTCCCATCGCACGCTCACCTCCTTTTTACAGGAGAGTGGCAAATATTTGTATTGGCTGAGACGCCTGTAGAACAAAGCCAAGAGCACTTGAGGGGGTCCAGACCTGATCTCCTCTGCTTCCCATTTGCTCCTCAGCACCCTCCAGGATTAGATCTTCAGCAATCACATCTCTATATCCTATGCTGCCTGTTAATTATTTATTCATGCTATTTTAAAGTTTACTTTGCTCCAAATGTTGCTAGGCTGCCTGTAAGGGCAAAAGCCCTCCCAATTAGTCGTTAGCACGGCACGTTGGTGGCAATTACAGTCCCTTTGGCGTCCCTCTGGAAACAGGGATGGCACGTTTCGCAAGTGCGGTGGGAGCGCTGGGGTTTGCTGGCCGCGCGATTCCTCCCCTCTCGCAACACAGACACTTGAGACAGCCGCCAGGGAGGGGGGAGGGGGAGGAGGCAGGAAGTCCACTTTCCACTTGACAAGGCAGCTCTAACACCCTTCCCCCCTTCCCCCACCCCCTCTCCAGCTTGCTTTCAGGGGGTTTTCTTGCTAAATAAAAAGGCAGTTTTTGCAGCAATGTATATGTAGCTTCTTCAGGGATCTGGAGAAGAGGGGAAGCCACAAGCTATCAAAGCAAACACACCTGTGTTTATACTCAATGCCGCAGCTCCTGAAGCAAGCCCACCCCCCAACCCCCACCTGGGCAATGCGTATGGGTGCCTTTGACAGTATGCACACACAAGTTGTTGTAGCCCCCATCCCAGAGCCTCCCCGAGCAGGCTAGTCGTAGTGAGCTCAACCCCATGAGCGTGACTTATGAACAACCAGTGTCCACCAACTGAGGATGAATGGAGGATACAGACTTTTAGACCAGAGCACTATGTTTTTGGGGAGGTTTCAGCCCACGCACCAATGCTGATGGTGGTGGAGTTGGTCATAGCGCATCCGTAGATTCCTGTATTGAGCACAAAGTTGGATTCCATGGGGGCCTCCAACTTCCCTTCCAACTCTAGACTTCTCTGATCCCATGTCCAACGTGCTTCATGTCATCAACAAGAAAAGATAGTCTCTGCTCCAAGGAGCTTACAATCAAAATTAACTTCTCAGCACATTTGTTTTCCAGGGATTGAAGCAAGAGAACCAAACTGCACAAGGCAGGAGACCCCTCCCCACTTCAGCCAGCTTGTCTGCTGCTGGGTCTCCTTCCCCAACTTGCATTTGCAGATGACACAAAATTGGGCAGGATCGCTAATACCCTGGAGGACAGAAACAAACTCCAAAGTGATCTTGATAGGCTGGAGCGCAGAATGAAATTTATAGGGATAAATGCCAAGTTCCACACCTAGGAAAAAGAAACCAAATGCACAGTTATAAGATGGGGGATACTTGGCTCAGCAATACTACAAGCGAGAAAGATCTTGGAATTGTAGATCACAAGCTGAATATGAGCCAACAATATGATGTGGCTGCAAAAAAAAAAAAAAGCAAATGCTATTTTGGGATGCATTGCTAGAAGTATAGCTTCTGAATCGTGCGAGGTATTGGTTCCCCTCTATTCGGTACTGGTTAGGCCCCATCTTAAGTATTGCATCAAGTTCTGGGCACCACACTTCAAGAAGGATGCAGACAAGCTGGAGGGGGTTCAGAGGAAGGCAACGAGGATGATCAGGGGCTGGAAACAAAGCCCTATGGGTATGTTTAACCTTGAGAAGAAAAAACAGAGTGGAGACATGATAGCCCTCTTCAAATAGTTGAAAGGTTGTCACACAGGGGATGGCTAGGTTCTTTTCTCAATATCCCAGAGTGCAGGACACAGAATAATGGGGTCAAGTTATAGGAAGCCAGGTTCTGGCTGAACATCAGGAAAAACTGCCTGACTGTTCAAGCAGTACGACAATGGAACCAATGACCTAGGGAGGTGGTGGGCTTTCCCACACTAGAGGCATTCAAGAGGCAGCTGGACAGCCATCTGTCAGGGATGCTTTTAGGTGGATTCCTGCATCGAGCAGGGGGTTGGACTTGATGGGCTTATAGGCCCCTTTCTATTCTACTATTCTATGATGATATGATTCTCTGATTCCCTGAATATGGCAATTGGCCAAACCCAAAATAGAGACAAAATATGTCAGTAGAATGAACAGCCCTCTGATTGTCAAGACCTCATGCCCTAAGAGAATTGGGGGGGGGGGGGGTCATATGAAGGGAAAACTCCCAAAATTTGCAGTGCAGTGTATTTTAGATTTGACTGGGGGGAAAGATCAGCCTTAAACACAGCCATACTACTGGCATCAGCGCAATTTCCAGAATGGTATAGTGTTCTGTAAAGATTTCTCGGCGCTTGTTATAGTCTGAGATTTTGGAGTGGAAGGTAATTTGACAGCTAAGGTCCTCTCTACAAGAATTCGGCTTGACACCTGGTTGGCCAGTTATGCGCATCTTCTCGCAATCGCTTTTACGCCTAATCCCTATACACAGGAGGCGGTGAAGCGCATTACCGGTTGTATGAAACACCCTTTACAGGTGTTTACATGCAGAGAATCGCTTGTTTACATGGTCATAAGGCACTTTAACTCCCACGGTAAATTTGAACCCGCTATTTAATGCGCATTCAATAATGTGCATAATCAGACAGTAAAAGCGCCTCCACCCCTGATTTGCACTCCATTAATGTGGAGGTAAAATCGGTAATGCACTTTGAAAGAGCTTTAAATCGCTCTTGTAGAGGCACCCTGAGAGATAACTCGAAAAGCACCCAGACATCAAAAGAACATCACAAGTTCCAGGACATCATCAGGGAAAGCTGCCTTATGAGAGCGTCGGCTATTGGGTGGTACAGAAATTAGGGATGTGCACTGGATCGGGTCCGATCCATGATCCGAATCTGATCCAGGGGGAAATCGGATGAAATTATCCGATTTATCCGATTTCCGATCTCACCGCTGGATCGGCCGATCCAATCCGATCCAATCCGGAAAGGTTCTGATCCAGATCGGATGGATCGGTGGATCGGCGGACACCCACTGGCGCCTGGCGCCGCTTCCATTGGCAGACGCCAGCAGGCGCCCGCCGATGGAAGCAGACAGCAGGGGGGGGCCTTCCCTAATGGGGCTGTCCGCTTCCATCGGTGGCTGCCATCGGGCACCCACCAATGGAAGTGGACAACGGGGGCAGGGGGCAGCGGACGGGAGCAGACGACCAGGAAGGTAAGCAGGGGACAGGGGGGAGGGGGGCGCGCGTGCCGCTTACCTTTGGGGGACGTCTGCTCCCATCCGACGCTGGCCGCTACTACGAGCAGGCTTCGCGGCCTGGCCCTAGGAAGCGCGCCAGGTGATCATCCGCGCTACCTAGGGGCAAACCGCGAAGCTTGCTCGCAGTAGCGGACAGCGGCGGACAGGAGCGGATGGCCATGGAAGGTAAGCAGGGGGAGGGGGCTTACCTGCCGGGGCCGTCCACAGCGGACGGCCCTGGGAGGGGAGAAGGGAGTTAGGCCCCCCCTCACCCACCCGCCGCCATTTTTTCCTCATAGACTTGCATTAGGGGAAAGCTTTCTTTCCCCCAATGGAAGTCTATTGGGGGGGGGGGGGAATGGTGGCCGATCCAAAAATCGGATGTCTGATTTTTGGATCGGGATCAGACCCGATCTGGTCGGGGGGGCCTCTGATTGTTGTTCAATTGGGGAAAAAAACTCCAACTTAAAAAAATGCACATTCTTCCTGACCAAAAATGCATATTTTTTCATAATTAAAAAGGAGAAGAAAATTCTCAATTTTCGGAATGCAAACAAAGTGAAACAAGCTTTGAGGAAGAACTCAGCATCGCATATTCGCCCATCCCTGGTTCTGTGGGGAAAAGATGTTGGAGGTTCAACCTGCTTTTTGACCCTGGCGATTGCAGTGTCTGGAGCAGGTTCCCTGCAGTGTCCCAGAGATCAAGGGATGCCATGGACCCCTCAGCCAGATGCTACCTGCATAGCCCCTCCCCTTCATTTGCATAGTCCAGTGTAGGGCTGGAGTGCTGGCCCTTGTCGGGACTGTGGTGTACAGAGGCCGGGGGCCACCTCTTCCCCTGGAAACTGCCAGCTGCCCTTACGCCAGGTCCCTTCGGCTGCGGCATGTGTTCAACTGCCAGCTGTCAGGCCATTAACTCACCTCTGCAGCCGCCTCCCCTTGTGAGCTGCTTTGCAGCCGGCTGGACCTGGCTGGGAGGGTCCTGGCATGGATGGATGGGGGTGCTTGCTGCATGGCCTCCTGCCCTCCTGGCCAGAGCAAGCAAGCGGCGGCTTTGCTTCCCTCCGGCTTCTGGGAGCGATCCCACGTGAATAATTCAGCACACTCTAATTTGTTATCAAAGAGCATAAACAAAGATATATTTAGGTAAGTGCTATTTATACTGGTGATTAAGCTTTACGAGGGATGCGTAAAAGGCACTATAAAGAACCCAGAACCTGCCGCTGCGTGCTTTGCAGCAGGAGGAGGCAGGAAACCCAGTCACCGCGGATCCAAGTGGCATCTGGAACATTTGGGCTGGGAGGGCGCTGGTCGTCTAGAAGATGCCCGGAAGAGGATAAATGAATGGACTTCCCTACAGGTGGAGTCTATAAATGTAAACCTCTAACTGTAGCTTTCAAAAGAGTGCAAAGGAACCTGCCAGGCTATAACTCAACCAGGGAAGAAAAACAGAAGATAACACAGCAAAAAGATGTGGATGGGGCTGAGCCAAAATGCGGAAGTGGCATTTTCGGAGGAGGGAGGGGAGGGGGGCGTTATTCCTTGTGCAATACCGCCTGCATTTTCCAGCAATTTTTCAGTACTGCTAAATGGGACAAAAATGTCCATGCATTCAGAGTGAGGGCAGGAAACAGTGCCCTCACTCTGGTGTGTCTTCATGACGCAACATGGTGCACCAGCAAATCTGTTTAGGGTGAGAGCTACACTTCCTGACCATGGCTAAGGGGACAAAACATGGCTGTTTGAGTTCTTGTCTTCCAAAAGAAAGTTTGGGGTGGGGGTGGGGGGACTACAACCATTGGGCGAAATGTTCCCTGCCAGTCCATCCAAATCATTTCCAAGCATGAAACGTGGTGCTTGCAGGATATCTGGGGACTGGAAGGCCTCACCAAAGACAGGAGGTCTCTCAGCGCCTGGAAATGTCATTTCCTCCCAGGGAGCAAAGGAATGCTAGATTCCTCTGTCTTCCCATTAAATTGGGCAGGCAAAGGAACGACAGGCCCAGGATTCCTGCCAAGGAAAGATGGCTGTGTGACCTGAACTGTCTTGATTCCTCAAGTTTTAGCAAAAGTTCCTCGATTAATGTTTAAATGGGTTCCTCCTAACCAGTTCCTATCCCAGCAGATGTGGGGTGGATGGGTTGGCTGGCACTAAATTGTGTACTGCTCCCCTCTCAATTTGCACCCCTCCCACAATGGGATGGGAAGCAGACCCAAGGGTATGTGTAGCTATTGAGCACAATGCATGGCAGGGGATGCCCCCCTACATCAAAGATGCATTAAATGAAGGATTTCCTTTTGTCTGCCCGGAACCTTCCACCCATCACTTGCCTTTGGGGGGGTGGCATGCCCATATTTACACCTCATGCACGAGGAGAACAGCTCCTCTCTCTCTCTCCCTCCAAAATATCCCAGCGTTTCATAATCCTCTAATACTTCTGCATGGAAACTCCAGGAAGCTCTGGGAAGTTTTGAAGGGCAAAATTCTGCAGGTGATCCTGAGCACCACTCCAGAGCTCCACATCAATGCTGCAGCACTTGTATACACGATTGCATTTCCTACGGGTTAGGGGCCAGAACAATAACAGCCCCAGAGGGAGCTTTCTTGGTGACACAGTCATCATGATGGAGGTGAGGCAAACATACTGATGCAGCTGCTCTGAGCTCAGGTGACTTTGCTTTCCACCTTCTGCTCGCATTGCGAAAAGGTGGAATCTCTGGGACATGGGGCTGCTTTTGACCCGGCTCTGCCCCACCGTTCTGCATTTCCAGAGAGACGTCCTTATTTTGCGTCAGTTGCGGCACTGGCCATGTATATTTTATGTCCTGCATTTTACGTCTTGGGTCATGAACAACAGCCTGATTTAAGGAAGCTGCTTTGTAACCAAATGTATTCAAATGGGGCATTATTTTATACTGCTGCTTCTTTGATTATTAGGAAGGTTTTTCCGCTCTCCTTTTAATCTTGTTTTCACAGCTGTATCACAGTGCAAGAGGGAAATCATGGTCCGTTCCCTCCCCCTCCCCCCATGAGCCCCCCCCCAATACCGCCACCAGCACTAATCCAGGAAAATCGCACTGGCTGGAGCCACAGGCAGTTTAAAAAATACATTCAAGAAAAAGCAAAATCATTCTTTCAACAACCAAACAGACGAGGTGCCTTGTCTTTGCCACAAAAAATAAATTAACCAAGAAGACATCCAAATATAAGAAGGTCTGAAATCTCTAAGGCATAAATCCACAGGCAAACATGTTCAGAGTCCACCAACATTATCCCACTCACACCCAGCGAGCCCCATCGTTATTACACGTTTACGCTGAGTTGAAAAGGTGCTTTGCAACGATAAATGCCAAGATAGAAATTGCCTACAAGAGGAGTCTCCAATCAAATGGGCACATGTGGAATAGTAAGACAGTGTTATGGGTGCCTTCACAACATGGCTGCTATGGAGGGGCTTGCCAGTTACAAGATGGGGGATACTTAGCTCAGTAATATGACAAGCGAGAAGGATCTTGGAATTGTTGTAGGTCACGAGCTGAATATGAGCCAACAGTGTGATGTGGCTACAAAAAAAGCAAATGCTATTTTGGGCTGCATTAATAGTAGGAGTATAGCTTCCAAATCGCGCAAGGTACTGGTTCCCCTCTATTTGGCACTGGTTAGGCCTCATCTTGAGTATGATAGGGTGACTAGGCTGACCATATGAAAAGGAGGACAGGGCTCCTGTAACTTTAACAGTTGTAGAGAAAAGGGAATTTCAGCCAGTGTCATTTGTATGCAATTAGTTCCTGGTGAAATTCCCTCTTCATCACAACAGTTAAAGTTGCAGGGGCCCTGCCTTCTTTTGTATATGGTCACTCTAGTATAGTGCACACCTTTAACTGTTGTGATGAAGAGGGAATTTCACCAGGAACTAATTGCATACAAATGACACTGGCTGAAATTCCCCTTTCGCTACAACTGTTAAAGTTATATGAGCCCTGTCCTCCTTTTCATATGGTCATCCTAAGGATGACCATATTTGGGAAACCAAAAAAGAGGACACCCAGTGTGTGGGGGGAAGTGGCTTCCTGGAGCCTCTGGAAAGCTTGTTATTCCCACCCCCCACTGCTCCAATTGGGGCCTTTTCTATAATGCCTGGAAATGACACACTTTCCCCTTTAAGGACCTGATTGGAGCAGTGAGGGAGAAACGACCCACCTCCAGAATGTGCCTCACTCCTTCCCACCATGCTAATGGCGGCCTCAAAGGGGAAAGTGTGTCTTGCCAGAACATTATAGAAAATTACAGAAAATCCCCCCTGACACCCAGGATAGAACAAAAACCAGGACAAATCCAGGGAAATCCTGACATGTTGGTCAACCAGTTCTGGGCACCACACTTCAAGAAGGATGCAGACAATCTGGAGGGGGTTCAGAGGAGGGCAACGAGGATGATCAAGGGGTCTGGAAACAAAGCCCTATGAGGAGAGATTGAAAGAACTAGGCATGTTTAGCCTGGAGAAGAGAAGATTGAGGGGAGACATGATAGCACTCTTCAAATACTGGAAAGGTTGTCACACAGAGGAGGGCCAGGATCTCTTCTTGATCAACCCAGAATGCAGGACACGGAATAATGGGTTCAAGTTACAGGAAGCCAGATTCTGGCTGGACATCAGGAAAAACTTCCTGACTGTTAGAATAATACGATAATGGAACCGATGACCAAGGGAGGTGGTGGGCTCTCCCGCATTAGAGGCTTTCAAGAGGCAGCTGGACAGCCATCTGTCAGGGATGCTTCAAGATGGATTCTTGCACTGAGCAGGGGGTTGGACTCCATGGCCTTAGAGGCCCCTTCCAACTCTACTGTTCTAAGATATGATCAGCAAATGTACTTCATGAAGACACCTGAATAGGAGTGGTGTTTCTGTTGAGAGTTTGGGCATCATCAGACGAGCATTGTATAGCACACTCGTTACTGGCCACTTACGGATGTTTGTGGGTCCTTTTGATGATGACGTCCACCTCCCATGTGTCTCCTGCTCCTTCTGGTTCATTTCCTGTGGAAAAAATGAGACCCAGAAAGTCCATCTTTTTTGGTTTGAAGCAAAATATGCCACCATCTCCTGCCATGTGCACAAAAGAAATGCGAAGAAACTGCCGACTGAATGGGCCACGCTGCTGTCTTTTTTTACTTCCCCTTTCTTCCGCGTCTGAAGAAAGAGGAAGCTGCTCATCTCTAGTGTGGGACAGGTGCAGGAGTCAAAGCGATGGGAGGGAAATGCGGCCTGAAGAAGCTCTATGTTGTCTCCTTTGTGGGGGAGTTATTCCATTTTAGGCCATAGAGATAGTCACTTATTTAGGAAGAACAGAGGGAATTCAAGATGTAGCGCCCCCCCCCCCCCGATGCTGTTATCGGGGTCTCAGCTTTAAGAGCATAAGAGGCATGCTGGATAAACCAAGGCCCCATCTAGCCCAGCATTCTTCTCACACAGGTCCCAGCCAGCTCCCTCCCTCTCTCTCTCTCTCTCATCTGATCCCATCTCAGTCCCCGATGTAAACACATCCAATGCTGAACTGAGCTCAAGGAAGCTCTTGTAGTAATCCGCACCCCAGGCTACCTGGCCGGCTGCTGCTGCTTTGTTGTTGTTGTCTTGCTGTAGTTGTCGTACAATAGGCCTGGCTGCTATTGTCAGGCGTCAGCTCAACACTGGTTTCCATTTCAGCTCTTCCTTTTTCGGGGCAGCAGGACGAAAGAATGTCCCTGTCCGAGCCCTTCAATTACCGTTTCAGATGTGAAGAAAGCAACAAGGAGTTCGCATCGTCTCCATGTTCCTCCTAGGCTTGTCCCTGTTTGTGATCATAATTACCTGGCGAGCGAGAATCTTGCTCAGGAGCATGTTAGCCATGGCTGGCCAGCAACAAGAGAGGTTATTAAAAAGACAGGAGTGAATTGTCAGTTTCGCGGAGCAGCCGTTTAACAGCAGACTCGCCTTTAATTGACGGAGTGACCACCTGATCCTCCCCCTCCAAACTACAGTGACGGCTGCATCCTCTGCTGCGGCCAATTTTCGGCTTTGGCAGCAAGTACAGTTGCCATATCAACAGTTTCAGCCACAAAACCTGCCACTTACGGGCTACTTTTGCTTTTGAATCTGCTAGTGATAGAGGCCTGGATTTATACTCACGCACACACGCATGCACACACACACACACACACACACACACGTGAGGAGTTTCCCCTGGTCCAATCTTAAAAAAGAAGAAGAAACCACTTGAGAGTATCCAAGAGCTGAAATGCAGCAGTGGACAATTATGAATTAGTAGTCAGAATTTGACAATATTTGACAGATGACATGCAGTAGCAGCCAATAGTCCACTGTATTAGATGGATGACTTGCAACAGAGTTTAGAACATTTTATGTTCATTCATTCATTTGAACAATAAAAAACTGTCAAACTTTGTCATCAAAATCCAAACTGCAAAATCTTAAAAGTAACTGAATTCCAGGATTTAGCAAAACATAATTTCATGCCTCGCATTTGCTGTGAGTTTTTGGACTCAGAATTTCCCCTCAAATCTTGTGGCAGTTCACTGGGTGGCATGTGAATCGGCCTTGGTGTTTACGGCAATATCGCCACCCTCCTTCAGTCGCTCCCAATGGTCTTTCAGATGAGCAAGTGAGTTCTGGAATGCAAATTTCTGTTGGAATTGGGGAGTATCAGAAATTCATGCAGAAATCCATCCCTCAGAATGCAAACGACAACACCACCATATTCTCTACATGCTTACATGGAAGTAAGTTACCAAGTATTCAATAGGGCTTCCTCCCAGGTCAGTGTGCATAGGAGCGCAGCCTCGATAATCAAGAGAGGGTGATGAGTTCCTGCCCAGACATGTTTGGAGTTGTAGCTGTGCCTAGTCATTATGTTGAAAACAATTGAACAGATCTATGATTTTCATCCCAAAACACGTCCATTTCCCCTGACATGCATCTTACATGCATCCTACATGTGTTTGCTGACACGCTCACCCAAACCATCCACACACAGCACCCCAAATCCCCATTCCCCACTGCCTGTCCATTGTATCCATTTCTGCAAAAGTCAAGCTGCTTGCAAGAGATTTGGCGGCGCAAGAACTAGGAGCTTGTCAATATTGCCATTGCTCCTTCTTCTCCAGGTCAGACTCCATTGTACACAGTCAGAGACGCACTAGGGTACTTGACTTAGAGGAACCAGGGGTGTGACTCATCCAGATGTGACCGTGGCACACCTGGAGAGGGACAAAACAACCATATAAGGAAATGATAGAAGTGGAGGGACGTTGCAAAGCATCTCTGAGTACAAGTAAAATAGCACATGGCAATGCAACGCCACATCTGGCCACTACTCGGGACTACTTGAGAGTAAAATAGAGTTGGCCAAATGATGTCACTAGGGCTATAAACCAATGGGATGAGGGCTGATGCCGTGTAACTTTTGGAGTATAAGACCATTGTTTGAACCTTGGTGTGGTGTGACTCTGGAAAGCAGCGTTAGCGTCCAGAGGTCACCTATTCTGCACAGAATAATAAATTAGTTTCCAAAGTTTCAGGAGGTCTTTCGTCAAGTGTTTCATATCTGGACTTTGGCACACTTGGGAATAGCATAATTTATGCAACAATTATAATGAGGTGCAGCTGGATGGAGGGCTTTTTGGCCCACTTATGGCCCAGATGGTCTCTGAGAATTCGCTTGCTTTATTTCCTGATTGAAAACCATGGTTGGTCTTTGCCCAGATCTACACCAAGCAGGATATAGCACTATGAAAGTGGTCTCAAAGCAGTATATGGTCTGTGTCTCATGGGCACCAACAGTTGTCAGTGTTTATGAAGAGGCAACAAGAGCTGCACCAAGGCTGCCTGAACACAGACCTTGCCGTGAAGCCAGTCAGAGGGCTGCCTCTCACGATCACCTGAAGAAGGTGCGCCTAGGTTGGCAGCAACACAGTATCTTTGCTAGCAGCAACTGACAAATGGATTTCCTTTCCTTGACAAATAATGCTTAAGGTAGGCTGACCAGGTAAAATCCAGGTCTGGGCTCATGTAACTTTAACAGTTGTAGAGAAAAGGGAATTTCAGCCAGTGTCATTTGTATGCAATTAGTTCCTGGTGAAATTCCCTCTTCATCACAACCGTTAAAGTTGCAGGCACTATACTAGAGTGACCATATACAAAAGAAGGCAGGGCCCCTGCAACTTTAACGGTTGTGATGAAGAGGGAATATCAACAGGAACTAACTGCATACAAATGACACTGGCTGAAATTCCCTTTTCTCTACAACTGTTAAAGTTACATGAGCCCTGACCTGGATTTTATCTGGTCAGCCTAGCTTAAGGTTAGGCCTGGAGGCCCCAATCCCCCATCCTGATTGAGTGTCCTTTCTTCTTCTTTTCCCCATCTGAGATGGGGCCGTTCTTTTGCGTAGGCATCCCCTTTGGGGGGCAGGATGAGCCCTCTTACAGCATGGTGGTCTTCCAAGAGAACTGGCAACTGAGTACAAAACTCTCATTGCTCTTCATTTGAATGTAATCGCAGTTGACTCTGCAGGCGGTACGTTAACTTGACTCACGTTTGGGGTTTTGTGATTACATGATGTTTTTGGTAATGCTTTTTGTAATGGCTATTAGTCATATTCAATAAAATGGTTGACTGGCTGCTGTTGCTGCAGCATTTGGAAGTAAAGTGATGTTCTAGTCCTCCATTTTGACTTCATGTCGTCTCCAGAATATCCCAACAGCGAGGAGGATCAGGCCGACACAAGTCATGGAGTCCATGTGCACAACCTGCCCAGGCACGGCTGTCCTGAGGATTTGGACACCCGGGCAAAAGGGACTGCAAGGAGGACACCCTGCATTTCACCCAGGAACATGTGGCCCTCAGCCTGGGAGCTACAGGGCCTCCCCTGATGACCCTGGGTTTGCTGCCCCTGAGTGACAAGAGGCTCCGCCTCACCCAGGCACTTATTTTGCTCTACTTTGAGTAGTTAACTTTGAGACGTTTGTTGCCGTGTAGCAAACTCTGCTTTTCAGAGTAGTGGCCCACAAGGGCCTTCTTGCTTTGTGAGGCCAACCTGATGGCCCCTACATCCAGCGAGCCATTCGGCTGTTCCTCTCCAGTGACTCATTTGCATACTGATTTCCCGTTCATTTCTTGGAACGAAGTGATGAAACTTCACACAAAACTGCCACTCTTGAGCCCAGATTGTCCATCGGAAGACTTTGAAGCACCTCTAATTTGTATGGTCACAGGCACTTAGCAGCAGCACCAATCTGGGGCTTAGTAATTAAAAGCTCTTCTCTCTCCTCAGGACCACCTGAGCCCAAGCGCCAGAGGAAGAGCAGGGGGTGGGGGTGGGGGTAATGGGAGGGGAGGGAAGGGAAGGGGCATTTTCAGGGTATAAGGCTCTTCTTCCAGTCATCTGACTCGATGAGAGGCCACTCATTGGTCACAGCCATGTGCACAGAGGGGGACAGATCTGGGAGTTTATTGTGTGTTTATAAAAAACAAAACACGCAGCCCCTGTAATTGGGGAACTGGGCTTCATGCCAAGCGTTGGAGCCAATCTTCCACATGGCTTAGCTTCTTGCATTTGTACAGACTGAGCTACTTAGCTGGAGTCTGCTGAAATTTAGAAGGGTGAACTGCACTTTATTTAGAAGGCATTTCTGCATGGTATGCTGAGTGCAAATGTCATGATTTAGGATCTCGAAGCAAAAATCTGAGCTCAAGTCCAGAAAATCATGAGTTTCATACATCATGGCTTCAAAAAACAAAACCCCTGCCTGTAGTCACAATGTAGCCCAGCAAAATCAGGCCCCATTCTCAGGACTCCATACTGCAACCCCCAGAAAGAATAATATTGCACCTGGGTCCATAGAGGGCCACCCTCTCACCACCAGGTAGAGGTAACCACAAGGCACCTTCACACCTCAAGCAGGACTTCTAAGGATGCTCAAGCCACAGGGCCTTCTGGAGCCCAAAGAGCAGGCAGCCAGGAGGCTGTTGCAATTCCCCTGCCTGGCCGAACGAGCTGTGTGCCAGCCTAGCCTTGCAACGAGGAGATGTGATCCACTTCAAGCGCCAGGATAGAAGAACGAGGCCTGATTTGAGAGGTGCAGCAAGATTCCTGAACATGCTAGCTGGAGGAGGAAGCGGCTGCTGTGTGGTCTCTGCTTCAGGCTGCAAAGCATCTCAGGCCGGCACTGCAGTCAGGAGGGATCCTTAGCTCAAAGCCTGTGGGGTCCCCCATATGTTGGCCGTGCAACATGAATAATATGGGTGATCTGCGTATTGGCAGTCATGCAAATTTGAACAAACACACACAAATGCACCCCCCCCCGAAACCCATAGGGGTACAGTTCAATGCTCATTTGATGGAATGGAAATCTATCGATATCTGCATCTTTATTCTGTATTTTATATAATGGTTTATCCCACCCTTCTAATGTGTATGTATCCCTTGGTGTGGCCTGGAGCACATTAAAATCACACAGCCATACTATTTCTTACCACAAATCCTGCCATCATGAAATCTCCTATAATGGTGAGGATTTCTTCAACTGTTCTGGAACACCTAAAAAAAAATACAAGCTTGACTTGAACTTAAGCACAGCAGCTGTCCGTGTTGTATTGCTAAGTTATGAGATTTAAGTTCCCAGCAGGGTTTGTGTTGCTATATTTAATTGTATTTCATTTAGGGATATTTAATAAAGCACTGAGCGGGATTGAGAGAGGGGAGGGGTGGAGACAAAACAGATGTTTTGAAGGGAAACCAGCCACCCCAGCTAAAAGAAATACCCACACCTGCAAGAAACCATGTTAGTTTCAGTTGAGTCTAAAAAAATTACAAGACAGTTTTCTGAGAAAATGTCTGAGATTTATTTTTATTTTTCATTAGCCACCTAACAAAACTGCAGAATTTTCTGCAAGTATTCTCCACCAGTTTTTTTTTAGTTTTTTTTAGAGTAGGAAGCAGCATTCCTTCCCCACAATGGCCCAGAACATAGGCTGACCCTATGAAAAGGAGGACAGGGCTCATGTCACTTTAACAGTTGGAGAGAAAAGGGAATTTTAGCTAGTGTCATTTGTATGCAATTAGTTCCTGGTGAAATTCCCTCTTCATCACAACAGTTAAAGGTGCAGGCACTCTACTAGAGTGACCATATACAAAAGAAGGCAGGGCCCCTGCACCTTTAACTGTTATGAGGAAGAGGGAATTCCACCAGGAACTAATTGCATACAAATGACTCTGGCTGAAATTCCTTTTTCTCTACAACTGTTAAAGTGACATGAGCCCTGTCCTCCTTTTCATAGGGTCAGCCTACCAGAACAGTGCTAATGTTTGGAGCATTGTGGAGGATACAAAATGGTGGCCAGCTTGGCTAGTGGGTGCTTTGCTGCTGCTGCCGCCACTTGCAACGGTGGCAGAAAACCATCAACAGAAAACGGTGGCAGAAAACCAACAACAGAAAAACATCTTCAGGGGAGGAAAAAAAAAAAAGAAAGAAAGAAAGAAAGAAGTTTTGCTACTGCCATTGGTAATGGTGAACCACCCCTAAACATCTGTTGGAGAATTTCTCCTCCCACTGAAGAGATTTGGTGAAATGATCCCCCCATTTTTCCTGCCAACAAAAAGGGGTGAAGGGAGAGCATTTGCTCACAGCTTTAATGTGAACCATGTATTATTATTATTATTATAAAAGTTAATAACTTCTTCTTCTTCTTCTTCTTCTTCTTCTTCTTCTTGGGTCTCTCCTAGCCCTACCTGGAAATGCTGGCAATCAAACTTGTGTGTGAATCAAAGGTTCTACCAGTGAGTTACAGCCTCCCCCCACAACCCCTATTCTTCCAAAACACCCTGTTTGAGCTGAAATCCAAGGCGAAGGTCAAGCACTTTTCTTACCCTCTGTGGGAGGTGTGGGGCATTGGTACTGGGCCAACCGGCTCCCCCACCATCACCACCATCACCACCATCACCACCATCACCACCATCACCACCATCACCACCTGCACGTGTCCACTGGAAGGTGGTGGGAGCCAACAAGCACAAGCTGCGCTGCAATGCTGCTCCGTGCCCGGCTGATGGGCGCTCCTTCTATGCACAGTAAACATCTCCGACAAGCTTTGGGTCGTCCTGTTTGTCCTCCATAAATGGATGAACGTTGTTGGCAGGAAAAGTAAAGCTGAAAGGAATTTGTTCTGCCAAATTCTCCTCCAACGTCTCCTCTGTAAATCGGAGGTTTGACTTGAGCGTTTGCCATCGAACAAAGTCTGATGTCAAATACTTCACAGTTGATATTTGGCCGCATTTGACAGTTGACAAACAAAGGCGTTTGCCATACAGTTCTATAATTCGGTATAATATTATTAGCATTTGACTATATTTAAATCATTGGCATGTAATGGCACTTAATATCTGATTCTGTATGGTAACATTTGCCTTTTCAGCAGCCCTAATAACATTTTTATTTCAGTCTGCTTTTAATTCAGATGGTAATTTGCTCTTAGGTTTGTATTTCTGCTTTTTATTTTAGATCTTATAGTAGAATAGCTGGTTGAAATTAAATGATCTGTTTTTATTATTCATTCTTCTCATTATTGTATTATTGTTTATTATTTTAATAATGAGATTGATTAAATAGATGATAGATTGATAGATAGATAGATAGATAGATAGATAGAGATAGATAGATAATTATCTTTGTATGGTGCCTTGAGAAAATGTTGTTTTTTGGAAGGCAGATTATAAATGTATTACATAAATTGGAATAAAATAGCATTTATTGTCAAGCAGTATTTAATCCATCACAAGTATTTGTATTTGCCACCTGCCCAAATTGGAACATTGAGGGAGAAAACCAACCATCTCCAGACTGCTGTGCAAGTGAGCCAGGTGTTACAGTACCAAGATACAAGGCTAGTGCAGATTGGCTCCAAGAAATGCCCTGTCTTTGTTCTGGCTTCTGCTATTGGGCAGTATAGAAATGTGATAAATAAAGATATATTGTGTCAGTGGCCTCAAAAGACCCCTAACACTTCGGGGCATCTCCATGGACACCATCTTCTGGGAATGTCTCCTACACAACCCCCACTGAAATTAGTGCGAGCAGCACATGGCCATGCGTTCTCTCATGGATCCTGTTCATTTCAGTAGGGCCTGTGCAAGAGCTCTTCTCCACGGCCAGAACTCCTCCAGCAACCGTTGATGAGTTTCAAGTACAAGGGGAGGGATGAATGGGAAGCAGAACCTCTTCCTTCATGGCAGTGGAAATTCTATCATGCGAAGCACATTTCCCTGCTTGTGGTCGTACCAGTGACCACTGGTGGATGCAGACTGATGTGGGAAGAGGCCAGAACAGAAGGTTGTTGCCCAAAACACTTTCCCCCCATTTCTTCAGAAAGCTGCCATGCCATTTTTTTCTGCAGAACATTCCCAGCCTCTCCATTAGACCACAGGAGGCAATTTCTGAGAATAAATCCAAGGTTAATAATATTTCCCTGAAGGATGGTGAGCTCCTTGCATCCTCTGTGCTCTTGTTGTGGCCACTCCTGGGCCTTTGTGAACGCAGAACAAGGAATCCAGTCATATTTCTTTCACAAGGTGTGTGTGTGTGTGTGTGTTCTGAAGCCCAAGGAGAAGAAATAAGACCTGATAAGGCCACTGTGACAAGTCCTGAATGGAAAATCCTGGCACGGTCTGTTAGCTGCTTGGTGATGCATTTTGCATTGTTGTTTTAGCTTTCCCAGCTATAAACAGGTGGTGGATGACAGCGGAGCCAAAGAAATCTACTTCCAGGGGAAAGCAAGTTAATTACTTAGCTTGATTCTTTCTTCCTTTTTTTAAAAAACAACAACAACCAATCTTATTTTCTCGAAAGCTCCAAGATTTCAGGCACTAATCTCTCTGTAATCCACCCTAATGCTGTTTGTTGCGCGTCTCGTTTCCAGAGTTAATTGTGTTTCTAGAAGGATGTCCTGACACCTTTTTCAGTCTGCCTCACTTTCAGGGGACCACAACAAGAGCGGGGCTAATCTCTCTATAAGGAGATTTACTCTCCCTTGATGCTGCCGACCCGACGCAAAACAGGCGCTCCCTTTTGTGCACTGAACTTTGGAGCAAAGCGCGTCGTTCTCAGGTACCGGGGAGGGGAGGGGAGGGGGAGGAGAAATCAACTTCTCGAGCTGCAAATTGTCCAGCAGCAAGCGGGTTCTTCTCCTCCCAGATTCATGGTGCTGCTGAACAATTCCAGTTGTACCACCCAGACATGATGCCTGAGCCGGAGGAGAGGCTCAAGGCAGAAACATCTCCAAGATCGGGCCCCACATCGAGCTGCCGATGAAAGAATTCCTAGGAAACCACAAATGTTGGCATTCCCGTCCTTTACCCCACTCTTCCTCCAAGTTGCTCGGGCAATGCGAACGTCCCCCTCTTTATTCTCATGGCAGTCTTATGAGGTAGGCTAGGCTGAGGGAGAACGACTTATCCCAGGCAACCCAGTGGGTTTGGGGCCTGAGCAAGGACTTGAATCCGGTCCTCGGTGAGCATAGATTAACCACTACACCACCCTGGCTCTCTGTAAATAGGGCGTTACACATTTGCAGAGGAGCTCTGCCTTTGACACGTCCTGCGGAGACGGAAGGGATGCGACACGGATGGCGCACGAGGCAAGAGCCATGCTGTGCTTTCATCCACTTGTTGCTCTTAGGGCCCCTTGTCCTGCCTCCTTTCTTTTGTCTTGTGAACTGAAATGGACACAGCGATGAACAGGAAAGCAGGAAAGAAACCAGAAGCCGCAGCAACTGCAGGCCAGCAAGGAGGAGGAGGGGTCTCCAGCACGGAGGAAGCCATTCAT
Source organism: Anniella stebbinsi (assembly GCA_029215795.1). Taxonomy (NCBI): domain Eukaryota; kingdom Metazoa; phylum Chordata; class Lepidosauria; order Squamata; family Anniellidae; genus Anniella; species Anniella stebbinsi. Next base: position 373,252,108 of record JARDYH010000001.1, read on the forward strand.
CTTTCGAGCCTCTGGCTGATCGATAAACCTTTCACGGCGCAAATCTCCAATGCTGCTCCATCCCATCACGTCCTGTAAAGCTTTACATAAGCTTCAATGTTCATAGCATGTTTCACTTGACCAAGCGGGCTGGCTTTCCAAATCTGATTCAAAATGTCACCTCAACTGAAAAAATGTCAGAATGGGGATGGGGGGGGGGCCTTCCCCTACATGCCACCCATGAGAAATTCCTCCAATTGTACAGAAACTCATTTGGCTTTCCTTGCAATTTCATAGCTGTTATGTTTGAGCTAGGAACTAGGGCTGTGCATAGACCACCCGATTCACTTTGGATCCTGATTTGTCACTTCCAAATCAGGCCCGATGTGCTTTGGGTAGATTCGAACCTCCCCCAATTTGCTTCAGATCCGAATCCAAAGCGAGATTCGGACCTCTGAATTGAGATTCGGATAACTCATTTTCCCCATAGACTTGCATTGGGAGAAATAAACGCCTATAACTTTTTCATTTTTAAAGATAGAAACATGAAAGTTGGGGACCTTGCAGATGGCCTGGAGCTACTCATGTGTGACAAATTTCAGAAACATAGATGCAGGCATTTAGCCACAAGGAATTTTTAAAAATGCAATTTTCCAGGCAATCCAGTCCATGCAAAATTTGCATGGACTGGATTGCCTGGAAAATTGCATTTTTAAAAATCCCTTGTGAGTAAACACCTGCACCTCTGTGTCTGAAATTTGTCAGACATGAGTAGCTCCAGGCCATCTACAATATGCCCAAGTTTCGTGTTTCTGTCTTTAAAAATAAAAAAATATATAGGTGTTTCTTTCCCCCAATGCAACCCTATGGGGAAAAACACTTAAAATGGTGATCCGCTTCAGATCTGTTTTAGGGAGGTCCGAATCACCCCGATTCGCTTTAGATTCAGGATTCGAATCCTACTAGAAACCCCAAATTTACCTCAGAATCCTGCACTGATGGCACTTCTGGAGATATGGTAGGAGCTCCCCCACATCTCAGCAAAGACAGTAGTTGCATGTGCCATGGAAGGTTACAGTCTTTAGCATGGGATCATCCAGGTGTGTTTTGCTCTCAGAGCTGTCTGAGCTGCCAGTAGATTTGCATTCCTTTTGCTTCCAGGGCTGTTTGGAGTTCCACTTAGATCAAATACTGTCTGATCACATAGAAGCTTTTGCATCAAGCAAACAAACATCTGTGAGGAACAAGGAGCAACAAATTATTGGCATGTGTTCTGGTCTTCTCAGAGCCCTTTGTCCCAGCAGCTTTTTAGTAGTAACTCCAGTGAATGGGGCCTGGGGGTGGGGAATAAAAGCTACACACACACACACACACACACACACATTAGGTCATGGAAGAAGTCATGCTCATCTACTAGCATGGCCTCACTTGCAACCTGAAGCCCCCTAAGAACTTCCAGTCACTTTGCCTGTCCAACTCCAGGCAAAAGCCAAGTGTCCATGTGGGAGCAAAGGTCTTCAATTAGATGGTCAGGGAAGAGGTGAAAGGAAGGACCTCTACTGGAGACCAGCTGCTGCCACTCAAAGTTGACAATATTGGACTAGATGGAGAAATAATCTGACTCAATATAAAGCAGCTTTGCATGGCACCAAAGGATTGTGAGTAGGGTGACCAGATAAAATCCAGGTCAGGGCTCATGTAACTTTAACAGTTGTAGAGCAAAGGGAATTTCAGCCAGTGTCATTTGTATGCAATTAGTTCCTGGTGAAATTCCCTCTTCATCACAACCGTTAAAGTTGCAGGGCCCCTGCCTTCATTTGTATATGGTCACTCTAGTATAGTGCCTGCACCTTTAATGGTTGTGATGAAGAGGGAATTTCACCAGGAACTAATTGCATACAAATGACACTGGCTGAAATTCCCTTTGCTCTACAACTGTTAAAGTTACATGAGCCCTGACCTGGATTTTATCTGGTCACCCTAATTGTGAGTAATCTCATCAAGCTGGAGGACTCTGCAAAAGTTAAAGGTTTGGGAACATGGTCATGCTTAAGTCCTGTGGAAAGACTGGAACTTAAGGTAGTCTCAGTGGGATCGACACATGCCACAGATATGATTGAAAGGACTGTGCCACTTCAGGTTGAACACTGGGGGTCGTATTATTCCCCTTCATCCAGGAACACATTTTTGTAAACCGCCCAGAGAGCTTTGGCGATTGGGCGGTATAGAAATGCAGTAAATAAATAAACAAACAAACACAACTCAGTGAGTAGAAAACTAGCCCAGTAGGAAGGGGGTTGGCGTAGAGATGTCTCCTTGATGGGGTTGTTGCTGTTGTTTATTGGCGGAAAGTCTTTAAAGCGGAGTTATCATTAAAGCAAAATGGATGCCAGACCTCTGGATTCTGAACTGGGGCTGCCATTTCTACCATCTCTGGACTTTACGATCTCATTCTTTTGACTGCAGACAGAAAGCCTACCTTGTGCCGTTATTTTCCATGGGACTTCAGCGTAACTATTTTTCTCCTTATTTGAGCCTTTAAAGCATTACAGCTTAAACCAAAGACATAGATAGATATATGATTTTGTGTGTCTGGTGGTGGCGGCGGCGGCAACTGGCTAAGGCAGCTGAAGTTGTCGAAGAGGTTTCGGGGCAACAAGGCACAGTTCACCAGGACATTCTTCTCAGCTGCCTACGGGCTTGAGGAGAGGCGAGTGAGAGAAAGGCCTCCTCCCTGAGGGCATCCCTGGATCAAGACCCTCAGGAAAAGATCTCTCCGATTCACTTTCTCCCACAGTCAACTCTTTAAAAAATCTCAAATTCTTTCCATCCTGAATATGAAGGGCATTGCAAAATTTGGTAAACTCTTATGAGAACTAATCTGAGATGAGAATCTTCTTACCCATCCCTAGAGAAGACTCAAAGGGCCTGCAGCTGAAGACAGCCGGTGACGTAAAGCCCTTCCTCCCAGGTACTGGCAGCAGCAGCAGTGTGGGCAGGAGACAGTCTGTGGTCCGCTGCAGGCTCCAGGTCGTGGGCGACACAAGACGAGGCCACAGAAATGGCACAATCTGATGGCTGATGGGCCTCGGTCATTCAATAGCAGCAGCCACAGCAACGTCGAGTGCCTTTCACCCTGCCCCCAAATTATTGTCGATCAGATCCAAAGGACCCTTGCTTGTGGGCCGGTGGTGGTGGTGGTGGTGGTGGTGGTGGTTATTATTATTATTATTATTATTTATTGCACGTATCATTTGCCGCCCCAAAGGGTTACCTTGACAGCAAGGTGAGAGTGCTTCTCTGCTTTGAATGTGGGAGCCAGTTTTTTGTGCCTCAGATGGACAGGCTCTCTCTGCCTGCCCCCCCCCCCCAGCCATCACTGCATCCGTTTGCCCTTTATTGCACCGTGACCTGCTGCCCGAGACAAAGGGAGGGCTCTGCCCCCCACCGGCTCCCTGGCAATCCATTAACATTCGCAACAGCGTCAGCTCTTCCTGGAGACTGCTGAGTCTGCGTTCATCCGTTTGCCTTCATGAATTTCCAGCACATGTGCCTTGGCCACAACGGGCCCCCAAGGAGCAGTGGCCTTTCCCGTTTCCCATTTGGAGGCCTCCTGCCCCACTCGTCGTCTTCATTAACTGCAGCAGGATATTATTCTCCACCCCCCCCCCAAAAAACACTCACGCACACACACGTCCTGACAGGCCATGCTTATTATGATGCCAGGCAACACCTGGCCACAGCAGCTGTCTGTGATGTCTTTCTAAATATATTTGTACCGTTCTGTCCTTTCCACAGCCAGATGCCTAGAAGTCTCTGAAGAATGGTGTGTGTGTGTGTAGATATCAGAAGGGCAAACACTGGCCGTGCCCTCTTTACCAGATAAGATGTTGAAAGGTGACCTCTTCTGTGGGGTTGACCCACGTGGAAGTTGATTGTGGAGGTGCCATAGGGGAGCTCCCAGAGACCGCTGCCTGAATTCCACGTGTGAATTCTGCTCAGAGCTCCAACAGGCGGCTGGAGCAGCCTCTCCGAAGTATAAGCCTTCGGCACGGCTGGAGGCCTCGCTGGATGTAGGTAGATTTAGACCTAGTCTGGGGTGTCTGTGCCAGCACGCCTCTAGAGCTCTCACAGGAGTAGCGCTCACTCCCTGTCTTGGCCTCAAAGCTGCAAGACCTCTGTGGGAAACAGATAGTGTGTGTTTTTGGAACGGTGGGGAGGTCCTCTTTGTGAGGGAGTCACTCAGATTGTGGCGTCATCTTGGTGGGCTGAGCAGAGCTGCCCTGTTTGAACACAGGCATGATTTGCGGGCCAGAGCCCCTGTCTGCCAAGTGGCTTTGAACAGGCTTTTATAAGCAGGAGCAACGGCCAGAAGAACCTTTGCTAGGAACATCTTTCGACTTGTGGCCCGGAATCCCTCCCTGTTTGGATCCATCGCCGTTTGGCACTTTGAAAGCACTCTGCACATGGACTCTCTTCTATTTGGTCTTTGGATTTCTAAGGACTGTACCATGAAAAGTGCTGTGAAGCTTTTCATAGGCTTGAGCAATCTCAGGGTTCGGCAGGCTGGGTTTGACAGTTGGACTTCTCTCTGCCAAGCTCAGGTGGTGAGGAGTTCCTGGGCTGAAGTACAAGCACAGGATTCCTTGTGCCTGAGATTTTCCCTTCCCTGGATTATGTGTTTGTGGTCAGCTCAGCATTTGGCAGGTTGAGATTGGACTGATGGACTTTTCCTCTGCTAGGCTCAGGTGGCAGGGAGTTCCCCCGGGGCTAAAGTTCATGCCTGAGAGTTCTTGTGTCTGAGGGTTTTACCCACCCTGTGATCTTGTTTAGGCTTTGGCCAGGTTCCCCGAGTTTACCAACGTGTGGCCGCATTTAGTCCAGCTCCCTTGGGATGGTTTGTTAAGCCTTTCAAGAATTCCCCTTTGGGTTTCCCTGAAGGATCGAGCTCAGGAATCTTCTCCCTCCCTTAGTTGGCTTTGATAGCATTTTGACTGTACTTTATTTTGGAGCCTAAAACCTTCTGACTACCAATGAGCTTTAAGTATTTCTGAAGTGTGTAACCATTAAGCTTTTCACCATGAGATTTTCCTGAATAAAAGAAGTCTCACTGATGTAAGTGTCCCATGTCAGTTTGCCAGCATGTGTGAATGCCAGAGGGAAACTGGGGAACCATGACACCAAGTGACTTTTTCTGGACTGCACCACTTTTGAGAGCAGTGGGAAGAATTGAGACTGCCCCAAAGCCTTTGTTTCAATTGTATTAAAAACCCAGAGTATTCTGCTGTTAGAGATCCATTTTTTTAGACTGGTTCCAACTGTGGCTGATGGAGTTGTAAGTCCTCGCCACCTCTGTGCCTTGGTGGTTCAACCCAGTGTGTGGCTGCGGTGAAAAAAGCAAACTCCATGTTAGGCATAATTAGGAAAGGAATTGAAAATAAAATGGTTAAAATCACACTCCCATTATACAAATCTATGGTACAACCAGACTTAGAATACTGTGTATGTTTTTCAAAGAAGAGTAAAGTTGGAAGGGGCCTATAAGGCCATCAAGTCCAACCCCCTGCTCAATGCAGGAATCTACCTTAAAACATGCCTGACAGATGGCTGTCCAGCTGCCTCTTGAAGGCTTCCAATGTGGGAGAGCCCACCACCTCCCCAGGTAATTGGTTCCATTGTCATACTTCTCTAACAGTCAGGCGGTTTTTCCTGCTGTCCAGCCAGAATCTGGCTTCCTGTCACTGGAGCCCATTATTCCGTGTCCTGCATTATGGGTTGATAGAGAAGAGATCCTGGCCCTCCTCTGTGTGACAACCTTTCAAGTATTTGAAGAGTGCTATCAGGTCTCCCCTCAATCTTCTCTTATCCAGGCTAAACATGCCCAGTTATTTCAATCTAGTCCCCAAAAGTTAAAAAAGGACATTGTAGAGTTGGAAAAGGTCCAGAAAAAGGCAACTAAATTAATCAAGGGAAGGTTACAATAACTAGGATTGTTTACCTTAGGAAAAAAAGATGAATAAGGGGGGACATGATAGAGGTGAACAAAATTATGCATGGTGTGGATAGGGAGACCTCTCTCTCTCTCTCTCTCTCTCTCTCTCTCTCTCTCATAATACAAGCACCCAAAGTACAGCCTATCTACACTAACACTACTGCTTTAAAACGGTTTATAACAGTTTTAAACTGGTTAACCGGTTTAAAACTGTTATAAACCGTTTTAAAGCAGTAATGTAGATAGGCTCATAGCCATCCAATGAAGCTGATTATTGGGAGATTCATTCAGGACAGATAAAAGGAAGGTTTTCTTCACACAGAACCATAGTTAGGGAATTCACTTCCATGAGATTTAGTGATGGCCACCACTTTGGATGTTTTAAAGGGGGACTGGATAAATTAATGATGATAATAATAATAATAATAATAATAATAATAATAATTTATAACCCGCCTCTCCCTTCGGATCAAGGCGGGGAACACAAAGTAAAATACAAGAATCACAAACAGTTAAAAAATTTAAAAACAAGAGAAAATGCATCATTAAAACATCTTAAAATTCATCCGGATAGGCCTGCCGGAAGAGAGAGAGAGAGAGAGGCCTGCCAGAATTTAAGAGAGTCTTCATGACTCTCTTAAATTCATGAAGACTGCTAATTTGTCTAACCTCCTCCGGCAGACCATTCCATAGTCTGGGAGCGATGGAAGAGAAGGTCCTCTGGGTAACACTCGCCAGCCTAGTTCTGGCTGGCTTGAGTAAGTTCTTCCCAGAGGACCTAAGTGTGCGGGGCGGATTGTACGGGAGAAGGCAATCCCGCAGGTAGCCTGGGCTTTAAAGGTAATAACCAACACTTTATATTCTTGGAGGAGAAGAAGGCTATCCATGGCTACTAGTCCTGATGGCTCTGTGCCACCTCCAGTATCAGAGGAAGTAAGTCTATAAACATCAGTTGCTGGGGAACATGGGTGGGAGGTGCTGTTACACTCATGTTCTACTTGTGGGTCCCTGGTCGACAGCTGGTTGGCCACTGAGTAAATAGAATGCTGGACTAGGTGGGCCATTGGTCTGATCCTGAATGGCTCTTCTTCTGTTCTAATGTCCAATGTCAAGATCATGTCTAAAGATTCCTATACCGTTTGCATCCCAGATCACTGGGGGGGAGGGGCTTTCCTGGAAGCCCCCAATTGACACCAAGTGGTGGATATGTGCTTGGTACATGCAAGTAGGAAGGCAACACTGAATGCATTGTGCCTTCTCGACTGACCCATCTCCCCTCTCTTCCTATTCCTGGGACTGTGGCCCTTTCTACACCATAGGAGTGAGGGAGGGAGGGAGGGAGGGAGGGAGGGAGGGAGGGAGGGAGGATGATCCTGGAAGTGCCTAATACACACCATCGACGCACAGGGACCAGCCTGGTGTAGAATCGGCCTGTGTCTCAGGAGGACTAGACTCAATGCAGCCTCTCTTCTTAGGACTAACTTCCCTCAACCCCCTTGGTTCCTCCCCACTCTCCAAGGCTCACCCCAATAACTCATTTTCCTTTCCCAAGAGTGTTAGGGTCCCCAATTCCACTAATCCCCCCTCTTTAACCTCTCACCTTGGCCAGCCCTTCCTGCAGTAGACTGAGCAGTGAACCCATGTCTGAGGTGGAGCCGGCCTCGGACAGAACAGCATGGATTTCCCCACAATACACTTCTCTGAAAAGGCTTTGGAAGGCGTAATTGCTTGGCATGCTGGCGTTTGAATTACAATTGCTCTTTACTTCCACAAAGTAAAGCATGGGCAGTTTAATTTTGTGCTTGTGTTTAAATATGTCCCCCATGGTTGAAGGGGCTTGTGTGAGCCTGGGGTACTACTTGCCCCTCCCCCCCTTTGCTGTAGATGCGTGGCAATGTGAAAGCCAGCCTCTGAATGGACGGGCATCTTTAGGACATCCACACGTTTGTACACATACCTAAAAGAAACACGTTTCGGCTTCCTTCACAGTTCTACCACGTATTGCCTGAGGAGGAACCCCTCAAATGTGCTTGTGAGTTTGCTGCTTCAGGCAAGACTGGATGTCAGCCTGCAGGTTTACACAAAGTCAAAGGAGACATCGCAGCTCTGGGTGGAAAGTCGTTTGGCTTCCCTCAAAATTCTTCAAATGTTCAGCACATTGTTTAGTTCAGGTTTCCCGGCACATCCACAAAGCCTTCTGTCCACCAGCCCTCTTTTCCCCAACCATTTCCTGGGCCACAAGCATCCCGTCTAGCTGGGAAGACCTAGAAGATGACAGGCCAGTAGCTTCATCTTGCCGCAGAGAGCTCAAAGGTCTCCCAGCTCTGCCTGTGTGCCTGAGAAGCAAGAGACTGCTTTGTCTGCCTAGTTGTGCTGGGACAATTGAGCTTGGAGAGGGATGTGCTAATTAGTTTTATTGAATGCACCAAAAAAAATCTTTTTGTGGTTCAAGGGGCCGCCTCTGCTGCTGCTGCTGCTATGCAATGGCTCCAATGGATGTGCCATCCTGTGGCTCCTCATGACCAGCCTGCCTCCGCCAACTGTGCCAGGGTGGCTCACTGGTTTGCAGAATCTCCATTGTCCCATGGCAGAGTTGGCTTCCAGCTCTCGTATGGCCAAGAGCAGGCCTGGTAGCTGCCATCCGCCATGGTGGGTGGCTGGATGGATGCCAAGACTGGGGCTTGCGGAATTGCCTGCTCCTTCCCGGCACAGTGGGAGATGCTCCTTCACAAGCCACTGTGACCCACACCTTCTTCTGAGGGGGGGAGCGGCTTTGGACCCAGAGGGCACCACGGGCAGAGACAAACAAGTCGAGAGAAGGAACGCGTTGAGTCCAGGAGCACATGGAAAGGAGACGGAGCCCGTCTTGGCTTCACACACAAGAGGAGAAGTGCCAGGCCGTGCTGGGACTGGGGGGAGGGGCGTTCCATTTCCCAATCCAGGCCCGGTTCTATTCTCCGAGTCTGGGCCCCTGGAGCAAGGGTGTGGGGGGGGGGAGCAGGGTCCGGAGTGAGGAAGGCCTTTCACCCTTGCGGCCACTTTCAAATCCAGTTCAGCTCTTACATTTTATTCTCTGCTAAGTTTCTGAATCTGGCTATTCGAACCAGATCATTAGTGGACGATTAATATTAACATTCACTATTTATAGTATTTATTTGTAGATTTATAGTCCCTTTTTATATCAGCTAAGTTGCAAGCATCATGACTGTATCTTATATTTGTTTTGCCTTTGGTCTATTGACTGTAAATAAAGGTTGATTGATTGATTGATTGATTGATTCTCTGCTCTGTTTGTTTTTTAATTAATTTGTTCGTTGTAATGTTGCATCACATTTTCGCATATTCCTTTTGATTGTTGCTGTTTTAACTTGCTTTCTTTTGTTCTTTAAGCCAGCTGAAAACATCTTGTTATCAACAATAAAATACAGAAATATACGAACTGTCCACAGTAAGAAACAAATCAAAATGAGTAAACTTTCAAAACCTGTCACAATAGGATCATTTTCGACGTTTGATGGCAAGGGAGGAGGGGGCTTGGGGAGAAAGCTGAGGAGGCCCGTTGTCTCAGCACTGAGAAGGCCCATCTTCGCCCACCAGGGGGACTCTGCAAACGAGGCTTCTGAAGCAGCAGCAGCTCTGACTGCCCAATATGGCAGAGGGGGTTCATTCGTGCCCCCTCAAGCCCAGAAACAAAGAGCCCCTCAATTCATATGTCTTCAGTCTGGAGTTCTTTGACCCAATGGACCCCAGGGTGCAACATCTTGCCACCACATCTCGGCCACAGATTCTGTTGTTCCAAGACATCCCTTGTGAGCTGTAACATATGCAGAGCCACGTAAATGTTTGTGTTTGAGTTGTAAGATTTTATCCAGGTGAGTCGGAGCTGGTGGGATACTGGTGGGGTGAGTGACGGCTGAGAGGGGCGTGGGAGTGAGGCAAATTCCCAAGGGGTTCAAAACGAGAACGCCGAACCATTTTGTATAAAATAATCATTTAAAAAGGTTGTATTATTTATATAATTCCACCTGTCAGCTTGACCTGTTAACACTACCAAAAGGAGGAAAAAAAACTATATGCCTACATAAGTTGAAGGACATCAGCTAAAGCGTTGATAGAAGGCAAAGGACTGAAGCTTTGGGGTTCAGTGTGAACAACTGGCCAAAGCGGAGGCAGGAGTCCTGGTTCAGTTTCAGCTTCCAGCAGGTGCAAACTAGAGGGGGAATAACCCAGAGGCAGGAACATCACATGCACATTCATTCACACAGGTCTTTGTTATACCACCACACCAATACAACCATGGCTGGAAGGTTAAGATGGACCTATCCACAGAAATCCAGGAGTGAGGTAAGGCCTGCAGTGCACCTTTCCAAAACAGTGTGGGTATTTTAATTGGGTCACATCAGAAGAATGCTTTCTTTTGCCAACTTCTGATGGCCAAACCAGCAGGCAGGACAGGGATGTTGGTCCCAGCAGGCCGTCTGTGCTGCCAAATGGAAACCATGCTAGTTCCTGCCTGAAGGACTGTCCGCCGACAGAGTCCCTTTTCATCATAAACTATCAGCGGGGACCTAGGGGTGAAGCATAAGCTCCAATCCTCAAGCAAGACTCAAGTGCGGATCTCTAGGTTTTATATCCTGCAGCAGATGCTGTGGGACAACTGGTTTTCCTCCAGAGTAGAATTGAAAGAACTTTACCAGCATCGCCTTACCTGCAGCAGACAAGTAGCTCCCTGGAGACCTCCTTGTCAACAGGGGAGCCCTCAGCCACATCACTCATGATCAGCAACAACTTCTCTTTCCGCCATAGCAGCATGGAGGCACCTGGGCATTTCCAAGATTGTGCTCAGCAATACACATTTTCTCAGTATGATTACAAAGAGACCCCGCCTTGAGGTTCATCTGAAGGCACGTGGGGAGTGGCTCCTCCAAGGAGTTGGGTCCCTGGTGAATGCTCTGGAGATGGTCTCCCTCCCCTTCTCTGGAGGCTGATTCGGTGTCTCCTGAAATCCGGAACAGTATTCACCTCCTGATATTTAAGCAAACGGAGGGCTCCTTTTCAGAGTGTGCCCTGTTCCGAGCGGGAAACGGCCCTTTGGGTTGGAAACAGGGCTTTAATTTCATACATCATTTGGAACACGCTGAAAGCAGCAGGGCGGGCAAAGTTAATGGGACAGAAAAGCATTTGAAGGCAAACTTTAAATGAGGTGCAGAGGGAGCGTGATGGATATGAGACATTTTGGGCAATGAATGAAATGCCACCGGTTTCTTCATATCCCCCCTATCCCACCACCCTGCCCCTGAATCCACCCAACAGACAAGCTCTGAGTTTACAAGAAGGGGATACAGCGATGAGTGGGAGGTCTCTTTAGACCCTTATGGTTTTTGTGGGAGGGAACACGTGGATCAGAACGCACACGGGTCAGGCAAAGAAATCCATACTTTTATGAAGTTTGCAGCAGTTTTTTTAAAAAATGAGTGTGTACACACAAAATATGTATATTTGGAAAAATGCATACACAATCAGTTTATTCAATGGAGAAATAACTTCCAAGATATGTGTACATTTTTAAAAAATTAACACAGAAATGTGTACATTTGAAAAGAAATGTGTTCAACATCCAAGGTCCTCCTCCAGGTGCCTACTCCAAAGGAAACTTGGAGGAGGGCAACAAGGGAGAAGGCCTTCTCTGTGGTGGCCCCCAATTATGGAACGATCTCCCCGATGAGGCCTGCCTGGTGCCAACACTGTTATCTTTTCCGCACCAGGTCAAAACCTTTCTTTTCTCCCGAGCATTTAACAGCTTAAGTTGAGGTTTTTGACTGAATTTGTGGCCAGGCTTAAAGTTTAAAATGTTTTTAATCTTAGTTGTTTTCATGTTTTATGATTTAAAATTTTGTATATTGAGTTTTGAATGTTCAACCTTTTAAAATTTTGTAAACCGCCCAGAGAGCTTCAGCTATGGGGCAGTTTATAACTGTAAATAATGATGATAATAATAATAATAATAATAATAATAATAATACAAAAAAGCATCTGGCAGTTTGCTACTTCGTGGGCACTTTCAAGAGCAGCAGCAGCGGCAGCAGCGGCAGCCGTGCCGTCGTCTCCTCTCCTCCTCCTTCCTCGGTTTGCAGCAGCTGGGCTCGCGTCAAAGGTCTGCCCGTGTTTTTCTGCTGCCTCAGGATCTGAGCCCCTGAGAGCGCCCTCCTCCTCCTCACCTAGGTCTGTGGGTCTTCTTTGTGCAGACTTTTCCGCGCTCCTCCTGCCTCTTTCTTCTTCAGATGACCATCTGGCGCATGGATGTCTCTCTCCTGGGCTGCTCTGGGAAGAAAGGTGCGCAAGTTGCGCCTGATCAAGACCCTTGTCAGCGGCGCTCGTGACTCGCCCTCTGCGGAGCGGAGCTCCTTTGCCAGCCAAGCCAGCCTGCTGCGTTGTCTTTTATGCGGCTCTGCCGCCTCCCCTGCTTTCCCTTGCAGGGAAGCAGCCTTTATCAAGGTGTTCCAGATCTCCACAAAATGCCGACAGACCCTATAAGGGGGCCATTTGTTTTCTCCCCAGCCTGAGGAGTGTCGTACAAGGGGGTTTAGTGTTCTCATTAAGCAGTGCCCACATCTTAGCCGGGTTTAAAACAAGGACGTGAGAAGAGGCATTTGACACATTTAGGGTAATGTGCGGTGTGGAGAGAGGGGAGGGGAGGGGAGGGAGCCACATGAATAATAGCGCTGCACTGAAGCAAAGCTCAGGCACGGAAAGCTCTGCTCTGTTCAGTGCAGCTTGTTCACTTTCTGGGCCTTTTGTATTTCCCCTCCTCTGTGGCCAGAACATAGGCGCAGCCCTCTCCAGCTCAGAGGATCGGGTAGCAGCCAGGGATGGCAAGGCCCCCCTCCCCCACCCAGGCCCACTGAGACGTTGGGGCTATTTCCATGCCTAAAAGTGAGCCTGGGAGAGTCAGCATTTTCCTTCCTTATAGCCATCCATTTCAGACAGTCACCGGGTCTTCCAAAGCCAGAGGGATGATGGGAGTGGGGCCTCCGCTGAGGCCTGAGTGGCTATCTGGGGAGCCACCTTTGCTGTCCTGAGTGTGGTGGAACTGGGACTTCATGGTGCTTCTGGACTGTTGCTGTTGCATTTATATCCCATTTTCTTCTGGAATCATAGAATCGTAGAATCATAGGATCATAGAATCATAGGATTGTAGAGTTGGAAGGGACCCATAAGGCCATCAAGTCCAACGCCCTGCTCCATGCAGGAATCCCCCTTAGAGCACACCTGACAGATGGCTGTCCAGATGCCTCTGGAAGGCCTGTAGTTGCAGTACCGCCAGGGCTCACAGGTCGAAGCCCCAGGATTTCTGATTAGCAGGGATGGTGCCGCCATCTGCGACCCCTCTCTGACTTTTCCTGTTCCCTCTGAGCTTAGCTGCAACCCTCACCATAGAGGGGGGATTTTCCCAGTAATGATGCATTATTGTGAGCTATCCCTGTGGTACTGCGAAGCATTTGCGGGTGGCTGGACCTTGCCTGGGCCATTAAGACCCATGTGCTTTGCAGAAGACCTGCTCGTAGAGGAGAGGAAAATGGCTAGAAGTGGTTGTTGACAGGGATTCACAGAGCTGCCTGTACCCCTTGAGTCTCCTTGGGGTGCGGCTTTGGGGAACATTCTTGCTGAGCCCTTTGAAGCTTACCACTACACCACAGCATGGAACTCAAAGGCAGAACACCTCTGGAGTCCCTGACAATTCTCAATCCTCCGGACATGCTGCAGGCAGAGAGCACACGGCTTGCAGCATCAAAGAACAACCACCGCCATGGCCTCCACCATCACCACAGAGCAGCAATCCTCTTGCACCACACAAGAGCCACTGGGGGCCAGGAGGGCAGGGAGGAAATACGGATGGCCTCAGGCCTTCCGAGATAATACAGAGCCAGATGTCTCAATGGATGGGAGCAGTAAGACCTCCACCCCAATGGCAGCCCAGGGCTTCGCACCGAGGAGACATTCTGTCCATGGGCTTCCCTTTCACAGTGGGAGGCAAGACCCCCACTGCCATCCAGATATTCTGGCTGTCCAAGCCTCAGGTGGAGCCATTGGCAGGGGTGCCTCAATGGGTTGTTGATCTTGTTGCTGCAACAGGCCCCTCTGGAGCCGGGCATGGTTATGACTTCTTTCTCCAGGAGAATACAGTTAGTTAGTTAGTTAGTTCACTTCTATACCGCCCATTAGCCAATGCTATTTTGGAAATGATGTTTTTCAGATTCATAGCTTTGATAATTTTGAAGCCTATGTATACAAAACACGGATTGATCTAAAACAGACAAGGAGACAGCAAAGACTTTCCAGATGTAACATTAATAGTCGAGCTTACTCCCACTTACTTCGGAGTAAGCTCCATTGAAATAAATGGACTGTGTTGTAAAAGCCCATCTAAAGTTTCTTGAAAATGCTGCACCTCAACCTTCAGCAGCTCAAGACAGCTGACTTACAGATTCAGTCCCTGTTAGTGATGGTGTCACAGCACTACTTTTGATAGGATGGTGTTACGGATACTATAAACAAGATCACATGGATCACTGTGGCCAATCAGGCTACACCCCAGTGAGGGCAGATGAGACCAAGGGCAGTGAGGGCAAGGAAGGCTGAGGGAGAGAGAATGGAGAAGCTGCAATAGGCAGAGGATGTGAAAGAGGGCACTGAAAGGACTTGAGGGTCTCTAGCCTCCCTCCCCATATTTAATTAGCTACATGGATCCTAACTTGGAAGTAGCGGTGAAAATTAAGGAATATTCTGCACTGGCCTAATCAGAAAACTGCGAAGTATCTCTGTGCTTGAATCTCTGTGCTGTGACCCTTCCAGGGGCTTCTGCAGAACCACGGTTGGAATGCGGAGGTGGCCGATGCGTTCAACTAACATGGCAGTCTGTGTGTGTGTGTGTGTGTGTGAGAGAGAGAGAGAGAGAGAGAGGGAGGGAGGGAGGGCTGATTTTGCTATCATTTGACAGCAGCTGCGAAAGCTGCAACCCCACCCCCACCCCCAGTGCTTCTGGGCAAACCAAGCACCTGCCATGCCACCTTCCTCCTCTGGTCTGTCAGAATCCTGCCTCCTGCCATACCAGCATCCCTTCTACAGGCATCGCCTCCAGTCAGCGCTTTCTCCACCAAACAGGCCAAGAATTTGCTTGATCCTGACTCAGGTCCTTATCACACGGGCGGTTTTAAGTAGGGATGTGTATCGTATCGTTAAAATGTACGATAACGATATGATATGCTCTTTATCTTGCATGCGTTTAATGATAATGATATGGTAGAAAAACCTCCGATAAATATCCGATCTAATTTTTAGCCCGATTATATCGGATTATCTGACTGCCATATGAATAAACCTATAACTTCTGTATTTTAAAAGGTAGAGGCTTGAAACATGGTCACAGTGCTTATGGGGTATGCCTAAGTATGTGTATGAAATTTGAGATCGATCCCTCCAACCCTCAATTTTATATGAATTTATTAAAGAACTTTTAAGTTCTGACAGGTCAAAAAGTTGCAGGATCTTTTTAAAAAATCATATAAAATCGAGGGTTGGAGGGATTGATCTAGCACATGTCTAGCACATGTTGCTACACATATGTGCCAAATTTCAGATCAATCCCTCCACCCCTGTATTTTATATGAATTTTTAAAAGATCGTGCAACTTTTGACCTGTCAGAACTTAAATGTTCTTTAATAAATTCATATAAAATCGAGGGTTGGAGGGATCGATCTCAAATTTCATACACATACTTAGGCATACCCTATAAGCATGGTGACCAAGTTTCAAGCCTGTAACACTGAAAATACAGAAGTTACAGGCATTTTTCTTTTAAAAAAATCAGCTCTATAGTGCACATTGGGGCTGCAAATTAAATCTCGGATTTCCGATAATTATCGTAAAGATGATACGATTAACCTACAATATTATCAGAGACGATAATTTTTTTGATCCAAAATTCTGATAATGATAAAATATGATGTTTCCGGGCGTGGACATCCCTAGTTTAAGCATACCCGCTGCGACTTTGATCCAGCTCTTCAGCGCAGGACTTGCAAGATGCCGTCCCCCTCGCACTGCTCTTGCACCCCGAGTGCTCCGTTTTTCGTTCCTCTTTCAAACTATCTCTGAACGGGCAATGTCTGAAAGGCACAGGCAGGTATCGCAGGTACCGCACCAATACTGAACCCGAGTAAATCAAAACACGAGACTCTCGCCTAGGAAACGGAGGGGGAACCGCAGAAGCAAACTGGGGGTGGGGGGGGGGAGAATGTAGGTGTGACGAAGCCCTCGGTTTCAGTCTCCCCTCAGAGTGGCGAATGGGTCCGTGAGCCCCTCCATCCCCCGGCGAGACCAGCTGTGTTTGGCTTGGAGCGAAAGCAGTGGAGACAGCGCTGCCCACCGCCAGCCCCAGATTCCCCCTTTCACATCCTCTCAGCAGTCGCTTAACAGAAAGGAGAAGTGGCTGCACAGAGCAAAAGATGCTCCAGCTTGAGAGTGATATAACACAAAGCCCCAAACCCCACGGCGGATTGTATCGCACCACCATTTCCTCAGACGATTCAGAGTGGTGGTGGTGGTGGTGGGGAATCATTAGGATGTGGTGGTGGGGAAATGCATCTTGTAGATCCTGAGAGGAACAGATTTCGAGGTTGGAAGGTGGCGAGTGCCAGTCACTGCTCTCCTCCACCTCCGGCCTCATCTCCGTTTCCACCTCTGGCTGCCTTCTCCTGTTCTTTTCGGGAGTTTGGGGTTTGAGACGGCTCTACAGTTCCTGGGTCCCACAGAGCTACCGTCAGGACACCAGCTGCGGAGTGGGCTATGAAATGCATCTCTACCGCTAGAGCAGCCATGCTTAAGGCTCTGCTGCTACTACAAAAGCCAAGAGCAGAGAGGACCAGGGCAATGCGACCAGCTCGCCAGGTCATTCCTTGGACTACAACGTTTACAATCTGGGGATCGTTTCCAGCAGTATTATTATTATTACAGATCAGGACATGCAGCCGGGCTGGGAGGCTTCTGAGAGCTACCATGGCTGCAACAGGCAACACGAGGCCTTGGGATGAAAGTGCAGGAGGGGGTGGATGTCAGGGTGGAGGGGGTGGAGGCTGCAGCCACCTTGGAGTGGGAATGAAAGTAACCCCCCCATCACCCCCGGATTTGGGGAGAGGGATTTGACCCCTCCCCTAGTGGCTAAAGATCATAAACATTCTCTTGCAGGAGACAGGTGTTCCCATGAAAGGGGGGGATTTCCACCCCACCTTCAGTGTGTTATGAAACCTGGTTCTGAAATGTGGGGCTTGGAATTGTTAGGCGGAAGGCGGAAGGCTTGCAAGGGGGGCTTCATCTCTGTGGGAACATTGGAGACTGGGTTTCAGAGAAGGAGAAGGACCCCCACATCTGGAATGGGCTCATTAGCTTGCTAACTCCAAATGGAGAGAGGTCAGGCTGAATTGGTTTTTTTCTGAGGGGGAGGGGGCAGGGGGGCTGTTCTTGCTTCCTGAACTCTTCCTCCTCTTCCAGTAGATGTTCCCCTGCTCCCCCTTCTGGCAGACCTCAGGCAATTCAGATTTGCCCTTTGCTCTCCACACCGCCATGTGCTGGAGGTCTTATTTATTTATTTATTTATTGCAAATTCTGGTACAAACTAACCTTATCTGCCCCTCCCTGAGCAACATAGAGAATGGGAACATACTCCTCCACCCACTTTCGCACTTCCCACATGCTCCAGCACAGTTGTCAGCTCTACAAAGCATCAGCATGCATATAAAAATGCAGCCTTGGAGGGGAAATATGTTTAGAAATGCATATTTGGAGAGGAAAGAAGTTTAAAAATAAGTATTTAGCATACAAAGCTAGTGTGGAGGGTGAGGCTGTCAACGGTGGCTCCTACCCATGGTGGCAATGCCAGTCGCGGGGGGAGCAGAGGCGGGGGGGTGCCGGCGCACTCCACGCCCCACTTGAGGGTTTGCTGCCAGCAGCTGAACAGGATGAAGGACGTGTTCTTACTCAGCGTGGCTCTTCTTACGCTCTTCTCTGTGCCCATGTTCATGCCGATGTTTTTAAAAGGAGGATTAGTGTGGAAGTGGGAGAGAAGAACTCCCATGAGGACTGGCACATTGAAAGCGACCCCAAAGACTGACCCCTCCCCCTTCCCAGGGAGCCTCCCAGCAAGACAAGGCCGCCAAGCTCCTGCGCTCTCCATGAGCCTCTTCGGCAGCTGGGCATCTTCTAGGAAACCTCTTCACATGTTTGGCACAATTGAACAGGGCTATTGTGGGAGGGGTCAGTCTTTGGGGTCGCTTTCAATGGGCCATGGAAGCTGAGAACTTTAAAAGACAAAGCGGGGTGGGGGGACCTAAGCAGCCAGTAGATTGGCTTTGTTTCTGCAGCAAAGCTCTCTGGACTGATTAAAGGCAACGAGTTGAGGGTCCAGGAGAAGCCAGCTCTGATCAAATTGGCTGCATCCAGCTGGTCAGAAAATGCAAGCCCAGCATCTCCACAGTTGAAAATTAATACAGACTTGAAATGCGGCCCAATATCCTGCTGACGGGTCATGACCGGCTGAACTCCTGACATTTGTATTTCTAGTAATGCAGAAAGAGGAAGAGGTGCCAGCCGAGTGGGGGGCCAATTGGGGGGGGGCGAGGGCAGAGTGACACATCTCTATTGTGCTGCCTCTGGGTTTATGGGAGAACTGGGACGGCTCCAGTGGAAATCCGGCAGCTGAAAGGAGGGCGTCAGCTGCACAGAGCAGGATGAAGCCATCGGGCGGGAGTGCCATGAGGCAGGGCGCATCTCAAGCTAAGCACGAAAGGCAGGATGCAAACATGATGCCATTGGTCAGGGTGGCTTCATGGTGTAGCGGTGGCGAGGCTGGAATGCCTCCCAATGCTAATATTAACTGCTTCCTGCCCTGGTAGTGGATGGGGGTCTGGTGTGTTGCAGAATAACATCGGCAAGAGAGACAAAGGGCCAGCCCGTTCCCCTCAGAAAGGCACAACCTCAATTCCAGCTGTGGAAGAAACGACAGAGAGAAGAGAAGGACGAGCGTGACCCACTTTGCAAACAGGGAGCAGTTTCACTCTTCGGCCCCATTGAAATGGGCCAATGTAGTTGTTGGTTTCCTTTCCTGACCCAGCATTCCCTGCAGCAGAAGGGTCAGTCCAAAGCTGGCAGTCGGGCTGGCAGAAAACAAGACCAACAGATGCGGATTCTGGGCCAGGATTGCCAACACGGCAGGGGGGCTAACAGGTCAAGGGTCGGGGGCCAATTGACCAATGCAGGGAATGGAGGGCCGTAGGAGGCTGCCTCATCCTTAGTCAGAGCCGGGGTGCATCTGCCCAGTCGAGGTCCAGCATCAGGCAGGTTCCTTGCTTGCTTGGGGATTGAACCTGGGCCTCTGCATGCCACACAGGGGCTCTGCTGCTGAGCTGCGCCCCCTCCTATGCCAGGGAAAGTGGAGGGCTACACCAGCAAAGCCCCCAACCCAAGCTCATCTCAGGGCAGTTTCCAATAGCATCAGATCAATGAAGGACGGGCGGTAAAAATAATAATCAAGCAGCAAACAATCAAACACACAGAATTTGAGGAAGGTGAGCCAAATCTGAGAGGAATAAAACCCCGTGAATGTAACATATGTTAAGAAGACAACAGCGCAGCGAAGGAAAGTCCTGGACGGTGTCGATGCTGGGAAATTTAGCACAGAAAAAATGACAAACCGTTGACAGATGGAGACCTTGATAGGCTCCCCAAGATGGTAGAATATTGGCAAGGAACACGCAAAATTTGTAGTCCCAGCCGTAAGAAGGGTTAGGTCTGCAACTCGTCTGTTGGCTGCTGAGAACAATGCTTAATTATGTTGTTGCAATAACATGTTTTCTGCTGACATCCAACAACTGACCCTCAAGGGGGGGGAGCTTTTGTCCTGGGGCAGGCAGCCTGCCTCGAAGCAGAGGTCTCCACCCAATATTGTTATTTCTAATTTATTTATTTATTTTCATTTCTATAGTACCCTACAGCCAAAGCTCCCTGGGTGGGTCACAAAAATTTCAAGCACCCACATGTGCACAGAACAGGAGGCCTGCAGCAATCGAGAAGTGGAGGTAAGATCATACGGCTGGATGGGTTGGCTCACGTCACTTAGGCAAGGAAGACACAACACAGCACCACCAATCCTATCCGGTCCTATTTCCAATACAAGCATGAGCAGGTTTAGTGCACGCGGTCTCAACCCAGCTGGCCTCACGGGGTAGTCAGGAGGATGAAATCCTGTTCGTCACACCTCAGATACAAGTCTGATCACACAAATGTTGCAAACAATCATAGTGGACTCAATCCAGGGCTCACCTTGAAGGCGTCGGGTCAGCAGCGCGGCATCGGCGTGAGGTGGCGCCCCTCCGCATTGGCGCTCCTTCAGACCATCTACAGCGGAAGGAGCACCATTGCCTGCTTTGAAGGTGCCAGCAGCGCTGCACCTGCCCACCCGAGCACGAGTGGCGGTTCAGGGGTACCTGGGAGCTTCCACCCCACTTTTCCAAGGTTAGGTTTGGGTTTTTTTATTGGCCTGCATTTTGTTCTTTTTGTGCATTTTTTTAAAGCTGTAAATGGGAAGGGTTGCATTTACAGCTAAATGGGGGAAAACAAGGGGGGAACAGGGTGCTCCCTCCCTCTCAGAATATCCACCCCCCAGCTTTATTTTAAAATAGGGGGGTCTGCAGAGGCACGGAGGTAGTCCAGCAGCCTTTTGGCTCGTTGGTCCACCCTCTTCCCTGCTCAGCCAATGGGGACCAATCAGTGGTCACCATAGGTTGTGGCCTGCCTCGCAACACCTCCAGAGCAAGAATGACAGATGGCAGATGCCAGGATCACCTCGCTCCAGGCTAAAAAAGTCAGAGTAAGTGCCCAACTTTTTTAGAGCGGAGCTTTGGGTCTTTGCCCCTGGATGGCTTCGGAGTGCCGGCTGCGTCATATAGATCACCTGCCGCCACTCTGAAGCCACCGTGGGGAAAAGCGCCCGTCTAGAGGTACCCCCAGACAAAGCTTGCCATAACTGAGCCCCGTTCGTGGGACTGGTTAGCCACCAGTAAGTCCCATTCATGGGTTGAGCCCTGTAGTATGGAACGGAGCCAGGAGGCACCAGGCCGGAAGTCAGCCTCGTTTGACCTTCCTGAGAACTCACAGCCCCAATCCTCTGTTTCCACCCCTAAGCTGCAGAAATAGGCGTACACAGCACATTCCATTAGGGTGTGCGCCCAGGGCTGTTTTTTTTAAGGTGAATATTTATTGAATACTCAATTATAAAGGACATTATTTTTAGTCATTCCTTTATTAAACCCTGTAGATGCTTCACATTTGGCTTGCCTGACCAGAAGAGGGCCATTGGTGAGGGTGGGGGGAATGAGGAGATGCTCCTCAAGCCCCAGTAGTGTTGGGGGGCTTTGTGGTGATGCTGGCCAGAGGAGGGGCTTATGAGGCAATATTAGCCTTCGGGTTCCCTCTTCCTGCCCTGGACTCTTTGAAGCAGAGAGGCTCCTGGCAGAGAGGCTCTCAGCAGAGGGATTCCGTTTTGCTCCTGCTGCCGGGACTAATGACACGCTGTTGGGAGAGGCGACAGAGCAGCTGGAGGACTGTTCTCACAGTGTTTGGATCCTCCTCTGGATCCCTACTCAATGCCCCCCTCAATTCGGCACTTATTGCTTGAGACATTAGGTTGTGCCTGGGCACACCTGGCACACCCCTTGCACACGCCTATGGCTGCAAAGCTACTTCATACAAACGTGTACCAAATTAACATTTGCATTTTAACAGGGAGTGTAGCTCTTTTATTAATTATGTAAGCACTGTCCGGGGTCACTTTCCTTTACCAAATGAGCAAAGGCTCCTCTCCATTCACTGATAATGTTCTGTGGTGAATTTTATATCTGCCATTTGACGCTGATGGACTAGTAGGCAATGTGATCAGCCGGATGTCGTGGACGGCACACAGGTGGGTGTTGCGGTGAGTTTAGGAAGTGCTGTGAAGTCTTCAAGACATCTGATTGTTGGCACAATCTCCTCACTTGGCAGATTGGCACTGCCTTGACTTGAGAGAAGAGGGAAGGGCCATGGTCTCCCGTGGGCTCTCTGCTTTCCTCTCCTTCTGCTCCTGGAGGGAAGATTGCTGATTTGCAAGTGGGGAAGCCTCAGAGAAGGGCCTTTCCTAGCCCTGTCACTTGAGTCCCCCCCCCCCTTAACTGGAGGTGCTGGGACTGCACTCAGGACCTTCTATGTGCAAAACATGTGCTTAGCAGCTCTCTTGCCCCCCCCCCCCCCCACATTGCTGCCAGCAGTAACAGCATGAAGGCAGTCTGCTAAAACAGGGAGCAGCCTATCAAAGTGGTGGTTGGCATTACGGAATCGAACTGGTATATTATCGATGTCTTGTGTCGGGTGCATCATCACGGGGCGAGACCCTTCTCTCAGTCCCGCCGCCATCCGAGGTGCTCTGGGTGGGGTGGGGACGCGAGAAAAGGGCCCCCTGGGCAGCCACTCCCAAGCTCTAGAACCCCTTGCTGCAGGAGGCGTGGTGGGGGCCCTTCGCCGCTGCCCTCCCACTGGCAAGCAAAGGTGGTTTCATTCAAGCAGGCCGTTGATCCTGGGTGCTGTTTTCATTCGGCTATTGTTGTGTGTCAAGAGCACAGAACCTGCCATAGAGATTGCCAGTCCCCATATAGATGAGGGTGAGAATTTTTGTGGTTCATTTTAGCTTAGCTGGTTTTATATTGCCCTTTTTAAACTTTTAACATTTTCAATTTGTCTAGACTTGTTGTACTTTATGGTTTTAATTGTGCACTGCCCAGAGAGCCTCGGCTGATGGGCAGTATAAACAAGTAATAAATAAAATACATAGACTTCTCCCTGATGCCTGTACCCAGGAAGAAAACTGGAGGATGCACATATGTCCGTATCAGATGGAAAATCCTGCTGCCCAAGACCTGGGCCGTGATGTCTCCTAGGAGCACAGGAGGACTGATATGCCTGACCCTGGCTTTGTAGAATCACTGCTGGAATTAAAATGGCCAACCATGTGACCACCTATATGAGAAACTCCAATATCAAAAGCTTGCTGATGGTAGGCAGTGGCACTACTCATATTTACTGATTTGATTACCTTGAATCCCATTGCAGGAATTCCGTGCAATGGCCAAACACAAGGCAGCCTCCTCTCTTCCCCTCTGATCTTCCAGAGATCTGTGAATGATCATAGAGTCAAATTGCAAATAAAAGACAAGGCTACGGAAGCGGAAAAAGACCGGTGCTCATGAGCAAGCAATTCACACACAACGCTTGGGCAGGCTGCTTGCTAGGGAGGATTTTCACATTCAAAAATGTCTACATCTGCAAATTGGCGTGACAACTGTACATGCGATTATGTTGTACTGTGTGCCAAGGATATCATATGCCAGAAAGCCAACAACCAACTGGAGCTTTTTCCCTCATGTATGCACAGGGAAAACTTCAGGGAAAGATGTGGCGATGTGCCTGCAGGTTGCTTTCCGCTTGCTTCAGAGAACTGCCTTTGTGTAGACATGTTGCAGTATTGACCCTTGGAATGTTACTGAGTGATTGTTGCTGAAGGACCTTGGTTAATTAATTCCATACGAAATCTTGGGAGCTGTGATTTTAATCTTCTTCCATTATAAAGCACCAGCATTCCATTCTTTATTAGATCAATGCAATATATCCCATCCATACTGACAAACCCCATTATGCAGTGTGCAATTTCCCAAACTTCAGAGAAATGAGCTGTAAAAATAGCTGCATTACATTTATTCTGGAATGGCAGCTTGAAGACTGAAATCATTGTTTCTGACTATTTTCTGCAGGTAAACAACATGCCTTAAACATTTGTTTAGAGGTTTAAACGATTTCTGGTACTCAGGTGTGCTGCTTGGATATTCCTTCTGTTGGTTTGGGGAAAATCTATGTGTAGTTTGGAAGATGTAAGATTTAAGTTTCCCATTTTGTCAGCAAGGAGTAACGAGAGGGCAGTGCAATGTTTCTGGTTTCTATAAGTAGGATGAGGAGGGGCAGATTACCATCACTCCAGAGACAAACAAAATATATATTTAACAAAACTTACTTTACTTAAGAAGGTTTAGGGAATAATAACATGAAGAAAACAACTAGCCCAAATATGAACCAAATACATTCAACTCCCCTTTCAACCCAAGTCCTTTGTGAAGAGCAAGGTTAGTTTTGCTGGTCGACCAACAATTGTTTATCTTGTTCTTTAGTCCTCTTGTTGCTTGTCTCTGTGGGTGAATCACAGAATCATAGAATCATAGAATCGTAGAACTGGAAGGGTCCTGTAAGGCCATCGACTCCAATCCCCTGCTCAGTGTGTGTGTGGGTGTGGGTGGGTGGGTGGGTGGAGTGCACTCTTCATGAACTGCAGACAGGCTCCTTGTCCACCACGCTCTTGGTTTCTCCATCTTTTCTCCTCCTTCATCTCTTTCTTCACGCAAAACCAGGGCAAGCACACAGGCGAGGGCAAGAAATGGCCGGGCAGGAACTGCAGGCCTGGTTTCAGAAGACTGGTAAAAGGGGCACGAGATGCAGGATGACCCAGGAAAGCTCTCGCCCCATGGAGGATTTCAGAGGGTTAAAAAGGAGCATGCGTAATAAATACTCATTTGCTGGTTGAGCTAAAATAACAACAACAACAACAACAATAATAATAATAATAATAATAATAACATTTTTTTCTTACCCGCCTCTCCCTCCGGATCGAAGTGGGGAACAACATCAATACTAACAATAAAATACATAAACTGATTAAAAGCATATAAAGTTAATACATTATTAAAGTCAACAAAGTCTTACATTTTGACTGGGTAGGCCTGCCAGAAGAGATCAGTCTTTATCGCTCTCTTAAATTCTTGAAGACTGGTAAATTGGCGGACCCTTCCAGGAAGGTCGTTCCACAGTCTGGGAGAAGCAGAGAAGAAGAAGGTCCTCTGGGTAACGGATGTCAGCCTAGTTTTGGCTGACTGTAGCAAATTCTTCCCAGAGAAGGCACCCAAACCATGTAGGGCTTTAAAGGTAATAACCAACACTTTGTACTTTGCCCAGAAACTAATTGGCAGCCAGTGGAGTGATTTTAAAGCTGGTGTAATAATAATAACAATAACAATAATAATAATAATAATAATAATCGCTCAAAAAACATCCTCAAAAATATCCAAGACATCATAGCAAACAATAAAGAAACAGCAATAGTAGCTCTCACATGTTGAAACAAAAACTTGCAGTCCAGACCACCAGGCTAAAAAGATACAAAGAATCAAATGAAAGAAAAGCCCAAAACACTCTCTTTAAAAGAAACGAGAAACTATTATAACAAAGAATAAGCAAGAAAAAAGAAAACAACATTACACCCCCAACTAAAGAAGAAATAACCACATTCTGGAAAAATATCTGGTCAGAGCCAGTACAACACAAAGAAAGCACAAGCTAGATAAGACAAGAAGAAGAAAGACAAAGACAACTACCGGTACCACAGCAAACAGAGTATACAATAACCCTGGAGGAACTGAAGGAAACAATAAAAAGGACACACAACTGGAAGGTATCCGGCCCAGACCAAATTCAAAACTTCTGGTACAAACAGCTCACATCACTGTATGAATACCTCGTTCAACAGATCAACACAGTCATAAAACACCCACATCTATTCCCCCTATTCCTTACCGAAGGCAAAACCTACATGAAACCAAAAACTAACACGCTTTCCAACACTCTACAAAATTATAACTGCCACAGTCACACAGAAAATTGAAGCACATCTCCCCCAACATAACATACTTACAGAAGAACAAAAAGGATCTAAAAAAAACAGCAGAGGATGCAAAGAACAGTTAATAAAAGACAGTATCATCATGAAGCAAACAGAAAAACAGAAAAGAAACCTCCACACATGCTACATACACTGTAAAAAGGCTTTTGACTCCATACCACACATTTGGCTGAAAAAAGTACTGGAAATATACAGAATACATCCCTCAATCCAAAACTTTCTGACAAGAATCATGGAAACATGGAGAACAACAATAAAGATCAAAAGTGGCATCTTCCAAGGTGACACATTCAGCGCCTTATGGTTTTGCCTGTGTCTGAATCCACTATCCAACACCCTTAACAACACCACATACGGCATCAACATAAAACACCAAAAACAAGCAAAGCACAGAATCAATCACCTCCTGTACATGGATGACATCAAAATCTATGCTTCAACACAGATAAAAGGCCTCCTGCGAATCACTGAAGAATTGACGACAGACATGAAAATGGAATTTGGGATAGGAAAATGCAAGATGCTACACATAAAAAGAGGAAAACGGAAAGAAGAAGCAACATCAGAAACACTAAATACAAAATATTAGATAACATGGAAGAAAATGAAACATACAAATACTTAGGATTCTAATAAAACACAAAAATCAATCACTCCACAGCAAAAACTCAACTAAGAATGCAATATAAAACTCGCCTATCACAAATCCTAAAATCTAAACTGAACTCGAAAAACATTTTCAAAGCCATCAACACCTACGCAATACCCATCCTCACATACCCATTCGGAGTCACACACTGTTCACACACTGAGCTTGAAGAAATAAACAGACTCAAGTGCACCGAACTCACAAAACACCACATGCTCCATCCCAACTCATGCATTGAAAGAATAACTATCAGCAGGAAAGAAGGAGGAAGAGGTCTGCTGGACATTAACATGCTAAACAGATAAAATCACTCAGAGAATTCTTCCACACCAAAAACATCCCCATCCATAAAGCCAAAGTAAAAGCAGATAAAAACGACACCCCACTCAACCTAGAGCTACAAAACGAAGACCAAACACAACCACTCACACTCGCAGAGAAAAAGGAAAATGGGCACAAAAAGCACTCCATGGGAAGCACTACAACCCACAAATAAACAGAAAACAATCATACAAAAGGCTCAGGAAGGGACACAGAAGGATTCCTAATAGCTATACAGGATCAAGTTATAGCAACCAAGAACTACCAAACATACATCATAAAAGATAACAGTGTAACAGCAGACCTATGCAGGAAATGCCATCAGTTCCAAGAAACAATAGACCATATAACAGGAGGATGTAAATTTCTGGCAGGAATGGATTATACGACAGACACAATACAGCTGCAAACATAATTCACCAACAACCGGCCATCAAATTCAACCTTATCAAACAATCTACACCATACTATACATATTCACCCAAAACAATCTTGGAAAATGCAGAACATAAACTATACTGGGACAGAACAATTCGTACAGATAAGACAATACCATGCAACCAACCAGACATAACGGCCTTAGACAAAAAAGAAAAACACACATACCTCATCGACATAGCAATACCGAATGACAAAAATGTTGTTGGAAAGGAAGAAGAAAAGAGAGACAAATATACACCACTGGCCATGGAAGTCAAAGAACTATGGCAACAGGAAAAGGTCACAATTATCCCATTAGTCACATCAGTCACCAGCATCACATTAAAAAAACTATACAGAAAACCTCCAGAAACTGGGCCTACCAGAATACATCCACACCAACATCCAGAAAGCAGTCATAATTAAAACATGCTCAACTGTCAGGAAACTCCTTAATCAATAAAAGACAGCATGATTTGGCAAAGCCCATCATGTCCATCTAGAAAAACTGCCACGAGTGAGAAAGATATGATGATGATGATGATGATGATGATGATGATGATGATGATGATGATGATATCCCTGACTGCTTTTGTTGCTTTTTCCCCCTCACTCGGTACAAGTCCGAAGTCTGTGGTTGGCGTGCCCTCCCATTGTGAGGTTGTTGCTCTCCCAGAAGGTGCAGAGAGAGAGAGACAGAGGGAGAGAGACAGAGAGAGAGAGACGCTTCTTTGATTGTGTCTGTTCCCTCTGACGTAGAAACAGAAGGAGTTTCACAGCTGGCTGGAAGAAACAGGCCGGGAGGTGTCATCAGTGCCCCTCCCATGCCAGAAGGGCACTGAGGCCCCCAGAAAGGCTGCCCTGTTCCAGAGTGGGGCTGGAGGAGGAGGAGGAGGAGGAGGAGGAGGAGGAGGAGGAGGCCACCTCGTGAGAGGAACCATCCAGGGCGGCCAGACGGAGCCATTCTCTGGGCTGGCTCCCAGGAAATGCCCGCGTCACGCCGCCCCCTTCATGCCTCCTTCGAGGGGGGCCGGAGGCAAGAGGGGGCCAGTGGCTTCCTGGGCAAGTGGATCAGCACGCAGCTCTGGAGCTCCAAGGGAAAGTTAATTTGTGTCACCTAATTAGAAGTGTCATATTCAATAGCGCCTTCTGATCCTATTTAAAAAAGAATTACATATAATTTATGGTAATATTTTTTCTATTGATTCTTACTCGGCCCTATAGATCAGGCAATTAGCTGTCCTGAACAGCGGAGGAGGCAGGCGAGCAAGCGAGTGAGAAGCGGGTTGCCCGTGCCAGAGTGGCTCCCTTCGGCTGTGGGGCATCGATCCCCAAAGCGCTCGGTCGGTTGGTAGGTTCTGCAGCCTTTGACTCTGCAGGCCAGGTGTGACTCACATGGCTCCTTTGGGCAGGCAGCAGCAGCAGCAGTGGCAGGTATTTCCTGAATCCTAAACTTCTGTGGGACCCAGTGAGCCGTCCATGGTTGCTCCATTCCCTGGCCCCAATCTCCTATAAATCACGGCGCCTTCTGAAAGGAGCCTTTCCTTGCAAAATGTTGCGAGGGCGCTACGGCGGCCATCCCGTGGGTTTCGAGCGGGGCTGGCCCTACCCTGAGGCAGAGTGAGGCGGCTGCCTTAGGTGGCA
Organism: Anniella stebbinsi; assembly: GCA_029215795.1. Classification (NCBI taxonomy): domain Eukaryota; kingdom Metazoa; phylum Chordata; class Lepidosauria; order Squamata; family Anniellidae; genus Anniella; species Anniella stebbinsi. The sequence goes on from JARDYH010000001.1 coordinate 373,280,978, forward strand.
AGGGAGGGGCAGCTGGCAAGGGCTTGGAAGGCAGAGAGGTATGTGCGCCTCCTGGCCTGCCCTGCGCCCCCAAAACTGGCCTGCTGAGCACAAGCGCGGTGGAGGGCGCTGGCCTGTCTGCCACGTTGAAGTAAGTGTGAACGGCTAGCCCCTTCTGCAGTTGGGATGGGGGTGGGGGCTGCCCTCTTGCCCTTTGCTTTGGGCAGCCAACTGTCTTGGGTGGGGGGGCGTCTCTAGAAGTGAAACCTCTGAGGGGAATGTGTTGGGGGGCGAGGGGGATTTCTGGAGCTCCTCTCAAGGATCCCCCCATGCAATGCTAGTGCAGAAGGCAGCATGTCGTTGCTGAGGTTCATTTTGGACAGTTCATATTTTATAGGACCATCCTTTTTGTCTGGAGTCCATGACTAGGCCAGCCAAAAGGTCATGACAGAAAGTGCAAGCCTCCACATTCTCCAGAACTCTTCATCAGGCTAGAAGCAAGGAGGGAGGCGGTGTGTGTGTGTGTGTGTGTCAGGGGAGTGGGTTGGTTGCCGCTTCAGCACCGAGTGAGTCACGGTCCGAAGAGGAGACCCGGGAGGCGGGGAACAGATGTCCCCAGGCATTCTGCCGGATGCCAGAATGGCTTCAGGTTGCCTTCAGCCTGTCCCTGGGGCTGCTGCTGGGCTGAAGAAAGCAAGGTTGACCCATCATCGCCTTAAACCATTTGCTGAAGAGTTCGGGTGAAGAGACCAAACAGTGAGATGCTTTGTCCACAGCAAACTCACAGGAAAAAAAGGCAAGGGGCAAAGGACCCCACAAGGTCGTTCAAGCTGCCGAAAGGGACCCTCCTCTCACCCCCCCCTGTCCTGAGCAAAGAGGGGGGCCTCCCTATGGCAGCACCAGGCGAGGAAAGACGGCAGAATCCACTCCCTGTGCAGCAGCGGCCCCCCAAGCTGCCCTGGAGACGGCCCATGCGCAGGCTCACAAGCGCACACACTCCCAATACCACCGTTCCTCTTCCCAGGGAAGCTGTGAAGAGGGAGGGAGGACCGGCTCCTAAGAGGATGTCCTCAGCGCCTTCCCAGGCCCAAACTCCCAGGCTCCTTTGAGGGAAGGCCTGATGCTTAATGTCGTAGAAGAGCCATTATGGCTTCTGAGGGAACGGGTGGGGTGGGGTGGGTGGGGATATTGTGTGTGGCCCCAATCCACCTCCTCGGAATGTGAAGCGCAGCCATCTGGCCTCGGCTCAGAGGGAAGAATCGCTCCCCTTTTCCCAACCCTGAGGCCTTTTCCCATCTTTCAGGCCCGGCAGCCCCTCCCCCTTAACCTTATTCTGTTTCCAAAAATAGAAGCTTCCCAAAGAACTTTAGTGAAAATGCCGCCAGATGTGAATGGCTGTCGATGCGCCAATCCCGGCATTCACAGGCCATGGTTCGTCACTGCCAGTCATCCACGCGGCTCGGAAGATTTGCCATGGCAGAGCCGCCTCGGTCGCATCACCGCCGGCCAGAGAGCCACGGCCAGCCGTGGCCACTCTCCTCGCCTGGCCTCTCCTCCTTGCAACGTTTTGCCTCCTGCACTGCGTTTTGTCCTCTCGTGGCTGAGATTTGGCGTCTCCCTGAGATGCTGCGTGACGGGCGGAGTCTGAGGTGAAAACCCAACACTGCCGAAGACGTTTGGGATCAACCCGAGACGTTACAAGTCACTACTTCTTCCCATCCGAAATGGCTCTACTGTCAAAATGGTGCGATATGTCGGTTTCCCACAACTTGAAAGCGTTTTCTGTCTCCTGGTGTGAGAAATTGGTTAAGCCCAGTTGGGTCTGCAGGAAACCAGGTGTTTTGCTTTGGGGAATGAAAGCTGCGGCTTCTGCTCAAAGTGAGCCCAGCTGGCTTCTGGCATGGAGGCCTCCCTGCCCTCGACTGGAGGGCCCAGGGCCCTTCTTCACGGCTTCCTCCCTGCCGCCCCCTGCGCCTTCCTCAGGAGCTGTCCAGCGAGCAAAAGGCCTGGGGAAGGCGAGCCTGGAACAGGAGGCCGTGCGTCACTCTACCTTGGCCTCCTTGAGCTGAAGGGCCGGGGGGGGGGGGCTCCCGCTCCCACCCAAGCCGCCCACCTCCATTGCCTTGTGGATCTTCACGACTCTACTGGGGAAGGTGACAGAGAGGCCCGAGAGAGGCTGCTTGGCCTGAGCTGCAGACGCTGCTTTGAAGGCAAGGACAGAGCGCTTGACGAGCCTTTGCGTAATTCCTGCACCCCCAGGAGCCCTGGGAAACCATCTTTCTGTCCGTTCTAGGGTCCTGCTGCTGAAAAGACAGGGCTGGAGCCAGAATTGGTCAGCTTGGCTGCCAGCCCAGGCTGAAGGGGGGGAGGGACGGGAGACTGCTGCTGCTGCCCATGCAGAGACGGCGCTGCAGTGGAGGTGCGAATGGAGCCAACGTGGGAGGAGAGAGCAGGCTTCTCTGCAGGGGCCCCTCAGCTTCCCACGCTCCACCCGGCTTCCTTCTCCCACTTAACCCACGTGGTCCCCGGGGGGGGTCCCTCCTCCAGAGCGCCTGTGACGCTGCTCCCATGTCGTGAGAGTGACCATGAGAACCGCAGACCTCTAATTGTCCAAAGCTCTGGGTCAACTGCAGGAGACGGGTGCCGCCATCCTGACCGCATCTGGAAGAGGCTGGAAAGCCATCGCTCTGGTGGGTGAACAACCAAGCAACAACAGCCCCGTCGGTTCTCTCACGCTCATCCGGTCCTGCCTCTGGTGACAATGAGAGATAGAACTGGGCGTTGTCCACACACCGTTGCAGGCTCTTCCTCGGACCAAATCTCCTGATGGCGGCTTCTCCCAGTGGTTTCACAGAGAGGCCAAATGGCACCGGGCCGGGGGGGGGGGAGGCTCAGGACCCCCTGGAGCCCACGGGCAGGGCTCTCTTCCCCCAGCAGCTCGGGACGGCCTTCCCTGGATCCGTGCGAGAACTGTTTATTGGTGCAGGCTTTTTTTGCTCACAGGGGGCTTGGTGGGTTTTATTGTCTTTTAGAATTTTATTGGTCCATTGCTGCTGACTCCGCTGCTTTTAGGAAATTTTATGGTTTTGTGATTTTTTGTGTCTTTCCTTGGTAACTTTGATGTGAGTTATTTATTTTTCTCTTTCATTTACGTGCCTCCTGGAAGATATTTTATCTTAAATGCAAGATAAAGCTATAATAAATAAAAATAACCGCAGGCGCAGGGGAGCCTTGGAAGGGATAGAAAGACGATACAGAGGTGCTCCCTGTTAATGCCAGAATAACCGTGTTTGTGTTTAGGGTGCCACGAGGCTGGCTCCGTATTGCTTCTTCCAGAGATACGTGGTTTTGCCTCGACGTCCACTAATCTCGAGAGGAACAGACACAAAGTGTGTATGTTGTATGTTTTTGCTGTTTTAATTTTTGTATATTGTTTTTAATTGTTTTTAATCCTATGTAAACCGCCCAGAGAGCTTCGGCTATGGGGCGGTATACAAATGTAATAAATAAATAAATAAATAAATAAATAAATAAAATAAATAAAGTGTGTCCTTGACATTCTTTCAGAGTCGATGCGCTCACTCTGAACTCAGGATGGGCTCTGCACCATGCTCACCAATGGCAAAGCAAAAGCTCTTGCATGAGCATGTGCCCTGGGAAGACCTCTCCACCTCCCCAGGCCTTCTTCAGGTGGGTCCTGGCAGGAGAGGGTTGCTCTTCAGAAGGAGCAACTGCAAAAGGAAGCAAAGGGAGATGCCAGAGACACACCCCAACCTCCAACCCCACCACCCCAGGTAGTTGGGGATGCGGTGCGTACAGGGTCATCAAATGCTAGCGTTTCAGATGTCTCCAGGGCTGATCTAATAAGCGACGCTTTTGCTAATTAGAAAGGACTTTGGTGAGGTTCATGTCACTTCAATCATACTGCCCTTATCAAGAGGCAGAACACACAGTTACTTCCAGTTCCAGCTGGGCAACCTCACGTCGCTCTTGCAGCTTCCGTTAATGTCATGGCTGGGTTGCTGCCCTCCATCCGTGAGATTGCAGTGGATGGATGCTCTGCAAGACAGCTGAGAGGGGGCGCTGGGTTTCCTCCATGTCCTACCTGCCCTCTGACACTCTCGGCAGAGTCTCAGAAGGCCACTGACGGGCCAGACCTGTGCATCATGGACCCAGTCTATGCTGTGCATGATGTCCCTGCAGGGGCCATGGACTGGGTCCCATATCCACGGTATGGACAGCCACAACCCCCAATGCCATCATTCTAGTGTCCTGGTATCTTGAGACTTTGGAAAATTCCTAGCAAGATCACCCGGTGGCAGGAGAATTTGGATTCCCACCAGGACTTGCCATTGATAGTGGTACTTGCTGCTCAAACTCCTCTGTGAGTTCCCCTAAGCCAGATCCCAAAAGGCAAGCCCAGATTCTGTATTTTGCCATGAGATGTCCTCTGAATCCTCTGTCTTCTGAATAGTTCTCTCTCCCCACCCACCCTCCCACCCCCACAAAGACAACCTGGATTTATCATTGGGGAAAAGGGGGGTTCTTCTTTTGCCAATTCCAATTTCTTGGGAATTTTCTCTCCAGCTCAAACACAGAGATCTCACTGGCCTTATCAAATTCCGGAGATGACCTTATTAAACTGCATGGCTACATTTGTCCTGAGGAAGTCTGCATTTCAAAGTGACTATTTTGCACAAAATGCCGTTGGTGAGTTTGGTTTTTGGTTTCTATTTTGAATACAAAGAAAAATGAACAAACGTTGTGGAAAAAGTTCACTTGCTAGTAGCCAGGTGTGCCTCCTTTGGGCCTTCTCTCCAGATACCTTTAACCACGTGACTTTCATGCTCACCCGCTGACCATTTAGCAATCATCAAAGGAGCCAAATGCTGCTGCTCTGTGCATGATCATGACATCCTTTTCAAAGAAAGGAAAGGCTCCAGACACTTAACGTTACGGGAGTTCCTTTGCCACAGAGACTGTGATATGTGAATGCAGCAGAGGTCTCTTGCCTGCACCACCTGCGGGGACCATTGCATCCAATCCTGTCACTTTGAGGAAAGCAGCTTGTGTTTATAAATGATCCAGTTATTTAAAAATTATGCTTTCTGTAAGCAAAATAAATGTGTGTCATAAACACAGGTGCCCCCCTCCCCCACCCCACCCCCACCCTTTCAGTAGATATTGCCACAAAGTCCTTGTAGTGCAGCCATTATTTTACATGCCTGAAAGCCTCTTTCTCTGTCTCTGGTGCAAAGAGGCACCAGGCTGTGCAAATCTTTCCATTTTATTTTTGCTCACATTCTTTTTTTAATCTCAAGTTCTTTCTGTCCTTTTTACCATGAAGTCTGTGCATTTTGGTAAATTCTGACCCAAACAAAACTAATGCAACAGGTGGAGGAGCCCTTCCTCGCCTAGAGCACAGCAGGGTTAATGCACATTTGCCGTGATTTTGATCCACTTTTTCAGGGCTGGACTCGCCCAGGGCAAGAGAAGGACAGCATGACGGGGTGGGGGGGAACGTCATGCTAGTCCAGCGCTGAAAGAGTAGATCAAAGTCGCGGCAGGTGTGCATTAGAGTTCCCGTGTGATGACACTCCTAGAGAGGGCCACACAGTACCGGCCTGCCATATAGTTGCTAAAGAGAAGGAGCTTGTCAGAAAAGAGAAGACGCGATTCTAATTTATGGCTTGAATTCATAGGGATTCAAACCCAAACTTTTAAGGGCAAAGCACTCGAAATCCTTCTGCTGGGATGGACAAATCTGTCAGTTTGGGTTTCTCTCACATTCATTTTTTAAAATAATAATAATAATTAATAATAATAATAATCTCAATTTCTTTCCATCCTGTTTATGAAGAGATTTAAAAATTTTCTTGAGCTCTTATTAAAAAGAGAAAACATGAACTGAACGAAATTCTGAGCATTCCTTGGAATAACAGCGTGGTATTGAAGCTGGAGCCAATGGTGCTGAGCATGGGGGGATGGGGGGTGAGTTAGCCTTCCCTCAGCTTTTGTGGGCTCTGGTGGTGAAGGCAGCCTTGGCTCACCTGCATGTGGAATTTAGTGGGGTTTGTTCTGTGAAGAAAGCGGCCAGAAAGGCTACAGTCTGGCTGGAAAGGCCCATGTTGGCCTACCTTGCAGGACTGGGGCCTTGGAGTGGAGGGGGAGAATTCTGAGGAGAAATGTTACAAGGCTTCAAGCTGCTGGTTCCCAGTACCCACACCTGGCCCTCTCACTCTTATCTTGGGATAAGGTCAGAGTTATTTGGAAGTGAGCTTCAAGAGCTTCAGCTGTGGAAAACGGCCATTCGCAGGGAGGGGGCTGGTGGCGTGAGTGGGACAGTCGAGGATTGGTTTCGGCTGGTCACGGGACCAGCTAACCCAGAAAGCCATCGTCTCCTGCACTGGTGCGAGGAAGAAGGGATCCCTACTCAGCAAGGTGATGCTGGGGAATAGATAGATTTATTGCTTTCAGGTCTGGCGCGTCCCAGGGAAAGACTTGCCACCCTTTGGGTGTGATTTAGAGTGGGTTAAACTGTTTTATTGTTTTCCTGCTGCTAACTTCTACCTCAACCCTCATCCTACCCACTCCCACTCCCCACTCCCCCTCCCTTTCTTTCCTGGCTTGCATGTTAATGGCTTATTGGACCGACTGGAGCCTTTTGTGGTTAGATATTAGGATCTCAATAAATTGCTTCAGTCTTTAACTTGTGTGGTTATTTCTAACGGCTGGCTTGGGGCTACTTGGCCTTGGGATAGGGAGGTGGGCTTGGGGGAAACTCGGCTAAAGAGTTCTGTGCCTACCTGGAAGGAAAGAGGTCTCTTTCCTTCACATGTTCCACCATTCCTTGGATGATGCCAACCCCTTTGTGATGACGAAGCACCATTGTGGGCTCCTCTCCACAAACTTGGAGACCAAAGGCCCTTTTTGTGTCTGTATCTTTGTCCTCCAACAATCATATCTTTTGTTCCCCTGCTGCAGCCTGCTATTGGGTCACCTCATCCCCATTGGAAACACATGCACAGACCAAAGACAGAAGTGGCTCGCATGATTCCCTTCCCTCTCTCACCATCGCTGTGAGCGAACCTTCTCCAGTGCTTGGACTCTCCCTGCCAGAACTGCCATGGATCCAGGCAGCTGATAAAATGTGTGTCCGTTTATCAATCCACGTATCCAACTTTTCATAAATTCATCCCTAAGGCTTGGAGTTGAGCATCCGTTGAAGGGGGCTTGAGATGGGGTGAGGGTCTGAATGAGAATTGCTCAGCACCGCAGCCAATTCGCATCCTGGTGAGTTAGCTCAGAGAATGGTCTAGAAATGCGATCAGATTTCACCTGAAGCAACGTTGAAAGCAGAAAGAGAGCACGAATGATCCCAAAAGCAGAACATCGAGGTTCCCCTGGAGGATCCTTGAGAGCCAGTGTGGTATGGTGTAGTGGTTAGAGTGTTGGACAGGGATTCAGGAGACCTGAGTTCCAGTCCCCACTGGGCCATCAAGCTCACTGGATGACTTTGGGCCAGACCCTGTCTCTCAGTCCAACCTACCTCATAGGGTTGTTGCTGTGAGGATAAACCTGAGAGGAGGAGGAGGGTCAAGCACAGGCCACCTGGGGCTCCTTGGAGGAAAGAAGGTGGGATATAAAAGGAACGAATGAATTCCATTCATTCATTCTATTTATATCCCACCTTCCTTCCTCCAAGGAATGAATGAATAAATTAGTAAATAAATATTTCTGCTGATGAAGACTTTTGATGATGACTTTTGATGATGACTCTAATGCACACTCTTAGAGAGGTCCTTGCGGTCTGGCAAGTGATAGGTCTCTGCCTTCTTCAGCCTCACCATGGCAACTGCATCCTTGAACTCCCCCTGTTAGCTGACCCCAGAACGGAGCTTGACGGCAGCCTGACCAGTCACCCCAGCAAGCTTCTGACCCGCTCTTGCTCCGAGAAGACCCAGCCTGCTTCCCACGCTCTGCCTGCTGCTGGCATGATGCATTGGGCTGTTTATCCCACACCCTCTCTAAGGCTCTGGAGGGGTTATGGCGCATAAACATCTCCATCCAACAAGCCTCCCCATCACCGTCACTGCTGCTGCTCACTCAGACTTTGCCCTTTTGTGGATGTTGCTCCTTGCGCTTGGGCTTGCATCTGGCAGGGAGATTGAACATCCCATAATAGGAGGTTGGATTAAATAATCCGCTGGGTCCCCTCATCCATCATTCCACGTCCCATTGAATTCTGCTCCTGAGCACCTATCGCTCGCTGCTCCTCCTCCTCCTCCTCTTGCACTTTGACCTTCCTGCTGAAGCTGCCTTTAAAGAGCTGGATAGATCTCTCCTCGGCGAACCTTCGAAACGCAAAACGGAGTGGGAAATAAAACCCAACAGGAGCCTTCCCCTTGGGTGGAAGTCAACGTTTTCTCTGCCGACACTTGGATTTACGGCTTGTTTAAATTTATAAAACTTTTTTAAAAAAATCTCCTCCTTCGGATCACACTTCAACATTTTTACAGCGGCAGCAGCTGCCGGAGATGCCGTCCCTCTCCAGCCGACCAAGAAGAGACTGAATCAAGATGATCTGAGGGGGAAATCAATCGCCACTCATCAAGGCCTCTTGACAGCTGCTGCTGCTGCTTCCTCCAGGGTACTCTCGGCGGAGGCGCAGCGTGGAGAAGGAGGCAAGGAGGTTCCCATCCCTCCCGGCCCATCGTTGCTCTGCATGAATGCCTCCCAGGGGAGGAGATATAAAAACCACAATGGGCCATTGCTGAGATTGTCTGCCTTGCTTCCCTCGGGGCCATGATCTTCCTTTCCTAATTTATTTGCTCCTCCCCCTCCCCCCTTCGCTCTCCCACCTGACTTGCTGAGGCTCCTCGCCGTTTCCAACTGTCAGCTCTCCAACCTGGAATTCTAGAGCTGGAGGAGACTGAAAACAACAGTGAAAGAGAAGCCCAGCAGCTTGGCCCCGGAGCCAGGACCACCACTGTCCCTGCCTCTGAGGCACGCATCCATCTCTGCCAGGCCTGCCGCCTTGGCACTGCTCACAAGATGTGGGTCCAGGTCCGCAACAGGCGCCCCACGGCCATCAACCCTAAAATGTTAGCATTTCATCTGCATTTTACTGTGCACCTCTCCCAGGGTCCCGTAGGGTCAGGAGACGGCATATACATCGCTCAGGAAAGCTAAATGAATCTCCTGAAGTTGTGAGTGGTGATGGCACCGTGGAGTGGGGGATGGGAGCGCAGACATGCAAAACTGTTTGTCCTCCTTTCCAGAGGGTCTCTGGCGGGTGGGTGGGTGGGGGGGGTCAGTCAATGGCCATATGCTGGTTGGGAATTATGGCACTTGCAATCTGGCACATCTGGAAAACACCCAGTTAGGAAAGGCTGCAGCTTTAAGTGAGCTTCACGCTTTGGGGCCATCTGCACTACAGCTTCTCACTAGGTCAAGAGCGAACCCTCCAGACTGACTGCGCCCCAGCTGGCCCTTGGCTCCTCCCAGGTAGGCAGGCAGGGGCGAGAATTCTGATTCAGTTCACCAACCATCAGAAGGGGCCCCATTAGAAACCCCGAATGCCAACACAAAAACATTGAGATGCGCATTAAAAAAGAACAGCAGATTTCCCCTATTGGCTCCATGGCTCCTCCTGGCCTGGGAGCTACATACCTGAGGGAGAGCCCCTTCCACCTCTGTCCTGGGACCAGCTCTGCTCAGGCGACCTGAGCACACCGTGCTTGCCCTCCTTGCAAGAGGTTAGGACAGACCTCGGCATGAAAGTGGAGAAGCTGCCCGCTTCTGGCTGCCCCCTGGATGAGCTGCGAGGCTTCCTCATTTTGTCTTTAACCATTGGGTTGGCTCTGTGGCTTTTATAGCAACTGGTTGGTATTCTCTATTTATAGGGGTTGCACCTTATTCCTGTGTGCTGCTTTCAATGCTGGGAAAGGGGCCTGTTTAGTCCTAACGGGCAGAGCAGAGTCCCTGGCAGTCTTGAATTGCTTTAAGCTGCAGCAAGCTGACCCATCCATCACCTGCCCAATTCTATATCTGCATCCAGCTCATCACCGCTCCAGGCACATCCGCCAGGCAGTGACATGGGTGAGGGGAGCTGTGCTCTGTGCTCTGCACCCAAATGCCTGCGGAGGATTATTGGGGGTCGGTGCTGTCTCTCTCCCTTGTGACCCGTCTATCAGACATGAGCAGCACCCCGGAGTTTGGCCCTGAAGAGAGAGGCGGGGGCGGGTAGGGAGGAGATGCATTCCACTGCACCAAAGTCTTCACAGGATGTTTTAAAAGAGATGCAAACCTTACCCCAGGGAGCATCCCTGTTTTGTTTCCTTTGGCTTTCAACACCCCGCACCCCCATTTCTCTGGGTTTCCCAGATCCCCCAGTGCCCCACAGCCACAATAGCCATGACACATTTGTCTTCTTCTTGTGCAATAGAAACCTCCCTACGAATGTGTATTCTCTTCAGTATTAATTAATAGTTGAAAAGTTCCAGCCTCCTAGAAGGTTCAGGCAACAGGAGGGAAGAGAATCCGCTTTTCTCTCTGGCTTTCTCCCCACCCCCAGTACTATTTCAAGTCACACAAGGAGCCCAGAGTTTCCAGCACGAAGCCTGGTGCTGAATTTTAAACAGATGAAGAGATTCTGATAGGCCTGGAACAGCCTGCACACGAAAGACTAAATTCACATGCATGGGGGGGGGGGGGGGGAGGGAGAGAAAAGGAAGGGGGGGAAACCCTCAGAAGACACTGCAAAGAATTCCCTACGAATCTGTACAGGGAAGATATATGTGTGTGCGTGTGTGTGTGTGTGTGTGTGTACATATATATATATATATATATATATATATGTCAGAGTAATTTTCCATGCACATTTGCTTTACAAGTCCTTATCACTTGTCACAAGCGCTGAAAATTGTGTGTGTGTTTCTGATGCCACAATCTCAGACTCACATCCCACAAGCCTCTGCTCTTGCCTTCAAAATGTTTTCTCCTTACAGCTGACGATAATGAGAACATTGACAGAAGGAGAGGGGGGCACTTTCCCCACACGGAAAAGCTAAAGGAAGCCGGGGGGGGGGGGCTTTCAGTTTATGGAAAAGATGTTGTAGCGTGTGCCTAAAAAGGGGGCTAGAGATGGAAAAGGTGCAGAGAAGAACAACCAAAGTGATCCAGAGGCTGGAGTGACTCCCCTGTGAAGAAAAGTTACAGCATCTGGGACTGTTTAGTTTGGAGACAAGTAAGGGGAGACCTGATAGAGGTGTGCAAAATTATCCATGGTTTAGAGAATGTGGACAGAAAGACATTTTTCTCTATCTGTCTCATAATACTAGAACCCAAAGGGGTCATGATCCCATGAAGCTGATTGGTGGGAGGTTCAGGACAGATCAAAGGAAGGACTTCTTCACACAGGGCATAGTCAAATTGTGGAATTCGCTACCACCAGGTAGAGCGATGGCCATCGATTTGGCTGGCTTTAAGAAGGGATTATTAGACCTGTACTGAAACCTGTGCTCAATCACGTCTTGTTGGTCAATGGGGTTTACCACTGAGCAGGCATGTATAGGATTGTAGTGAAAAGGGGGAGACAAAAGAGATTAATTAAATTATGCATGTCAAGACAGTGATTAGAGAGTAGCCTATTCTCTCTTTCTTTTCTGCTCTCTTACAACACAAGATGGTCCTCCAGGGTCTTCTGGTGAAAGTGAAAGGTAGTAGATTCAGGGCAGATAAAGGGGAGCCCTCCTTCAAACAACACTTCATGGATTGATAAATGTTGCTATTGGACAATGATTTTAGCAGGCTTGAAAAGGGGGGTGAAATACATAGGCAGAGCCTGTGTCCCCTTTCAATGGCTGTTTTCCATGTTCAGGATCAGGACCTCCTGCAGGACTGCGGCTTTCACGGCCCCTGCTTGTGGGCTTCACAGACCTGTTGGGTTTGGCCTGTGAGCATTCCTGAACAAAGAGGTGTTGCTTTCGCTTTTGCTAAGTTCTATTTACTGACTCTCGGTCACTCTGGGGCCTCTAATAGTAACCAAAGAAATCCAACCCCTGTACGTTTAACCCTTTAGAATTCAAGCTGTTCAAACAGATGGCTCCTCCTCAAACCCCCCCCCCCCCCAGTGTCTCTTTGGATTTCAGAGAGCATTAAAGCTGAGTGAACATTATTCATGGGCACTGAAGGACACCTTCTGGTTATTCCTGTCATTGCCAGTAGGTGGCAGTGTTGCTTTATTGATCTGTATTAGGTCAATAACTTAATCAGCTAACCCAAAGGTCAAAGCCTACTGCACAAAATGGGGTGCAAGCTTTTGTCTTCTCCAGAGTTCATCAGGCCAGGTTGTCAGCATAGCAAAAAGGGTTGGGGGACAGGCATAGGTGTGCACAGCTCATTTCATTAGGGTGTGCATCTTAAAGGCCCTGATTGGAGCAGAGGAGGGAAAAGTGTACTTTCCAGGGCCTCTGGAAAGTGCGTAGTCCCCCAGGGATGCTAATGGTGGCTTTTTGGAGGCTTTCCTGTCCTTTTAAAAGCCCCGATTCAAGTGGGAGAGGCAGGAAAGCAGAGGTGCCCTGGGCAATTAGGGTGTGCCTGGGCACACCCAGCACACCCTGTGTGCATGCCTATGGGGACAGGGGAGAACCCTGGATGGTGCTGAAGCCATTGAGGCACAGTCTCAAAACAGAATGTGGGAGGAGGAGGCAGCAGGCATTCCAGTGAGGCTCGGGTACTGCTGTGCTGGTTTCTGCTTTCACCCAAGGCTGTCCTTGAGCTGCTGGCATGATTCCCATTTTTGAAACTATAAACCCCAACTGTTATCCAGATATGTCTCCATCCTTAGGAGAAACACAAAGGTTCCTTGGTAGGTAGAACATGGGAGTACTGAGAATCATAGAATTGTGGTGTTGGAAGGGACCACAAGGATCATCTAGTCCAACCCTCTGCAATGTACAGGAAAACCAGTTAAACAATCCCTGAGAGGTGGCTGCTCAGCCTCTTCTTAAAAACCTCCACGACCAACAACCTATGTAGGCAGACTGTTTCAATGATGTACAGATCTTTCCTTAGATTTCATTGAAATCTAGATAGCTGTAACGTCATATACCCATTATTTTTGGTCCTAATTTTCTATTTTCTGACCATGGAAAATAGTCCTTGACCATCTTCTCTGTGGCATCATTTTATGTACCTGAACATTGCTGCTATGTTTCCCCTCAGTCTTCTTTTCTCCAGACTGAACATCCCAAGCTCCTTCAGCCTGTCTTCATAGGGCATAATGTCCTCAAGTCCCTGTATCATCATCTTTGTTGCCCTCCTCTGAACCTGTTCTAACCTGTTAACGTTCTTCTGGAAATGTGGTGCCCAGAATCATACACAATACTGCAGGTGTGGCCTAGCGCTGAATAGAGAAGAAGGACTTCACGTGTCTTCGATACAAAGAGAATAGAGAGTGGTTCTGAGAGTTCTCTTGTCAGCTCCTTCATTATTCTTGGATGTAGTTCGTCAGGCCCTGGAGATTTGAACTCGTTCAAAGAAATTAGGGGTTCCTTGACCATTTGTTTATCAATTTCAAGCTGCAACCCGGCCCCTTCAGCTTGTACTTCACTTTTGCCGGGGAGGGGGGGTCATAGACCCTCTTTTGGGAGAAGACTGAGCCAAAGTCCACAGCAGTCCCCTTGTCCACTAGAGTAGTTACTCTGTTAAAGTAGGAGGCAAGATTTGCCTCACATGACCTATTTTTTACAAAGCCATGCTGACTCCTAGCAATCACAGCATTGTCTTCAATATGCTTACGAATGGCCTCTGCTTTATTACCTGCTCTAACATAGTTCCAGGGTTTGCTGTTAGGCTTACAGAAGCTAGGTCCTGTTCATATTAATAAATCTGGAGTTAATTAAAGATATTGCCCTAATATAGATTTTAGATTTTTCTTATGGCTAACAACAGCATGCCAAGCATGGCTTGGAGAACATGGCATTTGCACTTCTAGAGCAGGGTTCTTCACTTGGGGAAGAGGATTTAATACCACTTGAAGCTGGGACTTCGTTTTCTGAAAGTACACCCCCCTCCGACTACTAGGCAAAGCTCCCCAAATTCACTTGTATTGACTTCATTTTAAACCAACGTACCATCTAAAATTATGAGGAAGAGTTCTGGAGAGCTAGAAAGCTTGCACACTCTACTGTGACCTTTGGGTTGACCAAAGTGGACTATTGATTGCCCTAATAATATGGATCATTTAGTTTCCTTCTGGCTGACTTGTGCCTTTTGCTTCCTTGGAGTCCCTTCCATGAGCGCCCTGCCTTCTCTTCCCTTTGCCCCCTTCTTCCCTTTGCCCTTTTCCCAGCAGCATCAGTGCTCCAAGTGCAGCACTTTGGGGGTGTCCTCCACCTTCAGCTGAGCCGGATCAGGCTATTCTGGCATAATACACACATCTCTCACACCTGCAAGCCCCTTTCCTGCCTTTCCAGTTGTGAGTGCAATGGAGGGCCAACCAGATCAGTTTTGTCCTTTTCCCTGGCTTGTTACCCAGAGGACAACGAGGGCTTGTTTCTAAGGTCCCTAGTCTATTATTACAATATTTCATAGACTAAATATCCCTTTTCATGGTAGCTGGAACAAATGCCTCACTGGGGTTAAAACAAATCATCATCATCATCATCCCACATATTGCAGTTCAAGGCACAAGCAATATTCCTTGTGATTAAAACTTTTGCAAATGGCTGACACACATTTTACTGCAGCTGACTCCTCTTTCTGGGGATGTGGAAACAGCAGGGAGCCCATGAGTCTGGCCGAGTGCTAAGAGTGGTGCCGCTTGCCACTTCTGGCTCTCCCTGGCTCAGTTAGCCTGACTGGATGGAAAGGGCACAAGCCAGCCGGCACATGACAGGGCATCACAGAGGACGCCCCTGTCCTCCTGAGGCGTAGGCCACCAGGATCAGAAGGAGACAGGAAGAAGCGTGACGCTTCTAGATTGGGACAAGGTGTGTTGGGAAGGCCCGTGGCAATCTTGAGAAGAGAAGATGGAGGGGAGCCATGACAGCACTCTTCAAATACTTGATAGGTTGTCACACAGAGGAGGGTCAGGATCTCTTCTCGCTCATCCCAGAATGCAGGATGCGGAATAATGGGCTCAAATTACAGGAAGCCAGATTCCGGCTGGACATCAGGAAAAACGTCCTGACTGTCAGAGCAGTATGACAATGGAACCCATAACCTAGAGAGGTGGTGGGCTCTCCCACACTAGAGGCCTTCAAGAGGCAGCTGGACAGCCATCTGTCAGGCATGCTTTAAGGTGGATTCCTGCATTGAGCAGGAGGTTGGACTCAATGGCCTTAGACTATTCTATGGTTTTATGAACCTTGCTTCTCCCTGGGATGGGTTCATAGTTGTTTTCAGATGTTCTTAGGAGTTATGTGAACATGCATAGAGCCATCTACACAGGGGCTTCCGCAAAGATAAGTCCTGCCTCCCGAACCTTTAGAGTTCTTTGAGAATGTCAACAAACAGGCAGACAAGGGAGATGCAGTAGACCTTGTGTCTACTTGGACTTTGAAAAGGCTTTTGACAGAGTCCCTCACCAAAGACTCTTGAGCGAACGGAGCAGTCGTGGAATAAGAGGAGAGGTCCTCTTATAGATCAGCCACTGGTTAAAGTACAGAAAACAGAGTAGGAATAAATTCTCCCAATGGAGGGGAGTAAATAGTGGGGTCCTGTAAGGATCTGTACTGGAACCAACTCTTTTCAAGTTGCTCATAAATGATCCGGAATTTGGAGTAAGCAGTGAAGTGGCCAAGTTTGCTGATGACACTAAATTATTGTGAGGGATTGTGAGGAGCCCCACAAAGATCTCTCCAAGCTAGGAGAGAGGGCATCCAAATGGCAAACATGGTTCAACGTAAGCAAGTGTCAAGTGATGCATGTTGGGGCAAAAAACACCACCACCAAATTCAACTATAACCTGATGGGACCTGAGTGACAGTGACCAACCAAGAAAGAGATCTTGGGGTTGTGGTGGACAGATCAATGGAAATGTCAGCCCAGTGTGTGGCAGCTGTAAAGAAGGTAAACTCCATGTTATGCATTATTAGAAAAGGAATTGAGAATAAAACTGCCAATAGCTTACTGCCCTTATACAAAGCTATGATGTGACCACACTTAGAATACTGTGTACGGTTCTGGTCACCACTCCTAATATATATATATATATATATATATATATATATATATGTGTGTGTGTGTGTGTGTGTGTGTGTGTGTGTGTGTGGTGTAGAGGTTAGCGTGTCAGACTGGGAGTCAGGAGATCTGGGTTCTAGTCTCCACTCAGCCACAGAAACCCACTGGGTGACTTTGGGCCAGTCACAGACTCTCAGCTTAACTTACCTCACAGGGTTGTTGTTGTGAGGATAAAAATGGAGAGGAGGAGGATTATGTATGCCACCTTGAGTTCCTTGGAGGAAAAAAAGGTGGGATATAAGTGCAATGATAAATAAAGAGAGAGAGAGAGAGAGAGACCCTCTAGATGGATTCCATTTGATGCCTGTTCCTCCGATTATGCGCATCTTCTTGGAAGCGCTTTATCGTAAATGCTTGTATGCAGGAGGTAATTGAGCACTCAACAGGTGACCTTACCGGTTGTTTCAAATGCGCTTTACAAGTAGTTAATGCAGAGAATCGCTTGTTCACATAGTCAAAAGGTGCTTTAACGGCCGGAGCAAAATAAAACTCGCGATTTAACGCGCATTCGATAATGCGCATAATCGGAGAGAAAACGCGCCTCTACGCCCGATTTGCGCTCCGTTCTTGTAGAGGTAAATTTTTTAATGCGCCTTCAAAGAGCTTTAAATGCCTCTTGTAGAGGCAGCCAGAGAGAGAGAGAGAGAGAGAGAGAGAGAGAGAGAGGCTGGAAAAAGTAAAGAAAACAGCAAATAAAATGATCAACGGGCTGCTGGAACATTTCCCCTATGAGGGAAGGTTAAAACAGCTATGATGGTTTACCTTGGGGTGGGTGGGAATGGGACTTAGGGGAGACATGATAGAGGTGCACAAAGCTATGCATGGTGTGGAGAAAGTGGACGGGGAGAGTGGGATATTTAGGGCAGATACAAGCTATCAATGGCTCCTAGTCCTGGTGGCTCTGTGCTACCTCCACTATTGGAGGCAGTCTGCCCACATACACTAGTTGCTGGGGAAAATGGGCTGTTGCTCTCAGATCCTGCTTGGCACCTGATTGGCCAGTGCATGAACAGAATGCTGCCGTAGATGGGCCCTTGGTCTGATCCAGCATCAGGACTCTTCTTATGCTCTTCTGTCTTCACTTCACACATTGGAAAGACAAGCCAGATGCTGTGATCCCAGCCCCCCCCCCTGCATGTTCCCAGCTGTGCTAAACATGTCTGCAAGGGCCAAGAGCATATCCTCTCTGCCTGGGGGGAGGGGGGTGGCACCACAGACCCAGTGCTGAAATCCTGAGGAGGGGTGAAGTTGGTCCCTGCCATGACTCTCTGGTCCATCCATTGGGACTCCGCAGGGGATTATTTGTCTCCTGTGCTAGATGTGGGCTCCCAAATGCTTTCTCTGGCATCTGGAGTGATCCTTTTGGGGTCCCTCTCTAGTGCATCATCCAGAATGATTTTTGAGAGCATTTTCTCTTACTCGACTTCGTCCGTTTTCTCTCGCTGCCCCCCTATGCCTGGAATTCTCTTCCAGAGCATTTGCGGACCACGAGTTCAATTACAGTCTTTAAAGCTCAGTTGGAAACTTTTCTCTTTTCTAAAGCTTTCAGAACTTGAATTTGATCTTACTTTTACACTGGTCATTTTATTGCCCCCTGTGCCTGTTTGGTGCATCCCCTTCCCTTTCTTATTGCTTTATTGTGATTTATCAGAATGTCAGCCTCTGTGGCAGAGGGCGTTGCTGTTCTATTGTGTTACTATGTTCAGCACCTTGTGCATGGATGGTGCTATATAAATAAAACAACAGCAACAGCTACAACAGCAACATGCTTCTCTCTTTAGGCGTGGATGAAAAGTTTCAGGAAGAAATTCCCCTTGCAGTGGGCAGAGCTGAGAAGATGAGGGCCAAGAGACCCTCTCCCCGTGGCATCCCCACCACCGAATTTCAGCAAAAGAGACATTTCAAGGCAAAATCTGGTGGCTCCTGCGTGGGGAAAACATCTGAAAAAAGCCAAGTGCTCAGTCAGAGTCACGAGAGGGTCTCAGAGGGTCGACACACCTCCGGCAAGACCTAAGCAACTGGGCTGGGTGGTACCACTCCTCAGCAGGCCTGAGCAACGTCTCCAGCAGGGATGTGCCTGGAAAGGGAAGGCTGACCCAGGACAATCCGGAGGGATGGGGAGAGCGTAGTCCGGAGTGACGGGAGCCGGCATTGAGCAGGGGCCGAAATCACGTGCCCTCTAGGCAGAGCCGCCGGTGTGTGGAGGCAGCCTCTGATTCCCTCTGATAGGGTTAGGGAATCTTGAACAGGAGCTCAGGGACGCTGCCTGAGAAGCACCTGTTGGATGGGCCCAGTGGGCTGACTCTAGGGAGACCAGATAAAATCCAGGTCAGGGCTCATGTAACTTTAACAGTTGTAGAGAAAAGGGGATTCCACCAGTGTCATTTGTATGCAATTAGTTCCTGGTGAAATCCCCTCTTCATCACAACAGTTAAAGTTGCAGGGGCCCTGCCTTCTTTCGTATATGGTCACTCTAGTATAGTGCCTGCACCTTTAACTGTTGTGATGAAGAGGGAATTTCACCAGGAACTAATTGCTTACAAATGACACTGGCTGAAATTCCCTTTTTTCTACAACTGTTAAAGTTACATGAGTCCTGATCTGGATTTTATCTGGTCAGTCTAACATGGGAGAGGCTCCGGGGCAGACTCAGCCAGGAGCCGAGTCATTGCACTGACTTATGTATTTAACCTTGACAGGCTAAAAAGCCTAGGAAAATAATTAAGTCTTCACCGGTTGCTGGAGAGACCACAACATAGGTGCCAGAAGAGCCTTTCTGGGGAGGGCCTTCCACAACTGGCTGGGGGGGGGGAGGTGCCACCACTGAAAGGCCCTCTCCTTAGCAGCCACCCACCTCAGCTCTTTTGGCAGGAGCAGCCCCCTCCCAGAGTAGCCCGGAGCTTTCCCAGGGTCACCTGAGGGAGGTGAACATGGGGCCTTCCAAGCAGAACACGGCAATGAACAGAATTCCCCCTATGATCAGTCCCCGTAAAGGAGGAAGGTATTAATCTTTGAAACATCTTTGGGTTTTGTTTTAAATTGCTTGTTTTGTGCGTGGAAATCCATGTTTGAATGCAAAGTTGGGGGAGGGGCTCCACATGACAGCAGTGACTAAGTAAATACAAGCTTGAACCCCTCTAGTGATCATCACGCCACCTGGACGGGCATCTTGCATGCAGTGCTGCCCTCCCCCAAAGGATGCACCAGCCAAGAAAGAGCCTTCCTGTGCAAGCCCCTTCTGTCCCACCCAGTCCCTGAGGACGGCGGCACCCCAGGCCATGGAGCCAGCTTGGGCTCTCAAGCACAGGACAGCAAAGAGCCAGGCAGGGGCCAAAGCAGCAGCATCACATCATCACCACAGGAGCTTTATCACTGGAGAAGGACATTCCTCGATAATAGGAAACCGCATTCTTGGATGATGATGATGCAGGTCTGGAGCAGTGACCCAATGCAATTGAGGCTTTAGCTCATTTCCGCTAATTGCAGCCGGAGCCAGCAGCCACCTGTCCAATCGCCCCTAGAAAACTGGCCCTGTTATCTCGACGCAGCATCTGGCTTCAATTATGCTCCGCAGTGCAATCCAGCCAGCAGCAGCAGCAGCAGAGTGCTTCATGGATGGCTACAGAGCCATCGCCACGGTCACCTCCACCACCACCCTCCATCAGTGATGTTCCCTGTGTGCAAGTACATGATGCCACCAGCCGCTACCCTGGCCCATTTTCTAACCACCCGAAAACTGCAAACAGGCGACGAGTACGAATCACTCCAGAAAGGCTTCTCAGGTTGCAAATAGCAGCTTCCTGGTGTTTTGCCTTCCATGACTGTACAATCCATGCTGGGAACAGAGGTGGGCAGATTAGTGAATGGCCGAGGAAGGCCAAAGACCCAGAGGAGATCAACACTCTGCCCTGTCTCCCTGCTCTATTAAGAGAGGCTTGTTTACCTGACATCATCACCTGCGTAGGTTTCATTTCTCTGAAGGACGGTTTTTGCTGCCTTTGAAACTTGGAGAGGTCCTGGGGCGCAGGCCAAGTGGTGCAGCCACTTTGCACTACAGGTAGGTGAAACAGTCCCTGTTCACCCATAAGTCAGCTGTGTCCTGTTTCTGGATTACTTTCCATTTTTTTAAAATTGCCACATAAATGCACTTTAATACTGTCGAAATTCACAAATCTATCTACCTACACATACACACACACACGAAAATGTTTTGGTATATATGGTATATTTTTTGAGTCAGGAACATTCAGGAAGTGTAGGAGCTGGAGGAAAACCAAGTTCCAATCCACACCTCAGTTGGAAAGATGCAAATTGGACCATCAGTTCAGATGGGACTTTGCAAAGGCCAAAGGGCTTTGTTCAGCTCCCCTGACCCTTTCAGCTTCCCTCCCACTTCATGATTTTATGTAATATTGCATAAACAGCCTCAGCTATTTACTGCTCATCATTCCTGCAATATCATGTAATGGATAAACCTCCACATTTTGGAAACCTAAACGGAGAAGCAATCTTAACAAGATCTGTATATCAATGTCAACTAGTTGCCTCTTCTACAAACAGAAACAAAAACTTTAAAACTTCATTACTAAAAAAAGCTAATGCAGCTAAAAGAGTCATCACATGGGGGGAAATCGTGTTTCCTTCCTTACCGTCGCTTCTCCACCCCTGCATTTGTCCTTCATTACTTCCTCTTTCAAAAGGGGAAATAAACAAAGTGCCCGTGGCCCATTCAGTGGGCTGTTTTGATCGCGCTGCATCCCCTGCACAAAGCAGGAGATAGCGGCAACTTCCGTCTTCAAAAATATATCGGACTTCTTGGGGTGTCTTTTTGTGGCACGAAGAAGGCTAGAAAGGGCAGGAGGTGTGCGGGAGGCAGACGACATCGTGAATAGGACCAACCAAAATCCGTGAGTGTGATGTGGCTGCAAAAAAAGGCAAATGCTATGTGGGGCTGCATTAATAGAAGTATAGCTTCCAAATCGCGCGAGGTACTGGTTCCCCTCTATTCGGCACTGGTTAGGCCCCATCTTGAGCATTGCGTCCAGTTCTGGGAAACACACTTCAAGAAGGATGCAGACAATCTGGAACATGTTCAGAGGAGGGCAACAAGGATGATCAGGGGTCTGGAAACAAAGCCCTGTGAGGAGAGATGGAAAGACCTGGGCATGTTTAGCCCTGAGAAGAGGAGGGGAGACATGATAGCACTCTTCAAATACTTGAAAGGTTGTCACACGGAGGAGGCCAGGATCTCTTCTCGATCAACCCAGAATGCAGGACATGGAATAATGGGCTTAAGTTACAGGAAGGCAGATTCCAGCTGGACATCAGGAAAAACTTCCTGACTATTAGAGCAGTATGACAATGGAACCCATGACCTAGGGAGGTGGTGGGCTCTCCCACACTAGAGGCCTTCAAGAGGCAGCTGGACAACCATCTATCAGGCATGCTTTAAGGTGGATTCCTGCACTGAGCAAGGGGCTGGACTTGATGGCCTTATGGGCCCCTTCCAACTCTACTATTCTGTGATTCTATGAGTGTCCAGTAACGAGCGTGCAATAAAACGCTCGTCTGATGACACCCTAAGATAAAACCCTCTGAAAGTGGGCATCAGAGGGACTTTAAGCAAAGCTTGAATTAACAAAAATACAAATAAATATGGGAGACCAAATCCCCATTAGTTTCATAGGCATACAGAATTCAGATAAAAATAGAAGGCTCTGTTTGGGCTTTTCATCAAGCATAACAGAGAAATAGTACATCTGAACTGAAGCAGAGGGCTTATCCACAGGCAGTAGTCAAGAATACCTATAGATTATCGCAGAGGTGCAAGCTATTCAAACATATTTCTGTTTATACAGCCAGAGAGTCAAGAGCAGCAAAAAGGTGAGAGAAACAAAAGGCATTTCATTCTCTATGGCAAAACAGAAGAGGGCAACCGGCAGAGCAATTCTATAGCTTTTATAGCATATTTAAGACGAAAAGTAAAAATGACAATAAAACTGTTCGGTGAAGAAAAGGGAGGAAGGGGAGGGCGAGGTTGAGGCAGGCTGCTCCCAGCCTCCGGAGGCCCTTGCTGATGGGGGCTTGGTTCTGACCGCCACCCCCGCCACCCCAGCCCCCTTCCTGGAGTCCTTCTGCCAGCAGGCAAGATATTTTTTTTTATTCTGGCAGGACTTTGACATGCAAGCTGGTTTGCTGCAGAGGAAGGGGAGTGTTAACTGGTTGGATCCTGTTCATTCCATTTTTGGTTGTGTTTTAATTGTATTTTTCATCTATTTGTTTTTATTTATTTACTAGCTGATATACCAGGTGTTGCTCGGGCCCCCTAAGACATTTGTCTGTGAGCTAATCATCTTAAAGTATGTTGCCCAAACTTCCAGGCTTGTTCTCCTAGGAGATAAATCGCTTTCCCACTAAGAGGCACAGACTCAAAGATCCAACCCAATGCAACGTCTTTATTCCAAAGAAACAGTCAGCTGAGCGGGTGAACTTTCAGGACTGGTGCCACCAGAGGCCACACCACACATACACAAGCGATTCCTTTTATACAGTACAGTCAAAGATCTACGTCACTACTTCATACAGCGCAAGCGCAAGCAAAACCCCCTGCATTCCAACAAGAGAGTCACTGCCCTTTGACACATTGTTGAAAGCCACTGCGCATGTTTCAGTTGTTGCTGGGTTAAATTCTGTAGCTTCTGATAAGGTGTGCTGATGGCCTTGCATTAGGAGGCTCTTCAGACAAATGCTATAACCAGATGAAACCAGGCTTGTGGCAAGGCCTTATCTGCCGCGTACGCACTTTAAATCTTCCTTCAGCCTTGAGCAAGCATTCCCAGCATTCTGTACTTGTAAGCAAAAGATGGCTACACTTGGACTATCAAGTAGCAGGCCGGTTCTAGGCCTGTGAGTTAACTTTTAATAAAATTACATTTGTTTCTTTTTTCCCTCTCTCATCCTCATGACAACCCTGCAAGGTAGGCTGGTGCTAGGCCTGTGAGGTAACTTTTAAATGAATTAAATTTGTTTCTTTTCTCTCTCTCTCTTTCCCCTGATGCATGTCCAGGGCCACCTTAAAGCTGTTGCCATGATTTTCCTTGTCCCCGCAGAAAACGAAAATGAAAACTCCCAGCATGCCTTTCACTGTAGTGCCTGACTTGCCCAATGGGAGTCTTTCTGCTGAGCCAGTCCACACTGCACTGCACAGTCCGTGCCTGTAGGTAGGCCATGAGGGAGCCGGCCTGCTGACTGACTGATGGGTAGCTTGGTTGCCATTGGCAATGGGCACAGAGTTGCACCCTCCTTCCCTCCTGCTCTCGATGGGGCCTAGTGACTGAGGCAGCTGGCCCCAAGAGCTCTCTCATCAAGCCCAGGATGGCGAGCCACTACCAGATAATGGCTGCCAAAGCCTGATAGTCTTCCCTCTTGCCCAAGACATGCTGGGAGTTGTAGGCATAAGCCTAGGTCCCCCAAATAACGTGTTAGTCTTTGAACACCATCTGAGGTGTGGTAGGAGACAACTGGAGAGTGGGCCTTATTAGCAGTGGCACCCTGCTTATGGATTTCTTTTTCCCAGGCAGGCTGGCCTAGTGACTGCATTAATGGCTTTCCAGTGCCAAGTAAATATCCCCCCAAGGCTTTTTAACTTGATGGGTTTTTTTTATGCTGCAGGGTGTTGTTGTTGTTTTTGATATAACTAAACCACAACATTCCAAGCCAAATGCAGGAATTACTGAATAAAGTTTTATGATTTGTATGTCAAAGCATGACTATGCCATTGAAACAGGAGAATGGAGGAATGACTGATATAGCTGAGGCTGGAATGGAATGGTGGTCTGAGGGGGGGTTAGTGGCAGTTGGGGAAAGTCAGTCAGAAGAAGAACAAAGGCAGTTAGTGAGTTAGGACTGAGAGATAGTGACCTGGCTTACTAACTCATGCTTTATTTAAAAGTAGCCACTCTACATGCCAGTACTACACCTCCAGCATGCCTTTCATGGCCCACAGGTGCCTGAGTCCTCTGAGAGGCACCTCCCTCCTCTCATTGCTGATGCTGCTCATTGATAGAGCATTGAGGAGTTGCATCACCAAGGATGAGAGGTAAGCAGCTGTCAGCGGACGTGCCCAGCTCCTGCCAAGTCCTGCTGGGACTGTCTCAGCCCGCACTTCTCGTCCACCAGGTGCTCCAGCAGGAGCCTTCATTGGACTTGTTTCTGGGCATGCACAGAGTGCTTCTCCTCCCTCCCTCTCTCTTAAGGGTGATGGCCACGCACGCACTTCCCCCAGATTCTCAGAAAACTGCAATATCAGGACAGGATACCTTTGAGCTTGTTCAGAGTTTGGCCTCTCAAAGTCACGCTGCTGTTTCTAGTTATGATTTGAAAAGCATGCATGCTGGGTGGGAGGAGGCACCACAAATGGATGCAGCCCATTTATGTGGATTGTTTCCTTTTATGTGGAATTAGGTTGACTATTCATGCACTCACAATGGCCACCAAAGGCCGGTGAGTCTGGCCTCCCACCCAAGGCAAGCTGGGAGTTGTAGGCATAAGCCCAGAGTTTTTTTATTAAATTCTTTTAAAAAAATACTTAAACCCCCAAATTTTTGTGTTTTAGTTTTTTCTGGTACATTGTTCAACCAGACCTATCAGCATGCCAAATTTCAAGTTTCTAACTCATCTGGCAGTGGGTAAACATTTCCGGACATACATCGCACACACATACTTTCCGCTTTATAGGTAGAGATTACATTTCTATACCTATCAAAGGCTGAAGCTCACTGAGTGGTTCACAACACTTAAAACTGTAAAATCTAACAACTTGACAAAATGCAGTATAAAACTTTTAAAACTCCAGTATGAAACCAAAGTAAAAAGCAGCAGTAGTGTAAAAATCTAAAACAATACAAAGTGAAAAACTAAAATTCCTGGGAGAATAAAGTCCTCTTCACCTGGCTGGTCCCCAAATGGCCACAACGTCAGCACCAGGCAAACCTCTCTGAGGGGGTGTTCCACAAACAGGGTGTCACCACGATAAAGGCCTTCTCCTTAGCAGACACTGTCTCACGTCATTGGTTGGGGGCTCCCAGGGGAGGGACTCTGGTTACTATTTTGAGGTCTTGGCAGGAGGAGACAACCCTTCTGGTAACCTGGCCCCAATCCATTAGTGTTTGATTTGAGATTGCTTTTATCAGTATTTTAATATTTTTATCCACCTTGGGCACCATTTTGGATGGAAAGGTAGGATATAAATTTAATAAATAAATAAATAAACATCAATGTGTCTTATTCTCATATACTAGTCAGAATGATTTTGTTAGGCCTGGTTCTCTCGTAACACCCACAACTTCGCACAGGTTAAAATAAGCAATGAACTGTCTTTATTGTACTGAGAGAGGTAATGCAAGCGATGCTTCAGAGTTCATGGCACAGCAACTTCACAGAGGTTACAGTCCCAATAAATCCACTAGCTCCATTAGAAGCACAGACAGGGTTGTAAAATCCAGCATTAAATTTCAAGACATAATCCAAACAGAAGACAGGAGCAGGATTCTGAAGCAATGTAGTCAAAGACAATTTTTATTTTATTTATTAATTTACAATATCTGTATAACCACTCCACATCCAAAGATTTTTGGAGTGGTGAACAACAGAATAAGAACGCCATGTTAAAATACTTAATATTTTTATAAAGAAACAGAGTTCTGATAAAACTGAATTTGGACAAATCATGGCCCGTCACTAAAGGAAAGCTTCCAGAAATAATGTTTTCAGGAGGTGCTGAAAGCAACACAATGCCTGCCTGATGTCCAAATGCAGAGGGAATTCCACAGGAAGAGGCCACCGCACTCAAAGCTCTACTCCTGGTGGACTCCAATCGGACTATAAATCCATGTGGAACCACCAGGACATGCCCTCAGATGTCAACAGTGACTGGGCAGGTTGCTGAGAGAGAAGGCGCTCTCTCAGGTATCTTGGTCCCTAGTTGTTAGGGCTTTGTACGCTAGTACTAAAACCTTAAACCTGGCCCGGTAGCAAATAAGCAGCCAATACAAAGGAGTTGCATGCTGAAAATGGACAGCTCCCGACAACAGCCTAGCTACTGTGTTCTGCATTAGTTCCAGCTTCCGGAGCAGCTTTAAGGGCAGCCCCATGTAGAGCACATTGTAATAATCTAGTCTTGAGATTACTGATGCCTGTACCACCGTGGCCAAGTGATCTTGGCGGGCAAAGTTGGTAAAAGGCACTCTGAGCCACTGCGGCCACTTGGGCCTTCAAAAACAGAGATGGATCTAAAAGCATCCTCAAACCATGGACCTGATCTTTCAGAAGGAGTGCAACCCCATTCAGAACAGGCAATGAGCCTCTCTCCCGGACTTGGGAACCACTCACCCACAGGGATTCCGTCTTGCCAGGATTCCGTTTCAGTTTAACTGGCCCTCGTCCAGCTCATTACTGAGTCACGGCACCGATCCAGGACTTGCACAGCCTCACCTGATTCCGTTGTCCCAGGGAGATAGAGTTGCATGTCATCAGCATACTGATGACATTTGGCTCCAAATCCCCTAATAACTGCTCCTAGCAGCTTCATATAGATGTGTTAAACAACATTGGGGACAAGATGGTACCCTGTGGAACCCCATAGCTCAATTGCCAAGGAGCCAAGGAATGGTCGCCCAATGTTATTCTCTGGAAATGGCCCCATAGTGCCTCTGGTACCCATCCTACAGAGTCTATCCAGGAAGATACCATGATTGATGGTATCAAAAGCCAACGAGAGATCAAGCAGAATTAACAGGGTTGCACTCCCCCTGTCCCTCTCTGGATAAAGTTCACCCATCAGAGCGACCAAGGCTGATTCTGTCCTGTAACCAGATCGAAACCCAGACAGGGATGGGTCTAGGTAATCAGTGTCCTCCATGAACACCTACAGTTGCTCTGCCATGGCCCTCTCACGTACCCTCCCGGAAAAAGGGGTATTTGTGACTGGGTTGTAGAAGCCTAGTACCATTGGGTCCAGGGTGGGCTTCTTCAGGAGTGGTCGCCCTACTGCCTCAGCAGAGGGCCACCCCTTCCTGATGGGAAAAGCATTTATCACTCCCTGGACCCATCCAGCCTTCTCCCCTTTTCAAGGGCACAGGCTTCTAGACTTACAAGAGTTCAGGATTCACGAATAATTTCCAAGACAAGTCAAACACGGGAGTTGAGGCAAGCAAGGTGTAGCCAAGCAAGAGAGTTTCCCAGTACTGAGGACATTGTATCCACAAAGCTCCCTGAGCTCTGCCACTGCTTTCTAACAGCGGTGGGGCAGCTACAGCTCTTTCCCAACCCACCTATCCCTGCAGGCAAACTTTGTCTATAAATGTGAGCTACGCCTAAGTGGGCATGTCTCTTCCAATCTCTTTGGACACCTCTGTTCCAAGGAGACAGGTTTGAAACCCTCTCCTGCTCAGCCGAGTCTCCAGTCTGCTTTTTTCCCCCACAGAAAAGCTGCCACTCAGAGTTGAATTTTCCAGTTGGCAAGGTGCGTCCAGCTCCTCTGGCTTCCTCCCTGCTGGGAAGCCAGGCAGAGACTGTCTCTCACCATCCTGAGCTGCTGCTGCTGCTGCTGCCTGAGCAGCCCTCAAATGATCAGCCCCTTCACTTTCTGAGTTTGAATCTTTCTCCAAGGCTGCTGTGCCAGGGAAGGGGAAAGGCCAGAGGGGCGACGGTGGCATGGCAGGTTTGTTTGCAAAATATTTCCAAAATGGCAGCTGCCTTGGAAGACTCACAGCGGGAAGTGCTCCTTCCTGTTCTCTCATGCCAGCTGAGGGCATTTTGGGGAGGGGGGACAACCCCTTGTTTCAGGTCAGATGTGATGAAAAGGAGAGTCACACATCTTCATTCACTGCAAGAATCGTGAGGGGTTACAGGGCCATGTGGAGAAGATGTGAGCTGAATTAGATCCTTCGCATCTACAGATAAAAAATAATAATACAAAATAAAAAATGGGGGGGATGGGGCAGCTGGAGGGGGAGAAGAGAGGGATACAAGGCGTCTGAACCGGCCCTCCTCTAGTCGATGGCAACCAATCAGCGGTCGCCATCGGCTGTGGCATGCCTCCGCAGGGGAAAAAAAGTCTAGGTAAGTGTCCGACTCTTTTAAAGTTGAGTTTAGGGATTTTGCCGCTGGATGTCTTCTGGATGGAGGCTGTGTCATGTAGATCACCTGCCGCCACTCCGAAGCCACCGCGAGGCAAACCGCTTGTCAAGATATGCAGCTGTAAGCACATTAGAGGAATTTCCTAATTCCTGTCGGACGACCCTCTGAGGCATGGATCGGCCTAATATCTTCCCTCAGTCTAATTAATCACTCAACTTAAGGATGCTCAGTTTCCATGTTTCCCTTCTTTTACACGAGGAACAGAGCTCTCCACGCGATGTCTGCTTCGCCTTACGCATGCTGTAACCGAGATATGAAAATCGTG
The DNA here is from genome assembly GCA_029215795.1 of Anniella stebbinsi. Taxonomy (NCBI): domain Eukaryota; kingdom Metazoa; phylum Chordata; class Lepidosauria; order Squamata; family Anniellidae; genus Anniella; species Anniella stebbinsi. The sequence continues at coordinate 373,309,668 of JARDYH010000001.1, forward strand.
TCAAGTGTGTCGCTCCGGAGTCGAGGTGGGTGGGGAAGCCAACGTCCTTAATGGAGTGGGTTGGAAATATGTAGAGTTCAAAAGAGGTATTGTGTACATTTCTTAGGGGAAAATCCAAACCTTGTGAACGACAATCCTATCACGGACTAGCTTCAGCTCTGGCGCTCTTCTCGTCTCATGCTGGAAGGCATGTCTGTCTCCCCCTCCCCACCGCCCGTTGCCTCTCCGTCTACAGAATCAAGAACTTCAAGGGCCTCTTGCGGGTGGGTGGGGGATCAACAGCTCCCTTCTCCTTCTGTGAGTCAGGGCAGGAGGTAAAATACATGCATTTGAATAGAAGAAAGTGCGTTAATGACCTCAATTTGAAGGACTTTCGTTGGATCACTTTCAAATACAAAAGGCATTAGAGCCTTTGCTCTGCTCAAGGGATTTTCCTCTCAAGGAAACCACTTGGTGTGAAGCAGGTGCTTTTCCTCTGCGCTGCCTGCTTCAGGGATCCCTCTTGGGGAGCCCCTTGCAGGAATGAGTGCAGTCACAAGGGCAGCACAAGCCACGCCTCCTGCAGGCCCGGCTCAGAGGAAAAGAGGGGGGCAGGGAGGGAGGGAGGCCCGATGGGCCGGATGGGCCTCTGCCCAGAAGGGCCCAGAAGAGGGACAGTGATCTGCATTGTTTGCACCTTCCCTAATCCTCATTAGGTCTCAAGTAGGGTTGCCATATTCTGAATCCACAAAACCGGGACAATTTGGGGGGAGGGGGCTGGGATTTTTTAAAAAAACTGAGCAATATGTAAAGGTCGAGGGAAAGGAAGAAAATTGTCTAAGCTTTAGTTATCTAACAGCGCAATCCTATGCGTGTCTATTCAAAAATAAATCCTATTGAGTTAAATAGGACTTATTCCCAGGTAAGTATGTATAGGATTGCAGCCTAAAGTATTTCAACATCTGCAAATAAATAATAGGCAAAGAACAGTTTAAGCAATCAAACAAAAAAAATGACACTAAATTACATTTCTCCACTAGTTCTCAAAAGCTAGAGGAGAATTCAATATGGAGACTTACCCCCACTCCAGTCACCCAAGTAGTTACCATAGGATATTAAGGATATAAATATTAAAAGATATTTTTAAACTCCAAAGCAGCCATCTACTTTGTGTTCAAGTGGTGGCTCTAGCAGAGTATGGACTGTTTGGTGCCACTAACTGAAGAGATCAAAATGAATTGTAAATAACAACAACAACAACAACAATGTTGATTTTCCTATACATATTTAAAAGGCCACACACACAGGACACACACACAACAAATTAAACTTAAGGCATGATCCAACCAAAGTTAAGCACTTTTAAAGCTGCAATTCCATGCATGCTTACCTGGGAGTAAGACCCAATGAACAACAGTGGGACTTATGTCTGAGCAACCCAGCACATTCATCTGTCCTGAAAGCAAGCCCCATTGCAGAGAATGGGACTTACAGTGTGTCTACTCAGAAGTAAGTCCCAGTGAGCTCTGTGGAAATTACTTCTAATTAAACATGCATAAGTTTAGGCAGCTAAAAGTGTTTAACAGTAGCTGGATTGTGCCATTATGTGTATATTTTTTTGTTTTTAAAATCCAGATCGAAATCTCTTTTACTGTATTTTATTCAGTTAAAATGAAAGTTTGCTTTTGTAATTTGTTGCAAAGTAATGTTTTTGTTTTCCTTCTTTTTAATGGAGAAATATTTTTCTACACACATAACACATAACAGGAAAGCTACTTCACATTTTTGCAAAGCGCAATTTTAAATTAAAATATCAACAATTGTAAAACCAGACATCTTACATTCACTGCAACTTACCTCCAAGTAACAGATTTGAGGCTTGCACCCCAAATCTAAGGAGGTGGATTTTTGAAGGGAAGTTTTTGGGGGAGGGACTTTTCTTTTCTTCCTCTCCTCCCTCCTTTCCTCTCATTCCCCCCTCACTCCCCTCCCCCCACAAAACTCTCTTTCTTCCCCCACAAACCCAGCGTCTCTGCCCAGTGCTTACTCCAAAGCTCTGACCGCAACCAGGCAAACTCACCACACTCAGGCAGCCCAAGGAGAGCATGTCCGTCTTTCCCTGCTGTTCTTTCTGTTCTACGCAGCCGCAGGCACAAAAAGTTGAGTCACAGTGAGTGACTCAGCTGAGCCTGTGGAGGAGCTGCAGCGCTCTGGAAAAGGCTCCAAATTGACGTGTCTTTTTCTCTGCTGCTGCCGCTCCACTGAACAGGCTCAAGGCACCGTTTTGGAGGTCGGAATTTCTCCAGCCGGCTGGACTGGGAATCCAGGATTCTTGAACAATCGGATGGGACATTTTGGAATTGTCTGATGTCTGTGACATTCCTGGTTTTCCGGGACGTATGGCAACCCTAGTCTCAAGGGATGAGGCTGTGGGGTGCCTCCTCCTCCTCCTCCTCCTCCCATGGGACTTTTTCATATCAGGAAAGCACAGGCAGCCGAGGAAGCTGGAGGGATGTGTGGGAGAAAGTGCACAAGACAGCTCAGTGGCAAAGGGGAGCTGATAAATGCCACCGAAAGGAATTCTGAAGTGCCCTGAGAATGAGGAAGGGAAAATGGAGCCCTCTTTCATGGAGGAAGAAAATGTTTGGCAAATCTGAGCGCAGATTTCAGCACTTGACTACGTACTCCATCAGAGGAGCATTTTATTGCACGCTCATTACTGGGCACTCACGGATTTTCACTGGTGCCTCTCATGACATCGCCTGCCTCCCACGCGCCTCCCGCCCCTTCTAGCCTTCTTCACGGCAGAGAAAAACACCCCAGAAAGTCCAACTTATTGTTAAAGATGGAACTTGCCACTATCTCCTGCTGTGTGCAGGAGAAACCACGCGATCAAAACAGCCCACTGAATGGGCCACGTGCAGGTCGTTTACTTCCTCTTTCGAAAGAGGAAGGAATGAGGGACAAATGCCGGGGCGGAGAAGCGACAGTAAGGAAATGTGATTCCCCCCTCCCCCCTCCCCCCTCCCCAGGCATATGGAGGACCATCTCTCATAGCTATGAGAGCCATTTCTGCAAGTGGGCCCTGCACTCTCCACCCACAAACCTTGCCATCTCCTGGGTGACTCTTTGCCCTGGGTTTTCGGCAAGCTCCAGATCTGGGTGTACCCCCCTCAGTGCAGCACAAAGGAGCTTTGGCTTGAGGCCCATTTCCCAGAAGAGCAAGTGAACCTCCCAGGCACACCCTCTCCCTATGGCACGTTGTCCTGTGTTTCAGTTTGTGAAAACGCAGACCTTTCCGGTTCAGGCAAAGCTCGGATAATACTGAGATTATGATTGTGTTCGCAAAATGTATTAGATGGGAGAATGCACACTGTAAAATGCCAGGTGAGTAGGACTTCCCTCCAAGAGATGGCAGGGCTGGGTGAGTGGACTGTCTTAGTCTCTGGGATTCTTGCCACCTGTTGCTGAAAGCCTGAATTCCTCCCAAACACACACACATACACACACACACACACTGCCTGGTTGCCTACCTCCTGCTCTTGACCTTGCCACCCTAACCCTAACCCTTTCAAGGGGAGAGATCACACTCAGCTCACACCAATCACTCCAAGTTGTTTCAGTCTGCATGGAGGTGGGAGGCTTCCGCTTGTCCCTGGGCATTCTAAGAAAGGGCTCTTTGACCCTCCCTCTCTTAGCCACACTGACTTCCACAAGAAGAGCCATTCTCCGGCAGGCGAAAGGCTGATCTCTTCACATGCTGGCTGGCCAACCAACCAAGTGCCTGCCTGCCTGCCTGCCTGCCTGCCTGCCTGCCTGCCTGCCTGCCTGGGAGAGGCCTGCAAGAGCTTGTCATGAGTGCTAGAGCATCTGCTACTGCTCCGCTTCCCCTGCAACTGGCATGCAGAGCCTGGAAGAGGGAAGACATAGACACCAGGACTCTGAGCCAGCCATAGCATTGTCCTCCAGAGAAGTAACCCCTCTTTAAAGCCACCCTAGTCAGTGGTCATCACAGCATAAGAACATGAGAAGAGCCCTGATGCTGGATCAGACCAAGGGCCCATCTAGTCCAGCACTCTGTTCACATAGTGGCCGACCAGCTGTTGACCACAGACCCACAAACAGGACATGGTGCAACAGCACCCTCCTAACCACATTCCCCAGCAACCGGTGTATATAGCTTTACTGCTTCTGATAGTGGAGGTAGCACTTAGCCATCAGGACTAGTAGCCATTGATAGCCTTCTCCTCCAGGAATTTATCCACACCCCTTTTAAAGCCATCCAAACTGATGGTAGTGAATCCCATTGGTTAATTATGGAAGAAGTATGTGAAGAAATTCTTCCTTTTATCTGTTCTGAATCTCCCACCAATCAGATTCTTAGCTGACCCTGGGTTCAGCTATTATGAGAGAGGGAGAAAAACGCCCCCCTCTCCACATTCTCCACACCATGCAGAATCTTGTCCACCTCTATCAGGTCTCCCCTTGGCCTCCTTTTTCCAAGCTAAACAATCCCAGCTGTTGTAACCTTCCCTCAGAGGGGAGATGCACTTTTTTAGATGTGGTGACCAAAACTATATACAGTATTCTAAGTATAGTCAAGGCATAGATTTGTATAAAGACAGTATGTTACTGGCAGTTTTATTCTCAATTCCTTTTCTAATTTCACCTAACATGAAGTTTGCTTTTGTTACAGTGGCCACACACTGGGTTGACACTTCCATCAAGCTGTGTCCACCACAGCTTTTGTTACAGTGGCCGGTCACTGCTAGCTCAGCTCCCATCAAGTTGTAGTTGAAGTTGGGATTTTTTGCCCCAACATGCATCACTTTACACTTGTTTCCGTTGAACTGCATTTGCCATGTAGGTGACTTTTCTCCCAAAAGGAAATACCCTTTTGGAGCTCCTCACAATTCTTCTTTGTTCCAATCACCCTAATTATTTTGGTGTCATTGGCAAATCTGGCCACTTCACTGCTCACTCCTAATTCCAAATTATTCATGAACGATTTGAAAAACATTGGTCCCAATACAGATCCCTGTGGGACACCACTATTTACTTCCCTCTATTGGGAGAATTTACCATTTATTCCTACTTTCTGCTTTCATTTCTTTAACCAGTTACTGATCCATAAGAGGACCTCTTCTCTAATTCCATGATTGCTAAATTTTCCCAAGAGTCTTTGGTGAGGGACATTATCAAAAGTCTTTTGGAAGTCCAAATAATCAATGTCTACCGGATCACCCCTTTCCACATGCTTAGTGACACTTTCAAATGACTCTAAAAGGTTAGTGATTCAGGACATACAGTACCTTTGAGGAAGTCATGTTGGTTCTTTTTCAGTATAGCTTGTCCTTCTACATGCTTATTAATTTTATCTTTAATACTGCTTTCAACAAATTTACCAGGAACGGCTGTTAAGATAGTGTCAGGATCAGGCCCAGTCTCTCTGGTGTGGATCCCAAATCAGATTCCTGCTCGGAGAAAGAAGAAGAAGAAGAAGAAGAAGAAGAAGAAGAAGAAGAGGAGGAGGAGGAGGAGGAGGAGGAGGAGGAGGAGGAGTCAAGACAGGAAGAAATTATCCAAGATTCTCCAGACATCAAGGAGGAATCTTCCCAGGGGCTTTTCGAGCAGGAGGCCCAAGCTCAGAGATCATCTTCCCCCTCCTGCCCCTGGGAACTCAATCTTTGTTAAATGGGGAGGGAACATTGGAATTGACAGTTCCCAGAATTTGCCACAGGGTCAAGTGGGTGGAATTGAGAGGAGGTGGAAGGCACTCTAGTAGGATGGACACACAGGAGAGGTTACATCTTGAAGACCCTCCTTGGAGAATGGGTTTGGTAAAAGCCTGTCAGGCATGGCAGGAAAGCATCCACCTAGTTGATAGGCAACTGCTTGGCTTTGTTAGGCTAATTGAGCTTAGAGGATAGTTCCTAGCATTCACACTCCCTTCAGTCTATTTACTGAATAAAGCTTTGTGGAGTGCCTGGCAGACCTTTTTATAGTCTCATATCTCAGTGGGAGGGCTTGTGATCATGACAGCTAACCAGCTGTCATTTCCCAGACCCGCCCCCCTGGGTCCCTTGGATCCCTTGGGGCAGCCAAATCCCATCATTTAACTAGGTGTTATGTGAAAGACTTCCTTTTATCTGCCCTGAGTCTCTCACCATTCGACTTCATGCCTTGGGCCTGCTGGGTTCTAATATTAGGAGAGAGAGAACAAAAACCTTCTCTCTGTCTCCCAACCATCAGCCCCCTTTCCAGCTACCCACCTTGGGCACCCACCTTTCTGGCTTGATCCCCACCCCCTATGTGGCCTCCAGGCTTCAGGCTTTCTGTAATTCAGGGGCAGGAAGGGCATACTTGGCCCCTGGAATGAATAGCAAATCATGGACCACACTTTGTGGAACTGGCAATTCCTTTGCTCACTGCCCCCCCACCTCCATGACAGAACCTCGTAGCTCAATGTTCGTAATCCAGAGAGCACCACATGCCAGATGCTGGGGTAAGAAAGAGGGGATGGCCAACAACTTCACACTTTGCTTGTGAGATTCCTGGAGGCACCGGGGCTGGCAGTTGATGCTAACAGGATGCTGGCTTCAGTGGACATCGGTTGCTGAGCTTGGGCAGGACCATCCTTGCCATATTCTTCAAATGGCCCCCTGCCCACAAGGACCTGCATCTGCCACAGAGACATCTGCCACTTCTTAACCATCCGCCTCCTGCATCGTTTGCAGGCACACAGAGGTTTTACAAGTCTGTCTGGCAATAATGTTAGGGGTTACATGTAAAATGTCAGTCAAGGATTGTTCGTGCTTGTGTATTTCTGCAATATTTTGCCATTAATGAAAGAGAAAACTACACAACCTGATACTGAATATATATATATATATATATATATTCCATTACTTATACATTGAATGATGCATTCCAAACCACATTATATACATTACACAGTGCATTACAATTGGTGCAGGCACAGTACAATGGCATTTGCTTGAACTCCGTAAATGCTGTTTTCTCACTACATCATCCTAGCAGCCTGTCAAGGAGGAAAAGAGAGCAGCCGTCACCCAAGGACAATCCTCAGCTTGGCTTCTAAGGAGCAAAGAGGCTCAGAGGAAAGTTCTCTTTCATTCGTGACAGAGCACAAATTCCCAGAGAAACCAATAGAAGAACAAGAGAGCGAACAAACACCTGAGCCAGTGAATGTTTGTTTTATAATTGATATGCTCAAGTGAAGCATCCCCTAGATACATAGTCCGAAATCTGGGCAAGGTATCTTATTAGGGGAAGGTTGCTAGAGGGTGCTGTTTCCTTCTTCCAACTCTTTCGACTCAGTTCAATCAGTAGATGAACCAACTAAAGATGTGTCTGATGGTGGTGGCAAGTTTTGGCCATTCCAGTCAAATCTGAGTTGGTACAAGTGAGATGAAAGATTGTAAGTTTATTCTAAGTTGGAACTATCTGGCAAATCCTCTGCTCCCAGAATCTCAGGGCACCAGCTCTAAAAATTTCCAGGCAGGGCCATGCAGAGCTGGTAATATGCTCAGGCCAGATAGGAAGTGTGTGCTCCCCCCCCCCCATTTCAAACTGCTCATTAAGGATGACTCAGTAAGGACAACCATCGTAACTTAGGCACATATATCCCCACCCCGCATGTGGCATATGGCCCTCTGGAGCTTGTAGTCTGACCGTGGTATTCATGACGGACGGCTTTTGCACTGTTTCCGCAAGGCAGGCTCCTCGCTTCTCGCTACGGAAACAGTAGCGTAAGTGGGGGGGACCTCCTCGGCGGAGTTCCCCCCTCAAAATCGTGAGCCCTGGGCCAACTGGCCCCACTGCCCCCCTCTGCCCTGCCCTGCTTCCAAGATGCCGAGAGAGAGAGAGAGAGAGAGAGAGAGAGAGAGATGCTAAGCATGAAGCACTGTGTTCCATAGAACCAACACATTAGCATCTCCTCCAGCAGTGGAGGGGAACAGAAGTGGATTTTTCAGAGCAACGCTGTACAGCCAAAAATGCAACATCAGCCCAGGGGGTTCCAAGGCTGAGTTTATTCGTCTAACTCTGCGCAATTGACAAGTGTCTTCCTCTCATCTAGCAAGAAGCTGGGATTCCCACCCCTTTTCCACAGGGAACAGCTTGTGCAATAGAAAAAGAGAGTTGTAAGTGCAAAACGTTGAATAAACAAAGCCCTTCTGCCTTCAGAGTTGCTAAATAAGTTAAACCAACTCTTTGATTCCTGGCAATAGCCCAGAGTTGTTTTTCCAGTAAATAATCAACACAAAGGCTGTACGAATCAGCACAATGCCACTCATCAAGGTTCTCTGAATTCTGCCTCAAAGCTCCTCCTGGTGTGTGTCCATATTAGATTTGGGGGGGTTGCATGAAAACTGATGCCTGTTTTTCTCCCATGGATTAAAGCAGGTTTAAGTGCATTGTTCAAAAGCGCACATTTTTCAAATGTACTAATTTTTGAATGTGTGGTTTTGTTCTGCAAATCTCACTGCAAGCTCGGGAATTTAAGGACTTTCACCACATATGGCATTCAGGTCAATTTGTGTCAAAAAATATACAGAATAAATTTCTCATGCTTTCTGAGCGAATACTGCCAAATCATTGCAGGCCTAGGAAATCATAGGTCATGTCCAGCATTTTGTACTGCAAAGGAGGGCTTTGCACAGCCCCCTCCCGACTCGCCTCAGAGGCCATTTCAGAGCCTTCGATTTGACTTGGGGCACTTTGGGGGGTGGGGTACCTGCCTGCCTCACCACCAGAGCCAAAGTGAGATCCCCCCCTGAAGCAGGCCAGCCTTGTGGTTTCCTGGGTGCTGGCCATGCAGCTAACTCCCAGAAAAGCTGGGTGCAAGGCCAACCAGTTCATTGGACTCCTGACTCCCTGCAGTCCCTCACCCCTCCCCTTTCCCCTCGCCCGCCCAACGCAGAGCCACCACTGCCGGGACTTACCTTTAAATTGTGTCCTCCTCAGAGCTGAGCTGTGATTTACAGTTATCACAAGGTCTCTCTATTTTTAATATATATATGGCCGCAATCCATGGCGACTGTAAAGAGGGATTGGCCCTTTTCAGCCACCATAGTTTGCGGCCATAGATGTATTAAAAACATAGAGACCTTGTGATAACTGTAAATCACAGCTCAGCTCTGAAGGGGAGGACGTGACTTAAAGGTAAGTCTCAGCAGCGATGGTGGGAGGTGACTGAGGAGGGCTGGGAAAGAGATAGAGGTGGGTCCGGTGAGTCCAATGGACGGCCTTGCTCCAGTTTTCTCAGGCGGGCAGTCGGGTGGGGGGCTGAGGCACCCCAAGGCTTTGGTGCTGCTCTGCTTCAGCTTCAAGGCACCTGAGACTGATCCGATACCACCTCAGTCCGCCTCGGCTCGGATTCAGGGATTCAGCCCGAGGTGGTGCACAGCCCTACTGCAAAGCACGTGGGGAAAATGTGATTTAACTGTTCCATGGGGTAATATGCCCATATGCTACTGTACTGGGTGTTGGATAAGAAATGATTAACGATAGGATTTCTTTCTAACAATGGCTAGTAGCTTTTCTTTACTGAATTGTAAGCTTTGCCACACTTCCTTCAGTATCCCCCAAAGGGATATAGTCATGAGATTTGGATTTGGTCTAAATTACCTTGTCGGGTTCCCTTCCAACTCATGGATCCTGGATTCTAGGATTTCTACGAGTAGCGCAATTGGTGTGGGTTATCCTGAGGCAAGATATCTCCAGACCTGACAAAGGGTTGTTGATAGCTAATAAAAATGTATCTCAGTGGGAGCTAAGGGGGCCCAAGAAGGTGTAGTACTAGTCACGGAGGGAAATGTGTTTGCTTGGCTGCTTTTGCTGTGTGTGTTTTTACCTGTTCAACCCAAATCTGTCTGCACTTAAATGATCCACTTTAGCATTGACCCTAAAGACAAGGCTGGCAGCCCAAAAGGTGGAGTCCAACCACTTTGCAGCTTCAATAGGCCCTTGGAGCCACACTGTTAATTTTAAGGGCAAGCTGATGTTAGGACATCTTTTATCCCAAGGGTTTCTAGAATTTGTCATTACAAAATGGTGGCCAATTGAAATGTAACTTTCTCAACAATGCAAAATCTGTGCAGAATCTGCAGTGAAACCAATTACAGTAGTTGTAGAGTATGAAATGGGCATTGTTTGGTGAATCAACCAGCCTTCTGTGACCCTGTGATGCTGAGAAAACAGCAAATACTTGATTTCAATGCCAAACTTTATCACTTCAATAACCCAAGTCTTAGATGTAGAAGGATTTGGACTCCACAAGTCAAAATCTATTAAAACAGTGAAACAAATCCCCCTCCAATAGCCTCAAAACTTGGGAAATCTGTCTGATTATAGGTGATGGGCAGAGATAATTCACCCATATTCTCCCTACTAGCCCAAGGGGATTGGGCAGCCCAGGTCTCAGTGCAGCAAGCAGAAAGATAGAGAGAGAAAGAGAGAGAGAGAAGAGCTGAGCACTAGGGGAGCGGGGACAGATGGACAGAGGCACACAATGACCTGAAAGAATCCTAGACTGCTGTTGCATCCTTTAAAAATCTGTTGAGGGAGTATTCTCTGTCTGTTGGAGTGGATGACGGTGTGAGTCTTCACTTATGCTCAGTCTGCATTATGTGATACATAATGTATCACAAAAATTTCACAAGTCTCCACTGACCTCATGCAATGCAATCCAGACCCTGGGTAAAACACACTTGCACCCCTGAAGTTCTCAGTGTCAGAGAATTGGGGTGCAGCAGTAGAAAAATATATTAAGGTTTTGGTACTTGCAGAGGAAGTGATTTTACAAGCAGGGGTTTCATCTGTTTAAAACATTTGGGCAGCAGATACAAGAGTTTCTCTCCCACCCCAATAACTATCTAGCTATTTATCTATATGCCCATCCATTACTGGTAACACTACGCAGCTTTCAACTCGGTAGTATTGCCCTAGCAAGGTCTTTTGAAATATTGAATACCTTGAAATTAATCTGATAGTTACTAAATTCAGTGTCTCTGTCAACAGTGAATCAGGGTCATTATAATGCAGAAATCAGAGTTCATTATCCCAGCAGTTTGAGAGGAACAGCCAGACACTGAGGAGCATATGTGGGGGAAGGGGGGAGAACCACTGATATCTACACAGGGGAGTTCAGCTACATGGCAGTCCAAAAGCCTTTGTGTGCTGCTTGGATAGCTTTTCAAAAAAACCTTTCTTTTCATTTGCCAAACATATTTACATCTCAAAACAACACTCTACAGGAAAAACAATACGATCCGATTGACCATAGCTTACAGTAAGAGAGAGAGAGAGAGAGAGAGAAGGACACCATGAGTTGAGAAATAATAATAATAATAATAATAATAATAATAATTTTATGTATTTATTACCCGCCTCTCCTTCCGGATCAAGGTGGGGAACAACATCAAACCTTAAATTCACAAAACCGATTAAAAGCACATAAAACCAGTACATTGTTAAAATACCAATAAAACACCAATAAAACACTTAAAAATCATCTGAGTAGGCCTGCCGGAAGAGCTCAGTTTTATAGATCTTTTAAATTCCTGAAGACTGGTGAGTTGATGGATCTCTCCCGGCAGGTCATTCCACAATCTGGGAGAGGCAGAAGAAAAGGTCCTCTGGGTAATGGTTGTCAGTCTAGTTTTTGTTGACTGTAATAAATTCTTCCCAGAGGACCTAAGCGTGCGGGGCGGATTGTATGGGAGAAGGCGATCCCGCAGGTAACCTGGACCCAAACCATGTAGGGCTTTAAAGGTAATGACCAACACTTTGTACTTCGCCCGGAAACTAATTGGCAGCCAGTGGAGAGATTTTAAAGAAGTATGTCCATCTTTACCTATGATTTTCTTTGAATTATTTATGGAGCAGAATAAATGTTAGGATTACAAATTAAACCAGAAGGACCTGGTTATCTGCACATTCACGATTAGGAGTGTGCAGATACTTTGAACTCTGTCTTGCATTTGGTGAGGTGCACTGGTTCATAGAGGGTGGATCTACACTGCTGCTTTAAAGTGCTTTATAACAGTCATGACAACTGTTGGGGCCCAGGACACACTCCAAAAACAGTTGTCTCTACTGTTATAAAGCACTTTAAAGCAGCAGTGTAGATCCACCCAGAGTGTCCAGAGTGACAAATCTGGAAGCAAATATGATGGGGAGATATTTTCTTTTCCAAAACCAAGGAAATTATGTGATTTTTTTTAAAAAAACTGACAGTTTAAAAGACCACAGTTAAAGCTAACTCATGTTGGTCTAAACTCTGATAAGCCAGGAGATTGGAAGCTAAGGTGGATGTCTTGATGGATGTGCCCTGTGATCAATGATGATGTTGTGCAATGTCATAAATTTTGCTTGTCCCCCATGCACCTCTACTTACCCTCCATGCACCCACACTTTTCCTTTGTCATTCAGGCCCAAATATTGATCGGAAGGATAGAGTGCCTGGGACCAGCAAAGAAACCCCATGTTGTCTTGGTCCTTTATTGCTTATGGCCTCTCTCAGTACCTAAATGAGAGGTAGGGCAGGGCAGGAGCCAGACTAGGCTCACCTCAAGTAAAACAGCAATGGTGGGGGGGGGGCTCCCCTGTGGCTCCTGCCTTAGCCAGATCCATCACGCACACTTGAAGTCATGCTGTAAAACTCTTATGTAAATTAGTGCAGATGTGGCCTGTGTTACCCAGTACCTGGGTCTTTCCTCCTCCCTTCAGGGATGGATGCAAACATGCAAAATTGCCCATCCCACATGTGTCTTCCTGGTAAATAAGGTATATAGGAACTTTTTATTATCTGATTTTCTGTGATTATTATAGTGCTGGGGTACAAGGGGGGACATGGGGGGTTAGTGAATGTTGGGGTGGGGGAGCAGAGGGGGCAAGTGGGCAAACACACATCAAACATTGTTATCAGGGGGTTGGATGCTTCATTTTAGATGGGATCTGATAAAAGCATGATTTGGAAATATGATTTGAAGTTACTCATAAGACTTGTACCAACTATGTTGCTTAAGGACTTTTGATTCATGAAAGACGTATGATGTGGTATTATGCAAAGAGACTAGTCATATAAATTTGTGACTTATATCAACCTTATATATTCCTTTTAAGGGAACCAGGTGAAAGGTCCAGGGTCAAGAACAGGGGAAGTTGTGGTTAGAAAATCCCCGTGTCCATAAGAACAGAGAAGTAAGTCAGAAGTTGACCACAAAGAAAAGGGTATTTGATCTTTCGTTGTCCCAAACTACTATGTCAGAGGAGAAGGGTATATTCTGAGAAGAAGGATAGTCTAAATTATGACATGGACCAATAGGTTTGGCCATTTCAGAATAAATTAAGAGGGAGGTCTTTGTCTTTGGAAAGAGTATTTAAGTCTAGTCAACAGGAACCATGATGTCTTTCCTTTCCCTCAGGCATGGCATCCAGGATGTTGCTCTGAGCCTAAGCATGTCGGCCTCAGTGACTCTTTGGTTGCCTGAGAGACATGGAAATCCCTCTGTGGAGAAGAGCATTTGTCTATGTTTGTCTATGTTCTTAAGAAATCTGCCAGACTTGTGAGTATATACCTTTAATTTGCTTGGCTGAATGGAGAGGTTTGTGTGTTTGTTTAATTTTAACTTCCTTAAATTGTTTTAATACATGTTTTAAAGCAATAACAGTTTCATTGAGTTCGTGAGTGTGAGTAAAATCTATCATTCTGGGTGTCTATCTTCGTATCCTCCTTTTCACCTACTAAAGTGGGGAATTTGGGGAGCATGAATGCAGGGACTGCAGCCTGTATTCAGTGTCCCTTCAATAAAAGTCACCTGAAAAATCCCCCTATAGGTCACCTTCTGAGGTCTTTCTCCAGGTTGCCCACCATCCAAGGACAGAGCCTTTTCAGCGGTGGCACTCTGTTCTGAGAGGTTTGCCTGGTACCCACTTGCTCTGATGTCTTCCCAGCGCCAGGTAAAGTGTCATCGTATATCAGGGCAACACCTCATACACCAATCATCTGGTGAAGCGGCCTCTGGCCCATGACAGCTAAGGCCTACGACAAATGGCTGTTCTCACATTGTGTCGGCTCTTCTTGGTTTCGTTGTGTTTTTTCTCAATGTGCACGGATCACATCGATCACATCCAATCGCAACATTCATGTGAGAAGTCCAGGGAGAGCAATGTGCAGGGGAAAACCAACCCACAGGGTATAGTGAGTGTGGGGAATGGGGGAGATCCGATATCCCGGGTGGCGCTTTTGCGTCACCCAGGCTGGCCTGTGTCAGCTGCCCCATGCTGCCTCCGAGCTGTGCCCAGTAGCCCTGTTGTGTCTCCTAAGGTGCAAGGGCCCCGGCAGGGATCACCCCTCTGCCTAACCCTCTTGGCCTCTGGTGAATGTTGGGGTGCAGCTCCGGCTGCCTCTGCCTTCTGGCTGATTGCTCCTCTCCGCTCCTCTCTTGGCTTTGTATCCCTAGGAGTAGATCCCACCCCCTGCTTTGATTTTTCCACACCTAGGCGGAAAGGGCTGTTGCTGAGGGTTTGCTTCACCCCCATGACAGATGCAGCAACCCAGGAAAGGCCTGGTTTGGGGGAGGGGGGCATTTAAGTTAACTGCCCTTGCCTTTAGGAAGGGTTCTGCCTGTTTAAGCGCACCAGGACAGCACTTAAAACAGAGGACGAGACTCACAGATTGTTGGTTTATCCGCTGTGATGGAGCGACAGCTGGGTCTCTCTAACGACACGGAGAGGCCTCTTCGGGGACTCTGCAGCACACGGCTCTTGTTCCAGTCTGAAGTTCATAAAAGGAAGGAAGAATCCCAGCCTCTCTGCCTCAGAGCCAGTGCAAAGACTCCCAGCAGGCTCCAAATTGGCCTATTGCTTCCCTGCCATGTGAAGCAGGAGCCCAATCCTGTCCTTGGATGGGGCCTCTTCTTCCTGGCTTACAAGATAACCTGGTTTCCAGCAGAGCACTGTGGAGGATGGCTGGAACTGCCTGCAAGACACAAAGATTGGGGAAGCTGGTCTGGGGGGTGGGGTGGGGTGATGAGGGACATGGTCGCCTCTCCCATGAAACCAAGTGCCGGCCCAATCATCTTTGAGCACCTGACTGTAAGGAGGCAATTTTCATGGGGCCTAGAAGGGCCTTACATGACCTAATTCTTCAGTTGTGCAGCACCTTGAATGAGTTTCCTCTGCACAGCAACACATCATAGTTTCTTCCGTGAGTGCCTCGTAGCAGGCCTCTAAGAGCTCCATTGCACCAGCAATTTAGTGCACTCTCGCCATGCCTGATGTGCGGATTTGCAGCACGGTACTCACATGATGCTGTGCCTGTCCTGCTGACACCCAACCTCTTCCCCAGCCTTTCCTAGAATGCTAAAAGTCTGGATTATTTTCCATAAGCGCATTCAATGCACCCTAAGCCTCTGTGTAGTTTTAAAGGAACTGGGGGCTTGAATAGATTGCATCAGTCCTGTAAGGGAAAAGCCATCTCTCCCTGCAGCCAGCTCCAAGACTCAATATGAAACCCAAGCCTTGCATCCCAGGCTCAAAAGCCCTTTTTTAAAATCATACAATGCCTGAATCTCTGCAGAGAGACAGGATTGTACTCCCTCGATGCACCAAAGAGCCAGGCTAAAAGGTCGTTCCATATTTGCCCAGGAGAAAGGTGGTCTGGTTGAAGTACTCATCTGACAGGACCTGACTGGAAGAAGAAAGAGAAGGGGAGGCGTGGAGCGGAGCGAAGCGGAGCAGAAGAGCCTATGAGCCAAGGAACGAAGGAGCAGCTATTCAGCTGAAAGGGATCATAAGCTTGACGTGCTTTTGCCTCAAAAGTAAAAGAACATGGGGGCAAACCAGGGGGGAAATTAGGTGTGATGGAGCTCTATATGTCACAGAATGTGATGCTCAACCAGAAAGAGCACACACAAGCAAAGTGCACAGGTGTGTTGCAGCAGCACACGCTATGCGAGCAAATTGCAACTACAAACCACTGTGCAGCTTTCTCTCCCCCTGGATAAATTCCAGTGGGCGCCCAATGTCTTGGAGGAAGAGCAGATGAAGATGCCCTCTGGCACTCTGTTGGATATGTGATCTACCAATGCACCTGCTCTTCCCCTTTTCATTCCCCTACAGCGGCCCAGGGCACAAGAGCCGTTGTCCTGTTCAGCCACCATAGCATGTGTGTGTAGAGGGGCACACGATCCCAACAGGTTAAACCCTCCATCCAGGGCAGGACTTTTGAAACTGGAACATCTTGAGATGGCTTTGGAAATGATCCTGCATCTGCTACCTAGTCTCCCGGACCTTGCCCTGTGATGGATGCTCTGTTCTATTGACCCTTGGACTTGGACTCCTCTGTGACTCTGCTTCTGGACTGTGTAACGCATGTGAGTGCCTAACTGTGTTTTGTCCCCTGACTGCTATGTCGACCCCTCCTGCCTAAGCCTGAACCCCAGTTAGGGATGTCGGGGGAATCCATTTTGGGGGTAGAGCTTCACAAGGTTTGTCAGCTCAGCCCCCCGGACTCCGCTGTGTCTTCCACCAACTGGCCCCACTCAGTGTGCAATGAGTCGGGACAGCTGGCGGAACCTTCCCTTAAATATTTTATTGCCCCAATTTGGCTGCAAATCATGCAAATCTGCATAATTTACAGGTGCAATGTATGCAAATCCCTCTTTGCACAAATTGAGTCAAGACCAAATAGAATCTGTAAAACCGCGTGGCTCAGGTCGCAAAAGCAAACCCAGGCAAGCGTGCTGTGAAAGTCCAGCAAGCCCGAAAGGGCTGGATTTCTTGGTGACTGACATCCCTAACTTCTGTACCTAACTGCTTCCAGTGCCCCACGTGTATGGAAAGGGCTAAACAGACAAGTCCATAGAGGAGTCACATGACCCCCATCAGGTGATGCCTCGATCGGGGACGTCCAGGGATGGGGTGGGACTTCTGGCAGATGCAGGGCTAAACCCCCTCTGAATAAAGGGCAGGGTTTAGAGTTTAATGTGAGGTAACCTTCTCAAGACTCCCTTGACCTCTTCACTCTGCCTCCCATTGCAGGCTCTCCCAGTGCCAAGTCCAAGAACCTTTTGTTGTGCCACATGGAGACAGAGATGAGGGAGGAGGATGGAGATGTTCCCTTGAATTGGATGAAGGGAGGGACATTTGTTGTGAATGCTTCCTCCCCTGAAGCTCTAGGAATGGGTTTCCTCACTTGGTGTCTGAACCAGGGGAAGTGGTGTATCCACATCAGAGGAGGCTGGAGGCAAGGCTAAGGCAGAGCAGGACCTTGGAGAGCACAGTCCATGAAGTGCTGGCAGGAAGCTTCTCCCATAAGAAGCTGCTTTTCAGGTGAAGGTCTGTAGTCCATGTAGGCCTTAAGAGAGCTGGCTGAGCCTCATCTTTCAGAAGCTCCACCCATGTTGCCTACTAAGTGGAGTTCTTCAAGGGCCACTGTCAGGTTCCGTAGTCTTGTGCTCTTGGTGGCTGAGGAACAGGGGAGGATGGAGGTAGAGAAGGGGGTGCTGAGGATGCCCCCTGAGGTGATACCAGGTGTGGTCAGTCTTAATCCAAATCATTCACAGGGTACTGTGGAGCCTCCAATCTAGGGGACAGAATGTCTTCCTCCTCTCTAGGCATGCCCCATCTCACCTGACTTGGTCCAGGCTTTGACTGATGTCATTCATGGACATGCATGGAGGCTCCCACAGGCGTTCTTCTAGACTGTAATTTTTTCAGTAGTTCAGTAGTTGTTGCACAATTGCAATTCCCCACTTGTCTTTTGATGACTCAAAAAGGTACCCTGGCAGGCGAGGTGTAAAGTCAATGGAAGCCATGCTTTAGATTTTTGCCCCAGTTCTGCAAGGACTGCCAGTTCAAACTCTGACAGTGAATGCAGCTGGCCCACAGGGATGCAAAGTCCCGGGACAAGGTCCATGGAGCAGACAGAGGGGTGATGAGGGGCAGGCTTTCTTCTTCCACCGGTTTGAATATGCCTTAAAAATGAGCACACTTGTTGGGAAGTTGTGGTTCTGACTCAGGGGAGACTGTGGCTGCTGACTGGATCACATGACTCTGGAAGCAGGTATTTCAACAGTAGGCTGAATTGAACAGGATGTGTGTTTGGGGGGGGGGGGGAGAAGGAAGGCCATAGAGCTACTCAGGAGAGGGCTCTGACTCAGGAAATAGGCTCATAAAGAAAGATGCTCATAGTCTGTCCATGGGTGCAGCTCCATGACAACCTGCTATTGAGCCATAACTGGAAAACATCCCTGGACATCCATCCATCTTCTCTGGGGAACTGAGGTGACATCTCCCCACGATGGGGCAGGGGCAGCTGTTGCAGCTTCGGTACCCTTCCTTTGACTTTGAAGTTTCACTTTTTCAGCTGAAAGTTGGCCCACTTGAGCTCACAAAGCCTGGTCTGGGGCCATGAAAACCTGGTGCTCTGCTGTGAGAGACTTCCCCTTTCCGTCTGGGCTGGAACAAGCTGTCTTGGCTCAGTGGGAGGCCCAGGAAAACTGGCCTGCATAGATTGGTAGAGCAAGACAGTGGTTGGTTGGTGGTGGGCAGGAGGCGGTCTCCTTGTCTGGTGTGCCTTTTGCTTCATGAGCTCCCATGATGTGTTGCAGGGCTCTTGCCAATGGCCCTTGCTTCTGGGTCCCTGGAATCGTGAAACACCTTTGAGGAATCCTCCTGGAATGGGAAGAAATCCCAGGATCCTTCTCTTTCATCTCGCCATCTACAGCGAGGGGAGGTGTATCAAAATCACAGGAGAACTCTTGGCAGATGACCTGTGAGAGCCTGAGGCTGCCCTCTTCTGAAGCTGCCACCGTAAGCCCATCCCCCCCAGCCCGGGGCTGAGCCACTACTGTGATATCACAAACAGGCTCGCATGACAGGGCTGCAAAGCTTGATTGTGAAGAGCCCACTACAACCATGGATTAAGCTTTATTTATTAGTCTGTTATATTTATATCCTGCCGTTTTCCCTGCCAAGATCCTAGGATGGTTTACATGATCCTCCTCTCCATTTGTATCCTCACAACAACCCTGTGAGGTAGGCTAGACTGAGAATCACTGACTGCCCCAAAGCCACCCAATCAGCTTCATGGCTGAGTGGGGTCTTGAACCCAGGTCTCC
Source organism: Anniella stebbinsi (assembly GCA_029215795.1). Taxonomy (NCBI): domain Eukaryota; kingdom Metazoa; phylum Chordata; class Lepidosauria; order Squamata; family Anniellidae; genus Anniella; species Anniella stebbinsi. The sequence goes on from JARDYH010000001.1 coordinate 373,328,798, forward strand.
TGAGTCCCAGCCCAACACTCTAACCACCAGACCCCACTTGCTCTCAATGCCATCACCTCAGAAGTCCTGAGGTTGCCCCTCCCAGGAAGCTGGCAGTTGATGAGTGAGCAGCACGGCCTCTTTACCCATGATAGGCCAGAAGCCAAAGCTGGAAGGGGGCCTGGCGTTAACCGATGGCATCCTTGGCCAGTTGCCAGGACCCACGGCTGTCCTGTTATCTGCCCCCAATATACACACATAAAGTAGCCTTGAGACGCCATTTTAAAATACCCAGAATGCCCCACAGTGGCGCCACGTCACACAGCTACATCATGGGGAATGCCACCAAAACAGGAAGGGGCCCACTAGCTGAGGGGTGGGAAGTTTCAGGCCCTCAGGGGGGCAGATCTGGCCTTCCAAGAGTGTGTCTCCACCCCACCCCCAGGCCTCACAAGTTTACTGAAACTGAATTTGACCTTGGGCGGAAAGAGGCTCCCTCCCACTGCTCTGGCCCCCTCATCACACCTGCCACTCCTGGTTGCAAAATTTTACTAAGGCAAGCCTCGTTTTGGCTGCTGGCTAAGCTGTAGCGATGTCGCTCGAGCCTCGAAGTCGGGGGCATCTTCATCTTTTTATTTTAGCCATGGAGCTCTAAATTTCCTCAGAGATTTGGATGGCTTCAAATAAGTTTGCCGATTTCAGTTAGATATCGCTGGCGAGGGACCAGGGGTCAGTGGCAGGCCACCTACGTGGCCTGCACAAGGCCCCAGACTCCATCTCTGGCACCGACCGTTAAAAGCAGTTGAAGTTAGGGAGGAGCCAATGGGAGCCAGCCCTTCTCTTCCTGAGACCCTGGACAGCTGCTGCCATTAGAACAGACACTGCCAGGCCAGATGGACCCATAAGAGGGACCCAGCCCAAGATAGCATCCTCTTTTCCCGTGACAAATTATCCTTAACGGGAGGGAAACTTCTCCAAATCACCTGCCCAGTAGAGAATGATTCCTGCAGGTGCTGTGCCGAAAAGTTATTCCACATTGTTTCCGACCACTGCCATTCAATACAATAGAAAATAAATTGCTTTCAAAAAGAAATTCAGAGGCGAAGAACGTTTTGGAGAAATTCTCAATGGTTGGTTTCTGGATTCTCGTGTGTCTGCCATACTGATGGAGAGTGTGTATGAGTGTCCTGTCTTTCATTGTGCAGTCATCTTTCCAGGAGCCTGGAGCCTCCTTGACTTCCCACACCTTAATTAAAGCCCTGGGGAAGTTGCCATGAGGCAATTTGTCCCAGAAGGTTTTTTCATATCAGGAAGTGCAGGCAACCTGGGAGACTGCAGAGCAATGGGGGAGATGTGTAAGAAAGAGAGAGAGAGAGAACGAACCCACAGTACCCTCAGTCACCTCACAGTGATTAAGTAAGCTCAAAATAAATCACTAAAATGAACCCAAAATAGATTATGAAACAACCTGAGAACGAGGCAGAAAAGCAGAAGCCGCTTTCAGGGTGGGAGAAAAGCTTTCCGAAAACTGAAGGGCAGATTTTGGCACAGACTTTGCTCCCCCCCCCCCACTGCCCTGGAGCTGCAAGAAGACTCCACAGTGACAGGAATGCGTCAAGAAGGGCATGACAAAGTGAATGGAGCCAGAGGGCAACACCAATAATAATAATAATAATAATAATAATAATAATAATAATAATAGACTTTTGCAGGCCCATAATCAGCATTGCCCCAGAAAGGAAGTTGAGGCGGTTGGCTGGAGTCTCTTTGCACCTTTCTTCTAGGCAACCCTGATCCTGCAGCCTGAATGGCCCCCAGTGGAAAGCCAATGGCCTCAGCTGCCGTGGCTCCTGGCGTGGCTCATTGCTGCCGCCAGCCTGCTCTGCCTCATGCCACCAGCAGGGACTGTGTTGGAGGAGTGTTGGAGGAGTGCCCGTCCACAGCAACCTTTCATGCCCCGAGGAAGATTGATGTGGCAGAAGCCAGGCGAACGTGACCCCCTTTGCGCTCTGGCTGCTCTTCTGTTATCCCTGACCTTGTCATAAAGCTAGCAGACCAGAAACGTCCACCCATTTCCAGCCCTCCAAACCAGCCCTCCTTTCCAATCATCATCAGCTCCCTGAGGAGGAGGCGATAAAACACCGCTGCTCAGCCTCCCTGGCGCTCACCGCCCTGCCTCCATTAATTGCCTCCCTGGGAACCTTTGACGGGCCTCAGACACGGCAAGGCACCGCTGACGGATCAAGGTCTGTGCAGCCCAATTGCCACCCTCCCCCAGTGCTTTTGACTTGGGCCAGGAGCGTGGAGAGGGGACCAGGCTCCAAACTGGATGGACACCCTCCTCCTAGGCAGGAGCGAGTATTTGGTTTGATTCAGGGTTTTCAGAAGAACTTATCAAAATTGGCGAATGTCTCCATAAATGGGACGGAATGAACATAAGATGTAATGTTAGATTTGTTTTTTTAAGAAGGGATGTGTTAAAAAGCAAAACTGGCCAATTTCCAGCCAGCCAGCCAGCCAGAGGGCTTCCAGTGCTTAGCTCTTAAAAGCCCACGTTTTCCACCAGAATTAAGGGTGCCACCTCTTCTTTTCTGGCAGGTGCCTCACCTTTAACAGGTACATGATGGGCTTCTGGAAAGCTTGAGGTGTGGGAGGCCTACACTGGGCAAACGGTGGGTGAGCTTTGGGGTTTCCCATGATCAAACCACCAGCGATGGAAGAGAATTTCCTTCCTAGGTGGTTTTAAAGAAAACCGTTTCACTATCTGTTGTTTTATTGTATTTATTTATTTAATTTATTAAAGTATTTATATCCAATCTTTCCGTCTCTCAAGGCAGCTAACGGCCTTCATAAAAATGTGAAATGTCAATAAATAGCATAAAAAGCTGCAACAGGAGTCAAAAAAAGAATGAATCAGAAAGGACAGATTGGGAGAGGCAAATCGTTCCTGGTTCTCAGAGAGCAGCTTGCTGAGTCTCTGCATGTCACAGAGGTGTCCTCAGGCAAGAAGCCTGTAAAATTTCAAAAGGACGGGCGCAGGGGCTGGGCAGTTGTGAGGAATGAAACACGGCTTAAGGCTTTGGTTTGCTGTTGTTGTTTTCTGGTCAGTGGGCACCAAAGTCCCAGAAAGTGCAGTGGGGCGTTGGTGGGAGGCAGATATGGGGCACGCAGCGCCACAGGCAGAAGCACTTGGACATCAAGCATGTTCCAAGCAAAGGACCATTGTGAAACTCTCACACCCCGGACTCCACCGAACCTTTTCTGACCCTGTGACTACAAGGCAGCCTGGAAGGGGACCCCAAAAGTACTTTTCAGTGCAGAGTTTACACAAAAGTAAACCTACAACGTAGTCCCTCCTGCCTCCCACGACACTGTTGTTTTCTGTCACCTGCTTGTTGTCCCTGAATTTCAGCCTCTTACCACTTACCATTTTCTTTCAGGGGTGGGGGGGACCTTGACATGGGGCATAAAATATCCACAGACTGTACTGATTTTGCCATTGAGGTGTACTAGGCAGTACTAGACAGTGTACTGAGGTATATAATGTCCCATGGTTTCCCCCCCACCCAAGAAAACTGGTGTAGATGATCAGGCTTATATATTCTGGGTTTCAGCAGGTGGGCACAAGCCCTGGGAATTCATTGGGGAATATTTACCTCAGCAGAGACAGATTTGTTGTGGGGTTGAAAAATAACCCACAACACCCCAAAACGTTGGTCCGCTATAAGAGAGTTTTATTTTGACAGTTTATAATACTTTTCTAATACTTTGAGTTTATAATCTTCAGGTTAGATTACTGCAAGGCACTCTACATGGGGCTGCCCTTGAAGACTATTTAGAAGCAGCAGCTTGTGCAAAATGTAGCAGCCAGATTAATAACTGGGACTAGAAAGTCTGAGCACATAAAACCAACTCTGGGCAGCTTGTATTGGCTGCCTGTAGGTCAAGGAACACCTAATTCCTTTGAATAACTTCAAATATCTGGGGCATGACGAACTGTATTTTGAGTAAAAAAGGAGCTGGCAGAGGAACTCTCAGAACCTTATTATCTTTGCGAAATCATGGAAGATGGGTGAAGTGCCGGACAACTGGAGGAGGGCTAATATTGTCCCTTTCTTCAAAAATGGCAGAAAGGAGTAACCTGGGAACTACAGACCAGGCAGTCTGACATCCATCCCTGGGAAAATTTTGAAGCAGAATATAACGAAGTCATCTGTAAAGACCTTGAAAACAATGCAGTGATGACTAGAAGCCAGCATGGATTTGTCAAGAACAAATCCTGCCAAACTAATCTGATCTCATTTTTTGATCGGGTAACCTCCCTTGTGGACTGTGGGAATGCTGTGGACAACATAATATATCTTGACTTCAGCAAAGCTTGTGACAAAGTACCCCATGACATTCTGATCAGCAAGCTAGCTAAAAGTGGGCTAGATGGAACAATTATCAAGTGGATCCACAGTTGGCTACAGAATCTGTCTCAAAGAGAGCTTATCAATGGTACCTTCTCAAACTGGGGGGAGATAACGAGCGGGGTACCACAGGGCTCAGTCCTGGGCCTGATGCTCTTCAACATTTTTATTAATGACTTGGACAAGGAGATGCAGGGAATGCTTGTCAAATTTGCAGATGACACAAAATTGGGTGGGATCGCTAATACCCAGGAAGACAGAAACAAACTTCTAAGTGAACATGATAGGCTGGAGTGCTGGGCTGCAAACAACAGAGTGAAGTTTAATAGGGATAAATGCCAAATTCTACACATAGGAAAAAGAAACCAAATGCACAGTTGCAAGATGGGAGATACTTGGCTCAGCAATACTACAAGCGAGAAGGATCTTGGAATTGTTGTAGATCACAAGCTGAATATGACAATGGAACCAATGACCTAGGGAGGTGGTGGGCTCTCCCACATTAGAGGCCTTCAAGAGGCAGCTGGACAACCATCTGTCCGGGATGCTTTAAGGTGGATTCCTGCATTGAGCAGGGGGTTGGACTCGATGGCCTTATAGGCCCCTTCCAACTCTACTATTCTATGATCCTATGATATGCTTCCGAGCCCGATTCAAGGTGCTGGTTTTTACTTAAAAAGCTTTACACGACTTGGGATCGCATAATGTGGCGGAACGCCTCTCCCAACCTGAACATACTCGGACACTATGATCAACATTCATGGGGGGGGGGGGGGGGTTCCTCCGAGTGCCTCTTCTGAGGGAGGCTCAGAAGGTGGCAACAAGGGAGACGGCCTACTCTGTGGTGCCCCCCCCAGACTATGGAATGAGCTCCCCACTCAGGCCCACCTGGCGCCAATACTGTCATCTTTTGGGGATGCTCCAAAGCTTTGCTGCAGTGGCCGTGCAGAAAGGAAGCCAGATCTCTGGCTGGCCTGGAAGCGGTTTTGAGCAGGACCCCATAGCCAGAAGCATATCCCACCCCCATCAGTGGCTTTGGGGCAGTGCGGAAATGGGGTCTTCACAACTCCTGCCTCCCAGGATGGAGCAGGGGTCCCTATCTGCATTCGAGGAGCCCTGCTCACAGGCCCCATCCATGTCTGCCGTGGCCAGCAGGCAGGATTCCCCTCACCACCACCTGTCAGGCGGCTTCCTGAGCATCTCCACTTCACATGCTCCGAACGTGCCATGGCACTGTGCAGCCCATTGCAGGTAGTGATGCAGCCGACCTTCAGAGCAGGAGAGTTCATGGTAGGAACGGCCCCTGCCTGGAACTTCTGGGCTTTGGGCTCATTGCCTAATTGGCCTCAGCTCCCACCCTTTCGCACTGAATCCTTACCTGTTGGCAGTGAAAAGGAGGTCAGGGCTGTGGCGGCACCGGTAGAGCCCTGCTTTGCCTGCCAGAGGTCCCAGCCTCAATCCCTGGCCGCATCTCCATTCAGGGCTGGGAAAGAGTCCTGTCCCTACCAAAACCCTGGAGAGCTGCTGCTGCTGCTGTCAGTCAGTGGCTGTTTCTACACAGACCTTTTTTCCCAGGTTTGTCCCTGGGTGCTCCCTGGGTGTATAAACGATGCACAGGAACTCCCTGAGTTTTTATGAAGGCCTGAGAGAAACTGTATGTTCCAAAGGTCTCATTGCTCCTGTTTTGAGGCTACAAAAGCTCTTGCAAATGATGTTTCTTGGGAGTCGTGTACCCCAAAGGCTGCTCAGTGCCTTGTTGGGGAAAGGAAAAAGGGGAGGGGGAGGGGTGTTGTGAAGGCTTAGGAACTGAGCAGACTTTTGGGCCTCATTGCACTACAGGGCAGGGCTTGGTGGCAGGGAAGTCCTTTAGGAGCCTTCATCTTCCCCATCACATCGCGGATGCATGTCCCAAGATCCCTCCCCCAGCCCCCCTCCGGTCATGCAGGCTGTGCCTTTGGGAAAGGAGCAGCTGCATTTTCTCTCCACGTTGTAGATGCTAATGGCTTCTTTGCTCCGGTTCCGTAATTTATGTATAAGGTTGTTTGCTGTGCTGACTTGTAGCAATTATCCCATAAACAGCACTCAGCAGAACCAGATCATAATTATACACACAGTTATTGAGGGCACATGCCGAAATATGGTTATTCATCCACAACACAAAAGATGTGGAGGAAATGAAACACAAATAGGCGGACAGAACAAGCAAAACAACTCTTAAGCAAAGACAGAGCCGTGAAAGATGGTGGGCCTGTGGAGGGAGGAGGAGGAGGAGGAGGAAAGCCTGACCTGGCCAGGACCTTTTCTCCTCAATGTAGTGGTCTTCGTCATGCACACAAGGAATCCTTTCAACATGGACAAACGTTCCTGCTCCTGTTTGTTTATTTAAAATATTCATACTCTGATCTTCTGTATGCAAAAGGTGATTAACAATCCATAAAACTGTAAAAATACAAAACAAGATATATCCCATCCAACATGTATAAAGAGCACAACAAAACCATAAGACATCCAACCCCATTGACATCAAAACCTCTCTATTCCTGTATCTAACTGAAGTCCTATTCATTTCAAAGGGTCTCCTCTAAGTAGTACTAGCATTGGATCACCCACACAGAATCCCACTGTGCAAGCATGGCCAGACTCATAGGGGCGCTGGCCGTCCTCCAGGCATAGGGCCACAGGGTCTCAAGGCCACAGCCAGCATCTCTACATGTGTTGTGCGCGGAAACCAACTGGGAGGCAAAGGAAAGATGGCACATTTGCTCCACGCAGCAGGAACCAGTCAATAACCTTGCTGCTGCATGCTGAGCAACTCTAGTTTCCAAAGAGGTTTCAAGGGCAGCCCCATGTAGAGCCCATTGCAATAATCTATCCTGGAGGCCATTAAAGCATGCCTAACCGGAGTGAGGCTGGCATTCCCTAGGAGCAGGCACAGTGGGAGAACCAGTCTGAGAAGCATCCCTGCCCAGGTTGCGTTGACACAAACTTTTGCATTTATTGTACTGCTAATGCATGGTCTTCCGTGGATGATGAAGAGGTGGTCTTGCATGTTCGTGATGGCCTTCAGCAACCTACATTCCACATCCCAGCCTGGTTTCATTGCCCGCCTCTCCCTGCCCCCTTGGTATCCATGATTAAACCTCTTCCCACACCACGAGAAGGCAACTGTCAGCCCATGGGCTATGGAGGACCCTCTGTGGGACCCTCCCCAAGACCCACCCCCAGGCCTGGGCAGAGGAGTCCCCATGTTATCCTCAAACTCTCTGTATGCTGCTTGACCTCCCAATAGCTTTTGAGATCAGATGAGATTGGGCATGTTCAGGGTGGTTTTGCTGTAGGTGACCTCCGAATGGGCCCTGCAAGCCCTGGGCTGAGCCCTTTCCTGGGCCTCTTGCACCTCGAATGTGAAGGAGGCGCCTGTCCTGGGAAGTATGCTGTGAATATTTTCTTGCGAGTGCCGGCTGAGTCACTTCCCCCATGCAGAGGGAGGCACAGAGCTCCGTGCTTCTCTCTACCTGGAGGGGAAAAAGAGGGTGGGTTTTTGGGGCAGGACCCTGCCCCCTTAATATCATCCTTCCCCCCCACTGGTCTTGGTTTTAGGGGAACTCCACCTCTGCCCTAGAGAGTTCCATGGTAGAAATCTTGTAGGTTCAGATAAACTTGTTGAGCAATATATTCACCTCTTACAATCCTATCTCCGCATGTCCTTCTGAGAAGGAAAAGTCCTGCAGGAAGAAGAGTAAGATGGGGCTATATGGGAGGGTGTCTCTATCTTACCCCCCTGAAAAGAAGGTTTTAGTTTAACTTTAGGAAGGACTTCATAAATCTCAGAGCAGGCCAGAAACAGGGCAGCAATCTGCAGAAGTTCTGTATATAAATAACTACATTTACAGAGCTGCCCCATAACAGCATGTCCTTCCTTGAAGGTTTTTAGGAAAAGAGCAGCTATTGTGGATCCACCCAATATAGTATCATCTGCCTGAAGGCAATGGGAAAGATAGCTAAAATGCTGAAGCTTGACCCCGAGAAGATGGGGGTTCATAGAACCTCTTGAATGCCTCCAATGTGGGTGAGCCCACCCCCACCCCCCTGGGGAATTCGTTCCTTGTTGTATTGCTCTAACAGTCAGGAAGTTTTTCCTGATGCCCAGACGGAATCTGGCTTCCTGTAACTTGAGCCCATTATTCTGTGTCCTGCACTCTGGGATGATTGAGAAGAGATCCTGGCCCTCCTCTGTGTGACAACCTTTCAAGTATTTGAAGAGTGCTATCATGTCTCCCCTCAATCTTCTCTTCTCCAGGCTAAACATGCCTAGTTCTTTCAATCACTCCTTATAGGGCTTTGTTTCCAGACCCCTAATCATCCTCGTTGCCCTCCTCTGAACACACTCCGGTCTGTCTGCATCCTTCTTGAAGTGTGTTTCCCAGAACTGGACGCAATACTCAAGATGGGGCCTAACCAGTGCCGAATAGAGGGGAACCAGTTCCTTGTACGATTTGGAAGCTATACTTCTATTAATGCAGCCCAAAATAGCATTTGCTTTTTTTGCAGCCACATCACACTGGTGGCTCATATTCAGCCTGTGATCTACAACAATTCCAAGATCCTTCTCGCTTGTCATATTGATCACCCAAGTATCCCCCATCTTGTAACTGTGCATTTGGTTTCTTTTTCCTATGTGTAGAACTTGGCATTTATCCCTATTAAATTTCATTCTGTTGTTTTCAGCCCAGCACTCCACTCTATCAAGATCACTTTGGAGTTGTTTCTGACTTCCAGGGTATTAGCGATCCCACCCAATTTTGTGTCATCTGTAAATTTGATAAGCATTCCCTGCACCTCCTCATCCAAATCATTAATACAAATGTTGAAGAACACTGGGCCCAGGACTGAGCCCTGTGGTACCCCGCTCGTTACCTCACCCCAGTGTGAAAAGGTACCATTGTTAAGCACTCTTTGAGTCCGATTCTGTAGCCAGCTGTGGATCCACCTAATAGTTGTTCCAACCAGTCCACTTTTCACTAGTGTGTTAATCAGAATGTCATGGGGCACTTTGTCACAAGCTTTGCTGAAGTCAAGATATACTACGTCCACAGCATTCCCACAGTCCACAAGGGAGGTCACCCAATCAAAAAATGAGATCAGATTAGTCTGACAGGATTTGTTCTTGACAAAGCCATGCTGGCTTCTAGTCATCACTGCATTGTTTTCAAGGTGTTTACAGATTGACTTCGTTATAAACTGTTCCAAGATTTTCCCAGGGATGGATGTCAGACTGACTGGTCTGTAGTTCCCAGGTTCCTCCTTTTTGACCTTTTTGAAGATAGGGACAACATTAGCCCTCTTCCAATCATCCGGCACTTCACCCGTCGTCCATGATTTCTCAAGGATAATAGACAGTAGTTCTGAGAGTTCTTCTGCCAGCTCCTTTATTACTCTTGGATGCAGTTGACTGAGGTTGACGCCTGAAGCTGGATGGGGTCAGAGGTACGCAGTGCTGGTTGCCAGGAGTGTTTTTCATCATCTTAGGCTTATCCGACAGTGATGGTTCTATCTGGAGGAAGGTGACGGAGCCACAGTGACACCACGTGCCTTGGGGGAGTCCACGTTAGATTACTGCACTGCACTCTCTATGGGGCTGGCCTTGAATAGGGTTCAGCTGGTACAGAATCAGGCACTCAGATCATGTTACACCTATTCAGTTCGAGTTACATTGGCTGCTTCTTAGCTTCCGGGCCCCATTCATGGTGCTGGTGTCGGCTTTTGAAGTGCTAAATGTCTCGGGACGACATTATCTGAAGGGCCACCGACAACTGTATGACTTTGCTGAAGCATTAAGAGCAGTATCTGAGGCCCGACTCATGAGCTGGTGAGTCCTTTGGAACGCCCCTCCCTGGGGAAACAGGTATGGCCTTATCACTGCTGGCTTTAAACTCTCACACAAACACACACATGGAACTCAAAATATCTGCTGCTGTTGCTCTCTCTCTCTCTCTCTGAGTGTGAGTTTAAATTGTAATTGTACTTTCAAGCATTTTGGAATCTTGTAAGCTACCTTGTGATGGCGGTGCACAATTAAAGGCAGTTCACCATTACAAGTCTTTTAAAGGAAGCAAGATAAATATAACCCCTCAGACTATAGGAATGAAATTCAAAATGACTGTGACAGGATGCCCCCGCCTGCTAGGTCTGCACTGCTAGGTCTGCCCAGTGGGCCAGGTGCACGAGCACAAGCAGGCAGTGTGGCTGGGAAGGTCAGTTCCAGGTTGCGCTGCAGCTCCAATGTGTGAAAGATGCCCACGGATACGGAGGGTGTTCAGATGAATGGAACTGGTCATGAAACTGGTCGTGGGATTTGAGACAGCACAATGGAGTCTTTCTAACCCATGGTTTGCTCCACACACGCACACGCACGCACGCACGCACACACAGAACTGTTGAAGTTGTAATGAGACTGACCTGATTAGCAGGATATCAGGGAAGCTCCAGAGGCAGCCCCAGAGTGGACGGATCCTGGGCAGAGGCCAAGGATAAGATTAATGTGAAGCCTCACAAGAAATGACACCATCTATCCTTGGAACATGAAGATATCTGTATGTTAATGAAGAGCGGGAGAAGGGAGAGCGCCGTCGAGATGGAAGGTGGATAATAAAGAGAAACGTCTCTCCTCGACTCCGGCTGCCCACATGTAGACCCAGCGCGGGGCGATAATGTGTTGTTTGAAAACATCTTTCTGACAGGCAGGCAACGGGAAGATAGTTTGTCTTTAAAATTGAGGGGAGAGAAAGGCAATCAGCGGCAGGAATGTGGACCGCACTGTCTGTCCTTGATAAGGCTGCACGGCACAGGAGGGAGGGAGGGAGGGAGCGCAGGCAGAAGGGAAGGGGGGCTGCGAAGGGAACCAGGCCCCCGCACACACACACCCTGGAAGAGGGGGCACGAGGCAGCTGGCCCACTGGCCCACTGACAAGCTCCACGGGGCAGCATCTGTGGCCACTTGCCACCTGCCTCCCACCAAGGTGGCCTGCAGTGCAAGGAGAGCCCTGGGTCTTCCTCCGGGTGACAGGGCTCCCTTTGGTCCCTTCAGCGTCTGATTGCCGTCCACAGTTCACCAAAGAGCTGAGCTGCCTTGACCAGAGAGACGCACCTGGCAAGGCAGCTCCTCCTCAGTCACATGGGAACCAGCCCTCCGGAACTGAAGCTGTGAACTGAGACCAAGCAATTCACGATCCCCATGTGCCACAGCACTTGACTCACCCGAGTCCCTCTCACCACCCATGCAGCATATCCATCCTGCCTGGGGAGGGGCCGATGTGGGGAAATCCCTTCCGCCTGCATTTTGCAGATTATCAGGCGCAGGGGCAAATCCCCCGCCCACTTACCCCCCCCCCCAATTTTCATGATTTAGCTTATGGGGGATCATTGGCCGGTGTTTTACTTTTTTTACGTATTTTTCTATGACTAAATTTGCATGAAATTCAGGAAAGTAAACAAACAAACAAAGCAAAAAAACAACAACCCACAACCCCACGGTATGTACATCTGTGTGACTCCGGAATAGACAGTCTGCCGAGGAATCCGCCAGGATCCATAGGAATCCAAACTCATTTGCTTCCGTTGTGGATTTCGACACCATCCCTCATCCTGCCACCCCAACGAAGAGCCAAGAATCTGCCCTGTTCCTTCCACCAGGAAAGCAGCAGCAGCAGCTCTGCACCTGCGACCGAGTGCAGAGCCTTCCTCAACTCAGGTGAGCACCAGGGCTGCAGGGCTTCCGGTGTGTGCCAGGGCCTGCAAGAAAGGATAAGCGGATCAGGAGCAGGGCCGTGTGTGTGTGTGTGTGTGTGTGTGTGTGTGTGTGTGTGTGTGGAGGGGGGGGAATCCTTAGATTTTCCTACTATCTTGTTGCTGTTGGTTTCTTCCAGGTTTGGGGCGCTTCCTACCCATTTTGGAGCCGTTGCTGCACCCATTGTTCTTTCCAGATGTCTCGCTTTAAGTAAAGCAACATCATTCCCCATGTCTGACTTGACCTTCTACAATAGCAGAAAGAGTCGTACATGAAGATGATCCTTTCCCTGGTCCCTTCTACAAGGATTCGCTTTTGCACCTGGTTAGGCAATTATGCGCATAATCGCAGAAGCGCATTTACGCCTAATACCTCTGCACGAGAGGCGGCGAGAGGCGGCGAAGCGCATTAACGGGTGACCAAAATGCGCTTTACAAGTAGTTAATGCGCATAAGCGCTTGTTCACATAGTCAAAATGTGCTTTAACGGCCGGAGCAAAATAAAACTCGCTGTTTAACGCGCATTCGATAATGCACATAATCGGAGAGATAATGCGCCTCTACGCCCGATTTGCGCTCCGTTCTTGTAGAGGTAAATTTTTTAAAGCGCCTTGAAAGAGCTTTAAACCTCTCTTGTAGAGGCAGCCCCTGAGAGCTTTGGGGGCAAGGGCAGGAATCCCGCTACATCCACAGGGCAGGCTTTTGGGGGAGAAGCACCCACAGAGGGACCCTTCAGCGGCTGTCAAAGACAGAATGTGACCAGGTTGCTGAGAGAGGCTTGAGATCCCCCCCAGCCCAGCCCCTCCACCTCTTTGCACACAGCACGGCAGAAGGGCATCATTGCTCCCTGACGGAGCTCATCCGTTCGCATCTGAGGCCTCTGAGGCAACACAAGTTTGCTCAGCTTTAAGTGAAGCCAGAGTGAACATGGCAGTTTCGCTCAGCAGAGTCAGCCTCTGCAGCACCTTGTCAGGTTGAACCATATTTCTGTCTGCCTCATCGTCACGGACCGGCGTCAAAACCGTGCCGGAATAACTGGGCCTTTGTAGTTGCTCTGCCGGGTGGCCAGACCTCATTCTGCCCTATCCAAGGGCAGCTGCACAACACATGTGCCCTCGCTTGGAAGTGTGAAAACAGGAAGCACAAGTCACACCCACTTCCTGTTTCTCCCCCCCATCCCCCCTCTCTCCCCTCTCTCTCTCTCTCTCTCTCTCTCTCTCTCTCTTTCTCTCTCTCTCTCTCACACACACACCAGCTTGAAATTCTAATGCCATCCTCAGCCATGGAAAAATGAATGCCAGTGGTCAGTACAGCGGAGGCATTTCACCCTCTTTTCCCCCGACCGATCGCAGGCACAGGGAAGCCCCTTCCTTGGCAAGTTCATAGCGCAAGCCCAGCTCTACACATTCCCGATTTTGCGCCATTAGGCTTTATTCCAGCTTTTCTCTGGTCTATTTTATAATAGAATATGGGGGGAGCCACGGGAGACGTCCTGGCTGATGCTGACGTCATCCAAAGGACCCACGAACTTCCGGGAGTGGCCGGCTGTGAGTATGCTTCATTTTGCTCGTGTGAAGACGCCCTCTGCCTCTGGACCAGAAGGCCATCTCCAAGCATTTATCTCAGGACTGGCCAATCCAGAGGCCCATCTTGCCTGCCCACCCATCACAGGGGCTGAGGTTGCACAGCCTTTTCTCTTTGCGGCCTGAAGAGGATTCTGCAGCTTGCCAGCCTCCAGGCGCCATAGATCAGGGGCAAAGGGCATATGCTTTTCAGGCACAAAGCCCGGGTTCAACCGCCAACATTTTCACTTAAAGCATCTCAGGCAGCAAGACTGGAAAAGGCCTTCTTGTGCCTGAGAGAAGGAAGAGCCACTGCCAGTCCCTTGCAGGCAGCCCTGGGCTGGGCTGATCAATGAGCCAACACCGTGCCAGGCAGCTTCAGGTGTCCAGCCCCAGCCCCAGGGAGTCAGTAGCTGGGATCCAACCTCAGGCGACGTGGAGGCCCCCGGTTCACACCCCAGAGTCCTGAGCTGACATCTCTTTTAGCTGTAGCCCAAATACAGAGGAGGAGGAGGTGGAGGGGGGGTGGAGAATGTTCAGGAGGCTCCAGAAACTCTCCTTCGTGTGTTTTCCTGCCTCATCCTATACTCAGCAGGTGAGATGTGCATCTATTTTTTTTAGAACTGTGACAAGAAATGAGCTTTGGTCTAGACAAAATACCGATATCATTTATGTGAATGACACTCCATACTGTCTCTGGGGACTCTGGGGAACTGACTACGCACTGAAAGGAGGAGAGGGAGCTTTGCTAAATCCAGCTGATGTTTAACCTATTTCTGAGGAAGAGGATGCTGACGCAAGGACTTCTTCAGCAAACTCAGAACTGATTCAGGGAGCGGCGGTGGCGGCGGCGGTGGCAGCAGGGATGGGGGGGAGCTCCACCGAGGCAGATAACGTTCTCTTGGTGATGCCACCACCGCTGATGACGATGATGGAGGGCTCGGAGTTGCAGCTCTTCCAGACTCTAACGGCAAAAGTCATCCCTCGAAACAGCTCTCGGTGGCATGTGAGAGGTGGGGCCTCCCTCCCTCCCTCCCTCTTGGCCTGTGAAACTGGCCTGCTCGGGGCTGCCAGCCTCCTCTCTCACATTCAGGTTGATTCTGTACAGCCAGAAATTACCATCAGATTTAGAACTATGGAGGGCGTGTGCCCCCCCCCCCCGGCCAGGGCCCTTGGCTTTTGCTCCTGCCCAGCCTGACTCCAGCTCTGGGGAACTTACCCACCTCTAGCTCTTTTGCAGCTCCAGGCACCATGGAGCCTTGGTGGAGCTCAGCCCTCTGTTTTCCTGCCTCCTGGTCCCCTGCTCTGACTCCGGTTCCTGCCTCCTCCTCCTCCTCCTTCCACAGAATCCTACTTTCAAATAGCATTGTCTATTTGTAGGGGTGTGCACGGACCCCCCGGATCAGATTGGGATAGGATCGGGACCTCAAATTTTGTTCCGGATCAGATTGGAACAAAATCAGAGGTCCTCCAGATTGGATCGGACCTGATCCCAATCTGAAAATCGGATGTCCGATTTTCGGATCGGCCGCCATTTTTCCCCATAGACTTGCATTAGGGGAAAGAAAGCTTTCCCCCAATGCAAGTCTATGGGGAAAAATGGTGGCAGGGGGGTGAGTGGGGGCCTAACTCCCCCCTCCCTGTCCCTCACTCCCTTGTGCTTACCTGCAGGGCCCTTCTGCTCCTGTCTGCGGGTGCCCGCGGGCTCTCGCGGATGGCAACAGACGACCCCGGCAGGTAAGTGGGAGCCCCCTCGCAATCCTCCTTACCTCCCGGGGCCCCTCTGCTGCCATCCGCTGCCACCCAGGCAGCAGCGGATGGCAGAGGAGGGGCCCCAGCAGGTAAGCCCCCCCAGCGATCCTCCTTACCTGCGGGGCCATCCGCCGCCTTCCCCTGCGTAGATCTACTGAGGACTAGGTGCTCTCCTGTAAACTAGGCCACGAGGTCTAGTTTGCAGTAGTTTACTGCCTGCAACGGGAGGAGGAGGACACCCCACCAGGTAGCCCCCCCCCACTGTCTGTTTTCGTCGGCGGGCGCCAGCAGGCGCCCGCCGATCCTCTGATTTTTCCTAAACCAGATCGGGACGATCCAGAGGGGGGATCGGAAATAGGAGAATTGTATCTGATTTCCCCTGGATCGGCTCTGGATCGTGGATCGGAGCCGATCCAGTACACACCCCTATATATTTGCTG
This sequence comes from Anniella stebbinsi, assembly GCA_029215795.1. Taxonomy (NCBI): domain Eukaryota; kingdom Metazoa; phylum Chordata; class Lepidosauria; order Squamata; family Anniellidae; genus Anniella; species Anniella stebbinsi. The sequence continues at coordinate 373,344,728 of JARDYH010000001.1, forward strand.
CACGCTAGTGCTGTGTAATCGATCCTACGAAGTTTCAAGGTGGGATATTCCACATTCAATCCTGCCCATGTAGCGCATTGGTTGTCGCTTCGCACCTGCAATGCTGAGAGTTTGGGGGAGGATCAGCAGGGAAGGCAGCCTTTTGCCACTGTCCTTGGTCCTGAAAGGATTGTGTCGTTCCTGATTGTCCATTTATTGATTTACTGCATTTCTATACTGCCCAATTGCCAAAGCTCTCTTGGCGCTTTACAAAAATGAATGTACTCCATGCCGCAGCTACCTTCAGGGCAGGAAAGTGGGGGGGGGGGAGTGGAGATGACAGTCGAGGCCATTTCAACTCCCTGAAGTTCAAGGTGGGGTTGACGACTGAGACATGAAAACTTCAGGCAAGTAGGGAGGCTATGGCTGCTGCTTAGACCAACAGCCTGTATGAGTGGGCGGGGGGGGGTGTTATGGCGGGGGGGATATTAGCTGCCACGGCTGTTTGGTGAAGGTTGAGACGTGCAGGCTGGGAATGGCCCTGGCACAGTTGCTGCTCAGCTACAGCAGTTGTCCTCTCCCCGGGGAGTCATAGCCCCACCACCACCACCCAGTCCTTTGATTTCAAGGCAGTTGTGCTAAATACAGCAGAGCGCCTGCGGCTGGAGAGCTGAAACACGACCCAGAAAGACTTTTCCAGATGTAAATGAACTAAGGGCCCTTCACTTGTTATTCATGAAGACTGTGCTACACCAAGTGCGCTGCAACAGGAGTCAGTTCCACCACCTTTACCCCTTGTAAGGAGCTGTGATTGGCTGGACCCCACAGCACAAATGTGCATGGTGTGTGTGTGTGTGTGTGTGTATTATGCAGCCCCTTCAAATAGTCCAATGTACCTTCCGTGTGCACATGGTCGTGTGCACTCGTAACATTCATTCAGATTTTGATGGGTCACAGGGGCATGAGTGCAATGGGGCCCATAGAAAGGCACCTGGCCTTTGAGGCGACTTGTCCAACCTGCCATGTGAAACGCACACTCTGGATGTTGCCTAAAGTTGTGTTTCCCATCTCAGGCATGGGAATTCTTCCAGTGGCTTGGAATGCATGCCTCAAGTGCCTCCTCCCCCTCCTCCTCCTCCTGGTATCTGAGGTGCAAACTCGGTTGATGCATGGATGGCTGGGTGGAGGCAGGCGGGCAGGCAGGGGTGTGTGTGTGGGTGGGTGGGTGCACGCACATGGTTCTACTCCACCCCCCAAGTCGATCATGTCAGATGACACACACCCCTCTCCATAGCTGGCATGGTGTTTCTTGCCCTAAATCCATCCCCCCCCCAACTCATTTTGTGATGGATTTTCCCATCACTGCAGAGTCACTGCTGTTTGGGAGACCATGTGACCTCAGCCGTCTTTGGCACAGGCTGGTGCAAGTGGCGCTGATTGACCAAAGGGAAAATTGCATGGGGTGGGGCCAGGGGGATAGCAGGGAGCCAAACAAGGTTACCTGGAAGTAACTCATTGCCTTCCATTGCACTTTTCCGAGCACAGGAATGGGGAGGAGAGCCAGCCCTGCTGCTTTGAGACTACACTGTTGCAAACGGGGGCTCATTCGCTGCCTTTCCATTCTTTACTGCTGCACAAGTTCACAGTTGTGCAGTTGTGAGGTTCTGCACTTTCAGTATTTGGTAGTTCAGGCTTTCCTACTTCACCCAGGCTTAGAGACACAGTCACCACCGTGGGGACAGAGATGGGTGAGAGGGCGGAACTCTGCATGTCTACTCAGAAGTAACTCCGCCATTTCACTTTATAAGCACAAGAGCGAGGTGGGGAGCCTGTTGATCTGAAGCTGCGGAGGTGCGCAGCAGCATCCTTTCACTGTTACAGAGCTGAGCAGAAGAAGAAGAAAGTCAATGGTGGGGTAATAATCAACTTTACAGTTGTTCATCTAGGGGGCGCTCCCCACACAACATGCTAATAAATAATCAACCATGGTGTGGATTAGGATCAGTGCTGAGTTGACTATGGCAGCATTCGGACGACATGATAGTCAATACAACTGACGATTGTTTCCCCCCACCCGGTTGCTTAATGTGTTGTCTGAATGCAGCCTCAGAGTCCCATCATTAGTTGCTATTTGCTGCAAAGTTTCAGGGAAGGATATTCTACATTCAATTCTGCCCATGTATTGTGGTGCTTGTCACTTTACAATTGCAATGCTGCAGGGGGAGTGGGGGGTGATCAGCAATGAAAGTGGTGCTGTGTAAATGCCCCCTTGGAGGTTCCTGCTGGAAGCAAAAAGAGTTTTGTAAAGACTAGGAAACCTTTCTCCCACACCCACGGATGTTCCCCCGCCCATTGGATGTTCCAGGTGACCTCCAATAGTGGATGAGTGCTGCTCATGTTTTGATTCTGCATTGACTATTTTGCTGCTTCTGATCTGGATTCCTCTCCTCCCCCACCCCATCTTAGAACTGTCTCACGGAGTGACCAGGTTGCCTGGATTCCCTCCTTTCCTCCTTTCCTCCTCCCCCTCCCAGCTCCCAGGGAAGCTGATCTGGTGGTTTTGCTGAATAAACAAAGTGAGACACATTTTGAAAAGCCCAGACAATACAGTAAACACCTGCTTGTACGTACTGGTGATGGAAGATAGAGTGGAGGCATCCAAAAATACACAGCTTCCAGAGTTAACTGCCGTGGGAAGCAGGTTACAGGCAGCGCGGGCTTTCATGGCAACGCGTTTGTCAACCTGGCCCCTGGGAAACCCTTCGTAGTACAAAACTGTCACACGGGATGTTTGCCACATTTACACAGATGGATCTGCCAGGCTGGGACTACTCAGCACCTGCCTGCCTGACTGCCATGAGGGCCGTCCTCTGCCTCGTGTGGATGGCCAGCCTCTTTTGGGGCCCTGGAAAGCGGGGCCCCAGGATGGAGGCAAATTCCCAGCACAACAGTGATGGACTGCAAAGATTGAGGTAGAATCCGCACCAGGTGGATCGCGCCCACCTCAAGTGGCGGGGGAGCACCCAAGTGCTGATGGAGCAGACGCAAAACCTCCACTTCTGCATGGAGGCTGAAATGCTAGACTCACTTCTCCCAGAGTGAGTCCCATGGAGCTCAATTTGAGTGGAGATGGATGGTGTTGCACCGTTAGTGGCTCTAGGGCCAGGAGGGCAAGGCTCACGGCGATTTGTATCACAATAAAATGCCAGGCAGCTTGTGTGGCAAAAGGAAGGCTCCCAGAGGGCAGGGGGGACGCACACACGCACACACCTACGCCCGTATCCAGCCTCCTCATCTGGCCCCCATCACTTGGAACACAGCCGTTGTTGTTACCATGGAGCTGACATTTCGGTAACTAGGCTCAGCACTGCATCACAAGGAACTCAAGTTGTGCACCCAGGAAATGTAGATAAAGTATGCAGAAAATATTCCAGAAAGTCAATTCATTAAGGGAATAAGGTGATCTAGTGGTAATCTTTGGATTCCCACAACATTATTGATAGTTTTGTATAGTTATATGATAGAGAGCAATGAAGTGGGTCATAGCCAGGCAAGGGGCAGGCAGAGGCCGGAATGGAGGCGTCTGGAGTCATGTGGCCGAGAGGGTCCCTGGCCAAGGGGGCGGGGTTTGGACTCAGGCACCCCACAGCTCAAGCCACCAGGTCTCTCTCTCCTCCGCCTTGGTCCTGGCTCTCTTAATAAGGCCTGAAGATGCAAGTCCCACATTCTGTTGCCAATTAGAAGCATACACCTTTATAGCAACGTTTGCAGTTTCATAGCTGCTGTTGCTGTTTTCACTTGGAATGCACACTGGGCTGGATGGTTCGCCTCTGAGGAAATTGTAGCAACGGAAGCCACAGAATGAAATGCATAATTCTGAGCTGTATTTTGGTAAAAGGAGTTTGCCAATTACATCTAAAACTGTTCTTTGTGACTATCCCCATGCACAGAGCAAGTGTAAAATGTGGCAGGATTTGTTCAAATTAGGCAGAGGAAATATCTCTGTCCAACCACCCAGCTAGCTGGCTGACTGGCTGGCTGCACAGGTTTTTCCTTTGACGAATGGCCTTTGCTTATGGGGAAATTAACAAGGACTCTTTAGTAGCAGAAGAGAGGCTCTGAGGCCCCTTTTGATGAGTAAGCCCACGTGGAGCCAGCTGGGAGCAAGGGTGAGCCCATGGGTCCCTCGAACCAAGTATGGTTTATCCTACTCTGACTACCAGAAGCTCTCCGGGGCCTCAGACAGGGGCGCGTGTTTTCTTAAACCAAGCATCTCCAGCATGCAACCCACGTGCTCCATCCGTGTGCAAGGAGGAGCCCTTCCCTAGATCCAGAGGGCAGGCAGGACTTGCACCCGAGGGGACGTTTTGCTTTAACCCAGCAAAGAGAAACCTTCACACGTCCTCTGCACTGGTGCCATTTTCAGTCCACGAGACGCTCTGTCCTTTTGCAGCCTTCACTCGGATGGCCTTGCTGCCTCACAGATCCCTCCTTGCTAATGTATCCAGGCGCCACTACTCTCATCCATGGCCACAGTCAGAGGAACTTTAACTGTTGTGATGAAGAGGGAATTTCACCAGGAACTAATTGCATACAAATGACACTGGCTGAAATTCCCTTTTCTCTTCAACTGTTAAAGTTACATGAGCCCTGTCCTCCTTTTCATAGGGTCAGCCTAGATAAAGTGATCCAGGAACACTCCAGACAAAAGATTGCCTGTGAAATATATCCCTGCATAGGGGAATGCCCAGCCCTGGGCTCTTTTGCTCCTCCTCCTCCTCCTCCACACTACAAGTGTCTTTGCAAGAGCAATTAAGACCCATTAGCAGCTATTCATAGCACCTGGGGGGCTCTTTCTCCTGGGACTTTGGAGAGGGAGCTCAGAGACAAATGAAGAGCTCCAGGAAACATTCCCCAGCTCCTTGCAAAGTGCACTAGAGTTAATTGCATAGCATTAGTGTCAATGAACAACGAGGTGTGATTATCTCTTTAACTAGCCCCATAACATTGCAGGCACGTGGGGTTATAAATGCATGGCCATGTCACTTCTCAAGCTTGTTGGGCGTGGTTTGGCCAAAGGTCCTAATTACCCAGCTCAGAGTCCCAATTTGTCCAACCGCTCATAATGCGCAGCAATTCCTGGGCTTTCCAGAGGCGTCTTTCTGGCTGGCCATGGCTGAAAAGAGGGTGCTGGCCCAGATGGGCCCTCCTTGGCCTTATCCAGCCACAGGGGCCTCCTTCTGTGTTCTCCGGTTAGAGATCCTCAGCACATGACACGGGTCCTCGTTTCACGGAAATCCCAAGCAAGCTATTTCTTCCCAGATCCATTTTATAGTTATAGTGTGCAATAACATAAGGTATGTGTCTGTGTTGTTGTTGTTTTAAATGACACAAACATTGGCCAAGGGCTTGCTCGAAAAGGCCTGTGTCTGGATCAGACCCAAGGGCTTGTCTGTTCCAGCATCCAGTTCCTACAGTAGCCAACAGGGACCTCCAGGAGCCCACAAGCAGAACATGATGGCCCTCTAATGGCCCTTTTGGCTGCTCTGAGCAAAGTGAGAAAGGAATTAGAACAAGTGGACCTGGGATCCATCTTTGCACATCACGGTGTGATTGTGGGCGTCTCCTCCATTCCTCCACACACAGGCACACACAGCTGGCGTTAGCCACCACTACCGTATTACCTGGGCATTCCAGGAACCATTGATATGATTGGTCTGCCCAATAATGCCTACAAGATCCAAAGAATATTCTGTTCAAGGAAGAGTGCAGGAGATAAATTAGTATGGATGTTGTTTTAATTGTTGCTCAATATTACTGTATTATGTAAATATATTCCAAAAATATTTATTTACAATATTTCTGTGACACTCAATAGCCAAGGTTCTCTAAACAGTTTGCATTAAAAAAAAATGTTGAAAGCCTTTTGTTGGGGGGGGGGGGGAGGAACACCCAATAACAATTATTGCAAGCAAATAAATAAACGGGGGTGCTGCCATCACCATGTCTGTCAACCTACAGAAAAGGGAGCCAGTAATTCCATTTATTTTCAGTTCCTTCCATTTCAGTTCCATTTGCTTTCCTGCAAGGGCTTTCTGGAAGACGCTGTTGGGTGTCTTCTATAGGGGGATTTTTCAGGTGACTTTTATTTAAGGGACACTGAATACAGGCTGCAGTCCCTGCATCCATGCTCCCCAAATTCCCCACTCCAGTAGGTGAAAAGGAAGATTCGAAGACAGACACTCAGAATGATTATTTTTACTCACACTCACGAACTCAATGAAACTGTTATTGCTTTAAAACATGTATTAAAACAATTTAAGGAAGTTAAAATTAAACAAACACACAAACCTCTCCATTCAGCCAAGCAAATGAACGGGATATACTCACAAGTCTGGCAGATTTCTTAAGAACATAGGCAAACATAGACAAACATCCCCCCAATGACAACACTCATACTTTGTGAAGAAATTCTTCTCCACAGAGGGACCTCCATTTCTCCCAGGCAACCAAGGAGTCACTTAGGCCAACACGCTTAGGCTCAGAGCAACATCCTGGATGTCATGGCTGAGGGAAAGGAAAGACATCCTGCACCCTGGTACCCAGACCTAAATACTTTTTCCAAAGACCAAGTCCTCCCTCTTATTATATATTAATTTATTCTGAAATGGCCAGACCTATTGGTCAATGTCATAATTTAACCATCCTTCTTCCCAGAATACACCCTTCTCTGATGTAGTAGTTTGGGACAACGAGAGGTCAAATCCCCTTTTCTTTGTGGTCAACTGTCTTATTTACTTCTCTATTCTGATGGTCACGGGGATTTTCTAACCACAACTTCACCAGTTCTTGACCCTGGACCTTTCACCTGGTTCCCTTAAAAGGAATATATAAGGTTGATATAAGTCACAAATTTATATAACTAGTATCTTTGCATAATACCACGTCACATGCCTTTCATGAGTCACAAGTCCTTAAGCAACATAGTAGTTACTAGGGATGTGCACGGACCCCCCGGATTGGATCGGGACCCGGATCGGGACCTCCAATTTTGTCATGGATCGGTTCGGACAAAATCGGAGGCCCCCCGGACCGGATCGAGTCCAATCCCGATCCAAAAATCGTAAATTTTTGAATCAGCCGCCATTTTTTCCCCATAGACTTGCATTGCAATGCAAGTCTATGAGGAAAAAATGGTGGCGGGTGGGTGAGGGGCGGCCTAACTCCCTCCCCCCCGGGGCCGTCCACTGTGGACGGCCCCGGCAGGTAAGCCCCCTCCCCCGCGCTCCCTACCCCCCCTGGGGCCGTCCGCTTCCATCCGCGGGCGGCTCCGGGGGGGGTAAGCCCCCTTCCCCACCACTGCTTACCTGTTAGGGCCGTTCGCTCCCGTCCGGCGCCGGCGGCTACTGCCAGCCGGCTTTGCAGCTTGCTCTAGAGTAGCGCGCCGGGTGATCACCCGGCACGCCACCCTGGAGCAGGCCACGGAGCCCGCTGGTAGTAGCCGCCGGCGCCGGACGGGAGCGGACGGGCCGGGAAGGTAAGGGCCCCCCTCCTCCCCTCCGTGCGCCCCCTCCTCCCCTCCGCGCGCCCCCTGCTTACCTTCCCAGCCCGTCCGCTCCCATCCGGCGCCGGCGGCTACTACCAGCAGGCTCCGCGGCCTGCTCTAGAGTAGCGCGCCGGGTGATGACATCACCCGGCGCGCCACCCTGGAGCAGGCCACGGAGCCCGCTGGTAGTAGCCGCCAGCGCCGGACGGGAGCGGACGGGCAGGAAAGGTAAGCGCCCCCCTCCTCCCCCCTCCGCTGTCCACTTTCATCGGCGGGCACCCGCTGGCGCCCGCCAATGGAAGCGGTGGTGGGCGCCAGTGGGCGCCCGCCGATCCGCCGAACCGGTTTGGAGCCTTTTCGGACCGGTTCGGATTGGATCGGCCGATCCAGCTGTCGGATCGGAAATCGGATAATTTATCCGATTTCCCACTGGACCGGACTCGGATCGTGGATCGGGTCCGATCCAGTGCACATCCCTAGTTGTTACAAGTCTTAAGAGTAACATCTTTGAGCAACTTCAAATCATATTTCCCAGTCATTCTCTTATCAGATCCTACCTAAATCCTGAAGCATCTAAACCCCGATACAATGTTCGATGTGTGTTTGCCCACTTGCCCCCTTTGCTCCTCACCCCAGCATTCACTAACCCCCCCATGTCCCCCCATGCCTCCTTGTGCCCCAGCACGATAATAATACAGAAAAGCAGATAATCATTGGAGTTCCTACGCTTCATACAGCTTAAATTCCGCAGCCTCTGTCGGCATCTGGCCTGTCATCTTGGGCTCTCCAACATCCAGCTTCTCAAGCTACCTCTGTGACCTTTTATCCTGTAATTATTCTTGTTTCCCAGGAACGCTTCTGAACATTTTGGACAGTTGAATAGATTTGCCCTTCTCTCTACCACAGAGGGAAGATATGATTGATAGGAAGACACTTATCCCAACTTCCAATTTTCCACCTTGTCCTTAGGAGAAAGAAAAACCCAATGCAGCGTATTCTGGCTGTCACTGCTTCAAAGACCCAAGCAAATGCTGAACGGCTCTCGTATTGATGCCGTTGTCATGCCCAACCCACCCAGCCCTGCAACTGGGACTGGGGGAGTCTTCCTCGGAAGAAGGCAGTCCCAGCCCCTCCCTGGGGAGTCTGTGTACCCTGCTGGGCACCTTAAGACCACAGCGGCCACACTGAGAAATGCCTCACCCGGGGAGCCTGCAGATTCCAGGAGCCACCTGAAGGGCCTTGACTGGCCAGGTCCCCCATCCCAGCTCCTGGCCCTCAATAATCACCCCCACAAGGCCTAGATGAGGATGTGCAGCCCAGAAGTGGCCAGCACAAGACCAGCTGCCTCAAAGCACGACGGAGCCACATTAACACTCCAGGAAAGGCTGGAACACCTTTCAACTGTCTTCCTCGCTGCCACAACAGCTCTTTCTGCCCAGCACCAAGTGCCTTCCCTTAACGGCTTTATTTTAAAACATGTATTTATTTGTTTTCAATTCTGCCTGTTATTTAAAGCATATCCAGGCAGTGTGTACAACAGTAAAATGGCAGCACACGCGTGTGCACGTTATAGCTAAAACAAAGCACAGCTATACACTAAGAGACTTACAAATGAAGCGGGAGCCACAGGAAAGGTTCTCAGTGGAGTCAATGAGCGTCATCAGATGGGGAGGGAGGGAATCGCATTCCCTTACCGTCGCTTCCCCCCATGCACACACACACTTCTGTCCCATGACATTTCCTCTTTCTTCACATGGGAAGGAAAAGGGGCATAAACAAAGACCACAGTGTGCCCCCCCACCCGTTCCAGGGCCGTTTCTGTTGCCCCACTTTTCCTGCACACAGCAGGAGATGGCGACACGTTCTGTTTCAAAAAGAAAAAAGGGGGGGGGGAAAGGTTTACCAGGGTCTATTTTCTGACGGAAAGAAGAAGCCAAGAAGGAGCAGGAGATGCCTGGGAGGCAGATGATGCCATCGAAAGGATCCGCAAACCTAAGTGGGGAGCAATGCGCGTGCGACTAAGCGCTCCTCCGATGCAGCCCAAAGGCGTCTAGGTTGTTCCCTTTCCAAAAGAAGGTTTGTTGCATCACAAAAGCGATACCAGGGACAGGGATGTCAATGCCACTACAGACCATCACTACGGAAAGTAAATTCCAGAAGACAGGTGATGTGGTGAGCAGTAGCACTGGGGGGTTGGCAAAGGAGGCTTGGGACTGGCAGAGGAGTCCAGGAATTCCTATGGGAAGCTCACTTCTCAAAGCCCCTGGAAAATCCGCCTGGAAAGGAGGTCATTGCCCGGCCCACTGGGCACCACGGAGCATGGTCCGCATTCGCAGCTGACCACACAGCTACTCATACAATAGTTATACACTGAATATCTTCTCTCTGTCTGTCTGTCCGTCTTTCTCTCCAGCATCAGCACCATGTGGTTTTGGGGAAGGTTGTTTGGCATAATACCAGTTGGGGAAGGTTGTTTGGCAACATCTTCCTGACAAGCTAAACAGAGCACTGAACCCTTGTTAAATTGGTACCTTTCAGGATTAGGTGGTTGGTTTAGTGGCTTGTGACATGGAGGAAATGGCAATGCTGCTGGAGAACCCTTTGTCAGTAGGAAACACCAATGGCAGAAGCCAACACCAGGTGGGGGGGGGGCATTCACCGAGGAAAGATGAGCTGCAGCTGGCATAAGGATTCCTGCATGGAGTGGGGGGGGTTGGACTCGATGGCCTTAGAGGCCCCTTCCAACGCTACTATCCTTTGATTCAAGGATGGGCAATGCTGGCAGGCATCACCAGGACAACCGGACAATGGCAGCCATCATTGTGCCCACGCAAAGTCACGGGGCTGGGGCGATCGGCCAAAATCTCAGCCCCACCCCCAGGTCTGGAATCCATCGAGAGTTTCCCCAGATGCTGAGAACAAAATCGGTGCTTCCCGTGCAGAGCTGCCTTGCCGTTCTCTAGCCAGTTGTCTGAAGGTTTGCAGAGGACCATCAGCCTCCCAGAGTTCATTGCATCTCTCACTGCTGCATCCATGGCTGCAGTCTCCGGACGTTGCCGCCTAACCTGCAACCTGGAATACCCCCCCCCCCAATGCTGAGGGTGCGAACCAGCAATTAATTGCCCTTAGCTCTGAGTGGAATTTAGCACTGGGAAGTGTTCTAGCCCTGGCAGAAAAACTGACATTCCGAGTGAAATTAGCTAAAAACAAATGCAAAATATCTGATTTTTTAAAATATAAAATATGGCATGGTTTTATTTCATGTACAAGTCAGGGACATACACAGCAATATTTGTCAAATCCTTTCCTGAGTTTATAGAACAGAGACTAAGTATAATTTATTATTATGAAGAATCAAAAAGAAAACCTCTAAGTAGCCAATGGATTCCACCTATTATTCTTTTTTTGTCTGTAAAGGGGGGAAATGTTAAATGTACTACCCTCTGACAGTAAATAGATTTAAACTCAATGTATTTTTAATGTATTTGTTTGTTTGTCCTTGATATATATATAATATATATGGAAGTGCATTTTTTTTGTGCCTGCAGCCGTCCGTATTTGCAGGTGGGGGACTCTGGCCCCTCTCGTCTGCCACTGTCTCCTTGGGGGGGGGCTCTGTTTGAATCCAAGCCCAGAAGTAACGGCAGGTGCCATGATGTGACATAACATGACCCCTCCACACCAGACTGAGCAAGGCACACCGGCGATCTGGGCACACTCTTGCACATGAGGGTGGGATGCATTTCGAGGGATGTGTGAGAGTTTTGCTTCCGTTTGCAGTTTTCTTCAAAATGCCTCATTTACAACCACAACCAAATATGAACGGGAGTGCGTGTTCTCTGAAAATGTTTGCAAATTCCCAAACTTGTGTTTGCAAAATGTGCACTTTTTAAAATGCATCCATTAAGAAACATACAAGTTTAAAAATAGGCAACTTTAAAAATGCACAATTAAAAGTGCATTTTTAAAAGTGTGAATTTTGTGAAAAGGCCCATTTTTAGAAATGCACTTTTTTTTATTTTCCCAGGCATTTTATTTTTTCAGAATCTGTTTTAAATCTGATATTGCATTTTAAATTTTTGCACTGCAGCTAAATTCTATTTGGTTATTATTTACTTTATGCTGTAGTTTTAAATTTTAATTTTTTGATATTGCATTTTATTGTCTTGTGTGTGAACTTCAGCCATTGAGTTGTACTGAAATGTAATAAATAAATAAATAAATTTTCAATATTCACATTTTCATGCTTTAATGGCGGAAGGTGCGCACTTTTAAAAATACATACATTAAGGAAAGCACTTTTAAAGTGCATAACTTTAAAAATGCACGCTTCAAATGCACAAATTAAAGTGTTTATTTGAAAAAAATGCATGCTTTAAAAATGCATTTCCACACTTTAGTCAATGGGGGGGAGTTTTCATTCCCCCCCCATTCGAACGCCCCCCCCCCCAATCGCCCCAAACAGGCCACAGACGAGGACAGGCGCAAACGCCGAACTGAGCTCTGAAGTAAAGCCCAGAGAAATTGAGATGCTCTCTGGGTTCTCCCTTCTAATGATATTGTAATGCCCATCTTTGCGTGTGCCTCTCTAGGGTGACCAGATCGCCCGGGGTTTCCCGGTCCTAACCGGGAAAACTGGGGCGATCCAGGCCGACCGGGGGGCAGCGGGGACAAACCGGGGAAACGATGCCCACACGGAAGAGGTGGAAGAGGGCCGATTATGGACTCGTGCCGCCGCCAGGCTTGTGCCGCCGCCACTGCAGGGCTCATGCCAGAGGCCGCGCGGAAGAGGCAGGAGAGGTCCGAATCCGGAAATGATGAAATAGGCCCTCTCCTGCCTCTTCTGTGTGGCCTCTGGCCTCCTCGGGTTTTGTCGCAATGGCGAGGAGCCCCGAGGTGCCCGGATGCCTGCGCGGAAGAGGCGGGGGAGGCCGATTACATCACTTCCGGAATCGGCCCTCTTCCTCGCAGCCTCTGGCACGAGCCCTGCAGTGCTGGCGGTGGCAGCACGAGCCCGGCGGCTGCGCCACGAGCCCGGAGGTGGCATGAGCCTGGCGGCGGCAGAGGACCCAGTAGGTCCGGGCTGGGTTTTTTGGGGGGTGAGTGGCTTGTTGGGGGGGTTGTTTTGGGGGGGGGGGGACCGGGATTTTGGTTTCCAAAATCTGGTCACCCTACTCTCGACGTGTACCCATGAATTAGCCTGGGCAGCTGTATGCAACTCAGCCACCTCTTTCTTGGTGCTGTGATGTTCTCTTTTGGGATCCCTCAGTGGCTGCCCTGCTGCAGGTACTTCAGGCCGATTTTGGTGGCCTCTTTGGTGGGGAGGGAGGATTGCTGCCCTTCTCTCTCTCTCTCCTGTCCTGCATGTGATCTATTCAGGCCCAGGGCCTTGACAAGCTGGCCACATACGGCTGACACACACTCCAAATGTCTCCCTTCCCTGATGCCAACGCTGCTGCTGCTGCTGCTGCTGCTGCTGCTGCTGCTGCAGGCCTTGGGTTCTGCCTGCCCGGGAGCTGCATAGGGCTGGAGCCTGAATCAATGGCTGCGTTTTCTCAATGGACAACCCCCACCCTGCCACCCCTCACTGCACAGGGGGAGAAAGCAACCTGGGACCCCCCCTTCCTTCTCCATTCAGAGACTCCTTTGCCCTTTCCCTCCTCCTGACACAGCAGACCCACATGGGCCTCGTCCTGGGCTCTTGCCTGCCCCAGGGCCTCCCTATGTCCAGATCATCCTGGGATGCAGACGTTCCTTTACACACACACACATCCATGCCAAAGGCTCTGCTCCCCTTGTCTTACCCTTGCTCATGCCCCTATTCCACACTCTCCATCTAACAGGACCTCTCAAACACCGCAGGTCACTAACCCTGGATTTCCTGATGTTTAAACTTGCTAAAAATCAAGCTCTGCTACGTTCATGTGAGTCACTCATGACAGTTGCATTTTCTCAGCAGTCCCCAAAATAGCACAAATTCTTGATGTGGCAAAAGGGCTCTGTGGCAACTTAATGACCGATGGGTTCATGAGTTAATGCCTCTGCAATGCCACGGAACTGGTGGTCTTCTTGGCTGAAGCCAAATGAATTTTTACTCAAGCCCGTGGCAGAGTCTGTGTGGCAGACCAGTGGCCATCCAGATGACTCCACCTCCCTTCTGCCCCAGCCAATGGTACAGGATAATGGGCGTTAGGAGTCCAACAGCTTCTGCCGGGCCAAGACTCCCTGTCCCTGATCCTGGGTAATCCTGGATAAGGAACCCTGACACGGCCTTGGAGCTCACCTAGCAGGCGGATCGTGGCGACAAGTCCCTGTGCCCAGAGCTGCCATATTGAAAATAAACAGAGATATGAAAACTAATAAGTGCAATGTGAAACCTCAGGGTAGAAACCTTGCTGCACTCTGTGCGTGTCTGTGTACTTTGCTGTGGAGAAAGAAAATAGATTTATTATTATTGTTTTCATACTGCCCTATGTCCTTGCAGATACCAGGGTGGTGTACAATGCCATACAAAAATAAAACATATAATAAAACAAGGAAAGCAGGATTTTCATAATACAACCATTGACCGGCAGCTAAAAGAACAGACTGACCCATACAACCCCACTGTAAATGGCCGGGGAAATAAAGATGCTTTGACTTGGTAGCAAAAGGCCCTTTGGGTGGCACCAGTCATGCCTCGGTTGGGAGGGTGTTGCCAAGAGTTCGCCCTCCTCGGGTCCCTTCATGGATTTCTCCTCACAAGGGCACTGGAGAACAGCTTCCCCTGACGGTCCAAGGCACAGCCAGGCCCATACAAGGAGAGGGGCTCGGGTCAGTACTTGGGTCCCAAGCCAGTCGGGGCTTGAACGGTCTGGTGAAAAATCGACCTGCTGAAGCTTCTGGGTGGTCTCCAAGGGCAGCCCCACGAATTACAATCATCCAGTTGAGAGGGCACCTGGACATGGGCCACCCTGGCCAGGCTATCCCTGCCTAGGAAGAGTTCTAGCTGGCAAACCAGCTGAAGCTGGTCCAGGGGTCAGGGACCGCAGCCCTCTCTCTTGCAGCCATGTGTTCCGCCTCATCTGGCAGGAGCATCTGGAGGAGGGCTCAAATTCAAGACTGGTGTTGTGGAGGAGAGCAGGGGCTGCTGACTTGCACATTCGTCATGGTCGTTTATTAGATAAGGTGGAGGGGCCAGGACAGAGTCCCAAGAGTCACCGGAACCCCATTGGCCCTTTGTGTCATCTGACTCCTCCAGAGATCATTCCTGCAATACCAGCCTCCGGCCCTCCACAACGGTGGTGTTCACGAGGGTCCCAGAGGAGCCCACAGCTCCCTCCCTGCCTCCCAGGCTTTCAGGTTCTGACCGACTCTGCGAGCGCATGCGAGCCGTCCATCACCCTGCTTTGAAGTGTTTGCATGGTGGGACGTTTCCATTTCTAGGCAGTGTCTTTAAAACTGATCAGAGAGGAGGTTGCCGTCTTCCTTTTGAGGAGCTGGCAGCACGGAACTCCCTCCAGCCAGTGAGGCAAGCCAGCTGCGTGGCCTGCACAGCCACCCCAGATCCAGCACAAGTCCAAGAGGCCCGCGGAGACCAACGTGGGCCAAAGCGCTCCTCCGCACAGTAAACTATTAGGGACTGGAAAGGCAGGAGTGGCGCCCCATCCCATCCCTCCTCCAGTGCAGGGAACGTCTGCCCAAGCAAGCCCAGGGTCTCCATGGATGGATTTTCCATAGTTCTTTGCCTGTGGAGCTACAGACAGGCATGAGGCTCGGCTTTGGCCGACGTCCCTGACTGCTGCTTTTCTCTTCTTCTGTAAACATCCAGCAGGGATTCGTTGGTGAAGGTCACACAGCCTGAGAGAGAGGGTGGGATGCTCTGGCATCCCAGACACTGGCAATGTCAGTCAGCCGCACAAATAGGATGCAAATGATGGCTGAAATATTCATTTCAGCTGCTCCATAATTAATCCTCTTTTTTCCAACTGCTGAGAGTGATTATTCAATTAGTCTTGGATTTCTTGTCAGGTTGTTTCAGTGAGGAATCCCTGCTGAAGCCTGTGAGAACAGCTCTGTCTCTCATAAGCACTTGATTATATTGGACTCCACATGTGATGCCATCCGCTGGGTAACATTTCTCTTGCCTTGAGCCCAATATGGAAGGCGCTTCCCTCAACAAACCCACAGGCCGGGGCGTGGGGCTTGGATTTTACTCTTATTTCACTGGTTGCTTTTCCCTGGTCCACCAGACACACCTGTCCATCCAAGAGTATCAAGTCATTCAGCAGCAGAACAGACGGCCTCGGGAGGTGAGCTCTCCTTCACCCGATGCTATTAAACAGAAGCTGGGCAGCACAGGGCCTAGTTGCAAGATTCCTGCAACAGGGGAGCAGGGCTAGTTGCAAGATTGCCTCCAACGGTGGACTAGATGACCTCCAAAGTCCCTTGCAATTCCAACGTTCTTGCTTCCCATGTATTCCTATGCCATGAACCTTTTAAACCTATATTCTGTTATCTCAGCACAAAAGGCCCAGGAAGCCATCTGCACAGTACAATATCAAATTGCCAATAAAAACAGACAGTTCTATTTTCAAAGTGACCATTTGTTAAATAGCTATCAAGACTCGCCCCAACCAGCCTAAATCAAACCACAGATATAAAATGCATCAACTGCAAATAGCTTACTGGGTGTGGGGGGAGGGAAGCTTCTCCATGTATTTATGAAATTGTTTGAGGTGCCCAACCGGTGAGCCCCTCTCAGGAGTCTGACGCTGCGGGAGAAGCACCCTTCTCCTGCGGATCCCTAGGGTGCCTCTACAAGAGAGGTTTAATGCGCTTTGAAGGTTCATTAAAAATTTTACCTCTACAAGAACGGAGCGCAAATCGGGCGTAGAGGCGCGTTATCTCCCCGATAATGCGCATTTTCGAATGCACGTTAAATCGCGAGTTTTATTTTGCTCCGGCCGTTAAAGCGCATTTTCCCCGTGTGAACAAGCGATTATGCGCATTAACTTCTTGTAAAGCGCTTTTTGGACATCTATTAATGCGTTTCGCCGCCTCTCGCAGCCTCCCATGCAGAGGGATTAGGAGTAAATGCGCATCTGCGATAATGCGCATAATCGCACAACCGGGCGCAAAAGCGCATCCTTGTAGAGGGGGCCCTAGTCTTGCTGCAGGTGCTCAAGAGACTAGATCGGGGCCCTTGCCAGATGCCCTGAACAAGGATGTGGCGGGGGCTGGGGCGCATGGGCTGCTCCTTGCTCAGCAGGCCAGCCAGGAACATGGTCTTGGGTTCATTATCTGTCTCTCAGTTTCCCATCTGTAAAAAGCGTGACTTGCTACCCCACAGGATACTGTGAGGGCAAAGAAGAGGGGGATGGCGCACTTAATACTCTGTGCACAAATCACACATTGTACTCCATTTGGATGGAAATGTGACTCAATGCCTTTAAAAAAGCAAATTTGGCTTTATGGTTTATTTCAGCATCCATTTTTAAAGTAGGCATTTTAAAAAAATGCAAGTTTTTCATAGACCATCTCAGTTTCTCTCTCCCTGTTTTGGCTGCGTGCCTTCCTGTGCTCATCCCACATCCCCTGGAGCAATCGCACAGATCTTCTGTTTAACTGCTTTATATCACATTCCCTGTAATGGCTTTTTACCTATATCTTGACCTATTCTTGGAATCAAATCACAGGTTATAAAGAGCAAGGAGAAGATGCTCTAACAACCGACATGAATCACAGCAGCCGTTAAGCAGACATTCCTGCAGAAATGATTCAATCTCCCGTTATCTTTACAAATTAAGATTGCTGACTGCTTGGGGTGGGGTGGGGGCTTTTGGGGGCTTTGCATTTGAAATAGAAACACTTACAGGTCGGGTTCGGCCCATCCCTGATTCTCCTGTAAGTGTTGACTCGATTATAAATACATCACCATGACTTCATCGTCCCCCTTCCCTTTGTTGGGAAGCGCACCTCCAACTCCTGTAGAGAACAAGGAAGCTTTGCACACCCACTCAGGGAGGTGGGGCACCCCCAAACCTGCCACCCCACACAAAGAGCTTTGCCCCCTCCTCCCCAGACCCCAGAGCTCTGCTCAATCATTGCAATGGCCTCACCATTCCTTCCCTTCCCCCTTGCGGGGCAGCACAGAAGCTGGCCCGATCCGGCCCCATTGCACAGCCTGCCGCAGGCAGAAACACTCAGGTGCTGGCATGGCAGAAGAGGCCTGAGGGGTGATAAAGCAAGAGGTGAGTCACTGAAGAGAGGAAAGGAGGCAGGCTGAGGCTGTCCGAAAAGGAGGCGCTCACGGGCACTGCCCTTTGGTCATGAGGCGGCAGGAAGAGACCTAGCCTGGATCAGGCCATGAGTCCAGCATTAGTCCAGCTGGCACAGCAGCCAACCAGGTGCCGTATTATAGGACATGAGAGCCAAAGCATCCTCCTGCCCATGCTCCCCAGCAGCTGGTACTTAGCGGTATATAGCCCTTGATCCTTCTGGTAACATGCAGCATGGATGCCAGAGGAAGAAAGGAGCAGTGGCTAATCAGAAGAACACCCCTGCTGGAGTCCAGCAGAGAGCTGGGATGGTGGTGGGGAGCAGAAGTGTATCTGGGCCCCCTTAGACCAGGAGGAAAATCCTCCTCCAGGAGGGACCATCTCCCTGTAATGCCCCCGCTACTGGGTCAGATTTTATCGCTTTTACAGCCGGCACCTTGAATGGGGCCCAGAAATGCCAGCGCAGCTATCCCAAAACTAGCAAGATGTCTTCCATACATCCACTCCCAGTTTGTAAGCTTGGTGCTATATTTCATACTGATGGTATTTCATGAGCTGTCTTCAAGGGCCATCCCACCTTCTACGCCATGTAGCGCAACAGTCTGAAGAGGACATTGTCTGGGCGCGAATAGAACCCCCGTGGCCAGCCTGTCTCTCTACCTCTGTGTTAGCCTACAACAATTGCCATTTTCTCAAAAACCTGCAAAATCTGCCCCTTCCTGCTTCAGTCACAAAAGGGAGCAATGCACATGACTCTGACTAATTATATTCCGTGAACACGTGGAGGATCCCTTTGAACCCCAAAGCATGAGCCTGTGTTTTAGCAAGGGCAGGAGGGCGCAGCTCCCGATCAGATGAAGGCTGACTGGTCTTCTACACGTGCGTGGTGAATGGGGGAGAAGCAGCCTCCTGAACCCATGTTGCATAAATTATGCTATTTCCAAGTGTTCAAAGTCTAGATATGAAACACTTGACGAAAGACCTCTTGAAGCTTTGGAAACTAATTTTATTCTGCGCAGAATAGGTGACCTCTGGACGCTAACGCTGCTTTCCAGAGTCACACCCCACTAAGGTTCAAACAATCCTCTTATACTCTAAATGTTACACGTCATCAGCCCTCGTCCCATTGGTTTATAGCCCCAGTGACATCATTTGGCCAACTCTATTTTACTCTCGAGTAGTCCCAAGTAGTGGCCATATGTGGCGTTGCATTGCCATGTGCTATTTTACTTGTACCCAGAGATGCTTTGCAACGTCCCTTCACTTCTATCATTCCCTTATATGGTCATTTTGTCCCTCTCCAGGTGTGCTATGGTCACATCTGGATGAGTCACACTCCTGGTTCCTCTAAGTCAGGTAGCCTATGCGCGTCCCTGATTGTGTATAATGGAGTCTGACCTGGAGAAGAAGGAGCAATGGCGATTTTGACAAGCTCCTAGTTCTTGAACCGCTAAATCACTTGCAAGCAGCTTGACTTTTGCAGAAATGGATACAATGAACAGGCAGTGGGGAATGGGGCTTTGGGGTGCTGTGTGTGGATGGTTTGGGTGTGCGTGTCAGCGAACACATGTAGGATGCATGTAAGATGTGTGTAAGATGCGTGTCAGGGGAAATGGACGTGTTTTGGGATGAAAATCATAGATCTGTTCAGATTTTTATAACAGTCCCCCCTCAAGGCTCTCCTTAATTGAAGGGGCTGGGTGTGTTACCTCTAACTGGCTCTCCCATACCTGCATGTCTTGTAGGCAGCCGACAAAGAAGTTGCACATTGGAAACAGCAACCAGCAATGATACAGAAGCATATAGCCAGAAAGACAGTCATTTTCACATAACAGCTTCTACTCTTATCTACTGGGAGTCACTTGTAAGCATATTTCTTACATATCAACCACAACCTGTGTGTTGATCTGTGTTTTTCCATCAAAGTCACCAGGGTTTGAGAAGTTAAATACCTGTGACTTTGGAAAGGGTGCTATTAATTATCACAATCTTACCATATTTTTCTATCAGCAAGGTGCAGATACAATCATAACTATTCACTTTCAAGAACCCATTACATTTCTACAAAGCAGGTTCCCACAAATTTTCCAGTCTCTTTCTGCGATATGCACACACACTCCCTTTTAGGAGTGTGGGTCAGTCTCATTCTTCTTCCAAGAACTCATCAGTTAGTAAGGCTGTCAAGTTGAGGTGGGCCACAAAAGGTAGCATTCCTGCATGTGTGACAAAGGAGCCATTCCATAGGCCAACCAGGTGTTGTTGGTCCAGATTTTTGTGAGGTTTACAATAAGTTTCACAAACTGGTTCTCGTTCAGAGCTTCTCCGAGGGAGATCCAAACCAAAATCCCTCCCCCCGAGTGACATAGAAACCATAACAAGTTCATGGCCTTTGCTTTTGCTTGAACAACAGCTTTGGTCCGAATCACTTTTCTTCACCGACCACTTCTGCTCTTCTGGTGCTGTGTCAGCCTGGATTGTTGGTGGAGCTCTCTTGACACACGAGTACTGGGTCCACCTCTTTCTTCCGGCAACTTTAACAGCAGAGTTGGAAATCAGCAAAACTTGGTACAGCCCTCTTCATATCTCAGCAAGAGGCTCATCCTTCTAAGTTCAAATTAGGACCCAGTCGCCTGGTTTGAATGGGTGCGTAGGCACGTCCAAGGGCAGTCTTTGGAAAGGCACCACGTACCTATGCAAAGTGGATAAAACGGACTGAAGGGCAATTACATGCTCTTGTATCTCTTGACAACCTATCTCTAAATTCACATTTTCAGCTACGGTCAGAGGCAGGATGCAAGGCGGCCTCCCATATACAGTTTCAAAAGGTGACAATTTAGACCTATCCCTTGGGGTGCACCTGATTCACGTAAGGGCAAGAGGCAGTGCTTGTGGCTATTTCAACCTTGTCTCAATGGCTAGTTTCATGAGGGCTGATTTTAGAGTCCTGTTCATCTTTTCTACTTGGCTTGGCTTGTGGCCTCCAGGGTGAGTGGAGAACCCATTCTATCCCCAGAGCTGTTGACACTTCATGAACTACCTGTGCAATAAAGTGTGATCCTTGATCAGACTCTATTACCTCAGGCAGCAGGAAACGGGGAATGATTTTTTTCAAGAGGACTTTGGCTGTGGCCTGTGCTGTGGCCTTCCTTGTGGCAAATGCTTCTATCTACCCCATGAGCTGGTCTACGATTACTAGCAAGTATTTGTACCCGAGGGCTGGCATCAGCTCGGCAAAGTCAATTTGAAGTCTTTGAAATGGATAGAAGGCCCATGACCTGCCACCAGTAGGTTGGGGACGAGAGTGTCCCTTTGGGTTGGTTTTCTGACACGTGGGGCAATTTGCCGCAGCTCTCTGCATTTCAACATACAGTCCTGGTGCCATCACTTCCCGTGTCATTGAGTCCCTAGAGCACTCCCTCCCAGGTGAGTGCTTTGGTGTAAGGCTAGTACTAGCTGGATCAACAGAGGTCTTGGCAACACTACTTTTCCTCCTGGAAGAACCCACCATCCTTCTGAAGTCTTTGTTGCTTGGCACTCTTTGGCGACTGCTGCTTCTGGTGTTGTCTCTTTCCACTTGACCGGTAGGAGATTCAGTTGCTTTGCTGGTTCTGGCTCTGGTCCCTCTATAGCTGCCTCTTTTGATGCTTTATCTTGTAACCGGTTCTCTTTTCTTTCTTCTGGACAGCTGCTTTTTCTATGCACACGGACATGCATCACTGATACTCGAAGTGGCTTCTTTCATGCTTCCAGCAAACTTTCAATCTGTGGTCCATTTGCAATCTTCTGTCCTGATGAAGTGATGAAGCCTCTCTCTTTCTATAGCATCTCATGCTCTCTGCATGTTCTAAGGCTTTCGCAAGTGCTGTCAACTCTGCAGCTTGTGCTGACAAGCTGGTTGGAAGTCTTTCTTTTAAAGCCTCTCTTTTCAGGACTACTACAGCACAACCTGTGTAGTGCTTGCCTTTTATGACACGACTGGATCCGTCTACATATATCTCCACTTCCGCATCATCTTGAGGCACATCTAACAGGTCTGGTAGTACGATTGTCACTTGCTGTAAGACTTCCACCCAGTCATGTTCTATTGTTCTTTCTACTGGCACGAGGGTTCCTGGGTTCAGGATGTTGCTGAGTTTGAAGGTCAGTCCCAGTGTCCCTAGCAGGGCTATTTCATAGCGGGACTGTCTGCTGGGATTCAGAAGTTTCTCTCCAACTGTGCCCAAAATTTGGGGGGCACCATGTGGGACATGTACCTTGACGTCTCTTCTCATTCTTTGAGTCAACACTCCCAACGCTATGCCTTTCTGGAGGTGACATCAAAGCCTTCTTCAATTCAAGGAAAGCCTTCTCTACGATTGGTGTCCATTTCCAATAGCAGATCTCTTCTTTTTTCAGGGAGTCATACAAAGGTTGGGCCTTGTCTCCATATTCAGGAATCCATAGCCTGCAGAACTCAGTCAGTCTAAGAAACACCCTCTAAGCTTTTGGGTTCTCTGGTCTGGGGACTCCTTGGATAGCCTTGATTCTTTCTTGGCTCAAAGTTCTTGACTCTTTCATGATCTCATGTCCGAGGAAGATGACTTTCTGTTGGCAAACTTGTGCTTTTTCTTTTGACACCTTGTATCTTTTCTCTCCTAGGTCTTTCAGGAGAGAAATGGTGGCATTTTCACACTTGTGACAGTCTTTGTCTTATTCTTTGGGTCGTCAGTGTACTGCAGCAACCTTGCCTCTGGGTGGCGCTTGTTCTAAGAGATTACTCAAAACATGATCTTCTTTTGCTGTCTGTTCAGCACGTTTCTCAAAAATGGCCATCTGATAGAGCCATGTTGTTTGGGTAACTCTACTATCATTTTTCTTCTTTCTAAGTAGATTTGCGCTTGCAATTTTGCTAGCAGATCACAACCAAGCAGGGCAACTGGGCACTTTTCTGACACCAAGAATTTGTGTTTCAGCTTTGCTGCCCCCACCTTAGTGAGGAGGGGATATGTGCTGAACACATATCCCTCTATTCCTTCTATCAACCTTCTTTTCTCTCTATTCACATCCTCTTCTTTCACCTGGGGCAACATTGAGTATGTTGCTCCCCGTGCCAACCGATCCCTGGATTTTTCGCCCCCTGCCTCTATTTTGACCAATGGATCCCCTTCAATTGCTGTCAGCAACCACCTTGAACATGCTTCTTCTCTATCACTGGAGGAACCAACACTCTGGCTCTTCTCTCTTTCTACTCCTTCACCTTCTTGCAGTCGTCCAGGGGGCCTTGGCTTCCCCCCTCTGTCAGTTTTCTAACCCGGTTCTTGCTTGAGCTGGTAGACTTTGGTTTGATCCACCGTGTGCACTGAAGCAGCCATTCCATGTAAAATCAGCCTGCAGTAGCATTCCAAGCTTGCTCTGCCATCTAGGGTATGTGGTTCTCAGTTTGGAATGCTGCGTGGCACAGCCAATGTTGCTGTTGGAACGCTTGGGTCCAGTTTCTTTTCCCCAAACTCTCTTTTGGTTGCTGCTTCCTGCAAGCGGAGGTGCCGGGGAGAGAATTCTTTGGCTCCATGCAGCTTTTCTAGAGCATTGCTAGCTTCCTGAAGGACCTTTGCTATAACCAGGGCATCCTCTTGGCTATTCACGCTTTTCTTTTTTTATTTTCTTTTTTTTATTAATTTTTCAACATAATGCAACACAAAACAACATAAAACACAATACATAACCCACATACCCCCCATGCACCCCTCCCCCCAGGAGACCTTCAATTATTCATTATTCCTCTTTCCAAAATTGTAAAGACTCTTCCGAAGGTATTTGCCCCTTCCCCGTTCTTAATACATATTCCAAAAAGGGGCTCCATATTTCTCAAAAATCATTCTTACTGGACATTCCCCTCTTTATTTTCATTTTACATGTCAGCTTATCATTAAGTGCCATATCCCATATTTCTTTATACCATTCTTCTATAGTATATATCCCTTGCCCTTTCCAATTTTTAGCAATCATTATTCTAACAGGAGCCAGGAGGTTGTTTATCAGTTCTCTCTTACTTATATTCTAATTTCCTTTATCCCATATTGCTAGTAAAGCCAACTTTGGGCTTAATTCCAGTTTACTTCCAATTATTTCACTTATTTCTTTGAACACCCTTTCCCAAATTTTTTGTACATATTCACAGCTCCACCACATATGAAAATAAGTTCCAACCTCCTGACATCCCCTCCAACAATTCTTAGACACTTTTTTATCTATCTGATGAAATCTTACCGGTGTTAAATACCATCTCCATACTGTCTTATAATAATTCTCCTTAATTCTAATCGACAACAGCTTTAACATTCTTGCATCCCATATCCTCCCCCAGTTATATTCATTAATTTGTTCCTTTACATCGTCTTCCCAAATCTTTTTAATAATTTTAAGAGAGTCTTGATAATTATCTTCCTCTATCAATATTTTGTATATCTCGCTGGTCAAACCTTTTAAAATTTTAATTTCTTCCTTCCTTCCTCTTAATTCAATTAAATCTTCAAATCTTGTATTGTTTCTACATTTCTTATTTTTCATTTTTCATTCCTGTGTCCATTTTTCCAATTGTAAACATTTGAACCAAGCTATCTTGTGTCCTTTTAATAACTCTCTAATTTGCTCCTTATCTATCATTCTTTCCATCCAGTTCCTTAACTTAATAATTCCCTGATCCTTCAGACTCCCTTCCAACTCTACTTTTAAAGTCCTTGGGAAGTTTCCCACTACTACCACTGGGGCGAGTGGAGAGTCTCCTGGTATTAACTTTTCTTTAACTTTCTCACAGATCTCTAAAATATTTTTCAGCAACGGGTTGTCCAGTCCCCTCAAATCTTTCTTTTGAATTTTACTAAAAAAAATATTTTGCAATTTAAAATCTAGTTCCCCTGTTTGCGTTTCTAACCATTCTAAATCTTCCTCCCCTAGTATACTATTTATGACATATCTTAACTGATTAGCAATATAATAATTCTTTATATTTGGAAGTCCCAAACCTCCTTTCTTTTGTGTCTTATACCATAACCTTTATTAATCCTAGCTCTCTTATCTCCATTGCAATAAGCGTTAATCATATTTTGCCAGCTCTTTAACTCTACTTCCGATATTTTAATCGGCAGCATTCTAAACAAAAAATTAATCTTAGGTAATATCTTCATTTTAATAACCGCTATTCTACCAAACCAAGAATGTTTTAATTTTCTATATGCCTCTAACTTTTCCCCTACCTGTTTTTTCAAACTTGCAAAGTTAATTTCCTCTAACCTATCTAAATATTTTGCAATATTAACTCCTAAATAATGTACTATATTTTTATGCCTAAGACCTAACTTAACTTTACACTCCTCCATTTCTTTCTCGTTATAGTTAAATAACATCATTTCTGACTTCCCCCAATTAACTTATAGACCAGTAATCTCCCCAAATTCTCTCAAATGCTTCTTAATCACCTCCCCACTCTCCAGGGGATCTTCTAATGTCAATAGTGTATCATCCGCAAACATATTCATTTTAATCTTCTCCTTCCCTCCTATCCCCTTCAATCTTACATCTTCCCTTATAACATTTGCCAAAATTTCTATCACTATTGCAAATAAGATCGGTGAAAGTGGACATCCTTGTCTAGTTCCTCGAGCTAGTGTAATCTGTTGCGTTAACCCATCATTAACCATTATTTCTGCTTTATTATTTTTATACAGCTGATCAATTACTCCCATGAATGTATCTCCAAGCCCAAATATTTTTAAAATTGTTTTAAGTGCTGGCCATTCCACGCAATCAAAGGCTTTGAATATATCCAATGCTAACAAACCTGCTTTTAAATTCCTTTTTTTAATAATATTAATTATATTTAAAACTCTTCCAATTAGATTAGGCATTTGCCTTCCTGAAATAAATCCACATTGATCTTTTCTAATGTATTTATATATAAACGTGCCCATTCTTTTTGCCATTATTGCCGTAAAAAATTTGAGTCTTGATTTATTAAAGATATTGGTCTATAAGATGCTGGATCCGTCAAATCTTTTCCTGGTTTCAGGATTAATATAATCAAAGAATGATCCCACGATGGTGGGATCTTTCCTCCTTCTATTATACTGTTAAATAATTTTTTTTAATCTTGGTATTAAAATTCCTCTAAAAATCTTATAATATTCCGGCCCCAAGCCATCCATTCACGGAGATTTACCTCCTTTTAATTTATCAATAATTCCTTCTATTTCTTTCTCAGTGACCAATCCTTCCATATAATCCCTATCTTGCTTCTGTAATCTTATTTTCCAATTCCTCTCTACATATTCCAATAACTTAAGCTGTGGACTCCTATCTGATGTATATAATTCTCTATAAAATTCCTGAAATATATTTAATTTATCCTTCATTGAGTTACTACTTTTCCCTGTCTTATCTCTAACTGTCCCTATCATATTCTTAGCCTTTTCTGACTGAGTGGACCTGGCCAGCATCTTCGAATTTTTATTACTATATTCAAAAAAATCCCTCCTTAAATATAGCAAATCCCTTTGGACTTGTTCTAACTCTTCTTTCTCTAATTCCTTTTTCTTAGCTTGAATTAGGGCAAATAGGCGTTTATCTTTTGTCTCTCTTAGCTTCTCCTCTAAATCCCTTACCTCCTTTTCAATCTTTTTATTTTGTGCTTCCTGTTGTTTTCTTAGTGTACACATTTCCCTAATACAAATCCCTCTTACCACAGCCTTCATAGTGTCCCATATTAACCCTTGCGAGTCTGACTCCGTTTCATTGATCTCCCATATTTCCTTCATTTCTTTTTTTATTTTCCCCACTATATTTTTATTATTTAATGACCTTATATCCATTCTCCATCTCTTAGCTAGTCTATAATCCTTCTTTGTTTTAATATCCGTCATCATTAATGCGTGATCGGTGACCTTAATTATCCCAATAGCACAGTCTATAAGTTTAGACATCATATTCTTTGACACAAAAATAAAATCAATCCTAGAATAACTCTTAAACCTAGGTGAGTAGAAGGTATATTTCCTTTCTTCCCCTTTTAACACTC
Organism: Anniella stebbinsi; assembly: GCA_029215795.1. Classification (NCBI taxonomy): domain Eukaryota; kingdom Metazoa; phylum Chordata; class Lepidosauria; order Squamata; family Anniellidae; genus Anniella; species Anniella stebbinsi. The sequence continues at coordinate 373,371,561 of JARDYH010000001.1, forward strand.
TCCAAACATCCAGTAATTCTTTTCCCTCCATTAATTTGCTTAACCCCGTCTTCCCACCACTCTTAAGATCCCTTAATATATTATCCCTATCTTTCCCTTTATCTATTACCACATTAAAATCACCTGCCATCACAATGTTCTTTTTACCCACTTCTCCCACCGCATTAAAGACTTCATCGAAGAATTCCATTTGTTTCCCATTTGGAGCATATACATTAATCAATATATATTCCTCCTCCCCCACCATGCAAAAAATTATCAGAAATCTTCCTATTTCATCCTTCTTCACCCTTTGTATAGTAATACCACATTTTTTTGAGATTATTATCGCTACACCCCTCACTTTAGAAGTACCAAAAGACTTTTCATAAACGCCCACATCCCTCATCCGAAGCTCATTTACACCCTCCTTTTTTTGATGAGTTTCCTGCAAAAAATTACATCTGCTTTTTCTTTTTTTAATAACATTTCTATTCTCTTCCTTTTTATAACAGTTCCTAGCCCTTTAACATTTAAAGTTGCAACCCTTAATTTATTTTCCATCTCTTCCTTTCACACAAATCTCTAGATTGGTCTCCCTCTGTGACACACATACCCCCCTCCCTTACCCTCCCCCCCCACACTTACCCCCCATCTTCACCCCCCTCCTCACCAGACCTTTCTGGGCAATGGCCCCAAATATTTTTAGAACTCTTCGGGGGGGGGGGGGGGGGAGAAGCAACCCAACAATCCCGGAGAACAATCCAACCCTCCCCTCCCTTCTAATCTCTTCTTATCATTACATCAATATTTCTTTATTGACTACTTCCTCCTACAGCGCCTTCATCCGGCTTTGTTTCTTCAACATCTGTGGGATCAACTAAACCCAGCTTCTCCAAAAGATCCATCCCTTGCTCACATGATGTTATTCTATGTTGCTTCCCTTTCCACATAAATCTCAGAAAGACTGGGTATCCCCAACTATATGTTATCGACCTCTTCTGCAAAGCCACTGTACACAATCTAACACTCTTCTGCCACTGCACTGTTTGAGGACATAGATCCTGATAAACCTCGATTGGTGTTGCTTGTAGCATCGGCTGGCCTTGACGTCTAATTGCTTGCATTAACTTTTCTTTCTTGTAATAGTTGGCAAATTTAACAATTATATCCCTTGGGAGCATCCCCTTCTTCTTGTAGCCCACTCTGTGGATCCTCTCGATATCAGCCATCTCCCAAGTTTCCTGGGGTTCCACTTCCTTAATCCATGCCAAAATTGTGTCTCTTAAAGCCTTAGGGGTCTCCCCCTCTTGCTCTTCAAAAGATCTAATCCGAATGTTTACCCTCCTGTCTCTATCCTCCAGGGCAATTAAACGCAAGTCCACCTCCTTCAAATGCTCCCCCTGCTGCTTACTATCTTCCTTCAGCTTCCCAATCTCCTTCTCCAAATTCTCCATATTTTCCACCACAGTTTAAAGGTCTGTCATAAATTCAATCTGTGAGTCCTTAATTCTTTGCATTAATCTTTCCTCCTGCATCTGCAAGGCCAACTCTAACACCTTCTGAAATTTGTCCATTAAATCATCTGATGTCCCTGCTTGCTCTTTGGCCGCTTTAGGAACTGTACCTGGCTTGCTTCCAGATTTAGAACTTCCGGGATGACTTGGAGAAAATTTTCTGGCTTTGTCTGAAGGCTGCCATGCCAGTAACCCTAATGAGCTGATGATAGTTCCTATCTGAGGAATGATCTTTCGACAGCCTGCTCCAGGCGGGGGCACTGGACTTTTCACCTTTTTGCTTTCTTTTCATAAAACTAAACTCATAAATCCGCACCCCTCACCTAAATCTTGGCTGCCACCCTCAGATATCCTCTCCGTTCTTATCAAACAAAAACGTTTCGGCTTCTAACACTTTCGGCTGGAGGTTAAATGTCTCTTTTCCCACATAAATCGCTTCAATCTCTCCCTCCAGTCTTATCAGTCAGCCTTACTTCTTCCAATTAAAATCCATTAATTACCATCACTGGTCACCTGCCAGGGTTCCCGATCTGTTTTTAGTTCCGCTTTTCACTCTGTTGATACAGCAGCTAATCAGCAGCTTCTTTCTCCACAGATACAGCAAAGCATCCAGACCCGATATCAGATCTTTAATCTTCAATCCTTCCTCTCCAAATAGGGATTTTTTAATTATTTCGGTCGCTTCTTAATGAGAGCGAGAGAGTTCCGACTCTACTCCATGTCCGTTAGGCCACTCCCCCTGGCTATTCACTCTTAATTGCTCATTATGGAGCCCATGGATGCCAATCTCCAAAGCTAGCAATGGGTTGGTTGCGCTCGGCGTGGCAAGGCTTCCTTGCGCACACCCTTGTGTCCTAGCAAGATCCAACCATTGGGGGGGCATTGCAGCTTGCTCCCTGCCATCCTGGGTTTAAAGCTGGCTGGACTGCTGCCGCATGGCTCGCTAGCCCATCAGAGGGGGATCAGAGCCCCCCTCCTTGTGGCTTCTGCCAGGATATTTGGGATGTAGGGCCTGCCTGCAGTTATTGGCTTGCTTCTTGGAGACTCTTTGCAGCAGCTGCTCCTGAGCCTCTCTGCCCTCTCTTCCTCTGTTCCCCGTCATCAAGCCCATGGATTTCAACTTTTAAAACTGCTTGGGGAGAGAGCAGGGCTCGTGGGGCGAGGCTTGCTTTTGAGTGTTGCTGGGGGCTGGCAGGATCCAGCCATTGGGATGGATCGCTCTGTGCTACTCCTTGCCAGCCTGGGTTGTAAGCTGGCTGGCCAGGGACTTCTTTGGATGCCCCATTGCTGGAGTAGTTTTCCTGACCAGTGCTTTCTCAGAAAAATGGCCCCTCCTTGGGCAGTTGTTGGAAGGGGGAAAAATGGGAAAATGGGGCAGAAGGGGCTGTTACAGCTGGAGCAGCTGCTGCGGGGACTGCTGGGGCACCTGGGCAGGGTTTGGGGTGTAAGGCAGGGGCATCACTTTCCATTTCTCCCTCAAACCCAGGTCATGCAAAATGGGTGGCCATTTTCTCTATTTTGTGCATTCTAACCTACATTCAATCTTCTAAACTCCAGTTTATTAATCCCTCTGCAAAGTGAGGCTTATCTGACCCAAAAGCAGACAAAAATCCCCATGCAGTCACCCATCTGTTGATCAGGGTTCTTATACAGAATTCAAAAAGACACATGTCACAACTCCCTACACCTGCCCAAACGTAACCCAGTTCATTTCCATGGGACACCGCCCTTGCCACGTTGCAAACATTGCTTGCCCAGGTCTCTTTCAAAACGTCAGGTAGACTAGTTTCCCCCCCCTCCTCCCCGCCAAAAAAAAGAACAGGCCAGGACAGCTGTGGCTATTCTTTTCTGTCTATCTCTGTGCTGATGGCCCATTGCCTCAAGGCAGAGCCAGTACTTCTCAGGGACAAAAGGATTTCTTTAAGTACATAAACTGGTCCAGTAGGTATTAATTACCTCTTTAAGTACTGTCCTTTGTTGCTGGCAAAGGAGCCAGAGAAAGGAAGACGTGGGGGGGGGGGGGAGAGGAAAAGGGGCGAGTTCAACTTAAGTTGTTTGCTTGCAAATATCCCTTATTCCCATCGAAAAGAATCAGACATCAGAGCAGCAGTTTTTATATTTTCAACTCCAGCTTTCCTCTCAAAACAGATTAAAATAATATTACTTGTCATAAACCCCAAATAGTGGTGTAAACCCCCTGTGTCCGTGGAGCAGGATTCCATGGCTTCAGCTGCCTCAAAGCCTTCCTTTACAGCTTTTGCAGCTAGAAACCTGTCCCAGGTCTGAACCTTTATTTGTTACATGTATATCCAATTTTCTTTCCCCCCCCCCCCAGGAGACCAAGGCAGCATACATGATCCTCCTCCTCCTCTCCATATTATCCTCACAACAACCTTAAGAGGTAGGTTAGGCTGAGAGTCAGTTAATGGTCCAAAGTCAACCAGTGGGTTTCATGGCTGACTGGGGACTAGAACTCGGATCTCCCGACTCCCAGTCTAACACTTTAGCCACTACACCACACTAGTTCCCACTGGCTACGTATTCAGCTCTCTTAATACAGTAACTTTTCTAACTCTATCAGTCTGCCTGCAATTTCTTTACTCTTCTGAAGCCTCATTTTGAGTAACTTTTCTTTTTGGTGTTCTATTTCTTATGGATTTAAAACACATGAGAAACAAAAGGCTTCAAATGAGAAAAGCTATATTTTAAAACTCTACTCTTTTCATCTGATTCATATAACAATACAAAAATATATACAATCGCTTTTAAACTTCCCTCCTTTCTCTGGGGGGAGGAATCTCTCTTCCCCCCCCCCCGCACTGGGGTCTACTTTTGAAACTGCTCTCAACTATGTATCAATGTAAGGCAATTGATCTCACATCCTCATTTCAATAACATAGTCATGTACATTTCTCACCACCTTCGGATCCCAAGTTCCCCCTTTTGGCCACACACATCCCACAAAAGACGTCCAGACAAAATTACAGTACTTGATAAAGTTTCCCTTTTTCAGATCTCCCCCACACCCACAAAATGACTTGTAGTTGTGCAATACACAATCAAGGGGGGTCTCCTCCTTCTGAGTGATATGCTTAACCCCCATCTTCCTACCTAACACACACACACACTTTCGCAGATTAGAACAGGCTTTTATGCTGTTCCTCCACCCAGATGGAAACTACCCTAGTGCTAAGGGATTCCCCCAGAAGTGCAGCCTAGAAAAGATGGGTTGAAAACGTACCGTGTATCAGAGGACGGGTAGGGAGCAGATGGAACACCGGTGCCCCTGCCTGAATTCCGCAGCCTCTGGGTCTTTCGGTTTTCTGGTACCCTGTTTAGCCGTGATCCTGGCCAGAGACCTGAGTTCCAAGGAGTGGAGGGGAAATTCCCGTCCAAGGCGCCTGTTTTAGCTATGCTTCTAAAATTCATCACACATGTGAACCAAAGTAGTATGTCTAATGTGGAGAAATTTCAGAAACATAGCTTCAAGCGTGTAGTGGCAAGGTATTTTTGAAACAATGAGGAAAGAAACACCTATAACATTTTTATTTTAAAAGTTAGAAGACTGAAAGTTGCTCACTTTGTAGATGGGTTAGGGATAGTTGTCTGTCAGAAATTTCAGAATGATAGGTCCAGGCATTTGGTGGCTATGATTTTTTTAGATTAAAAGTTACAACAACACGGAGTTTTGACAGATAAAAGAGGGAGGGGGAGGGGGGATGCAATTGACAGCCCAAGCCTCTGTGGAAAAACTTTTGTAACTTTTAATTTAAAAAATTCATAGCCACCAAATTCCTGGACCTAACTTTCTGAAATTTCTGACAGACAACTACCCCTAACCCATGTACAAAGTGAGCAACTTTCAGACTTCTAACTTTTAAAATAAAAAAGTTATAGGTGTTTCTTTCCTCATTGTTTCAAAAATACCTTGCCACCACATGCCTGGACCTAGCTTTCTGAAATTTCACACACATATCAAGCAAAGTGTTACCTGTAATGTGCCCATGTTTCCTGTTTGTATCTTTAAAAATAACACAGTGGGAGGCATAACTGTATTTACCCCACTACTACCCATTTTTCTAAAATTAATTGCCACACAAGGCAAGCACCTACGTTTCTGAAATTTCGCACACATAGGTCCCAATGTACCACCTACAATGTGGCAAAGTTTAATGTGTGGAACTTTAAAAATGAAAAAGTTATAGGCATTCCTGGTTATTTATTAAAAAATTAATTGCCATAAAATGCCTGCACCAATCTTTCTGAAATGTCTCACAGATAACTACTCCTAACCCATCTACACAGTGCATAAGTTTCATCCTTCTATGTTTAAAAATGAAAAAGTTATAGGCGTTTTTGTAACACAATACTAGGCTATGGTGAAAAGCATTCAAAATGGCGTCCGATCCTCCGATTTTTTCCGATCCGGATTGGACCTCGGCAGATTGGGTCGGATCGGATCGGATCAGAATTTTCCGATTTTGGGGCGGATCGGATTCGGATCGTGGATCGGATCCGATGCACACCCCTAATTTTTACAACACCTGGAGTCCCAAAGCTGATGGCATTGCTTAAAACCCTGCATGCGCCCGGCCTGCGGCCCGTGGCCCTCACTGGCTTTGCCTTTCCTCACAGTGGCTGCCTCTTCCTGGGATGCTGTTGCTGCTCCTGCCCACCTCAGCATTGTGCCCCGTCCCAGAGTGGCTCACGCAACGTGGCAAGCAGACACATCTCCCCCTTCTCCTCTTGTCAAGCCCCCACCCCCAGAAGACGCTAGCAAAAGCTGAGCTGGGTTTCCCTATTGGATTGGATACTGTCCCTACAGAGAGCCAATTACTTCTATAACTGTTCCCCTTGCCTACTGCGCGGCTGCTGGACTATTTCTGTGCAGTCTGGAGCATTGTTAAAACCTTCCATTGCCTCAGCAGATAAGGAGGAGCAGGAGTCTTTTCATGGCACATCAGAGAGAGGAAGAAGAGGAGGAAGAAAAGAAGACGAAGCCGGACTTCAGTGCGGCAAAGTCAGATGTGTTTTCCCCCACCTGGCTGAGACGCTCATTTACTTTTAAATGGCTCCTCTAGAAGGCAAAAGAGAAACGCGTTATCATTTCATTGGAATCAGGTAAGAAGAAGGTCTTTACAAGCGAAGCTACTGAGAGCATCCAGGCAAGTGGGAAGAAAGCCAGCCGGCACCAGCCGACGAACAAAGCGGGTCCCGTCTCTGTCGGTGTGAATCCTTGGCTTGTACCAGGTGTGCAGTGCGAGCATTGATCAGAGCACCTTCGTCGCTGGGGGGGGGGGGGAACACAACAGGGTTGCTTCGGAAGGCACCGTGGCAGTGGGTTGTTTCTGCTGGAGAGGCCCACTGTGCTGCGCCCCACCCCACCCCGGAAGGAGACGGGGGACCAGGAGAATCTCTAGTGGTCCATTTCTTTGCTCTGTGTTTTCAGGGTGATGCTTCTTAGCAGGTGACGCTTCTTCATCTGGGTTGCCTGGCCAGTGGCAGGAGGTGGCTGGGTGGCCCAGTAGCCTGAGAGCCCGGAGGACTTCCACCCTGAACCACTCGGCGAGGGGAATCCTGCCTTGCAGGGATAACAGACAGTGGCCTCCCTCTCTGCCAGCTGATCTCCCGACAGAGGAGGCCATCCCAGTCCCCAGGACGAGGAGGAGGAGGAGAGCCTGCTCCAGCCCTCGGCTCTCCACTCTCTCTTGGCAAGCAACTGCTGGAGCCACCCAGCACCCACCCCCCCATGCACGGCTGCGCGTGCGAATGCCTGCAGGACCTTCCTTGGGCCGCCAACAGCAGCGTCTCTTGAGGGCTCCGTCTGGCGCCACTGGTGGGGCTGGGAAGGCTCATGCCTAGTCGTGACCATTCAGAAGACGCCCATGAGGCAATGTCCGTATGGGTCATGGGGGTTGGTGAGATGGGACGTCGCAATGACCCCAAGGCTCAGCTTGGCCTTGAGCCAGGCCCAAGAGCAGCGTCCTGTGAGCGCTCTTCCTCCTCCTCCTCCTCCTCCTCCTCTCTCCCTCCCACACAAACACACCCGCTTTGCAGAATAATATAAAGACAAAACAGGGGCTTATTTCTTTTATCCTTGCATTTTTAATATATTTGTTTTTGTTTTAATTAAGGTTTGTTTTCAGTCCAGATTTCATTGTTAGCTGTCTTGAGCACCTTTCTTTGGCAGAAAGGTGGGCTATTAATCAATTAAACGCGTAAATAAATACAACCTAATTATCACCTTCTGTCCCTTGGCAGCTGTTTGATTGGGGGAGGGGCACCTACATATTAGGAATGCCGCTGAAACACTCCTTGGTCAAATCTCTCCACAGATTTTGCAGCTCTAAATTACTTGATCTTGTTTCTGGGCTGGAAAAAAATCATTACGAATCCTCAATTGTTTCACTTTTCACTTCTGAATCCTGTACTGTCCCTGCCGTTTGCCGCAGCTTTCCACCCCTCCCATTTATTTGGGTCTTTCCCCCTCCCCCACCACATGACTGAAGCATGGTGACATTTGGGGGGTGGGAGAGGGGCTCTGCATTTCACCCCTCCCGTTTCCCCCTTCCTCTCCCCTGCCTCTGTACTCACCTGCTCTGAGCAAAGGCGGCGTTGCGGAGCTGTTTGCAGAAAGAGCCTCTGGCTCCTCCTGCATCCTCAGCCTGCCTGCCCTGGGGGGCCTGGAGCTCATAGAATCACAGAACAGTAGAGATGGAATGGGTCTCTAAGGCCATCAAGTCCAACCCCCTGCTCAGTGCAGGAATCCACCTTAAAGCATCTCTAACAGATGGCTGCCCAGCTGCCTCTTGAAGGCCTCTAATGTGGGAGAGCCCACCACCTCCCTAAGTCATTGGTCCCATTGTCATACTGCTCTAACGGTCTGGAAGTTTTCCCTGATGTCCAGCCAAAATCTGGCTTCCTGTAACTTCAGTTCATTATTCCGTGTCCATTCTGGGTTGATCAAGAAGAAATCTTGGCCCTCCTCTGTGTGACAACCTTTCAAGTATTTGAAGAGTGCTATCGTGTCTCCCCTCAGTCTTCTCTTCTCCAGGCTAAAGAGGCCCAGTTCTTTCAGTCTCTCCTCATAGGGCTTTGTTTCCAGACCCCTGATCATCCTTGTTGCCCTCCTCTGAACATGCTCCAGCTTGTCTGCATCCTTCTTGAAGTGTGGTGCCCAGAACAGGATGCAGTACTCAGGATGGGGCCTAAGCAGTGCCGACTAGAGGGGAAGCAGGACCTTCCCAGGGCGTGATCTTCACCAACCTTGCCTTTTCCCAGGGAGGGCCAGACCTGCCTCGGGTTCAGGTTCCTTCCTTCCCTGCCTCTGCATAAGCCAACAATCCAACCATGGATGGTGCCTTTTCAGAGTAACGAGAGCTCTCACTCCCCATGAGGAGAGATCTCCTGCACCCAGAGAGTCCTATCACCTGAGCCCACCTGTGGTGAAAGGGCAGGGTTTTCTGCAGCTGGTCTTCTGCCCCTACCTCTTCTGTTGCGCTGTGTCTCTGAGGGCCTCCTCCTCCTGGGAGGGGGGGGGGGGTGATAGAGGCTTCCGTACCATTCAACACACCCTTTTGCTTCCTTTTGTCAGTGCCCCCCACACACACACACACATGCACACCTCTGATCGCCTGCCTTGCCGCTGCTGGCAAACAACTCTGCAATGTTTTGCAGTGCCAGCTCTGTGGATTCGAAGGCCTTTAAAGGATCTAGTAATCCTCTTCCACATAATTAAACTTTGGAACAGAACATCAAGGCAAGCAAAATGCAAAGCTCACCCCCACCCCCCCACCCCCAAGCGACATGCGCTCACTCGTTCCTCCTCCCGGTTCATGGGCAGCTGTCGCCTTCTTTCCCTCTTGGCCGCTCTGATTTCATTCCTTCCAGTTTAGATTTATTAATTAATTGAAAGTGGCTTCCAGCAATGCTGCTCTCACTGATTTTGGATTGGTAATTAATAAACAAAATTCTTGCTTTCCATCCCCAGGAGTCACTCATGCCTCAACTGCAGGTTCAGCATAGGCAGGAAGTGTTGAGATGGGTTGGCTGAGAGTCTTCAGCCGTTATCAGACGTGTGGTTTTAAGCACACTCATGGCGACTTTGATCCACATGTTCAGCGCAGGACTCGCAGGACAAGTTGTTCCCCTGGCGCTGTTCTCGCGCCCTGACTGCTCCGTTTTTGGTTTCTGTTTTGATTTAACCCTGAACTGGCAAAGTCTGTTTCAGGCAAGTTCAGGCAAGTTCAACAGGCTGAACTGAGGCATGGGAGCAAACCCAACCACATGTGATTCAAAACACTAGATTTGCATTGGAAATGGAGGGGAAATCTGCAGAAGCAATCCGAGGGCAGGGGGGGGCAATGGGACATGTGATAAAGGCCTGAGAGACATTTGATTCTCATCCCGCAAACATCAGCAGCACTGTCTTCGCTGCTTTGCCACGGTGCTCGTGGGCCAATGTGCTGAGAAGGAGACGAAGCCACAGCTGGCAGGAGGGCTGGGCCAGCCCCAGTTTCAGGAGGCGTCAACAGCGCGATGGCTTAGTAACATCGATGTGAGACAGGGAAAGGACATGGGCCAACTTCCCTGACAAGAAAGGGTCCATTTTATTCGGAGAAAGTTCTAAATTAATACAGAGCTCCATCACACCAGCGATTTAGTGCGCTCTCCACATGCCTGGTGTGCAGACTTGCAGCACGGTTAAAGGTGCAGGCACTATACTAGAGGGACCATATACAAAAGAAGGCAGGGGCCCTGCAACTTTAACTGTTGTGATGAAGAGGGAATTTCACCAGGAACTAATTGCATACAAATGACACTGGCTGGAATTCCCTTTACAACTGTTAAAGTTGCATGAGTCCTGTCCTCCTTTTCATACGGTCAGCCTAAGTTGGGGGGGGGAGGGGTTTGCCCCAACATGCATCACTTTGCACTAGCTTACATAGAACTGTATCTACCATTTAGATGCCCATTTTGTCCCAGTCTGGAGAGATCCTTTTGGAGCTCCTCACAATCCCATGTTTTGTTTTGTTTTGTTTTAACCACCCTACATAATTTGGTGTCATCAGCAAACTTAGCCTAAGTAATGTGGAACAAAATGGAGCCCTGTTTTTTTGCACGAGTTCCCAGGTGCTTGAGAGCAGCAAAGGAACACTGAGCCGGCCTCTTCCTGGTGGAGAGCCTCCCCTGCAAGTTGTGATGAATGGAGCTGCAGGAATTTGACAGTTTTAATAAATGAGTTGTTCCAGCAAACATGGAGGATGATATAGCGTTTAACCTTAAAACTAAATATTGTAATGTTGATGCTAATTCGCTGATGGACTCTTACACTCAAATTTCATCAGCATATATAATTAAATGCTTTTGTCTGTGAATTTTATAAATATGGCATAAAGTTGCTAATGGAGTGTCTTAAATTCTATTAACATTCAGTTCATCTCTTTGGGGTCTCTTTAAGTATGCATTTAAAATTCTAATCACCGCACAATCATTTTAATAAAGCACATGGATGATGAAAAATGGGAAACAGATATTAGGGGAGGGTGAAATTTCTGGAGGAGAAATACAAATAAGGATGCAGGCACAGACACATCTGTTAAATTGGGTGTTGGGGGGGGGGGGAGAGAGAGAGAGAGACACCAAACAACCTTCTGAAAATGTCCTGGAACTGAGAGGGGACAGGCAGGAAAACCTCTTCCTCTCCTGAGAGATGTTTTGGTGCTCATAGTTTACAAGTGGGGGAGGGTCTCCAACGAAATGTTAATCCACACGTTTAGTGCCCCAAACACCCCCATGCTTCCCTTTCCCACAATATTAGTCCCCCCTCCCTGCTTTCTCTCCCATGTAGCACCTCTCCCATCCCCCTCTGCCCCCACCCTCAGCTGCTTCTGCTCTGTCTGTTGCCCTGGGATTCCCCCTCTCTGTCCTTCCCCGTTTCCATCCCAATTTCACGTATTTGCTTGGTCTTCTGTCTTTTCCCATTGGGCGTTTTTGGGGATGATCATCATGGTTTGGTCACTGGTTTCCCCATGTGCTTTACACGTCGCCATCACCATGCAGTTATGGTCTCAGCTCTCTCCCCCACCCCACCCCTTTCACATGTTATTTTGCTAGGGGGGAAATGCAGTATTTTTTGTGGTAATGCGATGAAACCGCCATAGTCCCCCCGTGTAATCCTCCCACCGCGCTATGTCCTGCTCTGTGTGGGCGAGGCCTCGTTCCAATGGGTTTTAGTGAGAACGGACCCGGGCAAATTAGGCCTGTGCAAAGATGTATGAGAAATTTGATTCAGTTCCTTTTTTATCAGGATCTACCCAGTTTGCACCTTCTGGAATGAATACGGACTCGGATGCAATCTGTGGTTGAAGTGTGTACGTTTCTGAGCTTGCAAAGTGGCTTAAGCTGCCTCCCCCCCAATGCACTTGACCGCGTGCACATGAAAAGAGAAATGCTCACAAATGCGCTTTAATCAATGAGAGAAGAAAGTGTACATGTCAGAGATGCTCACAATTGCTGCATATGTTTGGGAAAATATGCTCGGATTTGCACGCAAAAAGAAAAACAACCGGAGCTCCCAATCTGATATGGACAAGCTAGAACGAGCTTCAAGTCTGAATTCGGAGACTTTCAGCAAGCTCAAGGTTTTGCTGTTCGCACATCCCTGGAGCCACCTGTGCTGAACACATGGATAGTTCTGTTTTGTCCTTTGGGGATGGGAAAGTTGTCTCCTTTGGGACTTTTCACTAGATTCCTTCAGATCTGAAGGTTAGAATAATCCTGCTGAAACCACCCTGTTGTGCAGGAGTGATGCCCTTTTAGCTCCCTCAGCATGGGCACTCACCCTGGCCTGTGAAGTTGAGACATTGAGGCAAGCGTACAATGCAATGTGCAGTGGCTGAGTGTGCTTCACTGCGGTAGGCTGCAGGCCCAAGCCTAGGCTGACCATATGAAAAGGAGGACAGGGCTCATGTAACTTTAACAGTTGTAGAGAAATGGGAATTTCAGCCAGTGTCATTTGTATGCAATTAGTTCCTGGTGAAATTATTATTATTATTATTATTATTATTATTATTATTTATAACCCGCCTCTCCCTACGGATCGAGGCGGAGAATACAATGCAAAATACAAGCATCACAAAGTTAAAAAAATGTAAAAACAAGAGAAAACACATCATTAAAACATTTTAAAATTCATCCAGATAGGCCTGCCAGAAGAGAACAGTCTTCATGACTCTCTTAAATTCATGAAGACTGCTAATTTGTCTAACCTCCTCCGGCAGACCATTCCATAGTCTGGGAGCCATGGAAGAGAAGGTCCTCTGGGTAACACTCGCCAGCCTAGTTCTGGCTGGCTTGAGTACATTCTTCCCAGAGGACCTAAGAGTGCGGGGCAGATTGTACGGGAGAAGGCGATCCCGTAGGTAGCCTGGGCCCAAACCATGTAGGGCTTTAAAGGTAATAACCAACACTTTATACTTTGCCCGGAAACTGACCGGCAGCCAGTGAAGTGATTTTAAAACTGGTGTAATGTGGTCACCCCTAGATGTACCGGTGACCAACCTGGCTGCCATATTTTGAACAAGTTGAAGTTTCCGGACTAGGCACAAAGGTAGCCCTATGTACAGTGCATTGCAGAAGTTGAGCCTCGAAGTTACCAGCACGTGCACTACTGTCTTTAGATCTTCCAACTCTAGGAAGGGGCGCAGCTGGCGTATCAGCCAAAGCTGATAGTAGGCACTCCTGGCCGTCACATCAATCTGAGCTGTCATCTGGAGTGACGGATCCAGGAGTACCCCCAAGCTGCGAACACAGTCTTTCGGGGGGGTGTTAACCCATCCAGAACTGGTTGACACACCTCCAAACCCAGGTTGGGGCCTTTGACAGCAAGCACCTCCGTCTTGTCTGGATTCAGCTTCAGTTTGTTTTTCCTCATCCAGCCCATTACCGCCTCCAAGCATTCATTCAGAGGAGACACACTATCCTTAGCTGACGATGTTGTTGAAGGCATAGAGAAATATATTTGGGTGTCATCAGCATATTGATAGCACCCCGCCCCATGCCTCCGGATGATCTCTCCCAGCGGTTTCATGTAAATGTTAAACAGCATTGGGGAAAGGATGGCACCTTGTGATACACCACATAGTAACTCCTATTTTGAAGAGCAGCTATCCCCAAGCATCACCATCTGGAACCTGCCCGAGAGACAGGATCGGAACCACTGAAGCACAGTGCCCCCAATTCCCAATTCCCCCAGGCACTCCAGAAGGATACCAAGGTCAATGGTATCGAAAGCCACTGAGAGGTCCAGGAGTACCAGCAGGGACACACTCCCCTTGTCGATACTAAGGCGTAGATCATCCACTAAGGCGACCAAAGTGGTCTCAACTCCGTATCCTGCTCTGAAGCCGGTTTGAAATGGGTCTAGAAAATCAGTGTCATCCAAGACTGCCTGGAGTTGAAAGGCAACCACTCTCTCGATCACCTTGCCCAAAAATGGAAGATTTGATACTGGCCTGTAGTTATTAAGGTCCAGGGGATCCAGGGAGGGCTTTTTTAGAAGCGGCCTTACCACCGCCTCTTTTAAACATGATGGAAAGCTCCCCTCCCTGAGAGATGCATTAATAATATGTTGTAGGTGTGATCTAACTGCATCTCCTCCCTGGACGACCAGCCAGGAAGGACAGGGATCGAGAGGGCAAGTCGTCTTCCTCACACATCCAAGTACCTTGTCCACGTCCTCGGTACTCACCAACTGAAACTGATCAAGTGTAATCCTACTTGCGGAGTCACTGGACACTCCACTGTCAGCCTCTGCTATAACAATGGCATCTCAGTCGGCTCTTATCTGAGAGATTTTATCTGAGAAATGATCGTTAAAAGCATCACAGAAAACTACCGAAGGCTCTACAATCGGATTCAGGGGAGAAGGAGCCTGAGTTAGATCCCTCACCACCCTGAACAGTTCTGCTGGACGTGAATTCGCAGACGCAATGCGTGCAGAGAAGAAAGCTTTCTTCGCTGCACGTATTGCCACTCCATAGAAATGAAGATGTTCTCTATGTTGTGTCTTGTCGGATATAAGTTGAGTTTTCCGCCATCGGCGCTCCAGTCGTCGTCCTTTCCGCTTCAACTCCCTGAGGTCTTCTGTATACCAGGGCGCCCTATTAGAAGCGGGCCGGAGAGGACGTTTGGGGGCGATCGTGTCGATAGCCCTAGTTAGGTCTTGATTCCATCTATTGACCAGGGCTTCTACAGGATCGTCGACGATACCAGCCATGGAACCCTCCAAGGCTTTCTGGAATCCAGAAGGATCCATCAGCCTTCGAGGGCGGACATCTTAATAGGTCCGCTACCCCTGCAGGGACGGGTGGTAGCCGTGATACTAACCCTGACCAGAAAATGATCTGTCCATGACAATTCGGAGGTATTCAATACCTCCGCCCACAGATCCGTCTGTTCGGAACTGAAAACAGCATCGAGGGTGTGACCTGCTGAATGTGTGGGTCCAGAGACCAATTGGGATAGGCCCATGTTTGTCATGGATGCCATGAACTCCCGAGCTCCACCTGACAAACTGGCCCCGAATGGGATGTTGAAATCGCCCAGGACCAAGAGCCTGGGCGAATCCAACACTAGCTCCGAGACCAGTTCCGTGAGCTCGCCCAGGGAGTCTGATAGGCAGCGGGGTAGCCGGTACACTAACAGAATCCCTAATCTATCCCTGGCCTTCAGACTCAGGGGGTGCCTCCACAAGAGAGGTTTAATGCTCTTTGAAGGCTCATTATAAATTTTACCTCCACACCAGCGGAGCGCAAAACGGGCGTAGAGGCGCGTTATCTCCCGGATTATGCGCATTATCGAATGCGCGTTAATTAGCGAGTTTTATTTTGCTCCGGCCGTTAAAGCGCATTTTCGCCGTGTGAACAAGCGATTATGCGCATTAACTTCTTGTAAAGCGCTTTTTGGACATCAATTAATGCGCTTCGCCGCCTCTCGCCGCCTCCCGTGCAGAGGGATTAGGAGTAAATGCGCCTCCGCGATAATGCGCATAATCGCCGAACCGGGCGCAAAAGCGCATCCTTGTGGAGGGGCCAGGTACACACACTCGATGTGATTCAATTCCCGGACAGGATGTCTGGTCAGGTTAAGATTGCTTTTGTAGACCACAGCTACTCCGCCCCCCCCCCCGCCCACTTTCCTCACCTGCTCACTAACACAGTACCCAGCTGGGAGAGCCTGAGCCCATGTCGAGCCACTGTCATCTCCCAGCCAGGTCTCTGCGAAACATGCCAGGTCGGCCTCCTCTTCTGTGAGGAGGTCAAAGATTATGTTTGTTTTGTTTTTAACCGACCTGGCATTACATAGGAGCAAGGAAAGGTTCTGTGGGTGGCCTGGATCGTTCCCCAAGATCCCCGGGGTAGCAGGGCGACTGGAAGGTAAGATGGGTGTTAGATATCCATCTCTCCTTCCCCTGTAACAGCATTTCGCCCTGCTATCGCCATATCTCCCTCTGCCCCACACAACAGATATTGGTGCTCCCAGACACATTTCAGTCACCTTAAGTTGTTTGTCTCTCTCTGGCGCGTGAGAGAGAGAAGGAGAAGGGGTGGGCAGAGTGCAATGGTGGCTGCTGCACTATCTCCCACACTCGCACCATCAGTCCTTCGGCTGTGGCTGCCACTGTTGTCCTGTCCCGTCCCGACGTCTCTCTCGTTGTGATGAAATTCCCTCTTCATCACAACAGATAAAGTTGCAGGCACTATACTAGAGTGACCAGATACAAAAGAAGGCAGGGCCCCTGCAACTTTAACCATTGTGATGAAGAGGGAATTTCACCAGGAACTAATTGCATACAAATGACACTGGCTGAAATTCCCTTTTCTCTACAACTATTAAAGTTACATGAGCCCTGTCCTCCTTTTCATATGGTCAGCCTACCCAAGCCCAATGGGAAGGGGTAACAATGGTGGTGGACCTCTGGCTGGCTGGCTGGCTGGCAAGATGGCCGCCGGCCTTGCTGGGCCTCTGAGCGACCTGCTCTGTGCCTCGTAATTTATCAGGTCAAGAAGAACAAATGCTTTCCAAGGTTTAGGAGCCCCTCCCCCAAACCCACACACATTCTCACTAGAAAATCCTTTCCAAAGGGTAAGATAAAAGGAAGGGATAAAAGGAGGGGTGGGTGAGCATTTTGTTTCAGTTCCTTTGATAAGAATTTATCAAAATCCACAATGTTCTCAATATTCAGGACAAAAAGAATTTGTGATTTTAAAAAAATCAAAGGTAGGAGAAAGCAAAAGGGAGAGATGAGTCCACCCAAGCCCAGGGCATTCAGTGCTTCGTTCTTTAAAATCTGGGTGTAAATCCCTCTCTATTCAGCCATGAAAAAGATACAGCCGTCTTTTTTTCTGGCAGGCTCCTCCTCTTGAAGGGTGACCAACTACCAGGATTTCCCCAGATTTGTCCGGGTCTTTGTTCTATCCTGGGTGTCAGGGGATTTTCTGTAATTTTCTATAATATCCAGGAATGACATGTTTTTCCCTTCAAGGCCGCCATTAGCATGGCAGGGGTAATGACGCACTTTCCAGAGGTGCGTCAATCCCCCCCCCCCAAATCGGGACCTTAAAGGGGAAAGTGTTTCATCCCCAGACTTTATTAAAAAAAGGCCCTGATTGGAGCAGTGGGGGGCAGTAATGACACACATTCCTCTCCTCCACTCCAATTGGGGGCTTTACGGCCACCATTAACATGGGGGGGGGGGGATAATGCGCTTTCCGGAGGCCCTGGAAAGTGCGCTCTCCCGCCCCCTCCCCCACTGGGTGCCCTCTTTTTTGGTTTCCCAAATATAGTCAACCTAGCTATATGGCAGGCAGGTGCATCATGGTCCTCTCTCTCTCTGTGTTGGGAATAGTTATACCTATTGAATTTGGCCACTGCAGGTGGGTGAGAATTTTGTTCAGTTTTATAAGAACTTACCCAAAGCAGGCAAATTCCCTCAAGCTCTGGATGGAAAGAACTTGAGATTAAAAACTAAAGTGAATGTGGTAGGAAGTGAAACCGACAGATCCATCCGTTCATGGTGAACAGCCAGCCCAACCCAGTCACCAGGAGGGAGGGAATGGGCAGCTCAAGCTGTTTAAAGACACCGCAACTTCAAAGCAAAATAGGTGGCCCCAATTTGCCCCTTTGCCAAGGAAATGGATGGAGCTGGCTGAGCTGCACACACGCTGGAGAAGCTCCTGCTCCTGCTGATGATGAATGGGGGGGGGGGGATTACCAGAGCTCACCCCAATTAATCTGCAGAGCTGCCGTCACATCTGTTCCTTTTACCGACAACATCGCTTGAATGAAGACCCATTGGCATTGATGAGTTACTCCATCTTCAGCACTGGAGATCTGTGTTCTAGGGTACCAAATAAATCAGAAAACCGCCCGTGACAATCTGGGGCTTGGAAGAAGTCCAGAAGCTCAAGGCAGATTCAGGCACCCCTTTTGAGGTGGTGAGGAAGTGTGCTGAATAATCCGCTTGGGCATTCCCTGGCATGGAGATGATACTAGCGTCAAAGCCTTGCCTGCCCTCCTGGTAGTGAACGGCAAACCCATTGTGTGGCACAACCTTCCCAAATTTGATGTGGGCTCATTTTAATTGTTTTGTCAGAGCAATCTATGGAACTGCACATTTTCATAGAATCACAGAATAGTAGAGTGGGAAGGAGCCTATAAGGCCATCATTGAGTCCAACTCCCCTGTCAACGCAGGGATCCACCTGAAAGCATATCTGACAAGTGGCTTCCTTGGAGGCACTGAGATGGTGGAAAGGGATAGAAGCCCAGCATTTTTCAGTCTGGTATCCCACCAAGGAGGCATCCAGAACTACTGCAGCGTCCTACGAAATAAATATTCTCAATGACTCTCCCAAAGCAGAGGGACCTTGCATGCCATTTATCAGGTCTTGCCAGGGAATGGAGAATGGATGGGCTTTGATATTCATCTTGCATCTGTTGTTTTCCTGTGAATTGCACTTTTTGCTGCTGTCATAATGTGCGCTCCCCCCCTCTCTCTGTCTTTCCCTCGCTCATTCTCCCCTCCCCTCCTCCTTCCCTTCCCCTCACCCACCGCATGCCTTCATTCTGCATTCATTCAATGGGCTTCTCTGCTCCTTTCTCTTTACATGGAGAGATGGGAGGAGGAGGAGGAGGAAGAAGCTCAGGCTTTATCAAACAAATAAAGGTGAATTCCTCTCCATTTCCACTGTGTGCTTCAGAGGCTCCCATTCTCCCTGGTGAACTTCTTGGAAAGGCTGCTTTTATATTTTCACTTGCTGGAATTCTTTCCTCAGGACCCTCTTTGCTGCCTCAACTGAAATCGTTCCCTTGTAAGGGAAACTGTCACTGCTCTGATGGGAGCCAGGCGAGACTTTGGGTGGTGGTGGGGAGTGGCGGGGGCAGGGAATCTGCCTCATTCTCAGCCCCCTCAGATTCAACGGCCTCCAACTCAAGGGGCATTTCGGATGGCTGACACAACCTCTCAGTCCTGGGATCAGGACAGGAAAATGGAGAAATGGGCAGGCAAAGAGCAGGCAAGAGGATGCAAGGATCAAGAAAACCAGGCTGTTAGTTTTGTTCGGTAAATTTACAGCTGCGTAGCTTCAGCCTGTAGTTGGTGCAAGGCAAGGCTATAGAAAGAAACCCACTCACAGGGGTACTATGAGTTAAGAGATAGCATTGTTAAGAGCCTATAGTTCCTGGGGAAACAAAAGTACCTTCAGGGAGAGAGTTGAGTGCAGCCATTACGGTTGCATACTTCAGACAAAGAGGAAGCTAACTAACTGAGAAGGAGAAGGAAGGAAAAATACAAATATAAAATCATAAAATAGATAAACCATTAAAACAGATAAAAACAAATACATTATTAAAAACATCTTAAAATTCAACCGGATAGGCCTGCCGGAAGAGAGCAGTCTTCACGGCTCTCTTAAATTCATGAAGACTGCTAATTTGTGGAATCTCCTCCGGCAGGCCATTCCACAGTCTGGGAGCGGCAGAAGAGAAGGTCCTTTGGGTAACACTCGTCAGCCTAGTTCTGGTTGACTTGAGTAAGTTCTTCCCAGAGGACCTGAGTGTGCGGGGCGGATTATACGGGAGAAGGTGATCCTGCATTTCCAAAGGCCGCTCAAAAATTATGCATTGCACACTTTACATGGCGTCCATCACACAGAGTCGGAAGATATATCTAAAAAGCAAAGGCACTTGACACGCCTGAGAAATGCAGCAGCCACAACCGTCTAATAAATGCGGGACGTCTTCAAGCCTCTGCCAGAGCACCAGAATTGTAAATCTTGCATCTGGTCCAGACAGGACGGAGCAAGCAAATTTTGCTAGAGTAAACTCCCAGCATGACAAAGATACAGGGGGAATCACCACCTGCCCAGTGTTTAAAGGGAAGTCAGGCTGACACTTTTGGAAATAAAGAGCTCATCTTTAAAGCCCTACACAGCCTGGGAGCAGGTCCAAGAAAGAGCATTTGCTTCCACCTCAGCTTGCCCATGCAACGGGGTCTCCTTTGGAGGTCCTTCCCCAGGCGCCCCACCCCACAAGGGGAGGACAGGGTGATGACCAGGGACAGGTGCGTGCCCCATTGATGACGAAAAACAATGGGAGGAGAGCATCCAACTCAGGGCAAAAAAAGGAGAGAAGCAGGTTCTCAGAATGCTAAGAATACTTTATTTCCAAGCCCAACACGCCAGTAATTATCGTAGGAGACTCTCATCCTGCTAAGAGTATTTCTGCAAACATCTCTAATCAACCCCCTGAAGAAGGCCGAAATGCGTTGGGCTTGGAAATAAAGTATTCTTAGCATTCTGAGAACCTGCATCTCTCCCCCCCCCCCATTGATGGACAGCCTCTCCCCCGAGGGAGGCTCAAATGGCATCAGAGAAATATATTCTTATTTCCCAGGCAAACTTTGCTCTGCCGGTTTAAGAATTGCTTATGTCTGCTCACTGTAAACAAAATCAACACAGTTTTTACCAGGCCTTCAGAGATCAAACTCACATAATCTGAACTCCAACTCTGTCATGAGCATAGAGAAACGCATCGAATGGGCATGTGGACAAAGCAGATGACTCAAGTAGGTGAGCCAAGTTGCAGACTGCACATCAAGTCACATACACAAAGCACACATGTGCAGCCTATAAAAAAGGAATAACAGCATTCTAGAAAACATTTGTCCATTTTACAAAAGGATAATGAGGCTGAGACGTGTCTCCAGGAAAATTGGACGAGCACTGGCAGAAATGCCAAAGTATGTCCAGAGCAGAACCCTCAGAAAAGTGAGCTGATCCACAAACTATAACCTAAGCATGAAATGGTAACAGCACAAAGCCCCTAGAAAGTATGTTGCCATGGTAATCTCCCAAGAAATACTTGCTAACGCCCGTCATGCACACACAGCTCAGGCACAAAAGCATCCCTCACTCCCATGTACTCACACGGAGGGAGGGGGAGGGGACCGTGTCCAGGCCCTGATCCATCTGGTTGCTGCTGGCAGCTTCTCCTCTGAGCTCCACGACTGTCCTGGTCCAAGGCTCAGACTCCACATGCATGGGGAAAGAGGCCATGGAGAGAGAGAGAGAGAGAGAGAGATTCGCCCTGGGCACACCAAAGAGAATCTGGTGGCACTAGACTAGATCGCCATCGGTTTAAGAACCGTGGTTTCAGGACAGAGCATTTGGCCAGATTTCCCCTTCTTCCTGCCCCCACCCCCACACACCCCACCCGGCTCTGCAGTGCATTCCAGTAATTGCATAGCACAGCTGCCTCCATTCGGCCTCTTCTGTAGACAGAAATTGGTCATTTTATGCATAATTTACAATATACTGGAAAAAGTCAATACATATCATTAACAGGAAGGGGAGATGGAGGGAAATTTCTGTAGCATGAAAACTGAACACGCGAGGAGTCTCCCGGATGGATCTCATTGCCTGAGCAAGGACACGCACCTGCAAATGCCACCTTGGAAGCTAATTTAGCTATGGAAATTGGAACATTTCGTTTGACAAGAGAAAAAGAAAGACGGCACATGAGACAGGATCGGGGGAGGACTTCGCCAGGGAGCTCACCTGTAATTGTGTGTTGCAGGATGAAGGCAAAAATTATAATTAAAAATAATGATTCCACTCTGCAGTTTCTGTTTCTGCCGTGGCTCAGTCCTTTGTGGAGTCTCTGTCTGACTCAGGGGAGTCACTGTGCTTCCCACACAAAGTGTGGGGCTCGGAGGTGGCCGTCCAGGAGGCGGAAGATGAAGACCCAGAGGGCCTGCTTGGCTCAGATTCAGATCTGCCAAGGTGTCAGCGAGAGAGCCTCCCAGTCTCAGCCAAAGCTACAGCCAGCAGTGCAGCCGAGGCTGGACCTCAGGGCTAAAATTCAGGGGGGGGGCACAGCCCAGGAGGGTGGGGGGTGGAGAGTGAGTACATCAGAAGAGCCCTGATGCTAGAGATCAGACCCAGGGTCCATCTAGTCCATCACTCTGTTCACACAGCGGCCAACCAGCTGTCAACCACAGACCCGCAAGTGGGACACAGGTGCAACAACACCCGACCACCCATGTTCCCCAGCAACTGGTGCACATAGGCATGCCGCCTCTGATACTGGAGGGAGCATATAGAACCACAAAGACTAGTAGCCATCCTGCTTGTGGGTCCCTGGTCAACATCTGCCTGGCCACTGTGTGAACAGACGGCTGGACTAGATGGGCCCTGGGTCTCATCCAGCATCAGGGCCCTTCTTAGGCTCTTACGTTCTTATGTAAAAGCTCTTTGGATGAGCATTGAGGTGCTCATGCATACTGTGGGTGGTACGAAAGTATTCTGGGTCTTAAAAACGAAAAGGGTTTTGAAGGAATGTCTACTTCCTCATGTATTTTAATGGAATTTAGTTTTGGTGAACCACCCAGGGAGCTTTGGCTATGGGGCGGTACAGAAATCTAATGAATTCAATGAAAATTCAATGAAGAGCTCCAGAAACAAGAAGGAGGAGGAGGAGGAGGAGGAGGTGGGAGCATCAAAATGCAAGTAAAGAAGTGTAGGATGATATTGAGGGGGATTGTTTTTAATTTCACACTTATACTGACCAGGAGAAGGTTCTTGGGGTTCTTCTACCTCGACTTTCTTTGCAACCATGGGGGTTCCCATGCCGTTTCCAGGGGGCTTCTCCTCACACCTGCCTCATGTACTGCCGGCCAGCACTTGGCACAGATCCCTTTGGCAGGCCGGCAGTGGGAGCAACCGCCTCCTTGCTCTCCCCTGAGGGACAGGGCTGCCAGCAACCCCAGCCCCGTGCCCATCCCATCCAGGTTCTCCTCCGTCCTGGGTGTCGCCCGGGAATGCTGGTCACTTTTCCCCTGTGCAGTGGCTTTCTTGCAAAAGAGTCAGGAGGGGGGCTCAGGATCCCTCTCTGACCCCCCAACCTTCTTTGGTTTTCAGAATGGGACTGCAAAGGGGGCTGGTGTAGTAGCTGGGGGGGACTCAGGAGCTCTTCCATTTCCCTGGAGTGGGGGGGGGAGACTCTTCCGCTGCATGAATGGGATGGCTGCTACTGTCAGGAACCGAGCAGCTGCCCATTGGTAGGGTGACCATATGAAAAGGAGGACAGGGCTCCTGTATCTTTAACAGTTGCAAAGGACAGGGAATTTCAGCAGGTGTCATTTGTAGACACACAGAACCTGGTGAAATCCCCTCTTCATCATAACAGTTAAAGTGGCAGGTGCCCTGTCCTCTTGACCATGTACAAAAGAGGGCAGGACTTCTGCAGCTTTAACTTCGTGATGATGAGGTAATTTCACCAGGTTCTGCATATATACAAATAACACCTGCTGAACTTCCCTTTTCTATGAAACTGTTAAAGACACAGGAGCCCTGTCCTCCTTTTCATATGGTCAGCCTACCCATTGGGAACTAGGGTGGGGTTTTGATGGGTTCTGCTGGGATGCTCAGACAACAAGGAGGGGGCATCTGGGGCACATAGGGTGCGAGGGGGAGAGTTAGGACTAATCCTCAGGTTAGGTTAGGGTTGAGAAGGTATGGATCCCCAAGCAAAAACTGGTGCTGTTGAAGAGACTAGAAGGGCTAGACAGACTGAGTGGGCCAAAAGGACAGCTTCCATAATGACTTTTAATGGCTGGAGTTCCATAATGACTTTTAATGGCTGGAGGGAAGTCTCAGTGGAAAATTAGGGTTGGGATTAATCCTCAGGTTAATAATAATAATAATAATTTATTTATTTATTTATTACCCGCCTCTCCCTCCGGATCGAGGTGGGGAACAACATCAAACATAAAATACACAAAAACTAGGGATGTGCACTGGATCGGACCCGATCCACGATCCGAGTCCGGTCCAGTGGGAAATCGGATAAATTATCCGATTTCCGATCCCGCAGCTGGATCGGCCGATCCAATCCGAACCGGTCCGAAAAAGCTCCGAACCGGTTCGGCGGATCGGCGGATCGGCGGGCGCCCACTGGCGCCCACCGCCGCTTCCATTGGCGGGCGCCAGCGGGCGCCCGCTGATGAAAGTGGACAGCGGGGGGGGGGGAGGGGGGCACTTACCTTCTCGGCCCAGTGGCTCCCGTCCGGCGCCGGCGCCTACTACTACTAGCAGGCTCCGCGGCCTGCTCTAGGGTGGCGCGCCGGGTGATGTCATCACCCGGCGCGCTACTCTAGAGCAGGCCGCGGAGCCTGCTGGTAGTAGTAGGCGCCGGCGCCGGACGGGAGCCACCGGGCCGGGAAGGTAAGGAGGGGGTGCGTGGAGGGGAGGAGGGGGCGCGCGGAGGGGGGAGGGGGGCCCTTACCTTTCCGGCCCGGCGGCTCCCGTCCGGCGCCGGCGCCTACTACTCCCAGCAGGCTCCGCGGCCTGCTCTAGGATGGCGCGCCGGGTGATGTCATCACCCGGCGCGCTACTCTAGAGCAGGCCGCGGAGCCTGCTGGAAGTAGTAGGCGCCGGCGCCGGACGGGAGCCGCCGGGCCGGAAAGGTAAGGAGGGGGTGCGTGGAGGGGAGGAGGGGGCGCGCGGAGGGGGGAGGGGGGCCCTTACCTGCCCGGCCCGGCGGCTCCCGTCCGGCGCCGGCGCCTACTACTCCCAGCAGGCTCCGCGGCCTGCTCTAGGATGGCGCGCCGGGTGATGTCATCACCCGGCGCGCTACTCTAGAGCAGGCCGCAGAGCCTGCTGGAAGTAGTAGGCGCCGGCGCCGGACGGGAGCCGCCGGGCCGGAAAGGTAAGGAGGGGGTGCGTGGAGGGGAGGAGGGGGCGCGCGGAGGGGGGAGGGGGGCCCTTACCTTTCCAGCCCGGCGGCTCCCGTCCGGCGCCGGCGCCTACTACTCCCAGCAGGCTCCGCGGCCTGCTCTAGGATGGCGCGCCGGGTGATGTCATCACCCGGCGCGCTACTCTAGAGTAGGCCGCGGAGCCTGCTGGAAGTAGTAGGCGCCGGCGCCGGACGGGAGCCGCCGGGCCGGAAAGGTAAGGAGGGGGTGCGTGGAGGGGAGGAGGGGGCGCGCGGAGGGGGGAGGGGGGAGGGGGGCCCTTACCTGCCCGGCCCGGCGGCTCCCGTCCGGCGCCGGCGCCTACTACTACCAGCAGGGTCCGCGGCCTGCTCCAGGGTGGCGCGCCGGGTGATGTCATCACCCGGCGCGCTACTCGAGAGTAGGCCGCGGAGCCCGCTGGTAGTAGCCGCCGGCGCCGGACGGGCCGAGAATGTAAGTGGTGGGGAAGGGGGCTTACCCCCCCCCCCGGAGCCGTCCGCTTCTATCCGCTGGCGCCCGCGGGCGCCAGCGGATGGAAGCGGGCGGCCCCAGGGGGGGTAGGGAGCGCGGGGGAGGGGGTTTACCTGCCGGGGCCGTCCACAGCGGACGGCCCCGGGGGGGGGAGGGAGTTAGGCCCCCCCTTACCCACCCGCCGCCATTTTTTCCTCATAGACTTGCATTGCAATGCAAGTCTATGGGGAAAAAAATGGCGGCCGATCCAAAAATGTACGATTTTTGGGTCGGGATCGGACTCGATCCGGTCCGGGGGGCCTCCGATTTTGTCCGAACCGGTCCGGGACAAAATTGGAGGTCCCGATCCGGGTCCCGATCCGATCCGGGGGGTCCGTGCACACCCCTAACAAAAACCTATTAAAAGCACATAAAACTAATACATCATTAAAATACCAATAAAATACCAATAAAATACTTAAAATTCATCTGGGTAGGCCTGCCGGAAGAGATCAGTCTTTATGGCTTTCTTAAAGTCAGAGAGACTGTTAAGTTGACGGATCTCTCCCGGCAGGTCATTCCACAATCTGGGAGCGGCAGAAGAGAAGGTCCTCTGGGTAACGGTTGTCAGCCTTGTCTTGGCTGACTGTAGTAAATTCTTCCCAGAGGACTAAGCGTGCGGGGCAGATTGTATGGGAGAAGGTAATCTTGCAGGTAACCTGGATCCAAACCATGTAGGGCTTTAAAGGTAATGACCAATACTTTGTATTTCGCTCGGAAACTAATTGGCAGCCAGTAGAGAGATTTTAAAGCTAGTGTGATATGGTCACCCCTAGGTGTACCAGTGACCAACCTGGCTTCCATATTTTGAACTAGTTGAAGTTTCTGGTTAGGTTCGGGTTCGGGTTGAGGAGGGACGGATCCACAGGCACAATCTGGTGTTGTGGAAGAGTCTAGCTGGGCTGAGTGGGCCAAAAGGACAGCTTCCATACTGACTTTTAGTGGATGGAGGGAAGTCTCAGTGGGAAAATAAGGTTAGGGTTAATTCTCAGGTTAGGGTAAGAGTTGAGGAGGCATGTGGCCCCTGGCAGAAACCGGGGTCAAGAAAGTGCATAGGAGGGCCAGACTAACTGAGCAGGCCACCAGGATTCCTTCCACACAAACTTTTAGTGGCTGGAGGGAAGTCTCAGTGGGAAATTGGGGTTAGGGCTAATCCTCAGGTTAGGGTTAGGGTTGAGGAGGGACAGATCCCCAAGCACAAACTGGTGTCGTGGAAGAGCCTAGCAGGGCTAGACAGTCTGAGTGGGCCAAAAGGACAGCTTCCATACTGACTTTAGTTGCTGGAGGGAAGTCTCAGGGGGAAATAGGGTTAGGGTCAATCCTTGGGTTACTGTTGGGGTTGAGGAAGCATGGATCCGCAGGCAAAACCTGGTGCTGTGGAAGAGTCTAGCAGGGCTAGACAGACTAAGTGGTCCAAAAGGACAGCTTCCATACTGACTTTTAGTGGCTGAAGTCTAGGGGGGAAATTAGGGTTAGTGTTAATCCTCAGGTTAGGGTTGAGGATGTACCAGTCCCCAAGCAGGAACCAGGGCCATGGAAGAGTCTAGGCGGGCCAGACTAAATGAGTGGGCCACAAGGATTGCTTCCATACTGACGTTTAGTGGCTTGAGGGAATTCTTAGCAGGAAATTAGGGTGAGGACTAATCATAGAATCATAGAATAGTTGGGAGGGACCTATAAGGCCATTGAGTTCAACCCCCTGCTCCATGCAAGGTTGAGGACGGCCCAATCCCCAGGCAAAAACCGGTGTCATGGAAGAGTCTAGCCAGGCTAGACAGACTGAGTGGGCAAAAGGACAACTTCCATACTGACTTTGAATGGCTGGAAGGAAGTCTTAATGGGAAATTAGGGTTAGGGTTAATCTTCAAATTAGGGTTAGGGTTGAGGAGCTACAGATCCCCAGGAAAAAACTGGTGCTGTGGAACAGCCTAGCAGGGCTAGACAAACTGAGTGGGCCAAAAGAACAGCTCCCATACTGATTCTGAGTGGCTGGAGGGAAGTCTCAGTAGTAAATTAGGAGTAGAGTTAATCCTCAAGTTAGGTTTGGGGTTCAGGAGGCACGGTCCCCAGGCAGGAACTGGGGCCACGGAAGAGCCTAGAAGAGCCAGACTAAGTGGTCTAAGAGGACAGCGTCCATACTGACTTTTAGTGGCTGAAGGGAAGTCTGGGGGGGAAATAGGGTTAGGGTTAATCCTCAGGTTAGTGTTAGGGTTGAGAAGGTATGGATCTCCAGGCACAAACTGGTGTCGTGGATGAGCCTAGCCGGGCTATACAGAGCGAGTGGGCCAAAAGGACAGCTTCCATACTGACTTTTAATGGCTGGAGGGAAGTCTCATTTGGAATAAAGGGTTAGGGTTAATCCTGAGGTTAAAGTTGAGGAGGCACGGGTCATGGGGCAGGAACCGGGGCACGGAAGAGCCTAGGAGGGTCAGATTAACTGAGTGGGCTACAGGACTGCTTCCATACTGACTTTTATTGGCTCAAGGGATGCTCATCTTCGTTGCCCTCCTCTGAACCCCATTTTGCCATTTTCTTGCCTTTCTTGATCTTTCTTTTGATACCTTCCCCCCATGCAGGCTGAAAGGGGATAGGATCCAGTGGAAATTACACCTGTGTAATGACACATCCCCCCAACCTTCAGCAGAGTTTTGGCTATAGCAGTGCTCTGTGAAACGTCTCCAAAACAATACTTTCCATTTTCTGCATGCTTACTCCGTTACCCTTAAATTGCTAAAGAAATGACTCTGTACACAATGAGATGGAAATAGACTAACCCAAGTGCTGTACCCAATGCCAATTTAATTGAAGTAATTCATGTCATCTAGTTGGTGTTGAGCATGGCAGGACCTGCAAGGCCAAGAGGGAATGCAGCCATAATGAAGACAAAACATCACTCAAGGTACTTTTTACATTTCAAGTTTACCTCTACAGGATTTGGCCGACCAAACCTCAAGTGGGAACTTCACTATGTCCAGGGAAACCCAGCAATATAGCTATTAAAGATGTTTCAGTTTGCAAATCATCAGAACTGGTCCTGTTTGCCTGGGAGTTCATCTTTCAGAAGAAGCTTGCACATTCCCAAACTCACGATCGAGTTTGAAAAATACAGTCTGGTGTTAAATGGTGTATAAGTAATTGTATTTTCATTTGTTTATTTAATATAGTGTGCTCTGAAGAAGCATCCTTTGCGAAACAGGTCAAGTCTACCAGATTCCTGTTAATACTATTGTAATATTACATGCTATATATTACCTATGTTATATTACCTAGGTACAGATAAGTGTTTGGAAACATAGTTGTATTATAATTGGATTATTATACGTTATATATTACTTGTATATTATTATCTATCTACATGTATTGTGGTGTTGTAAAGTTGTTAATAATTATAAATGTGATACAATATTATGTATAGATACTTATGTATAAATACAAGTTTGGAAACATAGGGAATTAATGTACTTGTATTGTAGCAAGACAGATAACTTTCATAGATGTGATACAACAGCGTTAGAGAACATTATATATATACACACACCCTTAAAAAAACGGGTGTTGGAATTGAATTCCGTTTGTTTATAGTTTTTTTTTGTGGTTGTGGGTTTATACCCCATACTTAGGTCCCCTCTACAAGGATTCGCTTTTGCGCCCGGTTAGGCGATTATGCGCACTATCGCTGAAGCGCATTTCCGCCTAATACCTCTGCACGAGAGGCGGTGACAAAAGGCGCTTCCCTCCCCTCCCCTTCCCTCCCCGTCGCTCCCCAGCTGGCTGGCTGGTAGGCTGTGGGCAGCAGGCGAGCGCTCCTCCTCCTCCTCGCCTTCCTTTACCCCCTCTTCTTCCTCCTCCTCCTCCCGCTGGGCCCCCCGCCGTGGGTGCCGGGGATTACAGAGAGCCCGCTGCCGCCGCGGGCACCGCCACCTCCGCCCCCGACGCCGCCTTGACCATATCTGGGAAGCACCGAGTGCTCGCGCCCCATGCAACGCGCGCGGCGGCAAGAGCAGGAGGCGTCCCTCTTGCGGGGAAGGAGTCGCAGGCGGGCGGGCGGGCGCCCAGATACGAAGCAGCCATGGCAGCAACGGGGAGAGGAAAAGGCGGCGGCGGCGGCGCTGGCAGTGGTGTCCCCTCAGAGCGCAGTGGCAGGACGCGCAAACTGCCTCCTCCTTCTCCGCGTCTCCTTCGGCTGCGGCGTCCCCCTTCCCTCCTTCGCCGACGCTAGCCGCGGCCAGGCAGCCCCCTCCTCATGCTGCTCCGGCGAGCGGAAGGGACAGCCAGCGGGCGGAGGGTAGTTGCCCGCCTTCCCCACGTGTCTCCGCTTCAGTTCGGCAGCTCGAGCCCGCCGCGACTCGCGAGGAGCGGCGGCGGCAGCAGCTTCCCATCAAAATGCGCTTTAATGGATGGAGCAAAATAAAACTCGCTATTTAACGCGCATTCGATAATGCACACAATCGGGGAGATAACGCGCCTCTACGCCCCATTTGCGCTCCGCTGGTGTAGAGGTAAATTTTTTAATGAGACTTCAAAGAGCATTAAACCTCTCTTGTAGAGGCAGCCTTGCTTTCACTATATCCAACCACTGCCTCTTCTTATTGGGAATAATGTACAGCCATCGCAACTGGTAGCCATGGAGAACCCTTCTTTTACTCCTTTTCTAAAGCCATGTGATCACGAGTCTTGTGAACTGGGGACAGGCAAGGGCTGGTGGGCAAAAGCCCCCCATTTGCTGCTGCTGCTGTTGCTGCTGTTTTATAAATCCTTGTGCATCCCTAGGCCTGTACCTGGGGGAGGCTTTCTGTTTATGCTCAGATGTGTTGGCCTGTTCCTTATCACTTCTATTGTTCCCCATATTTGCTGCTTTGGGGACAGGAGACATGACAATATTATCATTTGATCTGGTCAGGGAAACGTCAAGACTGACTGCTTTAGTCTCAGATAGCTCATTTGGCGTCAGCCAGGAAGGGCTCCACCAGGTGCCGGTATGAGAGGCGGCCACGGGGGTGGCGGAGATGTGCCTTGGAGAGAAGGATGACACTCAGCGAAGGTGATGATGCATGGATGGCCTTGCAGTAACCCTTTCCTTTGGGGGAGGGACCAGAGCCCAGAGGGAGGTGCATGATTGGCTTTGAATGCGGAGGATCCTACATTCCATCCCCAGGTAAAAGGAACTCAGGTGGCAAAAGCCGGGAAATCCCTCGCTCTGCCTGAGGCCCGGTCCTGGAGCAAATGCTCTGGCCCTGCGTGAAGCAGTGAGGAGGAACTTGAACCTAACTGACTCCATTTTGTATGGCCTTAACCTAATTGTCCTCCTAACAATGATTTTTTTATTGTCCCTCTCCTTGTCTCTTATAAGTAGCTTCTATGCTGTTGTAACTGCATGCAGACCACAGACCATGTGACCTGGCCTAGTAAGAAGTAACAGACCGTTCCAGACCATATAAGGAAACACCTAGGCTACCATAACGTTATGTTGCGCGCGCATGATCCTGTTGTATGACGTGCTCTTTCCTGTTTGCTTGAAATGTATAAGAGACTGGGTCACCCAAAGGGTGGGGCTGCAGTCTGTGGAACGATCCCAGACCGTGGTCTTTGCTAGCAAATAAAGGTTATCTGTTTGAAACTGGAACTTCGGACTGGTCTCCGATTATTTACTGTAACATTTTGGTGCATTGGCCGGGAATCATCCCTCACTGGGAGACCCGCCTGATAATCGGAGAACTACCAGGGAGATTTCCCCCGCTTCCGCTTGGTTCCCCGCGGCCCCCGGCCGGCCGTGGCCCTCCTTGGGAGCGCGCCTCCAGCCTTTAGCTGGTGCCCATTCAGGTTCTGTGGCAGGTCCGGGGACAGCGCGGAACAAAAACGGACCGAGCGGAAGTTCAGTGCAGATACCCTTCTGCCCAGCGCTGGGACATCTGAACCAGGCAAGTATAAGGGGAAACGTCCTGTTCTGTTCTGTATCAGCCGACTCAGTAGAGTCGAAGGAGGGCCTGATCAACCCTCGTAACTGGAAACGCGCGTTCTGTCTGTACTGACCGACTCAGTAGAGTCGAAGGGGGAGCCTGATCATCTCCCCGTAACGGTAAACTGTTTCTGTTTCTTTGAACTGGGAGGTCTGGGAGGACGGGTGTCGTCCTGGATGTCTGGTGTGTGTATGACTGCCTGATTTCCATTGCTGACCGTTGGGCAGTAGCCCTGGGACGCCTCTGGGTGTCTTGAATTGCCGGCAGCGTGGGCTGGTAGTGAAGAGACTGCATTCCGCTGTATCAGCCGCCTGACTCCCCCAATCCCTATAGTCAGACGGTTCCCTGTCAATCTGACTGCCCTTCTGTGTACTGTTTGTCTGGTTGATTATATTGTGTATTAGTCAGAAAAAGGATGGAGGGAGGTTTTTTTTTGACCCCACTGAACCTGATGATTAAGCATTTCAGTAAAGTTTTTAATCTGACTAAGTGCAATGTAGATGCCATAAAAGCAAAGTGTTATTATGACTGGCCCGCTTTAGGACCCCTTGTAAAATTGCCCCCCCAAGGTACTTCCTCTGACCCCTATCATTCCCGAGTTTAGAACCTTGCCATCATAGAAAGGGGGGGGGCCCTCAGTTCAGAGGACATTCCATGCACAGAGAGCTAGTTGAAAGTAGCCAAACACCCCCCACCATAGGCACGAGAAGTTGGCCGAAGATGCAGCTCTTATCATGACGAACCAAGTAAAAAAAAGACCCCAAGACGCAAGGCTCCTGTGACTGCCACCTCCTGATGTCCCAGACGTCCCTAGGTCCGGACCAGACATCCTGGCTCCCTCTCCGATGTCCCAAGACTCCACTGCCCAGCCATCAGCCGTCACTTCTGCACCTGTAGACCCACTTCTTTGTTTGATGTGAGAGTCGAGAAACTGACCCGCCTGTTCCGGACCCTGCCACACCAGCCGGCTCCACCTCAGAAATTTGGCTGCTAACACAGGCACCGAGACAAGAATTTTCCCTGTCCGTGAGAGTTCCGCCATCGTTCCTGCCGTCACCGACCCTGCCACGAATGTGTCCACGTACCAGACCTACGTCCCCTCTCCTACTGAATTCCCGAACTGAACTGCCTGAATTGAACTGAATTCGTGAATTGAACTGAGCTCTTAAACTCCTGAAATGAATTGAACTGAGCTCTTGAACTCCTAAACTGGAAGAACCACGGACCCTCCTATGAAGAAGAGCCCGAGAAGTTTGTAGACATAATTGCCAACCTGGACTGATATCCAACAACTAATGAGATATCTCCTGACAACTGAACAGAGACTACAGACCCAGGCTAATCTCGAAAATGCAGCCACAGAACGGGGCCAGAGAGAAGGCATCCCCGACCCCAACCAGAGCAACACCGCCTATGCCCCAAGATTAGACTACAGAAGGACGCAGATATCAGCGTGATTACCAGCAAGCATTTATTAATGCCATCAAGAAAGGCAGGCGTACAATGATGAACATGCAGAAAATCCATGAGATTCCAGCCGAACCCAAGCCATCAACTGCGTACCACAGCCCAACAGCGAAAAAGAACTCAGAGTTTCCTCGGCATGGCCAGCTATTGTTGCATCTGAATCCTGAATCATGCAGCCTTAACACAGCCCCTCTATGAACTCCTGAAAAGTAATCAGTCAGAGTTTTGTCCCCAAATGTGAACTGAAGAAGCCCTCTCAAGCCTCCGAGATTTGAAGACTGCCCTGACCAGCCCACCAGCCCTGGCCCTACCAGACATTTCCAAGCCTTTCCACTTGTATGTATCTGAGCAAGAAAGGGACTGCCGTCGGAGTCCTAACTCAGCGCATAGATTCTGCATGCCTACTCCTGACTAAGGCCATAAAGCTCACATATGGCCAACCTATTGAAAGTACCGTGCCTTGCTGTGTGAAAATCCAAATGTACACGTGAAAGACTGTGCCACTCTGAACCCTGTTTACAGAAGGAAGCAGTTTTGTCCGAAATGAAACCAGATACTTTGACTACGCAGTAGTCACTGAAAATGAGATCCTACTGGCAGAGTCCCTGCCCCAACGCGTGTCTGCCCAGAAAGCAGAACTAGTAATGCAAAAGAGAAGCAGTTTTGTCATACCTGATTTTATACCGAGAGCGAAGATTCTTGACTGCTGAGAGAAAAAAAAAAACCATCATCCATTCTACAAAAATTCAGAAGCTCCTCCAGGCTGTTTGAAAACCAGCAAAAGTAGCTGTTATCTACTGCAGAGCAAAATCAAAAAGGAAACTGCAGTGAAGGCCGTTTCCTGTCAGAGTATTACGCTGAAACCACATCCTTTTACCAGAAATGTGTCTTAAAATGAAAAAGAAAAGAAAGAAGCCCTTAGCCAGAATTAATGTCCTCCCAGATGACTGAATCTGGGTACTCAGAAGCCTAGCCAGGACATCCGTGTTTCACATGCATCACCAGTGCCATTTGGGCAAAGAAGCTCTCCGTCACCTCATCGAGAAAACCATGTACATTGACAAGCTGGCCAGCCTCTGCGCAGACAAGCTCCTCCGTTTGCACTTTCCCTAGCTGGATAGAAGGCTGGCCTGCAAAAGCAGAAGTCACTGAGAAACTCTGTGCAGAAACCAGGGCGAAATAGATGCCCATGCTGCCCGTTGCCTTGCTCCATATGCACTGCACACCAAGGACTAATGGACTGACCCCTTATGAACTGGTCTATTAAGCCCAGGGACCAAGTACATGTCAAAAGTTAAAAGAACCCCATCTGGATCCATTAGAGCCGTGTGAAAGCAGCAGCAGCTGCCCATACAAACCAATGGCAAGTTGCCAAGCAACACCGACTGAACATGATGCTGAAGAAATTGCCTACCGGGAGAAGCCTCCCCAGGGCCGGTGCCCGTGGGAGCGAAGTGACTGGGGGCACTGCATCCCTTCCCATCCCGGATAGAGGAAGTGGACACCGCCCGAAGACTCCTGAAAGACTTTCAGTATTAATACTCCTATTAATCCTTGCCCCAGCCTCAGGTGACGTCGCCCCCTGTCAGTCATGTATCAAGACTGTCAAATTGCATAACCAGATCAAACAGATGCCAGTGTAAAGGCAAAGTGCAACCTTGCACTTTTCAGAACGTCACTTACTCCGCCTGCACACAGGCAACCCAAAAGAAACCCCAGCCCAGTGGTATCTAGAAGTCAGGGATAGTCAGAAATGGGGAACCCTGATCCAGAAATTGCCCCTGAAAAGTCCCACTACCCAGGTGTCCATAACAACAGACCCTTGCCGCCATGCCAAGTGGCCACAGTCCTGCGGGGACCTGAGCTGGGAGAGAGAATACACGCATAATGACAAGTATATTTGTCCCCAGACATACCCCGGGGGCTCCAGAGGCTGTATAAATGAGTGCCCGATGTAGAGATGTGTATGATGGGCCACGTGAGAAAAGGAACACGAGAAAATCTACATGCCAGCCTCACCAAAGTTCCAGTTCTAAGTCCCTGCACCGCCCAGGGATGTAATCTAGTAATTGTTACTGTTGTTAGCTCCCTCAATGTCAGTAACTGTTATGTATGCGGAGGTACCCAATTGGGGACCAGTTGCCATGGGAGGCAGCTGAGTTAAATGTTGGTCAACCATATAATGAAACCAATGAGCCAAATCCTCACAGTCAGTAGATGTTAGGGGACACCGTTGTAAGTCAGTGGTGCCTCCAGCGTCTGCACCCGTCAGCCCCCAAGATTGAAGAGACCCCCTGTCAGTCACTCACCACCCTGAATGGCTTTCCTGTCCCGAATAAACACCACCCAGAGTCAAAGCTCTAATTGGCCAGCCCCCAGGAGATTGTACTAGATCTGCGAGCAGTATGCTCATTCTGAACTCCCTGAACCCTGGGCAGGCACTTGCACCCTAGGAGAGATTCGCCCCTCCTTCTTTCGGGTCCCCTTATCAGAAGGTGTGCGTCTGGGCCACCCAGCGTACAACAAACGCAGCATATCCCCTAATGGTAAAATTGGGGACTGGAAAGATGATAAGTGGCCCCCTGAGAGGATTGTTCAGTATTATGGCCCTGCCACCTGGCACAAGATAGAATGTCGGGGTACAGAACCCCCATTTATATGCTTAACAGAATCATACGTTTGCAAGCAGTTCTAGAACTAATAACCAATGAAACTGCAAGAGTACTGAATGTCCTATCCAAAACCCAGACCTAACTGCGAAATGCTGTGTATCAGAACCGCTTGGCTCTTGGCTCTTGACTACTTGCTTGCTACTGAAGGCGGTGTGTGTGGAAAATTTAATCTCACTAATTGTTGCCTGCATATTGATGATAATAGAAAAGTTATTGAAGAGATCACCAGTAAAATGACTAAGCTTGCTCAGGTTCCCGTACAAACCTGGAAAGGATTTGAGTGGGCCCAAGAACTGGGTTCCTGGTTTACATGGGTAGGGGGGCTAAAAGGGATCATAGCGATGGTTATTGCAGGACTCTTGGTTTGTATCCTTTTGCCCTGTTTAATGCCTTTATTGTTACAGAGTTTTCGCAGAATGGTGGAACAGATAGCAAACCGGCGCACAGCTGTCCACCTAATGGCTTTGCGCGACTACCACCCTGTGCCTATGGCAGATGAAAATAGTGAAACTCCTTAGTAATTAAAGGAGTTTCAAAGGGGGAAATGAGGAGGAACTTGAACCTAACTGACTCCATTTTGTATGGCCTTAACCTAATTGTCCTCCTAACAATGATTTTTTTATTGTCCCTCTCCTTGTCTCTTATAAGTAGCTTCTATGCTGTTGTAACTGCATGCAGACCACAGACCATGTGACCTGGCCTAGTAAGAAGTAACAGACCGTTCCAGACCATATAAGGAAACACCTAGGCTACCATAACGTTATGTTGCGCGTGCATGATCCTGTTGTATGACGTGCTCTTTCCTGTTTGCTTGAAATGTATAAGAGACTGGGTCACCCAAAGGGTGGGGCTGCAGTCTGTGGAACGATCCCAGACCGTGGTCTTTGCTAGCAAATAAAGGTTATCTGTTTGAAACTGGAACTTCGGACTGGTCTCCGATTATTTACTGTAACAGCAGCTTCAGATGCTCATAAGAGGAGGTGCATTTCCGCCTGTGGTGGATAATATGGTGCAGCGAATGTGCAACAGGGATCCAGATCTGCATTTGCAGCATGCTGTGCCCTTCAGCCAACTGTGGATGATGCATCCCTACGCATGCAGTGCATAATTATGATTCAGATTTGCCGTGCAGATGGCGTTCCTGCTTGGGCATCCCAAACATGCAATGCCTGTGAGCAAGGGCAGGAAGTGGGTGTGTATCGGGGGGGGGGGGGATGTCTGTAGAAATAAAAGGATGGGGTTCAAAAGGTCCCATGTCCACACATGGTTCTTCCCACCCTGCGAGAGGAACCATTTCAATTCATACTGACTTGTTGAGGGATCCCCTCCATTTTGAAAGGATTGAGGAGTTACACACATGCATGGGTGCACACAGACCTAGGGATCTTTTTCTCAGCCACTCCTCACATGCACTTTGGGAAATGCCACATCTTAATCCTGCAGGTGCAAACAAGGGGGATTGAGAGGCACCTACGAATATTTATCACTTCCGTCTTATTTGAAGAGCAGTGTTGACATTTTAATGTGGAGATTAGCAGTGTGTGGGGTTTCTATTTTCGCTCTCTGTTTTTGGAGTTACAGTAACAGTTTTATGGAGAAACATAAATACAACACAAAGGCATATGGTGGCCAGGAGCAAGAATGAAAAGGAGACACAACGTTGCTCGGAAGGAATCCTGTCTGAAAGCAGCATCTGGTGCCAGGGCAGCGATGCGCAGAGGGCGGCCCAGGCCATGAAGTCCCTGTGGCAAAAGGAGCGTGGCTCGGGGGTCAGAGAAGCACTTGCAAAGATGATGTCCAGTCCAGGTCATGCACCACTGCTGCACCTGGGAGGCCTCCTCTGCTTCACAAACCTGCCACAGCTGAGACTACCTGCCCTCGACAAAGCACCGGGATCGTGGCCGCAGCTGCTCCGGAGTGGAAGCAAGTTTCCCAAGCAACTTCGCAAGTATTTCCCCCTATTACAGCAGGTTTTAATGCTATCTTCAATAATATACACATTTTAAAGTGCATTTTTGATTTTGTTCAGATTTTGAAGGATAATTGTGTTTCGTTTTGCATAATCAATACACCGTATTAGTACGAAAGTGTGAAATTAGGTAAATTCTTATTGAGAAGTGAAAGTTCACTTTGAGATGTAAACTTCTGAAACAAACCAAGCGTGGGGGAGGGGAACGGGGAGGGGAATGTTTCGTGTTTGTTGGTTAGATGGTTGTTGCTGTTGTCTTGTTTGTTGGTTTTTTCACTGCATTTTATTATGAAAACTCAATAATAATTTCTTTTTTAAAAAAAAAAAGTGATGTAAACCAAACAAAATGTCTCCCCCATATGCCTAAGCCTTTCTTGGCTGACTGCCCCAAATCAAAAACCTTGGGAGCGAAAGACAAATGATGCTTTCCATGACACAGCAGTCCAATAGCATCATCACCAACTTCCCCTTTTAGCGCATACAGCATGCAGCACACACCCGAGTCCACCCGAGTCCACATTGGAGCACAATGCCTCGCACCGAATCAGGCCTGTGGTCCATCCAGCCCAATATCGCCAGCCCTGACGGACAGCAGCCGTGGCTCTTCTGGGTTTCAGGCAGGAATCCTTCCTCACCCTACCTGGAGATGCTGCTGCTGCCGGGGACCAAACCTGGGGCCTTCCCCATGTCACGCAGCCGGGGCTCTGCCACTCCTCCCCTCCCATGCACCTCCTCAGCGAATGTGTGAACGCAAAGAGGACAGGCATTCTCGGCATGCCCCCTCCCCAATGATGGAACGCCCCCCTCACGGCAGACAAGCCAACCTTCAGTGCAATAAGGCCACCTGTTTAAATCTGACCTCTGGGGTGCCCAGTTCAGCTGACAAGGGCTGTGGAGCCCTCCACGTTCTCCTGGATTTTTAATTTTGCCCTGGCCTGAACCTTTCAGATGAGACAGGCTCTAAATTTGGAAATGCATTTCACCAAGGGCATCCCCCCCTTTTCAAATCTCCCCCTTTTTTCCACTGCCCATTCATGGTCTTAGCAGCAGTGACAGCCACGCCAGCCCATCACCACTACCACCGCCGGCCATTTCTGCCCTCTGCCTGGACCAGCCTGAGGCCTGCATTGGAGTGGCTACGGCCTGCCATCCTGCAGAAGCCTCCAGTGCAAGTGAGGGCAGCATTCTGCACTCTCCCTCTGGCATCAGTGTACCGAAGGGAGAAAATGGTGCCCGGCAAGGGCAGAGCAGCAAGTTGCCACCCCTGAGCCAGCATCTGCCCCGTACTCAGAGCCAGGACGGGAGAGGCCCTCTAGGCAACCGGTTGAGAGGGGGCTGCCTGCCTGGGAAGGAGAAGGTGTCGTGGGTCTGCAACCCTGACCAAAACCTTGCCCCGTGGCACAGAGCCCAGATGTCTTCTAGGATCTCCAATGGAGTACTTGCTCCCTGTTTATGGAGCCTCTGATCTTGGAGTGGGCAGAGGAGACAGATGGTCTAGTGCAGGAACCTTTACACCTGGATGAAAGTCACCTGAAGGTCGGGGGATTGAGGCTCCTTCTTTTTCACCTTGAGAGATCTGGCGGAAGAGCAGAGAATCCTTGACAGAGGCCACGCGGAGGGAGCCGAGAGCTCTCCCCACCACCACCCTGCCCCTCCCACCAGCTGACTGAGCTGAGCCTGCATTGGAGTGCCCACCTGCCTATCAAGGGCAGAGGGATGCCACTGGAGGCCAAGAGTGAGAATCCACGCACACGGACACACGCACCTCCCCCCCATGCGCCTGAAGGGCCAAGCTGCTTGAGGGCTCGGGGGGGGGGGCAGCAGGGAGTTGTCTTCACCAGCTCTTACATGCCGGGCTGCTTTGCACATCACCACAAGCCACTGTGGCTTCATTTCCTCGTGGAGCTTGCTGTTACGCACTGGCTGACATTTTAAAATTGCCAGGCAAGATGGGGGGGGCGCGCCGTGGCTTGTCATGTGAACTCAGCCGGGGAGGGGGGGTTGTCATGGTTCGCAAACCACTCACTTCATGGCTTCAGTGTGGTTTGTTAACATTGCCAACAACCCACCCTGGCTGGGTTCGCACGACACGACAAGCCACGGCACCCCCACACACACCTTGGCCGACATTTTGAACATGCCAGCCAACGTGCAAACAACAAGCCCTGAGGGCAAATTAATTCACAGAGGCTCGTCGTGACGTGCAAACCAGGTCACTGGAACTTAAAGCAGCTTTTGCTCCTGGTGGTGTGCAATGTGCATGTAAAGTCTACACTAGAGAGCTTATTTACATCACAAACCCATCTCTTTTGCATTAACAGTGTTCAGACTGTCAATTAATTAGCGCAACAGAGATTCAAAGGCCAATTAAGCCTCAGATCTGACGAAGCTCCCAGGACTTGCATCCCTTTGCTCATCACTGATGCAACTCTTAAAAATGTACCAAGTGCTTCACAAACTTCACAGAGCAAAGGGACTGATCTGTATCCCTGTTGAATGAAGGGGGAACTAAAGGCAACAGTGCTGGGGATTCGAACCCATGCCTCCAAGAGC
Source organism: Anniella stebbinsi (assembly GCA_029215795.1). Taxonomy (NCBI): domain Eukaryota; kingdom Metazoa; phylum Chordata; class Lepidosauria; order Squamata; family Anniellidae; genus Anniella; species Anniella stebbinsi. Next base: position 373,411,480 of record JARDYH010000001.1, read on the forward strand.
CGACTCCAGGTTTGCTGCTGGACTTCTGGAGGTCTCTCTGCACTCCTTGCCCAGGGCTAAACAGCAGCTGAAGGACTGGCGCGTGGACCTGCCTGTGCGACACGTGATGCTTGGCCCCTGGCCGCTGCACTGGAGGAGCAGAGCCTTCCTCTCCCTCCTTCCCTCCCTCCCATCTCAGGCCTGCCCACCGGTGAATCCCCTGCTGACAGAGGAGCTGGTTGCAGAAGGGAATCGGATGGGTTTTTCCAATGAGCAAGTCGAGAAACGCGCAGCGCCCACTTCTGCTGAGTGTGGGACTTGTCTTTGGCTGACTGCTGAAGGATGAAGGACGCTGGAGAGCCTATCAGACCTTCCCCAAGGGACAAGGGACACCCAGCCGAGCTGCGGCGCATCCTCCTGCCTTGAGAGCAGAGGCCACAAAGAAGCCAATTTCACAGCACAGGAGGCAAACGCCGTGGGCTGTGGTTGGGGTTGAACCCTCTCTTCTGAAGCTCAAAGGGGCCAGAGGAGGCAAGCTGCAGTGCAGCATCAGAGAGCTTCAGCTATGGGGCGGTATAGAAATGGAATAAAATCAATCAATCAATCAATAATCTCTGCCTCCTTCCCAGCTCCGCTGACCCCGCTCTTCCGCTCCCCTCCTCCCCTCCACCATGTCGCTGTGCTTTCAGCTTTCCCGCCAGATGAGCTGCCTCAGGTCTGTCCTGGACCCACGGATTTCACTCACATGGCAGGTGGAGACCCCGCCAAGAGCGTCTCATTGGGCTCTCGGGCGGCTCCACCAGTGGGACTGCCGGCTGCCACGGAGGGGCGGGTAGTCGCTCACCTTCCCTGCCCAGATCAGATCACAGCAGATTATTCCTCGGGAGCATTAGGAAGAGCGATAAAAATAATCACGATAAAAGCTTAAAAATAAAATGTCCTGCCATCTCGAGTCCTCTAGTGCCCTATAATATTTCAGATTGATAGCAGAGGCCAGGAGGTATGCTGTTGCTGCTGTTGCTTCTTGGCCTAACCTGCTGAGATCTTCCACATCCCCTCCCTGTAGCACCAACCCCGTATCTGCTTGGCACTGCTGAGAGCCAGACCACATGAGCAGCAGCAGCAGCACACAAGGAACTGTGTCAAACTTGGTTTGATTCTGGCTGGACATCAGGAAAAACGTCCTGACTGTTAGAGCAGTACAACAATGGAACCCATGACCTAGGGAGGTGGTGGGCTCTCCCACACTAGAGGCATTCAAGAGGCAGCTGGACAGCCATCTGTCAGGGATGCTTTAAGGTGGATTCCTGCATTGAGCAGGGGGTTGGACTGGATGGCCTTAGAGGCCCCTTCCAACTCTACGATTCTATGATCCTATGATTATATAATAAACCTGATCCGAGAGAATACGTTCATAATAGTTCAACCTTGTGCCATCAGAACCGACATATTTTTATCCATCTATTTTACGTCACTAGGTACAAACTGCTCCCTCTGGCAGGGCGCTTTGTTTACCTCCTGTAGCCACACGGCTGTTGCCCGCAGACACAGATGGCAGATCTCTGCTTTTTTGCTCCCATTCTGTCTCTCGTCCTTTGCCAGCACTACAGCCTTTATAGTCTCTCTTTCTCTCCCATGCACTCTGCCCTTCCCCCCGCCCCAAACACACACACTGTTTGGTTCCTTGGATATTTCTTGCCTTGCTAAGCCCCTCGTCTGCTGGCATTCAGGTCACTTCCCCAACGTGCAGGTGAGATGCAAACCCTGCCCAGGGTGGTGAGTGTGTGTGCGTGCTTGCTTGCGCCGTGTGTGCAGAGGTTTGCCAAGCCCCCCTGCAGCTTTACCGCGCAATATTTAGCCTCTCCTCTGTGGGTTTCGTGCACACCGGCACCCCATCCCATTTTATCATGGTTAAGTGGCTAATGGGCTATCTGTGTTTTCTCAGTTCCCAAGAGGCCTCTGTGCTACTTTGGCCGGGAAGTCTTGTTTTATTTGCTACATGCTTCAAACTAATCTCCAGCCCAAGTTCCTTTCTCAACCCGTGAGTGATTTCTTTTTCTTTTCCTTTTCTTTTTCTTCCCGTGTCCAAATTGCAGGGGGGGGCCCTCCTCCAGTGCTTTTGCCCTTGGAGATGTCCTTGGCCTCATCCCTCCCTGCGACACCACATTACATTAGAATGAGCATTATATTATTAATGGCAGGAACCCTTCTCTCTGTCGCTGCAGTCTTAACCCTTTGGCAATCGTCTGTGCACCTCCCATGCAGGAAGTCCACACCTGTCAACATCTATTTTTGAGAGAATGCTAATTCCTTTTGTCCCAAGGCAATGAAGAGCATTAGCATGTGACCCAAGACCTAGTTATATTTTAGCAGAGAACCTTTGTCTTGGAGACAAATGTCGTACTAGAAAAGCACAGAAACTGTGAGTTTGGTTTGTAATATTACATCCCGAAGGCTGCTCCGGCACCTGCCTTTCGGGCAAAATCCAATCTATGCTGTGTTTGACCTACAAAGCCATCTTTGATTCCATGCAGCTATGAAATGTCCTCCTCCTCCTCCTCCTCCTCCTCCTCCTCCTCCTCCTCCTCCTCTTCTACTGGACCCCACCTTGATCTTGAGGGCTCGCCAAAAACACTCTCTTAAGCATCCTTTCCATATGCCAAGTTCAAAGGGCACAACAACTGTGCATTCTTGATAGTGGGTCCTAGTGATTTGCAAAACCTGCTGGAGGAACTCTGCCTGCTGTTCTTGGCAGTGGATTCTCCAGGAAAAAATCTGCCATTCTCATTTCAGACAAATTAATTCAATACTGCCTGTTCTTTGCTTTAATTAAAGGCCCAGGAGGGCATTATCAAGCATGAATGTTTCACTCCATTGCCATTGAAAGTGGACATGTGCATGGCGCAAAGAATGTGGTATGGGGTCTGATTCTATGGGCGTTCCCCGTGGGATCAGCAACCCTCCTTCCTGATCCAGTGCAAATTCCATTGCGCAAGAAACACAGGATTGGACCCTGCCCATAAGGCCAGACTCATTTTTTACTTTTTTGAGCACTGGTGCACAACGGCAATGGGCTGCACATGTGCATGCATGCACACACACACACACACACACAGGCACAACTCTCTCTCACACACGCACACATCACTCTCTCACACACAGGACTTGCTGGAGGAAGGAGAAGGCTGCACCCATCTGGACCAAATGCTGCTTGGCCAATCACTTCCTGCGAACTTTTAGGGCGGAATGTTTTTTGGTATGAGGGTTCCATTTGTGCTTGCAAAGCCTGGGAGCCCATGTCCTGTTCAAAGCTCTGAACAAGCTTGTGAGCTCGTGTTTGCAAATCACCGGACATGCGCTCACGTTCAGTTTGTGCAACTTTCCCAATTCGATTTTGCACAGATTTCCTAATTTGTGTGGATTTCTGCTGTGGACTGAATCAGCCCTGCTTTAGTCTATGGAGGAAAGTTTGACAGATTGAGAAGTTTGCACAAATTTGGGGGAATTTGTACAAATTTCATGTTCAATCGCAGCTCGATTTGCGCAATTTTTCTGTTTGTGAAGCACAAGCAGTGATTGCAAACACGAACAGGAACCAGGCATGAGAGAAGTGGCAAGGAAGTGTTTGGAGAGCCCTAGTGATCTCGAACGTCTCCCATTCGCCCATCCCTACATTTTGGTGTCAGGACATAGGTCAGGGAGTGGCCGTCATGCAGTGTTGAAGCACAGATGTCTCATGCTGCAGCCCTGGATTCAATTGCGTGCAACTCTTGGTTGTGTGGGTCAGACGCTCCTCTCGGAAAACTTGGGGAGCCCCTGCCAGTCAGTGCAGACATGGCTGAATTCGGTTGGCCAAAGGTCCGCCTTGGGGTGTCCCATCCTCCTAGGTAATATATGTTCTCATGCTTCCTAAGTCCTATCAGCAATCCCTAACCCGGTGCTCGCCCCAGATGCTTTGGACCTCAACTCCCTTCAGCTCCAGACAGCGTGGACAATTGTTGGGAATGCTGGGAGTTGTAGTCCAAAACATCTGGAGGGTGCCAGATTGGGGAGACCCTGTTATAAATTGTGAGGGAGGAGCTGGACATGGGGCTGATGGTTCTGGGTGACAGCCACATGATCGGCTTCATGGTTAGTTGGGCCCTCATTAGTACAATATTTTGAGTTCCACAGTGACCTGGTTAGGGCTTCTGCACAGGAAAGGCCCACCTGGCTCTGACACGGTCATCTCTTCAGCGCCAGGTAAAGACTACCCTCTGCTCCCAGGCATTGAGTGGTATGTGGTGAGGCATCTGTGTCTGCGGTTTTAGAACAGGTCCATTAAGAAAACATTGTTTATTTAAATGCTTTTAGCTATATACATTTCTTTTTTTAAAAAAAAATCTATGTTAAGAATTTTAGACTGTTTTTATTATGTTGTATTTTGTATTTTTATGAATTGTTGTAAACTGCCCAGAGAGCTTCAGTTATGGGGCGGTGTTGAAATAATAATAATATTAATAATAATAATAATAACAACAACAACACTCTAAGAGTGGACTCTATGGTTCCTGCGCATTCCTAGAGCACCCAAGGATGCAGGTGGGAGCCTCCAAGCACTGCTTTCTAGGAAGCTCCAGGGCGTTCTAGGAACAAGACCTCATGGCAGGAACCATGGAGCCTGTTCCTAGAGCATTTGGGGGGGGGGTCTCTCTTTTGAGTTCTGCCCCTATTTTTTAATGTGGTGGCAGATGCTGACAACCTGGGGGGCAGACAGGATGTGGGGGGCTCACAAGTTTTGCATACTGTTTTAAGGAGTACCTCAATTGTGCTACATCATGGGGTTTGTGGTCTTAAGGCCCACTTGAACAGGTGTGTTTTGGGTTGGCTTAAAATGAAAATTATTTGGCATGAAAAGCATTTCAGTATTGCAAGAGGGAAAGGTATTCTAAGTCCACAGAATGCTTGTTCTTATGAGGGTGACCCATAAATGGATTTCTGGATTGCATGGAGATTTCACTGTGGCTGATATATAAACATCCATTTTCAAAGCTGATTGCAGAGGGTAGCAGATCTACATATTTTCAATCCTGCCGGGGTGTCCCTGGTCTTCTTTATTGTTTAATGTAGCACTAGAAGCTTTAGCAGCGACAATTAGATTTAGTTAAATACAATCAGACAGAAGATTAAAGAAGAGTATATAAAGTGCAATTATATACTGATGATACTTTATTGACTTGGTCTAATGAAACATCTTCCATCCCTAAATTGTTGTATTTAATCAATGAATCCTTGCCCTTATCAGGATTTGTAATGATGGTGATCCTGAACAGGGCTGTGCATTGATGTTGCCCCTTTTAATGTGGCAACTGATGCTTTCATTGAGGTGCATGGTAATGCGATCCTTGCCCCTCCCCCACTCAGCAATATTTTGCCAAGAAAGGCGCCAGGGATGTAGGTCATGGTCCAGATGACGTCCCTCAAAGTTGGCAGTTGCCTCAGGAAAGCAAAACAACCCACCGCATGAGGCGCAGTGAAATCGGAAGACTCAGGTATGAACAGCAAAGCAAAACAGAGCTTTGCTCTCATCGCTGTTAAATTCCATTTTGGCAGGAAAATAGCAGCAGCAGCAAAGTTCAAAGCTCCTCACTTAAGAAAAAGAAACCCAACACACAGGGATAAGATGGGGGAGGCACCTGGCTTGGCACCCATACGTGTGAACAGGGTGCTGGAGTTGGAGTCTAGCGAGGGGAGAACCAGCGATTTTCAAGCTCGCCAGAATCCCCTGGAAATCTCTGTGCTTGGGCTTTGCTCCAGCTTGGGGCCTGTTTCCTGACTCGTTCGAATGGGGAAAGCACATATGCTCTTGTGCATTTTTTTTCAAAAGTGCACACTAAAGTGTGAAGACACATGATTTGGGGGTGAGGGAAGGACCTGCTCGTATCCACATTTGGGACTGAAAACAGGATACATTGCGAACAGAAACAAAACACCCATGCTTTAAGGAAGATTCAGATAAATCAGAATGAATTCAGGGAAGACGATCAGGGGACTAGAAGCCAAGTCCTATGAGGAAAGCTTGAAGGAACTGGGTGTGTTTAGCCTTGAGAAGAGAAGTCTGAGCAGGGGCAGGCAGGGACAGGAGGAGGAGAGACCTGCTTCCCCAGAGAAATGCAATCTGTTCTCTATCGTCCAAGAACGCAGGACACAAAATGACTCGCGAAAGTTACAGGAAGGCAGATTTCGGTTGAACATCGGGGGGGGGGGGGGAATCCCTAACCGCCAGTTCAGCCAGATCATGGAGGGCAGTGCCTAGGGCAGAGGTGGGGGAGGACTCACCTTCCCTGGAGGTGTTCAAGCCAATGCTGGGTAGCTGTCTGTCAAGGATGCTTTCAGCTTGGGCTGATGAGGGTTGAGGGAGGGCCAGGTTTAAGGACAGGCCTTGCTCAACCCCCAGGAGAATCCCAGGCGGGTCCTAGAGCGCCGTTTTTAGCATGGGGCTCTCATGCTTCTGGCTCTCCCGCTCTTAGGCTCCCTCTACAAGGATTCGCTTTTGCGCCCGGTTAGGCGATTATGCGCATAATCGCTGAAGCGCATTTACACCTAATACCTCTGCACGAGAGGCGGCGAGAGGCGGCGAAGCGCATTAACGGATGACCAAAATGCGCTTTACAAGTAGTTAATGCGCATAAGCGCTTGTTCACATAGTCAAAATGCGCTTTAACGGCCGGAGCAAAATAAAACTCGTGATTTAACGCGCAATTGATAATGCGCATAATCGGAGAGATAACGCGCCTCTACGCCCGATTTGCGCTCCGTTGTTGTAGAGGTAATTTTTTTTAAGCGCCTTGAAAGAGCTTTAAACCTCTCTTGTAGAGGCAGCCTTAATCCCAGGGGAACCGCAGATGAGGAAGAAAGAAAAGCAACCGAGGAAGACAGGCAGAGAGACATGCTCCCACCCACCACACTTCTGTAAAGAATGAACAGGTTCACTCGGGTCGCAGGGCGAAAGGAAGGCGGTTCATTTCCTATCCATGAAGCCGGAGTGCGCACCTCCGTAGGTGTTCATTTGCCATTTGCATCACTTAATGGAAATTTGCCATTTCATAATCAGTGAGAGCCTTTTATAGCAAGAGAGCTGCCATTATGAATTCATTTGCTATTCATTGTAACAGCACAGATCATAATGAACATAGTTGGTATTCATTGCGCTGTCACAGATAGGAAGGAACTCCGTTTCCACCAAGAGGGCTATTAGCATTCAGCCTTCGTTATCGGTACTTAATTCAGCAAAGAAAACGATACCACCTAAGCTGTGGCTTCCACACTTTATAATGCCACCTGTACTAGAGGTAGGCAGAACAAAGCGGGGGTGAAGGGGGGCTGGCCTCCGCCGTTCTGTGTGCTGAAGGCAGGCCAGGCAGCGGAGACGCCCGTCAGAGCCGCCGGCTGAAAGGAAGGCCATAGCCCAATCTCCGTGGGGCCGGTCTACAAAGAGGCAGGAGGATTTCCTGATCCGGCAGGTCCACCGGCCTGTGGCTGCTGCGCTCCTCTTGCTCTTGGTCAAGATAATGATACCCGTTTGGTTTCCATGGGCAACGGCACTTGCCGCTGGTGTGGTCTTTTCGGGGTGGGTGTGGTGGCATCCTGCTGAATTGTATCTATGGATGTGTCTGTGTTCGTGTTCTATGCATTGGGCACGATGCAACCAGCCACGATGTGTTTGTATTATTCTCACTGGGCTCGAAGCAGCAGCCAGCGCTGAATAGGTCAAAGGCTGTGAACTCATTTGGGCTGTTATGCTGGAGCAGTCCTGGCTCCAGGGCTTGGGGGGGGGGGGGGGGGGGCATGGCAGACCTGAAAAATGCCTGCAGATGCCCGGGGAAGTCAGCCTGCCCTGCCAGCTAGCTCCCAGGGTAATTCCAAGGTGGCGTGGGGGGGGGGGAGTTCCTGCCCTCCTGGTGGGGATTCTCCTGGGGGCATCTTCTCCTTTGCCATGGTGTGCTTGCTGGGCGAGGTGGGGGGCCCTTTGGCCTGATGCAGCCTCAGGCCTCTGCTTGGGCTAAATTTGGCCTCAGTCCTCCCTAGATAAGGCCGGAACACTTTTGAGGTTCGACTATTTAGAGGGGAGGGGGCGGAGGGCAGGCAGGCAGGGCCTTCTGCTCCCCCCCTTCACGTGGCTTTTGTGGCTGCCCCTTCTCAGACTGACACACTGGCAGCCAGTGAGCGGCCTGTCGGACCCCAGAGCCGCTTTGCCCGCGTGTGCCTCAGAAGGCGCCTTCTAAGAGCCCCCCCCCCCACGCCCGCGCCCCCAGGCCTGCTGGGGAAGGAAGGGACCAGGCCAGGCTGGTGGGGGCGGAGGGAGGCAGGAGGCCCTTCCCCCAGGGTGGGTAGGTGGGACCCCTCCTCCTCCTCCGGCCCGCTTCTCCGGGCGCTGCTGCCTTGCCTCCCTCCGGCAGGGGCGGGGCTCGGCCTCCGGGGCACGTGCGGAGGTCGGGGCTTCTCGGCGCTGCGAAGCTCGCGCGTGTCGAGACGTCGTTCCGCGTGGGGCGCCCAAGAAAGGGCCGCGCTGGGCTCGGCTGCCTGGCCGGACTCCTTTTCCCTCCCTTGCTGCATAAGGAGGCCCCTCCGAGGGAGATTGGGCTGCTGGCTGCGATTACGGGCCATGAAGCAAGAAGGGCTGCTCGTTCGCTCGCTCGCCCACGCACACAAATACATGCGCGCCCACGCGCGCGCTGGGTCCTCGACGGGAGAGGCGCGTGGAAGCAGGGGCTCTCCTTGGCCCAGGAGGCTGCTCCGGGAGGGTCAAGAGCAAGGCCGCCTCTGCCTCCCGTGAACCCAAAGGGCCTTCCGCCTCCAAAGGCGCAGGGCTGGCGGGAGGGTCTGCGCGAGAAATCGCTTCTGCTGCCATCGCCATGCCTGGCGCCCCAATGCAAGACACGCGCCTGCCATTCTAAACCAGCGTTTCCATGGGCTGAGGGGTGATGTACGGCTGGGGGGGGCGGGGAGGATGAGGGCTTCAGGGGGTGGCGGCACCAGGAGGAGGCGGGACGTTTGTCGGCCACCGGAGCAACATCAGGCGGGGCTCCTTTTTTGAAAAAACTGCATTTGCCAGTACACGTCCGTGGAGGTGGAGGACTCTGTCCCCTCGCATGGCTCCACGAGCTGGTCGAGGAAGAGGCTGCTCGTTCGTGGCTCTGCGCAGCGTCGCTTTGGGGAGGAGATGAGCGAGCGAGCGGCCTTCAAGCGCTTCCCCGCCGCCCCCCCCCTCCTCTGCCTCGCCTGCTGAACTCTGAACGTGCACTGAAGTGCATGTGCGCTCAGACGTGAATTCCGCTGTCTGCAGTGGCACTTCCTCCTGGGGAAGTCAGCGCGGGAGGGGAGGTGCACTGGCTTTTGGGATGGCATCAGCATCGCAACTTCCCCCGCCCCCTGTTTTCCCCGCCCCCCTTCTCTCCTCCCGATTCCTCTTGTGATGTGGGGGGAGGGGGCAGGAAGAGCTGTCAATCACTCTTTTTAAAAAAACAAAACCCAGCCCCTTCACTCTTTCACACTACCAAGGGTGCACGGGTGAGCTTAATGGGTTTTAAGAAAGGAGGAGGAGCCTAGGCGTGCGCAAGGGGTGTGTCCAAGCACACCCTAATGTCTCAAGCAATACGCGCTGGATAGAGAGGGCCACTGCACAGGGAGCCATGGGGGGGGGGGGAAGCAGGGGGTCCAGATGCAGTGGGAACGGCCCTCCGGCTGCTCTGCTGACGCACCACAGAACCGCTGCCTCCAAGAGAGTACCTTTGCTCCCGCCAGTAGCAGCAGGGCGAACGGAGTCGTTCCGCTGGGAGCCTCTCAGCCGGCAGCTGCACTCCCTCGGCCAGGAGTGGGAGCCCCTCTGCCGGCAGCCCCGCTTCAAAGAGGCCAGGAGGAGGAAGGCTGCCGCAGGCTGATAGCGCCTGGTAAGCCCCTCCTCCTCCGGCCACTGTCACTTACCACAAAGCCCCTCCAATGCTGGGGCTGGAGGATAATCTGCTCATCCCCCCCCCCACACACACACACACACATCTGCAACGGCCCTTCCATGGTCAGGCAAGCCAAGCACTGAGTAGGGCATCAGTCCCTACAGTGTTTAGTAAATAAATAAATGATTAAAAATAATGCCCTTTATGATTGAGCATTTGATAACTGTCCGCCTCTAAAACAAAAACACCCTCCTTGGGCGCACCTCCAATGAACTGTGCTGCACAGGCCTATGAGAAGGATCTGAAGGCCCGTTTTTCCTGCACCTGAGACCTTTCCGACTCTTATTTATTTATTTATTATATTTGTATACCGCCCCATAGCTGAAGCTCTCTGGGCAGTTTACATAGGATTAAAAACAATTAAAAACAGTATACAAAAATTAAAACAGCAAAAACATACAACATACACACAATCTGTACATTTAAAAACCACTTCAACACTTCAAAAAGCTACAAAAACAAAACAAACCCAGGCTCCTCAGATATTGCCAAACGCCTGAGAGAAGAGGAAAGTCTTGACCTGGCGCCGAAAAGATAACAATGTTGGCACCAGGTGGGCCTCGTCGGGGAGATCGTTCCACAATTGGGGAGCCACCACAGAGAAGGCCCTCTCGTTGCTGACCTCCGAGCTTCCCTCGGAAGAGGCTCTCGGAGGAGGGCCTTAGATGTTGAACATAGTGTTCGGGTAGGTTCATGTCGGGAAAGGCATTCCATCAGGTATTGTGGTCCCAAGCCGTGTAAGGCGTTATAGGTTAAATCCAGCACCTTGAACCGGGCTCGGAAACATACAGGCAGCCAATGCAAGCGGGCCAGAGTAGGTCTTATATGTTCGAACCTACTGGTTCTGGTTATCAATCTGGCCGCTGCATTTTGCACAAGCTGCAGCTTCCGAACCACCTTCAAAGGCAGCCCCACGTAGAGTGCATTGCAGTAATCTAACTTGGAGGTTACCAGAGCATGGACAACTGAAGCCAGGTTATCCCTGTCCAGATAGGGACGTAGCTGGGCCACCAACCGAAGTTGGTAGAAGGCACTCCATGCCACTGAGGCCACCTGTGCCTCAAGTGACAGAGATGGTTCTAGGAGAACCCCCAAGCTACGAACCCGCTCCTTCAAGGGGAGTGCAACCCCATCCAGAACAGGTTGAACACCCTCCATCCGGTCACCGGAACCACCCACTAACAGCGTCTCAGTCTTGTCTGGATTGAGTTTCAGTTTATTAGCCCTCATCCAGTCCATTGTCGCAGCCAGGCACTGGTTCAGCACATCCACAGCCTCACCTGATGAAGATGAAAAGGAGAAATAGAGCTGCGTGTCATCAGCGTACTGATGACAACACACTCCAAAACTCCAGATGACTGCACTCAACGGTTTCATGTAGATGTTGAACAGCATGGGGGACAAAACTGGCCCCTGCGGAACCCCATACTGGAGAATCCACGGGGCCGAGCAATGTTCCCCAAGCACCACCTTCTGGAGCCGACCCCCCAAGTAGGAGCGGAACCACTGCAATGCAGTGCCTCCCACTCCCAACTCAGCCAGTCGTCCCAGAAGGATACCATGGTCGATGGTATCGAAAGCCACTGAGAGATCAAGGAGAATCAACAGAGTCACACTCCCCCTGTCTTTCTCCCGACATAGGTCATCATACAGGGCGACCAAGGCTGTTTCCGTACCAAAACCAGGGCTGAAACCCGACTGAAATGGATCCAGATAATCAGTCTCATCCAAGAGTGCCTGGAGTTGGCTCGCAACCACCCGCTCCAGTACCTTGCCCAGGAATGGAACATTTGCTACTGGCCTGTAGTTATTCAGATTTTCAGGGTCCAGGGAAGATTTCAGGAGGCCTGGGACCACTCCCTCTTACAAAGAGGCATTAATCACTTTCCTGGCCCAGCCAGTTGTTCCATCCCTGCTACCTTTTATTAGCCAAGAGGGGCAAGGATCCAATATGGAAGTGGTTGCATGAACCTGTCCAAGCACCTTGTCAACATCCTCGAGCTGCACCAACTGAAACTCATCCAAGAAAACAGGACAAGCCTGTGCTCTGGATACCTCACTAGATTCACCTGCTATAACACTGGAGTCTAAGTCCTGACGGATGCCAGAGATTTTATTCTGGAAGTGCCCAGCAAATGTATTACAGTGGGCCTCAGATGGTTCTACCATGTCCTTGGGGCCAGCATGTAAAAGCCCCCGGACAACTCTGAAAAGCTCCACTGGGCGGCAGGTTGATGATTGAATAGTGGCAGCAAAGTATTGGTTTTTTGCTGCCCTCACTGCCTCCTTCTCCCACAATTGCATCTGTGTGTGTGTGACCCACAGCCACGTTTCCAAGCCAGAGGATACTGGGCTGGGCTCCTTCGCCACAAAAGGGGTTCCCGGGAGAAGGGGGATCTCGTGTCGGTGAGGCACAACGTCTGTCCCTGAGCTTGTGATTCATAGCTCAAAATCTCTCTCACACACACACACACACACACACCCCGCTTCTCTCATGCCACACCTCACTGCACAGTGACCTGGTGCTACTTCCAGTAGGAATACGGAACCCTCCTCCTCCTCCTCCTTGCCCCTGAGGCCCATATCTCCCGGCTCAACAAAGGCCTCCCCCCCCACTCCCCCCCACAACCAAGCCAAATAAAGAATAAACAAGCAGCTGGTGCAGAGAGCCAGAAGGAGAAGGCAGAGCAGGCCTCACTTTGGTGGGCGTCTGTTTGTGGCCCACCCAGGGTTGGGCACAGGCAGCTCCAACGCCCAGGCGCAGAAGCGCTCTCTCCATTTCTCTGGTGGCTGTCCTTGCATGGCCCCGGAGTGCTTCCCACCATTGGTAGCTTTGAAGGCGTGTGTCTCCGCTATCTTTTCCCTGGAAACCTCATGTGCAACTGGAAGTCGCATCAATGGGGCGGGGGGGGGGGGAGCAGGCAGGCGGCTGGAACCCACAACACGCAACGCAAGAGGAGCAGGCAGAGATTTCTCTCTCTTAGCAGTTCCTTGTTTCTGGCTTCCTAACTCAGAGCAAAGGAAACACAATGTCACTGATATTTATTGGCCAAGCCTGTAACTGCCATATTTGTTCTGGTCTTGCAAAGAGCCATAACTCACTTAGCAACTGTTGGTTCTACACCTGGATGAGCTATCTCTCCGTTTCCCCAGTAATGCACTTTATCTTCCCACTATCCTGTTAGTTTCAACTATTTTGGCATAAGAAAACAAAGCAAAACCAACCATAAAGCTCCTCCTAAACACTATTTAATCTGAACAACATAAGAACATGAGAAGAGCCCTGATGCTGGATAAGACCAAGGGTCCATCTAGTCCAGCACTCTGTTCACACAGTGGCCAGGCAGCTGTTGACCAGGGACCCACAAGCAAGACACGGTGCAACAGCTCCTTCCCACCCATGTTCCCCAGCAACTGGTGTATATAGGCTTACTGCCTCCAATATTGAAGGTAGCACATAGCCATCAGGGCTAGTAGCCATTGATAGCCTTCTCCTCCAGGAATATATCCAACCCCCTTTTAAAGCCACCCTTATTGGTGGCCATCTGGTGGTAGCGAATTCCATACTTTAACTATGTGCTATATGAAGAAGTTCTTCCTTTTATTTTTCCTGAATCTCCCACCAATCCCACTGACTCTCCCTCTCCACCTTCTCCACACCATGCAGAATTGTCTCCCCTTCCTCACCTTTTTTCCAAGCTAAACAGTCCCAGCTACTGCAACCTTCCCTCAGAGGGGAGATGCTCCAGTCCCCTGAGCATTTCAGTTGCCCTTTTCCCCCTTTTCCCCTGCTCTACAATATATTTTTTTAAGTATGGTGACCAGGACTGTGCACACACAGTATTCCAAGTGGGGTCGCACCATAGATTTGTATAAAGGCAGTTTTGCTAGTCTTGTGGCCGTAATAAATTCTATTCCATTCTATAAAGGCAGCATGATAGTGGCAGTTTTATTCTCAATTCCTCTCCTAATTAAGCCTATCATGGAGTTTGCCTTTTTTGTTTGTTTACAGCGGCAGCCGCACGCTGGGCTCAGTGCCAGAGTCCCTGGTTTGCAGGCAGAAGGTCCCAGGTTCAGTCCCTGGCAGCATCTCCAGGAAGGGCTCTGAAATCTCCTGCCTGAAATCCAGCAGATGCTGCTGCTGCTGCCGCCGGTCAGAGTTGACAGTTCTGGACAGGATGGACCAGTGGTCTGACTCAGCGTAAAGCAGGTCCCTATGTTCCACTGAGCTGTCCACCACAACCTCAAGATCCCTTCTTTGCTCGGACATCATCAGCTCAGATCCCTGGGGGTTATACTGGAAGTGGGGGGGTGTGGTGTTTTGCCCCAATGTGCGTCGCTCTACCCTTGCTTACACAAACACTTAAACCCCTCTGCAGGGTGTTGCTGTGTGACTGGTATGTGCCATTTTGCTTCCACATTGCACTATGGTGGGAAGCAAAGACCTGTGAGAAATCAGGACCAACTGCTGGTCCAAGGCCCATTGGACCGGACCAGCCTCTGCGCACTGCCCAACCTCGCCACTCCACCTCTGCCGTGCCATGCAGCACCTGCCGAGGCCTCCTCTAACAGCATCCCAGGACATGAGTGACCCATGGGATGGCTCCCAGGAAGGGTGGCGCTACGCAAAGCCGCTGTGAGGGTTGCCAAACCCATTCCTCTGGTTGAAAGCAAAAGGCACATGGTGGGGATGCTTAATTCCGGAGAAAATGACTTCACAATCCAATTAAATCTCAACCAGATTTGCTGAACCTGCAATGGCTGTTATTAAATCATCACAGAACTTCTTATGCAAATCAAAGTGAGAGTTGACTGGGCTGGGCTGACTCTCCCTCACGGGTGCAGAGCCCCCAAGACACCTCACGGGCATCAAGGGTGCCCTGTGCTGTTCAGGGAGCTCCTTTGGCATGAACCCACCCACCCCTGCATCCCCTTTTAGCACCAGGAGATCGCAGTGGGTCCCCCAGCGGATCCCATTCATTCCTAAACGTGCCTCAGCTCTCAGTCTTGGAACTACAATGGAAATATTAATCTGTTTTTTGAGATGATTTATTTGATTTATACATGGGTTTTTTACCAGAAAATGGCACTCAAGTTGGCTTGCAAAAACAATTTTAAACAGATTGAAACAATAAAACACATTAAAAAAACAATAAAAACATATCAATTACAGCAGTACCCAACCCAGCAGACCCTCACACAGACCAAAGGCCTTCTGGAATAAAACCATCCTTGCCTCAGCAGGGAGTTCCACAGCTTGGGAGTGGCTCCCAAGAAGGCCCCCCTCTCACGTCCCCACCCATTACACCTCTGAAGGCAGCAGTGGTCTCCAAAGAAGGCCCTCTCCAGAAGATCCTAAGGACCAGGCAGGCTCGCATGGGAGAAGGTAATCTTCCAGGGAGCCAGGTCCCAAACCATAGAGGACTTTATAGATTCTACCCCATCTTAGGTTCAGGGTGAGCAGGAACAATAGATGGTCAGCAGCCAAGAAGCAAACGTACTATCAAAACAGAGGCTAGTGAGTTCTTGCAAGCCCTATTAATGGCCAGGATGTGGACCCCACCTGTCAAGGAATGAATAAACACAGGTGCCTGTGCAGGAGCAACTCCCACAGGCAGGACACCCAGGGGTGCATGTAGGCATCGTAAAAGGCATGCGGGAGGTGCTACAGCTTTGGGCTCAGCCGCCAGCAGGACCCCAGGAGGGCCCTCCTCTCTGTGCCCCCCTGAGCTGACGACTGGAGGGGGTGACTCGGATTCCTCATGGTCTGTTTGAGGTCCTTTGGGGGCTGCAGAGGCCTGCCTGTATCGCCTGCTTAATTCTACAAGGTGCCAGCTACGCTGATGGTCGTTTGGTCTTGCAGGAATCCTTGTCCTGTTCCTCCAACATCCTGACCCCAAAGCGGCTTCTCCTACGTTCTGTACAGCACCTAGCATACTGTGCCAGTCAACATGAATGGCCTGCTATGGGGGGGGGGGGGAGGAGAACAGGAGGCACACACCATTTTGCAGCCAAGCGAGCAAGGCGTGGCTAGATAGGGCTTCATCACCCTTCCTTTGATTTTTAAGGGGGGAGGGGTGACTGGCAGAAGATGAAGAGCAGTGAGCCAGAGAAGACGTCCTTCCTCTAGCCTCGCCAGTTGATGCCTGCGCCACTACCCTTGTTTCCTAGATTGGCGGAGGGTCCTCCCCCCCCCCCCCAGCTCTTCTCTCCAAGCTGGCTGGGATCCGGCTGCTGCTGGTTGCTGCTGCTGCTGCTGCTGGGTGCCTTCATCTCCCCTCCCTCCACCGTGACAGTGCCGGGCCACGGTACAGGGACATCACCCAACTTGCCTGTGGGAGCCCTGGGCTCCACCTGAGGCCGCCACGCTGGCCCTTGGGCCTCTCCCTGTTCCAGGGCTGTGCATGATCTCTCTGTGGGGCCTCAGCCCCCTTCTGTCACTTGCGCCATTGCTGGGGAACGATGCAAGACTTGCAGGGGTGGGGGGAGGAGGCCCCCTTTCTCCACCGAGGAAGCAACTTGTGCAGGAGGCCTGGGGCGTCATCCTCCCAACAGGTGGCTTTGTGGCAGGAAAGTGGCTGGAGCGGGAGGAAGGAGCACCTGGCGGGCGGAGGGTCCGGATCCAAATCCCCTCACCCCTCTCTAACTGCTGGCTAAGGCAGGTGAGCCCAGACAGGCGAGGAGGAGGAGGAGGAGGAGAGGCATAAATTTAACTGAGCGCCTCTGAGAGGGTCCCTAATTAAGTTATTCCAAAGCCTTTAGGCAGCTGACGCTCCTCACGCAGCCCCCTCAGGGCAGGGCGGATTGATTTAAATCACAGCCATTTAAACCGGGTTTAAATCATCTAGGGGAAAAAGAGGCCGGTTTAATTTGCTGATTTAAATCAAGCATCCCCCCCCTCCGAAATGCATGTTAATTGTTTGATATAGCCATTAAAGTGTCTTGATGTAGAACTATTAAATGGATCCCCGACCTGATCTAAGATGGTATGCATTAAATGGATGTAATTTTGTACTTCTTTTCTTTATAAAATGGAGCAATACATTATATAATAGAAAACTATTTATGCTCACGAGTTGTGCAGAGAACAATTACACGCCCAACTGCAAAGCGACACATAGAAACCGCACTCTTCTTTCACCAGAAGAATGGTGGGGTGGACGGGTGAGGGGTGAGGGGATTTGGATCGGTTTGACTTTCTCCCCCGGAGTGCAGCTGAGCCAAGACTGCCCCTCCACGCGTGACTGACGGCCCCTTCACAGGCCACAAGGATTGGATGCTTCTCATGGGGAGGGGAGAAATTCTTAATAAGTTCATGGACTGGGGGGGGGGGACTTATCCAGAGACCAGCGGCAGGGGGGGGGCTTATATTTTTAAGCAGCGTTGCTCCTCCAGCACATGGGGCATCAGCAGCACTCCTGCAGGCCCCCACATTGCCCATCTGAGTGATGTTGCGCATGCAGAACTGCTGTTCCAGATGCATTGTGGGTTGTGGGGGAAAAGGGCAGCCCCCCCTCCAGCTCCTATGCTGTGGTTTCCAGCATCAAGCCCATCATGATGCAAGTAGCCCATAATCCAATGTGTTGTATTTGTACTACTTTACCTCTGTGTCCACGACCTTCCCGTTTGGAATCTAAACGCAGAAGGCTCAAGGGACGCAATGCAAGCACTGTCACTCCCCCAGCCCCCCCCCCCCCCGAGCTCCACCTCCAACTCCCAATTCCATTTCAGGACCATTCATTCCTAGCCATTATAAGAACATTTTTCCTCTTCTGTGGGAAAAGACCTCACTGCACTTGGATTGCCATGATCCATCTGACTGCTCTACTGGGACCAACTGACAATGCCAAGTTCTACACCTAGGAAAAAGAAACCAAATGCACAGTTACAAGATGGGGGATACTTGGCTCAGCAATATGACAAGCGAGCAAGATCTTGGAATTGTTGTAGATCACAAGCTGAATATGAGCCAATAGGGTGATGTAGCTGCAAAAAAAGGTAAATGCTATTTTGGGCTGCATTAATAGAAGTATAGCTTCCAAATCGCATGAGGTATTGGTTCCCCTCTATTCGGCACTGGTTAGGTCCCATCTTGAGGATTGCGTCCAGTTCTGGGAAACACACTTCAAGAAGGATGCAGACAATCTGGAGCGTGTTCAGAGGAGGGCAACAAGGATGATCAGGGGTCTGGAAACAAAGCCCTATGAGGAGAGACTGAAAGAACTGGGCATGTTTAGCCCTGAGGAGAGGAGGGGAGACATGATAGCACTCTTCAAATACTTGAAAGGTTGTCACACAGAGGAGGGCCAGGATCTCTTCTCGATCAACCCAGAGTGTAGGACACGGAATAATGGGCTCAAGTTACAGGAAGCCAGATTCCTACTGGACATCAGGAGAAACTTCCTGACTGTTAGAGCAGTATGACAATGGAACCAATGACCTAGGGAGGTGGTGGGCTCTCGCACCGTAGAGGCCTTCAAGAGGCAGCTGGACAGCCACTTATCAGGGATGCTTTAAGGGAGATTCCTGCATTGAGCAGGGGGTTGGACTCGATGGCCTTATACTATTCTAGGATTCTATGGTCTTTTCTCAGTTGCAACAGTCTGTTCTTGTGGTTTTACTAAAGTGGGAAGGAGGAGGAGGAGGAGGAGGCGCCTGCAGAGGGCCAGCCTGCTCCTTTATGGACACCCGAGAGCCACGTGGGCTCAGATCACAGAGGCAGTGAGCTGGAAAGTGCCCCTCTTCCGGGGGCGGGGGGGGGGCGGGACGACGAGGCTCTCCTAGTTTCAAGAGAGCACAATGACCAGGGCGAGCACTGCACTAATCAAGCCAGCCCAGGGTCAGTTTCAGGACTGACAACTAATTAAGATTTTAATTGATTGATAGTGGCACTTTTAACTAATTACTCATCCAATTAGGCAAGTAAGTAGAAACATGTCACGTTATTTTAGTACAGTTTTCTTCTGTTGCTGTTGCTGTTGAGGGGGCACATCTGCCCTGGCAATCCCCAGGACGCGCACGGATCGAGCCCCACCATGCGCTGGGCAGGTTGCGTAAGCAGATGTGTCAAATCGGTGTATGAAGAAACCACCCCAGGACACACAGCCCCCCCCTTTCTCTTTTGTAAAGGCAACAGTTAACGATGCACCTCCGCTTAAGGCCCTCATAGATGCCTGTCCTGGAGG
Organism: Anniella stebbinsi; assembly: GCA_029215795.1. Lineage (NCBI taxonomy): Eukaryota > Metazoa > Chordata > Lepidosauria > Squamata > Anniellidae > Anniella > Anniella stebbinsi. The sequence continues at coordinate 373,430,636 of JARDYH010000001.1, forward strand.
GGCCAAGTGGAGGGGATTTTTCTTTCAAAGGAAAGAAGATAGGAACCAAGATGGAATCGCACACACACACGCACACACACACACACACACACACACATTCCACCCAAGCGTCTGTTCCTCGGAAGAAGACAAGACACCATAGTTTCAAAACTTGGCACCAAGGCAGCAGGAGGTCATGGAAACCATGACAGAAAATGAGGTGAACGAGGCAGCGGGACTGGAAATATTACTTTTGCCTGGAAAGCCTGGCTCAGCCTAGTTTTCTGGGTCTTTGTTGCAGAGGCTTGCATCCAGGTGCCCCAATGGCATCTTAAAGATCCTCTAGCCCATCCCTTGGGGCCGCCGTGAGGAAAAAGTGCTCGGAGGGGCTCCTTAATGCTGCTGATTGATGGAGCTGCAAATCAATAACACCGTCCCAAGGTCAGGCATCTCCCATTAGTGGTTATGTGATTCCAAGGCTCGAATTGCACTCATATTTCAATATGGCAAAACTGGGACTTGGTTTATTAAAGCAATCACTCACATATTAATCATGTTTCCTGTCTTTCTACACAAGCGGAAATAAATAATAAAAAAGCCGTTCTAACAGAAGCAGCCTGGCCACCCTTTGATCCGCAGCTCCCTCTGTCAAGGAGGGAAATTGGCCGCCCAAAATAGACTCGGCCCACTCCTTGCGGAGGCAGGCTGACGGGGTGGCCCACGCTGGGCATGACTCGCACCTGGCCTGGAAGAAGAGGCTGGCTGGCAACAAAGAGGTGCCTACAGACCCCCCCTCCCCCGAGAGGGAGGGTCCTCTCTGGCCAGGGAAGGCGGCACTTCCTGTTCTGTGGGGCAGGCCAGGCTGCAGGCAGGCCCCAACTTTTGGGGGGCCCTGGGGCCAGGCCTCCTCCATGGGGCCCCTCCCTCCCTGAGCCCCCCCTTCCCCCTGCCATCGCCACCAGCCACCCGCCACGCTTGCCCCATGTTCTCTTCCTCATCCTGGCTGCCCCTGGCTCGCTTGCCAGGGAGAAAGGTATGTGGTGGTCTGAGCCAGAGCCGGAGGCAGGTGAACACGCAGGTTGCAGCGGGGAAGAGCAGGAGCGACTCCAGGGGGCCCCAGTGGGGCTGAGGGCCCTCAGCCGGTACCCGGCCATGCCTCTGCCCTTGGCACTAGCCCTGGGCCAGGAAACGGACCTGTCTCTTTTCATGGCTAAAAATGCTGGCTGGCTGGCTGGACACCTGGGGGAAACATTCCAAGGGGGTGAGACCTGGCTGCCACCCAGCCGTCTCTGTGGGGACCTGCCAATGCAGGCAGGACTGGAGAATCCACAAGGGTCGAACTCCTCCAGGGTCTCCGAGTCCCATTGCAAAGCTCTGCCCGCCTTGTTCTCGTCTTGGACAGGAAAAGTGCGCATGGGGCGCAGTTTCTTTTAAAGTACACAGCCCCACGCACACTTTCTCCCCACGGGCTGAAGTGTGAAAATGCGTCTCCTTTTCAAAACACACATTTTTGAAGGGCGCATTCTTCCCACAAATGCCCGTTGCGAATGAGATGGCAAAGCTCCGGAACAAGCGAGCCCTGCCTGAGAAATGGGCTCGCGCCCATAGCGGGGAAGGTGAACGGAGCAGTTTCTGACGTTCAAGAGACTGACTGGCCTTCTTGCTCACCGCAAGGCCTGGCAGGCTGGCAGCCCCCCACCCACCCAAGCTGGCCTCCATCCTGCCCTAGCAAGCGCCGTTGCGGCTACGTGGGCTTCCCCAGGGGCCTCCTCCTGCCCTCTTTCCAAGGCCAGGGAAGCGCTTTCTAGCTCTGCAGATCCGCTTCGCCTTAAAGTGCCCTGGTTTGAATGACCTCCGGTGGCCATTCCTTTGGGACGCGGGGCGAGAGCGCATCTTTGACCTCAGCGATTGTCTGATGAAGCATTAACGGAGCTGGTGGATGGTGGGATGAGACCTTCTGCAGGATGAGGCTGAACTGGTGGGGCAGCAGCGGCTGTTCAGAGATGGAAGAATGCTGCCTGCTACACTCCCCTTGACCCCCCCCCCCCGCTCTCTGGCCCATGTACGCCATGCTCTCCAGCTGATGCCACGTTTCAGCCTCATGGTGACGGGAGATAGGCCAGCTCGGCTGGGGCAGGTGCCTGCAGCACTTCGAGGGAAGCCTTGCGCAGGCACAGCCTGCCTGCCTGGGTGGAAGCTGCAGCCCTGGAGCCAAACCCTGACCTTCCTGCAGGGACAGAGGGAAGCTGCCATGCTGCAAGCGGAGGAGAGGCGTTCCAGGGCTTTGGGCCGATGCGAGGCGCTCCGGTGGCCGCCACTCCTCTTTGAGGGGCTGCAGGACATGTGCTTCTGGGAGGCCACTGTGCCTTTGGGGAGGGAGGTCTCACAGGCCAGAATGCAAAGGTCGCCTCCCCTCCTCCATCCCTTCTGGCGCCCTGGGACATGCCGCCTGCGCATGGGAATGCATGCTGCGTTGGCTCCGTGGCCATGATCCAAGGCCCGCCCAGGTCGTGCTGCAAGAATAGGAGGCCAAGTCAGCCCCATGGCTCCCCTGGCAACGCCACACTCGCCACCCACGGCAATGGGCTCTCCACAGTATCCTTGCACCAATCAGCGTGTGACCCTATTGGGAAAGTCACAGCCGAGAAGGGGCAGAGAATGGCAGACACGACTGTGAACAGTAAAGGGGAGGTCTCCAGACATGCCCCACCCTCCTGACCCCCACTCCACCTTTCTCGCTGAATGAAAATGAAGTGCAGCCTTTCGGGATGGTGATGTTGGTATGAAGCCCCTCATCCCATAGCAGCCATGAGGAGTTGCACTGGAACTCTGTCTGCAGCTGTGTCATGTGCCCTGGTCGTGAGCTTCAAAGGGGTGAACGTGTCCTGGGTGCTTCTTGTCCAGCACGCTTTGGCCATTTGGTCACGCTTTGGCCATTTCTCGGCTGGACGATCGTAACCTTCTCCTGGCTGGCCTTCCTTCTTCTCACCTGAGTTCGTTGGTTTCCATTCATCATTTGGGTGCTAAGATCATCTTCTTGGCTCGTCGCTTTGATCATGTCTCTCCACTCCTGAAATCCCTTTATTGGCTTCCAAATCTCCTCAGAATCCAATATAAGCTTCTCCGGTTGACTTTCAAAGCTTGTCCCAGTCTAGCTCCTTCCTATCTTTCTTCTCTTATTTCACAGTATTGCCCCGTTTGTACTCTTCGCTCATCAAATGTGATGTTTCTTACCCGCCTAGGGGGTCTCTACTTCTCTTGCTCGGCTTTGTCCATTTTCTCTCGCTGCCCCCGATGCCTGGCATTCTCTTCCACAGCATTTGCGGACCACGAGTTCAATGACGGTCTTTAAAGCTCAGTGGAAAACTTCCCTTTTTTCTAAAGCTTTTAGAACTTGATTTTGATTTTACTTTTATACTGCTAGTTTTATTGCCCCCTGTGCCTGTTTGGTGCATCCCCTTCCCTTTCTTATTGCTTTATTGTGATTTTATCAGAATTTCAGCCTCTGTGGCAGGGCGTTGCTGTTTTATTGTTTTACTATGTACAGCACCATGAACATTGATGGTGCTATATCAATCAATCAATCAATCAATCAAACAGTGCAAAGGGGTGGGAGTGGGGGTCGGAGCCAATGGGGGTGAGGAGTGTAGAGCATGTCACAAGCCCTTGACTTATCTGCCTGCACAGACTTTTCATCCGTTGAAGGTCACTTCCAGCTCAGCTTGTGGAGAGAAGCTGTGGAGAGCTGAGCAAGCCATCAGTGGTGGAGGAGTCTGCAGTCCTCACCCACATAGCCCTTTGGTTGATCCAGGCAGCTCCACCCCACTGTTCTGATCCTTTATTGTCTTCTCAGTTTGCTCTGCTTTGCATTCCAGACCTACTGAATTGCAACTTAACTAGAAGGATTGTCCAAAATTGCATTCTAGAAAGTGCAGTTTGCCAGACCTTTCTGTTCTGTTCGATCTGTAGCATCTTCTTCCTCTGCATTATCTTGACTTCAGCAAAACTTTTGACAAAGTGCCCCATGGCATTCTGATTAACACACTAGTGAAAAGTGGACTAGATGGAACAACTATTAGGTGGATCCACAGTTGGCTACAGAATTGGACTCAAAGAGTGCTTATCAATGTACCTTTTCACATTGGGGGGAGGTAACGAGCGGGGTACCACAGCGCTCAGTCCTGGGCCCAGTGCTCTTCAACATTTGTATTAATGATTTGGATGAGGAGCTGCAGGGAATGCTTATCAAATTTGCAGATGACACAAAATTGGGTGGGATCACTAATACCCTAGAAGACAGAAACAAACTCCAAAGTGATCTTGACAGACTGGAGCACTGGCCTGAAAACAACAGAATGATATAGGGATAAATGCCAAGTTCTACACCTAGGAAAAAGAAACCAAATGCACAGTCACAAGATGGGGGATACTTGGCTCAGCAATACAACAAGCTAGAAGGATCTTGGAATTGTTGTAGATCACAAGCTGAATATGAGCCAATAGGGTGATGTGGCTGCAAAAAAAGGTAAATGCTATTTGGGGCTGCATTAATAGAAGTATAGCTTCCAAATCGCACAAGGTACTGGTTCCCCTCTATTCAGCATTGGTTAGGTCTCACCTTGAGTATTGTGTCCAGTTCTGGGCACCACACTTCAAGAAGGATGCAGACAAACTGGAGTGTGTTCAGAGGAGGACAACGAGACACGGACAGAACTGGGCATGTTTAGCCTTGAGAAGAGAAGATTGAGGGGAGACATGATAGCGCTCTTCAAATTCCTGACAGGTTATCACACAGAGGAGGGCCAGGATCTCTTCTCAATCAACCCAGAGTGCAGGTCACGGAATAATGGGCTCAAGGTACAGGAAGCCAGATTCTAGCTGGACATCAGGAAAACCTTCCTGACTGTTAAAGCAATATGACAATGGAACCGATGACCTAGGGAGGTGGTGGGCTCTCCCACACTAGAGGCCTTCAAGAGGCAGCTGGACAACCATCTGTCAGGGATGCTTTAAGGTGGATTCCTGCATTGAGCAGGGGGTTGGACTCGATGGCCTTATAGGCCCCTTCCAACTTTACTATTCTATGATTCTATTCATTACCAACGTGTGGGGTGGGGGTGGGGGTGCTTGCACACTGATAAAACACTGTGGGGATGGAAGAAAGGAAGACATGATCATGATGGGGCCATGTGTGTAATTGCAGCAAGATTCTTCTTGTGCAATCTCTTATGCTACAAACGTTCATTCCTCTGCATTGGCGGATTTCTAGTGCATCGGTTCTACTTTGGAAATAGCACATACAGGGAGATAAGCCAATGAGCAGGATTCTGGAAGCATCACAAGCTTAAAGCCATGGGACGTCCACCATCACATCTATTTTGGCTGGAAGTCCCAGACTGGCAATCTGTGGGTCTTGGGAGAGAGAGGGTCAGAAACATGTGTTTGGGAGCATTTTTCTCTTACGTCCAAAGCCAGTAGTAAGCCGGTTGGCCAAGGCTCAACGTCTCCATCTCAGTGGTATGCAGGGCACTGGTCCCCTTTATGGGCCACTTTTCACATTGTGGCCAGCCAGTTCCCACCCACAGCTCTCCCAATGGCTGCTTTTCCAAGCACTATTTGATGGGGGAGGAGTGTAAGGGATCACCTTGTCTTCGGAAGGCTGTGCCAAGTTGTTATCCAGAGTAAATCCAACAAAGATATCCATCAATCTCCCCTGTTACAGTACACAAATGAAACATCTCAGATAATCTCTGATGTAATGTAAACATGGCCAGCTACAAGCATTTAATTACTTTTTCATTCATTTTCTTGTCTCAATTAGCTTTACTACATGTATCTCTTCCATCGGGATGTTCTTTATGGAAGAGTCTGGTGCAATAAAAATGGGCAAGATAAGAGATTCAGGAAATACAGATAGCGAACCAGATCGAAAAGCTGCAAGGGATACCTGGCATCAAATGTGCAAAGCATGTCCTTGAACAGTTTGCTACTTCTGTAATTGATGGCAAAGGAAGCAGAAATCAGTATCTTTTCCCAAGACAAGTTGATGGCAAAACAAATTGAAGCTGCCTTGAGGCCCAGTATTGGGGGAAAAGGTGGGATACAGATGATGATGATGATGATGATGATGATGATGATGATGATGGCAAGGTATCATATTATCAGGCAAAATCGGTCAGAGATCATTAGGCCACCATCCAGAAGGCAATGAGAGCAACATAATATAGGCTCTGTACTCACTGAGCAAACTGATGCCTGGAATGCCAACAGGGGTGGGGAGTCAGTTTGCACACAAAGTCCAGGACCCAGCGCCACCAAGCAGTATTGTGTTTTCAAAAAGAAATTGTATCTCAACATGTCTTTTAGACCAGAAATGGGAAACTTCTGGCCAGCAGACCTTGTGAGGCTTGTGGAGGTTCCCTATATGGGAGGGAGGGAGAAGCTCTTATCTCTGCTCAGCAGCTGACTGGAGATAAGAGGTTTCCCCTGCTGGGGAGCCAAAACCAGAACGGGTTCTTGCCCTCCCAGGGGCATCTGGTTGGACGTGGTGAGGAACAACAGGATTCCCAGTTGCATGGCCCATTGGCCTGATCCAGCACGGCTCTTCTGATGTTCATGCTCTTGCAGGATCAGAATGCTTGTGATATTTCAAAGTGTCCCTGTGGATTTAGAACTGTTTTATGCAGCAAACCATCTGTGTTCTCATGAGAGCCAGTGTGGTGAAGAGCCGAGAGTGTTGGACCAGGAGCCGGGAGATCCGGGTTCTAGTCCCCACTCGGCCATGCAAACCCACTGGGGGACTTTGAGCCAGTCACAGACTCTCAGCCCAACCTACCTCACAGGGTTGTTGTTGTGAGGATAAAATGGAGAGGAGGATTATGTATGCCGCCTTGGGTTCCTTGGAGGAAAAAAGGCGGGATATAAATGCAATAATAAATAAAAATAAAATAAAATGTTATCCCTTTTTTCACGTCAAAACTTCAAAAGTGGTTCCGGAGATGCAGCTTGTGCAACATGCGGCAGCCGGAGCAATAACAGGGACAAGATGTGCCAAGCCTACGTAACACCTATTCTGGCCCACTTGCACCACAGGCGCATGGTACGTTTCCTTGTGACCACAATGCCTGCTGGAGCTGAACTGACCCAAGCACTACGTTCATCGTCTACCGCCCTCCTCCAGGTGCCTCCTCCGCGGGATGCTCAGAAGGCGGCCACAAGAGACAGAGCCTTCTTGGTCGTGGCCCCACAATTATGGAATAATCTCCCTAGTGAGTTTTGCCTGGCACCAACAGGGTCATCATTTTGGCACCAGGTTAAGACCTTCCTCTGCTCTCAGCCTGAGAGTAGATGGTTGGTTGTTAAAAGGGTGTGTGTGTTCACATATTTCTACATGAGTGGAAGTTATAAAGTACCCGGACAGCTTTGACTATGTGGGCAGTATAGAAATGGAAGAAAGGGAATGAGGCTGCCGTTCTTGCAAGCAGAGCAAAACCATGTTTGGCTGCATTAGGTTTAAAGCCTTGCCACAGAAACCTCCGTGATCATCTCACTACGCCATGATTCGCGTATCATGATGTCTTGTTAGTTATTGAGTGCATTTCTATCCCGCCACTCGCCTGAGGCATTCACTGTGGTGTGCATGGTTCTCCCCCCAAACCACCTGCCATTGTATCCTCCCTGTGAGGTAGGCCAGGCCAAGAATTAGGGACTGGACCAAGGCTACCCAGTTAGCTTCATGACTGAGGGGAAATTTGAATTGAGGCCTCCCCGATCCTAGCCCAACAACCACTACTCTTCACCACGACAACTCACAGACTCTGAAGCACAAATTTAAAGCGATGCACAAACAGAAACGGCCGGAAAAGAGCTGCCGAATGAAATTTGCACATATGAGTTAAATAACCCAAGATCCAAAATGCCATGGGGCTGAAATGCCTCCTGGGAAAACCTGATCGGCCAAAAGAGGCTGCCTCTGGTTGGCCTGGCCATGATGGCCTGCTCTGGTGGCCATCTTGCTCTTTTGCGATGCAGGCTGGCCGGTCATCTCTTGCACTCAGAAATGCATTGAAAGAGCCAACAGCCAGTGGATGAAAATTGAAAAATCCAAATGGTAAATAAGATGCAGCTTGTTAACAATAAGAATAATTAGCCACTGGAACAGCTTGCCCAAGGGAAGCGGCAGATTTATCTGCTTTAAACGAAGCCTGGACGTCTTTCTGAAGATATACTCTAGCTCAACAAGAGCAGGCCCACACGCTTCTGTCCTTAGGGATCCATTCATTCGGAAATCCCTGGACTTCGGGGGGGGGGGGATTTCCACCCAGGAAGGAGCAATGAGAGCCATCCCGGAGGAGCGTTTTCTAGCACCAAGAGGGGGGGGGGCAATTGCAGGTCCTGGGGTTACCATGGCTGGGGAACAGGAAACCCAAATGACTCTTTCCTGGGGTGACCAGATCGCCCGGGGTTTCCCGATCCTAACCAAGAAAACTGGGGCGATCCGGGCCGACCAGGGGGCGGCAGGAGCAAACCGGGGAAACTGAGGAGGAACTTGAACCTAACTGACTCCATTTTGTATGGCCTTAACCTAATTGTCCTCCTAACAATGATTTTTTTTTATTGTCCCTCTCCTTGTCTCTTATAAGTAGCTTCTATGCTGTTGTAACTGCATGCAGACAGCAGACCATGTGAACAGTTCCAGACCATATAAGGCAACACCTAGGCTACCATAACGTCATGTTGCGCGCGCATTATCCTGTGTATGACACGCATATTTCCTGTTTGCTTGAAATGTATATCAGGCTGCTTCACCCATTAGGGGGGGCTGCAGTCTGTGGAATGATTCCAGGCTGCTGTCTTGCTAGCAATAAAGGTTATCTGTTTGAAACTGGAACTTTGGACTGGTCTCCGATTAATTACTGTAACATTTTGGTGCGTTGGCCGGGAATCCATCCCTTACTGGGAGACCCGCCTGATAATCGGAGAACCCTACCAGGGAGATTTCCCCCGCTTCCGCTTGGTTCCCCGCGGCCCCCGGCCGGCCGTGGCCCTCCTTGGGAGCGCGCCTCCAGCCTTTAGCTGGTGCCCATTCAGGTTCTGTGGCAAGTCCGGGGACAGCGCGGAACAAAAACGGACCGAGCGGAAGTTCAGTGCAGATACCCTTCTGCCCAGCGCTGGGACATCTGAACCAGGCAAGTATAAGGGGAAACTTCCTGTTCTGTTCTGTATCAGCCGACTCAGTAGAGTCGAAGGAGGGCCTGATCAACCCTCGTAACTGGAAACGCACGTTCTGTCTGTACTGACCGACTCAGTAGAGTCGAAGGGGGAGCCTGATCATCTCCCCGTAACGGTAAACTGTTTCTGTTTCTTTGAACTGGGAGGTCTGGGAGGACGGGTGTCGTCCTGGATGTTTGATGTGTGTATGACTGCCTGATTTCCATTGCTGACCGTTGGGCAGTAGCCCTGGGACGCCTCTGGGTGTCTTGAATTGCCGGCAGCGTGGGCTGGTAGTGAAGAGACTGCATTCCGCTGTATCAGCCGCCTGACTCCCCCAATCCCTATAGTCAGACGGTTCCCTGTCAATCTGACTGCCCTTCTGTGTACTGTTTGTCTGGTTGATTATATTGTGTATTAGTCAGAAAAAGGATGGAGGGAGGTTTTTTTTTTGACCCCACTGAACCTGATGATTAAGCATTTCAGTAAAGTTTTTAATCTTACTAAGTGCAATGTAGATGCCATAAAAGCAAAGTGTTATTATGACTGGCCCGCTTTAGGACCCCTTGTAGAATTGGCCCCCCCAAGGTACTTTCTCTGAGCCCTATATTTCCCGAGTTTAGAACCTTGCCATCATAGAAAGGGGGGACCCCTCAGTTCAGAAGACATTCCATGCACAGAGAGCTAATTGAAAGTAGCCAAACATCCCCCACCATAGGCACGAGAAGTTGGCCGAAGATGCAGCCCTTATCATGATGAACCAAGTAAAAAGACCCCAAGATGCAAGGCTCCTGTGACTGCCACCTCCTGATGTCCCAGACGTCCCTAGGTCCGGACCAGACATCCTGGCTCCCTCTCCGATGTCCCAAGACTCCACTGCCCAGCCATCAGCCGTCACCTCTGCACCTGTAGACCCCACTTCTTTGTTTGATGTGAGAGTCGAGAAACTGACCCGCCTGTTCCGGACCCTGCCACACCAGCCGGCTCCACCTCAGAAATTTGGCTGCTAACACAGGCACCGAGACAAGAATTTTCCCTGTCCGTGAGAGTCCCACCGTTGTTCCTGCCGTCACCGACCCAGCCACGAATGTGTCCACGTACCAGACCGTCACTGCCTACGCCCCCTCTCCTCCTGAATTCCTGAACTGAACTGCCTGAATTGAACTGAGCTCTTAAACTCCTGAATTGAATTGAATTGAACTCCTGAACTCCTAAACTGGAAGAACCATGGACCCTCCTATGAAGAAGAGCCCGAGAAGTTTGTAGACATAATTGAGGATGTAATAACTGCCCATAATCCAACCTGGACTGATATCCAACAACTAATGGGATATCTCCTGACAACTGAACAGAGACTACAGACCCAGGCTAATCTCGAAAATGCAGCCACAGAACGGGGCCAGAGAGAAGGCATCCCCGACCCCAACCAGAGCAACACCGCCTATGTCCCAAGACAGAAGGACGCAGACATCAGCGTGATTCAAGAAAAAACACACGCCTCCTAAGTTCCAGCCGAACCCAAGCCATCAACTGCGTACCACAGCCTAACAGCAAAAAGGAACTCAGAGTTTTCCTCGGCATGGCCGGCTATTGTTGCATCTGAATCCTGAATTATGCAGCCTTAACACAGCCACCTGAGTCAGCCCCACTCGAGTGGACAACAGAAGCCACCCACAGCCTCCGAGACCTGAAGATTGCTCTTACCAGCCCCCCAGCCTTAGGACTGCCTGATATCAGCAAGCCCTTTCACTTGTATGTAGATGAAAGAAAAGGAACTGCTGTCGGAGTCCTGACCCAATGTATAGGCTCCTGGAACCGCCCTGTTGTTTACCTAAGTAAGAACACCGATCCTGTCAGTTGTGGATGGCCCGGCTGTCTTCGCTGTATCGCTACTGCATGCCTGTTCCTGACTAAGGCCATAAAGCTCACATATGGCCAACCTATTGAAAGTACCGTGCCTTGCTGTGTGAAAATCCAAATGTACACGTGAAAGACTGTGCCACTCTGAACCCTGCCAACAGAAGGAAGCAGTTTTGTCCGAAATGAAACCAGATACTTTAACTACGCAGTAGTCACTGAAAATGAGATTTTACTGGCAGAGTCCCTGCCCCCAGGCGTCTGCCCAGAAAGCAGAACTAGTAACGGAAAAGAGAAACAGTTTTGTCATACCTGATTTTATACCGAGAGCGAAGATTTTTGACTGCTGAGAGAAAAAAAAAAAAACATCGTCCATTCTACAAAAATTCAGAAGCTCCTCCAGGCTGTTTGAAAACCAGCAAAAGTAGCTGTTATCTACTGCAGAGCAAAATCAAAAAGGAAACTGCAGTGAAGGCCGTTTCCTGTCAGAGTATTACGCTGAAACCACATCCTTTTACCAGAAATGTGTCTTAAAATGAAAAAGAAAAGAAAGAAGCCCTTAGCCAGAATTAATGTCCTCCCAGATGACTGAATCTGGGTACTCAGAAGCCTAGCCAGGACATCCGTGTTTCACATGCATCACCAGTGCCATTTGGGCAAAGAAGCTCTCCGTCACCTCATCGAGAAAACCATGTACATTGACAAGCTGGCCAGCCTCTGCGCAGACAAGCTCCTCCGTTTGCACTTTCCCTAGCTGGATAGAAGGCTGTCCTGCAAAAGCAGAAGTCACTGAGAAACTCTGTGCAGAAACCAGGGCGAAATAGATGCCCATGCTGCCCGTTGCCTTGCTCCATATGCACTGCACACCAAGGACTAATGGACTGACCCCTTATGAACTGGTCTATTAAGCCCGGGGACCAAGTACATGTCAAAAGTTATAAGGAAAATCTTTTAAGAAAAACTTGGGATGGCCCCTTAACAGTTTTACTGATTATTCCTACTGCCTTAAAAGTTAAAAGAACCCCATCTGGATCCATTGGAGCCGTGTGAAAGCAGCAGCAGCTGCCCATACAAACCAATGGCAAGTTGCCAAGCAACACCGACTGAACATGATGCTGAAGAAATTGCCTACCGGGAGAAGCCTCCCCAGGGCCGGTGCCCGTGGGAGCGAAGTGACTGGGGGCGCTGCATCCCTTCCCATCCCGGATAGAGGAAGTGGACACCGCCCGAAGACTCCTGAAAGACTTTCAGTATTAATACTCCTATTAATCCTTGCCCCAGCCTCAGGTGACGTCGCCCCCTGTCAGTCATGTATCAAGACTGTCAAATTGCATAACCAGATCAAACAGATGCCAGTGTAAAGGCAAAGTGCAACCTTGCACTTTTCAGAACGTCACTTACTCCGCCTGCACACAGGCAACCCAAAAGAAACCCCAGCCCAGTGGTATCTAGAAGTCAGGGATAGTCAGAAATGGGGAACCCTGATCCAGAAATTGCCCCTGAAAAGTCCCACTACCCAGGTGTCCATAACAATAGACCCTTGCCGCCATGCCAAGTGACCACAGTCCTGCGGGGACCTGAGCTGGGAGAGAGAATACACGCATGATGACAAGTATATTTGTCCCCAGACATACCCCGGGGGCTCCAGAGGCTGTATAAATGAGTGCCCGATGTAGAGATGTGTATGATGGGCCACGTGAGAAAAGGAACACGAGAAAATCTACATGCCAGCCTCACCAAAGTTCCAGTTCTAAGTCCCTGCACCGCCCAGGGATGTAATCTAGTAATTGTTACTGTTGTTAGCTCCCTCAATGTCAGTAACTGTTATGTATGCGGAGGTACCCAATTGGGGACCAGTTGCCATGGGAGGCAGCTGAGTTAAATGTTGGTCAACCATATAATGAAACCAATGAGCCAAATCCTCACAGTCAGTAGATGTTAGGGGACACCGTTGTGAGTCAGTAGTGCCTCCAGCGCCTGCATCCATCAGCCCCCAAGATTAGAGAAATCCCCTGTGAATCACTCACCACCCTGAATGGCTCCGAAATCTCCTACTGGCCAAACCAGTCCGTAATTCCTAACAATCAGTTGTGGCCAGCGAGTCTCCAATCCCGAATAAACATCACCCAAAGTCAGAGCTCTAATTGGCCGGCCCCCAAGGGACTGTACTGGATCTGCGGGCAGTATGCTTATTCTGAGCTCCCTGAACCCTGGGCAGGCACTTGCACCCTAGGTGAGATCCGCCCCTCCTTCTTTCTGATTCCCTTATCAGAAGGTGTGCGTCTGGGCCACCCAGCGTACAACAAACGCAGCATATCCCCAGATGTTAAAATTGGGGACTGGAAGGATGATAAGTGGCCCCCGGAGAGGATTGTTCAGTATTATGGCCCTGCCACCTGGGCACAGGATGGTTCCTGGGGGTACAGAACTCCCATTTATATGCTTAACAGAATCATACGTTTGCAAGCAGTTCTAGAACTAATAACCAATGAAACTGCAAGAGTACTGAATGTCCTATCCAAAACCCAGACCCAACTGCGAAATGCTGTGTATCAGAACCGCTTAGCTCTTGATTACTTGCTTGCTACTGAAGGCGGTGTGTGTGAAAAATTTAATCTCACTAATTGTTGTCTGCATATTGATGATAATAGAAAAGTTATTGAAGAGATCACCAGTAAAATAACTAAGCTTGCTCATGTTCCCGTGCAAACCTGGAAAAGATTTGAATAGGCAGAAAGACTGGGATCCTGGTTCACATGGATGGGAAGATTAAAAGGGATAATAGCGATGGTTATTGTAGGACTCTTGGTTTGTATCCTTTTGCCCTGTTTAATGCCTTTATTGTTACAGAGTTTTCGCAGAATGGTGGAACAGATAGCAAACCGGCGCACAGCTGTCCACCTAATGGCCTTGCGCGACTACCACCCTGTACCTATGGCAGATGAAGATAGTGATACTCCTTAGTAAATTACTAAGGACTATCAAAGGGGGGAATGAGGAGGAACTTGAACCTAACTGACTCCATTTTGTATGGCCTTAACCTAATTGTCCTCCTAACAATGATTTTTTTTTATTGTCCCTCTCCTTGTCTCTTATAAGTAGCTTCTATGCTGTTGTAACTGCATGCAGACAGCAGACCATGTGAACAGTTCCAGACCATATAAGGCAACACCTAGGCTACCATAACGTCATGTTGCGCGCGCATTATCCTGTGTATGACACGCATATTTCCTGTTTGCTTGAAATGTATATCAGGCTGCTTCACCCATTAGGGGGGGCTGCAGTCTGTGGAACGATTCCAGGTTGCTGTCTTGCTAGCAATAAAGGTTATCTGTTTGAAACTGGAACTTTGGACTGGTCTCCGATTAATTACTGTAACAAAACAAGCCTCGAGGAACCCGGATGGCGGATGCCCACACGGGAAGAGGCAGGAGAGGGCCGATTCTGGAAGTGATATAATTGGCCTCTTCCACACGGGCATCTGGGCTCGTCGCCATCGCGACAAACCCCGCAGAAGAGGTGGGGGAGGCCGATTACATCACTTCCGGAATCAGCCCTCTCCCGCCTCTTCTGTGCAGCCTCTGGCCTCTTCGGGATTTGTTGCAATAGTGACAAGCCCCGAGGAGCCCAGAAGCCAGCGCGGAAGAGGCGGGAGAGGGCTGATTCCAGAAGTCATGTAATCGGCCTCTTCTGTGTGGGCATCTGGGCTCCTCGGGGCTCATCTCCATCATGACAAACCCTGAGGAGGCCAGAGGCCACACAGAAGAGGTGGGAGAGGGCCGATTTCATCACTTCCAGATTCAGCCCTCTCCCGCTCTTCCGCGCGGCCTCTGGCCTCCTCAGGGCTTGTCGCAATCGGGCCTCTGCTGGCATGAGCCTAGTGGCGGCGGCAGCGGCACAAGGAGCCAGTAGGTCTGGGCTGGGGGGGTTTTGGGGGGGGTGGCTTGGTGGTGGGGTTTGTTTCAGGTGGGTGGTGTTGGGGGGTGTCTGCTTGTTGGCCGCATGGCGGGCGGCCTTTTTAACTTTTTTATTTTATGTTTTTGGGGGGGGGTCTGCTTTGGTGGGTATGCCACCTTTGGGCGGCCATTTTGGACCGGGATTTTGGTTTCCAAAACCTGATCACCCTACTCTTCCCGGATGTGCTGTCATGAGGAGTAGGAGCCCTGCCCTTCCCCATTGCTGGCCCCAGAGTGGCTGCTGTCTTATCATGCCACATGTGGGTGTGCCTTCCAACAGACCACAAAATGCCCCACATTCCAGAGGCTGCGCAGCAGATTGGTGGTGCACGCATCGCCTTTCAGTCTCTAGAGGTGGCGGGGGTCGGACATGGACATGGCTTCCGTCCCAAAACAGATCCGCATCATCTCAGGGATGGGTGGAAATGGGTTCCTTGGATGGTGGCCCCCAGGCTGAACCGAAAAGCACACGTGTCGTCATCTGAAGCCCCCCCCCTCCCCATCCCCAAGAGCCATGCTCGGCTTCCATTTTGAAACAGGCCTTTGCAAGCCGCTTGGGGCCCAGTGCCTGGCTCTCTCTGCTTCCCTCACTTGCGCTCCTCCATGAGCCCACTCAGGGCTGTGCAGGGCTGGTGCCTTATGCCCAGGCCAGAAGGGAAGTGTGTGCCCCCCCCCCATTTCAAACTGCTCATTAAATATTTTTTAATCAGTGGCACTGATTCAGTGCTAAATACATATATGAACTAGAACGATTGATAAAAAAGGTAATGGGAAGCACTTTAATTCAAGATGTAAGACATGACTTCTTCACGTTCAGAATTTCACGACAGACGGCTTCTGCGCTGTTTCCGCAAGGCAGGCTCATTGCTTCTCGATGGGCTGCTTATGCTACGGAAGCAGTAGCGTAAGCTAGAGAGGGGGGACCTCCTTGTCGGAGTGCCCCCCTCAAAATCGTGGGCTTTGGGCCAACTGGCCCCACTGCCCTCCCTCTGCATGGCCCTGAGCCCACTTTTAGGGGGGGTTGGCTGCTGGGCAAGGTGTTGCCAGTCAAGATGATGCCATAGGCACTTTCTGTACTTGCCTGGATGACATTGTCAACAGCTTCACCACTAAGAGGTGATTTGATATGAAGCACAATTTACCAAAACTACATGTTGAAAGACTGATGAAGGACAAAAGGGCCGTTCCAATGTCCACACGGACATTCCAATCATTACGTATAACAAACAAATGGCACAGCTTTAGATCTGCCTACTCAGAAATAGGTCCTGATTATTTATTTCATTTATTTATTTAGTGCATTTCTATACTGCTCAATAGCCGAAGCTCCCTGGACGGTTTACAAAAATTAAAACCATAAAGACCATTCAAAATATAAAACAACAACAGTATAAAAACTTAATTTAAAATACAGTATAAAAGCACAACCAGGATAAAAACCGAGCAGCAATGCAGAAATTGATAGGGATTTAAAATCTAAACAGTGAGGTTAAAAATCAAACTGAAGAACTGTTAAAATACTGAGAAAATGAAAAAATCTTCACCTGGTGTCTAAAGGAGTATAATGTAGGTGCCAGGCGAAACTCTCTGGGGAGCTCATTCCGCAGCCGGGGTGCCACAGTAGAGAAGGCCCTCCTCCTGGTAGCCACCTGCTTCCTCACTTCCTTTGGCAGGGGATTACAGACAAGGACCCCCTGAGGATGATCTTAGGGTCCGGGCAGGTACATATGGGAGAAGGCGTTACTTCAGATAACCTGGCTCCAAACTGTTTAGGGCTTTGAATGTTAATACCAGCACTTTGAATCAGGCCTGGACCTGGACTGGCTGCCAGTGCAGCTAGAAAAGGACTGGCATAGTTTTAGAGTGACCATATGAAAAGGAGGACAGGGCTCCTGTATCTTTAACAGTTGTATAGAAAATGGAATTTTAGCAGGCAACGTTTGTATGCGTGCAGCACCTGGTGAAATTCCCTCTTTATTACAGCAGTTAAAGCTGTGGTAGCTCTGCCCTCTTTTATACCTGGTCATTCTAGTATAGCTCCTGCAGCTTTAACTGTTGTGATGAACAGGGAATTTCACCAGGTCCTGCATGCATACAAAGGACACCTGCTGAAATTCCCTTTTCTATACAAGTGTTAAAGATACAGGAGCCTTGTCCTCCTTTTCATTTGTTCACCCTACGTAATATGGTCTCGTTGGCCAGTCCCCATTAACAGTCTGGCTGCCCTGTTTTGTACCAGTTGAAGTTTCCGGACCGTTTTCAAAGGCAGCCCCATGTATAACGCATTGCAGTAATCCAGACGAGAGATGATCAGAGCATGGATCACTGTTCAGTTCAATGGGGCTTTTTACTCCCGGGTAGGTAGGTACAGTATTGCAGCCTAAATGTGATTACTGCAATAATGCATGTGACAAGCTTTGAGCACTTGCATGGACGTCCTTCTCTTCCTCAACAACAACACCACCATCATCATCATCGCCACCATCATCATCATTACGCACACACTCACACTCCTGTTTCTGTCAGTCTCCAGAAAACCATCTCTTGAAATGCAGCTGCCTGCAGAGTTCATGCAAATGAGAGTTTGCTTCCTTCCTTCCTTTGCTGACCATATCATGGCTTGCAAGATCCGCTCACCTGTCGTAGAGCAAATCGTATATGAATGGTGTTTACATAATTTATGACTCTTTTTTGATGGTTCAGATTCCGAGTTTCTTTCTTGCATGGAAAAATGATTGTCAAATATAATGGAAAGAAAATATCATTAATCTTGAAAATTACCAACCTTCCTGGAAAAGATGCGAAAGTCGGGGGAGGGGGTTGCCTGTGGGCGAGGACAATTAACAATTGCAATCAATCTGGAAGGTCTTGTCAGAGGAGCATTGGCATTGATGAATTTCACAAATACTCATTAGAATGAAAGTGGGCACAAGAATAAATATGTCTGTGTGATGCAACAATATTGAAATAACTGCAAAACTGGCCAAGGTTTGTTCATGACAGAAAAATCCACTGAAAGAGGGCAAATAATTTCTATCCATTATGGAGTTCTTTTACCTGATACTGGATGAGTCATCAACGTTAAGTGATTTAGGGAGGTTCTTGCTTTGAATCATGTCTTGAAATTTGTGGTTTTAAGTTGAATAATCCTCTCCCCCCCTTCTTTTTTTATTTTGTTTCTTCTTCCTCTTTTTCCTTAGCTGTATTTTATTTTTGTTCTTCTTTTATTTGGCTGTAGCACATATGGATTGGTGGTATCCGAAACATCAACGTTTGTATTGGTTTATGGAGTCAAGTGGGAAGCCTGAAGGCCATCCCCAGGGGTCCCGCTCCAGTCATTCCTACGAGTCCTTTCCGCTCCATGTCAATGCAAATCCAGCTCAAACTAGCCCCGCTCCACCCTAAAGGGTCACTAGGGGAGACGGGCAGTCCGGGCTCAGTCATGCCCCTCTGTGGTGGCTCAGTGCACCCCACCTCCTTCTCCTCACCCCAAATCAATACAAATGAGTAGTGATTTGTCAGGAGGCTGAAAAATGGCTTTATGCCAGGGAACTGCTGCTAATCCTTGTGCCGTCCTTGTCTAATGGGTCAGCACAATCATTTCCTCTTCTGATACGCTGTGTCAGGGCTTCCTGCTGCAAATAACCTATTGGCTCCTTAAAGGATTAAGAAAAACTACAGCAGGGCCAGTAGAGCACACTACAGGCAGGCGAGGAGACACATGATGGGAAAGGAATGATTGGCGCTGGGTTCCTCACAACTCAAAACAATACATTGGCACATGAGATGGTGTGGATGAGGCATCCCCTAGAGTTGGCCCAGCTTTGGACCACCTCTAATTTGTCTTCATTGAAGCCTTTACTGAGCTCATTGGAGTTTCTGCCCTAAGGGGTTACCTCCACAATGGTCTTTTTTCTTTGTAATCTTTTGGAAAACAATGGTGGATCACGGCCAAAAAGGCCCCAATGACCAACACCTGTTGTGGTAAAAGTAGAAAAACTCACAGCTCATTCTCCCAAGTGGGCATAGATGCCTTTAACTTTAATAAATCTCCATAATGTCTTAAGGATTTAACTGGTAACTTCCTTGATTTAAAGAGCAGACTCCAAAGAAAAAAACCAGCCTGAAAACTCTGGAAATCATTAACAAGAAAGTCCTGTGCTGTAAATCAGACAGTTCCAGAGAATATGGGCTACTGTTTCGTCCACCCCACAAACCTCAAACAGAACAGAATCTGGATTTCCCAAGTCAAACGAATTACTGTTTAAAGAGCAATGTCCAGTCAAGACTTCAAACATAGCAACCTGTTGAATCCAACCACATTGATCAAAAATCAAAAAATCATCCAGAGCTCAACAAAAAGAATTTTAAAAAACCTCTTTCCTTCCAACAAATCCACTTTCTCCCCCCACCTCGGCCAGTGTTTCTGCCAGACCTGTTTAATGCCATGCCTAACCCAGCTTTTAACCTTTGATGGGGACAAGAGAACCTAATATATCAACAACTCATGCTCTAGGGAGAATGGGCAGTAAAGTCCAGTGGTTTCATTTGCCCTGGCTGCCTTTGCTGACTGAATCCTTCGCATGGGCTTCCCAGTCTGTCTTCAGTGTCATTCGATTTGGCAATTTGCGCTCAGCTTAAAAGAAGGAATCATTTGAGATTCACAAACACACCTACAATTAATCTAATCCAGGGAACTGATCCATCTCGTTGTGATCTTTCCTACACGTGAATGTTAATTACTTTGGAAAACAAATAGGAAAAGCTTTCTAGCAGAAACAAGTCTCTTTTAGAAGTAAAGCTCTGACATAAATCTTCATTTTTCCTGTCATCTTACCTTCAGATTTTTTATTAGATTTCACCAGCTGATTCAAAGTGAAAGGCATATTACCCCTTGTTTCAAAGTCTGAAGCTTAAATTGAAAGATGTTCTGGCCATGAATATTTAAACATGTCTTAAGAACAACAGCATCAACAAAAAAACAACAACACTATTTTCTCCCTAATGTTATGAGGGAATTTGCTCAGCGTGGGACTAATCTGAGTATTCAAAGACAGCAGAAGCCGTCACACCACAGCCAGACTGATTGAGCCTCATCCCGGGGAGACGGCCTGTCTGGGAAGGACTTGACAGGAGGCTGGGCGGTGACTCAGAGCCACACGTCTGAGGTGCCCCTGTTTCCTTGGGAGACTAAGGCCAGATCTACACCAAGCAGGATATAGCGGTATGAGAGCGGTATATAAAAGGCAGGAGCCACACGACTGCTTTATAGCGGTATTGAAGTGCACTGACAACTGTTGGGGCCCATTGACACAGACCACATACCGCTTTCATACCGCTCTATCCTGCTTGGTGTGGATCTGGCCTAACATTGGAACAAAACAGTGAGATTGCTTATGGAAGATGTGCCCCTCTCTCAGCCATGTCTCACTGCGGGACTTCTTTCATGGCCACACAAGCCAAAAACTGCACATGGGAAAGCTTAGCTAGGCATCCAGTGTAATCCAGGATGGTGAAATGGGCAAAGAAGATTCCCAAACCTGACATCAGGATAAACAAGCGACAGCTCATCAACGAATATCAAATTATTCACTGGATGACTACGACCTCCATCACACCTAATCCCCCCCCCCGATTTGCCTCTGTGTTTTTTTACCTCTTAGGCAGAAGTGTGTCAAGCTTATGAACCCTTTCACCTGAAAAACTGTTCTTTCGCTCCTTCTCTCATTTGCTCCTCCACTCCACTCCATTCCTCCCCCCCTTCTCTTTCTCCCTCCAGTCAGATCCTGTCAGATGAGCACTTCAATCAGATCACCTTTCTGCTGGGCAAATATGGAAGGACCCTTTAACCTGGCTCTTTGGGGGCATCAAGGGAGTACAATCCTGTCTCTGCAGATATTCAGGCGTTGTATGATTTAAAAAAAGGATTTCAAGCCTGGGATGCAAGGCTTGGGTTTTATACTGAGGCTTGGAGCCAGGTGCTGGGAGAGATTGTTTTTCCCTGCCAGGACCTGATGCAATCCATTCAAGCCCCCAGTTCCTTTAAAACTACACGGAGATTTAGGTCACGCTAAATGCATTTAGGGAAAATAATCCAGACTTTTAGCCTTCTAGGAAAAGCTGGGGAAGAGGCGGGGTGCCAGCAGAACAGGCACAGTGTCATGTGAGTACTGTGCTGCAAATCTGCACACCAGGCATGGCGAGAGTGCGCTCAATCGCTGGTGTGATGGAGCTCTACATTACATGGGATTATAATTTCAGAAATGGTAGTTGAGCGCTCTGCCCACATGTGCAATAACTAGGCATGCATGCAGCCAAACAGCACTGGCTGACTGACATGATCTCACCACCTTTATTAGCTAACCATCCTCAACACTAGAAAGTCAAGTGCCATTCCCAGGAGAGATGACTGCCCTCTAAAATAGTCCCTCTTGCTGGGTCATGCTAATAAACAAAAAGCCATTTAATAGGGTGACCAGACGCCCGGATTTGTCCGGACATATCCGGGAAATGGGGTGCAAATCCGCATCCGGGCGGAAAAAACCGTTTTGGGGGGCCAAATCCGGAAATTTAGCCCCCCAAAACGGTGACCAGATGGCCCTGGGGCGAGCTGGGCCAACCGCGGGGCGGCGGGGGCAAACCGGGGCAGCAGGGGGTCACGCGGCGGTGGCGGGAGGCTGGCGGCGCGAGGCACCTACCGGCTGGGGCGTCCGTTTCCCTCCGGTGCTCAGAATCTACTGAGAAACAGGCTTCGCGGCCTATCCCTCAGTAGCGCGCCGGGTGATGACATCATCACTCGGCGCACTGCTGAGAGACAGGCCAAGAAGCCTGTTTCTCAGTAGATTCCAAGCACGGAGGGAAACGGACGCCCCAGCAGCAGCAGGCAAGGAGCGCGTGGGGGGTGGGGGGGCGGCGCGGGTGCTCGCGGTGGGTGGGGGGCGGCGGGGCAGGTGCTCACGGCGGGGGGGCGGTGCGGGTGCTCGCGGCGGGGGGGGCGGCGCGGGTGCTCGCGGCGGGTGGGGGGCCGCGCGGGTGCTCGCGGCGGGTGGGGGGCCGCGCGGGTGCTCGCGGCGGGGGGGGCGGCGCGGGTGCTCGCGGCGGGGGGGGCGGCGCGGGTGCGCACGGCGGGTGTGGGGGAGGCACGGGGGCGCGGGGCGGGTGGGGGGGCCGTGCAAGGGCACGGGGCGGGGGGGCGGCGCGGAGGCGCACGGCGGGGGGGCACTTACCTGCTGGGTGCTAGGAATCTACTGAGAAACAGGCTTCGCGGCCTATCCCTCAGTAGCGCGCCGGGTGATGACGTCATCACTCGGCGCACTGCTGAGAGACAGGCCAAGAAGCCTGTTTCTCAGTAGATTCCAAGCACGGAGGGAAACGGACGCCCCAGCAGCAGCAGGCAAGGAGTGCGTGGGGGGTGGGGGGGCGGCGCGGGTGCTCGCGGTGGGTGGGGGGCGGCGGGGCGTGTGCTCACGGCGGGGGGGCGGTGCGGGTGCTCGCGGCGGGGGGGGCGGCGCGGGTGCTCGCGGCGGGGGGGACGGCGCGGGTGCTCGCGGCAGGTGGGGGGGCCGCGCGGGTACGTGCGGCGGGGGTGCTCGCGGCGGGTGGGGGGGCCGCGCGGGTGCGTGCGGTGGGGGGGTGGCGCGGGTGCGCACGGCGGGTGTGGGGGGGGCGGGTGGGGGTGCCGTGCGGGGGCGCGGGGTGGGGGGGCGGCGCTGGGGCGCACGGCGGGGGGGGGCGGCGCGGGGGCGCGGGGCACTTACCTGCTGGGGCTTCAATAGGGTGACCAAGGAGGACAGGGCTCCTGTAACTTTTAACAGTTGTGTAGAGAAGGGAATTTCAGCTGGTGTCCTTTGTATGCATGCAGCACCTGGTGAAATTCCCTCTTCATCACTGTAGTTAAAGCTGCAGGAGCCCTGCCCGCTTTTGTACCTGGTCACTCTAGTATAGCTCCTGCAGCTTTAACTACAGTGATGAAGAGGGAATTTCACCAGGTGCTGCATGCATACAAAGGACACCAGCTGAAATTCCCTTCTCTACGCAACTGTTAAAGATACAAGAGCCCTGTCTTCCTTTTCATATGGTCACCCTAATTTAAATGGAATTTGCTTCCTTCCATGCACTTAAGCATGCTTAAGGAACGTTAGCAAGTGTTCCTTAAGCATGCTTAAGTGCATGGAAAGAAGCAAATTCCATTTAAATTAGGGTGACCATATGAAAAGGAAGACAGGGCTCCTGTAACTTTTAACAGTTGCGTAGAAAAGGAATTTTAGCAGGTGTCCTTTGTATGCATGCAGCACCTGGTGAAATTCCCTCTTCATCACTGTAGTTAAAGCTGCAGGAGCTATACTAGAGTGACCAGGTACAAAAGCGGGCAGGGCTCCTGCAGCTTTAACTGTTGTAGTGAAGAGGGAATTTCACCAGGTGCTGCATGTATACAAAGGACACCTGCTGAAATTCCTTTTCTACGCAACTGTTAAAAGTTACAGGAGCCCTGTCTTCCTTTTCATATGGTCACCCTAATTTAAATGGAATTTGCTTCCTTCCATGCACTTAAGCATGCTTAAGGAACGTTAGCAAGTGTTCCTTAAGCATGCTTAAGTGCATGGAAAGAAGCAAATTCCATTTAAATTAGGGTGACCATATGAAAAGGAAGACAGGGCTCTTGTATCTTTAACAGTTGCGTAGAGAAGGGAATTTCAGCTGGTGTCCTTTGTATGCATGCAGCACCTGGTGAAATTCCCTCTTCATCACTGTAGTTAAAGCTGCAGGATAGCTAGCTAGTACAGCTAGAATGATCAAATGCAAAAGAGGGCAGGGCTCCTGCAGCTTTAACTGTTGTGATGAAGAGGGAATTTCACCAGGTGCTGCATGCATACAAATGACACCAGCTGAAATTCCCTTCTCTACACAACTGTTAAAGTTACAGGAGCCCTGTCCTCCTTTTCATATGGTCACCCTAATTTAAATGGAATTTGCTTCTTTCCATGCACTTAAGCATGCTTAAGGAACACTTGCTAACGTTCCTTAAGCATGCTTAAGTGCATGGAAGGAAGCAAATTCCATTTAAATTAGGGTGACCATATGAAAAGGAAGACAGGGCTCTTGTATCTTTAACAGTTGTGTAGAGAAGGGAATTTCAGCTGGTGTCATTTGTATGCTTGCAGCACCTGGTGAAATTCCCTCTTCATCACTGTAGTTAAAGCTGCAGGAGCCCTGCCCGCTTTTGTACCTGGTCACTCTAGTATAGCTCCTGCAGCTTTAACTACAGTGATGAAGAGGGAATTTCACCAGGTGCTGCATGCATACAAAGGACACCAGCTGAAATTCCCTTCTCTACGCAACTGTTAAAGTTACAGGAGCCCTGTCCTCCTTTTCATATGGTCACCCTAGCTTTATTGAAATCAATGGGACTTGTTTCTTGAGGTTTCTTTGGGCAGTTTTCTTTGGATCCCTGAATGGGATTTGTGTTCTCTGCACACTGAGGCAGTGTAAATTCAGGAGGTATTTGGTAAAAAGAGGGAAAAGTCCTTGTCTAGCATTGTGATAATGGGCATCTGTTCTGGCTTTTCTTTGTATTGCTACTGACCATGGTCTTGTTTACATGGCTAATGAACCAGAGGTGTAATGACACATTTTAGATTAGTTTCTCACTGATAAACCAGAAGTTATTTTTACTGCTCTAGCATCACAAATGTAGCAGCTGTGCAATGTGGAATTGAAATGATTCATTTTAAGTTATAAAGGGGGCTGTACGACCATTACATCCAGCATCCAAAATTGCGTCACGACACTATTGTTAGCTGGTGAGAGGCGCCCAGCAGCCAAGCACTGCATTTTGCCATTGAAGACTGTGAGGCTCCTGGCAAGGGGTGAGCAGGTACACTGGCTGCTGCCATGTTCACAGGAGTGCCAGAGGCCTTCCTCACCTGTTGCTTCTTTCAAGCTGGCCCAGGTCCCTTATCTGGGATGGGACAGAAGTGGTTTTGCAGCCAAACAGGGATGTGAGCAGCAATGTCTGGACTAAGGGGCAAGGTAATATGTGAGTGCATAGGGTGGCTTGTTTGGGCTTATATGTCTGGATTTCCTAGGCTCTGAAAGCATCTTTCTGGAGTGCACCTGCTGGTTGCATGAGCCACGAGGCCAGGTTCTGGTGGGTGCATAGTCCTCCTTGACAGCAGGAGGGGCTTGCACTTGCTAGAGAAAGGTGAATGGATGTGAAGAAGCAGAGGCACCTCTTGTTCTTTTGTGCTTGAAAGCCACCAAAGTGTCTTGTGGCATCTTGAAGACTCACAAATTATGCAAACTATGTTCATCTTGTGTGTGACAGACAACTTGCTCCACAACTGCAGAAACTTCCCCTTCCTAATTCTGTCCTGTTTTGTGTTTGTAATTATGTTTATGTTAACACTTTAGGATTGCAGGCCCTTTGCTGTCAGTGGGACTTACTTCTGAGTAGACATGTATAACGTTGCACTGTTCAACTTGCTTAAATTCTATCACAGTGAAGATTTATCACGAACTACAATAAAATAGTAATGGCCCTGTAAGCACCTTCATTTAAGGCTGCATCCTATATTCATTTATCTGGGAATAAGCTTTATTGAAGCTTTATTCTGAGGTTTCTTTGGGAAGTTTTCTTTGGGCAGAGCGCTCTGATTGGGATTTGTGTTCTCTACACACTGAAAACAGAATTTCCAAATATTTCTTGAATCCAAATATTCAAGAGATTTTTGGATAAAAGGAGGAAAGGATCCTTGGCAGGCATTGTGAGAATTTCTCATTGATAAACCAGAAGTATTTTTGTTCCATAGCTAATGCTTGCAGGGTAATTGTATTTTATACTCTTTCTGAATGCTAGGTTGCTAGTTTGTTGTACTAGATTTTTATGTACCTGTTCAGTGGTAGCAAAATGATGGATCTGTGAGTATGGGAATGAGAAAGGTGATGGGGAAAGAGTGTTAAATGTTAGGAAAGATTAGTTTATGGTATCATCCAGTGAAGCATTTGCAGTCAGAAAAGATATCTGAGGGGAGTATGTATCACACAGAGTATAGCAACAAAGTACAGGAAAAGCTACAAAAGTAGGAGTGAGTGAAGTTAATTTCAGATACGTTGAATATCTCACTTGTTCTTTATCTCAGTGATTTTAACGTTAAGATATTATGTAGAACAGGTTTGTTTTAATTGTATGCTGTAAAATCAGACATGTGACCAAGGCAAGTTTGGGTGGGTACGCCCCCTTGGGGGCTGGACATGTTGGTGGGCACGCCCCCTTGGGGCGGCCATGTTGTCCTCCTTTTTGGTTTCCAAAATATGGTCACCCTACATTTAACCAATCTCAGACAACTTGTAGAAAGCACTGGACATTCAAGCCCCTTGCCGTGGCCTTATCACATCAACCTTTTAGAGCAGCAGCTGCAATCACACTTCTCACCAAACAATTTTAGATTAGAGACAGGCAAAAGCCACCCATCTCCATCCAAAAGGGGCTCATTTCCCCCCCCCCGAGCTTTTCAAACAATTCTTGGGGGCAGTTTTGGCTTTTAGGGGAGTATTTTTGAGCGATGTCTCTCTCTCTCTCCCTCTCCCTCCCTCCCTCTCCCTCCCTCTCCCTCTCTCTCTCTCTCTCTCTCTCTCTCTCTCTCTCTCTCTGCTAGCCCTCCACTGCCCTGCAGACAGTATCCTCTCTCATCAGCAAAGTAGTTAAGCCTAAAATGGTGCACTTTGTGTTAAAAGGATGAATCTTGGCGTACATATATAACTGACCTATACTTAACATTTTCTGATATCGTTCCCAGTTAGCAGTACTGATAAATTCTGTCTTTTAGTCCATGAACCAGGTCAAAAATTCTGACCATGTATTTATCTTTAACCATTCATAAAGACACCGTTATCCCAAAACTATTTTGAGGGTGGTGCACATAAAAAATAGGTATTCAGTCCAATAAAAATGACCTGATCGCTGAACATCAAGATTGCAAAACAGGAAGGCATAAAAGCCACTTATTTATTCAGGATTCAGCCCTGAGCCTGGATGCCCAGGTTTTGGCAGTGGCCAGGAGTGCATTTGCACAGTTAAAGCTTGTGCGCCAGCTGCGCCCGTTCCTTGAGATGTCAGACCTGGCCATGGTGATACAGGCCTTAGTTACATCCTGTTTGGATTACTGTAATGCGCTCTACATGGGGCTGCCTTTGAAGAGTGTTCAGAAACTTCAGCCGATTCAAAGTGCTGCGGCCAAATTGTTGACCGGGGCTGGCTGGCTTCCGGTCTGTTTCAGGGCACAATTCAAAGTGCTGGTTATGACCTACAAAGCCCTATACGGCTCGGGTCCAGGTTATCTGAAAGACCGTATTCTCCCTTATGAGCCTGCCCGTCCCCTGAGGTCTTCAGGGGAGTCCCTTCTATCTGTCCCACCACCATCACAGGCACGCCTGGTGGGAACAAGGGAGAGGGCTTTCTCCGTGGCTGCCCCGAGGCTCTGGAACTCCCTTCCCAGGGAAGCTTGACTGGCTCCCTCCTTGATGTGCTTTCAGAGGCAGCTAAAACCTTTCTGTTTCAGCAGTCCTTTGGGGAGTAGTTGAGACCTCTGTGGATGTGCTGCTTATAGTTGGATTTTTTAAAAGCTATTTTATATTTAAAATGTTTTTAAATGTTCTGAATATTTCAAAATTGTACTATAAACATATATTTTATGTTTTATGTTTTAATTTTTGTATATCTCTATTTGTTTTAACTGTACATGTTTTAATTTGTAAGCCGCCTTAAGTCCCAGTATTGGGGAAAAGGCGGAATATAAATAAATATAATTATGTATTTATTTATTTATTTAAACTTTTGTATTCTGCCCTTATCACTGGGATCTCAGGGCAGCGTACAGTTAAGATCAGAACAATAGCATAGCTAAAAATGTATTAAATTGTTACCAAATTAAAACTGGTAGAATTTTTTAAAGCAATAAAACAATTAAAACTTTGTATAACCATGCAGAATTTAATGCTTAAAAGCTTTGTTAAAAAGCCATGTCTTAACCTGGCGCCGAAATGAAACCAGTGTCAGCGCCAGTTGGGCCTCCAAAGGGAGGGCATTCCACAGCCAGGGTGCCACCACAAAGAAGGCCTTCTCCCATGTCCCACCATAGCGTATATCTCACGTTGGTAAGGCACAGAGAAGGGCTCCTCCGACAGATCTCAAACCTCGGGCAAGCATGTATAGGGAGAGGCGCTCCCTCAACTACCGAGTCTGAACCATATGTGGTGAAAAATGCTGAATGTGATTTCTAGCAAGAGTTCTAGCAAGGTCTGCACCCATTAGCAATATCTTGTTCCCTGTTGCAATGCAAAGTATGTTGGGGTGTCTTGTTCTTTCCAAAAGATCTCCTGGTGGAGATGAAAATCGCAAGAACTGTTTTATCGATATGGATCAACCGAACAGCATGAAGTTTTGGACTCTCTTTGGGGGTGTCTGTCATGATGAGCACCTGGGCTTCAAACCTGAATACCAGACCCCTGGACAGAATGGAGGCAAGTGATAAATAAATATATTATTATTATTATTATTATTATTATTATTATTATTATTATTATTCTGAGTGGATCAAGCTGACCCAGTTCAAAATGGGTCGCACTAGTATATTCCATTTGTAAAATAGGCAATTTTAGTCTAGCCTGTTTTCAAAATTAGGCTAGGAAACAAATACCTATTTTACAAATGCTTCATACCTCGATAATAGGCCATGTACATTTCTAGTTCTCGTTTTGTGCCTAAGGCACACTGTACCAGTCTG
The DNA here is from genome assembly GCA_029215795.1 of Anniella stebbinsi. Classification (NCBI taxonomy): domain Eukaryota; kingdom Metazoa; phylum Chordata; class Lepidosauria; order Squamata; family Anniellidae; genus Anniella; species Anniella stebbinsi. Next base: position 373,459,419 of record JARDYH010000001.1, read on the forward strand.
TATTTGGGTAGGCAGATAGCTGCAGCCTTGTCTCATCATCCCAGCCTTCTCCTCGTGTCAGAATCCCAGGCCTCCCTCCACTGCAGAACACCACGTCATCACCTCCATGTTCAGTGAGATGAGCCAATGGCTGAATGAAATGGGGTGCAAGCCAGCCAAAGTCCAACCCTTGTCAATGGCTCTCACATACGATGCTTTCCTGCATCCGATTTAGCATCTCACCTGGTCTGAAGCGCCTAGGGACTTCTCGGTGGCCAGATTGCTGAGCTGGGGCCCTTCTTTGTTCCAGGCCTCTCTGCGCTCTTTCTTTCAGGAAAGCATCACACGCCCAGCTGCTAGATAAATAAAAGGGAACAGTAAGAGCCGTTCACGGCGCTTCCCTCCAGCACTCAGGCCCTGCTGCTGACAAATTGTTCGGTGGTTTATACGATGCTGTAATGCAAATGGGAAGCTATTTCTAAATCAGAGATTTGAGTAATAATAAGCAGCCATTTGAATGCGGGCTCAGAAGATGAGCAGTCCTGAGGGGATGCCTTCCTGAAGAACTTTCTTTTTAAAGAAATACTAATGATAATATTCATAATCACACACCTTTAAGCATGCTGATGCCTTTTTTTTTTCTCCAACTGCTACTTTTGATTGCTCAGTGAGTCAGGCTCCATTCTAAAGATGCACGCCCTGCTTGTGTTCAAGGACACAGAGCCTGGCCATGAAGAGTATGGCAGACAAGCAAACATCCATGGCAAACAGGCCCAGGGAGGGAGGGAGGATTGGACCCACTGGGACATTTGTGGACACAAGCTGTTCTGCTGGGTTGTTAGTGAATTTGTCTCCAATAAAGCTATGTGTGCTGTAATTAGCAAAGGCTCCTCTAAAATTCAAAGGTGGCCCTGTATTTCAAAACTTCTTGTCCAATCGCCGATGACAACTGGAGTAGGCTGACCAGCTAAAATCCAGGTCAGGGCTCATGTAACTTAACAGTGTAGTAGAGTGACCAGACGTCCGGATCCCCCCGGACATGTCAGGGAAAAGGGGCCAAATTTGAGTCCGGGGGGGAAATTTTAAAATATCCCCCAAAGTCCGGAAAAATTGGGCCTCTCCCGTGCCATCTGGGCCTTGTTCTTGGCTAGCGCGGTTGCGCTGGCCAAGAACAAGGCCCAGATCAGCCGGGGAAGAGGCTGGAACGACGCACACCCGCACTTCCGGGTGCGCGTCGTTCCAGCCTCCCCCCCCCCATCCGGGCCTTGTTCTTGGCTAGCGCGGTTGCGCTGGCCAAGAACAAGGCCCAGATCGGCCGGGGAAGAGGCTGGAATGACGCACACCCACACTTCCGGGTGTGCGTCGTTCCAGCCTCCCCCCCCCCATCCGGGCCTGCCAAGAACAAGGCCCAGATCGTCCGGGGAAGAGGCTGGAACGACGCACACCCGCACTTCCGGGTGTGCGTCGTTCCAGCCTCCCCCCCCCATCCGGGCCTGCCAAGAACAAGGCCCAGATCGGCCGGGGAAGAGGCTGGAACGACGCACACCCGCACTTCCGGGTGCGCGTCGTTCTAGCCCCTTCCCCGGGCCGATCAGGGGCTTTTTACAGCAGAAGCAGCAGCAGGGCCCAGGCTGCTGCGATGAGAGCGGCAACGGCAGAGGAGGAGGAGGAGAAGAAGAAGAAGAAGAAGAAGACAGACGGAGGAAGAGAAGAAGACAGACAGACGGAGGAGAAGAAGAAGACAGACGGAGGAGGAGGAGAAGACGGACGGATGGAGGAGGAGGAGGAGGAGGAGGAGGAGGAGGAGACACGAGGAAGAGAACCGGTGGCAGTGGCAGCAGCAGCGGAGAATTGGTGGTGGAGAAGCAGCAGAGGAGGACGCTGAAGCAGTGGGGCATGAAGAGAGAAGCGGCAGCGGAGGAAGTAAAGCAGCTGCGGTGCTTGTGGCTCACCTTGCACCTGCCTGGGCCAGTTAGGGCGCCTCCTCCCCATTTTTATGAGCACATGGCGATTTGGTTGCTCTTTGTTCAGCTCCCCTCCGTTTTCAGCCTCCGCGTGCACTGCATGCGGCTCGCCCAAACTTGCTCCCGCCGGCGCCTGGGCCTCCAGCCAGCGCCGCCTGCCCCGTCCTCCTCCTTGTCTTCCACAGCTGCGCCTTGATTCAGCCGCTGCTCGGGCTTCTTCCCGGCGCTCGGGCCTCCAGCCAGCATGTGAGCTATTACGGCTGCAGCCGCTGCCTGGGTTCGCTTCCACCTGGGCTGACGTGGTCCCTCCCTGTTTGCTTAGCCAGGGCCTGGCCAGTGGGGCTGCTGAGGCGGCTGATGGTATTTTATTTTCCTGCTCCCTAGACCTAGAGAGAGGGGGCTTTACACTGAGGGTGCCTCATCCCCTCCAACCACCAGGTAATACAGTTTGGCTTCAACTGACTTTTTAAACCTAGTGCGCTACCTCAACTTAATCTCCCCTCTTTTTAAAATAGAAGGACTGGCACGTTCCTCCGCTCTGCGCCCACCTGGGAATTGCTGCTCCTGTGTGCGCCTGTGTGTGTGGTGTGTGTGTGTTAAAGTAGTGCAGGCCAAATGAACTGTCTCTAGCTGCAATCTAAGTCTAGTGGGGTGTTGGGGGGTAGATTGGTTTTTATCTCTGGCTGCAATGATGAAATAAGTTGTTACTGATTTTCTATCCATTCTTTGGGTACTGATTTTGATGAATTAGAGCCTATCTACACACGCAGGATAAAACACTTTGGAAACGTTTTGAAAACTGTCTGTGGAGCGTGTCCTGGGCCCCAACAGTTCTCAAAACTGTTATAAACCATTTTAAACCATTTAAAACTGTTTTATAGCAGTAGTGTAGATAGACTCTTAATTGGGTGAATGTGTGTAGAGAGTGGGTTGCCTTGGGTGAGTTTAAAAACTATTATCAGTTTTGCCATGGGTGAGTATGTTGGTGTGTGGTGGATTTGTATTCTATTTTTAGCCATTATGATTATGATTATTTTGCCTTGGATGAGTGTGGGGTGGATTTTTATTCTCCCCCCCCCCCCGGTTAAGTGTGTGTGGGGAGTTTTTTTTTAAATTGTCTTGGGGAAGGGTGGGGTTTCCCCCCACTTTGGGTGGGTATGCAGGGGTATGTAGATTTTATTTTTTATTGCCTTTGGTGACCGTGTGTGAAGTGTGTGTGGATGATGATGATTTTTTTAAAAAAAATGTGGCTCCAAAACTGCTTTTGTGCTGATGCAGGTGATGATGATGATTATACTACATGCGAAGGGATATATGTACTCACAACTTTCAGCTCGGTTCCAGACATTTCTTTTCTGTATGGCTTTGAGATTGTGATTATGATTATTTTACAGTGTGGCTTTGTGGATTCCTCCCTCCCCCCAACCTGGTGAAATTCCCTCTTCATCACAACAATTAAAGTTGCAGGAGCCCTGTCCTCTTTTGTATCTGGTCATTCTGGGAATTGTTCTGTCCCAGCAAGATAATATGTGAGTGCATAGTGTGTCTTGTCTGAATGTGTCTGGATCTCCTAGGCTCTGAAAGCATCTTTCTGGAGAGCACCTGCTGGTTGCATGATCCATGAGGCCAGGTTCTGTGAGTGCACAGTTGTCCTTGACAGAAGGGGCTTGCACTTGCTAGAGAAAGATGCACAGATGTTAAGTCGCTGCAATCCTATATTCATTTATCTGGGAGTAAGCTTCATTGAAATCAATGGGACCTGTTTCTGAGGTTTTTTTGGCCAGTTTTCTTTGGGTCCCTGATTGGAATCTCTGTTCTCTGCACACTGAGGCAGTGTAAATTCAGGAGATATTTGGATAAAAGGAGGGAAGCTGTTAGTCCATTTTGTTCCATGGCTTTTGTTTGCAGGGGGATAGTATTTTATATTCTTTCTGAATGCTAGTTTGTTGTACTCGGTTTTTCTGCACTTATTCAGTGGTAGCAGTATGCTGAATCTGTACGTATGGATTTGAGAAAGGTGATGGGGAAAGAGTGTTAAATGTTAGGGAAGTTGAGACTATGGTCATCCAGTGAAGGATTTGCAGTCAAAAAAGATACCTGAGGGAAGGGGAGACTGTATCACACAGAGTATGGCAAAAGCTTCAAAGTACAGCAAAAGCTACAAATGTCTTTGAATGTCTCACTTGTTCTTTATTTCAGTGATTTTAACATTAAGATGTTATGTAGTACAAGTTTGTTTAATTATGTGCTGTGAAATCAGACGTGTGACCAAGGCCATGTTTGGGTGGGCACGCCCCCTTGGAGGGGCGGCCATGTTGTCCTCCTTTTTGGTTTCCAAAATATGGTCACCCTACAGTGTAGAGAAAAGGGAATTTCAGCCAGGGTCATTTGTATGCAATTAGTTCCTAGTGAAATTCCCTCTTCATCACAACAGTTAAAGTTGCAGGGGCCCTGCCTTCTTTTGTATATGGTCACTCTGGTATAGTGCCTGCACCTTTAACCATTGTGATGAAGAGGGAATTTCACCAGGAACTAATTGCATACAAATGACTCTGGCTGAAATTCCCTTTTCTCTACAACTGTTAAAGTTACAGGAGCCCTGACCTGGATTTTATCTGGTCACCCTAAACTGGAGTGAGCAGATGGTGGTTCTTAAGCCAGAAGAAGGGTAGGTGCCTTCAAGCACCATCTCTGTGGCCTACACAGAACCGTCCATGAAATCTTTGCCTTGGAACATCAGCCCAGCTTGTATGGTGGCATCCCAAACATTCACTTGGTTGAGATTGGAAAGGGGGCTGCACGCACTGCCCTACTGTAGAGGTCACCCCTCTGGGAAGAGGTCTCAGGTTGACACAGTGGCATCTTAATGCATGGGTACGCTGGGCAGTTGCCCGGGGACCCCACGAGCATAGGGGCCCCATGGTAATCTTTGTATGTATTGATAGTTTGTGATATGTGAATGGACAGCTGTTGCTATTCCTCCTCTCTTGCTGGGCAAAGATGTGGAGCGTTCATCGCGGAGGGCCCTGAGCGTGCACGCCCTGCAGGGAGCCGGAGCAGAGCGGGAGTTGGTGCTGTAGCCAGGCCGGGCCTTGCCTCCCATGGCTTAACATGCCATGTGGTCTTCCTCCCAGATGGAGCACCAGCACCCCGGTTTTACAGACACAAAAATGGGATAAAAAGTGCGTCTTAGATTTGAGGAAATAGGGTATATAAGATGTGAAAATTGTAGAATGTAGACCTAGACAGAAATGAGGCTAGGCCCCCTAGCCTCATTTCTGTCTAGGTCTACATTCTACAAACTCTCTACTGCATGCTTCTGATTCAAAACACTGTGAGGCAAGGCCTAGCCTAGGCCTTGCCTCACAGTGTCGTGAATCAGCAGCACACAGTAGAGAGTTTGGATTATTTGAGTTCTATTTGTGTAGTGAAAGGTTGGAGGATGTGTAAAAAAAAAAGTGAAGTGAGGAAAAAGAAACTGTAGGCTTATTACATGTTAGTGAACTTCATAAATAACCCTTTGAGCAGAAATGAAACATAATGTTTTGAGTGGAGCACAGAGGAGGAAAAGAGCTGCAGAGGAGAAAGAGAAAATGAGCAAACTTCCAAAAATGAACGTCTTGGTTCAACCCAGGTGCAACGTCAGCCACTATTACTGCTCCTTCAAATATAACATCCACATCTACATCCACTCCTGCACCCAATCATCCAGTTCCAGCAGACATACCAATGGTATCATTACCTGTTCCTGCTGCTGGGGACATTCCACAAGAGGAAATGCCCAAACCTGTAACATTAAAGGAGTTTGCGATCCAAGACACAGATCCGGGGCTATGGGACATTAGCAATACTAACACAGTGGATTACTGGATTCGTAGTGGGCCAACATCATGTCAGAATCATGACAGCAACCTTTCAAACTCATGCAGAGTGTATAAAAGAGCTGGAGGAGAGAATACTCAGACAAGGTATTTATCAAAGGATGTGTTCAAACGTGAACTGTGGAATGGCGAGTGTGTAAAGCGTGAATGGCTACTCTAGTCACCATCCCAAGGTGTTTGTTCTGCTTTGTATGGCGCCTATTTTCCAAGACAGAATCTCCCTTTGCTCCATCAGGATTCAATGACTGGAAACACAGCAATGGTATTGTAGAACATGAAAATGGAGAAGAACATCGCAAGTGCATGACGGCATATTTGATTCGGCATAAAGAAACTGGAAATGTAGATTCTTTATTCCTTCAACATCATCGCTCAGAGCAGGAGTATTGGCATAAAGTGTTGACACATGTAGTTTCTGTAATTCACTTTCTTGCCTCCAGAGGTTTGCCATTTTATGGAGCAAATCAAATAATTGGGTCAGCAAAAAATGGAAGCTATTTAGGTATTCTAGAGCTGTTGAGTGAATTTGACCCTATTTTGGAAGAACATCTCAAACTGTATGGGAATCCAGGAAAGGGGAACCCATCATATTTATTGGCAAACATTTGTGAGGAATTAATGGAATTAATAGGACAACATGTTCTTTGTGCTATTCTTGAAGAAATAAAAGAATCAAAGTATTATTAAATAAGTGTGGATTCCACTCCAGACATCTCACACACTGATCAACTGACATTTACTGTTCAATACATTCGAGGATGTGAGCCTGTGGAACGTTATATTAAGTTCATCCCCATCTTTTCTCATGGAGCAAAGAATCTAGCAGACACTGCTGTGGATTTCCTTAATGAGAACAAAATTCCACTATCAAACTGCCATGGTCAGTCGTATGACAATGCCTCAAATATGTCTGGACGCTATACTGGATTGCAAGCACGGATTCATCAACTGAACGAATTTGCCATGTATGTCCCCTGTGCTGGACACAGCCTGAACTTGGTGGGAGTAAAAGCGGCAGAGTGTTGTCTACAGACTGTAAAATTCTTTGACTTTGTTCAGCGTCTGTATTCCTTTCTCTCTGCTTCTACACATCGATGGAATATTCTGGCATCATCTTTAGGAAAAAATGTTGTGGTCAAGCATCTGTCTGACACAAAATGGTCATCACATTTTGATGCTGTTCATGCTCTATATGGGGGTTTCGAGAAAATTAAACATGCACTGGATTCTGTATCAGCTGAAACTGAACAGGAAGTGAACACAAGGCGAGAGGCAGAAGGATTGAGCGAGAAAATTGAGAACCTGGAAACAATCTTCCTCACAATTCTTTGGAATGACATTCTTGAAAGAGTGAACAAAACAAGTAAGGTCCTACAGTCAGAGGATGTGAACATAGTTGTTGCCATGACTCTTCTTGAGTCTCTAAAAACCTATCTTCAGGAAATTAGAGACAAATTTAGTGAATACGAATTGAAAGCCAGGAGTGGGTGTCCAGATTCAGATTATAGGGATGTGAAAAAACGGGAACGAAAGCGAGGTGTGCGTCTTACTAGATATGATGGATCAGGAGAAGAGGTACTTCTCAGTAAAAGTGAAAAGTTCAAGGTGGAAACATTCCTTCCTGTTCTGGACTCTCTAATTCCTGAGCTGACAAAACGTGCAGAAGCTTATTCATTGATTGGAAATCTGTTTTCCTTCTTCAGTGAATTGAAAACAATTGGTTCTGATGAGCTACACAAAAAGTGTGAACATCTGGCTAATGTATACCACAAAGACCTTGATTATGGTGACCTTTTAAATGAATGTGAGCATCTCAAGCACTACATGGTTCTTGGTGAAAATTATGAGACTCTCCCTGCATTGTACAGAAAAATAATTTTGGACAGCTTGAAATCTGTGTTTCCCAATGTTGAAATTGCACTCAGAGTGTTTGTGTGCATGATGGTGACCAACTGTGCAGGAGAACGTTCATTTTCAAGACTGAAACTTATAAAAAATCACCCTCTCAGCACAATGGGGCAGCAGCGTTTGAACTGGCTTTCACTCACGTGTAGTATGGACAATGACATGACCATGGACTTCAAGCCAATTATAAAGCAATTCTCTGCAAAGGAATTTCGCAAATGTTTGTGTTGAACACTTGATTAATAATAAACAATTCATAGTAATTTCATACTGTGCCATCTCCATCTGTATGATTTACCAACTGAGTATCATTTTTATGTTGAAATTTTTGTTTTTCAAGTTCAAGGCTCATGTTATATTGTCCAAACGTTTGTGTTGATTAATCTTTGCTGTACAGCATGTTTTCTAATGTTTAAACACTGATTTTGTTGGAAGTACCAATAAATCTAAGCTTAATTTTATCGATAATTTACATTTTTATTCCTGTGAGTGGTTGTGTAGGTAGGGCCCAAGTATATTGCTTTGCCCAGGGGCCTATAATGCTGTTAAGACGGCCCTGCATTGACAGAGCTCAGGGTCCCACAGAGCAGCTTGCAGTTTCTCCCGTATTGCATCCTGGGTGATCCTGGCGCATCTGGGGAACTCCCAGCACCAAGGCTTCTGGCTGGCCTCTCCCTACTGGCTGAGGGGTGATTCACACTTGGTGCAGCAAGCACATCTGCCCTGTTTTACTGTGCTCAGCTTTCTCAAGGGTGACTTGGCCCCCTACACGTTCTGTCACCTGGCCCAGAATGCTCTGTTTTTGTTTGTAGGATCTCCTCAGCTTGGTTTTTCTCCTTTCCAAAAGAGGTGAAAGGTTTACAACTGCAGGGCTGTGGTCACGTTCAGTCTCCCATTGACGCCGCTGCGTGCACGGATGTCATTCCACTCTCTTTCACATTGCAGAGATCACTGCCTCGTGAAAGGGAGGCTTTCTTCCCACCTTGTCATTGGCGTGAGCACATCTGTGCTGTGGAAAGGGAGCTGCAGAGCCCAACACAGCCATGCTAGATCTGCAAAGAAGAAAAGGCCTACAGGACATAGAACAGGGAGAACAGCACCCCAACTGAAACCAGCTGAGCCTTGCCCTCCTCAGAGTGGCTTCCACTGGTCCAGGACTTTTGCCCATCCCAGAAAGAGAGAGAGAGAGAGAGAGAGAGAACAAGTACTGTATATTGAACAAGTACTGTATATTTAAATAATGAGATAGTTTAACAGCACTGAGGCATTCATGACGAGTCTCAAGGAATAGCAGTCCTTTAAAGAGAGGCAAACAAAAACCAGTCATCGTCCAAATAAGCTAGATTGAACCGTCCCCGCTCCCCACTTGGCGTTGGGACTGGAGGAGGCACCTAGAAGGCAATGAGCTCCCCCAAGGAGGATGTCGTTGCTGCTTCAGAGGTGCTGGTGGGTTGCAGCTCTTCCGTTTGGCCAAGCGCTGTACGGCTTCAGCCCCTTTTCCTGCCTCCTCAGGCTGCTGGCAAAGGATTTACCGGAGCTGGAAGCAGCCCAACCCCCGGCCCTGCTCACCTTCGCCTGCCGCCAACGACTGCAGCTGTTTTCACCAAGCCTCGCAGTGCAGAGCCTGACCTTTGCGGGCCTGAAGGCAGCTTTACTCAGCTCCAAAGCCTGCTGTTCTAAAGGGAAAGAGTCATCAGGAGCAGCAGGAAAGAGGCCACTCCGATTTCCCCCACTAAAACTGGACCTTCTAGAAAGCATTTGACAAAGTACGTTGCCAAAAACAGCGAAATCACGGGATCCATGAAGTGCCCTCCTATAGACGGGGACCTGGTTAAAGAAAAGGAAGCAGAGAATCGGAGTGACTGGGCGCTTTCCGCAACAGAGGGAGTTCAGCTAAGCACTGCCTCCCCCAGGGTATCCGTTGGGACAAGGACTATTTTGAAAAGATGGCCAGTACTGTCAAGGCATGGGTTTTTTTAAAAACAAAAAATCATGTAAAGATGGACAGATCTCAAAGGCTGTATGCAGTTTAGGTCACCCCATCTCCCAGGAAACAAATATCAGTGTAGAGCTGGGAAAGTTGCACGAAGGGTCAGCCAAAATGATCAGGGCTGAAGCAGCCCTCCTGTGCGGAAATGTTTTGGTTTCTTGTTTTCATTAGGAGGTGGGGTGGAAGCAACTCAGGTGGGACACGTAGAAGTTTGTGAAATCCTAAAAGTATGGAGAGAGTGAGTAGAAGGGGAATCTTCTCCCTTTCTCTTCTTACTAGAACTTGGGGGTCCCCTGATGCAATTTATTGGCAGGAGTTCAGGGCGCATTGTTAATTCAAGGAGCTCGCTGCTGCAGGTCAGTGCATAGCATAGATGGGTTGATGAAGGGTGGGATCATGCATCCGTGGAAGAGGAGACATCTAGCCATGATAGGATTGGACTCATGGAGGATGAGACTGTCAATGGGTCTTAGTCACGATGGCTGTATATACCTTCCAGAATTGGAGCCAGTGCGCCACTGTATGCCATTTGCTAGGGAACATGGGCAGGAGGGTGCTACTACACCCATATCGTTCTTGTTAACTTTCCATAGACATCTGGTTGGCCAATGTGTGAGCAGAATGCTGCGTAGACCTTTGTTCTGATCCAGAACAGTTCTTCTCATGTCCCTATGGCTATAAGGAAGCTCTAGGTTCAGAGACCGCATGCCAGGGATATTGCCAGGGAGGAAGAGCATCAGAGGATGGGCATTGTCCCGATCCTGTCATTGACCTCTCCCCACCCCGCCACCATTAAGGCATCTGGTTGTCCACTAGGGGGAGCAGGATGCTGGGTGAGATGGGCCCCCATCAGGCTGATCCAGCTTCAGGGCGTTTTCTTAGGCTCTTTCCTGTTAGCCAGCTCTGAGCTCCAGCTGTTCCTTCTGGTCAAAGCAGGCCCAGAGGAAGGACCTGGTCCCTTCATGGCACCTTCCCCCTCCTGCTTCTGTGTCATCCTGTTTGAGGCAGCCTTGGTTCATTGAGACAGCTTTGACCCAGCGGAGAGGCGATTCGCCACACCGAGAGTGCTGCTATTCCCACCATCAGCAGAGGGCCTCTGCGTCTCCTTTGTTCTTCGCCCAAGGGGCAAAGCGAGCGAGCGAGCGGGAGGCGGCCCTGTCGGATGTGCCTGGCCTGCCTTGTGACAGGGAGGGTGAGCCAGAGGTGCTGGTCTTGTCCTGGGAATTATTCATTCTGCTTTCTCACAACCCTCGGAGACTGTGATCTGGTGAGAGACTGAAGTGTGCTGGGGTGGGCCGGAGGGCCCTGGGGACACCTCTGCTGCTTTACTCCAGGCAGGGTGGCGAGTAAACAGCAACGGAGCTTCTTTGCAGAACTCTTCTTCTCCTTGGGCCTGCTCTAATTTCCCAGTAGAGAAGTGGCAGCCTGGAAGCCACATGTGTAGGGTGACCAGACGTCCTCTTTCCTCCGGACAAGTCCGGAAATGGGGTGCCAAAATGGCGTCTGGGGGGGAAATCAGCTGATTTCCTGGAAAGTCCGGGAATTAGGCAGATCCCTGCTCCATCTGGGGCCTGTTCTTTGATAGTGTAGGCCAAGAACAGCCCCTGATTGGCGCTGGGAAGGGGCTAGAACGACGCGTGCCGTACTTCTGGGTATGCATTATACAGCTCCTCCCATCATCCGGGGCTTGTTCTTGGCCAGCGTGATCACGCAGGCCAAGGAAAGCACCGGTGCGGGAAAAAGGCTGGATGACACGTACCTGGAAGTGCAGGCACACGTAGTTCTAAAGGGCGGTATCATGGAGAGGGAGGGTGGGGGGCGAAAGAGCTCACTTTCTCCCCCCTATCTCCGCGATCCGGCTCTTTATTTTGCTAAAGGTCTGGATCACGGAGAAGGAGGGCTGGGGGGGGGTGAAAGAGCTCTCTTTCTCCCCCCCCCACCTTCCCTCTCAGCGATCCAGCCCTTTATTTTGCTATAGGTCTGGATCATGGAGAAGGAGGGCTGGGGTGTGTGTGTGTGAAAGAGCTCTCTTTCTCCCCCCCACCTTCCCTCTCTGCGATCCAGCCCTTTATTTTGCTAAAGGTCTGGATCATGGAGAAGGAGAGCTGGGGGGGGGGGGCTGAAAGAGTTCTCTTTCTCCCCCCCACCCTCCGTCTCCACGATCCAGCCTTTATTTTGCTAAAGGTCTAGATCATGGAGAAGGAGGACTGGGGGGGGGGGTGAAAGAGCTCTCTTTCTCCCCCCCCCCACCTTCCCTCTCCGTGATCCAGCCCTTTATTTTGCTAAAGGTCTGGATCATGGAGAAGGAGGGCTGGGGGGAGTGAAAGAGCTCTCTTTCTCCCCCCCCCCACCTTCCCTCTCTGCGATCCAGCCCTTTATTTTGCTAAAGGTCTGGATCATGGAGAAGGAGGGCTGGGGGGGGGGTGAAAGAGCTCTCTTTCTCCCCCCCCCCCCCCCCCGCTTCCCTCTCCGCGATCCAGCCCTTTATTTTGCTAAAGGTCTGGATCATGGAGAAGGAGGGCTGGGGGGGGGGTGAAAGAGCTCTTTTTCTCCCCCCCTCTCTCGGCGATCCGGCCCTTTATTTTGGACGTCATACCTCCCAACTCTCTCCCTGTCTTGTCCTGCTCTCAGGAGACTTGTGGGAGAACAACCAGATGGTGAAGGCAGTAGTAGCAGTGCAGGCCATGATGAAGGGGTAAGTGTGTGCGGGGCACGTGGTGATGGGCGGGTGTGGGTGGCGCGGCATGGGCTGCAAGTGGTGCAAAGGGTGCGGAACGCTTGTGGTGGGTCACGAGGTGCTGGGCGTGGGGCACGTGGTGCTGGGTGGGTGGGCGTGGCATGGGCATCAAGCGGTGCGAATGATGTGGCGCGGGCAGCAGGGCGCATGGCATGGGCGGGCGGGAGGCGAGTGGTACGTGATGCAGGCAGGTGGAGGTCCCGCAGGGTGGGCGGGGGTGCAGAGCGGGTGTGCAGCAGGTGGGGGACAGGGAGCGGGCAGTCCTTGGTTGAATGTGTATAGGTGTTTGGTTGGTTTTGCCCATGTGAGTGTGTGGATTTGTATTCTTGTTATTTTTATTGTTGTTATTATGCCTTGGGTGAGTATGTGGGTAGATGTTGTATTGTTTATATGATTTTATGTTTTGCCTTGGGGGGGTGCATGTCTGTGTGTAGATTTATTATGTTGATGAATGTTATTGGGTAGCTGGCTATGGATTATTATCATTATTATTATTTTGCCTTTGGTGTATGGGGGGAGGGTTTTTTAAAATTGTTTTGGAGAGGGTGTGGGTTTTTTCCACTTTGGGTGAGTGTGCAGGGGGTGAGGATTTTATTATTATTATTTTTTTGCCTGTGGTAAGCATGTGTGAGGTATGTGTGGATTATTATTACTATTATTAATTATTATTAATATTTTACCTTGGGTGTGTATGTGTGTGAATGAATTTTTATTTTTGCCTTAGGTAGGTGGATTCCTCACCATCAGTAGCACCATTGGTTTTTAAGCATAGTCCACAGTGAACTATGATATCTCAGCTACAAAGGGAGGTGGGATGTTTGGAAGAATTGCGTTGTCAATTGTGTGATGCGTGGATTGGGAAACTGGCATGGTGATTCTTTGATTTTCGTTATTTTTTTAGCTGAGAAATCCTAGTTCACTGTGGACTATGCTTAAAAGTTACATTCTTCGTCATCCATAACTTACATCAGAGAATCTCCATATGCCACTTCTGTTTTTAAGAGATGTGTTTGTAAGATAAACATGGAAAGTGGTGATGTACTCCTGCCTCTTCTTTTCCCTTTTTTCCCAACTGACTGCATTTCACAACAGTAAGGTGGTTTAACTGTAGGAGATGCACAATGATATCTTACTTTATTGTCTTTTAGATTCTGTTCTGGTCTATAATTCAGTAAAAACTTCGTAGAAAAGCATTCAGAATGCCAAAAAGAAAGTGTAAATTTCTGATACATTGACTGTCTTACTTGTTCTTTATTTCAGTAAGTTTAACATTAACGTATTATGTAGAACATATTTGTCTTAATTGTGAGGTATGAAATTAGACATGTGACCAAGGCCATGCCCCCTTGGGGGCGGCCATCTTGTCCTCCTTTTTGGTTTCCAAAATATGGTCACCCTACACATGTGGACCACGGCGGGAGGCCTGGGGACCATTTTGGCCTCTCTCCAAGGGCCACACGTGCACCAAAGGTGCTGAAATAGTTGAAAGGAATAGAAACGGCATCCGCAGCAAAGGGTTAAAATCGGCTTGGTTGCAGAGGCTGAGTTTGACCCGTTTGGTGTCCCATGGTGGCTTCCCAGCACGAAAAAGGTCAACATGAGCTGCAAACAATCTACATTTGTCCATGTTGGTTCTGTGTAGCAACTATAGATGCTATTTTTTAATATTAAAAATCAAAATTAATCATTTCCCCCCCTGAAATCGTAGAGGGGTGGGGTGGGGGGGCACATGTTCAGTGATAATTCAGAGGGCCCTGCCTAGGCCTGACATGCGATGACTTTCAAAGGAGAAGTAAACAGCATGTCCCTCTTGCAACAAGGTCTGGTGTGAGCTGCTTTCCTTGCAGTCTTGTGCCTGGATTGCTCCCAGTTAAATTTGGGGAAGGCAAGGCCCTGAGGCTGCGTGTGCCTCCCTTCTGTCTCCACAGTTGCACATAGCCCAGTAAAAGTGTATCTGTCCTGTTCATTTGAGGGCACGATTGGAGGCAAGGAGCAGCACAGGCTCCGAAATCCACCCCTTCCCCTGGAGAGCACGGGCAGGATCTGCTCCCGAGCCATCTCTGGTTAATTCCCCCTTGGCCTAACCCCAGTGGAAGGCTCTCGGATGTTTCCAGGAGCTGGTCCTCTCCCTTCACACCTTAAGCATGGCTGTACCTCCTTCAGAATACGCTCCTGCATCTCCCGTTGTAAAGCCATCCTTATCTTCTTAGCTGGTCTCCTTTGAAATGCTCCAGTCTGTTACAATCCAGGAATTCACCCTCTACTCCAGGTGATCATACTGTGGCAGCTGCACAGGAGACACCTGAACTGAAACCGCCTGGGTCTATCTAAGGCCTTTAGGAGGGGCACAAAATTTGGCAGCTGGGGCAAAGGCCGTAGTCTTTTCTCATTTCTTTCCTTTCCTTGAGCTCTCCTGAACCAGGGCTTAACAGAATGTGGTGTACTTATCCCTGACCTGCCCTGAGACTGTGGGATGCAAGGGGCTAGTCAAAAGCTCTTTTCAGCCTGCAAACACATTGTCAGGAGGAGCTTGGCAGCTGCACCCAGCAAGTAGTGCCCATCTCTCCCCATGGTGCTGACGGCCTATCGTCCCTTCCAAGCCAGGCCTAGTAGCGCTGGGCTAAGTCTACGGGTGTGCGAAAATTTTCTTTCTGTTCACAAATTCTGTGAACAAGTCCCGTTCACAACCCTGAATGTAAATGTGAGCAGGAGCGCTTCCCCCCCCCCAGAAATGTTTGCAAATCCCTGAATTTGCAATTTCATTTTTTTTAAATGCATCTTTTTTAAAATTCACACTTTGAAATGCACAAGGTTGTTTGTTTGGTTTTTTTTAAAAAAAATAATGCACGTTTTCATGCTTTAGTCAATGGGGTGAAAGTGCTCACTTTTGAAAAATATGCATCGACATGTGCCCTGTTCTCCTTTGAACAAACTGAAAATGAAACTAAGGCCCTTTCTAAACCATAGGGGTGTAGAGGGCGTAGGGCGGACAATCCTGGTAGTACCTGCTTCCAGGATCATCGCTCTCAATGCACATGATGGGCACGCCGTGCTGGGTTCCTCCCGGGTCATTGCATGTTGCCCCCACCCTGTTGTTGTTGTTGTTGTTGTTGTTGTTGTTTTTACCCAGGAAAAGCGCAGAAGCACTCCTCCTCCGCGAACAGTAAGTTTTTTTTTCTAAAAAGGGCTCAGTCGCGGCCCCACCCCCCTCCCTGCCCTCCCAAGGGTGGCAAAACTGGTGTCACCCCCTCCCCTGATGATCACGGAGCCGTGCGGTGTGGCTCCGTGCCCGTTGGTGCTGCTGTGCTTACTCTTGAGTAAGCATGGCAGCACCCAGGACAGGCAGCCGCATCTTCCGCGGTCCCGGGAAGTTCTTGGGACTGCGGAAGATTCGGGATTTTCCAGGCTTCCCTTATCCCTGGAAAATCCTGCCCCCCCCCCCCGAGTCCCTGTGCATCATTTGGATTCACAGAGACCAGCTGGGGGCCATCCCAGGTGAAACGCCTGCTGTAGAAAGGGCCTAAAAGAAAAGTAAGCCAAAACGAATTTCAAAGTGAATTTTTGAGAATTTTGGTGAGCTCGGGGCATGGCGCTTACCCCAGTTGCTGTTCCCTCCTGCACCAGGAAAACATTTGGCCCTCCTCTTTGCTCGCAGAGAACTCTGTTCTGTTATTAATAGCAGAAAATCATTATGGAGGAGCGCTCTGACCAAGAACTCTGCTGGTGTTTTCTGTAGCTCTGTGAAGAGCCTTCTCCGGAGCAAGTATTTTATTTTCCAAATGGCTTGTGAGCCAAGTGACCTCGTTGCCCTCATCTGGAAATGCCTATCAGTCTAGACAAGCTGCCACCCACAATGCAATATTGTTCCTCGCACTGCAGGTCAGATATCAGAAACAGCCAATTATTATGTATTATGTATTTATTAAAATATGCTGTTTTTATCCTGCCTTTCTGACCCAAAGGGACCTCCAAGGTGACTAACAGCATAATAAAATAACAAAAGAGAATACATTAATAGCAATCAAGCCTAGAGCACAATCAATAGAACAAACCAGCAAATCAGCTGCATAGAACAACCAGCCAATGATCCGCCGATGGAATGTCAGCAGCAAGCATCGCCCTGATCGTGCCTGGCCCGGGGCCGGGGCTGCTGGATGTGGTGGTCACGAAAGACATGCTGGCTGGCTCCCACCTCCACCTTGCTGCTCTGATGATTCCACCATTTCCAAGGCAATCTTGGTCAGGTCTGTCAGAGATGTCCAGGAGATCACCTCCAACCCAAAGACGCCATGATTCTGTATTCCAAACTGCGCCTTGAACTTCATGGACAGCAAATGTGATAGGGTGCTGGTCAGCAGCAGCAGCAGCTGCAAAACTTCCCTCCAAAACCAGTCAGGCCATTCGGCTTGCAGTATGGTGTGAATGTGCTGTGAAGGGTGAAGTCCCTCCAGAATGGAACATCAAGGAGGAGGAAGGCCTCAGAGAGGCTGCTGCTGCTTTGGAAGCTGATGGCCCACCAGCCAGGCATATACATGTCTGTTGTGCAAGCAAAGTCCATTTGCGTACATCCGCTTAGTTTGCATGATTTCATTTGCACCTGCACATCAAGGCATGGGAGGGAGCAGTGATGTCTGCACACACACACACACACACACACAGAGCTGCTGGAAATCCTACTCACCAGGCATGAAAGCTGCTGTACAGAACACAAGGGTCATAAACCCTTTCAGTTGCAGGAGACAGGAATCGAGGAAGGAGACCACCACCAGCAGCAGCAGGATCTTCTCAGGCTTCAGGTCTTCCTGGAGATGGTGGAGATGGAGCCTGAGACCTTCCTCCCCAAGCAATGCCCCCTCCCCAATTCAGTGGATACCTCAAACATTCCTAGCAAACCTGTCTAAGCTTACCTTGAGAAGTGGCACCTCAGGTTGGTCTACAGCTGCCTTGTGAAGATCCAGCAACCATGGAATCACAGGACATGCACAGCCTGGCACATGAAAGGCGCAGGACCGGCCACTGTCCGAGAGCCTCTCCATTCTCCTCTGGCTGCTTTGCTGTGAAGCGTGATGAGGAATTTGCAACCATGGGTGCATCTACAAGAGTGATTTAAAGCTCTTTCAAGGCACATTACAAAGGCCCCCTCCACAAGGATGCGCTTTTGCGCCCGGTTCCGGGATTGTGCGCATTATCGCGGAGGCGCATTTACGCCTAATCCCTCTGCACGGGAGGCGGCGAGAGGTGGCGAAGCGCATTAATTCATGTCCAAAAAGCGCTTTAGAAGACGTTAACGCGCATAATCGCTTGTTCACACCGCGATAATGCGCTTTAACGGCCGGAGAAAAATAAAAGTCGCTATTTAACGCGCATTCGAAAATGCGCATTATCGGGGAAATAACGCACCTGTACGCCCGTTTTGCGCTCCGCTGGTGTGGAGGTAAAATTTATAATGAGCCTCTAAGGCTCATTAAACGTCTCGTGTGGAGGAGGCCAAATTTTACCTCTACAAGATTAGAGCACAAATCGGGGGTTGAGGCGCTTTTTCTGTCCGATTATGCGCATTATCGAATGTGCGTTAAATAGCAAGTTTTAATTTGCTGCAGGAGTTAAAGCGCCTTATGGTCATGTAAACATGTGATTCTCCGCATGTAACCAACTTTAAAGCACGTTTCATATAGCCCGTAATGTGCTTCACCGCCTCTCGTGAATTGGCATTAGGAGTAAATGTGCTTCTCTGTATATGCGCATAATCAGGCAACCGGGCGTCAAACCAAAATCTTGTAGAGGGGCCCATGCTAATTGCTCACAGGGAAAAGAAAGGAGCAGAAGGGTGAGAAACGCAGCAGCTTCTGGGGGGGAACCGCACGAGCCGTGGGGGGAGAGGCTGAGGCCCTCAGGAAGCCTGCGGGAGGAGGGGGCTGTGCAGCTGGCCAGAGGAGGAGGCCGCCTAGGAAGAAGAGAGCTTGCAGCCCTGGGGCTAAACAGAAGGGGTGGGGTGGGAAGGCCCAGCGCCCCTGCGCACCCACAGACTGGCGGGGGAGGCGAGGCCTGAGGCCAAGTGGGGCCGCGGGGGATCGCGCTTCACCGGAGGGTGGTGGGACAGGCTTCGTGTGCCCGATACGTGAGGAGGCTGGCAGGCCAAGAGCCCCGGAAAGGGCCAGCAGCAGAGCTCCAGAGCTGCCCTTGGCGCGGCAAAGCGGACCGCTCAGCCACAGCGCTCATATTTGGACCGCGTCCTGTGCTTCATTCCCCTCCGAGCCTCGCAGGAGGATGCGGGACAGTTGCTCCGGCTGCCGCGCACAGGAACTGACCGGGCCGCCCCTTTGCCGCTGGGCTGCATGGCGCGCTACGCAGGTCCGAGCTGTCAGGCCGGCGGAGAGGTCTGCCGCACCAGCCCTGCTTTCCACACCCCACGCCCCACCCCTGGCAGGCAGGAGAGCAGCACGCCGGTAGGCCCTTTCAGCCCCAGGATCGGCCCTTTCAACCGGCCATGCCATGAGCAGGGAGGGAGCCAGGCAGTGAACGGTCCGCGCTCCGCCTGCCCTGCTGCTGAGGAGGCCTGAAGTCCAGGAGGCCCGTTGAGCAGCTGGCACTGTGTCTGCCGGGCGAGGTCTCCGTCCCCGATCCCGTGGGAGTGAATTAGTACCAGTGGCCGGAGGGGGGGAGGCATGGGGGAAGATGGCTCTGCAGTTTGTCCTCAGGCGAGATGACTTGGCACTTCGGGAGGCTTCAGATTGGCTCTTGCCAAAGAAGAGACGGATTAGATGTGGCGGCGGCGGTGCCGTGTGCCGGAGCCTGTGCTCACTTTGGGTGCGATGTCAAGGGCGGGGGTGAGAGAGGTGGGGTGGTAATGGGGTGGGGGCTCCATCCCCTCTCCTGCCCACCGGTGCTGTACTCCCCCCACCCACCCCTCCAGAGGGTTTGCTCTCCGCAGGGGGAAACGCACATGGACCTGGGAGATTTTCCCCTGCAGAAACAAGCCGCGGGTGGAGGGTGGGGAGGAGCCCTAGTGCCGTGTGACAGAGCCGGTGCTCTGCATGTAGAAGGTCCCCTGTTCAATCCTCCAGGTCGGGCAAGGAAAGGACCCCGCCTGGGACATGGGGAGCCACTGCTGCCAGTCCGTGTCAGTCCAAGACAACTTATGATGTTCCAATGTTCCTGAGCTAGCTGCAGCGGGATCCATTTTCACTGAGAAAGCAGCCTGTGGGAAAGAATTGCGGCCCTGGAGTAAAGAAGTGCCATGTCTGGATTGTCAGGCAGAGAGAGAGAGGGAGGGAGGGAGGGAGGGAGGGAGGGAGAGACTCTTCTGTAGAGAATCTCCAGCCTCCAATAGAATTACTGTATCTCCCATCAGCAGTGATGTCCTGTAATCACACTTATTTATCTCAGCACTTCAAAGGGTGCCAATACATAAAACAGGAATATTAGTCTATGCTGTAATAAATTAGATGTCCGCAGGACATTGCCATATATTACCAGAGTGGTGTTATGATTTTGACATATTTACTAGAGTTTAACTCTAATAAACTGTGGTTTATGTTTGTGCTCTGAATATTTGGTATCATTTCGCTGTAGTCAAGTCCTAGTTCATGTCAAAATCCATACAGAACCTTTATGAGGATTTATGCTGGAACATTTGTTCGTTTTCAGCGAGGGTGGCAGATTCACGATCAGCAGGCAAAGGTGATGGAATGAGACATGGGAGCTGGGAGGCAAAGGGAACTAACGAAAATGCTCACAGCCCTGGTCGTTTTCATAGATAAAGAGATGAAACTTGGCACTGTGATAGTCCTTAGGTAGGGCTTTAGCAATGCTGAGTTTGAAACAGATCATTTCATCTGTTGGTTTTTAGGAATTCTTTAAAGTTTGAGGTTTTAAAATGAATTATTTTTAAACGAAACCCATCATTTTTAAAGATAAAGAGATGAAACTTGGCACTTATGCCAAGTTTGGAGCAGAACCATTCATCCATTGATTTTTAGGTTGTTGTTTTTTTAAAAAAAATGAGATTTTAAAAAAAAAATTTTTTTTAAAAAACATCATTTTTAAAGATAAAGAGATGAAACTTGGCACCATGATATATCTTAAGTAGGGCTTTAGCCATGCCAAGTTTCAAGCAGATCAGTTGTTGATTTTTAGGATTTTTAAAAAAGTTTGAGGTTTTAAAATTAATTTTTCAAACAAATAAATAAATACTGGAGCCTGTCATGACTCTCTTACCCCTTGCATTCATTGAAGTCAATAAAGAGGTCTCTTTGGAAAGCAATCAATCTTTATTTAGCAAATGACCCCTTCCTTCAGCTGAAGGGGAGTTTTAAAAGTAAAAAAGTGTTTTGCCCCAGAGCGTAATTAGCTATGCAAACAGCACAGTTGATCCATTCAAGAGAAAGAGAGAGTCACTTCTCAGAGGGATCCAAATCAAGCCTTTTCTGAGCCAGCAATCTTCCGAGCACTGGCTTCTGACCTCCCTGGTCTGCCCACACTTTTCCCTCCTACGGAATTTGGCATCTCTGAGGTTGCTTTCTCCCTCCTCTTCAGAAGAGGAGGGCTGTTTCTCAGCCAGAGGGTTATTTACATAGGAGAGATAAACGCTGGGGATGAGGCCATGGGAACCACATCCTCCCCTTCTGGTATGGACTAGAATGTCTGTTCGAGTTCAGAATCTGATTCTGAATTAATGTCTGACAGCCCTTCGCCCTGTGCAAGGGGAGGGGAATTAGACACAACAGAGCCAAACCCTTCAAACTCAGGTTGTCAAACCTCCTCTTTGGGATCTTGCACTGTGAGCAGTTTCAGCCCTTGGCATCAAGGGGATTTCAAGTTTTTAGCTAAGAAGTGCTGGGTGAGCAGGGCACCTTTCCTGTTGCAGATTTGGTGGGCAGTTGGGCACCTGGAGCTCAGCAGAGGTGAGGCGTCCACAGATCAAAATGTGGGAAAGGAGAGGTCAGTCAAAGCAGCCCACAGGGCAAAACGGAATGGGCCAGAGGCCTTTTTTCAGAGTTCCACATCATGGGTGATGAAGGGTCATCCTTAGAGAAAAACTCTCACAACCAAAAGTGAGGTGTCAGTCGAGAGAGAGGCTCTCATCTTTGCAGATGTCCTGTTGCTGCAGATGTTGGACCCTGGCATGTCGTTGCTTTGCTTCGCTATTCCTTCCCTTCCACTTCACTTTGTTCACTTGTGAGCTAGGCTCTGTCTGTTCTGCTGGCATGCAATGCAGAATGTTTGAAATGTGTGTCAGAGAAAAATAGATAGATTTGCGGCTTGGGCTGGCTGGCATGTCTCTAAGAGACAGAGTTAGACTGAAGACACAATTCAGAGATGGCTGTAGCTGAGCCCTGAGAGGCTGGTGTGCCACACAGAACCTTTTAAGAGTATCTCAGAGTCCAGTGTTGGTGCAGGCAGAGGCGGCTGGTGGCAGAGGTGATTTTTAAAGTAAGAGTCACCAGATGTGACCAAACAATAAGCTGACACCCTTCCCCCCGGCCACAGAGTACAAGTGTGCAACCTAGCTGGACTGTTGGGAGACTTTGGAAGAGGGAGAAAGATTGTTTGTTTGAGGCTGGAGGCTTTGGTTTGGCTGCCATGACTTAGAGAGTCAACTGAGGCTGCACAGACAACCCAGAGACAACTGTTGTAACTTAGCTCCACGGTGCTGACATGCAACATAGGGCATTAGAAAGAGGGTCTGAGAGTCGCATGTTTGTACAGGAAGTAGACAGGAGTTCAAAGTCTGGATGTGAAAAGTGGTGCCAACACAAAAGCCTTGAGAAGCTCATGTATATAAGTGAGAAGTGTGAAAGGGCAAAGTAGTATCTGCCACCCACAACACCCACCCAAACGTTAGAGTAGAGAAACTTGTGACAATCATAAAGAAGTCCCCCCCCCAAAAAAAATTAACTTTAAAAATAAAAAAGTCAGCCAGCCGGCAGCAAGTCCTGTTAAGCAGCAGCTTGCAGTGGTGTGAGGATACAATCAGAAAAGATACTTGAGGGAAGGGGAGACTGTATCACACAGAGTATAGCAACAAAGTACAGCAAAAGCTACAAAAGTAGGAGTGAGTGAAGTTAATTTCAGATACATTGGATGTCTTACTTGTTATTTCAGTGATTTTAATGTTAAGATGTTATGTAGAACAGATTTGTCTTAATTGTGTGCTGTGAAATCAGACATGTGACCAAGGCTATGTTCAGGTGGGCACGTCCCCTTGGTGGTGGACATGCCCTCTGGGGGTGGACATGTTGGTGGGGATGCCCTCTTGGGAGCCGACCATGTTGTCCTCCTTTTTGGTTTCCAAAATATAGTTACCCTACCCACCACTGGAAAGGCCCTGTGTAGCCATCTCCCTCCAGCACATCTGACAGTGTGGGGCAGGGAAATGGAAGAAGCCCCAGAAGGAAGCAGGTGGGAACATGGGAGTGAACGTGGTCCTTGCAGGGACGTGTGCGCTCTGCTCCCTTGAGCTCTCTTTGTAAGTTGCTCATTCTTCCTGTGCTTTCGCTGAGAACCCTAGAAAAAAAGTGCAGGGCTTTCTGAGAGACAAAGGTTGGATAGGGGCATTCATTGGCAGCAGCAGCACAGGGGGTGTGTGTGGGGGGCATAGATAGGCTGACCATAGGACAGGGCTCATGTCACTTTAACAGTTGTAGAGAAAAGGGAATTTCAGCCTGTGCAATTTGTATGCAATTAGTTCCTGGTGAAATTCCCTCTTCATCACAACAGTTAAAGTTGCAGACACTATACTAGAGTGACCATATACACAAGAAGGCAGGGCCCCTGCAACTTTTAACTGTTGTGATGAAGAGGGAATTTCACCAGGAACTAATTGCATACAAATGACCCTGGCTGAAATTCCCGTTTCTCTACAACTGTTAAAGTTACATGAGCCCTATCCTCCTTTTCATATGGTCAGCCTAGGCATAGAGTGCTATCAGTGGGGCCGGCTGTCAGCCTAAAACAAGGCCTGAGCCTTGGGAAGCTTTAGGCTCAGCTCTCACTGACCCTTGTTTCCTGAGCTGGTCAGTTCATTTCCAGCCTCAATTCAGGGCGTTCATGAGAAAAGCAGCTGAAACCCTGCTGGCTTGGCTCCCTCTCTCTGTAGCTTCCTCCATTGGCTAACGTTTGAAAATCTCTCCATAGCATTCACTGGTTACTACTGAACTGATCATAGAATCATAGACGAGTAGAGTTGGAAGGGGCCCATAAGGCCATCGAGTCCAACCCCTTGCTCAATGCAGGAATCCACCTTAAAGTGTCCAGCTGCTTCTTGAAGGCCTCTAATGTGGGAGAGCCCACCACCTCCCTAGGTCATTGGTTCCATTGCCGTACTGCTCTAACGGTATGAAAGTTATTCCTGATGTCCAGGCGGAATCTGGCTTCCTGTCACTTGAGAAGCCCATTATTCCACGTCCTGCACTCTGCCTGATCTCTGCCTTAATTTAATTGGTGTTTCTTTCTGCTGTGATGTGTGGTTTGCTTACATCTCTCCTTTTTGTACGGTTCTTTGTTCTATTTTCATATCCATTGCTTTCAGGATTTTGGAGCTGATCTGAATTCTTGTGTTTTGAGCTTCATGACAAAATTTGCATGCTTGATGAGGGAGAACTTTTTAACAAACAGCTTCACAAATCCTGTGAACATCACAATTATTTCTGTGCTTTTCATCCAAGTCCATGACATTAATCACAGTTCAGGCAGAGGGATGGGGAGACCCCAAAGCTGGCTGATAGCAGCTGCCCCACACACACTGCCATGGGCCACCATGTTGTTCATGAAATGTGATGGAATCAGGGAGTTATGTAAAGTGGCCTCAAGGCTGCTGAGGACGGCACAGGCCAGACCGTCCTTCCTATGGAGTGAGCCAGTCCAGACGGGCTGAGGGGCAGGGAAGAGGGGGCATTCATTAACTGTGCCTTGCCTCATTTGTAATGATGAATGTGCCACCACACTGCTTGGACATAAATGCAGCCCCCGGAGCTTCAAAGCATTCAAATAGCCACACAGGATGCGAAGAGACGGGCAGAGGCTGGCGCTGCTTTGGCTCTGGGCGGAATCTCACTCCAAAAGTGGCACATGGCACGGGGAGCGGCAGTGGTGACCACACCTGGGCTGCAGGTGAAGGATAGCAGCACCAGTCCTTCCTTCAGGACCTAAGATGCCACTCCCTCCCCCAGTATGTCACAACTGCAGGGCCCTGATCCAGTATGGGAGAGCCTCTACGCTAGAGAGACTGCGTCATGTATGGACTGTGCTTCCTGGGGGCAACCAGGATGTCCTTACAAGAAACGCCCCTTTCTTTGGCTTAAGGATGGGGGCCCAGGCAGAGAGAGAGGCCTCTGCCCAACACTGGCTGGAATCCAACCCACTGTTGGCTTAGGAAGCAGCGTTTTGCTCGATGCTGTGAGTTGGGATGGGCAGTTGGGGTTCGTTGTGGCCTTGGATGGTTTGCTTGTGGCTGCCATTGGAGACCATGCTGCGGACCATAAGTGGCCAGACTTGTTCCTCTAACATGGCCACCCTTAATTTATCGCTCTTCTCCTCTGAAGGCCTCAGAGCTGCGGCTGACAGCAGGGGCCCGGGGCTCTCCTGCCCAGGACTCTTCCAGGCCCAAGCCAGTTCAACTCCGAAAACAGACCTGTGCCCTCATTCTCCGTCGCGCTCCCCTCTGGGCCGTCATTTGCCCAATGGCCCCGGAGCCAGGGCCTTCTCCACAGCGTGGGCTACTCTAAGATGGACAGGGCTCTTTCCTGGTGGGCCAGAAGGGATTGCAGCCCACTCACTTTGGGGGAGAGGCAGCTCCATCTGCCTCACCTTCCAAGCAAATGAGAGGAAGGCTGCCTGTGCCGAACTAGGGTGACCAACTGTCAGGATTTCCCCGGGTTTGTCCTGGTTTTTGTTCTATCCTGGGCGTCAGGGGGGGATTTTCTGTAATTTTTTATAATGCCCTGGAGTGACACACTTTCCCCTTTAAGGCCACCATAAGTGTGGCAGGGGGGTAAGGAATGCCATGCTTTCTGGAGGTGTGTCATTCCCCCCACCACTGCGCCAATCATGGCCTTAAAGGTAGGCTGACCATCTGAAAAGGAGGACAGGGCTCCTGTAACTTTAACAGTTGTAGAGAAAAGGGAATTTCAGCCAGTGACATTTGTATGCAATTAGTTCCTGATGAAATTCTCTCTTCATCACAACTGTTAAAGTTGCAGGGACCCTGTCTTCTTTTGTATGTGGTCACTCTAGTATAGTGCCTGCAACTTTAACTGTTGTGATGAAGAGGGAATATCACCAGGAACTAATTGCATACAAATGACACTGGCTGAAATTCCCTTTTCTCTACAACTGTTAAAGTTACAGGAGCCCTGTCCTCCTTTTCATATGGTCAGCCTACTTAAAGGGGAAAGTGTGTCATTCCCAGACATTATAAAAAAGGCCCTGATTGGAACATGGGGGGGGGGGGGCAGGAATGACACACTTTCTGGAGGCCCCAGAAAGCCGTTTTCCCACCCCCTCCACTGGGTGTCCTCTTTTTTGGTTTCCCGAATATGGTCACCCTTCAGAAGCAGAAGTGCTCTGGGGGCTCTGTATTGGGAGCTTTAGTGCACAGCCAAGCGCGTCTGTCTCCCATTGGTGTCTAGGAGCCGCAGGCGTCCCTGTTCCTCTCAGCTGCGTCCTTAGAGGTGAGACGGCTCCTGCCTCAAACAGCTTCCAATCAACATCCATCCAGAGTGACCTCTTTTGTCATCATGAAACTGAAACTAAGGCTAGAGATTGGTCCCCCTGGCCATGCCTGCATCCTGCATCTTTTTCTTCTTGTCTGCTATGGTTCTGTAGCTTCTCTCAACAGAGATGGATTTCGGGTATGTATTTCTCTGTTTAGCAATATCAGGAGTGCCAGCATCGCCTCTGTTTGCATCTGTTGCATTCGCAAACTGGCACATTTTCATTTCACGACATTCCATGTAGATGGGCCTCTGAATAATTCATTGCTCCCTAATCTCCATTATAAACCATCGTTAAGGCGAGTATTTAGGACCGGCTTTGCATACAGGGAGCAACAGTTGTTTCATCAGGAGAACTGAGGGGAAGATTAATGCCTCATGAATAAAGAAGCGCCATGTTGGGTGGATTCTCCAGCTTTGACTTTAGTGCGCAACCGTGACAAACAGAACAATCCCAACAAACTTGGCATAAATTGAACCTTTTCTTTCATGGAGTCACAAACAGCAGTGGGCTTTTGCTCTCATTAATTCCTAAACACCCTCCAGACAGGAGAAATAACAAACAACCATGCAGATCCAGCAGGAGGAAATGGCTGGCACTTCCAAAGCCACAACTGATTCATCATCATCATCATCATCATCATCATCATCATCATCACCAATTAACTGTATTTATATAAGCCACCTCACAAACAGAACTCTGTTTTGGATGGCTCACAAAACAGATACACTGATAAAAAGCATCAGAACGTGTAGCGGTTTTGATCAGCAGAATTGGCAAGGAGGGTTAGTGAGTTCTCACAAGTCCAGTATACAGATATATACACCAGTCTGTCCAATACATTTATGATCATATTATGCATAGACAGAAGCCAGTATAGTCAAATGTAGGGAGCAGCTTGTAGAAGGCTTCAGGCAGCCGGAGTAGAGCCTCTTCAAGAGCAACCGCTTTCTGACCTTTCTCATGCCTCCCCAATTAGTGCCAGGAAGATGTAGCTCCATAACTTTCTTGCCTCTACTCTGAGTGACAAGGGTATTGTGCATTACCTCATCCCTTACCCTGAGACCCTCCTTCCTTTCACCTGGGAAAGTTTGGGTTTCTCAGGGAAGCTAATTAAGTTCCCAGGGCACTTAGGAACTTGGGAACAAAGAGACTTAGGGCTAATCTACACCGGCAGGCCTTTCGCTATGGAAGAGGGCTGCTTCCGGATGTTCCCCGCTTCCGTGAACGGCACTCCCGGGACACATGCGACTGATCTTTACCGCAAGTACAGGAGTGCCGTTGTGGGAGCACGTGTGCCCCATTACAGTGCTTCCGCGTGTGTATCAGTAGAAATGGGTGGGGCTAGGCAGATGGCTATGGGGCAGAGGTTTGTTTTTTTTAATGACTTGTGAGAGATGCACACAAGCGCATGGGGTGATCCGAACTCCCTCGAATAGGCACGCCTGCAAAAACCTCGCACTCGGCGGTGACACACGCTGATACCCATCCAAAACATGTGGCAGAAATGGCGGACAGGTCCACTCGTGCCCCTCACAGCTGATTGGCTGTTCTCTGAGCCCAGAACTCCCAATGAACAGCAACAGCATCACAAAGGGGGTGGGGCTCACTGCACACGTACTTCAGAATGGACGCGACAGAGATGGAGAAACCGCTACAAAAGCAGTCAGGGATATTCTGGTATAACTGACAGGTGGAACCGAGATCACCACGGGAAACGGTGGATGTCATGTGCCCCGTTAGTGATGACTGCGATACTCTCGTGTAATAAATGCCTGGTGTAGACTCCAGTGGCCTCTCTAGGCTAGACAGCTGCCCCAACCGGAATCACACAAGCAGGACATGCGTGCAAAAGCACCCTCCTGCTCACGTTCCCCAGCATACTGCCTTCAATGCTGGAAGTAATATATAGCCATCCTGAATGACAACCACTGATAGCTTTACCATCCAGGAATTTGTCTAGACTTGGTTAACATCCACATAGGAGCACCTGGAACAGACTTGGCCTCAGTAGACTCTTCTATTTTCCTACTTCACGCAAAGGGTTTTTTTTTTTTAATCCCAGCACCATTGGCAGGGGGCCACTGAGGTTTGAACCAGGCCCCTTGTGGTACAAATATAGTGTGTCTTGTTGACAAGAATGCCTTGCATTGTACGTGTTCCTCGTTCCATCTATGCTATGAGCGAGTGTTGAAGGCAAGGGTGTGCTTTGGGAACTGGGGCAGAGGCACTCGCCATAGGCGAGCTGGTTAGTCCTTGGAAGCAAAAGTCTACTTGATTTAGGAGATGGACCTTCACAAAGGTGCTTCTGAAGTCAGCTGTAAGCTGGGCTGCATTAAAACGAAGCCTTCCTGGAGCTACGTACAGAAGCTCTGTACAGGAGCTGTGTGCAGGAGCCACGGCTGAGCCAGAAGCTCCCCTTTGAGTCAAAATGCAGAAATGTTTGCTTAAGAGAGGGAACTAAAGCTCACGTTAGTAGAAATGTTATTTAAGTAGTCAGATGTTGACGTGGTTGACCTGAGAGAGCCTGGCGGGGAACGAACAGGATTACCAAACAGAATTACCTGAGCTCTGCCAGCCAAGCCTGTCAGAAAGGGGACTATAAGACCTCAAGGATGACTGCTGTGCGGTGTTGGTTAAGAGGAACAGAGCTTTATTTTTTAAAAGTGCCAGCCATTATTTCTATTATGTTTCTAATAATTCTAATTGCATTGCGTGCAGCAAGGGTCTGGCTTGTTTTATCATGCCGAAGTTCTGTTATTCTCAAATACCGTTTGAAATATACATATATTTTCCCTCTTGGTCAGGTGAGTCACCGGCAAACGTGTTCAGGTAAGGGAAACAAGCTAGTCAGATGGAGCAGGGACGTTTTGCCTGTGTCTCCAAGGAGAGATGCTGGGGTATTATTAAACAAGAGAAAACTTTATTCAAGGAAATAGGGCATAAACACAGAGAGAGAGAGAGGGAACTGGCATGAAGTGTGTTCTCACGGATAGATGCTTGTAGGTGAGAAGCCGAACCCTAGAAGGGCAGGCTGAGCTCTTGAGAGCATCACCCTAAGCAGGCTCATTCAAGAGGCCCCCACTGCAGTCTAGGGTTATGAGGGGATTCTAATGAGAAGCAGGGAGAAAGGGCAGCAAAATTCAGGCCCGTCCACATTTTGCCAGTCTGTTTGGTGGGGCAGGAGGCCAATTTCTCCAAATGCTCCGTGGTTGGGGGGGGGGAGGGGGGAGTTGCCATTATCTTCCTCCTTTGAAGGGATAAGGACAGAAGCTGCCCATTGAGAGGGATGGATGGTGGCAGAAGCTGCCCAGGGCCAAGGGGGGGGGGAGAGGGGTTCAGATGAAGCCATGTGCTCTCCTCGCACGTCCCAGCACATGCAGCAAATGGCTCCACGGAACTGAACCAAGGGGCATTGGTTGGTTGCTGCTGAGCCTGAGCGCAGCCCCTGCTAAATGGTTCCTCCCAGATCTGAAGGTGGGGGGAGAAAAGGAAAGGAATCTGTGCACAGAGCAGCACGGGGCTTCTCGTCTGAAAAGACCCATTGATTGGAGCAGAGGCAGGGCCAGTGTAAAAGGAGCGTTCATTGATCGTTGGAACAGGGTTGGGTTCGGGTTCGGGTTCAGAAGCAGGAGCCCCATCAGAGCAGGAAGCGGCAGATGGCCAAAGTCCTGGAAGAGCTCATGGGGGGGGGGGGGGGCTCTGCAGCCTTGTCAGTTGATGGAGTGGGGACAGGCGACCCAGTGGAGAGTCACTGCATGTGTGGGGGGGGGGGGAGGTCGGGTTTTCCTCTGCATGAGGTGGGCGGCACATCCCAACCAAGCAAGCCAAAGACGTAGTAGCTGAGAGAGGGAGTGGCTGCTTCGCTTTTGCCTGCTCCCATTCTGCTTGCACCACTACCCCTGACCCCCCCACCCCCACCCCCTACACACAGATCTTCTGCTGCCTTACCTCACCTCACCCACGAGTAAGTAAAACAGGGGAAGCAACTCCAGAAGGTCCAGGGGCCATTTTCACACACACCCCCAGAGCCTCCCCATGGGCTGTACACACACGCACACGCGTACACATACACAAGCAAACACACGCATACACATCTTTTTCACTCCAACTCCATTTTTAGGAATAGTCTGTCAGTCCAGAGCAAGGCGTGTGTCTGTACAAATCAATCATTTTTTCCCTTTCTGTAAAATAAAATGTCTGCGATTGAACTGTCTGTGTTCTTGAGCTAATTTCCCATTTTTGTCAAAGTACAGGGTGTGTCTATCATGTGCCCACACGCACCACACCTCTGGGAAAGGTCCCTGGATGTCTGGGTCCGTGGGTGAGTGAGGACCTTCCGTAACATAATGTTTAGCCAAAACTTACTTCTCTTCCGTTTCCATGCATTGGTTCTAGTCCTGCCCTCTGTTGGAATACTGCGTCTTTTCCCATGGGGTGAAACTATGACCCCCCAGCAGATTTGGGCAGGGCTCCTGCAGTTTTAACTATTGTGATGCAGAGGGAATTTCAGCAGGTGAGCATGGGTTGCCTCCCTGTTCTTTATGTGACTCCTGGGAGCTTCTCTAGATATTTGTATTAATATTGGCTAGTCCTTTTTACAAACAAAAAACTAAACCTGTCTGCTGCCCAGTTGGGGACACCTTTTGAATCTGTCAAAACATTTTGAATCAGTTAATTGATTAATTGGCTAAAGGATCCCTTCCTGATCCCAATGGGCCTTAGTTTGAATCATGTAAACTAAAAGAATAAGGTTTTAAAACTCTGTCTCAAACATGTTGCAGTGTCTCACTTGGAAAATGGAAATAAGAGAGACCTTTTCACCTGGAGAAATTGCTCTAAGAGCAAATGCAACATAAAGTGTGTGGAAATGCTCTTTGCTAAAAAGTGTTCTTATAGCTTGATCGACCGCAGCAGCAGGTGTTGGCGTTCCAATCCTAAACCATGTCCCCATCCCGCCCCCTGAGGCTTCCTCTCACTCACAGGACAAGGTGCCCCCAAAACCTTTCCTGCCTGGGCCTTTACTCAGTCCCCTCCTTGCAAATGACCAGTGGCCCTGGCAGGTCTCTTCTGGATTAGGATCCAGCCTGTCGTGTTCAATGGCCTGATGGCAGCCTTTGCAAGCGCTGTGTCAATCCACTCCGGCACGGTGCTGGTATCAGTGCAGGATTACCCAAGGATGAAGCCCGCTGCTTAAAAAACAGCCTGGCTCTTCCTTAGCACAGATCGGAGATAATAATGTATACATGTATTCAGAATGTGAAAACAATTCTACTCCCTTCCTCTTTCTGCACGCACGCACGCACACATTCCCCAGAGAACAGATTAACGCCGTCACCTGCACGGTCATCCTTTGCCTCTTCTCTGAGGACCCACCAGCAATGGAGGGGGGAGTTGGCTATTACACTATTGATTTTGGCAAAACACACTGTGAAAACTAACATTTTGGCTTCCTGGCGGGGGATCTATTAGTTCTAAATTTCCAACAAAAATAATATATATTTTCCCCTTTCAGAACCAGCGCACAAGAGAAAACATTTTCTCCTCCCATGGGGAGGTCTGGAAGCCCCATAAATGTTTGAGAAGCAGCAAATATTTTTGATCCAAAATGTTTCAGGTGTTCATTATAGCTCTGATTTAGGAGGGCGGGCTGTGATTCGCAAGGCAACAACGCTCTCTCACATGGACACCTCCCCTTCTCCGTCATCTTCTTTTACTCCAGAAGCAGCACCTGCAGGATCCGACCATATTAAGAAACACCAAACTTCCCTGGCGCTTGTATGCAATGAGGTCCTCCAGCAAAGGGAGTGTCCCATGATCTGTCGCCAGAATCCAGTGTTACTGAATGTTTGGTCCAGGTGCTTTCAAATCCTCTTCAGATGTAGACGGTGGGGTAGAAAACAGACAATTGCATAAATATAGCTGCCATGTAACTGTTACAGATGAGGAGCCTGTATGAGGAGAGACTGAACGAACTGGGCATGTGTATCCTGGAGAAGTGAAGAGTGAGGGGAGACATGATAGCACTCTTCAAATACTTGAAAGGTTGTCACACAGTGGAGGGCCAGGATTTCTTCTCCATCATACCAGGGTGCAGGACGTGGAATAATGGGCTCAAGTGACAGGAAGCCAGATTCCGGCTGGACATCAGGAAAAACTTCCTGATGATTCTATGAAAAAAGGGGTGCCAACCCCAATTAAGTACACAGGGATTCAAACTTGGATCTTTCAGGGCTCAACAGCACTCCCAGGGCTGGACTGAGGGAGTTGTCAATTTCAGTTATTCCCATGTTCATGTCTTTAAATCTCAAGTTCTTTGGGTTTTCACTATGGAGAACATTGGGAATTTTGGTAAATGCTTTATCAAAACAGATTTGGAATGAAATCCTCACCCATCCCTAGTCGCCACTAGGGGTGTGCACGGACCCCCCGGATCGGATCGGGACCCGGATCGGGACCTCCAATTTTGTCCCGGACCGGTTCGGACAAAATCGGAGGCCCCCCGGACCGGATCGAGTCCGATCCCGATCCAAAAATCGGAAATTTTTGGATCGGCCGCCATTTTTTTCCCCATAGACTTGCATTGCAATGCAAGTCTATGAGGAAAAAATGGCGGCGGGTGGGTAAGGGGGGGCCTAACTCCCTCCCCCCCCCGGGGCCGTCCGCTGTGGACGGCCCCGGCAGGTAAACCCCCTCCCCCGCGCTCCCTACCCCCCCTGGGGCCGCCTGCTTCCATCCGCTGGCGCCCGCGGGCGCCAGCGGATAGAAGCGGACGGCTCCGGGGGGGGGGTAAGCCCCCTTCCCCGCCACTTACCTTCTCGGCACGTCCGGCGCCGGCGGCTACTACCAGCGGGCTCCGCGGCCTACTCTCGAGTAGCGCGCCGGGTGATGACATCACCCGGCGCGCCACCCTGGAGCAGGCCGCGGAGCCTGCTGGTAGTAGTAGGCGCCGGCGCCGGACGGGAGCCGCCGGGCCGGGCAGGTAAGGGCCCCCCTCCCCCCTCCCCCCTCCGCGCGCCCCCTCCTCCCCCCTCCCCCCTCCGCGCGCCCCCTCCTCCCCTCCACGCACCCCCTCCTTACCTTTCCGGCCCGGCGGCTCCCGTCCGGCGCCGGCGCCTACTACTTCCAGCAGGCTCCGCGGCCTGCTCTAGAGTAGCGCGCCGGGTGATGACATCACCCGGCGCGCCATCCTAGAGCAGGCCGCGGAGCCTGCTGGGAATAGTAGGCGCCGGCGCCGGACGGGAGCCGCCGGGCCGGAAAGGTAAGGGCCCCCCTCCCCCCTCCGCGCGCCCCCTCCTCCCCTCCACGCACCCCCTCCTTACCTTTCCGGCCCGGCGGCTCCCGTCCGGCGCCGGCGCCTACTACTTCCAGCAGGCTCCGCGGCCTGCTCTAGAGTAGCGCGCCGGGTGATGACATCACCCGGCGCGCCATCCTAGAGCAGGCCGCGGAGCCTGCTGGGAATAGTAGGCGCCGGCGCCGGACGGGAGCCGCCGGGCCGGAAAGGTAAGGGCCCCCCTCCCCCCTCCGCGCGCCCCCTCCTCCCCTCCACGCACCCCCTCCTTACCTTCCCGGCCCGGTGGCTCCCGTCCGGCGCCGGCGCCTACTACTACCAGCAGGCTCCGCGGCCTGCTCTAGAGTAGCGCGCCGGGTGATGACATCACCCGGCGCGCCATCCTAGAGCAGGCCGCGGAGCCTGCTGGGAATAGTAGGCGCCGGCGCCGGACGGGAGCCGCCGGGCCGGAAAGGTAAGGGCCCCCCTCCCCCCTCCGCGCGCCCCCTCCTCCCCTCCACGCACCCCCTCCTTACCTTCCCGGCCCGGTGGCTCCCGTCCGGCGCCGGCGCCTACTACTACCAGCAGGCTCCGCGGCCTGCTCTAGAGTAGCGCGCCGGGTGATGACATCACCCGGCGCGCCACCCTAGAGCAGGCCGCGGAGCCTGCTAGTAGTAGTAGGCGCCGGCGCCGGACGGGAGCCACCGGGCCGAGAAGGTAAGTGCCCCCCTCCTCCCCCCCCCCCGCTGTCCACTTTCATCGGCGGGCGCCCGCTGGCGCCCGCCAATGGAAGCGGCGGTGGGCGCCAGTGGGCGCCCGCCGATCCGCCGATCCGCCGAACCGGTTCGGAGCTTTTTCGGACCGGTTCGGATTGGATCGGCCGATCCAGCTGCGGGATCGGAAATCGGATAATTTATCCGATTTCCCACTGGACCGGACTCGGATCGTGGATCGGGTCCGATCCAGTGCACATCCCTAGTCGCCACATCCTCCACATCTAAATCAGATCAGGGAATTTGGCTGCCTTGAGGAGGTTGTCCCACCCATCAGGTTCATCTGCCAGCTCAGTTGGCTTTTCTACACTGGAGGGAGCAAAAGTCTTGTGCTGGCCCTGATCCTTGGGCTTGCTCTCTTGGAGTACTTGATGCAGGATTAGCTGTGCTGTCTGCCTTCGGAGTCTGCTGCTTCTAGAATGTTCTCCTTGTGTATTTGTGTTGTAAATAAGCAATTGTAACAAAGGCACCCTAAGTCGCCAGAGCGTCTCTCTCATCCCAAAGCCTTGTGATCTAAGCCTTGTGATGTTGCCCCTGAACTCCTTGTGAGGAGCACATCACAATACTAACAAAGCAGCAAATCTTGATTGCAAAACTACCCTTGAATCGCCCCAAATGCTTCTGCACACCAACAGCCCTGGCATCACCTCAGGAAGATGCTGAAGCGTTGTCACCAGGGATCTCTGGCAGGAGCCCCGGAGCCAAGGAGCGGCTGCTGAAAACCCTGACTGAGGATGTGGCCTCTTCTCTGCTACCTGAACATGTTGTTGCTGGATGGTCATCTTGGGCAGATGCTCTTCAGTGATCTTGGAGGTCATGAGGGGATACAGGAGAGGCGGCAGGTCTCTCAGGGACATGATGAAGGCCTCTTCACCACCCAAACCTGCACAGGAAAATGCATGCCATGAATGCATTATATTAGTAATTTCTCCATATATATATATATATATATATATATAGTTTGTTCAATGTAAGGGATGCATGAAGCAAACTAGGGATGTGTATCGTATCATTAAAATGTACGATAACTATATGATAGAGTCATTATCGTGCATGTGTTTAACGATGATGCTACAATACAAAAACCTACGATAATTTTCGGGCGATTTTATCGTGTTATCGGACTGCCATATAAATATACCTATAATTTTTGTATTTTAAAAGTTAGAAGCTTGAAACTTGGTCACAGTACTTATGGAGTATGCCTAAGTATGTGTATGAAATTTGAGACTGATCCCTCCAACCCTCAATTTTATATGAATTTATTAAAGATCGTTTCAGTTCTGACAGATCAGAATGATAGCTCGCCATGTGCGTTCATTCAGATCTGTCAGAATGGAAACGATCTTTACAAAATTCATATAAAATCGAGGGTTGGAGGGATCGATCTCAAATTTCATACACATACTTAGGCATACCCCATAAGTACTGTGACCAAGTTTCAAGACTCTAACTTTTAAAATACAGAAGTTATAGGCATTTTTTTCTTTAAAAATAGGGATGCAAAAAATATCATTTTTTCACGATAATTATCGTGAAGACGATATGGTTCACCTACGATATGAATGAAGACGATATTTTTTTTTAGTCCAAAATTACAATAACGATAAACGACGATATTTTTTGGCGTGCACACCCCTAAAGCAAACCGGGTGACATTCAAAATACTATAAACAAGCTTCATTTCATTATTTACTACAGCATGAATTTACAAGAATACTTGCAAAAGTATTCTAAAAGTATTATTTTAGGAAATTTGGTATCTTACACCAGATATTTTTGTTGGAAATGTCAGCCTGACCTCAGAAAAAACTTAAAATTCACAGAGAAAACCCATGTGATTGCTTAGACTGAGTATCCTTTTGCCATATAAGATGTTGGGAGGCTTGGGGAGTTGATATACACTAATGACTTTGTAATTTACCTGACAGCAGGATGATCCTAATACCCTGGGAAGAACAGGTATGCAACCTCACAGGAACAGCAGAGGGTATGGACATCAATGGGAATTTAGCTGAGATGGACACATCGTGAATTCACATAACTGATTTAACGGAGCCAGAAAAATCAGGGTGGGATTTCCAGAAGTTGTGTGTTGTTTTTAATGCTATGGCACTGTCCGTGATCAAGGACAGTGAGAGGAATGTAGAAGGCAGGAAGGAATCAGACGCATGGAGGCAGATGCCACAGAAGACATGGGGAGCTTCCAGGTCAGGCCATTGGTCCAGCTAGCTCAGTATTGTTGACACAGACTGGCAGCCATGGCTCCCCAGGGCTTCATGCAGGATTCTTTCACAGCCCTACCTGGAGATGCTGCCAGGGACTGAAACTGGGACCTCTTGCATGCAAAGCAGGTGGTCTGCCCCTGAGCCACGGCCCCTCCCATGCTGGCTTTCTGGACAGATGCATGCTGTGCTGTGCATTTTAGTTGACATTAGCCTGACATGTTGGCTCAAGAATCCATTTCGTTTTGGAAGAAGCAGGATGGTGAGATGCCGAGATAGCATTTTGGGACCGCGAATTCCATTGATTAACGATGCACTGTGAGAAGTCGTTTTATCTGTCCTGAAGCACCCACCAATCAGCTTCTTGGGATGACCCCACTGGGTACAAGGATCACAAAAGTGGGAGGAAAATGCCTCCCTACCCATTTTCTCCACACCTAGCATAATTTTGTATACCTCTATAATGTCTCCCTTCACTTGCCTGTCTTCTAAGATGTTGTAAACTAGGGATGTGTATCATATCGTTCCAATGTCTGATAATGATCCAAATGGCGTTATCTAGGGGTGTGCATGCCCGAAATTATTGTATCGTATCGTTATTGGAAATCACTTCTAAAAAAATCAGATTGGATTATATCGGAGGTTAATTATATCATATTGTATTGTATAATTATTGGATATCCGATCCAATTCGATACAGAATACCTGCGATATTATCGGATCTGAATTTTTTTTCTACCGGAATTTCCGATAACAATACGATATGATAATTTTGGCCATGTAAACCTCTCTCCCCTTCATCATTTTGATTCCTCTTTTCCGCACAAATTTGGCCCAAATTTGTTCCCAGTTCCCTAGACAGCCAGACTACCAAATCAAGGTCTGTGGGTTGTGCTCTTGTAGCCAGGGGTTATTCAGACTGAGGAGTTGGAGGCAGTGGGCCATGTATGTTTTTAGCTATGAAGGGTATGTAGAACACAGCAGTAGGGCTGTGAACAGATCCATATCTCGAATCCAGACAGGGTGATCTGGACCTCACCGCCCTCCCTCCACTCTCCCTGCTTACCTGCTGCCTCCTCGTCACTGCCGCCATCCGCTGGCCACCACTGCTTCTGCGGCCTGGTTCTCAGTAGAGCGATGTCAGGCCTGGTTCTCAGTAGAGTGGCAGCAGCAGCGGCCAGCGGTGAATCCTTTTCCCCATAGACTTACAAGTCTATGGGGAAAAGGAAGGTCTCCAGATCTTGATCCGGAGACTCGGGTCCAGATCCGAATCCAGTTCCAGACCGGATCGGGGGAGGTCCGATCTGGTCTGGACCAGATCGGGCTGGATCCGGACTGGATCAGGGGGGCTATTCACAACCCTACACAGTAGGGCCTTTGTTTTCATTTTTTTTAACAATTATGACACTGAAAATTCTGACTGTGTATGGGCATGGGGAGCCCTGGAGACCTAGAAGCAGCACACAGATATCTGGGGAGGAGAAGTGTGGTGGGCCTCAGGTGGCACACCTAAAGAAGTGTCTGGCAGCAGGTCTGAGACTGGGTTCTTGCCATCCAAGATGGACTTCCTCTTTGGAAGTAGGGTACTGAAGAGGCAACACGTCCTGAATACGGTGGAGATTTTGATTGTCCGTTGAGTCCTGGCTTTGGAGTCAATTACCAGCATGAATCAAACCCACTGGGAAAGAAATGGTGTAAATGTCCTGAAAAGCTGCCAGGTCCCAAAGCTACAGGAGTGAAGGCCACTTTGCTGCTGGAGATGGAGAGTCCTGACTGCAAAGATTCAACACTCCGTCTGTGCAGGGGGAAGTGGATCATTTGGAGGATAAATTGGTCAGTTTCGATAGCAATTTAAGCTGTTGGACGTTGCTTTCAACTGGCTCATGACAGAACTACCAAAAGAACATCACTTCTCTTCTCGATGGGGAGTGACAGAAATTTGCAACATCACATTTAGACCACTGGCTGAAGATAAAAGAAAATGTTAAAGCCTTTCTGCAAGCACTGTGCTTTTTGAGAATTAATAACAGTGGCTCCTTCTCCCCCCCACCCCTTAAAAGGGAGCATTAAACTAATAGCTTGGAGCCCCAGAAATGTATTTCAAAGGATAGGGAGTGGCGGAGGATCTCCAGTGTCTGTTTGTCTTCCTTTCGTAAGAGACACCATCACTCCAGAAACACCCCAGAGCCCCTTGCAGCTGATAAGGACTCTAAATGATGACGAAGCTGCTCACAACCCCATTGAAGTCCCAGCTGTTTTCTGTCTGGCTGTGGTGGAGGGTGATCGATGACCTCCGTGAGGCACTGGCCAGGATGCCTCATGGGGAGCTCCATCAGACAAGCGTTTTATTGCCCGCTCGTTACTGGGCACTCACAGATTTTTGTGTGTCCCTCTCATGACGTTGTCTGCCTCCCGTGAGCCTTCCGCCCCTTCTAGCCTTCTTCGCTCGACAAAAAAAACCCCACCCTGGTAAGTCTGACTCATTTTTGAAGAAGGAACTTGACGCTATCTCCTGCTGTGTGCAGGAGCAGCAGCACAATCAAAACAGCCCACTGAATGGACCACGTGCAAGTTGTTTACTTCCTCTTTTGAAAGAGGAAGTAATGAGGGACAAACGTGCTGGCGGAGAAGCGCCTGTAAGCAAGCATGATTTCCCCCCCCCCCCATGTGATGATGCTCGGGGAAAGCTTTGCTTAGAGAAAGGGTGCATGAGGGTCTAGGCATCACCCATCCATCGAGTAGAACTTCCCTTTCTGTGGCCACAGGGAAATCCACTGAGCCTCAAGAGGGCCACATTTCCACACAATGGATATCCTTCAGATCAGATATAGGTGGAGTCATACATCCCCTAGTTGTAGAAGACTCCTCCAAGTTATGGGTCAGCCTTGGAGGCAGAGGTGTCCCCTCAGTTTAAAATGAATGGTTGCTTGAATCATTGTTGCAAAACCCAGGCCTCCCCCTGGGTTTTGGGTCAAAGAGAATGTGTCCCCCTCCATTGGGGATGGAGGGTTCTCCATGCCCTCCCCCTTCCTCTGCTTGACCTCCCTAGCCAGGAAAGGAGGAAGGCTGCTTTTGCTGAATCCTCCCTGGGGCCTCAGGGGAGCTGCTGCTGCCTGTGACCAGCTGGGCCAAGAGAGCTCCTGGGCTTCGCTGCAAAAGGCCAGGCAGGCAGGAGAAGCACGCAGGGCAGCGTGTGAGTGGGACGCAGCTGCTCGCTCCAGGCCTGCCCTTGTCTAGCAAGCACGCCAGTGCCATAGTGCAGCTTCACAGGAGACATAAGGAGTCAGCGAACGAGAGAAGCCGGTCTCGCCCTCTCCCCAGCCCACCTCATGGAAGAATTGCATTCGCCAATACATGGCTCCGTCTGCCCTAGCGACAGATTCTGGCCAGAGGAGAGGTCGGCTGCTGGACTCTCCAGGCATGGATGTTAACAGACTCCAAATGTCCTGCTTCCCTCCAGGACACGAATCACATTTTCTGTGCCGCAAAACACCGAAACAAGTAGCCACTTTTAGAGTCGCTGCAGTGGCACTGGGCACTGAGCGTCTCTTCCCGGTCAGAACCTTGAGGAGCACGATGTGAACCCCGCACAGATTGCTACAAACCTGGGAACACCACGCCCTGCTCGTGGGCTGACAGTTCGGCATCTTACGACACAGGCGGCAGGGCGGCTGTGGCTTTGGGCTTCCGCGTGCCGGGAGGAATCTGCCCCTTGGAAACGGCTGTTGAGCGCCATTCCCAGAGCGATGCCGGCTCAGGCCTGGCACTTTTGTCGGGGCTGTGGTAGAGAAGAGGGCTGGT
Organism: Anniella stebbinsi; assembly: GCA_029215795.1. Classification (NCBI taxonomy): domain Eukaryota; kingdom Metazoa; phylum Chordata; class Lepidosauria; order Squamata; family Anniellidae; genus Anniella; species Anniella stebbinsi. The sequence goes on from JARDYH010000001.1 coordinate 373,499,657, forward strand.
GCATTCATACAATGCTGAAAGGGGGTTGTGGGGGGGGGGGTTGGCAGGGCTGGGGGAGAAAATCGTGTCAGCTCAGTTTTTGATAAGAATTCACCCAAACCAGCAGATATATCCATTCACGCCCATGGCTTGGAGCGCCCGGCCCTTAAAAGTCGGGGTTTGGACCCCAGTGACCTCTCAAAATTCTTTGCCTTATCTGTGGGGGGGAGGGAAATTGGGGGGGGGGCAACTTCTCCAAACTTCCCTAGGGGGGAAAGAAATTCTCAACCGGCTCACCGTTGGCCTGGGTTGTGGCACAGCGCCTTCCTTTTGCCCAAAGGGTTTTTCTTTTCCTCTTTGTTGAACTGCCAGCTGTGTTGTCAGCCTGGTCCTCATTTTACATCTTCCCAGGGCAGGTGTGAAGGGGGGGCAGTATTGTGTCCAGCAGCTCCAGGGAAAAGGTGGAGGTAGTGTTGGGCCAAAGTCTGCCCTGGGCTGAAATTCCCTGGACGTTTTCTTCCCCCATGAAAGAGGCTTCCGTTGTTCTGCCTCATCCTCAGGGCATTTTATAATCTACTTTTGTGGAGTTTCTGAGCTTACCTAATCACGTGAGGCAGCTGAGGGTATTGTGTAGTAGGAAGGAAACACACACACACACACACACACACACACATACACACACACACTTCCCCATTGCTCTGCAGCCTCCCAGGCTGCCTGCGCTGCCTGATCTGAAAAAGCCCCGTGGGAGGAACGGCTTTGTGACATCTTCCCCCCAGGCTTTAATTGAAGCATGGGAAGCCAAGAAGGCTGCAGGCTGCTGGAGAGATTATTGTACAATGGAAGACAGGAGGACTCTCACACACGCTCCTCAGCCACCTAAGTATGGTAAGCATAACAATCCAGAAACCATGAGAATTTCTCCAAATTTTTCTTCTCCTTCGAATTTCTTTTTGAATGCATTTTTTTTCTATCAAATTGAATGAGAATGGTAAAAAAAATAAGGAAGAATTTTTGGCACAGCACCAGAATTCACCCATGCTTGTGGTGCTGACTTAGATGTCCCCCTCATTTCTCTGGCAGGCTCCTCCTCTTTAACATCGATATGGCAGAGCACGTACATTGCAGTCTGTCCGTCCCATTCCACACACACACTCACACAGAGGCTAGCCATAGCTGGCCCTACTGAATTTGGGTGGTGCAGATGGATGAGAGTTTTGTTTCTGTTCATTTTTTAAAATAAAGATTTACCAAAATGCACAGCGTCCTTCATATCCAGGAGACAAAGAACTCGAAGGTTTTAATAATTTGAATGCAGGAGAAAGCTTATTGGATGGCTTTTCCCATTCCTGGGCCAGGATCTTAAGATGGCCCAGAAAGGTATCACGCCAATGAGGGGGACGAGGGGGGCAGCAGACTGCACCATCCCCACTGGCACCAGGGGGGTCTCCGTCTCTCACAGGAAACACGTCTTCTTCATCCCCCTTTGCGGAGGACCGTGAGCCCCATGGCCTAGGCAGACACAGCGGGAGGCCATGTGGAAACCCAGTGCGGCCCAGCAGCCCCTGGGCTGTGATGCCCATGCCACTTCCTTGCCTGCAATGTCCATTCATTTCACTAGAGCTTAATTCCAGGTAAACGCCACATGTGAATTGCAGAGATTTGTAGGCCTGAGTTGACTTCGCCCTGCAAAGAGCAGCCTCTCTTGTTCTGAGCCGATGCACTTCATGTGGCTACATAAAGCTGAACCATGGAGTCAGAAGTGTTTTTTGAGGCTGTCTCTTTGCTGCACGTGAAGAGGGGAAGGACAGCAGTCAAAGGGAGAAGTCCAGGACACCGTCAGAAAACTGGACTGGTTTCATGGAAATTCTGGGGGAGGAAGAAGAATCTAGTGCTGAGATCGGTGGCGGTCAGATCATTCTGGCACCTGGACACTGATATTTATGTGCAGGGCTGACAGAGTGTGGGCAGAGACAGCAGTGGGCTGGAAATGTTCTGATGGTCTTCCTTAATATATCCTGAATGGGCTCTTGAGGCAGTAATTCAGACACAATCTCATTTTGTCTTGAACTTTTGTGGAACCCAGAATGACAATCATTGCAAATTTTGCTGAGCTGGGAGGCAGGTTAGGGATGAGAAAGCAAGAGAGAGAGATTTGCAAAAGTGCTGAAGCCGCCACTTTCCCCTCTGAGCGATCCGGGGATTGCAGAGGTGAACGTCCAGCAGCCAAGGAGAGGCACCCTTGCAAGACGGCCTCTCCCGCTCCCATCACGTCAAGGGAGGCCTTTGAGGAGCAGGTACTTCAAGCTGGTATGTCTGATGGCACAGCAAATCCAAGAAGGACCTCAACTATTAGAAGGGATATACGCAAAGCGGTCTGAGACATTAAGAGATTCAGCAGAAGCAATGCAGGACCTGTGTGAGTCTCTGACAGTGCAACCCCTGGCATGAGCAATTCTTACTTGCATTCCCATGTAAACGCCCCGAAACATTTCCTGGGGGTGATTCATGACCACCTTGTTTGGGCTGCCTTTTTATGGCCCCGTTCATTTCGTAGAGCAACATTTTGTGCAGCGATGCTTTTTTATTCATTGAAAGAAAAACGAGCTCCTCTATATTGGATTGTTCTGAACGAATGAGATCAATGCCGGTTCTGCTGGAGCTGCTCAGAACAGCTGGAGGTGGTGGCACCTCTTCTAAGTACTGTCCAGTTGGCTAGAACCCAGGATCCTGCTCGCTTTGTGCCTCTGTCAGTGGGGACCAGAAGGAGGCTTGTGGAGGATGGATGGGTCCAAAGAACAACATGTGCATTGGCAGCCCTCCAGGACCTGTGACCTCAATGGCTGGGCTTCATCCCACGCATGGTGGACGCGCATCGGGAATAACCCACCAATGCCTGCAGACATTTTGCTGTCAGCGCCAGGCCTTGTAGCCCCTTATGACAGGTTAAACCTGCTAACATTCAGACAGCTAGGTGCAGGGGGAGGGTCCTAAGTGCCCTGAAATTTTGATTGATTGGTTTCTCAGTGAACTGCAGGTAGCTATTATTATTATTATTATTATTATTATTATTATTATTATTTCTTAACAGGACTGGATGCTACTGAACAGGATTGTAAGCAGATTGTTCTCTTCTGCCAAGTTTCCACTGAATGGGTGGAGGGAGTTTTGTTCAAAACCAGCTGTTACAGTTTGGAGTTTCCAAAGAAGGCTGCTCTTGTTATTACCCTATGAGTTTCCTGTGGTGGTCTGGGATTTTGCTGTTTATGTACACATGGTGTGCCAATATTTTTTTTCTTTCAGGAAAAAGGACACCTGTGAAGTCTGGGACCCCAATATGGCCCTGGAGGGTGTGGAACAGACTTGACTCTCTAGGAACCTGCTCTAATGAAAAGAGGGGAGGGCAGGAGACAAGCACCTGGGCATCATCCACATATTGGTGGCACCCAAACCCCAAAGATCTGGCTGACACTCCCAGGGCTTTTACCAGCCCGTTAAACAAGCTTTGCTCATGTTCCTAACCCATCCCACGTTTGCACTTTGTTTACTCAGAGTTCTGTTCTATTTCTGTATTCATCTGTGCTTTGAAAAACATTGACTCCAAACCCATCCTCTGATGCGTCCACCCATCCATCGCTGGTCCCTCCCCCTCAAGCTTGACAGCATACAGGAGTGATTCAGGCTAGTGTGGCCAACGGAGCAGGGCCTTGTGCTCCCCATCAACTGGGTGGCGTCTCTGGGCAGAGAGCAGGAGAAGACCTGCCTGGAGTGCAAGCCCTTCAGATCCCAACAGAGCTGGGGGCCATTTCATGGGTCCTGCAGGACAGGAAAAGAGGGAGGGGCCAAGGGAGGGTATTTCCTGGGGATGACAGAGCCAGGGATGCTCAAATTTGCTGATATTCTCTGAAGCTCACTACAGAGCTTGGCTCGGCTTGCTCTCCTTCTACTTTGCAACCCATCTTTTGGGTGAGATCGAATGGAAAAGTGCTCATTTTGAATGGGGAAAGTGTGCCTTTCTCTGTGCACTTTTCAAAAGTGTGCACTTTACTTCCACTGATTAAAGTGTGAAAATGTGCATTTTTAAAAGAGTGCATTTTTAAAATGCTTTAAGGTGGATCTCTGCATTGAGCAGGGGGTCGGACTTGATGACCTCATAAGCCCCTTCCAGCACTACTCTATGAAATGCACCCTTTTGAAGATGAACACATTAAAGTTTGCGTTCCTTACAGTGCACATCTTTCGGGTGCGAATGCAAGTTTGAGAATTTGCAAACATTTTCAGAGAACATGTGCTCCTGTTCACATTTGCATTTGAAGTTGTGAAAAGGGCATTTCTGGGTGATTTGCGAACTGAAACAAAATCCACCAATGTCCCTGGAGTTTCCTAGCGATTGATTCTCTGTGGCATTTGCAGCAGGTACTTATCTGGCATCCAGGTCCTGGAGGTTCTTTATCCATCATGCAACTTGTTCATGAAAGACAGCCTTGCTTTCCTGGTTCCAGATCCCACAGGCAGACGTCACTCTTTCTGACAGGCTGCTGGGGGCATTTAGTTGTTATTGGCATCTCTCTCTTTCTCTCTCTCCCTCTCCCTCTCTCTCATATCCACCTGGGATTGGTAAGTGCTAGTGAGCCTGCGAGACATTGAAGGGCTGCTTCTCTGAGAATGATTCCGTCTCCTCTTCCATTCAAGCGGACATTCTCTATAGACTTTGACAATTCTGAGAGCAAATCTTCCTGGGCAAGACCTGAACATTAAGCTTTGCTCTCAAAACTGGTCACGCCCTACACTGAGCCTGAGCTGCAAGGGACAGCCCAGTCCAGATCTGTACTCACTCAATACCCTTGGTCACAGTGGCTGGGAAATGGAGAACAGAGATGGAAACATTCCCAGGGGCCAGGAAATACATGAGCCCTCCATTTCAGTTTGAGTTCTTCAGCCATTTCCTAACTCGTCAGATTAGTTTTGACTCTGACCCTAACTTTTTTTAAAAAAATGAATTGAAACTAGCCTGGAAACAGTTCATATATAGATTTTGTGGAAATTGATGTCAGAACAGGAATGTTGCTTACAGTCTTGTCCACTTGTAAACATGCAACTTGCATGCAGAAATCTTGTGCCTCCAGAGCTCAGGCTGAAATTCAGCCCAGAAAATGTTCTATGTTGACGCAGCTACAGAGCAAGATCAGCAAAGACAATGTTTGTCTGATTGGCTCAGGTTAAGTTGTATCAGTGGTTTGGCTCACAGCCTTTGGATAGTCTTGACTTTGGCATCTCCAAGATGGGCCATGAAGAGACCCAATAGATGGGTGCCGAGGTGCTGGCTCTTGACTGCACTCCAAAAATGTTCAGAGCTGCCAGGGCACAGGTTGGGACAAGATAACTCCTTCTCAGAGTGCGGAGAATTTCCACACCAATGACCTCTGTAATGATGATGATGGAGGAGACATTGAGGCCTTCTGGGCTGCTATGTATCAAAGGCCATTATCAGAAAGGGTGATTCTAGAATAGGTCTGGGGTCAAATCAAACAGGAGTACAGGTGAGAGCAAATATAGCTCGAAGCACAGTTCATATGGAATGAAATAGTCTCCATCCAAGGGCAATGTTTGTTTCCATTAGCAACTGTCTTTCCCTCCTGCTGAGAGGCATGTCACCTCTTGTGATGCAAATTCTGTTTCTGCAACCTCATGAATTGCCTGGGTCAATTAGAGCAGTCTCACAATTCCATTCTGACATACTAATCCTTCTGTTCGTTCTCAGAAGGCTTTGTGCGAAGAAAGGATCTAGCCAAGAGCTGCCAGAGGAGGTCAGAGCAAAGGTTGGATGACAGTCTCCAGGCAGAAGCAAAGACTAAGAGCTTTATACTGTCTTCATTCCTCCAAACCCCAACCTAAGCAGCTGTCATTAGAACTGATATAGCCAAAGTGCTTGCTCAGAATATGAATATGAGCTTGGCCAGCTGGTAATGCTTGGTGTCATTATGATGACTTGAGTGCCGTTGATCTTGAAGGTTATTTACCAGCTTGGATTAGAATCTGAGCTGCTGGGTCTCGTTCTCTGATGTTTTCCATGCTGCAACGGCAGAAGCCCAGGTGCCAGGAATCCTGGGCAAGGTAATTTTCCAAGGGTGCCAGGAGTAATTCCATGCATTAAGTTTATGCATCACTTCCCACCACAAAAGCAAGCTTGATGTGACTTATTGAAGAAAGTATACAAAATCCTGTAATCGATGCAACAAAGTAAGACATAGTCAATATAAACTATGATCAATAAAACACAAAAATCCAAATACGACTGGATACAAGAGCAGCACAGTCCTAAAAGGGTTCAACCACAATACAGAAATCAAACACACAAATATTCTCTCCCCTCCCCGACCACTGACCCCCCCCCGTCTCTCTCTCTCTCTCTCTCTCTCTCTCTCTCTCTGTCTCTCTTTTTCACACACACACCGGATATCGCAAAAGCAACCTACAACAGCTAGCTTTAGGGAGGGGCAAAGGAGCTATGCACAGAACCAAACCCCACCCCCACCCCCACTCCCACCCCCGGCTTCTGAGTTCTCTCCAGGCTAGACCCAATCCCTGTCATGCATATCTCTGTAATGATTGGGTCTAGAACCTTTGCTTTCCTTTAGAAACGACTGGGATTTTTAATTAAAAGCTGAAATCTCTGGCCAAGGTCACCTTCTGCTGTGTCTCTGGCTTTCTTGGAGCTGTGGCATCTACTCAAAACAATGAGATGCGGTGGATGAATCTGCCAGTTTCAGTTTCTTCCAGCTTCTCATTTTTCAAATATTAACTGTGGTTTGTCTCAAACTTTGAGATCTTCTCCAGTCTTAAATTCAGTTCATCCTGAACTTGAGATGTATTCTTCAGTTCTCATGAAAACCCATAAGCATTTTTCTGCACATTTCTCTGAGTACATGCATTTTTGCGTAATATACACATTTTGCAAGCATTTTCCTAACAAAATGCATTTTTGAACATTTCCCCCAAATATAAAGATTTGTGTGCACACTTTTTGATTGGAGAACTCAATTGCAAAATTCAGAGAAATGAGAATTCTGAACAAAAACTAAGTTTTAGTTTGCATAATGGTTTGAAAGTGTGGAATTTGGTAAGTTAGTTAGTACTAAAATGAAAAGTGAACGGATTTCTCAGCCATGGTGTAACCTTGGAGTACCTGGTCTCCGTGGTCCTGAACTCATGCCAAGTCTTGGGCTGGTGCTGGCCATGGTGCTGAAACACCTCCTGCTCTAGTCACTTGTCCCACGTTGCGCCTCCTCGCTTGATCAGATGACATAATCCCAGGTGGAGCAAGCGCACCATTCTTGTTCATCCATTAACACGTTCTTAAGCTTGCAGTGAAAAATTCACTCCTTTTTGAATTTTCCAAATTAGAATACTTCCATAGAGACTTTATGTGTGTAAAAATATGTTTGTAAAAGCAGATAATAATACCTAGCAATGTTCACAGCAGGAATCACTGTCATAAAAATGCACATGTAGTTAGCAAATGTGTGTGTGTGTGTGTGTGTTCTTGTGAAAAGAAATAACCCCGAATGTCTCCATGAATTGCGTTACCCATGTTATTATTGCTTTAGTTTACTGCTAATACAATCCAAATATAACACTTCCCCTTTAATCTTCCCAGGTTCTCAAGAGCTCCTTCAGAGTTTCTTGAAACAAGGAATCCCAACTTAGTGCACGCGCTGGTAGTGCACGCAATGGTAACTTTGAGGCTCGACTTCTGCAATGCGCTGTACATAGGGCTACCTTTGTGCCTAGTCCGGAAACTTCAACTTGTTCAAAATATGGCAGCCAGGTTGGTCACCGGTACACCTAGGGGTGACCACATTACACCAGTTTTAAAATCACTTCACTGGCTGCCGGTCAGTTTCCGGGCAAAATATAAAGTGTTGGTTATTACCTTTAAAGCCCTACATGGTTTGGGTCCAGGCTACCTACGGGATCGCCTTCTCCAGTACAATCCGCCCCGCACTCTTAGGTCCTCTGGGAAGAACTAGGCTGGTGAGTGTTACCCAGAGGACCTTCTCTTCTATGGCTCCCAGACTATGGAATGGTCTGCCGGAGGAGGTTAGACAAATTGACAGTCTTCATGAATTCAAGAGAATCATGAAGACTGTTCTCTTCCGGCAGGCCTATCTGGATGAATTTTAAATGTTTTAATTATGTGTTTCTCTTGTTTTAAAATTTTTAACTTTGTCATGTTTGTATCTGCATTGTGTTCCCTGCCTCGATCCGTAGGGAGAGGCGGGTTATAAATAAATATTATTTATTATTATTTATTTATTATTCCACAAAGCCCACTTGCAATGCAAAATCCAGTCAGGGAGGCCTATTGAAGACTTCCAGGGAAGCCATCTTGGCAGGGGGTACGGAGGAGGAGGCCAGCAAACCGTGGAGTGAGTGGCACATTGTAGGGGAATTTTACAGATGAGTTTTATTTTTCAGGGACACTGAACACAGGCTGCAGCCCTTGCATTAATGCTCCTTAAATTCCCGACTCCAGTAGGTGAAAAGGACGATCTGAAGACAGGCACTCAGAATGATTGATTTTACTCATACTCACGAACTCAATGAACTGTTATTGCTTTAAAACATTTAGTAAAACAATTTAAGGAAGTTGAAATTAAACAAACACATGAACCTCTCCATTCAGCAAAGCAAATTAAAAGAATATACTCACAAGTTTGGCAGATTTATTAAGACAGAGACAAACAGAGACAAACACACACCCAGTGACAACATTTATACAGACTCTGTGAAGGAGCTCTACTCCACAGAGGGACTTCCATTTCTCCCACGCAACCAAGGAGTCATTCAGGCCTACATGCTAGGCTCAGAGCAACATCCTGGATGTCATGGCTGAGGGACAGGAAAGACCCCCCATGGTCCTTGTTACCCAGACCTAAATACTTTTTCTGAAATGGCCAAATTCATTGGTCCATGTCATAATTTAGACCACCCTCTTCCCAGAATATACCCTCCTCCCCCTGACGTACTTGTTTATGACAACGAAAGGTCAAATTCCCTTTTTCTTGTGGTTAACTGTCTGGTTTATTTCTATGTTCTTATGGACACGGGGATTTTCTAACTATGACTTCACCTGTTCTTAACACTAGACCCTTCACCTAGTTCCCTTAAAAGGAATATATACTGTTGATGTAAGTCACAAATTTATATGATTAGCAATACCAAGTCACAAGTTCTCATGAGTAATGTCTTTAAGCAACATAGTTGTTACAAGTCCTCAGTAGTAACATCTTTGAGTGACTTCAAATCCAAACTGAAGCATCTAAACCCTGATAACAGTGTTCCATGTGTGCGTAGGCCTACTTGCCCCCTTTGCTCCCCCCATCCCAGCATTCACTAACTTCCCCCCCCCCGGTGCCCCAGCACTATAATAATAATAACAACAACAACAACAGAAAAGCAGATAATAAAAAGTTCCTACAGCATCACCACCTGTGCCAAACAGAAGCTACAGCAATGCTGCATGTGGGCTCCTGCCAGCAGCAGAGACAGACCGGAGACTGGCCTTGTTCCCATCCACCCTCTGTGGTCTTTTGCAGGAAGTCCACGTGAGCTTGATTCCAACACCCGCTCACAGCAGGGGCCCCCCCTTCCCTGGGTCTGCCGTGCAGCGGCTGCTGGGGAGAGAAAATGAGCACAGGCCATTCGAGGGTTGACGGGCAGCCGGCAGGTCTTGAGGTGGCTGAACAGGTTCAAGCTGCGTGGGAACCCCCTGCTGCCCCCGCCACCTCCGCCACCGGTACCACCTGTGCTTCCGAAAGACCAGTGCACTTCTGCTTGCTCCAGCAATGGCGCAGCCAGTTCTGTTGCCTCCATGAAACCACTTGGAAACATCCAAGGCTCCCAACTGGAGGCACCATCAGTGCGTCCAGAGCCCCTGAAATCTCCACTGGAGAGGCTTTTGTTCAGGAGGGCAGGAAAGCTCGTTGCGACTCCCCTGCCTGGCTGAGAGTGCCCCCCTCCCTCCACTGCCTGGCTATGCTTAGCCATCACCTGGAGGGAAAGGGCAGGCCGAGCCTAGAGGAGCTTCCCCAGGCAGAGGGTGAGGGCTTCTGTTCGGAACAGCCTCAGCCCATCTTTCGATGCGTGACTTTGCCCTTGCGTGACCCGGCCGCCACTGCTGCTGCCTCCAAGGCCAAGAAGATGCTCTCAAGAAGAGAAACCTTTGTCACATTCAAACGTGTGATTTTTGCAGGTTACCTTTCAGATCCTGAGCTCAGGCATCCAGTAGATAGAGGGGAAAAAGCAGATCCACACATGTGACATCCCTCTCCGTCCCATAATGCTGGGAAGCAGCTCCATTTATTGTCCCTCAGTTTTCCCAGTTGACTCAGGTTCTTGGTAAGCTGGTATATTTGGCCACTTTATCACTAGCACAACGGGAAACAAAAGCACTTTATCATGGGATCTCCGAGCTTTGGGGGGTGGGATGTCCAGGGGCCGAATTCTGGCCAGATACGCGTCTCTGCGAAAGGCACAGGGAGCCTCTTCCGAAGCACAACCGCCGGTGGATCAGCTTTGCACCTTTCCCCCTTGGGAGCATTGTTCTTCAGTGGGTTGCATCTTGGGAGGTGCGGGGTCATTTTTGCCCCAAGGCCACCCCGTGGTCCACATCTTCCCTCACCGCTACAAACAAACAAAAGGCTTGAAATTAGCTTATTTGAAAAAGTGCCCCAAAAGACTCAAAATGGATGCAAAATGGAGATGCCTTTTAAAAACAAACAAACAAACAAACGTATACTTTTGGAGGGTGGTGGAAAAGGAGCAGGAGTTGGAGCAAGGGGCAAAGGGGGGGGCATGACGCCCACAGGTCGTGTCTTGCTGACCCCTACACTACTGGGATGTGGTCTGATCTAATGCCAGTACAGGGGCCATGTGCTGGCAGGATGGTGGCCCCATCCACTCTGGACGTTGGCCCCACCCCTTGCTGGCATATGACCCGCCCCATGTGGTTGCCTAGATCCCCTGCAGCCATTGGGCTGACCTAGTTTCCCCCCCACACACATATTTCTTTCACCCCATTCCAAGACGCCAAAGCTATGATGAATCAGGAATTTGGGTGCAAAACCTGAACATTTTGTTTTTTATTAGCATTATAACAAAGGCAAAACATTTTACTAACATCAGACCAAAGCAGGTTAAAAAGAAAAGAAAAGCCAGGAGTGTTCCAGTTAAACAAATTACTCAGCTATGTCCTACTCTTAATGCGCAGCATGGAGACTCTCTTTCAACTCCTGGTCATGCGCTCGTGACATTTTGAAAGCAATGCAAAAACGGGAAATGGCATCAGTCATGATAGACGTACGCGAAATGCTGCTGACGATCTCCGGAGTTGCTTTGCCAGGGAAAAGAGATTTTCGTGCGTTGTTCTCCCAGGGCTGAAGGAAGCAACTCCTGGAGATTCCCAGAGCAGCTCACACCCCGCATCTCTCCTCCACCACCGCAGCATTTTAAAAGGGGAAACACTGGAGCAAGTGTGTGGGGGGGGGGGGGAGAGATGAAAGGCCGCCCTAATTACAGAAAAGCTATTTCTGAGGACATTTGCATAACAAAAGCACCTGCAAATAGCTCTGATGCTGAACTACTTGCAGGTTAAAGGAATGTCTGTTAATTGATTACCCCTTTTTCTCTGCCCTAATTATCATTCTCTCCCTGCTTGGCGGGATGAGAGGGGGGATGTGTGCTCTCGCTCTCTAAAGACTGGGGGGCTGAGGGGCTGAGGGGCTTCCTCCCTCACCTCTCTGTTTCTATTGCCTCCCTCCACCTTATCCCTAACCCAGTGTGAAGCGGTCTGGACTAATGAGGACCATCGTGGGGTCAGGAGCGGCTGGGCTTTAACGTACCACATGCACAGCCTCCAGTCTGTCCAGCGAGCCAGCAGAGATTTCGGCCTTAAAGGCGTTGAGGGGGGTCTTTCTGCCCGGCTTTCTTCTCTTCCTCCTCCATCGCAAATGATGACCCTGTTGAGCCCCATGTCTCTGCAGCAGGAGAGTTAAGCTCGCACATGCGGTGGGGTTGGGAGTCGGGTGTCCTCCTGGGTGAGGAGGATGAGTCACTTCAACCAGCCCTCAAATCCACGCAAACAGCTCCTACGAGGCATGTATGCGACAGTTTCCCCTTGGCGGATGGAAAACCGAGGCCAGTAGATAAGCGAGGCTTGGTAGGTCAGCCAAGGTTTCAGGCCTCGCTGCCCTTCACCAAAGTCTTCGCCAATGAACCCCTCCTCCTCCTCCTCCTCCTCCTCCTCCCCCCTCCTGCTGCCCCGATCTCATACTTGTGGTTTTATACTTCAAACAGAATCGTACTTTCATCAAGGGCAGGAAAGGAAGCAATGGAGGTGAAGTCCTTTCAGGAGTTGGGCCTGGAGGGCCCTTAACAAAGAGAGGGGCCCCTTGTGCCAGGCAGGGAGTTTGCCCTTTCTGCTGCGTCAGTGGCTTCAGCTTCAGACCTGGGTTCCAGCAGCCTCCCTAAAGGGGCAGGAAGCCAGCAGCCTTTGAATAGAAATGGGTAAATGATAGGAACACGGGGGGGGGGGGGAGGACATCCCTTAATAACTGGGAGAAGACAAGTTTGAGGCAGATGAACAAAGCTAACGCTTTCTCGGATGACGCTGTCAGATGCCGGGGTCAGGGAGCTGCCCCCGAGTGGCATGAGCTAGGCACCATCGCTAGCAGACGGTCCTTGGGAGCGATCCGGGCTCTGCACTGGTCTTCATTGAAGTGCTTGGGTTGAATAGCCAGTCGTGCAAAGTCCCTGGAAAGGCCACCTTTTCCGGAGGCCTCCTCTGTCCCGACATCACACCAGCTGAAGCCAGTGCAGGCATTGTTCATAAAACACCAGATACCTCAACCTTGGAGATTCCTTTTCCCAAAGGCAGCTGGGTAGAAGGGATAAATCATTCTTTTAAAAATACAATTTTTAATTTGGTGTTTTTGTTCTGTTTTTATTCTGTTTTTATTCTATTTATTGTTCACCACTCCAAAATCTCTTGGATGGGAGTGGTATAGAAATAATGTAAATAAAAAAATATCCACCCAGAGCTGCCCAGGCGATGGTTTTGGGTGAGCGCCTTGAGTTCAAGGCCTACCTCTGCCACACGTTCCTGCCATGTCAAAAACCAGGGGATGGTTTTTGGCATGGGGGAGATGCTGAAAGCACTCTGCCCATGTTCACATGATCTCTCTGTTTAACTTAAATGGATTTGGGGGCTCTGCCTAAGACCCCATTTTCCTACTTTCCATGAAGTGTTTGCTCTCCTGCCCTTTTTTTCTCCCCGGCTCTGTCATCAAGGTTCAGGGCACCTGCTCTTCAGCTGAGAGGGCTGGAACAGGCAGTGTCCTGACCTGGTACTAATAAAACCTGCCTTGTCCTGGAGGGCTGCAGCTGGGCTCCATTTGGCAAGATGCTCCAAGGGGAAGATGCAGGAACACCGCTTTCCAAGAACTCTGAAGGGGAACGAGGAGGCAGGCCCTGGCTTGCTCCAGTAGAGAGGCGGTGGTGGTGATGGCTGAGGAGGAGGAGGAGGAGGAGGCAGAGCCTCAGGCAGGAGAAAGCACAAGGCTGAGCCAGAGACAAGAGGGCCACTGTCTCAGATTTGCAGGCTGTCATGCCACATAGCCTCTGTCATGGAGAGATCTGACAGGGACCCCAGAGATGATCTGGATGAATGTCTCAAGTGCAGATTAATACACCAGGGGATCAGAAGCAGCTGGAGCGAGCCAGCATGTCCCTGAAACAACTGCCGATGCTTCTGCTCTCTCTTAAGAGGGCAGAGCAAAGCCTCCAGCGGTGACGGTGACAGAGGATGTCCAATCCCCCAAAGGCTGGGCCTGGGCAGCGAGTTCAGTGGGAAGATGGGAGGGGAGAGCAACAGCCACCCCTTCACAGTGGGCTCATGATGAGCACCTGCCTGCCTGCCTGCCTGAAAAGTGTCTCTTGGGACATTAAGGGGGGGGGGGAATCAGGGAATTGCCTTGTCACTGCCTTGCAGTCAATCAAGAAGGATCCAAGCAAGACCAAGTCAGCAATCATAATTTTTGATGCACATTAAACTGTGGGCTGGAGCATGTCTTGCCAGTCACAAGAGGAGGGTTGCAAAATGGAGAAGATTCATTGCAAAGCTACAAAGACGCTGTTGGGCAGCTGGAGAAAAGAAGGCCATTACTACACCAGGCTGTTTGCTTGGGATGGCCCCTGGCTGGTCCCTGTGCGCCCATGGTGTGTATTCGGTACTTCAGAGATCACCCTCCCTCCCTCCCTCTATACCCCTATGGTGTAGAAAGGACCAAAGACAAAAGGTGTGCGCAGAGGGAAATATCTCCACGTGTGCAGCATTATGGTCTGATCCTGGATGGAGGGGATCTATGTATGTATGGTATTTTTATTTTTATTGATTGATTGATTGATTGATTATTGCATTTATATCCCTCCTTTTTTCCTCCAAGGAATCCAAGGCGGCATACATTATCCTCCTCCTTTTCTCCATTTTATCCTTACAACAACAACCCCGTGAGGTAGGTTGGGCTGAGAGTCTGTGACTGGCCCAGAGTCACCCAGTGGGTTTCCATGGCTGAGTGGGGACTAGAACCCAGATCTCCCAACTCCCAGTCCCACAGTTTAGCCACTACACCATTCCTCAGCCAAAAAGGGTCCCAGAGCATCGTACCTGCACTCTGTAAAATGACATAGTACTTGCACACCGTCAGGCTCGCAAGAAGGCATTTATTCATTGCATTTCTTTATTGCTCAATAGCTGAAACTCTCTGGTGGTTCACAACAGTGAAAATCATAAAATACAGTAATATGATTAACCATAATATAACATTTTTAAAAGTTTAAAACAAGGGGTGTGCAATGGATTGGGTCTAGGGGAAATTGGATAAAATTATCCGATCTGATCCCCAGCACCTGGATTGGCCGATCCAATCCGATCCGATCCAAAAAGGACCCGATCTGGATCATGTTGGATTGGAGGATCAGAACCCCTCCCCCTACTCACACCCTTCACCTGCCGGGGCCATCCACAGATGGCCCCAGCAGGTAAGGAGCGCGAATGCGGGGAGGGGGCTTACCTGCCGGGGCCATCCACAGCGGATGGCCCTGGCATGTAAGGAGTGCGAGGGGTAGGAGGGGGCTTACCTGCCGGGGCCATCCGCTGCCATCCACGGGTGCCAGTGGGCACCAGCGGACAGTAGCGGACGGCCCGGCAAGTAAGGAGCGCGAAGGGGAGGAGGGGGCTTATCTGCCAGGGTCGTCTGCTGCCTTCCGCTGGCACCCGCGGGCGCCAGCGGACAGGAGCAGAAGGCCCCTGCAGGTAAGAAGCATGAGGGGGAAGTGACAGGGGGGAGTTAGGCCCCCACTCACCCCCCACTGCTATTTTTCCCCATAGGCTTGCATTGGGGGAAAGCTTTCCCCCAATGCAAGTCTATAGGGAAAAATGGCAGCCGATCTGAAAATTGGACATCTGATTTTCAGATCGGGATCGGGTCCAATCCGATCCAGGGGACCTCCGATTTTGTTCCAATCTGATCTGGAACAAAATTGGAGGTCCCGATCCGGTCCCGATCCGATCCGGGGTGTCTGTGCACACCCTACCTAAAACTACAATATAAACCCAGAATAAAAACCGGCACAGATTTACAGCAATTAAAACTGAAGAATTTAAGAAGCCTGGGGAAATAAGAAGGTCTTCACCTGGTGCTGAGTGAAAAGGCTCCATGACAGGTGCCAGACCAGGGACTCTGAGGAGGGCTTTAGGTCCTGGGCAGGTGTGTGTGGGGAAGAGGATCCTTCATGGAAGCTGCCCTCAGGGCTTTAAATTTTAGCACCAGCACTTTGTATGTGGCCCAGAAATGGACTGGCAGTCAGTGCAGATGGAGGACTGGCATAATATGATCACACCTGGCCGGTCCCCTTTAACAAACTTGCTGCCATATTTTGGAGCAGCTGAAGTTTCTGGACCATTTTCAATGGCAGCCCCACATATAACATATTACAGTAATCCAGATGAGAGGTTGCCACAGCATGGATAATTGTAACTAGGCTATATCTGTCCAGGGAAGGACATAGTTAGTATGTCAGCCAAAGCTTATGAAAAGTGCTCCATGCCACCAATTCCACCTGTGAAAATGCTGGTCCAAGAGCATCCCAAACTATGAACCTGAATCTTTAGTGAGTGGGCAACCCAAACCAGAACAGGTTGAACATCACTTAGCTGGGCAGATGGTCCACTCACTAATAGTACCTCCATCTTGGGGCATTTCTCTCTCTCATAATATTAGAACCCAGTGGGGTCATCCCATGAAGCTGATGGGTGGGAGATTCAGGACAGATCAAAGGAAGGACTTCTTCACACAGTGCATAGTTAAACCATGGAATGGTAGTGTAGTGATTACCACCAATTTGGATGGCTAAGGGGGTTGGATAAATTCCTGGAGGAGAAGGCTATCAATGGCTAAGAGTCCTGATAGCTATGTGTTCCGTCATTCTAAGCCCTCCTGCTGAGATGTGAGACAATAAAGAGGTCTGCCATGTAATCCACAAAGCTTAATTCAAAAAATAAACATCTCTCCACACCTGATGGGAGTGTGAATATTAGCAGTTATCCTCTAAGCTTAATTAGGTTAACAAAGCTAGGCAATTGCCTTTCAAGTAAAACTGGACAGTTTCCTTGCAGTCGAAGCAGGTATTTTTGGAGAAGCCTTTGGCATGTGGCTACCCTAAGGGACTGCCTCCCACCTCCTCTCAACTCTACCTGCTTGACCCTGCGGCAGACTCTGGGATCTGTCAACTCCAAAGTCCCCTCCCCTTCCATCAGAGGCTGAGTTCCCGGGGGCGGGGGGGCGGGAATGGTCTCTGAGCCTTCAGCATCCTGACCGATAAGCTCCTGAGAAGATTCATCCTTGACTCTTGAAGAGTTTTAGAGAATCTCCTCCCTCGCTTCCTGTTTTGACTGGTATATTTCGGGTCCTAGTCCTTCTTCTTCCGATTTGGAGTCCGATTCAGGCCCCAAACCCCCTTTTCTCCGAACTAGGGAGAACAAGCCTGATCCTGACACCATGGTATCAGAGGCAATAAGGCTATGCTCTCTATGCTGGAGAACATGGATGGGGGGTGGTGCTATTGCACTTGTGGGTTCCTACTTGTGGGTTCCTGGTTGACAGCTGGTTGGCCACTGTGTGAACAGAATGCTGGATTGGATGGACCCTCGGTCTGATCCAATATCATGGTTCTTCTTATGTTCTTATCTTTGTTTGGACTGAGTCTGTTTGTTGTCCCTCATCCGGTCCATTGCCATGCCCGGGCACTGATTCAGGACAGCCACTGCCTCACCTGGGTTTGATGAAAAGGAGAGGTAGAGCTGGGACTCATCTGGGTACTAATGACACCTCAGCCCACGCCTTTGGATGACCTCCTCCTGCAGTTTCATGTTGTTGTTAAACAGCATAGGGGATACGATAGAGCCCTGTGGCACCCTGTGGCATAACAATAATCCCCCAGAACCCACTTTCTGGAATCGGCCATTCAAGTAGGAGCGGAACACTGCAATGCAGTGCCTCCAACTCCCAGCCCAGACACCTATCCAGAAGGATGCCATGGCCGATGCTATCAAAAGCCGCTGAGAGGTCCAAGAGAAGCCACAGGATCTCATTCCTCCCTGTCCCTCTCTTGGCAAAGCACATCCCACAGGGCGACCATGGCAGGTTCCATTTGAGATCTCTCTACAGCTCACAATCTAAATGGATGTGACTCATGAGGAAAGGGGGAGGGGGAGGGGGTGCAGGAAAATGGAAGTGATCTCCCAGTAGGGCTGATGGCCCTGCGCCCCCTCTCCCCTCCCTCCCTCCCTCCCTCCTTCATCTGTAACAAGAGATAAAGCAACCAGGAAGCAGGAGAACAGATGGGCAGTGGGGTTTGGGGTTTGGGGGCGTTCTGTGCTTCTGTGTTGCATCCTGCTCAGAGCAAGGGCCTGAACGAGAGACCCTCTGAGGCCCCATCTATGATTGCAATGCCCTGGTTTATGGGGAGCAATGACCCCATGACTGGCTGCCGCCCAGAGGCTCTGTGGCGTCTCCTCTGTGTATGTATTTATCCAGCCTGAGGAGACACAGCATGGCTATGGAGTTGCTCTGTGGGAAAGCCCCCAGCGATGCGAGGAATTGAACCCGGCAGTGCCTACATGCAAAGCAGAGCTACGGCTGCTCTCCCGTGATGAGGATGAGGATGGCGATGGTGATAGCGATGGTGATAGCGATGGTGATGGTGATGATGAGCTCACCGCATATCTTAGGATAATCACCTGCATGGGGAGAACTTAATAGGACTTTGAGGCTTCAGAGGGGCTGTTAATTAGCAAATCTTTCCAATATCTGCCCAGTTAATGCCCTAAATTTAGTTCCCTCCTGAGCAGCAGAAGTGACCTGTTTTTATTTTAATCCTTTTCCCAGTATATTTTCTGTGCCTTTCCTAATGTCAGCCATTCACCTGTATAGCAAAAAGAACTCCTTTTAGTTAATTTTCTAATTAAAAAACTAACCGTTGAGCCCCCTCTAGCCGTGAGTCTGCCTCACAAGCTCTCTGCCACGTTCATGCCTCTCGTTCCATTCATTCCAGGGCTCCAGGCATTCCTCATCTCTTCCCAAGCAAGGTCTTTCCTCTGAGCTTGAGTGTCTCATTCCCCTCCCTCCCTCCCTCTTTCCGTTTTGAGGGAGACGGAGCGGCGTCATGACAGACATGCCGCTCAGCTTCTTCCTGCTGCACCAGTGGCTCATTCGTCAAGCGGCTTTGTAAATGTACATCTACATCCTCCGTAAGGGGATAATGGAGCTCCTCAAGGCACATCTCAAGATGTATTATGTGTGCTGTACAAGCGGTAACTCCTCATCTCACAGAGGTGCTTGTCCACACAGCGAGGAGGGGAAGACCCTCCACAAATATCTCCACACGTGGCAAGGAGGCCCTGGCTGTGCTTAGCCACTAGCCTTCCCCACAGAGGGAAGCTCTCCTTGGCCTTCTGGATCATGAGCTGAGAGGTCCAGGCACTTGGGACGGTGACATGTCCCAGGATTTTAAGCTGCCTAGTTTGGGAAGAGACTTCCTGCCTGCTTGAAATGCTTTACTAGGTTGGTGAGACTCTGCCCAAAGCCGTAACACTCCCAGCTGGGACCAGGTTGGCCAGCTGTAAAGAGCCAGCATTCAATCTTGGGCCTAATATACATGATGTGGCATTTTCTTCTCTTTTCCCAAAACAAACCTGTTCTCGTTTAAGAATGTCCCTGTGGTTACAGAAGCTCTGGGCAGAACCGACATAACCTCCTGCCACTTGGTTCTTGGCTGCTTTATGTTCCTTGGGAGTTTGGACAGGGCCATTGGTAAGGCACTCCTTGGAATGGGAAGGTGGCCCCTCCCTGTGGTCCTCCCTGCCTGGCATTAGGGATGAGACAAGCCTGTGGCCACTTCCTATGCGGGGAGGGGGCAGTGTGGACATGGCTGAGTGCCACATGAGGTGCCAAAGGAAGTAAGAAGAGGGTTTGCTCAGCCGGGGCAGCCACAGGGGTCTCCTGCACGAACGTAGGCTGTCCTCTCTGGCTACAGCCACCCGCTTTCACCTCACGCACTCAGGGTCCTCTTGTCCTCCGAGGGCATTCCAGAAACCTACGCAGCAGCCTTTCTACTAGGGATGTGTATCATATCGTTAAAATGTACTATAACAATACAATATGCTCTTTATCGTGCATGCGTTTAACAATAATGATACGGTAGAAAAACCTCGATAAATATCCAAATCCTATAATTTTCAGCCCAATTATATCGGATTATCAGACTGCCATATAAATAAACCTATAACTTCTGTATTTTGAAAGGTAGAGGCTTGAAACATGGTCACAGTGCTTATGGGGTATGCCTAAGTATGTGTATGAAATTTGAGATCGATCCCTCCAACCCTCGATTTTATATGAATTTATTAAAGATTGTTTGACAGGTCAGGATGACAGCTCGCCACATGCATTCATTGAGACCTGTCAAAAAGTTGCAGGAACTTTTTAAAAAATCATATAAAATCAAGGGTTGGAGGGATTGGTCTCAAATTTCATACACATGTCTAGCACAAGTTGCTACACATATGTGCCAAATTTCAGATCAATCCCTCCACCCCTGTATTTTATATGAATTTTTGAAAGATCGTGAAACTTTTGACCTGTCGGAACTTAAACGTTCTTTAATAAATTCATATAAAATCAAGGGTTGGAGGGATCGGTCTCAAATTTCATACACATACTTAGGCATATCCCATATGCATTGTGACCAAGATTCAAGCCTGTAACTTTGAAAATACAGAAGTTATAGACATTTTTTCTAAAAAAAAGATTTAGCTCTATAGGGCACAATGGGGATGCAAATTAAACACTGGATTTCCAATAATTATCATGAAGATGATAAGATTAACCTACAATATTATCGGAGACGATATTTTTTTTGGTCCGAAATTCCGATAACGATAAAATACGATATTTTCGGGCATGCATGTCCCTACTTTCTACCCAGTTGCATGGAGTAGCAGAAATAATAGTCCAAGAGGCGCTTCTTTCCTCTGAGAAAGGATTACAATGCCCATCCTCATGCTCGCTCTCTCTCTCTCTCTCTTGCATGGTTCCTCTTCATGGCTATGGAGGGATGGACAGATCTGTCCACTCTGGCATCTCTCAATTCTCCCCCTTTTTTTCAGTCATAAGTTCGGTTTGTCATGAATTTCAAGATTATTTATTTTTTTAAAATCATGTTATTTATTTATTTCATTATTATTTATTAAAAAGCTCCCAGAGCAGTTCACAAAACTAGACTTAAAAACATAAAACACAATAGCCAAATAAAACATAGTATAAAAACATTTAAAAGTTGACAATAGAATCAAACTACAGTAAAACAAAACCAAAATCAAAAAATCAAAGTAAAAGCCAGCAGTAATGCAAAGATCTTAAAAGACGCTAATATTAAAAGAAAAAAAGAAACCCTGAAAGACTAAAAAGCCTGGGGAAAGAAGAAGGTATTCTGCTGGCATGACGCCAGGCGAGCCTCTCTGGGGAGGCATTCCACAACCGGAGTGCCAACACTGACAAGGCCCCCTCTGCTCTGCAGCCTCTCCTCAGGTCATTCAGAAGGATCTCAGGGTTCAGAGACATGTGTATGTGTGTATATATATATATATATATATATATGGGAGGAAATGGTGGTTTTGAAAAGTTTGCATGTAAACGTTTGTGCATTTTTCATGCACATTTCTCCACATGCAGGCATTTTAATGCAATTTTGCCAAATATTCACATTTCCTGCAAGCAATTTTCATTTTAGAATACATTTACTAATACACACATTTCCCCTAATATATGCATTTTGTGTGCATTTTTTTTAAAAAAAAATGGAGAACATTGAAAAATTTGGAGAAGTGTGAATGTCAAAGAATGAGCGTATCAGTTCAAAAGTGTGAAATTAGGTAAATTCATATTAAAATCCAAACCAAAACCAATTTCTCCCCCATTGCTATGTCAATGAGCCAAACAAGGAATTCTGCATCACCTGACAATCCTGCGGCTTCCCTGTCAGCCAAGGCATCGACTGTCTCAAATTCCCACATTCCTCCTCACTGAGCAGGAAGCTGTTGTTGACAGCAAGACATGGATGCTTTGCATTTAAAAGTCTTGCCAGCCAGCTGTTTCAATTCTTCCAGCAATTAAACGGATTACAGTGGGAAATTAGATGTAATATTTGTTCGAAGCAAAATAAGCTAGAAATTGGCAGGCAGCACGTGCTACTGCAAAGCTGAAATTGGCAGCACAGAAGGACAACACAAGGAAGGAGAGGGAAGAGTTCCTTCTGGGGAAAAGAGGAGCTGAAAGGAGGCACCCGCTCTGCTCGCGTTTCTCCGTCAAAGCACGTTCCCCCTCCCAGGGCACCGGCAGCCTTTCCTGGCTCCAAGAAAAGGATCTGCCCACAGCCGTAGGGCTGAAGGTTCACAGGACTCGGTGGGAAATCCATTGAGTTGGGGGCTTCCCAATGGATCCCTCAGTCCACCCCCTGTGCCATGGCAAGCCAAGGCCAGGGACGGGACCCCAGACTAAAAGATCCCCAAGGGGGGGGTCGTCTTCCCAAGCTCCTTCTGAAAACATTGGCGCCCTGCCTAATCTCTTCATTTATTTCTTACATTTATATCCCGCCTTTTTTCCTCGTGCTTCATTTCGGCGCCAGGTTAAGACATGGCTTCTTAATAAAGCTTTTAATGGCTAAATCCACCAGCCTGCACACTGTCTTGTTTTAATTGGATTTTACTGTTTTTAAATTTTGTATTGGTTTTAATATATTAATGGTTTGATTTGTTTTAGAATTGTATATTTTTTTCTATTTTATATGTATGATTTTATCTGTACGCTGCCCTGAGATCCTTGTGATATAGGGCGGGATATAAATGTTTTAATAACAAATAACCTGATCCTCCTCTCCATTTTTATCTTCACAACAACCCTGTAAGTTAGGTTAGGCTGAGAGTTGGTGACTGGTCCAAAGTCACCCAGTGCGCTTCATGGCCAAGTAGGGACTAAAACCCAGATCTTCCGAGTCACAGTCCAGCACTCTGACCACAACGCCATGCTGTCCCACAGGAGAACACCTGAGGGCTTCTAGGGGACAAAGAGTCAGGGGCCTCCCTGTTGGCCCTGGTCTCCCTGTGGTTGTGGGTGCTCCAACCTCACCCCCTTTCAGCTGTTGAATTGGCGAGGCCTGAACAAGACCCCTGCTTGTGTTCGCTGAACATGAGTCACGTGACGGCAGGCCCTGCCTTACCAGGTTTCCCAGGTCACGTGGAGTAGGATGCGCCCTTTCAAACCTTGCTGAGTCACCATGGCAAGGTTTGAGCTGAGGTGGGCAAGGCCAGCACGCCTGCAGGCATGGAGGGGTGGGGGGTCACACAGACACACACTCGTGTGTTCCCCTGAATGCCTGAACAGGGCTACAGGAGAGCGAGCTTTTCTGAAGGAGGCTCAGCATGGCTTGTGCAAAGGGAAGTCCTGCCTCTCCAACCTTTATAGTCCACTCATTTCCTTCATTTGTTTATTTTTATTCCGGCCCCTAGTTAAAGCTCTCTGGGTGCTTTACAAAAAACTAAAAACCATTAAGAACACATAATACAAAATACAAGAAGAAACCACAGACAACATATGTCTAAAAACAATTTATTAAACCATCAGCCAAGATGAACTAATTTAAGCTCATTTTATGCTGCCAAATGCCTGAAATACAAGGGCACTTTTAACCTGGTGCCGAAAAAATAGCAATGTTGGCACCAGGGGAGCCTTGTCATAGAATCCTAGAATAGTGGAGTTGGAAGGGGCCTATAAGGCCATCGAGTCCAACCCCCTCCTCAATGCAGAGAAATCATTCCATAATTGGAGGGGGGCACACTCTGAGCTTCCCTCGGAGGAGGAACCTGGAAGAGGGCCTTAGATATTGAGCGCAGCTTACGGGTTGGTTCATGCCGGGAGAGGCGCTCTATCAGGTATTGGGGTTCTGAGCCCTGTAATTCTATAGCAGTGTCATCCAGTTTGAGGATAGTGATCTGGTAGATAATGTATACAATGGACTTCCAACAGTAGTCACAGGATGAGAGGATGATCCCTCCCATTGACTGGTAGGTAGTGAAACAGGAAGCAGAAAAAGGTTTTGCAATGGAGAGATGTAAATAGGGATCTGTTTCCGGACCTATGCTATGTATAGGATGCAAAACTGCCCTTGAAATACTGTGTACATTCCTGGTCACCACTCTTAAAAAAGAAAGGGATATTGTGGTAACCAGAAAAACTGGCAACTAAAATGATCAAGGGGCTGGAGAAACTCCCCCACGAGGAAAGGTTACAACAGTTGGGACTGTTTAGTTCAGAGAAAAGGCAATTAAGGGGGACATGATAGAAATCTACAAAGTTATGTTTTGGGAAACATTTTTCTCCCTCTTTCATAATACTAGGACCCAGTGAGGTTATCTCATGAAGCTGATGGGTGGGAGATTCAGGGTAGATAAAAGGAAGTCCTTCTTCACACAGCACATAGATAAACAATGGAATTCGTTACCACAAGATGTAGTGATGGCCCCCAATTTGGATGGCTTTAAAAGGGGGTTAGATAAATTCCTGGAGGAGAAGGTGATTTCTCCATGGCTACTAGTCCTGAGGGGTAAATGCTACCTCATGAATGATCTGGAATCATGAGTGATCAACGATGTCGCTAGGGCAGGATCTACACTACTGCTTTAAAACGTTTTATAACAGGGCCCAGGACACACTCTATATAGAGTTTTCAAACCGTTTTCAAAGTGTCATATCTTGCTTGGTATAGATCTGGCCTCAGTTTGTAGACTACCCAATTACTTAGGATGTGAAGTCAGGCAGGCCCCAAAGAGCTCCAAAACCATTTTTTTCAAAGTGGACAATGGGCATTAAAATGGCAAATGCAGTTCAATGTAAGTAAGTGAAAAGTGACGCATGTTGGGTAAGAAATATCCTGACAAAAGACAAGGTCTGAACTCTGAACTGAATTCTTATCGACACTACATGTTACGTTCACACTGTGTGATGGCCTCAGAAGCACCTGGAATATTCTGTTATTTATCGATTACGTTTCTATAGCACCCAAGAGCCGGATCTCTACAAAGCATGTAGTGCTGCCACAGTCACCCTCTCTCCGATGTGCGCTGCCCCTAGCCAAGCAACTTCGGTCGTGATCTTTTGACATCAGCTCAAGATCCACCTTTAAAGGCAGGTTTTCCGTGAAGGGTGACCCAGCCAGTATGGTGATAGTCAGCCAGCAATTATTTTATCGTAATTCTATTGATCGGTTTTAAGTTTTCAGCATTCTCTTAGCCACTTTGATGGCCCTCTGGAAAGCAGTATATAAATCTATGCAGCAAATAATAAATAATAAAAAAATGTGACAACAGGAGCCAGAATGGGCTCACACCAGATGTGGAATCATAACATATGGGATTTTACCAGCTGAGGCTGGTGCACCAGCTACAGTCCTATCTGGAGAGGTCGGACCTTGCCTCAGTGATCCACACACTAGTCATGTCCAGGCTGGACTACTGTAATGTGCTGTACGTGGGGCTGCCTTTGAAGAAGGTGCAGAAACTTCAGCTGCTGCAGAAGGCGGATGCCTGAGTATTGGCGGGGTCAAGGCAGTTTGATCACATAATGGTTAGACTGTGCCAGCTGCACTGGTACTGGTGTCTTTCTAAGCCCAATTCAAGGTGCTGTTTTTGACCTTTAAAGCTTTAAATGATTTGAGACCAAGTTACTTGAAGGACCGTCTTCACTCATGTCAGCCTGCCCACACTTTAAGCTCAGAAAGAGAGGTTCTTCTCATGTGCCCCACCCATGAGAGCAATTAGGTGGGTGACCACACACGAGAGGGCCTTCTCTGCAGTGTCCCCACACCTTTGGAACGAGCGCCCATCAGAGGCCTGACATGTTCCGTCCTTGCAGGCTTTTAAGAAGGCCTTGAAAACATATTATTTTACCATGGCCTTCACTTGATCGGGCTGCTTCTGTTGTTGCTGGTCTATTGTTGGCTTTTATTGTTTTTATTGCTGTTTTGTTGTGTTTATGCCTGTCTTGCTTTTAATGTTTTAACTGTTTTATGTATTTTATTTAAAGAAATTATGAGGAAGGATGTGCTGAAATGCCCTGAGCAAACATTAGCCCAAAAGTAGGGTCCTAGTTGATGCACATGATGGAAAGATCTAATCCAATCCCTGATCAATATAAAAAGGTCACTCTTGGAAAGAGGTTTCACATGTCATGTGGCCGCCCGTCTCTTCTCTCTTTCCCTATTGCTTTATGACCCCCTTTTCCCATTCCCCTCCCCCTTTGTCTGTCTCCCTTCCTTCCTTCCTTCTTTCCTTTTGCTCCAGGCCGGATGGCGATGATGGAAGGATTTCTGGCTCACGGCGCTGTTGAGTTGGTAGACGTGACCTTCACCTGACCTTGTGGAAGAGTCTAGAAGCCATGATGTGGGGCTGGAAGTGCGTTTTCCAAAGGAGAAGCAAGACGACGAGGGACGGCTGCGGCTGCTCTGCCAACGCAACGCTAATGCTGCCCTTGAGCGATGTCTTTGATGGGATCATCTCCTACATGATATAAATCGTTTAGAAAACGATATAAACGCCGTTAACATTTCTTCAAGTTCACAACATTCATTCATTCATTTGTTTATTTATTTTGTATTAAACATTTGTATCCCGCCCCTGTTATTGCTGGGATCTCAGGGCGGCGTACAGATAAAATCAGAACAATATAAACATAAATAATTTACACAGCTAAAAATGTATTCAATAGTTAACAAATTTTAAATGGTAGAATTTTTTAAAAAAGCAATAAAACAATTAAAAACAATTAAAACTATGTGCAACCATGGAGAATTTAGCCCTCAAAGGCCTGGCTGCATCAACATATGATGATGATGATGATGATGATGATGATGATGATGATGATGATGAGTATAAAACCCATGTCGCCATGGCCACTTGTACCTGAGGACGAAACATACTGTCCCTTGACTTGTACACCAGTTGCTGGGGAACATGGGCAGGAGGGTGCTGTTGCCCTCATCATGTCTGGCTTGTAGGTCTCTGGTCGACAGCTAGATGCCCACTGTGAAGACAGAATGCTGGTGTTCTTATGTTCTAAAGGGTTTCTATTGGGATTGGAGGGCTTTTTATTTCCTTTTTTGTTGCATATTGAATTGTACTTTATAGAGACAGTATGACTGGGGGACACCAATCTCTGGGGAACATGAGTGGGAGGGTGC
Organism: Anniella stebbinsi; assembly: GCA_029215795.1. NCBI lineage: Eukaryota > Metazoa > Chordata > Lepidosauria > Squamata > Anniellidae > Anniella > Anniella stebbinsi. Next base: position 373,526,543 of record JARDYH010000001.1, read on the forward strand.
TGTTGCCCTCATCATGTCTGACTTGTGGGTTTCCCACAGGCAACTGGTTGGCCCCTGTGTGAACAGCAGGCTGGATGAAATGGACCCTTGGTCTGATCCAGCATCCTTGCAAGACTCAGGCCAGCTCTGCACTACGCAGGATGTGACACTTTGAAAACAGTTTGAGGGCTGTACAAATGGCACGTGTCTTGGGTCCCAACAGTTGTCACTACTGTTATAAACCATTTTAAAGCAGCAGTGTGGATCCTGCCTCTTACTATCCGCTTGCTGTTTGCTTTAAATAAAATGGAAGGGGCAAATTAGGATTGGTTTTAAATCAAAGGCAACATCCTCTCAAATAGCATTTACTTAATGTTAGCATACATCATATAGAGTAGTATGTGATGGCGTTATGAAGGCACAGGAAATCTAAGAAAAAATGGGCTGTGAATGCAGCTCTGTGTTAATTTTATAAAAGTGCTCAGGGAAAATAACATCATGCCTCTAAAACCATCGTGTTGTTAGGAAGTGATGGATAAAGCTGCAATGTTTTGCTCATTAGCATCACAGGGAAATAGTCACTGGAGATGCACGACGCTGTTTTGCTAATGCCGGGGCAACGCTCCTTCCGCCTGTGCCGCTGGCTTGGGAAGGTGAGAGCGTTGGCAAATGATACTGCCAGGCCCTTTCGACATCATAAATCCTGTTTATCTGGGGGGCAGTTGCTCTTGCACAAAAGCAGCCCGTGTTTCCACGGGAGAGTGAGCTGCATACTGATGTCGAAAACATCAAGTACAAGGCGGGCACAGAGCATAGCTTGTCTGCAGTGGATGTTTAATGGTTTACTGATGAGAATTAAATATGGAAATTGCAATTAGTCACTTAGCCAAACAGAGTAGGGGGCCAGACTCCCCTCCCAATTACACCAGATCTGCAGTCAGAGAGGCTGATTGAAGTTAGTGGGAAACCAGGGTTGATTAATTAGCCAGGAGAAGGCCCGGCCTGTTTGCTCACAACCACCCGAGGGAAGCACCATGCAACTTGGAGAGCGGATGACCTCCTCCTCCACCTCCAGATGTGTTCCAAACATACACACAGATGTGGAGTGGCTGAACGGGCTCTGTGAAGCCACGGGGCTTCTGGCTATCCCCTCACACAGAGTGGCCCCAGGCAGGAGAGCACTGCCTGGTGCCATCTGGTTGGAAGGTGACTCAGGGAAGGGTGACAACATCATAGGTGTCGTTGCCACATGCACACCTGGGGGGGGGGGGGAGGACGGGGACGTGCCCTGAATCCTCTGACCTGGACTCCAAATCTTCTGAGCTGCCTCAGGGATGCCACCAGCCTTAATGCAAGCCTGCTTCTTCCTGCTGAGCAAAGAAGCCCAACATTGGCTAGGAGGAGGCCTTTGGAAATGGTCCCCCAGCAGGCCAGTAGGAGCGCCCTATAAGAGAGGCTGCCGCCTTCCCCTCCCCTCTCTGCTTATATTCCCAAATGCCTCCGCTGGGAGATCCGTTACAATGGGGATTTGAAGAGACCAGGGCTAGTGGAGCCCCTGTGAAATGCTGGTTCTTCACACAGCCTCTGGCTTTACTTTCCCCAAATGGGAACTTTTGGCTTCTGCAGAAGCTCAGTGGCTTCTGCTTAGCAAAGGACTGAATTGGTCTCAACAAGCTTCTTTTCTCCCCACCCCCACCCCCCACCTAGGGTGACCAGATAAAATCCAGGTCAGGGCTCCTGTAACTAACAGTTGTAGAGAAAAGGGAATTTCAGCCGGTGTCATTTGTATGCAATTAGTTCCTGGTGAAATTCCCTCTTCCTCACAACAGTTAAAGGTGCAGGCACTATACTAGAGTGACCATATACAAAAGAAGGCAGGGCCCCTGCAACTTTAACAGTTGTTATGAAGAGGGAATTTCACCAGGAACTAATTGCATACAAATGACACTGGCTGAAATTCCCTTTTCTCTACACGTGTTTAAGGTCCCCTCTACAAGGATTCACTTTTGCACCTGGTTAGGCGATTATGCGCATAATCGCAGAAGCGCATTTACGCCTAATCCCTCTGCACGAGAGGCAGAGAGAGGTGGCGAAGCGCATTAACAGATGTCCAAAATGCGCTTTACAAGTAGTTAATGCGCATAAGCGCTTATTCACACAGTCAAAATGTGCTTTAACGGACGGAGCAAAATAAAACTCGCGATTTAACGCGCATTCGATAATGCGCATAATCTGAGAGATAATGCGCCTCTACGCCTGATTTGCGCTCCGTTCTTGTAGAGGTAAATTTTTTAAAGCACCTTGAAAGAGCTTTAAACCTCTCTTGTAGAGGCAGCCAAAGTTATAGGAGCCCTGACCTGGATTTTATCTGGTCACCCTACCCCCACCCCCACCCCTTCCACTTTAACTTCTCAATTAGAGCCGCAGGCAGGAGAGACTATCCCAACAGGTGGGCCAGAACCACGTGGCCAGGAAGTGCTGGGGAGGCTGTGGGCAGAGGAGGGCATCGGGATGCGTCCAGCAGCCTTGGGACTTAGTTTTAAGTACGTTTTGCGGTTTCAAAAAGCAAGACAATGCCCCGCCCCAGCCACCTCACTGTATACAGCCTACCCCCAGATTCTTTTAAAATGTACCCCTTTGAGAGGAGCCACCCGATTTAAAGATTTCTATCTCTTCCCCCCCCCCTCCATTTCTAGTCAGTGATCTTCTGTCCATCTTCCCTCCCATATCCTGTCCTTTTTTTCTGGCGCATTCTCAAGAGGGGAGGGTGATGGGTAAGGGTAGGGTGACTATATTTGGGAAACCAAAAAAGAGGACAACCTGTGGGCAGGGCAGTAAAGTGACTTTTCAAGGCCTCTGGAAAAAGCGTCATCCCCCACCCCGCCACCTTAAAGGCCCCAATTGGAGTGGAGGAGGGGAAAGTGTGTCATTTCTGCCCCCCTCCCCACTACTCCAATCAGGGCCTTTTCTATAATCTCTGGGAATTACACACTTTCCCATTTAAGGTCCTGATTGGAGCAGTGGAAGGGAAATGATGCACCTCCAGAAAGCACATAATTCCCTCCCAAAATGCTAATGGCGGCCTTAAAGGGGAAAATGTGTCTTTCCAGGACAATATAGAAAATCACAGAAAATCCCCCCTGACATCCAGAATAGAACAAAAACCAGGACAAATCCGGGGAAATCCTGACAGTTGGTCACCCTAGGTAAGGGACGTTCTGAACTGCATTTGACTTTATCCAAACAGATCAGATACTTTTTTCCCCCTCCTCCTCACCCAACTCTTTGGGGAAAGTGGGTTCTCATATGGGATGCGTCCAGATTAGCCTTTTATGGTGGCATCTCCCTACCTCATTCATGGAAGGTTTTTGGGGTGGGAGTGGCCCATAAGTAGTCATCTTCTACTCATGCCTCTCCCGGGTTTTCTTGCTACCTCTTCCATCTGCACAATGCTTTCTAATTGGTGTAGCTAGGAGCTCTCCATCTGAAAGCGCCCAGAGTTACAGCATAGGAAGGAATCCGGGGCTATTTCCTTCATCAGCTGCCGTTCTCCAGCAATGGAATGACAAAAGCTTTAATAATCACTGCTCACTTCTTCAATCCTGTGTACGACTCCTCAGCTACAAGTTCCCTTGTGTCCAATGATGCCTACTCCCAGGGAAAGTGCACACAGGATTGCATCCCAAATTGCTATTGTGGGGACGTTTGCAGCACGATCCTCGGCATATGGACTCAGAAATAACGCCTGAATTGTGGGTGTGCTGCTGCTGCTGCTGCTGCTTCAGGCTCAGTCATCTGCTTCCCCGGGTCCAATTCACCCTTCAGCCCAATGCTGCGCGTGTTTTCACATCTGTGTTTTGCCTGTTTGCATGGACTCTGGCTTCAGTGGTGAAAGGAAGGCACTTGGCACATTCCCAGAGGCGCTTTCCCTGCAACTTAGCTCTAGTCTTGAAAACAGAATATTTGGCTGAATCCTGGTGAAGACTTGACACAAATTAAGCCGTGGAATGGAGAGGAGAGCTTGCCCGTGAGGAGGAGGAGGAGGAGGAGGAGGAGGAGGAGGAGGAGGAGGAGGAGGTGGTAGAGGAGAGGTGCAACAAACCAAATCAAACAAAAACGCACATCTGTTTTTAGGAAGAAGTGCTGAAATGCTTACCAGTGGTGGGATTGTCAAGTTTGAGTTGGAAGGGTGTGGTCGGTCCCACGGGAATCCGCTCCCACAAAGCCTCGAGCTGAACTCTGAATGTCTGGGTTTCATTGGAGACTCTAAGAAGCCGCGCCGGCAAAACTCTCTGTCTCATCTCTTTCCAGCCAGAATTGGTGGTGGCTTCAGGGTGCCTCATCACGGCTTGGCCTGCATGGGACAGCCCATCATCGCCCTCAAGGCCAGAGTGACCTGAGGCAATTGCCCCATTTTTGTCCTGTGGAACCAAGGTGAGACACCACCGGTATCCTCCTGAGCCACCTGCTGCTGCAATAAGGTGAACATGCTGCCCTGAGTTTTCTAGGGTCAGCGCAGAACCTTGTAAAAACCGCCAGATTTCATTAGCCACATTCCAGTGTTTTTATACTTGAGCTTCCTCCAGCACCTTTGAAGGATTCTCTTGGGGGCTTCTTCTCATCTACTCCACGCTGCGCTGGTGGACATCTGTTTACAGCCCCTGTTTGCTATTACACTGCCTATAAATCACTGCTGGGGGCAGGGTGTATGTATTCCCCACTCCTGATTCCTCTTTGGAATGGAGAGAGGAGAGAGAGTTCCATTAGTTCCTCCCAGCAATATCCCCGGCCGTTCTTAAGTGCTCTCACTTGGTTCCTCTAATGGCCCTTCACATTCTCTGTCAGCCTTTAGTTCTTTCTAATGTATTTTCAAAATACATCCTTATTGTTGGCTTCCAGTTTCTGTAGCTTCTAACTCTTTAAATCCCCTCTCAGGCAGGGGGACCTATTACAGATAATGCTGGAATTTATGCTATCATTGACTTCTGGCTGTTTGGATCACCTTTCTATTTGTATTCTTTTCAAGATCCCTCTTCTTATTTAAATAGCTTATCAAATCACTATTCCTACATTGGGCACAATTCTCTCACCCTCTCCATTGGAAAGTCCATTAGAGGGGGGGCAATGATTTTGAACATGGTTTGCACAGGACTTACATGTTTTTCTCATCACACCCTTCCAGAGAAACTTTATTTCCCCCTAAATCTGGAGTCCTTATGCTCAAAGGAGCTCAGACTGTCAGGGCTCCTAACAAGGTCCGGGAAATGCCCAAGGCTGAGGCTTGTGAGCCACCCCATAACCAGGTGCAAAATCATGGGCTGTGGCAAGAGGAGCAGGAGACACCTGCAGAGAGGGGGGCAAAATGCAGCAGCCAGGCAGAGGACTCTACGGCTGAGTTCAGACGACACGTTAGGCAATGGAGGAGGGAAGAGGCAACCGTCAGTTGTGTTGCTTATTGTGTCGGGCGTCGGGCGACACACAATGCACACACAACTGATGGTATGTTATTAAGCAACGGGAAAAACAACGGGCTGCTCCGTTGCTTTTCAGAGCCCCGTTGCTTATTATGAGGCCGGGACTTTCAGCCATGCGATGGGGGAGGAGCAACACATTGTGTGGAGGGCGCTCTGAAAATAACGTCCCGTCCGTTGCCTCTTCCCCCCTCCATGGCCTAAAGTGTCATCCGAACTAAGCCTATGCCTGTTATCAGGACCACGTTACGCCCGTCCTGAAAAAGCTGCCTCTAGTACTGCTAATTGCTCTCTGGACACAATTTGGGGGGTTGGTCTTCTTCACCTCTAAAGCCCTACAAGGCTTAGGTCCTGCCAATGTCAGGGACCACCTGTCGTAAATCACGGGAGTTGTGAGATAAGCAGCAGCTAGAATAATAATTAAACAGTCCAAGGTTGGTATGCCAAAAGTATCCGTCCGGACCCAAGTTAATTCAGGAACACGCAGAAGAATTGTCAAGGTCTTTCCAGGATCAGGTATAGTCTGAGCAAAGTCAGGGAGCTGGCAGGGATGCTACTGGGACACAGCACCAGAAACAACCATTGCTTCCAGCAAACACACAGCATCTAAGGCTTGCCTTATATTGTGCTGGTGATGACTTGAGTGAGGCCAGCTGCCTTGGGCTACTCATGTGATGGGCCCCCTCCCCAAACACTCTCAAGCTCAGCTGTTCAGCCTTCCTCCTCTATCCCAAATGGAGGCACAACACTACCTGTGTCACCTTGAACACATCCAGACATTAAGGTCTGCCAAGGGTGCTTTTTTGGGGGCATCCTGGCCCATAGGAGCACCTTCGTCGGGCACTCATGGAAGGGTTTCTTCCCATGTTGCCCCTAAACTATGGGATGTGCTCCCTGAAGAACTGTGATTGCCCCACACACACACACACACACACTTGGCCTTGAGAAAGAGCTCAGAGGCTCATCCTTTCAAGTTGGCCTTTCAATAGGTGTAGTTTAAATGGTTTTACTATATTTAATGTTCTTGTTTTTTACTGTTTCAAGGTTAGTACACCACCTTGATGGCATTTAAGCAGTAAGGTGGTATATGTCATGTTAAGAATGAATGAATGATTGAAATATACTATGGCAGGAAGATGTAAAGAGGAGGGGCAGCAATTTAGATAGTTCTAAAAGAGGATCAGTCAGTTGAAGGGAGAAGCAATCAGTCAACAGTATTACTCATGAAAGACAGTGAGGGTCAGGCTTGTGTGTAGAGAGAGAAATCCTCCTTGTCCAGGAGCACTGGACCTCTGAACTCAATGAAGTCGCATCATGGGCATGAGCAGAGCCGGGAAGGGAAGGGCTTGCAGGCTTTGGCAATGAGGAAACGGCTCCCCCCTCATTCCCCTCTGACTTTTTCTCCCCCCATTTGCTCTTTCTGTCCCACCCCACCCTCCACCTCCCACCTCCCCAGAAGCACAAGGGTTAAACTGGCCAGTCATGTTTGACGTGTTTGATTTGGAGCACTTTTTGCTGCAACCTTCAAAATGTTGGATTTAATGACAGAGATGGAAAAAGTAGGCAGAGAACGAGGTTTTTTGTCAACAGCTTAAAATATGTGATCAGCAATAAAAAGGATATGAGGAGACAGACTTCTCTAGCCAGAAAGTGAAGTGTGTGTGTGTAAGAGAGAGAGAGAGAGAGATGTTTCTGGGAAACCTGGAAGGGAAAAGCGTAGGATGCCTTTGCAGATTCTTTTTGTTCAGGTGGGATTATTTATTGCATTGCTGGTTATTAAAGAGCATACATATAAGTCAATCAGTGGAACACCAATGAGTCTTTCCAATGCATGAACATCTGGGCTTGTTTTGGAGTGCTTTCACATTAGAGGGATGCCATTAAAACGATTTACAAATCAAGATTCAACATAATCCTTTGGACATGATCCAGCCATGTTAAGAATGTTTCATAGAGACTTCGGTGGGAGTGATTTAAGCATGGGCTAGCATCCCCATTGAACTCAGTGGGATAAAGAAGAGTTTCATTTTGTTATTTTGAACTCCCCCCCCCTCCCATTGTTGCACAGCTGCCGGGATTTCTCATTTATAGTTTTTTGCATTTGTAGAACTGGCAGCAATTGGAATTCTTCTCAGAGGCCCAAAGTCAGACCCTGTTGTTCCCTCCCATTCCCATTGCCTGAGCTGTTACACTGCCAAATGTTTTCACTCACTCATAAAACTAAACTTTCTGGTAACTAACCAGCTGATCTGGATCACCAGAGCTACCCTACAGCAAGCGACACGGAGCACCTGCTGAGCGGCCCGGAGGGGAGGAAAGAGCTTGGGACCCAGGAGAGGGTCTCCAGGTCCATCCTTCCTACGCCTAGGGATCTCAGCGGTGGGGCTTGGACAGGCAACGTAGGAGGGATTGCCTCTGTACCTCTGCAGCCCGGGGTACGAGCCCCTTCCCCAGTCTCCTTGCTGGTCTTATTTGCAGGGGATGTCTGCAGTATGTGCCCCAGAGGCCGTTTCTGTGAGATGTGTCATGTCCGTCTGTCTGAGTAGAAGGCAAAGAGCCAGGCCTAGATGAAGAGCCCAGCTCAATCAGGCCCAGGCGAGTCCACCTGGTGCAACATCCGGTCTTCCAAAACAGCCAGCTGGCTGCCTCTGGGAAGCCCACAGTGAAGATGGTAGCCCTCTCTTTGCCCACCTTCCAGCCCCTCCCCAGCCCTTATCCTGTGCCCTGTTCCACTGCCAAGTGTCTGGGCATCGAAGCGTGCAAAGCCCCTCATCCTGCCCATTGCCCCACTGCTGCTCCTACCTACGCTCTCAGAGCCCCCTGCCCCAAGGACCATTTCACTTGTTTGAGTTGAGGTTTTCGAGACCCACTCTGACGCTGCGCATCCCAGTGGCTTCCGACATCCGTAGGTATGGGGAGCCCACCCCCACCCCCAGGGCACGTGCTGCTTAAAGGCATACAGAGCTTTGTGCCTGAGTGATATACCGCTCAATTAAGCTTTCTCAGTGCAGTCTCACTCCGGCTCCTCCTCCTCCTCCTCCTCCTCCTCCTCCTCCTCCATCATTGTCCTCCTCCTCCTCAACATCATCATCTCTACTGATCACAAACGCAGGTGATTAGACACTGATCAGTTTAGGAGTGAAATGGGGCCGCCCAAACATAAGATGGGGGCTTCTGCATACATAGGGAGGCTCCATGGTATGTACAGGCATATCTGTTCGTCAATGAAAAATAAAAGAAATTTGTGTTTCTTTCTGCCCCAAAAGGGTCACCCATCGTGCCCATTCTGTGGGACCGTGGGTGTCCCTGGCTTTCAGCCTGAGTGAGAGGGTCGGGGTGGGCACTGGATCCACCTGCCCCCTCTCTCTCTGCTCCCCATGGAAGACAGCCTGCAAGCTCCATGCTCCGGTTTGTTTGTTTGCAATTACAGGAGACAAGAGATGCTGAATCGCAGTTTGGGTTTTACTTACTAATCCAATTTTTTGTTGTTCTGCACAGAGACGCTGGTGAGTCTCCAGCGTGCTGTTTGAACAATGTAAAATGTGAACATTTATTAAACACAATAATAAAAACAATTCATGCAAAGAGAAGAACAGGCTTAAACAACATGCTAAGATCACACTCCAGTCTCCATCGCAAGGCACAGCCCAGCAGTGCAGAAACGCCCCTCCCCACTCACCACGTGAACATGCAGCAGATGTGGGCAGCATGGCAGCTGGATGGCACAGGGCCAAGGATGCCCGTGTTACAAGAGCTTCACTGGCGACCAGTCTGTTTCTGGGCAGAATTCAAAGTGCTGCTTCTGTCCCATAAAGCCCTCACTGGGGACCAGGCTGCCTTCTTCCACAGGAGCCTGCCTGAGCCTCACAATCCTCGGGGGGGGGGGGGGTTGTCTCTCTGCTGCCCTTGGCCTGGCAGGCAAAGACCTTTCTACTCAGGCAGGTTTTGGGCACAGAGCTGGTCTGTTGCTGAAGGGAGAGTTCTGTTGGGTTGGGGGCTCTTTATTTCTGTCACCAATACGTATCTCGTTGTGCTTTCTGCAGACAGTATGCCCATGCGCACCAATCCTTGGGGAACATGAGCAGCGGGGTGCTGTGGCACTCATGTCCTGCATGTGGGTTTCCCACAGGCTGCTGGTTGGCCACCGTGTGAACAGGGTGCTGGAGGAGGTGGACCCTTGGCCTGATGATCCAGCATCAGGGCCCTTCTGGTGTTTTCTCAGGAGTTTGCATACAAAACAAATAAGAACGATGGTTAAAATACAAGTTCCTATTACAAAAATGTGTAAATAAAAAGAAACAACAAACCAGAGCAGCAGCATGGTCAGTGAGTTACAAGAGCCAGTGTGGTGTAGAGTCAGTGTGACAGCCAGTGTAGCGTAGTGGCTGAAGTGTTGGACTGGGAGTTGGGAGATCTGGGTTCTAGTACCCACTCGGCCATGGAAACGCACTGGGTGACTTTAGGCCAGTCACAGACTCTCAGCCCAACCTACCTCACAGGGTTGTTGCTGCTGTTAGGATAAAATGGAGAGGAGGGGGATTATGGACACCACCTTAAGTTCCTTGGAGTGAAAAAGGCAGGATATTAATGCAATAAATAAATAAATAAATAAATAAATAAATAAAATCCGGGGGGGGGGGGGGGGAATGTGTGCACAAGTGAGCTGGCCAAAGGCATTTTAAACTCACCCCATTTCCTGCCTCCCGAGTTGTCCCAGGAGGTGGCCGGACACTGCTGCTGTGAAGGCCCCGCTGTAATGATGTTCCCTGGTGACATTCTGTGGCTCACAGAACAGCCCACAGGGCTCCTGTGAGGTCGTACGGATCCATTGGGTGTACGTAGAGGAAGGCGGTCTGCTCGGGATCCGGGTCCTGGGTCATTTAGGACTTCATATGTCAACCACAAAACCTTGAACATGGTTTAGTGGCTCTTAGTGCTGTTCCTGTAGCAGGGGCGCTACGTGTACCTGGCCGGAAGCCCCCCTGAGCACCCAGGCTGCTGCATGCTGCCCTAGCAGCAGCTTCCGGACCAAGTACAAGGGAAGCCCCACAGAAAGTGCATGGCAGTGGTCTAATTGTGAGGATACCAGTGCATGAACCACGGTGGTTAGGCTATCGCTCTCCAGGAACGAGCACAGTTGTCATAGAAACCCAAATTGGTAGTTGGTAACGGGCACTCCAAGCCACTGACAAGCCATGGATCCAAGAGCACCCCAAACTGCAGACCTGCTCCTTCGGAGGGAGGGCAAACCCCCTTCCAGAACAGGTAAACAATGGAATTCCTGGACCTACAAACCAACCCCCCATCATGTCTCTCGTCTTCTCAGGCTTTAGTCTACATCCAGGCATGGTTTCAGAAGGTGCATAGTGTCTCCTGACCCTGACATTTAAGAGCAGCACAGACGGCTGTCAAGGGCATACTGGTAACACCCTGCTCCAAATCTCATCATGTCTGTTCCCAGTGGCTTCATACACACGGAATAACATCAGGGATGCGATAGTTCAGCTGCCTGGGGGCCGAGACACAGTTGTCCAATGCTGTTCCCTGGAATGGACGCCGTAAACAATAGCTGGACCTCCATAAAATGGTGCCTCCAACTCCCAACTCACGGGAGCGGTCCAGGGGCATACTGTGTGTCCGAAGCTGCTGAGCATGATGGAGAAGACATAACAGGGGCACCACTCCTGCAGCCATGAGCATGTCGCTTTTGCTCCCGGAGGCACTGAAGCTTCGTCGATCCCCCTTTCCTGACAAATGGCTCTCCATTCCTTCTAGCATTCCTTTGCCGTCTCTGAGAACCCCTCCCTCAACTGCAGTGGGTCACTCCATGGAAGCTCTGTACTCTAAGGGTGAGCAAAGGGCTTATTTTAAGGGTGCCGAGATCCTTCAAGATTAAAGACAGGGAATGTAGTCGTCATAGCATGAGATGCTAATTACTGTTAATGGGGGGGGGGGGGGAACCTGTGTTGAAAATATGCATAGATGGCAGATAACTTCAACTAGAGGCTGTGATTCTCTTCAAGGACATGAATGTTCTACACGCACCTCTTTCATAATGTGCTGCTCCATGTGGCTTCCTGGGAAATGGTGAGTTCTGAAATGCAAAATATTTATAGATTCCTCAATGCACTTACTTAAAAGAAGAGCTGAAAGGTGTTTGCAAGTCTTAACTCAGAGCACAACTATACCCTGCCTAAGATGGTTAACTTTGCTCTGCCTGCATAATTAACACAGGTCTCTGCTGATTCCAATTTAAATTTATTCCCACATTACACTGAAGTTGTTGGCTCATGTATGAAGTGGCATCGTCTTCAGCAATCACAATTTTTGCTATCAATATGAAAAGAATGCCAGAGGGATTCTGCACAACTCTGGCCAGTCATGAACACTTTGTGCAACAGCCAATGCACAGCTGCGGGTCTGGTTCTGTCTGATGCCCTCAGCCCCAAGCCCCCGCCGGGTTTCCCCTCTCTCTGAGAAACAAGAAGGACTCGTGTGTGCTTGGGTGTCAAACCAATGGTTCAAGGTGCCACTATGGCCCTGTGGGCAGCGCTGGAGAGAAGGGAAGGAGATTTGCAGAACAAAATGGCAGAGAAAGTTCTTCTGTTTTTCTATCTTCAGAGGAATGCAATTAAGGTAATCCAGGAAGGCTCTGGAAGCTGTAGATTCACTCCAAGAAATCCATTTATTTGCTTGGAGGTGGTTTCAGGGGTAAATCCCCTCCCAAATGGAGGTTGTCCTCTACTGGAGCGGACCATTCAGAATGGCGGCCTTAGCCCAGGGGCTCACATAACTCAAAACAAAGCAAAAAACAGGCCTTTGATTTGCATGAAAAGGGTCCTCTCTGGGCAAGAAAGGTTGGTGGGTTTTTAAAGTAACTATTTAAAGAAAAGAAAGTGTTTCATAATTTTGACATTGAAGCTGGTTTAGGATTTTTAAAAGTTTTAAATCTATCTATCTCTCCCTCTATCTCTCCCTCCATCTATCTATCTATCTATCTATCTATCTATCTATCTATCTATGACTGAATGTGCTACTCATAGCCATTGGCTTCGATTTCGATACTGTCGAAAGACCCTGGGCTGGGAGACATACCAGAGGGGCCCTGAACCATCTCTAGAATTAAGCCCCGCCAGACAGAGGGAAGGCCGGAGCTGCTTTCTCTAAAACTTCAGGGAAGGAGACTCTGGCCGTGGTCCTGGGAACTGTCCTGAACACCCCCGTTGCTGACTGCTGTTCCCTCGGATGCCCTCTCCTCCCCCTGCAGCAGCCTCCAGAAAAAGTCCCTTGTGCAGGAAACGGGTGTTTGAAGGCCTCAGTTGTCACCCAGGGAGGTGTCTGAAGCTCAGTTCCTGGGAGTCAGTGGGAGGTGTGTGCATTTCTGCAGGGCGATGAACGTGCAGGGCAGTCAAAGCTGAGACTCTGCAGAGGGTTCACAAGTCCCATTGTGGTCACTCTTGACTGCTCAGGCATGACTGTGACCACACCTCATTGCCCACGGTTCCTGTCCACATCCCTACAAGGTTTTTCACAGGGATGCTTCCAAAATTATCGTCTGAATTTCTCCCCAGAATCTGGAGAGGCTGGGGACAGGGCTGGGGCTCAATGGGGGATGCCCGGCTTGGTTTGTTCCCCAACATCTCCAAGCAGAGCTGGGGAAACCCCTGCCTGAAACCCTGGAGAGCCACTGCTGCCAGTCAGTGTCAACAGTAGTGGGCTAGATGGGCTGTGGTCCAACTCAGTCTAAGGCAGCTTCCCCAGTTCCTATGACCTAAGAACATCAGAACATCAGAAGAGCCCCGAGGATGGATCAGACCGAGGGGCCATCAAATCCAGCACTCTGGTCACACAGTGGCCAGCCAGCTGTCGACCAGGGACCAACAAAGCAGGACATGAGTGCAACAGCACCCTCCCACTCATGTTCCCCAGCAAGTGGTGCACACAGGCTTACTGCCTCTGGTACTGGAGGTAGCCTATAGCCATCGGGACTAGTAGCCATTGACAGCCTTCTCCTCCTCCAGGAATTTATCCAATCCCCTTTTAAAGCCTTCCAAATTGGTGGCCATCACTATGGCCATTCCTACACCATACAAGTGTAGAGGGAGGGAAGGGGGACGATCCCGGAAGTAGCTGCTTCCGGAATCATCGCGCTAATACAAATGAGGAAGTGTGATGACCCAGCTTCCTCCCAGGCTGTCACAGTCATGCCCACAAATATATAGGATCTGCGAAGAGCACACTTGCACTCCAATGAAAACCGGTAAGTAAAAAATAAATCCCGCCCAAATTGGAGGGCCACCCTCCCCCCGCGATCCTGGGGATGGCAAACTTGCCCTCACTCATGGGCACGAAGCTGCACAGTGCGGCTCTGTGCCCATTTCTGCTGCTGCGCTTACTTGCGAGTAAGCACGGCAGCAGCCAGGACAGGCGGTCACATCTCCCATGGTCTCAGGATGTTCTCGGGACCGCGGGAAGATTCGGGTTTCCCCCAGGATCCCTTATCCCTTGGGAAACCCATGCCCATCCCCCTCTGCCCCTGGGAATCCCTGTGCGTCATTTGGACTCACAGGGACCACCCAGGGGCTATCTCAGCGCAAAAGGCTGGTGTAGAAATGGCCTACATTTTGTGGTAGTGAATTCCATAATTTAACTTTGTGCTGTGTGAAGAAGTACTTACTTTTTTTTTTGTCCTGAACCTCCCACCCATCCACTTCATGGGATAATAATGACCCCACTGGGTTCTAGTATTATGGGAGAGGGAGAGAGAAATGCCTCTGTATCCACATTCTCCACGCCAGGCATAACGTGGTACAGCCCTATTATTAGTTCCTTTTTCCCAAGCCGAACTGTCCCAGCTGTTGTAACCTTCCCTCATAGGGGAGATGCTCCGGCCCTTTGATCATTGTAGTGACCTTTTTCTGCACTTAGCCTAAGTGCGGCCTAAGAAGCCCCTGCTTTCCCTCCGGATGCCACTTGTGGAGTGGCAATGGACCTCACGCTTCACAGGAGGTGCCCTGCTGCTGCTGCTGCTGCTTTTAAGGCTTTCATTCTGTCTTTCTTATAGCTTCATTCAACCCTCTGACAGCTGTTCTGTGGGCTTACAAACAGTGCATCCCATGCGACCCGTGCCACATCTGTGGGTGGAGCATGACAGGATTCATGTGGATTGTCTCTCCTCTCCTTCAACCCACCTCAGAGTTGTTTCATTCTGGGCAGGGTCAAGAGCAAGTGGGCTCACCTCTGGTGCATACCTCCGGTGCACGCTGCTGCTGCTGCTGCTGCTGCTGCTGCTGCTGCTGCTGCTGCTCTTTTACAAGCGCATTGGTGCAATGATGAAACACATAAATCCAGCGCTCTGTGGGTTCCTGAAATCAAAGCTGCAGCTGCTCAAATTCTACATGGAGAGAGTTCTTGCTGTCCTCCCTTCAGCAGTGAGCCACCAGTTTAATACCTCCAATATCCGAGACAGTGAACCTACATACACCAGTTGCTGAGGAACATGGGTGGGAGTGTGCTGTGGCACTCGTGTCCTGCTTGTGAGTCCCTGGTGTACAGCTGGTCGGTCACTGTATGAACAGAGTGCTTAACTAGAAGGACCCTGGGTCTGCTCCAGCATCAGGGCTCTTCTGATGTTCTAGTGTGTACCTGTTGAGTATCAGAAGAATCATAGAATCATAGAATAGTAGAGTTGGAAGGGGCCTATATGGCCATCGAGTCCAACCCCCCTGCTCAGTGCAGGCATCCCTGACAGATGGTTGTCCAGCTGCCTCTTGAAGGCCTCTAGTGTGGGAGAGCCCACCACCTCCCTAGGTCATGAGTTCCACTGTCATACTGCTCTGTCAGGAAGTTTTTTCCTGATGTCCAGCCGGAATCTGGCTTCCTGTCACTTGAGCCCATTATTCCTTGTCCTGCACTCTGAGTTGATCGAGGATTCTGGCCCTCCTCCGTGTGACAACCTTTCAAGTATTTGAAGAGTGCTATCATGTCTCTCCTCAGTCTTCTCTTTTCCATGCTAAACATGCCCAGTTCTTTCAGTCTCTCCTCATAGGGCTTTGTTTCCAGACCCCTGATCATCCTCGTTTCCCTCCTCTGAATACGCTCCAGATTGTCTGCATCCTTCTTGAAGTGTGGTGCTCAGAACTGGACGCAGTACTTAAGATGGGGCCCAACCAGTGCCAAGGAAAGGGCTTTGGCAGCCCCACTCGTTCAGGGCCAGTGTCTTTGTGCCGCCACCAAGCCAGCCATGTCAGCCCCTCACAGGGCAAGATCCTCCGCCCCTGAGCCAGCCGTGAGCCCTCTTTGCGGTGTTGCCTCTCTTCCTCCTTCAGCTGTGCCCTGCTGCCGCCTTCTTCGGTTGATGCCATCGCGTAATGTCTGGGGCAGAACAAGGAGTTTTTAACTTCACAGGGAAAGCCACTGGTCAGGAGGGTTTGTCTTTCCTGCTCAGTGACTCCACCTTTGCCAGAATGCCCACCAACTGCTGCAGAACCAACTGGAGGAAGCCAACAGGACTGGAGAGGGCAGCGTGAGCGCTTGCTTCCACCCGGCTCTGTGATGCTCACACTGGGGTTCTTTGCCCTCTGGTCCGGGAGCCAAGCAGCCTGTGCCTTCTCCTTACGCCTGGCTCCTCCCCTCATCCAGGCCGCTTGAGTCATGAGGAAGCAACTGGTTTCCCATCCCAGTAGATGTTGCTTTTAATGGCTTAGGAAACGCCTTGGCCCCAAGCTCTATGTGTGTTATTTTCTCAGCAACAGAAATGAGGAGACCTTTAAAGGTTGCCTTAGAGTTCATAAAGCCCATTTACGGTAGGGGAAAAGAAAGGAGGCTCTGTTGTAGATCCTGCTTCCCGGGGCTGCTTCAAACTGATTGCTGCTCATAGAATCGCAGAATCCTAGAATAGTGGAGTTGGAAGGGGCCTATAAGGCCATGGAATCCAACCCCTTTTAACCGGAGCCCATGATTCCACCTCCTCCTGCACTCTGGGATGATGGATAAGAGATCCTGGCCCTCCTCTGTGTGATGACCTTTCAAGTGTTTGAAGAGTGCAGCATTCGTGCCTTGTGGGGCATTCATGTTTTGTGAGATTGGCTAGAGCCAATCAGAAGCAGAGTTGAAGCTGAACTAGTGGCTTTAGGAGCCGTGTGGAGGTAAAAAGTCAGTGTCTGTGTGTGTGTGTGTGTGTGTGTGTGAGAGAGAGAGAGAGAGAGAGAGAGAGAGGGAGAGCATGTGCACAAACCTTTGGGCCAGGGGTGGAGGCTGAATGGCCCCACACATCCCTGGCCCTGGACAAGCCAGATGAGAGCAGGGAGGGGGGCCGCCAGCCCCCCCTAGACAGGACACTTCACCCGCACTGCATCCTCCCCAATGGGGGAAGGAGGTGCTGTGCAGGCCGAGCCCTGGCTTGGTGCAGCAGCGTGCGGCGTCCCCGTGGGGGCGGGGCAAAGGGTGCAACTGACTCGGCTGGCATTGGGCAGAGCAGCCCCTCCCAGTGTCGGTCATGTCCCCCGTGACCCACACTGTTATCCCAACCCCACAGGCAGCGAGGATTGGAATACTCCGAAGCAGCTCCACAGGCCGGGGGGAGGGGGAACTTCCAGCTACCTGAGGAGGCCTGAAGCTGGAAGCTGCACATCCCAGGGTGCCATTTCAGAGAAGCAGAAAACAGAATTCGGAATGAAAGCTGAAATTTTCCTTTCATTACTCATGAGATTGTATGCATGGGATGGAATCATGGCACGTGTGGGGGAGGAGCCACACATTTCTCCCCCCCTCACACACACACATGACGATGATGATGATGATGATGATGATGATGATGATGATGATGCTTGAGCCCTGGAGAGGAACAGGATGGAAAGGCTTGGATCATATCTCATATGCCTTCCTGCCATCAAACCTCTGCTTTTCAAAATTGTCCAGGCCTTTTGTGTGTGCGGCACATGACCAGTTCCTGTCAGGCCCAGGCAGGAAACCAGTCACCCTTATTAGGAAGAAATAATGGAGCCTATTTGGAATCCACATCAGCAAATGGAAAACATCCTGCCCTGACAATTTGGGGTGTAGTGAAGGTGTGACTGAGCCACTAAACACTAGAGCTGTGCAGTTTGTGTCTTCCCCACCCCAAAATTCAGGGTGGAGCTCCATTGAGGTCTTTCTCTGCCCCAATTTCTGGAGCGGGTCCCTCTCTCCACTCTGCCAGATAGTTTGATGAAAAACTGCCCCATTTTCGGGTAACCGGTACATTCTCATCAATGGGAATTAACAGAAATGCTCACAGCTCCCTCAGTTTTAAAGAAAACACATGAAAACTAGTTTTTAAAGAGGGCTTTAGGCATGCCAAGGTTGGAGCAGATCCCTGCATGCAACAACAGCTTCCCTGTAGGAGGCTACAAAGCTTGGAGGAGGAAGACGACGATGACCCCCCACCCTGCACTGGAAGCCCAGCCAGCCAATAGGAGCAAGAAAGCCAAATTGGGGGAAAAATCCCTCTCTCTCCTCTCTCTGTGCAAAGAAACAGTCGTCTCTCTGCAACCTAACAGAAGATCTCACTCTCGCTCTCTTAAATAAATCCAATAATATCTCATTTTCCAACACTGACCCTTTCTACTCCATGGGGTATAGAGGGAGGGAGGGAGGGCTATCCCGCAGGTACCTGCTTCCTCCCAGGCATGACGCGCTCGTCACGCCTGCCATTTTGTTTTCTCCTGGGCCTCAAACCATGCGCACGAGCACTCATGCTCTCCAGTAAGTTTTTTTAAAAATAAACTGTATGTGATTGGGCCCCCACCCCCCTCCCTGCCCTCTTAGGGGTGGCAAAACTGGTGCCACCCCCTCCCCTATGGGCACAGTGCCGCGCAGTGCGGCGCTGTGCCCATTTCTGCTGCCATGCTTCTTCGCAAGTAAGCAGAGCAGCAGCCGGGACAGGCAGCCACATCTTCCCTTCGGGATCCCTTATACCTGGCAAATCCCATGCCCATCCCCCACCCCACCCCTGGGAGTCCCTGTGCATCATGTGAATGCACAGGGACCAGCCGGGGCCAATACCAGGCCAAAAGCCTGGTGTAGAAACAGTCGCTATCTCAGTTTCCTTTCTCGCTCTCTCTGCCCAAAACGAATGCTGCAAGTCCAAGAACCGCAACGAGTGCGCAGAATGAAGGACCGTGAGAAAAATGATTGGCATTCTCTCCCCCGAACACTGCGATTGGAGGAGGACAGAGTACGGTCAGGGACAGTGCTGTGGCAATTCCTAATTGGTTAGTCACAGATGTCAATATCAGTTGTCAAAACTGCCCCACCCCATCACTCCATGCTCCTTATTGGGAGGTTTTCAATTAGACACACCACACACACACAAAACGGTCAAATGTTTTAGGAGATGTGAGAAGCTCCAATTGGGCACATCTCTGCTCTGAAATGAGTCTATTGGTTTAGAAGCAGCCAATCCCCATTCTGGAAGACCGAGTGCACTGCAGCTGTTTGTGGTTATCAGATAATGCCAGGGTGGAGTGCACACCCTTACTTAAACACAGCCACTATTTCAGCCACATCCAGTACTTGCTGAATTAGATTGCACTTTAGCAATGCTCAAAAGGGGCGGGAATGAAGCCTTCTAATAACCCCCCTTAAGAATGCAACAGACGACCACCCCCCAGCCCCCACTCTTACATATCCCTGTAAAGGTTTTGGATGCCATTTCATTTTTCTTCAGGCCTGAAACTTTCCAAACTATTTTGGCTCATTTTCCTGGGGAAGTAGTTTTAACACTGCCGTTTCAAAAGCATCACAACTCCATGCTAGAATTTTGCAGACACTTAAAGGGCAATCTTGTTATTTCAGGCTCTGCAAGGCAGAAAATGATTGCAGTGGTGACAACCTCATTTAAAGATATTTATTTCTTAATACACCCAGGAGAGAAATAATGACCGGGCTGCAACAATGCCAGGGTGTAATCGTGGCTCAAGAGAGTTCCTGTTGTTTAGCAACCAATTTGTTGCCTGAAACTAGAAAGATTTTGCTGGAAACCTTTTCTTTGTGGTAATAAATGCCTGTGGGCAGCTCAGGATTCTTCCAGGCCCAGGCCACAATCCAGAGAAACCAGCCCAACACATCCAAGGGTAATTTTTTTTCTCAAAGAGAAGAGCCCTGCTAAGCCCAGTTGCTTTTGAAGTAGCACTTTGCGATGTGCTGTGGAGGGTTCTGCTCTGGCTAGCAAACTGTCAAAACCTGTCAAAATGCTCTCAGGAGACTCCTTGCGGTCGTGCTTTCATATTTGTGAAATCACAGGATCAGAGAACTGGGAAGGACATGACCAGAGGTCAGTGGGCCGACAGGGAAGCATTAACCTTACTTTGTCCAAATTGCATCCACTTTAATTAAATGGCACCTTCATCATGCCCTCCTTTTGGAGACCTGGACGGCCACTGTTGAAAAAAGATGTCTGCTGGAGGGACCTTTGGCCTTCAGGACTCTTCTTACATTCATATGCAAAAGGCAGACTTCAGGCAACAAGAAAAGGAAGAAGGAAATGAAGGAGATTTGAGCACAGGCTCTAACAAACCAAATCTCGATCCACCACAAGGCAGGCCAAGATGGCTAAAGATACGAAAATGAATAATAAAAGCTAATATTGAAACAGCCAAAGGAGGAAACCAGCCAGGGAGTCAATGGGGCCATTAGATGGGCAAGGTAGAGAAAGAAAACTGAACAGAGAATTCAGGGGAGCAGCAGGGGAACCAAGCGAGGCTTCACCGCGGAAGATGTTGAAAGTAGGGATGTGCACTGACCCCCCGGATCGGATCGTATAGCGGATCGGAATCGGACCTGGGGGGTCGGATCGGATCGGATCGGATCGGAGGCTGGTCGGATCGGATCGGACCAGATGTCCGATCCGGATCGGACGCCATTTTGAATGCTTTTTCCCATAGCCAAGTATTGTTTTACAAAAACGCCTATAACTTTTTCATTTTTAAAGATAGAAGGATGAAACTTGGGCACATTGTAGACTGGTTAGGGGTAGTTATCTGTGAGAAATTTCAGAAAGATTGGTGCATGCATTTTGTGGCAATTAATTTTTTAATAAATACCCAGGAATGCCTATAACTTTGTCATTTTTAAAGTTACACACATGAAACTTTGCCACATTGTAGGGGGTACCTTGGGACCTATGTGTGTGAAATTTCAGAAACGTAGGTGCTTGTCTTGTGTGGCAATTAATTTTTAGAAAAATGGGTAGTAGTGGGGTAAATACAGTTACGCCTCCCATTTTTTTATTTTTGAAGATACAAACAGGAAACATGGGCACATTACAGGTACCACTTGGCTTGATATGTGTGTAAAATTTCAGACAGCTGGGTCCAGGCATGTGGTGGCAAGGTATTTTTGAAACAATGAGGAAAGAAACGCCTATAACTTTTTTATTTTAAAAGTTAGAAGTCTGAACATTGCTCACTTTGTAGATGGGTTAGGGGTAGATATGTGTCAGAAATTTCAGAATTATAGGTCCAGGCATTTGATGGCTATGGAATTTTTAAATTACATGTTTCAAAAAAATCTCTACAGAGGCCAGGTCTTCCCCTCCCGCTTCCCGCGAAGAAAAGGAAACACTCTCTCGTCTCGATCCCTTTGATCCTTGCTAGTAGTATCCATTACAGGGCTCGTGTTTCCTTTCCTACTTTCACTTTTCAAGCAGAACGGCTGAGCCTAGCTGAGTTTTGCAGCCATGCGTGCAAGGAAGGATCACTCTGGTCTCGATCCCTTTGATCCTTGGTAGTATCCATTACAGGGCTCGTGTCTGCTTTCACTTTGTACTCAAGCAGACACGAGCCCTGTAATGGATACTACTAGCAAGGATCAAAGGGATCGAGACCAGAGTGATCCTTCCTTGCACGCATGGCTGCAAAACTCAGCTAGGCTCAGCCGTTCTGCTTGAAAAGTGAAAGTAGGAAAGGAAACACGAGCCCTGTAATGGATACTACTAGCAAGGATCAAAGGGATCGAGACGAGAGAGTGTTTCCTTTTCTTCGCGGGAAGCGGGAGGGGAAGACCTGGCCTCTGTAGAAATTTTTTTGAAACATGTAATTTAAAAATTCCATAGCCATCAAATGCCTGGACCTATAATTCTGAAATTTCTGACACATATCTACCCCTAACCCATCTACAAAGTGAGCAATGTTCAGACTTCTAACTTTTAAAATAAAAAAGTTATAGGCGTTTCTTTCCTCATTGTTTCAAAAATACCTTGCCACCACATGCCTGGACCCAGCTATCTGAAATTTTACACACATATCAAGCCAAGTGGTACCTGTAATGTGCCCATGTTTCCTGTTTGTATCTTCAAAAATAAAAAAGTGGGAGGCGTAACTGTATTTACCCCACCACTACCCATTTTTCTAAAATTAATTGCCACACAAGGCAAGCACCTACGTTTCCGAAATTTCACACACATAGGTCCCAAGGTACCGCCTACAATGTGGCAAAGTTTCATGTGTGTAACTTTAAAAATGACAAAGTTATAGGCATTCCTGGGTATTTATTAAAAAATTAATTGCCACACAAGGCAAGCACCTACGTTTCTGAAATTTCACACACATGGGTCCCAAGGTACCACCTACAATGTGGCAAAGTTTCATGTGTGTAACTTTAAAAATGACAAAGTTATAGGTGTTTCTTTCCTCATTGTTTCAAAAATTAATTGCCACACAAGGAAAGCTCCAATGTTTCTGAAATTTCACACACATATCAAGGCAAGTGGTACCTGTAATGTGCCCAAGTTTCCTGTTTGTATCTTCAAAAATAAAAAAATGGGAGGCGTAACTGTATTTACCCCACTACTACCCATTTTTCTAAAAATTAATTGCCACACAAGACAAGCACCTACGTTTCTGAAATTTCACACACATAGGTCCCAAGGTACCCCCTACAATGTGGCAAAGTTTCATGTGTGTAACTTTAAAAATGACAAAGTTATAGGCATTCCTGGGTATTTATTAAAAAATTAATTGCCACAAAATGCATGTACCAATCTTTCTGAAATTTCTCACAGATAACTACCCCTAACCAGTCTACAATGTGCCCAAGTTTCATCCTTCTATCTTTAAAAATGAAAAAGTTATAGGCGTTTTTGTAAAACAATACTTGGCTATGGGAAAAAGCATTCAAAATGGCGTCCGATCCGGATCGGACCTCATCGGATCGGATCGGATCGGATCGGAGGTTGGCCGGATCGGATCGGATCGGATCGGATTTTCCCGATTTTGGGTCGGATCGGATTCGGATCGTGGATCGGATCCGATCCGATGCACACCCCTAGTTGAAAGGGCTGCCTGGCTGGAAATGTTATTTTTGAAGAGCACATCTCAAGTAGAGGTGGCAAAGGGATGGGATTTTGGAACTTTCTGCAAATGAACAAATAATGAGTTGCCGAGGCCAGATGGCATTCACATCACTGGAGTGTTCTTGAGGAGAATCTATGAGCTAGAGCATTGCTCTTGTTGTTAGTCCAGAGCACAGCAAACACATGTAGTTTAGCACTCAAATCAGCCTTGTCAGTAGAACGGAAGAAGACTAATGGAAGAAGGCTAAACTAGGCCCAAGCCCAGGAGATCTGCAATATCCCACCATCCTGCCTCAGGCAAACCGCGGGAGAGTGTCATTATGGCTAGAACGGTGCAATTTAGGGATGTGCGTGTCCGGAAAATATCGTGTCGTTATTGGAATTTCCAATATAAAAAAAATTCAGATCCAATATTATCGGATGTTTTCATATCATATCTTATCGGATTTCTGATAATTAATCGGAAATGCAATAATTATCGGATGACGCCATTTTAGTCATACTATTTCCTTGAAGAACTTAATAAATACATTTAACTTTTTATTTTAAAAGATAGAGACATAAAACTTGGGAAGCCAGGACTAGCAACATCCCATATGCAAAGTCCAAAAAGTTTAATGTCTCTATCTTTTAAAATAAAAATATATTGTGAGTCCAGAAAATATGGCAGATATATTCAGAGAGCCATTAAAGGGCCAGTCAGCATAGCAAGTTAACTGAAATGTTAAGGTTTGCAAAGCTGAGAGAAGAAGAAGAAAACTTTTAAATCCACTTAGTTCTTCAAATTTTGAAGGGGTGTTGGGGGAAAATTCCAGAGACTAAGCGGATTGGAGGAAAGTTTGAGAGGAGTTTGAAGGACATACACCCAG
Organism: Anniella stebbinsi; assembly: GCA_029215795.1. Taxonomy (NCBI): domain Eukaryota; kingdom Metazoa; phylum Chordata; class Lepidosauria; order Squamata; family Anniellidae; genus Anniella; species Anniella stebbinsi. The sequence continues at coordinate 373,550,194 of JARDYH010000001.1, forward strand.
CTGCAGGCAATAAGATTGAGGGGAAGGTTTTGTCCAGTACTGGAAGGTCAAACCTAATTATTGCTAAGTGCCAGCACAGATAAGATAATTGAGCAGGGATGGGCTGGTATGAGAACTGTATAAAAGTAAGTCTTATTTGAATGGTTGGTTGGAGGTCGGACTAGGTGTATTTGGACATGTGGAGAATTGTGTAAAGGACTGTGTACATATCTGATGGAAAACTGTTGTGCTGTATATATTGGACCATGAGTAAACAACTCTGTATTATACACGAAGTTGGTGTGTGAGTATTCCTTCTGCTTCTGGGATTACTATTGAACCAAGTGCTAACAGAAACGCTCGCAGCGTTTAGCCCTTTGTTTCCATCCTCAACAGTTACACCCATTGATTAAGTTCTTCAAGGAAAGCGTATGACACTGGCTCAGTTCGGACAACACATTAGGCAACGGAGGAGGGAGGGAACAATCGTCAGTTGTGTTGCTTATTGTGTCATCTGGAGGGCAGCACACAACGCACACACAACTGACAGTACGTTAATCAGGCACTTTAAACAACGAAGTGAAACAATGGGCTTGCACGTTGTTTAGCCCGAAGCCCCGTCGTTTAAAGTGTCATCCGAATTCAGCCCCCCCTCTCTCTTTATTTGGACTATTCCGTTTTGGAATAGAGTTCTGCTGCCTAGAGCAGCCAAAAACACCCAGCAGCTCTATGCGGACTGCAGCACTCACAGTGCCTGCTGGGATATGGCTGGAGGACACAGGGAGGAGAGGCTGTAACCAAAATGGCTGCCGCAAGTTCGTAGCAGCCGGGGCGTTTGCCAGTTCCGAGCAGCGTCGGCTGCAGTGTGTCATCTGTGGAGCTCCTCCTGCCTAATGCCTGGTCAGTACATTATTTACCCCTCCGTTGCTTAATATGTCGTCCGAACTGAGCCACTGTCTAATACTTTTTTTAAATAACTTCTCTATTTTATAAGTTTGAGACTTGAAACTGGCCCACAGTGCTTATGGGATCTGGCTAGTCATGTGTGTCAAATTTCAGAACAATCCCTCCCCCCGTGTTTTATATGCATTTTTGAAAGATCGTTTAACTTTTGACAACTCTGAGTCTGAATGACAGCTAAAGCCACAGGCATTAAGAGCTGCCAACAATTGCACGATCTTTCAAATATTCTGAATAAATACAGGGTTGCCCCGATTGTTATGAAATTTTTCACACATGCCTAACATCCTTCCAACTCCACTGTCAGTGATTTCAAGCCTTTTCCATTTACTCACAAGTAAATTTGGTACATTTCCCAAACTCAGAGCTCAGTGGCCGAAGACCTGTTCGTCCCCCGGGCGTCTTCTCCAGATCCAGGCTTTCCAGGCACAGCAGGGACCTCCCAGGAGTCTGGGCTGGGCTGGTTGGGCCATCGGTTGGACTTGGAGCAAAGCCACTTCCTGTCACACCTGCTGAAGAGGTGATGTGTCTCCCCTGGAAGCAAACCTGCTCTCATGCCTGCGACAGGGAACGGCCACGATTGAACCACCTGGGAATGTCTGCCAGCACATTTGTGCCTGACGCATGGAAGCTAAATATTTTCAAAACACTTATTTTTGGAAGCTGCAAATACTCCTGTTCTGCCTGCAAAGGTTTCATCCTAATTAATGGGGGAAGAACACTGAGGAGAATAATAGACCAGGTGTGTATGAGGAGTAAACAGGAAATCGTGAGCCCTGCGACTGCTGACGTGTCACACTGTTCTTCTGCTTCTTTTCAATCTGCTCCTAATTGTTGGGTAATTAACGTCTTCTTTACTTTGAGAACTTTTTTCAAGCAAAACACTAATATTCTTGGCAAAGAGCCCTTGGGGTTGGGTTAGGGTTTTTCTTTGGTTTTTGTTTTTATGCAAATGTGTTTGGTGTAAAAAGGCTAATTTCAGAAGACTTCCAGCCTACCTTGGCCAGGTGGTGGATTCCACAGGGAAGCCCTGTGCACCATTGGTTCCTTTTGAGGAAGAGGTGACTAGGGACCCAAGGGGTCACGCAGCTGCCTCCCCCCACCCCATTGACTTACAAATGCACAGGTGGACAAGGAAGGGGTGGGGGCTCCTGCCGGCAGAAGCAGAGGCCATGCCAAAGAGAGAAAAGGGTCCCAGACCTTAGCTTTCTATGTGCAAGGGAGGAGGAGGAGGAGGAGGAGGAAGAGGAGGAGGAGGAGGTAGGGCTCTGTCTAGGGACACACCCAACATGGCACAGATGCGCACACGCACATGCACACAGGGACCGATGATGGACATGGCCCTTGTGGCCTTCTTGCTTCATTAACTGGACTGGAAGGAAAGCTGCCGCTCTCCCCCACCATAAATGTTTTGCCAGATTTGGGGGTTGTTACGGCTGTTGCTTTTGCATGAAGGAACCATAGCTCAGAAGCAAACAAGCAAAGCCCCTGGTGAGCTGGTAAAACAGAACTCAAAGGGCATGAGATGCAATTTTTCCTTCCGGCTGAATCACTTTTGCTGGCTTCTAAGCTAATTTTGCATTGTTAGGTCTTGGGGAAACCCAGTTAAAACAAGAGATTGAGAAAAATGGGTCGTCTTTCTGAGAAGGGAGGGGGATTACAGTGAAGGGACAAGTGCCCCCAGTAGGCCGCTCTCTCTGAAAATGGTGTATCAAAGCAGAGTGCTCAGGAGCTAAGCTGACCATTTTAGGGTGACCAGATAAAATCCAGGTCAGGGCTGATGTAACTTTAACAGTTGTAGAGAAAAGGGAATTTCAGCCAGTGTCATTTGTATGCAATTAGTTCCTGGTGAAATTCTCTCTTCATCACAACAGTTAAAGGTGCAGGCACTATACTAGAGTGACCATATACAAAAAAAGGCAGGGCCCCTGCAACTTTAACCGTTGTGATGAAGAGGGAATTTCACCAGGAACTAATTGCATACAAAAGACCCTGGCTGAAATTCCCTTTTCTCTACAACTGTTAAAGTTACACGAGCCCTGACCTGGATTTTATCTGGTCACCCTAGACCATCTGAAAAGGAGGACAGGGCTCATGTCACTTTAACAGTTGTAGAGAAAAGGGAATTTCAGCCAGGGTCATTTGTATGCAATTAGTTCCTGGTGAAATTCCCTCTTCATCACAACAGTTAAAGGTGCAGGGGCCCTGCCTTCTTTTGGATATGGTCACTCTAGTATAGTGCCTGCACCTTTAACTGTTGTGATGAAGAGGGAATTTCCCCAGGAACTAATTGCATACAAATGACACTGGCTGAAATTCCCTTTTCTCTACAACTGCTAAAGTGACATGAGTCCTGACCTGGATTTTATCTGGTCAGCCTATCTGCCGCCCTTCGCCCGCCCTGAGAGGACACACTGCAGCACCGGGGGGGGGGGGGGGGAGGCTGCCAGAGAGGCCTTCCAGGCCATGGCATCGTGAGTGCTGCCTGACGACAAGGGGCGATAGATGGGCTGCCCCTCCACGAGCCTCCTCGGTCTTCCCTTCCTGACTCTGATGATTGAAACCTGGCCAGAGAGCCCCCCTCCCTCTGTCCAAAGGGCTCCAGCCACCACAGGTTTCGTTCTCAGCCTTTGGCAGTCATCATCTGCTGGGCTCGGCTGCTGCCCTTGCGGGCTCCAGGATGCGAAGAACGCCTCCTGCGGCTCTGGTGACCTCCGTGACTCTGGTGAACACTCTCCCTTGCTCCTCCCTGGTGTCCTTGGCACCCATGGAACGAGAGGAGGCATTCCTCGCTTCCCAGGAGGAGCTTTAGCCGAAGCGGCCCGGAGAAAGGGGACCTGCTCGCTAGCCCTGCCCACCACCCGGGAGAGGCAGTGATGTCATCGTGATATCAAGCACGCAGCACCTGTGCAGGTCACAGTGGTCAAGAGCATCCAGCTGCTTGGCAAGCTGCAGGCGAGATCCTCCCTTGAGACGACACTTGTCTTCTTTCACCCAGAGAGCCAGAGAGAAGAGGGCCGTCTGGGTCGTGATATAAAACCTTCCCACCAAAGTGTCCAGGAGTTCGATCTGTGGGATGTGCTTGGAATTCGCCATTGCTGGGCTGCCAACATGGAAGGCCTCAAACTCCATGCACCTCTGCCTGGAAGGACATTGGGACTCACAGGGGTCCCAGCTAGCTAAGAACATCAGAGCTTTGTTTGGTGGTCCATCCAGCCCTGCAGCTTCCTCACAGACAAGGACCGGTTGGACGCCTCCGGGACACTCACGCACAGGGCCTGCTGGTAGCGGCCTCCAGCCCCAGTTGTTAATGCACAGCAGACGGTGGCCAGAGATGGGGCCGTGATGGCGTTGCCTGAAAGCCTGGCACCAGCAGCCGGTATGGTGGGGCAAATGCCGAGGCCCATGAAGGCCCCACTGAAGGTGCTGTGAAGAGAAGTGGCAGGCCAAGCGCTTCAGCTACGACCCTCTGCGTTTCCAGGCCCCCCAGCACACCCTACATCGAGGCCTAGACACATTCTAAGGAAATAGAGGTGGTGGCAGCTGCAACACCCTTCCAACCAGGTTCTGCACTGAGCACCCCTGCCAAGCACCTTCCTCTGGTGCCCAGCCCCATCTTCTCCACCTGTGCAGACTTTTGCCCCTGGTATGCTGACTTTGGAGAGCAAATTAGACCCCCTCTAGATGGATTCCGTTTGACGCCTGTTCCTCTGATTATGCGCATCTTCTCGGAAGCACTTTATCGTAAATGCTTGTATGCAGGAGGTAATTGAGCACTCAACAGATGACCTTACCGGTTGTTTCAAATGCGCTTTACAAGTAGTTAATGCAGAGAATCGCTTGTTCACATAGTCAAAATGCGCTTTAACGGCAGGAGCAAAATAAAACTCGCTATTTAACGCGCATTCGATAATGCGCATAATCAGAGAGAAAACACGCCTCTACGCCCGATTTGCGCTCCGTTCTTGTAGAGGTAAAAATTTTAATGTGCCTTGAAAGAGCTTTAAATGCCTCTTGTAGAGGCAGCCTAGATCTATAAAGAAGCCCAATGTTGCCAAGTCGCTTTCATGCCCAGCTTTACTGGATGGAGGGGAAGCCGCTGGGTTGGCCTTCCACAACCTGCTTGGCATATGCCCCAGGAAAAAGGGGGGGGCCAACCCCAAACTTTCCCTTGCTTCTCTCCTGTTGCCTGTGGAGTGAATGATGGAGATTGGAGAGGAGCCCCTACTGTTGTGGGGATTTCCCACCCCTGCCCTGCGGCTGCAATAATGCAGGGTTTTACTGGGAAGGAGCAGCAAAGCAGCGCCATGAAGACAGCCACACAGACACACACCCAGCTTGTGCTAAGACGAGTTTTATGCTTCTCTGCAGCCACAATTGCCGGTGAGCTCAAGTTGAATCCCGGAGAAGGTGGCACTTTTTGTCTTGCTTCCTCCAGGCCTCTTGGGGCCTGCTGAGCCACCAATACGTGAACAGCGAAGAATAAAGTATTGGTGGCTCGGCAGGTCCCAAGATCCACTGATACTTCATTCTTCGCTGCTTTATGAAAGCATGTTCCTAGATCTCATGCATGCCTTACTTAGACCCACCCACACTGACCCACCCACAAACACAGCTAGAGCAGCAGTGAGGTGTCTTCCTTCATTGCACAAGAAGGGAGGGACACGCGGGACCCAGAGTGAGCCAAGCTGCATGGCTCATCCTTTGCGCTACAGCTGGCTTTGCTCAGAATGGCCAGGTCTGCGCGGCAGAGGACAGACCAAATGCTCTGCCATGTAAGGGAAGACACACACACCTCCCCCACCCCCAACTGTATTAGCCAATCTTCCAAAGTGTTGGGGGACGGTAAGGCATCTCAGGGGAGGAACGTTGCCCAGCAACCTGCTGCAAAGTCTGTGGGCTTCATCCTGCCCTTGGTGATCCAGGCCCCCTGCAGAGGTGTTGACAGCCATGCCTTATGCCAGTTGGCCAGGTGCTGCAGGTGGTGAGAGATGGAGGAGAGCGCCTCATGCGCAGCCATATGCACATGGTTGGTGATGCTGAGCAGCTTGGGAAGTCCTCCGTGGGGAGCTGATGGCCAGCGATGCCATGCACTCTCGAGACAGCAAGGACAGTCCTGATCCCGGCTCTGCTTCAGCAGCCCCTCGTGATGAAAGCTCTCAATCCCGAAGCTGTGAACGGGCTGCATCTACTTTGGTTCGTTGCAGAACTGAGATCCAAGCACTATAGGAGGAGTGTTTCTGTGCCGCCACAGCCTCAAACACTAGGCCTAGATGAGCACACCCCTCTCAGGCTAAGCCCCAACACTTAAATACCTGAGGGAAGGGCAAAAGATGCACCACTTTTCCCTTATAGCAGAGGGGAAAAGGGTGTTAAGGGTTTTGAATAAAGTCCTCCTGTGAGTACGTTGGCTGAAGGTGTAATGATATGTGTTTCTTTATTAAACTGATCGAGCAGGTGACAAAGCCAAGCTGACACGTGGTTTGTGGTAGCAAAAATAAAAGAAAACGTTTATTGTTGTTAACAGTCTTTTCAAATCAATTTCACACCTGCCTATTCTTAATACTTCAAACGCCACGGCCAATGTTGCAATTGTTGGTTTATTTTATTTTATTTATTTTATATATTTCATGTCTAACCCGCCTCTCCATCTAGATCGAGGCGGGGAACAACACTAAATATAAATATAAAAACAATAAAATAGATAAACCATTAAAACAGATAAAAACAAATACATTATTAAAAACATCTTAAAATTAAACTGGATAGGCCTGCCGGAAGAGAGCAGTCTTCATGGCTTTCTTAAATTCCAGAAGACTGCTAATTTGTCGAATCTCCTCTGGCAGGCCATTCCACAGCCTGGGAGCGGCAGAAGAGAAGGTCCTCTGGGTAACACTCGACAGCCTAGTTCTGGCTGACTGGAGTAAATTCTTCCCAGAGGACCTGAGTGTGCGGGGTGGATTATACGGGAGAAGGCGATCCCGCAGGTAACCTGGACCCAAACCATGTAGGGCTTTAAAGGTAATAACCAACACTTTATACATCGCCCGGAAACTAATGGGCAGCCAGTGGAGTGATTTTAAGATTGGTGTTATGTGGTCACCCCTAGGTGTACCGGTGACCAACCTGGCTGCCATATTTTGAACTAATTGAAGTTTCCGGACTAGGCACAAAGGTAGCCCTATGTACAGCGCATTGCAGAAGTCGAGCCTCGAAGTTACCAGTGAGTGCACTACCATCTTTAGGTCTTCCAACTCTAGGAAGGGGCGCAGCTGGCATATCAGCCGAAGCTGATAGTAGGCACTCCTGGCCGTCGCATCTATCTGGGCTGTCATTTGGAGCGACGGATCCAGGAGTACCCCCAAGCTGCGAACACAGTCTTTCAGGGGGGGGTGTAACCCCATCCAGAACTGGTTGACACACCTCCAAACCCAGGTTGTGGTTCTTCATGGACTGGAGCCACATCAAGGCACAATGATCAGTCTGCAAGACAAACCGCTGACCCCACACGTAGGGTCTGACTTTGTCCAAGGCCCACATGATGGCCAGGCATTCCTTTTGCACCGAGGAATAGTTGCACTATCGATCGGTCATCTTCCAGCTGTAGTAGGCCACTGGATGCTTAATGCCATCTCTCGCTTGTGACAGGATCACTCCAACTCCCACTTCTGATGCGTCAGTTGCCAACAGGAATTCTTGGTCAAAATCAGGTGCAATCATCACTGGAGCTGAGCACAGCACATATTTTATCAGCTCAAACACTCTCTGGACTCTTCTGACCACAGAATCTTTTCTTCCTCTACCTTTCCTTCCCAGATCTTCCTTAGTATGCTCGGGGGACCCCTCACATTTCTCCCTAGCATCAACTCAAAAGGGGAAAACCCTGTAGAATCTTGGGGCACCTCCCTGAAGGCAAATAGGAAGTAGGGCATCTTTCTATTCCAGTCCATGGGACGATCAGCAACATAGGTCTTAATCATTTGTTTGATAGTTCCGTTGAACCTTTCTACCAGCCCATTTGTTTGGGGGTGAAAAGCGGTAGAAGTTATGTGCTTCACAGTTATTATTATTATTGTTGTTGTTGTTGTTGTTGTTGTTATTATTATAAATTATTATTATTATTATTATTATTATTATTATTATTATTATTTATAACCCGCCTCTCCCTTCGGATCACAACACTTCCACAAACACCTCATTACATCAGATAGGAATGCAGTTCCTTTGTCACTAATGATCTCATGAGGAAATCCCAGCCTACAAAAAATCCTCAATAAGGCTTCTGCAACAGATAGGGCATCTACATTCCTCAGGGCTTCTGCATCTGGGAATCAGATGGCAAAATCGATAATGGTTACTAGGAACCGCTTTCCTGATTGCGTGGTTCTAGGAAAGGGCCCCATCAAGTCCAACCCGATCCAATAAAAGGGCTTATTGGTTAGCTGTAGGAGATTCAGGGGTGCTCTTACTTTGTTCCCACTTTTTCCCACCCTTTGACAACTTGTGCATGATTTGCAAAAGGCAGTAACTTCTCGGACTATGTTTAGCCAGTAATACTGGACCATTAAACGTTTCTGGTTCTTGCCTATTCCTAAGTGGCCTGCCAAACAAGACTCATGGGCTATTTTTAGCAGCTGGTCCCAGTAAGGCTTGGGAACCACCAACTGCTTTTCCACCCTCTAACTCCCTGGTGTTTTCACTGGCAACCACTTTCTATACAAGAGCCCATTTTCCCATAAGAACTGCTCTTTCAATTTGTCATGAGTATCCAATTCCTCTGCCTCTGCCTGTGATTTTATAGCTGACAGGCTAGAGTCTGCTACTGTAGCCAGTTTGAATGAGGCATCAACTTGAGAAATCTCTGGAGTAGCTAAGTTTTTTTCACTGGGATTGCTAGGCAACTCAGCAGGCAAGCTCCCAGTACCTTCTACTTCGCTACAAGTCTCCGCATCTGTCATAGATCATGTGACTACATAAACTTTCTTGCCATTTGCCCTCATAAGATCCTTTCCTAGTATCAAAGGCTCTTCTTGACAGGCATTCACTCCCAATGTAATCTTTCCTTTAAAATCTCTCCATGTAACTTCTACCTCTGCAAGAGGAATTTCAAATGAAACCCCGTTCACAGGTTTAATAGAAACCATCTTATGAGGAATGATTTTCTCAGGACCAACTAAATCTCCTTGGATTAAAGAAATACTCGATCCAGTATCTAGGACAGCTAAATGTTTCGTCCCATTAATTGTAACTTCCTCCCACAAGGACTGATCTGACTCTTGCATGTCCTTCCACTGCAATCGGTAACATTGTGGACTCATGTCACTCTCAGTATTTTCAGTCACGTACACTCTCCTGACTGAGGTACCTTTGTCTTTTTTCTCCTGAAGTCTAGGACACTGAAGCCTTATATGCCCTACAAGCCCACAATGATGGCAAGTGAGATCTGTTTTGCCAGACAAAGGCCTTGTGGTGTTTCCTGCCTTTTCTGTTGTTATCTGGCTTTTGGCTCCCTCAGCTTCTCTCTTGGTTTAGATATAAGCTTCATGTCAGTCTCTTTCTTAGACTTGCCTGCTATATTATAACCTCTGTTCAAGGAGGTCTGCCAACAAAGCTGCATCCTGATAAGTTTTAGGGCCATGATCCCTAATTAATAAATGTCTGTCCTGAAGTATCTGGAAAATTAGTTGATCCCTGATCATAAGATCAACCAAATCCGCTTGGGTTTTTGCCTCAGCACAGGTAATCCATTTGTTAAAATGATCAGCCAACTTGTGGCCTAATTCCACAAATGATTTTGAGGAAGCAGCATTGGCACTTCTGAATTTCTTTCTGAAATATTCAGGGCCGTACCGAAATCTTTTATACACTGCCACTTTGAATGTCTCAAACTCAATCACTTCCCCCACAGGAAAGCTATTATATATTTCAGCCAAATCTCCCCTTATCAAGTTTGGGATAAACGTCATATAATCCCATGAATTTACTTCCCACATCATGGCTGCTTTTTCAAATGTATTAAAGAAAATTTGTGGGTCTTGTCCCTCTATGTATGCAGTGAAATCTTTTGGAGATAACTTAGGAGGTTTGGCTCTTTCCTCAGTTCTCCATTTATCTTCCGGCTCAATTTTCTGTTTCTCCAAAGCAAGGTGTTGGAATTCTACCTCACGATCCTTCTCTTTCTGCTGCAACTTAGCTCTCCTCAACTCCCTATCAGCCTCCTGTTGTTTTATTTTCTCCAACTCAATTTTTAATTTCTCCCTTTCCAGTTCCACACACTGAGGAGACATTTTCATAGCTAATGGCTGCCTAGGGTTCGCCTCACATTCCCCAGCACCACTAACCTGATAAAATTAAATAAGGGACCATTTTAATTCAACTGATTTGCCTTCAACTGGCAAACCCAGTGTTTGACATCTGTCTGTAAGGGCATCTTTCTTTAACCCCCAAATCTCCATGTTTCTACTAGACTGATAGATATAACTCTAATAAATAAAATGAGACTAGGATTATTAAAATGCAGTCAGGAGTTTTAATCTTGAAATGGTAACACTTCTGTAACACCACAGAGAAAATATCCTGTCAGACAGTTGTATCAAATCAACTTCTGACCTGAATATAATGTAGCTTTAACAGCTAAACACAGTACTTGACACAGTAACTGTATCTCACAGAGCCTTCTTTTCAAAAAGGAAATTCCTTGTAATTTCTGATCACAGAAAACTGACCAGAAAATGTACCTCGAAATCCCACCACTGCCACCAAATATGTGCCGCCACAGCCTCAAACACTAGGCTTAGACGAGCACACCCCTCTCAGGCTAAGCCCCAACACTTAAATACATGAGGGAAGGGCAAAAGACATACCAGGTTACAAAGCCAAGCTGGCACATAGTTTGTAGTAGCAAAAATAAAAGAAAACATTTATTGTTGTTAACAGTCTTTTCAAATCAGTTTAAAACCTGCCTATTCTTAATACTTCAAACAATTTTGTTAATAATAATCCTAGGTACTTATAATCTCTTCATTCACTCCTGACTAGAACACACACAGCTATCATCCACTTAACTACCCTCCACCCAACCAAGACAATAAGACGATAAGATAACCCAAACCCCTCCCTCACCCCATATATACTCCTCCCCCCTCCCCTTTCCCAGCATCATCAGCCACGCCTACTCAGTCCAATATTCCACACTCTCCAAACATACTAAACCAGACATACTTAAGGAGATAGAAATGTGGGGTATCGTCACAGTTTCCTTCCCTGCTTTTCTCCGACATAACCTCTAGGTGGCCTTGTAGTATAGTGGGATAGCACTATAGGAAATCACACTTCCTTTCACCTTCACAATTAGAAGGCACACTTTCCCTGCTCTAAAAAAACCCTCCCCAAAGTGCTGGTTAGACACAGAGGGAAAAGTGGACAGTTACGTTGTCATCTAAAGGAACTGTAAACAACCTTGAGTAGGCAATGACAGTGAATGGTAAATGCCTCAGGCAGAACAGCCCAGAGGTGGAAAGAATCCCCCGGCCATGGCTTCCTCCCTCACTTCAGGGTCCCTCACCCTGAACTGGCAGCACCTTAACAGCTTCTGCACAGGCACACGCTTGGCTTGAGGACAAGTCAGCCTGGACATTTCCACCTGGAGGCCCGTCTGCTGCTGTGCTTTGCTTCCCTACAGGTCTGTGGGGTTCCACTCTGGCTGGCCCTGGAAGTGCCTCCTGCGCTCTCCTCCTCCTCCTCCTCCTGCAGCTCAGCATCACCATGGCAGGCATAGAACACTGGTCCATGCAAGCCGCCTTCATCCAAGTCAGCTGTGGCCATTTGCTGCCATCTTTGTGCAGGCAGGCAGGCACCTCCCTTGCTGCAGTATCTCAGGAGACTTTGCCAGAGTCCTTCTGGTCATCGGGGTGTGTGGGGTGTGCCGTGGGGCAGGGAGCTGCTTTAGACCAAATTGCTCAAATGTCCCCCTTTGCTCCTCCCTGAAACAGGCCATGGAATAATAATGTTGAAACGCACCAGCTTAAGTTTTAAAAAACACAAGGAGAGAAATATGAACAGCAGCGCAGCAGGAAGTGCCATAAGTCAGTGGAAGATGAAAGGGAAATGCTATTATGCAGCCCTTAGTGCGACAAAAGCAGGCTCTGATCATGCCAAATGTGCAGCTGGAGACGAGGGAAGACTGCGCCACCACCAGCCAAGCAAGAGACGTTGAAAGGAGGAGGAGGGAAACCGGTGAGCAACAGGCTGGGGGCAACGCAGGAGTTGGATACAGTTGCTCTTTCTCCAAGGAGTCCAAGCCAATGTACAGCAGCCTCCTCCTCCTCCTCCTCCTCCTCCTCCTCCTCCTCTCTACTTCAGCCTCACAACTACCCTTTGAGGTGGGTTAGGCTGAGAGTCAGTGACTGGCCCCAAATCACCCAGAGACCTTCATGGCCAAGCAGGGACTAGAGTAGGGGTGTCTGGGACAAGCTCCGCACTGCACATGCTTGCACACAGATGCTCGTGATCAGGAGGGTTTTCCCGTCTTGGACATCAGGAATTGGGTGGTGTGAAATTGTGTTATCCCCCTCCTCCCCTCCTCCGGGCATGCTCACACACCTTTCCTTTAGGATGAGTCCTATTAAATACATTTTGCCCACAGCTGGGCTCTGACGGCATCCCCACTGCCTAGGTTGGCTAATGTCCCTGGGGTGGAGGAAGGCACTCTCCCGTTTCTCCCGCACCCTGCCATGGGTGGCTCATGTGCCTGAGCATGACAGGGCTCTGGGCTCCGCAAGCCACGTGGCAGCCCTCTCCCTCCCAGTGGGGATCTGTGGCTGGGGCTGCATCCAGCATTGGCAGCCCCATGCTGAAGGAGAGGCTGGGGGCCCTTTGCCCCCATCTGTGTCGTACCGGCTGAAGGGCACCCCTCATGCTCGATCAAGCCCCACTGATATGCTTGACCATCCTTGCTCACATCCCCTGAGGGTGCAGCCCTGGGTTCCCCAAGCCCTGGAGCGCTTTTCTCTTCCGTTAGACTCAACGGTCAGAGGAAATGACGTCCAGGAAGACCGACTCTAGGTCTCTGCCATGCTCTCCGCATTCCCAGCATTAAATAATGCCTCCTTTCAGGACATTGTTTGGCTACCTGGCTGCTGCTTCTAGTCTGCGTCAATGAGAAAAATGTGTGCATTTTGGTAGATTAAGCTATGCAAATGAGAAGCCCCTGTTCTCCTCTCCTCCCCAGGGGCTGTAAGCGGTGCCTGTGGTGAGCCAATTCCCATGTGTTCACTGCTGCAGCCTCTCTGGGCAGTACCTGGGTGCCCCACACCCACCGACCCCCCCTTAGTCGTCCTGCTGTCTGACATTTCATTTGCTTCTCTCATATGGTATGTGTGCACGTGTGCGCGTGTGCACGTGTGCGTGCAAAACTAAGTAATGCCAAGCCCAGTATCCCTTTTCTCACCCATCCTACTATCACCTGGCAAAATGTTCAAATAATACACTTTGGCCTGTTAAAATATCAAGTGGTATTTATAGTGCCGGAGATAATGAAATGCAAATAACAGGAGCTGCAGTTTAGCAGAGACTAAAACCAGGACCATCCGAAGCTAGATTTTTAGCACCCAGTTATTTAGCCGAGATGGCTTTGTAATGGTGAAAGTCTGGAAATGTTAAGGACTTCATGGCCAACTCAAGCATCACTTTCCATGTGCCTGGGAGATGCTCCTGGTGAGGCAGACCTGTAGAACAGAAATAAATGAATAAGGGGAAATCACAGAGATGGAACCCTGGGACATGTGGGTTCCTGGGCATCAACCCAGATGACTCCAAGTTCAGGGTGAGGGACCCAAAAAGGCCGCCCGCCATACGGCCATAAAGCAGACACCCCCCGCCACCTGAAACAAACCCTACCACCAAGTCACCCACCCCCCAAAAAACCCAGCCTGGACCTACCGGGTCCTTGTGCCGCCGCCGGGCTCATGCTGCCGCCGCCGGGCTCGTGCCAGCAAAGGCCCCATCGCGACAAGCCCCAAGGAGGCCAGAGGCCGTGCAGAAGAGACGGGAGAGGGCAGAATCTGGAAGTGATGAAATCAGCCCTCTCCCACCTCTTCTGTGTGGCCTCCTCAGGTTTGTCGCAATGGCGACTAGCCCCAAGGAGCCCAGATGCCCACGCAGAAGAGGCAGAGGAGGCCGATTATATCACTCTCCATCTGCACCATCATGGATGGACACCCATTAAGCTGGGGGAGGGGAGGGGATGCTCCCATTCCTCACCTCCCACCCACCCCCATACACACTCCCACCAGGCTCCCTCCCTGTCTAGAGCCCCCTTCCCCCCTCCCTTGAGTCCTGCACTGCAGTAACCATCCTTCCAGAGGGGCCTATAAGACTCACCCCTGAACTGCTCCTGGCTTGACACCCGGCCATCCCCTCCCCTCCCTTCCCCCTTGGGTTTGGTCCATCTCCTAGCTGCTGTGTGCCACAGTTGCTTCCATGTTCTGCATAGTCCTGTTGCCAGAGTGCCAGGAGTGTTTTGAGGAGGAGGCGTTCAAGCTTGCCAGCTTCTGGGTTTCACAGAGCCCTTTGCTGAGCAGAATGGAATGGCAGCAGGTTGGGGGGGCTCTCTCAAAGTCACAGCCTTCCTGAGCCATACAAGGAGACAGGGTCCTCACCAGCAGCCCTGTAGGTCAGACTTCACAAGCGCGGATTTAAGCCAGGAGGGGCCACAAAAGGCCATTCGGATTGGCTGTGGAGGCTGCAGGTCTGACGGAGGGCTGCCAAGGCTGCGTGTGTCTCCGGGAGAGCAAAACCGCACAGGGTGCAAAAGGGTGTCAGAGGCACCATTATCCTGTGTGCTCCAGCAATGCTCTGGAACACACCTCTGTCAATGGGAGGAGGGAGAGGGGGGCTTCAGCATTCCTGGAGCGCATCTCAGGGGCTTCACACATGTGTTTCCTCAGCACTCTTCCCATCCAGCCTGTATGATCTTATGGCTGAGAGGAAAAGGCTTGGCTAAGGCAGCCCTGGCAGTTCATGGCTGAGATTTGGGCTGGGGACTTTCCCTGTTTCCAACTGCCTCTCCCAGACACACACACACACACACACACACACACACACACACACACACACCAGCTCCCCGGTAGCTGAGGGCAATTTCCACCTCGTGCCCGAGGGCAGAGCAGCTTCTCCGCAGCAGCACAGCCCATGGATGAAGCTGCCAAGTCATGACATCTCATCAAGCAAGTCTCCTTCCTTTCAAATACTTTAGGGGAAACATACACCAGTGGCCAGATCAGGCCTTTGGGGGAGAGAGATTTGGCAGGATGCCTGCAGGACAGACAGGCAGCAGGCAGGCAAGCAGGGTCGGGCAACATGAGACCTGACTACCAAAGAATTCAGGAGTGGCATCCAGCTGGAGGGAAACCTCCTCCTCCTCCTCCTCCTCCTCCTCCTCCTCAGATGCAGAGGCAAGAGGCCGAGCTGGCCCTGGGCCTCAGGAAGGAGAGGCAGAATGTCTCGTCCCCATGGCCTGAGAGCCTCGCAATGTCCTCTGTTTCTTCCCAGGAGACTGCTCTTGGCTAGGGGAGGCTCAGGAGAAAGTCAGTGGGCTCCAGGGACTGGATGGAGAGTCAGAGGTCCCCTCTACAAGAATTCGGTTTGACACCTGGTTGTCCAATTATGCGCATCTTCTCGCAATTGCTTTTACGGCAAATCACTATACGTGGGAGGAGGTTAAGCGCATAACAGGTTGCCTGAAACGTGCTTTAGAGGTGTTTAATGCGGAGAATCACTTGTTTACATGGTCATGAGGTGCTTTAATGGCCACTGTAAATTAAAACTCACTACTTAACATGCATTTGATAATGCGCATACTTGCATAGAAAAAGTGCCTCGACCCCCGATTTGTGCTCCGCTCTTGTAGAGGTCAAATTTTTTATGTGCCTTGAAAGAGCTTTAAATCACTCTTGTAGAGGCACCCAGAGTCGGATCCAGAACTCCAAATGCCCAGCCTCTCCCTCCGCCACAGATTTCTTGCAAAGCCTGGCTGGGAAGGACAACTAAGGTTATCACACTTATGCCCCCTTACCCCTCCCCCCACACTGCATATGTAAAGAAGGAATAGGCACCACACTTCAAGAAGGATGCAGACAATCTGGAGCATGTTCAGAGGAGGGCAACGAGGATGATCAGGGGTCTGGAAACAAAGCCCTATGAGGAGAGATTGAAAGAACTGGGCATGATTAGCCTGGAGAAGAGAAGATTGAGGAGAGACATGATAGCACTCTTCAAATACTTGAAAGGTTGTCACACAGAAGAGGGCCAGGATCCCTTCTCGATCAACCCAGAGTGCAGGACATGGAATAATGGGCTCAAGTGACAGGAAGCCAGATTCCGGCTGGACATCAGGAAAACCTTCCTGACTGTTAGAGCAATACGACAATGGAACCAATGACCTAGGGAGGTGGTGGGCTCTCCCACATTAGAGGCCTTCAAGAGGCAGCTGGACAGCCCTCTGTCAGGTATGCTTGAAGGTGGATTCCTGCATTGAGCAGGGGGTTGGACTCGGTGGCCTTATAGGCCCCTTCCAACTCTACTATTCTATGATTCTTTGATTTTATGATAGTACCATAAGACATGAGCAAAGAGATATTGAAGACTATAGAGTCACCTGGGTGTTCCATTATGCAAAAAGAGAGCACAAGGAACTGTTTAGTGGCCAGGAATGTATGCTCAGTTGAAGAAATGGTGTCATGTACCACATGTCACCTCATGAACTTCCCAGAAGACCTTGGCAGAAGCTGGAAATGGATTTAGTTCAATTTCAAAGAAAAAACTACTTACTTTTGGTTGATTATTATTCAAAATATGTGGAAATAGCTTTGCTTGAGGACATTACAAGTAAGTTAGTTATTTTCATTGCAAATCTATATTCGCAAGATCTGGTATACCTGAAGAGGTGGTTGTTGACAATGGCCCTCAATTTTGTTCTACGGACTTTAAAGTGTCTTTGTTTTATTTTTATTCATTCCTGTTTCCCTTCCCCATTCCCAAATATACCCTTTTCTTTCTTTAAAAACTGGTTCTGCTTCCTGACTCATCTTCACAAGATCCAAGCTATGTCCAGCCTGCTCAGCTGGGAGGTCCAGGGGTTATTTGAATCCCCCCCTTTTATTCTCTGTCTTGGATTTCCCACCATTTAGTTTTATTGGATGACCCCCTTCTAGTATTGGGAAATGGGCAACTTTCTCTACTCCATGGCATGGTTTTAAACCCTCATATCATGTCCCCTTAGGTCCCCTTTTAAAAAAAACCCTACATGTCCCCAGTGCTTTAGCCTTTCCTCCTTGGGGCAGGGATCCAGTCACACAAGCCTTGTTGACCCATGGATGGACTTCTTCCTTTCCTTGACTTTGCTCCCTTTGGGATCAGATCCTGACCCCATTTCTGGTTCAGCCTCCTGACTCCTGATGTCCTCAGCTCTGGCACCACAATGGAGGCTGCTTGATCAAACAGGTGAACCTTGAAACATGTGATGAGGTGACAGTTCTGGGCACCACACTTCAAGAAGGATGTGGACAAGCTGGAGCATGTTCACGAGAAGGGTGACAAGGACAATCGGGGGTCTGCAAACAAAGCCCTATGAGGAGAGACTGAAAGAACTGGCCGTGTTTAGCCTGGAGAAGTGAAGACTGAGGGGAGACAGAATAGGCCTCTTCCTGTATAAGAGGGGGTGTTTCCCTGGCTGCTGGTCCTCCCTGGAGGATAATAAGAAGGGCCAAAGGCCCTGGAGTGAGGAGTGCCCCCACTTTACACACCCTTATCAAAGACCACCACCCCCGGTGGTGGAGGCTGCCCCAAGGAAGAGGGTCCTGTCCTTCTCCTTTTGGCCAGGAGCAGCAGGAACCCCTTCCCCTCCACTGCAGGCAAGACAACTTCTGCCCTCCCCTGGTGGAAGCACAAAATACCATGCTCTGCTGCACAGTGGCTTCTAGGTGGAGAGGCTGCCCCCAAAGCCACCCCCCAAACCTCAAGCTTCTCTAATGCCGCTCCTCTTCCCACTTGATCGTGAGGACAGGCTCGACTTCTTCCTCATTCCAGGAGACTGCAGAAAGGCTTCTGCGACAAACGGCTGCTGCCTTATTAAGATGCAAAATCCCTAATCATCAGCAACTCATTAATAATTCAATGGAGCTGAAGACGACAAAAGCAATTTGTAGCTGCTGTGAGAATCACATGGCCGGAATCCAGATTTCCTTTGCCACTCTGAGCAGGTTGGAAGAGCCCTATAGGGAGAGCCATAGGGCCCTTGGGAACCCTGAATGGCTGGGGCAAACATATTCACATCT
Source organism: Anniella stebbinsi (assembly GCA_029215795.1). Taxonomy (NCBI): domain Eukaryota; kingdom Metazoa; phylum Chordata; class Lepidosauria; order Squamata; family Anniellidae; genus Anniella; species Anniella stebbinsi. Next base: position 373,568,466 of record JARDYH010000001.1, read on the forward strand.
GGAACTTTGTGTTTCCTCTGGCCATCCAAGAGGCACCTGGGCACTTTTGGAAGCAATTATGTGTGTGGCTGCAGATTAGCAGAACAGTCATGCAAGAGATGGATGGTCTGCTGTGGGTGCCGCACTCTGGGTCATCCGGAGCCCTTTCACCTGCTCCAGGCTCTAGTCCCCCATAGGGAGAAAGGCTTCATGTGGCTGGATCATGAGAAGGCAGAGGGGCAATTTTCAGGCTAGCAAATCCATCCTTCATGCAAGGTGTTTTGTGGATACTGCGGACCAAGTAGGGTCGCTGAGAAGGACATTAAGCCTGGATATCATAAAGGTGTGTTGTGCTGCCTGCCTTGTGCTTTGGAGAGCAATTTAAATGACCTAAAAAGGGGAACCAGAAAGCCAAGGCCAAAGCAGAAGTTTCAATCTGGAGTCACCAGACCTGGTAGCCATGAGACCTGAAGCTCCATGGAAGAGCTCCTGAAAGTTGACGCTGCAAGTGTGTGGGTGACCTGCCTAATTCTTAAGAACTTCTGAGGGAGATGCCACAGCCTCCTTGGCAGATTAACAAAGCAAATTTCTATTGCTGAAACGTGTTATGAGCCAGAACAGAACTCACCGGACACAATCCAGCACAGAGACAGGCACCCTTAAGTCCATCCATTCCATGGGGCTGCTTAAACGTGACTCACCCTGTGCTGGATTGGTACCATGAGTGCGATGCAGCCCATTTTCCAGCAATGAGAAAACAGCTCCCACCACACTCCAATCCGTTCCAGATTTGATTTGGGATTGAATTCATCCCTGAACTAACAGTCACATGACTGTTAGCCTAATATTCCTGGAAAGTGATATGACTAACCATGCTGGACAGTGTGTGTTTGTTGGGGGGACTCTTGCCCTCCTGTCCTGCTTGTGGGCATCTGGTTAGCCACTGGGGGAAACAGGACGCCAAGTGAGAGAGCCCCCCTTGGGTCTGATCCATTCTTACGCTCTCATTTTGAAAATTGGAGCTTGCGGTCACATGACCTTTCTGGAAAGGTCATGCGAACTTCAGACCTGTACGGTCAGAAGACTTTTTTCAGAACCATCGTGGGACTGAGGGGTCAAATGATAAGAGGTCTCAGATAGAAGACGATGTTACGTTCTTGGAAAGGGGATGAACTCAGAAGGCCCCCCCCCCGGCCCCAGCCACTACTAGCAGGCCATCATTGAGCCAGTGCCCTGGGAACATCCCCCCCACCCCAGCCACTGATCTGAGCACGGATTCCACCCAGCTGCCTGCAGGCTGCGTCTAAATGACCCAACCATGCAAGCAAGAGAGGGATGTCGGCCTGTTCCAGTGACATTCCACCCCACCCCCACCCCCCGCCCTGCCCTCAAGTGCTGGTCCTTTATAAATGAATCCATGTGCAAACTCTGATATTAAAACATTTATTTTGAGAGGTGGCGTGACATCAAGGAGCATTGTACAGTCTATGGACTCAACCACCCTCCCCAGCACCACCAGCAACACCACATATGAAGAACAGGGGCGGGGAGGAGGGGGTCAGGGCTGCGGCCGGCTCAGTCCCCTTGGTACCCTTTGCTATACCAAAAAGAAAAAGAGAAGGCTCGGGAGGCCAGCAAAAGACACTCGCAATGCCCAGGGGGCAGGGTTTGGATGGAGAAAGGAAAGGAGGTGGAAGCGGAGGCTCCACAAAGGAGATGCAGAAGGCCATTCCTCCAGCGTCTCGGGTCTCTGGGGGTTCTCAATGCCTCAGGCGTGAAGTTCCTGCTGGTGGAGCAGAATTTGTCCCTATCAGTCCTTGGTGAGTTGAAATCGAATGGACTTTTGTCGCGTGCAAACGTGAGTGGCCATGTTTTCAGGAGGCCTCTTCAGGCTACTGCCAGCTTCTGTGTGGTGGAAACAGAAACAGAGAGAACCATAAGGAGATAAAACGCCTGATGACAACGCAGCCTCCCAACCTCGCAAGCCTACAAGCCTGGCTGAGGAGTAGCCCCCTCCAGCCTTCCACCTGGCTGTCACGAAAGAAGCAGGGAAGATCAGACCAGAGCTCCCGAATGCCATCGTGCCATTGGGTGTTTGAAAGGAGGAGGCCAGACAGACAGACAGAGGGGGAATCAGACAACCTTCAGCTCCTCCTCCTCCCATCCGCTCCCCCCCCAATAAACTCGAAAGATTCAGGGCAGGCACAAGAAAGGGCTTCTTCTGCTCCTTCTCCTTCTTCTTCATCATCATCATCATACCATTCATCGCTCAGTTATGGAATCGGATGTTACCAATAGTGGTGATGGCCAATTAGGTGGCCTTTAAAAGATAAGGATGTTGAAAGCATTTCGGTCATTCCTACCCAGGCTTTTAATACTTCCATCCACTGTAGCAGCCTATCATACCTGCAGAGTGTGCAACCTAAACGTTCTGGTTTATTGCAGAAGCCCTTGGCAGTCACAAGAGGTGGCATTGTTGTTGCTTTTCATTTTAAAAAGCTTTAGATTTTGGTTGTGTCAAAACCATAACAATGTTTAGCTGCAATCCCTTGAGGTGGGGAGTCCCACGGTCAAGAGAGTCTGTCTATGTGCAGGCCCATCTGAGCTTACTTGGCTGCCACAGACTCACCACGGAGGCCTCGGTAACATCTCTCTCTCCCTGTCTCATCACCAGGGCAGAAATCAAAACGATATGGCCTCACTATGCCCCCTTCAGAACTAGCACCTGGTGCATATTAAAAGGTGCTTTGGAAGGGGTTTTTTTTTGGGGGGGGGGTCCCTATATGCATAGATTTTGCTCCTTTTTGTTAGGGGTAATGCAGGATAGTCTCAAGGCATCCTCACAAGAAATGCTGAAAAGTGGTTAGATTATGCCTGTACCCTCTTCTGGCTCTCCACATCTCCAGCATCCGTGAATTGATTGTAGATGAAGGAAATTAGGTGAGCTATCTCCACTTGAGTACCACCGCAGTAGACTTGAGGGGCAGGAGCGGGCTGCCTTGGCCTCTGGGATCTCTCGCTCCCTCCCCAGGCTTCCTGCCCACTTGAGGGCCAATGTGAAGCGTGGGCATCTTACGTTGGGCAACCAGGTCAGGTGAGGGATGGTGAATGCACCACCCAGCCAACTACCCATCAGTCTCCCTGGCTGAGTTGGTGGAGGTGGCCTCAGACCTAGAGCTCCAAGGATGACATCTGTGCTGAGAGCGTGGGGTCCAGGGCATCTCGAGACTTTCTTGGCCACCTTGAGAGCCATGTGACTGCTCCAACATGTCATTGGCAGGACAGGCTCTGCACTGGCTGCTCTCAACTGAGCAGGAGGAGGGGGGATCTCAGAGTCAAGGATCTAACATGCAGTGGGGGCCACCCACTTGGAAGGCCATAAAAGAAGACCAGTCATGTTCATGAAGGATAAGGCTAGCAATGGCTACCAGCCAAGATGGCTACATGCTATCGCCAATATCAGAGGCAATATTTCTCCCAGTGCCGGTTGCTCAGGAGCATTGAGTAGGAGGATGCTATTGCACTCATGTCCTCCTTGTGAGCTTCCTACGTGCACCAGGCTGGCGACTGTGGGAACAGAATTCTGGACTAGATAGGGGCCAGATCTACTCCGAACAGGACAGAACACTTTGGAAGCGGTTTGAAAATGGTGTGTGGAATGGGTCCTGGGGCCCAACAGTTGTTCATACTGTTATAGATCCTACCAGGCTTTAGGTCTAATCCAGCATAGTTCTCCTCATGTTCTCATGAGCAGTTGTAGGTCAGCTCCAGGCACTCTTGCATGAAACTGTTTTTCTAGATGTGCATCCCAAGAGAACTGCCCATTGGGGACACACATGTGAGCTCCATACACGGTTGCCAAAACAATTACAGGCAGGGAATTATAATGTCAGAATGAGGAAAGGCAGGGTAAAAATACTGGCCTTGAAGTGAAGCACTTTGATCCAACCAAGTATCCGATTCAGATATCATGTTAAACTATACTTGAACACCATGTGAACAAGCCCCACTTAGCCCAGGACTCTCACACTCCACCTTTCCCTCCCCTCTTCCGGCACAGCTGCAAAGGGGAGATTAGAAGCACCAGCTTCCTGTTTTAAACTAACCAAGGTTCATCCTTACATCTGAAAAAGGCAAATGATGGTTAGTTTAAATGATCGTTTGTTGAAACAAACCATAATCAAACTGGTTTCTGATTCTGGCTTGTTTCAACAAACAAAATCAACAGAATCCCCACCCCCACCCCCACCCCCAGGACTTGCAAATGGAAGTGACTTTTTCTCAACCCTTTCAAATAGTAGTTGACTAGCAGATGGACCCAGGTCTGCACAGGTTGGAATCGCCTTAAAGGGAAGACTTAAAGCGAACTTACATGCTGGGAGAGTTGGACATGTGGACCCGCCCTGCCAGGGTCCACCCCATAGCCCCCTGAGGGAGGGGTCGGTCTACTTCAGCCACCTCAGATGGAGTGGCCCTACAGCAGAGGGGAGGGGGCAGGCCTATAACTCAGGCTGTTAATCTTCCCTGGCTTCAAACTGAGCTCGTTCTTTTCTCATATAGTTTATTCTCAATATTTGGAGCCAATTAAAAAAAAAAAAACGGGGGAAAAAAACCCATGAATGTTGTCTGGTTAAAACCTGCTCGCAGAAGTGCTGAATCATAATGTGACATTTGGTTGAAATCGACCAAATGGTACTGAAGCAAAGGGGGCATCTTTAAAAACCACTAAGTCCAGATAGAAGTACAACAAATCCTGAAAGTTTCGTACCAATGAGATGTCCGGTTTTTTAATCTCTATCCATCCATCCATCTATCTATCTGTTAGCCAGGCTTGCCCAGATTGATTTATTTAGAACATCCAATTACAGTGGACGCAACTCAGGCATCCACGTGGTGAGTGGGTGGGAGCGATGCTCTCTTTCTTCCTGGAATTGTGAGTTCAATGTTGAACCGGTTTTTAATGGATTCAGAGATGTGTGTGCAATATATATCTATATCTATAGGGTTATAACTTCAAGTGAAAAAGTTGCCTGTGTATTCATATTTCCTTTCAGCCATGTTCACTTATTGTTTACTAATTGCTATTAATTTTATAGTGTTTGCCTGTATAACCAAGCAATGGCACATATGTAGTATGTTGTAATCAGTTACATTTATCAGTCTATTCCCTTTTTTGGATCCCTACAAACAAATTAAAATGTAGAGACCTTCTTTGTACACTATGTTGGCTGCTCTTCCATTGCGTGGTAAAAATAAGCAAATTGTGAGGTGAACTTACACGGGAACCTGCAACTTAAAACTGTCCGTGAGAAAAGCGCCCCATCCGCAAGTCCAAACTGGCCACTTCCACCAGTGACCTCTTGCCCCTGGGGTTTGTTCATAGCCACACTGCAAAGCAGGGTTTAACTGGAAACTGTATTCGTTTGAAATCAAACGGAGAATCTGGAGGAATAATTGGAATTTCAGGGACGAATCCAGTTTCACCTGAAGCAGACCCAGTTCGAACAGTGGGCTTCAGTCACATGGGGCTTTAGGCTCTTTACCTGAAGGTACAAATCCCATTGCATAAATTGCACAGGGAGGACTTAAATTGTACAGAAGCATTATCAGTGTTCCCACCTTTACATGTAATTTGTGCGGGGGCAAACCAGGTGTGGCTTCTTTGAGTTAAGGAACTCTACAGGGTAGTGGTTTCGGCTACATTCAGTACCACATCTATAACATAATAAATTCTTGTGTCAATGTCGAATGTATCCAGGAGGCCATTGCACCCATATCATTTTTAAAAAACTAAATTAGCTTTTTCAAATAACCACGACATGGGTCTTGTTGACAATTGTTTAATTCCAGGGTAAACAATGGACACTAACTCTTCAATGGAGTTTACTAAAATCCCCAAACTTTCAGTGATCGTAATTTTTCCCTTCGTTTCTATTAAATTTCCCATTGCTGGTGAGTTTTTGAAAGTTTTGATTGGCTGCCATTTTGTTTCAAGATGATGGACCTATTTTTGTATGGTTTAAATTTGCTCACTGCAGGGCTGAATCATCATGCCAAGTTTGGTTCAGATCAATCAAATGGTATTAGAGCAGTAAATCTTAAAAAAAATTGATTGTCCGCCATTTTGTTTCAAGATGGTGGATGAAATTTTCACCTTCCCAAATAGAGATAGAACAAATTAGCCTGACCAGATAAAATCCAGGTCAGGGCTCATGTAACTTTAACAGTTGTAGAGAAAAGGGAATTTCAGCCAGTGTCATTTGTATGCAATTAGTTCCTGGTGATATTCCCTCTTCATCACAACAGTTAAAGTTGCAGGCACTATACTAGAGTGACCATATACAAAAAAAGGCAGGGCCCCTGCAACTTTAACCGTTGTGATGAAGAGGGAATTTCACCAGGAACTAATTGCATACAAAAGACCCTGGCTGAAATTCCCTTTTCTCTACAACTGTTAAAGTTACACGAGCCCTGACCTGGATTTTATCTGGTCCCCCTACTGTCGTTGTCCCTGGCCAAAGAGTGAAGCAACCACAGTAGCCAAAGACTTTGCAGCAGAATGGCCTGAACAGCAAGATGGAAAGAATTATACCAGCTTTGCAAACTTCACGACTGTCTAAACTGTAACCCATCCGGACAGGGACCGAGTTTGTATTAAGAAAAGTGACTGGTAAATATAAACATATATTTCTGCCCTACAGGCAGTGTTCCGTTTCGCCACTGCTGCTCCTTTCCTTGTCAGAAAGGTCATGGGAGTGAGGAAAACCATATGTCAGGATTTAGCCCAAGGGAACTATACGGCGTATAGAGGTGCCCGTCCAAAGGAGTATTCCTGGCTACCTAAAGGAACAGAAGCGATGACCAGAAGACCTATGGATCATTCAGGGAGACCAAGCCACCTTCACCTGGGCACTTCATTTACCTTTGTTGATGGCTTAACAGAATGGCGAAGCCCCTTACCAAAGACCCCCACAGCTCCTCCACTTTGTGGCCATCTACAGTCCCCACTTCAATGGGAGTCTAGACAGGAAACCCAAAGCCGAGAGAGAGAGAGAGAGAGTGTCATAGACACCATGCAGAACAGGGATGTGTCAGCCTCTGCTGAACAACATTTGGCTGGCACTGTGGGGTGAGAGAAAGCTGCGAGGGGTTTTCAAGCCAGGCGAGTGGGCTGTGGCGAAAGTGACACCAAGCCACGTTCATCCTGAGCTGGCAGGCAGCGCAAGGATGCCCAAACACAGCTCAGACCAGGCCTTGGGTCTCTATCCAGACCTCCACCAGGATAGGCAGGATGAAGGGACACGTTTGAAGAACCCCTTAGAACAGGCACACCAGAAGGCCAATGAAGCCTCAGGGGCCTCAACAAAGCTGCAAACCGCCAGCAGGAAAAGAAAGGAAGTCCCTCCCCCTCATCCCTCTGCCAGGCATGCTGGTTGGGCCCATGTGGCATGGAACAGACTGCCCTGTGCCGCCGTCATGCCCTTCCTTGAGTTGGGCCTTGAGCGAAGGCACTGTGGGACACATCCTCTGATTTCCCGTGTTCCAGAGCAGGTGACCACACGCAGAAAGGGGCAGGGCTTGAGCAGCGGGCTAGGAGAGGGAACGCCCACAGGGGCAGCTCGTCCAACCCACCCCCTTCTCGGCCATCGGCCGAGCTCCGTTCTTCCACCCGGCTGGGCAAGGTCTTCTGTTGCATCTGGTCACCCCAAGCAGGAAATTTCACCGGTGCAGGAAACTCCTTAGAGGGCACGATCCAGCTCAGAACCAGCCCGTCTGTTAGGACAAGAGCCTCAGGGCCAATTTGGTTCACATCCAAAGATGAACACAGTATGGCAGAGGCAACATGTCTCCTCTGCTTTGCAACTGGACCCACCAAACAGTACGTGGCTGATGCAAAATGCAGGACAGCCTGAGGCTGCAGTGACGGGCTGGGATCCAGGCTCAAACCCTAAGGGGGAGAGAACTGAGAACCCCCATGAGCTCAGCAAGAGGTTGGTCGAGCACAGAAATCAGCAAACACACAAGTCCTTTGGGGTGGGGGAGGTGGGTGGGTGGGTGGAAAGACCACCTCTTAGTATACACTGAACCAGAGCCTGGAGGAGCCCAATCCACAGAAACTGCATCCATCCAATTTAAAACAGCAATGGAAGGGAGAAGGCAAAGGAGAAGCTTCCAGCCAAGAGCTGCCATCCAATCCTTTGCTCGAGAAAAGTTACCACGAGAATTTGGTCGAAGTGGCTGGTAAGCAAAGCGAAAGGGCAGGGACACTGCCAGGGCCTGTCCCGGCTGCCCCACCTGAAGCCAAACATCCAAGCGCCACCTCCTACTGGGGACGGAAGCTCATTTGGAACAGCACGCAGCGTGGACACAGCAAAATGGTGGCTGCTCTGTCCTCTGCCCCTTGAAGCCAGGACTTCATCGCAAAGCCAGGCCTTCAATGAGGAATCAAGCCAGGCAATTTTGGATTGCAAATTCAGTATGTGAATTCCTGCGCTGAGATACTCCGCAACATGATGCTACCTACAGGCAGCAGACCGCACTTGCCTGACCCGGTTGGCTAACAGGAGCGTCACGTGGCGTGCGATCAGGGGGCAGGGCTCTCCGGCAAGGCAGACACACCTCTGCGAAAGCTGTCATGCTTGGGCTCAAGAGGACTCCCAGGTGTGACTGCAACTCGCCTAGTCAAGCAAGGCGGGAGATCCAATGTAGCCACCTGGACTCCTCCTCCTCAGAGGTCTTTTGCCAGCTGGGAAGGAGGAGGCAGGTCTTGGGAGTGAGGGAATCTGTAGACGTGAGCGGCCGGCCTGCCCCCTCCCATCACGGCCCACCGTTTGCTCCACCGTTTGCCTTCCAGCAGTGTTGAGAATTTCAGGCACAAAGTTTGTGACAGGCCCACAGTTTTGTGTTTTAGTTTGTGTACCTTTTTTTCTTACAAGCGAACTGTGTGCACAAGCAATGAGGGCGCTTTAGTTCTACCACAGAACAAACAAAGGAAAGAAAAGACCAATAAATCGACTGTGCGGTGACCTCACAATTCCTCTTTAGGGTAGGATTGGATTGATGCGCTGGTCCCCCTGCTGCACGTCATCAAGCACCTTTATGGAAGCCACACCACACAAGCCGGGACTGAAAGGTGAGGCAAACTCTGCATGTGAAGCCACCTGGACGATAACTAGAGTGACGGCTTGATAGTGCACAGGGGACCTTCCAGGAACAATCCACAGCCCCTTCGCCCAGTGGGAAATGTATAGGCATCCCTGGAGATCTCGCAGGGGAAGGCATCACAACCGTTTCACCACTGTTGTGTTCCTGAGCCTTTGGACTGCATTTTTACTGGTTGTATCGTCCTGCCAGAAAGACAGCTCAGGCCTTGTCAACAAGGATGTTCCATAATCATCAACAGAAACACTCAGCCCTGAGGACTCGCCATGCCCAAGAAAGCCAATGCCATGAGGCCAGCGATGCCAGCCCTACTTTCAAGAGAGCAGACGCTCTCCCACCACGCACCTGAGGCAGGGACTTGTTCCTGCCTTGCACAGGGGGACCCTCAAGCCAACGGCTCAGAGAGACATCTGCCTTGGGGAGCACAGCTTGGAGGTGAGCCCTCAGCTAGCAACACACAGAGAACAGCCGGAGCAGAAACTGGGCACCCCTGGGCAACCCGTGAGCAGCCCCCGGATGACACGCCTCTCCCTGTCCGCCACATGGGTGAGGGCAGCACGGAGATTCCCCCCAAACACCTGAGCCACCGATGACGATTCAAAGGGGATCCCCCATAACACCGGCTGAACGTATTTCTGGAATATTTTATTTTACACAACGTAACAACACAGAGTTGTTGGTTTTGTACAGCATCTGCCTGAAAACCAAGGCAACACCATCGTCACTGGGAAAAGAAAAAGACACTCAGATTGCTTGAAAAATACTCTTTCCTGTGGATATACTGATCAATCCATCAAGGGGTCTTTCATTCGCGTGGAGGAAAGAGCGACCCCCATTCTAAAAGGCTCTCTTGCCTTGCTGTGCTACAGTGGAACCAGGACGCCACTCCTAGAGTAGGGGAAGGCACTGGTGTTGCGTCATGTATTTTCCCTTAAACGCCTTTTATTTTCCTTTTTGAAATGAGCTCTGCCATGATTTGCCTTCGGTTGTTATAGTAAATAAAATAAAACCCAAACAGAAAACGTGAAAGTGCTCAGTGGCTTGTACACAACTCTGCACGGGTGCAAGAGGGGCGGGAAAGGCCGGCTGCCCAATCGGATACGAGTCCTCAGGCAATGGCGGGAGGGCGGGGCTTCGCTGTACTTCCTCAATTAAAAAAAACACCCCACACTCCCCTGCCGATCACACAGTGCTTTCCAATATCCACTCAGAACTCGAGAAAGTCGCTTTGCCACTATCCACATCGGAACAGTCTGTCTGCAGGAGCATTCCATTCATAGACAAGCTCCGCTTAGACCAAAATCCACCCGGGTTCGGGGAGTTTATATAACAATGGTATTCCATTAATTCTCCGTTCAGGGAGTACCTGCGCTTTGCCCGGGACGGGTCAGCCGGCAAAGTGAGGAACTTACTTGGCTTGGCTTGTGCTCTTTTGTACATGGGGGGCCCCTTGGCATAGTCCGGGGCCCGGCTAGCCAACTGCAGTGCCGTGGAGTTGTTGCGGTTAGTGTTCTGGGACTCTAGGCCGGTGGCGGCACCTTCGCTCGGTGGCGGCAGTTCGCTGCTGGGCTTTGGCATGGGCTTACGCTTCAGCTTTTGAGAAGCAGAAGGGCCCGGAGTCCACGGGTGAGGCATGGCGGAGGTAGCAGAAGAGGAGTCCTGGCTGGAGCAGGCGTCCGGCGGCGGCGGCGCTGTGCTCTCGCTGCTGACTTTGCAGCACTGCAGGCTCTCCTCACGCCCCACGGCCTGCTTGGACCCAGAATGGGGCAGGGCGGCTCCGCTGCACCCCTGCGCTTGCGCCCCGTTGGTCTGGGAGTAAACGTTGCTGACCTTGGTCACCTTGTGGTGGCCGCCATTGTTACACACCTTGTAGCGGATCATGAGGATGATGATGAAGACCAGCACCGAGGCCACGATGATCCCGCCAATGATGATGATCATGGTCCCGCCCAGGAACTGGGACTGCATGAAATGGCAGCGCACGTAATCCTGCTCCGTGGTGAACTGGATGCAGCCCACCACGCGGGTGGCCGTCAGGGAGGTGATGCCGTCGTCATAGATCGCCAAGACGCACAGGTCGTACATCGTCCCCGCAGCCAGGTTGTTGACCAGGAAGGTCTTGCTCGTGGGAGGGATCATTCTAGAGGGGGACAGGAAAGAGAAATGAATGGACCGGGCTGGCACGACGGACCACGACATGCATGTCCCCCTGGTGCCGTCTCCTCTTCCTTTTCCACCGGCACCGAGACCAGCCCTAACTAAACTAGGCTTTGGCATCCCCATCAGGTGCAGGGCAGAAGGCGGGATCTATTCCCACCGTAGCAGCAGTGGACAGAATCCCTCAAGCACTCCCCCACCCAGCCACCTGCACACACACTCGGCTGCCCTCACATCCCTTCCACCATTTACATCTCTTGCCCATGGCCATCAAGGCATGGATCCAGGAACGCATCTTATAACATGCCACTGTACAGAGCGTGGAGGTCTCCCAATGCAGCCCGTGCGCTGAAGACTCTTCTTGACTTTTTCTTCAGCACCTTCTTCAGAGCATTTCTCAACAATAAAAAGATGTTGAAATAACTACAGAAGATGTGGAAAGTATTCAAATCATATAGGAACCATCCAACCCAAAGGACAGGAGAAACCTCACCCATGCATCAGGAGGAGAGTTGAGAGGTAAAAGTGCTAAAATAATTTGCACTTCCTTGTTTTATATATTTTTAAATGATTTCATGGTTTTAATTTTTGTGAACCGCCCAGAGAGCTTTGGCTATAGGGCGGTATAAAAATGCAATAAATAAATAAATAAATAAATAAATAAATTTTCCCCTGCAGAATGCAGAGATGGGCTCCTCCTCTTGCTTCTCTAGAGGGGATCATGAAAAGTAGGAGCCCAAGAATCACACAGTGTTGGTTCCTCTCAGCTTCTTGTTCTACCACTCTTAAGTTTGATTTGTCCTGAACTCTGAGACCCCTTTTTTTAAAATGCATATGAAACTTTGCAGACATTTTTGCCTCTGTTTTTCTTAACGTGTGTATTTTTCAACGCGCTCTTGCCTAGTAGAGTAGGCAATTGTTTTTCTTTATGTAATGCATTTTTGAATATGCTTTGAATTAAACATAAGTTTTTGTAAACATTTCCCTAATATGCACATTTTTTATTAGCGGATTCCACTGCAACATCCGGAAAAGTGCACAAGGATAACTGAGATTTGATTCGTATATTGATTCAAAAGTGAGAAAATAGGTAAGACTGCATCAAAATGTAAACCAAACGAATTTCTCCCCCAAGAGAAGCAAGACAGAATTGTGACCAGGTGTTCCCTCAAACCCTGCAGGAGAAGGCAAGGAAACCCAGTATCAGGAAGTGGGATACTCTTAAATTCACTCCTTCTGGTTTTAATATGTTACATCTTCTTCCGTTCACAGCTTGATCTATTTATCTATCTATCTATCTATCTATCTATCTATCTATCTATATCTATCAATTGATCACTATAGCTATCCAATCCAATATGTCTGAGCCTGAGCAACACAATTTCCTTCATCAGCTTGGGCATCTAGTGTGGAAGGGCAAAATATGAAAGGTTATAATAATTTATTTTATTTTTCTTTAAAATTATTTTTAGCCTACCTTTAAGGGCAAATCTTCTTGTTTACCATAAAAAAAAACCAGGTTGGGAATTGAGGCAGACTTTCCCAGAAAAGAAGAGTAAGACAAGGAAGGCTTTCTTCAGAAAATGCAAGTCTTGCCCAATTGAGGAGAATGAAAACTTGTACAAACTTGTACAAAGGTGAGGCAGACAATAAGAGATGCAAAACAAGCATTTTGAGGAGCACATTGCTCACAACATCAAGGCCAACAATACAGAATGATTAAAACGCATCAGAAGCAGGAAACTAGCTAGGGGAAGCAGTTGGACCGTTAGATGACAATGGAGTTAAAGGAATACTAAAGAAGGATAAGGAGATTGTGGAGAAGCTGAATGAATTCTTTTCATCTGTCATCACTGCAGAAGAGTTAGGTCAGATACCTCTGCCTGAACTGATGTTTAGAAAGGGAATCCGAGGAACTGTGGAAAACAGAGGTGACAAGAGATGAAGTTTTAGGCCATAATGACAAACTGAAAGCTAATAAACCACCGGTTTATTAATAAACCACTTAAAGAACTCAAATGGGAAATGGTCTTCTAACAAAAAAAGTGCAACATCTAGTCTCTCCACCAGAGGACTGGGGGATGGAAGCTGTAACACCATTTTTTAAAAAGGGATCCAGGTGAGGGGGGATCTGGGAAATTACAGGCCGGTGTCTCTTCCAGGTAAATTGGTGGAAAGCATTGATCAAGACAAAATTAAGAAGTTTATAGAAAGAAAAGGCCTGTTGAAAAAGAATCAATGTGGTTGTCCTGTCTCGCTAATCACTTGGAATTATTTGAGGATGTCAATAAACACGTGGCCGGGGAGTGAACTGGTAAATATTGTGTGCTTGGACTTTCAAAAGGCCTTTGACAAAGTCTCACCAAAGTCTCCTGAGCAAACCTAGAAGATTTGAAATAAGAGAAGAGGCCCTCTTATGCATTAGAAACTAGTTAAACAAGAGAAAGTGGAAAGTAGGAAGGCTGCATAGCCAATTCTTGCATTGGAGGGATGTAAGCAGTGGGGTCTGTAATGCGATCAGTGCTTATATAACTTATTTATAAACCAGTTGGTTATCCATGAACACAGTTCGTGGACAAAAATCAAATCTAATGAAAGTTTTAACTAAACTTTGACTGGGTTACTTTTAAGAGTCGGTGTCTCTTCATCCCTTCATGATTTGTTTACAGGCCCTTTGTTACCAGCATATCATTGTAGTTTGGCCGGCACTTGTGTTTATGAAAGTGTACAAATACTTCTTCTGTGTTCACATTTCGTTTTGGTCTAATTTGCAATTAATTATGTTCATTTAATTATACTGGACTTTTTATATCAAAAATAAAATTAAAAATTAAAAATAAAATTAAAAAGATATATAGTACACTGTTATAGAAGATAGCCTAATTCCAAAAAAAGGGGGCTTATGGACAGAAATAAACTCCCAAGTTTGAATTCTAGTAAAAACCATTGCTCTTTGTGGACTCTGTGTGTCAAGAGCTTTCCAATGAAGTGTGTTTCATGAGACTCAGTCAACGGGAAGGCGGTCAAAAAGGGATGACCAACTAACTCCCGACTTTGAATGCTCTATATAAAATTATCTGGAATTAGGAGTAAACAGGTGGCCATGTTTGCTAAAGTCACCCAGTTAACAGGTGGCCAAGTTTGCCAATGACACCAAATTGTTTAAGGTTCTTACAACACAAAGGGATTGTGAAGAGCTCCAAAGGGATCTCTCTAAACTGGGAGAATGGATAGCCAAATGGCAGATGCGGCGTAAGGTGATGTACGTTGGGGCAAAAAAACCCAACTTCAAGTATAACCTGATGGGATCTGAACTAACAGTGACCGAACAAAAAAGAGATCTTGGGGTTGTGGTGGACAGATCAATGAAAACGTCAACCCAGTGTGCATGTTACGCATTATTAGAAAAGGAACTGAGAATAAAATTGCCCATATCATACTGACTTTATACAATCTTTGGTGCGGCCATACTTAGAATACCGTGCACAGTTCTGGTCACCACACCTAAAAAAGAGATATTATAGAGCTGGGAAAAGTGCAGAAAAGGGCAACTAAAATGATTAAGGGGCTGGAGCATCTCCCCTATCAGGGAGGGTTACAACAGCTGAGATTGCTTAGCTTGAAAAAAATGAGGCTAACTGGAGACTTGATAGAGGAGTGCAAAATTATGCCTGGTGTGGAGAATGTGGAGAATGTGGATAGGGAGACGTTTTTCTCCCTCGCTCAAAATACTAGAACCCAATGGGGTCATCACCCCATGAATCTGATTGGTGGGAGATTTAGGACAGATAAAAAAGAAGCACTTCTTCACACAGCGCAGAGTTAAATTATGGAACTCATTACCACAAGATGTAGTGATGGCCACCAATTTGGATGGTTTTAAAAGGGGGTTGAATAAAGTCCCGGAGGAGAAGGCTACCAAAGTCTACTATTCCTGATGGCTATATGCTACCTCCAGTAATAAAGGCAGTATGCCTGTGTACACCAGTTGCTGGGGAACATGGGTAGGAGGGTGCTGATGCACTCATGTCTGCTTGTGGGTTTCCCAAAGGCATTTGTTTAGCAACTGTGGAAACAGAATTCCTTGCTCTGAATTAGAACAGCTGTTCATATCCTTAGAAGGGACAACCTGAGGCCCCTTCGCCTCCTCACGCTGGGCTCCTTCCTTCTCCTCCGGATGCCTCCCTCACCAGGCCTCTTCTTCGATCCCCTCTTTTTATCAGTCTTGGCATGACACCAATCACCATGGAGAGGATTATTGTTGTTCTTAATCTCCATCGTTCTCAAGCACACACACTACTCGCCTCTGACTAACAAATAGCACACAAACCGCAAAAGGAAGCCACCGAGGTGGGGGGGGGGAGGGAGATGGCAGCTCACCAACAGCTTTGAGCTGCAGGACCAGCTTCCATACAGGGGTGGGGGTGGGGCTATTTTATTATTAATTTCTAATGAAGGGATCATATATGATAAATCATTTTGAAAGGTGTGACTGCTCCATTAGCAAGCTTCAAAGCAAATCCATTTAGCAAACCAACACTTCATCCACACATTCTTCCCATGTCCCCCCCCCCCCCAACTCATCAGGTTAGCTGGCTGGGATTACACACACACACACACACACACACACACACCCTCCACAAAAACACATCCCAGAGGGTGCGAATATCTTCTTAGATGGGCTAAATTTCCAATCCTTCTGCTAACCAGATTACCTGGAAGGATTAAAGGTCAAGAACGATTATCCAAAAATAAAACACAAAGCCAACTTCATGGCTGGAAACTGCATTTGAATTCCTCCTCACTCGTCCGCAGGCTCAGAACTGAGACTGGGCATTAGCTGATTTTATATCCTGGCCCTCAATTCCACAGAATTCCCAGAATTGCTTACAAATTAAAACATACCGAAACACAATTTTTGTAACGGCGTTAAAAACAAACATAGAACACCAAGCAGTAAAAACGCCAATAAAACTGACTTTAAAATGCCTTGGAGAATACAAAGGTCTTCCCCTGACAGCACCAGGACATTTTCTCTGGGGAGGGAATTCCACCACTGGGGAGCCATTCCCAACAAGGCCTTGTCCCATCCAACCTCACCCTCCCCGGTCATCCTAGCATGCAGGGGGAGGGGGCCTTTCGTAGCCCATCCTCCGCTCATCTTCACAGGGCCACAGGGCATCACGCAGTCCTCTGGCAACCTGCTGCACCCAAGCTATCTGAGGAACCAGAGCCAAACTCTCATGGCACAGCATATGTGTGCTCCGTACTTCAACGGCCGACTCCATAGCCCAAGAGTTGTGAGTGGGGAATCAGGGAGCTTCATGCTGCTGTCAGTATCGCCATTTACCATGATTTGTGCAGTGGTGGGCAGGCAGCCGGATGCAGTGCCGCAGCTGAAGGGTCTCACGGTGCCCTTTTTAGATGGCTACGTGGACTGCCACAGTCGTGGAGCGTTCCTCACAACCCCACAGCCATCGTCCCATGCTTTGCAGCTGCGCCTACATCCCTTGTCCTGGAGGAGGAGCGGACGGGCAACACAGGACAAGGGCCCAATCCAAGCCAAATGCCCCGTCCTCTGCCCTGCACAGCCCCCCTTCCCCCATGTGTGCCCCATTGGCAATTCAGCAGCAGCAGCCACAGGCACATTTCAAAGACCCCTCTGTGATGCTCCTCCGCTGGCAAAACCCTGCTCTGCCCCCAAACCCACCCTTCCGAAGAGGGCTGAGCACATGGGAACAAAAGGCATTTCCACTGGCTCTGCCAGACAGGCACGGGGACTACACTGGGCTCCTGGGGCTGCGGGTGCAAGCCATTTGAGCTGGGACCACCTTGTGGGCATCTGGTTGGCCACTGTGGGACAAGAATGCTGGAGTCGTGAGGTCTTTGCTCTGATCCAGCCCACCTCCACTGATGCTGAGTCTCCCAGACCTCTAAAGTCGACAACAGACAAAAGGAAAATGGCTGCTCAGCTAACGATCATGAAGGAAGCCGGTAAAAGTCTAACGGGTTCAGGGGGGCCCTACCTGTAAACGAGTGAGTCGTCGTATGTCCCATTGTACTGAATTTGGAACATACGGATCCCAGGTATATTCCTTTGGAAATTGAATTTGAGCAGGGCCGTGGACGACGTGGCTTCTGCCACCACCACCTTCTTGTCCTGGCTAATTTTAGGCTCCCCATTACTACTGCTGGCATTTGAACCAGACTTGGTGGAAGTCGAGATATCAGAGGAACCCGGGTCCGGCTCATGGATGTGGTTTGTGCTGTTCACTATGTGTGGCAGTTTGATGATGTGGAGATCCACAGACTGCGTGGCTTCCCCGGCTGGGTTGGAAGCGATGCAGGTAAAAGAGCCCGTATCCTTCATGGTGGTGATGTGGATGTCGAGGGTCCCATTGTCGTACACCAGGGACCGGGACGCGTTGGAGATCAGTTTGCCTTCCGGGGAGATCCAGTGAATCGCAGGCTCCGGGTCGCCACGGGCTTTGCACCTCAGGGTGGCCCTTTGGCCCTCCAGCACCCTCAACTCATGGGTGTGCCTCGTAATGAGGGGGGGCTCACACAGGAACTCCTCCTCGGGGACCGACCAGAAATAGCGGCCGGACAAGAGAGGGGGAGAAGCACAGGTCTCCAGGTCGTCCTCGCGGGAGAGGCGCCTCAGCCACAGGAGTTCGCAGTTGCAATGCAGGGGGTTCCCGCCAAAGCTCAGCGCAAACATGGACGGGTTGATGATCCCTGAGGTGGCCAAGACCTGAGCTCGCTGGAAGAGAGGGTCAGGCGGCAGCTTGTGCAGTTTGTTGGATGTGACGTCCAGCCGGGTCATCTTGTGCAGGTGGGAGAAGGTGCCCTTGGGGATGCTGTCAATCATGTTGTGGTCCAAGCTGAGGGTGTGCAAGCTGACCATCTTCTCCACGGCATCCCAGGGAATGGTCTCCAGGTTGTTGTAGGACAGGTCCAGCTCCTCAAGAGCCAAAACGCTGTCAAAGGCCGTGGAGAAGATCAAGGTCAGCTGGTTGTTGTTCAGGATCAAGTGGTGCAGGTTCGAAAGCCCGCTGAGCATGTCATGCGTGATCTTAGTCAATCGGTTGCTGTTCAAGTGCAACGCTCTCAGGTTGCGCAGGTCAGCAAAGGCGTGGGGCGTGACGAAGCTAATTGTATTCCGAGAAAGCGTCAGGTCCACCAAGCTTGTCATGTTGGCAAAATCCTTCCGCTTGATGTTCGTGACAAAGTTGTCTGCCAGGCGCAGCTCAACTGTCCTCCTGTCAATGTTGGGGGGCACGAAGAGCAGACCCTTCTTTGCACAAAGGGTGGCGAGGTTGGGAGACAAGATCTGGCACACGCAGCGCTTTGGGCAGAGTTGGGCCTTCACCGCGGAGCCAATGAGCAGCAGATATAGAAGCAGTTTTTCCATTGTAGAGCGGGGTCAGGGTCCTGGAAAAACAGGAGGGAAAAGACAAGGCGTTACACGGCAGCCCAGGACAAAATTCCATGTGCAGAACGAGAACACGGAAGCACAGAGGAGAGAGGTCGCCGCTTGGCAACTCCCTGATCTGGGGATGGCAGACTCCTTCTGATCACGCCCCTCAGCATCAGACAGGATGAGATGCATCTGGGGCTGATGCAGCGTATCCATTCCAGCCACAAATCCATGCCTTCGACAGACACCTGATCCTAAAGCCCAGGTCGTCCCCTAGGCATGGCCTTCCAGCTGCATCGAACATCAGTTCCCATCAGCCTCAGCCAGCACCGCCAATGGTCAAGGATACTGGGAGTTATAGTCTAAAACATCTGGAAGGCACCAGGTTGGAGAGGGCTGTGCTAAGCCCATGGTCTCCTTCGGTTCTAACGCATCATGACTTCAACATTCCCCTTCGCTTGGGTTATTTTCAGCTATGTTCAAAATATTCACCAACGCAAAATTGCACATTATTGTCCCAATTTGCAAAAATGATTGGCGGCTGCAGCTGTAGCACCCTTAGGCTACAGGCTTATATCCCCATACCTAGGAGTAAGCCTCACTGAACTCAATGGGACTTGCTTCTGAGTAGACATGTCCGGGATTGCATGACTACTTATTTGGACCTTCTTTCAAACAAGCATGCGCAGAGGACTGGACCACCAGCCGCATAATGGCTCTTCTTGGGGAGTTGGTCACGCAGCTGAATGCCCACCCAACACAGGGCACCCCCCTCTCCATGCCCAGCCACATCCAACAGATGAAACGACACGACCCTCACCACGGCGAATGGCGATCAGAAAATGAGATGTGCCTGCCCATGTGCTTGCAGAGTTCAGCCTCCAGGAGACTCAAGGAGGATTGCTGGGAGGCACAAGGGAGGAAGCCACAAAGGTGGATTGGGGGGGGGGGGCAGACCCACGGTCCCAGAGTCATTCTCCAGGCTTCACTCCACCTCCACCCATGATTGATTGATTGATTGATTGATTACATCTTTATACTGCCCATCAGCCGAAGCTCTCTGGGCAGTGCACAGCTAAAAACCATAAAAACAATATAAATTTAAACATTAAAAAGTTAAAAAGGCAGTGTAAAACGAGCTCCATTAAAAACCAGGGAAAGCCTGTGTAAAAAGGTCTGTCTTCAGGAGGTGTTTAAAAGATGTGACGTTTTCTGCCTCCCAAACTGCATGAGGGAGGGCTTTTCCAGAGGGTGGGTGCCGCTACAGAGAAGGCCCCGCCGTCGAGGTTCTTCGTGGCGGCATTCTGTTCATCTCGGAATGGTCAGTAGGGCCTCCTCTGAGGATTGTAGTTGTCGTCCAGGGAAGGCGGTCTGCTAGGTATGCTGGTCCCAAGCTGTTTAGGGCCTTGTAGGATAACAGCATAACCTTGTATGTGGCTCAGTAGTTACAGCTACAAATCCTGGACATGGCACCACCACCACCAACCCCCGGCCTTTTGCAACACCCCCCAGATTACACCACCCCCAGCAGTTTTGTCCCTATCTCCACCCCAGTTGCAGGTGCCAGTGGCTCATTCTGCGCCAGGGCCAATTCTCCCGCCATGACTTTTCCCCAACCCCGGTTGATCCCCTTGGGATGCACATGGGGACCAAGCAGCCCTATGTGCTGGGTTGGCCCTTCCCATGTGACCTCGTAGGCTTTCCCAATGTGGGCCTTACTAGTGGCCATATCTGAAAAAGTAAGGCGAGAATCAGCCCCTCACCCCAAGCGTAGGTGCACACGATGCCTCCCCCTTTATGGCCCACTGTTACTGAGGCATGTGGGGCCCCCTTTTGTCCCCTGACACTCAACTGGTCCACTTTTGGGGAACACTCAATGGACTAGAAATTACACATCAGTCAAATTGGAATTTTCCTAGAAGATGGAGGTCTGAAGGGGCCTTTAAAAGCAAACAGAGGCACCGGCCTGATGGCCAGTCTTGCTCCAGTGACGGCATCCTTGGCTGAGGACCACAGCGGGACAAAGGCACAGTAAGGTGCAAACACCCAAAACCTGCCAAGTGAATCCTCAGGGGGGCTGCAGCCTTCAGTGCAACTCCAATCCTTGACTAAGAAGAAACGTGCCCTTTATCAGGGCCACATTATTTTGCAGCACCCACTGCTAAGTAACAATCCAGTGAATCTCACGCAAGCACCTTGTGGATGCTGATCCACCAATGGATGCTGATCCATCTTCCTTGAATCCCAGCTCTAGAAGACAGGCGGCCAAGAAGTAGCAAGGCTTTTAGTAGCGACCATTTTGGCTTCTCTTCTTACGCTTCCTCTCTCGCATGTCGCACCTGCGTGGCCTTGCAAGAGGGTCCCGGGGGCAATGCCAGGTGGCATCTCCAGGTGGGGCTAGGAAAGATTCCCACTTGCAAGCACGGACAGCTGTGGCTGCCACTCAGTATCAACAGTGCGGAGCTGGATGGACCCGTGGTCTGGCGTGGAATTTGGCAGCTTCCAGCGTTTCTTTTTGCCCACGTGTGGGACAGATGCCAATAAATCCAGCCTGCTTCATCCTTGCTTTCCAGAAAGGCCTGGCGTGGGTGGGCTTAGAGGTCGAGTGTGAGTTGGGATGTGCCCCATGCAAACCACCAGTCTCAGGAGCCGGAGGGATGCCCCCACCCACCCACCCGGCCTCAGCCCCGCTCTGCAAAACGAGGATCGTTGTTTGGTGTATATATTCCAAGCATATCGACACCCCCTTTCCAATGCAAGCAACCTCACTCACCAACCCGTCCTCCTCTTCACCTGGGAAGGCACAGGGACCTGCAGAAGGGCCTCCAATACCTGGAGAGGTTTGTGCAGGAGGAAGCGGCCCTTGAGGTATCCTGGTCCTAAGTCACTGAAGGCTTTAAAGCTTCGGACTAGGGACCTGGATTCTGCAGTGCCATACTTTAAAAAAATAAAATAAAAATAACATCAGCGTGGGAGCTGATGAGTCCCTTGCCAGCTCCATCCTAGACGCTCAAGAAGAATGGCCCCGCCAAGATGAAGGGGGAAGTCTTGTAAAAACAAATCCATTTTTTACAGGCAGCTGAGAGGATAGAATCACTTCTCTGTAGAATCCAATATTGCTCCGATTTATATGTTCCATTACAAAGAAAGCGATGGTCTCCTTCGTGGAGAGCCAGGCAGGCCAGGACTATAAATGCACCAATTAAACTGGTTCCCTCTTGCGCTCGCCCTGAACTCGAGGGAGGGAGGCTGTTCCTGGAAGGAACGGAACAGTTTTGAGAATACAACCATCCCCACCTCTCCACAGAGAATCGTTTTTGCATTAATTCTGGCAATAAGCAAACTTCAAGGGTGACACTTAAGTACACTTTTGCGTTGTTGTTGTTTTAAGGCGAGTTGCTGTTTTATGCCAGAAATGTGTCAGCTGGAACCGCGGGGCTTGTTTGAGGCAGCAGGCCGCAGCCCCCCCAGCTCTGGGGAAAAGCGAGCCCTCCCCTCCCGCCTGCCCACTCGGATGGTGGGGCTTGGCAGTGATCAACCCCTGGTGCTCAGCACTGGACAGCTTAGTGCCTGAGGAGGTTCTGAAGGAGGTTCTGAAGCCCAAAGCCAGACTCATAGGCTCAGCACCCTGAAGCTTTCCACAGGCAGGGGGTGGGGGGATGCTCCATGTGACTTTTCCTTCTTTTTTAATGTAACCTTTTAAGAATAATTAAATAGTGAAGTAGCTGATGGCTCTCATGGCTACCGTTAAGCCCTGCTCGAACAGGCAGCCATGCCAACTGATGCCAGACTAGAGGTCCACCTTCAGGAGCCAAAAGAGGAGAGCCGGATTCGAGGCTCGAATGGGAACCCGAGTGCTGGTGGGGCGGACAGCGGAGAGCTGGACGGGGTGAAGCGAAAGCAGCCGCCGCATTGCCTTTATTCTGGAAAGAGGGGGTTAAAAAGCTGCTCTTGGTTTTGGTTGGGTCCAAGAAGCAGCAGCAGCAGCAGCTCACCTGCCCCTTAGTCTGAACAACAAATTGAGGTCCTACCAGAAGATAATGAAATTGAAATTGCTCCTTGGCATTAATCCAGCAGGAGCTGAAGCTTCAGGCATCTACAAGAGGAAATAAGACAGTTGGCAAGAAGGTGATGGGGGGGGGCGCTCCTGCCTTTCCTCCCTCCCTCCTTCCCTCCCACCATCAGAGAGAACACGTCCATTTTTGCAAGGGCTTAAAAGCACCACACTTAACTGAGCCTTTGTGTCCTTTCCTGGGGTGAGGAAAGAGCTGGCATTGATTTTTGCTTTCGCAGCAAGAGGTTAATTAAAATGGAGTTGAAAAATTAAAACAAAAAGAATGAATGGACTGCAATTCTAATAGCTCTGCTGAGAGGAAACATGTTTGTAATGAGACAGAGGGTATATAGACTGTCACAGGATATGACTCCTTAAAAGAAGGCTATGTAGATTAGTCATATTATCGTATGTAGTCCATGCAATCAAGTGTTGCATACTTAAGAACATCAGAAGAGCCCTGAGGCTGGATCAGACCAAAGATCCATCTAGTCCAGCACTCTGTTCACACAGCGGCCAACCAGCTGTCCACCAGGGACTCACAAGCAGGACATGGTGCAACAGCACACTCCCACCCATGTTCCCCAGCAACTGGTGTATATAGGCCTCTGATAATGGAGCGAGCAAAGACTAGTAGCCATTGATAGCCAGGAATTTATCCAACCCCCTTTTAAAGCCATCTAAATTGGTGGCCATCACCACATCTGGTGGTAGCGAACTCCATAGTTTAACTATGCGCTGTGTGAAGAAGTCCTTCCTTTCATCTGCCCTGAATCTCCCATGAATCAGCTTCATGGGATAATGACCCCTTTGGGTTCTAGTATTATGGGAGAGGGAGAAAAATGCCACTGTCTCCACATTCTCCACACCAGGCATAATTTTGTACATCTCCATCAGGTCTCACCTCAGCCTCTCTTTTTCCAAGCTAAACAATCCCAGCTGTTGTCACCTTCCCTCATAGGGGAGATGCTCCAATCCCTAGAGCATTTTAGTTGCTCTTTTCATGATGTGATCACTGCCAAACACTGAGGGACAAGATGAGCATATGAAATGGCTTCTCTTATTACCTAAGGAAATTGCTCCATCAATGCCTTTCTGGCACCCAACCACTTCAAATATCTGCCCCATATACGTGACGAGTGGACATGCAAACTTTTGGCTGGCCCAGAAGCAGTCACATCAAGGCCTCCTTGTCCATCTGCTTCTCCCCCAGAAGGCCACTGGTGTTCCATGAGAACTGTGGTGGGAGAACAGCCAGTGGTCTGTTCAGACAACATGCTAAGCCATGGTTAGGCTACTAACCTTTTGCAGCAAGCGGTTAGAGAGGGTCTTTAAACCATGTTATGTAGCCACCATGGTTAGAAATGGGTTCACATGACACACTAACCATGGGTTACATGACCTGCTAAGCCATCATGTTTACCTCAAAACAGTTAACCATCATGGTTTAACATGTTGTCTGAACAGGGCCACTGAGACATTTCACAGGAGAAACGGCAGGCCACAGAGAAGACCCTGTGTGAAAGGTTCATGTTTACCTAAATGGAGAGCATGGTGGGCGAAGGCAGCCTGAGCAGGCATGGGGGGCTTCTCGTTCTCCCAGGATCTCTCTCCCAAACAGATCAAACCCTGTCGTCTTATAACCCTCATGATGCCAATGACCTCATTCTAGGTTTTGGACCTAGTCATTCCACCATTCCCATTTGCCTCAATGCAGCCACGTCTGCCACTGATATCAGTAACACCAAGATGGAGACCTCCCTGCGAAGCGAAGCTACATGCTGCTTCCAGCACTTGATTGACCCATTCATAGAAGCCTTTCTCCATTTCCAAGATTATGTTCCATTACTCATCGTTATCTCACCACACCAACATACAGAATTAGCCGCACCTACAAGAGGCAGCTGGACAACCATCTGTCAGGGATGCTTTAAGGTGGATTCCTGCATTGAGCAGGGGGTTGGACTTGATGGCCTTAGAGGCCCCTTCCAAGTCTACTATTCTATGATTCTATGAACTATGTATACTGTCCTTCTGTACTTCTGATAACCCAGATGAAGGAAAGGAAGGAAGAGGAAGAAAACAGGTGAGTAAGCCATCAGGAAAAACTGGACATCAGGGAAAACTTCCTGACAATGGAGCCAATTACCTAGGGTGGTGGTGGGCTCTCCCACATTAGAGGCATTCAAGAGGCAGCTAGACAACCATCTGTCAGGGATGCTTTAAGGTGGATTCCTGCAGTGAGCAGGGGGTTGGACTCGATGGCCTTAGAGGCCCCTTCCAGTTCTACTAGTCTATGATTCTATGCTCTACATTCTTATCCATTCTACCCACTACAAGGCCATATTCCGCTACACCTGGGTCCTTCCAATTTGACACCAAGGCCTAGATCTCAACCTGGGGTGAGGTGACACTGGAGTCCAAAGGAACCATGTTCCCCCAAGATGCTCCCACCACTTCCCCACATAATTTCAACTCCACTAAAATGCCTGCAATGATTTGGAATCTCCTCCCCTGTCTACTGTTAAAAGAACGGCTATGGGCCCCAATCGGATACAGTCCAGGAGATGCATGAAGGTACATGCTGGCTGCTCCATGGACCTCCCATGCTATGGGAGTTGCAAAGATTACGCTTAGCATCCTCTTAAAAGAACAGACGCACATCACGTTGTGGCCAAAAGCCTATGTGGGCTATGGGCTGAAGGTCGAAATGAGACACGCCGAACCTGGGTTCAGATATATGCTCAGCCATAACATCGGCTCCGAGACCTCATAAAGATATAAAGACGTTTGAAGAGCTGTGCGCGATCAGACCAACGGTCTATCGGGCCGGCTTTCTGATCCCACCGTGGCCAACTAGATGCCCAATGGAAAGCCCACAAGCAGGACATGAATGCAGCAACTTTCTGCTCCGTGAACATGCCCAGTCCCCCTTTAAAACCACTTGTGTTCCCCAGCAACCGATATTGAGAAACCTACGGCCTCTGGTGTTAGAGGTAATGACTAGTCGATGTTGACAGCTTTACACTCCATGAACTCATCCAGTCCTCCTTTAAAGCCATCCAAAGTGGGAGCCTCCACAACATGTTGTGGGAGCAAATTTTCTCCCTCATCCATCACACTAGAACCCAGTGGGGTCATCCCATGAAGCTGATTGGTGAGAGATTCAGGGCAGATGAAAGGAAGGGCTTCTTCACACAGCACATAGTTTAACCATGGAATTCACTACCACCAGATGAGGTGATGGCCACCAATTTGGATGGCTTTAAAAGGAGGTGGGATAAATTCCTGGAGAAGGCTAACAATGGCTACTAGTCCTGATGGCTATGTGCTACCTCTAGTATTAGAGGCAGTAAGTCTGTATACACCAGTCGCTGGGGAACATGGGTGGGAGGGTGCTGTTGCACCGTGTCCTGCTTTGTTGGTCCCTGGCCGACAGCTGGCTGGCCACTGTGTGAACAGAGGGCTGAATTAGATGTTCTTTTGAACCTGGTAAGCAGAGGTGTGCACGGACCCCCCCGGATCGGATTGGGACCCGGATTGGGACCTCCAATTTTGTCCCGGATCAGATCGGACAAAATCAGAGGCCCCCTGGACTGGATCGAGTCTGATCCCGATCCAAAAATCGGACATCCGATTTTTGGATCGGCTGCCATTTCCCCCCCCCCCCCATAGACTTGCATTGGGGGAAAGAAAGCTTTCCCCTAATGCAAGTCTATGAGGAAAAAATGGTGGCAGGTGGGTGAGGGGGGGCCTAACTCCCTCCTTCCCCCCAGGGCCGTCCGCTGAGGACGGCCCTGGCAGGTCAGACCCCTCCCCAGCACTCCTTACCCCCCCCAGGGCCGTCCGCTTCCATCCGCTGGCGCCCGCGGGCGCCAGCGGATGGAAGTGGACAGCTCCGGGGAGGTAAGCCCCTCCCCCTCCCCCTGCTTACCTTCCATGGCTGTCCGCTCCCATCCGCCGCTGGCCGCTACTGCAAGCAGGCTTCGCGGCTTGCCCCTAGGTAGCGCGCCAGGTGATCATCAGGTGATGATCACCTGGCGTGCTACCTAGGAGCAGGCCGCGAAGCCTGCTTGCAGTAGCGGCCAACGGCGGACGGGAGCAAACGGCCAGGAAAGGTAAGCGCGCCGCACGCCCCCCTCCTCCCCCTCTCCCCTGCTTACCTTTCCTGGCCATCTGCTCCCGTCCACCGCCCCCTGCCCCCGTTGTCCGCTTCCCTCAGCGGGCGCCCGCTGGCACCCGCCAATGGAACTAGCGGCGGGCACCAGTGGGCGCCCACCGATCCGCCGATCCATCCGATCTGGATCAGAACCTTTCCGGATCGGATCAGCCGATCCAGAGGTAATATAGGAAATCAGATAATTGTATCCGATTTCCCCTGGATCGGATTTGGATCGTGGATCGGATTCGATCCAGTGCACAACCCTACCGGTAAGAGTTTCTGCTCAGAGTAAGGGATGAGTCGGTTGTGGGGGAGGGGGATGAAGAACAACAAAATGCAAAACAAGTTGATGAAAGAGGAACTCCAGTGGACTGGAACGGCCCCTCTCCAAAGGCAGTCATTGGCACAACAGCCCTGCAAGGCAGATGAATTTGAACTACCAGCTGAAAAGCCAGTTGCTTTAAATCAAGTTTCCCATTATGTACTTCTGATGCTTGTGAAACAAACACAATATTAATTGCTTACTAGACCCATTAAAACATGGACACATACAATTTCATTGAGTTTTAAGGTTATGCTTGATTACACTTTCCTGCCACCTGTCTTGAATGATCAAACTGGAGGCACCAGCCAAGGTGTTCGCAGGTTGCCTCCTGTCCAAGAACTCGCTGCCTATGTAGCTTCAGCCAGGTGGCTGTGTCATGTGTCTCCAGGCCAGCTGGGTAATCCACATGTACCACATTTATTTTTAAAAACTTTAAATTCTGATATCCCATCCTTCCTCCAAAAGGAGCACATGGCAGCTTGAGATTTCAATGAAACAACTACCAGTAAAAGAACAAGAAAATCCGAATCTTTCATTATCACGCCTGTGAAGCACATTTTATCACCTCCAGAATTAGAAGAACTAACAAAAAACACGTTTTTGCACTGCTGAGTTCTACTGAGATCTGGACCAGGGATAGGGATGGGGGGAGGGGCAACTATGCGATTGACAGGTTTCCATTTGCTTCTGTGTGGGTACGCATGTGAGGACCAAAGCAAGAGGTGAAGCCTACCTCCCATGGCTCTGTTCATGACTTCCTTCTCTGGAAGGGTGAGGCCCGCTTTGCACGTCTCAACCCAGGGTGGTACACCAGGCGCCCCAAGGAGGCCCTTCTGTGCAGGATCCAATATCCTTTGGGTGCCGGGGATCGGCCTTTTTCATTGCCAAAGCATTCAAATCTCTGGATCCTTGTTTGATGCTGAGACATCTAGCTCCTCTGTACAGTTTATTTATTGTGTTGTTGGGTCTGTTCGTTTCTTTCATGCTTACTTATTGGTCAGTCATGTAATGTGGCTGCAAACAGGCAAACACAATTTTAGATTGCATCAATAGAAGTATAGTTCCTAAATCATGGGAAGTGATAGTTCCACTCTACTCTGTGCTTGTCAGACTACACCTCAATTACTGCGTCCAGTTCTGGACACCACATTTTAACAAGGATTTGGATTCACTAGAACGAGTTCAGAGAAGGGCAACAAAGATGATCAGGGGTCTAAAAACTACATCCTATGAGAAAATATAGAAGGAACCGGGTATGTTTAGCCTTCAGAAGAGGAGACGGGGGGGACGGGACAGGAGAGCACTCTTCCAAGTACCGAAAGGGTTGTTGTCACACAGACGAAGGCCGCAAACTGTCCTCTATCGTCCAAGACTGTGGGACACACAAAAACAGGCTTGAGTTACAGGAAGGTTGATTTCAGCAGAACACCAAGAAAAACGTCCTCCTGGTCAGAGCAGCACGACAATACAGCCCACTGCTTCGGGAGGTGGTGGGCTCTCCCTCACTGGAGACTGAACAGAGTGGGTTTTACATGATGAAATACAAATAAAATAACATGACAAAAACACGGATATCTCATATCCATCTCACGGGGAAACAACTGTTCACTGAGCCAACCCTAACCTTTCTGCAAAGTCCTGGATCCTTAGACCTGGTTTCCAAACAATCTCAGTTCAGAGGCAGCAAAAAACAACAAAGAGACTGAACATCCAGCATGGGTTTAAACGAACCTGGAATTGTTGTGATGTGCGAACCGGGCCTAAGCTTGCCCCCTAGCCTGAAAGAAGTGTCATAAACCCCACCTGATGCTGGAGATGCCATAGACTCATAGAATAGTAGCGTTGGAAGGGGCCCATAAGGCCATCGAGTCCAACCCCCTGCTCGGTGCAGGAATCCACCTTAAAGCATCCCTGACAGAGGGCTGTCCAGCTGCCTCTTGAAGGCCTCTAATGTGTGAGAGCCCACCACCTCCCTAGGTCATGGGTTCCATTGTCGTACTATTCTAACAGTCAGGAATAGGCTGACCATTTGAAAAGGAGGACAGGGCTCATGTAACTTTAACAGTTGTAGAGAAAAGGGAATTTCAGTCAGTGTCATTTGTATGCAATTAGTTCCTGGTGAAATTCCCTCTTCATCACCACAGTTAAAGTTGCAGGGGCCCTGCCTTCTTTTGTATGTGGTCACTCTAGTATAGTGCCTGCAACTTTAACTGTTGTGATGAAGAGAGAATTTCACCAGGAACTAATTGCATACAAATGACACTGGCTGAAATTCCATTTTCTCTACAAATGTTAAAGTTACATGAGCCCTGTCCTCCTTTTCATATGGTCAGCCTAGTCAGGAAGTTTTTCCTGATGTCCAGCCAGATCTGGCTTCATGTAACTTGAGCCCATTATTCCATGTCCTGCATTCTGGGTTGATCGAGAAGAGATCCTGGCCCTCCTCTGTGTGACAACCTTTCAAGTATTTGAAGAGTGCTATCATGTCTAGGCTGACCATATGAAAAGGTGGACAGGGTCCCTGCAACTTTAACTGTTGTGTTGAAGAGGGAATTTCACCAGGAACTAATTGCATACAAATGACACTGGCTGACATTCCCTTTTCTCTACAACTGTTAAAGTTGCATGAGCCCTCTCCTCCTTTTCATATGGTCAGCCTAATCCTGTCTCCTTCAATCTTCTCTTCTCCAGGCTAAACATGCCCAGTTCTTTCAATCTCTCCTCATAGGGCTTTGTTTCCAGACCCCTGATCATCCTTGTTGCCACACGCTCCAGATTGTCTGCATCCTTCTTGAAGTGTGGTGCCCAGAACTGGACGCAATACTCAAGATGGGGCCTAATCAGTGCCGAATAGAGGGGAACCAGTACCTTACGCGATTTGGAAGATATACTTCTATGAAAGCAGCCCAAAATAGCATTTGCTTTTTTTGCAGCCACATCACACTGTTGGCTCATATTTAGCTTGTGATCTACAATAATTCCAATATCCTTCTCGCTTGTAGTATTGCTGAGCCAAGTATCCCCCATCTTATAACTAGGGGTGTGCACGGACCCCCGGATCGGATCGGTACCCGGATCGGGACCTCCAATTTTGTCACGGATCGTATCAGACAAAATCGGAGGCCCCCCGGACCGGATCGAGTCCGATCCCAATCCAAAAACCTAACTCCCTCCTCCCCCCCAGGCCCCCCTCCCCCCTGCTTACCTTTCCTGGCCATCTGCTCCCGTCCGCCACCCCCTGCCCCCGTTGTCTGCTTCCATCGGCGGGCGCCCACTGGCGCCCGCCAATGGAAGCAGCGGCGGGCGCCAGCGGGCACCTGCCGATCCGCCGATCCATCCGAACCGGTTCAGAACCTTTCCGGATCGGATCGGATTGGATCGGCTGATCCAGCGGTGAGATTGGAAATCAGATAATTTATCCGATTTCCCCCTGGATCGGATTCAGATCGTGGATCGGATCCGATCCAGTGCACATCCCTACTTATAACTGTGCAGTTGGTTTCTTTTTCCTAGGTGTAGAATTTGGTATTTATCCCTATTGAATTTCATTCTGTTGTTTTCAGCCCAGCACTCCAATCAATCAAGATCACTCTGGAGTTTGTTTCTGTCTTCCAGGGTATTAATAGCTATCCCATGTTTAGCCTGGGGGCCATTCAGGCTGAGGTTTCCACATGCCTCCCTCTGTGGTAACCTGTGATTCGACATGATGAAGCTTTCTGGAAATGGTTGTTCTTCGTATTCCATACAATTTATGTATTAATTGGTTCCACCTAGTTTTTCCCTGGGGGGTTCCAGGGTGGATTTGGCTCTCTTAATGTCATGTCCAGTCTAACATATTGCCTGCTAGAGTGGGGTATAAGGGCTACTAAGATAATAGGATGGCTATATATTTCCTCCAGGATCAGACGCAGTGTGCCTATGTGCTCCAGTTTCTGGGGAACATGGGCAGGAGGGTGCTGTTGCACTCATGTCTTGCTTGTGGGCTTCCCATTGGGGCGTGAGGTTGGGCTCCATGTGAATGGGGAGCTGGACCAGATGGGCCCCATTTGGCCTGATCCAGGCTTAGGGCTCTTCTGACCTCTCCACTTTCAAATGGGCCAACGTTGCTGCTGATGAGCTGTTCCTCCTTCCCAATGTGCTTGACAGGAGAGTCCCAACCTCTGGAAGAAACTCTTCCATGTGCAGGGAACCCTTCGGCACACACGGGAGTGGGCTCTCCACCGCAGGGGCCTCTCTACCTGCTGTCTACCAGAAACTGAAGTTCCACATTTTGGTACATGTCGCAATGGAGGGGGCCAGGTCAGTGTGGATCAGGGCCATGGCTCAGGGGGAGAGTGTGTTATGTTTACGGGACCATGACAGAGAGGGGCACAATTAGTTCATTTTATTTTATTTTTTTAAAGAAACCTGAGGCAGCTCCTAGCCAGGCAATTCATGCAACATGGAGCAGGTCTGCACCAAGCTCACCTGAGCCAGTGTAGGTGCTTTGCCCCCCCAGTCCCCGCCCTAGTTGTGCACTAAACAGCATCGCATTTGTTCGTGGACAATGAGAAGAGACGGCGGGGGCCTTTTCTGCAGCAGAAAGCTTCCCACTGGTATAGATTTCTTTGTGCGGGGGGGGATCTGTATGGGGAGGGGGGGAATACATTTTTCAGGATGTATTGTTCCATAAAATTAATTAGCAACATAATGAATGGATACAATACTAGTCAAATCGAGCGGTTTCAAAATTGTAATTAACTTTCAGCGGATAACGTGTGCGCTGTGTGTCTGGTGTTCTTTTGGGCATGCTAGGATTAGCATGTGAACAGTGTGTCCCCCCCACCCCATGGCATGTCTGCATCCACCCCTCCCTTTAAAATTTAAACCATATAAGGGAAGCAGTGCTGTTGAGCTATCATGTCTTGAAATATTTACAAGCATTCTAATAATAATGTCCAAGGAAAGCTTTGAATTTCTTGCCATTGAATCCACATTTAAGGCTGAAATCCTATACGGGGGGGGGGGGGGGAGGGGAGGGTGTGTATGTCAAGGACTGCATTCCCAGTGTGTGTGGGGGGGATACTCCCTGTCTCCACCCCACCCCCACCCCCACCCCCAGTGGGTTGACTGACTTTTGAGCAGACGTGCATCGCTCCGCGCCGTAAGGGTGTGCCTCCCCCTCCCCCCCCCCTCCGGCACCCAATCAAATATTTCAGTTCAGCCAAGAAATTCTTGGGACATGGTTTCCTTAGCAACATATTTAATGTGATGAATTACATCATGATCAGATCCAGTATCAAAGCTCCAACCATCCAACTAAAAAGGGGTTTACACCAGATTATTATTATTATTATTATTATTATTATTATTATTATTATCACCATCATCATCATTATTATTATCATTATTTTAAAACAAAAAAAGGAACTGGGCCTCATCCCCACGTAATTAGTCACCACCACACCAAAATGAGGCCACGTAGTGGAAGAGGTGTTAAGGGCTGCAATCCTCCGCACACTTAGGAGCAAAGTCACCCTGAACCTGGTGGGACACGTGCGTAGGGTGACCGTGCCGGCGCCTGCCCACACGCAAAGGGCGCCTCTTCTCCGAGAGAGCGGAGTCATTCATACAGACCCATTTCTCTGGCATCATTTCAAGGAAATTCCCCCTCCTGCTTCGTAAATTTGGAGCCACCACCATTGCTGTGTCTCGTTCTAATTGGAGCTCCCAATTGCTTAAGCGACTGGAATCTCCTGCTTCCTCCCACAACAGACACGCGCAGGAAACATTCATGCTTGCTGGAGTCCATTTCAACAGTGCTTTGAATACCAGCCACGCACTTCACGCCAAGCATCCCCAGGGGCCGACGGGGAAATGGGGAAGGCAACGGCCATGCTGCCGTAATCCTCTCCTTTCACCCACCCCTGAGCCCTGCTTGGGGGTACCCAAGGCTGCAAGTGCCCACGAGGAGGCCAAAGGGCTGCTCCCACCTGCACAGGCCAGCCTATCCCCTCCCCCCTCCCCCCTCCATTCCTGAAATTGGGGGGAGGGGGAGAGAGAGCACTAGGAAGGATGCCTTAAGGAAGCCCCGTTAACTCTGAGGCAGGATGCTAAACACCAGCGCAGATGGGCAAGCCCCCCCCCCCCGAATGGGTAGAGGGAGAAAGGGGGCCTCTTGCAAGCAGGCCAGCGGGTGGGACGTCTCTCCCCAATGGGGGGGGGGGGAGAAGGCCTTTTGGCATGCCCCCCTGCAAATATGGAACTCCCGCTGCAGGAGACTCAGCCAGGGCCCACCCAGAAGCCGCCTGGTTTAGATGACAGAGGGAAGAGCTTCCTTGTGGGTGTTTTATCCGCCAGCCTGTGAAAAAAGTATAGAGAAACGTAGAGAGAAGGAGGGGGGCCTAAAACCCCTCCAAGTAACTAAAGGGAGAGGTGGGGGCCCCCAGCCCCTGATGACCCCCTCGGCCAAAGCCACATCCTGCCAGGCCTTGGGCTGGTGCTGAGCTCTCCGCAGCAGGGTAGGTCCTGAGCTCTCTCCAGAGATGGCACCTCTTGTGTGGCCGCACCCCCAGGCCAAACGACAGGTCTCCCCCCACCAGCTGCCAGGGGTCTGGCTGGGACTCTCCCCACTCCCCTCCATGCAGGCATGTACACACCTCACCACCACCAGCCCCTAGGGGGCTCCAGGACTGTCCCCAAAAGGTCCCTTTCATGTGAGATTCGGGGGGGGGGGGGAGCGCAGGTAGGTGCCTGCACAGATCAGGGCAGTCTGAGAGCCAAGGAGCAGCAGGCCCCCAACCCCTATGGGGGAGGCCCTCTCCATCTAAGTGGACCTATCTTCCCCAACCAGGTGCCCCCAGAAATTTTGAACTACAACTCCCAGCATTCCTGACCATTGGTCATGCTGGCAGGGGCTGATTGGAGTTGAAGTCTGAAACATCTAGAGGGCACCAGGTGGGGGAAAGGTGGAGTCGACCATCGCTGAAGCGGCGCTCCCCTTGCCCAGGCGCCAGGCCAGAGGACCCTCGGCGGCCAAGAGAGGCTGGCACCACCGGCGGAACTGCCACCTTCCGCCACGGGGAATCTCGAGGCACGGAACCAAGCTGGGCAGGTGAGACAGATGACACCAGCGGAGGAGCCTAATCCTGCTGAAGCGTCGCTGCTAAGCCTCAGGCCAAGAGCACCGAAGCCCCAGGCAAAGGGACACAGCGACTGCCAGGACAAAGCTGGAACTCCGAGAGCATCTGGAGGCTGTAATCCCGTTAGGCGAAGTCCCTACGAGTGCCATGTCAATAACAACACCCTGCAGGCCACGTGGGCCCTTCTGTGGCGGGTGGCTCAGGAAGGACGCCGGTATGTCTTGCAGAAGGGGGAGATTTTCTTCTGCCCTCGAGTAGGCGGAAGCATGCCAGCCGGGGAAACGCCATGCAGGCAAAGGGCGCAGGGGATCTCTGCCAGGCCAAGCCACCTCTTCTGAAAAGCTGCACACTCAAACCTTCACCTGGCCGAGAGTCAGAGGCCGCCTCACCTGACCTGCGCCTCCCACCATGCCTCTCCCCCCTGCCACAGCCTATGACAACACCTCATCCCCTCCCCTCATCAATGCCGAGAAAGGTTCCATAGCAGCTCGGTCAGCACACCGAAGACGTGGTTCTGATGTGGAGCTGCAGATCCCAGCAGAGCCATTTTCTCTTGGGCTCAGTCTTCCCCCTGTAAAACGGGAATAGCCACATCGTCCCTCACAGGGCTGCTGCACGAATGCAAGAAAAGGAAAGTATGACAGATGGCCCATCAGAAGCACCCTTCTGGATCGGGCCCTCTAGTCGAGCATCCGGTCTGCACAGTGGTCAAGAAGGACACGAATTATGGGCATTTCCCCCTCTGGCCTGTGTTCCCCAGCAACTGGCACTGAGAGGCACACTCCAGCTTCTGCGGCTGGGGAACATATAGATCACCCTCTTGACTAGTAGCCTCTGACTGTGTTTCCCTCCCCTGAAGGCGTCCTTCACAGGCATTCATGGACGGAGTGACTCACACACACCTGATTCAGGAGCGGGAATGATGCCACGCTGCCACCTCCTGCCCCCCATGTCCTTCCTGGCCTCCCCCAACTGCGGACATGGCAGGAGTCCTCTTCCGGTGTCTGGGCAGAATGTGGGAAGGGCCCCTCCTGACAAGGAAGGTCCGGGAGGAGGCCGGGCCTGGGCTTGGCTGAACGCCGTTGCCACCTCCTGCACGGCCAGGAGCCCTGGTTGCCTGGGGCCGCAGGGGCCGTGGGGCCTGCAAACGCCCCTCCAGCATCTGCTGAGACCTCCCCCTTCTGTGGGTATGGAGTCTGTGTCCCCACCTGCCCACCACACAGTCTGTCGGAATGATTGAAGGTGGCGAACGGCGCCTGTAACATGCAGGAGGAGGGGGACACACTGCAGGCATCACCTGGCTGCGCTTAAACTGGAGGGTTTTAGGCCACCTGATTCAAAATGCTATTAATGTCTCTGTGCTTCCAAGTCGTCTAATTTGAATTCGGATTAGTGATTAGCATAATAGTGTTAATTCCAGATACCACTACACACCACTGAGTGGATATTAATTTGCTGTGGCCTATGAATTTTTTATGCATTTTCAGGGTTTTGTGTCTCCCCCTCCCCATTTTTAATTGCTATAACGCAGAAGAGCATTGGGTGCAACCTAGGCTGACCCTATGAAAAGGAGGACAGCAGGGCTCATGTAACTTTAACAGTTGTAGAGAAAAGGAAATTTCAGCCGGTGTCATTTGTATGCAATTAGTTCCTGGAGAAATTCCCTCTTCATCACCACAGTTAAAGTTGCAGGGGCCCTGCCTTCTTTTATATATGGTCACTCTAGTATAGTGCCTGCACCTTTAACTGTTGTGATGAAGAGGGAATTTCACCAGGAACTAATTGCATACAAATGACACTGGCTGAAATTCCTTTTCTCTACAACTCTTAAAGTTACATGAGCCCTGTCCTCCTTTTCATAGGGTCAGCCTATGCAACACGGAACGCCGGAGGCTTCATGAGCAGCAGCCCTGCTCTGAACATGGTCCAGCCAGCCAGACACACCCAGCTCCAGAGGGCAGGGGACTGCCTGGGGGGCTCTACGGCCTCCAGAGACAGGACTATGGGGCTGATATCCTCAGGGTCATCACAAGCCCTTCCCAGGGCAACACGCGTGGGTTTTTCAGGAGGGGTCCATGGGCCAGACTGCTGAGCAAAGATATTCTGTGTGCCCCACTCCCGCCCCAGCCTCGGGGGAACCCTCCTAACACAGGAGAAGGTGCTCCATCGGAAAAGGTGCTCAGCAACCCAGGATGCCAGGATGATATTTGTTCTGTGGGCTGAGCAGAAGAGAAACACACACACACACACACACATCCCTGGCTCTCTCTTGAGACACTTGAAGGAATGAGTGCGTTGAAGGAGAGACAGACGGAAGCAAGGGAGGCCTGGATCTCCGGGGTCTTTCCAGGTGTTCCTTTGCAGCTGGCTGAGCAGCTGTAAACATGTAACGTTTCCAGACATTCTGATGCCCTGGGGGTGGGGAGGTGGAGGAAAACTGAAATTCGGAGGGAAATCAAAATATGTACTATATTTACTTTTTAATCAAACCTAAATCTATATCACTGTTTTGTGAAATGCATCATTTATAATCTAGCATAAAGTGTTCTGCTATTTGGGGATATTTGTGAAATATGCAGAGCAATCCTAGGCAGGCATACTCAGAGAGTAAGACCCGCCCTGTTTCAGGGAGCGTACTTACTAGGTAGGTCTGCCCTAGATTGCAGCCTCCCAGTGCAAGGCTATGCATGTCTACTCTTCCGGATGAAATGGGTTTTCGTTACTCCCAGGGAAGCGCCTGTAGGGCCACAGCCTTGGAAGCGGTTTGCAAAGGCGGGCTCCCTCCCTCCTCTCACGCAGCCCTCCAGTCCGGAGTGACGTTCATGACTGCGTGTCCCAGTCAGGCAGTTCTCCGACATCCGAAGTGTCCAGACTACAACTCCCATCACCTCACCTGCTGGGCGGGTCCTGGGCTGGAGGCGTCTGCCCTGCAAGTGGGTTTCCCTTTCTGTTGGAGAGGCCTCGGGCTTCACTGTCTGTCCGTCCGTCCGTCCGTCTGTGCATCATGTGCTGCAGAGGGCACCAGTGTTGAACGTTATGCCCAGCTTGGGCAACACTCCAACCCAGTGCTTGAAACAGCAGAAGCTGCAAGCCTGAGGAGGAGACAACAGCCATCTCATTCAGCCTGTGCGGGGCCAGGCTCGCCACAGAGCAGCTCAGCTGTAAACCCACCTGGTCCATCATCCCTTCTGCGATGAAGACCCAAAGCGCTGCAGCCAGACTCAGGGCAAATACTCCCTTCTCCAGGGCTCAACTGCAGTGGGCAAGGAAAGCACCTGAGAGGTATTTTGGCTAAGGGATCCTGGAAGCTGGAGGACGCCAGGTTTCCTCTCCCTGGACTAGAACCTTGAACTTGGACCCAGCTGTCCTTCACCGTGGACCTCAACCAAAGCCCTCCTTTTCGACTGACCCCCAGCCTGAGCCGTACAGCTGCTGGCTTCCTCCCCCATGGCTAGGCGGAGCCCCCACCCCTGGGAGCAGGGTGCTGCCCCCTCTCCAGGGAAAGGGTGACACAAGGCAGCTCTGGGCTGCTTCCCCCGGAATGACGCAGTTTCTCTCGCGTCAACGTGGGTTGCTTCCAGTCATCCAATAAATAACATTGTCTCGCAAACACCCAACAACGCTTTATTGGGAAACAGACCCAAAGTTTTAAAAGGCATCCCATGCGGCATTCCCTCTTGGAGGGCGGAGGCAGGAATCAGAGATGGACCCTGCAACCCTACGTGTACCTAAAGAGAAGTACACCCCATGGAGCTCAGTTAGACTTACTCTCAAGTAAAACTACTGAAGACTCTGCAACATCCTGGGGGGGGGGGGGAACTCAGCTCTGCAGCCATTCCACAGCATGGCTTTTCCTTGAATTAGGTGGACAATTCCATGAATGTTTGATCAGATCGCTGCTGCCGTTTCCAGCTCTAGACGGCTCCCCCACCACCACCCCAGGAACACATCCAGCCCCTCTCCATCCCCGGCTGCCTCTTTTGGCTGCTGATGGCGGGCTGCCTGCTCTTTCCCTTGGTGGTGGCAGGAGGAGGCCGGGATCCTCCTGCTCCTTGGCGAGGAGGAGGAAGCCCACGTGCGGATCAGCTCCAGCAGAGCAAGGCCGACGTTGAATTGCAGCAGCTAACGGCGCCAAGGCACAGGGCCAGGGCTTTCGAAAGGCAGGCGGCACGGAGGACCACGGTGGCCTGCAGTGCAAAGAGGCTTCTTCCTTCTGTTACTATGGGGGGAGGAGGAGGCAGGTCCCAGAACTGGGCTGGGGGAGGGGCTACAGACAGGGGCTGTTAGAGGGTAAATGGCCTCCTCCCGTGAGGTTTGGCAGGAGCCCCGCCCACTCCTGCAAGGACTGGCTGCAACAGGGCCTGGTGCGCCGTGGCATGCAGTAGTCAGTGGGCACCACAGGCCCCACCGACTCCCCACGGGAGTTCTGCTGGATCACCGGGAGGAGGAGCGCAGGCAAGCCCTGGCAGCCGGGAGGAGGAGCGTGTCCAACTGACAGCCGCGAACGTCTCAGGATCTGGCGGAGGCCCATATGCTCCCTCGTGCTCAGCAACCTGCTTCCTCTAGTGGACGGACGGATGGCCGGTCAGACGCCCACATGGGATTCACAAGCAGGTCATGAGCCATGGGGGGCGGGGGGATTCTCTCTCTCTCTCTCTCTCTTCTCTCTTGTTCCCCCTCCCTCTCTCCCTACTTTCCTTCCTCCCTCCCTCCCTCGCTCCAATACATTTCCCTGAAGAACAAAGGCAGCTGTTCTCCTCCGTCCTGTGATCCAGGAGGAGGCTGGCAGGTCAAGAGCACCACCGGTGGGAAGCGCCACTGAAATTGCTGCGGCAACCACACCTGACCCCAGCAGCGGCTGCTGCCTTCTTTCCCAGCCAGGTAAGGAGGAAGTGCTTCATTGCACACCCTCCTCCTCCTCCTCCCACCATCTCCCTCTCGTCAAAAGAACCTGGACTTGGAATTCGGAAGAAGAAGAAGAAGAAGAAGAAGAAGAAGAGGAGGAGGAGGAGGAGGAGGAGGAGGAGGAGGAGGAGGAGGCGGCGGCGGCGGCCAACTGGTGATGCCTGTTAGTCAGACGCAAAACCTGAGGTCACACGCCGCCGCGGCAGCACCCTACAGGATGGCACAGGGCGGCCTCGCCCCGACACAGCAGCCCCCACATTCTGTCCTCCCTCATCATTTAGCCAAGCCGGGAAAAGACCACACAGGCTTCTTTGGCATCACAAGTACAGGTGACCTGCCCTGAATTGCTCCTGTGGCACAGCAGACCTTGAAAGGGTTTAGGCCAGGCCTCATCCCCAGGCACGAAAGCCAAGGCGAGCCTCCAGCTACGGATGCAGTTATACAGCTGGTGGCTCCCATGCCATTAGTCAAGGGCCCTCTCCTGGAAACAGGATGCTGGGTTCGAGGGGATGCTCACCGGGATCCAAGAGGACCCTGATGCTCACCCAGAACGAGAGAAGAGGCAGTCCAGCATATCGAGAAGACGCCCTCTGGATGAACGACCACCCATTATGGCAGCACAAAACCCACCCCAGCCACTCATGCGGAGATCCAAAAGAGCCACCTGAAAATGTCCTCTGGGTAAGGAAGCCTTGTGGCACATGCATGGGACGCACAGCCGCCTCACACCTGCCCCGTTCCTGATGGGGAGTCATCTTCAGATTCCTAAACGGAGCCACAAATGCAACAGGAATTACAAAGTTGTTCTGAAACCACCCAAATGGAGCTGATGCAAAAAGTTGCCCAAATTCAGTTTGCCCTTTGAGAACCTGAATTAAAATTGTCCAATAAAATTGCTTCTCCAATTCAACTTTAAAGTTCAACCATGCTGATAAAATGAGGGCTGCACAGAAGCAAGACCCAGTGAACTCTGGGAGACTTATTCCCACGTAGGCTTGCCTGGGTTGGTGCTGTCAGGCAAGCATCTTAAGCATCGAAGCGACAAATCCAGAAGTTTGACCTCCCCAGGCTGGTGGTTGGCTGCAGCTTTTTCCTAACGCCCCAAATCAAACCACACGCGTACTGTGAGAAATCTCTTCGCCAGAGCCAGACAATTCACAGATCCAGGTGGCAGGTCATCTGCACCAAGCCTCTGGCTCTATTAAAGTGTAACACTTCCACACAGGTGCTACTAACACCCTGGAAACGCACGATGGGCCTGTTCACACAACACTTCAGGGACTGTGGTTAGCGAAACTGTGGTTCTCTGGGGTTAGCACTAACCACAAGCCGTGCTGTCGCACATAACACTTTAAGCCACAGTTAGAGCCACTAACCCTGCTGCAGACAGTCCGACTGGGGTTAGAGAGTGAGCAGGATTTAGCAAAACGCAATGCACAAGACGCCATAAACCCTGCTGCTTCACCAAAAGCCTTAAGCAATGGGATTTAAGGCGTCTCCTGAACATGCCCAATTTCAGAGGTTCCGAGAAGTCAAAAATACGTGAGGCCAACATAGATTGGTAGCTGTGCCCCAAATGACTGAGCAGTGGGGGGCATTCTTAACACCCGGCCGTTCCTCTTCTAGGGTTTGCCTTTTCAGGCTGCAGCGGTGATGTGTTTGTGTCCTGATGTGTGAAGGCTTTTCAAAAAGGAACCGACTGCTCCATCTAGAGAACAGAAGTCGGTCACCGCTGAGGCAGAGGCAATACGCTCCTGATATGGGGGCCAAAACAGGCAGTGGGGGAGAGGGCAGCACATGTGCCTGCCTCATTCACAGTATGTGCCTGTGTGTGCGTGCGCGTGCGCATTTACAATTCAGGGGGCCCATGAGTGAGAGGAAGTCTCCTCCTCCTCCTCCTCTTGCCTCCTAGCGCTCTGTCAGCCCCAACATGGTTCTCCCAGCCACAGCTCCAAGACTAGGAGGGCGCCAGCGAGAGAAAGGGGCCTGTGGGAGGGGCTTCAGCCCCCTTCACCCATGGCCACCTTTTGGGGGGGGGAATAGAACCCTTCTGCTTTATATGTGAACAGACCTCCGCAGTGGCTGCTCTCATGCCCCGTGTGGCCCTCGGTGGGGGGAGGGGGTGCATTCCCAGAAGGGCTGAGGGTGGCCCTTCCCCTCCCCCTGACCCACGTGTGGCTGGGCCCAGTGACACGGAGCATCCCCCTTGCTCCCCTGCCAAGATCCTCCAGGAACACAAGCACCAAGAACGGGGGGGTACCCAAGCTGGAAGGGGGGGCAAAGAATCCTGGATGCCCCCAAGTAGTGCTTCTCTCTGGGACACAGACCAGTGAGAGGTTGCAGCAGGAGGCGCTCAGCTCCCCCAGCCCAGGGCGAACCATCCGCGCCACCCACCTGCTGTCAAGAGCAAAGACGGGCGGGGGTGGAGGGAGGGGGGCTCCCTCCCAGCTGGCATTTTGCAGCTGCTCTTGGGATGGGCATTGCCTACAAGGCAAAGAGACTCCTCAGAGGGAGGGGAAAGGCCCACAGAGGAGGAGGAGGAGGAGGAGGAGGAGGAGGAGGAGGAGGAGGAGGAGGAGGAACACCCAGGAAAGGCGCACCGACCTTTCGGAACAAGGGCAACCACAGGGGAACCTGAGCCATGGATCCATCCTCTCTGCAGGATGCCGCCTTTACCTGCTCACAAGGT
This sequence comes from Anniella stebbinsi, assembly GCA_029215795.1. Classification (NCBI taxonomy): domain Eukaryota; kingdom Metazoa; phylum Chordata; class Lepidosauria; order Squamata; family Anniellidae; genus Anniella; species Anniella stebbinsi. The sequence continues at coordinate 373,610,440 of JARDYH010000001.1, forward strand.
GGCCGTTTCAAAGCTGCCGGCCAGGAAAGCTCCACTCTTGCGCAGAACGGGGGCCTCACACGGCATGAGCCAGAGGGCTGCTGCTTCCAGAGGGTCGCATTGGGGGGGAGGGGGGATTTCCAGGCATGATGAAGCTGGCCGACCTCGTGGGAACTGGAGGTTTACCAAGGAGCCAGAGGCAGCTTCTCAGGTGGAATCCTCATCCCCCTCGTCGACCAATCGTCCCCCTCCATTCCCCCTCCCGCCCCCCTCGTGGCTCCCTAGGGAAGGCCTCACTGCCCACCCTGACACGCCCAGCATGCCGAGCGACATCAAGCCCTTTGGAGCCCAAAGGCCCTCGAGGTTGGGTGCTGGTGGCCCAGCCGGCAGCTGAGCCGCTTTCTCATGGCCCTCGTTCTGGCCAGAAGCTTCAGTGGCTCTGAAAGCTACTAGAGCCATTCTGGCAGCAGAAATGAGTTTGCAGCTACTTAGGCGAAGGAGAAAGAAGAAACAAACTGTTTCATCCGCAAAGGTCACGGTTTCCTAGGTCCCATATAATCACCATTTTTCAAGGAATGACTCAGATTTCTCACAACAGAGTGTGGAGAATTTGTGAGCAAGAACACCACAGCATCAGTAAAAAGGAGCCACCATTAGCAACGGCACATCTGGCCACCTGCCTGGTGCATGAAAAGAGCATGCAAATGCGGTTCATTGCGCACCCTCACAACCTGCATCCTGGCAGTGGTTAAATACGTTTCAGAGCAGCCACGCCGGATAACGCCCACTGGCCACTCTAGGCTGGAATCCTGTTGTCACAAGTGGCCTAACCGGATGCCCACAAGCAGGACACGGATGCAGCACCCCCCTGCCCCCACCCCCACGGAGGGCTGGCTGAACAAGCACGAGGGTTCGCTGAACATCCGCTCACGGCTCATGTCCTGTGCGACGGCCGTTGGCATGTGCCATTCCCGCTCCTTTTGCACAAACGGGACATTTGAGCAAAACAAGCAGCAATCAAATGGGAGATGGGCACAAATCTCCCAAAATTTCCTAATTTGAACAAATTCCTTCCATCGCCTAAAGAGGGGCTGATTTGGTCATGTGGGGGGGGGGGTTGCATTAATTAGGAAATTGGTGCAAATTGTATGGGGAATTGGGAATGAGGTGACCAGAAGTACACATTCGACAATCGGTGAACACTAATGGTGGAGATGTGCTGGCACATGCGCTCATGTTCAGAGCTTCAAACGGGGCACACTTGCATGTTTCGCGAGCAATGAAGAATTTCCCAGATTTCCCTACACACACACACACACGTGTGTTCCCCAGCAACATTTACAGTTCTACACCACCCGGCAGCTGAAGCCATGGGTAGCCAGTGCAAAAGTGTAGTGGACCGGGGGGAGGGGGGGCGTGTTTGCGGGTGCAAATTCCTTGTGTAGGTCCCTCATTTGTGCTATAAACGAACATGCCCCTTTTGGTTCTTCATGAACAGAGATTTATTTGCAGCATTTTCCACTAAAGGACTCTGCATCCTTATCCCGAACGGGAGATAAAGCTCAGCCAACACGTTCTGGGACGCTTAGAGACCAGATGAGCACTTCTGCCTTACGGAAAAGAGATTGGGACCTCCAGCAGACACAGAGTTCTTATCTTTGTCAGGAATGTTCAGAGCGAACGATGGAGAAAAATAAGGACTTCTGAAAAGGGCAAAGCGCTGCAGTGGAAACAGTTTTTGCAGGAGCCAAGAATGGTAAATGATTTATGCGCACTTATTTTAATTTATTTTTTGGGCTGTGTTCAATTCATCCTGGGGACATGAAAAATTAATCAAGTGAACATTGAGAAGCTCCAACAAACTCATCTGAGGGGCACATGACCACATCCACCATCACGCCGTTTAAACCATGCTGGGGTGGGGCTTCTCGGCCACCAGCACCCAAGGGTGGCGTCTGACACAGGCCGCTCTCTTGCAGCAGCTCAGATGCCTCTGAGAAGCAAGAAGAAGGCGGCTTTTATTTGCTGCTGTGTAGCTTGTGTTATGTTATGCTGTTCGGTGTTTTCATGATTTGATTGTTCTTATTACTCTGGTAATCACCATGGAATTATTCATATATCTGTGGAATAAAAATATGAAATAAAATGTACACCAACCGAAGATTCTTGGGCATATGCTATCCATGAGCTCATATATTACCAAGAGTTCAGTTTCTCAATTTCCACGACTGAACAGTTCATCAAACTCCTTGTTTTTGTATTGTGGCTCCCGTGTTATGAGCTGCTTTTGTGGGAAAGCAGCATGGAAATGGAAAGGAGGAGGATGGCCAGCCACAATATTCTACTGAAATACGCAGTGGGGGGGGGGGACAGGGCAGCACCCACTCTGTGGCCCAGTGCCTGCTCTGTGCGCAAAAGTCTCTCCCAGGTTCAAGCCCGGACTCCCCCAGGTGCATCTGGGAACAGCCCTTCTCTTCCGGAGAGCGTGAAAAACCGCTGCCAGTGAATCGGGAGAAACCTGACCTAGATGGACCAGGCGTCTGGCTTAGTGTGAGGTGCCTTCTCACGTCCTGATGAGACAGGAGGCCCTGTTGGGGAGCCCCAGATGAGGCCTCCTTCCTCAGGCTGGGCATGGGGGCATTTTTCTACACTGTGGGGATGACAAAACATACTTTGCCGCTGCCTCGGCACGTTGCTGCCTTCTGCTAGAGACCCCAGCCACTGCTGGCCCTTCAAGGGGCACGTCTGGCCCAACTCTGGCAGAGAGCAGGGTGATTGATCCTTCCTGCTCCCACTGGGAAGGCCCAGAGACCCCAGCCCATGTGGCCCTGCTGCCCCCAGTTCTGGCTGAGCTCCAGCCCCACCATTGCCCTCTTCCATACTCACCCAGCATTTGCCTCATTCCTCCCATCTGAGCTGGGTCGATCTGTGGATTCATTCATTTATTTATTCATTCATCTACTATTTCCCTATCCTGCCCTTTTTATTCCAATTCTGAAACACAGGGTATTTAACAACACAGAACACCACACCAAAACAGTAAAAAAAAATTAAAAAAAAAAATACAAACACCCCTTAAAACTGGGGATGTGCAGCAGATCGGATCCGATCCACGATCCGAATCCGATCCGCCCAAAAATCGGATAAAAATGATCCGATCAGATCTGATCCGCCAACCATCCGATCTGATCCGATCCGATCCGAAGGGACCCGATCTGGATCGGTAAAAATCGGAAAATTGGACGCCATTTTGAATGCTTTTCCCCATAGCTAGTATTGTGTTACAAAAATTCCTACAATGTTTTCATTTTTAAAGATAGAAGGATGAAACTTGGGCACTTTGTAGATGGGTTAGGGGTAGTTATCTGTGAGAAATTTCAGAAAGATTGGTGCAGGCATTTTTTGGCAATTAATTTATTAATAAAGAACCAGGAATGCCTATAACTTTTTCATTTTTAAAGTTCCACACATGAAACTTTGCCACATTGTAGGTGGTACATTGGGACCTATGTGTGCGAAATTTCAGAAACATAGGTGCTTGCTCTATGTGGCAATTAATTTTAGAAAAATGGGTAGCAGTGGGGTAAATACAGTTATGCCTTCAACTTTTTTATTTTTAAAGATACAATTTCTCCACATTAGACATACCACTTTGGTTCACATGTGTGATAAATTTCAGACACATAGCTTCAAGCATGTAGTAGCAAGGTATTTTTGAAAAATGAGGAAGACAACGCCTATAACTTTTTTATTTTAAAAGTTAGAAGTCTGAAAGTTGCTCACTTTGTAGATGGGTTAGGGGTAGTTATCTGTCAGAAATTTCAGAAAGATAGGTCCAGGCATTTGGTGGCTATGAATTTTTTAGATTAAAAGTTACAACAACACGGAGTTTTGACAGATAAAAGAGGGATGGGGGAGGAGGGTGCAATTGACAGCCCAAGCCTCTGTGAAAAACATCCATAGCCATCAAATGCCTGGACCTATCATTCTGAAATTTCTGACAGATAACTACCCTTAACCCATCTACAAAGTGAGCAACTTTCAGACTTCTAACTTTTAAAATAAAAAACGTTATAGGTGTTTCTTTCCTCATTGTTTCAAAAATACCTTGCCACTACATGCCTGGACCTAGCTTTCTGAAATTTCACACACACATCAAGCAAAGTGTTACCTGTAATATGCCCAAGTTTCCTGTTTGTATCTTTAAAAATAAAAAAGTTGAAGGCATAACTGTATTTACCCCACTACTACCCATTTTTCTAAAATTAATTGCCACACAAGGCAAGCACCTATGTTTCTGAAGTTTCACACACATGAGTCCCAATGTACCACCTACAATGTGGCAAAGTTTCATGTGTGGAACTTTAAAAATGAAAAAGTTATAGGCATTCCTGGTTCTTTATTAAAAAATTAATTGCCACAAAATGCCTGCACCAATCTTTCTGAAATTTCTCACAGATAACTACCCCTAACCCATCTATCTTTAAAAATGAAAACATTATAGACATTTTTGTAACACAATACCAGGCTATGGGGAAATGCATTCAAAATGGCGTCCGATCCAAAAATCGGACATCCGATTTTCAGATCGGAATCGGATCTGATCCGATTTGCCCAACCTCCAATACGATACGATCCAGTCCACCAGGTCCGATCCCGATCCGCGATCCGATCCGGGGGGTCAGTGCACATCCCTACTTAAAACCACAATACAACATAAGACTGTTTATGGTGACTGGCCAACATGATCATATGCCAGTACTTTTCTTGCCTCGCTGGCTGCCAGTCCATTTCCAGGCCAGACTCAAACTGCTGTTATTAACGTTCAAAGCCCTAAACGGCTTAGGGCCAGGTTACCTGAAGGATTGCCCATAGAATCATAGAATAGTACAACAGGAAGGGGCCTAGAAGGCCATTAAGTCCAATCCCCTGCTAAATGCAGGAATCCACCTTAAAGCATCCCTAAAAGATAGCTGTCCAGCCGCCTCTTGAAGGTCTCTAGTGTGGGAGAGCCCACCACCTCTCTAGGTCATGGGTTCCATTGTCATATTGCTCTAACAGTCAGGAAGGTTTTCTTGATGTCCAGCCAGAATCTGGCTTCCTATAACTTGAGCCCATTATTCCGTGTCCTGCATCCTGGGTTGATCGAGAAGAGATCCTGGCCCTCCTCTGTGTAACCACCTTTCAAGTATTTGAAGAGTGCTATCCTGTCTCCTCTCAATCTTCTCTTCTCCAGGCTAAACATGCCCAGTTCTTTCAATCTCTCCTCATAGGGCTTTGTTTCCAGACCCCTGATCATCCTCATTGCCCTCCTCTGAACACACTCCAGATTGACTGCATCCTTCTTGAAGTTTGGCACCCAGAACTTGATACGGTACTCAAGATAAGGCCTAACCAGTGCCGAATAGAGGAGAATCAGTACCTCGTGCAATTTGGAAGCTACACTTCTATTAATGCAGCCCAAAATAGCATTTGCCTTTTTTTGCAGCCACATCACACTGTTGGCTCATATTCAGCTTGTGATCTACAACAATTCCAAGATCCTTCTTGCTTATAGTATTGTTGAGCCATCTTGTAAATGTGCATTTGGTTTCTTTTTCCTAAGTGTAGAACGTGGCATTTATCCAAGTGCTCCAACCTATCAAGATCACTTTGAAGTTTGTTTCTGTCTTCCAGGGTGTTATCGATCCCACCCAATTTTGTGTCATCTGCAAATTTGATAAGCATTCCCTGCACCTCCTCATCCATTAATAAAAATGTTGAAGAGCACTGGGCCCAGGACTGAGCCCTGTGGTACCCCACTCATTACCTTCCCCCAGTTTGAGAAGGTACCATTGAAAAGCACTCTTTGAGTCCGATTCTGTAGCCAACTGTGGATCCACCTAATATTTGTTCCATCTAGCCCACTTTTAGTTTGCTAATCAGAATATCATGGGGCACTTTGTCAAAAGCTTTGCTGAAGTCAAGATATATTATGTCCACAGCATTCCCACAGTCCACAAGGGAGGTTACCTGATCAAGATCACATTAGTCTGGCAGGATTTGTTGTTGACAAATCCATGCTGGCTTTTAATAATCACTGCATTGTTTTCAAGGTACTTCCAGACTGACTTCTTCATAATCTCCTCCAAAATGTTCCCAGGGATTGACATCAGATTAACTGGTCTGTAGTTCCCAGGATCTTCCTTTTTGCCCTTTTTTGAAGATAGGGACAATATTAGCCCTCCTCCAGTCATCCGGCTCGTCACCCGTCTTCCATGATTCCATAAAGATAATAGACAATGGTTCTGAGAGTTCCTCTGCCAGCTCCTTTATTACTCAACATGCAGTTCATCGGGCCCTGGAGATTTGAACTCATTCAAAGAAATTAGGTGTCCCTCAGAAATTAGGTGTTCCACTTCAAGAAGGATGCAGACAAGCTGGAGCGGGTTGAGAGGAGGGCAACGAGGATGATCAGGGGTCTAGAAACAGGGGTCCCCTCCCATATACAACTGCCGGGACCCTAAGATCATCTTTAGGAGTCCTTCTCTGTGAGCCCCTGCCAAAGGCAGCCAGGACACACAGCCACATCTCCCGCAGTCTCGGGACATTCCCAGGACCATGGGAAAATTTGGGTTTCCCCCCAAGATCCCATATCCCGGGGGAAACCCGTGCCCATCCCTCCCTGCCCCTGGAGTCCCTCTGCATCATTTGGACTCATAAGGACCACCCAGGGGCTATCCCAGCTTAAAAGGCCAGCGTAGAAATGGCCAGAGAGTGGCAGCTGCCCCATCTCTCTTCTTCTTCTCCTCTTCTCCCTGGCAATGTCCCATGAAACCTCAAGAGCTGGGGATGAGGAGAGACACCGTGCAGGGACTCCCCTCCCTGGCCTGCGTCACATCACCAGGAAGAAGTCCTCATGGGCAGGGCCAGTGGCTGGGCCTCTGCCTGCCTTGGGTCCTTCCATGCACCCCAACATTAAACCTGGGGAGGGTGGACACTGAAGGCTGTCTGTGCCTCCGTTCTAACATTCGCCTGCCCTACAGTGCCAAAACCCAGGCTGAGAGCAAAGCTACACAGGGACAGGGCCCCGCTGAAGAAGGCGACGACCATCACAGGACTTTCATCTCATATTCAATTACATTTTTCAGCAAATTATTATTAGATTCGTTTTAATTAATCTCAGAACCCTGAAGGGCTTTATCTCCTCGTGTGCTTTTTCAAAGAGGCAGATCAAGCATTTTCACTGCAAAACTAAAAAGAGCTTTAAAATAAGCTCCCTTGTTAAGGAAACCTGGCAGGAGCCTCCTTTGGACTGCAAAAAATTCCCCATCCCCTTCCCGGGGAAGTATGACTGGCGGCCCACAGCCTCTCCCGGCCCCCAGTGCGGACAGTAGTGTGCCGGAGACAAACCAGAGTTGGCCAGGTGCAGAAGGCCAAGCTGCCGCCGCCACCTGCAGGCCCTTCCAGCCCTTCTCTCTTAGCGGCGGTGGCGGTGGCGGTGGCGGCAGCAGCTTTTATGGGCCTCTCGGTTCGAATGTCCTCAACTCAGCATTCCAGCCTCTGAGCCTTTCAGAGAAGAGACACACTTATAGCCTTGGCACAGAAAAGACAGCCCCGATTGAATTGCTCCATGAAAAATTGATCAAGGATGAAGTTGATACAAACGTGCCGCACGAGAACTTTGGACCGGGCTGCTCTTTGGCTCCAGGTGGGAAAAGCCTTTTCCTTTTCATGAGCTGCTACATTTATATACCGGCTATGGGTATATAAATGTAATTAATGATGATAATAATAATAATAAGCAGCAGCTCTCGGAGAGGGAAACCTAGCAGGATCTGCAGAAGCCAACAGTGTTAAGGGCCAACCCTACGCAGCAGCAGCAGCAGCAGCAGCAGCGAAGGAGGTGGCCGTGGTCTTTAGGTGCCTGCCTCACATCTGGGGCTTCTCTGTTAGTGCCTGGCAACCGGGGACACACAAGCCCCTCCCAGCTGCTGCCCCAACCCCAACATGTTCCCTAGGAGGCAGGAAAGCCACTGGGCACACCAGCGAAGGAAGCGCCTGCTGCACACGCGCTCTGTCCAGCAGCCCCAAGGCGAGGCGGATCCAAAGGCAGCCCACCCAGGGCCACCTCTGCCTACTGCTGCCTGCGCAAAGAGGCTCCAGCTCAGGGCACCCAGGGCCCGGCACCTGCAGCCAGGCGCACCTCACGGATCGGGACCAGGGAGAGCTTTAGCCATGCGAGGCACAGTGCTGCTCTGACTCTGACTCCAAACCAAACCAGCCAGAAGGAGCAAGTGGGTGGGGGTGAGGGTGGGGGGTGGGACCCCCCTGCACAGAAGATGTCTTCATCCTTACACTGAGGTGGTCTTCCCCAGGGGTCTCAGACGGGATCAGAGTGGGAATAGAAGGGGATGTAAAGCACTACACAAGCCATGCCTACAGCACAGGATCCTTTCTTCCGAGTGGGGGGTGGGAGCTGGCAGGGTGCACAAATCCCCCCCCCCGCCAGCTTGGCTGCCCACCCACCCCAGGATCACTCAGAGAAGGGTGAGGAATCACAGCACAGCCACGCTTCCTCTCTTCTGCTTTCTGTCCGTGCCAGGGCAGAGGGCAGGCTGTGGGTGAGCGGCCCAGATTTTTGCTGATCTGGGCAATTTACACAACCCTAATCTTAGCCCGAAGCTAAATGCAGCTGCTGAGTCGCTGTCCACAGCACACGCATGCGCACACGCACGCACACACCAGTGCCTATGCATCCTGCTGTGGGACTGACCCACACGGCCCACCTTTCCCCACACTGCCTGCTTGGATGCTGTCCCATCGTGGCCTCCTTTGCATCAGGACCAGAGGAAGTCTTCCTCAAAGCCCCCAGCCCAGCCCAGACCCACCACCAAGAGTCAGGGGCCCAATTAGCATCAGAAGCTTCACAAGTCCCACCTGAACACCCGGCCACCTCACATGCCCACAGAGCTGATGGCCACGAGCAAGCAAAAGCGGGAGCCACAGGCACGGGAGGAGGCGGGGAAGGAGATGGAGAGAATTGCCTATCATGCCCCCACACCCCAAGACCGCTCGGTTCTGTGAAGACGAAGACGAAGTCGAAGAAGAAGAAGAATGCAACCGCCAGGGCTGAAACTGGAGGAGGCCTTGTGCCCTCTCTCCCCTCATGCCCTTTGCTGATGCAACTCACAGGACATCCACATCGACAGAACCCACAAAAGCCACTCCAGCCCCAAAGGAAAGTTGTCCAGCAAGGAGGAGGCCCCTGGCTAAGGCCCGCCTGCATGGGCAAAGCTCCTGCAAACCCAGGGGGGGCTACACAATTCCAGGTGGCATTTGGGACTCCTTACAGAACTCTCCGCCTGTCAATGCTCCAGAAAGAATGCTTCTGGCCTTCGAGTTGGAAGAAATGTATATCGGAAAGCCTGGAGGGCTGCACCTGGAGTGGCCCCCTGCTCACACCTGCAGCTCGGGGGGGAGGGGGGGCGAGAACAAGCACCAGAAGGGATCACAACTATAAATGGGCTCAAAGAGCGCAGCTTGCTGGGTTGCTGGAGCAAAATCACTTAGGAATTCTTGCCTGGCATGGGTACAACAGGAGAAAAGCGGGTGGAGAAACACTGGCTGGTTTCAGATGACATAATAATCAACGGAGGGGGAAGAGGCAACCATCAGCTGTGTTGCTTATTGTGTCATGTGGAGGGCAACACACAATGTACACGCAACTGCCGGTACGCTATTTCAGGCAATTAAACAATGGAGAAAAACAACGTGCTGCTCAGTTGTTTATCCCAAAATCCGTTGCTTAAAGTGTCGTGTGCAGGGACCCCCCCCCCTCTCCGTGAACTATTCCACTCGGTCATAGAGTTCGCCGGCAGGAGCAACCGAAAAAACCCTGACCACTCCTATACAGCCAGCAGAACTTATGGTGCAAGATGAGATACGGCCGGAGGACTGAGGGAGGGGAAGGGAGGAGACGCAGCAGCCCAGAAGGACGCCGAGACTTTCAGCCGTGTGACGGGGGAGGGGCAACATGTTGTGTGGCGTGCACCTGCAAAATAGCGCACAGTGAGTGTGTTATTAACCCTTCCGTTGTCTAAAGTGTCGTCCAAACACACCCACTCTTGACTGGCGGTAACATCAATTGGTAACATAGCAATAAAATGCTGATTAAAAGTAGTAACAGGTTCAGTGCCAGAGGTTAAATGGAGCGTAGTCTAGCTGAGAACCACCTGTGGTATATCAGGCACATTAGAGGGTTACTTTTGGTATGAGTTACTGGCAGCTCAAAAAGGAGGAAACTTTGTCCTTCTGGTAGGTAAGGAATGTCAAAAGAACTAAAAACATGTTTGTGAGGTTTGGGAAGGTAAAGGGTTATGTTCATGTTTGTGGGGATTGGGATGGTAATGTTTGACGTAAGAAATATATTTGTTGAAAGTGATATGTAAATATAAAAGAGTTTTGTTTTCACCACTGTTATAAACTAGTTAGGTGTAAAAAAAAATGGGAGTTAAGGAAACTAAAAGTAACAAAATTGTTTCCAATCTGTACCAAATATACTTAAAATACAATGCAAATGTACATTCTTAAGGCACAACAGTGTGCTACAATCAAATTTAATACAATATTTTAAAAATAAATAAATAAAATTCAGGCCAAATGAGTTTCTGCACCCAAGGGTGCCTTCTTCAGTGACCAGTACTGAAATTGAAACATTCATGAAAACACATGAATATGTTTTAAAGGAAAAAGTCCAAAATGAGATGTATACCACTAAAAAAATTTTTGAATATATATTGAAAAATTGAAGCTAAAAAATATACCTAATCCTTCTTGTTGCAAAAATAAGTTGTAAGGAGGGCTTTCTTAGAAGAACACCCTAAACTGGGTAGCCAATATTTCTCCTATTCTTCAACTGGATGTCTATTTATTAAAGGAAGAAATAAATGTATTTATTTATTTTAGAAAAACAACCAATTTCCTCCATGTCCTCCACTAAAAACTTTATAAAAGGAATGAAAGGCAAGAGCCCTTACAACTGACTTCCATTCTCTCCCAGAGAGCAGGAGTTTCTGTCTTAAAACAGCTGGCGTCAAAGTTAGCTGATAACCTCCCTGATTACATAGTGAAGGTTGTATCCAATTAAGTGCTAGTAATTGGGAACACCAATTTGAGTGCTATAACTACTCAAGTGTCATTCCTTGCACATATGAAACTAAAAAGCCAATAATTGAACACATATGTTTGACTTTTTATGGAATCTAACATCACAGTAGTATACTCCTTTTACTAAGGAGGACCAATTACAATCATCGTTCAGACCTTTTGGTGTTAATGTTTGTAAGGTAAAGATCCAATATAGTTCTCTCCTCCTTAATTTTAACTCCAATTGAGCTCCCATTCCCTTTTGTTTTTCAATTACCAAAAATTTCAAATCCTCAACAGTATGATTCATCTCAATGAAATGACCCACTAACGGTGCTTGTAGCCTTTTATGTTTAACACAACTTTTCTGTTCGCAGATTATGGTTTTTATCTTCCTTGTTGTCAATCCTACATAAAGCAGTCTGCAAGGGTCTTGAATCACATAGGTGACTTCCTCTGAGTTGCAATTGGAGAACTTCCTAAGCATGTATCATCTCTTCTTATCCCCTGGATTGATAAACTCCTTAAATTGTAAACTCTTTGTACATACACTGCAATGTAAACAAGGGGAGTGTCCTGTTGTTGTTGTTTTATGTAAGAGGCTGTTTTCATAATCTTTCTCCCTCAGAGAGCTATGGACCAGGAGGTCCTTTACATTTTTTGCCCTTTTAAAAACAAATTTTGGTTTGGACTCACACCCCGGTACTTCCTCCAATGGGTCCCAATATTTTAATACAGTGTTCTGAATTTGTCTAGATTGTCCATCAAAAGTAATAGGGATGATCATCCCTTGTTCCTGCTGTCTCTCCCTTTTTCCATAGACCAAATAATTACGATCCATTTTCCTAACTTTCAACCAAGCCTGTCTCAAATTACCAATAGGGTAACCCCTTACCTGAAATTGTTTAATTAATATTTTGGCTTGTTTGTCATAGTCTTTTAAAGTAGAACAATTCCTTTTAATTTGAATTAGTTGGGAATAAGGCAAATTTCTCTTTATATGAGGAGGGTGAAAACCATCATATTTGAGAAAGGAGTTAACATCTGTCTCCTTACGATAGGTGTCAGTATATATAGACAAGCCATCCTTGATTATCCATAAGTCCAAAAAATTAATTTTACAACTATCATATTGAAATTCAAATTTTATAGTATCATGGACCCCATTTAAATACCTTTTAAATTCTAACAATTCTTCAGCCGTTCCATTCCAAATAAAAAAAATATATCATCCAGATATCTCCTGCAGTGTGCAATGTTGTTTTGGAAACTATTATTCTGATTGTTAATGTACGTCCTTTCAAAATGGTCCATATAGAGATTTGCTAATTCTGGGGCAAATTTGCATTCCATTAATGTTCCTGACTTCTGCCAATAAAATTGCCCTTGAAACCTGAAATCATTTTTCTTCAAAGCTATTTCCGCCAAAGTACAAAGAAAACTGGTGGGTGGGTATTGCCAATTTGGTCTTCTATAAAGAGTGGACTCAATGATTTCCATCGCCTCTTCATGGGCAATAGTAGTATAGAGTGATGCCACATCCAGAGTAACAAACAAACAATCCCTAGACGGTAATTTGATCTTATCCAGAACTTCTAAGAGATGTCCCGTATCTTTAAGATAAGCTGGAATCAGAGAAATAAAAGGTTTTAAAAAATAATCGACATATTCTGCCAAGGGCTCCAGAATGGAGCCACATCCTGAAACTATGGGCCGGCCAGGAACTGGCAAAACATCCTTATGTATTTTGGGTAATAAATAGATGGAATTCTGCCTTCTGATTGTAACAGAAATTCACCTGTATTTTTGTCTATATAACCTCCTGATAAGCCCTCCTCAACTGTTTGATCAATTAATTTCTGATGTTGGATCCACTGGACATTGTGTATAATGGTTAGCTGTATTCAATTGTCTATTAGCTTCCTCAATATAGTCTTCTATCCCCCAAACCAATATGGCCCCTCCCTTATCTGCCTCCTGGAAAGTAACTTACACATTAGAAGGAAGGGTGGAGATGCGCTCCCCCAGAGAGAGAGAGAGAGAGAGAGAGAGAGAGAACACCTTCCCAGTGCGAAAAAGCCCCCATCAGGGAATTCGAGCTAACCTGATCCCGTTGTAGATCACGACTTTGATTCAGTGCAAGTGTGCAGTTGTATAGTTGGAAAGAAAAAACACTTCCTGTTCACAACTCTGAAAATGCAGACACTCAGAATTGTGTAAATGTACAAAGCAAAAAAGAAAAACTTGGAAGGGATGGAGGCAATTGCACAGCAGGGGGCAATGGGGGGTGGGATGGGGGGAGGGTAAATGCCCACCTTTCCACAAAGAAGGGAAAATCCCAAATTATCCCATGCAGGATGTGAGGGCTCCCTATAAGAGTACCCTCACCCCCTCAATTTCACCCCATTCCAGCAACCTGACATGGAGCTATGGCTTCCTGCCCGCTTTATTCCAAACTTCAGAGAAGCTAAATAACACAACATCAGAGAAGCGAAGTTACACAGCAATAAGGAAGCGCGTTACCACGGCCGTCAGTGGAACGGGCTTGGAAAATGAGTGAATGGGGGAGGAGGGGCAGCCCCATCCCTTGACCACATCACGGCCAGGTCCCAGAGGCACAGCCAGGACTGAATGCAGAGGAACGGGGGGTACATTGCAGAGGGGGTGCACCTTAGGCTGACCATATGAAAAGGAGGACAGAGTTCATGTAACTTTAACAGTTGTAGAGGAAAGGGAATTTCAGCCAGAGTCATTTGTATGCAATTAGTTCCTGGTGAAATTCCCTCTTCATCACAACAGTCAAAGTTGCAGGGGCCCTGCCTTCTTTTGTATATGGTCACTCTAGTATAGTGCCTGCATCTTTAACTATTGTGATGAAGAGGGAATTTCACCAGGAACTAATTGCATACAAATGACACTGGCTGAAATTCCCTTTTCTCTACAACTGTTAAAGTTACATGAGCCCTGTCCTCCTTTTCATATGGTCAACCTAGTGCACCTGGGAACCGCTTTAACTAAAAAGAACGGAGTGAAATGACTCCCCAACACTGCGGCTTTTCGAGACAGAATTGTCTGGTCGGGAGCTATGATGTCATGTGCCACAAACGACCTCACAACTCACCCAAGCCACAGGAAATCCCCCTTGGATTCCACCGCAGCCTCTCAAGGAGCTTGGCGGACACCTGACAGTCACGTGCCTGCAGTGCAATGGTACAGCGGGGTGGGGGATGTTCATCGTTTATGGGTCCTTCCCCCACTTCCAAACACGGAACTAAAAGGATGTGCATGGAGGAGGCGGGCCTAATAAATATGTGAGAGAAAACATGTCATGCCATTTGTAAGCGGGAAGGGGGTACTTCTGTGCTCATGTCCTGCTTGTGGACTTCTCAAGGGGGTGCCCGGCTAACTATTGTGGGAACAGAACACTGGACGAAAGAGGCTGTGGGTCTGATCCAGCACGGCTCTTCTGACAGTCCTCTGTTGCATTCCTATCCCAGACACACCTGAGTCTAAGTGTCAGGCCTTCCAGGTCAGGAGAGAGCGGCCATCCAGACAAGTTCCAGGATCCCATGCTCTCCCCCACCTGGGAGGATGCTGAGGGCTGCCTGCCCACAGCTTGCTAGGAATGGAACGAGGCTCCAGGATTGCAGCCGCTCATCACCCATCCAGGACGTTAGCTGCTCCGCCTAGCTCAGCTCTGTCACCAAACTATGAACGGCAGCAAGTGGCTTCCTTGGCTGTGTGTACCAAGAGAGGTTGGGACGAACTCATCTCTGCTTTCCTTATCTCCCCAATGAAAGTGTTAACCAATAATTGCCAAGAGACTATTGTCTCACGATGCCAGAGGAAATCCTACTTGCAATTAATTTCATGCTGGAAGCCCCAGAGGGAATTGGCATTTCAGAAGTACTCCAATACCATCTCGCTGTAACCTGATTTCTGTCAGAGCAAAACACTTTTCCCTTAACTGAAGTCCGGGCAGCGCCAAACTTTCTGGGGGCGATGTGCACCCCAGCTCAGGGGAAAACAAAGAGCCATGTCCCGGCTCTAGCAGCTGAAAAGGATGAAAGAGCTCCCCTCCACTTTCCCTGCCCCACACCTGAAATATCAAAGGGAATTCTGGCCTCCTTGCCCCAGATTGGGAACTTGATAGTTCACTTACAAATCAGGTAACTGGGGATAGACAGTTTAATGTCTGCCTGAAGTCAGATGAGCTTCCAAATTGCTGGGCTAAAAGCAACCACATTCTAAGAAGTTCCAATCACCTTGTTTTAAAGACCAAACCACGTCACATTTCTACCCTTGCTGACTCCTTCCTGTTGCTGTTGGGTTGGGGAAGGGAGGGGACATTCAGCCCTCCCCTGCCCTGGTCTGCTGCCAATCCAAACCTGAGCCCAAATTGCAGCAGAACCCTGCAGGGTATTCGGCTCACAGCAGCTGGCAGAGAAGAGGTTGATCAGGAAAGCTCAACAGTGTGGGAGAGATTAAGCATCAGTGATCGGGGGCAGAACATTTCCCACGGAAAATTTTCCAGTGATTTATTTTTCCGTGAAAAATTCTCCTTGTAATATATTCATTAGTAACGATGAATGGATGCCGGTTACAAATAGAACATTAAGCAGGCTTGGCAGTTTTAAAGGTGATTGTCCCTTGTACCCAGTCTGTGAGAGGATACATATATGTTACTGAAAGGCACCTGTGTCTCTAACCCTAACCCTGACCCTCTGGGGGCACTCTGCACATGAACTCTCTTTCTAATTAGAATGTTAGAAGGCTACGGGCTTGCCATGAGAAGTACTGTGATGCTTTCCACAGACTTTGAACTCTCCTTTGCTGTGGACTGTGTCTCAGCCCAGGAATCATTCCTGATCCTTGTGTTGTTTCTGGAGATTCGTGTCTTTGATTGCCAGAGAAGGCTGACTCCAGGGACCATTCAGGTTACTGTCTCTTGTCCTCAATTGCCTAGGAAGGATGACCCCAAGAATCCTGAGCCCCTTCCTGTGATTTGCTTTTCAGAGATTTCCATGGGGAAACCTGTTGTGTGAATCTCAGTCAAGGCTGTAGTTTTTAGCTTTTGACTGTCCTACAATTACATACAGCCTATAGCTACTGACCATCAGCTATATGGTTTCTGAAGTGTGTAACCATTACACATTTGCCATAACATCTTCATACAGCCCATAGTTAAACTATGGAATTCACCATCACAAGAGGCGATGATGGCCACCAATTTAGATGGCTTTAAAAGGGGGTTGGATAAATTCCTGGAGAAGGTTATCAGTGGCTACTACCCTGATTGCTATGTGCTACCTCGAATATCGGAGGCAGTAAGCCTTTGTACACCAGTTGGTGGGGAACATGGGTGGGAGGGTGCCGTTGCACCTGTCTTTCTGCTTGTGAGTCCCTGGCCGACAACCGGTTGGTCACTGTGTGAACAGAGTGCTGGACTAGATGGACCCTTGGTCTGATCCAGCATCAGGACACTTCTGATGCTCTTATAAGATTTCCTGCAATAAAGACATCTCACTGATTTAGCTGTCCTGTGTCAGCTTGGGAAGATCAGGACTCCTGACCCCCGTGCTGGGGAGGCTGCTATGGGCAGTTCACAGAAAGAGCCCAAATTTAATGATATATTATGATGCATCTATGGCTGCAGTTTTAGAACAGGTCTATTAGGGGGAAAACATTTATTTGATTTTAGCTGTTTACATTGCTTTAATTTTTCTATGTTAAAATTTTTAGGCTGTTGTTGTAACCACCCATGGAGCTTTGGCTATGGGGCAGCATGCAAATGAAATAATAATAATAATAATTGATCAAAAAAGAATTATAATCAACAACAAAAGGCTAACGGAACATGAAATTCAAAAAATTAAAGAAGAAAGAGCACAACAGAACACCAACATGAAAAGCACAGATGCACCATCAACAAGCACATGAATATCCTTAGAAGAAGAAGCAACTCTAGAAAACACAACATCCCAACCAGAGGACTCCCAGACAAGGCCACAACCTGAAACACACAATGACACAATAAACATGAACACAAAGCAGCAACTGACGGAAGACATTGAGACAAATCTAACAAAATGGAGAGAAACCGACCCAACGAAAAGAAACCCACTACCTAGACTCAAGTTTAACAAGGACATGCAGAAACTCATAAACATAATGAATAGTAAACTCATGACATACATCAATAATGATAGCAACCTAGAAGAAATCCACACAGTCATCTACGCAGCAGCCACAGCAGTCCTCACCTGTAACAAACAAGAACTCCCCACAAACAACAACACACACAAAAGATTAGAAACCAAACCAAAATGGCAAATCGGAATTGAAAACAAAATTGAAAAGCTACAAAAGGATATAGGAAGAATGATGCAATACATAAATGGAAATCGCTCAAAAAACATCCTCAAAAATACCCAACACATCATAGCAAACAATAAAGAAACCGCAATAGTAGCTCTCGACACGTTGAAACAAAAACTTACAGTCCAGACAACCAAGCTAAAAAGATACAAAGAATCAAATGAAAGAAAAGCTCCAAATGCTCTCTTAAAAAGAAATGAGAAATTACTATACCAAAGAATAAGCAAGAAAAAAGAAAACAACATTACACCCCCAACTAAAGAAGAAATAACCACATTCTGGAAAAATATCTGGTCAGAGCCAGTACAACACAAAGAAAGCACAAGCTGGATAAGACAAGAAGAAGAAAGACAGAGACAACTACCACAGCAAACAGAGTATACAATAACCCTGGAGGAACTGAAGGAAACAATAAAAAGGACACACAACTGGAAGGTACCCGGCCCGGACCAAATTCAAAACTTCTGGTACAAACAGCTCACATCAACACACGAATACCTCACTCAACAGATCAACAGTCATAAAAGACCTGCACTTATTCCCCCTATTCCTTACCGAAGGCAAAACCTACATTAAACCAAAAACTCCAGATACCCAAAACCCAGCTAACTACAGACCCATAACATGCCTTCTAACATTCTACAAATTATAACTGCCATAATCACACAAAAAATTAAAGTACATCTCACCCAACATAACATACTCACAGAAGAACTAAACGGATGTAAAAAAAACAGTAGAGGATGCAAAGAACAGTTAATAAAAGACAGTATCATCATGAAGCAAACAGAAAAGAAACCTCCACACATGGTACATAGACTTTAAAAAGGCTTTCGACTCCATCCCATACAGTTGGCTGAAAAAAGTACTGGACATATACAAAATACATCCCTCAATCCAAAACTTTCTGACTAGAAACATGGAGACATGGAGAACAACAATACACCTAACAACAGACAAGGAACATATACAGACAGATAAAATAAATTTCAAACGTGGCATCTTCCAAGGTGACGCATTCAGCGCCTTATGGTTTTGCCTGTGTCTGAATCCACTATCCAACACCCTTAACAACACCACATACGGCATCGACATAAAACACCAAAAACAAGCAAAGCACAGAATCAATCACCTCCTGTACATGGATGACATCAAAATCTATGCTTCAACACAGATAAAAGGCCTCCTGCAAATCACTGAAGAATTGACGACAGACATGAAAATGGAATTTGGGATAGGAAAATGCAAGATGCTACACAAAGAAAGAGGAAAATGGAAAGAAGAAACACTAAATAACAAAATATTAGATAACATGGAAGAAAATGAAACGTACAAATACTTAGGATTCCAACAAAACACTATCAGCAGGAAAGAAGGAGGAAGAGGTCTGCTGGACATTAACATACTAAACAGATAAACTCACTCAGAGAATTCTTCCACACCAAAAACAGCCCCATTCATAAAGCAATAGTAAAAGCAGATAAAAAAGACACCCCATTCTACCTAGCGCTACAAAACGAAGATCAAACACAACCACTCACACTCGCAGAGAAAAAGAAAAATGGGCACAAAAAGCACTCCATAGGAAGCCCTACAACATCATACAGAACCCACAAATAAACAAAGGACAATCGTACGAATGGCTCAGGAAGGGTGAGCAATTTCCAGAAACAGAAGGATTCCTAATAGCTATACAGGATCAAGTTATAGCAACCAAGAACTACCAAACATACATCATAAAAGATAACAGTGTAACAATAGACCTATGCAGGAAATGCCATCAGTTCCAAGAAACAATATACCATATAACAGGAGGATGTAAAATTCTGGCAGGAATGGATTATATGGACAGACACAATACAACTGCAAAAATAATTCACCAACAACAGGCCATCAAATTCAACCTTATCAAACAACCTACACCATACTATACATAGTCACCTGAAACAATCCTGGAAAATGCAGATCATAAAATATACTGGGACAGAACAATTCATATGAACCAGACAATACCTTGCAATCGACCAGACAGAACATTCATAGACAAAAAAGAAAAATACACATGCCTCATCGACATAGCAATACCGAATGACAAAAACGTTGTTGGAAAGGAAGAAAAGAGACAAATATACACCACTGGCCATGGAAGTCAAAGAACTATGGCAACAGGAAAAGGTCACAATTATCCCATTAGTCACACCAGTCACTGGCATCACATCAAAAAACTATAAAGAAAACCTCCAGAAACTGGGCCTACCAGAATACATCCACACCAACATCCAGAAAGCAGTCATAATTAAAACATGCTCAATTGTCAGGAAACTCCTTAATCAATAAAAGACAGTGTGACCAGGCAAAGCCCATCATGTCAGTCTAGAAAAACCGCAATGAGCGAGAAAGAGATGATGATGATGATGATGGTGATGATGATGATAATAAATTACACACAGGAGGGAAACAGGTGTGGAGACGTGGCAGGGTGGGGGGGAGCTGAGGTTCCCAGGAGGGCATTGCAGCCCATTGCAGCCCAATGCAGCCCTGCGTTTAACATGCGAGCATCCCCTGCGCCTCAGCATGCAGCATTGGGGGAGCCTGGTCCGTCTGAAGGCACACGGAGTAGCTGCCCTGCTGAAGCCCAGCTGGGGTGGATCAGGCCAATGCTTGGACGGGAAGCCGCCTGGGATGTGACATCCCCCCCACACCCACAGAGGAAGAAAGGCAGAGTGTAACTAGGCACTTCTTGCAGAGCCGACCCAGGCACTTAGCCAGAAACAGTGGTGCTGAGAGGCTGAAGGACACCGGGGGGGGGGGGGGGGTTACCCAGCAGGGGGGCATCCAACCCGCCTCTTTCCATGGATGGGGATGGGGCGGGGGGGGTAGTCAACCTTGCAACTGCCTTCACCACATACAGGTGAGTTTTCACATCCAGACTTTCCCAGAAGGGACCTTCACCTTCCCTGTTCTCGAGGGTCTGCAGGTGCCTTTATCCCATGGGCCCTTGTTGGGGGTCAGCAGCACTCCCTCCCTTGGTGTCCACTCCGCTTATGCCAGCCCAGCCTCTTAGGGAAGCCTAGATGGGAACTCTTCACTAGAGCCACCTGACACGGCAAAGCTCACGTCATCTGGGGCTTCAGCATCGAGGCCAAACCAAGCATTGCCCCTCAGCAGGCAGGCAAGTTGGAGGGAGGGAGGGAGGGAGGGAGGGAGGGGCCGCTTGAGCCCCAGGGAGAGCCGCTCGCCCAGGCTGAAAGGGTCTCCAGCATGGCTCTTTTTATGTTATTATACTTCCTAGGCAACTACAGAAGTCAACATGTAATGGGTGGAAACAGGACAGACGAAAGGAAGGCCTTCTTCACATAGAACACAGGTTTAGCAATGACATTTTCTGCCACAAGATGTAGTGATGGCCACCAATTTGGATGGCTTTAAAAGAGGGTTAGACAAATCCATGGAGGAGGAGAAGGCTATCCATGGCTACTAGTCCTGCTACTTCCCACATCGATGGTAGTCTGCCTGTGTACACCAAAGAAAAGGGAAGATGAGAGGGAGGGGGTATTATCGCACCCATATTCTGCTAGTGGGCTTCCCACTGGAGCATCTTCTTGGCTATTGCAGGAACAGAATGCTGGACTAAAAAGGCCTTTGGTGCCATCCAGCACAGCTCTTCTTATGTTCTTGTGATTTACCAATAGTCATTGTACAAATAATTTGGTCTCAAGTAATTTGGACAAAAACATGGACACTCTAGTATCAAAACTTCAGAGAGAGACTGAAGTGGCTTACGAATTCACTCACACACCAAAAAGCATTGGCCATAGCAAGGGATGCACCTTAACATCCAGATTATGTAAGCAATAATCCTGCACCACAGTCTCACTTACAACTGAGCCCCAATCCAAGCACACTTCCTTTGGTCTTCCATCCCCAACTGTCTTCCTCTTTCGTTAGAGGGAACAGTGAAGCTGAAATCAGTGGCATGTCAATCTTTAATTAGATGCCTGATTGTTAACATTTCGAGTTCTCATCCTGACACCAATCTCTTCAACATCCTGTAGACGTCAATTCTATGCATGTTACATCAAAAGTAACATCAGTGAAGTTTTTGTAAGCAGGTTTCCTCTGTTTATGAATCCCAAGTGTAATTCATTTGAGACCAAGTCCATTCCTTGAAAACCCAAACCCAAGGCATTCTTATGCATAAATGGAGGGGGGCACTCACATGCCCCCTCCTTTTCCTTGGCGACTGGCATGCCTCCCAATGAACAGGGAGCCTTGTTTGCTGGGGCATTCACTTAGCCTTGGTGAGGTGGTCTCTGGAGCCCTTCCAAGGCTACAAGCACTTACTTGCCCAATCTACCATCTTGTCTCCCTCTCCATTCCCTGTCTCTACCAACCTGTCCTAAAACAGTATGCAGGTGGTGGTGCTAACAAGGTTGACCTCAACTGAAACACATGATTGTAAGGAAAGACTTCACTTGTCCAGGTCTCCAGTCACCTTTAGAGAAAGAAAAGGTGGACTGGAAGGCCAAGGGAGAAAGCGCAGGTGTCTCGTGCCCAAGCAATATGTGAGCTCAACATGTGAAGCTGCCCTCCTTCACTCCTTACATGATGAAGAAGCTAAGGCAGGAGCTTTAACTTACAATTTCCTCCTACAAAGCGAACATTACAGGAGCCTTCGTTCCTCTCTTCAATGAAAGGGTCTTTTGTTCCTAGAATAAATGCCTTCATCCTCCTCAAACATCCCTCAACCAACTGGATACCAAGTTAAATGGAAGCCTGACTCAGGAGGAGTTTTCTTATCGATGCTCTAAAATCTCCTCCTCTTCTGTTACAGAAAGAAACTGCTGTCCAACTCAGGCATTTGAAAAGCAAGCCTGTGCTTGCCTGATTTATTTATTTATTATTTTTATAATAACAAATGCTATCTGGACAGATTACAAACTATTAAAAGACCAAAATGCCATACAGATAAATATAAAATACAATGCAAAAACATTTAAAAAAATAAAATACAAAAACAAAACAAGAAACAGCACAGAAATAAATAAAACAGCCATAAAAATCTAGAACTAGGTCTCTAAAACATCTGGGAGAAAAGTCTTTATCCAGTGCCAAACAGAGAACACCAGGCTAACCTCTTTGGGGAGAGTGTTCCCTAACATTGGGTGCCTCCCCTGAGAATGCCTGCCTAACTTCCTTTGGCCAGGGAAGGGCTTCTGATGACTGGAGGATCAGACCAGGTGCACCAAAACTGAACCTTTTAGGTTCAGTGTCAGAATAAACCTCCCACTTGGCTACCTGGAATGTAAGTGCAACTGACTTAGTCTGGATGCAATCTGTATCTTTCACCCATGTGATCTGTACAATTCCCCCACTGCGGTTCAAAAGAGCAACTTGCTCCAGCCTTTGCAGCCAAACAGAGCTCTGAACGGGCATGTCCGCTGCAGCCCGCGGCAGAAGGCGACCCTGAGGAGGAAAAGGTGGGCCGTGGAAAAAGCTAAGATACCCTTGGAAGCCATCAACCAGCACTCCCCCAAGCACGAAGCGGTGGGGGAGAGGGCCCTTCAAAGGCAGCTGTCCAATGTGCAAGGACTGACGTGTGATTTCTCTTCCACGTTCCACCTGAACCGTGTCTTGCCACCGTGCACTTGTGGCCCAAATGAGGAGGAGGAGGGATGGCTCAGAAACCTCAGATGACCAGAAAAGAGCCCCCTTTTCATGTCTACACTCTCTTTTGCCAACATCCGGCCTTCAGTGCACCTGGAGCTTTTACAGCCACCACTCTTATTGTAGCAGCACGAGCCGAGAGACGAGGCAGGAGCTACCCTGGAAGGTTTCGTGCTTTTCTTTTAAAGCAGCATCTATTTCAGGCTCAAGGGCATGGAAGACACAGAGAGGATAAACCGGCAGCTACAAAAACAGCAGCCCCCCCCCCCCCGCACGCAGGAGCCTGGGCGGAATCGCTCAGCTGTCTAAGATGAGGACGGCTTCCTCGCTCCTTTGAAATGACTGGAAGGGGGAAGCACGTCTTGTGCCGAGAGCATCAGGTGAGGACATCGGGGCCTCGGCTCACCTCCAGGCCCATTTCTGCGCAATTTGAGCAAGAGTGGGTCATGAGTTCGAGGCCCTGCTTTGGTCCAAGTGCCCTGGCCCAAAGAAAGCCCCCTGACGATTTGAACCTGGCACTGTTGACCTTCATGGGGTGGGGCCTTTGCAGCACCTGGCATTCTGTGCCACCCCCCACCCACCCCCACCCTGATCCTTCAAAGCAGCACGGCGCCTTGAACCATCTGGATCAATGCAAGCTGCTCAACCCTGTCAAGCCTGAGCAAAGGGACATCTATGTGGGAATCCGGAAGGACGGCCTCAGACACACACATACAACCAGGAAGCCGCCCCGATCGCCGGCAAACCTCGCCTACTTAGGCTCAGCTCAGCCTGCTAACAACGGAGCTATTCTAATGATTTTCTGAGCAGAATGTTTGCTCTGATAACATCCCAAAGATTTTCCTATGAAACCGGCCCTGTTATCAAAGCCCTCAAGCAGAAGAAGTATCGATCCCCTGGGGAGAGAGCAATTACATCCACAGAAGCATCCCATTCCCTCCCTTACACAAAGGGAGAGAGCTCCCACTCCACTACCTTGTGGGTCTCCTTGGCCTGGAAGTGGCCAGCTCGAGGCTCTGGGATTCCCCAGCCCCTTGGACAAGGAGGAGGCCGGCCGCACTGAACAGGCCTGGCCTGCAGGCAGACCCAAGATGGGTGGGGAATGGGGTTGGGGGTCTATTCTAGGCCATCCATGGCCTATGCCACCTTCACAGCATCCCCAGGAGGGGGGGGAGAGAGACAGCTGCGTGGGGGTTGGCTCTGTGTTCACCCAGGAGGGCTCAGGTGCAGCGTGGCCCAAGCCTGACTCCGGCTGGCCAGTTCGCCTCTGGGTGGAAGCAGCACCTGGGCCAGGATCCGTGTTCCAGCACACAAGCCAGCTGGGCACCGAGGAGTCAGTCACAACTGGCCTTCCCAGCCCCCCACCCTAGATCCCACCAAGGGAAGGCCTCTTCCAAGGAGGCAGGCCTGCTCTCAGCCTCCCCCTCAAGAGAGGAGGGAGAGACCCCAATCAACTCACCCCCGCCCCTTTCCCTTCACTCCCCAGCTGAACAACAGAACTTTGCAGGGACAGCAAGGGTGCCCCTTAGGAGGGGGGGGGGGGGGGGGAGGGGAACGTAATGAAAGGAGAAGCTCGCCTAAAATGGGCACATGCTGTAAGAGCGAAATCAGCTCAGGCCAAACTGGCGGAGAGCGGGAGGGGCCACTGGGCGGTCCAAGGAGGGTCCCTGGCCGGGCACCGCAGAGACCTCCGCGGGGAACTCCCGCCTGCTCCCCCGGGCCTGCCGCCCCGCCCGCCCTTACCAGCCTGTATTGGCCCTCCTCCCTGGCGCCCGGTGCGCCTCTACCACCTGCCCCTCCTCCTCCCTGCCCCCCAGCTCCTTTGGCCGGAGAGGCTGCGCCCCACGAGTCCCCGCCTGCCCAGCCCCGGCTCCGCTGGGGTCAGCCAGGCGACCGGCCTGCCTCGGCCAGCGCCCCCCAGCCCCTCGTGTGGGGAGGTCGCCTTCCTTCCTCCCTGCCGCTGCCCTCAGAGCCCGGAGACCTTCCCGGGGCATCGGGGGGGGGGGGGGGCAGCGTCAGAACCCTCCCGTCCAGGCCGGCAGAGACCCGCCTCTCCCTCCCGGCTGCTGCGGAGAAAACCCCGCGTAGACCAGGGCAGGCGCGCGACGCTCTCTCGCCTGGACGCCCCACCCCAACCCGAGCGAGCCCTCGGCGCTGCCCCCCGCCCCCGTGTGCCTGCTGAGGGGGGAAGGCTGACCCCTAGCCCTCGCCCTGCGTGGGGGGCCCGCCGTCCAGCGCGACACCCGCCCGCTCCCCAGCCCCGCCGGCGCCTCCAAAAGCGGCCCTGGAGCTCCCCCAGCCTGCCGGAGCCGCAGCGGCAGGCAGCGACCGCGCTCTGGAGGCGCGGGGGGAGGGGGGACCTCGACGCCCCCTGAGTCGGGCGGGGGAAGCGAAACAGGCGAGGGGGGGTCGTGGAGCAGCAGTAGCGGCGGTTCCCTTCACCTGCCCTCTTAGCGCCCCGAAATAGCAGGACCAGACTCCGCACCCCGCACCGGATTCCCCCCTCCTCTGTAGGCACAGCGCGCGCGTGGGGGTGGAGGGTGGGCCGCAGCGGCCACACCTGGCAATGCACAGCGGGACCCCTCCTTCCACCTCGCCCGCCTGCCCGCCCCCTCCCTGCCCGCCGGCACCGGAGGAGGAGGGGGCGGGAGGAAGCAGCGCACGACCGGGCTCCCACCCCGGAGTGCCACCCCCATTCCGGAAAAGCCGCTCTCCCGAGCCCCCCCCCATCCACCGACCGACCATTCAGTCGCGCGGCGCCCCCTTCCCTCCCCCCTCCCGGCAGCTGCGCGGGGGCTGCAATGCAGAGAGCCGAGACGAAGCCGGCGGCGGCGCTTACCTGTCGCCTCCCGGGGAATCCGACCGACCGACCGGGGCGCCCCTTCTCCTGCCGCGGCCGACCGCCTCGCCGTCGTCTTCGTCGTCTTCGCCGCCGCTGCGAGCCCGGTGCCCCGCTCAGCAGCAGCAGCAGCCGCCGCAGCATCCTAAAGGGCAGAGGCGGCAACAGCGGCGGCGGCGGCGGCCAGCGCGGCGCGGCGCGGGGCCGGAGCGCCCGGCTCGGGGGGCGCGCTCGAGCCGCGCCGCTCGCCCCATGGGAAGCGTGGGGGCGGCGGCCGGAGGCGAATCCCGCCGGCGGTGGTGACCTTGCCCGGCACCGGCCAGCCTACGCCGTGGTCGTGGTCGGCGGCTCCAGCGCTCCCTCGCCCGGCCGCATAAAATCCCGCCGCCGCCGCCGCCTCGGTTCTGGCGCTCTCCCTCCTCCTCGCCGCCCCCGCCGCCCCCTCGGCTCCTCGGCGGAGTTCGAGCGCCTCCAACCGCCGCCGCCGCCGCCCTCGCCCTTCACATCCCCGGCCAAGCAGCGGGCGCGACGGAGCCGGAGCCTCGGCCGAGCGCTTCTTCAATGCAGGCAGAGCGAGCCGCCGCTGCCGCCGCGACGCAGCCCAGCCCCGGCGCTCCCCGCCTGCCCCCGGGCGCCTCCGACGGCCCTCCGCCACGCCTGGCAGCCCGCCGCGGCCAGCCCCATCCCCGGCGCCACTGCCGCGGGAGGGAGGCGACGAGGAGCGGGAGGAGGAGGAGGAGGCGGCTGCCGCCCGGCCGAGAGCCGTTTGCCTCGCTGCCGCATGAAGCCTTCTCGCGGCGGCGGCTCCTCCGCAGTCAGAAGCGCGCCCGAGTGGCGGAGACTGGAAGCGTCCAGCGCCGCCCGCCGGGGAAGGGCGGGGGAGCGGAGGGAGGGGCGGGCAGGAGCGAGCGAGCGAGCGCAGGCCCTTCCTCCGGCTGGGCTCAGCGCGAGACGCCCAGCGGCAGCGGCGGCGGCGCTGCCGCGGCTGGATGCGTCGATGGGGCGCTCGCTCGCCCACCCGCCCGTGCTGCTGGGGGGGGGGAGGGAGGCGAGAGAGGAGAGGCCGCCCGGCGCCCCTCCCCCTCCGGCTGGCGCGCTGCTGCTGCTGCTTCGCCCCACGAGGAGACAGACGGGAGGGGACGTGGGCGAAGCCTTCCTCCTCCTCCTGCTGGCGCTGCTGTCGAGCTGCGAGAAGGTGGCGGCGCTGCTGCTACTCCAGCGGCGGATCGGGCCTGGCAGCTGAGCTGGGGAGACTCTCGGAAGGTGCTGGGCGCCGCCTGGGCGCTTCGGGGCGGCGGCGGCGGGGTATTCGGCCGGACGCCCCGTCGGAAGTGGATGGACTCTGGGCGGGGAGTCATCGCGGGCAGCCCACGCGCCCTGCCGCAGCCGTGGATGGCGAGGGATGAGTGGAGTGGAGCGGCTGCGTGTCGGGAGCTGGAGCGCTGCGACGGGGATGGGACTCGTCGGGGACACGACTCCTGCTCGCCCCTCGCCCCCTTCCGAGGCTCGGCGCGGGAAGCCGCAGGCGGGAGCCGAGCCTGGAAGGCGGAGAAGGCAGGCACGGCGGCTTCTTCGCCTTCTTCCGCCGCCGCCGCCGCCGATCCCCGCCAAGGCAGCGCTTCTCCTCTGGATCGCTGAAGCGACTCCCTTGGGGCGCTGGGACAGCGCAGCAGGCGCGGCTTCCGCGGGCGACAAACCTGGAACAGAGTTTGCGATGTGCGGATCTCCCGGATCTCTGGTTTAGCTCAGAAGAGTTTCCGCTGGGCGGGACTGGACTGAGCCTGAGCAATGAACTGGTACAAGTAAGTTGGACGGCACAGCCTGTGGAAGAGTCGGAGGGAGGAGGGGGTTGAGTTGCCCAGGGACCTGTTCTTCCCTGTCAGCCACAGATCACCCTCTCCCCTGCGATATAACGGGGTACTTACACACACAGGCCTGCCTTGCAGGGTTCTTGAGAGGAATACAAAGACTTGACTTCTGACGAAGTGCTGAGAAAGTTCTAAGAAGCTCTCTGTAAGCCCCGAGGTCATTGCCAGTGGCATGAATAAAACCGCAATGGGTCCACAGAATTGAAAGGGTCTCCGAGGGAGGGTCCCATCCCGCCCTCTGCCTGCTTTGCTGGGTGCACTGCCAGGTCTGCAGTACCAGCTGGCCAGGCAGTACAGATGGGACGATGAGATGGGAAACCGTCTGCTTGAATCCTGCCTCTGGCGTGACCGCTCTTCGACATAGTCCCCTCTGAGATTACGGAGGAGATGCCAGCCGACCTTATGGGTTTGTTGTAAAGACTCCAGTACGAACGCGGGTGAAGCCCATGGGAGTGCCTGGCCCCTGTGCACCAGAGGGTGATCTTCTCCAAGGACTCCCCGAGAGGTCAATGGCCAAATGCCCCCACCTTATGCAAGGAAGGACAAACGTGCCGCCTACCTTCGGGACCCCCGGGGTCAGCACCAGCCATCGCAAAGTGCACTGAGGGCGCCGGT
Organism: Anniella stebbinsi; assembly: GCA_029215795.1. Taxonomy (NCBI): domain Eukaryota; kingdom Metazoa; phylum Chordata; class Lepidosauria; order Squamata; family Anniellidae; genus Anniella; species Anniella stebbinsi. The sequence goes on from JARDYH010000001.1 coordinate 373,638,913, forward strand.
GATGGCTGGATGGGACCAAGGCAAACGCTGAGCCAGAAATTGGGGATTTGTTGGCAAGTGCATGGAGAACGAGACTCAGGACAGCAGCAGCCACACTGGCCGGATGAACGTGAACGCATCAGAAGAGCCCTGAGGCTGGATCAGACCAAGGCTTTGTCCTGTCCAGCATTCTGCTCAGACAGTGGCCAATCAGATGCCCCAACCCACAAGCAGGACATCAGTACAGGAGCACCCTCCCACCCATGTTCCCCAGCAACTGGAGTACATAGGCATAGTGCCTATGATACTGGATATGGCCATTGATAACCGTATCTTCTATGAATTTGTCTAACCCCCTTTTAAAGCCATCTAAACTGCAGCCATCACTACTATTCTTGTGGTAGTGAATTCCATACTTTAATTAGGGCTGCCTCTACAAGAGAGGTTTAAAGCTCTTTCAAGGCGCTTTAAAAAATTTACCTCTACAAGAACGGAGCGCAAATCGGGCGTAGAGGCGTGTTATCTCTCCGATTATGCGCATTATCGAATGCGCGTTAAATCGCGAGTTTTATTTTGCTCTGGCCATTAAAGCGCATGTTGACTGTGTGAACAAGCGCTTATGCGCATTAACTACTTGTAACGCGCACTTTGGTCATCCGTTAATGCGCTTCGCCACCTCTCGTGCAGAAGTATTAGATGTAAATGCGCTTCAGCGATTATGCGCATAATCGCCTAACCAGGCGCAAAAGCGAATCCTTGTACAGGGGACCTAGGTGAGTAAAGAGAGACATAATAGAGGTGCACAAAATCATGCCTGATGTGGAGAATGTGGATAGGGAGGCATTTCCTCCGCCCCCGCCCCCCCTGCATAGTACTTGAACCCAGTGGGGTCATTATCCCAAGAAGCTAATTGGTGGGAGACTCAGGACAGATCAAAGAAATTTCTTCTCCACACGGTGCAGAGTGGAACTATGGAATTCGCTACCACAAGATGGAGTGATAGTCTATCCCCTATTCTCACCCAACAACATTATGTAAATGGTAAGGGTTAAAGTAATAATCACTGTATTTCCTGCCTTTCAATTTTGCCTTTCAGCCTGTTCATGGGCTCACCATTGCAAAGACCTCTGTGTTATCACCCAGCAACATATTGTGAATGGCCGCTGTTAAGGGAATTGGCACTGCCTGCACTTTTTGTCATTTCAGTGTCGTCGTCCGTCCGTCCATCCCCCAAAAGTGCCCAAGAAAGCTCATTCCAGGATAAAAGAATGTGTTTGACTTTAAGGTGCCACCGCCCTCCCTGGCACGTGTCCCAATTCCACATCATCTATGAAAAGGTAGAGAAGCCTTTGCTTCCAGTTCAGACCCGGTCTTCTGCCTGTCACCCCTTCCAGGCCTCGGAGCTGTTCTGGTGGCAAACCCATAGCGCTCAGGCCAAGCGGCCACCTGGCACACACGGAGGTCCCAGGCACCATCTCTGCTCAAAGGCTCGGATGCCTGCTCTGCTCTTGGCCTGAGGGCCTTGGGGGCCACTGCCAGTCAGAGCAGCCATGCCGGGCTAGATGGGCCGATAGCCTGGCTCAGTCACAGGCTGCTTGAGCTTCCTCTACTCATGGTCTCTTCATGCCTGATGCCGGATGGAAACAGTTCCAGGAAAGTTAGGCATGCATGGCACTTTGCACCCGATGCCCGGGCCGGAATCCTCTTATCCAAAAGTGTCTGGAGTCGTATTTCTTGAAAGCAGGGGTGGATCGTTCCCCACGCTTGGCGGGACGTGGCCTGGGAAGATGTCTTCTTGTTTCTGCTTCTGATTTGGAGGCCAGTGTGTACATAAGGAGGCCACCTTGTGGAGGTTCTCTGCACCACACCCTGCCTGCCTCCCTCTCCCCCTCTCTCTAGTGATATGATGTGCCATGTGGAGAAGGCAATACTTTGCAGAGGCACCCAAAACATCAGCAGACCTGTGAGGTGAACTGGTGCGACCGAATCGTGCCGAGGCCAGCCATGAGCAAAGTGTTGGCAAAGTGAGCTGCTCCTTCATGGGCCAGGGAAGTTTTGCAAACTCTGTCCAGAGTCTTGACTGAGCTCAACTCCAGTATTTGGATTCCAGAGCAGCAAGTCCAAAGGAGGCCGCAAGGTCCATTCAGCTGCGGGCATTTGGGGGAAGCCCCTTCCAAGTCTCAGGGCCAGAACACACTTGGCAGCGAGGGCATCAATGTTGCCACTCAAGAATTTGCATCACAGCCAAGCAAGGCAACTGCTGGCAGAGCATTGGCAGCCAGTCGTTCTGCAAAAGCCCCCGTAGAAGGGGCAGGCAGTCCATGTGGCTGGCCTCCTGCTGGGGACTGTACCCCAGAAGCCCCCTTTGCCCCTCCTCAGATGGCTGCAAGTGGATGTTCTCCCCCATCCTCATTGGCCAACTGGGCTTTGGGGCCTGAATTTTGTAGTCACTCGGAAGCCACAAGACACCTCATGGCTTCTGAGTGGCTTCATAGAGTCCTGCTGAGATCCAGCCCTTCTCATGGCTTCATGAGTGGGGACTGAGGGCCCACAACATCCTGCAACTAACTTTGCAAGCAGGTACATGTTTCTCTAAAGCTCCTAGTCCCCTTGATGGTATGTGATCATAGAATAGTGGAGTCCAACCACCTGCTCAGTGCAGGAATCCTCCTTAAAGCATACCTGACAGATGGCTGTACAGCTGCCTTTTGGATGCCTCTAGTGTGAGAAAGCCTGTGACCCCCCTAGGTCATTGGTTCCATTGTCGTACTGATGTCCAGATGGAATCTGACTTCCTGTAACTTGAGTCCATTATTCTGCACCCTGCACTCTGGGTTGATTGAGAACAGATCCTGGCCCTCCTTCGTGTGACAACCTTTCAAGTATTTGAAGAGTGCTATCATGTCTTCCCTCAGTCTTCTCTTTTCCAGGCTAAACATGCCCAGTTCTTTCAGTCTGTCCTCATAGGGCTTTGTTTCCAGACCCCTGATCATCCTCGTTTCCCAGATTGTCTGCATCCTTCTTGAAGTGTGGTGCCCAGAACTGGATGCAATATTCCAGATGGGGCCTAACCAGTGCCGAATAGAGGGGAACCAGTACCTCACGCAATTTGGAAGCTACACTTCTATTAATGCAGCCCAAAATAGCATTTGCTTTTTTTGCAGCCACATCACACTGTTGGCTCATATTCAGCTTGTGATCTACAATTATTCCAAGATCCTTCTCGTTTGCCATATTGCTGAGCCAAGTAACTGTGCATTTGGTTTCTTTTTCCTAGGTGTAGAACTTGGCATGTATCCCTATTAAATTTCATCCTGTTGTTTTCAGCCCAGCGCTCCAGCCTATCAAGATCACTTTGGAGTTTGTGTCTGTCTTCCAGGGTATTAATAGCGATCTCACCCAATGTTGTGTCGTCTGCAAATTTGATAAGCCTTCCCTGCACCTCCTTGTCCAAGTCCATTGGATGCATGTACAATCAATGTTCACCTGTCCTTCTTGAGCCACCATTGATGCTCCAATCTGAAGGCCAAGAGGGGATGGCATGCGCATCGTCCCTCCAGGTGGCGTGGTGGAGCAGGGATCAGAACCACTGTTGGAGACCAGGGGTGGAAAGGGAGCAGAGCTGGCCGCCTTCTCTCTCTGCCCAGCCCAGAGGTTTGTGAGCAGCCTGAGGGCTCTGACTGGAGAGCCCTCGATCTTGCACTCTGGGCAAGTGGACACAAATCAGGTGGATGCCAGTATTTTCAACCAAGATGTCTTTTTCTTTCTACAGAAGGCGAGCCCTGGTGCTGGATCAGACCAAAGGTCCATCCACTCCTGCATTCTGTTCACATGGGAAACCCACAAGCAGGACAGGAAGACACCAGCACCCTCCCACCCATTTTCCCCAGCAATGGGAGTACATAGTAATACTACCTCTGTTACTAGAGGTAGCATATAAGCGTCAGGACTAGTAGCCCTTGATAGCCTTCTATGATGGAATGCAATAACACTTGGAGAGAGTCCACTAATTTGGAGTGGAATTGACAGTGGCGCCGGTTAGCCTTTCAAGTGCTTTGAGTTAGGAGGAGATTAGCCTGGTTCTTGAAGTGGAATGGAGCACTGATAACCATCTTGATCCGATGGAAAAGGGATGGCACAGCATGATGCACCTGGTGAGATCTATGTGTTTATCTGAAAGGAAATCAGTTTAAAATTCTGTTTTTCTGCTACTTGACCCCATGTAGATCTTTCAAATTGTATAAAGAGTTCAGAAAAGAAAATACTGTGCATTTCATAGCAATCAGAGCATCGGAAGCTGCTGCCTCGTACTGAGTCTGGCCAGTAGTTCATGGTCTGCACCAGGGGTGGGCAACATGAAGCCCCCAGTGCAAGCTCCGCCACCCCCAGAAATTTGAGAGGACAAAAAAATTATTATTATTATTATTATTATTATTATTATTATTATTATTATTTTAAAAAAGTAGAGAGCAAAGATTCTAAGTTATGTTGTTTGTAAGTGAATTTGGACTCTTTGGGTACTCCATAGCAGTTCTGGGTGCCATTTTGGTTTATTTCCCCCTGGTTTGGGCACTTGTGGGGGGTGTTCCAGGAGTACAAAAATGCCAGTCAGGGTAGACCAGGGGTGAGCAACTGCTCACCCCTGGCCTACCCTGACTGGCAGTCGCTGTCCAGGTCCAAGGCAGAGGAAGCTCTTCGCAGGCCTCCCTGGAGAGGCTACCTGGGTTTGAACCTGGGGGCTTCCATGCCAAGCTGGTTCTCCCCCCACTCACCTACATCCCTTCCCCTAAAAAGAAAGCAAGATGCCAGTCCTCATGGATCTGAATACTGCCAACCGTGACTGGCAGCAGCTGTGGCTCTCCAGGGTTTCAGACAGGAGTCTTTCCCATCCCACCTGAAGATGCCGTTGAGGACTGAACCTGGGACGTCCTGCCTGCCAACACAGGGGCTCTGGATGCGTCCGCTCGCCTTAAGGCTAGTTTCTTACACACAGTGAGACAGACCCATCATTAAAAGAATGCAAGCGTCCCTGTACCTCTCAGTTTAGAAGTCGACCCCTGGAGCCATTCCTTCTTGCATCTTACAAGCCACCACACCCCAGTCCCTTTGTCAGGCCTCCTTATCTCTTTCTATGAGAAAGGAAGAGCTCAAGGGGGGGGGGGGCTGAGACGCTGGGATCTCCTTCCCCGCCCCACTGCTAAACTGGCTTGGTTTAAGTTCTTCCGTCTGTAAGCTGGGGGAGCTGTTGCATTAGAGGAAAGCTTTTGCCTGGGCGCAGAACCTGCCTCAGCCTACCCTTGCTCCCGCAAGCGAACCGGGTTTTCTCTATGCTTAGAGAGCACTTCCTGTTTACCTTGGAGGGGGGGAGGTGCTAATCCGGGGGCCCTTTGCTGCAGCCCCCCATGCTCTGGTGGGGGTTGGGTCCTTCCTGTTCCTCCCCATCTCCTCCCCCCCCCCATTCTCTTCATATGGAAAGCTTGGGGAGAAATGGGGCCGTTTTTGCGGATTCGTTGTCTGCCTCTCCCTTTGCCTCTCTCTGGCCTCCTCCACACGAGACGTTTAATGAGCCTTGAAGGCTCATTATAAATTTTACCTCCACACCAGCGGAGCGCAAAACGGGCGTACAGGCGCGTTATCTCCCCGATAATGCGCATTTTCGAATGCGCGTTAAATAGCGACTTTTATTTTTCTCCGGCCATTAAAGCGCATTTTCGCCGTGTGAACAAGCGATTATGCGCATTAACGTCTTCTAAAGCACTTTTTGGACATCAATTAATGCGCTTCGCCGCCTCTCGCCGCCTCCCGTGCAGAGGGATTAGGCGTAAATGCGCCTCCGCGAAAATGCGCATAATCCCCGAACAGGGCGCAAAAGCGCATCCTTGTGGAGGGGGCCTCTGACCGTGACCCTATGGAAAGGAGAACGGGGCTCAGCAGGTGTCATTAGTATGCATGCAGCACTTGGTGAAATTCCTTCTTCATCACAACGGTTACAGCTGCAGGAGCTATGCTAGAGTGGCCAGATACAAAAGTGGGCAGGGCTCCTGCAGCTTTAACCATTGTGATGAAGAGGGAATTTCACCAGGTGCTGCATGCATACAAATGACACCTGCTGAAATTCCCTTTTCAATACAACTGTTGAAGATACAGGAGCCCTGTCCTCCTTTTCATATGGTCACCCTACCCAAGTTTTCGGGAGACCCAGTTTCCCTTTGGGACAATTTGGAGGGCCCTTGCTTCACTTGAGAGGAATCCTGAATCTGCCTAAATCAGCAGTCTTCAAGCAGATTAACTGTAGGTGCTGAATATTCATGCTGACTCCAGTGGGTTCGTGAGCGAAGACGCCTCCCCCCACCAACCCCAAAAAGAGGGGCCTGCAGCAAGCTAGCCAGCAGTTTTGCACCAATGCCCTAAACTGAGAGGGCAGTGCCTCTCTGTCCTCCCAGTCTGGCCCACTTTCTTTCATAAGATTTTACCCATAATTCCATCCCATCCTATTTCTGCATTAAATTCTTTTAAAAGAAAAAAGAATCCTTTCAAAATTTTCTCTTAGATGCTTCTCTAATGGCACTTCTTGGTGTGTTTTAGATGCCGATTGTTCTGTCATGACTGTCGGGGTGAATCAAGCCTGTTGGATTGCTGCATTCCGACCCACACATTAGTCCAAGGGGTGCCAATCAGGACGTTTCCTACAGAGGTTCACAAAACCTGGACTCTTCAAGCGCCCCACTCCACTGGGCCAACCTGCTTCCGGCATCACATCCACCGTGCTTGTGGCCATGACCTTTGGAAGAAATGGTTCGATCCTGCTGGAGGGGAAGGGTATTGATGGCTACTGGTCCTGATGGCCATGTGCTACCTACAGTAGCAGAGGGGGCTGTTGCACCCGTGTTTTGCTTGTGGGCCCCTGGCCGACAGCTGGTTCTAGGCCACTGTGTGATAAAAAAGTGCTGGACTAGAAGGACCTTTGGCCTGACTCTTCCCACGTTGTCTAGCTAGAGCCCTCGGGGTCAATGTCAGCCTGGTCCAGTCACTGCCTGTGTGTTTGTGCACACGTGTTCCTCCTCCCCCTCCTCTATGGGAGACCGGCACACCCACCCGTCTCCGCACCCGCTTGCCTTCCCATGACATTAACACACTGCATTGAAATTGTTTTAAAAATAGAGATCTCTTTTAGTAGATTAAATTGTGATGTTCTAGGAGTAACAGTAGTTAATTAGGGGAAACGGAGATATTCGGCAATTAATGAGAATGGTGGCACATCTTTTGAGTCAATTTCATGTAAATGACTCACATAATTATCTGTATTTTGAATAATTAAGGAGGAGTTAGTGTAACTATTTAACCTTGTGGCATCTAATGCTGAAAGGGAGTCATTGAAACGGCACACATGCGTTTGCCACTCAGGAGGCCTGGAGAAAGGCTGGACTCATCATCCCCTGTGGCACCCCCACACACCCCACACACCCCAGGGATGGTTCAGACCAGCCCCCCCACCTCTTGGCATCCTCACCTTTTGCCTACTACGCTTTGCTCCCTAGAGGCTGCATTGCAAAGCGACGGCCCCGGAGACAAAGGACGTGCCCAGCTCGTGGAGAGAGGTTTCCTGTACTTGGGCACGGAGCAGGAACCTGGCAGTTCCTCAGGATGCCAATGACCTCATCCTTAATTTCGGACCTGGTCATACCACCATTCCCAATTTGCCTCAATATAACCAGGTCTGCCACTGCTATCAGTAACAACGAGGTGGAGGCCTCCATGCGAAGGTGGAGGCCTCCTCTCTCCATTTCCAAGACGATGTCCCCATTACTCAAAGTTATCTCACCACACTGACATACATAAGACTCATCATCATCATCACACCACGAGATACAATAAGCTCTTTATCTGTTCCATATCCTACAATGCATATTCCGCTACAGATGGAGTGGGTGTGGGAGCTCCTTCTTCTTCCTGAGCCTCCCTGATGGCCCCAAGGGTGGGCTTGGGGCTCCTTGCCAGGGGGTGGGGGCAGGGGTTCCTCTCTCAGGCAGGGAGAAAGATGCTCTCTGTATCCGTGCAACCCAGCCATCCGAAGCATTTGGGCAGGGCCAGCTCCAGGAGTCAGCTGTCCGGCAAAGTTTTCAGCCTCGGCTGGCTGCTGTAACAAGACCTGTGCTAAAGGACGAGTGGAGTGCTGCTGCCTTTTGCAAAGACATGTTTGGGCTGAGAGACCTCAACTCCTCCTCCTCCTGCATCCCTGCCATTCTCCTTCTTCCCCGTCACCTCAGTCTGCTTTTCCCCCATTGCATTGTGCCTATTTCTGCCTATTCACCAACTTCCCAAAGCTCTTCTTTAACCGGGCTTTACACATTTCTGCCTCTTCCATACCCAGAGAAGTTCCCCAGAGTCATCTTTGTCCAAGCCACTGGCCCCTTTTCTTCAAGGATGTTGCAGACCATGGCCAAGTTAGCATCAGTCTCTGTGCACCAATTGATCTGAAGCAGAACCATCCTAAATGACACTCCACCACACACCCTGCACAGCACACCCATTGCAAAAAGCCCATCAGCCCAGGTGGGAGAAAGGAGAGCATCTGCACTTTGCACATGGTCCACTGTCCAAGCTCAGGAACCTCATTGCTGCATAGAAGTCCTGAAAAGCAAAGATTTCCTTCCTTCAGTTCTTCTCATCCTCCCAAGAGAGAAGCCCTCTTGAGAGAAATGAGCCACCCTTTGCAAGCCCAGCTGGAGAGATTCATGAATGACATGAGAGACATCCTCGTGAGTAACCCTCCCTTGGCCAAGTCATTCAGCAAGCCAGATCGGGGTACGTGTGGTACATGATTGCAACTCACCTGCTCTCTCTTTGCCTGCTTGCGATTGCCAGGTGTTCCGGACGCTCTTGTCGCGATTCCGGCACTGGTGAGAGGCGGCAAGCTGGCATGCGTGTATGGCAGGCCGGCCTTTGACAAACACAGATTGCTGCTTCTAAAAATAGAGACCATGGCCTGCCACCGAAGTGGAGCATAATGGAATATGGAAATACCAGACTTGAGCTGAATTTGAATTGTAGGTATAGGGGGTGCTCTGGGCCCAGGACTGGAGCCGAGGGAGGAGGAGGAGGAGGAGGAGGAGGAGGAGGAGGAGGCTGTCCTGGAAACAGTGTCCCAGGGCAACTGCCACGCCCAAAGGCACCTGCTGCCACACGGGAAGTGTAGCCTGGTCCCAGCATAGACTCTTTCAAGGGTCCACGTTAATAGGGCCTTGAAGGCCCCCTTCAGCATGGGGGGGGAAACACACAATTTCTCCAAGGCTGAGGAAATTTCATATTTCCACCATTGTGTTAATGGTGGCTGCCATTACCACAGTGGGGGAAATTTCACACTTTCCAGAGGCCCCAGGAAGTGTGCTTTCCCCCACCCCTGTGTTGATGGGGCCTTTAAGGCCGCCAGTAATGCAATGGGGGAAAGGGCCAAAGCCAAGGTGGGCGAGCGCTAGGCAGTGGCTTGCAGGGCCCAGACCATGGGGGCCAGCCAAGGCGGTAGGCAGCACGAGCACTCATGGAGTGAGTGCTCGTGGGCTCAACAACCCCAGGCGTGGAAGTCGTCTGGGCCATCAAAGACAACAGTACACAATTCAAGGCAAACAAGAGCTCACGATTCATCCAGGCATGTTGAAGCAAAGAAGGGCCCAAAACCCACGAAGGAAGCATTATGGCAGAGAGAGAGAGAGAGAGAGAGAGAGACGAGGTTCCCACACAGGCTCGCCAGTCCTTCCTGCTGCTCATAGTACTACAAGATTCAAACAGGCAGGAATCCAGAGTCCACAATGTGACCAGGCAAGGAAGACAGGTGACATTCCTCTGCTCTGGCTCCAGGGATCAGTTTCAGCCAGACAAGAGTCGCAAGTTCATGCTTAATAATAATAATAATAATAATAATAATAATAATTTATAACCCGCCTCTCCCAGAGGACCTAAGTGTGCGGGGCGGATTGTATGGGAGAAGGCGATCCCACAGGTAACCTGGACCCAAACCATGTAGGGCTTTAAAGGTAATAACCAACACTTTATACTTCGCCCGGAAACTGATTGGCAGCCAATGAAGCGATTTTAAAACTGGTGTAATGTGGTCACCCCTAGGTGATAAGAAGCCCAAGCAAGAGAGTGAGCACCAGGGGCAGTAGAGATGTTCCCCTGCAGAACCTCTACTAAGTCCAGGGTTCAGCAGAAGTCCAGGCAAGTGGAAGTCCCAGGCAGTAAAGATGCCCCCCATTTGGACTCTGCTCTGCTTCAACCCAGGCAGGCTAAAAGCCCTGGTTTCAGGATGAGTCCAGGCCACAAAGTTGGGCTGAGTCCAAACAAGACAGCAGCTCAGGCATTTCCAGGAAAGGGTCCCTGCCTCTGTGCACCAGTTTAATACAGGGAAGGGGCTGCTAAAAACAGCAGCAACAACAACAAGCTGAATATGAGCCAACAATGTGATGTGGCTGCAAAAAAAGCAAATGTTATTTTGGGCTGCATTAATAGAAGTATAGCTCCCAAATCTCAAGAGGTACTGGTTCTCCTCTATTTGGCACTGGTTAAGCCTCATCATCATCATCATCATTATCATCATATATTTATTTATTTATTTATTACCTGCCTCTCGTCCGGATCGAGGTGGGGAACAACATCAAACACAAAACACACAAAACTGATTAAAAATGCATAAAACCAGTACATCAAAATACCAATAAAACACCATTAAAACACTTAAAATTCATCTGAGTAAGCCTGCCGGAAGAGCTCAGTCTTTATAGATCTTTTAAATTCCTGAAGACTGGTGAGTTGACGGATCTCTCCCGGCAGTATTGCATCCAGTTCTGGGCACCACACTTCAAGAAGGCTGCAGACAGGCTGGAGCGTGTTCAGAGGAGGGCAACGAGGATGATCAGGGCCTGGAGAAGAGAAGACTGAGGGGAGACATGATAGCACTCTTCAAATATTTGAGAGGTTGTCACACAGAGGAGGGCCAGGATCTCTTCTCGATCAACCCAGAATGCAGAACATGGAATAATGGGCTCAAGTTACAGGAAGCCAGATTCTGGCTGGACATCAAGAAAACCTTCCTGACTGTTAGAGCAATGTGACAATGGAACCAATGACCTAGGGAGGTGGTGGCTCTCCCACGCTAGATGCCTTCAAGAGGCAACTGAACAGCCATCTGTCAGGGATGCTTTAAGGTGGATTCCTGCCTTGAGCAGGGGGTTGGACTCAATGGCCTTACAGGCCCCTTCCAACTGTATGATTCTATCAACCCTACTGACAATCCATCCTGACAGGGAAATGAGCCCACCAGCAGACACTACGTTGAAGAGAGTATCTCAACCTGTGTGACACCTCTCAAAGCCCCTCCCTTGCAGAGTCCTCCCCCCCCCCCACATCCCCCACAGGTTGCCACAGAAGATTTCTCAGCTTGTAAATCAGAGGTGTGACTCAAAACCTGATCTTGCAGCAATGGCCAACAGGGAGTCCTGTTCTCCTGCAGCCTGTAATCAGAGGGAAGGCCAGGCAGAGCCAGGCTCCCACCTTTCTGGGTTCCCACAGCCTGAAGTGGGCTGGCACCTCTGGGTGGCGCTGGCAAAGGCATCCCCTGGCCTGAAATCCTGGAGAGCCCTGGATCCCAGTCCAGGTCAACCGCGCTGAGCTTGATGGACCACGGCGGCTCCCCCTGACTCCGCATAAGGACTGGTACCCACTAGGCAGGGGCAGGGGGCAGTGAGAGGGGTTGCCAGGGAAGCTCGCCTTTGAGATCCATTCCTCAAACCGTCCAGGTTCTGGACCTGCTGAACAAGCCTTGCAGCTCTGGCAGCTTTTAACCAAAGTGCTGCCTTCTTATTGATGCATATGAACCCTGGAAATGTCACTGAAAATATTAATTTCTCTTCTCATTTGATGTGTGTGGCAGTTTTCATTAATGAAATGTCATCTAAATGTGAACCATAATCAGACTTTGCATGTCATCAGCTCGTCGCAAAGAGGAATCCGCATTGTCTTGGCTTTGCTGAAACCGTCAGTCAGGCTGGAGGTGAAAGTCAGCTCTTGCTGAAAAAAGTGTGGAAAAGCTTCATGGGGCGTGATGAGTTTGTAGCAGAATATGGCCTTGTAGTGGGTAGAATGGATAAGAACTGATTGTTGTTGGGGCGGCTAGTTCTGTATGTGAGTGTATTGTGAGATAACTACGAGAAATGGGACATATATTTTGGGGAATGGAGGGAGGCTGCCATGAACACATTGGTCAATTGCTGGAAACCGCACACGTAGCTTACCTTAGCAGGGAGACCTTCATGTGGGTATTACTGTTATCAGTTGCAGACCTGGCTACGTTGGGGAAAATAGGAAAGGTGGTATGACCAGGTCTGAAATCAAGGACGAGGTCATTGGCATCATGAGGGGGTATAAGAGGCCAGAATTTCATCAGCTTGGGAGAGAGATCCTGGGAGAACGAGAAGCCCCCCCCCCCCATGCCTGCTCAGGCTGGATTCGCCCGCCATGCCCTCCATTTAGGTAAACATGAACCTTTGATATTGTGAGTGTTAGATCTGAGAAGAATCGTAAGTTTTGCTATGTTAACGATACACTTTCTACTACCTTCATTGTGCTTTTAGTGACTATAACTTGCGTGTATGTTTGTGATCTGCCTCATCTTAGCTAAAGCTTGTTATTCCCTTACACTGTTTGAGCAATAGAAAATGTAGTCTTTGATACCATATTTGTGTTTTCAGGCTTGAGAGAAGTTTCAGAGACTACTATCCATATACTTTAATTCTTGAACCCAGAAACACTTGGTAAAGGTTTGTAAATGTATCTCTGAGTGGGGTCTGTCCCTTAAAGCCGATGTAATTCTATTTTGATCTGGTGAATCTCAGAAACACCCATTCAAGTTAGAGTTGTACAAAATTATGCCACGGTGTGGAGAAGGTGGACAGGGAGACATTTTTCTCCCTCTCCCATAACACTAGAACCCAAAGGGGTCATGATCCCATGAAGCTGATGGGTGGGAGGTTCAGGACAGATAAAAGGAAGGACTTCTTCACACAGGGCATAATTAAACTATGGAATTCACTCCCACAAGATGTGGTGATGGCCAGCAACTTGGATGGCTTTAAAAGGGGGTTGGATAAATTCCTGGAGGAGATGGCTATCAATGGCTACTAGTCCTGATGGGTATATGTTACCTCCAGTATCAGAGGCAGTAAGCCTGTGTGCACCAGTTGCTGGGGAACATGGGTGGGAGGTTGCCGTTGCACCGTGTCTAGCTTGTGGGTCCCTGGTTCACAACTGGTTGGCCACTGTGTAAACAGAGTGTTGGACTAGATGGACCCTTGGTCTGATCCAGCATCAGGGCTCTTCTGATGTTTTTATGTTCTTATGGAGCAATTTGCCACCAAAATCTGGTGTCAAAACAGAGGTATCAGGTCTCCCCCCACTTTTGAGGGGGTGCTCACCCGAGGACTCTGGGTTCTAGTGTAAATCTGTGGGGCAAAAATGGCCCCAGATGCCCAGAAGTCTCCCACATCCCCATTCTACATTAATCTGCTGCTGGGTCTTGTGTGCTTGCCCATTCCCTCTGGCATTCACACATGCTGTTAAACTGACCCGAGACACGCACATCAGTGAGGCTCCTTTTATTCGAGGAAATCTCATGGTGACACGTTGAATGGTTACATTTCTCCAAAACCACACACTTAAAGCTGAATGATGGTCAGAAAGCTTTAGGCTCCATTCTTGATATGATCCTTCAGGCAATCACACTGGGCGGGGGGGGCGGGGGTGGGGGGAGCTTCTCCAGATGCCGCATATGTTGGCAACTCAGGGGACATGGCTAACGCCTAACCAAGATCACAGGGTGGGTGAAACTCTTATGCTCTGAGCCACCAGAGCCTGGCAGGGAAGAAATCTTATACCATATTTCATCGATTCTCCCGCGTTTTGCAAAAGGCACTAGGGCTCTGTATGCCCCCCCGCGACTCGCCCTAGCAGGTCCCGAGGGACCCCACAAGGCAAGTCAGAAGTCCCCCCTTCCCACTTACCTGGATCGCTGCTGCCTCGGCCGGGGAAGGCTTCAGTACTGGGAAGGAGGCTGTGATCGATCGTGGCCTCCTTCCCAGTACTGAAGCCTTCCCAGGCCGAGGCAGCAGCAATCAAGGTAAGTGGGGAGGGGGGACTTGCAGGGCCCTAACCCTCCCCTCTTCCCACTCACCTCCATCGCCTTCGCCCATCCTCGCTGCCGCCTTGGCCTGGCAAGGCATCATTACTGGAACTAGGCCAGATCGTGGCCTAGTTCCCAATAACAATGCCTTGCCAGGCTGAGGAGAGTGCTGGCAGCGACGTTGAGCAGCAGCGGCGCTGAGCAGCAGTGGTAGCAACAGCGAGCAGTAGCAGCAGCAGCGAGCAGCGGCGAAGGCAATGGAGGTGAGTGGGGAGGGGGGAAGGGCGGAAGGGGTGCTGAAATTAAGCAACGCTTTTTCCCTGTTGGTGGCCCTGAAATTCAGGTGTGTCTTACAATCGATGACGTCTTAGATCGATGAAATACGGTAGTTACTCCTAGCCTGCCGAATGCTGCGCTGACCAGGGAAGGAAAAACTCAGGCCCTTTCTACAGCAGAGGGGCGGAGGGGAAAAGAACCCGGAAGTGCCTGCTTCTGGGTTCATCACCCTAATGCACACCAATTGTGCAACGGTCAGGGCTACTTGCAAGTCACGCCCGCCATTTTTTTGTTTTTAACACGGGGAGGAGCACTCTTGCGCTCCACCGCTAAAGGTAAGGTAATAAAAAAAAAAACTTGAGCGCATGGGCCCCCACCCACCTCCCTGCCCTCCAGGGGTAGCGAAACTGGTGCCGCCCCCTCTCCTGCTGGGCAAGTGCCCAGTTTGCTGTTGCGCTTACTCGCGCGTAAGCATGGCAGCACCTGGGGCGGGCAGACACATCTTCCTGGGACCGCCGAAGAATTGGGATTTTTCTGGTTTGTGTTTTCCCAGAAAAACCCCGTGCCTGCCCCCCATGCCCCTGGGATTCCCTGTATGTAATTTGGACTCACAGGGCGCACCCAGGGGCTATCCCAGGCAAAATGCCTGCTGTGGAAAGAGTCTCAGGCACAAGACCTCCCCTGCACATACGTTGGCTCCGGAAGAGCTCACTGCCACCTGAGCTGGGCAGAGACAGATCGTGCACCAATCAGACCCAGCCTGCTGAATGCTGAGCTGACCAGGGCAAGCATGATCATAGGGGAGGTAAAACCTCAGGCACAGGAGTCTAGTCCTTCTAAGGACAGGCAACTCCCTGCCACCTGAATCTGACAACAAACACACAATCTACAGTAAATGCAAGTTCAGGTCTATGAAAAACCTCACAGTACTTTTCATGGCACAATCCTTAGAAATCCAAAGTCCAAATAGCAAGAGAGAGCATGTGCAGAGTGCTTCCAAAGTTTCAAACAGAGGTGGAATCCAACGGGTACCTCTTCACAGCTTATTTGGGTCGCCTTTACTTCATTCTGACGGCATTTTATACAGACGAGCGGGACACAGATCAGACATGTATGACACTTATAGGTTCCATTACTGCGCATTTCCAAGGTGTCAATTAAACACAACTTTTAATATTACCACTGACCATTCAAATTAATGCTAATCGTGGGCATTGTTTGGTAGGCAGGGCTTGTGATGTCATGAGTGAATGCCTGGCCCTTCTCTGGCTACCCCTCCCAGTTGTGGACAAGGTGGGAGGGGATTGACCCAATGCTTGCTTTGTCATTTCCTGTCTCCTCCCTCCTATTTCCTTCTTCTTCCCATGTCTCATGGACTGTTCAGTAATGGCTGACCTGAAGTTACAGATACTTAAAGTAAAGTTTCTTTTAAATCCCCACTGGAATCTTTCTTTCGTCGAGAGGCGTGGCTACTCACATGGAGCTGGTTCTACAGGAATCAAGGGGGTTGGAATAAGGATGTGCGGTGCTCATTTTGAGTCTAATTTGAGGTCCACTAAGGCTTCCCCCCCCCCCACTCCTTTGCTGGGATCCTGGCTGGAAAAAGGCAGGGGAAACTTCTCTCCATGCAGTGAAAGCGAGTTCCTGCCATTGAGCTGTCGTCTTGCACTCTGTTACTCGGGAGTAAGGAGCATTGAGTTACCTCCCCCCCTTTCTGTCATTGCTTTACCGGAAAGTTGTGTGTGTGTATGTGTGTGATTGTGTGTGTGTATCACACCAAAAAGACCATTTACTACTGAGAAACCACTGCAATATCTTTATTCTAGAAACAGTTACATGTGGCCAAAATCCCATTGCAAAGTGTGGCCAGAGCAATCTGAAAAGCAAAGCGCAAGTGGGAAAAACACAGGGGATTGGACGGAATGCGCCGAACAAACGCAACATCCGAGCCAACTCGCCCAAATTGTGGTGTCCCCTACCGGGCCGTTCATTCAAATGCCAATAGCGGTTGCTGGAGTGGAACCAGAGAGCGGGCACGCCACAGTATACGCTCCAGTCTCCTCATTCTGCTCAGAAGGCGACGCAATTGGAAGATTATCAAGCGGACTGAGGGGGGGGGAAGAGAGGACGTCGGTGCCATCCAGTTTCTTTGTTGTGGCCATCGTTCATCCCTCCCCCACTCCCTCATTAACAGTCACCCACCTCTGCGACGCATGGCAGGGTGAGGTGGCCCTCTAGCCCGCACAGCATTGGGCATTCCAGAACCATTGGTAGCCGGCATCTCGGGGTCCGGAAACAGGCAGAATAATGGGAAGTTTGTGTGGAACAGGGACATCAGTGCAGAATGCAACATTGTAACAGAAAGCCAACACAAAAAATTGTCCTTGAAGCAGCACATTTCCAAGATGGCAGATAAGGGGCAGCAGCCGCAAGAATGGTGAGGTGGGAGTGTACAGCGGCGGATTCTTGGTGGGAGGAATAGGGGGGCGGACGCTCCACAGGTGGGTTCTCGACAGGGCCGTCCAGTACCTTGAAAAATGATGCTTTTATGGTTTTACAATAGGTCCCAAAGCCAATGCTGCCCTGCTAACAACTGTAATTGTAGGGAAATCCAATGTTTAGCAATCGTACCCACATGCGAAGTCACGCGCAATCGTGATTGGACAGGCAACGGTGAGAAAGTCAGGTGGACAGGGTTAGTGAACGGCGGGAAAGTCCAGGGGAGGTGCCATCAGGAGACAGAGCGGTGCTTTCGTCAATTGCCCCACGTTCAGCCATACACCCCTGAACTGACTCTGCAGTGAAACTCCGCATATGAACAATTGTAAAGTGCATTTTATGATGCCCGTAATTCACCTTAACAGCTCTCTTCTAGCGCTATTAGATGTAAATTTGAATATAGGAAAAAGGGCATATTATCAGAAACGGCACCAAAGAGACATCGTGTAGACCCCAAGAGGGATTTCAGACTTTGCATTAAAAGATGATCTCTAGCAAGCCTCTTCAGCCTTGATTCAGCCACTATATACTAAGACCTGGCCTATTCAAAGCCACTTGACAGACAGGTCCTCTGACCTGTAAACTATGCCCATGTGCCAACAGAGTGAGATTGCTCCACCCACTAAGATGATGCTACAACCTGAGTGACACCTTCCAAGAAAAATCTCCTGACTGTTAGAGCAGTACGACAATGGAACCCATGACCTAGGGAGGTGGTGGGCTGTCCCACATTAGAGGTCTTCAAGAGGCAGCTGGACAACAATCTGTCAGGGATGCTTTAAGGTGGATTCCTGCATTGAGCAGGGGGTTGGACTCGATGGCCTTGTAGGCCCCTTCCAACTCTACTATTCTATGATTCTATGACTCTCATTTGTATTGTTTCTGTTAGATTTTTCATCATTTTATTGTATTGGCTGTTTCATTTTTATGTGCACCACCTTGAAGGGGTGGTATGTACATTTTAAAAGCAAATAAATTTGGCAGTTGCTTTAACACTAAAGAAAAGAAAAGTACCTTTCTGTAGCAACCCTGTAGCTACCCTGGAAAAATAATTCAAAGCTCACACTTATAATAAATAACAAAACAAAATAAAATAGAATTCATTGCTGGAATCCCCGGACACATTCATGAATTTCACTTTGCTCCCCATCTGGCCTTTCAGTCCTTTTAAAGTATAGCAACCCATTCTGAACTTTCCCTGAGCACCCAAACTCATGTCTGAGGCCCTATTCTGTGCTGCGCTGTGGTCTTAAAGTACAGCAGAGGATCATAAAACAAGAGGAGGGGCATTTTTGGGCCAGGCATATGCTTGACAGAGGGCTGATTGGCAATACTGCTGATAGTTCTTGCTGCTGCATTTTCTGACTTTTATTTTTTTTTAAAGCTTACATTTAAACATACTTTAATGTGATTTGATGCTGTTTGCCACCTTGCAGGCAGGAGGGGTGTTGGAAAGGTGGGAGTACAGACTTTATAATCAACACACCAGCGTAAGATGCTTAAGTTCAAAGCACGTGGATCATCATCTGGCCCAGTGTTGTGAGTGTTCTGCAGGGGCCTGAGAACACCTTGAAGCTTCGTAGCCATCCAAGGACTGCAGTGTGACTACAAGGTCAATTGCTGTGCCTCGAAAGCGTTCCTTCTCTGAGCATCAACCCATGAATTCTTTTGCAGTTATATATGAATGGAGCACATTTGTGTAAAAGGGGCAAGATCACGGTGCTGATTAATACCCTTCGCATTTTAAATGCAGTCCAGGAACTTCTCCGTCTGCCTTCAACTCATCTGCATCAGACCTTGCACTTGATCACCAAAGGTCCTGCTGATGCCACTCCTTGGGCAATAGTGCTCTTTGACGATCCGCAAGGGAACTGAGGTCAGAGCCATGCTGCCTGCACTGTGCATGTCACGGTGAGAGGGGATTTGCCAGGAAAGCCTACCTGGCAGGGCTGTTTTAGAGAGAGAGAGAGAAAGAGAGAGACACAACAGGGGGGTGGGGGCATGTCCTCGCCCGGCCCAAACCCTCCTCCTCCTCCTCCATTTAAATCAAATAGCATGTTCCTGAGGGTTGTCATGACATCCCAGTTTTCCTCTTTAGGCTTTGGGGAACGGGGTGCAGGAGGGCTGTTGATTTTCTGGCTATTAAAAGTTTCATCTGCTTCAGGATGCATTCATTTGCTTTCTATTCATTTTGATTGAGAACCATCTCTTTCATTTTTGGCTTTCCTATTGGTCCCCATTGCTTTCAGTGGGAGACCTAGAGCTAAATGGACAATTAGCATTGGTCTTTACTAGGGGTGTGCACGGACCCCCCGGATCGGATCGGGACCCGGATCGGGACCTCCAATTTTGTCCCGGACCGGTTCGGACAAAATCGGAGGCCCCCCGGACCGGATCGAGTCCGATCCCGATCCAAAAATCGGAAATTTTTGGATCGGCCGCCATTTTTTTCCCCATAGACTTGCATTGCAATGCAAGTCTATGAGGAAAAAATGGCGGCGGGTGGGTAAGGGGGGGCCTAACTCCCTCCCCCCCCCCGGGGCCGTCCGCTGTGGACGGCCCCGGCAGGTAAACCCCCTCCCCCGCGCTCCCTACCCCCCCTGGGGCCGCCTGCTTCCATCCGCTGGCGCCCGCGGGCGCCAGCGGATAGAAGCGGACGGCTCCGGGGGGGGGGGGTAAGCCCCCTTCCCCGCCACTTACCTTCTCGGCACGTCCGGCGCCGGCGGCTACTACCAGCGGGCTCCGCGGCCTACTCTCGAGTAGCGCGCCGGGTGATGACATCACCCGGCGCGCCACCCTGGAGCAGGCCGCGGAGCCTGCTGGTAGTAGTAGGCGCCGGCGCCGGACGGGAGCCGCCGGGCCGGGCAGGTAAGGGCCCCCCTCCCCCCTCCCCCCTCCGCGCGCCCCCTCCTCCCCCCTCCCCCCTCCGCGCGCCCCCTCCTCCCCTCCACGCACCCCCTCCTTACCTTTCCGGCCCGGCGGCTCCCGTCCGGCGCCGGCGCCTACTACTTCCAGCAGGCTCCGCGGCCTGCTCTAGAGTAGCGCGCCGGGTGATGACATCACCCGGCGCGCCATCCTAGAGCAGGCCGCGGAGCCTGCTGGGAATAGTAGGCGCCGGCGCCGGACGGGAGCCGCCGGGCCGGAAAGGTAAGGGCCCCCCTCCCCCCTCCGCGCGCCCCCTCCTCCCCTCCACGCACCCCCTCCTTACCTTTCCGGCCCGGCGGCTCCCGTCCGGCGCCGGCGCCTACTACTACCAGCAGGCTCCGTGGCCTGCTCTAGAGTAGCGCGCCGGGTGATGACATCACCCGGCGCGCCACCCTAGAGCAGGCCGCGGAGCCTGCTGGGAATAGTAGGCGCCGGCGCCGGACGGGAGCCGCCGGGCCGGAAAGGTAAGGGCCCCCCTCCCCCCTCCGCGCGCCCCCTCCTCCCCTCCACGCACCCCCTCCTTACCTTCCCGGCCCGGTGGCTCCCGTCCGGCGCCGGCGCCTACTACTACCAGCAGGCTCCGCGGCCTGCTCTAGAGTAGCGCGCCGGGTGATGACATCACCCGGCGCGCCACCCTAGAGCAGGCCGCGGAGCCTGCTGGGAATAGTAGGCGCCGGCGCCGGACGGGAGCCGCCGGGCCGGAAAGGTAAGGGCCCCCCTCCCCCCTCCCCCCTCCGCGCGCCCCCTCCTCCCCTCCACGCACCCCCTCCTTACCTTCCCGGCCCGGTGGCTCCCGTCCGGCGCCGGCGCCTACTACTACCAGCAGGCTCCGCGGCCTGCTCTAGAGTAGCGCGCCGGGTGATGACATCACCCGGCGCGCCACCCTAGAGCAGGCCGCGGAGCCTGCTAGTAGTAGTAGGCGCCGGCGCCGGACGGGAGCCACCGGGCCGAGAAGGTAAGTGCCCCCCTCCTCCCCCCCCCCGCTGTCCACTTTCATCGGCGGGCGCCCGCTGGCGCCCGCCAATGGAAGCGGCGGTGGGCGCCAGTGGGCGCCCGCCGATCCGCCGATCCGCCGAACCGGTTCGGAGCTTTTTCGGACCGGTTCGGATTGGATCGGCCGATCCAGCTGCGGGATCGGAAATCGGATAATTTATCCGATTTCCCACTGGACCGGACTCGGATCGTGGATCGGGTCCGATCCAGTGCACATCCCTAGTCTTTACAGGGAAGCAGGTGCCGGGAAGATTCCTCAGCATTTTCTTGGGGTACCAGGTGAAAAGAGGTGACTGACCTTTGAGATGTTCTTGCAAAATACAAATTCAAAATTGATTCCCCCCCCCCTCCCAACCCCTGCAGAGTCCTTGCCTGGAAGGAGGTTGACCTTTTAACTAAAATATCAAGTAAAACTCATCACAAAGATCATTCCGAGGATGGGAAGATTCCCCTTACAAGAGAATGGTAGTATCGTCTTTTTAAAAAAAGAAAAAGTCTCCAGGAAATGTCAGACCAAACAGGCTAATGTGCCTCCAGGTGAATTGGCAGAAAATCTCATGTGTGTCATCCACAATCTTTTGTGTTACTGGGAGTGTGGTTACTGAAAGCAATAGTTAAAAGAAGTCAGCATGAGCAATTCTGGGCTAGATAGACTGACGGAAGGCAGGCAGTGGTCTGACTCTGCCTATGGCATCTTCTGATGTTCTTGTGTTCCAGGTGTTGGGAATAACCAACAGGTGATGGTATTGACTTGTTTACATTCTCTGTGGTGGCCCCCCCCAATTGTAGAATGATCTCCCCAACTAGGCCTGCCTGGCGCCAACATTGTTATCTTTTCGGTGCCAGGTCAAGACTTTCCTCTTCTCTGAGGCATTTAGCAATATCTGATGAGCTTGGGTCTGTTTTTTGAGGCTTATAGCTTTTTAAGTTATCATAATGGTTTTAAATTTATTTGTATATTGTATGTTTTACAGTTTTATTTTTTGCATATTGTTTTTAAATGTTTTAATCTTATGTAAACCGCCCAGAGAGCTACAGCTATGGGGTGGTATACAAATGCAATAAATAAATAAATAATAAATAAATAAATAAATAAAATTTAACTCCATCTGCCATTTGGATGCCCATTCTCTCAGTTTGGAGAAATCCTTTTAGAGCTCCTCGTAATCCCTTTTGTTTTAACCACCCTAAATAGTTTTGTGTCATCAGCAAACTCAGCTATTTCACTGCTCTCTCCTGATCCCAGATCATTTATGAACAGATTGAAAAGCATTGGTCCCAATACAGATCTCTGTGGGGCCCCGCTATTTACTTCCCTCCATTGGGAGAATTTCCCATTTATTCCTACTCTCTGCTTTTGATCCATAAGAGGACCTTGTCTCTAATTCCATGACTGCTAAGTTTGCTCAAGAGTCTTTGGTGAGGGACTTTGTCAAAAGCCTTTTGGAAGCCCAAGTAAACAATATCTACTGGATCAAAAAAAAAAAAACCTCTAAAAGGTTAGTAAGACAGGACTTACCTTTGTGGAAGCCATGTTGAACTTTTTCAGCAGGGCTTATTCTTCTATTTGTTTACTAATTATGTCTTTAATAATGCTTTCAACCAATTTATCTGGTACTGGCCTGTGTAGGAGGATTTTTCAGGTGACTTTTATTTTAAGGGACACTGTATACAGGCTGCAGTATCTTGCATTAATGCTCCCTAAATTCCCCACTATATTAGGTGAAATGGAAGATCTGAAGAAAGGCACTCAGAATGTTTGATTTTATTCATACTCATAAACTCAATGAAATTGTTATTGCTTTAAAACTTTTATAAAAACAATTTAAGAAAGTTGAAATTAAACAAACACACAAACCTCTCCATTCAGCAAAGCAAATTAAAATAATATACTCACATGTCTGGCAGATTTCTGGAGAACATAGACAAACATAGACAAACACACACACTCCCAATGACAACACTCATACTGACTCTGTGAAGGAGTTCTTCTCCATAGGGGGACTTCCATTTTTCCCAGGTGACCAAGGAGTCACTGAGGCCTACATGCTAGGCTCAGAGCAACATTCTGGATGTCATGGCTGAGGGAAAGGAAAGACATCCTGGACCCTGATACCCAGACCTAAATACTTTTTCCAAAGACCTCCCTCTTAATACATATTAATTTATTCTGAAATGGCTAAACCGATTGGTCCACGTCATCAATTTAGACTATCCTCTTCCCAGAATATACCTTCCCCCCCCGCCCCGATGTAGTTGTTTATGACAATGAAAGGTCCTTATTCCTTATTCTTGTGGTTAACTGTCTGCTTTGTTTCTCTGTTCTTATGGACATGGGGATTCTTCCAACCACAACCTCACCTGTTCTTAACCCAGGATCCTTCACCTTGTTCCTTTAAAAGGAATACATATGGTTGATATAAGTCACAAGTTTATATGGCTAATACCTTTGGACAATATTGTTGGTGCAAGTTCTCATGAGTAATGTCCTTGAGCAATATCAAATCACATTTCCAAATCATTCTCCATCAGGTCCTATCCAAACTGAAACATCTAAACCCTGATAACAGTGTTCCATGTGTGTGTAGGCCTACTTGCCCCCCTTTGCTCCCCCCATCCCAGTATTCACTAACCTCCCCCCGGTGCCCCAGCACTATAACAACAACAACAACAACAACAACAACAACAACAGAGAAGCAGATAATAAAAAGTTCCTACACCTGTAATTTTCTGGATTCCCCCCAGAGCCCTTTTTAAAAATTGGCGTTCTATTGGCCATCTTCCAGTCCTCTGGTACAGAGGCTGAGCTTAGGGACATGCATGCAATTGGTTCAACAGCATTTTCATCTTGTACTCGGTTTAGGGAAATGCCGTGTAGGATTACATTCAGGATTGCCTCCCCTCTGGTCGGTTCCAGCACCAACTGTTCTAGGGCACAGCTGTTTAGGGCATCAAGAAATTTAGTCATAATCAATTTGATATGGATGAAGGTTGCCTCAGAAGCTATCAACGAGGAAGGGTGCCTCTACAAGAGTGAGTAAAGCTCTTTCAAGTCGCATTAAAAAAATTGCCTCTACAAGAGCGGAGTGCAAATCGGGGGTTGAGGCGCTTTATCTGTCCGATTATGCGCATTATCGAATGCGCGTTAAATAACGAGTTTTAATTCTCCGTGGCTGTTAAAGTGCATTTTGACCATGTAAACAAGTGATTCTCGGCATTTCAGCCACTTTAAAACATGTTTCATACTGCCGGCTATGCACTTCACCGCATGTCGTTTACAGGATTTAGGCGTAAACGCGATTGTGAGAAGATGCGCATAATCAGACAACCAGGCGCCCAACCGAATTCTTGTAGAGGGGACCTCACAGCCACAGTGTCTTTGTACACCAGCTGAGGCTTCCTTCTGAGTGGCTTTTCAAAGGCAGCCTTAAGGGTGCAAGAGGGAAAGGTGAGATGGGCCCAGGTGAGAGCGCTCTCGTTTGTTCTGGGGAGGGATCAGTGGCCCCAAGTCAATGCTCCCTGCTTCAGCTCTTACCCGTGACCTCCCTTAGACCTGGGTATCCAAGGGGGACTGGAGGAACAGGGCGCAGAGGTCTGCGCCTGGCTAGGGCTGCCCACTGCTCTCCACGTGCCCTTGAAGTGTGGCCAGGTGGTTCTTTCAGGAAGAAGATGTGCTTCTTGAAGCCCTTGTCACCCTGGAGCGAAGGAAGGAAGGAAGGAAGGAAGGAAGGAAGGAAGGAAGGAAGGACAGAAGGAAGGAAGGCGGCCAAATGGCAGCCCAAAGGAGTTGCAGACCCGGCTCATGGATGGGGAGAAAACAGACAGAAAAAGCAATCAAGAATGATGGAAAACTTGTGCAAAGGTTAAAGAATGCATTAATAATGCAAATTTCAATTGCCTTTGAATAAACAATGGGATATTTAACACACACACACACACCGGGGGGGGGGGGGGGGCAGCATGGGAAGTGAGGTCCATCCTTCCTACCGGGCAGAAATCTCTGAGGGAAGGCAGGGAGGGTGAGGAGGGCGAGGAGGGTGAGTCTGGCAGGGAGAGGGGAGGGCGCTCCTCTGCCTGACCCGATCTAGGCTGCCCTCTCTGCCCTCTCTGTGGGGATGAGCATGGGACGACCGAGGTGCAGCAGCTGGAGCTGGATCCCTGGGCTGAGGGTCAGGGCACAACAGCTCAGGGGCTCCAATGACCCCCCCCCCCCCAGCAAAGCAGCAAGTAGATGGAGAAGCAAAAAGCAGGCTTGGGTGTGCCAGCCCCTGCATCCATGTGGACAGGCCGGCCCCCACCACCAGGGCTGATGCCGCTGGTCACCACACTGTCTTTACAAGAAAACATCCATGCAATCATAGAATAGTGGAGTTGGAAGGGGCCTCTAACACCATCGAGTCCAACCCCCTGCTCAATGCAGGAATCCACCATAAAGCATCCCTGACATATGGGCCCTTTCTACACCAGATGGGTGGAGAGGGCCAAAGGGGCGGCGAACCTGGAAGTGCCTGCTTCCAGGTTTGTCACCCTAATACATACCTATTTGTGCGACGACCTGAGCTACGGAGAGGTGGGTAAGAAATAAATTATTATTATTATTATTATTATTATTATTATTATTATTATTATTATTATTTTCTTTTCCTTTAAACCGGGAGGAGCACAGGAGGGCTCCTCCACAAATATAAGGGTTTTTTTTAAAAAAAAAACTCATGCGTGCAGGCCCCACCCCCCTCCCTGCCCTCCCAGGGGTGGAAAAATTGGTGCCGCCCCCTGCTCTGATGAGCATGGATAGGCTGACCATCTGAAAAGGAGTTCAGGGCTCATATAACTTTAACAGTTGTAGAGAAAAGGGAATTTCAACCAGTGTCATTTGTGTGCAATTAGTTCCTGGTGAAATTCCCTCTTCATCACAACAGTTAAAGTTGCAGAGCTCGGCCTTCTTTTGTATATGGTCACTCTAGTATAGTGCCTGCTATACGTCTATTAATTCAGCCCAAAATAGCATTTGCTTTTTTTGCAGCCACATCATACTGTTGGCTCATATTCAGCTTGTGGTCTACAATAATGCCAAGTTCCTTCTCACTTGTAATATTGCTGAGCCAAGTATGCCCCATCTCGTAGCTGTGCATTTGGTTTCTTTTTCCTAGGTGTAGAACTTGGCATTTATCCCTATTAAATTTCATCTTGTTGTTTTCAGCCCAGCTCTCCAGTCTATCAAGATCACTTCAGAGTTTGTTTCTGACTTCCAGGGTATCAGCTATCCACACCAATTTTATGTCGTCTGCAAATTTGATAAGCCTTCCCTGCACCTCCTCATCCAAATCATTCCTCAACCTGGTGGTGGCCATCCATGGTTACAGGGGGTCAGCTGATTATTTCTGCGTTCAAAATATATTCTCCTTTACTACAACCCATGAGTGCTTCTTCTCACGTCAATGTGTTTATCCTCAGGGTGGCAGAAAAAGACTCCATTTTATTCAGGTGGTCGACATGGTGCTAAGATTTAAGTAACTTTAATACGAAAAGCTGCACGTGCTCAGAGGAAGGACTGGCAAACAGGGTGTTTTATTTGTTTCTTGCTCTAACATACCATGCAGATCGAAGCAGTGGTGTGGCATGGAAGTCCCACCTTGTTCCTCCTGCCCCACCCCATTTTATTGTGCCTTTCGTGGTCCGCCTCCTCTCAGAAAAGACCCTGTGATAAAGCTACACCACCCACCCTGCAGAATGATGGGTGGCGGATTCTGACTGGATCGGAGGATGGTCGAATCAGATCGGATCCGATTCCGATCCGTGGATCGGATGTCCGATCCGGATCGGACGCCATTTTGAATGCATTTCCCCATAGCGTAGTATTGTTTTACAAAAACGCCTATAACTTTTTCATTTTTAAAGATAGAAGGATGAAACGTGGGCACTTTGTAGATGGGTTAGGGATAGTTATCGGTGAGAAATTTCAGAAAGATTGGTACATGCATTTTGTGGCAATTAATTTTTAAATAAATAACCAGGAATGCCTATAACTTTGCCATTTTTAAAGTTACCTATCCACCCATCCCAGGCAGAGAAGAAGATGGGAGACAGAGCTGCCTCCTCCCCCTTCATGCTCAGCTCCTCCGTGCATGCCCCCTTCTTCTCTGCCTGGGATGCCCTCAAGTTGTTTTAGACTCCAAGTCCCATCAGCCCCAGCCATCATGGTCAGTGGTCAAGAATGCTGGCTGAGGGCTGAAGTAAAAAACATCTGGAAGGCACCAAGTTGGGGAAGGATGATCTAACCTATCTCTGGCTTTAATCCTATATCCACTTTACCAGATAGAAAGTTCCATTGAATTCAGTGAATTCAGTCTACTTTTGAGTATACATGTATAGGACTGTGCTGTTAACCATTGTTAAGTTAACTTCAAGGGAACATATTTAAGAACGGATTCACTCTCAAATTGTAATCAGTATGACATCTGCTCCAGTTGTATGCAAATTTACCTAGGAGTGAACTGCACTGAATGTGATGGGACTTACTTCTGAGTAAGCATGCAAAAAATTATGCTGTTAAAAATGCTCAGCTGTGGCTGAATTGTTGTGCCCTAAACAATTTCAAATGGATTAAACAAGAGTCAAACTAGGTGACAGGTGAAATGTCTGATTGCATTTTACATATTTGTTTCTTCCCTTGTTAAAGAGCAGCTGCAGAGTGAGATGAAAAGCTATCACGAATGGGAATGTGGTACCCAGGAAAGGGGGTAACCCTTTCCCTTGTGCTGCAGTCCTATAAAAAATGTCTCTGTTCCACCCCACAACCACCAGCCCAGTCCCAAATTTGGCCTGGAAGGAGTGAGGTGACTGAGGACTGTCCTCTACCCACCCTTCTTCTACGCCTGGGATGCGTGGGTAGGTGGAAGACAGAGCTGCCTCCTCCCCCTCCATCCCTCCGTAAAGTGAAGAAGCCCTCCAGTGCCCATGCCTTTCCCTAAGCCATTGCCTACTGGAGCCCCTTTTCCCATTCCTGAACGAAGCCCCCAGACCCAACTTGACAGCATCAGCTCTTCTAGGGGAAGGAGGGGGGGCAGAAGACGGGCCGTCAACTCAAGAATACTGTCAGGAGCTGGGGGGACCTGGACAGGTTTCCGAGGGGTTTCTGGACCTGCCTGAGTTCCCAGGGGAGATTCCTCCACCCCCTCCAACCTGTGCTTGAAGCTATGCTTCTAAAATTCATCACACATGTGAACCAAAGTAGTATGTTTAATGTGGAGAAATTTCAGAAACATAGCTTCAAGCGTGTAGTGGCAAGGTATCTTTAAAACAATGAGGAAAGAAACGCCTATAACTTTTTTATTTTAAATGTTAGAAGTCTGAAAGTTGCTCACTTTGTAGATGGGTTAGGGGTAGTTGTCTGTCAGAAATTTCAGAATGATAAGTCCAGGCATTTGGTGGCTACGATTTTTTTAGATTAAAAGTTACAACAACACGGAGTTTTGACAGATAAAAAAGGGAGGGGGAGGCGGGGGAGGGGGGGTGCAATTGACAGCCCAAGCCTCTGTGGAAAAACTTTTGTAACTTTTAATCTAAAAAATTCGTAGCCACCAAATGCCTGGACCTAACTTTCTGAAATTTCTGACAGACAACTACCCCTAACCCATCTACAAAGTGAGCAACTTTCAGACTTCTAACTTTTAAAATAAAAAAGTTATAGGCTTTTCTTTCCTCATTGTTTCAAAAATACCTTGCCACCACATGCCTGGACCTAGATTTCTGAAATTTCACACATACATCAAGCAAAGTGTTACCTGTAATGTGCCCAAGTTTCCTGTTTGTATCTTTAAAAATAAAAAAGTTGGAGGCGTAACAGTATTTACCCTACTACTACCCATTTTTCTAAAATTAATTGCCACACAAGACAAGCACCTACGTTTCTGAAATTTCACACATAGGTCCCAATGTACCACCTACAATGTGGCAAAGTTTCATGTGTGTAACATTAAAAATGAAAAAGTTATAGGTGTTTCTTCCCTCAATGTTTCAAAAATTAATTGCCACACAAGGCAAGCACCTATGTTTCTGAAATTTCACACACATATCAAGCAAAGTGTTACCTGTAATGTGCCCAAGTTTCCTGTTTGTATCTTTAAAAATAAAAAAGTTGGAGGCATAACTGTATTTACCCCACTACTACCCATTTTTCTAAAATAAATTGCCACACAAGGCAAGCACCTATGTTTCTGAAATTTCACACATATAGGTACCAATGTTCCACCTACAATGTGGCAAAGTTTCATGTGTGTAACTTTAAAATTGACAAAGTTATAGGCATTCCTGGTTATTTATTAAAAAGTTAATTGCCACAAAATGCCTGCACCAATCTTTCTGAAATTTCTCACAGATAACTAACCCTAACCCATCTACAAAGTGCCCAAGTTTCATCCTTCTAACTTTAAAAATGAAAAAGTTATAGGTGTTTTTGTAACACAATACTTGGCTATGGGAAAAAGCATTCAAAATGGTGTCCGATCCGCCGATCTGATCCGGATCAGACCTCGGTGGATCGGATCGGATCATATGGTTGGTCGGATCGGATCGGATTGGATTTTTCCAATTTTTGGGCGGATCGGATTCGGATCGTGGATCGGATCCGATCCGATGCACACCCCTAACAATTATCCCATTAGTCACATCAGTCACTGGCATCACATCAAAAAAACTATAAAGAAAACCTCCAGAAACTGGGCCTACCAGAATGCATCCACACCAACATCCAGAACACAGTCATACTTTAAACATGCTCAATTGTCAGGAAATTCCTGAATCTGTAAAAGAGAGCATGATTAGAATACCCGCCATGAGCGAGATAATAATAATAATTAATAATAATACCTAAAGAAAGCAGTACTTTTTCCTGATCCTATATGGCTTTCCTTCTGCTCTTATGACTGGACCTAAGTCAGCAGGAGGTCAAGCTTTCTTGAGGAAACACCAGCCCCAGAAAGCAATCCTTGCCAGATCCTTTTCTCTCCCCCCCCGGTGCCCCCCAGCCCTGCCAATATCATTTGTCCTGCTCTTCACCTTAGCAAGGCCTATTGGGTGGAGCCTGATCAGCTTCTTCACCTGGGAGCGCTTTGCATAAGCATCCATCACTGCACCACCTGGCAGCGGCAGCAGCAACAGCAGCAGCCACATTCTGACCAGCCAAGATGGTCTGGAGACTCTTTAGCTGCCTTGAAAGGGCTGCCTTGGCTGCTGGCCCAAGACTTCATCAATTTAAAAATGGGGCAGCAGCAGCAGCAGCAGCAGCAGCTCCTGGGATTTGGTCCGGAAGCGACTGCTGCCTCCTTGTCGGGGCTCCGGCTCCTTGGTCTCCAGCCCAGAGAGTCAGCTTAATGTGCTTTCAGTTTCTTAAATGGAGCCTAGGAACGTATCTTTCTGGTCTAGCCTTTTCTCTCCATTGATTTTGTGTCATGGGGTCTGCCTATTTTATCTACAGATTAGCTCCATGATGCCTTGTGATTAATTCCTTCAACGAATGAATGGTGCACCGGGAACTATGAGGACCATTAGGCGTATGATGTGGCATCATCAGGAAAACAAGGAGACTCCCGAGACTCCCTGTGGGCTTTGGGAGTGAGGAGTGAGGCCGGGCTTTTCCTTCGTGGGAGCAGGGCTTCTTTCCTCAGCATGTCCCTCATGATGTGAGCTGGGCAGCAGGACGCTCACGCTTCCCCATGCAATTCGGCAGCCTCTTCACCTCCCTCCCTCCCTCCCTCCTTCTCTCCCTCCCTCCTTAAATTAACACTTTAGAGTCCCTCCAACCAAACAACAAGCTTTCCCCCCCCCCCACCATTTAATGAAGAACAGTCCAGGTAGCACAGAGGCACTCTCCACCTATCAAATATTTATTATAGATTGATGAAATCGATTGTCTGCCTTCCCATTAGCAGACTTGAGGCAGCTAACAAAATCCAAACAGCTTCAAAGAATGGCACAACATAGCTGGTTGCAAAATAGGGAATGAGGGAATGGGGCGTGGGGGCGGGCTCTTTCGTCTCCTGCAGGCAACAGAGGAGGGGGCAGCAGGGTGACCACAGCACAGGTTCCGGGGGTGGGGGTGGGCTGAGAGGGCTGTCCTTGGGAGAGGTAAAATTGGTATGATTCCTCCTGAGGCTACAGGTGAAGCCTCACGGTCCTGTCCTGGGCTGTAAGTTGTGTGGGCAGCCTCCAGGCCCAGTTGCAGCTAGAGAGGCCGCGAATGATAGCAGAATCACATTTTAAGGACAGTAACTGGATGGCCACAGAGATCCATCCATGGCTTCCTGGGAGGAGAGCAAAGAGGCTTCCACAGCATGAAAAAGCCCGCACATTGGCTAATGAGATACCACCTGAAACCGGCTTGATGTTTCTCATTTGTTCTGCCTCATGCATACTGAGTAAGACCATGATTGGCTTTGGCTACAATCGTTTTCAATATTTTGAATTATTAAAATTCCAGCTTTTGAATTTTTGTCAGACTTAATTTCTCCTTCAAGCAACAGGTGGCTGACTGCTGTGTTTGCTGCATAGACAGACATAAGAGATGCAAAAAAGGTATTTTGAAGCGCATATTTCTAACAACGTCAAGGCCAACGATAAAGAATTCTTTAAATATATCAGAAGCAGGAAATCAGCTAGAGAAGCAGTTGGACCGCTGGATGACAACGGAGTTAAGAGAGTACTAAAAAAGGACAAGGAGATTGCAGAGAAGCTGAATGAATCCTTCGCATCGGTGTTCACTGCAGAAGATACAGGGCAGATGCCTGTGCCTGAACTGATGTTTTCAGGAAGGGAGTCTGAGGAACTGAGGCAAACAGTAATGACAAAAGATGAAGTTCTCAACCTTATTGACAAATTGAAAGCAAATAAATCACCAGGCCTGGATGTTATCCATCCTAGAGTTCTCAAGGAACTCAAATATGAAATTGCTGATCTTCTAACCAAAAAATGCAACATGTCCCTAAGCTCAGCCTCTGTACCAGAAGACTGGAGGATGGCCAATAGAACACCAATTTTTAAAAAGGGATCCAGGGGGGATCCGGGAAATTACTGGCCAGTTAGTTTAATGTCTGTTCCAAATAAATTGGTTGAAAGCATTATTAAAGACAACATTAGTAAGCTTATAGAAGGACAAGTCCTTCTGAAAAAGAATCAACACGGCTTCCACAAAGGCAAGTCCTGTCTTACTAATCTTTTAGAGTTCTTTGAGAATGTCAATAGACGTAGACAGGGGAGATGCGGTGAACATTTTTTACTTGGACTTTCAACATGCTTGGTGTTTTGCTGTAAAGGTCCATCACACCTAAATCCACCCCCCCGGTTTGCCTCCGTGGGTTTTTTACCTCTGATGCTAAGCGCGTCAAGCTTATGATCCCTTTCACCTGAATAGCCGCTCTTTCACTTTTTTGCACCTTTGCTTGTTTGCTCTTCCACTCCACTCCACTCCACCCACCCCTCCCCTTCTCTTTCTCCCTCTAGTCAGGTCCTGTCAGATGAGCACTTCAACCAGACCTCCTTTCTGCCACGCAAAAATGGAACAACCCTTTAGTCTGGCTCTTTGGGGGGCATTGAGGGAGTACCATCCTGTCTCTCTATAAAGATTCAGGCATTGTATGATTAAAAAAAAACACTTTGGAGTCTGAGATGCAAAGTTTGGGTTTTCTATTGAGGCTTGGAGCTGGCTTCTGGGAGAGATCGCTTTCCCCTGCCAGGACCTGATGCCATCCATTCAAGCCAAAAGCAAGACTCCCGTCACAGCACATGCCCCCAACAAAGGAAAACATGAGAGCATAGCACTACACAGAGGCTTAAGGTGCATTAAAAGTGCTTAGGGAAAATAATCCAGACTTTTAGCTTTCTAGGAAAAGACGGGAAAGGCTGGGAAAGAGGCGGGGTGTCAGCAGGACTGGCACGGCGTCATGTGAGTACCGTGCTGCAAATCCGCACACCAGGCATGGTGAGAGTGCAGTGAATTGCTGGTGTGATGGAGCTTGAAGTTGTGCTGCCTTCCAGTTTACCGTTCTTGCCTTGCACAAGCAAACTGAGCTGATAGAGTCAGGCTGACAAAACCTCAAACGAAAACTTCATAATTAACAAACTCAGTGGATTTAGAATGATGTCAACCAAATTGAAAGAGCTCTTCTGTTTTTCCTTAAAGTCCAAACAATCTGACAGAAAGGTTTGCAAAATCCTTAGACAGTAAACATCCCCAAACCTATATATATATATATATATATATATATATAATCTCCAAAAGGGCTTATTTATTATGTAAAGTAGAGAATAATGAGAGAGATTTCACAGGGGACATCACTGAAACTCCTAATGTTAGCCATGTTCAACAGCCATGCGATGCTTTTGAAGCAAGTGCTGACCTGTCAATCTAAATGAATAGATGCAAATGATGAAAAGAGGCTTTTTAAATCATGCCCCTCACCTCCCCCCCAGGACCTTGACGGTCATCATTGCATAGTCTTTAAGTACCACATTACTATGCAAAAGGCCTTTTATTATTCACAACTCTGTTACACACACACACACACACACACACACACCCCTGCTAACAGTGGATCTCCACTCTGCAGGTGCCCTCTGGAGCTTCTACTGCAGCCAAGGGATAAGGGCTCCACACACAACCTCTTCTCTGACTCCTTGGGGTTCTTTCCTTGGCAGGTGAGGCTACCCGACGATCTCCCTGCAGGCACCTGGGTGGCCCTGGCCTTGGGACATCATTCAGCAAGGCCAGCAGGTACACTGGGAGGCTCCAGCTGCTGCCAGCTTTCCTTGGGATGAGCTCTAAGCTACAGTTTGGAAGTCAAGCCCCTGCGGGTTGCCCTAGCCTGTAGCTTAGAGCTCATCCCAAGGACAGCTGGCAGCAGCTGGAGCCTCCCAGTGTTCCTGCTGGCCTTGCTGAATGATGTCCCAGCCACTCTGTCTGGGGCAGTCTGCCAGGCCCAGCACTCACTCACTCACTCACTCACTCACTCACTCACCAAGAGGGGAATGGAAGAGGAAGTGATTCAAATGGGGTGGGAGGGAGGGAGAGACAGGCACAGGGAGACCAGCCAGGAGACCTAAGCCAAGAAGAGCCCCACCACCCGCCAATTCCGGATGCTACCCTCTTTAGAACGCAGGGGTGGTGGTGCAGGCAGTGGATGAGACCCTGGGATGGCCTGAAGCCAGAAATGCCTGGCTCAAGGAGGACCTCTTCAGACCACCTCCTAAACCATGGCTATGCCACTAAACCCCTTTGCAGCAAATGTTACTGAGCTTAAACCATGGTTTTGTAGCCCCCATGGCTAGGAATGATTAACACGACATGCAAGTTATGGTTCACAAAACACGCTAAGTCATAATGTATAACTCAAAATCCTTATCCACCATGGCTTAGCGTGACGTCTGAACAGGGTCGGAGCTGCTTCTGACCCGGGCAGTGAGAGGCTGTTTCCCCCTCCTCCTACTTGCAGCCTGGGCCAGCCAGGGCCTTGTAAAGCAAACCCACACCCACCCCAGGCCCACATGCCCAGACTTTGCATGCCAATATGGCCGTTTCTACACCACCAGCCTTTTCCCCCGGGAACATCCCTGGCTGCACCCTGTGTGTCCAAATGACTCACAGGGACTCCCGGGGGCAAGGGGGGGATGGGCACAGGTTTTCCCAGGGATAAAGAATCCCTGGGAAAACCTGATTCCTCCCACGGTCCTGGGAACATCCCGAGACCGCAGGAGATGTGGGTGCTCATCCCACCTGGAGCCCTCTTACTTGTGAGTAAGCGGGCACCAGAAACGGGCACGGAGCCATGTGGGGTAGCTCCGTGCCCATGGGGGGACGAGAAATTCTACGGAGGTTTCCATACCTTTTCCGTCAAGCGGCGCTCCCTCCTGTCCCTAGGGAGGTGGTGGGCTCTAACACACCTGAAGCTTTCGAGAGGCAGCTGGACAGCCACCTGTCAGGGATGCTTTAAGGTGGATTCCTGCATTGAGCAGGGGGTTGGACTCCATGGCCTTATAGGCCCCTCCCAACTCTACCATTCTATGATTTTATGAACCTTTGTAGGTCTTACCTTGAGGCATCTCTACTGTGTGTGCCGTTTTCACACAAATTGGCACCAAAACTACAACGGAGGAAGCAAATCCCTTCCTCCAAAATAGAAAACTGGTCTGACTGCATTTTCTCAGCTAATTGCCAAAGAGGCATCCCTACAAAGTGTGGCATTTTCATACAACTTGCCCACAAAACAATGTAGAACCCAGCCA
The DNA here is from genome assembly GCA_029215795.1 of Anniella stebbinsi. Lineage (NCBI taxonomy): Eukaryota > Metazoa > Chordata > Lepidosauria > Squamata > Anniellidae > Anniella > Anniella stebbinsi. Next base: position 373,674,029 of record JARDYH010000001.1, read on the forward strand.
CCCAACTGCAAAAGTTTCCCTTTCTGCAAAAAACCTGCACCTATTTGTCTGACATTTGGCAGAACTCACACACACAGAAGGGGCTAGTAAGCTTGCAGATTCCATCCAATTATGTCAAAAAATTAAAAGGTTATAGCTGTTAGCTGATCTCCCCATGTGAGTCAATGCAGGGACACAACATTTCAGATTTTCCATAGTGAGGTTCTGATCCAGACGTGAGGTGAAGTGGCCGTCTTCTGAAGAAATCCAAGTTGAAATGACTATCCACTTCCCAAAGTAGGAAGCAGGATGCCGGCTGAACCTTGCCGTTGATGTGCAACCCTCTTAGGGATGGCAGCTCCCTCGGCCTTCTGATTCCATACAGACAGAAGAAGAAGTGCCATTGCAAATGGTCCATTGGACTCCATGGACTCCCCCTGAGCAGAGCGATGCCTGCAGCTGCCATTCCCTATCTATGATGGCATCTATTTGAACCCTGTTCGATGTGGCCCTGGAGCCTTTCTTGGCGACAGCAAAGGGAAGCCAAACTTCTCCTGGGGGAAAAGCACCCTTGGCTCTCTTAGCCACAGCACCGAGCTCAGCCTGGTTTGCTGCTTATCCAGGCAAGGAACGCCCTGTGCTGGCCACGCTCCGATGTTTCCCCACTGAAGCTCCATTGCAACGACTTTTGGCCTCAGCTTTTCCTGCCCATCCAAACACAGTGGCTGTGAGCTTTCGACTGGCAGCCACTCAGCCTAATGGTGTTTGTAAATAAGGCATTTCTCATAATGAGCAGGAGTTAGGAAAACCAATTACGCTCCGAGTACGTGGCCTTGTGGCTTTGAAGGAGCCCGAGACCTTCGGAAGGGAGAGCAGGCACGCTGGGTGTTGCCAATGCCAACACCAATGCCGCTTCTGCGTGTTAATTGAGAGCCTGAGTTGAATGCGGAATGAGATAGACTGCATTGGCCCTTGGTAGAATACATCGAGAGAAACATTTGCAGCCGGCTCAAGATTTGGAAGGTGAGGACTCCTGTGGGGAAGACATTCCACAGAATGATGCTTCCGAGCTTTGTGAGATGAGGAGGTGTGACTCTGGAGACCTCTTCAGTGGGGTCAACCCATGGGTTATGGCTGCCATTGCTGGGAACTTAAGACCAGAAGAACACAAGAAGAGCCCTGATGCTGGATTAGACCAAGGGTCCATCTAGTCCAACACTCTGTTCACACAGTGGCCAACAAACTGTCCAAATAGGAAACCCACAAGCAGGACATGGGTGCAACAGAATCCTCCTGCCCATGTTCCCCAGCAACTGGTGTACACAGGCTTACTGCCTCTGATACAGGAGGTAGTACTAGCCATCAGGACTAAGCCATTGAAAGCCTTTTCCTCTATGAATTTGTCTAATCCAATTTTCACAGAATCATGAAATCATAGCCTTGTTGAGTTGGAAGAGACCGCAAGGATCATCTAGTCCACCCCTCTGCAATGTGCAGGAAAACCAATGAAACCCTGCATGAGAAGTGGCTATCCAGCCTCTTTTTAAAGGCCTCCAGAAATGGAGAATCCACAACCCCTATAGGTAGACTATTCCACTGTTGTACAGATCTTACCATCAGGAAGTTTTTCCATATATTTAATCGAAATCTAGGTAGCTGTAAACTTATACTCATTATTTTGGGTTCTAATTTCTGTGGCCATAGAAAATAGTTTTTGACCATCTTTTCTGTGGCATCCTTCTATGTACCTGAACACAGCTAACATGTCTCCCCTCAGTCTTCTTTTTTCCAGGCTGGACATCCCACGTTCCTTCAGCCTGTCCTCATAGGGCATGTCCTCAAGTCCCTGTATCATCTTTGTTTAATTTTAAAGCCAGCCAAATTGGTGGCCATCACTACATCTTGTAATAGCGAATTCCAGAGTTTAACTCTGTGCTGTGTGAAGAAGGACTTTCTTTTGTCTGGCCTGCATCTCCCACCAGTCACTTCATGGGATAACTCTGTTGGGTTCTAGTATTATGGGAACCAGTGGCAATACCTGGCAGAATAAGCCTAAGAGGAAGGCAGAGGCCGGGATGCTGGCAGTATACACGGCATCGCGAGGGTGCTGCTGGCTAAAGTGCCCAAGCAAGGGGAGCTTGTTGCTTGACTCCACGGCAAAGGTCCATATTATCCTTCACACCCTTGAACATCTACAACAGCTGTGGGCAACAGGCATCCTGTGGGCTGCATGAGGCTCATGCTGCCCTCACTGTGGCCCCTTGCACTCCCCAGCACTCACCCCCCCCCAATAATGTTTTTAAAGCCTTCCATAGTGGCAACTGAGAGCCCAAATGGACAGGCTTAATTTTTTTACAAGCTAAATCTGGCGCTTTTGGTGCTCCATTGCTGCTACGGCGAGCGAAAAGGTTTCAGTTTAGCTAAAGACAAGTTTAGTTGCCCACTGGGGCAACTCTGCAGTGCCACGAACATTGGGCCAAAAGTGCCAACTTCAAGTATAACCTGATGGGATCTGAGCTGGAGGTGACGGAACAAGAAAGAGATCTTGGGGTTGTGGGGGACAGATCAGTGAAAACGTCAACCCAGTGTGTGGCAGCTGTAAAGAAGGCAAACTCCATGTTAGGCATTATAAGAAAAGGAATTGAGAATAAATCTGCCAGGATCATACTGCCTTTGTACAAATCTATGGTGCGACCACATTTAGAATACTGGTCACCGCACCTAAAAAGAGATATTATAGAGCTGGAAAAAGTGCACAAAAGGGCAACTAAAATGATCAAGGGACTACTGGAGTGTTTTCCCTCTGAGGGAAGGTTACAACAGCTGTGATTGTTTAGCTTGGAAAAAAAGAGGCTAAGGGGAGACATGATAGAGATGTACAGAATTATGCCTGGTGTGGAGAATGTGGAGAGGGAGACATTTTTCTCCCTCTCCCATAGTACTAGAAAATGGGGTCATCCCATGAAGTTATGGATGGAAGATTCAGGACAGATAAGCTGTCAATGGCTACTAGTCCTGATGGCTATATGATACCTCCAGTATCAGAGGCAGTAAGCCTGTATACACAGTTTCTGGGGAAGATGGGTGGGAGGGTGTGTTTGCACTCATGTCCTGCTTGTGGGTCCCTGGTTGACAGTTGGTTGGCCACTGACTGTGTGAACAGAGTGCTGGACTAGATGGACCCTCAGTCTGAGCCAGCATCAGGGCTGTTCTTATTAGGGATGTGCATCGGATCGGACACAATCCACGATCCGGGCCCGATCCAACCGAAATCGGATCACACGATCTGACTACGATCCCCAGCACCTGGATCCACTGATCCAATCCGAACCAATCCAAAAAGGACCTGATCCAGATCGGCGGATCAGCGGATCAGGCCCCTTCCCCCCACTCACACTCCTTACCTGCCGGGGCTGACGGCTCCAGCAGGTAAAGTGCGCGAGGGCGGGGGCTTCCCTGGCGGGGCTGTCCACTTCCATTGGTGGGCGCCAGCGGGTGCCCGCTGATGGAAGCAGAGAGCCCCACCAGGTAAGAAGCGTGAGGAAGGGAGGGGAGGGCCCCACTTACCTGCTGGGGCATCCTCGTCCTTCCGCTGCCAGGTGAACTACTACGAAACAGGCCTCGCGGCCTAGTTATTCAGTAGAGCGCCAGGCCGCGAGGCCTGTTTCGCAGTAGTTCACCTGGCAGTGGAAGGAGGAGGACGCCCTGGCCAGGTAAGGACAACAAGGGGGGGCTTACCTGGCGGGGCCATTCACTTTCATCTGCTGGCGCCAGTGGGCACCCGCCAATGGAAGCAGACAGCCCCGCCCGGTGAGGTGCACGAAGGGAGGAGGGGCTTACCTGCCAGGGCGGCCGCTGTCCTCCGGTGGCACCACTGGAGGGAAGCAGCCGCCCCAGCAGGTAAGCAGCATGAGGGGGGAGGGGGGCCCATTTACCTTGCTGGGGACGTCTGCTTCCCTCCGCTCCTGGATGCTACTGCAAAGCAGGCTTCGCGGCCTGCCCCTAAGTAGCGCGCCACTTAGGGGCAGGCTGCGAAGCCTGTTTGCAGTAGCGTCCAGGAGCGGAGGGAAGCAGATGTTCCCGGCAAGGTAAGGTGCATGAGGATGGGAGGGGGCTTATCTGCCGGGGTGGCCGCTTCCATCCGCTGGGGTCCGTGGGCGCCAGCGAACGGAAGCCGACGGCCCTGGCAGGTAAGCAGCGTGAGTAGGGGGGAGGGACAGGGGGAGGGACAGGGAGGGGGGAGGTAGGCCCCCCTCACCCACGCACCGCCATTTTTCCCCCATAGACTTGCATTGGGGAAAAGCTTTCTTTCCCCCAATGCAAGTCTAGGGGGGGGGGGTGAAATGGCGTCCAATCTGAAAATCGGATGTCTGGTTTTTGGATCGGAATCGGGTCGGAACCGAACCGGGGAGGCCTCCAATCTGATCCAATCCGATCCGAGGCCTCGGGTCCGGTTCCGATCCCAAGCCCAATCTGATTTTTTGGACCATGCACATCCCTAGTTCTTATGTTAAATCCTGGTCTTCTTAACCTATGAAGGCCAGCACAGCCTTGGCCCAGGATCGCAGGCATTACATTTTTACCAGACGGGCCTGTTTCCCTGCCTAATTTATCCTCCAAACAGCCCTTTGAGGTAGGCTTGGCCAAGACAGGGTGTCCAGCAAATCATCACCCAGTGAGCTTCATGGCTTCCTGCTTGTGGGATTTCCAGCAGAGAAGCTGGTTGGCCCCAGTGGGACCCAGGATGCCGGGTGAGATACAGACCCTCCTTGTTCTTGTCAAGCTGCAGGGCTCTCCTGGAATCATCACCACACCTTGGTGGCTGAAGAGGAGGCCTCCTCCCAAGCAGATCCCCCTGAGCACCTCAATCTTCAAAGAGGTCCTGCTCTAGACTGGTGGAGCCAGCAATGTGGCTCCTAGTCCCAGCCTGAACAGGAAGCCTTTCTTGGGGGAGAATCCAAAGGCAGCCAGGGTGGGAGCTCCCTCCACTCCAGAGGGCGGCGGCGGCTCCAAGACTCGGCAGCTCCTCCTGTTGTATGCACATCAGGGAGATGGTCCGTCATCGTCCTCCTGAGTGATCTTCTGCCCTAGTCTTTCCAGGCCATGACAGCCAGTGGAGGTATCACATACCCAAAACTAAATAGTGAAACACTTTTTCTCAGCTACAGTAATAAGAGGGTGTGTGTCTGTCTGTCAGCTCCATAGCACTAAGACTGTGAAACCCAGGTGCCTGAAACTATGCAGGCATGCTATAGGACTATGCAGCCAGGGTGATTTCATTTTTAAAATGGATTAATTTAGGCTGACCAGATAAAATCCAGGTCAGGGCTCATTTAACTTTAACAGTTGTAGAGAATCTGTATTAATTCCTGCTGCTTGGTTTTATTCTGGTTGTGTTTTTATATTGTATGTTATTCTGTGTTTTTAGATTGTGCCTTGTTTTATATATTTTTAAATGATTTCATGGTTTTAATTTTTGTGAACCGCCCAGAGAGCTTCGGCTATGGGGCGGTATAAAAATGCAATAAATAAATAAATAAATAAATAAATTTCAGCCAGTGTCATTTGTATGCAATTAGTTCCTGGTGATATTCTCTCTTCATCACAACAGTTAAAGGTGTATGCACTATACTAGAGTGACCATATACAAAAGAAGGCAGGGCCCCTGCAACTTTAACTGACCTGGATTTTGTCTGGTCACCCTAGATTAATTAAGTTTAATTAATTTGGATGTGTCAGTGTGTTTGCAGCCTTCACTACCAACTTCAGCCACTAGGTGGAAGGCTTCTCTAACCAGCTTTGCAGTCCGGGGAGATGAGCAGGCTGAGGGGCAGAATCATATATGCCCACCACCACCACCACCACCACCACTATGGGACAGCCCCTCGGCTCAGGGGAATGGAGTGGACACACCAGTCCCTAAGAGGGCTATAGGGGCACACCATGGCAAGGGCAGTGCTGAGATGTGCCAATGGGAGTGGCTTTCTTCAGACAGGGCAGCGGCACAGGGGAGGCATGACTTTGGTTGAAAGCTTGACTGTATCAAGCGAAGGGCAATTCCAGCCTGTGTGAAGCTGGGTCCGTTCGCTAGTAGGGAACAAAGGACAAGACCTGACACTGGTTGGGGAGATCCAGATGTTGTTGTTGCCGCTGCTGCTGCTGCTGTTTTTTTTAAAATCACCTTCTTGATGCAAACATTATCTTTGATTATTCTGAATATATTTGTGGCAGTTGATACTCTTATTTTGATTGCTGTGTCACAAGTTTTTATATCCAGAAATGATGGTGCTGCTGACACATACTTTGATTATCTTGATTATTATAATTTTGATAGTTTAATTATTTCAGGTTATTACTTTGACACTAATTGTGATCATCCAGAAATAATACATGCCAAACTGATGTTGACACTGTTTGGATTGTCCTGATTAGTGAATGTTTTGTTGAAAGAAATCACATTTTGGTTTTACGTTGGCATTATTTCTCTTTTGCCCCAACTGGAAGCCATCACCACACTGGCCCTGTATTCGGAGGGGGGGGGGTGTTGCCAAGAGAGCGGCACACGGGGGTGTGGGTGACATGAACAATGGGGCCCCTTACTTAGGGAAAGACAGGAGGATCCCAACAAGCCCCTTCTCTGAAGGAGGCAGGGGAAAGGTTGACATGGCGTCAGCAGACCCCCCCCCCCCACAATCTCTCCTGGGGGCTCTCCTGCCCAAGCCACTAGTGAAGGATCACTTGGCAGCTTGTAAGCCTGCATTTCATTGGCACAGCCGCCAACATGGCTCCTCACATGAGCATTGCATAATCAGTGTGTAATGAAGTGTTATTTTGTCCTGGAGATGCTACACTTTCATTCTGGCTTCAACGGCTCTGTTTTTATGAATAATAAAGAGCTGGCTGGTGCTGGATCCCTTGTTAGGAATGCTGGGCTGCCGTAAGAGGGGTGCTGAATTCATTGTTAACCATTTTTGGCACACGCCCACAGGATGAAACAGACGCCCAGCAGCCAGGAGGTCGGCGCAACCCCTTGCCTCGGAAACATCTGGGTAAAGAAGAGTCCCTGGGCCAGCAGGTCACAGAAGGACATGGCCACATGCTCATTTTGAAAAGAGCCCCAGAATGCTGTCCTTTTTATTGATTGATTTATCGCACCTTTTCCAAGATCTGCAGCATGCCGTTGCTTTGTCTGCTCATGATGCAATGGCCATGCCTGCCTGCTTCTTCCCACCCCCAGCGCCTGCAGGAAGTGCTTCCATGAGCCCCTGAAGGCGACGGTGTTTCTCCCGACGAGGCTCTGTCTCACAAGCAGGCTGGGGGGACCACCGCCTTGCCATCTTCCTGCCATCCTCCAAGCCACGTGCAACCTCAGTCCGCTTAGGCACATTCATGGCCTCCATCCCTGTGAGTGAAATGGGGGTTCCCTGCACAGCAACAAGTAGGGTTTGCTTGCTCTAAGGTACCATCCTATGCATCTTTAGACTGAAAAAAAGTCCTACACCTCCCATGCTGGCTGGGGAATGCTGGGAGATGTAAGACTTTTTCTGTCTAAACATGGATAGGATTGCACCCTTAGAGATGTATGCACCCACCTTCCAGATACTGGGGGGAACTCAAGTCGATGGGGGAACAGTCGGGGGGGGCGTCTCCCTTGCGTCAATGCTCAGCCTGTGGGCTTCCTTGGGGAGCACCTGGGTGACAGCGCTAGGGTGGCCATATGGAAAGGAGGACTGGGCTTCTGTATCTTTAACAATTGTACAGAAAAGGGAACTTCAACAGGTGTCGTTTGTATGCCTACAGTTAAAGCTGCAAGAGCAGCGCTCTGTTTTGTATCCGATCCCTTTAGTATAGCTCCAATTGTGATGAAGAGGGGATTTCACCAGGTGCTGCATGCATACGAACAACACCTGTTGAAGTTCCCTTTTCTGTACAACTGTTAAAGATACAGGAGCCCCCCTGTCCTCCTTTCCATAGGGTCAGCCTTGGCAGCACTGAAAACAGACTGCTGGAAGAGACGGGTCGTTGGCCTGATCCGGCACGGCAAAGGCCTAGCCAGAAGGAAGCCAAGGTGCTCAGAATCTGCAAGGCCAGCCAGGAAAGGCCATTTGTGCCTTTTGCGGTTGTGCAGCCAGGCACAGAACCCTCAACCTCTATCAGCACCTTCTAAGGGGCATCGCATTCTTGCAGCGCTCACTAAGGAGCCGGCTTGCTTGCTTGCTTGCTTGTGCATTGATGGCCTTCCCTCCTCTGCCGCGATCATTTGGATGTGCAAGCGGCAGTTCCTCATACGATCACATGATGAACTCTCTGACAGTGTCTCATGAGCAGATGGGGAATGTTCTCGCCTTCAGGGGGTCAGCGCACAAATGGGGCTGGGGGCTGTTCCTGGGGCACCTGAGCCTCCCATCCAGGGGCTTCCTCCTCGTGCAAGTCAAGAACAACAAGGTGTGGAAGAGCAGGGAAGCCCAGGCTGCATGTGCCCTGCAGAGGACCATGAGAAACCTTCCGGACATTTCTGCCTTCACCTTGGGAAAGATGGGGACTCTTGACATCTCCCTCCAAGGAGCAGCAGGCCCATGCACCCAGCTCAAGAAAGCCCCCGCTTCACAGCAGAGAGAGCAAATGTTGGTGGAGATTAATTGATTTCGCATCCACTTCTCCTGGTGCCTGGATGAGACAGTGAGATGCGTCTGCTCCCTTCACTCCACCTAACTCAAGTGCAACCTTTACGTACAATTAATTTCATGGTTTCATTAGCAGCCGGCTCCGGAACAGGATGAAGGGCCGTCCGTTGTCTCACGTGTGCACTCCGCTTCCTTGGCTTGGCAGAGAATCATGCAATAGTAGAGATGAAAGGGGCTTATAAGGCCATCGAGTCCAACCCTCTGCTCAATGCCATCTGACCCATTAGAGGAGCACAAGTGCACTGCAGTTAGATGCCTCCTGGACCAGACTTGGCCCGTCTCAAGGGAGTCGTCCCGCTGACTGCTGAACATACAGCGGGGGTCCCAGGAGTGTCATGGGCCTGTTGACTGCCCAGTCGGGGGCCCTATGCCCAGTAGGCTCTGTAGTTTGCTCCTCATGAGGCCAGCTGGCCATACTTGCCTCTGGGCTTACCTTGTTCCAGAACAATTGTCCAACGTTGTTGCTTTGTTCCAGGGGACAGAGCTTGCCTTCCATCGCCTGAAGGATGCTTTGCCCTCCTCATCTTGTCTCTCCTTAGACGTGTCAGCCCAGGGCAGAGTTGGGCATGATCCAGGGCACAAACCCAGGCCCAGCAGGCGGGTGGGGAGGGCTCCTGGCCCTGGTAGGCAGTCTATGACATGTCCCAGAATGCCACCACTTCTGTGGTCTGGCATGCAGGAGGGGCTCAGCTGAACGGCTGGCTTGGCACAAAAAGGACTCCCTGAAGGCAGAACCTGGACAGCATTGGTTTCCAGCACTCATCATTTCTCTGGCTGCTTCTTGACAAAAGAAAGCGCAGTTCAAGTAAATTATGTCCTTGTTTAAGCTGCTGCTGCTGCTGCTGCTGCTGCTGCTGCTGCTGCTGCTGCTGCTGCTGCCTGACAACAGAAAACTGAACATTTAGATGTTGGAAGTTTTCTTGTTAAAAGGTTGACACAGCTGTTTTTGTTGGGAGAAATAACACCGGCTCTGATAGTCCCTCAGATACACAGAAACATTGGGGGGCCTTCTAATGAGGAAGTCCAGTTCCACAACCTCCAGTCCAATGCAGCTGACCCTTCTTACAGATGAGATTCCTCAAGAGTCAGGGCAGCGCCAGGTGTAGAAGTCTTCAGGCAGCCACCTCTTCTTTCCTAGCTTTGTGCTTCAGGTGATCTCTGGGTGATCTTGTGTGTCTGCGCCAAAGACACAGCAACCCTCCCACAGTCACTGGACTAGCAGCATCCCCCCTATTCCTTGATTTAAAAATGCTCACCTGGTCTCTACCAGCCTGTGCTGCTCTCTCATCCCTTCCTTGTGTTGCTTTTTGAGCAGGGAGTGACATGGCTCACCTGGATGGCATATCCTTCGGAGGCCCTTTCCTGCACACCATGAGCCGCATGCATTGCTCTGGGAAGCATGGCGGGGGTGGGGGGGAAGGCAGGCAGGCCGGATTCCTATCCCCACTTAGCAAAGCCCTTGGGGTGGAGAGGTGTTTCATCTAAGCAGGAGGGTAGCAGCTCATTCCCTTTGAAACATGACTCTTCTATACGGCTGCATGAACAGACTCAGGATTGTTTGGTGGCATTTTGCTGACCCATGAATATCTCCAGCAACCATTTCGTCTCCTGGCTGAGTGGTTATCATTCCCCCACAGCAAGGATCACTTGCAGTCCGTTCCCACTCAGTGTTCTCAGGGGACAATTTGCAAATGGAGCAGCGCCAGTGACAGGGGCCAGAATCAGCCCAGTCAATCAGTACGCCTCAGCACTGCAGGGCCTCTCGGCCGACTTGACGCAGCTTCCCCAGCAGTAGCTCAAGTCCATGGAGTTCATGACTTCTGGAAGAAAAATACTAAAATTGAAAAGGGGGCTTTAATTCAAAGTTTTCAATTATGTACAAAGTTCCTGGTTCTGAGCCAAGATTGAGTGCCCTGGGAACAGGTCAGTCTGCGCAGCCCCTGTCTATTCAATACTCCGATTCTCCACCTTCATGACCGGATTCCGAGTGCTGGGAAGAATGTCTAGGTGGCAGCCATTCTGGGAGATGGGCCCAGCACGTGAAAGGGAGGGTGGAGCGTGGCCATGCCTGCCTGCGTGTCTCCTGCAGATGAACAAGACCCACAGGCCCAGTTGTGTGTTCTGGAGGCGTGTGCCGCCCACCACACTCTTCCGGGACAATGTTGGACTTGGATCTCAGAGGCTTGAGAGAAACACCCAGGGAAATGGCAGAGAGCCAATCTGCAGGAAGTTAAAATCATCATCACTATAGGAACCACCCCAAGTCTTCTGCAGGCACTTTCAAGACCATGGTGGGCAGAGTAAGCCACTGCAACGTGTTGTAAGTGGGGAGGCATCTGAAGGTGAACACTTCACTTGGTGCAGATTGGAGAGGCGAGATTGGGGAGGGGCTGCATCTCAAGGGCAGAGGCCCTGCTTTGCACCCAGGAGCCCCCTGCCCCAGCATGGTCCCTGGGTCCTCCAACTTGGGCTGGAGAAACTCCTGCCTGACAGCTGGAGGAACTAGGAATCACACCTGGGGCAACAAGAAAAGAGCAAGAACGCCACAGCACCATCCTTCTGTTCATGGTCACACACACTCCTCCACCTGCCCACACCTACCCAGACCTTCCTCTCTCTCTCTCTCTCTCTCTCTCTCTCTCTCTCTCTCTCTCTCTCTCTGTCACACACACACACACACACACACACACTTCAACACACATGGATGGAGAGAAGTGAATCTCCTCTGCCAGCCGCTGAGATCTAGTGATTACTACCCCATTCGGCTAATAGCAGCCCTGGTAGACTGTTCCCCCTGCAGGTCAACTGATCAGCTGGGCTGTGAGGGAAAGGGGGTGGGGCCCCACAGTGATCAAGGCGCATGGGTTGGTCACCCCTGCTCTATTCATGGGTCAATGGAAGCCCTTTTGCAAGGTGACTTGCAGTGAGTGTGGAGTGGGTGGGATCTTCAGGCATTCACGTGTGTGTGTGTGTGTGTGTGTGTGTGTGATGTGTGAGTGGCTGCATTTGAGAGAGTGGGTGTTTTTATGTGTGTGTGGTGTGTGAACAGGCACCGGTGTGCAAATGAATAGGCTGTGTTGTGTGTGAACATGTGTGTGTGTGTGTGTGTGTGCAAGAGAGAGGGAGTGTGGCATTGCCCCAACCACATGACTTCTGACCCCACCTGCTTTTTGTGTGCCCCTCCAACCTCTGGCATGCAGCCCCCAGGAAGCTCTTTGGAAAGGCATGAGGCCCTCAGGACAAAACACACACACACACTTTGGGCCTCCCTGGTTGCTCATGCGATTGGGCCTGGATTCTCTCTTGACCTGGGGAATCTCAGAGACACCCGTTCAAGTTTGGGAGACAAGCTAGTCGGATGGAGTGGGAAGCAGTTACCCCTCCCCTGTTTGCCGGGCCTGGCTCTTTCAAACACACCACAGTCCTGAGTGTTAACAGGGAAAGCAGAGTAGGAGGAAATAGCTGGGCTGCACTGGGCTAAATGGTTTCCAAAGGTGTACACATCATGAGGGTGAACAGCAAATGCCCATCTTCACGATGTGTCCAATGATATGCATGAGCGGCGAGGGGGGGGATTAGGAGGCAGGATTAGCTACTGCTTTGGAAACTCACTAAACTAGCAAAGTGGAGAAGCTTCCCTTGTCGTTAGAGTGAGCTGCTGCGCTGAGGTGGAGGAAGGCAATGCCGTCGCTCTTGAGCAGCCCACTCTGACTTCAGCACCAGGTAGACGGACAGCTCCCGCGAAGTGTGTGTGAGAATCAGGCCCCGCAAGATGCTGCTCTTGTCGGGAGCGCAATGCCCATGCTGAGCAGCTGCAGTGCAATCGGTCTGTAGCGCCGGCCTCTCTTGCAGTCTGATGGAGCCATGCCCATGAGGCAGCGCTACCTTGAAAGGAGGATTTTGATGCCAGTGACAATGAGAGCTTGCCCTGGCCCGGAACAGCGTCATACCTGCGGGGCTGTCTTCTGCATTCACACAACGCGCTCACTGCTTCCCAGTGTGTGCTTTGTACCTGCATAAATCAAACCAGGCTTCCATTTGGAAGAGGAAACTGGATAGACTGTGGGTCCATAATGTGGATCAATGCTTTGGGCTGTGGGAGGAAGCAAAAGTCAGAAACTAGCAAAGAGTATTTGTATACAGAGTGGGATGTGCTTTCTTCTTGAGGAGCCCTAGGACTTCGCTTTCTGGCTATCTTAGCATGGAAGGCATAATTTTGAGGCAGAAACGGTCTTAGCGCCATATGTACCGATGCAGAAAAGAGGGAGGCAGCGCTAGACAGAAAAAGCTGGGTCTGCCGCAATGACGGCACACAACCAGAAGCATGCAGCAGGCTGCCTGGATGCAAAATCATTTGAACACCATGCGGTGGAGTCATGGAAACGGCCCTTGGAAAGAGGCCTGTTGGAGAATCATGTCGGTTCTGGTCGATGGCGCCCAGGCTCGGGCCTCTCAAATGAAGCCTCTGATTGTCGCCTCTCAAGGCAGATGGCAGAATACAAACAGATGAGGTTTCCATCCTGTTTTATGCTGATGACTCACTGAATTAATTTTCTTTCCAAAGTGTGGGAAATGTGTGTAACCAAACTGCTATATAATCAATAGGGGTGTGCAGAGTGGGTCTTCTCCGCCCCAAAATTTGGAGCAGAGCTCCAGTGAGGTGCATCTCTGCTCCAATTTTCAGAGTGGCTCTGTCTCTTCACACTGTTGGATCACCAGTCAGAGAACCATTCTGTTTTTGGATAACCGCCCTCTTGTAGTCAGTGGAAATTAACCAAAATGCTTACAGCTCCTTCATTTTTAAAGATAAATAGATTAAACTTGGCACCGTGAGAGCTCTTAAGTAGGGATTTAGCCATGCTAAGTTAGAAGCAGTGCAGTTCATCCCTTGATTTTTAGGAATATTTTTATATTTGACAGCTATCAAACTTTGACAGCTCAGCAGCTTCATTATAGCCTATGGGAATTAACAAAAATGCTTACATCTCTGCAATTTGTTAAGATGAAAAGATGAAACTTGGCACCATGATAGCTCTTACATAAGGCTTTAGGAATGCCAAGTTTGAAGAAGATCTGTTTCTCCTTTGATTTTTAGGAATTTTATTAAGTTTAAGGTGTTAAAATTAATTGTTTAAAATGCTGTCATTTTTAGAGATACAGAGATGACACTTGGCACCATGATATATATTAAGTAGGTATTTAGGCATGCCAACTTTGAAGCAGTTCTGTTCATCCCTTCCTTTTTAGGAATTTTTAATCCCCCCCCCTTCAAACCATTCTCCCTCCACAAACACATTGGCTGCATTCGGACAACACATTAGACAATGGTGGGTTGAGTAGCCAACTCACAGTTGGTTATTTTGTGGGTACTCCCCACACAACATATTCCTACACAACTGTGGGTGGTTGGGGCTGGCGTTGAGTGGACTAATAATCAACCAGGCATTTGATTGCCACACCCCCACTCCTCTCCCCTCCCTCCCTCCCTCCTCCCTCGGTCCTCCCGGTGCTATCCCAGCAGCCTCTGCAAGTTACGCCAGTTGTAGCAGAGTGGCAGCCGCCGCTTTGGTCGCTCTTGCCACTTGCCTCTATGGGCTTGTGTTTTAACCCACTCACCACAGGCCATAACCCACTCACCCCTCCACACAACAATTTAAACAACTGGCTTCGAGCTAAACAACATGCAAGCCAGTTGTTTCTCTCCATTGCTTATTTGAGTGGAATAGCATACCATCAGTAGTTTGTGAGCAGCGTGTTACCCTCCACACAACACGATAAGCAACACAACTGACTATTGTTTCCCCCCTCCATTGCTTAATGTGTTGTCCAAAACCAGCCTCTCTCTCTCTCTCTCTCTCTCTCTCTCTCTCTCTCTCTCACACACACACACACACACACACACACACACCATGCTCCCTGATACATTGCTAATTCAACCCTGCACATTTATGGAAGGAGCTTTTATCCTTTACTTTGCTGATGCACAGCTGTGCATCTTAAGTTTATAAAAATAGAGATCTGCTAGAGCAGCACCCCTTTCACCCCATTAGAGCAAACAGTCCAGGAAATTGGAGCAAAATCATGGACGACGGGTGAAGTGCCGGACGACTGGAGAAGGGCTAATGTTGTCCCTATCTTCAAAAATGGCAAAAAGGAGGAACCTGGGAACTACAATCCAACCCTGGGGAAAATTTTGGAGCAGATTATCATTAAGTCAATCTGTAACCACCTTGAAAATAGTGCAGCCAGCATGGATTTGTCAAGAACAAATCCTGCCAGACTAATTTGATCTCATTTTTTGATTGGGTAACCTCCTTTGTGGACAGTAGGAATGCTGTGGACAACATAATATATCTTCAGCAAAGCCTTTGACAAAGTGCCACATGACATTCTGATTACCAAACTAAAAGTGGGCTGGATGAAACAACTATTAGATGGATCCATGGATACAGAATCAGACTCAAAGGCTCAATTCGGACGACATATTAGGCAATGGAGGGGAAATAATGTACTGACGGTGTGTTAAAGAGGAGGAGCTCCACAGACAACACGCTGCAGCAGGCACTGCTCGGAACTGGCAAACGCCCCAGTTGCTAATAGCTTACGCGGCTCTGACGGACAGCTCGGCCGCCATGTTCTTTGCTCACCAACCTCCGCTAGTCCTCCTGCAGCTATCCCAGTACACACCATGGCCGAAATCCATGGGCACCGCCATTGAAGCCAATGCTGGACACGCCTCCCAAACCCCATTGGCCACCTCAGGAATGGGCGGAACAGAGAAGCCTCGGGCAAAGAGGCAGCCAGGAGAAACAGGCGCAGCAATACAACACCCACACCCCACACCCCGCACCCAGCACTGCACCCCAAATGTTGGCACCCACATCCCAGGGAGCCACCCCCACCTACTCTACACGGGAGACCCGGCAGCCGCGAGGGTGAGCCACGTCCCCCAGCCCCCACCCCCAGCCCCCAGCCCCCTCCCACTTCCCTCCCAGAGCATCCACCCACACACACAGGAAAGAAGGCAAGAGTGGGGTGGTGTAGAAAACTTTATTCAGCAGAGAGCTCAGACATGGGCAATAAGGCACATGGCCACTAAGAAGCTAGGGCAGAGCCTACAGAAAGGACAGGCGGTCCCGGGAAGGGAGAAGGAGTCTGGAAGGCACAGGGGTGAAGAGGGGACAGCTGAGCCAACACCCCCAGGGAGCCAGCCACGGAACGGGCGAAGAGGAAGAGGCGGAATGGGATGGCACGCCAGGGAGAGATGCCAGTCCACAGATGGAATCCCACAGCTGAAGCTCACAGGGGGTGGGGGTAGCACAGCCAGATCCAGGCACTGATGCTCTCACGCCCCCATGATGCCTCCGCAGCACTCCCCAACAGGATTCTCGGGGCCCGGCAACGGCTCAATGTCCCGCCCGTCCACAGCAATGGCGTTGGCGCCCGCCTGAGGGAGGTCGGGGTGTTCGGCCAATAACACATCCCCACGGGACTCGCAGATGTTGTGCAGAATGCAGCAGCACACCATCACGTCTGGAATGATGTCGGCCTGCAAGTCCAGCAAGCTAAACAGGGAACGCCAGCGCTCCTTCAGACGCCCAAAGGCACGCTCCACGGGCAGGCGGGCACGGCAATGGTAGTGGTTGTATTTACGCTGGATATTGGTGCAGGGGTAGCGGTATGGGGCCATCATCCACGGCTGCAAGGCGAATGCCTGGTCAGCCAGGAGGAGCGGACCCACCGCACAGCCGCACACACAAGCAGGTCCGGAAGTCAGGAAGCATCCCGATGTCAGCTTGGCAGCCGGGGGGAGTTCCAGAAGATGGCCATTTCGTGGCTCCACCTGGACATGCCCGCATAGATGTCCATGAAGTGGCCCTTGGCATCCACCACTGCTTGGAGAATCATGCTGTAGAAATGCTTGTGGTTGTAGTACTCCTCGCCACAGGTGGGGGGGGCAGGATGCGCATGTGAGTAGAGTCCATCTCCCCCACTGCCCATGGGAAGCCCAGGGCACGGAAGCCACACATGTTCTCCTTCTCGTCCCCAATCTAGATGACATCGGCCAGGTACAGCTCGTTCAGGATGCTCACCATCTCACGGAAGATCTCGCACACGGTGGACACGCCCATCCCGAAGATGGTCGACAGTGGCAGATAGTCCACGTTGAACGCCAGCTTGTACAGCGTCAGGGTGAGGTGATGGGAAACTGGAATGCTCGGGCGCATGTTTGTACACTCCCGCTGCAGGACAGGGGTCACCTCAGCCACCAGCACCTCAAAAGTCACGCGGGACATGTGGAAGCTCCCACAGAAGCGCTCGTCGTTCCAGTCCTCCAAGTCCTGCATCTCCTTCTACACGGCATCCATCCGGGGAAGCACCCAGCGGCGGACGGTCTCGTGCTCAGCAAGAAGCTTGGCCGATGTAGACGGGGGGAAGCGTGTTGCAGGGCTTCCTCGGCCGTGCCTTTGGCCAGCTTCTCCGCAAACATCATGGTCACCTCACGGCGGCGAATCAGTGGCAGGATGGCAGCCCGGAGACAAGGCACAGCCTCCGCAGCTCCAAGGGGCCAGCGGAGGGACTCCGATCTGAACACAGGCTTCGCGGGCAAGGCCCCACTCAGACGCCTCAGCCGGGCACGGAACAAGTCCTCCTCGTCGCCATCGCCATGGTTCTACGTGGCCGCCTGGATTGCCCCCTGCAAGCAGGCCCTGGCGAGCTCCCTCCGGGACATAGTCGCCAATGCCGGGGCGGCCAGAGGGGGGGCGGGCAGGACAGGAGGAGCGGTGGGCGTGACGGAGCAGGAGAGAGGAGGGAGGTGGGGCATGGCTTGCAGCATGGGACTGCCAACTACGGTAGCGTGGGACTGGGAAGGCAGGAGGAATTGTTTAGGCTTAAGCGCACCTTCAAGAGAGGGGAGTGAAAGGAAGTGGCCAGAGCGGGGTGCATGAAGGGTAATTGGCACAGCAGGACGAGGCTAAGCTACGACCGAGGAGGGATGGGTGAGGGTCTCCATGCCAGCAGAAAGGCTTACAGCCAGCCATTAATCAGACGGCGGCAACGCCACACACTGCGTTCCAGAGGTCGAATGTGATGTATGACTTCTCCCAGGGTCACCTCCAGAGCGTGGAGACGCCGTGTGTTTTGGGCCCTCCTCCTTCTGCAGATGGCACGGTGGAGGGAGCGCAGTTTCCCTGGGAGGCGAGAACAGAAGGGGAGAGAGGAGGGGGGATAGCCATCAGTGACATGTAGGCCACAGCACCACGAATGCACCCCACCCGACTGCCCCGTAACCAACCTACACCCCACAGGGCCCTGCGGCGTCGGACAATGTGGCCTGCACGGGACCCCTCGGACCTGTAGGGTGATGCCATCTTGACTGGAGCTGGCTGCAATGAGGGGAGATGGGGCCGGGAACAAGAGGCAGCCTGGGTGTACTACAATGTTGCAAAGGGATGCTGATGGACATGGCCTTGAGCGTCCAGAACAGGCCGAGGGAGGCGCCGGCCAGAGGGACGGGGATCTAAAGGGGCCTTGGCATGTCTTGGGGTGGGGGCGGTTCTACAACTGCATATCCCTATGGCCGCATGGCGGATGGGCCTAAGGACCCGTAGGCCGACCGTGGCTTAGGCCATGTCATCCTCGGAGGGTCTTTCCACCCCCTCCTCATCCTCCTCCTCTGCATCCTCCCCCTCCTCTCCCTCTGTCATGAGGCAGGCTGAAGAATCTTCCTCTGAAGAGGAAGAAGGGGCAGAAACTGCAGCTTTACCCATTCCCCAGGACTTACCAGAGGAGAAGGAACAGCAGGGAGGGTCCTCAGAAGAGCCCCAGGAAAGCCACCCTCTCCCACCCCCTGTTTCTAATGAGGAAGACTCGGGGCCTGAAGGAGTTTGTCCAGTAACTCCCCAGCAAAGGCGGCAGCTCAAACGGGCGGAGAAAGCTAAGCCCATAAGGCGAAGCATGAGACTGAGAAAACAGAGCACAGCTGACGCAAGCCTTAAGTAAGATAACGAAGGAATTGCACGCAGCTGTGAACAGGCTCAAACGGAGTATATAGGGGGGAGGATGCAGAAGCTAAGATTCGTTGAGAACAACCGACGTTTTCGGCTCTTGACCTCCTACGTGATCTCGGATCAGAACCTGTGGACTGAACACCTGGCTGACTGTTGCTTTGGACCTTGGAATTTGGAAACCTGGTTTGACCTTCGGCTTCGACAACTGGACTGATGGAACTATTGGCATGACCCTGGCGATTGGTAATTGGATTTTCGAACTGCAAATAAAACCCTTTAAACAAGTAAGGCCTGGCATTTTTCCCAGACATTCTTAGATAAGGGAGTTGGCTGGCTTCCTAGATCAAGTATAGTAATATGACACCCTCTTTGTCGGAGTCTGGTGGGATGTCGCGGCCCCTCTTCAGCTGGCTGCCTATGCGCTGCTGCTCCTGCCCTCCGGCCATCCCCCCTGCCTTCCCTGAGGCACCTGCTGCGTCCGGCGCCGCACGTGGGGCCTGATATGCTGTGGCCATTGGCGGGTGCAAGTACTGCGGAGGCAGCACCATGTATCCGTACAGCGCCATGTAGGGTGCGGGCTGTGGGGGCCTATGGTAGGTGCCCCGGAATGATTGGGCAAGCTCCCTGAGCACCTCGGTTTGGCGGTCGATGGCTGATGTGTGCTCCCGCATGCCTCAGTCAATGATGGCATCAGTGGCCGCCATGGCCTTGGTCATCCCGGTGACATGGTGCTCTAGACCTAGACGCACGTCCCTCCCTGCCTCCCGTATGGCTTGGGCACAGTCTTCCATGGCTTGACTGGCCATGCACATAGCCCACATGGTGAGGACGCGCTCCTTGGTGCGCCTGGGCTCCTCCTCACCTGCCATGCGTGTGAACAGCCCGTGGATGCGTTCTCCTGTTGTCTCCATGACCATGACCAACTCCCTCGCCACCTGCAGCCGGTCTGCCCTGCATGTGTTGCTCATCTGGACACACCTCTGCGCGTTGGTCAGGGGACAGGCTTCTTCGGCTGCGGCCGCACCGTGCTCACCTGCGGGCGGTGGTGGCGGCTCCTCCTCCAGGGGGGCCGCTCCCTCCATCGGCTCATCCTCCGGCTGTGGAGGGCCCTTGAACTCCTCCTCGACCTCAGCATCCGAAGGCGCTCCTCCTCCATCGCCTCCATCTCCACGAAGGTGTCATCGGTGGCCTGCGTATCGATGTCCATCAGCTCTTCCTCGGACGGTGACAGTTCTGGCTCCAGCACGTCGCCCAACTGCTGTTCTACGAGCTGCTCCATTTTGACCTGGTCCTCCTGAGACACTGGCCCCGTCTCCGTCACAGCATCCAAGATGCTGCAAGTGAAACCCTGCACCGTGGTGCTGCGTTTTGAGGAACCCAGCTGAGTACGGGGTGCCGGCACCGGCCATAGTGCTCGCCCTGCACTGACAGCCGCACTCCCCTTTGCGGATGTTTTCCTTGGGTGCGACGGCCCGGCTCTTCATCCTCCTGCTGGGTCTCTGACACCAGGGGGTCGGGTGCGGGATCCACTACCTGCATGTCCGCACAGATGAGCCATAGGAAGGCCGTGGGGCTGCTGCTGCTGGAGGAGGCTGTTGTGGGGGAGATGCTCCTTGAGGTGGTGGCTGTCCTGGGTGGCACGGGTTGAGGCCTCGCAAGCACCGATGGGCTTTGGGATGCCGCGGGATGGCTCATCGGCTTCCCCTTGGCCAGACATGCTTCGGCTGATGCCCTCGCTGCCTTCTTGGGGGGTTCAGCTGATGCCTTCATGGCCTTCTTGGCTGGGGGTGTTGGGCGTGGGGCGTCCGTCCGTGCTGGCAGCTGTGGTTTCCGTGTGGCGGGGCCCTCCTCCCATTGCACCCCTTGGTCCAGCTGTGCTCATTGTCATGTGTGCGGTGACTTGTTGGTGGCGACTCCGCTGCCTGCCGTGTGTCCTGGGACAACATCGTGGTGCTCCAACAGCAGGCATGCCAGTTCATCGTAGAAGGGCATGGTGCGCGGCTGGATGCCGGTTCTTTTATTGTGAGTAACAATCTCCTTGAACCTCCTCTTGAGTCCGTGCAACTTGTCCTTGCATTGCTTGCCGCTGTGGCTGTGTCCCCGTTCCTGCATCTGCTTGCCGAGCCAGGGGTAGAGCTGATCGTGCCTGGCTGTGGCCATGATCCTCCTGGCTTCCGGGCTTCCCCAGAGCTCTATGAAGTGCCCAATCTCTGTGTGGGACCAGTGCTGCACTCTGCGTCTTTCCGGGGGGTCCTGGCTGCTCCTCTCTCCTCGGGTTTGAGAGCCGGTGTCCTCAGCTGGGTCGCCCCGGGCCCCCTCTCCCTCTGGTTCCATGTTGCCGGCGGGTGTGTGTTTCAGTGGTGACAGTGGTCTGTGCCCTGGGCTGGCTTTCCCCGTCCCGTGTGTTTGTGTGATGGTGGGTGCTGGTGGGCTGTTGTGCTTCCTGTGAATGTGCCCTGTGTGTAGGCATTGTTGTCATTGCTGGCCGGGGCCGCTTCGTGTCCTTGGGATTGTTGTGCATACCTCCACCTGTTTTCCACAACATCCGCAGGTGGCTGGCTGTCGCCCACAGGCGCCCTTTGCCTTGGCATTTCGTGCGTCTTGGGGATGTGCGTGGCCGTTGCTCGATGTCCGGCATTGTTGGGTGGATGGGGGCGGGCTCGCTGGTCGACGCTTCCCCGGCCCTCGTCCTTCTGGGCAATGCAAGGGTGGAGGTGGCAGTGCAGTGGCGGTCTGCTTTGGGTGGGTTGCTGTTCTCCTTGTTGGTGTGGGGGGGGTGCCCCTTGTTCCTGGGCACCTGGGGTTGTTGCTTATTCTGTTTCCCCCTCCCCCCCTTTGCCGTGGTTCCCTTCTGGCGCGCTTCCCTTTCCGTTTGGGTGGCTGACTGGGTCCCTGTCATGTGTGCTCGCAGGAGCCAGCTCCATGCCAGCTGCCTGGTGGGGGAGGCGGGCGTTCTCGGTTGCTATGACGGCAATGCCGGGGATCTGTTGTGAGCATGCCTGAGCAGCCACTCACGTTCTGCCACTCTTGCCGCTCATCTCTCTGGTCTTTTGTGATAACGTACTCAGCGCATGGGTTTAACACATGCACCGCTCCAGATGACATATTAGTCAATTGACTAATCCCTAAACAACGTGCAACTCTGTTGTTTCTCTCCATTGTTTAATTCTCCCGATTAGCATACTGTGCGTTGTGTGTGCATTGTGTGCCTCCCTCCAGATGACACGTTAATCAACTCAACTGACGGTTGTTTAATTAACCCACCGTTGCTTAGCGTATCGTCCGAATTGAGCAAAAGAGTGCTTATCAATGGTACCTTCTCAAAGTGGGGCGAGGTAACAAGCAGGGTACCACAGGACTCAGTCCTGGGCCCAGTGCTCTTCAACATTTTTATTGATGATTTGGATGAGGAGGTGCAGAGAATTCTTATCAAATTTGCAGACAACACAAAATTGGGTGGGATCGCTAATACCCTGAAAGACAGAAACAAACTTCGAAGTGATCTTGATAGACTGCAGCACTGGGCTGAAAACAACAGAATGAAATTTAATAGGGATAAATGCCAAGTTACACACCTAGGAAAAAGAAACCAAATGCACAGTTACAGGATGGCTCAGCAATACTATAAGTGAGAAGGATCTTGGAATTTTTAACAAAGCCTTTGATGGCTAAAGTCACCAAGGTTACATATAGTTTTGATTGTTTAAATTGTTTTTAAATTTTATACTGGTTTTAGCTTGATTAGTGGTTCAACTTGTTTTTAGCTGTGTATATTGTTTTATACTGTTTGTATGATTTTATCTGTACACCGCCCTGAGATCCTGGTGATATAGGGTGGGAAATAAATGTTTTAATGAATAAATAAATGAATAAATAAATAAATAAAATGTGCCCATCACCACCAACAAGCTGTTAGATGTGTATCAAACTCAGCATGGGACCCATTTTGCATGACTCCAAGGTCAGCTACGAAAGTCCCACCTACCCATCATGCCAAGCCACGCCCTTTCCCCCTCCCCATCCATGCCTGCAGGTTGATAGAAATGCTGGTCAGATGTTCAGAGAAGGGCACTGAGCATTGGAAGCTTTGTTTTGTTCCAGCGGAAGGTTTTATCTCCCAGATGAGGCTCAGTAGTAATTACATTAGGAAGCGACTCTCTGCTTACCACATAACAGGGACAATATTTTTAAAAGATTTATTATTGCAAGGCTCTTCAATTTCCACTGAAGCAGGAAAACCTTAGCGCTCCGCACTGATTAGAAAAGGAGATGGTGCTGCAGGCAGGCAAGCAGGCCAGGCCAGGCCTGGGGCCTGAGGGGCCTTCTTCCTCCCTCCCTCCCCATACCTGGAAAATTGCCAGTCATCGTAGCTGCTGCCCTCCCATCTACCAAGATCTGGGGTGGGGAGGTGGGGGTTCTTCTATGCTAGGCTGACCCTATGAAAAGGAGGACAGCAGGGCTCATGTAACTTTAACAGTTGTAGAGAAAAGGGAATTTCAGCCAGGATCATTTGTATGCAATTAGTTCCTGGTTAAATTCCCTCTTCATCACAACAGTTAAAGTTGCAGGCACTATACTAGAGTGACCAGATACAAAAGAAGGCAGGGCCCCCGCAACTTTAACTGTTGTGATGAAGAGGGAATTTCACCAGGAACTAATTGCATACAAATGACACTGGCTGAAATTCCCTTTTCTCTACAACTGTTAAAGCTACATGAGCCCTGTCCTCCTTTTTATATGGTCAGCCTAATGCCGCTTTCCCAAGCTTCTGCCCTCTGGATGCATGAGATTCTTCTCAGCCATGGCCAGCATGGCCAAAGGCCAAGAATGCTGGGATTTGTAGTCCAACACATCTGGGGGGCAGGTTGGGGGAGGCTGTTCTGTGTGGACCAAGGAACTGTTTCCAAGTGATTCCTCTGCAGGCAGATTCCAACTCTACTTAAACGTGGGGAAGGGAAATGTTTGCAGCACACAGAAATTATGTTCTGGAAGGGGCAAGAATGAGGAATTTGTGCGACTCACCGCCAGGCAAAAGCTCTCTGTGTTAGACATTTAACCCTGGGGAGGGGGAGATCTACGTGCCCCTCACCTGCCCTTGGAAACCGAGGCCCTAATATTTCCAAAGAGGAGGGATGTACTCAGCATGACGCCCTTCTTAGATGTCAAGTTGTTGTGTTGTCTCCCTGCTGCGCATATCCCAGATGTGATGGAAAGGCTCCTCCACCAGGCCCACTGGCCATGTGCATGTTTATTGCATGATTAAAGCAATTTCCAACCCACCTCTCTGCCTCACTGTTAGAAACTCAGGTTGGTTGACAGCAGATCTACAAACAATCCACATCCTAAAAATAATCAAATATCGCACACACCCCACGCACACAGACAAAATACAAACATACGCAAATGCTACACCACATAAGAAAAAAAGAAGGCAGGAAATGGACCTCACAGAAAAGCCAGAAAAACCACACCTGCAAAAGGTCTGGAACAAAAACGTATCCAGGAGGATAGAGCAGAAGGCCATAAGAGCAGACCTTGGCCCATCCTGGGGATCCATTGGAAACCGCGAATACTGCAAGGCACAGCTTTGAGAATATTGCAAGTGACTGCAGCAGCAGACAGTGTGGGTAGGACATTGTGTTACCTAAAGGACAGGGTGCTAAACCATCTGGCGCAGCCCAGGTCGCTCTGGTGTTCACAGCAGACTCCTGGGGGAAGAGCTCTCTCTCTCTCTCTCTCTCTCTCTCTCTCTCTCTCTCTCTCTTGCTCTCGTCCACCACCTTCACTTTGTGCCTGCAGGACGCTGTTGCTTCCTCCCCAGCTCTTGTATCTGGCATCAGTCCCACCCACCCCTCTGGCTTCCTGTCTCACTTATGTGCAGTCCTGTTTTCTCTATGGTTTTAATCAAATCATTGGTTGTTCAGTCCAAGCACTGCATTTGTCCTGACTTTGCCTGTATCTGTAATAAATCACACATTTCTGTCCCCATGACTCCGGCTCATTGGCTGTCCTCATTTCGCCTTCTAGGTGCATCCATTCTGTCATGGCACACCATGAATTGAGGCTAAAGAACCCAAGGCGTGTCGTCTGGGTACATGTGCATTGTTATGCCCTTGTAGGCAAGGACACATGGCAGCAGTGGAAGGTTCCAGCTGGACCTTTGCCAGGTTTTAGCAATGGGGTTGTCATAAGCACATATGGACCTAAGAAGCTGCCTTATATTGAGGCCATTTCTACACCAGTCTTTTTCCCCTGGGGGTCATCCCTGGGTGCTCCATGTGCATCCAAATGATGCACAGGGACTCCCAGGGGCAGGGATGGGATTTGGGGGGGGGGTTCCCAGGGATAAAGAAACTCTGGGAAAACCTGATTCTTCCAGCAGTGCCGGGAACGTCCCAAGACCGCGGAAGGAGTGGGCAGCTGTCCCTCCTGGTGCCCGCTTACTCACGAGTACACGCAGCACCAGAAACGGGCACAGAACATCATGGCGAGGCTCCATGCCCATCAGGGGAGGGGGTGGCAGCAATTTCACCACCCCTGGGATGGCAAGGAGGGGGTTTGTGGGGCAATTTCAGAGGGAAAGGGTTTTTTTCTTACATTTTCATTGGAGCGGGGCCTTGCTCTTGTGCGACTGGCCCCTCTGCTTCCAAAAAGAAACAAAAATGGCCCCCACAACGTCCCTGCTTCTTCCCCGGACATCATGCGTTACACGCGTATGCTGTGGGAGGCTCTCACGATCAGGATATCGTGACAGCCTCCCCCCTTCCTCCTGGAACACCAGGAGGTGTAGAAAGGGCCTGAGTCAGACCACTGGTCCGTCTAGCCCAGTATTGCCAACACTGACTGGCAGCAGTAGCTCTGCAAGGTTCGAGGCAGGAGTTTTCATGCCCTACCTGGAGCTGCTGCTGGGGATCGAACCTGGGACCTTCTGCACGCAAAGCAGGGGCTCTACCCACTGAGCCATACGGCCCCTCCCCTCTTGCTGTCATTTGCTGCGTCCTCCTACCTGATGGGAATTCCTATAAAAATGGTCCAGCCATTTCTGGGACGGCAGCCAAATTGACAGCCGTGTCCATTTGAGTCTATGACCTACAACTAAGGATTGGAGGGGAGGGCTGTGCTGAGCTGCCAACTGGAAGGGTGCATTGCCCCAGATGCTGGTGACCTTCCAAAGCCCCCTCCCACCCCAGATGCCGGACCCAGGGTTGCCTTTGTTGCTTCAGAAATCCCCCAGATGTCCTGCTGCTGCAGCTGAGGCAGGATGCTACTGGCAGCCAGTGTAGATGCGTGGTGGGTCTCTTTTTCATCAAAGGCTACGAAAACCTCTTGCAACTTGCTTAGCAAAGCCATTCATCAGCTCCAAGGGCCAGAAATCCCCTGACTCCCCCGGGGCTGCAGGACTGATGACGGTGCCGGCCTATCCGTTGGCTCGATTCAGCTATAGATCAAGGTTTACAAAAGTGGCCAGGCCAGGCCCTATGACAATGCACCGCAGTGCCCTCACGCACACCCATCCAACCAAGGGTAGACTACAAAGCCCATGAAGGCTGGCAGGAAGGGAGGGATGGGCAGGGGGAGGGAGGGAGGCTGGCTGCACTGGCAAATTGGCTTTTGCTTCGCATGGAAGAAGCTGGAACATCGCACAGATGGGCCTGAAGTTTGGACATGCCCCTGTTTTCAAAAAGAGATCTTGAAAATTACAGGTCAATTAGCCTAATGTATGCCTAATGTATGCCTGGGTAATTTGATGGAGAGTGTAATTAAACTTAGAATTATGAAACATATAGGAACAGACCAGCAAAGCCCATGCTAGACCAGAAGGACAATCGAGGCAGTGCAAACCTGAGGTCCGTTCGTCCCAGAATGGGGCATATTCCCCTCCTTCCAGGCAACTGAATACAGCGTCATCCACCCCCATCCACCCCCAAATCAAAGCAGAAGAGCCAACCCTCCCAAGGAAGGCAGGGAAAGGACTACGCTGCAGAACAGGCTCACTGAGTTGAGAGGGGTCTAGAGGAACACTCCACCTCAGCAGGACTCAGGTTTCAGGTGGAGAGTTTCCAGGGCTGGACACAGCCTGTGCCTGGGGCCCTTTCTACACTGTAGGGGTGTAGAGGGAGGGAGGGAGGGTGATCCCGGAAGTACCTAACACACACGGCATCGGTGCACAGGGACCAGCCTGGGGCCATCCTAGGAAAACAGCCTGGTGTAGAAATGGCCTGTGAGGCCCAGAAGCTCTGAAGCCCCAGATTTTGGTGGGAGGGCTGCTGCTTCTGCTGCTGCTTCTGCTGCGGTTACTTGATGGTGAGGGAAACACTGAAGAATGGCATCTTTCCCTATCATTTCACACGAAATAGGTTATGACATTCTCAGCCCCAGTCTCCATGGGTGGCCCTTGGCCTGGCCAGTCACCCTCAGTCTCCTGTGAGGAGGAGGAGAAAGAAGAAACAAGAGCAAAAACAAACTACGGGTAGCAGCATCTTGGAGTTGAATTCACTGGCTGCATTCAGACTTCATGCCAAAGAACAGTTTGTTTTTACATCTGAACCGAAGTCAGAACACAAATAATGGCTTGCAAAGGGCCACCCCTCAGAGTCCCAAAGTATGGATTTGAGTTGGTCCGCAAACCACTCTTTGTGCTAACTGTGGTTCGCCATTACAGCTGAATTCACAAACTACAGACTAATCACAGTTCGATCTGCTGCAAATGGTGCTTCCAGAGGCCACAGCTCTGTGAAGCTGGGAGTGCTGAGCAGGTGGGGAACAAAGAGAAGAAACCAGCTCAGAATCCATGATTTACCAGTCCTACCATTTGAGGCTCAAACCCTGAGAAGCTCCTTAACTCTGGTCAGCAGCATGAGTCATGGCTTTATGTGAAACCTGCATTGAACTAACCCCTTCATTTAGGGGGTTGGAAGAAGGTACCTCAGTGTGACTCCTGCAAAGAATTTGGGCATTTGGGGTCATGTTGAGCAGGGCTGCCAAGAGCAGGTTCGGGCCTGGGTGGAAAAAAAAATTGTGCCCCCCAGCAAGGATGATCCCTGTACTGTTATAAGATCAAGAAACAATCAACACAAGTAGGAAGAGTCTCGGAAAGAATTGAGAAAGGCAACAGGAGGAGCACGTGCGTTTCCTCTCAGAGAGGTCCTAAGGTTTTGGTGCCTGTTCCGGTGTTTTTGGGGAACACGCTGTGTGCAGGCGGGAAGGAAGGATGTGTGCAGGGATCTGTGAGACTGAAAAGAAACTGCTCCTTCCCACTCCGTTGTCCCCCTGGCGGGTTCTACTGCCTTCCATGTGGATCGTTTCAATTGAGCGGCTCTTTGCAATGACAAGCAGCCCTGCACGCGCCCAATGCAAAAGACTTCTTTGGTTGATTAGAGTTAGGGGTGTGCACGGACCCCCGGATCGGATCGGGACCCGGATCTAGACCTCCAAGATTGTCCTGGATCGTTCAGGACAAAATTGGAGGTCCCTTGGATCAGATCGGACCCGATCCCAATCCAAGAATCGGACATCCGATTTTTGGATCGGCCGCCATTTTTGTTTTCCCCATAGACATGCCCCCTCGCCCGCGCTCCTTACCACCCGGGGCCGTCCGCTTCCATCCGCTGGCACCCGCGGGCACCAGCGGATGGAAGCAGATGGCCCCAGGGTGGGGTAAGATCCCCCTCCCCCTGCTTACCTTCCAGAGACATCCGCTCCCCTCCACCGCTGGCCGCTACTGTGAGCAGGCTTCGGAGCCTGCCCCTAGGTAGCGCGCCACATCATCTGGCGCGCTACCTAGGGGCAGGCTATGAAGCCTGCTCGCAGTAGCGGCCAGCAGCCGAGGGGAGCGGACGTCCCCGGAAGGTAAGTGGGCCCCCCTCCCTCCCCCCCACGATCCTCACCTGGCCGGGCTGTCTGCTTCCACTGGCGGGTGCCTGCTGGCGCCTGCCGATGGAAGCGGACAGCCCCACCAGGGAAGCCCCCCTACTGTCCTCTTTCATCGGCGGGCGCCCGCCGGCACCCGCCAATGGAAGCGACAGCTGGCGCCAGTGGGCGCTCGCCGATCCTCCGATCCATTCTGATCTGGATCAGGTCCTTTCTGGATCAGATCGGATTGGATCGAACGATCCAGCGGGGGGATCGGAAATCGGATAATTGTATCCGATTTCTCCTGGATTGGATCCGGATCGCGGATCGGACCCGATCCAGTGCACACCCCTAATTAGAGTCTATATTGGCCAATAACTGACTGAATTTTGTATATCATTGTTATTTTATTTGAAATTCACCGTTTTTACAATGGATTTCAAAAACAATCAACAAATAATGGTAGTACTAAGTAAGACAAAAACATATGCAACATAGTTGGGCCCCAGGGGCCCCTTCCAGACTGCCGGGCCCTGGTAATTTGTACCAGCTTTCCCCCTCCCCCCATCGGCCCTGCCATGTATGAAGTGGGGAAGGGGCCTTCCCATCACCAGCTTTCTCACCCTCGAACTGGGAGGTGCCAGAGGTAGGGTTCCAGGTGTCCCTTCCTCTAAATTGTCCCACTGCAATGGCTGCCTTGTGGATCTTGGAGGATAAATGAGATCAGATTCATCTCATGAAAAGGCCAATGAATGGACATGAAGAGGGGGCAGAGGTGCTCTGGGGTTTTGGACTCCAGCAGGCCGGCAAAGGATGTCCAACTGGCCCCTCCTCCACCCTGGTCTCATTCACAACCACCCTACCTGTGTGCCCTGCTATGAGCCCTGGAAAGGAAGTGCCCATTGGCCTGATGGAAGCTTCCCTCCCAGGCCCCCTGACAGGAGTGGAAGAAGAGACATTTTTGTCAGGCCCAATGGGGGTGGGGTGGGAAATAAAGGATTAAACCTCTCCTGGCCACCACTGGTGGCAGCCCAAACAAAATCTGCCCCCACCCAAAACTAATATTAGCGCAGTTGACCATTTGATGAGTGAATAAAAACCAGCAGCCCCCACCCTCCATCGCCTGTTCCAGCTCTCTTACATTCTCACTTCTTCCATGTCCCACATCCCCCCCCCCCCAGCCATCTGGACATTCAAGGAGGAGAGAAAAGCCCTGGTGAAGTTCCTATTTCTTTCTCCTTGCCAGGTTTGTTGGATGAATGTCCAACCTTCCTGTGAGCTCTTTCCCGCTCTTCAAAGCTAGATAAATTCCTGGGCTGAACCTCTTTGTCCTTCTAAACCACCCCCAACAGCAACCATTTTATAAGCCCAAGAGCCAAACACGAAAGAGCCAAACACGAAACCTACAAGAGAGGTTTAAAGCTCTTTCAAGGCGCTTTAAAAAAATTACCTCTACAAGAACGGAGCGCAAATCGGGCGTAGAGGCGCGTTATCTCTCCGATTGTGCGCATTATCGAATGCGCGTTAAATCGCGAGTTTTATTTTGCTCCGGCCGTTAAAGCGCATTTTGACTATGTGAACAAGCGCTTATGTGCATTAACTACTTGGAAAGCGCATTTTGGTCATCCATTAATGCGTTTCGCCGCCTCTCGCCGCCTCTCGTGCAGAGGTATTAGGTGTAAATGCACTTCAGCGATTATGCGCATAATCGCCTAACCAGGCGCAAAAGCAAATCCTTGTACAGGGGACCTCATGCGTTTTTCATATCTTTAAATGCTATTTACCATGTAGTTGAGGTGGTCATGCTGTTTGGAAGTGTAGCCAGGCCATCTGACATGGGCAGTTTCTCACATCTTTCAAATAAGCGGAATGTCTTAATGAGCCCCAGCAAGTCCTGTGATCCAAGAGCAGGCCGCCTTCTGCTAGGGATCCGGCCCAAACATTTTGATTCCTCCAATCAGTTTGCTGATAGCTGACGGCAGCCTAATTGCTAATACTTTGCTTGCCAGGCTGGGCTTTATAAGCTCTTCTTTGCAGTGTGCTCTCCAAAATATGCAGGAAACCGTGGTTGCCATGGCAGCACAATCAGGACCTGGCCATCTAAAACACCTCAATTTTAAAAACTTTGATCATGTTTTATGGGCAAGATTAAAGGGACAGATGACATTTTACTTATTTATTTATTTATTTATTTATTTATTGCATTTTTATACTGCCCTATAGCCGAAGCTCTCTGGGCGGTTCACAAAAATTAAAACCATAAAATCATTTAAAAAATATAAAACAAGCCACAATCCAAAAACAACAAATAACATACAATCTAAAAACACAACCAGAATAAAACCAGAATAAAACCAGCAGCAGGAATTAATACAGATTAAAATACAAATTTAAAACAGCAAGGATTAAAATTGAGCTTGTTGCGCTTGTATATTCTTGATACACGTTTCTCCACAGCAAAAATAATTCCATGCCCAACATTTCCAGAAGGCACCTGAAACCTTTTGGGCACACTTTTTCCAAGGTCAATGGGAGAGAAGGCTGAGGACATGGAGAACAGTTTGATGGCTGGAAAACCGTCAGACCTCAACAAACCTTTCCACACTTACAATGGTCAGAAAGAATTCCATGTCTAGAATCCAGAGTCACATCACCTGAAAGGGAGGAAAACTAAAGCTGCCAGAATTAAAGACATGAAAATTCAGTGTCTTTAATTCACACCCCCCACACTTATAATACTGAAAGGGAAGGAAGCTGTGTTAGTCCATAAGGGGAAAACATCTAGCAATACCAATGAAAATGTCACAAGATACTGAGAAAGTCTTCATGTTCTCTGGAACTTTTCATCAGGCTGGCTATGAAGAAAAGAGGGGCTGGGGGCTGGGGGGGAGGGAAAGAAGGCTAGATGCTCAAGCCTCAAGCCACAAGGATGTTGACAAGGTGCTTGGACAGGTTCGTGCAACCACTTCCATATTGGATCCTTGCCCCTCTTGGCTAATAAAAGCTAGCAGGGATGGAACAACTGGCTGGGCCAGGGAAATGATTAATGCCTCTTTGCAAGAGGGAGTGGTCCCAGGCCTCCTGAAAGAGGCAGCAGTGAGACCACTCCTAAAGAAATCTTCCCTGGACCCTGAAAATCTGAATAACTACAGGCCAGTAGCAAATGTTCCATTCCTGGGCAAGGTCCTGGAGCAGGTGGTTGCGAGCCAACTCCAGGCACTCTTGGATGAGACTGATTATCTGGATCCATTTCAGTTGGGTTTCAGGCCTGGTTTTGGTACAGAAACAGCCTTGGTCGCCCTGTATGATGACCTATGTCGGGAGAAAGACAGGGGGAGTGTGACTCTGTTGATTCTCCTTGATCTCTCAGCGGCTTTCGATACCATCGACCATGGTATCCTTCTGGGACGACTGGCCGAGTTGGGAGTGGGAGGCACTGCATTGCAGTGGTTGCGCTCCTACTTGGGGGGTCGGCTCCAGAAGGTGGTGCTTGGGGAACATTGCTCGGCCCCGTGGATTCTCCAGTATGGGGTTCCGCAGGGGTCAGTTTTGTCCCCCATGCTGTTCAACATCTACATGAAACAGTTGAGTGCAGTCATCCGGAGTTTTGGAGTGCGTTGTCATCAGTAAGCTGATGACACGCAGCTCTATTTCTCCTTTTCATCTTCATCAGATGAGGCTGTGGATGTGCTGAACCAGTGCCTGGCTGCGACAATGGACTGGATGAGGGCTAATAAACTGAAACTCAATCCAGACAAGACTGAGACGCTGTTAGTAGGTGGTTCCGCTGACCGCATGGAGGGTGTTCAACCTGTTCTGGATGGGGTTGCACTCCCCTTGAAGGAGCGGGTTCGTAGCTTGGGGGTTCTCCTAGAACCATCTCTGTCACTTGAGGTGCAGGTGGCCTCAGTGGCACGGAGTGCCTTCTACCAACTTCGGTTGGTGGCCCAGCTATGTCCCTATCTGGACAGGGATAACCTGGCTTCAGTTGTCCATGCTCTGGTAACCTCCAAGTTAGATTACTGCAATGCACTCTACGTGGGGCTGCCTTTGAAGGTGGTTCGGAAGCTGCAGCTTGTGCAAAATGCAGCGGCCAGATTGATAACTGGAACCAGTAGGTTCGAACATATAAGACCTACTCTGGCCCACTTGCATTGGCTGCCTGTATGTTTCCGAGCCTGGTTCAAGGTGCTGGATTTAACCTATAAAGCCTTACATGGCTTGGGACCACAATACCTGATGGAACGCCTTTCCTGACATGAACCTACCTGAACACTATGTTCAACATCTAAGGCCCTCCTCCGAGTGCCTCCTCCGAGGGAAGCTCGGAGGTCAGCAACAAGAGAGAGGGCCTTCTCTGTGGTGGCTCCCCAATTGTGGAACGATCTCCCCGACGAGGCCCGCCTGGCGCCAACATTGTTATCTTTTCGGCGCCAGGTCAAGACTTTCCTCTTCTCTCAGGCATTTGGCAATATCTGAGGAGCCTGGGTTTGTTTTGTTTGTTTTTGTAACTTTTTGAAGTGGTTTTTAAACGTACAGATTGTGTGTATGTTGTATGTTTTTGCTGTTTTAATTTTTGTATATTGTTTTTAATTGTTTTTAATCCTATGTAAACCACCCAGAGAGCTTCGGCTATGGGACGGTATACAAATGTAATAAATAAATAAATAAATAAATACATTAGGCACCGTCCTCTTAGGTGGAGTGTAAGAGGGGCTAAGATTAGGCTCTCTAAAATGCAAAGAAGGTTTCCTCGGTGCAAAGCTAAGATTGCATACAATGGATGTGTCCCCCCGCCCCCTGGTTTTGAAAAGTGTTTTATTACTAAGAACTAACATTTTTGGTCTTATTGGCTATTTTCCTAGCCTCATAAGAAATCTGCCTCTGGTGAGGTAAATGTTCCCCAATGAAATCCCATGTGCCAACCCACTGACACACAGAGTGTTTCCCTAGACTAGTTTTCTTTGCTTGTTCTTGGGGACATAAAGACACCCCAATGGGAAAAACAATAGATTCTGGAGACATTCTATGCCCCAGGCATCCGTTGCTCCAAATGACAGCTCAGATAGATGCGGCAGCCATCTGCGCCCCTTCCTAGAGTTGGAAGACCTAAAAACGGTAGGGCACATGCACTGGTCACTTTGAGACTTGACTTCTGCAATGTGCTGTACATGGGGCTACCTTTGTGCCTAGTCCGGAAACTTCAACTAGTTCAAACTATGGCAGCCAGGTTGGTCACCGGTACACCTAGGGGTGATCACATTACACCAGTCTTAAGATCACTCCACTGGCTGCCAATTAGTTTCCGGGCAAAGTACAAAGTGTTGGTTATTACCTTTAAAGTCCTACATGGTTTGGGTCCAGGTTACCTGCGGGATCGCCTTCTCCCATAAAATCCACCACGCACGCTTAGGTCCTCTGGGAAGAATTTGCTACAGTCGGCCAGAACTAGGCTGACGAGTGTTACCCAGAAGACCTTCTCTTCTGCCACTCCCAGACTGTGGATTGGCCTTCCAGAGGAGATTCATCAACTTAATAGTCTTTTTTACTTTAAGAAAGCCATAAAAACCATCTCTTCCAGCAGGCCTACCCAGTTAAATTTTAAGAGTTTTATCTGTATTTTAATAATGTATTAATTTTATATGTTTTTAATCAGTTTTATGTATTTTATGTCATTTGTATCAATGTTGTTCCCCGCCTCGATCCTGAGGGAGAGGCGGGTAAGAAATAAATATTATTATTATCATTATTATTATTTATACTTTTCCAACATTTTAAGTTTAAAACATATTTCTTCTGACAACACAGCTACTTATTAATATTTATTAATCATTATTTTTATATTTTTAATCTTCTCAATAACCAACTTTCTCTAAGCAGAGAAACATATTGGTTTGGGGGAAGCAATTTACCATCCCAGGATACATTGGAAAATGATTTGAGGTAGTAAAATGCTCCCACAAACATGTTTGCATATTTTTAATGAGTTCTGCATGAAGGTTAAATATAAAGTTATGAAGTATTTGGAAGGACAAGCCCTGCTAAAGAAGAATCAACACAGCTTCCGCAACGGTAAGTCCTGCCTCACTTACCTTTTAAAATTATTTGAGAATGTCAATAAACATGCAGACAGGGGTGATCCAATAGACATTATTTATTTGGACTTCTAAAAGGGGTTTGACAAAATCCCTCACCAAAGGCTGCTGAGCAAATGTATGAGCCAGCCATGAAATCATAGAATAGTAGAGTGGGAAGGGGCCTGTAAGGCCACCAAGTCCAACCCCCTGCTGAATGCAGGAATACCCCTTAAAGCATATCAGACAGGTGGATGTCCAGCTGCATCTTGCCGTACTGCT
Organism: Anniella stebbinsi; assembly: GCA_029215795.1. Classification (NCBI taxonomy): domain Eukaryota; kingdom Metazoa; phylum Chordata; class Lepidosauria; order Squamata; family Anniellidae; genus Anniella; species Anniella stebbinsi. Next base: position 373,708,913 of record JARDYH010000001.1, read on the forward strand.
CTAACAGTTAGAAAGTTTTTCCTGATGTCCAGCTGGAATCTGGCTTCCTGTAACTTGAGGCCATTATTCCACATCCTGCATTCTGGGGCCCTTTCCACACCAGGCTTCTTGCCAGGGTTGGCCCCTGGCTGTGCCCTGTGTGCCAATGGTGTGTATTAGGTACTTCTGGGATCGCCCTCCCTCCCTCTACAGCCCTATAGTGTGGAAAGGGCCTGGGATGATCAAGAAGAGATCCTGGCCCACTTCTGTTTGACAACCTCCCAGAGGGAGAGGAGGGTAAGCAATAAATAAATATATTATTATTATTATTATTATTATTATTATTATTATTATTATTCTCTTTCTCGCTCGTGGTGATTTTTCTAGATGGACATGACAGGCTTTGCCAAATCATGCTGTCTTTTATTGATTCGGGGATTTCCTGACAATTGAGCATGTTTTAATTATGACTGCTTTCTGGATGTTGGTGTAGATATATTCTTTTTTTTAAAAAAAAATTTCAAAACTCATAACTACAATTATACCATTCTTTTCCATTCTTTATACACCAAGTGCCCCCCTCACCAGGACCAATTCCTCTTCATTACATTTTCCAAAATTGTGATACTTCTTGCACAGGTTTGTGTCCTTTCCCTCTCAACAATACATGCTCTAAAAATAATTTCCATATATCTTCAAATTCATTTCTATTACATATTCCCTTTTCTACTTTAATATTACATGTTAATTTATCATTAATAGCAATATCCCATACCTCTTTATACCACTCATCCATTTGATAATTATCCTGCATCTTCCACTTCCTTGCTATTATTAATCTTGCTGCAGTTAGTAACATAGTAATTAAATCCTTAATATTCTGATTACATTTCATCCCTTCATATATTGATAATAATGCAATCTTTGGGGATGACTCCAAATCAATTCCCGTTATCTCCTTTATCTCTTTATATACCATTTGCCAAAACTTTTGTACATATTTACATGACCACCACATGTGAACATACATGCCAGTTTGTTGACATCCTCTCCAACAAAATACCGAATATTTTTTATCTATTTGATTCAATCTAACTGGTGTTAAATACCATCGCCATATTAATTTATAATAATTTTCTTTTATCCTTACTGATAAAATTTTCAAATTCCTTGCTCCCCATAACTTCACCCAATTCTGATTACTTATTAAAGTTTTCATATCATTTTCCCACACCAATTTGCAACCATCCCCTTGTTCCTATTTTACCATCAATATTTTATAAATTTCACTTGTTATACCTTTTAATACCATATTTTGTTCCTTCTCTCAACTTTGTGTTATCATTTTTTCAAATATCGTATATTCTCTACATTCTTTATTTTCTTTTACCCACTTCTTTATCCACTTTTCTAACTGCATACAATTAATCCATGGAATTTTCTCTTCCCTGAGTGTTTCTTTTATTTGATTTAAATTGTCCATCTTTATCACTCTTTCTAATCTATTTATATTTTGTTTTCTTAATATTTTCCCCATTACTTTTTAAAGATTTTCTGGGAAATTCTCCATCATTTCTACCGGAGTTAGTGGGGAGATGGCGGGTATTAATTTAATCTTATTCTTAGCCCTAATCTCCAAAATATTCTTCAATAATGAATTCCTAATTCTTTGTTAAAATTTCTTATTAATTTTATTAAAATATATATTTTCCAATTCCATTTCCACTTCTTTGGATTCCAATTCTAACCAACACTTTTCTCCCAAACCTAGAATACCTTCCACTACATATTTTAATTGGTTAGCCAAATAATATCCCTTTAAATTAGGAAGGCCTAACCCTCCTGTTCCCTGTTGTTTATACCACATTATTTATTCTAGATTTCTTATCTCCATTACTAAAATTGTGAAACATTGTTTGCCATTTCTTCAACTCTATTTCTGATATTTTAATTGGCAACATCCTAGGTAATATCTTCATTTTTAATAATGCTATTCTGCCAAACCAAGAAAGTTTTATCTTCTGATATTCCTCCAATTTCTTTTTAACCTCCTGCCTTAATCTATTATAATTTTCCTCTTTCAATTTATCCAAATTCTCTGTTATATATATTCCTAAATATTTTATTTTTCCTTTTAATTTAATATTCATTTCCCTTTTGGCTAGTTCTTGCTTCCCTTCTTCTTTATAATTAAACATCATAATCTCTGACTTGGGGGGGAGTGGCCTCGTGAGGATGGAGTGAGGCTGGGAGTCTTTCGCTCTCTTACCGAAGCGATGGAATAAACATAAAATCCCTATCTTGGAGATGTCGGATTGTTAATTAAAGACTTGATATATGGTTATGGAATGTTGCTGCATCGACTCAGTGAAAGAGAAAGTGTTGCTGACCGGAACCCTTGGCAGGCGGCCAGAAGCTGGGTAATGGCTGACAAAGAACAGGAGAAGGCAGCTTCACCTTCTTCCGAAAGTGGGACTTACAAAGCTGGAACCAAGCCAGGAGCAGTTCCTAAAACTACTAAAGAAAGTCAATCATGGTCACCAGGAGAACTAATGGATAGTTTTAAGACTATGTTAGATGAAGCTTTGAGGAAGCAGGATGAAAAGATAAAAGGCAACATTCTAGACTCGCAGATTGAAATTTTGACAAGCTTCCAAACTATGGTGGAGAGAATGGCAGAATTGGAGAAGGAGATTGAAAAGATTAAGGAAACCAGTAAGCAGCAGGGGGAGCAATTGCAAGAGATGGATTTGCGTTTGATAGCCCTGGAAGATCGAGATAGAAGAGCAAATATTCAGATTAGATCCTTTCAGGATCAACAGGGGGAGAATCCACAGATGTTGAGAGAGATATTATTGGTTTGGATTAAGGAATTGAACCCCCAGGGACTGTGGGTGATGGAGGATATCGAGAGGATCCATAGAGTGGGCTATAAAAAGAAGGGACTGCTCCCAAGGAATATAATTGTCAAATTTGCAAATTATTACAAGAAAGAAAAGTTAATGCAAGTAATTAGACGTCTGGGCCAACCAATTCTACAAGCAACACCAATTGAGGTTTATCAGGATTTGTGTCCTCAAACGATCCAGTGGCGGAAGAGTGTGAGACTGTGTACAGTTATCCTGTGGAAGAAGGCGATAACATATAGCTGGGGGGTATCCAGTTTTTTTTTAGATTTATGTGGCAGGGGAAACAACACAGAATAACATCATGCGAGCAAGAGATGGAGCTTCTGGAGAAACTGGGTTTGGTCGATGCTACGGATGATGGAGGAACCAAGGTGGATGAAGGTGCCACAGGTGGAAGTAGCCAATGAAGAAATGAAGATGGAACAGGGATGAAGAAGAGTTTATAAGGGAGGGGAGCGCCAGCTGTTACTCCAGGTTTGTGGGGTTGCTTCTCCCCCCCCCCAAAGAGTTCTAAAATTATTTGGGGCCATTGCCCAGGAGGGTCTGGTGAGGAGGGGGTGAAGTTTGGGGTAAGTGGGGGGGGAGGGAAAGGAAGGGGGTATGTGTATCACAGGGGGAGACCAATATAGAGCTAATTGTGTGGGAAGATGGAAAATAAACTAAGGGTTGCAACTTTAAATGTCAAAGGGCTGGGAACTATTATAAAAAGGAAGAGAATAGAAGTATTATTAAAAAAAGAAAAAGCAGATGTTATTTTTTTTGCAGGAAACTCATCAATCAAAGGAGGGTGTAAATGAGCTGAGGATGAGGGATGTGGGTGTTTATGAGAAGGCATTTGGTACCTCTAAAGTGAGAGGAGTAGCAATAATAGTTTCAAAAAAATGTGGAATCAATATACAAAGAGTGAAGAAGGATGAATCGGGTAGATTTCTGATATTTTTTTGTAAGGTGGGGCAGGAGGAATATATATTGATTAATGTATATGCTCCAAATGGGAAACAAATGGAATTTTTTGATGAAGTTTTTAATGCTGTGGGAGAAATGGGGAAAAGGAACATTGTGATGGCAGGTGATTTTAATATGGTATTAGATAAAGGAAAGGATAAGGATAATATATTAAGAGATATGAAAATAGGTGGGAAGACTGGTTTAAGTAAATTAATGGCTGAAAAAGAATTAATGGATGTTTGGAGGTTATTAAAAGGTAAAGAAAGAAAATATACCTTTTACTCATCGAGGTTTAAGAGTTATTCTAGGATAGATTATATTTTTGTGTCAAAGAGTATAATATCTAAAATTATAGAATGCGATATAGGGGTAATTAAAGTCACCGACCACACATTAATGACAACGGATATTAAAATGAAGAAGGATTATAGAGAAGCAAAGAGATGGAGAATAGATACAAGGATTTTAAATAATAAAACTATAGTTGAAAAAAGAAAAAAAGAAATGCAGATAATATGGGAAATTAATGAAATGGAGCAAAACTCTCAAGGAATAATATGGGACACAATGAAGGCAGTTATAAGAGGGACTTGTATTAGGGAAATTTGTACCCTAAGAAAACAACAGGAAGCACAAAATAAAAAGATAGAAAAGGAGGTAAGATATTTAGAGGAAAAATTAAGAGAGACAAAAGATAAACGCCTATATGCCCAAATTCAAGCCAAGAAGAAGGAATTAGAGAAAGAAAAGCTAGAACAGGTTCAAAGGAATTTGTTATATTTGAAGAGGTATTTTTTTGAATACAGTAATAAAAATTCTAGGATGCTGGCCAGGTCCACTCAGTCAAAAAACACAAAGAATTGGATAGGGACAATTAAAGATAAGACAGGTAAAAGTCATAATTTAATGAAGGATAAACTAAATATATTTCAGGAATTTTATAGAGAATTATATGCATCAGATATGGATCCACAGATTAATGTACTGGAATATGTAGAGAGGAATTGGAAAATAAGATTACAGAGACAAGATAGGGATTATATGGAGGGTTTAGTCACAGAAAAAGAAATAGAAGGAATTATTGATAAATTAAAAGGAGGAAAATCTCCGGGGATGGATGGTTTGGGGCCTGAATATTATAAGGTTTTTAGAGGAATATTAATACCAAAATTGAAAAAATTATTTAATAGTATAATAGAAGGAGGAAAGACCCTGTCATCGTGGGATCATTCCTTGACTATATTGATCCCGAAACCAGATAAGGATTTGACGGATCCAGCTTCTTCCAGACCAATATCGTTAATAAATCAAGATTCAAAAAATTTTACGGCAATAATGGCAAAAAGAATGAGTACTTTTATAAATAAATATATCAAAAAAGATCAATGTGGATTTATTTCAGGAAGGCAAATGCCTAATTTAATTGGGAGAGTTTTAAATATAATTAATATTATTTTAAAAAGGAACTTAAAAGCAGGTTTGTTAGCATTAGATATATTCAGAGCCTTTGATTGTGTGGAATGGCCAGCACTTAAAAAAATTATTTAAAAAATTGGGTTTGGAGATAAATTTATAGGAGTGATTGATCAGTTGTATGCAAATAATAAAGCAGAAATAATAGTTAATGATGGGTTAACGCAACAGATTATCTTAGCCCGTGGCACTAGACAAGGATGCCCACTCTCACCGATTTTATTTGCAATAGTGATTGAAATTTTGGCGAATGTTATAAGGGAGGATTCAAGATTAAAAGGGATAGGAGGGAAAGAAAGGTTAAGATGAACATGTTTGCGGATGATACCTTACTGACTTTAGAAGATCCTCTGGAGAGTGGGGAGGTGATTAAGAAGCATTTGAGAGAATTTGGGGTGATTACAGGTTTACAAGTAAATTGGGGGAAGTCAGAAATGATGTTATTTAATTATAACAAGAAGGAAATGGAGGAGTGTAAATCTAAATTAGGTTTTAGGCTTAAAAATATAGTGCGTTATTTAGGAGTTAATATTGCAAAGGATTTAGATAGATTAGAAGAAATTAATTTTGCTAGCTTGAAAAAACAGATAGGGGAAAAGTTAGAGGTATATAGAAAATTAAAGCATTCTTGGTTTGGTAGAATAGCAGTTATTAAAATGAAAATATTACCTAAGATTAATTTTTTGTTTAGAATGTTACCGATTAAAATAACGGAAGTAGAGTGAAAGAGCTGGCAAAATATGATTAATGTTTATTGTTATGGAGATAAAAAAGCAAGGATTAATAAAGGGCTATGGTATAAGACACAAAAGAAAGGAGTTCTGGGACTTCCAAATATAAAGAAGTATTATATTGCTAATCAATTAAGATATGTTGTAAATAGTATAATAGGGGAGGATGATTTGGAATGGTTAGAGACGCAAACAGGGGAACAAGATTTTAAACTGCAAAATATTTTTTTTACTAAAATTCAAGATTTGAGGGGACTGGACAACCCGTTGTTGAAAAATATTTTAGAGATTTGGGAGAAAGTTAAAGGGAAGTTAATACCAGGAGATTCTCCTCTTACCCCAGTGGTAGCAATGGGAAACTTCCCAAAGAATTTAAAAGTTGAGTTGGAAAGGGGTCTGAGGGATCAGAAAATTATTAAGTTAAGAGATTGGATGAAAAGTATGACAAATAGGGAGCAAATTGGAGAGTTATTAAGAGGACAAACGATAGCTTAGTTGAAATGTATACAATTGGAACAATTGACACAGAATTGGAAAAAGAAAAAGAAGGAATGTAGAGATAATACAAGATTTGAAGATTTAATTGAATCAAGAGGAAAGAAGGGGGAAATTAGAATTAAAAGAGGTTTGACCAGTGAAATATATAAAATATTGATAGAGGATGATGAATACCAAGACTCTCTCAAAATGATTTGGGAAGATGATTTAAAGGAACAAATTAATGAAAATAACTGGGGGAGGATATGGGATGCAAGAATGTTAAAGCTTTTGTCGATTAGAATTAAGGAGAATTATTATAAAACTGGATGGAGATGGTATTTAACGCCGGTAGGATTTCATCAGATAGATAAAAAAGTGTCTAAGAATTGTTGGAGGGGATGTCAGGAGGTTGGAACATATTTTCATATGTGGTGGAGTTGTGAACATGTACAAAATTTTTGGGAAAGGGTTTTTAAAGAAATAAGTGAAATAATAGGAAGTAAATTGGAAGTAAGCCCAAAGTTGGCTCTACTAGCAATATGGGATAAAGAAAATGAGAATATAAGCATGAGGGAATTGATAAACAACCTCCTGGCACCCGTTAGAATAATGATAGCAAAGAACTGGAAAGGGCAAGGGAAATATACAATAGAAGAATGGTATAAAGAAACATGGGCTATGGCACTTAATGATAAGCTAATGTGTAATTTGAAAGTAAAGAGGGGAATGTCCAGGAAGAATGATTTCGAAGATATATGGAGTCCATTTTTGGAATATGTGTTAAGATCGGGGAAGGGGCAAACACCTTCAAAAGATACTTTACAATTTTGGAAGGATGTATAATGGAATATATGTAGGTCTCCTGGGGGGAGGGGAGCACGGGGGGTATGAGGGTTGTTAGTTTTGTATTGTATTTTATGTTATGTTATTTGTTTTAAGTTGAATATAAAAAAATATTAAAAAAATAATCATCTCTGACTTGGGCCAGTTTATTTGTAATCCCGTCATCTCTCCAAATTCCTCCAAATAATGCCATAGTTTCCCCATCTTCTCAATCGGTTCTTGAATTGAAAGTAATGTATCATCTGCAAATAAACTTATTTTAATTTCTTCTTTTTTCCCTATCCCCTTTATAGTCAGATCTTCTCTGATTGCATTCGCCAAAAGCTCTATAACCATTGCAAATAAGATTGGGGAAAGGGGACAACCTTGCCTAGTTCCTCGGGCCAGATACCATTGTTCTGTAATACCATCATTAACCATTACCTCCGCTACATTTCCTGAATATAGCTGATCTATTAATCCCTTAAATTTTCCTCCAAATCCCATAGTACTTATTAATATTTTTAGTGTTGGCCATTCCACACAATCGAAAGCCTTGAAGACATCCAGGGCTATTAAACCCGCTTGTAATTTATCATTCTTAATAATATTTATCATAGTCAATACTCTACGTATTACACTTGACATCTGTCTACCTGCTACAAACCCACATTGATTCTTATTGATATATTTAAACATAAATTTATTCAATCTTTTCACCATTATCGCTGTCAGAATCTTAGCATCCTGATTTAATAATGATATAGGTCTATATGATCCCGGATCTGTTAAATCTTTATCTGGTTTCAGAATTAAGACAATTAAGGACTGTTTCCACGATGGTGGGGCCTTCTCCCCATTCATTATTTGATCATATAATATTTTTAATTTCGGCACCAACATACTCTTACATTTTTTATAATATTCCGGACCCAAACCATCCATCCCTGGAGACTTTCCCACTTTTAACTCATCAATTACTCCTTCAATTTCTTTATCTGTTACTGATTGTTCCATCACTTCCTTATCCAAGTCTTGTATTTTTATTTTCCAATATTTCCCAATATAATCCCTAATCTTCCCCACTGACATTTTATTTGATGTATATAACTCTTGATAGAATTCTTGAAAAACTTGTAATTTATCCTTCATTAAAGTTTTACTCTTACCTGATTTATCTTTTATAGCCCCAATTGGATTCCCCATTTTTCGCGACCTTGTGGATCTGGCCAACATTTTAGAATTTCTATTACTAAACTCAAAATATTCTCTTTTAAAATATATCAAATTCCTCTGTATTTTCCCAATTTCTATACCCTCTAATTCATTTTTTTTGCCTGCAATTGAGCTCCAGTAATTTTATTCTTATTCCTTATGTTTTCCTTCTCCAATTCCCTAATTTCTTTTTCTAAGTTTACCCTTTCTTCCTTTTGTTGTCTTTTTAATTTACATGATTCCCTAATTCCTCTCATCACCGCCTTCATTGTATCCCAAAGTATAGCCTGATTGGGTTTTCCACTACAATTAATTTGCCATATATCCTCCATTACTTTCTGAATCTTTTCTAACGTTTGTTTGGATTTAAATATTCTAGTATCCACCCTCCACCTTCTAGTTTCTTTATATTCTTTTTGAACCTTTATCTCTATATTGATTAATGCATGAGCTGATACTTTAATAAGCTCTATTCCTGTTTCTGCTAATTTTGTTATTAAATCTTAGAAATAAAAAAATAATAATTCTAGAATAACTCTTATGCACTGTCAAGTAGAAGGTATATTTCTTTTCTTCCCCTTTATTCAGCCTCCAAGCATCAAACATCTCCTTTCCTTTCATTAACATATTTAGACTTGTTATATTTTTCTGCCTATCATTAATATTGGGGTTAGATTTGTCTTTATTTTTATCCCTCACCATATTAAAATCTCCTCCCAATATTATATGACCTTTTTGAATTTCTTGCATTTCCTCAAATACGCCCCAAATGAAAAGCAATTCGATTTTTATAACAGAGTATTTGAGGAAATGCACCAACGTATAATCTTCATTAGCCATCTTCCTCTGTAAAATTATATATTTCCCCGTTTCATCTTTTTTAATCTTCATATCACTAAAACCACATTTCTTTGAAATAATAATCGCCACCCCTCTAGCTTTAGATGTTCCATATGCCTTCTCATAAATATTCGCCCATCTTGGTTTGATTTCATTAACCCCTTCTTTAACTTGATGTGTTTCCTGTAAAAATATAATATCAGCTTTATCTCTGTTCAATAAATTTTTTATTCTCCTTCATTTTAGCATTGTTCCAAGCCCTTTAACATATAATGATGTAAATTTCAATCTACTATCCATAATATATGTATATTTTTAAACCAAAAAAAGCTTTTCTATTGGTCCCTATACATGTTCTACATTCCCCCCACCTTCTTCCCACCCCTCCTCCTTCCCTCTTCCCCCAATTCCCTCCCTCCCCCTCCCTCCTCCCCTCCCCTCCCCCAAATATCCCTCTCCCCTCGAACCCAAGGACTTAGCCTCGCCATAGACCCTAACATCAATCCGGGGGGGGAACACTCCTCCAGGATCTCCAGCAGCAGCCACTCTCACACCTCGGTGCAATTAAATTTCATTCTCATCATCCACTGTCCCTTAATCGAATCACTGTCTTAATCCCCATCTTCTATTTGTCACTTTCAGCAGGTCCTTCCTCCAGTTCCATTAATCCAAGCTCTTGTAATAACTGCATGCCTTGTTCCAGTGATGTAATCCTGTGATAATGATCCTTCCACTGAAATTTCAGAAACACTGGATATCCCCACACATATCTCACATCCCTTTTCATCAACACCACTGTGCAAACTTTCATAGTATTCCTCCAATTTATTGTCCTCAAGCACAGATCGTTGTATACTTGTACTGGGGTTGATTGATACTTCATTTGATCTGGGGCTTGTCTTGCAGCTTTCATGAGTTGCTCTTTTTTTTAATAATTCGCAAATTTTATGATAATATCTCTAGACATTGCTCCTCCTCTCCTGCTCCCAATTCTGTGTAATCTTTCAATGTCATTTTGCTCTCATACCATATTTGAAGTCATATCTTTAATCCACCCCATAACTCTGTCTCTCAAATTTCTGTCTCTGTCTCTCAAATTTCATTACTCTGTCTCTCAAATTTCACCAGAGGATTCTGCAAAAAATCTAAGACGAAGGTTTGAACGTCTTGCCCGGTCTTCCAAGTCAATTAATTTCAGTTGCATTAGATGAAATTGTTCACTCTGATTCTGTATGGCTAATTCGTTTGCTTGAACTTTTTTTTTCCACATTTCCAATCTTCAAATTCACCTCCTTCAGTTCTTTCTTCATTTCTAGAATGCTTCTATCTGTTTCCACTGCTACTCCCTTCAGCACCTCTTTTTTAAGTGACTCATTGCTTTCTTCCATCAGTTTTTGCATCTTTTTATTATTGGTTATCATCATGTGTTGTATTGTGTCTTTAAAGCTCTCAAGCATGTCTGTCTGCTGCTTTGTAACTTCTGAGATTTTAGATCTAACTGCAGCTTCACTCAGGTCAGCTCCTCCCTCCTTCTTTCCCTTCCCCTTTCTGGTTTTCTGAGTATCTTTATCATTGTTATTGTTATTTTTGCCACTTGATATCGGCATCTCAACATCCATTCTTGCCAATCTGGCAGCTATAAAATCCGATGGCTTGCCCAAAGGTTTGCTTCTAAACCAAGTTGGAATATTTTGTTGCTTTTTTTGGAGCTTTCTTTGACATTGACCCGTCCCAGACGCTGCAGAGGCTGAAAGTGAAAGTAACTCTCTCCCACTACACAGTTCATCAAAAGTCAGGTTTTTTAATGCTTTCAGCTTCTCTTATCTATCCCACGCACAGTAATTCTTCTTTGTACTCACATTTATAGCTCTTAGATGAGACTGTTAACTTCACATATTATTTACAACCGGAGCTCGAGAGTTTTGCAATACTCAAGACGGGGCCTAACCAGTGCCTAATAGAGGGGAACCAGTACCTCGCACAATTTGGAAGCTATACTTCTATTAATTCAGGAGAGGTCTGTGATGCCTTATCCTAGCCCCTTGCTACTGCTGCTGTGATGCCTTATCCTAGCCCCTTGCTGCTGCTGCTCCTGTCCCGCCTTTACTATTAGGCTCCACAGCTCTACAGCCCAGCAACCTGGCCTCAGACAAGCATCTAAGTTCCCGCTGCCACCAGTACCTTCCTCCGGTACACTTTAAATGACCACACCAGTTTGTTCAAATTAACAAGTTTTATTAACATCAAGTATATTGCGAGCACAGTAAGCTTATTGGTTTCTTTAGTTCATTTGCATAGCGGTTTCAAGTATAAGGCTTCTATGTTTCAAACTGTTCCCAAAGCCAAACTGTTTCCTCTCACAATATCAATCAATCAAACACCTCACCAGATACTCTCTCTCTCTCTCTCTCTCTCTCACGCACACGCACAATCCACCCCCTCCTCAATTCAACCCAAAACAACCCCTGTCAGCTCTCCCTCTGTCTGACATATATATATTCCATTCGCTCTCCAGCTCCTCCCATTCTCACACACTCCACCAATCCAGGCACTCCAAACAACTAACCAATCAGCACTCACTTACCATTCATTCCATACTCACCCAGATCTGCAAATAATAACTTTTGCAACACATTCACATCCCTAAACAGTAGAACATCACAAGGTCCTCTGATGGATTAGTAACTGGTTAAAGAACAGAAAGCAGAGAGCAGGAAGGAATGCTCATCACAATGGAGAGATGCAAACAGGGGGGTTCTGCAAGGATCTGTATTGGGATGGTGCTGCTTTCCAACTTCTTCGTAAATGATTTGTCCCACCCATCCCTATTCCGTGCCACATCCTAAAACCATTCTCAGGCCCACTTCTCCTGGTGGTACTGCCTTCTGAGAGGAGGTGGATGATGAGAAGTGAAGCAGCACACCATTTTTGAGCTCTCTGCTCAGAGAGAGACACCTGGAGTCACATCATCTCTTCTTCCAGTGCCAGGCAAAGAATTTTTTACTGACCCTTCAAGGGGGACAATTAGGAATGTATTTTAAGAAGACTATAGATAGCATAAGAAGCAACAAAGTGCCATTCCCTCAGGATTTAAGAATAAAAAGGCAAGTCAAAAAGGGCTTAGTTCTTCAATAATGTCGGCCATTTGTGCACCTATTATCCCTTACCTGCACAGGTGTTCATAGGCTGGGGACAGAAAGTTGCTCCGAGGCCACTGAGGCCCTGCTTGGCAGGCAGATGCTCCCAGGCTCAAGCCCCAGCAACAGCATCTCCAGGTAGGCCCTGGAGACCAATGGCTGCCAGTCAGTGTTGACAGTGCTGGGCTAGGCGCACCAATGCTCTGACTCAGAACAAGGCAGCTCCCCACATCCCTAATTAAGTCCTCTCTCCAAAGGATGGGGTGGGTGTGGCGAGAGCCTCAACAGAGGAGACACCCTCCCGAGGAGATGCGGCTACTCCATGAAGCCCTAATGGCATCTCTCAGGGCAATGGGTGGACAAATCATGTGTTACATCGTCTGTGAACGATGTCCCTGCTGAGTAGCATGTCAAGGGGAAAGGGTGCAGTGGTGGTGGTGGTGGTGGTGGCGGCGGCCACAGAACTCTGTCTCCTCGCTCGGCGCACCTCTCTCTCTTGTCTAACTACAGAAAAGACTTCATTTAAAGCATTCATGGTGCCTTCTTATCTTTTCCTCTCTGAAGAGGCTCGACATGAATTATACATTCCAGCCAAGCATGAAATATTCAGCTCGTGTTCTTTGATTCCTGCTCAGCCTACCCACTAAAGCCACCAACCATGGGGGAGCTTGGATTGGAGAAGAGAAGGCAGGCAGGCAGGCAGGCAGAGGCCCGCTGGCCTGGCAGGGCAGGCAGAGGCTTCAGGGGGCCAGTGGCACCTGTGGGCACAGGTGAGGCAAAGGAAGCAGGAGAGTGAGGGAAGTCAGCTTCAGCTGGGAACTTATAAACATGTGTATATTGGGGAAAATGCACATAAAAATGTGTATAAGTGAAAATTGCACACAAAATAAAAATGCTCATAAACATCTATGCAGATTGCCAAGTAAACTTTTAAAACATAATTTTGAAGGTTCAGGATGGACTGAGCCCAGCACTGGAAAAATTCTTGAAGTCAGGGACTGACGAACTTATAAACAAAGGAGAGAAACCAGAGCCCACCTGCCCATCCGAAGCAGGAGTCAGGCCTTCCAGAGCAGGTGCCTCTCATGGTGCCATCTCGCATGAGGAGCTCAGGTCCTCCACGATCAGAAGCAGTGGAATCAGCCCAGAGTGCCAACAGAACTGGCAGGAGGTGCTGCTGTCGCTCGCTATGCCTCTATGGGCCCACACCTGGACGAAGGCCTCCTGACATGCAACCTTCGCCACCGCCGCTGTCGCTGCCGCCACCGCCGCCGCTTCCCCAGAACAAAACTAGATTATGAGCCTGGGAAAAGCAGGTGCCCATGGTGGAGCTCAGTGCTGGCGCCAGGCAGGGGAGGGGGAGGGACGCATAGGACAGATGCTGTTGTGGGGCTCCCTCCCTGCATGGGTCCTCCTCCTTGGCATCACCATCGCCCATGGGCCTGCCCTTACCTCCTGGTCCCAACCTGCCCCACTGCTGCCCAGAAGGGGAGGGAAGGAGAGACAAGGCCGCAATGGTGGCTGCTGCTTGCTCTCCCCTCAGCTTGCTTGCAGGGGCCACCGGGGGTAGGATCAGCACTGGCCCCACTGCTGGTTGTGGGTCTCAGCCGGCTGATGCCTGATAATGCTGACCTCTGATCCCAGCCGTGGGGGTGTGGGTGGGGGGGTTCTGTTGTGGAGGCCCCGTTGGTGTCCCTACCTGGCAATCTGAATGTCGGCCTAGGTCCCCCCGCCCCCTCCCAGGTCACTGTGACTGCAAACAATGGAGAAATTGGGTCAGCTCTCCATTTAGCTGGAGATATTGGGGGATGCTGCGGCACCACAGCAGTCTGCACAGTTTTATGAAGCATTAAAATTGGAATGCCACATCTGGGTGACAGTGATTGTGATTGGAAAGGACTGTTGCACTGCGCACAAGCCTGTGTGACAAAGATTGGAAGGAACAGGGGAGCAAATTGGCTGGGGAATTCCAGACCCAATTCCCAGCAAACAGCCACAGCCTTTTCCTGGGCTAGGCAGGCAGGGGCCATGCAGAACGGGGTGGGGGGTGGGTGGCATGTCCCTTCCCAGAAGCCCACCATGCAATGCAGAAGAGTCTGCGCACATTATAGAGTGTTTTCCTCTCTAGGGTGGCCACTTATGAATGAGCCAAAGAGAAGACAAAAGAGGACCCCGATTTGCATAAAATGTGCATATGCTTTTTTTAATTCTGTGGATGCAAATTTAGAAATGATTATTATAATTTCAATAGAAATCCAGTCCATCTCACCCTTTTGTGGAAGGCTGAGACCAGGTGACTCGTGTGCCTTGCTCTGTCTGCTGTCCACGTGCATCGGATGAGCAATCTCAAGGCCCTTTCAGACTTCCTTCTGAGGGACCTTTCTCTTTAAGCCAGACAACCCTCCCCCCCGAGCATGCCTTCCAAGGGAGGACTCCCTTTTGCAGAAAAGGACACATGGGCGCCCTCTTCTTCTTGCCAGTGAAGCTGCTCTATTTAGGCCGGAGCCATCTGCAAGCTAGAGGAGGCACCCTCTTCCCATCCCAGGGCTTCTTTCATTGCAAGAGATCTTCTATCGGAACAGCAACAGACCCTGTCCTTGCACCAACCTCCTCGGTCCTGCAACTGAGAGACCCTCTTGGGGCTGGGCAGAGTCCGTGAAGGGAGCTGTGCAGGTTCTCATGGCTGACCAATGAGTCTGGCGCTGGTTGCAGGACCTGCAAGGAGGTGAAGCTGCCACCAGACCCGCTGAAAGGGCACCCTGGTGAGGAGGTCCACATGTAACTAGGGTCAGACCTACACCAAGCAGGATATGACACTTTCAATAGGCTGACCATATGAAATGGAGGACAGAGCTCATGTAACTTTAAAGGGAATTTCAGCCAGTGTCATTTGTATGCAATTAGTTCCTGGTGAAATTCCCTCTTCATCACAACAGTTAAAGTTGCAGGCACTATACTAGAATGACCATACACAAAAGAAGGCTGCTAAAAAAAAATGCTATTTTGGGCTGCATTAATAGAAGTATAGCTTCCACATCGCTTGAGGTACTGGTTCCCCTCTATTCGGCACTGGTTAGGCCCCATCTTGAGTACTGCATCCAGTTCTGGGCACCACACTTCAAGAAGGATGCAGACAAGCTGGAGCGTGTTCAGAGGAGGGGAATGAGGATGATTAGGGGTCTGGAAACAAAGCCCTATGAGGAGAGACTGAAAGAACTGGGTATGTTTAGTCTTGAGAAGACTGAGGGGAGACATGATAGCACTCGTCAAATACTTGCCTTCTTTTGTGTATGGTCACTCTAGTATAGTGCCTGCAACTTTACCTGTTGTGATGAAGAGGGGATTTCACCAGGAACTAATTGCATACAAATGACACTGGCTGAAATTCCCTTTTCTCTACAACTGTTAAAGTTACATGAGCCCTGTCCTCCTTTTCATATGGTCAGCCTAACTTTGAAAGCATTTTGAAAACAGTATATGGAATGTGTCCGGGGCCCCAACAGTTGTCAATTCTGTTATAAACCATTATAAAGCAGTAGCGTAGATCCTGCCTAGGTTGTACCACGTCAGACCACAGGTGGGGGCTTACGTGGCTGAATACTCACCCTTGCCACCCCGGCTCCATATCTAAGACTCCCAGGCCTGGGAGAAGGGGGACGGCCTTGCCTTCTCCTGCATTTCCCAGGGGTGGGAGGGGATTTAATAGCATTCCACCATGTGGCGGCCTGAGGTGGTGCAGCATTGGCTGTCCGCATTTGCTGGCTGGAATGAAGATTTATTGCTGCTAATTGCAAAGCCAAGCCAGAGATACAGCAGTTGGGGTTTTCAATGTCTTCTTGGCAGAGTTCAAAGCACGGTGCGCCGAGGTCTTAACACAGCAAGGAAGTTCAGATGCAGGGAGAGCTGGAGCGACCAATCATGGAAGGATGTGGGTTGTTTCCAGCAACCCTTGCTAGACTGCTCTGGACCTTATAAATCCTAACCTGATACCACATGCTGGCAATCATCCCTGTAACTTCCGTGCTGTGGCAGCCTGCCAACGCTGATCTCTTACTTTCAGGAGCCTGCGCTCAGCTGGGGTCAGAGGAGCCTCGTCACCCCCTTCCTCACTGTCTGAGTCTCTTAAAGGGGCTTCTGCCGGGTCTTGCCTGCTTCCTGAGAGCCAGGGCTCCTGTTCCCCTTGGCAGCTAGTCCCTTCCCCAGGCTCTGTTGGATTCTGCTGTTCCCCTCCATCCTCTGATGATGAGGACTCTGGAGAAAGCATGACACTGGTCACCTCCGTGAGCACCAGGCCAGAGGCTCCCAGGGCCAGCCGTGGTGGATTGCTGGATCTGTGGACCTTGAATGGAGATTAAGATGATTACAAAAACTGCTTTGAAGTGTCAGGACAAAGAGCAAATAATGGCTTGTGATGACCAGGGATCAGGCTACTGGGAAACGACCGATCATTGGCATTAAGGGGAGGCATGGTTGTGCCCCTGCTGAGGGCTTCCCCCCCCCCGACAGGACCCCAGTGACAAGATCCCATGGGGCAGCTCCTCCTTTTCACCACTGCAACCTGCCTCTCGGTCTGGCCCGGATAACGGTGGTGGAGAGAAGGCGGAGGAGCTGACGCCATGGCCTCCTTGTTCACCAGCTCTCTGCCTGCCAAGCAAGCAAGTGGAGGCAATGATGAGAAGGGGGTGAGAAGTATGTGCAGCTGCTGAGGAGGCAGACTCGCTGAGGGAGGGGGCCCATGGAGGGGGTTTTGCACAAGAGCCCTCAAAAAGCTGCAGCTGGCACTGACTGGGGTGATTTGAAAAGAGGAGGCTGCTCCTTCTGAAGAACAGCATGATGCCCTAGAGTGCCCCCCCATGCCCACAAGCTCACATGCCCACACACCATTCATAGCATCCCAACAGTAGGATTGAGATCAGTCACCTCTATGAGATGGTGCTATGGATGGACATGCACCCATCCATCAGGGCGCCCTTCCTTCCGTCCGTCCGTCCTTCCTTCTTCATCCCTCCTCCTCCTTCTTCATTCCCCTGCTGGAAAGAAAGGCAGCCACGACAGTTGCCCAGCGGCACAGCAATCAGTTGAGCTCCAGCGCCTCCTTAATCTAGTGAAGAGCTCAGCAGATCAGCCAGGCTGCGTATTCTGTGGCATGCCCCCCTCCCCAGCACTGCTGCCTTCCTGAGAATGTCCTGGGTGCTGCTGTGCCAGGATGAGTTGCCTAGGTTCCAGGGCAGGCAAGGTCAACAGTTAAATGACTGAAGATCAGGTTTCCCTGGCACTGGAAGTTTGTGAAGGGAAACCCCTAGACTGCACTGACCACCTTTCTACCAGAGGCCCCATAGTCTCCGGGCTGCTGTAGGGAAGCCACACTGGTTGGATGGAAGGCCTGTGTGTCAGTCATTGGAGCTTGCCCCTAGCACTGTATACTAGGGATGTGCACTGGATCGGACCCAATCCACGATCCGAGTCCGGTCCAGTGGGAAATCGGATAAATTATCCGATTTCCGATCCAATAGCTGGATCGGTCGATCCAGTCCGAACCGATCCGAAAAGGCTCCGAACCGGTTCGGCGGATCGTTGGGCACCCACTGGCGCCCACCGCCGCTTCCATTGGCGGGCGCCAGTGGGCGCCCGCCGATGAAAGTGGACAGCGGGGGGAGGAGGGGGGCGCTTACCTTTGAGGGACGTCCGCTCCCGTCCGGCGCCGGCGGCTACTACCAGCGGGCTCTGCGGCCTGCTCCAGGGTGGTGCGCCGGGTGATGTCATCACCCGGCGCCCTACTCTAGAGCAGGCCGCGGAGCCCACTGGTAGTAGCCGCCGGCGCCAGACGGGAGCGGACGGGCCGGGAAGGTAAGCAGGGGGCGCGCGGAGGGGAGGAGGGGGCGCGCGGAGGGGAGGAGGGGGTCCCTTACCTTCCTGGCCCATCCGCTCCCATTCGGCACCGGCGGCTACTACCAGCGGGCTCCGCGGCCTGCTCCAGGGTGGCGCGCCGGGTGATCACCCGGCGCGCTACTCTAGAGCAAGCCGCAAAGCCGGCTGGCGGTAGCCGCCGGTGCCGTACGGGAGCGAACGGCCCTAAAAGGTAAGCAGTGGCAGGGAAGGGGGCTTACCCCCCCCCCGGAGCCGTCCACTTCTATCCGCGGGCGCCCGCGGGCGCCAGCGGATGGAAGCGGACGGCCCCAGGGGGGTTAGGGAGCGCGGGGGAGGGGGCTTACCTGCCGGGGCTGTCCACAGCGGACGGCCCCGGCGGGGGTAGGGAGTTAGGCCCCCCCTCACCCACCCGCCGCCATTTTTTCCTCATAGACTTGCATTGCAATGCAAGTCTATGGGGGAAAAAATGGCAGCCGATCCAAAAATTTACGATTTTTGGATCGGGATCGGACTTGATCCAGTCCGGGGGGCCTCCGATTTTGTCCGAACCGATCCATGACAAAATTGGAGGTCCCGATCCGGGTCCCGATCCGATCCGGGGGGTCCTTGCACACCCCTACTGTATACACATTGCATATTGCATACACAGAGCATATTTCCAACGAAACTAGAGGTTTCGTTGGAAAATTATGCTCCAATGTAGTGGTGCCAAAGAGTTCTCTACACAGACTGTTGACTGTCACTCTCCCTTCCCTTTCAAATGGCACTTAAAGAATTTTTATTTGCTTTGGTGTAAAATATGCCGTTTATCTCAGATCATACTCTACTTCGTTTAATGGTGCCTCAGCAACACCAAGGCTGATGAAGAGAAGCTCTTCATGCCTATTCAGAAGTAAATCCCATTGAGATCCTACTCCTGGGTAAATTACTATGGGTATATGACAACTATAATACAAAGATTCAAACCAAATAGTCAGCAGCCCACAAATCAGTTTGGCACAGAAAGATCTTCAAAAAGAATCCTCCAAAATGGGAACCAAACAAATCTGATTGCGATGACCTACTGAATGTTAATACAATTGAATCACCATATGGCATTACAGCAGCCAAGAAAGTGTCCTGGTACTTCCACTGTGATTACTAAAAGCAGTGTGGACTTGTAGATATTCTTTCACAAGACTACTCAGTGAAAAAGGTCATGTGTCATGTAATGCTAACCATGTCTACTCATAAATAAGCCCCAGTGAATACAACTGGACTTAGTCCCAGGTAAGTTTGCATATCTCCACAGCAGCAATGGGTTACTTTTCACACAGAGCACATGAGGGAAGTCAAATGAAGTGGCTTGTACCGCATTAGTAACATGGCTACACTCTGGAGGATAACCTGCAGAAACTGGAGGACAACCTGCAGAGAAAGGATTACAGGGGACCCCCTGTAACAGTAAGCAAGAGCTAGAAGGTTGGTCAACCAAGAAGAAGAGAAGAGTAGTCATTGTGGGAGATTCCCTGCTGCATAGAATTGAAACCCAAGTATGTTGCGAAGACCCATGGACTCATCAGGTATGCTGACTCCTTGGAGCACAGATTAGAGATGTGGGCTTGATGCCAAAGCTCATCAGGCCCACTGACACATATCCTTTTCTTCTCATCCATGTGGGAACAAATGATATTGCCAAGCGGAGCTACAAAGAAATCGCATCAGACTTTGAAGCTCTGGAAAGGAATCTCAAGAACTTTGGGGCCCAGATAGTTTTATAATCCATCCTTCCAGTTCTTGGAAGAGGATTAGAAAGGGAAAGAAAAATACTCCGGGTGAACGACTGGCTACAAAGGTGGTGCCGACATGAGGGATTCGGATTCTGGGACCATGGGCTACGCTACTTGGTAGATGGACTGCTGGCAAGGGACGGGTTGCACCTCACAAGGGCTGGGAAGAATGTGTTCGGCCACCGCATGAAGAACCTCATCAGGAGGGCTTTAAACTGAATCCTATGGGGGCAGAAGATGTAAACTTCAAGGCAACAATGGATGAAGGCTTATGCACCATAACAGAGAGAACAGCTCTAATAGCACCCAAAAATAATGTTCACAACAATGTAGGAAAGAAGCCAGACTCTAAAGCACATGGTCTTCGATGTCTGTGTACTAATGCCCAGAGTATGGGAAACACAACTTGAACTCTTAATGTATGAAGGCAAATAAGGTACCTAACCCTAATCCTTATCATGTACGAGTGCGGCGCAATAATAAAAAAAACCCCTGGTGGTGACTTCCGGTGGAGTGATGGAAGACTGAAGCTGCCCAGTTTTCAGCTGGGAAGAACAGTGTGATTTATATACCGTCTAAGTGGTTGCTGGATGGATTTAACAACCCCAGTTTAAAGGGGTATCGGCTGGAGCAGATCACAAGTTGTCTCATCAATCTCCGGAGCTTCAGACATCAGCGAAGGAAACTTCGATGGGAGGAGAAGGTGGGAGATATAGAGACCAGACGTCTATCACTCTTAAATCGCACTGTCACCCTGGGAATAGGGTAAGGATCTTTCATCATCCATTCCCCAAAATTGATTGGCTATATAACAACAAAAATTAATGGAGTTGGAGGGATTTCAATGCGACAAAATAAAGAACAAACAACATACCTTTTCATGGTGAGTGGAAACTGGCTTTCTGTAGGAGAGGGAGGCCTACTGCCAGGGGAGGAGAGGGTGTCAGCTGCTGCCTGCTGCTTGTAATATGTGCCTGGGAGGGAGTATACAGGGCCAAGTGGGGGGATCTGAGGGGGCCCCAATCAGGGAGATATGGCGTTGTGAGGAGGACTTGCCAGGTAAGGGGAACACGGCCCAGACAGTTAATGCCTGTGCCTTGTTCCAGTCCCCTTCACATCCACAGGTCTGTTGGTCGCCCTATCAGTCAGCCCTCGGGTCTCCGGATGCTGCTTTTAAATGCCAGCTCGGTGCAAAATAAGACCTCCCTCATCCATGATCTAATAGTGGATGAGACGGCCAATCTGGCTTGCATTTCTGAGACCTGGGTGGGAGAGCAGGGAGGAGTTAGTCTCTCCCAGTTATGCCTACCAGAGTTCTTGGTTCAGCATCAGGGTAGACTTGAGGGCCGGGGAGGGGGGGGTTGCCGTGGTCTATAGGAACTCCATCCCCCTCTGCAGGCTCCCTGTCCATGTGACTACTGATCTGAAGTGTTTGCACTTTGTGCTGGGCCAACGGGACAGATTAGGGATTCTGTTGGTGTACCGCCCACCCAGCTGCTCAACAGACTCCCTCGGTGAGCTGACAGAGGTGATCTTGGGTGCACTGTTGAGGTCTCCCAGACTGTTGGTTCTGGGGGATGTCAACATTCACACCGAGGGTACTTTATCTGGGTTGGTTCAGGATTTCATGGTTTTCATGACAACCATGGGACTGTCCCAACATGCCACTGGCCCAATGCATGTAGCGGGGCACACTCTAGACTTGATTTTTTCCACTGGACATGGAGATGTTGATCTGAAAGTGGGGGACTTTACATCAACCCCTCTGTCATGGTCAGATCATCACATGCTGAGGTTTAGACTTACAGCATCTTTTCCCCTCTGCATGGGTGGGGGACCCATTAAGATGGTCCACCCCCCAAGTCTAATGGATCTGGATGGTTTCCAGAGGGCTCTGGGGAGTTTTCTGGCTGATAGGGCTGGCTCTCATGTCGAAACCCTGGTTGATCTGTGGAATGCATAAATGACCTGGGCGGTTGACACGATTGCTCCTGAGCATCCTTTCCTGTGTAGAGCTCATATGGCTCCATGGTATACCCTGGAGCTGAGAGTGATGAAACAAAATAGGAGACGGCTTGAGTACAGATGGAGACGAACTCCTAGTGGATGCAATGAAACACTGGTAAGTGTCTATGGTAAACTGTATTCAGGGGCAGTGAAGGCAGCAAAAAAATGATACTTTGCTGCCACAATTAAATCATCAAACTGCCACCCAGCGGAGCTTTTCAGAGTTGTCTAGGGGCTTCTATATGCTGGCCCCAAGGACATGGTAGAGCCATCTGAGGCCCACTGTAATATATTTGCTAGGCATCTGCCAGGACTTAGACTCCAGTGTTATAGCAGGTGAATCTAGCGAGATGTCCAGAGCACAGGTTTGTCCTGTTTTTTTGGATGAGTTTCAGTTGACACACCTCGATGACATGGACAAGGTGCTTGGATGGGTTCGTGCAGCCAGCTCTGTATTGGATCCTTGTCCCTCTTGGCTAATAAAAGGTAGGCCTGCCTGGCACCAACACTGTTATCTTTTCGGTGCCAGGTCAAAACTTTTCTTTTCTTCCAGGCATTTTAACAACTCAAGTTGAGGTTTGGATTGACATTGTGGCCAGGCTTAACAGTTAAAATGTTTTGAAGTGTTTTACTGACAGCTGTTTTATGTTTATGGTTTTAAATTTTGTATATTGTCTTTTTAATGCTCAATCTTTTTAATTTTTGTAAACTGCCCAGAGAGCTTCGGCTATGGGGCGGTATATAAGTGTTATTATTATTATTATTATTATTATTATTAATAATAATAATAATAATAATAGCAGGGATGGAACAGCTGGCTGGGCCAGGGAAGTGATTAATGCCTCTCTACGAGAGGGAGTGGACCCAGACCGTCTGAAAGAGGCAGTAGTGAGACCACTCCTGAAGAAAGCTTCTCTGGACCCAGAAAATCTTTATCACTACAGGCTGGTGGCAAATGTTCCATTCCTGGGCAAGGTCCTTGAGCGGGTGGTTGCTGGCCAGCTCCAGACACTCTTGGATGAGCCTGATTATCTGGATCCATTTCAGTTGGGTTTCAGGCCTAGTTTTGGCACAAAAACAGCCTTGGTCGCCCTGTATGATGACCTATGTCGGGAGAAAGACAGGGGGAGTGTGACTCTGCTGATTCTCCTTGATCTCTCAGCGGCTTTCGATACCATCAACCATGGTATCCTTCTGGCACGACTGGCTGAGTTGGGAGTGGGAGGCACTGCATTGCAGTGGTTCCACTCCTACTTGACAGGTCGGCTCCAGAAGGTGGTGCTTGGGGGACTCCAGCATGGATAAACAAAAAGTTTTAAATTGCAGAAAAAAAAATCTGGTGCACTCTATTTACCATTTTGGGGAGTGATATATAATTCCCTTACTTTGGGAATACTTAAGTCAGCCCCCTTTTTTGAAAAACTTTTTCTGAATACTCAACAGCCTAGTGATTGGGCCACTGACAAAGACTAACAGGTCGAAACACGTATGGCCAAAGTCTAATGAGCATTGGTTTTCTTTTATTACTTTATTTGTACATGCATAAGGGTGTTTTTTGAAAATATTAATAATCTAATTTTATTTGAATGCACATTCTTAACTTTTTTCAGTTGTTTGTTTTGGGTTAAGGGTTAGCACCTTGTTATCTGTCTCAAGTTACAGGAAGCCAGATTCCGGCTAGACATCAGGAAAAACTTCCTGACTGTTAGAGCAGCACGACAATGGAACCAATGACTTAGGGAGGTGGTGGGCTCTCCCACATTAGAGGCATTCAGGAGGCAGCTGGACAACTATCTGTCAGGGATGCTTTAAGGTAGATTTCTGCACTGAGCAGGGGGCTGGACAATAATCAGTTGTGTTGCTTACAGTGTTGTGTAGAGGGTAACACACTGCTCACAAACTACTGACGCTATGCTATTCCGCCCAAATAAGCAACTGAGAGAAACAACTGGCTTGCAAGTTGTTTAGCTCAAAGCCAATTGTTTAAAGTGTTGTGTGGAGGGGTGAGTGTGTTAATGGTGTGTGGTGAGTGGGTTAAAACTAAGCTGACCATATGAAAAGGAGGACAGGGCTCATGTAACTTTAACAGTTGTAGAGAAAAGGGAATTTCAACCAGGGTCATTTGTATGCAATTAGTTCCTGGTGAAATTCCCTCTTCATCACAACAGTTAAAGGTGCAGGCACTATACTAGAGTGACCATATACAAAAGAAGGCAGGGCCCCTGCAACTTTAACTATTATGATGAAGAAGGAATTTCACCAGGAACTAATTGCATACAAATGACACTGGCTGAAATTCCCTTTTCTTTACAACTGTTAAGGCTACATGAGCCCTGTCCTCCTTTTCATATGGTCAGCCTATCAAAACACAAGCCCATAAAGGCAGGTGACAAGAGTGCCCAAAGCGGCGGCTGCCACTCTGCTACAACTGGTGCAACTTGCAGAGGCTGCTGGGATAGAACTGGGAGGGTGGGGAGGGTGGGCAGAGGCTGTGTCAGTCAAATGCTGGGTTGATTATTAGTCCACTCAACGCCAGCCCCAACCATCCACAGTTGTGTAGGAATATGTTGTGTGGGAAGTACCCACAAAATAACCAACTGTGAGTTGACTACTCAGCCCACCATTGACTAATGCCTTGTCCGAATGCAGCCAAAGTGTGTGTGTGTGTAAATCAAATCTTGTTTCCCCCTTTTACTGTGAGGAAAGAAAGTGTCCTGCTAGCTAGTTGGTATTTTAAACAATCAGATAATCCATCCAAAAAGCCACCAATTAACCAATCATGTCATTTTATGTCTGCTCCACACAACATGAACAACTTGGAGTTATCTGACATGGTTGCCCTGTTTGGCCTACATATTTGCAGCAAGAAGAAACTGTGACTTTTTGATTTTCAGCTCCTAAAATAATTCAGGCTGTGTATTAATTCACAGCAAAGCGCCAGCCCTCCTGTTTGTTTTGTTCCAACAAGCCAAACAGATCGTTGGATGTTTCTCTTGCAAGCCTGGATATGCCTGAGATTAAAAATAGTTTTCTGCACTACCGAACATTGCTGAATTTTTCTGAGTTCATGGTGGTTCCAAGTGATTTCCTGTTTGTACTGATGGAGATGTTGTTATCACACGGGCGGTGTTAAGCACACCCGCCTCGACTTCGCTCCACTTCTTCAGCGCTGGACTCGCATGATGTCGTCCTGCTCCTGCTGCTCTCTGGCCCTGAGATTGCAGCTTTTAGTTTCTGTTTCGATTTATCCCTGAACGGGCAAAGTCCAAAACAGGCAAAGTTCAACAGGCCAAGCTGAGGTATCGCAGCCGTACCGACCATGTGTGATTCAAAACGCTAGGTTCGCATAGGAAACGGAGGGGGAACCTGCAGAAGCAACCTGGGGGGAAAATAGTAGGTGTGATAAAGCTTAAATATTCACAGATATTGGTGAACATGGAAAGCCTTGTCTGTGGGTCAGACATCGCCTCCTGGTATGCATGCTGTTACCTACAGCTCACCTGGTCCATCAGCAGGCAAGCAGCCTTCGCCTGTGTTGAGGGAGGGCGGGTTGAGTGGCTATCAGCTTTCTCTGCTCAAGCAGGGGGGGGACAGGGGGGGAGGCCAGACACAGGGTTACTTCCTGCATCGGGTTGAATCAGAGAAGGGGAAATCAGGAGGTCAGCCCAGCTTTCAATGGTGCGCATGACCACAGTCAGGAGGGGAGGGGAGCTGTGGGGAGCTATTCCCGGGGTGCGCATTCTGATCTGTCCATGGCACAAGATGAGGCAGAATTCCTGCCCCCTTCATCTCTGTCCTCCTCATGACCTCAGGCTGCCACCAATTTAAAATGAATTTAGATTCTGCTCCTTGTCTCAGTGTTTGTGACAAATCATTTGGCTTCGACGTGACAAAACCATTTTGGATTTAGTAACGTCCTTTCCTCTCCGTGGCTTGGACTTTACTGAAGTGTCTGCAGGGGAAACAGCAGCACGTGTCTCCGTATCAAGATTTCTGCAGTGTTCAGCAACCCCAGAGCTGCCGTTTTAATGACGGTTGCTGTCTGTATTGAACACTGAAAAACTTCCCTAATCAATATTCCCTTCCAGCAGCGCGATCTTGCCTTGAGTCAGATTCAGCATGAAGAGAAATGTCATGTTTCTGGCTGCAGGAGCAGTTTGCAAGCACAAAATTGGACATGAAAAAGAGACGGAAAGGCAGACGCACATTTTTGCCTGGAGGTAGCGGGTTTGGTTGCCTCCTATTAGTCCAGCTCCTGCTGAGAACCTGAAGAGGCTTTTCTTGCCTAGCTCATCTTCTTAACCCCTTCTCCTGACTGAACTTTCTTCCATCTTCTAAAGTGACTTTCCTCAGAGCTAGTGGGGCTGGGGAAGAAATTCACTTGGTTCACATTTTAATACAAACTTACCTAGCCTCTGATGTTTGGAACGAAACATGAAATGAAACTCAGTTATCCTTCAAAATATGCATGTCTCTGAATTTTGCAACAGAGTTCTTCAATCAAAAATCCACACAAAATGTATAAGTGCAAATAGCATTCAGAAATGCAATGGTTTATTTATTTAATTTATTACATTCCTATACCATCCAATAGTCAAAGCCCTATGAGTGGTTCAATACATTAGAGAAATGGCTTTCCCCAAATGGGTATATTAGATAAATCTGTGTACAAGCATGCATGCTTTAGGGAAAATGCACAAAAAATGCATATTTTTTGTGTATTTTTGTGTATTTTTAATCAGTTTTGTGTGTTTTATGATGATGTTGTTCCCCACCTCGATCCGGAGGGAGAGGCGGGTAATAAATAAATATATTATTATTATTATTATTATTATTATTATTATTTGAATAAACTTCTTTTAAAAATCTCAAAGTCAGAGCACACCGAACTTATATTTGGGGGAAAATATCTCAAAGTTCAGAATGGACCAAATTTAAAACTCAAAAAATAATAAACTGAGAGAAACTGAAATCGACAAATGTGTCCATCCCGACAATAAGAGCACATTTCCCTGCTGTTGTTCTCTTGACAGGTGGAGCCACGGTGGGCTGTGATATATGATCATTTCCTATTTCCCTTTTCCTAAGAACATAAGAAAAGCCCTGAAGCCAGATCAGACCCAAGGGGGAATCTCTAAGTCCACCATTCTGTTCCCACGGAGGCCAACCATATGCCCCAGTGGGAAGCCCACAAGGAGAACCAGAGCACCCTCCAACTTGCATTCCCAGCAACGGGGATTGAGCGACATTCTGCCTACAAGGATATGCTGGATGTCGAATAATGCCCATAACACCATTGGTCCATCTGGCCCAATACGGCCTACTCGGACTGGCAGCCATGGCTTTTCCTTGGAGATTTCCAGTGGAGGAGTGCTTTCCCCCTCACTGGCTACCTGATCCTCCTAAGTCAATAAGCCAAGCACTGCATCTGGTACTTCCTGCTTTGGAATGGGGCCGTAGTGCTGCCCGCCTGATCCTTCTCATCCCTTCCAACTCCACAAGTCTATGATTCTATGGTTCTTTCCTAGAACAACGGCTCCTTGGGGCTTTTTCTTCCTCAGCCATTGCTCAATGTTCAGCAACAGCAGCACACAACAGCTGAGCCACTCATGACGACGTTGGATGGGACATCATAGCAGAGTGCTACAGCTGCATCAGTGCCCATGGTTGGCCGTCACAGATCCTCTTTGTGTTCCCATTTGGTGACCTCTGTGTAGCAAACCAACCACAACACTGGTGACTCTTTTCCATGGTTCCAAGTGGCAAGTAGGGAATGAATTTACTAGTCTCCCCCTTTTCCAGATTTTGGAGATATGCACTAAAATGTAACCCTCATAAGAACATAAGAACAGCCATGTGGGATCAGACTAAGGGCCCGTTCTATGCACACAGTGACCAACCAGCTGCCTGTGGTAAGCCCACAAGCAGGGCATGGGTGCAACAGTACCCTCCCACTCATGTGCCCCAGCAACTGGTGCATACAGGCTTACTGCCTCTGGTACTGGAGGTAGCACAGAGCCATCAGGGCCAGTAGCCATGGATAGCCTTCTCCTCCTGGAATTTTTCTAACCCGCTTTTAAAGCCATTCAGGTTGGTTGTATTTACTACAACGTGTGGGAGTGAATTCCGTAGTTTCATTTTGTGCTGCCCTCACAACTTGGAAGTGTTAGCAGAACTCTGGCTACAGGACACTGAGCCTGTGTCTACAGGGTTAGAGTGTCCACAAGCAAGGTGGGAGGGGTTTAGTAGGATGATTGATCCGCCCTTTCCTGTCTCCTCTCCCAACTTCCTTCTTCTTCTTACTCTCGGTCTGTGAACTGCTGAGGAAAATGGCTGACGCAAACAGTCTTGTCCCAAGTTGTAAAGTTGTTTGTTACCGAAGTAAAGTTTTTCTGAATCACCGCTGGAGAGTTTCTTTCTGAGTATTAGCGTGGTTGCTCACAGGGATCTGATTCCAAGCACTGCTAATAGGTTATGGGCCCAGCAGAATGCAGATAAAGAATAAATCAGTGAGTACTGCTAATAGGTTAACGAAGAAAAAACCTTGGTAAGTGGGGAAATGGCTGAAGGTAGCACATACGCAGCCATGGAAAAACTAGGCACCAGAAACTGCCAGATATGGAAGTTTAAAATGGAAATGGTGCTTGTGAAAGAAGACTTGTGGGAGGTTTTAGAATCTGCTCGGCCTGCAGAAAACCCCCAGAACTGGGATAAGAGGGACAGTAAGGCAACGGCAACAATTGCACTATCTGTCCAAAATGACCAGCTGCTTCACATAAGAAATGAAAAAACAGCCAAGGGGGTGTGGGAAGCCCTGCAGAAGGTGCCTCAGCCTTCCAGCCTAAACACCAAAAGCTCTTTCTGAAGAGGAAGCTGTTTAAAATTAGGCTTGAAAAGGGAGCCAGCTTGCAAATGTGGTCCTGCAAATAATTGAATAGCTAATTGCTATTGGGTCAGAGACCTCAGAAGAAGATACCATAGCCATAATCTTATGCAGCCTGGATGGTTCGTATGAATCGCTCATAACAATGCTGGAAGTACGTTCAGAAAACTAGTTGAAACTGGGCTATGTAAAAGCCAGGCTGATTAGCCAGTGGAGTCGTAGGACAGGAAAGCTGGCCGACGCCACATGGAACAAAGCAAAGGCTAAGCCAGAGGGGAAAGTTACAAAAGAGTCTGAATAAGCCCTAAGAGCAAAGACTAAAGAGTGCTACAAGTGTGGGGCCAAGACACACCTCAAGAGAGACTGTCCCGAAAACAGCCAGAAGAGAGAGTCAAAGAGCACAGAAAGGCATGCCTGGGCAAGTCTATGTAGATCAGCTATGCTGGAATCCAGAACTAAAAGCCAGAAATTAGTTTGCGTGCTGGATTCAGGTGCTAGTACCCACATGACCAATCAAAGGGAATTCTTTGATAAGCTGAATCAGCGAGGGCAAAGTTACGTTTGCCTGGCAAATGAGGAACGTATAAAAATGGCTGGGATGGGAGAAGGCACCGCAGACTGCCTAGCTCCACCACATGGCGGGAAGACAAAGCTAAAAGACGTTTTGTTCATGCCAGATCTAGAAGGGAGCTTGATGACAGTAAAAAACCTCACAGAAGACGGGTTTGTCTTGCTTTTCCAAGAAGATAAATGCCAAATCACTAAAGATGGAAGCCTGTGGGGCAATGCCACAGTGAGGAACTCCATGTATGAGGTCACTGACAGTACAGAAGATGCCAGGAGGGCAGAGCACATACCCCATGATGGCTGCATCCACCTCTGGCACAGGCATATGAGGCACTGAAGCATGGAGGCAGTGAAAGAGTTAGCAACCAAACAACTCACTGCAGACCTGCAAATCTCAGCATGCAAGTCAAAGATGAGCTGTGTTTGCTGCATCACGACAAAAGCCCCACGAGCCCCACTACCCAAGGCAAGCAAGAGCAGAGCCAAGCAACCATTAGAGCTCATCCACTCTGATCTTTGTGTTCCTATGGAGGCAATAACCCCCGGAGGGGGTAAGTATTTCCTCACATTCATTGACGATTATTCT
This sequence comes from Anniella stebbinsi, assembly GCA_029215795.1. Taxonomy (NCBI): domain Eukaryota; kingdom Metazoa; phylum Chordata; class Lepidosauria; order Squamata; family Anniellidae; genus Anniella; species Anniella stebbinsi. Next base: position 373,739,127 of record JARDYH010000001.1, read on the forward strand.
AGGTTCACAACAGTGTACATCATCAAGCAGAAGGACAAAGTCCTAAGTAAGCTGAAGGAGTTTGTTGCAGCAGCCAGGAACAAATCCTACAGGACATTGGGTGCCATTCGCACTGACAATGGGGGAGAATACATTGGCAAGGAGATGCAAGCATACATGCGGGCCCAAGGGATCGTGCACCAGAAGACAGTCAGCTACACACCGGAACAGAATGGCATGGCTTAGAGGCGCAACAGATCACTCCTAGACATGGTAAGAAGCATATGCTGTCAGACGCAAACTTACCATTCAAGTTCTGGGGAGAGGCGGTGTGTACAGCGGCTTACATCCAAAACAGACTGCCAACCAGAGCCACTGACAAAACGCCTTTTGAGCTGTGGCACAGGGGCCAAACCAAGAGTGGGACACTTAAGAGTGTTCAGATGTAAGGCCTATGCTCACATCCTGGAGCATAAGAGGACCAAGCTGGGCAACAGAGCCATTGAAGGGGTCCTGGTGGAGTACAGCCCCTACAGCAAAGGATACCGAATCCTTATCCCCCAAGACTGCAGCATCATAATCAGCCAAAGCCTGCAGTTTGATGAGACTGCAAGGCCCAGGACTATGGAGCTTATTCAGGTGAATCTAAGTGCACCTGACAGTGGAGAAGAGGAGCCCAAGGCATCCAAAGAAGATGAGGGGGCACCTCACATGCAAGAAAGTGACAGTGAGGCTGGTGATGCTGAAGAGCCCAACCTGGAGGCAACAGAGCAACAAGAACCTAGGAGGTCGGAGACAACCACAAAGGGGCCGCCACCAGCCAGATACGGCAAGTATTACTTTGCAACCAAGGCACAGCAGTTCCAGGAGCCAGCGAGCTGGGAGGAGATCGCCCACCTGCCCAAGGGTGAGGCAGATAAGTGGAGGAAGGCAGCACAGGAGGAGATGGACTCATTGCACGAGAATGGGATCTGGACCCTGGCCAAGCTCCCACCAATCACAAGGCAATCAGTTGTAAGTGGACTTTCAAAGTAAAACGCAACACGGATGATGAAGTAGAGCATTACAAAGCCAGGTTAGTAGCAAAGGGGTACTCCCAAAAATACGGGGAGGACTATGATAACATTTTTGCCCCAGTGGTAAAACACATCACTATTAGAGCCATGCTGAGCATAGCAGCCAGCAGGGAGATGCAAGTCAAGCATCTGGACCTTAAAAGTGCGTTCCTGTACGGTGAAATAGAGGAGGACGTGTACATGATGCAACTGCCCAGGGTTTATAGATCCAGAAGGGGCGGGGAAGGGGTGTAAATTGCACAAAAGCATCTATGGAGTTAAGCAGGCCGCCAGAGCCTGGAATGAAAAGATTAATGGGGTCCTAGTAAGCATGGGCTGCACCAGGGGAAAAGCAGACCCCTGCTTCTACACCAGGCCGAAAGGAAGCAGGTGGACATACGTGTTAGTGTATGTGGAAGACTTGGTCCTCTGCTACGAGCAGGAAAGGGATGGCACAGAAGTCATGCTCAGGTTGAGACAGAACTTTGAGAGCAAAGATCTGTGTGCAATAACGCATGATCTAACCATACAGGTCGAGAAGGGGAAAGGCGGAAGCTTTCTCCTTAACCAAAGGCAGAAGATCGAGGAGATGCTTTCAGAGTTTGAAATGGCGGGGGCGAAAACAGTGAGGACTCCCATGACAACAGATCACCCCAAGGGCCGAGATGACGACATTCCACTTCCGGACAACCAGAGGTATCGAAGAGCGATTGGTAAGCTGTTATTCATCTCCACAGTTACCAGGCCAGACATCGCTGCAGCTGTGGGCATCCTGAGTAGGAAAATGGCCAATCCATCTCAGCGTGACTGGAACGGAGTGAAGCATGTGATGCACTATCTGAAAGGCACTGCGCATGCAAAGCTGGAACTGCCAAGAGGCACATCCACAGGACTGATCAGGTTTGTGTGGACACAGACTGGGCAGGCAATGAGTCAGACCCTAAGTCGGGAAACTTCTTCACATACAATGGCAGGACCATAAGCTGGGCCAGCAAAAAGCAGGCGGTTGTGGCCATGTCTTCCGCAGAAGCAGAATATGTGGCGGCAGCCAGTGCATGTCAGGAAGTGATTTGGCTAAGACAGTTATTCACTGACATGGGGCTGGAGATCACTCAAGCCACAGTGCTACATGAGGACAATCAGGGATGCATAAAACTGGTGATGAGTGAAAAACTGAGACCAAGGACAAAGCACATTGACGTGAAGCATCACCTGATAAGAGACCTGGTGGAACAGGAGGTGATCAAGTTGAGATAATGTCCTACTGAAGAGATGGTGGCAGATGTGCTGACCAAGCCCTTACCAGGGGAACTGCACCAGCGGCACCTGATGAGCATGGGACTGATGCAATGACCCACTTGGACTAGTGGAGAGACCTGTGGCCCTCGAGCAGGGGTGTTGGCAGAACTCGGGCTACAGGACACTGAGCCTGTGTCTACAGGGTTAGAGTGTCCACAAGCACAGTGGGAGGGGATTAGTAGGATGATGGATCCACCCTTTCCTGTTTCCTCTCCCAACTTTCACCTTCTTCTTGCTCTCAGTCTCGTGAACTGCTGAGGAAAATGGCTGATGCAAGCAGTCTTGTCCCAAGTTGTAAAGTTGTTTGTTCCTGAAGTAAAGTTTTTCTGAATCACTCCTGGAGCTTTTCTTTCTGAGTATTAGCGTGGTTGCTCAGAGGGATCTGATTCCAAGCACTGCTAATAGGAAGGACATTGCAACCCAAGCAAGACCACAGGCTCTTCCCGCTCAGCAAAATGGTCGTCTGTATCCACACCTGTGATTATTCGGTCTAACTTTAGGTGCAGGAAAGGGGAGGAATCTGAATGATTGTGGCCTGCACATGAGAAGATAACATTTCTAATTTATTCTTGTATAAATAATGACTAGATAGGCATGATGATACTATGGGTACAATAAGCTGATGGATGTTATTCAACTCTTATTTATTTATAAAGCTTATCCAATCATTATATACACATGAGTAAATTAGAAATGTTATCTTTTCCTGAGCACACCATAATAATTCCATGGCAATCATGGGTCAGTCCCTATTAGTATCTCTCCCCACTCCCCACTCATTTGGCAGGGTACACTTCAAAACTGGTCTTCTGCTCAGGATGGGAGGGTGGCAATTTGGGGGTGGAGGAACTTTCTATAGGGGTTTAGACTCAGTGGGACCCAGAGCTTCTGCAGGGGTCGAGAGCTAATTATGATGGTCTGCCCCAGGAGAGGGACAGATCTGGATGCTTTTCTGACAACTCTTGAGCAGGCAATTCCTGGTTAACCTCTGGTTGACCTCTGGAATGGGGAAATGGCCCACAATTGCTCCTGAGCTCCCTCTCCCATGGTGTGGAGAAAGTGGACAGGGAGACATTTCTCTCCCTCTCGCATAATTCTAGAACCCAAATGGGTAATTATCCCATGAAGCTGATTGGGGGAGGGGGGAATCAGGACAGCGAAAAGGAAGTCCTTCTTCACACAGTGCAAAGTTAAACTATGGAATTCACTTCCACAGATGCATGTGATGGACACCAGCATGAATGGCTTTAAAAGGGGGTTCCACAAATTCCTGTAGGAGAAAGCTATCCATGGCCACTAGTCCTGAGGGCTATAGGCTACCACTAGTATGAGAGGTGGTATGTCTATGTCCACCCCTTGCTGGAAAACATGGGGTGGGGGAGGAGGAGGAGGAGGATGCTGCACTCGTGCCCTGCTTGTGGGTTTCCCACAGGCCTCTGTGTGAACAGAATGCTGGAGTAGATGTGCCCTTGGTCTGATCCAGCATCAGGGCTCTTTTTCCCCTTTTTTCTTTAACTGAGGCAGAATATTAAAGAATTCAATAGAATTACAGTTTCTGAGTCCCATCAGTGAAGCCAGTGCAACTAAATGAGTTTACATTTATAGTGCTAACATGCCTGATCAGTGGATTCTCAACACCACAACAGAATAATTACGTCTGGGTCAGTTTTTTTGTTATTTGTTTCTCAGTTTGCATTTTAATGTGAGCCTACTTAATGTCGCACTTTTGAACTACAATGTGAACTGAAATTCAGTTAGCCTTTGAATGTCACACTTCTCTGCATTTTGCAATGGAGTCCTCCAATTCAAATATGCAAATGGAAATAACATTAAAATGCATTATATTATAAAAATTGCTTGGAAAGGTGTGTATATTAAGCCAAATGCATACAAAAATGCACATATTAAGAGAACCATGCACAAAATCCATTCTTTTCTCTCTTTTTTATTTGAAAAATGCAAAGTTTGGACTTAAGACTGGACAAATTCTCAAACTTCAAGACAAACCAAACCTAAGGCTGGAAGAATGAAAAACAGAGAAGCTGAATTTGCAGATTCATCCATCCTTAGTTGGTAGTGACAGATGGCTCTTCTTCAGCCGTGAAACAGTGTTTTGCTTAAGCCGGAGGTGTGCAGCATTTTTGAGAGGTTGATTCTGTTCAGACAACACACTAAGCCGTGGTGGTTAAGCATGTTGAGGTAAACATGATGGCTTAGCATGTCATATGAACTGTGGCTTAGTGTGTCATCTGAAAAGGCCTGCTGTGGAGCAAACTAGAGGACCCTTCCCTGCAGCTCTTTTGCAGCACCATCCTTTGCAGGGCTACTGACAAGAAAATCTCACTGAGTTCAATGGTGTTTACTCCCAGGTAAGTTTGGATGGGATTGCAACCTGAAGAACATAGGAATGAGAGCGTGGCCAAAGGTCAAATGCCAGGGGCCCCTGGAAGCTCAGAAACGGGAGCATGAGATTGCAACCAACGTGCAGCAGGCTGTCTCCATGGGAGAGGGGCAAGCATCCCATGGAGTGGCGCCATGGATCTGAACACATCGAGTTACATCAGTGACACAAATGGATGGATGGATGGATCGGTTGCATTGCAAAGGCCCTCAAGGCGCAACTGACAACAGCAATCATAAAATTATCATTAAAAGCAATGCAATAATTAAATACAAGTAAAATGCCCAGTAGTTTGGGTGTATTCATTTCTCCCATTTTCACGTTGAGAAAAATATATTTGCTTTCTCTCTGAGGTATTATTATTTTATTATTATTTATTCCATGTATATACCACCCCATAGCCAAAGCTCTCTGGGCAGTTTACAAAAATTAAAAACATTGAGCATTAAAAAACTGATATACAAAATTTAAAACCATAAAAAGCATACAAACATGTTATAACTACAATATCATTTAAAAACAACTATTCTAGATCAAACCACCACCACCACCACAACAAAAATTGTCTAGCAAAATCTTGTATTTTGTATGGAGCCCCAACTTGCATTCTGCTGACTCTACCCATAGAATCACAGAATAGTAGAGTTAGAATGGGCCTATAAGGCCATCGAGTCCAACCCCCTGCTCAATGCAGGAATCCACCTTAAAGCATTCCCAACAGACGGATGGCTGTCCAGCTGCCTCTTGAATGCCTCCAGTGTGGGAGAGCCCACAACCTCCCTAGGCAATTGGTTCCATTGTCATATTGCTCTAACAGTCAGGAAGTTTTTCCTGATGTCCAGCCAGAATCTGGCTTCCTGTAACTTGAGCCCATTATTCCGTGTCCTGCATTCTGGGATGATCGAGAAGAGATCCTGGCCCTCCTCTATGTGACAACCTTTCAAGTATTTGAAGAGTGCTCTCATGTCTCCCCTCCATCTTCTCTTCTCCAGGCTAAACATGCCCAGTTCTTTCAGTCTCTCCTCATAGGGCTTTGTTTCCAGACCCCTGATCATCCTTGCTGACCTCCTTTGAACCTCCTCCAGCTTGTCTGCATTCTTCTTGAAGTGTGGTGCCCAGAACTGGACGCAATACTCAAGATGGGGCCTAATCAGTGCCGACTAGAGGGGAATCAGTACCTCGCACAATTTGGAAGCTAGACTTCTATGAAAGCAGCCCAAAATAGCATTTGCTTTTTTTGCAGCCACATCACACTGTTGGCTCATATTCAGTTTGTGGTCTACAACAATTCCAAGATCCTTCTCACTTATAGTATTGCTGACTGAGTAGGGTGACCAGATTTTGGGAACCAAAATCCCGGTCACCCCCCCACGCCACCCTACCCACCCAAAACAACCCCTCCCACCGCGCGCCCGCGCAACCCACCCGCCCGCCCACCTTGCGCCTGCCCGCCAACCTCGCGCCACCCACCAGCCTCACGCCACCCGCCCGCCCGCGCCGCCGCCCGCCTCACACCGCCCCCCGCCTCGCACCGCCCAGCCGCCCGCACCCACCCGCCTGCCTCGCGCCGCCCGGCTGCCCGCCTCGCAGCCGCCCATGCAGGTAAGTGGGGGGGGGCTCCTCCTCCCGCCTCGCACTCCTTACCTGCAAGGGGCATCCACTTCCCTCCGGTGCTCAAATCTACTGAGAGACAGGCTTTGCAGCCTGTCCCTCAGTAGAGCGCCGGGTGATGATGTCATCACCTGGCGCACCACTCTGGAGCAGGCCGCGAAGCCCACTTGCAGTAGCAGCCGGCGCCGGACTGGAGCAGACGTCCCTGCAAGGTAAGCGTGCCGTGCGCCCCCTCCCCCCTGCCCCCCCTGCCCCCCCGCCCCCTGCTTACCTTGCAGGGACGTCCGCTGCTGTCCGGCACCGGCTAGAACAAGCCCTGGATGGCGCAGGGGAGGAAGCCGGAACGACGCGTACCCAGAAGTGCGGGCGCGCGTCATTCCAGCCGCCTCCCCTGCGCCATCCGGGGCTTGTTCTTGGCCAGCACAACCGCGCTAGCCAATTACAAGCCCCGGATGGCGCAGGGGAGGAGGCCGGAATGACGCATACCCGGAAGTGCGGGCGAGCGTCGTTCCAGCCTCTTCCCCGGCCGATCTAGGCCTTGTTCTTGGCCGGTGCAGTAGCGCCGGCTAAGAACAAGACGTAGATGGCACAGGTGAGGCCCAATTTTCCGGACTTTGGGGGATATTCTGAAATTTCCCCCGGATTCAAATTTGGCCCCCTTATTCCGGACTTGTCCAGGGGGATCCAGACATCTGGTCACCCTATGACTGAGCCATTCCTGTAACTGTGCATTTGGTTTCTTTTTCCTAGGTGTAGAACTTGGCATTTATCCCTATTAAATTTCATTCAGTTGTTTTCAGCCCAGCGCTCCAGTCTATCAAGATCACGTTGGAGTTTGTTTCTGTCTTCCAGGGTATTAGCGATCCCACCCAATTTTGTGTCATCTGCAAATTTGATAAGCATTCCCTGCAGCTCCTTGTCCAAATCATTAATAAAAATGTTGAAGAGCACTGGACCCAGGACTGAGGACTCTCCTTCCTTCCTTCCTTCCTTCCTTCCTTCCTTCCTTCCTTCCTTGTGTTCTCAGGAGTGCTGGAGGCAGCTGTAACGTGCAACTACTTCTCGGCTTTATTCCTTTTGGATTATGAACGCATCATTTGAAAGTTTCCTTCCAATTTCCCTTCAAGTGCCGGTCCAAGGTGGGGCGCAGCATCTTCTCACGTGCGGCGTCTTTCTTCGCAGGTGCTGCTTGCTCCAGAAACCCACGAGGTCGTTGCTGGGGTGCCTTGGAGCCGCCACATGCAGGGGCCGCCCACCCACCAGCGCCATGTACTGAAAGTGGGTCCCAAACTCACTTGTGGGAGGCGCCATCTCCGAACCCCCAAGTGCCGGTTGCTGTTGGCTGCTTCCTGCGCTGTCCAAACCATCTGCCTGGAGTCACACATATTTTCATTAACCAGGGTACACATTAAATGGAAGTGATTAACATTCACACGAAATACCCCTGAAATCACTCCATGACATCATTATGCTCACATTCATTAGAGAGCATATTAGAGGCATAATTAAGTTCCAGGACTCCTGTGAATTGCAGGCAGAATTAACTTGTCTTCAAGTAGTAGCTGGGCCATAAGTTGCTCATCCCAGGAGTCGATGCAGGCCAGCTGCACGTGTCCAAACAGAGTGTTTGCAGAGTGGCCAGGCATGGAGCTGGGGGCTGAGGCGCGGTGCTGGGTGGAAGGGCTGTGGGGCTCAGGGCACCAGGATGTGCTCTTGGGGGAGAACCTATTGAAAAATGCACACCAAAATGTATATATGAGCGAAAATAAAAGTAAAAAAAATCCCATTCTATCAGGAACCGTTACTTGTGGGGGAGGAAGGGCTTATATTGGGCAAAATTACAGCTTTAAGAGAGATGTGCACAGAAATGATCCATCCATCCCCAGCAGCGGATGTGGCTGGCCAGGGGGGTGGGGGGAGGGGGGCTCCACCATTTGTCACCACAGGACCACTGAAATGGCCACCAGAGGCAGGGAGGAACGGAGAGCAATGGGGCCGGAGGAGGGAGAGCACAGTGGGAGAGGGCAGCATGGAGAAAGACAGAGACAGACCCAGCGGTGAGAGGGAGGAACCCTGGAGCAAGATGGTGAAGATGGTGGAGGAGGAGGAAGGAGGGGGCTACCATGGAGCCATGTGGTTTGCTGCCTGGGGCCCACAGGGCCATGTTCTCCACACTGTTTCATTTCCCCAGGCGTCTTTGCTCTTTGGCTTTTAAAAAATGTGTCAATGCATTTTAGAGCTTTGCACTGTTACCACTGGTAGGAGATATATGATCTGCTTTTTCTGTTATTGTTATGATGCTGGGGTACAGGGGGCAATGGGGGGAGGTTAGTGAATGCTGGGGTGGGGGAGCAAGGGGCAAGTAGACCTACACACATGGAACACTATATCAAGGTTTAGATGCTTTAGGCCCTTTCTACATCAGAAGGGTGTAGAGGGCTCAGGGCGGAGGATCCCAGAAGTAGCTACTTCCGGGATCTGCGCGCCCAATACACACCAGGAAGTGCAATGGCCCAGGCTTCTCTCGGGCCATCGCAAGTCCAGGTGTCCATTTCCCCCCCCCCCCGCTGGGTCCATGGAGAGCTCATGAGCACTCCTCCGAAAAAGGTAGGTTTAGTTTAAAAAAAAGGTGCATGTGCGGGGGGGGCTTCCCTCCTGGGGGTGGGGAAATGTGTGTCACCCCCTCCCCTGTTGGGCATGGAGCCACACAGTGCAGCTCCATGCCCAGTTTGCAGCTGTGCTTACTTGCAAGTAAGTGCAGCTGTGCCCAGGATGGGTGGGCACATTCTTCCACAGTCCCAGGAACTTCCCGGGACCGTGGAAGAATCGGGATTTTTCTGGTTTGGGTTTTCCCAGAAAAATCCCATGCCCGCCCCCACCCCACCCCCGGGATGCTCTGTGCATCATTTGGACTCACAGGGAGCAGTCGGGAGGCATCCCAGGCATTTTGCCTAGTGTGGAAAGGACCTTAGTTTGGATAAGGTCAAGGATGTTACTCATGAGGACGTGTGCCAACAATATTGCCCCAAGATATTAGTCATATAAACTTGTGACTTATACCAACCATATGTATTCCTTCTAAGGGAACTAGGTGAAGGGTCCAGGGTTAGGAACAGGTGAGGTTGTGGTTGGAAAAATCCCAATGTCCATAAGAACAGAGGCGTAAAACCGACAGTAAACCACAAGAACAGGGAATTTGACCTTTCGTTGTCATAAACAAGTACATCAGGAGGGGATGGAGTATTCTGGGAAGAGGATGATCTAAATTTATGACATGGACCAATGGAATTAGCCATTTCAGAATAAATTAATATGTTTAAGAGGCAGGTCTTTGTCTCTGAAGAAAGGTATTTAAGTCTAAACACAGAAGACAAAGAAGTCTTCCCTTTCCCTCAGGCATGACATGGTCTTGCCAGGGAGAGATGCGGGTCCCTCTGTGAAGAAGAGCTCCTTTGCAGAGTCAGTATGCGCGTGATGCAGATGGTATGAGTATACAGAGACTTCTCTTTCTTCTCTCAAACCATCAAGACCTAAGCTGACTTTTCAGCATTGGCTTGAGCCTAGTTGCTGCTGGGCCTAAGACCTCTTGGGAGAGGGTGACGAGCGAGCACCAGAATTGTCATACTGTCATTGAAGGTGTGTTTGACTATGTTTCTTTGACTTTGTTCTCCAGAAATCTGCCAGACTTGTGAGTATATTCTTTTAATTTGCTTTGCTGAATGGAGGTTGGTGTGTCTGTTTGATGTTAACTTTCTTAAATTGTTTTAATAAATGTTTTAAAGCAATAACAGTTTCATTGAGTTTGTGAGTCTGAGTGAAATCAATCCTTTTCACCTACCATAGTGGGGAATTTGGGGAGCATTGATGCAAGGTACTGCAGCCTGCATTCAGTGTCCCTTAAAATAAAAGACCACCAGTAAAACTCCCCTACACACCTTTTACTCTGGTTTTACTTCCGTGGTAAGGTTTTTATTTCATGTTTTACTGTTTTATTGAATTTTATGGTATTAAATTTTGTTTTGTGAACCACCCAGAGAGCTTTGGCTGTTGGGCGCAAACAGGACCTGATTGCAATAACAGCACCCTCCCACCCATGTTCCCCAGCAACTGCTTTATATAGGCATAGATGCCTCTGATACCAAGGGCAGCACATATAGCCATCAGGACTAGTAGATGCTGATAGCCCCCCCCTCCTCCTCCTCCTCCTCCTCTTCCTACAGTAATTTGTCTATTGACATCATCTCTGCCTCTTCTGGTCACAAAGCCCATAGATTAACTAAGTGTTGTGAAAAAGAAGGACCTTCCCCTTGTCTGTCCTGACTTTCCCACCTTTCAGCTACATTGGTTGACTCTGGGTCCGAGTAGTTTGACAGAGGGACAAAATCACCCCCCTCTCCAGTTTCACTGCCCCCAACAGCCCCAAATGCTCTGAACTTGTATGCAGGCAGCATGGGTTTGGCAGCTTTATTTCCGATTCCTTTCCCAATCATGACCAACATGGAATTTGCGTTGTGCGCAGCAGCCACACAGTGGGCCAACCTCTTCATGGAGCTTTCCACTGCCACCCTGAGATCCCTTCCCTGGTCAATCAGCAGGTGACGTAAGGGTTGGGATCCAGGCCAGGGGAGGTTGTAATGACCAGGAGTTTTGAGCCAAAGGCGGGGGGGGGGGGGGGGAAGATGGTAAGGAGGTGTCTTCAGCAGCTGCTCCTAGAGCTGGGCTACAAGGTCTTTTGCCTGGCATTGGGGAGGGGGGTGGTTTCAGGTAGTGCCACCTATTCCTTCCCTGTGATGGTAGTGGTACAGCAGCACCCGGAGGCAACTGAAGAGAGAGGACCTGCTCAAATGCCCAGAGAAGCAAAAGATTCCCAGGAAAGAGCTCTGCCTGACCTCATCCAGAGCAAATGGTGGTTCCCCCCCCCGTCACTCTGGTGCGAGGGAGACAGTGACTGTCACATGGGAAAGGGCTACAGTGAATGCAGTTGACTTGCCTGAGGGGGACTCCTTTCAGTTCCTGGGGCTGGACGGTGGCCCTGGGCCCCCCTACCTACTTTAGCCCCTGGAAATGCTACTCCTGGGTTGGGGAACCCATCCCAGGCAGTGTGGCATGTGGCCAGGAGCTCGGCACTGGGAGGGCGGCAGTGGCAAGAACTGCAGGCCTCATCCTTGTGAGAGCAGAAGCCCTTTCCTCGTGTGCGAAATCACACCGTGCGATACGACCCATAAGGCTTAACTAGCTCTAGTTCATTGTTCATTGTTTATTTTATTCAGGGAATTGGTATAGTGCTCTTCATCAAAAAACAATTTCAGGGTAATTCATATGAAAGCGTCAATAAACACATAAAATGCAATCAATAGGTTAAAGAAGTTGTTTTCTTACAATTAATTCCAATACTAATACATCTCAACAATATACTCAGACCTTTAAGTCTTTTTACAACATGTCCACAAACTGGCAAAGAAAAGTAATCCAGATGAAGCAATCTAATAAATCTAGATGGAATATTTAGGAAATAAATTCTGCAAAACAGAGATCTCATTGTCCCACCATCCACAGAGGGCAAACGAAACGATCTGTATTCCATCCCAGCTCATGGCTTGAGGTGTTTATGAAGTTAAAAGTAAATGGTTATTGTGGGATCCAGGCAAATGTATTTATTTATTTCTCTAGCTAGTCATTTAGCATATTTGTTTGCCGTTCTTCAACCAAAGCTTTTACAAGAATTTTAAAAAACCAATAAAATACAATAAACATCCCACCAGAACAGAACCAATTCTTTCAGCACGATATAAACCCAAACCAACTCACCAGCCTGGGCGATCCTCTGCCTCGCCCCCCCCCCGCCACCTGCTGTAGATGTTTGGGGGGGCAGGAGAGCACCTCAGGGGCCAATGTGGGGGAAAGCCTTCTGCAGGGAAGGGTGGGGGATGCATAGCCCAAGTCTCCAACTCTTTCTCCCCCTCACCCTTTTCTTAAAAAACTGAGAAACTTGGATGAAACCTGCTCTGATGAGGGGAATAGAGAAGGGCAGAATAGGATGTGTTAAAGCAACTGACAAGGAAATTCTTCCACACACTACATCTGAGAGGGGGAAACCATCCCTGTTAGTGACCAAATTCATGGTGAGGAAGCCACTGCGCCCTCCTGCTCGGACAGAGCCAGCATCAGCCCATTCACCCACTGGGTGCTCAGATGAGGAGGGCTGTGTGTAGAGATTGGCCTTTCCGAGCAATGCAAAGTCTTGGGGAGGGAGGGAGGGAGGGAGGCCAGCTCAAAGCTGCAGACCCCAGGAGAGAGGCAGCCTGCAGTCCAGCAGCAGTTGCCATGGCAATGAGAGCGATGACCTCGCCACAGTGGACCCAGGTGTCCGGCAGGTGCCAGGCCATTCAAAGGCGAGCTCTCTGTTTCAGGCCTTGCTGGATATTCCAGGGGACCCAAGGCTGCCAGAGGCTCCCGGATAATGCCTGGCAAAAGACAGGCCCCTTCGTGGGCATGAGTCTCCCTCCAGCCCACGTGAGCTTCTGCCAGGAGAAGTCAATGAGTCTTCCCATTGCCACCAGGTCTTTGTTGCAGCACAAGCTCCCATGATGGCTGCCACTCTGGAAATAGCAAATGGGCTGCCCGTCCATGGAGCATGACGGTCCGTCAATGGGAGCATGTGTGTGTGTATGCACTGGGGGGCAGGGAGAGGTGAGACAACCCCTCCCCTTGATCGAAACTAGTTTCTGTGATGGCTGGTGTGCTCAGCGGGATCGGTTGTCCATGTAGATTTCCTTCCATTGACTTCCGAATCTTTTGGGAAAGCAGCCTCAAATATATATATTAAAAACAAACATGATACGTGCTTCTTATATCAGCCATGACATGGGAGTGGGGGTGAAGGGTCTGGTTGGGGGCTGCCCCCCTCCCCTGTCATGCCGCCCTTTGCCCACCCCGAGAGGCTTCACTGGGCGCCAGTTCAGCGAGGCTCCATGGTGGGTGGTGGGTGGGAATGAGCTGGCTTCCCACACATAAGAATATCAGAAGAGCCCTGATGCTAGATCAGACCAAGGGCCCATCTAGCCCAGCATTCTGTTCTCACAGTGGCCAACCAGCTGTCCACCAGGGACCCACAAGCAAGTCATGAGTGCAGCAGCACCCTCTCACCCATGTTCCCCAGAAACTCCTGTATACAGGCTCACTGCCTCTGGTACTGGAGGTTTCACACCCCTGGCCTTGTTGTACCACTCTGGCCACATCACCTCTGGCCACATGTTCTGCTGTGTGAAAGGGGTCCCCGTGTACATACAGCTCTATGCATAGATGGCCTCCTTCAAATGTTCTGCTACTGTACACATGGGCTTCCAGGGCTAGAGCAAGAAGGGAGCACAAGCACCGGAGATTTGGCTAACTGGTACCTCCCCTTCGTGTGAGTGTTACACCTGAGCAAGTTTGAGAAGTCCTTTCCATGTATCTCAGTAGAGTCCCTTCCAAATACTGTGCTAAGGACTGCAGTTCTTACCTGACCGCAGTGAGCGGGATGACAGGCTCTGGCCATCTGAGTGCATTTTGGGCTCACTGGATTGCACACATCAGCCACACCTGGGGCTCTGGTTTTGAATCCCCCTGATCCGCCACCCAAGCCTCTCAACCAAAGAGGAGGTGTTTGAGGTCTGCAGGCCCTGTAGCTCTTCATGAACGTCTTTCAGGCCCAGGACAAGTTCCATTTCACAGGAGCACTTGGGGGGGGGGGGGGTCATATTCCAGTTGTGGGCAAAGGCTGAAGGCAAAACAGGGTCAGGCCGAAAGACCAAACGTAGCAGCAAATGTCCCCTTAAAGCCAGCAACTGAGGTGTCATGTTTTAGAATGGGACAAAGACCATGCAAAACCTGGAAAGCAATCAGACGGTCAGTGGTTGGGTGGTAGGGGTTGGGCAGAGGAAGAGAAGCAAGGGGAGCCTGGATGACACCAGACTGGGACCTCAGGCTGGCCAGATTTAGACCACCAGCTAGAACTGCTGCAGTTCTGCCTGAAGGCCACCAGCTTAGCTGAGAGTGGACGTGACCACGACTTCCACTTCGCTCATTAAAAGAAACAAAAAGCCCTATGTGAAAAGCATAATGGTTTTGAGAGGTCTCTTTTTCCAGAACAATTGCAGCTGATTTAGATATGTGACACGTTTTCTAGAAAGTAGGGATGTGTATCGTATCGTTAAAATGTATGATAACTATATGATACGCTCTTTATCGTGCATACGCCCAACGATAACAATACAATAGGGATGCCTACGATAATTATCAGAGATGATAAAAAATCCTACGATATTTATCATATTTTATCGTTTTATCGGAAGTCTCTTTCTCTTTTGCCGCCACATGGACGGAGCTAGAAGGTGGGGTGTGCTTGCTGAGACAGTGACCAATCATGCAGCAAGGATTCCAGCAGGCTCCAATCACAATGTTGGAGGAGGGCTAAGGATATCCCCGCAGAAAACCCCCACACTTGGTGTTCCAGCTCTGTTGGGAGTTAGGCGTTGAGGGAGAAGGGTGGATTTTGTTGGAGCTCTGTCCTGGCTCCTGGGTCTTATAGTTACTTGGTGGCGAATTGTTAGAGATTCATTGTAGTCTTCCATATTTCTGTTCCCTTCTGATTCTCAGGTTCATTTGGCTGTTCATTGCTTGTGTGTTTGAGTTATAAATTATAATTTTTATACGTTTCTGGTTGGTTTGATTGAAGGGTTAGGTTAGCATAAGTGGGGGTATTGTGACTGAGGGAGTGTGTTTTGTCCTCTTCGCTGTTTAACATATATATATATATATATATATATATATAATATTATATTATTATATTTCTCTCTCCCTCTCTCTCTCTCTCTCTCTCTCTGGGTGTGTATTTGCTTGATTGACTGTGAGTGTGCTGGTGTGTCCTGTAGCCTGCTACAAAGGATAACCCTACACAACCTCTGGTCAAAGCAGCACACAAACTGTTTGCAAAGGATTGTTATTAATATAAATAATAATTTCATTTTCAATCACTTTGTAGCAGTATGAAATGCGGCTCTAAGGAGCACCTTGGGCGAGATGGCTCTGGGTCTAGGAGAGATGCTGTTGCTGCTGGGGGCAGTTCTGGCTGTCTCTCCCTCTCACACATTTTATTTGTTTTTGAAAGACACTGCTCCAGCCAATGGTTCCAGTCTGGAGGGACTGCTATAGGGAGCCTTGAGTTGAGAGATTCCTATATTATTATTTTTCGTCACTACATCCCTGGGTAATGGAGACCGTTACTGAGGGTTTGCAGAAGCATCCCCCTCATGCGTGGTTTTTTTTTTTTTTTTGAGACTCTGGTCCAGGCAATGTGCCTACCTCTACCCTGAATGTGATTTATATTTATATTAATTTGGCAAAGTGCTTACCTCTACCGTGACTTACATTAATTTGGCAAAGTGCCTACCTGTACCCTGAATGTTGTGTCTAATTCCTTCCCCCTTACTCAGGGCGAAGGAATGTTAGATGTTAATTCAGAATCAGATTCTGAACTTGAGGAAACATTCCAGTCCATACCAAAGGGGGAGGAGGTCGTTCCCATAGTTTTGCTTTTGGAGAATGTCTCTGCTGATGTAAATAGCCTTCCAGCCGATAACAAGCCTTTGACTTCAGAGGACGAAGAGGGGAGTAAACTCAAAGACAACTGCAGCTTATAAAAGAGACTCTGGTGTTCTCGAACTATCCCAAACTTATAGGGAAACAGTCTCAATATGAGCGTAAAGTCCAGTTAATTTCAGTTATAGATCATTTAATGAATTTTCACTTGCGTTTAGATGCAGTGATCCATGTAGAATATATTTATTATGATTATTATTTGGCACGGGTAATTGTAACATTTCAGTCATCCAAAACGGCAGCATTCATTTATGAAAGGAGGGTAGCCTTATAGACTGATGGGATTTGGATTAGCAGATACTTTAGAGACCAGGCTCCCCCACTCACACTTGTTCCCATATCCTGGAGAAGTTAAGGAGCAAAGAATACAATGGGCTTCACTGTCCCTGTGGTGGCATCAGTGGTAAAAGAAATGGGTGGTAGGATGATTGGTAGGAAAGCAAAGGAACTGCCCATTCCTGAAACAGTGAAAGATCAAGGCCCTCCGTCAGAAAGTTTATCCTCATGGTCTTTTTGCCTGAGGAACTTACACTTCTGAACAGCTTTGATGCACTTCCAGATAGTGAAAAGCAGGCCATAATAAATACACTCACGATACTTAAGGAAACTTTAAAACATAGGGTTCAATCAACTAAGTCTCTACCCTTAGAAGTGAGTGCAGAGCTAAATAACTTTTCTCTGAATAAGGAGCTACTGCCACAAGGGACGCAGTTTTATAAAATGGACAAGGAATTACAGGGAGAAGGTTCTCAACACCCATCTCAGAAGGGAGATTTAGTCTCCAACTCTAGCTGTAGAGCCCAGGGGATAGAGTGTAATAGTCCGAAAGTTGGAAAATATAACATTATGGAAATGGGGAAGGAACCTATCAGAACTAGAGAAAATCTCAACGGTCAAATGGATAATCTCCCAAAGTTAGCCAATGGGTGTATTTGGACAAATTCTGATGGTCAGCTAGACTTAATAGCAGAACAGGATTAACTTAAGTATAAAGAAACAAATTTCCCATTAAAAATCCTTTCCTGGAATATAGCTGGTTGGAGTTCGAAATTTAGATCACAATCCATTCCGAACTACCTAGAAAAAATTGATATTATCTTTCTCCAAGAGACGTGGTGTTGCAATCCTATAGATGTAAATGGGTTCATTTCATATTCTCTCCCTGCGATTCCTAATAGAGGAATCGGAAGAGATAGATAGGGATTAGTTATTTTGATTTCGACTTCTTTAAATGTTAGAGTAATAGAATCCAACAACTGTGGTTCCTCAACACAATCTCTGGCTATAGACTTAATATCTCCTAAGTTAATTCTATTACTTTTTAATATATATTTCCCTCCCGCATCATGTAAAACATCAATTTCAATGTGCTGGTTTAATTTTGAGAGCTTTTTTAAACAACAAAGCCAAATACCCAAAGGTATTCCCCTTATTAGCAGGTGATTTTAATTCTCGGACAGGTACATACTTGGTAGATCCCACAATCCAACAGGGTAAATTTTCAACATCTAAAGCTTCTTTACAAGTAAACTCCCGACACTCTAAGGATCCTTTAATTAACTATGCTGGTCAATGTCTACTCCACCTCGTGTTTAATAATAATTTGGCTATTTTGAATGGCTCTAACAAATACGATAAATGGGGTGAGTTCACGTATATCTCTTCCAAAGGGTCGAGTGTGATCAATTATGTCTTAATACATAGACATCTAGAAACTCCAGGTTGTGCATTCAGGATTGCAGACCGTCTTGAAAGTGATCATTTACCTCTGGAATTATGCCTGTCAATACCAGGGTTCCTAGTGGAGAGGGATTTGAATCCCTTGTTGGCTTGTAAATCCTTTTCAGTAACTCAAAAAAAGTTAGATGGAATAAGGAAACATCAAATGCTTTCACTTTCTTGACCAGTTCCTCAAATTTCTTTAAGGACTCAGATCTTGATATATGCAATTCCCCTATAGAACTTAGAACTATAGTTTTTGATGACATGGTACAAAGACTAAGTCTGCTTTTACAAAAGAATTATAATCCATTAATACTGAAAATTCAACAAACCTTTGGTAATAAGTAGTTTGATAAAGAATGTGCAGAATTGAGGAAAAGGCTTAAAGAAGCATTCTTCCTTTATCGAAATAACAATGAACGAAGACTTCCCAAAGAGTATTATGAATTTAAAAGAATATATAAAAAGACTCTGACACAGAAAAAGAGAAAGGAAGATCAAGAAAAATGGCAACTACTAATAGATGCTTCAGAGACCAATAATAGTAGAAGTTTCTGGCAATTGGTTAATGGAGCACTGAGAGGGAAGATGGGACCTCCTGATTGTTGTATTCAAGCAGATATTTGGGTTAATTACTACAGTAATATTTTTAGTGACAAATTTGCGTCTAATCAGGTTCCAACACTTCCCCAAGAAACCCTGGAGTGGCCTGATGTAGAACCAGCCACAATAGAAAATTTAATAAGCCAATTTAAAGAGGGCAAAGCTCCGGGTCCAGATTATATTCTACCTGATATGTTAAAAAGTAATATTGCTTGGTGGACGCCCATCTTAGCATCCCTTTTTACAGCAATTAACAAAACCGGTAAGTTCCCTCTGGCCTGGCAAGGATCCATCGTGGTTCCCATATACAAAAAGGGCATGAGATCCAATCCTGAGAATTATAGACCGATTAGTCTATTATCAGTAAAAGGTAAATTATATGCTAAGACATTGAGGACTAAATTGATTGACTGGATACAAGCCAATGAAATTCTGAGCCCCGAACAAATTGGGTTCAAGGCAGGGAGTCCCACAAATGACCATGCATTGGTACTTACTCACCTAGCTCATAAATATACAGCCACTAGGGGTGGCAAATTGTTTGCTGCCTGTATAGATCTGAAATTGGCTTTTGATACAATTTCTAGGTCTATATTATGGGACAAATTAGAACTGATGTCCATAGACCCTAGACTACTGTTTCTGTTAAAATCTCTCCATCATAAAACAACTGCCCAAGTTAGATGCAGTAGAATGGGCCATCTCACTAAGGAGTTTAGTACCTACTAAGGAGTCAGAGAAGGTTGTGTATTAGCTCCAAATCCGTTCAACCTTTACCTTGCTGATTTGCCAGTTTTTCTTGAGTCAATACAATCTCATCCTCCTAGGTTAGGACACCGAAAGGTTAATATAGTTTTATATGCGGATGACGCAGTATTGTTGTCCCAGACCCGACTGGGTCTTAGGAGGCTGTTAAAAGGATTAGCACAATATTGCAAAAGGGATAGACTTACAGTCAACTACCAAAAATCTAAAATCTTGGTGTTCGCAAAGACCAAAGTTAGTTACATTTGGTCGATCGGAGGAAGCAGAGTTGAACAGGTTAACTCATATAAATACTTAGGTATCTATTTTCAAGCAAACTTAAAATGGAATAATCATGTTAAGTATCTCAAGGCCAAAGCGGAACAGACTATAGGGGCCCTTACCAGCTACTTCTTTCATGGAGGGGGAAAGTATCTACCAGCTGTATTAAAGGTCTATAAGGCTAAACTCCTGTCCCAGATTTTGTTTGGGGCTCCGATTTGGTTTACGTTCATAAAAAAACTCATTGGAGGGAATGCAGTCTGAATTTTTGAGGCTAATTTTAGGACTTCCAAGATGCGTTTCTGGCCCAGCCCTCAATATCAAAGCTGGGCTAAGATCTCTGAGCACTGTAGCCTGGAGTTTAACAATACAGTTTTGGTTTCGTAAATATCACTCTATGGCATATGACTCCTTGATTACCCAAGCCTTGTTAGACCCCTTTGAATCACCTTGGACTAAAGCCTTAGTAAGCAGAGTTGCAACCCTCGGCTTAGATTTAACATATTTGTTTCAACTTGAATATACAAAGGTAAAATTCTCCATCAAACAGAAATTAGAGGATATTGATCTTAAAATGCTGTGTAAAGTTGGAACTGGCCCTTGTTCCCCAATTGCGCTAGGTATCCCTGATAGTGCTGAAAGAGGGGTATCAAATTATTTCAAATGGCTGTCTGTTCCAAAATATAGGAAGGCCTTTACACAGGGCAGATTCAACGTACTCCCCTCCAAGTTGTTGGAGGGGAGATATAGTAAGATTCCAAGGGAAGAAAGATACTGCCCCTGCTCTAGCTCTGAGGTAGAGACAGTCTCCCACGTGCTTCTCAGCTGTGAGTTCTATAGCGGCATTAGAAACTAGGGGTGTGCATCGGATCGGATCCTATCCACGATCCGAATCCGATCCGCCCCAAAATTGGAAAATTCCAATCTGATCTGATCCAACCAACCCTCCGATCCGATCCGTTGAGGTCCGATCCGGATCGGAAAAAATCGGAGGATCGGACGCCATTTTGAATGCTTTTTCCCATAGCCTAGTATTGTGTTACGAAAATGCCTATAACTTTTTCATTTTTAAAGATAGAAGGATGAAACTTGGGCACTATGTAGATGGGTTAGGGGTAATTATCTTTGAGAAATTTCAGAAAGATTGGTGCATGCATTTTGTGGCAATTAATTTTTAATAAATAACCAGGAATGCGTATAACTTTTTCATTTTTAAAGTTCCACACATGAAACTTTGCCACATTGTAGGTGGTACATTGCGACCTATGTGTGTGAAATTTCAGAAACATAGGTGCTTGCTTTGTGTGGCAATTAATTTTAGAAAAATGGGTAGTAGTGGGGTAAATACAGTTATGCCTCCAACTTTTTTATTTTTAAAGCTACAAACAGGAAACTTGGGCACGTTACAGGTAACACTTTGTTTGATATGTGTGTGAAATTTCAGAAAGCTAGGTCCAGGCATGTGGTGGCAAGGTATTTTTGAAAACAATTAGGAAAGAAACACCTATAACTTTTTTATTTAAAAAGTTAGAAGTCTGAAAGTTGCTCACTTTGTAGATGGGTTAGGGGTAGTTGTCTGTCAGAAATTTCAGAAAGTTAGGTCCAGGCATTCGGTGGCTATGAATTTTTAAAATTAAAAGTTACAAAAGTTTTTTCACAGAGGCTTGGGCTGTCAATTGCATTCCCCCTCCCCCGCCTCCCCCTCCCTCTTTTATCTGTCAAAACTCCGTGTTGTTGTAACTTTTAATCTAAAAAAATCATAGCCACCAAATGCCTGGACCTATCATTCTGAAATTTCTGACAGACAACTTTCAGACTTCTGACTTTTAAAATAAAAAAGTTATAGGTGTTTCTTTCCTCATTGTTTCAAAAATACCTTGCCACTACACGCTTGAAGCTATGTTTCTGAAATTTCTCCACATTAGACATACCACTTTGGTTCACATGTGTGATGAATTTTAGAAGCATAGCTTTCAAGCGTGTAGTGGCAAGGTGTTTTTGAAACAATGAGGACAGAAACGCCTATAACTTTTTTATTTAAAAAGTCAGAAGTCTGAAAGTTGCTCACTTTGTAGATGGGTTAGGGGTAGTTGTCTGTCAGAAATTTCAGAATGATAGGTCCAGGCATTTGGTGGCTATGATTTTTTTAGATTAAAAGTTACAACAACATGGAGTTTTGACAGATAAAAGAGGGAGGGGGAGGCGGGGGAGCAGGGTGCAATTGACAGCCCAAGTCTCTGTGGAAAAACTTTTGTAACTTTTAATCTAAAAAATTTGTAGCCACCAAATGCCTGGACCTAACTTTCTGAAATTTCTGACAGACAACTATCCCTAACCCATCTACAAAGTGAGCAACTTTCAGACTTCTAACTTTTAAAATAAAAAAGTTATAGGTGTTTCTTTCCTAATTGTTTCAAAAATACCTTGCCACCACATGCCTGGACCTAGCTTTCTGAAATTTCACACACATATCAAACAAAGTGTTACCTGTAATGTGCCCAAGTTTCCTGTTTGTATCTTTAAAATAAAAATTTGGAGGCATAACTGTATTTACCCCACTACTACCCATTATTCTAAAATTAATTGCCACACAAGGCAAGTACCTATGTTTCATAAATTTCAAACACATAGGTCGCAATGTACCACCTACAATGTGGCAAAGTTTCATGTGTGGAACTTTAAAAATGAAAAAGTTATAAGCATTCCTGGTTATTTATTAAAAAACTAATTGTCACAAAATGCCTGCACCAATCTTTCTGAAATTTCTACCCCTAACCCATCTACATAGTGCCCAAGTTTCATCCTTCTATCTTTAAAAATGAAAAAATTATAGGCATTTTTGTAACACAATACTAAGCTATGGGGAAATGCATTCAAAATGGCGTCCGATCCGCGGATCAGACATCCAATCTGCGGATCGGGATCGGATCCGATCCGCCCAACCTCCGATCTGATCTGATCCGACCCCCCAGGTCTGATTCCGATCCGCTATCTGATCCAATCCGGGGGGTCAGTGCACATCCCTATTAGAAACGATCTGCTGAGACCAATCCTCCAGGGCTACATTGGGCATTCGCATGAGTCTCTTACCACTATACTTCTACAGGCCAAGGACAAAACGGTCACAAATCAAGTTGCCAAATTCTTATATCTTACTACTTTGTATAGAGAGCAACTGGTGGGTTCTTAATTGATTAATTGTCTAACAGCTGTTGATGTAAATTTTAAATTTGTATGCTTTTTACGGTCTATAGACTACAATAAAGAATTCTTCTTCTTCTTCTTCTTCTTCTTCTTCTTCTTCTTCTTCTTCTTCCATTTTCCATAGGAGAGAAAAGCACATGCAGATCAGAGAGGTTAGAAGACGGCGCCCGGAAAGATTACTTGCTCAGAAAGGGCTGGATGTGGATTCTTCTCGGAAGTGATTCTCACTTTCTTTTGGATGGATCAACAGTTTGTTTGCTTAGCTAAATTATGCCTTGAGGCAAAACGCTTTCTAAGTTTTAACCCCTTTCAATGAGAGAGAAGGGATCATTTGCTAAATAAAAGATTTATTGTTTTTTTCCTAAGAGGCCTCCTTATTGACTTCATTGGGCGCTAGAAGTTAGGGAGTCACACTGAATGTGACTTATATTAATTTGGCAAAGTGCCTACCTCTACCCTGAACGTGACTTATATTAATTTGGCAAAGTGCCTACCTCTACCCTGAACGTGACTTATATTAATTTGGCAAAGTGCTTACCTCTACCCTGAACGAGACTTATATTAATTTGGTAAAGTGCCTACCTCTACCCTGAACGTGACTTATATTAATTTGGCAAAGTGCCTACCTCTACCCTGAACGAGACTTATATTAATTTGGCAAAGTGCCTACCTCTACCCTGAACGTGACTTATATTAATTTGGCAAAGTGCCTACCTCTACCCTGAACGTGACTTATATTAATTTGGCAAAGTGCCTACCTCTAACCTGAACGAGACTTATATTAATTTGGCAAAGTGCCTACCTCTACCCTAAACGTGACTTATATTAATTTGACAAAGTGCCTACCTCTACCCTGAAAGTGACTTTTATTTGGCAATGTGGGATCCTGCCGGTTGGCACGCCGCATGGATATCTCCTGGCCCAATGAGGCCCTGCCTGCTAAGGCTGGCTCTAAAATAAATGTAACACCCGTGCTATTCCCCTACCCCCCAATCCTTTTAATTTGTAAACATGCGTGGCCTCATCAATGAGACAAGGCAGCAGCTGTTCACCATCTTCTGATTAACACATTTTACTTTTATGACTGCATATGGAAGGCACTGCCTAGGTTTATCCATAGGTTTGGAAAGTTCATTGTATTCATAAAAATATACCAAAGTCATGTGACTTTTCTTTGGCAAAGTGCCTAGCTACCTCTACCCCAAATGTGACTTTTTATTTATTTGACAAAGTGCCTACTTCTACCCCGAACGTGACTTGTATTTGGCAAAGTGCCTACCCCGAACCTGAGTTTTATTTGCCACTGCTTCAGCCAATGTGTGCAGCTCTGGCATGAAGAAATGCCCACCTGCCTGCATTGGGATGGCTGGCAGACTGGGTCATTTTAAGTTTCAAGCACAATGTGGTCAAGGCGGTGCATGAGGGTTGTTTTGATAGGATCCTCCAGGTTTCCTTGCTACCTGGGGTATCTCCTGGCCCAATGAGGCCCTGCCTGCTAAGGCTGGCTGAAACAACTGTAACGCCCATGCTACTCCCCTACCCCCCAATCCTTTTATTATTTCATTTGTATTTAGACATGCATGGCCTAATCTCTTGAGTCAAGGCAGCAGTAGTTCTGCTATTGCGGTGGAATGCATCCACTCACTGTGCCACACATAGGCACTAGTGGGATCCTGCCGGTTGGCACGCTGCAGGGGTATCTCCTGGCCCAATGAGGCCCTGCCTGTTAAGGCTGGCTCTAAAATAAATATAACACCCGTGCTATTCCCCTACCCTCCAATCCTTTTAATTTGTAGACATGCGTGGCCTGATCAATGAGACAAGGCAGCAGCAGTTCACCATCTTCTGATTAACACATTTTACTTTTATGACTGCATATGGAAGGCACTGCCTAGGTTTATCCACAGGTTTTGGAAGTTCATTGTATCCATTAAAATATACCTATAAGTCTCAGCAGCAGCAACATGGAGTGCATTACCGGATACAGTGCATGTCTTGTTCAGAGCTTAGTAACACCCGCAGCTGTGTATCTGAAATTGGTCACAGATGAGTCCCCTCAAGACCATCTGTGAGATGCCCATGAGTACTGGACGACGACATCTCTTGAAAAAGGACCACATTTCAGCCACCTGAAATAGTGTATTTGAAAGCTTACTTCCGAGTAACGCTTGCACCAATTGTTCTAAAATTTGGCGCACAAGACTAGCAACACTCAGTCTGCACTGTGACCACGTTTCAAACCTGTAACTTCGAAAATTAAGAAGTTTTAGGCCTTTCTCTGACTCAAAAATCAACTCTCCAGGGCAAAATGGAGAAACGATATAATATCAATACGGTTCACCTACGATATAATCGGAGACGATAATTTTTTTGGTCTGAAATTTCGATAATGATACGATATTTTTGGATGTGCACATCCATACTAGAAAGCAATGGTGGATCAGTCTGTTTCTAGGGAGGGGCAGCAGTCATGGAGTGGTGGAGTCCCTGCTTGGCATGTGGAAGGACCCAGGTTCAATCCTGGGCATCTCCAGGTTCAATTCCCACCCCCAAACCCTAGAGAGCCATTGCTGTGAGTCGGTGCTGGCAGTACTGGGACAGGTGGACCAAGGGGTCCTGGCTCAGTCTGAGACAGCTTCCCATGTCACTGTATTCCAGTCCCTGCCAGCTTCACACATGACCACAAGTCCGTTCACCCTGTTCCTGGATCAATCTGCTTCTTTAATTTAGAAACAAACAAAAACACTACAAACAGGTGCATTAGTCTAGAATATATATTTTTCACAAAACACAACCTTTTGTACACATTTCACCTGAAAATGTGAACTGTTGTACCCATCTCAAGCTAAAACATGCATTTTTAGACACATTTGGTATGTTTTTTGAATTGAGAACTATGTCACAAAATTTGGAGAAGGGTACAAAATGAATGGTAACTGGGTTCTGAACTGTGTGCATCCTCAGACGAGAGTTTTATCTCACACTCGTTACTGGTGACTCATGGTTAGTGGTGACTACTGCTGTGTGCAGGAGAAGCAGAGGGATAAAAATGCTCACGAAATGGGCCACGTGGTCATAGAACCACAGAATAGTAGAGTTGAAAGGGCCATCAACTCCAACCCCCTCCTCAATGCAGGAATCCATCTTAAAGCATCCCTGACAGATGGTTGTCCAGCTGCCTCTTGAAGGCCCTAATGTGGGAGAGCCCACCACCTCCCTAGGTCATGGGTTCCATTGTTGTACTGCTCTAACAATCAGGAAGTTTTTCCTGATGTCCAGCCAGAATCTGACTTCATCTAACTTGAGATGATGATGATGATGATGATGATGATGATGATGAACATTTCTATACCACCTCTTGACGTACACTCTGGGATGATCAA
Organism: Anniella stebbinsi; assembly: GCA_029215795.1. NCBI lineage: Eukaryota > Metazoa > Chordata > Lepidosauria > Squamata > Anniellidae > Anniella > Anniella stebbinsi. Next base: position 373,765,049 of record JARDYH010000001.1, read on the forward strand.
TAAGAAATCCTGGCTGTCCTCTCTGTGACAACCTTTCAAGTCCTTGAAGAGTGCTATCATGTCTCCCCTCAGCCTTCTCTTCTCCAGGCTAAACATGCCCAGTTCTGTCAGTCTCTCCTCATAGGGCTTCATTTCCAGACCCCTGATTATCCTCATTGCCCTCCTCTGAACACGCTCCAGCTTGTCTGCATCCTTCTTGAAATGTGGTCCCCAGAACTGGACGCAATACTCAAGATGAGGCCTAACCAGTGCCAAATAGAAGGGAACCAATAATTTGTGTGATTTGGAAGCTATACTTCTTTTAATGCAGCCCAAAATAGCATTTGCCTTTTTTTGCAGCCACCTCACACTGTTGGCGTATATTCAGCTTGTGGTCTACAACACTTCCAAGATCCTTCTCACTTGTCATATTGCTGAGCCAAGTATCCCCCATCTTGTAACTGTGCATTTGGTTTCTTTTTCCTAGATGTAGAACTTGGCATTTATCCCTATTAAATTTCGTTCTGTTGTTTTCAGCCCGGCACTCCAGTCTATCAAGATCACTTTGAAGTTTGTTTCTGTCTTCCTGGGTATTAGCGATCCCACCCAATTTTGTGTCATCTGCAAATTTGATAAGCATTCCCTGCACCTCCTTATCCAAATCATTAATAAAAATGTTGAAGAGCACTGGGCCCAGGACTGAGCCCTCCCATATCCTGCTAGTTACCTGTCCCCAGTTTGAGAAGATACCATTGATAAGCACTCTTTGAGTCCAAATCTGTAGCCAACTGTGGATCCACCTAATCGTTGTTCCATTTAGCCCACTTTTAGCTAGTTTGTGAATCAGAATGTCATGGGGCACTTTGTCAAAAGCTTTGCCGAAGTCAAGATATATTATGTCCACAACCTGAATATTTCCCCAGGGATGGATGTCAGACTGACTGGTCTGTAGTTCCCAAGCTCCTCCTTTTTGAAGATAGAGACAACATTAGCCCTCCTCCAGTCGTCCAGCACTTCACCCGTCTTCCATGATTTTGCAAAGATAATAGACACTGGTTCTGAGAGTTCTTCTGCCAGCTCCTTTATTACTGCAGGATGCAGTTCGTCCTTGACCATTTGTTTATCAATCTCAAGCTGCAATTCTGCCCCTTCGGCTTCACTTTTTCCAGGGGGGTCATAGACCCACTTTGGTAGGAGACTGGGCCAAAGTAGGAATTGAGCACTTCTATCTTGGTGATTGTTTACTTCCTCTTTCTTCTGCATGTAAATGAAGAGGAAGTATTGTGGGACGGAAATAGAGGGGGAAGCGATGGTAAAGAAATGTGATGTTAGAGCAGTATGACAATGGAACCAATTGGGCAGTGAGGTTGGTTCACTGAAAAATGCAGACCCAGTGAAACCCTTGAGCAACTCTGCTAGGAAGAAGCAAGCCATTTGAGGGGATCTCAAATCCACTTCAATTGTGTTGGCTTCTCATCTGGAAACAGTGACTCTGGTGCATTCAACTTTCCAGGGAGATGGAAAGCAACTTCCAAAGAAGATATCCAAGGATGACTAGAAGTTAATTACCTTCTACTCTCCTCTGCAAATGGAACGGGAAACTACATCTATAAACTCTCTGAGGAGAAAGGCTCTCATTACAGACCCTGTCCCTATCGTTTTCCTGGAGAGAAATCCAGAGGTTGTTCATTTCTTTTTACCCTCATTACCACATGATAAATAATCCAGTTGTTTGCTTTGTGGCTCTGATGCGTCCACTTATATTAAATCTGAGCATAAAAACAGGGTGTGTGAGAGCTCAGTGCATCAAACACCAAATTGCAAGTGTCTCTCTGCTGTGATAACCCACTAGCAGGGCTTTTTGTAATAACCAAGCAAAGAGACAGAAACTATTGTCAATTTTCAAGGCGCCGCAGTCTAAACATCTCCATGTGCCGAGAGAATGTTTTTATCAGCAACGTGACAGAGTTCTTAACAGCCGCACAGACAGATACAAGTCAAGGCAGGTTCTGCTCTGAAGATGTTCCTCTCCTTGGCCATCAAATGGCCCAGCTGCAGGAAGTGTCTCAGAAAGGAGAGGATAAGACCACAGGATGCAGGTCCTCATGGACATCCGCCAAGGGCTTCACCCGCGGTGGGAGCCAATGACACTCCATCAGAGGTGTGGGCTGCTTCCGTTGAAAGGCATCATGTGCTGAGTCAGCCCAGGGGATGGGGCAGCACTGGCTGGGGTGAAGGATGGCCTTTAGGTGCCACTGGACATTTTGCTCTGCAAGCTGCTTCAAACAAACACACACACACACACACACACACACATATATATATATATATATATCCCAAAGCAATAACAACGACCCTCTCAATGATACTGTTATGGCTGATGCACATATGCAAGCTTTTCCTTGATACCAATGTCAATGCGCACTGGATGGTGTGGGTGTGCGTGTGCGTGTGTGGACACACGTGGGCCAGGGGGGGGGGAGGTGCTTCTGGATGGACACAGTCAAAAGACGCTACTGTGCACTATTCTGCCTTTCCCTCTTTAGCAGAATGGGAAACTTGGGAGGGTCACAAATGGAAAATGTCATCATCTGGAAACACACACACCCTAAAATTCCATGAGTGAAGCAGGGTGATTGTCCAATCAAAGCCTCTTCTAGAAGCACACGCGTGCTGGGGGGAGGGGCTGGCTGGCTGGCTGGCTTGTAGCCCTAATGGCAAGAGGGGTTGAAAAACTTCCGCCTGTTGAAGTGCTGGAAGCCATGGCTTTATTGTGCCATGGAGTGCCTGCGGTGTAGCTGTTGGGCTCTGGTGCAGGTCTGTGTCTGCCCCAGCTAGAACCGGTGCCTCTCGTTCAAGGGATCAAGTGGCAGAGCCCAATGGAGCAACAGGGGGGGGGGGGGGGCAGAGCCGGAAGGAAGTCAGCTGAAGGCAGGAGACGGCCAGAGACTGAGCCTGGGAGGGCAGCAAAAGGGCTTCCACAGCACTGGCAGCACAGGCGGTGTGAGGTGTGTGTTTGTGTGACATGTTTGGAAACAGGGGCAGCATGGCGGCCTGCAATTCCTGGAGCTTCCTCAAAGGGAACAGCCATCTGTGGCCAACTTGGGCAATATCTCGCAGGTCCTGGCTGTGCCCACCCCATGGCACAAAAGAATGCTGGAGCCCTTTGTCTGGGCGCAGGGAGCACCATTTGCAGGGCTGCTCCACATCTCTGTAGAGGTCCATAGACATCCTGTGTACGGTTCTGGTCACTGTCAAAAAAGAGAGTGTAGCACTGGAAAACATGCAGAAAACAGCAAACAAGTTGCATGGCTTTAAAAAGGGCTCAGATGAATTCCTGGAGGAGAAGGCTATGGCTACTAGTCTTGATGGCTAGATGCTGCCTTCAGTAGCAGAGGCAGTAAGCCTTTGTGCACTAGCTGTTGAGGACCATGGGTGGCCACTGCTTGAACGGAGTGCTGGTCTAGAGAAGTCTTTGGCCTGATTAAGCACATCTCTTCTTATGCTCTGATATTGTTTGCCAGCTGGGTTTGGTAACAAATGTTTTCCCTGTTCACAGCCCTTCTGGGTACCCTCTCGACTTCTCAAACAATTTTCAAATAATTAGCAAATACTAATGATGAAGTATTATTCTCCTTCCCTCAACACAGCAAGGCCATCAAGAGGCAGCATATGGCGCTCATTTCAAGCATCGCTCCCCCGCCCTCTTTGGGATCGTGGGCAGCACAGCAGAACTGCCCACCCAGAAGAGTGTGCGACATTTGTCGGTGCCTCTGACAGGAACTTCTTAAAACAGAAGCCCGAGAAGGAACTTTGCAAGGTCATCGCCTCCAAGTCACAGCTGAATAACTTAGAGACTCAGCAGAACTGTTTTTCTGCCATGGCAGAGGTAGAAAGCTCTTTGGATGGAAGCCACGGTCCCTTTTTCCCCCTTTTTTCTTCTTTTAAAGTTTCTGCTGCTATCAAGGTTGATGTTCACAGAGGTGCAAAGGCACCGCTGAGTCCAACCGTGGCAAAGGAGACACAGAAGAGTTGGCACAGCAAGTGAGGATGGCATTTCGGTTCTGAAGCAAGGTGCCCCAGAAAGTGGCTTTTCAACGTGGCTTTTCCCATTGCGCCTCAGGCGCAGCCTCTCTCACCCTGCTGGCTGGGCAATACTCCTTGACCCACTGCTGACCCTCAGCATCCAGCCAGCCCTGTGTCAGACTCTGCACCCAAAAGCAGGGTCACCCCCTCATCCTAACCACACGGGCTGGGAATCGTCTGTTTTGCTGACGTTCAACTCCATCTTTGTTTCTGTCACTCAGCCTTACAATTCTTGGAGTAACTCTTTGGGTTGTTTGATCAACTTCCTTATTACTAATAACAAGATGGTAACATTAACTTTAAAAACAAAACAAAACCTTAAGTCCATAAAAGAGCTTGAGAAACATATTGTGGGTCATGGAAGTCCAAGATCATTTGGGAGATCCACCAACCACATCATTCCCAAGAAGTAGGAATTAATGCTGTATTTTGTGATTTTAATGGTTGTGAACCACCCAGAGAGCTTCAGCTATGGGGGGGGGGGGGGGGGTGTCCAGAAATGTAATAAATAAATAAATAAATGATGATAATGATATGGTGAGCATGCTTTAGAGCCAAAGTATATTGAGAAATTGTCGTTGATGTTGTTGCATGTACAGGGTTTGTTTTTTCCAGATACTTTGCTTTGTCATGTTTATATATTACTTCCCAGTGAATTACCAAAGCAGCTGTCATCATCATCATCATCATCATCATCATTATATCACCACTGTAAAATATGACAAGCAAAATACAGTAAATACAGCAGCTTGTTCACGTGTTCAGGGTGCATTAACTGAAATTGACCCAACAAAACACAGCTGGCGTGCAGCACTGGACACCTCACTTGGAACTCCTGCCTTGGCAACGGCATCCAAACGGCTTCAGAGCTGGGAGATTTTATCCTCCACACATTTGCTGAGAAAGCACCACAGGCAGCCTCCGAAGGCTCTGAAGAGGCTGCCCCTCTACTTGGGTCAGCAGCTTCCGGAGCACTCTGCAGAGTTCCAAGGATGTGATGAAGGCTGCAAAACAACAAACCCTTTTTGGGCTACCACCACCAAAGAAAAAGGAGAGCAAAGTTCTGGTGCTATATATATATATAAAAAAATATTTATTCTTTAATCTTATCCTCAGACTGCTCGACGCGTTTCGGATACACCTTTGTAAGGAGCTACATGGAACACAAGTATAGCTACAGTTTAAACAACTCAAAGGTAAGACGTAAAATCACTTAAAATTAAGCACAAAACAACTCCCATATCAGATAAAACCCATCTTTTTTGCATTCCTTTACTAACAGTAAACAAACATGAATACTAAACATTTGCACATTCATCTAGAGATTTAACAAATGCACTGACCTGAGAGGAACAAAGGCACTTCTCTGTAATTTCATGATTGTTACCATATTACTGCAAACAAAACTAAATACAGAATAAAATATGAAAAAAAAGTTCTCTGCTCATAAAACATCCTAGTTGGCTCAGTAGTCTCGAAAAACTCTGAAACCAAGGTCAGTTTGAAAGCAATTTAAGTAATTCCATTCAACAGCAGGCAGCCTTGCTTGCTTTATCACTAAATGATCCTGTCAACACTTAATGACCAACACACTTCATTGTTATTTGAAATGTGTTTTGTTTCTTTCTTGATCTGTTTCTAATTTAGGTTTTTGAGTTTTTTATCAAGAGTTTTCACCAATCTGCTGCTCCTCATGCTGGAAGCTTGTTATAAATTCTACTGTTGTTTATATGAGGACAAAACTAGAGAATCATTCAATCCACTGGGTTCCAGGCTTCTTAAGGAAAGGATCCAGAAAAGTTCTCTTTTGCTGAGTACTGTCTCGCCCCCTCTCACCTTTTCTATTCCCCCCAAAACAAAAGATTCCGGCCCATGTTTTTTCTCTAGAAAATGTTTAACCAAAGGTGCCCCTGTTTTTTGATGCCTTAAATTGTAAAAATGTTCAGCTATCCTGATCTTCAGTGGTCTTGTTGTCTTTCCTACATAGATCTTATTGCAGGGACAAGTAATCATATAAATGACCCCTGTGGTATTGCAGCTCAAACAATCTACCATCTGTGTGGATTTATTTATTTCTTTATTACATTTGTATACCGCCCCATAGCCAAAGCTCTCTGGGCGGTTTACATAGGATTAAAACAATTAAAAACAATATACAAAAATTAAAACAGCAAAAACATACAACATACACACAATACACACATACATTTAAAACCACTACAACAACCCAAAAAGCTACAAAAACAAAAACAAACCCAGGCTCCTCAGATATTGCCAAATGCCTGAGAGAAGAGGAAAGTCTTGACCTGGCGCTGAAAAGATAACAATGTTGGCACCAGGCGGGCCTCGTCAGGGAGATCGTTCCACAATTGGGGGGCCACCACAGAGAAGACTCTCTCCCTTGTTGACGACCTCTGAGCTTCCCTCGGAGTAGGCACTCGGAGGAGGGCCTTAGATGTTGAACATAGTGTTCGGGTAGGTTCATATCAGGAAAGGCGTTCCATCAGGTATTGTGGTCCCAAGCCGTGTAAGGCTTTATAGGTTAAAACCAGCACCTTGAATCGGGCTCGGAAACATACAGGCAGCCAATGCAAGCGGGCCAGAGTAGGTCTTATATGCTCGAACCTTCTGGTTCCAGTTATCAATCTGACTGCTGCATTTTGCACGAGCTGCAGCTTCCAAACTGTCTTCAAAGGCAGCCCCACGTAGAGTACATTGCAGTAATCTAATTTGGAGGTTACCAGAGCATGGACAACTGAAGCCAGGTTATCCCTGTCCAGATAGGGACGTAGCTGGGCCACCAACCAAAGTTGGTAGAAGGCACTCCGTGCCACTGAAGCCACCTGAGCCTCAAGTGACAGACATGGTTTTAGGAGAACCCCCAAACTACGAACCCGCTCCTTCAGGGGGAGTGCAACCCCATCCAGAACAGGTTGATGACCCTCCATCCGCTCAGCGGAACCGCCCACTAACAGCGTCTCAGTCTTGTCTGGATTGAGTTTCAGTTTATTAGCCCTTATCCAGTCCATTGTCGCAACCAGGCACTGGTTCAGCACATCCACAGCCTCACCTGATAAAGATGAAAAGGAGAAATAGAGCTGTGTGTCGTCAGCGTACTGATGACAACGCACTCCAAAACTCCGGATGACTGCACCCAACGGTTTCATGTAGATGTTGAACAGCATGGGGGAACAAGACTGACCCCTGTGGAACCCCATACTGATGGGATGTGTAAATGAGGGCATCTTTTTGGTCAATTTGCAATACACACAATGGCCACATGGATGGTGATGTCCTTGAGGCCTGGGTGAATTTGACAAAGTCTGCTGCACCATGGTTTTTTGATTATTATATCTTGTATGTTCTGTGTGGATCAACCAATCTTTTAAGTTTCTTGTTCTTTTAAATGTCACCCTGGGTTTCATAGACAGACCTGGCAGATCCTGAAGCAGATGCCAATTTGAGCATATATGCGTTTGCAAGTCTTTGGTGACAGGGTCAAAGGGTAAAATACATGAGATTTTGTTGTTGGCTGTTCTTTCTTTTGGTTGCAGGAGGTCGTCTCGATTACATTTGCCAGCCTTAAATCCGGCTGCTTCAATTATCGTCTTCGGGCACCCTCTACTCTGAAACCGTTGTGTCATAATATGAGACTACTCTTGAAGGAAGTCCTGATGCTCTGAGCAATTGCATTTTATTCTTAAAAATTGACTATATGGTAAGTTGTTTTTGAGGGCTATTGGATGATGACTGTCATATTTCAGCAAGGTATTTCTGTCCGTGGGTTTTTTAAACATTGTTGTAGCTAGAATGTGATGTTGTTTTTTAACAGTGATATCAAGAAAATTTATCTGTTGTGTATCACACATGCTATCAAAACTTAGGTTGGGATCCCTGGTCTTGTTTTGTGCTGAATTTTAAGTGATTTTACATCTTACCTTTGAGTTGTTTAAACTGTAGCTATACTTGTGTTCCATGTAGCTCCTGATGAAGGTTGTATCTGAAATGCGTCAAGCAGTCTGAGGATACGATTAAAGAATAAAGAAAAATATTTTTATATAGCGCCAGAACTTCGCTCTCCTTTTCCTCCGGTTCGGTGGTGCTCTTGTCCCTCTTCTTTCCACCACCACCACCACCACGCAGAAGATGCATTTATGCACTCTTCCGAATTCTGCGAGAAGAAGTGGACCAGCTAGCCTGCAAGAACAATTTTTGCCAAGCATAGAAAAGCAAGAACAAAGCCATGGAAAACAGACTGGCTTGGAAAGGTGGGAAGCAGACACAGGCGCGAACTCAGGCCACGCCGTGTGGGGTGCTTCATGTTTGAGGCAGCCGTTCAAGCCTGGACCTCCTACAGCCTACGCCATCCACAACTGTACCTATCCCGAAGCCTGGGAGTTATTTATCCAGTGAGTACAAGAGAAAGAAGGTGTCCACCTGCAAATTGAAGAAGCAAAGGATAACATTCCAGGTGCTGTATTTCAGGGGCATTTATAAAGGCTGAGACACTTTCCCAAATGAAAGCAGTTGAAACAGATTGGGCCATATTGTGTTTAAATCCCTGTAAATCAAGTCAAACATGAGCTTTCTCCACAGACACACTTGCAGTCATTCCTGTCTTTGCTGAGCTTCTCATATTTGGGGACAGATGCCTGAGAGAGAGGGAGATCCATCTTCCAAGGGGGTTGAGTCCACGTGGGAGGAGAATAAAAATAGCCCCTTTGAGATCATTGGAGGAGTTGAGAAGAGACGGCCCAAAGACATCCTTCTCCATCCCCACCAAGGATCAGACCGGGTGCATCCAACCGGCTGTGGATTCATGAGGATAAGAGACTATCTGTCGTGGAAGAGTCGGTAGGTGGGGCCACAGACTGTGAGGTCACCTCAGAGCAAAAGGTTCTGGACCTGTGACCAGCCATGGTCAGCAGGCAGCTGGGCTGATGCACCAGGCGTGGGGAGGCAAATCTCCAAGCATGGCTCACGGGATATTCCCATGTTGACTAAGGCAGTGTCAATCTCTGTTTCCTCAGCCTTGACATGGGCAGGACTGTGAACTGCATCTCAGGACATCCAGGACAAGAGTGTAGGCACAACGTCTCCTGTTTCTCCCAGGGGAAGGGTCTGGCAATGTAATGGCCATTTCAGTCTACACAGCCAGCCAAATCTCTCAGACACCATGACACAGCGAGAGCAGCACCAGATATGGAAATGGCCCCTTTGCTCAACCTGGGAAGTTGGGTCTCAGCAATGTTTTATCCACCACCAGAGGATGTCTTTTGCACACAGCAAACTATCCAGTATTTCTAATTCATGTCATTGGACTGGGCCCCTGGTCTTTTAAGTATGTAGCAATGTTTCCGCCACCCCTTCCTTTTTCTTTTTCTTTATTTACCATCTTGCGTGGTGAAGAGTTCTGGGGAACTCAAAAACTTGCATGCTATTTTGTGACCTTTGAGTTGAGTTAATAAAGGTATTGCCCAAATATGGCAGATGGAATGGGAAAGACATTCCCACCCAGTATGAAAGAGAAATGTGTTTTAGGGTCAAGGGGTACCACACTGGATAAAGGGCAAACAGTACAATTACTAAGTTATTGCAGAATATAATTCTTTCTTTCTTTTCTTTTAAAAAATAACCTTCTTTATTGACAGGCTGAGAGATGTATGAAAATGTGGCTGAGAGAGATGGCGACAGGGTGACGGCGGTTCTGCTTTCTCTCTGTCTCAGGGTTCCCCGATGCCAGCACGGCTCTTAGGGTGAGGGAGGTTTTGCACAATGATGAACCTCATCCTGCCCCCACCCACCCCAGGGCGCAGGACCTCTGCTTCCCTCTTGCCCTTTCTTGATGGTTCAGGACAAGCCGCTCTCCTCCATCCTGGGGCTCCTCCTGGCTGTTGGGAGGCAATGGAGAGGGTGGCCTGCCCTCCAAGGTCCTGCTTCGACTTCTGGAGCTGCTTGTTGGGTAAATAATAATAACTCCCCGGGAGCTTGGTGCCTTGTGCTGAAAATGCAAAGCACATTGTTCTGTCTGATGAAGCGTATAATCATTCATGTAACTGGATTATATTGAGCAACAATTAAGAGGAAATGTGAGACAAGCAAACGCTGCAAATAGATCTGGAGCTCCACAAAGACTCCTCCAAGCAAGGCTGTTTGCAGGATATCAAATTAGTAATATCACATTTACATTTGCTTTTGGGCAATGAGCAGATAAAATGTTTAATTATTTATTAACGAGGAGCTAATTAATCTTCTGAAATTCTTTTGTGGGCATGAGGAATGGGGACTGCATCTGTAAAATGCAAAATATCAAGTCATTAGCAAATTAATTTTTTAAAAAACATGCCCGGCTTTGCAGTAACCGGGTCTAGTTACTATAAACTAACGTACCATCAACTGAAATGATTGTTGCATTCTGTGAATTGGGATTAGGAAAGTTGATCTATTGAGCATCTTGCAAAAAGAAATGCAGCCTTTTGGCTAAGAAGGCAACACTTGATCCTGCCCAATGTAGGTCACCACTAACATTTAAACTTGTCATAAAGTTTTGAATTTTGTGTCACTGACAAATGTTTGTAGGGTCCTAACATAGCCTGCCCAAAGAGCCTGCAGTCCTGATGAGGAGAGGAACAGTCTCAGTCTCTGTGTTCTTTCCCTCTGAGGTACTTCCTGAGGTAATTGCTTCAGGCAGAAGATCCTTTGGGGCCAGTCGGGCGGAGCTAGAAAGGAAGGAAATGGTCTTTTGGTTTGTGGGAGAAGGAGCTGCCATCGTTGCGTTCCAGTTCTGAAGGTGCAGAATGCTTTGCAAAGGGGGCTCCACACCTTTTATCAAATTTTAAAAGCGGGGGGTGGGGGGATTGTGAGAAATGAAGAAATGTTACTTTTTCAGTTCTAATCATAATAATTACTTAATAAAATAAATTAGGCTGCTTGTAGCTATGCTTGTAATGGAATATGCGTATATGTAATAGAAACCTCGCTGGTAAGAAGAAAACAGGAAAGTGTTTGCGGTTAAACCTATGTAAGTCTGTTCACTTCATTTGACATTTAAGAATTAGTAGAATATAGCTCCTGTGGCCAGATTATATCTTTCGCGGTTAGGCTTCAAAGGCAAAGTTTTACAAATATGAATCATAGGCATAGATATGACCTTTTAAAGTGAAAGATTTAGCAGAAACGAAACTTAGCTCAGCTAAAAGCTGCTCACAGGAACCTAGGAAAAACCAAAAAAGGATATTTATAAATAGGTGGGTTGGGGTCGCAAATATAGAGTAAGGGGATATGTAAACAAGGGCGGGGATTTTAGTAGTTTAATTAGGCGCTCGGGATAGGCTGTGAATCCTGAACTACCGCACCCTGGGGAAACAGAGGAGGGATCCTCACTGACCGTGGCAGAGAATAAATATGTGTGATTTTTGGATGTTTGGGGTGCCTGCTCTGCTTCGGTAGCTCAGCACCCAATCTTTCAAGATTGTATTTCAATAAATAAATTTGCTTTTACCGTCCAGATTATTTCTAACAGGGTTATGTAAACCCGACATGCAAAATGTGGCAAGTCCTATCAAAACTCCCTTGATCTCCCTTGGAATTCTTCAGATGTTTCACCGAACTAGCAACCTGTAAGAGGGGGAAATCCAAGGCTAAAATTCCAACATCCCTGGTATTAGATAGTCAGGCATGCCCTTCTCAAATAGCCCTGATTTGGCCCAAATCTTGTATGCAAAGTGCATTCAAGGACTTGAGACAGAATGTTTCATTCGCTCAGACTACACGAAAACGTAAAACATCTACTCAAACTTTAAAATTAAATGCATTTTATTAGAAAGTTTAACTCATGCACAAATCTTTCACTCAGCAAAACGAATAAGACATAAAAATCCCTCTTAATACATATTAATTGATTTTAAACTATCTGAGTCCATTAGCCCATGTCACCCTTTAGACCATCCCTTCCCCAGAAAATCCCATCCTTTCCCCAAAATGTCCCCTTCCCCCGATGAACATAGCATAGTTGTCTCTAAACTGGACGAAGGCCTTCTTTCGATGTGGCCATCAGTCCGGTCTACTTCTCTGTTCTTCCAGACATGGGGGACTTCTAAACCACAACCTCCACCTTTCTATAACCCTCGACCAGGCATCTAGTTTCGAACTAGGACTCATACAGTTCAGAAATTAATAAAGCTTTTCTTATCAATAGACGTACAATGTATGCTAATGGCTCCCCTAATGCATCGTTTCCTCGTTCTCCTACTTCCGCCCCCCTTAACCTTAAAGCGTTACCCCACTACTTGCTCATCCCTCAAGCCTCCTCTTGTTCCCCAAAAGCTTCTTTCCCTATGCTGTGCTAACAAGCCCTTATAACCCCCCACCCCCACACACCCCACACACATACACCTTTGTAGATATGGTAAGTAAAGCTGCAAGGCCAAAGAAAAATCCCTTCAACTCCCCAAACGTCCATTAATGTCCACTTTTATTTAAAGTTCAGCGTCAATTCCAGCTGTACGTGGCCAGTTTTGGCCCCATTGCTTGTCTTACATCCCCCACTTCATCTGGCATTGGAAGGTGCTCAGAGATGGGATGGCTCTTCTGTGCCTTGGAGCACACAGCAGGGATCTGATAAAAAAAAAGCTTTGCACCTTTCTTGGGTCTTATTCTTGGGTTCAAGAGAGTCCTGCAGTCACCAGCTTCTTTTGTGAGTTTTGTGGATCTTCCTTGAAGAAAATACTTTGCAAATGGTGAGTTGTTTCTATACTTCCTTCCCCCCCCCCACTTCCAGGTTCCTTTGGGCATTCTGCTTTTTCATTTTATTTCATTTTGTTTATGGAAACTCGTATGCTCCAGATAGCGTTGTGAGACATGCACTTTATATGTAGATGAAATAATAAATACTCATGAAAAGCTCGAAGCGAAGACTTGCAAAAGGAGATTTCGGCTGCATGACAGCTCAGGAATACTGTGAACGTTGCAGGGCCGCAGCCAGGACTGGCTTGTAAACCACTTGGGTAGCATGGAACCTTCTTCTCTTTATTGCACGGAATGGCTAATAGGCATAGAATAATTGAATTTAAGATTTTAACTCCTGGCATGCATATATATATATATATATATATATACATATATAATCAGGATTTCTCCGCTATGTCTGTGTGTCACCATCCTGGTGGTAAGATCTCTGTGATAAATTTCACTTCATCGCAGTTGTCAGATGGATGTTGCCGAGAAGCTCATGGGGCTTTGGCATGAAGATTGCAGCCCCCACCTCCCCTGCATGACCCCCTACCACATGCAAACCCCAATGAAGTTTCCTTCTGCAAAGGGATTGTTTCCTTTCACAGAAGGAAATTTCGATTAACACCCAAGGCTCTGGGACTGGACTCATGGTGCTGGTCCCAGGTTCTGAAGGGTCCTTAGGAAAGGTGCTCTCCAGGAGACCCCCTCCCTGAGTGTGCCCTCTGCCGCCACTGCCGCCTCCTCCGCCTCCTCCTCATCGTCCTCTTTGCTGGCTACTGCCTGTTCCCTTTCCGCTCACCTGGGCCAGTCAACATCATCTTCCAGAGGGAGAGGACATGGCACAAGCAAGCAGCAGCTCCTCCAGCCTTGCTCAAAGAAAGCCATGAAAAGGCCATGACAGGCAGCAAGGAGGCACAGCAAGGGGCTGCAGGGGACTGCAGGGATGGGGGAGTGAGCCACCTCCTGGGATGTGGGCCCCAGCCAGTGCCCAACAGTGCTGACCTCTGACACCGTCCCAGCTGCCTCTCCAATCAGAGTCATATTTGCCTGGGCTGAGGTCTGCAGCTTCTGCAACCAAATGCATGAAGCCATAGTAGCTCAGGAAGAGCCTTGTTTTTCCTCCCTTAATTACTTCTTCTTACTTATTTTGTTGCTGGAATATGTGTTGAGTCCTTGGGACCCTTCCTATTTGTTGGAACGTGTCTCCAGCTGCTGCTGTTGCTGCTGCTACTGCTTAAGAAATGGACGCCCGCATGCTTGCTGGGAACGTTTCTGCTAATTACCAGGCCCATTCACAATGGCCCAGGTGTCAGGATTGATACGGTGTATCAAGATCTAAAGTCGGGCTCGTCCAGTTGCTATAATAAGCCGCTCAGGCTCTCACTGAACGCCGCGAACAATACATCAGTGCGAATGAGTCATCATCCTAAGCAGCTGGCAAGCAAATGCAATTAATAATGCTGTGTAATTAAAAACATAGATTAAGAATGGAAATAAAAGAGGAGAAAGTAAGGGAACAAGCAGCTCTGGGTGGAACTACTCTGCTTTGTGAGGGAGCAAGGAGGCTCAGCCTGGCTGGCACGTTTGACCCTGAAGGTATCCCACCATCTTTATTGTCTTGGGAAGAACACCACGATGCTGAGCCAAGGGTGGGGTGGGGGCAGCTAAGTAGGCCTCTGGTCTGGTCCAGCATGGCTCTTCTTGGGTTCTCAAGTGGAGGAGACGGAAGTGGTCGGTTCAGCTGAGACACCCTATGATCTCCCCTTGCGGTAGGGAGGGACACAATCAGGCAAGCCGAGTACTAGAAATTTGGACCCTGAGATCAGGTGCCGGATGGAAGGCAACACCAAGAAGCAGCCAGCAGCTCAGGATGTCTCCAGCAGCCAGGCCTTGAGCCAATGGCTCCACAGTCATTGATGGAAGCTCTGGGACCATAGCTTGGCTACCTCAGGCTGATGATGGGTGGGTAGGAGCAGGATGCATCCAACCCCACAGAGCATTCTGCAAAGTAGAAACCTTGGAGCCAGAAGGTGTGGGCAGGGCTGCCTTCAGAAAAAAAGCAGGTTCCCACAGTGCTGATCCCAGGGGATTCCCTCTCACGGGAGTCTTCAGCAAGGCAACTGTTTCCAGGGCTGGATCCCCAGCAAACCCAGGTCTTCCGCACCTCCATATCTTCTCAGGACATACGGGAGAATGATGATCAACCAGCCTTGTCTTTTCCATCTCCTGGCAGAACGTATTCACTACAGTGACCCAGGATGTTTCCAACCAAAACTAGGCCATAAATCTGACTGGAATTAGTATCATCCTAGAAAACCTGGAGCCAACCTCTCAAATACCTTACTTAAAATGATATCATGGATACCGCTTATGGATCAGTAACTGGTTAACAGAACAGAAAGCAGAGAGAAGGAATGAATGGTAAATTCTCCCAATGGGAGGATGTAAACAGTGTGGTCCCACAGGGAGCAGTATTGGGACCAATGCTTTTCAACTTGTTCATAAATGTTCTAGAATTTGAAGTTAGCAGTGAAGTAGCCAGGTTTGCCGAGGGCACCAAATTATTTAGGGCAGTTAAAACAAAAAAGGATTGTGAAGAGCTCCGAAGGGATCTCTCCAAGCTGGGAGAAAATGGGCATCCAATGGCAGATGCAGTTCAATGTAAGCAAGTGTCCCTCCCATAATACTAGAACCCAGTGGGGTCTTCCCATAAAGCTGATTGGTGGGAGATTCAGAACAAATAAAAGCAAAAAAGGAAGATTTCCTTGCCACTGCCACCACTACCACTACTACCACATTATAAGCCCTCAAATGGGTCCAAGCCCACATCCAGTCCCATTTGGCCCAAGTCTTCCTTTAAGCTTGCTCTAGCCACTTCCTCTCTTGTTCTATTACTCCCAGCTCCATGGGAAATCACAGGGCCTCACAAGCTCTCCCAGAGAGAAGAGGGCACTCTGGAGTGATGGTGTGAACTAGCCAAGCCAGCTCCATATTCCTGAGATCAATTAGGGGTAACACCAGCAGGTGCTGCCTTTGTAACACCAGAAGTAGCCCTGGCTCTGGATCCTGCTGTTGATGGGGCTTGGTCAACCACGAGTTTCTCTGTCTGTTTCACCCAGACCAAGATATATAGATGGCTAGAGCAGATAATAGGTGATAAAAAGGCTCCTACATTTCACCATTGATCAAATACCACTTCAAGCAGGGTTAATAAAATGTCATTGTTTAATGGAAAAGCACAGTTTTGGTGAGTCTCCTGTATGAAGATTCAATTTTAAAAGCCTCTTTGAGTTCTGAAAGTTGGAGCGTCTTTCCCCACAAGGTTGGAACAAATTCTGTGAGATTCTCCTCAGCAGCCAGTAGACCTAAAATAATTTATTCCCGATGGTTTCCACTAAATTCAGTTTGTTAATCCACTACAAGTGGTATGAGGATTGAAGGGTAGAGCTTGTTTAGCAAGTGTTTGTGTGGAGTAGGGGAGAGGTGTTTTTTCAATTTGTTCAAAATTGCTCTAATGACCAAGAATAAAATAGTCACACCGGGGGGGGGGGGGGGGGGTGTCTTAAAGAAGAGGATATAAAAAGTGTTACATAGATCACCCAGCCAGAGAATGTGATGGAGACAGCATCCTTCTAGCTGTTACCAAAAGAACATGCCAGTCACATCTTGTGATGTGGGGGGAGCGGATTACAGGAGCTTCTCTTGGGGAAGGTCTCAGTCTTAGGAGCCTTGCCATTACAGGGAATGAGACATCACAGCACAGATAAGCTTTTCCCAGAGTCTTTGATGGGAATGAAATTTCGGCACCATTGTCTCCTTCTTCCCATCCTTCTCAATCATTCCAGAGTGCAGGAGGACACGGAATAATGGACTCAAGTTACAAGAAGCCAGATTCCGGCTGGACATCGGGAAAAAATGGAACCAATGACCATGGGAAGTGGTGGGCTTTCCCATCCTAGAGGCCTTCAAGAGGCAGCTGGATAAACACCTGTCAGGGATGCTTTCAGGTGGATTTCTGCATTGAGCAGGGGATTTGACTTGATGGCCTTATTGGACCCTTCCAGCTCTACTATTCTATGATTCTATGATTCTATTATTCTATTCTGTCTTCAGATGCCTATAGAAGGCTGGTGGGTTCAATTCTTCCCAAGGACAGCACAGACCCTGAAAGACATCATCTACAATCCAGAGGTTTCCTGGGTATGGTATTAGGTATTATACCCAATATCATACTGGGCAACTACTATGTTTTAAAACTTGCTGGTTGGTTACTATAAGGTGGTCTAGCTCCTTCTAAGCCCCTTACTCTAAATCTAAATGCCTAACTTCATTGTTGATGTCTTTGTTAATTCCAGAGAAATGTTGAAAACTCCCCAACTTCTCCTCAAGGGTCTATCTCTCTACCCTACTGTTGACAACATTTTTTTAAGGGTGCAGCAACCACAAGCTTTTCCTGTAGATGTCTCTCTCCAGCAAAACCAAAATGACCCAACAATCACTTCACAGAATTCCGTCTGGCTCAAACTGGGCCTATAGAACCAATCGCTGGCTGTCTTGGCTCTTCCTCCCGTGCCTATCTGTCACACAGTATGAAGGCAACGGTGCATGGCTGATAAGAATTCACAGAATTCAGACAACATATTAAGCAACGGAGGGGTAAATAGCATACTGACCAGGAGTTAAGCAGGCGGGGCTCTCCACATGACACGCTGCAGTCTGCACTGCTCAGCACTGGCAAACGCACTGGTTGCTAAGAACGAACACAGTCATGATGGATGGCCCGTCTGCCATCTTGCCCACCCAACAACAACCGCTAGTTCTCCCACAGGTATCCCAGCACACACCATGGCCAGAAAGCCATGGGCGCCGCCATCAAAGCTGTAGGAGGACACGCCTCTCAAACACCATTGGACGCTAACAGGCAATGGGCGGGACACAACAGCCCCAGCCGGAGAAGCAGACAGGAGGAGCGGCCACACCGACACAGTGCTCGCCCCACATCCCCGGCACAGCACCCCAACCAGAGCCACCCATGCCCCAACACACCCGAGGCTCTGATGAGGCCGGGTACGGGATGGCCGACAAGCCAACACACTCACACAAAGCACGCATGCCCCCGATCCATCCCCCACAGCACCCCACACACCCATCCAGAGCCGAGGAAGGCCGAGCATGGCCAATGCATGGGCAAGCTGTAGCCGAAATGGACACCCGCGCACCACAACCGGATGCAAGGCAGCCCGTCCCAGGGAGCGGCCCACACCCACCCTACATGGAAGGTGTGGCAGCCGCAAGGGCAACCCACGTCTCTGAGCTCCCACCCAACATGAAACCCCCCCCCCCGAGTGCACCTACCCACAAACACAGGAAAGAAGGCAAGAGAGGAGAAAAGTGGAAAAACTTTATTCAGCAGGGAGTGTAAAAACTAGGGATGTGCAGGGACCCCCTGGATCGGATCGGGACCTGGATCAGGACCTCCAAAATTGTCCTGGATCATTCAGGACAAAATCGGAGCTCCCTCAGATCAGATCGGACCCGATCCCGATCTGAAAATCGGAAGTTCGATTTTCGGATCGGCCATAGCCTTGCATTGGGGGAAAGAAAACTTTCCCCCAATGCAAGCCTATGGCTGGGGTGAGTGGGGGCCTAACTCCCCCCCTCCCTCTCCCTCCCCCCTCCCCCCTCAGGCTCTTACCTGCCAGGGCGGCGGCTTCCCTCCGGTGCATCGATCTACTGAGGAACAGGCTTCGCGGCCTGTCCTCAGTAGCGCACCGGGTGATCCTGAGGGACAGGCTGCGAAGCCTGTTCCTCAGTAGGTTGATGCACCGGAGGGAAGCCGCTACCCCAGCAGGTATGTGGTGCCCCTTTCCACCTCCCCCTCGCGCTCTTACCTGCCGGGGTGGTGCTTCCCTCCAGTGCATCGATCTACTGAGGAACAGGCTTCGCAGCCTGTCCCTCAGTAGCGCGCCGGGTGATGACGTCATCACCCAGCGCACTACTGAGGGACAGGCCACGAAGCCTGTTTCTCAGTAGGTCGATGCACCAGAGGGAAGCGGCCGCCCCGGCAGCTAAGTGGGGGGCCCTCCTCCCTCCCTCCTCCCCCTCACGCTTCTTATCTGCCGGGGCTGTCCACTACTGTTCGCTGGCGCCCGCGGGCACCCGTGGACGGCAGCGGACAGCCTCGGCAGGTAAGCCCCCTCCCTCCTCGCGCCCCTTACCTACCAGGGCCATCCACGGGCACCCGCAGATGGCAGTGGACGGCCCCAGCAGGTAAGGAGCATGAGGAGGAGAAGGAGGTCCGATCCTCCGATTTTATCCAAACCGGATCGGGTCCTTCTGGACCAATTCAGATGAGATCAGACGATCCAGAAGCTGGGATTGTAATCGATTTCGGTCGGATTGGCTTCGGATCGTGGATCGGACCCAATCCAATGCACATCCCTAGTAAAAACGGTTACATGGGCACAAGGCCACTGAGAAGCATGGGTGGAGGAAATGGAAAGGCTGGTCCCCCCCCCCCCCCGAGAAGAGAGAAGGCGACCAGGAAGGCACAGTGGTGAGAGGTCAGCTGAGCAGGGCACTTCCAAGCAGCAAGCGGCGGAAAGGGACGAAGGGAAGACAGAGAGGGGCGTACTGCCAGGAAGCGACGCCAGTCCACAGAGCCAACCCCACAGCCCCAGGTCACACAGGGTGGGGTATTGCAGCCAGATCCAATTGCCGATGCTCTCGCGCACCTGTGACGTCTCCAAATGGGTGTGACGCTCCCCAATGGGATTCACGGGACCGGGCAATTGCGCAACATCACACCAGTCCACAGCGATGGCATACACGTTCTCGCCCAGCCGGGGCAGGTCAGGGTGCTCGGCGAGTAACACGTCCCCACGGGACTCACAGATGTTGTGCAGGATGCAGCAGCACACCATCCTAGCATCCTATTGGTTTACAGCCCCAAATACATCATTTCCGGCTACCACTACGCCCGAGTAGACCAGGTAAGAGGACACGTTTTGGTGGATCATGTCCAGGAGCCATTTGCCAGCTGCTACTACCACTTGAAATTCAGAGGTGTTCATTTGATTTTCGGCACGAACCTGGTTTCTCTATATGGCCATGCATTCCTCATGTGGGCATACTGTCGGTGACATCATTTGGCCAACTCTATTTTACTCTCGAGTAGTCCTGAGTAGTGGCCATATGTGGCGTTGCATTGCCATGTGTGATTTTACTTGGACCCAGAGATGCTTTGCAATGTCTCTTCACTTCTATCATTCCCTTATATGGTCGTTTTCTCCCTCTCCAGGTGTGCTACGATCACATCTGGATGAGTCATACCCCTGATTCCTTTAAGTCAGGTAGCCTACATGCGTTTCTGATTGTGTATAATGGAGTCTGACCTGGAGAAGAAGGAGCAATGGTGATTTTGACAAGCTCCTGGTTCTTGCGCTGCTAAATCTCTTGCAAGCAGCTTGACTTTTGCAGAATTGGATACAATGGACAGGCAGTGGGGAATGGGGATTTGAAGTGCTGTGTGTGGACGGTTTGGGTGCGTATGTCAGCGAACATGTGTAAGATGCATGTAAGATGTGTGTAAGATGCATGTAAGATACATGTAAGATGCGTGTCAGGGGAAATGGATGTGTTCTGGGGTGAAAATTACAGATCTGTACAGTTGTAATCCACCCAGAGAGCTTCGGCTATGGGGCGGGATATAAGTGTAAATAATAATAATAATAATAATAATAATAATAATAATAATAATAATTTTTACAACAAGGCTGGAAAGTCATCTTTCTGGGATACTGTAGTTGCATCCTGCATTGCAAAGCTTGCATTGAGCAGGGGATGGGCTAGATGACCTTCAAGGTCCCTTCCAACTCCAGGATTCTATGGATGCCATCAAGCTATGAGGCTTCACCATTATTTTTTAAAAGACCCTTCAAAACGAGCAACGGGGACACCCCACAGTAAAGTCTCGCAGGCTGCTAATGTGCACAAAAGCACTGAGCTGTTTGAAATGCTCTTCCTTGGCCCCTGACTTCTCTTTTCCTGAGAGTCACTATTTTTAACTGCAACGGTGAGCTCTGTGTTGGAAGCAGCTCCTCCCTCTCCCGCCCTGGCTGGGTTTTCGTCCAGCTGTGAATGAATAGATACTCCTGAATGAGCTCACTTCCCTCCACACTGTACGGATCCACGCGTCAGAGTCCGTGTCATGCACACGTCCAATACTAACCTTTTCACGCTACAGACTTTGCTTTTTTGGCAGAAATGCAGGCAGCTCCAAGCAGGGAACTTCATCAAACTGGCCCCATGATCTGTGAGGCCATCTCACAGGCAGCTATTTGCTGTGGCAAGAGGTTTGCTCACCCCACGGGTGAAGAGATTGCAAGACCTCCCAATCTCTCCGATGGAGATGTAGAGGACGGGGCTACAGGAGGGCAGAAAGGGGGAGGGGGGACATGCCATCCATTGACAGTGAATGCTCCTGGCCACAGAAATGTTTGTGAACCGCCCAGAGAGCTTCAGCTATTGGGTGATATAGAAATTAGGGGTGTGCACGGACCCCCCGGATCGGATCGGGACCCGGATCGGGACCTCCAATTTTGTCCCGGACCGGTTCGGACAAAATCGGAGGCCCCCCGGACCGGATCGAGTCCGATCCCGATCCAAAAATCGGAAATTTTTGGATCGGCCGCCATTTTTTTCCCCATAGACTTGCATTGCAATGCAAGTCTATGAGGAAAAAATGGCGGCGGGTGGGTAAGGGGGGGCCTAACTCCCTCCCCCCCCCCGGGGCCGTCCGCTGTGGACGGCCCCGGCAGGTAAACCCCCTCCCCCGCGCTCCCTACCCCCCCTGGGGCCGCCTGCTTCCATCCGCTGGCGCCCGCGGGCGCCAGCGGATAGAAGCGGACGGCTCCGGGGGGGGGGGGGTAAGCCCCCTTCCCCGCCACTTACCTTCTCGGCACGTCCGGCGCCGGCGGCTACTACCAGCGGGCTCCGCGGCCTACTCTCGAGTAGCGCGCCGGGTGATGACATCACCCGGCGCGCCACCCTGGAGCAGGCCGCGGAGCCTGCTGGTAGTAGTAGGCGCCGGCGCCGGACGGGAGCCGCCGGGCCGGGCAGGTAAGGGCCCCCCTCCCCCCTCCCCCCTCCGCGCGCCCCCTCCTCCCCTCCACGCACCCCCTCCTTACCTTTCCGGCCCGGCGGCTCCCGTCCGGCGCCGGCGCCTACTACTTCCAGCAGGCTCCGCGGCCTGCTCTAGAGTAGTGCGCCGGGTGATGACATCACCCGGCGCGCCATCCTAGAGCAGGCCGCGGAGCCTGCTGGGAATAGTAGGCGCCGGCGCCGGACGGGAGCCGCCGGGCCGGAAAGGTAAGGGCCCCCCTCCCCCCTCCGCGCGCCCCCTCCTCCCCTCCACGCACCCCCTCCTTACCTTTCCGGCCCGGCGGCTCCCGTCCGGCGCCGGCGCCTACTACTTCCAGCAGGCTCCGCGGCCTGCTCTAGAGTAGCGCGCCGGGTGATGACATCACCCGGCGCGCCATCCTAGAGCAGGCCGCGGAGCCTGCTGGGAATAGTAGGCGCCGGCGCCGGACGGGAGCCGCCGGGCCGGAAAGGTAAGGGCCCCCCTCCCCCCTCCGCGCGCCCCCTCCTCCCCTCCACGCACCCCCTCCTTACCTTTCCGGCCCGGCGGCTCCCGTCCGGCGCCGGCGCCTACTACTACCAGCAGGCTCCGCGGCCTGCTCTAGAGTAGCGCGCCGGGTGATGACATCACCCGGCGCGCCACCCTAGAGCAGGCCGCGGAGCCTGCTGGGAATAGTAGGCGCCGGCGCCGGACGGGAGCCGCCGGGCCGGAAAGGTAAGGGCCCCCCTCCCCCCTCCCCCCTCCGCGCGCCCCCTCCTCCCCTCCACGCACCCCCTCCTTACCTTCCCGGCCCGGTGGCTCCCGTCCGGCGCCGGCGCCTACTACTACCAGCAGGCTCCGCGGCCTGCTCTAGAGTAGCGCGCCGGGTGATGACATCACCCGGCGCGCCACCCTAGAGCAGGCCGCGGAGCCTGCTAGTAGTAGTAGGCGCCAGCGCCGGACGGGAGCCACCGGGCCGAGAAGGTAAGTGCCCCCCTCCTCCCCCCCCCGCTGTCCACTTTCATCGGCGGGCGCCCGCTGGCGCCCGCCAATGGAAGCGGCGGTGGGCGCCAGTGGGCGCCCGCCGATCCGCCGATCCGCCGAACCGGTTCGGAGCTTTTTCGGACCGGTTCGGATTGGATCGGCCGATCCAGCTGCGGGATCGGAAATCGGATAATTTATCCGATTTCCCACTGGACCGGACTCGGATCGTGGATCGGGTCCGATCCAGTGCACATCCCTAATAGAAATGCAATAAATAAATTACTGTTTGTGGCACAACAATCCACTTTTACCTCCTACTTAGTTCTGTGACCTGCTCACTTGCTTGTTATTCTCTCTGGGGGGTATTTGCTTTGCAAGGAGGACCCGTTGCTAGCAGACTGACGTCTGAGTGCCCAGGCAGATTTGTGATGCAGAGGTTGCTGGAAGAGGTTGTCCTCTACAGGCATTTAGGGCCCATTTCCCCAATGCACACAGCGAAGGGGCTTGGCCATTGTACACCTGGATTAATCCTCTTGTTCATCTAGACAGAACCAACAGGGAGGATTATATTGTAGCAGCAGCAGCAGCAGCCGCGAGCTTAAGCGGAGCAACGGTGACATCCAGTGTTTTGCTCGTCATATTCACAATGGTGCTGCTATCAAGCTCTTGAATCCCAGAATGGTCATGTAGCTGGACAGTTTGCATGAACTCCACTGAATTGTGGGTGGAAAATACAAGCACGAAGGTGGAGGGTGCTCACTGGGAGGCAGGAAGGGGCACAATAGAGCAACAGAAGAGCCCGGAAGCTGGATCATCCAGCCAGATGCTCGACAGGGGGTGGGGGTGGGATCTACACCACGTCGTTTTGGAGCCGGTTTCTCCAAATATGCGCTTTTTCCTATATTCGATTTTACGTCTAATAGTGGCAGACAAGAGCCGTGAAGGCGAATTACGGGCTCCATACAATGCACTTTACAATTGTTTATATATGTGGAGTTTGGCTGCAGAGTCGGATCAGGGGGTCTATGGTTCAACAAGGAAAATTTGACGAAAGCACCGCCCTGTCTCCTGATGGTACCTCCCCTGGAGTTTCCCGCCATTCGTTAACTCCGCCCACCTGAGTGTCTCACCGTGGATTGCATGTTAGCCCCTGGCCAATCACGATCGCATGTGGGTATGATTTCTAAACATTGGATGTGCCTACAATTAGAGTTTTTAGCAGAGCAGCATTGGCTTTGGGACCAAATGTAAAACCATAAAAGCATAATTTTTCCGGGCACTGGATGGCCATGGAGAACACCCGCCCGCGAAGCGTCCGCCCCCCTATTCCTCCTGCCAAGAATCCACCGCTGGACAGAGAGCTTCAGGTTCTGCCGCCCCAGAGAGCCGTGGGAAAACGCCTCTCTTTGCCAGATACCCTGGAGGGCCACAGCCACTCAGAGATGGGCAGCAAGACTGGCTGACCGAGATGGCCTGAAGGCTCAGCACCGCAGTGGGGGCTAACTCTACCTGCAATCCCTTTTCAGTAGTCATCCACTGCTGCCCACCTAACATGCCCCAAAAGCCCACTGGGCAGGAACGGCCTCATTCCTCTCTTCTGTGTACAGCACCAAGCGTAGGGACTCCAGCAGCCTGTGAAGGAGTACTCGCCCCCTACTGGCAAAGGGGCAGAAGTGGATGGTGACCATGAAATGCATCCTTCACCCGCATGCTGTAAAAACAAATAAAAAAAAGTTCCTTCCCCAAAAGTTCCTCCTCCTCCTTCTCCTCCTGTAGGAAACTCTACTAAGAAGCAGGTAAAAAAACCGCTCCGGGCGGCTGTGTGAGGAAGTCACTGAGTGGCTGCTGGCCCAATGGCCAGTTGAGGGAAGTGACGTGCCAGGGAACCTTCCTTGAAGTCTGTCACACAAAGATGGCATCAAAGAGGCAGCACCAACCAGATGGTTGAAAGACTTTTGGGGCTTTGCATGAGATACTTTCCCCTTTCCCATATTCATCTATTGTTTTCCTTTCTGAAACACAACAGCAAAATTAAGCTGCACTAATTGCTTTCAGTGCTGGGCTTATCCAGAACAAGGCGAATTCTATGCCAATAAACCCCCTAATCTACGCTTATACAGAGAATCGCATAAAACATATTAATACCTCTCATTTAAGGAGCACTGTGGTTTCTCCTCATTTACACATGAATAGATCTCTTGGGACGGTGAAGGATTAACAATCACAGCACTCTGCTATGCTCCTTGGGAGCTACACCGAACACTTGGCCCAGAGCCTGTTGAAGCTGAGCTGTGCAGTGAACACACCCAAGGGGCTCCCAAGGGGGGGGGGGTCTGGGCTTTTGTTCAGATGGCTACTCACCAGGGGGGACAGGGCTGCACACTCAGAGAAGCAGACAGGCCTTTCTGTAGCAGAAAAGGCCTCATGGGCTGTCTTTGCCACCTCCGTTTTGCATGCAAGGACATAGGAAGAGTCCTATTGCATCAAAAGAATTGCCTACCTGGTTCTGGGCCAATGTCCTCTTGCCACAGGGGCCAACCAAATGCCCCAATGGGAAAATCACAAACAGGACATGCGAGTACAATAGCACCCTCCACATTGTGTTCCACAGCAATTGGTGTGCATAGCCCCTACTACGCCTGAACCTGGAGGCAGAGCATAGAGCCTTAGTGACTGGGAGCCATTGGTAACCTTTGTCCTCCATTAATTTGCCTGATCCCCTTTTAAAGCCATCCAAATTGGTGGCCATCAGTACATCTTGTGGAAGTGAATTCCCTAGTTTGATTGTGGGCTGTGCAAAGAAGAGCTTCCCCCTTTTATCAGCCCTGAATCTCCCACCCATCAGCTTCATGGGATAATAACCCCACTGGGCTTGATATCATGAGAGAGGAAGAAAAATGCCTCCCTGTCCCCTTTCTCCATACTGGGCATCATTTTGATCACCTCGGACATATTCCTCCTAACTTTTTTATAACCCAAGAAACCCCCACTGTTGTCAACGTTCCTCAAAGGGTAGTTGCTTCAGCCCCCGGATCATTCTGGTCGCCCTTTTCTCAACTGTTTCCAATTGCATTATAGGTTCTGAGGAGCAGTGCCCAGAATGGCCCAGAGTATTCCAAGGGTGGGCCACACCAGAGCTTTCTATGGGGGCGATATAGCCCTGCTCTTCCCTAGGCTGACCATATAAAAAGGAGGACAGGACTCATGTAACTTTAACAGTTGCAGAGAAAAGGGAATTTCAGCTGGCGTCATTTGTATGCAATTAGTACCTGGTAAAATCACCTCTTCAACAAAGCAATTAAAGTTGCATGCACTATACTAGAGTGACCAGATGCAAAAGAGGGCAGGGCCCCTGCAGCTTTAACTGCTGTAATGAAGAGGGAATTTCACCAGGTACGAATTGCATACAAATGACACAGACTGAAATTCCCTCTTCTCTACAACTGTTAAAGTTACATGAGCCCTGTCCTCCTTTTCATATGGTCAGCCTATCTTCCCTCTAAGCACCAAGCCCAGTCTTTCCTCAGCACGACATCCATGTTGGCCCTGCCCACTCCATCCTTGGCCCCACCCCTGTACCCTTAGCCATGCCCCTGATGAAATGCTGCCTCCACGAGCCTTCCCCCATTAGGAATCGGCCCCCAGGCCCAAACGTTTCCCCACCCTTGTCATCACAATGCTAACATCCTTTTCCTGGTCAGCCACAGCCAGCTCAGCCCTGTCAGGATTTTTCCTTGAGCCCAGAAAGCTTTTGCTACCTGATCTCTGAGATGTGGGGTCAAGCCACAGAGCAACAGGCCATATGAGAAAAAGTTACTCTTAGCAGGGAGAAGCTCCATGCGTCAAGACTAGGCTGACCATATGAAAAGGAGGACAAGGCTCATGTAACTTTAACTGTTGTAGAGAAAAGGGAATTTCAGCCAGTGTTGTTTGTATGCAATTAGTCCCTGGTGATGTTGCAGGCACTATACTAGAGTGACCATATACAAAAGAAGGCAGGGCCCCTGCAACTTTAACTGTTGTGATGAAGAGGGAATTTCACCAGGAACTAATTGCATACAAATGACACCGTCTGAAATTCCCTTTTCTCTACAACTGCTAAAGTTATATGAGCCCTGTCCTCCTTTTCATATGGTCAGCCTAGTCAAGACCAGCGGCCTAAAACTATTGGAAAAGACTGTATTTGCAGGTTTCTCCCCACCCAATCTGTCCTTCATCAATCCACAATCAAATTTCTGGTTTGCACTGTGCTCCAGTGGTTCCGGTCCTACCTCTCGGGCAGGTTCCAGATGGTGATGCTTGGGGATAGCTGCTCTTCAAAGAAGGAGTTGCTATGTGATATTCCACAAGATGCCATCCTTTCCCCAATGCTGTTTAACATTTATATGAAACCGCTGGGAGAGATCATCCGGAGGCATGGGGTGGGGTGCTATCAGTTTGCTGATGACACCCAGATATATTTCTCTATGCCTTCGACAACATCATGAGCTAAGAATAGCGTGTCTCCTCTGAATTAATGTTTGGAGGTGGTAATAGGCTGGATAAGGAAAAACAAACTGAAGCTGAATCCAGACAAGACGGAGGTGCTTCTTGTCAAAGGCCACAACCTGGGTTTGGAGGTGTGTCAACCAGTTCTGGATGGGGTTACACACCCCCTGAAAGACTGTGTTCACAGCTTGGGAGTACTCCTGGATCTGTCACTCCAAATGACAGCTCAGATAGATGCGACGGCCAGGAGTGCCTACTATCAGCTTCGCCTGATACGCCAGCTGCGCCCCTTCCTAGAGTTGGAAGACCTAAAGATGGTAGTGCACACACTGGTAACTTCGAGGCTCAACTTCTGCAATGCACTGTACATAGGGTTACCTTTGTGCCTAGTCTGGAAACTTCAACTAGTTCAGAATATGGCAGCCAGGTTGGTCACTGGTACACCTAGGGGTGACCACATTACACCAGTCTTAAAATCACTCCACTGGCTACCAATTAGTTTCCGGGCAAAGTATCAAGTGTTGGTTATTACCTTTAAAGCCCTACATGGTTTAGGACCAGGTTACCTGCGGGATCGCCTTCTCCCGTATAATCCGCCCCTCACACTCTGTTCCTCTGGGAATATTTAATTTCAATCAGCCAGAACTAGGCTGACGAGTGTTACCCGGAGGACCTTCACTTCTGTCGCTCCCAGACTGTGGAATGGCCTGCCGGGAGAGAGTCGACAACTTAGTAGTCTTCTTGAATTTAAGAGAGCTATAAAAACTGATCTCTTCCGGCAGGCCTACCAAGTTGAATTTGAAGATGTTTTAATAATGTATTAGTTTGATTTGTTTTTAATGTTTTATCTATTTTATGGTCTTTGTATTTATATTTATTGTTGTTCCCTGCCTCAATCCAGAGGGAGAAGTGGGTTAGAAATAAATAAATTATTATTATTATTATTATTATTATTATTATTATTATTATTATTGAGGGAATATAGCCAACCACAAGGAAGAAATCTTATAAAAGAATATGGCATTGTAAGGATTATTACTGGAGATCTAGCAGACCGATTTTGCTCAGTTTTATTTTAAACTGAAGCTTGAGCAGCATAGATGTGCAGAAAATTTTGAAACAATGAAAAAGGTTTGAAGCTCTGTGCAGCTTGGGAAGGGAGAAGGGAGAGGGATGAAGCAAAGGGGAGGTTAATGCACATGTCCCACACTGTGCAAGTAATGTAACATGTGACACAGTGGCTGCATTCAGACAACACATTAGTCAATGATGGGTTGGGTAGCCAACTCACAGTTGGTTATTTTGCAGGTACTTCCCACACAACATATTCTTACACAACTGTGGGTGGTTGGGACTGACGTTGAGTGGACTAACAGTCAACCCAGCATTTGACTGACATAGACCCCGCCCCTCTCCCCACCCTCCCTCCTCCCTCTGTCCTCCCGGTGCTATCCCAGCAGCCTCTGCAAGTTGTGCCAGTTGTAGCAGAGTGGCAGCCGCCGCTTTGGTTGCTCTTGCCGCCTGCCTCTATGGGCTTGTGTTTTAACCCACTCACCACACGCCATTAACACACTCACCCCTCCACACAACACTTTAAACAACTGGCTTTGAGCTAAACAACTTGCAAGCCAGTTGTTTCTCTCCGTTGCTCATTTGGGCAGAATAGCATACAGTCAGTAGTTTGTGAGCGGCGTCTTACCCTCCACACAACACAATAAGCAACACAACTGATGATTGTTTCCCCTTCCCTCAGTTGCTTAATGTGTTGTCCAAATGCAGTCAGTGTGTGTGTGTGTGTGTGTGCGCACGTGCGCAATGCACATGCAATCATGCTGACTCCTGGGAGCGCTTTGAGTGCTGAACCAACGAAAGGACAGGCGCAGAATGTTGGGAAAGGGCCTGAAGAAAAGTCAGACGGTGACAGTTGCAAGAAGAGGAAGACAAGCGGAGGAGACAGAGCTGAAAGGATACCAAAGGGAGAAGAGAGAGAGAAATATCGCATTACATGTTTTTGATCTCAGACTTCAAGAAATTGTAATTTATCTTCTTAAAAAGAACATCTCCCCCCCACCTTTGCTGGTTTATTTATAGTACATTTATTTTAAAAGTGTAAACTTGTACCAGTCAAAAGGGAAATGGGCAAACATATTCTTATCCTATCATTCTCAGACTACTAGCCCCCTTGGCTCAATTTTGTTTTAAATTGAAGCTTGAGCAGTGTAAGTTTGGAAAAGTTCAAAGCTCAAGCTTTAATAGCAATTAATTTCCTTCACACCAAACAGGCAGGGCAGCCCTTCCACCAGCGGGATGACAGACAACCCCACTTGGCCAATCAGTATGGCATGAAGGTGGGCTTCAAGTAGAGCTATGTAGATAGGCTGATGCCATCAGTGGGAAGGGGGAAGAGGATGGAGGAAGCTAATCAGGGAGCATGAGGAAGGGGCTGGGGCTGCACCGCGAGCCCATGTCGGAGTGGGGAGTCACTCTGCATGAGCCACATTCGCATCATTCATGAGCCTCTCTGTGGTGAGGGGACTGAGGAGCAAAGACGTGGGGAAAGAGCAGAACTACCAGCATCCATGGCGATGTGGTCTTTACACCAGTTCTTTCTTTTGCTTTGTTCTTCCCTTTAGCGTAGATTTCCTGACCGGTTTTTGCTAGTCTGGGGCTCTTTGGGGCCAAAGTTTGCAGGTTTGCCTTCTTTTTGAGAGAACATGGGATTTCTTATTTTGACCGTGTTTCTTCTTCAGTTTTTAAGGCTATAGCTAGCCATTGTTTCTGAACTAGCTTTTGGGGGGTAGGCTAGAAGTCTGGCTCCTGAGCAGGTTTATCCACCACCACCCCAATTTTACATTGGTGAGGCTCAGACTTCACCACCTTTTTCATTTAAAAATAGGGTGACCTTATGGAAAGGAGGACTGGCCTCCTGTATCTTTAACAGTTGCATAGAAAAGGGAATTTCAGCAGGTGTCACTTGGAGGCATGCAGCACCTGGTGAAATTCCCTCTTCATCATAAGAACTTTATTTGTTTATTTATTTTATTTATTTACAATATTTATATAATGCTCCCCATTTCAGAGAGGTAGACAAAATAAAATAGAATAAAAACACATTATATACATTTTTAAAAGAAACACAGTGCAAATAAAAACTGCGGCCGGTCATTCAGGGAAGGCTGCCTGAACAACAACGTTTTCAGGAGGCACTGGAAGGAATACAAAGTTGGCGCCTGCCTGACCTCCAGAGTCAGGGAGTTCCATAGGAGGGGGGCACCACACTGAAGGCTCTTCCCCTGGTGGACTCCAATTGGAGGATGGGTCTATGTGAAACCACCAGGATCATGCCCTAGGATGACCTCAGTGACAGGGCAGGTTGATAGAGGAGAAGGCGTTCTCTCAGGTATCCTGGTCCCAAGTTGTTTAGGGCTTTGTACACTAGTACAAGACCCTTAAACCTGGCCTGCTAGCGAATATCCAGAGGCTTCCAGGGCCCCAGCTCCTTTCCCCTGCCATAGCACAGCAGCCTGAAGCTGTGCAATTACGGGAACCCTATACTTCCCCCTGAGATCCTATTAAACAGCCTCTGGGGAGAGAAGGAAAGGAGGCCGTTTGGAGGGAGCAGCAGGGAGCTCACGGGCCGAGGCTGCTGCTGCCCCTTGGCTTGGGAGAGACTTGCAGGGGGGGAGGAGGAGGAGCGAACGTGCACTGCGGCCCTCAGGTGTGGTGGTTGTTGTCATTTTAAAATATTTATTTTTTTATTTATTTATTACATTTGTATACCGCCCCATAGCCGAAGCTATACCGCCCCATAGCCGAAGCTCTCTGGGTGGTTTACATAGGTCTTTAACTGCAAAGCATCGCTGTTCTAGGGAGGTGTGGGGCTGAACTGCCACCCCCTGTCCCAGTGCACCCATGCGTAGCTGGAGTTTCTTTTGAGGTTTCCCCCCATTTCTTTTAAGGCAAAAATGGACCCCACCTCCCTCCCCTTTCACAGTTGAGCAGTTGAGCGGAGAACCGCACTGCCCTTCGACACACACGCCCCCAACAAAATATGGGATGGTCTGATAGAGCACAAGGACAGCAAGACACGGGAGGGAGGGAGGGAGGGAGGGAGGAGTGGCTTTATTGCGCATGGAGGGGGAGAAAACCAGACTTTCCCCGCTCCAAAATAAAACAAAAAACAGAGGGGAAGAGGTGAAATCCATGCAGGACAGGGACAATGTCATGTGAGTGTCGTGCTGCAAAACCACATACCAGGCAAGGCGAGTGTGCAATAAATTGCTGGTGCGATGGAGCTCAGAGAGAGAGAGAGAGAGAAGTGGAGGCAGGGAAATCTGGGCTGCCAAAGAAGAGAGCTACAGTGATTCAGAGGAGAGATGGTAGAGAAAAACGGAAAGGACAAGAATGGGCAAAGCGCTCCTGCTGGTCAACTGTTCCTGAGGCGCAAGGCTTGGGATGCTGCTGGTCTCGGTTCCAGGTTCGAGGGTTGCTCTTCTGTGATGAGGAACCCTGATGAAGCCCTTATAGGCCCCTTAACCCTTCCTAAGGCCTCTTCCCACTGGAGTGCCAGGCGAGGGAGGAGGGCACAGGAGGGGAGGGAGCAGGATGCGACCGGCAGGGGGAAAGCTGAGTGACTGAGACTCGGATCCAGCACAGTCTCAGGCTGACTCACATCCAGGTAAGGAGAGCCTCTTCTGCCACAGTAATTGGGCCAGTCAATAACAAGGCAACCGAGGCAATGGGCAAACAGTGCAGCTGAACGCCTCGCCAATAGCGCTCTTGCCCTTGTGGTCTCTGCATGGGGCAGCCCCCCCCCCCCCGCCATTCCTCTCTGTGGGGCCGGTCCTGTTGTGCTCCTTGAGCTGAAACTCTCTGAGGAAAATTGACTTCCTCTCCACAGCAGTGTCCCTAGAGCACTTGGGATTTGGTGTCAAACGCTGGATCATTCATTATATTTCTCTGCTGCGCCATAGTGGAAGCTCTGTGGGTGGACAGAGACCCTGCTGGGGGACAGGGAACTCTTATAGACCACAGCAACAGCCCCTTCCTGGCGCTCAAGCCTACCCTGCTGATGCTGAGCCATGTACCCCAGTGAGCAGAGCTGGGAGAGAAAAGCTGGAGTGGGGTTTGGAGGAGGGCAACGAGGATGATCAGGGATCTGGAAACAAAGCCAGATGGAAAGAACTGGGCATGTTTAGCCTGGAGAAGATAAGATTGAGGGGAGACATGATAGCACTCTTCAAATGCTTGAAAGGTTGTCACACAGAGGAGGGCCAGGATCTCTTCTCGATCAACCCAGAATGCAGGAGGACATGGAATAATGGGCTCAAGTTACAGGAAGCCAGATTCCAGCTGGACGACAATGGAACCCATGGCCTAGGGAGGTGGTGGGCTCTCCCACATGAGAAGCATCAAGAGGCAGTTGAACAGCCATCAGTAGATTCCTGCACTGAGCAGGGGGTTGGACTTGATGGCCTTATAGGCGCCTTCCAACTCTACTATTCTATGATTCTATGGATGGGGAAGGTCCTATTCTGAAACGATCTGACATTGAGCAGCAGCATCCAGAGGCCCAAGGGCAGGAGGCTGATAGGGCAACCACCAGGCCTGAGGGTCCGGGGGGAGGGGCCAGAATGCAGCACAGGAGTTAACTGTCTGGGCTGTGTTCCTCTAAGCTGACTAACCCTCCTCTCAATGCCATCTCTCCCTCTTCCCAGGGCCAGGCAGGGCCAGAAGGATGGTTAGCTTGCCCACCTGTGGCTGTAGAAGGGCCCTGGCTGCCTGCCTGCCTGCCTGTGCCTCTGAGGTTGGTTCAGCTCTCCCTTCCTGCCCATGTCATATCACCCCACCCCTCCTTCATAGGGGACCCTCAGGAACTAGGTGGAGTCTTACAGCCATCATCTCTACTGTTTCCTTCAATACCTCTCCCCATAATAGGGCGGCTTGATATATTTTATCTTTATTCAATCTTTCTCTGTGGTTCCACCCTTTTGCCTTTGGCTTTTTTGGCTTCCTTCCCAGGGTCCCTTTTCTTTTTGGCTCTTGATCTATCTACCACCACTTGGCCCCATAGCACTTCTCTGAAGCCAGATACCGAAATTCATTCAAAGGCAAACCAACCAGTCTTCAGAAGAAGCCCAGAGTTTCTCAGATAGGCTGACAGCCCCAGATCCTACTGCAGAGAAAGAGCTTGTCATGCCAAGGTAAACAGGGGGGAGCATATGCCATTTGTAGCCTCTTCCCCCATTCTGGTCTCCCTTAATTAAGGTTTGTGCTCAGTGAAATTTGAACAAGCTTTAAATTCATCCTCCCTTTTCTCCTGCCACCTCTCTGCTAACAGCAAATCCTCCGCAGACCCTTAATCGGATTTCCCCTCACTTCTGGCTACAGAAGGATTAATGCTCAGAACTCCCATTAATTGGAGTTACAGATGCAAATCTGGGGATATCAGAGAAGAACTCCTGTTCAGGTTTCAGCGCTCTGTTTCAGCTTCCCCAGGATGGAGGCCCCTCGTGCTACCTTCGTGCTAACTAGGGATGTGCACTGGATCGGACCCGATCCACGATCCGAGTCCGGTCCAGTGGGAAATCGGATAAATTATCTGATTTCCGATCCAACAGCTGGCTCCGCCGATCCCATCCGAACCGATCCGAAAAGGCTCCGAACCAGTTCGGCGGATCGGCGGGCGCCCACTGGCGCCCACCGCCGCTTCCATTGGTGGGCGCCAGCGGGTGCCCGCCGATGAAAGTGGACAGCGGGGGGGGAGGAGAGGGGCGCTTACCTTTCCGGCCCGTCCGCTCCCGTCCGGCGCCGGCAGCTACTACCAGCGGGCTCCGCGGCCTGCTCCAGAGTGGCGCGCCGGGTGATGTCATCACCCAGCGCGCTACTCGAGAGCAGGCCGCGGAGCCCGCTGGTAGTAGCCGCCGGCGCCGGACGGGAGCGAACGGGCCGGGAAGGTAAGCAGGGGGGGCGCGGAGGGGAGGAGGGGGGGCGCGCGGAGGGGAGGAGGGGGGCCCTTACCTTTCCGGCCCATCCGCTCCCGTCCGGCGCCGGCGGCTACTACCAGCGGGCTCCGCGGCCTGCTCCAGGGTGGCGCGCCGGGTGATGTCATCACCCGGCGCGCTACTCGAGAGCAGGCCGCGGAGCCCGCTGGTAGTAGCCGCTGGCGCCGGACAGGAGCGGACGGGCCGGGAAGGTAAGCAGGGGGCGCGCGGAGGGGAGGAGGGGGGCGCGGAGGGGGGCCCTTACCTTTCCGGCCCGTCCGCTCCCGTCCGGCGCCAGCGGCTACTACCAGCGGGCTCCGTGGCCTACTCCAGGGTGGCACGCCAGGTGATCACCCGGCGCGCAACTCGAGAGCAAGCCGCAAAGCCGGCTGGCAGTAGCCGCCGGCGCCGGACGGGAGCGAAAGGCCCTAAAAGGTAAGCAGTGGCGGGGAAGGGGGCTTACCCCCCCCTGGGGCCGTCCGCTTCTATCCGCGGGCGCCCACGGGCGCCTGCGGATGGAAGCAGACGGCCCCAGGGGGGGTAGGGAGCACGGGGGAGGGGGTTTACCTGCCGGGGCCGTCCACAGCAGACGGCCCCGGGGGGGAGGGAGTTAGGCCCCCCCTCACCCACCCGCCGCCATTTTTTCCTCATAGACTTGCATTGCAATGCAAGTCTATGGGGGGGGGGGGAAATGGCGGCCGATCCAAAAATTTATGATTTTTGGATCGGGATCGGACTCGATCCAGTCCGGGGGGCCTCCGATTTTGTCCGAACCAATCCTTGGCAGTAGACCAAAGGGCGATGGCTCACATTGAAATGCATTGAGTTGTGCTTGCGCGTGCGCTGTCTGTAGCAATGACATAGGATGCTTACTGTAAAAGTATAAAAGAAAGAGCTTCCATGTTCCCAAGTGTAGCCTCTGGTGGCAGGAGTCCTAGAGGTGCACGCATTCAGCTGACTGCCTTAATAGACCGTGTTGGATCAGATCATGGAGTCTGTGCTTCTTAGTGGGAATTGGCATATCTCCTAGGGAAAAGGGCCCGGAACTTTTGGACAACAGGCATGGGGGAGGGATCCGCAACCATGGGACAGGCACTGCCTGATGACATCTATGGTGCATAGCATCTGCTGATGGGTGTCACGTGTAGCCTGGCCCTGAGGGAGGAGGAGCTGGTGTCCATGGAGGATGATGTTTTCTGGAAGGCTTCTTTGGAGATCTCAAGAACTCCCAGGTTCCTCCCTCCCTCCGTCCCTCTCCCCTCCCCTACATGCACACACACCGAGATAGCTGGCTCCTGAGGCCTCTGGCAGAAGTGGGGGAGCAGCTCCTCCTCCTCTCCCACCCCCCAGCAGCACTCCACATGTCCACCTGCAAGTCCAAAACCATGTTGCTGGAATGGTGAGTCCCAGATCCCACACTGAGCTGACATACGCCAGGTTTCAGAATCGTTCCTTGGCATAAAGATGTTTGTTCTTGAGAGGAAGAGGAGGAGGTGGAGGCGGAGGAGGAGGAGGAGGAGGTGGAGGCAGAGGAGGAGGAGGAGGAGGAGGAGAAGGAGGAGGAGGAGAATGGGTTTTCCTATCCTAATGCTGTGGCAGCCCTGGGCTGAGGGAAGGGGGCCTCTGAGGTGGGTTGGCCATTTCTCTTCCCTCCCCCCTATCCCTGTCTTGCTCATTCAGAGGGTGTGTGTGTGTGCATCACATTTCATTTCATGGAGTGGAGTTCAATCACTCCTTTGTGTTCATTGCTGCCTTTCACTGGGAAGCGTGGCGTTGACATCTGTTTCCACTCCTCTTTGTCACCACTGACCGACCGACCGACAGACCAACTATCTTTAGGCCACCTGCTCTGATTGCTGCCACAGCCTTGGCCTATTACAGTCAACAAAAACTAGACTGACAACCGTTACCCGGAGGACCTTCTCTTCTGCCGCTCCCAGATCATAGAATGACCTGCTGGGAGAGATCCGTCAACTCACCAGTCTTCAGGAATTTAAAAGTGTTTTAATTTTAAGTGTTTTATTGGTGTTTTATTGGTATTTTAATGATGTACTGGTTTTATGTATTTTTAATCAGTTTTGTGTGTTTTGTAATGATGTTGTTTCCCGCCTCGATCCAGAGGGAGAGGCGGGTAATAAATAAATAAATATATTATTATTATTATTATTATTATTATTATTATTATTATTATGGCAGCACTACTGCCTGGACCTTGGAAATGAAGGGCTGAGTGAGCATCTGGAAGAGACGTACCAGCCAGCTTCAGAAACAGCTGCTGGGAGGTGAGGTGCTAGCAAACCTCTATGCCATGGAGCACCAAGAATGTTGGCAGCAAAAGCATTTCAAGTGTATGATGCCTCTCAGGACGAATAGAGATCACAAGCTGAGTATGAGCCAACAGTGTGATGTGGCTGCAAAAAGAGCAAAAGCTATTTTGGGCTGAATTCATAGAAGTAGAACTTCCAAATCACTCAAAGCACTGGCTAGGCCTCATCTTGAGTATTGCATCCAGTTCTGGGTGCCACACTTCAAGAAGGATGCAGACAATCTGGAGCGTGTTCAGAGGAGGGCAACGAGGATGATCAGGGGTCTGGAAACAAAGCCCTATGAGGAGAGATTGAAGAAACTGGGCATGTTTAGCCCTGAGAAGAGGAGGGGAGACATGATAGCACTCTTCAAATACTTTAAAGGTTGTCACACAGAGGAGGGCCAGGATCTCTTCTCCATCATCCCAGAGTGCAGGACACGGAATGATGGGCTTAAGTTACAGGAAGCCAGATTCTGGCTGGACATCAGGAAAAGCTTCCTGACTGTTAGAGCAGTATGACAATGGAACCACTGACCTAGGGAGGTTGTGGGCTCTCCCACATTAGAGGCATTCAAGAGGCAGCTGGACAACCATCTGTCAGGGATGCTTTAAGGTGGATTCCTGCATTGAGCAGGGGGTTGGACTCGATGGCCTTATTGGCCCCTTCCAACTCTACTATTCTATGATTCTAAGATTCTATGAAATCTGGGGAAATGTGTTACGGCTCCTGCAGTGCTCTGACAGCCATGGGAGAGAGTATTTATTATTTATCTCCTCAAATACTTCTGTGCCGCTACATATATTTAAATTCCTATGCGGTTCATGTTAAACTACCACATAACAATAGAACACCCCAAATAAAATGATAAATACCTAAAACATTTTAAAACATTGCAATACAATAACAATTATTATTATTTATTACATTTCCATTTGTATACAGCTCCATAGCCGAAGCTTTCTGGGCGGTTTACATAAGATTAAACATTTAAAAACAATATGCACATACGTTTAAAATCACTGTAATAACTGAAAAGCTATAAGCCTAAAAACTAGGGGTGTGCACGGACCCCCCCCAGATCAGATCGGGACCCGGATCGGGACTTCCAATTTTGTCCCGGATCGGATCGGACAAAATCGGAGGCCCCCCCGGACCTGATCGTGTCCGATCCCGATCCAAAAATCGGACATCCGATTTTTGGATTGGGCGCCATTTCCCCCCCCCCCCCATAGACTTGCATTGGGGAAAAGAAAGCTTTCCCCCAATGCAAGTCTATGAGGAAAAAATGGCGGCAGGTGGGTGAGGGGGGCCTAACTCCCTCCTCCTCCCCCGGGGCCGTCCGTTGAGGATGGCCCCGGCAGGTAAGCCCCCTCCCTCATGCTCCTTACTACCCCGGGGCCGTTCGCTTCCATCCACTGGCGCCCGCCGGCACCAGTGGATGGAAGCGTACGGCCCCGGGGGGGGTAAGCCCCCTCCCCCTGCTTACCTTCGGTGGCCGTCCGCTCCCATCCGCCGCTGGCCGCTACTGCAAGCAGGCTTCGCGGCTTGCCCTTAGGTAGCGTGCCAGGTGATCATCACCTGATCACCTGGCGTGCTACCTAGGGGCAGGCCGCAAAGCCTGCTTGCAGTAGCAGCCAGTGGCAGATGGGAGCAGACGGCCCCCGAAGGTAAGCACGCCACGGGGCCCCCACCCCCCCGCCCCCTGCTTACCTTTAGTGGCCGTCCGCTTCCGTCCGCCGCTGGCCGCTACTGCAAGCAGGCTTCGCAGCCTGCTCCTGAGTAACGCATCAGGTGATGTCATCACCTTGCGCGCTACCTAGGAGCAGGCCGCGAAGCCTGCTCGCAGTAGCGGCCAGCTACGGACGGGAGCGGACGGCCACGGAAGGTAAGCGCCCCGCTGAGCTTTGGTCGAGGAGGTGAGGGGCCCTATGCCAGCAGTGGGCAGTGCTCTGTGCATTCTTCCCAGGCCTGGAGGGGTCCAGGCACAACCACCCCCATGTGACTCATGAAACAATCCCCATCGTGCAGCCCTCTTTGGAGGACACCTTCCGCACCCAGCAGGATGTTGCCATTTAATACCCCATGGCCAGAGTGGCGCCCCCCCCCACCCTCTAGGAAACCCTCCTCCCCTTATGCAATTCAGGAGGCAGAAATACACTTGCTCACCCAGGCTTTTTCTGAATTGCAATTAATCCTATATGCGACTCCATCTCACTGCTCTTTGAATTGTTATTGCAGTTGGGATTGTTTTTAAGAGTGTATTTCAGATGTGAGTTTTAGGGATGTGAACTGCTTACAGATCTGCTTATATTAAGAGGTATTTAAATATTAAATGAATAATAAAATCCCACTTCCCCCCCCAACACTCCATGTGCTGCTCACAAGCACCCCGTTTTCACTGTTTTATTTATTTAAACACTTCTTGGCTGCCTTCCAAGA
The DNA here is from genome assembly GCA_029215795.1 of Anniella stebbinsi. NCBI lineage: Eukaryota > Metazoa > Chordata > Lepidosauria > Squamata > Anniellidae > Anniella > Anniella stebbinsi. Next base: position 373,804,168 of record JARDYH010000001.1, read on the forward strand.
CAAAGGCCCTCACAAGGCAGCATACAACAATAAAATACATAAAATATTAAAAGCAATAAAGACATGATCGCAATAGAACAGCAATTACAACAATAAAACCAGCACATCCCCAGGGCAGGGACTCTGCTGGCACCGGCAAGAGGGCTTTGCCCAATGCTTTTCTGGACCATTTGGGTGGCGACACTTGATGGACGGATAGACAGACTTCGGGGCAAAGAGGTTGCCAAGGGCTCCAGCTGAGTTGCGCTTTCCTCTCTTGGAAACAGAACCGTGCTGCTGCTGCTGCTGCTGCTGCTGCTGCTGCTGCTGCTGCTGCTGCAAGGGATAGCAGAGCTTCTCCGTCAGCCTCCTTCTTTCTTCCAGCCTGGCCCAATGGAGACGACGCCAGCGAGGCCAGCCAGCTTTGCCCCCACCCACCTCGATCATGCCCCTGGGAAGGGGACTGAGCCAGGAAGCAGCACCCTTCCCGCCTGGCCATTACAGGGGACTGAGGCTTGCTGACGGGCAGCTGCTGATGCTGTGGCTGGAGTTGTCTCACATCTCTGCTCCTCGTGGAAGCCCTGGCTGCATATCCAGATTCCAGATTCCTATTAATCCCATCCGTGGATTCTGCAAGGCTTTTTTTATTATTATGATTATTTACTTTCCAGAACTTTATAACAATATAGTCTAATAATAATAATAATAATAATAACAACAATAAACAACAACACTGGCTGAAAATCTGCATAGGCAGAACATGCTCCAGCTTGTCTGCATCCTTCTTGAAGTGTGGTGCCCAGAACTGGACGCAAGACTCAAGATGGGGCCTAACCAGCACCGAATAGAGGGGAACAAGTACCTCACGCAATTTGGAAGCTACACTTCTATTAATGCAGCCCAAAATAGCATTTGCTTTTTTTGCAGCCACATCACACTGTTGGCTCCTATTCAGCTTGTGATCTACAACAATTCCAAGATCCTTCTCACTTGTAGCTTTCCTGATGCCATTTCAGCACTTCTGTGCTACTTGTTTGTACTCTTCTTTAGTAGCCTGGCCTTCCTTCCACTTCCTATATATGTATCCATTTTGGTTTTCAGGTCATCTCTAAGCTTTTTGTGGAGCCACATTAGTTACTTCTGTTGTCTTCTCTCTATTTTCCTTGTTAGAATTGTTTGTAATTGTGCCTTTAAAATTTCCTTTTAAAAAACTCCCACCCATCTTGGACTCCTTTTCGCATTAAGGCCACTTGCCATGGGAGACCTTACTTATCATAGTTCTGAGTTCGGCTTTCCTGAAATCCAGAGTACGCGTATGGCTACACTCAGGTTTTGCTTCCTTTAAAATCAAGAACTCAAGTATGACGTGGTTACTTTCCCCCAGAGTTCCCATCACTGCCACTTTATCCACTAAGTCATCCCTATTGGTCAGTATCAAGGATAGCCGATCCTCTAGTTCCTTCCTTCACTTTTGGCAGAATTTGTCTCCCAACAGATATCGGGGTAATTGAAGTCCCCCATTACTACTACATTGGATTTCCTTGAAATACTGGGGAGTGGGAGGAAGAGGATCGTGCCGAAGCCAGCTATTTAGGGGGGTGGACAACTTGCACACAAGGCCTCCCAGCCCCACAACCTCATCAGTTCAGCAGCCAGTCCCTACGGAAGCATCCCCAGCATGCACTTCTGTGAAGGGCCGAGCTGGATGAAATGCCATTGCTGATTCCGAGCCTGATTCAAGGTGCTGGTTTTAACCTATAAAGCCTTACACAGCTTGGGACCACAATACCTGACGGAACGCCTCTCCCAACATGAACCTACCCGAACACTACATTCAACATCTAAAGCCCTCCTCCAAGTGCCTACTCCGAGGGAAGCTTGGATGGCAACAAGGGAGAGGGCTGTGACATGGGATTTAAAATTAAGATTTGCTTCTTTCCTCACACATCTCCAAATTGGGTTGTAAATCAACCAGATACAATCTCAATGTAAATCCTTGAGATTCCCCCCAGGGAAAAAGGCCAAATGCCATCAAGTACCGGTGTTTTGAGAACAACAGATTTATGGAGGCGTCAAGTACCTTAGTTTATGGGTGAAGCATAGGTTTTAGGAATGCTTTGTTCTTGCCTGCCAAAGGGGCCTGCTTATTGTATCTCTTGCAAATGCATAAGGCTGACCTTGCTTTCTGAATGTGTTCTTGTAAAATGGCCAAGTGTTATCTTTTTCACTCCCATTCCCATGTCTCCAGTTCTGTGTTGTAAAAAGCTTCAGTTCGCCTACGTCACCAGAGAGGCTGATGCTAAAGAATAAAAAGCTTTTGTTTAGTATGCTAGGGGCGGATTCCCTGAATTTTAGCCAGGAGGCACGGGGAATAGCCACAGCACTGAATTTCTAAATAAAACTCAATTGAACCCTCCTCCTGTCATCTGAGACTTATTTTAAGTTGCTCCAGCCAACAGGGCCTTCTCTGTGGTGGCCCCCAAATTGTGGAATGATCTCCCCAATGAGGCCCACCTGGCGCCAACATTGTTATCTTTTCGGCGCCAGGTCAAGATTTTCCTCTTCTCTCAGGCATTTGGCAATATCTGAAGAGCCTGGGTCTTTTTTTATTTTAGGCTTATAGCTTTTTAAGTTATTATAATGGTTTAAAATGTATTTGTATATTGTATGTTTTGTCGTTTAAATTTTTGTACATTGTTTTTAAATGTTTTAATCTTATGTAAACTGCCCAGAGCTTCGGCTATGGGGCAGTACACAGATGCAAGAATTAATCAATATATTTAAATTGCCATGAGGAGCACAGGCATGGATGGCTCCTTCAGGGTAAAGAGCAGGCGGAGGGTCCTGATGTCCAGATTAGGACCACAGCACAGGAGGAGGGGAGCGGTCACCTTTTCTCCCACACTGCTGCCCCCATCTGGATCAGGGCAGGAAGGCCATCCCCTAAATTTGTGCTGAAGGAGATGTCTCCAGGGACATATGTGGGAACATTTCCAGTGGAAAAAGCAGGTACAGGGGAGGGGCATTATCCATCCAGATTGGTGGCCATCACCACATCGTATGGATAGCCAATTCCATAGTCCAACTCTGTGCTGTGTGGAGAAGTCCTTCCTTTTATCTGCCCTGAGTCTCCCACTGATCAGCTTTGTGGGTTGAACCCGTTATCACAGAGGGAGAAAAACATGTATTTATATTTATTTACAACATATGTGTACCACTTCACATCTGAACAGATTCCGTAGAAGTGGAAAACGAGAGATAAAATGGTGCAAAGATAAAAAGAACCAAACACAATATTATAATGATCTTTTTGCCACACCAGGCATAATTTTGTACACCTTTGTCGTGCCTCCCCTTACTCACCTCTTTGCTAAGTTAAACACCCCCAGCTGTTGCAACCTTTCCTCATGTGGGAGTTGCTCCAACCGCTCGATCATTTGGGTTGCACTTTTCCCAACTCTACGTGGAGTGACGCTGTTGACGTCGGCCAGTCATCAGATGAACGATGGCAGCCCTCCGACCTGGTGGCATGACAGGATGGGTCTTATTATACAGCTCTGCGCTCACAGGTGCCATGCCCATGGGGGAGGGAAGGGGGCATCTCCAGGAATGCTGGGTTGGGCTTCCGATGGCAGACAGGCCTGGCTTCCCTCTGAAGCGGTCCGTGCTGGGCGTCATGGGGCGGCATTGTGGGCTGCCTAGGTGGGTGGCAGCACCAGGGGGAGGGGAGGGTGGGAGGCTGGATGGACCACATTAATGCAGTGTGCTGTTGTGGGAGGGATCTGGCACACCTATAGCGTGTTCAGACCACAAGTGGAGGGTTCCACAGTGGCTTGGGTAGAGCATATGTGTATGTGGGTGGTGGGTGTCTTTGTGTGAATGGGGGAGGGGGTCTGTGGAAGCACATGGCAGGGGAGAATATGCCAGCATGGGGGAGGGGGTTAGCAAGCCAGGCCTGTGGGGAAAGGAGGAGAGTTTGAATGGGCTAAACCAACTGCAGGTTCTACAGAGGGGCTCCAATCCTGGTCATTTTTCAAGTGCAGGGTTACAGCACTATGCCTGGTGTGGAAAATGTGGATGGGAGACATTTTTCTCCCTCTCCCATAATACTAGAAACCAATGGCGCCATCCTATGAAGCTGATGGGTGGGAGATTCAGGGCAGAGAAAAGGAAAGACTTCTTCACACAGCACATAGTTTAACTATGGAATGCGCGACCACAAGATGTAATGATGGCTTTAAGGGAGGGGGTTCAATAATTCCTAGAGGAGAAAGCTATCAATGGTTACTGGCTCTGTGGTACCTCCAGGACTAGTATGCCTATGTACACAGGATGCTGGAGGTCTGAGTAGTCCTGGCTGTTCATGAAGACTGATCAGAACAGGGGGGCTTTTCTGCCATCATGTCAGAGAGAGAGAGATACGTAGCAACAGCTGTGAGACGCTTCTGAGCCACCATCCATCATCTTCTCTTTCACTCAATAAATAACTCCCTGCAAGGACAATAAAGGTTACTGAGGCCTGAATAAGCAGTGCTGAGCAAAAAGAGACAAGCGCATCCGCCCTCAGCCTGCCGGGAATTACGTTGCAAAACCTCCTTCATCCATCTAGTCCTACCCAAGGAACAGTGGCTCACTTTCCTGGCAGAGGAGGCCCTTTTCCTCCAGAGGAACACCATGCTTCACATGGGTTTTCTCTTAGGAAAGTGATGAAAGAGCAGGAGATGGGAATCATTATCATCGTCATCAAGGGGTTTGTGGCAGAACAAGGGCCAGGTAATATCCCACAGGAGGTTTCAATTGGAAGCTCCTCTTTCGCCAGCCTCACTCCCAGCACTGCACCTGGATATGGAGGCTGCAGTGGTGGCCCAGGTGTGTTTTCCACCAGCTCCACAGGGCAAGGAGGCTGCTGCCTTTGCTCTCCAATTACTCCCACGTGGTGACCATCAGGCTGGCCTCGAAGGCTAGGCTGCTGCAACACCTGCTCTGTGGGGATGCCCTTATTGCCCTTCACAGCTTTCAGCTGGGGCAGAAAGTGGCATCTCTGTTCCATTCGCCTCCCAGGAATGATGATGCCACAGGCTCATTTTGAACAAAAAAGTCCCCAAGCAACTTGATCCAAACTTCTGGTCTGGGACCCACAGTGGTCCCTAAAAGTGCTCAAGAACAACAGCTCTTAATAAGCCCCCTCCCCCCCCAGCCTGGTCATGCAGTCAAGGCTGTGGAGGGGTGGTTGCAGAGGACTAAATCATATGTGATGTGAAATGTGGGTCAGAGGGCCACAGGCAGCAGGCAGGCAGGCCTCCCACCCACGGCCTCAGGAAGTCTGTGTCAGGGCCCGGCTTCGACACTGCAGTGGGGGCCTTGTAGGTTATAGGCAGGGGTTGATTAGACATTGTCTGGAAGGATCTGGGCCTATTCAGCCTGTGGAATGACAGAATCTATGGGAGCTTCTCTCTGTCAGTGATCCCAGAGCAAACGGGGGGGGGGGGGAGTCGCTCTACTCCCTGCGTTCACCTGTGGAGTCAGCTTTGACAAGGAGGGGGGGCTGGAAGCTCTCTGTGAGAACTTCAGAGAAGTGGGTGTGCAGTTTGCAGAAGTAGGCTGACCATATGAAAAGGAGGACAGGGCTCCTGTAACTTTAACAGTTGTAGAGAAAAGGGAATTTCAGCCAGTGTCATTTGTATTCAATTAGTTCCTGGTGAAATTCCCTCTTCATCACAACAGTTAAAGTTGCAGGCACTATACTAGAGTGACCTTATACAAAAGAAGGCAGGGCCCCTGCAACTTTAACTGTTGTGATGAAGAGGGAATTTCACCAGGAACTAATTGCATACAAATGACACTGGCTGAAATTCCCTTTGCTCTACAACAGTTAAAGTTACAGGAGCCCTGTCCTCCTTTTCATATGGTCAGCCTAGCAGAAGGGTCACCCAGGTTGACGTGGCGTTGCTGGAGAGCTGAGCAGTGACGCCCTGTTTGGACAGGAGGCTGGCTAGAAGGCCAAAAGCCTTCATCTGTGAAGGGGTCTGGAGAAGGTGTCTGATAGACACCGTTTCCCTTTTTAAGCTGAAGCAAAGGTGGGGAGTCTTTGCTTGGAACATTCTTGTCTTCATTGCCTGAAATCCTCTCTTTGTATCCACCATCGTCTGAACCTCTGGAGGCCCTCTGCACATGGACTCTCTTTCTAAGGGGAACTTTGGATTGCTAATGACTTTTCTAGAACTCTTTGCCTTTGACTGCCTGGGAAAGATGATCCTAGGAACCATTCCTGTTCTTTGTGCTGTTTGTAGAGATTTGTGTCTTTGATTGCCTAGGAAAGATGACTCCAGGAATCATTGTAGTTACTGATGGTTGTCCTTGATTGCTTGGGAAGGATGACTCCAGGAACCTTCAGGCCCTTCCCCTGTGTTTTGAGCTTCAGAGATTTCCATGGAAAAACCTATTGTGTGGATCTCTGTCAAGGCTGTAGCTTTTGCTTTGGACTATTCTAGAATGACATGGATGCTAGAGCTACTTTCCATCAGCTGTATGATTTCTGAAGAGTGGTGAACCATTAAGGTTTTGCCATGATATTTCCTGTGATAAATCTCACTGACGTGGTGTCCTGTGTCAGTTTGCCAAAGTGTGTGTGCTGGAAGGATCAGAAACCTGACAGTCCACTCCACACATGAGATTCATAGAATCATAGAATAGTAGAGTTGGAAGAGGCCTATAAGGTCATCGAGTCCAACCCCCTGCTCAGTGCAGGAATCCACCTTAAAGCATGCCTGACAGATGGTTGTCCATCTGCCTCTTGAATGTCTCTAATGTGGGAGAGCGCACCACCTCCCTAGGTCATGGGTTCCATTGTTGTACTGCTCTCACAGTCAGGAAGTTTTTCCTGATGTCCAGCCGGAATCTGGCTTCCTGTAATTTGAGCCCATTATTCCATGTCCTCCTGCCCTCTGGGATGATCAAGAAGAGATCCTGGCCCTTCTCTGTGTGACAACCTTTCAAGTATTTGAAGAGTGCTATCATGTCTCCCCTCAATCTTCTCTTCTCCAGGCCAAACATGCCCAGTTCATTCACTCATGTGGAGATAGAGCACTTTCACCTGTGAGCCCAAGGCCAAGAAGGCTGACTTAAATGCCAACCACAACTGGAACACCAGGAGTCCTCTCTGGAGGCTGCACTCAGTCCAGAAGGGACAGATGGTTCACCCTCCCCTGCGCTGCTCAGGTGGAAGCCTGGAGGGAGGGAGGGAGGGAGGGAGGGAGGGAGGGAGGGAGGGAGGGAGGGAAACCGCAGGCATTCAGGGGACAGCAGCCAAGGGTTGACGTTTTCATTGAGCTGTCCACCACAATCCAAAGATCTCTTTCTTGGTCATTAACTGTTACCTAACTACTTTTTGCCACCACATGCATCACTTATATTGAACTGCATTTGCCATTTGGATGCCCCATTTTCCCATGTTAGAGAGACCATAGAACCATAGGATAGTAGAGTTGGAAGGGGCCTATGAGGCCATCGAGTCCAACCCCCTGCTCAGTGCAGGAATCCACCTTAAAGCATATATCCTTTGGAGTTCCTCGCAATCCCTTTTTTGTTTTAACCACCCTAAATAATTTTGTGTCATCAACAAAGGTGGCCACTTCACTGCTCACTCCTAATTCCAGATAATTTATGAACAAGTTGAACAGCATTGATCCCAATACGCATCTCTGTGATACTCCACTATTTACTTCCTCCATTGGGAGGATTTCCCATTTATTACCATTTATTCCCACTCTCTGCTTTCTGTCCTTTAACCAGTTACTGATCCATACAGGTCCTTCTTCTCTAATTCCGTGACTGCTAAGTTTACTCAGGAATCTTTGGTGAGGGACTTTGTCGAAGGCTTTTTGGAAGTCCAAGTAGACAATGTCCATTGGATCATCCCAGTCTGTGTGTTTATTGACCATCTCAAAGAACTCTAAAAGGTTAGTAAGACAGGACTTATCTCTGCGGAAGCCATGTGGATTCTTTTTTCAGCAGAGCTTGTCCTTCTATATGCTAACTCATTTTGTCTTTAATCATTCTTTCAACCAATATTCCTGGCCAGATCTCTGCCCCTCCCATGCCATCTGGGAAAATGAAATGAAGGGGGGAGGGTTGTCCCATGAATTTATGTATGCTGGAAGAGGGGGGAGGGATTTATTTATTTTATTTATTTATTTTATTCTATTTATATACCGCCCCATAGCCGAAGCTCTCTGGGTGGTTTACAAAAATTAAAAACATTGAACATTAAAAACACCGATAAACAAAATTTAAAACCATAAAGCATAAAAACAAGTTAAAATTACAATATCCTTCTGGGTCAAAGCACAACAACAACACAACAACACAAAACCCTCATCATATGCTGTTAAATGCCTGGGAGAAGAGGAAAGTCTTGACCTGGCGCCGAAAAGATAATAATGTTGGCGCCAGGCAAGCCTTGCGGGGGAGATCATTCCATAATTGGGGGGGGGGGCACCACTGAAAAGGCCCTCTCCCTTGTTGCCACCCTCCATGCTTCCCTCGGAGTAGGCAACCGGAGGAGGACCTTAGATGTAGATCACAGTGTACGGGTAGGTTCATGCCAGGAGAGGCGTTCCATCAGGTATTGTGGTCCCAAGCCATGTAAGGCTTTATAGGTTAAAACCAGCACCTTGAATTGGGCTCAGAAACATATAGGCAGCCAACGCAAACAGGCCAGAGTAGGTCTTATATGCTCGAACCTTCTGGTTCCTGTTATCACTCTGGCCGCTGCATTTTGCACAAGCTGCAGCTTCTGAACCGTCTTCAAAGACAGCCCCACGTAGAGTGCATTGCAGTAATCCAATTTAGAGATTACCAGAGCATAGACAACTGAAGCCAGGTTATCCCTGTCCAGATAGGAGCGTAGCTGGGCCACAAATCAAAGTTGGTAGAAGGCACTCCGTGCCACCGAGGCCACCTGAGCCTCAAGTGACAGAGATGGTTCTAGGAGAACCCCCAAGCTACAAATCCGCTCCTTCAGGGGGAGTGCAACCCCATCCAGAACAGGTTGAACACCCTCCATCTGGTCAGCAGAACCATCCACTAACAGCATCTCAGTCTTGTCTGGATCGAGTTTCAGTTTATTAGCCCTCATCCAGTCCATTGTCGCAGCCAGGCACTGGTTCAGCACATCCACAGCCTCACCTGATGAAGATGAAAAGGAGAAATAGAGTTGTGTGTCATCAGCGTACTGATGACAACACACCCCAAAACTCCGGATGACCGCTCCCAACAGTTTCATGTAGATGTTGAACAGCATGGGGGACAAGACTGACCCCTGAGGAACCCCATACTGGAGAATCCATGGGGCCAAGCAATGTCCCCTAAGCACCACCTTCTGGAGCCAACCCCCCAAGTAGGATACCCTGAATTAGATCTGCAAGTTCATTCCCCAACTCCCTTCAGTTTTAACCAACTCAAGCCCACCCACCACCCCTCAGCCTTCTACAAACAGTAGCTGAGGAAGTCATCACAACAGGGAAAGTGGGCTTCTGCCACCCACTTTGTATTTGAGCACTGGAAGCTCGTCTGTGTGTGCATAACTACGTGTGTATGTTCATTGAAGGATGAACAGGTAGCATGTATGTGACAAATCAGGGTTCTTTTGTCGTTGCCACCAGGAAAGTGCCCGGTAGTGACCTGGCCCCCTTCCCACCACAGAGAGCCCAGCAAAGAAGTCACTGACTGCTCTGGCAGGCAGCAGCCTTTCAAACCACTGGTAAGTGGAGGGCAAATTAGCAGCTTGGAGTGTTTTGGCAGTTGCACAGAAGCTGAAATTTCCAACGATTGCTCTGCAGGCAGGAGGCAAATTTGCCAGCGTCATTAAAAACGTGCTGGAATCCTATCTCCCCACTTCGGGGAGCTCAGCCCGAAGTCATCCTCCTGAAGCCTCTTTGGCAAGGCTCCCATCCCTCCTGCTGCCTGGCCAGTGTTGTCTTCCAGTGGCACTTTTCCAGGCTATATGACATTGAGCAAGTACCAGGCCAGCTCACTTCCACCCCTGAGGACTTCACAAGTCTCCAAACCGAGAGACATGGACTGAAATACCCCCCTCCCAACACCAACACCCACCAAAATGGGAAAGAGAAGGTGTGGGGGTCCACCCCTGGAAATGCAGCTGTAAATCCTCCAAGACCTGCTGAATTTGTGGCCTGGCTCACGTCTGCAGACATCCCTATTAATTAGGGTGACCCTATGGGAAGGAGGACAAGACTGCTGTATCTTTAACAGTTGTATAGAAAAGTAAATTTCAGCAGGTGTTATTTGGATGCATGCAGCACCTGGTGAACTTCCCTCTTCATCACTATAGTTAAAGCTGCAGGAGCTATACTAGCATGACCAGATACAAAAGAGGGCAGGGCTCTTGCAGCTTTAACTGTTGTGAAGAGGGAATTTCACGGGGTGCTGCATGCATACAACTGACACCTGTTGAAATTCCCTTTGCAATACAACTGTTAAAGATACAAAAGCCCTAACCTCCTTTTCATAGGGTCACCCTACAATGATAATTGCTGCTTCCAAAGATGAGAAAGACGTGCTATAGAGTCCACTGCTTCTGTGGCTCTGCCATGTTCCAGTCAGACCAGTGCAAGGGGCTGTACAGGTGCAGTGTAAAATTATAGGCCTGAGGTAGGGTTGCAAGTAGCCAGGTGCCAGGAGTGCTGCAGGATGGAGGGAAGGGCTTGGGCTCACTGGTAGAGCACCCAGCACAGCATGCAGGTCACCGCCAGCATTGTCCCTGGCATCTCCAGGTAGGGAGGAGAAGGATTCCTGCCTGAAACCCTGGAAAGCCATTGCTGCTAGTCAGGTATTTATTTATTACATTTGTATACCACCCCATAGCCGAAGCTGTCTGGGCAGTTTACATAGGATTAAAACAATTAAAAACAATATACAAAAATTAAAACAGAAAAAACATACAACATACACACAATCTGTACATTTAAAACCACTACAACACCCCAAAAAGCTACAAAAAAACAAAAACAAACCCAGGCTCCTCAGTTATTGCCAAATGCCTGAGAGAAAAGTCTTGACCTGGTGCCGAAAAGATAACAATGTTGGCGCCAGGTGGGCCTCATCAGGTAGATCGTTCCACAATTGGGGGGTCACCACAGAGAAGGCCCTCTCCCTTTTTGCCGACCTCCGAATTTCCCTCGGAGTAGTCACTCAGAGGAGGGCCTTAGATGTTGAACGTAGTGTTTGGGTAGGTTTGTGTCGGGAAAGGTTCTGTCAGGTATTGTGGTCCCAAGCCATGTAAGGCTTTATAGGTTAAAACCAGCACCTTGAATCGGGCTCGGAAACATACAGGCAGCCAATGCTGGGCTAGATGGACCAAGTGACTGGCACATGATAAGGCAGCCTCTAATGTTCTGATGCTCCTGCTATGGAGAAAAGCCTTAGAATAAATCGGCTTAATCTCTTTAAGAAATCCCATGTACTGGGCACAATGGCCCAGCTCCTCAGTTATATAGCAGCCTACTGGTCACATTTCAATCATCCTCCAGAGTTGCCCTTTGGTGCTCCTGACTGCCAAGAGTAGCTTGTGCCTCTCAACTTGTACTTCCACCTTCCTGGGTTGTTGAAAGTTGTTGATAGGCTATCTCACCTGGCACTCCTTTAGCTATGTGTTGGAGAAGCAATTTGCCAATTGACGACAGAACTCTGTCCCTAGAGGTGAGCTATACCTGACCAGAGATCCTTCCAATCAAACCTGCATTTGGAACCTACCCATGGCTGTAAAACATTCATAAAAAGGGCCCCTTTAAAAGGTCTCAATATAACATCTGAAGAGTTGTGTGGGCTCTTTTGCCTGGTCATTTTACTGCTACCTTGATCAGTGTTACTTACTTTAGCATAATCTAGTTGCTCCATCATCTAATCTGGGACGGCTGGGAAAGTGTCTTGCATACTGTGAGCACTGCGTGAATCGTAACAACAGTACACACTCGCACGCATGCACGCACCTGCCGAGTCTCACCCCTTCAGAAGACTTTCTCTTTCCAGTATCATGGAAAAGTCAGGGGAGGCACCACTGAGCCAATTCAATGCCAGGGCTACTGTGCAAAAGGCTTAGTAATCGTTTGTGTTGAGCGCTGTGAATGAATGCTAGTTGACATTTTTGCCTTGAAGAAAATGTAGTTAGCCCAGCAAATGGAGGAGAGACATGAAATGCATTTTGCATTTTCCTAGAATGTTTCTTTATGTTCGAACCTTCTGGTCCCTGTTACCAATCTGGCCGCTGCATTCTGCATTGACCCATGCACATGTGAAAATGAGCTATGTGGATGAGGACACGTGGCAGCAATTGTGGGGAGAGGACTCTGGGATTAAGGAAGAGTTTGCATCTAAGTGTAGTTGCTGAAAACACACTCTGTTGCCTCCACCTGCTTCACTCAGGATATCAAAAGGCATCACCGGAGTTTTGCCCATAGAAACTCCACTGGGAATTCTGCCCGGTCCACTCACCATAAAGAAGGTTTCTGTTTGACAGCACCTAGAAGCACATGTATGTTCAACAGCCCATACATGATGTGTTTGCTTTTCTGTCTGGGCCATGATCTCAACAGTAGATCTCCCATTCAAGAGTTACAGAATATCAGGGACAAAAGATATATTGAGCTGAAACAGCTATGGACATTTCAATTGCAAAGCAAATGCAGCGTCGGCATCTTCCTGGCTTTAGTTCCAGCAACCTTTCCATGTCCCCAGAGCCTCCTGGTACACTTAGAAAACACGTGTTGGCCTTTACATTTAACAAACAAGACACCAGTGACAAAGCACATTAATCTCAAACTCCCCAAATATCATTTTGGAGGCCCTGCGTAGCATGTGCAGCCTCCCTCCAGCGACACCCTTTCCATTCCTATTAGCTCCTCCACTTCCTCAGCCCCACAAATTGCTCAGAAGGCTGTTAAAGCCAACAGGAAGCCATTCGGCGGGTTTCTGCATTGACAGCTGAGAGAGTTTGAAATAGGAGGGCAAAAATGACTCAAAACATGATCTATCCGTTTCCACCCAAGGGACGTCCGGACTCTTCCTTGCTACATTTCAGCATGCAGCATGCCTGAGTGAGCAGCCACACTGCATGTCTAAAGGAGTTTTCTAAAGACCAGCTCAAGTGAAGTCTCTGTCATCCTTTCTTGGGCTGATGGCTGTGGAAATACGCCTCCCATGCAGCGAAAGAGGCCCAGCCAAGCATTTCCCCTGTGTCCGAATGTGATCCTCTAGACACGTATACAAACATGCACATGTTTCCCGGACATACATTTGTACAGGAATCTTTTCCACCTTGGGCAAGACAGAACCCAGTCACACACACACACACACACACTTCTTCAAACAATGAGCTATCATTTCAATGTACACTCATCACCGGGGGGCGGGGGGGATGAGACCAAAGAGCATTCTTTATAAACATGTACAATCAAGACTGTAGATAAACTAGGCTGGGTCCATGCACGCTTCGTCTGGGCCTAAGGGGACTGACCTTCTGAGTGTGACAAGGTCATGCGGGTGGGGAGTGAGTAGCACATAATCCCAAACGCTCTTGGGCAGGAAAAAGAAGAAGAAAGGTCTGGGGTGAGCATGGAAAGGCGGAGCGCTCCAAGCTCACCCGCTCCAATCCTAAATGCTCTGGGTTGTCCCTCTTGTTTCTCCTTCTGGAAATGTATTGTGCAGAATGTTACACTTTGCATCAGCAGGACAACGTCTGCTGGAGAACTTGTCTTGAATGCAAAGGAGTGAAGTGGAAACGAGGGGTGAGTCACTCAAAGAAAACAGGGGCCGGCCCTGGCTGCGGTACTTCCTACTAGACAACCTGGCTGCACCAGGTGGCTGGGGCTACAACCAAACACTGTCTAACATTGGAGCAAATTTGCACACACATAACACAGAAAAAGGGGGTATAGAGCAGGGGGCTACAATTTGTATAAAGGCCTCCTGAAAACAGAATAGAAATTCAAAGATTCCTCTTCTTGGATCCTTGTGACCCCTTCTTGTAGCTGAAGTTTGGGGTGCATTGAAATTCCCAAGTCTCAGTAGGTGAAGCAAAAAATATGTCTGTTTTAAAAAGGGTTGCAGCAGATCTCAGCCCCTGTTGCGAGGCAAGAGCCAAGGCAGCCAGGCTCAGATGAGACTGGGCAAATGTGGTGGAGAAATGACTGAAGCGCAGCATCCCACAGCACTCTGCAGTCCTGCTCTGAACAAGCTAGAGGTCCTCCTTCCAACAGTACAGTGGCAAGGAGACAGACGTGGGGCTCATCCTTGTCCTACAGCAAGGCCGGTGACTGAGGTGACAAACACAATTATTAATATTATTACTATTATTATTATTATTATTATTATTATTATTATTATTGATTACACAATGTACTAGTGTAAAGGCCATGTTGCCTTGGTTGCTAACAGTTTGAGGGCAAAACACACTGTTCCTTGACTCCTGCTCTGTCAGTCCCCCAGAAGCCGCATGGAAATTACTTTCCTTCAGTGCAACCGAGGACTTTGGGCTGAATGACATTCGCATGTTCCGCTCAGGCCTCCATCCTACCTCCTACCCTCTTCCTCCACATTTTAAAACCTGGCTTTTCCTATGGCCTCCTCCTCCTCCTTCCTCCTCCTCCTCCTCCGAGTGTTCACCTCCACTACCACCACCACCATCATCGTCGTCCCTGCCATCAATACGGCCTCCTCAAAAGCAGCCCCAACTCGCAATGCCCAAGATCCTCACTCCGTCCCCACCTTTGCGTTTTTCTCCCTACACACCTGCGCGGCTCAGAGCTACATGGAAGCTCTAGTTCCCCAACTGCCTCAGGCTTCTGGGCAGGGAATGGAAACACACGGGCTCAGTTCAGACAACACATTAGGCAACGGAGGAGGGGGGGAACAATCGTCAGTTGTGTTGCTTATTGTGTCGTCTGGAGGACAGCACACAACGCACACACAACTGACAATACGTTAATCAGGCACTTTAAACAACGAAGTGAAACAATGGGCTTGCATGTTGTTTAGCCTGAAGCCCCGTTGTTTAAAGTGTCATCCGAATTCAGCCCCCCCCCCCTCTCCGTGGACTATTCCGTTTCGGAATAGAGTTCTGCTGCCTAGAGCAGCCAAAAACACCCAGCAGCTCTATGCAGACTGCAGAACTCACGGTGCATGCTGGGATACAGCTGGGGGACACACGGAGGAGAAGCTGCAACCAAAATGGCCGCTGCAAGTTCGTAGCAGCCGGGGCGTTTGCCGGTTCCGAGCAGCGCCGGCTGCAGCATGTCATCTGCGGAGCTCCTCCTGCCTAACGCACGGTCAGTACGTTATTTACCCCTCTGTTGTCTAATATGTCATCCGAATTGAGCCACTGTTTGGCTATTAAAGCTTGACCTTTGAACTTTTTTGACGTTTCAGAATTTTCTGCTCATCTACAGTGCTCAAGCTTCAGTCGGACCATGAATGTGGGATATTCAGCAACTTCAGGGCTGGGCAAATTTTAAAAAATCTCATTTTGCCCCTAAATGTGAGATGGCTGGTGATCCCCCCGCCTGCACACACGACAATTTAAAACAGCCTTCCCACCCCTTCGAGCAGCAGTTTGGCTTGTGCTCCTGGTAGTGAATGCCCCCTGGGAATGCCCCCTGGGTAGGATGTGTGGGCACGCCAGGCTTCCTGAGACCATCTTCCACCCCCAGTGGCTGTGTCCAGGCTTGTGCCCCAGGATGGTGGGGAGGGGGTGTTTTCACCCCCACCCCCATCAAAACACACAGCGAAACAGGGATGCGTCTCGAATCCTTCTGCATTCCTTCTCCCCGTTGTCAGCACAGGCCCATGCAGAGTGCGGTACGGCCACATTGCTTGCTGTGCGACAGAAGCACTGCCAGACGCCGTTGGCAATAAAGGTGGCTGATCGTGACGAGCTTTGAGATGGGTTAATTTTACGCGGGTTCCAACGGAGGAGGTTCTTTGGCCCTCTGTGGGTCCAAACACACTTCATGGGACATGTCAAAGTTATATCTGTTCCAGAGCCATTAATGTTAATTCTTGCCTAGTCTACCATGTCATATAAAAAGGAATTTGACAAATTCAGAAACATTAATGTTGAAAATTGAATCCGTGATATGAATCTCAATGCACCATCTTGCAGGAAGAATGCTCCAAGGCAAATGTCTCCCGGCTCGCAAGTCCCAGTATGATTAGTGCAAAGCCGATTCATTAAATGCCTCTTTTCATTGCTCAAGTCGCCACATAGAGCCATTTCCAAAGTCCCTTTTATCCTCACGTCCGTCGTGAAAAGTTATGCAGGCTGAAAGTTATAGCCATCGTTACCAAAGGCATTGCTGAGCTCCTCGGGAAAGAAGGATGAGGCCTCTCTCAAGAGCCCGCTTCTTTCTCTGGAGCCTCAAATGGCATTGCCCATGGACCAGGTGGAGCTGCAGCTTCCATTTCAAGGCCATGATCCAGAACAGACTTAAGTGGTGCCTAGGCCATTTGACTCCAGAACCTCCTTGCAGGAAAACTGGAGACCAAAGACACAAATTAGGCATGCCCAACGGGCTCCAAAGAGTTAGGGTTCATCTTTGAAACATGTTGGGCTCAACACACATACTTCTTTTTCTCTTCCTGAAATGGGCTTTTGCCCGGCTTAATTCTGTACTGGAACATGTCCTGTTGGTGGGGGGTTGGGACAGAGGACTGCTGTATTTGTACAGGAAGGCGTCTGAGTTATATTTGTGATACATCCATGAAATCCTGAGCCCAAATTCTACCCCTTACTGTTTCATCCCACACTCTGCCCAAATCCTGGAGTCCCTGCCACTAGAAACCTTCATCTCAGCTGCCTCTCTGTCCCGGGCCATGACAGTAGGAGAAAATACAGGGACAAAGGAAACGAAAGAGAGGCAGGAAGGCGGGAGGGAGAGAAAGAGACGGAACGATGAGCACACCAGCAGCTCAGTACAAGTCAATAGAGGAAATGGAGGAATTGGAGCAGCAGAGGCTGTTCAAAAAGATCATGATCAAAAGTAGCTCTGGAAGGAAAGCAGAAGCAAACAAACAAAAAACCTCCAGAATCACACAGAGAAAAACTGGATGAGAGATCTCAAGTCTGAGAGAACTTCTTCTACACACAAAGAAAACAAGTCGACAGAGGAAAATACAGAAACAAAGAAACAAACATACAAATGCAAGGTAGCACAGAACCAACAACGAATACATGAGGAGCTGAAAGGTGTTTTCCCTGCTCCTTTCTGCTTGCTTGCTTGCTTGCTTGCTTGCTTATCAGTGATTTCCCCTCCCTCCCTCTGTCCCTCCGTCCTCTTTTCAGTTCCTTCATTCTTCCCTCGGTCCTTTCATCCTTTCATCCTCTCATTCTTCATGCATTTATTTTATTTTTTATTTTTGTTCTTGGAACATCTTCCTCAGTGGGTCAGATAACAAAAAAGCAACTGTTGGCTTGTGGTCTTCAACAATTCCAAGATCCTTCTCGCTTATAGTACTGCTGAGCCAAGTATCCCCCATCCTGTAACTGTGAACTTAGTTTCTTTTTCCTAGGTGTAGAACTTGGCATCTATCCCTATTAACTTTAATTTCATTGTTTTCAGCCCAGCGCTCCAGCCTATCAAGATCACTTTCAAGTTTCATAGAATCATATCATAGAATCATAGAGTTGGAAAGAGCCTATAAGGCCTTCAAATCCAATCCCCTGCTCAATGCAGGAATCTACCTTAAAGCATCCGTGACAGATGGTTGTCCAGCTGCCTCTTGAAGGCCTCAAATGTGGAAGAGCCCACCACCTCCCTAGGTCATTGGTTCCATTGTCATACTACTCTAACAGTCAGGAAGTTTTTCCTGATGTCCAGCCGGAATCTGGCTTCCTGTAACTTGAGCCCATTATTCCATGTCCTCCTGCACTCTGGGTTGATAGAGAAGAGATCCTGGCCCTCCTCTGTGTGACAACCTTTCAAGTATTTGAAGAGTGCTATCATGTCTCCCCTCAATCTTCTCTTCTCCAGGCTAAACATGCCCACTTCTTTCAGTCTCTCCTCATAGGGCTTTGTTTCCAGACCCCTGATCATCCTTGTTGCCCTCCTCTGAACCCCCTCCAGCTTGTCTGCATCCTTCTTGAAGTATGGTGCCCAAAACTGGACACAATATTCCAGATGGGGCCTAACCAGTGCCGAATAGAGGGGAACCAGTACCTCACACAAATTGAAAGCTATACTTTTATTAATGCAGCCCAAAATAGCATTTGCTTTTTTTGCAGCCACATCACACTGTTGGCTCATATTCTCCTTGTGATCTACAACAATTCCAAGATTCTTCTCGCTTGTCGTATTGATTAGCCAAGTATCCCCTATCTTGTAACTGTGCATTTGGTTTCTTTTTCCTAGATGTAGAACTTGGCATTTAACCCTACTAAATTTCATTCTGTTGTTTTCAGCCCAGCGCTCCAGTCTATCAAGATCACTTTGGAATTTGTTTCTGTCTTCCAGGGTATTAACGATCCCACCCAATTTTGTGTCATCTGTAAACTTGATAAGCATTCCCTGCACCTCCTTATCCAAATTATTAATACAAATGTTGAAGAGTACTGGGCCCAGGACTGAGCCCTGCAGTACCCCGCTCCTTACCTCCCCCCAGTGTGGAAAGGTACCATTGATAAGCACTCTTTGAGTCCGATTCTGTAGCCAACTGTGGATCCACCTAATAGTTGTTCCATCTAGCCCACTTTTCACTAGTTTGTGAATCAGAATGTCATGGGGCACTTTGTCAAAAGCTTTGATGTAGTCAAGCTATACTATGTCCACAGCATTCCCACAGTTCACAAGGGAAGTTACTCGATCAAAAAATGAGATCAGATTAGTCTGACAGGATTTGTTCTTGACAAATCCATGCTGGCTTCTAGACATCACTGCATTATTTTCAGTGGGAAGCTGACATTGTTATGGACAGGAATAGACATGCCTACTCAGGAGTAAGAACCACAGAGTCGAATGGGATCGAGTCCCGGGCAGGAGTGGCAGCTACTTTGCTCGCCTTCTCCACAGGGTGTTCTGGAGCCCTCTCTCCTTCCCCCTTCACTGTTGAGCAGTTGAGCAGAGAACCACCCTGCCCTCCTCTTTTGTCAGTGAGACCACCCTTCGACACACACGCCCCCAACAAATAATGGGATGGTCCGATATAGCGCAAGGGTAGCACTACATGGGAGGGAGGAGCGGCTTTATTGCACACAGCAAGGGGAAAAGTGGACTTTCCCCGCTTCAAAATAAGCTGGAAAATGGAGGGGAAGAGGCAAGATGAGCGCAGGACAAGGACAACATTATCTGAGTACTGCGCTGCAGAAACACTCAACAGATGTTTTGAGAGTGCGATAAATTGGTGTGATGGAGCTCATAGTGTGAATCCAACTCCCTTTCTAGTTCTTCTGTTCTTTTTGAACAAGTTGTACCCTTCAATTGCTATATTCCAGTCATGGGAGTGTCAGTTATACCTATCAAGTCATATTTGCCTTCAAGTATTAAGAGTTCGGGTTCGTTCTGTTTGTTTCCCATACTCTGGGCATTAGTATTTACACATCGAAGACCATATGCTTTATAGTCTGGTTTCTTTCCTACAATGCTGTGAACACTGTTTTGGGGCACTATTGGAGCTGTTCTCTCTGTTATGGTGCATAAGCCTTCATCCATTGTTGCCTACAAGTTTACGTCTCCTGACCCCATAGGATTCAGTTTAAAGCCCTCCTAATGAGATTCTTCATGTGGTGGCCAAACACATTTTCCCCAGTCCTTGTGAGGTGCAACCCGTCCGTTGCCAGCAGTCCATCTTCCAAGTAGCGTAGCCCGTGGTCCCAGAATCCGAATCTCTCACGTCGGCACCACCTTCATAGCCAGTCATTCACCTGCATTATTTTTCTTTCCCTTTCCATTCCTCTTCCAAGAACTGGAAGGATGGATGAGTAAACTTTCTGGGCCCCAAAGTTCTTGAGTTTCCTTCCCAGAGCTTCAAAGTCTGATGTGATTTCTTCATAGCTCCACTTGGCAGTATCCTTTGTTCCCACATGGATGAGAAGGAAAGGATATGTGTCAGTGGGCTTGATGAGTTTTGGCAACCCTTCAGTCACATCTCTAATCTGTCCTCCAGGGAAACATCATACCTGGCGAGTCCATGGATCTTCGAGACATACTTGAGTTTCAACGTCACGCAGCAGGGAGTCTCCCACAATGATTACTCTCCTCTTCTTCTTGTTGTAGGCCTTGGTATTGTTGCCCCTACTCGACTGGCCTTTTGCCTCTTGCTCTCTATGGTGTGGGGTCCCCTGTAATTCTTCCTTTGCAGACTGTCCTCCAGTCTCATCTTCCAGTAGCTGAAGGCGGTTACATAGCTCTAGTGGTTCCACTGGTGCAGAGTGTCTTCTAGTTCTTCTGCTCCTCACTGTCACTCTTTTCCAGGGAGTTTCCTCTTCAGTGGCTTTCCTCAACCCAACGTTCCCCACTTCTGTTTCAACTTGCTCTTCCACCTCCTGCACTTCTCTTTGCTGTTGCAGTTCTACCATTCTGTCTAAGGACTCTTCGTCTTCTCTTATTTTTTGGAGGGTGGACACTCGCCACTCAAGTACACTCATGTTTTCTTCCAATGAGCCTGTGGTGTGTGTATATATATTCCTATTATATCTCTGTTTTTATGGTGAGTATATCTAGAGTGAGAATGGGATGAGTGACAGGAGGAATGGTGGATTTGCATATGTGAGATGATTGGCTGAGTGAAGGGGGTGAGATGTGTGTGATATATAAGCAGGTTGCTGTGCTTGGGGGAGTCAGATAGGGATTTGATAGGGTTTGTTAGGGAATTCATCTCAAAGAGAGGGGTAGACCAGGAGCACAGGTAGGACAATCAGGCCCCGTGCCAGGACTGATGAGAAGAATGTGCAGTTGGCTGGGAAAGGAATAACTATTTCTTACTCCATCCAACTAGCTTGTTTTCCAAAATTGATAAGAATTATTGTATCTTGTCGGTGTGACGAGTTCGGTGAGTTTGTGTTGTGAGATAACTGTGAGTCATGGAATATATTCTTGGAAACAGAGGCAGGTTGCCACGAACTGGCCAGCCAGGCGCTGGAAGCAGCACACAGCTAAATTTCACAGGGAGAACCTCCATCTGGGTGTTGCTGATATCAGTTAGGGTGACCAGATCGCCCTGGATTTCCCGGTCCTAACCGGGAAAACTGGGGCATTCCGGGCCGACAGGGGGGCGGGCAAACCGGGGAAAGGATCAGCTCTCCTCCCGCCCTAAAATGCCCATGCTGCTCCCCGGCCTCGGCAGGAAACAAGTGCTCAGCGTTAGGGAGCTTCAACAAATTCCTTTTCTGGTGGCACCAGACAAGGAGTTTATTTATTTATTTATTTATTTATTTATTGCATTTTTATACCGCCCCATAGCTGAAGCTCTCTGGGCGTTTCACAAAAATTAAAACCATGAAATCATTTTAAAATATATAAAACAAGGCACAATCTAAAAACACAGAATAACATACAATATAAAAACACAACCAGAATAAAACCTAACGCTGAGCATTTCTTTCCTGCCCGCGGCCGGGGAGCAGCGCAGGCATTTTAAAGCAGGCTCTTCCTCCTCCTCTTGCTGCTGCTGTTGCTGTTCCTCAGGCACCTCCAGGGAGCCCAGGAGCAGGGCAAGAAGGGTGAGGGGGATGCAGGGGTCACGCGGCAGTGGAGGAGATTGGCGGTGGCAGCGGAGGACCCGGTAGATCCGGGCTGGGTTTTTTTGAGGGGGTGGCTTGGGGGGAGGTTGTTTCGGGTGGGGGGTGGCGGGGGGTGGCTGCTTGTTGGCTGCATGGCGGGCGGCCTTTTTAATTTTTTTATTTTATGTTCGGGGGGGGGGCTGCTTTGGTGGGGTGGCCATTTTGGACCGGGATTTTGCTTTCAAAAATCTAGTCACCCTAATATCAGTGGCAGACTTTGCTACATTGAGAGAAATTATTATTATTATTATTATTATTATTATTACCTTTATTTATATCCTGCCTTTTGCCCAATACTGGGAATGGTGGTATGACCAGGTCCGAAATCAAGGACGAGGTCATTGGCATCGTGAGGGTTATAAGAGGCCAAAATTTCATCCGTTTGGGAGAGAGATCCTGGGAGAACGAGAAGCCCCCCATGCCTACTCAGGCTGGCTTCGCCCGCCATGCCCTCCATTTAGGTAAACATGAACCTTTCATATTGTGAGTGTTAGATTGAGAGGAACTGAGGTTTTACTGTGTTATCAATATGCTTGCTACTATCTTCAGTGTCCTTTTAGTGATTATAACTAGTGTGTATTTCGGAATGTTTCTGATCTGCCTCATCTCAGCTAAAGCTTATTATTCTCTTAGACTGATTGAGCAAATAATATATATTCTTTAATACCATATTTGTGTTGTCTGGCTGGAGAGAAGTTTCAGGAACCACTACCCCTACATTAATTCCTGAAGCCAAACACTTGGTAAAGGTTTGCAAATCTATCCCTGAGTGGGGTCTGTCTTTAGATCTATTGTGTTCTCTCTTGATCTGGTGAATCTCAGATATACCCGTTCAAGTTTTGGATCAAGCTAGTCGGATGGAGTGAGAAGGAGTTACTCGCCTCAGCCTCACTGTTCACATTCTTGGTTTCATCCCAACTGCATAGTGATAACATAGTGCCGTTTGCTCTGGTTGCCATTTTGTATTGTATTCTATACTGTTATCTGTTTATATTATTTTTGCTGCTTGTAATCCACTGGTCACAGTTTTTTTCTGAACCTTGTTCTTCTAAACATGTGGTTTTTAATGGTGCTTTCATTCTGTTTTTATTAGTTCACCACTCTGAAATCTTTGGATAGGGAGCGGTATATAAATATTGTAAATAAATCCTGATGATAAGTCCTGGTGAGTCAGTTATTTATTGTGCTGGGTTTGTGGTGCTCTGTGGAAGAAAAGGTTTAATGTCTTAATTAGTTTTTCCAGAGCAGCTTTGTTCGAAAGCAGTTCCTCCTGTCACAAAGTTATTAAGCTCTTTCAATGCCACGCTAAATAACTCTGTGACAAGAGAAGTCTTCCTAACAAGGGGATCCAATTAGCTGTTTAAACTGATAATATTACAGGCCAAGAGAGGCAGAAAAGCTGTTGTACTGATAAACGCAAATAAAAAAAAGTTGAATATCTGAAACAAAGAATCCAGGGAGAGAAGGACATTATGCACACACACACACACAGAATGGAGTTGTGAGTTGGAGCAAGATGTGAATGAACTCTGCCATGAAACCAGCACAAGAGTCATGATGATGGCAGAAAGTACAAAGACCACTTCTCTGCCTCCCAGGTTCCCAACGCATGTATTTTAGAGTCTTGGAGGGAGGGCAGATTCCCATTCAGTACGTCTTTGGACATTTCAGCATGTGTACAGACACACAACCACACTTGTAAACAGATGGCTGTACCCAAGAGCAATTACTTATGGAACTGACCGGGGGGGGGGGGGGGTGACCCTGGACTTAATCCTAACTGGTGCCAAGGACCTAGTGTGGACGTTGCTGGACCTATCTGAAACACTGGTCACAGTGCTATCAAATTTAATTCATATTTCAGTGGGAAATTGCCAAGGATGTCCAACACGGTCACATTGGACTTCAAAAGAGGAAATCTCTCCAAAACACTTGGGGGTTACCCAGAACCACAGCAATAGAGGGTATGCTGAAATGTATATTTAAGGTGAGGAAAGGTGGCACCAAATCCCAGAGGTCACCAACATGATTAACAAGCAGTGCCAAAGAAGCCATTCAAGAAAAGGAGGCTTTTCCTTCAGAAAAATGGAAGTGTTGCCTGAAAAGAGGGTGGGGGGAGGGAACACAAACTGCAGGAAAGAAATGCAGGCAAACAATAAGAGAAGAGAAGCAAGAACTAATGTCGAGGCCCATATCTCTAATACTGTCAAGGCCATCAATGAAGAATTCTTTCAATATGAAGCAACCCAGTTTGAGAGGCATTTGGGCCATTGGATGGCAACTAAGTTAAAAAAGTACTAAAGGATAATAAGGAGATTGCAGAGAAGCTGAGTGAATTCTTCTCATTGGTCTTCACTGCAGAAGATGCAGAGCAGATACCTGTACCTGAACTGATATATTCAGGAAGGGAATCTCAGAACATAGTAAGTGCCATGGTGGATCAGACCGAGGTCCATCTAGTCCAGCACTCTGTTCACACAGAGGCCAACCAGCTGTCAACCAGGGACCAACAAAGCAGGACATGGTGCAACAACACCCTCCCACCCATGTTCCCCAGCAAGTGATGCACACAGGCTTACTGCCTCGGATATTGGAGGTAACACATAATCATCAGGGATAGTAGCCATTGATAGTCTTCTCCAGGAATTTAGCCAACCCCCTTTAAAGCCATCCAAACTGGTGGCCATCACTACATCTTGTGGTAGTGAGTTCCATAATTTAAGTATGTGCTGCGTGAAGAAGCACTTCCTTTTATTTGTCCTGAATCTCCCACCAATCAGATTCATGGGGTTCTAGTATTTTGAGAGAGGGACAAAAACGTCTCGCTCTCCACATTCTCCACACCATGCATAATTTTATGCACCTCTATCAGGTCTCCCCTTAGCCTCCTTTTTTCCAAGCTAAACAATCGCAGCTGTTGTAACCTTCCCTCATAGGGGAGATGCTCCAGCCCCTTAATCAGTTTAGTTGCCTTTTCTGCACTTTTTCCAGCTCTATAATATCTTTTCTTAGGTGTGGTGACCAGAACCGTATACAGCATTCTAAGTGTGGTCGCACCATAGATTTGCATAAAGGCAGTGTAATACTGGCAGATTTATTCTCAATTCCTTTTCTTATAATGCTTAACATGGAGTTTGCCTTCTTTACAGCTACCACACACTGGGTTGACATTGTCATTGATCTGTCCACCACAACCCCAAGATCTCTTTCTTGTTCGGTCACTACCAGCTCAGATCCCATCAGGCTATACTTGAAGTTGGGTTTTTTTGCCCCAACATACATCACTTTACACTTGCTTACATTGAACCGCATCTGCCATTTGGATGCCCACTTTCCCAGCTTGAAGAGATCCCTTTGGAGCTTTTCACAATCCCTTTGTGTTTTAACAACCTAAAATAATTTGGTGTCATCAGCAAACTTGGCCACTTCACTGCTCACTCCTAATTCCAGGTTATTTATGAACAAGTTGAAAAGCATTGGTTCCAATACACATCCCTGTGGGACCCCACTTTTTACTTCCCTCCATTGGGAGAACTTACCATTTATTCCTACTTTCTGCTTTCTGTTCTTTAGCCAGTTACTGATCCCTAAGAGGACCTCTCCTCTTATTCCATGACTGCTAAGTTTGTTCAGGAGTCTTTGTTGAGGGACTTTATCAAAAACCTTTTGGAAGTCCAAATAAACAATGTCCACCGGATCACCCTGTCTTCATCTTTGTTGACACTCTCAAAGAATTCCAGAAGCTTAGTGAGACAGGACTTGCCTTTGTGGAAGTCATGTTGATTCTCCTTCAGCAGGACATGCCCTTCTATAGGCTTACTAATTTTGTCTTTAATAATTTCAACCAATTTACCTGGAACGGATGTCATACTAACTGACCTGTAATTTCCCAGATCTCCCCTGGATCCCTTTTTAAAAATTGGTGTTACAATGGCCATTTTCCAGTCCTCTGGTACAGAGGCAGAGCTTAGGGACACGTTGCATTTTTGTTGTTGTTAGAAGGCCCCAAATTTCATATTTGATTCTTTCAGAACTCTAGGATGGATACCATCTGGGCCTGGTGATTTGTTTGCTTTTAATTTGCCAATAAGGTTGAGATCTTCATCTTTTGTCACCACTATTTGCCTCAGTTCCTCAGACTCCCTTCCTAAAAACATCAGTTCAGGCACAGGCATCTGTCCTGTTTCTTCTGCAGTGAACACCGATGTGAAGAATTCATTCAGCTGCACCACAATCTCCCTTTCCTCCTTTAGTACTCCCTTAACACTGTTGCCATCCAACAGTCCAACTGCTTCCCTAGCTGGTTTCCTGCTTCTGATATGTGTAAAGAATTCTTTATTGTTGGCCTTGACATTATTAGCGATTTGCTCTTAAAAATGCTTTATGTTTGCTTGCATCGCCTTTGTGCAAGCTTGTGCTCCCTTTTATTTTCCTCACTTGGGCAAGACTTCCATTTTCTGAAGGAAGTCCTCTTTTCTACAATAGCTTCCTTGACACTGCTTGTTAGCCATGCCAGTGACCTCTTGGCCTTGATGCTACCTTTCCTAACCTGTGGAATACATTTTTGTTGAGCTTCTATTATTGTGCTTTTGAGTAAGCTCCATGCATTTTGCAAGGATTTAACCCTCTTCATTCCCCCTTTCAACTCTCTTTTCACCAGTTCCCTCATTGTAGAGAAGTTTCTTCATTTGAAATCAAATGGGACTGTATTGGACTTGAATCTGATAACACTGTGGTCCCTGTTACCAACTGGTTCAACAATATTTATATCTCATATTAGGTCCTGGGCAACACCACTTAGGATTAAGTCCAGGCTCGTCTCCTCTCTAGTCGGTTCCATGACCAACTGTTCTAGGGCACAGTCATTTAGGACATCAAGAAATTTTACCTCTTTGTCATGACGAATATGCATGAGGCAGACAGCAGTGACAAGAGATTACGTTCTAGACCTTATTGACAAATTGGAAACAAGCAAATCAATGGATGTATTCATCGAAGAGATCTTAACTCAAATATGAAAGTGCTGATCTTCTAACAATGATATGAAACATGTCACTAAGGCTAGCCTTTGTACCAGAGGCCAATGTAGCACCAATTTTTAAAAAGGGACCCCGGGGGGGTGCAGGTCCAGGAAATTAGAGCTAGCTTAACTTCTGCTCTAGATAAATTTTGAAGAAATGTAATTAAAGACAAGTCTTACTGAAGAAGACTCAACATGGCTTCTGCAAAGGGAAGTCCTGTCTTGCTGGCCTTGCAGAGTTCTTTGTTCAATAAACGTGTGGATAGGACAGGGTGTCTGAGAGTAAGGGCAAGAAGGGCTTTCTTTTCTCAGTTTCTCCTGATGCATGGGAACACCCAGCCTCCCCAGCAGGGACCTTCTGGTGAACCTCCCCTTCCCTGGGTCGAGGATGGGGACCCTCCCCACCCCCCACCCACCCTGTTTTCAGGGTGTGGAAGGGCCAGAGTGGAGAGCTTGTTCCCAAAATAAGACTTTTGGGTTTTGATGCCTCCCCTTGACCTGCTGCCTGATGAATGAAAAGCACTGTGAGGGAAGGGCAGGAGCCTTTGAGGTCGAAGAGGGTGACATCCCTAGAAACAAGCAGAATGAACTTCCAGCAGAACAAACTCTCTGGGGTTGTATCCCTCCTTTATCTAGTAAGAAAGCATTTTCAAGCATAAATGATTGTCAAAGGGCTCATCGACACCTGCAGCCCTTTGCGGAGTGGAGAGGGATGATCACGGAGTTTTCCACTTCCGGGATAGTCCCTCAGGGACCACACACCAGCGAGTTGTCCCAGAAGTAAAGAGGGATGTTCTATTTTTTAAAGAGGAGACATTTGTGCAATTGCACGGACACAATCCTGTGCAAAGGATTTTTTTAAAAAAACAACAAACTCAGCACTGGAGGCCGCCGTGTGCCATCCCAAAGATGGTGAAAATGCTCTCCCCTCACCTCTGATACCCACAGACTTGTCCCGCACAGCTCCATGCCCATTTCTTGAGCCTCACTACTCATAGGGAAGAGGGAGGACCCTGGGAGGGAGAGCCACACCATCCGCAGAGCTCGGGATGGTCCTGAGACAGAGGAGATAACCGGGAAAAAAGCAGTCCCAGCTATCTCGGGAGAACTGAGTGCTCATCCCCGGTTCACCCCAGGATCAGCTGTGCATCATTTGGACACGCAGGGACGACCTTGTGGCCACCCCGGGATAAATGGCAGGTGTAGATTAGGCCACAGAGTGGCAGGGACTTCATGCCTCATAGTGGGAATTGACTATTAAAAATGAAGCTCACCCTAAATAGCCATTGCTGCAGAAAATACCCCCCCTGCACCCTGCTTTGTATCATCATTCCTTAAGGAAGGTGAAATTAAACTAGAAAATGCAGATTTCCATCTAGAAGTCCTGATTTCAGTAATATATCCTATTGCAGGGGTCAACAAGCTGGGGGGGGGGGGAGTTTCCTTCCATTTGTGTCTATATTCCTGCTTTTACACCTGTATATATTTAACTGTCTTCTATGCCCAAAAACTGCTCAGTGTTAATCCTGTATTTAAGGCAGTCTAGGAGGAGTAGAAGACATGATTCCTGCTAGACATCAATGGCAGACTGGTGTTTCTGATTACTTAGCAAATGTGGTCCACCAAGAAGTAAAAGGCCTTTGTGATGACAACTCAGACATGACGTCAGGGCATCTATCTATCTATCTATCTATCTATCTATCTATCTATCTCTTAGGCCTTAGTGCCAGGTGTTCTGGCATTTGGGGTGATGGAACTTCACCCATTTCCATTTGCAATCATCATACAGTCCGCAAGCAGCCTTTGGTTTTCTGAGCCCATGTCCAACTCCGCATTCCGTGACCAAACGGAAACAAGCCAGGCACTGTGCCACATGTGTGTGAGAGAGAGTATGTGTGTTGGTGAGCTACTGGCAAGCGGAAGCCTGAGTTTAGCCAAATAGCTGCGTAAGATCAAAATCAATTATAGTGATGCCCTCCTTCACTCTTTTTCCCAACTGGGGGGGGGGGGGGGAAGGGGCTTGTCCATTAAAATGAGGAAGCTGCTTTGCTTCCCTTCTCCAAACATTGGTGTTTAATGTGTCAACCTGTTGGCTTCTATCACTCTCTGTGGTCAACTCCACCAGCTTGGTCTATGGGATACTGGGATTATCCAATTGCTGCTGTTAATCTGAATCTCTCATCCACCTGCTTCCTTTTAATGTTGATTAGCTGTTTTATGTTGCTCTAATGAATGACTAAGTCACTAGGAGGGTGCAATCTTTGGGCAGAAAGGAAACTTTTCTACCCATTGATTTAATGGGCTTCAGAAAACACAACCTCTTCCATAGGGTGGAGCTACTGCTCCTGCAACTCCCTTGGTCTATTGCTGCTCTAGAGATGAAGCCTTTGCCAGCGTGACCACCGACTTTTCTTTGATGGAAACAAGAGGTTCTCCCATAAGCCGTCTTGCACAGCCTGGCCGAGCTCCCCAGGAGCTTCAAAGAAATACATTAATTGCCATCATAATGATGAATGTAGCTCACAACTTAATCACTATCAAACCTGTGGGATAAACTTTCTTGTGAACCACATTCAAGATAATTGGTATTTATAATGACATTGTATCAGCCTTGTTAAAGAAAAGCAAACCAACCCAGAGAGATTTACCCTTCTTGGTCACATTATAGTTGTGCAGATTATTTTACTCTTTGTTAAAGTCATCATCTTTCCAATTATTAGTTTCCAGATTGCTGTGTGGAAAATTCAAACAGATTTACACTGCATTTATTACAAATTGTGGTTGGAAATCACTCCAATCTGAAACAATTATGGCCTTAGTAGGAAATCAAAACTGTAAATAGCAGAATAAAAGCAAAAAATGAGAATAGCCTTTTTGTTATTTGCAACATTTGCTTCGGCAAAAGCAAAACAATTTTAATCCAAGGAGAGAGAGAGAGAGAGAGAGAGAGAGAGAGAGAGAGAATATTCTGGGGAGAAATAGTAATTTGACCCCAAACTGGTGAGATTTATTGACCCAATAATTCAAGGAAAAATCATTTCATGAAATGTCCCAACTTTGTTTGTCTGAACCATTTCATTCTTTCTTCAAGGTATTTACTTGGAAGTATTTCCCAATGGGGCTCACATCTGATTAGATAAGAATATGATTACTTGGTTAATCTCTGATTCTCTTCTCACACAAAAAAATGGCACTTGTTATCTTTAAAGGAATTAATTAATTAATTTTAAAAGCTTATATTTCCCCCAATTTCTCTGAAAGGTAGCTCAAGGCTCTGAACAAATAAAGTCAACAAGAACAAATAAATAAACAATAACAATACATTAAACTTTGGGTCTCCTTTTGAATAAAGCATCTTTTAATTTTTTGCAGGACATTCTAATTTCAAAAAATGCAAAAGTAAAATAAAATTCTTAGTATTTCAGGTTTTAAAGTAGTGTTTTAAAGAACAGCACAGACTGTATACAAAGGCTGTGCAAAAAGTAGGAGTCCCTCTAAATGAGTGATTTATTGCACATTCATGGCTGGCCACTCACTGAAGTTTTCGGGTTCATTACATGACGTTTTCAATGACCAGAATGTCTCCCATGGCATCCCCTGGAAATCCCTCTATGAAAAGATCCACTTTTAATGTAGTAATATCTGGGGCGGGGGAGAGCCAATAGATGGCACTATCTCAATAGAAATGAAGGGAGGGGAAGTATTCGATTCAAACCTCGTGGTCACCTCTCTCCGCCCCTGTAACACAGCCCATAGCCTCCGAGCAAAAGAACCAGGAAGCACAAAGCCCCGGGTAAGCAAGGTGATTCCCCTTAATGGAAAGATGCTCTAGTTCTCCAGATCTTTTGGACTTCAGCTCCCACCATGCTTGATCACTGGCCATGCTTCCAGGGGCCTCCTCTGCCCACTCCAGCTCTATACTTTTGAAACAAGCCTGCACCAATCACTGCTCTTTCTTTGGAGGGTTATTTCCACATATCTCTTGAATCAAATATGCACCTGGAAGAATGATATGCCCACTCTGTAAATATATATATATAGGGCAGTTGGCAAAAGCCCCTCTAGCACAAGGCCAATAGCATTTGCTGCTGCAAGTGGTTTCCCTGGAAAACCTAATTTACATTACCATTAGCGTCATGTCAGATCCTGTTTTCTCTGTACATAGTCAGCTTCTGACCACTATAATGGCAGCTCCCAGGGACTGGCCTACAGAACAGCCATTTTTATGGCACCAGTTATTTTAACATTCCCAACAGTCAAAAAGCAACTCAGAAGAACAGGCCTTTCTGAGAGGAGCCAATACTGTCCGCTCTAATTCTCTTTCCTCCGAGATGATTTTACCTCATCTCCCTAAATACTGCCTAAACCAAAACCACAGTAGAGTGTGGACTGAACCCTCTGTCTGTCATCCAGGCACAAATCATCCATCTGTTCAGGAAGAATGGGTGTTGGTAAAACACAAGGCTTCAGGATCAGGCCCAGCCACAACTATATTTCCCACTTTGCCAATTTCTTTCCACGATCCGTTCTGCTTTTTATGAATGTGATTAGTGTCTCTGAGCTGGACAGGTTATTCCATAACAGCTTCTGCATGAAAATGTCACAAGAAATTTCTCACAACGGGAATTGGATGCACGTGAAAGCGAAGGTGAGTGAGAGGAAATTGCCTCGGGGCTCCCACCAGCCGGGGCTCAACACTCCCGGAGGCAAAGAGACCGTGGCTGCAACTGCTGCGGCGGCTTCAGGATGTTAAGATCTGGAAGATGCAGCTCTGTGTAGCCCAAACAGGGATCATTGGGCCATCCGTGTCTGCTGCAGGTGGTCACTGCATGGTCGCGGAAGCAGGATTCTGCCAAGACTGCTCCGTATACAGGGGCTTCACATAAGATCATAATTGCATGGTTTTTAGATTGGATTCATCTCTCAAAATATTGTGTACACTGCCCTAAGATCCCGAATGGATGAAAGGTGGTTTATAAACCTAAACATTAATCATTTAAACAAAAACATCCAAAGAGCCCTGATGCTGAATCAGACTGAAGGCCTCTCTCAGCCAGCCTCCCGTTTCCCATAGTAGCCAAACAGACACCCCAACGGGAGCTCACAAGCAGGGCAGGAGGGCAGCAGCAGCAGCAGCAGCAGCACCCTCCTCCCGGTCATGTTCTCCGGCAGCTAAGCACTCCTACCTAGCACCCGGCTTGGCAAGCTAGTCCTAAATAACACAGATACAGAAAGAAGAAATTGAGGCAGGAATTTACTGTTCACCTAGTGAGGCGCAGGAAGGGCAGCAGCAGCAAGGAAATGGTGACATCTTAATGGCACAGGTTGGGCTGTGTGAGGGGTTGAATGGATGGTTTCAAATCAATTTCCAGAGGAAGAGAGAGAGGAATAAGTAGAGTCGAAGTGGGTAAATATACGTCATTTGAGTGTAACTGAAGTCCAAAGGACGTCACTTCCTGGTTGACCTCAGACACTTGGAGTCTCATAGTGGGAACAGGCTGACCTCTGGTCTACCAGCTTTTGAGCACAAATTCAAATGGGTTGATTACCAAATTATCCAGCAATAGCTACAAAGACTCCTATAACCAACAGTTGCTGGAATCTTGAGTCAAAGACGATCACATGTAGACTGAACAGTGGCTAAGCCATTATTAGAGACTCCTGAGCCACACTCAGTTCAGTTGCAAAAATAGAATTTGGACTGGAGAGCCCTGAAACAAGCTTTCTTCCTGGATTCTAGGAAAATAACAAGCACAGAGAGTGGTCAGTGAAATTGGGGAGAGGGAGCTGTCTCTCTCTCTCTCTCTCTCTCTCTCTCTCTCTCTCTCTCTCTCTCTGTGTGTGTGTGTGTGTGTGTGCGCGCATTGACCCTCAGCACACTCCCCTGAGTTCCCAACTTTTCCACTGAAAAAAGCAATGAGCTTAAAGTCTACAAACCAACTGCAAATTGGCCCCGCTGCAAAACACGGCTGCCCATAGGTCCAAATAGGTAGGCCACGAGTAAAGCAATGCACAGGAAGTGGAGGTCTTCTGGGGCACATGCTGGTATGAGCAACCAGGCCCCCCGTTTGGCTGTGCAACCACAGGGAATGGGCCATGGGCAAAATGCAGCAATGGGTGTTTCACCACGGGTGAAGCTGTACCTGGTATTTAAGGCAATAGGTTGACCTGGGCAGCAAGATGGCTCAAGGCTTCACGCAAAAGAGAGAGGAAGCCTGGCCCTGGAAGCCTGAATGAGGTCTCACAGCAGGAGAGGGGAAATGTCTGTGAGGAATAGCCAACCAGAGAGCCAAGCGAATGCCAGGGGGGAACTTGGAATTGTGTGACAGTTTGCACGTCATGACAGCCCACCATGGCTTAATTTATCTGCAGGGGCTGTCATGTTGTGCCGCCATCCGTAGGTGCCAGTTTTGCATGGCACCTGCAGGTGCCCAGCTTGCCATGGCTTGTCATGAGAACCCAGGTAGCAGGGGTTCTTTGAAGGTTAACCAACCCTCAAATAACCATAAATCAAGCCATGGGTTACAACCCCTGCCACTGGGGTTCACATGACATATAAAGCCATGGTAAATTGCCCCACCCCCAATCCCACGACACATGGGTGGCAATGAAGGAGCAACTGCCCAGCAGCATGGAAACCAGGTAGAACTATGAAGTGCCTCCCACACTTCACTCCCAGGCATCATCCAGAAGGAACACACACGCATGCATGTGAACACACGCATGCGCACACACACTGCTAACGGGGAGGAGCAACCTGCCCACCTCCCCAGTTGGCCTGTGGATTGCCATCTATCCGGCTTCCCTTCCTTGTCACAGAATTATTTCACGATGACTTTAAGGAATTTAGGGAATTAATCTTGCCCTTCATTTTAAAGCTTCATTAGCACTAGCACTGCTAAGAGGCTTCCAATGTCCTCCTTACTGTTGCTGTTTTTTTTAACGTTGTCAGATAAATTAGCCTGGACCTCGTTAAGGGAGGAATGTATTGCACCAGCGACAGCGCAATTTGGGAAAACAAGGCATGCTGAGAATGCTAAGCAGAAGCAAGGCACGGCGGAGCTGGCTGGCCGGCCTTCTCCGCTCCCTGGGGTCCACAGAAGCAAAGCAGCAGGTGAGCCAGGAGAGGCGCCATTTGCTGCAGCAGACACAGCTGCCTGGCCACTGCTCAGGCAAGTGAAATGTGCCCAGCTGGACCTCCCCTCCCCAGAGTGAAGTCTCCTGGAACCCAGAGCCCAAGTGTCCCCCCAGTGGTCGCCCGGGGGGTGGGCTCCTCAGCCCAGGCTTTTCCCCAAGACTGGCTGGCACACTAAACAGATCTGAATCCTGCGCGGATCCAACTTGGGCCCCTCACCTGCCTGCATCAAAGTGTAGAATAAGTTGTCTAGAAAACCCACATCCCGTCCACCCTTCCTTAGGGTTCCACCCTTAACAGCGGCCTAGAACTCTGTACTAAAATGTGCGCCTGAGGCCCAGACTCCAGAGCAGAAGAAGCTCCCAGGAACAACAGGCAGAATTTCACTGGAAGTAGCAGCTGGCACCACAGGAGCAATTAGCTTGTGGGAGGAGGTTCTTCTTGTGTCAGGGTCCCTGACTCTGAATAGCAACACCCAGGCACACTCTGAATCAGACAACTGTGCAAAAACCAGATCTGCTTGGCCGGCCCTCGTCTTCTGCAGCCTTCACTTGGGGCTGCTGGTGCGGATTTTGGAAGGGAAAACACCTCAGCTCTAGGCAACATTAAGCAGTAACAGAAGCCACCCATCGTGGCTCCTCATCGTCGTCATCCTTCCTCGCGTGGGCTGACATGGTGCTCCCTTCCGCCCGTGCGTTGTCACCTCTGGTCCTTGGCCCAGGGCAGAGACCCCGGCGATGCTCAAAGCACCCTCCAAGCGGACTCCAGGCACTTGATGCCGCCGCGCCTCCTGCTGGAGTCTGCCAAGCAGGCGGAATCAGAGGGTTTTATTCTTGTCATGTCCATGCGTTGCTGGGACTGAGCAAGTGGGCTTCTGCACCCTTGGATCAAAGAGTTGGGGGTCCCTATCTTGCTTTGGTCCCCGTGTGAGCGAGGGCTTCTCAGTTTGTGTGGTGGCTTGAGAAGGAGGCAAAGGCTCTCAAGGGCTTGCGCTCCTGCTGATGGCAGAATTTGACCTCCGGTCCTGGAGACAGCAAATGCCTCTGTGTCCGCGGCTGGGGGATGCGAGTGGGAGGAGCTTTTGTGGGCTTCCCTTCGAGGCATCTGGTCGGCCATTCTGGGAACAAAAGGATGGACTAGAAAGGGTTTGATTTGATGCAGTTTCACGGCTCTTCCAGTCTTTTTGTAGGGGAATTCCCATCTAACTGACCCCAGTCAGCTAGCTTGACCAAAGTGACTCCATTTTGATTTTAACCCCCCCATTCTTTTCCTCTCTGTTTCTCTCATAAGTAGTTCCTATGCTGTTGTCACTGCATGCAGGCAGTCGACCACAGACCACAGACCATGTGACCTGACCCAGTAAGAAGTAACAGATCGTTCCAGACCATATATAGAAAAATACCTGCTGATGTTGCGCACGCATTATCCTGCTGTATGACACGCATATTTCCTGTTTGCTTGAAATGTATAAGAGACTGGGTCACCCAAAGGGGGGGGGGGGCTGCAGTCTGTGGAACGATTCCGGACCGTGGTCTTTGCTAGCAAATAAAGGTTATCTGTTTGAAACTGGAACTTTGGACTGGTCTCCGATTATTTACTGTAACATTTTGGTGCGTTGGCCGGGAATCATCCCTCACTGGGAGACCCGCCTGATAATCGGAGAACTACCAGGGAGATTTCCCCCGCTTCCGCTTGGTTCCCCGCGGCCCCCGGCTGGCCGTGGCCCTCCTTGGGAGCGCGCCTCCAGCCTTTAGCTGGTGCCCATTCAGGTTCTGTGGCAGGTCCGGGGACAGCGCGGAACAAAAACGGACCGAGCGGAAGTTCAGTGCAGATACCCTTCTGCCCAGCGCTGGGACATCTGAATCAGGCAAGTATAAGGGGAAGCTTCCTATTCTGTTCTGTATCAGCCGACTCCTACGAGTCGAAGGGGGGTCTAATCAACCCCCATAGAGGTGACCGACTCCTCTGAGTCGAAGGGGGGGTCTGATTAACCCCCCGTAACGGTAAACTGTTTCTGTTTCTTTGAACTGGGAGGTCTGGGAGGACGGGTGTCGTCCTGGATGTTTGATGTGTGTATGACTGCCTGATTTCCATTGCTGACCGTTGGGCAGTAGCCCTGGGACGCCTCTGGGTGTCTTGAATTGCCGGCAGCGTGGGCTGGTAGTGAAGAGACTGCATTCTGCTGTATCAGCCGCCTGACTCCCCCAATTCCTACAGTCAGACGGTTCCCTGTCAATCTGACTGCCCTTCTGTGTACTGTTTGTCTGGTTGATTATACTGTGTATTAGTCAGAAAAGGATGGAGGGAGGTTTTTTGACCCCACTGAACCTGATGATTAAGCATTTCAGTAAAGTTTTTGATCAGACTAAGTCCAATGTAGATGCTATGGAAAATGTTATTATGACTGACCCACTCTAGGACCCCTTGTAGAATTGGCCCCCCAAGGTACTTTCTCTGAGCCCTATCATTCCCGAGTTTAGAACCTTGCCATCATAGAAAGGGGGGGGGGCTCAGTTCAGAGGACATTCCATGCACAGAGAGCTAATTGAAAGTAGCCAAACACCCCCCACCATAGGCACGAAAAGTTGGCCGAAGATGCAGCTCTTATCATGATGAACCAAGTAAAAAAGACCCCAAGACGCAAGGCTCCTGTGACTGCCACCTCCTGATGTCCCAGACGTCCCTAGGTCCAGACCAGACATCCTGGCTCCCTCTCCGATGTCCCAAGACTCCACTGCCCAGCCATCAGCCGTCACCTCTGCACCTGTAGACCCCACTTCTTTGTTTGATGTGAGAGTCGAGAAACTGACCCGCCTGTTCCGGACCCTGCCACACCAGCCGGCTCCACCTTAGAAATTTGGCTGCTAACACAGGCACCGAGACAAGAATTTTCCCTGTCCGTGAGAGTCCCACCGTTGTTCCTGCCGTCACCGACCCAGCCACGAATGTGTCCACGTACCAGACCGTCACTGCCTACGCCCCCTCTCCTCCTGAATTCCTGAACTGAACTGCCTGAATTGAACTGAGTTCTTAAACTCCTGAAATGAATTGAACTGAGCTCTTGAACTCCTGAACTGGAAGAACCACGGACCCTCCTATGAAGAAGAGCCCGAGAAGTTTGTAGACATAATTGCCAACCTGGACTGATATCCAACAACTAATGGGATATCTCCTGTCAACTGAACAGAGACTACAGACCCAGGCTAATCTCGAAAATGCAGCCACAGAACGGGGCCAGAGAGAAGGCATCCCCGACCCCAACCAGAGCAACACCGCCTATGTCCCAAGACAGAAGGACGCAGACATCAGCGTGATTCAAGAAAAAACACACGCCTCCCAAGTTCCAGCCGAACCCAAGCCATCAACTGCGTACCACAGCCCAACAGCAAAAAGGAACTCAGAGTTTTCCTCGGCATGGCCGGCTATTGTTGCATCTGAATCCTGAATTATGCAGCCTTGACACAGTCCCTCTATGAACTCCTGAAAACCAACCTACCTGAGTCAGCCCTGCTCGAGTAGACAACAGAAGCCACCCACAGCCTCCGAGACCTGAAGATTGCTCTTACCAGTCCCCCAGGCGTCTGCCCAGAAAGCAGAACTAGTAACGGAAAAGAGAAACAGTTTTGTCATACCTGATTTTATACCGAGAGCGAAGATTCTTGACTGCTGAGAGAAAAAAAAAACATCGTCCATTCTACAAAAATTCAGAAGCTCCTCCAGGCTGTTTGAAAACCAGCAAAAGTAGCTGTTATCTACTGCAGAGCAAAATCAAAAAGGAAACTGCAGTAAAGGCCGTTTCCTGTCAGAGTATTACGCTGAAACCACATCCTTTTACCAGAAATGTGTCTTAAAATGAAAAAGAAAAGAAGGAAGCCCTTAGCCAGAATTAATGTCCTCCCAGATGACTGAATCTGGGTACTCAGAAGCCTAGCCAGGACATCCGTGTTTCACATGCATCACCAGTGCCATTTGGGCAAAGAAGCTCTCCGTCACCTCATCGAGAAAACCATGTACATTGACAAGCTGGCCAGCCTCTGCGCAGACAAGCTCCTCCGTTTGCACTTTCCCTAGCTGGATGGAAGGCTGGCCTGCAAAAGCAGAAGTCACTGAGAAACTCTGTGCAGAAACCAGGGCGAAATAGATGCCCATGCTGCCCGTTGCCTTGCTCCATATGCACTGCACACCAAGGACTAATGGACTGACCCCTTATGAACTGGTCTATTAAGCCCGGGGACCAAGTACATGTCAAAAGTTATAAGGAAAATCTTTTAAGAAAAACTTGGGATGGCCCCTTAACAGTTTTACTGATTATTCCTACTGCCTTAAAAGTTAAAAGAACCCCATCTGGATCCATTGGAGCCGTGTGAAAGCAGCAGCAGCTGCCCATACAAACCAATGGCAAGTTGCCAAGCAACACCGACTGAACATGATGCTGAAGAAATTGCCTACTGGGAGAAGCCTCCCCAGGGCCGGTGCCCGTGGGAGCGAAGTAACTGGGGGCGCTGCATCCCTTCCCATCCCGGATAGAGGAAGTGGACACCGCCCGAAGACTCCTGAAAGACTTTCAGTATTAATACTCCTATTAATCCTTGCCCCAGCCTCAGGTGACGTCGCCCCCTGTCAGTCATGTATCAAGACTGTCAAATTGCATAACCAGATCAAACAGATGCCAGTGTAAAGGCAAAGTGCAACCTTGCACTTTTCAGAACGTCACTTACTCCGCCTGCACACAGGCAACCCAAAAGAAACCCCAGCCCAGTGGTATCTAGAAGTCAGGGATAGTCAGAAATGGGGAACCCTGATCCAGAAATTGCCCCTGAAAAGTCCCACTACCCAAGTGTCCATAACAATAGACCCTTGCCGCCATGCCAAGTGGCCACAGTCCTGCGGGGACCTGAGCTGGGAGAGAGAATACACGCATAATGACAAGTATATTTGTCCCCAGACATACCCCGGGGGCTCCAGAGGCTGTATAAATGAGTGCCCGATGTAGAGATGATGGGCCACGTGAGAAAAAGAACACAAGAGAATCCACATGCCCGCCTCACCAAAGTTCCAGTTCTAAGTCCCTGCACTGCCCAGAGATGTAATTTAGTAATTTTTCACCTCTGCTGAGACTGTTGTTAGCTCCCTCAATGTCAGTAACTGTTATGTATGCAGAGGTACCCAACTGGGAGACCAGTGGCCATGGGAGGCAGCTGAATTAAATGTCAGCCAGCCGTATAATGAGCCAAATCCTCACAGTCAGTAGATGTTAAAAGACACTATTGTGGGTCAGTGGTGTCTCCAGCGTCTGCATCCATCAGCCCCCAAGATTAGAGAAACCCCCTGTGAATCACTCACCACCCTGAATGGCTCCGAAATCTCCTACTGGCCAAACCAGTCCGTAATTCCCAACAATCAGTTGTGGCCAGCGAGTCTCCAGTCCCGAATAAACACCACCCAGAGTCAAAGCTCTAATTGGCCGGCCCCCAAGGGACTGTATTGCATCTGTGGGCAGTATGCTCATTCTGAACTCCCTGAACCCTGGGCAGGCACTTGCACCCTAGGGGAGATCCGCCCCTCCTTCTTTCTGGTTCCCCTATCAGAAGGTGTGCGTCCGGGCCACCCAGCGTACAACAAACGCAGCATATCCCCAAATGTCAAAATTGGGGACTGGAAAGATGATAAGTGGCCCCCTGAGAGGATTGTTCAGTATTATGGCCCTGCCACCTGGCACAAGATAGAATGTCGGGGTGCGGAACCCCCATTTATATGCTTAACAGAATCATACATTTGCAAGCAGTTCTAGAACTAATAACCAATGAAACTGCAAGAGTACTGAATGTCCTATCCAAAACCCAGACCCAACTGCGAAATGCTGTGTATCAGAATCGCTTAGCTCTTGATTACTTGCTTGCTACTGAAGGCGGTGTGTGTGGAAAATTTAATCTTACTAACTGCTGCCTGCATATTGATGATAATGGAAAAGTTATTGAAGAGATCACCAGTAAAATGACTAAGCTTGCTCATGTTCCCGTGCAAATTTGAGTGGGCCCAAGGGCTGGGTTCCTGGTTTACATGGGTAGGGGGCCTAAAAGGGATTATAGCGATAGTCATTGTAGGACTCTTGATTTGTATCCTCCTGCCTTGTTAAATGCCTCTATTGTTACAGAGCTTTCGCGGAATGGTTGAGCAGATAGCAGACCGGCGCACAGCTGTCCACCTAATGGCCTTGCGCGACTACCACCCTGTACCTATGGCAGATGAAGATAGTGAAACTCCTTAGTAAATAGACAACGGAGTTTCAAAGGGGGGAATGTAGGGGAATTCCCATCTAACTGACCCCAGTCAGCTAGCTTGACCAAAGTGACTCCATTTTGATTTTAACCCCCCCATTCTTTTCCTCTCTGTTTCTCTCATAAGTAGTTCCTATGCTGTTGTCACTGCATGCAGGCAGTCGACCACAGACCACAGACCATGTGACCTGACCCAGTAAGAAGTAACAGATCGTTCCAGACCATATATAGAAAAATACCTGCTGATGTTGCGCACGCATTATCCTGCTGTATGACACGCATATTTCCTGTTTGCTTGAAATGTATAAGAGACTGGGTCACCCAAAGGGGGGGGCTGCAGTCTGTGGAACGATTCCGGACCGTGGTCTTTGCTAGCAAATAAAGGTTATCTGTTTGAAACTGGAACTTTGGACTGGTCTCCGATTATTTACTGTAACATTTTTAGGAGCAATATGGGAGGGTCTGCGCAGGGGAAGGGAGGCCTGCTCAAGGGGGGCCTCCTCAGCCACCAGGTGCTGCCCTGGGAGGCCCCAAGGCCTTGCCTAGAATTCTCCCTGGAGGAGGAGGAGGAGGAGGAGGAGGAGGAGGAGGAGGACGTCCTCCTGCCCCCTCCGTTTCCCCTCATGCCCTAACCCCTTCCAGGGCTGGGCTTGCTCTTGCAGTTTGGCGTTTCTCCTCCCTGTGGTTTAACCCTTTTCACACCCACTGCTCTTCCCTCCGCTGTCGGGGGGGGGGGAGCAGAGGAGGTTTGCCCTCTTTGTCCCTCCATGGTGTGCTGCTCCTGTGCTGTCTGCTGGATGAGAGCCCAAGGACACACCCACCCACCTTGCTCACTGTCTTGCGGCCCAGAGCACAAGGACACCATGTCTAAAGCCGGCCCTCCCCACTCTGAAAGTCTGCTATGAACAGGTGAGTGGGACCCCCACACGCCCACTGTGGGGGGGGGCGAGAGAGGAGGAGGATTTGATGACACCAGCATTGCGGCTGAGTGGGGGAGGA
This sequence comes from Anniella stebbinsi, assembly GCA_029215795.1. Lineage (NCBI taxonomy): Eukaryota > Metazoa > Chordata > Lepidosauria > Squamata > Anniellidae > Anniella > Anniella stebbinsi. The sequence continues at coordinate 373,845,363 of JARDYH010000001.1, forward strand.
ATGAGCAAGCCGTGCTGGGGCCCTGCCTGGGGGCTGCCCCACCCAGCTGTTTTGCACCACCAGGCCTGCTGTGATCATTCAAGAGGCAGCTGGACAGCCACCTGTCAGGGATGCTTTCAGGTGGATCCATGCACTGCGCAGGGGCTTGGACCCAATAGCCTCCTAGGCCCCTTCCAACTCTACCATTCTGTGATGATTCTATGACCTCCCCCAGCACCCGGACAGCCATGCTTCCAACTTCAGTATCCAGGCATGCCAGCCTGAGCCGGAGGCACATTTTGCCTTGCGTTGGACAGTTTCTGCCACCTCCAACGTCATCACCCAGGCGGCGGCAGAAATCACCATGAGGAGTCCTTAGGAGCCCAACATCCCTGCCAAGTGGAGCTCAGGCAACGATCTTCCCAGAAGCATCTCCAGGCCACATGAACATAACAGCACACCCAGACAGCCGTGTGGTACTGTGGTGGTGGTGGGGGCACTTCGCCTCAGCTGGCAAGGCTGCGGCTGCATAAACCCAGCTGGCATTTCTCTCTGGAGCTGCCTTTCTGGAATGGGCCTCTGGCCATTTCTGCACATACTCCTTCCTTCTCCTCACCGGAGGCATCCTGAAGTGCAGATGGACTGCTGACCACATGGCAGGCATTGCCATGGCAACAGCCCCCCCCTCTGGGTCATGGCCAGACCGAAGGGATGGAAGCTGCCTTGCTCCATCCATCTGAGGCTGGGGAGGGGGCAACGGCAGCCCCGTCAAGGGGATGACTCTCTCCCAGGTAGGCCCCATGGGAGCCATGGGCATTGGTGGGCCATTGGGCTGAGCCTGCTGGAAACTGCCTGATTTGCCGTCCTCAGCCTTCCCACCAGAACAGGCCAAATGCTGATTCATTTGTTTTGGTTGGAAGAGGGAGGATGCTGACATCCAGAGACAGAGTACGTGCCGGATCAAGGAGGGTGGCTTTGTGGGGGGGGGGGGGAACCTTGGCCACGGGGAGCCAAGCCCTGCCACCTTGCCAGGGGAGAAACTGAAATGGCCGGGAGCAGCCTTCCTCCTGTTCGTTCTGGGAATGTCTGTCTGATCCCGCTCCGTATAGAAGAGAACACGAAAAAGATAGATTTGTAATGCAAATAAGCATCCTGTCCAATGACCGCTTTCCATTTGCATGGCAGACCTAGGGCTTCTTTAAATAAGGGGAAATTGTGCAGTCTTAATGGGGCTGCATTAGGTCCCCTCTACAAGGGTTCGCTTTTGCGCCTGGTTAGGCGATTATGCGCATAATCGCAGAAGCGCATTTACGCCTAATCCCTCTGCATGAGAGGTGGCGAAGCGCATTAACAGATGTCCAAAATGCGCTTTACAGGTAGTTAATGCGCATAAGCGCTTATTCACACAGTCAAAATGCGCTTTAATGGAAGGAGCAAAATAAAACTCGCGATTTAACGCGCATTCGATAATGCGCATAATCGGGGAGATAATGCGCCTCTACGCCCAATTTGCGCTCCGTTCTTGTAGAGGTAATTTTTTTAATGCGCCTTGAAAGAGCTTTAAATGCCTCTTGTAGAGGCACCCTCACATGGGCGGAGAGGGGCAACAAAAACTTCCCCTCTCCTGCATTCCCATAGTATTGAATGGGACAGCACCCTCTAGTGGATGCTTTGTAGTGCAACGTCCCCTGTACACGTTAGGAAATCCCAAGATATTGTTGTGTCCAAGAAGAGGCAGGGTAAAAGTATAGGTACAAATCCTTTATTTAAAACATGCCTTGCAAGGCTAACAACACAGGCATATACCTGACTAAGCCTTCCTGCGTTACTATCCACAACTCCTCTTATAGATTACCTCAGCCTTCAGCTGAGTCTAATCTTTAGTCTCTTAAAGAGACAGTACTACCATCTCCACATTTCTCCCCCTCTTAAGAAACCTCCATAATCCCAACACTACATAACATAATCTTTAGTCCAAGCAGGTGGGTGTCCAATGCGGACTGGCCGTCTTCCTGGTTCACTTCCCTGTTGGTCAGATCCAGCTGCTGGCATAGTCTGTAGTGTGGGTGAGAAGGGCAAATCCTCTAACCCAAAATGAGTATCTTCATCATTTTGGCAATCCACTGGAGCAAGATAAGAAGCATTCCACACACGGCCATCAGAAAGTTTATAAGTATAAGGTCCTTTTTTTTCAATAATTTTTCGAGGGGATGTAAATCTCTGTTCTCCCTTTCGTAAAATCCCCGGTTTCCTAACTCGAACAAAAGAGTTACATTGAAATGTTTGTTCCTTAGCACCACGACGTCCATCTGTATATACTTTAGATTTCCTTTGTTTTTCTTTAACTCTCTCTCTCATCTCAGGTTCCAAAGATATATTTAGTCTAGGTTTCAGAACTCCAGCCACATTCAATTTAGTATGCATTTGTCTGCCATGCAACAACTCTGCAGGTGATCTCTGAGTTGTTGCATGCTGTGTAGCTCTATATACTTGCAAAAGGTCAGTAGTGAATATTTTCCATTCTTTCCCTTCTAACTTAGCTGTTTGTAAGCTCTCTTTCAAGCTTCTATTAAACCTTTCAATCTCCCCGTTAGCTTGGGGGTAATACACAGATTATCTCCAATGAGTAATATTACATTCTTCTAAAAAGGTTTCAAATTCCACTGAAGTGAACTGAGCTCCATTATCTGAAACCAGTTCTTTTGGGTTTCCTTCTCTACTAAAAATAGTAGAGAGGAAGCTAATAATTGTAGCTGAGGTAGCTTGAGATGTAAATGCTACTTCTGGCCATTTACTGTAGTAATCAATTAAGGTAATAGCATAACGACACTCAATTGGAGCAGCATCAAAAGGTCCTACAATATCAATTGCAACTTTCTCCCATGCAGCATCTGGAAGCAGAACTGGCTGTAATGGTGTTACACGTGTTACTGCTGTCTTATCGTGCAATTGACAAGTAACACATGATTTTATGGCTGTTTCCGTCTGAGAGTCCATCCCTGGCCACCAATACAGATCTCTCAATCTTTGCTTAGTTCTACCAATCCCTTGATGGGTATCATGTGCCAAACGTATAAATATAGACTGCAATTCCTCTGGCACAAGTAAATGGTGTGTTCCCCGTAACACATATCCATCATGGAAAGAGAGTTCGTCACGTATTCTAAAATAAGGCAACAAAACAGATTCAAGTGTTTTCTTATTACTAGGCCATCTACTTGTCAAAAAATTTCATAACTTTTGTTGAATTGGACATGCCAAACATGCAGCTAAGAATTGCTCTTTTGTAACTGCAGTAAGTGCACTAGTAATGATAGCGACTACTTCTTCATCACTCTCCAATGGATTCCCAGATGATGACAAAGGCAAGCGGGACAAACAATCAGCTGTCACATTTTGCGTCCCTGGTCTATATTCCATTTCATATGTAAAAGATAGTAATTTTGTTGACCATCTTGCAATGCGATTTCCTACTCAACCCACACCCTTTGTGGTTAACAATGTTGTCAAGGGCTTATGATCAGTGCGCAGTTTAAATACATGGCCCCATAAATATGTTCTCCACTTTTCTGTAGCCCAAACACAAGCAAGCGCTTCTTTTTCAATAGTTGAATATTTCCTTTCAGCTTCAGTAAGTGTTCTTGACGCAAATGCAACAGTCCTTTCTATATTATCCTCATGAAGCTGTGTCAGTACTGTGTCAAGCCCATAATCAGAAGCATCTGTTGTCAAAATTATTGGTAATGCAGGATTAAACAACGCAAGTGCAGGACTATTTACAATCAACACTTTTACATTCTCAAAACTAGACTGTGCAGCATTTGTCCAACTAAAATTTGATGTTCCTCTTAGCAGTTCACGAAGAGGCTCAACAATAGATGCATAATTAGGAATAAATTTGGCATACCAAGAAGTAAGACCCAGAAAAGAATGTAAGGTTTGTACATCACTTGGGGAAGGTGCCTCTAGCATTGCCAACTCATGCTCAGGATCAGGTTTCAATCCCTGTGATGAAATTGTATGTCCAAGAAAAGAAAGCTCAGTCTGTCTAAACTTACATTTATCTACATTAAGCTTCAAGCCTGCTGCGCTAATACAGCCCAATACAGATTGTAAATTACTTTCATGTTCCTCAGGGGTATTTCCAAACACTATAATATCATCCAGGTAACATTGGACCCCCTTTTGGTTCTTAAGAATTATTGACATCATCTTTTGAAAAGCACTAGGTGCTGATGCAAGTCCATAGGGGGCATGTTTAAAACGGAATAATCCGTCATGTGTAATAAATGCTGTAAGATCTCTACTATCTTCATGAAACATAACTTGATGGTATGCACTCTGCAAATCAAGAGTCGAAAACATCCTTGCTCCCCGAAGTTCTGCAAAAACTTCTTCTATATGTGGAAGAGGATGGCTATCAATTACTATAGCTTTATTTGGCTCCCTCAAATCTATACAAACACGAATGTCACCATTCTTCTTCTTTGCCACTACTATGGGTGAAACCCATTCAGATGAGTCTACCTCAATAACATCTTGTTGTACTAATTTATTAATCTCTTCAGAAACAGCATCTCTAACTGCAAATGGTAAACGCTGTAACTTCTGGCGTACAGGTATCATATTTGACTTCATTTTAACTTTATGAACAACCCATGTGCACAACCAAGTTTCCATTCAGTTTGGTCTTTTAACACAGCTGAAACTGGTGTTTGCTCTCCAAAAGTACTCAGCCGGGGGGGGGGGGGGGGGACAACACTCCCATCAACTATTCCAAGGTTCAATGCAGCAAATACATCCCTCCCCAAAATAGAAGTACCATTAGGGACAATGTAAATCTCTGCAGTTGCACAACATTGTCCAAAAGTTACTTTTACAGGTAGACATCCACATACAGGAATTTGGTTCTTCAAATAACACACTAACTGTATTTTTGGTTTTATGAGTGGTATATCCCTGAAACAATGGCGATACAATGACTCAGGCAATATAGAAACTGCTGAGCCAGTATCCACCATTAATTCAACATCTTTTGATACTCCTATAGCAGAAATATTCACAGTACACATAATTTTTTCTACTGCATATGTAGGACTAATCCTGTCCACACTCAAAATAGTAACATCTGGTATTGTAACTACATGCACTTGCTGGTTATTACGACGACATACTTTAGCAAAATGTCAAGTTTTTTTACAATAGTTACACCGAACATTCTTAGCTGGACATCCTGTATGGCTGGCGAGATGTTGTGAAGACCCACAACGGAAACAGTATTTAATTAGACTTTGACTCGGCTGATCAAACTGCTTTTGACCAGCTTTCTTTTCATCATCATCATTGTCTGTCTGTCTTCTATTTAAACGCTTATGCCATGGATCCACTGCTTGCACCACGCCTTCTTTGTCTAAACTCATTAGTTTAGCTTCTGCCAGGGCTGCCTCAATTTGAGTTGCAATTGTTATAGCTTTGTCTAATGTAAGGTTTGTCTCTAAGAGTAAGCGTTCTCGTATACGAGACAAATGTGTTTTCTCAATTAGCTGGTCTCTAATCATCTCTTCTGCCATATCTCCAAAGTTACACGAGCTCATTAAGTCTCTCAAAGCAGCAGTATACTGTAGCACTGACTCCCCCGGTTTCTGCTCATGCTGACGAAATTTGTAGCGGTTAGCTACCACATTCACCTTTGGCACAAAAAAGTTCTTTAAAGCATTACATGCAGTCTCATATTTATCATCAGCAAGTGGAAGATTGTAAAATATCCGTTGTCCTTCAACTCTCAGGCAATGAATAAGCAACGCACATTTTCAAACATCCGAATCCAGACAGGGAATGCAACTGGAGGCTCACCTGGACTCTGAAGAAAAAATGCTGGTGGGCTCAATGACAAAAGAGCCATCCCAACCTCGTCGCCAATATGTTGTGTCCAAGAAGAGGCAGGGTAAAAGTATAGGTACAAATCCTTTATTTAAAACATGCCTTGCAAGGCTAACAACACAGGCATATACCTGACTAAGCCTTCCTGCGTTACTATCCACAACTCCTCTTATAGATTACCTCAGCCTTCAGCTGAGTCTAATCTTTAGTCTCTTAAAGAGACAGTACTACCATCTCCACAGATATTTCAGTAGAATTGGGATATCAGAGTTTATTTAAAAAATAAAAAAAACAGAATTACCAGGGAAAGGTGCAGGAGATGTACAGGAGATTGCCAACATCATCAAAAGGACCCGTGCACTTCCATGAGTCAGCCACGAGAGTGCCTTATTTCGCTTGTGTGGAAGAGTAAAAACTACTTTAAGAAGGACATAAGGGCAACAGCCCCCCTCCTGCCGTTGTTTCCCCACATGACATCATCCTGGGGGATTTCTAGCAGGTAAAGCCATCTGTGAACATACATGTACAAATACTGCCTCCAGTCCTGGAGGTAATACATCACCATCAAGGCTAGTAGCCATTGATAGCTTTCTCCTCCAGGCATTTGTCTAATGCCTTTGATCGGTATTCCTCTGCTGGTGGGCTGCATTTTTAAACAATGCTGCTAAGGTGGCTCTATGGCAATCAGCTCATAGCCAGAGATCATGACGTGCCTTGGGCTGCAGTTCAGCAGAAGATTCTCATGGTTCTATGGCTGAATTTGGCCTAGTCAATTAGGCACTGCAGGAGTCTTGCTTCCATGGGAAAACCTGATGGTGCCTTCACCTAATACTCCAGAACTGCGTCAGGATTGGAGGATATTCCCCACTAGGGCTTCAGAGTAGCCACTTCCAGAGATCCTATGGAGGGGCGAACTTAGTGATGGCCTGGCAGGTAGGAAATCATCTGCCTTTATCTGGTGCTCAACCCAACTCGGAGCCCGCGGTCTGGGATCTTTTGCTCCAAGCTGCCCTGAGCTTCTTGCTGGAAAAGCCTCCCAGGGCAGTATAGACACATTAAGCACAGTGCCTGCTCAGAATGAAGGTGTGAAAGCAGGGTGGATTTGATTTAAATCACAATTTTATTATTATTATTTATTTTATTATTATTTTATTCCATTTATATACCGCCCCATAGCCGAAGCTCTCTGGGCAGTTTACAAAAATTAAAAACACTGAACAATTAAAACACCGATAAACAAAATTTAAAAGCATAAAACATAAAAACAAGTTAAAATTACAATATCCTTCTGGGTCAAAGCACAACAACAACACAACAACACAAAAACCCTCATCATATGCTGTTAAATGCCTGGGAGAAGAGGAAAGTCTTGACCTGGCGTCGAAAAGATAACAATGTTGGCGCCAGGCGAGCCTCGTCGGGGAGATCATTCCACAATTGGGGAGCCACCACTGAAAAGGCCCTTTCCCTTGCTGCCACCCTCCGTGCCTCCCTCGGAGTAGGCAACCGGAGGAGGACCTTAGATGTAGATCGTAGTGTACGGGTAGGTTCATGTCGGGAGAGGCGTTCCATCAGATATTGTGGTCCCAAGCCGTGTAAGGCTTTATAGGTTAAAACCAGTACCTTGAATTGGGCTCAGAATCATATAGGCAGCCAATGCAAGCGGGCCAGAGTAGGTTTTATATGCTCGAAACTTCTGGTTCCTGTTATCACTCTGGCCGCTGCATTTTGCACAAGCTGCAGCTTCTGAACCTTCTTCAAAGACAGCCCCACGTAGAGTGCATTGCAGTAATCCAATTTAGAGATTACCAGAGCATAGACAACTGAAGCCAGGTTATCCCTGTCCAGATAGGAGCATAGCTGGGCCACAAACCAAAGTTGGTAGAAGGCACTCTGTGCCACCGAGGCCACCTGAGCCTCAAGTGACAGAGATGGTTCTAGGAGAACCCCCAAGCTATGAACCCGCTCCTTCAGGGGGAGTGCAACCCCATCCAGAACAGGTTGAACACCCTCCATCCGGTCAGCAGAACCACCCACTAACAGCATCTCAGTCTTGTCTGGATTGAGTTTCAGTTTGTTAGCCCTTATCCAGTCCATTGTCACAGCCAGGCACTGGTTAAGCACATCCACAGCCTCACCTGCTGAAGATGAGAAGGAGAAATAGAGCTGCGTGTCATCAGCGTACTGATGACAACACACTCCAAAACTCCGGATGACTGCACTCAACGGTTTCATGTAGATGTTGAACAGCATGGGGGACAAGACTGACCCCTGAGGAACCCCATACTGGAGAATCCACGGGGCCGAGCAATGACCCCCAAGCACCACCTTCTGGAGCTGCCCCGCCAAGTAGGAGTGGAACCACTGCAATGCAGTGCTTCCCACTCCAACTCAGCCAGTGATCCCAGAAGAATACCATGGTTGATGGTATCGAAAGCCTCTGAAAGATCAAGGAGAATCAACAGAGTTACACTCCCCCTGTCTTTCTCTCAACATAGGTCATCATACAGGGCGACCAACACTGTTTCCGTGCCAAAACCAGGCCTGAAGCCAGACTGAAATGGATCCAGATAATCAGTCTCATCCAAGAGTGTCTGGAGCTGGCTCGCAACCACTCGCTCAAGGACCTTGCCCAGGAATGGAATATTTGCCACAGGTCTATAGTTAAGATTTTTGGGGTCTAGGGAAGATTTCTTCAGGAGTGGTCTCACTACCGCCTCCTTCAAGCGGCCTGGGACCACTCCCTCTCGTAGAGAGGTATTAATCACTTCCTTGGCCCAGCCGGCTGTTCCATCCCTGCTAGCTTTTATTAGCCAAGAGGGGCAAGGATCCAATACAGAGGTGGTTGCACGAACCTGTCCAAGCACCTTGTCAACATCCTCGACCTGTATCAACTGAAACTCATCCAAGAAAACAGGACAAGCCTGTGCTCTGGACACCTCACTAGATTTACCTGCTATAACACTGGAGTCTAAGTCCTGGCGGATGCCCAAGATTTTATTCTGGAAGTGCCTAGCAAATTCAGTACAGCTGAATCACTATTCAGAAAGACTCGATTTAATCATGTGACTCCCCCCCCAAAAAAATGCACTCTTCCTCGCTATAAGCTTAATACATATTTTACACAACTCAGAGTTACCAAAGACTCATTCTTGCTGGTATAATCTTAATATTTACAAGCAGATGCAGGTTTCATTTTTAGCTTCTTGTGCAGATCTATTCCACTCCCAACAATCTATTCATTGATTTTTTTTGAAATTTAGCACTTAAGAGGTAAGGAGTTGATTCTGTATACATAGATTTGCAAAGGAACACTGGGATTATGATCTCTGCAGATACAAATTCACAGTTTTCAGAACTGTAAAACCAAGCATCTGTGATAATATCTTCTAGATAGAAAAATTGCCCAATAATCTTACAGAAACCTCTGGAAGAGCATGGCATTGTGAATGGATTAATGGAATTCATTTACCAAAAAATTTAAACTTTGCATGAATATACAGCCTCATGCTACATAATTAAAAACTAATCCTTATTTCATGATGAATAACCTTTGGACTATAATATATCTTAAATAGAAAAGTATTTTTAGATAGATTTTTTCTCAAAAAACATTTTATTAAAAAAATCCAATTTAAATTTTAAAAATCTGATTTAAATTTTAAAAAATCCTTTAAAAAAAAAAAAAGCATTGGTTTTTATCCACCCTGTGTGAAAGCTCTCGTCCCAGGAACCACGGATGGGAAGGGCTGACGTTGCCTGTCCTCCTGTGGCACACAGACCCCAAGGCAACGGCAATCCTCATGAGCTGCCAGCCACCAGAGCTACAAGGCTTCAAGAAAGACCAGCTGCTCTGACAAGCTGCCAGAATAGCTGAAAGACAAGAGGGATTCTAGCAGTGTTCCTTCAAAGAGCCAGGAGATGCGTTCCTCTTTGCACCCTCTGAGTTTCCCCTCAAGTCCTCTGTGTCCACAGAGCACCCAGGCAATTCCTTGAGTCAAGCTGCAGAGGGGAGCTCTCCCCCACACCCCCGCTTCCCACACAGAGCCCACCTGCTTCACCGTCCTTGCGAGAGTGGCCTGGCCTGCTCAGCTCCTCTGCCTCCTCCCATCAAGACCCTTTGGCCAGGCCCAGACTACTGGGCATCTCTCTCTCTCTCTCTCTCCTGCTCGCTCGCTCGCTCGCTGCATTCCTCTCCTGCCCCCGGCAGGCCTGATGGGCCTGGCTGCTGAAAGTTGAGAAAGCCCGCGCTCTCCGTGAGAGGATTGGTTTTAGTCTGTTGACAGGTTGCATTTTAAAACAATATTTATTTATTTATTTATTACATTTGTACACCGCCCCATAGCCAAAGCTCTCTGGGCGGTTTACATAGGATTAAAACAATTAAAAACAATATACAGAAATTAAAACAGCAAAAACATACAACATACACACAATCTGTACATTTAAAACCACTACAACACCCCAAAAAGCTACAAAAAACAAAAACAAACCCAGGCTCCTCAGATATTGCCAAATGCCTGAGAGAAGAGGAAAGTCTTGACCTGGCGCCGAAAAGATAACAATGTTGGCGCCAGACGGGCCTCATCAGGGAGATCGTTCCACAATTGGGGGGCCACCACAGAGAAGGCCCTCTCTCTTGTTGCTGACCTCCGAGCTTCCCTCGGAGTAGGCACTTGGAGGAGGGCCTTAGATGTTGAATGTAGTGTTCGGGTAGGTTCATGTCGGGAAAGGCGTTCCGTCAGGTATTGTGGTCCAACGCTGTGTAAGGCTTTATAGGTTAAAACCAGCACCTTGAATCGGGCTTGGAAACATACGGGTAGCCAATGCAAGCAGACCAGAGTAGGTCTTATATGCTCGAACCTTCTGGTTCCGGTTATCAATCCGGCCGCTGCATTTTGCACAAGCTGCAGCTTCCGAACCACCTTCAAAGGCAGCCCCACGTACAGTGCATTGCAGTAATCTAACTTGGAGGTTACCAGAGCATGGACAACAGAAGCCAGGTTATCCCTGTCCAGATAGGGACATAGCTGTCAAGATGGATCTATGGCAAACGAGTTTCCTTGTCTCTGCTGCTGAGTCCAGAATGAAGCATATTGTTTCCCCATGGAGTCAGAGATGTGGTTTGATTTTACTTTCCAGAGATCTTTCCTTGTGAGAAATAGCAGAGTCTTCTCTTCTCCAGGCTGAACTGGCCCAGTTCATTCAGTCTCTCCTCATAGGACTTTGTTTCCAGACCCCTGATCATCCTTGTTGCCCTCCTCGTGAACACCCTCTCTCCTGCCCCTAAGACCCTGCATGCCCCTGCTGGGATAGCCGTGCATCTGTGATGCACAAGAGATGGCCAGCAGAAGGGCACACCCACACAACTCCCTTTCACCAGCCACAAAGAAGTACCCCAAGAGAGCGGTCGGGACCGACCCCTCTCCTACAGAGCACGGCAAGGTCGTCAGCCTTCCCCCAACCCACCATCGACCAATCATGTCATGCCACAAGCGGACGGCAGGAGCCCCCAGGGCAGGAGCCCCCAGGGCAGGAGCCCCCAGGGCAGGAGCCCCCAGGACAGGAGCCCCCAGGGCAGGAGCCCCCAGGGCAGGAGCCCCCAGGGCAGGAGCACGGCGGTTGTGGCCTGAGGAGGGCTCTGATCTGAGCAAAAGAATGCAGAGAAATAAACACACAGAGGGGTGGAGGTGAGGGGGCTGCACGACTCACATTTCTGGTTCACACTTGATGTGAACATTTGGGAAAATGCAAAGGGAAATGCACATACATTTCCATGTGGAAAGAAAACCCAAAACCCAAAACTCTGGTCCAGACATGAAGAATTCAATTAATCTCACCGAGCTCCAGGTTTGCTGATTTGCACCTGCCAGCTGCTCACTAGTTGCGCCTGGCCTGGAGCTGGGCCCAGGAAAGCAAACAGATAACTATTTGGCAGCAGCAGATACTGCAAGTGTGAGGGGCTCAGACTGAATTGGGATTGCAGTGGAGTAGGATTTAAAGCCCTCCCCCTCACACACACACACTATGGACCCAATGCAGATTGATGCCCCTGCATGCTTATGCTAGAGGAAAACATAAAGAAGCCATTGTTACTCGCTAACCGTGTGTGATGGGTCAGTCTTTGCTCTCTACTTTCCAAACGTGACTTTGCTGCCACCTGCTGCAAAACAAGCCCATTGCACCACCTCCTCCTCCTCCTCCTCCTCCCCTGCTCTCTCTCTGCCATCTGCGCCCCTCTGCCAGCACACTAAGAGCCTCTCCCAGCACTACAGCCAGGACTGTGGGGGCAAAGGGCTGGGTGGTCCCTTGTTGCCAAGGTGGCTTTGCTGTGGCGCAAAAGTGCTTTCCTTTCTACAGACACAGTGCTGCCCATTGAAAGAGCCACCCAAGGTGATCTCAGCCCGGCATTCACCACATCTCCAGGTCTGGCCAAATATCTCTGGGCAACACCCTGTCTCAAAATTACCTCCATCACCATCACCCCAAACATGCCAGCAAAAGAGTGTCGGCAATCTTGCCATTCAAAGGACCACTGATTCATTCCTTTGGGGGTGTTTTCAGAATAAGTCCGGCTTTTGCCCTGGGCTTTTGAGTTGGGTAGCCAATTGTCTTCTGTTACACCGGATTGCCCTCTTTTAATGCTTGTGTCCAGAGAAGTAACCTGGAGCATCTTTACATTAAGGGAAATTATGTTGGTTTCCTGGGGCTTTTCTGCTTCCTGGTTCTTTGACGCAATTGTTATAGGCTGCATAACACAGGAGGAGAGGGGTGACAAAGGGGTTGAATTGAATATTTCCCCTCTGTTCAGTTCCATTGAGTTCTATTGCGACAGCACCATCTAATGGCAGAAGAGCCTGCTATTTCCTGGCTACTACCACTTTAAAAGTGGTTCTTTTTATCAGAGGATTTCTAGAGGATTCCGCAAGGGACACCCTGGTTGTTGATGATGTCATTAAATCAGCTCAAAAACTTCCATGAGTGGCCCATCTCGTGCATGCAATAAATCGCTAGTTCAGAGAAGCCCCTGGCCATGCTTGTCCAGTAAAAATCCAGGTTTGTAGATTGGATGCTGCATGCTGGTGAAGTTTTCTTGTGTATTTGTTGTTCTTGGCTCTGCAGAGGGCTGCAGAAGAGTCAGGTGGCTACTTGGCTAGAGATGAGGATCATGGCCAGCATCAAGGGCTGGCATCAAAGGCCGGCATGGTTGGCCACCTGCCAAGGGTCCACACTCCAGCAGGGCCCACTGGCAAGAGCCTCCTGGAGCTACCCTGGGTGACCATATTTTGGAAACTTAAAAGGAGGACAACATGGTTGCCCATCAAGGTGGCATGCCCACCAATAGGTCACTCCCCCAGAGGGGCATGTCCAACACCAAGGGGGGAGGTGCCCACCCGAACATAGCCTTAGTCACATGTCTGATTTTACAGCATATAGTTAAGACAAACCTGTTCTACACAACTTCTTAATGTTAAAATCACTGAAATATAGAACAAGTGATACATTCAATGTATCTGAAATTAACTTCACTCGTTCCTACTTTTGTAGCTTTTGCTGTACTTTGAAGCTTGTGCTATACTATGTGTAATACAGTCTCCCCTTCCCTCAAATATCTTTTCTGACTGCAAATCCTTCACTGGATGACCATAGTCTTACTTTTCCTAACATTTAACACTCATTCCCCATCACCTTTCTCATATCCATACTCACAGATTCAGCATACTGCTACCACTGAACAAATTAAGCAATTGACAAGTGCAGAAAAATCTAGTACAACAAACTAGCAACCTAGCATTCAGAAAGAGTATAAAATACTATTACTCTGCAAACATTAGCCATGGAACAAAATGGACTAAAGGCTTGTTGCAGTCACTTCTCACCTCTTGGCTTGTTTCAAGTGGCTAATCAATACGACAAGCAAGAAGGATCTTGGAATTGTTGTAGATCACTAGCTCAATATGAGCCAACAGTATGATGTGGCTTCAAAAAAGGTAAATGCTACTTTGGGCTGCATTAATAGAAGTATAGCTTCCGAATCGCGCGAGGTACTGGTTCCCCTCTATTCGGCACTGGTTAGGCCCCATCTGGAGTACTACGTCCAGTTATAGGCACCACACTTCAAGAAGGATGCAGACAATCTGGAGCATGTTCAGAGGAAGGCAACGAGGATTATCAGAGGTCTGGAAACAAAGCCCTATGAGGAGAGATTGAAAGAACTAGGCATGTTTAGCCTGGAGAAAAGAAGATTGAAGGGAGAAATGATAGCCCTCTCCAAATACTTGAAAGGTTGTCACACAGAGGAGGGCCAGGATCTCTTCTTGATCAACCCAGAGTGTAGGACACGGAATATTGGGCTCATGTTACAGGAAGCCAGATTCCGGCTGGATATCAGGAAAAACGTCCTGACTGTTAGAGCAGTATGACAATGGAACCAATGACCTAGGGAGGTTGTGGGCTCTCCCACATGAGAGGTATCAATAGGCAGCTGGACAACCTTCTGTCACAGATGCTTTAAGGTAGATTCCTGCATTGAGCAGGGGGTTGGACTCGATGGCCTTATAGCCCCTTCCAACTCTTACTATTCTATGTTTCTATGATTCTGTGAAGTTCTAGTTTATCAATGAGAAACTAATCTAAAAAATTGTCATTATACCTCTGGTTCATTAGCCGTGTACACAAGACCATGGTCAGTAGCAATACAAAGAAAGGCCAGAATGGATGCCCATTATCACAATGCTAGACAAGGATCTTTCCCTCCTTTTATCCAAGTATCTCCTGAATTTATACTGCCTCAATGTGCAGAGAACAGAAATCCCAATCAAGGTCCCAAAGAAAACTGCCCAAAGAAACCTCAGAAATAAGTCTCATTGATTTCAATAAAACTTATTCCCAGATAAATGAATATAGGATTGCAGCCTCTTCACATCTGTTCACTTTACACTAGCAAGTGCAAGCCCCTCCTGGCATGGACAACTATGTACTCACCAGAACCTAGCCTCGTGGATCATGCAACCAGCAGGTGCCCTCCAGAAAGATGCTTTCAGAGCCTAGGAGATCCAAACACACTCAAACAAGTCAAGCCAAACCACGCTATGCGCTCATATATTATCTTGCTGGGATAGAACAATTCTGGGACAAGACAATATTTTGCAATCAACCAGACATAACAGTCATAAACAAAAAAGAAACACACACCTACCTCATTGACACAGCAATACCTAATGACAAAAATGTTGCAAAAAAGGAAAAGAGGAAAAGAGGAAAATATACATCACTGGCTATGGGAATTAAAGAACTATGGCAACAGGAAAAAGTTACAATTATTCTGTTAGTCACATCAGTCACCAGCATCACTTCAATATTTTTTTTCACTGAAAACCTTCAGAAATTAGTCCAACCAAAATACATCCACACCAACATCCAGAAAGCAGTCATACTTAAAACATGCTTAACTGCCAGGAAATTTCTGAATCAGTAAAAGATAGCATGACTTGGCAAAGCCTGTCATGTTCATCCAGAAAAACCACCACAAGCAAGAAAAGGGAGATTAATAATAATAATAATAATAATAATAATAATAATGGCAACCCTGTTAATTTTTTAAAAATATGTTTTTAGGAAGGATGAACAATTATCAGCAATTGTTACAAAATATATATCATGCCAATTATATCAAAGCCAATTGGGAGGAAGTTCTATGGGTCAAAAATGCATTATTAAAAAACGAATTACTGTCTTCTAGCACCAGCTAGAGACCCACTTCTTCCTTTGCACTATGGAGCAAGCAGGCACAAATAGCTCAAGTAAGCGAGCCAAACCACAGAGGATGGCTGAAAACAACTACCTATGTTGTGAAAGAATTTCCTTCATGACTCAAAATTCCTGATCCCAGTTATGACCCAGCAAAGGTTTTTGGAAATCTCGCTCATATTGGCATAGGTTGAGATATTTTGCTGGTCAGAATTTTCATCAGTACAACTCCAATGGAAATACCTTAATGGGAGACTTGCCAGTGAGATACTGTGGCAAGGCTAGAGTAACCAGATACAGTGCAATCCTATACATGTCTACTCAGAAGCAACTGCATGTTTTTAATAATGTATTAGTTTTATTTGTTTTAATGTTTTATCTATTTTATGGTCTTTGTATTTATATTTATTGTTGTTGCCCGCCTCAAACCAGAGGGAGAGACAGGTTAGAAATTATTATTATTATTATTATTATTATTATTATTAAGCTCAAATGGGCATATTTCAATTGGCTAGCAAATTTAGGAAGCAATCCTATGCATTTTTAAACAGAAAAAAGTCCTACAACTTCCAGACTTGCCCAGCCAGATAAGGGAGCTCCCCTCAAAAGATCTGACATATAACGAAATGCTCCAGTGCCTTAGGTAAAACAATTGTTCTGAAGAAGAATATCCTTTATTTGGTTTTAGGTAGCGCACACAGTTGTTGCAATGGTGTGCCTTCTTAAAGGATGCATATTCTCTCTACCATGAGGAAGGTGGAAGAGTATTTCATTAAGATGGTTCCTGCCACCCATGGGTTTTGTAAGAAGCAGTATTTTTATAACAAAAATTCCCAGCTGGTGCAGTGTAATGCCTGTGAAACTGAGCAGGAAACATAAAACCCCTGGATTAGCTCTTACAACTTCTATGAACTCATAGGGCGGCAAACCACTATTCAGCCTCCACCCTGCAATACTGTCCTGCCATACAGTGTTGTTGTAAGGATTATATTCTAATAATGTCATGCATATGAGATGCTATGAACATTCTAAAGTCCAAATGCTAAGTTTTTTATTTAAAACATCAGCTACCTGCTTAAGCCCAGGCACTTTGGCTTAAGTTTTAAATAGATTTTAAAAGTTTTAGATCTATTAAACAATTAAATATTGCATCCCTACTTTTTTTAAAAAAAATCAACCAACATTTCTTTATAGATTTCATGACAATGACAAATAGCAGTTTGATTTAAACTCCTGATAAGTATATAAAAATACACCCCACCGGCCAGGACTTGATGTACGCTCAGATTTATACATGAAGCAACTATGCACGTGGGGTCACTTTTCATTTCAATGAAGGGATCCAACTGGGGTGTTCAAAGGAATGCATATGTGGATTTAGCCCCTCCTTTGAAATGAATCAGTATCCATGCCAGAGCACTTGGATCCATAAGCAAGCTTTAGTCTCAGGCCTCCTCTGCTCCTTCTCATGAAATTAATTCACTTTTAACAAAAACAACTGTGCATTTTTTCCTTGTTGCCTCTACTTTGAATACAAGAGGAAGAAGCTTTGATACAAGCAGCATGTTTACTCAGAAGTAAGTTGCACCGTAGGGAGGACAGGGCTCCTGTATCTTTAACAGTTGTGTAGAAAAGGGAATTTCAGCAAGTGTCATTTGTATGCATGCAGCACCTGGAGAAATTCTCTCTTCCTCACAACAGCTGAAACTGCAGGAGCCCTGCCCTCTTTTGTATCTGGTCACTCTAACTAAAGAGGGCAGAGCTCCTGCAATAATAAACTGGTAATGGTTATAGATCTCAATTATCAGATTCTTACATCCTCTGTGACTATAAGTCCATCTAAAAAGAGCTTAAAGTGGAAATGCCATTAAGTGCATGTACAACACCTACATTTAATTCAAATTACTCACTTCAGGCTCTATCATTTCAGACTTTATAAGTGAGAAACGGGGGGGGGGGGGGGGGGGGGGAGGGGATGCTGCGCCTTGTTAATACTTAGCATTAAAGTAAAAACAGCCTACAACTTCCAGCATGCACTGCCGGGAAGGCTGCACTTCTTACCAGGGCCCAGGAGCAGCGGAGGCAGGAGGCACTGCTCCATGCAGAGCCCTGCAGCCACCTGCTTCCTCGGGATGCTCTAAGGTGGATGCCTGCACTGAGCAGGGGGTTGGGCTCGATGGCCTCACAGGCCCCTTCCAGCTCTACTGTTCTGTGACTCTAAATGCAGCCCTCCCAGGCAGTGCATGCTGGGAGTCGTAGGCTGTTTAATGCCTGCTTCCCCAGAGGGCTCTGTAAGGCCTGCAACCCCCAGCATGAACATTGGGGAGGGTGGGGGGCACCTCTCCTGGCTTCCAGAAAAGTGGGGGTGGTGGGGGGCACCCGTGCATTGCAGGGGTTCAGGAAAGGGGCCTGGGGGTGGAGCAGAGGAGGAGGGTGACCAGATAAAATCCAGGTCAGGGCTCCTGTAACTTTAACAGTTGTAGAGAAAAGGGAATTTCAGCCAGTGTCATTTGTATGCAATTAGTTTCTGGTGAAATTCCCTCTTCCTCACAACAGTTAAAGGTGCAGGCACTATACTAGAGTGACCATATACAAAAGAAGGCAGGGCCCCTGCACTTTAACTGTTGTGATGAAGAGGAAATTTCACCAGGAACTAATTGCAAACAAATGACACTGGCTGAAATTTCCTTTTCTCTACAACTGTTAAAGTTACAGGAGCCCTGACCTGGATTTTATCTGGTCACCCTAATCCACTCAAAATGGCGGCCACAGTGGCAGTGGTGGAGGCCCAAAACCAAAATAGGCCTCTGCGGTGGCAGCCACCATTTCCTCCCTCTCTCTCCGGGGCTCCCCTGACCTTTGGGCCGTGGCTCCCGGTGGCTGGAGCTCCAGGGCCGAGAGAAGGAGGCCCCGAGGCAGGAAGGGAAGCGGCGGCGGCGGCCTTGCTCCCTGGGAAGGCGGAGCCCAGCAGGCCCCAGGCACCCGCCTGGCCTGGAGGACTACCGCGCCCAGCATGCTGCTCCCTGGCAGCCTCTCGCTTCCCCCTTCCTCGGGTTTCAGCCTCCCTGGAGAAGCGGGGAGTCACCGGGTTCACATTTCATAGGTTTAAAAACAAACAACCCCCCCCCCCCGATCTCTTAGTACGTTTTTTAAAAAATAAATAATAAAAAAAGCCTTCCGGATTGGCCACAAAGGATGGACCAGATCTGGATTTTCCCCCTGTTGCCGCTGCCGCCGCCTAACCAGAGGCCATTTCTTCCTCCTCCTCCTCCCTGCCTCCATCCCTCCGTTGGATGCGCTTCCGCCTCCCTGGTGCCCCTGCATGGAGCGATATCATCCTTCCCCTTCTGCACCCCCCGACCCACCCCCATTACGCTCCGCGAGAGACGGGTCCCCTTCCCCGCTGTGTGTAGAGACCCCCATGTGCCTCCTCCTCCTCCCACAGCCGCCCCTCTGCCAACCCCCTTATTGCGCCTGCACTTCACTCCTGGCAGCCTCTTCTAGGGTGGGTGAGGGTCTCCTCCTCCTCCTGGGCCCCAGCGGCACAGTTTGCAACTTGGAAAAGTGGCCATCGGCGATGGGAAATGGCTGATTACGCGATCCAGTTGCAGCCGTGCGGAGAAGAGATGCAATAGAAAGCCATGGAGGGCACCTAAAAGCGAATGCAGGGGGGTCCCCCGAGAGGGCAGCAGCACCAAGACATCAGGAAAAATTGCCTGACTGTGAGAGCAGTACAACAATGGAACCCAATGAGGTGGTGGGCTGTCCCACAGTGCTGGACAGCCATCTGCCAGGCATGCTTTAAGGTGGATTCCTGCATTGAACAGGGGGTTGGACTCGATGGCCTTATAGGCCCCTTCCAACTCTACTATTCTATGATAGTGAATTGCTGCCCAGGGCTAGATCTACACTATGGTTTTACAGCAGTATTGAAGTGCACTGATAACTGTTCGGACACATTACACATTCCATATGCCATTTCCATAGTGTTATTTCCGGCTTTTTATTCCACCTTAAAGCATCCCTGACAGGTGGCTGTCCTGTTGCATCTTGAAGGCCTCTAGTGTGGGAGAGCCCACAACCTCCCTAGGTCACTGGTTCCATTGTCATACTGCTCTAACAGTCGGAGTTTTTCCTGATGTCCAGCCGGAGGCTGTCTTCCTGTAACTTGAGCCCATTATTCCGTGTCCTGCACTCTGAGCTGATCGAGAAGAGATCCTGGTCCTCCTCTGTGTGACAACCTTTCAAGTATTTGAAGAGTGCTATCATGTCTCCCCTCAATCTTCTTTTCTGCAGGTTAAACATGCCCAGTTCTTTCAGTCTTTCCTCATAGGTCTTTGTTTCCAGATCCCTGATAATCCTCGTTGCCCTCCTCTGAACACGCTCCAGCTTGTCTGCAACCTTCTTGAAGTGTGGTGCCCAGCAATGGATGCAGTACTCAAGATAAGACGTAACCAGTGCTGAATAGAGGGGAACCAATATCCCGTGTGATTTGGAATCCATACTCCAATTAATGCAGCCCAACACAGCATTTGCTTTTTTTGCAGCCACATCGCACTGTTGGCTCATATTGAGCTAGTGATCTACAACAATTCCAAGATCCTTCTTGCTTGTCGTATTGATTACCCAAGTATCCCCCATCTTGTACCTGTGCATTTGGTTTCTTTTTCCTAGGTGTAGAAATTGGCATTTATCCCTATTAAATTTAGAAATGGAAAAGAACTGATGGAACTAAAGGAAGAAGAAATACAGGATATGTTCTATATTCAAAAAAGCATATAAAACAACAAATGAGAAACAAAGGAGGCACAATGAAAGGATTATTGAAAGTATGGTGTTTTAGAAAACAGAAACTAATGTCAGGGATCTCACCCTGAACACCAATTTGGGTGCACCCGGACTTTGACATCAAAGGGAAAGCAATAGGCAAAAATAAACTGAAAGAAATAGAAGTGACACAAATGAGATTTTTTTATGAACAGCAGCAGCCTATAACACAAGAAATGTGGAATAACCATGCACAAAATATGGGAATGTCATGGTTAGTATGGATGCAAATTAGTACATTTACAAGAACTAGAAAGATAATAAAGCAAAGTACAAGAGAGTTAACAGAATGGAAAAAAATCATAGATAAATATGAATTAGGAGACATGGGCAGAATAACACAAATATATAGAATCTTAATAAAGCAGATGATAAGGGGGAAATGTAATGATTAAACAGATATGGGAAAAAGACATTGAAGAGGAAATAGAGAAAGGGGAATGGGGAAATGTTTTTGATAGATTCCCCTTTCAAACGATATCTACAAGAATAAAAGAAGGTGCACTAAAATTAGTTCAGAAGTGGTATTTGACAAGCATGAAATTGGCAAAAATCAGTAAGACTACATCACCTCTGTGCTGAAGAGGATGTGAAACTAATGGAACTCAAATTCATATGTGCTGGGAATGTAGGAAGGTCAGGAAGTTTTGGGATAAGGTTTTTCAAGATTTTTTTTAAAAAAACTGATCAAGAGGTTTGTAAAAGACCAGAGCTAGCTTTACTGAATATGTTTCTTAAAGAAAACAGAGAGATAAAAGAAAAAATATTAAATGGATTTTTGTTGACAGATGCAATGCAATTAATAGCAGGGTGACCATATGTAAGGTAGAGTGACCAGATACAAAATAAGGCAGGGCTCCTGCAGCTTTAATTGCTGTGATGAAGAGGGAATTTCAGCAGGTGCTGCATGCAGCCAAATGGCACCTGCTGAAATTCCCTTTTCTATCCAACTGTTAAAGAGACAGGAGCCCTGTCCTCCTTTCCATTTGGTCACCCTAATAGCAAGTAATTGGAAGAGAGCTAGGATGCTGACAGTATCATTGTGGGAAAAGAAAATTTGGGATATAGCAATAAACGAAAAGCTGACACAGAAGTTAAGAGTACATAGAGGAATAAAGAAAGAAATACTTTCAGGATGGACTGGAAAAACTTTCATTTTTCTCACAATAGAGAGGATCAAAACAGCTATAAAGGGCAAAAAAAAAAAAACTAAAAAGGGGGAGGTGATTTGGTTTCAAATGCATTTTGAGATATTCTCATTATCAAAGGAAATTTACTCCAAGGCTTCCTTTTAAAAGTGTTTGGGATTGCTTCTCTGCTGGCTCATTTCAGCAGACCAATTCACTTGTGCAGCTGTATTTGTCTCATTTTGGTACCGTTTTCCCACAATGCAGCTGGGCTTGTAAAGTCTGTTTTAGGCCCAGCTCTACCACGTAAGCTATCCATGGTGAATGACACTTCATTAATTGATGGGTTTATATCCCACCTCTCTACAAAGTCCCCAAGGGGATGAACCATCAAACACCATAAAATCTCACAAGTTGCACAGCAAGAAACCGTAACCTGGTGGGTCCTCTCTGCGAGTGGAGTGATCCATTCTGCTCACAGGAAATACCACAATGCGCCAATCCATATTTGTACTCACGCTTCCAAGATATGATCTTGCTGAACAAGAGTCCATCCAACTTGCCCTGCTGGGAGGGAACCTGGCTTCCCACACCCCCAGACAAAGAGACCATGGTTCATATATAATTACACTCTCACTGCACGTTTATAGATAATTAAAATTCGTCTTTGTTCAAGACAAGCCATCTTCATAAATGGCAATTTATAATACTGAGAATTATTACTAGTAAGATGGGAATATATTCCTAATCAATCAGGAATATGTTCGCAGTATGTTCTGTAAATAAATCAATCCATTCCACAGACCCTTTGCAGCAGAAGGCAGTAAAATCCATTTTCTTACCTTCGGCGTTGGCTCCCTCTTCACAGACACAATTGTTTCAGGAAGATTACTATTCTGAACATTTTTCATAATCTATTTTTATTAAACATTAATATAATTGCAAAGGAAATGAACCAAAACAAATGTTTCACACAGAGGTAGTTTTCTTTAAGGTCTGGAAGATACATTTCAATGGGGTATTTTGAGTCAGATGAAAAACAGGGATGGTTTTCATGTAGATGCTATACAGCCGCGCCACGAAGTGTGCGCATTACAATGTCACAAATGATCAATATATTCACTATGGGGCACAAAGGGACATTCTGGGCTGAGAGCAGCCATCCCGGGGAGGCGGGGGAGGAAATGTCCATTCCTGCTACAGCCAAGGCCTCCTTGTGGCGAGAGGCTCATCTGGGGATGTCTCATGGGTACGTCTCCACAGTGGCTCCTTTACCCCCATCAGCCCTGGAACGCCAAGCGCTGTGCAAATAGTAGTACTATTGGGTTTAAGGTGCATTGATCCATGCGGCCTCTATTTCAATTTCATTGGGTGGGGTTACCCTTTCCCAGTAAGCAAAGCATGTGAATGCTGGGAAACTGCCTTGGTGACCTTTGTGGGAAAGCAGCTTATAAATATTGTTTATTACATAGATCGATCCCAGGACCGGAGAGAATGGGATGTTCATGAGAAGAGGCCCTTTGGGGTGTGCGTGTCCCAGCCCTGCCCAATTTCAGAATGGCTAGTTGACCACCAACCCTGCCTTGAAGGCAGCACTCTGCCTTTTCTGGTGAGGCTCTGCTTGTCTCTTCACACATTGTCTGTCTGTCGTAGGTTTATTCCTGGATGCTCAATGTGGCAGGCAGGCAGGCAGGCAGGCAGGCAGGCAGGCAGGCAGGCGTAGGTGCACTGGGTGGGGTTGGGGGGGGGCTCCGCTGTTGCTCTGACTGTCATCTTGCCTTGCCTATCAAGGACGATCACAGGAAAGATGATTCAAAGGCAACGAGGCAAGAGTCTCTGAGGGCTCCCGTGATAAAGCACTGCTGCTCCATTTGTGGAGATGATATTAGGTCTCTTGACAGGACGGTGAGAGGTGATTGACACTCGTGGTCTCCCAGGTGCTGGAAGAGGAGCTGGTGGCCGATGGATGCAAATGTAAGGAGAGCGACTCAAGGCACCCCACTGACCTTCACTGGGCAGGGGGCATTTTGTCTTCCCGGTATTTGTGCCCAGCAGCATTTCTCTTGTTCCTAGCTGGTGTTGTTGTTATCTAGATTAGTCTGGAAGCCAAAACCAAATTTGCAAACTCTTTGGAAACACCCCCGCCCCCCGCCCTCCAAAACAAATTATTTGGACATGTTGAACAGCATTTGGTCACCTGTATCTCAACAGCTCCATCTACATCTCTTCAGTCCCATAAATTTATTTATTTATTTATTTATTTGATTCCATTTATATACCACCCCATAGCCGAAGCTCTCTGGGCAGTTTACAAAAATTGAAAACATTGAACATTTAAAACACCGATATACAAAATTTAAAACCATAAAACATAAAAACAAGTTAAAATTACAATATCCTTCTGGGTCAAAGCACAACAACAACACAAAAACACAAAACCCTCATCATATGCTGTTAAATGCCTGGGAGAAGAGGAAAGTCTTGACCTGGCACTGAAAAGATAATAATGTTGGCGCCAGGTGAGCCTTGTGGGGGAGATCATTCCAAAATTGGGGGGCCACCATTGAAAAGGCCCTCTCCCTTGTTGCCGCCCTCCATGCTTCCCTCGGAGTAGGCAACCGGAGGAGGACCTTAGATGTAGATCGTAGTGTATGGGTAGGTTCGTGCCGGGAGAGGTGTTCCAACAGGTATTGTGGTCCCAAGCCGTGTAAGGCTTTATAGGTTAGAACCAGCACCTTGAATTGGGCTCAGAAACGTATAGGCAGCCAATGCAAGCGGGCCAGAGTAGGTCTTATATGCTCGAACTTTCTGGTTCCTGTTATCACTCTGGCCGCTGCATTTTGTACAAGCTGCAGCTTCTGAACCTTCTTCAAAGACAGCCCCACGTAGAGTGCATTGCAGTAATCCAATTTAAAGATTACCAGAGCATAGACAACTGAAGCCAGGTTATCCCTGTCCAGATAGGAGCGTAGCTAGGCCACCAACCGAAGTTGGTAGAAGGCACTCTGTGCCACCGAGGCCACCTGAGCCTCAAGTGACAGAGATGGTTCTAGGAGAACCCCCAAGCTACGAACCCGCTCCTTCAGGGGGAGTGCAACCCCATCCAGAACAGGTTGAACACCCTCCATCCGGTCAGCAGAACCATCCACTATCAGCATCTCAGTCTTGTTTGGATTGAGTTTCAGTTCGTTAGCCCTCATCCAGTCCATTGTCACAGCCAGACACAGGTTCAGCACATTCACAGCCTCACCTGCTGAAGATGAGAAGGAGGAATAGAGTTGTGTGTCATCAGCGTACTGATGACAACGTACTCCAAAACTCCGGATGACCGCTCCCAAAGGTTTCATGTAGATGTTGAACAGCATGGGGGACAAGACTGACCCCTGAGGAACCCCATACTGGAGAATCCACGGGGCCGAGCAATGTCCCCCAAGTACCACCTTCTGGAGCCGCCCTGCCAAGTAGGAGCGGAACCACTGCAATGCATTGCCTCCCACTCTCAACTCAGCCAGTTGTCCCAGAAGGATACCATAGTCGATGGTATCGAAAGCCGCTGAAAGATCAAGGAGAATCAACAGAGTCACACTCCCCCTGTCTTTCTCCTAACATAGTCATCATACAGGACAACCAAGGCTGTTTCTGTGCCAAAACCAGGCCTGAAGCCGGACTGAAATGAATCCAGATAATCAGTCTCATCCAAGAGTGTGGAGCTGGCTTGCAACCACTCGCTCAAGGACCTTGCCCAGGAATGGAATATTTGCCACAGGTCTATAGTTAAGATTTTTGGGGTCTAGGGAAGATTTCTTCAGGAGTGGTCTCACTACCGCCTCCTTCAAGCGGCCTGGGACCACTCCCTCTCGTAGAGAGGCATTAATTCATTATATAAATGAATGTTATATATACCAGTTCAACTCTGTCATTGACCAGCAGGTTACAAACCAGCTTTCCCAGACTGCTCATACGAGTTATTTGAACTTGAACATCCCAGAATCACAAATGTTTTCACAAATTTAGATAGTACCTACAACAAGGAACCGAGCTGTGCCTTGCCAATAAATGTTTTCATGCATAATCACTGCAGTATGGAGTTTATATGCTAAACAGGGAAGACAAAATAATGTACCCAATTTAGACAAATGGGAACACAACACAAAAACGGAATTAATCTGAAGTAAGGAATATTGACAGGCTGTTATTAATCCCTGAAAAGTTACGCCGCCGCCCCCCCCCCCCAATTTGTGTGTAAATATTGATCATGTGAAGACCATAATAGCTACTGTGACTCGCCCAACGATACCTAGTGCACTTTGTGGCTGAGGTAAGAGCTTTCATTGTGTCCTCTTGTTATAGGGCCAAATGCTTCTTTAATGTATTGAAAAACCGAAGGACCACGTGTGAAGAATGCAGTGAGTGGCTCTCCTCCCCTGCAAGCCCTGCTGAAATGTGTGCAACTCCCATTCATTTCAATGGATCATGTGCAGAGGAAACTTCCATTCTGCCTTCTGAACATTGCCAAGGAGCTTCTGCTGCCCACAGTTTGTGGGGCCGGCCTGCCCCACACATGCCACAGGCAACGTAGGAAAACCGATGAACATATGTGGTGATGATGCAGGTTGGGGACCTGTGTCCTAGTATAATGCATTTTAAATACTATTTTCAAAAATACATGCATATCTGTGTGCACTTTCCCCTAATTTGCACATTTCTGTACATATTTTTTTAGTGGAGAACTCCATAGCAAAACCTGGAGAAGCATTTTAAAGGATAACTTAGTGCTGGTTTGTGCATTAGTTCAAAAGTGCAAAATTAGGTAAGTTTGCATTAAAATACAAAGCGGCTGAATTCCCTGCCTCTCTCCTGCTTCCCCTTCCCACATACACACTGAGTACACACTTTCTTGTCTTCCATTGGCAGGTGCTCAAACAAACAAGAGAGACAGCAGAAGTGTGCACTTACCTCAGAGTGAGCCACATGGAACACAACAAAGCCCCCACACACACACACGCACACACACAGGCTCACACACAAGTCAGCCCATGCCAGTTTTCATTGGGCCTCTCTTTGCGCCACTGAACATCCCACCATCACAGCAGTGGCCGTTCTGTTCTTCTGCTCTAGTAGCAAACAAAGTCAGGAAGGACTTGCCCCGGCTGGACACGCATGTGAAAAGGCTGGGAAATCACGTTAGTGCTTGCTTGTTCATTCATTTTACATTATATTTGATGCAAAAAGGCGCTTGACCACTGCCCCCCTCTGCAATCTTCTATATTTAGTTGGTTAATCAATAACTAGCCAGGATCTCTCTCTCTCTCCTTCCCTTTCTCTGATGAGGCCCACCTGCCCAGCAGCCAGCTTGGATTTGCTGGGCCAATTTCACCACCCACCAGGCTGTGATTCCCATGACGTCACCAGCGCAAAGGAGCCCTCTTGGAGCGATGGCTCCTCCTCCTCCTCCTCCTCCTCCTCCTCCTCCTCCTCCTCCTCTCACCTCCAGCAGGAGATGAGAGTGAATTGTGCTATTTACAGCTTGTAGAATTGTGCAAAGGGAAGAAGTTTGCTAATTGAAGTGACTTTTCATCATGGGGGGGGGCACATAAAAAGCTGGTTGACATTTAAAGATTAACTCAACAAAATATGCAAATTAATATTCAGTTGTATGTGAAAAGCACATTGGAGATTACAGAAGGGGTTCCCAGTGTCACTAAAGTTGACCGTGTGCAGCTTCAGTTCAAAATGTTCAAGATACTGGGTGTTCTCCCCATTTGATGGGCGCAAGAAGGGTGTTTTTTGGGCACAAAATAAGAACATAAGGAGAGCCCTGAAGCTGCATCAGACCAAGGGGCGGGGCTCTCTAGTGGGGAAGCTACAAGCAGGACAGGACTGCAACAACCCCCCCCTCCCGGCTGCTCGTGCTGTCCGGTGGCCACTGGTCCTGAGAAGCTGGTCCTGCTGGTGTGTCTGGTGTTGGAGAGGGGAGAACTCTGCAGTGGTGCAATCATGCCGATTGGGGAACTACTCTGTGCAGCTCCAAAAAGGGCTGGGCACTGGAGTGGGGGAGGGGAGAACGGTGGCCAATAGCCAGGCCATCATGGAAGGGCGAGTGCCCTGCTCCACAACCTGGCACATCCTTTCCTGGGGCCATGGCCACATCATTGCTCTGGTCCATCCCTTGTGTTGCCACATCGTCTGCCTCATTGTTGCAGCTACATGCAGAGTCTCTGAGGGAGAAAGTGAGTTTCTGGTCTACTGCCACCTGGGGTAGAGGGTGCCCTCAGCATCACTCTGCCCTAGTTGCTGAGACCCCGGCTCAGCCCAGAGGGGCTGCTAAGTGGTCTGCAGGCATGAGAATCCACCCCTCTGGAGGCACATGGCCCGAAGCCCTGGCCCATGAGGCTCTACTGTCTCACATGGATGACTGTTTTTTTAAAAAATGCCCCCAGCTGTCATCATTTGCTGAACCACCAGCTAGTGAGTTGCCCAAGTGCTGATGCCTGGATGTGCAGTTTGCTTCCCGTCGCATGGGGAATGTCCATTTGCAAATTGTCCTTGAACGAAGAGAAGCAAAGCCCAAAGGCACGTGAGCTCCTGCAAGGGAACATGAGCTGCATCATTCAACTCACCCGTCAGCAACTCTGGCACACCGGAGAGGAGGCTCAGTCACCAAGCCCATGATCTCGGCAGGCTTACTAGCATCAGCATTACGGCCATCACACAAGGCAATACAAGCTCCTTGGGTAGGAGAGGACCCCTGGCATCTCGGCCACAAAGCAAGCCAGGCTGCCTGACTCCTCCAAGCTAGAAGGGCTTTGCTGGGCAGGCTCAAACTCTGCATGAGGAAGGCCAAGGGTCTGCCAGGCCTCAATAGGAACCAGTATAAATCAAAGACGAAATGGCAAAACACCTTCACAAGTGGTACACTGCACATCCTAATATAGGACATTCATCATGCTACAGGCTGCCTGCAACATGAGGGGCAGCACTGAAACTGAAGTCTTAGGCTGCCTCTACAAGAGGCATTTAAAGCTCTTTCAAGGCGCATTAAAAAATTTACCTCTACAAGAACGGAGCGCAAATCGGGCGTAGAGGCGCGCTATCCTTCCAATTATGCGCATTATCGAATGCGCGTTAAACAGCAAGTTTTATTTTGCTCCGGCCATTAAAGCGCATTTTGACTATGTGAACAAGCGATTATGCGCATTAACTACTTGTAAAGCGCATTTTGGTCATCCGTTAATGCGCTTCACCGCCTCTCGTGCAGAGGTATTAGGCGTAAATGCGCTTCAGCGATTAACCAGGCGCAAAAGCGAATCCTTGTAGAGGGGACCTTAGAGGCAGAGCCTGATCACAGCTTCAGTGCTCTGGAGGAACGTGTAGTGCAAGCCTCTTGAATCCTCCAAATCAGGATTGAAGCATATGGCACCAGATCTTCCTTCAGGCTGGCAGAGATGGAGCCACATGGAATCCTCCCCCTCCCCTGCTGCATCAGAGGGCTGGGAGGAAAGAGGCCAGCCCAGGGACTCTTGCAAGGCGGTCTCGTTGGTGGGCTTTGGTGCAAAAGTAATGGCAGAAGGGAGCATTGGATGTTGCGGGCAGGAAAGAGCCACAAGAAGGGAAATTAGCAGAAGAGGCCGGACATAGACTGGAGTCTGTCCAGGTCACATGGCAGCAGAAGAATCCCCTCTGGACCGGCAGTGGGGCAGTCATGTCTAGAAAGGCTGGAGTCACCGCTGGCCCCACTGCAAGGGGGGGAGGGAGTGGTGGTCATGCAAAGGCTGAGGGCGTCATGTCCCAGCTTTCCTAAAGAAAGGCCGAGGGAGGGGTTTCTTGCCAGCCGTTGGGCGATTGGGCCAGGCAGTGGGCACCAAGGATATGAGGGCCAGTTAGCACATCAAATCTTCCCTTCATTTGCATTTTGGGCTCAGGGTGAAGTTTCTGCCACTGCTGGCAGGCTGGGTAAGAGGAGGGGGAGGAGAGACACCGGGTAGCGGCTGAGTCTAGAGCACCGAAGCTCTCAGCTGCTTCTCCAGGAATCCCTCCACAGGCAGGCAGCCCATCGTCACCCCACCGTGGCCCTCTGATTGGCTGAGAGTCGGGGTTGGCCCCCCGGCAGCCAATCAGCCACCGGGAGGCATAAGTGGGATTTGGTTAGGAAGCATCGCCCATGGCAGGGCTACGTTTGTTCGTTTGTTCGTTTCTCCCTCTCTCTGAGCACAGCCAGCCCCACCTGAAGCAGGGGAAGAGCCCGCAGGAGGAGGCAGCGGAGGAAAGAGCAGAGAATTATGTTGCTCACCTCATCCGTGCCCAGGAGGGGCCGTGGCTTATGTATTGCGGCGGTCAGAGCAGCCACTGCAGCCGCCACTGCTCTCGCACACGTGGTCAGCGTCCTCTGCATGTTCTGCATTCAGGAGCTGCGCTGGACAGGTGTGCAGGCGCCGTGCAGCTCCTGAAGGCAGAATGACCTGACAAGCAGCGCGCTGGCAATGCAGGTGCACGTATCCCCGCTAGGTAAAGTCAGCTGCCTGGTGGCACATTGTTCGCACGTAGAAGGGGGGAGGGAAGGGAAGGTGGCCGTGGGGAGGGAGAGGATCACAGGAAGGGGAGGGGGAGAGAGGCACAGCAGGTTTCTGCTTCAAGCGGTGCCCTGCCTTGGGCCAGGCGGCTCATCTCTCTCTCTCTCTCTCTCTCTCTCTCTGAGAAAAAAGGCAATGGCCGGAGATTTCCTTGGACCTTGCTGCAAATCCCCTCAGGCATCCCAGACCCCCTCTAGATGGATTCTGTTTGACACCTGTTCCTCCGATTATGCGCATCTTCTCGGAAGCGCTTTATCGTAAATCCTTGTATGCAGGAGGTAATTGAGCACTCAACAGGTGACCTTACCGGTTGTTTCAAATGCGCTTTACAAGTAGTTAATGCGGAGAATCGCTTGTTCACATAGTCAAAATACGCTTTAACGGCCGGAGCAAAATAAAACTCGCTATTTAACGCGCATTCGATAATGCGCATAATCGGAGAGAAAACGCGCTTCTACGCCCAATTTGCGCTCCGTTCTTGTAGAGGTAAAAGTTTTAATGCGCCTTGAAAGAGCTTTAAATGCCTCTTGTAGAGGCAGCCCCAGGAAGGAGCAAAACCCCAGACAAATCTGAGAAAACCCACCCATATGGTCACCCTAATTTTCACCCTGCTTGGGAACATGAAATGTGGATCTAAACCTGTCCTGCTCTGTTCTGCTGAAAGCTTGCCTGGTATGACACATATTTTTGTGTGTTTCCGTTGCTGTGTCCAAATTTTAATTTTCACCAGGGGAGAATATTTTGTTGAACAGGGATGCAAATGGAGTAAAAACTAAAACTGTTTCACACATGTTTTGGGCCAAACATGCTGCTTAGGGGGACTTTACAGGAAGCCCCAAAGCCAGGTGTTTTTCAAGCCTTCAGGAGTTTGCCTAGTCCCTGAGGCAACAGAAGCACAGCAAACAAACAGAAAAAGGGACATGTTTCTTGACAACAACAAACTTTGGCAGTTTCATCTGAACACTTCAAAAAGAGGATGAAATTAAGCAAATAACTGGTTAGCCTGCAGGTCAGGCTATGCAATACATCAAGGCAACTCCTTGCTGAGAAGTTTCTCCTTGCTGAGAAGGCTTCTGAGAGGTGCCAGCTGCAAGAGGGAAAGGCTTGCCCAGCCTTTGGGCTCTGGGGAGAACAGCTACGGCTTCCAATCTCTGCTCCAGAAGCATTTGAGGCAAACTCCTGGTAAGCAGCACTAGCTTTCCATGACTGGGAATTTCAGTCTGTTGCGCCCCCCATCCCATCCCCCCAGGGAATGGTGATACCTATTTAGGAAGGAGTACCGTTAAGAATAGTGAATGGGAGATGGGTCATTGGAGGGGCAGCAGATGAGGGGTACGTGATTTGGGAACGATGTGGTTTGGAAGGACTAGATCCTTTTTCTGTTTAATTTTTTTTTAATGATAACCTGATCTCTTACACTTGCTTTATTTAATTAACTGTTCTTTAAGGCCCAAAGCCTGAGCCTAACTGAGAGCAAACTGAAGCTTGCCTGCACTTCTTCCTACATTAGGCTGACCAAATAAAATCCAGGTCAGGGCTCATGTAACTTTAACAGTTGTAGAGAAAAGGTAATTTCAGCCAGTATCATTTGTATGCAATTAGTTCCTGGTGAAATTCCCTCTTCATCACAACAGTTAAAGTTGCAGACACTATACTCAAGTGACCATATACAAAAGAAGGCAGGGCCCCTGCAACTTTAACTGGTGTGATGATGAGGGAATATCACCAGGTACTAATTACATACAAATGACACTGGCTGAAATTCCCTTTTCTCTACAACTGTTAAAGTTACATGAGCCCTAACCTGGATTTTATCTGGTCACCCTATCCTACATGGAAGCAGACTCTTCCACTAGCTAGTCCTGTACAGTGGGCTCTTGTCAGTGTAGAGCTATGGATTGCTTTTGCCCCCCACCCTTTTTTTGAGCTGGAGATTAGTTTAAAATATGTACCCGGGTTTCTTTTCAACCACTCGAGGTTCTTTGTTACTGCAAAGCAGCAAGGCCTGTAAGTCCTTGCTGGATTTCTCCCCTGATATTTCGCTCTCTACTGTACGTTTGTAAGGGGTTGATCTGATCCCTCCGGGGTGTAGCTCCCTTTGCTGTGCCCATGTTCTGACTTCAGCAGTTGTTTACGAGTTATGGATGATTACCTGAGGCATTTTAATAGATAACTAAGCAATTCCGCTTACCTTTCCCTCACACAGTTGCTTAACTTGCTTGTTTGCTGACACTTTGTTACTGGGGCTGAGGTGCTCCATCACTGGGGCTCCTCGCACTCAGAGAGCTGTACCTAACAACCTAAATTTGGCTTCCAGGGTGTCACGGCTATATATTTGGTACTGACATGGACCAGGACCACTGACTCCACCCCAGCACTATCTACCAGGCTATCTAGATTAGGCTGACCAGATAAAATCCAGGTCAGGGCTCATGTAACTTTAACAGTTGTGGAGAAAAGGGAATTTCAGCCAGTATCATTTGTATGCAATTAGTTCCTAGTGAAATTCCCTCTTCATCACAACAGTTACAGTTGCAGGCACTATACTAGAGTGACCAGATACAAAAGAAGGCAGGGCCCATGCAACTGTAACTGTTGTGATGAAGAGGGAATTTCACCAGGAACTAATTGCATACAAATAACATTGGCTGAAATTCTCTTTTCTCTACAACTGTTAAAGTTCCATGAGCCCTGACCTGGATTTTATCTGGTCAGCCTAATCTAGATAGCCTTGGCACCAGGCAGGCAATTCACCATGCGGTCTACAGGCACATCAGAAACCCAGCTGCCGATGTGCCTTAATGATCGAATCCCCCACTCCCTCAAGCCCTCCTTTCCCTGGAGGCACCATCCTCCATGCGAGAAGGTATTTGCTCACTTTCTCCATGATGCTAAGCATGTCCATCATTCAGAAGTGAGTCAAAAGGGCTTCCTTCCAGGTACATTTGCATAGGGCTCCAGCATTCAATAGCCCCAGGTGGAATTGGGTGACCTCTTCTGCCATTCAAAAGGATTTACACATGCACACATATGCATGCACACACTGTTTGGAGGAGTGAAGCTCACTACTTGTTCATTATAACTATGTCCATCCTGCCTGATAACAACTGCAGAGGAAGGAAGGAAGGCCACCCAAGTTGGTTATGGAAGTTGTAAATGCTTATTAAAAGAGTTCCTATAAAAGAAGCCATTGTAAGACCTTTCCTAAAGAAGCCTGTATTGCATCCCACCACCCTAGGTAACTACTGGCCAGTCAGTGGTGATGGTGAAGCTCCCAGCTTTCTTGGATGAAGCTGATTCTTTGGGTCCATTCCAACCTGGGTTCACACCTGGCCTTGGTGGTGGAATTGGTCAAGGGGGAGCATGGCCCTGCTGGTTTTGCTGGACCCCTTGTCAGTGTCCAGAATCATGAACCATGGTATCCTTCTGGGCCGTTTGGTTGTTTTCAGACTTGAAGCACTGTGTTGTCGTGGTTCTGGGAATATCTGGCTGAACATTTCAGAAGATGGTGCTGGATGATGATAGCTTGCCCTCATGGCCATTCGTTTATGGGGCTTCTCAGGGCTTAATAGGTCTCCTATGTTTTAAACATTTACATGAAGCTACTGGGGAGGTCATCCAGAGTCTGGGGGTTGGGTCTCATCACTATGCTGATGATATCCATCTCTCTCCCTCTGTCAACTGATATCAATCTGGCAGTCCTGAAATGTTGCCTGGATCCTGCAGGGAGGGATTAAATGTGGGCAAACAAATTGAGGCTCATTCCAGACAAAATATTGATCGGAAGGCAAGCCAACCTGGGATTGGGGGTACACCCCATTGTGGACAGGGTTGCACTTCCTCTGAAGAACCAGGTTTGCAGCTTGGGAAAACTCTTGGACCCAGCATTGCTCCCGGAGGCCAGGTGTCTGCTTTGTCTGGGAGTGTCTTCACCCAGATCGTGCATCAGCTGTGATCCGTCCTAGGGAAGGCAGTTCTGAACACTGTCCATGCTTTGGGATTGCCTCTCATTTAGACTACTCCTGCAATGCTCTATACAGGGGCTGTTTTGGAAAGAATGTGGTGGTCAGACTATTGGCTGGCGTATGCTTTTGATACCATATTTTCATTTTTATTTATTTATTATATCTTTATATAACCCAATAGCCAAAGCTCTCTGTTTGGCTATTTTTATATTGTAGTTCTAAGCTTTAAATTTTTATATTCTATTTTATCATTTATATTTTATGGTTGTGTATTTTATGGTTTTAATTGTTCTGAACCGCACATGGACCATATAACACTAGTGTTGAGCCAATTTCTCTGGCTTCCAATTTGTTTCTTAGCCCAATTCAAGGTGCCGCTTTTCACTTATAAAGCCATAAATGGCTTGGGGCCAGGCTATCTGCAGAACCCCCCCGCATTGTAGGACCCTGTCTCTGCCTGTAATGTGAGATCATCAGAGTCCCTGTTTTGTGTCCCACAACCAAGAGAGGAGAGGTTGGTGGGGTAGAGGAGACAGGGCCTTTCCTGTAGCAGCACCCTGATTGCAGAACTCCCTCCCAAGTGAGCTCAGGCTGGCTCCATTCCTATTGAGTTTTAGACCTTCTATGAAAACTCTATTGTTTCACCAGGCCTTTGGCTTTTAAAATTGTATTTGGCCTGTATTTAAACAATTTTCCACATTTGTCTTTAGGCTTTGATTTTATTGTACATTACTGTGAGGGCCCTGGTGGGCAGAAAGGCAATATAGTGTGTTATACTCCTGCACCCCAGTCCTGAGGGAGGTGAACATGCCGGAGATTTAGTGCTTACTCAGACTTCAGTTTCCTAGGAGGAGGCCACTGGTACAGGTGGCATGAGCGTACGACTGGTGGGTCTGCCACAGCAGCGGACCCCTTGCGTCTGCTTCTCGCAGATCCAGTTGGATGCCTCTGGGTGCAAGTGCTGACCCACGCCTGAGCGCTCGTGAGCCCCCCTCCTCGCAAGCGCTCGGGCATGGATCTGCCCTGGATTCCAGAATCGTGCCCATTCCCCCCACTGCGTTAATAGTGGCTGCAGAGTGTCAGCACGGGCAGGTGACAAGGGCTCACGGGCGCTTGCCAGGGGCTCACGCAGCCTGGATTGCATGAGCGGGTAGCATCAGCATCAGGGCAAGCGCTCGCCAATTTCAGCCACCCCTAGGCATTGGAGACTTGTGACATTTCTGTTATAAAAGATTTATTTACACTGTGTTCAGGATGAAGGCCTACAACAATGCAACTCCAAGCAATCTGTGCTTCCTTCTCCGCTGCCCAAGGATCTCCTCCTGCCAGACCAAAGGTGCTCTCCTTTTATGTTAGATTCACCTCCCCCCACCCTCCGCAGATTCATTTCCTCCTCTCCCCTCAGTCCAGTTCAAGAGTTGTTGGGGAAAAGCCTCAGTCTCTTTGTACTCAGAGGCACTGAATTGTGAGGCGCCCCTGGAGGTAATTTAGACTGACCCCAAACACATAACAGAAATACTTTTAATAAATAATGAATTAAATAAGAATCAAGAACATCTCAGCATTTGTTATGGGGATCTGAGCCTCCAGTTCGCCAGCCGCGTCATGATAACACCACTGCAGACAGGTGTGGCGGAGTGGCTGGAGTGTTGGAGGAGGCCAGAAGACCCAGATTCGGATCCCCCCCAGCCTTGAAGCTCACTAGGTGGGCTTGGCCCGGTGCCCCCTTCACTCCTGGCCTCCCCATCGCAAAGGTTCATTTTGTGGGATATATGTGGGGTAATGCCTCCGCCCACAAACCTCCATGTACAGTGTGGAACTGAAATGAGATAGATTTTCATGATGTGGGATCAGACAGGTAAAAACAGAAAAGCTGATGGGTGTGTTTATATACAGCAGTCCATGTGTGCACCCTAACTATTATATCTAAGTGCATTTTATACAGTAGAGTGGTTCAAATGTCATTTATGTTTGAAATTAATGAAGCAAAATTATTCATGAGAATGAATTGTTAGAACAAAGAATGTTTTGAAATTCAGGAGCAGCATTTTAAAAAATGGTTCTATTACCATGGAATTAGGGGAGTCAGGGTGCACAATTTATCAGTGCTAAGATGTTCAAGGTGCTTTAAGGTAATCAGAAGTGAGGGTAATAATATGTCAGGAGTTTCATTTTGTGATACAATTGCCATTAAAGCCGTGCTTGATTATGGCTAAAGCAGTAACAGAAGTTGTAAGATTTATTATAGAATAAAGGCCGGCCCTTGCAATGCACATAAATCTAAACTGAGCAGCCGTGATTAATGTGCTGCCCAAAAGACCTCACCGCTGCCCACATTCTGAAATGTGTCGCATTTATGGGAGCCACGCTTGTCTGCAGACTTCTCAGCTCTTGACCCTGAGGAGCTGTTGCCAGTGTGTCCCACAGCCCTCGCCCAGCCACTGGCCATTCCTGGGAGTCCATATGCAGCAGCTGGCTCTCTGGGCAGGGCCAGGGCATCAGTAGGTCTGGGCACATGGGGTCTGTAGGGGGATTGTTCAGGTGACTTTTATTTAAGGGACACTGAATACTGGCTGCAGTCCCTGCCTCTATGCTCCTTAAATTCCCCAGTAGGTGAAAAGGAAGATCCAAAGACAGACACTCAGAATGATTGATTTTACTCATACAAACTCAATGAAACTGTTGTTGCTTTAAAACTGTTGAATCAAAACATTTATTAAAACAATTTAAGGAAGTTAGAATTGAACAAACACATGAACCTTTCCATTCAGCCAAGTGAATTAAAGGTATATACTCACAAACCTGGCAGATTTCTTGAGTACATAGACAAACATAGACAAAGATTCACATTCATACAACTCTGTGAGGAACTCTACTCCACAGAGGGTCTTCCATTTCTCCCAGGCAACCAAGGAGTCACTGAGGCTGACATGCTAGGCTCAGAGCAACATCCTGGATGCCATACTTGAGGGAAAGGGAAGATCTCGTGGTGTGTGCTGACTAGACTTAAATACCCTTTCTTAAGACAAATACCTCCCTCTTATTATATATACATTAAATGAAGAATGTGTTTTATTTGAGATTATTTGGATGACTTTGCCTCTTGTGAAATTTAAATAAATCCTTGTAATTATTTCTAAATGTGCATAGATTGACATAAATCAGCACAGGTAGACATTATGCCTGGGCCCCCAAATTTTTTAGGCCCCTAGCAACATAACCTATTTCTAGGGATCACTTTCTGGGCTTGGATGGCACCCCCTCAATGTTGTATCGGGCATTATCCACAGCTTCAGCATGCTCTGGGAGCCTGAATATGAAGGCAAGGATATGGGGCAATTGCCAGGACTTTTTAAGTACAGGTAACAAATAGTCAGAAATGCATGGCAGAGGCCCAGAATGGGGATGTGAACTGTCAAGACATTGTGGAAAAGGCCCTGCTCCATCCCAAAGTTGCTGTATTTTCTGTACTGTAGGGACTCTCAGCAGACTTTAATGGGCAAGACAGCTCATATATTTCAGAGGTGCTCTCTGAAACATCTAGGTCCAAAGCCATAAAGAACCTAAACAGCTGAAAGCCAGCATCTTGCATGAACACTGAAGTGAACTGGCAAGGAATGCAGTTGGGAATAATGCTCCCCCCAAGACGCCCCCCCCAGTGCACCTTCCCAGACACAGAGGAATGACGGCAAGAGAGAGAGAAAGTGTGTGAACTTTAATCAGCATGGCATATAAAAATGGTTACATGGGCACAGGGCTGGTGTGACACATGGGCGGATTACTTGGAAAGTCGAGTCTTCCCTGGGCTGGGCAAAGGTGACCAGTAAGACACAGTGGTTAGGGGTAGCAGAGCATGGCACCTCGAAGCCGCAAGCGGCGGAAAGGGATGAAGGGAAGGCGGGTAGGGTCACACTGCCAGGAAGCAACGTCAGTCCACAGACGGCACCCCACAGCCGAAGCTCACACGTGGGGGTAGTGCAGCCAGATCCATTCATCGATCTTCTGACGAACCTGTGACGCTTCCACATGGGCATGTCAGTCCCCAGCGGGTTTCATGAGCATGGGCAATGGTGCAATGGCTC
This sequence comes from Anniella stebbinsi, assembly GCA_029215795.1. Lineage (NCBI taxonomy): Eukaryota > Metazoa > Chordata > Lepidosauria > Squamata > Anniellidae > Anniella > Anniella stebbinsi. The sequence continues at coordinate 373,883,543 of JARDYH010000001.1, forward strand.
ACCCATCCACAGCAATGACATCTTCGTCCTCACCTGGCTGAGGGAGATCAGGGTGGTCGGCCAGTAACACATCCCCACAGGACTCACAGGTGTTGTGCAGAATGCAGCAGCACACCATGACGTCCGAAATGATGTCAGAGTGCAAGTCCAGCAAGCTAAACAGGGAGTGCCAACACTCCTTCAGCCACCCAAAGGCACGCTCCACAAGCAGGCAGACACAGCAGTGGTAGTAGTTGTATTTACGCTGCACAGCGTTGCGGGGGTAGCAGTACGGGGCCATCAGCCACGGCTGAAGGGCAAAGTCTTGGTTGGCCAGGAGCAAGGGCCCCATGGTATGCCCGTACATGGAAGCGGGCCTGGAGAAGAGGAAGCAACCCGACGACAGCTTGGCCTCCGGGGGGAGTTCTAGAAGATGGCTGTGTCGTGGCTCAACCAGACACACCCGCATAGACATCCATGAATGCTCCTTGGCATCCACCACCGCCTGCAGAATCATGCTGTAGAAATGCTTTCGCTTGTAGTTCTCCTTGCTGCGAGGGGGCCCCCGGATGCGCATGTGGGTAGAGTCCAGCCCAGGGCATGGAAGCCACGCATGTTCTCCCGCTCATCTCCAACCCGGATGACATTGGCCAGGTACAGCTCGTTCAGCACGCTCACCATCTCCCGGAAGATCTCGCATGCGCTGGACACACCCACCCCGAAGACCGTTGATACTGGCAGGAACCCAACATTGAACGCCAGCTTGTGCAGTGTCAGGGCCAAGTGGCGGAACACTGGAATAGACGGGCGCATGACAGTACACTCCCTCTGCAGTACAGGGTAGGGATGTGCATGCCCCCTCGGATCAGATCAGAACCAGGATCGGAACAGGAACAGGAACCGGAACCGAGGGATCGGATCGGAGGCTTCCCGGTTCAGTTTGGACCCGATTCTGATCCAAAAATCGGATATCCGATTTTCGGATGGGACTCCATTTTAGCTGTTTTTGCCATAGGCTTACATTGGGGGAAAGAAAGCTTTCCCCCAATGCAAGCCAATGGCAAAAACATGGGGACGGGTGATTGGGGGGCCTAACTCTCCCCCTCCCTGTCCCTCCACCCCACTCGTGCTCCTTACCTGCCGGGGTGCCCACTGCTCGGCAGGTAAGGGGGGGGGCTCCCACTTCCCACCCCTCACGCTCCTTAACTGCCAGGGCCGTCCACTGCAAACGGCCCTGGCAGGTAAGGAGCGCTAGGGGCGGGAGGAGGTCCAATTCTCCGATCTTACCCAAACCGGATCGGGTCCTCCCGGACCAGTTCGGATCAGATCGGACGCTACAGATGCGGGGAACAGAAATCGAATAATTGTATCCAATTCCCCTGGATTGTGGATTGGAACTGATCCGGTGCACACCCCTAGTACAGGGTTCACCTCGGCCACCAGCACATCGAACGTTGTGTGGGACATGTGGAAGCTCCCGCGGAAATGCTCATCGTCACAGTCCTCCAAGTTCTGCATCTCCTTCCACATGGCATCCATCCGTGGGAGCACCCAGTGACAGATGGTCTCGCACTGCTCAAGGAGGTCGGTAGATGTCACCAGGCGGGGAATCCGGTGCAGGGCTTCCACAGCGTCCCTCTGGCCAACACCCCCATAGTCACCGTACCCACATCACGTCTGTGCAGCAGCAGCAGGACAGCGGCCCAGCAACAGGACAAGGCCTCCGCAGCACCAAGGGGCCAGCGACTGCCGGCCGTCCCGAACGTCGGCCCCATGAGCAAGGTGCCACCCAGGCAGTGCAGCCGGGCATGTAGCACGTCTTCCTCATTGCCATCACTGTGGTTCTGTGTAGCTGCCTGGATTGCTGCCTGCAAGCCGGCCATAGCGAGGTCTTGGTGGGACATAGCCACTAGCGGTGGAATGGCTAGAGGGGAGGCAGGCACAATGGGAGGGCTGGTGGGCGTGCTGGAGAAGGAGGGCAGAGGGAGGGGCGGCACCATGGCCAGCATGGGTGGGAACAGGAGGACAAGGCAGCATTGTTATGTCTGCTGCACACCTGCCAGAGAGGGGAGTGAAAGGAAGTGGCCAGATTTGGGGGATGCTATGGGGCAGCGCCACTTCAAGATGATGCGAGGGAAATACAGAGGGGGATGGGCGCAGCTTGCCTATGCTGATGGGCCTATGGCCGCATGGGGATCCAAAGGCGGCACCGCCTGATGGTCCGCTCCAGATGTCGAATGCGATGCAGGACATCTCCCAGGGCCAGCTCCGGAGCGCTGAGGCACCGTGCCATATGGGCCCGATGCCTGCTGCGGATGGCATGGCGGAGGGAGGTCAGCCATCAGTGCCACAGAGGCCATAGCAGTTCCTCTCCATGCGGTCCAACCTACCCGGACACACACCTCCTCGCTGCACAGCCCTACGACAGTGGCATGGGGCGCGCACCTTCCTGCGCTGGCTGGGCCAGCTGGCGTGGAGCCAAGCAGACCTGTAGTGTGCTGGCATTTTGTCGGGATGGGTCTGCAATGAGGGACAGTGGGGCTGGGAACGGCTCATCTCTAGGATGCGCAACATTGTAACAGGTGGGTGCTGCATCTACTCGGTCTTGAACGGGCAGAACTACCTGAGGGGGGTGGTTGCTAGAGCAACGGGAGGCGATAAGGGGGCCTAGCGTGGCATGGGGATGGGGTGTCTACTGCCAAGGACCCTCAACAAATGGCCCAGGGGGGCCATTACATGCCTGTGGCTCAGGGCATGCCATGTGGGAAGGGCCCCTCCTCCTCCCCCTCCTCCTCTCACTCCTTGTCGGAGTCAGCCAGGATGTCCCGGGCCCACTTGGCCTGGCTGCCTAAGCATTGCCACTCCTGCCCTCCGGTTTCTCCCCCTGCCATCCCCGAGGCACCTGGTGCAGCCGGTTCTGCTTGTGGGGCCCAGTATGCTGCAGCCGCTGGCGGAGGCAGGTACTGCTGAGGCGGCATGTATCCGTACAGCGACATGTAGGGGGAGGCCTGTGGGGTGCTATGGTATGCTCCCTGGAATGCCTGGGCAACTTCCCTGAGGACCTCGGTTTGGCGGTCGATGGCAGCTGTGAGCTTGCGCATGCCACGGTCGATGATGGCGTCCATGGCTGCCATGGCCTCGGTCACCCCGGTGACATGGTCGTCCAGACCATGGCGCACCTCCCGCACTGCCTCTCGTATGGCTTGGGAGCATCTGTCCACAGCTTTGGTGGCCATGCGCATCACCCAAATAGCGAGGAAGTGCTCCTTGGTGCGCCTGGTCTCCTCTTCACCCACCATGCATGTGAATAGCTCATGGATGCGGCCTCCTGTCGCCTCCGTGGCTGTGACCAGGTCCTTCGCCACCTGCAGCTGGTCTGCCTTGCGCCTGTTACGCAGACGGGCACACCTCTGTGCGTTGGTCAGGGGATGGGCTTAAGCAGCTGGGCCCACGACATCCTCACCGGCGGGCGGGTTGGTGGCTCCTCCTCTGGGGGGCTGCATCCTCCATCTCTGCGAGCTTCGGTTGTGGGGGGCTCTATCTCCTCCACGAGCATGGCCTCGCCAACTTGGAGTTCAGCTTCCAGAAGCCCGTCCTCCTCCACCTCGTCCACTTCCACAAAGGTGTCGTTGGTGGCCTGCGTATCAATGCCCTGCAGCTCTTTCTGGGAAGGTGACAGTTCTGGCTCCAGAACGTCACCCACCTGGAGCTCCACGAGCTGCTCTATTTCTTCCTGCACCTCCCATGACACTGGCCCCATTTCCATAACAGGATCCATGATGCACCAGTTGAACCCCTCCGCTATGGGCCCAGGTAGATCGTCCCCCTGCTGGGTCTCTGGCACTAGTGGCATGGGTCGCTTGTCCTCTACCTGCAACTCTGCACAGAACAACCGGAGGAATGCCATAGGGCTGTTGGTGCTGGAGGAAGCTGTCACAGGGGAGGTGCTCCTTGAGAACCGGGCTTTCCTGGCCTCCATGGGTAGTGGTTGTGGCAGCAGAGAGGGGCTTTGGTCCCCCACGGGCCTGCTCATCAGCTTCGGCACAGCTGGCCATGGGTCTGGTTGGGCCCTCGCCACTGGCGTACTGGTCGGTGGTGGCCATGGGGCATCCATCCATGGAGGCGGTTGGGGTGCCCGGGTAGCAGTGTCCTTGCAGTGTGCCCCTTGGGCCTGTCGGGCTCGGTGTTGCATGCACGGTGCCTCATCAGTTGCAACCCCGCTGCCCACCGCGTGCCCTGGCATGACGTTGTGGCGCTCATCCAGCAGGCGTGCCAGCTCGTTGTAGAAGGGCATGGTGCGTGGCTCGACCCTGGTTCTGTTATTGTGCGTGACGGTCTCCTTGAACTTCCTCTTGAGTCTGTGTAGCTTGTCCTTGCATTGCTTGGCATTGCAGTTATGTCCCCATTCCCCCATCTGCCTGGAGAGCCTGGGGTACAGCTGGTCATGCCTGGCTGTGGCCATGATTTTCTGTGCTTCCCAGCTGCCCCACAGCCCTATGAAGTCCTCAATTTCTGCCTTGGACCAGTGCTGTGCCCTGTGTCTTCCCGGGGGGTCCTAGCTGCTTCCCTCTCATTGGGTTTGTGAGCCGGTGCCCTCGGGCTGACTGCCATGGCTATCCTCTCCCTCTGGGTCCATGGTGCTGGTGGCGCTGCATTACGGTGCTCCTGGGTGTCTCTGGCCCTCACCTGGTGTTCCCCGTCCCGTGTGCTTGTGGGATGGTTGGGGCTGGTGGGCTGTCGTGTTTGCTGGGAATGTGCCTTGTTTGCCGGCAGAGGTGTTGTTGCTGGCTGCGGGCGCTTCATGACCATGGGAACGTTGTGCATACCATTGGACGTTTCCCACAACATCCACAGCTGGCCGACCGGCGTGTTGTGCAGGTGGGCTGCCCACGGGCGCCCTTTGCCTTGGCATTCTATGCGGCTTGGGGATGGCCATGGCCAGTGAGCACTATCCGGCCATATTGGATAGATGAAGGGGGGCTTGGTGACCGCCGTTTCCCCGGCCCGCCTGCTTCCGGGTAAGGTGACGGGAGAGGGTACGCGGCCATTGGGGGCGTTTTCGCCTGGATTGCGGTGCTCTCTGCTGGGTGGGCGGCCGGTGCCCCTGTGTTCCTGGGTGACTGGGGGTGTATGGGGGTGGCACATGTCCTGTGGCTTCCCCCTCCTTTGCCCTCGTTCCCCGATTGCGGCTCTGTTTGGTAGAGGGTTTTGCATTTGTGTTGGGATGCTACACGGCCACATGGAGCGCGTGCTTCCAGGAGCTGGCCCTTTGTTGAGCTCCGTGCCGGCTGCCGAGGGGGGGGCAGGTGTCTTTGGTTGCTGTGGCGACATCAGCATCAAGCTGTTGGGGGGGGGGGTGTCTGAGCGGCCGGCCGCGTTCAGCTGCTCTTGCTGCTTGCCTCTATGGGCTTCTGTGATAACGTACTCAACACACATGATTTACGCACACGCTCCTCCACACTACACTTTCATCAACTGACTTTGGGCTAAACAACATGCAAGCGCATTATTTCTCTCCATTGCTTGTTTTGCCTGCTTAGCATACTGTAAGTTGTGTGTGCGTTGTGTGTTGCTGTCCACATGACACGATTAGCAACGCAACTGACAGTTGTTTACCCCCTGCCCCCCGTTGCTTAATGTGTCATCCGAAACCAGCCTCTATATGTACTGTTTGCTGTGTGTTTTAAAATTTTGCATATTTTTAAATGGTTTAATCTTTGTAAACTGTCAAGAGAGCTTCAACTATGGGGCAGTATAGAAATGTAAATAATAATAATAATAACAACAACAATTAAAATGATCAAGGTGCTGGCACAATTCCCCTATGAGAAAAGGTTACGACATCTGGGACTGTTTAGTGGGTAAAGGGGAGACCTGATAGAGGTGTACAAAATTATGCATGATTGGAGAATGTGGACAGGGAGACATTTTACTCCCTCTCTCATAATACTAGAACCCAGTGGGGTCATATCCCACGAAGCGGATTGGTGGGAAATTCAGGACAAGTAATTCTTCACACAGCACATAGTAAAACTATACAATTCTCTACTACAAGATATAGTGATGGCCACCAATTTGGATGGCTTTAAAAAGGGGGTGAGACAAATTCCTGGAAGAGGATAAGGCTATCATTGGCTTCTAGTCCTAATGAAACTGAGGTGCCTCCAGTCTGCATGGTATTTTAGTGCCTACCCTCCTCATTTGTTTGCTGTTTCATTTAACAGATTAGCATTGTTCAGAGGGGACATTTTCAATTCAAAATCACATGGTTGCCGTTGGTGACCCTCTAAAGAAGCCTGTAGTGAACGCAAAAAGACCCGAGAAACAGAAAGCTTGGTAAGGTTGAGGTCTTTTCCTTAATGTAGAGATGCCTGTCTTCTGCTGTTGCCCCACCACAGGATGCAGAATGCCCCAGAGCTCTTCCAGGACTTTGGCTATTTGCCTCTTCCTGCTCTGATGGGGCTCCTGCTTCTGAACCTGTGGCTACTTGAAATTCCTCCGAAAGCCAACCCTGTTCCAACGATCAATGAACGCTCCTTTTACACTGGCCCTGCTTCTGCTCCAATCAATTGGTCTTGTCAGACGAGATGCCCCATGCTGCTCTGTGTACAGATTCCTTTCCTTTTCTCCCCCCACCTTCAGATCTGGGAGGAACCATTTAGCAGAGGCTGCACTCAGGCTCAGCAGCAACCAACCAATGCCCCTTGGTTCAGATCCGTGGAGCCATTTGCTGCATGTGCTAGGACGTGCGAGGAGAGAACATGGCTTCATCTGAACCCCTCTCCCCCCCCCTTGGCCCTGGGCAGCTTCTGCCACCATCCATCCCTCTCAATGGGCAGCTTCTGTCCTTATCCCTTCAAAGGAGGAAGATAATGGCAACTCCCCCCTCTCCCCCCCCAACCACAGAGCATTTGGAGAAATTGGCCTCCTGCCCCACCAAACAGACTGGCAAAATGTGGACGGGCCTGAATTTTGCTGCCCTTTCTCCCCGCTTCTCATTAGAATCCCCTCATAACCCTAGACTGCAGTGGGGGCCTCTTGAATGAGCCTGCTTAGGGTGATGCTCTCAAGAGCTCAGCCTGCCCTTCTAGGGTTCGGCTTCTCACCTACAAGCATCTATCCGTGAGAACACACTTCATGCCAGTTCCCTCTCTCTCTCTCTGTGTTTATGCCCTATTTCCTTGAATAACGTTTTCTCTTGTTTAATAATACCCCAGCAGCTCTCATTGGAGACACAGGCAAAACGTTCCTGCTCCATCTGACTAGCTTATTCCCCTTACCTAAACACGTGTGCCTGTGACTCACCTGACCAAGAGGGAAAACTGTGGCTGTATGGACAGACCCCACTCAGCAACAGATTTGTAAGTCCTAGCTGAGTGATCTGGGCTTCGAGGAATAATTTATGGGCTGTGGTCCCTGAAGCATCCTTTAAAGCAGATAACCACCTAGGGAGGTGGTGGACTCTACCACACTAGAGGCCTTCAAGATGCAGCTGGACAGCCATCTTTCAGGTATGTTTTAAGGTGGATTCCTTCATTGAGCAGGGGGTTGGACTCAGTGGCCTTCCAACTCTACTATTCTATTATCTGTTCCAACCTAGGGCTCTTGGGATGCCCTACAGCTTACGGCTGCAATCCTATACCCATTCACCTGGGAGTAAACCCCATTAAACTCAATAGGACTTCCTTCTGAATAGACATGTATAGGATTGGAATGTAATGCTATTATCTTCAGCTTGCCATTAGCAGGCATATAAAATCAGGAGGAATATTTTAAATGTCAGAGAGCAGTGAAGAAAATGCACTGACCTGGTTTGTACAATCGATGGCCTTATAGGCCTCTTCCAACTCTACTGTTCCATGATTCTGTGATCTCTACAACAGTGGAACGGTCTACCTACAGAGATTGTGGGTTCTCCATCCCTGGAGGTTTTTAAGAAGACGGTCTCATGGATAAACCTGTCATGGTTGGTTTAATTGATTTTCCTGTACATTGCAAAAGGTTGGGCTAGATTATCTTTGTGGTCCCTTCCAACCCCACAGTTTTATGATTCCATGGTTCTGTCACCAACTGGTTTTCTACAACCGCGGTGCTGAAAGCCTGGAACAAGCCAGTAACACTCTGGAGGCAAACCTCCCCTTCTTGCCACTGGTGCTCCACTTGGGTTAGGATCTGGCAGTCCAAATGACACTGAGAGGTGCCCATCCTTTCCCACCCAATTCTTCCAGAGCAGAGCCTACAGTCGTCATGCTCCGCTGTGGAGCTGGGAGCCACTTTTGACTTTGCTGACTAAGACCTTGGCATGGCCAGGGGAAGGGGCTGGGAATCTCCTGGCAGCAACCAGCTAGTCAGTTCACTGGCTGGCCAGCCAGCCAGCCAACCAGCAGCTACTTATATCTGCCTCTCTTCTTTGCTGGGCTTCACCTCCAGAAACAGGTGAGGAAGAACAAATCCTTTTCCTGCTTCAAGAAGCTTCAGGAGTCCCAGCCAGAGTTCAAGGGCTATGACCGGAGGAGCCACTCCCTCTGCCCCTGCGGAGGCTCCTCCAGTAAGTGGCAGCCTCTTCCGAAGCTCCACCCAAGTGCAGAGCTGCCTTCCTGCCTGTTTTCTGCATGTCAGTGGGAAGCCACGTTGCAGAGAACCTTGGCCAGGCAGTCCCACCTGAGACCCTCAGCAGACTGGCAGAGGCTCTCCTGGGGGCAGAGGTTGTTGCTCAGCAGTGCGTGAAGGAGGCTGTAGGCCGCGTCAGGTTGGAACAGAGAGTTTCTGTTATGGGGCGGTATAGAAATGAAATGAAATAAACAAAAATATTTACAAGAGACCAGGAGCTTTTAAGGCTGTTTTGTAGAGGGAACTGGGGGGAATTAAGGTTTCCATCTGGAGATAGTGGATAGGCCATAGAAAGAGAAGGCAAACAGGAGTGACCTGCTCTATTTCACTTGGTTTCTCTTCCACTCATGGATCAGGGCATAGCTGGTCCCGTGACAGAGCCACAAGCAAAGATGATGATGATGAAGAAGAAGAAGAAGAAGAAGAAGAAGAAGAAGAAGAAGAAGACTAATTAGAACAAAAATATTTGCAATAACAATCTGAGATCTATGCTATTGGAGGCGTACTGCTGAGAAAGTAGAACATTGGCTCAAGCCTCAGATGACATGTGGAACTTTCTGCCACTATCAATAAGGTCATCCTATTATGAGAAGCGGGCAGAAAAGGGTAATTCACAGTAGATTGGCAAAGGGTTTCTGTCTCCCAGTTCTATAAAAATAGTACCAGCAGCAGCAGCAGCAGCAGCAACAACAACAACACTTTTTAAACCCTAGATTCAAATCCAGAATATGTCTCCTATGTAATGGCTATTGGTTCCAAAAACTAAGTCCATTAAGGTTGCAGTGCTGGAATTAGTGTGGCCTACTGGTGGTGGGTTTAGTTTGAATGTAGGAGGGGGTGCTACGGGCACTCTGCATTTGCAGGAGGAGGAGGAGCCATCCTGGGAGGGGAGGAGCTTCTGGAATGTTGACTCAACTGGAGAGTTCTAGGTTGATTCTGCTCATAATGGGTTGCCAAGGGCACCAGGCAAAGGAAAGATGCACCAGAGGTGCTGGCATCACAGGGTGGTAGTGTCCACGTGGCACTGACCATGGCTGGTGGGTACCAGCTCTGGGCACCCTGGTCCCCACTGGATGAATCCCTGCAATGGCTGAGGGGCACCATACCCAGGGTCAGTGGCACCAAGCACCCCTTTCGGGGTGGGCAGAGCCCGGCCGCTGCTGACCTGGAAGTTCAGCTTTGCTTCCAGGGACTCAGCTTGGTGCTGGAACCTGGTGCTAAGATGGGAACAGGACAGCCACACACCCCTGGAGCTGCCGGAGAGATGAGGGGCCACACTGGGACGGTGCGCAAGCCCCAGGCAGTGCACCTCGCGGGGCTCGACTCTGTCTTTGGCCGTCTTGTGACAGCGCAGCCCCCACGCTGGACTGGCTCGCTGAGAGTCTCAGAGCGCTCAGCCTTCTGTCAAGTCATCAGCCCCCGCCACCGCTGGCCCCATGGGCTCCGGGAGCCACAAGTGCGCATGGCTATGGCCATGTGCCGGCAAATGCTGCGTGCCATTCTCCTGCTTTATGCCGCCTACAAGAAGTGCGCCTTTGCCCTGCAACATTCTCGCTGAGGGCCTGCCTAGCTGGGAAGGGGAAGCGCAGACCAAGCTCCTTGCCCCATAAGCTAATCTCATGGCTACATGTGCACCTCTTCCTCTCAGTGACAACAGTGTATCTGATGGGCAAACCTACTTCCCTGTTGTCCTCTCCTCTAAACTATTTCTCCCGCTGAGAGGAAATATGTACAGTGTCAAGACAGTGAGGAGACAATCCACAGAGGTACACAGATTGTTTGCAAAGGGATTAAATCAGCTGTCCACTTTACGATGCAAAGAAGAATTTGTGAAGGTCCATTTCTATGAATATTTTGAAGCTACTCCCTCGCAGCATCTGGCTTATCAATGAAAGGAACAAATCAAATGATCAGTACTAAAACAGGAAAACCTTTTACCCAAGAAAGCCATTAAACCCAAGAAGAACAAGAAGAAAAGCCAGACCTGTCCATGAACATTGAAACACAGAAGTTTTTGCACATCTTCATTGTGAGAAGGACATGCACCTTGTGAAAAGACATTTGTACACAATTATATGTAGCATTTGCTTTACCAACATATTTGTAAAGCAAATTTCAGCATAAAAAAGCATTCTTGTACAAATGAATGAAGCTGAGAAATGAAATGCGTTATTCATTAGCTAGCAATATGTTCACTGCACTGGACTTATCTGTAGATTGGCAAATGGAGGAGTTTGGAAAGCATTCTAAATAAACTAGTACAAACAAAATAGTATTTGTAACTGCTAAATAAAAACATTTCATCTGTATATTTTTTTACTGTACATAAGTTTCATAAGTTAAAACCATCATCTTTGTTACCATTAATAGAGGAAGATTCCATCAACTGGAAGTTTACTATACAAAGTTCAGCTTTAAATTTTTTTAAATACTTTTTTTATTTGTGCTTCCATACTTCTGTTTTCACTAGGGATGTGCATCGCATCGGATCAAATGTCAGATTCTGAAGCACACTGGGGATAATCGGACATCCAATTTCCACTTCTGATGCTGGTCTGATGAGCTCCGATGTTATCCGAACCGATTTTTTCCATTCCGATTTTAATCAGAGAGAATCAGAGCATCGGACCACCATTTTTGGCCCAGCACTAGTTCAAACTCAAGGCAGAGACAGGAAGTCTTCCATTCAAACCACTTTGCTGCCCGTGTAATGAGCTGATTGCGATCTTAGGACAACAATGGAAGGAGAAAGCATTTCTTAAAAATATAGAAAAGCTCTCTGCCTTCTGCTGCAGTAATGCACTATTTTTAAAATAAACTATCGCCACAGCCATGAGCATTTAAATGTGTTTGTAAATACATATTTTGAAAACGTTTTGCTACCAACCTCTGGATTTCTCTGTGTATTTTGAGATGTATAAACTAGAGCTGTGCGCAAGCAGCCTCTCAAAATGCTCCACCCTTTTTATGGGTAGAGAAATTTGGAGGGAGGGACAATTGCACCAAATTTATCCTGGGGGAGGAAAATTCTCCAACAATGTCTCACAGATCGGCATCACCATTGGCAAGAGTTGTAGAACCATTCCTTTATTTTTTTTCAACTCAGGTTTTTTTGTTTTTTTGCACTGCCCCTGCAAGTGGCAACAGCATCAACTGTGTTGGCAGCCTGGCCCCCTTTTTGCATCCTCCACAATGCCCCCATATTCCTGGCATCACTCCAGTCTTTCTGGGATTACATGTCCTTTATTTTCCTGTGACTCTTTGCAGTCAGTAGCTTGTCAGTTGCTCTGTGGGATGAGCTGCTTCATTGGGGCAGCCCCCACTTTCCTAGAGGCATTAGGAGACCTGCTTTTGGAGGGCCACAAGGAACTGAGTCTTTGGGGAAACCTCCATGTTTCCTCACTTTTCTCTCAGGGTCAGCTGCATTTCCTTTCTTGGGAAGCACGTTGGCTTTCCTTTGGTTGCCTCAGATCTGGACCCAGGCCTGCTTAAAGGGGGACAGCAAGGAGTACTTTATGAGTTTATTTCCCCCATTGGGCTGGGGAGGAGGCAATTTGGACTTGGCTCCCCACTGGACTCAGCTGTGCTAGCCCTCCCACGATGTTGGCTCTTGAGCCTGGATCCACAGGGGTACTGCTGTTTTCTGCCCCACTGCATGGCTGTGGGGAACATGCTCTTATTTCGCCCAGTTTCACCCTCTCTAGCTACCTCCATTTTTGGTCATGGGTCTTATTATCATGTGCAGAACTCTTTTCTATGTAATGTTTCTTTGCATTTCCTTTTCACAATTCGTTTTCTGTTCCGTTGTGTTGATATTCACAATAAAAATGGGGGAAAGAAATTGTCTCTGGGCACAGGTGGGGGGGGCATCCAACGACCCTCCTTTATCCTTTGCTGGGACTTGGACCACACACTGCTCCTTAGACGACAGGAGGATTTGGGGATGGCTGAGCTCTTTTGTCATGGTTTCAGATAATTCCTGGTTCCATTTGCTCTAAAATCCTGCTTCCTTTCCCTGGAGACAGGAGGTCTTCCCCAGGGCATGGCTCATGTCCACCTCCTGGAAGAGACAGTTGGAGTCCTTGTGTCAGAGGCAGGGCAGAAGGCACCTGCTTGGCAGCTTCTGCTTTTGCCCAGCTCCCTCTCCCTTCACTTCCATGGCTGACTGCTGTGCCCGTTGGTGAGGCTGGCAAGATGGGGGACGTAGAATGATCCTGGGGATCTGAAGAGATGCAGATAGAATCTGTGGAGTGAGAGAAGGACACAGAGATGGGCTGATCTGTTCCCTGGCATGGCGCTTCAGGCAGATGGGGATGGGGATCCCGGCCTTGCCTCAGAAATTCAGCTCCAAGCCTCACAAATTCAAGCCACAGACCATTACTCACTTAAAGGGAGACTCCAGGATTAGCAAAGCTGCCTGACCACTTTGCTGGTTTCCCCAAAAGCTAAGGCAAGCAAGGCTGGTGGGGTGTGTGGACGTCTGAGTGGAGGCCTACAGTAAGAGAATGGCCAAAAGTGCCAGGCAGAGGTGAACAGCCTCCCAGGGATAACAGTACCTTCAAACACAGGAGTCACTCAAAAGGACAAAAAAGTAGGGTGACCAGATAAAATCCAGGTCAGGGCTCCTGTAGCTTTAACAGTTGTAGAGAAAAGGGGATTTCAGCCAGTGTCATTTGTATGCAATTAGTTCCTGGTGGAATTCCCTCTTCATCACAATGGTTAAAGATGCAGGCACTATACTAGAGTGACCCTATGCAAAAGAAGGCAGGGTCCCTGCAACTTTAACTGTTGTGATGAAGAGGGAATTTCACCAGGAACTAATTGCATACAAATGACACTGGCTGAAATTCCCTTTTCTCTACAACTGTTAAAGTTACAGGAGCCCTGACCTGAATTTTATCTGGTCACCCTACAAAAAAGAAGAAGAAACCCCCACCTCCAAGAGACTCCAGCTCAGAGAAAAGTGGTGGTGCTCCTCTGTAGGAGACAAAGAGCTGCTCCTTCGTAGGGAGGAGAGAGACATTGAGAAGAGATCCTATCATGTCTCCGCTCAATTTTATCTTCTCCAGGCTAAACATGCCCAGTTCTTTCAGTCTTTCAGCAGTTGAACCACCAATTCTTTTCTCTGTCTTTTACTATTCACATATCTGAAGCAAGCCTTTTCATTGCTTTTAGCATCCCTCGCTAGCCTCAGCTCCTTCTCAGCTTTAGCCTTCCTGACCCCATTCCGGCACTTCTGTGCTACTTCTTTGTATTCTTCTTTTGCAGCCTGGCCTTCCTTCCACTTCCTATATGTATCCTTTTTTATTTTCAGGTCATCTCTAAGCTTTTTGTGGAGCCACATTGGTTTCTTCTGTTGCCTTCTATCATTTTTCCTTGTTGGAATTGTTTGTAATTGGTTCTTTAAACCACTGCAACTCAGTGCAGGAGAGACGGAACTGGATGGACTGATATTTTTGGCTCCAGAGAAGGAAGCTTTCTAGGTGATACATTCAGTTTTGTATTGCTCACTCTGTAGAGCATGTACAAAAGAATTACTGAGATTGTATTATTAGTATTTGTGTTATTAATTTCATTTATATACTGCTTAATAGCTGAAGCCCTCTGGCCAGTTACAACAATTCATAAACTTTAAAAATACAGCATACTATAAGCAGCTAAAGCAGTTTAAATAAACAATGTTTTCTTCATAGACCTGTTCTAGAACAGCTGGACCAGAAGCCTTGTCACATTGGCCTAAATATTTCTTAACATATATATGAAATGATTCTGATAAATGGGTTCAGGTTCGGGTTTCGGGTTTCGGGTTCGGGTTAGGGTTAGGGTTAGGAAAATATATATATATATATATTTTTAGGAGAATAATTTTTTTTATTTTAAAATATCATACTACAACATCATGTTACAAATTATGCTGAAATTAAACAAGATTATAGAAATTGTGCAACGATGGTACAGAATTATAGAAGAACAGTACAGAAATAATACTGGAATAATACTGGAATAATACAGAAATTGACATAGCACATGCAATCCCTCTAACATATTTTACAGACTGTACATAAACCATTTGTTTATTTTTTTCTTTAACTATTAAGTTTACAAAGTATACAAAGTATACAAAGTATACATAATTCAACCTTTATTATGTGCATTATCTTTTCCCTTATTTATGTAATCCCCGGTGTAGTCCCTGTTTTCCAGGGCCACAATTTCCGCCACTGTGTACGACTCATTTTTTCCCTTTCCACCATTGCTAAGGTGTCTATTCTATTTACAATAAACCTTACTGTTTGTTGTATATTTTGTTCCCTCTGACTTTTTTGTTCTTTTGTTCTTTGTACAGATAAGGCAAGGAGGACTATGGGGTTTATTAACCTCACTGTTGTCCATGGAACTATCCACCAATCTACCCCTTTCTTCCCTGAGATGCTTTTTATTGGACCATGGGATACGTTTTGTGGCGGAAGTCCTGATACTATCGTTTCCCAATGTTGTTCTTTCAAGGTAGGCCAATGTAATTCCTCCGATAGTTGTTCCCACGTTTTCCTAGCCGACGGACATTGTTTAACAAAATGCTCTACTGTTTCTTTACAGGGTGGATCAATAAAGTTGGCCCGTTTCCTGCATTCCAACCTTGGACAAAGTTGTTCAATTTCCCCAAACCATGGATTTGCCGTATTTATATTTAAAACTTGATGATACGCTCTCCATCTGTATTCCCACAAATTATACGGTACCCTTTTGTCACTAAAAGTCAGCAGAGGGTACTGTGGCCTCCTTAGATAAAGCGAAAGGGACTCCTTTTGTTGTTTTTTCTCCTCATCTTGTTGGTATAGGCCTTCCATAATATGAAAATAAACTTTCCTTTTTACATGTTTAACATAGCCTTGCCTATTTTGTATCTCTTCAAACACTTTGAACAATTTTGGTTGAATTCCCCATGTTTTAACTTGTTTATATAATTCCTCTAGAAATTCCGGGCCTTGTTTTTTCAAATGTCCCGTTACCTTGTATTTTACCATTTCCTTCTCCCACCAAATTTCCCCCCATAATTTGTCTCTCCATCTATTACCAAAGGCTATGGCCCACATCTGGTACTGCCCCTCCTTCTCATTGGTGGTTAGAAATTCTAGTTCGCCCCAAGGAACAAAATTAGAACTCACAAAAATTGAAAAAATAATAGGTCCTATTGCCGGTACTTCCAAACCGCCTCATTCCTTCAATTTATATGCTACAATTCTAGGTATAGGGAAAAAAATAGCTCCCCATACAAAATTAAAAATAAGCTGATTCGCTTTCTTTACTATAGTTTCTGTGGGTACTAACGGCATGATGTATGTTTTAATATACATCGCCTTTTGGTACATATTCAAATTCCATTTCTTCCACACATCTACTTTTTCTTTTAATTTTGATATCCACAGTTCCCAATTGGTTTCCATCCCTTTCGACATCAGAGAGAAATAAACTCCTAAAATTTTTACCGTTTCCATAAATTCTGAGGTCGAAGGGAACAGAATTTCTTCGGATCCTAAAATTATTTTATCTAAAGAACCTCCTCTAATCCTTGCCCTGTTTTTATCCAACTCATATATAAAACTTTTCTTCACATTTAACTGCACTCCGGATGCTTTCCCAAACCTATCGAAGGAACTACATATGATTTCCAATTCCTTTTTGTTAGTTGTTAAGATAATTACATCATCCGCATGGGTTATCAATTTTACTCTACCTTCTATTTGAATTTTATTGACGTTTTCCTCCCCTTTGGATCTCAAGCTGTGATACGAAGTCCTAAAATAAATGCCCCGCACACGATTATCCCTTTCAATCAAATCCAGTACCGGGTCCAGTGCTAAAACATACAGCCACGGACTGAGCGGACAGCCCTGTCTAACCCCTGACCTAATGGGAATTCTGTTTGTTCTCCAACCGTTGATTTGAGGTGTCACTATTGCATTTCTTTAGAGGGTCTGAATATACTCTATAAAGGCACTCGGGATTCCCTTATATTCTAGAACCTTCCAAAGGTATCCCTGATCCAATTTATCAAAAGCCTTCACCTGATCTATTTGTAACAAAAAACCACTCCATTTACCCTCTTGTACTTCTTGAAAAATCTCCCTTAGGACTCTCAGAGAATCCATCATCGAACGTCCCGGTATAGCGCTAGTCTGTGACGATAGGACTAATTTGTGTGCCACTTTTTTTAGTCAATCGTTTAAGACACGAGCTAAAATTCTATAATCGTTATTAGTTAAAGTAATAGGATGCCAATTTTCAGGTAAAGTGAAAGGCGTTGACGAGTGGGGGGGCAGGCCCGAGGCTGGCCCGGCAGAGGAAGGCGACGCTGGCCTGGAGTTCTTCCCGGTGTGATGTCGGCAGGCCTACGAGGGCACATATCGCTATCGGGGGCTGTGCAAAGGCGCGGTACTGGGAGGGGACGGTGGAGAGCAGGGGGCCGCAATGGGGCCGCCGCCACCGCCACCACTGTATACCTTTTACCATCCGCGCTTCGTGAGTCGTGTCGACCGCGTGCGGGCGCCGGTATGTGTGCGTGCGGACCGCTGCTCGGTGGTGCTCACGCCGTGGTTGGACCACGGGATGTTGCGGGTCACATTGGGCATGGGGGAGGTGCCGCCGCGGGAGCCGCCGCAGTTGTGGCGCCTGCGGCGGGAGGCGATGGAGCAGCCGGCGTGCCGGAGTCTCATCGAGACCACGTTGGCATGCCTCTTGACGCTCCGGCGGGCGGGTTTCTATGGAGGGGAGGAGCAGGAGGAGGACGCCAAAGAGAGTGGCCCGATGGCGTGGTGGGAGCGGGTGAAGCGGGAGGTGTGGCGCCGCTGTCGGAGACAAGAACGTGCGGCGTTCGAGGGCGAGACGCAGCGCTATCACGAGGCCGTGTATCGGTTTGTGCAGTGCCCTGCGCGGGTGGCGCGGGGCTTGCCGTGTGACCCGGCAGTGCTGCAGCGGGCCCGAGAGGTGGTCGTGGGGTACCACCGGCAGCGGCGGCAGACACGCCGGGAGGAGAGGGAGACGCGCGTGACGGGCCCGGTGGTGGCCCGGGACGAGTGGGCCAGGGCGAGGGAGGCGCGAGGCGGAGGCGGCGCGGGTGATGGGGGAGGCGCGATGCGGGGGCTATGGCGGTCAGAGGGCAAGCCGGTGAGCGGCCGGCCGGCCGATATGCTCCGCATTATGGAGGCTTATTACGGGGCTATCTTCACGGAGAAGGCCGGCATCCGCGCCAGCAGTAGTAGGGCATTCTTGGATGCGGCGGAGGGGGGTGCCGTGCCGCGGCGGCTGAGCGCCGACGACGCGCGCACCCTGCTAGGACCCGTGACCAAGGCGGAGGTATCGGAGGCGATCGCGGGCGGCCGAAGCCGATCGGCGCCGGGCCCTGACGGGTTGGGCTGGGCGTTCTATCGGTGCTTCCGCAGCTGGCTGGCGGCGCCACTGGCGGAGGTGCTGAGCGGGTGCCTCGCCTGGGACTGCACAAGCGCAGTGTTTGGCGAGGGGACGCTGATCTTTCTGCCGAAACCGGCCGCAGGGGACGACACGCTGCCCCAGAACTGGCGGCCGATCGTGTTGACCAACGTGGACTACCGCGTGTTGGCGAAGGTGCTCAACCAGCAGAAGGCCTTCGACAACATCCATCATGCCTTCTTGTGGGAGGTGCTTCGCCGGAAGGGCGTGCCGCCCGAGTTCGTGCGCTACGTGCGCCTGCTCTACCGGGACGCGGCTGTGGTGGCGCAGCTGGGCGGCGGGCACCGCGGCACCAACAAGATTCCGGTGCAATCGGGGGTGCAGCAAGGCTGCCCCATGAGCCCGCTGCTCTACGTCCTCTGCCTCGATACATTGCTCAGCCGTATGGAGGGGGGGCTGGTGAGCGTGCGCTTTGAGGAAGGGATAGGGGGGTCGGCGTCGGCGCCGTTGAAGTTGGTGGCGCACGCGGATGACGTGGCGCTGCTCGTGCGCGACGAGGGTGAGCTGGCGTGGGTGAGCCGTCTGTTGGACGAGTTCCAGGCGGTGGCGGGCGGGCGCGTCAACCCCGACAAGAGCGGTGTCGTGACGTTCGACCTCCGTCTGGGAGGCACCGAAGAGGGCACGATCCGCAGGGAGCTGCTGGCGCAGCGGCTCAGAAGGATGGTGCCGCCGCGCAGTGGGACAAAAAGGGGTGGTGGGAAACGGAAGAGGGTGGGGGAGGATGAGGGGCAGGGTGGGAAAGGGGGGAGGGGGAGGAGGGGGAGGAGCGGGAGTCGGCGCTGGAGTCGGAAGAGGAGGGTGGGGCGCGGGAGACAGGGCTCAAGATGCTGGGCGTCTTTTTTTCCATCCGGAGGGAGGGATGGGGCAAGAACTGGAGCGACTGGGCCGAGCGGGCGCGCGAGAGGATGGCGCGCTGGAAGAGATGGGGCGCGAGCCTGAGTATGTACCAGCGGGCGGTGTACGTCCGGACGTACCTGGTGCCGCCCGCGGCGCAGTTGGCCGCCGTCTACCCGCCACCGGAGCGGCTCGTGCATGAGATCGAGGGGACCCTGTTCCAGTTCTTGTGGGGCACGAAGATGTTCCCGTTGGCGCGAGCCGTCGCCTATCGTCCCATCTCCCACGGCGGACTGGCCTTCCCGGCCCCGGGCGCGGCACTGCTGACGGCCTTCTTGGTGCAGAATTTCGGCCGTTGGGCGAGAAGAAGAGGAGGAGGGGAGGAGGGCAGCCACAACGGCAAAATGGAGACGGTGGCCGGACAGGGGGGATCGGGAAGAGCAAAGGAGGAGGAGGAGGAGGAGGCGGTGCCCTTTTGGATGGAAGGCTTTTGCAGGGGATGGCGGGGGACGCGCTGGGCGCAGCGATGGTGGGAGGAGGGCCGATGGAATTACGTCATCACGGCCGTGGAGAGGGTGATGGGGCCTGACTACCTCGCGGAGGTGTATGGGGCGGTGCAGGCGTGGAGGGTGTTGGCGTGGGCGCTGCGGCCGATGCCGCCGCCACCCGTGTTCAAGGGCCCCCGACTGCCCGCTGCAGCTGCCAGGTGCGGGGCTGGAGGGTGGGATAAGGTAGAGATGGCCCAGCTCAAGAGGAGCCTCTATTGGGACATGTTGGAGGTGCGCCACTTCGGGCCGCACGCAGAGAAGGAGTGGCGGAAAGAGGGGCGGGAGGGCAGGCTGCAGTATCTGCGCGAGCTCTCCTACCCAATAGAGACTTTCCAGGACCGGCGGGTGCCGTACCGGCTCTGGGAGACACGTTGGAGGGCTTTCCATCTCGTCCTGAACGTGCAGGGCTGCAAGCCGTGGTTAAGAAGGCGAGACGAGGCTGACAACGGAGGGGAAACAGGGCAGGCGTGTGTGCGCATCCGGTGCCAGAGGGAGAACGTGGGCTTCGCGCGGGGGGCGCAACAGGAGACGGTGGAGCACGCCGTCAGCACGTGCCCGGCCGCGCGACACCTCTGGGAGGAGGTGGCGCGGGCGCTCCACTGGCCCGCCTTGCTCGAGCAGCCCTGGGAGAGCATCGTCTCGGGGCGAGAGCCGGCAGGGGGAGTGCGGGGGCCAGAGAAGCAAAGGCAAGGGAGGGTGGGGGCGGCAAATGAGAGAGGAGAACGCAGGAAGGGGGGGCAAAAAAGGGGTGCTGGCGGGGGTGAAACGAGCGTGCCGCTGAAGAAAAGGAGGCAGCTGCTGCCGCCGCCGCTGCCGCCACCGCCGCCGCAAAACAACAGGGAGAGGTCGCCAAGGAATGGGAAAGAGCAGGCTGTTACAAAAGGGGAAATCGAAGGGGAGGAGCCGCCGCAGGCAAAGGGGGAAACAACGGGAAGGCATGGAGACAAGGGAGCGGGACAGGGGAGGGAGAGGAGGGGGAGAGGAGGGGGAGGAGGGGCGCGGTGGGGGGAGGAGGAGGAGGAGGAGGAGGAGGAGGGAACAGAGGGCCGTAAGGAGGACAGCGAGCCCGAAGGTCGGCAGAGGGCGGGGGGCAACGAGGAGACCCAACGCACAACGCAAAAGCTGGAGAAGCAAAGAGAAGCAGGAAAAGCGGGGGGAAGAGGGAGGGAGCGAAGCACAAGGGAGTTAGGGGGCACACAGAAGGGAGGGCAAGGAAGAGAGGGTTACTGGAGGGTGCCTTGGCGCACCGTGAGGCTCCTCAATCTTTATGTGCTGCTGGCCTTGGCCTTCCAACGACGATGGGAGCTCAAGCAACGCCGAGGGCGGCCCATGCAAGGACTGGACGCGGCTCTCAAATCACCAGAACTGCACGAGTGTGACGTGCAGACATCGGCGCGGGTCATTTGTAGGCAGCTGGACGGGCAGTGCCAGCGGGATCAGGGGCGCTTGCCCACGCAGGAGTGGCGACGCCGATGGCCATGGAAGGAGGCGGACTTGGATACGACCATCACGTGACACCAAGGGCAGTGAAAGCAGCATGCAGCAGCACACGGACTAGCAACGACGAGGATGCCATGTAGATTGCAGGAGACCACTGTATTAGTGATGAGGACAGAGAGGATGAGTTAGGGGCACGGGACTGGGGGGGGTTCGGGGCCACACTTGTTTTTGTCACGCGTTTTCGCGCATCGGGTATTGTACTATAGTCGCCAGGTGAACAGGGTGTTTGACACCAATAAAAATCTCTCATCCAAAAAAAAAAAAAATCTCTCATCCTAACCCTAACCCTGACCCTGACCCTGACCCTAACCTTAACCCTAACCAACAGCTCAGATATAACTGTTATATCTATATCTGAGCTGTTCCAAATATAAAACTCACCAATTGGAGAGTTTCAAGAGGCAAAACATACCAGATGAGAGAGGAAACTCACCAATTGGTGAGTTTCATATTCAGAAAGCTCAGATATAATTGTTATATCTATATCTGACCTATTCCAAATATAAAACTCACCAATTGGTGAGTTTCATATTCAGAAAGCTCAGATATAAGTGTTATATCTATGTCTGACCTATTCCAAATATAAAACTCACCAATTGGAGAGTTTCCAGAGGCAAAATATAGCAGATGAGAGAGGAAACTCTCCAATTGGTGAGTTTCATATTCAGAAAGCTCAGATATAATTGTTATATCTATATCTGAGCTATTCCAAATATAAAACTCACCAATTGGTGAGTTTCATATTCAGAAAGCTCAGATATAAGTGTTATATCTATGTCTGACCTATTCCAAATATAAAACTCACCAATTGGAGAGTTTCAAGAGGCAAAACGTACCAGATTAGAGATGAAACTCACCAATTGGTGAGTTTCATATTCAGAAAGCTCAGATATATCTATATCTGAGCTTTTCAAAATATGAAACTCACCAATTGGCAAGTTTCATCTGTACTCTCCTATGGTTTACCTCATGAAACTCTCCAATTGGTGAGTTTCATCTCTTATCTCCTATAATTTACATCATGAATCTCCCCAATTGGTGAGTTTCATATTTGGAATAGCTCAGATATATATATAACGCTTATATCTCAGCTTTCCAAATACGAAACTCACCAATTGGTGAGTTTTATCTGTACTGTGCTATGCTTTACATCATTAATCTCCCCAATTGGTGAGTGTCATATTTGGAAGAGCTCAGATATATATTGGTCTGTAAAATGGCAAAACTATAGCACTATAGGAGTCAGCAACTGGAGCCCTAGGGCCAAAGCTAAGGTATGGAAAAGTGTTGTGCGTTTGTGGATCTAGAATTTGCTGGTTTATGTTGAGATGTTGGCCCACCTTCCCTTGCTTCCTTCTTGAAGAAGTTTCTTTGGAAAATTAGAGCACAGCCCTATGCAGATTTAAACAGAAAAAAGTCCTACAACTCCTAGCCTCCCCCAGCCAGCTATTCTAGCTGGAGAATGCTGGGAGTTGTAGGCCTTTTTTCTGTCTAAATATCCATAGCATTGCTCCTTACATTGCTGATCAGATCTGTAGTACAGAGAAGTGAAATTAATAAAGATATGACAAAATAATTTTGGACCCTTGTCAAATTATGTGGACTTACATCTATATAAACTGTGTTAGTTGATTTGTAGGAGAGGCTGCCCTTAAATGTCTGTGGTAAATGAAACCATCCTGACACCTTTCAATGTAGAGGCACCACTAACAGATTTACAGAAGAGTGAGGAGCTGATTAAGAAAGAGATGATCACTATGCTTCACTTTGACCTTGAACTCCATCCTTATGGAGAACTCCCAAGAGACAAAAAAAGGGAAAGTCCCAGGATTTGGAACCAGCAGTACAGAGCACATGCAATGTTTCTTTGCATCCTTTGTGGTGTCTGCCTTGCCGCTATGTAGCATAGTATTGCACTTTGCCAGCCCTCCCTTCCCCGACGGATTGGGAAATCTCTAATCTGGGAGTGCTTTGGCAGTGCTGCTGCCGATTCAGTGAGCAGCCTTATCCCTAATAGTCAGCTTCAGATGAATTAGGAAGTTACGGCATGAATTTAGTGCTGCGTATAAATTGGAATCCTTTCAAACAAAATTTGGGAATTGAGAGCTTGGTTTTCAATCTTTACCGATCCCAACCTGATACATGTGATCCAGCTGCATTCAATGTTTTAATATACATGTTATGCCCCTTTCTATCCTTCTTCTCTGCCTTTCTCAGGGCAGGCCTACACTTCAGACACACTGATTTAATTTTGTTTAATACACTTGTATCCCACCTTTTTTTTTTTTTTTTTTTTTTGTAGGAGCTTAGGGCAGTGTATAGGGCTGCTCTCCCTGGCAGAAGGAATCACGTGGGAGGAGTAAGAGCTACTGGCACCTGCCTGCTCCCTCTCTCAGTAAACCCGAAATTTTAAAAATGTTGGTTTATGATGGTGTGTGAACTGGTTCACAGACTATCCTCTTTAACAGCTGTTCACAGCTAATTACCATAAGCGGTGTTTTCTTTAGACTCCCATAATAGCTTGTCCTTCATGACTGAACTTCTCCCTGCAACATGCAGCAATAGGATCACATTGGGTGTGTTCTAGGATACATTTGTAGTTCATGAGGGCTGATAGGTAGGCCTAGCCCACTGGCCGGTACCTTGCATTCCAGAATTCTCTGCACCTAGATAAATCCCACAATGTAGTTATAAGGTGACTCATTGTAATTGTCTTCTTTTATTTATTTATTTATTTATTTCATTACTATACAGTCCCATAGCAGAAGCTGTCTGGGCAGTTTACAAACATTGAAAACATTACAAAATACGATACCCGAAATGTAAAAACCAAACAAACAAGCAGTTTATAGGCATTACTGATCAATAAAATAATTAATGATGGCTGATGCCACTGAGACTGGTGTTGCAGAGGACGGGTCACCAGAGGCGGTGCCAAGGGTCACCGAAGACAGCTCTGCCAATCACACCACAGCAACCAATACAACGTTTGCTATAATCCATTGCGCCGGAAATGGAAACTGAGGCATGCACATTAATGTAAGGAACAGTGGTGCAAAACCAAGTTTTGAGAAAAACATTTTTTAAAAAAATTAACTTAGAAGCCTCCACAAACTTTAGAAAGGGAACCACGGATCTCAGAGGCTACCCCAAGCCTTAGAACAACGATAACAGACCTAAGGGACCTTCTCAGACCCTTCACGATCAAAGGGAAGGTGGGAGGGTAGGTGGCACTGGAAAGTTCCGGAATGGGAGTTCCATGTAGTCCCCCCTAGTAATAGATGGTCAGCATGACAAGTATTCTTTATTTCATTTGTACCCTGCCTATCTGGCGAAAATTTTAATTGCAGGCGACTATTACACACACACACACACACATATCAATGCTGGTATTCATTTAATGTTAATGAAAGGGAGAAACCACAAACCAGCCAACAGTTTACTATGCAATCCATAAACCTCTTTCAATCCTTCTCCTGACACCTTTCAGTTGCTGAGTTGTGCCTCCAATGCACAGCGCAGGGACATCTCTAGCTTCAGGTGCTACATCTGGCAGTCTGCTTTGCCCTCTAATGGGTGACTGAGTAGAAGAACCCACAAGCTGTAGCAACATGCCAGACGTAAAAACTAACAACGTGCCTTCAGGCCAATTCCTGAATTGACTTGGCTCATTAGGCTAATGTGATTCATCTAATTGACTCTTTAGGCTTTCAGGTCAAGAGCTCATCTGAATTGGATCATTATGTAACTGTACATATTGAATGGACAAGGTTTCCTTGAATTATATTCCTGTGACAAGCATCATGGATAAAGATCATCACATGGATTTAATTGGACTCATTAGTGCTACAATACGTCACCGAAGAAGGGAAGGAAACGGTTTGACACTCCGGAGATTACCGTATTATTGTACGTATATTGCACATACAGCATTGAGAACTTGTAACGTTTTGTATTTCTTGGATAATATTTTGTATTTTCACATTGGTAATCTATCATATGTGGTTCATTCAATATAGTCACAATGGTGCAATATATGCATTGTGTAATATTATTCTACTACCCTATTCATTACTGTATAAAGATATTGAATGTGATATAGGATGATATCAACTTCGATGGTAAAGCATTTTATATTTTTCTCATGTTTAAGTCAGCACCTATATACCTGGTGCACCCTTCTAAACAGATGTATAACTTGAGTCAAGACTCCACTGTCGGTTACACGCATGAGGTGGCCAAGGCTGAGGTGGGATAAAGTATCGGCAGCGAAGTGCTCCCAGGGCCAGTTGATAGCAGGCGGAACGCTGCTGGCCGGGGGAGAGGCTCTTTGCTGTGTGGGACTTCTCCCACCCCCTCGCTTGTCTGTTTTTTCTAACTGGAAGTTCCGCTTGTGAGCTGCGCTCCTTCTGTGTCTCAGGGTTGTGGGGTGGAGAGGGAAGGGGCGCTTGTGTTTGAAGAGCTCTATAAGTATTGTTGTAGTGGATGTAGTAGATTTTTTTCGTATCCAGTCTTGCAGTAATACAAACCCCCTTTCATTAGTTTTCCCTCTAGTTTTCATCCTGCTACCACTGTATTCCCTGAAATAGATGTTCCCTCAGGCCACATGGTACCCATCCGCCATCCCAACCCTTTCTGCAAAACCCTTTGGGTTGACTGTGTAGAACCAGCAGGGGATCGGTCATTTCTATAGTCCACCTGTCAGACGCAAACACACTGACAGACAATTCCTTATAATAACCTCATCATCCTAACCGTGTCAGCCATTTTACTACCGAGGGTGGCCGTACTAGGGACGGTCTCCAGCTTGTATTGGGAGACTCCCAATTCTCTCCATGAACGTTTGCATTTTAACTCCTCGTTATGTGCTTTCAAATAATTTGTAACACCGCTGATGGTTTTGGGACATCCTATTGAACGCCTCGTTTTGAGCATCCTCCAATGTTTTATTGGCTTCGTCTATCCCTTCCTTTTGTGGCTTGGTGTTTTGTTTTTTTTGTGGTCCATCTGCCCTTCCCTTGCTCTGCTCCACTTGTCAACATGTTCCTACTCTGAGTCCGAGGACGTAGGGGTGGTAGTAGTCCTTTGGTCTGCTGCTTCAGCCTCCGTTTCTCTGGCGGCACTTTCCGCCCCGTCAATGTCACTTCACCCCACTCCCAGAATAACACAGAGAAAGCAGTTTTTTAGGTTGTAGTTACTAAGGTTTAACATGTTTTGAGTTTCAGGTTCCATGGTTTTGGGTTTTTTAGGGTTTAAAGTTGTTAAAGTTGTAGGTTTAAGGGTTTCAGGTTCTGAAGGTGGAAGGTTTTAGGATTTCAGGTTTTGTAATTGTTGGTTTTTAAGGTTGTAGGTTTGTAGGGTTTAGGGTTACAGTTTAGGGCTAGGGTAAGGGCTTGGGGAGTGAGAATGTACCTAGGAGCATTCCTCCTGTTTCCAACTACCTGTTTGGGAAAAAGAAAGACCTTCATTCATGATGTCAGAAACAGGAAGCTATGGTGCGTTTGCTCATGGAACTGACAAACCCTCTGTAGAGGTGGCATTCCATTTGGGCTGTGTCTTTAGCATACCTCAACATAGATGTGAAATGCCAACCATGAGTTGGCATTTCAGTTCCCCCCCCCCCCCGTACACCTCATGACCGTAGTGGAAGCATAACCTGCCACGGCGTTGCCTATGTAGCGACCTGTTCTCCACTGAAGGAGACACATGGACCCATGGGCAAGACCACACCACGAGTCTTTCCCCTAACATGGGGTAGAGGGAGCGCACGCAGTCATTTCCCCTTGTCAACTACCCTCAGCTGTGCATGAAAAGAGTCCAGTGCACGTCCAGTTACCCGAGTCACTGTCAGGATCGACCTCAGAGGACCACCTGTCCTTGGCTGCTTCAGTATCCACAAATTCCATTGGTGTCTACAGGATTTAATTCCTTAGACCATAGTGGAAGCATACAGAGGACTTGTCAAAATACTTGTGGTCCAGCGCCCACTGGACCATTTGTTTCAGCTGGAAATTGGCCTTCAATTTCTCCCCCCAAAACCAATTTTTTCACCCACTCTGGATACAAGCCTTTCACCAGCTTGTAATCCTTCCAGAAAAAGGTTTGCGCAGAGGTTATTTACAGTTGGCGGATCCATGCACATGAAATGTGCGATAGGACACCCGGCTAATTCCAGCCAGTGCAGCACCCCCTTTCTGCTCTTGGAAACACGGAATTTGAGGTAGACCACCCAAACACCCCCACCCCCCCTTCATTCTTTCCATGACGATATCCACCTGCGCATGGGAACAGATGTACTCTTTCAAGTACTCCCTTCTGGGATCCATGCACAGAAATGTACAGCCATTGCATTACTCTTAACCTTCATGGTTAAAGAACAAAATTGCATGTCAAGCACATCTCGGAATTTGACCTCATGTTTAACATAAACAGCCTTGCTTTGGTCGAGGGTGCGTAGAAACGTTTGCTCTTTGGAAGCTGCTTCCTCATGCGCACACGCGGCCTCTGATCCCTGTGAAGGAGCGGCCTGCATTCTGTCCATGGGATGCTCCACTCCAGGAGACGGAACGTTGGCGTCCCAGGAGCTGGTGTCAATATTTGGCATGCATCTAATGCATAGCGCTGCTTTTGCGTCTCCCACCTCTTCATCCCATTCGGCCATGGTGTGGGAGGAACTGCCAGGAACGGCCTCCATGAAAAGCTGTCCGTGGGATGCACCGCTCCAGGAGATGGAACGTTGGTGTCCCGGGAGTTGGTGTCAATGTCCGGCACGCATGCAACGCCTAGCGCTGCCGTTGCGCCTCCCACCTCTTCATCCCATTCGGCCGTGGCGTGGGAGGGAGCGGTGGGAACCGCCGTCCTGAAAAGTCTTGGCCTAGATAACCTGCCAGAGCGTTGGCTATTTAGCGAAATGTTCTCCATTGAAGGAGAGAGATGGTCCTGCACCTCATGGACAAGACCACTGACTGGGGAACCTGGGGTAGAGGGGGGCGCGGCCTCTTCCCCTTGTCAAGGGAAATGTGTGATGTTTTCTTTTGAAAACTCTCCTGTTCTTCCACGACAGCATGGTGCATTGCCATGTGGGATGGACCTTCTCCCCCGGAGCTGCACTCCTCCGCCGCCGCCGCCTCCTCCTCCTCCTCCTCCTCCAAAATGTATGTCTCTACATATTCATGAGGTGTCATATAACTGTCGTCAGGCGTGCAAGACACAAATCCAGTGCATGTCCTTTTACCTGAGTCACTGTCAGGAACGACCTCCATGAGACACCTGTCTTCGGCTGCTTCCTGAGTGTACAGGAATTCCATTGGATTCGATTCCTTGGATGAGCACCTGAAAGAATATACACATATTCATAGATAGATGGATAGTTGGATAGATGGATGGATAGAGGTTCCCCCAAATCCATACCTTGTCTGTGTAGCCTAGGGGGGTGAAGGATCAAGATCCTCTCTTTCTAATGGGGTTAGAATGTAGTACAGGAAGGATCTGGCTGTAATGCTGTGTAGCACCATGGCTAGAATGATTGTGATGGTGCTTGGTTTTACTCCTTCTGGCTCTCGTCCCTGAGGGTATGTAATATATTTCGGTAGAGAAGATTCTGAATGAAGTTAGGGGAAGGAAGAGGAAGAGGAGGGGGAGGAATTGTAGTACCTCTCCCTTTTCTTGGCAAGTGTGGCTGCAGTTCCCTTTTGCAAAATCTTTATGAAAACACATCGTCCCTGTACTGTCACTGATCCTTTTGGGTTCCCTGCTCTTGGGCAGCGCTCTTTACTGTGTGACATTACGGAGTGTGCAGCAACCCCCTCTTGCCCATTCCCAACTGAAAGAAGGGGAGAAAATCCATGGCTGCATTTTTGCTTCACCCCCTCTCTTACCTGGCTCATGAAACGGAATTGAATGATAGAAGACTGTGAGGTAATTAGAATTTGGCTAGGCGAGACCACAGGATTTCTATCATCCAAGAAGCGCTGTGAGGTTAAAGTATGGGTTGCGCTGCTTACCCAAGGTGAGTCCACAGGTCTTACAGCCAAAAGTCACTCTGAGGTAAACGTAGTGTTTGTGCTGCTCGCCCAAGATGAGACCACAGGTCGTACAGGCCAAGAAGCGCCGTGTGATTAAATTTATGTACAAACCACACCGACAACACACTTAGAAGTCAGAGCTCCAAGTCTAACTCACAAGCTAACTATCCACCCAGCACGTCTGATAACGGCAGAGCCAAAACTGAGAGGCAGCGTTAATCTTCCTGGTTACAAGAACTCTGTTTTGATTGGCCCTGCCTTCCACGGAGTTCGACATAACCCTTTCCTGCCTGCTCCTCCCCCCCCCCCCCCTTGCTGAACAAGAACTGAATACAGGCTACAGTCCCTGCATCTTTGCTTCTCAAATACCCTATTAGCATAACCCTAACCCTCGCCCTAAACCCTAAAACCAAGCACCCTAAAAGCAAACACCCTAAAACCTACAACCTTCAAAAACCACAATACACCAATACCTAAAACCACAATTGGGGAGTTTTTTAATTTGATATCTGAGCTCTTCCAATATGAATCTCCCCAATTGGAGATTCATGAGGTAAAGCATAGGATATTAGAGATGAATCTCACCAATTGGAGAGTTTCATATTCAGAAAGCTCAGATATAAGTGTTATATCTATATCCGAGCTATTCCAAATATAAAACTCCCCAATTGGAGAGTTTCATGAGGTAAAACATAGCAGATGAGAGATGAAACTCTCCAATTGGGGAGTTTTATATTTGGAATAGCTCAGATATAGATATAACACTTATATCTGAGCTTTCTGAATATGAAACTCACCAATTGGTGAGTTTCAAGAGGTAAAGCATAGCAGATTAGGGTTGAAACTTACCAATTGGAGAGTTTCATGAGGGAAAGCTCAGATATAAGTGTTTTGAGTTTTTTAACTTTAGGATATTCAATAGGTTTTGGTTTGTTTTTTTTAGGGTTTTGGGGTATTATAGGGTTAGGTTTTTTGGTTTTAGTTTAATTTTGGGTTTTAAGTTTGTTTAGGATGTAGGTTTTAGGGTTTTGTATGTTAGGGTTTTGGGTTTTAGGGTTTTAGGTCTGTAGGGTTTCATTTAGGTTTCTAGGGTTTTTTTAAAGGTTTAATAGGGTTTTTTGGGTTGTAGGCTTTTTTAGGGTGTAGTGTTAGGGTTAGGGTTTGGGGTTTTAGGTCTGTAGGGTTTCATTTAGGGTTTTAGGGTTTTTTAAGGGATTAATAGGGTTTTTTGGGTTGTAGGTTTTTTTTGGGTGTAGGGTTAGGGTTAGGGTTTGGGGATGTAGGGCTTTGGGGTATTTTTTAGGGTTTTAGGGTTTTTAAGGGATTAATAGGGTGTTTTGGGTTGTAGGCTTTTTTAGGGTGTAGAATTTGGGTTAGGGTTTGGGGTTTTAGGTCTGTAGGGTTTCATTTAGGGTTTTAGGGTTTTTTAAGGGATTAATAGGGTTTATTGGGTTGTAGGGTTTTTTTTGGTGTAGGGTTAGGGTTAGGGTTTGGGGATGTAGGGCTTTGGGGTATTTTCTTTAGGGTTTTAGGGTTTTAATGGGATTAATAGCGTTTTTTGGGTTGTAGGCTTTTTCAGGGTGTAGAGTTTGGGTTAGGGTTTGGGGTTTTAGGTCTGTAGGGTTTCATTTAGGGTTTTAGGGTTTTTCGAGGGATTAATAGGGGGTTTTGGGTTGTAGCCTTTTTTTAGGGTGTAGTGTTAGGGTTAGGGTTTGGGGTTTGAGGTCTGTAGGGTTTCATTTAGGGTTTTAGGGTTTTTTAAGGGATTAATAGGGGGTTTTGGGTTGTAGGTTTTTATTAGGGTTTGGGGATGTAGGGCTTTGGGGTATTTTTTAGGGTTTTAGAGTTTTAATGGGATTAATAGCATTTTTTGGGTTGTAGGCTTTTTTAGGGTGTAGAGTTTGGGTTAGGGTTTGGGGTTTGAGGTCTGTAGGGTTTCATTTAGGGTTTTAGGGTTTTTATGGGATTAATAGGGTGTTTTGGGTTGTAGGCTTTTTTTAGGGTGTAGAGTTAGGGTTTTAGGAGTTTTTTAAGGGTGTAAGGTTAGGGTTTGGGGTTTTAGTGTTGTAGGGCTTTAGCGTGTTATTTAGGTTTTTTGTTTTTTTTAAGGGATCAGTAGGTGTTTTTTTAGGGTTAGGGTTAGGGTTTTTATGGGTTTGGTTAAGGTTGTAGGGTTTGGGTTTTAGCGTTTTAGGGTTTCATTTAGGGTTTTAGGGTTTTTTAAGGGATTAATAGGGTTTTTTGGGTTGTAGGCTTTTTTAGGGTGTAGAGTTTGGGTTAGGGTTTGGGGTTTTAGGTCTGTAGGGTTTCATTTAGTGTTTTAGGGTTTTTTAAGGGATTAATAGGGTTTATTGGGTTGTAGGCTTTTTGGGGTGTAGGGTTAGGGTTAGGGTTTGAGGTCTGTAGGGTTTCATTTAGGGTTATAGGGTTTTTTAAGGGATTAATAGGGTTTATTGGGTTGTAGGTTTTTATTAGCGTTAGGGTTTGGGGATGTAGGGCTTTGGGGTATTTTTTAGGGTTTTAGGGTTTTTATGGGATTAATAGGGTTTTTTGGGTTGTAGGTTTTTTTAGGGTGTAGAGTTTGGGTTAGGGTTTGGGGTTTTAGGTCTGTAGGGTTTCATTTAGGGTTTTAGGGTTTTTTAAGGGATTAATAGGGTTTATTGGGTTGTAGGTTTTTTTTAGGGTGTAGAGTTAGGGTTAGGGTTTGGGGTTTGAGGTCTGTAGGGTTTCATTTAGGTTTTTAGGTTTTTATGGGATTAATAGGGTTTTTTGGGTTGTAGGCTTTTTTTAGGGTGTAGAGTTAGGGTTAGGGTTTGGGGTTTGAGGTCTGTAGGATTTTATTTAGGGTTTTTTAAGGGATTAATAGGGTTTGTAGGTTTTTAGGGTTTTTTTAGGGTGTATGTTTTAAGGTTTTAGGATTTGGGTTTTAGGGTTTTTTAGGGTTAGGGTTTGTTAGGGTTTGGGTAAGGTTGTAGGGTTAGGGTTTTTGGTTTTAGGGGTTAATTCAGGGTTTTAGGGTTTTTAAGGGATTAATAGGGTTTTGTTAGGGTTAGGGTTTGGGGTTTTAGGGCTTTAGGGGTTACTTTAGGATTTTATGGTTTTCTAAGGGATTAATAGGGTTTTTGGGGTTTTAGTGTTTTTAGGGTGTAGGTTTTAGTGTTTTAGGATTTGCGTTTTAGGGTTTTTAGTTTGAAGGGTTATTTTAGGGTTTTAGGGTTTGTTAAGGGTGTAGGGTTTAGTGTTAGGGTTAGAGTTTGTGGTTTTAGTGTTTAAGGGCTTTAGCGTTTTATTTAGGTATTTTGGGTTTTATAAGGGATTAATAGGGTTTTTTTAGGGTTAGGGTTAGGGCTGTTGCAGGGTGTAGAGTTAGGGTTTTAGGAGTTTGATTTTAGTGTTTTAATGGTGTAGGGTTATTTTAGGGCTTTAGGGTTTGTTAAGGGTGTAGGGTTTAGTGTTAGGGTTAGAGTTTGTGGTTTTAGTGTTTAAGGGCTTTAGCGTTTTATTTAGGTATTTTGGGTTTTATAAGGGATTAATAGGGTTTTTTTAGGGTTAGGGTTAGGGCTATTGCAGGGTGTAGAGTTAGGGTTTTAGGAGTTTGATTTTAGTGTTTTAATGGTGTAGGGTTATTTTAGGGCTTTAGGGTTTGTTAAGGGTGTAGGGTTAGGGTTTTAAGGGATCAATAGGGTTATTATAGGGTTAGGGTTTGGGGTTTTAGTGTTGTAGGGCTTTAGGATTTTTGAAGGGATTAATAGGGTTTTGGGGGTTTTATGCTTTGTTTAGGGTTTAGGGTTTTAAGGCTTTAGGGGTTTTTTAGGGTTTAATAGGGTTTTGTAGGGTTAGGGTTTGGGGTTTTAGTGTTGTAGGGCTTTAGGGTTTTATTGAGGTTTTTTGGGTTTTTTAAGGGATCAATTAGGTTTTGTGGGTTTTAGTTGTTTTTTTAGGGTGTAGAGTTAGGGTTAAGGTTTGGGGGTTTTGGGTTTTAGGGCTTTATGGTTTTTGAAGGGATTAATAGAGTTTTTTAGGGTTAAGGTTTTAGGATTTGATGTTTTGGGTTTTGTAGTTGTTTTAAGGGTTTTTTTGGCCCAAGTGTCTGAGTTTGGTGTTTTATTGCCCTAAGATCCTATCTTTATGGTTCTGCCCGCACTGGTTCAAAAGAAAGTGTTCTATCTGTTTAATCTGAACGTCAGGGAAATACTTGTGTACTGACTGTAGGTTCTTTAAAAGCCTTTTCCTTGACAGTAATTTGAATTTGGCTAATACATGCTATATGTGTGTGTGTGTGTGTGTGTTTGAAAAAACAACCGTAAATATATTTCAGAATATAGGGTTAGGTTGGCAATTTTAGTTTGAGATATACCATTATTTTTCCTTTCTTACGTATAGGATGCAGCTGCCCACCTAGTATTATACTCTGCCCCTTGTGTGCCCCCCTCTTAATTTCTTTTCAGGTGCTGCCACTGCGGATGGGCCGTCCGGTCCCTGGCTCAGACGGAAGCGGGGGACCCTCCAGTTGCTTGGTCGCCACCACATCATCCACATGCGACAGCCCCAAGATCACCATCTTACGTCTCCGAGAGAGCGCACCACCCTCTCCAAGTGCCCGGCTTCCCCTCCCTGGGCTCTCGGCAGCAACAGCTCCATCTAGAGGTCCAGCATCGCCAGAGGCGGAAGGGGGATTTCAGCAGGCGAAAGAATACCAACGTGGTGCCACTTTGGAACCAAATTTGGACTCTGTGCTAGATGACAGGAAACAGATACCCCAAAGAAGGTGGCTGTGCGCCCTTGGAGGCAACTCCGATTCAAAGCGAGTAGTACTTTTAGGGCCCAATGAAACAGAAAAAAAAATAATGCTATCCGAAACATGCTTACTCACTGCAAAACATGCTTGCTCACTGTGTTCAATTCCCCCCCCCCATCTGCTTTGTCTATTTATTCTAACTGGAAGTTCCGCTTGTGAGTGGCGCTCGTTCAGTGTCTCAGGGTTGTGGGGTGGAGAGGGAAGGGGCACTTGCGTTTGCATAGCTCTGTCAGTATCGTTGTAGTGTATCGTTGTTCGTATCCAGTCTTGCAGTGATACTAGCTCCCTCCGTCGGCTTTCCCTCTATTTTTATTCCAAATGTCACTATCTTCCCTAAAAGAGATGTACCCCCAGGCCACATGGTACCCATCCGCCATCCCACCCCTTTTGAAACACCCCTTCGGTTTGGTGTGAAGACCGCTGGCTGATGGTTTCCGGTTTTTCGGACATCCTATCGGGCGCCTCGGTTTGTGCGTCCTCTAAAAATGTTCTGTTTTTTGCTTCATCCATCCCTTCCTTTTGTGGCCTAATTTTTGTTTGAACCCCTACTCTGCCCCACATGTCAAGACATCCCTCCTCGGCATCCGAGGACGTACCAGTGGTAGTATTTCTTTGTTCTGCTGCCTCAGGGTTCCTTTCTCTGGCGGCACTGTCCACCACGTCAATGTCACGTCACCCCACTCCCATAACACAGAGAAAGCTGTTTTTAAGTTGGTAGGTTTTAGGGTTTCAGGTTTTACATGTTTTGGGTTTCAGGTTTCGGGTTGTTATTTTTTAGCGTTCTAGGTTTTTAGCTATTTAAGGTGGTAGGTTTTAGGGTTTCATGTTTTAGGATTGTAGGTTTTTAAGGTTGTAGCTTTGGGGGTTTTAGGGTTTATGTAGGGTGTAGCTTTCAGGATTTCAGGTTTTAGGATTGTAGGTTTTTAAGGTTTTAGGTTATAGGATTGTAGGTTTTTAAGGTTTAAGGTTTTAGGGTTTTAAGGTGTTAGGTTTTAGGGAGTTTTGTTTAGGATTTAGGGTTACAGTTTAGGGCTAGGGTAAGGGCTTGGGGTGTGAGTATGTACCTAGGGGCGTTCCTCCTGTTTCTAACTATCTGTTTGGGAAAAAGACCTTAATTCTTGACGTCAGAAATGGGAAGCTGTGGTGCGTTTGTGTCGACGCGCCACTGAGCTCATAGACTGTCCCATCTCTGAAATCGTAATTGGAAGTGATCAGAAGCGGGGGGGGGGGGATTTCAACTGGATTGGGGCCTCGTTTTTCCGATCGACAGAGATGAGATTGCCATCCAAGGCGTTCCTGAGAAATGGAGTTCAGAAATGTGTTTAAATGTAGATGTCCGTTATAAAGTGGATCTACATTGCTAAAATCCGTTATGTAGCAGTATTGTACATAGGCTCATTGACTGTGATTGAAGGACTGAATGTACAGTTAGTTTTCTATAACTGCAAATTCCATGTAAAGCATGCAACCACGTTGTTAATTGTACATTTATTGCGCTGTTAAGGAGAGAGAAGTCTCACTCACATCTCTCCCTCTCCGCCTTCCAAGATTCCAGACTGTTTTTTTTAAAATAAAGTTTACAATTTTCTACACACTTACCTGGGAGTAAGACCATTACATTCAGTCAATGGAACTTTAGCTATATATAACAATGGAACCCATGACCTAGGGAGGTGGTGGGCTCTCCCACACTAGAGGCCGTCAAGAGGCAGTTGGACAGCTACCTGTCAGGCATGCTTTAAGGTGGATTCCTGCATTGAGCAGGGGGTTGGACTCCATGGCCTTAGAGGAACGTCGATGGATGAATTCAGAGAGATGTTCTTGAACTCCTTAAAATTCAGGGTACTTGTGACTACAACAGCAGGGAAGAGAGATGTGTTGGATTGCAACAACCATCATTCTCAGCTAGCATTGCCAAGCTGGTTGAGAATGATGGGAGATGTAGTCCAACACATCCGGAGGGCACCAAGTTGGGGTGGGCAGCAAAGTTACGTGGATCTGAAGCATAAACTTAGGGGGCTGACCTTTGGAGCAAGACGTGGGGTGGGTAACAAACCCAAACCCAACAACTTTGAGTTTAGCTGTGAAAATGGTGGTTTCTAGAGATGCGGGGAGCTGGTGCAGTCTGTTTGTTTGTGTTTGCTTTTGCAGTCCAATCTGGGTGACCAGGCCTCCATCGCCAACTTAATGAGCAGAATCATTGCCATGGCTGATGTCAGCTGCAATGGGAAATTATCCCTGGCGGAAGCGAAATCCATCTGGGCTGTACTGCAACTGAATGATTTTCTTCTGACCCTGTCTTTGCAAGAGAAGGAGCACACCTCCAGACTTCTGGGCCGCTGTGGGGACTTGTATGTCACCGAAAAGGTCTGCTATGCGTCCCTGTTCACTGTGGACGTCCCACGGTTCCTGCAGCCCCTGCTGCCTTCCACCGTCCACAGAGTCATCCACCAGTGCTTCTCTCTGGCCTGGCTGCACCAAGATCGCCATCGGCCTCTTGGAATTCGTGGAGGACATCTTCCACGGCCCGTGCGGGAACTTCTACATCTGCGGGGACGGGCTTCAAGCTTGTACAAGGTGCTAGTCCGCAGTGAGAAGGGGGGCGCCAGGCTCTCCCCTCCGACATCGGTGACCCCTCCGGGAGCCCCATTTCAGCCGCCTCGCAGGGCCCCGAGGCTGGTGGAGAGACGGAGAGCGCCAGGCAAGCCGGGGAGTGGGGTCCTTCTCTGCAGGACAATGCAGCCTCTTCCATCCCTGGAGGCCAGACTCATTCAAGAGAAGCTCTTGGTGGGTGGGAGGGGGGATCGTGGGGAAGGGGCGACATTACCGAAACATACAGCTGGAAGCTTTCCTGCCAGTTGCGAAGCCTCCAGAGAGGCACTTTCAATCTTTTGGAAGAGGGGTTGGGGGTGGACGGGATGGGATACAATAGGGAAAACTGCACAAAAGCCCGGAAACCACCACCCCTTCTTCACAATCTGTGTTTTGGGGAGAAGACGTGTGGCCAGCTTGGTAATGCCTGACCAACTATGTGGCCCTAGGCCTGCTTCAGGGGATGAACTATCCCCCCCCCCCCCCCCCGCGATTCAGTTCTTCCACTTGCAGGAGGAGGCAGAGGCTGAACCATGAAAAATCCTGGCACTGTTCCTGTGTTGGAAGAATGGGAGGAAACAGCCCCCTCCCCCTCTTGGCTATGGGAACTGGCAGAGAGAGGAATGGGGACCAACCAACCATAACCCTTTTGTCAAGAAGTTTGCAGTGGAGCCCAGACTACCCCAAAGAGGAACTTCACATGTGGATATATTATTATTATTATTATTATTATTATTATTATTATTTATATATTACATTTATATACCGCCCCATAGCCGAAGATCTCTGGGCGGTTTACAAAAACGAAACAGTCCCAAATATGTAAATTCTTGAGGGAGGGGAAGGTATTAAGGGATATGGTAGAAAATGAAATATATTGCCTGTGCATGTCATAGTAGTGTCATAAATGGAGGATGTTAAGGGCATTTGCATCAAGACAGGTTAACTGATTCAATATTTACATTTTTGTGACACACATGTTAAAAACTTGGAATTTGAAATCTTGAGGACTAGATTCTTGCTCAGTGTTTAAATGGAAATTTGGATTCTCAAGTCTCCAGACCTATGTGTCTTGCACTGTATGTACCTACAAAACTCATTATAGCTCTTGTTCTTTCTGTTATTTAAACTGTACTTGTGCACAAAGATGGACATGTCTTCATTTTGTAACCCAGCAGGGAATTGTTTTTAAACTAGATACTCAGCCAGGAGTAGGATTTTTTTTGGCCAAAGGCGAGTAGCAGAATCTGAAGCAAGGCCAAGCATAACTGGAGCGAGTCCTCAGAGAATTGGCTTGTCTCCAGCTGCGGATGAACTTTTGCTTTGCAGAAACATGTTTTTCTCCACAAAATGCTAGATGTTCATCCAGTTAAGATAGCTTCTTCACATGGCACAAAGAAGCTGAGCGACACCCATGGGAGAGCTCTCATGGGCCCTTGGCCTGCTGTGGGCTTCCCATTGGGCCATCTGTGTTGGTACAAAGCACCCGTGAGGCAACTGCAGAGCCGTGCCTCCATCCAAACGTTGCAACCCCTCCTCAGAGGCCATCAGGACAGGTCAAGCGCTACTGGTGGCCTGCTGAGGAGGGGACTGGGCTGAAGGGAGAGGACGGGGGGTGGGGGCTACTGCCAGGCCAGCCATTGGGGAGAGGAGAGGAAGGCTGCCCCAGGGGTGAAGAAGGGTTAGGAGGAGAGGTCATTCCCCTGCCCAAACCCAGAGTTTCAACTGCCTGCCTCACCTGTGCTAGATGGTAATACAGACGGCATGGATGGGGAGACTGAGTCGGAGTCTGTCGTCAAAGGTGAATATGAGTCAGGATGGCTAGCAGCCCTTCACCTTCCCTCACATAGGTCGCTCTGGGAAAAGCCTTATTCCAGAGCAAACTTACAGGCTTAGGAATTGGGCCCCGTTTCCAAAATTCCCCCCCCCCCCCGTGTTCTTGGTCAGTTCAAAGTGCCCTTCGCCTCTCAGGGGCGAGGAGGGGTCAGTAGAGGCAGACAACAGTGGGCCAAGGATGCGTGGGACAGAATCCCGGCTTGAAAAGCACAGAGGTTTCTCACAGGCTGGCTGGGACATTCCCCCACAGCAGCAATGTCAGGTGGGGAGCAGCTTGGACGGTGAAGCCCTCAGGCTGCCCACCAGGTCTTTTGGGGCAGCAGTACCTCACCTTCCAGCACAGCCCTGGATAGTGGCACAGCACCTCTAACTCTCCCATGCGCCCAGCGAGACATGCCCACCAAAGCATGCCAAGGCCCAGGCAGAAGCAAGGAAGTACAAGATCTGTTGATCAAGTATTGAGTGAAGTTCAATTTATTTCCAACACATTTTTAAGCAATGAAGACATTGACCTTCTGCAGGCGGGAGGAGAGGGAGCAGCACGGGTCTCCTGTCTGAGCACCCACTTCTGCAGGTCACGCCCCATCCCCACCCCCCACCCCGCAGTCTTCTTTCTCATGGAACCATGGAAGCGCAACTGGAAAGCCGCTGCCCGAGAGCCACATCCAGAAGCCTCTCAAGTGCCACGAGCCCGAAACAGGAGCTGCTTTCCCAGGAATGATGGTGCGGCGCGGGATACACAGAGGGCTTCTTCATGCCCCCAAAGCCATTCCCGTTCTTTCCAGTCCGCCCCTCTGAAACAGCAAACACTGACGTAGCCGTTGCAAAAAGGGCATGAAACTGAAACCCGCTGCAGGGCTGGAGGGGCCCCAAACCCCCCCTCCCGTGGGCGGCGAAACAAGACCTTGAAAGAGATGCAGCTGCTCAGCAGCACGTGGAATAATAATAATAATAATATCATCATCATCATCATCATCATCACAGCCTCCCTGTCAGAAGAGGCCAACTGACCACTGAGCAAGCCCGGAAAAGCCGATTCCTCCGGAGCAGCTGGAAGGAGGGAAGGAGGGAGGGAGGCGAAGGCCCCATCCCCACCTCCGGCCTGTTCTGTAGGCATCCGCTTCTCCCCTGGAGACTCCCCAGGCCGCCGTTGCCGGGAGCCCTCAGGCCAGCTACTGTCCCAGCAAAGGCTTTGCGGCACTGCAAGCCTCCCAGGGCGGAACCTCCAGGCGCAGAGACCGAGCAGCGCGTCAGGGCGAGGCGAGGCTCCACCCCAACCCCAACCGCCTGGCCGGCCTGCTGCGATGCCGCCTCAGAGGCCCCGTTGCTACGGGAACCACCGATGGCGGCGGCGGCAGTGAGGCAGCTCCGCCCACGGGCCACGTGGATGAGATGCCTGAGCGAGGCAGAGCCGCGCTGACTCCGCCCTCCACGCCACAGCGTCGGGAGCTCGCAGCAGCCTCGTCGCCCTCACCCCCACCTCGCGCGCCGCTGACTGATCCCGCGTCCGTGGCGCCTCGTCTGCGCAGGCGGTGCTTCCCGGGGCCGGAGCTCCGGGGCGAGCGCAACTCCGCCCAGGCAGCTTCGGCGCCCGCGCACCAGACGGCCAAGATGGCGGCGCCCACGGGAGGTGGCCTGGCCGCGCTGGTGAGAGGGGAGGGGAAGAGACCGGTCCGCACCCCCCCCCCGGCGCTGTCATGGCGACGCGTCGCCCCCTGCCTGCTCTCTCTCAGCCCCTCGCTTCTCTCTCCCCCCGCAGGGCGTTCAGGGAGCCGCCGCTGCTGCCGGCCGAGGCCTTCGGGAACAAGGTGCTAGGTTTAAGAATAACTCTTAAACCTAGGTGAGTAGAAGGTATATTTCCTTTCTTCCCCTTTTAATACTCTCCAAACATCCATTAGTTCTTTTCCCTCCATTAATTTGCTTAACCCCATCTTCCCACCACTCTTAAGATCTCTTAATATATTATCCCTATCTTTCCCTTTATCTAGTACCATATTAAAATCACCTGCCATCACAATGTTCTTTTTACCCACTTCTCCCACCACATTAAAAACTTCATCGAAGAATTCCATTTGTTTCCCATTTGGAGCATATACATTTATCAATATATATTCCTCCTCCCCCACCATGCAAAAAATTATCAGAAATCTTCCCGCTTAATCCTTCTTCACCCTTTGTATAGTAATACCACATTTTTTTAGATTATTATCGCTACACCCCTCGCTTTAGAAGTACCAAAAGACTTTTCATAAACACCCACATTCCTCATCCGAAGCTTGTTTACACCCTCCTTTATTTGATGAGTTTCCTGCAAAAAAATTACATCTGCTTTTTCTTTTTTTAATAACATTTCTATTCTCTTCCTTTTTATAACAGTTCCTAGCCCTTTAACATTTAAAGTTGCAACCCTTAATTTATTTTCCATCTCTCCCTTTCACACAAATCTCTAGATTGGTCTCCCTCTGTGACACACATACCCCCCCTCCCTTACCCTCCCCCCCACACTTACCCCCCATCTTCACCCCCCTCCTCACCAGACCTTTCTGGGCAATGGCCCCAAATATTTTTAGAACGGATTCTTGACAGCCCCCGATTCCCAATCCCCTCAGGCGTTCCAGAAGGATACCATGCTCGACGGTATCCTAGGCCGCTGAGAGGTCCAGGAGTACCAATAGGGACACACTCCCCCCTGTCAATACTCAGGCGTAGATCATCCACTAAGGCGACCATAGCGGTCTCAACTCAGTATCCTGCCCTGAAGCCGGTTTGAAATGGGTCTAGAAAATATGTATCATCCAAAACTGCTTGCAGTTGGAAGGCAACCGCCCTCTCGATCACCTTGCCCAAAAATGGAAGATTTGATACTGGCCTATAGTTATTAAAGTCCAGGGGGTCCAGGGAGGGCTTTTTCAGAAGCGGCCGTACTACCGCCTCTTTTAAACATGTTGGAAAACTTCCCTCCCTGAGAGATGCATTAATAATATGTTGTAGATGTGATTTAACTGCATCTCCTCCCTGGACGACCAGCCAAGAAGGACAGGGATCGAGAGGGCAAGTTGTCCTCCTCACTTGTCCAAGCAGCTTGTCCACGTCCTCGGTACTCACCAACTGAAACTGATCCAGTGTAATTCTACTCACAGAGTTACTGGACACTCCATTGTCAGCTTCTGCTATAATGATGGCATCTAAGTTGGCTCTTATCCAAGAGATTTTATCTGTGAAATGGTCATTAAAGGCATCACAGCGAACTGCAAAAGGCTCTAAAATCAGGTTCAATAATGAGAGAAAAGTTAACATCTAGGTTCTTAACTGAATGGAAACCTCTGATAGACTTTTTGAAGGGACAAGAAAAAAATGACCTATTTGTCTGTGGATTCAACCAATAAGTAGAAATGGTTAAAATAAGAGAAAGAGGGGACATTTGTTTATTGTTTATTAGCAAGAGGGAATATGGTAGGGATGTGCACACCTGAAAATATAATATTGTATCGTTATTGGAATTTTGGACCAAAAAAATTTCGTCTCCGATAATATCGTATGTTAATTGTATTGTATCATTTCTACATTTTGCCCTATAGACTCTAGAGTTGATTTTTGAGTCAAAAAGGCCTAAAACTTCTTAATTTTCCAAGTTACAAGTTTGAAACTTAGTCACAGTGCAGACTGAGTGTTGCTTGTCTTGTGTGCCAAATTTTAGAACAATCGGTGCGTTACTTGGAAGCTTTCAAAATCCACTTTTTCAGGTGGCTGCAATGTGGTCCTTTTTCAAGAGACATCCATTACAGATGGGCATCTCACATATGGCCTTGAGGGGACTCAGCTGTGCCCAGTTGCAGATGCACAGCTGCAGGCATTACTCGGAAGTAAGCTCTCAACAACATGCACTGTTTCAGGTAATCCACTCCATGCTGCTGCTAAGTGCTATAATAACTCCTCATTTTTAAAGATCTAGTCCTTCAAGTTGGTGACTTTACCAAAGGGCTGTAGGGAGTGGACTCATGGCAGCACTC
Organism: Anniella stebbinsi; assembly: GCA_029215795.1. NCBI lineage: Eukaryota > Metazoa > Chordata > Lepidosauria > Squamata > Anniellidae > Anniella > Anniella stebbinsi. The sequence continues at coordinate 373,925,760 of JARDYH010000001.1, forward strand.
CGCGATGACAGCATACATCAGTTTGATATAGCATCTCTCGATGTTGGTATTGAAGCCAAAAATGCATATGCACGTCGACCCACCAAGGTGGGCTGGGCAGGCACAGTGGCTCAAAAAAGGCAATGTGTGAGATGCTTCTGCATCCCCTCAGTAATGGAGGCTAGGAGGAAGACAATCCCTGTGCACAGACAGCAGGCAGGCAGTTATTTTTGGTAGAAGTGGGCACAGAGGCAGTTGGATCTATCCCCGATCATTGAAAGTGAAGCTAGTCCATCCCTAAGCCTTGTGCTGGGTCGACTGCACATCTGGCAGGAAGCGCCTGGACAGCCCAGGCTTCTGAAGCCCCAAGCTCCAATGAGGTGACTGGTTCCCAGGAATCCAGAAACTCGCCCATCTCTATCTGGAGATGCACCTGGCTGAGGAGGACCCATCCCTAAATCATAAAAGGAATAATGAGGGGAGAGGATTGTAGCAGGCTACAGGACACACCAGCACACTCACAGTCAATCAAGCAAATAGAGAGAGAGAGAGAGAGAGAGAGGGGGAGGGAATATATTTTTTTAATTTTTTTTGTTTTTTTAAAGAAAGTTAAACAGGGAAGGGGACAACAACACACTCACTCAGTCACAGTACCCCCACTCACGCTAACCTAACCCTTCAATCAAACCAACCAGAAAACGTATAAATTATAACTCAAACACACAAGCAACGAACAGCCAAATGAACCTGAGACACAGAAGGGAACAGAAAGATGCAAGACTAGAATGAATCTCCAACAATTCGCCACCAAAATCAATCCAGCAGTAAGTAACTATAAGATCCAAGACAGAGCTCCAACAAAATCCACTCTTCTCCCTCAATGCCGAACTCCCAACAGAGCTGGAACACCAAGTATGGTGGTTTTATGCGGGGATATCCATAGCCCTCCTCCAACATTGTGATTGGAGCCTGCTGGAATCTGTCAGTCTCAGCAAACACACCCCACCTTCTAGCTCCATCCATGTGGCCCTAAATGAAAAAGAGCCTTCCAATAATACGATAAAATTCCGGTAATTATTGGGTGATTTTTATCGTCTCCGATAATTATCGTAGGATGTTGTATCGTATCATTATCGTTAATCGGATGTCCGATAAAGACCATATCATTTCGTTATCAGACATTTTAATGATACAATACACACCCCTAGAATAGGGTTACTTGTCTTTGCTGGGGAGAAAATTGGAAGCTCATTATAGCTTGGATTATTTTATGTGTTTAGTTGTTACTGTTCTTATTCTTTGTTCTTATTGTTTTTCTATGTAGAGTGTGTATTTTAGCTTGTCATTGTCTTGAAAAATAAAAAAATTAAATTAAAAAAAAAAGTGCAGCAGGCCTTTCCTCTTCTGCATGGAACAAGACCAACACTCAGACAAAAAATACACCCAGAACATGGATAGAGAGACTAATAAAGGTTTAATTCACTGTGGCACATGATAAAGAACATGCATGAGTTGGTGCAGCAATATGGGGTGCAAATAGACAGAGACTGCATCCAACAGGTGGAACCGTCTGTGCTGTCACTGAGCTCAATAGAAGGAAGCTCCCTTTTCAAGACTTCCAAGGAACAGATGTTACTTCCCATAAAACTTCTTGTTCAAGAGAAATATGAGGAGATTAACGTTCACTTTTGCACGGTCAAACAACTTCATGACAGCCACACCTTCATACTGTAGCTGCAACAGATCCTACCGAGAGAGAGAGAGAGAGAGAGAGACTGAATTTTCAACCAGGTTCTATTAAGAACAAATGAAAATAGTGTGTAGCGATTGAACTGAAGTTTCCAAAATGGTGTCAACCCTCCTCCAACCCTGCTCTCAACTGAGATCAGGCAGATCCCTTTGGGTGTGACTGAGGCAGGGGCTAGCAGGCAAGGACCTCTTCTAGGCCTTGAGACCCACTATGTAATCTCTGCATTTTTGGTACGCCATAACCCTCCCACCAGTCTTTGGGTTAAAGGTTCTACACAACATTTCTTGCAGTTGTTTGCTTGAACACATTTAATTGGCATATGGTGTTGTAAGTTTCATGCTTTTTGCTCAATTTAGACTCCAATACCACATTTATAGAGTGTGGTTTCTGTATGGTAAAGGAAATAAAAACATATTCACTATAGCATATCAAAATCAAAAGTGTCTTTATGCTTTCTTTCGGAAAGACCTTCATCACCAAATGTTAAGGATGCCTGATATAAAATGTCCCGGGGTGTACTGACAACACTTTCAGCAAGAAAAAAAGGTCAATTTAAATTTAAATTTAGATTTAATTTTCCCATTGAAGTGTTTCATATATTTCTGGAACAATGATGCAAACCTCACCATTAAACCATGTGAATTTACAACAGAATAGAGTATTTACACTGTTTATTTCTGACAAGCATCCTTTGTATCTCTTTGTCTCACTGTATATATTTTTCAAGCTTTCCTTTTTCACCTATAGTGTCCTAATAATATTCCCACATAGGGTTTTTCTTATGACCGACACCCACAGCAATTTGAAGTTAACAGCACAATCGTATACATGTCTCCTCAGAAATAAGTTCCACGGGACAAGTGGTCATATAGCAATACAGGCAGATGCACATTGGACAATTTTGACTTCTACACTGCTTTCCAATGTTCCTGCTTTCTGCTTTACACTGTCTTGGATCAGCCTAGACTTCACAAAAAACAAAGTAACAAACAAAATGAAATGACCATGAAGGGGAGGTCAAAGCAAACTTTGATAGTTACTGGGCAGACCAGAAAGACAGGTTGCTTACCTGTAACAGTGGTTCTTTGAGTGGTCACCTGTGCATTCACACATATAGGCTGTGCAGATCCTCAATTTGGGAACATTTTATAGCTAAGGAGATCTTTTTCTGGCAGGAACCCCTCCTCCCGCTATTCCCTCAGTTCCGTAATACCAATGTAGCAGCCTCAGAACCAAAGGAATCCTTGGTATCAAATTAATAACTTTACACCAAAGAGGGGACAGGGTGGGTGGGTTGTGTGAATGCACAGATGACCACTCGAAGAACTACAGTTACAGGTAAGCAACCTGTTCTTCTTCTTTGTGGTCTCTGTGCATCACACATAGCAAGCTGGCTTACCAGAAGGTGGGTCAGTGTCCATTCATAGAATCGACAAGAAGGATGGCTTGGCCAAAAGTACAATCTGCTTTAGCTCGTACATCAAGTCAATAATGTTGAATAAATGTAGAGGGCTTTAACCAGGTAGCAGCTTTACAGAGGTCTGGCAAAGGGACTATTCTCTCGGATCAACTGACATAGCCATTCCTCAGGTAGAACGAACAGAAACTGATCCTGTCAACTTCATCCCCATCATGTCAGAAGCCAGAGTAATAATTTTCACAATCCATCATCAAGCCAAACACTGAGAAGAAAACGGTTGCCCTTTTTTCTTGCCCCATAGCAGATGGAAAATCTAGGTGATTGGCGAAACTGTTCCCTTCCAGCTCTGTAAAAAGAAAGAGCTCTACGAACATTGTGCGTTGTGGACTTCAAAGGTGAGGTTGGAACTGAGAAAAAAAGCAGGTAAAATTATACCTTGGTTCAAGTGAAAAGAGGAAACTACTTTAGGAAGAAATGTTACATCCCATCTCAAAGTTACTTCACCTTTGTGAAAAATAGTGTATGCACAAAGCACAAAGTTCACTGGCTCTGTGCACAGATGTTATCGCTATCAAAAAGGCAACATTTCATGTCAAAAGCCAAAGGTTTGTGGAAGCCAATGGTTCAAAGGGTTTCAATGTCAATGCCTTAAGTACCACCAATAAACTCCAACACGGAATGGAAAAGCACACAGGTGGTATCAAGTTCTTAATTCTCTTGAAAACTGCTTAGATAACAGCTGAGAAAAAACTGGAAAACCTTAGAAGGAAGCATGTTATCTGAGACAGCCGCTAAGTAGACTTTAATTAAAGATACTTCCAAACTCTTACCAAACAATGAACATAGAAACTTGAAAATGATCAAAAGAGCACAAGAGTGAGGATCCTCGTCCTCATTCCTAACAAAAGTGGAAATAACTGCCCATTTTCAGGCATACAAGAGCCTTGTGGATAGTTTTTTAGCCACCTGCAGAGTAAAACTGGAAGCTAGATCTGTGGTTGTAGCCTCCATGCTGTTAGGCACAGCATCTGTAGATCTAGATGCTGGATCCAACCCTGGTCCTGAGACGGAAGAGGGAAGTCGAAGGAACATTATTTTCGCTCTGCGGAGCACGAGGGCAAACCCCACCTGCAAGGCCACCAAGGTGTCACAAGGATGCAGTCTGAACTGTCAGCTACAATTTTTACCAGCCTCGAGAACAGAAGTGTCGGTGGGAAGGACTGGGATGATGGGATGGACAGGACTGACCTGTCCATCCCATCATGAACGCATCTCCCATAGAATAGGGTCCCTGACTGGCCCTGCTGCGAAATTGACTGGACACTGAGTTCCTGCAGGTGGCGAACTGATCCACAGAGAGTTCCTCCATTTGTTGAATAGTTTCCTGAGGATGCCAGAATTCAGCTGCCATTTGTGTGTCTGTTAAAAAGAGAGGCTTAACAAATCCACTAGTACATTGTTGGTATCCACGATGTGACTCACTAAGGGGGTCATCCCTCCTCAAATGCAGTGATTGTAGATCTACGAAGTTAGGACATTTAGTTGGCGAGAATGGGTACCCCCTCCCCCTTGTTTGCTGAGGTATGCAACTACAGCGGTGTTGTCCAATACTACTTGTATGAATGTATTCCAAATGAGCCTATCAAATGCCATCAGGACTTTTCTTATGCCGAGAACTCCTAGGAAGTTAATATGTAAGTTTTTTCTCCCCCAGATTCCATCTTCCTGGGATTTGAGAAGATGCCATGTGCACACCCCATCCATCTATGGATGCATCCATTGTTAAAATAGCTGATGGAAGTGGACGAAGGAAAGGTAGAAGATTCGTCTCCGACATCCACCAGTGTAGAAACTTGCATAAGTTGCTGGGGATCTGAAGGTATACTGTATGAGCATTCACTGGTGGGTTGAACACTGACAAAACCAAGTTTGTAGCGGTCGCATGCGAAGTTTCACCCATTCTACAACCGCTACAGTTGATGTCCTGTAACCGAGCAGATGTACCTTGAAGGCTAAGACTTGAGATCTTTCACCATTTTTCATCAGTGTATCTACTCAGACTCAAGGTAAGTATGCTCAGTCCAGTGCAGAATCCAGGATAGCTCCAATGAACTGGATGTTTTGTGAAGGTTCCAGATAAGGTTTTCCCCAATTCAGATGAAGATCCAACTGCTGAAGGAGTTGGATTATGGTTTGGATAGCCCTTTAAAGAGCATCCCAAAAAGGTGCAACAACCAGCCAACCATCTAAATAAGGAAATAGTTGTACTTCCCATAGCCTGAGGTGTGTGCACACCACAATCATACATTTTGTGAACACTTGTGGGGCTGTTGAGAGATCAAAAGGTAGAACTTGAAACTGGTATGCCTCGGTGCCTACCATAAATCTCAGGAGTTGTTGGTAAGAATTCCCTATGGCCACATGGTAGTAAGCATCCTTTAGATCTATGGACGCGAACCCATCGTTGTGTTGAAGGAGAGGCATGTTGGTAAGTGTCGTCATATAGAATTTCCTCGGTGTGATGAATCTGTTGATAGCTCTGAGGTCCAGAACAGAATGTAAAATAATGGGAATAAAATCCTCTTTCACAGGGTTCCAACAGAACATGACAAATTGCTCCTTTCTGCAGAAGAGAAGTTAATTCCTTCAAGACTACCTCTGAAAATGGTGTCCCACGTGTGCCGAGAAAGGGATGGTGTCAAATTCTATTCGGTAACCCCTCGGCACAATAGAAATTACCCAACAGTCCGCTGTTATTGATTCCCACACCACGAGAAAAGGCTCCAGACTCTACCTGAAGATCTTGGGATCAATGTGATTGCTGATATGGTAGTCAAAGATGATGTTTAACAGAGTTGTCTCTAGCGTTTTTTGGTGCTCTTTGCTGAAAAGATTAGTCTATCTTTAGCACTGAGAAGAACAATCTGAACAATTCACTGGTTGCCTCTGCTGGTAGAAAGGTTGACATGGCCATCTGTGAGAATGAAAATATTGAGTCTGCTGCTGCTGTTGTTGTTGTTGTTGACTCAGCCCTGTTCTCCTAGCCATGGTTCTTGCTTTTTGCACTGACTCTATTATGACATCAGTACCAATGTTAAATAAACCTTCTCCCCCTGAGCTGACGCTACAATTATCGAGTTGGGCTTCAAATGCGAAAATAAGAATGCAACATCCTTTTCTTGCAATCTGTACGTTTTCTAACCTTTTAGAGGTAGGGGCCGTGGATGATGGAGACTCCCAGGATTGTTGTACTGCTTGTAGCAGCATTGACAGGAAAGGAAATGAGAGCAGTGTAGCTGTCTCTACATATACTGCATCAAACACTGGATCCTGCACTTTTTGAGAAGGTTGTTGTGCTTCCAATCCGAGTGACTGAGCCATGCTAAACATTTGTTCTGAAAAATCACCCATATCCTCAGATGGAGATGCTGCTTCATGGGACCCCAAAGCTACCTCCTTTCCCATGGTCGGTCTTGCGATCATACACGACCTAAATATTGTATTCTGTGATAATAATAGTCCCTCTCTCTTCGATCCCTCTATTCATCCCAATAAGGTTGCCTTGGAGGAAGGAACCACAAACAGACCACCTGTCCCAATCAGATATCGGAGATCGAGAGTGAAGGGGTCAAGGTGGAGTGTAAACAGGGGAAATCTCTCTGATCCCGTCCATAATATCCGGAAGAAATTGAATCTGGAGACCTGCTTCAATGTCAAAGCTCCTTTGGAAACACAGAAGCCGGTCTCAACTGAGCAACCTCTCCAAATCTGATTGGTGTCAGGGAGGGGTGGAATCCCTTATTTCACTCTTCGATGTTGAAGGTATCGGTTCTGAATCTCTTGGTTTCATCAGAATTGGATTTGTAAGTGGTACAGATAATTCTAATCGGAGAATCAAGCAGAGGTGGAAGGCTCAGTACTGTCGTTACCATCTGTTTCGGGCCAAGCATCTGAGCGACTGAAGATGAGGTTTTCGCCTGATTCCTATCAATTCTTCTTATGCTTTTTCAGGTCCGAGATGTTAGGTGCTCTAGTTTTTTTTTTTTTAGAAAGCTTCTTTGACAAAGACAAAACAAAAGCGAACGCCCTAGTGTTGGTGGGTTCATAGTTGCTGCTTTTGGAGACTTTTCAGGCCCACTTTCAGATGTGGTTCAAGACGTCTGAGTCATAATAGGTCCCGAGGGAGGCACTGCCTCTAAGGCTCTTTTCCCAGAGCTCTGCGCGCAGTCTATCTGCTCTATTGCAACGAGCTTGTTTAGAGAAAGACTAGCAATATCAGCAAGTTTCCTCAAGGCATGTGTCCATCCGTTGAAGGATCTTACTGCCACATTTTGTACATGAGCACGTTTGAGGCCATACGCCTCAAGGGTGATCTCCCAGTATCAAGGAGACTGCAAGTACCAGAAAAAAACACAGAGGAACAAACAGAAAACTCAAACGGACAGAAGATATACATGGAATAAAATGAGAAGAAATCCTCAGCAAAACCACAAACGCTATCTCAAAGAGACAAAGTTCCTGATGGGGCTCGTGCTACAGCGGTCGAAGAACAACTGAGGGAATAGGTGGGAACTGTTAGGAGCAATGCACTCTGGAATGGGTGGGGGAGGGCATCCCTGCCGAAAATTTTTCTCCTCAACTATAGAATGGTCCCAAGATGAGGCTCTGAAGAGGTGCAGAGCCCTTATTGCGTCTTGCACAGAGACCACGAAGAAGAACAGTTTATTTTCATCAGGTGAAAAGGAAATGCCTATGTTTGGTAGGTTGACTGTTCATTTTATCTGGTAGTGGCATTGATATTAACTGTATATCCTCCATGCTTATATACAGATTATGTAATGTTATATGCAGTTATTATTTAAGAGAAAATTAATCTCTTAAAAAAATGTTAAATACATTTCAATTAATTTTTTTAATCTATTTTTTCTCCAGGGTGGATAAAGAAACAGAAAATAAAAGCCCATAACTTTCAAGAAGCAAGAGCTTGTAATTTGGTGGTACAAAGCCATTTTCATGAATGAAAAACTGAAACAAATGATTGGATTTGACCAGATTTCCTACATGTTTGTTTTTGTGTCTGTGACAGAGCCATTAATGAATATTTATGAGACTGTAAATGTAGACCTAATTGTAAGTATGTTGTTTTTTAAATAAGAGAGACATTTCTTATTTTATTTATTTTAAAAATGGTTTCAATTTTTTAAAAAAACTCAACAAAATCAAGGAATCTGATTTTTTAAATTTAAAACAAAACAGTAGAATGTATCTACCCTGCAACATGCTATCAACACCAGCACAGAAAAAGGAAAACTATCTGGCTGTTATAATGAAGCGCTCATTGTGTCACATGATGAACACTTTTTCACTGTTTAAATTTATTTTTTATTACTGCATGTATTCACTGTTTTACTTCTATTCTCCTAGTTTAGTAAACTTTACTCAATAGGGCCTTTACTCGATACAAGACCTTCCCCCTCATGCTGCTAGATCATTTGGGCTACACCCTACTCCTGAGCAATCACCCTGCAAATGTGGGACTTCACTAGCCTTTGACTTGGGTTAATCAGGAGTCAGTGGTGGCAAGAGAGGAAAGAGGTGGAGGCCTCTGTAGGGAGGAAATGGAATGTAGAGGAATTGCACCGTAAGGTTATTGTATCTTGGGGAGGCAGATGGGATGGGCTATATGGGTTTTTTTTTATGCCTGCTGCTCCTTTCATGCCTGGACCTCCATAATCAGGTCTCTCGAAGGGTTAAAAGCCTTCAAACTTCTTGGCTTGATATTCTGTTCCTCAAGGTCAGATCTTGGCTCAGGATGGAATGTGAGAGGGTCTCTCGATGCATTAGGTTGGCCGCTGTCCACTCGCTTTTAGTGAGATTATGTATAAACATCAGGAGACTGGGATTGTGACTATCATCACAGGTGTGATCAGTTAGGATGCTGTGAAGAATGGCACGTAGTCCCAAGAGCAATCATGTATAAAAATCCTTCCAAAATCCCACTTGGTTTGAGCTTTGGCGCAGACTGGGACCGTGAAGGTACTGCATAACCAGCCGACTGAAGTTGCTCTGTTGTTGTCTTCCTGGGGCTCCCGACAACAGAATGGGGACGCAAGCTCTCTTGCTCAGCTTTGCTTATTCACCTTGTAGGTTTAGACTGTAATCTTTAGCCTGCTAGTTAATAAATCGTCAGACTTCTACCCACTTGCGTTGTTATTGCTTCTGAATCCGAACTTCTTTGAATTTGGCAAATACCGGGGAGGCCTTTATGGGTGTCAATGTGCTTGTGAGCACTAGTTTAGAGACTAGAATTAGTGGTGCAAGAGTCATTCTCCATCTTGGCAGCAGCAGCTTTTTAGAAGTGTTATTTAACACTTTCAAAGTTATTCTCTGATGTTCGAAGAGCGGGAATAACATTTAAAAACCCACCCATGTATCATATTCAAACATTCTGGCATATTTAATTAATTTAGTTTTCAGACTTTCAGTCAATATTTGCAGCTTACTTCCTCCTCATCTACATCTTTTGCAAGAGCCCACCAGATGCCTTATCTGATTTTAAACGTAAGACCTAAGTTCTTATCCAGTTTTAGTTGGAAGGCAACTGCCTAGCTTTGTTAGACTAATTAAGCTTAGAGGATAACTCCTAGCATTCACACTCCCGTTAGGTTTGAAGAGTTGTTTATTTGTTGAATAAAGCTTTGTGGATTACATGGCGGGAACTCCCCTATGTGGAGAAGCGACAGAGGTGTACAAAATTATGCATAGTGTGGAGAAAGTGGACAGCGAGAGATTTTTGTTCCTCTCAGAATGCTAGAACCCGGGGTCTTAAAACGGGATCGGATAAATTCATGGAGGATAAGGCTATGTCAATGACTACTAGTAGTAATGGCTATATGCTACCTCTAAGTTCAGAGGCAGTATGTACATACACCAGTTGCTGGGGAACACAACCGGGAGAGGGCTATTGGACTCTTGTTGGCCACTGTGTACACAGAACTGGATGGACCTGGTCTGATCCACCATGGCTTTTCTTATGTTCTTATGACAGCATTAAGATACCTGATAATGTAGCATAAATGTCTCCATCTGAACACCCATGAACTTTGCTTTCACCTCAAAATCTCCGACTTCTTCTGTTGGACCAATTTCAAATATAACATTTTTAAATCTATGTAGTTTGGGGAAAAGAAGAGACATTTGTTATTTTAATGTGCAAACTCTAGTCAAAATGAGGGGTAATGGAATATTACAATGGAAGATGGAGATACAATGTGAAGATGGAGGTCCAAGTTGCAATGGAGAAGTGTTGGCTTGGCAGAGATGGCAGCCAATCTCTGGTTTGCCACCAGAAGTTGCCCTTACCAATGGATAACCATTGGATCAATGGTTATCCATGGATCACATATTTTGCAGTAGTACTTGGATGACTCCAGGTGATCACCTCCAGGTGATGCTGAGACTACTGATTGGTTTTGTGGCATTTATGCTATGGAGAACTGCAGCATTCAAGCTTGTTTTCCACGGTTTTCACCATCTCTATATGACACAACTATGTGGAGTCATCTTGGGAGGTAGAGTGCAGTGTCGTCAATATGCATATGGCACTCAACTCTCTTTCTCCCTTATATTTGATTCAGGTGAGACAGTATAAATGTTGAACCGATGTCTGGGTTCAATAATAAAACAGGACAACAGCCAATAAAGTGAAGCCTAATCTAGACAAGACCGAAGTGTTGTTGGTTGGCTCATTTGTCCTTCAACTGTTCTGGATGGGGTGCACTTCTTTCAGTCTAGGGGTGTTAATTCGTTGCTTGAGGCCCAGGTGGCCACAGTGGCATGGAATGCTTCCCAGCAGCTCCAGCTGGTGCACCAGCTGTGACCCCTTCTTGACAGGAATAGCCTTGCCACAGTTAATAGGATCACATAAGCAGGACCTCAAAGGTGGAAGGAATTATAGAATAGTAGAGTTGGAAGGGGCCTATAAGGCCATTGAGTCCAACCCCCTTAAAGCACTGCTACAGCATCCCTGATAGGTCTGCATTCACAGCCCTGGGCCAATGCCAGCTTCTGTTTTCTTGAGACGAACAGAAATTAACTAGTAAAGTCAGAATTTCTGTTTTCCTTGAGTGTTCTAGGTGCAGGATGCTTTTTCCTTTCTAATGTGTAGGATTATTCCAACATTTAATTATTTATTACATTTCTATTTTGACCTTCCTACAAGGAACGTAGGGCACCATGTAGGATATCTGGAATAATGGTACTGATGTCCAGAACCCACAAAAATGTTTTCCATCATGCATTATTCATTTTCTTCCTAGCATGCTGCCAATTGGGTGAGATTTGGGTCTTTGCACATTGCTTCTTTGGTAAATGAGATACTCACTGGCTGACTTGCAGATCCTCAATCTCCAGCAGGACACCCTTTTCGTGAAGTCGGGCTGCTGTATATTTCAGGAAAATCTTCTTACTCTTCTTTCCTTTCATCTCCCGTGGTTTTTTTGAGACTCTGAGGAAAAGGAAGATGAAGTTGTGGCAACATCCAAGGGGCAATCCCCACAGGCAGGCTTTTGGGTCCCTGGCTTGACAAATGTTGGGCCAAGAGTGGATCTGGGTTAAAGCAGCTGGGGGCATTTGTACTTCCACAACGGTCACTGTTACACTGAACGGAAAGATTCCTTTGCTCCCACTACAACACTATGGGACTGCCCCACCCTTTCTTTATGCTGTCTCTTAGCTTCTTCTTTCATCACTTAGCTATTTCCCCTTCTCTCTTCTCCCCCTCCCCCCCAACCACAGATCACTTTCCAGGGCTTACTGTGGCTAAGGTTAACCTCAAAGACCCCCTAGGGTTGCCACTCACTTGCCCTTGCTGGCCAAGTTATCCAAACAAGTTTTGATGTAGCTCTTGTAGTAATCCACTTGTTCTCCATAAAAAGTAGCCTTGGAGTTGAGTGCATTGTAGGTTTGCTGCAGCTTCACTAGTTCTGCTTTTCTCCGTTGGCGATATCGCCGCTGATTCCGGATGTCCTAGGTGAGGAGCAGGTGAAAAAGGGGGTTATCTTTGACTTGAAGATCTGGTGGTGGTGAAAGTTCAGCAAGAATTCAAACTCAGACCTGTTTCTAGTAGAACTCTAAAATCCAAGGGGCTTAAGTTTGTCAAGATTTTGTCACAGATTTTGTTTCGAAACGTGACTAAATCTGGATCCAGCCCCTCGCCATTGTTTGTAATATGGGGCTGAGACATTCCAAGGGAGGGGCCATGATTATTCAGTGGTAGAGCTCATGCTTTGAATACAGAAGGTCTCAGCTTCAATCCCTGGCATCTCCAAGAAGAGCTGGGAAAAATCCTGCCTGAAACCCTGGAAAGCCACTGCCAGTGTTGACAAAACTGAGCTAGTTGGACCCATGCCCTGACTCAGTATAAAGCAGATTCCTATGTTCCTATGTGAATATGATAACTATCCATAGCTTTTATCTGCCTCACAACTATCAGGAACCAGTTGCCATCCAGCCTCAACTAACCCAATGGCTGTTACTGTTCCTTCTAGACTTCCCAGTTTCCCTTGGCCTACCTTTGAAACATCATTGATCAAATCCTGGTATCTGTTCTTTGGGTCCACTATGCCCAGCTCAGTAAGCTTCTTCAGCCCTGATTTGATCTTCTCCTTCTTCTCTTGAAGAGTCAAGTTACTGTCCTCTTTGACTACTTTTGACTTTTTCATCTTGTCAGGAGTTTTAGCATCTCGAATAGCGCGTCTCTGCATGGCCCTTTGGTGCTCGGTGTCCTAGGGTCAGAAGGCCCAGGGGTCAGGACTGTGGATCATTTCTTCCAACCCACATTCCTGCTCCCCCTCAAATGAGATTGCCACCTGCTCCACCCCTGCCCTCTTATCCTTTGACCGTCACAGGTCATTATCACCACCCCAGGTCACTGCCCATTAGATGCAAGGATGCTATTCCATTTTGATATGCCGGAGCGCTGGGCTGAAAACAACAGAATGAAATAGGGCTAAATGCCAAGTTCTACACCTAGGAAAAAGAAACCAGTTACAAAATGGGGGATACTTGGCTCAGCAATACTACAAGCGAGAAAGATCTTGGAATTGTTATAGATCACAAGCTGAACATGAACCAATAATGTAATGTAGCTGCAAAAAAAGCAAATGCTATTTTGGGCTGCATTAATAAAAGTATAGCTTCCAAGTCACGTTAGCTTCCCTCTATTTGGCACTGGTTAGGCCACACCTTGAGTGTTGTGTCCAGTTCTGGGCATTACACTTCAAGAAGGATGCAGATAAGCTGGAGGGGATTCAGAGGGCAACAAGGATGATCTGGGGACTGGAAACAAAGCCCCATGGAGGGAGACTGAAAGAACTGGGCATGTTTTGCCTTGAGAAAAGAAGACTGAGGGGAGACATGATAGCACTCTTCAAATACTTGAAAAATTGTCACTCAGAGGAGGGCCAGGAACTCTTCTCAATCATCCCAGAGTGCAGGACATGGAATAATGGGCTCAAGTTACAGGAAACCAGATTCCGGCTGGACATCAGGAAAAACTTCCTGTGTTAGAGCAATACGACAAAGGAACCAATGACCTAGGGAGGTGGTGGGCTCTCCCACATTAGAGGCCTTCAAGAGGCAGCTGGACAGCCATCTGTCAGGGATGCTTTAAGGTGGATTCCTGCATTGAGCGGGGGGGGGGGGGGGGGGGGTTGGACTCGATGGCCTTATAGGCCCCTTCCAACTCTACCATTCTATGATTGTATGATTCTGCACCTACATGGCTGGGCTAAGATACTACCTGCTCAGAAGCAGCGGGAGTCTCCAAGATCTCAGTCAATGTCTCTCCTGGCTGGAAGCGGATTACATCCACAATTAAACGCTTTGTGCTGAAAAGCAAAATGGAAAGAAGAATAAATGTGCAGGGAATGGGAAATGTGTGGACCTCCAGATGTTGGACTGCAAGTCCCATCATTGCTCTTGTGCAGCTGAAGTGATCTCCATTGCTGAGTGATCTCCCTCTGTCAGGGAGCTGCTAAGAGGGCGCAATTCATGGAAACAGCCATCCTTGATGACTCAATCAGTGAGAGAGGCAGAAAGCAACTTATCAGAAGCTGGCCTCTGCCACTCCAGTCCTTGTTAGACGGTTGTGATGGGCACAGAGATTCAAAGTATCCTACATGAGGTGACTCAATCAATGTTGGGAAGTCAAAATTACCTGATCTGCACTTAAAGACAGCCCACAGGTTAAACATCTGTTGTGCATGAGTGAGAGAGAGGTTTGTTAGCTGGGCTGTTTAGGCCCTAAATATTTAGCTCTGGGTTTGTACATCATGCTCAACAACCTATAAATGAGCCAATCGTAGGTTGATTAAAATGGGAAATGGCTAGTGCACTGCAGGTAGCACCTGCTCAATCTCATATGTGCATGATAGCCCAGGGTTGTTGTTACGTGCAAACCAGCTCAATGACTATGATGACACAGGAGAAATTCCTGGGCAGTTATGAAAAGAACAAACCCTGCAGATGGAGGGACCACCCAATCTGGTTTCTTGTGAAGCAAACAGAAAAAAAATCCAAACTGGCTTTGCCAGGATAAAGCACGGTGGCCAATCAGGGGTTCTCCTTAGCATTATGGGAAGAAATGGAATTTCATAATGCCCCGCCTCTTTGTTGGCACCTAAGTCCAAAATCTGACAACATGAATGCATCTCACGTATATACGTCTACAGAAGGAAGAAGGAAGCCTCTTCAAAGAATATTTTGGTTTTTTCAAATAACAAGTTGGGGTTGTTGTTTCTGCTATTTCTGCTTGTAGTAGTTTCCAAAATTTATCTACCAGAGGACAGTTTAACACCCTCTCCAACCTTCATTGGAGTGAGCATCCATAATCTACGCTAATCATAGGTGTGAATCTGATGAATCCATTTTATGGACCTTCCCCTAAGGCTCGCAGAAACAATTTTCATCAGTTTGTTTTGCCAAAAGGACGACCAACTGCTGTCTGCAAGTTCAGGGCCCAAATCTTTCATCACCCCTCCCAGAGCAAGGTAGTAGTGTAAGGAGCTTATTGTATGTAATTTAATGTTAGCTGGTATCTTGTGAATCTGAAACCATGTGGCCTGCGTCTGTCAGATGGGGTACTGATGTTTTCTTGTTGTTGGCATTTCTCCCATTCTTTAAATTCATCTGGGTGAATGCAATGATGAAATGGGGCTGCCCCAAGTGCCTTGAATGCTCCAGCCTCCTCTTACTTCAGAAGAATTGTCTTTGCATCCATCTCAGCATTCTCGTCCCCAGGAACATCAAACTTATTCATCAGTGTGAGAGAAACTTCTGTTTTGGCTAACAGCTCCTTACTGGGATCATTTGTGCTGCCTGATCCCTCTCCTGGGATAGAAACAGAATAAAAGGGTATGATAGTTTGCTTCACAACTTTAGATCCTTCTCCTCTCAATATTAATTTTATTACTGGATTTTTAAAATTACTTTTAAAATAAAATGAGGAATAGATAAGATGAGACAGAATTAAAAACCTAGGCCCCAAATGCATTAAAACATTTCAATCTCTAAATTTTCTGTCTGACAAGATTCATTTATTTATTTATTTTAGGGAAAATCACTAGAAAATTTCATGGGGTCAGCAGATGGTATGATCTGCATTTATTTTAATAAGTTTATCACCCGCTTTTGGATATATTAGTTGACTAAAAATCACAGGATAATATAATATAAACATACTTTTAAAACAGCTACCAAATACAATAGAAAAATGTAGGTTGCTTACCTGTAACCGTAGTTCTTCGAGTAGTCATCCGTGCAGTCACACATATGGGCTCGCACCGGCGCTGAGTCCCATTTCAGGAAACTTTGATAGCTAAGTTTTTCGGCGGGAACCCTCCCCCATCGTCCAACTGCGCATGTGTGAGTCGGGTTCCCGCGCTCCTCGGTTCCTTGAGACCTAGTGGCCCCAATACCAAGGAAATAAACTAATGGTATTTAACCAATAATGCATGCACAATAACACCTCATGTGACATCAAGAAATTAGCGACATCCAAGAGTGGGTGGGTTGTGTGACTGCACAGATGACCACTCAAAGAACTACGGTTACAGGTTAGCAACCTATATTTCTTCTTCGTGGTCTCTGTGTATCACACATATGCGCGAGTAACAAGCTAACTTACCGAAGGTGGGTAGAGTCGCTAGGCCGTCATTGAAGAATGGTAGAGAGCACTGCACGACCAAAATTGCAGTCATGTCCAGCTCTAACATCCAATTTGTAGTGATTCACAAATGTAGAGGCCTTTGACCAGGTGGCAGCTCTACAAAGTTCTGGAATAAGCACTCCACATGCAAACGCAGATGACGTGGCCAATCCTCATGTGGAATGAGCCTTAAGAGAGGCCAGAGGCTTCTTATTAACAAGTTGGTAAGCCAGCGATATAGTGTGCACAATCCAAGTAGCAAGTCTTTGAGGAGAAACTGGGTAGCCCTTTTTCCAGCTGCCATAACATACAAACAGTGCCTGTGACTTGCGGAAGGACTGTGACCTGGATTTATAAAATGCCAGTGCATGTCTTACATCCAAAGAATGCAACTTGGCTCCAATCGTATCAGAGGCAGATTGGAAGAAAGTTAGTAAAATTATGTCCTGATTTATGTGACAATATGAGACAACCTTGGGTACAAAGGTAGGACCTGTTCGCAATACTACTTTGTCTCTGTAAATCTGAGTATAAGGTGGATCAATCCGCAGTGCACAGAGTTCTGACGCTTGTCTAGCAGAGGTGATTGCTACGAGGAAGACAACTTTGAGAGTTAGTAGTCTCATATCAATAGTTGCAAGGGATTCAAATGGTTTTGAAGGTAAAGCTGTAAGAACCAGTGAGTGGCTCCACTGAGGTACAATGCCCTTGGTTCTTGGAAATGAGCTCTGGTATCAACAGCAAGCAGTAGAACTCATTCCTTGCTAGTTTAAGAAGGGGAGCAAACCACCCTTGTCTCGGCCACCATAGAGCTATTAAAATAGAATTGGCTTTGTCCCTGGACAGTTTGGTGACTACTTTCGTCAACAGTGGGAAGGGTGGGAATAGGTATAACAGATTGTTTTCCCAAGAGATCGGACCTATTCCTGCTCTAGTGCAATACAGTTGGCACACTGCATTGTCGGGCGTCGCAAAGAGGTCGATCATTGGAATGCCCCAACGAAAGAACAGTTCGCGAAGGATTAGAGGAAACAATTCCCATTCGTGGGTGTCTCGAAATTGGCGACTTAGATTGTCTGCTATGATATTGTCTTTTCCTGCAATATGAAGTGCAGATAGAATCATGCCTTTGGGTATTGCCCAATTCAGGATCTCCATAGTTAATGCTAGAAGAGGTAGGGAGTGAGTGCCTCCCTCCTTGTTGATATACCACACAACAGTGGTATTGTCGGAAAGCACCTGGATATGGTGACCTTCCAGGTCGGATTCGAAAGTTAACAACGTCTTTCACACTGCCTGAGGTATTTCTGATGATCCGCATGAATGGCTATGTGAAAATAGGCATCCTTGAGATCTATCAGAGTGTACCACTGATTCCTTTTCAGGAGCAGTATGATCGAGGCCAATGTGATCATCTTGAATTTTTTGGGGAAATAAATTCATTGAGACCTCTGAGGTCCATAATGGGTCGAATTCCTCCGTCTCTCTTTGGCACCATGAAATATCAAGAGTAAAACCCTCTCCCTACGTCTGATAAGGGAACTGTCCAAACGGCGCCCTCCTGAAGAAGAGAAGCACTCTCCTGAGAGAGGACATCTGAAGGAGCAGTGACATGTAAGGTACCTAGAGGAGGAAGAGATTCGAATTCCAGCTTGTATCCCATTTTGATTATAGTCAGTATCCAATTGTCTGATGTTATAAGTGTCCAATTGTGGTAAAAAGGTCTCAGAATGTAGGCGAAAACAGGTTGAAGAGGCAAGTCAAAGACACCGTTTTTGGGTAGCATCAGTCTTACTACAGGGCTGGCGAAAACGAGACTGTTGATATTGCTTACGAGGTGGATATTGTGTTGTCGGTACTTGATGTCAAGGAAACCGTTCAGAAACGTGACGCTGGTGGTACTGTTGTGGGCAAAACCACTTACGAGGTTTAAATGAGGACTGTCCCAGAGGATTAAATCCCACTTTTCGTGCTGTAACTTTTGCTTTTTGAATGGTGTCCATAGCGGTATCCGTAGTGGCATGAAAAAGACTGTCGCCATCAGAAGGTAGGTCTTCTATACGAGTTCTAATCTCAGGAGGAAGGCTCGCAGAACGCAACCACACATGCCAGTGGAGAGCAATAGCTCCGACCGTGGCTTTGGAGGCACAATCTGTCTGATGGCATGCAGTGTTTATCTCCTGTTTAGAGATTCTATGGGCCTCTTTGTGAAACACATGGGCCAAATCACGCTATTCCTCTGCCAAGTGAGCAATTAAGGAAGACATCTTATCCCATAAGAATAGCTGGGTAGCGTGCCATCATTGCTTGATAATTTGCGACCTAAGGCCCAGGGCAGAAGAAGAATAAATTTGGCAGCCAAACAAATCTAAACATCTGTCTTCCTTATCAGTTGGGTCCTGAATGTGCTTTGTGAGATTTTCCTTGTGCTGCCTCAACAACAAGAGAATTTGGTTTGGGGTGTACAAATAGGACTTTATACAGGTTTTCAAGATTCTTAGCAGTAGGCATCATCGTGGATGGTGATTTCCAGGAATGCTTTGCTGTTTGCAGCAGAGTAGGCAGGTAAGGCACCAAAATAGGCGTTGATGCTTCCGTACAGACCGCATCATAGACAGGATCAGCCAATCTTTCAGTTAGCCGTTGAGTGTCGATCCCCAGAGATTGAGCCATACGGAGCATCTGTTCAGCAAACCGTACATTATCCTCAGATCCATCAGGCCAACCAGATCATCCGGAGATGGCATCGACGGCGGTATTGAAGATGCCGATGAAGAATCAGACACATAATCTTCTATAGCGATCGGTGAAGAAGGGCGTCTTTCGTCGACTATAGATGTAGGTACCGACTGTCGAATCGGGAGTTGATATGTTACGGTAGCGTCTTGGTAGCGAGAGGTGAGTTGCAATCATTTCCCTCGGTCCTGACCATTGTGGTGCCAAGGGCTGGGACGAAGAATGTTCCCTCGATACCGAGTAAGGATGTTGTATTGGTATCGAGTGTGGTGAAGTGTCCATCGGTACGGAGTAATGACAGTGAGAGGTGTCTCTCGGTACCAAGCAATGTTGAGGCAATTGGTGGTGTAGGACTTGGCGATAATGTCATGACCGAGAGCAACAGGAATGTTCAGAATAATTTGAGTACCGGTCCCAGTCCTGGGTCGGCGAATGAGAGTGATGTTGGTAGCGATGAGAGTCCTGGGTTGGTGAACGAGAGCAATGTCGGTAGCGATGAGAGGACTGGGAGTCGCACCTACTCTGAGGACGAGATGGAAGATCTTAGAAGTCGCACCTACTCTGAGGGCGAGATGAAGGCTCCTGTGTGGTCAACGCTATCTGTACCGACTCTGGTCTTGGTGGCGAGGAGTCCCTCAGTTCCCCATCGGAGATGGATGGGTCTAGATGCACCGTTAGAGGCGCCTGATCGAGGTCAGCTGGTATGGAGACTGTAGGTACCGATGAAGTTGTTGGTAGCGGTGAGGCTATCGGTATCGATATTGTCAGTACCAATTGCGCACTCTCAGTCAAGTTTTTAGACTCAGACTTTTTCTTTTTAGACATAGCTTCCACCTGTCTTGGGAGCTTAGTCTTTTTTGATGGTTTCTTAGTCTTTTTAGAGGCCAAGGAATGTGCCGGAGTAGACGGATCAGAACGGCTGGTGGTTGGGGGCGCCTGCTGGGTTTCAGATGAAGAACGCGGTGGAGGCATAGACGAAGCTTTCAACAGTGTTGAACTAGGAGTATCAACAGCCTCTAAGGCTTTCCTCCAGAGAATCGCTCGCAGTCTGTCGCAGCGATTAAGCCTAGCCTGGCGAGAAAGTTTTAGGCAATGTGAGCAGGCATCCACCACATGAGTCTCTCCCAAACAGAGGAGGCAGAGAGAATGTCCGTTGGACAAAGAAATCTTTGCCCTACAGCGGGTGCACTTTTTAAAAAGGGCTGTTTGTGCCATAGGCAGGGGAATAAACTAGAGGTGCAGCCTCGAAGGCCTACCTCAATCCCTTAACACTAACATGGAACTTTTATCTATATATACATTTTTTTAAAATCTATACAATTAACTAACAGTAACGAAGAAGAAGAAGAAGAAGAAGAAGAAGAAGAAGAAGAAGAAGAAGGATTCTCAGCTGAAGAAAGCCAGTAGCTTTTCGATGTCTGTGAGGAGCGAAGTCTCTGTGAGACGAACACCATGGCGGTCGAAAAGGAACCGAGGAGGACAGGAACCTGACTCAAGCATGCGCAGTAGGACGGTGGGGGAGGGTTCCTGCCGAAAATCTTAGCTATCGAAGTATCCCGAAGTGGGTCTCGGCACCGGCACAAGCCCATATGTGTGATGCACAGAGAGCACAAAGAAGAACTCTTAATCCCTAAGTGTCTACATTAATTAACATCACAATCCTACGCATGTTGACACAGAAGAAAGTCCTATTTTTCCACACAGGTAAGCACACTCAAAGCACAATTAAAACAATTACAGTAGATTACAATGAAAAATAAAAAAGCAGTTAAAAAATCCATCGAGTCCCAGGCACATAAAAGCATCATAAAAAGCATTAGCAACAGAGAAGATTGAATGCCCCTTCAAGGTCTTCATGAGGAGGTGACGGAATGCTTCTCCTGAACTGATCATACGCAGACACTACCTCAGAGGTGGCAACAAGGGATAGGGCCTTCTCAGTGGTGCCCCCCTAGATTATGGAATGAGGCCCGCCCGGTACTGACACTGCCATCTTTTCAGTGCCAGGTACTCTACTCTGAGGCATTTAAAGGTATACAATGAGGCATCTATGCCTGCTGTTTTAGAACAGGTCTATTGGGGGAAAAGGTTGATTTGTTTTTAGCTGTTTACATTGTTTTAATTTTTCTAAGTTATTTCTTTCACTATTTTTATTAAGTTGTATTTTGATCAATTGTTGTAAACTGCCCAGAGAGCTTTGGCTAAAGAAATGAAATGAAATATAAAATTGAGCCTCCAGAAGACCAGAGTTCCACAATCTAGGTGAGACCACAGAAAAGGACAGATCTACCTCTGTTGCCAGGACACACAGCAAAACCTTCACCTGTTTGGGGGTGGGGAATCTGGCCACAACTGAAAAGGCTCTGCTCTTTGTGGACACCAGCCTTGTCTTTCTTGGAGCAGGTGCTGCTCAGCTGACACTGAATTCAACCAGTAGCTTTTGCTACAAGGACTAAAGATTGATGGAAAAGTAAGGTTGACTTAATAGGTATTTCAGAGAATTCTTGGCCTTTCTTCAGAAGATGGAGCATTTCAAGCAAAATGACATGGCATTTCAGAAGTCATTCCCCTAAAGTAAAACAGCTATTTATAACACGGCTGGCACCTGGAATTTGATTCCAAAGCGAATAAGCAGCCAGTGCAGCTCTTTTAGAATTGGCGTGCTATGACTCCATATGTCCATACCAGTTACAATCTTAGCTGCTGCATTCTACATTAGGCTGAAGCTTCCAAGTTGTCTTCAACGGCAGTCCCACATACAACACATTTTAAAAATCCAATTGGGAGTTTATCCAATTGTGGCCGGACAATTCCTGTCCAGGAATGGTTGTAGCAGGCAAAACAGATGGAACTGGGACTAAACTGTCAAGACTGAATCAAGAAGTACCCCAAGCTATGCACTTGCTCTTTGGGTGGTGGGGAAAGCAGTATAGAACAGACTGTACATCCAAGTCCTGGGCATAAGAACATCCGACCAATGGGGCCTTCATGTCTGCCCAGCCTCAGCTTATAAAATGCCAGGAACAAGACAGAAAAGAGGACTCGTATCAAAGAAACATGGATGATCAGCAGCGAAGTGGAAGAAAGCATCTCTAATCTCTGTTTTGTGGTAATAACTGGGAGGGAGGTAAGTTCAGGCCAACTGAAATTCAACAGCAATAGCAGGGCTGACAGTAAAACCAGGATACAATGAAGAGAGGACTTATTGTTCCAGATATAAGGCAAAGCAAAGGAACCCTAACTCTTCAACTCGAAACAGATTTTTTAAAACGCCTCTTTTATAAATGTGAAACGTAAGCATCAGTGTTTCAATTGTCTGTGGTTGCCGTTTTGAGCACTCATTAAAGACACTTGAAGCCACCATAGCAGTTTCTCATTGCTTAATCAAAACAAGCTCACCTATCAGAGATTCAATGGTGGAAACTTCCCCCAAGTCATCCAGAAGTTCATGAATAGGATCATTGTGCTCAGGAGCGATTGCATCTTGGTGATCCAAAAGCAGCTGGTTTGAGGGAAACAGAGTTAACTGATCAGCTGATATTTCCACGGTTCTTTGGAGAAACACTTTCTATTTGGGGGAGCTCACGCAGAGGCTTCCAGATTTGACCAACAGTGTGAAGTGATTATACAAAAGGCTTACCGTGTGTGTATTGATGATTTCTCCAATGGAAATATAAATTACTGGCTTTGTCAGAGTCACCAAGTCGGAATACTCATCAACATTAAACTTAGCTTGCAGTTCTGGGACCTCACAAGCAGCCTGGAAAAAGCGCCTTCCAAAAGATAAAAGTCAATTAACTCCATCTTGTTGTCCCACCAGTGGCACAACAAAGCAAGCCAGCGGCATTTTTCTGCTCTGTGTGGAACTTAATGTGATTCTAAGTCCTCCCGTGGAGACGTGAGACAATAAAGAGGTCTGCTGTGCAATCCACAAAGTTTCATTCAGGAAATAGACATCTCTTCACACCTGAAGGCAGTGTGAATGCTAGGAGCTATCCTCTAAGCTCAATTCGCCTAATTCATCAGCCTGCCATGCCTGACAAGCTCTTCCTGAACCTCTCTTTCAGGGTGAGGGTTTTCAAGATGAAAACGCTGCCATGTGGCTAGTCTAAAGGGATGCTTCCCACCTCCTCTCAACTTCACCCGCTAGACCCTGCGGCAGACTCTGGGATCTGTCAATTCCAATGCTCCCTCCCCTCCAACAAATACTAAGTTCCCAGGGAGAGGGAGGAGAGGGGAGATGATCTCTGAGCCTGGGCCTCCAAGTTCGTAAGTTTCTAACCCTAACCCTTATATTTTGATTTTCTTTTAAAGGGAACTGCCAATAACATTTCTATGTCTTGGAAGAATTGCATGAAAATTTCAGGATTCTTTGCCTCATCAGAGGAAATTGTGTCTGCCAAATTGCAGAATGATAGCCACAGGGAGTTTTGTGCAAGTTTGTGTTGACAGTCTCAAAAAGAGGATATACTTATCTCTCTATGTTCGTTGTGAACCATTGTTCTGAAAATTGCAGACAGTCCCTAAGTAAGAAACCAGCAAAGTTTCAGAAGGATGGGTGCAGCAGTTCATGTGGGAGGAGAGTTCTCCAATTTAGGGAAGGGAGTGATTTGCTTTTCCTTCCTTTCATCCTCCCCTCTCCTCTGGTTTTTGGGTAAATTTGTTTGAAAATACACAAGCCATTAGAGCTTTCCCCCAGGCAAGAAAACTGCAAAGTTTCAGAAGGATAGGTGCAGGGGCTAGGGAATTATAATCCACTGTAAGGCGTTTCCATAGTTAAGTGTGCTAGCATTGGAGGAATGGACATCTCATGGTCTCATCCTTGCACAGTGATGGGAGCCCATGGTAAAAATATGCCCTAGGATTATTAGGTAAGACCTGTAAGTAATTGAACCACGCTCCCTTCCTCCTCCTGCAGCTCTTAGCAAAACTAAAGCAGGATTTCAGGCAGGGTTTCTCATTGATTTGGATGTCCTGTGTCAGTTTGCCAGAATGTGTGCTTGCCTGAGGGACCAAGAAACCTGACAGGCAGATCACATCTGCCATTGCTGCTGAAAAACTATCCTGCTGGCTGGACTGAAGCAGCAGCCACCACTTTGACTACTCTTGCCTCACAACTCAGTGGCTGACGAAAATAACCAATGGTGCCCGCCGCACAATGCGATAACTGACAGTGGTTTAAATAGCCAACTCTGCACAGCACTGGTTCTTTGCAAGGGTTATTTCAACCAAATTACCAACTGCTGGGTAAAATAAAATCCCTCCACACAACACGATAAACTACAGTAGGTTAAATAACCAACTGTGGACTATTACCGCTGGTTATCATGTTGTCTTAACCCAGTGTTTCTGGTTTTAGCAAAACACCTGGCACATTTTAATAAAATGTGGAAATATTTAGATTTTTACTGTTTTGTATCTTTTTCACTTATTTGTAATTGCATTATTAAAAAAATAAAATTGTTTTTAAAACACCACGTTCCTATACTCAAAGCAACTAGCCACTATGTTGTGCTCATGCAGATAATAATCAAAGATGCATTGTCCCACTGCAGACATCGATGCAACCACAGACCTAAAGCAGCCCAGCACCTTTATGCTATGCTGGAAGCAGCTTGCTTATGGCGTTCCACAGGAGGAGGTGTGTCCCAGTGGAGAGATCTCCCTACTTTCTGCATTTTCGAATGCCCTCCACCATCTTCACTTTCAAACTATACACCCTCCACCATATGTTTTCACCGACTCCCTAGAATTCCCTACCTGAATTTCTGATAGGATTGAGATAGATATTCATTAATGATACCAAGATGTGCATTATCCCCCAGGAACATCTTATTTGATGCCGCATGCTGCAACATTTTTGCAATAGAACCAAGGTTTCGCCGTTGGTCTGTAGTCAATTGCCCCCCAGCTGACAGGTCAATGATGTCAAAGGCATCAGGAGCGACAATGGCTGGGTTCATGTAGCGATAGTACAGAAGGTTGCCTACGATCTGTGGAGAGAGGGAGAGAACGCCAAGAGGGCTTAAGTGGTTTCCTTGTGACCACACCTGTCTAGAGAAATAACGTTCAGTATTTCTGTCCCCCAAATTCCAACTTGCCAGTTGCATGGACATAGAAAGGGGAGACAATAGGTCTTAGAAGGAATAGAAAGTTGCAGACATTTGTAGCAGAAAGTCCATTGCTTTTTTCACTTTTGAAGGCAGTTAACTAAACACTAGGAACATCTCTTCTCAGAAACAGAAAAGGCAAGAAAAGCTGAAACTACTTAGCAAAACAATGTACAGCATAAGCCTTCCAGGGTAGAACATCTCCAAGCTCTACTGGCTAATAATCCAGAAGTTTTTAGGCCATCGTATATTGGCAAGTCAGAATCAGCCAGGGAAGTCCATCTTAGCTACTCTTGCTTAGCTCCTCTTCTTGACTAGAAGTTTGAAGAAAGCCACAAGCTAGGAAGTACAGCTGAGCAAAAGTACTAAGGCCATTATTCATTGCTTGAAATCCCCGTTCCTTTTTCACTGAAATAGTTATCCATAGGTATGCTGGGGAATCATGAAGTGTCTGAAGGGGAAAGGAGTAAAATGGCATGAAACCACAGCAACTTTCAAGCAAAAGCTGTGGAGACCCAAAACCAGAATTACTATTTATCATCATCCTCAACCTATTTATTTATTCAATTTCTATCCTGCCTATATACAGAATAGCCTAGGCACAGAAGCTGTTTTAGCAAAGTCCACCACAGTATGCTACCACACCAAATCTCAGCTGCTGCTACGTGGTTGTCATGGGAAGCGACTCCACACAGAGGCCTTCTGTTTCCCACCTAAATGTACACTTAAAAAAATTAATTCACCTGCAGAGAAAGCCTAGATTCGATGCCTCAGTGTGGGAAAGCACAGAACTAGAAGAGAGAAGAAAACAGCATTCAGGAAGAGGTGCAAGACTGCTTTGTATCTTTAAAGAGAAACTGCCAGGTATTATTCATGGTTACTGTTTTTAACGCACATCAAGCCATGAATACAAGGCAGGCTCACTGAACCAATTAATGCAACTAAAAGGTCATTGTGTGAATTTTCTTGGCTTTAAATACAGCTAAAGGTTAAGAAGTATCCAAGAACGGGTGCCACTGACTATCCATCACACACCATCAAATGACATTTTAAAAACTTTTTTTTTCACCTGACACGCTCTCTTTAAGGAAGGAAGAGCTGGCATAGGCTGCCGCTGAAAAAAGTGTAACCTTCCCTTTTAGAGAAGAAGCCCAGCAGAAAGAGAGACAGATGTGGCAGAAGCAGCAAGAACCCCTTCTTCTCAAACCATTGTCAAAACCAACACACACTCTCCCTTGAGCCCAACCAGGTCACTCTGACAAGACACAAGACAGCTAACGCTCTCCTGTGACCACATCTGCCCACATTTCTCACCTTCAGCAGTTCATCCTCTCCAGCATCAGGAAATTTTTGGTGTAGAGAATCTTTCAGGACTTTGGCAATGAAGCGCATTCCATAACTGCAGAAGGGATAAGACAGTGAGCGAACACGAAGTGAGGAAACCGAGAAGGGAAACCTTTGCCCACCTTTGCTTTAGAAGCGGCTTGTGGAACTCACGGGATTTTCTCCAGGGAACTGATGATGGCCAGCAGGAATTTGTCTGTTACTGTCCGCATGTTCTTGACGGAGGTATCCAGGCGCGTCTTCACCTCTTCATGGGCCAGGGCTTGCTCTGGTGTAACATCATAAGGCAGCTTACTGTCAGAAAAAGCCACAAGGAGATGAGTCTTGGAGGGTCCAGGTGGGTCCTGCTCACATTCCACTTTGGAGTTACTGTGCCCTATAACAGGGGTTGGGAACCTCTTTCACCCTGAGGGCTGAATTCCATTGTGGAGAAGCTCTTGGAGGCTGCATTCCAGTGGTGGGCAGGGCTGAAGGCAAAAAGGGTGTGGGGGGGAAAATATAATGCCCCCACCCCCAACCTAGCTCACTGTAGCTTAAAGCTCCTACTGCCAGGCAGGTCAGCCCTAGGAGAGGCATTCAACCTTCTAGAATGAGGGAAAAACTGCATAAAAGACAGGAAACCATTAAAACAATAGGGAAGTTCGGGGAAAGCGGGTGTGTCCAGAATGGATTTCCCTTCCTAGGGAGTTGGTTTAAAAACAACAAAAAAGACATTTTCTAGAAAGATTTTGTATTTCTGTGGTCCAGAAGCAGCAAAAGAGGGCTGCTCTTTTAACAAACAGCCACTATTTTGAAACAGAGGACGACGTTGCAGATGGTATCCTCCCCCCGACCCTACTGTGAGTTCTAGGAAGGTACAGCCAGTTCTCATGGCCACAGCCATGTTGTCTAAGCTTATTTGAGCATTCCATGGAACAATGGCATGGATGTGGAATATACCTTAAGACAAAGGGTGTGACCCTCTTATACATTAATGAACAGTTGTTGTTGTTTTTAATTCCAGATAAAGGAGAATGGAGCATTTCTGATCAATAACTACAGACCACTGCCACCAATGAACCTGTATACCACTCACAAAGCCCAACGGGAGCTCTGATGCACTAGTCTTGGGCTCTTGCTCCAAAACTTCCTGGTACATCAAACATCTTAAACAACAAGAACCCTTGAGCTTGAAGCAGTCCCCACACCTGGCCTCTCCAGTCTGTGACTCCATCTGGTTGACCCACGATTTGTATATATCCACTGGGTCGATTTTGATATTGAGAGACTTGTCCTCCATGATCTCCTTCACGACAGGGGCTAGAATCTGCCTCAAGGCATTCTGTCCACGAGCACCACGGTTGAAGCTCACCACCATCTTGATCACAGTGGGGTTTCCAGTTACAATCTCTTGTAATTGATCCACCTTTGATCTGGAAAAGGATAAGAACATCTTCACTGTGACCCAAGGTTCTTCTAATTCAACGTTCTGTCTCCAAACAGTGGTCAGTCATTTGCACCCTATGTACAGCCCACAAACAAGACATGATCCCAAAGACCATCCCATGTTTATCCCCAGGATCTGTTTCTTGGAAATATAGTGCCTGTGGACGTGAAGGTTCCATGTACCTTGCAGGACCAATGTGAACCAATTCCATGAATCGGTCTAATCTTTTTTTCTTTTCTTTTTAAACACACATTTAAGTTAATGGTGGCTAATGAATCCTCTAAATAATGGTTGGGGAACTTATGGCCCTCTAGACATTGTTGGATTCTAATTCCCAGCAGCCCCAGTCAGCATGGTCGATGGTTAGTGATGATGGGAACTGTAGTCCAACATCTGGAGGTCTACTGGTTCCACACCTCTGCTGTAAGTTAATCATGTATTGTGCCTGTTCGGAACCTCTTGCCAACCAATTTCAATTTCTAATTTTATGAATTCCAAAATCCATATGTGAAACTTTTCAAGATCCTCAGATCTTTTCATCAGGCAAAAAGCAGGTTGTGGAGAATTGGGAGTGGGGGGGAGAAGCTGACAGTGTTGAAATTGTGAAGTCTGGCCAGACAAGGAAAGTCTTAATATAAAATCCAGACCAAAACTCAGGTGGATTTCAAATTTTAAAGGCACAATTACAAACAATTCCAACAAGGAAAAAAAGATAGAAGACAACAAAAGAAACCAATGTGGCTCCACAAAAGGCTTAGAGATGATCTGAAAAAAAAGGATACATATAGGAAGTGGAAGGCCAGGCTACAAAAGAAGAGTACAAACAAATAGCACAGAAGTGCCGGAATGGTATCAGGAAGACTAAAGTTGAGAAGGAGCTGAGGCTAGCAAGGAATGCTAAAAGCAATAAAAAAGCTTTCTTCAGATACGTGAATAGTAAAAGACAGAGGAAAGAAATGGTGGTTCAACTGCTTCATGAAGATGGCAAATTGACAACAGATGACAAAGAAAAGGCCGAAGTGCTCAATTCCTACTTTGGCTCTGTCTTCTCTCAAAAGTGGGTCTATGACCCGCCCCCCTGGAAAAAGTGAAGTACAAGCTGATGGCGCAGGATTGCAGTTTGAGAATGATAAACAAATGGTCAAGGAACACCTAATTTCTTTGAAGGAGTTCAAATCTCCAGGATCTGATGAACTGCATCCTGGAGTATTAAAGGAGCTGGCAGAAGAACTCTCAGAATCACTGTCTATTATTTTTGCTAAATCATGGAAAACGGGTGAAGTGCTGGATGACTGGATGGCTAATGTTGTCCCTATCTTCAAAAAGGGCAAAAAGGAGGAACCTGGGAACTACAGAACCGGTCAGTCTGACATCCATCCCTGGGAAATTTTTGGAGCAGGTTATAAAGAAATTAGTCTGTAAGCACCTTGAAAGCAATGCACTGATTACTAGAAGCCAGCATGGATTTGTTAAGAACAAATCCTGTCAGACTAAACTGATCTCATTTTTGATGGGTAACCTCCTTTGTAGACTGTGGGAATGCTGTGGATATAGTATATCTTGACTTCAGCAAAGCTTTTGACAAAGTGCCCCATGACATTCCGATTAACAAACTGGTGAACAGTGGGCTAGATGGAACAACTATTTTGTGAATCCACAGTTGGCTACAGAATCGGACTCAAAGAGTGCTTATCAACGGTACCTTTTCACACTGGGGTAGGTAATGAGCAGGGTACCGCAGGGCTCAGTCCTGGGCCCAGTGATCTTCAACATTTTTATTAATGATTTGGATAAGGAGGTGCAAGGAATGCTTACTGCAGTCGGCCCAGACTAGGCTGGCAACCGTTACCCAGAGGACCTTCTCTTCTGCCGCTCCCAGACTGTGGAATGACCTGCCAGAGGAGACTCATCAACTTAACAGTCTATTAGAATTTAAGAAAGCCATAAAGACTGTTCTCTTCCGGCGGGCATATCCAGTGGAATTTTAGAATGTTTTAAGGATGTTGTTAGGATGTTTATCATATTGTTGTTCCCCGCCTCGATCCAGACGGAGAGGCGGATAAGAAATAAATTATTATTATTATTATTATTATCATCATCAAATTTGCAGATGACACAAAATTGGCTAATACTCTGGAAGACAGAAACAAACTTCAAAGTGATCTTGATAGGCTGAACTGCTGGGCTGAAAAGAGCAGAATGAAATTTAATAGCGATAAATGCACAGTTACAAGATGGGGGATACTTGGCTCAGCAATACTACAAGCAAGAAGGATCTCGGAATTGTTGTAGAACACAAGCTGAATATGAGCCAACAGTGTGATGTGGCTGCAAAAAAAGCAAATGCTATTTTGGGCTGCATTATTAGAAGTATAGATTCCAAATCGTGCAAGGTACTGGTTCACCTCTATTCGGCACTGGTTAGGCCCCATCATGAGTATTGCGTCCAGTTCTGGGCACCATACTTCAAGAAGGATGCAGACATGCTGGAGCATGTTCAGAAGAGGGCAACAAGGATGATCAGGGGTCTGGAAACAAAGCCCTATGAGGAGAGACTGAAAAAACTGGGCATGTTTAGCCTGGAGAAGAGAAGACTGAGGGGAGACATGATAGCACTCTTCAAGTACTTGAAAAGTTGTCACACAGAGGAGGGCCTGGATCTCTTCTAGATCAACCCAGAGTGCAGGACACGAAATAATGGGCTCAAGTGACAGGAAGCCAGATTCCGGCTGGACATCAGGAAAAGCTTCCTGACTGTTAGAGTAATACGACAATGGAACCAATTACCTAGGGAGGTGGTGGGCTCTCCCACATTAGAGGCATTCAAGAGGCAGCTGGACAACCATCTGTCAGGGATGCTTTAAGTTAAATTCCTGCATTGAGCAGGGGGTTGGACTCGATGGCCTGATAGGCCCCTTCCAACTCTACTATTCTATGAAATCTCAGTGCTAAATTAAAGGCTTACTTGATCTCTTCCTGCAGTGCAGTCTTGAAGAGGCGCAGCAACAGGTATTCTTCTCTCTGATTTGATGCATAGTTGTACAGTGTGAAGATTACAGAGTCCATGAACTTCGTAGATTTGTTCTGTGGCATTTGGAAAATCAACTTAGCCAGGTAAGTTGGGTTGGTCTGCAGCAAAACAGGAAGGAGACCATGAAGAAACTCACAGAGCAGACAAGACAAAGAGACACCATCTGCACATGGGGAATTAAAAGAGGCAACTCCTGCCTTACCTGCAACAAGTAAAAAAGATGCTGATAGGCCTCCAGCTTTTCCCTCTTCTCTTTGCTCAGAGCCTTCAAGCCTCCCCTCTGCTTGTTTATCATCATCATGTCTGAGAGTTGCTCTTTATTCTTTTTAGTAAGCTTCTTACTGTGAGACACAACATCCTGCAGAATGGAAGGTGAAGAGGAATTCATTGTTAGACCACCCCTCTCATTCATACCTGCCCCATCAGGAGAGGTTGGGGTGGGCATTGCTAATAAAAACTGGATCTGAGGCAGACTTGGAAATGAATCAAACAACTGATTTGCTGAGATTTATTAGAGGTGCTTCAAATCATTCCACGCTGAATAGTATCAATGTATCTGTCATTAAAATGGCAACATACAGACACAGAGAGTCAAGGTGCTTTCCAAAGCTACACTAGTCAAGAGTTGAATCTGGTCATTCCTGTCCTGGGGATTTAGCTGTGCTTTAACAATTGAGGGTTGGTCATCAGCTGGGAGCTAGTTAAACAACCTCCATATTCAGAGACACGACAGATGCGTTTGGATGTAACGATAGCCCATGATGGGTTAATAAGCTACTAATAGCCCATGATCCCCACCACACGAGCACATTAATAGGCTACTCATTAAGCTACTACATGTCATTTGACTCACTCCCCTGCGCCCAGCCCTGCTGCAGTCTTCCCGTCAGAGCAGTAGCGCTGTTTCACCTCTGAAGCTTGCAGGATGCTTGCAGGAACGGGACAAAAGTTCATACCCAGCTTCCCCCAGGCAGAAAGCACCAGATCCACCATCAGATCCCTGCGCATTTACTTCAGAGGAGCAAAATCCCAAGTGCCCCTAAAAGGGGGAAGTGGTTAGAAAACCTTGAGGGTTGCAGGATTGGGACCAAACCTCGTACCTTGCCTCCTCTACTAAAGAGGCGCCTGATGCGCTATGAAAACCCAGCACCCTAACTCTAAAAGCAGCGAAAAGGGGGAGATGCCTATAACACCTTGGAGGGTTGCAGGATTGGGACTGAACCTCATAGCCTGCCTCCTCTGCACAGATGACTGTCACTTGAATGTGTTCCTAATCTGTAAGCCAGTGAAGAGCAGAGTGGCAGCTGTTTTGACCTCTCCTGCTTCACAGCTCTATAGCCAGCCAAAATAAGCATGGTGACTGCCACATAACATGATAACTCACGATGGGGTAAATAACCCAGTCTACAGACTGTGGGTTATCAGTGCGTTATTTTGGCCAAATAAACCATCATGCATTAAAAAAACTCCCACCACACAACACAATAAACTATGTTGGGTTAATTAACCCATCATGGGTTATCATGATGTCCGAACCCAGTCGATGCCTGTGACTGCCAATTAAGTGCAATAACATCAGAAGATGGATATAGGCATTGTGCCCGCTTGCATGCCTTTGTGGGGCATCTTCTCAACAGCGTTCAGCTGCAACATGTTGATCATTAATTAGGACTGGCAGGGCAATTCTAGTTGTATTTTAAGGTTTTATTTTTTATGAAGAGCTTTGGGCATTGGGCAGGATAGAATTGCAATTAATAAATAAATAATTGTCTTATGAATTTCTAGAGGGAAATTCTGATGATCTTGTTGTTACTCACAAACACGTGTACAGTTATTGTTGCTTGTGTACAATTTGGTAATACCACAACAGGGCCATGGGCTTTCAATCCTCCTAACCTCCTTCCAAGAGTAAGTGTGCTGTACCTGCAGTGTGATTTTGTTTTTCACCAGCAACCCAATTTTTATATCCATGAGGTTGAGGTCATTCTCCAGTTGCTGATTGGATCGAAGCAAGGTCACAACCTCCTCACGCAGCTTCATTAGGTCTAGTTCCTCTTGAAAATCTTGATCACTTTGATCCAGCAAGTGGACAAACTTCCGGACAACAGCCATAGGTGGGTCTTCAGCATTGACTGTGCAAGGAGAAAGACACCAACCAGAGAACAGTGAGGAATTGCCCATCTCAATGACGCTGGAGAGGTTTGGCTGGTGCAAAAGGCAAGCCATGTATTTGAAATTAAAGGTTTGAACAGGAAAGCAGATCTCTACAAGGAAGCCACTTGCAATTATGATGGTAAGTGTAAAGGAGTCAGACATGGATTCTAAGCAGCTAGATTAGGGGCAAGTGATCTAGTGTCATCCATTTATTAACTTTGGCATGGATCGCACATTGTGGCACCACTTCCAAGACTGCAGAGAAAGAGCCAGAGCGAGATGCAGCTGTTGCCATGGTAATCTTCGGATGCCAGGTATAAAAGGACCATAAAAAGGGAGTGCATTTCCCCCATTCTACATTACCTTCTACATTTTGCTCCTTAGACCCTTTGTCCCCAAGAAGCACAACCATGTGGAGCATGGCTCAGTTTTGCCCATGGACGGTACTGTGTGCTTGCCAAACAGAGGAAAAGCCACGGACTCTTCCCTTAAGAGGTGCAGTGAAGAACATGACTGGCACAAACAGGTGAGCTTCCCTCCCTCCCTCCCTCCCTCCCTCCCTCCCAGGACTCACTTAAGGTTTTGTAGTCGTCACGAGCTTTATTAGCACGTATGAAGGCCTGGATTTTCACAATGTCATTGATCTAGGTAGGAAACAAGAGCAGACACTTTGGTATCCTGTCCCAAGGCAAGCATACAACCGTGCTTTTTGTGTGGGAGCAAATGCCGTTCACCATGCTGAGCTGTCTCTCAGAGCTCATTTCCCTATAGCTGTATGCATTTTTGGCTGAGGCACTTGTTTCTCATATGGGCTTCCTAAATTGGTGCACATATTTTCTAGGCCATCAGATGTATTCCATTTGTTAGAGTTGGTCAAGGCCATTTCTCTTTGAGTTGCATATTTCAAGCTTTATCTCTCAGGCCAAAAGATGATGATTAATTTCTCTGCCCCTTCCTTGGCGAAGACAAATAAATGTGGAATAGGATCCTTTGTTTGAACCTTCCTTTCCTTTCCTGACTAACTCCAGATGCTGTGATTCCTACACATGAGTAATTTATTATGAAGAGGTTATTGTAGGACAGCAAACTTTTTGTTTAGAGCCTATTTCATTTTTCCTTCTTGTCCCTTTTTGTACTCTTGTAGTAAACTTTGGCTCTTTCTACACCTAAAGGTGTAGAAGGAGGGAGGGGGGACGAACCTGGACGTACCTGCTTCCGGGATCGTCCCTGGGCATCCAAAGCGGAAGTGCGACATCCCGGCATGTTGCACTCATTGCAGGCGCCATTTTAAAAAAAAGGAGCAGGGAGCATGGCAGAGAAGGCAAGAAACCACCCCGTGTGCCCCCCCCACTCCACCACCCTGGGGATGGCAGACTTGCTTCCCCTCATCCCCATGGGCACAGAGCGTGGCTCCATGCCCATTTCTGGTGCCACACTTACTCGTGAGTAAGCGGGCACCAGGCAGGACAGGCACCCACATACCCCGTGGTCTTGGGACGATCCTGGGACTGCTGGAAGAATCGAGTTTTCCCAGGGTTTCTTTATCCCTGGGAAACCTGTGCCCATCCTCCCTGTCCCAAGGAGTCCCTGTGCTTCATTTGGAAGCACAAGGAGCACCCAGAAACAGCACCGGGGGGAAAGGCCAGCATAGAAACAGCCTTTGTCTCTTGATTTGGAAATTGGAAGTTGATAGCTGACCACACTCAAGAGAGGGGTTGTTTGTTTTTCTTTCCCCATTCTGCCTAGACGGTTTGGTTACATACATACTACTGACTCAGGGAAGGAAGTCAGGCCAGGCCAGTGGAAACTGGGGACTTGGCTGGTTGCCTACCTCCTCCCAAGTGGTGTACCCCAATAGCTAGTGGAAACCCTGCTTGTCCCAGTATGGAGGAGTAGGGGCAGTTTCTATTGGTTGGCTGGCAAAGCAAACCCAAAATTGTCATCAGGTTCTTACATGATCTCGGAAGTACTGCAGTCGATCTTTGTACCGCTTTCGGGCCTGATACATCCTTGTCATTGCTTGAATCTGTGGAAGACAGAAAAATTCTCAATGAGGCAAAGAAGAGGAAGTGGCCACAAGCTGAGCAATAATGGAAGTATTTGCCCCACAGAGTCCAGGAGAGAAGTAATAAAATTACTAGATCTTTATAGCTTAATTTCAGGTTATAAAATTAATTTTATTAGGACAGAATTTATGAGGTTGAATTTTCATGCTGTTTTGGGAGAAAGGGCAGGATGCAAGAATGAAAAACAAACAAACATACAACATACACACACAATATACACATACATTGAAACCCACGGTAACAACCCCAAAAGCTGCTGTGTGAACTCTGTTTGCAGCAGGGGCACCTGTGCCACGATCTCGGGGCTCTCCAGGGTGGCACCTCCTGTGTGACACCTGCTGCCCTGGCAGACTTGCCACCAACCCTGCTCAGACCAAAGTGGTCTCCTCAGCCTGAGTTGCTCCGCTGTCTACTTGCTGCTTCTCACTGAGTTTTTTCGGCAGACACTCACTTCCATCCTGATTGGCTGGCAGCAAGTCTTTGGACTGGCTGGAAAGATTGGACAGAGGAAAAGTGGCACTGGGTGAGCTGTTACTGTGTGGCAGAAGGTAGGGGAGGGTGGAAACTGAGAGGATGGGGTTATGGGGGGAGGCAAAAGAGAGCGGGAAGCGGATGGGGGAGAAGAGGGAAGCCTGGGCCATGGGTGAATGGGGGGCATGGGGCACAAAGGAAGGGGGGAGGGTGTGAGCTGGCTGGCTCATTCAGAGAAAGGCAGCGCGTTGGCCTTCTGTGAAAGGCATGTTCTGATGGAGCAGAAAACTGAGCTTGAAGGAGTGTTTTTGTGTTTTAGGGCTCAATTCCCACCTTTGCCTTGTAATCAATTTCTTTAGCAAGTTATTTCTTTTTAGTTTCGCCAGTTCGTCTTCTGTGATGGTTGTTGCCATGCCCATTACAATAGCTAGTTTGTGAAGGTGCCCATAGCACTTCTCAAAGTTCCACACGGGCCCTCAGGCTCCAAGCCTTGGGGACCCTGATCCTGGTAGAAGCCTCAAGAGAAACTTTGACCATTCTGCCAGGTCCTCACAAGACACCGTCATGCCCAATATTGGGCTAGGGTCATGACAGTGACGGTTGAGTTTCTTCCATTTGTAACCACCACACGTTTTCCTAACATTTCATCTGTCTTTTTTCTTATCACAAAAAAGCTGTTAAGGAAGGAAAGACGGAACAGTTGCACCGCCCCTTTTGACTGTTCACTTTGGGAATCCTCTGTCTGGAAGTACTGACCAGGAGCACTTCACGCTACACCAATTTGTTGCAAGTCCTGCATGTTGAGACCCAGTTCGAATTGATGCAGTTCGAATTCAAGGTCTTCAAGGTCAAATGTATCGTTTATCAAGTCTGTCCTCTAATTTTCTGCAGAGATGGCAAAGAGACATTTCTATTTTACAGAATGAGCTCTGCTGGATTTAGAAGAATGTTCCAACTTCAGTTGGAAACTAAAACTAATGCCATTGCACTTCATATTCAGTACCTTTCACTTCAGAGGTTAAGCTGAATTAGGACAAGATTTTGTTGACTTTGTTCTGTACCACCTGTGCACATTTATCGTATTTTTGGGACTTGGGATTTATATAATGATTGAAATCAGCAAAAACAAGGGACTATCAATCACTGATTTAAATCAAGTTTCCCTTTGAAACTTTTTCATTTATTTTATCCACCTTGTGCTATATGACCATTTTTCTTTAATACGATGTTTATATACTTCATGTTTTCTTACACATTGGTTTGCATTTTTCTCCTTTATATTAACTCTTTATTTTCTCTTTTCTTTATTTTTAATTACAACACTCAGTAAGAAAACATATCATATATAATTTAAAACAGTTTAATTTGAAATTGTTAAAAACAAAACAAAAAGCAACTGTCACAAAAAGCAACTGTCCAATCTTGGCTAGCTAAACTTAGCAGGTGGGATGGGGGGGGGGGGGGGGGAACTCTGCAGCTTCACTTCCCCCCCTAAAAGGCACCTGCTTTCTTAGCTGGAAGTGTGGGAAAAACTAAGGAGACTCTTGTGCCCCCCCTCCCCCCACTGTGGTCCCTGCAGAAAGCTTAAAGCTCTATTAAGTTCTGCCTTCACTGGGGGTGGATGAGTGATCTCTTCCGCCATATACGGCAGGCAAAACAATTACTTAAAAAACAGTGAAATAAGGAATTGAAGGTTGGGCAGAGTGAGATGCTGGTCTGAGTCACAATACATAAAGCCGCATGGCTGATTTCACACATAGGGCACTTGGGGCCCACTGAACTTGGCTAATGCAAGGAGGAAGGTAAGGCAGCAATCCTTTCCATTCCTGTTAGTAGGAGAGGCATGCAGAAATCTCTGTGTGTTGGAATTAAATGACGGATCCAATCCCCTCAGCCTTGCTTGGGAAGAGATTTACCTTCACTGCTTCGTCCTTGTGTGCTTGCAGGTACTTCAAGCGATCTTGGTATACCTTCCGCTGCTTGTAGCCACGCCACTGAGACTGAAACCAAACCAACAGGTTGGGTGACCTGTATGCCTCCGTACCATAGAAAACTCGGCATATTCCCCTCCCACCTCTGCCCATCCCCCAGATGCACCTCCAAAATGAGCTTTGGCTATTGGGCGGTATAGAAATGCAATCAATCAATCAATAAATCAACTATTTTTGTGTCCAAACCATCAACACCTGGGGCTGCCAGTGCTAAGCTCTACTGAGTCCAACAAGGCTGCTGAAGCAGGAAGCCCTTGTTAAGGCACCCCAGATAAGGACCCAGAATGGAGAGGGTACCAAGTACCAAACCCAGTTGTGAGGAGCAAACAAGTTCTGGGTTCTTGATAGCAGCATCATAGTTCCAGAGCCAGGCAGGATCTATTTACCCCAGCAAGTGCAAAAGCTCAGTGAATATTTTTTGTTTTTATATGACAGAAGTGTCTCAGAAAAGTGAGTCTTACAAAATTCCAGTGGGGGAGGGGGCTGCGTGATGATGTCATCAATATGGCTGCAGTGCTATTATGCAGTTGCCACATTTTAAAATGCATAACTTCTCACCAGTTTATGCTACAGAGATGGTTTTTTTCTGAAATGTTTCAAATTTAATGACAAATACTTTTTGTAACTTCTCATTTTTTGTTAACTCCATTAGTTTTTGAGATAATTTCATTTGAACGTATAAAATCAGTGTTCACATTGGTTATGAGTGACATTTATCCATGATTTACTCAAAAACTATACGACTTTCAAAAGAATCCTCTGGAACCAAAAAGTTGCATTTTTTTAATGAGGATGAAGAAAATGTATAATAACATGCGGTTTACCCCAACGCTTAGGGCATTATGAGTGATATCTCGTTATATGTCCACTTTCTCAGGATTGTATGATTTTAATGTTTATCATACAGGGCTTTCATTTCAAAAGTATCCACCCTAAATATCTCTCGATCTGATGCACAGATCATTTTGAAGATGTTCAACTGTGATTTTTACAGTTGAACATGTTCAAATGTTCTTTACAAAATTTCAAACAGGACGAGTATGATGAAATATTTAAAAAGACCATTTATTAGGTTGAATTGATTCTAACAAATGTTTTTAAAATCTTCAGCTAAAATTTACAATTTACAAAATAAAAACTTTCTCAAGGCGGTCTAGGCATAAAGCACTGTAGAAACCCATTCTCTAGGGTACCAGTTGACTTGGCACTAAAGCAGACTGTAAATGCTGATGCTGCTTCAAGGGTCACAGGCATCATGGCATTTGCAAACTCAGAATCTGCTAGAGCCCAATGGATGATCACAAGGTCATTGAAAAGTGAGATAGTGAGCAGCTTACTTGAAAGCAGTGGAATTACAAACGCTCCAGATTCGAAGCATGATTTGCAACAAGGACGCATTGAAAAAGATCACAGAGATATTGAAAAAATAATTTCAATCCTGAATAGTTTTTCAAACCCATTTCAAGAACTGGACCCTCAGGCACCTCTAAGGAACAATTCAACTGGACAGACAATCAATGAGAAAGTCACACTGGATCTTCTTTCATTTTCTTCTAAAGGGCAAGAAGTTGCTGAAAAGTTCAAAAAAATGTACGTGCAAGATCCAAAGAATGTTGAAAAACCCATACCCCAGAATTTGCTAACTGCGCATCTTCTATTGCATCCAGTAACTTCAAAATGGAACGAAAGAAACTAGAGGTTGCCAAAGGCACTTTAGATACTTTTGGTAAAGTAATTCATATGGCAGCTGTTCAAAAATGTGATGTGAAAAAAGTGATTGAGTATCTTCTAACTCCCGTAAAATTCTCTCTTGCTCAGACTGGTGGATCAAAAGTAAGTTGATGCACATGCTAGAAAAGTACCAGAATTTAGACGAGGAGCATGATAGAACTACAGGTTAACCTCACATAGATGTGGCTGTAGATGATGCAACGTTCGTGTTGCACACTTTGAAGTTCCCAGAAACTTACGGAGCTCTTGCACGTAAATTACTGGAGCATATTACTAGTAGTACAACTGTACCAACTAATGCCATCAAAGTAACAGGCGCAGATCAGAAGACCCCAAAAAAGGCAGTTGATGCACTTCAGAATGAGCAGTTTAAAACATTTCCTATGCAATGAGTGGGAAAATCAGAAGTACGCTTCACTTCTGGCAGGCAAAATTCTCTTTGTCAGAGCAGAGACTGTGTGTTACAAATACACCAGCAAGGATGTCAGTGTTGATCTTGCTTGCCATCATCAAGAGGCAGACACAAGGATTATTTGGCACATCCAACATCCATCACATTGTAGTGATCAGACAAAGAATATCCTGGTTAGAGCAAATGACACTGATGTGTTGGTTCTGTTAATTTACCATCAAAAGCACTTCCTAAACTCCCGGGTTTGGTTTGATTATGGTGTGTCTTCTAACAACAGCAGAAGGAAGATTGATGTAACTTGTATCACAGAGGAGCTTGGACATGATCTGGTAGAGGCCTTGTCTGGCTACCACGCTTTTACAGGGTCTGATTTCACAGCTGCATTTGCAAGACAGGGAAAAGTTAAACCATTTGAAATCTTGAAAAAGAATCATGAATTCCAAGGAATTCTCAGCCAGCAAGGTGAGTCATTAACTTTAACTGAAGAAAAGATAGCTGGCTTGGAGAAATTTGTCTGTGCCATGTACGGCCACCCTAGATACTCCTCTGTGAGTGAAGTAAGATACAGTCTATTTATGAAGAAAACAACACCTAAAATCCAGTCTAAGGCATTCTCCAAAGTTAAAGGGATTGACCCAACAATGCTGCCTCCATCTAAACCTGCACTGATCCAAAGATTAAAAGAAGTAATTCAGTGTCATGGCTGTGGAAACGAGCAGATTGTAGAAATCCTGACAATGGGCTTGATCCTACTGAACACAGCTGGTACTTGAAAAATGGCAGGTACCACATAAAATGATTACATGGTCCAACACTCCCAGAAAATCTTGAAATGGCCACAGAAAAGGACAGTGAAAAAGGAGATGAGGAAAATGATTTTGACAGTGATGATCACAGTTCCAATGAAAGTGAAGAGGACACCAATGAAATTGATTTGTTAACCCTTCTCACAGAACATAGTTTTTATTTTGTAAATTGTAAATTTTTGCTGAAGATTTTTAAAACATTTATTAAAAACAATTCAACCTAATAAATTGTTTTTTTATATATATCATCATACTCGTCCTGTTTGAAATTTTGTAAAGAACATTTGAAAATGTTCAACTGTAAAAATCACAGTTGAACATCTTCAAAATGATCTGTGCATCAGATCGAGAGATATTTAGGGTGGATACTTTTGAAATGAAACCCGTCTGAAAAACTGTAAAATCATACAACCCTCAGAAAGTGGACGAATAATGAGATATCACTCGTAATTCCCTAAGAGTTGGGGTAAATCCCATGTTATTATACATTTTCTTAATCCTCATTAAAGAATACAACTTTTTGGTTCTTGAGGATTCTTTCAAAAGTTGTATAGTTTTTGAGTAAATCATCGATAAACATCACACATAACCAATGTGAACACTGATTTTATACGTTCAAATGAAATTATCTCAAAAACTAATGGAGTTAAGAAAATATATTATTACAAAAAGTATTTGTCATTAAATGTGAAACATTTCAGAAAAAAATCATCTCTGTAGCATAAACGGGTGACAAGTTATGCATTTTTAAATGTGGCAACTACATAATAGCGTGGCAGCCATATTGATGACGCCATCACGCAGCCCCCCCACCACTGGAATTTTGTAAGGCTCACTTTTCTGAGACACTTATATCACATAAAAAGAAATAATATTCACAAAGCTTTTGCACTTGCTGGGGTAAATAAATCCTGGCCTGGCTCTGGGACTATCACCTGCTCCCTCTGAAGCTCCTGCCTCATCCTGTTTTGTAAATGCGGCACCAAACAGTTGCTAGGAACAGTTGCTCTGTTCCTAGGAACAGAGTTGGATCAAGTTCCAGTGAAAGGCAGCTTCCAGATGGGGAGCGTTAAGCTAGAAGAAACCCCAACAAGGACAGAGCGGCAAGAGGTCAGAGCAGGAGAAAGGAAGGTTGTAATCAACGGTCAAACAAAGAAACTCTCCCAAGCTAAAGGATGAGCTGCAATCCCAGATGATTTACTGTTGGGGAGAGAGAGAGGCAGTGCAGCAGAGGCCCTTGTTGTGACGTGCAAATGAATTCTGCCAGAGGAGCCCATTGCTCTGACAGCAGAGCCAGTCTCTCCATAGCAGTGAAGTATTACAGCCCACAACGCCTCAGCACCCAGCATGGCCAGCCCAAATCCACACAGATGTGCCCCAGCCAGCTGCCACTAACAAATGAATGAAAACAAAATGGGCCATTGTGTGCCTTTGTGTATGCAAGCTCCTGAATGAAGCAGCCCACACAGCAAAAGCAGCTCATGGCCCTGACTCAGGACCCTCACCCCACCATCTCACATGCAAGCTCCTTACTGTCCCTCCTCTAGTTTGTCTCCCTTTCTCTTTATGTAGTTTCTCGATCCCTTTGCCAAGGGCCTCTGTACCTGGATGGAAGTGATGGCAGGAACTTGTTTTTTCAAGAAATGCATCCTGGCACCGAACTCCTGGCGAATGAGGTAGCCACGGCAGCAAGCCTGTAGCTTGGTGATCAGGTTCTCGTTGGCCAGCCAGAGCTGTTCTCGGTTGTATGCAGCAGTGACTGCTGAGATGGCGCTCTAGATCCCAGTGGCCAGGGGAAGAAGAAGAAAACAAAAGAAGTCCTGAAATGCACATTCTCCTTCAACAGCAACACAGGATCTGATCTTGAGCAGGAGTTGCTAGTCACAGGCAACAGACATGTATTTTATGAACCTGTTGGGGCATTAAAATCTTTAGGAAAGGCCCTTCTCTGGATCCCACCAAACTCCGAGGTGTGTTTGGTAGGGGGATTCATGAGGAGTCTCTCTCCGTAACAGCATCCAACCCCTGCACCTCCTTTCTGAAGGGGCTCTGATGGCAGGCAGAGGCTTTGGGCCCATCGGGTGGAGTATTTTTTTCCTGCTGCTGGTTGGTGGCTTTATTTTAGTTGGCTGCTGCTTTACATCCATTTTTAAAAAACGTATTTTCATATATTTGGTTAAAATTTTGTAGGCGCTGTATGAAGATGACAAAACAAAACCAGTCCTGCCCACAGATTTTGTACTGAATAGATATGAGAGAAAACGAAAAGGGGAGAGAGCAAGGAAACAAGCAATCTCGGGCTCCAATTCTCAAAGTTACATAATAGTTCTTATGATGAACAGTTGGAATGGAACGGATGACCAATTCTGGAAAGAGAGAAGTCACATGGCAGCCGGCACCTCAGACAAAGAGATGGAATGAGGTTCCAAGGCCCCAGACGTGACCCTTGGCTGCAGGACTTCTATTGCCATTTTATGTTTTAACATTACTTGAGCTTACTTGAGAAATGCAGGATAGATGTTTAAACAAAGACTGCTGAGAAATAACACAGTGGAAGCACCCAAAGTCATAAACAAACCTCAGCATGCCAGTGACTAAGGCAAGGAAATTTGGGGTCTTTGAGATAATGCAAAACCAACTACTCCAAGCCACAAAGGGTCTAGCCCAAAAAGCTCAAACAGGTGTAGGCCTAAATAGCACAACAAATTTTCTGCAATTGTTTTCTCTTTCCATCACACACTGGTGGAACATGTACTTGACCCTGATGGTGCTGAGGGCCAGAGGACACACATTTTCTACTTACCTGGATGTCCTCCCGGGAGAGCTGTGTGCTATTCTGTACAAATCCTTGGGGCTCTTCCCAGGCTCCTTCTTTGGTGCGTAGGCTGTGGTAATAATGGTAGCCTCCCTTCACCCAGTGTTTCACCCACTCACTACCGTTGTCCCCTAGAAGAAAGTAATGTCACCTCAGTGCTCAAGCCACTCTTCCTACACAGCTCACTTTTGTCGCCTCCAGGCCAATGGTTCAATGGCAGAAAATAGGTCCCAAGGTCACACCCTGGCAGCATCTCCAGTTAGGGCTGGGTAGCGGGGGGGGGGGGGGGGGGATGTGGAAGCCTTTGCCATGCCTG
The DNA here is from genome assembly GCA_029215795.1 of Anniella stebbinsi. NCBI lineage: Eukaryota > Metazoa > Chordata > Lepidosauria > Squamata > Anniellidae > Anniella > Anniella stebbinsi. Next base: position 373,969,525 of record JARDYH010000001.1, read on the forward strand.
AAACCCTGGAAAGTCGCTGCCAATCACAGCAGGTAACACTGGCCTAGCTGGACAAATTGTCTCACTGGATCAGCAGAAAACCCTTCCTTAGCCCACCTCCTCTCATCTGTACCAACCCATCCCCAAACAGTGAAGACTTCGCCAATTACTTCTACACCTCTTTACCTGCAGCCAGTTTTGTTCTCTTGACTTGTGCCAGTTCCTGTTGGTATGTATCTGCACATTCTGGGGTTACGCCATACAGTCCAACATCAGCTGAACGCAGGAAGCTGAGAGTTTTCCCATCATCACCCCGGTCCACTGCCTCGTTAATAGCCAAAATTCCTAAAGAAACTTGAATAAAGTACAAGGGAAGCCTTTATTATCACCTGGTCAGTAAATACATTCTGGCTAAGCTTCTATTAATGTCTTTAAATAACCCCCAAGCTCTCTAGAGAAATTTTACTTTCCTTTTAGTTATGAAATCAAATGTGACCGTGTCAGTCAGACTTTCTCGCCACACATATGTGGGGGGAGAGAGAGAGAAAATTTGACAACACTGTGGTCATTCTTCCCAATTCAGCCAACACCTTGCACCATGTCCTAGGCATCCCTTAAAATGCAGGCCTATATATCAATTGAGAAGTCCCCAAGAAGTGGGTAGCAGATTTCACACTTAGGATTAACTCCAGGATTGTCTCTCCTTTGCTCAATTTTCTGACCAATTGTTCTAGAACACAGTTATTTAGGCTATCTAGAAATCTCTTTCTTTGTCATGACTGGAACATACATTTATTTGGTATATGTGGGTGTAACTGAAGTCATACGTTATTACTTTCACCTTTCAATACCTCCCTGATTTAATTCTCCATCTCAAAATCACCACAAGCATTTGGGTTGGGGAGGGGAGATGATACCATGTATCCAGTACTAAATTATTTGGGACTGGCTCCTCCAGAGTGATCCTGTGGAGGAGTCAGCTCCTTTTGAGAGTTCTAGTTCATTTGACTCTATGCCCTTTTCGGCGTGCAGAGTAATGCTACTCCAGTAGCCCCTTCTTGTTGTTCCTATACCATTTGTATTCAGAGATGACTGTCTCCCACTGGTTCTCTCCATCCCATCAAGGGTTCAGGAGATTGTCAATTCCGCCCTGGGAGAGGGAGTGGTGCCGGCCTCTTTAAAAGAGGTGGTGATCAGGCCACTCCTGAAAAAGCCTAACCTGGGCCCAAAGGATGTTAACAATTATAGGCTGGTGGCTAATGTCCCCTTCCTGGGCAAGATGCTTGTGTGGGTGGTTGCACTACAATTCCAGGCACTCTTTTCTAGACACGTTTTAATTGGGCTTCAGGCTTGGTTTTGGGATGGAAACTGCCTTGGTCACCCTGTGGGATGACCTATGCTAGGAGAGGGATAGGGGGAGTGCAACCCTGTTGATCTGCTGGACCTCTCGGCAGCTTTTGATACGATCGACCATGGTATCCTTCTGGATAGGTGGCCTGGGCTGGGAGTTGGAAGCACCACACTGCAGTGGTTCCACACCTACTCGGATGGCTGATTCCAGAAGGTGGTGCTGGGGGATTATTACTCTGTGCCATGACACCCAGCTCTACCACTCTTTTTCATCAAACCCAGGTGAGGCAGTGGTTGTTCTGAATCAGTGCCTTGGCACAGTAATGGTCTGGATGAGGGCCAACAGACTGAGACTCAATCCAGACAAGAGGGAGGTACTGCTAGTGGATGGTTCGTCTAGGTGATGTTCAACCAGTTCTGGAGGGGGTTGTACTCCCCCTAAAGGATCAGGTTTATAGTTTGGGAGTGCTCTTGGAGCCAGAACTGTCATCTGAGGCACAGGTGGACTCCGTGGCAAGGAGCACTTTTTTATCAGCTTAGGTTGATAGTGGGGTGGCCCAACAGACAAAAGAGACAACTGACCATGGATTTGTTCAACTGTCGTTAGTGGGAGCAAGTACCCTTGTATTGGCTGAGGTAATCTGTAATATCATTGGCTTCTCTGACCAATATTGTTGGTTCCAGGATGTGGCCAGGAAGGCATATATACCAACCTGCCCAGGTTCCACCCTTCTTCAATTTCTACCTGAGAAACTGAGAAGCAAACCCCTCAGAAGCAAACCCCCCTTTCCTCACTGACACCCAAGCTTCAGCCCTTTCTCTCTCTCTTAATCAAAAAATAATATCAATCAATGCTTGATCCTAAATTTCCTACTTACTCAACCATTTCTAAAATCCTACACACAAACCCCACTAGCTAGATGTTGCTTCTCCAATCCCTAAACCCTTTATCCCTTCTCCAACTAATGGCCAGATCTCCCTTCATATAATCTTAGAATCCTCACACCCAAGCCCCTCCCTTTCTCTAGCATACTACTCAATCTATTTCACTTGAGTTACACTTACCAATATAAGTATACACATTGCAATTATAGGCACCTCAAGGTTAATTGGAGGAAGCAATCCTATGGCCACTAGCCAGAGCCTGGGTAATTATAGGATAATTAGGATCCCTGGATCTGAAGCCAGAGACAATACTCTGCCCATGGATCCAGGAATCCGCACTCCCCGCCCCCTCCAACTCGCAGCCAGTGCGGAGAGGAACCCACTAGGTGCCTCCCCGAGGTGCAAAGGCGACCTCAGGGAAGGGGTAAAGAGGCACGCCAGTGGGCAGGGAGGGAACTGGGGAAGCTGAGATACAACATATGCTGAGGCCTCCCCAGTCTCTTCCTGCTGCGTCCCAGAAGATGGACAAAAACGCTCGTCTAGCCAAAGTGCAGAGCGAAGATTCTTGATCCCCACCCCAGCCACTCCTCCCACTTTGGATTAGATGCCTGTATGCCTCCAAGTTCGAAGGCTTAAAGGTATTGCCACAGGATTGCACCCTTAATTAAAAAGTCTCTGTGTTTGAAGCCTGCAGTACCATCTGAATGGGTGCACCAATGCAGAAGCCGTGCCAAGGGATGCCAGCAGGTATAGCTTCACTCAGATGGGGCAAGCACTATCTGTCCAGTTCTGAGAACGGCATAAATTGACTGAGCATTGCACTGACTTTCACTGTAGGAGGTGCAAAGGCTGTGATATTTCATGGCTGCTGTTGTTGGAGGCAAACATTCAGGCATGACAAAGGATTTTCCCATACCATGAAATGTATCTCCTTCTATTAAGAGTGACCTACATTATCTGCAGCTAGAAAAACAGACATACTCTCTGATGCATCAATAAAATCAGTACCTATAAAAATGGCTACATTGCATTCAAATTGTTTTACGATGAGCAAAACCCAGTTGAATGGAAAGTATCAATTAGGTATCTTCATCTAAAGTTATGGCCGTTTAGTGGTAATTAAACCAAGCTATAGACGAGCTATTCTAGCTCATGGCCGCATAACTGGTTTGATGCTTTAGCCAACTGAACCAATTTTTTTGACACATCCTTTCTTACATAGAGCCTCATACACAAAAGCTTCAGACTGTTTGGGGGTTACTCAAGTGTTTTGTTCTTCAGCGCAATTATTTAGACTGGGGTACACATCTTTAAAGCTGGACTGAGACTTAATGGCGCTTGTGATGCCGTTTCAATCTTCCATAGGTTGATATCACATTCTTTGAACTTTACATAGTACTCTTTGCAAAGCTGTTTCTTTCAATGACAGTACCGATCTCATAGTGTTCAGGGATAGTACTGCTCACAGATATGACAGTACTGTTCTCTCAGTGCTCTATAAGCTAGCATTTGATGTGTCTTCTATTGTGGACAGGACTTTCAAGAAAAGAGACCACTCCTGGAGAAATCTTCCTTGGACCCTGAAAATCTTAGTAACTACAGGCCAGTACAAATGTTCCATTCCTGGGCAAGGTCCTTGAGTGGGTGATTGCGAGCCAGCTCCAGGCACTCTTGGATGAGACCGATTATCTGGATCTATTTCAGTCGAGAGAAAGACAGAGAGAGTGTGACTCTGTTGATTCTCCTTGATCTCTCAGTGGCTTTCGATGCCATTGACCATGGTATCCTTCTGGCACAACTGGCTGAGTTGGGAGTGGGAGGCACTGCATTGCAGTGGTTCCGCTCCTACTTGGCGGGTTGGCTCCAGAAGGTGGTGCATGGGGAACATTGCTCGGCCCCGTGGATTCTCCAGTATGGGGTTCTGCAGAGGTCAGTCTTGTCCCCCATGCTGTTCAACACCTACATGAAACCGTTGAGTGCAGTCATCCGAAGTTTTGGAGTGCATTGTCTTCAGTACGCTGATGACACACAGCTCTATTTCTCCTTTTCATCTTCATCAGGTGAGGCTGTGGATGTGCTGAACTAGTGCCTGGCTGCGACAATGGACTGGAAGAGGGCTAATAAACTGAAACTCAATCCAGACAAGACTGAGACGCTGTTAGTGGGTGGTTCTGCTGACCGGATGGAGGGTCTTCAACCTGTTCTGGATGGGGTTGCACTCCCCTTGAAGGAGCAGGTTCATAGCTTGAGGGTTCTCCTAGAACCATCTCTGTCACTTGAGGCTCAGGTGACCTCAGTGGCACGGAGTGCCTTCTACCAACTTCGGCTGGTGGCCCAGCTATGCCCCTATCTGGACAGGGATAACCTGGGTTCAGTTGTCCATGCTCTGGTAACTTCCAAGTTAGATTACTGCAATGCACTCTACGTGGGGCTGCCTTTGAAGGTGGTTCGGAAGCTGCAGCTTGTGCAAAATGCAGCGGCCAGACTGATAACTGGGACCAGAAGGTTTGAGCATATAAGGCCTATTCTGGCCCGCTTGCATTGACGACACGGCCATCTTCTGGAACTCCCCCCGGTGGGCAAGCTGTCGTCGGGCCGCTTTCTCACCTCCGGGCCCGCTTCCATGTGCGGGAGTGCCGTGGGTCTGCTGCTCCTGGCCGACCAGGCCTTCACCCTCCAACCGTGGCTGATGGCCCAGTACCGCTACCCCCGCAACGCCTTGCAGCATAAATACAACTACTACCACTGCCGTGCCCGCCTGCCCATGGAGTGTGCCTTTGGGTGGCTGAAGGAGCGCTGACGTTCCCTGTTTGGCTTGCTGGACATGCAGGCTGACATCATCCCTGACGTCATGGTGTGCTGCTGCATTCTGCACATCTGCGAGTCCCGTGGGGACGTGTTACTGGCTGACCACCCTGACCTCCCTCAACTGGGCGAGGACGATGATGCCATTGCTGTGGATGGGCGTGCCATTGCCCGGGCCCGTGAATCCTGTTGGGGAGCGCTGTACCCGTGTGGAAGCGGCATGAGTGCGCGAGAGCATCGGTGACTGGATCTAGCTGCACTACCCCCCGTGTGAGCACCAACTGTGGGGTTCCTTCTGTGGACTGCCATTGCTTCCTGGCGGTGTGCCCCTACCCGCCTTCCCTTCGTCCCTTTCCGCCGCTTGCTGCTTCGAGGTGCCCTGCTCTGCTGACCCCTCACCACTGTGCCTTCCTGGTCACCTTCTCTTGGCCTGGGGGTGACCTGTCTTTCCAATGACTCCGCCTGTGCTTCGCAGTGGCCCTGTGCCCATGTAACCATTTTTATACGCCACGCTGAATGAAGTTTTTTCCACTTTTCCCCTCTCTTGCCTTCTTTCCTGTGTGTGCAGGTAGTTGCACTCGGGGGGGTTGTCTTGGGGGGGTTGTCTTGGGGACGTCGGATGACCTCATGGCTGCCGCGCCTCCCATGTAGGGTGGGTGTGGACCGCTCCTGGGGATGGGCTGCCTGGCGTCCGGTTCTGGTGCCTGGGTGTGCATGTCGGCTAAGGCTTTCCCGTGCATTGGCTGTGCTCAGCCTTCCTCAGCTCTGGATGGGTCTGTGGGGCGCTGTGGGGGATGGATTGGGTGGGCGTGCTTTGTGCCTGTCAGGTGGCTAGCCAGCCGGCCCTTGCCAGGCCCCATTGGGGCACCGGGTGTGCCGGGGCGTGGGTGCCTCCGGTTGGGGTGCTGTGCCAGGAACGTGGGGCGGCTGTTCTGTCGGTGTGGCCACCCCTCCTGTCTGCTTCTCCGTCCGGGGCTGTTGTGTCCCGCCGAGTGCCTGTGTGCATCCAATGGGGTTTGAGAGGCGTTGTCGGATGTCAAGTGTTTCATGGACAATTCACAAAGCTGGAAGGCCTTGTGAATTGTAAGTTGAAAGATTGGGAATTGTTGTAAGAAAGTTTGTGTCGTTGTAAGCTTATCATCTGTTGCTGTTTCTCAATGGAGATTTGCTAGCTGAGGCCTTGAGAACAAAAGTATGTTTGGAAAAGGTGGGGGCAATCTTGCAAGCTGTCTCTCACATGGTGTCGTCATCAAGAGGAGGTTGAACTGTGCCGCCCTGTGGGCACATGAGTTTGGGTTACAGGCCTGAGGTCCTGTCTGTCAAGTGGCTTGGAATAGCCAGCCTCCAGGCTATAAGAGGAACGAGCAAAGGGGAGGACCTTTGCTAGAGATCATCAATTCTATGCTTGTCATGAAACTCCTCGTGTTTGGGATTCTATCTCTTTGGAGATGTTGGATGCACTCTGTACATGCTCTGTTGCTATTTGGACTTGGAATTTCTAAGGACTGTGCCATGGAAAGTACTCTGAGGCTTTTCATAGACTTGGACTTGCCGTTACTGTTCTAGATCGTGTTCTATGGCCTGAGAGCTTTCCCTGCATGGAGCAAAATTACAGGCACAGGGGAAGTTTCCTAGGTCGACCGTTGCTGTTCTAGATTGTTGTGTGTGACCTGCGAGAGAGCCTCTTCTCAGAGCCTTTGCTACTGGCAGAGGGGTTCCTGGGTCGAAGTTCGTTTCCCTGGCATCTTGCCTACTGGATCAACTCAGTGCTTACTGGCAGATTGGGTGGTCTGTACAAGATGTATAATGTCTCTGCCGGTCTTCAGGCACCCCTGTACTGAAGCTGTCCCTCACTTCTTCCCCCGAGAGATTGCTGTTCTAGTCCGCATCAAGCTGTTTGAGTCTAAAGCTGTCTGGCCGTCAACAGCTTTACGTGTATGTGTGTGGAAATGAAACCATTATGCTTGAATTCCGTATGATTTCACAAATAAAGAAGTCTCACCATTTGGAGTGTCTTGTCAGTTTGCCTAAGTTCATGAGCAGAAGCCTGGAGTTCGACAGGTTCACGACAGGCGTGTCCTCCTGCAGCTTCAATGGCGGCGCCTATGGTTTCGGCCCGCAGTGTATGCTGGGATAACTCTGGGAGGACTTGCTGTGGTTGGAGGACTGGCAACATGGCAGGCTGGCTGTCAGTCACGGCCACGTACATTATTTGCAACAGGGGCATTTGCCGCTGCCGAGCAATGCAGGCTGCAATGTGTTGTGTGGGGAGCGCCGCCTGCTTAACTCCAGGTCAGTACACTATTTACCCCTCCATTGCTTAATGTGTCATCCGAATTCAGTCTATGAGCGTGTCTTACCAGAACAAAATTTTGTTACAGACCTCCCCTGCTGTATTCCCTTTGACAAACTCCTGTTCGCTCTCCCTGTTCACTTGCTCTGATCGCTCTCTCTCTCTCTCTGGAAGCTGGCTTCCTCATGTACCTTCTAGTCCGGCTGGGGCAGCTTCCTCTGCTCTGCTCAGCAAGGAGTCAGGAAACAGAATGAATCTCCCCGCCTAGTCAGTTGCTGAGAACAATCAGGCCACAGCCTGCCAGGCCCAGCAGCAGCTTTTAGCAGCTTTTAGTTCATTGGTTCTTGTTGGGTGATGGACATGGGAGCCTCCCCTCCCACTCGCTCTGGCTTTGTTGTCTAGCATTTCACCAATTCAACATTTAATCGGCTGGCCGCCATTTCTGCAGGCAAGGAAGGTGGGCAAAAGCCTATTTGACCGGCTCAGTACAAGCCTGTTCATTCAACATTGTGTGCTGGTGGAGAACTGCCTCGCCCTCCTCTTTTGTCAGCAAGCACATGTTCGAAGCACATGCCCCCAACAAAGGACATAATGCCAGGATGGCAATACACAAGGGCAGAAAGGCCCTTTAATCCTGCTTGGAGGAAATAAACCAGACTTTCCCCGCTCTAGGAAAACATGAAAAATGGAGGGGAAGAGGCTGGACAACTGCAGTTCAGGCACAACATCATGTGAGTACCACGCTGCAAAATAACAAACCAGTCATTACGAGAGTGTGATAAAACGCTGGTGTGATGGAGCTCTTGGTATTAGGGTACAGGCTGGACCTGACAAGAATTGCAGGAAGGAAAAATAGCAGCGTTTAAATAAGCTGTGGGTTCATCTTGAAGTCCTCTGCTTCCTCAACGCAACCCCAACCACTACTTTTGCATCTTCAGATGCAAATAGAGATTGACAAAGTCACTTCTAAAACACCTGAAACATAAAAGGAAGACTTACACCTTTGTGCTTCTTCTGTGTCCCTGTTTGACTGATGAATCCCATCCTGAATTTCATCCAGCCAGAGAACAGCAGTTTCATCCTGGGTTTCCTGAATGCAAAGCAAAGAAATGTTCATCCCCAACCAAACATTCGTGGGGGACGGGGGGAGGGAGAGGAAAAGGATCCAGCTTGTAGTCAGGGATTAAGTTCTTCCCAACAGGCAGAGGGGCTGGGGAGGGGAAAATCCCCCTGTGGCTAGCGCCATGTATTTATTTATTTATTTATTACATTTGTATACCGCCCCATAGCCAAAGCTCTCTGGGCGGTTTACATAGGATTAAAAACAATTAAAAACAATATACAAAAATTAAAACAGCAAAAACATACAACATACACACAATCTATACATTTAAAAACCTGAGGGGAACTCTTTTCAAGAAAGCCTTCCTCAACTGACCAGCCACCATTTTTACTGGTACTGCCTTTTAAATCAATCAATTTCAATTCACTATTTATTTATTTATTTATTACATTTGTATACCGCCCCATAGCCGAAGCTCTCTGGGCGGTTGACATAGGATTAAAAACAATTAAAAACAATATACAAAAATTAAAACAGCAAAAACATACAACATACACACAATCTGTACATTTAAAACCCACTTCAACACTTCAAAAACTACAAAAACAAAGCAAAACAAAACAAACCCAGGCTCCTCAGATATTGCCAAATGCCTGAAAGTAGTGGGTTGACACAGTGCCCTACATGCTGTACAAATGCTTAAGTTTTGTAGCTTAACATAGTGAGTAGATTTTGGCAGGTTTTGGCTAACAAAGATAATAGGCCCATTGCATAATAAGCAGATCCAAGTAGGCCTCTCACACACCTTAATTGATCCAAGCAAATACTGCTCAATATGTCAACAAACCGTACAGTTGCAAGGCCTATGCCAAGCACCTCATCCTTCTGAAAATAAGGGTGTCATGCCTTGATTCTCACAGAGGAGCTGAGAAACTTCCCCTCCCATGATGTAAAGTCGGGGCCCTGTTTTCAGGGAACGAGTGACTGATTTCCTAGCCTGTGATGCTTCAAGCATCTTTAGAAAGGAACTATATAAGCTTTTAAATAATTTTTTCTCTAGAATTTTGTGTAGCCATTTTAGGTCTAATAGGGCCTGCACATCACCCCAATGCTTATTTGGAACTAACAGAGTCCTTATTTGGAATAGACCTTGGAGCACCTCAGTGCAGTGAGGGCGCAGAGTTTGTATCTGTTTCAGGACGGATAACACCCGGCCCCAAATCCCCAGATGAAAAAATCTCCCAGTGGTTTCATGTAGATATTAAACAGCATCGGGGATAGGATGGAGCCCTGGGGGACTCCACATAACAGCTCCTTTTTCGAGAAGCAACTATCCCCAAGTGCCACCATCTGAAAGGAAGGAGCAGAAACACTGCAAAGCAAGCTGTGCCCCCAATCGCCAACTCCCTCAGGTGGTCCAGAAGGATACCACGGTCGATGGTATTGAATGCCACTGAGAGAACCAATAGGGATGCATCCCCCCTATCCATTCCCAGGTGAAGATCACCCACCTGGGTGACTAGGGCAGTCTCAACTGCGAATCCTGCTCCAAAGCCGGGTTGAAATGGATCTAGATAATTGGTTTAAGGCTACTTGGAATCGAATGGCCACTGTCCTCTGATTACCTTGCCCAAAAATTCTAAATTACTCACTGGCCTTTATTATTGAAGCCCAGGGGATCAAGGGAGGGCTTCTTCAGAAACAGTCTGACTATTGCTGCTTTCAGACATGAGGGAAATTTACCTTTCCTGAGGGAGGCATTAACAATATTCAGCAGGGATTGCTTTACAGTCTCCCCTCCCGGGACTACAAGCCAGGATGGGCAAGGGCCGAGAGGGAAAGTTGTCCTTCTGACCAGACCAAGCAGTTTATCCTCATCATCCAGTCTGGGGAGGCTAGAGACAAAGCCCTCAGGAGGAGGAGTCCATTCACAGTGGTTCAGGCTCCTATGCTGGAGGAGAGACTGTCCTAAAGAGTGACAACTGTCTTCCTGCCCTCAGCGAGCCATGCTGCTCATATAACTCCCCCAGGCTGACCTCTCAGATTTTATGAATGGTAGGAAAGGGCATGTGTAGATCTGCCCTGATGCACTCAGGAGAGGGGGAATTAAGCACTATTATGCAAACGTAACTCTAATAAAAATAAGCAAATTGCTAAGGGGAAGGGGGAATGAGTCTGCTCAAGGAACAGGGAAGTAATGGAGAAATTGTTGTGGTGCTCTTCTTTCAGTGGTCCTCCTCTTCCTGGCATTCTCTCTTGGCTGCATTAGCAGCTTCCTTTTCCAAAGTGGGGGAGTTTTGGTTGTACAAGGAATTGTTTTTACATATGAAGGAGATCAGAATTACAAAAGGAAAGGAGGGGTAGAGAGAGAGGGGGATGCTTTTTACAGGAGAAATGTGCTGTTGTTATTTATAAGCCCTAATGTGTTTAGGGGGAGAAGGACTTACATGCTATTATTTGAATATTGCTGTCACCTTTATGAAAAGCCAAAAGGGTTTGGTTAAGATATAGAAACTGATACACACACACACACACACACACACAGAGCCCCACACCTTGAAAGGCTGATAACCAAAATGAAAATGAAAAAGTTGTGCACAAGAACAGAAGTAAAGTTCTATCACCTGTTTTTCCTACCGTAAAGTTCTATTGAAAAGAAAACAGAAGAGTAAGAGTAAGAGTAAGAACCATCCAAATTCTTTGACTACTGAACATGTTTTAAACGCGATTGCTTTCTGGATGTTGGTGTGGATGCATTTTGGTAGGCTCAGTTTCTGAAGGTTTTCTGTAAAAAACATTGAGGAGTGGCCTGTTTCCTGGCCACACAAATGGAGGAGCCACCAATGACATTTCTCTTCTCGCTTTAAAGGGATGTTACAATACTGGAAGGCTACCAAAGCCAACCGGGAGTAGAACAGGCAAGGCATCCATTAGGCACCTCTACAGAACAAGGCAGCCTCGAAGGGAAACTACCAGTTAGAAGACAGATCCCTGGAAGATATTGACTTCCATGATTATAGAACTGTAGCTAGCCTAAGAAATTTACCTAAAAAGGGGAAGGTTTTTCAAGAAAGAAGGCCCGCTGTAACAAAGATCCCAAATATTTCTTTCTTTGAAGAAGCATTCACGTTTGTTCAATAGCCTTCATCCTGTAGGGTGCTGAAACTGGACTCTCAGTATCATCCACCACCCCAGAAATTGCCAATATTGCAAACTGCATGCAATTTCTTTAGGGTGCCTTGCTCTGCAATGATTGAGAAGTCCTGGATCTTTCAATGAAGAACAAGCCCATCACCACAGGCACTTCTGCTCAGATAAGCTACGTAGAAGGTGTGAGGAAGCCAGGCCTCAAGCAGCAAGAGGCTTTTCCTAAGCGAAGAGCTAATTATGGAGATGCATCAAGCATAACAGAACAACCAAGTGAGGCAGATGAGAGAGCCCTCCTGCCCTTCCTGCCACAGCCTCCCAGCTCTGAAAGGCCACCTAGGTTGTCATAATGGATTCCATATACCTAAATGCTCAAACCTTAAAAGCACTGGAACCAAACTTCCACCTCGGTTGGGACCAGCTATAGCGATCCAATTTACCTGAGCTTTCTCTCTCTTTGTACGGATCAGCACATCTTGGTAATGTTGTGCTACCATGGGAGTCACCCCCTCCAGTTTTGCTGCGGGAATCTGTAGCGCCTGCAGGGTCTTTTTAGAATCTCCTTCATCCAAAGCCTCATTGATGAATCCAATTGCTAAGATCCCTGGAATAAAAAATGACAGAATGAAAAAAAATGTACCCAGTTAGCACAAGGAGACAGAACTTGGCAAGATGACAAGCAATAACCACTCTTTTGCTCCCAACCGGTCTACCCATTACAGTCATCTTGTTTAGGCAGCCAAGCATCTGAGGCTTTCAAGCATCCATTCTCCTCCCTCACGTTCTTGTCACCTTTTCAAAGGGAAAGGGAACCCTATTCCTGTCCTTATAGCAAGTTTACTGGTACTTCGGGGCATCCAGGGGTCTCCTAAGAATGAAAGGATCTGACAAAGACATTGGCATTCACAATCCCCAAAAAAGGCACTGGTTACTCCAGAATACCTTCAAGCAACCTGTCTTGCCTGCTGAGAGACAAGAAGGGTGGATTCACAGAAATTTAACCTAAACTGTCGATAGATCTTTCCACATTTAATGTCAGTTATTAAAATGAATAATAAAAACAGGGATAAATTAAGACATGTAAAATGGAACAGAGGCACACAACCAATAAATGGATTAATTAAAGAGAAAACAAACATATACATAGAGATATGAAAGTTTGAAACCCCCACCCCCAACAACAACAAAAAAGGAAATAAACCCACCCACCGATCATTTTTCCCACTGCAAAATTGAACAGCTTTAGATTATGAAATATTTTCTTTTAAAATGATGAATACAATATCTAAGACAAGGTGTTATATATTGCTATCCAGCCTTTACCCCCCCAAATGATTTTTAAAAACTATGTAATATTTTCATGGAATCATAATATAGTAGAGTTGGAAGGGGCCTCTAAGGCCATCTTAAGAGTCAAACCCCCTGCTCAATGCAGGAATCCACTTTAAAGCATCCCTGACAGAGGGCTGTCCAGCTGCCTCTCGAAGGCCTCTAGGGTGGTAATAAAAATTCAGACAGCCCCTGCATTTCTCCTATTGCCCAACCCCAAAAGGCCTAGGACAAAATCAACTTCATTCCTGTTTGGCAGATGGAAACTCAGGGTCACTGACCAAGGGCCCCGAAGACACGCTCCCCAGGCTCCTTGGCAGAAGTAGGACCCATGCACTACGCCTTCTAGCTCCAAACTCAGCTCTAGGCCCAGGCCAACAGTGAGGAGGTGAGTTGAAGCTTGAAGGCAGGGCTTGGCATCGAGGCTGCCCTACCTTGGTGGTCCCAAGCCAAGAAACCCAGAAGGGCTTCAGCTGCCCTCCCTTCCCAGCCCCACAGGATGGCCACTTACTCTCATGTTCTTCATGCACCGCAATGTTTACACGGTCAATACATGACTGGATATCATTCCATGTGATGAACTCTGTTCCTTCGGCCCTCACCTGGATCTTCAGCTTCAGTAAGTCATCAATGTATCTGCCATGATAAAGAGACAAAATGCCACATCAAGGAGCCACCAGGAAAAACAACAGAACACAAACGCTCAAAGAGGAGCAACGGACGAACAGGCAACAACTATGTTTGCAGAAAGGACTTGAACCTGAGTGGGATCAGGAGGGGATGGATGGCAGGACAAAGCATGTTGCCTGTACTGTGAACTACCCTGACAACATTTGGCCCCCTCTAGGAGAGCATATAAGGAAATAAATGAAATGGATAAAAACTATCTTGACCACATGAATACAAAAGTAATAGTTGGCAGCAGTCACGTCTCAGGCAGGAGAAAGGCTATGGGGGCAAAATAGGTTCCAGCCCCTCAGCAGCAACTGACCTCTGGGAATTTCCATCCTCAACATTTGTCAGGCCAGTCACTGGGCTGCTCAGCTGCTTCCAGACCATACTTATGTCTCCTGAGTCCAGGGCCCGGTTCATGAGGGCCACCGAAGACAGCATCTCCACAGCCACTGAAAGTTCTGGGTGTGTGAGGTGACCCTGCAAAGAGACACAGCTTTGGAGACCATTCCTGCCTCACAAGTTAAAACATAAATACATATAAATGGAGCAAAGGAAGGAAAGGAATAACGAGGAGGTCAGTGAATAGAAGCATTAAGGGTCACAGTCATGTGGAAAATTAGGGCAGTTTACGAAATCCTTGAGCTCCTATTCTTCCCAAAGCGAGAGGAGGAGGATGGGACATAAGAACTTATTGCACTTTTGTTTCTTTTTAAAATGTATTTTAATTGTGCTTTTATTCTTTTTTTGATCTGTAAATAAATAAAACTTACCGAATCAAACCCTTGGCTCTCCAGGGTTCCAGGTGGGGATCTTTCCCAGCCCCGCTACCTAGCGATGCTTGGGATGGAACCTAGAACCTTCTGCTTGCAAAGCAGGACCTCTACCCCTGAGCTACATACTACCTCCCTAGGATCACATACACACACCGGCCATTCCTAGCTGACCTGCTTGCTCACAAAGTAGAACCCATCCTTTCCACAAAGCCTTCTCTGAGAAGGTTCCTCAGAAAAACCATTGCAAAATAAGAGAAATGGAATAACTCACCATTTGCCACCCAAACTCTGCCACCTAACAAGTTGCCTCATTTCCAATAATAGTAAAGCCAGCTCTTTCCTTCCATAGTAGGTGGCTACTGTCCAAACACCCGATGCTGTGAGATGAGGAGAGAGCAAGTCTCTTCCCAGTCCTGCTTGTGAGCTTCGAGATTAACCTTCCCCAAATCCTCATCCAACACAGCAAGTCCCAGTTATGCTGCAGAAGAGAAGGATGAAGCAGCCGGCAATGTAGCTGTGGGGTGTGCGTGTATGTGGCTAATGAAAGAGCCCCTTTCCCAGGGCTCACTGTACGTTATGCATGCGCCAAAGGCACATTTACCACCATGTATACATGCTGCAGGAAGCTGCAGCCAATCCCAGCTCCTGGGCATGTGTACCTGCAAGGTAAATGCGGTTGAAAACATGCATTCCTCATGCACACCAGGCCAAAACATGTTTTATGGGTATACTTTAAACACTAAGGCTGAATTCGGACGACATATTAGGCAACGGAGGAGGGGAGGGAACAATCGTCAGTTGTGTTGCTTATTGTGTCGTGTGGAGGGTAACACACAATGCACACACAACTGACAGTATGCTAAGCAGGACAATTAAACAACGGAGGGAACAACGGGCTTGCACGTTGTTTAGCCCAAAGCCCCGTTGTTTAACGTGTTGTCCGAATTGAGCCCCCCCGTCTCCGTGGACTATTCCATTTGGGAATAGAGTTCTGCCAGCCAGAGCAGCCAAAAAACCCCGGCCGCTCTATACAGCTGGCAGAATTCACGATGCATGCTGGGATACGGCTGGGGGACTGAGGGAGGGGGAGGGAGCAGACGCTGCAACCATCCGTTCTTCGCAACTGGGGCGTTTGCTGGTGCTGAGCAGCGTGTCGTGTGTGGAGCTCCGCCTGCCTAACGCACGGTCAGTATGCTATTTACCCCTCCGTTGCCTAATATGTCGTTTGAATTCCGCCTAAGAGTGTGACGCCACCTCCTTCAGGAAAGCACATGCTAGGCACTTACATCTGGGCTCTGGTGCTGCAGCGTGGCCAGTTCCCTCTGGTACAGCTCAGCAGCAAAAGGATAGACTGGGGGCAGTTGGGCCTCAGGGTTCATCAGCTCCACCACTGTCTTTTCAGAAAGGCCATTGCGGACGGCCACGTTGATCCTTGCCACAGCTGCCAATCCTGGGAACAGAAGGGCACAGGAGCCTAGCCTTTGCTGCGCTGCAAGCCTGACAGCCGCTGCCCTGGTGTGTGTTGCCCCAGCTGTCTTCCCTGTGCTCCCACATGACAAAGGGTTCTGCCAGCCCAGGGCCCTGGTCGATAGGGGGCCCAGGCCCTGCGCCAAGCAGGTGCTCCAAACAGCAGCAGCAGTTCCCAAGAGAAGGCCAGGGCCTCTGTCAAAGGGCAGAGGACAAGGAGATCCCATCCACGGTGTATGCGAAGCAAGACCCCCACCCCACCCCCCATGCACTCTTCGGCCTCCCCAAGATTGGTGCACAGAAGGGCAGGATTATGGCTATTTCTCTCTAAGAGGTCGGGAGACAAACAGGCCTCCTCACCCCCACACATCCAGAGGGAATGGCCAAGCAGTTTTGCAGGGCCTGCTGGATGGATTTTGAGCTACAGGGAGGGAAGGTGGAAAACTGAGGGGTGAATCACATATGGCTGAAGGGAAGCCAATGAAGGCAGGAAATGAAGGGGCCCCTAATTGGCAGAAGAATGAAACCCTGAAGGAGAAATTTAGTAAAGTCCTCAGAGATGCTGCTCTCAGAAGAAAACAGGGCAGGAGGGGGCTGCCCATTCTGCCCTCAGAGCATGCAGGGGAAGGACTTGCTCCTTAGCTGAAGCTCAAAACAGTCCTGGAACTTGTTGTCCTGGGTGTTCCCATCAAGAAAAACTTACGCTGCTGGTACTGTTGAGCTGCACTGTTGGCCATATCTACCCCAGCCTGCAGTTCCTCCTTGTGCAGGGACACACCTTTGCCAACCTGAGGGTAAAAGGAAACACTGTTCTTCACGGCTTTCATCATTCCTGTCACAGATGCAGGCTTCCCGTTGTGTGTGGTCCGTCCATCTTACTCTAGAACAGGAACCAGGATGTTCCGGTGCTCGGTGAAACACAGAAGAACACTGGGCTGGAACATAGTTACTACTCACTACAACTGAGCCACAAGCCACAACAGAAAGATCAGCTGCATGCAAAGATCCTGGAGGCAGAGATCAAGGAAAGGCTGTGCTGATCACATTACCAAGCAGCCACCACCACTGCCTGTCAAACCACTAGTGAGGCTGATCAAAAGTCAGTGATTGCTCACGCCCCCATCGCCTGAGCATTGCCTGGCATGTCAGGTCCTAACGAGTACACAATATTAAAGGTCCCATTTGACAAAGTCCAAGATCTCACACCTTCTCTCCCATACCTCCTGCTTTTGTTGCTTCTCTCTCAGGAGCTGTTTGAAATACCAGTCACTGTTTTCCTGCCGAAGTCCACGGAGTCCCAGTGCTGCTGATGACAATGCTGCATATAAAGCTGCAGCGTCCCCTTGGTCCAGAGCCAGATCAATCTTAGACAAGGCTGAACGTGCTAGAGAGCAAGAGAAGGAAAGCTGAATTGATCAACTCTGGCATCCTACATGCCCCACTAGGGCTGCTTCTCACCCTCCACCATCACAAGCTGGGATAATGCAGAGCATGCAAAGCACCGCCAAGGTCTTGGCTCCACCTCTTCAATACTCTGAACCACAGCAGAAGGTTCTAGAGGTCAGTGGTGGCAGGATCAGTTTTCAGGCAGATCCTGGAGACATTTTGTTCCCAGCCTCCCCAATTCTGCTGCTCGTTCCCAGCCACATCTCCAATTCAGCTTCAGTAGGTGAAGAAAACCATGCTCCCAAGAGAAATGGAGCCCAAGGGGAAGATGGCAATGTTCTGCTTCCAAGAGAGGCTTTTGGACAAAGAAAACACCAAGGGAAGTCAAGAGTGTCCCCAGCTGGGACGGAGACAACTTACTATTCACTTTGTTGATGTTGCCCTGAATCTCTGCCTGAGTCAGCAGCTCTTCGTACACATCCCTTTCTCTTTCCATATCTTCAGAGGCCATCTGAAGGTGAAAAAGCCCACCTAGGAATACCTCTTTAGAGCTGCCCATGGGGCCAATACGTCAATTATTGAAGGAACTGACAATATTCTGGCAAAGGGGCTAAGTGGACTGTGTTCGCACTAGGCCCACACAGGTGCAAGTGCCTCTAGGCCGGTCCTTCCTTCCTTCCTTCCTTCCCTCCCTCCCTAAGCAGGACGTCACTTGGAGTTCCAGCACTGAATCAGTGCAATGAAAAGGAACATTCCTGTACGGACAACAGAGCATTGCAGGAGGCACTTGCCAAGATTCTCAGAACATGGAAGCAAAGCCTCTTACAGAGGAGAGCAAGTTTATGGCCTGAATGCCAGCTCTCACTTAGAATGGCAGCCCAACAAACACTACATAGTAATTGTTTAATGATATGGACACACTTTCCTAACTGCCCTGAGCTTTTTGGGGAAAGCTGTATACAAATGTTGGCAGGTTCTAACTTTGCAAGAATAGACGCACTGGAAAGGCGGTAAGAGCTGCATGAAAGCCACTGCAGGCACCAGCTGTACTGCATGGTGGCTGAACTGATCTGCGCCAGGCTCTGCGCTCTTTCCTCCAACTCTTCCACCCACAAAGCAGAACATCCCCCCGCTGCAAGTCTGCTGCGTCCACAGTGAGGTTGTAGCTCTGAGCCATCCATACTCATCTCTCCCTCTCCAGCCACAGGTTTAGGCACTCTTCCACAATAAGGAGCAGGGGAGGGGGGGGGGAGGAATAGCGCCTTTACCCTGTTTCGTGCATTTTCTGTCTTGTCCTGCTTGGCCTGATACAGGGTGTCCTGATAAACTGGTGCCAGGAGCTCATCAAGATTCACCAACATGGCATTGTGGTTCTTCATTGCTGTAAAGGTTTCAGCAGGAACCTGGCGGTCAATGGCGTCATTGATGGCAATCACAGCTGCATGCACTGGAATAAAGGGAACACGAGGCAAAGATTCCATCAGCTACAGAGTCCTATAAGGCCATCGAGTCCAACCCCCTGCTCAATGCAGGAATCCACCCTCAAAGCATCCCTGAATTCATTCAAAGAAATTAGGTGTTTCTTGAGCATTTGTTTATCAATCTCAAACTGCAATCCGGCCCCTTCAACTTGTATTACACTTTTGCCAGGGGGGTCATAGACTCACGTTTGGGAGAAGACTGAGCCAAAGTAGGAATTGAGCACTTCAGCTTTGTCTTTGTCATCTGTTATCAATTTGCCATCCTCATTAAGCAGTTGAAACACCATTTTTTTCTTCTGTCTTTTACTATGCACATATCTGAAGAAAACTTTTTTGTTGCTTTTAGCATCCCTTGCTAGCATCAGCTCATTCTCATCTTTAGCCTTCCTGATGCCATTCCTGCACTTCTTGCTACCTTTGTGGGCTGGTCTTCCTTCCACTTCCTATATGTATCCTTTTTTGCTTTCAGGTCTCTAAGCTTTTTGTGGAGCCACATTGGTTTCTTCTGTTGTCTTCTATCTTTTTTCCTTGCTGGAATTGTTTGTAATTGAGCCTTTAAAATGTCCTTTTTCAAAAACTCCCACCCATCTTGGATTCCTTTTCTCATTAGGGCCACTTGCCATGGGACCTTAGGTATCATAGTTCTGAGTTTATTAAAAATTGGTTTTCTTGAAATCCAGAGGACACGTATGGCTACGCTCAGCTTTTGCTTCCTTTAATATCAAGAACCCAAGTATGATGTGGTCACTTTCCCCCAGAGTTCCCATAACTGCCACTTTATCCACTAAGTTATCCCTATTAGTATCAAGTCAAGGATAGCCGATCCTCTAGTTCTTTCCTCCACTCTGTAGGAGAAAGTTATCAGCCACACATGTCAGGAATTCCTTAGAGGGGCCATTTTTGGAAGAATTAGTCTCCCAACGTATATCGGGGTAATTTAAATCCCCCATTACTACTTCATCGTACTTCCTTGAAATACTGGCAATTCACTTTTCAAAAGTTTCATCCTCATCTTCTCCTTGACTGGGTGGTCGGTAGTACACTCCGACTATCATGCTCCTTTTATTCCTTGCCTCACTTATTTTAATCCAGATGCTCTTGATGGGGCTCCCAGGCTCGTTCTCCTGCATTTCTGTGCAGGGATAAGTATTTTTAACATATAGTGCAACTCTGCCTCCCTTTCTATTTCTTCTGTTCTTTTCGAACAAGTTATACCCTTCAACCTCAAAGACCATGTGCTTTATAGTCTGGCTTATTTCTTACATTATTGTGAAGACTATTTTGGGGCACAATTGGAATGGTTCCTTCTATTATGGTGCATAAGCCTTCATCCATTGTTGCCTCAAAGTTTACATCTCCTGCCACCATAGGATTCAGTTTAAAGCCCTCCTGACGAAGTTCTTCATGCTGTGGCCAAACACATTCTTCCCAGCCCTTGTGAGGTGCAACCCATCCCTTGCCAGCAACCCATCTTCCAAGTAGAGTAGCCCGTGGTCCCAGAATTGGAATGTCTCCCGTCGGCGCAACCTTCGTAGCCAGTTGTTCACCTAGAGTATTTTTTCCCCTTTCTATTCTGCTTCCAAGAACCGGGAGGATGGATGAGAAAACTATCTGGACCCTAAAGTTCTTGAGTTTCCTTCCCAAAGCTTCAAAGTCTGATGTAATTTCTTCATAGCTCTGCTTGGCAGTACCATTTGTTCCCACCTAAAGGATATGTGTCAGTGGGCTTTATGAGCTTTGGCAACCCTTCAGTCACGTCTCTAATCTGTCCTCCAGGGGAGGGCATACCTACTGAGTCCATGGGTCTTTACGACATACTTGGGTTTCAATCCTATGTAGCAGGGATTGAAGCAAGGGCAAGATGATAATGTTCCTGCAAGGTAAGGCAATCTGCAAGCTTTACAGGCCCAATATTTTATTTCATATTTCATTCTGTAAATTAAAATAAATGGTTCCACGCTAATTTTTTCTCTGTTTTGGCAGATGTGATCAATCACCCTGCCTAAAAAGTGAAATTAATTTTTCTTACATGCTGCTTCATCCACAGAGAGCTCGTTGGCCAGAATTCCACCAATCTTGCCAAAGGCAGGCATCTGAATTCCATACTTCTCCAGCTCACTTCTCATGTTACTGATTTCCTCCTCTGAAACACATGGGGCAAAGGACAAGCAGGTGAGATCAGAATATTCAATTCCTCTCTTGTAAATATCGGACGAAGAGGCTAAATAGAAAGCAGGATTTTCACACACACACTCCAAAGGAAGATCCCAGGCTACACAGGCCCATCCATCAGCAATGGAGAGAAAGTGCCTGAGACAGTACTTTTTTTGGAAAAGCCATGTTTGATCCTGATCTGGGCATTGTACTTTGTCAGGGAGCAAAGACAGGCACTGCTATCGGGTCCCCACTGAAGTGAGTGTCTTTTTTAATAAAACATCCTGGACCTGCCCTTCTCCATGGCCCTCCCAACTAAGACAGCAGGCAGAAAGAAAGGCGCTCCCCTCACCTGTGAAGTCCACTTTGCCATACAGGTCCTGAATCTGTGGAGCCAATCCCAACTTGAAGAGGTACAGACTGAGAAAAGACAGGGGAAAATCAGGCAAGCTGGGAATTCTCCAGGGTAGAAAGAAGCCCTCTCCTTAGGCCAAGGCAAGGGAAACTCAGCCACCCGACCTCTGGGGTTTCCCAGATGGCCACATCCCGTTCCCCAACCACTGACTGTCTGGTGGTTTCCTGGGTTTTGTTAAGTCCCCAACACCAAGTTCTCAAAGGTTGCAATGTCTCTCCTAAGCCTTAGTTCCTGGCACAAGGAGCTTTGATCTATAATATGCTGCTATTTGGGGCTTTAGGCCCCCATTACCAGAGTGCAGCCCCAGACAGCTTCTCCAAAACTGAATTTGGCCCTTAGGTTTGGAGGAGCAGACGCATGGTGTGGCTGGAGACTTCTTATTGAGAAGGATGGAGGCAGCTATGTGCACACCAGACATGTTATTTTGGGAGGCATGTTGCCTTCCTGAGCATGGATTCAAGATGTGATGGAGAGGCTACTGAGACTCATTAAACCAAATGGCTACTATCCTCTCCTGATGATCATAGGCATGGGCCTTAGGAAAGCCCATTTCAAAAAGCTTAAAGATAAATTGGTGTTGGTGTCCCTGGCAGGGTACATCAAACCCATCCTCCTCCTCTCACCAGGTAAATATTTTTTGTATTTACTTGAATAACTATTCAGTTGCATCACTGAGAACAGGAAAGTGTGTTTAGAGTAAATGGTCTCTCCCATTTTGAGGCTCCAGAGTTGGGGCTACTCTTTGTCCCGACCCAAGAGAGAAACACAAGGTTGAAACTCCCGAGAAGGGTAGTCGGACTGCCAGATCAAAGAGCCCTTGAACTCCACTTTCTCCACTTCCCTTCTATAGGGTCTCCTTGGGAGTAACCCAGCATCTGCCAAGGAATGTAACGATGCTCTCCTGATGGTCCTTGGAGAGGAAAGCTGGGTCTGCTGAGAGGTGGGAGATTGGGTCAATAGCGGGAGCTTGCTCTGCAAGACGGTCCTGTTGTTACCAGTCATCCCAGGCTTGAAGCCAGGGCCTAGAAGACCACCCCATCCTCCCAAGCCAAAGCTGACGTTACAATTTCAACTTTATTTGAAACCTTGTGGTCTTTTTTTCTTTTGGGGTTCCCTACTTCATGTCTAACAGCCAATCCCCTAAAGCACCACCTAAAGTAGATTCTTGAGACCCAGGACATTTTAAGTGTGGTTTGGTGGAGCAGCCGGGGTGGGAGAGGGGAGATTTCCACAAAGAGGCAGTGGAAAAGGCCACATGAAGGGAAGGGCAAAGAGAGTGAGGGCACACTGCTTGGCCTCTTTCCCCTTCCATTCATGGAACAGGCTTTTGCCAGTCCGTGACGGGGAAAATGGGAGACTTCGCAAGAAGCCAGTGGCCTCTCCGAGGACCTAAGATTACAAGGGGCATTTATGGGAGATGTTATATAGCAAGGTGGAGTGTAGCTGCCCTGAATTTGTAAAGGTGGTGTCAGGAAGGCTAATCAAAGCTCCCTTGGCTAGGTTAAGAGCAAGAAAAAGGAAGGGGGGGTGTGCAGAGTCCACTGCTTAGGGAAGATGGCGAGTAGTGAACAGGTGAAGGCAATAGCCTTCTGGCAATAGCCGTCTGGCAATAGCCATTTCCTAAACAACGATGGGGTTATATGAATCAAGGCTAAATCTTGAAAGTGTGGCACACCACATCACAGCCTTCCCAAACCTGCTACCCTCCAGATTGTTTGGACTACAATTCCTGACCATTTCTGATCATTATCCATGCTGGCTGCATCTGATGGGAGTTGAAGTCCAAAACATCCAGAGGACACCAAGTTGAGCGAGGTTAATAGGAAGCACACTGAAACAAAATCTGTTCATAGAAACCTGGGACCGATTATCGAAAGATCATCCGTCTGATAGAAACTGGCAGCGGCTTACGAGGGTTGCTGGAACTATGCCAGACAATATGTCGGACAAGCAGCAGCAATCTGAGAAGACTGGGAAATCCCCTAGTCACTCCGGAAATACTAAATGTGGCACAGCTCCTAAAGCAGCAGGTGCAGTACCAAAACCGGCCAAAGAGAGTCAAGCAGAGACCTCAGATGATTTAATGAGCAAAATTCAGAATGTGATGGAGGTGGCTTTACTGAAGCAGGAGGAAAGATTAATGCAAAGAATCAAGGACTCACAGCGGGAATTTATGGTGGACCTTCAAAATGTGGTGGATAATATGGAGAGACTGGAGAGGAATACGGAGAAGCTACAGGAAGACAGCAAGAAACAGGGGGACCATTTGAAGGAGATGGACTTGCGCTTAATTGCTTTGGAAGATCGGGACAGGAGAGTTAACATTCGAATTAGATTTTTTGGAGAGAGAGAGGGAGAGAGTCCTAAGGATTTAAGAGCTATAATTTTGGCATGGATTAAGGAAATCGAACCTCAGGAAACTTGGGAGATGGCGGATATTGAGAGGATCCACAGAGCGGGTTATAAGAAGAAGGGGATGCTCTCAAGAGATATAATTGTCAAATTTGCCAATTACTACAAGAAAGAAAAGTTGATGCAAGCAATTAGACGTCAAGCCCAGCTGATGCTACAAGCAACATCAATTGAGGTTTACCAGAATCTATGCCTCAAACTGTGCAGTGGCGGAAGAGTGTTAGATTGTGTACAGTGGCTTTGCGGAAGAGATCGATAACATATAGTTGGGGATACCCAGTCTTTCTGAGATTTATGTGGAAAGGGAAGCAACATAGAATAACATCGTGTGAGCAAGGGATGGACTTCTGGAAAAGCTGGGCTTAGTGGATCCCACGGATGTTGGAGAAACAAAGCAGGATGAAGGTGCTGGAAGGGAAGTCTGTCCTGATCGTCCACAGGAGGAAGGTGCCGTATGTGGAAGCCGTCAATGAAGAAATATTATTGTAAAAGGGATAAGAAAAGATTATAAGAGAGGGGAGGGTCGGATTTCTGCTCCGGGAATGTTGGGTTGCTTCTCTCCCCACCTGAAGAGTTCTAAGAATAATTGGGGTCATTGCCCAGAAAGGTCTGGTGAGGAGGGGGGTGAAGATGGGGGGTAAATGTGGGTGGGTGGGTGAGGGAGGGGGGTATGTGTATCACAGAGGGAGACCAATATAGAGATGTGGGTGAAAGAGAGAGATGGAAAATAAATTAAGGGTTGCAACTTTAATAATAATAATAATAATAATAATAACAATTTATTTCTTACCCGCCTCTCCGTCTGGATCGAGGCGGGGAACAACAACATGATAAAACACATAAAACTGATTAAAACATGACACATATTATTAAAACTGCATAAAAATCCTAAAACATCCTAAAAATATCCTTAAAACATTCTAAAATTCCACTGGATATGTTAAATGTTAAAGGGCTAGGAACTGTTATAAAAAGGAAGAGAATAGAAATGTTATTAAAAAAAGAGAAAGCTGATGTAATTTTTTTGCAGGAAACTCATCAAACAAAGGAGGGTGTAAATGAGCTTCGGATGAGGGAAGTGGGCGTTTACGAAAAGTCTTTTGGCACTTCTAAAGCGAGAGGTGTAGCGATTATAATTTCAAAAAATTGTGGTATTACTATACAAAGGGTGAAGAAGGATGAAGCGGGAAGGTTTCTGATAATTTCTTGCATGGTAGGGGAGGAGGAATATGTATTGATTAATGTATATGCTCCAAATGGAAAACAAATGGAATTTTTCGATGAAGTTTTTAATGCAGTGGGTGAAGTGGGTAAAAAGAATATTGTGATGGCAGGTGACTTCAATATGGTATTAGACAAAGGGAAAGATAGGGATAATATATTAAGAGTTCTTAAGAGTGGTGGGAGGACGGGGTTAAGCAAATTAATGGCGAGAAAAGAACTAACGGATGTTTGGAGAGTATTAGAAGGGGAAGAAAGGAAATATACTTTCTACTCACCAAGGTTTAAGAGTTATTCTAGGATTGATTATATTTTTGTGTCAAAGAATATGATGTCTAAACTTATAGATAGTGCTATAGAGGTAATTAAAGTCACCGACCATGCATTAATGACGATGGATATTAAAATGAAGAAGGATTATAAACAAGTTAAGAGATGGGGAATCGATACAAGGCTATTAAATAATAAAAATATAGTGGAGAACATAAAAAAAGAAATGCAGGAAATATGGGAAATTAACGAAAAGGACTCAAACTCGCAGGGGTTAATATGGGACACTATGAAGGCTGTAGTAAGAGGGATTTGTATTAGGGAAATGTGTACCCTAAGAAAACAACAAGAAGCACAAAATAAAAAGATTGAAAAGGAGGTAAGGGACTTAGAGGAGAAGCTAAGAGAGACAAAAGATAAATGCCTATTTGCCCAAATCCAAGCTCAGAAAAAAGAATTAGAGAGAGAAGAGTTAGAACAAGTACAAAGGGATTTGCTATATTTAAGGAGGGATTTTTTTGAATATAGTAATAAAAACTCAAAGATGCTGGCTAGGTCCACTCAGTCAAAAAAGGCTAAGAGTATGATAGGGACAATTAGAGATAAGACAGGGAAAAGTTGTAACTTAATGAAGGATAAATTAAATATATTTCAGGAGTTTTATAGAGAATTATATACATCAGATATGGGATCACAGGTTAAGGTATTGGAATATGTAGAGAGGAATTAGAAAATAAGATTACAGGGGCAAGATAGGGATTATATGGAAGGATTAGTTACTGAGAAAGAAATAGAAGGAATTATTGCTAAATTAAAAGGAAGGAAATCTCTGGGATTGAACGGTTTGGGGCCAGAATATTATAAGGTTTTTAGAGGAATTTTAATACCAAGATTGAAAAAAATATTTAATAGTATAATAGAAGGAGGAAAGACCCCCCCCCCCCATCGTGGGATCATTCCTTGATTATATTAATCCCGAAACCAGGAAAGGATCTGACGGATCCAGCATCTTATAGACCAATATCCTTAATATATCAAGACTCAAAAATATTTACAGCAATAATGGCAAAAAGGATGAGTACGTTTATACATAAATATATTAGAAAAGATCAATGTGGATTTATCTCGGGAAGGCAAATGCCTAATTTAAATGGAAGAGTCTTAAATATAATCAATACTATTAAAAAAAGGAATTTAAAAGCAGGTTTGTTAGCATTGGATATATTCAAAGCCTTTGATTAAATGGAATGGCCAGCACTTAAAACAATTTTGAAAACATTTGGGCTTGGAGTAAAATTTATGGGAGTGATGGATCAACTGTATAAAAATAATAAAGCAGAAATAATGGTTAATGATGGGTTAACGCAACAGATTATACTAGCTCGAGGAACAAGACAAGGTTGCCCACTTTCACCGATCTTATTTGCGATAGTGATAGAAATTTTGGCAAATGTTATAAGGGAGGATTCAAGATTGAAGGGGATAGGAGGGAAGGAGAAGATTAAAATGAATATGTTTGCGGATGACACATTACTGACATTAGAAGATCCCCTGAAAGTTGGGGAGCTGATTAAGGAGCATTTGAGAGAATTTGGGGAGATTACTGGTTTACAAGTTAATTGGGGGAAGTCAGAAATGATGTTATTTAATTATAACAAAGAGGAGATGGAGGAAGGTAAAGTAAAGTTAGGTCTTAGGCTTAAAACTGTAGTACGTTATTTAGGAGTTAATATTGCAAAAGATTTAGATAGGTTAGAGGAAATTAATTTTGCAAGTTTGAAAAAACAGGTAGGGGAAAAGTTAGAGGTATATAGAAAATTAAAACATTCTTGGTTTGGTAGAATAACGGTAATAAAAATGAAGATATTACCTAAGATTAATTTTTTGTTTAGAATGCTACTGATTAAAATATCGGATGCAGAGTTAAAGAGCTGGCAAAATATGATTAATGCTTATTGCAACGGAGATAAGAGAGCTAGGATTAACAAAGGGTTATGGTATAAGACACAAAAGAAAGGAGGTTTGGGACTTCCAAATATAAAGAATTATTATATTGCTAATCAGTTAAGATATGTTATAAATAGTATATTAGGGGAGGAAGACTTAGAATGGCTAGGAACGCAAACAGGGGAACTAGATTTTAAATTGCAAAATATTTTTTTTAATAATAAAATTCAAAAGAAAGATTTGAGGGGACTGGACAACCCGTTGCTGAAAAACATTCTAGAGATCTGGGAGAAAGTTAAAGGAAAGTTAATACCAGGAGACTCTCCACTCGCCCCAGTGGTAGTTGTGGGAAATTTCCCAAGGAATTTAAAAGTAGAGTTGGAAGGAAGTCTGAAGGGTCAGGAAATTATTAAGTTAAGGAACTGGATGGAAAGAATGATAGATAAGGTGCAAATTAGAGAGTTGGTAAAAGGACAAAAGATAGCTTGGTTCAAATGCTTACAATTGGAAAAATGGACACAGGAATGGAAAAAGATAAATAAGAAGTGTAGAAATAATACAAGATTTGAAGATTTAATTGAATCAAGAGGAAAGAAGGAAGTAATTAAAACTAGAAAAGGTGTGATTAGCGAAACATATAGAATCCTGACAGAGGAGGCTGAATATCGAGACTCTTTTAAAATGATTTGGGAAGATGATTTAAAGGAACAAATTAATGAACGTGACTGGGGCAGGATGTGGGATGCAAGAATGTTAAAGCTTTTGTCGATTAGAATTAAGGAGAATTATTATAAGACAGTATGGAGATGGTATTTAACGCCGGTAAGATTTCATCAGATAGATAAAAAAGTGTCCAAGAATTGTTGGAGGGGATGTCAGGAGGTTGGAACTTATTTCCATATGTGGTGGAGCTGTAAACATGTACAAAAATTTTGGGAAAGGGTGTTCAAAGAAATAAGTGAAATAATTGGAAGTAAATTGGAATTAAGCCCAAAGCTTGCTCTACTAGCAATATGGGATAAAGGAAATGAGAATATAAATGAGAATTAATAAACAACCTCCTGGCTCCCGTCAGAATAATTATTGCTAAAAACTGGAAAGGGCAAGGGATATATACTATAGAAGAATGGTATAAAGAAATATGGGATATGGCACTTAATGACAAGCTAACGTGTAAAATGAAAATAAAGAGGGGAATGTCCAGTAAGAATGATTTTGGAGATGTATGGAGCCTATTTTTGGAATATGTATTAAGAACGGGGAAGGGGCAAATACCTTCAAAAGAGTCTTTACACTTTTGGAAAGAAGAATAATGTATAATTGAAGGTCTCCTAGGGGGAGGGGAGCACGGGGGGTATGTGGTTATGTAGTGTATTTTATGTTGTTTTATGTTGTATTATGTTGAAAAAAATTGAAAAAAATTAATAATAGTAATAAAATTAAATTTAAAAAAACCCTGGTACCTATTTATCTGGAATTTATCGGGATTCTGGAATTCTGCTTGTCTGTGCCCACCGCTTCTTTTGGAAAGATGACCTATGTAAACTATAATACTGACTGGAAGAATTCACATGCAACAATAAGCTAGGAATTAATGTCGCGTGCATGAAAAGAGAAAAGCACAGGTCAAGCACTCCTCTATCCCTCTCTCCTCCCCCCTTGCGAGGCTGGGAAGGGGAAGAAATCAGCCTCAGTTTCACTTTAGCCCATTCCTGGCTTGCCCTCGCATGCAAACGAGGATTTTTTTTTTTAAAAAAAGAAACTCTAGTCTGATCTTCCCCAACCTGGTGCCTTCCAGATATTTTGGAGAACCCAGAGCATTCCTGATCATTGCCCAGGCTGGCTGGGGCTGATGGGAGTTCAAATCCAAAACATCTGGAGGGCGCATTGCGAAAGGCTGTGATAGTTAAAACAGACCTCAAACATTGTATTGTTTTGCTGGTTTGTTTAATATACTAAAGTGCATTTTAAACTATAATTTCTGAAACCAGGAATTTAGGGGCATGCATAGAAGCAAAATTAGAGCTCAGAGTTCTCCAACTTCCACCTCGAAGCTCATCCAACTCATGTCCATATCAGATTGTGAGCTTTATTTCCTTTTGCATGAATATTTGTGGGTACACATTCTTCTCCCATTAATTAAAGTATATTTGTGTGTATTTTTCAAATATAAGCGTGTTGTTGGATGCATTTTTGTAGCTACACAAATCGCATTGGAAGCTTGGAAATATACACTTTGAATGCAGATTGTGTTCAAATACCATGTTCAATCTGGGAGGTTCAAACTGGATAAATCCTGATAAAAAATGAACTGAAATGGATTTCTCACGCAACCCTACCAGGAATCTGCTAAAGTTAAACAAATGGAAGCCTGGTTTATTCCTTCTCCCAGTTGTGTGGGAGGAGTAGGAGATGCGAAGGGCGACCCTTTGAGCCCAGCACTTTACTCCTTTCTCCTCGTGGACGTAATGCTAAATCTTGACTTCGTATTCAAGGCTAGCACTGCTACTGACATGCCTGTACTACTCTACACGATCGCTGTTTTTTCTTTATCCAGAAATTAGATTTTCGTATTACCCTGTAAATTTTCCAGCATGTATTTATTGTTTTTTTCTGGTTTTGCTCTAAGTTTTTGTCATAGGGTTAATACTTTCTCAGGCAAACGCCTAAAAGAAAGGAAGCGAGAATTAACAGCTCATGGATTCTGCTGGGAAATAATTTGTTTATGGCTGTTACCTTTGCAGCACAAGAGACATAAAATCCTTTTACACCCAGGCTCAAAACTATTATAACTTGTTTTGATGTTTTAGTTAGAATATTGTTTCGGTAAAACTACCTTGGGAGATTTGCTTGGGAGATTTGGTATGTAAATACTTGGGAGATTTGGTATGTAAATACTTAAAATAAATGGATGAAATAGTATCTGTTTGTCTCACCCAGCTCTCTCAGCGTGATTACCTGAGTGCATGAATACAGTAGATGCAACGCGGCATGTTCTTCCGGTCGTAGATGTCTGTTGTTTCTGGGTAAAAAATCTGAATGCAAAGCAAAACAAAACAAAAATCAGCAATGATTCCCCACTGAGCCTATTGCCTGTTCTGGATGGGGTTGCAAAGATCCCTCTGAAAGGTCAGGTTCATCGTGTGGGGGTACTCCTAGGTCCATCACTGTCGCAGGGTTAGGCCCAAATGGCCACGGTGGCTCAGTGTGTGCCTTTTACCAGCTTCAGCTGGTTCGTCAGCTATGGCCTCTCCTGGACAGGGATAGCTTGGTACATCAAGACTGGATCGCTACAATGTGCTCTATATGGGGCTGCTGTTTAGGTTGCTCCAGAAGCTGGAGCTAGTGCAGAACGCAGCAGCTCGGCTGTCATCAGGAGCTGCCCCTTTCCAGCATGCAATTCTTTTGCTGAGGAGATTGCACAGGCTGCCAATTTGCTACTGGGCCAGGTTTAAGGTTCTTGGCCTAGTTTACAAAGCCCTAAACAACTTGGGACCAGGATACCTGAGAGAGAGAGAGAGCCTTCTCCCTTCCCAACCCGACTGGTCACTGAAATCATTACACTCCTGATGGCCCCACAGAGAAGTGCCTTCAGTGGGGTGGCCCCCTTCCTTTGGAACTCCCTGCCCCTAGAGGTCAGGCAAGCGCCAAACTCTGTTGTTCTGGCACTCCTGAAAGCAGCTCTATTCCAGGAAGCATTCCTTAACTAACCAAACACAAGTTTTTATTGGCATTTTGATTTTAAAAAGAATAATTTTAATATGGCGTTTTAATTTCTTTTTATCTTTTTACTATTTTACTTCTTACGTTCACCCTCCAGAATCTGTTTGAGATGTGGAGTGGTATACAAACATTGTAAATAAACAACTCAAATACAATTCTATCCCCCTTGACCCTCCCACATGCAGCAGTCCTGCCACTGCCCCCATGGAATTCCACAGAGGGCTGGGGGCCCAAAATATTGGTGGTTTGCCACCAACATTTGGCAGCAAACCACTACAGAGAGTTAAGACGATCACATTTAGTTGCTGGCAAAAATAAATAAATTTACTTTTCCTTAGCAGTAAATAGATCAAATGTAGCTTGGGAACAAGCCAATTTTGGACTACTTACCACTCTGTAGCAATCAAGAGATGCTTTTTTGCCATAAATTTCTGAGGCGGCATGGGGCAGTGTGGGGATTGGCAGGGGCTGCAGCTGTGTGTTGCTCACCCCTGACCTATCACGTACCAGCATTCTAACTACTGCACTCTGCACCAATTGTAACTTCTGCACTGTTTTCAACGGCAACCCAAAGTAAAATGCTTTACAGTAATTAAGCCCAGACATAACCAAACCATGTGTTCCTAAGGCAAGGTCAGGTTTCTCAAGGCCACACCTGGAAAACCAGCTGAAGCCGGTAAAAAACACTCCTGGCTACCAATAATACCACCTGCGCTTCCATGGTAAGTGCTAAGTCCAGAACAACTCCCAAAACGGCATACCTGGCCCTTTGGAGGGAGTGCAACCCCATCCACAACCAATTTCACACACTATTCAAACCATCAGATTTCCACATCCACAACACTTCCATCTTGTTTGTATTAAGCTTCAACCTGTTGACTCTAATCCATCGTCGAAGTGCCTCCAGACAAATGTTCCATTAGAAGATGGAACCCACACAGGTAGAGTTGTGTGTCCACGTATTTCAGGCCAAACCTCCAGATGACTTCCCCAAGTGATTTCATATAGATGTTTAAAAGCATGGGGGAGAAGATGGAGCCATGGGGCACCACAAAGAGAAATAGGTGTCACCCAGACTACCCCCTGAACTCTTCCCTCCACCGGAACCACAATAGCACTGTGCCTTTAAGACCCAACCCAGAGA
Source organism: Anniella stebbinsi (assembly GCA_029215795.1). Taxonomy (NCBI): domain Eukaryota; kingdom Metazoa; phylum Chordata; class Lepidosauria; order Squamata; family Anniellidae; genus Anniella; species Anniella stebbinsi. The sequence continues at coordinate 374,001,444 of JARDYH010000001.1, forward strand.
TACACTCTAGAAAGATACAATGGATGATAGTATCGAAAGCTGCTAAGATTCATGAGAACCAACTGGACTGCACTTCTGCATTCATTCCCCAACACAAGAAGGCCTTGGTCACCATTAAGGTCATCATGAAGGTGACCAAGACCTTGTGTTCCAAACAGAGGCCAGAAGGCAGGTTGGAGTGCTTCTAAATAGTCAGTGTTCTCCTAGAGTTCATGAACGGCCACCCACCCTAGAACCTTCCTTAAGAATGGTACACTGGAAAGGATTATCATTTTCTAGGGCCATTAACATCCAAATTTGTTTTATCACCACTGCCTCTTTTAAAGCCATTGGGACAACCCTGCCCCTAAGTGAGGTGATCACCACTCCTCATATGCACACAATCACAGCCCAGCCCTGGCAGATTTCAAAAGCCATGAGGGACAAGGACTCAAACAGCAGGTGGCTGGTCTCAGCCCTCTAAACAATGTATACGCATCCTCAAGCTGAAAAATATCTCTAATGAGACCAAACGGTACACTGACAGTTCCTCCACCTGCAGTTATGTTAAAATTATGGAATCTAAGGCGGAATGGATACTGTCTCCAAAATATAATGCAAATGGGTTACAATTGGCCTTTGAGTGTTTAAGATGTTGAGCTACTGGACCTGTACTATGCAAGTCTCTAACCACTTGAAAAAGCCCAGTGGGCCAACATTATACAGGTGGTGGAGAAATGAGGGTTTTGTTTTCACCACTACTACAGAATAGGTCCCAGGATGGGCTCTAACATGTGTTTGGTTGTGTTCCTCTCAAGTTTTCCACCACTTGTGCTTTAGTTCTTGACTTGCTGTTTCATTGTGCCCAGCTATTTGGAACAGCAAGGAGCCAAGATAACTCTGTGGCTTGGTTAAGGCCCTCTGGGAGGTATCATATCCACAGCCCAAGTCCTCTCCCAATTCCAGGAGTAGACCAGAATTTTGGCAGGACCACATATCAAATCTACAAGGAAGTACCCCAGAAACACCAAGAAACCACCCAGCTTTAAAAGACTTGAGGGGCAAACCACCAAAACCAGTCCTCCATCCCTGCAGAGATTCACAGAATCATAGAATAGTAGAGTTGGAAGGGGCCTATAAGGCCATCGAGTCCAACCCCCCTGCTCAATGCAGAAATCTACCCTAAAGCAACCCTGACAGATGGTTGTCCAGCTGCCTCTTGAAGGCCTCTCATGTGGGAGAGCCCACCACCTCCCTAGGGAATTGGTTCCATTGTTGTACTGCTCTAACAGTCAGGAAGCTTTTCCTGATGTCCAGCCGGAATCTGGCTTCCTGTAACTTGAGCCCATTATTCCATGTCCTGCATTCTGGGTTGATCAAGAAGAGATCCTGGCCCTCCTCTGTGTGACAACCTGTCAAGTATTTGAAGAGCACTATTTCTCCTTTTCATCTTCATCAGGTGAGGCTGTGGATGTGCTGAACCACATAATAAACTGAAACTCAATCCAGACAAGACTGAGACGCTGTTAGTGGGTGGTTCTGCTGACCGGATGGAGGGTGTTCAACCTGTTCTGGATGGGGTTGCACTCCCCTTGAAGGAGCGGGTTCGTAGTTTGGGGGTTCTCCTAGAACCATCTCTGTCACTTGAGGCGCAGGTGGCCTCAGTGGCACAGAGTGCCTTCTACCAACTTCGGTTGGTGGCCCAGCTACGTCCCTATCTGGGCAGGGATAACCTGGCTTCAGTTGTCCATGCTCTGGCAACCTCCAAGTTAGATTACTGCAATGCACTCTACGTGGGGCTGCCTTTGAAGGTGGTTCGGAAGCTGCAGCTTGTGCAAAATGCAGCGGCCAGATTGATAACTGGAACCAGTAGGTTCGAACATATAAGACCTACTCTGGCCCGCTTGCATTGGCTGCCTGTATGTTTCCGAGCCCAGTTCAAGGTGCTGGTTTTAACCTATAAAGCCTTACACGGCTTGGGACCACAATACCTGATGGAACGCCTACCCGAACACTACGTTCAACATCTAAGGCCCTCCTCCGAGTGCCTCCTCCGAGGGAAGCTCGGAGGTCAGCAACAAGACAGAGGGCCTTCTCTGTGGTGGCTCCCCAATTGTGGAACGATCTCCCCGACGAGGCCCGCCTGGCGCCAACATTGTTATCTTTTCAGCGCCAGGTCAAGACTTTCCTCTTCTCTCAGGCATTTGGCAATATCTGAGGAGCCTGGGTTTGTTTTGTTTTGTTTTTGTAGTTTTTGAAGTGTTGAAGTGGTTTTTAAATGTACAGATTGTGTGTATGTTGTATGTTTTTGCTGTTTAAATTTTTGTATATTGTTTTTAATTGTTTTTAATCCTATGTAAACTGCCCAGAGAGCTTCGGCTATGGGGCGGTATACAAATGTAATAAATAAATAAAATAAATAATGTCTCCCCTCAATCTTCTCTTCTCCAGGCTAAACATGCCCAGTTCTTTCACTCTCTCCTCATAGGGCTTTGTTTCCAGACCCCCTAATCATCCTCATTATCCTCTTCTGAACACGCTCCAGCTTGTCTGCATCCTTCTTGAAGTGTGGTCCCCAGAACTGGACGCAATACTCATGATGGGGCCTAACCAGTGCTGAATAGAGGGGAACCAGTACCTCGCATGATTTGGAAGCTATATTTCTATTAATGTAGCCCAAAATAGCATTTGCTTTTTTTGCAGCCACATCACACTGTTGGCTCATATTCAGCTTGTGATCTACAACAATTCCAAGATCCTTCTCGCTTGTCGTATTGCTTAGCCAAGTATCACCCATCTTGTAACTGTGCATTTGGTTTCTTTTTCCTAGGTGTGGAACTTGGCATTTATCCCTATTAAATTTCATTCTGTTGTTTTCAGCTCAGTGCTCCAGTCTATCAAGATCACTTTGGAGTTTGTTTGTGTCTTCCAGGGTATTAGCAATCCCACTCAATTTTGTGTTGTCTGCAAATTTGATAAGCATTCCCTGCACCTCCACGTCCAAATCATTAATAAAAATGTTGAAGAACACTGGGCCCAGGACTGAGCCCTGTGGTACCCCGCTCATTACCTCTATAGGCTGCAGTCCAAACTTCATCAGTGATCTGTTCATCGTAAGTCATATTTGGCTCTCCCACCCACAGGTTACTTTTTCCTGACTCCAGTACAGAAAACCAGATCCAGCACGTGATTTGCCACATATGCTGGACCAGATATGAGACAGGCCCATGGCTGTGATAGCAGCCATGAAATCCTGAGGTGCTCCAATCAAGATGGGCCTTGCTGTAGATGTTGAAGTTCCCCACAAGTGTCATGATTTGTTCCATCCCGGTAGGCCCTGCTACTTCTGAACCAAAGTCTGCTATAAGTTCCAGTACAGCTGTGGGAAATTAGCAGCTATGGGAGCCTTCTCTGTGCACCTTTTCAGCTTGTCGACTTCTATCCGACAAGACACGGCATAGAGAACATCTTCGTTCCTATGGGGTGGCAATACGTGCAGCGAAGAAAGCTTTCTTCTCTGTGCGCATTGCGTCTGCGAATTCGCGTCCAGTGGAACTGTTCAGGGTGGTGAGGGGTCTAACTCGGGCACCTTCCCCCCTGAATCCGATTTTAGAGCCTTCGGCAGTTCGCTGTGATGCTTTTAACGATCATTTCACAGATAAAATCTCTCGGATAAGAGCCGACTTAGATGCCGTCGTTATAGCAGAGGCTGACAATGGAGTGTCCGGCGACTCCGCAAGTAGAATTACACTGGATCAGTTTCAGTTGGTGAGTACCGAGGACGTGGACAAGCTGCTTGGACGAGTGAGTACAACAACTTGCCGTCTCGATCCCTGTCCTTCATGGCTGGTCGTCCAGGGAGGATCGCAATTACAATATATTATTAATGCATCTCTCAGGGAGGAGACTTTCCCATCATGTTTAAAAGAAGCGGTGGTACGGCCACTTCTAAAGAAGCCCTCCCTGGATCCCCTGGACTTTAATAACTACAGACCGGTATCAAACCTTCCATTCTTGGGCAAGGTGATCGAGAGGGCGGTTGCCTTTCAACTCCAAGTAGTCTTGGATGACACTGATTTTCTAGACCCATTTCAAACTGGCTTCAGGGCAGGATACGGAGTCGCCTTAGTGGATGATCTACGCCTTAGTATTGACAGGGGGAGTGTGTCCCTGTTGGTACTTCTGGACCTCTCAGCGGCTTTCGATACCATTGACCATGGTATCCTTCTGGAACGCCTGAGGGGATTGGGAATCGGGGGCACTGTGCTTCAGTGGTTCCGGTCCTACCTCTCGGGCAGGTTCCAGATGGTGATGCTTGGGGATAGCTGCTCTGCAAAGAAGGAGCTGCTGTGTGGCGTACCGCAAGGTGCCATCCTTTCCCCAATGCTGTTTAACATTTATATGAAACCGTTGGGAGAGATCATCCGGAGGCATGGGGCGGGATGCTATCAGTATGCTGATGACACCCAAATATATTTCTCTATGCCTTCGATAACAGCGCCAGCTAAGGATAGTATGTCTCCTCTGAATGAATGCTTGGAGGCGGTAATGGGCTGGATGAGGAAAAACAAACTGAAGCTGAATCCAGACAAGACGGAGGTGCTTGCTGTCAAAGGCCGCAACCTGGGTTTGGAGGTGTGTCAACCGGTTCTGGATGGGGTTACACTCCCCCTGAAAGACTGTGTTCGCAGCTTGGGGTGCTCCTGGATCCGTCGCTCCAAATGACAGCCCAGATAGATGCGACGGCCAGGAGTGACTACTATCAGCTTCGGCTGATACGCCAGCTGTGCCCCTTCCTAGAGTTGGAAGACCTAAAGATGGTGGTGCACGCGCTGGTAACTTCGAAGCTCGACTTCTGCAATGCGCTGTACATAGGGCTACCTCTATGCCTAGTCCAGAAACTTCAACTAGTTCAAAATATGACAGCCAGGTTGGTCACCGGTACATCTAGGGGTGACCATATTACGCCAGCTTTAAAATCGCTCCACTGGCTGCCAATTAGTTTCCGGGCGAAGTATAAAGTGTTGGTTATTACCTTTAAAGCCCTACATGGTTTGGGTCCAGGTTTCCTGCGGGATCGCCTTCTCCCATGCAATCCACCCCGCACGCTAAGGTCCTCTGGGAAGAATTTACTGCAGTCGGCCAAGACTAGGCTGACAACCGTTACCCAGAGGACCTTTTCTTCTGCCGCTCCCAGACTGTGGAATGACCTGCCGGAGGAGACTCGTCAACTTAACAGTCTTTTAGAATTTAAGAAAGCCATAAAGACTGTTCTCTTCCGGCAGGCATATCCAGTGGAATTTTAAAATGTTTTAAGGATGTTTTTAGGATGTTTTAGGATTTTTATGCAGTTTTAATAATATGTGTCATATTTTAATCAGTTTTATGTATTTTATCATGTTGTTGTTCCCCGCCTCGATCCAGACGGAGAGGCGGGTAAGAAATAAATTGTTATTATTATTATTATTATTATTATTAATTAATTAATGGAGAAAGGAGGGATGAATTTCAGAAGAGTGAGTTGCCTTACCGGAGCAGTTGCAAGCTCCAGCCTTGATTTGAGCAATCTTCTAGAGGAACTGAACACAAGGGAAGGAGAACAGTTTAGAGGAGTGTCTCAGCTCTCAGCATCAGCTAGACAGGGCAGAGCAAAACCGCTCTATTTTAATGTAGTGATTGTAGAGGGCCCAAGATCCCTTATCAGGACAAAATAACTGATAATGGACTAGCAGCCATACTCCAGTTTATAAGCTGATGGTAACACAAAAGCCTTACTGGTGTCAATGTCTTTTATTGTCTACAACTCGTCATCCTCATCTGCAATGCTTTTCCCTTTGCTAAACACTTTCTCTCTATTATACCTCGTGTGTTTCCAGAGAATCCTGTAACCTAAAAACTCCAAACTGGAAACTAATGCTGCTCTTCCTGAATCAGTTCACAAATAGCCAACCTACAATCCCTCCGGCCAACTTCCAATTCATTAGCATCACCTTGAGGAGACTGCAGTAAGGCCACCAATGCTCCCCAGGCTGGAGGATGAGATGGAAGGGGAATACTGCATAACGTCAAAATTATTTCGTTGTCCCCCCAACTGCCATGCCCGAGCCCTGTCCACCATGGCACCCCTTGCCTATTACCATATCCATGGTAGCCCCTCCTAACACTCCCCATTCTACATATACTGTACCCACAAAAAAGACTGACCCAGTACGAAAAATATTCTCAACCCACTAATACGTTAATAATTCAAACGTAACTAAGCAACCAATCAATCCCTCTCCCCCCAATTCCTCAGCCAACCAGCGTCTCAGTTTATTACTACCATCCAGGTCATTCACTCCACCCATACACAATTACATCCAGATATCCATTCGGTACTGTTTTCCAGAGTTCTACTAACTATACAGGGGGACATATTCAGGAGACAGAGGATTTTAATCACTGGAAAGGAAGAAGAGATCAGCCTTTCTAGAATCACAGTACTTGTAGTGCACCAACCCACTCCAGGCTTCCATCAGCACAGTATGGCACTACCGATGCAGCTACAAGATCTTACCTTGGGAAGGCCAATTTCAGCCATTGCATTCAGCCACTGAATCACATTGTCTGTATGCCGGAAGTGGAGGCCCGTAGCCTGAAACACAGAGAGTAAAGACATGAAAGTGCAGGAACAATCACGCAGGCAGCCTGCACTATTGGGATGAATGGGGCTGTTGGGGTGAGGAATCATGCTGAAGTGTTGACAGAAAACTGTTGCCTGAGCTTTACTGTAGCAATACGGGCATTACCACAGCCTCCTCTTTTAGGAAAGTTTTCTGTGATCCAGTAGAACTATAACTATTCACTTCCTTGGGGGGGGGGGACTTCCGGCTGATGGAGTAGGCGGTGGATATGTTGGTCTCCTGATGAGAAAAACTTTAAAGAAAAGAAATGCCTTTTGAATGCAAGCGATGCTGTGAGTAAAGCCTGTGATATTTGTGGGAAACTACACTACACACGGGAGAGCTATAATTGGGAACTTTAATAAGAGATAAGAGCCGTTAAGCTCGGAAGAAAAATCTTGGCTGGATGCCAAATGTCTAGAGGGAAAAAGCTTAAAAAAGAATTACCTTTGTGGAGCAGAGCTGAGAGGGTACATCCTTCGGATAAAACTCTATCTCGGTTGAGCAGGGTTGCAATCGAAGGAGGTAAAATGCCGAATAGCCCCCAGAAAGAGGGGGGGAAGCGGGCAGGGAGTGTGGAATCACTCAAGACAGGAAATGGCACTCAGCGAAAGGCAGGTGCTGTTCCCAAGGAAACAGGAGCCACGGCCAAGGGCAAGCAGCTGTCTTCAGAAGAAATGCTGATAAGCTTTCAAAACATGATACTACAGAACAATGAAATGCTGGTTGAAGGCTTGAGAAGCAAAATTGTGAAAGACATGACTGCAGAAATTAATAAATCAACTCAAGAGGTGAAAGATGAATTGAAAGTCATTAAGAATGAATTAAAAGTCTTGAACTCAAAGTTTAAAGAAGTAGAGAATGCAGTTGAGGGAAATCAAGTGAAACTGCAGGAGCAAAACATTAAACTGGAACAAATGGACTTAAGATTGATTGCAACCCAAGATCAGGAACGAAGATCCAATATTAGGATTAAACTTTTTCCAGAAGATGTTGCAGAGAACCCAAGGATCCTAAGAGGGAAAATTATGGAATGGCTAAAAACTTTGGCACCAGATACAGAATGGAAACAGGAAGATATAGAACGTGTGCACAGGATTTCCTACAGAAGAAGAGACTCGACTCCCAGGGACGTTGTGCTGAAATTTGCAAACTGCTATAAAAAGGAGCTTATTATGATGGCAATAAGACAAGTGAGAGGACAATTGAAATATCAAGATGCTCCAATACAAGTTTACAATGACCTGTGTGTTCAAACAATAAATTGGAGAAGGGAGGTCAAGACTTGCACAGAAGTCCTAAAAAGGAATGGAATTAACTACCCAATTTTTTTGAAATTTACATATGGGAAGAAATTCTACAAAATAACATCAATGGAGCAAGGAATGGAGTTGCTGAGTCAATTGGGATTACAGGGAGATCCAGGTCCGCGACATCGAGGAAAAGAAGATCAAGGAGAAGAACTGGGAGCAGCAGGAGGCTCACAGTAATGGATTGGAAAGGAGTTGAGAACATAGTAGAATTGGAGGATAATAAATGAGTTTAACAGACAACAGCAGGATAAGGGACGAAGCATGTAACATCGGGAGGAGAGGATCCACTGCCGACCAGAAGCTGAGAAGTTGCCTCCCCCCACACATGGAGTTTGTAAAAGCTGTGAATGAGGTTAGTCCTGGGGGAATGTGGGGGGAAGAAATTGTTATTGTTGTTTTATGTGTAGGGATTGGGTGGGTAAGGGAAGGGGGGAATATGTGTATCACAGGAAGGGATCGGCAAAAGGGAATGAAATTAAAAATATGGAGAATAAATTGAGAGTCACAGACATGATTTTGATGTCCAGGACAGTACTTACAAAAGTAAAGTCTACAGAGATTTTGCCAAGGACTTTTTCTGATCACAACTCAGTGATGATGGTTTTTAAAAGAAAAATAAGTTCATTTAGATGGAGATTAAATGAATCTTTGTTACAAAATAAAACGGTGGTAGAAGAAGGTCGGAAAAAAATTAAGGAATTTTTTGAGATGAATTTGAATAAAGGGGTTAACCAAAGTACTGTCTGGGATACAAGCAAAGCCTTTATAAGAGGCTATTACATTCAGAAGAATAGTCAACTAAAAAAGGAAAGACAGGCAAAAATGAAAGCAATTACAGATGAAATTAAAAAGAAGGAAGAGGAATTAAAGAGCACATCAAGAAAGGCGGAGATTAGTCACCAGATCAAGATGTTACAACAGCAACTGTCCATGTTGACGGTTAGAGAAATGGAAAAGAAGTTAAATTTTATGAAACAGAGAGAATTTGAAGGTGCGAATAAACCAGGAAAGTGGCTGGCTTACAAATTGAGGAAAGAAAAAGAAAAAAAGACAATAGTGAAAATTGAAGATGGAGATATAGAAATAATGGATGATGTGAAGATACAAAGAAAGTTTTGGACATATTATTCAAATTTATATAAGAAACAGGAGACGCCAACGGATAAAATAGATAGGTATTTACAGGAACAGAATTTGCCTAAAATTTCTATGGAACAGAAGCAAATGATAAATAGAGAGATTACAATGGAAGAAATGGTTGCAGCTATAAAAAGAATAAAAATGGGAAAAACACCGGTACCAGATGGCCTTCCAGGTATATATTATAAGAATTTTGAAGAAGAACTATCATTACCATTGCAGAATATGATGAATTCTATTTTGAAAGAGGGAAAGATACCTGAGACATGGAAAACAGCATATGTAACATTGATACCTAAAGAAGATCAGGACCTAACACTGACTAAAAATTATAGGCCAATTTCATTGTTGAACAACGATTATAAGTTGTTCACATCGATAATGGCAGAAAGGTTGAAGTTTATGTTGAGGGAATTTATCCATGAAGATCAATGTGGATTCTTGCCGAAAAGACAGATAAAGGACAATATTAGAGTAGTATTGAACATTGTAGAATATCTGGACAAACATCTGGAAAAGCAAGCGGCCTTGATTTTCTTGGATGCGGAGAAGGCTTTTGACAACCTTAATTGGGATTTTTTGTTTAAAATACTGGAAGTAATGGATTTTGGAATTAACTTTACAACGTGGGTGAAGTCATATTGAACAGAGTGCACAGATCATTATAAATGGAGATTTGACGAAACCATGTAAGATTGCAAGAGGGACTAGACAGGGTTGCCCAATGTCACCTTTGTTATTTATTTTGGTCTTGGAAGTGCTGAACAGAGCTGTGCGACAAGAAGAAAAAATTGGAGGAATAAAAATTAGAAAAGAATCATATAAATTGAGAGCTTTTGCAGACGATTTGATGTTTACATTAGAGGATCCATTGAGCGGAATTGAAAACTTAATGAAGAAATTGAATGAATTTGGTGCATTAGCAGGTTTTAAGGTTAATCAAGAAAAGACTAAGATACTTACAAAAAATATGAATAAGCAAGATCAAATAAAGGTGGACCAAAAGACAGGTTTTAAAGTAGAAAAAAAGTGAAGTATTTGGGTATAAATTTGACAAATATGAATTGTATGTTGTTTCATAATAACTATGTCAAGGTCTGGAATGAAATTAAGCAAGATTTAATAAGATGGGATAAACTCCAAATGTCATTGATGGGGAGAATTGCAATAATTAAGATGAATATTTTGCCAAGAATGTTGTATTTGTTTCAGACAATCCCTATTGTAACTTCAGAGTTACCATTCAAGCAGTGGCAGAGAGAGATCTCTAAATTTATATGGCAATCCAAAAAAACAAGGGTGAAATTTAAAATATTACAAGACGCAAAAGAGAGAGGAGGACTGGATTTGCCAGATTTGAGGACATATTTCTCTGCTTGTTGCATGGTTTGGATGAAGGAGTGGATTTTGTTGATCTAAGATTTGGCTGGCATGGGTATTTGTGGTATGATAAAGCTAAGGTGAATGCAGACTTTAATAACCATTATGTGAGACGAGCAATTTTGAGAATATGGACTAAATATAAACCAAGACTGTGTCAAAAACCGCCGTTATGAGTTTCATCACAGGAGGCTTTTTTTAGAAGAGATTTGGCAACTACGAAAAAATGGCTGACATATGGTGAAATATTAGAAATAAAGGAAGGAGAGATTAAAATGAAATCAAAAGAGGAGCTATGGAACAAAGGAATTGTCTGTCAGTGGTTCTCATATTCACAAATGATGGAAAAATTTAAGATAGATGAAAAAAATGGGGATTTGAGTGTACAAAATCTGAATTTGAGAAAGATTTATGCACAAATGATAATCATGTTATCTCAAAAATATATAAACTTTTGTTAAAATATGAGACTGAAGATGAACAAGTAAAAGATTGTATGATAAAGTGGGCTCAGAATTTTGGATATAACATTACTATGGATCAATGGGAGAATATGTGGTTGAGAGGTTTGAAATTTACATTATGTGCTAGATTGAAAGAGAATTTTTATAAAATGATGTATAGGTGGTATATACGTCAAAATTGGCAAAAATGTATAAGGGGTCATCGGGGAAGTGTTCGAAATGTGAAGAACAGGAAGGAACATTTTATCACCTATGGTGGACATGTAAAAAAGCAAAATCCTTTTGGATACAAATGCATAAGGTGATTCAAAATGTACTGAAGATAAAAATACAATTGCATCCAGAGTATTTTTTGTTGGGGATTATAGACAAACAGTTGATGCAAGGTTATGGAACTTTATTTTTATATATGACAACGGCAGCAAGACTAATCTATGCTCAGAATTGGAAGACCAAGAAAATACCAACCAACAGAGGAGGAATGGTTGTTGAAAGTTACAGAACTGGCAGAGATGGCAAAACTTACTGCAATACTAAAAGATAAAACAATAACTGGGTTTATTGAGGAATGGAAACCAATGGTGGATTTTTTAAAAGAAAGAGAAGGGAAAGACATATTTGCAAGTGGATTCAGTGACTAAACTGGAAGAAAAACATCTGTTACGGGAGGGGAAACTTCACTCACTATTTTGGCTTATTTTGGCTTATTGTGACAAATTATCAAGAGGAAATTCGTAAGTCCATTTTAATGTTGTTTGCTGTATGTAATTTTTGTTGTTTGTGGGTGTAGGTAAGGTGTATGTGTTAAATGTTTTTTATGTTTGGAAAAATAAAAAATTAAATGTCAAAAAAAAGAGAGTCACAATGTTAAATGTAAAAGGGCTATAATCAGTTCTTAAAAGGAGATAAGTGGAAGCAATAATGAATAAGGATAGGGCAGATATAATTTTTATTCAAGAAACACATCAGTCAAAAGAAGGAGTGAATGAGCTCAAACTAAGATGGTCGGCTACGTATGAGAAGGCTTACGGGACTTCAAAAGCGAGAGGGGTGGCTATAATTATATCAAAGAAATGTGGATTTAATATATTGAAGATGAAAAAGGATGATAAGGGAATATATGTTATAATGCAAGGAGTATTGGGGGGAGAAGACTACACACTAGTTAATGTATATGCACCAAATGATAATCAAATGGAATTTTATAAAAAAAAATTTAAAGAAATGGAGGAAATCCAAAAGGGATATATTGTAATAGCGGGAGATTTTAATATGGTGGTAGATAAACAAAAAGATAAATCTAACCCCACGCTGGATGAAAGATGTGCTAATATTACAGGTTTGAGCAAGATTATGAATGAAAAGGAGTTAGTGGATGTGTGGAGAGTGATGAACGGAGATAAAAATAAATTTACATTTTAGTCAGTGAGATTTAAGAATTATTCAAGGATTGATTATGTTTTTGTTTCAAAGAATTTGGTTTCTAAAATAATAAATAGTGATATAGGACTTATAAAAGTAACAGATCATGTAATGGTGAACATAGATATTAAGAAAAACTATAAGGAGGCTAAAAGGTGGAGATTGGATACAAGAATTTTTAACTATAAACATATAGTTGAAAAAATGGAAAAAGAATTACAAGTTATATGGGAAATTAATGAAAAGTAATTTAGTGATCAGGCTATAATTTGGGATACAATGAAAGCAGTAACAAGAGGAATTTGTATTAGAGAGAATTGTAAATTAAAAAGACAGCAAGAAAAATATAGAAAAAACTTAGAGGAAGAAATTAAAGATTTGGAGATGAAATGTATAATATACAGAGACAAGTAGATTTTTGCACAACTACAAGCAAAAAAAAAAAGAATTCGAGAAAGAAGAGATGGAAAAAGCTCAGAGAAATTTAATATATTTGAAAAGGGATTTTTTTGAATATAGCAATAAAAACTTTAAAATGCTGGCCAAATCTACGCAATCAAAAAAGACAAGGAGTTTAATTGGAGTAATTAAAGATAAATCAAGGAAAAGTTGTAATTTGATGAAGGATAAACTGGAGATATTTCAAGAATTTTATCAGAAATTATATACTACAGGAGGTAGGCCTAAGGAAAAGATTAAGGAATATGTGGAGAAACATTTAAAGATTAGGTTACAGGAAGTAGATAGTGAATTAATGGAATGCTGGGTCCCAGAAAAAGAAATAGAAGTGATTGATAAATTAAAAGGGGGAAAATCCCCAGAATTGGATGGGTTGGGATCAGAATATTACAAGATATTTAAAAAAATAATACCTAAATTGAAATTGTTATATAATAAAATATTAGAGGGAGATAAGATACCACCATCATGGGAACAATCTTTGATTGTATTAATTCCAAAAGTTGATAAGGATTTGTTGGACCCAGGTTCATATAGACCTATTTCTTTAATAAACCAGGATGCTAAAATATTAACAGCGATAATGGCAAAAAGAATGAATACTTTTATGTACAAATATATTTAAAAAGATTAATGTGGCTTTATAACAGAGAGACAAATGCCAAACCTAATTGGAAGAGCACTGAATATGATAAATACAATTAAGATAAATAATTTGAAGGCAGGGTTGATGGCTCTGGATATTTTTAAAGCTTTTGATTATGTGGAATGGCCAGCATTAAAAATGATAATAAAAAAGTTAGGGTTTGGAGTAAGATTTAAAGGTTTGATAGATCAACTTTATTCGCAAAATAGCGCAGTAGTAACGGTAAATGACGGAATAACACAACAAATTTCCTTAGCCCGAGGTACTAGACAAGGTTGACCCCTTTCCCTGATATTGTTTGCTATAGTTATAGAACTTCTACCTAATGTAATTAGAGAAGACAAAAGTCTTATTGGGATAGGTAATAAAGAAAAAAATAAAATAAGTATGTTTGCAGATGATACTGCAGAACCCAATAGAAAAAATGGAGGAGATAAAATTGCATCTGAAGGAGTTTGAAGAAATATCAGGGTTGCAAGTAAACTGGGATAAATCAGAAACAATATTATTTAACTATATGAACGAGGAGGAGCAGGAGTTTAGTAAGAAGTATAGCGTTAAGGTAAAGAATAAGATTAAGTACTTAGGTGTAAATATTACAAATAATGTAGATACGTTAGAAGAAAATAATAATAATAATAATAATAATAATAATAATAATATTTATTTGTAACCCGCCTCTCCCTCCGGATCGAGGCGGGGAACAGCAACAATATAAACATAAAAATCACAACAGTTAAAAATTTTAAAAAGCAAGAGAACAATACAACATTAAAAACATCTTAAAATTCATCTGGATAGGCCTGTCGGAAGAGGACAGTCTTCATGACTCTCTTAAATTCATGAAGACTGTCAATTTGTCTAACCTCCTCCGACAGACCATTCCATAGTCTGGGACTGATGGAAGAAAAGGTCCTCTGGGTAACACTCACCAGCCTAGTTCTGGCTGGCTTGAGTAAGTTCTTCCCAGAAGACCTAAGTGTGCGGGGCGGATTGTACGGGAGAAGGCAATCCCTCAGGTACCCTGGACCCAAACCATGTAGGGCTTTAAAGGTACTAACCAACACTTTATACTTTGCCCGGAAACTGATTGGCAGCCAATGAAGCGATTTTAAAACTGGTGTGATGTGATCACCCCTAGGTGTACCGGTGACCAACCTGGCTGTTGTGTCTATGTCCAACTCCCTGCTTCAAGGAGATGAAATCTCAGACAGTGATTCTGATCCTGGACACGGAATGCAACAGGCGGGGGAGTTGGTGCCAGAAGGAGAACAGTTTCCCACGGTGGACGCGGGAGATAATTCCCAAGGAGACGCCCCTAACAGAGGAGAGAACACTTTCTCTTCTGAGAGAAAGAGACTAAAAGATGCTGTTGTTCGCAGAAAGCTAAAGAGAAAGGATTTCAAACTTAAAACTGCCCGCCGCTCAGAGAGGCTTGCGAACAAAGCCCTAGAGGCTAATTTGTTTTAATTATGTGACTCTGCTCTCTTTCTCTCTCAGTTAACTCAACTGAATAGCTTGCTTATCTAAACAAGCCTCTGGGCAAAAAGACCTTTGCTAAGTTTGTTTCCTCTTACTTGCTGGAGGAGAGGGGAGGATCGTATTTTGTATAATAAAGGATTATATTTTCCCTCAAAGAGGTCTCTTTATTGTCCTCCATGTACGTTAGAACTTACAGAGCCATGACATTGGCTGCCTTTTTTTGAATAAGTTGAAGTTTCCGGACTAGGCACAAAGGTAGCCCTATGTACAGCGCATTGCAGAAGTTATTTAATAGGTTAAATAATAGTATTTAATAGGTTAAATAAAGAGATTAAGAAAAATTAGAAGATTATAAGAAGATAAAACTTTCATGGTTTGGTAGAATAGCCCTTATTAAAATGAAGATTTTACCTAAGTTTAATTTTTTATTTAGAATGTTACCAATTAAGATATCAGAAACACAGCTTAAGAATTGGCAACTTATAATAAATAATTTTTGTAATGGCGATAAGAAAACAAGGATCAATAAAGGGAATTGGTATAAATCTCAAAAAAAAGGGGGACTGGGTCTCCCGAACTTAAAGTGTTATTATATAGCTAATCAATTGAGATATGATGGAGTTGCTAAATAAAATGAAATAACTTGGCTAGAGATGGATGCACAAGATTTAGAGTGGAAGCTAGAAAACATTTTTTTTTATTAAAGTAAATAAGAAGATGGTGGAAAGAATATTATAGAAGTTTGGGTAAAATATAAAAGTAAATTATTACCAGATATTTCCCCATTGACTTCGTGGTGTTGCTGGAAAATTTCCAGTAGATTTAAAGAAGGAATCAGAAATAGTATTTCGAGAACAGAGAATTATAAAAATAAAATATTAGGCGGAAAAGATGAGTAGTAAAGAACATAGAGAAGAATTTATGAGAGGAAGGAAATTATCATGGTTTACAGGTATTCAGTTGGAACAATGGATATCAAAATGGAGGGAAAAAAATAAAGAGCTGCGAAAGTATACAAAATTTGAGAAGAGGATTATAGTGAGAGGAGGACCCAAATAAAAATATAAAAGGGGTGGTAAGTGAAATTTATAAAATAGTTAGAAGAGGAGGAGAAACAAAATTATTTGAAAATATTATGGGAAGAAGATTTGAAGGAACAAATAAGTGACCAAATTTGGGGGGAAATATGGGATTTGCGTATTTTGAATACTATGTCAGGAAGAATGAAGGAAAATTATTATAAGATAGTATGGAAGTGGTATTTAACACCAGTGAGATTGATAAAATTGATAAAAAACATTCTAAGCTATGTTGGAGAGGTTGTCAAGAAATTGGAACATATTTCTATATATGGTGGACTTGTAATCACGTACAAAAATTTTGGCAAAGAGTATTTGAAGAAGTAGAGGAGACAACAGGTTTAAAGTTAGAGGTATGTCCTAAGGTAGCTTTATTATCAATTTATGATAAAGTAAAAGGAGATCAAAATATTAAAGATTGAATTACGAATTTGTTGACAGCAGCGAGGTTAATGATATCTAGGAAATGGAAGATGCAAGGCAACTACCAAATAGAAGAATGGTATAAAGAAGTGTGGGAAATTGCTATTAATTATAAGTTAACAAGTAATATTAAAGTTAAAAGAGGAATATTGAGAAGAAACGATTTTGGAAATATATGGGGATTATTCATAGATTTTGTATTAGAAAAAGGGAAGGGATGTCACAGGACTCGATGCAGTTTTGGAAGAATGTTTAATCAAGTATAACAATATATAAATATGTACTAGCTGGTCCCAGGGGGAGGGGTGCACTTGTTAGGTGGATTATGATGTATTGTGTTTGTGTTATGTTAGTGATATGATTTGTAAGAAATAAATTATTATTATTATTATTATTATATGATTTTTTTTTAAAAAAAACCTATTCACTTTCTTATTGATAGATATTGTACAGTGATGTTGGCAGCCAGTTCTCCTGGAGAAGGGCCAGCTATGAATTTTAAATGAAAACAACAACAACATTGGGGCTTGACAACTGGAACTACCTCTCACTGGCTGTATTTTTATTATCCTTGTCTGTATTTTTCAGACGTCACAATATTATTTATTATTTATTTTGTCCTTTTCTGTCAATATTAGAAACTTCTTAATCAGCAGGACAGGAAACGCTCCCTTACCTTATATCTGGTCTGCTCCCGATCATAGATCTTCTTGAGAGATACCACTTTTGGGGAGAAAAAGTTTCCAAGTTTGGCCAGATAGACCCCGTTCCTGAGCCCCTCTTCCAACTCTGTTGTGGGGGGCAGCTCTTCATTGAGGCAAGCCTCTATCCACCTGGAAATAAAGGGCAAATGTGAGGGGCAGGGAAGCATCTCCAGGGCAGCCAAACCTCAAGTTCCATTTATTTATTAAAATAAATTTGCATACCACCTTTCAATAAACAATTACCAGAATGGTGTATGAGGAGTTAATAAAATAACATAATGTACAAACACAAAACATCAAAACAAACAGCAGGGTAAATAGCAGCAGTAAAGCAATTAGATATTAAAATTTAGCAGGTGTTAAAAAGGTCTCCAGAAGGAGCAAGCAGCTAGTAAGTTCAGAATAGGGGCTCCAAAACCTGAAAATCTCTCTCTGATTGCCAAGTCGTCATTCTAATCAAGCTCTCCAAGGCAAATCCTGAAACCAACGATCCAAAATCCTCGTCAGGAAAATGCTATTCATTAAGTGCTATTCCTGAATGCTGTTTGTAGTTTGACTTCTAGCCTCTCTTTCTCTTTAATTTCTTAATCAAGTACAATAGTAGCCAGACTAAGCTTGATCGTGTTAATCTAACCAATTTATCCATCCTGTATTAATGCCATACATTTAGTAGTCTCACATATTCTGTAATACAGCCTATATAACTTGATTCAAATCTTCGTCCATATTTCCTTTTTACATCCCCTTGATATAAATGTAATGCTCCTTAATTCTGGGCCCAAGATCTATACTCTCATATGTCAATTGAGTGCAAGCTCAGCCAGAATGGTGGTTGAATGCCACCCCACCAGGAGCCCCTCTGTCTTGTCAGCAATGTGCTTCAATTTATTGGCCTCCATCCAGTCCATTACGATCTTAGACACTAAATTTAGCACTTCCGCTATTTCACCTGAATTAAATGTAAAAGTGATAGAGCTGGCTATCATAAGCACAGCCTTGATTGACCTCACTCAGTGGTTTCAGGCATCACGGGAATGCTATGGGACCCCCTACCACAAATGCCACAGGGCTAAGCACAAGTCTCCCAACATTCTATAATCTCCTTCTGGGTGCTCCTGATTTCTAACCTAGCCAGGCTACCTATCATAGTCACAGGCTATCATCTAAGGCTTCTCGGAGAAGTATAGACAAATTAGACGGCCACACTCCCCCTATCATTCTCCTCGCATAGATCAATCATCAGGGTGTAAGAAAGTCTGATACGATTTACAGCAGAGTTACTTTATATAGAGAAAGGGTAGCAACGAGAGGTGAGTGAGCTCACCCATGCCAGGCTCAGTAGGTGCTTGCCATGCCGCCGCCGCCGCCCCTGCTTGCCAAGCCATGCGAGTGTCTTCTCAGGCTTGGCTTGGCAAGTGCTAGGCAGTCGCCTGTGTGTGCCAAAATAGCACACTTCCCCTTCCTGCATCAATGGCGGGCATGGAGCATTCATGCCTTTACCCTTGCATCAATGGGACCTTTAAGGCAACCATTGGCACAGGGGGAGGGAAATGTGCAATTTACAGAGGCTCCCAAAAATGCGCATTTGCCCCCATTTTGTCATGGCAGCCACCTGCACAAGAAACTAGTCCAGGAAGAGCGTATCTGTGACAGGTCAATAATTGTTACAATACTCAAAGTCCAATGAGGCTTTCTTCATGGTGTTTGAGACGGCCCACTCTGATAATGAGGCATCACCAACCTCCTGTGTCTAGCCAATCAACACTGCTGTGAGATAAAAGAGCTGGTTGAATAACTATACCCCATGAGTGCTCATTAACAGAGGAGGGTCTCAAGCAGAGTGCTACATAGTCATGTGCTGTTCAGCATTTTTATAAATGACTTCAACAGAAATCATTCTAAAGCCCTGTACTGAGATACCTCCCCACTTTGCAAAAGCACAAAAACAGGATAGGCACCAGTACATGCAAAATAGACATGTACAAGCTTAATGGATCCCAAACTGAACATGAGTCAACAGTGTGATGCAGCTGCTAAAAAAAAGTAATGCAATCTTATATTGTTTTCACAGTAGCAGATTATCCAGATCATGAGAAGCAATAGTTCCACTCTGTTTTGTGCTGATCAGTCTCAATCTAGTTCTGGGTGCCATACATTGAGGACATTGACAAAGTGGAGCATGTCCAGCAAAGGTTAATGATAAACGTTAATGATAAATTAACGTGTAATATTGAAGTAGGAAAGGGAATACGTAATAGAAATGAATTTGAAGATATATGTGCAAGAAGTATCACAATTTTGGAAAATGTAATGAAGAGGAATTGGTCCTTGTGAGGGGTGCACTTGGTGTATAAAGAATGGAAAAGAATGGTATAATTGTAGTTATGAATTTTGAAATAAAATTTTAAAAAAGAAAAAAAAAGGAAGTACGACATTCTAATTCCGTTCCATTCCTGATGAAGCCCCAGTGTATCATATTTATTCATAGATAATAAGTGTTTATAAACATGAATGTGGGTTGATTTACGTGGTCAGCCTCAATAAGGGCTTCCAAAAGCAAGGGAGTTCTGAAGCAGTAAAAGAAGCAGGGGCCAAATCTAGATTCTGACAAATTTTGATGCAGGTAATTCAGATTTATCTCGCAAAGCTGAAAATAACAAAAACTCATAACTGAACCCAATAACTGATCCAGGGTAAAAAATCATTCTAAGGTCGCCACAAAATCATTTTCTTTCCTATTTTTAGTCTGGATTTCCCCTTATGGTCAATTTAGCATGAGAAAATGGATCAAACAGTAATTGGCATGATGTTATATGCCACACATCTCTAACTGCTGAAATTATGGGAGGAGCACTGTCCACTTTAATGCCAAGAATCTAATGCCATCCATTTGGGAAGAGGCTCCAGACAGGATAATTCCAAAACTGACCAAGATAAGAAATCAAATCTAAGTGGAAAAAACTAAAATTCCGTGCATGTCATCAGATAAGCCTGATGGTATGTAGCAAGGTCTGAAAAGCCAAACCCACCATCTTTAATTGGAACTTGCATCCTTTTCAAGGATATTCTTGGTGGAGAGGAACCCCAAAAGAATTTACGAAACAAAATATTAATTTTTTAAAAGTATTTGCTAGTTATAAGTAAAGGGATTCCATGTATAACGTAAACAATTCGAGGTATAGCATTCCTCTTAAGTGTATTAACCTTGCCCCATAGACTTAACTTCAAGTATATCCATCTATTAATATCTTATGAAATATAATTAATCAACTTATTTAAATTTAACATGTTTTTAGGATGTTTTAGGATTTTTATGCAGTTTTAATAATATGTGTCATGTTTTAATCAGTTTTATGTATTTTATCATGTTGTTGTTCCCCGCCTCAATCCAGACGGAGAGGCGGGTAAGAAATAAATTATTATTATTATTATTGTTGTTATTATTATTATTATTATTATTATTAACATAATCATTTGAGATATGTCTCTGGGAATAATTATTCCCAAATAAGTAGTGGAATCTTTGACCAGTTAATTGAATAGCCAGACAAATCACCAAAAG
This sequence comes from Anniella stebbinsi, assembly GCA_029215795.1. Taxonomy (NCBI): domain Eukaryota; kingdom Metazoa; phylum Chordata; class Lepidosauria; order Squamata; family Anniellidae; genus Anniella; species Anniella stebbinsi. The sequence goes on from JARDYH010000001.1 coordinate 374,022,159, forward strand.
TATTAATTAATCAGTTTTATAAAAGACTGAGTTTTGAAATTAATAATAAAAGATCATCCGCATACAGAATAATTTTAAATTCTAAGTCAGCATGTAGAAAACTGTGAATACTACTGCTTTGCCTAATGGCACATGCCAGGGGTTCCAAGCATAAATAAAATATCAATGGGGTACGTGGACATCCCTGTTTGGTACCCTGACCAAGTAGGAAAAAAGTGGGAAATAGTCCATTCATTCTTACTCTAGCTCTCGGGGCTAAATATAAGATCTTTACCCATTTCAAAAAATCAATTGGAAAACCGAAATTTATCAAAGTAGTAAAAATAAATTTCCAATGAATTTTGTCAAAGGCCTTTTCTGTGTCTAAAGAGATAATGGCTGACTGCTCAATTCTTTCAGAATTTAGAGTGACCAGATCAACAACTAATCTCAGATTATATGCTCCCTGTCTATTTTTAATAAATCCCACCTGGTCTGGTCAAACCAATGTTGCAATAACTTGTTGCAATCTATCAGTCAATATTACAGTTAATATTTTGATATAAAGGTGATCTAGACAAAAGAGTAACTTATCTGCTCCTAATTAGATTGGAATGATAAAGGTGTCCGCTTTTAATTAACAGGAGGAATACTGGCCCCTTTTCTAGCAAGCTGATGATCTTTAAAGGAGACTTGTCAAAAGAAATCTGGTGTGGGGAGACATCCCTACAACACAAGTCCGGATCGCTGCTTTGGTGTCACTGCTTGAGCGCCTGAGACACCCACACACTTATCTCCAGGTAACCCAGGATGCCCCACTGTTCAGTGTCTGGTTATGCAAAACCTATGCAATTATCACCCCTAGCAAAAAGCTTTCAAACTGCAGTTAGAAGAATGCTGTGTAGCCAGTATCTAGTATCATCTGTAAAGCCTGGTGAGTAGACATCGAAGCATTGTTCAATTCCTCCAGGTCATCAGAACTAGATGTCTCATTTGACAGCACTGTTGTGTTAAGAGGTCTGGTATCTGTGCAATCTGCGATATTGACCTCTTGATAGCCAAAGAAGGGGGGCATCACACCTGTCTGGGCCACTATGGAGTTATCAGAAGGCATGTCATCCTGTCAGCATTGACCTTTGCCAGCGCACAAGTTATAATTGAGAAAGCAGAAAACATGTAGAAAAGTGTGTCAGTCTATGGAATGATAAAAGCATCCCCTATCAAATTCCTTCCCCGCCCTGTTTGGTTGTGATAATATGGCACGACCACGTTCTGCTTGGTGGCAAAGCTGAATGAAATAGTTCTAGATAACGCCTGACACAAGCCAGGATTGCTTCAAAACAGGATTTGGCAAAGAGGAGGAGGAATGGGGTCTTTCTTCACAATATTGAAGTGCTGGTTATGACAGCCTGAAAGAAACCATGGCAATAATGCCTCGTTCCCCCTAACCCTATAACTGTGGATTTTTAGAAACTATTTTGTACTTGTATATTTTTTCTATTCCATTTTATTCTGTAATGGATGCTGATTGTGAGATTGGGCTAAAACCTATTTTAGGTTGCCTTAACAATAAAGAAAGGCTTCTCCTTTGGAAAAAGGGCTGTATATGTCCAGGGGACCATCCAGTCCTACTTTGTGGGAGGAATTGCAATTGTTGCAGCTGGAGGACATAGACAAGATGCTCGAAGAACGTGACTTGCCATGGTCCTGCAAGGTGCTTAGTGGGTGAGGGCCAAGCAAGTCCAGGTGCTCGTGGATGATACGGATTTTTCAATTTCGCAACAACTTCCTTCTGACTACAGAATGCATAGAAACTCTGAGGAGGAAACACCACAGAGCAATTCAGGAAGCAGCAGTTTGCTGCACCCTAGGTGGGGCAGCTTTGGCAAGAGCCAGCAACAACTTTATTTGCCCACTTCAGGGCAACTGTGCCCATCCCTGTGCTTAAGAGTGGGATGAGGGAGGTTGGAGTATCTCAGCTCCAGTGCAGCAACCACAGCACTATACTAGCTTCTCTTCTGCAAGGTGGTTCCCCCCCACACCAAATCCTGTTTATCACTGGATGCAACCACCTGAAAGTAGCCTCCATGGTGGATTTTATAGCTGCATCTGGCACCACAGTCGCACCCCACACACATGACATGGGGCAGATTTTTTTCCAATATAGAAAATTTTCCGGTGCTTTATTTTTCTGCAGAAAATTTTGCATTTTGTTCCCTAGTAACAACGATGGAGGCATAGTGCAAATACAATATTAGGCAAGCTTGGAAGTTTCAAATTTGTAATTCATGTTTATCAGGTGATTATTCCTAGCACGTATGTGAGAGAATACATATCTAATTCCAATACGTAGCGGCAGCAAAACTCAAGGTTCTCCAACAATCCTTAGGGGAAAAGAGGTGAAGTCGCTCAAAACAGATGAGTGCTTGTCAGCATATCATGCACAGTTCTTTGAGCTGCTAAAATCTGTTGCCGTGTGTTTGCCCTGTCTTTCAAGGGAAACATGTTCCCCTGTCCTCTTTCCATCCCAAAGAAGACCACATAAATGCAGCATAAAGAGCAATCCTATGCCCTCTAGACAGTTGGGGGGGGGGGGGATACAAAAGTTCAAATTCCTAGGTCTTAGGTCAGACAGCGCCCCCAACCTTGAACCCAGGTCTCCAAGCTGCCGCCCCCTGCTCTGCCCCCTCACAGCCAGCACGGAGAGAACTGTACTGGCTGCCTCTCCAAGATCAGAAAAGTGACCTGAGAGAGAAGATTCCTGTAGACAGTGGGTACAGGTGGGGGAATTGGGAAGGCCGGCTTACAAGGAAGCCTCTGGCATCCCCAGCTTCCTTCCTTCCCTCCCTCCTCTCAGATGCCTCAGCTAAACGGGAGAAAAGGCCAGTCCACTGTTCTGGGGAAAGCCCAGAGCAGGAGGTGTGACGAAAGCAAGGGTCATCGCCCTCATGCCTCCTGCTCTGGACTGGTTACTCATAAGCCTCCAAGTATCAATGGTGGATCCGATCCAATTGCAACCCAAATCATTCTCGCAGTGGGCCAAATTCCACTGTGGAGAAGCCCTTGGCAGCTTCCCCAATGGGGAAAAGGGTGGGGCAACAAGAAATATCAAAAGTCTGTTGCAGCTTAAAGTTCTTACTGCCAGTATGAGCCTCAGAAGAGGCATTTCAACCTTTTAGAAAACTGCACGACAGCGAGGAACCACTACAGCAAAATTGGCATTAAGATTAAATAAGATAATTGGTCAATACGTACATATTGATCAAACTGGATTTATTTAAAATAGAAAAATCATAGGCAGTACTAGAAGAGTTCTTCAATTATTATTTTTTGTAAGGAACATAAAAATAAAGCCATCATGGTCCTTCTTGATGCAGAGAAAGCCTTTCATAAAATTGAAATGGCAATTCATATACATCACTCTTCAAAAATTCAATATAGCAGGTTCCTTTCTCGACTGTATAAAAGCAATCTATAAAGACCCTACAGCAAAAACAATGGTTAATGGTCAACTATCAAATACATATAGTCTCCAAAGGCAGACTCTACAAGGTTATCTGCACATTTATTTGCCATAAGCATAGAGCCTTTAGCAGGGAAGATTAGGGAAAACCAGAATATTAACGGGGATCAGTTTATATGCTGATGTTATCACTACAAGTCCTTAAAGAATTGCTGCCTCATGTATTACAAACAACAGATCAATACAACCAAGTTTCTGGATATAAATTAATTAAATACAGAATCAATGGGAATAAACGTTCAAGAACAGGAAAGAGAAGAAACAGCCCAACCATATAACTTAAAATAGCCAAGAAAACCCATACATTATTTGGGCATTTCTTTATCAACCGATTTGTCAAACCTGAAGTGGATAAATTACTTTACATTATGGGGGAATATAAAGGATGGAATAACTTAAAATATTTCCTGGTTTGGTAGGGTTGCCCTAATTAAAATGACAGCATTTACCTAGGTTGTTGTTTGTTCTAGAAAATGTCCCAATTGAGCTAAACAACAAAGAACTAGCTTTGTGGGGAAAATATTACAAAATTTTATATGGGCTAATAAGAAACCCAGAACAGCTTTAATAGTATTAGAAAGATGTAAGTCTCAAGGTGGAATATTACAAAATTCTACCAAGCAATGAGATTAAAAGAGATAAATGGAATACAGTAAATATACCGACCCTTGGTATATGATAGAAGAAAGCAGTAATACAGTTCTAATTTAAATAGCCCATAATGCAAGAATGAGACACTGTAAAAACATTTAAGTCCAGGTTCAGTCCACTGTGAAAAAATATTTAAGTCCTTAACCTCCTTCATATATAACAAAAAAATTGCAATCTATCAATTTTTTATTAAGTCTTCAGACCATTTCAAACTCAATATGCACATATTAAAACAATACATGAAGCTTAAAACATGAAGCTAACTTTTAAAAAATCTAAGACTGAAGTAATAAAATATTTTTTTAAATTAAAAAAATACATATACCTTTTGATAAAATGAGATTTTATGATCCCATTGAGGTCCCACATGATTTAAAAGCTATAACGTGGCTCACATTTTTCCTTTTTTTGTTTTCATTGAACTGGCTACCTTAACCGGAAAAAGGGCAACCCTCTGTGTCACAAACTGGTTAGATCCTCATAAGAGAAAATATTTGCAATTGCTGGTAAAGATTCATTGTGGGTATTACAACCTGCAGTGACATGCTAAGACAAAGATAATACACAATTTGGGCTGAGCTAAGAAGAAGAATACAACTGGATCAGCTCCAATGGTTCCAACATTGGCAAATTAAGAACTACATAAATACATAAATACACCACAGTCTAAATTTGAAAAACTAATTGTGGAGAGAAAAGGTTTTACGTTTATTGATAAGAATATATACTTCACCGTTAGATCAAGATTTAACTAAGGGAGAAGTCTTTAAAACTCATTGGGAGTCAATGATAGCAGCAAACCCCACAAAATCTTCCCTCAAAGAAGAGCTTACCTGGGCAGCCTGAGAGCTCAAGCTGCCTGGGCTTCCCAGGGGAAGCTTCGCTGGCTCAGCAGGGCCAAGCTCTGGACAGAACTGGAGACACTCAAAAGAGCACCTCAGTCCATCCATGCCAATTCAGCAAAGGCAGCCAGTCTAGGCCAACCATAGATGTATTGTGCTCCCAAGATGGAGAAGTCTTATTTCAACCAAGTGATGGAAGAATGGAAAGCATGGCAAGGAGGTGGTGAGCTGGCTGTGGGATTGGCAGGAGGGCAGCACGTTATGCTGGAACTGACATGGCGGGCTGGACCCACAGGTCTCCCTCAGAACCAGAACACAGGACTCTGCTTCATGCTAGAGATGAAGCAGCACACAATATGCATGAACCAGGAGGAGAGAAGGGTTCTCTTTGTGTGTGTGCAAGAGGTGAGCAGGGTAGGTGGCAGATATATTATGGTCCAGAGACATCTAGGCCATGTTGTGCCACATACTACTCTTGTTGCAAATGCAGGAGAGTTCTTTCATCAGTGACTTGCTCCCAATAATTCAACAAACTCTTAAAAAGTGGACAGCCATGTAAAGGAGCTTATTTTAGGCATAAAAAAATAAAAAAATAATATTTCAGCTAACAAAAACTTTGACAAAATAGTGAGTAATTTTGAGTTCTCCAGAATTCTTCATCAGGCTATATGTTAAACAAAGGTGAGGATGGGAGGTGGAAAAAGACTATCTGACGTTGGCGTCATGGATTTTTCATTTAGACATTGTCCTGTGCCCTGGTCAAGACTCTGATAATCCCAGGAGTAACAAAAAGAGAAGCTAGTCCAGTCCAAGGTCATATATGAGAATGAATAGAATAATAGGAGAAGGCAGGGGTGAGGTCAAAAGCAGTCCAGAGGTCAATCCATGTAAGTCAGTTGTGCCAAGCGTCAAAGCCAGTCAGGGGGTGTCCAAGAGTGTGGTCGAGGTGGGTGGTTGAAAGTCCAGGAGTCAGCAAGGTCAGGAAAAGCAAGGCAACGTGATGAGGTTAACCCACTGTTGTCTGCAGCAGAGATCCGGCTCCAGCGGTGCTGATTTCAGTACAGCTGTCTAATTAGGTCAGCGTGTTGTTTTTAAGGGAGGCCCACGCTGTGGCCACTTTTTGCTTCTCTGCTGCTCACGTCTGAGCCTACGCCATTTGGAGGAATGACTCTTCTCTGTCTCTTGCACTTAGGGGAGTCCATGAACAACACTGGAGGGGCCAGGCTGCTCTTCTAATGGTTCCAGGGGAGTGCTGTTTGCTGAAGCCTCCAGCTCCCTGCCTAGCTCCAGCTGAGGCCCACTGTCCTGGCTCTCCCCCTTCTCTTCCTCATCTGATGAATCCTCCCGCAGGTAGGAAATGGCAGACACAGCTAGCTTCCAGATGAGGCATTTGCAGTGGAATTGTTGTACGCTGTTCATTCAGATTTAACAGGGAGTCCACCTGACACAGCTCTCCTCATATAACCCTCCAATGTTTTCCCAGTGCTGCTTCAGTCTTTAGCCTTACTGCAGAAAACCCGTTAAGGACGAAAAGAGCAGAACAACTCTGTAATCTCTCTACAGGGGTGGAAAGAAATTTGCCGTTTTTAATCTTCTTTCTTTTTACTGTTTTACTCCTATGTTCACCGCTCTGGAATCTATTTTCGATATGGAGCAGTATATAAATATTCTAAATAAATAAATAATAAGCAAGAAAGAAAAATGCCCAACTATGGCCCAGCCTCTTGCAACTTTCAAGGTCCACCAGATTCTGGAAAAGGGGGAGGGGGGAATAACAGCCATTTCTGAACCTCTTCACACTGTTTTTCACACCTATCAGCCTGGGTGCAGCAGGAAGACCCCGGACCTTCTAACAACTAAGAAACTATTGCTTTGAACTGCTGTTTTCTGTAAAAAAAAGATTAAAAATAGTATAGTAGAACCACTCAGATCAAGAGCTGGCAATTTATATTAAGAAAGGAAGAATTGTCCTTTCCTCCACTTATAGCTTACAGGGGAAAAGCAATGCTTTTATAGTGCTAGGAACCTTCCATCTGGAAGCAGCTGCTGTCTTAAGGCATTAGAATGAAGAATACAAGAACATAATAAGAGCCATGCTGAATCAGTCTAAAGGCCTAGTGAGCCCAGCATTCTGTTCCTACAGTGGCAAATCAGCTGCCCGTGGGAAGCCTCGTGTCCCTAGTTATGTTCCCCAGTGACTGGTGTACATAGGCATATTGCCTCTGATACTGGAGGTTGCCTATAACCATCATGACCAGATAGCCTTTTCTTCCATGAACTTGTCTAACCCCTTTTAAAGCCGTCCAAGTTGGTGGCCATCACTATATCTTGAGATAGCAAATTTCATAGCTGAACAATGTGCTGTGTGAAGTACTTATTTAATTATTTAAAATATTTATATACTGCTCCATATCTAAAATAGATTCTGGAGCGGTGAACATAGGGATAAAAAGACAGAAGATTTAAAACAGCAAACTAAAATTGTTCAATTTAAAATAAAGTACCCATAAATACAGTGGCTGGCCAGTTGAGGAATGCTTTCTGGAAAAGTTGTTTTCAGGAGGCACTGGAAGCAGCATAGTGCTGGCACCTAGCTGATCTCCAGGGGCAGGGAATTCCAAAGAGATGGGGACACCACACTAAAGGCTCTTTTCCTGGTGGCCTCCAATCAGGTCCATGTGGAACCATCAGGAGCATGCCCTCCAATGACTTTGGTGACTGGGAAGGTTGGTAAGGGAGAAAGCACTCTCTCAGGGCCCTATAAACTGCATCCTAGAGTAATAAAGGAGCTAGAAGAAGAACTCTCAGATCTGTATCATGACAGGTGCCTAGCACTCAACCACTTATAATTACAAAGGACTCCAAAAAATTGATAAGTCCACAATATTGTGTTTATCTATATCAATGAACAACAGTGTTCATATAATTTGTAACTCATTATATGCACATAAGTGTTACAGATACAATTCCAAACATTGTACTATGTATAATATTTTACAATATCTCCAGCATATATATTCTCTTAGAGTATAACCAATAGTTTAAAAATAAATTGGTCCACATACAGAGATACATTCATGAACACATTTCAATCACTATTATTTAGTAGTACTATTCCAACAACTATTAGGTGGATCCATAATTGGCTATAGAATCGGACTCTAAGAGTGCTTATCAATGGTACCTTCTCAAACTGGGAGGAGCTAATCATTAGGGTACCGCAGGGCTCAGTCCTGGGCCCAGTGCTCTTCAACATTTTTATTATTGACTTGGATGAGGAGGTGCAGGGAATGCTTATCAAATTTGCAGATGACACAAAATTGGGTGGGATAGCTAATAACCTGGAAGATAGAAACAAACTTCAAAGTGAACTTGATAGGTTGGAGCTCTGGGCTGAACACAATAGAATGAAATTTAATAGGGAGAAATGCCAAGTTCAACACCTAGGAAACAGAAACCAAATGCACAGTTACAAGATGGGGGATACTTGACTAATCAATACGACAAGTGAGAAGGATCTTGGAATTATTGTAGATCATAACCTGTGATGTGTCTGCAAAAAAATCAAATGCTATTTTGGGCTGCATTAATAGAAGTATAGCTTTTAAATCACACAAAGTACTGGTTCCCCTCTATTCGGCACTGGTAAGGCCTCGAGTATTGCGTCCAGTCCTGGGCACTACACTTCAAGAAGGATGCAGACAATTTGGAGGGGGTTCAGAGGAGAGCAACGAGGATGCTCAGGCATCTGAAAACAAAGCCCTATGAAAAGAGACTGAAAGAACGGGACATGTTTAGCATGGAGAAGAGAAGACTGAGGGGAGACAGGATAGCACTCTTCAAATACTTGAAACGTTGTCACACAGAGGGGGGCCAGGATCTCTTCTCGATCATCCCAGAGTGTAGGACACATAACAATGGGCTCAAGTTACAGGAAGCCAGACGACCTGGGGAGGTTGTGGGCTCTTCCACACTACAGTCATTCAAGAGGCAGCTGGAAAGTCATCTGTCAGGTATGTTTTAGGATTCCTGCACTGAGCAGGATGTTGGATTCAATGGCTTCTTAGGTCCCTTCCAGCTCTACTATTCTATGATCTGTCCTGAATCTCCCACCAATCAGCTTCATGGGATGACTCTATTGGGTTCTAGCATTATGGGAGAGGGAGAAAAATGTTTTCTTATCCACTTTGTCCACATCATGCATAATTCTGGACACGTGCATCATATATTCCCTAACTCACAATTTTTCCCAGCCGGTGTAACTTTTCGTTGTAGGAAAGTTGCTCCCGCCCCTTGATCATTTTAATTGCCCCTTCCTCTACCCTTTCCCACTCAATAATATCCTTTTTGAAGCATGATGACCAGAACTGTACACAGTAGTCCAAGTGTGGTCACATAATAGATTTTATAAGGGCAGTATGTTATTGGCATTTTTTCAAAAAATCTTTTCCTAATTATGCCCAACATGGAATTTGCATTTTTTCACTAGGTTGACAATTTTGTCGAGCTGTCCACACACAACCCCAAGATCTAGATCTCTTTCTTCCTCAGTCAGTCACTGCCGGCTTGGATCCCATCAGTGTACACTGTTTAGGTACTGCTAGGTACTGTGATGATTTGAATTTGCACCCAGGATTCTTGGGATGAAGAAATAAAATAAACATGGTTGATCTCAGTCACAACCCTAAGCTTTGAGAAGACTGTTCCATTGCCCTGGCTTTCTACTTCCGGCTTCTGGCAGCCATAGCCCTGGGTCAGAACACCCTCGCTGACTTCAACTACCCATCACTCTGAGGCCAAGGGAGGCCAGCAAGGCCTCCCTTGATTGTTTTATTCTGTTTTGCATGCAGCAACTACCACTGGAAGGCTGTGTGTGACACTGGCTTGTTTAGAGATTAGGTGTTTCCAGACAGGCAGCGCCTAGAAGTCCCAATCAAAGGCATTCTGCAGTCCTCCTCTACCTTTTTCTTTTGGTGGTGGTAAGGAAGGAACTGTGGGGAAACACAGGAAGGCTAAAAATGGAAGACAAGGTCATTTGGATCCCCTGTACACTTTTGTGTTTGAGGCAGGGTGATTACAGAACAAAAGCCTCATCTGGAAGCACCCAAAACAAAGAAAAAGAGCTAGGACAAGGAATCCAGCCCACTAGAAGACAAACCAGAAATGAAAGTTATTTTCCAAGCGCTAAGCATAGTTTCCAAGAAACTGCTGCCAACTCATAAGACCACCCTGTTCCAACCTCTTCCTTCCACACCCACTGCAAGTAACTTTCCAGTGTGTGGCTTTTGGGCAAGCAATTCTACCAAATTTAAAACATGACATCATTCCAGACCACACCCAGAGTCTCTGTGGCATTACGCTAGCTTGCACCAGGGGGCTGAGCAAGACACTGAATGCTGGGAAAGCCCAGACAGGATGCTGTACTTGGCTGTTCTAAATCCCTAACTTTCTGGATCCAGCAGCCAGCCAGACTCCACAAAAGACAGGCTTATATTTGGTACTCTAAGGGACTATCCCACGCCTTCATCAACCGTAACAATGACAAATAGCTTCTCTATTCAAACCCCTCGCTTCAGTCCCACACACACTAACATAACAGCACCTCAACAAGGTTTTAAAGCAACTCTGGACTCCCAGCAGAGCTCCAAATGTGCCCCACTAATCCAAGGCAGCATTGCAGCTAACCAGGCGTGTAGGAGAGGGGAATAAGCTTCAGAGCAGCCTGGCAGTAGCTGAGATGTGCCTTTGGGCACCATAATGCCCTCCGTGCAGGAGATACAGCAGAAGACAGAAAGGAATAAGGGGTGGCCTTCGGAGAGCACACTGCACCAGCCATGAATCTTGGGGGGCTCACAGTGTGTCCCCAACCCTTATCTCAGATTCGTCAGGGAAGGGAACAAACTGCCCAAAGCAGCGCATCCCCTACAGAAAAAGCGAAGTGGCGGCAAGGCACAGAAAAACAGTTTGTCAGCAGCCTGCTCCTATTTCTGCAAACTGCTGAGCTGCTTCCTGTAATGATCTTCAGGAAATGTAATGATCAGAAAGAAACGGATGAATGTACATGCAACCTGATCCACAGAGTCAAGGCAATTCACCAATAAGAGCAATTAAAAATCCTCATCCAGGTCTCCTTTGGAGAAAGCTGGGAAGGAGAGAGGAAGCAGCATTCTCAGCACAGCAGGGACAAAGTGGAATGAGCTTCCTCCGAAGGGCAAAGACAAGAAAACCAACCTGTCTAACTTGTTTAGCTTCCCTCTCAACTACTTTCATACTCATTTCAAAGCCTTAAAAACTGGCCAGGGGCAAGAAGAAGAAGAAGGAGGAGGAGGAGGAGGAGGAGGAGGAGGAGGAGGAGGAGGAGGAGGAGGAGGAGAAGAAGAAGAAGAAGAAGAAGAAGAAGAAGAAGAAGAAGAAGAAGAAGGGCAAGACAGTAAAGCTCCTGGCAGTTCCAGAAGGAACAGGATCACCCGCACACTGAATCACCCGCACTTCTTCCCAGAAGTAATCTGCTCTCCTCCTAAAAGGCAGTGGAGGGGCATCTTGTGCCATAGCTTCCAGCACCACCACCCCAGACTTGACCTCAGGGGAAACGGTGAGCTCTAAGCTGCCCTTCCAGCTTGAAGAGAGTGAGGCGACCTCTGCATTTGACTCTCACGTCCCATCAGGAAGCCCTTGAAGCTGAGCCAGCTCACGGGTCCCAGGAACTTGTCTCCCACTCCCTGTCCAGGACTGCTGCCTCAGGCTGGAACCCCAACCTCTATTTGTCAGTGCATCTCCTTCTGGCCCCTTCAGCCCACGATGGCTGCTTTGCAGCTCGACCCTTGCCTCTGGCCCTTTGGTCCTCCTTGTCCTCCAGCTTATCTGTGACCACCTTCTGATCTTTGTCTGCCTGCACCTGAACTGGAACCCAACTGCAGCCCATCTCAGAGATAAGGGCAGGTTCTGCAATTCTCCCACAAATAATCACCCTTGGGGTCCAAACACTCCATTCCCCAATTTCTATTTTAGCAGAGAGGTGCTAAGGTTTGGGGGCATCTAAACCCACTATAGTGAAGGCACAATAGTGTGCCACACAGGCATCCTTCTTGAGACAATATAAAATAGATAGTCCCACTAATGGGCTGCACTGGTCTCTCAACTTGGCAGAACTTGCATGCCTACATTTCACTTGAGACACGGAGAGGGGCTGCATGCAAGAAATTGAGCTCACTCTCAGAACCTGTCCCAGGATACAGTTTCGGCCATGTTCGTCTGCTGCAGCAAAAACAACAAAGAGCACCTGAAAGGAGGGGCAGGCAACCAGGATGAGGTAGGGAGCCAGATGACTCCCCTCAACCAGCCTTCCTTGGGCTGAATGACAAAAGGTCAGAGCTATGGCCCCTGATGTTGTTTGGTCCTGGGGGGCGGGGGGTGCATTGAGAAGATGACCCTCCTGGTGTATCTGCTGGGAACCACTTTTGCTTCACCTGCCTCATGCCTTCCCCCATTGGGGAGAGTACACAGGGCAGGTGAAGCTGCAAAGGGGTGAAGGGAAAGACGTAAACTATGCTGTCAGAGTGAACTGAAATGCAAAAAGTACAGACAGTGATAATTACCTTAACAGTTGCCATTTACAAAAAAATAGGCTGGTTATAACACAGATATATCGTTGCTATGCTGAGCCCATCTACGTATAGTGTGTGATTAAAAAAAGAAAATAAATCTTTCCTTATTCATACCATAGGGAATAGAGCTGATGAATTGTACTTCAACAATTTCACATTGATAGCTGTCCTTGACTCTTCAAATGTTACCACTCAACCACCAGAATCCTTCCCAATGCAGAGCACAGAGAACCTCACAAAGCCCACAACATTTTCAGCTCTGCCAATCAAGGCAGTCTTCAGAAGGGGGGGGGGGAGAGAGGGAGAAAGAGAGAGGGAGGGAGAGAGAGAGAGAGAGAGAGAGAGAGAGAGAGTGTCCTGTGAAGGAAGCAGCAATGGCAGACCTGGAGCAGATCAGGGGCTCCATCTTCCCCGCGGAATCTGGATCACCATATGCCACATACTGGAGCAGGCACTGCACAGTGCAAGAGAGCCTTGCAGAGCAACTGTTACAGATGACTCAACCCAGTGATCCAAGCTGTAGGCTACAAGGGAAGGCAAAACATCCCACATGGTCCCCAGCCAATCTATTCATTTAAATAAACACGAACAATATATTTTGCAGTCCTGCCCATTAAAAGGGAATTTGAGCATTTTTTTGCTGAATAAAAGGGATACCTAAATCTCCCGGGCGCTCTCCAAAATCCAGTTAAAGGGGGAGAGGAGAAGGGGAAGGACCCTTTACAGGGGCCTAAGCAAGATACAGCATGCCGGTTCACACATGGATTAATTTACTTATGGGGCTGCAAGATACGCTCTGGCTACCACTCTGCATGCACAAGCCATGATAGGAGCGCTCCACAGCTTGTGTCATGCGAACCTGGGTGTTGTGGGTTATTTGAGGGTTAAATAACCATTGGATAACCCTTGGATAACCTCAGAACAAGTGCAAACCAGTCTAGTGAGAGTAGCCAGCTGGCCATTTCCTGTCTCTAGGAGATGGTGCAAATCCTCCCTCTTCCTTACTGCTCAACATGACAGAGAAGGGTTGGCTTTCTTGAGCAAGCAGCTTGCTAGGGAAAGAGTTAGTTCCTCTTACAGGAGCTGCTGTGGGGCTTCTCTTTACTCCCTGTGGCTGAAAGAGACAGCTTTCTAAACAGACAGGTTTCTCTTCAAAGTGTCGAAGGACTCAAAGGAAAGAAATGCTCCTCAGGGCTCCCTGCACCAAAGCCCAACTCATCATACACAACATGCTCCGTGCCACCTTCAATGCTCAGGGTCAGCAGTTTTTTGCAGCCAGGAGCGAGAAATTCACAATCAGCAGTGTACAAACACACAAATAAACAAAAAAGAGACCTCTGATCACACAGGGCCCACAACCGGTCTTCATGTAGCAAGGCAAATTGCATTGACACCAGGAAGAGGGGGTGGGGGGAAGAGTCATTCTCCAACAGCTGGAAAAGGGGAGATGTTTAGACATGCTGCAGATTCTTGTATTGTACAAGTAGGAGGATTCTGCCCATCCCAACAACTGCCAGGTGCCAACACCCAGGATCCTCCCACAGCAACAACAAGCCTAGGCATCTGCTGGAACTCCCTTGCTAGTCAAGCATATACAAAGCCACTTGTATCCAGCCACTGTGATAATGTACCACTGAGGAGGGAAAACGGCAGATAGCCTTTTCCCTGCCAGCCTTTCCAGAACATGCAGGGCCAGTGCTCAGAGCTGGAAATAATCTTGAGCCAGCACCATGCTTTAGGACTTGTCGGGGGGGGGGGGGGGGGGGGGGAAGCAGGTAGTTCAGTATCAACCATTTAAATAGTTTCCTGGATTGATCTAGCCTTGGCAGGGGCATTCCCAGGGCCCTGGCTGAGCGTGGTGGAATGTAGGAGCAGCGGGACGTGTCAGTGAGAGGCACCAGAGAGGTTGCACAGGGCAATGATTAGGCAAGACAGAAGTACGCCCTCAGGACATGCCAGCCATTTGGCTTCCAGCTTTCTGAGAGGAGAACTGGGAGGAGGCTTTTTAATTACAGCCAAAGGAGAACATGCCCCACTTGGTTTTGTTGCCAAGGGCTTTAGAGTCTGCAAACGCTATTAGAGAAGAGCTGCAGCCACCCAGGTGGGAAAGGAGAATGCAGGGAAATGTCCTCCCACGGATCCCATCCTAACCATCTCCACCCTCCTCTCATTCACATCAGCAGCATTTTTTTTCTAGATGAAGAGTTGAAAAAGAGCACATGCGAAAACTCATCACAGCTACTAGAAAAGGGCGATTCCATGGCCAAGCAAACTTTTATACAACAAGCAGTGACCAGCAGTGCTGTGGTCTCTTGACTGGTGCTGAGGGGACAGTGACCTCAGCACCAAACTGGATGCTATCAGGCAACGCTTCCTGGAGGGGTTACTCTCCCCACCTTTTGGTCTTCACCCTCCACCCTGGCTGGAGCACCATTTGGAAGCCCCTTAAGGGACTGGAAAGGGAGGACAAAAGCACAGCATCTGACACATCATGTTGCCCTACAGGAGAGGCCGCCAAACCCCATTTGAAGAATTCTGGGCAGCAGCATCACGACTGCAAGTGCCCAACGCACAACGTGTCTGTTTCACTGTAGCTGTTATAAAAGCGTCTCTTAGACGTCGTCTCGTATGTGTCCGTTTGTGCACCTGAGAATGAATGAATTCAACCTCCTGCTGTGCAGAGTTCTCAATTCCCAGCCCCAGCCAAGTCACTCATGGAAGCAGACAGGCATTCCAGGCAGGGGCCAGACTATGTGAGGGGTTGGCATTTCCACACTGGAATGGCTTTGCCTGTCAGGAGGTAGACAAAGAATTTCAAAACGGTAACAAACTTAGAACTTTTGATAAGCACAATAACAACAGTGGGAAACTTGTGTCCAAAAACCTGAAAAGAAAAATGCTCTGGGCAACCCTGGATATTGCTCCCTGTATCCTCCACCTCTTATCTGTCCAGAAATGCACAGGCCAAATCTCCAGCTTGGTAGCACAAGGACCCTGAATCAGTAGGACAGACAGACCCTTCACCCATTACCTTACTCAGTGCAACCCAGCAATTCACTGTGAGCACCTAACACGTCTTGAATGGTAACGGCAGCAAATAGAAATTGCCCATTTCTTTGCCAACAGTTCTGCTGCATATATGAAGTTTGCCACAAATGTTACCTCAAGATATGGAGGAACCCTCACAAAATAAAACTACCATTGCCTGCCTATTTTTATTTATTTTGTGGTTTTTTATAGAGATGTGCACGACCCTCCAGAATCGGTTCGGAATCAGAATCATCACTTCCGATGAGGACCTGAATCGGATCGGATAGAATCAGACATGCCCCGAATCGCTTTGGATCCGATTCCGATGCAAGAACTGGACCTCCAATTCGAGCATCGGACGCCATTTTGAATTATTTTCCCCATAGCTAGGGTGACCAGATTTTGGAACCCAAAATCCCGGTCCCCCCCGCCACCCAAAACAACCCCCCACCAAGCCACCCCCCCAAAACAACCCCCCAAGCCACCCCCCCACCCAAAACAACCCCTCCACCAAGCCACCCACCCCCAAAAAACATTAGCCCGGACCTACCGGGTTCTCTTCCGCTGCCGCCCCCCCCCAGGTCCCCCGCCGCCGCCGCCGGGTCCCCCGCCGCTGGGTTCGTAAGGCCAGCGGCCACGCGGAAGAGGCAGGGGAGGGCCGGATCCAGAAGTGACGTAATCGGCCCTCCCCCGCCTCTTCCGCGCGGCCTCTGGCCTCGTCGGGGCTAGTCGCGATGGCGACGACCCCCGAGGAGCCCGGATGCCTCCCCCGCCTCTACCGCGCAGGCGTCCGGGCTCCTCGGGGGTTGTCGCCATCGCGACTAGCCCCGACGAGGCCAGAGGCCGCGCGGAAGAGGCGGGGGAGGGCCGATTACGTCACTTCCGGATCCGGCCCTCTCCCATCCCTTCCGCGCGGCCTCTGGCCTCACGAGCCCGGCAGTGGAGGACCCGGTGGCGGCGGACCCGGCCGCCCCAGCAGGTAAGTGCCCCACGCCCCGCGCTCCTTACCCGCAGGGATGTCCGCTTCCCTCCGGTGCTCGAATCTACTGAGAAACAGGCTTCGCGGCCTGTCTCTCTGTATCGCGCCAGATGATGACGTCATCACCCGGCGCGCTACTGAGGGACAGGCCGCGAAGCCTGTTTCTCAGTAGATTCGAGCACCGGAGGGAAGTGGACGCCCCTGCGGGTAAGGAGCGTGAGGCGCGAGGGAGGGCATTTACCTGCTGGGGCGGCCGCTTCCCGGGCTCCTCCGCCGCCACCGCCACCGGGTCTACTGCCGCTCCTCGCTTGCTGCCACCGCCGCGTGACCCCCCGCCAACCCGGTTTGCCTCCACCACCCCCTGGTTGGGCCGGTTCGCCCCAGGTTTCCCGGTTAGGATCGGGAAACCCCGAGCCATCTGGTCACCCTACCCATAGCCTAGTACTGTGGAAAAAAATGCCTATCACTTTTTTATTTTTAAAGATAGAATCATGAAACTTGGCCACATTGCAGATGGCATGTAGGTAGTCATGTAGGTAGAAATTTCAGAAACATAGGTGCAGGAGTTTTGTGGCTATGAATTTTTACTTTAAAAGTTCCAAAACAGTGGGGGGGAGAAGGCGGGGGGGTGCTGTTTGACAACTGTCAAACCCACCGTTTTGGAACTTATGCACCTATGCTTCTGAAATTTCTCACACATAAGTACTGTCCTTTTTTTTCTTCTTTTCCCTCCTCACGTTTCAACTTTTTCATTTTCATGACATCAACAAGCTAAAAAACACCTTCTACATAACCAAACAATAAATTTCTGATTTTCTCCCCAGCAAAGGTATTTGACCCTGTTTTCTCTTGCATATAAACAAACAGTAAACTAGTTTCCCCACTTTCTGTAATTTTAACCATTTCTTCTTATTTGTTGAATCCACAGACAAGCAGATCATTTTTTTCTTGTCCCTTCACATAGTCTATAGGAGGTTTCCATTCACTTAAAAACCCAGATATTGACTTTTCTCTCATTAATGAAGTAAGTTTTGCCATCTCCGCCAACTCCAATATCTTAAGCATCCATTCATCCATTCTTGGTAACGTTGGACTTTTCCACTTTTGTGCATATAGTAGTGTCTCTCTGCCGTTATCATATATAAAAATAAAGTTCCATAGTTCCTCTTCATCTGATCATCTATTAGGCCCAGAAGGCTGTCCTTCAGAGATCCTTGCCCCAAACCATTCAGGGTTTTATAGACAATGACCATCCCCTTGCAATCAGCCCAGAAACATATTGGAAGCCAGTGCAGACGGAACAAGATTGAAAAAGCAGACACCTGGAAGCGTTCTGGCCACATTTCACACCAACGACAGTTTCCACACTTTACACACTTATGAGTAAACTTGTCTAGACTGGCCTTCACAACAGGCTGATTCTGCTTAAAATTAATGAATTAAACCTTCAGAATTTATAAGAAGTGCAGAGCAAATCCTCACATCTGATCTGATAACACTGGAGTAATTACTTTGCCAATTTAACCTTTGATTATACTACCAGTCTGTGCTGTGCAGCTACAGATAAGCGTTGCAAGAGGGTTTTGTTGTTTTTGTCAAAATCTAAAATGTAGAATTTCCAAGCATGGGTTTCTGCTTTGCCAGCCAATCTGCAGAGGACGAGGATTGGGGATGAAAGACCAAGGACAAGTGTGGTGCTTGAAGCTCAGTTGTAAATGAGTACCACAGATTAAACAGTACAATGTCTTTACTGCTTCCGTAACATGGAAATTAAGGCAAGAGCTTTGGACGTTGACACTTATCTTCAAGTGCAGTGCGTTCAGACGACACAATAGTCAACCCTGTGTTAATAGTCCACTCCATGGATGACTATTAGCATGTTGCAATGGGCTACCCCCAACACAACATGCTAATAGCCATCTGTCAAGTAGACTATTAACGCAGGGTTGATTATTGTTCTCACACGCGCCCTCCGCCCTCCCCACCGAATGGTGCCGCTGTTTCCTGCTTTCCATATCAGGACTCCTCAGAGAAAGACATCTTTCTCCGCGGTGCCCCGGTATGGAAAGCAGGAACCAGTGCCGCTATTCCGTGGGGAGAGGGGGAGGAAGGGGGAGAGATGCAACGTGCGGAGAAGGATCCTGGAAGAAGACATCTGACAGCATCTTTCCCTGCCTTCTCCCTAGCCCCAAATGGCGAACAGAGGTGTGGCGGAGTGATTCCATCCCCTGACTGTCAAGGGATGCTATCACTCCGCCACGCCTCCATTCACCATTTGAGACTAAGAGACGGATAGAGGGGGCCGCCGTCCGAAGAGCTCTTCTGAAGCACAAAACAGAGGCAGCAGTTGCAAGTACCCAGCAAGAACAAATGCTAAACAGCACACAACTCCACAAAAACTGAATAACAGCCAAGATAGTGGGGTAAAACGACTGATATAATATGTGAGCACAAAAGAAATTATAACAAGATTGAGACATATAACATCATATAACTATAACATCAGTATACATATATACATGACAGACTAAAGTTACGGAAACAGGTTCACGTAATTGGCAATGAACTGCTGAGCGAGAAAAGACTTTACAGGACTCCAAAGTTCACATCACATCTGTTTCGTCGCAGCTTCCTCAGAACAGCTGTGTGCTGTTTAGCATTTGTTCTTGCTGAGAAGAGCTCTTCTGACAACGTCCCCCTTTCTCTGTCCAAATGGCAAACAGAGGGCAGGACGCAGGAGGATGCACACCTCCTGAGCCCCGCTCACCGTTTGTGCATCCTGGGATAGTGTGAAGAAGAAAGTCCTCTCTCTCCTTTGTGCCGTCCCGAAATGCAGAAATGGCGAACGGAGAGCGGGGAACCGGCAGACGCCCCCTCCTCCTGCACCCAGCCCTCCGTTTGCTGCAAAATGCTGGCAAATGGGGACAGGGGGCGTGAGGGACTCCTGCCGCCACTTGACAGCGGCGGGAGATCCTAGCATCCCTCATCCCCAGCACTTCGCTGCAAATGAAGGTTAGGCCCAGGAAGACGCTCAAGCTGCGGGAGGCATCCTTCGCCCCTCCCAATCCCAGGATCCATTTGGATATTGGCTCGAGGGGATAGAAGATGCTCCATCCGGATAGATATCTGGATAGATAGCGGTGGGGGCAAGGGACGTGCCCGTGCCTTCCTGGGAACGCGTGGGACACTACAGTCAGCAGCGCCCCGCCAAGGACAGCATGTGCCCGTCCCGGAAAATGCATGGAGAGCCACCAATCGTGGCACCCCACCAAGGGAAAGCACGACTGGCACCTCCCAACATGCTTCCCGGGACAGGATTGTTTCACATGCGCCCCACTGGGCAAGGGCGGCAGGGGTTTCTGTCGCTCTTGCCTCACAACTTTGTAGGCATGTTAAATAGTCAACGGAGCCCAACAGACAACACAATAATCAATGGTTGTGCAGATAGTCAACTCTGCACACCATTGTTTAGTTGCGTTGGTTATTTCTTCAAAATAACCAACCATGGTGTTGTTTTTCCCTGACAGACGATACAATAGTCAATCGTTGACTACTGTGTTGTCCAAACCCAGTCAGTCACATAAAATGAAATCATTATGTTTTAATGTATGAGCGAATTGGTAGCAGTCTTAATCCTTTTTAACCCTAAAATTTAAATATATCAATGTGAACCTTTGGAGTTTGTTAACAAAATAAAATAAAATAAAAATATGACAAATTTTGTTCAGGCAGCTTGTCTCCAAAAGTAACTTTAAAACATTTTAACTTTTCTATCACAATTTTAAAAAACACTGTAAGCCATTTCTCATGTGGGTTTTCTAAATTTGGTCAAGGCGATTCTTCATACCAAATCTATTGATACAATGAACACAGGGCATTTGTATTAATTTTATAAGGAATAAAATTGAGAAAAGGTAAAACATGAAAACCCTCTTTACTGCCTCAGCTCTGTAGTTCACTTCAGATAATAAAAGTAACCCATAAACATACCCAAACAGGTCTCTGCTCTGATATATCTCCCTCCCCAATCAAACCGCTTCTCACACTCTGAGACCAGGTTCGGACAACACAATTGTCAACAGTGAGTTAAATAGTCAACCACTGACTATTGTGTCATCTGGTGGAATGTTTTCACATCCCAGCTGGTTATTTGGCTGAAATAACCAATGCTGTGCAGAGTTGACTATTTGAACAGCCGTTGGTTATTGTGTGGGGCACTGTTGACTATTTCACTGCACAGTTGGTTATTTTCGGCGACTACAGAGTCCCCTGGCAGGAGCAACCAAAGCGGTAGCTGCTGCTCTAGTGCAGCCAGCAGAACTCGCAATGGCTGATAGGATACCAACAGGAGGACTGAGGGCTGGAGAGGGTGGGGGATGTCAATCAAACACCCCGTTGACTGCTAGTCAACTCATTGCTGGCCTTAATCTATACCACAGTTGATTATAATCATGCCATGTGGGGAGTACTCCCTCAATAATCAACCATGGAGTTGACCATTAACCCACCATTGACTATTGTGTTGTCCAAACGTAGCCTGAGAATATTATACTTTGATTTACTTTGAAGGCTGGTATAGAGGATTTGTGCTTAATTAAGTTATTTCAAAAGCAGCATTAAATTATATGAAAATACAGTCTCTATGGGGGAAAAGAGGCTGAATGCTAAATTTTAGGCAAGAGAGTAAAAGACCGTGAAACAATTAATTGAGAACTGCACGTGAAAAGTAGCATAATCTCACACACGGTGACAGACAATAAAACAACATAACTGGTCTGCAGCAGTAGCAGACACATTTTCTATTGAAAAATGCATCTCGGACTGTGATGGGTTCCTGTAGTGTTTCAAAAGCAACCATGCCGTGAGTTTGCCACTGAGGCCCTTCTGCACCCCTTACCTCTTGGCTTCCTCCAAGTGACAGAGATATTCATAGGCCACATTCTGACGTCTCCGCTCATCCATTTCTTCTGCTGTCATCCTCTCATTATCCAGGACGGCTATAAGAAGACAGAAAGAGGGTTATTCCAGAGAAACCAGGGCACACCAAGCTCAGAAAGGAAAGGAAGCAAACAGTTTAACAAATGCCACCACCGCCACCTGGTCCTTATAGGAGATGATGGGAGCGGAAGGATATTCTCCACGGGCCCTTAAGGCAGGCAAGCTCAGGAGTCCACTCTGGTCCAGCCAGAACCAGGGCAGAGGGAGCAGGGCAGACGGAGGGTGTCCAACAGCAGCAGGAGCAGCTTATTGGTGGCTCACCTTGACTTGTTCCATGTTCCACCTTGATCTTTCACACCCAACTGAACTTGTAAGCCAAATGCACAACGCAGGAAGAACATAGACCATTCTAGCGCAACCTTCCCAAAGTTGGTGCTCTCCAGATGTTTTGGACTACAACTCCCAGGATTCCTGACCCTTCACCATACTGGATGGGGCTGATGGGAATTCACATCCAAACATCTGGAGGGCACCAGGTTGGGGAAGGCTGCCCTACACTCTACTCGTATTAAGGATCCACCATGCACAAGAACTCTTGTTCCAGGGGGGGTGTATGGGATCTCTCCCGGCTTCCTGCCCAGGGAGCTATGTTGGGGCTGCCTCCTTGGGGCTGGCAGTAGCAGGGTCCTGGCTAGCTATGCCACTGGGTCCGATGGACTGAGGGCGCTGTAGCATCATTTGTGCAGTGTTGGTGCAGGGTTGTGTACCCAAGTTCATTGGCTCAACCAGTTGGCAGCATATTGGCATTATCAGCAGCACAATTCTTGGCTGGTGTTGACAATGTTTGCAGGGATGTTGTGCTGTATGTTTCCACCTCCCAGGCTAAGCACATGTACCAGGGGTGAGAAACCTCTTCATGAGGACTAAACACAATCTCAAAAAAGCTCTTAGGGGGACGGGGAGAATAAGAAAATAACCCAATTATTGTAGCTTAACCCTCTTCCTGCCAGTAAGGAGAGGCAAAAACTGCACAAAATCCAGGAAACTGCCAAACGATTTGTGGTTTAAGAAAGGGTCTGTCTCATCTGGGGAAGCCTGGATTGGGACCCACTGAAAGGGACCCAAAGGGACCCACTGAAAGCAGGCCCAGACCTGACCTTCCCCACCCCTGACATATGAGACATGGTAGATGTTCCGCCAGCGTGGGAATGGCATAGCCACATGTAGGGTGACCAGATAAAATCCAGGTCAGGGCTCATGTAACTTTAACAGTTGTAGAGAAAAGGGAATTTCAGCCAGTGTCATTTGTATGCAATTCGCACCTGGTGAAATTCCCTCTTCATCACAACAGTTAAAGGTGCAGGCGCTATACTAGAGTGACCATATACAAAAGAAGGCAGGGCCCCTGCAACTTTAACTGTTGTGATGAAGAGAGAATTTCACCAGGAACTAATTGCATACAAATGACACTGGCTGAAATTCCCTTTTCTCTACAACTGTTAAAGTTACATGAGCCCTGACCTGGATTTTACCTGTGAAGTATAGGATTGCTCTGTCAAAGGCTAGTTTCCATGTAAATAAAGGAGCAGGAGGGAAATATCCTTTTGGGGTCGAGCCAAGGACCTTGATCCTGGGAGGGACAGACTAGTCACCATAAGCACTGGGATCCAGCTGCTGGCTCTTCAAGATGTGAGGTCATGAGGAAACTGTCCATGAGGCCCACCTGAGAAAGGCTGCATAGTTTTAGGCTTTCTACATGAGGTCTGCAATTTGTTCAGACTACAAATTCCCTCCACTCTCAAATACTCAAGCAAGAGTACTATTGTTTACGTATGTAAAGCAGCACAAGCCAAACATAAGAGGAAGTTATTAGCAGGCTGGGGGGAACTCTTTTCAAGAAAGCCTTCCTCAACTGACCAGCCACCATTTTTACTGGTACTGCCTTTTAAATCAATCAATTTCAATTCTTTATTTATTTATTTATTTATTACATTTGTATACCGCCCCATAGCCGAAGCTCTCTGGGCGGTTTACATAGGATTAAAAACAATTAAAAACAATATACAAAAATTAAAACAGCAAAAACATACAACATACACACAATCTGTACATTTAAAACCCACTTCAACACTTCAAAAAAACTACAAAAACAAAACAAAACAAACCCAGGCTCCTCAGATATTGCCAAATGCCTGAGAGAAGAGGAAAGTCTTGACCTGGCGCCAAAAAGATAACAATGTTGGCGCCAGGCGGGCCTCATCGGGGAGATCGTTCCACAATTGGGGAGCCACCACAGAGAAGGCCCTCTCTCTTGTTGCCGACCTCCGAGCTTCCCTCGGAGGAGGCACTCGGAGGAGGGCCTTAGATGTTGAACGTATTTTAAAACTTTTTTTACTGATTTATTTTATTTTAGATCTAAGAGAGATATAAACATTGTAAATAAATAAAATAAACCCCCCAGCTTGGAGAAGTATATAAAAAAACGTTATGGAAGAACCTGAAGGGAAACGGAAAACCAGCTAGGGGAGCATGGCAGGAGGACTAACAAAGACCTCTACTCCAGGCTTGCTTACTCTCTACAGCACTTCGTCATCTCATGAAAATAAAGTTGCGCTGTGATTGCAGACGTGAAGGGCAGCAGCCGCAGCCCCACTCCATCAGCTAGAGCAGGGCTGGGGAACAGGCGGCAGGCAGGTCACATGCGGCCACGACTGCGACCCCCACGTGGGCAGGGACAGGCCGACGGGTGAGGGGCGGTGGGGGGGGGGGGGTGGCAGGGAATGTAATGGGGCTTAAACGCCGCCGGAAGCGCAGCACGGTTTCATCGAGCCCATCAAGGAGGCGCGCAAAAGAAGCCAGCCAGCCAACGGCAGACTGCACGGGCTAGCAAGCCTCATCCTGGCTAGCCCTCGACTGGCCTGAGGCTGCAATCGCGCGCGCAAGGGCGTCTTAGCGGGCTGCACACGCGGCGATGCCTGTCCTCGAGCAGCTAGGGCGGTGGCCGATGGGAGGCCTCGCTTGCCCACACGGGGAGGGCCCTCCTCGCTCGCAGCTGAGCCGAGCCAACCAGGATGCCAGCCGCGAGGAAAGGGCGCTGTCGGGGCGGGAGAGTGCGCTCCTCGCCGCCGCCGCCGCCGCCGCCGCCTCCCTGCAAAACCCGCCCGAAGAGCAAACGGCCCGCTCCTCTTCCCCAATGAACCGTCTGGAGCAGGACGTGCAGGCGCACGCAAGACCACCGGAGCGCGAGCCGCAGTTCACACGCAAATGAAACACGCGTCCCTCCAGCCAGCCGTGCTTAAGGCGAGACAGGAAGGAAGCGCGCCAGAGGCCCGCCCGAGGATCCAGCACCAAGAGCTGCAGCAGAGCGATCCTCGCAGCCTGACCCCCGTCCGGCCGCCGCATCACCGCATGGGAACTGCCGCTGGCCACGTCTACACGGCTCCCGGACGCGGCGGCGGCGGCCACCCGAGCGCACGCCCCGGCCGTCCCGATCGCGCGGCTGCCAGCAGCCACTGCCTCCGCAACGGGGCCCTTCGGACAAAGCGGCTAGACGTCCCCGCGAGCGGGCAAAGCAATGCGGGAAGGGCGGGCGGCTACTGCATCCGAGCCGCCGGGGAACGCGTGTCTGGCAGGCAGACCGGCAACCGAGTAAAGTGCGGCCCGCCGGGGCTGCGGACGGGGTGACGGCACCAGGCCAGCCCGGCCCGAACTCCCTCCCTCCGCGCCCGCCCGCAACTCACAGCCGTAGTGGGGCCGGGCCACACCCGCCCCGTCGCTTTCCTCCGAGGTGGACATGAGGGCGAGCCAAGGTGGCGGTGGAGGTTCCGTTCAGCCTGAGATGGCCGGGGGAGCTCGACTGCTGCGCCGTCTGCAAAGGAGGAAGAGAGGACGGAAGAGAGGCGGGTTCCGCCCGTTGGGCGGGGAGGAGAAGAAGGGAGCGGCCACTCTCCTTTCTGGCGCGGCAGCGGCAGTGACAGGCCCGGGCGGGGTGTGTGTGGGGGAACCTCCGCTCTTGTTCGAAGGGGCGCTTTGGGAGGAGCTCGTCTCCCAGGCTCTGCTGACTTCCTGCAGCCCGCCAGGGAAGGGAGGCAGTGGGGGAAACTGCTAAGGTGCAGAAGACCCAAAAAGGGCCCCAAAGGGAAGGCTATGAGTAAGGCAAAGAGTAGGAAGGCACCCCCCCCCCCCGCCGCAGCAGCAGGTACTCGGAGGGAGGTAGGCGCTGAACACGGAGGACCTTTTAGCCACCCACAGGCGAGACCCCGAGGAAGGCGGTTTCTAAAGGAAAGACGGGTTCTGCATGAATTCACACGTTGCCATCAGATGGGATCCGAGGATGCACTTGAACCCGACATAACACGTTCAGGACTGTGGTTGCTCTTAAGTGGTAGGGGAGGCATTGGAGGCGTTCAGCCTTGCTTGGAGCAGCTATTCTGATTCCACAGGGAGGGAGACACTGTGCCCATGCTCTAGGCAGGTATGCTCAAGGGATGTGTATGCCATAGTTTTTTGGATTCAAACTTGCACCTGGCCATAGAAATAGAAAATGGTTAAAATGACAACTACATTGTTTTTAGAGGGAACTTTCTGTTACATTTGATGCTATAGACCTGTTGTATCCAAGAAGAGGCAGGGTAAAAGTATAAGTACAAATCCTTTATTTAAAACATGCCTTGCAAGGCTAACAACACAGGCATATACCTGACTAAGCCTTCCTGCGTTACTATCCACAACTCCTCTTATAGATTACCTCAGCCTTCAACTGAGTCTAATCTTTAGTCTCTTAAAGAGACAGTACTACCATCTCCACATTTCTCCCCCTCTTAAGAAACCT
Source organism: Anniella stebbinsi (assembly GCA_029215795.1). NCBI lineage: Eukaryota > Metazoa > Chordata > Lepidosauria > Squamata > Anniellidae > Anniella > Anniella stebbinsi. Next base: position 374,048,536 of record JARDYH010000001.1, read on the forward strand.
ACATAATCCCAACACTACATAACATAATCTTTAGTCCAAGCAGGTGGGTGTCTGATGCGGACTGGCCGTCTTCCTGGTTCACTTCCCTGTTGGTCAGATCCAGCTGCTGGCATAGTCTGTAGTGTGGGTGAGAAGGGCAAATCCTCTAACCCAAAATGATTTTTTCATCATTTTGGCAATCCACTGGAGCAAGATAAGAAGCATTCCACACACGTCCATCAGAAAGTTTATAAGTATAAGGTCCTTTTTTTTCAATAATTTTTCAAGGGGATGTAAATCTCTGTTCTCCCTTTCGTAAAATCCCCGGTTTCCTAACTCGAACAAAAGAGTTACACTGAAATGTTTGTTCCTTAGCACCACGACGTCCATCTGTATATACTTTAGATTTCCTTTGTTTTTCTTTAACTCTCTCTCTCATCTCAGGTTCCAAAGATTTATTTAGTCTAGGTTTCAGAACTCCAGCCACATTCAGTTTAGTATGCATTTGTCTGCCATACAACAACTCTGCAGGTGATCTCTGAGTTGTTGCATGCTGTGTAGCTCTATATACTTGCCAAAAGTCAGTAGTGAATATTTTCCATTCTTTCCCTTCTAACTTAGCTGTTTGTAAACTCTCTTTCAAGCTTCTATTAAACCTTTCAATCTCCCCATTAGCTTGGGGGTAATACACAGATTATCTCCAATGAGTAATATTACGTTCTTCTAGAAAGGTTTCAAATTCCACTGAAGTGAACTGAGCTCCATTATCTGAAACCAGTTCTTTTGGGTTTCCTTCTCTACTAAAAATAGTAGAGAGGAAGCTAATAATTGTAGCTGAGGTAGCTTGAGATGTAAATGCTACTTCTGGCCATTTACTGTAGTAATCAATTAAGGTAATAGCATAACGACACTCAATTGGAGCAGCATCAAAAGGTCCTACAATATCAATTGCAACTTTCTCCCATGCAGCATCTGGAAGCGGAACTGGCTGTAATGGTGTTACACGTGTTACTGCTGTCTTATCGTGCAATTGACAAGTAACACATGATTTTATGGCTGTTTCCGTCTGAGAGTCCATCCCTGGCCACCAATACAGATCTCTCAATCTTTGCTTAGTTCTAACAATCCCTTGATGGGTATCATGTGCCAAACGTATAAATATAGACTGCAATTCCTCTGGCACAAGTAAACGGTGTGTTCCCCGTAACACATATCCATCATGGAAAGAGAGTTCGTCACGTATTCTAAAATAAGGCAACAAAACAGATTCAAGCGTTTTCTTATTACTAGGCCATCTACTTGTCAAAAAAATTCGTAACTTTTGTTGAATTGGACATGCCAAACATGCAGCTAAGAATTGCTCTTTTGTAACTGCAGTAAGTGCACTAGTAATGATAACGACTACTTCTTCATCACTCTCCAATGGATTCCCAGATGATGACAAAGGCAAACGGGACAAACAATCAGCTGCCACATTTTGAGTCCCTGGTCTATATTCCATTTCATATGTAAAAGACAGTAATTTTGTTGACCATCTTGCAATGCGATTTCCTACTCGACCCACACCCTTTGTGGTTAACAATGTTGTCAAGGGTTTATGATCAGTGCGCAGTTTAAATACATGGCCCCATAAATATGTTCTCCACTTTTCTGTAGCCCAAACGCAAGCAAGTGCTTCTTTTTCAATAGTTGAATATTTCCTTTCAGCTTCAGTAAGTGTTCTTGATGCAAATGCAACAGTCTTTTCTATATTATCCTCATGAAGCTGTGTCAGTACTGCGCCAAGACCATAATCAGAAGCATCTGTTGTCAAAATTATTGGTAATGCAGGATTAAACAACGCAAGTGCAGGACTATTTACAATCAACACTTTTACATTCTCAAAACTAGACTGTGCAGCATTTGTCCAACTAAAATTTGATGTTCCTCTTAGCAGTTCACGAAGAGGCTCAACAATAGATGCATAATTAGGAATAAATTTAGCATACCAAGAAGTAAGACCCAGAAAAGAACGTAAAGTTTGTACATCACTTGGGGAAGGTGCTTCTAGCATTGCCAACACATGCTCAGGATCAGGTTTCAATCCCTGTGATGAAATTGTATGTCCAAGAAAAGAAAGCTCAGTCTGTCTAAACTTACATTTATCTACATTAAGCTTCAAGCCTGCTGCGCTAATACAGCCCAATACAGATTGTAAATTACTTTCATGTTCCTCAGGGGTATTTCCAAACACTATAATATCATCCAGGTAACATTGGACCCCCTTTTGGTTCTTAAGAATTATTGACATCATCTTTTGAAAAGCACTAGGTGCTGATGCAAGTCCATAGGGGACATGTTTAAAACGGAATAATCCGTCATGTGTAATAAATGCTGTAAGATCTCTACTATCTTCATGCAACATAACTTGATGGTATGCACTCTGCAAATCAAGAGTTGAAAACATCCTTGCTCCCCGAAGTTCTGCAAAAACTTCTTCTATATGTGGAAGAGGATGGCTATCAATTACTATAGCTTTATTTGTCTCCCTCAAATCTATACAAACACGAATGTCACCATTCTTCTTCTTTGCCACTACTATGGGTGAAACCCATTCAGATGAGTCTACCTCCTCAATAACATCTTGTTGTACTAATTTATTAATCTCTTCAGAAACAGCATCTCTAACTGCAAATGGTAAACGCTGTAACTTCTGGCATACAGGTATCATATTTGACTTCATTTTAACTTTATGAACAAACCCATGTGCACAACCAAGTTTCCATTCAGTTTGGTCTTTTAACACAGCTGAAACTGGTGTTTGCTCTCCAAAAGTACTCAGCTGGGGGGGAACAACACTCCCATCAACTATTCCAAGGTTCAATGCAGCAAATACATCCCTCCCCAAAATAGAAGTACCATTAGGTACAATGTAAATCTCTGCAGTTGCACAACATTGTCCAAAAGTTACTTTTACAGGTAGACATCCACATACAGGAATTTGGTTCTTCAAATAACACACTAACTGTATTTTTGGTTTTATGAGTGGTATATCCCTGAAACAATGGCGATACAATGACTCAGGCAATATAGAAACTGCTGAGCCAGTATCCACCATTAATTCAACATCTTTTGATACTCCTATAGCAGAAATATTCACAGTACACATAATTTTTTCTACTGCATATGTAGGACTAATCCTGTCCACACTCAAAATAGTAACATCTGGTATTGTAACTACATGCACTTGCTGGTTATTACGACGACATACTTTAGCAAAATGTCCAGTTTTTTTACAATAGTTACAGTGAACATTCTTAGCTGGACATCCTGTATGGCTGGCGAGATGTTGTGAAGACCCACAACGGAAACAGTATTTAATTAGACTTTGACTCGGCTGATTAAACTGCTTTTGACCAGCTTTCTTTTTATCATCATCATCGTCTGTCTGTCTTCTATTTAAACGCTTATGCCATGGATCCACTGCTTGCACCACGCCTTCTTTGTCTAAACTCATTAGTTTAGCTTCTGCCAGGGCTGCCTCAATTTGAGTTGCAATTGTTATAGCTTTGTCTAATGTAAGGTTTGTCTCTAAGAGTAAGCGTTCTCGTATATGAGGCAAATGTGTTTTCTCAATTAGCTGGTCTCTAATCATCTCTTCTGCCATATCTCCAAAGTTACAAGAACTCATTAAGTCTCTCAAAGCAGCAGTATACTGTAGCACTGACTCCCCCGGTTTCTGCTCATGCTGACGAAATTTGTAGCGGTTAGCTACCACATTCACTTTTGGCACAAAAAAGTTCTTTAAAGCATTACATGCAGTCTCATATTTATCATCAGCAAGTGGAAGATTGTAAAATATCCGTTGTCCTTCAACTCCCAGGCAATGAGTAAGCAACGCACATTTTCTTGCTTAAGAAAGTTCTTTGTCGCTAACTGCCAACAAGTAATTTTCAAACATCCGAATCCAGACAGGGAATGCAACTGGAGGCTCACCTGGACTCTGAAGAAAAAATGCTGGTGGGCTCAATGACAAAAGAGTCATTCCAACCTCGTCGCCAATATGTTGTATCCAAGAAGAGGCAGGGTAAAAGTATAAGTATAAATCCTTTATTTAAAACATGCCTTGCAAGGCTAACAACACAGGCATATACCTGACTAAGCCTTCCTGCGTTACTATCCACAACTCCTCTTATAGATTACCTCAGCCTTCAGCTGAGTCTAATCTTTAGTCTCTTAAAGAGACAGTACTACCATCTCCACAAGACCAGCTTTCTCCAACCAGATGAGTTGGCCTACAACTCCCACAATTGGAGGGCACCAGGTGGGGGAAGTTGTAATAGACAATACAGACTAACAAACAGGTGACGCTTCCAGGGTGGAAGTGACAGCTGCTCATAGGAAACAATGGAGAAAGCATGGCTTTTGCTGTAGGCCTGCCATTGGGCAGAATCATGTTGTTATCCGGCCCCTGCAAAAGAGTGATAACAGCAAAGACAACAGGAGGTTTAATGCACATCTGCCACGACTTTGATCCACTTTTTCAGTGCTGGACTGGCATGACGACATCCCCGTCGTTCTGTTCTCTCGCCCAGAGCAAGTCCAGCCCAGAAAAAGTGGATCAATGTCACGGCAGATGTGCATTAAACCTCCCATGTGATGAAGGAAGTCAAGGAAATCCTGCTTTTTCTAACGCAAGTCTGATTTTGTGTGATGTGGTCTGCATGCAAGTCACTGGAGTGAAGACAGGTGAAGTGCCCGACGACTGGAGGAAGACTAATGTCCCTATCTTCAAAAAGGAGGAACCTGGGAACTACAGACCAGTCGGTCTGACGTCCATCCCTGGGAAAATTTTGGAGCAGATTATAAAGAAGTCAATCTGTAAACACCTTTAAAATGATGCACGGATTACTAGAAGCCAGTATGGATTTGTCAAGAACAAATCCTGTCTGACTAATCTGATCTCATTCTTTGATCAGGTAACTTCCCTTATGGACTGTTGGAATGCTGTGGACATAATATATCTTGATTACAGCAAAGCTTTTGACAAAGTGCTCCATGACATTCTGATCAGCGAACTAGTGAAAAGTGGGCTACATGGAACAACTATTAGCTGGATCCACATTTGGCTACAGAAAGAGTGTTTATCAATGGTACCTTCTCAAACTGGGACAAGGTAATGAGCGGAATTCTGCAGGGCTCAGTCCTGGGCCCAGTGCTCTTCAACATTTTTATTAATTACTAGGATAAGGAGGTGTAGGGACTCCTTATCTGCCGACGACATAAAATTGGGTGTAATAGTTAATACCCTGGGAGACAGAAACAAACTTCAAACTTCATAGGCTGGAGTGCTGGGCTGAAAACAACAGAATTACATTTAATAGGAATAAATGCCAAGTTCTACACCTAGGAAAAAGAAACCAAATGCACAGTTATAAGATGGGGGATACTTGACTCAGCAATACTACAAGCGAGAAGGATCTTGGAATTGTTGTAGATCACAAGCTGAATATAAGCCAACGGTGTGATGTGACTACAAAAAAAAGCAAATGCTATTTTGGGCTACATTAATCGAAATATCATTTCCAAATCATGCAAGGTACTGGTTCCCCTCTATTCGGCACGGGTTAGGGTTAGGTCTGGTTTTAATTTATTTTTATGGTTTTTGTTTTGTTTAAAAATTCACAATGAAAATATTTTTTTTTAAAAAAAGGCCTGGGCACCACACTTCAAGAAAGATGCAATCAAGCTGGAGCGTGTTCAGAGGAGGGCAAGGAGGATGATCAGGTCTGGAAACAAAGCCCTATGAGAAGAGACTGAAAACTGGCCATGTTTAGCCTGGAGAAGAGAAGTTTGAGGGGAGACATGATAGCTATCTTCAAATACTTGGAAGGTTGTCACATAGAGGAGGGCCAGGATCTCTTCTTGATCAACCTTAAGTGCAGGACATGGAATAATGGGCTCAAGTTACAGGAAGCCAGATTCCAGCTGGAAATCAGGAACAACTTCCTGGCTATTAGAGCAGTATAATAATGGAAACAATTGCCTAGGGAGGTTGTGGGCTTTCCCATACTAGAGGCCTTCAAGAGGCAGCTGGAAAACCATCTGTTAGGGATGCTTTAAAGTGGATTCCTGCATTGAGCAGGGGGTTGGACTGGAGGCCTTGCAGGCCCTTTCCAACTCTATTAGTCCCAGAGCCAGGCAGGATTTAATTACCCCAGCAAGTGCAAAAGCTTAGTAACTTTTTTTTTGTTTATATATGACATAAGTGTCTCAGAAAAGTGAATCTTACAAAATTCCAGTGGTGGTGGGCTGCATGATGACATCATAAATATGGCTGACACGCTGTTATGTTGTTGTCACATGTAAATATGCATAATTTCTCACCCGTTTATGCTACAGATTTTTTTTCTGAAATGTTTCAAATTTAATGACAGATACTTTTTGTAATTACACATTTTTGTTAACTCCGTTAGTTTTTGAGATAATTTCATTTGAATGTATAAAATCAGTGTTCACATTGGTTATGTGTGACGTTTATCCATGATTTACTCAAAAACGATACGACTTTCAAAAGGATACTCAAGAACAAAAAAGTTGCATTTTTTAATGAGGATTAAGAAAAATGTATACTAACATGGGATTTATCCCAACGCTTGGGGAATTATGAGTGATATCTCATTATACGTCCACTTTCTCAGGGTTGTATGATTTTACAGCTTATCATACAGGGCTTTCATTTCAAAAGTATCCATCCTAAATATCTCTCAATCTGATGCACAGATCATTTTGAACATGTTCAACTATGATTTTTACAGTTGAACATGTTCAAATGTTCTTTACAAAATTTCAAACAGGACGAGTATGATGATATATATAAAAAAAACAATTTATTAGGTCGAATTGTTTTTAACAAATGTTTTTAAAATCTTCAACAAATATTTACAATTTACAAAATAAAAGCTATGTTCTGTGAGAAGGGTTAACAAATCAATTTCATTGGATGTCCTCTTCACTTTCATTGGAACTGTGATCATCACTGTCAAAATCACTTTTGTCTTCTTTTTCACTGCCCTCTTCTGTGGCCGTTTCAAGATTTTCTGGGAGTGTTGGACCAGGTAACCATTTTATGTGGTACCTGCCATTTTCCAAGTACCAGCTGTGTTCAGTAGGATCAAGCCCGTTGTCAGGATTTCTACAATCTGCTCGTTTCCACAGCCATGACACTGAATTACTTCTTTTAATCTTTGGATCAGTGCAGGTTTAGATGGAGGCAGCATTGTTGGGTCAATCCCTTTAACTTTGGAGAATGCCTTAGACTGGATCTTAGGTGTTGTTTTCTTCATAAATAGACTGTATCTTACTTCACTCACAGAGGAGAATCTTGGGTGGCCGTACATGGCACAGACAAATTTCTCCAAGCCAGCTATCTTTTCTTCGGTTAAACCTTGCTGGCTGAGAATTTCTTGGAATTCATTATTCTTTTTCATGATTTCAAATGGTTTAACTTTTCCCTGTCTTGCAAATGCAGCTGTGAAATCAGACCCTGTAAAAGTGTGGTAGCCAGACAAGGCCTCTACCAGATCATGTCCGAGCTCCTCTGTGATACAAGTTACATCGATCGTCCTTCTGCTGTTGTTAGAAGACACGCCACAATCAAACAAAACCCAGGAGTTTAGGAAATGCTTTTGATGGTAAATTAACGGAACCAACACATCAGTGTCATTTGCTCTAACCAGGATATTCTTTGCCTGATCACTACCATGTGATGTATGTTGGATGTGTCAAATAATCCTTGTGTCTGCCTCTTGATGATGGCAAGCAAGATCAGGCACCTCTGTTGCCTCAACACTGACATCCTTGCTGGTGTATTTGTAACACACAGTCTCTGCTCTGACAAAGAGAATTTTGCCTGCCAGAAGTGAAGCATACGAAGTGCATCAACTGCCTTTTTTGAGGTCTTCTGATCTGCGCCTGTTACTTTGATGTTAGTAGTTGGTACAGTTGCTCACCGTTCATGTTCCCCTGCAATTATTATATATATATAATGTATATATATATATATATATATATATGTATATATATATATATATATACATATTCTGTACAGATACTTTAGTACGGCAGCCTGAAACTGCGCAATTATGGTAAAACAACACACTATGCTTTCCCCTAAGATCATATTAAACAAGATAAGTGAAGAGAAAGTATTACAATTAGTTTTTCGAGAAGTTTGTCGTCAATGTTGGTATGGCAAGGGGAAGCCGACCTAGACAGGAGTAAGAACCATAGAGTTGAATGGGCCCAAGCCCAGGGCATAGGCAGCCTCCTCGCCTTCTCTGCGGAATGTTTGGGTGTCCTTTCTCCCTTCACAGTTGAGCAGAGAACCACCCCACCCACCTCTTTTGTTAGCGAGACCACCCTTCGACACTCACGCCTCCAACAAAAAACAGGATGGTTCCATATAGCACAAGGACAGCAATACACGGGACGGAGGAGCAGCTTTATTGCGCAGAGAGGGGGGAAAACCAGACTTTCCCTGCTCTAAAACAGGATGGGAAATAGAGGGGAAGAGGTGGGAGGAGCGCAGGACAGGGACCTCATGTGAGTACTGCGCTGCAACACATACCAGGCATGGCGAGGGTGCGAGACATTGCTGGTGTGATGATGCTTTAAAATGGAGAGCTCATTCTGTTTTTTATCTGTAATTCTGTTCTGTGGGTCCCTTTCCCACCCTCCTAGAACTGAGAGTTGCCCATAGGAAACAATGGAGAAATCCAGAATTTTAGCACAGCACCAGATCGACCCAGGCTGCCTCTACACGAGACGTTTAAAGCTCTTTGAAGTCTCATTAAAAATTTTACCTCTACAAGAGCGGAGCGTAAATCGGGAGTTGAGGCGCTTTATCTCTCCGATTATGCGCATTATCGAATGTGCGTTAAATAGCGAGTTTCATTTTGCTCCGGCCGTTAAAGTAGTTAACTTCTGCAATGCGCTGTACATAGGGCTACCTTTGTGCCTAGTCCGGAAACTTCAACTTGTTCAAAATATGGCAGCCAGGTTGGTCACCGGTACATCTAGGGGTGACCACATTACACCAGTTTTAAAATCACTTCATTGGCTGCCAGTCAGTTTCCGGGCGAAGTATAAAGTGTTGGTTATTACCTTTAAAGCCCTTCATGGTTTGGGCCCAGGCTACCTGCAGGATCGCCTTCTCCCGTACAATCCGCCCCGCACACTTAGGTCCTCTGGGAAGAACTTACTCAAGCCAGCCAGAACTAGGCTGGCGAATGTTACCCAGAGGACCTTCACTTCCATCGCTCCCAGGCTATGGAATGGTCTGCCGGAGGAGATTAGACAAATTAGCAGTCTTCATGAATTTAAGAGAGTCATTGTGGGATATGTTGCTTTTCCATCAGGTAAAACACAGGGCTAAGCAATTATATATATAATCCAGTAAGCACATATAAAGCCTAGGCACATATATTTAATCCAATAATTAATAAGCTAAAGCAATTTTAATTTAGGAGGCACATAAGATGCCAAATGCACAGTAGTCAGAAAAGGGGCAGAAGAGCATGAGCTAAAGATAGGAACATACAGTGGAGCAGAATTGTCAGGTGTCTGTGAACTTTGAAGCGTGAAGAAAGGCACGAGACATCGTGGGGGCTGTTTTGTCATGAGATGGAACTTAGCTAATGCAAGTAGGAATCACAGGTGTCTGTGGTTGGAAGCGGATGCATGATAGTAGGGAACACAGGTAGAAATAACTAGACCATGACAGTAGGTCAAGCTCTGCTAAGATTGCTTGCAATTACAGAGGAAACAGATGATATGTGTGGGTGTAAAAGTGTGGAGGAGAGGGGAGGATGAACAAAGGCGGGGATTTTAGTATTATAATCAGGCATATCGGATAAGCTGTAACTTGTTATAGGAGGAACCTTTTCCGGCCGGGAACAGAGAATAAATGCTGTGTGATTTATGATTTTCGGTGTGTGCCAAGCTTGTATAGCCACACCCCTTTTGCAAAAGGCTTTTTGCAATAAAGAAACTTGTATTCATCCGTCCAGATTGTGTTGTCCTTTTCTAAAACAGAATGGGCATTTCTAACATCATGAAGACTGCTCTCTTCCAGCAGGCCTATCCGGATGAATTTTAAGATGTTTTAATGATGCATTTTCTCTTGTTTTTAATTTTTTTAACTGTTTGTGATTCTTGTATTTTACATTGTGTTCCCCGCCTTGATCCAAAGGGAGAGGCGGGTTATAAATAAATATTATTATTATTATTATTTTGCCTATGTGAACAAGCGATTCTCCGCATTAACTACTTGTAAAGCACATTTCAAACAACCGGTAAGGCCACCAGTTGTGCGCTCAATTACCTTTTGCGTACAAGCATTTACGATAAAGCGCTTCAGCGATTATGCGCATAATTGCCTAACCAGCCGTCAAACAGAATCCATCTAGAGGGGGTCCCAGAAACAAGTTAGCAGCAACCTTAGTAGTTCTTGTTCTTTCTAACTCGGGTCTTATTTCTCATGTGCTTTGAATATTTCAAAAGTTCCCCTGCAGATACAGCCGTCGTTATTTCTTGCACAACCACCCAGGCCGTTGCGGAGAATGGTGAACCGCAACCCTGCAAAGAAGTCCCATGGCAGGTCCCTGAGAGCGAGCAGGCAAGGCTCTCGGCCTGGTGGTCCTTTTGCGCCCAACCCGCCTCCCCTCGCCTCGGACACGAAAGAGCCCCGTCGCCGAGCCGGCGCAGAAGCAGCCACCCCAAGCGCCGCGCCCGTGGCAACAGGCCACGCCCATTGACGACGCCGACGACGCCCCGCCTCCTACGATCCCGCGTCAACTCGGAATCTGGGCTTGGCTGCGCCTGCGCGATTCGGCGGCCTCTCGGCTGCCCGCCAGCCCGCCTCCCTCTCGTCGGCCTTTGCGCGACGTTGCTGGCCGTGATGATCCACGAGCTGCTGCTGGCGCTGCGCGGCTACACCGGCGGCCTCTTCGTCGTCAGCGGGGCCGGCGGGGGCCTGCAGGCAGGTGGCGCCGGGAAAGAGGGAGGGCGGGGCGGACCGCCCCCTTTGCGCCGGGTGGCCGGCCCGCCCGGCCGCCCGCTCGCTCACCCTGCTCTCCGCTTCCCGCCGCAGGTGTCCCCGGAGGCGCTGCCGCCCTTCCTGCACCCGAGCGAGGCCGGCCTCCTGGCCCGCGCCTGCCGCCTGGGCGCCTTCTACCTCCGCTTCAGCGAGTTCATCGAGCAGTTCGCCGAGCACGTCCAGCCGCCGCCGCCGCCCAACGCGCCCCTTCCCGCCGCCCCTCCGCAGCTGACGGCGGTGGGTGAAGCAGGCCGGGCAGAGCGCCGCAGGAGGGCTCTGTGTCCCCTCAGAACGGACGGGGGCTGAGGAGCCGACTCCCCCCGGAGGGAGCCTCTGGCAAGGGCCCCGCATCCCGCGAGGTTTGGGGCAGGGGGGCAGAAACGCCTGCCTGCCTGCCACCCCACTGCCTGGCCACATTGGGGGGCTGTTAGTTGCCCCTGCGGGCCGCCTTTCCGTGAAGGCCCAGTGGGGACAGGTCGGGGGTCGGAGCGTTTCAGGGGGCTGCTAACCCCCCCCCCCCCCCGTCTCTCTCTCGGCCTGGTTTCAGGATCTTCAGCCCTCCCAGCAAGGGATTTACCTCCGCGCTTTCTGCACTGGGCTTGACACGGTCCTGCAGCCATACCGGCAGGCACTACTTGACTTGGAGCAGGAGGTAAGGGAGGAGCAAACAACCCTCTTCCATATCCAGCATTATTTGCCACTGCCAATGAGATCAGGTAGCCGTTTTGAGCCACGAATCGCCATTATGTTAACTTTCATATTTAGTACTGCATTTAAAGAATATTTTTGAGGTAAGCAGCTCTGACTGTTACTGCGGAAGAGCAAGATAACATAAGTGCTTATTTACTTAGAGGGACCACTGAACACAGAGCGTTTGGGTTGATGGCACCTTCAGTTCTATATGGGAACAAACGGCATCAACTGGATGCAAATTACCAATGAGTGTAACATTCGAGAGGAAGAGCTGTTGCTGAAAACCCCGGGGTCTTCTGGCAATAGGTGGGAAGACTTCCACAAGGCTTCTCAAGAAAACTTGTGGAATCTACTTCTTCTGCCTTTTTTTAGGAACCAGGGCCCTGAGATCCTCTAGTCTAAGTCGGTTGCTTAATGACACAGAGATAGCAGAGCCAGTTGCTGGGGAGGAGGACCTAACTATAAAAGTACAATCCCTGAAATGCATCAGGAAAGCTGTGGAGAGACATGTTCATAGGTAGCCAACCAAATAACCACGGCATTTCACAGACGAACATTTATACTGTCAACATATGTCAGATTTTCAGGCGTAACAATATAATTCAAACGACCACTGTACTTGGAAAGCAAGAATGAACAGTATGTATGCAGAACAGGTAATTCAGAGTGAGCCAAGCCACAAATGAAGTGGAACGCGCATGTGTTGGCAAGGAATTAAGCATGGAGAAGAAATCCTAGGGGACATTTGCCCATTGTATAAATGGAGATCAGTGACGCTGAGACAAGTCCCAGTCCATGGCAGAGAACTCAGACATAGTCACAAGCACGCTGCCCCAGGAAGCCCACTGATATCTCTCTGACAGCCAAGCAGGGCACGGGAGAGAGAGACGCATGCTGCGAAGCACAGTGCGCCACCAGCAGCTTCTGCTCCACCTCCTTCTCAGAATCCCCTCCCTCGGGCTTCTTGGGCCACCCCACTCAGAATCACTCTTCATCACACCAACTGATCCCTATGGAGGCCCCTGTACAAATCCTAGTAGCTGTTTCCCTCACTGCTCCTTGCCAGCATCGCCCCTTTCTACTCGCCCAGCCAAATCATTGCTAATTGCATTTTTTCCCTCAACTATTTCCAAAGCAAGAGAAAAAGGTATGCCTGTGATTGCTTTGAAGCACTAGCTAGCATAATTGGAAAGGATTGCAGGGTGAGAAGGCAGGGAGAGGAGACACCCCACCCTCCCACCCAGGGCCAGCCGTACCATGAAGCAACCTGAAGTGGGTGCTGCTCTCCCTCTTCAAAGGGCCGTCCGCTTCTTGGTTCTGGCAGCCAGCAGGACCCAGAAGCGGCCACTTGCATACCTCCCACCCAGACTTCTTGGGTGGCCCACCAGTAGGCCAGCCAAGCCAGCTTACTCTTTTTGGCATGCATCTGCCTGCCTGCCTGCCTCACCACCACTTCTGCCCATCAGCTGCTTCCGTCTTGTGCAGCAACCGCAGGGCACCTCCGAGAGGTTGAGTGACATATTGAGAGAGGTCCTGGAATTCTTGTGATACTTTGGCCAACCTCTTTCAAGGCACCCCTTGGTTCTTACACCTAGTGGAAGCAGCCAACGAGGAGTGTGGCAAGGCGGACATGCCTGTGCACATCACAAAAAGGGACCCAGAGGGTGGACATGGCCAATGGGGTTAATGGGCCACCAAGCAGATTGGGTGGACAGTGGCAGCAGGTGTTGCCTGAGGTGGCAACCTGCCTTGGGTCGGGCCTGCCCCCCATCCCAACCCCTTCTGTTTGGGCACTCGTCAGTTAGTATAATTCCTGGTTATTGTAGAGATGTGAAGTTAAATTGTGTTAAATTTGGAAAAGAACGCTATAATTCAATGATTTCCTTTTCAAAAATCAAGGAAATTTTAGGATTTAAAAAACTTCTATGTTTTAAATTAGTTTAAGACATATTCATACAGGTACCAAGCAACTGAGGCACCTATAAGTTAAGAAGTAAAAATGTTCCAGTATCGCCGGTGTTATTTATTTTTATCCCATTCTTCCTGCAAGATTAGGCTCTGGGGTAGGTTAGACTGAAAGAGAGTGACCTGCCCTGTCAGTTTTATGGTTGATCAGAAATTTGAACCTTGATTTCCCTAGTCCAGGTTCAGCACTCAAGCCCTTGGACCACTTGTATGTCAATCTTTAGCATTTGTAAACTTTGATTTAAACAAATTCTGATAATCTTACCGCACCAACAGTGGTTTTAGTTTGATATTCTCACTGTTCCGTACATGTGTTTCAGCACACTTATCTGGGAGTAGGCTCCATTGAAAACAGTGGGACTTATTTCTAAGCAAACATTCATAGGATTGCACTGCTAACCATTAAAATCAGGTCAGCAACTTTTGGCTCTCCAGATATTTTAACCTATAACTTCCATCATCCCTCATCGTTGGCTGGGGCTGATGGGAATTGAAGACCGCAATACCTGGAGAGCCTCAGGTCACCCACCTCTGGCTTAAATGCTGGTGCTGCCTCCCGTTTCCCTGCAATGTTGTCCAATAGTTTGCACATGACGGTAAACGTGCCTCTTCATAATATTTATTGTTATTTACATAATTGCAGTCAGTGTTGTTTTTACCCTTCAAAAAAGTTGCTTCCCAAAGACCAAATTTATTCCATGAAGTTCTCTAAATCAATTCTTTTCTAAGCTCTCAAAATCCAGATGAGGATGTACAGCCAGATTACAACTGCAAGCTTGCAATGCTGAGCTGGAAGTTCATTATTTTTTAAATAACCCATATTCTGCTTCAGAAAAATAAGTTCACTTTGCTTTTGATGAAATGGCTTGATGAAGCAGCAAGTCTCTGTGGTGGCAGTGCGCCTGGTTGAATGCAGGCAGCACTGGCTGACACATCTTCGCCTGCAAGATGTTCCATAGCAACAATACCCCCACATTTCTCTCTAATTCTGAGGAAGCAGCTGTCCTGTAGCTGGAGGAAGGGGTCGTCTTCCATGCTTGCTTGGAGTATGTGTCTTTAAACAAGTGGGCAAACTACTTCTCCATGTTCAGGGAATAAGCCCTTCCAGAACATGGATAGCTGGGGGAATTTAGTTGAATTGTGTGTTAGGGGAACTGTTTCCCAGTGTGATCCTGATTTTCTTCTGCTGGAGGTCAGGCTGTTTAGTAACGCTGGTCCAAGCCAGCACCATTTTAACAAAGGCTTACAGAAGCAAGTGTGCATAGCTGAGATCATTTAGTCTAGGAAGCAGACTGCCTTAGTGAAATACCCACGGGTAGGCAAGAGAGGCAAGATCAGAACTTTCCCAGAAAATGAATTTTATTGATAAAATATAACAAAATAGCAATCAAATGGTTGACTATGAGAGGCTTCTCGGAAAGAGGCAGAGAGATTGTTGAGTGAATGGCACAACTGCATTTTATATATTTTCCATCACAAAAAGCAGTCTCAAAGTGACTTTATACACAGAATAATAAGCTCAATGATATAAACACCATAAAAACAATCTAAAAATGAAAAATGTCAAACCACAATAGATAAAATCTATGGCTTTTGGCTTTGGAGGAAAAGGGGAAGGAAAGGAGTAGTTGCAATGGAAGTTGAAGAAAGCAGGATAAGAAAGTAAACAATAGGAAAGAGATCTATCCAGGCCTTTGTATTTTTTTTTCTGGGAGATTCATGGGTGAGAGTGGCAGGACACCTAGCAGGAAAGTCACAAACATGAAGGAGAAGGAGGGGACTGTTTTTGGATTTTCGGCCTGAAGAGTTATTCTGGTCTTCATGCCTTTGTTTTTGGCAGTTTCTGGCTGATCCTCACCTTACCATCTCACATGTCAACTATTCCCTAGACCAGGTGAGTTCTGCCTGCTTATCACTCCCTCCTGCTAGAGAAGTTGCCATCTCGGTGATATAGCAGGAGCTTCACTCTACAGCTGCGTTCCAAGAAGATGCTTGCCTAGATCAGGCATGGACATTTTACAAGAAGCCCAAGGTCCACCAGCTGGAGCCAGGTGCAAAATGGGGCCAAGAGGAAACGTGCAGAGCTGGGGCAAATGGGGGACCATGCACTGAGATGGTCTACACATACAAGTTCAAATCCACATCTGAAATATTGTAAATCAGAGATTCTAGCAGCCTAATTTAAGGGCAGGAGAGAGGGGCTGTTACTCTTTCTAGATGGAGTTACGATGACCCTTTCCGATAGTGGATGGAGGGTATCTTTATATGAGTTGATCCTCCCACTTGCTGATCTTTCTTGACCAGGCCATCTTCTTGCCTCCTTCTTTGCACAGTGTTCATAAAGAGGCATGTCTTGGAAGTGCTATTTTTATTGCAATCATGTCAGACTTGTAGGGTATCGGACCAAGGAACTCTTGGCGAGAAAGGAGCTCTGCATGATCCATCCTGTTTCAGGTATAAGTGCTCGTCCTGCCCTGGTTTTACCTGAACTCGAGTTATCTGGAGGAGAAAGTGGTGTCAGCTAGAAGTAACAGGACTAGTCAAGGTGTCTCAGATGAACCAGGGTCTTCTATGTTTGTTTCTCTTTGTTTGCTTCTCTTTGCCTATCTAACATTTGAATGCGTGTTTTTGAAGTGGATCACAGTATGCATCTGTGTGTTACGAGGCATCTGCTTCTGCTGTACCTGGGGTATTATGGCCCATTCTGGAAGAAGTGCTGCCATATCCGCTCCTTTTAGCACTAATGCACCCCGGTTGATGTTTGTAGGGCAGCTCCGTGGTTCACAATGTGCAGTAGTGCAAGCCGAACACTTTTCTGCCAAAGGTTCCTTCTGAAGGAGAACGCTTCAGTAGGTTGTTCAAATTAGGGATTCAGGGCAGTGAAGGGTCCATCTAGGATGGGTACCACTTCTGGGCATCCCATATGACAGTGTAGGCAACCTTTTCAGTCTCATGGGCACAGGTGACAGGGTTTTTTTCTGGACTTACTGGATGTGTGTATCCTCCTTCCCACTCAGGGTTTCCTTTCACCCACTTCCTCTCCTTAATTCCTGCCCCCCATTACCTCCTTTCTTCCCCCCTTTCTCCCCCACTGCTTTCCTTGCCGCTTCTGTCTCCACACTGTGCTCCCCTCAGCAACAAAGACGTCTCTTGATCTGCTTCCTCACTGTTGAGTGTGGCTGGAGGGGAGACAATGGGGTCCTGGTGGGTGTTGGGTCCCTGACCCCTGCCATACGAGGATACCTTCCTCCACTATAGGGAAATAGAAAGTAGGGCTTGCTGTGATACACCCCCTTGTCTTCCATGGGTTGATGATGCGTGCTTCCAGGGATTGGCGGGGATGCTCTCCGGCTCCCAGGGTTTGAGCTGGAGTAGACTCCTGGAGATGCAGCTCTTCTGTCCTGTTGCTGCTTCTGTTTTTAACTGCACGTGAGAGCAGTTCCTCAATTTGTTTGGTTCCAAGCCTGTTCTTTTGCTGTGATACATCCTGAAATGGGGAGACGCGCTCTCCCGTGTGGCATGGGCGGGCCTTGCAAAGCAAGACTGTTTTTGCATATTAGAGCAAGTGGGAGGAGCAACCCATTTGAAGATAACCTCCATCCACGTACCACATTAAGCCCAGCATTTTTTTCTCCCCCACCCGCCCCAATCTCATCTATTAAAACTGTCCTTACATGTAAGTTCTTGTTTTGCAGTTTCAGCTTCTTTTCCCCTCATTGATGATTGTGGTGGAGCAGATAAAGACCCAGAAGGTACAGTCAGGTCCCTTGATTTCCATTGGCAGCGGCTGCCTCTTTACAGACGCCTGCTGATCTTAATACGATAACATGTATCCTGCTGAGACGGTGGTATTCTTCTCCCTCTGGAGAAAAGGAATGCAAAACAGGAGAGGTTGGATCCCGATTTAAGCACATACAACTGGGCTTGCGGAAGCTGGCTTCCTGCTCCCTCCTCCCTGGGGCAGCCCCTCCAGGCCCCTGAAAATGCTACACAGGAGGTCAGGGAACCATGCAGAATGGTGCAGCTGTGGTGCAATGGGAAGGGGAGATCCCCCAAATCGGGTGGAGGCACCTTCAGTGACTGGAGCCCTTTCATCAACAGAATGCAGGTCCTGGATCCAACCTGAGACCTGTTGCCACCATCCACAGAAAAGTAGGAATGGTATTTCTACATGGGTGTGGAGCTTAAAATCAGTTCCTTCTCTTTTGGGTTAGCGGGAGGGGAGGACTCTGGGCCTTCTGGAGTGCAAGTGTCAGCTGGCATTGGAGCATACTTGGATTTCTGCCCTGTGAAGTGCAGAAATCCACTTCTAGAACTGTTTCCTTTGCAGATTCATGGCTGTCAAATCTTGGAGATTGTCAATAGATACAGCCGTGGCGGTCTGCCACCTGTGCGTCGTGCTCTAGAAAAGTAAGAGGCTTCTGTTGACTTTCCAGTTCATGAGGCCTGGGTGGGAGCCATTCTAAGCTCTGGAGAGGAGCACCAAGTTCATAGAACAGTAGAGTTGGAAGGGGCCTATGAGGGGCCTATGAGTCCAATCCCCTGCTCAACACAGGAATCCACCTTGAAGTTGTAGGTCCCAGGAACCTGTCTCCCAAAATATTAATCTCCCTGAAGCCCCACTGCAGCACTTGCTGCCCCCGGCCCCCTTTGGAGGTGAGCCACAGGGGAAAGGAAGTCAGCCTCCGCAACCTCTGTTGAGCTTGTGTCAGTGTCGCTGCAGCTTGCAGTGCTTGGACCCTGTGGGGCTTTTGTTGGACTGCGCAGCTCCCATTCCCCCCCCATCCCCCAGCTCTGGTTCTGTGCCCCTTTCCTCCGTCTTGCCACACCTCCAGGGTCTTGGCCATGTGCCATGCCGTCATGTACAAGCAACTCTCCGCGTGGATGTTGCATGGGCTGCTCTTGGACCAGCACGAGGAGTTCTTCATTAAGCCAGGTCCGTCTTCAGGGATTGTTCCTGCCCAGCCTGAAGAGGACGACGACGATCTGGGCATCGGGGGACTGACGGGGAAACAACTGCGAGAACTGCAGGATATGGTGAGATTGTGGTGCCCCCTGCCTCTCCTCTTGCCTCGTGGGACCTGCCTGGCCCTGGTCCTCACTGTCAGAGACGACGTGTCAGGAGTATGAGACTGTTTGCTGCCAAATAACATATTCTTCAAAACTTTCTATTCTGCTTCCTGGCTTGCTGGTGCCTGGAAAGACTGTTTCCCCGCTCCTCCCCTCTTGGCTCTGTGCCTCGTGCTGTAGCTCTGCAAACCCCCGCTCCCTCTGGATAGCCAATGCCCCCAAAGGGTTAGGGTTCTACCCAGAACCCTTGGGAGAGGGGATTTGGGCAGTGTTTTGTGTTTCCGCATGATCATCTCCCACCCAACCACCCCTGGTCCTTGTTCCAACAGAGGCTGATTGAAGAGGAGAATATGTTGGCCCCTTCTCCAAAGCAGTTCTCTCTGCGGATAGAAATGTTGCCCTCCTATATCCCTGTGCGTGTTGCTGAGAAAATCCTCTTTGTGGGCGAATCTGTCCAGATGTTTGAGAGTCAGAACGTGAGCCTGAGCAAAAAAGGTAAGACACTTTGTTCCGATTCCTTCCGAGTGAGGTGTCAAGTACTGGGCTCCATGTCGTTGCTTGACTTCCCATTGGCTGGTCATCAAACCACATGATGTGTGTGCAGCCTTACCCCTCCCTTCTGCATAGGGCCTTTCATTTGGTGCCGTAATGTCGTCTTGAGTTAGCTCAAGGAGAATTTGCATTTCCTGCTGGCCATGAGACCCTCGTTGTGGAGCGAGGTGGCAGAATCCCTTTTACCCCAAAGGCTGAATTCCATTTTGGAGAAGCGCTTGCAGGTTGTATGCCAGGGGTGGGTTTTAAACTAAACCTGCCTGTTTTAGTTTAAAAATCTGTGTGTTTTAGCTAAGGTTCAGCCAACCTTAGGAGAGGCATTGCAACCTTTTAGAAGGGGGTTGGGGAGAGGGAATGCACAACAGCCAGAAAGCCACCCAGGGGGAAGGGGATTGAGCCCTGGGCCTGAGGTTCTTTCTGCTTCCCTGGATGAGAGCGTTGTGTTCATCAGCTCCCACCGCCACCGATGCCTTATAAGTGAGGGGCTCCGTTTGCTCTGCGCTTCACTCCACCTCACTCACACACACCCTGAGGTGCCCCAAGTGCAATCAAGTCCCCACTACTCTTCAGCTCTCAGGCCTGACCTGGTGACAGCTACACTCTGCCTCCTAAAAGCCACTGCTCTGCCCCTCATCCTGGAGAGGGAAGAATCTTAGCAATACTATAAAATGGGCCCCAAGTAGGGAAGGTCTAGTTCTTTTTCGTGGTCTCTGTGCATCACACACTATGGGCTCGTGCCGGCACCGAGCCTCGATTCAGAAGCTTGCAAAGCTTAGACTCTTTTGGCGGGAACCCCTCCCCCCACCGTCCTGTCGCGCATGCTCGGGGTTCCCGCTTACCTCAGTTCTTTTTCGACCACCGTGTAGCTTGCCTCGTGGAAGTCTTTCTCCTCGGAGTTTTCTCTCAGAACCATTCGTATTCTCCCTTTTTTTCGCTTAGACTCTTCGTTTCTGTTTCCCTTTTTTCTCTCTCTCTCTTAGTTCCTTCGACTCCTTCCTAAAAATAAAAAAATAATTTAAAAAATCCTATTCTATATTTCTATATCTACAATATCTGTCTCTGGCCTTTCCCTTCTTTTCCTCCCGCTGCGGCTCAGCGCGAAAAGAACGCTCCTAAAGTGTTGTGGCGCGAACGCCAGGCATGGCGCAGACCGCCTTATTCAAAACTTGCTCTTCGTGCAGCGCAAAACTGACTCTTTCCGATGGCCACTCTCGCTGCCTGTTGTGCCTCGGTGAGGCCCATATCGTTGACTCGTGCACCCATTGTCGGGGCTTCTTGAGGCAGACGAGGAAGAATCGGGCCGATAGACTTCGCGCCCTTTTATGGAAAAAGGCTTTGGAGACTGTGGATACGCCGACGTCGGCGAAATCGGCTCCGGAACCCGATACGGGCTCTCCGGCGAGCCACCAAAAATGCTCCGCTGCTGACCAGCTCTCGACTGTGAAGTCAAAGAAGCCTAAAAAACTCCAGCCCGAGGAGCCGATAAAGCGGAAAGACAAGCCTCGTAAAAAGCAGAAGGACAAGTCGAGATCGACTACATCGGCCCCAACTCGGCCGGAATCGGCCTCGGTACCAACGAAATCGCCGGTACCGATGGGCAAGTCTTTGCCGTCACCGTCAGCGTCTGTCTCGATACCGCCCACGTCGTCGTCGCGCCTACCCACATCGAAGTCTGCGACGCGAGCTCCATCACGGGTACCGACCCCCTCGATACCGAAGCAGTCTTCAAAACGCGCGCTACACTCGGTACCGGAGTCATTGGTACCGGGGTCATCGGTACCGGGGCCGTCGGTATCGAGCGTCCACCCCTCTTCTCCGCGGGATGAACTACATGGGACTTCGCCCCGTTGGTACCAAGCAACCTCGGCGCCGCCATCTCCCGGATCCATCCACTCTGCATTCTCATCACACCAGGATGTCTTGTCCGCCACTCGTTACCGGTCGAGGTCGCCAACGCCATCTCAGGACTGGGAATGCTTGTCGGTGCGGTCAGTACATTCCTGGGCATCCCGCTCGAGTCGCAATAGGGACCCTCGCGTACAGCAGGCATATCTCTTCGACCCGTATACAGGGCAACGTCTGCAATCATCTGGGAGCTTCGTGCCGCCTCTTCCACCGCGCCTTCCGCCATCAGCAACCGTCTCTGTTTCACCGGCTGATCTCTCGGTACCACAACCAGCTCTAGTGGATATTCCTACTCCGGCATCGCCGCAATCGATAGAAGACTATGCTTCAGACTCCTCGTCCTCGATAGTGGCACCACCATCGATACCGTCACCTGAGGATGCGGTCGGTACCGAAGTTCGCGCCTCACCATCAGCGGAGGTCGGTAACTTTACCGAGCAGATGGTCAGGATGGCAGAATCACTGGGGGTCGAACTGAAGCCTGCAACGGAGGCCTGCATTGATAACATCTATGACATCATGCACCCAGACGTCCAGTCCTCGCCTGCCATGCCATTCATTCCAACTCTGTTACACACTGTGAAAGAGTCTTGGAAAAACCCTTCCACATTGGGTTCCGTTTCCAAGAGATTGGACTCATTATACAAAACGCAGGATAAGGACGTTGGGTTTCTGTTCCTGCACCCAAAGCCCAACTCGGTCATCGTCGAGTCTGCTCAAGGGAAGACCTCAAAGTCCCATTCCGCACCAACTGACAGGGAGGGATGGAAGCTGGCCGCCTTTGGCCGCCACATTTACTCGTCTTCAGCCATGCAGATGAAGATCACAAATTACCAGGCAATGATGGCTCACTATCATCTGTTTATCTGGGATAAAATCGCGGCGTTGCATGCCCACCTTCCCGATGACATCAGGCAGGCTGCCCAGATTTTCCAGAGTGAGGCAACAGCGCTGGCGAAACAGCAGTTAACCACAGCCAGGCACCAGATGGACGCTGCCTCAAAATCCCTGGTGGGCGCTATTGCGCTCCGTCGTCACGCATGGCTCAGATCCTCCAATTTGCCCCAAGAATCGAAGACCTGCCATATGACGGGGAGGGCCTGTTCCCCACATCTACCGATGACACTATGGACACAATACAGAAGGCAAAGTCCACGGCCAAGAAAATGGGGTTTTACGCCCCCACAGCACATTTCCCTTAACGGGTTAAGGAGATGGGGCCGACAACAGACTTACCCCCCCCCCCCCCGCGACAGTTCACCTTTCGCCAGCCGCAGCAACACCAGCGCTACCAGCAGCCATCGCAAACACCATTTCCTTCAAGGAAAGGGTATCAACCTGGCCGCTACAGACAGACACGCACCAGGCCGGAGGCGCCCCAAAAACAGCACCTTTGACTGCCCAGCCCCGAACTTCAACCATCGCCTCCAGCCCTATCTTGCTGCATGGACTCAGATAACATCGGACCAGTGGGTCCTCAACATCATCTGCCGCGGGTACAGATTGGAATTCTCCAGTCCACCTCCAACAGGCCATGTGAAAGTGACCCCCTCTTCGGACATCCTTCTACAAGAGGTTGCCATGCTTCTCCAAAAAGGGGCAATCATACCAGTCAATCCCCTGATCGCCAGCAAGGGATTCTACTCCCGCTATTTTACGGTCCCAAAGAGGGACTGTGGTCTACGCCCCATCATGGACCTCAGGGCCCTCAACAGATTTATCGCCAACAAGAAGTTCCGGATGATCACGCTCGCCACAGTTCTCCCTCTCCTCCACCGCCACCAGTGGTTCTCCCTCATATATCTGAAGGACGCGTACTTCCATATTGCAATCCATCGCGACCACCAACGCTTCCTCAGATTTGTGGTGGGACACCAAGCATTTCAGTTTATGGTACTCCCCTTTGGCCTCAAGACCGCACCACGTGTCTTCACGAAATGTATGGCGGCTGTGTGTGCCTTCCTCAGGACATCTGTCAAGCAGACCTCTTCAGCAGGCAGTTTTGGGATACACACGAATGGTCCCTAGCCCACAACGCCTTGGACACCATCTTCGCCATCTGGGGAGCCCCGGTAATAGACCTCTTCGGTGCAGAATGCGTCCCCCAGAGAGTGACGTCCTAGGCCTGCTCTCGAGCAGAACCTCTGGGGGACGCATTCTACACCCCTTGGGGGAAGGGACTAGCGTATGCCTTTCCACCCTTCCCCTTAATAGCGAAAGTGGTGGCAAAATTGGCCCACGGTCTGACGAGTGCCATCCTGATAACACCGTGGTGGCCTCGGCAAGCGTGGTTTACCCCACTGCTCAGGATATCCAGCGGCAACTTCCTACGTCTTCCGGAGATCCCGGACCTGATCTCCAGGGAACGGTCTAATCTGTCACCCGGACCTGCCACAGCTCCGCCTTACGGCCTGGCAGATCTACCGCCCGGGCGAGGCCTGGACTTGCCTCCCCAGGTACGTGCGATCCTCTTAGAGGCAAAGAGGCCTTCCACCAGGAAGTCCTACGACTACAAATGGACTAGGTTTACTGACTATTCCACCAACCTAGGACAAGATCCAACAACATGTGATATTTCACACATATTATCTTTTCTACATACCCTGTATGAGAATGGACTAAAACCTACGTCAATCAGGATATACTTAGCCGCAATATCTAGTCGACATGGGCGATTGCAGGGTTCTACAGTCTTCTCCCATCCCCTGTCAAAGCAGTTCCTCAAGGGTCTCGCCAACTTACATCCTCCACTGCGACCAGTCGTCCCTCAATGGAGTTTGTCTGTAGTACTGGCCGCGTTAACAAGGCCTCCCTTTGAGCCATTAGCCTCCATTTCCACGAAGCTGCTTACCCTAAAGGTCGCCTTCCTTGTCGCAATAACCTCGGCCAGACGGAGCTCTGAGCTGTGTGCTCTAATGGCTGACCTGCCATACACCCAATTCTTCCGGGACAAAGTCATTCTCAAAACAGGGCCGTCGTTCCGACCAAAAGTCCTCTCGGACTTCCATGTAAACCAGACCATCTCCTTGCCTACTTTTTTTCAATTCCCAACAGACCCGATAAGCTCTACACTGCATGCGCTGGATGTCCGGCGGGCATTAGCGTTTTATAAGTCCAGAACCGCTTGCTATCGCAAATCAGACAGGCTTTTTATATGTTACGCTGGAAAAACCAAAGGACAAAGGGTGTTCCCCCAGAGACTGGCCAAGTGGGTTATCCACACGATCACCATCGCATACCAGCTTGCTGGCAAAGAACCTCCATATGGGTTAAAGGCACACTCTTCCAGAGCGCTGTCCACATCTACGGCGTTGGATCGTGGCTGTGCGATCCCGGACATTTGTAGAGCAGCTACATGGGCACACATTTCCACGTTTGTGTCGCACTACAAGCTCGATGTACGTTCCAGGGCGGACTCCTCTTTTGGCCGAGCAGTCTTGTCCTCCATCTTGCAATCATCTTCAGCGAGTCTACCCTCCACCGGTAAGTGGTTTGCTGATTACTCCCCCATAGTGTGTGATGCACAGAGACCACGAAGAAGAAATGCAGGTTGCTTACCTGTAACCGTAGTTCTTCGAGTGGTCATCTGTGCAGTCACACAACCCTCCCACCGTCCCCTCTAGACTTCGCTTAAGCCTGGTCCATAGGCTATCGCCATGCATGAATTTCAAAATTAATGTTAACTTTTTTCCTATGC
This sequence comes from Anniella stebbinsi, assembly GCA_029215795.1. Lineage (NCBI taxonomy): Eukaryota > Metazoa > Chordata > Lepidosauria > Squamata > Anniellidae > Anniella > Anniella stebbinsi. The sequence goes on from JARDYH010000001.1 coordinate 374,073,474, forward strand.
TATTGTATTCCTTACTTATCTCATTCGCGAGGCAATTCGGTCTCATAGAACTGAGGTAAGCGGGAACCCCGAGCATGCGCGATAGGACGGTGGGGGGAGGGGTTCCCGCCAAAAGAGTCTAGGCTTTGCAAGCTTCCGAATCGAGGCTCGGCGCCGGCACGAGCCTATAGTGTGTGACTGCACAGATGACCACTTACAGGTAAGCAACCTGCATTTCTGGATACCACACTTTTAAGAAGAATTCAGATGAGTTCAGAGAAGGGCAGTAAAGATGATAAGGGAACTAGAAATTAAGTCCTACAAGAAAAAATTGAAGGAACTGGATATGCTTAGCCTGGAGTAGAGAAGACTGAGAGGGAGGGATAGGATAGCACTTTTCAGGTACCTAAAGGTTTGCCACACAGAAGAGGCACAACCTGTTCTCTATTGTCCAAGACTGTAGGCGTGAAATAACAGGCTTACGTTACAGGAAGGCAGATTTTGGTTGAGCCCAAGGTAAAACTTGCTAGCGTTCATAACAGTCAGACAATGTACACAAATGCCTCGGAGGTGGTGGGCTGTCCATCACCAGAGGTCTCCTAGCAGTAGCTGGGCAGCCATCTGTCAGGGATGCTTTAAAGTGGGTTCCTGCTCTGAGCAGGGGGTTGGATGTGATGGCAAAAAAGCCCCTTCCAACTCTATGATTCTATGACCTTGAGATCAACCTGCAAATGATACTTGTACTGGTACTATAGGGCTGGAAGGAACCCAATGGACATGAGGGGTCACAGTACCCTGCTCTCAGGAAGGTTTCCTGAGAACTAGCACTAGGCCAGCTGTTGCCTGGAAAAACGAAGGAAGGATCATCTATCTGCTTTGCTACCCTTAGGAGGTTTTTACAAGTCTTAAGCCAGATCTGTTGCTCTCATGTTGTCTGTTCTTATTGTCAGGAATAAGGCAAGGAAAGGAGGAGCAATTATTGTTTGAAATATTTCACTATGATTGAAATATTTGAAGCCACTCCATCATCTGTTGTGTATGCGAAACTTCACCAATCCTTTCAGCTTCTCAGTGCAGAAAAATGCCTCTTTGACATTGAGGTATCATTTCATAGAACCATAGAATAGTAGAGTTGGAAGGGGCCTATAAGGCCATCGGGTCCAATCCCCTGCTCAATGCAGGATTCCACCTTAAAGCATCCCTGACAGATGGTTGTCCAGCTGCCTCTTGAAGGCCTCTAGTGTGGGAGAGCCCACCACCTCCCTAGGTCATGGGTTCCATTGTCGTATTGCTCTAACAGTCAGGAAGTTTTTCCTGATGTCCAGCTGAAATCTGGCTTCTTGTAACTTAAGACTATTATTCCATGTCCTACACTCTGGGATGATGCAGAAGAGATCCTGGCCCTCCTCTGTGTGACAACCTTTCAAGTATTTGAAGAGTGCTACCATGTCTCCCCTAAATCTTCTTTTCTCAAGGCTAAACATGCCTAGTCCTTTCAGTCTCTCGTCATAGGCCTTTGTTTCCAGACCCCTGACAATCTTCATTGTCCTCCTCTGAACACCCCCTCCAGCTTGTCTACATCCTTCTTGAAGTGTGGTGCCTAGAACTGGACACAATACTGAAGATGAGGCCTAACAAGTACCGAATAGAGGGAAACCAGTACCTCATGCGATTTGGAAGCTATACTTCTATTAATGCAGCCCAAAATAGCATTTCCTTTTTTTGCAGCCACATCACACTATTAGCTCACATTTAGCTTGTGATCTATAACAATTCCAAGATCCTTCTCTCAAGTAGTGTTGCTGAGCCAAGTATTCCCTTTCTTGTCAATGTGCACTTGGTTTCTCTTTCCTAGTTGCAGAACTTGGCATTTATCCCTATTCAATTTCATTCTGTTGTTTTCAGCCCAGCGCTCCAGTCTATCAAGGTCACTGTGGAGTTTGTTTCTGTCTTCCAGGGTATTAGCTATCCCACCCAAGTTTGTGTCATCTTCATATTTGATAAGCATTCCCTGCACCTCCTTATCCAAATCATTAATAAAAGTGTTGAAGAGCACTGGGCCCAGGACTGAGCCCTACGGTAACCCGCTCGTTACCTCCCCCTAGTGTAAGAAGGTACCATTGATAAGCTCTCTTTGAGTCCCAATTCTGTAGCCAACGGTGGATCCACCTGATGGTTGTTCCATCTAGCCCACTTTTAGCTAGTTTGCTCAAAGTTCCCTTTTCATGGTGCTCAGCTTGCCAACATCCTTCTTGAGTTACGGTGCCCAGAGTGGCATGCAGAGTTCCAGGGAAGATGGGGGGCTCTGCTGAATGGAGCTTTTGAGTGCTTGTGGTGCCTTGGATATGCTGCTGCTCTTGAACAAACAACATTGGCTGCCTTTGGGGCAGTTTTCATGACTACTGTGGCTTATTTACGCAGTGGTGCATGGGTTGCTGTAGGGAGCATGGCAGGTTGTTTCCCCCTTCCAACAAGCTATGCTGCCTGGGTTCAGATGACACGACAAGCTACGCCCAGGCGGTGATTACGGAAATAGCATGTGACGCAATTTAAGTAAACCATAGTGGCTTATTTTGATCATGCAAACCAGGTCACTTTGTTGTGTACAAGGCATTGGTGGGAGAGACCAGTTTGGACCACTCTTCTGCCCCTTCTCTTATCTTTCAGGCTCCATCTTGAAGAATCAAGAAGACACCTTTGCTGCTGAGTTGCATCGTCTCAAGCAGCAGCTTCTCTTCAATTTGGTGGACTTTGAGTCTGTGGTTGATTGGATACGGAGCACCGTGGCTGAGGTAAGTGGTACGTTTAGGACCTTGTCAGCTAAGCTGTTTTTGCAAGGTGGAGGCAGCAAAAGGTTTGCTGTCCTTACCAAGAACCAGCTGGGGAAATGCCCTAGCAGAGGGCGTGGCCAGCCTGGTCTCTGACAAGCAGAACAGGCAGGTGAAGCCCTGGCTGTGTGGGCTAGTGAGTTCTGTCTTTTCTGGGGGAGAAGGAGGGTCTTGATCCTGATGGGCTGTTTTTTTTTCTTCTACTCTTAAGCACTTATGGAAACTGATGGTGGAAGAATCAGATTTAATAGGACAGCTAAAGGTAATGGTAGTAAAGCTCTTTTTCTTCAGACCGATGCCAGACCCTGGCAGTAAAAAACTGCTTGGTAGAGATTCCTTGAACAATTGCCTTTAGCGGTCTTTCCTTCCTTCCTTCTAGATTATTAAAGATTTTTATCTTTTGGGGAGAGGCGAACTGTTTCAGGCCTTCATTGATATTGCACAGCATATGCTAAAGACGCCTCCCATTGCAGTGACTGAGCATGGTGAGTTGTCTCGATGTCAGAAAAGGCCTGCCTGACATGGGTAGCTGTGTCCAACTACCTCCACCAGGCTGTGCTGTGGGTTGTCTTGGCTGAGAGCTGAGAAACTATTGCAAGAAATGGTGGATTAAACTTCCCCTATTTTCCAAGCCTTTGTGCTGCCTCCGACACAGGCGTGCTTTGGCCTCTCTGTGTTGCTGGTGCTGCTGGCGTGCAGACCTTGGAAAGGGCTCTGAGCAGTGGCGTGGCAAGAGGCGTTTCTCCATGTGCTTACACACATGCCACCTCCACAGCACTCCTCTTGCTTCCCTCAGATGTGAACGTGGCATTCCAGCAGTCGGCCCACAAAGTGCTGCTAGACGATGACAACCTGCTGCCTCTCCTTCACCTGACCATCTACTACCATGGCAAGGAGCCCCGAGGTGGGTTTTTGTGCCAGGAGGCCAGCTGTAGGCTCAGCTCCAGGCCAGCGTGAATCTGCCTAGCCTTGAGCAGGGTACGTGGCAGAAGCACAGCGTCGCAACCCCAGTTTTGTTCCATGGAGACGTAAGCCTGGGCCAAGGAGACTGGAGTCCAAAGCTAGCCTGCTTGTAGAGCAAGAGAGACAGAGTCAACCTGTTCAGCATCCGCCTTCTCTGGGCTCCACTCTCCAGTTTCCCATCTGCATCCTGGCTGAAACCCAAGCTCTTCCATGGGCTTCCTTTTCAGATGCTTCTCAGGCTCGTGAGGCACCTTCCCGGGAATTATCTCCCCATGAATCCCCCACATCCGGTTGGGCTGCTCTGGGGCTCTCCTACAAAGTCCAGTGGCCTTTGCACATCCTCTTCACTCCTGCTGTCCTGGAAAAGTGAGGCCTCTCTCTCTCTCTCTCTTTCCGTGTGGCTTCTGGGCATTTGTCATTGGCAGACGGTAGTAGCAAAAGCTTGGGCTTGGCCCAACCCTCTTTTGTCCATTTTCCTCTTGGCTGCAGGTACAATGTGGTCTTCAAGTACCTGCTAAGCGTGCGGCGAGTGCAGGCGGAGCTGCAGCATTGCTGGGCTCTGCAGATGCGATGCCAATGCCTGGAATCCAGCAGAACAGATGCCATCAAGTGGCGGCTGCGCCATCACATGACCTTCCTTGTGGACAATCTACAGTACTACCTGCAGGTCAAAGGGTGCTGCGTCCACTGCTTGCTTTCCTCGAGAGCGGGCTGGGTGGCCAGGGCAGCTGAGATTGCCTTGCCCTGCAGCTGGAGCAGCAGTGCAGCTCAGCTGCCAAGGGGCCCAAGGAGCCAGTTCTTTTGAGCCTCTGAGTCTGCCACCTGGAACGGCTGATGGAAGTGGCTGGCAGTGCAAGGCAGTTGCTGCTCTCCCTACTGACATCCCCTCACTCCCTCTGGCTATTTGCTATGGTAAAAAGGAAGTTCTGGTTTGCTTGTTCTCAGGTGGATGTCCTGGAATCTCAGTTCTCACAGCTACTGCAACAGATCAATTCCACCCGTGACTTTGAGAGCATCCGCCTGGCACATGACCACTTCCTGAGCAATCTCCTGGCACAGTCCTTCATTCTGCTGAAACCAGTGAGTGACTCCTATTCCTTCAAACCTCATAGTCAATAGTCAGTCTCCCTCTTTGGTCCGTGTGAACATAAAAGTTGTCTTCCAGGAACAGGCCAAAAGTCCATCTAATATAGCACTCTGACCTTCAGCACAAACAGGACATGAATGACCCATTCCTAAAACCAGACCACCAGGAATGTGGCTGGCTTAGTTGACTTGAACAGCATCAGGTCACTTGTGCTTTGAGTACGCTTTTGGTGTAGAGTAAAATGCAAGCATGCCTGCTTTCTTTCAGGCAGTTTGCGGGGTGGGATGGAGTGGAGGAGAGGAGAGGAGGTCTTCCCGACTGTTCAGTAGCGTCTGTGGAGGAGAGGAAGACCACTAGCATCACGCCCCTCCCCCAAGCGCCATGCATTGAGGCATGTGTGACATCCTTGGAAAATGTTGTTTAGAACAGCTCACTTAAAACCTTTAGGCTTTTGGTAGCTACTATGCTGTGTGTAGACAAAGTACCAGTGCCTCAATGACAGAAAAGTAAGTTGAAAGGGGGAGTCAAGAGAGTTAAAAATGCTTGGAGGTTGCTCAGAAACATTAGAATAAGAGCCCAGGTAAAATGTATACTGCAGGTTAGGAAAGTCCAAGAGGCCACCAGCATAGTTAACGAACTGCATCAAGGAAGCTATTAGAGAAAAGGAAAGAAGGCCTCCTTCAGAAAACTTTTCTTTTAACGTTCTTCTGCTGTGCAGGCTTTCCACTGCCTGAATGAAATCCTGGATCTCTGCCATAGCTTCTGCTCACTGGTCAGCCTGAACCGGGGACCCCTGGATGAGCGAGGAACCATCCAGCTAAGTATTCTGGCCAAGGTGTGTCTTTCCTGCCTAGGGGCCATGGGAGATCAAAGCTCTTGGAGTGTTCCTCTTTGGAGCCGTTACTCAACAGATCTTTGATGGGTTAAATGAGGGCAGTGGGGGGATGCATTTTGCCATGTGGTGGGGACACTTTGGTGGGAGGTTGAGCCATTTAGCTGTGATCACGGGAAAGGTTTTCTGGGACATGAGGAATTGTGGCACATGAGCAGCCTACTCCTTCTCTAGACCAGCAGTTCCCAAAAAGTGAGGGAAAGGGAAAGACAGCTGCTGGGGAAAACATGGGCTCTTCCTCTCTTGCCCCTGCTTGTATCATTTGTAGATTTTTATGTTGTTATTACATTCATGTCCTGCCTTTCCCCCCCTTGCAAGAAGCACAAGGCAGCTTACATGTTCCTCCTCCTCACCATCTTTTCCTCAAAACAACCCTGTGAGGTAGGTTGGACAGAGTCTGTGACTGGCCCCAAGTCACCCAGTGAGCTTCCATTTATTTATTGCATTTTTATACCGCCCCATAGCCGAAGCTCTCTGGGCGGTTCACAAAAATTAAAAAAATGAAATCATTTTAAAATATATAAAACAAGGCACAATCTAAAAACACAGAATAACATACAATATAAAAACACAACCAGAATAAAACCAAGCAGCAGGAATTAATACAGATTAAAATACAAATTTAAAACAGCAAGGATTAAAATTGAGTTAATTTAACTGTTAAAATACTGGGAGAATAAAAAGGTCTTCACCTGGCGACGAAAAGAGTACAAAGTAGGCGCCAGGCGAACCTCTCTGGGGAGCTCATTCCACAGCCGGGGTGCCACAGCAGAGAAAGCCCTCCTCCTAGTGGCCACCTGCCTCACTTCCTTTGGCAGGGGCTCACGGAGAAGGACCCCTGTAGATGATCTTAGGGTCCGGGCAGGTACATATGGGAGGAGGCGTTCCTTTAGATAACCTGGCCCCAAGCCGTTTAGGGCTTTAAATGTTAGTACCAGCACTTTGAATTGGGCCCGGACCTGGATCAGCAGCCAGTGAAGTTGGAAAAGGACTGGCGTAATATGGTCTCGTTGGCCAGTCCCCGTTAACAATCTGGCTGCCCTGTTTTGTACCAGCTGAAGTTTCCGGACCATTTTCAAAGGCAGCCCCACGTATAACGCATTGCAGTAATCCAAACGAGAGGTTATGAGAGCATGGATAACTGTAGCTAGGCTATCTCTGTCCAGATAAGGGTGCAGTTGGTATATCAGCCTAAGCTGGTAAAAGGTGCTCTTTGCCACCGAGTTCACCTGTGCCTCAAGCGACAGTTCTGGATCCAAGAGCACCCCCAAACTACGGACCCGATCCTTTAGGGGGAGTGCAACCCCCTCCAGAACAGGGTGAACATCACCTCGCCGGACAGCCAAACCATCCGCTAACAGTACCTCCGTCTTGTCTGGATTGAGTCTCAGTTTGTTAGCCCTCATCCAGTCCATTACCGTGCTCAGGCACTGATTCAGAACAGCCACTGCCTCACCTGGGTTTGTTGAAAAGGAGAGGTAGAGCTGGGTGTCATCCGCATATTGGTGACATCTCAGCCCGCATCTCTGGATAACCTCTCCCAGCGGCTTCATGTATATGTTAAACAGCATAGGGGATAAAATAGAGCCCTGTGGAATCCCATGGCTTAAATGCCACGGCACAGAGCAATAATCCCCCAGCACCACCTTCTGAAAACGGTCATCTAAGTAGGAGCGGAACCACTGCAGCGCAATGCCTCCAACTCCCAGCCCAGACAACCTATCCAGAAGGATACCATGGTCATGGCTGAGCTGGCACTAGAACCCGGATCTCCCAACTCTCAGTCCCACACTTGAGCCACTATGCTGGCTCTTAATAATATTGTTATTTAGCTAATTACCTTATACAAGGATTCATAAAATGCAGGAGTGAGATTCAGCCTGTTCTAGAGGGGTTTGCACCCGCCCTGGAAGAGCTTTGGGGTTGCTTCTGGATCCTTTCTTGTCATTAGAGGCTGAAGTGACCTCTGTGGCTCAGAGCATCTTTGAAACGCTTCAACTAGACTCCCAGCCCTGCCTGGAGTTGGAGAGACACTGCATCACGTCACGAGGGCTGCAGAGGCCTGTGTGCACTGAGTGCTGTTTGCCAGGACAAAGGCATCTTCCCTCCTAGGGCTCATGGGTGTTGTTGGCCTCTGCAGGGCTTCAGCTGCCAGTCTTCACTTCTGTTCAAGATCCTCTCCAGTGTTCACAACCACCAGATAAATTCCGACTTGGCTCAGTTGCTGTTACGCCTGGACTACAACAAGTACTTCACGCAGGCTGGAGGCACTCTGGGCAGGTATGACACAGAGAGTTCCAGGAGCCAGAGTATGTGCCTCTTCTAACAGTTGTGCTGGTGGTTAGCAAGTGGGCAGTTCCAGCCCCTGAAATCTCTGGGGCAGAGAGGTTTGTTTGCAAGCCCTGTCTTACTGTGGTGCCTCATTACTAGACTTAAGTTGACGGTTTTAATATGGTCTTATGGTTGTTGTTGTTTTATGCAACAGTCACCGTGGGGATCCTTTTTGAAGCCCAAATCACCCTCTGATGTGTTTAAATTATGTAAATTGGTCAAGTATGCATAATTTATCAGATTTTGTATAATTACGTTGTTCTTGCTACTGTGCCTCATCTCACTTTGCTACTAATGGAATTTTGTGGAATTGAGATATTCCTGTAATTAGAACTCTCTCCTCTTTTCCTGCAGTGTGGGATTAGAATAGGATAGTTCAGTCCAACCGTGGAGGCTGTTGCCAACATTTTTAGGGACTTGACCCAGAGCTCTCGTCTCTGGTAGTGGGAAGACATTGCAGCTCCCGGAGGAGGGTGGAGACGTGACGCTTGACGAGCATCTTGGTTATCGGAACTACAGCAGCCTGTTTTCTTCCATTTCAGCCATGGCACTTACAAACAATACTTTCCTCCCTGTTTAATTAAAGGTTAATTGAATACATATTTTGTGCTGAGTTATTTTCCAGAAGGGAAGTGAAAATATTCCAAATGCCCAGCAGCTCCTGCTCTCTCTGCTGTCATAGATGGGGTAGTAATCCAGCTCTTGGCATTTCCATTGCATGCAGTCTTACCAACAACTGAAATCACATTGCACAGATAAAAGCAAGCTGAGAGCTACGCTTAAGAGAGCTATGTGGCTGTTAATCAGAGAAAGGCTCTTTTTGCTGAGAGTGGAGCTGCCCACTTGCACTCTGCCAAGTGTCTTCGTCCAAACAGTAGCCAAGAGTTCTCTGCCACACTGCTTTTCTCTTCTTGCTGGATGGGTGCAAGTTCTCTGCCTAAAACACAGCTTGGAACGTCAAGCCTGCCACTTCTTTCTCTGGGAAAGGAACATTGGGTGGAGTGTCCCCACATCCATCTTACGTCCTGGCAGCTGCATTGACCACTTCTAAGTAGTGGGTAAGTCCTTACGATCATCCAGTGAACCTAACAGACAAAAGCATTTGGTTATTCTTTTAATTTTATGTAATCTGCCCAGAGAACTGTTATTCAGTGGATTAAATGTATCATAAATATAAATGAATACTTCACACAATGCATAATTAATATATAAAAGGGGTATGTCTGGTATGAAGAAAGTAGATAAATCTTATTCTCCCTCTATTATAATTCAGAAATGTGCTGCCACAAGAAGTTTATTGGCTTCTGAGACGCATCAGGTTCATCTAGTGCAGTGGTGCCTTGTATAAGCACATTATTTTGTGTCATTTTTCTTCTCCGCACATCTTTCCTGTATTGAGCAGGGGGTTGGATTCGATGGACTTCTAGGCCCCTTCTGACTCTACTAGTCTATGATTCCTGAACTTGCAGCCCTCTCCACAGTCTTAACACCTCCCAAACATCCCTCATGTTTAGTGTTATGGCTCCCCGCCCAACAAGTGTCGAGTCAGGACATTCTCTTATCTCTGCAGGTGCACAACATGAGATGTCTAACAGTGATTCTTTCCTCCTAGTTGGCGTCTGAGCCTGTGTTACTTCTGTTCTTTTGCTTCATATTGGTATCTTTACCAGCAGTTTGCTATATGACATTGTTATTTCTTTACAGAAGTTGTTTGCAAAAGGCAGCTGCATTTTTCTTCTTCATTCAAAGCTAGTCCTGTAAAGTCTTAGATGTACTAAAATGCCAGAGTACAGAATTAAAATTTCAGGGCCTTGCCCATGGGTCAGGAGTCTGGAATAGAAGTATGGGGTGTTCTAAAATATAAGTCTTTTAGGAGGTCCTTTTGTTGGTTGCCCCAAAAACCCACATTCAGATTAGCCCTCTGCAGTTTGAAGTAGCCTTGTCTTTTCTTAGTAAAATTATTTAACCCTTTTAGTGCTAGATCAGCATGCACCACCAGCTCATCCACACCATGGGAATCCTCAGCTTTGCCAGCCTGTGGAACATTGCATTTCAGAGAAAGTTACCTTGAACATCCTGCGTTTCAAACTCCTACCTAGCATCTTAGTTTTGGCTTCCAGAACCTCATGGCTAAATTTTCCCATGTATTGGTGTTGATGTCCAGCACAACTACTGGCTCCACCCCAGCACTTATCTACATTTGTTAGTTGAAGACTTTCTCCCTGATAAACCAGTGCAGAATTGTGCCTTAAGCCCTTTTACCTCCTCTTCTAGCTGAGCATACCCTAGAGCAGTGGTCGCCAACTAGTCCAAACCTGAGACCCATCTCGGACTCCCAATATGCAACATGAGACCCACTTTCACAATTTTCTCTATGCCCAACATGGTGGCAACAGCTTTGCCATGCCCTATCTGGACAGACTTAAAGAAAATTACATTTTAAAAATATATATATAACATGGGGGTTATATGAACATTAGACGCTTTCTCTGTGATTACATTATTGGCAGTAAAAGAGAATATAACGTGCATAATTCAAAGAATTGCAGTTGACAAAGCTGAGCAAGATAACCAAATTGAGCTTCATACATAAAATATGCTAAAGCATTACTAAGTTTCTCTAGGCATGTGAAGGGTTAAATTTACCTGAATGATTCTAGAGCGAAACTTAATGTAAGTGTTAACCAAGTTTGATTCTAAGATACCTTCAAATTTAGAAATAAGATCCAAGTTCCAAGCTCAGAAAATATTTTTAATTTTGTAATTTTCTTAAAGTGTTTAATGAATATCAATTTACTTTTTAGTCTGTAGTGATATTTGCCTGCTTGTATTTATTGGTTACCCACCAGGGTGTCTAAACCCAATTGGAGTAGATTCTGAAGTTAAACAGGAACAATGGATGCTATGGAATTTAAACAGAGGGAGTTTAAATGTGTTAGGCACTGGGGAACATTTTAGGACAAGTCAAAGTCTGTACAAAAAAGAATTTCATCTGAACCAGACTGAAAGCAGAGTTTAAAATGCCTAGGGGAAAATAGAATCATGTGGGGGGCATTATTCAAATAGTGCTGGAGGTGGATTTGTTTCTGATTGCCCAAATGAGAATGGGGTGGAAATAAGCGATGAGCATATAGTAAAACATGATAGCCAATGGGTCATGGGAAAATGCAGGTATCAGCAGCTTTTGGAGAGAAATACCATGTATAGGTGTTCCTATGCTAATGCTAGAAGCCTCTGAACCAAGATGAGAAAGTTGAGAGTGCTTCATTTTGAAGGTGAACATTAGTGGGCATAACAGATACCTGTGCAATGGAGAGAAGCAGTGGGATATGGCTATCTCTGTATGTTAAAGGGGGCATACTGTCAAACTAAAAACTTTAGAAGAGACAGAGATCTCTCTACACTATGGGTGAGAGCACCTGGCGATACTCAGGGTAATCCTGAGCTGGAGAACTAAATCAGGGAGGCATGGTAAGAATGGTTGACTTCATTGACTGACTGGATAAATGAAATGCATGCTCCAGTAAAGCAGTAGAATTTCTCCATACCCTAAATGACTATACCCTAGAACATTGGCCATAGAGGGGAGGTGACCCTTGGACATCCTAGGGTGACATGGGTCAAATCTCTCCAAATTACAGTAGAAGTTAAGAAAGAATGTACACCACAGGTCAGGAGAGGTAGCAGTTGCCAGCATCGTTAAAATTGCAGAAAGGACTTCAGAAACTGGAAGGGGAAAGGCAGGCAGGCTAATGCCGTTACTGGGCAAAATTCTAGAACAAATTACCTGTGAGCATCTAGAAAAGAATGCACCAGCATGGTTTTTCAACAGTACATCATGCTAAACCAAGTTTATTACATCACCTTTTTCATAGTTTTCTCCATTTGGTAGATCATGAGAATGCCATAACCTCCCATCTTGATTTCAACAAAACTTTTGACAAGATCTTCCAAGATATCCTTGTTGACAAGGTGGTAGTGTGGCCTGGCTGTTGCTGCTATTGCTGCTGCTACTACTACTACTGTTAGTGTTCATAAGAACATAAGGAGCTCTGGCTGTATTCCTGTAACAGAGTTGGGATTTGGCCCTAAAGTGGTATGGTTCCATTCCCAACCCCCTGCTAATCACTGCACTGAGTCCACCCTGATCTAATGCAGGACATTTTATTCTGAAGTCAGCTGCCTGTCATCCGGGTCCCCAAAAGGCCTTTTCAGAAGTGGCCTAATTTTCTCTCTTAAATAGGCCAGCACCATGCCCTCAGGGAGGAATTTACAATTTCCTGAACCCAGCTGAATATCCCCTCCTTATTAGATCACAAGCTGAATATGAGCCAACAGTGTGATGAGGCTGTAAAAAGAGCAAATGCTATTTTGGGCTGCATTAATAGACGTATAGCTTCCAAATTGCGCGAGGTACTGGTGTTTTTTAGCTCTCAGTGTAGGGTGCCCAATCTAGGGAGGTAGGAGGGGCTGTAACCCTTCGCTACTCGCTTTGATCCCAATCCAGACTGGGGGCCCTGCTGGCAACTTGTATTGCAAGAAGAGATCCCATTGAACCAATTTTTTTGCAAGGCGTTGCAGTCTAGACTAGGGCCACAGGGTAGGGCAAAGGGTTAAAGTCTCCAGGCTAGCATCCTGATCTGGGTCAGGAGCCCTATGCTGGTACTTTACATTGTAAGGAGGTCCTGCTGAAACGAATGGGACCTCTTTTAGAATGCAAAATCCCAACTATCTCCCCCCCCCCCCCCCGCATCAGGGTCCCCTTTAAGAATTGGGGATGAGATGGGGGTCATCCTAAGAGAGACAGGCAGACTGATGGCGTGGGGGTGATCCTTTCTATAAATTAAGTGGCCAAAACTGGTTTTGTGTCTAAATTTAAGCACAACGGAAGTTTCAACAGGGTCATAGCCATGTTCAGAATAGCTAAAATAAACCAGAGCAACAATCAGTCAGTCACTTTAAAAAAAAAACTTCTTAGAAGTGGTAGATTGTGGCAGTTCAGATGCAAAGGTGTGCATTAAGAGTGAGATTTTATTGGGGTTGTGCTGGGAAGGAGGGTTAAGCCCAGCCTGTTTTTACACACACACCAGTTGCTATCTGCGGTATGGGGAAAAACACACAGGTCTTGGATCTGAGCTAACAACAGCTCATGTTTTGCAAGTCCATTTGCCACGGAGAAAAGGTTCTGCTTACGGAGTTCCACTTCTATTTAGCTTGAGTTTTGGTTTTGCAAAGCTTGTTTTAATTTGCTTACAGATGTGCGTCCTTGCAATTTGTTTGCTTTCATCTGGCAGATTCTAGTCTGAAAAACTGTAACCTTGATTGCCAACAATGTTTTAAAACAGTATAGATGGAACTGATTACGATAAAGATCACTTGGGATTATAAGATTTTGAATCAGAGGATAAACAGTCTTGCAACCAAAAGCCAGTGTAATGTAGTGCTTAAGAGCTGGAAGCCCCTACCTGAAAACTCAGTTGTACGCAACAGGTCTTGGCATGTTGTCTTTTGGTTCACTAGTTTGCCTTTCTGTGAAATGGGCTTCTGTTGGAGTCTTGGGGTTCCGAGTATTGTTTATGTACTTCAGAGCATGGGCAAGTTATTTGTCTTCTAGCCTTACCTGCTTGCCTTTCTGTGAAAAAGTGGTCTGTGGCAGTAACACATTTTGTGTTTGGCAGCCAGTTTGTAACTTGTCCCACAACAATTTTTGCCCACAACATTTTATCAAAATTCAAACTCTGCCCACGTGCCCAAAGATGTTGGGGACCACCACTGCTCTATCTGATGAAGAGAATTGACGTTATCAGGGTAAGACTATCCCATCATTTTGGAGGAGCTTGACCAGAACTCCAGTTTTTCCACAGAGATGGAGGAAAGAATTGCCAGCAACGAGATGTTGGAATGTCCCTAGACAGGGACATGTGGTATAGCAAAAAAGTTCAGCGACAGCAAAAGCTAGCTTTCCATGCTGTTCATACCCCAGGGCCTCCAAAGCCTAGACCATTTCCCTTCCTTACTAACAAGTAAAAATTGAATTCTAATGCTATGTGAATGAATGGGGTGGTGGTTTTTATTATTTTTAAATCCACTACTCAAGGCAAGTAATTATGCTGGGCTCCTTTTGAGATGGTATGATGAGAAATAACAGGTACAACAAGAAAACTGACATTTATTTTTTATCATAAAAGTCCAGAAGTTACAATTATATACAAGCACTTCATGCACTGGTCAAGTTACAGAAAAATTTAAAACCTGATTGAGGACAAAGCCAAATGGAAGTTTCAACAGGGGTCATAGCCATGTTGATACTTCGGATGCTTGAATCCGACTCTCTCCCCAGCAATGAGACTCTGGATCAACCACTCCTGGGTTACCACTGGCAGCTGTAATGCTTCAGCACATTTCAGGATTGCAGGTGGGCAGGAAGTGTCAGTCACCACCACATCAAATGCACCTACACCCACATCTGAAAGAACAGGAAATCAGAATGGTCTTGTAGGAGTCAACGTTTCCTGATGCTTATTCACCAAGTCTGTAGTTCTACTTTCAGTATGGACACTAGTGCCATTCCTTGGATGGGGGAGAACGAAGTGAGAGAGGCCACAAAGCATGTCCCTGCTTCATCCAACTTCTCAGTAACCTCCAGAAACTACTTTGTTAAAAAATACAACCCACCCTCAAAAATTAAAAAGCAGGAGTGAAGGACGCACTGGGCAGGTGAGACTTCTGGCCAACTGACCCACATAGGTCCCTTCCCCTCCCCAGGGCAGCCCTGAAGGAAGCAAAGGCCCATGGGAGGCTTCCAGGTGCTTTTACCTTTGTTCCATGTGGCTGATTCTTGCTGCTTGACAGAAGCTGCTCCACCCATCATGAGTATCTCAGACCAGAATTCCAAGAAGTCCTGTGGCTCATCAGACACTAGAAGCACCTTCAGTTTATGGAAAGGGTTCTTTCGGGGATGCCTAGAAAGAATCACAAATGAGGCATGGCCCACAGCCCCTCAAAGAACACTGGCTTCACTGTAAGTGAATAGCTGATGAGAGCCGGTCATACTATTTCACCTACACCTTGGCTCTTCCACTGTGAGAAGAGGCTTCCTTGGCTTTACAGACCCTCTTGGCTACTCTCCCCTCCCCCCAAGTCAAAGCACTTACCACTCCAGCAGTCTCTGCTCCTGCAGGCTATAACCTGCTGGCAACAAGTAATTCCGATAGTTCTGAAGCTGGTTGGCATGGCAGCTGTCATGGACCCAAATGTGAGACACGCAGGGTATTCCTTGGGCGAGGCACAGGAAGTACTTCCGGGTGCGACAGGGCTGATCCGCGATCAGGAAACACTGAGAGGCTGCACTGCACTGTATAAAAGAGGGACGGAATGTGGGCACCTGGCTTTAGAAGACACACAAAACTACTTCAAAAATTAGCAGAGGCTACTTCAAAAAATATTTATTACACTTCTATAGTGCCCAATTGCTAAAGCTCTTCGGAAGATTTACAAAAATTAAAACCCTAAAATGCAGCATGATAAAACATTATGTAAAATCTTTACAAGTTTAAAACAGATTAAAAATAAAGTAAAAACCTGCAGCAAGGAAAAATCTAAAAAGCACAGCAACACACATTTAAAAGAATGAAACTGTAGTCCCAGACAGAGTTCTATCAGAACTTTCTAGAACTGAGATTTTTAGGTGGGAATATCCCCCTTTCCTGTGCATGGCCTGCCTTTCCCCACAATTTCTCTGAGGATGCTGCAGTGACAGCCCTGGGTTGAGAGGTGAAAGCACATTAAAACACCTGTAGCAGGATAGGATGGTGGGTTGTGTGAATGCACGGATGACCACTCGAAGAATGACAGTCCTTCTTCTTTGTGATATCTCTGCAGAGACTTAACAAAGGAGGTGGGAACAGATAGTCCATTCAGTATAAAGCAACATTATTCATCCAAAGTTGGATCAGACCTAAGAGATGCTAGCACATTTACTCGTTATTCCAACATCATGGTGACAAAGAAGAGCACCTTAATGGTCAGGCACAGCAAGGGGTTCAAATGATTTGGATATTAAGGACAGCCTCCAGGTAGGGATTGGCCTACAGTCAGGTTGGTAGTTAAAAAACAGTAACAGGATCAACAGACATTCTTCCTTGCTACAATGCTTGAGGCTGTGGCTCTCGCTTCTGCTGAAAGAAGTCTAGGGAAGCACTGGCCAGAAATGCTGATGCCATGGTGGTGGTTGTTTTGTATGGTTTCCTGTGCATCCTTTCCCAAGGCCCTGTCCTGAAGCAAGCCATTTGCTTTCATATAAATACAATGTGCGATGATGGTAGACATGGTAGTTGCCTGCATGGACATGGCAGAGGCCTCAAAGCATCTGCAGACGACTGACTCAGCCCAATTATCATGATGGTCTTAAGGGAGCTCGCCAGAAATGTCTAAGAGTTGAGCACAGTGACCAGATCATTTACCCTTGGGATGAATAGGTCATACATGACATCTTCATGTAGACAGTAGAACATGTCGCAGTAGCGATGGTCTGTTTTTAGTTTAGCTGGCTCTGGCCCTGCCTTATGCAGGATTTTATCAAGACTCAAGAGGAGAGGTGCAGAAGGGTGTGAAGGAGAAGCTGTTGGGAAGGCAGCCACTGCTGTCTTCGCCCAGGCCTGGGCAGAGGGTGGGTTCTCCTCTTGATCTATCAGCTCAATAATATTATGAAGGCAGCTGAAGATCATCTTGGAGAAAGCATCTGACTGGAAAAGACGACCTTTCCCCTATGTTTAACTCCTTCCGGGAGCTCCCCCTTTGGATTCAAATGCGCTTGATGCCCTGAGGGAAGACAATCTGGAGCTTTAGGAGTCAGAACAGTAGTCAGGGGGTGAGGATTGGGATCTGCCCCTCTCCTCTCAGCCTCTTCTCAACTTCTTATATACACTGCTGAGGTCTGAGAAAAGGATTGTTTAATGAAAACGGTGGATGTGAAAAAGGCAAGTTTGATGTTTGATATCATTAAAAAAGGTATCAAAAATAAAGCTGTCAAAATTACCATAGACAATGTGAGAAGGCATCAGGGGTCACTGTACAATCCCCTAGGTATTCCAAGTTGCCTAGCAGCAGTAGCCAGAAAAAGAGAATCAGGACAGGGGCTCTTTAAATGGATCCAGGACTCTGAGGGAGGAGGCAGGGCAGAAGCAAAGCAGTGATCTGAATGCCTCTGTGAATGATCCAATGAAATATGCGGAGGTCTGGTTGACCAGGGTTAGGATCATGTCCCACCCTGCTTGTTGATATACCAGAGGATAGCTGTGTTGTCTGTTAATATCTGGACATGATGGTTCTGGAGGTACGTTTCGAACGAAATTAAGGCCTTCCAAACTGCCAGCAGTTCTAGGTAGTTGATGTGATGGATAATTTCCTTGCATCAACCTTGGATTTGTAGTGGTCCACAGTGCACCCCCCAGCTTTCCCTGGATTAGTATGCGCGAGGGGGAGGGCTGCCTGAAAGACATGCCATTCAACAGGTTTGGTGTGTGTGTCCACCACAACAGAGACCTGGTGACCCTGTCTGGGACAGGGAAGAAGTGGTGTTTGGCCTCTGTCATCCCGTCTTATTTCTGAAGAAACCATACTTGGAAAGGTCTCATCTGGAACCTTGCCCAGTCCACTACAACTGTGGATGCCATGTAACCCAAAAGGCATTGCACTTTGTATGCCGAAGAATGGCGATTCTTTGTTAGCCGTGCCGCTTTGAGTGCTAGTAGGTTTGCTATGTCCCGAGGTAAGTATGCTTTTCCTTCCACAGCATCGAGAAGCGCCCCTATGAAAGTGATCTTTTGTACAGGACGCAAAATTGACTTTTCTCGATGGACACAAAGCCCAGGCTCGTCGAGGAGAGTGGTTATAACATTGCGGAGTTCACCACTAACCGCCAGTCCTCCAGGTAAGGGTATACTGCAATACCTATGAGTCACAGATGTCCACATACCACCACCATACATTTCGTAAAAATGGGGGGGAGGGGGTGTGACGCTTTATCTTAGCCCCTTGCTGCTGCCACTCCTGCCCCGCCTTTATTATTAGGCCCCACAGCTCCACAGCCCAGCAACCTGGCCTCAGACAAGCATCTATATTCCCGCTGCCACCAGTACCTTCTTCAGGTACACTTTCAATGACCACACCAGTTTGTTCAAATTAACAAGATTTAATAACATCTATATTGCGTGCACAGTAAGCTTATTGGTTTCTTTAGTTCATTTGTGTAGCCAAGTACAATGCTTATATGTTTTAAACTGTTCCCAAAGCCGAACTGTTTCCTCTCACAATATTCAATCAAACACCTCACTAGATACTCTCTCTCTCTCTCTCCTCCCTGCTCAACCTACAATCAACCCCCCTCAATTCATCCCCAAGACGTATATATATTTCATTCGCTCCCCAGCTCCTCCCACTCTCACACACTCCACCAATCCAGGCACTCCTAACAACTAACCAATCAGCACTCACTTACCACTCATTCCATACTCACCCAGACCTTTCACATCTCTAAACAGTAGAACATCACAGGGGGCAACCCGAATGCAAGGACCTGGAAAGTACCAAGCCTATAGCGAAACGGAGGAAATGGCGGTGCAACTGTTCGATTGATATGTGGAAATAGGCATCTCTCAGGTCCATTGAGGCAAACCACACATCCTTCCTTAAAAGAAGGAGAACTGTTTGTAGCATGGTCATTCTGAACTTCCTGGGCTTGATAAAGATGTTTACGTCTCAAAGGTCTAAGATCAGTCTGAGGCCTCCATCTCTTTTCGGTACTGTGAAGTACCTGGGGAAAAAAACCCTCTCCAAGCAACAGTTACACCTTTGCACAAGAGGGACTGAGCTTCCTGAACCAATGCTTCCGATGGAGTTGTAATCCTCACAGTCCCAACAGGGGGGAGAGCCTCAAACTCGATCTTGTAGCCTTGGCGAATAACAGGAAGTACCCAGGAGTCTGTAATTATCCTTTCCCATGCTGGGACAAAATCTATAAGACAGTCCTCAAAAGTTGGCTGACCTTTTAGCAGCCTCGGAGTCGGAACCGAGTCAAAGACGACGTTTGGAAGATCCCTCCAATTTGTGCTGTTGGCTTTCGATGCTGCTGCTGTCCCGAATGGTAGCAAGATGATCTATCAAAGCTTTGATGATGACAGTAGGGTTGTTGCTGCCTGAACCAACAACGAGACTGATAAGATTGCTGTTGTTGTCCTTGTTGGCCCCACCCCATCTTCTTGGCCATGGACTTGAGCAGGGGGTTGGCCTCGATGGTCTTGAGCAGGGGGTTGGCCCCTTCCAACTCTACCATTCTATGATTCTATGACTTCACTTTTTGCACAGAGTCCATCTGCTCATCAGTTTTGGCATTAAACAGTCCATCGCCATCAAATGGCAGGTCTTCAATGCGCAAACGCGCCTCCGGTGTCAATCCAGCTGACCTGAGCCAGGCATGCCTTCTCAGGGCTATAGCGCCCATCATGGACTTTGTTTCACAATCAGTCTGATGGCACATTGCATTAATCTGCAGCGTAGAAAGATGACTAGCTTCCACCTGAAACACTCTGGCTAACTCCCTCTGCTCATTTGGAAGGTAGTCACAGAGAGACCCTATCTTGTCCCACAAAAAAAGCTGGTAGCGGGATATTAGTGCTTGGTAGTTAGCAACGTGGAGCCCTAATGCCGTAGACAAATATAAACACCGGCCAAGCAGGTCTAAACGTCTGCCTTCTTTATCAACCGGGGAAGCATGAACCTTCTGAGGACGACTTTGTGAGGACTCCACAATGATTGAGTTCAGTTGGGTGTGCGAGAGCAAGAACTCCGCTTCCTTGGCCTGGACCCAGTACATCGACTCCAACTGCCTGGATATGGGTGTCATGGACGAAGGGGCAGCCCAAGTCTGTGTCACTGCCTGCGATAGTGTTGGTAAAAAGGGTATAGCTACTGGAGTGGAGGCTTCAGTAAAAAACACGTCAAATATTGGATCCTCTATGCATTCCGTTGGCTGCTGGGCATCAACTCCCAGTGCCTATGCCATCTGCAGAATCTGTTCTGCATAACTGCCCATAACCTCCAAGGGGGAGGGACGATCCTTAGTGCCCACCACATCGTCAGGAGACGATATCGAAGGCTGAATCGATGGAGTCGAAGAGGAGTCAGATTCGTAATCTTTTGCCGAGGTTGGGAAAGATGGTTGAGCTGTCCTCTGATTCTTGTCCGTTCTTAATTCCTCTGTTGTTGGCGGAAGGCAGGATCCTTCGTCCTGTTGGCGTGGAACAGTCACTATTGACGCAGGACGAACTGAATGGGATACCGAGGGGTCCCGTGTGTCTCGAGAGAGTGACTGACGACCACACCTGGCATCCAGTGGTGGAGGATATCGCCTTCTCTTGTAATACAGGTCCTGGTCCCGGTGGAACCTCCAGTCATCTGGATAATATTGACTGGACGGCAGGTAGGACCAGTCAGAGCATTGCTCCCAATCTCTTCTGGGTGGCCTGGATCGACCTCAGTAAGTCGTATCATATGAATGGTCGAATCCACCATACGTCGGCAGCGGTGAGTGGTGTCGATGATCTTGACTTGGAGAAAGATATCTAGAAGAATGGTCAGGAGGATGTTCCTGAGGCATTAGCTTCCTTGGAGCTGGTCGAAGAGGTGATCGAAATTCCCTCTGTAGTGAGGGGTCTCGAGCCAACGGTCTAGGTGCAGGGGAACCGGGTGCACGGTGTCAACGGCCTGTATTGACACGTGCTCCACCTCGAGTGTCAATGTTGACCGTTTCTCGACAGTCCGTGTTGAGAGCTGCATCCTGACTTTGCTGAGGAGAGGAGGCAGATGGACCTCACGGTGAAAGAAGCTCTCTAATTTCACCCTCCAATGTAGTAGATAGTAACTCAACACGTGGAGGTTCAGCTGACGCAGAATCCTCCAGTGGGGGAGGAGGAGGGAGATATACTCAAAGTTGGAGCCTAAGAGGGCTGCCTTTTTCTTCTTTTAAGGGATCACTTCTGCAGTGCTCTTTGATTCTTTTGCTTTCTTAGCTAACTTCTTAGCCATTGGAAAATAGACAGAGACTGGCCTGGGGTAAGAAGATCAGGTCTGACTGTAATGATGGACAGCCTGGGAGGCAAAGACACTGGTCACGACACCATCTTCATCTGCGGCCGGCAACTTACTGCCACAGCAAACACACTTATGAAAAGGGCCCTTTAGGGCCATACAAAAGACCTATCAATTGAAAGAATTAATCAAGAAAGATCAATGATGATTTTAAAATTATTTTTAGAAGAAGGTAGAAATGTAGTAACAGAACACGAAGAAAAAACCCTCAGCTAAATGATCAAACAGACAAAAAAGAACAACTCTTTTCAAGAGCGACTTCCCAGCGAAGCACTAACTATGGCGGTTACAAAGGAACTGAGGGGAAAGGCGGGAACCCACCAAGAAACGCATGCTAAGGCGGTGGGGGAGGGTTCCCGCCAAAACGTTCCTCAGCTTTAGAATTTTCCCAAACTGAGGCTCCATGCAGGCACACAGCCCATATGTGTGTGATGCACAGAGACCACTAAGAAGAAATTCTGTAGGCAACAGCTTACTACATCAGGCATGGGGGTGCAGAGATAACAAGTGTGCTAAAATTGAAGGAGGCCCCCTGGAGCCATAGCATATCCTGGTTCATGGGGCACTAAATGGGTCTCCAAGCCACCTGAACACTGCTTTCAAAATGCTTGAACAGTCTTCCACTAGAAAGAGATGCCTCTTCCATGCTAGCGGCTCCTTGAAGCAGGAAACTGGAAAGTCTAGGGAAAGCACATAGTTCAGCACAAAGAACGTGTGCCTGGTGGATCGCATGAGGACTCTAAGATGGATTACTGAAGGTGCAACCCAGTCATCTCCAGATCTCACATTTAAAAAACAAACAAAAACGGAACCAACCCCCCCTGCCAAGCATCTACCAGCCTGGGTGAGGGGATACTTTATGTGGCACTAGCATGGGCACTATGCCAACCTTCTCCCCAACCCCCAGCCCGAGCTTGTCAGAAGCCTGACCTGGCTTTCATTGAAGTCCTCCAGGATGAAACCACCTCCAGCTTCCAGCTGCAATTCCACATAGTGTTTGTTGTAAGGTGTTGTCTCTAAGAAGTCTGGAAAATAGGAATAAGTTTAACAGCACCGACTAGTGAAAATATTATTTCCCAAATGTTTGTAGAGATTATTAGCCCTCAACCCTTCCCCTCTAAAGAGGGATGCAGAAGAATGCCACAAAATCAAAAGCTACTTTATAGATCGGTTTAGAGCCTGGCACTGAAAGGACGTAAGAATGAGTTCTAGGTGAGAAACGGAAGTGCCTGTGAACTCTTCAAAGGCCGACCCACATGCAATACTGCAATAATCTAACTTGGGAGGATTGTGAGATGGGGCTGTGCCTCATCCCCAGAGCAGTGGACACGTTGCAGAACATTGGAGAAGCGCTGGATAAACCAGTGGTTCAATGGTCTCACGTGCAAGTCATTCAAGTGTGGTGGCTTTCCCAAGGCCTAAGAAGCTCTGAACTTGATGTGTCTTAACGGCTCATGCAAAAGTAACATCTTGAGCTAGCTGATAAAGGGTAATGGGCCTGTACTTTACTTACAATCCAGTCCAGAATTGTCCCGATAAACTGATTATAGAATCATAGAATAGTAGAATTGGAAGGGCCATTGAGTCCAGCCCATGCTCAATGAAGGAACCACTTTAAAGCATCCCTGCCTCTTGAAGGCCTCTAATGTGGGAGAACCCACCACCTCCCTAAGCCATTGGTTACACTGCCATACAGCGATAACAGTCAGGACGTTTTTCCTGATGTCCAGCCAGAATCTGGCTTCCTGTAACTTGAGCCCATTATTCTGTATCCTGCACTCTGGGATGATCGAGAAGAGATCCTGGCCCTCCGTTTTTAGGAATTCTCACCCTCCTTTTCTCATTGGGGTCACTTGCCATGGGACCTTACATATCATAGTTAGTTTATTTTAGTATATTTAGTAGTAGTTTTAGTAGTAGTTTATTTGCATATGGCACAATGGCCTTTACAATCAATACACATACACAACTTCCACGGATCTCCCCCTCCGCAACCAAGGGCCACCCCATCCTTCAGTATTTCCATGGCAGTTAAAAAAATATTCTGCACAGCTATTTAAATGAAGTTATCCCCTTTACAATCAACCCCTTCTTGCAATAAAGTTTCTTCTAATTTTTTGTGCTGCTACAGCAAATTTTGCCACCTTTCTTGTAATTGCCACATCATAGTCGGCTAGAAGTTTCAAAATAAGGTCTCTATTTGATAAGCCCTCCCTTTTTTCCAAAATTTCTTTTAGAAAACGCACCCTGATATCTTGATACAATGGGCAGTAGAGGAGGTAATGTACAAGGTCTTCACCCTCCTCTGCACCGCAAATACAATTTCTTTGTGCATATGGGATCCCCTTGTCTTTTCCCTCCAGGCAAGCTGTCACTGTTGTTTGGAAACGGAGGGCCGTAAATGCTTTTCTCAGTCTTGGAAATGTTAACTCTCTCAAGTAGTATGAACGATATTGCTCCCCTTTTATCATGCTATACCAGGGTGAGAACCGCTGTCGTTGACTTGCTTGGACATTACAAAGCGTGTCTAGCTCAAAATTTTTATTTCTAATACTCACACTATTATGGCAGACCAATCCTTGAGGTTCATTAAAATAAAAATGCGCAAATTCCAAAAAACTTTGTGCCCACCCTCCCTTCCTAAGCTGTTCCTTAAAACATAAACTAGGGAGACTATCTTCCTTCATACTCATTATTTTTCCCGTACAGTAAAAAAGCCTTATGTAGGCTGGCCTTGATGGAGGGAAGATCCACTTCCATTCTCAATAGGGCTGCAGGGACTCCCTTGGGAAGAGCCAGCAGTTCCTTCAGGAATTTATTTTGTATCCTTTCCAATTCATCAGTCTTCCTCACACCCCACAGTTCCGCCCCATAAAGCAGTTACGGAAGTAACTTTGCCATAAACAGTTTCAATATAGGTTCAACCAATAGGCCACCTTTCTGCCTACCATAATCAAGGATTCCTCTTGCCATTCTTTCAGCTGACAATTTAGCAGCATTGACCTGAGATTTCCAGCTCCCATTATACGAAAAGTGTACCCCTAAATATTTAAAGCTGTCACACTGTTCAATTTGTTGACCATCCACCCTCCAGGTATAACACTTTTTCTTTGCAAACACCACCACCTTTGTTTTTGCCTAGTTAATCATTAGCTTCTCTTCTTTGCATATTTTCCCCAGTTTCCTTAGGAGTCTTCTCAGTCCAACTTGTGTATAGGATAATAAGGCCATGTCATCTGCATACAGCAGAATTTGTAACTTTTTGTGTCCTATCCTCTACTAAGTTGTTGATATAGAAGTTAAATAGGAAAGGAGCTAGTAGGCATCCCTGTCTGAAGCCCCTTTTTATGTGGATTTTTTCTGACAGAACTCCCCCTAATCCAAATCTCACCCTTGCATCAGTGTGGGAGTTTTTGTATTAACATCGTCTGTCTATGCTTGTCTGCGCAAGTTTGTTCCAGAGGCGATCCCTGTCCACGCTATCAAAGGCTGCGGCAAAATCAACAAAAGCCACATACAAGCTCCCTCCCACCATGCTACGACATTTTTTAATCAAATGTTGTAAAACATAGCATTGGTTTACCGTACTCATCCCCCTCCTGAAACCCACCTGGTTCCTTTGCTAGGATGTTAGAATCCTCCTCCCACTGCAAAAGCTTATCCAACAGGTGTCTGCTATATAATTTAGATGTTATGTCTAGCAGGCTAATAGGCCTATAGCTTTTGGGGTCACTTTTCTTTCCTTTTTTGTATATTGGTACAATAATGCTGGACTTCCAACCTTCTGGGATTTTTCCTGTCGAATTGATTTGGGTAAATAGTTTTGCCAATATTGGGGCCCCCACCATTCTGCATTATCTTTGAACAATTCTGGGAGGAGCATATATTCTCCTGGCGCCTTGCCATTTTTTAAAAGAGTTTATTAATCCCCTAACTTCTTTTGCTGTTACTTCTGGCCAATCCAGCAGATCAATATTTACTTGGCCCACCTCCCAAGATTCTGTACCATCAAAAATATTCCCAAAATGGGCTTGCCAAGATTTTGCTGGAATTTACATTTCCAGATACATATTTGCCTCTTTTAATCCGGCCTTCACTATATTCCAGAATTGCACCTCTTTCCTCTGTTTAACTGCCTGTGCTAACTCTTCCCATTTTTTTTCATATATTCTACCTTTTTCTTCCTCAGTAGTGCTCTGTATGATGCTCTTTTCTCAATCAGTAGCTTACCTAGGATACTAATGTTACGCCTTACCTTCCTACTTAGCCTCATTAGCTCTTTCTTTATATGCCTACATTCTCTATCAAACCAGCCCGCGTTCCTATTTCTGTACTTTTCCACTATGCTAGTCTGAATCAAATGGGGTTTTAATAACTCCACAATTTTCTGATAACTCTCCAAACTTTCTGCTGTCTCTATGATAACTTGATCTTTAATTTCCCTCAGAGTTGGTCCATTCAGTAAGTCTGTCAACTTTGCGCTTTGTACTTCTGACCATTTAACTCTTCTACCCCCACTAGGGGCCGGTTCAATTTGGTATAATTTTTTTTCGCCCTCCCCCTCAGCCATTCCAATTGCATAACCAGTTCAATCGGGTAGTGATCGCTCTCCGGCCTGCACTCTACTGCAAAGGATCTTACCTTTTCCAGTATGTTGGGGGAGATTACAAAATAATCCACCACACTGGCCCCTCTTGTTGAAAGGTATGTAAATTGGCCCATAGTCTTATCCACTGCACTTCCATTCATTATCATCAAGTGTCTGTATACTAACAGAGCCAATTCCTTCCCATTCTTGTTTATTTTTTTATCACGGGAAAAACTCTCCAACATCTCTCCCTCCTGCAGGTTAGCTGGCACACATCTTTGCAAATCATTGTTTGTCTGTCCCATTCTCGCATTTAAATCACCTCCCAGGATTATTTGGGGACTCTCATTATACCCCACTATTTCTTCTAGCACCGTCTGCAGTGCCGCCAGACTAGGGAGTCCACCACCTTCACAGGAGGTATATACACATTGATACAGTACAAAGATATATCATTGGAGAATATAATCCTAACTGCAAGAACCCCCTCGCTGGACTGAATTTCTACCATCTGTTCCACATTACCTAATTCCACAGACACTAAGATGGCAAGGCTCCCACTTGCCCTCCCAAACTTTAACTGTCTGTTTGCTGGTTTAAAAATTCTAAAACCTTGAAATTGAAACAGGGAGTCCTCCTCCACTCAGGTCTCCTGTAATAAAATTACTGAGAACTGTTGTAAATATTCTTTGAACTCCCTGTCCACTAATTTCCCTGCCCATCCAGCTAAATTCCACGAAACTACGTTCAGCGTCCCTCTCCCGCAACCATCTATTGCCTCACTTAGTCATTTCCTCTGTGGTGCCTCCCATTTCTTCTCTTTTTCCATGATACTATTTGGAGGGCCAAGTTTATTTAAATTAGCTTTCCTGAAATCCAGAGTACGTGTATGGCTACACTCTGCTTTTGCTTCCTTTAAAATTAAGAACTAAAATATGACGTGGTCACTTTCCCCCAGAGTTCCCGTAACTGCCACTTTATCCATTAATTCATCCCTATTGGTCAGTATCAAGTCCAGGATAGCTGATCCTCTAGTTCCTTCCTCCACTCTGTAGGAGAAAGTTATCAGCCACACACGTCAGGAATTTCTTGGAGGGGCCACTTTTGGCAGAAGTTGTTTCCCAACAAATATCGGGGTAATTTAAGTCCCCCATTACTACTACATCACACTTCCTTGAAACATTGGCAATTTGCTTATCAAAAGTTTCATCCTCGTCTACCCCTTGATTGGGTGGTCGGTAGTAGACTCTGACTATCGTTCTCCTTTTATTCCTTTCCCCATTTATTTTAATCCAGATGCTCTTGATGGGGCTCCCAGGCTCATCCTCCTGTATTTCTATGCAGGGATAAGTATTTTTAACATATAGTGCAACTCCGCCTCCCTTTCTATTTCTTCTGCTCATTTTGAACAAGTTGTATCCTTCAATTGCTATATTCCAGTCATGGGAGTCATCCAACAAGTTTCAGTTACACCTATCAAGTCGTATTTGCCTTCATGTATCAGGAGTTCAAGTTCATTCTGTTTGTTTCCCATACTCTGGGCATTAGTATACAGACATCGAAGACCATGTGCTTTATAGTCTGGCTTCTTCCTTACATTATTGTGAAGATTGTTTTGGGGCACTATTAGAGCTGTACTCTTTGATATGGTGCATAAGCCTTCATCCATTGTTGCCTCCAAGTTTACATCTCCCTCCCCCGTAGGATTCAGTTTAAAGCCCTCCTGATGAAGTTCTTCATGCTGTGCCAAACACATCCTTCCCAGCCCTTGTGAGGTGCAACCTGTCCCTTGCCAGCAGTCCATCTTCCAAGTAGCGTAGTCCATGGTCCCAGAATCCAAATCTCTCCCGCCAGCACCACTTTCGTAGCCAGCCCTTCACCCAGAGTATTTTTCTTTCCCAGAAAACTATCTGGATCCAAAAGTTCTAGAGTTTCCTTCTCAGAGCTTCAAAGTCTAACGTGATTTCTTCGTAGCTCCGCTTGGCAATATCATTTGTTCCCACATGGATGAGAAGAAAAAGATATGTGTCAGTGGGCTTGATGAGTTTTGGCAACCCTTCAGTCACATCTCTAATCTGTGCTCCAGGGAAACAGCATACCTGGCGAGTTCATGGATCTTCACAACATACTTGGTTTCAATACCACAATGACTACTCTTCTCTTCTTCTTGTCTGACTGACTTTCTGCCTCTTGTTTACTGTTGCATGGGGTCCCCTGTAGTTCTTTCTCTGCAGTCTCATCCTCCAGTAGCTGAAAGCAGTTGCGTAACTCTAATGATTCCACTGGTAGAGTGTCTTCTAGTTCTTCTGCTCCTAACTGTCACCCTTTTCCAGGGAGTTTCCTCCTCATTAGCTTTCCTCACCTCAGCAATCTCCACTTCTGACTAAGATGCAGTTTGAATTGTCGTCCCGTAATGTTTGCCCATTATCCTTGCAATAGAAATGGAGGGAATCCATAAAACAACCGACTGTTCCACTCGTTCAGGGATGCATCACCCAGTGAGGTTGGAGAGACACCACAGCAAACAGCTGGAGTCCCCTCATCTCTAGTTGCTGCTGGATCTGAGCATTAGGGCAAATTAAGGGGCAAGTCCAATGGCAAATCAGTAAAAATGGAAACAGGTCAAGCACAGTGGCATCAGACCAGCAAGAAGGCAGTTCCTGGTAGAAATAGCCACTAAACAGGCAAGGGGCAAAGGTTCAGTATTACCAGGCAAGGAGAAGAGTTCCAAGATCAAAACACAGATAAGCAGTTTAACACAAATGCAGACCAAAAAGACTTAAGAAGTCCAAAGGTCAGCAGCATGGAGGTCAAGTCATGGAGCAAGGTCAGAGAAACAAGGGTTAAAGGCACTGGAGCTGGTTGTTCCAGCAATTATCACGCTCCAACTGAAAGTTGATATACCCAGAACTTCCAGAGCCCCACCCAAGGTTCAGCTGCAAGCCCTCTGCACTTTGGCAGAAGTCTTGCTCATGAGAGGTCTAGTTGCCAGTCCTGACCTTCACTGCCTCCACTTTCTGGAACTGGTACACTTGAGGGCTGAGCCACAATTAACGAGGAACAATCCTCCTGGGCTTCCATATGATCATCTGCTGTTAAAGGGCCCCGTGCATCTACTCCACTGATGCCAGAGGTGTCTGGGGCCTCACTAAGGGGGGACCACAGGGAACATATGTTCAACCAGGGACACTCTTCGTCTGATGGGTCATCCCACCGGATGTGAGGCTTAGACGTGATATGTGGGAACCGAAAGCTTCCTCATGTGAGACACCCCAGAGATGTGAATACATGTTTGTGATTCTTTTGTGTATTGACAGTCTTCTTAGGATCCATATTTTCCACCGTTGGGTTACTGCACATGTGAAGATTCAACCCCAAGCACACTGGTTTTGTGCAGGGGTGGGGAACCATATTGGGCCCAGGGGCTGGGTGATGTCAGGGGGCAGGGTCATAGGGACACGGGAAGCTGCCTTATTACTGAGCCAGATCATTGATCCATGTAGCCCAGTATTGTCAACATGGACTGGCAACAACGGCTGCCCATGGTTTGAGCCAGGAATTTTGCCAGCCTTCACTGGAAACACCGGGGGTTGAACCTGGGCATTTCTGCATGGAAAGCAGGGGGCTCTACCACTGAGCCATGGACCCGCCAGTGACATCAGGAGGTCCTGGCTGAAGTGCCAGCTGGAGCTCTTTGCCACTTGGGGAAGGCGAAAGATGAGCGCAGTGCGTTTGGCTGGCACTTAGAGGAGCTGGCTGAGTCTTAACCTTCACCACAAGGGAAGTAAGAGGAATAGCCCATCACAGATCAGAAATAATAGTGGTGATTCCTTCATTCAAGCTCCCAGTAGCTGGAGGCCCCATGGTCCAGACTGGACCACCAGGGCAGCCTAATTGAGCCCCTGGCTGGAGGTTCTCCATCTCTGGTTTAGTGTTATGCCAACCCGTCCCCCAGGACTATGCCTGTACCACATAAATATTATTTCAATAAACATGTCTGTCCAAATGCCATTCTATAAACGTAGGTTTGCCTTGCATGAATCATAGAATCATAGAATAGTAGAGTTGGAAGGGGCCTATAAGGCCATCGAGTCCAACCCCCTGCTCAATGCAGGAATCTACCTTAAAGCATCCCTGACAGATGGTTGTCCAGCTGCCTCTTGAATGCCTCTAATGTGGGAGAGCCCACCACCACCCTAGGTAATTGGTTCCATTGTCGTATTGCTCTAACAGTCAGGAAGCTTTTCCTGATGTCCAGCCGGAATCTGGCTTCCTGTAACTTGAGCCCATTATTCCGTGTCCTGCACTCTGGGTTGATCGAGAAGAGATCCTGGCCCTCTTCTGTGTGACAACCTTTCAAGTATTTGAAGAGTGCTATCATGTCTCCCCTCAGTCTTTTCTTCTCCAGGCTAAACATGCCCAGTTCTTTCAGTCTCTCCTCATAGGGCTTTGTTTCCAGACCTCTGATCATCCTCATTGCCCTCCTCTGAACACGCTCCAGCTTGTATGCATCCCAAGAACTGGAGGCAGTACTCAAGATGGGGCCTAACCAGTGCCAAATAGAGGGGAATCGTACCTTGTGCGATTTCGAAACTATACTTCTATTAAGCACTCTTTGAGTCCAATTCTGTAGCCAACTGGATCCACCTAATAGTTGTTCCATCTAGCCCACTTTTCACTAGTTTGTGAATCAGAATGTCATGGGGCACTTTGTCAAAAGCTTTGCTGAAGTCAAGATATACTATGTCCACAGCATTCCCACAGTCCACAAGGGAGGTTACCCGATCAAAAAATGAGATCAAATTAGTCTGATAGGATTTGTTCTTGACAAATCCATGCTGGCTTCTAGTAATCACTGCATTGTTTTCAAGGTGCTTACAGACTGACTTCTTTATAATCTGTTCCAAGATTTTCCCAGGGATGGATGTCAGACTGACTAGTCTGTAGTTCCCAGGTTCCTCCGTTTTGCCCTTTTTGAAGACAGGGACAACATTAGCCCTCCTCCAGTCATCCGGCACTTCACCTGTCTTCCATGATTTTGCAAAGATAACAGAGAGTGGTTCTGAGAGTTCTTCTGCCAACTCCTTTAATATTCCAGGATGCAGTTCATCGGGCCCTGGAGATTTGAACTCATTCAAAGAAATTAGGTGTTCCTTGACCTAATTAGGTGTTCCTTGAACTCCAACAGAGTTTCTGGTGGTAGTTGCTTTATAATTCGCAAATAACGTTGCACGTCTTCTCCTTTCTCCAAATCCATGTTACCAGGACTCGCTGTTTCCTAAAGTCCATGCTTTTAGGCCATTGACTCCTTTGTTCCTTTCACAAGCATCTCTCTCACACTCTTCTTGCAGGCCCTCCCAAAATACAGGACCCCTGTCTTAAGCACCATAAAGTTAGGCTCTTCTTCTTCCCCTGATTCATCACCTCCTCTGGCCTTTTCCTCACGCCTCATTAGCTTTTGCTTCTCAGGCCATTGCCAGCTTTGTACCCTTCTTCCATTTCCCTACCAGTTCTCATCCTTGTTTTAAATATCAACTTAAATTAACAACTTTGCCTTCCCTCACAGAAGGTGGGCTGCATGCAAACTGTTTTGTTCCCTGTAACAACTAAACATGCTGAGCCATCCCAGACTGTGGAATGGCCTGCTGGGAGAGATTCGCCAACGTAACAGTCTTCTGGAATTTAAGAAAGCTATAAAGACTAATCTCTTCCGGCAGGCTGACCCAGTCGAATTTTAAGATGCTTTTAATAACGTATTAGTTTTATATGTTTTTAATAATTCATTAGTTTTAGATGTTTTTAATCAGTTTTATGTATTTTATGCTGCTTTGTATTAATGTTGTTCCCTGCCTCGGGTAAGAAATAAATTTATTATTATTATTATTGTTAATCTCTTCCTTGCTCGTGGCGTTTTTTCTAGACGGACATGACGGGCTTTGCCAAGTCATGCTGTCTTTTACAGATTCAGGAATTTCCTGACAATTGAGCATGTCTTAAGTATGACTGCTTTCTGGATGTTGGTGTGGATGTATTTTGGTAAGCTCAGTTTTTGAAGGTTTTCTGTATAATTTTTTGATGTGATGCCAGTGACTGAGGTGACTAATGGGATAATTGTGACCTTTTCCTGTTGCCATAGCTCTTTGACTTCTATGGCCAGTGGGGTGTATTTTTGTCTCTCTTTTCCTCTTCTTTTTCAACAACAACAACAACAACAACATTATTATTATTATTATTATTATTAATATATTAATATTATTATTATTAATAATAATAATTAATAATATAATATATTATATTAATAATATAATTATAATTAATCTTCTCCACCAGCTCAGCCCAGGAGCATCAGAGGGTTCACCGCCACAAGAATAATACAGAGCCAGATTCAGCTACAGAACTCTGAGTTCTTGAACGGGAAAAGCCCCACACACGGACATTCGCTATGCAACTCTCACCTTCCTCCTCTTCATTGTTCACTGCAAGTTTTCGGCAACTAGAGGGTTTATCTGTGGGGCTTGCCGTTGTGAGAAGAAAGGCATACCCTAAAAAAAGGGTCTTGTTGAGAGGCAGAGGCCCCCATCGGTCATCAGCTGCCAAGGGGCTTCCAGACTCCCTGCCACGGATTGGCAGGCTCACCACCTCCTTGGAGCCTGTGGAAGGAGAGAGAAAGAAAAAGCCCTGTGACAGCAAATCCTCGTAGGAGGGAAGCCGCTTGAGCAATGCGCTTTTCTCAGGAGATTGGGGAGCCTCACCCTTGTGTGGGAGATCAGCTGAAAGAACATGGACCCTAAGCGTTTCTTGCCTTCCTTGAGATCGCCAATGAAAAGGCACTTTGAGAGACTACTGGGCAGCAGACTGGAGGGAGAGAGATCACTGTACCCCATTTGCCTTTTGATTGTGGGAGACAACTGAAAGGCCGGAATAGACCAAGGAAGGGAACCACAACAGAATTACAGCAAACCCAAGTTCAGGAAAAGCTTTGTAAGACAAGGGACACCCCTCACCCCTTCCCGTGTGCCAGCAAGGCTTACCTGATTTCGTGGGGGCGGATCGCCGGCGCTTGGCTGGAGATTTCTCTTCTTCAGAGGTGACCAGCTTCCTCTTGCCAGACAGCAGCGACCTGTGTGGTGTCTGGGGGCTCTCGGGGCCCTTGCGGATGGGTGTCGTACTGCTGGAGGTACTGGGGGAGCCAAGGTTGCGCCTCTTACGCTTTCCCTCTACGAGGTTATCTAGACCCATCAGGCAGAGTGGAGTCAGCCACCCAGCTCCACACGCGTCATCCTTCAGCGCAGGCTGGGAAGAGCTGGGGCTGTGCACAGACCCACCCACCCCAATACCATTTCCCATGAGGCGGGAGAAGCAAAGCAGCTCCGGCCGCAGCAGTGCCTGGCCTCTCTTCCAAGCTGCACAGAACCAGAAGCCCTGACAATACTGCCACCAGCCACAGCAAGGCAGCCCCGCAGCATCAAACGGGGCAGGAACCCAGGGCCGCCATCGCCAGCCAGCCTTCTTACCTAGGCTAATGTCGGCTGCCTTGTTCAGGGGTGTGATGGGCTCATAGGGGCCAAGGCCAAACTGTTCCCGGAGCCGATTCCCTTGCTCCAAAGACAAGATGACCGCTGTTCGCCTGTACCACTTCCGCTGCCCATCCTTCTCAATGCAGTAGAACAGCTCCCCAGACTCCTTCCGGTGGCCCTTCACCACCCCTGCGGCAAAGGCAAAAGGCATCGGAGCAGCCCACAGACGGGGGCAGAACTCTCGCTCCCCAAGCGCTGCTTCCCCTGCCCCCACCATGAACCCAACAAACGCAATGGACTTACCTGCACTGAAATACTCGTCCTCCGAGAGGGCCGTCACCTCTGTTTCCAGGGGGAGGGGGTCACACAAGAGGATGTCTCGGCCCAGAACATCACATTCGTAGCCATCGTCAAAGAGCAGCTTGTATTTGGCACCCCCGACATCCTGCGTGATGGTTCCAGAGTAGAAGTAGCCATTTGAAGACCACTTTGCCACCACCCGGAGGCCCACAAGGCTATTCCTCGAAGAGGAGGAGGAGGAGGAGAGCCCTGCGCTATCGGACAGACCCAGCCGCTCTTGCAAAGGTATTTCAGGGGAGTCACTGCGCCGCAGGGAAGCATCGGCTTCCTCCTGCCTCTCAGGGTGACCTGTGATGTGCGTAGAACGTTTTTCTTCAGGCGAGGCTGTTGCTGAAAGATCTGCCATCGCTAGCAGACCGCCCCTGCAGAATCATGGAGAGCAGCTACTGGAGAGACCGTCTGCTGGGCTCCCAAGGCCTTTGCCTCCACTCCTCCTCCCCCCCCCAAGCCATCTTGCACCCCCCCTCATTTCTTAACTGACTCTCACTATGCTACCTTGTTCCAGTTGATCGGGAAGTGGGACGGCCCCTTTTCCCTCGTCCACGAGGAGCAAGAGGCGCACTCCCACCTCGTTGGCTGCTCAGGCCTTGCTCTTCCTCGCCCTCACACACCGCGACTGGCACGTGGTCATGCTGGACTGGAGAGTGGGGCTGGCCACCCCCCTTCTTAGGGCTATGAAAATAAAAGTCAGCTTAGCCAGCAGCCGCTCCTCTCCCCATCACGGCCACCTTCCAATGGCCAGTCAGGGAAGCTACTGCATAAGCCTCTCATTCTCACAGGTTCATGACATGTAACTACAAACACGAACCCAACATTTCTTTATAAAAGAGTGATAAAAGGTAAATAGCGAAGCCCAATAAATCTACAAGGCAATGTACTGCAGTTTGATATACTTTCTCCTCAGTTTGAGGCAACTTCAAATAAAATGTTGGCCTTGAAATATTTTTGCAAGCATTTGGAACCTTCCTGATACTAAAAATAGTCTCCAGTGACTATGTTGAACTCGCTTTCTATTTGAATCTGAGTATAACACAAGCTTCCCATTTTGAATGTTGTAACCTATATTCAAAAACAAAGTGTATATTATAAGTCCTCTCTCAAGAGATCTTCTAATAATCATAACCTTCCCAACTCAAAAACCAAAGAGCACAAAACACTCTCTCCTAAAGTCCACCTCCTCTGCCCTGTACACACCTCAGCTTTCTCAGACGAGGTAAGGCAAAGTCTACAGACACCATTTCTGGGCACGTTCCCCCTCGGAAGGGCCCAGCTCCTCTGCCAGAGCTTGCACCGCTATGAGCCACTGACAAGGCACTGCTCCCTTCGCTGGATGTGCGCTGGGGCCCTGAAGCCTTCGATGAGAAGGAGCTGACATCCCCAAGATCTCCAGAGGCAAGTGACGAGCCCCCTGTGTTGGAGGGAGAGATGTCCACCTCACACTCCTGGCACTCCACAACAGGCTCTTCACTCTCCTGAAAGAAAAGTCGTGTTAAATTCAAGAGAGAAATGAAGGGACCTGGGCAGGGCAGGGCAGGCCTACAAGGCAGAATCCTCAGGACACAATGGGAAGAAGTGCCCAGGGGTGGGTTAGGGTTCACTTGTGAGTCACTGCTACACCCTTACAGCCAGGTGCATGGACATTTAAGTACTCTCAGAGCAACGCTTTGCTGCAACCAATCTACTGGCATGCATTCTGAATGTGCAACTCTTTGGATGTGCTGCTTTAGTCCAGCTCTACTGCTGAGACTGGAACACTGGAAACCTAGGATGAAGGGTCCTCCTGGTTCCTGATGAGCTAGGCCCATCCAGTTCCATCCCA
The DNA here is from genome assembly GCA_029215795.1 of Anniella stebbinsi. NCBI lineage: Eukaryota > Metazoa > Chordata > Lepidosauria > Squamata > Anniellidae > Anniella > Anniella stebbinsi. The sequence continues at coordinate 374,108,984 of JARDYH010000001.1, forward strand.
TGGCTGAGCTCAAGACAGAACACAACCTGAAGAGTCCATAAGATAAAGGAAAAGAGAAATTTCCTCCCCGATGTGACCTAGTGCAAACTGGAGTGTGGAGAGTATACTAGCATACCTGTAGTTCTTGCCGATGCCATATGTGAGTCAGCCACGGATATGCAGGTTGCTTACCTGTAACTGTAGTTCTTCGAGTGGTCATAGCAGGGAGCGGGAACCCTGAGCATGCGCGGTAGGATGGTGGGGGGAGGGGTTCCCGCCAAAAGTCTAAGCTAGCTAGTGAAGTTTCCCGGAAGCAGGCTCGGCGTCGGCGCGAGCCCATATGTGTGATGCACAGAGACCACGAAGAAGAACAGTTAGGATGCAGCTAATGCCTCCATTAACATGAAGGTTCCTTCTGGTCTGGTGCTAGGGTGGCGCTACCGTTTTCTCACCTAACGGAATGTCCAGTGTTTGTAGGAGTGGAACATGCAAAGTCAGCGGAACGTGCTGGCCAAACTACAGGAAAGGGCCCTTTTCAATCTCCCTCCTCCACCCACTTCAGGCCCTCCATGCTTCGGATGGGGAAAGGAAGGGACGCTCCACCCACTGACTGTGCCCTAGAAAGCTGCCTTCTACCCGCCCAAAGCTTCTGGCCCAGCAGTGCTATCACTGCCCAGCAGTGGCTCCGCCTGGAGATGCCGCTGGAGCTTTGGAATGCCCATGTGCTCCCCCACAGATAACCATGGCGCTTGGGCACTGTCCTCCCTTCATACTTGGGTTGGTGTCCGTGTGTGCTCGTTTTAAAAGGCAGGGGAGGGCAAGAAGCCATAAGGCAGAAGCCCAGGGCTGGATAGGGCACGATGGCTACCTCAGAAAGCAGAAATATAGCAGCATCCCTTTTCAATCAGACCAACCAGCCAGGTTGTAAGCAGCACCAATCAGCCACCCTGGGAGGAAGGAATGTTAATATTCTGGAAGCGTTGCTCACCCATTGGTGTGGATGTGTGTGTGTCTTACCTCAACCACCTTGCGCTCCACTTCAGCCCCATCCTTGTAGTAAACATCTGTGATGACCCGTGTCACAAGTGTGCGCACTTCACGGATCGTTCGCATGTGACGACGCAGGACTCTGCCTGCAGGTGGGTGAGGCAAATCAAATTCTCCCCCGCTCTGAAGAAAAGAGAAACCTCCAAAATTCACACAGAAATCACGACTTTTCCCAGTATAACCCAGAAAGCTCAAATCCCTGTCATTCGGTGGGGTTATGGCTAATAGAATCCCACACCAAAAACCCCTATTCTGTATCAAAATTATACTATTCCAAAAAGGGAAGTAAAACATTCTGAGCACTAGCTATTTTTAGAATGTGACGTTGCAATTACAGCATTAGGATAGCCTGGTTCAAAGAAACCTGTATGTAACACAAACACACCTGAAGTTTCACAATATATGATTATGTAAGCGACCACATGCAAATTTATTTTTGTGTTTCTGCTACCTTTGCTGTAGCAGAATAATGCAGATTTTTAAAAAATAAAACTTTTATTAATTTCTTTTTTAATTAATTCAGATCCAACCTTCCTCCAAAATGCAGCCCAAGGCACTTAAGAGCAATAAACTACAAAACAGAAAAGCAAGACAGATAAAATACATTTTTTAAAACAACAATAAAACTAAATTAACAAAGCAGGCTTACAACCTATCAGAACAAAGGTCTCTTAGAATAAAAGCCACATTTGCCTGCCAGTAAAACGTCATCAGCTTCAGCTGATATACCCACTATGCCCTGATCTGGACAGAGATCACCTAGCTACAGTGATCCACGCTCTGAGAAGAACCTCTCGTCTGGATTACTGCAATGCGTTATACATGGAGCTGCCTTTGAAAACAGTCTGGAAACTGCAGCTGGTCTAAAACAGGGCAGCAAGATTGTTAACAGCGACTGGCCAATCAGATCACATCCATGCCAGTCCTTTTCCAGCTGTGCTCGCTGCCAGTCCATGTCGGGGCCCAATTCAAAGTGCCGGTATTAACATTTAAATCCTTAAATGACTTGTGGCCAGGTTTTCTGAAGTACTGTCTCCTTCCATATATACCTGTCCAGATACTAAGATCATCTTCAGGGAGTCCTTCTCCGGGACCACCTGCCAAAGGAAGTGAGGCGGGTGGCTACCAGGAAGAGGACCGTTTTTGCTGTGGCACTCTGGCTGTGGAATGAGTTCCCTAGAGAGGTTCACAGGTGCCTACGTTGATCTTACAGAGAGGATTAACCCCCTTCTCTTGGCTCAGTTAGCAGTATTCTGAAAGCTCAAAAGCTCTTGTCAGCAGTCTGTTAAAAGACCTTTTAATGAACACGTTTTCCACTCATTCCTTTATTTTTAGGTCACCTCATTTCAGCTCCAAACTGCTCCCCAGCCAGCCTCACACCCCTCCAGGATGCTCAATTCCACCCCCTTCCCCATACACCTTCTCAATTGACACTCCAAATTCCATGGCTCAGTCTTCATTGGGCTGTTCAGGGGGTGGGGGGTATTTCACCCGAGGGTTTGGGGATTTTTAGGCTTGCTGTTCTGCAAACCTCAGGGATCCTCTAAGTATCCTGACAGGATTGGAGCTAAAATGGGGCCACTGTGAGACAAGAGTTTCAGTTTCTCACTGCCTCCAGTTTGGCTCCAGTCCCATCAAATTTTGGCTCCAATCCTGGAGTTTGCTATTAGAGGGAGTGATGATTACAGAACTGCAGGTAGCAGAGAAAAGGGCAACTAAATGCCTTGGAGCAAGAGACGAGGAGAAAAAAGTTGTTTTATCGATACATATGTACCCCGCCCGGACTCTATAGGGCTGGGATAGGCAGGCAAGTTAGGGCTCCCCAGAGGTTTTGGCCGACAATTCCCATCAGGCCTTACCAGCAGTCAATGGTGAGGGCTGATGGTAGTTACAAGCCAAACCACTGGGGGGCATAGGTTGCCCACCCCTGCCATAAAACCTGAATTTTAAAAAAAATCTAAATAAATAAATACATCACGGCTACATGTTTTTAGGCTGGGAAAAATGCAGCTATGGGGAGGAATCATAGAATAGTAGAGTTGGAAGGGGCTTATAAGGCCATCAAATCCAACCCCCTGCTCAATGCAGGAATGCACGAGGAAATAAAAGAGGCCTTTAACATTATGAATGGGACCATTGCTAAGCTAATGTCTCTCTCACTTCAAACACTAGCATTCCAGATTATCCAATGGCTGTAAATTAAAGACACATACCAAAGTAGGTCTGGACTTGCCAATCATTCCCTTCTGAAATTCAGTGCCAAACAAGAATTCTATCACAGGTACCTGCAGAACTGGCTTTCTGAAAATTATTCAAGTCATGTATGACATTGATCAGTGAGCATGGAATGACTATGGCTCTAATTACCACATGCTGGGGGGTCCTTCACCCATACCTTGCCCCTGGGTGTCCCAGGGGTATCTGGCTGACCATTCTCCAAGATAGAATGAAATGGACCTCTTGGCGTGATGCAACAAAGCAGTTCTTAACAGTTCCCTCTTAATGAAGCCACTAGGAGAGGGTTTCCCCCTGCTTTGCCCTGGATGGATGAGGTTGAGGGAAAGCACCTGCAGCAATAGTCTCCCCCTTTCTGAGCACCCCAAATGTCATAGCCGGTGCACACAACAGCGACAGCCTTCCCACTCTTGCTTGGCATAGGCAGTCCCAGGTGCAGCTCCCTCTCACCTGGTTGTGTAGGGCTTCTGCCGTGTTCCCAGGAGTACTTGCTGGCCTCCATGCAGGATCCTCCTCTGTTTGCACTTTAGCATTCCGATGCCCAGGCCACAATCCAGCCGTGCTGGTTCCTGCTTCTACCTGGCTGCTAGACACTGTCTGGGTGGCTGCTGACATGAGGTCTGCTGGACCTTGAAAAAACTCTCCCACGGTCTGGATCCCCTTGCTGCTGGAGCTGGCCTTTGACATTTGACCTTTCTCATTTCCTTCTGCAGCAAGAACTAAATCTGGCTTCTTTGGGACCTTCCGTGCAGCATCAAGCTCCGTGGCCTCTCTCTCCTCTATGCAGACCAAGGATTGCTTAGCACTCAGCCCAGAGTCAAGGACCTGTCCGCATCCCAAGGACACAAGCCTCCGTTGGCTCTGCCAGGCTCCAGGTGGCTGCTCCTCCTCCTCCTCCTCCTGAGACCTTGGAAAATTAAACAGGTCACTCCTGAAACAGATCATAAGAACATAAGGGCTGGTCCGCCTGCTGGGTCAGACCAAACAATCCATCCAGTATCCTGTTTCCACCAGTGGCCTTTCCTTGTTGAGCATTTATCTGGTACTCAACAGTAAAAGTTACGCTGAGCAGGGAGTCCCATTCAGCATGATTAACTGTATGGATAGACCCCTCCTCGATGACTTTGCCTGGACTCCTTGTAGAGCCATCACACACACACACACACAGAGCCATTTCTAGTAGAGCAAGGCAACTGGCCTGCTACAGCTGCTTCTTCCTCCAACCAATTTCCAACGTTCTGTGCTCAGTCCCACTGCCCACTTGCTCCAGCCGCCCTCTTCCAAGGGCAGCAAGGGAAAGGCACAAAATGGGAGAGAAGCCTCAGGATGCTACAGGAAGGTTTATTATACAAAACCCTGACGCATTTCAGCCTTCTTGTTTTTTAGGCCTTCTTCAGGGGGTTGTTGTAACGCCTACAAAAATGGTTAACAACAAATTGCCCTGTGACGGCGTGTCAGACTTTTGCGTAAGAAACCTCTCTATAGCATCCTGAGACTTCTCTCCCTTTCTGTGCGCATCTTGGCTGCTCACCCGCCTCGCAGCACTGGCAAGGGGAAGGCTCTTTCTTCGCTCTTCGAAACGCAGCAACAACCACGTCCTCTTAGCCCAAGGCTTCCCCCCCTCCAGGTCTCCCCCAGCTTCTACCCTGCATCATTAACAAGGTCTCAATTGTGATACTTTGCAAGGACAATTTGTCTAAAGTATGGCAAGTGAGCTATATTCAGTGAACTCCTTAGCTTGCTTTCCTCCTTTAGTGAAGGTTTGCTCATGCCCAGCTTCCAAAGGGCAGCAGAGGCCACGTTAAAAACAACACTCACATCCAACAGCATTAAATATGTCCCAAGTATGAGTTTTTAGCAACCCTATTTCTCCCCATTTGGGCAGCAAAGCACCAGCTTTGGAGAAAAAAGAGATTCTTTCCAGACATCCTGAAGAGTCAATTTTGGCTTGAAATGGTTGGTTTCTTGTTTTGTTAATAAATTCCATTTTGCACCTAACTTCCTTTTGATCTTGTCTGATGTGGTTCTGTCCTCTTGCCGTACAACCCATTCAGGATTAGAGAGTCTGGAGTTTCATATTTTCCCCATTGCTACCTGTTCATAAGCAACCCTCCTGGATTTACAGCGCTTACTAAAAAAACATAACTTTTCCAACAGGTATTCCTAGGAAAGTAATCTCATCCTTTTTTTTTGTACATTGCTTAGAAATTTCTTTAAAATAAGCGTATAGTTAAATAAAGACTATACCTACCAGAGTTTGGGCACATGATCGGTGATGTATACAGTATAGACCATGAACCAATATAGCTCATACATAACTGTCAGAGAATTTATGGACCACAATCTACTGTACTAGGGAAATGCCACCTGCCAGAAAGTTCTTCAGCTGTTTACAAGGAACTATTGCAGTGGGGGCAGGGAACTATTTTGGCCAGGAGTCACATTTGCACCAGTGGGGGATGTTGGGGGCTAGGCATACAAAGTAGGCTGGCCCATGGCCACCCCTACTCTTCATTCATATCACTCCGACCCGGAGCAGCTCCCTCTTTGCTGTCATGTGGCAAACAGGGAGTGCTCCTTCAGAAAGCACCCCTTCCAGGCCACGCTCCAGACATCTCAGGGTGGCAGCTTCTGAGGAACCCGGGTCAGCAGCCTCCTGTCTCCCGTGTCGGGAAAGGCGAGGGGCACATGGAGACGCAGCTCCCAGAGGCTTCAAGTTGATCCAGGCACTTCCAAGTGGCAGCTCCCATGGGAACCGGTGCTACACTCCCCTCACCTTCCCTGATATAGCAAGGCAAGCGGTGTGCAGAGCCTCTTTGGGGAGGGTTCCCTGGAAAGGCCTCCTCAGGCCAGCGGTTTCCCACTGCTTGCTAGAGTTGTTATTTGTAGCTCTGCAGGACCGGGTGTTCACACAACAAACGTTGCCCATTGAGGAGAGGGGAAGGCAATTCAGGCCTCAGGCCATACCTCAGGGGAACCTCATTCCAGGCTCTCCTTTACCTCTTCCCTATTTCTATCCTACTTGTCCCACTGCTGAATGAGTGCTAGTGAGAGGTCCAGCACAAGCAGAGAAGATGAGCAGAGCTGAATCTTGGCCAGTGGGAGGGTTTCCTGGGAACAGCTGCACCACGGGAGGCGAAGCGTGTGTGGATGACGAGTTCACAAGCCTGAGAAGTTGCAAGGAGCTTCAAAGACACAGCTGGAGGCAGCCCAAAGACTTGCCTGCAAGATGAACAAGGCAATTCAGGGCCTGGACCCTTGGCGTCATGCTCAGTTTCACACACTCGAGTAAACACAGACGGCATCTTCCGAGAGCTGCAGGGAGACATGGAAGAAAGGCCCAGAAAGGACCATTCCCCACAAGGTAAGTGCCAGTGCCAAAGAGCTTGTCAGCAGCAAGGCAACTTGGCCAGTATTCAGGGGCTCAAACGTTCACATAGCCCTTGCATGCAAAATCATCATCATCACCACCATCATCATCCCATGAAATCTGCAAAAGCTCTAAATCAATTCGGGGTGGGGGTGGGTGAGCACAATTCCAGCTGAGCACCTCCTCTGCAACAACTGCAGTGAACTGACTCTAGCTGGTCTCCCCAGGATCCACAGTGCCTGCAACCAAGAGCTGTTGGATCCAACTGGCATTAAATGCCCCCACCCTTAGCCTTTCTAGTGCTCTGCCCCACCCCCACTGCTCATGTGCAGTCAAGAGAATCTGACGCACCCGTAGGGATACTGGGAGTCTGCCACAGCTGTAAAGACCTGCCAGGCAGGAGGATGGCAGTTAAGATGGTTCTACCACGATGTTCCCCATCTCTGCCCCCCCTAAACACCCATGCATGTCAGTTACCTGGAAACAGCTCTTGTGACAGAGCCGTTCTTCTTTTCACTGCCTGCAGGCTCTGAGAGGCAAAAAGAGAGGCATAAAGAGGCATCTGATGCACCTGCCCTTTTCCACCCCCCACCCTCACCCCACCCTCCAGCCTTGGAACAGGCGTCATCAGCCTGTCCAGTAGAGCTGCCATCTCGTTACTGACTTGCCCAGGACAAGAACCAGCTCTCTCCTGGCAAGCAGTCTACCCAAACCTGCTCAAGATTTCTGGACAGCCAAGCTCCAGGGTTAGATTCCATTCATTGTCCTAACAGCCTCTTCAAACCCTTGTTTCCTCAGCTCCTCCCAGGCAGCGAGGAAGTATCATGAGAACTGAAGAGGTTGCTAGCCAAAGGAAAAGCCAGCTCCCTTTGGGAGAACTTGGCCAAGGAAAGGGGCCATCCCTCCACAACTGCTCCTGCTCAGACTCGTCCTTACTCTCCAGGCTAAAAGGCAGAGACTCATCGCTCTCTTCAGTCACAGGAGTCACAATGTCCATGCGCAAAGACAGCTTCTCTTCCTCCTCACGAGCGGCCACAGAACTCCCTTTGCGACTGTCCTCCATCTCAGCAGAGACCAGAGCGCTCTCCATGGTACCCACGGTGGTTTCCTCTGCTGTGACATCACTAGTTGCTATGGTGTTGTCTGGACAGTTTCCAGCCACTAAGACAAGCAAAGCAAGATGGCACAGTGGCTTTATCCCCGTCTCTTGCAACACTGAAGGCCTCTCCCCAGTCCCTGAAGCAGGTTTATATTCTGCAACACCAGCCAATGCTTTAGTCCTTGGCCAACTGCTTCAGCATCCAGGAGGGAACCCAAGGGCCAGACTGGGCCCCCAGAAGGGCCTGAGTTTGCCCACCCCGGTAGTAGAGGAACTCCACGATAGAGAACCAGCTGCGCTTGCAGAAACACCGCATCCAATGCCTCGTGGTTGCCACGGTGACCATAAACGGGTGGCCATAGGGTGTGAGCAATCGTAAAATTTAGTCCTACAACTCCACGCACATTTCATAGCAAGACAAACTTATGAGGCTACAAGACAAATACACTTCTTTGAACCGCCCAGTATTCTGCTCCAACAAAACACCCGTTTCACAGAAGGGCCAATTTCCCAAAGGATCGCTAAATAAATTATTCAAAAATTAATTCGAACAAACTTAATCTCTCAAAGTAAGATCACCAATAGTTCATTCCCTCCCACCCCCTACAACCCCCACACCACATCCTCCACACTACCAAGACACAAAACCTCTCTCTTTCTCTCTCAGGGCCAGCCCCTTTTTTCACCTCTGAACACTCCCCCTCCACTCTCTCTCACAGACACCCACAAGCAATTCATTCATTCATCCATCTATCCAACCAACCAAACACACACGTCCCTCCCCTTCTATCAGTTAACTCGCCAGCTGCTCCTCACTGGCTTCTACAGACCTCCCCCCCCCACTCCCACTGCCTTGACACCCCTCAGGGACCCCAAGCTTACCAACTGAGACTCTTCCCCCCCTTCTTCCATTTCACTTGGGTGGGCAAGCTGAAAAGCAGCAAACTTCCATCCTCTATAGCTGCCTCCCCCTCTTGCTTTCCTTGACAAACACTTTAGGCCCACACGGAGGCATTCTGGGCCAGGGAAAAGAGGAGGATGCAGCTGGAGACCAAAGTACTGTTGCTCATGGTAATTTGAAAAAACTAAAATAACTCTGAAAAATACATTTTGATCAAGAGGCTTTAGTGGGTGCATGCTGCAGGTTCCAGAGGCAGCAGGTGACGTGAAAATTTTTCGCTGTGAAACAGATTTTTGCTAGTGCTGAAAAATGCAGGTTGCTTACCTGTAACTGTAGTTCTTCGAGTGGTCATCTGTGCAGTCTCACACTATGGGCTCGCACCGGCGCTGAGCCTCATTTCGGAAAAACTTCTAAAGCCTAGACTCTTGGCGGGAACCCCTCCCTCCACCGCCATATCGCGCATGCTCGGGTTCCCGCTTACCTCAGTTCTATGAGACCGTATTTGCCTCGCGAACTGAACGGCAGTATGATTACATACATGAAAGCAAATACAGAATGCATGCCTGTGACCTCCTCATTGACCACCCAGTAATACAGTGAGGTCTAGAGGGGACGGTGGGAGGGTTGTGTGACTGCACAGATGACCACTCGAAGAACTACAGTTACAGGTAAGCAACCTGCATTTCTTCTTCGTGGTCTCTGTGCATCACACACTATGGGCGAATAACAAGCTAACACTTACCGGAGGAGGGCAGACCTCGCTGGCATGTTACTGTAGGATGGAGGAAAGGACAGCCCGACCAAACGAGGTGTCTTCTCTGGCCCTGACATCCAGCTTATAGTGAGAGGCAAACATCGAAGCATTGAACCAGGTAGCTGCTCTGCATAGATCAGGTATCAAAATCCCTCTGTACAGAGCAGTGGATGCTGCCATGGCGCGTGTAGAGTGTGCCTTTAGGGTAAGTGGAGGATCCCTCTTTGCTAGTTGATAGGCAAGAGATATCGCGTGGACTACCCATTTAGCAAAACGTTGAGTGGAAACAGGAAGGCCTTTATTCTTGCCCCCATAGCATATGAAAAGGCGTTGTGTCTTACGAAAAACAGCTGATCTGTCCTTGTAGAAGGCAAGTGCCCTTCTGACGTCTAGGGCGTGCAGTCTTGTATTAATAGGATCCGAGGAGGCCTGGAAAAAAGTCAGTAGGACTATTGATTGGTTGACATGGAAAGAGGACAGTACTTTTGGACGAAAAGACGGGTCTGGACGTAGTACAACCTTATCGCGAAAAAATTGGGTGTATGGGGGATTCACCATAAGAGCGCAGAGCTCAGAACTTCTTCTAGCCGATGTTATCGCTACTAAGAAGGTGACCTTGAGAGTCAATAACCTCATATCTATAGTCGCTAAGGGCTCAAAGGGCTTGTTAGTTAATGCAGTGAGCACCACTGATAGGCTCCATTGCGGGACTACCTCACGCAGTGGTGGGTTAAGATTGTGAAGCCCTTTCAGAAAGCATTTGGATAGTGGGTGTGAAAATACTGAGAAATGTTGAATCAGGTCATGCTTAGCCGAGATTGCCGACGAATACACCTTAATTGACGCTGGTTTCAGCCCTGCTTCGTTTAACGAGAGCGAGAACCTGAGTATCTCAGAGATGCCGCAGGAGCGTGGATCAAAGCCATTGTCGTTAGCAAAGTGGGTAAACCTTTTCCATTTCTTGTCATAAGAATCTCTAGTGGATGGTCTTTTGGCTTCCCTAAGGATCGCCTGTAGTGGTGTTGGTAGATTTAGGTCTTGCCAGTAGGCCGGATTCTCCAGGCCGTGAGATTCAGTTTGTGTAGATCTGGATGGAGGGTCCTTCCCCTGTTCATGGAGATTAGAGCCGGGTGGATCTGCAGATGGTAGTATTCCCCGTGAGATAGATGTAATAGCGTTGTGAACCACGCCTGATGCGGCCACCACGGGACAATGAGAATTGCGTCCGCTCGTTGTTGTTGCATGTTCATGATCACCTTGCCCATCAGAGGGAAGGGCAGAAACGCGTACACTAGAGCATTGCTCCATGGGGTGTTGAAGGCATCCCCGAGTGAGCGACTGCCTACACCCGCTCTCGTGCAGAATGCCCTGCAAACGGCGTTCTCCTGTGATGCAAACAGGTCTATGTCCGGCGTCCCCCATATGCCGAAAAGATTCGAGATGGTGTCGTTGCACAGTCCACTCGTGGGTATTGGAGAATTGTCGGCTCAGTGTGTCCGCCTGGACGTTGTCTGTTCCTGCAATATGGAGTGCAGACAATCGGATGTTGCGGGCTATAGCCCAATAGAAAATTACCATGGTCAGGCGAAGAAGCCCCGTCGAACGGGTACCTCCCTCTTTGTTGATGTACCAGACAACTGTTGTGTTGTCTGATACAATCCTGACATGGTGACCTGTGATGTAGTCCCTGAATGCCCACAGGGCTTTCTGAACAGCCAAGAGTTCTAGTCTGTTGATGTGCAGCTTTTGTTCTTGGCCTGACCACTTTCCTTGAGCCGTCATACGTCCGCAGTGTGCTCCCCACCCCAGAAGGGACGCATCCGAGGTCAGTGTTCGGCTTGGTCCTGTACTCATGAATGGGAGACCCTTCCATAAGTTGCGGTCTTCCGTCCACCACGCTAGTGACTGACGTATTGAGTATGGGACGGCAATCTTGACCCAGTTTGGTTGTTGTATTGGATCGTAATTGGAGAGAAGAAACTGCTGTAATGGTCTCATCCTGAGATGTGCCCACCTTACTGGGTAGACCGAAGACGCCATGAGACCTAACAGTCTTTGCAGTGTTATTGCCTTCAATTTTGTGGAGGCCATCACGGTTTCAGCCAGCAGGCATATCTTGAGGGCCCTCTCCCCGGGTAGGAATGCCCTTCCCAGTATGGAGTCCAGCATGACCCCTATAAATTGTAGTGTTCTGGTAGGCTTGAACACCGACTTTTCCTGGTTGACAATTAGTCCCAGACGGTTCAGGAGATTTGTAGTGGTGGCCACATCCCGTTCCGCTTGGTGTTGGGACGGGGATACTATCAGCCAATCGTCTAAATAGGGGTAAATCTCCACACCTCCTGAGCGGAGATAAGCGCAGACCGGAGCCATACACTTCGTAAAGACTCATGGTGCTGTCTTCAGGCCGAAGGGGAGGACGGTAAATTGGTAACTCTGGTGTCCCACGGCGAACCGTAGGAAGTGGTGGTGGGAATTGTGGATGGGTATATGAAAATAGGCATCTTTGAGGTCAACCAGGGTAAACCAACTTCCTCATTTTATCAGTGGCAGAATGGTGGCCAGAGTTATCATTCGAAATTTTTTGGTCATAACGAAGACGTTGAGGTGTCTCAGGTCCAAGATGGGCGTAGGCCACCGTCCCGTTTTGGTACCGTGAAGTACCTTGAGTAAAATCCCTCTGTGTTGTCTTGTGGGTGTACTGGGATGAAGGCTCCTTTTTGGAGGAGAGTGGCGACCTCCTGTCTCAGGACCTCTGATGGTTTTGTAAATTTTTTGTAATTTCATGGGGGAGGACAAATAAACTCTATTTGGTATCCATTCCTGATTATATTGAGGACCCATTTGTCCGATGTTACATGTGTCCAAGTGTGGAGAAACGGTAGTAGACGATGGCTGAAATTTACTGCTGGTTGGGGAGTGGCCCGGGGAGAGTCAAATACGCTGTTTGTGCGAGGTATCCTGCCTTCCCCTCTGTTGACGAAAGCGCCCCTGACGGTAGGTTCTCTGTTGTTGAGTCGTTGATGGAATGACGGACTGCTGAAAACGTTGTTGCCGCTGTTTAAACTGGGTAGGCTGGTATGGATGCTGTTTGCCCCAGCGCCGAGAGCGATAGGCAGAGAATGTGGTGTTTGGGTAGAACCCCATTTTCTTGGCCGTTGTTTTGGCCTTTTGTATAGTGTCCATGGTGGAGTCTGTTGAAGTGTTAAAAAGGCCATCCCCGTCAAAGGTGAGGTCTTCAATACAGGATTTTGTCTCCTGTGGCAAGTTAGATGACCTCAACCACGCATGACGTCTGAGTGACACTGCCGCGATCATGGCCTTAGATAGGCAGTCGACCTGATGGCACGCTGTAGTGAGTTCCTGTTTTGCTAAGGCTGTTGCCTCCTGTTGGAAAACAATGGCGGCGTCTCTTATTTCGTCTGGGAGGTGAGTATGCAATGAGGATACCTTCTCCCATAGGAATAGATGGTACCGTGCCATCAGGGCTTGGTAATTCGTGACCTTAATGCCCAGTGCTGTGGAGTAATAGATCCGGCGTCCTACGGAATCGAGCTTCCATCCCTCTCTATCCACTGGTGCGGAATGTGATTTTGACGAGCGGCCCTGGGCAGACTCAACCACTATGGAGTTAGGCTTAGGGTGTGACATGAGGAAGCCAGAGTCTTTTTCTTGTATCTTGTATAAGGCATCAAGATGTCTGGACACCGGGCCCATAGTCGCTGGGTTCTTCCACGACTCCTGCGCGGTATTGAGGAGCGTCGGGATAAGCGGCAAGGCCAGTGTGGAAGAAGAGTCAGCGCACATGACATCATAGATGTTATCTGGGTATTGCTCTGCAGGTTGTTGTGGCTGTACCCCTAATGACTGAGCGAGTCGGAGCATCTGATCAGTGAAGGATGCTACTTCTACTGTCGGGGATGCTCTCTTATCTGTGCCTACTGTTTCTTCCGGCGACGGTACCGATGGTGTGGGGTCAGCCGATGAAGAGGAGTCGGATTTGTAATCCTCTACCGACAACGGAGAGACTGGCGCCTCGACATCGAGCGACGGTATCGGCATCGGAGGTGGCTTCGGTACCGAAGGCTCCTTTGGCGGTATTGATACTGAGGCAGACGGCGGTAGCCTGGGCAGCCGTGGTGGCTGGCAGGTCTCCTCAGCTCTCAACTGTTGACCCGTGTAAGGGTCGAAGAGGAAAGGGTGGCCCGCTCTTGGCTGTGTAGACCAACGTTGAGAGGACCGGGACATTATCGAATGTTCGGAGAAACGATCCCAATCGGGCAATGGTGCCGGGGATCGGGAACGGAACCGGTGATCCGAATGCTCTACCATCGATACCGGAGAGGCCGGTCCCGATGGGAGTGGAGATAGAGGATCAAAGGTGCCTTCAGCCATGGTCGATGCCGGCGGTGACATCGACAGATGCAATGTCGATACCGATGGCGGTCGGCGGGGCTCCTCCAGCAAGAGGCCTGCTCGGGGCGATGCCGAGGTCTCCTCTCTTGGTACTGAGGCTATTTTGGGCGTCTTAGCCTCATGCCTCCTGGGTGGGGCCACTGACAGGGCTGACGGCGTCTTGCGCGCGTGCCACAAAAGCGGAATGGATACCGAGGCTGGCGGCGACGGTACCGTCCGCGCCATCGGTACCGGCAAGCGCATCGGTACCGAGGCAGGCCCTGATCGGGACGGCACCACGGCGGCGTACTTCAACGGCCGGTGCTCCTTTCTCCCCTTCTCTGGCTCAGCGGACGACTTGGTTTTGTCCTGAGCCTTGCGGGATGGCTTCTCGGAAGGCGGCGCAGGGGTTAATTTTTGTTTCTTGGCTTTAACTTCCTCAGCCGATGTAGCAGGCGCCATTTTAGAATGGCGATCCCTCTTCTTTTCTCCCTTGTCCTTTACAACTGGGGCGGCTAGTGTCACTTGTTTCGTGGGGGCATCTACTGTTTCTAATGCCTTTCTCCACAGAAGGGCTCTTAATTTATTAGCCCGATTCTTTCTAGTTTGTCTAGAAAAATTGAGGCAGTGTGCGCAGGCATCCACTACATGTGCTTCGCCCAGACAAAGCAGGCAACGGGAATGGCCGTCTGACAGAGTCAATTTGGCGCTACATGAGGCACAGCTCTTAAATAATGCCGTTTGTGCCATGATAGCGTAGATAACGATAATAGAGGAGTGAGGAACGTATGAGAGGAAGGCAAAGCTGGAGATATATAGATATAGATATATATTTTTTTTCAGATGAAAGTAAAGGAAGAGAGGAAGAGAAGCTAGCGAAGGAATGAAGGAGAGTCTAAGCTAATATTAACTAAAGATACGAACAAAGTTCTTCCAGAAGTCTTCCGCGAGGCAAGCAGCATGGCAGTCGAAAAAGAACTGAGGTAAGCGGGAACCCGAGCATGCGCGATATGGTGGGGGGGGGGAGGGGTTCCCGCCAAGAGTCTAGGCTTTAGAAGTTTTTCCGAAATGAGGCTCGGCGCCGGCGCGAGCCCATAGTGTGTGATGCACAGAGACCACGAAAAAGAACTGTGGATTCAAACAAGCTGTTTAGTATGTTCAAGCTTAGACCCCACCCCTCTGCTTTGTACTCAAGTCACTGTCCTTTGCCACACCACCCACGGCAGCCATGTTCGCAAATTGCAAAAGGTACCGCTGGTGCAAAGCCCCAAGACCTCTCCCTCTCGTTGGATACGTGCACAGCTTTGCTCCCTCCATTTGGGTTGCTTGGATCCTTCCCCTCCCTCCTTGCTGCTCTACAAGGCAACCTTCTCCCCACCCAACTCTCTCCTGCAAGTGAAGACAACAAAGCACAGCATTTGGAAGTGCAGAACAGGAGCTGGACTTCTCATGATGCAGCTGCCATGCTCATGCCATTCATGGAGGATGTGCTACTATCCCCCCATCGGACTTTTGCAGAACCCCCCCACACACACACACACACACTTTTTGGCCCTCTCCTCCCTCTCCCAGGAAGAGCAGAGGTGCATGACCTCATCTCTTACTCACCAATAGGAGTGCTGTGTCGTCTTGGGCCTTTTTTAAGTTGGCTAATAAAAGACGGAGTGATGTTTGTCACGGGCTGAATATTATCTTCCTCCTTCAGCAGCGGGAAATGAAAGCAGCTTTCTGAAACAAGACATGAGAGATGATGAGCTTACCTCAGGGGTTGGCTATGTTCTGCTCTTTGGTGCAGCAAGCACAGCTAGGCACACACACACGCCCCTGCCCACAAATGCCAGAGGCAGGAGCAGGAGGCTACTGGATGGCAGCCATGGGCTCAGCCCAGAAGGCTAAATGCTGCCACACTGCCAGTTCAGGTGCCAGGAGAAGAGGTAGGAGAAATCGGTTCGCCACCCGCTTTGTTTTAAAGCAAAATTCACTTTTTTTGCCCCCACTGCAACTTCAGCAGTGGCAACTAGAAGGGGGGCGGAGGTGCCTGCCACCCCTGCTCTACAGGAAATGATTCGGCTGCTCCTCACTTACAGACACACCCAAGGCTCAGGCGCGCCCAGAACACTTACCAACGGGCCGGCTGGCAGACGCGTCAGGGGCCCTTTGGCACAGTGGCCTTTCTCCCGCCAGCCCCCGCGGCTTCTGCTGGCTCCCCACCTGACCCTCCTCCTCCTCCACATGTGCCAGATGGGCTGCTTGCAGCACAGGCACTGCGTCTTCTTCTCCCTTGCCAAGCACTGCCTCTTCTCTCCCTGTGATGGGCTGGGCCCCTGGAAGCGTGGCTGGCTCCCCATTGCCTTGCCCTTGCAGCACCGCCTGCCTCTTTGCTGGCGTTTTGCCCTGCTTGGTCCGGGGCAAATCCCCCCCTTCTCCTGGAGGCGGTGGCAGCGGCGGCAAGCTCTTCTCTTCCCCAGCTTGCTCCCCACCCTCAGGCCAGTCTCCCTGCCCAGCCCTCTGCTGGGACCCAATGCTCTCCAGCTCAGGCTGGGGCTGGGTTTCGGAGAGCTTCAGCATCATGTCAGGACCAGCCCCCAGGAACGTGATGTGCCCTTCAAGAACAGCCTCCGTGGTGTCTTCCAAAGGGTCTCCTTTCAAGTTTTCTGGTTCAGCATGTGCCAGCCCTCCAGCTGCCTGGGGCCCATCTTGAGAATTTCCTCGAGTTGCACAAGATTCAGCTTGTTGTGCTGATTTTCCTTCCTGAGAAGGAATCAAGTGAAGGGACATCCCTTCCTCCCTCAGCAGCTTCGCTTTTCCTTGTTCCTCATGTGGCGTCTCTGGAACCGTTTCACAGTCTGGTAGCAAAGACGCCTTGCCCAGGTCATCTCCAGTTCCAACTTGGATAGTGGAGGTGCTTCCTGCTGCCTCCACAAACAACGCTTGACTGTCCTCACTAAACTGCTGCCCACTGCGGTGGCCAGCCACGCAAAGCTCCTCCACCAAAGCACCGCAAGGCGCTGCAGCCCTTTCCTCAGGATGCCGCGCGCTGCCCTCGCTCTCAACGGACTGGCTGCCTTCGCTAGCAGACAGGGCCAAAGTGCAGGCCTTGCCTGAGGAGGGCAATGGCAAAGGGGTCTCTGTGAAAGATGTGGCTGCTGTAGTTGCTGCCTCTGGGCCTTCAGGGCCATCACAACCATCTCCCTTCTCTGCTTGGGCCTTCGGACCTTCCTCTAAGCTTGGAGTTGCAAGGAAGGTGTCCTAAAAAGGAAAAAGAAGACGTTTCAGGATGTGACTCCTCCACACCTGACACCATCACCGCTCACAATACAAAGCCCAGGCCGGCAGGATGAAGGGGAAGGGCACAAGGTAGCAGCCTCCATCAAGCATCAGGCAAGTGGAGTAGCAAAGCTCCCTGCAGCTCAACACAGGGATATGACCAAACCTGCATGCAAGCCGGTCAGGCAATGGCTTGATCAGACTCAGGTTAAACGAAGGGGCATCCCAAAAACAAGTCAATCAGCAGGCAATGGTCAAAAGTGGTTTTTTCAGGAAAGAGGGAGCAATCCACCAGAGAGGACTAAAGAGCAGAGCAGCCAAGGTCAAAACACAGACAAACAGTCATATACAGAGTCCAAGAAGCAGAGGGAAGCAGGAGTCCAAGATCAGTGATATGGAGGTTCAATTACAAGGCAAGTCAGGAAAACAGGACACAAGGCAGGAGAAGCTGGTAAAGAGATTGTTTCCAACCCTGGGTAAAGCAGACACGGAAGGCTTTTGACACAAAGGCCTGCTGACCCCACTCAGCAGCAGCACATTAGCGCACTCTGGTCAGAGCCCTTCTCATAAGGGATCTCTTCCTCCGAAGTGGAGTTTCTTTGCAAGCGAGCATTCCTTCTCATGGGAGCTCTACTGGCCTGTGTCACTTGGGGCGACGATACTCCTGAGGACCAGGGGGGTTGCTCAGTCGCTGCCTCAGAGGCAAAGCTGCCTCCCCCTGACAGGAAGGCCTCTCTCCTGACTGCCTAGTCAGCTCCTGGTCTGGTGAGAGTGACTGACTTGGAGGGCCCTCAATTTCTAGGAGCTTAGCTCTTTCTCTGAGGAGGATTCCTCCAGTGGGGGCATGACAATACCTGGCGTGTGTCCCTTCTCTCCTTCCCAGGGCTCAAACCCCAGTCTTTACAGTATATAACCAAGGTTAAAAAATAAGCAACTTTCTTTGTAACCAGCTCCTGTGTTTCTCTCTCAGAGCCCAGCCTTCAGCAGGGGAACCCACTTTCATAGTTAAAGTAGTGGATCAGGAAATGTATCCTTGTAACCTCGCATCCAGACTAACACAGACATTTGTGGTTTCCTTTAATTTCTGTACTTCTCAAAAATTCTTCTGCGACACGAAAGCACATGTGAAGGAGAGGATCAGCAATAAGCAATAAGAAAAGTTGTTTAGGGCCCACCTCACTTCCATCAAGGGTATTTGTTTGATACTGCTAGGCAAAAGGGACCACTTGATTCTGCCTATTCTAAAGCAGCCATGATGGTTTAAGATGGATGCCCATGCTGGAAAAATCTGGCTCTGTGAAAATTGCTTGAAATTTTGCTAAATCTTAGCAACAGCCAAAGTGTGACCTTTGACATCTGGCCAGATGATAAAGACAAAGAACACGAAGTTGCCAAAGGAGCGTCAACAGGCATCACTGCAGAAATTCTTGGGCTGCCTGAGAAAGAGATGTTGATATATTGGAAAGACAATGAAAGTAGAACTGGTGACTTCTTCCCTACAAAGACCGTGAGGGTTATGCAGGGTGAGTAAAATTGTCACCCACATGTTTCACTATCAAATTGATGTAAACCCCGAGACAAATGTTCCAATCTCTGTTCAATATAAAAAGGGGCTTCTGGGTCACTTTTGGTAAGGGGAGGGAACCCACACACTTCATCTTATGCCGCTCTTCTCTCTATGGTTTTAACCTCCCGTTCTCCCAGCCCCACCACATCCTGATTTTCCTTTCTGGATTGGTGGAAATGAATCCGATTCTCATAGTAGAATAGTCTCATAATATTCAAGTTGTGGACTGGAGGAATATATAGGCCCAAGATTACTATTCAAACTGCTTTGATTTTTTTGTTAATGACATTTCAATAGCATTCGTATGACTTTATTAAACCTTTTATACTATTGTTGTTGACTGTTATCTTATGACCTTCTCTAACGATTGATAATATTTTCTAAATACTAATGTTAATGTGCCTGTCCAAGTTAATATTTTTTCTATATGAAGCAATTATTTTTAAGTATTGTCTAAACTGATTGTTTCTGTTAAAATCTTGACTCAGTAAAATCTTTTACACTGGTCATACTTTACCCTCTGCCTACTAGGTTGAACATTTAAACTCACATAGGATCAGAAAATTAACAAAGGATATTATGTCTGCCACCCCTTGCTTGGATCCAGATCCCCCCAAAAAACCCTGAAAGAGTCTAGTCTCTGAGCACCTTCTGACCACTTACGTGGGAGAACTCTGGCTGTGACGGTATGGCAATGATTGATGGAGCAAAAGCTGGTGCATCTTGTGAGACAGGTGTTTCTGCTTGAGAAAGCCCTGGAGTCCTGGTCTCCACAGACTCTTCTTCCTGCTTTCCTGTTGCGAAAGAGGATGGTGGATGAATGGAAAGTTACTCCTTCTGCAAAAGAGGTCAGACTTATTCCTGCTGCTTAAGTCAAAATATCTCACTGGGAAGGGAGAAGGGTGCTGACTGCTTCTCTGCACTACTATGTAAGAAGGAGGGGAGCTACTCTATCCACTCAAAACGAAGAGGAAAGGAACCAGAGTAATTCCATTATTGAGCTCACACAATTAGAACATAAGAGGACCCTTACTGGATCAGACCAAGGTTCCACCTAGCCCAGCATTCTGTTCACAAAGTGGCAAACCTGCTGTCGACCAGGAACCCACAAGTAGGACATGAACCACAAAATCATAGACAGATGGCTGCCTCTTGAATGCCTTTAGTGTGGGAGAGCCCACCACCTCCCTAGGTAATGGTTCCACTGTCATATTGCTCTAACAGTCAGGAAGTTTTCCTGATGTCCAGCCGGAATCTGGCTTCATGTAACTTGAGCCCATTATTCTGCATCCTGCATTCTGGGTTGATCGAGAAGAGATCCTGGCCCTCCTGTGTGACAACCTTTCCAGTATTTGAAGAGTGCTATCATGTCTCCCCTCAATCTTCTCCAAGCCCAGTTTTTCAGTCTCTCCTCATAGGGCTTTGTTTCCAGACCCATGATCATCCTTGTTGCCCTCTTCTGAACCCCCTCCAGCTTGTCTGCATCCTTCTTGAAGTGTGGTGCCCAGAACTGTACACAATATTCAAGATAAGGCCTAGCCAGTGCCAAATAGAGGGGAACTGTACCTCACATTATTTGGAAGCTATACTTCTATTAATGCAGCCTAAAATAGCATTTGCTTTTTTTTTTTTTTTTTCAGCCACATCACACTGTTGGCTTATATTCAGCTTGTGATCTACAATTCCAAGATCCTTCTCACTTGTCATATTGCTGAGCCAAACATCCCCCATCTTGGATTTGGTTTCTTTTTCCTAGGTATAGAACTTGGCATTTATCCCTACTAAATTTCATTCTGTTGTTTTCAGCCCAGCTCTCCAGCCTATCAAGATCATTTTGAAGTATGTTTCTATCTTTCAGGGTATTAGGCATCCCACCTAAGTTTGTGTCATCTTCACATTTGATAAGCATTCCCTGCACCTCCTCATCCAAACCATTAATAGAAATGTTAAAGAGCCCCAGGACTGAGCCCTGAGGTACCTCGCTCATTACCTTCCCCAGTTTGGTTTGTTTTTTTAAAAAAAATATTATTTCAATATATAATAAACATATAATAAACATAAAACATAAAAACCTCAACATCCCCCCGTGCTCCCCTACCCTTGAGACCTTCATTTTTCCAGAATTTCAATGATTCTTTTGAAGGTGTACATCCTCTCCCCTTTATTAAAACGTATTCTATAAATGGTCCCCAAATACTTTCAAAATCATTCTTCTTGGATAATCCCATGCTAACTTTAATTTTACATGTTAATCTATCTCTGATTGCAATATCCCACACTCTTTTGTACCATTCTTCTATACAATAGTTCCCTTGTATTTTCCAATTCTTAGCTATCATTAATCTAGCCGGTGTCAGGAGGTTGTTAACCAATTCTCTTGTATTTTTATTCCCATATTCTTTATCAAACATCGAAAATAAAGCTAGATTTGGACTTGTTTCCACATTATTACCCAGTATTTCACTTATTTCTTTAAAAACTCTTTTCCAAAATTTTTGTACATACATGTCCACCACATATGGAAATATGTCCCCACCTCCTGACAACCGCTCCATCATAGCAATGAAATTTTCTTATCTATGTGATGTAATCTTACGGGAGTGAGATACCATCTCCAAATTATTTTATAATGATTCTCTTTTATCCTTATTGATAACAACTTTAAGGTTCTTAATTCCCATATCTCCCCCCAGTTACACTCAGTAACTTTTGTTAAATCCTCTTCCCAGAATGTTTTCAAAATATCTTGTTGCTCTCCCTCCTCTATTATATTATATTATATTATATATTTCACTTATTATACCTTTTTTACTTTTATTTTTCCCCTCCTTTTCTCTTGACTCAATTAACTTTTCAAATCTTGTTTCCTTTCTACAGTCCTTGTTTTTCTTTTTCCATTTCTGTGTCCATTGTTCCAATTGTATACACTTAAACCATAAGTTTTTTTGTCCTCTTAAAGCTTCTTCTATTTGCTTTTTATTAACCATTTTCTTCAACCAATCTTTCACTTTAATTATTTTTTTCCCCTCAATAATCCTTCCAGTTCTCTTCTTAAATTACCTCGGAAGTTCTCCAATAAAACAACTGGGGTTAGAGGAGAAATTCCTGGTATTAATTTCTTTTTATACTTTCCCCAAATCTCCAAAATATTTTTTAGGATGGGATTTTCCATGTCCTTCAATAGATACTTTTGTATTTTACTAAAAAATATATTTTGTAACTTTAACTCTGTTTCTCCTGTCTACGTCTCTAACCATTCTAAATCCTCTTTTCCTACTATACTATTTATAACATATCTTAATTGATTGGCTATATAATACATCTTTATATTCGGGAGTCCCAACCCTCCTTTCCTTTGAGTCTTATACCACTTTGTTTTATTAATTCTTGCTTTTCTATCTCCGTTACAGTAGTTATTTATCACGCTTTGCCAACTTCTTATTTCTACTTCTGTTATTTTAATTGGTAACATTCTAAACAAAAAAATTATCTTTGGTAATATTTTCATTTTAATAACCGCTATTCTACCAAACCATGAATGCTTTAATTTCCTATAAGCCTCTAACTTCTTCATTATCTGTTTTTTTAAAGTACTAAAATTAATTTCTTCTAACTTTTCTAAATCTTTCGTAATATGAACTCGTAAATAACGCACTATATTTTTAATCTTAAAACCAAGTTTTGAACTACACTCCTCCCTATCTTTTTTATCATAATTAAAAAGCATCATTTCTGATTTTCTACAATTTATCTGTAGTCCTGTATTCTCTCCAAATTCTCTCAAATGTTGCTTTATTTCTTCTATGCTTTCCCTCAGATTTTCTAATATCAGTAAGGTATCATCCGCAAACATATTAATTTTTATTTTATCTTTTCCTCCTATCCCTTCAGTCTTTCATCATCCCTGATAACATCTGCCAGTATTTCTATCACTATTGCAAATAATATTGGGGAGAGAGGACACCCTTGTCTTGTTCCCCGGGCTAAGGTAATTTGTTGTGTTAATTCATCATTTACCATTACCACCGCTTTATTATTTGCATATAGCTGATTAATCACTCCTATAAATCTTTCTCCAAATCCAAATATCTTTATAATTGCTTTTAACTCTGGCCATTCCACACAATCAAAGGCTTTAAAAATATCTAAGGCTATTAGACCTGCTTTTAAATTCCTTCTTTTAATAACGTTTATTATGTTCAGTACTCTCTCTAATCAATCAATTCTTTATTTACAGTCAACAGACCAATTATACATCACATTTTATAAACAGTTAATACCACCAGGAGTTTTGCGATCCCCAAATAAAATTCCAATAAATCTAAAACCTGGCCACATTGAGAAAAATAGGGATAGTGATATGACTACTTTAAAACTTAAGGTGAGGTCATTCTCGTAAGAGTTACTACTACTCTCTATTAAATTAGGCATTTGCCTCTCTGGAATAAAACCACATTGATCTTTTTTTTATATACTTATTTATAAAGGTGTTCAATCTTGTTGCCAAAATTGTTGTAAATATTTTAGAATCTTGATTAATTAAAGAAATAGGTCTATATGAAGCTGGGTCCATTAAATCCTTATCTGGTTTCGGGATTAATATTATCAACGAATGTTCCCACGATGGCGGGGTCTTCTCTCCCTTTATTATATTATTATACAATTTTTTCATTTATGGTACTAAAAGCTCTTTAAATATCTTATAATATTCCAGCCCCAACCCATCTACTCCTTGAGATTTCCCTCCTTTCAGTTTATCAATAATTCCCTCTATTTCTTTTTCAGTCACTAATGCTTCCATATAATCCCTATCCTTACCTTGTAATCTTATCTTCCAATTCTTCTCTACATATTCCAGTATCCTTGCCTGTGGACCAGCTTCCGATGTATATAATTTCTGATAAAAATCTTCAAATATTTTTAATTTATCTTTCATTAATTTACAACTTTTCCCAGTTTTATCTTTGATTGTCCCTATTATATTTTTTTCCTTCGATTGCATTTTAGAGTTTTTATTGCTATATTCGAAAAAATTTCTTTTCAAATATATTAATTCTTTTTTAACTCTCTCTATATCCTTTTCCTCAAGTTCTTTCTTTTTTGCTTGTTGAGCGTATATATGCTTATCCTTATTTATTCTAAATTGTTTCTCTAATTTTTTAATCTCCTCTTCACTCTTCTTACTATGTGCTTCTTGTTGTCTTTTTAATTTACACGATTCTCTAATACATATCCCTCTTACTATCGCTTTCATCGTGTCCCAAACTATCCCCTGCGAATTTACCCGTTTCATTTATTTCCCATATAGTCTGTATTCCTTTTTCATTTTTTCCACAATATTTTTATAATTTAAAATTTTAGTATCCAATCTCCACCTTTTTGCTTCCCTGTAATCTTTCTTTATTTTAATATCCATACTTATTAATGCATGGTCTGAGACCTTAATTACTCCTATTTCACAATCCATAATCTTAGAAATCATATTCGTTGAAACTAATATATAATCAATCCTGGAGAAACTCTTATGTTTTGGTGAATAAAAGGTGTATTTCTTTTCCTCCCCTTTTACTATTCTCCATACATCCTTCAATTCTCTTTCTTCCATTACCTTAGATAAACCCGTTTTCCCAATACCTTTTATATTGTCTTTATCTTTCATTTTATCCATCACCATATTAAAGTCCCCGGCCATTACAATATTTGCTTTCCCTACATTCCCCATATTTCTAAACGCTATCATAAAATTCTGTTTGCTTTTCATTTGGATCATAAATATTAACCAATACATATTTTTCTTCCCCCATGAAACAGTGTAAAATAATAAATCTTCCCAAAACATCCTTTTCCACTTTAACCACATTAAGTGCACATTTTTTAGAAATTATTATTGCAACTCCTCTTGCTTTAGAAGTCCCATATGCTTTCTCATATACACCCACATTAATCATTTTAAGCTCATTTATGCCATCTTTCATTTGATGTGTTTCTTGTAAGAATATTATATCAGCTTTTCTTTTGTTCAACATCCCTTCAATCCTCTTTCTTTTGACAACACTACCCAGCCCGTTAACATTTAAAGTTATCAATCTTACTTTATTTTCCATATCTCCAATCTTAATATTCTTTGTAGGTCTCCTTGTGTGATACATTTACCCCCTCCTTCCCTCCCCCCACATATAACCCCCATTCCCCCCCCCTCAACCCCAGGTTCCCCCAGGCAGTGGCTCCTTTCATCCTCCTCTTAGGACCCTTCGGGGGGGGGGGGGGGGGGCGAACATCCCGCATGGAACCAAAGCAGAATCTCTCCTCCCTTTACTCTTCTTTCTTTCCCCCTTTGATCTATGTCTCAGTCACAAACTGCTTCCTCCTGCTGCCCCTTCTTCTTCTCCTTCTTGTTCCTGCCTCCCGTTGGTATCTTTCTCCATCAGGCCCAGGTTCCGCAGAAGATCCATTCCTTGCTCGCACTATGTTATTCTGTGTTGTTTCCCCTGATACGTAAATCTCAGAAATACTGGGTATCTCCAGCTATAAGCAATTAAGTTCTTCCGCAGGGTTGTTGTACACAGCTTTACACTTTTCCTCCATTGAATTGTTTGAGTGCATAAATCATTACAGACCTGTATCTGCGAAGACTGGAACATCAATAAACCGGCACGTCTAATTACTCGCATCATTTTTTCTTTTTGTAGTAGCTGGCAAATCTTACTATTATATCCCTTGGGACCATCCCACTCCTTTTAGGTCCAACTCTGTGGATCCTTTCAATATCTGCATCATCCCATGCCATTTGAGGATCCAGCTCCTTAATCCAATCCATAATCTTGTCTTTCAGGATCTTTGAATTTTCTCCCTGCTGTTCCTGGAAGGATCTGATGCAAATATTCATTCTTCTGTCTCTGTCTTCCATAGAAATTAGGCGTAAATCCATATCTTGTAGAATTATCTCTTGTTTTTTTTATATTCTCTTTATTTTTATCTGTTTGCTGTTCCAAGGATAAAAGTTTAGCATTGATCATTTGTAGGTCGTTTTGTAGCTCATGTTGGGACTTCTGGATCTGATTTTTCACCTCCAACATCATTTCATCCTTTTGCCTGTTCAACATGCTTTGGATGCTTGCCAATAAATCTGCAGAAGGCATTTGCTCTGCTTGCTGTTCAATGTTTTGGCTACAGCTCCTGGCTTAGCTCCATTTTTGTGATTCCCACTTCCGGTTTGCGACGGGCCCGCTTTCCCATTCGTCATATTTGCTTTATCAGAGTCCTTTCTAGTCAGATGGGCCAAGCTCTTATCTGATGGGTGAGTTTTTGATCTAATCCACCTTGGTGGTGAGATTTTCCTGCTCCTTCCACGTTCTCTGCTCATCTGGCATCTAGCCAGCAATTACGGAGCTGGGTTCTTTCTACCACTTGAATCCTTGCTAATTAGTTATTAATGTCCAATTTTCTCAGTAAATATCCAATTATGCTTTGCTTTATTTTAAAGTAGTAACCGAAGAAGATAATTACGCCTCTACCGTGTCCTTCCGTTCAGATTCCAAGCCTTGGCAACCCTCCCAGGATCATTAGGAGTTTAATAAGACTTCTAATTATTTTTAGCTCAGCATCCTTGACTCCCTTGTGAAAGGTCACATAGCTAAATCAAATTTAAACTCACAGTTTGCTGATTTTGAAGATGGGTTATTTTTCTTTTTGTTCTTTCTTAACTGGGAGGAGAGACGTTCCCGACTTGTCTAGTCCATACCTGATATCCCGCCCCCCCCTTCCCCCAGTTTGAGAAGGTACCACTGATAAGCACTCTTTGAGTGCGATTCTGTAGGCAACTGTGGATCCACCTAATAGTTGTTCCATCTAGCCCACTTTTAGCTAGTTTGTGAATCAAGTTGTCATGAGGCATTATGTCTCCCCTTACCCACTTTTTTCCAAGCTAGGCAATTCCAGCTGTTGCAACCTTCCCTCAAAGGGGTGATGCTCCAGCCCTTTGATCATTTTAGTTGCCCTTTTCTGCACTTTGTCCAGCTCTACAATATCTTTTTCTTATGCGTGGTCACCAGAGCTGTACACAATATTTCAAATGTGTTCGCACCATAGATTTCTATAAAGGCAGTATAATATTGGCAGTTTTATTCTCAATTCCTTTCCTACACTCTGCTCTGTTTTTTAAGCAGTTACTCTTATTCCATGACTGATAGGTTTGCTCAGGAGTTTTTGGTGAGGGTCTTTGTCAAAAGCCTTTTGGAAGCCCAAGTAAACAACGTCCACCAAATCATCCCTTTCTACATGTTTATTGACACTCTCAAAGAACTCTAAAGGTTAGTGAGACAGGACTTACCTTTGTAGAAGCTGTGTGGATTCTTTTTCAGCAGCGCTTGGCCTGCTATATGCTCCTAATTTTGTCTTTAAGAATGCTTTAACATTAACACCATGACATAGCCAACCAAAGATCCCCAACAGAATGGAATGACATACCTTCTGTTTCCTGGTCTGTTGGGCTTCTTGGAATGATGAGAGGCACAGGTTGCAAGACGCCAGGAGATGGTGTAGCAAGATCTGAAGTGCAACTACAGGGGGAAAGAAACAAAAAGGAATGCATGCAGCTGCATCATTTCCCTTCTACCTCCATAAATTCACAAGAGAAAGGTAACTTCCAGCTAAGACATCTGACAGAGGTCACGCCCAGCTTACATGCATCGGCCATTGTTGTGCCTCCTTCAGGAAAAGGAGAGCTTGTGGGTGGTGGCTCCCTTCAGGGAATACCAAGAACAACATACAAGGGAGAAAAATGAAGCTAACCAAAGTCAAGGAGCGCAAAAATAGGAAAGAAGGACAAGTAAAGGAAGCAAGTGATCCCGAAAAAGGAAGCATTTCAAAAGACAGATACAATTCAGAAGCCAATCAATACAGGGATGAGCAACTGCACAATTAATTCTATTAGTGAAAAACAGGATAAAACATCACTTAGCTGATAAGCAGTAACACAAGCAACCTGAGTAGGCTTTATTGCTTACGTGGAAAGAGGCCCCTGTCCAGAAAGATGAAGAACATGCAGGGGATCAGCAGGAGTAGATATCGGAGAACCCACCTCTTCCACCCTGGACACGGCACAGCCAACATCTAGAAGTGATCAAAATTGAACAGGAGAACTATTGTGCCGTTTTGCCAAGCAACCCAAGAGACACTTCAGCTACCTTGGAAATTTGGCCCCCAACTTCAGCTGCATTTTCCCTACATTTCAGGTTCAATTTGCACATCTTGTTGCACCTGCTTAAAACTGCCCTATGTTTTGTGGTGTGCAAACAAATGACTGCAAACTTCAATACACCCAACAGGGCTAGAAAACGTTTCACATTCCTTCCATCACCATCCAATATTGAAACCTGGTTGGGATTTTTCCAGCACTCAATGCAAATGCAGAACAGCTGCAATCTCTACATCTAGAAAAACTGTTTCCTGTTGCAAGGTGAATTTGTATGTTCCTAAGCCAGCATGGCAACTTGCAGATGTTTTTAATGCAGTCAGAAAGAATGATTTTGCGTATTTGCCTGAAAATGGAACTCAGGATGCTGCAAAAAATCAACAGTGCAGCTGATGAACTATGCTTTGAGAAGCCCATCCTAGAACCTCATAGCCCTGTACTACATTGCTCAAGATTGGCAAATCATGTCATAACATATTCAAAGTCACAGGCACAGAGGAGATGAACATTACAGATTAAAAAACAAAGATGTGCAACAGAAGCAAGACTGGCATTAAAAGGGTTGTGTGGATGTGCATATTCTGAAATGCATTTAGGCTTCATCAGCATCACTGAATTCCCACCATCATAGAATCATAGAATAGTAGAGTTGGAAGGGGCCTATAAGGCCATCTAGTCCAACCCCCTGCTCAATGCAGGAAACTGCCTTAAAGCATCCCTGACAGATGGTTGTCCAGCTGCCTCTTGAATGCCTCTAATGTGGGAGAGCCCACCACCTCCCTAGGTCATTGGTTCCACTGTCATATTGCTCTAACAGTCAGGAAGTTTTTCCTGATGTCCAGCCAGAATCTGTTTTCCTGTAACTTGAGCCCATTATTCCGTATCCTGCATTCTGGGTTGATCGAGAAGAGATCCTGGCTCTCCTCTGTGTGACAACCTTTCAAGTATTTGAAGAGTGCTATCATGTCTCCCCTCAATCTTCTCTTCTCCAGGCTAAACATGCCTAGTTCTTTCAATTTCTCCTCATAGGGCTTTGTTTCCAGACCCCTAATCATCCTCATTGTCCTCCTCTGAACACTCTCCAGCTTGTCTGCATCCTTCTTGAAGTGTGGTGCCCAGAACTGGATGCAGTACTCAAGATGAGGCCTAACCAACTTCCTACAATTCCTCCCTCACCTACCTTCTGCAATCCTGTATAAATGACTAAACTCTCCCACGGGCATGAAATATCCCACAGATATCTGGATAAGGAAAGCTGCAACAAACCATTCTGTTTCTACCTCTACGAGGGAAAAGGTGGACACTGCAGAGCCAAGCAGTCCATTTTCACCTGTTGCACTGCTCTGGCTAAACATATCTTCCTGAGTAGATAAGACAGCATCCTGTGAATGCCAGACAGAGGGATCCTTCACTTCTGGACTTCGATCAGATGGATGGCAGGTAGAAGTTGGACTCCCGGCAGAACTTTTATGGGACTGCAGTATTGTAGAGAAGCTGCTGAGCATGACCCCTGACCTGAGAATATACGTGTAAGCAAATAATGCACACAGTATAGGATGAACACAAACTAACAACTTCCAGGTGATTAAAAAATAAGACATGCATCACCCTTTGCTAGCAAGTGAAGGTTTATCTAGTCCAGTATTCTGTTTCCATAGTGGCTACCTAGATTCCCATGGGAAGCCCACAAGGGCAGCACCCTCCCACTCGAACCCAGGGTCATCCCTATAAACACCAGTTGTTGGGGAACATGGGTGGGAGGTGCTGTTGCACCATGTCCTGCTTGTGGCCCCCTGGTCGACAGCTGGTCAGCCACTGTGTGAACAGAGGGCTGGACTAGAACCTTGGTCTGATCCAGCCTCAGGGCTCTTCTTATGTTCTTATGTGTTCCCAATAACTGGCATACAGCTGCATACTGCCCTTTATACTGGAGGCAATATATAATTATCATGACTAGTGGCCACTGATAACCTTATCCTCAATTAAAATAATTTTAAGTACTCTCAGATGGATACCATTTGGATATGCTGATTTGTTTGTTTTTACTTTGTCAATAAGTCTAGAATTTCATCTCTTGTCACCACTATTTCCATCAGTTCCTCAAAGCCCTTTACTGCGTAGGATACAGTTATCTATCCTACATGGTTCAGTTATATTCAAACATTTCATTCAGCTTCTCTGCAAGTTCCTAATCCTCCTTTAGAACTCCTAAAATTCCCTTCTCATCCAATGGACCAGCCCACCAGGAAGGCGAAGATGGCCTTCTTTCCTCCATGGCAAATGGAAAAGAACAGGCAGATGATTTCCTTTCTTCTTGCGGGTTTCTCCTAGTGCTTTTAGCAAAATGCTTACTCTGAGGAACAAACACATAACTCTCCTTTCCTCCATGAAGAACAAGGGAGAAACGGAGCATCAGGAGACTGTCTTTTTTGCTGAATGAGCCTGTTTTGCCAGAGGAGCAGGATTAAAGTACTTTAAATAAAATAAATAAATTCAGCATCTCCCCCACAATCAGAAAACAGGATTTATTGTCAAATGGGAAATAAAGGGTATTCACCAAGGGTGAGCAGACAAATGAATTTATGGAAACTTGATGCTTTCCAGTTGTTTCAAAGAGACCCCAGGAGGGCAGGCTTCCTATGATGTATCCCCTTTTCTACAAGCTCAGACATAAGAATTAACCAAGCACATATTTACCTTTCAGGACAGGCACGCCCAGATCTTATCATTTCATCCAGTACTACTGCATCTTGACCTGAAGGTAGGACACAAAAAGAATCGAGAATTGGTGCTTGACTTCACCCATCATCTGCCTTGGGTGGTCCCAACACACACAATTGAATTGCAGGGATTTGCATTCTAAAGGCTCTTCCAGAGAAGGACAAAAAATGCAGGTTGCTTACCTGTAACCGTAGTTCTTCAAGTGGTCATCTGTGCATTCACACATATGGGCTCTACGCCTGCGTGGAGCTTGTTTTGGAAACTTCTATAGCTAAGGCAAACGTTTTTGGTGGGAACCCCTTCCCCACTGTATACTGACTCTGTGTTCCCGCCTTTCTCCTCAGTTCCAAGGGACCGACTTGCTGGTCCTATACCTAGGAGAGAAACCACTCGGTATCAACAGTACATTTACATCGATACCAAACCGGGGACAGTAAATGGGTTGTGTGAATGCACAGATAACCACTCAAAGAACTATGGTTACAGGTAAGCAACCTGCATTTCTTCTTCGTGGTCTCTGTGCATCACACATATGGGCGATTAACAAGCTCAATTCCTGGTGAAGGGTTGGTGTAGATCAATGTTACCTTGCAAGACAAAGTAATTGCTCGCCCCAAATTGCAGTTTGTCCTGGTACACACAACCAAGCGGTAGCGTGTAATGAAGTTAAAGGATTTAAACCAAATAGCTGCCTTACGTAAGTCCAGGATTGACAATCCCCTGCCTAAAGATGCCAACGTCAATGCACTGAGCATCGACTGAGCTGTTACCGGACCAACAAGTTGCAAACCCTTCAACTCGTAGGGCAGTTTAATAGAATGTACAATCCACTCCACAAGTCATTGCGACCCTTGAGTCTTATGAAACTTGTCCGTCCTAGCCCTGTGTGGAAGCCCAGGTAGAGTGCATCAATACTGAGGCAGCTAACTCACTCGATCTGTGTAGTGTTGATATAGCCATCAGAAAAACAACCTTTCAAGAAAATTAACGTGATATCCGAGGGTGCCATTGGTTTAAATGGTTTCAACGTCAGAGATTGTGGCACGACAGAGAAACTCCATGCCAGAATGAAACTCCCAATTAAAGGAGCCAGATTTGCAATGCCCAGAGGAACCCCCTAACAACGGGGCTGGTGCGAAAACAGGTAAAGCGGTCAAGCACCCACATATTGACAACTATTTCAGCCCTATAGCGTATAGGGGGAGTAAAGTGTAAGTACATTGTTAAGGAGGCTGAATAGGGCTTGAGGCCCTGAAGATCTACGTATTTAGAAAAGAATCCCATTGTGCAGTATACGACTTCTTTGTTGTCAGGCTACAGGCTGGATGAAAAATGGAATCAACCTCATGTCGAAAGTAGTTACGGAATTGGGATACCACCATGCCATGGGTCTGAGCATATGCAGGGGCATAAACTATGGAGTGGGTGGGGCTCAAGTCCTCACTGGGATTTCCCGGGGAGGCAATGCTCCCGCTGGGATTTCCCAAAGGGGGCAATGCCCAACCAAGTAACATCAGTAAGCTCACAGCCTGACTGACAGATTCCTCAGTCTCCAGTTGTTTGTATTCTTATGTGTTTGGGGGTCAGTCTAAATTACATCCAAGCACATCCTGCTTCCTCCTCAGCTGCCCAGTAGATCTCCTTGCAAGACAAAAGCCACTCTCCTTTTGTGTCAGGGTCAGCCTTCCCCAGATTCATTTTCTCCTACCCCCTCAGGCCTTGTAGGACAAAAGGTTGCCCATTTAGGAATTACAGTGTGGGTACATCTTGACTAGGGTTTTGCCCCAGGCTGGGATGGATCCGGAGTGGCAGCAGGTCATCTATACGATGCAGCTGACATCCTGAAGCCATCCAGGGGAAAATCCCTGAAGCTCCGGTTTTAAAAAGTCAGGCACTTACTTTTTTATCTTCAGAGCTGCAGCGGAGCCAATGGTGACCCCTGATTGGTCGCCATTGGCTGGACAGGGAAGGGGCGGTCCCCCCCCCCAAATTGAGAAGTCTACGCCCCTGAGCATATGTGATTCAAGGTGTAAGACTCTGTTTCAATGCCCGGCAAGGAGCATCAGTGCTGACAGGAGTCGGAGGATCCTCCTCTGTGATATCTTCAGAAGTAGAGTGAGCCACACCTGTCTTGGCCACCGAGGGGTGACTATGATGTAGTCTGTGTGGACTACACAATATTAATATTATCATACCGCAGTACTCATGGAATGAGAGGAAAAACGAGGGGAACAGGTAAATAGACTTCCAGTGTACTCAACCTGGAACGAATCCCCCAGGGACCCATCCAGTTCCCCGCTCTCGAACAAAAACAGACGACCAATCGTTTTGTTAGGTATCGCGAAGAGGTTTATCTCTGAAGTTCCACATTCCTGAAAAAAACTCGAGATAGAACCGAAGATTTGGCTGCTACTCGTGCGGGTCCCTCTGAACTCTGTTGAGCAAGACCGTTAGATACTTGTCTCATTCGCCAAAGTTGAGGGCCGAAATGAGATTTCCCTCTGGATGGTCCCTTCAAAAATTGTCATTAGGACAAATGTAGAGAGTGGGTTCCTCCTCCCCTGCTTACATACCACAACACAGGTGTGTTGTTCGTAATAGCCCGCACTCTGTGATTGGTCAGATAAGTCTCAAAAGAATGGAGCACCTTCCTTAACACTATGAGCTTCAGCAAGTAGATGTGGTGCATATTGTTTCTCCCTTGCCACATTCCTTGGGGTCAAGGGGGCTTCAAAGAGATCCCCAGTCGAACAGGAAAGTGTTTTTATGAGGACTTGAGATGGGGGAGGAGGAGGAAAAAGGCATGCCCTGTAGCAAATAGTCTGTGCAAGTACACTGATGTAGGGTCTGTTGCACATAGTTCGTTATCGAGCCTTCAAACCCTTTAACAGTGGTATTGTTTTGAAAAATTGTCTGGAACTATCCTTGCCCATTGAGCAACAGTAACTGTGGACGTCATTAGTCTGAGAAATCTCTGTACTTGAGACGCAGGAGTATCGTTACTGGTTATACACCTGCCTGTGAGAGTAGAGGAAGAGAAGCTTCTAGGATATGTGTCATCAGGAATTTCTGGTTCTGACGTACGTATTGAGCCGTCTCAAATCCAGAACAGGTGGAAGAGATCTGTAGAGGAGTGGACCAAATATTAAATCAGAGAGTAATATAGGTCTTCCGAAGGAGGATCCACTCTGTACAGCTACCCCATCAACAGGCAATGCAGAAGAGAGCAATATTGGGTCCAACTGATAGCCCTCTAAGGATTGAGAGGAATCAGGTTTAGCTCTATGATTTAATTCATCTTCCTCAAGCTGATCTTTTTGACACCCCACAGAGTGGGTCTGGAAAGGGGGAAGAGCTAGGTGGACATACTGACGCATTCACGACAGTATCACAAGTCAACAGTTGAGCTCTGTGGACAGGTCACAACGACAGTGATCTCGTTGGAGCTGGAGGGAGTTGCAAGAAAACTTCCTCCAGTGGCAGCTGCTCGGTATCGAGAAAGGCATGTGTACCAATATAGGGATTGGTATCGATGCCTGGTACAGGAGTTACGGGTCCATTGCAAGAGGTGTCCCCCTCATAATTGATGCCAATCTCTGTACTGGTACAGCATTCTCAGGGGAGGCAACCCAGTTGAAGTTCTGTCTCCCTTTTTTTCCTTTTTACAGGGACCCGAGAATGATGCCCCTAGACATCACAGGCATAAAAACGCTCTCCATTGAAATCAGAGCACTCCGATCGTAGCGGCTCTAGGGAGCAGCCCTGTAATTGGCAGCTAGCCTGTAATGGATGTGCTTATTAACTTGGTGGAGAGATGTCTACTTCAAGTTGCATGTTAGACATCTCGTCTTGGTATCGAGAGCTCAATACTGGAGGAGGCAGTTGAGTCTCACCCTTTGACGTCGATTCTGCCTGCTAGACGTCTCATCTTGACGTCGAAGCTGCATGTTAGAAGCTCCGGTATTGAGAGCTTAGACCTCGGTACCGAAGGAGCCAGTTACGTCATCGCCGCCAAAGGGACCACCCTCGGTATCGGGGGGGGGGGGGGCTAACAGCTGCGGAGGGGTTGGAATCCGGTCTCTCTCTAACTGTGGAAACACAGGTAGAGAGCATCCAGATGTTGGAAGATCGGAACGACCCATGGTTAGGATCAGAGTCTGAGGATGCTGAGGGGCTCTCCGCCGTAGAATTGCTCCACTCAATTAGTCCCAGAAGGCTTATGCGACCAGGCCTTCTTAGATATCCCTTTTGCTGTAGATACAGCTAGGGAGCGCCCAAATGTTGGAATATCGGAACGACCCATGATTAGAGTCGGGGTCCAAGAACGCTGAGGGGCTCTCCTCTGTAGAATAGATCCATGCAATCAACCCCAGAAGGCTCCGGCCTTCTTAGACATCCCTCGTGCTGTAGATACAGCCTGGGGAGCATCCAAATGTTGGAAGATCGGAATGACCCATGGTCACAGTCAGAGTCCGAGGATGCAGAGTAGCTCTCTTCTGTAGAATCGCTCCACACGATCGGCCCCAGAATGCTCCGGCCTTCATAGATATTCTCTTTGTGTAGATACAGCCTGGGAGCGTCCAAATGTTGGAAGATTGGAATGACCCATGGTCAGAGTCAGAGGACGCAGAGGGGCTCTCCTCTGTAGAATCGCTCCATGCGATCAGCCCCAGAAGGCTCCAGCTAGGGAGCGTCCAAAAACTGGAAGATCGGATGAGGCACAAAGAGGCCATGTCTCCAGTAGGTTGAGGAGCTTGTGCCATGAATGTAAGCTTTTATCCACAGAATTGCCATACAGTGGCGACAGGTTTCGACGACCTGAGCCTCTCCCAAAACAAATCAAACAGAGAAAAGTCTGTTTGCTGGAGGATAAAATATCTAAGACTATAACAATTATCAACTAAGACGAAAAATGAACTAAAAACAAAGTAAAATAACTAAAAACCTTAGCACTCTAAAGCTTTCTCCTCATGAGAAGGACAGAAGTTCCCAACAAGACATTATTTCAGCAAGGCGGTCGAAAAAGAACTGAGGAGAAAGGCGGGAACACAAAGTCAGTAAACGGTGGGGGAGGGGTTCCCGCCAAAAATGTTTGCCTTAGCTATAGAAGTTCCGAAACAAGCTCCGCGCAGCTGCAGAGCCCATATGTGTGATGCACAGAGACCACGAAGAAGAACAGATTTCTGTCTAAGTGCTAAGTCAGTGTCAAGCCTGGACTCAGGGCTTGTAGGACAGCCAGTATGGCCTCTCCACAGGATGAATAGGAAAGTGGATCTTTGTTGTAGGAAAGACAGCTCAGTGGGTTTTTTTAAATACTGGATTTAAATTAAATCAGATTGTTTTAGGGTTCTTTAAAAATGGAAATAAAGACTGTCTCTTAAAGAATATCTAGTGTAACCTGAACAACAACTTGCTGACTCTACAGTTAATCTCTAAACTGCCTCTATCAGATACATACAATTAAAGATTTTCCATGTGAATCAGAAGTAGGCCACTTTGGGAAGTCAAGGGGCTGCATTGCCCCTCTGGACCCTTTCAGGGCCTTGCCCTGCCCCCAGGTTCATGATATTCAGTGGCACAGCGGCAGCAACTCCCCAGGATATCAGGCAGGGGTCTCTCCCAGCCCTACCTGGAGATTATGCCAGGGCTTGAACCTGGGACCTTCTGCATACAAAGCAGGGGCTCCACCACTGAGCTATGGAGGCCCTTCGTGCTAGGGGGAAAAATCCCAAGTTCAAGTATAACCTGATGGGATCTGAACTAGCCGCGATTGACCAATAAAGAAATCATGGAGATGCGGTGGAGAACGCAATGAAAATGTCAGCCCAGCATGTAGCTGCTGCAAACAAGGCAAACTCCATGTTAGGCATAATTAGAAAGCAAATTGAAAATAAAACTGCCTTTATACAAATCTATGGTGTGACCACACTTGGAATACTATGTACAGTTCTGCCCATCACACCTAATACCTAAAAATGGTATTGCAGAGCTGGAAAAAGTGCAGAAAGGGGCAACTAAAGTGATCAAGGGGCTGGAGAATCTCCCCTATGAGGGACGGTTACAACAGCTGGGATTGTTTAGCTTGGAAAAAAGGAGGCTAAGGGAAGACATGACAGAGGTGTACGAAGTTATGCATGGCATGGAGAATGTGGTTAGAGAGACATTTTCTCTCTCTCTTATAATACTAGTACCTGGGGTTATCCCATGAAGCTGATTACAGAGAGATTCAGGAGTTAAAAGGAAGGACTTCTTTACACAGTGCATAGTTAAACTCTGGAATTCACTATAAGACGTAGTGATGGCAACCCATTTGAATGGCTTTAAAAGGGGGCTGGATGAATTCCTGGAGGAGAAAGACTACTAGTCCCGATGGCTATGTGCTACCTCAGGTATGAGGCAGTAAGCCTATGTAAACCAGTTGCTGGGGACACATGGGTGGGAGGATGTTGTTGCATCCATGTTCTGCTTGCGGGTTTCCTGTGGACAGCTGAGTGAATAGAATGCTGGACTAGATGGAACTTTGGTCCTATCTAGCATGGCCTTTCTTATGTAGTTATGCTCTCCCTATGAGTGATGGCAGCATGTGGGGTGGCCTTCCTGGTGTTTCCCCAGTTTTTCTATCCAGTTTTTAAAGGGCCAATGAGTATTCCCTGCTACAGTGGTACTGCAAGAATAATCAATCTTTGAAAAAGTAAACTTAGTTTAAGAAGTAACATCTCATGAATATTTCAAAACGTCACAAGCATAAGGACATCTAGGCAGTGTGTGCTTACATTGCCAGCCAAGATGTCCTCATGACACTAACTTAACT
Organism: Anniella stebbinsi; assembly: GCA_029215795.1. NCBI lineage: Eukaryota > Metazoa > Chordata > Lepidosauria > Squamata > Anniellidae > Anniella > Anniella stebbinsi. The sequence continues at coordinate 374,146,323 of JARDYH010000001.1, forward strand.
ACAACCCAAACAACAATCCACAATCCATTTCAACAGTTTTAGGAGCACAGGAAGCTGCCCCTTTGCACAGCTTGGTTGCTGTTTTTTTCCCCACTCCACCACCTATGCAGGTACTTTAGGCCTTCAAGGTTGTTGGAGGACACAAGCCAAAGGGCTCTCAGCCAGGTATTTATTAAAAAATATTTAACTATAATTAAGACAGTTTTTTTCTTTTCTGTGGTGAGATTAATGTACTTACACAAATGCACACACCTACATCATTTTTAATTTGGTTTTTTTCCCCAGTGACAAAATTGCTCTGCCTAGAGTATGATATAAACAATTAAGATCAGAAGACATAGTGACCTATGTCAAAGGACACAATAAATTTAGAATTACGTGGTGTAGCGGGGCTGACATCTAATAAAAGAAGCATCTGAAAGACCTTTAGGGACGAAGTATATAATGAAGGCCATGGATTTTAAGGGTAGGTGTAGTTTACCTCTGGAAATGGCCTCAACTAGGGGTATACCAGGGTCAAACAAACCATTAAATTGCCATTGTAAGATGCTTGAACCCTAACAACTGCACAGAGCTACTTACTGCATTATCACAGGACTCAGAAAATATTATGAATTGTGGTCTTCTGCATCACAGTTGGATAACCAGCCAACTATTACAGTGAATAAGGAAGTTGGATAACCAGCCAACTATTACAGTGAATAAAGATACGTATTCTCTGAAGTCTCAGAGATAAAAGTGGAACTAATTTTAGATATTGTACTACATAAACCAACACAATTACCTTCGCTTTTTGTGTGAGCTGAGGAATAAATACCCAACTTAGCCATTCAACAGGGTGATCCTACCTACACTGGAGGAAGTTTATTATACTATATATTATTATATATTATAATACTTGAAGTTGGGACTTTATTCTCTGATGGTACACCCCTCCAACTACTAGCTGAAGCTACGCAATTTGGCTTCTATTGACTTTACTTAATAATAATAATAATAATAATAATAATAATAATAATAAATTTATTTCTTACCCGCCTCTCTGTTTTGATCGAGGCGGGGAACAACAGTAAATATAAAGTATGATAAAATACATAAAACTGATTAAAAATGTGGTACATTATCAAAATAGCAATAAAACATCCTAAAATTCCACGGGATATGCCTGCTGTAAGAGATCAGTCTGTATCGCTTTCTTAAATTCTAAAAGACTGTTAAGTTAATAATGAGTCTCCTCCGGCAGGACATTCCATAGTCTGGGAGTGGCAGAAGAGAAGGTCCTCTGGGTAATACCCTTCAACCTAGTTTTCGCTGACTGAAGTAGGTTCTTCGCAGAGGACCTGAGCGTGCTGGGCAGATTGTATGGGAGAAGGCGATCCTGCAGGTAACCTGGACCCAAACTATGTAAGGCTTTAAAGGTAATGATCAACACTTTGTACTTCGCCTGGAAACTAACTGGCAGCCAGTGGAGTGATTTTAAAGCTGGTGTAATATGGTCACCCCTAAGTGTACCAGTGACCAACCTGGCTGCCATATTTTGAACTAGTTGAAGTTTCCGGACTAGGCACAGAGGTAGCCCTATGTACAGCGCATTGCAGAAGTCAAGCCTCAAAGTTACCAGGTCTTCCAACTCTAGGAAGGGGCACAGCTGGTGTATCAGCCGAAGCTGATAGTAGGCACTCCTGGACGTCATTTGGAGTGATGGATCCAGGAGCACCCCCAAGCTGCGAACACAGTGTTTCAGGGGGAGTGTAACCCCATCCAGAACTGGTTGACACACCTCCAAACCCAAGTAGGGGCCTTTGACAGCAAGCACCTTCGTCTTGTCTGGATTCAGCTTCATTTTTTTTCCTCATCCAGCCCATTACTGCCACCAAGCATTCATTCAGAGGAGACACACTATCCTTTGCTGACGCTGTTGTCAAAAGCATATAGAAATATATTTGGGTGTCATCAGCATACTGATAGCACCCCGCCACATGCCTCCAGATGATCTGTCCCAGCTGTTTCATGTAGATGTTAAACAGCATTGGTGATCGGTTGGCGCCTTTTGGTACGCCACACAACACCTCCTTCTTTGAGGAGCAGCTATCCCCAAGCATCACCATCTGGAACCTGCCTGAGAGGTAGGACCGGAACCACTGAAGCACAATGCCCCCAATTCCCCCAGGCACTCCAGAAGGATACCATGGTCGATGGTATTGAAAGCCACTGAGAAGTCCAGAAGTACCAACAGGGACACACTCCCCGTCAATACTCAGGCGTAGATCATCTGCTAAGGCGACCATAGCAGTCTCAACTCCATATCCCGCTCTGAAGCCAGTTTGAAATGGGTCTAGAAAATCAGTGTCATCCAAAACTGCTTGGAGTTGGAAGGCAACTGCCCTCTCGATCACCTTGCCCCAAAATGGAAGATTTTATACTGGTCTGTAGTTATTAAGGTCCAGGGGGTCCAGGGAAGGCTTTTTTTAGAAGTGGCTGTGCCACCGCTTCTTTTAAACATGATGGAAAACTCCCCTCCCTGAGAAATGAATTAATAATATATTGTAATTGTGATCTAACTGCATCTCCTCCCTGGGCGACTTTTAACCTCGTACACCATGTAAAAGTATCTCCAGCTTTGCTAATACAAAAACTCTAGTTCCTTTCTACTTTTGTTTTTCATCTAGCAAGGAACCCATGAGTTTCACCTAAAGATGGAGATGGTTATTGAGCAACAGCTGGATTTTATACGAACCATCATTTGTTTCTTTTTCTCAGCAACTCTTGAGAGGGTCCCAGGTGCAACCTGAAAGTATCTTTGTACTTGTTAGAGCCTAATTTGCATGTCTGCAGCCTCCTTCCACTTTCCATCTTAAGACTGTAACCAAATGCAGACTCCGTAGCTTGAACATCAGCCACTTTTTTCTTCCCACTGTTTTGGTTTTTTGTTTTGCACTGTTTGCCATCTTGCCTGAAAGAGTTTTGGAGAACTTGAAAGTTCGCACAGTATTTTGGGACCTTTGATTTGGCCTAATGAAAGATATCATGGCGATATGGATTTTGAAATTTTTCTTCTGCATTTTTCTTTCAGCCAGTACAGCTTTGTTTTTTGTGTGGTTTGTATAAGTTACCCAGGGCCAGAAAGTTATGTTGACTTAATGGGAGCACAAAGTACATTTTGCCTAGCTTATAATATCTTTAACCCCCATTTCATTAATAGAAGACATTATAAAGGTAGTTATCTTTTCTACAATTATAACTCAGTTCAAACAATTATGACTTTTGCATCAGGGAACACAGCTAAAATATTGATGTATAGGAGTTAGTAGATACTTTAAGGATAGTTCTGCTGTATCTTTGTAAGCAATAAGATCAGGGAAGGGAAAACCATCCAATTGTGTCTATACAGATCATCCAGTTGCACTGCTGATTGATTTTACTAATCATACACCTTACACTCTCCATCAGTTATCTAAAATTACTCCAAATAAAGGATCTTCTCAAAAAAATTGTTGTAAGAATGTTAAAGAGTAAGTGCCTCTTCTGAAGCAGAGGAAATGTTAATGAGTAGTTTTAGTGCTTTTGGAAGGTTGAAGGTTTCTTTTTTAAAAGATACATTAGTGAACAGGTATCAGGATTCCAGGCCTCGGCCAATTAATATTTGTTTGGACATATCTGATGTCCAGGATACAGGAAAGTACAATTCTGCAAAGTACTTGAGACCTTTAGCGTACAATGAAAACAAAAATCGGAGAAAACAACAATCTGAGTTTAGGCTGATATACCAACTATACCTTATATGGACAGATAGCCTAGCTAGAGTTATCCAGGCTCTGATAACCTCTTGTCTGGGTTACTGCAATGTTAGAAACTTAGGAAGATGTCTTATACTGAGTCAAACCATGGGCCCATCTACACAGTATCATCAACACTGACTGGCAGAGGCTCTCCAGGGTTTCAGGTGGGATTCTTTTCCTCACCTTACCTGGAGAAGCCGGGGATCGAACCTCAGACTTCCTGCATGCAAAGCATGCTCCCGATGGGCTACCTTTCAAAACGGTCAGGAAATTTCAGCTGGTTCAAAACAAGGCAGCACAATTGTTAATGGGGACTAGCTAACGAGTCCACATTACACCAGTGCTTTTCCAGCTGCACTGGCCTGGCCCAATTCAAAGTGCTGGTATTAACATTCAAAGCCCTAAATGGCTTGAGGCCAGGTAATCTGAAGGATCACCTCCTCCCATATATACCTGCCGGATCCTAAGATCATCCTCAGGGGTCCTTCTCTTGTGAACCCCTGCCAAACTAAGTGAGGCGGGTGGCTACCAGGAGGGTCTTTTCTGCAGTGGCACCCCAGCTGTGGAGGGAGGTTTGCTTGCTGCCTATTTTTTGTTATTTTTCCAGCAGTTTAGCATCCTAGCCTTTAATGTCTGCTGTTTTAAATCCGTTTTTTAAATCTCCGCATTGCTGCTAAGTTTTATTCTGCTTATACTTTTATCTTGTGGTTTTAAGCTTCCATACTTTATGCTGTACCTTGTGATTTTAAGTTTCGTGAACCACCCAGCAAGCTTCAGTTATTGGGTAAAATGAAATAAATGAATGAAATAAATTAATAAATAAACATGCTTAATGGAGCATTTAGAAGGATCAAAACTGCTAACAGCAGCAAAAGCAGAAAAATCTTCCCCCTTTTGGGCATAGGATCACGTAGTGGCTGGCTTCATGGCAGCATCCTGGCAGCATCTGAACAAACATGGGTAGAAGGCTTGGTGACCATTACCAGATTCTCTATCAATCAGAGCAAGAGAAGATCCCAGGATCAGATATGACCTCTATCTCAAGAAAGCACGTTCGGTGTCGATGTAAACCATATATACACCACTCCCTTGGCCCGGTGAACAAGAAGCACGAACCATACCTACCTCGGCCACCAAGTAGTTATCATGAAGCAGTTCGTGTCATCAACCCCTATCTTCGCCAATGTTCTCATGAGCCAGAGAAAGGATGGAAAAACATAAAGACCGCTCCCTTCCATTGGCGGAGAAAGGCATCTCCTAAGGATGCTGCATCTATCCCCATCTTGCTGCAAAACTTTTTGCAAATGATAATTTTGCCTCAGTGGCCAAGACCAGCCAGAGTGCTGACCCCAAGCCCGAGAGGGGAGATTATGCTCATAGGTTTGCCATGGATCTTCCCTCTATTCAGTACTCTGAGGCCAGAGAGTCTGGAGAACCCTCTCGACAACAGCACTATGGAGTGGTAAATGGATCTGTGGAACTCACAGCCCCTGAACTCAAGTTGGAGTGAGATCCCTTATTTCACCCTCCAAAGCTGATGTAATTTGGACCGGGTCTTGTGTTGGTATGGACGCAAAGGACCTCATCGGTATCGGTGAGTCCAGCAGCAAAAGGATCAGAACACGCTGGGGCACTTTGGAGCAGCCTCCCCTACTCTCTTTAAATCTTTTTTTCCCTTTTCTTTCAAGAGTCAGAAGATCTCAGTGTCCTTGCCTTTTGGACAGCTGTTTAGCTATCAAGACTGTCCATGACCATCCAGGTGCAGGAGGGTCAGTGCGGCCTGTGATTAGAGCTAGAGGGCAAAGCTGGCCAGACACTGGCTGCATTTGGACAACACTTTAGTCAATGGTGGGGGAGGAGTCAACTCACAATTGGCTTTTTTGCAGGTATTCCCCACACATTGCCATATCCCCATAAAGCGGTTGACACTAGTGTGGAGTGGATTACTACTCAATCCATCATTTGACTCACACGGCCTCCTCCCTTCTCCCCACCCTCGCTCCTCCCTCAGTCCTCCAGATGCTATCCCAGCAGCCTCTGTGAGCTGTGCTGGCTGTAGCAGAATCGCCGGCTCCGTTTTGGTCAGAAACTCAGTTTTGGTCATGAACTCTGTAGCCAGGCGAAAGCGCCAACTCAACGGATCGAAAAACTTGACTGGCGCAGTTCGCACAACACAATAACCACCAGTTGTACGACTAGTAAACTCTGCAGCTGGCTGTGTTTCTCCAATGGATTTTTTTACGAAAAAGTCAATCGCGGGGTGGTTTTTGCCCGACAGATGACACAAATACCAACCGTTGACTGCTCAACTCACGGTTGACTTCTAAAACCACGGGTGGTTATTGTGTTGTCTGAACGCAGCCACTTTCACCTCCTGCAAAGCGGTTGGAGTAGATCCTTGATTTCCTGGAAGGATGAATCCAGGAATCCTCAGCCCCTTCTCTTGTGTTTTGAGACACAAAGATTTCAATGGGGAAATCTGTTGTGTGGATCCCTGACATGTTGCAGTTTTTAGCTTTAGATTGTTCTGGAATTACATGAAGCCTATAGCTACTATCAGCTATATGATTTCTGAAGAGTGCTTTCACTATGAGATTTCTTGCAATGAAGAGGTCATAGAATCATAGAATAGTAGAGTTGGAAGGGGCCTATAAGGCCATCGAGTCCAACCCCCTGCTCAATGCATGAATCCACCCTAAAGCATCCCTGACAGATGGTTGTCTCGCTGATTTTGGTGTCCTGTGTCAATTTGCCAGCGTGTGTGTGCTTAAAGGATCGGGAGTCATGACAGGTAGAATAAAGAACCCTCAGCAGGGGCAAAAACAGTCTAAATAATGACAGACGTTCCCAACAAGGTTCCTACAATGGTGGTCACAGAAGAACTGAGGGAATAGGCAGGAACCCCTTAGGGATATACACACTGGGACAACGGAGGAGGTTTTCCGCCAAAATGTTCCTCAGCTACAGATGGTTTCCGAAATGGGGCTCTGCACAGGCACGGAGAACATATGTATTATGAACACAAATATTTTTTAGTGTACCTAGGTTTACTCTTATTCCATTTTTTTTATCAGAAAGTGGTACAGTATCTGTCAAATCTATTATTATTAATTATTATTATTATATCAGAATCTGTAATTACTGTCTCAAGGTGCTTTTTCTTTCAAATACTAGATTATCAAAATTGTGTCTTTTGGTGCAAATGAGGGTCAAGTTAGTAAAGTGCTTAACTTGGCTCCAAGGATTAGTTCAAATTCAGTATTATGGGTTTTCTCTTCTTTGAATCCTCTTTGAGTCAAACAAATTTTTAGTTTGCAGGGTTTCTATCCAATCTCATGTACATGCCATTGCAAGTAATAAGATAACCCCTTGGTATGTGATGATTACATATGTCTACATATGAATGCTATTTGAAGTTTATTTCTTAGAACTGCCTTAACTCGACTCAGGACAAATGCCTACTGCCGTTTTGGAAGGTTGTTTTAGGAAAATACCTTATGAACCTTGACTCTGCCCTTATGGGTAGTGATTCTGTGCAGCATGTGCCTCACTATTTATTTTATTATTGTTTTTCTTTTGCAGTTCGTACTACATTTTTAGATTCCAGTCTTGAGGCAGAAAGTTAGCAGGAAATCAACTTTCTGCTTGATTTTATTGGCAGTGGCAGGCTTCATCTCGCTTCCAAAGTTCAAAACTATTTTTTACTTTCTCAGGAGTATGACAAACAAGTTTGATCTCATATTGCTATTGTAAATACTTTTTTGATGCAATTATTATTCTTTTATTTCTTTGCTTTCTGTTATGGTCAAAGCAAGAAAATTTGACTGTCTATAACAAGTCAGATTATTTCTTCATCTAGTTCAGTATTGTCTTCCCTAAGAGCACTTTTCCAGGATCTCAAGCAAAATCCTTAAATGCAGCATTTGCTCACCTGATCCTTTTTGTTTTGAAATTGGAGATCTCAGGAATTGAAGCTGAGATCTAGTACTCAGCACTGTCCCCTCCTTCATTGCGTGCAGGGGGAAGAACTGTCACTCAATTCAGTAATCAGTACTAGGAAAACTGCAATGCCCCCAAAACAGAAAGTGCTGAGGCGAATATCATGCTCATTTATTTAGAAACTGCCACGCAGTCCTTATGCAAAAAAAAAAAAGTCACACACGCTCTGAAGGGATAAAAAGAAACATGGAGCAGTACTCAATACTCCCCACATGCTAGTGGGACCTACAGCTAGCTCAATAGGAACCTAGGGGCTCCCAAAGCAACTGGAAACTAGCAGAAATGCTCATTTCCAAAATGGCACCGGTCAGTGGAGCTCACGGAAGGGTGTTCTGCTTGTTTTGGGGGTTCTTTTTGAAAATGCTAGGGAGCCTTTTCCAGCTGAAGAGTAGGGTAAAAATGCTTTCCATCAATAAACAAACAGCATCACCTCCTGCCTCAAGCAGACAGCCCTCGAGCACACAGAAAGCTCATGTACCTCCTTTAAAGTTCTGTTTCTCCTCTTCTTCCTCCAAGTCAGCATTAACGCCTGTGGGCTGCACTTGCTTCTTATGGCCTACGTCACTTGCTGTCCCATCTCCTTCTAAGTCCTGGCTCTGGGACAGCACCAGACCAAAGTCCAGTTGTGATGTGCCTGAGTATAATGGGGATCATCGCCATATTATTATTATTACATTTAAACTGCCCTTCCTCTTTGCAGATACCATGGTGATATTAAAATATAATTAAAACACATAAAGCAGTAAAGACAACCAAAACGTATCATAATAAAACAATGGCAGTAAACACAATAGAAATGACAAAATCAACCAATTAAATTGCCTGGTAAACAAAAGGATTTCAAACTGGCACTGAAACAATTGCATTGTTGGTGCCAGTCTCACTTCTATGGGGAGGGTATTCCTGATTGTGGCACCGCAACAAAGAAATGCTCTCCCTTACTGATAATATAGGGTCAAACAAAACTGGAGGACAGCCAAAATAATCCAAGGGAATGAAGAGACATAGAGCTGGTTCATACACGTGAGGAGGGGTGGTGAATACCATAACTATGCAGAAAGGAGGGCTAATGGAACCACTGCAAACAGGCCACTACATGACCAAGAAGCACGCGGCAACCCATGGTTCTGTTACCCACCCCTCTGTAGTTACTGCTCATACTTCTGCGAGCTTTCCCCGGGCATCCCATCCTTCTCTGTGGCAGAAAAGGGCTCCTGGCAGCCGCTCCATTGAAAAAGAGGGGAATGGCAATGCGACCATAAAGAAAATCTGGGGCAGCAAGAGCATTGCTGGAAGTGACGGTCACTCTTGCCAGCAGACTCTATAGTCGCTGCCTTTTTCTCTCTCTCTCCCTGGAACAGCAAAAATGGCCACAGAGTTTCCATCACACGAGACTGGAACTGCTATGATGTCCCACTAATACCACTGCAGCAGGTGGGTAGCTGGTGTGGGAAGTTCAACAGTTGTGTGTGTGTGGGGGGGGGGGTGACTCATTAAGCCACTGTGGATCTCATCATGACATCTGTACAGGCCCAAAGGATGTTGGAAACAATACAGTTTTATTCTTTGAATGTGTTTTGGCCCTGTATCATTTAAATGAACTTTGTTCAGGAATCAATTGTTCTAAAAAATATATGCCACCAGAGATCTCTGAAAGGTTGACACAGGGCTAATAGGCATTGGGCTACTTCACAGAATAAATCTATATATATATATATATATATATATATATAAAACATCCTAAGACTTTGTCTCTTTATCCTGTTGTAATACATTACGTACCCAAGGTATTTGGCAGAGAGCTTCCCCTAACAGTCCTAAATCCTGAGCTGCCTAGTATAGGGAGAGCTGCTCCTGCAGATATTTGGATGCTAAGTCAGTTAGGGCTTCAGAGCATGAATTGCTGTGGCCAGGCTATTCCCCATCAAGGAATGGGCTTGTAGCTGGCAACAAGCCAGTTCTGGCTGGCTTGAGTAAGTTCTTCCCAGAGGACCTAAGAGTGCGGGGCGGATTGTACAGGATAAGGCGATCCCGTAGGTGCCTTGCAAGCCCCCCCCCCTCCCCATCCCACCGCCTCCGCGACCCAGAGAGCTCATCCAGGAAGAGGCCACGAGGCCAAGGGCCCGGCGGCGGGGAAGCTGCGCACAGCCGCTACCCGCACCGCCCCCCTCCCTGCCTGCCTGCCTCCCTGCCGGAACGCCCCTCCGCCTCCTGGCGCCAGTGCAACTGTCGGCCCCGGGTCCCGCGCAGAGGCGGAGGGAGCTTCGCATCGCCCGCCCAGTTCGCGCTTCCCGCCAGCACTGCCGAGGCACGGCGGGCCTTTGGAAGAAAGCAGCCCGCGCCGCCGCCGGCCACGTACCTTCGGCTTGGAGCGAGTCGTCGTGGGAGGCCGCCTCGGGCGGGCAAGGCGCGCCGCATGGCGTGAGCCCGGCCGGGCAAGAGCAGCCGGCCGTCCCTCCCCGGGGGGGCTCGGCGAGCGGCGCGGACGGCGCCCACCTGCTGCTGGTGCTGCTGCGGCTGTGGGCGGGCGGTGGCGGCGGCGGCAGCTGCTCCAAGACCTGGCTGAGGGCGGCCCCGTCCGAATCCGTGGCTAGCCGGGGCCCTGCGGGGAGAAGCGCCGAGGAGCCCAGCCCAGCCGGGTCAGGCAGGCGCGCGCCGCCCCCCGCCGCCGCCTCCTGTGGCCTCCCGCCCGGGCCAGCCACGTCCCAGCCCCCCGCCCGGCCTCGGCAGGGCTCCGCTGCGCCGCCGCCTCCCCCCGCTCCGCTTTGTCCGGTGGCGGCGCCTCCCCCGTCCCTCGCCCCTTCGGCGCCCTCCAGGCCAGGCAGCGTCGGAGGGTCGTCCCTGCCGCCGCCGCCGCCCTCCGCTGGGTTTGGTTCCGGCTGCGAGTCCTCCACTATCAGGCACGGCGTCGGGGCTAAGAAGCCCAAGTCCAGCGTGCTCCCGGAGGCCTCCATCCCGCGGCCCAGGGGCAAAGGGAGAGAGGAGTGGCGGCGCCCACCCACCCAAAAATGCGCGCGCGCTCTTGCTCGCACGCGCCGGCCGGCCGGCCAGCCAGAAAGCGCCCCGCCCCTGGTGTTGTGCTCCGGCGGCGGCTGCAACGCTGCAAGCCCCGCCCTCAGGCAGCACGCCGCTGCGCGAGGATGCTGCGTGACGCTGCGCCGCGCGCGCCCGATGTGTGCGCGTGCGTTAGGAACCCTCATGGCCTCCCTGTGAAGGAGGCCTTGGAGGACAGGCAATGGTACCCCCCCCCCCCACGGTGCAGAGAGCAGGCCCGGCTGCGGTGCAGGAGGCGCAGGCAGACATGATGTTCTGTGGCGCTCCAGAGGGCAGGAGTGGGGCCAAGACGACGAGGTCGCAGGGAAGCCGGTTTGAGCTTCCCATGAGGAGACCCTGTAGTCCCTGAGCCAGACCTCTTGACCCCCAGTGAGAACAAAAGCTTTTTTCCCTGTTATGTACATGACTGAAGTGCCTCAGAAAAGTGAGTCTTACCAAATTCCAGTGGGGGAGGGGGCTGCGTGATGACGTCGTCAACATGGCTGCCACACTATTATGTAGTTGCCACGTTTAAATATGCATAACTTCTCACCCGTTTATGCTACAGAGATGGTTTTTTCCTGAAATGTTTCAGATTTAATGACAGATACTTTTTGTAATCACACATTTTTGTTAACTCCATTAGTTTTTGAGGTAATTTCATTTGAATGTATAAAATCAGTGTTCACATTGGTTATGTGTGACGTTTATCCATGATTTACTCAAAAACGATACGACTTTCAAAAGGATACTCAAAAACAAAAAAGTTGCATTTTTTTATGAGGATTAAGAAACACGCTTAGGGCATTATGAGTGATATCTCGTTATACGTCCACTTTCTCAGGGTTGTATGATTTTACAGCTTATCATACAGGGCTTTCATTTCAAAAGTATCCACCCTAAATATCTCTCGATCTGATGCACAGATCATTTTGAACATGTTCAACTGTGATTTTTACAGTTGAACATGTTCAAATGTTCTTTACAAAATTTCAAACAGGACGAGTATGATGATATATTTAAAAAAGACTATTTTTAGGTTGAATTGTTTTTAACAAATGTTTTTAAATCTTCAGCAAAAATTTGCAATTTACAAAATAAAAGCTATGTTCTGTGAGAAGGGTTAACAAATACATTTCATTGGCTGTCCTCTTCACTTTCATTGGAACTGTGATCATCACTGTCAAAATCACTTTCCTCGTCTCCTTTTTCACTGTCCTTTTCTGTGGCCATTTCAAGAATTTCTGGGAGTGTTGGACCAGGTAATCATTTTATGTGGTACCTGCCATTTTCCAAGTACCAGCCGTGTTCAGTAGGATCATGCCTGTCGTCAGGATTTCTACAATCTGCTTGTTTCCACAGCCATGACACTGAATCGCTTCTTTTAATATTTTGGATCAATGCAGGTTTAGATGGAGGCAGCATTGTTGGGTCAATCCCTTTAACTTTGGAGAATGCCTTAGACTGGATCTTAGGTGTTGTTTTCTTCATAAATAGACTGTATCTTACTTCACTCATAGAGGAGAATCTTGGGTGGCCGTACATGGCACAGACAAATTTCTCCAAGCCAGCTATCTTTTCTTCGGTTAAAGTTAATGACTCACCTTGCTGGCTGAGAATTTCTTGGAATTCATGATTCTTTTTCATGATTTCAAATGGTTTAACTTTTCCCTGTCTTGCAAATGCAGCTGTGAAATCAGACCCCATAAAAGCGTGGTAGCCAGACAAGGCAAGTACCAGAATTTAGACAAGGAGCATGATAGAACTACAGGTCAACCTCACATAGATGCGGCTGCATATGATGCAATGTTCATGTTGCACACTTTGAAGTTCCGAGAAACTTATGGAGCTCTTGCACATAAATTACTAGAGCGCATTACTAGTAGTACACCAGCTAAGGAAGTGCACCTGGTGTTTGTGAACATGAACGGCGAACAACTGTACCAACTAGTGACATCAAAGTAACAGGCGCAGATCAGAAGACCCCCAAAAAGGCAGTTGATGCACTTTGTATGCTTCACTTCTGGCAGGCAAAATTCTCTTTGTCAGAGCAGAGACTGTGTGTTACAAATACACCAGCAAGGATGTCAGTGTTGAGGCAACAGAGGTGCCTGATCTTGCTTGCCATCATCAAGAGGCAGACACAAGGATTATTTGGCATATCCAACGTACATCACATGGTAGGGATCTGACAAAGAATATCCTGGTTAAAGCAAATGCCACTGATGTGTTGGTTCTGTTAATTTACCATCAAAAGCACTTCCTAAACTCCCAAGTTTGGTTTGATTGTGGTGTGTCTTTTAACAACAGCAGAAGGACGATCAATGTAACTTGTATCACGGAGGAGCTTGGACATGATCTGGTAGAGGCCTATGCATCAACTTACTTTTGTCTGTTTTATTCATTGATCCATCAATCTGAGCAAGAGAGAATTTTACGGGAGTTAGAGGATACTCAATCACTTTTTTCACATCACATTTTTGAACAGTTGCCATATGAATTACTTTACCAAAAGCATCTAAAGTGCATTTGGCAACCTCTAGTTTCTTTCGTTCCATTTTGAAGTTACTGCATGCAATAGAAGATGCGCAGTTAGCTACCAAATTTTGGGGTATGGGTTTTTCAACGTTCTTTGGATCTTGCACATAGATTTTTTTGAACTTTTCAGCAACTTCTTGCCCTTTAGAAGAAAATGAAAGAAGATCCAGTGTGACTTTCTCATTGATTGTCTGTCCAGTTGAATTGTTCCTTAGAGGTGCCCGAGGGTCCAGTTCTTGAAATGGGTTTGAAAAACTATTCAGGATTGAAATTATTTTTTCAATATCTCTGTGATCTTTTTCAATGCGTCCTTGTTGCAAATCATGCTTCGAATCTGGAGCTTTTGTAATTCCACTGCTTTCAAGTAAGCTGCTCACTATCTCACTTTTCAATGACTTTGTGATCATCCATCGGGCTCTAGCAGATTCTGAGTTTGCAAATGCCATGATGCCTGTGAACCTTGAAGCAGTGTCAGCATTTACAGTCTGCTTTAGTGCCAAGTCAACTGGTACCCTAGAGAATGAGTTACTACAGTGCTTTATGCCTAGACCGCCTTGAGAAAGTTTTTATTTTGTAAATTGTAAATTTTAGCTGAAGATTTAAAAAACATTTGTTAGAATCAATTCAACCTAATAAATTGTCTTTTTAAATATTTCATCATACTCGTTCTGTTTGAAATTTTATAAAGAACATTTGAACATGTTCAACTGTAAAAATCACAGTTGAACATCTTCAAAATGATCTGTGCATCAGATCGAGAGATATTTAGGGTGGATACTTTTGAAATGAAAGCCCTGTATGATAAACTTTAAAATCATACAATCCTGAGAAAGTGGACATATAACAAGATATCACTCATAATGCCCTAAGCGTTGGGGTAAACCGTATGTTATTATACATTTTCTTCATCCTTATTAAAAAAAATGCAACTTTTTGGTTTCTGAGGATTCTTTTGAAAGTCGTATAGTTTTTGAGTAAATCATGGATAAACGTCACACATAACCAATGTGAACACTGATTTTATACGTTCAAATGAAATTATCTCAAAAACTAATTGAGTTAACAAAAAATGTGAAGTTACAAAAAGTATTTGTCATTAAATTTGAAACATTTCAGAAAAAAAACATCTCTGTAGCATAAACTGGTGAGGTTATGCATTTTTAAATGCGGCAACTACATAATAGCGCATCAGCCATATTGATGACATCATCACGCAGCCCCACCACCACTGGAATTTTGTAAGACTCACTTTTCTGAGACACTTCTGTCATATAAAAACAAAAAATATTCACAAAGCTTTTGCACTCGCTGGGGTAAATAAATCCTGGTCTGGCTCTGGGACTACTGCCTATGAGCGAGGGCTGTGCATCAGTGGAACAGACTGCTCAGGAGGTGGCAGATTCTTGAAGCCGAGGCTGCTCAGCCACCTGTCTGTTGTACCCTGCCCTGAGCAGGGGATGGATCTGAGGCTCCTCCCAACTCTATGATGACCCATACTGTCAAGCTGGAACATGAACTTTTTAAGTACAAGACTACATCAAAGTCTTTAAAGAGCCAGAAGACTTTGCTGTATTTTTGTACTTAAAATGTTCATATTCCAGCTTCACAATAAGTAGCATAGCATAGAGCTAGAAGAGGCCACAGAGATCATATTAAAGTTACACCAACTATAGGATATGCCAGAAGTTCCACTCTGTTGGCAGAACTTGGTATGTGCCTCCACTGCTGGAGAAACACCAATGCAGCTACACAGATGTGATGGCACAAGTCTACACTGTTTTATCAGGATTGCTAGTGCAATTCTGCTGGTGGTGTAGCAACCAAAAAAGAACGTAGGCAGGATGAAGAGGAGTGCGTTTCTGCCAAATTCTGTACCATTTCAGAACATGACTACACACCACCTGGTTGATGGCATAACATTGCACCAACTCAAAGACAGGTGCAAATAAAATATCACCTGCTGAACACAATGGAAATGGGGGGGATGGAACCAGCTTCCACTCCACCTCCTACTGCCTGGCCTATGTTAACATGACAGAGAACAGTATACAGACTGTGACCTAGTCACAACTCACCAGCAGCATTATATAAACCCCCAACATTATGAGTCCAGAACTACTTCCAAACTGCAGACATCCAAGCTTCAGGAATCATAGAAAAGTAGAGTTGGAAGGGGCCTATAAGGCCATCAAATTCAACCCCCTGCTCAATGTAGGAATCTACCTTAAAGCATCCCTGACAGATGGTTGTCCAGCTGCCTCTTGAATGCCTCTAATGTGGGAGAGCCCACCACCTCCCTAAGTAATTGGTTCCATTGTCGTATTGCTCTAGCAGTCAGGAAGTTTTTCCTGATGTCCAGCCGTAATCTGTTTTCCTGTAACTTGAGCCCATTATTCCGTGTCCTGCATTCTGGGTTGATCGAGAAGAGATCCTGGCCCTCCTCTGTGTGACAACCTTTCAAGTATGTGAAGAGTATTATCATGTCTCCCCTCAGTCTTCTCCAGGCTAAACTTGCCCAGTTCTTTCAATCTCTCCTCCTAGGGCAGTGATGGGCAACCTTTTGAGCTTGGTGTGTCAAACTTCGCCAAAAAACTGAGCATAACTCGGGTGGTGTGTCACTTTGAGGAAAAAACATTATTTCGCGATATTTATAGTTTAAATAACATAAATGTATAATTGTTATTTAATTTGCGACTAGAGTCTTAGTCGCAAATTAAATAACTCCAACTCTAACTCTAACTCCAAGATTCTAGTCGCAAATGTTTCATCCTCAGGAGCAGCAAATGTTTCATCCTCGGCTACTGCACTTGGCCGTGTAGGAGCCGAGGATGAAACATCCTTCTCTAGGGTGACCAGATTTTAAAAATAAAAATCCCGGTCCGCCCCCCCCCCCAAAACAACCCCCCCACCAAGCCACACCCCCCCAAAAAACCAGCCTGGACCTACCGCCAGGTTCTTCCTCCGTCGGCCACGCGGGGTCCTCTGTCGCCCACGCGGCCGCGCCAGGTCCTCTGTCGCCACCCGCGCGGAAGAGGCAGGGGAGGGCCGGATCTTCCGCGTGGCCGCTGGCCTTACGAGCCCAGCGGCGCCGGTAGACCCGGTGGCAGTGGCGGCGAAGGAGCCTGGGAAGCGGCCGCCCCCCCCCCACCCGCGCTGCCCGCCCCGCGGTGCGCTCCTTACTTGGGCGTCCGCATCCCTCCGATGCTAGATTCTACTGAGAGACAGGCTGCGCAGCCTGTTTCTCAGTAGAATTTAGCACCGGAGGGAAGCGGACGCCCAGGTAAGGAGCGCGGGGCAGGCGGCGTGGGGGGGGGGCAGCCGCTTCCCGGGCTCCTCCGCCTCCACTGCCGCCGGCCCGGGTCTACCGGCGCCGCTCCTAGCTTGCTGCCACCCGGGCCATCTGGTCACCCTATCATGAGGCTTCAGAAATGGCTACACGTGTCAGTGCTGACACGCGTGTCATAGGTTCGCCATCACTGTCCTAGGGCTTTGTTTCCAGACCCTTAATCATCCTCACTCTCCTCTGAACACGCTCCAGTTTATCTGCATCCTTCTTGAAGTGTGGTCTCCAGAACTGGACACAAGTCTCAAGATGGGGCTTAACCAGTGCCGAATAGAGGGGAACCAGTAGCTCGTGCGATTTTTAAGCTATACTTCTATTAATGCAGCCCAAAATAGCATTTGCTTTTTTTGCAGCCGCATCACACTGTTGACTCATATTCAGCTTGTGATCTACAACAATTCCAAGATTCTTCTTGCTTGTCGTGTTGATTAGCCAAGTATCCCCCACCTTGTAACTGTGCATTTGGTTTCTTTTTCCTAAGTGTAGAACTTGGCATTTATCCCTATTAAATTTCATTCTGTTGTTTTCAGCTCAGTGCTCCAGTCTATCAAAATCACTTTGGAGTTTGTTTCTGTCTTCCAGGGTATTAGCGATCCAACCCAATTTTGTGTTGTCTGCAAATTTGATAAGCATTCCCTGCACCTCCTCGTCCAAATCATTAATAAAAATGTTGAAGAGCACTGGGCCCAGGACTGAGCCCTGCAGTACCCCGCTCATTACCTCCCCCCCGTGTGAAAAGGGACCATTGATAAGCACTCTTTGAGTCCGATTCTGTAGCCAACTGTGGATCCACCTAATAGTTGTTCCATCTAGCCCACTTTTCACTAGTTTGTTAATCAGAATATCATGGGGCGCTTTGTCAAAAGCTTTGCTGAATCAAGATATACTATATTCACAGCATTCCCACAGTCCACAAGGGAGGTTACCCAATCAAAGAATGAGATCAGATTAGTCTGACAGGATTTGTTCTTAACAAATCCATGCTGGCTTCTAGTCATCACTGCATTGTTTTCTAGGTGTTTACAGATTGACTTCTTCATAATCTTCTCCAAAATTTTCCCAGGAATTGATATCAGACTGACTAGTCTGTAGTTCCCAGGTTCCTCCTTTTTGCCCTTTTTGAAGATAGGGACAACATTAGCCCTCCAGTTATCCGGCACTTCACCCATTTTCCATGATTTCACAAGGATAATAGAGAGTGGTTCTGAGAGTTCGTCTGCCAGCTCCTTTATTACTCTAGGATGCAGTTTGTCGGGCCCTGGAGAGTTGAACTCGTTCAAAGAAATTAGGTGTTCCTTGACCAATTGTTTATCAATCTCAAACTGCAATCCTGCCCCGACAGCCTGCACCTCACTCTTTCCAGGGGGGTCACAGACTCACTTTTGAGAGAAGACTGAGCCAAAGTAGGAATTGAGCACTTCAGCCTTTTCTTTGTCATCTGTTACCAATTTACTATCCTCATGAAGCAGTTGAACCACCATTTCTTTCCTCTGTCTTTTACTATTCACGTATCTGAAGAAAGCCTTTTTATTGCTTTTAGCATCCCTCACTAGCTTCAGCTCTTTCTGAGCTTTAGCCTTCCTGATTCCATTCTGGCACTCCTGTGCTACTTGTTTGTACTCTTCTTTTGTAGCCTGGCCTTCCTTCCACTTCCTATATGTATCCTTTTTTCATGTCATCTCTAAGCTTTTTGTGGAGCCACATTGGTTTCCTCTGTTTTCTTCTATCTTTTTTCCTTGTTGGAATTGTTTGTAATTGGGCCTTTAAAATTTACTTTTTTAAAAACTCCCACCCATCTTGAACTCCTTTTCTCATTGGGGTCACTTTCCATGGGACCTTACTTATCATAGTTCTGAGTTTATTAAAATCGGCTTTCCTGAAATCCCGAGTACGCGTATGACTACACTCCGCTTTTGCTTCCTTTAAAATCAAGAACTCAAGTATGACGTGGTCACTTTCCCCCAGAATTCCCGTAACTGCCACTTTATCCACTAAGTCATCCCTATTGGTCAGTAGCAAGTCAAGGATAGCCGTTCCTCTAGTTCCTTCCTTTACTTTCTGTAGGAGTAAGTTATCAGCCACACATGTCAGGAATTTCTTGGAGGGGCCACTTTTGGCAGAATTTGTCTCCCAACAGATATCGGGGTAATTGAAGTCCCCCATTACTACTACATCGGATTTCCTTGAAACACTGGCAATTTGCTTTTCAAACGTTTCGTCCTCATTTTCTCCTTGATTGGGTGGTCGGTAGTAGACTCTGACTATCATTCTCCTTTTATTCCTTTCCCCATTTATTTTAACCCAGATGCTTTCGATGGGGCTCCCAGCCTCATCCTCTTGTATTTCTGTGCAGGGATACGTATTTTTAACATATAGTGCAACTCTGCCTCCCTTTCTATTTCTTCTGTTCTTTTTGAACAAGTTATATCCTTCAATTGCTATATTCCAGTCATGGGAGTCATCCCACCACGTTTCAGTTATACGTATCAAATTGTATTTGCCTTCATGTTTTTTTTTTAATTTTTTATTGTGGATATAACATCAAGTAATACAATTTCAATTATATATATATACATACACATGGAATTTTGTTTTTTTTTTCCAAATATTTTTTATTAATTTCAACAAATAACAAAACAATACACAATACAAAAACCTCAACAACCCCCCGTGCTCCCTACCCCCCGAGACCTTCTAACCCTATTACTTATAAATTTTTCCAAAACTGCATTGATTCTTTAGACGGTGTATAACCTCTCCCCTTTTCTAAAACATATTCTAGAAACATAGCCCAAATCCTTCCAAAATCATTCTTTTTAGTTAATCCCATCTTTACTTTCATTGCACAAGTTAATCTGTCATTAATAACAATATCCCACACTCCTTTATACCACTCTTCCATACAATAATCCCCTTGTGTTTTCCAATTTTTGGCTATCATAAGTCTTGCCGGAGTCAGGAGATTATTTATTAATTCTTTAATATTATTATTACCATATTCTTTATCAAATAAACCCAATAAAGCTATCTTCGGACTTGCCTCTACCTTTTTATCTACTATCTCATTTATCTCCTTAAAAACTCTCTCCCAAAATTTTTTAACGTGTTCACAAGTCCACCACATATGGAAATATGTCCCCAATTCCTGACATCCCCTCCAACAATAACTTGAAGCCTTCTTATCTATCTGATGTAATCTTACCGGAGTGAGATACCATCTCCAAATAATTTTATACTGATTTTCTTTTATCCTTATAGAAAATAACTTTAAATTTCTTGATTCCCATATCTTTCTCCAGCTGTCCCCAGTGATCTGAATTTTCAAATCCTCTTCCCAGATTGTTTTCAAGCTTTCATACCCCTTATCCTCCTCTACTAAAATCTTATAAATCTCGCTCATTAAACCTTTTTTACTTCTACTATCCATTTTATTTCCTCCCCCCTTCTGTCTAACCTCAATTAACTTTTCAAAACTTGTTTCCTTTCTGCACTCCTTATTTTGCTTCTTCCATTTGACTGTCCACTGTTCCAATTGCATACTCTTAAACCATAAATTATCCTGGCCCGTTAGTATATCTTCTATTTGTTTTATATTGGTCATTTTCATTACCCAATCTTTCAATTTAATTATTTTTCCCCCCTTAATATCCCCTCCAATTCTCCTTTCAAATTACCTGGGAAGTTATCCATTAAGTCCACTGGGGACAGAGGGGAAATTCCTGGCATTAATTTCTTCTTATATTTTTCCCAAATTTCTCTAATATTTCTTAAGATGGGATTAACTATTTCTTTCAGTTGAATCTTTTTTATATTACTAAAGAAAACATTATGTAACTTAAACTCTAGTTTCTTTGTCTGCGGTTCTAACCATTCTAAATCCTCATCCCCAACTATGCTACTTATAACATACCTTAATTGGTTAGCAATATAATACATCTTTATATTCGGTAAACCTAAGCCTCCTTCCCTTTGATTCTTATACCAATTTATTTTATTTATTCTTGGCTTCTTATCCCCATTGCAATAATTATTTATCATACACTGTCAGCTTTTAATTTCTACTTCCGTTATCTTAATTGGTAACATCCTAAACAAAAAAATTATCATTGGTAGTATCTTCATTTTAATTACCGCTATTCTACCAAACCACGATAGCTTAACCTTCCTATAAGCCTCTAACTTCTGTAATATTTTAATTTTCAATCTATTAAAATTTATTTC
Organism: Anniella stebbinsi; assembly: GCA_029215795.1. NCBI lineage: Eukaryota > Metazoa > Chordata > Lepidosauria > Squamata > Anniellidae > Anniella > Anniella stebbinsi. Next base: position 374,167,236 of record JARDYH010000001.1, read on the forward strand.
TTCTAACTTTTCTAACTCTTTAGAAATAAAAACTCCTAAGTAACCCAATATATTTTTAACCTTCAAGCCTAACCTTAAACTTAACTCATCCTCTTCTACCTTATCATAGTTAAAAAGCATCATATTAGATTTCCCCCAATTTATCTGCAACCCCGTAACCTCTCCAAATTCCCTCAAATGTTTTTGGAGTCCATCTATATTCCCCCCCGGATTTTCTAATGTCAATAAAGTATCATCCGCAAACATATTAATTTTTATTTTATCCTGTTCTCCTATCCCTTTTAGTTTCTCATCTTCCCTAATACAATTTGCTAACATTTCAATCACAATTGCAAATAGTATCGGGGAGAGAGGACACCCTTGTCTAGTACCCCGGGCTAAGGTAATCTGTTGTGTTAGGCCATCATTTACCATCACCTCTGCCTTATTATTTGCATACAACTGATTAATCACCCCCACAAATCTTTCTCCAAAGCCGAATATTTTTACTATAGTTTTTAACGCCGGCCATTCCACGCAATCAAAGGCTTTAAAAATATCCAATGCTATCAATCCTGTTTTTAAATTTCTTCTTTTAATACAGTTTATTATGTTTAAAACCCTCCCTATTAAATTTGGCATTTGCCTCCCTGGAATAAATCCACATTGATTCTTTTTAATATAATTGTTTATAAAAATATTTAATCTTTTTGCCATAATCGCTGTGAAAATCTTAGCATCCTGATTAATTAACGATATAGGTCTATACGAAGCTGGATCCATCAAGTCCTTATCCACTTTCAGAATTAAAATTATCAACGAATGTTCCCACGACGGCAGGGTCTTCTCACCCTTTATAATATTATTAAATAATTTCTCCATTTTTGATACTAAAATTTCCTTAAATATCTTATAATACTCCGGCCCCAGTCCATCCACTCCTGGAGATTTACCTCCTTTCAATTTATCAATACTCTCCTCTATTTCTTTTTCCGTCACCAAAGCTTCCATATAATCCCTATCTTTATCTTTTAATTTTACCTTCCAATTTTTCTCTACATATTCTTGTATTCTCATTTGTGGAATCGCATCTGAAGTATATAATTCCCGATAGAATCCCTCAAAGATTTTTAATTTATCCCTCATTAAATTACATTTTCCCCATTTTGTCTTTAATTGTCCCTATTATATTTTTCTCCTTCTTTGATTGCGTTGATCTTGCCAGCATTCTAGAATTTCTGTTACTATACTCAAAAAAATTCCTTTTCATATATATTAATTCTTTTTGAACTCTTTCTATGTCCTCCCCCTCTAATTCCTTTTTTTTTTGCTTGGAGTTGGGCATATATACGCATATCTTTCTTACTCCTGAATTGTTGCTCTAATTCCTTAATATCTTCTTCAATCTTTTTACTATGTGCCTCTTGTTGTCTTCTTAATTTACACGTTTCTCTAATACAAATACCTCTCACTACTGCTTTCATCGTGTCCCATACCATCCCCTGCGAGATTGTCCCTGATTCGTTTATTTCCCAAATACACTTAATCTCCTTTTTCATTTTCTCAACAATATTTTTATAATTTAAAATCTTAGTATCTAATCTCCATCTTTTGGCCTCTCTATAATCTTTCTTTACTTTAATATCCATAGTCATTACTGCATGATCTGAGACTTTAATTACATCAATTTCACAATCCATAATCTTCGAAAGCATATTCTTTGTCACAAATATATAATCAATCCTAGAGAAACTCTTATATTTTGGTGAATAAAAGGTGTATTTTGTTTCGTCCCCCTTTATTTCTCTCCAAACATCCTTTAATTCTTTATGCTCCATTACTCTTGCTAAGCCCGTTTTCCCTATACCTTTTGAATTATCTTTATCTTTACTTCTATCCATCACCATATTAAAATCCCCTGCCATTACCATATTTACGTTCCCTAGATTCCCAATAATTCTAAACACTTTATCATAAAATTCCACTTGCTTTACATTTGGCGCACATACATTAATCAAAATAAATTTTTCTTCCCCCAGGAGACCCTGTAATATAATAAATCTTCCCTCTACATCCTTTACCACCTTAACAACATTAAATGCACATTTTTTAGAAATTATTATCGCAACCCCTCTTGCTTTTGAAGTTCCATATGCTTTCTCATATATGCCCATATCCCCCAATTTTAATTGATTTCTTCCATCTTCTTTCTGATGCGTTTCTTGTAAAAATATTATATCAGCTTTCTTTTTTCTCAAAAGCCCTTCAATTCTCTTCCTTTTAACAACACTGCCCAGCCCACTTACATTTAAAGTTACTAATCTTAATTTGCTTCCCATATCTCCAATTTTGGTTTCCCCTTCAGGTCTCATTCTGTGACACATTCAACCCCCCTCCCCCTTCCCCCCTCCCCCACATATACCCCCCATTTCCCCCCTTCCCATCCCAGGTCGCCCTGGGCCAAGGTTCTTCTTCTTCTTCCCCCCTTCTTAGAACCCGTCGGGGGGGGGGAACGGCAGACACCCGACATGGAACCCAAACAGAACCCCCTCTCCTTATCTTCCATTGTTACCCTTCTTTAAAATTTGTCTCAGTCATTCAACACTTCCTCCAGCTGCCCCTCCATCTTCTTTCTCTGCATCTTCCTCCATCAGCCCCAGGGATTTCAGCAATTCCAACCCTTGCTCACACGAATTTATTCTCTGTTGTTTCCCTTTGTAGTTGAATCTCAAGAAGACCGGGTACCCCCAAATGTAAACAATTGAGTTCTTGCGTAGAATGGTTGTACAAAGCTTCACGCTCTTCCTCCACTGGATGGTCTGGAAACAGAGATCTTGAAATATCTGAATTGGTGAAGATTGAAACATCACTTGCCCAGCACTTCTGATAATCTGCATTAATTTCTCTTTTTTGTAAAAGCTGGCAAATCTCACAATTACATCTCTTGGGAGCGTTCCAGATCTTTTGGGGCCCACTCTGTGGACCCTTTCCAAATCCTCTTCAACCCACGATCCCTGAGGGTCTAATCCTTTTATCCATTGCATAACACTTGCTCCCAAACTCTTTGGATTTTCTGCTTGCTGTTCAGCGTATTTTCTAATGCGAATGTTCATCCTCCGATCTTTATCCTCCATAGAGATTAGCCGTAGATCCAAATCTATTACTCGTTCTTCATTGTGCTCCAATTTATCTCTGTTAAGCACAACCTGCTGCTCCAACGATTCATATCTATCACTTATCTTTTGGAGACTTGTTTGCAATTCAACTTGTGAAGACTGAATCTTTTTGACCTCCACCAACATTTCCTGCTTATGGCGCTCCATCAGACCTAAAAGATTAGCTTGAAGCATCTCCAGGGACAGTGCTTCTGTTTGTTGTTTTGTTGCCTTGGGAACCGCTCCTGGCTTAGAGCCATCTTTGATATTGCCAGCGGCCAAAGCCTGCTGCACATTCTTGCCGTCCGCCATATCTGCGGCCGAATTGTCTGAATTCTTTCGAGACAGACGAGTCCAACTGGTGTCAGAGGGGTGCTTTCTTGCTCTAATCCACTTTTTTCCATTCACCCTATGCTTCCCCCCCCCCCCCTCTGTCTGACATCAGACATTCAGCCTACAGTACAGCTTGACGGCTATTTATTAGCTTTATCCAGGCGTTTGCTACAAGCTAATACAAATATAATGTCTCCAAGGCAAGGTAAAAAGTAATTCTCCGTCCGGCTCCCCCGAGTTTCCAGCGCCAACCCGATGATTCATCTTCTCCCTTCCACTATCTTAGCTTCTGTAATTATTCCCCTTGCCAACATTTATCTTGACTTACGATTTGAAGAACTATTAATTAGGATAACACACTTTTACTTAACAATCATCCCGGAGAGGGTGAAAGTCCGTCCGCTCACTCCATGACCGATGCTCCACCCCCAATTTTGTGACAGTCCCAAACAAAACAGAATTATACATTTCAATTTATTATTTTCTATTTAGAGAGTGGAAAATAGTTATCCGGTATTGACAATCTACTATCTACTCCAGATATCTATATATTGTGAGGGAGGCTTTCTCCCCCCTTCCTCTTTATTTGTGAAATCCATAAATTTGCCCCAGATTGCCCCGCACTTTCCTCACTTTCTCAGTCAATTTTTCCATAAGAGCAATTTGCCAAACCCTCTAGTACCAGTTTTTTTCATGAAGCCCCTTGCCATCTTTCCAGCGTTTGGCGACCAGCCATCTAGCCGCTAATAATAGATGGCTGATTAAACCCTTATCAGAGAGTTTGCTATCCAATCTTTTGTTTAAGTTTAATAGTGCTACGTGAGGAGTTGGATGTACCCATTGTCCAGTTATTAAACTGATCTCCTGGAATACCTCGTTCCAAAAAATATTTGCCTTTGGGCATGACCACCACATGTGAAAATAGGTTCCAACCCCAGGACAACCCCTCCAACAATCTGGGGAAGTCCCTGGGTTCATTAAAGATATTTTTCTTGGTGTGAGATACCACCTATGCACTAATTTTAACATTAATTCCCTGTTACTGCATGATACTGTATCAAATGGACTTCTGTTCCACAAAGTATTCCAATCTTTTTCCTCAATTTGAATTCCTAAGTCAGTTTCCCATACCATCTTAAGAGGGTCCTCAGTACCAATGTCCTGGGTCATTATCCACCTATAAAGTTTTGAACTCAATCCTTTAGTTACCCCTTTGTAGCCCAGCATCTCAAGTTCAAACACAGTTAAAGCTCTCATTGCTGCAGTTTGCAACTCTGGTTGTAAAAAGAGCGCACGAGCTTGTGTAATTCTTAACCATTGTCCTTTCTCTTGTCCTAATTTTTCTGCCATTTCCTCTTGCCTAATCAAGTGCCCCCTTTGGAAGAAATCCCTAAGGCGGAATAGACCTTTGGATTTCCAGTTGAGTTTTTCTCTGGCAGTAAGTTTATCTGCAAAATCAGGGTGATAGTATATTGGGGTTAACGGTGAGAGTCCTGGTGACAATGACCCCCTCCTTATTTTCCAAACTTTCCAAGTAGTCAATGTGAATGGATTCTGTATCTGCTCATGCTGTCTATACCTACATTTCCAGAGTAACTTTGAGCAGCCGGAAGTTCCCTCGCTCCCAAAACCTTCTATTTTCACCACATGTTTTGACGTATCTTCTTCCATCAGAGGGACGATATGTTTAAGTTGATTGGCATCATAATATCCACTTAAATTAGGGATACCCCATCCACCAGCCTCCCGATGTTTATAAAATAATGATTTTCGTATTCTCATTCACTTCATACTAAATATAAATTCATTTAATTGCTTCTGCCATTGTTGTATTTGATTTTTGGGGATCCAGACTGGTAATGTTTGGAATAGAAATAGCAATTTAGGAAGAGATATCATTTTAACAGTGATTAAGCATTCAGAAATGCCCAAATGCTGCTTCTTCCACCTCTTTATTTCAGAACTGATAGTTTTCCAGTATTTTTAACATATAGTGCAATAAGTATTTTTAACATATAGTGCAACTCCGCCTCCCTTTCTATTTCTTCTGCTCATTTTGAACAAGTTGTATCTTCAATTGCTATATTCCAGTCACGGGAGTCATCCAACAAGTTTCAGTTATACCTATCAAGTCGTATTTGCCTTCATGTATTAAGAGTTCAAGTTCATTCTGTTTGTTTCCCATACTCTGGGCATTAGTATATAGACATCGAAGCCTATGTGCTTTGCAGTCTGACTTCTTCCCTACATGGTTGTGAACACTGTTTTGGGGCACTATTGGAGCTGTTCTCTCTGCTATGGTGCATAAGCCTTCATCTGTTGTTGCCTCAAGGTTTACGTCTCCTGCCCCCGGGAGCGCAACATCCTCCCATACCAGGTCAGGGTGCAACCCAATGGGATGTGCCCTAGCTACTTGGAGGCACCGAACCCTGAGGCCTTCCACTCTGCATTTTAGTTAGATGGGTGGTTTCTGGTGGAGGCTCCAGGGAAGGAAGCAGGCTGAGGATAGTCCCACGTCCCCTCCCCTTCCTACCCCCAGGAACGGCTCCTTTCCCCCACCTTAAAGCATCCCTGACAGATCGTTGTCCAGCTGCCTCTTGAAGGCCTCTAATGTGGGAGAGCCCACCACCTCCCTAGGTAATTGGTTCCATTGTCATATTGCTCTGACAGGAAGTTTTTCCTGATGTCCAGCCAGAATTTGTTTTCCTGTAACTTGAGCCTATTATTCCGTGTCCTGCTTTCTGGGTTGATCGAGAAGAGATCCTGGCCCTCCTCCGTGTGACAACCTTTCAAGTATTTGAAGAGTGCTATCATATCTCCCTTCAATCTTCTCTTCTCTAGGCTGAACATGCCTAGTTCTTTCAATCTCTCCTCCTAGGGCTTTGTTTCCAGACCCCTAATCATCCTTGTTGCCCTCTTCTGAACATGCTCCAGTTTGTCTGCATCCTTCTTGAAGTGTGGTGCCCAGAACTGGACGCAATACTCAAGATGAGGCCTAACCAGTGCTGAATAGAGGGGAACCAGTACTTCGCACGATTTGGAAGCTATATTTCTATTAATGTAGCCCAAAATAGCATTTGCTTTTTTTGCAGCCACATCAGATTGTTGGCTCATATTCAGCTTGTGATCTACAACAATTCCAAGATCCTTCTCCTTGCAGTATTGCTGAGCGAAGAATCCCCCATCTTGTAACTGTGCATTTGGTTTCTTTTTCCTGTGGTAAGAGTCTTGAAGTCTCATGTAGTTTCGTGTCCCAACCGTCACTATCCCAATCAGACAAAAGACACGTGTAAGATCGAAAACTGGCTGCAGCTCTTTAATCTCTTTCTTGCAAGAAGTGACCATCTAGAAATCAAACCCTAGAAATGGTGCTGGCTACAGATTTTTAGCAACCTTAAATAGTAAAAATCATACAGGGATATGGTTCTTTTTCAGTTAAGCAGCAACTAGATTCTACAAATTCTAACTTATCTAAAATAAACATAAGCTTCAAAGAATCTTCTGATGTGGATTCAATTAGTTCTATCTCTGACTTCTAAGGGATGAAATCTTGCCGGACATCTTTGTCTTCGAAGACTCATTAGAAGGCAAAGTCGGCATTAGGAATGTAGCTATCATTAACTTATCTACGTGTTTTCCTCTTGCTAAGTTAATTTGAGGTCTTCATGAGACACACCTTATTAACTTTTTAATTTCAGAGGCACGTATAAGGGAATTTTGAATTATTTCATCACATTCATAGGTGTAGAACTTGGCATTTATCCCTATTAAATTTCATTCTGTTGTTTTCAGCCCAGCACTCCAGTCTATCAAGATCACTTTGGAGTTTGTTTCTGTCTTCTAGGGTATTAGCGATCCCACCCAATTTTATGTTGTCTGCAAATTTGATAAGCATTCCCTGCACCTCCTTGTCCAAATCATGAATAAAAATGTTCAAGAACACTGGGCCCAGGACTGAGCCCTGTGGTACCCCGCTCATTAACTCCCCGAGTGTGGAAAGGTACCATTGATAAGCACTCTTTCAGTCCGATTCTGTAGCCAACTGTGGATCCACCTAATAGTTTGTTCCATCTAGTCCACTTTTCACTAGTTTTTTAATCAGAATGTCATGGGGCACTTTGTCACAAGCTTTGCTGAAGTGTGGACTGCTGTGGATACTGTATCCACAGCAGTCCACAAGGGAGGTTACCGGATCAAAAAATGAGATCAGATTAGTCTGACAGGATTTGTTCTTGACAAATCCATGCTGGCTTCTAGTAATCACTGCATTGTTTTCAAGGTCTTTACAGATTGACTTCTTTATAATCTGTTCCAAAATTTAAAATTCACAGAGTCTTACCATGCATTTAATGCATTTAGGGAAAATAATCCAGACTTTTAGCATTCCAGGAAAGGCTGGGGAAGAGGCAGGGTATCAGCAGGACAGGCACAGCGTCTTGTGAGTACCATGCTGCAAATCCACACACCAGGTATGGCGAGAGTGCAGTGAATTGCTGGTGTGATGGAGGCCTAAGGATGCCTGCCTAATGCCAATGGAGAGCACATTTCAGAGGTGGGTGCTGCAACACTAAATGCTCTCTTGCAGTTACTCCTGATGCAAATCTCAGGAGTATGAGGGACTGTCAGAAGAACTCCTTCTGATGACTGCAAGGATTGAGTGGGCCTGCTATCAACTTGTTTAATGCTTTATAAGATAATAGAACCTGAAATGTGGCCTGGTAGCTTTTTGTCAGCCAGTGCAGTTCTTTTAGCAAAGGTGTAACATGCTGCTGAAAAGAGGCCCCTGTTAGTAGCCTTGTAGCTGCATTCTGCACCAGGTACAGTTTTCAGACTGAGACCAAGGGTAGTGCCACATAAAGTGCATTACAGTAATTAAATTGTGAGGTTACAAATGCCTGAACAACTGTGGCAAAGCTATCACAGTCCAGGAATGGCTGTAGCCAGCGAACCATTTGGATCTGGTAAAAGATGCCACCACTGGAATGTAATCCCCAAAAGCTTTTCTGAAATTGACTTCAGGCTGAAAGGTTTCCCACTCCTGGAACAGAAACACATGTTAGAAGGCACTGGAGGTATAACTAATTGCTGGAAAAAGTAGGCATAGAACCATGAGAATTTAGGAGATCCAACCAGTAGCAAATTAAGCAAAATGTTCTTGGCTTCAGGAAGTTAAACATCCAGTAAAAAATTTAATCAGAGCACTAAGAGATGGGCATAAAAATATCCTGGAGCTATATTTTTCTATTCAAACTAGTTTAAGGATTTGAAGTTTACACTAGTGAATATTTTGGGCCCATGAAAGAGGTTCAGAGTAGGGATGTGCACTGACCCCCCGGATCGGATCGGATAGCGGATCGGAATCGGACCTGGGGGGTCGGATCGGATCGGATCGGATCGTGTGTCGGATCGGATCGGATCCGATTCCGATCCGCGGATCGGATTTTCCGATCCGGATCGGACGCCATTTTGAATGCTTTTTCCTATAGCAAATTATTGTTTTACAAAAACGCCTATAACTTTTTCATTTTTAACGACAGAAGGATGAAACTTGGGCACATTGTACACTGGTTAGGGATAGGTATCTGTGAGAAATTTCAGAAAGATTGGTGCATGCAGTTTGTGGCAATTAATTTTTTAATAAATAACATGGAATGCCTATAACTCGGTCATTTTTAAAGTTACACACATGAAACTTTGCCACATTGTAGGTGGAACCTTGGGACCCACGTGTGTGAAATCCCAGAACCGTGGGTGCTTGCCTGGTGTGGCAATGAATTTTTGAAAAATGGGTAGTAGTGGGGTAAATGCAGTTATGCCTCCCATGTTTTTATTTTTAAAGATACAAACAGGACACTTCGGCACATTACAGGGAACACTTCCCTTGATATGTGTGTAAAATTTCAGACAGCTAGCTCCAGGCATGTGTTGGCAATGAATTGTTGAAAATTGGGTAGCAGTGGGGTAAAATACAGTTTTGCCTCCCATTTTTTTATTTTCAAAGATACAAACGGGAAACTTTGGCACATTGCAGGGAACACTTCACTTCAAATGTGTGTGAAATTTCCGGAAGCTAGGTGCAACATTTTAGTGGGAAACGAACGTTTATTCATGGCATTTCACATGGGATTTATGGGTTGGTTTTAAGAGCTACAAACCTCTAACTCGCTCACATGGCACAGGACCTATGCCCGCTCAAACGCTGGAAATTTAACAAACTTTGGTGCAATGCTTTAGTGGGAAAACAAAGGTTTATGCATGGCATTTCACATGGGATTTATGGGTTGGTTTTAAGAGCTACAAACCTCTAACTCGCTCACATGGCACAGGACCTATGCCCGCTCAAACGCTGGAAATTTAACAAACTTTGGTGCAATGCTTTAGTGGGAAAACAAAGGTTTATGCATGGCATTTCACATGGGATTTATGGGTTGGTTTTAAGAGCTACAAACCTCTAACTCGCTCACATGGCACAGGACCTATGCCCGCTCAAACGCTGGAAATTTAACAAACTTTGGTGCAATGCTTTAGTGGGAAAACAAAGGTTAAACTTTATTATTTTAAACCTTCAGGAAGGGGACATTGCCTGCCTGGTGTGGATTGGTAATGAGGGAAGAAAGTTTCACTTATTCATTTGTAAAATGTAAAGTGATTGTAAATTGCTTTAGGGACCCATACATTTACATGACAAGACAGGTGTTGGTTGCAGGAATGCTACCAAATGCACTAGTAGCTAATCCCAGGTAATAGCTATTCAGATCCTAGCTAATAGCTATTATTCAGATCCTAGCCTGGGAAGGGATCTTGCAGGATAAGTGATTGTTCTTTTCTTGTGTACTATGTAATTCTAAACCAGAAGGCTGCTTTGATGTAGAGCCAATCCACATGGTCTCTTGCAGCACCTAGTATTATTTATTTCTCCTTCCACAGCAGAATCTGGAAGGCGGGCAGGCAGGCTGGCATTTAATGGGCAAAGTCCAACAGCGGCATTGGGGACTGGGTGACATTCTCCTTGAGGGCGAATGCCAAGTCCCATGGCTTGTGCGAGGAGGGCGGCTTGCTCTCTTTGCAGGAAGGATCTGGAAGGCGGCAGGCGGCATCAGCAGCGGGCGGGCAGGCTGGCATTTAATGGGCAAAGTCCAACAGCGGCTTTGGGGACTGGGTGACATTCTCCTTGAGGGCGAATGCCAAGTCCCATGGCTTGTGCGAGGAGGGCGGCTTGCTCTCTTTGCAGGAAGGATCTGGAAGGCGGCAGGCGGCATCAGCAGCGGGCGGGCAGGCTGGCATTTAATGGGCAAAGTCCAACAGCGGCTTTGGGGACTGGGTGACATTCTCCTTGAGGGCGAATGCCAAGTCCCATGGCTTGTGCGAGGAGGGCGGCTTGCTCTCTTTGCAGGAAGGATCTGGGAGGCGGCAGGCGGCATCAGCAGCGGGCGGGCAGGCTGGCATTTAATGGGCAAAGTCCAACAGCGGCTTTGGGGACTGGGTGACATTCTCCTTGAGGGCGAATGCCAAGTCCCATGGCTTGTGCGAGGAGGGCGGCTTGCTCTCTTTGCAGGAAGGATCTGGAAGGCGGCAGGCGGCATCAGCAGCGGGCGGGCAGGCTGGCATTTAATGGGCAAAGTCTCTCCTTTCCCGGGCACTGTGGCAGTGAGAGTGCCATAGGCTGCAAAAGAAGAAGGGGGGGGAAAAAGAATGAATATTAGTTGACCACTTCAACACAACCAGCTCCCTTCCACCCAGGATTGCCCTTCCTGAGTGCCCACGCCAAAGCAGGCACACGGGGCTGCCTGCTCACTCGGAAGTTAGCAGGCAGACAGCCAACCTTCAGTTAGGTGGAAGGTGCCCCCCCCCATTCACAGAACACTTACCGTAGTCCTCCTGAGGGCGTTGTTGATAAGATGCCACTTCCAGGCGGGCAGTGACGGGCAGGTGGGCAGTCTGCATTACCGTCTCTCCTGGGCACTGTGGCAAAGAGTTCCATAGGCTGCAAAAGAAGAAGGGGGGGGGGAAGAATATGAGGAAAATGATACTTTTCCACCACTGGCTCCCTCCCACCCAAGACTGGCATGTGCCCGTCCTGAGTGCCCACGCCCCAGCAGGCACACGGGGCTGCCTGCTTGCTTACTCGTGGGTAAGCTCTCTGACAGGCTCTTACCAGAGTCGTGCGGGCGACGTGAATCGATGGGCCACCTCCATGCGGCCGTGGCTGGGGCAGATGGGCAGTCTGGATTCACGGGTACGCTTTGCGCAGTGGCGAAGAGTTCCATAGGCTGCAAAAGAAGGAGGGGGGGGGGGAAAGAATTAACATGAGATAAATCATACTTTTCCACCATTGGCTCCCTCTCACCCAGGACTGGCATCTGCCCGGTCCTGAGTGCCCACGCCCCAGTAGGCACACGGGGCTGCCTGCTCACTCGGAAGTTAGCAGGCAGACAGCCAACCTTCAGTTAGGTGGAAGGTGCCCCCCCCCATTCACAGAACACTTACCATAGTCCTGAGGGCGTTGAGGACTCGGTGAGATTCTCCTGGAGGACCCCTAGTCCCATGGCTTGTGCAAGAAAGGCGGCTGGCCCGCCTCGCAGGAACGATCTGGAAGGCGGCAGGCGGCATCAGCAGCGGGCGGGCAGGCTGGCATGTAATGGGCAAAGTCTCTCCTTTCCCGGGCACTGTGGCAGTGAGAGTGCCATAGGCTGCAAAAGAAGAGGAGGGGGATAATGAATATTACATAAATACTTTTATACTGCAAAAGAAGAAAGGAAAATAAATAAAGATTTGTATTAATTATACATGCAAGTCCTAGTAACTAGTCTCCCACCGGCACACTTCTCTGGTTTGTGATGCAATCCTCTTTCTCCTGCACCCCTCCCTTTCTAAATCACTCTTCTGAGCCCATTGTTAGAGGGATTGGCTATCCTTTTGTGTCTGGCAGGACACAGCTTACCGGATCATTAGAGAATCACCATTTCTTTTGTCCTTGGGTTATTCATTCACTCCTAATAGCACCCTACGTTAGGCTGACCAGATCAAATCCAGGTCAGGGTTCTTAACTTCAGCAGTTGTAGAGAAAAGGGAATTTCTGCCAGTGTCATTTGTATGGAATTAGTTCCTGCTGAGATTCCCTCTTCATCACAACAGTTAAAGGTGCAGGGGCCCTGCCTTCTTTTCTATATGGCCACTCTGCCTGCACTCTTACCTGAGTCGTAGGGGCGACGTGAATCGAGGGGCCACCTCCATGCGGCCGTGGCTGGGGCAGATGGGCAGTCTGGATTCACGGGTGCGCTTTGCGCAGTGGCGAAGAGTTCCATAGGCTGCAAAAGAAGGAGGGGGGGGGGAAAGAATTAACATGAGATAAATCATACTTTTCCACCATTGGCTCCCTCTCACCCAGGACTGGCATCTGCCCGGTCCTGAGTGCCCACGCCCCAGTAGGCACACGGGGCTGCCTGCTTGCTTACTCGGAAGTAAGATCTCACACTGCCCCACTTCTGGACACTCTCAGGTGTCCCTGCGTTGACTGCACACACTTACCTTATTCGTGCGGCCGATGTGGATCGGAGGACTCCAGTGGCACATAGGCTCCTCCAGGCAAAGTCACATTGGCACAGGGTCCTCCAGGCAAAGTCACAGTTTGGCACAGCTCCCTCCAGGCAAAGTCACATTGGCACAGGGTCCTCCAGGCAAAGTCACAGTTTGGCACAGCTCCCTCCAGGCAAAGTCCCAGTGGCACAGGCTCCTCCAGGCAAAGTCACATTGGCACAGGGTCCTCCAGGCAAAGTCACAGTTTGGCACAGCTCCCTCCAGGCAAAGTCCCAGTTTGGCACAGCTCCCTCCAGGCAAAGTCACAGTTTGGCACAGCTCCCTCCAGGCAAAGTCCCAGTTTGGCACAGCTCCCTCCAGGCAAAGTCACATTGGCACAGGGTCCTCCAGGCAAAGTCACAGTTTGGCACAGCTCCCTCCAGGCAAAGTCCCAGTTTGGCACAGCTCCCTCCAGGCAAAGTCCCAGTTTGGCACAGCTCCCTCCAGGCAAAGTCACAGTGGCACAGGCTCCTCCAGGCAAAGTCCCAGTTTGGCACAGCTCCCTCCAGGCAAAGTCACATTGGCACAGGGTCCTCCAGGCAAAGTCACAGTTTGGCACAGCTCCCTCCAGGCAAAGTCCCAGTTTGGCACAGCTCCCTCCAGGCAAAGTCCCAGTTTGGCACAGCTCCCTCCAGGCAAAGTCCCAGTTTGGCACAGCTCCCTCCAGGCAAAGTCACAGTGGCACAGGCTCCTCCAGGCAAAGTCACAGTTTGGCACAGCTCCCTCCAGGCAAAGTCACATTGGCACAGGGTCCTCCAGGCAAAGTCACAGTTTGGCACAGCTCCCTCCAGGCAAAGTCCCAGTTTGGCACAGCTCCCTCCAGGCAAAGTCACAGTTTGGCACAGCTCCCTCCAGGCAAAGTCCCAGTGGCAGAGGCAAAGTCCCAGTGGCAGAGGCAAAGTCCCACTGGCAGAGGCAAAGTCACAGCTGCATGGGCACCTCCAGGCAGGCAGGCGGGCGGGCAGGCAGAGGCGGGCATGATGCCAGGCGCTTGCACATTGCACAAGTAAGCAATAGAACCGTGAGACCAGCCCACGCATTCCGGCTACTTCACAATGGCGGCAACCTAGCAGGCGGGCAGGCAGGCAGGCAGAGGCAGAGGCGGGCATGATGCCAGGCGCTTGCGCATTGCACAAGTAAGCAATAGAACCGTGAGACCAGCCCACGCATTCCGGCTACTTCACAATGGCGGCAACCTAGCAGGCGGGCAGGCAGGCAGGCAGAGGCAGAGGCAGAGGCGGGCATGATGCCAGGCGCTTGCGCATTGCACAAGTAAGCAATAGAACCGTGAGACCAGCCCACGCATTCCGGCTACTTCACAATGGCGGCAACCTAGCAGGCGGGCAGGCGGGCAGGCAGAGGCAGAGGCAGAGGCAGAGGCAGAGGCGGGCATGATGCCAGGCGCTTGCGCATTGCACAAGTAAGCAATAGAACCGTGAGACCAGCCCACGCATTCCGGCTACTTCACAATGGCGGCAACCTAGCAGGCGGGCAGGCAGGCAGGCAGAGGCAGAGGCAGAGGCGGGCATGATGCCAGGCGCTTGCGCATTGCACAAGTAAGCAATAGAACCGTGAGACCAGCCCACGCATTCCGGCTACTTCACAATGGCGGCAACCTAGCAGGCGGGCAGGCAGGCAGGCAGAGGCAGAGGCAGAGGCGGGCATGATGCCAGGCGCTTGCGCATTGCACAAGTAAGCAATAGAACCGTGAGACCAGCCCACGCATTCCGGCTACTTCACAATGGCGGCAACCTAGCAGGCGGGCAGGCAGGCAGGCAGAGGCAGAGGCAGAGGCGGGCATGATGCCAGGCGCTTGCGCATTGCACAAGTAAGCAATAGAACCGTGAGACCAGCCCACGCATTCCGGCTACTTCACAATGGCGGCAACCTAGCAGGCGGGCAGGCGGGCAGGCAGTTTTTTAAATCATATAGCCAAAATAAACACAACACACAGTGACAGCCCTGCAAGGCTGCCACATAAGTCCAAAAGACACAGTCAGAAACAGTGTGGGATGCTGCTTGTCATCCACTCAATGTAGGAGCCTGGAAGAGGAATCCTATCGCGTCCTTCGTTCATAGTCAGAGAGGTGCATGCGTTCCTTGGCGATAAAATTAAGCCTTCTTCTTATCCAAAGTTCTCATGAGCCTCTGACGTGGTCTTACAAGAAGAAACGCCCATGGAAGTGTGGGACCTTACAGAAGGCCTGGAGGGAGCCATCGGAGTCCAATTTCAGAGGCACACGTGCAAGCACATTGGTTCAAGTCAAACAACATAGAATGTGTGAGATGCTTGTGCATCCCCTCAATGTAAGAGGCTAGGAGAAGAAACTAGATCCCTTCGGGATCCATCGTTCAGAGTTGAGTTACTGAGCTGTAAACAACACAGCCAGTAAATTAAAGTAAAGAAAATTAATTAACCGAAAATAAGAATTAAAAAATCAAGGGCCTGCCGGTGCCTGCCCAAAGGTGTGGGATGGATGGGGGGTGCCTGCCAATTACTCCCCCGCGGGCATGAGGGTGGGGTATCCCAGCAGGGGCAGATTGACCTTGAGGAAGACCAGCTGCTCCACAATCTCAGCGTCCAAGCGAGAGCGGTGGGGTGTGACCACATCGCCCGCCATGGAAAACACCCGCTCGCTTGGAACGCTGGACGGTGGGCAGCTGATTCTGTCCATGGCCACCCGCGCCAGATCAGGCCACATCTGGCGCCGAGATGACCAGTAGGCCAGGGGTTCGATGGAGCCGTCCTCCATCTGCTCCGCCAGGTAACGCTGCACTGCTGCTGCAGCGTCATCCTGGCGGCGGCTGGGTTGAGTGCCTCTATGCCCAACCGCAGCCTGCAAAGCCTTGTCCCAAAACCCCTGGCCTGTCCCCCTGCTGGGTGTGGTGGTGCTGGTGCCGCCGCTGCTGGTGGTGCTCAGCGGACTTAGCGCCTGGGCTTCGGTGGGCTCCTCCTCTGCCTGCCCAATCCTGGCATCCCGGGCCGCCCGAACGTCCGTCACCAGCATTTCCACCCAACCTGCCCGGGAAGTCTGCCCACATAACCCATCCTTGATGCGCGGGTCGCACATGGTGGCCAACATGTACTGCCTCTCGTTGTAGAGAGGCTGGACCCGGCGGGATAGGCTTTCCCTCAGCCTCGTCACCACTTCCCGCACCTCTGGCAGGAAGCGCCTGCCGGTGACGGCATCCCCGGCCTCCAGAAACTCGCCCATCTGATTCTGGAGATGCCTGGCCACGGGGAGCACCTGGCTGAGAAGGGCAGTGCTGCTGCTCAGGGTCTCGGTGGCCTCAAGGAACGGCTTGAGGACCACCAGAAGCTGGGACATGGCCTCCCACTGCTGCCTGGACAGTGGGGCCTGGATGCCAATGTCCCCGACCCTGAACATCTCGTGGACAACACGCTGTTGCTCCACCATACGCTCGAGCATGTGGTAGGTGGAGTTCCAACGTGTTGCCACGTCCTGCACTAGCCGGTGCTGCGGAAGTCCCAGCTCCTGCTGCTTCTCCCGCAGCAACCGACTGCCCTTCACGCTGTGGTGGAAATGCCCAGCCACCTTCCTGCAGCTCTCTAGGAGATTACGGATTTGGGGAGGGAGAGGGGCCTTGCTGCCTCCAAGGCCATCCCTGACGACCAGGTTGAAGACGTGCGCGATGCAGCGGATGCCCTCAAATCCGCCATCGCGCACCGCCTTCAGCATATTGGCTCCCCCGTCCGTGACCATGTAACCGCGGGTGTGCTGGTGCCCGCCCAGCCACCCTGCCACCATGCGGTTCATGGCCTCCGTAATCTCCTCCGCCGTGTGGGACTGGTCCATGACTGCGGTATGAAGGAGGGCCCAGCGGCAGCCCTCCTTCCCAGTCCCAGAAGTCCTGGGTGCTTCCTGCCCTGAGGCTCCCCACCAGTGAGCCGTCAGGGACAGGTAAGCGTGCACTCCTCCTTCGCTGGACCAGATGTCCGAAGTGAAGTGCACCTTCTGTGCCTCTGCCTGGCACAGACGACCCAGAACTAACTCCCTGCATGCCTGGTACAGGGAGGGCACCACACGCCTGCTCAGGGTGGTGCGACACGGCGGCTTGTAGTATGGAACCACAAGAGCCATCAGCCTCTTGAAGCCTGCGTTCTCGACGAGGCTGAATGGCTGGTCATCCAACGCCACCATCTCACCGATGCAATTGGTGATCTGGTTGGGCGCTGGAAAACGCCACCTTGTGGCTCCATACTTCCCCCACCCCATCTCTTCCATGGTGGCCTGGCGAAGCCTCTTGGGGATGGGAGGTCGAGAGCTGGCAGAAGTTGCAGGAGCCTTCTGCTTGCCCTTGCCGCTAGCACCAGTCTGCTGCGAGGTGCCCGCCTCGGTCCCAAGCAAAACAGACTGGTGGTGCCTCTGCATGTGGCGGGTGAGGTTCGTGGTGGTGAAGTGGCCTGGCATTTTTCCCCTGCTCACTGACATCTTGCAGTGGCGACAGACAGCAAAGCGGGAATCCACTGCCACCTCAAAGTGGTCCCACACCTTGCTTGCCTGTCGCTTCTGGGGTGACACAGACGGCCTGCCGGCGCCTTCGCTCTGTGGTGTCACCTCAGGAGCAAGGGAATGAGTGGAAGAGAGGACGGATTGTGGAGAGTAAGTCTCTGGTGCTGCCTGCTCTTCCTCTTGCCCCACATCAGAGTCCTCCTTCTCACTCTGAACCTCGCTGACTTCCACAAGATCTGGGAAAAGATCAGTCAGCGGGTTCACAGGCTCACCCACCAAAGAAGGAGCTGGATAATATAGTGCTCCTTCTTCATGCCCACTGCTGCTCCCAGCACCTGCCTCATGTTGCTGAAAGAGTGCCCTGCAGGCACTACTTTGAGTTGCCTCTGCCTGCTTCTGCTGCCCCAGTGGAGAACGCCTCAGTTTAACTGGGGGTGTGGAAGTAGGCTGCCTGCTGCTGGTCCCAGCAGCAGCAGCAGCAGCGCCATGCCCAGAGCGGCCTCTCCCAAATGCTGCCTTGGGAGCACCCCCCCTTTGAGTGCCACGCTTCATTTTATTTTTATTATTATTTATTTTTGTGTAAGTGTGTGCTTTGCTGACTTTTTTTGTGTTTGTAGCAGCAGGCTACACAGCCCAGCAACACACACTCACTCACAAGCGCGCACACACACACACACACACAGAGAAAGAGAGAGAGAGAGAGAGAGGATAGAAATATTTTTTTATTATTTTTTTGGGTTTTTTTCAGAAAGCGAAAGTAGAACAAACAAACACACTCACTGCAAAGACAAACTGAACTCACAGACAAACAAACGTGCTATCTAAGAAAGGAAAGGCAAGAGAGAAAGGAAAGCCAAGAGAGAGAACAAGAAAAGCTGAAGTAAAAGATCAGAAACTCCTCAAAACCACCTCCAAATACAATCAAATCAATACAGTCTCTCCAACACAGCTCCAAAACACTCCCTAATCTCCTCCACGTTCAACCCACAAAGAGCCAGAAGGGCAGGGCTGAGAGAATATATACTGGTGCCCTCCTCCAGCATTGCGATTGGAGGCTGAAGAAAGTCTTCACAGGATTGGGTGATTCAGTCATGTATTCTAAAGCACAATTGGTGGATCAAGCTGTCAAACACACACACACAAACACAGCCTCCCCCTCCCTTTCCTGAAGGTTTAAAATAATAAAGTTTAACCTTTGTTTTCCCACTAAAGCATTGCACCAAAGTTTGTTAAATTTCCAGCGTTTGAGCGGGCATAGGTCCTGTGCCATGTGAGCGAGTTAGAGGTTTGTAGCTCTTAAAACCAACCCATAAATCCCATGTGAAATGCCATGCATAAACCTTTGTTTTCCCACTAAAGCATTGCACCAAAGTTTGTTAAATTTCCAGCGTTTGAGCGGGCATAGGTCCTGTGCCATGTGAGCGAGTTAGAGGTTTGTAGCTCTTAAAACCAACCCATAAATCCCATGTGAAATGCCATGCATAAACCTTTGTTTTCCCACTAAAGCATTGCACCAAAGTTTGTTAAATTTCCAGCGTTTGAGCGGGCATAGGTCCTGTGCCATGTGAGCGAGTTAGAGGTTTGTAGCTCTTAAAACCAACCCATAAATCCCATGTGAAATGCCATGAATAAACGTTCGTTTCCCACTAAAATGTTGCACCTAGCTTCCGGAAATTTCACACACATTTGAAGTGAAGTGTTCCCTGCAATGTGCCAAAGTTTCCCGTTTGTATCTTTGAAAATAAAAAAATGGGAGGCAAAACTGTATTTTACCCCACTGCTACCCAATTTTCAACAATTCATTGCCAACACATGCCTGGAGCTAGCTGTCTGAAATTTTACACACATATCAAGGGAAGTGTTCCCTGTAATGTGCCGAAGTGTCCTGTTTGTATCTTTAAAAATAAAAACATGGGAGGCATAACTGCATTTACCCCACTACTACCCATTTTTCAAAAATTCATTGCCACACCAGGCAAGCACCCACGGTTCTGGGATTTCACACACGTGGGTCCCAAGGTTCCACCTACAATGTGGCAAAGTTTCATGTGTGTAACTTTAAAAATGACCGAGTTATAGGCATTCCATGTTATTTATTAAAAAATTAATTGCCACAAACTGCATGCACCAATCTTTCTGAAATTTCTCACAGATACCTATCCCTAACCAGTGTACAATGTGCCCAAGTTTCATCCTTCTGTCGTTAAAAATGAAAAAGTTATAGGCGTTTTTGTAAAACAACAATACTTTGCTATGGGAAAAACGCATTTAAAATGGCGTCCGATCCGCCGATCCGATCCGATCCGGATCGGACCTCGCCGGATCGGATCGGATCGGATCGGATGGTGTATCGGATCGGATCGGATCGGATCGGATTTTCCGATTTTTGGGGCGGATCGGATTCGGATCGTGGATCGGATCCGATCCGATGCACACCCCTAGTTCAGAGTCCAATGGATGGGCAGGTCCCACTGCTGTCTCCTATACCTCATGGAAAGCAGCATACCTTGCATATGTGAATGGCGTCAATTCGGAGTACAGAACTGTGTACATATTCAGCTATCAAGTCCTATTCTTAAGGAATGCCATTTTGCTGAGAGAGAGAGAGAGCTCAAACTGCAGCAAGACAGCCACAGCTCAACATGTGGAGGGCACTGGTGAGAGTAAACATTCCTCTAGCAAGGATGCAGAGTGGTAGTCAGATATTGGGGTGTGGTACAGCAGCCTCACAGAAACAATTCTTACCACAGAGTTACCTCTTGTTGGAAATGCAGCTCAAAATCCCATAGGTAAGGGACAGCAGGACCTATGCACAAGCAGCTGCTCGCGCAGGAGCTCCCACATGCTTCCATCAAGAGACAGTTGTCTGCATTCAGAAGCTGAAGGAGAATGTCCCGTACATTTCTTTAAGGAGTGCACAGAAGGAGACCATGTTGATGGCATTGAAAGCCACTGAGAGGTCCAGGAGAACCAACAGGGTCACATCTACAAGGAGAACTAAAGCTGTTCCTATCTCAAAGCCAGGCCTGAACCTGAATTGGATCCAAATAATCAGCATCATCCAACATGCTTTGCCCCAAAATGGCAGATCTGACACTGGACTGTAATGATCAGAAACCAATTGGTCTAAATTAGGTTCCTTCAATAGTGGCCTCACCACCACTTCCTTTTAAACTAGCTGCATATCTCTGGCCCCGTGTCATGCACACTTTGAATTCCCATGCAGGGATTCTGGTGTTGGGATACTATGGGGAAACTGCACTTTGCACCACACCGGGGAACACTCCACACTCAGAAATGAGGACCTTGGGGAAGAAAGTCTGCCTCCTCACCACATGAGGGGATCTATAGGCACTGCTAACACTCTCTATTGGACCCCCTACATGTAAGTATTGCCAGGACAATAGCACCTATTCCTGTCCTGCTGCCCAGAGCACCAGGAAGAGACTATTCACCTGGTGGGTATGGATGGCAGGCCTAGAGTGCTGCTGCAGGTGGCATTGGTCATGTCAGCATCATGGCAGATATGGCAGGGTCAAAGGTGGGAGCATATGGGGGGAGGGGAGTGCTGAGGAGAGGGAGGGGGAGAGCCTGTGGGCTGGGATAGGAGGCTCTTGCTGAAAAGGAAGAGGAGCTGCCATGGGAGGTGGGGTTACGGTTGCCTCGCTTTTACCCTCGCCCACTTTGGACCCGCCCTGCCTCTCCTGCAGAGCATTTCAGCTCTCTGGGGCCAGATTGACCAGACAAGGAGACTTGGAGCAGCGCTAGGTGCTGCTGCTCAGTGTGCACTCAGCCATCCCCATCCAGGGGAATCTGGAGGCTCTGGATGAAGAGGTGAGTGCGGTCTCCATGTCCCTGCAGGGTTTAGCACTGCTGTGGATGAGTCCTTCAGGATTTTACATGTGTGAAGCAACCGGTTCCTGCACAGCCTGGGATGGGGTGTGTGACCTCAGCATGGAAGTGGATTGCTCCTCAGCTCCTTGATAGATGGCTGCTGGGTTCGCCACATCCACGTGGCAGTGGCACAATGGCTTCTGGAATGGGATTTTTGATTTTTTCTTAATTTTTATTGTATGTAGCCCTGAGAGGTTTTAGTTATAGGGTAATGAATATATTTCAGAAATGTATTAATGCATAGACCAGTAGGCGGCATTTTCTCTCCCTTCCTGGTGATAGTTGGTGTTGCCCAATGAAGGGGTAGTTTCTAGGGGTATGGGTCTTCTCCGCCCCTAAATTCGGGGCAGTGTTCCATTGAGGCGTTTCTCCGCCCCAATTTCTGGAGCGGGTCCCTCTCTCCGCTCTGCCAGATAGTTTGGTGAAAAACCGCCCTGTTTTCAGGTAACTGGTACATTCTTGTCAATGGGAATTAACAGAAATGCTCACAGCTCCCTCAGTTTTAAAGAGAAACACATCGAAATTGGCACCATGACAGCTTTTAAAGAGGGCTTTTGGAGCAGATCCCTGCATGCAATGATTTATAGGGAATTTTTAAAGTCCGAACTCAAATGTCCGCTCAGGCAGGCACCTCTCTTGGGCCTTGATCTGTATGGCGAGGGAGAGGAAAACAAAGCAGCAGGATAAAAGTGCTTAGCACAATAATAAATAAGTAAATATATAGATTAATAAATGCCACAACAGCAGCACACAGCTTGCCCATCCTCAGAGAGGACAGGAGGCTTGCAGGACAGGGTGAAGGAGGCATCCCTTGGGCAAACTGAAGCAAGTTGAGTCAAGGTAACAATAGCTTCCCCGTGGGAGGCTACATGGCTTGGAAGAGAAGGAGGAGGACACACGACGAGCCCCCCCCCTCGCCATACTGGAAGCCCAGCCAGTCAATAGGAGTAATAGATTAACTGAAATAAAAAGCCTGCCTGGCTCAGGTGTAGAAGCTTCCTACAATGTCAGCCCAGCAGCACTTTCACACTGTGGGTGACTTCTATGGGTTCGAGCAGAAACGTGCAACCAACCAACCGGCCCTGCCCTCCCTCTTCCCCCATGGCCAGAACCAGCAGCAGCAGTCAGTGTTTCCCACACCTCCTGATGGAATGTTATCAAAGTGTGCTATATTAATTGTTAATTTAAAAAACCCAGCAGTTCACAATAAATATTAAAATACATGTAAATACAATATCAAAATGTGCAGGGGGCATTTTAAGGGAGATTGCAGCTGGAGAGGGAAGGAACAATTCTTCCCTCCCCATATGCTGCAATCCTCCCCCAAATCCTCCACCTGCATGACAATTAAATCTAGGGGAAATATTTCCATTGGTGTCTATAGGAGGGTTTTTCTAAGCATAACTGCCATGCAGGGGAAGGGGGTATTCCAAGGGGATAATGGTTGAGGAGGGAAGAGTTACCCTTCTACTCCCTGTGTGCTGGAGCCCCTCAAAAATCCCTCCTTCAGGTGGCAATTAAGCTTAGAAAAAAGAAACGTCCATTGGTACCAATGAAAGTGCCCCTCTCACCCCTCAAAGGGTGCCTCTTCACGAGAGGTTTAATGCTCTTTGAAGTCTCATTAAAAAATTTACCTCCACACCAGCGGAGCGCAAATGGGGCGTAGAGGCGCGTTATCTCTCCGATTATGCGCATTATCGCATTATCTGTCCGTTAAAGCGCATTTTGACTGTGTGAATATGCGCTTATGCGCATTAACTACTTGTAAACCGCATTTTGGACATCCATGAATGCGCTTCGCCGCCTCTCGTGCAGAGGGATTAGGCGTAAATGCGCTTCTGCGATTATGCGCATAATCGGCTAACCAGGCACAAAAGCAAATCCTTGTAGAGGGGACCTAAGCTTAATTGCATAGAGTTGGGGACAATTTTCCTCCAGGATGGACTGAGAGAGTATGGGGAGAAAAATGTTGGGAGGGGGGCAGAGATAAAATGTTGTTTTTGTCCACTTATAAAGTTAAGTAGTCTGGGCAGGAGGTCCTTTTCCAGGTACCTATGTGTGTGTTAGATCCTAGTCTCTCTGTGTGTGCGTGCTTGTGTGCGTGTTGCAGGAGGGCATGGCTGATTTTTGTGTGTCCCCTGCCCTGGAGAGGCAACTCTAGAATCATAGAGTGATGGAGAGGTGGTAAATAATGTAGGGTTTCCTAGCCTCTTCTGGTTGTGGGTACCTCTAGACGAGTGATTTGCGCCTCCTTGTCTTCACTCTGATGGCATTTAGGACAGACGAGCAGGGTGCAAATCAGACGTCTTGATAAGGATTTTTGACCTGGGCATTGATATAAAATCAAAAAATCTGAACTTTGGTTTCCCTCAAGCCTCAAAGAAACATTTAAGAGGAAGCAGAGACACAGGCTAATGTTCACACCTCACTTTTTAGCATTTCAATGAAAGAACACAGAACGCCATAACCTAAAACATGCTTTCCTGATAACAATTCTCACAAGCTCATCCCCCAAATGGTGTTGAAACTTAAACACGACTAAACGGCCCTCAAACACAACCTTACAGACATGATGACACCTATCATGTAAACATTTTCAGATTCTTCCCAAGAAAAACTGGCCATTAGATGAAACCAAACACCAACAGGTATCAGTAATCAAAGGTTATCAGGATGCAACAAATTACAGTGAGGCGTCAAATGCCCAGGATATTGTTTTATTATGGTTTAAGAAATAGTTTAGTTGAATCATTATTGACATGTAGTCCATCACAGGAGGGAGGGAGGGAGTGATATGTGACATCAGAGCCTGAAACAGAGATAAAATGAAACAGTTTTGCCTTTGTTATTCAGAGAGCTTTGGTACTACCCATGTGCCACATCTCTCTCCTGCGTACGTTGTATTGAATAAACCTGTTAGATCGGACTTTGCCTGTTCCTGGTGATTCTTCAACTTGAAGATTGGGGAAATTTCCTTAACAGTCTATGCGATTTATAGCCTCCATTAATGCGCAGTTGCAAGGTGTCGATTTACCGCTGCTTTAAATTTTTCTCCAAAGTTTGAACGCATTATGGTCATGTAACCAATCTACAGAGCATTCGGATTAATGCTAATAGTGGGCATCGTTTGGTGGTGATGTCATGAGTGAATGCCTGCCCCTTCTCTAGCTACCACTCCCATTTGTGGACAAGGTGGGAGGCGATTGACCCAATACTTGCTTTGTCATTTCCTGTCTCCTCCCTCCTACTTCCTTCTTCTTCCCTTGACTCATGGACTGTTCAGTAATGGCTGACCTTAAGTTACCAGTTCTTAAAGTAAAGTTCCTTTTAAATCCCTACTGGAATCTTTCTTTTGTCGAGACGCGTGGCTACTCACATGGAGCTGGTTCTACAGGAAGCAAGGGGGTTGGAATAAGGATGTGCATTGTTCATTTTGAGTATAATTTGAGTTCTGCTAAGACTTCCCTTCCCACACCCCGCTCCCTTGCTGGGATCCTGGCTGGAAAAAGGCAGGGAAACTTCTGTCCGTGCAAGTGAGTTCCTCCCATTGAGCTGTCGTCTTGCCCGCTGTTACTCAGGAGTAAGGCGCATTGAGCAGGTGGGGGACTTGCTCCCCGGGAAGCATGGCACAGGATTAAGGATCGGGCTTCATATCTACTCCTGTTACCTCCCCCACCCTTCTGTCATTGCTTTACCGGGATGTTTTGTGTCTGTGTGTGTGTCTCTGTGTGTGTGTGTATCGCACCAAAATGACCATTTAGTACTGAGAAACCACCGCAATATCTTTATTCTAGAAAGGGTTACATGTGGGCACAATCCCATTGCAAAGCGTGGTCAGAGTAATCAGAAAGGCACAGCGCAGGTTGGGAAAACACAGGGTTTTGGGTGGAATGCAGCGACCAAAAGGCAAACAGCAACAGTCACATGGAAATGAATGCCAGTCCACAGACGCCACATCCCAGCCACCGCTCACACACTGGGGGGGGGGGCATGCATGACTGGTCATTCCAATGGCACGGCCGGTTGGCGGAGGGGTACCGGAGGGTGGGCACGCCACACTATCCGCTCCAGTCTCCTCATTCGGCGCTGAAGGAAACGCAATGAGCACACCATATTGTGGAGGTGCAGCTGCAAACGCCCCTTCTGCCTCTTGATTACAGATAGCTGGAAGAACAGCACCTGTACTATTTGGGGAGAAAGAGAGGACATCAGTGGCATCCCAGGATTTTTTAGGGGGCATCGGTTGGCTCTCCCCCATTCCCGCCTGCCCAGTCACCCACCTCTGCAGTGCAGAGACCTGATGGCATGGCGAGGTTGCCCTCTAGCCCGCTCAGCGTAGGGCAGCCCAGAACCATTGCGAGCTGGCATCTCGGGGTCCGGAGACAGACAGAATAATTGGAAGTTTGTATGGAACTGGGGACATCAGGGCAAAATGCAACCTTGTAACAGAAAGGCTACACAAAATTTTGCCCTTGAAGCAGCACATTTCCAAGACAGCCATGGTTGTTGCTAGGGCACAGGAAATAAGGGGAAGCTGCCGCAAGCATGGTGGGGTGGGAGTGTCCAGCGGCGGATTCTTGGCAGGAGGAATGGGGGGTGGACGCTCCGCTGGCGGCTGTTTGCCATGGCCATCCAGGACCTGGAAAAATGATGCTTCTATGTTTTTACAATCGGCCCCAAAGCCAATGCTGCCCTGCTAAAAACTGTAATTGTAGGCACACCCAATGTTTAGAAATCGTACCCACTTGCGAAGTAACGCACAATCGTGATTGGACAGGCAACAGCGAGAAAGTCAGGTGGGCGGGGTTAACTAACGGGATGAAACTATTACCATCAAGAGACAGGGTGGTGCTTTCGTCAGATTTTCCACGTTCAACCATACACCCCGATCCGACTTTGCAGTGAAACTCCACATATAAAAAATGGTAAAGCGCATTGTATGGAGCCCGTAATTCGCCTTAACAGCTCTCGTCTACCGCTATTAGACTTAAAATCAAATATAGGAAAAAGTGCATATTCAGAGAAACAGGTGCAAAAGAGACATCGTGTAGACCCCCCCAGTCTTCCTCTGTGTTTGGAGAAAAAGTCATAAGTCCTCACCACATGAAGAGACAACCCGAAAACTGCAAAGTAGACAAAAGGGAGGGAAAGCTTCATCTGTCTCCTCCATGCTGTCTAGTCCTACTTCCATCCTCCCTTTCTTTTTCTTTTCTTTTTTTTAACTTTGTTTTATTCAATTATTGTGCATAGTACAATTGTTATGCATTGTACAATGAGCTTATAGTCAACAAATACAATAATGGTCAACTATTCAAACATAAATTGTAAAAAGAAATTGTTCCCATTCTTATTATAATTACACAAACAGTAGAATGTTCTTACAGCACTGCTCATTTAATTAGATCCTTCCAGAATGATGTTTGGGATATAGGCCCCCATCCCTTTGTTGATAAACGCAATGTAGGAAAGCCAGATTTCCATGAAGTGGTCATACTTGACCACCCCTCTCAGAACTCTGCTATGGTGAGTTAGCCTCTCTGAAAGTGCAATTTTCCAGATATTGGTGGACCATCCCTGCATTGTGCAACCGGCACCTGTTTCCAATGTTGCACTATTTCTAGGCTTGCTGCTAGTAACAAAAACTGGATTACCTCACAGTGTGTCAAATTGCCTCTTACATTATCCATTAGAGATAACAATGCCAAGAGGGGTTCTGGCACAATGATGCAACTAACAATATCTGAAATCACCCCCAAATACTCCAGACCAAAAGTGTTGAATCCGGGGACAGTCCCACCACATATGGACAGCGTCCCAACATTCCCACATCCCCTCCAGCAAAGTGACGACAGGGAAGGATTCATCCAGTGAAGTCTGGGTGGTCCCCTCTATAAGGATTCGCTTTTGCTCCCGGTTAGGCGATTATGCGCATAATCGCTGAAGCGCATTTACGCCTAATACCTCTGTACGAGAGGCGGTGAGAGGCGGCGAAGCGCATTAACGGATGACCAAAATGCGCTTTACAAGTAGTTAATGCGCATAAGCGCTTGTTCACATAGTCAAAATGCGCTTTAACGGCCGGAGCAAAATAAAACTCGCTGTTTAACGCGCATTCGATAATGCGCATAATCAGAGGGATAGCGCGCCTCTACGCCCGATTTGCGCTCCGTTCTTGTAGAGGTAAATTTTTTAATGTGCCTTGAAAGAGCTTTAAATGCCTCTTGTAGAGGCAGCCGGTGAAGTGCCATCTGTAAATTGTTTTAATTGTCAACTCTTTCAAATTGGCGGAGATAGTCTTAAAAGGTGGTTTGTTCCAAAGTTTGTTCCAACTGTCATTGTCTATTTGGCACTGCAGGTCAGTTTCCCAGACTGTCTTTATATTTATTTATTTATTTATTTTTATTTCAAAACTCATAACTACAATGATACCATTCTTTTCCATTCTTTATACACACCAAGTGCAGCCCTCACCAGGACCAATTCCTCTTCATTACATTTTCCAAAATTGTGATACTTCTTGCACAGGTTTGTGTCCTTTCCCTCTTAACAATACATGCTCTAAAAATAATTTCCATATATCTTCAAATTCATTTCTATTACATATTCCCTTTTCTACTTTTAATATTACACGTTAATTTATCATTAATAGCAATATCCCACACCTCTTTATACCACTCATCCATTTGATAATTATCCTGCATCTTTCATTTCCTTGCTATTATTAATCTTGCTGCAGTTAGTAACATAGTAATTAAATCCCAGACTGTCTTTAAACTTTATGTGTCATCTGTCGTTGTTTCCAAAAATATGTTATAAATGATAGATAAGAGTCCTTTCATGTTTTCTGTGGTTTGAAGACACAAAAATTCAAAGTTTGTTAATGATCTGGTTACGGCTATGTTTTTGGCCACCTTGTGACCAAATACTTTAATTTGGAGTTTTTGCATCCACCCAGCTTTTGTTCCAACTAATAAATCATTCAATTTTGCAGTTGAAATGGGTTGTCCTTTATTGACAAGGTCCCTCAGACTATAAAGTCCTCTAGCTTCCCATTCCTTGTATTGTCCATATTTGTCCCTTTGACAAAACGCAGGGTGGTCCAGGAATGGTAGAAGAGGAGAGGGAAATGGAGCAAGCTTGGTCACCCATTGCTTCCAAATTGAAAAGGTAGCCTGGGTAAATGGGTTGGTTATGTGTGCCAGGTTTGATAGCCTAATAGGTAAGAAAACCTTTCCCCGTAATGATGGAACCATTTGTATATTTTCCATTTGTACCCATCGGATATCCGATGTGTTGTTAATAAAGTGGAATAACTGAGAGAGTTGGGCAGCATGATAGTAAAGCCTCAAATTAGGAAATCCCACACCCCCAGTTTTGGTATTCCTGTAAAGAGCTAGCTTATGGAGCCTAGCTTTTTTCCCTCTGTGGGTAAAAGCTTAGAGTAATTTTTGCCACTTCTTAAGCAATTCTTCTGAGACCTGGACAGGGAGAGTCTGAAAGAGGAACAGGAATTTGGGTAGAACCATCATTTTCAGAGTGGTAATTTGCTCTAGGCATGGAGTTCCTGTCTGATTTCCCGCATCAAGGGGGCATAACTTCTTTTTCTCAGCTGTTTTAAATTTTTAGGAACTATGACCCTGAGATATCTGAAGGAACTTGGCTGCAACTGTAGCCCTGACATTTTTTGTAGCTCTTCCTGTTCCTCTAAAGGCATATTGAGGCAGATCAGTTCAGATTTCGAGTAGTTTATGCTTAACCCTGCTGCTAGGTGGAAGTGTTTTAAATTCTCCAGCAATGATGGTATGGCTTCCTTGGGGTTGTTTAGAGTTATTAAAACATCAGCAGCAAATAAGTTTATCAGGTGTGATCTACCCTGTATGGAAATGCCTTTAAGCCTACCATTTGCCCTTAGATCATTTGCCAGCACTTCAATGACCAAATTAAACAATAAAGAGGAGATGGGGCTTGCTTTGTGCCTCTGGTCAGGGAGCAGAATCTATGCCATTTACTCTCGCCACTGCATGGGATTCTGAATAGATTTCTGCAATATAATTCATAAAGCTCTTCCCAAAGTTCATTTGTTCCAAGATTTGTTTTAAAAAGGGCCATTCCACACTATTGAAGGCCTTAAAGGCATCTAAGGAGAGTATGGCTGCTGGGGTTTTATGGGCATTGCAAAAGTGAATTATATTCAGCACACGTCGAATCATGTTAGGTAGATGCCTTTTTGGTATAAAACCAGATTGGTCTGCATCGATATAGTTGTGAATGAATGTATTCAATCTATTTACCAGTATGGAAGAGAAAAGTTTGGCATCCTGATTTAATAGGGAGATGGGGATCACCACAATCCTTGCCCGTCTCCAGGAGTTGGGGATCGGACCCCCCTCCAGGATGCTGTTATAGAGAAGTTTTAGGTGAGTTATCAGGAGCTCACCAAAGGTTTTATAGAATTCCCCGCTAAATCCATCCATACCTGGTGATTTCCCATTTTTCAGTTTTTGTATGGCAGTTTTGATTTCCTCTTCCAATATAGGTTGGTTTAGTAGGTCTTTATTTGTTTCTGAGAGGGGTCTGGGTGCAATTTTCTTTATGTAAGAATGTATGGTAGTGAAGTCTGGTTTGGGTGCCTCCACACGAGACGTTTAATGCTCTTTGAAGGCTCATTATAAATTTTACCTCCACACCAGCGGAGCGCAAAACGGGCGTAGAGGCGCGTTATTTCCCCGATTATGCGCATTATCGAATGCGCATTAAATAGCGACTTTTATTTTGCTCCGGCCGTTAAAGCGCATTTTGACTGCTGCCGCCGCTGTCAAAAGCCCTCCCCCAGCTGCAACGGCGCAGATTGGGGGATCAGCCAGTCGTGGCGGACGTGCAGCCAACGAGCGAGCTCTCGAGGAGGTCGCTCCTCGCTCTGTCTTTCGGCTCGCGGGGTGAGGAAGGCTCAACTTTTCTCTGCCGCCTCCTCCTCCTCCTCCTCCTCGCCCCCGGCAGCAGCAGCCTCTGCAGGGCCGGGAGGGGGGGCGAGCGAGCAATTCACAAACAGGGATGCGGAGCGTGCTGGCGGCGCCCCCCACAGCCCACCCCACGCAGAGAAAGAGAGAGAGAGCTCAGGTTGGCGAGGAAGAGAGCGGGAGGAATAGGGAATTGCGAGGATGGGGTGGCGGGGGAGAGAGAAATCCTCGCAAGAATAACACTAATACTTCTAATAATAATGTGATCGAGGCCCCTCCTTCGCTCCGCCTCCTCCTCCCCCCCCCCCCCAGCGTTGCAGCAGCCAAAGCAAGGAGCCAGATGGCAAAGCTTGGCAGGTCTGTCTGTTGCTGCTGCAGTCATTCAAAGCCGAGTGTGTGTGTGTGCTTTCCCTGCTCCTCCCTCCGTCCGTCCTCCCTCCCGCCGCTCTGCCCCCAAGGTTCCTGCCTTCCCATTCCCCAAACCCAGCGCTGCCAAGCCCGATCAAAAGCTCTCCCCCACCGATGGTTCAAAAATATAAAACGCAAAACGCGGGGGGCGCTTCAAGAACAGCTCATCGGGAGGGTGGCGGGGGAAGAGAGAGCGAGAGAGCGAGAGAAACGGACTTGACAGCCTGCCAGAGGGAAGGGGAGGGGAGCGCCGCCTCTCGTGCAGAGGTATTAGGCGTAAAGGCGCTTCAGGGATAGTGCGCCCAATCGCCTAACCGGGCGCAAAAGCGAATTCTTGTGGAGGGGACCTTTGCCTGAAGAGTAAAGTTTCCTGTGAAAGTCAGCAAAAGCTGCTGCAATATCCTTAGAATTTGTCTGTTTGGTTCCCTTCCTGTCCATACCAAATCTACAAGTTAAGGAGACTGAAAACAGCAAAATTGTTTCCAATCTGTACCAAATATGCTTAAAATACAATGCAAATGTACAATATTAAGGCACAACAGTGTGCTACAATCAAATTTAATACAATATATATATAAAAAAAGTAAAATTCAGGCCAAACACATTTCAGCACCCAAGGGTGACTTCTTCTGTGACCAGTGCTGAAATTGAAACATACGTGAAAACACGTGAATATGTTTAAAAGGAAAAATCCAACATGAGATGTATATGACTAAAAAAACCCCCAAATTTATATATATAGTCAACAAGCTGATAAACATACCCAATCCTTTTCGTTGCAAAGAAGTTATAAGGAGGGCTTTCTTAGAAGAACACCCTAAACTGGGTAGCCAATATTCCTCCTATTCATCAACTGGATATCTATTTACTAAAGGAAGAAATATTTCTTATTATGGAAAAACAAACAACCAATTTCCTTCATATTCTCAGCTAAAAACTTATAAAAGAAGTAAAAGGCAAGAGCCCTTTCAATTGACTTAAATTCTCTCCCAGATAGCAGGAGTATCTATCTTAAAACAGCTGGCATCACAGTTAACTAATAGCCTCCCTGATTATATAATAGTGAGGGTTGTATCCAATTAAGTGCTATTAATAGGGAACACCAATTTGAGTGATATAACTACTCAAGTGTCATTCCTTGCACATATGAGACTAAAAACCAATGATTGAACACATATGTTTGACTCTTTATAGAATCTAACATCACAGTAGTATAATCCTGTACTTTTAGGGGGGTGATACCCTACGAGAAAAATGTCCAAGATCAATTGATAGTAAATCTATCCAAGGTTCATTTAACCCCAGCCCAGACTCAGGTATTACAAAAAGGTTTATCATATGTACCCACTCCAAGACAGAATACTTTCCAATCCATTATTGAACTACAACAGTTATTAAGGAAAATCAGGTTAGCAAATTGGTTCAAAAATCAGCAATCAGAGATTCATAAGGAGGTTAGTATTTTCAAACTTAAATCCACTTTTAACCCTAGTACGTCCAATTGCAACATTTTGGCCTTTGAAAATATGGTTTTGAAAGAGTTGGAGCATGTCTAGAATGAAGACTATAAAATTTGGCACAATTTCAATAAGCTGGAAAAACAAGATTTAGATCAATTATGTAAGATGGATAATGTTGTGATCAAACCAGCAGATAAGGGAGGGGCTATAGTGGTTTGGGGGATAGGAGATTATATTAAAGAAGTTAACAGACAATTGAATACACCAAACCATTATACATTGATCAAACAGTTGAGGAGGGCATATTGGGAGGTTATATAGACAAAAGAACAGGTGATTTTCTGTTAAAATCAGAAGGCAGAATTCCGTCTTTTTATTTACTACCCAAAATACATAAGGACATTTTTCCAGTTCCTGGCCGGCCCATAGTTTCAGGATGTGGCTCCATTCTGGAGCCCTTGGCAGAATATGTGGATTATTTTTTAAAACCTTTTATTCCCCTGATTCCAGCTTATCTTAAAGATACAGGACATCTCTTAGAAGTTCTGGATAAGATCAAATTACCATCTAGGGATTGCTTGTTTGTTACTATGGATGTGGCATCACTCTATACTAATATTGCCCATGAAGAGGCGATGGAAATCATTGAGTCCACTCTTTATAAAAGATCAAATTGACAATATCCACCCACCAGTTTTATTTGTACTTTGACGGAAATAGCTTTGAAGAAAAACTATTTCAGGTTTCAAGGGCAATTTTATTGGCAGAAGTCAGGAACAGCAATGGGATGCAAATTTGCCCCAGAATTAGCAAACCTCTATATGGACCATTTTGAAAGAACGTACATTAATAACCAGAATAATAGCTTCCAGAAAAACATCACACATTACAGGCGATATCTGGATGATATTTTTTTGATTTGGAATGGAACAGCCAATGAATTGATAGAATTCAAAAGGTATTTAAATGGGGTCCATGATATTATAAAATTTGAATTTAAATATGATAGCTACAAAATTATTTTTTTGGACTTATGGATAATAAAAGATGGTTTGTCTATATATACTGACACCTATTGTAAGGAGACAGATGCTAACCTTCCTCAAATATGACAGTTTTCACCCTCCTCATATAAAGAGAAATTTGCCATATTCCCAACTAATTCGAATTAAAAGGAATTGTTCTACTTAAAAAGACTATGACAAACAAGCCAAAATATTTATTAAACAATTTCAGGTAAGGGGTTACCCTATTGGCAATTTGAGACAGGTGTGGTTGAAAGTTAGAAAAATGGATTGCCATATATGAAACGCCATATAAGCAGTCTTATTTCCTCATTTTGTATGCTTATTGTTGCCACAACTGGAGCATGATCTGACATGGTTATAAGCCCAATTTGTGTGTCCTGTACTCGCTCCCAAAGACCTTGTGAGATCAGTACATAATCTATCCTAGTATAGGATTGGTGCTGGGCTGAGTAATATGTATAATCTCAGACAGTAGGGTGCATTTTCCTCCATGCATAAAACAGTTGGTGGGATTGAAGTAATTCTGTTAGTCGCCTTCCCAAGTGTTTTTGCTGTTTATTTTTGCTTCTATCCAGACATTCCTCCACAACCATGTTCAGGCCCCCTCCAATGATTATTTCCCCCTGTTTAAATTTCTGGAGTTTCATAACAGTGTCAGTCAAGAACATAAATTGTCCTTTGTTAGGACTATAAATAGATGCTAATGTTACCAATTTGCCTTCTATCCGTCCCATCACAAAAATAAACCTTCCATTTGAGTCTTTGAGTACTGCCACTTTAATGAACGGGCATTTCTTGGCAATAAGTATAGAGACTCCACGTGATTTAGAGGTGCCAGGGGCATAGAACTGATCTCTTATCCATCCTTTTTTAATACATTATGATTCACTGATTTTTGATGTGTCTCTTGGAGGAACACCACAT
This sequence comes from Anniella stebbinsi, assembly GCA_029215795.1. Taxonomy (NCBI): domain Eukaryota; kingdom Metazoa; phylum Chordata; class Lepidosauria; order Squamata; family Anniellidae; genus Anniella; species Anniella stebbinsi. The sequence continues at coordinate 374,201,425 of JARDYH010000001.1, forward strand.
CTGGACAATGCCTATGCAGTTCTGCTAGCACCCTGGCCCTTTTCATTGGAGTACCAAGTCCTTTAAGGAACGCCTCCTCCCATATGTACCTGCCCGGACCCTAAAATCATCTACAGGGGTCCTTCTCCGTGAGCCCCTGCCAAAGAAAGTGAGGCAGGTGGCCACTAGGAGGAGGGCTTTCTCTGCTGTGGCACCCCGGCTGTGGAATGAGCTCCCCAGAGAGGTTCGCCTGGCACCTACTTTGTACTCTTTTCGTCGCCAGGTGAAGACCTTTTTATTCTCCCAGTATTTTAACAGTTAAATTAACTCAATTTTAATCCTTGCTGTTTTAAATTTGTATTTTAATCTGTATTAATTCCTGCTGCTTGGTTTTATTCTGGTTGTGTTTTTATATTGTATGTTATTCTGTGTTTTTAGATTGTGCCTTGTTTTATATATTTTAAAATGATTTCATGGTTTTAATTTTTGTGAACCGCCCAGAGAGCTTCGGCTATGGGGCGGTATAAAAATGCAATAAATAAATAAATAAATAAATAAATAGAGTTAGAAGGGAAAGATCCCTCCCACTTGTTGCTCCTGTCATTGCATCTATCTTAAGCTAAGTGTACAAGAGGTGACCACGTAGTCACCATGGGTGACCCTATTAAAGCATGTACCTTGGGAACAGGAATGAACGAACCAATTAAACATTAAACCCAAACAGAAACTGAACCATACCAACTTTGTGCCACCAGTTCTGTGGCTTCTAGGGGAGGATTCCCTCCCTCTAACCATGGTAGGATTTGGGGGGGCTCTATTGTACCCCATCTACCCATTCTTTGAAGGGCTAACTCTTTCTCCCTCAGCTCCAGTTGTTAGTCTAGTTTAAACTTTACATAACAGCATAATATTAATTTTATTCTCACTTACATCCCACATCCCCTGCCTCCAGTTTCTCACGTTACCCAACTGCATAGGTGATCATATCAGCCATGTTGTCCCAGCTGCATAACTGTTTCTGTTTGGAAATGTCGAAAGGGACCCTTCCTCATGTTTGTCAGGGCAGGGAATCCATTACTACTGTTGTGGGTTGATAAATCAGTCTGCCATGGTGGCAGCCAACTTGTCTGGTAGATCATTTGTTGTTTCCAGACGCTGGGGTTTGCCTTTTTGCTTCTTTTCCTTCATTCTCCATCCAGTTACTATGTCTTCATAGGATAGGAGGTCTTCATCATTGAGTGCAGGCGGTAGTGGGGTTTCCAGGTCAATAAGTGCTAATGTCTTCTTCATTTGTTTGCATGTAGAAGCCATGAGGAGTCTGCCTTTGTATTTTACTATTAGTTTGAATGGAAACCCCCAACGATATGCGATTCCTGCTTCCTTCAATTTCTCAGTATAAAGTTTAAATAGCCTTCTTCGCTGCAGGGTGCCTGCACTAATGTCTTGAAAGATTTGTAGGTTTCTACCTTTATACTGAAGATCACGAGTGTTTCGTAGCTCTTGGAAGACTTTTTCTTTCAGGCAGTACTTTTCAAACCTGATTATTATGTCTTGAGGTTGAGCGCCCTCTACAAGTTTGTGTCCTAGCGTTCTGTGTGCTCTCTCTATGTTGTCCATTTTGATTGTAGTTTTTAAGTTTAGAGTTGTCAACCACTTTATTAGGAATCCCACTACATCTTCCCCTTCCTCAGATTCTGGCAGGCCACGAATCCTAAAATGGTAACGGCAATGCCTATCTTCCTGCTCCTCTAGCCTCCTTTGCAGTGCCCTGGTTATCTTTGTAAGTTTTTGTATTTTTGACTCTTGTGCAAGGCCTAGGTTCATAGCCTCATTAGCAGTACTTGAAATCCCTGCAAGTTGTGCTAAGACTGAGTCTAAGGCCATCTCTATAGGAGAAAGTTCTTTCTTAAGGGCTGCAGTCCAATCTTCTGCTAAATCTGCCCTGAGTTGTTGACTTAAAGAGGGTATGTCAATTTCTGCTGCAAGGGTGTTAGTTTTGTGCCCTTTGAGGCTTTCCGCCTGCCCTTCGCCATGTCAGTTCCCTCTTCCTTGCTGAGGCCTTCTGAGCTGTCAGCAGCTATATCGGAACAGAACGTGAGTTTCGGTACCTTACCATATCACCCACTTGTTCTCTGTTGCATCTCCTATCTGGGTGCGACTGAGGGGAGGAGAGGAGATTAAGATTGCTATTATCAGTGCCTAAAAGGAGCTTGGGGTCTGCAAAGCTAAGCAGTTATGCCACTGTTGTAAAAATCTGAACAGATCTATGATTTTCATCCCAAAACACGTCCATTTCCCCTGACACACATCTTACACGCATCTTACATGCATCTTACATGCATCCTACATGTGTTCACTGACACGCGCACCCAAACCATCCACACACAGCACCCCAAAGCCCCATTCCCCACTGCCTATCCATTGTATCCATTTCTGCAAAAGTCAAGCTGCTTGCAAGAGATTTGGCGGCGCAAGAACTAGGAGCTTGTCAATATTGCCATTGCTCCTTCTTCTCCAGGTCAGACTCCATTGTACACAGTCAGAAACACACATAGGCTACTTGACTTAGAGGAATCAGGAGTGTGACTCATCCAGATGTGACCGTGGCACACCTGGAGAGGGACAAAATGACGATATAAGGGAATGATAGAAGTGGAGGGACGTTGCAAAACATCTCTGGGTACAAGTAAAATTGCACATTTCAATGCAACGCCACATCTGGCCACTATTCGGGACTACTCGAGAGTAAAACAGAGTTTACCAAATGATGTCACTGGGGCTATAAACCAATGGGATGAGGGCTGATGACGTGTAACTTTTGGAGTATAAAAGCATTGTTTGAACCTTGGTGTGGTGTGACTCTGGAAAGCAGTGTTAGCGTCCGGAGGTCACCTATTCTGTGCAGAATAATAAATTAGTTTCCAAAACTTCAGGAGGTCTTTCATCAAGTGTTTCATATCTGGACTTTGGACACTTGGGAATAGCATAATTTATGCAACATTTTGCTTGGTGGCAAGCCACCCTCCCCTCCATCCTCCCTTTCTGATCCCCACCCCAAACCTGCCTTCCTAATTTTCTTCCTCTCCACTTTCTTCTATCCCCTCTTCCCCACTCTCCAGAACTCACTCCTCCCACCACCCAACCAGCATTTTTAACACCCTCCCCCAAACTGTGACCACTTTATTTTATTTTGCATCTAATTTATAGAAGTAAATACAATTGATGAATGCGATAATTATTTGAAGGGGAATTCATCTAATTTTGGAGCAGGATCTGGGTTGGAGTTGGAAAATGACACTTGGAATCTATTACTGACCACCCAGTCAAGGGGTAGACGAGGATGAAACTTTTGATAAGCAAATTGCCTGTGTTTCAAGGAAGTGTGATGTAGTAATAATGGGGGATATGTGTGGCTGATAACATTCTCCTACAGCAAGTGGAGGAAGGAATTAGAGTATCAGCTATCCTTGACTTGACAGGAACTCTGAGGGAAAGTGACCATGGCATACTTGAGTTTTTGATTTTAAAGGAAGCAAAAGCTGAGTGTAGCCATACATATACTCTGGATTTTAGGAAAGGCAATTTTAATAAACTCAGAACTATGATAAGTAAGGTCCCAAGGCAATTGATCCAAATGAGAAAAGGAGTCCAAGATGGGTGGGAGCTTTTAAAAAAGGAAATTTTAAAGGCACAATTACAAACCATTCCAACAATGAAAAAAGATAGAAGACAACAGAAGAAACCAATGTGGCTCCACAAAAAGTTTAGAGACGACCTGAAAACAAAAAAGGGCACATATAGGAAGTGAAAGGAAGACCAAGTTACAAGAGAACAAACAGATAGCACAGAAGTGCCAAAATTCAGGTACGTGAATAGTAAAAGACCGAGGAAAGAAATGGTGGTTCAACTGCTTCATGAGGATGGCAAATTGATATCGGATGACAAAGAAAAGGCCGAAGGGCTCCATTCCTACTTTGGCTCAGTCTTCTCTCAAAAGCGGGTCCATGACCCCCCTGGAAAAAGTGAGGTACAAGCTGAAGGGGCAGGATTGCAGTTTAAGATTGATAAACAAATGGTCAAGGATAGGCTGACCAGATAAAATCCAGGTCAGGGCTCATGTAACTTTAACAATTGTAGAGAAAAGGGAATTTCAGCCAGTGTCATTTGTAGGCAATTAGTTCCTGGTAAAATTCCCTCTTCATCACAACAGTTAAAGTTGCAGGGGCCTTGCCTTCTTTTGTATATGGTCACTCTAGTATAGTGCATACACCTTTAATCTATATGCCACCTTTGTAGATCTAACCTCAGCGTTTGATAGAATCAATAGAGAAAGACTGTGGTACAAACTATGGCATTTAGGGATGAATAGACGACTTCTGATTCTGATAAAGAACTTATACTCCAATACGACAATCCAAGTCAGAGTCGGAAAAGGAGGCCAACTCTCGGAGAAAGTCAAATCATCCATAGGCGTTAGACAGGGATGCTTGTTAGCTCCAATACTGTTTAATATATATGTAAATGACATTATTGGGCAGCTGTCAAGCAACTCCAATTCCCCTGTTTCTGTGGGTTCTAGGATGACATGGTCCTACTATCCCAAAACCTAATAGGTATGAGAAGAGTGTTGAAAGTTTTTGGGGAGGTTTGTACCAAAGAACAATTGTGTATTAATTATTCAAAAACCAAAGTTATGGTCTTTGGTACCCGTCCGCCTAAACATAAGTGGACGTTAAATGGCCACTATCTGGATCAAACGAACCAATTTAATTATCTAGGAATTTGCTTTATGCAAAATGGCTCATGGTCTGGCCACCTATCAGCCATGAAACTGAAAGCCCAAAAATCAATGCAGACTGTTCTGAGGTTCGCCAAGGTCCGGGTAGATCAGTTAGTTAGCCTGGCCATTAAAGTTTTTCTGGCAAAGGTTATCCCACAGATATCGTACGGAGCTGAGATATGGGGAAGCTCAAGTTTACATTCACTTGAGATTGTGCAAAACAAGTTCTTAAGGTTATTGCTGGGCCTTCCACCAGGAACACCTACCAGCTATATCAGAGCAGAACTTGGAGTAATACCAATAATTTACTCTATCTGGAGGACAATGTTCTTTTATTACGTTAAAACAAAACATACAATTAATAGACTAATAACTCTCTGCGTAAACGAACAGAGAAACTCCCCTCCCAGAAATAATTGGCTACGTTGATGTGAAACAAGTTTAAAGAACTTTGGATTCGACCTGAGAGTGCTAATGGTAAGCGATTTACTGCATAATCGCTTATCCATTAAAGAACGGTTGCAGCACCACTTTGCCAAGCTAGATTTAGATGCAATTAAAGTCTCTAGATTCTCCTCTAGCTTTCCATCTTTAAAGTCCACTCATGAGGAAGAAAAGTATTTGTCAGAAATAGCATCCCCCTTCCTCCGTAAAGCATTTATAGACCTGCGTTTTCAGACAGTGAAAACTAAATTCATAGAGGAGAGATATAAAAATATTCCTAGAGAACAGCGGCTGTGTATTTGTGGTAGCCAGGTAGTGGAGGATACCATACACTACGTGCTATATTGTAAACTATACAAAATTCCTAGAGATAAACATCTGACGAGATTTTTAGCACCGAGGGCAAACCTCTCAGATATGGATAAAATAATATATTTACTCTCAAATACAGCCAAACCTATCATGCTAAATGTGGCCAGGTTTGCTGCGAAAGCAGCACGAATTAGGGAAGCCCTAGAAGACCTTGACGCTACCTAAGAAAGGGGGTCTATAACTGTGGATTTTTAGAAATGATTTTGTACTCATATATATTTATATATATTTCTACTCCATTTTATTCTGTAATGTGTGTATTGTAGGATGCTGATTGTGAGATCGGGCTAAAACCTATTTTAGGTTGCCTTAACAATAAAGTACAAAGGTAAGTGCCCAGAAACACCACCGGTGTGCAGCATCTTTTGGTGGAGTCGTTTCAGGCACACCCTACAGTTACTCATTCTATACAAAATACATTTCTGTTTATGGATAGGCAAAAGTCTTACATTGGTTTTACTACTGCAGTGGCACCCATTGATATGAACATTGATCTTTTTGTATTTCTGTATTTTAGAGTTAATATCTGGATTGTTTTGAACACTAATTATTCCACTGAGGAAGACCATTGGTCGAAACGCATATATGGAGTGTGTATGGTTCATTATAGTGTTCTATAATTTGACTCATATTGGGAATTGTTTTTAACAATTGCTTTTAGGTAATTCACGATACTAAATAATTTCAAAAGCACCAGCATTAACATTATTATTATTATTATTGTTGTTGTTGTTGTTGTTACAGTATATTGTCACCAGTGTACCCAGCCCAGTTGTTTTGTTCTCTGCATTTATAAGGAGTTGGGAATATTTTCCTGTTTGTTTGAAGTCAGTTCATGGGGCAGCGAGGCAGCGAGTGGGTGGGTGGGGAGAGTGGGGTGGGGAGATAGCTGCCCTACCTGGTCCTGGCTGTGTCTCTGCCTTAGCCCTCCATCTGGCTGTTCCCTTCAGCCTCCTCTCTAAGCAGCCACTGTTTGCTCTTGGTGGGAGATTCAGGGCAGATAAAATGTAGCACTTCTTCATTCAATGCGTAGTTAAACTATGGAATTCACTACCACAAGATGCAATGATGGCCATGTATTTGGATGGTTTTAATAGGGGATTGTACAAAAGGCTAGATATGCTAATTCTGATGTTTCCAGTTTCCTATATAAGAGTGATACCCAATATACTTAATTCAGTCAGAGGTCTGTCTCTGGCTCCCTCAGCTGATGTGTCTTCTTCAATAAATCTGCTTTAAGAAACCATACGTGAGTATCTTTGGTCTCCACTGTAAAACTGAGTCTAGTTGCTTGCATGAATATAACTCCTTTGAAGTTATTGGGTGGGATGTCACTATCTATGGGAGGTCCCTTCCCATCTTAGAGTTATTCATCCCTAGTCTACATTTAGGCCAGTTACTGTATCAAAGCATTATAAAGAATTAGAGTAAAGATCTTTCTCATAAAGGATCTGTGACAATAAATGACCCCTTTCTCATAAGAGGGAGTCATAGGCCTCCCTGGGGGACTCAAATTCCTGCCACATTCATGGAGGATTCAGAGGCAGTATGCCTGCAGCAGTTGCTGGGGGAAATGAATGGGAGGGTGCTGTTACACTCATGTCTTATTTGTGGGTTTCTCACAGACAGCTGGTTGGCCACTGTGGAAACCTAATGGACTGACCTAGCATTTCCCTGCTTATCGGCCTTGGATTGCCACCTCTGGCCACTGGCCTCAGTGATGGTCATCTGCACCTCTCTGGGTTTTTTTTTTTTTTTTTTTTTTTTTTTGCATGGGTCATTGGTGGGAACTTTAGCAGCTTTCTTCCTGATTGATTTTTCTTTTTTTGTGGGGAGACGGGGAGGAGGCAATCCTGTCCACCTCTGTATAAATGGGAGATATAGAGAAACTGAATGAATTTTTTGCATCAATGTTCACTGCAGAAAATATAGGATACCTGTGCCTGGATAAATTGGTTGAAAGTATTGTGAAGAAAGTGTACTTTTGGGACTGGCCTACCTTGCAAGAGTGGCAGACCTGATGAAAGCATGGGTATTCAAGTGCTGTGGTGGAGCAGAAATGTTCTTTCTCAGGCCTCTGTTCTCTTGGGAAGAACTGCCAAGGCCAGAGATACGGACAGAGCAAGGAATTAACGAGCTCCAGCTGTGGGAAATTGGTAGGACGCAAAAGGCTTGAGGTGAGTAGCTGGGGGGTGGTTTCTATGGTTACGGTACCAGTGGCCAGAAGAGGTTAAAAAAAGATAATGGGAAGCCCTCTTTATCTTCTCCGGAGCGGGCACTTGCATGGAGGGATCCCTGGTCAGCGAGGCACACGGCAGGTGTTAGTTAGAAGTTTGTTGTTTTTCCAGCTGATCGGTCTGGGGAAGTCTTGACACTTTTAAGAGTGTGATTGATTGGGGTTTTATTGTTTTATGGTTTTGATGGCAGCTGCTAAACTGAACCTATCTTAACTTTCCTTTCTCCCCCCACCTTCAATCCCCATCCCTATCTTCCCTAATGCTTGCCTGATATTATTCTGTTTTGACCGAGGCCTTAACTTAGAATAGATTGTAAATAAACTGCTTTGGTCCCTAATTTATGTGTGGTTATTTCCAATGTTGGCTCAAGCCTGTTTGGGCTGGGAAACTGGGTGGCAGGGGTGAGAGACCCAGGGAAGGGTTGCGTCCTGCCAGGATAAGGAAGGGGTTAACTTTCCTTGACATGGTGGCAGGAATGGGATTTTATGAGCCAAGCTTTGGAAATAACGGGGAGAAAATCAGGCACAGTGGGCTTTAAATTTTTGGGCTTGCCTAGACCGACCAGGTGGTTGGAAAGTTAGAGTTATGCAGTGATATATGGAGACACTGGTGCCGGATCCACGCCTGGGAATGGCTGCAGTGGAGACGCCGCTTGTGGGAGCGGAGTTGATGGTCCACTGGGAAAGTAACGACGGGCCAGCAGCCCAGTCGGTAGATGTGGCCCTGGAAGAGTGGGCTGAGGAAGAGGCTGGAGACTCAGTGTTGGAGGCTGTTTTGGAGGCTGAGGGAAGTGTGGCTGGCCCTAGTCTGATAACCCCAGGGCTGGCGGTCACTCCACTAGCTGCCCTGGCACTGGATAGTGACAGTGGCAGTGATCAAGGGGAGGACAGCATGGCTGATTGGAAAAAGGCGATGCGGGACCTCATGAAACAACAGAAGCTGGCCCATAAACAGCATCTGGAAACACTGCAGCTGCAGACGGAGGCTTACAAACTCCAGCTCCAAGTTCAGGAGCAGCGACCCAGCCCCAAAGGAATTTGTATTGACAGAAAACTTTTTCCAAGTTACAAAGAAGGGCAGGACATACTGGCTTTTTTCGCCCTGTTTGAGATGGTGTGTGAAGATCAGAAAGTGCGTCCATCTCAGCGGATGGCTATACTGCGGGCTCAGGTCAGTGGAGATTTGGCGGATTTGTTGGGCACTGTTCCCCGGCAGGAGGCGAATGACTATGCTAGGTTTAAGAAGACTGTGCGGCTGTGATTTGCTCTCTCAACCGAGAACTGCTGGCAAAAGTTTTGAGCCATGAAAGTGGGGCCCCAGGAAGGATTTATGGCTTTGGCCCCCCGAGTGGAGAAATCCCTTGATTTATGGGTGGAAGCCATAGGGGCCAATACCACAGCTAAGTACCATGAAACGATGGCTTTGGAACAATTCTTTTCTGCTATGCCGGAGGAGCTTGCTACCTTGGTCAACGATCATCGCCCTGCATCCCTTCGGGAGGCTGCTTTGCTGGCAGACCAGATGGGGGTGTATCGGAGACGAGAAACAGCCAAACCCGCCTGGTCGAAGAGGGCTGGAATTCCAGCAGGAACCTCCCAGGGAGCCAGGAAGTCGACCGGACCACGGGGAGAAGAAGGGAGGGGAGCCATCTCCCAAGGGGACTTCTATCCCCCCCCCCCCGCCGCCGCCTTAGGGTTGTTATTACTGCAAAGAGGAGGGACATTTCAAATGGCAGTGCCCCAAGCTGCAAGAGAAAAAACAGCGTGAAGGAACCCCTAAAGTGGGGGCTGTGGAGCCGTGTGTTCGCCCAGCCCAGGAAGCAGAGGCTTCGGACTGGGAAGAGGACAGTGGAGAAGAAGCCGTTCCCCCTCATGAGACATCGGCTCCAGCTGGCAGGCAGTGGCCTACCGGAGGAGTGAGGCCGGCCCCGCACTCCACTAGAGCAAGCTGGGCCAGGTCCAGTGCAGCCAGCTCCAATTCTTTGAGTCTATTGTTCTTAACGGGAAGGTGTGCTATGGGTGGAGAGATTCAGGAGATTTGGATTTGGCCATTGATCAAAAATACATTCGCCCCGACCAAATGTTAAAAGGCTAGACTTTTACAGTCACTTCCTATAACTCTCTGTTCATCACGATGCTGTTGACCCGGATACCCACAGAATATCGTGGATGGACGGGTGAAATGACTTTTCTGGTCCATAACAACTCTCTTTGGCCCGTTCTTCTGGGAAACGATATTGCCTACTTGGCAGCTACTATGGCCGCCCAGTCTCAGGTTCCCCAGGGACCTAGGGAGAGGCCGAGGGCCATGGCCCGGGCCGAGGAACCTGAGGCCCTAGAACCCAGTGAGAGAGCTGAAGAGAGTCCAGCCATACCACCAGCACAGGGGGAAGAAGGAGAGCCAGAGATATCTACAGGCCCCCCATAGTTCGGCTTTCAAGGAAGCTCAGTGCGATGATGCCTCCCTCCAAGAGTGTCGGGAAGAGGCAGAGAAAGGAGTTGTAGCGTTTGGTCATCCACACATCCAGGAGAGTGCCTACTGCTAGATGGCGTTGAATCCCATCCAGTATGAACAGGGTATTGTCAAGCATGATCCACCATGCCAATTATAGCTTAAATATATGTTTCTTCTTGTTGGGAAAGCAGTACTCATGAATTCAGTACTCACAATAATATTCGAGAAAGTAAACGATGGAGGAAATTGAAAAAATAAGTTATTATATACAGAGTCACAATATGGATGTAACCTATAACGTTCTAGGAAACTAAAGATCTTTAACTCTTAAGTCAATAATGATATTTTCTTGATGCATTTTAAACTATCCTTTGTTTGTAATAGAAGAACTATTTATCTTCTATTCAATTACTCTTAAGTAATTTGTTTGACAAACTATTATTGTCATAAAGGACACAATCATCAAGTTTTTATATTAATTCTCATTGCCATGGGAAAGGGACAGTACAACACAATCCTGTATGTTTGGGTGAAGGATTTAAGGTGGCAAGAAGTGCATTCTATGGTGCGCAACCTTTCTATTATTTTCTCTCTTTTTTTACAGGAGAAAGCACGAACGCAGTCCCCCACTGCCAGAAATGATGCAGTCGAGTTTTCCACATTTGGGGAAATTGCAGGGGTCAGCACACCCGGAGTGCAATGGATGAGCCTCACTCTGGGAAAACCACCTTCATGATCATGGTGTCTCCCTTGCCAGGTAAGGATATTTTGGGTATTATTGGCATAACACATGATTGTCACTAGTGCCCAGCGCTGAAAGTAACTATTAGGCAGCATGTAATTCAGTGCCATCAGACAGGACACTTTTGTGGATGTGTGAGTGTATGGTCTGGTATGACCCTAATAAATTATATTTGGATTTGGATTTGGTCTGGGGTGGCCCGAACTTAATGTGGGGGGCATAGCCCCAGGTCCTTAGCCCCCCTCATTTTGTTTGGCTACTATTGGCATGACAGGAACGAGAACATCAGGCAGCATGATTTGGATGGTCCAAAGCTGATAGTGGAGCGCACAGCCCGGTTCCTCCTGCTTTTCTTCTTCTTTTGGCAATGGCGGGCATGGTGTGCCATGCTCGACAGCTTGGGGCCTGAGGGATTCCATGGCAAAGGATGCCGTCCTCCCTGGGGGGTGGGGGGGAGTGATTCGGTATGGCCAGGGCGCCACCTTCGTTTCGAGGAGGCCCAGCCTGGGCAGCAGCCGCTCCGCTGAATGCCGCCCGCCTAGAGCGCTGGCGGCGGCGGCGCGCTCAGGCACCTCCTTCCTCCCGCGGCTTCCTCGGAGACCGCGCGCCTCCTCCCGCCAGACACAGCAGCGGCTCCATCGGGGCACGGGGCCGCACCGAGCCGTCCTGCGCCACAGGGACCCCAGTCCAGGCGGCTCTCAGCCCGGGCCCGGAGCTCGCGCCCACGCGCCCACGCGCCATGGCAGGCGAGACTTGCTGCGCGGCTGGAGCGCGCGCGGAGGGCCCCGCTGGGCCGAGAGGGGAGCCGCGCCCTGGGGCGGCGGAGAAGGCGCCCGGCCGGACCCTTCCGTGGCAGCCCCGCCGCGGCCAAAGGCGCCCCGCCGCCGCCGCCGTTCCCGGAGAGCCCCGCGCGCGCCGAGGTTGCGAGCGGCCAGGCAGCCGAGGGGGTGGGGAGCCGCCGGGGGCGCGCAAGGGCGGGGCGGTGGTCACGTGCACTTGGAAGAGCCAATCCCGGCGCGCCCGGAGATCTCCTGAAGAGGCGCACTGGGGGGCTCCCGCAGCAGCAGCCGCAGCAGCATCTGCAGAGTGGGCCGCCGGTTGCCATGGGGACGCCGGCCGGGACTGTCGCTATGGAGACGCCCGCCGCGCCCTGCAGCGGGAGGCGCCACGCGCTGCTGGCCGTGATCGGCGAGGTGGCGACGGAGCCGGAGCGGGAGGCGGTGCGCCGGAGCCTCGAGCGCGGTAAGCAGGCCGGCCGGCCGGCAGCCGTGGGAGCGGCGCCTGGCCGACACCTTCAGCACCCTGGAGAGGGCAGCGCCTCCGCCTCCCCGGGAAGGCCGCCGCCTGCCTCGCGGCTGCTGTGCTCCCTCCGTCGGCCGCGCGGCCGGCTGGATCGCCGGGGCCGGGGCGGGGGCTCCGGGGCGCGAGCCGGCCGCTGGCAAAGGCGTATCCGCGGGCTGGGCGCGGCGGCGGCGGCCGTGGCCGTGGCCGGCGGGGCGAAAGCAAGCAGCGGAGCGCGGTTGGCGCCTGAGGCGACGATGCGCAGGGCCGCTGCCTCCGGCCAATGCGCTGCGGGAATCGGAGACCCTCCCGAGGGCCTGTTGCAGCGCTCGGGGCTCTCCGGGGGACGTTTGCAGTCAAGCGAGTCCGAGGAGCAGGCCGGGGGGGGGGGGGGGGCGGCGGGCGGGCCGGGGATGAAGCTGCCCGGCTGTGGAGGACGTGGCTGGACTGCAGCCGCCGCCGCCGCCCGGCAGGAAGATCCTTCATTCCATGAAGGGCAGGCCGCTGTGGGATGTGCTGCTGAATCGGTTCTGCTCCGGGATGAGTCCTTGTGACACTTCCCGGCTCTCCTGCTTAAAACAGAAAACAGAAAAGAGCCCTGCTGAACAGCCCCGTGTCCTTCTTGCATGTTGTAGCTCAGTCTGACTTGCATGTATGTTGTTGCTGACGCTTGGTCCTTGTTTATAAGCAAGCAAAGCAAGAAAGGAGATCAGCCTACCAAGAAACAAAAGGAACGGGACATAAGCTACACTCTCACTAAGGTTTTCCAGCTGGGATGGAGACCGCCATTCCTGTGCCCTAGGGAATGCCAGGCTGGCCCAGAGAAAGACATGCAAGGCCATTAAGAACAGCTCAGGTGAAGCGGGATGCCGGGAGGATTCTCTTCTCAGCAGCCTGGGGGGGGGGGGGGGGGTGAGGCCTGACTAGCTGCTGCCAGCCAAAAAGCCCAAATCCTCTCTCCCCCAAGAATGCTAATTGACGTCATTGGATTGAAACTGAAGTATTACTAATGGGCCTCACAGCTGCATCTCCATTTTGGAGAAGTGCCTGGGGAAACTTTCTAGCACCTTTTGGGGAGCCCACATCATTCTGTCTGTGCAGAGTGGGAACAACTGCAAGCAGCCAGGAGAACTTGGAGCAGGGTGGGCAAGCCGGCAGCCTGCCGAGGTATTTGGAATAGGTGCTGCAGGGCAGCTTCCTCCCTGTGGATTCCTAGACCTTTCCTTTGTAGTGAACATTGACTGGAAGCTGGAGCAGAATGAATCTCACTTTGCTGCGATATACTGAGTTTCTTCCCTCAAATTAAGGGTTACAAAAAACCTTTGGATCCCTGGATCGTGGCAATACTTACACAGTTACAGCCTCAATAAGTAAGATAGCATAGACAAAGGGCAATCAGCTTTTTGCTTTGTTTAAGAAAAAGGTCCTAAGGCTGGAAGTCACGCAGAGTCCAGCAATATATTCCTAGACAGAGTCCCAAGAGGCCAAGAGGGTTCAAGAGTCCATGATAAATTCAAGCAAGAAAGCATTTTGAGCATTTAAGATGTTGTTCTTTGAGTTCTGCACCAACTTAAACGCAGAGATGAGGCTGCTAAAGCTTCCCTTATGACGATGTATCATGAGAGGGGAATCTGGCCCTAAGTGAGCACTATGTCGAAGGGGACAGGTCTGTTCCGCCCTTTTCAGCTGACGTCTCAACCTGAGTGACACCCCCGAAGCCCTTACACCTGTGGAGTCCTCCTCCTCCTCCTCCTCCTTGGTTCCCACAGAAGATTGGTTAGGTTGTAAATCAGACTGAAAGCCGACCCTTGCAGCTGTGTCTTATAGGGAGTTACCCCCCCCCCCCTTTGGCCTGCAATTGGATGGGAAGCCCAGTAGAGCCAAACTCTCAGGCTCCAAGTTTCCCATGACTGGACTGGGTTCTAAATCGTTCTGCTCCAAGTCTAAATGAGATTCTGATTCCAAAACTGTAAGGCCCACAGCAGCAGTGGAGCTCAGCCTGACACACACTGAGCCAAATGTTTCATTCAGGCTCAGTGTGAATGAGCCTGAATTCATTTGGAGTAGAAATGGCTACCCTGTTGGATGACCGACGTATGTCTACTCAGAAGTAAGTCCCATTACGTTTAATGGGACTTACTCCTAATAGGGATGTACAGATTATGTAAAATCTGCATTTCGTTGATTGTCAGGTACCATTCGTTCTGTTGTCTGCTAATTGATGGAATCATTTTTTTCCAATTTCCCACATTTACACAAATTTGCATTTATGAAAATTTGTATTTCTAAAAATCTTTAAATTACCCCAAAATGTGCAAATCCCTCCAAAATGCACATTGTCATATATTAGCCATGGGAAACAGGCTTTTTTTGGGCAATTTTTATTATTATCATTATTATTATCTCTTCCGGCAGGCCTACCCAGTTGAACTTTAAGATGTTTTTAATTATGTGTTAGTTTTTATTTGTTTTAATATTTTATCTATTTTGTGTTTCTTGTGTTTATGTTTATTGTTGTTCCCCACCTCGATCTGGAGAGAGAGGCGGGTTATAAATAAATAAATATATTACTATTATACATATTTTTTAAAAAATTTAATTTCAGCAAAATTCTGAAAAGTTAACCAAAAAAAAAAAAAAAAGCCCAGAAGCCTGCGGAATCCCTGTGACTCAGGAAGAGCCCATCAGGTTGGCTTCATAGAAATCCAAACTCATTTGTTTCTGTTGCCGATTTCTCTAATTTCTCTCACTCTCAGGAATTCCAGCCCATGTTATTCTTTGATCTTCAACATGTTTACTCAAACAATGTCCACTTGTGACATTCCACTCCACTGACCTGGCTACCATTTCAGACCAATCCTATGCAGGTTTGGTCATTTGTGTTTTTTCTTTTTTCATGGACTCGAGCTTCTGTGTGAGGGAAAGGCACTTGGTACATGCTCAGTGGAATTTTCTCCATCATTTAGCCCTAGTCTTGAAAACAGATTCCTTGGCTGAATCCTGGTGAAGTCTTGGGGCAAGTGAGGTTACGAGGGTGGGGGGAGAGAATGAGCGCTTGCACATAACAAGGAGGAGGCAGGGCAGAGATGCAAAAAACCCACACAATTCACCACCTGGTTTTATGAAGAGTTACTGGAGGATGAAAAAATGAGGAAGGCGTGTTCTTGTCTGAATGGTCAGTGCTTCATCTCTAAAAAGAGAATGTTGAGGTTTTAATCTGTTTGGGATATAATTCCATCACTATTAAATCTGTGGAGACAGGGGAGACTGTAATCACTAAGTAGTAAGAAAATTGCATTCTGCATAGACTCAGAGGCACTATTTCCTTTTTTACTGCTACTTTTGCTAGCATGGTGAAATGTAAATAAATTTCCAAATTTACATGGATATATACAAAGTATATATATATTAAAACATTTCTATCTGCTCATATAAGCACATGCGAATTTGTGTGATGCACCCGTGGCCCAGATCTTTTAAGTACCTAGTAATGCCCCCTGTCCCAATGCTGGCTGCCTTCATAAACCTATCATTAATTAATTAAAATAGTTAAAATAGTCATTTTAAGAGAAGTGGCAATTGTGTTTGAGGTTTGGGAAGTAAAACCATGGTTAAAACATATATTTGCATTACTAGGAATGTTTCTAAACTCTCCACAGCCTACATTTTCATGAATGCTTTTAAAGCCCTGTCATGCCTGGGTCCTATTCCCTGTGTTTCCCTCCCTATGCCATGAGACTTCCTCAGCTCTGAGTTTCTGGCCATACCAAGTGAGCTACCACGGCTAGAGTCATGGAAATCCACTTGTCAAGCTAGAAGCAGTTCTGGACATTTTTACCCATGTAAATCCAACTGTCCTCTTCCTCTGGATCAGCTTCTAGAAAGCAGGGGGAAGACAGCTTCCCCCTGATTTCAGAGTTCTTCTTAGAATTAATGGTTCTAATGTTTACCTCAGGTGAAGTTTATGGGGTGGTGGTGGTGGATTGACTTTATTATCTAACTTTGAAGTGTAAAATGCTCAGGGAGCATTTTTGCAGAGTAGTAGAATATACAAATGAAATAACAGATGCAGATCCATTCTTCCGATTACCAGACTGACATCCATAGTGCCAGGTGGCAGAGGACTAGAGTAGCTATGAAGGAACCTTCTGTGGAGTATGTGCTACAGAACCCCATGGACCTGAAGGTCCAGGGTTGAACTTGTGCATGGAGGAGAGACTGCACCCTGCTTGGATAGGAAGGTGAGCAAATGACATACGTATCAGGATGTGAATTGGTTTTGGAAAAGTGATTAGGTCATGGCAGCTTGGGCTGAAGAGAGACCAATACCAGGAACAAAGCAACAGGAATCTTCTGTTTGGTGATGACAAAATCCACTCGCAGTGGCATTTTGATAACTCACTCCTCCCCAAGAGACAGGCCAGACCTGTGTTGTCTGCATCACAGTGTGCAAAGATAGCTTTGGTCACTTCTAGTCCAGCATGTGAATTAGTTCTCTCTCTCTCTCTCTCAACAGGCCTTCGTTCATGGGATGTTGACCTTCATTCCTGCAATCTGAACCAGCAACTGAGACTATTTGTCACACGCCATCTAGCACACTTTTCAGCAGAGGTCAAAGGTCAGTGTCCATCTTCTTTGTCTTAGTTTCTGAGATTCTAGTTCAGTGATAAAAAACAAAGCCTGTTAGTTCAAGAATATAGTAGAGAGACAGAAAAAGCTCTCAGGGCCACATGCCTGTTTCTTCAAGCCAGTTGGGGAAGGGAGGACAGGGCCCAGTGGTCGTAGCTGGAAGCATAAACAGTACTGTAAGGGAAGAGAGAGGGTTCTATCTGTCCTGTGTTACTGTGTATGGCTTCCTGTGAGTTGCTTGGCAAATCATGGGCCTCTACCTCTCTGGACCACTTTCCAGAACTTGGCCCATTGCGCTGGACGTGCTCTTGCCTTCCCCATTTCCTCCTGGCTGCATGTACTTTCAGAGTTGCAGGGCTCTCTGGTACAAGTGGGTACTATCTGGTATCCTAAATGACTGTGCCCTAGAACAGGTGACAGTGGAACTGACTGGAGGTACTTAATCCTAACTGGTGTGAGATATGAGTGTTGTTGAACCACTTGGAAGCAGTGACTACAGTACCATGAAATGTAATTTATACATAAGAGGGAAATTGCCAAAAAGATTCAATATGGTTGCATTTGGCTTCAAAGGAGGAAAGTTCTCTAAAATGGGGGAAATGATGAAAATGAAGTTGAAAGGGAAATCCACAATGTCAAATGTGGGAGGTCACACAATAATAGAAGCTCAGCTAGAATATATATCACAGGTCAGGAAAGGAAGCACCAAGTCCAAGAAATTAACAGCTAGGTTAAATAGGGTGACCAACTGTCAGGATTTCCCCGGATTTGTCCTGGTTTTTGTTCCATCCTGGGTGTCGGGGGATTTTCTGCAATTTTCTACAATGTCCTGGAAAGACACACTTTCCCCTTGAAGGCCGCCATTAGCATGGTGGGAGGGAATGATGTGCTTTCTGGAGGTGAGTCATTTCCCTCCCGCTGCTCTAATCAGGGCCTTAAAGGGGAAAGTGTGTCTTTCCTGGACATTATAGAAAAGGCCCCAATTGGAGCAGTGGGGGGCAGGAATGACACACTTTCCCCTCCTCCACTCCAGGGCCTTTAAGGTGGCAAGGAGGGGGGGGATGATGCACTTCCCAGAGGCCCTGGAAAGCCGCTTTCCCACCCCACCCCCACAGGGTGTCCTCTTTTTTGGTTTGCCAAATATGGTCACCCTAGGTTAATAAGCAGTTTCAGAGAAGCTATTAGAGAAAAGGTTTCCTTCAGAAAAGAGAAATCTTACCAAAATGTGGAGAACAAAAAGGAACACCAACTTAATTTATTTAAATAAATAAATAAATAAATAAATTGCACAAAGGAAATGAAAACAAACAATAAGAGATGCCAAAAAAAAGCATTTTGAGGAGCATATAAAGTAGCTAACAACATCAAGGCGAACAATAAAGAATTATTTAAATACACCAGAAGCAGGAAACCAGCTAGGGAGGCAGTTGGACTGTTGGATGACAACGGAATTAAAGGAGTGCTAAAGGAGCATAAGGAGCTCATGGAGAAGTTGAATGAATTCTTTGCACCTGTCTTCACTGCAGAAGATGTAGGACAGAGATCTATGTCTGAACTGTTTTCAGGAAGACCTGGAGACCTGATCTATTCAAGACCCAGTCAAAGTAGATTCTTTGGATTGCCAAGATGAAACTAGACCACTTGTGAATGGATACAGAAATAACAATGCAATGATAGAAAATGGATACAGAATAACAATGCAAAGAAAACCCACATATCTCTTCAGCCCGTGGAGCTGGGAAATCCAAAAAAGGGCAGGTATTCTCTGGGGCCCCAAAGCAATAGCAAACAGAGATCGTTCCTTCGAACCCCAAGTTCTCCAGGTTGGTGTGTACATCAGGCTCTGTGCCAGAAGACTAGAGAATGGCCAATGTAACACCAATTTTTAAACTGGGATCTAGGGGAGAGCCAGGAAAATTACAGGCTGGTTAGTTCCTAGTAAATTGGTGGAAAGCATTATTAAAGATAAAGTTAGTAAGCATATAGAAGGACAAGCCATGCTGAAAAACATGGCTCTGCAAAGGTAAGTCCCGTCTCACTAACCTTTTAGAGTACTTCACGAATGTCAGTAAACATGTGGACAGGGGTGATTTGGTAGGCATTGTTTTTTGGACTTCCAAAACTAGAATATTTAGTTACTTATTTGATTTGATTTGTACCCTGCCTTTCTACTGAGAAAAATAGCACTCCACGCACCTTACAATTATAAATAAAACTTGATTAAAGCAATAAAACAAATGGATTAAAATACATTTAAAAGCACAACAACAACAGAATAAAAACAGCAACCACTCCAACAGATCCAACAGGAGCGGTCCTCTTTTGGATTGTTAACAGGTTAAAGAACAGAAAGCAGAGAGTAGGAAGAAATGGTAATTCCCAATGGAGGGGTGTATACAGATGTGTATTGGGACCAAAGCTTTTCAATTTGTTCATAAAACATTTGGAATTAAGAGTGAGCAATGAGGTGGCAAGGTTTGTTGATTATGCCAAATTATTTAGGGTCATTAAAAAAGAAAGGTTAGGGTTAGAGTTAGCTCCAAAAGATCTCTCCAAGCTGGGAGAATGGGCATTAAAATGGCAATTATGGTTCAATGTAAGCAAGTGTAAAGTGATGTACATTGGGGCAAAAAATCCCAGCTTCACATATACACTGATAGGAATGAGCTAGCAGTGACAGCCGAGAAAGAGATCTTGGTAGACATCTTGATGAAAATGTCAGCCCAGTATGCAGTTGCTGTGAAAAAGGCAAATTCTGTATTGGATATAATAAGTAAAGGAACTGAAATTAAAACTGCTAATATCATACAACCCTTATATGCACCTATGGTGGGAGCATATTTGGAATACTGACTATAGTTCTGATCATTGCATCTCAAATGGGATATTGTAAGAGTTGAAAAAGGAGCAGAAAAGGGCCTGGAGCAACTTCCCTATGAGGAAAGTTTAGAATGGCTGGGACTGTATAGCTTTGAAAAAAGATGAGCAAAGGGAGTCATGATAGAGGTGTACAAACGTATGCATAGTGTGGAAAAGTGAATATGGAGATAGTTTTCTCCCTCACTGGGATCATCCCATAAAGTTGAATGGTGGGAAATTCAGGAAAATTAAAAGGAAGTGCTCTTTCACAAAGTGCATTGGTAAACTATGGAATTCACTACTACAAGATTTAGCATTGATCACCATCTTGGATGGCTTGAAAACAGGATTAGACAAATTCATGGGGGATAAGGCTGTTAAAGGCTACTACTCAAGATGACTATACACTGACCTGGTTCACATGTAACGACAACCTAAGTATGGGTAGAGAATGGGTTATGAGTTGTAGTTGAATCATGGATTGTTGTTGAATTGCTGGTTTTCATTGAATTGTTCATTTTCATTGAATCATGGGTTGTTGTTATGTGTGAACCCTGCACTATGGTTTAACTATGGCTGAATTCGGACAACACATTAAGCAACTGAGGTGGGGGGAAACAATCGTCAGTTGTGTTGCTTATTGTGTTGTGTGGAGGGTAACACGCCACTCGCAAACTACTGACAGTATACTATTCGCTCAAATAAGCAACTGAGAGAAACAACTGGCTTGCAAGTTGTTTAGCTCGAAGCCAGTTGTTTAAAGTGTTGTGTGGAGGGGTGAGTGGGTTAATGGTGTGTGGTGAATGGGTTAAAACACAAGCCCATAGAGGCAGGCGGCAAGAGCGACTAAAGCGGCGGCTGCCACTCTGCTACAACTGGTGCAACTTGCAGAGGCTGCTGGGATAGAACTGGGAGGACTGAGGGAGGGGGAGTGTGGGGAGAGGGGCGGAGGCTGTGTCAGTCAAATGCTGGGTTGACTATTAGTCCACTCAACGCCAGCCCCAACCACCCACAGTTGTGTAGGAATATGTTGTGTGGGGAGTACCCACATAATAACCAACTGTGAGTTGGCTACTCAACCCACCATTGACTAATGTGTTGTCCGAATTCAGCCTATGAGTTATTAACCGCAAACAATCCAGGAAGAGAACCCATATTTTTTTTGTTGGGTTGTGAACTCTGGGTTGTTTGTGGTTAACCCATAATTAAACTATAGTACAGGGTTCACACATAACAACAACCCACAATTCAACAACAATCCAAGATTCAACAACCCATACTCAGCCCATACTCTGGGTTGTCATTATGTGTGAAACAAGCCATCTAATATTGGAGGTAGTATGCCTCTATATACCAGTTTCTGGGAAACACAAATGGTAGGGTTACTATTGCACTTGTGAGCTTCCCCATTGGGGCGTATGGTTGGCCACAATGTGAACAGAGTGCTAGACCAGATATGCCTTTGGTCTGATCAATATGGCTCTTATGTTCTTATGGACTCAGATGACAATTACAAATAAGGAACCCCACAAAATGTTTTGGGCCACCCAAAATGATACACCCTTATATCTAGGAGAGTCCCTCTACAAGATGGCATTGAATTGCATCTGGCCTAGTGCTTCATTTACGCACAAGACGTATTCAAACATGGCACTTTTGATCTTATTCAGCATGGCGCTTTTGATGTTCTTAAGTTCTCAAGTGCAATATTCAGACTTAAGGAGGGGGCTGAAGCATGAAGCACCCCTAATCATCCTCGTTGCCCTCCTCTGAACATGCTCCAGCTTGTCTGCATCCTTCTTGAAGTGTGGTGCCCAGAACTGGACGCAATACTCAAGATGAGGCCTAACCAGTGCCAAATAAAGGGGAGCCAGTACCTCACACTATTTGGAAGCTATATTTCTATTAATGTAGCCCAAAATAGCATTTGCTTTTTTTGCAGCCACATCACACTGTTGGCTCATATTCAGCTTGGGATCTACAACAATTCCAAGATCCTTCTCGCTTGTCGTATTGCTGAGCCAAGTATCCTCCATCTTGTAACTGTGCATTTGGTTTCTTTTTTCTAGGAGTAGAACTTGGCATTTATCCCTATTAAATTTCATTCTGTTGTTTTCAGCCCAGCGCTCCAGTCTATCAAGATCACTTTGGAGTTTGTTTCTGTCTTCTAGGGTATTAGCAATCCCACCCAATTTTGTGTCATCTGCAAATTTGATAAGCATTCCCTGCACCTCCTCATCCAAGTCATGAATAAAAATGTTGAAGAGCACTGGGCCCAGGACTGAGAACTGTGGTACCCCGCTCGTTACCTCCCCTGGTTTAAGAAGTTACCATTTATAAGCACTCTTTGAGTCCGATTCTGTAGCCAACTGTGGATCCACCTAATAGTTTGTTCCATCTAGTCCACTTTTCACTAGTTTGTTAGTCAGAATGTCATGGGGCACTGTGTCAAAAGCTTTGCTGAAGCCAAGATATCTTATGTCCACAGCATTCGCACAGTCCACAAGGGAGGTTAGCCGATCAAAAAATGAGATCAGATTAGTCTGACAGGATTTGTTCTTGACAAATCCATGCTGGCTTCTAGTAATCACTGCATTGTTTTCAAGTTGTTTACAGATTGACTTTATAATCTGCTCCAAAATTTTCCCAGGGATGGATGTGAGACTGACTAGTCTGTAGTTCCCAGGTTCCTCCTTTTTGCCCTTTTTGAAGATAGGGACAACATTAGCCCTTCTCCAGTCATCCGGCACTTCACCCGTCTTCCATGATTTCGCAAGGATAATAGAGAGAGTTCTTCTGCCAGCTCCTTTATTACTCTAGGATGCAGTTTGTCGGGCCCTGGAGATTTGAACTCCTTCAAAGTAATTAGGTGTTCCTTGACCATTTGTTTATCAATCTCAAACTGCAATCCTGCCCCGTCAGTTTGTACACTTTTTCCAGGGGAGTCATAGACCCGCATTTGAGAGAACACTGAGCCAAAGTAGGAATTGAGCACTTCGGCCTTTTTTTTGTCATTTATTACCAATTTGCTATCCTCATGAAGCAGTTGAACCACCATTTCTTTCCTATCTTTTATTATTCACGTATCTGAAGAAAGCCTTTTTATTGCTTTTAGCATCCCTTGCTAGCCTCAGCTCCTTCTCAGCTTTAGTCTTCCTGATACCATTCTGGCACTTCTGTGCGACTTGTTTGTACTCTTCTTTTGTAGCCTGGCCTTCCTTCCACTTCCTATATGCATCCTTTTTTATTTTCAGGTCATCTCTAATCTTTTTGTGGAGCCACATTGATTTCTTCTGTTGTCTTCTATCTTTTTTCATTGTCAGAATTGTTTGTAATTGGACCTTTAAAATTTCCTCTTTAAAAAACTCCCACCCATCTTGGATTGAAAGAACTAGGCATGTTTAGCCTGGAGAAGAGAAGATTGAGGGGAGACATGATAGCACTCTTCAAATACTTGAAAGGTTGTCACAAAGAGGAGGGCCAGGATCTCTTCTTCTCGATCAACCCAGAATGCATGACACGGAATAATAGGCTCAAGTTACAGGAAGCCAGATTCCGGCTGGACATCAGGAAAAACTTCCTGACTGTTAGGGAGGTGGTGACCTCTCCCACATTAGAGGCATTCAAGAGGCAGCTGGACAACCATCTATCAGGGATGCTTTAAGGTGGATTCCTACATTGAGCAGGGGGTTGAACTCGATGGCCTTATAGGCCCCTTCCAACTCTACTATTCTATGATTCTATGATTCTAAGAACTGACTGGGACTCTATTCTTCACATAAAGACAACCCTTCAGTCTGTTGTCTTGCGTGAGCGTCCACTTTTGCCCCTTTTACTCCACAACTCACAATTGGCTCCTTGTAGGCTGTAGGACAAAGGCCTAAGTTAACAGATCAGGGAGAGGTTTCGCATACAGAAGGGGGGGGTGTTGCCTTTCTGGAGCATAAGTCATGACTGGTATATATCAGTATAACGTGTTCTAAGAGAAAAGTCCAAATAGAAAGGGAGGGGAAGTAACATTGAATGTACAGAATGTACCTACATGGAAATCCTGTTGAAAGCATCTGTATAAGGACAGAACGAGTGAGAAACAAGAATCATGTCGTTGTAGCAGA
Source organism: Anniella stebbinsi (assembly GCA_029215795.1). Taxonomy (NCBI): domain Eukaryota; kingdom Metazoa; phylum Chordata; class Lepidosauria; order Squamata; family Anniellidae; genus Anniella; species Anniella stebbinsi. The sequence goes on from JARDYH010000001.1 coordinate 374,225,317, forward strand.
AGGTGACAGACCGCTTAACATGGAATCAGCTACCCCTGAACCATGAGAACTGGCCACTCTGGTTTGTCCTTCCCTTCCTGGTACTTTTCCATTCCCACCAGATGGAAATCTTTATTTTTCTCCGGCTGCCACCACCAAGCAGCCTTAAAGACCTCTGGGTCTCTTATAAATACATTGAAGTAGTGTGGGCTTTGGCTTTTAGGCATGAGCTGGGCAATCCATCAAGAAAGGAAATCGTAGGGTTTAAACAACAATGTTTTAAAAGTTTACTGAAAGAAATACACCTATTAAGGGGAAGGTTTTAACATCTGAATCATTACAATACACACAAAACAAAAGCATAAGACCAAAAGCATAAGAAAATAACCACAGTTTAAATGCATCTAGATAATTCCTAACTACACTGTCCCTATTTTCTCTAAGTTCTTCCCAGAAATATCGTACTGTCAGAGTTTTCAGCTTTTCCAAGCACTCAGCTACTCTCTGGAATTCAGTTTCTACCCAAATCAGCTTTTTGCTTTTCTTTCTCTTTCTGATCCTTCTTTCCTTCCAACCTTCCTCTCTATTTCAGCCTTCCTCTCCATTCTAAAAACTATTTTTGTCCTCAACTTTTTATGTTAAAGCTAGCTGGTGCTCTTATAGCTCTTGACCAATCTCTTTTAAACAAACTATCTTCTGGAGACTTCTGGAAAATAGCTCAGTATGCTTTTGGCTACTGAAGGGTATTCCTTCACTGGGATCAACCTAGGATAGAATGTGATAACACATGGGGGGGGGGGTGCACAGCCTTTTCCTCCCCAAGGGCTGCATGGGATGCTGGCTTAGGGTTTGCCCTCCCCCCACATGCACACATCCATATCCCAGCAGCCAGAGCATTGTATCATTTTGGCGCCAGGTCAATACTTTTTTCTTTTTCAAGGTATTTAGCAATATGCGATGACCTCCACTGGCAGCTTAAAGTTGTTTATGGTTTTTTTAGGTGTATGTTTTTTGTGTATGCTGCATGTTTTTATGGTTTAAAATGTTGTATATCATTTTTAATTGTTTTAATCTTATATAAACTGCCCAGAGAGCTTCAGTTATGGGGTGGTATAGAAATGTAAATTATTATTATTATTATTATTATTATTATTATTATTATTATGTAACCCTTGTACTGCTTCTGTATTCAAGCTTCTTGATTAACAAACAATAGAAAGAATGAATTTTTGGGACTTTAGTAAATGGGTCATTAAAAAAAACTTCAAGCAATTGCTCATAGAAGTACTACTGCTAATCTATACAGAAATAAATCCTAGTGTGTTTAGTGGACTTGCATAGAAAAAAGTTACTAGTTCTACCTAAATCATTATAAATTTAAGTAGTTCCATTTTGTATAGTTGTTTTTTTTAAAAATCTACCAGATAAAATACTTTGAAACTTGAACAAATAATGCTAATGAAAGTGAAAAACTATTTGCAGACAAGAGTTTAGTAAAAGCAGCCCTAGGCTGGAATGCAGTTGTTGCCCTCTGCCTGCCCCTCTAGGTTTCCAAAGCTGCTGCTGCTGCTGCTGCTGCTGCTGCTGCTGGGTGAGGAGGGGTGTGTGTGTCTTTGGCTTCAGTTCTCTCGCTCACGGCCTTCTCGAGCTGGTGCTTTTGATTCAGTCTCAGTCCCCTTGAGGCCTCCCAGTCCCTTTCCTCTCTGAAATATTCCACTTCCCTGCAGGATCCCCTTGCAAGGAACTCCTCCGCAGGATTTCCTATGGCAAATCCTCAGCCCAAAAAGAGCTGTCCTTCAGGGGAGGGTTATTTTGACCTACAGCTCCCATCATTCTTCACCATTGGGTATGGTAGCTAGGGCAGATGGGAGTTGTAGGCCAAAACATGTGGAGGACCAGAAGTGACCACCTTTGATTACAGCCATGGGGAGATGCCCCCGAACTGCTCTTCCCACTGCCCCACTCACAACACCTATGATGAAGATGCTTTCCATATCCCCCCACCCCCTTATCAACCTCTGTGCTCAGAGAGTGTGTTATTGGAGCCAGATTTTTAATCTCAGACTTTTGCTTCAATTTGAGCATGATTTCTGTGCTATCGCTTTCTTGCCCATAGCACAGGATCAGATTGTCTGCATACACTCATATGTATGCCCACTTGCCCCACCATAGAGGTAGGGGTCTGCTTTCACCCTGGTGAAGCCCAGACTTACTAGAATTCCATTAATTTTCTCATTCCAGGCCCTGGTGGCCTGTTTAGGTGCTCTTATGCAATTTCTGCACTTTCCCTGCCCCTTCTGGATCTACAAACCCTGGCAGCTGCAGCGGTCTGAAGATTGCGGGGGGGGGGGGGGGGTGTCCAAGTAACCCCATTGTCATGGTCAGACCACTTCCTGGTGAGATTTGAACTTGTCACATGTCATGTCACATGTCAGTAAATTTTATTGTATATAGCCACCAGCCATTTATACACTTCTCATATACATGAAATTACATCCCTAGAGTCAACACTATTTACTCTCACATGCATGGCCAAAACCAGAAATTTCGCTGTTCTAAAAGTTACATATTTACTAAAATCACGCAATAAAAAAACACAACTTTTCAGCAATTGTTCTTCCAGTCAGTTGTGTCAACAATGGGAGAATATAAATTTTCCTAATATCTGAGTAACTTTCACAAGTTAAAATAAAATGGGCAGCGTCCTCCAGTATCAGGTGATTGCAATGACAACTTCTAACGTCCTTTGGGATACCTTGAAGGCAACCCATGTGATCTGCCACCGGAAGAACATTTAACCGTGCCCAAGAAAACGCCACTCTCAACCTTCTTGAGGGTAAATCTATCAGATATTTTGAGAGGGAGAAAGGGGGAATGGCTAAATGCTTATACAACTTATTTGATGCACAACTTGTAATTTCGGCCAGTTGAGATTGCAGTTCTATATCTTTAAGACGCTCTATCAAAACTTGCTTGGCTCTATCATAACCCATAGATGTTAGAACGGGCGTAGAGAAACCCATCCTAGAGATGATGTTAGAAATCTTTTGTTTCCAAGAGGTGGAATCCATTTCCTCAAATGCCAAAAGAACTAACTCAGATGACCTTTTGAATGTCACTTTTAACCAAAAGTATAAAGCTATTTTAAGGGCTTCTACTTTTATTGACAATACTCCCAATTCTGCCCTAATTGTTACCAGCTTAGTTGAGGCTGGCACATATAGCTCGCTTCGGCAGCACATATACTAAAATATGAACTTGTGGTGTTACTTCCCTCCTGCAAGGGTGGGGGATCCATTTGGATGGTGCAACCCAGGAGACTGATGGAATCCAATGGATTTCTGGATGCTCTTGGACTTTTTCCAGTGGAGAGAGCTGGTGATCCAGCTGAGGTCCTAGCCTCACAGTGGAACAGTGAGATGCGGAAGACCCTCTCCAGCTCTGTAGAGCCCACTCTGCTCCTTGGTTTAGTGGGGAGCTGTGGTCAATAAAACAGGCTGGGCATTGGCTAGCGCACAAATGGCATAAGTCTCAAAGCAAAGATGACTGAGCACATAACTCTAGAGCACATAACTCTAGAGTACATAACTGTGCCTTTTGGGTGGCAGTGCGGGCAACCAAGAAGGTTTATTTTGCAGCCTCCATTGTGTCCCCAAGTAGCTGCCCAGCGGAGCTCTTCTGGTAGTTATGGGCTGTGAATACCCTCCCCAGTAACTGGAGCTCTAGCCCCATTAAGGACCTATTATGACCTTTTTCCATCACACTTGGAGGACAAAATCGCTTGTCTCCACAGCAAACTTGATGCCGTTGTTAGCACAGCACCAGCTGAGGTGTCTGACGCCACCATCTGCCTGATTTTGTGGGATCAGTTTCAGTGGCTGCAAGTAGATGTAATGAGAACTCGTTTGGAATGTCTGTGCAAGCTTGTCTCTGTCAGTTCTCGGGCAGTGTCTCAGCCTTGAAGCTGTTGGTCTTCTCTGGGGAACTGATAGTGTTTAGAAAAGTGTGGGCCCTTCGTTGAAGGAGTCACTTCAGATTGTAGCATCATCTTGGAGCTGCCTTGTTTGGACATGGGCATGATTTACAGGCCAGAGCCCCTGCCTGTCAAGTGACTTTGAACAGGCCATGCCTCCTTTTATAAGTGGGGGACAAAGCTGAAGAGCTTTGCTAGGATCATATTTCAATGCTAGGCCTGAAATCCTGTTTGGATCCATCTCCGTTTGGGACTTTGAAAGCACTCTGCACATGGACTCTTTTCTATTTGGACTTTGGATTTCTAAGGACCCTGCCATGAAAAGTACTGTGAGGCTTTTCATAGACATGAATTTGCATTTGCTGAGGATCGTGTGTTTGTGGCCAGCTCAGCATTTGGCAGGCTGGTACCTGGGATATTACCTTCCCTGTGATTGTATCTTCCTGCACAGCTCAGTGTTCAGCAGGCTGGGTTTGGCTGTACAAACTGTTTCCTGTCAGACTCAGGTGGCAGGGAGTTCCCAGTGCTAAGTGGAAGCACGGGATTCTTGTGCCTGAATTTTTTACCTGCCCCGTGACCCTGTTTAGGCTTTGGCCATGATCCCTGAGTGTTACCAACATATGTGTCATTTAGAGAAGCTCCCTTGGGATGGTTTTTAAGCCTTTCAGGAATTCCCCTTTGTGATTGTCTGATGGCAACTGGGAAACCAGAGAGTAGCATTTTGACTGGATGTTACTTTGGAGCCTAAAGCTTTCTGACCATCAGTGTGCTTTAAGTGTTTTTGGAAGTGTGTAACCATTAAGCTTTTCACCATGAGATTTCCCTGAATAGAAGAAGTCTCACTGATATGAGTGTCTCACATCAGTTTTCCTGCACATGTGAATGCCGGAGGGTACGGCCATGCACATGACAGTCATCCTGATGGATGTTCTTTATCGAGAGATGGGACAGGGAGAGTGCAACCCTGTTAATTGTGCTCGATCTCTCATCAGCTTTTGATACCATCAATCATGGTATCCTCCTAGATTGACTTCAAGGCACTGGGTTCCAGTGGTTCCAGTCCTACCTGCAGGGTTGATTTCAGAGAGTAACATTGGATGACTATTCCTCAGCCCCTGGCAATTGAGCTATAGGGTACCACAGGTTACCATCTTGTCCCCAATGTTGTTTAACATCTATATGAAGCTGCTGGGAGTGGTCATTAGGAGATTTGGAGCCAAATGTCATCAGTATGCTGATGACACGCAGCTCTGTCTTCCTGTGACATCTGAATCAAGAGAGGCTGTGTAAGTCCTGGACCAGTGCCAAGACTCTGGAACAGGCTGGATGATGGCCAATGAACTGAAACGGTATCCTGGCAAGACAGAAGTTCTGTGGGTGAGTGGTTCCCTGATCCAGGAGGTAGGCTCATTGCCTGTTCTGGATGGGGTTGCACTTCCTTTGAAAGATCAGGTTTGTAGTCTGGGGGTACTCCTAGATCCATCACTGTTGCTGAAGGCCCAAATGTCCATGGCAGCTCAGAGTGCCTTTTACCAGCTTTGCCTGGTTCACCAGCTACAGCCTCTCCTGGACAAGGGATAGCTTGGCCACAATAGTACAGATGCTAGTAACCTCAAGACTGGATTATTGCAATGTGCTCTATGTGGGGCTGCCCATATGGCTGCTCCAGAAGCTGGAGTTAGTGCAGAATGCAGCAACTCAGCTGTTGTCAGGAGTTGCCCCTTTTCAGCATGTAACTTCATTGCTGAGGGAACTGCACTGGCTGCCTATTCAGTACAAGCCCCTTGGTGGCCCTCTCCATCCTCCTAGTTTCCTGCTGCTCTATTGCCTCCAGGTTGGGCTCCTTGGTATCACCGGCATCACTGTTGCATTTGGGTGTATGGGCCGCCGCCTCATGGGCTCTCCTCCTCCACTCTCGAGGGTACTTAGGTCCACCTCTATCGGCTCCATAGTCCTGGGCCTTGTGGTCTCATTGAACTGCACACTTTGGCTGACTATCATATTGCAGTCTCAGTGAATAAGAATGCTGTAGCCTTTACTGTAGGGGCAGTATCCCACCAGGACCCCTTTGATGGCTCAATCACCCAGCTTAGTCCTTTTCTGTTCTTGGTTGTGAGCATAGGCCTTACTCTCAAACACACGCAAGTCACCCACCTTTGGCTTGGCTCCATGTTGCAGCTCAAAAGGTGTCTTATCAGTGGCGTTCGTCGGCAACCTATTCTGTATGTAAGCCACTACAGACACTGCCTCCCCCAAGAATTTGAATGGTAAATTTGCATCTGACAACATGCTTCTTACCATATCTAGGAGGTTAGCACAAAAGTGCTGGAATGGCGTCAGGGAGGCTAAAGCTGAGAATGAGCTGAGACTAGCAAGGGATGCTATAAGCAATGAAAAAAATTTCTTCAGGTATGTGCATAGTAAAGGACAAAGGCAAAAATGGTGGTTCAACTACTCAGTGAGGATGGCAAATCGATAACAGATGACCCCCCTCCCCCCAAAAAGGCTGAAGTGCTCAATTCCTACTTTGGCTCAATTTTCTCCCAAAAGAGGGTCTATGACCCCACTGGAAAAAGTGAAATACAAGCTGATGGGGCAGGATTGCAGTTTGAGATTGATAATCAAATGGTCAAGGAACACTTAATTTCTTTGAATGAGTTCAGATCTCCAGGACCTGATGAACTGCATCCTCGAGTAATAAAGGAGCTGACAGAAAAACTGTCATTGTCTATTATCTTTGCAAAATCATGGAAGACGGGTGAAGTGCCGGACAACTGGAGGAGGGCTAATGTTATCCCTATCTTCAAAAAGGGCAAAAAGGAGAAACCTGGGAACTACAGACGAGTGTCAAATAAACTGGGTCCACTAGTGGGTGAAGTTCTAGTTATGGCTAATTATAGATATCAACAGAAATCTCCCTTGAAAATGTCTCCATAGTTTTCCAGCACAGCTCTCATTGTTTACGATGTGGGAGTATCTGGCATTGTACCCGAATCCAGTCAGTGGCTTGGATGGCTGTGCTACTTACTACACATGGTTGTTCTTTTCTTCCATAAAAGAAAGCCCATGGAGATCCACCTAATAGTTGTTCCATCTAGCCCACTTTTCACTAGTTTGTTATCAGAATGTCATGAGGCACTTTGTCAAAAGCTTTGCTGAAGTCAAGATATACTATATCCACAGCATTCCCACAGTCCATAAGGGAGGTTACCCCATCAAAAAATGAGATCAGATTCGTCTGACAGGATTTGTTCTTGGCAAATCCATGTTGGCTTCTAGTCATCACTGCATTGGTTTCAAGGTGCTTACAGATTGACTTCTTTATAATCTGCTCCAAAATTTTCCCAGGGATGGATGTTAGACTGACTGGTCTGTAGTTCCCAGGTTCCTCCTTTTTGCCCTTTTTGAAGATAGGGATAACATTAGCTCTCCTTCAGTCGTTTGGCACTTCACCTGTCTTCCATGATTTTACAAAGATAATAGACAGTGGTTCTGAGCGTTCTTCTGCCAGCTCCTTTATTACTCTAGGGTAATGGTCATAGAGACTGGCCATAGCCTGGATGACAGCCTTGAATGACTGTATGATTGTGGAATGTTGCTTGAGGAGGGAGGTATACTAGGCTGTCCTCATTTTAGTTGGCGCCGCACTCCCCTACTGGCCTGGCTTACCTGTCTGATTGTACTGGCTTTTGAATTGTGGTTTGTTTTGTTTGTTTTGTATATGTGCCCAGGTGAATCCCAGGGGAGGGGGGAGGAATTGGGTGCACCTATTGGTGTAGTCTCGGGCAGAGGGAGATACAGCATTGGGGGTTGAACAGGTAAGGGAAAGGCGGGACAGATATTTGAAATTTATCCCAACTTTCAGTCCTTCCCCCATATCTCAAGATCCAGGTTGCCTTGTCAGCCCACCCTCTGATCTGCTGGTGCTGCTTCTGAATGCCAGGTTGGCCCACAATAAAACAATCACGATCCATGACTTGATCGTGGATGAAAGGGCTGACCTGGTGTGCATTACTGAGACCTGGGTGGACGAGCTGGACGGAGTGGATCTGTCTCAGCTCTGTCCACCTGGGTACTCGGTGCAGCACCAGCCTAGATTGGAGGACTGGGGAAGAGGAGTTGCCATCATCCACAAGGATTCCATCCTCACGAGGAAGCCTATTCATCCTAGTGCCAGTTTTGAGGGTTTGTACCTTGTACTGGGCCAAAGAGACAGAAAAGGTATACTGCTGATGTACCACCCACCCCGTTGCCCAGCAGTCTCCCTGCCTGAGCTGGCTGGGGTTGTCTCAGAGGTGATGTGGGAGAACCCCAGGACTATGGTTTTGGGGAACTTCAATATCCACGCCTGTTGTGTTTGACCCGCTTTCTTCTGAGCAGGAGGAGCAGCTGTCGGAGAGCCCTGCACAAGCAGACAGCGATCCTGATCTCGATCAGGACGCTGCGGTTGAGGAGGAAACAATTCCCAGCTCCTCTCTTCCAGCTGCGAAGGATCAAGGCTCAGAAAGGACTGTTGATAGTACAGAATCACCGGCAGGTGTGACAGAGCCATTATCATCCGAGGAGGAGTCAGTGCAAACTTTAAAAGACACAAAGGAGTGCAGGCGTTTGAGGCAGACGGAAACAAGAGGCGTTCGACGTCGGTCAGAAAGATTACATATGCAGCAAAGGCAGACCTCGGAGACGTAGGTTTGAGGTCCCCTCGGAAGAAGACGCTCGTTCGTTGGCTATTGTTAAATTCAAGCTGTTATGAAAGACAACTCCTTTCAGTTTGCGTCGGTCAAAGACTACACCAAGTGTAAACCAAAATACGCCTTTTATTCAGGCTAAACAAAGTTAAGCCAAACGGCACATAATCAAACAGAATTTTACCCAGTAGCCCCGAGGCAAGATTAGACAAGACAAAGTAAACTTAAAGTTGAATTTAACAATAGCCAACGAACGAGCTTCTTCTGTCACACCTGCTGGTGATTCTGTACTATCAACAATCCTCCGCAGCTGGAAGAGAGGAGCTGGGAATTGGTTCCTCCTCAACCGCAGCGTCCTGATCGAGATCAGGATCGCTGTCTGCTTGTGCGGGGCTTTCCGACAGCTGCTCCTCCTGCGCAGAAGAAAGCGGGTCAAACACAGCAATGCCGAGGCTGACCTGACAGGGCCTGGTTGGGACTTCATGGGTACCATGGGCTCATCTTCACTGTGTCGCAGCAGCCGCATAGCAGCAGCGTGATGGCGCACCCCCACCTTGGCGTTCCTTCCAGCCATCTATATAAGAAGGAGAGCAATTGCGCACCTTCCAGAAGCCACCGCCATGCCCATCCACCCAAGCCCACCCTCGTTCGTGCTGGGATGCCTGGGAACATCAGCGCCCCCCTTCGTCAAGGTTGGTTTTGGGGGGGCGTTCTTTTTTTTCTTTTAATCTGTAAATGTGATCCATCGCATTTACAAATGAGGGGGAACAAGGGGGAGGAACAGGGTGCACAAGCTCTTCATATCTACCCCCCTTTAATTTTTTTTTTTTTAAAAAGAATGCTCAGCAGAGGCATAGAGGTGGTCCAGCAATCTTTCGGTTCTCTGGTCCACCCCCTTCCTTGCCCAGTCACCTCGCTCCAAGCTAAACAAGTTAGGGTAAGTGCCCGACTTTTTTAAAGCGGAGCTTTGGGGCTTTGCTTTTGGATGGACTCGGGATGGCGGCAGCGTCATGTAGATTAGCTTCTGCCACTCCGAAGCCACTGCAGGGCAAACCTCTCATCTAGATGTGCCCCCTGACAACTATGGGGCTGTCTCAGTACATCGTTGGCTTGACACATGTGGCAGGACATACCCTAGATCTGTTTTTTACCGTTGGTTGTTTGGGGGATGATTTGGTTTTGGGGGGGCTTTCAACAACCACGTTGTCATGGACTGGGTAGGCCTGCCGGAAGAGATCAGTCTTTATAGCTTTCTTAAATTCTGAAAGACTGTTAAGTTGGTGGATCTCTTCCAGCAGGCCATTCCACAGTCTGGGAGCGGCAGAAGAGAAGGTCCTCTGGGTAATGGTTGTCAGCCTAGTTTTGGCTGACTGTAGTACTTCCCAGAGGACCTGAGTGTGCAGGGTGGATTGTATGGGAGAAGGCGATCCCACAGGTAACCTGAACCCAAACCATGTAGGGCTTAAAAATAATGACCAACACTTTGTACTTCACCCGGAAAGTAATTGGCAGCCAGTGGAGCGATTTTAAAGCTGGTGTAATATGGTCACCCCTAGGTGTACCGGTGACCAACCTGGCTGCCATATTTTGAACTAGTTGAAGTTTCCAGACTAGGCACAGAGGTAGCCCTATGTACAGCACGTTGCAGAAGTCAAGCCTCAAAGTTACCAGGTCTTCCAACTCTAGGAAGAGGTGCAGCTGGCATATCAGCCGAAGCTGATAGTAGGCACTCCTGGCTGTCGCATCTATCTGAGCTGTCATTTGGAGCGACGGATCCAGGAGCACCCCGAAGCTGCAAACACAGCCTGTCAGGGGAGTGTAACCCCATCCGGAACTGGTTGACACACCTCCAAACCCAGGTTGGGGCCTTTGACAGCGAGCACCTCCATCTTGTCTGGATTCAGCTTCAATTTATTTTTCCTCATCCAGCCCATTACCGCCTCCAAGCATTCATTCAGAGGAGACACACTATCCTTTGCTGACACTGTTGTCAAAAGCATAGAGAAATATATTTGGGTGTCATCAGCGTACAGATAGCATCCGGCCCCAGGCCTCCGGATGATCTGTCCCAGCTCATCCTCCTGTATTTCTGTGCAGGGATAAGTATTATTAACTTCTAGTGCAACTCTGCCTTCCTTTCTATTTCTTCTGTTCATTTAGAACAAGTTATACCCTTGCATTGCTATATGCCAGTCATGGGAGTCATCCCACCAAGTTTCAGTTATACGTTTGGGGAATTAGCTTCTCTTTTTCCATTCTTTCAGAATAGTAGCTGAACATTTTGCCTCATATATTTGTTTCTAAAAGGTCTAGAGGCTTTATTTATAAGAGAGTCATGAAACGAAATCTGGGAGTTGGGGGTTATGACTCATGGCGGGGGGGAGGAGGTACCTCACCTTTGCTATACCTCCAGATGCCATCAGTGCAGGCAGAAGGTGAGCAAGGCGGGGGGGGGGGGGCACAAAGCCGAGCAACCGCCAGGCTAGGCCTGCCTGGTCCCTCCAAAGGCTTCATCTGCCTGCCTGCCTGTTGCTGCTGCTACTGCTGCAGCCCAGTTCGCTCTTCTCACCCAGGCCTGAACAGCAGCACATACAGGCCAAGGCAACTCCCTGCGCACATTGCTGCCCTCCAAGGGCGGTGCGGGCGGGGCTCTTCACACCCCTCTCTGGCAGCAGCGGGGCTGCCGTGGTTCTGCGGACGGCAGGCAAGGTCCCATCTTCTGGCTTCTCCTCCTGACGGCCGAGAGTTGCCGAGGGAAGAGCAGCGGGCGCGCTCCCATCCCCTCGCCGCTCTCGCAGCGCCAGCCTTCGCGCAGGCCCGCCAAGAGCGCCTCTGCGCTGCCCTTCCGGAAACTCGGCCCTCTCGAGGGGCCCTGCACAGCTGCGCTCCAGTGCCGCAGCTCACGAGGGGTTAAAACTGCCCGGGCTCCTCCTCCAGCTCCGCCGCCGCCGCCACCCCGCTTGCGCTGCCAGCAGCTGCTTGGTGGTGCAGCAGCAGCAGCAGCCCGGCCCCAGCCGGCATCGTCGGTGCGGCCATCCGAGGACGGCGGAGGGAGGTGCGTGGCGGACCAGCCCCCCGCATGGTACGTGCGCGGCGGCGGGGATCAGGGCCTCAGGCTGCTGGCAAGCGGGGAAAGGGCAGAGCCCGAGCCCTGCGCAGCCCTCCGGGGGAGGCCAAGCGGGCATCTACTGGGCGGGGGCGCGCGGAGGCGCCTGCCCGGCGACGCCCCCGGTTTTGATGCCGGCCTTATCGGGGAGGGGCGCCTGGCAAGCGGCATCCTCCGTCGCTCCCTCCAACGTGGCCCAGCTGGATCCGCTCTGGCCGGGGAAGGGGCTCCGAGGCCGCAAGGCGCCCCAGGGGAAAAGAGCGGCGCCCCAGGGCGCTGCCGGGATGCCCCCGGCTGGAGGGACAAAGGAGCTCGGCCAACGCCCGTCCCGGCAAGGGGGAGCGGCACTTGCTGCTCGCGCACGCCAGGCGCGCACACTGCGGCAAATACTGCAGCTGGCGCCCGGGGAGCGGAAGGGGGGGGCAGAGCCCGGCCGGGCTGGCGCCCCCTGCTGGCGCCCCCTGCCCGGAGACGGAGGGGCGCTTCCCCGCGCGCCAGACCCCGGACTGAGCCCCGGCGCTGCCCCGGGAGACGCCACGCTCGTGCTTGGGGCTGCTTGGACCCCCGTGGCTCTCCGGGGTGCTGCCGGCCCCCGTCCCTCGGCAGGTGCACCATCAGCGCATCCGAAAGGGGCAGTCCGCCTGGGGCGCCTCGGCATCCGTGCCGCTGACCCGCCAGTCCCGGCGCTCTCCAGGAAGGTGTCCCTGCAGCGCTTGAGCATCCTTGCAAGGTTGGCCTCACTAAGGAAGGAGGGCCGTGAAGCCTCCTGCCTGCCGGTGACCGGGTTTTCTAGCTGCGTGACACGCAGGACCTGGAGCTAGGGAAACCTCTGCCCAAGCACAAAGCCATGGGGCTTAAAGGTGCTTTGCTTTGGCTGAATTGTGCCCTAAGTAAGGCACTGAATTTACACAAACTGCTTTTTATCAGGGAGAGTGGAAAGGAAGCCAGGTTTCAGGGTGCAGGGCGAGGCTGTCAATGTGCATATTATTGATGCAGAAGCTGAAGCCATTGCAAAGTCTTCAGTACTGAAGGAGAAAATCCATGGACTTGCCAGAAGATTTGAGGAACCCAGAAACCAGGATAATATATAACAATAATATATTTATTTCTAATCCGCTTCTCCCTCCGGATCGAGGTGGGGAACAACAATAAATATAAATACAAAGACCATAAAATAGATAAAACATTAAAACAAATAAAACAGATACATTATTAAAAACATATTAAAATTCAACTGGGTAGGCCTCCCGGAAGAGAACAGTCTTCATGGCTCTCTTAAATTCAAGAAGACTGCTAATTTGTCGAATCTCCTCTGGCAAGCCATTCCATAGCCTGGGGCTGATTATATGGGAGAAGATGATCCCGCAGGTAACCTGGATCCAAACCATGTAGGGCTTTAAAGGCAATAACCAACACTTTATCCTTCACCCAGAAACTAATTGGCAGCCAGTGGAGTGATTTTAAGACTGGTGTAATGTGGTCACCCCTAGGTGTACCAGTGACCAACCTGGCTGCTATATTTTGAACTAGGCACAAAGGTACAGCACATTGCAGAAGTCGAGCCTCGAAGTTACCAGTGTGTGCACTACCATCTTTAGGTCTTCCAACTCTAGGAAGGGGCGCAGCTGGCGTATCAGCCGAAGCTGATAGTAGGCACTCCTGGACGTCATATATATCTGAGCTGTCATCTGGAGCGACGGATCCAGGAGTACCCCCAAGCTGCAAACACAGTCTTTCAGGGGGGGGTGTAACCCCATCCAGAACTGGTTGACACACCTCCAGACCCAGGTTGGGGCCTTTGACAGCAAGCACCTCCGTCTTGTCTGGATTCAGCTTCAGTTTGTTTTTCCTCATCCAGCCCATTACCGCCTCCAAGCATTCATTCAGAGGAGACACACTATCCTTAGCCGATGCAGTTCTCAGAGGCATAGAGAAATATATTTGGGTGTCATCAGCATACTGATAGCACCCCACCCCATGCCTCCGGATGATCTCTCCCAGCGGTTTCATATAAATGTTAAACAATATTGGGGAAAGGATAGCACCTTGTGGTACACCACATAGCAGCTCCTTCTTTGAGGAGCGACTATCCCCAAGCATCACCATCTGGAACCTGCCCGAGAGGTAGGACAGGAACCACTGAAGCACAGTGTCCCTGATTCCCAATTCCCCCAGGCGCTCCAGAAGGATACCATGGCCAATGGTATCGAAAGCCGCTGAGAGGTCCAAGAGTACCAACAGGGACACACTCCCCCTGTCGATACTCAGGCGTAGATCATCCACTAAGGCAACCACAGCGGTCTCAACTCCATATCCTGCTCTGAAGCCAGTTTGAAATGGGTCTCTATGATATCAGTGGGCAAGAAGTTTGAGGACTCCCCCCCCCCCCCAAACACACACAGGGAAGGATGCTCTGCAGTTCCCTTTAAGGCCAAGGCTTGGGAAGCCAGGAGGGAAGAGCTATAGGGAAGCTTTGCATCCAGGATGGGCTCCCTGACACAGATTGCCAAGGGCATTTGGCCCCCACAGGCTCAATGTAGCCAGGCCCAATGCTGCTTAGAAGGCTCCTCTACAGGGCAGATTCTGGAATGGCCTTTTTTGCCCCTGGATGCACTAAGGAATAACGAGGGTGAGATTATTGTTTATTTGATTTGATTGTTTTATTAGCTATCTTGAACATTTGTATTGAAAGTGTGATAGAAATGCTTCTCATAACAATAAATTACTAGAACCAGAACTGGTTTTCTTAAAATCAAAGAATAATTTGTTTTTCTCGGCGCCTCTGCTGAAGTAATTTAAGAAATTATGACCATAAGAATTTCTCTGCTAGAGCAAACTTCCTTATGATTACAGTATTTCAGGCTGTTTGGGTTAGAAATGGTGAGGAAGGTGATCAAAGTATATAAAATGATGCATGGTGTGGAGCGTGGGCAGGAACTTCATAATTCTCGAAACACGGGAATTCGCGGCCCTGAGATATGGTGATGACCACCAACTTCAACAGCTTGAAAGGGGGGCTAGAAAAATGCTTCCCTTCATGCCTGTCTTCTGGGCTTCTCAGGGGCAACAGGTTGGCCACTGTGGGAGCAGGATGTGTGTCAAGTAGACCTTTGGGGTACAGAGGCACTCTGGGGATTGGGAAATGAAGATGGTGGAGGCAACTGCTTGGAGGCTCACCCTGCAATGTACCCACATATTACGGTACAAGGATTGGAAAAAAGGCTTGTCCAGTGTTGCCCCGCAGACCTCCGGCCTAATAGTGCCATGGCCATTTCACTGCTCAGCTTGAATTCCAGACCATTCATGATTTCTATCTATCTATCTCCTGCATGGCACCTGAGGTGACTAGTAACAAATAGCATGGAATACAACATAAAGCAATCCTATATAAAACAAGCAGGTAAAAACAGATAGTAAATCATCCAATTGAAAACTACAGCAGCAGCAGCAGCAGCAGCAAAAGCAGATCACCTTGAGAGGCCAAGCGCCTGTCTAAATAAGAAAGGCCTTTCACTGGCATTTGATAGGGAGTGAAGCAGCGGAGCCTCCTCTTGAGGCCTGCCAGATGTGGCAGGACATGGACAAAGTCCTCTCCCAAAGACCTTAGAACCCAGGGAGGTTTGTATGGGGAAAGGAGGTCCTTCAGGTAACCCAGCCCCAAGGCACTTAGCTCGTTCTAAGTAATAATCAGCAGTCGGATTGTGTCCAGAAACAGACTAGTAGGAGCCATATGTAGGCTGACCATATGAAAAGGAGGACAGGGCTCATGTAACTTTAACAGTTGTAGAGAAAGGGGAATTTCAGCAGGCGTCATTTGTATGCAAGTCGTACCTGGTGAAATTCTCTCTTCATTACAACTGTTAAAGCTGCAGGGGCCCTGCCCTCTTTTGCATATGGTCACTCTAGTATAGTGCCTGCACCTTTAACTGTTGTGATGAAGAGAGGATTTCACCAGGTACTAATTGCATACAAATGACGTCAGATGAAATTCCCTTTTCTTTGCAACTGTTAAAGTTACATGAGTCCTGTCCTCCTTTTCATATGGTCAGCCTAGCCATATGCCTCCTTTAAATGGCTTTAGTCAATTGTTTGACTGCAGCATTTTGACCCAGTGAGGTTTTGAAACAGTGTTCAGGCCAGCCCCATGAAGACTGATTGTAGGGATTCTCTTAGTGTACCGGCCACCCCGCTGCCTATCAGACTCCCTGGCCGAGCTCACGGAACTGGTCTCGGAGCTGGTGTTGGATTCGCCCAGGCTCTTGGTCCTGGGCGACTTCAACATCCCATTCGAGGCCGGTTTGTCAGGTGGAGCTCAGGAGTTCATGGCATCCATGACAAACATGGGCCTATCCCAATTGGTCTCTGGACCCACACATTCAGCAGGTCATACCCTCGATGCTGTTTTCAGTTCCGAACAGAGGGATCTGTGGGCAGAGGTAACAAATACCTCCATGTTGTCATGGACAGACCATTTTCTGGTTCTGGTCACGGCTACCACCCGCCCCTGCAGGGGTGGTGGACCTATTAAGATGGTCCGCCCTCGAAGGCTGATGGATCCTTCTGGATTTCAGAAAGCCTTGGAGGGGTTTATGGCTGGTATCGTCGACGATCCTGTAGAAGCCCTGGTCGATAAATGGAATCAAGACCTAACTAGGGCTATCGACATGATCGCCCCCAAACGTCCTCTCCGACCCGCTACTAACAGGGCGCCCTGGTATACGGAAGACCTCAGGGAGTTGAAGCGGAAAGGACAACTGGAGCGCCGATGGCGGAAAACTCGACTTCTGTCCGACAAGACACGGCATAGAGAACATCTTCGTTCCTATGGGGTGGCAATACGCGCAGCGAAGAAAGTTTTCTTCTCTGCACGCATTGTGTCTGCGAATTCACGTCCAGCAGAACTGTTCAGGGTGGTGAGGGGTCTAACTCAGGCACCTTCTCCCCTGAACCCGATTTTAGAGCCTTCGGTAGTTCGCTGTGATGCTTTTAACGACCATTTCACAGATAAAATCTCTCGGATAAGAGCCGACTTAGATGTCATCGTTGTAGCAGAGGCTGACAATGGAGTGTCCAGCAACTCCGCAAGTAGAATTACACTGGATCAGTTTCAGTTGGTGAGTACCGAGGACGTGGACAAGCTGCTTGGACGAGTGAGGAGGACGACTTGCCCTCTCGATCCCTGCCCTTCTTGGCTGGTCGCCCAGGGAGGAGATGTAATTAGATTACAATTACAACATATCATTAATACATCTCTCAGGGAGGGGAGTTTTCCATCTTGTTTAAAAGAAGCGGTAGTACGGCCGCTTCTTAAAAAGCCCTCCCTGGATCCCCTGGACCTTAATAATTACAGACCAGTATCGAACCTTCCATTTCTGGGCAAGGTGATCGAGAGGGCGGTTGCCTTCCAACTCCAAGCAGTTTTAGATGATACAGATTTTCTAGACCCATTTCAAACCGGCTTCAGAGCAGGATACGGAGTTGAGACCACTTTGGTCACCTTAGTGGATGATCTACGCTTGAGTATTGACAGGGGGAGTGTGTCCCTGCTGGTACTTCTGGACCTCTCAGCGGCTTTCGATACCATCGACCATGGTATCCTTCTGGAACGCCTGAGGGGATTGGGACTCGGGGGCACTGTGCTTCAATGGTTCCGGTCCTACCTCTCGGGCAGGTTCCAGATGGTGATGCTTGGGGATAGTCGCTCCTCAAAGAAGGAGGTGCTATGTGGTGTACCACAAGGTGCTATCCTTTCCCCAATGCTGTTTAACATCTACATGAAACCGCTGGGAGAGATCATCAGGAGGCATGGGGCGGGGTGCTATCAGTATGCTGATGACACCCAAATATATTTCTCTATGCCTCTGAGAACAGCATCAGCTAAGGATAGTGTGTCTCCTCTGAATGAATGCTTGGAGGCGGTAATGGGCTGGATGAGGAAAAACAAACTGAAGCTGAATCCAGACAAGACGGAGGTGCTTACTGTCAAGGGCCACAACCTGGGGTTGGAGGTGTGTCAACCGGTTCTGGATGGGGTTGCACTCCCCCTGAAAGACTGTGTTCGCAGCTTGGGGGTGCTCCTGGATCCGTCGCTCCAAATGACATCCCAGATAGATGCGACGGCCAGGAGTGCCTACTATCAGCTTTGGCTGATATGCCAGCTGCGCCCCTTCCTAGAGTTGGAAGACCTAAGCATGGTAGTGCACGCACTGGTAACTTCGAGACTCGACTTCTGCAATGCGCTGTACATACGGCTACCTCTGTGCCTAGTCCGGAAACTTCAACTAGTTCAAAATATGGCAGCCAGGTTGGTCACTGGTACACCTAGGGGTGACCATATTACACCAGCTTTGAAATCTCTCCACTGGCTGCCAGTTAGTTTCCGGGCGAAGTACAAAGTGTTGGTCATTACCTTTAAAGCCCTACATGGTTTGGGTCCAGGTTACCTGCGGGATCGCCTTCTCCCGTACAATCCGTCCCGCACGCTTAGGTCCTCTGGGAAGAATTTATTACAGTCAACAAAAACTAGACTGACAACTGTTACCCAGAGGACCTTCTCTTCTGCCGCTCCCAGATTATGGAATGACCTGCCGGGAGAGATCCGTGAACTTACCAGTCTTCAGGAATTTAAACGATCTATAAAGACTGAGCTCTTCCGGCAGGCCTACTCAGATGAATTTTAAGTGTTTTATTGGTGTTTTAATGATATATTGGTTTTATGTATTTTTAATCAGTTTTGTGTGTTTTATGATGATGTTGTTCCCCGCCTCGATCCGGAGGGAGACGCGGGAAATAAATAAATAAATAAATAAATAAAAATAAACAAGGTGTAACTAAGGCATGTGTCACCTGACCAGATCTGACAAATCTAGGAACAGGGATCTCAGTTGTGCAAAGACACTCCTGGCCACTGCCAAACTTATTTTCATGGGGTATTTCCTGCAGCTTGGGTGCCACTGTGACCTGGTTGTGATGTAGTCAATGGGGGGGGGGCTGCGCCTTCCCCATTCACTCCTTTTCCTAGCCTGTTCCTGTTGAGAGCTGTGATTACGTGCTTCCTTATTGTTGTGTTACATTCGCTTCTCTGATGTTGTGTTATTTAGCTTCTCTGATGTTTGGAGTAAAAATGGTTAGGAAGCTATAACTCCATGACAGTTTGCTGGAATGGGGCAAAATTGCAGTGGTGGGGTCTCTCATAGGAAGTCTTCAGATTCTGCTCAGGATAATTTGGGATTTTTCCTTGTCCATGGAGAAGTGGGCATTTCTTCCCCCATTACCTCTGTCCCTTTCTCTTTTCTCCTTTCTCTTTGTACATTTGTACATTTTCACATTTCTGAGTGTGCACATTTTCAGAGTTGTGAACAGGGAGCTTTTACTCTTTTCTTTGAAATTTCACAACTGAATCAAAGTAGCCATCTGCCACAGGATCAGGATGAGGGGCAGCTGTCATTGTGAGCAGGGAGAAGTGGCAGAAAAGAAGAAAGGGGTTGTTGGAGTGTGAATTCCCTTATTTGCGCTGGTGGGGTGCTATCTCTCATGGGGAGCAAGTCTCTACTCTTTTTTCAAGAAATTACTGCTTCTAATGTATTAGTTACTTTCTGTTCAAAATAAAGACAGGTTTTGGGCAGTGGGGTGTCCACCACCATTTAGCACAGACCAAGCAAAGCCAATTTCCAGTACTGCGGATAATACCACCCCATGCTTTTCTTCTGTGGTCATGAAGATTGCCCTCTGAGCAATTATTAGGCTCAAGGCTGGATCCAGAAGCACAATGACAGTACAAACCTGCGGAGTTTTCTAGAGGAGTACAACTCCATCCCTGATCAGTTGTTCTGCTGACCAGAAGCACCTCTATCTTATCTGGACTAAGTTTCAATTGGGCAGCTCTCACCCCGCCTGTTACCAATTGCCAGCTTAGATGGTAAAGTTACGTGAGATCTGCATTTTGATGGTACCAAACCCCACAACCCTGGATGCCCTCTTACACTGGTTAATGAACAAATTAAAAAAACATTGACCCCAATACTTATTTATTACATTTCCACAAAAATTAAAACTCTAAAATACAACATGATAAAACATAATATAAAACCTTTAAAAGTGTAAAATAGAATAAAATAGAGATGGTCTCCCTCTAGCACAATGCGATAATAGTTGAAGGGAAATGCAAGATGAGACAAAAGCATGAAGTTGCCAAAAAGGAGAGCAGGACTGGAGCGGTTTCATTAACAGAAGCTTTCTCAAGGCCCAGCAGGCCACAATCATTTTGTCTGATTTGATCTCAGATCAGGATTGCTGGATTTCTATGGTGGAAGAGGCTTTTCCTCTTCTCTCTAGTTCTCTGTAGCCCATCATGTATAGAAGTATAGAAGGCCAAGCCCACTGAAAAAAGAATCAACACAGCTTCTGCAAAGGTAAGTCTTGCCTCACTAATCTTTTAGAGTCCTTTGAGAGGGTCAATAAACATGTAGAAAGGGATGATCCGGTGGACGTTGTTTACTTGGGCTTCCAAAAGTCTTTTGACAAAGTCTCACCAAAGACTCCTCAGCAAACTTAGTAGTCAGGGAATAAGGGGAGAGGTCCTCTTATGAATCAGTAACTGGTTAAAGAACAGAAAACAGAGAAGGAATAAATGTTAAATTCTCCCAATGGAGGGAAGTAAATAATGTGATCCCACATGAAACTATTGGGACCAATGCTTTTTGACTTGTTCATAAATGACCAGGAATTAGGAGTGGACAATGAATTGGCCAAGCTTGCCAATGATACCATATTATTTAAGGTGGTTCGAACACAGGGATTGTGAGGAGCTCCATAAGAATCTCTCCAAGCTGGGAGGGTAGGTATCCAAATGGCAATGTAAGCAAGTGTAAAGTGATCTTAGGGGTTGTGGTGGAAAGCTTGATGAAAATGTTAACCCAGTGTGCTGCCGTAGTAAAGAAGGCAAACTCCACATAAGGCATTGTTAAGAAATTGAGAATAAAACTGCCAATATCATACTGCCTTTATACAAATCTATGGTGTGACTGCACTTGGAATACTGTGTACAATTCTGGTCACCACACCTAAAAAACAAAGATATTGTAGAGCTGGAAAAAAGGACAACTAAACTTATCAGGGGGCTGGAGCATCTCTCCTATGGTGGAAGTTTACAACAGCCGGGACTGTTTAGCTTGGAAAAGGGAGGCTGAGACATGATAGAGCTGTACAAAATGATGCCCGGTGTGGAGAATGTGGATAGGGAGACATGTTTCTCTCTCTCTCAGAATATTAGAACCCAGGATACTAGAACCCATCATCCCAGGAAGCTGGCTGATGGGAGATTCAGGACAGATAAAAGGAGGTACTTCTATACACAGGGCATAGTTAAACTATGGAATTCACTCCCACAAGATTTAGTGATGGCCACCAATTTGGATGGCTTTAAAAGGGGGTTGGATAAATTCCTGACAGAGAAGGCTATCAATGGCTGCTGGTCCTGATAGCTAAGTGCTACCTCCAGTATCAGAGGCAGTAAGCTATATACACCAGTTGCTGGGGAATTATACCATGTCCTGCTTTTGAGTCCCTGGTTAACAGCTGGTTGGCCACTATGTGAACAGAGTGCTGGACTAGATGGACCCTTGGTTTGATCCAGCATGGCTCTACTTATTTTCTCCTGGGGCCAGATTAGCTTTACTCATGAGCTCAGTGCTTTGTGCTCTTAAATGGGTTAAAAGCAGCTGGCTGTAACTGCCGAGCAGCATCCAAACAGCCCCCAAAATGATATGCAAGAGTCTAGAACAGATTATGCCTTTGTGCTTTGTCTGGTCTTACTGAAGCCTTTGAAAACAGAGAGATGAACGGAGTTGCTCCATTTAGCCCCAGTGGCTGTGTTTTCAGAGGCTGAGGGCTCAACTGTAGCTGAGCTTTTAATAGTTGGAAGGGACCAAAAGGATCATCTAGTCCAACCCTTTGCAATGTGCAGGAAAACCAATTAAACCATCCATGAGAGATGGCTGTCCAGCCTCTTTTTAAAAACCTCCATAGATAGAAAACTCACAGCCTCTGTAGGTAGACCGTTCCACTGTTGTACAGATCTTACCATCAGGATTTTTTTCCTTATATTTAATTGAAATCTAGGTAGCTGTAACTTATACCTATTATTTCAGGTGGCCATGGAAAATAGTTCTTGACCATCTTCCCTGTGACACCCTTTTATGTACCTGAACACTGCTCACATGTCTCCCCTCAGTCTTCTTTTCTCCAGACCGAACATCCCAAGTTCCTTCAGCCTGTATTCACAGGGCAGGTCCTCAAGTCCCTGTGTCATCTTTGTTGCCCTCCTCTGAGCCTGTCAGTGTCATTCTGGAAATTTGGTGCCCAGAAACGTATACAATACTCCAGGTGTGGTCTCACTAGTGCCGAGTAGAGCAGAATAAGGACTTCACGTGTCTTTGATACAAGGTTTCCTCTAATGCAGCCCAGTTTCTCTCCTGGTCTCTCTCTCCTCCAAACAACCTGAAATGCCCAGGAAAATCCTGCCTTCTTACAATCTAGCAGTTGAGTTAACTGTAGGATGAAATGTTTCTTGGGCCTTTGCACAGTCTTTCCTGCCCCCACATTATGTGCACAATTTATTCCTTGGAGAGCAGCTTGCACAGTCCAGTCTGCCATGATATCCGGCATCAGCGTCCCAAGTTCTGCAACTATATATGCTTGGAAGAGGGTGTTTAACTCTTTCCCTCCTGCTAGTTCCCTCTTTAGGGAAAACTCAGTATCCTTTGCCCTGGCAATGGTTGCCTCCACGCACTTTTCACTGCCATTCCATCTGGCCCTCCTTTTCCATCTTTGTGAATGCTTTTGAATGCCCACATTTGCCTATTCAGTAGACTTTGATGAACAGAAACACTTTTCATTTTATCTGTTCCAGGTTTGTTCCTTGAGACTTCAGAACTGCTGCTTTGCTGGCAGATAATTTATGTGTTTATTTATTGCAATTTATAAGCCACTTTTCAGCAAAGGCTCCACAATGGTGTGCAATAAAATAAAAATGAAAAGCAAAGATAGATATGTTGGTCCATAAGGAAAATGGGTCAAGTTTAGTTGTAAAATCACCTAAATTGGAGTTGTTCAGCACTCCATCGTGTCAACATGGCCCCTCTTTGTAAAAAATATTTTTGGTGCTGCAGTGGGGGGCACGTGTGGACCACAGGCGATGTGTCGTCCCCCCCCCCCCATGATTTAGGGCTTTAGAGGCCTTAGAATTAAAAATAGACTAGAGCAAATGTAAAGTAGTTTCAAGAGTCAGAGCAAAGTTGATCACGATCCAGCACCCTGCCATATAGGGGAAAGCTGCATGCAGGGTCACCCCTATGCTGAGAACCTGATTCTTCAGTGGTTCATCGAAAACAAGCTGCACCATGATCCCAGTACAGCTTTCCTACTGATCAACAGCAATTTCTGATCAATTTCTGTCTTGAGTCACAGTTGTTAGGCTATATCCAGCCCATCATAGACTCCAAGTATGGATTCAGAACGTCGAACGTCTCCCTGGAATCAGCAGGAAAGGAGAGGTAGAACTGGGTGTTATCTGCATACTGATGACACCAGATGCCAAACATCCTGCTGATCTCTTCTTGCAATTTCATGTCAAATTTAAATAGTATGGGGAACAAAATAGAATGCTGAGAAGAAGAGCAGTCATCCCCCAGTATTACCTTCTGGAATCTGCCTTTCAGGAAAGACCAGGACCGGTCTGAAACAGTTCCTCCCAACTTGGTCAGCTAATCCAGCAGGATACCAGCAGGATACCATGGTTGATGGTATTGAAAGCTGCAGAGAAGTCCAATAGTGCCAACAGGGACACATTCCCCCTTGTCTACGGACAACAAAGGTAGCCTCCCTCCTCAGAACAGACCAGAAGCCTGGCTGAAACTAGTCTAGATAATCAGGTTCATCCTAGAAGACCTGGAGTTGATTTGCCTCCATATTCAAGAACCTTGCCCAGAAAAAGGATACTGATAGAGTCTAACAAGGGTCTCTTCAGCGGAGCTTTCACCAATGCTTTTGATGACATTGGCCATGCTATCCTTCCAGACCCTTTTCCTGAACTGGGACAGTAAGATGGCCCTGCCCCTTTCTGGAGGGACTCCTGTTCCATCTCATGGCTTTTGGCCTTTGTAGTGCTTCAAGGATGGTGTAACTTTGGGGTGCCTCCTTTTTAATATCCACATGTGTTATTTGTATTTTTAAATGGTTTTAATTTTCTTTTGTAAGCTATCTGGGGAAGGCTTTTCCCTGATAGGCAGCATATAAGTACTTTAAATAAATAGCATTGCTGGAATCTTGCCATCGTGTCATGAGGCATTTGCAAATCTCCTGTGCATTTGTCCATCTGACCGATTTAATCAGTTAAGATGGGCAAGTATCAAGGGAATACATGTTTAGTGTCGAATCCCCAACGTGATGAGCAGGAACCTCAGGCACACCCACTGACTCTAAAGTTGAGCTGGTGTGTCAAACTGGACTGGAAGTAAGCAGATTGATAGATAGATTGATTGATTGATTGATTGATTGATTGCATTTTTATGCCATGCAATAGCCAAACCTCTGGGTAGGTAACAAATAATGAATAAAACCATAAAATACACAAAAACTGAACGTAAAATGCTAAACAAATTTAAACAGCCACAGAATAAAACTGAAGTAAAACCAACAGCAGAGGACAGTCATCATTTGTCCTTTGCAGAGTTTATCTGCAAAGTGTTTAATACAAAGGTCCTTCCATACAGTCACAAGGGGCCAGAATGCAGCAGGCCTTTTGCCACTTGGGAAAGCTCCACTGGACCCTAAAAGGGCAGGTAGTCTGTTTTCAGTTGGAAAGGGCCACTTAGGCCATTGAGTCCAACCCTCTACTCAGGGTAGGAACATCCACAACAGATGGCTTCCCTGCCTTTGCTTGAGCCATCCCTAGGAAATTGGCTCCATTATCTGGCTACCCTAGCGATTAGGGAATGTTTTCTGGTGTTCAGCTAAAATCTGTCAATTTCATATCCTACAGTCTTGGGTGTCAGGGTCAACCTTTTAAGTTATTGAAAAGTGCTACCATATCCCCCCTTGGTCTTCTCTTCTCAAGGCTAAACATACCCAGTTCCTGCAATTCTTCTTTGTAGGACTTGATTTCTAGTCCCTGGATCATCTTTGTTGCCCATCTCTGAACTTGTTCCAATTTATCTCAATCCTTCTTAAAGTGCCATGTACAGAACTGGACATGGTTTTTGAAGTGAGTTTCTCAGAAAACCAAGGAGCTGGTCAAGAGAGGACATTTACGAGCATTTGTGCCAACTGCCTAAGTTTTCCAACCATTTCAGATGTCTGTCACGGCTTTAACCAAATCCCCAGGTCTGGCAGTAGGGAATTCCCCATCTGGATCCATCTGTCTCAGTGGGTGGACCACCTTAAAAGGACCCAGACACACAGAGATTTGGAATTCCAACAAATCTAAACCCTCTCAGGTAGTGATCTGTCCATAACTAAGAGTGCCAGAAACACACGGTTATGGTGTGTCCTGCAGTGTGGATAAGTTCTGATACTAGTTGAGACAAGCCAATAATTACAATGGAGGCCAAGTACTCCTGATCTGTTCCCTCAGGAATGGGATGTTGAAATTGACCAGAACAATTAATCTCAGAAACTCCAACACCACTCTTTCAACTACCTCCGCCAACTCAAGATGAGCAGCATTTGGACAGCAGGGTGGGCAGTGCCCCAGCAGAATCCCTCATCTGTCTCAAGAACCAGTCAAGGTGCACACGTTTGATAACAATGTACCTAGATAGGGAGGAGGGCTCATGATTGCTGACCATGACCCCCAGGTCTTGGGTGCTGCTACTGCTCCAGGGAACTTGGTGGGCAAAGCTAGGAGAGATTCACCCCTCCTCATCGAACCAGGTTTCTGTAACAGAGGCCAGGTCAGCATGCTGATCCAGAATCAAGGCCTTGAAGGCAGAGATCTTCCTATTAGCCAGCCTGGCATTCAGCAACAGGACCTTAAGACCCAGAGGGAAATTACCAAAAACTCAACATAAGCCCAGATAGAAGAAGGAGAAGGAGAAGAGCTTGTATACCTGCCCAGGAACAGCCAGTTCTAAGCCCACTGACCCATCTCCCCTTGCCCACCACACAACCATAAAGCACCCAGATCCTCTTGAGGTTCCTCAGTTCATCCCCAGACACACAACCCAGGGTTGTCTCAGTGCTTCATAACTAACACCCCCAACCCCAAAACATCAGGCAGTCATCAGGGACACCCTGAGCAAACTGCTGGGTTTTATGTTCATACCCTTTAATTGCCTTTATGAATTCTTCTCCCTCCCCCCACATTGTTCTTTGTTTTTGTAAGTTAGTATAAGGATAAGAAGTAGATTGGGCACATTTAACAGGTGCTGTAAGAGCGATTTCTTTCTTCTAGCCAGAGCTTTCCTGACCAAGCATGAAGCTGCCTACAAGAGTGAGCGCTTCACCTTGCCAGCATGTTTTCTTGCCTGTTGCTCCCAAAGAGTTGGGACTGCTGAGGGCCACCAACTCAGTGAGCCTCTGGTGCCGTTGGGATTTTGATTTGCAGCGCAGTTCTTTGCTTGTTCCCCAATTCAAGACGGATCTGAGTGACTTTATCTTTAAAGTGCTGTGCAAACTCGTCACAGTGTGCTACCGAGGGTTCCACCATCTCTCGCCCTGGCCCAGAGTGTAGCAGGTCACGAACCACCCGGAGAAGCTCCACCAGACGACACTGTGAAGATGCAATGCTGGTGGAGAAGAACTGTCTCTTTGCCACCCTTACTGCCACAGAGTAGGCTCGATAGTGAGCTCTAACCCATGTTCGATCAGACTCAGCACGAGTTTTCCTTCACCTGCGTTCTAGCCGTCTCCCCTCTTGCTTCATTGCCCTCAGCTTAGGTGTATACCAAGGAGCTGGCCGAGCTCTGCTCAGAGGGAGAGGGTGCTTGGGTGCGATCGTGTCATCTCTGTAATCCACAGAGCGACCTGGGCTTCGACAGGAGCACTGGCCATATCAGCAGGAAAATGCCCCAGAGCCTTCTGGAATCCATTGGAGCCCATTAGCCTCCGGGGGTGCACCATTTTAATAGGCCCCCCACCCTTGCAGAGGGGAAAGGACACCGAAAATCTAAACCTCAATAGAAAGTGATCCGACCATGACAAGGGGGTAGATGTTAGTTCCCCCATTTTCAGATCACCATCCTCCTGTCCAGTTGAGAAAACCAGGTCAAGAGTGTGTCCTTTTACATGCGTTGGGCCGATGACATGTTGAGACAGCCCCATGGTTGTCATGGCAGCCATGAAGTCCTGAGCCGCTCCGGATGCAGGAGCCTCCGCATGGAAGTTGAGATCCCCCAGGACCACCATCCGGCGGATCCTCAACACCAGGTCCGAGACAACCTCCGTCAGCTCAGGCAGGGAGACTGTTGGGCAGCAGGGTGGGCGGTACACCAGCAGAATCCCTAATCTGTCTTGGGTACCCAACACAAAGTACAGACACTCGAGACCAGCACTTGAATGAACAGGAAGCCTAGAGAGGGCAATTGAATTTCTATAGACCATGGCAAGCCCCCTCCCCATCCCTGAAGTCGGTGCTGGTGCTGCACCAAGTAGCCAGGGGGGCAAAGCTGAGTGAGAGTGACCCCTCCCAGTTCACCCACCCAGGTCTCAGTGATACATACCAGGTCAGCCCCCTCATCCACAATCAGGTCATGGATGAGGGAGGTTTTGTTTTGGACCGACCTGGCATTCAGCAGCAGCAGCAGCAGCAGCAGCAGCAGCAGCAGCAGCAGCAGCCCCAAGGGCAAGCTGGTAAGGCCGCCAGGAACTATCCGGTTGGGGGAAGAACCAGAAAAAGGGATAGTTGTAAGGCAACTACCCCCTCTTCTCCTCCTCCTCATCTGGCCTGTTTCTCCCCCAACACCATACCTCCCCCTACCCATGACCACAGTTATGCGGGCACCCCCTTGCCCCCCTGAGCCCCCCAGCCACATATTAGAAATATACCAATTATACAACAGTATAAAACTTCAAATTGCTGCTGGTTGCTGGTGGTTTTAACAGGTCCAGGCAGGAGGGTGACTCCTCTGTGCCACACTCAGCACTGCCTCTGGCATGCTTCCCTTAAATAGGTACCTGTAAAGGGGAGGAGCAGCTGGTCAGCTGGTTAGCTGATTGTAATGCCCATCAGGTGAGGGGGCAGCAGCAGAAAGCAAGCCATCGCCACAAAACTGTGCTTGTGTAGTTTAATGATGTGCTGTGTGAAGTATTTCCTATTATATGCCCTGAATCTCCCACCACTCAGTTTCATGGGAGAAAAAGGGAGAAAAATAGCTCTGGCTCCAGGCATAATTTTGTACGCCTCTATCATGTCTCCACTCAAAGCTAAAAAGCCCCCAAAGGTATAGGGAAGTTGCCCCAGGCCTCTGATCAGGTTTGTTTCCTTCTTCTGCACTGTTTCCTTCTTGACATGTCAGTAGGGAGAAAGAGATAAAGCAGGTGGGCAAGAAAAGTAGGAAGGTGCCAAGCGAGGGGAGGCAGTGTGAGCCACAGCTGGGAGCTCCACAGGGCCCTCCTGAGTCCACTGGAAAGAGTCGGTGTAGCAGGAGGAAACAGCAGCAGCCAGCAGGAGGTTTCAGTAGCTAGAGCCAATGGCAAAGGCCAGG
The DNA here is from genome assembly GCA_029215795.1 of Anniella stebbinsi. Lineage (NCBI taxonomy): Eukaryota > Metazoa > Chordata > Lepidosauria > Squamata > Anniellidae > Anniella > Anniella stebbinsi. Next base: position 374,253,763 of record JARDYH010000001.1, read on the forward strand.
ATTTTGAGCAGGGGAGCATGGACTTCCAAAGGAAGACTCCTGCTCTTGTGGCTCTGTGGTGTCCGCAAGGGCCTTGACCCCTGGAGGCCAGACTGCAGCCACCTATTCAAAGACTCTGTGGTCCATGTCGTGGTCAGCAAGACACAGAGTAATGCTCCTGGGTTACAAGCAGAATACAAAGCGGCCAGGTTTCCTTTCCCTTTCAGGGATGACTGACATGAAATGGCATGTGAATTGCCACCACAGCTTTAGCCACTTGGTGCGGCCAGCTGTTTCATTAGACATGGCCCTGAATGAAGCCAAGGCAGGGGCACTGACTCAGAGGTGGAGGCCAGTCAGACATGCGCCTGCCGTTTTTCAGTGGTACAAGGCAGCATCGGTTGCTGCTGTGGGTGGGTGCGGCTGTGTTACCCGTGGCCAATGAAATACTGCTGAACCTTCTGGTGACAAGCCCCTTTTCTGGGTCCTGTCTAGAAGGAGAAAAGGGAAAGTCAGGGAAGGGGAGAAAACAGTCGTCCGTGTGCCACAGAGGGCAAGAGGCTTCACATCCTCTTCACAAGACAGGGAAGGAATTGTTGTGGGAGTTGCTAAGAGATTATAAGAGAGGGAGAGAATGGGAATCAGGATGCAGGGCGGGAAGAGGGGGGGGGGGGTACTGTACTAAGCCAGTGATATTAGTCACTCTTTTCAAGCTGGAGCCATTCTGGCTTTAGGCACCACCAATGAGGCCACTTGGGAGGCTTTCCTGGGTTCTGTGTGGGCATATTTCTCTCCTCTTACTCCCCCCATCCCCTGGTATAGTGGCACCGCTGTGCACTGGATTCAGGTGGCAGCCCAAGTCACAGCAGCCAGCCAGCCCGCTGCTAAAGCAACCCACAAGGCAAAGCATGAGAGGGAAGGAGAAGGAGAAGGAGAATGAATGAGAGAGAGAGGGGGGGCATTGAAGGTGACTGGGAGCTCCCAGTGGCCCCGGGCCTTGCAGTGAAGAACGTTGTATTAAGCAGAAGCAGCCATAGGGGGGTGAGGCTGGCTTTGCCATGCACACCAGTAAGTCAAATGTTGGCTTAGTCCCCAGTTTTGGCTCCCATGTACATAAAGGTGAACTGTTCCCCTTTATTCTTGAAATTGCTTCCTATTTATTCATCATCATCACTATTATATTTCATATACTGCTTACCATTTCTAACAACATCTCTAAGTGGTTTACAAAATCAAATATTAAAATACATAATAATACAAAATTGAGTAGTTAAAATGTTTAAAACATTTAAAACCAAAGCTGAAAATTCATAAACTAGCTGGGCAGCAAAATCATTCAGGGAAGGCCTGGGTGAAGAAAAGTGTCTTGAAGAGGCACTTAAAATATGGCACAATTGGTGCCTCCCAATTACCAGGGGGGAGGGCATTCAATGAGGTGGGTGCCACTACAGAGAAGGGCTGCTTCCTGGTGACTGCAAGATGCTAACCTGCAGGTTCTGGTAGAACCAGGAAAGTCTCCTCTGATGATCTTAATAATTGCACATTCTGCAGACAATCTCAGACTGACCAATAATAATAATAATAATAATAATAACGATTTATTTCTTACCCGCCTCTCCATCTAGATCGAGGCGGGGAACAACAGCATGATAAAATACATAAAACTAATTAAAACATGACAAATATTATTAAAACTGCATTAAAACATCCTAAAACATCATTAAAACATCCTAAAACATCCTAAAAACATTCTAAAAATTACACTGGATATGCCTGCCGGAAGAGAACAGTCTTTATAGCTTTCTTAAATTCTAAAAGACTGTTAAGTTGACGAGTCTCCTCCGGCAGGTCATTCCACAGTCTGGGAGCGGCAGAAGAGAAGGTCCTCTGGGTAACAGTTGTCAGCCTAGTCTTGGCCGACCGCAGTAAGTTCTTCCCAGAGGACCTGAGCGTGCGGGGCGGATTGTACGGGAGAAGGCGATCCCGCAGGTAACCTGGACCCAAACCATGTAGGGCTTTAAAGGTAATGACCAACACTTTATACTTCGCCCGGAAACTAATTGGCAGCCAGTGGAGCGATTTTAAAGCTGGCGTAATATGGTCACTCCTAGATGTACCGGTGACCAACCTGGCTGCCATATTTTGAACTAGTTGAAGTTTCCGGACTAGGCACAAAGGTAGCCCTATGTACAGCGCATTGCAGAAGTCAAGCCTCGAAGTTACCAGCGCGTGCACCACCATCTTTAGGTCTTCCAACTCTAGGAAGGGGCGCAGCTGGCGTATCAGCCGAAGCTGATAGTAGGCACTCCTGGCCGTCGCATCTATCTGGGCTGTCATTTGGAGCGACGGATCCAGGAGCACCCCCAAGCTGCGAACACAGTCTTTCAGGGGGAGTGTAACCCCATCCAGAACCGGTTGACACACCTCCAAACCCAGGTTGCGGCCTTTGACAGCAAGCACCTCCGTCTTGTCTGGATTCAGCTTCAGTTTGTTTTTCCTCATCCAGCCCATTACCGCCTCCAAGCATTCATTCAGAGGAGACACACTATCCTTAGCTGACGATGTTGTCGAAGGCATAGAGAAATATATTTGGGTGTCATCAGCATACTGATAGCACCCCGCCCCATGCCTCCGGATGATCTCTCCCAACGGTTTCATATAAATGTTAAACAGCATTGGGGAAAGGATGGCACCTTGCGGTACGCCACACAGCAGCTCCTTCTTTGCAGAGCAGCTATCCCCAAGCATCACCATCTGGAACCTGCCCGAGAGGTAGGACCGGAACCACTGAAGCACAGTGCCCCCGATTCCCAATCCCCTCAGGCGTTCCAGAAGGATACCATGGTCGATGGTATCGAATGCCGCTGAGAGGTCCAAAAGTACCAACAGGGACACACTCCCCCTGTCAATACCCAGGCGTAGATCATCCGCTAAGGCGACCATAGCAGTCTCAACTCCGTATCCCGCCCTGAAGCCAGTTTGAAATGGGTCTAGAAAATCAGTGTCATCCAAGACTACCTGGAGTTGAAAGGCAACCGCCCTCTCGATCACCTTGCCCAAGAATGGAAGGTTTGATACCGGTCTGTAGTTATTAAAGTCCAGGGGATCCAGGGAGGGCTTCTTTAGAAGCGGCCGTACCACCGCTTCTTTTAAACATGATGGAAAACTCCCCTCCCTGAGAGATGCATTAATAATATATTGTAATTGCGATCTAACCGCATCTCCTCCCTGGACGACCAGCCATGAAGGACAGGGATCGAGAGGGCAAGTCGTCCCCCTCACTCGTCCAAGCAGCTTGTCCACGTCCTCGGTACTCACCAACTGAAACCGATCCAGTATAATTCTACTCGCGGAGTCACTGGACACTCCATCGTCAGCCTCTGCTATAACGACGGCATCTAAGTCGGCTCTTATCCGAGAGATTTTATCTGCGAAATGATCATTAAAGGCATCGCAGCGAACCGCCGAAGGCTCTAAAGTCGGATTCAGGGGGGAAGGTGCCCGGGTTAGACCCCTCACCACCCTGAACAGTTCCGCTGGACGCGAATTCGCAGACGCAATGCGCGCAGAGAAGAAAGCTTTCTTCGCTGCACGTATTGCCACCCCATAGGAACGAAGATGTTCTCTATGCCGTGTCTTGTCGGATAGAAGTCGAGTTTTCCGCCATCGGCGCTCCAGTCGTCGTCCTTTCCGCTTCAACTCCCTGAGGTCTTCCGTATACCAGGGCGCCCTGTTAGAAGCGGGTCGGAGAGGACGTTTGGGGGCGATCGTGTCGATAGCCCTAGTTAGGTCTCGATTCCATCTATCAACCAGGGCTTCTACAGGATCGTCGACGATACCAGCCATAGAACCCTCCAAGGCTTTCTGGAATCCAGCAGGATCCATCAGCCTTCGAGGGCGGACCATCTTAATAGGTCCACCACCCCCGCAGGGGCGGGTGGTAGCCGTGATACTAACCTTAACCAGAAAATGGTCTGTCCATGACAACACGGAGGTATTCGTTACCTCCGCCCACAGATCCGTCTGTTCGGAACTGAAAACAGCATCGAGGGTATGACCCGCTGAATGTGTGGGTCCAGAGACCAATTGGGATAGGCCCATGGTTGTCATGGATGCCACGAACTCCCGAGCTCCACCTGACAAACCAGTCTCGAATGGGATGTTGAAATCGCCCAGGACCAAAAGCCTGGGCGAATCCAACACCAGCTCCGAGACCAGTTCCGTGAGCTCAGCCAGGGAGTCTGATAGGCAGCGGGGTGGCCGGTACACCAACAGAATCCCTAGTCTATCCCTGGTCTTCAGACTCAGGTACACACACTCGATGTAATTCAGTTCACGAACAGGAAGTCTGGTCAGATTAAGATTATCCCTGTAGACCACAGCTACTCCGCCCCCCCGCCCACTTTCCCTCACCTGCTCACTAACCCAGCTGGGAGGGCCTGCGCCCACGTCGGTCCACTATCATCTCCCAACCAGGTCTCAGTGAAGCATGCCAGGTCAGCCTCCTCATCCGAAAGAAGGTCATGGATGACATGTGTTTTATTTTTAACTGACCTGGCATTACATAGGAGCAAGGAGAGGTTCTGTGGGTGGCCTGGTTCGTTCTCCAAGTTCCCCGGGATAGCAGAGCAATCGGAAGGTAAGATAGGTGTTAGATAACTATCTCTCCTTCCCCTGTAATGGCACATTGCCCTGCCAACGCCATATCTCCCTTTGCCCAGCACAACAGAAATTGCCACTCCCCTACACATTGTGGATAGCTGGAAGGAAGGGTGGGGTGTAGATGTAGGTGGCTCTCCTCTCTTGTGATCTTCATTGATGGCTGCAGGTTTAGTTCCACTGCGTCGCTCCCACGGCTGAGAGCCTCTCGCCCTTCGGCTCGCGCCCACAGGCTCGCGCCTTCAGCAGCCTGAAGGCTGAAATACCTGTGGAGATGGGTGGGGCAGACAAACACTTCCTCAGGCTCAGCCAGCAGCACAGCACTCCCAGCCAACCAACGACCACCCTTCCCCTCAGTCCTCAGCAGCCTGAAGGCTGAAATACCTGTGGAGATGGGTGGGGCAGACAAACACTTCCTCAGGCTCAGCCAGCAGCACAGCACTCCCAGCCAACCAACGACCACCCTTCCCCTCAGTCCTCAGCAGCCTGAAGGCTGAAATACCTGTGGAGATGGGTGGGGCAGACAAACACTTCCTCAGGCTCAGCCAGCAGCACAGCACTCCCAGCCAACCAACGACCACCCTTCCCCTCAGTCCTCAGCAGCCTGAAGGCTGAAATACCTGTGGAGATGGGTGGGGCAGACAAACACTTCCTCAGGCTCAGCCAGCAGCACAGCACTCCCAGCCAACCAACGACCAGGGAAAGCAATATCCCCCTGTAAATACCTTGAAAACAATGCAGTGATTACTAGAAGCCAGCATGGATTTGTCAAGAACAAATCCTGTCAGACTAATCTGATCTCATTTTTTGATCGGCTAACCTCCCTTGTGGACTGTGGGAATGTTGTGGATATAGTATATCTTCAGCAAAGCTTTTGACAAAGTTCCCTATGACATTCTGATTAAGAAACTAGTGAAAAGTGGGCTAGATGGAACAACTATTAGGTGGATCCACAGTTGGCTACAGAATCAGACTCAAAGAGTACTTTTCAAGGGTACCTTTTCACACTGGGGGAGGTAACGAGCGGGGTACTGCAGGGCTCAGTCCTGGGCCCAGTGCTCTTCAACATTTTTATTAATGATTTGGACGAAGAGGTGCAGGGAATGCTTATCAAATTTGCAGATGACACAAAATTGGGTGGGATCGCTAATACCCTGGAAGACAGAAACTCCAAAGTGATCTTGATAGACTGGGGCGCTCGGCTGAAAACACAATGAAATTCAATAGGAATAAATGCCAAGTTCTACACCTAGGGAAAAAAACCCAGATGCACAGTTACAAGATGGGGGATCCTTGGCTCAGCAATACTACAAGTGAGAAGGATCTTGGAATTGTTGTAGATCACAACAGTGATCTACAATAGTGTGATGAGGCTGCAAAAAAAGGAAATGCTATTTTGGGATGGATTAATAGAAGTATAGCTTCCAAATCATGCTAGGTACTGGTTCCCCTCTATTCGGCACTGGTTAGGCCCCATCTTGAGTATTGTGTCCAGTTCTGGGCACCACACTTCAAGAAGGATGCAGACAAGCTGGAGCGTGTTCAGAAGAGGATAATGAGGATAATTAGGGGGTCTGGAAACAAAGCCCTATGAGGAGAGACTGAAAGAACTGGGCATGTTTAGCCTGGAGAAGAGAAGACTGGGGGGATACATGAGATCACTCTTCAAATACTTGAAAGGTTGTCACACAGAGGAGAGCCAGGATCTCTTTTCCATCATCTCATAGTACAGGACGTGGAATAATGGGCACCAGTTACAGGAAGCCAGATTCCAGCTGGACATCAGGAAAAACTTCATGACTGTTAGAGTAGCATGGCAATGGAACCAATGACCTAGGGAGGTTGTGGGCTCTCCCATACTAGAGGCCTTCAAGAGGCAGCTGGACAGCTATCTATCAGGTATGCTTCAAGATGGATTCCTGCATTGAGCAGGGGGTTGGACTTGATGGCCTTATAGGCCCCTTCCAACTCTACTATTCTATGATTCTATGACAAGTATGGTAAAAGCCTGTTGGGCACAGTGGGAAACTGTCCATTTAGTTGATAGACAACTGCTTTGTTTTGTTATGCTAATTAAGCTTAGAGGCTAGCTCCTAGCATTCACACTCCCTACAAGTGTGAAAAGGTGTTTGTTACTGAATTTGTGGGTGGCAAGGTGGACCTCTTTATTGTCTCACATCTTGTTGGGAGAGCTTGGGATCACAACAATGGATGTGCAGCCTTTTGCCTCCCAGCACTCCCGAACAGGGCGGAGCTAGTCAGGGGCTGAGCTTTTTGTTTTCTTCCTCTTGCTCAATGCCAAGATAGCAGCATTGACTAAATGTGACTCTGGTGTTGGCCTTAGCCCTGAATTGAGGCTTTCCAACTTAACTCTACTCTTGTTTAATATCTATTTCACCCCCATAGGCCTGTAGGGAGGATGTTTTGTCAAACTGGCTTAAAGCCAAATGCCACTATCTGGAACTGAGGGCCAAGTAGCCTCATGCCTACCCTATTATTGTAGGTGACTTTAATGCAAGGGCATAAACTTACCTGGTGGATCCCTCCATGCACTGTGATTTCTTAATAGAGGGTAAGGAACAACTTAAAGCCTCTTTTCATTACTCCAAAGATAGCTTCACTAACCCTGTGGGGACATGTCTGCTTCAATTTGTTATAAAAAATATTCTAAACCAGTGGTCTTTAACTGATGGGTCACTACCCAAAAGTGGGTTATGAGATCAGTTCAGATTGGTAGTGACAAAGCTGTTGTCGCCATATTGGGCATTGAGAAAATTGTGAAAATGGGTCCCATTTAACAGGTTGGGAGTCCAAGGTAGGTCTCGGGTCTGGACCAGTTGAAGACCCCTGATCTATCAAGCACTGTTGATGACTGGAGTGAATTTACTTTTGTCTGTTCTAGGGAGTCCAGTATGGTTGATTATATCGTAGTCCGTACGCACTTGAAAGCCCTGGGGTTGCAAATTTAGAGTTACAGGGTGATGTGGTAGTGACCATTTGCCACTGGAGCTTTCTCTTGTTATTCCAGAGTTCTTAAGGACAAATATGAATCTTTATCCACCCTCCAGTTTAACTATCACTGCAAACTCTAAAAAAGTCAAATGGTCTAATGATACCAGTCAGGCCTTCAAGAGACGTCTTCGTTCTCATTACTTTACAAATGCCATTAATTAGACTACTGAAAGGTATAATGGCTTATGAGGAGGTTATATAGGATCTGTATTCCCCCCCTGTTTCTCAGTAGACAGGACCAGCAGACAGCAGCGGACACCCCGGCAGGTAAGGAGCACGAGTGGGGGGGGAGGGACAGGGAGGGGGGAGTTAGGCCCTCACTCACCCACCCTCATGTTTTCCTCATAGGCTTGCACTGGGGAAAAGCTTTCTTTCCCCCAATGCAAGCCTGTGGCGAAAACACCTAAAATGGCGTCCGATCCGAAAATTGGACTTCCGATTTTTGGATCGGGATCAGGTCCGATTTGATCCAGAAAGCCTCCGATCTGATCCAATCCTACATGCCAAACCCGGTTCTGATCCCGGTTCCCATCTGATCCAGGGGGTCCATGTACATCCCTACTGTTTACCACAGCTCAGGTCCATTGTGGCAAACAAGGACACTTTAGCAATGAGATTGTTTCCTCTTGAGGTGTCAGACAGAGGGGTGTTCTTGTCCCCACTCTATCCAGTTTATCTCTGGCAGACCTCCCTTCTGTGCTGGCATTGACATCCTATCCACCTAAAATTGGCCTCACAAAAGTCTCTGTTCCCTCTATGCTGACAATGCTGTTCTGATTCGGAGGAGCCATAGCTCAGTGTGACAGAGCACCTGCTTTGCATGCAGAAGGTCCCAGGTTCGAACCCTAGCATCTCCAGGTAGGGATGAACATACTTATGCTTAAAACCCTGGAGAGCCAGTCAGTGTCAACAATACTGGGCTAGATGGACCGATGGTCTAACTCGGTATAAGGCAGCTTCCGATGTTCCGATGTTCGTTGTTCTCCCAGACCTATCTGGGCCTTAAAGGGTTATTGAAATGTCCCATTTCTTTTTTTCTCTTCCAACGGTGGGAATTTTTTATCAGCAGCTATTAAGGTTTTCAAAGCCAAAACTGTTTCTAGTTGGGGCACCGATTTGGTTTCCCTTTTCTAAAAGTTCTCGAAGGGCCTCAGTCCTACTTTTTAAGAGTAATATTTAGTGCTTCCGGGTGTGTTCCTGGGGCTGCCCTTGATGCGGAGGCTGGGTTGGACTCCCTATCCATTCTTGGTTGCACTGCAGTCTCATGCTTACTCCTAACTCTCTGGCTTCCTGGGTATTGCCAGACTCTTTTGAATCTCCTTGGATGAAAGCAGTGGTGCAAAAAACCACTTCAGTAGGTTTATCAACTTTCCCATTTGTTATTCCTGGACCTAGAAAGTGCCAAATCAGTTGTTAAACAGAGACTATCAGACACAGATTATCAGAAGCTCCAAGAAATTGCTCGTGAGATGTGTTTCCCTCAGTTATTGGGACTATCATGCCTCCCCTGTAAATAGGGTGACCATATTTTGGAAACCAAAAAGGAGAACAACATGGCTGCCCCCAATGGGGCATGCCCACCAACATGGCCGCCCCCCAAGGAGGCATGCCCACCCAAACATGACGTTGGTCATATGTCTGATTTCACAGCACACAATTAAGACAAACCTGTTCTATATAACATCTTAATTGATTTCAATAAAACTTACTCCCAGATAAATGAATATAGGATTGCAGCCTTTTCACATCTACTCTAGCAAGCGCAAGCCCTTCCTGTCAAGGAGAACTATGCACTCACCAGAACCTGGCATCGTGGATCATGCAACCAACAGGCACTCTCCAGAAAAATGCTTTCAGAGCCGAGGAAATCCAGACACACTCAAATAAGTCAAGCCAAGCTATGCTATGCTGGGACAGAACAATTCTGGGACAAGACAATACTTTGCAATCGACTAGACATAACATTCATAAACAAAAAAAGAAAAACACAACTATCTCATTGACATAACAATACCTAATCACAAAAATGTTGCAGAAAAGGAAGAGGAAAAGAGAGAAAAATATACACCACAGGCTATGAAAATTAAAGAACTGTGGCAGGAGGAAAAAGTTACAATTATTCTGTTAGTCACAGCAGTCACCAGCATTACATCATTTTTTAAATTTATTTTTTTACAGAAAACCTTCAGAAACTAGGCCTACCAAAACACATCCACACCAACATCCAGAAAGCAGTCAATACTTAAAACATGCTCAAGTCAGGAAATGTCTGAATCAGTAAAAGACAGCATGACTTGGCAAAGCCAGTCATGTTCCTCAAGAAAAAACGCCAGAAAAGAGACCAGATACAAAAGAAGGGAGGGTTCTTGCAGATTTAACTGTTGTGATGATGATGGAATTTCACCATGTGCTGCATGCATACAAATGACACCAGCTGAAATTCACTTTTCTATACAACTGTTAAAGATACAGGAGCCCTGTCCTTCTTTCCATATGGTCACCCTTCAGTCCTAAGGGGTTTGAGAGGCAAGTTGTATAAGGTTTTGATGCACTTGGTGCCAACTATAGCCACCTGAACTTTTAGAAGTTTTTGCAATATATATATATGGTTGTGTAATATAAGACAATAGCCCCAACACTGTTTTGTGAGATCTATGTCAGTAGAGCCAACCTTTATAGCTTGCTAACCAGCAATTACTTCGTGGTTGGACACTACATAGAAAAATAATTTCTCTAGTTTTTTACAAAAATTGCTACCAAGCAAGGTTTTCCTCCTCCTTTTAAAACATTGACTTTAGTAATGTTTGCTCATATACATAATTTATTTATTACTTTTATAGCCTGCCTTTCCTCCAAGGAGCCCAAGGTGACATAATGGAGCTCACTGGGTGACTTTGGGCCAGTCACAGACTTTCAGTCAAACCTTCCTCACAGGGTTGTTATTGTGAGGATAAAATGGAGGAGGAGGGTTATGTATGCCGCCTTGGATACCTTGGAAGAAAAATGGCAGGAGCTAAATGTAATAAAATAAAATAAAAATAAAATAAATGGACATCAAAGAGTTAAGAGAGGCCAGGAAACGAGAGTAAATGGGAAAGGGTCCCTAGACCTGAGGCTCTTTGTACGTGGTGCAGTGTTACTGCCTGATATTCAGTTGGGACAGGAACCAGATTGATATTAAGTATAAAACTGCTTTTAAATTCATCACTCTTGCAATGCATGGTATTGCAATGTCTCCATCTGCTTATTATAAACTACTTCAGTGGAAAATGGAGTGAGAGTGTGGGAGTCTCACCATTTAATTCTGAAGTCATATACTTGCAGTTGACCAGCAGCACAATTTGGTGGGGGCTACTCTTGTCTTTTTGGTTTTATGTAGAACTTACATGACTTCTGCCAAGATGAATGACTTACCACAGAAAATGGAATGGTTTAAAAATAGAGATGTAAATTGGAAAGGAATTGATTGGGTAAATAATATTATTTGCACTTTGAAAAGCCTTAAGAAATGGAGCAATAAGCACACTGTTCTGCAGATAGAGCAAACTCTATGGAGTGATAACGTATTTCTCTAAACCTTTTCATTTCAGGGCTTTAAAAATGATATCTTAAAATAAGGAAAGAAACTTCATATGCACCCAGTGATAAATTATCAATATGATACTTTAATTTATAGATGTGAGAAATTCATATACCACTCTCAGTATCACTTGTGGTGGGGGTGGACCCAACCTTTTTTATTTCTACATAGTTGTAAGCGAGGATCAACCTGTTGATAATTCTTAGAACTTTCGTGCTGCTTTCAGGGACTTTAGAGGAAACCTGTCAGTATATAACTTTTGTAGACAAGTGCTGACTCGGGTAAAATTTATGCTGGTTTGCATTCTGAAGTAGGGCATAATCCAGGCAAAGTAAAGCAACTTAATCAACAACACTGACAATTAATAATTTTCTTCTCTTCCCCACGAAATCCTTCCTTTTACTCAGTTTGTTCACATACATTTAAAGCACGATCCTACACATGTCTACATAGAAGGAAGTCCCATTGAGTACAATGAGGCTTTCTTCCAGATAAGGGGGTACAGGATTGCAGCTTTAATTTTTAGATCCTCTTATGTTTGTCAGTAGCATTTATACTACAAACTAATCATGCATATTAAAATTACCACCACCTCTCCCTATGCTGCTGGTGTCCTGCAGCTGCTTGCCCCGGCTTCTTACCTTGCACACTTTCACCATGCGGCCACCAGCCAGCCAGCTAGCCAGCCCCAGCTTCTTGCTCTGCACACCGCTGGCCAGCTACCCATCTGCCGCGCCTAGTGGGCCGCTGCGCTAGGCCAGGCTGTGGCTCCAAGTCCAGGCCAGGCCAATCACTGCTGAAGCAGGCCTTTCGAGGCCTGTCCATGGCAAATCTAGATTCCTAATGCCTCGTCGCCATGGCGACAATGCACTAGGACCCCGGATTTGCCATGGGTGGCCCTCGGAATGCCAGTTTCAGCCACTTCCGGAAGTGCCTGAAACAGGCCTTCTGAGGCCAGCCCTCTGCAGATCCTTCACCCTAGTGCTTCGTCGCCATGGCATCAAGGCACTAGGACCCCGGATCTGCAGAGAGCAAGCCTCAGTAGGCCCATTTCAGGAAGTGCCCAAAATGGGCTTTTCGGGAGGCTAAATTTCCAGATTTGCCCCCTGAAAACAGGATTTCCCCCCAGATTTGGATTTGCTCGCCATTTTCTGGACATGTCCTGGCAAATCCGGGTAGATGGGCACCCTACCTGTAAAGATGGAATGCCCTATCTAGGATGGCTAACTATTCTTAAATATAGGAAGGCATTCTCCTTGGCAAGGTTTAATGTTCTCCCCTCCAAAGTTTTATGAGGCCAATTTAATAAAACTCCAATCTATAACAGATGCTGCCCCTGAAACAATGTTGAGGTGGAGTCCATCTTGCATGTTCTATTTCATTGCAGCAGTTATCAAGATGGCAGAAAAGACCTAATATATCCCATCACAGAGTTTTTCCCTGGCCACTCTTTTGAGGCCTTTATCACACCTACCTGGTTTGCTTCTGCGGGTTCCCCCTCCGTTTCCTATGCAAGTGGAGCCTTTTGATTCACACGTAATCGGTTTTGCTCTGATACCTCAGCTCAGCCTGCTGAACTTGCCTGAAACGGCCTTTGTCCGTTCAAGGTTAAATTGAAACAGAAACTAAAAAGGGAGCACTCAGGGCTTGACAACAGAGTGAGGGGGATGACGTCATGCGAGTCCCGCGCTGAAGGTCTGGATCAAAGTTGCGGTGAGTGTGCTTAAAACCACGCGTGTGATAAAGGCCCCTGTCCCTTATAATTATTTTACTCATGTTTTTACTCAAGTTTTACTCAAGTTAATTACTGAGCAAGTGGCCAAATTCCTGAACCTGGTTATCCTCACTAGCCCATGTATGATACTTCTTGTGGAGATAAATGTACTGTACAGTTCTTTAAAGATTCTGTATCCCTCTATTTTATAGATATGTATTAATACATTGTACTAATGGTCTGTTGACTAATTGCTTGCTTGCTTGCACAGGTCTGTATTGAGGAAGGCAATCTGCCAGATAACCATGTCCCAAGCTGTTCAGGCTTTGCATGCCAGCAGCAGGACCTTGTACTTGCCTTGGTAGCTTATAGGTAGCCAGTGCACTTGCTTCAACACTGGCAAAGTACGCGCTAGTCCAGACACCCCACTCAGTATCCTGGCTGCTGCAGTCTGCACCAGCTACAGCTTCTGGACCCAGCATGAGGGCAGTTCCATATGAAGCACATTACAGTAATCTAATCATGAGGTTAGCAGTGGCTAGCCAATCCCTGCCCAGGAAAGGCTATAGCTGACATACCAACCTGAGCTGGTAAAAGGTTTTCTTCATCACGTAAGCCACTTGGACCTCTAATGACAATGATGGATCCAGGCACAACCCCCATACTATGTAACTGTTCTTTCTGAGAGAATGCAACCTCATCTAGAATAGGCAAAAAAAAAAAAAAAAAACACCCACCCACATCTCTTTACACAGGAACAACTCACCCAATGAGTCTCCATCCTGTCATGATTCAGTCTTACTTCATCACTTTATTAATGACAAAATGAACATTTTTAGAACTGTGGTATGTAGGGTGTCTCCTGCTTCAGTAGAGTTGGAAGGGGCCTATGAGGCCATTGATTCTAACCCCTTGCTCAACCACCTTAAAGCATCCCTGATAGATGGCTGTCCAGCTGCCTTGCCTCTAGTGTGGGAGAGCCCACGACCTCCCTAGGTCATTACAGTCAGGAAGTTTTTCCTGATGTCCAGCTGAATCTGGCTTTCTGTAACTTGTGCCCGTTATTCCGTGTCCTGCACTCTGGGTTGATCGAGAAGAGATCCTGGCCCTCCCGTGTGACAACCTTTCAAGTATCTGAAGAGTGCTATCATGTCTCTCCTCAGTCTTCTTTTCTGAAGGCTAAACATGCCCAGTTCTTTCAGTCTCTCCTCATAGGGCTTTGTTTCCAGACTCCTAATCATCCTCGTTGCCCTCCTCTGAACCCACTCCAGCTTGTCTGCATCCTTCTTGAAGTGTGGTGCCCATAATTGGCGCAGTTCTCAAGATGAGGCCTAACCAGTGCTGAATAGAGGGGAACCAGTATCTCATGTGATTTGGAAGCTAATGCAGCCCAAAATAGCATTTGCTTTTTTTGCAGCCACATCACACTGTTGGCTCATATTCAGCTTGTGATCTATAACAATTCCAAGATCCTTCTTGCTTGTAGTATTGCTAAGCCATGTATCCCCCATCTTGTAACTGTACATTAGGGTTCCTTTTTCCTAGGTGTAGAACTTGGCATAGATCCTTATTAAATTTCATTTCATTGTTTTTAGGCCACACTCCAGCCTATCACTTTGAACCTTGTTTCTGTCTTCCAGAACATTAGCTATACTACCCAAGTTTGTGTCATCTGCAAATTTGATAAGCATTCCCTGCACCTCCCCACCCAAGTCATTAATAAAGATGTTGAAGAGCACTGGGCCCAGGACTGAGCCCTGCAGTACCCCAATCATTACTTTCCCCCAGTTTGAAAAGGTACCATTGATAAGCACTCTTTGGCTCAATTCGGACGACACGTTAATCAACTGAGAGGACTTAACCCACTGACAGTGAGTTAAAAAGGCGGCCTCAATTCGGACGACACACTGCAGCAGGGGATGCAAAGTTAAGTTAACCACCCTGGTGGTTAATAACGTACTCGGTTCTGACTGACAGCTCGGCCGCCATTTTCCCCGCCTACCAAACCCCGTTAGTCCTGCAGCAGGTATCCCAGAAGGCACTGCGGCCGAAAACCATGGCCACCGCCATTGAAGCCGATGCAGGACACGCCTCCCAAACCCCATTGGCCACCTCAGTCACTGGGCGGAACTCAGCAGCCTCGGACAAAGAGGCAGCCAGGAGGAACCGCAGCACCTACACAAGAGTAACAACCAGCAATGCTCCCCAAACGTTGACACCCACACCCCAGGGAGCCACCCCCGCCCACCCTATACGGGAGACCTGGCATCTGAGGGAGTCACCCACCTCCGCCAGCCCCCTCCCACCTCCCTCCCAGAGCAGCCACCTGCACACACAGGAAAGAAGATGAGAGTGGGGCGGTTGGGAAATCTTTATTCAGCAGGAAAATCAGACATGGGCAGTAAGGCACATGGGCACCACTATGCCAGGGCAGAACCTATGGAGAGGACAGGCGCCCCCGGGAAGGGAGGCGGCGGCTGGAAGGCACAGCAGTGAAGAGGGGATGGCCAACGCCACACCCCAAGGGTAGGCTGACCATATGAAAAGGAGGACAGGGCTCATATAACTTTAACAGTTGTAGAGAAAAGGGAATTTCAGCCAGTGCCATTTGTATGCAATTTGTACCTGGTGAAATTCCCTCTTCATCACAACACTTAAAGCTGCAGGGGCCCTGCCCTCTTTTGTATCTGGTCACTCTAGTATAGTGCATGCAACTTTAATTGCTTTGATGAAGAGGGAATTTCACCACGTACTAATTGCATACAAATGAAGCCAGCTGAAATTCCCTTTTCTCTGCAACTGTTAAAGTTACATGAGCCCTGTCCTCCTTTTCATATGGTCAGCCTACCCCAGGGAGCCAAGCACGGAACGTGCCAAGGGGAGGAGGTGGAGAGGGGGCCATGCCAGGGAGAGATGCCAGTCCAGAGATGGGACTCCACAGCCAACGCTCCCACGGGATGGGGGTAGCGCAGCCAGATCCAGGCACTGATGCATTTATGCACCCGGGACGCCTCCGCACGGGCGCGACGCTCCCCAATGGGATTCTCGGGGCCTGGCAAAGGCTCACTGTCCAGCCGTGTTGGGCGGATGAGGGGGGGGCTCTCTGGTCGCCGCTTCCCCTGCCCTCGTCCTTCTGGGTGATGCAAGGGTGGAGGTGGCGGTGCAGTGGGGGTGGGTCTACTTTGGATGGGGTGTTGTTCTCCCTCTTGGTGTGGGGGGGGGCTGCCCCTTGCAACAGGGCGCCTGGGGTTGTTGCGTATTCCGTCTCCCCCTCCCCCCCTTTGCCATAGTGCCCTTCTGGTGCGCTTCCCTGTCCGTTTGGGTAGCTGACTGGGCACCCTGCGTGAGTGCTTGCAGGAACTGGTTCCTTTTTGAGCTCTGTGCCAGCTGCCTGGTGGGGAGGTGTGTGTCCTGGTTGCTATGGCGGCCAAACCAGCGATCTGTTTCATCCGCGCCTGAGCTCCTGTCCACTGTCTGCTGCTCTTGCCGCTCTCCTCTATGGTCTTTTGTGTTAACATATTCACCTCAGCTGTTTAACCAACGCACCTCAAGTGGCTGAATTTGGACAACACGTTAGTCAATTGACTAACTTTTAAACAACTCGCAAGTGAGTTGTTTAACTCAATTGTTTAAAACTGCAACTTAAACAACCGTGGGTTGGTTAACCGTTGTGTGGCTAAATTCGGACAACACGTTTGGTTAACCCACTGACAGTTGTTTAACTTAACAACCATTGGTTAACGTGTCATCCGAATTGAGCCTTTGAGTCCAATTCTGTAGCCAACTGTGGATCCACCTAGTAGTTGTTCTGTCTAGCCCACTTTTCACTAGGATGTTAATCAGAATGTCATGGGGCACTTTGTGAAAAGCTTTGTTGAAGTCAAGATATACTATATCCACAGCATTCCCACAGTCCACAAGGGAGATTACCTAGGCTGACCATATGAAAAGGAGGACAGGGCTTATGTAACTTTAACAGTTGTAGAGAAAAGGGAATTTCAGCCAGTGTCATTTGTATGCAATTAGTTCCTGGTGAAATTCCTTCTTCATCACAACAGTTAAAGTTGCAGGGGCCCTGCATTCTTTTGTATATGGTCACTGTAGTATAGTGCCTGCAACTTTAACAGTTGTGATGAAGAGGGAATTTCACCAGGGACTAATTGCATACAACTGTTAAAGTTACATGAGCCCTGTCCTCCTTTTCATATGGTCAGCCTAAGGTTACCCGATCAAAAAATGAGATTAGTCTGACAGGATTTGTTCTTGACAAATCCATGCTGGCTTCTAGTAATCACTGCATTGTTTCAAGGTGCTTACTGATTGATTGATTTATAATCGGCTCCAAAAGGTTCCCAGGGATTGATGTCAGACTGACTGGTCTGTAGTTCCAGTTCCTCCTATTTGCCCTTTTTGAAGATAGGGACAATATTAGCCCTCCAGTCATCGGCATTTCACCTGTCCAATAGACAGTGGTTCTGAGAGTTCTTCTGTATTACTCTAGGATGCAGTTTGTCAGGCCGTGGAAATTTAAACTTGTTCAAAGAAATTAGGTGTTTCTTGGCCATTTTTTTTGTCTGTCAATGTCAAGCTGCAAACTTGTCCCTTCAGCTTGTACTTCCTATATTTGCTAGGGGCGCCTGCCTTTTCTTTGACATCTGTTATCATTTTGTCATCCTCATTGAGTAGTTGAACCACCATTTCTTTCCTGTGTCTTTAACTATGCAAGCACCTGAAGAAAGATTTTTTGTTGCTGTTAGCATCTCTCGCTAATCTCAGCTCATTCTCAGCTTTAGCTTTCCTGATGCCATTTCAACACTCCTGTGCTACCTGACTGTACTCTTCTTTTGTAGCCTGGCCTTCCTTCCACTTCCTATATGTGTCTTTTTTTGTTTTTGTTTTTTTGGTTTTCAGGTCATCTCTTAGCTTTTTGTGGAGCCACATTGGTTTCTTCTGTTGTTTTCTATCATTTTTCCTTGTTGGAATGGTTTGTAATTGTGCCTTTAAAATTTACTTTTTTAAAGAAACTCCCACCTATCTTGGACTCCTTTTCTCTTTAGGGTCACCTTCTGAGTTTATTGAAGTTGGCTTTCCTAAAGTCCAGAGTATATGTACGGCTACACTCCGCTTTTGCTTCCTTTAAAATCAAGAACTCAAGTATGATGTGGTCACTTTCCCCCAGACTGCCACTTTAACCACTAAACCATCCCTACTGGTCAGAATCAAGTCAAGGATAGCTGTTCCTCTCATTCCTTTCTCCACTTTCTGTAGGAGAAAGTTATCAGCCACACATGTCAGGAATTCCTTGGAGAGGACACTTTTGGCAGAATTTGTCTCCCAATAGCTTCAAACTGGCAAGACTCAGTTTTTTCCTGGAAAGGGAAAGATGTGCATTCAATTTGTTGCCTGGAGGGTCCTTCCAGAATGGCTCCCCTCTTCTAAAAATGTGCTGCCTTTCTTCACTGAGACAAAAATGGGTGATATCAGGACAGGTTGCATCTTAGGCAGCTCATGGCTTCAGCTCAGTCCTTGGAGTTCTGAGCAGCTGCAATGTGATGGTTGGCAACCAGGGACAACTGCTGTCATGTGAAATCCTGCTTTTTTTATCAATGGCTTTTCAGTAGGCCTGGCAGCTGATTGCAGAGGTCAACCCGGGCAGCATTCCATGGCTTAGCAGTGGGAGTCCCAAGCAGTGAGGGCTTCTTCTGGGAAAAGTGTGGAGATGGACAACTTTTGTCAGGGCTGCTGCAGATTAGGGTAAGATCCAATGTTAGTCTGGCTGCCCGATTATGCGCATAGTCGCGGAAGCGCATTTACTCCTAATACCTCTGTACGAGAGGCGGCGAAGCGCATTACTGGATGACCGAAACGCGCTTTAAACTTGTTGACATGCGGAGAATCGCATGTTTACACGGCGGTAAGGCACTTTAACTGTCGCCGCAAATTAAAACTCGCGGTTTAACGTGCATTTGATAGTGCGCATAATCGGAGATAAAAAGCGCCTCAGCCCTCAATTTGCACTCCTCTCTTGTAGAGGTAAAAATTTTAATCAGCCTTGAAAGAGCTTTAAACCTCTGGTGTAGAGGCAGCCAGACTTACATTAGTTGAATGAGACTTAAGTTACCCCACTGCTCATTCACCAAGCTTCAGTTCTAAGCACAATGATAGGAAGGAGGGAGGTACTGCCTGGAACATTTGCAAGATCCCTGCAGTTTATGATTTGATCAGAAAACAATCAAGTACATCTGCTCATCAGCAGTGCTGGAAAAAGAGTTTAGATCCAGGATATTAAGCAGAAAGTTTCAGGTCTTGGGTGCCAGCATTATATTTGCAGGGGCCTTTTGGCACTGAAGCAGCAAACATTCCGTACCAAGGAAATTCAAAATCAGCACCAGTATAAACCACACATCCATGTGAAAATGCCTTTGCAGACTCTAGCCTGCACTTGCTGTTTGAGGCTGTCCACAAAGGGCTGTGTTTGAGGACAGCTTAGGAGGAGGAAATGCAGACCAGTCCAGGGCAGCCATTCTGGGCTGCAGCTCTCCAGGTGACTTCCTGGGGGCGGGGTGGGTGGGTGAGAGACTGGGCAAAGTTCTGGCTGAGCTTGGTCCCTCTGCTGTCTCTTCCATCGTCCTCTGGGTAGCCACATTGCCCTGGTTCTGAAGACAATTGATTTGCCCTTCAGCAACATCTGGTGCTGTTTGAATGAAACCTTTTCTATGTCTCTCCAGGTCAGAGGACCCTCCGTCACCAGAGTGAGGACCTGGATACAGTCATCCTAGTAAATCCAGATGAGCGGAGCGCTGTGTCAGAGGTAAAGTCCATAGATTGAGGCCAGTGGAGCTGGGTTTTGTGGGTCAGAGTTGCTGCCTGTTTCCTGCCTTTTGAGTAGCCCAGCTACAAAGCCATTAGGAAAAATATTCAGGAAGGGTAGTATATAAATGCCTTAAATAAAGCCACTCCTAACAACTGCTGTGTTGAGCAGTGGCATGCAGGCACCGACTTCCAGAGGCCAAGCTGCCTTCCTGCTCTTTTCCCATGACTGTAGCTTTTTTTAATGGCAGTATGTAGCTTCTCCTGACCAGGCATGTGGGCGTGTAGGAGTTTTAGTCCACTGTCATGTCTCATAGCCTTCTCTGGCTTAGCCTGCTTGTTCCCCTGCTGGAGACTGGGGCACAGCAGGGATATCACTGAGCTTTCACTACATTCCCAAACCCAAGTGTTTCTCAATGGTTCCATCTCTCCAGACTCACAAAGAAGGTCTGGCTTCACCAAAGTGGGAACAGCTAGAACTTGCAGGTCAGGAGCTGAAAACCATCTCTGATGTGAACAGGTGCGTTCCTTGGTATGTGACCCTTCTGCCTGCAAGCTGCTGGTCCTGTGTGGGCAGAGTGCTGACCAAGAAGGAGATTTGATCCTGCAGACTGGGATCTTCACCTTCCAGAAATTTGCAGAAATATTTGCAGACCCAGAGGTAAGCTTCATGGGTGGGTAACCTGGGATTTGTGTCCCCAATGATTAGACTAGTTTTGGAGGTCATCCACTGTTTCATTTTTTCTTGTCCCAGCTTGTGTTTGGTTTTGTGAGTTACCTTGGGAAATTCTTTGCCTGTGCTTTCTCCAACACCTGGCAGTTTAAGGTGCTGAGTTTAGGGCCACCTTAAAAGAGGATTCTGGCTAATGTCACAGATCTTCAGACATTCAGGACATGTCTACCATCATCAGAACTTTGTTAGCCAGGTATTCTAGTGATTTGGGGTTTCTTCAGTGGTTTCTGGCTGCTTGCAGGCTTGGGATTCAACCCCATTTCGTTCGGGGATTCCTTTGAGATTACCAGTATGAATATTACCAGAACATGGTTATTTGTACATTTAATGTACATTTCTATCTACAAAATAGGGCCCAGGCCACCTACGTATAAGAATTAGATACACAGATTGACGTCAGAAACATCAGAGAGTCTTGTGGCCACAGGGTTATTTTCGCATAAGCTTTCATGGGCCATGTCTACACCAGAGATTTATCCCTGGGTCATCCCTAGGTCATCCCTGTGCATCTAAATGACACTCAGGGGATCTCAGGGGCAACCGGGAATGACCAAGGGACGACCCTGAGATAGTGGAAACCGTGGAAATCCTGGTTTTTCTGCCATCCTGGGTTCTAAAATAGGCATGGAGCCATGCGTGGAGGCTCCGGACCAATGGGGGGAAAGCAATTTCGCCATCCCCAGAATGGTGAGGATGGGTGAGTGCGCGGGGGTGGGTTTCCCTTACGCTTTCCACTGCACGAGGGCTCCTCCTTCTCCTTTTAAAAAAATGGCTTCCGTTTAGAAGCTGGTGGAGTAGGCTGACCGGATAAAATCCAGGTCAGGGCTCATGTAACTTTAACAGTTGTAGAGAAAAGGGAATTTCAGCCAGTGTCATTTGTATGCAATTAGTTCCTGGTGAAATTCCCTTTTCATCACAACAGTTAAAGTTGCAGGCACTATACTAGAGTAACCAGATACAAAAGAAGGCAAGGCCCCTGCAACTTTAACTGTTGTGATGAAGAGGGAATTTCACCAGGAACTAATTGCATACAAATGACACTGGCTGAAATCCCCTTTTCTCTACAACTGTTAAAGTTACATGAGCCCTGACCTGGATTTTATCTGGTCAGCCTATGGTGGAGGATTGCGGAAGCAGGTAAGTGATCCTCCCCCCTCTCTTAGGTGTAGAAAGGGCCATGGACTGCAGGCCTCCTCATCAGGTGAAAACTTAACATTCTATTTCTTTGTAGTCAATCTATGTACTGCTGCAACAAACTAACATAGCTGTTCCTCCAAAACAGACTGACTGGTATGATTCTGGTTCTAAATAGCAGTCTGTGTAGATTTTATCAAGAGTACATTGATAAATCTCATGGCATGTGATCCTGACCTGCTCTCGCTGTTGGCTCCTGCAGGTTGCCCAGCTGCTCAGCAACACTGATCCGGCTTCCAAGGCCTCCCTCACAGTGTCGTGCTTGGGAGAGGGAGATTGGGGCAACCTTGGACACCCCCAATTTCAGGATCTTCTCAACCTGAAAGTGAACCCTGATCCAATCCTGCTAGAGATGGATGGGGTCTCTGAATTTGCTGAGTACATCTCTGAGACAGTGGATGTTCCATCACCCTTTGATCTCCTAGAGCCTCCGACCTCTGGGGGCTTTCTAAAGCTTTCCAAGCCCTGCTGCTACATATTCCCAGGAGGGAGGGGAGATTCAGCTCTCTTTGCTGTCAATGGGTTCAGCATCCTGGTGGATGGTGGCTCTGAGAGGAAATCCTGTTTCTGGAAACTGGTCCGACACCTGGACAGGATTGACTCAATTCTCCTGACCCACATTGGGGCTGACAACCTTCCAGGCATAAATGGGCTCCTACAAAGGAAGATTGCAGAGCAGGATGAAGAACAGTCACAAGGCTCCACCAATTACAGTGACTGGATGAAGAATCTCATTTCCCCTGAGCTTGGGGTTGTTTTCTTCAATGTTCCCGAGAAGCTCAAAATGCCAGAGTCCTCCATGAAGGTCAAAAGAAGCATCGAGGAGGCAAGTCTAACACTGCAGTACCTCAACAGGCTAGGCATAAAGCCAGAGCCCCTCTACAGAGTTGTCAGCAACACCATTGAGCCTATCACATTGTTCCACAAAATGGGTGTCGGAAAGTTGGACATGTACATCTTGAACCCAGTCAGAGAGAGCAAGGAGATGCAATTTCTCATGCAGAAGTGGGCTGGGAACAGCAAAGCCAAGACAGGCATCATCCTAGCCAACGGCAAAGAAGGGGAAATCTCTGTCCCCTATTTGACATCCATCACAGCCTTGGTAGTCTGGCTCCCAGCAAGTCCAACAGAAAAAATAGTACGAGTTTTGTTTCCAGGAAATGCTCCACAAAATAAGATTTTGGAAGGTCTTGAGAAGCTCAAGCATCTGGATTTCCTGAAGTATCCCATAGCTACGCAGAAGGAACTCTGCTCTGGCATGCCCTTGCTTGCACTGAAGCAGAGCAAGATTAAACAAAGGACAGACAGCAAAGAGAGTCTCAAGTCTTCCTCCAAGCCACCTGCAGCAAAGGTAGCTGCTGAGGGAACAAAGGTTGAGGCAGTAAAAGAGGGTAAAATTGAGAAAAGGGTAAAAGAGTCCTCTGAAAAAAACCCAGAGAAGCCTGTTAAAGTGGAAAAGATAAAAATGGACTCCAGCGATGCCCTCAAAGCTGAGAAAAGAAAACTTGTCAAAGACAAAGTTGGCAAGAAACACCTCAAGGAGAAAGTTTCCAAACTGGAGGAGAAAAGGGACAAGGAAAAGAAAGATATTAAAAGAGAGAGGAAAGAATTTAAGAAAGAGGATGGGAAGAAAGAGGAGAGAAAAAAGGAAGCCAAACCAGAGCTGAAAAAAATAAATAAACCAGATTTGAAGCCTTTCACACCTGAAGTAAGGAAGACCTTATACAAGGCAAAGGCTCCTGGTAGAATCAAAACTGAGAAATTTCGCAGCAAAGCTGAGAAGGATATCCTTGCAGAACAGAAGTCATCACCTGTGCTAATGAAACCTTGCCAGCCTCAAGAGCCAGCAGATCTGGTTGAACAACGGCTTGTTCTGTCATCACCAGAGGACCTTACCAAGGACTTTGAGCAGCTGAAGTCTGAAGAGCAGATAAAGCCTCAGGATGTGCCTGCTCTGGTCGAGAGAGAGATTGTCTTCAAGCAGTTAGAGGAAGAGTGTTCTTGTGACATGGCTGCTTTGAAGGATGGGCTGAGATCAGAAGGAATTGGCAGTCCAATGTCTCCTTCCCAAGCTGTGCCAGAGGAGGAAATAACACCACCCAGAACTGGAGCAGAGGAAGCAAGGGAAACAGTTGGAAGCTCAGATAAAAGAGCAACCTTAGGAGAACCTCTTGAGAGAGGAGAACATGATGAGAATGTTGCAAAGACAGTAACAGAATTTCCCAGGGAAGAGGCAGGAGAGGAGAGAGATCAGATGCTGGCATCCAATGACTCCCCGGGCCAGATGCACCAAGAGGAAGAAGAAAATATTGCTTCTGAAATGAAGTG
This sequence comes from Anniella stebbinsi, assembly GCA_029215795.1. Lineage (NCBI taxonomy): Eukaryota > Metazoa > Chordata > Lepidosauria > Squamata > Anniellidae > Anniella > Anniella stebbinsi. The sequence goes on from JARDYH010000001.1 coordinate 374,277,772, forward strand.
CATGGACTCAAGAGAAGGTATACAAAATGCAAGGAGAGAAGATGTGATAGAGAAGGCAGAGCTGGAAGGGAAGGAAGAGCTCTATGCAAAGGAAAAAGACGAAGAGACAAAGAGGAGAGATTTCTCTATGTTCCAACAGCCAGAAGGCCCACCTTTGCCTTCTGAAGAACAAAGAAAGCCAAAGGAAGAACGAGCAAACCGAAATAAAGTTCCTGGAAAGCCAGCCATGATGAAGGAGGAGGAGGAGGAATCCTGCCTGGGCAGCACCCCTTTCCCACCAGGAGAACACGTCTCCTATATCCAGGATGAAACCATCCCTGGCTACTCAGAGACAGAACAGACCATCTCTGATGAGGAGATACATGATGAACAGGATGAGAGGATGCCACATCTCAAGCCAGACATGGGCTGCTATGACGCTGCTGTGCCAGGACAGAGAGGCTCCTTTGAAACTATTCATGGCTTGGCAGCTGCTGAAGCTGGCAAAGGCTTCACCAGCGAAGAACCTGAAATCCTTGCCTATCCAACAAACATGGTGGCTGCCCCTTTGGCAGAAGAGGAGCATATATCCTCAGCAACATCAATCACGGAGTGTGACAAGCTCTCCTCCTTTGCCACTTCTGTTGCAGAAGACCAGTCTGTTGCATCGCTAACAGCTCCACAGACAGAGGAGACTGGCAAAAGCTCCTTACTGCTGGATACAGTGAACAGCATACCTTCCTCTCGAACTGAGGCTACCCAAGGCCTGGACTATGTGCCCTCTGCTGGCACTATATCTCCCACATCTTCACTAGAGGAGGACAAGGGCTTTAAGTCTCCACCTCCAGAAGACTTCCATACACAAACTGAAAGTGAGAGAAAAACGGAAGCCTGCAAAACTGGCTTGCAGCAGCAGGAAGAGGACGAGGAAGAGGAAGAGGAAGATGAGACCCCAAATATTGAAAGGCCTTGGAGAGCCCAAGGGCACTATGATGCCCCAGTGTTTTTTCAACAAGGTCCCCTGGGAGATGGTTTAACTGAAATAACCATGGAAGGGGTGCAGGAAGACATGTTGCTTCTGGATCAAGGAGAGGCACAGTTGCTACACGGAGATGCAGGCTCTGGTGAGGCTGAGGAACGGTGCATGAGTCCTGATGACAGCACTGTCAAGATGGCATCTCCCACCCAATCAGGCCCCACCAGCGCAGGGCATACACCTTTCCACCAATCTCCTGTGGAGGAAAAATCAGACACCGTGGAGACAGAGCTCTTTGAAAAGGTAGCAGAGGCTCCTGCAAGGTGGGAAGAAGGAGAACACATCAGCAGAGCTTTGGAAGGTGAGGTACTTGCAATGGAAAAAGAGGCCTCTGCTCTCCTTCAGGACAAGCCTGGCCCAGGAAGCACTTCCTCCTTGGTGGCAAAGGCTATATCACCCCAGAGTGGGAGTTGGAGTCTGCCTCTTGAGAAAGAGGAGCTAGTAATAAGCTTCTATCACAAGCAAGAAACCCTTGACATTTCTGATTTGTATCCTCCCACCAACGGCACACTTCAGGAGCCCAAAGAGGACTCTCCACCTAAGAGAGCCAACTCTTCCGAGGATGCCTCCCACAAAAGTGTAGAATGCTTTGGAGGTGAGCTGTTCTCTCCTGCAGAAATACCTCCTCCTAAAGGGTGGGGGGAATTTTCAGACAGATCTGAAGATGATAAATCTTTGCAAATATCCATGAAAAATATTTCACCAGAGGAAACAAAATTGTTTTCTTTTATTGAAGAAATCCCTGGTAAGGCAACATCTTCAGATGATTCCACCAAAGAAATATCTCCAGAAGATGGGAACATTCTGCATTTCAGAGAATGCAGTTTAGATCAAGAGAAGTCTCCTCCTGTTTCTATTAAACACATTTCTCCAGAAGACAACAAAACTTATGTGAGCCTTAAAGAAGAAACCCCTTCACACTTGTTAACAGAAGAGATTTCTCAAATAGATGCTAAATACCTATTTACAAAAGAGTGCTCTCCTGAAACTAGGCACCAAACTTCCATAGAACACATCCCAGTTAATGGTGAAAAATCAGAAGGTTTTGTCAAAGAGGATTCCCCCAGTTGCCTTTCGTTCCCTCAGAAAAGTCCATTCAAAGTCAGCCATGCAACTCTAATAATGTCTTCTGCAGATCTCTCTTTAGAAAATGCCATGTCATTTTCCTTAACTGAAAAAAAGGGTATAAAGGAACTATCTCCAAGATCTTCCTCCAGAGAAATGTCCTCAGAGGTGACGTCCTTAAGCTTCATAGAAACGAGCCCAATTCCAGACAGGGAATTGCCCTTGGCAGTCTCCTGCGGAGAAATGATGGGGCCGTGTCAATTCATGGAAAAGAGCCAAGATACAGAAGATGAACAGTCCCCAGAAATGGAAGACATTTATCTAAAAGATACAAACTATGAGAAGAAAGTATGGTTTCCAGAGGAAATGAAGGAAGTGTCGTGTGAAGAACAACGACAGAAGTATGATAAAGAAAGGGGGGAATGCACATTTTTGGATGATGAGTTTGAGAGAGATGAAAAGAAGCTTCCACTTTCTGCGACTGAAGAGGGAGAGATTCCCCACCACTTGGAGTATGAAGGCATTTCAGGACTCGCAGAGAAGGATATTTGGGAAGAAGCTTCCACTCAGAAGAAAGGAACATTTCCCAAGAATGGCTTTCCACTTGTAGATGACAAGACTGTGACTCAGCAGGTGAAAGAGAGATCATCTGCCCAAACAAAAGCTAAGCAAAGTGTGCTGGATGCAAAGGAATTTGAAGTGCTTGGCCTTGTCACTTCCCCCTCTCCTGAGCTTGAGAGTGAGCCAAAACGCTGCCTCGGATGGGACTCACACCAGGCCATGATGTCCCTTGCCATGGAAAGAAGAGAAGAGGCTCTGTGCACAGTTGATGACAAAGTTGCCACAGAGCTGTGCTCTGAGTCTGTGGGCAGAGCAATGGGCACCTCTCTAACGTCTCCTGCTTCAGAGGAGAAACAAGCAACATCCTTGTTAGAGCAAGGAAAGTCTTCTGTATTGGACCAAAGTGTGGCCAAATTCCCACCAGAAATTGCAGAGAAAAAACTGGAGGCTGATGCTCTACACAAAGGACAGTGGGACCCCAAAGAGAGACAAGACAGAATACAAGATGCTGGGGGAAAGAGTCATGCTTTCTCTGACAATCACTCCGATGACAGCCACGAGCAGGAAATTATGAGCACAACTTCTCTGAGCCCAGCTGCACTCTCAGGGGAGAACAGGCCGGCCCCTCCAGGACAAGATCTCAAAGGAAGCAGAGACTTTGCAACCCTTTCTCATTCAGAGGGCACAATCGCTTTTGGCCTAACAAAGTGTCATCCCCAGTCTAGTATGGTGGGCTCCTCCCACCATTTTGAGATATGTGAATTCAAAGAGGATGCTGGTGGGGAGGGGCCACAGAAAGAAGAGAGAGAACCAACCCCCTATCCTCATGAGAAGACGTTCCAGTATGCAGATGTCTATCGGGATGTTGTGATTGCTGGTGTTAGCCAGACTGGAAAGGATGCAGTGCTCAAGACAGGGAAAGCACCAAGGTCTCAGAAAGGATCCCTTTACCCGATCTCTTCCAAGGAAGAAGAGTCATGCCTTTACACTCCTGCTGAGAAAGAACTCTCATCGCCGGCCTCCCCAAAGGATAAGGCAGATCCCTCCTTTGAGTATGCAGAAGTTCATGAGCAATGTCATCCCCAGGCAGAGAAGCACAGTGACCCATGTGGCTTGACACCCAAGGGCACCCAGCTAAAGGAGAACATCACAAGCTCGTCACCTCTCCCTCCAGAACATCTGGTAAGCCCTCAGCTGGTATCCTCTCTGGGCGGCAAAGGCTTCACCTGTCCCACTGATGCAACCGACATGTTTAATCAGGAAGCAGCAGCTGTCTACATGAAAGATGTACATTCTTCAACTGCAAATATCAGCCAGGAGCAGAGATATCCTTCTCCAAAGCTCTCCCAGCCCAAGGACATTTATTATGAGAGAGCTGAAAAAGGAGAAGAGAGTGCCAGCGACTCAGAGTTGGAGAAGGGTGCCAAAGAGAAGTCAGAAAAGGAGTCCAAGTGTCCAGGGCTCTCTTCAGCTCAAAAGCCAGATAGTGAGATGGAAAAGTGTCCCTATGCAGACATTCCAGGACTGGAGAAGGACCGTATGTCAGCGCCATGGCAAGAAGCCTGCGGAGTGTTGTTGGGGGAGGAAAATCAGGCAGAGAGAACAGCCCTGAAGGCAGAAGATGTTGTTGCCTATGGCAGCCTCATAGATTCAGGCAGACAAGGATGGGCCCCAGTCCGGACCCCCAAAGTATCTGTGGATGCCTCAGCAGGCCTGTGCCCTGAGGAGGGGGAGGAGGAAGCCTCCCTTGGAAAAGAGGCTTGTGAGGCTACCTCCAAGGGCTTCTGCTTCACCATGGCTGCTAAAGAGAAGGAGCCTCCAAAGGGCTCAGCACTTCTGGCTAAAGGACTGGATTGTTCTTCCTCTGGCTTTGAACTCTCCTCCCTAGAAAAGCACGAGCCGTCCATCCTGTTCAGGCATGAAGCCCATTTTTCATCCCAATTATGGGACAGATCTCTCACACCAAACATAACTAATCCTGGATCCTCAGAAAAGAGCAAGGCAGATGAATATTTGGAGGTGTCAAAAAATGATTCATCCTTCACACACATCTCACTACCAGATCTGAAAGAAAAAGGGAGGTGTGGGGGCCCCCAGAAGGAGCAGCCATGCAGAGTGTCTCCACTGAGCCCTTCTGAGGAAAGGTCCCCAAAGGCGTCCCTTCTGACGATGCAGGCAGCAGCGGTCACCACAGGGCCAAATATGCAGAACACACCAGGGAGGTCCACGTTGCTTCCAGAAGGTTCTGCAAAGGTGTTTTTAGGTGAATGGGGAGGGGCTGCCTCTGCCATCGCAGATGACCACAGCCCCCTGCACCTGTCCTCAGTGGGGCCCCAGCCATTGGAATCCAGCTGCACCCTGAGCTGCACAGCACAACAGCCCCCAAGCCTCAGGGAATGGCCGGAAGCCGCTCCCCTTGCAGGCATCATGGCAGCTTCTCCTCACTGGCAGCAGGAGCAGCAGCAGCAGCAGCAGGAGGAGGAGGAGGAGGAGGAGGAGGAGGCAGTTGCTGCTGCCAATGGCCCCACAGAGGTGAATGCCAGTCCACCGGCTTTCTGTGATGTGCCACAAGCGAGGAGGAGGAGGAGGAGGGAGGAGGAGGAGGAGGATTGTGAAAGGCAAAGCCGTCCCTCTTGCCTCCTGACCTCTGACCCCTTCTTCCCAGACACTCAGAAGGGCCGCCAAGCAGAGGACCATGGTGATGCCTCCCATGAATTGGAGCCATGTTTGGAAGCCACCTCAGAATATGGGCAGAAGTTCTCATGTGAGTATAATCAGAGGAAAGGAGAATTATCCCCGTCATTCATTAACCCAAGTCCTCATGAGTCATCGGAGGAAGACAGTGAGTTTTCACAGGCAGAAGAACCTTCTTCAGTGAAGGGGAGGGCCCACTCCATTCCTGGTGGCGACAGACAAGCCAGTACTATGGTGGAAGAAACTCCTCCCACCTCTGGGAGTGACTCTGGAACCTCCCAATCTGACTCGGATGTCCCTCCAGAAACAGAAGAATGCCCCTCCATCACAGCCGATGCAGCCATGGACTCAGATGAAGATGCTGATTTCCTCCCAGTCGACAAAGCTGCAGGCAGCTCACATCACAGCAGCAGCAGCAGCAGCACAAGATCTGGCCATGACCCACAGCCCATTTTCCAGGTGGACCCCCAGCCTCACCCTCCACACCCAGATGTCTGTATGATGGACCCTGAGATGCTACTAAATGAACAGAACATGAACAGACCTGATAAGATATCCAAGAAGGATCTGAAGGAGAAAAACAAAGGAGTGAGGAAGTCACTGGGCAAGCCCAAGTCCTCTTCCCCTGCCCGGAAGACAGAAAAATGGTCACCTGGCCCCATGAAGCAGCCATCTGACAGGTCTCCAAAGCCAGCATTGTCAAAGAGAGAGAAACTACTGAAGCCCCACATGGAAGAGAAAGAGGAGGGCTACCGAAGCAGCCACACCAACCCTGGCAAGAACCTCATGAATGGCATGAAAACAAGTTCAGGTAAGACCGCATGGATGCATAGCCTTGGTGGTGGGCAGGCAGGGGTACAGGGGATTTTGTTCTCCAGAGCCATGAATATCTTGGGCAGAGGAACCAGTTTCAGTAGATTCTGTAATGCTTCCAGAATGATCAGGGATGGGCTCAGGAAGAATTCTCTTCTTGCCCTCACATCCCTTCTTGCAGTCAGTATAGCTGGAGGTGGAAGTGGCAGCTTTCAGTGTGGAAAGCCCACAACAGACCATTGGCAGGTGCAAGCAGTCCACATGGAACCCTTCACAACATGGGGAACACAGGCTAGGCCGGGGGGGGGGGGGGGTTGTGAGAAATGAAAAGGGAGGCTAGATCCACCTGCCTGATGCTGCCTGGAGTGCCAGACCAAAAACACACACCGAGTAACGAGGGCCATGTTAGGACCTGGCAGCTGCTAAAGAGTGCTAGGTGTTTGACACTTGCTCACTCTGGGCTCGAAGGATTGGCTTTGGGGGTTCAAAATGACAGGGGCAGTTTGATCTTCTGGACTTTCCTCTTTGCAGAGTTCTTTGTCATTGTTGACTGCCTCTGTTGGGGCTTTAAATAACTAGGCTCCTGCAGATGTTGGCCAACTGAGATTGCAAGCCAGGACCCACATCTCAACTTTTGAGCCCTAGTTCCTGCCTGGTCCTCACTGGGAGCTTCACTCCCATCCCTTCTCTCATCCCTGCAGAAAGAAATGCGAGGGCAAGAAGAGGATTCTTCCTGAGACTATCCTTGGTCATTTTGGGAGCATTAGAGGACCTACTAGTTGGGGGGCTGGCCGATCTCAGTCAGGAGAGTCCTACCACCACCACCTCAGAACACACCTTGTCTCTCATGCTTATCCGACACATACCTTTGGATGGCAACATGAGCAGGGAGTCAGAACCTGACCTTCAATGCTGGGGCTGGCTGGCTAGAGAGACATAGGTATAATCTGCTCCTACAGCTAGAAGGCCAAAACTTGCATTCTGAGCTGGGCCTGTAAGAAAGTAGGTAGCCAATGGAACTGATGAAATATTGGAGCTACATGTTCGGACCAAACAAAAATCTGGCTGTCGCATTTTAGACTAATTTGAAGCCTCCAGGCAGTCACATGAAGTCCAGGGGCCAATTCCCCCCTTGAACCCACAGGGGCTGCCCTCTGCCTCCATATTTGCTGCTGACAAAAGGGCTGATTTGCTAATGTGCCAACAACGAATTTCAGCAGCAAGTTGCAGCTTGTTTTTCATTAATTCAAAGGAAGATCAGCCCTCTCTGACTGCCGCACACGTGACATGAAGTGTGCTGCCATAGTCTAGCCTGGAAGTGAAAAGTCTGTCTTCTCCAGGAAAAGCTGCAGTTGGCAAATCAGTCAAGGTTGTCATGAGCCCTTCTGGCCACTGCTGCCACCTGGGCATCCCAGGAAAGCAACCGATCCAGGAGCCCCCCCCTTCCCCAGGGCAGTCTGCTCTTTTTTGGGGGGGTGCATCATCTCTGACTTGTCTCCATTAAGTTTAGGCTCATTAGCCCCTAGCTATTCCTGCACTGCCACCAGACACTGGACTGACTCCCTGGAATGTGGGCAGTGGGCAGCGGAGTGTCTCTGTGGAGTGATGACCCCTCAGCCAAGCCTCCAGGTGACCTTTTCCAGCCATTTCAAAAAACATGAGAGGCCAGGCAGAGCCTTGAAGTATCCACAAGCCATCTCCCAGCACCTCCTCCTGAGATCTTCCAGGCAGGAACAGAACCACTGGAGAGCAGTGCCGATACCTCTGCTCCTGCCAAATGATCCAGAAGGATGCCATGCCACTCCCTGTGGCTGGCATGACTGCTGTGGCATGCTGCCACTGGGGCATCTGCCCACAGGACCTTCAAGGAATCCTTTGTGTTACCTGCAAAGAATAGTATTTCTGGGTTCTAGCTGGACTCTCCCGTCAGCCTGTCTTGTGCTTTAAAAAAAGTCAGCAAGTGCTTTGGGGTCCTTGTGGGAAGCCCACCCTGCCCTCTTAGGCTGAGGCATGACTGTAGCTGCACCCAGGCTCCCCACCGCTCTTGGCCTGCAGAAAGAAATGGCCTCTGACCTTCCTCCCTCCCTATGAAAAAGGAGCAGCAGAGCCTTCTGGATACTCCCCCCCACACACACACACTCTGGCTTCAATAGTCTTTCCTCCTTGGACTTGGGAGTAGAGGGGTGATTAGGAGTAGAGGAAGCCGTATGAGACCTTTGATCCATCTAGGCCAGGATTGTCATCACTGCCTATCACCAATGGCACTCCGGGGTTTAAGGTTGGTGTTTTTCTAGCCCTACTGGGAGACACTGCCAGCGATCAAAGAGGGGTCTTTCTGCATGCAAAGCCGGGGCTCCACCACTGAGCTACAGCCCCACTCCGCTCCCTGGATGGCTGGAAACCTGGCTGTGAGAGCGAGTGGTGCTGGGCTCTGCCACTGGAGGACAGATGGTGGTCCTTTCTTTGCTGGGGCAGGCCCTACATCAGCAGTCCCCAACCTGGTGCCCTCCAGATGTTTTGGACTACAATGCCCACATGCTGGCTGGGGCTGATGGGGGATGTAGCCCAAAACATCTGGAGGGCACGGGTTGCCTATCCCTGCAGTGGAAGTAAGATAAGCTGCTGCCCACAGTCTCTCTTCTCTCCCCTCTCAGCAACAATGCCTCATCTCACCTGGAAGGAAGAAGGAAAGAAAACAGGCACTTTCAAAAGGAAGCCAAAGTGAAGCATTCCGCCTGGAGCTCCAAAAGGCCCCACAGCTCTGTCGCTCTCTCTCTCTCTCTCCTGCCCCCAATTAGGGCAGAAGTTGAGCCTGTCTCCCAAAAGCAGTAGATGCTAGTTTGGGAGTCCAAGACAGCCCTTTAGCCCCATGGAAGAGAGACCTGTGCAGAAATGGGAGGCACATATGGGGGAGGCCTTGTCAGTCTGCTCTCTCATGTCTTGCCACAAGATCAGGATCTCTCCGACCTTTTAATTGCTCAATTTTAGGGGAAGTAGCTGAATCAGGCCAGTTGCAGGATGTTTGAAACAGGCCAGTTGTGAGTAAAACTGGTGGTGGCAGGAGGCATTAAATTGGAAGCTGATGGCTTTACAGCCCCTCCCACCTTGGTTGCCACCCGTTGGCCTGTCCTCCAGAAAGCAAGAGGCGGCTTGTCTATTGTTGAATGCTTTGTTTAGAGTCCACAGCCTCCATTTTCTCTCCCCAAGTTTCCAGTAATCCAAAAAGCAGTTCCTCTGTGCCCTGTGGACTGCCTGTCTATGTGGACCTGGCTTACATCCCCAACCACTGCAGTGGAAAGAACACGGACCAGGAGTTCTTCAAGAGAGTCAGAGCTTCATACTATGTTGTGAGCGGGAATGACCCTGGCAGTGGGGAGCCCAGCCGCATTGTTCTGGATGCTCTGTTGGAGGGAAAGTCCCAGTGGGGGGAGAACTTGCAGGTAAGTGCTAGGCTGGCTTCCTTTGGGTGGGGTGGGATTCCACAAGAAGCAATGCAGGTCTGCTAAAAGCCCTATTTCTGAGGAGAGAAGGATATCCTCTCCAGGAAGAAGACGGACTGAGCTATGGCTTGTCTTCACAGTTGTGGAAGATGCCCAGCGCCTAAACTCCTGCTTTGTCCACACACCAGTGCATTTTCATAAAATCCAGCCCACCCACATCCTAGAATAATCCTGAGCTCTGGCCAAACCCACAAGCACCATGACCTCTAGGCCCCAAACCCTCCTCCTCAAGGAGACAGCGGCTGAATTCGGATGACATATTAAGCAACGGAGGGATTGGGAAACCACTGTCAGTTGCATTGCTTATTGTGTCGTGTGGAGAGCTCCGCCTGCCTAACGCACGGTCAGTACGCTATTTACCCCTCCGTTGCTTAATATGTCGTCTGAATTCAGCCAGCCAGTCAAGAAGGCCTGCAGCTGCTGTTGCCCGAAAGAACTCCAATCCGCTCCACCCTTCAGCTACCCACAGAACACATGGGCCAAGCCCCCTGGCTCCCTCCCTGCCTGCCTTCCCCCCTTGCTACTTCCGCCAAGCACAGGTGGCGCTCCGTTTGCAAGTGGAAGGTTGCGTGGCGAACAGGGCAGGCCAGAACAACCCCGAAGACCCCACAGCTTCCTCACGCTTCTTCTTGTGTCTCCTCAGGTAACTTTGATCCCAACGCATGACACAGAGGTGACGCGTGCCTGGTATCAACAGACACATGAGAAGCAGCAGGAGCTGGGCGTCATGGTCTTGGCTAGCAGCAGCACAGTGGTGATGCAGGATGAGTCCTTCCCTGCATGCAAGATTGAGTTCTGAGACCCCAGCTGCAGGGAGCGCTCAGTCCTCCTCCTCCGCTCACCGCCACAGCACTCGGAGGTCCATCCACTCCCAGCTCAGTCCTTCTTCCTGTCCTAAATGTGGTCTGAACTCACAGGCGACGCTCCGTCTGGATGTGCTTCTTGTTTGCCAGGATGCCCAGGACTTGTCCAGCATGCCTGGATGTGTGCAGAGTGGAGGCTGCTTCACTTTCCCAGGTTTATTTGGCTGCCTCTGTCGTTGCTGTAGAGTCATTCAGCTGCCTCCATTCGGCTTGTGTGTGCCGGCAGGCACACTCCCCCCTCCCTCCCTCCCTGCCTGTGCACTGGCTGACAGCTGTTGCTCAGGGTCCCCACAGAACTTTGTCTGTACAACGGAACCCGTGGGGGCAGCAACACTAGAAACAAAATTAGAAGTAGGGCCAAGACTGTGCCGAGAGAAGCCAATCCTCAAGCTCCCAAGACATGAAGTGAGCGCTGAACGCTCAGGGAGGAGAGCCTGGGATGCCCACACACAATGGGGGGAGGGGCCCAGCCCGGGCAGCTCTAGCCAGCCTCCTGCAGAAGCCATCCTGAAGAGGGATTTTGCCTGCTGCTCCACGGAAGGCAGCCATCAAATGCCAATTGCTGCCTCTGCAGCATTGCTGGGGCTGCACCCTTCAAAGGGTCCGATAAATGCGGCCCTCCTTCCCACAAAGAATCAAGCCCTGGCATTTCCCTGTGAGCCAAAAGAGATCCAGAAGGGGAGCCACACGCTGGACCTGTTTGCTGTTTGGGTCAAGGGCCCAACGTGTGGGACATTTTGTTTTCAGAACATGCCATGTGCTGCCATTTTCTGCACAGCCCTTGCAGGGCACATTAGAGAGGGCTCTTGACCTCCCCACTGCTAGACCAGTTGTGTCGTAGCTTTGGCAGGGGACAGAGGACGCCTGGTTGGGAACAACTCATGAATGCGGCACTTTGGGTAGGCTCCAGCCTGCAGGTGAGGTGATGCCTGTCTGGCAAAGTGAGCACCAGCTCGCTCAGTGGATGACCATTGCCAGCTGCCTAACCTGCTGCGGGTGGGGGTGCCGAAAGAACTTTACTATTTCATAGAATCACAAGATAGTAGAGTTGGAAAGGGCCTAAAAGGCCATTGAGTCCAACCCTGCTCAATGCAGGAATCCACCTTAAAGCATCCCTGATAGATGGCTGACCAGCTGCCTCTTGAATGCCTTTAGTGGAGGTAATTGGTTCCAGTTTTCTGGTCATTGTCTAATTTATATATTTATTTTAGTGTGTGTGTGTCTGCTTTGTTTTAGTGCAACTGACTTCTCTGATGGGTGCATTGTAGTTGTTTCATGCATGTGTTAGAAACGATTTTGACTGTGCATTAACATCAGACTGTAGGTTTCCACCTTACAGGTCTCATTTCCAAATGCTGCACATGGAAAGATTAAGAATCCCCTCCCCACCCCCTTTGTCATTTGGCATTGCAAGATCTACAAGCTCAGGTCCGTTTTCCGGCATCCACGCATGGAGAAAGAGACACCAGGAACCCAAGGATCACTTGCTTTGACTTGGGTCCCTGTCTTACCCTCTGGGCTGGCAGCAATCTACTCTCAGGCAGGGCAAGGCAGGGCAGGGGGCAGGGCAGGGCAGGGGTGGTCTGGGTCTCAGCAGACGAGCGAATGCACTAACCCACCTATGAATGTGTCTCTTAAAACTTGAAGCAGGGAGTGCTTTTGGGCTGAGCCCCATTGCTCCTTCCCGGGAAAAAGTACAGGGGAGGCTCTTCCCCTTCCTCCCCATGTACCCCAAGATCAATTGCCTCCCACCCCCACCAATTTCTCTTCACCCTAGCATTAGTCTTTCCAATATTTTTGTAGTTTTGAAATAGGTATCAGCACCTTCCTTCGTCACGTTTTATGGCAAACCTTGAAAAAAACGGCTCTTAATAAAGCACCCAGCCGCAGCCACATGAGCCCAAGGGGACATTCTTTGCCCCACAATTCCAGGACACAAATGGAGAGAAAGGCATTTAATGCTGCTTTGGCTTGTTCCTGCATGTGGCCAGCAACGTCCGATTCCTCCTGTACAGAATATTCATTTGGAGCCGTCACAAAGATGCTGCCCTCTTCTGAATGGTCCAAAGCTGGCATCTGCTCCCGCTTCCTTCTCTGCTGAATGCGGAGAGTCCAGTTCTCTCCTCCCCCGCCCCACCCAATATTACTTATAGTTCAACTTAAGTTCTTCAGATTTCCTCCTCGCCCTCATTTCTGTGTGCAATGCTCTGTCATTCTAATGACCGTAAAGGGAGAGGCCTGCCCTAACCAATAAAGCCACATTAACTGCGACCTGCGTGGGGCTCATGTCGTGTTTCCACTTTCGGACCCTCGCCAGCCACTGGCCTTCACCCGCCAAGGAGTCCCCTCCTCTCCACCTTTTCTCCCCTCTGCTCCAGCTTCCTTCTGCTCTTCTGCCAGCAGCCCTGATGCCACTGAAAAACTCTCGTGGTGCAATGTTCAACCAATTGTCATCCATAGAATAGCTGGCTACATTGCAGGAGGGCCTTGTGTGTGAGAGTATTGGGGGTGGGGTGGAATAGCTCTGGGGAAAATCAAAGGCATCACTGTGCGGTCTCTCCTCCTTGGGGGGGTGGGGGCGGCAGAAAGGAGAGACTGCTTTTCAACCCCCCCCCTTTCTTCAAACTGGCACTTCCTGGGTGCATTGCTTTCCTGGGTGCATTGCTTTGCTCCTGCTTTTCTTTGCACCACAGGCACATGGGCTTATTTCACATCAGCTCTGACATTTCCCCCCCCCCCCCCAGAGGATGCCAACTTCAGCTATAGCTCAATCTGGCATCCTTTGTTGTGATAGCTGGGCAGGCACACGCACAGAGTACCGTTCCGATGTTCAAGGCATACAATGGCTAGTCCCAGGCAGAGGAGCTCGCTTGTTCGACTAACTGACTGTCTTTTTGTCCTTGTGGGTGCTGATGCCCCAGCGCCTGCTCTCCAAGACAACCCTTAGGCCCATGTCCCATTGCGTTGGATGGAAATGCCTGTTGGCTTCACTGCCTTAGGCTGCACATCCGCTGGAAAGCACATGCACTTTGCCTTCATCCTTCATTGTTGTCCATTTGGGACTCTGGAAGGATCCAAACCCACCAATGGCACTGCTGCAGGTTTTTATTTTGCCTTGGTTGCGGGTTGCACACCCTGAAAGACATCCCTGCAAGCAAGCCAAGAGTGCACAATATGCTAAACGAGCACACACATAAAACTAACAAAGGTGCACTCTCTCGCTCTTTTTTGCAAGTTAGCAGCAGCTTTCTAGCTCCACGATGTCCATATGGCAAAGTTACGAATTCTCTCATCCTCCTCAAGCTTCTAGTGTGACGGCTCAGAACTACAAGCCACCAGTCCAAAGGCCCAGAAGCTGCCCCACTTCCCTCCAGGTGCATCTGTTAGCAGAGTCAGCATCTTTCTCCTTAGGATGAAAGGAGAATGATCACTCAGGCAACATACAAGAGAATCCAGGGGGCAATGTGACATCGTAGAAAGCCACTGTTGCTGGTCTCCATAGACAGTGCGCAGCCCCCACCAGGGAGTTATGTGCACACTTTCCTGAGCACCATGAGACCCCCAAAAATGTCAGAGTAGCTCTGTTGGATCAGATTATGGCCTAGGGGTGTAGAGGGAGGGCCTGGGTGCGATCCCGGACCTACTTGCTTCCAGGATCGTTGCCCAGTTTCTACACAGGAAGTGTGACGTCCCAGAAGTAAACAGGGACGTTATGCTTGTCACACCCGCCATTTTATAAAAAAAACAATGAAGCCTGGAGCACTCAAAATATATTTTAAGGAGTCTGTTATGGTACATCAGAAGCAAGAGTCTGTCACACAGGGAAAGACAGAATAGTACTCAAGGTCTTTTGATGGGTAGCATCTGGAGATGCCTATCTAGAAACACCCAGAGTAGACATTTTCACTGAGATTCATTGAGACAGCCCCTAGAACTCTCTCCTGGTTAGTCATCATCAGAGTATTATGACATTTGGGTTTTTGCTCGCATACTTATATTAAAACTAATTTGCCATTGGGTTGCCCATATGCCCAATTGGGAGAGATCCTTCAGTCCACTTTGGTTTTTCACTACCAATTTTATCCACCCCACCAAATTCTTCAGGGAAATGCTGGACCTGATCAGCCCCCTGACAATGTAAAGCAAAGAGACTTCCCTCCTCCCTGCACCACCCAAAGCTGCCAATTCAGACAGAGAAACAAAGATGCAGTGAGGCCAAGCGTGTTCGCATTTTACTACGCTCAGAATATGCAGCACAAGGAGGACTCTTGGAAACAAGTTTCACAATTGGTAGCGAGAGAAACAGACACATCTGAACCACGGACACATGAATAGGGGAGGGGGGGGAGACCTAGACTCCGAGCCCCCTTCTGTTGATGCAAAGAATATATTAAATATTTGCTCTGTACTGTACACCATTTGGCATTTCACCCATGTGTTCCGAAGAAAACCTGATTTCTCAAAGCAGCTTTTTATCTTGGCGGTTGCCAGGAGAGCTGGAGCTTGAGACAGAGCCTCCTGCCTCCAGCTAGGAAGACCTTACAGTCTAACTTTCACGCACACGCAGGGAAGGGGGAAGCAGGACGCTCCCCCCTCCAACCTGGGCCTGAGACTCCTCCTGCTCCACTGCCTCCCCTGAGTGCCCCCTTCCTTCAGGCAGCGTCAGCTCAGTAGCAGCAACTACAGGTGGAAACTGTGGCGAACGAGGACAGGCCTGGCTGGCCACCTTGACTCCGGCAGAAGCTTCGTCATGCTCAGGGGCTCCAGAGGGGCAACTCTATCCTGCAACCAGCAGCCTTGTGGCCGGGGCGCAGCGTGTCCCAATCAGACTACATTCCAGAGCTGGAGGGGAACCCTTGCCCAGGCAGAACTGCAGCAAGACAGAACAGGCGGTGCCCAAACAGGGGCCGAGGTGTCCCTGCCTGCTCTCAGACTGGGCCCTGCTGCTTGCTAGACAGCAGCTTCTCCTCAGTGCTTTCCTTAACGGGGAGGAGGGGCCTCTTCCCACCCTGGCTCTTGCCCTCCAGGTGAGTCTTTGTCTCGCTCAACCTGTTTGCTGACCCCCAGCCCCAGCATCCCTGGCAACAGCTCACTCTCAGCCTCCTCCTCCTCCTCCTCCTCCCCCCCTCCAAGCGGCAGCAGTGGGATCCGCCGGGGCTCAGCCTCCTCTGGGAAGGGCTGCTCCCCTGGCCCTGGGACAGGCTGCCTCAGCCCCTCCTCCAGCATCGCCTTCCAGGCTCCACCACTGTCCTGCAGAGTCCCTTCTTCTTCTTCTTCTTCTTCTTCTTCTTCTTCTTCTTCTTCTTCTTCTTCTTCTTCTTCTTCTTCACACAGAGGTCCCTCCCTAGGCAGCCTGTCCTTGCCGGTTGGGGAGCTGGATGGAGGCTTTTCGGAGAAGCTGAAGTGGGGGCAGCTCTTCTCCAAGGAGGTGGGGGATAAAGGCCCTGCGCGGGAGACGGTGCTGGAGGGGCCACTGCTGTCTGCAAGGGAACAATAAAAAAGGGACATTCATTCAGCCACCTTCTCTTCCCTCTGCCAGACAAAGCACCGGGCAACAGCTCCCATCCCCAGAGCCCAACAACAGAGTCCTACGTGAGACATCCAGCCACCATGGGGCAACCTATCCACAGTCAACTCCAGTCCCTGATGGAAGCCCCCAGTGATGGAGGGCACAAACGGGGTTGAAATGATCACTGCCCTGGAATTCCACAGGAGGCAGAGACTCCCTGCTCACCCTCTGGTCATCTGCGTCACACTGATCCAACTGCCCCACCCCACAGAGCCAGAGGCGGCTGCCCACGTCCAGCTGCAAGAACCTGCACCCGTCTCAAACCAGGTTCATAGCCAGGCCGTTGGCAGACCCTCCAGAGGCCACCGCTGTTTCAGGAGGATTTGTTTGCTGGCACAGGACCCTCCCTAGAGACAACGCAACAGCCCAGGCTGCCTTGCCTTTTATTCTTTCAACTCCATCGATCAGGTTCTTTTTTAACCCAAGGCTCTGATGCACCCAGGTCTCCTCCATCCCCTGCCCAGGGAGCCACTTACACCAAGGGGGCTTGTCTGGATGGGAACGCCGTGGCAGAGAAGAGGAAGACAGAGCTTGCTGTGGCATGAAGGGATCCCCTGGCATCGGGCTGTCCATCAGGGAATCCAAAAATGCTGCAGGAGGGAAAGTGTGGACCAGCTCACCCAGAGCTCTCAAGGCCTGTGGCTGAGTGCCACATCACTACGGTCCTCCCCTGCTCTCCCCCTGGGATGTAGAGTAAGAGGGCACTTACTCAAGCTCATGGGTGATGGAACCTGTTGGCCTGGCAGGCGCTCTTGTCAAAGCCTTGGTCAATCTCTAGAACGTGGAGATGCCTCAGGCAGATGACAGGATCGCTCCTAAGTCTCCGGCCAAGGCTCATTTGAAAGCCTGCCCAGTGGTGATGGTGGTGGGAAAGGGATACTTGCCTGCCACCATCACATCCACAGAGCCACTGAGGTCCGGGGCATACTTTACATTTGATGCACTTCATGTACGAAGCCTGACTTAGATGTCAGGTGAGATGCTTGCAGGTGCAGCCTCCCCTCCCTCTGCCTTTTCTAGCTAATAGCACCTTGCTATGGGCCAGAAGAGAGAGAGAGAGAGTGTGTGCCTTGTTGAGGGAGGGAGGGAGCGAGCAGCAGCAATTGAAATAAACCCAATTGTTCCCACTCTCAGCCAGCCACAAACCTTCCATGGCCTCATCTACAAGAATTCGCCTTTACGCCTGGTTAGCCGATTATGCGCATATTCACAGAAGCGCATTTACGCCTAATACCTCTGTACGAGAGGCAGCGAAGCGCATTACTGGACGACCGAAACGCAATTTAAACTGTTGACATGCGGAGAATCGCTTGTTCACATAGTCAAAATGCGCTTTAACGGCCGGAGCAAAATAAAACTCGCTATTTAATGCGCATTTGATAATGCGCATAATCGGAGAGAAAACGCGCCTCTACGCCCGATTTGTGCTCCGTTCTTGTAGAGGTAAATTTTTTAATGTGCCTTGAAAGAGCTTTAAATGTCTCTTGTAGAGGCAGCCCATTTTGGGGTAAGGAACTCAATCAGTGGTCTTGGCTGTCCTGGCAGATGATCTGCGCCAAAAGACAGACAGGGAGTTGAACCTGGTTGATTCTCCCGGGCCTCCCAGCCGGTTTACGTACTGTCAACCATGATATCTTCCTAGTCTGCCTGTCCAAGAGTCACTGCAGGCAGGCACTAGAAGGTAGTGCTGCGAGGTTTTTGTTCTGCTCTGTGGCATTGATGTCCAAGATTCTACTGGGAAAGCTTGTTCAGAGATTTGGAATGCCAAAACTCCTATCTGATTCTGGTGGGCTGGATAGGCTCACGGGCTGGAATTCAGAGAACTTCAATCAACTGAAGCTCAGGCAAGACACAGGCATTGCTGGCAAATGGTCCAATGGGCTAGGGTGTTCAAGCTGGAAAAATTGGCTAGAGGGAAGGGTGGGAATCCAACCTCCTGCCATGGACCCTCGGGACCGCAGATTTCCAGCAACGCTCCATAGGCAGAGCCCCATAGGCACTTTGAAGTTCCTATGGAGCTGATAGAGGGATTTCAAAGCTCCCATTGCCGCAAATTGGCTGGCCCCAGGGTGGGGGGGATCCAACCCTCTGCCATGGACCCTGTTGCCCCAAGGTGAGGGGCTGGATTCCCCTCCCAGCCAAACTTCAATACCCCATTTGCGCACATTCTCCAGATACAGGGAAATGCAATAATAATAATAATAATAATAATAATAATAATAATAATAATAATAATAATAATCCCGCTCCCATTTTTTCAAACGAATGGAGCCAGGGATTTATTTATTTTTCAATTGGGGGGGGGGGGCTGCTCTCACAATCAAGGGCCTGCCATCAAGTCCCCTGGGACGGTGAGTGGAGGGCTGGGGCGGGGGAAGCTGCGCACTGTAGGTTGTTTGGCTGTCTGTCTGTCGGGTGCACTGACCACACATGACACCCAGCCTAGGCTTGTTGTGTCATGGTGAGTGCACCCTCTTTATGCTTGGACACAGGGATCGGAAAGACCACATTCTCCTGGGTGGATTTGCCCGTGTCTTCAGGTGACACTGCGGTCAGACCTTTATTTATTAACACATTTATATCCCGACTTTTTTTTTGGTAAATGCTCAGTGTGACTCAGAAAGATTAAAAACTATTTAAAATAGACATTAAACAACTCTAAAGGCAGCCACAACAGAAAGTGGGGAAGCCAGGAGCTAATAGGCAACAGGACGATTTACAGAGCAATCCTATACACCAGTTACACTGGGGGAGGGGAGATACAGCAGATATAGTCCACTGCTAAGTTGATGGGAAGGCCACCGCATCCCATGTTCACTCAGACCCAGAGGGGAAGGGAAGACATGCCGTTCAAAAAGACACGCAGAGAGAAGAAAGCCTACAGCAAGACCACTGCCAAAGGAAGGGTGCTCTGCCAACGACCCCCCCCCCCCCCACACACAGCCAAAGCATTCCTGATGAGGACACCCCCCCAGCATGGCCACACAACCCACAAAATGACCCCATGGCATCTCCATCCCGTCAGCCTCTGCAGCACATACGGCAAAAGCCCTGCATGTGCCCATCCCCACAAGGCATTCTGACACTCAGGCCTCACGGAAGCCAGCAGAGGCCAGGCCTCCAGGGACACGATCCCCAGGACAAGCAGCCGAGAGAAGAGCCAGGGCATGGGAGGGGAGGCTCACATCCACACTGGCAGCAGTTTGGCAGGGGGCTGGCAAGCCGGGACAGGCGACACCCCACCAGCACCTTTCGCATTTCTGGCAAAACATGGTCATGTTGGGGCAAAGGCAGGGGAGCTCCAGTGTCTTGCGCCCAGACTACAAGCACCACAGAACAGCTCCTGGCCCGCGGAGCCAGAGCAGCAGACAGGAAGCCGCGGCCAGCCTCCAAACGGGCACAGGAGCTGTTCCTCCCCTGGCCAGTTATAACAGACGTGTTTCAGTTTGTACACAGAGAATGTGTACAGGATACAGCAGCCAAGGGAAGGTTGGCCAAGTGGTGAAGAAAACCGTGAGCATCTCTTTGCAGCAAGATGTGAATCCACTTTATCTATATAAAAAAGGTGGAGCCGGTAGGACTGTTATTAAAACAACAACAACCCCCCTCCCCAACCCCTCTGAGGCAAGGCGATTTCTGGGATTTCTGGATGAGAGGCAATCTAGATGTGGGAAAACAAATAGAAGCTTAATCCAGACAGGACAGAGATCAGCCAGAAGCAGAACAGGGAACAGGGATGCGATCTGTGCTGGATGGGGTTACACCTCCCCTTGAAGACTCAGGCGCTACTCTTGGCTTGGCTCTGAACCAGGATGCCTGGGTCTTGGTGGTGGCCAGGGTATGTGTTCGCACAGCTGAGGCTAGTTAGCCAAACAGACCCATTCCTAGGAATGTCTGATCTCACCACGTCATGCATGCCAGTTAAATCCCATTTGGACTAATGAAATGCACTATCTAAGGGGCTGCTTCAAAAACTGTTCAGAAACTTCAACCGGTCTAGAATGCAAAACAAAATTATTCTCATAGAACAGTAGAGTTGGAAGGGGCCTATGAGGCCATCATTGAGTCCAACCCCCTGCTCAATGCAGGAATCCACCTTAAAGCATCCCTGACAGATGGTTGTCCAGCTGCCTCTTGAAGGCCTCTAATGTGGGAGAGGCTGTGGCCAGACCATTGACAGTCTGTCTTCAGGTCCTTGTTCTGACCTTTAAAGCCTTATATGGCTTGGGACCAGGCTACCTGAAAGACTGCCTTCTCCCATATGAGCCTGCCCAGGTCTTTGTGGCAATGTCAGAGAGCCTTTTTGGTGGCTGCTCCCAGGCTGTGGAACTCCCTCCCAAAGACGGCTGGTTGCTCCATCTCTGCTGCGCTTCCGCCAGCAGGGAAAGGCCACTTTCTCCAAGAAGGCCTTTGGCCTATAAGTGGGTCTGTGAGTTGGGTGCTGGTTTTATGCTGTAATTGTTATGTTTTTGTTGCATTTTAATGTGCTTTAAAATTGTTTTTGTAAGCCATTTTTGGTAAAAAGGTGGGGTACAAATCAAATCAAATCATAAATAATATAGTTGTGGGTTTGGCCTGCACTTCCCATGATCCTTAACCATTGACTGATGAGAGCTGTAGGCCAAAATAACTGGAGGGCCGCAAATTGCCCAATTCTGCTCTAAGGAGATGGAACAACTTACATTTTATATGCAGGAAGTCTCAAGTTAGGACCCAGGGTACAATCCCCAACTAAGAAAACAGCAGAAAGAACTCAGCATTCGGAAGTGTACCCGGCCCCATCCAGAGGAGCGCTGTGTGGACCAATGGCCCTTTTGGTCCACCTTCTCCCCATGGCAACCCATGTGACTAAGCCCTGCCCACTGCTCTCTTGCCTGGCAAACAATGAGGTCGTCCCAGCAGGCCTCCCTGTCCCCCTCCTCACCTCTGGCTCTCTCCCTGCCCCTCTCACCAATGGCCTCAGATGTCCTCGTGGCAGCACCCATCCTGCTTGGGCAGCCTGAGAGCGTCCAGGGAACCTGGGTGTGCAGAGAAGGGAGGGGCTGCTGTCCCTGCACTCATCAAGCTCCCTTGCGAGCCCCACCTGGAGCTCAGCAGAAGCCCACTAGGCTGGGGGGAAGGGGCCTCGATGCGCTGTTCCCTGGCAACAAAAACACAGCGCCGGTGGCACGGCCCACGCCTGGACTGAACAGTGTCTGGGGTGGAGGAGATCCTGAAAGAGGTGAGGTGTGGGGTGTTGTGCCAACCGGTCACCCCAGCGGGACTCCTGTGCCTTGGTCCGTGGCTCACCAGACAGCAGGGCAAAGGGCCCAGTGTCCCTGACGGCACCTGCCTCATGCCAGCAACAGCTTCACCTGTTGCACCACTGTCTGTCATGGCGCTTGCCAGGGTGGAGGAGTCTGCCTGGAACCCATGGGCAAACACCCCCATGTAGGAAGACCTGGAGGCATCCTGGCCCCTGCTGCTGGTCCTGGGCCTCTCTCCTGGCCTGCAGGCGAGATGGAGAGGCAGGGATCCTCGACCCAAGAGAAATGGACCACAGTCTCCTGCCGCAACACCATGTCCCTGGACCTGGATGCACAGGAAAGGTTTGTGAGGCCGGGAGAGAAGAGGGGGAGAGCACCGGCAGCTTACAGATCTTACAAACAGAAGGACAATAAGTACCTGAGAGGTTTCAGGCCGTGGCCTCCTCCCGTCGTCTGTGGGGGTGGGGAGGGCTCTGCAGTGACGGAGTATACTCACCCCTTCTCCCCAGGGGGCTGCAGTGGAACCGTGGGCGTGGGCGGAGGAGAGCTTGCATCCGGGCTGTGACCCTGCAAGGCAAGCGTGCTCCTAAGTTTTGGGGGTGCTGTTGCAGGGGGCTGGAATGGCATGGCTTACCTGCATGTGGGGGTGAGGAGGGCCCCCCCTTTGTGGGGGACACTGCTCTCTGCTGTTGGGCAGGCAGGCTGTTGCAACAATTCTCATAGAGCAAAGGGGTGGCAAGGATGGCATGGGGGGACAGCATTGGCTTACCTGCATGGGGCGTTCTGTCCTGGCACTCCCCAGCTGCAGCAGTCGGGTCCAGGTGCTGTGGGACATCTGTCCCTGGAGTCCCAAGGCAAGAAGGGACCTGTGGGGGTTCTAGGCCAAGAAGGGTTATAGCAAAGTGCTCCTGCTGTTCTATGCCTGCTCTGTTCTCAGAGGCATGGTCACCCTGGGTGGCGGTCAGAGCCTCTACTGTGGGGCAATGAGTGGGGTGGTTATGAGCACATGGGTGGTTCTTTTGGAATCCCTCACCCTCATCAGACTCAAGGGGAGTGTGATTTCCTGCCCCAAGTCTTGATCTGGTGGAAAGACGGCACAATATAAAAAAGGCCAGAACAAAAACTATAAATTTTACTCAGAAATATCCTGATAACACTAGCAACATTTTAAAACATAATAAAATGGAGTATACAAATTTATAACAAAATACAACCATTTTTTTCAGTTGCCAAACACAGCAATAAAACAATTTCCAAATTCCAAAGTTACATGCAGGAGATGTTGAAAGACAGAGGAAAAAACCAATTACAAATGACCAACATTCACAAACAGTTACAGAGGAACACTGGCAATTACCAGATGTATTTCTACTAAAGCCATCAGTGGCACATCTGAAAACAACTTATGACAGCAGGGTAGGCAGTACAGATGGGCTCTCGTTTGATGTAAAATTGTTGTTTGGACCTCTTAATCAGAAGAGTCCAGCCCACAACTCTTCAAATCTGATTAGGGAAGCTGTTCACAGTATGGTCTGTAATTCTATGAGAATGTGCCCTGGATAGAAATCACAGAATCACAGAGTTGGAATCAACCTCAGAGATCATCTAGTCTATTCCTTGCTCAATGCAGGCTGCAGCTACAACACCCCAGACAGGTTGCCCACCAGCCTCAGTTGCAATAGCTCCACCAAAGAGGAACCTGCCACCTCCTGAGCCATCTGTTCCACTGCTGCACAGCCCTCACTCCTAGGCAGCGTTTGCTCCTATGAAGCAGAAACCGGCTTCCCTGCAACTTCAACCCGCTGGTTCCAGTCCTGCCTGCCGTCTGGAGCAACAGAGACCACGTCTGCTCCGTCTTCTGGAAGGCAGCCTTTCAGCTATTTCAAGACAGCTGTCACGTCTCCCTTTACTCTTCTCCTCTCCAGGCTAAACAATACCCAGCTCTTCCAACCGTTCCTCAGAGCACCTGGTTTCCAGACCCCTTTGCATCCTGGTCATTCTTCTGTGAAGGTGCTCCAACCTGTCATTCTTAAACTAGGGGGCATCAGAACAGGACACAGGACTCCAAATGCATCCTGACTAATGGAGAATAGAGTGGAACCATTTATTACTCCCCGTGATCTGGACACTCTGCTCCGGTTAATGCAGCCCAAGGTAGCCAAGGCTGTTTTAGCTACCCCACTGCACTGCTAGCTCATATTCAGCCTGTGATCCATTAAGGCAACAAGGTCCTTTTCACACCACGTACTGCTGCCAAGCCAGGTCTCCTCCTGTAGCTGTGCCTTTGATGTTCTTTCTGCCTGAATGCAAGACTCTCTGTGGAATCTCATCTGATTAGGTGAGGCCCAGGGTTCCAGCCTGTCTAGTTCCTTTTGAATCTTGATCTTGTCTTCTAGGTGTTGCTTAGCCCTCCTAGCTTCGTGTGTCATCTGCACATTCGAGAAGCAACCCTCTACACCCTTGTCCAGGACATTTATGGGGAAAAGTTGGAACAGCACAGGGCCTTAGGTGGAGCCCTGAAGCACTCCTCTTGAGACCTCCCTCCAGGAGGATGCCAAGCCATTCATAACCCCATGTTGAATACGGCTGCTCAGCTAGCCATGGATCCACCTAACTGAAGTACCGTCCAACCCAGATTTTATTATCTCGTCAACAAGAACATCATGGGAAACGACAAATGCTTTGCTGAAATTAAGATATGCTATACTAAAATATGCCGTGTCCAAAGCATTCGCATGATCTACCAACCTAGTAATTCTATTTTTTTTAAAAAAGAGAGATAAGGTTGGTCCAGCGTGAATTATTCCTGAGAAGCCCCTTGTAGTCCATGCATTATTTTCTAGATGATCGGAGACTGACCACTTCATCATCTGTTCAAGTATTTTGCTCTGTATTGACTGGTCTGTAGTTTCCTGGATTTACCTTAAACATGGGCACAGTTGTCTTCTGGATTAATTCTGAAGTAGTTTATCCA
The DNA here is from genome assembly GCA_029215795.1 of Anniella stebbinsi. Lineage (NCBI taxonomy): Eukaryota > Metazoa > Chordata > Lepidosauria > Squamata > Anniellidae > Anniella > Anniella stebbinsi. The sequence continues at coordinate 374,302,072 of JARDYH010000001.1, forward strand.
AATATATGGTCCGTAAGCCTATGTACACCAACCAGTTGCTGGGGAACATGGGTGGGAGGGTCCTGTTGCACTCATGTCCTGCTTGTGAGTTCCTGGTCGACAGCTGGTTGGCCACTGTGTGAACAGAATGCTGGACTAGGTGGATCCAGCAGGGGTCTTCTTAAATAAACTGTATTTATTTAAATGCTGGAAGCATTTGCTTATTCTGGCATCATTGTTATATGCATTGACTTCCCTTTCTTTATTATCTGAATTCTGTACTTAACCTTTTCCTTTATTTTATAAGATGGTGTTAATCTTGCCCTATTATTTAGAGCTAATTACATTTCTAGAAACCTGAGGTCTGCAATTGAAAAATGTTTGGTCGTATTTTGTTGTGAATTTATATATACTGCATTTTATGATTGTGTTTATAAATTATTTCAGTGTTGTCAGGGCATTTTTGAGTAAAATGTGTGGTTTTTGTCCTGCCCTTTTTAATACTGTGGGCTGGTCTTGAGTGGTTAGGAAACCTTTTGGTTGACTTTGGTGTAAAACAGCATAATTAATAGGGGTGTGGTTGTGATCCGAAGGAATGTAGGAATATATGATGTAAGTGTGCTCCTCCTCCTCGCACTCCCATCCACAAGTCCACCACTATCAGCTGTTGTGCCGGCAGTGGATCTGGGGTATATATATTCCCTGGCATATATTTCACGACGGGGTTCTTCCGGCATAGCACGGCTTCCACCAAATACTGCAGCCCCTCAGCCACTGTAAGACGAGTATAGGATTGCTCTGCTAAAGTGCCTCTTCCTTAGGGGGATGACAATTGAAGAGATGGCCCCTTCTGTCATTGTGCCCTGCTTATGGGGCAGCCCCCCCAGAGACTGTATTTTATATTTCTGAGTTTCAAGCTTATGGTTTCAATACAACTACTGTAAGTTGCTTTGAAAAAGAAAGTGAAATAGAGGGATATAAATATTTAAAGAAATAAGCAAACTTGCTGCCCTGTTTCTGCTCAGGAAGCAAGCGCTGTTTCAGATGATGGCAGCCCCAAGACAAGACGCAAGGCGAGTTGTAGCCCAGAGAACCTCACCCTGGCGGTACCTGTGGGGGCTCCAAGGTGGGGGCTGCAGCAGCTCCTGGAGACAGTGGTCAGGAAATCATTGACCTGGCGCAGCGAAAGTGCGTTGTGCAGGGTCTCCAAGGGGTAGACGCTGGGCACCATAGAGCAGCCTTCAAAACCTGCAGGCAGGGGACACATACACCCCCCCCCCCGCAGTCCAGGGTCAACTCCACATAATATGCTTCTGCCATGAACCCTGCAGTCGCCCCCTTCCCCCAGACACGTCACTCTGGCCACCCAAAACAATGCCTGGCTCTACGAGCCCCTCGAACAAACGACAGGCATGGGGCCCCTGCTCCACGCCCTCCCCTGCCAGACGAAACACAAAAGAGCCGCCAGATCCAGCCCAGAAGCCAAGAAACGAGCCCCCCCCCCAGCCCACCGGCTGCTGCTCGGAAGGTGCCTGCCCCCCGGATGGCCCACTGTCTAGACCGGGGCCCACGGCCCACATCTGGCTCCTTCGGGGGTTGGGGGGAGGGAGTTGTTACTCCTCGAAAGAGTCACATCAGGAGAGCTAATCCTGCCCCCCCCCCCCCCCCACACACACACCTCGTTCAGCCTTTGCTAGGATAACTCCTGAGGTGCTGCTACAAACCTTAAAACCAGTTTGCCCAGAAACTCTGGCAGGCCACTAAAGCCAAACGTGTTACACACACTGACCCTCTGCGGACCACCTCAATGCCTGAAATCTTCACTATTCCAGGCTAGGGGTAAGTAAGGAGCCCCTCCCCAGCTCCCTGCCTCAGGGTTCCCAAGGAAGGAGAAGAGCCCCCCAATCTGAACCTGCTCTTAGGACCGACGTCTCTGAACATGCAAGAGGAGAGCTCTCATGGCCTGCATAGCCCTGGCTGAGGGCCAAGAGGTCCCTCCCTCCCAACGCCAGAGGTGATGATCAGGGAGTCTATGGAGCCCCATGGAATCCCGCCCAGGAGCAGGGTGAGCTGGGAGGCTTGGCAAGGAAGGAGCAGAGGCCAGGGTGGGGGATGAGACGGGAGCGCAAGCAATGCCCATCCCAAATGGATCAGGCCATCTTCCACCACCCTGGGCCAGGGCCAGTCAGGCCTCAATGGCACGGCAACAGATGGTGCGGAGGGCTTCGCTCCCCTACTGGTGGGCGAATGTTCGGGGAAAGCACATGGGAAGTTTAATCCTACCTACCCATGAAGGGCAGCCCCAAACCAGGTTTGGGGGAGGGGGTGTGCCCTTACTGGCAGGCCAAGAAGAAAGTGCAGCTCAGCCGCCGGCTGCCTCTTTCACGCTGCCCTCCTTTGCACAGGCCAAAGACACGCCGGCCTTTTGACTGCTTCCCTCTGCTGCTTATTCTCTGCTGCTAGGATTCTGTAGGCGGAGCGATGCGGAAAGAGCTCTCTCTACGGAAGAAGACTGAACTTCTGCCTGTCAAGTCAGTGACATCTATGCAACGTTTAACATCAGTGTAGGTGGTCTCTGAACTAGGATTGTCAAGGTTCCCAAAGGTTTGATTTTAACTTTCAAAAGTGATGTTCTTTGTGAAGGGCTTTCCTCAAGCAGCTATGCAAATCACACAAAGATCTGAAATTCTTCCTTTGGGAAACAGATGGCTGGTCAGAGGGAGCCCTGCAAAAGCCCCCCAGAGGGTTTCATTTGAGTCCCAGGGAGCTGTGGCAGCCCTGAGCCAGCCCATCCCAGCTGGAGACAAACAGCCCAGCTCCAGGCTGAGGAAAGTCGCGTCCAGGCCATGAGAGAGGCCTCTCTGTGAGAAGCCAGGTCTTCCCCAGGTACTGGCAGGGGAAAGGCCCTTCAGGCTGGCCTGTCCCTGGAACGGGCAGGTGAGGAAGCCGCGGCATTCACTTGCTTCTGAGGCAACGGCACCTTCTAGGGGGGCATTGTGCCCCCCCCTCCTCCACACAAACCAGCTTAGCTGAAAATCATTCAGGGCCTTCGACTCTTCTTTCAGAAACGGACTCCTCCAAGGGGAGAGCCACCAGGCCTGCACCGAGGCAAAACCCCGCTGATACGCCTCCTGGCAAACGTGGCTGGAGCCGCTTCACCCTGATCAGGACCTGGGCCGCTCAGAGACTCCCGGGCCTCGTCCTCAGACTGCGCAGTGGGGAGTGGGTGGGCCTGGCCATGTCCCCAATGACTCCCTCACTGCACCATTGGGGTGTGGGGATGTGAAGCTGGCTGGCCCATGCAGCGACCCCCCCCCCCCCGGCTCATGGCGCCTGGTGCAGAACGACCCAGGCTGGCCACGTTTTTGCCGTGGCGAGGAGGCAGACCGCAGGCAGGGGCTTGCAGGAGATACACCAAGCGCCATGCAGAGCTAGCAGCCCTCAGTTGGCAAGCTTCCGCCTCAGGTGGGCAGAGTGCAGGAACAAGCACCCGGCAGAGGAAGCACACGCCTGCATCTCCACAGGACTGGGGAGGGAAAGCCTCTGCCAGCCACAAGGCCACCAATGCGTCGCGCAGCGCCCGGTCATCTCCAGGCCACCCTGGCCAGCTCCAGCAGAGACGCAGCTGGCAGGAGCCCTGGGGGGGTGGGCGGGCAGAGCGATGTGTAAGTCAGAGGGAAGCAGGCGTGCTGGTGCTCCCTGATGGTGCTCCAAGGACCCCTCCCCTCTCTCCACTTTGTGGATAAAGGCCAGCGCAACCCAGCACCTTTGCTTGGGAAGGAAGGAGCTGGGGTGGCGCATGTCTGCACAAGTCTCCGGATCTGACGGAGGGCAGCAGCCTATGAAAGCCGACACCATCAGAACCTGTGAGCCTTGAAGGCGCCAGTGGACTCCTGGGCTTCCGCTGCAGCATGACACCCCCCCGCTCGGACCCAAGTGCCAAACGTTAGAGGCAGAGTTGCAATGGGGGGGGGGGGGGAATAGAAACGTGGTGGCAAAGGAACAGAAGGGCTTACAAACAGCACATAGCCCTCGGCTTTAGCATGCAGGAAACGTGATTCTACAGAAAGGCTCAAAAATGGCTAGCTCGGAAAGAGAATTCCACATCCACCACTGCCACCCCACTCCCCCTGCAAGTGGGACCCACCCCACCCTCATCCTCAAGACTGCACAGGGCCAGGCAAGGCATCCCGCAGGGGAAGAGGGGGCAAACCCAGTGGCCCCTTCCCCTCACCCCGGCTGCAAAACCTGACACTGCCCAGCGATGCGCACTGGACTCCCGGGAGGCGGGGGCAGTACTCCTACTGGGGGTGTGGGGGGGAGGGATGTTCCCAGGGGTGCACAGAAGGGGAAGAGCAAAGGCAGCAAGTGCACAAGTGAGAGGAGAAGGAGGAGGAGGAGGAGGAGGAAGGGTGGAAGGGAGGGAGGAGCAATTGAAGAAGCAAACGTACCATTAGTTGGATGCTTTGCAAACGACACAGAAAACCGCTTTACGGCTGGCATAGACAAGAGCTCTGAGGAAATAAGAAGAGATCATCACTTCAGTTGTGTGTCGTCCCCCCCCCCCCCGGGGCTCCTGGGTGCAAAGGCTCCAGCTGTGCTCTTGGGAAGGCTGCTGTGCCCCACCCCCCTCGGTCCATGGCTCTTGCCCACAGCAGCGACAGGAACGTGGGGCTGACTGGCACCCAGGGGAAGGGGCACAACAGGGCCGGGACCAACCCACTTCTACCCAAAAAGCTTGGCCTATTTATAAAAGGGGCATTTAGGCTGCCTTTTAGGGCCTGTTCCTCCCAAGATAGCTAAAACAACACCACGTAAACTCACCAAAAAACTATTAAAACAGTGACAAACAACCTCAGCCAGCTCTTAGGTGAAGCAACTCCCACCAACTCAGCGGAGGAGGAGGAGGAGGAGAAGGAAGCCACACCGCCCAGCCCAAGTCCCAGGGGGCCTGCAGAGGGCCAAGGCAGCTCCTTGCACCATCAGCCACGCTGCTGCCTCTGCCAGCCTCTGGGCCCAGTAGTGGCGGGCGGGCCACCGGCGCCCAGGTTCCTTGCTGACATGGCTGCCCCCCCCCAAGTATTTTAATGATGTATTTGTTTTATGTGCTTTTAATCAGTTTTGTATTTTGTGTTTAATGCTGTTCCCCGCCTCGATCCGTTGGGAGAGGCCGGTAATAAATAAATATATTATTATTATTATTATTATTATTATTATTATTATTATTATTCTAGCTGGGGTGAGGGGGGAGCACCACAGAGCTCTGCTGGGAATCTTCCGAATGTGATGCAAAGAAACCAGCTTCACCAAAGAAGAGCAGGAGGAGCCCCTGGGAAGAGAGAGGGCCAGCCGCCCTTTGCTGCTGCTGCATCTGCTGACTGGGCCACCTGCAGCACAGGCCACTCTCCCCTCCCCCTCAGCACTTTCAAGACTATTCTCTCCCATCAACCAAGCCAACCGACAAAGCCAAAAAGCCCATGGAAGAATAAGGCCATTAACTCTGGAACCCCAGGAGAGCCTGTGTCAGCCTCACGGAGGAGGAGGAGGAAGAGGAGGAGCCCCTGAGCAGCGGTCTCTGCCCTCCGAGTCCTGTACCAGGAAACCACACCAGGCTCCGGCTGCTCCTCAGCCCCTCCTCCACCGCCGCCCGGGTGCATCCTGGGGCCTGCCTGCAGCCTCTCCACCTGCTACCCCCCCCCCCCCCGGGTGCATGCAGGACCTGGCAGCCAATGCCCATTGCCCATTAACAAGATGCCTGTGGGGCAACGGGAAGGAGCGCTTTGTGAGGCAGACGGAGCTTCCGCAGGGAGCCACCTTCCCACACCACCCAGTGCACCGACGGAGGCCATTGTCCCACTTCCTAGTGGCGGGGATGTGGAGCTGGAGACAAGAGGACCTGCCTGCGAGGACGTGCTGCCTCCCTGCCCTGATGCCACACCAGAGGTCTAGAGAGTAGCCCCCTCCTGCAGGGCACAGCCCAGAGGGTAATGGGCTCACATGCTCCCTGCCCTCCTCCCCCCAACAATGCCCCAGGGCCCCTGGCACTTGCTCCTCCTTGGGACTCAGCCTCTGGCATCAGGGGCCTGCTTCAAAGGATGCACCTACGGGTGTCTCTACAAGAACAATTTAAAGCTCTTTCAAAGCACATTACCGATTTTACTTCCACATGAACGGAGCCCAAATCGGGGATTGAGGCGCTTTTTCTGTCTGATTATGCGCATTAACGAATGCGCGTTAAATAGCGAGTTTTAATTTACCGCGGGAGTTAAAGCGCCTTATGACCATGTAAATAAGCAATGCTCCGCATGTAAACACCTTTAAAGCGCGTTTCATACAACCGGTAATGCGCTTCACCGCCTCCCGTGTATAAGGATTAGGAGGAAAAGCGATTGGGAAAAGATGCGCATAATCGGCCAACCGGGCATCAAACCGAAATCTTGTAGAGGGGACCTACCATCCTTGAACAGAAAGCTGGAAGCAAACTTTTTCCCATGGCTGCGGGCGTAGTCCTGGAGGTTTGGGGCGCTGGAGGAGCCTCCGAGGACCGTGGTGCTGAAGAGCCCCGTGCACTGTGACCCTGCAAAGGAGCAGTCGGCGGTTAGTGTCTCCCTCTGACCCCCATCACATGCCTCTCCCAGTGACTTGGGCTGGCAGGAAAGGCAGCCGCATGGATGGAAAGGAGCCCAGCCGCAACAGCAGCAGCAGCAGGGGCGATCAGGGCTGCCCAGCAACTCCCGCCCCCGCCCCAGCCCGGCAAAGGAAGAAGCAGAGGTGCCGTTTGCTGCTCAGCTCTGGTCCGAACAGCCTCAAAGGGGATGACTGTCTGCAGCCCACAGGGCACGGCCACCGGAAAGGGCGCTCAGCCTCAAGACGGCCACACTTGCAGACAAGTCTGTAGCCAGGACAACAGCAGCACAACACTCATGGGATGTCGGGAGGGAGGGAGGAGGGAGCAGCAGCTAAGAAGCGGTCAGAAAAGTGGGAGGAGTTCAGCCTGGCCTTGTGTTGGTCAGGGGGATGGGAAAGAACTGGATTTGGAGACAACCATGTGGGAGTGGGACAGAGCGGTCATGAGGAGCAGAGAGAGAGATGAGGAGGCCTGCAGCTAAAGGACGAGGCCGAGAAAGACCCGGATCACCAGCTGCCTTCAAGGACAAGATACAGATCTCCCATGGCCAGGAAAGCCAAAACTGAAGGCCTACAATGACGGCCTGTAGGATTTGCAGTATCCACCAGCACACACGAAACGGGGGGCTTTGTGTCTCCTCACAGGAGCACCCGGGGAACCTGCTCTCCTTCCTCACGTGAGGGCATCTGGCCTGGCTGTGCAACCCACCAAGACAGGTCCAGAAGCAGAGCTCTAAGCAGCTGCCTGCCAGACTTGCGAGGGGTCGGGTGGGGTGGGGGTGAGCCTTCCATGCCATTTGCACACGCCTGCTCTCAGGGCCACAGGGTTCCTCTCTCCACAAAACGGGAGAAGAGCAACGTGGTTCCCCAACCTCAGCACGGCTATGACCCGTTCCTGTCAGCTGTGGCCTGACTACTGCAGCACTATGAAGGACTTGATGGAGAAGAGGGCTACGGGCAAAATCCCACTGGGGCACACACTGAGTGACCCTAATCTAGGGTCCAACCCAGCATGTTAAATGAGGCTGGGGAACATCAACCTTTCTGCTAGAATGCAGAGAGTTCTTCCTTGGGACTTCCTGGGCTCCTTCCTTGACACCCAGGGGAAGGGGAAGGGGCAATTCCTTTCAGTTTTTAGGAGGAAAGGTGCTTCAGGAGACACCTCTCTCAAACACGGTTCTGACTCAGAACCCTACAACACTGTGCTTTTGTTTCTTGAGTGGTCACATTCCCATAGAGCATTTGGCAGTTCATGACAGCTGGCAATATAGACCGGAGAAAGCATGTTGGAGAATAGCTGTTCTTCCAGATGTCACCTGGAGATGGCTTGCAAATGAGCTAGCAGTCCCAGCCGTGGGTGCAAGTGAACACTCCCTTCTGAGATAAGCAGCTTCGGTAGGGCTGCTTATTTGGGTGTGGCCTTTGCTCTGAGCTGCTCTCCCCCTCCTCCTCCTCCTCCCCCTCCTCCTCCTTCTAGTGGTCTTCCATCCCCATACATGGGCAAAATGACACCTGGAACAGCATTTGTTCCCTCCCTGGAAAGACCTGTATGGCTGAACAGCTGGAGGCAAGCCCTGCCCCTCCTAGCTCAGAAAGCCCCGCTCCTTGCCTGTAAGGGTGGGAGGGCCCCCGCATCCTCAATGCTTTTTCAGGGTTAGGAATCTCAGCGCTTCACTTCACCTGAGAGGAGACACAGAGGCTGCACAGGGGAGTGCCACTTAATTTTCCTCCACTCGGATGAAAGGCTTCTTGCCTGGTTTGTATACCTCGTTTCAGTGGTTTTGGTGTCAGGGCTCTGCCCTATCTACCAGATCTCAGAGAAAAGGTAAGATGGTCTCCACAGCTGACCAGCAACATGGACTGTCTAGGGAGAGGATGCAACGCAGGTTTGTGCTGCCATTGGCTTTCCGCCGTTGTTTGAGTAGCGACATCGTAAAAAGGCCTCCTAAACCTATTTTGATACATGTTGCCACTCTCTAAAGGCTCTGCCACTGTGATAAAGGGAGAAGTCCTCCAAGAGGCACCCAGAGCAGCCTCCAGTGAAGCCAGCAGCCTCCTAAACCCTCCATGTGATTGGCCAGTGATTCACCCTCATTGAGTGGGGATCCACCTTTAACAGCTTCACTCAAAAAACATTTCAGACCTGAAGCAGGGAATGACCGATTTACTAGTTTGCGCCTGAACTGCCCAGTGAAGAGTTACAGGCCTTTTCTCAGCAAAGAGTGACATGTTTTTCAAGACACTCAGCCTGAGAGTATCACCACAAACACCAGCAATGGAGCTGTGCTAGACAGTTCAGTAGAACAATCCAGCAGCATGACTGACGTCCCTTGAGTTGAGCAGGAAGAGGATGAGATTCATTCATGAGAAATCTTCCTTGGACCCTGAAAATCTCAATAACTACAGGCCAGTAGCAAATGTTCCATTCCTGGGCAAGGTCCTTGAGTGGGTGGTCACGAGCCAGCTTCAGGTACTCTTGGATGACACCGATTATCTGGATCCATTTCAGTTGAGTTTCAGCCCTGGTTTTGGTACGGAAACAGCCTTGGTCGCCCTGTATGATGACCTATGTCAGGAGAAAGACAGGGGGAGTGTGACTCTGTTGATTCTCCTTGATCTCTCAGCGGCTTTCGATACCATCGACCATGGTATCCTTCTGGGACGACTGGCTGAGTTGGGAGTGGGAGGCACTGCATTGCAGTGGTTCCGCTCCTACTTGGGGGGTCGGCTCCAGAAGGTGGTGCTTGGGGAATTTTGCTCAGCCCCGTGGATTCTCCAGTATGGGGTTCCGCAGGGGTCAGTCTTGTCCCACATGCTGTTCAACATCTACATGAAACCGTTGAGTGCAGTCATCCGGAGTTTTGGAGTGCGTTATCATCAGTACGCTGATGACACGCAACTCTACTTCTCCTTTTCATCTTCATCAGGTGAGGCTGTGGATGTGCTGAACCAGTGCCTGGCTGCGACAATGGACTGGATGAGGGCTAATAAACTGAAACTCAATCCAGACAAGACTGAGACACTGTTAGTGGGTGGTTCTGCTGACCGGATGGAGGGTCTTCAACCAGTTCTGGATGGGGTTGCACTCCCCTTGAAGGAGCAGGTTCGTAGCTTCAGGGTTCTCCTAGAACCATCTCTGTCACTTGAGACTCAGGTGACCTCAGTGGCACAGAGTGCCTTCTACCAACTTCGGTTGGTGGCCCAACTACATCCCTATCTGGACAGGGATAACCTGGCTTCAGTTGTCCATGCTCTGGTAACCTCTGAGTTAGATTACTGCAATGCACTCTATATGGGGCTGCCTTTGAACGGTTCGGAAGCTGCAGCTTGTGCAAAATGCAGCAGCCAGATTGATAACTGGGACCAGACGATTCAAGCATATAAGACCTACTCTGGTCTGCTTGCATTGGCTGCCTGTATGTTTCCGAGCCCGATTCAAGGTGCTGGTTTTAACCTATAAGGCCTTACATTGCTTGGGACCACAATACCTGATGGAACGCCTCTCCCGATACGAACCTGCCCATGCACTACGATCAACATCTAAGGTCTTCCTCCGAGTGCCTACTCCAAGGGAAGCTCGGAGGTCGGCAACAAGGGAGAGGGCCTTCTCTGTGGTGGCCCCCCAATTGTGAAACAATCTCCCCGACAAGGCCCGCCTGGCGCCAACATTGTTATCTTTTCGGCGCCAGGTCAAGACTTTCCTCTTCTCTCAGGCATTTAGCAATATCTGATGAGCCTGGGTTTGTTTTGTTTTTAGGCTTATAGCTTTTTAAAGTTATTATAGTGGTTTTAAATGTGTGTGTGTATATTGTATGCTTTTGCTGTTTAAATTTTTGTATATTATTTTTAATTGTTTTAAACTTATGTGAACCTGTTGCGGGAATATTTCAGGTATGATCATAACAATAGCTCGTAATAACAACATTTAAATGATTGAGAAACTAATATTGATTCCATTCTTCTAATAAACACATGTATCTGTTCTCCTGTAAAATAAAACCAGCAATGTACTAGCTAGATGTGTTAAGCCTCACCATAATGAACTTTGGTCCACTAGCAACTATATGCATTCTGTATTGTTTTAGTTTATCTTGACCTCCATCATTCATATGTGGCGCATTTCTCTGTTTTGACTTAGAGACAAATTACATCATTCCTATGTACTACCCTGTATTATTGTAAACTTTCCCTTAGTACAAAGGTGATTCAGTACAAAAGGCTAGATATGCTAATTCTGATGTTTCCAGTTTCCTATATAAGAGTGATACCCAATATACTTAATTCAGTCAGAGGTCTATCTCTGGCTCCCTCAGCTGATGTGTCTTCTTCAATAAACATACCTTTAAGAAACCATACGTGAGTATCTTTGGTCTCCACTGTAAACTGAGTTTAGTTGCTTGCATGAATATAACTCCTTTGAAGTTACTGGGTGGGATGTCACTATTCTATGGGAGGTCCCTTCCCATCTTAGAGTTATTCATCCCTAGTCTACATTTAGGCCAGTTACTGTATCAAAGCATTATAAAGAATTAGAGTAAAGATCTTTCTCATAAGAGATCTGTGACAATAAATGACCCCTTTCTCATAAGAGGGAGTCATAGGCCTCCCTGGGGAATCAAATTCCTGCCACAAACCGCCCAGAGAGCTTCGGCTATGGGGTGGTATACAAATGTAATAAAACAAATAAATAAATAAATTTTGCCCTGCAAGAAATGTAGAGGAAGAGGAGGAGGTCATTCTGAAATGCTGAGAGGATCCCAGAAAGACTCCACACAGGCAGGGTGGCATTCTTTACACTCTATGATTCTATGAGAACTGTGAGGTTCTAAATTCCAGATCATGTTTGTGAAAGGGAATATTGCTGATAATAATCAATAAATGTAATGAGGATGATGATAACAACAACAACAACAACAACAACAGTGACCATGATTCATAGTAGGTCTTGTAAAAAACATGGCGGTTTTCTACAAAGGTGACTTTTGCTGCCTGGGGGCTCCCATCTGCAGTGGCGCTGACCTCGATGTGCAGAAGCCACGAAGCCCAGATGGCTGCTGCCCCCACCCGCCCCCCTTTGCAGCTGTGAGAAGGGCTACTGGTTAAGCACCACCAGGACTGGCCAGGGGCTGAAGCCCACAGCAGAGGGCAGTGGCTGCATTGCCACAGCTCCACAAAAAGGAGGCGGTGGTTGCATTACAAAATCAAATCAAGGTGACTGGCACCCAACCACCAATGCCACAGTGACAGCAGATCCATGCAAGACCCAAGAAGCCCAAGGGAGAGACTCTCCTCAAGCACAAGCACCTGCTGAAAGGAAAGGGCTGGAGGAGGAGGAGGAGGAGGAGGCCCAAGCTCCCTGCCCACCCCTGAGCCCTAGGAGGAGATGGGAGATGGGCTGCTTCTCCAGGGACAGACAAAGCCCTGGAGGGAAAGAACAGGAAGAGTGTCGAGAAATTGCTCATGAGCATTTCAATAACTTCGAAACTAATATTGATTTCATTTTACTAATAAATACCTGTAACTGTTCTCCTGTAAGGTAGAACCAGCAATGTACTAGCTAGATGAGAAAAGGCTGCCTTCTCGTATAGTTGTGTTAAGCCTTCACCATAATGAACTTTGTTCCATTAGCAACTATATGCATTCTGTTTTGTTTTAGTTTATCTTGACCTAGAAACAAGATACATCATTCCTATGTGATACCCTGTATTATTATAAACTTTCCCTTGGTACAAAAGTTATGCTGTACAAGGTTCTGATTATGCTAATTCTGATGTTTCCAGTTTCCTATATAAGAGTGGTACCCTGTATCACAGTCAGTCAGGACCCAAGTTCTGGCTCCGACAGCTGTTCGTATCTAATAAACTTCTATTGAAGAGATTGAGCGTTGTAAGTATATTTTATGCTCATTGTATGTCAGTGACTGGTTTCCATCAAACTTCGAGTTGTTGCTTGGTGGGAAATTAGGCCTCATTGGAAATTAATTACAGTTAAGCATCTCCTAATTAACTAAATTATTACGCCCACACATATGAAGTCCATGGACTTCTGAGAGCCTTCTAAAAGGAGCCTCTCTCTTGAGGTCTCTTTGTCATAAGAGAGACTCTCAGGATTCCCACAGACACTTAATAGTTCCTTTATCATAAAGGGAACTTTTTAAAACAGCTGCAATACTATTTCCTGCCACCTTCACCTTCTGACAACTAACTGCGAGGGCATCAATCATGCGGGCTGAAGGGGGCCCATATTGAGAAACGGCATCTTCTCTTCTTGAGGATGAGAACAGTTCAACTATCCAGAAACCTCATTGGAATAATTCTAATTCTTCAGAAGAGAAGGTATCACATTCAATATTTCCTTTCTTTGGAAGCAGGAGTATTGCAACCCCGTCTGTGTGACTACTCAAAGAAGAAAACAAAATTGCCCTAGATGCGCGCATGCAGACCTCCCTAATCGGAAGAAACATACGAAACTGTCAAAACAAACACTCAGCAGCACATTAGATGCTGTGACGTCCGTGAAATCAACGAGCCCCGGCTGCTTTTGCCAACTGCTTTTCAGACAGAACTAACAATTATTGCAGCAGCAGCAGCAGCAGCAGCAGCAGCAGCAGCAGCAGCAGCAGCAGCAGCAGGAGAAAGTTCACCTCCCTCCTTCTAGCTGAGGAACTAAACCCTCTGTGACCAGAGGAGCATTTTCTCCTTGAGCTTTCCAGGTGGTCCCTCTAAATGCTCTGCCGCTTGTACGTGGGAACAGGGGTGGCCACTCTTAAGGAGCCACAGGGGAGACCGGCAGCAAAAGCAGCTGCTGCCACTGCTGCCAGGCCACGGTGGGATCAGAGCCCAAGAACAGAGGTGGGCAGACCTGAGCAGCACGGCCGATGTGCAGAGAAGAAAAGGGAGCGGGGAACGACGGAGCTGTCAGAAAAGCTACCTCCAAGGGGGCTGGGAGTGCCCCTCTTCAAGGAGACCCTGCTGTTTCCAGCAGCTCAGCCTCACCTCTGCTGCTGGCCTGCAAACGTCCCTTCCCATCCCAGGCGCCCCACCCGAAGGAAGCATCCTTAACACAGGCCGACTGCGGAGGAAAGGCTGGTACCTAAGCCGCTCTGCTTCACTTCTGAGGAATGCCTGGAGTAGGAGAAGAGGCGATACCCTCCGGACTTGGAGGAGGACTCCGACAGCACCTGTGAGAAAGAAGTCCTGGCGTGGTGGGTGGAGACACAACAGGGGAGGGGAACCGTCCCCAGCCACAGCCCAGGAAAGAAGCTCTGGGGGAAACGAGAGAGGCCTCCTCATGGGCGGGCGGGCAGGCTGATGTGGGCAGGCAGGCAGAGAAGCCCTGGGAGCTGCAGCGACCCCCACCCCCAGGCTCATGCACTCGCACTCGCACTCCTCCCCCACACCCCCTCCCGTTTGCCACCCTCTGAGCTGCTACCTCCATGGAGCCGGCCTTGCGGTTCCGGATCAGAGGGGATCGCCGCTGAATGTAGATGGGTTCCAAGGGCTGCTGGCCCCGGTCTGCCTCCTCAGTGGCCTTTGGCCTGGCCACGTCCTCCAGGCTGCCCCGCTCAGGCTGCTTCACTTCCTTCTACAAGGAAGCACAGGGGCTGTGAGGCCTCGAGTCAGGCTGGAAATGGCAGCTGGGCGGCGGGGAGGGGCAGGGGTAATGGAAGGCAGCCTCCCTGGGCAGTGGGAGGGGAGGGGGGTGGAGGAGCACACTTGTGGCAGTGAGGAGGGCCTGTCCGAGAGGTCGGAGTCTGGGAGGGAAGAGAGGTCAGTCGAAGGGGACGGAGGGAGGGGGCAGAAAGAGAGCGATTTCACAGCCCTTCATTCCTGCCTCAAGATTTACAATGACATGATGATGATGATGATGATGATGATGATGATGATGGCAACTTGGGGTTTACTGAGGGAGAAGATAAAACATCTGTGTATTGTTTGGATCTTCAACAGCAGCCGCAACTGTGTTTGCCTCTCTGCCTGATTGGGGGAGGGCGTACAGCAGAGACGGTGCCCAGCTGTGCTAGCTGCATTCGGCCTCTCTTCACTCACCCACCACGCTCTGAGGAGAAGGGGCTGCCAGGCCCCACTTCCCTGCCCCTTCCACAGCAGCAATCAAGCCAGCGCAGGAATTGCAAAGGAGGGCCCAGAGGAGGGCGGGGGGAGGCCCTATCAAGGGCTGCCGCAGGCTCACCTCTGCCGACGCCGGGCGGAAGCCGCATCCCGCCGGGGCACTGCCGTCCTGCTCGCAGCCCTTCACTCCAGGGCTGAAATGCAGCTCCACGTGGAACCTCTCCTCAGAGGACGGGTCCTGCCGAGACAGCAAGGTGCTGCTGGAGGAATGGCAGGTGCCGCCTTGGCCCTGGGCCTGCCCTGGCTTCCGCCACCGCCCCTCACCTTGTTGTTGTCCTCATAGAGCATGACGACAATCTGCGTCATGTAGTTCAGCTCTGAGATGGCGCTGAGGTAGTCCACGGCCCTCTTCCACTGCGGGTCTTTAGATTCCTGGCATGCACACAGGGGGAAGGAGGAGGCGGCGGCGGCGGTGGAAGAGCTGGCTGGGGCCGACGGGGCAAGCCCAGCCGCGTGGCCCTGCGGCTCGCCTGGGCGCCAGCAGTGGCCAGAAGGGCTCCCGCACAAGGCAGGCTGCATAGCCTTTCACAGCCTTTCACAGCAGCTCTTGCTCCCATTGGCTGGAAAGGCCAGCATGCCTTGGGCACTTTCAGCCCACAGGGAGCCCAGAGCCAGACTTTCCCCGTGCGCAGCCTGAGAGGGGAGTTGCTGAGCAGGACTCTGCGCAAAGGACAAGAGGGCCTCACGATGGGGAAAGGAAGCGACCGGGCTGAGCAGCATCCGCCACGTGCCCAAGGCAGGAGAAGAGCTCGCCCCCCTCTCGAGCCTTTCTCTCAGGGCAAACGAAGCAAGGAACGGTCAGCCCCTGCTGGCTGCTAAGCCACGGAGGCCTCTGCCAGGACATGGCGGCTGCCGCCGGTTATGTACAAGGGCTTCCTCCGTGAAGGGTCTTTTGCAGGGCGCTGGGAGGCCTCCGCTGCTGCAGCCAGCGCCAGAGTTAGCAAAGCCTTTCCCCTCCTCACAAGTGTCAGTGAACTCTGGCTAAGCCACTGCACAGCCCCACAGGTAGAACGGGAGCCCTGCGCCATGTCTAACACCCAGCCACAGCGCCCGCCCCCCGTTGGCTGTCTGGCTTACATCCAGGAGGCCCCCGTAGCGGAAGACGTTGAGCAGGGAGTGGACGTGGCTCTCGCTGGTGAAGTACAAGCGCGTCCGGACGTGGCGCCCTGGAGACAGGACCCCTCTTGAATACCTGAGAGCGGATCAGGAAGAGCTGCGTCAGCCCCTCAGCTCAGGCCGCAGACGCAGAAGAGGCAGAGACACCTTTCCGCAGCTAAGCAGGTGGCGCTCGGAGGCAGCAGCATCCGACGGCCTCTGGTCCTGAGTGGGCTTGGAGGACCTGCCAAAGAGGCCGGTGGAGCCGGGTCCCGGCAGGAGGGGGAGCAGGACGGCCAAAGGGCCGACAGCGGCAGCTCCGAGTCACCCGACAAGCCAGCGGTGTCCCAACGAGGCAGAAACGGAAGCCCAACCAGAGGAAGTGCTGCCGCATGTGGGCCGGAAGCCAGCTGTGGCTGCCAAGGGCGGGAGGAGGCAAGATGTCTGCCTGAGGAAAGCCTCCAGAGTGGGTTGGCCACAACTAGGGTAGCATTTCATGCCCTGAAAAGGAAGTGAACCCAAGAGACATGGGGCACAGCAAGGAGAAGCAGGGGGTACCGCAGTGCTAGCTCCCCTCCCCCTGGGCTCTCCCAGCGGGGAAGTGGCCCCTCCCCCCTCCGAAATCGTCCTTACAGGGGGTGCAGTTTGTTGACGGACTCGTCCTCGTGAGTTCTCTGCAGGTCCAGCTGGATCTTCCGGATGAGAGGCAGGCAGAAGCCAACGGCAATATCCAGCTTCTCTTGCTTTTTCATCCCATATTCCTGCAAAGGCCGTGACACGGGAGGAGCATCAAGGGATCGCTTGGGCCGAGCCCCGGGGCCAGGCGCTCTAGCCAGGGCGGCCCACGGCTCTACCCACCAGCCTGGCGCTGCCCAGCGGCCACACCGTGCCATACCTGAGGGATGACGACATCCGCCAGGGCTTTGGAGAGCCGGAACAAATCCGTGGTGCCCTCCAGCTGGAGGCTGGCGTTGTGCTGCCCGTCGTACTTGATGCAGTCGTAGATGTCCGGGATCTTGCTGATGTCGTAGCGGCTGTTCTTCAAGCGGAAGTCTTGCTCCAGCTTCTTCCAGCGCTGCAGCATCAGCTCTAGGGTCTCACTGTGGTAAAGCTGCAGGTCTAGAGAAGCCACAGCAGCCACGATGGTCACGCCCAGGCTCAGGGCACCCGCAGAGAGGGCGCGCTCAGAAGGGGCCTTGGCCGGGGTGGGCAGAAGGGAACTGGGAGCTGCTGGCAGACCTCATGGAGACCTGCAGGGACCGGCAAGGGGTTCTGACGCCCAACGCTTGTAACAAGAAGGGCAACAACAAGTTAAGCTTCTGACATGAAGGAACTGGGGTGGGCGGGGAAGAGGGTGGAGGGAACCGGGAGTGGATCTTTGTGCGAAAGGACTGCAAACTGGGTTCTCACACAAAACAGATTTCTAGCCAGGTGGCCAAGGCTTGTGGCCATTCCTGGGTTCTGGGCCTGTCTGCTCTCCACTTACCACTATTTGACAAAGTAAATCCTGCAAGCCTGAAGTTTGCCCACCCATTGGGCATCCTATGGCAGGCGGGGGGGGGGGGGGGGGGGCAGGAGGGCGGGGGCAGACTTCAGGGATTGCTGGATCTACTTTGTGTTTTTCACGAGAACCGCAGGGTCCACCTTCAGGAGCCAAGTGCAACCTAGTGGCTTAACATGTTGGGACCATACACAAAGAATGGAGGAGCACGGTGCCTCAGAGCCCCCACTCAGCCCAGGAATTTGTTTTCAGAACCAAAACTGAACTCATAGCCAAGTCACACAAAAATCCACTTCTGTTCACCTGCCCCCATCTCCCCCCCCCCCAAGCTTTCTTCCATATCTGCAGGCTAATTTAGGAGTCAGAAACCCGTGGTCACGCAGTGACCTATCAGGAAATCCCAACCTACTGCCTGCCTTAGAGAACATGGATACAAGCCACAAAGCACCCTCCTCCATCCGCAAGGCCCACCCTTCTTTCCCCACCTGCAGATGTGGGGTCTTCCAGCCGTTTCTGGATCTGGGACGTGAGGCTCTCAATCAGGTCAAAGACGCGATCACAGATTTCCACAGGATTCTGGATGATGCCCATGGACTTGATGAGTGAGGTGCTGCCCGTTGGCGCCAGCTGGAGGCAGAGGAGAGTACAGCACTTATCAGAAATGTCACACTGAGCATTTCCCAAGCCAGCAGCCACACCCTTCCGCATGAGGCCTTCTGCAAAGATCTTCCCCCAACTCCTGGCTCCACTCTACCCACAGCTGCCAGCTTGCCCTCACTTTCAGTGAGAAGTGCTCTTATCTTGATCTCCTTGAGGACTAGATGCATGCTTTCAAGTCGCACCTGCCTATATTGAGACTTGTTTGATTTCTTCTTTAAGCGCTTTTAAAACAGTTTATTTTAAATTGATGAGCACTTTCCTGCCTCACCACACAAATGCTTTGCTTTGTCACAGAGGATGCACACAAAAGTGACAAATCATCATTGTATTTTTAGGAATGATCAAGTAGGCTATAAACTATGTGCAGTAAATAATCCTAGAAAAGGCTGCCTGAACTGGGCAACACGAATGTTTAAGAGGACAACGGCCGGTTTAAGCCAAATGCTATATAAAGGTAGAGAGTTCTTGGGAGAATGAGTACCTGCCAAACAGGTCCCCACTTCACGTGGCAAATTATGCTGATCCATTTTACTGCTCCTTGTATAGCTCTGTGCTATGATTGTAACTGGAATTGTTTTTAATAATGTATTTTAAATATGACTTTAATATTTTATGTGAGCCATTTAGGGATTTTATTATGTCACACAGTGGCTCAGTTCAGACAACACTTTAGTCAACGCAGTGTGAAAACTCCACTCAATGGTTGAGTTTTTAGGGGGTACTCCTCACACAACGGCTGAATTCGGACAACACGATAGTCAATGGTGGAGTAATAATCAACTTTACAGTTGTTCATCTAGGGGGTACTCCCCACACAACATGGTAATAATCAACTGTGGTGTGGATTAGGATCAGCGCTGAGTTGACTATGGCAGCATTCGGACGACATGATAGTCAATACAAGTGACGATTGTTTCCCTCCCCCCCACCCCCCCAGTTGCTTATTGTGTCGTCCGAATTCAGCCAACATGTTCTAACTCCACCGTTGTGTGACTGTGGGCTACTGTGGACTTTTACTCAACGCGATGTTTGACTGACAGTTCCTCCACCCTCTCTCCTCCCCTGGTCCTTCCGATGGTATCCCATCAGCCATTGATGCAAAAAAACAATCCTGGCAGCTCTCCTAGAGCGGCACTTCCTTCTTTTGCTGCTCTTGCCAGAGAACTCCGTAGTCAGTGGGAAAAGTCAATGCAACACAATGCAAAACTCCATGGAGCCCGCCACACAACACGCAACACAACTGTTGTGCAAGAAACTCTCCTCTGTACAGCAGTGATATTCTGCGTGGAGTGTTTTCCAAAAAACCTCCACCATTGCACGGAGTTTTCCCAACAGACAACACATTTCTCAATAGTGCTGTAAAAACTCCACTGTGGAGTTCTAAAACCACCGTGGAGAAACGTGTTGTCTGAACTGAGCCAGTATGAATGCAACGTGGATTGTTGGTAAGAATTCCCTGTATTTCATAGTTCTATTCCTAATGATCTTCCTATGCTGACTGTAAGCAATCAGTAACAGACGTGACGAGTTGTGTATGAACATCATCAGACGAGCGTTTTATAGCATGCTCGATACTGGCTACTCACGGAGTTTTGTGGGTCCTTTTCACAATGCCGGCCGCCTCCCACGCGTCTCCCATTCCTGATCGTTTTTCAGTCACAAAAAAAGACCCGGAAAATCTGATTTTTTGGGGCTGTAACAAAACTTGCCACCATCTCCTGCTCTGTGCAGAAGCAGCATGATCAAAACGGGCACTGAATGGGCCATGTGGTCATTGCTTGCTTCCTCACACAAGAAAGAGGAAGCTATTCGTCCCTATTGTGGGAGAGAAGCAGGAGTCAAAGTGACAGGAGGGAAATGTGATCCCATCACCCCTGTCTGATGATGCTCTATGTGTGATGAGATAACTATGAGCAATGGGATGTATTCTTGGGATCAAAGGGAGTCTGCCACCAGTGGGCAGGTTGGGTGCTAGAAGCAGAAATCTGTTTAGCAGAGATACTTTCATCTAGGTATAACTGGTGCCAATACCTGGCTAGATTGAGAATAGTAGTATGACCAAGTCCGAAAGTAAAGATGAGGTCATTGACACTATGAGAGTTATAAAAGGCAAGGTTAAATCTCGTTGTTCAGAGAGATCCTGGGAGAACAAGATGTCAACCCAACATGATTACATAAGCTCTGCCAACAAGGCCTGCCAGAGAGGTCACTAAGATTTTAATGATGTCTCTGCTTTGGAGGCTGAGAAAAACAGAACTTCGGTTTTACTAAGGAATATGCTATCCTTAGTATCACTCTAATCTAATCTAATCACTCTAAATTACATTGTTATCATTGCATAGATTTGTTATTCTGTAATACTGTTTGAGCAATAAATGTTTATATTTTGGTACCACTTTGTGCTATTGGCTTGAGAGAAATTTCAGGGACCACAACCCATATACATTAATTCTTGATGCCCAAAACACTCAGCAAGATTTGCAAATCTATCAGTGAGTGGGGTCCATCCTTTAAAGCCGTTGTGTTCTCTCGTGATCTGGTAAATCTCAGATACACCCATTCAAGTTTGGGAAACCAGCTAATTGGATAGAGTGGAAAAGAGTTACCCGTCTCAATTATATTAAGCGGTATAGAAGTATCACTAATAAAACAAATACATCACTAAATATAATCTTATAATATAACTGCTTTGTTGCATAAAAACAGTATCAGTAACAGTAATAAGGATTTGTAAAAATGTTAGCTACTATTTCAGTTATACTCTTGATAAACATGCTTACAGGATATATTGGAATGCTTGGTGTTTGTTCTACTTTTGCCAGATGATATTATTTTTCATGCTATATATTTACCGACACCATTTTTGTATTGTCTGGCTTCAGAGGTGCTTCAAGAACACCTGTTCTATTTAGGCATAGATCTTGTTGCCCAGAACAATCAGCGAGTACATGTAAAATCTAGAACCGAGTGGGGACTGCAGTTACTATACCTTGAACCACACCTGACTCAGTATGGAATGGGATCGCTGGACGGTGCAGTGTTTGAAAGCCACATCACTGCACCCTCTGCCTTCTGAAAGCTCCTGCAGGTTCCCTTCTGCAGCAGCAGCAGAACCACATACTTCTTAACTCCCATTAGGGGTAAACAAGCAGTTCTCTTGCTGCAAAAGTCACCCTGCTCCTGTGGCAGTTCAAGGCAAAGGCCCCACTGTGTGAAAGCACTCTGGTTGCTCTGGCCAGATTATTGCTGCAGAAGCTTTACGCAGCCAGTCTAGCAGCCAGCAGCAAAGGACCTCTTGGGGAGAACATTTCCACTCCCTCCACTTTGAACAGCTGGACAGTGGCACTAGTCTGGCCCAAGTGTCAGCACCAAGGTTACATCCAGACTAGATTACTGCAATGTGATCTACACAGACCTGCCCCTCAGAGGTTTCAGCTGCCCAGCTGTTTGAGGGGGCAACATGATCAAAGCTGCACTGACTGCTAGGCCCAATTTAAAGTGCAGGTGGTTAACTTCAAAATGATCACATCATGCTTGAGTTCTTGATTTTAAAAGAAGCAAAAGCTGAATGTAGCCATACGTGTACTCTGAATTTTAGGAAAGCCGATTTTAATAAACCCAGAACTATGATACCGTATTTCACCAAAGGTAAGACGCCATTGATTGTAAGTCACACCTAAATTTCAGGGCCACCAACAGGGAAAAAGCTTTGCGTTGATTCTAAGATGCACCTTAATTTCAGCACCCCTTCCCCCCTCCCCCCTCACCTCCATCGACGTCGCCCGTCCTCACCGCCACCACCGCTGCTCCATGCCACCACCAGTGCTCGCCTTGGCCTGGCAAGGTGTCATTCCCAGTAACGAGGCGAGCGTTGCCAGCGGTGCAGAGCAGCAGCGGCGGCAGCAGTGAGGGTGGGCAAAGGAGGGGAGGGGAGGGTTAGGGCCTCGTAAGTCTCCCCTCCCCTCTCACCCTCCCCTCTTACCTTGATCGCTGTCACCTCGGCCTGGTTCCCAGTAACAACGCCTTGCCAGGCCAAGGGGAGCCTTGCCGTTGCCCGTCCTCGCAGCCGCCGCAGCCACTCCGTGCCGCTAACAACGCTCCCCTCGGCCTGGCAAGGCATCGTTACTGGGAACCCAGTAACGATGTCTTGCCAGGCCGAGGTGGCAGCGATCAAGGTAAGAGGGGAGGAGGGACTTGCGGGGCCCTAACCCTTCCCTCCATCGCCCATCCTTGCTGCCGCCGCCGCTGCTCCACGCCGCTGGCAACGCTCGCCTCGTTACTGGGAACGACGCCTTGCCTGGCTGAGGCAAGCGCTGGCGGCAGCGAGGAGCAGCGGTGGCAGCGGCGAGGACAGGTGACAGTGATGGAGGTGAGGGGGAGGGTTAGGGCCCCGCAAGTCCCCCCTCCCCCCTCATAAGTCCCCCCTCCCCCTTACCTTGATTGCTGCTGCCTGGGTCTGGGAAGGCTTCATTACTGGGAAAGAGGCCGAGATTTCAGGAAATCTTGTGAGATCTCAGCCTCTTTCCCAGTACTGAAGCCTTCCCAGGCCCAGGCAGCAGCGATCAAAGTGAGTGGGGAGGGGGGACTGGCGAGGGGGGAGGGGACTTGTGAGTGTGGAGGGGGGACTGGGGAGGGGGGAGGGGGACTTGCAGGGCCCTAACCCTCCCCCTCCCCACTCACCTCCATCGCCGTCACCCTTCCTCGCTGCTGCTGCTCCACACCATCGCTAGCATTCGCCTCAGCCTGGCAAGGCGTCGTTACTGGGTTCCCAGTAACGACGCCTTGCCAGGCCGAGGGGAGCATTGCCAGTGGCATAGAGCAGCGGTGGCAGCAGCGAGGAAGAGTGATGGCAATGCTCCCCTTGGCCTGGCAAGGCATCATTACTGGGAACCCAGTAATGATGCCTTGCCAGGCGGAGGCAGCAGCGATCAAGGTAAGAGGGGAGGGGGGACTTCTGATCGGCCTTGTGGGGTCCCTTGGGACCCACTAGGGTAAGTCGCGGGGGGGCATGCAGAGCCCTCCCGCCTTCTGCAAAACGCGGGAGAAATCCCGCGATTGCAAGGCGCCATCGATTCTAAGACGCACCCCATTTTTAGAGATGTAAACATGGGAGAAAAAGTGTGTCTTAGAATCGATGAAATACAGTAAGTAAGGTCCCATGGCAAGTGACCCTAATGAGAAAAGGAATCCAAGGTGGCTTGGAGTTTATAAAAAAGGAAGTTTTAAAGGCATAATTACAAACAATTCCAACAAAGAAAAAAGATAGAAGACAACAGAAGAAACCAATGTGGCTCCACAAAAAGATTAGAGATGACCTGAAAACAAAAAAGGATACATATAGGAAGTGGAAGGAAAACCAGGCTACAAATGAAGAGTACAGACAGGTAGCACAGAAGTGCCAAAATGGCATAAAGGCTGAAGCTAAGAATGAGCTGAGGCTAGCGAGGGATACTAAAAACAATAAAAAGGCTTTCTTCAGTTACATGAATAGTAAAAGACAGAGGAAAGAAATGGTGGTTTAACTGCTTAATGAGGATGGCAAATTGATAACAGAGGACAAAGAAAAGGCTGAAGTGCTCAATTCCTACTTTGGCTCAGTCTTCTCCCAAATGCGGGTCTATGACCCCCCTGACAAAAGTGAAGTACAAGCTGAAGGGGCAGGATTGCAGCTTGTCTACCTAAGGCCATCTCTGAGCATAAAATTCACTTGTTCGATGTGCCGAAGTAATTGCTATCAAAAAGGCTGTCTTGCATGATAACAAACAAAGGTCCGTTCTCGCTAAAGGCTCAAAAGGTTGAGATGTCAACGTCTTTAAAACCACAGACAAACTCCAATCAGGTAGGAATGACTGAATTGGAGGAGTCAGTTTCAGTGGGTGAGAGAAAACAGTAAAACCCTCCATAGGACAATGAACAGAGGAAATTGCTGATAGGTAAACTCTAAAAAACAAAAAATGTAAACTTTTCAAACAAGCTGAGCAAGAACAAAAGGATCTGTTGCAAGGAACCCGAATTAGGCTGAAAATGATTGAGCTCAGCAAACTAAGAAAAAGCCAAACATTTTCTGCCATAAGCCATCTGCCTTTAGGGCATCTAAAATTTTCTGTACTAAAGCAGGGATCTGCATAGAATGGATCATCAGATTCTACACACGGTCATTCTTGGAGTAGCCAAGTCAGGATGCCTGATCTGACTGTTGTGTTGTGTCGGCAAAGTGCCCCAATCCAACATTCCCAGCAGAGCGGCAAACCATATTTGTCTTGGCCACCAAGGAGTTACGAGAATGCACAATGTCCTGTCGGCAGTGACCTTCGCTATACTCATGTTATCAGTGGAAATAGGGGGAAGTGTAGTCTAGGGCGCCGGTCCACTGGATGGTAAAGGCATCTCCCATTGACCCCCTCCCTTGACCTACTTGATTGCAGAAACAGGGCAGTACTGCATTACGGTTGGCCGCGAAAAGGTCAACATCAGGTAACCCCCATTGATGGAACAGTTCCGCTAGGACTGCCCTGTCCAATTCCCACTCGTGAAACCCTTGTTGAGCCCTGCTGAGTTGATCCATTAGCCTGTTGTCGATTTTGACAACATGAACAGCTATTATACAGATCTGTCTTGAGGTGCACCAATCTCTAGAGTAAGGTTCAGCAGAGGCCTGGATCTTGTCCCCCCTTGCTTGTTCAAATAGGCAATCATTGTGGTGGTGTTGGAAGCTATTTGAACAACTCTCCCTGATAGATCTACCTCAAAAGCCCTGAGTGATTTTTGTACAGCTCACAGGTCAAGGAGGCTGATGTGCTTTGAGGATTCTGTGATCAACCAATGACAGTGGACAGTCAATCCGGCATAGTGAGCACCCCATCCCTGAAGGGTTGCATCCATAGTGAAAATCCCTGTTGGAACTGGTTGCTGAAATGGAACACCTGTCATTAAGTTGTCCATCATGGTCCACAACATTAGTGAATCTTTGACATGGGATGGTAAGTGCATAAGAGTATGACGGGCATTCCCCTCAACTTTGAAGTTCCGAAGAAACCAAGACTGCAGAGGTCGCATTCTGAGCCTTGTGTACTGCACAACTGCCATGGATGAAGCCATCAGTCCCAGCATCCGTTATATCATGAATGCTATAGTGACCGTTTAGCATCAAAGATTGGTAGCAAGACCTCTGATCTTCATGCAGCAATCCGTGGGCTGGAATGCTCGACCTACTGTGGAATCCAGAACTCCTCCAATGAACTGTATAGTTCATTGTGGAGATAGGCGATATTTCTTGTAATTGATGTAAAGACCGAGACTCTCGAGGAGGTTGCAGGTAAATTCCACTGACACTTGCAGATGCTGTTTTGTTGATGCTACGAGAAGCCAATCATCAAGGTATGGATACACCTCAACGCTGTGTAGTCACACATTCGCACATACCACCACCATGCATTTTGAGAAGATTCTCGGGGGCAGTAGCAAAGCTGAATGTAAGTGCTGTGTATTGATAGACGGTCTTGCCGATGATGAAGCGCAGCTATTTGCGGTGCAAGCGATTGACCGAGATATGAAAATGTGTGGCGAGGGCCGATGGAAACAAACCAGGCCCCTCTTGATAGAAGTGGATGGATGGAGGAGAACAATATCATGTGGAACTTCTTCGGAGTGACGTAAGTATTGAGGAGTTGGAGATCTAAGAGAGGTTGAAGTCCCCGTCCTTTTTTGGCACCGTGAAATATCTCAAATAAAAACCCTTGCTTTGTTGGCTCCAAGGGTTGTTTTATCACTCCCTTGCTGAGTAACATGTTTACTTTTTGCTGTAACATAGGACTTGCTGCTGTTATTCTCATGGTGTTGAGAGGAGGGAAGACATTGAATTCTATCCTGTAACCCCTCTGTATTATGGACAATACCCACTTGTCTGTCGTAATCATGGGGCATGTCGGTAGAAAAAAAGCCAAATGCTCGTCGAAAACCAGAGGAAGAGAGTGACAAATATAAATGGGAGAGTCAAAGGCAAGGGCGAGTGGATCCCTCATTCTTTTGGAAAGAATTCCTATTCTTGGAGGAGAAATATTGCTTCCTCTGATGAAAGGATTGCTGTCGGTGTTGAATCCACTGTCGTTGTTGCTGCTGTTGACTCTGTGAAAACCGGAAATGAGGACGCAACCAATGTCATTGTGACTGGTACTGGGGCTGAGAGAAGAAACCCATCTTAGGAACCACAATCTGAGTCTTTTGTACGGCATCCAGTGCCTCATTGGTCTTATTCAGTAATAAGCCTACACCGTTGAAAGGCAGATCCCTGATCCTGGAGCGAGCCTCTTGAAACAGCCCAGCTTATCACAGCCAAGCGTGTCTTCTTAAAGCGATCGCTCCAACCAAAGCCTCTGATAAACTTTATTGTTTCAACCAGTGGTTACAACAAGTATAGTAAAAACAATAGTAAGACAAATCATACATTCTGCAAGGTCAGAAATTTTGCTCTATACATTTGCACTGTAAGAGCAAAATTGGCCAATGCCAATAGACAGTCTTGCTATCGCCTATAAACAAAAAGTGTATTTTTTCCGAATCAGACCAGCTGGACTTTTTCTCAAGGAAACAATCTAAATATTTAGAGCGAATTTGGGAATAGATAGGGCAGTAGAACAAGTAATGAGGCAGGTCCTCCACTTTGCCACTACGGCAAGGACAGAGTCTCGAGATATAAGGAATTTTATTAAAATGCCCTTCTAAAACTGCTGTTTTCATTTGTTGCATCTTTAATAGTACAAGGGCTGATCTAAGATAGGATTAGAAATTAGAGCCAGGCAGCATTCACATTCGAATTTAAGCTTAGTCTCTGCAAACCAAGGTGCTATCTTATTACTTGCAACTGCACAGAGATCCATTTGGATAGAAACACTATTAACTCTCTCCTTAAAGACCTCTTTGCTGTGAGCTAAATTCAAAGAAGTAAAGTACTGAGAAGAAAAACCATAATAATGAATATGAGAAATCAGTTTCTGAAACCAAGATGATGTATTTGATGAATTGGCTCTCATTTGCTCTAAAAGAAACAATTTAGGTAATCTGATCAATGGGGGAAAAAAAGTCTTGAGCCAATAGTTAAAGGCCCTGATGATAGTGATAGATTTAACTGCTATTACGCCGGTTTCTGAGCGTAAAAATGAAGCAGGAGTGTATCTAGAATTGTCCTTAGCAATTTATTTTGAAACATTTCCATATCATATGAACATTTCAGAGCCCATAATTCTCCTCCATACCAAACTGGGAGATAAGTTTTGATTTCAACAAGGTTAACATTGGGTGGATTTGGTAACCTCCCCTTGTGCACCAGAACTTCAATAGTCCGTTTAATTGCTGGTTTGTCTTTAATTTCGAGGATTTGTAGTGGGTGTCCCAGCCTCCTGAAGCTGAAAAAAGAACACCCAGATAGCGATACGAGGATACTTGCTCGATAGGACGGGTATTAATTCTCCATTTGTGTAATGGAGATCTGTGTCCAAAGATCATGACTTTAGTTTTTCCATAGTTGATAGATAGTAAAAAATTTTGAGAATATTCAACCAATGCTGATAGTAAAGTGTTTTATTGGTGTTTTATTGGTATTTTAATGATGTATTGGTTTTATGTGCTTTTAATCAGTTTT
This sequence comes from Anniella stebbinsi, assembly GCA_029215795.1. Classification (NCBI taxonomy): domain Eukaryota; kingdom Metazoa; phylum Chordata; class Lepidosauria; order Squamata; family Anniellidae; genus Anniella; species Anniella stebbinsi. The sequence continues at coordinate 374,329,700 of JARDYH010000001.1, forward strand.
GTATTTTATGTTTAATGCTGTTCCCCACCTCGATCCGTTGGGAGAGGCGGGTAATAAATAAATAAATAAATAAATAATTATTAGTAGTAGTAGTCTACGCAAACCAATCTGGGTACGTGAGATGAGAATCAGGTCATCAGCATAGAGAAGAAAGGACAGTTTTCTTCTAATTTTATTGGGAAAAAAGAATCACCAGTCAAATCAGGAGGTATGTCATTTACAAACAGATTAAAGAGAAGAGGGGCCAGGACACCCCCGTTTAACTCCTCGAGATACTGCAATATTATCTGTCATGTGTCCAGCAGGAGAAAATCTCACTTGGATGTTTGTGTTTTCGTGCAGCAGTTGTAACAAAATCAAGAGGTGTCGATCTAAGTTTAACTCTGCCAGTTTGGCCCATAACCTGTTTCTATTAATTGAGTCAAGGCTGCTTGGAAATCAACAAATGCCACAGTTTTTTCTTGGGTTTTGTACTTATTAACCAAATGGTCTAGTGCAAAACAATGGTCCATTGTGGAGTAACCAGCTCGGAAACCAGCTTGTTCTTCTATAAGAAAGTTATTTGTAGTAACCCAGTCCTCCAATTTGTTCAGCAGATCTCTAGCATATAGTTTGGCTGCAATATCAATAAGGCTAATTGGCCTGTAATTTGAGGAGACGTTATAATCCCCTTTTTTTAAAATTGGGATTACTATAGAGGTATTCCATCCCTTTGGGAAGGCACCGGATAGATTTATGTGGTCAAACAATTTGGCCAAAATAGGCAGCCACCACTTGATGTTATATTTGAATGCCTCTGCTGGGCCATAGTCTTCTCCTGGGGCTTTTTTGGCTGGCAGTGTATTAATTAATAGCTCTATCTCTTTGTACGATACAGGGGGCCACGATTCTACGGTGTCAAGAGTGGAGCTCAGAGGCAGATGTAATTGCAGGGTATTGGCATTGAATAGGACACTAAAGTGTTTCTCCCAGTCTGTCTTTGATATCTGTGAATTTACAGCAAATATATCGCTGTTATTAAGCTGTTTATCTTCCAAAAGGCTGCCGTGCTTTTGTCTTCATAGCTGTATCCAAACTATGCCAGAGAAGTCTTTGAAATATCATTTTCTTATTTCTGATTAGTTCCCTATATTCCTTTTTCTTATTTATGAATATCTCAGCTATTTCGGGGGAATAGTCAGACTTCATTTTTCTAGCATATCTTCTTACTACTGATTGAGCCTTTCTGCAGTCCAGGTCAAACCAACCTTTTTGAGATTGGCTAGAAAGTGCTCTAAATTTTCCTCTAGTCAAATTAGGCTTTAAATTTCTCATTATGTGCTGATACAAGTGAACTATGTTTGCTGAGTTGATGTCTAGTTGGAGTATATTATCACGAAATGATAACATCTGATCTGATAGAAGGGTGCAATTTATTGTATCCATTGTGATATTATTCCATTTAACCCTCCTTAGACCAATCAGATCGACTTTGGCCTTGAACTCTTCACAGGCAAAGATCTGGGAGCTTCCATCCTCTCTAAAGAACTCGAACCTCAGGGGCTGATGGTCACAGTGGCCTGTAGGGATAACCTCAAAATTAGCGAAGTTTCTGATCTTATCAGGGGGACACACACATAATCAATTGTGCTTTGTCCTCTTGATGATAAATAGGTGAAATTTCCTGGGAAGTCTTTAGGATAGTGATAGACACTGAAGGAATTTCAGTGTGGCGAAAGAAATGTTCCTCCTTCTTGTGTGTTTGCATTTACTTCCGTATAATAGAAAAGGTTGAATCCACCTCCTGTCAAGGCTAATTAATGGGAGATGCCATGTGTGAAGAGGACAAAGAGAAAAGTTTTTAACCAATGGGATGTTGAATATAGTCTGTATGACTCACTTATAACCAATCAAACAGAGTAAAATCTATAACTCACTCATATATGCATATCTTATCTTTGCACTTGAAACCTAATCCCTTGAGCACAAACCTATAACGTTTAATGTTATTAGACTGTAGTGACACCAACCAATGAAAATAGTTATTGCTGTTGTAGTCAAAGATAGTATAAGAGCGTGGAATCCTTTGTTCGGCGCGCTCCTGATTTGCTAGTGGCCAGAGCGCTGCTGCTGCATCAGGGAAAAATAAACAATTAAATTGGATGCTCCAGTCTCTGAGTCTTTGATTGGAAGGAAGGGCTCGGAGGCCATAAACTTCTCACCTGTTAAGGGACATCAATAGGACCCATTTAAGATTGAATAATTCCTTTTAAACAGAAATTCTAAAAAATTGTAACCCTCTAAGTTTGTAGTCTTATCTCTTAAGATCTGTGGAAAGACAGCGAGCAATTCGTCTTCATCAATATTTAGATGGCTTGCTAACTTGTTTTTATTTCCTCCAGTTCTGGCATTAAAATCTCCCACTACTATAATAATAGAAAGTGGGGATTCATTTTCTAAGTAATCAAGGGCCAACTCCAATTCAGTCCATAGTACATTAAAGGGGGCTTTTGTACTATGGGGCAGAATGTAGATGTTATTCCCTGACCATATCCTTACTATCAGCAGGGATGGGGCAACTTCCACCTTGATCTGTTCAATATGGAGCTTCCATTTTTGATTTATTAAAGTGGCAACATCACCAGTTGGGTGGCCCTTGGAGGAGAGCCTTTTTTGCAGGAAGGATCCAGGAAGTGTAGCCTTCTAGACAGATCTTGTTTAATTCTGTGTCAGTTATCCATGTCTCCTGAATGCAGATGATGTCATATTCCCGGAGTAATTTTAGGAATTCTCTATCATGAGTGTGGGTGTTCCAGCCTGCAATGTTCCACACTAAAAAGGAAAGACCCTTTTGCTTCACCAGATCTTGATTTGCTGGGGTTTGTCAATTAACGAGCAAGGGGTCCATTACTTTTTTACGGACTAATGATGAAATGGAAGGGTTCATGGGAGGTAAACCACAGGTCTGTTTGTCCCCATCAGATGGGATGCTGTGACTTTTATCTTCACCTTTACTTGGATGGAGAGGTTCAATCTTACCAAATGAATGTTGTAATCTGATCACATTAGATTGTTTTAGAGGGAACAAAATGGACTCTGAGAAAGTTGATAACTGAGCTTCATTTACTCCCAGCTCTTTCTTGTCCAGGTATCTCATTTCCTGCCATTCACACTCACTATGTTTGGGGCAGGTCTTGGCTATATCACTTTCCTGTTTGACTTCTTTAAGTATTCTATCCATGATCGGAGAAGGGTGGACCTCCACACCCACCTATACCAGACTGTGAGATGAAGATTTGATCCTTTCAATGGCTATGCCTTGCATTAGGCAGGTGCTAGAGCTCTTAACTGGGGGCTGCTAATTTACTAGGTCTTGTGGTATGTATGTTTTTGAGTAAGAAAGTTCCTCCCCCCCCCATGACTTTTGAATCTTTCATGGAACCAGTATCATTTGGGAAAGTTGCTGAGGGAGCAGCTTGTCTATGCCAGTCAGAGCAGGCCTTCACCATATCCTGGAAATTTGGAACTTCTAGGACAGATTTATCTGTCTGGGGTCCCATGAAATTCTTGAACTTAATCATCAGGATCTCTTCTAAAGATGAAAGTCTCAGCAGGATGTCTTGCTGGGCTGAGAAAGGGAGGTTACAAAAGCTATCTATTAATTCAACCTCTTCTGGAGAAAAAAAATCTTGCGGTAAATCTCTGCCATTTATAAAAGTCCCCGTGCTGGTGGAGCTTTGCTGTTTTCCCTTACTTGGAATGTACTTAGATGGTTGGTCTAGGGCTACAGTTCTAGATTTCACGTCTGGACTCAGCTCCATTAGAACGTCAACTGGCAGTTCGACGGATGCAATGTTTAGGAACTTCAGGATCTCAGTACTTGAGGGGCCCAGAGATAGAATGGGACAGATGTTTCTAAAATGCCTATTGGTTCCTATCCCCTTCCTTGCCAGCATTTCTCTAGCACTGTATATTTACGCTGTTAGACTTCTTCATGCAAAGGTTACAACTGCACGGGCTGTGTTATAATTATAAAAAAGATATTCAACTTTTGCGATATCCCCTGCTGTTAGGGGAATAGATGTAAAGGATAAAATCAATTTTGAAAGATGTAATTTATGTTGTGCCTGAGACAACTGACCTGTTGGTTTTGGGTAGTTAATGAATACCAGATTATGTTGCATTAGCTGCAGTTTACAAGACTTGTTAGTCGGCAGAGGATCTTATGCAAAATCCTGCTAGTGCCATCAAAGGGGGCCAGGATTGGCTTATTTGGGAGTTCAGCTATGGACTGTGGGTCCTGATTTACATCTTTCATAGCATTTGAAATTTGCTGGGGTATATTGAACACTAGGTTTGGTGAATTGCATCCTTTTGTCTCCAACTTTTTCTGGGCCCGACTCTTAGGAGAAACTTCAGATTTTCCTTCTCGTCTAATAATTTAAATAACTTCTTAAAATTAAATTATGTTTTTTTTAGAATGAGCTAAACTTTGGATGTTTTTACTTTTCTTTTTAGATCTACGATCTTCCTAGATTTTATACCCCTTTTACCATTTATTCCTTTTCCTTTCTTGGTTTTAGATGGTGCCGGGAGCGGGGGTTCTTTAATAACTTCATCTGGAAGGACAGATTTAATCTTTGAGCTGGATCCATTTGTAGACAGGACATCGAGAGCTGTTTTCCTCTTTGCCATTATGTTAGCCAACACAGCATTGGTTAAAGTTGTTAGTAACTCCTTGCTCTCTGCCAGGAAGTTCCTTATCAAGACTATATCCTCTGACCAAAGAGAATACAGTCGTCTTATCAGCTCATGCTGGTTTCTAAGGTTTGTTGGGAAGGAAGAGCAATGGATATCATTCTCTTTGGTTGAAAAAGTCTTCATGTTATGTGAAGGAGATGCTGGGACTGGATTATTATTCACAAACTTCACTGAGATGTTGTTTGTGGGGCTCAGTGATTCATTTGTTTTGCTATGTGGAGAATCTGGTAAAGAGCTAAGGAACTGAGTTTGACCTTCTGCTCTTATTGTACCCTCCACAGAAGCTATTTCCAGGGCTAAACTACCACCAGCCTCCCCTATATCCAAAGACTTCATTAGACAATGAGGACCCATAGACCAGTCAAGAGTTTCACTGTCTGGAGCCTCTCGCTGGTCAGCTTCATTTTTAGCAGAGAAGAAGTCAGTAATCTTAGGTTGATTTTGAGCTTTGACATAGGACAAAACATCTTCTGTCACTGGAATAAGACCGAGCTGCCTATACCCCACTCTGGTAAGAACCATCTCGCAACACTGAACTACAAGCTATCTTGCACTCAATCCAGAGTCGGGCTATGGCTATTACTCCCTTTCAGTTTCCTTTATGCAGCTGGGAGAAGCTTGAGACCAATTTGCTTGTTGGGGAGAGAACAGCAAAGTCAAGCCCCAGTGAAAATATTATCCAAGCCCACTAACAGAGTTTGTTTGATAAAGATTCACCAGAATTCCTTTATACACCCACAGGGAATCAATAATCAGTTGGGGCCCAGTTATCTGGGTATAGACGGCACACCAAACAAACAAAACAAACAACTCAACAACAATATTAATAATAATAATAATAATAACTCAAACGAAAGTAATAATATACAACACGGCGGCAACTAATCACTACCTAAGTCAAACTACTAATACTATCAAATATTTGAAGCAGTTTGGGACAGTAAAAACAATTAAAATCTAGTTAAAAACTGTTTAAAAAACCAGTCTATAAAACTCAGAAAGCAATACTACCCTTCAATATTAATTTGGAATGGCCCTTGATATTGTAGCCCAAACCTCACCCCAATGTTTATCACAATGACCCCCTCTACAAGATTTCGCTTTGACGCCTGGTTTCCTGATTATGCGCATCTCCTGACAATCACTTTTACGCCTAATACCTATATACGAGAGGCACTGAAGCGCATTACTGGCTGTATGAAACTCGCTTTAAAGTTGTTGACATGCATGCAAATGTTGCTGAAAGTAATGCGCTTTGTCCCGGGAAACTGCCCAAACAGGTTTTGCACCCTTTATTCTCCCCGCCTACCAACATCTCCTGCTTTTGGTTCTGCCGGGAATGATGTGGTTAACCTGTTCGGCTACCTCTCCCCCCCCCCCTTTGCCCGATTGCCATTTGAAGTGAACTGCTCAGGAATAAATGGGAATGTGCCTCTCTCTCTCTCTCTCTCTCTCACACACACACACACACGCTAAGACAGACAGGGGGATGCTGCTTCGTTCTATCCTCCTCCTCTTCCCGGTGAGCACACACACACATACACAGCTCATGTCAGGAACCCAGCAAGAAATGAGGGGACGATATGTCTAAGCTGATCACTAATTATGCGCACATCCTTCCTACCCCCTTTACTGTTAGGGAAAATATAAGTCTAAGTTGATTGGACAAAAGTTTGAGTGTCCAGAAGGACTGAACAAGCCAGCTGAATTCAATAAGCAGAGAGAGAAAGGTCAATCTGATAGTGGAAATGTTTCTGCTAGGGTAAGATAATTGATCTGTGCTGAGCTAGGGTCCAGAAATGTATAAAAGACAGCTTTAATATTAATTGCTGTGGTGGGTCAGGCTGGAGTGATTTAGAACGGAGACTGGTGTATGAGAGATTGATGAAGGACTAGGCTACGCTATAGCCATATGGAAAAACCTGTATATATCTGGAGAAACCAGTTGAGCCTTGTATATATTTTTATATTAGAACACAAGTAAACGACTTGTATTATAGACCATATGCTGAGTATTTCTTCAACTGCTGGATTTTACTGGACTTTATTGCTTACTCAAGCGCAGGCAGCGCTTGTTTCTTCCCCAACATTTACTTCTCATGAAACCACCTCCATCTTGGCCCTGTGGCTCTATGAACGAAATATTCCATCAGGGGAGTTAAAATAAACTTTATTTTCAGTTCACATTGGGTCTCGTCTTCCTGGAGCTTCCATCCAGAGAAACGGAGAACAAGGAGGTAGTTGCCAGAAGGAGACAGGAAATAAAACTAAACAAAAATGTGGGAGGTTTTCCCAGCGAAGGGGCAGTTCTATGCATGACATCAAGACCATCTGATCGTGAATGCGCCTCCTCACAAAACTGTTTACACAGACATAAGGCGCTCTTACTCCCGCAGTAAATTAAAAGTCGCTATTTAACGCGCATTCAAAAACGCGAATAATCAGAGATAAAACACACCTGGACCCCTAATTTGTGCTCTGCTCTTGTAGAGGTAAATTTGGTAATGCGCCTTGAAAGAGCTTTAAATCGCTCTTGTAGAGGCACCCAATGTTAAACCTTCCTACCGCCTTTTAGTTCTTAAGTAGCTGCTTGGGCCATGCCTCAAGAGGAGGCAGTCACTGTGTTGCTGAGAGGCAGGTGGCTGGTCCATAGGAAAAGTAGGTCTCTTTCCACCTTCCTCCCCAAAGCCTTTGAATTACAGTCCACTCAATGTCTGGAAGTGTGGATCTGTTGCCTGGACAACCTAACTGCTTCATTATGAAACATGGGAGCCAAGTTACATTTCTCCCCTGGAAGATGTTCCATCAACTTGCCCATCTTCTCCCACAACAAAAGCTGCCTGGTAATTAGAAACTCTAGGGCAAAGGGCTGCCAAAGAATAGATCCGATGCCTGAGAAGATCCAAGAGGTGGCCCTCCTTACAAATAGGTGATGAATGTTGGCACGGTGTCATTCGCTGTGCTGCTTCTGCAACCACTGAGTTAAGAGCAGGATGCTGAAAAAGAAAATTAGCATAATCCTGCTGTGCTTTATACAACCCCTCCAACCTTTTAGATGTGGGTGGCATCAACGTTGGGCCTGGCAGCATTGGTATCAATACAGAATGTGACGCATTTGTAGCAACAGAGTCAAAACCAGGATCTTAAATAGTCAGTGTTGACTGCTGAACTGTAATACCTAAGGCTTGTGCCATTTTCATCACTTGGCCGAGGTCCTCAGGTGGAGAAAGAGCATCATGTGTGGTCACTGAAGGAAACTGATGATTGGACTGAGGATGGAGAAGTAGATTCCGAGCAATAATCCTCCGGTTCGGACAGAGGAGAGTCTTGTGCCTGTGGGCAAATCTCTGAGTGTCCTCAAGCAGACGACTCTTCCTGAGTCACCAGTCTGAGATCAAGGGACTCTGACACTGACAAAAGGAGCGCTCCTAACTGCTGCGCCGATTGGGGCCGCTCCCGCGTCTGTGACAGAGGCCGATACGGGATTGGTGAGGAGTCCAGCAATATGGGCCGTGCGACCTGCCATGGCCACACATTGAGGTCTAATGAGCATCTCAGCTCTGGAAGCCGTAGCAGAGGGTTGTTGACGCAGATAGTCTGCGGCCAGCTCATAGCAGCATCTGCCATAGGAGTCAGGTTCCCATTGTCTGGGTCTATAATAGGGATGGCCCCAATCGGAACTTCTGTCCCACTTAAGCAGGGAAGGGATCTCTCTCTAGGCCAGGGTCTGGAGTAGCAGTAGCCCCTCTCTGATGGAGCTGAAAACATCGAGTCAGGCGAATCACGCCTACAATCTCTCCTGATGATCCATAGTTTGTCTTCACCGGTTGTACTGGGGGTGGAGATAGTTCTCTAATCTCCCCTTCCAAGATTGATGCAAGTGGTCTCTGGTCAATCTAGGGTATTGATCTAGCCATTGGTATCGGTGACTGCAAAAAAGGTGGTGGCGACGACGACGACGACGACACCACCCCTGTTGGTATGGAAAGTCTCTGTGGCAGTAGTGGTGCCAGCATCAGTAACGAAGTACTCTCCCACTTGGCTTGTTGCACTGGAGAGCTATCTAAATGGAGGGGATAGAGGCATAACTGGATTCTGTAGTGGAGGGTTGGCTATCTTTTGAGACCTCTTTTTCTTCTTTTTCTTTTCCTGCGTTGCAGAGGAGCCAACTTGTTTTGCACCCTTGGCCTTTTTAGTTAACTTCTTAGTCAAGAAGATTGTCACAGATTGACCTGGTGTAGGGTGTTGTGTCTAATTCCTCTCCCCTTGCTCAGGGCGAAGAACTGTTAGACGTTAATTCAGAATAAGATTCTGAACTCAAACAGACATTCCAGTCCATACCAGAAGGGGAAGATGTGGTTCCCATAGCTTTGCCTTCAGTGCTTATCTCTCCTGATGTAAATAACCCTCCGGCTGATAAACAGCCCTCCTCTTCAGAAGGGGAGGGAGAGAGTACCCTTAGAGATGCCATTTTCCGAAGGAGGGAAAAGCGCGCACAGATCAAAGAGGTCAGGAGGCGGCGCTCGGAAAGATTAGTGGCTCAGAAAAAGTTTGATTTGGATTGCTCTCAGAAGTGACTCTCTCTTTCTCTTGAATGGATCAACTGTGTTGTTTGCTTAGCTAAATTACACCTTGGGGCAAAACACTTTCTACTTTTAACTCCCTTCGACTGGAAGGAAGGGGTCATTTATTAAATAAAAGATTGATTGCTTTCCTAAGAGGCCTCCTTATTGACTTCAATGGATGCAAGGAGTTAGAGAGTCATGACATAGGGGATTGGTCACACAGAGTACTGGCCTCTAGCAAAGGCAATCGGAGAGACCATCCGGTCGAAGCCATGCCAGAAGGAAACCGTTGTCCTGCAGGAGTATCAACATCCTGGAGGGCCCTACTCCACAAAATGGCCTTAAGTCTGTGAGACCTGATACGTCTAGTCTGCTTCAAGAAGCCTTCACAAAAAAAGCAGGATTCAACAACGTGACACTCACCTGAACAAAGAAGACACAATAAATGTCCATCAGAGGGAGAGAGGGTGCTTCCACACTTAGGACATTTTCTGAATAGGGCCCTGAGGGCCATGCGCCCCGTAAGGTGATCCAGGGATTGCAGCAATAACGTGCGAGGGAAATAAAACAAAACAAAGTAAAATCCGTAAGAAAAACTGTTTTGTTTTTTAGGCTAGAAAGAGAGAGAAAACGCCTCAACAACAACTTGCAGAATAAAACATAAAGAGAAGATCCCAAATGAAGCTGCCACGATGGCACTCAAAAGAGAACTGAGGAGACCGGGCAGGAACCCCTTAGGACATGTGCAGTGCATGATGGGGGAGGGGATCCCACCCAAAACACCTCAGCTATAGAAGTTTCCCGAACGAGGCTCTGCACAGGCACAGAGCCCATAGGTGTCATGCACAGAGACCATGAAGAAGAACTCTCAGAACCACTGTCTATTATCTTTGTGAAATCATGGAAGACGGGTGAAGTGCCAGAAGACTGGAGGAGGGCTAATATTGTCCTTATCTTCAAAAAAGGCAAAAAGAAGGAACGTGGGAACTACAGACCAGTCAGTCTGACATCCATCCCTGGGAAAATTTTGGAACAGATTATAAAGAAGTCAATCTGTAAACACCTTGAAAATAATGCAGTGATTACTAGAAGCCAGCATAGATTTGTCAAAAACAAATCCTGAGACTAATCTGATCTCATTCTTTGATTGGGTAACCTCCCTTGTGGACTGTGGGAATGCTGTGGACTTAGTATATCTTGACTTCAGCAAAGCTTTTGACAAAGTGCCCCATGACATTCTGATTCACAAACTAGCGAAAAATGGGCTAGATGGAACAACTATTAGGTGGATCCACAGTTGGCTACAGAATCAGATTCAAAGAGTGCTTATCAATGGTACCTTCTCAAACTGGGACGAGGTAATGTGCAGGGCTCTGCAGGGCTCAGTCTTGGGCCCAAAGCTCTTCAACATTTTTATTAATTACTTGGATGAGAAGGTGCAGGGAATGCTTATCAAATTTGCAGAGGACACAAGATTGGGTAGGATAGCTAATACCCTGGAAGACTAGGCTGGAGCGTTGTGCTGAAAACAATAGAATGGAATTTAATAGGGATAAATGCCAAGTTCTACACCTAGGAAAAAGAAACCAGATGCACAGTTACAAGATGGAGGATACTTTGCTCAACAATACTACAAGCAAGAAGGATATTGGAATTGTTGTAGATCACAAGCTGAAGATGAGCCAACAGTGTGATGTGGCTGCAAAAAAAAACAAATGCTATTTGGGGCTGCATTAATGGAAGTATAGCTTCCAAATTGTGTGAGGTATTGGTTCCCCTCTATTTGGCACTGGTTTGGCCTCATCTTGAATATTGTGCCCAGTTCTGGGCACCACACTTCAAGAAGGATGCAGACAAGCCAGAGGGGGTTCAGAGGAAGGCAACAAGGATGATCAGGGGTCTGGAAACAAAGCCCTATGAGGATGGACTGAAAGAACTGGGCATGTTCAACCTGGAGAAGAATGAGGGGAGACATGATAGCACTCTTCAAATACTTGAAAGGTTGACCCACAGAGGAGGACCAGGATCTTTTTTCAATCATCCCAGAATGCAGGATACGGGATAATGGGCTCAAGTTACATGAAGCCAGATTCTGGCTGAACATCAAGAAAAACTTTCTGTTAGAGCAGCCTGACAGTGGAACCAATGGCCCAGGGAGGTTGTGGGCTCTCCCACACCACAGGCATTTAAGAGGCAGCTGGATGGCCATCGGTCAGGGATGCTTTAAGCAGGGAGTTGGACTCAATGGCCTCATAGGTCCCTTCCAGTTCTACTATTCTATGATTCTATGAAATGGCTTGGGTCCAGGCTATCTGAAGGGCCAGCTGCACCTCCAGCGGCCTGTTCAGGTCTTCAGCAGAGGCTCCATTCAAGAACTGCCAGGTTGGTGGGCACCAGAGACTGGGCTTTTTCATCCCCATGGAATTCCCTTCCCCCGGGAAGCGCTCTTGGCTCTCTCCCTGACCGGTTTTAAGTGGGCCTTAAAGATATGGATGTTTCAATGTGCTAATTAAATTACTATCTTGATAAGCTATAGTTTTAACTGTTGCCTTTCTTGTTGGTTTGTATTGAAATGTTTTAGTTAATTGCATGTTACACTTTTATAGTTTTACCATTTTATTTGTGGTCTGTTGGGAGGGGCTTTTTGCCATGAAAGGATTTTTTTAAAAAAGACAGTGGCTACTGCTGGCCAGGCTGCCCATCACCTTCTCGTAGTCCTCTTTGCAGAACGCAGCATCCTTCTGCATGATGTCCCGGAGGCGCGCCTTCACCCGGTGCTGGCAGCTGCTAAGGGAGTCACTGTCACTGTCCAGGAGGCCGTTCATGTTGGCGCTCTTCACCATCTGCACCAGGATGGGCGTCAGCTCCCCTTCTAGAGCAAGGAGGCCCTGCGGAGGAGAACAGGCACATGCTGCCCCGATCACGGCTTCAAGTCTGATAGGACTGCCCAGGTTTGTAAGGAAGCCACAGGCAGGGTTTGCTTTAAGGTGGATTCCTGCCTTGAGCAGGGGGTTGGACTGCATGGCCTCATAGGCCACTTCCAACTCTACTCTTCTAGGATTTTAGACCCCATAGAATGAAATGTGCTCAAAGCCTGGAACAGGGCACAGGGACAGGGCAATGGGACACCATCAACTCTTCCAGCACCTGCAAGAGCTCATCAGCTTTATAGAAGGATTCAGCAGAAGCTGCTTCTCCCCACCCCCGGAGAGGAGGAGAAGGAACCCACCTTTGCAAATGCTGCTGCTGTCATCTGGACTCTGCCTTCATCGGAGGCATAGATTTTGAGGTCGTGGCGGTAAGTGCTGTGCAGCCGAAGTAGGCCACATCCTGGGAAGCCAGCGTAGTCCCCTGGGTGGAGAAGAACAGTGTGAGGCCAATGGCTGCAGCCTGGATCCTTGGTACTCATCCGGTACCAGCAGTTTCTCCCATTCAAAGGCATTAGGATGGGTGGGCAGGGGGCCCAGACAAGCTCATACGCCAGTGAAGCACAGCCGCCTTCGTTGGGGAATATGCAAGAGATCCATGCTTGGCCAGACCCTTGTGGCTCTGTTTTGTATGTAGAGCCAGAGGCGGGGGTCAATGCAACAGCACAAACAGGGGCAAAAGAGCCAGTGCTGCTCCCTACGGACAAGTCCTGCAACAAGTCCATCTCCAAAACGCAAATGGGAGCACGAATCTCAGGCCACGAATCTCTTCCTCGACTTCCTCGCTCACCCCCAATCCTAATAAAGCAGCTCCTGGCGATGCAAAAGCTACGCATCCTTCCCTACTCCGCCCTGCCTCTCTGGTCTCTCTGCTGGACACCAGCACTCAAGAGACAAGGAGGTTCCCTGCGGCTAGGGACACACCGTTGACAAAAGCCGTTGAGGCCAGTGGGATGGCTGCAGTTTCATCTTATGGGCTCCCTGGGTGTTTTCAGAGTTGCCTTGGGGTGGGGGTGGGCTGAGCTGAAGGGAGAAAGACTCTGGCCTTTGCCATGAGCCACTGGGATGGGGCACCTCCTGCTTCCCAGAAGAACATCATAGCAAAGGGAAGACCAGCTGGGCCCGGTGGGACAGCAACTCAATGCCGCTTTGCTCTGGTATTGTCAAACTGACCCCTCCCCCACTTTTCTGGGGGGGTCTCGTCTTTTCAGTTTGTAGGCGGCTCTTCCTTTTTTAATTGGCATGAACGGCTTTGTACAGCCGTTTTTGTCTGAATAGCAGGATAGCAACATCATCCAATAAATACAGGTGCAGCCATTCTCGGCATGGAGCTAGACAGGTTGCCCCAAAGCCGTTAAGGAGCTTTCAAAGGCAGAGGAGCCCTGCCAGGACAAAGGGCTTGGCGCAGCTCCACGAGGCTGTCAAGAGTTCATGCCACTACTTTGACCCGTTCAGTAAAAGCTGTGATTGCTTCAACTGTGTCTCTATTTCAATTTCATTTCTTTAATTTAGAGAATTCCTCAATTGCTCTATCAGGCAAAAGCATCTCAGAGCACTAGGGCGTATACAAAACACAACAAATAAAAATGCCACCAAGCTTTCGTCTGCTTGTCCTTCCAGGCTGCGGCTTGCTTCATCGTGAGCTGGCCTGATTCCATCTCATGCGGATTTTCCGGCAGGAGGGGGTAAATAGAAAGTTGTAGCCGCAATTTACACTAATTACGGCATGAATTTGCAGAAATTAGGCAAAAATTATGGCTCCAATTTGCACAATTTCTATTTACAAGGAGGGAAATACACCCAAAAAAAATCCCTGATTTCGAGGAAAGCCTGCAGTTGGCAAATGCAAACGCAAGTCGAGCTGGGCAGGGCACTGAGGATCCATTGGGCCCGGAAAGGGCCAGATTTTCAAATGATGGACATCCCAAAAACCAATTGCATTTAGGATACAATCACAGATTTAATGGGATTGGATCCAGATTTAGTCATAGAGTAAACCCACTGAAATCAATGGGACTTAAATTAGTCGTGCCTAAAATAAATCCCATTGATTTCAATGGATGTCCTCTAACTAAATCTGGATCCAACCAGGGTGGATAAAAATGATGGTATTTTTTCTTTAAAAAATGATTTTTTAAATTAAATAAACATTTTATCCCCCCCCCACCAAAAAATAATCACAAATGATATACTAAATGTCTCTCTTACTCAAAAAATATTTCATCGTGAACATGCTAAACCTACACTTACAGTCTCATATATTAATGTTCCCTACCAATCAAGCATGGGCCTTCATTTCAGTTTTTCGTCTCATGAAAATGGCTCTGACCAGCCTAACTACCAGCATTGGCTTCTTGGCAGTTCTGGACTCTCAGTCTTTCTGACTAAAGTCCCATATGTGCAAAAGACAGAAGCTAGATAGGATGGCAAAGGCAGATAAGGAGTCGTTGCTCTGTGATCATGTGATGTTGTAGTTGGCCCCAAGCAAGGCAGATATTTACTTAACAGGGAGTAAGTCCCATTGAACTCAATGGAACATATCTCTTAGGAGACATGTCTAGGATTGTGTAGTCAGCCTCAAACACTCATGGGTGCTAATCATAAGAAAGATCCTATTTGGGTATATTTTCAAGACATTCCTTCTAAATGTAAAAAGAAAAGCATACAAAATATATCCAGATCGAAAAAGAGATGCAAGGCCTGCTTGTAAGAATGAAACAGTAGGAATAATACTCAGATTTAATTGACATGTTTTCATGGTCAGATCTGAAACGGCGTTTGGGAAATATTATAACAAAAGTTTCAATAGGAAACTCTGATTTAAATTGCCTTGATCCACCCCACAATTCGCTGGCTGAAGGGCTTTCAGCAGGGGCTCTAGTCTCTTCATGCCAGGAGAAAGCCCTGAGTGGGCCGGTGGAAAGCTCTGCTGGGGGAGTGGGAGGAAACGTGGGGCGTGGGGTGCATGCACAGCAAACCCTCGTCCTTTTCATTTCATGCCCATTTGGGGTTTCGCGCCAGCCCCAAATCTGGTTTAAGGGCTTCAATGCAGAAGATGGAATAAAAAGCAGCCTCCCCTGCCAGCATCTTCTGTCTCGCCCACGTTGGCACGGCAGAGCATAGGATAGATAGGGTGTAACCCAGGCATGGGGAAGCTCAGTCCCGGGGCAGGTGGCAAACCAAGTCCTCTGGCCTTCCCCTGAGAACCCTGCCCCCTGCCCCAGATGTCTGATTCCAAAATATTAAAATGCCTCTCCTAAGCCTCAGCAGGAAAACCTTACGCTACAACACGCAGGCACTGTCTGCGTTTCGATCCCCTTGGCCTTTGGATCCACACAATGCTGGGATATGGCCTCAAAGGGCTTCTCCAAAATGGGGGTTCATGAGTTCATTGACTGATCCTAGTATGATGCAAGTACAGGGTTGCTGTGTGAGGGTGAATGGCTGCCAGGGGGCACCAGCCGCTGCTCAGCCCCCCACTAGGCAGGCAGGCCTCTGACAATGTGGGCTCTTGATGGCACACTTGGGGCATCCTGGTGGCCGTGCCGTCGCTTCCACACATGACCAAAGCGGGGGCCTCCCTGGGGCATGGCTTTATGCTTGGTGAATGACAGCAGAGTTGCCAGGGGCAGTCTGGGGGCGGCCACTGGAGTTGCTCTGCTATCTCCTGGGGAGGCAGCTCTCCTTGGGGTTCCTGCTTGGATGTTGTGGGGTGGGTGGGTGGGAGAATGGTATTGCCACAACTATGTACCTGTAGGGCTTCAGGGTGGGCCTGCCCAACTTTCAGAAGATGGCCTGTTGCTCAACAGATCAATCACTGTGTCTCCCTTAAGGGAAGGGATGTGCCTTCCAACGCAGAGTTGTGTGACCTGAAGAGCCAGCCCTCAACAGCCCTCTGAAAACAGCACAGCCCCAAACCAGGCTGTGCTGATCAAGTTTCACCAACTCTCTGTTTGCAACACCTCTCTCTGTTTGCAACCCCGCTTTGGAGCCCAGGTCTTCAGTTCAGGGACGCATCAGCAGATGGCACTGTGCCACCAAGAACGGCCTGCGTGCCTCGAGCAGTGTGTGTGTTGGGGGGGGCTACAAAGAACTCCAGAACTATCACCGGCAAAGAAGCCCCCTCCCTTTGCCCACCAGCCTCACAAGGCAGCCCATCTCACCTTGGCCCCCCGGGTACATGCAGCGGAAGGCCCGGCCCAGCTCCTCCGCTTGGACTCTCCCGGCAGGAGTCAGCTCGCCCCCCCACTTCAGCACCAGCAGCAGAGATGGCGACGCGTCTTTACGGGGATCTGAACACAGCAGAAAAGCAGAGTCATCCCCACCGAAAGACCAGGGGCGGGCGGGGGGACGGCTGCTGCCCAGCATGGCTCTCCCCACCCTGAAAGCCAGGGAGACGGGACCAGGCACTCCAGTGGCTGGAATGGAGCAGAGGGAAAAGGGGGAGGGGCCCAGGCACACTTTAAGTTGTTGGGAAAAGGGCCGGGGGCCACGGATAACCCCCTCGCCCCCACTCACCCCACCCGTCAACTCCTGAGATGCGGCTTTTGGTAATGCAGTCTGTCTCTCTGTACCACTTTTCTAAGTACTCTGAATGGAACACGGGAAGATGCCCATCTAGCTCAATACTGGCAACACTGACTAGCAGCAGTAGCAGCTGCAGCAGCAGCTCCAGGGTTTCAGGCGGGATCCTTTTCCTTGCCCTACCTGGCGAAGCCGGGGATCGAACCTGGGGCCTTCCGCATGCAAAGCAGGGGCTCAATTGCACTGGGCTAGGGCCCTTCCCCCATGCCTCCCAGGGATTCTTTCAAGAATCCTGGAGAAGTCAGTTTCATCCCAAAGGCAAGGCAAAAAGAGTGAGCGAGCTGCTGCTGCCGCTGCCGCCTTGGGTTCTCCAGTGCAATTGGAACTGGGGATTTCCCCGCGGAGGCTCTTAGCCCCTCTGCCCACCTCCCACAGCTAAGCTGCCACAGGGAAGGGGAAGGGCTGGCCGGTGTAGGGCTCTCTGGGGCAGTGAGTCCAGCACCCAGAGCTGGCAGAGCCTGTGCTCAGTTCTAGACAAATGTTACCTTTGAGTGCACCATCTACTTACCTGCTTTTACGTAAATGGTCTTACACTTTGTCTAATAGAGTGTTCATGGGTTTTAACTTTTCTAAACTGCCCAGAGAGCTTTGGCTGTGGGGCAGCACAAAGATAGAATAGTCCTAATGACAGCAAGATGCACCCCATTGTTCCCACCCTGCAGTTGTCAGCACAGGACTCCCAGCTACCTGTCCAGGACCCACACGGCCAGACACTGCCTTTGCAGGAGCCAGATACATGCCTTCCTCTTCACTGGATGCTTTCGGCTGGCCATGGGGCAGGTAGGTCAGCTGGACTTTGCGGTTGATGCCAGAGAAATGCCCATACCTGCCGGGAGGAATGGGGCACTTCACTCTCTGCACGGAACGGTTCCCCAAAGGGAAGGAGCCCCCCCGCCCCCTGCTGGGCCTGGGACAAGGAGGCGCCAATAGGGGGCCCAGAGAGGCTTCCACCAGGGGGCCTGTGCTGCTGGGGGCCAAGGAGGCAGGGGGAATCAGCGCCTTGGGTATAGCGGGGAGGGGACAGAGGGCTGCCCCAGCTCCTTGGGATTCTGGTCATGCCCTCATGGGGCTCCCGTGGGAAAGCGGCCACAGCTTCCCTGCCCTTTCCTCACATCTCCAGGACAGTCTTGAGCTGCTCCAGTTTGGATTTCCGCTCCTCCACCTCAGGGTCGCTGTGACTGTCCTGCTCCAGCACCAACAGTCGGGCAATGTCCAGCACCTCCTGCCAGGGAGACAGGATGGCTCAGGTCTGCTAGGCTGCAGGGGAGGACTAGGTCCTGGGTTCCACAGAAAACGTGGCCAGCATGTGTCCTGGCCTCACCCCCCCCCCTTCCTGCTGATGGCAGGGAGAGCCATGTTGCCCAAGATTCTTTGGCCAGCAGCTGGACCTCTTTGCCATCACGGGGCGGGCAGCTCGCCCCCCTCCCCCCCATGAGGCCCAAATAGCCATTGTCCCTCGGTCCCTCTTAGGAGGGAGATTCCTCCCCTCCCCTTGCCTAAGCCCAGCCCCTACAGGCAGCCCAGCTCAGCCCAGCCCACGAAGGAAACACTGACGTGCCCACTGCTGGCCACCACTCTCCTCCTCACCTGAAGCTGCTCTGGCTTCTTCAGTTTCAGCTTCCCAGTCTTGTAGCCCTCGTATTTTTCAAATAATGCAAAGAACCTGACAACAGAAAAAGAGAATGAACTGCAGGGTGTGTGACTGGCGAAAAGGAGTGACTCCTCTTTAAAGTTAAACAGAGATAGAAGCCACTGAGCCACACCTGTTCTGGGGCCCCAGCAACACAAGTCACGAGAACCAGGGGGATATCTCTAATTTGGAGCTGGCGGGACCTGGAACAAGGGGGGCAGTTGGATTCCTCTGTGGGTCTGAAGAATTTGAGACTGGGAAAAGAATGGCGAGCCCAGCAAAGGGACTCCGCCCCCAACCTCTGGTTACCTAGAGTGCTTCACCTCCATTTTCATCTTCTGCTTGGGCGTGCGATCACCATGCCGTATAACTGCAATCACGCAGCGCAGCTCCATCCTGTGGAAAAGGTGCTCAAGCTCAAAAGATGGCAGAGACGCACCCTGCATTCTACCCCTCAGGACAGCACCTCGACCTGCCTCACATCTTCCGCTCAAAATATCCATACTCAGTGGAAGCAATTGCCTTTCCCAGGCTAGGAGGCCATCAAAAGGACATCACTCCGTGGCCAACTGCCCTGGTGGGATGGCTTCTTAAAACAAGAGAGTCAGTTGCACAGAAGGAGCTTCCTCAATCCGTGGAAGTAAAATACCATCTCCATAGCACAAAATCAGAGAAGCTCTGTAAACCTCATAGAGTGTAAGACCTGCTTCTGCACCCTAAAACGTACAACCAATTTCATGCAAACCAAGTAGAAGGTAACTACATGAGTCAGGCAGGCCTGCAACTAGCAGGCAAAGAGGGCGACCCTATGATGGCACCTGCTCCTCTGGGACACTTCCCAGCCCCCCAGGAAACCTCGCTTCAGTTCTTTTGCCAGGGACTCCTTTGGCTACGCCACAACGCATAAATAGGAAAGGGAAGCAGCCATGACACAGATGCCTCAGCAAGAGCTGACCTAAGCCTCTTTTCCAAGGTTCCTTCAGTCTGTGGCAGCCATAGCCATGTGATACAGATCAGCTCTATCCACTCCAACCAGAACTCCTTGGGCTTCTGGATATCAGCATTGCGGAATATAGGCAGACAAAGAGCGAACAAAAACGAGAGGCACAAGCCTTTCCCATCACTGGATCCTTTTTCAAGTGGGTGTTCCAGGGATTGAACCTGGGACCTTCTTCATACAAAGTATCTGCTCTACCACTGAGCCATGGTGGGCAGGAAGGCAGACAGAAGTCCCTTGAGCCACAGACCTCAGGATATGTTTTCTCTGTGTCTTGGCAAGAACCCGTGGCTGACAGATGTGAACAAGTGGGACTCCAAACCTGCACATAACTCTATCTTGAAAACCTTCCTGCCAAGGCATCAACCCTTGATCTATGGTTTGATGGCTGAACTCTGTCAATATGCTCCGCCATGAGGATGAGAAGGCGGGTCTTGTGCCATTCCATCAGCAGCCAACACACCAGGAGCACGTGCCTCCCTGCCTGTTCACACAGTCCTTGGAGATGACGCCTCCATCCTGACAAAAACCTGCCAGAATATAACTGATGATCCTGAGCGTAAGCCAGTTGGTGCAGAATCTTGACTCCTCTGATGCCTACAGATCCTGCGCTGGTAACTCCTGACCCTGAACTCCACAGCCAAGGAGGCTTGTATCTGTGGTTATCTGAACCTTGTCTGCCATTCGAAAAAAGATGCCTATGGACAGGTGTGAGCTACTGGAGGATGAGACTAGAGGGCAGCCTGCAGAGAAAGAATTACAGGGAATCCTGTGCAACAGTGAACAAGAGGAAGAAGGTCAGTCGACCAGAGGCAACAACACCAAGGCCTACAACAAGAAGAAGAGAAGAGTAGTCGTTGTGGGAGACTCCCTACTGCTGCTTGGGATCGAAACCCAAGTATGTCGTGAAGACCCATGAACTCGCCAGGTATGCTGTCTCCCTGGAGCACAGCTTAGGGATGTGACTGAAGTGTTGCCAAAGCTCATCAAGCCCACTGACACATATCCTTTTCTTCTCATCCATGTGGGAACAAAGGATACTGCCCAGTACTAGAATTATACTAAAACCCAAAAGGGTAATCCAGTGAAGCTAAATGGTGAGAGATTCAAGACAGACAAAAACAAATACTTCTTCACAACACAGCACATAGTTAAACTATGGAATTCACTACCAACTTGGATGTCTTTAAAAAGGGAAGAGTGGCCACCCCAGACCCATCATCCCTACATCCACTTATGAGGGACTTTAAGCTTCCCAGAAATCTGGCACAGAGCTTGAAATGCTGCAGCTTGATGGTATGTGCACCCAGTTCCCAATGAAAGAAAAGGATCCGTGCCAACTGAGGGCACATCTTGTTCAGAAAACCAGCTAAAGGGAAACTCCCAAGCTCTGCAGCAGAGGGCCCTACGGCAAATGCCCCAACCCTCGAGGCTCCTCAATTCACAATCTTTATCCCTGTTTACCATTAAGATCTCCATCTTCCGGAGGAGTGTATTCCAGGGATTGGGAGCCTCCAGTGATTTCATGGGCAACACCTTCATGGAACTAAATGGTATCCCTCCAGCCCCAAAATCGACCTATCTTTTTCAAGTCCACAGCTGATTGCTGACTGATATTTGGTCTCGTCATGCCTGTTGGACCCAAAGTCTGTGATTCAGGACAGATGGAAGGAAGTCCTTCTTCACACAGTGCAGAATTAAACTGTGGAATTCACTAGCACAAGATGTAGCGATGGCCACCAGTTGAATGGCTTTAAGAGGTGGAGGAGGGCTTTCCCCTCCTCCATTCATGGGAGGACACTATGACACTTACGTCCTGCTGGTGGACTGGCTTCTGTGCAAACAGCATACTAGGCGACAGCCCTATGGCCTGATCCCACACAGCTCTCCTGATGCTCTTAATGATTGGGGAGGGGATTGGAGGTGAGCATCTGCTCCAGGTTTTAGCCCCATCTCATGGGACTCCCCCTCTGGTGCTAGCATGGTACTTTGCTTCTGCCTTTCCTGCCCAGTTTGGTAACTTAAGGACTCTCTGCCCGGCTCTTTAGGTCTGAGGAGCATTTGACTCAAGCAGCAGCCTGCAGGCCCTGCCTAGGATCCAAGGGAGGGACACTCCTTCACTCCACTTGGCAGTGGGGAGAAGGGCTTGGCGCTCCCATGTTGGGAAGGCTTGGGAGCACAGTGCAAC
Organism: Anniella stebbinsi; assembly: GCA_029215795.1. Lineage (NCBI taxonomy): Eukaryota > Metazoa > Chordata > Lepidosauria > Squamata > Anniellidae > Anniella > Anniella stebbinsi. The sequence continues at coordinate 374,351,331 of JARDYH010000001.1, forward strand.
TCCCTCCCCTCCCCAGTGTGTGCTGCCCTTCTGCTGGCTGCGATGGCTCGGGCTGTGTGGGCTGGATCCCACCAGACCCGTGTGTTGAAATGCATCGTCCTTCATTGCCTCCTAATTGGGACCAAGCCTAGGGTCGGGGGCGCTAGGCTGGAGATGGAAGAGGAAGGAGCGCTGCTGGCTGAAGGCAGAGCCTTGCCCCCCGCAGCGTCAGCAAGAAGTGTGGCCTTTGCCCCACCACAAGAGCCCCCTCAAAGGACCTCCTCCTTTCCTCTGGGGAGCGAGAGGCTGCTCCCGGTGCAGCCCCCAGCAGAGGCCCACTCCAGAAAGGCAGGGGAAGCCCCAGCAGGAACTCACTCACAGCCCAGTGAGACTCACATCGTCCCTGAAGTGGTGGGCACAATGGGGATGTCTTCTGCTTCTGTGGGGATGGACCAGGGTATCTGGAACTGGGGAGCCATTTCACGCATGATGATGTTCCTAGCGAAGCAAGAGAGGAGCTGGATCTTGTGAGGAAGCCCTTGGCCACAGCTCCTTCCCCACCAGAGAAGCCGCTGGTCTCAGGCAGACGTGTTTGGAGCTGGTCAGGCCCTTCCGGGAAAGGAGCGCCCACCCCATGCCCCCTTCCAGGAGGACACTGGACACAAGACCAAAGCTCTTCCCTGCTGGTGACCAACATGCCGCCACACACCCAAGGATCTTGGCACAGTCGTCATAATACTTCATGGAGTTCTTCACGAAACTGAAGCCGTTGACATCACAGACGAAGGAGTGGCCATTGGCCCGCAGGAGGTCAAAGCCACACACGGTCTGCTGCAAGGAGCAGAACAGGGCACAAGGGGGGTGTCAAAGGGGTGCCGGGGACAGGACAAGCCCCTTGGGACCCCTCCCACACGGGCCACTGGTTCATCCCCTTCATTGGCAGGAGGACAGCAGAGGACCAGCCTTGAAGGATGACCTCCAGGAGCCCTCCAAGTCAGCCTCAGGACCCTCTAGGCAGAAGATGCTGAGTGCTCCCACTCTGAGAACAGATGCAGCCACACATGCTGACGGAGGAAGGAAACAGGGGGTCCCTCTTGCCCCACTGTGCATTTGGGAGGCCTTCGTGGGAAGCTGTGTCCCAGGATGCCCACCCTTCAGGGACACCAGAGGTATACCAGAGGACGACACCAACCTTGAAGGCCACACAGACTTTTCTGGCCACCAGCTTCTCTATAGCAGTGAGCATAACTGGGTAGCGGATCTCTTTCCCTTCACTATCTCGCTCAACCTTTCCGTCAAGAGCAGGGGACTTCCGTGCCTCCGCATGAGCATAGTCAGGGCCAACGGTGTACACCTGAGCCACAGAAACCAAGAGTGGACGGCTGCATCCCCTCCCCCAACCACAGCCCCACCCCCACCCCAGACCACGCTGCACCTCCGCTCCCAGCGAGATATGCCCCTCTCCCTACCCCACAGTGACACCTTCCCTACCTTAACGTCTGTGCCGTCTGTAGGCATGAACTCCTCATAGATGTACGAGCCGGTCTTCCGCACATTGCTCTCTGGGGAGTAGACACTGCTCCGGCTGCCAATCTGGAAGCACAAGGGAACACAACCAGGGACTATGGGGCTGAGGCACCAGCAGGCAAAGGGCTCCAGTCCAGGGCCTCTGGCACACCAGCCCATGCCAGGGGCTGACGACGAGTCCTGCAGAGCAAGCACTCGAGGCCACTGTGGCTGCCTGGATGGACTCGCCCGTTCTCGTGACGAGAGGGAACGGCACAGGAGGGAAGCGCCTTCTCCAAACTCTCGAGGGCTGGATGGCAGGGACAGGGACAAGCGGAGAGGAGCTGCCTGGCGGGCACCACGGAGGCCTCCCTGCTCCACTTCTCCCCTCCATGGCCACGTCGTCGATGCCATCCTGGCCATTCTTAGTGCCACTATTCATTTCCCATCCCAGGAATTCAAGGTGAGGAACAACCGTTTCAAAAGAGAACGCATTTTTTTTAAAAAAAAAATTAAAATACTGATCATGTTGTTTTGTGGAAAACCTGATTAAAGTTATCCCGCTCGTTTAGCTTCAAACAAAATGCAGCCGAATAAGAAAACCTCATAGCCCCTTCTGAAATAGGAACATTTCAACTGAGCCAGGGCTTCTACCGAGCCAGGGATGTGGTCCATCTAGCCCAGTATTGTCGGCACCGACTGGCAGCAGCGGTTCTCCAGGGTTTCAGGCAAGAGCGTTTCTCGGACCTTCCTGGAGAGGCTGGCTGGGGATTAAACCGGCATGAGAAGCAGGGGGGCTCTAGCAGTGGACAAGGAAAAGTCCAGGTTGCGCTTTCAGGAAAGCACAAATGACCACTAGGGACATCTTCTCAAAGAAGACCAGGTCTTGGTGGATCTCAGAACACCTGGAAAGAAGCTGCCTCAAAAACTCTTGTAATTTCTTTGGCATTGTTATTTGTGGTAAGCTGCCTTGGGCACAATCATGGGGGAAAATGACATATATAACGGAACTGCTGGATGAATGGAAGTTCACAAGGCCCAAACCACAAAGGATTCTAGAGATCCAAAACAGTATCTGAAAATAACGAGGCGCCTGGCCTGACGGTCGTTCCTCTGCGAATGCTTTGGGCTCGCACAGATGCCTGCGTCACCATATCATCATGACCGTCCAGGAATCCTACCCAGCCCGCCTGAGGCCATTTCAAAGAAATCTTTCGCCTATCGGACACGCTCTCTCCAGCAGCAGCAAGAGGCCCGCTCTGGCTGTACTCCCACCTTATCCCCCAGCCCCCCCTCCTCACCTTGCGGAAAAGGCGCTGGCTGCCCCCGCCAGCTGACGTGGGATAGTAGATATAGACGTTGTGATCCTCAGCACTGACGGGCTTCTCTACAAACGGCTTGGGGAAAACGGCCCCGTTCACCTCCACATCATCCTCCCCTTCCATGAGGTTGCATTCTGCACCAAATGCACAGCCGGTGCGTCAGCGGGGAGATGATGACTCAGCCCCACAAGCTCTTTTGTTCCCCACAAAGCCAAGCAGCCTCCCTGCTCCCCCCAGGGACACATCTAGAGTGCCCTTGGCTGGAGGCTGGTCTGGGGTGACATGGAAGCCACTGGGCCACGCTTGTCAGGAGTGGTGGCCTGGAACTGGGCAGACTTGGGTTCAAATTCCTGCTCAGCCATGAAACTAACTCACTGGATGACTTTGGACTAGTCTCCCTTTCTCAGCCTCGACTGGTGTGTGTGTGTGAACACGCTAGAACCCCTTGGAAGAAAAAGTGGGCTAGAAATAAAAACAAATACATTTTGGAAGGCCTGATGGGAAGGGTAGTTGGCTGCAAGCCGATGCTAGGAGAGAAGGGGCCCCTCAGGACCTGCTATCCGGGTGCCTGGTGGAAGGAGTCACCTGCTTGGCAGTTGCCCACTGGAGAGCAGGACTCCTTCCACCCCCAGTGCTGCTTCCCCAGGCAAAACCCTTCCCCAGTGGCCCCTGTCACGCACTGGCATCTCCAGCGGAGCCTCACCCAGGGGCCTGGCTCAGGGCATCCCAGGGCCAGGCTGACTCCTTCCATGGCTAGGAGGTGCTCCGAAAAGCCTCCCGACAGTCTGCCAGATGGTGTTCAGCTAAGCAAAGGGTTCCAGGGGCCCTGCAACTGCTGCCCAAGAGGCTGCATTCTGGGTGGGCTGCTCAAAGCCACCGCCAGCCGCAGTCCCACCCTCTCCTTCCTGACCACTCACCGTCTGGCTTGTCAGGGTCTCGGTTGAGCACAGCATAGCGGGGAAGGTCTATCCCCTCTTCCTGCAGGATCCGGTACACCTCCCGCCTACAGAGGACACGGAGCAATGGCAGGACCATCATCACAACGATGGCCTTGCTTCCAGCTTCTCTGAGCTCACAGAGTGCCCAGCAGTCAGGCAGCCCTCCCTGGAACATGGCATGGAAGGCCCCGCTCATTCCTTCTCTACAGGGAAACCCCAGCTGAGAGACCACCCACGCCCAGTCAGGCTAGGCTAGCTAAGAAGGTAAAGACACCCTTCTTGCTATTCAGAAGCAACTTACGATACAGAACAGACACATCAGTGCGTATTTAAATTCTGCATTAAGAAAAACCCAGTTCAGTGCAGTGAATCACGTCTGCAAATGTCTTCCTATTTTGGATCATCCATTCAGCCTCTGCCCTGCCTCCCACCCTCACCCCCATGCTGGATTTCCTGCTGTACCAGTCTGGCTTCTAAGAAGCCAACAGGCGCTAATCACAGGCTCCCAACCTTAAGCTTTGCAGCCGTGGGGACTGGGGAACAAACACAACCTCCCCGATAACTGCATTGTACACCTGCACAATTGGCAGCACACAAACAGCCCTGGGAACAGGGCCCCTCCTCTGTGGGCCCACCTTAGCCCGCAGAGTTCACCTGCGCATTGACCGCAGACCTACCTGTCCTGAATGAAATATTGCATATCAAGGTCGTTAATCAGGAAAGGGCTGCGAAGCTTGGCGTAAGCAACAGCTTTGTCCAGTGGAAACCCTGAAAGAAAAGCAAGCGGAGCCACGCTCAGCACCGGCTGGCAGGAGCCATCGGCTAGGGGAGTTGGTGGTCAGGAGGCGCGTTTACCTTTGGAGTGGAAAGAGATGAGGCAGTCGCAGGGCGGCCAGTTCTCCACGGGCTCGTTCAGGATTACGTCTTCCCCCATGATCACCACCGTGATGTATTCAAACTTGCACAACCGCTCCAAGATTTGCGTCATTGGCTTGGATTTGGACTTTTTGGTCATGGCACAAATGCCAACCACAATCTGCCGCTCCGGAGGCTGAGGAAATGCCAGCACATGACCACAGAGCCAGGCAACTCCTGCCCTGTCATTAAACCAGCCCCTTCGCCCCATCACCCACCCATGCCAGGAAAACCTCCAGCAAGTCTTGGGGGAAGAAGGGGCAGGGAGGGGCAGAACAAACATCCCACCATCCAAAGGCACCAAAGACGGGAAAGGCAGCGAGGTGTGGGACCGGGGGGGGGGGGGGGAAGCAGTGGCCCCACGTAGCCCCTCCCAGCTCTCTGTGTGTTGCACTGTAACTGGGAGCAGTTAAGGGGGCAGAAAGAGGGGGCTCCCTAGGTGACCCACTGCCATAAAAGGGATTCCTCCAGAGTAAGTGAGCAGATTCTGTCCAAGGAGGAAAATGTCTCTGCCTTCCTTTTCTCAGCAGCCCCATTCCAATACTGAAAGCTGCTCAATCGAGCTGCTGTTTTTGCAATACTCAGCATCTGCCCAAAAGAACTTGTAGGACTCCCTGGGCACAGGCTTATCTAGGGGAAGCCATGCAGTTCCTTGCCCTCCAGCCTCCAATGAATGTGTTTGTACCTGTAGCCCACCGAATCCTAGAGGCACAAGCAAAATCACAGGGCAAGAGGCCTGCCGCCAACACAGGCCCTAATCCCAGGCTCCTTACCGACTCTTCCTCCTCCTCTTCATCCTCAAAGAAGTCAATCTCATCCATCTTCATGTCTGATCCCAGGAAGTCCACCTCGTCATCTCGGGAGCCCACAAAGAACTTGGGAGCTGTGGGGTCGCCCTTAAGGGTGGTCGTCCAGGACGACATGCCAGTCTGGGAGGCCAACCATCCCCGCTCTGCAAGCAAGGCAGAATCAGAAGGAAGCCCGGCAAGCAGCAAGGGCAACTGGGGAGCAGGGAGAGGAGCCGCAGTGGCAAGCAGAGGCACGGGGAGGGCAGCAAGCTTTCTGCCCCAACTGGCTGGAAGGCAGCATCCTCCTCTCTCAAGCGTGGCCTAGGCTGCTTTACACTGCTGCATGGTTCAGGCTGCCAGCTAAATCAAGGAGCAGAAAGTGGTGGGCCTTGCAGCAGCTTCCACTGGACCAACAGCCTTGGAGAGGCACGGGCCGCTTTCCTGAAGCTAATTTGCCACCAATCCAGGATGCCTGCAAGAAGAAGGAAGAGCTTATTAGATGGGCAGCCTTTGGAGCAGTCCGAGAGAGGCAGCCCCAGTGAGGAAGCCAAGATGCCTGGGAGGCCAGACAGTATCCATGACAGAACAGGAGCCAGGTAACACCAAGCTCTGAAGCGGAGAAAGAGCTTTGCCCTGCATCCATGTAAAGCCTGGAATTGTGCTCACCAGTCCCATGGAAAAGTGCAACAGGCTTGCATAAGGGGCATTAAGGCGGCTGCTCTCCTACTTGCTGGCGCCTTCTTAAGGATTCCTAACCTTGGGTTGGCCTTTCCTCTGCCTGCTACAGAGTTGTCATTTTGTTAAAGGGTTTTCAAAAACTGCACTTGGAAGGAGTTCAACCTCCCATTTGCAGCATCCTTTCTTGGGGCTGAGATTCCACGCTGGGGGTGGGGGTGGGGGGTTTTGAGCCCAGTGTGTGCCGCCACCGCCACCCCCTTGCCCATGGGACCCATGAAGCAGCGCCCCACGGCCAACCCACTTCCACCTGCCCTGGGGCCCCGACTGAACGCAACAGGGCTTCCTCCTGAGCAAGCAAGCGTGCACAGGGCCATACGGACAGTAGCCTGGGAAGCCCCCCTGGTTGTTCCCTCAAGCGGCTGCTGCCTGTTGCGGGGGGGGGGGGGGGCGAGGCGGGGGAATCCCGATCAGGGGAAGGAAAACAAATGATGCAGAACAGATTTAATGGGTGCTGCCCACAGCGGGTGTCTTCCCAAAATCGCAATATTTATTATTATTATTATTATTATTATTACAGCTCCGGAGGGAAAAACCCAGCGCAGGAACACCGGAGCACCCGGCCCATCATCCCTGTCCAGCACAGCCAGTGGGGTGAGGGATGATGGGCGCTGTAGGCCAAAACCTCTGGAGGGCCGCCAGTGGCGCACCTGCTGCTGCCGCCCCAGCGCCGGTCGCGCACGCGGGGCCTGAACCACGGCGCCCCCTTCCCTCCCCTCGGCACCCAGGGGGGTCCGGGCCGGCAGGGAGGAGCGCGGCGAGGGGGAGAAGCGGCTCCTGAGGAAATTCCCGCCGCCGCCAGGCCCGGAGAGAGGCGGGGCCAGGGGAGAGAGCGCCCCCCCCCCCGTCCGCTCGCTCGCTCGCTCGCTCGCTCGCTCACCCGCCAGCCTCCGGGCACAGCCTAACCCAGCAGCGCCAGCGCGGAGCGGCGGGCCAATGGCCGCGTGTTTACTGCCGGTAGGCAGCCAATGGGTGCGCGGCGGAGGCGGGACGCGCCAAGGTCACGCTGCTTGGTCCGGCGCTCCTGCGGCGTTAGGGCGGCCCCTGGCGGGCAAAGGGGGGGCCGGAGGGGAGGGGGCGGCGCCTCGGGGGCCCCGCCCTGCCCCCTGCTGCTGCTGCTGCTGCTGCGCACGGGCCACGAGAGCGGAGCGAGCAGGCGGGCGTGGCTGGTCGCCTGCCTGCCTGCCTTGGCGCCCGGACCCTTCGCCGGGCGCCCAGGAGGAAGCGCGCCTTCCGGCCAGGCGGCTTGTGGCGAGTGTGTCCCGCCATGCCGGCCGCCAAAGCCGCAGCGGAGGCAGGAGGAAGCCCGCTTGTCGCGCCTGCTTTCCCGGCACGGCGCCAAACGCCTTGGTGCTCCGGGGTGGCCTTGGGCGCAGCCCCTGCGCAGCACCCCAGGCCCGGCGGCGGCCAAGCGCCCTGCGCCGTTCCGCTCCAGAAAAGGGGGCCGCTGCGTCGACGTGTCCTGTGGGACACCCAGATCCAGGGAGTCGTTTGGGGCCGGGCCTGTTCCTTGGCCTGCGCGAATCCGCCTCCTCTTAGGAGAGGACTGACTCCCGGGGCCTGAGGGGCGATGGGTCCCCTCTGCAAAGCGGCTGCGGAACAGAAGTGCGCTTCGGGCCTCACCCAAGGCCGATCCGTCCCCGTCCCCTTCTGGCTAGTTGAATGCTAGGGTGCCTGCACACACATGCAGAATGTGTTTCCGAATCCTCAGGCTGCCACAGACTTCACTCTGCTTTATGGCACTGAAGGTGCATATTGCAAAAAATCGGGTTCTCCGAATGCTAAAATACTTTATTTCCAAGCTTGGAAATAATGTATCAGCATTCTGAGAACCTGCTTCTCTCCTTGTTTTGCCATGAGTTGGATGCTTTTTCCTCCTTTTGGTTTTCTGTTGCAAAAAATGCCACTTGCAGCTCATGTGAAACTCTGCATGAAAATACACTTTTAATAATAATAATAATAATAATAATAATAATAATATATTTATTTATCACCCGCCTCTCCCAACGGATCGAGGCGGGGAACAACACCAAACACAAAATACAAAAACTGATTAAAAGCAAATAAAACCAGTACATCATTAAAACACCATTAAAACACCAATAAAACACCAATAAAACACTTTAAAATTCATCTGGGTAGGCCTGCCGGAAGAGATAAGTCTTTATAGATCTTTTAAATTCCGGAAGACTAGTGAGTTGGCGAATCTCTCCCGGCAGGTCATTCCATAATCTGGGAGCGGCAGAAGAGAAGGTCCTCTGGGTAACGGTTGTCAGTCTAGTTCTTGTTGACTGTAATAAATTCTTCCCAGAGGACCTGAGCGTGCGGGGCGGATTGTATGGGAGAAGGCGATCCCGTAGGTAACCTGGACCCAAACCATGTAGGGCTTTAAAGGTAATAACCAACACTTTGTACTTCGCCCGGAAACTGATTGGCAGCCAGTGAAGAGATTTTAAAACTGGTGTAATGTGGTCACCCCTAGATGTACCGGTGACCAACCTGTCTGCCATATTTTGAACTAATTGAAGTTTCCGGACTAGGCACAGAGGTAGCCCTATGTACAGCGCATTGCAGAAGTCGAGCCTCGAAGTTACCAGTGCGTGCACTACTGATTTTAGGTCTTCCAACTCTAGGAAGGGGCGCAGCTGGCGTATCAGCCGAAGCTGATAGTAGGCACTCCTGGCAGTCGCATCTATCTGAGCTGTCATTTGGAGCGACGGATCCAGGAGCACCCCCAAGCTGCGAACACAGTCTTTCAGGGGGAGTGTAACCCCATCCAGAACTGGTTGACATACCTCCAACCCTAGGTTGTGGCCCTTGACAGTAAGCACCTCCGTCTTGTCTGGATTCACTTTTGCATGGAAAGGTGGACTATAAGTGTTTAAATTAAATACCCGGTGTTGGCAAACTGTTGGGTACAAACAGCCCATATTTAGTGCACTGTGGCATGCTTACTTTAAGAAACTCAGCCCTGAACAGAGCTAGTCAAGGCTTGAAGACATTATAAGACAACTTAGCATTAAGCAAGCAATTTTGCCATGAAGGCAAGAAGGCAGCATGAAGTCACATACTCAAGTCCAGATTTAGCAACCCCACTCATTCAAGTGATCCATGATTAGATCAGGCACTGCAATCAGAAGTAGATATGCATGTACACCCCAGGCTCAGTGATTTCCTCCTGGTGTGGCATAATCCCTGACAGGAAATCTTAGGCACCACAACTTCAGGCTCAGCGCTAGGCTTTACTCATTCCAAATAGCCCTTGATGGCTCTAGCCACAAGTCATTTCCGCCTTTCGTTTGGTGGTCCCAAACCCAGTACTGACTCTGTCCAAGATACACCCTCTTTTGTTTGATTGCCTTCATGGGAGCCAGAACCTTTTGCCTCTTTGTAGTCTTTGTCCTAAAGCTCTACAATTCCATGGGCTTTAGGCCTTCAGTGTTCCAAGGCTTGCCCCACTCTGCTGGAATCAGGCATTGGCTTCCTGGCTCCCTTCTTTCACTGAAAAGTCAGGCACCAGTACTGCCTCTTGGATGGATTTAACAAGATCCCAGCAAAGGGATCTTTCAAACCCTCTTCTATCTTCTGGAGGTCCTTCCACTACAAATGGTAGCCTCCTCCTATCATGTTTGTGTGAGCAAAGGACTGAAGCCAGTGGCCCTTCCTTTTCCCTTCAGCCTGAGCTTACTGTGGTCAGCCAAATCTTCTAGAGGAATTGGTGGGCCCACAAGTAATCGGAATGAAGTGCCAGTTTCACACTGGTGGGTGCAAGACTGTGTGCCTCAAGGAAGTCGAGAAAAAGCAGATGATGCACCAGGTGCTGGGAATTAGAGGATGCAGGAAACCTGGGTCCTGCCCTCCCCTTTTGTCACAGTGACTCTGTTCAGACAACGTGCTAAGCCATGGTTAGGCTGCTAACCCTTTTGCAGCAAATGGTTAGTAAGCATGTTTAAACTGTGCTTATGTATCCACCATGGCTAGGAATGGTTCACACAACACACTAAGCCATAATGTTTAGCTTGAAATGCTTGACCACCATGTCGTCTGAACAGGGTCAGTGACTGCAAGTACTAACTTTGGTGCATCAACCACTATGTGAGCTCTTTTCCCCTCCCTGCTCTTGCGGTTGTGCTTCCTCAATCCTCCTCCTCCTCTCTCTCTCTCTCTTTCTCTCTCTCTCTCTGTGTGGCGCTTTCTATACCTAAGGGTGTAGAGGGAGGGGGGAGGATCACAGTTTTACCTGCTTCCGCAATCCTCCCCCAGGGACTAGACAGCAGTGCAATGTCTCGGAAGGGAAGAGGGACGTCATGGCTGCCATTTTATTTTTTAAGAAGAGGAGCCGAGCAGCCCTGTGCAGAAAAAGTTTTTTTTTAAAAAAAAACTGTTCCCAAACCACCACCCCCATCCCAGGGATGGCAAAATTGCTTCCCCCCCCCCCCAGCATGGCAACAGAGCCACCCCATGTAGCTCCATGCCCATTTCAGGCCCTGGGAGCAATCCTCAGGATGGTCCCAGGACCACAGGGAAAACCAGGATAACTATGGAACCAGTTATCCTGGGTAAATGGAGGGGTCATCCCTGCCTGCTCCCGGGATTCCCAGGGACAACCCTGGGAAAAAGGCATAGTGTAGACATGGCCAAAGTCCTCCAGTAATGTTAGGGCCTCCATTTTGCTTAGCCCCCAATCTCTGCAACGTCCTCAGAGCCATAGTCCAGCCCATTCCAATCCAAATGCTGCACGCACATCTGCAGCCTAGTCTTCCATGCACAAGCAGACTGTTTAAGTTAATTTCCCACCACCTGAATCTGGTGCATGGATCATTTTATTCATTTTGCCTTTTATTACATTTGCTCAAGATATCTAGGAGTGTTTGTAATTTATAAAGTAATTACTACCTTTTGTGCACGCGCTGGTAACTTCGAGGCTCGACTTCTGCAATGCGCTGTACATAGGGCTACCTTTGTGCCTAGTCCGGAAACTTCAACTAGTTCAAAATATGGCAGCCAGGTTGGTCACCGGTACATCTAGGAGTAACCATATTACGCCAGCTTTAAAATCGCTCCACTGGCTGCCAATTAGTTTCCGGGCGAAGTATAAAGTGTTGGTCATTACCTTTAAAGCCCTACATGGTTTGGGTCCAGGTTACCTGCGGGATCGCCTTCTCCCGTACAATCCGCCCCGCACGCTCAGGTCCTCTGGGAAGAACTTACTGCGGTCGGCCAAGACTAGGCTGACAACTGTTACCCAGAGGACCTTCTCTTCTGCCGCTCCCAGACTGTGGAATGACCTGCCGGAGGAGACTCGTCAACTTAACAGTCTCTTAGAATTTAAGAAAGCTATAAAGACTGTTCTCTTCCGGCAGGCATATCCAGTGTAATTTTTAGAATGTTTTTAGGATGTTTTAGGATGTTTTAATGCAGTTTTAATAATATTCGTCATGTTTTAATTAGTTTTATGTATTTTATCATGTTGTTGTTCCCCGCCTCGATCTAGACGGAGAGGCGGGTAAGAAATATATTATTATTATTATTATTATTATTATTATTATTATTATTATTATATACTGCCTTTTGCTAGCCAGCTAATTCCCAAGAGTAATTGCATATTTTTATTGTTTTTATATAAAAAATAGTCTTTTAATTGTTTTTCCCCAAATAAAATACATTAAATAACTGAATATCATGAGATAGTATTAAGCACATCCATACATACCGTATTTATCCTGATCATGGGTTCATACAATTGTATTTCCTTGTCTTAGCCCTTATCTTTATTAACATGTACTCTGTTAACCCAATAAATATTTCCATAAAAGACCACAAAGATTAACTCTTGTATCATAGAGTTTATGAAATCCCAGCAGGTTGTGGTGACGTTAACCCTTTCATGTACATTTTTGTATGCCCTTATTTGGTCAACTTTTCCATTAGGCCTTTTGACTAGGGGTGTGCATCAGATTAGGTCCGATCCACGATCCGGAGCCGATCTGACCGAAATCGGATAAAATTATCCGATTCCGATCTCGGCTTCTGGATCGTCTGATCTCATCCGAACCGGTCCAAAAGGACCCGATCTGGTTCGGATATGATCGGAGGATCGGACCTCCTCCTCCCACTCGTGCTCCTTACCTGCTGGGGCCATCCGCTGCCGTCTGCTGCTCCCTTCTACTGAGAAACAGGCTTTGCAGCCTGCCTCTCAGTAGCATGCCGGAAAAGCTTCTTGGAACAATAACGTTTTCAGGAGGTGCCTAAAACAATACAACGTTGGTGCCTGCCTGACCTCCAACAGCAGGGAGTTCCATAAGGAGGAGGCCACCACACTGAAGGCTTTTCTCCTGCTGGACTCCAATGGGATGTAGATCCATGCAGAACTACCCGGAACATGTCCTCAGATGACCTCAGTGGCCGGGTAGGTTGATGAGGGAGAAGACGCTCTCTCAGATACCCTGGTCCCATGTTGTTTGGGGCTTTGTACATTAATACTAGAACCTTAAACCTGGGCCAGTAGTGAATAGGCAGCCAGTGCAGTTCCCTCAGCAAAGAACTTACATGCTGAAAAGTGGCAACTCCTGACAACAGCTGAGCTGCTGCATTCTGCACTAGCTCCAGCTTCTGGAGCAGCTTTAAGGGCAGCCCCGTGTAGAGTACATTGCGGTAATCCAGCCTTGAGGTTACTAATGCCTGTACTACCATGGCCAAGCTATCACTGTCCAGGAGAGGCTGTAGCTGGCGAACCAGGCGAAGCTGGTAAAAGGCACTCTGAGCCAATGTGGCCACTTGGGCCTCCTGATTTTTCAGAGGGAATACAACTCCATGCAGAACAGGCAATGAGCCTATTTCTGGGACTCAGGAACTACTCACCCACGGAACTCCTGTCAACCCAGAATGCAGGACACGGAATAATGGGCTCAAGTTACAGGAAGCCAGATTCTGGCTGGACATCAGGAAAAACTTCCTGACTGTCAGAGCAATACGACAATGGAACCAATTACCTAGGGAGGTGGTGGGCTCTTCCACATTAGAGGCCTTCAAGAGGCAGCTGGACAACCATCTGTCAGGGATGCTTTAAGGTAGATTCCTGCATTGAGCAGGGGGTTGGTCTCGATGGCCTTATAGGCCCCTTCCAACTCTACTATGATTCAGTTTCAGTTCATTGGCTATCATCCAGGGTCTTTGCACTAGTCCAGGACTTACACAGCCTCTCTTGATTCAGATGACACAGGGAGATAGAGCTGCTAACATTTGGCTCCAAATCCCCTAATGACCGCTCCCAGCTGCTTTATATAGATGTTAAACAATATTGGGGACAAGATGGTACCCCATGGTATCCTATAGCTCAATTGCCCAGGGGCTGAGGAATAGTCACCCAAGGTTACTCTCTAAAATTGACCCTGCAGGTAGGACTGGAACCACCATAACACAGTGCCTCCAACACCCATTCCATGGAGTCGATCCAGGAGGAGACCATGGTCGATGGTATCAAAAGCCGATGAGCGATAGAGCAGAATTAATGGGGTTGCACTCCCCTGTCTATCTCTCAATAAAGAACATCCACCAGGGCGACCAAGGGTGATTCTGTCCCCTAACCAGGTCAAAAGCCAGACTGGGTCTAGATAATCAGGATCCTCCAAGAGTGCCTACACTTGTTCCTCCACAACCCTCTCAAGTACCTTCCCTAAGAAGGGGGTCTTTGCAACTGGATGGTAGTTGTCTAGTACCACTGGGTGTAGGGTGGGCTTCTTCAGGAGTGGTCGCACTACTGCCTCCGTAAGAACAGCAGGGACCACCCCTTCCCAAAGGGAAGCATTGATCATTCCCTGGACCCACTGAGACACACCCCTTTGGCTAGCTTTTATTGGCCAGGAGGGGCAGGGATCGAGAGGGCAGATGGTCAGTCACATTGCTGCAAGTACCTTGTCCACATCATCAGGCCATAGCAACTGGCACAACTGGTTGCCCCGAAGTGCTAAATTGTGACTGTGCAAGCAGTGGGGGTCAGTTGCGCAATGGGAATAGTTCCCAAGGGGAGGGGGTATAAGCACCCCATTGAATTCTGCCCTGAGTGCTTTTTCCAGCTTCTCACCATTTCCATCGTAGCTGCTACCCAAAAATTGCTAGAAGAGCCTTGTTTTTTAAATTGTTTTCATTGTCACATATTGAGAGTAATCCCACCATTGGAGAGATATGATGTATCACTTGATCTGTAATTGAAGCAGCCTCTTTAAACAACTTTCCCCCAAACTGATTGATTGCCACTCTAGACTGGAAAATACCTTCAGCTCTTGGCTGAGGTATTTTTATAAAGATAACAAAGTTTCCTAGGAGTGAGATATCACCTGTAAAGTTCCTTAAACATATTTAATTTTTGCAGTGGCCAATTTTATTGGGGCTTGCTGGTCTTTTCCCCATGCCTGAATAATTCCATCCATTGCAGGAAATTGTATATCCAGTGATTATATATAATTGAGTCAGACCGTTTGTGTCTATTATTTTGCATTAGGAGGTTTTCAGACTGTGTTTTAGGATATACTATTTGCACTTTTATAATCAGCATATTGGAAAATAGGTAATTTGATTACTTGTATCAAATCAAATTTTGTATTTTGTAACAGATTTCAATTGTTTTGTATTTTGTAACAGATTTCAGTCTATAAAGGCCATGGTTCTCCCAAAGGCCAAAATCAATTAAATTTGTTCTCTCTTTTTCTTTTCTTTTTTTAAAGTGAAATAGAAAGACAATGACAGGGAAACAGCCTGGCATGACCTTTGACTTCCATTTGTGCCATATTAACAAAGTGCACTTAAAAAAAGGATGATCTTTCTCATTAATATTTTAGGTTGTTTCCATGTAGATTAAATACGTTGAGTTCCTTCTGATTGTCATGCCTATCCATACGTTTTTTTGAGTACTTGTCCAGAATTTTAACCCATTCCCTAATTTGGTAATGCTGTGAAATAAATCTGAATGTTCAGAAGTGTGTGTGTGTGTGTGTGTGTGTGTGTGTGTGTTTGGTTCGTTGAAATAGGACAATGTTGACTTGTCTAGACTTTTTGTTGTCATGTACAAATTGTGTAAATAGTCTCTTCCATGTATTTAACTAGTGTTCTGATAGATATGTTGTAAGGGTCTGAAATAGATAATTTGGCTTCAGCAAGGCTGTCATCTTCAGGGATGCAATTCTGTTAAGGCAGGACAGGTTAAGGGTTGCCCATTTTCAGAATAGGTTCCCTATCTGCCTGAAAGGGGGCTTGTAATTCAACTTTAATGGTTTTTCCCAACTAGTCTGGAATAGGAATCCTTAAGTATTTAATGCTGCGAGAGATAGAAATATTACAAGTCATGTTCAGTTTAATTTTTTTCTTGTGTCATATTCAGACTGAGAATACTTGATTTGTGCTAAAACAAATTAATCGTCTTCTGTGATTTGCAAAGTTCTTGTCAGCTCAGCTTTGGGGTTTGTCGATGTCACGGCAATGTCATCAGTGTACAACACTGATGACACAAGCGGCACACACACCACCACCCTGTACTTGAATTCAGTTCAGGAGCGGATCCTGTCCGAGTGCATTTGCTAGGGGCGCTATAGCAAAAGCAAGTTGAGGGGAGCAGAGGTGGGGGAGCTCCTTGCTCTCTTCCCCACTGTATGTTTAAAGGCAACAAATCTTAATAGTCCACCCTGATAATCGCCCAGTTGGAGGCCTACAATCTGCTAAGGATATTTATAAAACCACCACCAATCATTCTGACTATGCCCACTTTACACAGCTATTTCTGCTGCATGTTCCTATCTAGCCATACCATAGAAGTGTGGATAAGCTCTCTTTTCAAGGTGGGACACAGCCTGGTTCAGGACAGACACATGCTTTCTACTTTTGAAATGAAATGGGAGTGGCTGGTTCTGCTCTTGAACAAATAGCGTAAGTGGTGCTCTAGAGAAACCTCTCCTGAAAACATTCCTGGCAGAGACTTCTTGCCACCGTCTTGCAGGAGAGACCAAAGGTCGTCTTGAGTACGTGACAGCAATCAAACGGACACACCTGCCCACAGGTAAACAAAGCCCAGACACACCCTCTAGCAGCTGCAGCGGTTTGCAGTTCTGAGAAAAGAAAGGGCATTCATAGACCAGAAGCTCTGCCGCCATGGGATGTCAGAAGTGAAGAGCTTATCAGCATCTTGTGAGATTAGACCACTGCAAGGCCCCTGTCCCTATTTCAGTGTGAACATAAGAGCATGCTGGTGCCCATGGAATTATTAGAGGGTTCCTGGGGGTGTGGGGTGTGGGGGAGGGATTTCATGCAAAAGCACCATCTCTGTGTGGAAGGGCTTCCTGGCGGCCCGCTGGGAATATTCTACCTTCTGATGATATGAATTGGGCCAATCTCTTCAGCTCATCTTCCCATGGTTCTCCAACCACCACATTATCCTCTTCAGAATTCCTCTTCTTGAATGCTGCTCCTGTTACACTTTCCCTCGAATCGAACTCTGTCTTTGGAGGTGGCTGTTCCTTGCCTGGCATTCCGTCTACTCCACTGCCTTTTAAAGTCTTTTACTGCAGAACTGCACAGTAAGTCCCTGCTCCGCATTCTGGCAGGTGACGGCCACTCCTACTGCAGCAGCAGCAAGAAGCAGCCTGCACTGGGCACCATGAGATCTGGTTCAGAGACCTCTCTCTCTCTCTCTTTCTCTCTCTCTTTCTCAACGAAGTTGGTCCAGGGGACCATGCAAATCCTGTACTCCAGTGACTCCAGCAGTGGGGGCAGGAGAATGCACTGCTGTTATCATAGAATCATAGAATCATAGAGTTGGAAGGGGCCTATAAGGCCATCGAGTCCAACCCCCTGCTCAATGCAGGAATCCACCTTAAAGCATCCCTGACAGATGGTTGTCCAGCTGCCCCTTGAATGCCTCTAATGTGGGAGAGCCCATCATCTCCCTAGGTCATTGGTTATGCTGGCACAACAGCTCCAGTGAAAAGGGGAGGGAACAACACACAACCAGAAAACCTTAAAATGATGAGACAACAGCAAACACTCCCCACTGTCCATAGGAAAACTCCCAAAGCCCACTAAATGTTGTCCACACAAGGAAGAAGCCAATGAACTCAAGGTGCTGTGTACTGCCCAAAGAGTAGAGACTGGGTGCTGAGTTACACCCATGGCCACCTGGTTGATCGCAGCCAGTGGCCAGTGGGGGGAGGGTCTGGCCACTTCTGGCCCTTGCTGCCCTGTGGGGGGGAGGGCTCCACACACACGCAGTGAGCCCCTGGAGCCTGCAGCTGTCCCTGTGGCCCGTAGCTGCCCTGCCCTCCTTGGGCTGTGTTCCCTGCCTCCAAGCCTTGCGCAGGAGGGCTGTGTGTCTGCTAGGACGTGGTGAATGCATAGGCGCCCTCCGAGGTGGCTCTGGCCTCAGGCAGCTGTGCACACCCAGAGCTCACAAGGGCGAACTCTGGTGATGGGGAACGGGGGAGCCAAGGCGCTTGGCTCACGAAAGAAGAGTGCTGCGCCCGCAGCAGCCTCGCCTCTGGACACACGTGGGAGCTTGAGCTCGTCTCTGCCTCGGACGTGTGCAGGACGCCACCAGCAGCCGGTGGGGCGGACGTGGCCCTCGCTCCCGCTATCGCCCGTCAGCCAGCCTCTCCCAAGCGCAGGATGGCTCGGTCGAGGACTTGTTCAGGGAGGGGCTTCTGAAAAGGCAAACTGAGATGCCTGAACGCCTTCTGGTCAGGAGCACATGGCCCCTTTGGAGCGCGACCTGACCCCGGTCTCCTCCCCGCAGAGGGCAGAATCCAAGGCGGCGGCGGCGGCGGGGGGGGGGCATCTTGGCTTGGCTGGCCCCCTCCTCCTCCGAGCGCCGGCCTGCGAAGGCGGGCGGGAGCTGCCGCCGGGACCGCAGTGCGGCCTCGAGGCGCACCTGGCGGGCTGGGCGCGGCGCGACGGTCTCGAAGCTCCGGCGCGCCCTGCCCAAGCTGCACTTTGCCTCGGCGGCGCCGCCGCCGCCGCTGCCCGGCTCGCAGCCGGCGCCGAGAGGGAAAGCGGGGCGCCTCCGAGGCTGCGCAGAGCGCCCGCCGCCGGGCCCGGCCGCAAGCGCTGTCCCCTCCCCCCCCCGCCCCCGGTCCGGGGCCGCGGGCGAGGGGCTCGCGCGGGCGCCTCCCTCGGCGGGCTGCTCGCCGGCCGGGGGTCCGGCGCTGTCCACCGCGCGGGTGCTGAAGCGCGTTGCCAGCCTCGGCAGCGGCGGCGGCGGCGCTCGCAGGACCCCTGGCGGGCGGCCAGGCGGCGGGGCGGGGCTGGCGGCGGCGGCGGCGGCGTGATCTCGGCGCTGCTGCTCCCCTCCCGCGCGAGCAGCGGCATTCGCGGCACGTCCCCGCCCGCCTCGCTGTGCGAAGTCCCAGCCCGCCTCGCCCGCCTCGCCGTCGTCCTTGCGCGGCAGCCCCAGCACCGCCAGCATGTTCGCCCGCGCCCTCTCCGCCCGGCGCTCCGCCCGCCTCCTGGCCCTGGCGAGTGCCGCCGGCTCGCTGGCAGCAGGATTCCTGCTCTCCCGGGACCCGGTGGGCGCCGCGGTGGCCAAGCGGCGCCTTTACCCGCCCAGGTATGTCTGGCCCCCGAGGCGCTCCGGGGAGATGCCCGCGGCGCGGCAGCATGACAGGCAGAGCCCACGCCGGGATTCCTCTGCCGGCTGGCCGGCCGGCGGGCTAGCGGGCAGGGCTGGCGCCCCCGAGGCCAGAGGGCTTGGTGAGCTGGGGCGGGCGGCATTCCGACGAGCCCGGCTCCAGGGGTGCGGAGGTCCCGCGGCAGGAGCGCAGGGCCCGGGGAGCCTGGGGGCAGGCGAGTCCTCCCCTCGGGCCAGCGGCCCTCCCGGGGTGGCCCCGTCGAGATGCCCGGGGGGTGGGGGGAGACGCTGCTGCTGCTGCTGCGCACAGGACGCGTCCGCCACCTTCCCTGCCGCTGCGCCATGGAGGCCAGCGGGCCTGGCTCGGGGGCAAAGGAGCGAGAGAGGCGGCGGCGGCGGCCACCACCTTCACGTCCCGCCTGCGTTCAGCCCTTGGACAAGCGGCGGACGTGCCAAGATACAGAGGAGACCTTTTCTCTCCCCCCCCCCCCCGCCGCCGCCATTCTCTGGCTCCGTGACCTGGCCGGGCGACACGAACCCATGGGAGTCCCCGCCCGCCGCCGCCGCCGCCCGGATCACCCGCTGGGCTAGATCTTCCTCAAGAAGACAAGGAGCCCTCCGGGAGGAGTCCCGCAGCCCGAGATTGCAGCATTGGCGGCGAGGCGGGGGGAGGAGGCGGAGAGCATCGGAGGCTGCTCCTTGGTGAGGGGGAATGCCGCCTCTCTGCTTATGCTCCGAGGCAACCTCCCCTTTATTCCTATCCCACATGGCCCCTGGCTGTGCCCCAGGAGCTTCAGCTTGAAGGCCTGTACCGACCTGATCCTCCTCCACAGGCCGTAGAGCTCAGGGGCCTCTGCAGGGATCTCTGGTCTGCCCACAAAGGCCCTGCTCCAGTACCTGGCCCTCCACTGGCTCCGCACTTGATGGCACTGCTTTTAGTGAGCTATGAACCCATTCTGCATTACAGTCAGAACCAGCCAGAACTCTAACGGAGTTCTCCAAGGTGCAAAACCTATTTGGGGGAATAAGGTTCAGCCCCTTGGAGAAGCTCCTTTAGAGTTTCAGCTGCTTCTCACTGAGACCCAGAGAGGATTTGTAGTCCTGCTGGAACTGGAGCCACCAGCCGCCACTGCCTCCCTCAACGCAGGGGAAGCAGCTCCAGCCTCATCCTGCAGACCCTTGGCAGTGGGCTACTAGCCAGAGGAGCACCTCAGAAACATTCCTCCAGGAAGGGGGGCCAGGCCAAATCTTCAACGGGGGGAGAGGCAGGGGGGTGGCAGCAGAAGCTCCGTGGAATTCAGGGATCATTCTGAAATTCCAGAGTGTCAGCAAGAGGGCAGCAGCATGGGTCATGGAGCACACCCCCCTCCGAGTTTAGCAGCTGCCCCCAAAGTGTTGTCCCAAAGGGCCCCTCAGGGATGGGGGAATCCAAGGAAGAGAACAGACACGTCATCGGTCAGCAGCCCAGTTCACCTCCCTGGATAGCGAAAGGTGAGCGTCAGGCAGCAAAACTACACCTGCTGAAATGCTGTCTGCCATGCAGCTCTGTTTTCTGTCTCTGACAGGAAAAAAGAGTTGCCAGGGAGACCAACGCCAGGTCAGGCACAACAGGTGTCCCGCTCATGGTGGATGTAGGACTGTTCTCTCTTTAAAAGGCTGTTGGACATCCCATCACAGCCCTGGCTGCAAGATGGAAAGCTAAGGAGCTGCTTTCCCAAGCAATGGCCTCTCAGGGAAGGGGCAGAGTGCCCATCCCCCAGCAGCTAAACTCCAACCCCAACCCCTTGCAATCTCCAGGGAAGGTCAGGACAAACTCAAAGCCCCTCTAAACTGGGAATGAGGTCATGTGACAGCCGCTCACTAAGCAGATTAAGGACAGCATCTCCTTAATGCAATAAACCCCTCCAGTGCTGTGTGAGCTCCATTGGCTGCTGTGGCTGCAGCTGCCAATTGGGGTCATGCTTGCTTAGCTGCCCAGCTATAGTCAAACAAGGGCAGGAGAAGGGTGGGAGTTTGTCCCGCTAGGAGACAGGGATGGAGAAAAGATCTCAACTCAGGCTGCCTCTACAAGAGGCATTTAAAGCTCTTTCAAGGCGCATTAAAAAAATTACCTCTACAAGAATGGAGCGCAAATCGGGCGTAGAGGTGCGTTTTCTCTCCAATTATGCGCATTATCGAACGCGCGTTAAATAGCGAGTTTTATTTTGCTCCAGCCATTAAAGCGCATTTTGACTATGTGAACAAGCGATTCTCTGCATTAACTACTGGTAAAGCGTATTTGAAACAACCGGTAAGGTCACCCGTTGAGTGCTCAATTACCTCCTGCATACAAGCATTTACGATAAAGCGCTTCCGAGAAGATGCGCATAATCAGAGGAACAGGCATCAAACGGAATCCATCTAGAGGGGGTCACAGTCTAGTTTAAGTTGGTGCACAATACTGCCTTAATGCAGTGAATCTATGCAAAGCCAAGATGGGAGTCTCACTCGAACTGGAGCCCAGGACCACAAACTGGAGATGAGACAGACAGACACAGAGAGAGAGAGAGAGAGAGAGAGAGAGAGAGAGCAGACATCCTTTGTGGCCTCAATGTCCACTTTCTGACACGGAAGCCACAGAAGAATGTCTGCACACCAGGATAGTGCTTGTGTCCCCAGAGCCCAGAAGTAGGAGAGCAGCCCCCCTGTTCTTACTGGGATGTAGGGAGGAGAGGGGAGACCAACCCAAGGGCAAAGTGAGGCAGCAAGAACATGCCCTGCCAAAAGCTTGTTTTCCAAATCAGGTCTCAGCTGTGCTAAGTATAAATATTACTATTATTCATCATTTAGGTTAGAGTTCAGATTAGAGCTGCCACTGAATTTCACCTAAAGTAAAATTCAGGACAAATCTGGACTGGAGGATCTGGTGAAGCCTCTGTGGGGTGAAGTTAAAAGAACTGCAATTTTAAAACGGCTAAGTACTTCTAAGAAAAAGCCACCTGGCTCTCGCTCAAAACACCTGGTAAACCCATGCAAACGTCAGTATGTCACAATACAGAAAGCTCTTTAATTCTAACCCTCCCCATACTCATCCTTCCTCTCCCCCTCCCCTTCCCCAGTGCTGAGTACCCAGATCTGCGCAAACACAACAACTGCATGGCCAGCAACCTGACCCCAGCCCTCTACGCCCAGCTCTGCGACAAAGCCACCCCCAATGGGTGGACTCTGGACCAGTGCATCCAGACGGGGGTGGACAACCCAGGCCACCCCTTCATCAAGACTGTCGGCATGGTGGCGGGAGATGAAGAGACTTATGAGGTGAGTGGAGATAGAGGCAGGCAGCTTTTCTTCCCCCCTCCCCCCATCATGCCCCCTCTTCCTCCAGTCATTAACCAATTACCCTATTATGCCTCCAGGTTTTTGCTGGTTTGTTTGACCCGGTGATTGAGGAGCGGCACAATGGCTACAACCCCCGCACCATGAAGCACCCCACAGACCTGGAAGCCAGTAAGGTGTGCAGTACCCTAAAGCAGCCCCAGAGAAGAATCCTACCAAGACTAATATGCCACCAATTCTCTTCAACAGAGCTTTGTTGGCACCACAGGATTTTCCTCAAAAGACTGGGGGAGTCTTTTCCCCCGTAAAAGCCACAAATATTCTCTCCAATCCAAACCATTGTTTTTGTGCAACATTCCCTAATGTGCGGTTACCCCCAGATGAGGAGACGGAGAGTGCACAACCCAAACTAAGCTTTGGGCTACCCAAATCATACACTGAACTGTCAAAGAGAGCATCCTCTGCAAAGTGACACAGAATTGCATCCCACTGAATGCTTGTCTCTGTAGGAGATGCCCTCAAGGGCATGTGCCCACACCAGCAATAGTCAATGCATGTAGAAATATAAGGAATGAAAGGTGTGCATTCCACAACATATGTTGTGTCACCAAAAAGCCTACACCCACACCTCCAAGGAAATATCCTCAGCAAGAAGGCGTACAATCATATCTAGACTCATGCTTTTGAGGGGGCCAAGACCTGACAGAAGTGTTGCCCCCATTCCAATAATATCCAAAGACATGGCAGCTTCAGGGTGACCCTCCCTAAGTGTATTCATCTCTAGAGGCTTTGGCCATGATTGGTACAGGGGTGCCACGCTTGATGGTATCTGCCTTGCACCAAAATGACATCTTGGACTGGATGCAATTCCAATCTGTGCCATGTCGTAGAGGACACTCGCTTTAATATTTGGGTGTATGAGCCAGGGTGGCCCAAAGCTTAGTTTGGGAGACACATGCCCCTATTTCTTATTTGTAACTGTAATATCAGTCTTTAATGAGGATTGTGGAAAATAGAGAGAATAATTCCGCATCTCAGACATTTCTCCAGGCAAGGAGCTAAGTGAGAGAAGGTAGGTCAAACCTTAATTTGGAGGGAAGGGGAAAGATGAACCCTACTTCTTTATTAAGCTTACTAATGGAGTTCTGTTTCAAACTTCAAATAAGGAACTGGAAACTAATAACCAGTTCCAGCATTGTGGCGTTGGGAGAAGGGGTCCCATTTATTAGCGGGAAAGCCAAGCCTGTACCAAAGAGGTGCTACTCCCTGGAACCAAACATCAAAAAAAGGCACAAGGAAGGAAAACAAATGGGAACGGTGGAACCTTAGCTTCCAGAAAACCCACTCGTAAGGGATGGTTGCGATGATGATGATGATGATGATGATGATGATGATGATGATGATGATTAGGCTGACCAGATAAAATCCAGGCCAGGGCTCATGTAACTTTAACAGTTGTAGGGAAAAGGGAATTTCAGCCAGAGTCATTTGTATGCAATTAGTTCCTGGTGATATTCTCTCTTCATCACAACTGTTAAAGGTGCATGCACTATACTAGAGTGACCATATACAAAAGGAGGCAGGGCCCCTGCAACTTTAACAGTTGTGATAAAGAGGGAATTTCACCAGGAACTAATTGCATACAAATGACACTGGCTGAAATTCCCTTCTCTCTACAACTGTTAAAGCTACATGAGCCCTGACCTGGATTTTATCTGGTCACCCTACAAATACACTCCTTTGAACCATCTCTTTTCTGCTCCAACAAAACATGTTTCACAGAAAGACAAGCCCATTTCCCCAAAACACCTCAAAATAAATGATTGTAAAACTAAGAACATGAGAAGAGCCCTGATGCTGGATCAGACCAAGGGTTCATCTAGTCCAGCACTCTGTTCACACAGTGACCAACCAGCTGTCAACCAGGAACTCACAAGCAGGACACCAGTTTTATTTTTTCAAAATAGGAAGATCGCCCCAAACCATTTCCACCCCACACTGCCAGCACACTCTCCCAGGCTCACCCCACCTTAAAAGACACTCTGTCCCTGGATTGCCTCTCAACTCACCTCCCCCACAACACACACAATTCGTCTGTCACACCAACAGCCCCCCCTCCCCCAAGGTCAAACCCCACTTCTCCCCACTGGTTCTTCTAACCCCCCCCCCAATGGCTTCCCCAGCCCTTTCTTCCCCCTCCCCCTGTGTGTCCCCCATGGAGCTGCACCCTCATCATTGGTGTAGACGCTTCCACAGAAGTGCTGTGGGTGATAATGCAATTGTCCCCCAGACTAGTATGCTCAGGGTGACTTTGAGATGGAAAATGAAATCAGGGAGGCCTCCAAACAAGGAAGTGTTGTAATAATATATGACTTCAATTACCCCCACATTGACTAGGTAAATGCATAGGGTTAAATTTCTCAATGCCCTAAATGATTGTGCCCTTGAACAGTTGGTCATGGAACTGACCAGAGGTTGGTGATGCTGGATTTAATCCTATGTGGAAACAGTGACCACAGTGCTATCAGAATTAATATATAAGTGGGAAATTACCAAGGAAGTCCAATACTGTTATATTTGATTTTGAAAGAGGAACTTCTCTAAAATGAGGGAAGTGGTAAAAGAAAGGGGGAATCAAGAGGGTTAAATCCCTTCAAAATGCTTGTAGGTTATTCAAAACCACAATAAGGGAAGTTCAGTTAGAATGTATATCACAAGTTAGGCAAGGTAGTACCAAGTTGAAGAGACCACTGGCATGGTTAATGAGCAATGTTAAGGGAGCTATTAGAGAAAAGAGGGCTTCCTTCAAAAAGTGGAAGTCTTGCCCAAATGAGGAAAAAAGAGGGAGCAGACAATAAGAGATGCAAAAAGTATTTGAAGAGCATATTGCTAACAATATCAAGGCCAACAATAAAGAATTCTTTGAGCATATCAAAAGCAGGAAACCAGCTAGGGAAGCATTTGTACCGTTGGATGATAATGAGGACAAGGAGATTGCAGAGAAGCTGAATGGATTCTACTCATCAGTCTTCAGTGCAGAAGATATAGGACAGATACCTGTGCTTGAACGGATGTTAGGATTGATGTTGACCAGAGCTAGGAGCTAGCAAATAGGACTTTCAGACAGGAGGGAACTCGTGTTTCCTTACTGTCGCTCTGCTTCCTGCTTCTCTTCTGCATTTAAAACAAGCTGAATTACATGTTCAGAGAGCAGCAATCACATGCCCTGTAATGTAAAACCTCCCAGTCCATGCAGTTTAATGGGACAGCACCCTCTAGTGGGCATTTTATATCACAACTTTGACTGTACATGGCAGGAAATCCCAACAAATTTCAGAAGAATTGGGGGTTTTGAGATTTCTTTTCTTACGGGAAAAACAGGAAAAGGAGCGGGAGATGAGCAGGAAGCTCACAGCATCATCAAAATGATCCATGAACATTGGTAAGTGACCAAGTCACGAGGGTGCTACAAATTGCTCCTCTAAAGAAGATCAAA
Organism: Anniella stebbinsi; assembly: GCA_029215795.1. Classification (NCBI taxonomy): domain Eukaryota; kingdom Metazoa; phylum Chordata; class Lepidosauria; order Squamata; family Anniellidae; genus Anniella; species Anniella stebbinsi. The sequence continues at coordinate 374,376,932 of JARDYH010000001.1, forward strand.
GTGGTCTGCTCAGGCTTGAGCACTTTACCTTTGAGAAAGAAGTCTGAAGAAGATCCAAGCACCAGAGTACCCAAGGTCCAAAGGGGAACTTGGGAGCTAGGGAATGTTAGACAGACATCCAGGGGCTGGAGATCATGCATCTGCCTAGAAGGGGGTACTTTTAACCTTGAGCACTTAGAGACCCACATCCCTCGAGCTCAGCATCCGAGATGCCTTGGAAAGCTCTCACTCACAAGTAGCCCATTGCTGTTGAGGTGGAACAGAGTCCATTGGTGGAAGACAGTTGTCCCTAGATATAAAATCTGCACAACAGTCCAGAGAGGCTGTTAGGGATGACATTTCTCGGTATATTAGAGGTTGCACAGCTCCAGACCTGGTGCAAATAATTTCCCACCCACTGAATTCAATGAGAGGAGGGAAATTAAAAAAAAATAGCTACCTCCACCTTGGCACCTGCCCTGTCAGCACGTCCACTGATAGAGCACAGGAGAGGTGTAACTCAGCACCTAATCACAGCATGCCACTTCGAGTATATAAACCCTACATGGAGAGACTATCACTTCACTGACAGGGCACTGGGCATGGGGCTGTATCACTCTGGCCTCATGCTGTGCACACTGAGAGCTCACAAGGAGGAACACTGGGGAGGGAAAACATGGAGAAAGAAAGGGTGTTTTGCCTGCAGAGGGAGCACCTTGCACAGAACAGCTTGTTTCCAGAACTCACAAAGACATTTGAGCACATTGCTAATGCTTCTCCACCTAGACGCCTAACAGGCACCTTGCCTTGGCACGCCAGATACAAACACCCAACACCCAACTCCACTCCTGCAACTGGGGGTGCCAGGACAGAACACACCTTACAGGTAAGCAAGGGAAGGAGGAGTGTGTGCTGTAATGTGGAAGCCCAGCAACCATCTCTCGTGTCTCTACCCAACCCTCTTGTGCTCTCTATGGCTGTTGGGTCTTGTCTGAATGGCACTTCTGTAGCTCTCCTCCCTGCAACCCCAGGCAGCACTGTCCACTACTACGCAGAGGAGGGTCTCCTCCCCGCAGGCAAGCGTGGTCTGTGTTGGCGAAAGCCAGCCATTCCATTCCAGCCACTGCTACTACTGGCCAGTCGCTCATGAGCACTTTGGCTTTGCAGGGTCATAGACCACGTGCATGGAGCAGAAGAGCCACTGCAACCCTCCTGGGGAAATGTATGCGCAGCCCCAGCAGTGCGGAGGGGGCTTGAGGGATAAGAAGCACTGGCTGAGCACCAGGTGGCACCAAGCCCTTTTCTCTCTCACTTCCTCACTAAAACCTCCTGTGCAGCAAGGACCAAGATGGTGCCAGACGTTCCTCCATAGTATTAGGCCAGATCTACACCAAGCAGGATATAGCAGTATGGAAGCGGTCAATCAAAGGCAGGAGCCACACCAAGCAGGATATAGCGGCCTAGAGTCTGTGTCAATGGGCCCCAACAGTTGTCAGTGCACTTCAAAACAGGAGTGTGGCTCCTGCCTTTTATAGACCGCTTTCCTTCCACTATATTCTGCTTGGTGTATAGCTGGCCTAAGTAACCTATTTGTTCCAAGCAGACTCCTGCATCCTTGCATGCCCCTTGCCAGACAGTTCCGCAACAGGTGAGTGGGTTCCCAGCATGACAGTGTGGCCAATCTACACAAATGTTACCCCCAGTATTGTAATATTTGGCTCATGCAGAGGGCCCAACCCTTGTCCTGTCACTATGTCTCCCTCAATATTCCCTTTTTTCTCACACTACTTTTACAACGTGTTTCTGGATGCTTGCCATTTCTGTGTACCACATATACATTCCAATCGAGGGTATTATAATACTCCCTCCACTATCTTTCCCCCCCCCTCACCTTCCTCCTCCTTTCACTCCCTGATCATTGTTCACATCACTTTTCATCTTGAAATTGTTGAAGGTCACAAGCTGATTATGAGCCGACAGTGTGATGTGGCTGCAAAAAGAGCAAATGCTACTTCAGGCTGCATTAATAGAAGTATAACTTCCAAATTGTGCGAAGTACTGGTTCCCCTGTATTTGGCACTGGTTAGGCCCCATCTTGAGTATTGCGTTCTGGGCACCACACTTCAAGAAGGATGCAGACAAGCTGGAGTGTGTTCAGAGGACGGCAATGAAGATGATCAGGGGTCTGGAAACAAAGCCCTATGAGGAGAGACTGAAAGAACTGGGCATGTTTAGCCAGGAGAAGACTGAGGGGAGACATGATAGCATGATAGCACTCTTCAAGGACTTAAAAGGTTGTCACACAGAAGGAGGGCCAGGATCTCTTCTCAATCATCCCAGAGTGCAAGTCACAGAATAATGGACTCAAGTTATAGGAAGCCGGATTCCATCTGGACATCAGGAAAAACTTCCTGACTGTTAGAGCAGTACGACAATGGAACCAATTACCTAGGGAGGTCATGAGCTCTCACACACTAGAGGTGTTCAAGAGGCAGCTGGACAGCCATCTGTCAGGGATGCTTTACGATGGATTCCTGCACTGAACAGGGGATTGGACTCAATGGCCTTATAGGCTCCTTCCAACTCTACTATTCTATGATTCTATGTATTTATTGCAGTTATATCCCACCTTCCTTCCACCTTAAGGAACCCAAGACAGTGTACATCTCCTCTTCTCCATTTTTATCCTCACAAGAACAACCCTGTGAGGTAGGTTGGACTGACAGTCTGTGAGTAGGCCAAAGTCACCCAGTGAGCTTCTATGGCCAAGTGGGGACTAGAACCCGGATCTCCTGAGTCCTAGTCTAACACTCTAATCACTACACAGGCTCTCTGGTATGTGCTGGGGAATGGCCCCACCTTGTGAATTCATTGGCAAACACCTCATGTGGACCGCAGCATGCTGACTCATCGCCAGCACCAGCAGAGTTCTAGGGATGCTGTTGGTATGTGTGTCACTTTTGTGCTTTGGGGAAGTATTGTCTAGTTCTGTGTTTTCCCCTTCCTGTCCCCTCCCCGCCCAGATATGTGTTGGATACAATGGCCATTTGTAGCAGCAAAATCAGCAGAAGCAGAGCTCCAGTCATGGCATAACAGGAATGTAGCATTATGTCAATCTGCTGAGGAAGAATCAGCTTGATGTCTGTAAAAAGAAGCTTTGCCCTGTTGATCTTGTTGAGTTCTTTTGAGTGTGCACCAAATGTGAAGAAAAGCCTCATATACTTGGACTTCCAAAAGTTGTTGAGAAAGTTTCTCATCAAAGGCATAAAAGAATCCAACCACCACTGGAGGAGAGACATGAATGTGGTGGTGGTCAAAGATTCCTCAGGGAATGGGACAGAGGCAGCTGGGTGCAGACCTGAGTTGTTCCCTTGGGAGATGTGTTGGCTTTCTGGAGCATGGATAAAAGATGTGATGGAGAGGCTGCCTAGTTTCATCATGAACCCAGCTGACTGCTATCTATTCCTGCTGATTCACGTGGGGATGAATGATGCAGCCAGAAGAAATCTTGAATGGCTCTCCAAAGACAATGAGGCTGTTGATAGGAAAGTAGAATTCTTGAAGTCGCAAGGGGTGTTTCCGTTGCCCCTTCAAGTTAAATGCCACAGTGCTGGTAGAGAAAGCCGGTTACTGGGAGTGACTGGCCGGCTACACAAATGGTGTTGTCAGGAAAGGTTTGGTTTCCAGGCCGAGGGTCTACACTACCAAAGTGAGGGACTCCAGGCGGGAGATGGCCATGGAGAACTGAAAAACAGTAGCTAGGAGGAGCCCCACAAGCCTAATCAAGAAGGCTTTCAACTAAATCCTGCTGGGGAGTTCTGGGTACTGGACCAAACAGTAGGGGCAGGAATAGGTGTGATGAAGGAGGAGGCCAGGTAGTGGAGGTTTGTCCAGGAATTTGGAGGTAAATGCTGTGAAGAGACTGGGAAGGTGCAATATCCATGGCCTCCATTGTCTATATGCTAACTCACTGCATATTGGAAATGTGCAGGATGAACTTAGAATCATAATACAAGGTAAGTATAACTTGATAGGGATCACTAAGATTTAGTGGGATGAAACTCATGATTGGAAAGTAGCATCTGAAGGGCTTAACTTTTTCAAAAGGAATAACCCAATAGAACAGGAGGGGAATAGCATTATACATAAAGGATATATACACTTGCACAGAATGCCATGAATCAGAAAGTGGAAGACCCATTGAAAGCATCTGTATAAGGACTGAAGGAGGGAGAAACAGAAGTGATGTTGTTGTGGCTGGAGCATACTACAGACCATCCAGCTACCCAGAAGACACACATGATGCTTGCCTGAAACTATTTGCAAATGTTCAAGGAAATCACCTGGGGGATTTCAACTATCTTGACATATGCTGGACATCTAACTCTTCTAAGAATGGAGCATCCAACAAATTATTGTCTTGTGGACAACTTCATATCTTAGAAGGGAGATGAATGAGGGTTGAAATAAAAGTGGCAAGAACCTCAATGGAAGCTGCTCCTGCCATCTTGGAATTTGTGATAGTGAAGGTTGTGCATGGCCAGATGCACCCCGTGGACTCAGGAAAGCCAAGTTTAAAGATCTCAGGGGAAAGAGGGGGAAGATGCCATGGCTAGAAATTCTGAGAGGAGTTTTCAAAGAGGGATGTAAGATACTGTGAAATACTGATGGCATAATCACAAATTATTTCAATGAGAAGAAACAAATTAGAGACCTGTGAGCTCTCTGAGGAGCTGAAGACTCAAAAGGGAAACAGGTAGGCGATGGAAGGAGGAAAATGGAACCGACAGAGTCACCTGATCCTTTAAGGACGGTGTCCGGAGGCTAAGGCCCCAAACGGGCTGAGGCTTGTATGGGCTACTGAAACAAAAAGAAATGCTTCATTGACTATGTTCAGAAGAAGAAAGAGAAAGGGGATTCCTGCACTGAGCAGGGGGTTAGACTCGATGGCCTTATAGGCCCCTTCCAACCCTACTATTCTATGATTCTTTGATTCTATGAAATGGGGAAAATGGGGGGTGTTAACAGGTGATAGTGAGATGATGCAATTACCCCATTCCTACTTTGCCTCAGTTCTCTCTTGCATGGAAAATTGTGTTATACCTGGAAAAGTAGAACAAATGATGTAAAGAGAGACGTGCAGGCCATGGTAGGTAAGGAGAGCACTTAGTTAATTTAAATAAGTTCAAGTATCCAGGGCCAGATGGATGACATCCCTAGGTGCTGAAGGAGCTTGTGGATGTTATTTCAAAGCCATTGCCCATTACCATCTGAGAATTCTCGGATAACAAGTGAGGTACTGGAAGACTGAAGACAGACAAAAGTTTTCACCGTTTTCAGAATTCAGATACAAACCAGTCAACTTGACATCAATGCTTGGCAAAATTCTAGAACAGATGATCCGATGGTCAATTTGTGAGCATCTAGAAAAGTGCTGTTCAAACATTTTATAAATGCTTGGAAAAGGAGGAGAGGAGAAGACTTGTTAGATTTGTAGATAACATGCAGTTGGGAGAGGCAGCTAACACCCTAGAAGACAGGATTGAAATTCAAAATGGTCTTGGCAGGCTTGAATGCTGGGCTGAGATCAACAAAACAAAATCCCACTCATTGACACCACAATTGCAAAATCAAAGGCACAAGTATAGGATGTGGGAGGCCTGGCTTGGCAGAAGCACATGTGTGAGCTATTGCTTCAAAAGCCAATTACATCCTAGGCAGCATTAATAAGAAGCATCGCCCCCACATCATGAGAAGTGGTTTCTATTCCATTCAGCCCTGGTCAGGCTAATCTAGAGCACAGTGAGGTTCTGCCACATTTAAAGAAAGACAGACATTGACAAACTGGTGCATATCCAGGGCAGGGCAGTCAGGACAGTGAGGGGGTTGGATGCTAGGCACCTGTCATGATATACTATTACAACCACTGCCTCTTTTCTGGTGTGTTGGCACCTCCCACCAGAATTTCCCGCCCTTGGTTTGGATTGCTTTTCAAACTATTATTTAGTAATAAAGACACATTCTGTTAGCTCCACCCCCCAATCGCTCCCTATCCTTGATGCTGTTAGCAGAACTCAGGCTACAGGATACTGAACCTGGAGCTAAAGGGTTAATGTGTACCTGAACAAGGTGTGAGGGGGATTACTGGGATGTTTTGTTCCACCCTTTCCTGTTTCCTCTCTCTACTTCCTTCTTCTTGTTCCCTGCCTCATGAACGGATAAGGGGATGGCTGACCTGAGCCATCCTATCCCAGGATGGAAAGTTACCTGTTCCTAAAGGACAGTGTCTTTTAAATCACCACCGGAGTGCCTCTTTTCGCCGAGACGTGTAACTACTCACAGGTGGCGCTTGCCCAATGTTCATGCAAGCACTGTCCAAATTGCACACGCGGGCAACAGAACCCCATGCACAGCTGCCCCACCCCCAATCGCTCCCTATCCCTCTCCATATGGGCTGCGCAGCATCAGCAAGCCCTCCCCACATCCCAGACGTTCCCCACCCCACCCCAAGTGGCCTGTCCCGGACACACAGGAAGGAAGGCAATGTCAACTATCTTTATTCTGGAAGGATCATAGAAATTGTTACATGATGGGTACTTGGGCTTTGCAAAGCATTGGCGGATTAATCAGAAAGGCAAGGATTCGTCGCCCTGGGCGAAGGAGACCAGTAAGGCACAATGGTGAAGTCATCTCAGAGCCTGGCACTTCGAAGAAGCAAGTATTGCAAAGGGAGGACTGCAAGGAGGGGGATTTCTGCATCTGTGACCACACGTCGTCCAAACACACAATCAGCGGCCATGGCGTTCTGGAGCATAGCAAAAGCCGAAGGCTACTGCACACCTTCCAAAGAGGGAATGAGAAAGCACTACTGGGGGGGGGGGAGAGGGGCGCTGCTCGGTCCCTCCGATGGCATGGCTTGTGGACGGCTAGGCGGCAATGCCAGATGGTACGTTCCAGGTGTGCAATGCGATGCATAACATCACGCATGGTTTGATCCATAGCTCTGAGGTGGCACGCCTCCTTTCCATGTTGCCTGCTGAGAATAGCTACATGGAGGAACAGCAGTTTCACTGGGGTGGGGAAGAGAAGGCGGGGGGGAGGAGAAAAAGCAGCCATCAGTGTCTGGGAGTTCTTAGGGGTAGTCATAAACCTCACTCCCACCTGCCCATTCACCCACCTATTCGCCGCAGAGCCCTGTAGCGGTGCCGTTGGGTGATCGCCTCCCTGAGAAGACTCAGCCTGCCACCGAAGTGCCCAGCATAACTGGAGGGTGGTGGCATCTCGACAGGCTGGAACTTGACTGAGGGGCACTTTTGTTGAAAACGGGACATTTCTGTGAAGAGCAACATTGTAACAGAACAACGTGGCCTTCCGCGGGCAGATGTGCTAGAAGGAGGCGGTTACTACAGCAAGAAAAACCGATAACGCAGCCTTGAGCAAGCAAGGAGGGGTTTGCTGAAGAGGAATCGCAGCAGACGGGACAGGGGGAAGCTAACAAGAGATCCAATCAGAAACAAAAAAACACAGTCTAATCCAGATTACTTTATTTTTAACTGAAAACAAATTAATTGTTAAACAACAGGAAGTGCTTTTAAAAGAAAGATGGAAAGAACATGCAGTGCATGAAATAGATCCAAGCAGAAACAAAAAAAACACCAGTTACTCCTGTGTAAATGGCAAACACGTAGAAATTCTCCTTCCTTTCGCAGCCATCACGACGGTCAACGATGTACCAAGCCATGGATGGAGAAGTGGGAGGGGTGGCCAGGTAGAGGAAGAGCAGGGACAGTCATTCACTCATGACCTCACCAGCCCTGCCCTCCAAATTATGCCCACTATTAGCATTAATCCGAATGGTCACTACATTGGTCACATTAAGAAACTGCGCTGTAACTGTGGAGAAAAATTTAAAATCATGGTAAATTGACACCTCGAGAATGCGCCTTATCGGAGACTTTAAATCGGCTGTATGTCTTATTTGCGCCCCGCTTGTCTGTTCGGAATGCCGCCAGTGTGCGTTCCAAGTCCTGTAAGGAATGTGTGAAAGAGCTGGGTATGTTTAGCTTGGGGAAAGAGACAGGAGAGCAGCCTCCAAACATCTGAAGGGCAGAAGATGGAGAAGCCTTGTTCACTGGAGAAGACTTGCCCAGAATCCAGGACTAGAACAATGTAACCAACCAACTATGGTGGAAATTGCAGGAAACCCTACTGAGAAAGAGCCAAGGAGTGTCCTTGTCACTGCTGGGGGTCACGGAGTGGGCCTCCCTCTTGGACCTCATGGGGTGTGGGTTGGACCCTGTACCTGTGGAAGAGTGCCCTGCAGAGAGCAGAAGAGACACAGAATGACAAGCATTCGGCGGTCTCTGGAGCACATTTGGCCTGATTCTGGATGCACAGGAGGTGGAGGTTTTGTGGGGAGAGGGAGGAGCCCCCTGAGAGCTTTCCTGGTGCCCTAGCCCTAGACACCCCCCATGATGGTGAGTATACTCCCCCCCCCCCGGGCTATTGTGAAACCCTGCAGTGACTGTTGGCATTTGAGCAGATGCCTGGCCTTTGCCTACGGACAGCTTATCTGGAAGGGGGGAACCCTGTTCCCTGCTGCTACAGGGGGAGAGCATTAGAATAATACAGTCCAGACAAGATCCCATAATCATCTTGGCAAAGGGTGGGGAACTTGGGAGCGTGTTGCTGCTGTTCTTCATTGCAGCTTGGTTGTTGGTGCCCGTGCTTACTTGTATGCGGAGCTCTCTCCTGGCACCCTCTGTGGCTGACGTGGAGTGGGGTTGGGTGTTTCCGTCGGGAATCTCAAACCACGTGCCTGGGCTTAGCAGAGCTCTCAAGCTCCCCTGTGTGTTCGGGAGCCAGGCTGCTGGGCACAAAATGCTCCCTTGGCGTGCCAACTTCCCTTCTCTCTTCTGGGGGCCACAAGAGGCAGTGCGGTTGCTTGCTGTAACCCTCTGCGCGAGGCCTAAGCCCCACCGGCCTGAGCCCACAGGGACCGCGGTGGCTCTGCCTTCCCTCCCTCCTGCCCAGCACCAGCTTCACCATGCCTTTGCACTCATCGCCCTGGGGGGGGGCTTTCCTTTCCCAGATCAAGGCCGGCCACTTTGATGAGCGTTACGTGCTGTCATCCCGTGTACGGACAGGCCGCAGCATCCGTGGCCTCAGCTTGCCTCCAGCTTGCACCCGGGCTGAGCGCCGTGAGGTGGAGAAGGTCACGGCAGATGCCCTGAGTGGACTGACTGGGGACCTGGCTGGGAAGTACTACTGCCTCACTGAAATGACGGAGAAGGAGCAGCAGCAGCTCATTGATGTGAGTGCCTAGGCTCCGTGTGCATGAGCGTGCGTGCGTGCGTGCGACAACTGCACGCAGGGCCTGCTGGCATGTGGTCTGGCACCATGAAGCAGGTATGCAAAAGCCAACTGAGAGGCTGTCTTTGGGGGGGGGGGGCGGCTTGACTGGAGAGCAGGTTGCCAGGAGGCAGCAATCCCTGTGTTCCCTCCTGCCCGCCTGCCTGCTCGCCCGCCCCCCCGCCCCCCACCCCACCCCACCCCATTGCCTGGTACTGCAGAGCAAGGCTGCCCCCTGCCCCTGGGGCTTCCGTGAGATGCTGCGGGTGGACGGCTTCCCTTCCCTACCCTCTTGTCTGCTCCTTGCCTCTGGCTCAGCCTGCCTCTGCCTTCCTACAAGCCGCCATTGGCGGGAGAGCATGCCGGGGGCTGACTCCCTCACCCCCCTGGGATTGACTCTGGCCCAGCTCTCCGCCCGGCATGCCCGCTTGGAGGTGCCAGGGTAGGGTCCCAGGGATAAGCTGGCTATGCGTGTGCCACCCCCTCTTCTTTTCCTTCCTCAGGACCACTTCCTCTTTGACAAGCCTGTCTCCCCGTTGCTGACAGCAGCAGGCATGGCTCGCGACTGGCCTGACGCCCGAGGAATCTGGTACAGTTTCTGCTGGCTCCCCCAGTTGGGGTTGGGCTGGGGAGGGTCCAGCATGCCAAGCCCCCCCCCAACCCCAAGCACAGGTCCCTTGGGAAGGCACTGGGCCTGCAGCCCTGCCTGCTGGCTGCTCAGCTGCCCTCCCCCCCCTCCCCGTGGATCAGCAGGGGAGGCAAGGCACCCATTGGCAGACCCCCTCATGCACGCATGAGAGAGAGAGAGAGAGAGAGAGAGAGAGAGAAATGGTTTTGATGCCAGGCCAGTGGGGAACTCCTTCTCAAGCAGGAGGAATGTCTCTCAGGAAATCCAGGCTGGTAAAGTTCCCAGAGAGATGTGCTAGAAGGCTGGGGGAAGATCCCGTCATGACCAGGGCTGGTTTGGCATCTGCCCCATGGCCAGCCCCATAACGGCCAGCCCCTCCATTCAGGCACAATCATGAGAAAACCTTCCTGATCTGGGTGAATGAGGAGGACCACACCCGCGTCATCTCCATGGAGAAAGGGGGCAACATGAAGCGAGTCTTTGAGAGGTTCTGCCGAGGCTTGAAGGAGGTGAGTCCACCCACTCCCCCCGGCCCTTCCACCAGGCTGATGTCGGCATCCCAGCCATCATGGAGCAGGTCCTGGGCTGCCAAGCTGATCTGTGGTGCTGCTGTCTAGGCTGAGGCCAGAGCAGCCTGGCCATCAGAGCAGCCGGGCAAGAGCAGGCTGCACAGGGGGGGTGGGATGCAGTGGGCCAGAGGAGGGATGCGGTTTGAGGGTGTTGGGCCAAGGAAAGCCTGCTCAGTGCTGTGTCCTTCCTCGGTGTGCAGGTGGAGCGCTTGATCCAGGAGAGGGGCTGGGAGTTCATGTGGAACGAGAGGCTGGGCTACATCCTGACCTGTCCCTCCAACCTTGGCACTGGGCTGCGTGCAGGGGTGCACATCAAGCTGCCGCTGCTGAGCAAAGTAAGGGCTGGGGAGAAATGGGATTCTGGGTACCATGGCTCTCCTGCCAAGAACTCTCCGCAAAGTCCTCACAGTCCTTCCCAGGATAGTTTAAGTCCCAGGAATGACATTTCCAGCGAGGGTCCTGGCCTGAACCTCACATGGCTACCAAAGGAGCCTCTGCTTGACCCCTCTGGCTGACCCCTCCCAGCTGTTCCACAGCCCTGACACCTGCCCTCTCCCCCCCCCCCCATTCCGCAGGACAGCCGCTTCTCTAAGATCCTGGAGAACCTGAGGCTGCAAAAACGTGGAACGGGCGGCGTGGATACGGCAGCCACGGGGAGCACGTTTGACGTTTCCAACCTGGATCGCCTGGGCAAATCAGAGGTACCCAAGGGGAGTTGTCGTGGTTGGGTACACAGCGTGGTTTGTTGGGGGCATGGGTGTTTGAGCAACCACACGATCATGGCTGTAGGGAAAGGAGCATGAAATGAGGCTGATATAGGGAAAACCACGGAGTAGAAGAGGCTGCTACCATTACAACTTGCCAGGGTGGGGTGGGGTGGGGATACTTAGAACCACTGCACTTAGCAGTGGGGTGGATCAGAGCGCAGGGGCCGTGAGCTGTCCCTGCCCACTCTGCCCTGCCCTGCCCTGCCCATTCTGCCCTGCCCACTCTGCCCTACCCTACCCTACCCTGCCCTGCCCACTCTGCCCTGCCCATTCTGCCCTGCCCACTCTGCCCTACCCTACCCTGCCCTGCCCACTCTGCCCTGCCCACTCTGCCCTACCCTATCCTGCCCTGCCCACTCTGCCCTGCCCACTCTGCCCTGCCCTGCCCACTCTGCCCTACCCTGCCCTGCCCTGCCCACTCTGCTCTGCCCTGCCCTGCCCACTCTGCCCTACCCTACCCTACCCTGCCCTGCCCTGCCCACTCTGCCCTACCCTACCCTACCCTGCCCTGCCCACTCTGCCCTGCCCTGCCCACTCTGCCCTACCCTACCTTGCCCTGCCCACTCTGCCCTGCCCACTCTGCCCTGCCCACTCTGCTCTGCTCTGCCCTGCCCTGCCCACTCTGCCCTGCCCACTCTGCTCTGCTCTGCCCTGCCCTACCCACTCTGCCCTACCCTACCCTGCCCGGCCCACTCTGCCCTGCCCTGCCCACCTTGCTTCTGTTCCTGTCTGGTAGGTGGAGCTGGTGCAGTTGGTGATAGATGGGGTGAACTACCTGATTGACTGCGAACGACGCCTGGAGCGAGGCCAAGACATCCGCATCCCGTCCCCTGTGCCACAGTTCCACAGCTGAGCCCAGCTGGGCCCAGAGCTCTGCAGGACACCGGCATGTGTGGCCTTCCAGTGTCACTGCCCATGAAGCACTGTACCCATCCCCATAAACCTCCAGCTGCTGTGACATCCTTCTGGCTCTGGCTGTTCATAGTCCCTGGTGGGGGCAGAGGGAGGGGGCACCAGGCCAGGCCTGCTGTGAAGGAAAGAGAGGTGGGGCAACTCCAGAAGGAAGCCTGGCTGAAAGGCTGGGCATAAGCGGGGGCTCCCCCGCCCCAAGGCAAAGATGGGAAAGGTGGCCCTCCTCCTCCCCCTCCCTGCCGTGAAAATGTCCCTGGGAGGCCAAAGGGGAGTGGGGGGACATCTGGGCCTGCCAGCAGTTCCAGCTTCTCCTCAGAGTAGCTGAGCCCCAGGGAGCTCACAAAGGGGAAGAAGCGGGGCCTTTATGGGAGGGGGGTCTCTCTGCAGCGGCCTGGGGCTTGCCACCCTCAAAGAGAGGCATGAGCAGGCAAAGACCGACTCCTGCCTGACGGCGGCAGTGCAAGAGCTACTAACCATCAGGGAGGGACAGGAAGGGATCTTGCAGCAAAGGGGGAGTTGCAGCTCTGGGCCTGAGCTCCCCAGCCAGAGGGAGGGCAGGGAATCCTCACAGCAGCTTCCCTGCCCTCTGCCAGCCAATTCTTCTGCTCACAGATGGCTCTTTCCAGCCTGAATGTGTGGCTGTTCAGCTGCTTGATCTCGCCCATTCACAGCCCACACCGGAGTGTCCAGCAGTGTGTGGCCCGGCGCGCGCGCGCACACACACACACACACACCTGCTCCTGGGGCACAGCCTGCCTCTGGGGAAGGGGAGAGACATCAAGAGCCCCCAAGGACCATGGCAGGGTGGCTCCCAGACAAAACCTCACCAGGCCTGGCAGCTTCTGCCTCGACCGGCTCTCAAGGCCTCGGGTTCATGGACAGATCCTGCCTCACTATGGAAGGAACAGGGAGGGGAGCTCTTCCCTCAGCGGGAGGTATTCTTCCCACGAAGCTGGGCCCGCTAGGGGAAGTGTGGCCATCTCTGGCACTCCCAGGGGTCTCCCACGGAGGATGGGACCATTATCTTGGGCAAGCCCTATCTCAGCAGGGCTGTGGATACCAGGACCTTGGGGAAGGAGGGAAGGAAGGAAGGAAGGAAGGAAGGAAGGAAGGAAGGGCCCTCAGCTGCCTATCCGTCCAGCCTTCCAGCACCCACAATGCAAGGCCTCCCATCAGGCATCCACAGCTCCTCCCTCAGGTGAAGGTCCAGCAAGCCCAGTTGCAGTATCCAGCGGCCCCAGGATTGGCAAGCGCAGGCCGTTCCTAAGCACAGCCCCATGGAGGAAGGGGTCCACCATTGTGCTCTCAGCCAAAGGCCTGAGAGAAACTCCCAAGGGCAGCACTGGGCTTCCCAGGGCCCTCTGGGTGGAGGCCAGGTCTGTTTGGGGAACCACCTGCAAGGCTCGGTCAATGGCAGCTTGGCCCTGATACACTCTGAATGTGGGTTCCTGGCTAATGATATTCAGGCAGTCGTGAAACTGGTCCTGGGGCAGAGCACTGACCTGGGCCACACTCCAGGCTGAGCGGAAAGAGGCCTGGAGATCCAAGCAGCTGGGACAGATGCTGCACAGAAGTGGGAGGTCAGGCTGAGCTGGCACCGTGTGGGGCCCGACCCCCCACCACTCTGTGTGCTTTGCACAGACCCCCAGCTCAGAGTAGATGTTCGCCTTTGGGACCCTCCCTGGGCTCTTCCCAGCTGGAGCCTCCCTGGGGGTCTGTGAGGGCCAGTGTGTTTCAGCTGGCCTCACTCGCTCCCCTCCCACAGCCTCTGGCTTGGCAGCAACTGCTCCACAGGATCCTTGCTCAGCACAGCCTAGGCAAGGCAGGAGGCAGTAAGCCTAGATACACCAGTTGCTGGGGAACATGGGTGGGAGGGTACTGTTGCTCCATGTGCTGCTTGTGGGTCCCTGGTCCACAGCTGGTTGGCCATTGTGTGAACACAGTGATGAACTAGGTGGACTCTTGGTCCCATCTAGCAGGGCTCTTCTGATATTAGGCCGGTGAGGCACAGACCAGACCCAGCACTGGCCCATGGAATTCCTGCCTCACCCCAGGCCTCCCAGACCTTGCGTCATCCTCAAACACCTCATCCAGCACGCTGGTTCTCATTGCCACAGAGTGTGTGCAGCAAAAGGATGATAAGACACATTCAGAGGATGGGGCTCTGGCTTGTCATTTAGCTGTCACTGTTAGCAGTGACAGCTAAATGGAGCTCCCAGGTCTAAGGGAGTCGCTCAATGCTGCAGCAGGGAAAACTGCAGGATGGGATTCTCCTTCACAGACTAAGCACTGGATGATGCCCAGAGTATGGGAAATAAACAGAACGAACTTGAACTCCTAATACATAATGGCAAATACGACTTGATGGTTATAACTGGAACTTGGTGGGCTGACTCCCATGACTGGAATACAGCAATTACTTTTTGAACAAGTATTGCCAGCTCAATACTTGTTCAAAAAGAATAGAAGAAATAGAAAGGGAGGCGGAGTTGCACTTTATGTTTAAATTTTTTTTTATTATCCCTGCACAGCACTTTCCCATCCTCCTCAAAGGCCCTGATTTAAGCAGGGTGGGCAGAAAAGCGAAGGCAGCCCCAGAGACATTAGGGTGTGCCTGGGCATACCCCATACACACGTCTGTGATCTGTAAGCACCTTGAAAACAATACAGTGATTACTAGACGCCAACATGGATTCATCAAGAACAAATCCTGCCAGATTAATCTGCTCTCATTTTTTGATTGGGTGACCTCCCTTGTGGACTGTGGGAATGCTGTGGACATAATATATTTTGACTTCAGCAAAGCTTTTGACAAAGTGCCCTATGACATTCTGATTCACAAACTAGCTAAACGTGGACTAGATGAACAAACTATTAAGTGGATCCACCGTTGGCTACAGAATCGGACTCAAAGCGTGCTTATCAATGGTACCTTCCCAAACTGGGGGGAGGTAATGAGTGGGGTACCGCAGGCTCAGTCCTGGGCCCAGTGCTCTTCAACATTTTTATTCATGATTTGGATGAGAAAGTGCAGCAAATGCTCATCAAATTTGCAGATGACACAAAATTGGGTGGCATCACTAATACTCTGGAAGACAGAAACTAAGTTCAAAGTGATCATGACAGGCTGGAGAGCTGGGCTGAAAACAACAGAATGAAATTTAATAGGGATAAATGCCAAGTTCTACACCTAGGAAAAAGAAACCAAATGCACAGTTACAAGATGGGGGATACTTGGCTAAGCAATATGACAAGCGAGAAGGATCTTGAAATTGTTGTAGATCATAAGCTGAATATGAGCCAACAGTGTGATGTGGCTGCAAAAAAAGCAAATGTTATTTTGGGCTGCATTAATAGAAGTATAGCTTCCAAATCACGCGAGGTATTGGTTCCCCTCTATTTGGCACTGGTTAGGTCTCATCTTTACTGCATCCAGTTCTGGGCACTGCACTTCAAGAAGGATACAGACAAGCTGGAGTGTGTTCAGAGGAGGGCAATAAACATGATCAGGGCTCTGGAAACAATACCCTATGAGGAGAGACTGAAAGAACTAGGCATGTTTAGCTTTGAGAAGAGAAGACTGAGGGGGAGACATGTTAGCACTCTTCAAATATTTGAAAGGTTGTTGTCACACAGAGGAGGGCCAGGATCTCTTCTCGATCATCCCAGAGTGCAAGACACGGAATAATGGGCTCAAGTTACATGCAGCCAGATTCCGGTTGGATATCAGGAAACACTTCCTGACAGAGCAGCAAAACAATGGAATCAATTACCTAGGGAGGTGGTGGGCTCTCCCACACTAGAGACACGCAAGATGCAGCTGGACAGCCATTTGTCAGGTATGCTTTAAGGTGGATTCCTGCATTGAGCATGGGGTTGGACTTGATAACCTTAGAGGCACCTTCCATCTTCACTTAGGCAGTGCTTTCAAATAGCCAACAGGATTGGTGCCCATCAAGGGGTTTGCCATGAAAGAGTCTGCAGGAACCCAGCACATAACAGGACTCCCAAGCAGGCAGAGCTACCAGCAGGGGAGGGAGCCCAAGTGCTTCCAGGGGTACAGGTGGCATGTGGGGACAGGACAAGCAGGTCCCATGTCCAAGAGCTCACCATGAAGGGGGAGATTCTTTGCTTTCCATTTTGGACAGAGAAGCATATTCAGAACTTTCAGGATCCCGAAAGAAGCAACTGGCAGTTGCTTCTGCTAACGAAGAAACAAATGGAGAGTGTTTGGGTGGAGGCGGGACTACTTCATGCTCCCCCTCTCCCACTGATCCTAGCTCTCCTCCTCAGGCTCCACCCTGAGAGTCTTTTTGACCATTCCTCCCATGATGGAAATGGTCAAAATAGCCCAGATTCTGTTACCCTGGAAAGCATGGAGAGAAAGCAGACCCAGACCCAGACTGCATATGCCAAGCTAATTGAACAGGGCATTTGCTGTCCTTGGCACTGTGGGTTTCCAGCATGATCTGTCCCATCTCAGGCACGGGTGAGGCCTCTGCCTGGATCTCAGTGCCTGGGCTCCTCTGCTGCCAGCTCTAGTTGATGTCCACATTCTCCATACCTGAACAACAGCCATGCCTGACGTGAGGAAACAGCCTGAGCACCAGCAAGCAGAGGCCCGCATCCATCCCACCCCACCCAGGTGACTGACCAGAGCAAGGAGCCTCTGCCCACCACATTCCCAGGGACCAGGCCTACCAGGCCCTCATTGCAGGTCTCAGCCAGGGGTGGCAAGGCAGAAAGTACACTGTGGCCACTGAGGCCTCGCCTAGACATGGCTCAGTGCCACTTCTTGCAGCTCTGGGAGGATGGCCACCCCCTAGGAAACACACAGGTCCTGCCCTCATTGCTGGCACAAGACTCCACCAGGCTTGCAGCTCCTGGGAACCTGGAGTGGCTGAAGCTACAGCCCTGCCAGAACATGGGCCAGCTGAAAGACCAAGGAACGGGCAAGGTCCCCTCTACAAGAATTCAGTTTGACGCCTGGTTGTCCAATTATGCGCATCTTCTCGCAATCACTTTTACGGCAATCACTATACGCAGGAGGTGGTTAAGCACATAACAGGTTGCCTTTCCGGTTGTATGAAACGTGCTTTAGAGGTGTTTAATGCGGAGAATCGCCTGTTTACATGGTCATAAGGTGTGTTAACGTCCGCAGTAAATTAAAACTTGCTAGAAAATAATCGCATAGAAAAAGCACCTCGACCCTCAATTTGCGCTCCGCTCTTGTAGAGGTCAAATTTTTAATGCGCCTTGAAAGAGCTTTAAATCGCTCTTGTAGAGGCACCCCAGGTCAGAGAGGGCCAGGGATGAAGGGCTGCAGGGTTGTTTCCTATTGCATTATTGCTGGGGCTTTGCAGAACAGCTTGTCTCTGGGCCAGTGAGCAGAGATGTGCATAGCGGCATTGAACAGGGCCCCCATTTCTGCTTCCTGTTCTCAAGCCCAGTGCTGTCTCTCAGTCAGAAAAATAATGCTACTGCTCCACAGCCACCACAACTTGCTCAAAAAGGAAGGAAGGAAGGAAGGAAGGAAGGAAGGAAGGAAGGAAGGAAGGAAGGAAGGAGGAAAAGTGTGTGTTTGGGCATGCATGCTGAAATGCAGGAAAATAGCTCTGGACTCTTGGGGGCAGCTCTAGTCAATTGGAATGAACAAAAAGGCCTACAGCTCAGACATTTTTAAAGATAAAGAGATGAAACTTGGCATCATGATAGCTCTTAAGTAGGGCTTTAGCCAATTTGAAGCAGATCTGTTCATCTGTTGATTTTTAGGATTTTTTTAAAGACACCTGTTGTAACTTAGCCCCATGGCACTGACATGCAACACAGGGCATTAGAAAGAAGGTCTCAGAGTCGCGAGTTTGTGCAGGAAGTAGACAAGAGTTCAAAGTCTGGATGTGAATAGTGGTGCCAACAATCAGAATTCAATCAGGATATAATCAGGCTGCCTCTACAAGAGGCATTTAAAGCTCTTTCAAGGCTCATTAAAAAATTTACCTCTACAAGAACGGAGCGCAAATCAGGCGTAGAGGTGCGTTTTCTCTCCAATTATGCGCATTATCGAATGTGCGTTAAAGAGCGAGTTTTATTTTGCTCCTACCGTTAAAGCGCATTTTCACTATGTGAACAAGCGATTCTCTGCATTAACTACTTGTAAAGCGCATTTGAAACAACCGGTAAGGTCACCTGTTGAGTGCTCAATTACCTCCTGCATACAAGCATTTACGATAAAGCGCTTCCAAGAAGATGCGCATAATCGGAGGAACAGGCGTCAAACGGAATCCATCTAGAGGGGGTCTCAGAGACAGCTGTACCTTAGCCCTAAAAGGCTGGCATGCCACACAGAGCCTTTTAAGAGTGTCTCAGAGTTCAGTGTTGATGCAGGCAGAGGTGGCTGGCAGCGGAGTTTTTTTAAAACAAGAGTCACCAGACACGACTGAGCTATAAGCTGGCACCCTACCCCCAGCCACAGGGTACAAGTGCACAGCCTGGCTGGACCATTGGGAGACTTTGGCACAGAGAGAGGTGGGGGGAGATTATTTAGGCAGGAGGGGTTGGCTTGCTGGTATAAGGCAGAGAGAGGCTGAAGGCAACCCAGATGCACCTGTAGCTTGGCCCTGAGAAGCTGGCTTGCCACCCAGATTGTTTTAAGAATGCATCAGAGTCGAGGGGTTGTGCGAAAGGACAGGAGGAGGAGGCGGAGACAGCTGATGTGGTTTTTAAAGTAAGAGTCACCAGACATGACCAAGCAATAAACTGTCACCCTACCCCCAGCCACAGGGTACAAATGTGCAGCCCAGCTGGACCATCGGGAAACTTTGGCTGAGAGAGAGAGGGTGGGGAGAGAGGGAGATTGTTTGAGAGGCTGGAGGCTTTGGTTTGGCTGAAATGACTTAGAGAGACAACCAAGGGTGCACAGACAACGCAGCGACACCTGTTATAACTTAGCCCCACGGTGCTGGCATACAATGCAGGGCATTAGAAAGAGGGTCTCAGAGTCACGTGTTTGTGCAGGAAGTAGACAGGAGTTCAAAGTCTGGATGTGCGAAGTGGTGCCAACGCACAAGCCTTGAAAAGCTAATGTATATAAGTGAGAAGTGTGAATGGGCGAAGTAGTGTCCGCTACCCACAACACCCACCCTAACGTTAGAGTAGAGGAACTTGTGACAATCATATGCAAGTTTTTTTAAAAATTGAATTTAAAAACAAAAAAACCAGCCAGCCAGCCAGCAGCTTGCAACAGAGTGAGGATACAGTCAGAAAAGATATTTGAGGGATGTGTCTGAATTGTGTGCTGTAAAATCAGACATGTGACCAAGGCTATGTTCAGGCAGGCACACCTCCTTGGTGCTGGACACTCCCCCTGGGGGCTGATATGTTGGTGGGCATTCCCCCTTGGGGGCCGACCATGTTGTTCTCCTTCTTGGTTTTCAAAATATGGTCACCCTAGTTGACCCCTTGGCTCCGCTTCAGCCGACCTGCTCCCCATCCCACCAATCTCTTTGGCCAGGAGCCACCACTGGTTACACCCTACCTGCCTCCCTGAAGGCCACGAGTGCTGCTGCCTTCAAGCCTGGTGTCCCTCCTATCACTTATCACAGCTGCTGCTGCAGACTTCTGAGAGGGTGGGGAGATTGGCACCATCTGAAGAGGCCCTTTGTCCTTTCCTGCTCCACATCACCACCACAGGGCCTGTGGCCAGGGCAGGCGCCTCTCCTGCAGCCCCCTACGGAGCCCTTTCCATCTGGGACACCCAGTGACTCAGAGGCCTCAGCTACCAGCATGCCTGTCACATGCAACACCCTCCTTTGGAAGCTAGGGGTGAGTGGGTGCCTCTGCCGCCACCACAAGCTCTGCCTCAGTTCCTCAGCGCCTCTCGCAAGATGTTGCCAGCTGCCAGAGGCTTACCGCTCTAGGAGGCTGAGGGTACTGTGGCTGCCAGGGAACAGCTTCTGGGAAGCCACGTATGGCAGGCCAATGGCCGTAGGCTGACCAGTTGTAGAGAAAAAGGGAATTTCAGCCAGTGTCATTTGTATGCAATTAGTTCCTGGTGAAATTCCCTCTTCATCACAACAGTTAAAGGTGCAGGCACTATACTAGAGTGACCATATACAAAAGAAGGCAGAGCCCCTGCAACTTTAACAGTTGTGATGAAGAGGGAATATCACCAGGAACTAATTGCATACAAATGACACTGGCTGAAATTCCCTTTTCTCTGCAACTGTTAAAGTTATATGAGCCCTGTCCTCCTTTTCATATGGTCAGCCTACCAATGGGCCTCAGGCAGCCACAAAGGGGGATGAGGCCTGCCAGGTGAATGTGCACAAGGGACATCCAGCTGGTGCCCCTAAAATGCCAGAGCGGTTTTGCCAGCCAGGAGGCATCTGCTTGGCATCTCTGTCACCCTGTTAGGGGCCAAAAGGCCCTCTATGTACCAGGCATCCCCAAAAGGGTGGCCTGCAGGCTCGGTGCCTCCAGAAGACTGCTGAGAAGTTCTCCATGCTGCCCCAAGATGTGCACTGCAACATTATCCTTGTGGAGGAGGAGGAGGAGGAGGAGGAGCAGCAGCAGCAGCAGCAGCAGGAGCAGGAGCAGGAGGAGGAGGAGGAGGAGGAGGAAGAGGAGCAGCTCTGGGACAAGGCTATGCTCTGCTTCCTAACTCTAGCTGCTCCACAAGGAGTACAAGAAGTCCTGGAGGGGCTCGCTGGGGAGGGGCGCCATGGCATGAGGTGGCAGCAGGAGCAGCAAGTTCTCCCAAGGCTCAGTTTCTGGGATTTAGAGGCAGCTAGGCCTTGATGTCTCGAGCCTGGAGAAACAGTCATGAGTTCGGTTGTGTCCCCAGCTCCTCCAGGCCTAGGGAGGGTTGCCTGTGCTGTTGATGTGCCAGGCCTGTGCTGAGCCAGGGGAGAACGGACCCACACAAATTCTGTAGGAGTGCTGCCAGGGTGTGCATCAAGGCCAGCTTTGGTCAGTGGGCACCCATGCCAGGAGAAAGACGGCCACTGGCAGGAACAGTCATGGAAGCTGCTCCTCCAAACGTGGAAGACCACACGCGCATGCAGCTCACGGAGAGAACACCTGCCCCTAGAGGGCAAGGAGAGGAGCATGGAATGGAGATATACCCAGGCGAGGGGCTTTATACAGAAGTGTGCATCAGTGAGTGTGGGGCCTGTGTTGCACCCAGCTAAAATAACTAGGGGTGTGCACGGACCCCCCGGATCGGATCGGGACCCGGATCGGGACCTCCAATTTTGTCCCGGACCGGTTCGGACAAAATCGGAGGCCCCCCGGACCGGATCGAGTCCGATCCCGATCCAAAAATCGGAAATTTTTGGATCGGCCGCCATTTTTTTCCCCATAGACTTGCATTGCAATGCAAGTCTATGAGGAAAAAATGGCGGCGGGTGGGTAAGGGGGGGCCTAACTCCCTCCCCCCCCCCGGGGCCGTCCGCTGTGGACGGCCCCGGCAGGTAAACCCCCTCCCCCGCGCTCCCTACCCCCCCTGGGGCCGCCTGCTTCCATCCGCTGGCGCCCGCGGGCGCCAGCGGATAGAAGCGGACGGCTCCGGGGGGGGGGTAAGCCCCCTTCCCCGCCACTTACCTTCTCGGCACGTCCGGCGCCGGCGGCTACTACCAGCGGGCTCCGCGGCCTACTCTCGAGTAGCGCGCCGGGTGATGACATCACCCGGCGCGCCACCCTGGAGCAGGCCGCGGAGCCTGCTGGTAGTAGTAGGCGCCGGCGCCGGACGGGAGCCGCCGGGCCGGAAAGGTAAGGGCCCCCCTCCCCCCTCCCCCCTCCGCGCGCCCCCTCCTCCCCCCTCCCCCCTCCGCGCGCCCCCTCCTCCCCTCCACGCACCCCCTCCTTACCTTTCCGGCCCGGCGGCTCCCGTCCGGCGCCGGCGCCTACTACTTCCAGCAGGCTCCGCGGCCTGCTCTAGAGTAGCGCGCCGGGTGATGACATCACCCGGCGCGCCATCCTAGAGCAGGCCGCGGAGCCTGCTGGGAATAGTAGGCGCCGGCGCCGGACGGGAGCCGCCGGGCCGGAAAGGTAAGGGCCCCCCTCCCCCCTCCGCGCGCCCCCTCCTCCCCTCCACGCACCCCCTCCTTACCTTTCCGGCCCGGCGGCTCCCGTCCGGCGCCGGCGCCTACTACTTCCAGCAGGCTCCGCGGCCTGCTCTAGAGTAGCGCGCCGGGTGATGACATCACCCGGCGCGCCATCCTAGAGCAGGCCGCGGAGCCTGCTGGGAATAGTAGGCGCCGGCGCCGGACGGGAGCCGCCGGGCCGGAAAGGTAAGGGCCCCCCTCCCCCCTCCGCGCGCCCCCTCCTCCCCTCCACGCACCCCCTCCTTACCTTTCTGGCCCGGCGGCTCCCATCCGGCGCCGGCGCCTACTACTACCAGCAGGCTCCGCGGCCTGCTCTAGAGTAGCGCGCCGGGTGATGACATCACCCGGCGCGCCACCCTAGAGCAGGCCGCGGAGCCTGCTGGGAATAGTAGGCGCCGGCGCCGGACGGGAGCCGCCGGGCCGGAAAGGTAAGGGCCCCCCTCCCCCCTCCCCCCTCCGTGCGCCCCCTCCTCCCCTCCACGCACCCCCTCCTTACCTTCCCGGCCCGGTGGCTCCCGTCCGGCGCCGGCGCCTACTACTACCAGCAGGCTCCGCGGCCTGCTCTAGAGTAGCGCGCCGGGTGATGACATCACCCGGCGCGCCACCCTAGAGCAGGCCGCGGAGCCTGCTAGTAGTAGTAGGCGCCGGCGCCGGACGGGAGCCACCGGGCCGAGAAGGTAAGTGCCCCCCTCCTCCCCCCCCCCGCTGTCCACTTTCATCGGCGGGCGCCCGCTGGCGCCCGCCAATGGAAGCGGCGGTGGGCGCCAGTGGGCGCCCGCCGATCCGCCGATCCGCCGAACCGGTTCGGAGCTTTTTCGGACCGGTTCGGATTGGATCGGCCGATCCAGCTGCGGGATCGGAAATCGGATAATTTATCCGATTTCCCACTGGACCGGACTCGGATCGTGGATCGGGTCCGATCCAGTGCACATCCCTAAAAATAACCCAGGGAAGATAAACAGGCACTGGAACTTCCTGTTCCTTTCTAAAATCCAGAAGAGGAGCTCCCCACAGAAAGAGCTGTTGTGCTTGCCCACAGCAGTGTTGGGACAGCAGGGTCTGCTCCCACCTACCGGAGGAGGCCTTCAACCATAGAATCATAGAATAGTAGAATTGGAAGGGGCCTATAAGGGCTCAATGCAGGAATCCACCTTAAAGCATACCTGACAGATGGCTGCCCAGCTGCATCTTGAAGGCCTCTAGTGTGGGAGAGCCCACCACCTCCTAACATCATTGGTTTTATTGTCATACTGCTCTCCAGCCTATCAAGATCACTTTAAAGTTTGTTTCTGTCTTCCAGGGTATTAGCTATTCCACCCAATTTTGTGTTATCTGCAAATTTGATAAGCATTCCATGCACCTCCTCATCCAAATCGTTAATAAAAATGTTGAAGAGCACTGGGCCCAGGACTGAGCCTGCGGTACCCCACTCGTTACCTCCCCCGAGTGTGAGAAGGTGCTACCGATAAGCACTGTGGATCCACCTAATAGTTTTTCCATCTAGCCCACTTTTAGCTGGGCTGCTAATCAGAATGTCATGGGGTACTTTGTCAAAGGCTTTGCTGAAATCAAGATATATTATGCCCACAGCAGGATCTGTGGCCTTCTGCTTCGTTTGTGGCCCTTCCAGAAGCCTGTGCAGCCATCCCCTGACACTCCTCCAAACGGTCCTCCGCCGCCCCTGCTTGCCTTCTATGCATTCTTACCTGTACCTGGCAAATGTTGCACTATCAGGAGCATCCCCAAAAGCCACAGAGCAAGGGGGGCATTTTGGCATCTCTGCCATGTCCAGTGGCACCAAGAAGCATGACATTGCAGCGGCACCAGACGTCACTGGAGCTGTGGCACTAGCCCTGCCAGGGCAATCCTGCAGTTCTGCCGTCCAGCAGGGAAGGAATTGGCAGGCCAACCTGGTAAGTCATCACTGAGCGTATGCTTTCTGCTGTCGGGAGGAAGGGACTGCAAAGTGGGCCATGGGATGCCCAATGCCTGGGCCAAGGGCTGCCTGGGACCCCACCCCCCTGCTCTCCCATCCTAGCCAGCCCTCAGAGACTGCCCTCTGCTTCAAGGGCAGAAACACCCACAGTCCCCCATCATCCAGCTCACCCATGCCAAGCCAAACTGGACAGGGGACCCTCCTGACCTAGTCAATGCGCAAGAAGCCAGGAAGTAAAAGAAGAAGTCACAAAGGGCCACGCGGGGTGGGTGGGTGTGACTGCAGCTGCAGGGTGTTCTTCAGTTATTAATGGATTCTTAATTGGCAATTAGAAACCCATGAAAACCCTGTTTAAAAACCCATTAAGAAGTAATTGGTTTTAATGGTATTTAGAAGTCAGCTACAAAAACACATTGAAAAACCATTAAATGGTTGTTTGTTTCATGGGTTCCAATGGATTTTAATTAGCAATTAAAACCTATTAAAGGTAAATTAAGGGGTAATTGTTTCTAATAAGTTTAATGTTTTATTATTAATTAGCCACTCAAAGTAATTAAAACTCATTTAGAAGCAAGTGCTTTTAATGGGGGGTTAATGGGCAACTCATTAAAGCCCATGAAAAGGTAATGTGTTTTAGTAGGTTTTTAATGGGGTTTTAAGTAGCAGTTAAAAGCCCAACGGCAGTAAAATCCTAGAAATGTCTACTCAGAAGTAATGGGAACAGATCCAAGTGCTTATAAGATTACAACCTAAACCCCCTTAAAACCTCTTAAGGGTTTATTAACTATAAGGAGTTTAACAAGTTTTAATTGCCCATTAAAATCAATTAAAATCAATTATAACTAAATTCCCCTTAATTGTTTTTATTGGGTTATTGGGTTATTGCATGTTAGAAACCCATTAAAACAAAGTTACCTTTTAATGGGTTCCTAACTGCCAATTAAAACTTAATGGGTTTCTAGTGGGATTTTAGTGGGGTTTAAATGGACAATTAAAGCCAATTAAAGCCAATTCAACCAGATTTGAGATGAATTTTGTTTTTAATTGGGTTAACTGGTTAATAATTGGCAATTAATAGTCATAAACC
This sequence comes from Anniella stebbinsi, assembly GCA_029215795.1. Classification (NCBI taxonomy): domain Eukaryota; kingdom Metazoa; phylum Chordata; class Lepidosauria; order Squamata; family Anniellidae; genus Anniella; species Anniella stebbinsi. Next base: position 374,402,264 of record JARDYH010000001.1, read on the forward strand.
CCATTAAACACCTATTATGCTTTAATGGGTCACTTAATTGATTTTAGAATTGATTTTAAAACCATTAAAATCGTTGTTTTTTCATGGGATTTTAATGGGCAATTAAAAACCCATTTAGGGTGCAATCCTATGCATGTTTTGACAGAAAAAGCCCCATATCAACCAGTAGTGCTGTCTGAGGAATGCTAGGAGTTTTAGGGTTTTTTCTGTCTAAACATCCATAGGATTGCGCCCTAAATGGGTTTTAATTGCCATCTGTCTAAACATGCATTGGATTGCGTCTTTAACCCCATTAAAAGCCTATTACCCTAAATGGGTTTTAATGGCTCCTAAGTCCTGAGGGGAGGTCTCTGTGATGATACACCAAATTTCCATCTCCCTAAGTATGTCTGGTTAGTATGTCTGGAGAGTGCAGAATGTTGGACTGAGTGGGTGTGGCTGATGATGCTGGGAAAGGGAGGGGGAGGAGTATATATATAGGGTGAGGGGAGGGTTTTAGATTATCTTTCCTTCTTAATGTCCTATCATTTTCCATTTTCTTGTGTTGGTTGTGTGGAAGAGAGCTGTGTGTGATCTAGTCAGGAGTGTGTGTGAAGAGATTATTAGGATTTAGGATTATTAGTAAAATTATTAGAAGTGTTAAGAATAGGTAGGTTTTAAATTGATTTGAAAAGACTGTTAACAGCAATGAACGTTTTCTTTTATTTTTGCTACCACAAACCACGTGTCAACTTGGCTTTGTCACCTGCTCTATAGATTTAATAAAGAAACACATATCATTACACCTTCAGCCAACATACTCACAGAAGGACCTTATTCAAAACCCTTAACACCCTTTTCCCCTCTGCTATAAGGGAAAAGTGGTGCATCTTTTACTCTTCCCTCAGGTATTCAAGTGGTGGCGCTTGTCCTGAGAGGGGGGGTGCTCATCTAGGCCTAGTGTTTGAGGCTGTGGTGGCACAGTCCCCTTATAGAGCGGGCCCCGTCTGATTCAAGAACAGAAAGCAGAGATGGGAAATGAATAGTGAATTCCCTCAGTGGAAGGATGTGAACACCGAGGGTCCCACAAGTATGTGTATTGGCCCAGTGCTCTTCAACTTGTTCATAAATAATCTGGAATTAGGACTGACCAGTGAGGTAGCGTGGTTTGCTGATAACACAAAATTATTTAGGGTGACCAAATTTTGAGGATCAAAATCCTGGACCCCCCCCCCGCCACCCCACCCACCCAAAACAACCCCCCCGCACCGCCCCCCCGCACCGCGCTGCCCGCACGCACGCCCCGCGCTGCCCGCCCCGCGCTCCTTACCGGCTGGGGCGTCTGCTTCCCTCCAGTGCTCGGAATCTACTGAGAAACAGGCTTCCTGGCCTGTCTCTCAGTACCGCGCTGGGTGATGACGTCATCACCCAGCGCGCTACTGAGGGACAGGCCGCGAAGCCTGTTTCTCAGTAGATTCCGAGCACCGGAGGGAAGCAGACGCCCCAGCAGGTAAGTGCCTCGCGCCGCCGCCCGCCCCACCCGCGCCGTGCCGCGCCGCGCTGCGCCGCCCCCCCCCCTCGCGGGAGGAGAACGAGCTGTTTCCCGGAGGTTGCCCCCTAGGGCCCGGTCGGCCCGGTTTGGCCCATTTTTCCCGTTTAGGACCGGGAAACCCCGGGGGGTCTGGTCAGCCTAATATAGGGCGGTTAAAACCACAAGGGATTGGGGGATGGGCATTAAAACATAAGCAAGCACAAAGTGATGCACGTTGAGCAAAATGAAAGCAAAAAAGCTGCCTTGGGATCCCAGGTGGTGGTGGCTGAGCAAGAAAGAGATCTTGGAGATGTAGTGGAGAGCTTCATGGAAACGTCACCCCAGTGTGTGGCTGCTGTGGGAAAGGCAAATTCCATGTTGGGCATAATTAGAGAAGGAATTGAGAATAAAACTGCCAATATCATGCTGCCTTTATACAAATCTATGGAGAGACCACACTTGGAATACTGGGTACAGTTCTGGCCACCACACCTCAAAAAGGATGTTGTAGAGTTGGAAAAGGTGCAGAAAAGGGCAACCCGAAAGATCAAGGGGCTGGAGCATCTCCAATATGAGGGGTGGTTTCAATGTCTGGAACTGTTTAAGCTTTGAAAAAGGCAAGTACAGAGAGTAATGACAGAGGTGTAGAGAAAGCAGATAGGGAGACATTTTTCTCCCTTTCCCATAATCCTAGCACCCAGTGGGGTCATCCCATGAAGCTGATTAGTGGAAGAGTCAGGACAGATAAAATTTAATACTTCTGCACACAGTGTATAGTTAAACTATGGAATTCACTACCACAAGGTGGCCACCAACATGGTTGGCTTTAAAAGAGAGTTAGACAAATGGAGGATACTGGTCATCATGGCTATATATTACCTCCAGCATAGATGGCTATGTACCTCTCAATACTTTTCTTGGAAAAACAACTACTAAAAGGGTGCTGTTATACTCACATCCTACTTGTGGGCTTCCCACAGGCGACTGGTCAGCCAGTAGCTGGGTTCGGATGTCACAATAACTCACGATGGGTTAAATAAGCCATGATGGCTTATTTAACCCATCGTGGGTTAACGTGTTGTTGTGAAGAAAGTGTACTTTTGGTGATGGTCTACCTTGCAAGAGTGGCTGGCCTGATAGAAACATAGGCCTTCAAGTCGAAGGGAGGGGGCTCCTCAGAGAGAAGGAGATGTGGTGGAGTTGGAATCGTTCGTTCCCAGCTTACCCTCTGTGGTCCCCTCTACAAGGATTCACTTTTGCGCCCGGTTAGGCGATTATGCGCATAATCGCTGAAGCGCATTTACACCTAATACCTCTGCACGAGAGGCGGCGAAGCGCATTAACGGATGACCAAAATGCGCTTTACAAGTAGTTAATGCACATAAGTGCTTGTTCACATAGTCAAAATGCGTTTTAACAGCCGGAGCAAAATAAAACTCGTGATTTAACGCACGTTCGATAATGCGCATAATCGGAGAGATAACGCGCCTCTACGCCCGATTTGCGCTCTGTTCTTGTAGAGGTAAATTTTTTAAAGCGCCTTGAAAGAGCTTTAAACCTCTCTTGTACAGGCAGCCTGTGCCTCTGCGCCTTATCTTCTGAAGAATAGCCAAAGTCAGAGATACGAGCAGAGCGGGGAGTTACTGTGATCCAGCTGTAGGAAATAAGGCGGAGGCGAGCGGCCTGAGAGGGTAGCGAGGGGGGGTTCTATGGTTATAGTGGAATGGCCGAGGGGAGTTAAAAGAAGCTATTCAGGTGGTGTCTTCATCTTCTCCGGAGCGAGCGCTTGGAATGGAGGGATCCCTGGACGGCCAGGAACTGCCGGGCTATAGTTAGAAGTTTATTGTTTTTCCAACTTGTTTCGGTCTGGAGAATCCTTGACACTTTTAAGAGTGTGACTGATTGGGTTTTAATTGTTTTATTGTTCTTGATTGCTGCGGCTACCAAACCTACCTTGTCTTTCCCTTTTTCCCCTTAAATCCCTTCAATTCCTTGTCCCATTTTCCCTAACGCTAGCCTTTTATTATTTTCATATCAACTGAGGCCTTAATCTAGAATTAGTGTGAATAAACTGCTTCAGTCCCTAAATCGCGTGTGGTTATTTCCAGCGTTGGCTCAAGCCCCGTTGGGCTGGGGAACCGGGTGACAGGAGCGGGCGACCCAGGGAAGAGTTACATCTTGCCAAGGCAAGGAAGGAGTTAAGCTTTCCTTGACAGTTGTCTGTTTGGAGTTTTTAAGCCACAAATGGTTTATTTGGCCAAAATCACCCACTCTGCAGAGGGAGTTATTTAACCCTGAGAAAGCAAGTCCACAAGCCTTCATATACCTGCTCTGTATGTAGGCCTCTGTGTGTAGTTTGGTTCTTGCAAGTGAACTGCATGATACGATTGGAATTATGTATGTGCCTGAATGTGAGGTAATGCTGAAACTGCTTAATTGGAATTTCTAACTGTCAAGACCCTGACCATCCAGGTCAATCTGACATTGCTAGGAGAGTTATGGGCCACCTGTTGATAAGGTATAATAAGTTTTCTTTGATCTGTCTTTGTTTTGCTTCAGAATTTTACCAACTGCTAATTACTTAAGATGCACAAATATAGCTGCTTTTCAAACAGCCAGTGGAGAAGTTCTTTGTCTATAAGACCCTCTCCATACAGCTGCATTATACATAATAAAACAGAGTTGCCTTACAACCAAAGTGGATTTTACCCTTGACAACTCTTCTTGGGTTATCATGTCATGTGGTGATCACAGTGGGTTAGTTTGGTCGCCTAAGGAATCGCTTGGCAAGAGTTGTCAAAACTGCTGCTGCTGCTCTTCTCCAGATGACAGATCTCTGTTTCCATCACCTGTTTGGCAACTGTTTGCACTAGGGAAGTGCAGGGACCCCCCAGATCGGGACCCGGATCGGGACCTCCAATGGTTTTTTTTGGGGGGGGGGTTAATATTTTTATTTCAACTTAAAACAACATAATACAACATAAACTACATACAATACAATACAAAACCTACATACCCCCCGTGCTCCCATCCCCCCAGGAGACCTACTTTTATTTAATTATACATCCTTCCAAAATTGTGTAGAATCTTTTGAAGGTATTTGCCCCTTCCCCGATCTTAATACATGTTCCAATAATGGACTCCATATATTTTCAAAATCATTCTTCCTGGATATTCCCCCTCAATATTTTCATCTTACACGTTAACTTATCATTAAGTGCCATATCCCATATTTCTTTATACCATTCTTCTATTGTATAAATCCCTTGCCCTTTCCAATTTTTAGCTATCATTATTCTGACGGGAGCCAGAAGGTTGTTTATCAATTCTCTCTTACTTATATTATCATTTCCTTTATCCCATATTGCTAGTAGAGCCAGCTTTGGGCTTATCTCCAGTTTACTTCCCGTTATTTCACTTATTTCTTCAAACACCCTTTTCCAAAATTTTTGTACATGTTCACAGCTCCACGACATATGGAAATAAGTTTCAACCTCCTGACATCCCCTCCAACAATTCCTGGGCACTTTTTTTATCTATCTGATGGGATCTTACCGGCGTTAAATACCATCTCCATACTGTCTTATAATAATTCTCCTTAATTCTAATCGACAAAAACTTTAACATTCTTGCATCCCATATCCTCCCCCAGTTGTATTCATTAATTTGTTCCTTTAAATCATCTTCCCAAATCTTTTTAAGAGAGTCTTGATATTCCTCATCCTCTATCAAAATTTTATATATTCCACTGGTCAAACCTTTTTTAAATTTAATTTCTTCCTTCTTTCCTCTTGATTCAATTAAATCTTCAAATCTTGTATTCTTTCTACATTCCTTATTTTCCTTTTCCAATCCTGTGTCCATTGTTCCAATTGTATACATTTGAACCAAGCTACCTTTTGCCCTATTAATAACTCTCGGATTTGCTCCTTATTTATTATTCTTTTTAACCAATCTCTTAATTTAATAATTTTCTGTTCCCTCAGACCCCCTTCCAACTCTGCTTTTAAATTCCTTGGAAAGTCCCCCGTTACTACAACTGGGGTAAGAGGAGAAACTCCTGATATTAACTTCCCCTTTATTTTCCCCCATATCTCTAAAATATTTTCCAACAACGGGTTGTCCAGGCCCTTCAGATCTTTTTTTTGCATTTTAATAAAAAAGATATTTTGCAATTTAAAGTCTTGTTCCCCTGTTTGCGTCTCTAACCATTCTAAGTCGTCCTCCCCTAATAGACTATTTATAACATGTCTTAATTGATTAGCAAAATAATACTTCTTTATATTTGGAAGTCCTAAACCTCCTTTCTTTTGAGTCTTATACCATAGCACTTTATTAATCCTTGCTTTTTTATCTCCATTACAATAAGCATTAATCATATTTTGCCAACTCTTTAACACTGCTTCCGTTATTTTAATCGGTAACATTCTAAACAAAAAATTAATCTTAGGTAATATCTTCATTTTAATAATCGCTATTCTACCAAACCACGAATGCTTTAATTTTCTATATACCTCTAACTTTTCCCCTATCTGTTTTTTCAAACTAGCAAAGTTAATTTCTTCTAACCTATCTAAATCTTTTGCAATGTTAACTCCTAAATAGCGTATTATATTCTTAAGCCTCAAACCTAGTTTAGATTTACACTCCTCCATTTCTTTCTCGTTATAGTTAAATAACATCATTTCTGACTTCCCCCAGTTAACTTGTAAGCCAGTAATCTCTCCAAATTCTCTCAAATGCTTCTTTATCACATCCCCACTCTCCAGGGGATTTTCTAACGTCAATAATGTATCATCCGCAAACATATTCATTTTAATCTTTTCTTTCCCACCTATCCCTTTTAATCTTACATCCTCCCTTATAACATTCGCCAAAATTTCTATCACTATTGCAAATAAAATCGGTGAAAGTGGACATCCTTGTCTAGTTCCTCGGGCTAAAGTAATCTGTTGCGTTAACCCATCATTAACTATAATTTCTGCTTTATTATTTTTATACAACTGCTCTATCACTCCTATAAACTTATCTCCAAACCCAAAAGTTTTTATAATTTTTTTAAGTGCTGGCCATTCCACACAATCAAAGGCTTTAAATATATCTAGTGCTAACAATCCTGCTTTTAAGTTCCTTTTTTTAATAATATTAATTATATTTAAAACTCTCCCAATTAAATTAGGCATTTGCCTTCCTAAAATAAATCCACATTGAACTTTCCTAAAATATTTATTTATAAAAGTACTCATTCTTTTTGCCATTATTGCCGTAAAATTTTTTGAATCTTGATTTATTAACGAAATTGGTCTATAGGAGGCTGGGTCCGTCAAATCCTTATCTGGTTTCGGGATTAATATAAACAAAGAATGATCCCATGATGGCGGGGTCTTTCCTCCTTCTATTATACTGTTAAATAACTTTTTCAATTTTGGTATTAATATTACTCTAAATGTTTTATAATATTCCGGCCCCAAACCATCTATCCCCGGAGATTTCCTTCCTTTTAATTTATCAATAATTCCTTCTATTTCTTTTTCTGTAACCAAACCTTCCATATAATCCCTATCTTGATTCTGTAATCTTATTTTCCAATTCCTCTCTACATATTCCCTTACATTAACCTGTGGACCCATCTCTGATGCATATAATTCACTATAAAATTCCTGAAATATATTTAATTTATCCTTCATTAAATTACATCTTTTCCCTGTCTTATCTTTAATTGTCCCTATCGTATTCTTAGCCCTTTTTGACTGAGTGGACCTGGCCAGCATCCTAGAATTTTTGTTACTATATTAAAAAAAATCCCTCCTCAAATATAGCAAATCCCTTTGAACCTGATCTAGCTCTTCTTTCTCTAATCCCTTCTTCTTAGCTTGAATTTGGGCAAATAGGCGTATATCTTTTGTCTCTCTTACTTTTTCCTCTAATTCCCTTACCTCCTTTTCTATCTTTTTATTTTGTGCTTCCTGTTGTTTTCTTAGGGTACACCTTTCCCTAATACAAATCCCTCTTGCCACTGCCTTCATTGTATCCCATAAAATCCCTTGAGAGTTTTGTTCTACTTCATTAATTTCCCATATTATCTTCATTTCTTTTTTTATTTTTTCAACAATAGTTTAATTATTTAAAATCCTCGTATCCATTCTCCACCTCTTTGCTTCTCTATAATCCTTCTTCATTTTAATATCCGCTGTCATTACTGCATGATCGGAGAGTTTAATAACCCCTATAGCACAATCTATAATTTTGGAAAACATATTTTTTGACACAAAAATAAAATCTATCCTAGAATAACTCTTAAACCTTGGTGAGTAGAATGTAAATTTCCTTTCTTCCCCCTTTAAAACTCTCCAAACATCCATTAATTCTTTTCCATCCATTAATTTGCTTAAACCCGTCTTCCCACCAGTCTTAAGATCTTTTAATATATTATCCTTATCCTTTTCTTTATCTAATACCATATTAAAATCTCCTGCCATTACAATATTCTTTTTCCCCATTTCTCCCACCGCAGTAAAAACTTCATCGAAGAATTCCATTTGTTTCCCATTAGGAGCATATACATTAATCAATATATATTCCACCTCCCCTAACATACAAAAAATTATCAAAAATCTACCCGATTCATCCTTCTTCACTCTTTGAACATTAATACCACATTTTTTTGAAATTATTATCACTACTCCTCTAGCTTTGGAAGTACCCAATGCTTTCTCATATACGCCCACATCCTTCATTCGAAGCTCATTTATACCCTCCTTTGACAGATGAGTTTCCTGCAAGAAAATAACATCTGCTTTTTCTTTTTTTAATAATGCTTCTATTCTCTTCCTTTTTATAACAGTTCCTAGCCCTTTAACATTTAAGGTTGCCACTCTTAATTAATTTTCCATCATGCCTCACACAAAGCTCTTTATTGGTCTCCCCCTGTGATACATATACCCCCCTCCCTTACCCTCCCCCCCACACTTACCCCAAACTTCACCCCCCTCCTCACCAGGCCCTCCTGGGCAATGGCCCCAATATTTTTAGAACTCTTCAGGGGGGGAGAAGCGACCCAACAATCCCGGAGTGACAGCTGACCCTCCCCTCCCTTATAATCTCTTCTTTATCCCTGCTCAAACATAGTTCTTTATTGACTACTTCCTCCTGCAGCTCCTTCTTCCACCCTTGTTTCTCCATCGTCAGTTGCGTCGACCAGACCCAACTTCTCCAGAAGCTCCATCCCCTGCTCACATGATGTTATTCTGTGTTGCTTCCCTTTCCACATAAATTTCAAAAAAACTGGATACCCCCAGCTATATGTTATCGCCTTCTTCCGCAGGGTAACTGTACACAGTCTGACGCTCTTCCGCCACTGGACCGTCTGAGGGCATAGATCATTATAAACCTCGATTGGAGTTGCTTGTAGTCGGTTGACCAAGGGAAGATCTACACGTCATGGTGTATGCGCGTTGATTCGCTGGATGTTCGTACCGAGTCCAGTTAATTCACATGACATTTGTTTTTCTCCGCCTCTTTTCGCTTCTTTCTTGAAGTGTAATGTTCCTTATTTACATTGCTTATATCAGTTTTAAACAAGTGAGAGCAGATAGTGTGTTGTAATGTTTTGGTGTTTTCACCTCCTCCCTTCCTCTCGTTGTTTTCCGGACCCATATATGGTCCGTCAGTTTTGAAATCTCTTAGCCAATCGCTTCGTTGCTGAACTTTCAGCGTGAACAGCATCCATCATTGAGGCAAAGTGTACGCCAGCAGCAGCATACTCTCTTATACCCAGGTACAGGTTTTTATGCCTTTTAATTTTTTTAAATTTTATTACATTAGTCATTCGCATGTGCGTACATGCGCATGTACGATGGCATGTTACAGATATTTTATAATGGGAAAATCATTAACTCTTTACCTTATCGGCTTGTTCTTTGCCCTTCGTTCTGTAATGGCGTTACTCACCTCCCTGAATTTAGATATGTGTACAGTAATAATAATGAATTATTTATTGTGTGACTGCATATGATTGCAATTACTTTTGTGGGATTTCTGAATATTGTCGTGTTGCATGTTGCGTGATGTGCATTTTCCTTTAAGACTTTAGCAATGTTTTGTCATATATTTCTTTGCAGTAATATATGGTAAGACTTGTTAAATATACTTATAGGTTTGTTAGTGTGAACTTTTTAGAAGAAGGGTGTTTTGTAGAGATGTGTTTTTTTTGGTTTGTTTTAAAAGGAAAGTTGTTCTAGCTATGTAATTCTTAATTCAAATTGCCCTCCATTGATTCTGGCGGGAGTGTCGGCCATTTTCTAAACAGATACTGTTTTTGAATCTCATCTTGCAAACATTGTATGTATTCCTATGTGAAGTTATACTTATATAATTGTAATTTAATTATTTTCTGCAAATGTATGTTGACTAATAGAACATGTCATTTTATTTTAAAATTAATCCAGAATTTTTTAGTCGTCAGGATGAATGGCTGTACTGTCCTTTTATTAAAGATTGCATATATAAAGTCTTTTTGTACAAAACATAATTATCCATTTATAATTAATTCTTTTATGTGTGATTTAATCATTTATCCAAAATAGTAACAGGGTTTTTTTTCATTATTATTAAATTAAATAATTATCTGAAATAACTGCATGGCTAGTTAAAAACTCACCAGGGTAATATGTCTCAAGAAAATGAGAATTTTACTTAATATTATATTGCTTTATTTGTCCACAGCTTAATTCTGCAGCAGTAACTGTACAATACAATTATGGAAGAGATGTGCAATGTAACTAAGGGAAGAGGGATTTCATGGAGGCATCCAGAGATACTTGATCTGCTGGACATATGGGGGGAACAAAAGATTCAAGAGCAACTGAAGGCTACCCACAGAAACATTGACTCGTTTGCCATGATAGCAAGGGAAATGTGTAAGCGAGGACACAACCGGACTGCAGTGGAATGCAGAAACAAAACAAAGTCCTTGAGAACTGAATATAGAAAAGTTGTTAATCATAACGCTAAATCTGGTAACAATACTTCAACATACCCATATTACAAAGAACTACACTCTATTCTAAGAGGTGATGCAACTGTGCGACCTAAACGTGTAATCAGTAGCCTAGAGATCACAAAGACAGTTGCAGTACCAGAAGTTGCATCTCTCAGCACTAGAACCAGTGAGTAATATATCAAAATACCAATAACATTTCTAATTGTTTAATTATTGTGATATACCTGTTTTCTGTTTATGTATAATTTCCACTAGAAATAGCAGTTAATAATTATTTGAAGCCAATTTGAAGAAATATTGCTCTGTTTATATTTTTGTGATGATTAAACATGGATTAATTAATTTTTCAGTTTCCAATGATATTGCCAATCCTGAGACAAGTAGTAGTCTTACTGATGGTGCTGCTGAGCAAGACACAACATCAGATCCCTGTGGTTTGTATTTTGATTCTATGTTCAGTACTTTTATGTTTCTTATTGTAAAAAAAATATGAAACCATTTGATAAATACTATATCAGTCCTGTACTTTGAAATGAAACATTGAAATGGGTAAAATGTTGAATTACATCTTCTTCTGTGTTTCAGATTTAGATACTACAGCAATAACGCAAGATGCAACAGCGATAGGAGGTATGGTTAACAAAGCTATATGTAATATGTTAACTTTCAGCTCAAAAGTACTTACACTGTACTGTGAATTAACCGTTTTTTAACAGTATAAGTCACATCACTTCTATCTTCAATTGTTGTTTTGACAATCTGTACCAGTTTAAATACACTTTGATGTTTTTTTTACTGTCTTTTCTTTCAGACACAGCAATACCTAATAGCCAGGCAACCTTATCTCCGGCAACAAGAATCGCTATGATTAGAAGTAGAAAGACTAGAAGACTGGCTAAATGTTTATCAGAGCAGCTTATAAAACACTGCTCCAAAGAAAATGAACGCACACGGCAAATTCTTGTACGTGACAGTGAGGCGTTCAATGAGTACCTTAGAAAGTCTGAAAAGGCAGATGAAGAATTCAGAAGGGAAAGACAGAGAGCAGAAGAGAATAACAGAAGAGATAGAGAGAGACTAGTGCATTCAATAGAACAACATAGCAAAAGTTTGAGAATGTTGGTTGATAAAATGCCAGATGCCAATAGGGGGTTATCTAACCACTCTGTAAAGTTAGCAGAGTTAGCAGAGATAGAGTGCTCTGTACAACAGGTATATGGTCACAGTGTTACAGGGAAGCATGATTCAACTCCACTTCTGTCATCTACTCCTAGAAGAGTAGAAGGAAATGATGTTAGACCCAGAAGGCTTTTGAAAAAGCCAATTCCATTCTCTCCAGAATAGAATAGGAAATGCAATATATTTCACTAAACCTACATAAACATGGTTCGTTACATTTGGCTTCTCTATTGTGTATTCAAGATATTTACAAGGTTAAAGTAGAAAATGTGTTCAGTACATCATTTTCTTAAAAATGATGTACTTTGTATTTTGTATATATTCTATAGCATACACTGTGATAATGTTCATGAAGCTATAGCTTAACATGCTCTTTGAGTAATACCTGATTTATTAACCTATCACATAAATGTTTGCATAGTACCTGCTGTTTATGGAATAATTCACCAAGTCTGTTTTTACTAAATAAAAAGTAACAATAAAATAAACATATTTCAGTCAAACGTATTTATTTATTTACAGAAATCTTTTTTTTATATAAATTATTTTTGGTTGGTTTGCAAAAATAAGTGTTCAAAAAATCTAGGACAGCATCTTATCTTATCTTATACATTATTTGCATGTATTGGTTTAATTTTTAAAATATTTATTTAAAGTTACAAATATTAACAATTCTCATAAGTTTTTCAATAAGTAATAGTTACACATTATTCTTATATGTTTATAAAGTATTTCTTTATCAGTATGAAAAACATTAATACACATTCAATAATGACAAGGTTTATTTTTGTAAACATTAGTTTTATAACAATAATAAGAACATTAATTTTCAAGTACGTTCAAAAGGGATTCTTGATTTAAATTCTGCGAATTCTCTTTTTAATTTTTTGACTTCATGTTCCAATATTGAAACCCTTCTTTCTAAACGTAGAACTGCAAAAGAAAAAGAAGTTTTTGAATTTTTTATTCAATGTCCAATGCCATAGCTACACACAATGACTGTAAATGGAAAGTTTTAATCTTACAGGTTCACTTCATCGATTTCTCCATATGCAGAACAATGTTATAAACTTTGTCAATTTTGTCCTCATGGACACTTTCTTGTCCTGCTTGTGCTTCAGTAGGAGGACTGGTCTCCTCAACACCTTCACAATTGAAAGACAAGCCTTTATCTCCTATTAGTAGATAGTAGAAGGTCATAATTAATTAAGTATGCATTCTGAATGTTAGTCATTATCCAGAAGGAAATGTTTATGTCATATTAAACAAAAACTACCTTCCTTCAGTATCCTGTCTTGATGTTCCAGGAACAGGAGATTCAGGTTCTATGAGAAGTTCCTCCTCATTAATTCGAGCAGGTGACTGATGCCTCAGTCTTCTGCTTCGCCTGGATCTCTGTATGCCTGTAGTGAAAGGAAAGTATCAAGGTATAAATGTTGTGTTACAGTAATGTCTGGTACTGAAACTAGCTTCAGAACATTACTGACCTCTGTTGTGATAGGTTTTATTGGAAACCTCACGTTTAAAAAGTGCAGCTAACAGAACTGACAACTGCGCTGGACAGTTGTCTTGTCACCCACAGTTATCTGTAGTGTTTCTCAAATTTTTCATGTTAATTTTAACAGGATTGATTACTAATGGTGTCACGGAAATGAACTAATAATTTAGTAAGTGTAGCTAAGTGGCTCTAACATCTTGCTTTAAAGCATGGTGTTTTTCATGAGCAGGTAAAGGTAGTATTTTTTTGTTTAACCTATTGAGCAACAAAGCATTATATGTTGATGTGTTTAGTTTTACTTAACATAACACATTATTCCCTATGCCTACTGCTCTAGGAGTTATGACTTAACTTTCAAAGTCCTTCAACATGTATGATAGCCAATGTTTATGTGGGTTTCAATGAAGTATATATTTTGTAATGTTACAATCCTTAGCAGGAAATATATGAATTTATTAAAACGTTTATTTAACATTATAAAATAGGTTTGTTTTTTTTAAGGGTTATGTACCCTTAGGTTTAACAGTTATAGATTAAGGGTTCTCTAGAGAAAGCTGGTAAATGGAGATTCTATGTACTGTTATATTAAATTCCATTACAGAGGCATAGATGGTGCTAATGTTATTTATTTAAATAAAGGGTTTTAATGAAAATAAACCATTATAAATTAAAGTAGGGGTAAAACATAATATAAAATAAAATATAAGAGTACAACAATATACAAGACTACATGTGACTCACTAGCAGGCCATCGTTCCTTCTATGATGGCTCTCCAGCCATCTTCCATAGCTGTAGGAAGGCATCGTAATGTAGCCCCCTAACAGATACAGGTGGCTCCCCTTCGTGCTCTTCAAGCTGGTCAAAACAAGTAGCTTTGAGAGCTTTGAACTTTGTTCTGGCCTGCAAAGGGCTACGCGGGTAACCCTCATTTTCAAGGACGCTGCAGGCCTCCCTAAAAATGTCAATTGTTGGCAAATTTGAACTACGCATTAAGCGTTCTGCCTCTCCGGTTTGTAATAGCTGTTCCAGCAGGAGAGAAACCTCTGGATCCTGCCAATAACAAACGCGACAAGGAGCCATTTTTTCTTTCCACCATCTGTTTCCGTTTAGACTACCGGTACATTGGGTAATGTAGTTTGGAAATGAACTTAACAGCGCCCCCTGTCATCCTCCAAGTGCACAAACGCTTGTACGCATCAATGCTAAAATAAAAATGAGACAACATGGTTGTTAACAAAATTAAGATATTTTAATAGTTAATTGAAAGTTTTATTGGTTTAAACATATATATATATATATATATATACACACACATAAAAAACAGTGTACCTAACAACATGTGCTATAATGAATGTCATGTTCACAAGTTTGTATTCACCCTGGCCTAATATTCCACAGATAGTGAGCAATAGCATCTCTCACTGCCCTACCCTGTTCTGTTCGTTCGTTTTCGTCGTTCAGTAATGGTAGACCGAGGGTTGGAAGCTCTATTTTGTTGTTTTCCTCAGCTATGTCCGTAATTGCATGTCCTTTGGATTCACAAATATTATGAAGGATAACACAAGCGGAAATTACAGAGGGCACGGTTTCTTCTGCCACTTCTAGCCTGCCTGTGAGGCACCTCCATCTACTCTTCAGCCTTCCAAATGCACGTTCTACCACATTACGAGCTTTACTTAAGGTGTAATTGAAGTTAGCCTGAATGGGTGAAAGATTTCCCCCGTAAGGCTTCATCAGCCATCTGCGTATGGGGTACGCTCCGTCTGCCACCAGAAGTGGAGGTACATCCACACCCCCCACAGTCCATGTTGGATTGCCTGGAACAAATGCACCAGCATCCATGGCTTCGTAAAGAGTGGAGTTCCTGAAGACATACGCGTCGTGGTTTTTTCCACTCCACCCTATCTCTACGTGAATAAACCTTCCGCTGTGATCTGTTGTCCCCTGAAGCAACATAGAGTTAGTAAAATCATCTCCTTGCCTCACAGGGGACACTATGGCAATGTGGGTACCATCACACGCACCCCAACAATGACGGAACCCAAGTTTTGAGAATCCATCCATAACCTGTTGGAAAACATTAGAAAAACAAATTCAGAACAGTAAAAATAAAATTCAAAAGTAGTGTGCACGAGCGCACATGCGAATGTAAAAAAATTTATTATAAAAAAAAAAATTGTTAAAAAACCCTTACCTCTCGGACGTCTCCAATGTGGACTGTGCGCCTCAACAGAACATGCTCCATGGCCAAGCAGACCTCAACGAAAACTTCGGCCACAGTCGAACGTCCTACTCTGAATAGCTCAGCAGCGTCCTTATAGTATCCAGGGTTCGCAAGCTTCCATATCGCAATTGCAACACGCTTTGCCACACTTATTGGCTCCCGCATTGCGATAGATTGCCTTTGTAATAGTGGAGTTAGCTCTGCGACTATTTCAAATAATGTTCCCCTGGACATTCTGAAGATCTCCATCCAGCGGTCATCATTCCATCCCTTTAATACGAGGTTCTCCCACCAATGTTGGCTCGCAGGACGTACCCAGTAATGGCGGAACACAACAGGCAGACGAATAGATGATGCACCTTGGACAAGAAAGTTCATATTCTTCTGCATCTGTAGAAATATGTTTGCCCTCTGACGTCGATGTTGTCTCATTGTAATCAAATGTTTTTTTCTAAAGCAATAATCATAATCATATGAATGGGAGTCTTCCAGCACTGCAAGAGCTCTAACCGCAGATATAATCAAACTACTGCTCAAAGCAATTAACGCAGCCAGTTCCATGACTTTATCCTCATAATCCATCCTCACTAACACATAGAAAGTAACGTATAGGATTCAAACGCACAAACGCACATGCGCACAAGGTTAATATATATATATATTTTAAAAGGGGCGTGGAAAAATACCAACGTGAACGACTGATCATAGACTCTCCCACCTTCAACTAACAGCGGAAGGAAACACCATCACATATGGATATACAATGCAGTGTGAAACGCAAAGACGTAACAGAGCGATTCAAACCGATAACACACGCATCACAAAATGCAAGAGTGGCGCCTGACGTTTTACACCGAAAGAATGAACAGCGGTAGGATTCGTATCCAACACGACGTGTAGCCAAGCCCCAAGACGTCTAATTGCTTGCATTAGCTTTTCTTTCTTGTAGTAGTTGGCAAATTTGACAATTATATCCCTTGGAAACATTCCTTTCTTTTTATAGCCCACTCTATGGATCCTCTCAATGTCAGCCATCTCCCACACTTCCTGGGGGTCCAATTCTTTAATCCATGCCAATATTATATCTCTCAAAACCTTTGGGTTCTCCCCCTCTTGCTCCTTAAAGGATCTAATCCGAATGTTTACTCTCCTGTCTCTGTCCTCCAAAGCAATTAAACGTAGGTCCATCCCTTGCATTTGCTCCCCCTGCTGCTTGGTAGTTTCTTTAATTTGCTCATTGTCCTTCTCCAATTCAGTCATTTTCTCCACCACTGCTTGGAAGCCTGTCAAAACCTCGATTTGCGAGTCCATAATTTGGCCTTTAATTCTCTCCTCCTGCTTTGCCAGAGCATTATCTAACATCCTCTGAAAGTTATCCATTAATTCTCTCAGTGACCACGATTGACTTTCTTTAGATGTTTTAGGAATTGTTCCTGGCTTGCTTCCAGTTTTAGAACTCCCACTTCCGGAAGGAAGCGGAGCTGCCTTCTTGCCTCGATCAGAAGGCTGTTCCTTGTCGGCCATTATTCTAGTGAGCCGTTCCCAGTTGCTATCTGATGGGTGCTTTTTCGGCAGTCTGATCCAGCCGGGGGCACTTGATTTCTCACCTTTTAATCTCTTTTTCATCAGGCTAATAAATCCGTGCCCCTCCACATAGATCTTAACTGCCACATTCTAGAATCTTTTCATCTCTTATCAGACAGATGTATTTCAACTTCTCACACGCTCGGCTGGGGGCACTGAAATCCTCCTTCCACCCAGCTTCAATTATTTGCTTAAGCCTCCCCCCACACCCACACCCTTATCATCCAGTCTTAGCTCGTTAGCTGGAGTAATAAAAGTCTCAATTACCAGCCTCTGGCCACCTGCCAGGAATCCCGGACCGCTTTACTTTCTCTTTCACTCAGAAGAAACAGCAACACTTCCGAGCCTTATATTAAGTCTTTAATTTGCAATCCGTCATCTCCAAGACAAGGATTATATGTTTATTCCACCGCTTCCGTGAGAGAGCGAGAGATCTCCAACGTCACTCCATTCTCGCTAGGCCACTCCCCCGACCTCCAATGTTGTTCTGGATTGGTTCAGACAAAATCGGAGGTCCCTCGGATCGGACCTGATCCCGATCCAAAAATCAGACATCCGATTTTCGGATAAGCCACCATTTTGGGTGTTTTCGCCATAGGCTTGCATTGGAGGAAAGCAAGCTTTCCCCCAATGCAAGTCTATGGCGAAAACATGGCGGTGGGTGGGTGAGTGGGGGCCTAACTCCCCCCTCCCTGTCCCTCCCCTCGCACTTGCGCTCCTTTAACAGGGAGAAAGGTAAGGTATTACACTTAGGGAGGAAAAGTGTAGGGTTACATACAAGATGGGGAATTCATGGCTGGGAAGCACCACATCAGAGAAGGATTTGGGTGTGGCCGTCGACAGCAATCTGAGCATGAGTCAGCAGTGTGAGATGGCCAATAGAAGGGCGAATGCAGTTCTGGGCTGCATTAGAGGAAGCTTTCCATCAAAGACGTGTGAAGTCCTGATTCCTCTGTACTCGGCGCCAGTGAGACCACTCCTGGAGTATTGTGTACGATTCTGGGCACCACATTTCCAGAAGGACATTGAGAGGTTAGAACAGGCTGAAGGAACTTGGGCTATTCAGTTTGGAGAAAAGGAGGCTGAGGTGAGACATGATGGCAGTGTTCAGGTACATAAAAGGGTGTCACAGGGAAGATGGTCAAGAACAATTCCCCATGGCCTCAGAAATTAGGACCCAAAATAATAGATATAAGTAACAGCTACCTAGATTTCATTTAAATATAAGGAAAAATTTCCTGATGGTAAGAGCTGAACAGCAGTGGAACAGTCTCCCTACGGAGGTTGTGGGATTTCCCCCCCTTGAGGTTTTAAAGAAGAGGCAGGACAGCCACTCCCATGGATGGCTTAACTGGTTTTCCTGTACACTGCAGAGGGCTGGATTAGATGCTCCTTGTGGTCCCTTCCAACTCCACAGTTCTATGATTCCTGTATACTTCCAACACTTTAGAGTCACCACTCCCTTGTCAGGGTGATGCTGAAAGAGCTGAATTAACCTCTCCCCTCTCATTGTTGGGATCTTGTGGAAGTTTAAAACAGGCTGCTGCAATGTTGTCAATGGGTGAAACAGCGCCACTTCTGGGGTGGGAGGACTGCAGCAGGACAGGGGGAGGACTCAGAGTGCACACAGTAGCTTATTTATCTTATCATGTGGGGGATAACAATAGCTTATTTTCAAAATGAACTACTGTGAGTAGCTTGTTAACCCATAATGCGTTAAAGTGACGTCCAAATGCAGCCAGGTGAAGAGAATGCTGGGTAAATAGGCTTTTGTTCTGATCCAGCCTCAGGGCTCATCTCATGTTGTTATGTCCACAGGCCCTTGTACAGCCAGACTGCTGCCTCCATAGATACTTTGCCTGCAATGTAGGGACCAGTGCCAAGGTATGAGCTTACCGTCTGGTTCATCTGTGCCAATAATACCCAAGGAGGAGCTGATGTGTAATTTCCTGTCAAGAGTGCCCTCTCTTCAGAGCTGGTAACCCCACCGGTGCAGGTACCTTCAGCTGTCCAATGTTACCCTCCTGAGACATCCAAGGGGAAAATGGAGGTAGGTTCCATTACTGATGCCTCGGGTAAGCAATCAACGAAGCCCCTGCCACACATAGAAGGAGGAGACACAGAGACACAACCTTCTTTATTCTTCCAAACCTTTAAAATCTGTTTCCTAATTCCTGTCCTGCTGTGTTTTAAGGCACTTCTTTATTTGCTGGCCATTTTAAGTCTGCATTTTAAGTCTGGCTTTTAGCTCTCTTAGTTCTGCTTTTGTATTGTACTTGTTGGTTTTGTGATTTTTTTTTTCTTGATTTGATAGTTTTTGTACCTTACCCAGAGAAGGGCAGTTATTTGTTGACTCTATTTCTTAGATACCTGATCAGTAAATAAGACAAAGTTGCCCATGAATCAGTGGATGCAGAAGGGACAAGGCCAAGGCCATGCAACACGCAGCCACAGGGAGAGCCAGTACTAGAGCCTCCAAAATGCTCCCCCATCCCCAACCTGGTTCCAGCAACCCTAAGCCTCTTCTTCACTTTGCTGGTTTCCTTTCTTTGACAAACCTTCAGCTGGAAGGAAGGGAGAATGCAGCAGTTTTCCTACTGTGTCCAAATGGTGCATAGTGATTCAGGATCACGTAAGTATCCGTCATCCCAGCATGCCAGCTCTGGCCCAAGGGGAATTCAGATGCAAAGGCAGCTTCAGCTCTGTGGAAAGCCCCAGTCTCATGTGGGTGACTGTTCCCATCTTGAAGTCTGCTATGTGCTTCCTCTATTTGTGCGAGAGCTGTTACAAAAGGTTTGGAATCCCACACACTTCACACCCTGTTTTGTTTTATTTACTGGCACAGCAATCCTGTACTCCAGAGATTGGCCAGCACCAGCGTACTTTATATTTGTACAACTCCAGCACAGAATGGAGCAAGAATGGCAACTACGCCCTCAACATCTAGGGCAACGCTGCGAGAGCTCACCGGTTATGGCCGTGTAACAACGTCATGACAAAGTTGTGGGCGACGATGTGCTGAATGTCCCCATGTCAGCCAGATCCAATTCACTCATGACAGCAGCAGTGCCCCCGTTATGTTGTCCCCTGCTGTCCCACATACAACAAACCACCAGACAGATACAATAATGTCATAAGACCCACCCAGGGGAGAAAAGGATCAGGGACTGGGAGGCACCAATACAGGCAACCAAGGTAGCCACAAGCACATACCGACAGCAGCTGATGGGATTATATGGTCTTGCTGCCTCTTGTTAGAAAGGCAGTTAGCAGAGAAAAACAAAAAGACAAACAGAGCGAGCACTTTACCAGCCCTGCATGCACCCACAAGGCTAAAAAAAGAGAGGCCACACCTTTCTTTAGTGAAGGGGGAAAATCACCTTTACTCACAAGGAATCTGGCACATACAAATGCAGCCACAGCGAAGAGTTTGAAGAGAGTTTGTTCAGTCCATTTTGTGTTCCTTTACACAGGCAAGAGTAAGAGAGCAAGCACAGTCTCTCAGCAACGAAGGAAGGCAGAGAGGGGGGGAGGAAGGGGAGAGCAGGAAGCCACACTGGTTGCGTTCAGACGACACTTTAGGTAATAGAGGGGGGAATAGGCAACTCACAGTACGTTATGCTGCTGGTACTCCCCAGATGACATGTTGCCCTGCCCCCCATCAAGTGGCTGAAACTCCAGTCGTCCTTCCGGCTGGCCGATGCTCCACCCTTTCTCCTCCCAGGGCTATCCCATCAGCCATTGTAAGTTCTGCCAGCTGTAGAGGAGCAGCCAGGGCGCTTTTGTCCTACTGGAGGACTCTATGGGCTTCTGAAATAGCGCACTCAATGCATCAAATTAAGCAACGGAACCCTCTACATAACACTATAAGCAACGGGTCTCCGGATAAGCAAGGAAGCAGCCCATTGTTTTCCTCTGTTGCTTAATTCGATAAATTAGGCAACCGTGCATTGTGTGTCTCCCCCCAGATGACACGATAAGCAATGCAATGGACGATTGCCTAATTAATCAACATTGCTTATCATGTTGTCTCCATCCATCCACTGTAAGCTATGCCCCAACCCCCCATGCATTAACTAACTGCAGCACTGCCCCCTTTCTGTAACCTGCAGATGAGGTTGCAATATACCTGACAGGAGCTGTTTTTTAAACAAGGCCTTCTAATCTAGTTGCCTGCAGCAGTATTTGGTAGAAGTTAGCTAGGGCTGTTGAAAAGAGGGGTCTTGCAAAAGAGCCCAGCTCACTACTGGCGAAGCATCTGAGCCCCAGTGGCAGAGCATCAAACTAAAAAGAAGGGAAAGGGCAGCTCTACTTTATAGTCAATGGGAATGAACAAAAAGGCCTACAGCTCAGTCATTTTGTAAAGATAAAGAGATGAAACTTGGCACCATGATAGCTCTTAAGTAGGGCTTTAGCCATGCCAAGTTTGAAGCAGATCTGTTCATCCGTTGATTTTTAGAAACCTATGAAACCAAACCTTTCCTGATGACACCATCTGTGTAGCCAGCTCTTCACTTTCAGTATCCTTCTTTCTCCACCATCAACTTGACTTCCAAAAGGAAGGACTATGAAAATGCCACCTGTGCCCCCAAATCCTTTATTTTCTTATCTTTGGAGAGCCGTTCAATATTTCTTCTGGTTGTATCGTTTTTCCCCACATGGGATCAGCAGGAGGAATAGTAGTCAGTTGGTTTGATGAGTCTCAGTAATCTCTCCATCACATCTTGAATTCATGCTCCAAGAAGGAAACATTCCTTGCAAGATGAGATCTCTGGTGTGCTCAGCAGGGTGTCTCCAACCACTATCACACATCTGCTCCTCCTTGGGTTTGTGGTTAAATTCCTCCTATCCATGTGGGCCTGAATGCCTTCCTCAGAGGCTGAATTCGGACGACATATTAAGCAACGGAGGGTTTGGGAAACAACCGTCACTTGCGTTGCTTCTTGTGTCGTGTGGGGAGTAACACACAACGCACATACAACCCACAGTACGCTAATCGGGAGAATTAAACAACGGAACGCAACAACGCACTTGCACATTGTTTAGACCAAACTCAATTGAGTAAAACGTCATCTGGAGGGTACGTGCATTAATCCCCTGCGTTGAGTACGTTAGCACAAAAGACCAGAGAGGCAAGCGGCAAGAGCGGCAGAATGCGGGTGGCCGCTCAGCCACACACCCAACAGCTTGCCGGCCATGCCGCCATAGCAACCAACAACCAGGAACAAGGGGCACACCGCCCGCCCACTCACCCACCAGGGAGCACAGCCACCCAGGTGACATTGGCCCCCACGGCCAAATCAGGCGGCCCGGGGAAGCGGCGCTTGCCGAGCCCCCCCTCATCCACCCAATACGGAAGGACAGCGAGCACCGGCCATGCACATCCTCAAGACGTGCAGAACACCAAGGCAAAGGGCGCCCGTGGGCACAGGTCGGCCAGCTGCGGATGTTGTGGGAAACAGCCGAAGGTATGTGCAACAATCCCAAGGACACGGAGCGCCCCCAGCCAGCAACGACAACAATGCCGCCACACAGGGCACATTCCCACCAAACACGACAGCCCACCAGCACCCACCATCCAACAAGCACACGAGACAGGGCAGGAACACCCGGCATCACCGTAACGCACCCCCGCTGGCAACATGAACCCGGAGGGAGAGGACAGCCAGGGTAGCCAGCCAGAGGACACCGGCTCACAAACCCCAGGAGAGGGAAGCAGCCAGGAACCCGCGGGAAGATGCAGAGCGCAACACTGGTCCGAGGTAGAGATCGGGGACTTCATCCAACTGTGGGGCAGCCCGGAAGCAAGGAGGATCATGGCCACAGCCAGGTACAACCACCTCTACCCCTGGCTCTCCAGGCAGATGAGGGAACGGGGAAACAACTGCAGCGTCAAGCAATGCAAGGACAAGCTCCACGGACTCAAGAGGAAGTTCAAGGAAACCGTCATGCACAAGAAAAGAACCAGCGTTCAGCCATGCACCATGCCCTTCTACGACAAACTGGCACTCCTGCTCGAGGAGCACAATGACGTCATGCCGGGACACACAGCAGGCAGTGGGGTCACCACCAATGAGCCGCCGCGCATGCGACAATGAGCCCCACAGGCCCATGGGCAAAGCCGCAAGGAGGACACCGCTACCCGGAAACCCCAGCCGCTGCCACGGAGGAATGCCCCATGACCGCCAACCACCGGCACACAGGCGGCGAGGGCAACACCGGAACCACGGCCGGCTGCGCCGAAGCCGAGGACAGGCCCCATGGGATCTCAAAGCCCATCACTGCTGCCCCGGCCGCCACCCATGCCACCCAGGACAGTACGCTCCTCAAGGAGCACCTCCCCCACGACAGCCTCATCCAGCACTAACAGCCCCACGGCCTTCCTATGGCTGATCTGTGCGGAGTTGCAGGTAGAGGACCCCACACCCGTCCCGCTAGTGCCAGACACACAGCAGGAGGATGAGCGACCAGGGCCATCTCTCCCAAGGGCGCCACCTGTGAAAGCACATCCGCCCGCCACCGCCACAGGTGGAGCAGGGCTGGCAGAGGCCACATCACGTACGCGGCCAGGGTCGGTGAGGCCCAGCACCACGGTGGAGGAATTTGCATGAAGCATCATGGACGCCATGATGGCAACGGGGCCGGTGTCACAGGAGGAGCAGGTCGAAATGGAGCAGCTCATGGAGCTACACGTGGGCAATGTCCTGGAGCCAGAACTGTCACCATCCCAGGATGAGCTGCAGGACATCGATACGCAGATCACCGACGAGTCCTTCGTGGAAGTGGAAGTGATGGAGGACATGCCTCTGGAAGCCGAGCTCCAGGTCGGCAAGGCCATGCTCACGGAGGAGATCGAGGGGCCCCCGCAGCAGGAGGTCGTGGAGATGGAGGGTGCAGCCCCCCTAGAGGAGGAGCCCCCGCCCCCGCCCACCGGAGAGGACGTCGCAGCCCCGGCAGCTCAAGCCCATCCCCTGACCAATGCACAGAGGTGTGCCCGTATGCACAACAGGCGCAAGGCAGACCGGCTGCAGGTGGCGAGGGACCTGGTCACGGGCTATTCACACACATGGCGGGCGAGGAGGAGGCCAGGCTCACCAAGGAGCACATCCTCACCGTCTGGAACACACGCAAGGCCACCCAAGCCGTGGAAGATTGCGTCAAAGCCATACGGGAGGCAGGGCGGGACGTGCGACGCGGTCTGGAGGATCATGTCACCAGGATGACCAAAGCCATGGCGGCCACCGACGCCATCATCGACTGAGGCATGCGCGAGCACACAGCCGCCATCAACCGCCAAACCGAGGTGCTCAGGGAGCTCGCCCAGGCATTCCGGGGAGTGTACCATGGCCCCCCGCAGCCTGCCCCCTACATGCCACCATATGGATACATGCCGCCACCACCGCAGCAGTACCTGCCTCCGCCAACGGCCGCAGCATACCGAGCCCCATGAGCGCCACCGGCTGCAGCAGGTGCCTCAGGGATGGCAGGGGGGAGGCCGGCAGGCAGGAGTGGAGATGCTTAGGCAGCCGGGCCAAGAGGCCCCAGAACATCCCACCCAACTCCGACAAAGAGGGAGAGGAGGAGGAGGAGGAGGAGGAGGAGGAGGAGGAGGGGTGTGCCTCCCAGCACAACATGTCCTGAGACACAGGCATGAAATGGCCCCCCCTTGCCTGGGCGGCAAGGATCCCTGGCAGTAGACAGTAGATGAGACACCCCCTCCCCATGCCACAATAAGCCCCTCTCGCCTCCCGTCGCTCTGGCAACCGCCTCCCTCGGCCAATTCAGCCCACTCAAGGCCATGTTGATGCAGCGTTGTAGCAAACCCTGGATGCCATTCTTCCCCAGCCCCAGCGCCCCTCATTGCAGCCCACTCCCGTCGAGATGGCAACAGCACCCTACAGATCCGCGGGGCTCTGTGCGAGCCGCCCTGCGCCATGGAGGTGGTTTATGGGTTATGTGGGCTGGGTGCAGGGGTACCGCTCTGCCCTCCATGTCACTGATAGCTGTCCTCCCTCCCCTCCCCTTCTGTTCCCCCCCCTCCAGGGAAGCTGCGCTCCCTCCGCCGTGCCTTCTGCAGAAGGCGGAGGGTACATACGGCATGGCGCCTCCACGCTCTGGATCTGGCCCTGGGAGAAGCCCTGTGGTTTTTTGTTTCCATGCTTCAGTAAAAAGATCTTATGTCTTCGATGGCTCACTCCTCAGTCCCTTCAGATTTGATACAAACCTCAACAAAAGAACAAGCACTTCCCACCTCCAGTGCAGGTGGACATTGAAGAGGGATTTGAGATCCAAAGCACCCTAAACTCCACGGTTCAGTAGAGACAGGTCCAATTCTTTATTCAATGGTCGGACATTTGGGAGAGTAATTTCTCCAATACTTTTACAGAATCTAGGGAGCAGTCAATGGAAAATGTACCTTCTCTGGATTTAAATCACCTACCAGAATGGGACCTGGTCTATTTGCTTGAAATAAAGACTCTAATTAAATGCCTCAAACCAGGGAGCAGCCGCCACCGCGGGAGCTACCGCCGCCGCCTCAACCACCCCCTCAGGCTTTGCACATGCGAGCCCCAGAAGGGGATGTGCCAGCCATTCCCATCCCATGGCACGGAGCCTGGGATTTAGGTGCCCCAGGGTGTTCCAGCCTGCAGATTCCAGCTTGGTTGGGGCCTCTGCCTGCCCCGGGTGGGCCCCGTTGAGGCAGGCGGCAGTGACAATAACGATGTACTCTAGCCGAGGACATCAGAGGTACTTAAGCCAAGGCTACCAGAGTTGCTCAGGCGGCTTTGCGCAGCTGGTGACTTCTTCAAAACAAGTGGCAAGAAGACTCATCTCAACATCTGAAAGTCTGAAGAATCTTCCACAGCACCTGGCCTCACTAAGTCTTGGTGAAGGAGAAAATATATGGCATCATGATAAGGTGTGTCTGTTAAGAGTTCCACAGATGCTGATAACCAACTAATGAACTATTGGTGCTCTGATTAGGTCTATACTAGCAGAACTTACTGGTATTCCTTCTGCCTGTTATCTTCTTCTATATTGTCTTTAAAAGTGAAATCACTAGAACTGATCTCCCCATGTCCCCGCTTTCCTGTATTATAATTGGTGGCTATCAGCCCTCTCTGTATCTTTCTGCTCACTCCTTATTCTACATCTACCTGGAGTTATATCAGAGGAAAGTAGGGGAGGAGGAGGAGATCTGAAAAGCTTACCAAATACAGAGAAGAGAAAGGGATAAGGCTTTGCTAGGAAGAGAGTTTGGCGAAACCTTCAAGAGAGAGCTGTGATGTTGGGCAGGCCTGAGGTATTTAATACAATCCCACAGAGGCTGCGAGTTCCTGTGTAAATTACTCTCTGGGAGTTAGTATTTTACTTTTCCCAGGATTACATATAAACTGGCAAACAAATGGTGCTCACCAGAACTGCATATAAACCTTTGGGGATTTTACCCACTGCTGGGCATTCCCCTTTAAATAGAAAGAAAGGCCAATCAAAAATTACATTGTTTTTTATACCCAGGGATGAAAACATAAAAAAAAGATGGAAGCAGAGTCTTCGCATACCCCAAATCCTGTCTTAGATTGGTCTGTAGATCTTAAAAGTAACACCCCAGTCTATGAAGGGATCTCATCTCTTGCCAACCTTGCTTCAGAATTGGCACTCGCTGAGACCTTGGCAACACCAGAGGAAATACAGCCACTCAGACAGAAGAAACACCCAAAGGAACTAATGTTAAAACAGATCTCTGAGCTAGCCCACAGTGCAGAAGCAAATAAGAAAGAGTTTTCCAGCCAGAATGAGACAATGATCTGGGATAACTTACCAATTGAGGGATTTTTTTTTATAATTATGAAAGACATTGATAACGTTAAAAGCTTATTGGTCCGAATGTAATGAGCTCCTGACTACACTTGTGGAAATACATAAAACAGCTGTCCCCTGTTCCAGCAAACCAGGGAGTAAAGCGCATTTTGGTCATCCCTTAATGCGCTTCGCCGCCTCTCGCCGCCTGTCATGCAGAGGTAATAGGCGTAAATGCACTTCAGCGATTATGCGCATAATCGCCTAACCAGGCGCAAAAGCGAATCCTTGTAGAGGGGACCTTTGTTACATTCACTTTGTGCATTGCCACTAGAGGCACAGAATTAAATTGTGTTCAGATTTGACTACCTGAAAGAAAAGTTGATAAATATCCAGGCAGGAAATGGGAAACTCACAGACAATTAAGAAAGTGCACACTGGCCATTGGAGGACTCCAATACAGTCCAGCAAGACAACAGTCATAAAGGAAAGGATGGAAATGACCAGGAACCTCTTGGGTCAGGGAAGGGTAGATCATTACGTCTTGTGGCAGCAGAAATTAACCCTTCATATAAGATTAAACAGAGATGTCACAGGAAGGAAGCAGAATGTTTAGTGTCCACAGTAAAATCCATGGACTTAAAATCTTCTACATGGGCAGATATGAGATATCTGGAAGATGAGGAATTAGGCTCCCCACAGAGACTAACCAAATCTGATCCTCATTCAATAAAAGGCACGTGTTCAACACTTTCAAATGTTAGTAGGTTGAGCCCCACAATTAATGTTATTGAATATCTGGAGGAGGAGGTGGTGGTGGCGGAGGAGGAGGAGGAGGAGGAGAAGGAGGAGGAGCTATCTGATGTGCAGTTTACAAACCTGGGCTATATAAATTGGCAACCCAAACACCAGGATCATAAACTGAAAGACTCCAGCCCAGACCCATCAGCAGGAGAAAATCAAAGGGGGGTCTACATGAGGCCAAAACAGGTTGGCCACAAGCATTCTGATGAATCTGCTGGTATTATATCATGGAATATAGTTGGATGGAAGGCTAGAGCCCAGGATTTCGAATTGATAAAATATCATCCAAAACTGCTTGCAGTTGGAAGGCAACCGCCCTCTCGATCACCTTGCCCAAAAATGGAAGATTTGATACTGGCCTGTAGTTATTAAAGTCCAGGGGATCCAGGGAGAGCTTTTTTTGAGAGCTTTTTTAGAAGCAGCCGGGGTGGGGGGACATGCCTGGGGAGTAGGATGGTATCATGACCCTCAGCCTTTGGTTCTTCCAGTGTGCAGCAGAGGATTCTGATGAGGACAAGGCATAGGCTACTTCCTCAGGGATAGGACAGACAATGCCTTATTCAGGTCCCTCCCAACAGCCCTGTCATCATCCCCCAGCTCAGAATATGAGCTTCTTCCTTCCTGCCTTGATCTTTTTACCAGCTTCTTTATCTGGTTTCATATAGCATTCCTAAACTTTTAATGTTTTAAATCTATTCTATACTTATTGTATTTTTATGGTTTAAATTGTACACTGCCCGGAGAGCCTTGGCTATTGAGCAGTATAAAAATGTAATAAATGTAAATGTAAACCCCAGGGGATTATGGGATGGAACACAGGGCAAGCTAGGCAGGAGAAGCTGAGGAGTCTCATTGTGTGGACAAGATAATGGACTTAGATTTGTTGTGCACAGGGGGACATTTTGGGACATGCTGATCTTTTACACTTTTTAAAACTGAACCCGCAGGTGGGGGTGGGGGGTGCTGACAGATGCTGGGAATTATGCTGAATCATCCCTAGGGGATGAAAGTGAAAATGCTTCCAATTACCCAAATGAGGATGGGTGGTAATAGGCTGTGAGCATATGATGAAACATGATAGGCTTAAGGGCCAGAGCAGAAAAATATACACACTATAGACACCTGGAGAGGGACAATATGTATAGCTACTTCATGCAAATGCCAGAAGCCTCCAATCCAAGATGGGAGAGTTGGAGTACTTGGTTTTAATGGAGAACATAGATCTAGTGAGAGAACCGGTGGGATACAGCCATCTCTGCAGGCAAACTCTACAGCAGGGGTGAGAAACAATAGCCTGCTGGCTAGATGCGACCCACACACACACCGGGGACCTTTGAGGCCCCCATTGGGTCCCATGTCTCCATGGCACTACAGTCAAGCTGCCAGATACCTGGCAATTCTGCTGGGAAACAAGATACGCAGAAAGCTTGTGTCTTGTTTCCTAACAGAATCCCCACACCAGCCTGCCAAGCTGCACTCCACTCTCCAAAGTTGCTTACCTCTGCTCTACAGGAAGGACAGGCAAGGGTGTAGTGGAGGTATGCCGCTCTGCTCATCAAAGAGGGCATCATGTCCACTCGAACCCTTAAACAGGGCATTGTGGGTGACAATGCAAGGTTCCAAAATGTTCAGAGTGGTCTTGGTATGAAGAATTAAATCAGGGAAGCATCCAAACAAGGAGGTATTGTAGTAATGGGTTTAGTTTCTCAGTACCCTAAATGACTGTTCTAGAACTGTTGGTCATGGAACCGACTGGAGGGGAGGCATCCTCGGACTTAATCCCTAAGTCATACTGCCCAGGATCTTGTATAAAATATGGGTGTTGTTGAACTAATTGGAAACAGTGACCATAGTGCTATTGAATTTAGTTAATATTTAAGTGGAACATTGCCAAAGAAGTCCAACAGAGTCACATTTGACTTCAAAAGAGGAAACAACTAAAAAATGAGGGAACTGGTAAAAAGGAAGCTGAAAGGGGTTAAATTTCTCCAAAATGCTTGGAGGTTACTCAAAATCACAGTAATAGAAGGTCAGCTAAAATGTATACTGTAGCTCAGAAAGGTAGCACCAAGTCCAAAATGTCACCAGCGTGGTTAACGAGCAGTGAGCTATTAGAGCTGTTTAAGAAAAGGTTTTCTTCAGAAACTGGAATTCTTGGCCAAATAAGAACCAAAAGGAACACAAGCTTGCACCAGGGAAATACTAGAACACAGTAAAACAACGGGACAGATTAGGGATTCTGTTGGTGTACCGCCCACCCCGCTGCTCAACAGACTCCCTAGCTGAGCTGACAGAGGTGGTCTCTGGTGTACTGTTGAGGTCCCCCAGACTCTTGGTTCTGGGGGATGTCAACATTCATGCCGAGGGCACTTTATCTGGGGCAGCTCAGGATTTCATGGTTTCCATGACAACCATGGGACTGTCCCAACATACCATCGGCCCAACGCATGTAGCAGGGCATACTCTAGACCTGGTTTTTTCAACTGGACATGGAGATGGGGATCTGAAAGTGGGGAACTTTACATCAACCCCTCTGTCATGGTCAGATCACCACCTGCTGAGGTTTAGACTTACAGTGGCTTCTCCCCTCTGCAAGGGTGGGGGACCCACTAAGATGGTCCGCCCCCGGAGGCTAATGGATCCAGATGGTTTCCAGAGGGCTCTGGGGAGTTTTCCGGCTGATAGGGCTGGCTCTCCTGTCGAAACCCTGGTCGATCTGTGGAATGCAGAAATGACCCGGGCAGTTGACACGATTGCTCCTGAGCGCCCTCTCCTGTGTAGAGCTCGAACGGCTCCGTGGTATACCCCAGAGCTGAGAGTGATGAAACAAAACAGGAGACGGCTTGAGGGCAAATGGAGACGAACTCCTGATGGATGCAATCAAACACTGGTAAGTGCTTATGGTAAGCTGTATTCAGGGGCAGTGAGGGCAGCAAAAAAACAATACTTTGCTGCCACTATTCAATCATCAACCTGCCGCCCAGCGGAGCTTTTCAGAGTTGTCCAGGGGCTTTTACATGCTGGCCCCAAGGACATGGTAGAACCATCTAAGGCCCGCTGTAATACATTTGCTGGGCACTTCCAGAATAAAATCTCTGGCATCCGTCAGGACTTAGACTCCAGTGTTATAGCAAATGAATCTAGTGAGGTATCCAGAGCACAGGCTTGTCCTGTTTTCTTGGATGAGTTTCAGTTGGTGCAGCTCGAGGATGTTGACAAGGTGCTTGGACAGGTTCGTGCAACCACTTCCATATTGGATCCTTGCCCCTCTTGGCTAATAAAAGCTAGCAGGGATGGAACAACTGGCTGGGCCAGGGAAGTGATTAATGCCTCTTTGCAAGAGGGAGTGGTCCCAGGCCTCCTGAAAGAGGCGGCAGTGAGACCACTCCTAAAGAAATCTTCCCTGGACCCTGAAAATCTTAATAACTACAGGCCAGTAGCAAATGTTCCATTCCTGGGCAAGGTCCTGGAGCGGGTGGTTGCGAGCCAGCTCCAGGCACTCTTGGATGAGACTGATTATCTGGATCCATTTCAGTCGGGTTTCAGGCCTGGTTTTGGTACGGAAACAGCCTTGGTCGCCCTGTATGATGACCTATGTCGGGAGAAAGACAGGGGGAGTGTGACTCTGTTGATTCTCCTTGATCTCTCAGCGGCTTTCGATACCATCGACCATGGTATCCTTCTGGAACGACTGGCTGAGTTGGGAGTGGGAGGCACTGCATTGCAGTGGTTCCGCTCCTACTTGGTGGGTCGGCTCCAGAAGGTGGTGCTTGGGGAACATTGCTCGGCCCCGTGGATTCTCCAGTATGGGGTTCCGCAGGGGTCAGTTTTGTCCCCCATGCTGTTCAATATCTACATGAAACCGTTGAGTGCAGTCATCCGGAGTTTTGGAGTGCGTTGTCATCAGTACGCTGATGACATGCAGCTCTATTTCTCCTTTTCATCTTCATCAGGTGAGGCTGTGGATGTGCTGAACCAGTGCCTGGCTGCGACAATGGACTGGATGAGGGCTAATAAACTGAAACTCAATCCAGACAAGACTGAGACGCTGTTGGTGGGTGGTTCCGCTGACCGGATGGAGGGTGTTCAACCTGTTCTGGATGGGGTTGCACTCCCCTTGAAGGAGCGGGTTCGTAGCTTGGGGGTTCTCCTAGAACCATCTCTGTCACTTGAGGCGCAGGTGGCCTCAGTGGCACGGAGTGCCTTCTACCAACTTCGGTTGGTGGCCCAGCTACGTCCCTATCTGGACAGGGATAACCTGGCTTCAGTTGTCCATGCTCTGGTAACCTCCAAGTTAGATTACTGCAATGCACTCTACGTGGGGCTGCCTTTGAAGGTGGTCCGGAAGCTGCAGCTTGTGCAAAATGCAGCGGCCAGATTGATAACTGGAACCAGTAGGTTCGAACATATAAGACCTACTCTGGCCCGCTTGCATTGGCTGCCTGTATGTTTCCGAGCCCGGTTCAAGGTGCTGGTTTTAACCTATAAAGCCTTACACGGCTTGGGACCACAATACCTGATGGAACGCCTTTCCCGACATGAACCTACCCGAACACTACGTTCAACATCTAAGGCCCTCCTCTGAGTGCCTCCTCCGAGGGAAGCTCGGAGGTCGGCAACAAGAGAGAGGGCCTTCTCTGTGGTGGCTCCCCAATTGTGGAACGATCTCCCCGACGAGGCCCGCCTGGCGCCAACATTGTTATCTTTTCGGCGCCAGGTCAAGACTTTCCTCTTCTCTCAGGCATTTGGCAATATCTGAGGAGCCTGGGTTTGTTTTGTTTTGTTTTTGTAGTTTTTTGAAGTGTTGAAGTGGTTTTTAAATGTACAGATTGTGTGTATGTTGTATGTTTTTGCTGTTTTAATTTTTGTATATTGTTTTTAATTGTTTTTAATCCTATGTAAACCGCCCAGAGAGCTTCGGCTATGGGGCGGTATACAAATGTAATAAATAAATAAATAAATAAATAAAAGATACAAAAACATTTTTGACAGCTGCAAAAAATAGCTTCATGTTGGCAAAAGTGTACTGCCCCTCCTCTGTTTGATTTTGTACAATCTAGATGTGTCAGTAATTATGAAATTAACATTTAAGGGCTAGAGAAAAACAATTGGTTGAGGATAGGGTTACTAAAAGGTGGAGTGTCTTTGTTATATTTTGGAATGATAAATTTAGAGGTAATGTTCTCCTGTATTTGCTGTTTTCCCTGAACTGATTTTTTTTGTTCTTGAAACATATGTGCACATGTACTGGGCGAGTCCTTTATGTTATTTTTAATTTTTATTTAATATAAATAGAGGCTTTAAATAGATTTTGAGGAGCATTTACTAATAACACTAAGGCCAATAGTAAAGAATTCTTGAAATACATCAGAAACAGGAAATTGTTTAGAGAGGCAATTGGACTGTTGGATTGGACAACAGAATTTAAGTAGTACTAAAGGAGGATAAGGGAATTGCGGTAAAACTGGATGATTTATTTTTGTCTGTTCTAACTGCAGAAGACATGGGTTAGATACCCGTGCCTGAATTGATATTTTCAGGAAGGGAATCTTAGGATCTGGGACAAATAGTGGTGACAAGAGAGTAAATTCTAGACCTTCTTGACAAATCGAAATCCAATAAAACATAAAGCCCAGATGGAATATATCCTAGAATTCTTAAAGAACTGAAATGTGAATTTGCTGATCTTCTAACAAAAATATGTAACATGATCCTAAGATCAGCCTCTCTACCATAGAGAGTGGTCCAGTAGACATTGTTTACTTGGACTTATAGAATCAAAGTACAGTAGAGTTGGAAGGGGGTTATAAGGCCATTGAGTCCAAATCTCTGCTCAATGCAGGAATCCACATTAAAGCATACCTGACAGAAGGTTGTCCAGCTGCATCTTGAAGGCCTCTAGTGTAGGAGCACCCATGACCTCCCTAGGTCATTGGTTCTAGTGTTATACTGCTCTAACAGTCAGGACATTTTTCCTGATGTCTAGCTGAAATCTGGCTTCCTGTAACCTGAGCCCATTATTCTGTGTCCTGCACTCTGGGTTGATCCAGAAGAGATCCTGGTCCTCCTCCATGTGACAACCTTTCAAGTACTTGAAGAGTGCTACCATGTCTTCCCTCAGTCTTCTCTTCTCAAGGCTAAACATGCCCAGTTCTTTCAGCCTTTCCTCACAGGGCTGTTTCCAGACTTCCAAAAGGCTTTTGAGAAAGTCCCTTGGCAAAGTTGGTAGTCATGGAAGGAGAGGTCCTCTTTTGGATTGGTAACTGGTTAAAACCAGAAAGCAGACAGTAGAAATAAATGGTTAGTTCCCACAATGGAGGTATATAAACAGCAGGGTCCCACGAGGGTCTGTATTGGGACCAGTGTTTTTAACTTGTTCGTCAGTGATCTGGAATTAGGAGTGAGTAGTGAGACCCCGATGGTTGGCCCCAAATGGTGGTTAACACAAAATTGGATTGCGAGGAGCTTGAAAAGGATCTCTCCAAACTGGATAGCGCAGTCCTTGGAATGAACTTTCATTAAAAACATCTGTTCTGATTTGTATAACCAACAAAACCATCTAGCATCTATATAAGACATCACCATAGTCTGGGACAGGTTTTCTAGACGCCATCTTTCAAAATGGCTGCCACCACATATTAACTGCACCTATGTCAGGTTGGTTGTGTTTTGGGGGTGGTGACAGCAGGGTGTTGGGAGGGGAGGGGGCGCGAGAGGCAACTTTGCGCGCTCTCCCCACCGACCCCCGGGCTCGCTTCTAGCGGGCCGCGAGCGCTGCCAAGCCCCTTCCCACGCGCCCACGGGCTGCCCCACCTAGCCTCGCCCGGGGAGAGGGGCGCCCACCCATGGGAAAATGAGGAACCCTCAGGCGGTTGGGGAGGGGGAGGCGACCCTCCTGCCACCCCCGCAGACCTGCCCACCCCGGCCAGCTGTCCAATGGGAGCCCAGCAGTGGGTGGGGCCCGTCACGTGGAGCCAAGGTTTAAATGCCCGCCGAGGGCGCTGGGCGGGCAGCCATGTGGTCGCTGCAGGGGCTGAAGCTGGGCTGCCTCGCCGCCTTGGCGCTGCTGCCGCTGCTCTGCGGCCTCCTCCCGGCAGTGCTTCTCCTCCGCTGCCGCCGCCCGCGGGGCGCCTTGGGGACCGGTGCGTGACCGCGCGCGACCGGGGGTGGGCGGCGGGCAGCGGGCAGCGTCTCACCCTCCTTCTGTCCTCCCTTTCTCCCTCCCTCTCGCAGGCTTCTTTTCTCAGCACGGGCGGAGCATCCTGAGCTGCGCGGCCGGCGGAGTTTTCCTGGCTGCTTGCCTGCTGGACATCGTGCCTGACTCGCTGGCCGATCTGCGAGACGAGCTGCGCCGACAGAACCTCTCGGTAGAGAAGCGGACGGAGGCTGAGCGGGAAGGGGAGGAGGGAAGTTCTGGGCGACGACGGCCCCTGGGGTGGGCGGCCCTGCGAGAGGAACAGGGCAGGGCAGACGCTCCAACTCGGCTATGTGGCAAGTCTTCGCTTTGGAATATGTAGCCATTTCAAAGTACGGAGGCTTAGTATGAGCAGCAGGCCAGGCCAAGCGATACCCCGCTTTCAGGCTTGGAGTACTGTGGGTAGTGTACACAGAACCAGCCAGAGAGCTTTGGCTGTTGGGTGGTATGTAAATGTCGTAAGTAAGTCAGACATATGACAGGGCAGTTAGGCTGACTCATCTACAGACTATAGAGCAGGACGTGGCCGCATAAGAGTACCTTGGAATCTCAACAGCAATACTATTAAAGGCACTGACCTGATTCACACAATCAAAACAAGCCACAGTGACTTGTGAGCCAAGGTATGTACCAGGAGCGATTTGCATAATCACCATAATCAGGCTTATGGGCTGTTGGTGCACAGGTTCTAGTGACATAAGCTGCTGCCAGGCATTGAATATGCAAATTGTGTCTTGCACTTAGAGCAGCTCACAATCCACTGTGGCTTGTTTTGATTGTGCGAACCAAGTAATTGACTTACTCTAGATCTTGGCAGTTACTCCCTGCAAGGACACAGTTCTCCTGAATGAAAGTGTGTGTGTGTGTGTGTGTGTGTGTGTGAAATCCTCAAGCACCACCACTGACTGCCCCCACTTGTAACCAAACCATAGCTGCCTTGTAGCCTTCTGAAAACATCAGTCACAGCAAAAATCAACCCAGGGTTATGCTTTTGATGTCTCGGTTTGCCTCCAAAACCTGCCCTAGGCTGAAACAGTTGTATAGAGGAACCACAAAAGTGCCCTACTGCCACAGGCTTTCCTGTGATCTGAGATCCTACTGTGGCTTTATCGTAGAATGGAGCTGATGGGACATATTGGTGGGAGCACGGCCCTTTCTCAAGCTAGCCTGACACACAACCACCCTCTTCTCTCTCCCACAGCTGGACTTCCCAGTGCCTGAACTCATCCTGGCTCTGGGCTTTTTGCTGGTGCTGGTGCTGGAGCACATGGTGCTGGACTGCAGTGAACAGCATGGAGATGACACTTCTCTTCCACTCTTGCCCGGCTCCGCTCACCGGCATGAAGAGGCCAACCTTGGCGAGCAGCATGTCGGAGCTGCTGCTCCTGAAGCAGCCCACTTCCCCTTGTCCTTCCGCTCCCTAGTGCTGACACTTTCTCTCTCGTTGCACTCAGTTTTTGAGGGCCTTGCTGTGGGCCTGCAAGATACAGAGGCCAAAGTGCTGCAGCTGGCTGTGGCCATTTTGCTCCACAAGACCATAATTGCCTTCAGCTTGGCCCTGCTGCTGCTGCAGAGCCGGCTGCCCTTGCGCTGGCTTGCAGCCTCTGTTGCTGTCTTTGTGCTCATGTCTCCACTCGGTGTTGGCCTGGGTATGGCAGTGACACACAGCCCAGATACAGGTAGTGACACAGCCCGGACTGTGCTGGAAGGCGTGGCTGCTGGCACCTTCATGTATATCACTTTCCTGGAAATCTTACCTCAGGAGCTGAACACTCCTGCTTGCCGTTTGCCCAAAGTCCTTGCTGTCTTGCTGGGTTTCTCAGGCATGGCTGGCCTGCGTCTCTTAGGCTAAGCCTCCTTGGAACAGAGGAGCTGGAAGTTGCCAGTCAATGAAGACCCTCCACTGCCCTTGGAAGTGGAGGCTTGAGCAGGCTGAGAAAAGACTCCATTTCCCAGGCAGTCAAGGGCTGGAATGGTGCTTCTCTTCCCCGGCCTGCCCAGTTTCTAAAATGGTTACTGATGGGCTGTGCCCTGAAATGTTTTTATTAAAACCTCACTTCTTTTTAATTGTCTGAAATGAAGGTGTTCTTTTTTTAAAAAAATTAGTTGTTCTCCTACTCCTGCATTCCTGTTGCATTAGACTTGCAGATGGGAAACTTGCCATGTAGTTCTGGACCTTGGTCAGTTGATAAGAAGTCCCTCTGGTCATCTTCCCTCTCTGCCCACCCAACTCCCCCAGTGTTTGGGCAGACAGCAGAAGAGTCAGCTGGAGGAGAGGGAATTGGAAGAGGGCTCTGCACAGACCCAGCCCTTGGTGGGCCAGCAGTGCCCCCTGCTGGTATGAATACCATTAGGTGAAGACTGTCCTATCACCAGCTAGCTGATCTTTCTAGCTGCAGAAAGCCTTATCAGGACCCGAATCTGGATTTTTCTGCAAGCAAAGCAGTTCCTCTGCTGTTGTCTCCAACATGCAGCTGCTAGATGATGAAGATGTTGGACTGGAAAACAAAGTTGGCAAGTCCAGTGCTACATAAACTGCAGAAATGCGAAAGTATGTTTCTAGCTTGTGTGCCTACGGGACTGAGGCACGTTACGAAATTTGGTGAACTAGGAGCCCTTTCTTTCATGGGAGCTCCTCAGATCCTTTCCACGTGGGCAGTTAGCAAGGTTAGGGGCTTCTGTTAACTTGCATAACCAATTGCAAAACATGAGTTGCAAAACCAGGATGAGCTACTTTGTAAACTCCTTAAAAGTTGTTGCATCTCTAGGCTTAAGAGCTGGGCTAGGAATACTGGCAAATAGAAGGCAGGGGCAGCTGGTTGGTGGTCTCTTCCTTATGAGTTTATTTTGGACTGGGAGCACCAGCAGAAACCACCACCACCCCAACATTGGACACCCTACATTCTGATTATTATTTTTCCGCATTAGGAAAATAAATGGGGGACTTATTTTGGGGGGAACTGGCGAGTTTTGAACAATGAGCCCTTCCCCTATAGACAGAAACTGAAGGCTGAGTCGGGCGGGGCTGGGAGCGACAAGCAAGAGTGCGCGAGGCGAGAGCAGCGTTGGTTGCGGGTAGAAGCTGGTGAGCTGTAATGAGTGAGCGGACCTCGGGGGGGAGGCGGAGGCCCAGTCGGCTGCTACAAGTGCTGATGGGATGGTACCCCCAAGCCGAGGCGTGCGTGGTGGCCCTACTTGGGGTGAAGCCCCATTTCTGCCAGCGGTTTGACTCGCCTCAAGCCCGGCTGCTCCTGGGGAAGGCGGGCCGGGCCACTGCTGCCGAAAGGGGCAGGATTTGGCCCCGGCCGCAGCAGCAGCAGCGCCGCTTCCGTCTACAGGGCACTTTCCAAAGCGCACATTCAGCGATACGGCTTCGCACAACTGGCGGCAAGCGCTATTCGCAGCCCAGGAGCGTCGGGCGGTAGCTGGGCCAGGCCGGGCTCGTCTTCAGCACGGGCTGCCCGGCCAAGGCTGGCGAGCAAGCGCGGCACTTCCCTTGTTCGGCGCGAGGAGGAGGAACTGGACTCCCCCCTCCCAGCAGCGCCGCTCCCAGCGAGCCACGGCGAGGAGGCCGCCGCCAACAACAACAACGGGGCTGGCCCTCGAGGACTGGCCGCGACGGTCCCCTCCTGCGTCGCTATGGCGACAAGAACAGGCCCGTCCCGCCTCCTGCGAATAGCTCTCCTCCCCGTTGGCCACGGCACTCTCGGCGCCGGCCAATGATCGGCTGCCACACTGCAGATCCGGCTGCCTTCCCGAGGGGGCGGGATTTCCGGCTCCTCTTTAGCTTCCCGCTGAGGCGAGCGCGAGAGAAAGCGAAAGTCGCCGCCGCCGCCGCCACCGCCGCCTCCTCGGGACCTGCCTCTCCGCCTCGCGCCCGCCCGCCCGCCGGTGGCTGACCCTCATGGAGGCGCTACTGCTCGCGCTGCTCCTCCTCCTCGCCCTCGTGCCCCGGCCCGGCCACGCTTCCGACGTGCTCGAGCTCAGCGACGACGACTTCGACAGCGGCCTGGCCGACCGTGGCGTCGCCCTCGTCGAGTTCTACGCGCCCTGGTGGGTGGTGCTGGTGGGCCGCGCGGCTGCCGCGTCCGAGGCACTGGTGCCCGTAGGGCCTCTGCCGCGCGCCCCGCTCTCCCCCCCCCCGGCCCCGGAGGCCTGTCTCGCGCGGGGCGGGGCGGCGGTCTGGCCGCTGAGCTCGGTAGCACCACCGCCGCCGCCTCGCCCGATGCGGCACGGAGGGGCTTCCCCTCCCCCGCACACGGGCAGGCGCTTCCTCGGGGCAGAGAGCTCGGTGGGGGAAGGGGCCGCCTCGGAGAGCGGGGCTCCCTGCGCGGCGAGCGCGACTGTGGTGGGGGAGAGGCCGAAGCGCATCTTTGCAGGCCCGGTGCCCGTGGCGTTTCCCGGGGGAGAATCCGTGGGCAAGCCGGGCTGTCGGTCCGGCTTGCTGTCTTAGCAGTGGGTCTTCAAAAAGAAAAAAAACTGCAGCTCCCAGCATGCACTGGGGCAGCTGTCTACGGTGGGTGGAGACTTGTTGCCGTGGCTGCTCCTGAATGGCTCCTCGATGGGGCCGCCGCTGGGATTGGCTGGGGACTCTGCTGGGGTGGGGGTGGGGCCTTCTCCGAGAAGCCTTGGTGCGTTGTGGCCGCAGAAAGAGCCGCGGCCCCGTTCTCAGAGTTGCCAGGCAGGAAGAGAGCTTCGGCTGGGAGCCTCTCTCCATACAGAGCTAGCGGGAATGACTGACAAAAAAGAGGTCTGAGTTGTGGTGGAAACATCAACCCAGTATGTGGCTGCTGTCAAAAAGAAAGTTCCGTGTTGTGTGTTAGGAAAAGCATCTAAACAAAAACTGCAAATGTCATGCTGCCTTTATACAAATCTGTGCTGCAACCACACTTGGAATGTTGTGTATGTACCTAAAAAAGAATGTTGCAGAGTTGGAAAAGGTGCAGGAAAGGGCCACAAAAATGATCAAGGGGCCACAGCAACTCTGGTATGACATTTTGGCTTTAAAAAACGGCAAACTAGGGGAGACTTGGTAGAGGTGTACAAGACTGCACGGTATAGAGAAAGTGGATAGGAAGGCATTTGTCTCCCACTTCTACAATACTAGAACTTCATGGCTATCCCTTAAAGCTTAGGACACACAAAGGACATAATTCAAGATGCTGTGATGGCCACTTATTTGGATGGCTTTAAAAGGAGATTATATGGTTATCAATCGCTATAAGTCATGATGGCTATATGTTCTTTCCGGTATCAGAGACAGTTGCCTGTGTATACCAGATAATGGGGACACAAGCAGGGTAATACTACTGCACTTGGGTCCTACTCATTGACTTCTCACAAGCCACTGGTTAGCCACTGGATGAACAGAATGCTGCACTGTATGGACCCTTGATCTGATTCAGTATGGCTTTTCTGTTCTTAGGAGTGAGAGTGGCTGGTTCGTTCCTGATCAAAGTTCTTGAGATGAAAGTAATATCTCAGGCCAGTGGTAGTCGGTGAAATAAGATAGAAGTATAGCAACGTTATAATTAACATTATCTTGTAGGTGTGGACACTGCAAACGCCTTGCACCAGAGTATGAGTCAGCTGCCACCAGGCTAAAGGGAATAGTTCCTCTCGTGAAGGTTGGTTTTACATTGCGGTCTTGTACAGAACTCAGGAAGAAAATGTCAAAAAGCTAGTTTGTGGGTTACACAGGTGTTGTCTTTAACTAGTATACTGTCGTATCAATAACTTGACTGTCAATAGCAGGGATAAGCCCATTCTGGAGTGTGTGTATGTTATGGATATCAAGGTGGGATGGAAATAGGCTTTGTGTGTCTATGTCTGCTGTTCTTTTGTTTCACACACACACGGGAGGGAAAGAAGAGTCTGTGTTGAGGATGGACATGGGTACACATGTGCCTGTACATGCACACATATTTACGCTAGTACGCACTGTTGAAACCTTTTGTGAGACATGTTAGAACGAGAGTTGTAAGGAGGCATTTTAAGTATCTTTCTAGCAGAAGACTTACTTTCATCCTTTCTCAGGTTGACTGCACAGCAAACTCAAACACCTGTAACAAGTATGGAGTGAGTGGCTATCCGACTCTCAAGATCTTCAGAAATGGGGAAGAGTCTGGCTCTTACGATGGACCAAGGACAGCTGGTAAGGAACTATGGTTGAAGTCTCTGGCTGCTGTAGTGCCAAAGGAGCCCAGATTGACCAGAAAAGTTAATTTCTGCTGTAGTTCTATTTCAGGGTTTAATGGAATGTAGGTTAAAAGTGAAGAGTGCTTTTTGAGGACTGTTTACATTTAGGGTGCTCAAAGCATGCTCTAATTGTGCTAAAACTTTTCTCCAAGATGGGATCGTGAGCCATCTGAAGAAACAGGCTGGGCCTGCCTCAGTCGCTCTCCGCTCTGAAGGCTTTGAGAAATTCATCAGTGAAAAGGATGCTGCTGTGGTGGGTAAGTAGCTTGGGGGAACCAAGTCCTTTCCAGGCGATCGCATGCAAAGGGGCAGGAGAGTCTCCGATCTTCTTGGTATTGAGCACCCTAGCCCACAGGTGTGCACAGACCCCCAAGCAGCTTGGTACATGGCAGAGCTGCATGGCCTCTTCTATTTCATTCTGAGGTGCTGCAGCCTTGGTGGGTCTCAATCCTTCCAATGAGAACGTGATACACTCCTAATTCTCCCCCAAGTACAAATGTTAGAGGTCAGGGGCTGAGTATGTTTCTTGGCTGGGATTTGGAGCCCAGGCCTGTTCTTGCAGCGGTCTATTGGCCTGGGCAGGCTGAGCTGTTCCTTAGGCTAGAGTTTAGGTAGTACAACATCTGTCGATCTTCTCTCACATAGCCTCCTTTGCTTCTTACGATGTTTTGCAGGCTTCTTCAAGGAGTTGTTTGGGGACGCACATTCAGAGTT
Source organism: Anniella stebbinsi (assembly GCA_029215795.1). Taxonomy (NCBI): domain Eukaryota; kingdom Metazoa; phylum Chordata; class Lepidosauria; order Squamata; family Anniellidae; genus Anniella; species Anniella stebbinsi. The sequence goes on from JARDYH010000001.1 coordinate 374,443,973, forward strand.
CATGAAAGCAGCAAGCAACTTGCGAGACAATTATCGCTTTGGGCACACCAGCGATGAGGAGCTAATTAAGAAATATGAGCCAGATGGCGAGTAAGCATTCAGTGTGTGGTGGCTCCTATCCTCCTTTCTTTTCCACTAAACTACAGGGAAAACACAAGACGCACAAATTCCAGAAATTCACATGGGTATAAAATAGGTGTGGGGAATTTTTTTTGGTGTGAGGACGAAATTGGTTCTGGGCAAGCACGTTAGTGACTATATCCCTAAGTGAACGAGCCTACCCTGCTGCTGGCATTTAGCCCTGAAATGTGATTGTCCAGACCTCATTCACACACTGGGCCGCAGCACCCCACAGTTAAATTAATCCACGGTGGCTTAATTGACATGCAAACTGGGTAACTCATTCATATACATACACTTATACATTGTCCCACCCCCACTGCTTGTAAAAACCTGTTTGTAACGGGAGGAGTTTTTTTTTCCTAAGGCGGGTGTCTTAATCTGGAGGCCTGATCTATTCAGGACCCAGTCAAAGTTGATTCTTTAGATTACCAAATTGAAATTAGGCCAGTTGTGAAAGGAATAACAATTTATAGAAAATGGATGGAGAATAATAATAATAATATATTTATTTCTTACCCGCCTCTCTCTCTGGATCGAGGCAAGGAACAACACAAAAAACAAATGAGTAAAACATATAAAAACGAATACATTGTTAAAATACCAATAAAACTCTTAAAATTCAACTGGGTAGGCCTGCCGGAAAAGATCAGTCTTTATAGTTTTCTTAAATTCTGAAAGACTGTTAAATTGGTGAATCTCTCCCGGCAGGCCATTCCACAGCCTGGGAGTGGCAGAAGAGAATGTCCTTTGGGTAACGGTTGTCAGCCTAGTTTTTGTTGACTGTAGTAAATTCTTCCCAGAGGACCTGAATGTGCGGGGCAGATTGTATGGGAGAAGGCGATCCTGCAGGTAGCCCGGACTCAAACCATGTAGGGCTTTAAAGGTAATGGCCAACACTTTGTACACCCGGAAAGTAATTGGCAGCCAGTGGAGTGATTTTAAAACTGGTGTAATATGGTCCCCCCTAGGTGTACCGGTGACCAACCTGGCTGCCATATTTTGAACTAGTTGAAGTTTCCTGACTAGGCACAGAGGTAGCCCTATATACAGCGCATTACAGAAGTCGAGCCTCGAAGTTACCAGTGTGTGCACTACCATTTTTAGGTCTTCCAACTCTAGGAAGGGGCGCAGCTGGCGTATCAGCCAGAGCTGATAGTAGGCACTTCTGGCTGTCGCATCTATTTAAGTTGTCATTTGGAGCGACAGATCTAGGAGCACCCCCAAGCTGCGAACACAACCTTTCAGGGGGAGTGTAACCCCTTCCAGAACCGGTTGACACACCTCCATACCCAGGTTGCAAACCCAATGTAAAGAAAACTCACATATCTCTTCAGCCCATGAAGCTGGCAACCCCCAAAGAGTTGGCACTTGCTGGGGCTCCAGTCAACAGCATAATAGAGATCATTCCTAGAACCCAAAGTTGTCTAGGTTGTTTGTGCATGTTTCCTGGTGCAAGGCCAAATCGGTTAGGCCTCAGCTCAGTCTTTACTATCTTTTTCTGATAGTACATGCACTGCAAGTGATAACTAACTTTCTGTATGACTAACAGGACCCAACACTCCATTACAGGGTAAACAAGAAACAAGTAAAGCAAACAAGAAATTAGGCAGCTGCTTAACACAAGGATTATACCCTTACCAGTGTCAAGACAGCTAGCAATTGTTACCCACTACAACTAGGTTTTTAAAATTAAGAGCCTTTTGGCTTTTTTATTTTATTACATTCTTCTGGTACCTGATATCTGAAGCTCTCGGGGCAGTTTGGGCATTCTGGGATAAAGGAAAATGGTTGTATCTTCAGTCAGTGATTCCAGAGAAGCTGGTGGGGCAAGTTAGGCTTGTAGGCCAGAAGTTCTTGGTCAGCAGAGGGTGGAGGCCACAGGAGGGGATTAACTCTTCCATGAGAGGAGGAACCCTTCAGTCAGTCTTTCGTGCTGCACCTTCTAGAAAATGTTAGAGTACTTTAGTTTCTGCCGCAGCTACCACTACAGGGTTGCTGGGGCATGTGTGTGTGTGTGTGTGTGTGTGTGTGTGAACAAGAGCGCCTTTCTATCGCTTAGTCTGGAGGACTGGGATTTGTTTTTTTGCCAGACCTGTGACTTGGGGACTGCATGGACAGAGACAAGCAGATGCAGGGCAGTCGCTCCTTTCCTGCTTTCCTGGCACATTGGTGGGAACCTGACGCAACTGAGCAGTTTGCGTTCCCAACTGCCTCCTCAGCTCTTTGGGAGAGAGTGGACTGATCAAAGTTTTGTCCCTCACCGCTGCTGCCTGGCAGACAGGAAACCAACTTTACTCGGCAATGGGAGATACGTCACTGAGTGAGTGGGAGGGAGCCCACATGCAGGAACTCACCACTTTGGCAGGGTAAGCTTTGGCCACTATTTTGGATGCGGCCCCACCTGAGTGAAGAGCTGCTTTTTAATTTTACCCACATGTGTGGCAAGTTCTTAGAGAGCAGCCTTAGGAAGGATTGAGGCTGTAGCTGTTGAGCTGAGTTTTAGCAGCACTGGACGAGTTGCATGAGGTGGTTCCCCAGGATAGTCAGGCCTTGCTGTTGGCAATTGCGTTTACAAGTCAGTGGCTTGTACTTTTCATGGAGCCATATTCAACGGCAGCAAAAATTCCCAAGTCCCTTCTGGGCTGGTTTCTTCTTGTTTATCCTACTACCTGTAGGGAGCAGACAAGTCAGAGCTTGAGGTGCTTGCAGACTGTCAGGTAACATTTCCTCAGGGAGTTGGTTAAACAGCGGAGACATCTGCCAACTTACTGGACTGGAAGCCTGTATTGAAAGAGCTAGTAGCCCCATTCTGGGGCTGAACATAGCAGGTGCAGCCTGTTTGGCTGGGGGTGTTTTTCCCACTGTTAAGCTGCAATGGTCAACTTTTCACAGGGGGATCTTGCTGTTCCGTCCTCCACATCTGGCAAACAAGTTTGAGGACGATTCTGTGCGATACGCAGAGGACAAGATCACTACTGGCAAGATCAAGAAGTTTCTCCAGGACAACATGTGAGTGCAGCCCTTCTGTAGCTCCAACATGTGCATGTTCTGCTCTGTGGTGGGATCCACGCACTAACAAAGCAAGTGCTTCTTTTGTATTTTAGCTTTGGTATCTGTCCACACATGACTGAAGACAATAAAGAACTGATCCAAGGGAAGGACTTGTTGCTGGTTTATTACGATGTGGACTATGAGAAGAATCCCAAGGGTTCCAACTACTGGCGCAACAGGTGAGATCCCTCTCCCCTGCCAAGGGTATAGCACGGGCTTCCCTGTGGAACTGAAATCCTTCCCTTTCTGGATAATGTTGAATCACTGGATAAAACAGTGCAAGCAGTTTAATTCCCAGATTGTTCAAGGGAACAGACTTCCACCACAGGTCTTGCAGCGCCTTACAGATTAACAAATGTATGATGGTATAAGCGTTCATGGACTCCATTAAATGTTATTCTGAGGGTGGGGATACATAAATGTTTGTGTATATTTGCTTGGGGAGGAGGGAATTGAAATGCAGACAATCTAGACAGTGAGAATTGCTTTCACAGTGCCCATGTACAAAACATCTGTTGGGTGCTAAGTTCAAGCACATGCATTAGATCTGTGTGTGTCTTTTGATTTCAGTTGTAGTTCTATATAAACAAGAGATTGAGGGCACAGCACTGTCCAGCCACGCTACTCGCTGCTATTCTGCAGCCATGCCACCCAGGCCAGAAGTGCTGCACCATTGCCCAAACACAGGCGGTCCCAGTACCTGCGAGAGTTGATTTAATAATCTCCTTCCTGGGGAGAATGGTGGACAGAAGCCAGCAGCAGGCTGGCATAAAGGGAGGAGGCTGCAGAGGTTCTTGTTCAGCCGTGAATGGAGGTGAGAGAAGGGCCAGGCAATTGCACTCCTTCCCAAAAGAAGCACACCCAAGCACCTGCATGAGAACCAGCTTGTGCCTAGAACTCACAATAAAAACAACTAAAATAGGGTCCTCCTAAAGGCAAGCTAGAGAGATATGAGGCGAGCATCTCCCTCAAGTCATCAGAACAAATAAGGGGCTGGCACTGCTTCCCTGGAGAATATCCCTGTAAAATGCAAGGTTCCTAAAAATAATTAAAACACTTGAAACTATTTTTAAAAAATGCAAGAAACAGCCAACAATCCTTCCAAAACATACTTTCTTATGAGCTCACCAGTTATTTGCAGAACTACTTTATCCAGAACCAGCTTCCTGTGCCACGTAATCCAGCCTGCCTACCTGTATGGCAGGGGTGCATGTGGCCCCTTGTGCAACAAAGAACCCCACCGTTCCCCCCCCCTTTCTCCAAAATGGCAGTGTTCGTGCTATGGAATGCTAAAAGGGTCAAATTTGGCTTGTTCATAAGAAGCCAGATTTGACCTTTACTGCACCAAAGCAAACTGCCAATTCTTTTTATCCATGGGGTTGTATAGGAAGGAAGAGTGCTGCCACTGAGCTAAGCTAGTCATTTTGCATTGGCAGTATAAAAGGTTTATCAACGTGCCTCAGCCTGGAAGCAGCTCTGTCCTCTAGGCTGTGCCCCCTGCCACTAACACCCTTGTGGGCTCTACTAGGCTACTCCCAATACTCTTAATTCCATTAGTGGTGGAAATTGTGAGTAATTTCACAGTGAAGGGTCTGAGTTCCACATCACATGGGATTGAACCCTTCCAGGACCAGGGAACTGCCAAGGTTGGTGCTAATTAATTCTGTAGATCTAACTCAGTGACAACTTACATTAATGTTTCTGCAGAGTGATGAAGGTTGCCCGAGGTTTCTTGGATGCAGGGCACAAACTGAACTTCGCTGTTGCTAGTCGGAAGACTTTTGGCCATGAGCTCTCTGAGTTTGGATTGGACGGGTCCACTGGCGATATTCCTTTGGTTGTTATCAGGACAGCCAAGGGAGAGAAATTTGCCATGCAGGAGGAATTTTCGTAAGTGGAGCCCTTTTTCTGGTGTTCGCCTTAGCAATGGCTTGTCACCTCAGTTTAGCAGCATGGAGCACGCTTGCAAGTTAACCTTTTGCTGAGGGGAGGAGCCGGGCTGCAAACTGTTTCTGGAGTGGTCTGGTGAGAAGACAGTGCATTGACTTCACACTGAATAGTTCCAGTTGACAGTGTGGGCAGATCCCCAGAACAGATAGAAAGCAGCAGTCTTGGCAGAACTTTGCAGTATGACGGTCTGAAGTCCCCTAGCAGCTCTGGAGGGAGTTGCAGATGGGAGCAAACTGGTTGAAAAAGTTCTCTTGTTTTGGTTTGCAGCCGTGATGGGAAGGCCTTGGAAAGATTCCTTCAGGATTATTTTGATGGAAACCTAAAAAGGTACCTGAAGTCAGAGCCAATCCCAGAGAGTAACGATGGACCTGTGAAGGTGGGCGCTGCTTTTACTTGTACCTTTTCCCTAAAGATAGCTTGGAGCTGCTAGTCAGCATGTCTAGGAAAGGTGAACTCTGTGACACTTCAGAGACTGATTTGAGCCTACATGTTTTCTCCCCAGGTGGTTGTGGCTGAGAACTTTGATGAAATTGTAAATGCTGAGGGCAAAGACGTGCTTGTAGAGTTCTACGCGCCATGGTGTGGGCACTGCAAGAATCTGGAACCCAAATATAAGGAGCTGGCAGAGAAGGTAGGCCATGTGGAGGGCTAGGGTGGAGAGGGCAGCTCCTGTAGGCAGTGCCTGAGTTTGGCTTCCTTTTCATGGTGGTCCCTGTTGCAGATGGTGGGGCCTTGAGTACGCAGGTGGAACAGCTGCCAGGCAAGCTCTCTTCTAGGTATGGATCAGCTCCAAGAGGACTGAAACGCTGGTTCCCTATCAAGCCTCTGGCCAGAGGTGCCAGGTGCATTTGCTGATTGACTTATCTTTCAACAGCTCGGCAAAGACCCCAACATCATTATAGCCAAAATGGATGCCACAGCCAATGATGTGCCTTCTCCCTACGAAGTCCGAGGGTAAGAAAAAGCTCTGGGTAGTAATTGGCATCTGGGTTCATGTGAACGATTTGGGCTCCAGCTCTAGGCGGATAGCCTGGCACTGTCATTCCCCTTGAAGAACGGTTGTATTGTGTGGTGTGTGGCATCCCCAGGCCTCTGTTCCCTGCAGGGTAATTATTCAGGAGGAACAGCACAACACTAATTGTGTCTTTTCCTTTTTGATAGCTTCCCCACAATTTACTTTTCTCCTGGGGGTAGCAAGCAGAGTCCAAAGAAATATGAGGTGAGTTGTCAGCTTGTAAAGCGTCTTCTAGAGCAAGATCCCCCCTTCTCTCTCTCATTAATGGTCTCCCTACAGTAAGGCCATTTTCTTTACCTAATTAGTATACACCAGTTGCTTGGGAACATGGCTGGGAGGTGCTGTTGCAATGTGTCCTGCTTGTGAGTTTCTGGCCGACAACTGGTTGGCCCCTGTGTGAACAGAGTAATGGACTAGATGGGCCCTTGGTCCGATCCAGCATCAGGGCGCCTCTTACGTTCTTCCTGTAGCGTGTGGTGGGTGCCACAATCACAAGGGGTGAGGAGTGGCATGTGAGTCTAGCCCCATAGCAGTAGTTCCACTGTGCCTCACTTTTCTTCTCCTGGCAGGGGGGACGGGAGGTGAGTGACTTCATCAGCTACCTGAAGAGGGAGGCCACATACCCACCCATTCTGCAGGAGGATGAAAAGCCCAAGAAGAAGAAGAAGGCACCAAAAGAGGACCTGTGAGGGGCCTTGGCATCACTTTGTCTGAAGAGGAGCCCTGCAACCGCTACTGGAGGCCAGGCCCCGTAGTGCAGCATACATTGTTGGAAAGTGAAGCCACTTTGGGCAGAGGGGACCTAGCTGCTGCCCCCTCGTTTAAGTTCTGCCCCCTCGTCTCTTAGCTGCACTTGCCATGGATGCCCTGGACTGGTTGATGTTTGTGGGTGGGACTGGGGAGGGCTTGTTTTCTATTTTTTTGTACATTTGGAGGAATGAATCAATAAATGACCCTTTGGCCCCAAATTGCCTGTGTGATGGTGGGAGCAGCCAATGTTGCTGCTTCTGCCTCTTCAAGAGATGTGTCTGTCTGCTTCTGTGTGGAGGCTGCTCTGCCAGAGGGCATTGCCTGAAACAGTGTTATATCAGTCAGCTGCACTTGTGATGGGTTTGGCTTAGGATAGCCCAGGTCTGCCGGTGAGCCTTAACAAAATTCGTTCCTCTGTTCCCCCCACCCCACATCAGCATGTAGCCTGTAGTAGCTCTTTGTTCATGGTTCCTCAAGGGAAGGAAGAACCTGCATTTTTCACATAGAACAGCTGAATGCTGTGCTCTGGCTGAGCATCATCTTTTCTATAAGTGATTCTGCTCAATCGCCAGTTATAAGAGCACCCTCATTTACTGTACAATCCTATAGATGACTCCTCAGAAGTAAGCCCATTGAGTTCAATGGGATCGATTCTCAGGTAGTGCATATATGATTGCCACACTTATGCCCCATGCTGGGCTTAAAATTGTGAAGGAAAGGTTTGTTCACGCAGCTGCTACAAATTTGCTACCTTTTTATTAAAAAAAGAGATGAACTTCAGACAGAAGCTGAATTCTGTACCCAATAGTAGAAACTGGTATGTTGAAAGTTTATTTTCTAGCACTCATTTGAACTGAAGAGTAACAAAATAGACTTACAGGGTGGCTGGATGGTGTTTTGTACTTCAACTCCTATCAGTACCAGCCAGTATGACCAACGATGAGGAATCCTGGGAGTTATAGTCCAAAATGTCTGGAGGACACCAGATTGGGGAAGGTTTCTCTACTTAAACACGGCAACTGAAGATTGAGGATAGGGAGCACTTAGCCCATTTTAGTATAGTTGGGCTGCCGCAGACCAAGCCCAGGGTAGAAGCAGGAAACCTTTATATATCTGCAGAGAGGCAAATTGTTACAGAACGGATGGAGGAATATGTGGAAACAGCCTGCTATTGGGCTGAACAGGGCCTGCTCCAAAAGCAAGCAATTCCATGGCCGCCCACATTTCCTTAAGAGTTTCTGTGCTAGAGGACAGTTCTAAGGAATCACCCAGGATCTTCTTGGCATGGAGTGCCACCACCACCTGCAGGTGAGAATAGGTGCTGATGCAGCAGGTTCACCTACCATATGGCAATTGGAAGGCATATTCTACTCAAACTGTAGGATCTGGCCCTTGTGGGGGAGCTTCCAAGGCATAGGCTCATCTGTTTTCTGTGCCAGCCTAACCATGTAGTGTACGTATTGCAAAATCTGATCTGCCAGTACCTCTGAGGAGGTTAAGAGAGCTGGATGAGCTAGCTGACCCACAGGAGCAGCCCATTCATTTTCCTTCATATATAATGTTGCCTTCTACTCTTCAGTTCCTTGCTGCATTATTATTCTTGGATTCAGGTGGGCTTACCTGCTCACGCTCCCAGTTCTGGCACAGATGCTGGTACTCGATATAGGCTGTGCTGACATTCTTCGAATCTTGGCATGGCTGCACTGAGTGAATTGGAACACTTCCTGCAGTCCCAGAAAACACATTTTGGCAGTAGAGGGAGACCAACCTTTACAGGTGGCATCAGAATGTAATTGTTGGGCAGCAAAGCCTACTGAGAAAGCAGGAGCAGTTCAGGCCCCTGTGGTGTGTCCCAAACTAGAGTTAACCGTTTCAAAAGCTAGGGGAAATGCCCTGGCTTGCATATAGCAGGCCCAAGGTCATAGTTGAGATCTCATGCTGGCTGCTGGAGTGGGAATGCTGATTTGGGGAGGGAGCCACAAGAAGCTGAGGCACCAGCTACCCAGTAGCCTAGGACGCCAATTCTTCCTGAGAGTATCTGTTAGTCGTCAGCCCTTAAAGCCCTAGTAGATCGTTCATAGAATCATACTAGAGTTGGAAGGGACCTGTAAGACCATTGAGTCCAACCCCCTGCTCAATGCAGGAATCCACCTTAAAGCATACCTGACAGATGGTTGTCCAGCTGCCTCTTGAATGCCTATAATGTGGGAGAGCCCACCACCTCCCTAGGTCATTGGTTCCATTGTCGTACTGCTCTAACAGGAAGTTTTTCCTGATGTCCAGCCGGAATCTGGCTTCCTGTAACTTGAGCCCATTATTCCGTGTCCTGCACTTTGCGTTTATCGAGAAGAGATCCTAGCCCTCCTCTGTGTGGCAACCTTTCACGTATTTGAAGAGTGCTATCATGTCTCCCCTCAATCATCTCTTCTCCAGGCTAAACATGCCCAATTCTTTCAGTCTCTCCTCTTAGGGCTTTGTTTCCAGACCCCTGATCATACTTGTTGCCCTCCTCTGAACCCCTCCAGTTTGTCTGCATCCTTCTTGAAGTGTGGTGCCCAGAACTGGATGCAATACTCAAGATGAGACCTAACCAGTGCCGAATAGAGGGGAACCAATACCTCACACGATTTGGAAGCTATACTTCTATTAATGCAGCCCAAAATAGCATTTGCTTTTTTTTGTTGCCACATCACACTGTTGACTTATATTCAGCTAGGTCTACAACAATTCCAAGATCCTTCTCACTTGTTGTATTGCTTAACCAGGTATCCCCCATTATGTAACTGCATTTGGTTTCTTTTTCCTAGGTGTAGAACTTGGCATTTATCCCTATTAAATTTCATTCTGTTGTTTTCAGCCCAGCGCTCCAGCCTATCAAGTTCACTTTGAAGTTTGTTTCTGTCTTCCAGGGTATTAGCGATCTCACCCAATTTTCTATCGTCTGCAAATTTGATAACCATTCCCTGCACCTCCTTGTCCAAATCATTAATAAAAATGTTGAAGAGCACTGGGCCCAGGACTGAGCCCAGTCATCAAGAACTTCACCCGTCTTCCATGATTTCGCAAAGCTAAAAGAGTGGTTCTGAGAGTTCTTCTGCCAGCTCCTTTATTACTCTAGGATGCAGTTCGTCAGGCCCTGAAAATTTGAACTCGTTCGAAGAAATTAGGTGTTCCTTGACCATTTCTTTTTCAATTCCAAGCTGCAATCCTGCCCCTTTAGCTTATACTTCACTTTTCGGGGGGGGGGGGTTAAGAGAAGACTGAGCCAAAGTAGGGATTCAGCACTTCTGCCTTTTCTTTGTCATCTGTTATCATTTTGCTATCCTCATTGAGTAGTGGAACCACCATTTCTTTCCTCTGTCTTTTACTATTCACGTATCTGAAGAAAGCTTTTTTGTTGCTTTTAGCATCCCTCGCTAGCCTCAGCTCCTTCTCAGCTTTAGCCTTCCTGATGCCTTTCCTGCACTTCTGTATCACCTGTCTGTACTCTTTTGTAGCCTGGCCTTCAACTTCCTATATTTGTTCTTTTATGGTTTGAAGTCTTCTCTAAGCTTTTTGCGGAGCTACATTTGTTTCTGTTGTCTTCTATCTTTTTTCGGTGGAATTGTTTGTAATTGTGCCTTTAAAATTTATTTTTTTATAAACTCCCAGCCATCTTGGACTCCCTTTTTCATTAGGGTCACTGCCATGGGACCCTACATCCATAGTTCTGAGTTTATTAAAATCCAGCTTTCCTAAAATCCAGAGTACATGTATGGCTACACTCAGCTTTTACTTCCTTTAAAATCAAGAACACAAGTATGACGTGGTCACTTTCCTCCAGAGTTCCCGAAACTGCCACTTTATCCATTAAGTCATCCCCATTGGTCAGAACCAAGTCAAGGATAGCTGATCCTCTAGTTCCTTCCTCCACTCTGCAGGAGAAAGTTATCAGCCACACATGCCAAGAATTCCTTGGCGGGGCCACTTTTGGAAGAATTTGTCTCCCAACGTATATTGGGGTAATTTAAGTCCACTATTACTACTACATTGCAGTTCCTTGAAACACTGGCAATTTGCTTATCAAAAGTTTCATCCTCATCTTCTCCTTAATTGGGTGGTCGGTAGTAGACTCCCGACTATCATGTTCCTTTTATTCCTTGCCCCATTTTTTTTAAATCCAGATGCTCTCTATTGGGCTCCCAGGCTCATCCTCCTGTATTTCTGTGCAGGGATAAGTATTTTTAACATATACTGCGACTCTGCATCCCTTTCTATTTTTTCTGTTCATTTTAAACAAGTTATGGGAGTCATCCACCAAGTTTCAGTTATACCTATCAAGTCGTATTTGCCTTTATGTCTTAGGAGTTCAAGTTTGTTCAGTTTGTTTCCCACACTCTGGGCACACATGGACGTCAATATACACATTGATGTCCATGTACCTTATATAGCCTGGCTTCCTTCCTACATTATTGTAAAGACTATTATTAGGCGTTATTAGTGCTGTTCTCTCTGTTACGGTGCATAATCCATTGTTGCCTCCAAGTTTACGTCTCCCTCCCCCGTAGGTTTCAGTTTAAAGCCCTCCTGATGAAGTTCTTCATGCTGTAGCCAAACACATCCTTCCCAGTCCTTCTGAGGTGCAACCCATCACTTGCCAGTGGTTCATCTTCCAAGAAGTGAAGGCCATGATCCCAGAATTTGAATCATGTCTGTGTCATCTTCGTAGCCAGCCGTTCACCTGGAGTGTTTTTCTTTTCCTTTCTATTCCTCTTTCAAGGACCAGGAGGTTGGATGAGAAAACTATCTGGGCCCCAAAGTTCTTGAGTTTCCTTCCCAGAGCTTCGTAGTTCTGCTTGGCAGTATCATTTGTTCCCACATGGATGAGAAGAAAAGGATATGTGTCAGTGGGCTTGATGAGCTTTGGCAACCCTTCAGTCACATCTCTAATCTGTCCTCCAGGGGAGGGCATACCTGGCGAATCCATGGGTTGTCATGACGTACTTGGGGTTCAATCCCACGCAGCAGCAGGGAGTCTCCCACAACAACTACTCTTCTTGTAGGTCTTGGTATCTGTCGTGGCGCAAGCCCACCCCCAGGCTTCTGCTCACGAACTTTAGGCAAACTGACACACTCCAAAAACGGTGAGACTTCTTTTATTGTGAAATCACATGGAATTCAAGCATAACGGTTTCATTTCTGCATACACACACTTGAAGCTGAAGACGGCCCAGATAGCTTTCAGGTACAACGGCTTAATGCGAACAGCAAATCACTCAGGGGGAGACATTTAGAGTTAGCCCCTGTCCCATGCGAACAGTCAGGAGTGGCCACACACACTGACTCATCAGGAACACGAGCAAAACTCAAAGGAGAAACCCCAGCACAAAAGTGCATGAAGTCTGACAGTAGACAAGATCATCTTGTACTAAACCAACACAGCCTGCCAGGAACACTGAGCTGATCACGTAAGCAAGATGTCGGGACGAACCACTTCGACCTAAGAAACCTCCCTTGCTCGTAGCTTTGGCTCTGAGGAAGGCTCTCTCGCAGGTCACACACACACAATTCCAGAACAGCAACGATCAGCCTCAGAGTTTCCCTGTGCCCGTACTTTGGCTCCATGCAGGGAAAACAGGCTATAGAACATGAATCCAGAACAGTAATCTGCAAGTCCAAATCTATGAAAAGCCTCAGAACACTTTTCATGGCATAGTTCTTAGAAATTCCAAGTCCAAATAGCAACAGAACATGTACAGAGTGCATCCAATATCTCCAAACCAGATAGAATCCCAAACACAGGGAGTTTCATGGCAAGCGCAGAACAGATGAACAGATGATTCCTAGCAAAGGGCCTCCCCTTTGCTCATTCCACTGTATAGGATGGAGGCTGGCTAATTCCAAGACACTTTGACAGACAGGGCTTCAGGCCTGTAATCCAAACTCATATGCCAACAGGGCGGCATGGTTCAACCTCCTCTTGATGACGACACTATGTGAGAGACAGCTTGCAAGATAGCCCCCACCTTTTCAAAACATACTTTTATTCTCAAGGAAACTCAAGGCCTCAGCTAGCAGCCATAGATAAGCACAGAACAGAGACAGACTTTTCTCACAACAATTGCCAAGCTTTCAACTCACAATTCACTAGGCCAGCCTAGTGAATTGTTCATGAAGCACCTGACATCCGACAGTATCGTTGTCTGTGTGTGACTGACCTGCCTCTTGCTCTCTGTTTTGCGTGGTTCTCTGTAACATCTGCTCTGCAGGCTGTTCCATAACTCTAATGGTGTCACTGGTGCAGAGTGTCTTCTAGTTCTTCTGCTCCTCACTGTCACCCTTTTCCAGGGAGTTTCCTCTTTGTTGGCTTTCCTCATCTTAACATTCCCCACTTCTGCTTCGGCTTGCTGTTGCTCTTCGATCTCTTGTGCTTCTTGTTGCTGTTGCAGTTCCACCGTCCTAAGATCTCTTCGCCCTCTCTTATTCCTTGGAGGCTGGACACTCACCACTCAAGTATTCTCACTTTTTCTTCCAATAGTGCCACCAGCTTGCACTCGTTGCAGGTGTAGCCATGTTAATCTCAGGCAGGAACACAAACATGGCACACACTGTGCAGGTCACCACCACTAGAGACTCCTTTCTGTTCCTAGTCCCTTTTTGTTTCTGCCTTTCCGGTTGTATTGGAATTGCCTGTGCTTTGTCCAGTCCTACCTGAAGGTTAAACACAGAGTCCTCTCCTGTATGAGGGTGTCTTATGAGAACAAGATTTTGTTGTTGTTGTTACAGACTTCCCCCTTGACCCCGCTGAACTGTTTGCTCTCCTTGTTCGGTCACTCTGATCGTTCTCGCTGTGGAAGCTCGCTTGTATGTACTTTCTAGACCCGCTGGGGCAGCTTCCTCTGCTCTCCTCTGCTCAGCTGGGAGTCAGGAAACACAAATTCCACACCCAGACTGTGTAATTCAGCCTGATGGACCACAGAGAGCGCCTCCCTCCTTGATGCTGGCTTTCACCCAGAGCTGCCATGCTCATGTCCCCACTAGTGCCTTACAGTGCAGCCCTGGCTGCAGTTCTTGCCTCTTCTGAACTTCTTCTAGGACATCACTGCAGTGGGGCTCTTGCCACAGGTTCCATCTTGTATATGTCTTTGGCTCCTGGGAAGTCACACACCCCTTTCCCCATCTCTTAGCAAGAGCAGCTTGGAGAGGTTATAGTCTCCGACACATTGACACTCTATTGAAGCACTCTCTGCCAAGCAGAAGTCATCTCCTCTAGAGCAATCACTGCTGGGTGACAGCTCATATTACTGCTACACCACCAACACCGCTCACAAAGGTAGGCAGTGCTGTATCATCCCAGGCTCCCATCTACAATACAGAAAAGAAAGTCGGACACCCCCCCACACACACACACCCCACACACCCCTGCCTCTTCAAAGATGGACAGCCAGTCAAGACTTGGGATTGGGGAGGTTCAACGTAAATGATGCAATTGTGGTCCTCAGTCCTGCTCTGCATCAAACTCCTTGGCACTGTTCCAGGAAGGAAGATGAAGTGCTTACAGCATGGGACTAGGGGGCCTTAGCAGGGCTTGGCCAACATTTGGTGGGCTTGTCCTCTTCAGGAGGCAAAGAGCTGTTAAAACGGGCTGTGCAGGCTATGATGAGTGTTGTAGGTGTAAGGCTTCCCTTCCCTTTGTTTTTCCCAGTATAGAGATTTTATGATGGGTTATACATAGGTGGGGAGGGGGCTGTAGGAGTTTATTAGTATGGCATAGGGAAGAGACAGTTTATGGGGTGCAGGGGGGGTTGAAGAGAAAGGGACATAGTGAAGAGGCTTAACGGATAGTACTTACAAGTGGGGTGGAGGTACTGTTAGGGTTTAAGGGGGCAAGTAGGGAAACAAGCACAAATACATGGCATTGGAAACTTATTAGAGGCAATACATATATTGATTGATAAGAAATGTTTTAATGGTCTTTAAATTGTGTGAGTCCTTATTGTATGAAAGTGACAGGTCAAGGGTAAGTAAAAAACAAACAAACCAGTTTCAGATTCCCCTTGTCCAGAAATGTAGAGGTTGCAGTTATAGATTTCCCTGTCTAGTCACGAGTGAATTATAGTAAGAGCCAATAACTGCAGGAAAGGGGAACTACGGCTCTTTTTGGAATAAATAACCTACGTAAAGGGGGGGAGGTGTTTTGGGGAAAAGGAGTAAGACTTTCTGGGAAAAGACAACCTAAAACACATTTAAAAGTTTTAGAATGTGTATTAGTAAGGAGGTCACCAGTGTTGAAGGGGTATTTGAGACTGAGCACAACAGAACTCAAAAGGGGCCCTATATTGTGAGAAGATTTACTTTGCCTGTATTGTGGACTGGTGCCATTGCTGGTGAAGTACAGATGAAAGGCTCCCTTCACCAGCAGATTTGTAAGTATGTCTTCACTTTGCTTGGCTGAGTGAAGGTTTTGTGTGTGTGTTAAATTTTCCTTAGTCTTTAATAAAATGCATTGAGGCTTGGCCATTGTTTTGGTTTTAATTGGTATAATTTGAGTGAATGTGAACATTTTGCCTCAAGTTCTCGAAGGAACTTCACCTACAATATTTGAGCCAAACAAGGGCTCATTGAGAAAGGGCTGAGTATCTAATACCAGGGACTCTGGAATTTTAGCCTCAGGTTTTTCCCCAATACAGATTAATGATCCTTCCACAGGTTCATTTCATGGAATTTCTTTGAATGTTAAAGAATACGTGTTGCTGGTACTGCTTTTGTCTAAATCTCTAGAGAACTGAGGTAAATAAAGGAACCAGGAATTTAGTGTGATTTGATCAAGGAATCTAGTAATAGCTTGAGTCTTGAGGGAAGTAAGAGAAGGCAGCCTGAGGAGAGGGCTCCCTCCCACCAACACTGCCATCTTTTCGGTGCCAGGTGAAGACTTTTCTCTTCACTCAGGCATTTAACAGCATATGATGAGCTTTTTAACTGACCCCTGGACAGTTTTAAATTATATGTAGTTTATTTTTAGGCTTTCATGGTTTTAATTTTTTATATTGGCTTTTAAATGTTCAATGGTTTTAATTTTTGTAAAACATCCAGAGAGTTTCGGCTATGGAGCAGTATATAAACGTAATAAACAAATAGAGGACTGTTAAGCTACTAGGCATAGCTGACAAAACTTAGAGTAGTAGCGGATTTGTCCCAAGTAATTGTTGATTTATCCAAAGGCTAGGTAGGGCAGAGAGAGCTCCTGCCCGGAGGCTTCAGAGGGGTCGCAGGTTTGTCGTAAGCAATTGCCATCTTGCCCTGCTGTTGGAAAGTCTGATGGAGAAGGTGAGAAGGGGGGAAAGGAAGCTCAAGTGTTTTGACATGGTGTTTTCCAAGATGCCTTTCAAACTAAGTTGCATAGACCAAGCCACAGAAGATTAAATCTCCAGCAAAATAAAACATGGAAGGAGCAAAATTGACAGAGACATAGTAATTTATCTCAAGAATATGGCAGGGGGAGATTTCTGGAATGAAGCGACATTTGATGTGGAAGACCTGCTCTTCTTATTTGCAGAACAATTTGAAATATACAGGAAAACAAAGTCTAAGCCACCTAGTGGGAAACAAATTAAAACAGCATGTCTCTGGGGTCTGGACCATTCTCCATGGAGACCCAGAAAAAAAAAAGGAGGAAGAATTAGAAAAGTCAAAAGGGCGCATTCAGATGACACGTTAGTCATCTGTAGGGTGACCATATTTGGGAAACCAAAAAAGAGGACACCTAGTGGGGGGAGGGAAAATGGCTTTCTGGGGCCACCTTAAAGGCCTCCATTGGAGTGGAGGAGGGGAAAGCATGTCATTCTCACCCCCACCCCACTGCTCCAATCAGGCCCTTTTCTATAATGTGTGGGAAAGACACGCTTTCCCCTTTAAGGCCTTGATTGGAGCAGTGAGGAAGAATGACACACCTCCGGAAAGCCGGTCATTCTCCCCTGCCACGCTAATGGTGGCCTTAAAGAGGAAAGTGTGTCATTCCACGTCATTCTAGACAATTGCAGAAAATCCCCCCCGACACCCAGGATAGAACAAAACCCAGGACATATCCGGGGAAATCCTGACAGTTGGTCACCCTAGATCTGCCCCCCTAGCCGGGCGATCTTCTCTTGCCTTCCTTTAGCTCCGCCCATTTGAGTCTGTGGCAAACTCTAGGATCTCTAGGATCAGTTAATCTTGCCTTCCCTTTCTGACTAATAATAATAATAATAATAATAATTTTAACCCGCCTCTCCCTCCGGATCGAGGCGGGGAACAACAACAATATAAAACACAAAAATCACAACAGTTAATTTTTTTTAAGAAACAAGAAAAAACACATCATTAAAAACATCTTAAAATTCATCTGGATAGGCCTGTCGGAAGAGAGCAGTCTTCATGACTCTATTAAATTCATGAAGACTGCTAATTTGTCTAACCTTCTCCGGCAGACCATTCCATAGTCTGGGAGCAATGGAAGAGAAGGTCCTCTGGGTAACACTCGTCAGCCTAGTTTTGGCTGACTTGAGTAAGTTCTTCCGAAAGGACCTAAGTGTGTGGGGCGGATTGTACGGGAGAAGGTGGTCCCACAGGTAACCTGGACCCAAACCATGTAGGGCTTTAAAGGTAATAACCAACACTTTATACTTCGCCCGGAAACTGATTGGCAGCCAATGAAGCGATTTTCAAACTGGTGTGATGTGGTCACCCCTAGGTGTACCGGTGACCAACCTGGCTGCCATATTTTGAACAAGTTGAAGTTTCCGGACTAGGCACAAAGGTAGCCCTATGTACAGCGCATTGCAGAAGTCGAGCCTCGAAGTTACCAGCGCATGCACTACCGTCTTTAGTAGGGGTGTGCACGGACGCCCCGGATCGGATCGGGACCCGGATCGGGACCTCCAATTTTGTCATGGATCGGTTCGGACAAAATCGGAGGCCCCCCAGACCGGATCGAGTCCGATCCCGATCCAAAAATCAGAATTTTTTGGATCGGCCGCCATTTTTTTCCCCATAGACTTGCATTGCAATGCAAGTCTATGAGGAAAAAATGGCAGCGGGTGGGTGAGGGGGGCCTAACTCCCTCCCCCCCGGGGCCTTCCGTTGTGGACGGCCCCGGCAGGTAAGCCCCCTCCCCCGCGCTCCCTACCCCCCCTGGGGCCATCCGCTTCCATCCACTGGCGCCCGCGGATAGAAGCGGATGGCTCCGGGGGGGGGAAGCCCCCTTCCCCTCCACTGCTTACCTTTTAGGGCCGTTCGCTCCCGTCCGGCGCCGGCGGCTACCGCCAGCCGGCTTTGCGGCTTGCTCTAGAGTAGCGCGCCGGGTGATGACATCACCCGGCGCGCCACCCTGGAGCGGGCCGCGGAGCCCGCTGGTAGCCGCCGGCGCCGGATGGGAGCGGACATCCCTCAAAGGTAAGCACCCCCCTCCTCCCCCCCCGCCGTCCACTTTCATCGGCGGGCGCCCGCTGGCGCCCGCCAATGGAAGCAGCGGTGGGCACCAGTGGGCGCCCGCTGATCCGCCGAACCGGTTCGGAGCCTTTTCGGATCGGTTCGGACTGGATCGGCCGATCCAGCTGTTGGATCGGAAATCAGATAATTTATCCGATTTCCCACTGGACCGGACTCGGATCGTGGATCGGGTCCTATCCAGTGCACATCCCTAGTCTTTAGGTCTTCCAACTCTAGGAAGGGGCGCAGCTGGCGTATCAGCCGAAGCTGATAGTAGGCACTCCTGGCCGTCGCATCAATCTGAGCTGTCATTTGGAGCGACGGATCCAGGAGCACCCCCAAGCTGCGAACACAATCTTTCAGGGGGGGGTGTAACCCCATCCAGAACTGGTTGACACACTTCCAGACCCAGGTTGGGGCCTTTGACAGCAAGCACCTCCGTCTTGTCTGGATTCAGCTTCAGTTTGTTTTTCCTCATCCAGCCCATTACCGCCTCAAAGCATTCATTCAGAGGAGACACACTATCCTTAGCTGATGATGTTGTCAAAGGCATAGAGAAATATATTTGGGTGTCATCAGCGTATTGATAGCACCTCGCCCCATGCCTCCGGATGATCTCTCCCAGCGGTTTCATGTAAATGTTAAACAGCATTGGGGAAAGGATGGCACCTTGTGGTACACCACATAGCAACTCCTTTTTTGAAGAGTAGCTATCCCCAAGCATCACCATCTGGAACCTGCCCGAGAAATAGGATCGGAACCACTGAAGCACAGTGCCCCCGATTCACAATTCCCCCAGGCGCTCCAGAAGGATACCATGGTCGATGGTATCGAAAGCCGCTGAGAGGTCCAGGAGTACCAGCAGGGACACACTCCCCCTGTCAATACTAAGGCATAGATCATCCACTAAGGTGACCAAAGCGGTCTCAACTCCGTATCCTGCCCTGAAGCCGGTTTGAAATGGGTCTAGAAAATCTGTGTCATTCAAGACTGCCCGGAGTTGGAAGGCAACTGCCCTCTCGATCACCTTGCCCAAAAATGGAAGATTTGATACTGGCCTGTAGTTATTAAAGTCCAGGGGATCCAGGGAGGGCTTTTTTAGAAGCGGCCTTACCACCGCCTCTTTTAAATATGATGGAAAACTCCCCTCCCTAAGAGAGGCATTAATGATATGTTGTAAATATGATCTAACTGCATCTCCTCCCTGGACGACCAGCCAAGAAGGGCAGAGATCGAGAGGGCAAGTCATCCTCCTCACACATCCAAGTACCTTGTGCACATCCTCGGTACTCACCAATTGAAACTGATCAAGTGTAATCCTACTCGCGGAGTCGCTGGACACTCCACTGTCAGCCTCTGCTATAACAATGGCATCTAAGTCGGCTCTTATCCGAGAAATTTTATCTGAGAAATGATCGTTAAAGGCATCACAGCGAACTACTGAAGGCTCTAAAATCGGATTCAGGGGAGAAGGTGCCTGGGTTAGACCCCTCACCACCCTGAACAGTTCTGCTGGACATGAATTCGCAGACGCAATGCGCGCAGAGAAGAAAGCTTTCTTCGCTGCACGTATTGCCACCCCATAGGAACGAAGATGTTCTCTATGTCGTGTCTTGTCGGATATAAGTCGGGTTTTCCGCCATCGGTGCTCCAGTCATCGTCCTTTCCGCTTCAACTCCCTGAGGTCTTCTGTATACCAGGGCGCCCTATTAGAAGTGGGCCGGAGAGGACGTTTGGGGGCGATCGTGTCGATAGTCCTAGTTAGGTCTTGATTCCATCTATTGACCAGGGCTTCTACAGGATCGTTGACGATACCAGCCATAGAACCCTCCAAGGCTTTCTGGAATCCAGAAGGATCCATCAGCTTTCGAGGGCGGACCATCTTAATAGGTCCACCACCCCTGCAGGGGCGGGTGGTAGCCGTGATACTAGCCCTGACCAGAAAATGGTCTGTCCATGACAATTTGGAGGTATTCAATACCTCCGCCCACAGATCCGTCTGTTCAGAACTGAAAACAGCATCGAGGGTATGACCTGCTGAACGTGTGGGTCCAGAGACCAATTGGGATAGGCCCATGGTTGTCATGGATGCCATGAACTCCCGAGCTCCACCTGACAAACCGGCCTCAAATGGGATGTTGAAGTCACCCAGGACCAAAAGCCTGGGCGAATCCAACACCAGCTCCGAGACCAGTTCCGTGAGCTCAGCCAGGGAGTCTGATAGGCAGCGGGGTGGCCGGTACACTAACAGAATCCCTAGTCTATCCCTGGTCTTCAGACTCAGGTACACACACTCGATGTGATTCAGTTGCCGGACAGGATGTCTGGTCAGGTTAAGATGGTTTTTGTAGACCACAGCTACTCCGCCCCCCACCCACTTTCCCTCACACAGTACCCAGCTGGGAGAGCCTGAGCCCATGTCGGGCCACTGTCATCTCCCAGCCAGGTCTCCGTGAAGCATGCCAGGTCGGCCTCCTCTTCTGTGAGGAGGTCAAAGATTATGTTTGTTTTGTTTTTAACCGACCTGGCATTGCATAGGAGTAAGGAAAGGTTCTGTGGGTGGCCTGGATTGTTCCCCAAGATCCCCGGGGTAGCAGGGCGACCGGAAGGTAAGATGGGTATTAAATCCATCTCTCCTTCCCCTGTAATGGCATTTCGCCCTGCTATCGTCATATCTCCCTCTGCCCCACACAACAGATATTGGTGCTCCCAGACACATTTCAATTGCCCTAAGTTGTCCCATCGTCTCTCTCCTGCGCGCGAGAGAGAGAAAGAGGGAGTGGGGGAAGTGCAAAGATGTCAGAAGAATGATTTCCCATGGATGGTATGTTGTTAGTGTTTTCAGTGATAAGGTCTGGCAAAGGTTCACCCCCAGCTGGTGAAGAGGCCATGAGAATCACCTCCCACTTCGCTTGTAGGCCAATATGTTTCTGGTGCTATCTCTTCTGCTTCCGATTGATCGCCAGAAACTCCTTCCCCCAGCCTAAAGGGAACAAGCCTAGTCTGGACACTCAGGAAGTTTTGACATGAATCTTATAATAAAATTTTCCAAGAGGTCAAAGAACTCACAACAAGAACCCCAGGACCTGTCCTTCAATATTTTGATGCAGAAACAGAAATGACAGTACAGGTAAGATGCATCACAGTCTGGAATTGGAGCAGTCTTACTTCAAGAAGGGGAACCTATTCCAGATGCATCTTGCTCATGATTCCTCTACCAGTGCAATTATGCACAAATTGAAAAAGATATGTTTGCAATTGTGGTAGGAAGTGACAACTGAGGTATGTGGGAAGAGAACAACAAAAGGGAGATTATACTCATACAGGCAGTTATGGAGATAGATTCCAAGAAAATCCCAAGAGCCAAAATCTACTACACAATCTAAACTGATTGGTGTACCAAGTGAATCAGAAGACCGAGGGGAAGATGCAACAAATTCCAACAAAACTATGGAGAAAGATGTTCACGAAGCCGACTCTATCTCAAAAGTACGCAAACACATCAAAGACAGTATTCCAGATATGATTGACAATTAAAGCCAAAGATTGGAAGGATTATGTTCCAGCATAAATTATTTTTCAGATAAGAGATAAGGGCTAGTCTGTTTAAAAAGAGGGGAATGTAATATATAGAAATAGTCAAGGGGGCATTCTCTCAGGACACCAGAGGGGGCAATCAAGAGCACTACACACTGAAGTCCTTCCTGGAATTCTGAATAAAAAGGTGGTGGAGGTGGTAGTTAAAAAGACAAGCTGGTGTCAGCCTGTGCCTGAGAGACAGTAATGAAGGGTTTTTGTTTGAATTGTGTAAATGTTTGGTAGTTTCTGCTCATAATTTTGTTACGGGGTAAGTCTGGCGCCATGGGCACTAGTAGTCCTGCTCCTTTCCCGCTTTTTGCCCCTCGGTTCCCTGAACACAGAAGGGCTCATGGATCATGCAAATGCGGCTCATGCATAGTGTATCCCCCCTCTCTGCATGATTGCCACCTCTCTCCCTGCTGGCCTTCGCATCACACCGATTGGCCAAGCAAGGCTGCCTGTTTGGGGCAGAGGAAATTAATTGCTACTAAAGCTCCAGCGCTGACCTTTTTTTAAAAAAAAAACTTTCTGCACATCTTTGTTGCTCAAGCAGTTTAAAACAAAAATGAGCAAAATTGGTCTGGTAGAACTGGAGTAATAAATCTTGCATTACTGTATTCTAATATAGGCCCCCTCTACAAGATTTTGCTTTGATGCCCGGTTGTCCGATTATGTGCATTTCCTGATAAGCACATTTATGCCTAATACCTATACATGAGAGGTATTGAAGCGTACTGAGAATCACATGCAAATGTTGCTGAAAGTAATGCGCTTTATCCCGGGGAACTGGCCAAACAGGTTTCCCTCCCTTTATTCTCCCCACCCACCAGAATCTCCGCCTTTGGTTACCCAGGTTACCTGCCAGTAATCACCTGGTTAACCTGTTCGGCTACCTCTCTCCACCCCCCCCCCTTTGCCCAATAGCCATTTCAAGTGAACTGCTCAGGGGTAAATGGGAATGTGCCTCATAAGTTTCCACATCCAGCACACTTTGAAAACTTATTTTTAGTCAGGGCTGCCTCTCTCCCCTTCCCTTCGCCCAATTGGCATTTCAAGTGAATTGCTTAGGAGTAAATGGGAATGTGCCTCGCACACACACGCCAAAACAAGCAGGGAGATGCTGCTTCATTCCTTCCCCCTCCTCTTCCCAGCGAGCTCAACCATTGTAAAAATCACACACACACACACACACAGAGAGAGAGAGAGAGAGAGCTCATGTCAGGAACCCAGCAAGAAGCAAGGGGAAGATCTGTCTAAGCTGATAGCTAATTATGCACACATCCTTCCTATCCGCTTTGCTTCTCGTGAAACCACTTCCATCTGGCCCCATGTCTCCATGTAAAAAATATTCCATCAGGGTACTTCAAAGAAGCTTTATTTTTGGTTCATGCTGGGTCTCCTCTTCCATCCAGAGAGATGGAAAACAAGGAGGAAGTTGCCAGGAGGAGACAGGAAATAAAACTAAATGAAAAAGTGGGAGATTTTCCCAGCAAAGGGGCAATTCTATGCATGACATCACGACTACAGTCTGCCCACTCTGATCGTTAATGCGCTTGAACAGCAATTGTTTACACAGACATAAGGTGCTCTTACTCCCGCAGTAAATTAAAACTCGCTATTTAACACACATTCAAAAATGCGCATAATAGGGATAAAAAGCACCTGTGCTCCTCATTTGCGCTTCGCTCTTGTAGAGGTAAATTTGGTAATGCGCCTTGAAAGAGCTTTAAATCACTCTTGTAGAGGCACCCATCGATTGTTTACCAATACTGTGATGATTCCTATTCTCCTGAGATTTGCACTCCAGTGAAGTAGGTTTGTCTGTCTAGTGAACGTATCAGCCTCAACTATATAAGATGTTTCTTGTGCTGCTGTTCCAGGTACTTAAATAGGTGACAGTCCGGGCGGGGAGGGTGCAGGAGGAGCCCCGCCAAGCGTCTTCACCCCAGCAAATTGATCTCCCTGGCACCCCAAAGCACTTGGCTCCACCTTCCCCCACCCCTCGACCCAAAAAGGATCCATCTCCGGTGTAGGAGCCGAACTTTCGACGGGGCGGATGCTGCCGGTGACCGAGCAGTGGGACCGAGCAGTGGACTCAAGAGATTCATTGGCTGGCTTGCAGGGAGCCGGTAGCACTGGGGCTGGTGGTGCGGTGGCCCTCCTTCCTTTCCCTTTCCACTCCACCTACTGGCCCCCCATTTACTTAGCCCCCGGCTGCCCTGGAAAGCCAGTAGAGTCGGGACGGGACGGGAGCCCTGCAAATCAGGCCGGGGCCAGAACTGGTGCCCAGAGTCACTTGCTTTTTGTGGCCAGAGATCACTGTTCTCCTGTGGTGTCCACCAAGCCAGGGCCTCAGCCATGTGCTTCGTGGCCATCTGGTTGTTATCACTAAGCCTATCAAGGGCCAAGCATTTAGTCCTAATCCACAGACCAGGGAGGGGCTGAAGCATCCCTCAAGGATGCCTAAGATTGTGCAGGGCTCCCAAGTGGATGCCCCCTCCCCTGAGGATGATTTTGGCAGGAACTTCCTTTTGGAGGAGCCTTGAGGGCAGGTGCAATTGGAGAGGCGGATGCCCCTGTGCCTCCTGCTCTTGGGGAACGGGGGAAGAAGAGAGAAGGGACTCCCCTAGACTAGCTCAGCTTGCAGACCAGCTTGCAGACCCTAGCGGCACACTCTCTCTTGCCTCGCTTCTGACCAGCTTTAGGGAAAACTTCTTCAAGTGCCCCGTATCTCACTGGTCAGCCCTGCTTCACTGCCAACCAAGCCTTATTTTCTGTTTGGGTTGGAAAGGGAGACACAACCTGACATGACCTTCTGGGTCTGTGCTTTGGTTACAAGAGTCTGTGCCCCTTGAGCCCTGCGGCTACATGCTAAGCTCTGAGATCAACAGTCTCTTAAGGCATAGAAGGCCTGGTTGGAACCTTCAGCTTCCAACAACAATATTTTTAGACAAATACGGTAAACTAAGGGTACATTTTGTTAAGAGAGCAGAAACACCGGCACAGAATTGGATTGGAGGCATTGGTGAAACCAGGTGCATCCTGATGCACACGTACACATGGAACGAATACTTGGGAGTAAGCTTGAGTCAAGCAGCTGGGGCGTAGGGAGGGCTTACTGTAATCGCCAGGCAGAGGCTGTAATGGAATTAACAGCCGCTCAGTCTAGCTGGCCTGAAAGCCTCTTACTTCCTCTGCCTCCAGGCCTGCTCTGGATGCGACATGCCGGGGGAAGCAGCAAGCCCCAAGAGGACTTGATGATCAGCCCCAAGCAAAGCCCTCCATCTTTCCCAGCATGGAAGACCTGAAGGAAGGGGAAGAGCCGAGCGGCAGGTGTGGACCGCCACAGCCCCTGGCGAGAGACAGAGGCCAGGAGGCAGAGCGCAGCCCGCACCTGGGGCGGAGAGTCCGATTCCTGCTGCCCCACACCACGATCCAGGTGCCTTCGCCCCAGCAGGAGGAGCAGCCATTCTACCAGTGTCTGGAGCACTTGTTGGGAAAAGCAAAGCAAGGCAGCTTTGAGGGCCTGTTTGCTGCTGATGGCTGGGAGGATCTCCTGGGTGAGTCTGAGGGGGGTGGCAAAGTGGGGCTTTCCAGCTCACCATGCTCTGCGGAGTCATTCTGCCAGGTCATCTCTGACAGCTGTCCTCCCCTGCTGTCAGCATCTTCCTGGCATGAAGACCTGCTGTGGCTCCGAACCCCTTTGGTAGCTTCTCCAGGTAAGCTGCCATCCTTGGCTAGCAAACCCATTTTACAAACCCACTACCAGACGAGACCAGCCCCATAGACTGGTGGCTGAACTTCCTGCCTCTGGTCTGCCTACTGCCCAGGTGGGCTGGTGGGGCTGGAGGGCTCCTCCTCACCTCCTCTCAGACCCCCTCTAGATGGATTCTGTTTGATGCCTGGTTAGCCGATTATGCGCATAATCACTGAAGCGCTTTATCATAAATGCTTGTAGCAAGAGGTAATTGAGCGCACAACTGGTGGCCTTACCGGTTGTTTGAAATGCGCTTTACAAGTAGTTAATGTGGAGAATCGCTTGTTCACATAGGCAAAATGCGCTTTAACGGCTGGAGGAAAATAAAACTCGCTATTTAACGTGCATTCGATAATGCGCATAATCGGAGATAAAGCGCCTCAACTCCCGATTTACGCTCCGCTCTTGTAGAGGTAAAATTTTTAGTGAGACTTCAAAGAGCTTTAAACGTCTCGTGTAGAGGCAGCCTCAGTTACAGCGTTTTGATGAGGCTTTTGGGAAACCATCTGTTCTATGGGACTACCAAGCCCAGGTCAGCTGCGAGTTCCCATGTTCTCTCCTGGGCACAGCAAAACCAGGAGTTGCATCTTTGCCTTGGCAAGCCATAGTAGTGGCTGGTTGCCCTGATCCCACTGGGCACCAGAGAAGAATAAATAATGGAATGCTGCCTGTGTAAAGCCAGGATCCCGACAGAATGAAGCGTGTCCATTATGGTGAACCAAAGGACTGGGGAAATGAGAGGCTGCACAGAAAAATCAAGCTGGAAATGTTGGGTTCTGGCTGGAATGGGGAACTAAAAACCTGGAAACGGGAGTCAGGCAGGGCTCAGTGAAAGACTGGCAGAATCCAGCTGCTGGTGAGCCGGGCCAGATTCCTGGGCTGTGGGTGCTCTGAAGCCCTAACTGAAAGGGTGGGGCATACGTACGGAGTCCACGGGGCATTTCAGGGCCTTGCAGGCAGGCCTCTGAAGTGCTAGGAGCTGGAGCAGCCCCCCTCCACCTGACCAGGGCCGGCTGTGCCCCTCCTCATGAGGCCTCACTGGTGCATCCCTTTCTGCCCTCCAGAGGACAAGGGCCTGAGGAAGTGGCTGGTGAGAGATGGCCAGAGAAAGGGCAGCAGGCCACAACCAGGCCAGGAGGTGACTGTGAAGCTGCTGGGAGTCCTGGAGGACCAGAGCCTGGTGGAGAAGGACCCAAAGTTCACCTTTGTCCTCGGCCAAGGTGGAGCTGTTCAGGTCAGGAGTGGGATGAAGGTGGCTGGGCTGGCCCCTCTTGTTCCTGGCAGGGTAAGATGGCCGAGGGCGTTTTCCAGCAAGGTGGAGGCACCTTCACCTTCCGCCATCTTGGCCCCCTGCCCTTGCCAAGCATCTAGAGCCAGGGGAGGTGCCTCCAGCACTGCCGTGTCTTGGCCCTTCACGTGCTCCCCTTTCTTCTTGCTGTTGCTTGAGCTCAGGGCATGTTTTCTGGCAGGCCTGTGCTGACAGAAAGGGCTGGAGACTCTCTGGCTAGGACTGTGACACCCTGTGCCTCATGCTCCTTACCAGTGTCTTCCCCGTTTCGGGTCTGTGCTCCATCACAAAGGCCCATGAAGAGGATGTGGCCTGCAGTGGGGTCTGACTGGCTTTCCCCACCAAGCCAAACTCTTCTTGCAATGTGTTGTGCCAAGTGCATCCACAGGATGAGGGGGACGCTCAGGACTGGCCCCCTCCTGTTTCTCTTCCTAGGCGTTGGAGCTTGGAGTCCTGTCCATGCAGCTGGGAGAAGTGGCTCTTTTCCTTGCCAATCCTGCATGTACCTACGGCCACTTGGGCAGGTAGGGCTAGCAACGTCCTGCTCTGGTCCGGAGCTGGTGGGGATGGGGGGCAAAATCTGTATCAACAACACTCTGCGTTATCATCGGGGGCAAATGCATGTTCCTACCCGCCTCTCCTCCCACTTGATAGGGAACCTGACATCCCAAAGGAGGCCAAGTTGCTGTATGAGGTGAGCCTACTGCAGGTGCGGGACAGACCTGATCCGTCACTCTTGCCAGCCATGGAGCGCCTCAGCCTGGGCAACCAGAACCGGGAGTGGGGCAACTTCCACTTTGAGCGTGAGGAGTACCAGCAGGCCTTGCATTCCTACCAGCAGGCTCTGCGCGTGCTGTTCCTGCCCAGGACAGGTAAGGCATTCTGGTCCCTGTGTGTGGGGATCCATGAGCCCAGAAGCACAAGTACAGACCCATCCTAGCAGAGTAAGGTGGCCGCTTGTTGGGCAAATTCAGAGATCAGCTAGAACTGAGCTTGGACAAGGAAAGCTGCTGGGGATCTGACCTACCTGGAACAGTGCATTGCCCCTAGAGCTGGGCACTGGTCAACAAGCACAGGCATTCTGGGTGATCAGGGAAAGGGGTGCCACCCAACCCCAGAGACACACTCTCCTTCCTGACCAAGCCCCACCACTGAAATCCGGTTCCAGGGCACCATGTGTTTGAGAGGGTCCGCATGGGCTTTTCTTCAGACTGCCTGAGCCCAGAGGAAGAGGAGGAGCTATATGAACTTCAGGTCAAATGTCTCAATAACTGCGCAGCTGCCCAGCTGAAGCTGCAGCTGCTGGATGAGGCCCTGGCATCCTGCAATGAGGTGTTGCGGCTGGACCCAGACAACGTCAAGGCCCTTTACAGGAAAGGCAAGGTATGGCAGCTGACAAGGGACATCAGTCTGAAGACAGGAGGGCTGAGCCCAGGGCGAGAACAGCTTGTCCAAGGCTCCCTAGTTACCCGAGACTTGGAGTGGGCCAGGCCTGAGATGCTGGTCCTGATTTGAGTGGGAGGGAAAGAATGGTGGTCAAAGCGGCCACAGGAAGGGGCGCAGGTGGCCAAAGCGGCCAGAAAGTACAGGAAAGCTGCAGAGAGGACAGGTAGGCAGGGCTATGGCCACCCCAATGAGTAGCCCATTCTGTAACCTCTCCGTCTGCCACTCAGCTGTTGTCAGAGCGGGGAGAGGACCAGGCCGCCACGGCCGTTCTGACGCGAGCCCTTCAGTTGGAACCAACCACTAAGGTGAGGCAACAGAGCACAACTGAGAATCCAGGCCGGGGGCAAGGAGGATGGGAAGCGTGGCACCGGCTGCAGTCAAGGCCCTTCTCTGCTGCGCACTGACTTCCCTGTGCTTCGCCACCCCGGCCTTGTGACCGGCATCGCCCGTTCTGCTCAGGGAGTGCCACAGTGCCATGAGGCTCATTGGACTGATGGAGCAGCGCACAGGGGAGAGGGGGCATCTCACCATCTCAGAACGGGCTCGTCTGTGACACCCCAGAAGGATTAACAAGTCATTGGCTGTCTGTAGGTTATCCATGCTGAGCTCTCCAGGCTGGCTGGACGGCAGAGGGGACAGTTGCAATGCCCAGGAAGGCGACTCCAGGAAGACACTTCGACAACTGCCGCTGCTCACAGCTCTCAGGTTTGTCATCAGGGCCCAAGCAAAGCAATCCCACCTCCTGTCTCTTCAACCTGCCCCCCACCCCCAGCCCAGGGTGCTGAGTTCAGTCTCCAAGCCTGTGCCAAAGGCAGTATATGTCACTTGGACAGCTTTCTACATGGGCCTCTGGAGAAGCCATTCTGGGGCACTTACTTTCTCTCCTCCCTCTTTTTTTGGCAGATGTTCCTACCCCACAGCTGAGCTGAGGGCATAAGCACTGAGGGGACGCTGCCCATAATAGGTCAAGGAGACTGGGGGGTGGGCTCTGTGTGAAGAAAGAAATGTAGCTACCAAAGTCAGAGGACTGATCGACTCTTTCATTCATGAGAAGAACAGGCTCCCCATCCAACCCAGCACCAACTGTTGCCTTGTTTTGTGCTCCTGGGGGAGGACATATTCTGAATTTCAGCCCTTCAGTTAAACAATAATGATGTTCGTTAAGAACAAACGAATGCAGTCCATTTGCAGGACTGGACAATCCTTTTCAACTGAAGTTCATTTCACCGTTGCTCCATAGCTATCTTGCTGCTTTGCTGATGGCTGGACACTTTCCTTATCTTAGTTGAAGCTCTGCACTGGGTGCACACCCTTGCAATCTATAGTGGCTATAGTCTCTTCTTCACTTTGCTACCTTCAACCCAGAGACTTGCCTGTTCGGATCACTTAGCCCAGAGGCCAGGAGCACAACTTTCAGGGCAATACCTACCTGCAGGAACTGGTGCAGTGGCTGCTGCAGGTTTGCTGCCCCAGGCCTTTGCTTCTGTCCTGGCACACACTTCTAGGCTTTCTTTTGTTCATCCAGTTACATGTTTGTCCAGTGCTTTAAACACCCCAAACACCAAACAGATTGGCTGTTTTCTGTTGGGTTACTTTTCCCCTGGGCAAAGGAGTGAGAAGAGCCTTCACCATTTATAAATCCATACTTCGCACTTCTGGCAACAGGACGAACTGCTGCCTCTGGCCCGACCTGAGCTTGGCTGCAGGTCGGGCCAGAAAGGGGCGATTACAGGCCTTATGCCAGCAGCTCCTCATCAGGGAGGGAGAAGTTGGGGCGGTGGGGGGGGGAGTGTTGAGGGACCAACTGTCTATTTGTTTTCCTTTGGATGTTCCTACATAAAGAAATCCGGCTTGCTGCTGGTGAAGTTGTCTACCTATGTCCTGCATACAGGCTCTTTACCTGAAGCCCCCCACCCCCACCCCACCCAGCAGGCCTCACCTTTATGGCTAGGGAGAGGTGGCGGCAGTGCCCGCCGGCTTTCCCAAGCAGCCTGCGGGGAAGGCACCAGTAGCGAAGGCCCTTCCTTCCTTGCGTTTTCAGGAGTGTTGAGGATCCCGCTTCTCCGGGCGGGGCAAGGGAGGACGCAGGCGACTAAGCGCCCGTCGGGGCGCTCGGGGGCTGTGCTGGGCCAGAGGAAGCAAACGCTCCAACTCCTGCCTGCCTTTGCCAGGCAGAGCTCCGAGAATCGCCCGTCGAGCAAGGCACAGGGACGGGGCGGTCCCGACGGGCCTCCGTGTCTCCCGGAGGGGGACGCTTTGCTCGCCGCGGCCGGCCCTGAGCCAAGCCGCTCGGTGGCGTGCCCGTGGCGGCGGGCGGGCGGGAGGGAAGAAGAGGGCTCCGGGCTGGGCGGATCTTGGGCTTCCCTTCCCTCGCGCCTCCACGCCTTGCATTCACACGTGCTGGGCGTGCACGCGTGAACGGGGCCACGGCCTCTGCTTCCCGGGAGGTGGCCAGGCCCCGCCCCGTTGCGTCACCGGAGCCGCTTGAGGAGGAGGAGGAGGGGGGTGGGGCTTCGGTGCCGCCACGTTGCGCCGGCGCGCCCCCCGCCTCTGCCCGCCCCCGCGGCCAATCCCTGCGCTGTCCGTCGAGGGAGGGAGGCGCCGTCTCCGGGCCGGCCGAACGCGGGAGAGGCGGCCAACTAGGCCGCGGAGGCGGAGCCGGGGCGCGGTGGGGCGGGGCGGCCAAGGCCTGCGACGAGACGGACGGACGGACGGACGGGACGCGAGCGCAGCCATGACGCGTGAGGCAGACCCCCCCTCCCCTCCCCTCGGGCCGGGCGGGCGGCGGGCAACTGGGCCGCGGTGCCCCCCACTCTCGGGCTGACCCTGCTCTCCCCGCCCCCACCCCTGTGCCCCGCAGGCGGCAACCAGCGCGAACTGGCGCGGAACAAGAACATGAAGAAGCAGACGGACACGGGCAAGGGCAAGCGGCGCGACGACGGGCTCTCCGCTGCCGCCCGCAAGCAGCGGTGAGGTCCAGAGCAGAGGCAGTGGCGCCGCCTCCCCCCCCCGCCCCGTACCCCTTCAGACCCATCTGCCCATCTGCCTCCTCCCGACAGGGGCCAGGCAGGCAACAGCCCCCCCCCCCTTACCTTGGCAACAGGGAACTGGGGCCTGTAGCATCTGCCTCGGGCCATGCAGCCTCCCTGGCTTGAGCTGCTGCCACCACCGCCAAGATCGCTCCTCCGACTAGACCCCCCCCTCCCTTTCTTCCTCCTCCTCCTCTTCCATGAATTGGACTGGCCTCCCCTTTGGCTCTCTCTAAGCCAGCAGCTAGCAGCACATCTTGTGGCTCAGCAGCCACAGCTTGCCAGAATGCTTTGCTTTTTTCTTTCCACAGAGACTCTGAAATCATGCAGCAAAAGCAGAAGGCAGCCAAGGAGAAGAAGGAGCCACTGCAGCCAAAATAGGACCTGGCGAAATCAAGAGGGCCAAACCCCACCCAGGCACCCCTGGCCTCCCTATCATGCTTGCCGCTCTGGCTGTAATCGCGACGGAACCATAGTGGCCCAGGGCTATTATTCTTGCTAGCGCCCTGAACACACACGTGCTTGAATTGGTATGCATCATTAAAGTGGCTTTTCCATTTATCTTGGGTGAAGAATTACTGCAGCTAGTGAGACAGGCCAGGGCAGCATTTGGTTTAAAGAATCTCCCTCACTTCAGTGAGGGAGATTCTGTGATTCATCCATACCAGCTTGTGTGTCTTGGTAACTTTGTATGATGGCCCATAGCTGCTATCGGAGCTTTGTTCTAGCAAAAGCTTGGAGGCCACATAAGAGGCAGACCTGGGCCTGTAGTAGTGTGGACGGGGGGGGGGGGGGGGGGGGCGCTTTTTGGATATAAGTTGCATTAAAACTCACTGATTGGGCATGGCAAAAGCTATGCTTGGGGGAGGGGTGTGATGACAGGTACAGGTAAACGGGACAAAAGGCATCATGAGGGGTGCCCAGGCGACGTTTCAGGATTGGGCCATATTTCCCGTCAAGGCTCTAAATTAGCCACTTGATCGGTACCCTCATGGGCTGCCTGGCAGGGGCAGCAACCCTGATAGCTGCACATTTCCATGGATCTGGAATTCCATGGGGGTAAATCCTTGTAACAGGGATAGGATACAGCCCACAGAGGTTCCCCATTTGGCCCAGCAGCTTTCCCAGAACAAAATTTGGCCCTTGAAAAGTGCCCCCACCCCACTTTATAATACAATCATTGGATGGCCAGTTACGTACTCGCCCCGTTACCAGCTGCATCTCTTATTCTTGGAAAGCCTGCTCTTTCTTTCCTGCCTTTCTGTGAACAAAATTGATTAATTAGCCAAGATGCAGGTAGGATGATGCAAACCCCAAAAACACAAACTGCACATGTGCAGGAGCTGCCATGGCTGAGCTATTTGTCTCAATTGAATTAAGCTGAGGCAGATCTGGTCCAGCATTTGGTATCCAGCCAGATGTGCTAACAACCCACAGGCATGGATGTGTTCCACTGCCCCTTGCCTCTTCTTTCCTTGTACAGCCTCCTTGACTCTGCAGCAACCATACTGGCGTCCTAAGCTATAGACTAAGGCCTCATCTACAAGAATTCGCCTTTACGCCTGGTTAGGCGATTATGCGCATATTCGCAGAAGCGCATTTACACCTAATACCTCTGTACGAGAGGCGGCGAAGCGCATTAATGGATGACTAAAACGCGATTTAAACTATTGACATGCAGAGAATCGCTTGTTCACATAGTCAAAATGCGCTTTAACGGCCGGAGCAAAATAAAACTCGCTATTTAACGCGCATTCGATAATGCGCATAATCGGAGAGAAAACGCGCCTCTACGCCCGATTTGCGGTCCGTTCTTGTAGAGGTAAAATTTTTAATGCGCCTTGAAAGAGCTTTAAATGCCTCTTGTAGAGGCAGCCTGAATTCTGTTTTGACTGGTGTATCAGCATTTCACCGACTCCCACGGTTCGGTGTGGACTTGGACTTCCCGTACCTGAGGACATTTAGCACTAAAAGTGCCCTTCTTAGCTATATCTTCTGGCTATGCATGTGGGTCCCATCACTGGGGGCTTACCTAATATGGCTATGGATCCCTGGAAATGTCCAGGAGTTGAGTATCATGTTACCCTGGTCTGACCCAAAGAGGGGACACTGTTGGGGAGCCCTACATCATGCCAGTCAGATGTCCCCAGACACCCAAGGAGCAATAAGTCCAGCAGTGATTGATAGTGGGTGCCGAGAACCTAGCAATCAGCAGGAGGCCCAGAGCAATCATCTTTGATGCATAAGGTGCAGTCTCAGGTCTGTTGCTGAAGTCTTTATTGCGTCTATGTGGAGTTCCACTGAGCTGGTGCAATATTCTATGTTCTGAGTTCCACTTCAGTCTGGATATATCTATATTAACTGGGGCCTGCTCTGAGGTTAATAGGGACCCTGTTATGCATTTGGTTACACAGTGACTCGCAGTCCATCAGTAACTCAAGCTCTTCTTGAAGAAGGCAGTCGTATCACGCCCCTCAACTCCCTTGGCTCAGTGCTGCTGTAGCAAGACACTGGCCACTCCGTTTCTGTTCTCTTTGGCAGAAACCTGCTGCTCCACCTCAGTGAGTCAAAGGTTAGGGTTTTTTCCCCCGCAAGGTGACCCTAAGGATGTCAAATTCAGCTTTAGAGAGTCCTGCACCTGCCCCACCCCCTGTAGCTTTAATGTCTCAGGCCATAGTCTTCAACCAATCATGAGAAGCTTGAAGCCGGGGTTGGTGGCTTCCAACTCTTATTTTTCTTGCCTCATCTTTCTTTTCACTCACAATTCTCTTGTATTGACTCATCCTGAGTCTAGCCTCTGGGCCATGGAGTTCTTTTTCCCATTAGCGGGTCACTGCTTTGCTAGGGCATATCTCAAGCTTGTGGGTCTCAGTGCTACAAATAACTCAAAGTCCAGTTGGGTTCTGAGACTTTATCCTCATAACCCTGTGAGGTAGGTTGGGTTGAGAGTGTGACTGACCCAAAGTCACCAAGGGAGCATCATCGTTGTTGGGGGCTAGAATCTGGTTCCCCTGAGTCCCACTCCAGCCCTCTAACCAGTATGCCATGCTGGCTCTCCACTCCGGCACCTCTGCCATATTCTCAAGGCAGAACACCCCACATGTCCTCTTGGGACGCTTGTTGCCATGTTCGCCTACATAGCTCTGTTTCCCTGGGCAAAAGGCGGGATATAAATAAAGATATTAATAATATTAATAATAATAATTCTACACCCAGAGAAAAAAGATTTTCAACCTGGTAAACTACCTGTTGAGTCCAAAGCCAGGTTTCATGTGTTGCAAGAACATGGCTCAACCTGATAGGCAGCTTGCAGCCTTCATAGGAGCAATTTTTGAGTTCAAGGGCACTGGGGAGCTGCTACCGAAGGCCTCAGGAGGAGCGTAACCATTCTAAAGCATGCTGAGAATGTTTAGGAGAAGCTCCATTTTCAAAGTGATCTCTCCACATCCTCTTTTGAAACCAAGCTGGTGGCTCCACAGTCTCTAATGATGGCTGAGCTTCCATTTGGTCTCTGCCCATCTTTAAGCCTTTTGGGGGGGGGATATCTGTGGACAATGTGGTGCAGCTATTGGCAAAGAGGCCAGGGGGGCTTTCACCCCATTTTTGAATTTGTATCTAAAAGCTGAGAAACCCAGGACCACCTGTGCCCATAGCATTTTTCTAACTGTTTGTAACTGACCAAGAAGTGAATCCTATAGCTGCCACTCAATTTCATTGGGACAACCGAGAGTTTCAGGAGCGAGAAAAGCCTGACGTATTTATTTTCTCTGCTCTGATCCTACTTTTGCTGGCCATGCTCATTTCCACCTTCCACCATTTCCTCTTTCCCATGCCCTTGCTCGGCTAAAAGGCCCTGTCAAACTAGCAAACAGGCTAGGCGGGACCATGAACCCCTGCTATGAACAGAATTCATAAGTCTGGGAGGTCACTAAAGAATGCAGTCCACTGGGTTATAGAGGGCAAAGCACTTCCCTAAGCGGTCTGGATCCAAAGGGGGTGTAATGTGGGCTGCAGCCTCAACGGGCTCGGGAGGCAAAGGAAATTAGCCTGGGGCTCCTCCATAAACACATCCAGCAGGATTATAGTTGAGCAAGACTTTATTTGCAGAACATGTAGAATGGCCATGAAGACCACCAGCCCCTTTGGGTGTGGCTCCTGTTAATCAGCCTTGAAACTGGACCTTCTTTTGCCCATTTGGCAGGGACTCCCTTCCAGCACCATCTGTCCTCAGGCAAAGTGGTGCTGTAGCGTGGTGCTGTCTCTCCCCTCCTACCCCCAAGTCAATGCAAAGTCCTCTACTGCTTCGCCGATCCTCTTGACCAAGACTCCCACAGTCTACTGGCTCAACCGCAGGTCTTCTTGGCCTGAAGAGCATGGAGCATAGATTTGTCATGGAGCGCAGATTTGGAAGAAACCTCAAAGACTATCTAGTGCAACTCCCTACCAATGTAGGAAATCTACTCCTACGACCAGTCAGAAAGGTGGCCAGCCATTCATTTCCTTTTGCATCCTCCTTTCACCCTCCTCTCTACCATCCCAGGTCCATGTCCTTGGGGTCCCACCGCTTTGGAGCTCTCCCCGTGTTCAGCAGAGGCTTGTGGCCTATGCTGGAGGACTGGGAACACCTCTAGCATCCCTCCGTGGCCTGTAAGGAGCCTGCCCTAACAAGCCTTTGCCCTGTGATGGCTCTTCCACCTTACTGGTCCAGGAGCATTCATGGTCTGGAGCAGCGCCTGTGGCAGCCCCCGTGTCCTTAACCCCCACCAGGAAGTCTGAGGGCCATGCCTTGTCCTGCACCAGCCCATCTCCGGATAAGCGCCTCTGGCAGTCCCAGCAACGGCTGGGCCCATGGCAGGCCGTGGCAAAGGCAACAGGCCAGAGGTTATGTCGCAACACTGATGCGGTGTAGTGCGTGTCTCCGCCGTACAATGCGCAGCGGGGGCCGGTTGTGCTGGCGCGAGTCTGGCAGGCATAGTGGGGCCAGCAGAAGCCAGAAGTAGAGCAGGATGCAGGCCCAGCCAGAAGCTACCTTAACCCAGAAGGTGGGCCAGCTGCCGTGGGTGAACGTGGTCTCCAGCGCCGCATTCTCATAGCTGCAAAGAGAACGGGGGTGGAGGGGGGGGGGTGCTGCAAGCTCATACGTCTCCACTTTCCAAATCTCCAGTCTGTCTGGCTGACAGGCCAAGCAGCTGGAGGAAACCCCATGGCAGAGGAAATGGCAGGAGGCAGCGGCAGCTCCTGAGGGAGGAGGTGCCCTGGTGGGATCCAGTGCCAGAGCAGCCCCAGACAGGAGGCATCCCTACCTGAACCAGTTGGTGAGGGTCATCATGATGTACAGCGAGGCCAGGAAGAAGACAAAGTGGAAGGTGGAGTAGCTGTAGACCACGTGGCCGGGCTCCTTGTGGACAATCCGCTGCCCCCCCGAGGGTTCCTCCCGGCCAAGTTGTCGTCCTGTGCCAGGTACAAACATAGGCCCCTCCTCATCACGGAGCCTGTGGGCTCGAGGACCAGCTCCGTGCTGCTGCTCAGTGCTGAGGAGGGGGGCCAGATCTCCTAACTTTTAAGGGATGCCACATTGTGGGCAAGCGAGACTCTTATTCACCCCCTGTTATCCCTTGTTTGAGCATCTGGAGAAAAGATTCAGGCCACATGGAAAAGTGTCCCCTGCCTCGTACCCCTCCATGCTGTGGAAGAGATCTACTGGGGGGCGGGGGGTGGGGTGGACCTCAGTCCCTCCTGCCTTCTCCCTGAGCCCGGCTGCACTCACCTGCCAGCTCCTCCTCCATCTTCTCTGGGCAACAGAAACAGCAGGAGGGGTTCTGCAAGGAGGAGAACATGGGTCAGGCAGGCATAGAACCGTCTCCCTCCTCCCCGCCATGGCTTCTCCTGCTGTCCTTTGGTTCACAACATGAGTCAAGTGGCTCACAACTTGTGTGGCACCTGCCTGGATGGGGTCCCCCGGCTGGCCCTTTCAGGCACTAACAACCTGTGCCGGTCTGATTGCCAAGGAAACATGCATGAATCTTGCATCACTTAGGAAGGGCTCACACACGTTTAAAACATGGCCGTCACCTTCAAAATGTTTGCGAGTGGTAACCAGGGTAGTAGTGGGCCCACCCTGGTGAGCATTTTGCAGGGGGAATCCGTGAGCTATACATGTGTGCATCCTGCGTGGGAGTAAGACGTGCGGACTGTGATGATGGACAATCGAACCTGTGTACAGAATGTGTCATAAGGAGCAGCCCTAAGTACTCAGCCATTTATGTCCTTTATTTACTGCAGTTATAAACTGTCTTTCGGACAAGGCATTCAAGGTGGTTTACAATTTAAAATGCTAAACGAAAACAAAGTATGCCAAAAAAAAAAAAAATAGAGTTCTCTCTGGCAAAGGCTGGTGTGTTGAGGAGCTGCATGGTAATTGTGAAATTCAGTTGCTGCTGCTGCTGCTGCTGCTGCTGCTGCTGCTGCTGCTGCTGCTGCTGCTGCTGCTGCTGCTGCTTCCAAAAAGGCTCCCCCCCACTACCCACCTGAAACTCAAAGCTGTAGACCTTGATCATCCACAAGGGCCCAAATGTCTCCGCCAGCAGGGATGCTTCATTGCTACAGAAGGAGAGGGGGTATGAATGCACAGGACAGGACAGGAGCATGCCAGTGGAGGAGAAGCCATGTACCTCCTGTTTCCCAGACACAGGATCCATCCGTCCTAGCACCCTGTGGGCTCAGCCCCAGGCATGACCTGGTCCCCAGATGCTCAGGAGACTGAGTCAACACAAGTTTCAGCTGCACTCCTGCCAACCAGGTTTAGAGGCATTTTAATTTAGCAGGAGCTTCCAGAGCAAGAATGAAGCGCTGGAACTCAGAGTCAAAAAAAAGGGATGGGACAGGGGGAGTGAAGGGGTGAGGTGGGGGGAGCTAGTCAGGCTAATCGCTGAACTGAATTGCTCTGCGGAAAAAGCCTCAGTGGGAGGCCGCTTCCCAGGGCAGCCTGCTGAGGGCATTGCCCAGATGGGGGGAGGTGCGGGCTCTTTCCCCCAAGCCGCTCGCCTGGCCCATTCTTGTCAGCTGCCTGGTAGGGGATATGTTGGAGGTCGGTCCTAGCCTTGGGACCCGAGATCTCTGGGCACGTGCAGGCCAATACCCACCAGGCAAAGAGGACGCAGGCATACATGACGCCAGCTCCCACCACAGCCACCGTGGTCTCTTCCGTCTGCAGCCCATCCTTGCTAACGCTGGGAAAGCAAATGGTAAGATTTTGCCCCTTGTACTGCACTGTGGGAGGAAAGCGCAAGCAATTCAAAGACCTGCTTCCTGCAGAACCCTCTGCGGTCACGCGAAGACGGAGAGAGACAAACCTTTCTCTGGTGGCCGGCTGGACAGGGCTGAGAAGGTCAGGTACATGACATAGCAGCAGATGATGGAGGCCTGCAGGGGGCTGGAGCTTGGCTGACCTAGGAGCAGAGGGGGGAAGCAAGGATGGCCAGTAGGAAGTCTAAATCGCAGTAGGATTGGGGATGGCGCAGCTCTCCCAAACGGGAACAACAAGGGCTTGTCAAAGGTCAGCAGTGGTCGTTGTTCCAACCCATTGAACACCTCTTATGAAATGTACATCCATTGACCCTTCTCTCTCAGGCAGCCTTATCGTTCCAGCTGAGCCCGTCCCTCCTTCAGGGCAGGGAGGGAGGGAAGGTGTATTCAATCCATGCCTTACAGCAGCTCTTCGTTGGTCTCGCTGCAACCCACTAACGTGGCTCTGCCCTTCCGGAATAGGAGCTTACCAATCATCCCACAGAGCCTCTCTGCCCCACCCCAGTTGTTCCCTCGAGAGGGCATAGCAAAGCCTCCCGGGTGTCCAGGGGGACCAGAGACCCAGCACTAAGAAGTGTGCAATGCCATGGGATGATCTGCCAAAGGGGTGGGCTGGCCAGCTCTCATTCTGTTCAATTTCCTTTGAAATAACCCTTTGGTTTAAGAATTGTGCCCTTTCACTTTCTCTTGGGGAACTCAGTCCTGTCACTGAAACTGCATTATGCTCAGCCATGGAAAGGGCATCACGAAAGAAGCCCAGCCAGAGCCAGAGCCAGAGCCAGGGCCTCACTGCTCAGGGCTGGCAGCCAGCTGGGACTGGGAGGAGGAGGGCTTTGCCCCGGCCCCTCGACGCACAGGCGGCACTTGTGGCTGGCTGCAGGCGGCATTTGAGTCCCCCCACCCTGCCTCCAGCCCCGGCCAGTGCCAGGAAGAAGCCACGGCCAGGCCACGACACTCACGGAGGCGGACACAGGGGGTGATGGAGGTGAAGGACATGAGGAGGCACAGGCATCCGTTGAGCACAAGCAGCCCCTTGTTGAGGATGCAGCCTCCTGGGTGCGTGTAGAATTTGTACAGGAAGGTATAGGCTGTGGAAGCTGCAGTGTAAAAGCCCAGTGTGGCCAGGAACACGGCCAGGTACCAGCGTTTGTCTTTGGAGGCTCCAGCGACCCTGGGAGGGAAACGCTTGTTGAGAAAGGGCTTCCCCCAAACCCTTGCCCCTCCACACGTAGACCTTCCTTCTCCTCCCGGTCTGCTGGGCTCCCCTCCCCTCTCCTGTGTAGTCCTCAGTCCAAGAAAGTCCTGTCCCTTCCAGCTTGCAGGTGGACTCACCAGTTTTTGTTCCAGGTGTGGGCAAAGGCTGTGATCAACACCAACTGGACTAGGATGAAGGCAAAGCCTCCACAGATGCCCACAAAGTGCCAGGCTGCAGGGGGCAAAGCCAGAAAAAAGCAGTGTGGGTGGGTGGGTCAGGCAGGGACCAAGGAGGCTCAGCATAGCTGCTGGCTGTCCGGCTACCCCGCTGGAGGGATGGCTTAACTCTGCTCAGTAATGCCTGACCGCTGCTGTGCCGTGCTGGATACCACAAGGTGGAGGTGATCTGCAGCTGGGGGCTTTCCCTACAGTGGCAGTGGGGGGGGGGGGGGAGAGGCAAAGCAAAGCCCAAGTGCAGCTTTCTGCAGGCTGGACTGCTTGCCTGGGAATTGCTCTTTCACTTGTAGTTAGCGAAGGGACACAGTGGCCCAGAGAGAGCAAAAGAGTGCAGCCCTCTTTCACGGCCACAAATGCTAGGGTGACCAGATAAAATCCA
The DNA here is from genome assembly GCA_029215795.1 of Anniella stebbinsi. Lineage (NCBI taxonomy): Eukaryota > Metazoa > Chordata > Lepidosauria > Squamata > Anniellidae > Anniella > Anniella stebbinsi. The sequence goes on from JARDYH010000001.1 coordinate 374,484,521, forward strand.
GGTCAGGGCTCATGTAACTTTAACAGTTGTAGAGAAAAGAGAATTTCAGCCAGCATCATTTGTATGCAATTAGTTCCTGGTGATATTCCTTCTTCATTACAACAGTTAAAGGTGCAGGCACTATACTAGAGTGACCATATACAAAAGAAGGCAGGGCCCTTGCAACTTTAACTGGTGTGATGAAGAGGGAATTTCAGCAGGAACTAATTGCATACAAATGACACTGGCTGAAATTCCCTTTTCTCTACAACTGTTAAAGTTACATGAGCCCTGACCTGGATTTTATCTGGTCACCCTAACAAATGCTCTCCTAGGGGCTCTGGTCCCATGCGCCACGGCTGCAACCCTGACTGGCCTTTCCTGTGGGTCATCTCAGTGGCCCCTCCCCACTTTACAGGGGGCAGCTATACAAAGTCAGGTGGGGGAAGGGCCTACCTTGGATGAAGCGCTGGTCAGGAATGAAGAAGGCTGCTGCGCAAAGCCCCACCAGAAGGAGGAATTTCAGAAACCAGAACCTGCCATAGAACCCGAGGTTATGGAAAAGCAGGCTGGGCCCAGGGCTGCCGGACCAGCCACTTCCTCGGCTCCAGCCCAGAGTCAAGGAGCTTAGCAGCAGCAACAGCAGCAGCAGCAGCAGCCTCAACCAGGGTGTGTGGGGGGGTGTTTCGTTTCCCTCTCTTACCCATTGTGCAGCAGAGCCCGGAAGTGGCTGCTGGACCTGATGTTGATCAGGAAGGCAGCCTGAGCCAGGTAGAAGCCGGCAGTGCCGAAGCAGACTCTGTAGACAGCAGAGTAGCCCACCAGGATGCCACAGTCTGTGCCCTCAGGGAGCTGCTCACACAGCACGGCGTACAAAGGCACCTGGGTGGGGGAAAGGCACGGAGGGGGGGGAGGAGGAGGAGGAGGAGGAGGAGGAGGAGGAGGAGGAGGAGGTGTTTCCACACTAGAGCTCTCACTAACGAGGAGAACTCGGCCGCTGGAACCCCCCCTCCAAGAGGCTCTTTGGGGGGGGGGGCAAATCAGACGCTGCTTGCTGGGAGAGCTGGGCTGCTTTGCACAGACAGCAGCATCTCTCCTTGGGGGTTAGAGTTGGGTGTGAGGTCAGCATGCCCGCCCGCCTGCCCCCAGCCCTCACTCACATTCTCCTTGATGGCTTCAGCCACGGTGTGGGAGAGCATGAAGCAGCAGCTGGCACAGGCCAAGATGTGGAAGAGCATGTACAGGAGCCGGGTGCCCGTGGATACCTTGAGGCTGGGGCAGCAGGGGCAGCCCAGGTCGTAAGGAGCCGGGCCGCAGCAGCAGCAGCAGATCTGAGCAGGAGGGAGGGAGGGAGAGGGAGAGAGAGGAGGACACCTTGCTCAGCCCCCCTCGACATGGCTCGTGAGGAGGGCTCAACATGCGTCCAGGAGGGCTCCTCGCCCCGTAGCTCCAAAGGCCCAGGTTGAGTTGCTCTCCCCGTCTTTGCTCTCTCTCTGGGCCCATCAGGTAGAGCAGAGCCAGGATTGCCCTCGAGGCCAAGGGGCAGCTTGGGGTGCCTTACCTGACTAAACAGTGCCTTGAGAGGAGCGCTGCCTCACAGCACCTGGACGAGGGCGACACTCGCACCCAGCCAGGCAGTGGTCCAGATTCATCGGAAGCCCCACCCCCCGGGCTCCGTAACTGTGCCTCTGGGCAGGCCCTATTGTGGGGATGTGGGCACACCAACTGGTTAGGGGGATTGGGAAGCTCAGCCACCATCTGTTGCTGGGGGTGGGTAGGGCTGGTTCACTGCAGATGTGGCATTCTGCATCCAGGGTGCTTCTACCAGCCATGAGCTTCTGCCCCAGCCAGGCCAAACAAAACCCAAACACCCAGGCATTGGCTTGACAGCTTACAGAATTACACAGAATGTCCTCCTAGTATTGTACGCTCCGATGGTGGATTGCAATATTTCTGTGCCCTCATAGGGAAGAGTGTGACTCACTCTGCGACTCTGGAATGCAACAGGTTAGACATTTAATGTCGACAAAGATGTCCAAGGGGCAGGCCTGAAGCCAGCCACTGGCATGGAGGGGCAGAGGCCAGGGCCCACCGCTGCCTTGCCCAGTCCTCTGCCCGCCGCTGCTCTTGCTCCTGTCGGGCTGCCCAGCCCCACTGCTGCCTTCCACAGCAGCAGCACTCACCCTAGCCCCACTCCCTGGTAAGCTTGCTGGGGGGCGGGCTGGAGAGGCCCAGAGGGCACCTTGCGTGGGGCCTCCTCACACGCAGCACTAGCCCTGCTTGTGTTCCCAGTACCATTCATTGTAATGTCCACCTTGTTGAACTTGCTTTCTGCCATTTGTTGCCATTCCAAAACCACGTAAATGTCAGTGTGGACATACAGGAAGGTGGACGTGTAGATTTTGTTTTCCTCAATACCTCACTAAGCATGCATGCTTTAAACATTTAATAAGTGTATTTTGCCAAAGAAAAGGTGCTTTCCTGCCCTCCTGGGTTTGTCTGATCCTCCTGGGTTTCTCTAGATGTCTGCAGCCTTCGCAGTCTCTTCCACAGGTACTCCAAAGTGCCTGCCACAAAGAGCAAGCCCCCTCCTCACAGGAGCACGCGCTTCCTCTCTTTCTGCTGTTACGGACCCACATGGTGGTTTTTCTGCGATCTCATACATTTCCTTCCGCTGAGCCCAACTACTGCACCCCCACAAGGCAAGGTCCACCCTGAGCATCTGGCCACAGTCTTCAATCCACCGCTACCCAGGAGGATTGGTGGCCAGTCGATCTGGCCACCAAGATGCCAGAGGAAGATTAGATGTGCTGCTAAGCGATTGAGGCATATGCTGCCTGGGAGCGGGACAGAGCCCCTCCCCCTGATCTGCAATTGTGGAAAGGGGTTGAGTGTGGGACACCCAGTGGGTAGGATGTTGCACTAGGATCAGGTTCGGATTCACTTATCACACTCTCTCAGCCTAACCTGCCTCACAGGGTTGTTGTAACAATAAAATGAGGGGGGCAGCTATAGCCAATAACCAGTCCAGCTAGATGCAACCTTTCACAGCCTCAGCATCCCAGATGTTGTGTGACTACAGCTCACATCATTCTTAGCCAGCATTGCCGATGGCCATGGATGGTGGGAAATATAGTCTCACAACATCTGGGGACCCAAGGTGCAGAAAGGCTGAGCTGGAGTCTCTCAAGCAGCTGGAGCCCACTGCTCTCGCTTGTGTGTCTTACTGTTTGCTAAAGCCGCCCAAGTGGGAAGGAGATCTAGCGTGTCGCTAAACCTGGCTGGGATATCGGCCAGTGAAGACCTCCTACTCCATGTGCCCAGAGGCTGATGGAACAAGAGAGATGGGCTGTGCCTTTAGCAATCAATCCAGTGTAGCTCTACAGGCAGGGCAGCTCTAAAAACACAACACAGATGCAACTCAGCAGAACATGTAAAGAGGCACAGAGACATCATCTGCTCCCTCTCAAAAGTAGAGGCTCTCTGGAATCCTTTGGAGGAAAATTAAGTGTCTGCCCCCCATCCCTGGGCTACTGAATAATTCCAAGGAGCTTCCCGGGGCCATCTCTAGTATCGATCTGGTGCCATTAGGAACTTGTGCATCTGACTCCAGCCAGCTTGAGAGCCACTTAAGCAAAAAGGGCAAGGAAGAGTTGGGAACTGATAGGATTTCAGATGGGCAGTAAAGGCTGGAGCCAAAACTTCCTGACAATACAGAGGCATGGAAACCATCAAGTACCCCAAATATCTATATAAGACTATGGCGACGTAAGGCTTATTACTCAAAATCTACCAAACCAATTTTGATCATTTTTTTAAGCTGAAGCTTGAGCAATGTAAATGTGCAGAAAATTTTGAAAGGTTGAAAAAGTGAAAAGCTTGAGCTTTAACAGCAATTAGTATGTGCCAAACAGGCAGAGCAGCCCCTCTGCCAGCAGGATGATAGACAGACTGCTCAGCCAATAAGTGCAGGATGCAGGATGAAGGCATATGCTCTGGATGCAGCCGTGCGGTTAGGCTGTCACTGGCAGCGGGGGAGGGGGTGCAAACAGCCCGTCACCTGAGTTGCACACAGACTGGCCTTAATGGAAGCCACAGAACTGCCACGGAGGCTCTTCTGATGGCCAGGTGAGGGCAGCCACAGCTGAAATGGCTCACCATGCTGTCCTGCCTAGACGGATATGTGGTCTGACCCTGGAAGGCAGCCACCCTTACGGCCTTCATTGGCCAAAGAAAATCAGCCGGGTTGTGAGGACCGCAGGTCCTCCTGTAGCTTCCCTCTTTGCTCCTTGGAGATGGGGGCAGGCCAAGCAGCGCACATGTCCCGCACGCACAAGGATCCCTGGGGGCCTGTGGCCGGCCCAGGTGGCTTGTCCAGGCGGACATCTCAGCCGCTGCATGGCTTACAGGGGAACAGTGTTGGACAGGCCGTTCCCTAACCTTTCCTCATGTCAAGCAGCCACACCTTGCATGGAAGCTCGGTCTGCAAGATTGGGCTCAGAGCGCTACATCTCCCACGATGCCCTCCTGGCCAAAGCAGGAGTGCTGTCATGGCACAGATGACAGCCGCTCCTGCTCTGTACACCCCCTCCATTGGATGTCTTTCCCACGGCTGTGGCCAGAGGCCAGCTGAGCAAGCCTGCTCAGGAGCCCCTGATGGGCCTGAAGCCTCCCGCTTCCTCCCGCTTACCTGGCCCTTGCAGCAGGCTGGCACCATCCCTTCCCTCCCTGGGAGAGAGGCTGGCCCCCTAGTCATCTGCTCCAGGCTTTATGGGCCAAGGCCCTTGCTCAGCAGCAGAGCCCAGGCACAGGGGCCACCTGCCAAGTGCCAAGACCATCTCTCTGCAGAGGGAAAGCCAATTAGTCAGAAGGCAAGGATTGGCCGGCAGTGAACAGCCCTTCCTCCACCTTTTAGCTCTGGGACTGGTGATTGGACGGGGTGGGGGCTTTCCCACCTGATCTCTAGGTGAAACTTGCAGTTCTGCCTGATTATGTCAGGAGCCAAATCTGCCTCCTTAACCCTCCTTAACCAACAGAAATAGAGGGCTTAGCTGTTCCTTGGAGCCAGGGGAATATCAGGCTTCTGCAGGATGAAAGGGACAGGCGCCTCCTTGCCTGAAGTCACCCAGCAGGTTGCAGAGGGCAAGAGAGTCATGAAGGGAAAGGCGGGTCCTGGCCTGGCTCATGAGCATCTGTGACCCTGATCTGAGGGCAGGGAGGGCAACAGGAGCTGGTGTTGTATAAATCTGAACAGATCTATGATTTTCACCACAAAACATGTCCATTTCCCCTGACATGCATCTTACACGCATCCTACATGTGCTATCCATTTCTGCAAAAGTCAAGCTGCTTGCAAGTGATTTGGTGGCACAAGAACTAGGAGCTTGTCAATATTGCCAATGCTCCTTCTTCTCCAGGTCAGACTCCATTGTAACCAGGAGTGTGACTCATCCAGATGTGACCTTGGCACACCTGGAGAGACAAAATGACCATATAAGGAAATGATAGAAGTGGAGAGACGTTGCAAAGCATCTCTGGGTACAAGTAAAATAGCACATGGCAATGCAATGCCACGTCTGGCCACTACTCGGGTCTACTCGAGAGTAGCTATAGCCAGAAATGATGTTTTTGGGGCTGTAAGCCAATGGGATGAGGGCTAATGTCATGTGACATCTGATGTATAAAAATACTTGTTTGAATCTTGGCGGGGTGTGACTCTGGAAGGCAGCGAGAGCGTCCAGAGGTCACCTATTCTGCGCAGAATAAAATCAGTTTCCAAAGCTTCAAGAGGTCTTTCGTCAAGTGTTTCATATCTGGAGTTTGGACACTTGGAAATAGCATAATTTATGCAACACTGGGACCCACCCATCGCTGCAGGCCAGCTGGCCTCTTGGCCTGGCAGCCTTGGTGCAACTTTGGATCAAGCAGGCGTGAGCAGCCAGAGCTCTCAGGAGCAGCGCCGGCACTCTTTTAGCAGCAGGAACCCTGACATCCTCTCCTCCCACTTGAGAATCCCCCGTTCCTCTAGGCTTAGTTGCAATTCTCTTCGGATTTCCCAGCAGCAGGATATTGTTCCCTATTGTGATGCAAAGTCTTTTGGTCTTGAATGGGCAAATAAGACCCATTTGCTTGACACAAGACCTGCTTGCTTGCTCCCAGTGGAGATAAAACTGCTGGAACTGGTTTGTTGATATAGATCCACAGCGGCCTGGATTTTGGGACTCCCGTTGGAGGTTTAGCTATAGGGACTGTCATGAGGAGCGCCTGCAATGTCAACATTGACCATGACACCACTGGGTGTGAGTGCCCCTTTCGTCTGCTGGCTGCTGCAGACTAGCCAGGGCTGCAATGGACGATATAGCACTAATGTCATCGGATGGTCTTGTGGGCAACCATCTGCGATGTAGGTCAGCGTTGTCCCTATATTACGTTCTTTCCTGCAATATAGGAATAATGGCCTGTATTGGAAGGGTGAATTTTAAAATGCTTTTTAAAATCACATTTTTCACATGAAACGAGACCTAAGTGGAGCAGGAATTCTGTCTTCATTGTTATATTTTCTGTTTTTGAAAGAGTGCTTCCTAGACACAACTATGCTAAAATCCAGGATTCTCTTGTTTTCTATGGGCAGCTCTCGGGGTCAGGGAATCGTAGGGAAGACAATATTGGGATAACAGTAGAGCAAAATGTGTGGGATAAATTATGGATGACTCAATGAAAGAAAGCAGTAGGGAGAATTTATTAAAATTGTTACACCGGTGGCATATTACACTCGTGTGTCTGGCAAGGATAGCAATTACAAATAATACGAGTGTTAGGAGAAACTGCAACCAGTAAGATTTACATATTCATATGTCATGCCCTGTTGTGTTAGTTTTTGTACATGATATCCTTAGAAATGACAAACTATATATGTCACATCGGCATTGATTCTGTTAGCAATATGGGAAGAAGAAATTGCAAAAGTGACATCTAAGGAATTAATTGTGTCCATGCTGATGGCAGCTTGTGAAGGGAACAGTTTAGTATTGATTCCTCCTGTTAGACAAGGCTACTTAACACAATTTGAAAACTGCATAGTTATTTATATCCCAGGCTCTAAAGGAAGAGTCTCACAACTTTATAAATACTTGCTTGACACTGCTAATTATAGCATGAGAGATTTAAAAGTAGCCTGGGAGCAAGCTCTGAGATATGGAATAAATGACAAAAACTGGCAAAAAAATAAATAAATGATCTGCCAATTCACTGAAATCAATCTCAGCCCATACCAGAGAAAGTTCAATCCAGGTGATTTACAGATAGCACTTCAATCCAGTGAAACTTGCAAAAATAACTGGAACTAAATCCATGCTATGCTGGAAAGGTTGTGGAGCCTCCATCACTGGTGGACTTACCCATTTGCTCAACTCTTTTGGGTTAAGATTGAAAATGAAATTAACAAAATTATAAATCAATTCATCTCAAACCAGGTCTTGCACATCTTAATATATATATATATATATATATAAAGAATTCAATATTAACTAGCTGCAAAAAGATCTAATTCCATTTTTTCCCTGCTGGCTGCTAAACACGGTTTTGCCAAAAACTGGAAGTGACAGGCTCCCTGATTTGAATGATTAGTATGGAAGAATGTGGAACTTGGCATTACTGGAGAAGCTGACTCAGCAAGTTAGACATTTAAGAGACCATTCAGATACAGACACATTTGAATGTACACGGTCAACATTCATTAGCCTTATTGATCAAGAAGGTGATGGATTTTGGTCTGCCCCGGTGACTCATTGTGATGCATGGAAAGGTCTAGAATAATAGAATAGTAGAGTTGGAAGGAACCTATGAGGCCATCGAGTCCAACCCCCTGCTCAGTGCAGAAATCCATCTTAAAGTATACCTGACAGATGGCTGTCCAGCTGACTCTTGAATGCCTCTAGCGTGGGAGAGCCCACGACCTCCCTAGGTCATTGGTTCCATTGTCGTACTGCTCTAACAGTCAGGAAGTTTTTCCTGATGTCCAACCGAAATCTGGCTTCATGTAACTTGAGCCCATTATTCCGTGTCCTGCATTCTGGAATGATCAAGAAGAGACCATGGACCTCCTCTGTGTGACAACCTTTCAACCTTTGAAGAGTGCTATTATGTCCCCCTCAGTCTTCCCAGAGTGCAGGATGCGGAATAATGGGCTCAAGTTACAGGAAACATGACAAAAAAGTGCTATCCTTAACCAAAAAACAATACACAATCACCAGAAAGTTAAGGCTTCCAAAATTTAAAATCAATGTATACAGATATATTAAAACATTAAAACAGAGCAATTGATTATACAGAATAAAAATGCTGAGTGAATACTCCTTCAACAATTATTAAGACAATTATCTCTGTGTAATTAAAATAGAAGAAGGGCCAAACACATTTCGACTATTTGTCTTCTTCAGTGGCTTCTGTAATACAACAAGCATGTATACTACCATAATTATCATTTGTTTGCAATTATACACAATTCAAGATCTCACGACTATGGAATTTATTTACAAAAAATGTAAAAATAAGTTTTTGTTACCCTGCACAAGCTGATATGGTAGACTTGATATATATGCAAGAAAAGATATCTTGAGTGTCGGGCTGACTATCAATATCCCTAAAATAGATCCGTTTGTATCACTCCCCCAAGACACGAAACCTACAAGTTACAGGAAGCCAGATTCCTGCTGGACATCAGGAAAAACTTCCTGACTGTTAGAGCAGTACAAACAATGGAACCAATTGCCTAGGGAGGCTGTGGGCTTTCCTACATTAGGGGCATTCAAGAGGCAGCAGGACAACCATCTGTCAGGGATGCTTTAAGGTGGATTCCTGAATTGAGCAGGGGGTTGGACTCAATGATGGCCTTAGAGGCCCCTTCCAACTCTACTATTCTATGATTCTATGATTCTCTTCTCAAGACTATTCAGTTCTATAAAATCTGGTCAGTAAGGCTTTTTAAAATCTCCATGTGCTTCCCTCACTTTTGAGACGTTGACTGCTTCTCAGAATGTCTGGCAACAGTGAGATTTGTCTTTCTGACTTGTGTTATGTGTTTATTTAACTAGTTGTATATTCTGTTTTGTAGATTTGGACACATGTAACATTTTTATACATTAATAAAGTATTTTTTTTAAATGCCTCCTGTTAGAAAGCAGTTAGCAGAGGGGTGGGGGGGAGAAGCAGAACAGAATGAGAGTTTACCAGTCCCACATGCACACAAGACTAAAAAGGAGATTACACCTTTCTTCAGTGAAAGAAAGATAAAATACAGTTTCGAAAAAGGAGATTGTTCAGTCCATTTTGTGTTCTTTAACATTGGCAGGAGCAAGAGTGCAAACACAGCTGTTCCCAGCAATAGAGGAGATCAGAGAGGGGGGTGGAGGAAGGGGAGGAGCAAAAGGAACCAGTCACAGGAAACCACGCTGTAGGCTATAAAGATCCTAAGGCTAGCAGTGGCCTCATTTCCCATGAACTAACTGCAGCGCTGTCCCTTTCAGTAACTTGCAGGTGATCTAATATTCTCAACAGTTTGCAGGGTAATAGCCAAAACTGCAGAACTTCTATCACTGAAGTCATGGTACAGGGAGCTGTGGTTAATAGCCATGGCAGAAAAACAGAAGCATCCATCTAAATTAGCATAAGGCAAAGTTAAAATGTCTGATTTTTATACAATATGGCATGATTTTATTTCATATACTAATCAGGGATATTTGCAGCAACATCTATCAAAACTTCTCTACAGTTTATGGAAAAGAGACTGGAATGTGTTGTTATGAAGAAGAAGCAGAAAGAAACTCTCCAAGCCACCAATGGATTCCACCTATATTTTTGCATGGAAAAGGGGGATCTTGTCAAATGCATTTTCCCCTGTCAATAACTAGACAGTTTTCTGTTTGTTTGTTTATTTGTCTGTCTGTCTGTCTTTGCATTTGGGAAATTAGTAACCTAACATTTTTTTAAAATGGACCTGGAAGTCCCTCCTACAGACCTCTCTAAGTGCCCTACCTCTACGGTGGCACTGAGCACCGCCGCTCTAGCCACCCGCTTCTCGCTTCCTCTCCCCACGCTTCCGGAAGACGTGGCTGCACGTGACGGAAACGGAAGGCCTCTGGAGCGATGGCGGCTGAGGGGGACGTCGAGCTGGAGTTGGAAGCGGAGCCGAATGGCTCGGCGGGCGGCGGGGACGGCGCCGGGGGCCGGCCGGCCGAGAAGCCGCGGAAGCACGACAGCGGCGCGGCGGACCTTGAGCGCGTCACGGACTATGCGGAGGAGAAGGAGATCCAGAGCTCCAACCTGGAGACGGTGAGGAGGGCGGCGCCGGGTGGAGCGGTGGGCGGGTGGGCAGTCCGCGGGCCTCCGGTTACCATGGCCCCCGAACCATCCGCGCAGCGCCGCTGGGCGGCAGGTGGATCGGGCCCCCGCCGCCCCAGGCTGGGCTTGGATTGTGCGGCTGGGAGTGCGGAGACCCCGGTTCCGATCCCCACGTGGGCAGCTCGGCGCGGCCCACCTCCCAGGATTGTTGTGAGAAAGAAAGGCGGGGTGGGACTCCCTGGAGGAAGGGCGGGATTTACCTGCAGTTAATGCGATGTAAAAGCCAGGTTGGAAAATGCCGCTGCTACAAAATGCGACCACTGGCACACTGGTAGCAGCAAGCTGGTGGGAGCATATCGCACTGACCACCTCAATGACATTTGTTCCCAGTTTGCTTTCAGGCTCCATTTTATATCCTGGTGTCAACCTTTAAGTCCCAAGCAGCCTAGGACCTGGTCATCCTCACCTGTCCAGGCCTTAAGATCAGGGGTCCTAATCCCTGGTGATCTTTCAGCAAAAAGGCTCCCAGAGCAGTTTTGCATAAAGTCAACAGAAGCAAGACAGCCCCAAGAGACACAGCACAAAAGGAAAAAGGGAAGGGGATGGAAAAGGGAAACATGTGATCTCAGGCACTGATTCTTAAAGATGGCTGTTCTTATAATGACCAGCTGGAATAAAAACAGTTCAGGGAATTTTTCTATCCACTGCCTCCAGATGACTGTAGAGGGAAGGAGGCCCTCCTGATGGAGCTCCTTGTGGGTGGCTCCACAGCTGTGGGCTTCCCTGCATGGGAGCCGCCAAACTCCTTTCCTTTTTATTCTTAGGCAGGCATTGAAAATACTTTTTATTCTGGAAGGCATTTTATGATTTGATATTGCTGTCTTTTAATGCTGCTGTGTTTTATTTATTTTTAAACATTGTTTTATTATACTGTATTTTGTAAGCTGTTCTGGAAATTAGGATATGTCACCTGACTAAATTATAAGTTGGCATACCTAGGCCCTGCTTTAGTTGAGAACGTAGCCCCCTCAGTGCATGTTATTTGGCTCTCATTTCGTCATAGGCCAATCACCTGGTTCAACCTCTGTCCCTGCCCCTTGCTTTCTCATACTCTGCATGTGTTGCTCAAGCACAAAGCCATCTCAGTTTTGCATCATAGATCAGCCACAAAACATAGATGCAGAACTGTTGTTTCACTGCCCGACGGGAACTTGCACACTTCCTCTGTATAGCTTTCTTTTCAGATAACAGAACAGCAATAGTGCAAGTATCAGAAACATGAAATATCTTCACACAACTTAAGGCCCTACCAGTGCATCTGTGAACTTCACACTGCAGCCCTAACGTGCAGAACAGCTATAATGTTCTCTGTTGATTCTTACACTGAATCTCATTTGCCCATTCACTCAGTTGCCTCTTTTTTGAGCTTTTCAAAATGTGCTTTGGGTTTTCCCTATGTTGACAAATTTGGCTTCATTTAAAAATTTAAAAATGGTAAAGGCAGCCTTCGGTGCATGGGCAGAAGGGCGGTATAGACATGTGTTAAATGTTCTTGTGCTCTGCTGTCTTTTTCAGTAACTAGAAGAATAGATATGTTAATTTGTTGCAGCAAAATCAACATTTTGGCATCTTAAAGACAAAAAGTGGACTGAAGTCCTCTTCAACTACATTAAATCTTACACTGTTTAGACTGTATTTTATTTTCGTTGCTATTTGACTCCATATTTTCTTTATACCTATGTGTATGGGTAATAGCTGTCCATAAGGATAACACTTCGTGTATCTGATGAAGTAAGCTGGGGATTGGCAACGGGTGATCCTTCAGGTGATATTTGATTGCTCCCATCCCTCACCATTGGCCAGGGTTGTTGGACGTTGTAGTCCAACAGCTGGAGGGCCACACAAAACATATGCTACAATCAATCTGTTAGTGTTTATAGTGCCACAAGACTCTGCTTTTGATGAGAAACTAGGTTAAGCTTTTTGGAAGTCCGACTATGTAAAGTCTACCAGAACACCATTACCTATGTTTGTGTTTGGATTCTTCAGAGAACATTTCCTTTCACTTTCTTTTGTCTAGGCCATGTCAGTAATAGGAGACCGAAGATCCAGAGAGCAGAAAGCAAAACAGGAGCGGTAAGCACTTGTTCTAATCTCCTGTCATAGAGCAGCCTTGTCCATTACATCTTTGAGCTGCCTCTCTGCAAGAACTGCATAAGCTGGTAGCCCCGAGGTGTAAACATCATTTAGTGTTGATGTTTATGGCTGTTGAATAGCACACCAAAGTGCAATGCTGTTTACATACTGTTGATTACCCTTAAGAGCTTGCATGTTTGTCATTTGTTAAGAGTCAGCTTGGCTTTAAATCACTCTATTTTCTGCATCTATTTGTTGTTGGTTCTGCTCTCCTGGCTGGAGACTTGCTTTGCAGCACCGGAAATGAATGGGTATTATAATTTCATACCACAAACCTATCCCTTGCTTCTGGAAAACTAGAACTGTGCCATTACTTGTAGTTCCTATTCTGCAGGCAAAATTGTTGCCAAAGTCTGTTGTGTTTTAGCAAGGGAAAAAGTGGCAGCAAGGCCTGCATTATACACTAGAGCTGTATAAGGAGTCCTGAATCTGTTCTCCTTCCTTGTTTTAGGGAAAAAGAACTGGCCAAAGTCACTATCAAGAAGGAGGATTTGGAGTTAATTGTGAGTATAATACAGCATTGATAATAGCTTGGGCTGATCTTGACTTTGACAAAGTTAACATTGAGCAGTTCCAGCTTGGCTTTTCTTGCATAAGGATTCACTTCCTCTGCTTGCTTTTCTCTACAGATGAATGAGATGGAGATATCCAGGGCAGCAGCAGAGCGCAGCTTGCGTGAACACATGGGGAATGTAGTTGAGGCACTGATCACGCTCACCAACTGAGAGCCATCTACTGTATATATATATATTTCTATGGACAAAGGGAAGAAACAGCTTCACATTGGCCTTCTTTGCACAGATTATGTGCTGCACCCGACATTTTAAAACTATCGGAATAAATTTGCCATTCTTGAGCTTACTTCTATGATTAACTAAGCTGGATGGATCTTTCTCCCTCAGCTGACAAAGACTGGTGGTGATAAGTTGGGGCCCCATTTTCCTTCAGGAATCTTCCCTCCACTTTCCACACGTGCACTCTTTTGTTGCAAAAATATAGCAACCAGTAAGGCTGTATCTAGCCTGTGGTAGCCCTGTTATATCATTTGCTAAATTTAATTTAAAATCCAGACTTCTAAATTATTTGGGGTATTCTTTTCAATGTAAGGAGGAATAAAACAGAGCCAGGGGAGAAATCAAACCCACTCCCCGCTTCTCAAGTCACAAATTCATTGTCCTTCTCAGTTTCAGCTAACAGCAGACAGAGTTTTTACTATTAACCTTTTATTACGATTCCCCTAATCCAGGTGTAGGCAAATCGTTTTGGGCCTGTGGGCACATTTTGCCATGGGAAGCACAGCTAGTCACAAAGGACAAATAATTTGCCAGAAAGAGATGGAGTCTGAGCTGCAACACGCTAAACAACTCCTTTGAACCCGGAGTTTTCAGTGTGAGAAATAATTTCTCAAAAGGCGCAATCTTTTCCTCTTCTGCCCGGCTGCCAACTCAGTTCCCCCATCTCTCTTGATCATCACCCACAGACATGCATTCTTTCACAAACACCCCATCCATCCTCCCTTCTCATATACACACATGCAGATTGATCATGCATCCATACATAGACATTAAAAAACACCTTTCAGTATTCTTTACACACACACTTCCCAAACTTAACAGGTGATGAGTCCTGTACTTCTGCCATCCTGCTTTTTCTTAGTGGCTGCAGAGCAAAGCATCAGCCTGCAGCTACTATCCACACCAGTGTGGTGTAGTGGCTAAAGTATTGGACTGGGAGTCGGGAGATCCAGGTTCTAGTCCCCACTCGGCCATGGAAGCTCATTGGGTGACTTTGGGCCAGTCACAGACACCATCCCAACAGGGTTGTTGTTGTGAGGATAAAATGGAGAGGGTTATGTATGCCACCTTGGCTTCCTTGGGCGAATAAAGGCAGGATAAAAATGTAATAAAATTTATAATTTCCTTGTAATGACTCTGAGCCCCAGAGGCATTTATGGGAAATGAAGATTGGAGCTTCTGTAGGCCTTCACCTTGAAGCGCTGCCAATTGCAGGGAAGAAATTTGGGTTTTTTAAAATGAAAATGGGGAGAGGCTTCTCAGTGGAAAAGTGTTCAGGGGTCCACTAGCACCCACAAGTCACCATGATGTCTTGCCCTGCGCTAGGCCCTTACAGGCCCTTACAGGAGTGGAAATGTGATGAGCAGAGTGCGGGGTAGAAATGGTGTAAATAACTGATAGGAGCTGGCCGATGCTGGGTGCCTCACTTCTCCTGGTATTCTCTCCCTGACAGCTTTCCCGATAGGAACACATAGGGGGGTGGTTTCTTATCCTTTCAGGCAGTTCTCCATGAAGCATCTCTCTTGCACACACCCCTACCAAGCAACAAAGGCCTTTCTAATGTTAAAACTCATCAGGAAGCAGGAGTGGTTGTCTATCAGAATAAAAGCAACACTCCTGCTACAACCAGGACTTTGGGTATCCTTCAGAATATGTCACAGCCTTCATTGATCACATCAGCACCTTGATAAGAAATACATTTAATACGAATTTAAATTTGCTTTTCTACCACCTGAACCCACTTAACAACAGTGCCTCTGTAAAGAACAGGGGATCTTTATGGCCAGCCAAAATTAAAAACATGACCACAGAGGGAGAAGGTGTGCTCCAAGGGACAGTAGAGAACCTACTGTGCCAGTACCAACACCCGAGACACAGGAGTAAGGTGACCAGGCAAGTGAGACTTCTAGCACAAGCATGAAGAATAAGTAGTCCAGGTATAGAGCAGAATTCTGTTGTCCCAAACCACAGTACAGGGCAACCTGGTCAAGAAAGTGCCCTTTATGACTCTCCCACTCAGGTAACCTTCCGCTTCTTGGCAGAGGGTCTCTCAAAGACATCACGCACACCTGCTGCCTTCTGCTTGAAGAACTTGGTATTCTGTGCACTTTCCTGCCCCCAGGCAGAGTCAAAAGAGGTTGTGTCCTGGTCCACTAAGTGTGTGTACTTCGTTCGTCCAGAGCGCCCAAAGTTCTTCACCTGGATAGAAAGAGAACATAAGGTCTGGGGGACTTTGAGCAGGGGCCTCTCCTGGAAGCCCATGCGGAGGGCACAGGGAGCTGCAGCTCCAAACCCAGGAAATGGAACCCACCTAAGCAGGCCCCCCTCCCATGTACCTGCATGACTTTAGGCAAGATTGTCTTGTTGAAGTGATCCTCCAGAGTTGGGGCACTGAAGTCCCTCTTGTACACATCCTCATCTTCATCCTGGAGAAAGAAGCGTACAGTTGAGGCAGACTTTGCAGCCTCTCCCGTTCTACCAAGCCTGCCTCAGAGGAAAAAGCCCCATCACCCCAGCCCCAACTGCAGAGGAGGAGTTAAGCCACACAGGAACAGGGCAGTTACAGGAGAGGACAAAGAGTTCCACCCACCCCCAATCTGGCCACCGGCTCTGCCCCAGATGGGTATTTCGTTCTTCCTGTGATTCCATTCCAGGGGCAAAAAGTCCAGGTTGGTCACTCACCATGAAGAAGGCTCCTCTGTGGTAGTATTTCTGAAGGAACTTGTATTTGCCCTTCACAGCCTTGTTAGTAATGACCTTGCCATTGGCTCGGAGCTCAGCACGGCGTTCCTCCTCAGTTAGATTCCGCACCCGCTCAATCTCTGCCTTCTCCTTCTCCAGCCTGTATGGAGCAAGAGTGTCTATTAAAGCCAGACACCCAAACATGCTATTTTGCACAGGAAGTCTCCTCGGGCCAAGGTGCATATCAATAGCCCATGTGAATCATGGCTATCTGCTACATGGACCAATTAAGGATTTCTCTTTGGACCTAAGCCACATGACTTACCTGAAGGGGCAGTTCAGATGTAATGCTAAACCATGGTTTAACACTACATGCATGAGCTGCAAACAAGCCTGTTTGATCCTGGCTTGTTTGTGCCAACCATAGATTAAACAAGGGATGGGGAGTTTGTGGCTCTCCACGTGTTGCTGCACTGGCTCACATCATCACTGCCCATTGGGAGTCCAGCAACATCTGGATGGCCACAGGCTCCCCAACCCTAGTTCAAACCAACCAGAATTTGGCTGCAGTGGCACTCGGATCAGCTCAAAATCTAAAGCAGAAGCTTTCAGTCTCCTCTGGCGCACGCCAGGGACGGGGACTAAGCAAGCCCAAGACTTGATGTGGCTCATTCTTATAATACTAAACCATGGCCTGGACCAGCCTGAAGACTGAGGTGCCAAGAATGTTCCTAACTGAAAGGCTGATAGTTACCAAGCAGAACTGTGTTCTCCCTGTCATGATGTAAGACTGAGGGTTTAAATATTTACAATGTGTATAACAATCAGCAACACACATACCTATCCTGCCAGTTTTATAAGGTTTGACCCCAAGTCATGTTTTTTCCTGGTTCTTTTATATAATTAACTCTGGGTTTAATTCTGTATTTGACAGAGGATCATGGAACAAATGGCGCATAGACATAATAGCTGGAAGTAGGTGGAGGCATTTTGAACTCTAGCATCAAAGAATTTTAGAACTGGATTGGGTCTTGGAGGTCATCCAGTCCAACCCTGTTCAATGTTTTACTGTTGCTTTAAATGTTTTATGCTGCTGCTACTGTTTGAGTTAGCTGAATTTTATATTTTATTCTTCCTTCTGCAGGGATAGTAAACATTTTACTGTATTTTACTGCATTGTTTTAATGAATTTTATTTGTACCTATAAGCTGCCTAGAATTCCTTTTTTTTTTTAGAAACTCAGGGTACAAATAACTGAAACAAAATAAATACTAATATCCAAGGGGTCAACCCTGAAGGCTGACAGAGCCGGAGGGAGTCCCACATATCCCTGGCCAAGGCCCCCAGTGGTTCTGAGGTTTGCAGAGGCTCAGGCAGTGTGACTTGCTGCCACTCTTGTGGCCTTTCCGTATATGGATGCACCCAAGCAGACCAGGTCACATTTGTTTGACGTATCCCAGTTGTTGAAGCCTGAACATGTGGACTATGAGAGGTGCAGCCGATCACTTGTGAGCTCAACCTGTACTCTTCTTGACACATAACACTGAGCTGGGAAGGACTGGCTAGGTCAAGGAGGTAGCAAATGCCTTCTTGAGAGAAGGGAAGGTCCTGGCCGCCACGAAAGGAGCTGGTCCGAGTCCGCTCCTAAAGAAGTCATCCCAGGACCCAGGAAGATCGTAATAACATCAGCTGCTTGCTAACAGCACTTTCTGGGCAAGGTGCTTAAATGGTTGGTTGCCCTGCAACTCCAGGCATTCTTCGATGAGACTAGATCTATTTTTAAGCTAGTTTTAGGCCTGATTTTGGCACAGAAACAGCCTTGATAGCCCTGACGGATGACCTATGCTAAGAGAAGGAGTAAAACCTGTTAATTCTCCTGGCCTTCAAGATATCGATCATGGAATCCTTACAAATAGGGTCTCTAAGCTGAGTCTTCGGGCATTGTGCTTCAGTGGCTCCACTGCTTCCTTTAGGACTGATTCTAGAAGGTGTGGTGCTGCGGCACTACTGCTCAGTCCTATGGCATTTATACTATGCGGTTCCATAGGACTCCACTCCTAGTGCCATCCTGTGAAGCTGCTGAGTAAGGTCATCTGATGATCTGGAGTGCAGTGTTATCAATATGCTGATGGCACTCAGCTCCACTTCTCCTTTACATCTGAGTAAGGTGAGGTAGCGGACCTGCTAAATCAGTAACTGACATCAGTAACGTACTGGATAAAGGCCAATAAACTGAAGCTAAACCCAAATGAAATAGAGATGCTTCATCTTCCCAGAGAAGTTGAATTCAACTTCTTCTGGATGGAGTTGTGCTTCACCTAATGAAAGTGCTTATATTAAAAGCTCTGCATGACTTGAGACCTGGGTACCCAAAGATAACCTGCCCCTACATTCTCATCATCTTCAGGGCCCCTCCACGGAACACCACAGTCCTCTGAGGAAAGGGAGGGAGGGTCTTCTTAGTTTGCTACCAGACAAAACTGGGTTTTTTCACCCAGCTTTTGACTTTTGATGTTTTTAATATTTTAATCTGTAGTGGAATTTTAACCTGCTCGTACTCTGCTGTTTACTTGTATCTTTTGATTTTACAGGAGTTTTTAAGCATGATTTGTGTAAGCCATTGAAAGGAAGGGGTGCATTCATAAAATAAATTACTTATTTTATACTCTGGTACTTTGAAAAAGGTTATTTAAGGAAATACAATATAATCCACTAGCCCTGCTTTTTCCTTCGCTTGATATCTCAAGGAAGGGGCTTGGAGGATAAAAGGACACCTCTCTATACAGAAAACTAACTTCAGCCAGAGAATAGGATATGGGCCAGACTAGCCTTATCCCTAACAAGCAACCAGGTGACAGATGCCCTTCCACCCCGACTTGTGCCAGGTCTGGTCTCACTTACGCCTCTCGCTCCTCACGGTCTCGCTTGATGCGTTTCAGCTCCCGCACTTTCCAAGCCTCGTATTCTTCCTCATCGTTCTCATCATCAGTGTCCAGAGCATCAAGGGCGGCCAAAGAACGTCTGTTCTCCTCCAGCTCTTTCTTCGCTTCTTCTTCCACTATCTATAGTAGGTTAATGGACAATGAATTTCCTAAAGTGCTCCCACTTCCTTCTTGGCCCTCAAACACACACTCCTGTCTTTCCCAATACCTTAAGGGTGTACTTGCGCCTCTCCTCAGCCATCCGTTTGACCTCCTGCTCCAATTCCTTCTGCTTCAATGTCTCTGCCTCCCTCTCCTGGACTGTGACCCTGTCTTTCCTGCAACAGACATTTGTGGTAAGCTCTGAACAGTCTCCAAGTTCACTTTTCTCTTGAAAGCCACTTATTTAACTTGCCCCCTAGAGCTGGTGCCTTTCCTTGCCTGGAACCCAAAAGTGGACTTACAGTCACATGCTATCAAAATACAGAAACAAGTAAGCCCTGCTGGGAACAGGCTCTCCCCCAATGACACACCTCCAATTCTTCAAAGATTGACCCTCCCAGGCTCCCCCAACACTGATGGCACTTGCTTGCGGATGAAGACAGGTTTAAGACGTGGCTCAGTCTCATCCTCGCTATCTGTATACTCCTCATACTCCGACTCTGATTCAGACTCCTCCCCGGAACGGCCCTCATCTTCCAGCTCCATCACTTCCAGCTCCTCATTCTTACGCTCCTGAGCACGCTGGCGCATCATGCTACGACGACGCTCAATTTCCTATTAAGGAGAGATGAAAGAAATCCATGTGGTTGCTTCAGGAAGGGGCATCTAATATACATAGCAGAAAATGTATTTATTAAATGACGTTGGGGCCATTTCCAGCCAAAACTCCCAAAACAATAGCATCAAGGCAGTAACTACAACAATGAAAATACTAAAACACAGAAAAATTTAAGGGCTGTCTTAATAATCAGATTAGAAATTAAATGTCTGGAGGAAGAAGAAAGTCTTATTCTGGTGCCTAAATGCATGCAGTTAAGATGCTAGGTGAATTTATCTGGAAAGCACATTTTGCAAATGAAGGGCCACTACAGAATAAGCTATCTCCCTGGTAGCCACCTGTCACACTGTTGTGGGTGGTGGCACCCAGACAAGAGCCTCCAAAGACTATCTTAGCAATTGTGCAAGACCATAGGAGAGAAGGCACTACTTTGGGTAGAGGAGGAAAAACATTCATCCTTTACCAGCCACCTTGTCCTGTGACTTATCATGGTTAGGATCATAGCTTTGCATGCAGAAGGTTCCAGGGTCATACCCAGCTAGGGCATCTCCAGGTAACACTTGGAAAAAATGCCTGAGACCCTGGAGAGCTGATGCCAGTCAAATAAGACAATACTGGACAAGCTTCCTGTGTTAATAAGATCTCTGAGAGGGGAGTCAAGAGTTTCAATTATTCCTTGTCTGCCAGGGAAACAAGAGAACGTACCAGTGGTTGGCTCCCTGAAACAAGATGATAAATTCCTAAAACGACTGGAATAGTGCCAAGCCTCAGATTCCAGCCTTGTTCAAGGGTTGGCTTTATTTCTAGCAAATGTCATACAATTTATTTCAGACTGCAGAGCCCAAAGTGAAGGCTGAGCAATTGTCAAGAGAGTGTGCCTCCTCAGGCCTGCCCATACCTCATCATCAACCTCCTCCTCTTCCTCCTCGCTGGTGTCTTCTCGTTCCACATGCCAAGCCTCTCCCTCCACTTCTGAGTCACTTTCCCCCATCACCTCGGGTTCCACAATCTTTCGGTGCCTTGCCAGCCTAGAATAGGGACACTCGCCTCTCAAGCAAATGAACGGGCACACTGCGCGCCCATTCCGCACCAACCATACCATCACAGGTAGCCACCCATTCTCCAATTCTGCCAAAAGGAATTACTCAAGTGTGGGCAGGGCTGCTGCTGCGGCTCACCTCTCCTCCACGTCCTCCGTGATGCGGTTCTGCAGGCGCCGCAAGCGGGGGTCGCTGGCCAGCTCTTCTTCCTGCTCCTCCAGCTCCAGGTCCTGCTCCTTGGCCTTCTTGATGAACTGGAACTCCTCGTCCTCCTCATCCGAGGACTCCATGGGAGCGTAGTCCGGCCTCTTCCCCGAAACATAGCGCTTCACCTTCACCTTCTCCATGGAGATCTCCCCTGGAAGAGGAGAGCGGGTCAGGGGCGTCGGGGCGTGTGCAGGGCGGCGGCAGAGACCCCCGGGGGACCCCTCCCTCCACGGGCCCGAGGCCCGCCACCCCCGGGCTCCTCACCCTTCTCATTGCGGACGGGCACGGCCCCCGCCGTGGACTGGATCGGCGGCTGCTTCATGAGCGCGCTGCTGGAGCCCGACATGACGACGACGACGACGACAGGCCCGCCAGCAACCCCGACCACCACCGCCTAGCCGGAAGCGCAGCTGGAACGGGAGAGCGCAAACGGCGACTGATTCCGGCCGGCTTGGCTTCCGCCGCTGACAGGAAATGACGGAGGAGAAAGAGACGGCGCTTCCGAGGCTCCGTCACAGCTGTCCTCCCTCGCGCGTCGTCGGGGGGCGGGGTGGGGCGGCGCGCAGGCGCGGCTAACGGGCTAAAAGCGGCTGGAGGGTGGAGGAGGGTTTGTGGCTGGGTGGAGAAGCCTTCCAGGTCCTGGCCAAAGAAGGGCCCCACAAGCATCCACAACAGCGATGGGGGGGGGGGATTGTTGGTTTTTAACAAATCAAAAATAATCTCAGTTGCACTTTCCAGAGCATTCATTTCTCATAGCTTCTCAGGATTCACTTTTCCCACAAAAGAAAAACTATTGAAAGAAAATCAACGATCTAATATCATTTAAAAATTTGTTTATGGTTTATTGTCCCATGAAATTCTTTATGTTATTCTGGCGGTTATTCTAGGCAAAACAGTGGGCTGGCTGATTTAACGGTAGGATTTCTTTGCTGCTGCTGCGACCCTTAGAATGTTACATTTTAAAAAGGCAGGAAGACGCCCAGACATAACAAAGGAGGACATATGGCAACCCTGCTCGTTTTTAAAATGTTGCTTCTCTTTGAAAACCCTCTTTCTCCAGCACAATATGAGTCTGGCTGAATTTGTTTCCCTGCTGCTGCCCTTGCTTCATTGCAGCAACTCCACACTGAACTTCAAGGCGTCCTTTGCTGTCATGCATGGTGCCCCCAAGCCAATAGAGAGGCCTGGCCTACTTGAGCAGGGGCTGTTTATAATCCGGAGAGAGCCCGACTGCCTCTTTGCCTGCCAGCGCCCCCCTAGTGCCGGGATGAAGTAGCAGAGCCTGATGATGAGGGGCGCTCTGGAGGTGTCAGCTCACCAGAAGCAGAGGACTAGAACAGGGAGAACGGGCAGAGGAGAGAGCAGGAGACCCATCTACACGCAGGACCTCGGGCTCCACCTGCAGTCAAAAGGCTCTTGCTCGAACAAACGCCTCTTTTCAGCCTCCCCCTCCCCCCGTGCTTGTGTGCCTTCATTCACATAGTTGCGTAGATGCAAGTTTGAGAATGACTGGACTAGAGCATAGGGATTTAGGAGCGTCTTTACTCTTTGTAGTACTTTTTCAATAAAAGTCCCACGCAAAGTCTTTTCACTGGGAATATACACATTGGTATCTTACCCTCCCTAATTAGGACTGCACAATTAAATATGTTCACAATAGTGCCTATGGTGATGAAGAAGCATGGGGGGAACTGAGTGCACATGTGCAATGGGAGATGAGGCAAGTCTTTTCATGTCATGTACTCTACATTTCTATACTGCCCCCTATAGCTGAAGCGCTCTGGGCAGTTCACAGAAATTAAAAGCCATTGGAAATACATTATGCAGAGTGCAGAAAGAAAGAGATTTACATAAAACCATATAAACAGATAACACAGAGAGACACAAAATATATTAAGAACAATTTGTTAAACCATCAGCAAAAGATGATCCAAGAGCTAATTTGAGATTCGTATGCTGCCAAATGCCAGAGAGGGCAGTTTTAAACTGGTGCTAAAAAGAACTATATTAGTGACAGGCAGACCTCATCAGGAAGATCATTCCATAATGTGGGGGGGGGGGCACCACTGAGAAGTCTCTCTCTTCTTCGAGGGGGGAATCTAAAATATGTCAAGGAGGGGACTAACCTACAATTCTGAAGTCTGGTTAGTAAGCGGGGGTGGGGGGATCCCCTCCCCCAGAAGATCTCAGAAAAAATTGTCTGTTTTTTAAAATGACCCTTGAAAGCAAGGCCATAAAAATTATGATTCCCCCAAAATGGTTTAGGGTTACCTTTCTCAGACACAACATTTCAGGATAGGCATACAGGTTCTAGTCAGTAAAGCTATAAAGGGAATTTGGGGACACCCAACATTCTCAAGACCTAAGGCATTGCGGAAAATGTGAGGTCTCTGACCAAAATGTTATGCTAAACAAAGGTCTCCAAGCCTGAGCTGCCGAAGGAGATGCAAAGATTTCTCTTGATCTGCAGTGATGTGATAGATGCAAAGATTCTCCCAAACTGAAAATGCCAAGATAGGTGCAAAGCTCCCCCAAATCACAGGTGCAAGAGTCTTAAAAGGACTCCTTTTGCTTTAGGGCTTGACTGACATCAAGTTGAAGCAAAGCATTTGTGCTTAAAGGCTTGATTAGAAGCTGAAAGCAAGTGCAAAGGATTGGAGCCAAGCTGGCAAAGGTTATTTTAGAGACATACCTGTGTTTAAGGACCAAAGACAATGGTCCAAAGCTAGCTTTACAAGATGGAATAAAATCCAGACAGGGTCCTAGAGAACATATTCGTGCTCAAAGCTGGGATAAAATCCAAGCAGGTGGGATAAAATTGTGCAAGTATATACTCAAGTCAATTGTGCAAGTATATACTCAAGTCAAACAGGGTGCTGAAGTAACTATCAACCACCATGTTTAAAAATAAATAAGGGGAAAGCAAGAAAATGGTTTCTGTAAGCCTGTCTTTGGTGCCTCACTGCCAGGATACACTGCTTAAAGACGTGACTGATTCCCTGGGGAAAGATCCATGGTATTCTCCAGGGAAAATGTTATATAATCAAGAATGGTGGATTCTGATCAAAGAAACTTTGGAGGGTTGTTACAAAATCAATCCCAAAGTCGGATCAAATGCCAAGTTAGCATAGGTAGTACAATTACATTTTAAGGTTACACTGTATTTCCAAACAAAGTGTCAAAAGTATTTTTTTAAAAGAAATTAAACAGAAAAGGAAAATAAAGAAAGGGGTCAGGGACCTGAGATATAAGCTTTGGAAGAAATTGAAGGGCAGAGGAAAGGAGAGATTTTGTTTCAGTAAAGCCCCCACCACTAAAATTCTGGAGGCAGCAATAGCTAAGGAGGACTAGGAAGTGGCCTTTTTCTGGAGCCCTCAGACCTCCAACAAGGAGGTCTCATAAATATACATGAAAAATAAAACGCCCACAAGGGTGCCTCAGTATAGTGCTCACAAAAATGGACATATCTTGGGAGACTAGATAAACAATAAATGGGAATGGGTCCTGCTGGACACCGGCATTACTTGAAATAATATAAGCAGGTTACCAGTCCACAGTGAGTTAGGAAGAGTTAGCCAAGCAAACAGGCTAAAAACTATAACATAATGTAGTTGGGATTAGAACTTGTGGGAAAAGCAATAGCAGGAAACTTTGTTGTAATGCCAGTTTTGAATGAGAATTAAAGCAGACAATAATACAGAATTTGGGTTTAGCCACGAACAAGAATGGGGGCGTGTTTATAGTAGGTGAAGAAAGAGAAAGGAGGAAGGGAGGCAGGCTCTAAAGTTTAACATGAAATTGAGGAAATTAGCAGCACGGGCTAGGCAGAAGGAGTTTCAGAAAACATGGGGCAGGAATATGGGAGTGGCCCTCACATTTAGAAGTTTAATATAAAAACATTTGGCATAAAGGGGAAAATATTTTATTTATGTATTTATTTATTTATTATGACATATTATTTATTCTGCCCAACAGCCAAGGTTCTCTGGGCAGTTTGCAATTAAAACCATAGTGCACAAAAATCAAGATTAAAACTTTAAAAATGTCATCTAAAACCTGAATAAGTGACAGTCCAGGAAAAGCTTGTCTAAAAAGGTATGTTTTCAGGAGGCGTTTGAAGGATGTTACATTTTCCACCTCCCGAACTGCACAAGGGAGGGTTTCCCAGAGGATGGGTGCCGCTACAGAGAAGGCCCTGCTGTCGAGGTTCTTCCTGACAATGTTCTGTTTGTCTTGGAATGGCATTTAGTACATATGAATGATTTGGTAGTTACCTAATACATACAAGAAAGAAAGGTATAGTCAGGAGCATAGGCACAGTGCTGAAATTATAAAAGAAAGAATGCCACGGATAAAGAGCCAAGAATGGTGGATTAAACCTTATAAGACAGTCCTGAAAAGTCAGGAGTAGCTGAAGGGCCAAGGAAAAACATGTGATCGTTTAAGACCAGAACAACCCAATATAAGCATATTTACTTTTGTAAAATAATAGTTCAAAGTTAAAAGGTAAAGTAATGTTGAAAAAAGGCTGTGAAATATAGCGCAGAGATAGTCAAAGTGTGGGTGAACTCTTTTGGAGTGAGGAGGAGTAAAAACAATAGGGGTGGAGTCAAAGAAATTATGGAAGATTTTCCAGAGCAAGTATAACCTACAGGAGGCAAACACTTCCCTCCTTTTTAACCTCTTTCTTAACCTGCCTCCCCATCATTGTTGGTCGTTGCAGACTGTAGCCCACCTTTCTGTTGAAGATCCCAAGAGCATCTGGACCAAAGGCAGTGGGATCCTGCCGCAGCTTTGGCGGGCATGTTCTGTGGCCATCTTGGGCAATGATGTCATTAGCACCTCCCTCAGGCCACCCTGGACATGTTTGGTGACTGTTGCCACCCCAGTGGTGTTTTGGAACCAGGTCCACAACAACCCAGGCATTGCTGAGGCATCTCTGGGTGGCCAGCCCCAGGGTTTGGAGAGCCCCCGGGCCAGACACCCTCAATGGGCTCCTCTCAGTGAGTCCACCTTCTCACGGCCAGTGTCCCCAGCTGCTACTGGGCCTCCCTCTCTTTGTTAGCATTGCTACCACTTGCTTGCTAGATGGGCAGCGAGCTGGTGAGCAAGCAGGCCACAGGATCTCCTGCTCCTCCTTCTCACCCCCACTGCTGCCTGGGCCAGAGCGAGAGGCGGGTGAACAAGCAGGTTGCAATGGGGAATAGGGAGAGCGAGGCTGGGGCTCTGCTGGAGTGTAGGCCCTTGGCAGGAGCCCAGCCATGCCTACCCTTGACACCAGCCCTACAGGGTTCACCCAGCAACGTTGTGGGCACTTCTCCAGGGTGACCGATCCCCAGCAGCCCTGGCATATCTGGCACCAGGGTGGCTGGACCCCCCCTCCTCCGCCCTCCCGCATGCCCATGTTAAGTTCAACATCTATTTTCTGTGGCTCCGGAAGCGGAAGAAACAGGTTTGACTTCCTAACGTCAGGATGGTCCAGGAGCAGCCTCGTTTTCAAGTAGATTCAACTGGCAACTACCAAAGGATAATGCCAAGGAGACTGTTAGTGGCTGAAGCTGGGATTTTAATGCTGTGAAGAGCAGGTGCACAGAGTGACGAAGAGGACCTGCCGGGATTGTATGAGAATTTGCAAGCTCTGGGCAATATTGTCTGTGGGGTTTAAAAAAAATTTTTTTTAGAATGCAGTATCCTCTGCTTCCCCCTGTACTGACCCAATGATTATTTGTTAAGCATAGGAGTTCCCCTTCTGCTTCTATTTATGAGTTCTATATAGCTTTGAATTTGTCATGAGGCAGGCTGAAGAATCTTCCTCTGAGGAGGAAGAAGGGGCAGAAACTGCAGCTCCACCCCTTCCCCAGGACTTACCAGAGGAGGAGGAACAGCAGGCAGGGTCCTCAGAAGAGCCCCAGGAAAGCCACCCTCCCCCACCCCCTGTTTCTAATGAGGAGGACTTGGGGCCTGAAGGAGTTTGTCCAGTAACTCCTCAGCAAAGGCGGCTGCTCAAACGGATGGAGAAAGTTAAGCCCACAAGGCGAAGTATGAGGCTGAGAAAACAGAGCACAGCTGACGCAAGCCTTAAATGAGATTGCAAAGGAATTGCATGCAGCTGTGAGCAGGCTCAAACAGAGTATATAGGGGGAGGCAGGCAGAAGCTAAGGTTCGTTGAGAACAACCGACGTTTTCGGCTCTTGACCTCCTCCGTGATCTTGAATTAGAATCTGTGGACTGAACACCCGGCTGACTGTTGCTTTGGATCCTGGACTTCAGAAACCTGGTTTGACCTTTGGCTTAGATGACTGGACTGATGGAATTAATGGCATGACCCTGGCAATTTATAATTGGATTCACGAACTGTAAATAAACCCTTTTAAACAAGTAAGACCTGGCATTTCTCCTGGACATTTGTAGATAAGGAAATTGGCTGGCTTCCTGGATTCTGTATCTTAAACACGTCATTTTGTTCTCAACCCTAAAAGGAAAAAACAAATTTTTCCTCAATCAGGATGGAAGAGACATTACTCCAGGAAAACCAGGCGCTCAGGGAGCAGGTGGGCCAGATGACTGAGGCCATGAAAGCATTTCAGACTCAATTAAATCAGCTCACTGGCCAGCCACAACAACTTTCCCTGCCTCCCATGCCACAGAAACGGAAGTGCCCTGTAGCAGCTCCGGAGAAATTTGATGGCTCCCCAGATAAGTTTGCAACGTTTCTGGCTCAATGTGAGTTGTATATGCAGCTGCGTTCTGAGGATTTCCCCATGGAGCAGATGCAGGTGGGATTTTTGATAAGTTTGCTCGCTGGGGATGCTGCAAAATGGGCGACGCCTTATTTACTGGACCGCAGCCCGCTTCTGCTTAACTATGCCAATTTCGTGACTGAGTTCCGGGCTGCATATGAGGATCCTCAAAAGGCTGCTACTGCCAACAGGAAAATACGGCACCTTCGGCAAGGAAAAGACCCTGTGTCCATGTATGCCAGTTCTTTCCGGTTGCTGGCTCAAGACCTGAAATGGAATGAGGCTGCGCAGATGGACCAGTTCCAGGAAGGATTGGCAGATGAGATTTTGGATGAGCTAGCAAGAGTGGAACGGCCAAAATCCCTGAAGGAGTTGATTCAGCTCTGCCTGCGGATCAATGGAAGATTAGAGAATCGCAGGTCGGCATGACACGCAGGCCCTGCCAGGGGGGGCATAACCGCTACTTTTGGCCAATCTACTCCAGGTTTTCAGGATGGGAGGCCCCAGGAGAGTTCCATGCCTACGGGGGAAGAGCCAATGCAGTTGGGCGGGGTTAGACCTCGCTTGACAGCACAGGAAAAGGACCGTAGACGGCAAGGGGGATTGTGCCTGTATTGTGGGAAGGCAGGGCATTTTGCCGCCACCTGCCCTGCCAAACGACCTCGCCCTGCGGTATCGGGAAACGGACAGCCCCAGTCATAAATGGAGTCGTAGGACTGGGGGGGGAAATCCTGTGTAATACCCAAGACTCCCACCAGAGTTTCTTGCCATCCCCTAACCGTAACAGTGACGTTGCAATGGGCAGGGCGTAACCCCATCCAAACTACCGCCATGATTGATTCCGGAGCTTCCAGTACCTTTATGGACTTGACCTTCACTAGGAAATATGGGGTACTATCGAATCCTTTGGCTTCTTCCCTGGCCATTGAAACGATCGATGGGAGGCCTTTGGTCTCAGGACTGGTGACACATGAGACCGAGCCCGTGACTGTAGAAATCCAGGGCCACATGGAATCCCTCCAATTTCTGCAGGCGGCCGTTCCTCACTTCCCCATTGTACTGGGGATGACCTGGCTGAGTCTCCATGACCCCCGCATCACATGGCCTCGGGGGGAAGTGGTTTTTTCCTCAGAGTATTGTCGATCACATTGTTGGCCTGAAAGAGTAAATGCCGCCATACCGCATCTCCAAGACTCCAGTCCAGTCTCACTCCCTGCCAAGTATCACGAATTTCAAGATGTCTTCGATAAGGGAGAGGTGGATCAGTTGCCACCCCACAGGCCATATGATTGTGCCATCGACCTGCTTCCAGGGGCGAGGGTCCCGGTAGGGCGCATTTATACATTGTCCGAACCTGAGCTGGCAGCCTTGCGGGACTTCTTAGAAAAGAATTTAAAACGGGGCTTCATTCGGCCCTCCACGTCACCTGCTGCAGCGCCAGTGCTTTTTGTAAAAAAGAAATGTGGGGAATTGCGTCTGTGTAACGATTACCGGGCCCTGAACCAAGTCACCCGTCACAACCGCTACCCCTTACCTCTCATCCCGGAACTACTGGAGCGCCTCAGAAGTGCGGTCATATACACCAAGCTCGATCTGCGTGGAGCTTATAATTTGGTGCGCATCAAGGCAGGGGATGAGTGGAAGACGGCGTTCCGGACTCGATACGGCCATTTTGAATACACGGTCATGCCTTTCAGGCTTTCGAACGCTCCCGCTGTGTTCCAGCACTTCATGAACGACATTTTTAGAGACTATCTAGATCACTTTGTCATCATTTACCTGGACGACATTCTGATTTACTCCTCCACACGACAGGTGCATGAATCTCATGTGCGAGCAGTACTGCATCGGCTACGGGAACATCATCTGTACGCCAAACTAGAGAAGTGCGCTTTCGACCTGGAGACCGTGGAATTCCTGGGACATTGGATATCCCCCAAAGGCGTGAGTATGGATTCGGCAAAAGTGGCAGCAGTGGTCTCCTGGCTGGCGCCAAGGACCGTGAAAGAGGTGCAACGGTTTTTGGGCTTCGCCAACTACTATCGCCGCTTCATCCTGAACTTCGCTCAGATTACTGCACCCCTGACTGACTTATTACGTTCACGCAAAACATTTCAGTGGGGTTCTGCGGTGCAGCATGCCTTTCAAAAATTGAAAGAACAGTTCATCTCGGAACCCATTCTGCAACATCCTGATCCATAGACTCCTTTTGTGGTCGAGACCGATGCCTCAGATGTGGCCATTGGGGCGGTGTTGCTTCAGCCCATTGCTGACGGGGGATTCTCGTTACCCTGTGCCTTTTACTCCCGCAAGCTCAACTCCGCTGAGCGTAGCTACACTATTTGGGAGAAAGAGCTCCTGGCGATCAAAGCAGCTTTTGAGACTTGGCGACATCTGTTGGAAGGGGCCCGTCATCCCATAATGGTTCGCACCGACCATCGAAATCTGGAATTCCTACAGACCGCTCGGAAGCTCAATCAGCGACAAATCCGGTGGGCCTTGTTTTTCTCTCGCTTCCATTTTATTGTGACATATATTCCTCGTTCCCAGAACCGGCAGGCAGATGCCCTCTCTCGAAAGCCGGAATATGCTTCTCCTCAGGTGGAGGAGTCCAGCTCGACGGTTCTACGCCCTGAGAATTTTGCGGCGGCGCGGATGGTACCCAACCAGTGGGCCCAGCTGCGACAGCAACAGGGCCAAGATTCGTTTGCACGGGCTCGGCTACAGGAGCTTGCGGAGTCGGGGGGAACCGGGTCTTCTCCTTTTTCCATGGAGGATGGGGTCCTCTACCACCATAACCGTCTTTATGTGCCCCCAGGGTCTGTGTGCATGGAGATACTCCAACAATGCCATGATAGCTGGCCGGCGGGACATTTTGGGCTGTACAAGACATTGCATCTGGTGACTCGTGAGTTCTGGTGGCCCAGGGTTCATGCGGATGTAGAACATTATGTCGGGTCGTGTACAACTTGCCGCAGGGCGAAGCACTCTGCAGGGAAGCCCGCAGGGCTCTTGCATCCTTTGCCCACGCCTTCTGGTCCCTGGAAAATCATCTCGATGGACTTTATCACAGACCTCCCTCCTTCAAGGGGATGCACTTCCATACTGGTCGTGGCGGATTTGTTTTCTAAAATGAGCCATTTCGTACCATGCGTGGGGACCCCCTCAGCAAAGGAGACTGCTCATCTTTTCCTTCAGCATATCTTCAGGTTGCATGGGCTGCCTGAGGGTATAGTCTCGGACCGTGGATCTCAGTTTACTTCACGGTTTTGGCAAAATCTGTTCCGGCTTTTGGAAGTCAAACTCCATCTCTCTACAGCATACCACCCTCAGTCCGATGGCCAGACGGAGCGAACAAATGCGACGTTGGAGCAATACCTCTGCTGTTATGTGAATTTTCAACAGGATAACTGGGGGGACTTATTGGCTCAGGCTGAGTTTGCTTATAATAACTCTGTTCATTCTTCCACGCAACAGACACCCTTCTTTGCCAATTATGGTTACCACTCTCAGTTTTTTCCAGTTCCAACGATCTCCTCTCCTATCCCTGCTGCGGATCACCTGACTTCAGGCCATACACTCCGTTCTCCAGGAACAGTTAGACCTGGCTAAACAAGCTTACAAATCGGACGCGGACATCAAACGACAGCCAGGCCCCGGGTTGAATGTTGGAGATCAAGTGTGGCTGTCAACCAGACATCTACCAGCGTCGCAACCTTGCCGGAAATTGGCTGCCCGCTTTGTAGGACCTTTCCGGATTACAGCACAGATCAATCCAGTGGCTTTTCGCTTGCAGCTCCCTCCGTCATGGCGTATTCACCCCGTGTTTCACCGATCACTCTTAGCTCCGGTGCAGCCGACACATCCCCTTCGTCCCAAGGCGTTACCCCCTCCACCTCCGGTGTTAGTGAACGAGGAAGAGGAGTACGAGGTGGCAGATATCCTAGACTCCCGGGTTCATTGTGGACGCCTGCAGTATTTGGTGGACTGGCTGGGTTACGGGCCTGAGGAGCGGGGCTGGGAAGATGCCTCTCATGTTCATGCTCCAGTTTTCGTTTGCCGCTTCCATCGGCGGTTTCCCGGAAAGCCGAAACCTGGCGGTTCCTCGAGAGGGGCGCCTGGGGAGGGGAATAATGTCATGAGGCAGGCTGAAGAATCTTCCTCTGAGGAGGAAGAAGGGGCAGAAACTGCAGCTCCACCCCTTCCCCAGGACTTACCAGAGGAGGAGGAACAGCAGGCAGGGTCCTCAGAAGAGCCCCAGGAAAGCCACCCTCCCCCACCCCCTGTTTCTAATGAGGAGGACTTGGGGCCTGAAGGAGTTTGTCCAGTAACTCCCCAGCAAAGGCGGCTGCTCAAACGGATGGAGAAAGCTAAGCCCACAAGGCGAAGTATGAGGCTGAGAAAACAGAGCACAGCTGATGCAAGCCTTAAATGAGATTGCAAAGGAATTGCATGCAGCTGTGAGCAGGCTCAAACAGAGTATATAGGGGGAGGCAGGCAGAAGCTAAGGTTCGTTGAGAACAACCGACGTTTTCGGCTCTTGACCTCCTCCGTGATCTTGAATTAGAATCTGTGGACTGAACACCCGGCTGACTGTTGCTTTGGATCCTGGACTTCGGAAACCTGGTTTGACCTTTGGCTTAGATGACTGGACTGATGGAATTAATGGCATGACCCTGGCAATTTATAATTGGATTCACGAACTGTAAATAAACCCTTTTAAACAAGTAAGACCTATCATTTCTCCCGGACATTTGTAGATAAGGAAATTGGCTGGCTTCCTGGATTCTGTATCTTAAACACGTCAGAATTTGCAAAATACATCTGGAGGCAAATCACTTTGCAAATTCAAAAATGGCTCCACCATCTCTCCCATTTTACAGGTAAGGAACTGAGACTTGTGACTAAGACCACCTACTAGGGCTCAGCAGAGCATTTCTGGGTACTGGCAAGATGCTTGGTGCAGAGCATGCACAGACATCCCACCCCGGTATTTGGCAGGATATGGTATGGCTGCTTCCAGAAATTCAGTCTAGCATGGAGTAAATCAAGACACGGAGAATGTACTGGACTGCTGGGCATTTTGCCAGGAGAGCATCGGCAGTTGTCCTCGTCCTCCGGTCCAGATTTAGCAACACCATCTAATCAAGAAGCACTAGATTAAGTGTCCCATGGTTAGATCAGGCACAGCAGTCTGGAACTTAGATATGGAGTTGCCCCAGGCACAGACTGACTTGCCTCCAGGCGTGGCATAGTTATTGACAAGTTTAGTAGGTGAATGGGAATTTCCCCAGCCTTTAGCGCAGTACCATTTTGATTAGATTTTGCCCATCTGTTTAAGACCCCTGTTGACTGTAGCAGCAAGTCATGTCAGTCCTTTTCCCAAGTCTTCCCCCTTCTTTTGTTTGTCTTCATTGGACTCTAAGCCTTTTACCCCATTGCAATTTTTTTAAAGCCCTATTAAAAAAACAACTCCAAGCCCTCTCCCCTTACCCCTGGTCCCACTCCGCTGAAATCACTCATTGGCCATCAGTAGCTTCTCCCAGAGGTTCCTTTCGCTGAACCCTCAGGAATTTCCCCACACCCCAGCACCATCTTCAGCATCGATCCAGCAGGATCACAGAAGAGGCATCTTTCAGTTCCATCCTACCTTCTTGCCCTTTCTTTACAGATTGTAGCCTCTGCCCCTGCTCCCTGTCGTGTGTTTGTGTGAGCATGCTTGGTGATTTTGTCGATGTCTGGACTGAGCTTTTGCGATGGAAGCCTGGCCACCTTGGTATGGCCTTGCCCTGGCTGTCCAGTGGGAAAGATTAGGGCTGGAATCCCCTTTGGGTCACCTTTCCCAGCCAGCCATTTCTATTTTTATCAGCAAGTCTCTGGGGCAGTTTGATAAAAACAAACGGTCAACAAGGACTATTGTTGAAGGGAACAGAAGGGAAGTGGAGGGATTGTGTGAGTTGGGACACTACTTACTGGCGTCCTGCCCTCCTCCACTTTTGTCACAGTGACTGTGCACAAGGAGGCACCACCAACTCCCTGCCCCCACCCCTGTCACACTTCCACAACCTCTCTCGTTCAGCACTGTCAGGGCCCCTGATTCGCTTAGTCCTGACCTCCGCAATTACCGTAGTAAACTCCAGGCATATCTGTAGCCTGGGCTTTTGTGGTGCACCCAAGTCCTTGATTGTAGCCGCCAAAAAAGCCTTTGAGCTAATTTCCTTACTAATTGAACCCAAAGCATTTTGCCTTTTATTTAATTTGCTTATTATGTATAGCTTTGTAATATATGAACTAAATGAATCCATCCTAGACTTCATGTCAGCTAATTCCTAAGAATAATTACCGTGTATGTTAGTACTTGTGCATTTAATAAAATTCCCATTTTGGAAGAAACCTCTGTGTGAGTGTGCCTTATTGGGTCTCCTCTGCCATGACACACTATAGCCCAAATTCAAAGGTCCCTTAGACAGGTGTATCTCTACACATGTGTAGGTTTGTACTTGTGTCTGGACAGGACATTTGGCAACATGGATGAGTTACATGGCGCTTATCAGAAGATGACTGCCCATGTAATGTCTCTTCTGGATGGCTGGAAGACCGTGAAACTAGCTGTTTAGAGCCTTTCTCACAACTATTGGAGAACATGCAATGCAGGAGCTGGGGAAATGGACTGTGCTGTATTTTTCAGAGTAACTTGGTGTCAGCTGTGGAAAAACCATTTCTCGCAGATGAGCTGTGCTTAGCAAGGCCTTTCCCAGAAGAGCAGGCCACTTCCTGTAAAGCAGAATGAAGCGTTCACTTCATTAGGAGGAAATCCGGATACCTGATAGGTTTCAAAGCACCATCTCTTTCCCTGAAAACCACCTTGAAACAGCATTTGGGTTATCAGTCCTGTGTGATTTCCAGTGACAAAGCTGACGCAAGTCTGGTTATTGTAAAAGAATTACCAGCGTGATCATTTCCTGCCAGCTTGGTTTTCTTTCTATGACACCAAAGGCACCTGCCTGATTTCCTGTGCACTGTGAAGAGAAGCTCACATGGAACTTATTTTGGAGTCTGGGGTATTGCATCTCCTCCCTCACTGCCCAGCATACTAAGTGTCGATGGCTAACAAAGCGGTCATGACAGTTCCTTGGATTGTGCCTACAGAGATCCACTCCAAGAAAAGCTCAAAGACACACATTGAACAAGGTGAAAGCAAAGTCAGGAACTAGTAGGAAAGGGATAACAAGTTAAACTGCAGGTCTTGCAAGGTTGTTACTTCTGTCTGTTTTCCACATTTAAGGTATTGGGGAGGAGCTTGTTCTGTAGTAAAGCTCCTACTCTGCATACAGGGGCACCTAGAGTCAATCTCCAGTTAATCTTTCACTGGAAAAGACCTCCACCCAAGTCCCAGGAAAGCTGCTACCAGAGCCAATACAGCGCCTATGTTCTTTGACAACCAGACTGAGCCAGGATGGGACCATGATCAGCACCGTGTCTCTTCTATGAACCTCCCTGAGTCATCCAGTTGATCACTGTCTAAAGCAGCTTTCCCCAGCCTGGTGCCCTCCAGATCCACTGGACTCAAACTCTCATCACCCTCAGTCAGCATAATACAGCTCTCTCCCAAATTTTCTCAGCCAACCCGGTGCCCTCCAGATGTGCCAAACTACCACTCCTATCATACTGGCTGGGGATGATAGGAGTTATAGTCCAAAATCCGGAGGGCACCAAGCTGGCTAAGATGGTTTGGGAGAGAGCTATATTATCGCTGCCCTTGTATTTGGAAGCTGACTACTGGCACGTTCTTAACTGTGCAGCATCTATGAGTCTGACCAATGGAACAGGATCTAAAGGCAGAGGGAGAGGGCCAGAGGCGATGCTGCCAGAGGTGATGCTGCCAGAGATCCCTACTACATACCTTCACATTCTATGACTCTATGGCCACTCTTTGGGATTGGAGCCACCCTACTGTGCATGTTGATTTGCACCTTGCGGTTGAACAGTGGCAAATGCAGCAGTGTTTACTTTCATTAGCCACGGCGATGTTAGCAGAGCCGAGCAAAGGAACAACCCCTGAATTAGGGCATGAATTAGACAGCAGTCAATTTTCAATCCAAAATCAACACATTGCTAATTTTCTGGGGAGTAATTTTGTTAAATTGCCAGGAAGTCTCATCAGATCTGCTCAAGCCCGTCAGATATGCTCTAATGTGGGTTCCTACATTGAGTAGGGGGTTGGATTGCAACCTCCGTCTCTTTCTTAGGCTTGACTCTGGACTGGCAGCTTTGCCAGGGAGGCCAGACATCGGCCACTTCCATGAGGGTTTGTAGCCGTTTCTTCTGGGCTTGTGCTGGGGGAGCTGATGTCCACTCCCCTTGGCCCCCTGACTGCTCACCAAACAGCTCTCAGCCTGCTCTCCCCTTTCTTTTGAGAACTAGATTTGGTTAAGGACATCCCACTTTGTGCCACGGGATGGGTGGGTGGGTGTTCACGGATGCGTGCGCAGGTGGGCACATGCATGTTCCCCTCAGGCCAGGAGCAGCGCCTAACACTGTGTGCTGCTGTCCGATGGCGCTCCCCAGCAGCCCCCTTGGGGGCAATAGCAAGGAGGCTTCCAGCTCAGAGATGCAAACTGGGCACGGTTACCATTTCAAACCAGAGTCCCCCAGGAGCCTCTGCGGTGACAGGAAGTTGAACCAAACATGAGACGGAGCTCAAACTTCCAAGCAATGTTTGTCCTGGTTTGACTTCTAGGTGAAGACAGAAACCAGACATTATGGAGTGGGGAAGAAATGGTTCCCAGCTGAATTGAGAGGTTTCAGCCAACCTCAGAAAGCAGCAGTAGGCTCACATCCTGAAAGTCCACATGCAGAAGGGGAGGCAAGGAGAGCCCTGCCTGCTCAGCCAGGAGAGGGAGGGACCCCCCCTTTATCTTGCCCTTCCCCCACTAGCCCCTGTTGAGCTCTTCCTGGGTGACTCTTGTTCCCCTGTTTTTAACTGGATTGCTTTTATAATAGTTGGAATTGTAGCTGTTTTAATCTGCTGGTCAGTGACCCTTGTCTCCCTGTTTTTAATTTGGCTTGCTTTTATGATGACTGAATTTGTAGCTGTTTTTAATCTGCTGGTCTATGACCGTAATAAAATTATTTGGATTTGGAGTGGACTGCCAAGAAGAAAGGAAAACCTGAGGATGAAATTGGTCTCTAGTTCCCATTTTCTTATTCCTTGTTCTCACAAAAGCTGGGAACAGAGTGGAAGGAGGAGCAGCAAGAAAGCCTGTTGCGCACAAACAAGATCGCGATTATAGAGGAAAGCGATTCCCAGCGCCCTCCTCCTCCTCGAGTCCTGAACGGTGGCGGCGGCGGCGGGATTGGGGGTGGGGGGAGAGGTCATCTGCAAGGAAGTGAGAAGGTTGCTGAAAGTGGCCATCATCCATTCGGAGAGTCCCTCTGTTGCCTCAGGCTGAGCGGTGTCTTTCTGTGCGGCGTGAATGGAGGCACATCATGGAAGCTTGGCCAGCAGCTCTCCCCTTCCCACCTCGGCAGCTCTAGAGGCCTCGCCATCACACAGAGCAAAGGCCTCCTGCCGGCTCACACCGCCCCATGGCGCACACTGGCCAGGCCGCACTTCATTGCCCAGGCTGGGTGAAACCAGCCAGCCGCCCTCTCGCCCGGCGGGGGGCGGGGGCGGGATGTGCCGGAGAAGCTTCGCGGGGACAGGGGCGCGGGGGAGAGGGGGCACGCCGGCGAAGGCTGCCCTTGCCGCTCTGCGGATGGAGCCGTCCTGGGCCCCGTCGCTCGTCGGCGCCTCAAAGGGCTACAGGAGGCGCCGCCGCCGCCCGCGTGCGCGCAGCGGGATCCGAATGCCAAGAGCGGAGCTCGCAGGGCGGAGGGGGCGGGCAGGGCGAGAGGGGCTCGTGGCACGTCCGACGGGCCGGGGCCTCCGCCGTGACTGACATCCGGAAGCGCAGCCGGAAGGTCCATGGGCCTGGCCTCGTAGCAGCGGTGGCGACGGCGGTGGCGCTGGAGTGAGTGCCTTCCTTCTCGAGGACGGTGAGGGGCGCGCGGAGGACCGCCTCTCTCGGTCGCTGCGGCAGGCGGCCGCGACGGCATTCGGAGGCGCTCTCGGGAGCCTTCGTCGAGCGAGCCTCCGAGCGAAAGGCCACCTGTCCCCCGGGCTCGCCGCCGCCGCCGCGTCAACAAGCCGCGCGCCTCCGGCCTGCCTGCGGGGCGGGGGCTCCTTCGGGCTGGGCTTCCCCGTCCTTCCCTCCCGTCGAGATGACGCTGCTCCGTTGCTGCCGCCCATAAAGAGGCCGCGGATCGGCGGGTGCGGGCAGACGGTGGAGCGCACGGCGAGCCCTTCGGAGCCCAGGGACACCCAGCCGGGTAAGAGCGGGCGGCGAGGGCGTCCCCCAGCCTTCCCCAGGGCGCGACGGGGGCGCCGGCCTGGCGGAGGCCGGGCGAACGGGGGAGGTGTGCCCGGACAGGCGCCCTCGTGACGCAGGCAGCGCTAGGGCCAGCCGAGCCGAGTTGCCCTGAGCCGAGAGCCTCGGGACGGGCAGGCTGCAGTTGGCCTTTCCCGGGCTGTGCCGGCGCGGCCTCGCGACTCTGTGCGTGGTCGGCCCGGTGCTCGGCGCGCCTCTGCGGTCGCCCCGGTTGGGCCTGGGAGGGGACGGCGGCGGCAGCGGCAGGAGCAGCCCCCACGGGCAGACGCCGCTGCTGGCGGCAGGAGCCTCGTTCGCTCCCCTCCGCCCGCCCGGCTGCCCTGCTTCCTCCTCGCCCTCTGGCTCAGCAATAACGCGGCGAGAGAGGAGTGAGTCACTCTGTTTTCCAGACGAGCCTGGCCGGCCAGCTGAACCAGCGCGGCCCGGCCCGCGTTGTGGAGCTGCGGGGCCTTAGCTGGCCGGGAGTCGGGCTCCCGCCGCCCCCGTGCGGGGGTGACCTGGGAATCGCCGCTTGGCACGGGCGTCGGCGGGGCGAGGCGTGGGTGGACCGAGCTCCCCGTGAACTGCTCCGGCCTTGTCCTACTTCCAGTGGGACCGGCTGCGCTGGATTGTGCCCTTCGTTGGGGAGTGGAGAGCGGGGCTCCGGATGCCAGGTGTGAGCTTTCACCCTCGGGCCCTGAGCCGGCCCCGGGCAGCAGCGCCCTGGAGGGGCCGAGGGAGCCCGTCGCTGAGTTGGGGCCAAGGCCGGCGGCAGGCAGGCCGGCAGGCGGGCCGAGGCGGCTGGCTGGCTGGCTCCCTCCGACCCTCGCTCGCTCGTTAACGCAGCTGCGCTCCGACCTCCCCGGAAGCGGCGAGAGCCCGTCGGGGCGACCCCCGCTGCCTCCTGGCTGCTCCTTGAGAGCGGGCAGGTTGACCTGCCGGACGCTCGTGGCAATGCTGCCCGAGGTGGGCGAGCCCTCCTGCTGACTCGCAGGCCCGCCTTGAGTCATGCCCTCCGCCGGCGCACGTCCTCTTCCTGGCTCCCAGGAACAAGAGCCTCCTCTGCGTGAGACCCCTCGACCTTCGGAGGCTGAGCGGCCAAGTCTATGCTCGAGTGGCAGGGCCAGCCCCTTGCTTGGCCTGGGCCCCGAGCAGCACGGGTGAGGTGGGGGTGGTGAGACAGGAGCCTCCCGCTGAAACCACTGTAGGAGGTGCTCTTGTGGAAGGGCTTGAGCGGTTCCGATGAGACCTCCTGGAACCCTTAACGACTCCCCAGAAAATTAGCAATGTGTTAATTTTATGTAATTTTGGAATGAAAAATGACAGCCGGCTGATTTATGTCCCAATTCAGGGTTTATTCCTTTGCTCGGCTCTGAGAACATCTCCATGGCTAATGAAAGTAAGAAATGCTGCATTTGCCCCTGTTGACCCGCAATGTGCAAATCAACATCCACAGCAGGGTGGCTCAAATCCCAAAGAGTGTCCAGCAAAGGTTCTTCTGGGAGAAGGCCCTGCTCCTGGACGCTGCCCTGGACCAGGATGCCCAAGTCTTGGCGGTGGCCAGGAGTGCATTTGCCCTGCTGAGGCTAGCGCCTGTTCCTAGAGGTGTCTGATCTGGCCCTGGTCACGCATGCGGTGGCATCTCACTTGGACTAGTGTACCAGTGCTCAATGGGGGCAGCCATCAAAAGCTCTTCAGGAACTGCAGCTGGCCCAGAATGCTGTGGCCAGACTGCTGACCAGGGGCAATTGCAGGGAGCAAGTGAATCCCTTGTCACAGCTACTGCCCTGCTTAAAGGCAAGTGCTGGTTGTAATTTCCTGACTGTTAGAGCAATATGACAATGGAACCCATGACCTAGGTGGACAGCATTTACTGGGCTTTGGGAGTTTTCCTATGGACAGTGGGGTGTCTTTGCTGTTGTCCCATCATTTTAAGGTTTTCTGGTTGTGTGTTGTTCCCTCCCCTTTTCACTGCAGCTGTTGTGCCAGCACAACCAATGACCTAGGGTGGTGGTGGGCTCTCCCACATTAGAGGCCTTCAGGAGGCAGCTGGACAACCATCTGTCAGGGATGCTTTAAGGTGGATTCCTGCATTGAGCAGGGGGGGGGGGTTGGACTCGATGGCCTTATAGGCCCCTTCCAACTCCACGATTCTATGATCTATGAAGCCCTATATGGCTTGGGACCAGTCTACCTTAAAGGCCACCTTCTCCCATATGAGTCTGCCGGGGTATTAAGGTCTTGTGGAGAGGCCCGCCTTTTGAGGCGACCACTTTTGGAGGCGTGTTTGATGGTGACATAAGAGAGGGTCTTCTTGGCAGTTACTCCCAGGCTGTGGAGCTCCCTGCTGATGGAGACGAGGGTCACTTTCTCTTTCTGCTCCCTTCTGCCAGAAGCAAAGACCTTGTTACTCAAGTCCACCTCTAGAATGCAGCCCCAAGAGCTTCTCCAAAATAGAATTTGGCCCTGGGGCTGAAAGGGGTCCTCCACCCCTGAAGTAGAGGGAGGAAGGTAGCTGCAGCATTCTATCGGGGCTCCAGATACTACCACAGCTTGAAGGACTGGGCCGGAACAGATTCTGTGAAACTGGGTGACCTGGGTGGGCTACCTGCCCTCTGTAGGAGGTGGTCCAGTCTCCTCATGATCTCTGGACCGCTGCACTCTCATAGCCTTAGCTTTGTCTGGATTCTGCTTCAGTAGTTGCCCAGGGGCAGGCAGAGCACCTGCTTTGGAAGGAGAAGGTCCCAGGTTGGGTCTCTTGCATTTTGGGTTAAGAGGCAGCAGGTAGTGGGAAATCTTCCCGGGACTCGGAAGAGTGGTTGCCGTGTTGAGCCAAGGGTCTGACCCTGCCTAAGGCAGATTTGTTTGCTGCCAGCAAGCAGTTGGCAGGTCCCACTGGTCCCCTGGTGTTGCTTCTGGTGAAAGGAACTCTGCTGGCAAGGGCACCAGGGTGAGATGGAAGAGAGTAAATACAGGCCATGCAGAGAACAAATGGAATCAATACCTCAAATTCGGTGGTGAAGTCTAAAGTCCTTTCTGGAATTCCTACATCATCAGCCCAGGGATCTGTGGTCGTTGTGTGCTATGTGGCTGGACTCACAGGCGTTCTGCGTCCCAGACGTTTCTGGTTCTCTCACCCTGACACGTGCACACCCCCGTGTTCTCTGCCCAGCAAGAGTGTCTTTCTGGTGCCCCCTGTCTAATCCTCCTACAGATCTGTGTATGGGAAATCAGTGGTGCACTGTATACCATGTCTGTTGTGGTGCGGAAGACCATAGCATTGGATGGGGAGATGGAATAGGGGTAACAGCACAGGACCAGAGGTGACTTTGGGGCTTCTTTGGACCATCAGTATGTTGCAGGTGGGATTATGAGTAGGTAATGGTAGGTATTACTGGTGATTCACTCCTTCCCTTAAGTGAAATAGTTGCTAAAGTATTCAACCGGGAATCGGGAGATCCGAGTTCAAGTCCTCACTCGGCCATGAAAACCCACTGGTGACTCAGAGGGTTGTTGTGAGGATAAAATGGAGAGAAGGCTTACGTATGCCACCTAGGGTTCCTTGGAGGAAAAAAGGTGGGATATAAATGCAAAACATAATAACAATAATAATACCTTTAAGTGGGCTCCCCATCTCTGCTGACTCGTTGGACACAATTTCGCATGGTTCTCCATGAGCTGCAACCCAGTTCCTCTCTGCCCGCCCTCAAAAGTAATGATAAATAAGGAATTATGCTAATTGTGTGAGATGCGTATATATTTATTTATTTCAGATATTTTTATACTGCCCATCAATAAAAAAAAATCCCAGGGAGGTTCCCATATGTAAATGCTGTAGGCCTAACTTTGATTACACAGTCGCTTCCCTCTAGAATTCCAGAGCCTGTGATCGGAGATTGGTGGAGCTCTCTTGGCATGGTCCCCTGAGCCGTGAAGCTGCCCCCCAAATACCTTTTGAGTCAAGTGGGTAGGGAGGAGGCCACGCATGACTTCCTCTAGTCACGGGCAGGGAGTAGTTCGAGCCATCCCAGTTTCTATGTTTCCCACAGGCCTATGTGGTGGCCAGGAGAGCTCTTGCACACGGCACCAGTGAGGCCTGCCCCATCCATAAGCCTCCTGCTGCC
Organism: Anniella stebbinsi; assembly: GCA_029215795.1. NCBI lineage: Eukaryota > Metazoa > Chordata > Lepidosauria > Squamata > Anniellidae > Anniella > Anniella stebbinsi. Next base: position 374,526,732 of record JARDYH010000001.1, read on the forward strand.
CCATGAGTGGCAGATGGAGTCCTGCTTTCGCCCCTCCCCTCCTTCAGCAAGGGGCCAACTGTGTTCCCTGTGCCTCTCATGGAGGGTCCTTGTCCTGTGTTTACGTTGAGAGTGGAAGGCACCAGATGAGGCTGGCTGTGGCCACTGAGTGCCAAAGGGTTTTGGAAATGGCCCATCAGGAAAGGAGCCACCTTCCAATGCAGCTCTGTGGCCTGAGGTACGTGGTAGAGCTGAGTGGGTCTTTGCAGGCCCTGGCAAGGAGAGCAATACCTGTTCTTTGGTAGCCATTAGCAATCCATGGGCACCTCTTGTATGTGTGTGTCTGTCCAGAGTCTGAGTCTTTCCCTTTTTCCCCAGGTGCCGTGCAGTTGAGTTCAACTTGCGAGCGTCTGCTCTCTCTGACCGCCTGAGCTCCCCCGATGGTTCCTCGGACTGACTGGGGCCTTACTGGGCAGAGCGAGAGCCCACTTTGAGCTGATCCCTGGGCTACCCCTCCCCGGCTTTCATGGATCTGAGACCACCCTTGCTGCTTTTGTGGTGGACGCTGATGGTGGCCTCAGCCCTCTTGGTCAAAGAGGTGTGGGGCCAGCACATCTACACCAACACCTGGGCCGTGCTGGTTCCTGCCGGGCCCCAGGAAGCAGGACGAATGGCCAAGAAGCACGGATTCCTCAACCTGGGTCCGGTGAGTGAGGAGCGTGATGCCAAGCTGGGCTTTGCAGCTCAGGGGAAAGGAGGCTGTGTGAGCCCTCTGCAAGCATCATGGAGCGGGGAGAGAGAAAGGGCCTGTGGGGTGCCACCGCCGCTGGCACCACCTTCAAACGAAGACATGTCTCACATTCTGAAATAGTCTCCCTGCAACAGGTGCTTGCTGGTGGGGCTGATGCATAGTAGGGTGGCTTTCAGAAGGACATGTCTCATGCACTATTGGGATATGGGGGCATGGGGAGGGGGCTTTCCATGTGTAAGATAAGGCCACCCCTTCCTCCTAGCATGAAGGAGGGATGCCACCATTTGAGGTCGGACGTTGGGAGTGGATGGGAGGGGTACTCCCCTTTCGAAGGTTTGTGGGGACAAGGAAGGCATTTTCTCCCAGTGACTTTCGCCTCGTGTCGCGGGGGGGGGGGGGTTCTTTGCTCCGTTGGCCTGTCCTCCTAGAAGGATGTTTCCGTTTCCTGCATGGGGCCTCATTCCGGAGTGGGACTCAGGGGGACTCGTTTCCAACCTCTGCTCGGGCCCTGAGGATGAATCGTGGCAGGTTCCAGCTAGTGCAGGGGCATCTGGCCACGTATTTGGCTGCGTATGCTCCTGGGGCAGGTTCCAGCATGACATGGGGAGATGATGCTTGCATCCTTTGCAAGACAGCATGTGTTGGCTGTTTGGGAATTGTCCTTTTTGGGTGACTGGTCAGCTATGTGCTCCAGCAGGCTCTTCTCTTGGCAGGGGTGATGTGGGCAGTGGGCCCAGCTACCGTGTTGATGCAGGACAGGTGCCTGCTTGACTTGGCAGCAGTCCCAGGGATATCAATAGGGCAAGGGTTGAAGGGTTCTGCGCACAGGCCTGTCCCCTGGGGCTGATGGCATGTCACCTGCCCGCTGGATGGGACGGCACTGGCCTTGGGGTTGTTTTCTTGCCCTGGAGCTCAGTTTGCTTAGTTTGGTATTTCCTGCAGCCTCTGCAGGAGCTCAGCTGCTCTGGTCTTTGGTGGGGCAGAGCACACACCGGCCTTTGGGGGAGTCAGCAGCACAAGCTATTATCATTCAAAGGGAGCACATGGGATTGAGCCAGGCCAGGGAGGGGAGGGACACTCCGGCAAGAGAATATTGGGGCTGTGTGCGGCTGTCTTAAAGAGAGTCCTCTAGGAATGCACTTCCCACATGGGACTGGAATGCAGCAGCCCCCCCCCCCCCCACTCAGGCCACCTGGTGTGTGCATGCCAGTGCAGCCCCTGGACGTGTGGCATCACTGAGGAAGGAGCAGGTGACCCCGAGGCTGACTCTTCCAGGGTTGCCTGTCTGCCTCTTTGTTTGGGATCCCCCTGCAGAGCTAGGCTGAGGCCCCCCTCATCCTCCTGGCACATCTTCTGTGGGTCAAATGCTTGCTTCCTGCTGAAGGCATGCAGCCTAAGCCAGCTGTGCACTTTGGCGTTCCTTCCCACCTGTAGCTGAGAATCCATGCAAGCTGCTCTTCATTTGCCAGTTCTTAGAACCTGCCCAATGTAATCTCCTACACTCAGGAAAGCATCTTTACAGGCAACCCAGTTCAAGGCCACCGAGGAGAGGAGTGGAGTGGAGAGGCAGGCTTTCTGCCCCTGCGCACAAGCTGATGGGCTCTCCCTGCCATGGTTCCTTGGGTTGAAATCCCTTGGGGTGTCCCCCCAAGGGGAATGGTGCAAGGAAACCTGTTCATTCCAGGTGCTGGTGTTCTGCAGCGGGTCCCAGGCTCCTGCCAATTTCTGGGGTCCTAGTGGGTTTGATCTAGAGCCTAATTGGTGCCCAGGGGCCAGCTGTCTGCAAAGCAGCTGTTCTCCTCGCCCTCCAGTATTTTTCTGAGACTGCCTGCTGCATGCAGAAGGCAAAGTAGCCCAAGCCTTCTGTATCTTCACGCTCACCTGTGGGGCAGGCAGGGGCTGTAGGTGTGCAGAAGTGTGATCTCTCTCTTGGCACTGAGTGAAGAGAGACCCCCACCTGTGCCCAAGCTCCACATTTGTCCTGCTAGGCTTTTGGTTTCTGTCTCTGGAGGGGCAAGAAGGACGCAAAGTGATGAAATCTCTTTGTGAAGCTGTGGTGCCCCAGGTACTCTTGGGACAGCAGGAGGAGCTACTTTGTGCTGGGCACAGATTTCACGTAAGAACACAAGAAGAGTTGTACAGGATCAGGGCCCATCCAGTCCAGCATGCCTGTGGAAGCCCATCAGCAAGACATGGATGGAGCAGCAGCAGCACACCCACCCACCCCGCAGCTAGAGGTAGCATATAGCCATCAGGATTAGTAGCTACTGAGACTTTCCCTCCATGAACTTATAAAGCCATCAGAATTTGTGGCCATCACTGCATCTTGTGATAGCCAACACCCTAGTTGAACAGTGTGCTGTGTGAAGAAGGACTTCCTGCTTGTCCTCATCTCCCTCTACTCAGCATCATGGGATGCGCCTCCCACTCACAATTTCTTTGCACTGTACATCATTTTGTTCACCTCTACCATGTCCCCTCTTACTTTCCTGTTGTCCTAGCTAAAGTGCCACAGGCGTTGACCTGGGAATTGCCGTCCCTGCCTGGCCCTGGGGGGGGAGGGGAGAGGTTAGCAGCAGCAGCAGCACCACCACCACCACCACCACCAAAGTACAGAACTTGCAGCTGAACAGGACCTGACCAATGTGCCCTCTGCCGGTGGGGCCATCCCTCTCTCCCTCCCTCCCCGCAGCATCTCCCACGCAGCCCCCAAGTGCCCTTCTGGGCGTGGCCTGTGCTCGCCTCGCTCGGGCCTGACATGTCTGTCTGGCCTCTTTGCTGTGCCAGCAACTGTTAGGATAGATGGGGCTCGGCTCAGCTTGTGCTCAGCTGGCTCCTCTATGGGGCAGGGGGGCAGGCTGAGTGGGTTAGTGGTGGCTGGCATTTGGGGGCAGCAGTCCATGCAGGAAGCCTTGTTAGGGGCTTCTCATTTGTTTGGGGGGAAGGACAGGGCACCCATGGGGTTTACCTCCCAGCTAGAAGTGGGGCAGGGACAGCTTGCTCAGGGATCTGGGGTACTTTGCTTTCTGCTTGGGTCTGGAGGCAGGCAGCATGGGGTCCTTGCTGCAGCTGAGGCATCCTCAGTTGGACGGTTCCTGCTGCAGTCTGCAAGGTGCTTGTGTGTGCGTGTTGGGGGGGGCGGTGTCAGCTGCCCCTCCTTGCCAAAGCTGAAGCCCACTGCGTGGGGAGGGGGCCTTTATCTCCTCCCCGCCGGGTTGCGACATTCTCTTCGTAAGCTTCCCCACTTCTGGCACGAAGACTGGTGTCCTCTTACACATAATGCCCTGTTGCCATGGCAGCCCATCCCATAATTCTTGGGGGGGGTGCGGGAGGGGGGGCTCTACTGCAGCTGCCATCTGGGCCAGTCCCTTCTCATGGTCCCATGGTCGGGACGCTCCAGCCCCTCCCCCAGCCCCTGCCCCTGCCCCAGCCCACCACCTCACTCTGCAGGACCCCTGCCAGCAGCACTGGTAGGGGGCCCTGGCAGGGACCCTCCCCCCACAGCCCCTGCTGGGCTGCAGTAGCCCAGTCTCCCTTCAAGGGAGTGAGCCAGGGCCATGAGACTGACCTGGTCTTATCCTGGCACACCCTTGTGAGATCGGCTAGGCTAATGGGGATCACACCAAAGCCACCCAGTGAGATTCAGAGCTGAGAGGAGATTTAGAAGGAAGTGTGTGGAGGAGGAGCTGCTGCTGACCACGGCCCCCGTAGTTGCTCTCTTCATCTTGATCTAGTGATGATTTCTTTATGTTGTTTGTAGCTTCCTTGTCTACGGAAAAGGCACTCAAGGTGGCTCACAGGCACAATTAAGACCGATTTGTACCTTTCTTTCCTTTAGCCTGTGGGCAGCTGCTCTGCCCCTCCTCCCCTCAGCTCTGGTCTGACGGGGCTCCTTGTCCCAGACCTGCTTCAGGCAGCTCTGGAAAAGCCCTGGTGGCTCACTTGGCCCAAGACGTGGCTGAGGGGAATTAGAGGAGAGGTTTAAAAATAGCCTGCTGGGCAGCTCCATGGCTGCTCTCTGGCACCATCCTGGCTGGAGGTCCCTCATGGGCCTTGGGGGCAGACATGAGCCAGAGTGGGCAACCTGCGACCTGCAGCCTCCTTTCCAAAGCCCCTCTGAGAGCCATCAGTTCAGGCCTCTGTCCAGAGGGATCTCTCCCCTAGCCTCAGTCCCTGGTGGATTCCCCACCCTATCCTACCGGGGTAGAGGGCTTGTGTCTGGATCTGGGGAGAGCAGCCAGTAGGTATGTCCTTCTCTCCTCCGCCGCTGCCGCCACCACCAAGGGGCCAGTCCTGCATGGTCACTTGAGGCCCTGCTGCTGCTGCTGCTGCTGCTCTGTGCTGGCACATTATATTTCTTTCAGAGCATTATGGAAAGATGGGAGATTTAGATGAGAATCTCCTCCTAGCATCTCAGCAGGGTGAGAGGAAGAGTGCACCCCTGGGCTGCGCTTGGACCGTCTCCTCCGGGCACAGCACAGGGGGCGGACTGAAGCTGCGGACTGAGGCGTCTCTCCTGCCCAGGCCAGTGGGTGGGGGAGTGATTTGCTGGAACCAGGCCTGGGGCTTCCTGTCTCACTCTCTTCTCCTGCACCTTTAGATCATCGGAGACTATTATCACTTCTCTCACCGGGCTGTGGCAAAGCGATCCCTCTCGCCCCACCGGTCTTGGCACAGCTCCTTGGGCAGAGAGCCACAGGTGAGTGAGGGAGGCCAGGTGAGCACGAAAGCTTCCCTTGCGGAGTTGGCCCAGGAGCGAGTGGTGGCCAAGGTGGCTTTGCTGTCCCAGAGCATGGCAGCTGCCTCTGCCCCCTGCATTTTCCGGGAAGGGCAGGCCTGCTGCTGTGTTGCAGAGACGGGCCTCCAAGGCCGGCCTTCCCCCTGGGCTCGCTCCTCCACGCAGTGCCTGCGGATGTGTCCCACGGCCTGTTCCGGCACCAGCTATGGAGAGGTGCCAGTGAGGCTGGTCCCGAACCACTGTGGCGCGATACCCTAGTTGCTGCTCGGGTTGGCAAGGGAAGGCTGGAGGGCTGGCAGTCCGTTTGGGCCTGTTCCCTGATGGAGAGGAGCCCTGACCATTTTGGGCTGGCTTCTTTTGTATTCCCTCCTTTCCTCCATGGAGTTCAGAGCAGAGTATGTGATTCTCCCCCCCCTCGCCCCCCCCCCCCACTTTTCATCCTTGTGAGGCTGAGACATCTAGTGGCTGCCCTAAGTTACCTGTTGAGCTTCAGGCTGTGCAAGGCGGTGGGTGTGGCTCTTGCCCGGCACCCTCATTGCTCAGTCACGCAGGCTAGAGGGAAACCCAGGCTGACCAGCAGCCACCTGCCACTCCTCTTCTGGAGAGGGGGTCTGCAGGCCAGAGCTGCAGGGAAAGGCCCTTTGTGGAAGAGGCAAGGCAGCCCTGCGCTGGAGCCAGGGCCAGGCTGGCCGGCCTCATGGGCTGAGGGGATGGTGGAGCCGCTCCCTGCAAAGTGACTTAGAAACAGCTGAGAGGCCTCTCTGGGTTGAGGAAATGTGATACGTTGAAGCAGATGATAAGACCTGGAAAATTGATGGCCAGCAGGCCGTTTGGGCCCATTCCCTGGTGGAGAGGCTCCCCAGCCATTCTGGCTGGGTTTGTTTGCTTCGTTTGTATTCCCCACCCCCTTCCTCCACAGAGTAGTCCTGGTGGGGCCCCCCACCCTAGGCAATTCTGCCCCCCTGCTCCAAGCCCTGGTGAAGGTCTGGTGTGGGCAGGAGGAAGCTTGCAGCATGCCCTGGCGTCAATGTCTCAAACACGCTGCCTTTGCTCCTGTGAGCTGATTGCCCTTTTCGCTCGGAAAGTGTTTCATCAAGGGCTCCAGGATGGGCTGCTGCTGCTGCAGCTCCTTGCCAGTGGCCAGGCCGGGGCGTTGGCTTGTGTTCTGGCCACTCGGCCATACGCTGTGTCAGCGGCCATTTTAGGTGTGCCCTCCCTCGCTCGGCTACACGTTGGGCCCCTGGGAAAACGGTGCGGGTAAGAAGGACACCACGGGGCCCTGTGGCAGGGTCTGCCATGGCTAGCCTTTGACCCCTTGGGACTCGGGGGTTGAACTGACCCATGGCCACCATGATGTCAGGGTCACCCTGGTCAAGGTCGTTGGTGGCCTGACCGGTTCCCGACTCCACCTGCTGCTCTCAGGGTCTGTGCTGGTGCCTCCCTGCTGTTGAGGACGTGCTGCCCCGGCTGAAGCTGGGCAGCTGGCAGCCTGCCCATGCGTGTCTCCCCTCCTGTCGCTGCCTCAGGTGCACTGGCTAGAACAGCAGGTGGCAAAACGCCGGACCAAGCGAGATGCCTTCTTGGAGCCAACAGACCCCAAGTTTCCACAGCAGTGGTACCTGGTAAGTGCCCCCTGCAAGAAAGAGGAACCTCTGGCAAGCAGGCCAGCCCAGGCTAGGCCCTGTCTGTGCCCCCTGCCTTGGGAGAGCAAAGCAGCCACCCGGGCAACCAGTCCTTGCCCAGTGCTTGCGGTGGCGTCCCACCCACGCGGGGAGTCGGACTGAGGGTGCCCTGATGAGCCGCCTGCTGGTTAATCTTCCTCCGGCAGAGTTAATCACCCCTGGCCTTTGGGATTAGTGTGAGCCTGTGAACAAAGCCCCCTCCTTGCTTGGGCTCACAGGAGCTGCAGCCTTGGAGCTCAGCCTCGTCTGCCTGGTGAGTGGCGGGGGAAGCACGCAGCACTGGCCTGATCCTGCCTTCAGGAGGGATCATCTTGCCCTCAATTTGGCAACAATCCTTGACCGGCGTGGTTAGTTTTCAACAGGGCATTTGCCACCCCTTGCAGAATCTGTCATTACAGAATTCTGCTTGCAGAACCAATAACAATCGAGTCTGTTTGAGCAGAGAAAATGGAGGTGGGGTGGAGTTTGAATTCTCCGACCCAGATGCATGTAGGCGGACTTGATCTTGCCAGCGTAAGGAAATGGGGAGCGAGGCCTTGGCTTCCAAGTTCTAGTCAAGGGATACGATGGGGTCGCTGCCTTTGTGGGCTCTGCCAGCAGAACCAAGCCATCACTGTGGCATCTTGAAGAACGCTGGTGAGACTGGCCTCCTGTTCCTTCTCCCCCACCTCCAGTCTAACGGGAACCAGAGAGACCTGAATGTGCAGGAGGCTTGGCAGCAGGGCTACACTGGTCGTGGCATCGTGGTCTCCATCTTGGATGATGGCATCGAGAAGAACCATCCTGATCTTGAAGCCAACTACGTGAGTAGAGGACAGGCAGGGCTTAGGGTGACAGCGTGCAGCTCCCAGCATGCACCCCTGCTTCATGTCCCTCTGGGAGCTTCCCCTTTGTAGCGGTGGGGGGGCAAATATCCTCCTAAGACAAGCCCCTGCCAGGGCCTAGGCCACAGGTCTGCAGCCTTTGATGGCACATTTGGTGATTTGAGCAACTGCTCCAAGCACTGCCACAAAATGGCTGCCATGGGAGGTGTGGCTAGTTATGAAGGACAAGTAACCTTCCCAAAAGACTGAGTACAAGGCAGGGGCAAGTTTTCAGCACCTGCAGAAACCTACTTCACAGAAGGCCCCGTCCATTTTCTCCTCACCAACCTACTCATTCGTGCCTCCCACCTCTCTCTCTCTCTCTCTCTCTCTCTCACACACACACACACACACACATTCCATTTATCCATCATGCCTACACACAGGCTCCTACATGAAAACCTTTTTTTTAGGATCTCTCCAAAATCCCCCCTAAACCCCTTTCTCCCTCCCTCCTTTTTCTCACTCACTCACTCACTCACTCACTCACTCACTCACATGCGGCCCCTGCCCATTAGATATAGAAGAACACAACTCCCCCAACCCCCCAGCCCCTGCAGGCCTCCTCGAGCACTCACCCCACACCCTGCAAGCTGGCTTCCTGCTGCCCTCCCGAGCACCCTGTTCTCTTTAGCCCACCCACCGGTCCCTTTTCCTCCCCTCCCCCACCCCGCCCCTTCTTTTTCTTGGTGTCTGGCTGCACGGCAGAGGAAAGCATTGGCCTGCAGCCGCCCACCACCTCCACTGCCTCAGAATGGCCCCATTCGGAAGACACCTTAAACCACGGCTTCAACCACGGCTTGAACCACAGTGAATAAGGCTTTCTGGCTTAACCACCATGGTTAAAGCCGTGGTTTAAGGTGTCTTCTGAATGGGGTCAATGCCACTGAGCCCCACGTCTGACCCAGAGGCATTCGTGGGAAAGGAAGGTGGATGGAGGCCCTCACTTGCTTTGAAGCGATCCCAGCTGCCCGTGAGAATTTTTAATTTTTTTGTTAAGAAATAAAAAGTGGAGGAAGGGAAGGGTAGCTGAGTGGGTGCCAAGGAAGATATCCCAGGGGCCTCAGTGCCTACTTCTGGCCCATGCTGTGTTTGCCTCAAATTGAGAACAGCTGCACATTAGTAAGGAACCTTTGGCACTCAAGGAGGGCATAAGTGGTAGAGTCCTACCCCAGTGATCCCCGGGATTGCCTTGGGCACAGAAGGTCATAGAACAGTAGAGTTGGGAGGGGCCTAATAGGCCATCGAGTCCAACCCCCTGCTCAATGCAGGAATCCACCTGAAAGCATTCCTGACAGAAGGCTGTCCAGCTGCCTCTTGAATGCCTCTAATGTGGGAGAGCCCACCACCTCCCTAGGTCATGGGTTCCATTGCCGTGCTACTCTAGCAGTCAGGACATTTTTCCTGATGTCCAGCTGGAATCCGGCTTCCTGTCACTTGAGCCCATCATTCCGTGTCCTGCACTCTGGGATGATGGAGAAGAGATCCTGGTTCAGTCCCCGGTTTTTCCAAGCAGAACTGGGAATGACTGGGAAGCTGCCTGAACCCCTGAGGAGCCGCTGCTGCCAGGCAGTGCTGACAATCCAGGGCTAGATGGACTTGGAGGCTCTGACTCCATGTGCAGCAACTTCTGAGGTCCCCCCAACCTCAGCCCAGCTTGCCCCCAGAGCGATTCCCAGGCCAACAGACTTGGGCACTCCCCCCGTCCAGGTTGCTGGGGGCTGTTCTCCACCCCTGCCAGGATCTCCTGAGAGGGAGATGGTGGCCCTTCCTGACCTCCACGGGTCACAGCTGCGTGGCTTCCTGGATAGGGTCCTGGTGCCTCCAGTGCAGAAAACGTGAGGTGGGAGCCAATTCCGGGGAGACTTGGGAGGGTGATGCTGGACTCTTGTTTCCACAGGACCCCGTGGCCAGCTTTGATGTGAATGATCAGGACTCCGATCCCCAGCCGCGCTACACGCAAATGAATGACAACAGGTGGGAGCGGTTTCGGAGGGTGGCGGGACAGGGCGCTCATCTGCAGGAGATGGGGGGTTTTGGATGGGGGCTGGGGATGGGCGGGGGATTCCAGCTCGGCTTCTTGTGGGGCGCGCCCTGCCCCCTGCTGCTGCTGCTGCTGCCGCCTGCTGCTGCTGCTGCCACCCACAGCTCTGTGTCTTTGTGGGCGCACCGACACCGCTTTGAATAGAGGCTGGGGGGGGGGGAAGGGGGAGAAGCTTGGGGCAGGCCAGCTCATCCCCCCACGGTTCCTGCCCTCCCCCCTAGCCCAACCTGCCCGTTCTTTCTCCCGTTGTAGACATGGCACTCGGTGTGCGGGCGAAGTAGCTGCTGTGGCCAACAACGGCATCTGTGGGGTGGGCGTGGCTTACAATGCCAAGATCGGAGGTGAGTGGCCCGGCAGAGGCGGAGGCGCCCCCCACATGACGGCCTGGCTCTTTTGGAGGAGGAGGAGGAGCCCCACCAGGCTCTGCAGGCCTCCGTTCTGGGCCACTGGCTTGACCGTGCCTTTGTTGCAGGTGTCCGCATGCTGGACGGGGAGGTGACGGATGCCGTGGAAGCCCGCTCCTTGGGCCTCAACCCCAACCACATTCACATCTACAGTGCCAGTTGGGGTCCCGAGGACGATGGCAAGACCGTGGATGGGCCAGCCCGGCTGGCCGAAGAGGCCTTTTACCGTGGCGTCAGCCAGGTAGGCGAGCGGGCTGGGCTGCCTGAGGGTGGGAATGGGGAAGGCCGGCCCCTCCCTGCCCCGCTGGCCTCACTGGACCTTTTTCCCAGGGCCGCAGTGGGCTGGGCTCCATCTTCGTCTGGGCCTCAGGCAATGGTGGCCGCGACCACGACAGCTGCAACTGCGACGGCTACACCAACAGCATCTATACGCTGTCCATCAGCAGCACCACGCAGTACGGCAACGTGCCCTGGTACAGCGAGGCCTGCTCCTCCACCCTGGCTACCACGTACAGCAGCGGCAGCCAGAACGAGAAGCAGATCGTGAGTCCCAGCTGGCCTGGGGGTGCGCCCAGGGGTGGGTGTGTCATGTGCCCATGCCCAGTCATGTACATCCTGCATGTGTCAGGCTCCGTAACTAAAAGCCAGCGTGCTACGGCAGTCCGTGGAGCGCCCAGGTGGGCAGAATCAGGCAACAAAGCCAAATTGATGGGGGTTGATTGTATTGCTTATTCTACAAACAGAAAGCATAATTACTTGAACAGAATTGGGAGGAAAAGACCCAAAGAGATTGAGCTTTTGTGGGGGGTGGGAGTGAAGGAGATGGGGGGCTCGTAGGTGCAGGAGAGGCTGGGCACAAGAGAGATTCCCCTTTTGAAATCCTTGGTTTTGGGTGACTTGGCAGCACTTGGAGCCCAGGAGGGAGAAAGACACTTGCATTTTCCAGGGGTCCCAGGCCTGCTGGCTGATATGGGACCACCTCCATGATTTAGGCAAATGGGGGGTGGGCAGCCACCATTGTGCACTGCAACTTTGCTCCCAGGCCCTGAGGCCTCTGCTTCCGGTCCCTTCCCAGAGGCCCAGGCGCTTGCCAAGCGACCCGAAAGGCCGGGAGGATGCGCCTCTTGGCGGCAGGGGCCCTGGAGCTGCTTCCACTCACCCCGTGCCCCTCCCTCTCTTCCCAGGTGACAACCGACCTGAGGCAGAAGTGCACCGACTCGCACACAGGCACTTCGGCCTCAGCGCCCCTGGCTGCTGGGATCATTGCCCTCGCCCTGGAGGCCAAGTAAGGGAGAAGGGGGCAGCTCCTGGGCCGCAGGAGGGGCTGTGTGTGGGGGTCTCTGTCCCTGCAGGGGGGCTGGCGGGGGGCTGGCGGGGGGCCGACCCACAGGCGAGGGAGGGGCTGTGCTCACCCCTCACTGACCCGGCTGCTCCTTCTCTGCAGCAAGAACCTGACTTGGCGTGACATGCAGCACCTCGTGGTCCGGAGCTCCAAGCCTGCCCACCTCAACACCAACGACTGGGCCACCAACGGGGTGGGCCGCAAAGGTAACCGGGCCGCTGGAAGCAGGGGCCGTCGGGGAGCGTGAGGCAGCCAAAGGCAGCCCTGGCTCATCCGCTGCCTCGCCTCGTCTCTTTGCAGTCAGCCACTCCTACGGCTATGGGCTCCTGGATGCGGGCGCCATGGTGGCTCTTGCCAGGAACTGGACCTCCGTGGGACCTCAGCGGAAGTGCAGCATCGACATCATCACGGAACCAAAGTTCGTCCCGCATGGACAGGGCTCTTGGCGCTGGGGCTGGGGCGGGTGACTGAGCATCTGGAGGACCAGTGCTGTGGGGGCGAGGGAGCGAAGGGGCCATCTAGAGCAGACAGTGGCCTGGATATCAGGGAAGGAGGAGAGGTGGCTGCAGCTCTCCTGGGAATGAGCAGGAGCCCCTACACCAGAGCTGGCAGCTGTGGCAGGGAGGCTCAGTGTGAGCCAGGCGGTCATGCAGGCCTTTGGCGGAGCCGCCGCCACCACAGCGTGGCTTCCTCCTGCTGTGTTGGGATGGCTTGGGCAGGAGGGGGTCTGCTCCCGCCCTGCCCTCCAAACTCTGCCCGGAGCCAGGAACGGAACAGAGTTTGCTCCAAGATTCACGCTGTGTATTGTTGAGGAATTGGAAGCAAAAAAGGGCCAAACGCAGCTAACGTTTGTGTTAGAGCTGGGTTCAATAAGAGTCTTTCGTTCAAGGAATACTCACACGCCAACTTCTCGTGTATATACAGAGTTGCTTTACTAGTGATCCAATCTATTTACAACACCACGGTTTTCCAGTCAGTTATTTACACATTCCTTCCACTGTACAAAATCATCTAGTCCGACCGTCTCCTAATGTCTCTCCGAAATCTCCCACACAGTCTCTCTAATTAGACTGACTTTTATACCTTTCCAAACCAGCCACACCCTGCACAATTCTGCCTTATCTCCTTCTGGTGCTCAAGCAATAATCGGTCTGGCCTCCAGGCTACTCCCTCAACATATTGCTTGCAGCTGGCTTGTCCTTTGGACCTAGATTAATAACTTTTCCTTTAATCCACTTTGTCTCTGGAATTTTCTCCTCAACATGTATATGAGGACGGGATCTGTGTGTTCCATACAGAGTGGCCGGGGGGGGGGGGGGGGGGAGAGAGAGAGAGAGAGAACATGTTTTGGGGCAGGGCTGCTGCCAGAGCTTGGCTCGTTGGGGGAGGCTGCAGAGTCTTCACTAGCGGCTTGAGCCCCACTGTAGCGACTCCTTTGAGCATGGGGGCTGCTGCCCCACATGGCTTCCGGGGGATCTGCTTGCTTCTGGAGCCAGCACTGCCTTGATCCCACTTCAAGGACTGAGTTGAGGGGTGCTTGCTGGAGCAGGCCCTGCGAGGCTCCTGCTGGGCTGTTGTGCTGGGCACGCCATTGTCCCACGGGGACAGCCCTGCCACTTGCACGGCCTGCGGTGTCCTTTGTGGTGAGCAGCGGCCATCGTGTCCTTGCAGGGACATTGGGAAGCGGCTGGAGGTGCACCAGAAGGTGGACGCCTGCCGTGGGAAGGCCAGCTACGTGGGCCAGCTGGAGCACGTGCAAGCCCGGCTCAGCCTCTCGTACAACCGGCGTGGAGACCTGGCCATCCACCTTGTCAGCCCCACGGGCACCCGCTCCACCCTGCTGGCTGCCAGGTAAGCCCCACACCCGTGCCCCACGCCCCTGCAGCAGAAGGCCTCCCTGGGCGCCCCTGACCACCCTCTCTCCCCGCCCCGGCCAGGCCCCATGACTACTCCGCTGATGGCTTCACTGACTGGGCGTTCATGACAACGCATTCGTGGGATGAGGACCCGGCCGGAGACTGGGCGCTGGAAATCGAGAACACGAGCGAAGCCAACAATTACGGTAGTGCTGCGCTCCCCCCCCCCCCCCCCGGTGGCTTGGCTGCCTTGGGCACAAGGGGGCTCCATCCATCCATCCATCTGCCGGGCCTTCCCTCTTCCCCCTCATCCCCCTCGTCCTGGCAGCTGTGACCCAGGCGTTGCACAGCCGGCCAGCATCTCCGGAATGCTCCATGCCCTGGGCTGGCTGTGCGTGGTTCTCCACCCAGCCCGGCAGCTGCTTCGTTCCCCGTTGCTGAGGCCCTCGAAGGGGGGGGGGCTCTTCCTAGGCTGGGCTGGAAGCCGCGTGGAGCACTTGCAGGGGCCGGGTGCGAGTTCTGCCGCCCCGCTGGCAGTCTCTTGAGCAGCTAGCCCTATGGCAGGGGCTCTTGCTGCCTTTGCCCAGGTGCTCCTGGAAGTCCTGGTGCAGCTTCACCCAAGGGAACAGCCAGGGGCAGGGGGCATTCCTGGGGCAGGCAGGTTGCTGGGGATCCTCAGGCAGCCTTCAGAAGCGCCTCCCGGGGTCCAGCCAAGGCTCTGGGCCGGCAGCCGGGAGGAGGGCTCTCTCTCTCTGTCCTGCCTCACTCCTGTCTTCCCTTCTGCTCCTCACAGGCACCCTCACCAAGTTTACCCTGGTTCTGTACGGGACGGCCACTGACCCCCCCAGCTTCTCCAACCAGTTTGAGAGCAGCGGCTGCAAAACCCTTACCACGAGCCAGGCCTGCATAGGTAAGTTCGGAGAACCTGTGACTTTGGGAAGTGGAGGCCGGCCACATCCTTTGGTGTTGTTTGGGGTGGGGCTGGCAGCTGTTCTCAGGCCTCCCAGGAGTGCTAGAATCCTCTTCTTGGCACTAAGTGGGCGAAATGTGTGCCGCGCAACCCTGCCTGTCCCCTGGGCAGAAATGCATGAGAACCTGCCTGGCCTGGCACGACGGGGGTGGAGGCCTCTCCCGCCTCTGGGCCCCAAGCCATCCGGTCCCTCTGCTGTCCTTTGCCCTGCCTGGAAGCATGCGGAGGCCTGACCTGTTTGCTCTCCCTCCCACGTCCCCATGCAGTGTGTGAAGAAGGCTTCTACCTCTACCAAAAGAGCTGCCTCAAGACCTGCCCTCCCGCCTTCACCCCAGGCCCCAGGCCAGCGCCGCTGGAGAACAGCCTGGATCCGCACCTGCGCCCCCGCCCGTGTGTGCCCTGCCACCCATCGTGTGCCACTTGCTTGGGAACAGCACGGACCCAGTGCCTGTCCTGTCCGGCGCACGCCCACTACAACAGCCAGGAACAGACCTGCTCCCACCAGACGCAGAGCAGCCGGGCCTCACCTGCCCTGGGGGAGGGCATAGCTCTCGCCAGCCCCCCTTCCGGGCTGCCTGTTCTGGTGGCCAGCCTGAGCTGTGTCTTCATCGCCATGGTGTTCATCACGGTCTTCCTCATGCTGCAGCTGTGCTCTGGCCGGCGCGGGGTCAAAGTGTACTCCCTCGAGCAGGGCGGCATCATTGCCTACAAGGGGCTGCCATCGGACGCGTGGCAGGAAGGGCCGGAGGAGGAGGAGGAAGACGAGGGCGAGAGGACTGCCTTCATCAGAGACCAAAGTGCCCTTTGATGAGCCTGCGGCCCCCGGCATGACAGGGAGGCTTCCAGGGGCCTGAGTCGCTGGGCCCATTTCTTCCAGCTGCCCTCCCTCCTTGGGCTTGTGGGTCAGAAGCTGCTGGGGAGTGCGAGAACGCTCAGTCACCCTGTTAGGTTTTAACTCACCAAAGTGATTTTTTAGACAGGGCCAATTTGTCCCCGTTGTGGTGGAACAGCTGGTGGGGGCGAGGGGGATGGGGAGCAAAGCCCCCCTCCGTGGCCCGAGAACCTTGTTCCCAGCCAGTTGTGTGACGGAGTCCCCCTTCCTGGTAGGGCAAGGGGCATGTCCCCCAGCCGCCACTCCCTTGCCTGCAATAACAGCCTGGGCTCTTCTGTCCTGCCCTCCCCCCGTTTGTGGCATTGGCGCCTCTGCCTTTGGCCTCCTCCTTGCCTAGCCACACAGGCCCTCTTCCTTCCTTGCTGAGATGCCGCTCCAGCCTGGGCAGGTGGGCCAGGCTCCTCTTCCACATGCGTGGTGGGATTGGGAAGTGCCATGCGCCCTCCTTGCGCCTGGAGCAGGAATCCCTCTAGAGTGGTGTGGGAGGGGCCTGACTGGCTGGCTGGTTCTGCCACCTCCCTGGATCCGCCCAAAGTCACTGGAGCTTCCACCTTTCCTATGTGCCTTGTTGCTCTTCCTCCTCTTTGATGACAATCTCTCGCTGGTCCTGGGCTCCTGCTGCCTCCCTTTCTCTCCCCCCTCCCCCGGCTCTGGTCCTTGTCCTCTGCTGCTGGCTCCGGGGAGGGGGCTGCCTGGCAGAGGCGACGTTGGGGCAGGAGAGGGGCTGCCCAGGACTCTTTTTCTATAATAACTTTTTGGTGCACAAATAATTTCTTGTAATTTAAACCAGGAGCCGATTCCTGTGGCCAGTGTTTTTTTAATTTAATGGATGTGGATATAACGCTAGAGAGATTAAAGTTTATTAAATGTTGGAACTATGCAAACTTGCTTCCCCCTGCTGTATTCTCTGGACAGAACCTTATTCCACATCCTGTGGGTTTTGCCTTTGCCTTTTCCATAGCAGTCCACCCTTAGGTCTTCTCTGGTTGAGGAATGTTGGTTTGTTGGGAAAGGGGCTGCTGCGGAGCCCGGCATGCCCTGGCCCTTTTCAGCCACCGTCCTTTACAGTTACATGCAGGAACGAGGGTGGCACGCTCACACTTCACCTTTCCTGGAGATCAATGTTGGCTTCAACGACATGCAGACAGAGTGCCTGGTGAGAGGTGTGGGTTAAGGCTGGCTTGTTCTGTATGTAGAAGGTCCTCCTCTGCCTCAGCAAAGGGCTCAAATCCTTGAATGTCTGCTGTAAATTGGAGGTGGGCAGATTCCAAGCTTGTGGGCTCTACTTGTTTTTAGTAGGATGCCAAGATCCCCCAGCTCGACCTCGGTGCACAGGAGCATAGGAACATGGGAAGTTGCCTTATACGGAATCAGACCACTGGTCCATCACGCCCAGTATGGTCAATACTGACTGGTACCAGTGCTCTCCAGGGTTCCAGGCGCGATCCTTTTCCTTGGCCTACCTGGAGAAGCCGGGGCTCGAACCTGGGGCCTTCCCCATGCAAAGCAGGGGCTCTATCCCACTGGGCTATGGCCCAATCTCTGCCATTGACTGGGCTGACCTGTGTATACAAATCTACACCTGGGTTCGATCACAGATTCTAGCTGCTCTTAACATTATTCTACAGAGCTGCACAAAGATGTGGGCAGAAGCTGCAGTTCACAAGCAAGGAACACCAAGGGCTGTGAAACAAATGACTGACACGAGGCAAGCCTTGGCAAGTCGTTGGTTTTAGATTTTTATTGCTATTCTTAAACTGCTAGGAGACGGAAATCCATGCCCATCTACCTTCTGCACCCACTTGCAATACAACGTCCTGACAATACTGGCTTAGATGGCCCTGAGCTACAGCAAGGAGGGTAAATTCTGTGCCGTAGAAAAACCTCTGTACCCAATATTGGGGGGGAGGGGTGGATGCCAAGAGGGTGCCTGAGCATGTTAAGGCAAACATGACAGGAGGGAGTGGCTTGCTCTACCTCAAAAAGGATGTTTTAGAGCTGGCTAAGGTACAGAAAAGAGCAACCAAAATGATTCAGCTGAAGCACCTGTCCTACACTCTACACTGAAAAGCTACAACGTTTGGAGCTTTTCAGCCTAAAAAGAAGGTAAGATGGGGGCATGATGGAGATGCATAAAATTACGCATGGTGTGGCAAGGAAAATGTTTTCTCCCTCCTAAGGATGAAATTGGCAGCCAATCAGGCAAACTGAATGCTGTGAGATTCAGGTCAAGCTGCACATTGCTACACTGTGGAATTTGCTACCAGGGGATGTGGAGAAGGCCACCAACTTGTCTAGTCCCTTTTTAAAGCCATTGGTGGCCTTCTGCTGCCTCCAGCATGGGGGACAGAGGACAGGCCTCTTGCACTCACATCCCACTTGTGGGTACAGGAGGCATCTGGGGCATCTGATTGGCCATTGTGGGAAGCAGGAAGTGGGAGTCTTTGGTCTGATCCAGCAGGGCTTCGCTTCAGGTAAGTAAGCCTGTCTATCGAACTCCCTGGGCTGCAAGCACAGGATTAACGGTCTGCCCGCTTCCTCTGCGGCAGACCTACTGAGCCCTGCAAAGAGGGCCATTGGCCCACCTGCAGTCCAGGCCTGAGCCTAGGGCGGGGGGCTCCCTTTCTGGGTCCTCTCCCAGGGGCCTGACTGGGTGACAAGGGAGGGGGTCTTGGCCCCTGCCCTGTGGGATGTGCTGCTCCTGGGAGGGCGCCTCTCTCCGCCTGCCACTTTCAGGGCTGGAAGCAAAAGTGCGCAAGAAGGGATCTTGCAATGGCAGGAGGGGTTGTGGAGGCTTCCTGTTCCTCTTTCGAGCACCGGCCACACGAAGCAGGCCAGGGCAGATCCAGGCAGCAGCAGCAGCAGCCGGGGCAGTGCACAGGTGGAGGCCCGGCCTTCTCCGCGGTGAGCTCGGGCCCCCTGACCACAACCAGCGCCCTGCCCTGAGCCACACTAGCCGGCTGTGGGCCTCCCCACAGAAAACACCCCAGGAGAGCGGGCCTCTGCAGCAGAGCCCACCCGGGCGGCGGGGGCAGCACGGGGTCTCGGGCCCAGGGCGCCGTGGTTCCCCCGCCCCGGCCCTAGTGGCTGGCTGGCTGGGAAAAGCACAGCCCCTGCCGCCGCCGCCGCGCCAGGCTAGTCCAGCCGGCTGGCAGCTGTGATAGGGGCCAGGGGCCTAAGTGGGTGGGGCTCGCCTCCTTCGCCCGTCGGCCCAGCTTGCCGCAGGGCGTGCGGGAGCCCGCCTTGGCCCTCTCCCCGGTCTGGGCCCCGCCTCTCCGGGCAGGGGGCTCCTCGCGGAGGCGCTGGGGAAGTGCCCCAGCCTGGCTGGCGGGGGAAGCCGCGGGGAAGAGGCCGCAAGCGGCGGGGCTGAGCGGGCGGCTGACTTGGCTGCTGGCGCGTTCGCAGGGCAGGAGCCGCCATGGGCTTCGGGCTGCAGCTCGGCTGCCCGGAGGGCCACAGCGCCCTGCTGCAGCTGCAAGAGGCGGAGCTGCGCCTGCTGGAGGGGCTGCGCAAGTGGATGGCGCAGCGAGCCAAGAGCGACCGCGAGTACGCGGCGCTGCTGCACCAGATGCACGGCCTGGCCGGCAAGCAGGACGGCGGCGGCGGCGGCGGCAGCCAGATCGGCCAGGTAGGCGCGCCGGGGAGCGGGGCGGGGCGGGGCCAGAACAGTCTCCTGGCCCCGCCCCAGGGGCAGGAAAGGGGGAACTGGAGCCCGAGGGGGCGGGGGGCTTGGGCTGGTGTTGCTGGGCAGGTGGGAGCCGTGGAGGGGGGAGGAGACGGCTTTCCCCAGGTGCTTTTCCGGGGGAACGAAGATTTGGGGGAAGGAAAAATAAGCAATACCTTGTTGTTGTTGTTAGTGCTCTTTGCAGATCTAAAGTCAGTTTGTTGCTGTTGCCTTCCCCAACCTGGTTCCCTCCAGATATTTTGGCCCTCCGCTCCCATCAACCTCAGGTAGCAGGACCAATGTCAGGAATGGTGGGCATTGTAGTCCAAAACTGCAATGGAGGGCACCAGTTTGGAGAAGTCTGCTTTAGGAACAGAAAGCAGCCTTCATGTTCCTAAAGTTATATTATGTACAACTTGGTTTGCTCATAAAGCTATTTTTTAAAAAAAGAACTTTAAAAAGTAAACTCAATTAGCAAATAGTTATTGTCGGAATAAACAATACTTTTACATTGCATTATACCAAACAAGATAAGTTTATGAGCAAACCAAGTTGTACATAACCCCTTTTAGGTTTCCATTTTATGTCTTACTGGAGGGAATGTCAGCAAGTACTCCAGGAATCAATCATCTTAGAAGCCAGAAGAAGCAGGAAGCACTGGAGGCAGAGGAAGACTGGTGTACAACAACTGTTCCTCTTTGTAAGGAAGTTTAGGGAAATTCCTAGACCTGTGCCTGTTTGTGGGCTGGAATTTAGGGAAATTTGATCTGAAAGAAAAGCTATATAGAGTTTATTTAGCTGGGAAAGACTCAGCTTAGCGATGGTAAGCAACCATATTTAATTTAAAAACCTTTACGCAATCTCAGCCTGTTATTTGAAGAGGGACATTTTATTCAGTCTTGTAAATAATTTCTGCTAACGAATTTCTTCTTTTTTGTTCATTTTGAAAGGTGGTCTCCAGTGGTAGTGCAAATCCCATGCCTATGCCAGTGAAACCAGGATACTGAGATTCTCTTAGGAAGAGAGGGTTTATTATAGTGATAGCATTTTAAAAGATTTTATAGCTGAAGCAGCATTCCCTAGTGGCCATGTTTAATGAGAACTTTATTTTAAAAAATGGCAGTGAGTTCTATAAACCCAATTGCCAAAATTAATGTTTTAAAAAAGAAAACCTACATTTTTTTTCTTCATATGTGGGTTTTAGATTAGAACTATATAAACTGAGTATTGCAGCCATCTAACCAGCACAAGCCCAGAAACACAGGACTCTGTAGAACAAAATCCGAACAGTCAAGAACACGTATTTTCTTCCATATTATGAAATGGTGACTCTACTCACATGTTGGGAGGCTGAGCGTGACTTGGAGCATCCCTAAATGTCGTTCAGTAAAAGATACATTAGATCAATACTTTTAATAAGGAGTGGAAGACATAGCTATGGTGGGAATCATACAAAGAGGATTTTAAAAAAACCACTGTTGTCCACATGGCTTCATTCTTTCCAAATATTTTACATCTGGTGTTCCTATTACATAGTTTTGGAAAATCATTTTGTGGGGAGTAAAGGCTAAGTTACAATATAAAGACCTTCTCTTAATTGAAGCCAGGTTATCCCTGGTTTTAGAATTTGTCTATGCTCTGATAACCTCCAGGTTAGATTGCTGCAATGCACTCTACATGGGTCTGCCTTTGAAGACGGTTCAGAAGCTGCAGTTTGTGCAAAATGCAGCGGCCAGATTGGTAACAGGGACCAGAAGGTTTGAACATATAAGACCGACTCTGGCTTGCATTGCTTGTTTCTGAGCCCGATTCATGGTGCTGGTTTTAACGTATAAAGCCTTACAAGGCTTGGGACACAATACCTGACGGAACACCTATCCCGACATGAACCTACCCGTACATCTAAGGTCCTCCTCCGGGTGCCTACTCCAAGGGAAGCTCAGAGGACGGCAACAAGGGAGTTGGCCTTCTCTGTGGTGGCCCTCCAATTATGGAACGATCTCCCCGCCGAGGCCCACCTGGTGCCAACATTGTTATCTTTTCAGTGCCAGGTCAAGACTTTCCTTTTCTCTCAGGCATTTAACAGCTTATGTTGAGTTTTTAACTGAATTTTTCACCTGGCTGAGAGTTTAAAATTGTTTAAACTGTTAGCTGTTTTTTATGTTTTTACGTTTTAAAATTTTGTATATTGATTTTTAATGTCCAGTTTTTAATCTTTGTAAACCTCCCAGAGAGCTTTGGCTATAGGGCGGTATATAAATGTTAATAATAATAAAAATAATAATTTCATAATCCAAAGCTGTTTATTTTCCCCCATTTTTCAGAAAAAAAACAAAAATGGTCCTCTCCCCCCCCGCCCCCCCAGCCGCCCTGTTTTTTTCCTGGCCCTTCACATCTCTATGTTGGAGTCCTCCCTCTCTCCTTGAAGGCTTTGCACCACACTGCCCGGCCTCTGCCTGCCTCCCTCCCTTCCGAACAGGCTTGCTGTCAGCGCCTCGTTTTCTGGGACTTGGTTTCTCCTGCCACGCTGCCCCCCACCCCATGTGCCGCCAGGATCAGCAGCCTCATGTCTCTCCTCCTCTAATCCCACTTCCTCCGTATGACCTTTCCTGGACCCAGGAGCCCAAGCATCTCCCCTTGATTTGTTTTTGGTTTTTAAGGGCCCAGTACAAACTCTGCCACATACATGCCATGATCTGCCCTGTACATACAGTTTCTCTTTTAATTCTGAATTGCATTTTCTACATTTCTGAAATTGCGCCAGGGCCCACACTGGGGCTTTTCTGCCTTTTGGGTAATTTGGGGGTTGGTCAAAATAATGTTGATGCGTTTATTTATTTTTTCATGGTCCAATGTGGCTTCAAATATGTTATAAACAGACCAATTCACTTTAGAGCTTTATTTTTCTGGCCTTTTTCATTGCAAAAACATGAATAAGCCCCTTTTAGCCAGACATGGCAGGATGAGGTGTCTTTACCTTGCTCACACATATTTTCGGCCATCAAATCTTACCAATAGGTTGGCCTATCACCCACCCACCCACGGCGATCAGTGTCCTTGCTTACAATGGTACTTTGTTGTCCCTTCCTCCTAGCTAGGCACAAGGAACTCTGGGGCTGCTGGTAGTTCTTGAGAGCAAGTCCCATAAGGTCTCTTGGACTACAAATTCCAGTTTAGCTGCACAAGCATCATGCTCCCTTTGCTCTAGAAAAGGCCCTGGGCCAGGAAGACCCCCTTCAGGATGTCGCTGATTCTGCTGTGACATGGCATCTGATTGGCCGGTATGTGTGTGGAAACTCTGACCCATGAAGGTCGTTCCATCCCCCCCCAGCCCAGCTCCCTCTCCCCACACGGCTCTCTCTGGCATGCTCTTATCTCTGATCACTGATTGGAGAAGGCATCATCGCTGCTGTGGCAGAAAACGCTCCCTTTCTCCACCGCTAAGAGCGAATGCCCTTTTCTCCATGCAACAGGAGCCGTTGCTCTGTGCCTTTCTCTGCACGGAGAATTATTGATCAAATTTCCATATCGCCCATTAGCCAAAGCTCTCTGGGCGTTTTGCAAGACAAAGCTTAAAGCCATAGAATACAATAACATAGTAAAACATAATGGGCCTGTTCAGAAGACACCTTAAAGCCTGCTGGTTAAGGCTTTTGGTTAAGTGGCAGGGTTTAAGGTGTCTTGTGTGATGCATTTTGCTAAACCCTGCTCACTCACTAACTACAGCTGGACCATCTCCAGCAGGGTACTAACCATGGCTTAAAGTGTTATGTGCGACTGCACGGCTTGTGGTTAGTGTTAACCCCAGAGAACCACAGTTTTGCTAACCACAGAGCCTGAAGTATCTTCTGAACAGGCCCTATATAAATCCCTAAGTTTAAATTAGAGTACAACCAAAGTAGTAACTAAGAATAAAGCCAGCAGTAGTGCAAAGTTCTAAAATTCACTAACACATTTTTTAAAACTGTAGGCTAAAAACCCTGGGAAAGTTTTTAAAAAGTCTTCAGCTGGTGCCAAAATGATCACAATGTAGGCACGAGGAAAGACTCTCTGGGGAGGTCATTTCACAACCAGGGTGCCACCACTGAAAAGGCCCTGTAGCCACCTGCCTCACCTCATTTGGTGGGGGTACCTGGAGAAGTGCCTCTGCGGATGATTGTAAGGTCTGGGAAAGAATATATGGAAGGAGATGATCCTTCACTAATCTGGCCTCAAGCCCTTTAGAGCTTTGTAAGTCAATCCTGGCGCTTTGAATTTGGCCCAGAAATGCCCAGACTTAATATGAACATATTGGCCAGTCCCCGTTAATAATCTTGCTGCCCTATTTTGGACCAGCTGAAATTTCCAGGCCATTTTCAAAGTCATTTATTGCTGACACTCAGCTGTAACAGTTTTAAACCGGTTTGCTTGCTCCATCCCATTGTGCCTTATATGTAAATGTTTTCATGTGAACGGGAACTGGTGGCTGAACCTTATTCATCTGAGCTGGAATCAAACCAGAACATCTCCAATTGTAGCTGAACCAGAAGGAGAACTGAAGTGAGAAAGGGAATGGTTTGACTCCTGGATTGTAAGCTACACCTACGAAGGGGGAGGGGCCCCCATGCCACATCGGTGTGGTGGCTAAATGCATGCCAGGCCTCGGGAAAGGTGCTATGTGCATTTTTCTCCCTTCCTGCTTGCAGTGTTGGTGGTCGTTGGTGACACAGACTGAGGCACTGAGCCTGATCCTGCAGCGCCATGCAGAAGCCCTGGCCTCTGGGCCCCTGAGCAAGCTGGGCCTGCTCATTCGGGACAAGCAGCTGCTGCGCCGGAGCTACAGTGAGCAGTGGCAACAAATGAACCAGGATTTTGTCCGGGTACGGACGCCTCTCCCACTTCCCGGTAGCCAAGTAGCATCCCCTGGTGGAGGGAGCTCTCTGCCTCTGCAATGCCACGGGGACGGAGGCAGGGGGTGGGGGGTGGGTGGCCAGCTGTTGATTGAGCTCTCCCAATGTGTCTCCGTTTGCTTTTCCAGACCACCCAGCAAGAGCCTGAGCGCCTGAAGGCCCAGTACCGCGCCCATGTTCGGGAGAGCGCCCAGGCCAAGCGCAAATACCAGGAGGCCAGCAAAGGTGGGTGTGGCAGGGGCCCTTTGCGCTGGCCGGGGCTGCGCAGAGTGTCACAGGAAGGCCCTGGTAAAGAGTGCTGACGTTCATCCAGCCTCTGGCTTCTCACCATGGCCTCCAGGAAGCCCACAAGCAGGGCGTGATGGCAACAGGCCTCTCCTGCTGTCGGCGATTCCCAGGGAGTCATCGTTATTAGTAGCCATGGAGAGCCATACGCTCCGTGAGTTTGTCTGCATCCTGCCGTAGCGTAGTCTGTTGTTGAATTGGGTGCGATCTGCAGACGTCCTTCCTTTCCTCTGGCCTGACTCCCCCACCATTCAGCGTCATTAGGGTCTAGCGTGATGCGAGAGGGAGGGAAAGCTCTCGCTATCCGCTTTCTCGTCCCGTGCATTGTTCCATTCCCTCTGCCCTGTCCCTGTACTCCAAAGCTTGTCTTCTAAGCTCCAAAGGCTGCCACCTTTCCTCCTAAGGCAGTTGCTCCAGCCCCTTGATAATTGTGGTGCCCTTTTCTGTATGCAGCATTCCTACCTGTGGTCATGCCATGGACTTGTATAAGGGCATTGCAATCCTGGCAGTGGGTTGTTTTCGGGTCCTTCCCTAAAAATTCCTAGTGTGGAATTTGTCTTTGTCATGGCAGCTGCAGACTGGGTCACCCTCCTCTTTGAGGTCTGCAGCACAGCCTCAAGATCTCTTTCCTGGCTGCTTCATGGGCTTGCCTGGCCCAGCCCTGACCTGCCTTCTGCGTGGCTCTCTCCCGGCAGAAAAGGAACGCGAGAAGGCCAAAGACAGATATGTCCGGAGCCTCTGGAAGCTCTACTCCCTGCATAACCAGTATGTGCTGGCTCTGAAGGCTGCTGAAGTGCAGCACACCACCCACTACCAGCAGACCCTGCCTGGGGTGCTCCAGTCCTTACACAGCCTGCACCAGGAGATGGCCCACATCACGTGAGCGCAGCTGCCACCGCCGCCGCAGCAGCCGCCATACCACCAGCTGCTCTCTCCGGGGGCGGGACCGGGGCAGCTTGGATGTGGGTGCTCTACCTCCACCCAGCGGCTCACCTGCCCGGCCTTCTGTTTCTGTACCGACAGAAAGGCCACCTTGCAGGAGTACGCCAGCATCACCAGCCTGGTGCAGGAAGAGATGGTGACCGTGCACCACGCCATGGGCCGGGCCATTGAACGCCTCCAGCCTGCCACCGAATACCAAGGCTTCGTTCCCCAGTGCAGGTACTGCTGGCAGGGTGCCTGTCCCTGGGCGTGGCCTGTGCCTGGCTTGGCACTTGCCAGCAAGCCGCCCTCCCCTCTCGCTCCAGCCATGTGTCTCCCTCCAGGTGTGGGAGTGAGTCCCCAGGCATGGCGACCTTCGACAAGACTCTGCTGGAAGAGCTGGAGACAGAGGGCCTGCGCGCAGGCGAGCTGCAGCTGAACGAGCTTACCCTGGAGAGCATGCAGCACACGTGCGTATGGGGAAGGGGCTGCCTGGAGGGGCGGTTGGCTGGCGAGAGCCAGGGCCAGGGCAGCTTCCCCCAGCAAGGCAAGACTCAGAGCAGAAGTGCATCTGTGCCCATGCTGCCCTGCTGGAAAGGGCACCAGAAATGTGTCCCGGGGGAGATGCACCCCAGCACCACGGAGCACATCCTGGACGGAGAGGCTGGGGGTTGGAAAGGGGAGATCTGGCGCAGCCCACCCTGCATGGGGCCATGATGCTCTGGGCCTTGCTGGAAGCCTGGACAACCATTCTGCTTGAGATAGCTGGAGGGGGGCTGTAGCCCGCAAGGCGCCCATCAGCTCTGTCTTTCTGTGTTCTCTGCTCCTGGCCAGAGGCTAAGGCTGCCGTCTCCCTCCTTCCCTCTCCTGCAGCCTTACCTCGCTGGAGGAGGATCTGGCTAGTGCCTCGGAGAGCACCACTGGTCACCAGCAGCGTCTCCAGATGTTGAAGGCTGAGGTCCAGAATGCAGAGGAGGCCGGAGCCCCTGGAGAGCGGTGAGATGGCAGCACAGCCTTCCCCAAACTGGTGCCCCCCAGGTGTTTTGGGCTACCACCCCCAGCAGAAAGCAGCCTGGAAGATGCCAGGATGGGCACGTCAGCTATAGAGGGTGGAAGGGAGGCCAGGCTGCGTAGGCTGAAGCACAGCTTCAATGACGCTTCAAACGGTGAGCCTCCCTCGAAGGGGAAGCAATGTGACCTCTTTGTGTATGAGCAGTACCGGAAGTATTGCTGCCTCATTGGTCTTGTGTTATGGACGGTTTTTCAACCCAAAGTTGGCCACTTCCTTGGTGGCTTTCTCTCCGCTTGCCTTATCACTGCATCCATTTGCTGCTGCTGCTTTCAGCATTAGGACAGGTTTGGCTCCTCTGCTCATTTTCATTTAAACAATTGGCTCTCAACTAACTTTTTAAAATTATTATTATAATTTATTGGTGTTTCAACATATCAATAATACCGCAAAGTTAACAAAAGCTATTTGTTATAATAATGTTATGAAATATTGCAACTTACAGAAATAGACATTTTTAACTTAAGAGTTATATTGTTAATTAAAATTTCATAGAACCATAGAATAGTAGAGTTGGAAGGGGCCTATAAGGCCATCGAGTCCAACCTCCTGCTCAATGCAGGAATCCACCTTAAAGCATCTCTGACAGATGGTTGTCCAGCTGCTTCTTGAATGCCTCTAATGTGGGAAAGCCCACCACCTCCCTAGGTAATTGGTTCCATTGTTGTACTGCTCTAACAGTCAGGAAGTTTTTCCTTATGTCCAGCTGGAATCTGTTTTCCTGTAACTTGAGCCCATTATTCCGTGTCCTGCATTCTGGGTTGATCGAAAAGAGATCCTGGCCCTCCTCTGTGTGACAACCTTTCAAGTATTTGAAGAGTGCTGTCATGTCTCCCTTCAATCTTCTTTTCTCAAGGCTAAACATGCCTAGTTATTTCAGTCTTTCCTCATAGGGCTTTGTTTCCCTCCTCTGAACACGCTCCAGCTTGTCTGCATCCTTCTTGAAATGTGGTGCCCAGAACTGGACGCAAGTCTCAAGATGGGGCCTATCCAGTGCCGAATAGAGGGGAACCAGTACCTCACGTGATTTGGAAGCTATACTTCTACTAATGCAACCCAAAATAGCATTTGTTTTTTTTTGCAGCCACATCACACTGTTGGCTCATATTCAGCTTGTGATCTACAACAATTTCAAGATCCTTCTCGCTTGTAGTATTGCTGAGCCAAGTACCTCCATCTTGTAACTGTGCATTTGGTTTCTTTTTCCTAGGTGTAGAACTTGGCATTTATCCCTATTCAATTTCATTCTGTTGTTTTCAGCCCAGCGCTCCAGTCTATCAAGATCACTTCGGAGTTTGTTTCTGTCTTCTAGGGTATTAGCTATCCCACCCAATTTTGTGTCGTCTGAAAATTTGATAAGCATTCCCTGCACTTCCTCATCCAAATCATTAATAAAAATGTTGAAGAGCACTGGGCCCAGGACTGAGCCCTGCGGTACCCTGCTCATTCCCCTCAGTGTGAAAAGGTACCATTGATAAGCACTCTTTGAGTCCGATTCTGTAGCCAACTGTGGATCCTAATAGTTGTTCCATCTAGCCCACTTTTCATTAGTTTCTTAATCAGAATGTCATGGGGAACTTTGTCAAAAGCTTTGCTGAAGTCAAGATATACTATATCCACAGCATTCCCACAGTCCACAAGGGAAGTTAGCCGATCAAAAAATGAGATCAGATTAGTCTGACAGGATTTGTTCTTCACAAATCCATGCTGGCTTCTAGTAATCCCTGCATTGTTTTCAAGGTGTTTACAGATTGACTTCTTTATAATCTGCTCCAAAATTTTCCCAGGGATGGATGTCAGACCGACTGGTCTGTAGTTCCCAGGTTCCTCCATTTTACCCTTTTTGAAGATAGGGACAACACCAGCCCTCCTCCAGTCATCCAGCACTTCATGTGTCTTCCATGATTTCGCAAAGTTAATAGACAGTGGTTCTGAGAGTTCTTCTGCCAGCTCCTTTATTACTCTAGGATGTAGTTCGTCAGGCCCTGGAAATTTGAGCTCGTTCAAAGAAATTAGGTGTTCTTTGACCATTTGTTTATCAATCTCAAACTGCAATCCTGCCCTGTCAGCTTGTACTTCACTTTTTCCAGGTGGGTCAGAGACCCACTTTTGAGAGAAGACTGAGCCAAAGTAGGAATTGAGCACTTTGACCTTTTCTTTGTCATCTGTTCCCAATTTGCCATCCTCATGAAGCAGTTGAACCACTATTTCTTTCCTCTGTCTTTTACTATTCACGTATCTGGAGAAAGTCTTTTTATTGCTTTTAGCATCCCTCGCTAGCCTCAGCTCCTTCTCAGCTTTAGCCTTCCTGATACCATTCTGGCATTTCTGTGCTACTTGTTTGTACTCTTCTTTTGTAGCCTGGCCTTCCTTCCACTTCCTATACGTATCCTTTTTTATTTTCAGGTCATCTCTAAGCTTTTTGTGGAGCCACATTGGTTTCTTCTGTTGTCTTCTATCTTTTTTCCTTGTTGGAATTGTTTGTAATTGGGCCTTTAAATTTTCCTTTTTTATAAACTCCCACCCATCTTGGACTCCTTTTCTCATTAGAGTCACTTGCGATGGGACCTTACCTATCATAGTTCTGAGTTTATTAAAATCAGCTTTCCTGAAATCCAGAGTACGCATTTGGCTACACTCAGCTTTTGCTTCCTTTAAAATCAAGAACTCAAGTATGACGTGGTCACTTTCCCCCAGAGTTCCGGTAACTGCCACTTTATCCATTAAGTCATCCCTATTGGTCAGTATCAAGTCAAGGATAGCCGTTCCTCTAGTTCCTTCCTCTACTTTCTGTAGGAGAAAGTTATCAGCCACACACGTCAGGAATTTCTTGGAGGGGCCACTTTTGGCAGAATTTGTCTCCCAACAGATATCGGGGTAATTGAAGTACTATTATTTATATTTGGATCCTTCCACCCACCCACCCACCCCACGTTCCCAGTGTTCCTCAAAATCTGATGCTGTTAGAAATCGTGAGTCTTCTGTTGGATATGTAATTTTGCACCTTTTGTGTGTCAGAGGTGGAAAGCCCATTTCCCCCCCAACAGCCACCTTTCCTTCAGGGTAACCTGTCCGTGGGTGGGTTGGTGGGTGGGGCAGGATCCAAAAAAGTGGGTGGAGCCAAAAGTGGGTAAGGCCAGAGCCACTCCCATCCTCTCAGACCCATGGGGGCACACTCCATTCTCTCACTTCCCTCGTCCTGCCCCCTTCTCCCCCCGACCCCCGGCTCCAACAGGAGCTTTCTTCCTAAGACCCATTCTTGTGTAGGGAGAATTTTCGGGGTGGGTCACAGCATGTTGAGGGCTAGCCTTTCCCTCCCAACACAGCAATTAGGAGAAGAAGAAAGGTCCCATTCAATGGGATGACCCCCCCTCCCACAACACACACAGCCTAATAACCACACGTGGGACAGATGACGTTCAGCCGGGGGCCAGATGCACATGTCCGCAGCTGTGCTGGGCACTCTGTAAAGCCCTGTTTTCTGCTGCTCATCGTGTCCTGTCTGAACAACTGTGCCGGTAGCTGAGTCCTCTTCCTGGCCCATGACGGACAGGAGCCCCCCAGCCAGAGAGAGAACAGCAGCTTGCGTGGTGCCTTCCAGCCCCACCGCCCCTCATGGACATGGCCGTCTCTGCCTTTCTCTTTGACAGCATCATGCTGCTGGGGAAGCGCCAGGCCCTCCACGAAGCCCTGCACCTCTTCCAGCTTGCAATGGGCACGCAGGACAAACTCCAGGCCCAGAGGGATTTGCTCCGGCACAAGCTGGATGAGTTGGGATCCAGGGACCCTCCCCCTGCCCCGGCCCTGCAGGAGGAGGATCCGTCCCCGTCTCCTGAGGTGGGTAGAGGCCGCCTGGTGGGTCTGAGCAGACCTTGAGGCCCAAAAAGGGACCAGGGGGGCGCAAGCACCTTTTCCTGCATCGCACCATCTCTGCGGCTGCGTGGGTTTGGTGCTACTTGGAGCTAGTGAGCCACGGCCTTCCCTCCGACGTGTGGCAGCTATCACAGGCCTTCAGAGTATGTGGCCTTGGCCTTGTGGATGGGCAGCCGGTGGCCTTTACCGATGAACCCCAGCTTGGTTGAGCCAGCCAGCCCCCCCTCCATGTGCCCAATGGTCCTCCCGCCCCCCACTGAGTTTACAGTCCCTGTGCGCCTTCTTCCTCTGGCAGGGGCAGGAACTGGAGCGCGACGGAGGCCGCATGCCTGCCCTGGAGGCCCTGAGACACCACCTCACCGGCATCTTCCGCCCACGCCTGTCCGTGAGTGCCAGCCCTTGTGGGCTCCCCTGCCCACCTGCCTTCCCACTTCTGCCGTCCTGTCTTGTCCTTCCCTGCCGGGTGGGGGGCTTCCAACCTAGCTGGTTGCACGTTGTGCCCCTTTGCTCTCTCTGTTCTCAGCTGCCACCCCCGGTGCCCCTCCTGCCTGAGATGCAGAAGCCGCTAGGCCAGCAAGTTTGGTATCACGGCGCTATCCCCCGCGTGGAGGTCCAGAGGCTGTTGCAGACCACAGGGGACTTCCTGGTCCGAGAGAGCCAAGGCAAGCAGGAGTATGTGCTGTCGGTGCTGTGGGATGGGCAGCCCAGACACTTCATTCTGCAGGCAGCTGACGTGAGTGACTGGGGCGAGGGCAGGGAGGGCAGTTGCGGGAGGGAGGGGCACCCAACCTGCTCCGAGGCAGCGCACGAGGCCTTTTGCTCTGAGATGGGTGTGAGCCAGCCCTGCCTCAGTGACCTCCGATTCCTTGGAGCCTGGTAGAGTGAGATCGCCAAAGTATCTACTTCCCCCAACAGAAGGGAATTCAGGGCAGCTGCATCAGTCCGCTTGAAAGCGAGGAAGAAAGAGTTGAGGGTGTGATGTGGATCCAGGGGTGCGACAGGAATCCTCTTGCCTGCAGAGAAGCAGGATAAGCCCCACCCCAAAGCCACGTGGGGATGGGGTGGGGTGGGGTCTTCCACCCTGATGTTTCCATCCGGTTGCCCGTGGTTCGCTCTCTTTGGTCCTTCCAGATGGTCCTTCCAGCAGGAATTCAGTCTTTTTCTCTGTCATGGTTTTCTGCAGTAAGACAAAGGTCAGAAGAAGTGGTGGGAAACTCAGATGGATGACAGGTAGGAGATGATCTGACATCGGAGTCTCCATGTGGTCCAGCAAATGAGGCAGGCAGGGCAATGGGGGCCAGGGGATAAGCCAGACGTGGCCGCTGTTGCCAGCCCACTGCATGCCAGGGTGTCCTGCGCCGCCTCTCGCGAGGGCTTTCCGTGAATGGGCAGTTCCTGGTCCTTGTGGGATCGGGCTTGAATTACTGGTTTCCTCTTTGCTGCCACAGCCATTGTGCATTCTGCTGGGCAAAAGGAGAAAGGAGTTGCAGGTACAAGTGGGATCTTTTGCCAAGCGGGACAATGTCTGCGTCAGCTTTTGCTCACAGAGCCTGGCTCGAGGAGCAATAACATCATTTCCAGACGGGTTCAAATCCTCTGATGCTAGTCACAACCACTGCTTTGGAATACCCCCCCCCCCCAAAGGGAAGGCAGGAGAGTGCCCAATATCGCCCCCACATAGCTCCCTGGACAGACTGTCTGCAGAGAGCCCATGCCATCCTCCCAGGACAAGGGTTCAAGACCCACCCAGGGAGAGAGAAACTCTTTTGCCAAGCAAGGAAAGGGAAGGACACCCAACCGAGGTGGATACTGGCAGCAGCAGCAGTGGCGGCGGCAGCAGCCTGCCGTGGCTCACTTCCTAGGCCCTACGGGGTTGGGACGCAGGAGATGGGAGTCTGAAAGGGAGGACACGTCCCCATTTTCCTTTCGTATGCCTGGCAAGAAAAGGGACCAGCAGAGAGGATGTTGCTGGGATTCTGCAAATACAGCGGAGCAGCCCCCTTGTCACTCAGCCACAGTAGCAGAGGGGAATCACATGCACCAGGGGCATTTCTCCCCCCGCCCCACCCATAGGAGGGACGCCAGCAGTGTGGAACAGCTTTCATTTGACATCTACAGGATATCCCCACACTAGGAAAGGAGAGGAGCTCCCTCAGACATTTCCCCAGGCACGCTGGAGCTGATCTGGAGGAGGCCTGCATGGACTCACAGCCCTACCCCTCCTGACCGAGAGAGAGAGGCACCCCTCAAATTCAGGGGCAGGTGCGGAGCCACTGCCCAGCCCCAAGGAACACAGGCACCTAGAGGTTTAGGCTCAAACAGCTAGCTCTGAGGAGTAAGGGTTCCGTAGGAGTCAGTGTATACTTGACTCATGAGTAAACCATTCCTCAGGTGACACGGATGGCTGCAGCTGTGCTCTGGGTGGGGCTCTGATGGCTCAGGCCAGTCTTGGCACAGAGGGCTGGAGCACATCTCTACCCTAACTGCCAGAGTCCTGCCTTGTGTTTCCTTGATCTCCTATCGCTGAGGCCTCCCATGGGGTGCCTGCAGAAACCTCCCTGACTTTTATCTCAGATTCTTTGGCAACTGATTTTTCTTCTTCTCTCGCCGGGTTATCTTCTGAAAAATGAGCGTTTTCTGACTAGCCGTGCCCATTTTGGCTGCCATTTTATGAATGGGTAAGCCCTCCACCACGTGGCAACCATGTTGAGAGAGCACCCATGACACACTCAAAATTCCAAATGTGCCCACCAACCCCAAAAGTCTGGAGACCTCTGACTGGCTCTTCTCCAGTGCTCCCTCTCTTTCGACCGTGTCCTGACTCTGACCAAGACCCTGCATCACAGCAAGCAAGACGTTTGAGTCCAGTTGAAGCCAGATGGTGCTGGGCTGGGGGGAAGGGGCCTCCATGCGCCGCTCCCTGGCAACAAAGACACAGCACCCGTGGCACAGCCCACGCCTGGACTGAACAGCGCCTGGGGTGGAAGAGGTCCTGAAAGAGGTGAGGTGAGGGGTGTTGTGCCTACCAGTCACCCCAGCGGGGCTCCCGTGCCTTGGAAAGTGGCTCACCAGTCCCTGATGGCACCCACCCCATGCCAGGAACAGCTTCACCTGTTGCACAACTGTCTGCCTGGAGCCAGTAGGCTGGCAGCCCCACAGAGGAACTGCTGGGAGCTGCCTGGTCAGGGCTGCTGGTCCTGGGGGTGGGGGGCATAGGCCCCCCTCATGGCCAGAACGAGGCGCGGGATGGGCCCTGCAAGGGGAGGCGCAGGGAGAGAGTTGGGAGGTGTTTGTGAGTGAGGGAGAGGGGAGTGGTGGGGGCAGGGGCACCTAGAGGCTCAGCCTCCCTACCGCGGGAGGAGGGGGAGTCTGCAGTGGATGCCTGTCCTTCCTCCTTGGGGGTTGCCGTGGTGCAAGGCCTGTGTGCAGTGGCTGCTCTGCTCTATGCATCTGGGTTGAGATCCCATCCTGCAGAGCAAAAGTGCCCCTGGAGCCGAGTGGCTGGTCTTTACCGAGAGAGAGAGAGAGAGAGAGAAAGAGAGAGAGAGAGAGAGAGAGAGAGCACTTCCATGACTGTGGGAAGGATGGGGCCTACAAGGCCATCGAGTCCAGTTCCTGCACTGAGCAAGGGGTTGGACTCGATGGCCTTGTAGGCCCCTTCCAGCTCTACTGTTCTATGATTCTGTGGAGTGTCTGTCCTGGGGGGGAGCATTAGCGAGTTTCTAGCAAGTCTTTTCTCTTTCTTTGCTTGCCTGGGTCGGGTGTCCTGTCCAGGCACCCCCAGTTCTTGGAGTGGACCAGCCCTGGTGTTGGGTGTTTGTGTCTGGAGTCCTCCTGAGGCAGAGTTACCTGCAAGTGTTCTGCAGAAAGAAGCATTAGCAATGTACTGAAGTTCCCATTGGTATTCTGGAGAGCGGCTATTTTGTTCCAAGTGCTGTGGTCTTTGCACACAACGTGCCTTTTTTCTCTCCTAGGTCTCCTCCCCACAGAATCAGAATTGGAAGAGGGGCCATTGAGCTCCCCCAGTGCTTAGGAATCCAATTTAAAGCACCCCTGACTGATGGCTCTCTAGTCTCTGCTTCGATTCCTCTAGTGACAGAGACCCCCCCCCCTTCCTGAGACAGTTGGTTCCATTCTCTGACTGCTCTGACCATTAGGACAGTTTTCCTGATGTTCAACCAGAATCTGCTTTCCTGTACTTTAAGGCTGTTACTTCATGCCCTACGGTTTTAGATGACAGAGAATGGTTGCATCCTGTGTGACAACCCTTGAGGTACTTTAAGAGTGCTATCAAACATACCCAGTTCCTTCCATCATTCCTCATAGGACTTAGTATCTAGGTCCCCAATCATCTTTGTTGCCTTTCTCTGAACTTGTTCCAAATTATCTGAATACTTTTTAAAGTGTGGCGTCCGGTACTGGACAGAGTATTTGGTATGAGATCTGACTACTGCAGAGTAGAGTGGAACCATTACTTCCCATGATTTTGAAACTATATTTCCGTTGATGCAACTTAAAATCGCATTTGCCTTTTTTGCAGTTTTACCACACTGCTCACTCAGCTTGTGATCAACTACACCTCTAAGATCCTTTTCACATATACTATTGCCAAGCCAGTTTGTGCCTCTGATTTCTCTTTTCTAAATGAAGAACCTTGCACTTGTCTCTGTTAAATTTCATTCTGTTATTTTCTACCCTGTTTTCTAATCTATTGAGATCATTTTGAGCACTCTATCTGTCTTCTAAGGTATTGGCTATCCCACCGAATTTTGTGTCATCTACAAATTTGATACGCATTTCCCCTACGTCTTCCTCCAAGTTATTAATAAAAGGGTTGAAGTGTACAGGGCCCAGGATGGAGGTACCCCACCCAATACCTCTCTCCAGTTTGATAAGGAACGAGGCCTCTTTGAGTCAGCAGTGGGTCCACCTAGAAATAGTGCTATCCAGCCCACACTCAACTAGCTTCCTAAGCAGAATAGCATGGGGCACTTTGTCAAATGCCTTGCTGAATATTATATCCCCAATATTTTAATGATCTATTAAGGAAGTTACTCAGTTGAAAAATAAAATAAGACCAGTCTGGCAGACTAATCCAGGCTGGTCTCCAGTGATCACTGCATTAGTGTCCAGGTGTCTGCTTTAGAAGCTTCCCAGGGAATTGCCCGGATGGATCTTCCCTTTTGCGCTTTTTGAAGATGGAGACAACATGTTGTGCCCTCCTGCAGTCCTCCAGTGCTTCACCCATTCTCAAGGATTCCTCAAGAGGTTCTGAGAGTCCACCCACTATCTTCTCCAACTCCCTAGGATGCAATTCATCTGGATCTCAGGACATGAACTCATTTAAGAGATATTCCCTGACCATCTCTCTGTCAATCTCAAGCTGCACTCCTACCCCTTCAGCTTGTTTGTCACCTATGCCAGGTGGGGCGCAGATCCTCTGTGGGAGAAGACTAAGCCAAAATAGGAGCTAAGCAGTTCTGCCGTTTCTTTTGCCATCTTTGCTGAGCAGCTGGTCTCCCGTTGCTTTGGTCCTCCCTGTACTTTGAACAAACATATCAGTTATCCTTAGCATCCCTCGTCAACCTCAGCCCATTCTGAGTGTAAGCCATCCTGATGCCATCTCTGCAATTCTAGGTTATCTGCCGGTACACTTCCATAGTGACCTGACCCTCCTTCCACCTTCTAAATGCGTCCTTTTTTATTTTCAGATGATGGCTTTTTGTGTAGCCACACTGGCTTCTTTTGTTATCTTCCATTCCCCCCCCCATTTGTTTCCCTCCTGGTTGAGTAACTCCTTATTTAGGACCTCCCATCCCTCTTGAAGTCCTCTTTCTTGTTAGGTTTTCCTGCTATGGAATCCTACTTATAAGTGCTCTCAGTTCATGAAAAGCAGCTTTCCTAAAGTCCAAGCTATATGTCTGATTATATTCAGCCTGACTTTCCCTTAAAATCAAGACTGAGCATTGCATGGCCACTTCCCTCCGAAGTTCCTGCTCCTTGCTGCTCATCGACTATTCCCTCTTGGTCAGAATCACATCCCCTGGTTCCTCCTTCCACCCTCGGAAGGAGGGCATTGGCAGCAAAGCAAGTCAGGAGTTTCTTGGAGTGACCGTGTTTGACCGAGTTTGTCCCCGAACAGACGTCAGGATATTACTATTACTACTGCTTCATGCTTCCCTTTTGGAAATCATCACCCACATCTTTTCCCAGTTGGGTGGTCAGTTGTAAGACTCCAAGCACAGTATGGTTTTTATTCCTTCCTCTCTTTATTTGAACCCAGATGCTTTCAACGGGGAATGTTCATTCATTCTCTTAAACTGCTATGCAGGTGTGTACATTGCTAACATGTAGTACAATTCCTGCCCTCTTTCTATAGTGTCTGTTCTTTTTGAACAAGTTGTTCAATTGCTATATTCCATTCATGGGAGTCATCCCACCAAGTCCCAATTGTACCTACTAAGACGTATTTTGCCTTCTTGAATCAAGAGTGCATTTCCTATGCTCTGAGCATTCCTATGAAGGCACTGAAAGCCATGAGCCACAGTTCCCCCTTATGAGCACTAAGTGAGCGTGTGACATGGGCAGAGAGATGCACCCCCTACGGCCTGTGTCATCTGAGTTGTGTAGGTTACAAACAGCTGGTGGTGTGCTGTGAGTGTGCTGGATACTAAACTCTGTTGCTTTAGCATGAATGGGGTTGTTCTTGATGCAGGGGAGGGAAAGGACAATCTTTGTGCCATGTCTGAGCTGGAGTAAAGTTCTGCTGTCCATAGGGCCATGGAGCGAAAGGGTGAAGGCTCTGGCATAGTTGTGCTCCTCCATTAGGTTGCCCTCAAGCCTGCTCTTTTAGCCGTGCCACCCGTGTATCTTCACCAGTGGAGTAGCTCTATGGACATACCTGTTACACTCCTGCTGCTCCCGCCGCCATATCTCCTGTTCTGCCAGCCTAGCAAGCTCCCATCGTAGTCTGTAGTCCCTGTGTGCCTCAGGATTAGGATTGCACCCAAACACTGTTTTAGGGCTTCTCTGAACGAGCTATTTATAGCATACTTGTGTCTGGCCACTCATGGAAGTTTCCAGGTGGATTACATGACACTTTAACAAACAGGATGTCTCCCATGGTTTTTTCAAAAATCAGATAAACTGGTATAAACTCCAAATGGCACGAAATTGGCAGTGTGTAAAGCTGATATTGCACTATAAACTTGCCAAGGAAGGACTTAGAATCATAGACTAGTAGAGTTGAAAGAGGCCTCTAAGGCCATCGAGTCCAACCCCCTG
Source organism: Anniella stebbinsi (assembly GCA_029215795.1). Taxonomy (NCBI): domain Eukaryota; kingdom Metazoa; phylum Chordata; class Lepidosauria; order Squamata; family Anniellidae; genus Anniella; species Anniella stebbinsi. The sequence goes on from JARDYH010000001.1 coordinate 374,564,238, forward strand.
CTCAATGCAGGAATCCACATTAAAGCATTCCTGAAAGATGGCTGTCCAGCTGCATCTCAAAGGCCTCCAGTGTGGGAGAGCCCATGGCCTCCTAGGTCATTGGTTCCATTGTTGTATTGCTGTTGTATCGTTGTCCAGCCAGAATCTGGCTTCCTGTAACTTCAGCCCATTATTCTGTGTCCTGCATTCTGGGATGATTTGAGAAGAGATCCTGGCCCTCCTCTGTGTGACAACCTTTCAAGTACTTGAAGAGAGCTATCATGTCTCCCCTCAACCTTCTCTTCTCCAGGCTAAACGTGCCCAGTCCTTTCAGTCTCTCCTCACAGGGCTTTGTTTCCCTCCTCTGAACACGCTCCAGCTTGTCTGCATCCTTCTTGAAGTATGGTGCCCAGAACTGGACACAATACTCAAGATGAGGCCTAACCAGTGCTGAATAGAGGGGAACCAGTACCTCGTGTGATTTGGAAGCTAATGCAGCCCAAAATAGCATTTGCTTTTTTTGCCGCCACATCACACTGTTGACTTATATTCAGCTTGTGATCTACAATTCCAAGTTCCTTTTCACTTGTAATATTGCTGAGCCAAGTATCCCCCATCTTGTAACTGTGCATTTGGTTTCTTTTTCCTTGGCATTTATCCCTATTAAATTTCATTCTGTTGTTTTAAGCCCAGTGCTCCAGTCTATCAAGATCACTTTGAAGTTTGTTTCTGTCTTTCAGGGTATTAACTATCCTATCCAATTTTGTGTCATCTGCAAATTTGATAAGTATTCCCTGCACCTCCTCATCCAAATCATTAATTAAAAAGTTGAAGAGCACTGGGCCCAGGATTGAGCTCAGTCATCAAGAACTTCACCGTCTTCCATGATTTTGCAAAGAGTGGTTCTGAGAGTTCTTCTGCCAGCTCCTTTAATACTCTAGGATGCAGTTCATCAGGCCCTGGAAATTTGAACTCATTGAAAGAAATTAGGTGTTCCTTGACCATTTGTTTATCAATCTTAACCTGCAATCCTGCCCTGACAGCTTGTACTTCACTTTTGCCAGTAGGGGTCATAGACCCGCTTATGGGAGAAGACAAAGGGTGCCTCTACAAGAGAGGTTTAAAGCTCTTTCAAGGCTGATTAAAAAAAATTACTTCTACAAGAGAGGAGCGCAAATTGGGGGCTGAGGCGCTTTAAACTTCCGATTATGTGCATTATCGAATGCGCGTTAAACCGCGAGTTTTAATTTGTGGCGGCAGTTAAAGCGCCTTACCGCCATGTAAACATGCGATTCTCCGCATGTCAACAACTTTAAAGCGCGTTTCGGTCGTCCCGTAATGTGCTTCGCCGCCTCTCGTACAGAGGTATTAGGAGTAAATGCACTTCCGCGAATATGCGCATAATTGGGCAGCCAGGCGCCAAAGCGAATCCTTCTAGAGGGGGTCTTAGCCAAAGTCGGAATTGAGCACTTCAGCCTTTTCTTCCTCATCTGTTACCAATTTGCCATCCTCATGAAGCAGTTGAACCACCATTTCTTTCCTCTGTCTTTTACTATTCACATATCTGAAGAAAGTCTTTTTATTGCTTTTAGCATCCCTTGCTAGCCTCAATTCCTTCTCAGTTTTAGCCTTCCTGACACCATTTCAGCACTTCTGTGCTACCTGTCCGTACTCTTCTTTTGTAGCCTGGCCTTCCTTCCATTTCCTATATGTATCCTTTTGTAATTTCAAGTCATCTCTAAGCTTTTTGTGGAGCCACATTGGTTTCTTCTGTTGTCTTCTATCTTTTTTCCTTGTTGGAATGGTTTGTAATAGTGCCTTTAAAATTTCCTTTTTTAAAAACTCCCACCCATCTTGGACTCCTTTTTTCATTAGGGTCACTTGCCATGGGACCTTACATATCATAGTTCTGAGTATATTAAAATCAGCTTTCTTAAAATCCAGAGTATGTGTATGACTACACTCAGCTTTTGCTTCCTTTAAAAGCAAGAACTCAAGTATGACTTGGTCACTTTCCCCCAGAGTTCCCCTAACTGCCACTTTATCCACTAAGTCATCCCTATTAGTATCAAGTCAAGAATAGCCGATCCTGGAGTTCCTTCCTCTATTTTCTGCAGGAGAAAGTTATCAGCCACGCATATCAGGAATTTCTTGGAGGGGCCACTTTTGGCAGAATTTGTTTCCCAACAGATATCGGGGTAATTGAAGTCCACCATTACTACTGCATCACACTTCCTTGAAACACTGGCAATTTTCTTTTCAAAACTTTAATCCTCCTCCTCGTCTTCATGATTGGGTGGTCAGTAGTAGACTCCAACTATCATGCTCCTTTTATTCCTTGCTCCATTTACTTTGATCCGGATGCTCTCGATGGGGCTCCCAGGTTCATCCTCCTGTATTTCTGTGTAGGGATAAGTATTTTTAACATATAGTGCAACTCTGCCCCCCTTTCTATTTCTTCTGTTCTTTTTGAACAAGTTATATCCTTCAGTTGCTATATTCCAGTCGTGGGAGTCATCCCACCAAGTTTCAGTTATACCTATTAAGTCATATTTGCCTTCATGTATTAAGAGTTCAAGTTCATTCTGTTTGTTTCCCATACTCTGGGCATTAGTATATAGACATCGAAGACCTTGTGCTTTATGATTTGGCTTCTTTCCTATATTATTGTGAATCCTGTTTTGGGGCCCTATTGGAGCTGTTCTCTCTGTTATGGGCATAACCCTTCATCTGTTGTTGCCTCAAGGTTTACATCTCCCGTCCCCATAGGATTCAGTTTAAAGCCCTCCTGATGAGGTTCTTCATGCTGTGGCCAAACACATCCTTCCCAGCCTTTGTGAGGTGCAACTTGTTCCTTGCCAGCAGTCCATCTTCCAAGTAGCATAGCCCGTGGTCCCAGAATTCCGAATCTCTCATGTTGGCACCACCTTTGTAGCCAGTCGTTCACCCGGAGTATTTTTCTTTCCCATTCTGTTCTTCTTCCAAGAACTTGGAAGATGGATGAGAAAACTATCTGGGCCCCAAAGTTCTTGAGTTTCCTTCCCAGAGCTTCAAAGTCTGACGTGATCTCTTTCCCTGCTATCAGAGGGAGTAGATGGTAAAATGCCTCTCTGCAACAAAGGGAGGCAGATCAGGCTTACTCCTAAGTAAGGGAGACCCTTCATTATGCTTGATTAATGTTGTGCTTGTGATTCTTCCTCAATTTGTTCCTTCTTTCGGTTTGTGCTAGTAGTTCTCCATGTGACTGCGCAGAAGTAAGTCCCATTGTGTTCAATGGGGCTCCCAAGTAAATGTACCAAGGGTTATACATGAATCGCCCTCCTTTGCACACATGCAGGGAGGCGCTTCCTCGAAATATGTCTACTGTTTAAAGGAGCTCCAGGAAACAGCAGGATCTTCCACCTTGTCGCCCCTCTCCTTCTGTGTAATGCAGCCCATATCAATCGCGCCAAAGAACCAGGAAGCACAACTGTCCTGGGTAAACAATGTGATTTCCCTCAATGTAGAGATGCTCTTAGAGTCCAGGTTTCACATCCTCCAATGTTTGGTAACTTTCTGAGTCAGAAGTACCACTGTTTTTGCTCATGCCCTTGATACCTGCCAGCCATGAGATTCAAGGTAGAGAAGTAGCAGCATTCAATTCCCATTTTCCCCACAACATATTTTCAGCTTTCTAGATCATGTGAAAGTACCCTAATAATTTTAATATCCCCTTGAATAAGTCTGTGAATCAGTCCCAGGAGTCTCGAATATGTGAGAAACTCCAACACACTGATTTAGACAGAGTGAGGTGTAAAGCAGCCGAATGAACTGGCCCCGTAGCCTCTTTCCCTTCAGCACCCCGACCCACCCACCCCTTGGCGTGCCAGAACAGGGCCTGGGCCTACGTGCTGCTCCCAACTCTTGCGGCATTTCCCCTCAGAACCTGTATCGCCTGGAGGGTGAAGCTTTTCCCAGCATCCCGCTGCTCGTGGACCATTTCCTGAAGTCCAAGCAGCCCATCACAAAGAAGACTGGTATCATCTTGGTGAAGCCCATCATGAAGGTGCTGCTCCTGACTAAACCCTCCCCCCCACACACACACTGTTGGGCAGGGCTGGGCTGGGCTGGGCTAAGCAAGCGAGGCTCGTGGAAGGTTTTCTGCCCTGTGACCCACTGCTCTTGCTCCAGGACAAGTGGGTGTTGGACCATGAAGATGTGCTGCTTGGAGTGCGTATAGGGCAGGTGAGCAACCATCTGGGGATGACGGTTATGATGCAGGTGTTGGGAACGCCCCAGTGGTCAGGCGCTCCATGGCTTCCAGAAACAGGCCACCTCTCAGCCTTAGCTATTCAAGGGAAACAGTCCAGGTAAGAGGGGCCAATCACTGTCCCACTTCTGAGAAGGGCCCTCTGACTGGAAGGCCTCTCTCCAGTGGTGCCAGAGTCAGAGTCCCTGCCCTAGGCAAGCTGTCCCTTGGCTGGCCACCCTGCTTCCTTGGGATGCCACTCTTGCCTGTGGTCCCTGGAGCTCAGCACAAACTAGATTCAGAATGCCCAGGGACCGGCAGGCTGTCACCAGGAAGCAGCTCAGAGCTGCCCTCCCTCCCAGGACCAGCCCTGCCATCTGTGGACCCTATTCCCGTGGACAGAAGGTGGGCTGGGTAGATGGGGAGCAGGAAGTGCCTGGGCCACCTTCTTCTTTCTCCAGGGCAACTTCGGAGAGGTATTCAGTGGGCGCTTGCGTTGTGACAACACTCTGGTGGCTGTGAAGTCCTGCCGTGAAACTCTCCCACCAGAGTTCAGGGTCAGATTCCTGCAGGAGGCCAGGTAGGTATGGATCAAGCCCCTGGACAGCTGAGGCTAGGCTATTTGGCTCATCTGGCTGTTGGGGACCTTGGCCAAAGCCAACTTGATTCCTGGCCAAAGCCAATTTTCACAGCGCCTCTGTCCTCAAGATGTTTGTATGGGCGGGGGCAGGTGGCCTGTAGTGCTGCCTAGGTTTGAGGAAGCCTCACCTGGCAGCTGGCAGATTGTCTGCCCTTCCCCAATTGTGTCCCCTTTGGTTCCCCTCCCAGAATCCTAAAGCAGTACAACCATCCCAATATTGTCCGACTCATTGGTGTCTGCACCCAGAAACATCCCATTTACATTGTCATGGAGCTAGTCCAGGGTAAGTCCAGCCTTTCAAGTGCCCTTTGCTGCTTTCTACAGTCTTGGGGCCTGGATTTTAAAGCTCTCCAAAATGTATGTGCTCTTCAGCTGCTGAGGATAGACTCGGTGGGTCATTATGTTTGCATTAGAGATGTTTCTTCCAAGTTCTGCGATGTTGCCGGAACAGTCTCTTGCGTGGCCATCAGCTGTGTAGTAGCTGTGCTCCACAAAGCTGCAGATACTCGCCTTCTCTCCCTCCCATCCATGTGCCTCTCAAGCAACCCCTTAAAGGTTGAACCCCAGGCCTGCCCTGGCCCCTAGCCCAAATGCACATACAGGCAGCGCATGACCTGCAGGATGTTGCTCCCTGTGTCTCCCATGGACTCGCACCTTCTTCTCCCTACTGCCCACTTGATCGGCCATCAGCAAGGAACAGAGCCGGCTAATAGCCCTGGGGAAATCTGGACCAGAATTGTTGGGGGTGGGGGGGGAGACTGTAACCTCACCCCTTCCCAGCAACCCTCCTTGGGCGGGTGGGGAGAAATGTGTGTGCGTGTGTTGTGTGCTCCGTGACGCATCACATGGGACTGCATGTGGCTCTCGGGACCTAAAGGGTTGTGTCCCTCGAGACGCCATTGCTGCCTTGCCTGCCTGCCCGCCCGCCCGCTTGCCTGCCTGCCTGCCACCCTCCCTCTCCTTCCGCAGGGGGTGACTTCCTGACCTTCCTACGAAACGAGGGAGCTCAGCTCAAAGTCAAGGAGCTTCTGAAGATGATGGAGAATGCTGCGGCAGGGATGGCATACCTGGCCAGCAAGCACTGCCTCCACCGGTCAGTTGTCCCAGCCCACTCCGTGGCGATGTCAGGAGTGACTCCCTCCCTCCCTGGCCAGGAATGGCTGTTTTTGCCCAGGCTGCTCCAGGGGTTTCCCCGTCACCAAGCAACTCCCTCCTTCGGATGCTGCCATCTCCAGTCCCCCGAGGCCACCCGCCCCTTGGGCTGTAGCCTTCCCAGGGCCTTAGCGGAGGTGCAGTGTGGGGCTGGTGGGGTTCTTGCCCTGGGAAGGCTGGAGCAGTCCGCCAGAGGTGTGTTCCATGGGCAAAAGGCAAAGCCATGGCCATGTGTGCTTCCTGCCTCTGCTTCCTCTGGCAGGATGGGAAGAGAATCAGCCAGCACAGGCACAGGCTGGCTTGGCGACACCAAATCCACTAGGCAGGATTTGGTGCCCCTCTGAGGGAGGGAGGGAGGGAGGGAGAGTTGGGCTGCTCCCGGTGTTGGTGTCAGCCGTGAGTTTGGGTCTCCCACCCTCTAGGGACTTGGCAGCACGGAACTGTCTCGTGACAGAGAAAAACATTCTGAAGATCAGCGACTTTGGGATGTCACGAGAAGAGGAGGATGGCATTTACTCCTCCACGGGTGGCATGAAGCAGATCCCTGTGAAGTGGACAGCGCCGGAGGCACTCAGCTACGGTACCAGAGCTGTGTCTCGAAGCCCACGTGCTCCAGAGGTCTAATCCAGCACAGCAGGCAGGGAAGAGAAGTGGAGAGGCTTTATTCCAATTAAGTAGGGCGTGGGAGACCCTGATGAGCCTCCGCAGGACATTTGGTTCCTCTCCACTGCTAGTCACTGATCGTGTGTCTTCCTCTCAGTGGCAGATGGGTCTGTAATATACCCAGCAGGCCAGGGTTACGTGTGGCCTGGGCAGCTTTCACCCAAGAATTCAGAACATGCTACAACTCCGTGACCACTCTCCGTTTCCCCTTAGGTCGGTACTCCTCCGAAAGTGATGTCTGGAGCTTTGGGATTCTGATGTGGGAAGCCTTCAGCCTGGGTGCTACACCATACCTCAATATGAGCAACCAGCAGACCCGTGAAGCTGTGGAGAAGGGTAAGCCCCGGGGGGGGGGCTTGGGGGGGGTGTCTCAGGATCTGCTTGGGAGGTCCATTATCTGGGTGGAAAGCGAGCACCCTTCTCCTGGCGCTGATGAGGCCCATGGCTTTTGTGTGGGTCTTCCCGGCTGCCTTGGCAACTCTGGGGCTGCCTCGATACATTGCTGGCCCAACACACGCTCTGCAGGTCACCATTTACAGCTTTTACTTTTGACTGAGCAAGAAGTCTGGGGCAGTGTGTCTGCAGCCTGGGTGGTTCTTTGGATCCCATTGCCTGATGAGGTTTAGACTGGCAGCTGCCATTTCCCTCTGCAGGGCTGGCGGACCCACGAAACTGGTCTGCCCCTGGAGACTTACAGAATTTGATAGACTTCTGAATGCCCTTGGGGAATTTCCAGCTGATGTGACTGGTCCTCATGTCAAGGTCCTGGTCTTACTTTGGAGATGGAACAGGCCCCCATGTGTTCTTTTCTGTGCTAAAGAGCAGAGTTGGCTCCCTGGTTTAGCAGTCAGTGCAATGAAACGGGGACGAGACAGACCTCCACGTAAGTGGCACAAGTCTCATGGTGAAAATGACCAAATACAAGTGGAAGGGCATGGCCATGCCTACTTCGTAACAGTGATGACTAAGTGAGGTTACTTCTCCGCCACCATTGCCTCCTCAGAGAGCCACCCAGCAGAGCTGTTCCAGGGCGTAAAAGGTTTATTGCAAGTGAACCCTGGAAGGAATATTTTGGAACATTCAAAGGCCTGCTGTGTAAGATTTGCAAGGTAGTTTCAGGATGACATCACTCACATCCATGCTGTCCTTGACCTCACCGTGGGTGCAGATCCTCTGGAGGCATCCAAAGTACCATCTCTCCGTTTGGGATGAGTTTCAGTTGATGTGGCCTGATGTAGACCAGGTGCTTGGAGGGACTCAGCCAACCTTCCTCCCTGTTCTTGACCCTCGTCCATCATGGCTGATTTCAGCCATCCAGCTCCAAGAAGAGAGAAATCTCCTTGAGCGAGAAACAGTCCCAATGGTCTTGAAGGAGGCAGTTGTGTAACTATCTCTTAAGAAACCATCTCTGGATCTGCAGTTGGTAATGATCACCCAATTGCAAATCTTTCCTTTTTGGGCAGGTTCTTGAGAGGGTGGTGGCTGTAGAACTCCGAGCTCTCTTGAAAGAAAAGGATGATCAGGACCCTTTTCAATCCAGGTTCAAGCCTAGGTTTGGCAGCCTTGGTTACCCTGATGGATGACCTTTTGGGGAGTGTGACCCTGTTGGTTGTCAGCAAATTTCAGTACCAGCGATCTTTCTGGATCAACTCTGTGGGTTGGCTGTAGGGGCTGTGGGAAAGCTGTGGTTCTAGGGCCTGGGTTCAGCAGTAGTCTAGATGAGGGTCAATAATCTGAAACTGAGTCCTAACAAGATGGAGGTACTTTGGGTTCAGGGAGTTAGTCTTCAGCCTGATGTGGAGGCAGGGTTACACTCTCCCTGAAGGGGAGGCAGGATGGCTCCTTTGTCCATGCCTGAGGTCCATGTTGCCTCAATGGTGAGAAGTATGTTTTACTAGCTTCAGCTGGTTTCCCAGCTGTAAGAATAGGCCATGCTCTGGTAACTGACCCATTGGATTACTGTAATGCATTATACATGGAGCTGCCCTTGAAGTTAACTCAGAAGATTCAAGTAGTGCAGAATTTGGTTGCCAGAATTCTAACTAGCACAGCTTGGTTTCTTCATATTACTGTAATATTAAAAGAACTGCATGGGTTGTCTGTTTGCTTCCTGGCCCAGCTCAGGGTGGCTGGAGTTTACTTTTAAAGCCCTAAATAGCTGGGGCCCAGATACCTGAAGGAGCGCCTCTTCCAGTGCCAGCTGGCATATGTCTTAAGATCTCCTACTGCAATCCAACTGCAAGGGTCTTTCTTCCTCTCTGGAAGTGTGTGATGGGATTAAAAAGCAGAGGACTTCCCCAGTGCGCTCACCCTGGCTTTGAAATGCCCTCCTAAGGGGATGTGCCAGGGGCTTATTTTAAAAGCTTTTAGACGCCTTGTGAAGGCCTTGTTATTTCATCAGGCATTTTAAACATCATATAATTCCTCTGTGTAGTCCCCCAATTCTGCTGTCATCTTTGATTAAGTTCAGGTTATTGTAATAGGGTTTGTGTAGGTGTTGTACTCTGTCCCCAAATCTTACTTGCTGAAGGGTGGTATCAAAATGCTTTAGCTAATTAAGTAACAGTTTCCCTGTACTGAAGTTCGAGCCCCAGCAAAGCGTTACGTGAAACGTACAACAAAACAGCTGCGTGACTTTCCTTGCCACGTCCTTCTCAGCTGAACTTTTTCTCTCCTTAGGAATCCGCCTGAGCACCCCTGACCAATGCCCTGCGGAGGTGTACCAGCTCATGCTGAGGTGCTGGGAATATGAGCCAGAGAGCCGACCGAACTTTAACACCCTACACCAAGAGCTGGCTGTTATTCAGAAGAGGCAGCGGTGAGAGGCCCACCTCCCAGAGCACTGGCTGGCCCTCTTTTTCCCAGGATGGAGCTGCCTGCCCCACTGCCGGGGGCTGCATCCACAAACCAGGCCTTTTCCCTTTGCTTTTGACATGTCCTTCTGGCTCATATGGACCTTGTCCTAGTCTCCAGGGAGCCTGCCTCCCCAAAGTCTGTCCAATGCTTCCAGCTGGGTTGGCCAAAACAACTCCAAAGCCCGGCTCCAAAGTCGGCTGTATCTGTTTTATCTGCAATTGAATACCACTGTAATAAAGACTCAGATAGAATGCTTTTTATTGTTCTTTTCTAAACAGGTCCAAAACATAAAAGCATAGAAAGAATGAAGACATCTGGCAGACCAAATGCAGAGCTACAGGACGAGAGTTTGAGGCAGGAGGTTGATGAGCAGATCGCTAGAGTAGTATTCCCCCCTTTTTTAATGTTTAAAGCACTTCCTGTTATTTCGTTAATCCTTATAACAATCTAAGAGAAGCAGTAGTACAATCCTGAGGCGACAATGGTATCCAGAAATACTGAAGGAAGAAGGGGCAATTTCAGAGAACCTAAACCTCAGTAGCATACACACATGAAAGTGATCTAAATCGGCTCTAGCCTCCTCCCACTAAGAAAGAGATCTTGATAGTGCAAAGGTCACCAAAACTATCACCTGTGCAGGGCCCATGAAAAAGGCAACTCCTGAGACCTGGTGTCTGCCTAGCCAGTGTTGTCAGTGCTGGCTGGCTGACAGCAGTGGTTCTCCCGAGATTCAGGCAGGAGCTTTTCCTACCCTACCTAAAGATGCCAGGGCTCAAACCTGAGACCATCTGCATGCAAATCACCTCCATATAAAAAGAATGATATTGTAGAGTTGCATAAGATGCCACAAGGTCTCTACAAGTAACAGGAAGATGGAGCATCTCTCCTGCAAATAAAGGGAGAAGAAGGTATGGTCTTTAGGAGCCCACGCCTGTCCTAATTGCATATGCATAGGCTACCTTGGGAGATGCTCCTTTGGTGGAACTATTGAAACAGGCTGGACTGCCATCTGTCATGGATGGTGTACTTGCAGCCTGCAACACACAAGGGGTTGTACTAGATGACCTCCAAGGTCCCTGTCTAACAATAAGATTCACTGTATGACATTAGGTCTTTTGCTGATGATAAACTGAATTCTGCAAAATATCTACCAGCATACTATGTGCAAATTACTAATCTTGTAGTGGGACGTCCTGATGTGTATGAAGCATTCAAACATGGTATATTTTCTGTTTAGATTTCTGGCAGCAATCCCTTTGGGTACCTCCCCTTAGATCAAATCCCTGAAGTTACGTGAACAAGGACCCCCCCCCCCCCCCAGGGGGGGCACAACACACCTATCAGCCTCAAGCCTAATGCAGTTAAAAGGCACGGCATTACTGCAGAGCAATCAGAGGGTCAGTTGAGATGGTGCAAGGCAGCAAAAGGGAACTTGCAAAAGCCAAGCGTGCAGAAGGCCAAGCAAGCCACATCCCCAGCCGTGAGCCTCGTGCGACTCTGTGTGAGCCCATTTGCTGAAAATGAGGGTATCGTGTCGACTTCAAAGGCAGCTGCTCCTGAGAACATTGCCTCTGAGGAGAGGAATGCCTTTGCTATTGGGGAACACGTCTGTGCCACTTTCCAGGGTGAGAAGTTGGAGAATGACACACACGCACACACCAGGCGTTTCACAGCAGCTTGACAACGGACAGACTGAAAACATCTACTAACGTGTGCAAAAAAAGAACAACAGTGAAATCCAAAGGGAGGGAAATCTTTTTGAGGCCTAATTATTCCCGAGGTTACTGAGCACTGTGCTGACATTAGGAAAACCTGGCCAACCCCAGGCAGAGGGTGTAAGTGGAACACTGCTCTGGAATCTATTTTAGATATGTGTGGTATATGCATATTGTAAATAAAGACATGCATTCATTGGGTGCTATATAGTGCACATGTTCTACAATGAAGAAGCCCAGAGGCTCTCTTGAGCTGAAGCAAGTTTTTACTTTGACTATGGTCGAATCACGAGCATTGCCTTTTTTGGGGGAGGGGGAATCACCTCCAAAGCATTTCAAATATGGAGATTTTGACAAAACACGGAGGGAGGGGAATGGCTAAAATTGTGATTACACACAAACCCTCATGAGTGCTGAGTGTTTATCATTAATTTTCCCACTCTTGAGGTAAACCTTACTAGAAGTAACTTTGAGCCTTAAGTGGCAGGACTTGAGGCCTATCAAGGATCAAAGCTGTTGCTTGCAACCATGTTAACTACCCAATCATGGCTTTACTAAAACTGCTCTATTGGTTAGATATGCACTATGTGTCCCTTTGACCTTGGCATTAAAATGAATACCATAATCAAACTATTTTCCTCTCATATCATCCAAAAGAGGGGGGGGGGGGAGAAAGAAAGAAATGACTTAAGCAGCTCTGTTAGGGCTTCCAAGAGTGCCTGGTGCCTTCTCCTTCCTACAGCTTGGCAGCAGCCTCTGGGACTTAACGCTAAATGGACATCACAGAGGCTATGAGGGAGGGAGGGGAGAGAGAGAAGGACATGGTGACATCTGAAGGTTGACTGTTTCTCACAGCATGAGAAATGGACTTGAAGCCTATAGCTTTCTGTCCCCCAATTCTGCATCCACCTGCTCTTGGAGTGGGGGAGTCTGGAGGTAATCTTAAAGCCATATGGAGAAACCAAGCAGCAGCCACGGTAGGCTATTCCGGGGCCCTGAGAGTAAAGTATCCAGAAATAAGTGGGGGATCCTTGTTCCTACGACTCCCCTCCCTCTGGGAGCCCCAAACAACTTCTTCAAAGTGTAAATTCCTTGCACACACAGAGTCCCTCATGCCATCTAATTCCTGCCCCTCCTCTCCCTCCTGAATGTGACAGTATTTATTTGTTATTATTATTTGCATTTATATCCCACCTTTTTTTCCTCCAAGGAATCCAAAGCGGCGTACATAATCCTCCTCCCCTCTGTGAGGTAGGTTGGGCTGAGAACCTGTGAGTGGCCCAGAGTCACCCAGTGGGCTTGGCTGAGTGGGGACTAGAACCCGGATCGCCAGATTCCCAGTCCAACACTTTAGACACTACACCACATTGGCTTCATTTGCTGCTGCAGCTGCTTCCTCTGGGACTATAGGGTTGACCACACCTCTCCAGGGCTGCAGGGCCCCAGAGGAGAAGTGCTGGCCACGCAGCTCACTGGAGCCGCCTCTGCTGAAGAAGCGCATGAGGTGGAGCTCTGAAGAGCAGAGACAGATCCTGTTGGCGAAGGAGCAGGTTCTGCTCCAATGCCCACCCCTGTGCCTTGGTCTTGGCCTTCCTCTTCCAGGGAGCAACTCCGAGCTCGGGAGAGGGGAGCAGAAGTGGCCCCCACGAGTGCATATGTTTTAGTCTTTAGTTCTGCTTGAACTGGGAGTACCTCAACCAGCTACCTGCATCTAGAAGGGGTGGGGACAGAGAGAAAAGGATGGCATGGCAACTAGGGTGGAGTGGGGTGGTACAGGCCACTCCAAGCCTTGCCTTGGCTACTCCAGCTTAGCTAGCTTTAAAAGCAGATTGGGCTACATCACTGTGTATCAATAGGTAGTTTTTCAAAATAGAGCTTCCGTGTTCAGCGGCTATCTACCTCGGAGTGCCAAATGCTGAGGATAGAGGTGGGCTCTCGTTGTATGCCCTAAGCAGCTTGGAGTCAGGCCACCTGAAGGATCCTCTCCTCCCATATGCACCTGCCCAGGCCCTAAGATGGGCTTCAGCAGCCCTCCTCCGGGAGTCCCTGCTAAAGGAAAGGAGGGAGGTGGCTATTAGGACTGCGAGCTCCTGTTTGCTTATTTTGGTTTTATAGTGTGGTTTTAAGCTGCTGGACCAGGTAACGGTTCTGTCCCATGCAGTGGGCCAGTCTCAGGTGATGAAAGGAGAACTCTTTTGAGGGCTGCTCCCTTGTCCCGCCTGTCGCAACCTGCACCTTGGCGGTGGCCTGGCTCATGACTGGGGGCTCTGCTTTGCCGTGGACACGCTCTTTTCTTCAGAAGGGCGAGAGAACCGTTGCCCAGGGATGGGAGGAAGGCTTTCCGGGAGTGGGCAGAGACGCCTTATTGGGGGTCCCGAGGCCAAGTGAGGCCTTGGGATGGAAGGCACCTTCTAAAGCCCGGCCCCGCTGAACACGTCCGCATTTGACGCGCAGGGGTGGCGGCGGAGGGAAGACCCCGACCTCTCTGCCAGGCCACGGGTGGGGGGGTCGTGTCTGCGTCCCTCCCCCTCCTTGAGGGACACCGGGGGCAGGAGAGGAGTGAGGCGGGGGGGGGCAGGCGGGGCGGGGCCTGGCGGAGGCGCTTCTCCCTCCTCGGCTCTTCGCCTGCGCAACGCCAAAGGCCGCCCCCGTCCCTCCCCCAGCTCAGCATCCGCCTGGACAGCTCCCGCAGCCTCGCGCGTCTCCTCCGGCCCCCGCCAAGCCTTGCCAGGCTCCCCGAAGCTCTGCCGCCCACCGAGCCCTGAAGGCCGCGGCTGCGAGGGAGCCCCGCCCCCGCTTTGGCTCGCCAGGCCCGGCAGCAGCGCCGCATCTTTCCGCCTGCCTGCTTGCCTGCCTGCGTGGGTTCCGGCTGCGCCCGGCACCGCTGCGGGGCTCCGACGGACGGGGAGGCGGCGGCTTCTCCTCCAGCGCCAGGCCAGGTGAGTGGGAACGGCGGCTCCTTCCCGGGAGGCTCGCTGGACGGCGAGGCGAACGGCCTGACACGGGAGCTCCCTGCGGGCGGGGGCAGCCACTGCTTGCTCCTCCGCCGGCGGCCGGCCGGCCGGTGCCGTGGCTGGTGGCGCGCCGTGGAGTCGTGCTCAATGTGGTCCGCCGGGCGGGCGAGGAGGCCGAGACGCGCCTTGCCCTTGCGTGGCTGCCGGCTACTGCGGCGGGCAGGGCTAGGCCGCGCTTCCTCCCGGGGCTTCCAGGGGGCCCGCCTGGCCGCCTGTGCCGCCTCCGTGGCTCTGGGACGCCGCGTCGAGGAGGGTCCCACGGGCGCCACGAGCTCGGCGCTGAGGCGGGGCAGGCGAAGGGCTGGCCGGCGTGCGGGGGCGACACGGGTGCCGGCTTCGGGGGGGGGGGGGCGCCGCCGCCGCCGCGGCGCATCGAGAAACCGGTGTGGGCCGTATAGTGTGACTGGCTGGCTGGCTGGCTTGCAGATGCTCCCGCGGGCAGCTCCGGGATGAAGCTGAAGAAGCAGGTGACGGTGTGCGGGGCAGCCATCTTCTGCGTGGCCGTTTTCTCCCTCTACCTGATGCTGGACCGCGTGCAGCACGACCCTGCTCGGCACCAGAATGGGGGCAATTTCCCCAGGGTGAGTCGTGGGCGAACAGCGCGTCGGGCCTCCTGCCCAGGCCTCTTACGGAGGCGGCGCCCCACTGGCGCGCACTGGAGGCCAGGCGGGGCCAGAGGGGGCTGTCAGGCAGGACTGCTGCTGGCGTCCCTGGCAGTAATGGCTGTGCCTGCCTGGAGCTCTCCAAGCCCGTGGCCGTTGGAGGGTGCGCGGAGCCCCATTGCCTTCTAGAGACTCCCTGGTCCTTTGGCCCTCCTTCCTAACGACCAGGCCCTGCTGCGGAGAGCCACACTGGCCCCTTTCCAGTCAAAGGCCGCATCTGTACTTCCACAAGCAGGGAGACAGCCTGCCCAGTGGCTCTGCTGCGTGGGGCAGGAGGAGGCCAGCAGGGAAGGCCCTCCACTTGCTGCCTTATCTTTTTATGTATTTCCCCCCCCCCCCCCATCCCCCAGAGCCAGATCTCAGTGCTGCAGAACCGAATTGAGCAGCTGGAGCAGCTCCTGGAGGAGAACCACGAAATCATCAGCCACATCAAGGATTCCGTTCTGGAGCTGACAGCCAATGCCGAGGGGGCGCCTGTAGTGCTGCCATTCCACATGCCCAACGGCTCCTGGGTCCTGCCCCCTGAGAGCCGGCCCAGCTTCTACTCCATTTCTTCTCAGGACTGTCAATTTGCACTGGGGAGCAATGGCCTGAAGGCAGACCTGCAGGTGAGGCTGGGGTGGGACTGGATGATGGAGGTGGGCCAGGGTAACCAGGGCAACCTCTGAGAGCTGGGTGGGCCAGTGGCGGAGATGAGTTGGTAGCAGAGTCCTGAGGTTGAACTTGTGATGTGGGGAGGAAGCAGGTAGGTGAATCACAAAGGAGACAGTTCCCTTGTAAGTCTTCCTTCCCCAGATGTTCGCTGTCTCAGCGTTGCTCCCATTTGACAACCAGGATGGTGGGGTGTGGAAACAAGGTTTTGATATCAGTTATGAACCCCACGAATGGAACACGGAGCTGCTGCAAGTATTTGTGATACCCCATTCCCACAATGACCCAGGTAAGCAAGTGCCAGCCCGAATTTTCACCTGCTTGGCGGGAGGCACAACTGTGCCAGACCTTGGTGCCTGCTGTGCCAGAGTTAACGGCAAAATAATATAACCATGTTCCTCTGCCCAAGCACAGCAACGGAGTGGACAGCACAACAGCTGCAGGAACGAAAGTGAAGGCAGCAACCGTTCCAGGCATCAGGCACTAATTGTGAGGTCACTTGCCAATGATGCCCTACATTTAGCCATTCAGAGAAGGTGCCAGTTCATGCAAGGCAGCAGCCAACCCATGAGAACATCCAACCTGACACACATACACACATGATGCACAAGCAGCAGCCAGAAAGAGAGACCACAACCCCTTCCCCAAAGCAGACCAAGGCGAGGAGTAACTGATGCCTATAGCTTCTACACGGGGGTTCAGATCCCCTGATAGAGCACACACCCAGATCCTGCACACGACCACTTTTTTGCCATGCAAACAGATAAGGAAGCAAGGACTGCTACTGCAGCGCACGCCAGCTCTACAATCCAGTGGATAGGAAGGTCTGTGGCAAACCCATAATTGGATCGGTATCCGTGCGAGGGGAAACAGCTTCCTGCAAGGGAGAGAGCTACAAAGACAAGGAAGTGTGGAGGCAACCACTTATAAACTGGACTAGAGAGTGGCTGGGCAGGTGAGTGGCTACCAACATAGCACGGAGAGCTTGCCTGGCCTCAGTCTAGCACGTTGCTGCCATCATCACTAGATGGCCGAAGCCCCCTTCCACCGCCTCTAGGGTTGTTGCCCTGGTCCTCAGGGTGGGGCAATTGGAGAGAATTGCCCTCCTCTGCACCTCCATTGTTACTCCCATCCTGCTGCCCCAATGTGGCTACTTCTCTGGTCTGGTAAGCACTTGGTCAGGGCAAAGAACAGCAGGGAGGCAAAGCAGGTGGAGAGTTCTGGGGCTTTGGGGAGAAGTTGACTGTGAGGACAGTCCCCCCACCCAGCATGTCACAATATGTATGCAGCCAAATATTGGGGGAAAGCTTATGGGGAGGCTGGTATCGACTCCACGCACCTCCAAGGGAAAGAGGAAGCCCAGCCTTTGCAGCATCTGTCACTCCAGGGCCAGACAGCCATGGCATGAAGCAAACCCCACCCTGAGCCTGAAGCACATGGCTGACTACATAGTTGAAGCTGCAGCATGGTCTTTGGCCATCACGAAAACAGATGTTGCTGTTCTCACTGGGGGCCAATTGGGGCTGGCTCCATGCACAGCAGCAGGTTGGCTGGCCTATTGCTCTGCCCTTTGCTCCTGCAACTGGAGTTGCACTATGCGGCACAACATGTCGCTCTGCACATCCTTGCGTCTTGCAGGCCAACGGAGCACACAACCCCCTTCCATGCAGGCAATGGCCCTTCAGGGGTGGCTGGACTCCTTGCCCTTTCCAGCAGGGATCATGCAGTATTCCAGGGCCCTATGGTCCATTGACTGCCACGCAAGATGCCATGCCATGCCGAATCCCATGCAGAATGACTCACCTGAAAGGCTTTTGTTGCCAACTTCCCTAGGTATGCTGCCATGGGAAATGTGTTCTTCCAACAAGTGAACACAATCCAGAGCTGCTGGAACGCCACCCTTGATGGGTTTTCCCACTGAGCTCACTTCCCAATAGTTCAGTGTGTGTCATTCCACGTCTTCTGATCTCCTGTGGGTGCAGCACCCAGACCTCATCCGTGGCTTTTGGGAATGAATCCTTCTGTGTGTATCTGCACAAGAGTACATGGATGTGAATGGATGGATGCTGTCTGTCCTTCTGCTGCACAACCCCCCTCTCCTGCTCTGTGCCAGCCTGACTTGGAGGGTCCTTGTTGACCCTGGCTGACAAGGCTGCCCCTCCCTGTGTCAGAGGCCATGACCACGCAGGGAAAGCAACTGTGCTGAATGGCAGCGGGAGCAAGAGGAAGGTGCCGAGCAGAGGTGGGCTGCCAAGATGGGCCTGGGGATCTGAGGCTGGCTTCTGTCGCTCGGAGGAACTACTATCCTGTCTCTGCCGCCCAGGTGGTGAGTTGCCTTCCAAGCCATCCTCACTGGCCAAGGGAGAGGAGGGCAGGTGCAATGGAATGTGCACCTCATGCTAACAGGCAGAACTGAAAGCAAAGTGTCTAATGCTCGCTGATGCCTCTAAGCAGTCCTGCTCTCGTGTGAGGAGCTCATTGTTTCCCCTTCTGAGAGGAAGCTGAGGAGGATTCAAGGGGGGAGAGGCGTGACATGATCATGGGCTTCCTCAGCGCAATAGACATTTTGCCCCAGCGGTGTCCCAGTATGTCCTGCAACAGCTGTGATGCCTAGGGCATCTTTATCTACATGAATGCTAAACGCTTTGGGACTGTCCGGGACTCCCAGTTTTAGCAGCATCACACCTACAGACCTTTCTGGACTCCAGGCTTGATGGGGGGGGGGGCAGGCGGGCTGGTTTTTGGGTGGCTGTTATGACAGGGCTGGAGGGCAATCACAGCAAAGCAGCTCATCACCTGTGCTTCTCCCAACAAGTGGATTATCTCCAGAAGCCATATCCTGATGCCATGCCCACTGACCTGGCTGGCCATACAGGGCAATGCCATGGAGCTTGTCTTCAGCACAGTGAAGATGCACTGCCATTGTCTGCACTGCATGAGGGGGACATGTGACATAGGCCTCAAAGAGAGCCGTGGGGGTGGGGGTGCCTCCAGTGCTGCAGAACGTCATGGTGAGGCAGAAGCAACCGATGGTATGAATGGGCCCAGTTCTGGACACCCTCAAGATTCTTAAGTGGTGTCAGGGTGCCAAACCCCACCAAGGCCAAGCAAGATTACCGTGGGGACATTCTCACGATTGAGGGGGAGCACACAGGGTCTAGATGGGAGGGTGTGGGTGACATCTGCTCCCCCTGCACTAGCAGAGCCCTCACCAAGCCCTGAGGAGAGTGTTCTGCTTTCCCCACAAGCTACAAGCTATTTTCTCATTTTGCCATGGGGGGGGGGGGGGGCTGCTAGGAACTTGGGACTGGCATTCTCCCCCACCCCCCTTATGCAGGGAATTGCCATGCTCCACCATCAATAACCCCCTGCTTGAGGGGCCCTTGTGCACACTACATGCGTAGGAACAGCTGACCTCTTGTGTGCTTGCTGATCACATTCAGCAGCCCTGCGCTGGCAGGTGCATGGCAGAAGAAGGCGCAGCAGGCTTGAGTTCCCCCTTTGGTTGGAGGCCGCCAGGCAGTGTGTCATGGCCCAGGGCCCTCCTTGCAAGGAGCTGCTTCGATCCTCCCCGGAGCAGCTGACTGCTTGATGCTCTTGCTCTCCCAGCTGGCTTGGCTTTCCCACAGGGTAGATTGGGCAGCCCATCTACCCCCACGTGCTCAAAGCACCCTGTGAAGAGGAAAGGGTGTGGGGAGGAAAGTGTAAGTGGTTGACCTCGCCTATTGGTCCTGGCCGGTGGAGGTGACGGGGCCAAGGTGTTGTGGCTCTGGCTGCCATCTTGAGTGTTGTGCCAGTGCAGCTGTGTGCGCGCGCCTGGACAGGGCTGAAGTTCTCCTGAGTGTTCTCCCCACTTTTGGCTCAAGTGTGTCCCTGTGTATGATCGCAAAATCACAAGAGTCCAAAGGGACCTTGACCATCTAGCCCCACTCAGTGTACAGTGCAAGATATGACTGCAGCATCCCTGACAGGTAGCCTCCCAGCCTCTGCTGAGACACCTCCAGCCAAGGAGAACCCACCATCTTCCAAATCTGCCTGTTCCTCTCAACCAGCTCGTACCGTTACGAAGTCCCTCCTCATCTGCATCCCTATGATTACTACCAAATAGTTATAGTCTTTTCTCTGAAGTAACAGAGAACCAGTGTGCCCCATCTGCAGGACAGCCCTTCAGATGCTTGAAAATCACGTTCATGTCTCCCTGTAATCTTCTGTTCTCTAGGCTAAATCTGCCCAGCTCTTTCCACTGTTCCTTGTAGGAATTTGTTTCAGGATCCCTCACCATTCTGGTGGCATGCCTCTGGACGTGCTCTAGTTTGTCAATATCCTTCTTAAAATATGGTAGCCAGGACTGGACACAGTACTCTTGGAGGGACTGGAAAAGGTTGAAGGACCAAAACATGAAAACATTCCAGACCTCAGAGCCTGCTTCAGCTGGGCTCCACCCTCCCCTGGCCACAGCCGTCTAAATCAACCAATATGCAGGGCAATGTGATGCACACATGGTACAGGTTGTGATTCTAAGCCCTTCCACTGAGATGTGAGACAATAAAGAGGTCTGCTGTATAATCTACAAAGCTTTATTCAGCAAAGAAGCATGTTTTCATACCTGAAGGAAGGAGCTTCCTCTAAGCTTCATGGGGCTAACTAAGCTAGGCAGTTGCTCTTTCAACTAAAAGGAAGAGTTTTCCCCACAGTCCAAGAGCTACTTTAGCTCAGGGAGTGTCTTTCTCAAGAGTTCTTTGGCTAGTGGCTAGCTTGGTAGACCACCTCTCACCTGCTCGCAGCTCTGCTTGCTTGACCCCTGGGATATGTCAACTCCGAAGTCCCCTCCCTCTCCAACAGTGGCTGAGTTCCCAGGGACCAGGGAAGGATGGGTTCTGAGTCGTTGACATTCTCTTTAATAAACTCCTGGGAAGATACCTCCTTGACTCCTGAAGAGTCTTGGAGGATCTCATCCTTGGCTTCCTGTCTTGGCTGGTAAATTTCTCCTTCTCCTTCAGAATCTGAGTCTTATTGACCTCCTGAAACCCCTTCCCTCACACTAGGGGAACAAATTTGATCCTGATAGTACAACACTAAAAAAAACAAAAACAAATGATCACTAGTAGTACATCTGGTTTATAATTTTAATAGTTTTTTTTTAAATTTAACATTCTAAAAGCCATCTACTACCCTGTAGGAAGGATTCCAAGAGGGGGAGACCACCACAGATTCCAGCTCCTGTTCCAGCTAGACACTCCCTGTTCTCAGGGCCATCTTCCAGCAACTGCTCTGGGGGAGGGATCCTGATTATTTATTTATTTTATTTGTTAATGTTTATTGTGGTTTCACTATTTTTATATGATATGTGTAAGCTACCTTGGTAGGATGTGTATCCTAAAAGGCAGCATATAAATAATTATAATAAATAATAAAATAAATAAAATCTAAGGGTTTTTAAAAAAGAATTGGTTCAAGCTCCACAAAGCCAGGGAATTGGAAGCTAATACTTATGTTCATTAATATTAATAATTACAAGTTTTAAAAAACCTTTACATGAAATACACAGACAGTATATCTAAAAACAACATTGAGTAATCAGCCATAAAAGACAAATCCAGGAATGAATAAGAACTCATCATATGCTGCTAAATGCTTGAGAAAAGAGATAGGTCTTAACATGGTGCTGAAAAGATAACAATGTTGGTGCCAGGTGGGTCTCATTGGGGAGAACATTCCACAATTGGGGGGCCACCTTTAAGAAGGCCCTCTCTTGTTCCCACCTTCTGAGCCTCCCTCAGAGGATGACCTTGGATGCTGAGTGTAAAATATGGGTAGGTTCATTTTGGGAGAGGCGTTCCATCAGGTATTGCAGTTCTGAGCCGTGTAGGGCTTTATAGGTTAAAACCAATACCTTGAATCGAGCTTGGAAGCATATAAGCAGCCAGTACAAGTGGGCCAAAATTGATCTTATATGTTCAGACCTAATCCCTGTTATTAATCTAGTTGCCGCATTTTCCACGAGCTGCAGCTGCTGGACCATCTTCTAAGGCAGCCCCATGTAGAGCTCATTGCAGTAATCTTAGTTGGAGGCTACCAGAGCACAGGCAACTGAAGCCAGGTTATCCTTGTCCATGAAGGTGGTGTTGCTGGGCCACCAGCTGGATTTGATAGAAGGCACTTCATGCCACTGAGGCCCCCGGAACCTCAAGTGACAAAGAATTCTTGAAAAGAGTCCCCAAGCTATGAACCTGCTCCTTCAGGGGGAGTGCAGCCCCATCCAGATCAGGTTGAGAATCCTCTATCTGGTTAGAAGAACCACCCTCTAGCAACATCTCAGTCTTGTCTGGATTGAGCTTCAGTTTATTAGCCCTCATCCAGTTCATTATTGCAGCCAGACACTGATGCCTTAACAGATGTGCCCAACGATCAGTACTGATGTTGTGTCACAAATTGTGCTCCCTTACAAGTTACCCTCCATGCACCCACATTTTTCCTTGGTCTTTCAGGCCCAAATCCAGATGGGGAGGATGGAATGCCTGAGGCCAGCAAAGATGACCCTGTATTGTCTTATGAAACACCTGAGACTTACTATATTGCTAGAGGAATTCTCCTGTGAGTTGAATCATACCTGTTCATTGCTTGTAAGCAAGCATAATGTGTGGCATTGCACAACACCATTACTAGTCATGCCGTATGTCTGTTAAAGCATTTGCCTTAGCTCCCAGTTTCCTGGTTCTGTGGAGGTTGAGCCAACATGACATAGCCTTAACTCTGGTTCTTTGAGCATTGAATGTCCCTGGTTTTTTTAAAAAGGAAACATTATTTCAGTGTTCTAAACCCCACCACCCACAAACTACACACACAAACAACACACACATGAATATGTAACTAACTGGATAGATACTACAAATGAATAGATTTGTCCCTGTATATTTAGAAACATTTCACTCTGAATAAGTCTGCACTGGATCCCAGTATAACCCTTCTCCCTCTTTCCCCCCCCCCCTTGCTTCTTTCGTGTCAGGCCGAATGACTCCAAAGCCCTCCAAACCACTCCGCTGTTGCCTCCATTGATAGTTTCCTGGTGCTCTTCTCCCACTGTCAAGGATGCTGTCAGAAGAGCTGCGCTGGGCATAGGTCCAACGGCAGGATTCTACCATCTCCGTTTCCACAGAGAAAGCTCGCTCCTTTACAGATCGTTGGCCTCAAATTGTGCCTTTATGGGGTAGGGAGGAGAAGGACAGCTTTGAGAGAGAAGAAGGTTTTTGCAGTGGTTAGTGCAAGGCACAGGAGTATCCTAGCCAAGCCAGTATGCTTGCTCTAACTTCTCAACAGTCAACACACAATAGGGAAGTAGATAAAGGGGTGGAGGCTACAAGTTTTAGGCAAAGGACATCCAGAAGATAGAATCAAGTCTGAAAGTTCCCTTTCCCTGGATCCTCCTAAAGATAGAGCTAGGGGAACCTTGAAAAAGGCTGGGAGTAGGTCACCCCTTCAGTCAAAGCCGTGTCTTAGGTGGCCAAAACCGGTTGTTGTGGGGAAATGGATCAATGAGGCTCTCTGGCAGAACCCGGTGTCCTATGGCTTGAGAGGGATTTCAGCAAAAAGAGCGAAAACCAACTGATGCAACAAGGACCCTGGGTTTCCCATTCACCATGGTAGAAGTGGTACTGAACCTATGTTGGCCAGGAACACTGAGCATTTGAGCCTGGGATTTTAACAACAAGAAACATACCTGGGTAAAATGAATACCAAAACAACACTTCTTTTGACACTTTGAAGGTCCTTTGTCTAATCGAAAGAAGAGGGAAAAGAGCACCACCAAACTGAAGAAAAGGAGAGCCAAGGGCTGCCTCTACAAAAGGCATTTAAAGCTCTTTCAAGGCGCATTAAAAATTTTACCTCTACAAGAACGGAGCGCAAATCAGGTGTAGAGGCGCGTTTTCTCTCCGATTATGCGCATTATCGAACGCGCGTTAAATAGCGAGTTTTATTTTGCTCCGGCCGTTAAAGCGCATTTTGACTATGTGAACAAGCGATTCTCAGTGCTCAATTACCTCCTGCATACAAGCATTTATGATAAAGCGCTTCCAAGAAGATGCGCATAATCGGAGGAACAGGCGTCAAACGGAATCCATCTAGAGGGGGTCAAGCTCTGGTGCTGTATAAAAATATTTTTCTTTATTCTTTAATCTTATCCTCAGACTGCTCAACGCGTTTCGGATAAAACCTTCATCAGGAGCTACATGGAAAACAAGTATAGCTACTACTCAAAGATAAGACGTAGAATTGCTTAAAATTAAGCACAAAACAACACCCATATCAGATAAAACACATCTTTTTTGCATTCCTTTGCTAACAACAAACAGACATGGATACTAAACATTTGCACATTCATCTAGAGATTTCACAACTGCACTGGCCTGAGAGGAACAAAGGCACTTCTCTGTATTGAGTTTTGTTTGTTGTAATGGATTAATGTTGTGGTAATAATCACAAAATTACAGAGAAGTGCCTTTGTTCCTCTCAGGCCAGTGCAGTTGTGAAATGCACAGGTTTATTGGTCAGATATAAAAAAGCCTATTGCTCTTTTCACATCGATCTGTCTTTCATGCTGTTTGGTATCGGCCGTGTGCCACCTCTTTTGCAGGCACATCGTTGTGCTGTCATGATGGGCAGGAATGAGCCTTCTCTGCCCACCTAGTGGCCCTTTTGCAGCTGTGCTTCGCTGCCAACCTCCCCCTGGCATGAGGCTATCAATAGGCCAGCCTCCCGACATTCCTCCCCGAAGGCATAGTGACTGCAGTGGTGTCAGAGGGACCCTATCTTGCTCAGTGCTCAAGGATGGAGCACTATCCCAATCAGTCAAGCAACTAAGGCAGAGACCACAGGACTACAACTGCAAGACCCGGCAACTAACCTGCTGTAGCAGCTATGGCAGGGCAAGTTTTGTATGGATCATTGCTTTTGCAGCCACGGCTGGTAACTAGAGTGGCTTGGCCTCATTCAGTCTTTCAGCAGGAGTGAACACCCCTACAGAGCGTTTGTAACTAAACTCAGAAATTGACATATATCGGAGGTCTGTGAGTCCACAGCTGAACCCAGGCTTTTCCAGAAGGTTCATTTCTCATATTTGCTCAGTTTGGGTGTTCATTTGCTGAAGGCCAGATACCTATGAAAGAGCAAAGGCCACAGAGCCTGTACATTTGTCACAACATTTGAAAGGATTCCCCAAGACAAACCTCCCCATCCTTGAGGTGCTGGTCTAAATGGATCATGGGTTTGAATGATTAGATGGTAGATTCTTAAGCAACCCAAAGGAAACCCGACTAGGGACAGACTTAAGGCAATGCAGCTCTGTATCTGCCCAAGGCTGTGGGTTGCCCAAGTGCCTAGGGCGCTCTGCAGTAATGTTTGCTTTTTCCATCACCCAAAGGCTGGATCAAGACCTTTGACAAATATTACTTCGACCAGACCCAGCACATCCTTAACAGCATGGTCGTGAAGCTGCAGGAGGACCCACGGCGGCGCTTCATCTGGTCTGAAATCTCCTTCTTCTCCAAATGGTGGGACAACATCAGTGCTCAGAAACGGGCTGCTGTCCGCAGGTAATGTGAAGGAGAAGGCGTAGGAGCTGATGTTTGTTGTCTTGACACTCATTATATCTGTAGAAAGGTGTTTGGGGCAATATTTTCAGAAGAATGATGCAATGGAGAATGTGCCATGTGTCCACCCACGTTGCTCTTCTGCATGCCCATGAAAGAACCTTGTGGAAGAAGTTAAATACTTCAACAAAAGTGACAGCGGCAGTTCTACAAGTCCCTCTAGGAGGGTCGATGGAACCGTGTTGTAAAAGATGTGTCTGCATTTGCATGGGCTCATTTCAGCCTCAGCCAAACTCTTTGAAGCAAAATTTAGATTTTGAGCTGGCATGTTGAAATCCAGGACCTCCAAGCAGTGGAGCCAGGGGGGCAGGCAGGGCCGAAGCACTGCAACTCTTTGATGAGCAGGGCTGCTGGTGTTATCTGCTGCTGCTGCCACTCCCCTGTTACCTCTGAGCTTAGCTGCAGTCCTCACAGCGGTGGAGCAAGGGGGAAATGGATTTTCCCAGGATCAGTATATGGTTGTGAGGTATCCCGGTTGCAATTCAAAGTACTTGGGGGTAACTTGGACTTGAATGGGAAATTAACACCTGGCTGTACAAAAGACCTGCTTGTGGGGGAGATGAAAACTGCCAGAGCTGGTTTGTTCCCTTTCATACTGTCTTTATACAGATCTATGGTGCAACCGCTCTTGGAATACGATGTACAGTTCTAAAAATAAATATCGAAGAGCTGGGAAAAGTGAAACTAATATGATCCAGGGGCTGGACATCTCCCCTATGGGGGAAGGTTACAACAGCCAGGACTATTTAGCTTGGAAAAAGGGAGGCTAAGAGGAGACAAAATTGTGCATGGTGTGGAGAATGTGAGTGGGGAGATGTTTTTCTCCCTCTCTCACAATACTAGAACCCAGTGGGCTCATCATCCCATGAAGTTGATTGGTGGGAGATTCAAGACAAATAAAAGGCAGGACTCCTTCACACAGCGCATAGTTAAGTTATGGAATTCACTACCACAAAATGTAGTGATGGCCATCAATTTGGATGGCTTTAAAGGGGGATTAGACAAATTCCTGGAGGCGAAGGCTATCAACGGCTACTAGTCCTGATGGCTATGTGCTACTTCCAGTATCAGAGTCATGGTGCCTATATTCACCAGTTGCTGGGGAACATGGGTGAGAGGGTGCTGTTGCACTTGTGTCTTGATAGTGGGTTCCTGGTCAACAGCTGGTTGGCTGCTATGTGAACTGAATGTTGGACTAGATGGACCCTTGGCGTGGCTCTTTCTATGTTCTTATGAAAAGAAACTCCTGGAAAATCTGGAGCTGGTGGCTGTGTGCTATTTTAGATATCAGGATAACATGCTAATCACGAAAGGAGAAACAGGTAACAAAGTCATCACAGTGGGGGGCTGTTTATGGTGTGCTTGGGGCCTCCTGATGTTTTGGAGACGTCCTTCAGGGGTGGCTATGACATAACAAAGTCTACAAGTTGTAAAATGTTCCCATGTAAATTCTATACAACATACAGTACAACAGAAGCATGGATTGAATACAAGGAAATGCATTTACATCTACATATGCCATTAAAAAGAATATTATTCTACTCCAAATAATAAAAATAGAAACACCCTCCAAAATTAGAAATCTTGCCCTTTGCCAGCTCACTATTTTATGACAGCTGATAAATTGGGCATTATTTTATGTATTATTATTCTTTGTATTACTGCTGAGGTGTGTGTGTGTGTGTGTGTGTGTGTGTGTGTGTGCAAAATCAGCTAGATAGACAAAGCTTGAGGTGGCTCTCGGTGTGTGGGTGAAACAGTGGCGTTCGGTACAGAGACTGTTTTGGGGCAAACTGAGACAGTACAAAACAGATGGACTCCACTTGAACAGAAATCGAACTAAAGTAAAAGGCCAGACCTTGGTGGGGTGGGGGTGGGGGATGCTTTCGAGGGGTAAAGGAGTGGGGGTGCAAATAAAAAATGCTTCCAAAGAGGAGGGCAGCAGAACTTGGAAGGAATTGTGGGGTGTATGCAGTGGCTTATAGTTTATTAACTGTGTGAGGTGTGGCTGACAGGTCTTCATGGCTCAAGACATTTTTGAAAAACCTGCACGCGCTCACAGCAGTGTGGGGCTGTCTGCACGAAGGGTTTCAGCCTGGCAACACTTCCTGGAAAGCCCAGGGGGGACTAGGGGGACCATATGAAAAGGAGGACAGGGCTCTTGTATCTTTAACCATTGTGATGAAGAGGGAATTTCAGCAGGTGTCATTTGTATGCATGCAGCACTTGGTGAAATTCCCTCTTCATCATAACAGTTAAAGCTGCAGGAGCCCTGCCCTCTTGACCAGATACAAAAGAAGGCAGAGCTGTGAAAGCAGCAGGACCAGATCTAGATTCTAACAAAGTATTGCCATTCATAGCAGGTAAATCAAATTTATCTTGCAAAGATGAAAATGACAAAAACTCATCGTCAGCAATCGGGGAGTGCTCTTTGAAGATGCATGGCTCAGTGCTATGTCCACCCCCATGTCCTCCCCCATGGGAGAAGAGGTGGGTGAGTGGGCAAAGCAAGCTATTTATTTATTTATTTACTGCATTTTTATACCGCCCAATAGCCGTAGCTCTCTGGGTGGTTTACAAAATTAAAACCATAAAAACAATTCAAAATATAAAACAATGACAATATAAAACCATAATTTTAAATACAGTATAAAACACAATTAGGATAAAAACCGAGCAGCCATGTAGAAATTGTTAAGGATTTAAAATACAAAGTTAAACAGCAAGGTTAAAAATCAAACTGAAGAACTGTTAAAACACGGTGAAAATAAAAAGGTCTTCACCTGGCGTCTAAAAGAGTATAATGTAGATGCCAGGCAAACCTCTCTAGGGAGCTCATTCCACAGCTGGGGTGCTACAGCAGAGAAGGCCATCCTCCTCGTAGCCACCTGTCTCACTTCCTTTGGCAGGGGCTCACGGAGAAGGACCCCGTTAACAGTCTGGCTGCCCTGTTTTGTACCAGTTGAAGTTTCTAGACCGTTTTCAAAGGCAGCCCCACATATAACGCATTGCAATAAGCTATGACGAAGTTTGCATGTGGAGTCCAGTCCAATCCAGTCCAGTCAGAACTTTGCTTGCCCTGGTTCCTCCACAGTAAGGGCAGGCAAGGCACTGAGCCGCCTTGAGGCATTGGTTCAGAGCCTCACATGATGGTATTGCATAAATCAGTGTAGATTTCTATTATCTGGTTTTCTCCCAACTCCAAGGCACGTGTCAGGGCTGTTAGTTTAGCAGCTTGGGCAGAGTAGTTGGCAGGCATCTTTTCTTGTCATAGAGTGCGTTGCTGATTCACCAGGGCGTCTGGTGTATTGCTGTCTTTGTTCTATATGGCTGGACTCATCCACAAAGAAGGTATAATCCGGATCGATCAGAGGCTCATCTTTCAAGTTACTCTTTGCCAGGGTAGCTTGACTCAGCACTGTTAAACAATCATGTTCTATTCCGCTTGGTTTTCCAGGGATCAGGGTAGCAGGGTTCTTAGTGATGTTACTCTTCTGTACGTGAGGCTTGCGTTAGAAAGCAGAAAGATTTCATATCTGGACTGGCGTGACGGGTTCAACAGCTTTATTTTCACTCTTAAGCACTTGGGGAACAATTATTTATATGTCTGCTCCCATTACTAACTTTTGGGCCACTTTTACAAGAAGGGCAGTTACCCGGCTTGGAGGCAGGACAGCCATCTTCTTCTCAACGGGGTTCAGAACTTTGGAATAATATTCCACTGGTCTCTAAGTGGGGCCCCAAGGCTGAGTTAACACGCTTGAAGCAGTTCTTTTGTTCTTATGCACATAGAATCCATAGGGTTTTAAGGAGTTTGGCAATGCTAAGGCAGGTGGATTGATCAGTGTCTTTTCTTTTTTAAGGTCTTTGAAAGCCTTACTTATTTTTACAGTCTATTTTTATTGACTAACCCTTCTTTAGTCAGAGATTCATAGAATGGCTTAGCTTTCTCTTTATAATCTAGGATCTATAGTCTGCAAAATCCCATTAATCTCAGGAAGGCTCGGGCAAGAAGGGGGAGGCAGTTCTTGAATTGCTGAGCTCTGCTTCTTGCTGACAGCTCATATTTCAGAAAGCCTGGCAAATCTGTGTTTTTTCTCGGGTCACTTTGTAGCTCTTTTCTCTTAGCCAATTCAAAAGTGAAATTGTCACTTTGCACATGCTCTCAGTCTCTGTAGCCAGGAGCAGGTCATCAACAGTACTGAATTATGGTGACCCCTGTGTGGCAATTTCTTATAGCTCCAGATCTTTCTGGAGGCATCTCTCAAAGATGGATGGAGCTGCTATGAACCTCTCTGCGTGGCATTACTTTTCACTTTAGCTGAACTTTGTTATGCGTGTCTGGGTCTCCCTATTCAAAGGCAAACAAATCTTGGCTTTCTTTGTGGAGAGGTATTGAAAGGAAGGCATCTTTTAAGTCTAAGACTGAAAAGATCTGTGCTGAAGCTGGCACTTGCGTCAGGAGGGTGTGTGGATTAGGGACCACTGCATGTTCAGCTCTTGAACTAGCCTCAAATCAGAAGAGTTAGCTTTGGCGACCCTTAATATTGGGGTGTTGAAGGGGGAAGATGTTTCTTCCAACCATCCATGTCTTTTGAATTTTTCAATCAGAAGTTTCAGTCTCTTTCTTCACCGGGATTGTGTTCCATTCCTACCCCCTAAGCTCAGGGTGGTCCAGAATGGTCCCATCTGGGGTGCCAATTTGTTGCTAAATCGCTCTTAGGGTTCGTTTTTCTGGAGGCAGTCCCAATATTTCAACCAGAAATCAGAAGCAGATCGACATAGGGAATAAAACAGATTTATTTCCATGGAAAGAGACAGTTCCAGTGGCTAATGCCCAAACTCTAGAACTGACTAAAGGACAAAAGCTAAAGTATATCTTTATATTCTCAGAGGCACTATCAGTTGGCAGAGTGAATCTTCTGGCACCAAGCCCAGAACTGGTGCCTTGATATTTACAGCTTCTGCGGACATCAGCCTACATAGGCGAGATTTATTGCAGTTTCAAGGTTTAAGATAACTAACTAGCAAAAAGCAGAGACAAAGGCTTTCCTGTTATAGCTTGAAGCAGAAGATTACACTACCCATCAGGCACTTTCTGTTCTGAGGAAACTGAGCATAGGCCAAGTTCTTCTTTGCATGTCATACAGAAATAGGGTAACCATATTTTGGAAACCAAAAAGGAGGACAACATGGCTGCCCCAAATGGGGCATGCCCACCAACATGGCCAGCCCCAATGGGGCGTGCCCACCAATATGGCCAGCCCCAAGGGGGCGTGCCCACCAACATGGCCGGCCCCCAAGGGGGCATGCCCACTCAAACATGCCATTGGTCATATGTCTGATTTCACAGCACACAATTAAGACAAACCTGTTCTATATAACATCTTAATTGATTTCAATAAAACTTACTCCCAAATAAATGAATATAGGATTGCAGCCTTTTCACATCTACTCTAGCAAGCGCAAGCCCTTCCTGTCAAGGAGAACTATGCACTCACCAGAACCTGGCATCGTGGATCATGCAACCAACAGGCACTCTCCAGAAAAATGCTTTCAGAGCGAAGGAAATCCAGACACACTCAAACAAGTCAAGCCAAGCTATCCTATGCTGGGACAGAACAATTCTGGGACAAGACAATACTTTGCAATCGACTAGACATAACATTCATAAACAACAAAAAAAACACAATTATCTCATTGACATAACAATACCTAATCACAAAAATGTTGCAGAAAAGGAAGAGGAAAAGAGAGAAAAATATACACCACAGGCTATGAAAATTAAAGAACTGTGGCAGGAGGAAAAAGTTACAATTATTCCGTTAGTCACAGCAGTCACCAGCATCACATCATTTTTTAAATTTATTTTTTTACAGAAAACCTTCAGAAACTAGGCCTACCAAAACACATCCACACCAACATCCAGAAAGCAGTCAATACTTAAAACATGCTCAAGTCAGGAAATGTCTGAATCAGTAAAAGACAGCATGACTTGGCAAAGCCAGTCATGTTCATCAAGAAAAAACGCCACAAAAGAGACCAAATACAAAAGAAGGGAGGGTTCTTGCAGCTTTTAACTGTTGTGATGATGATGGAATTTCACCATGTGCTGCATGCAAAGAAATGACACCAGCTGAAATTCACTTTTCTATACAACTGTTAAAGATACAGGAGCCCTGTCCTTCTTTCCATATGGTCACCCTTCAGTCCTAAGGGGGTTTGAGAGGCAAGTTGTATAAGGTTTTGATGCACTTGGTGCCAACTATAGCCACCTGAACTTTTAGAAGTTTTTGATATATATATATATATATATATATATATATATATATGGTTGTGTAATATAAGACAATAGCCCCAACACTGTTTTGTGAGATCTATGTCAGTAGAGCCAACCTTTATAGCTTGCTAACCAGCAATTACTTTGTGGTTGGACGCTACATAGAAAAATAATTTCTCTAGTTTTTTTAAAAAAATTGCTACCAAGCAAGGTTTTCCTCCTCCTTTTAAAACATTGACTTTAGTAATGTTTGCTCATATACATAATTTATTTATTACTTTTCTAGCCTGCCTTTCCTCCAAGGAGCCCAAGGTGACATAATGGAGCTCACTGGGTGACTTTGGGCCAGTCACAGACTTTCAGTCAAACCTTCCTCACAGGGTTGTTATTGTGAGGATAAAATGGTGGAGGAGGGTTATGTATGCCGCCTTAGATACCTTGGAAGAAAAAATGCAGGAGCTAAATGTAATAAAATAAAAATAAAATAAATCAATGGACATCAAAGAGTTAAGACAGGCCAGGAAACGAGAGTAAATAGGAAAGGGTCCCTAGACTTGAGGCTCTTTGTATGTGGTGCAGTGTTACTCCCTGATATTCAGTTGGGACAGGAACCAGATTGATATTAAGTATAAGACTGCTTTTAAATTCATCACTCTTGCAATGCATGGTATTGCAATGTCTCCATCTGCTTATTATAAACTACTTCAGTGGAAAATGGAGTGAGAGTGTGGGAGTCTCACCATTTAATTCTGAAGTCATATACTTGCAGTTGACCAGCAGCACAATTTGGTGGGGGCTACTCTTGTCTTTTTGGTTTTATGTAGAACTTACATGACTTCTGCCAAGATGAGTGACTTACCACAGAAAATGGAAAGGTTTAAAAATAGAGATGTAAATTGGAAAGGAATTGATTGGGTAAATAATATCATTTGCACTTTGAAAAGCCTTAAGAAATGGAGCAATAAGCACACTCTTCTGCAGATAGAGCAAACTCTATGGAGTGATAACGTATTTCTCTAAACCTTTTCATTTCAGGGCTTTAAAAAATGATATCTTAAAATAAGGAAAGAAACTTCATATGCACCCAGTGATAAATTATCAATATGATACTTTATAGATGTGAGAAATTCATATACCACTCTCAGTATCACTTGTGGTGGGGGTGGACCCAACCTTTTTTATTTCTACATAGTTGTAAGCGAGGATCAACCTGTTGATAATTCTTAGAACTTTCGTGCTGCTTTCAGGGACTTTAGAGGAAACCTGTCAGTATATAACTTTTGTAGACAAGTGCTGACTCGGGTAAAATTTATGCTGGTTTGCATTCTGAAGTAGTGCATAATCCAGGCAAAGTAAAGCAACTTAATCAACAACACTGACAATATTTTCTTCTCTTCCCCACAAAATCCTTCCTTTTACTCAGTGTGTTCACATACATTTAAAGCACAATCCTACACATGTCTACACAGAAGGAAGTCCCATTGAGTACAATGAGGCTTTCTTCCAGATAAGGGGGTACAGGATTGCAGCTTTAATTTTTAGATCCTCTTATGTTTGTCAGTAGCATTTATACTACAAACTAATCATGCATATTAAAATTACCACCACCTTTCCCTATGCTGCTGGTGTCCTACAGCTGCTTGCCCCGGCTTCTTACTTTGCACACTTTCACCATGCGGCCACCAGCCAGCCAGCCCCAGCTTCTTGCTCTGCATGCCGCTGGCCAGCTACCCATCTGTTGCACCTAGTGGGCTGCTGCGCTAGGCCAGGCTGTGGCTCCAAGCCCAGGCCAGGCCGATCACTGCCGAAGCAGGCCTTCCGAAGCCTGTCCATGTCAAATCTGGATTCCTAATGCCTCGTTGCCATGGCGACGATGCACTAGGACCCCAGATTTGCCATGGGTGGCCCTCGAAATGCCTGTTTCGGCCACTTCCGAAAGTGCCTGAAACAGGCCTTCTGAGGCCAGCCCTCTGCAGATCCTTCACCCTAGTGCTTCGTCGCCATGGCAACAAGGCACTAGGACCCCAGATCTGCAAAGAGCAAGCCTCAGTAGGCCCGTTTCAGGAAGTGTCCAAAACGGGCTTTTCGGGGGGCTAAATTTCCAGATTTGCCCCCCGAAAACAGGATTTCACCCTGGATTTGCCCACCATTTCCCGGACATGTCCGGACAAATCCAGGCGGATGGGCATCCTATACAGAAACAGATTCTTTTGTTTCAAGCAAAGCAAAATACAGAAATGCAAAAGAGCTGATTATCAAGGCTTCAGAGTGTTGTGCAGAGTGCAAGGCAAACCAACATGGAGTCACTTTGGTTATATCTTTTTTCTAACACTGGCAGTTGCGCCCCCCTCCTTTGGGGTGCCCAATGGGCCCAGCCCATGCCAGCCATCTGTCCCCTGGGGAGAAAGTGGTCCCCGCTCCAGCCTCAAGGTCTTCTGCAGAGGTCCTCCTCTTTGTGTCCCCTCAGTCTGAAGTTCAGAGAATAGTCCTGAGAGGGAGGGGCCTTCTCATTCTCTCCCCCACCCCCCCATATGCTTTCCCTTAGAGAGGCTTTCCTGTGTGGCAAGATAATTCAAAATTCCCTTATACGTGCCTCTGAAATAAGAGTTAATAAAGTGTGTCTCATGAAGACCTCAGGTTAACTTAGCAAGAGGAAAACACGTAGGGGAATTAATGGTAGCAATATTCCTAAAGCCGAGGACAAAAGGTTAAGAAAAAACTGATACAACAATAGACTTTGCCTTCTTAGGAGACAAGCTATGACAACATTACATCTGGCAAAGATTGCAACGTTTGTGGATTCTATCTCTTAGTCAAAGACAGAGTTAACTGAATCCACATCAGAAGATTCTTTGAAGCTTATGTTTATTCTAGATAATTCAGGATTGGTAGAATTAATCACTGTTTAACTGAACCAGATCCATGTATTCTTGTATGATTTTTTCCTATTTAAGGATGTTCAAAATATGTAGCAGTACCATTTTCTAGGTTTTGATTCCTGAATGGTCACTTCTTGCAAGAAGGAAATTAAAGAGCTGCAGCCAGTTTTCGATCTTACACGTGTCTTTCGTCTGATTGGGATAGTGACGGTTGGGACACGAAACTACATGAGTCTAATTTCAAGACTCTTACCACACCTGGCACCTAAATTATCCATCGTGTTGTGTTTTCATCTGGTACTTGAGCTGTTGGATTGAATCTTAGGCTTTTTTAACTTGGATTTTATTATATTATGGTATGTCTCAGAAACATATTACAAGAACGAGAACACCCTTGGTTGGGTGCTCCTGACGTTGAGCTCCTGTTTACAGGCTTCTGGGCAACGGGCAGCTGGAGATGGCAACTGGAGGATGGGTGATGCCAGATGAAGCCAACTCCCACTATTTCGCCATGATTGACCAACTCATTGAGGGGCACCAGTGGCTGGAGCGGAATGTTGGTGAGTGCCGTGGTCCAGGCCAAGGCCGGGGGGGGGAGGGGGGGAGCAGCCACAGCGTGCCAAGTGATTGCCAGGCAGAAGCACCAATAAGCTGGCAGTGCCAGCTGCTCGGTACAGAACGGAGGGCAGCACCCTTGAGTCCTGCATGGGAACGAGAGTGCCTCTTGCAGCATGTAGCACTGCACCGTTTCTGTGGCTGTGATGCTCCCAAGGGCAGGAAGGGCAAAATGAGAAGTTTTATTAATCCAGCTTGAGCTGGTATAAGAGTCTCTCAGTTTCACAGAACGTTTCATCAGATAGCTGAATGCCAGGTGTCCACAGAACAAGGCAGATTATGGTGCTGGAAACACCTGTATTACAAAGCTAAAACTGTACTGGAGGCAGAGGTGTAACGGGTTGAAACCACAGTGGTTTTTTTTTTTAAGTCCTGTCTTACAGCGCTTGTGCTCATATCTGTGCACGCAATATTCATCCCCCCAGTATTTTTCAATGGCATGTTTGCCAGGCCTTGCCAATAGCCTGATGCTATGTAAGCTTACTCAGAAGTAAGGCCCAACATTACTACCCAGGTAAGCATAGCCCAAAAGTGCAGTTCTATGCATCCATTGTTTGGAGTAAGTTCACTGAATTTACTAACACTTGCTTCTCAGCAAAGGTTGCATGTTTGCTGTAAATCATAAATATCATTCATCATAAACCGCCCAGAGAGCTTTGGCTATGGGGTGGTATATAAATGGAATTAAATAAATAAATAAATAAAATCTCCTGTATTTTCAATCTGGGAATCACTTTATCCTGTAAAAACCTGCTGCCCTATGGCTTCTCGCAGTACAAAATCTCCTTAGAGATGAAGCTGGAGCGAGCACATGGGTTCCCTGGCAGGGATTCCCAGACACTCTGCTAATTGCAGGGGTTGCAACTTTTGAACGATGATGCTTCTGTTGATGTTTCATCTGATTGTAACTGAGGAATCAAATATGCCAATTAAAACAGGGGTGGGTGGGATTTGCCTCCACTATGCCTGTGGAGATTAGTGCATCCCCTGTGTGTGAGAGGGACCCTCCTTCCCACTGCTATGGGGGAGGACTTACAGCAATTCAGTTCAGACAAACACAGCATTCATTTGTAGCAAGGTGGGGGGGGGCAGAGGTAGGAGGCTGTTGCATTAGAATGTACAGTGTTGATATATTACATTCAGTGATTTAAAACCTGACTGTTTAAGACCGGAGCTGAGGCTATCTCATGTTGGCTAAAGCCGCACAACGCCAGGAAATTAGAAGCTGAGGCTGATGCCTTCACAGATGTGCCTGTCGATCACATTTTGTACTCCTTACAACTTACCTTCCATGCACCCACCCATTTCCTCAGTCTTTCAAGCTCAAATCCAGATGAGAAGATCATAGAATCATAGAATAGTAGAGTTGGAAGGGGACTCTAAGGCCATCATTGAGTCCAACCCCCTGCTCAATGCAGGAATCCACCTTAAAGCATCCCTGACAGGTGGCTGTCCAGCTGCAATCTGATTTGGACAGGTTGGAAGAAGCAGTACATCAGAGAAAGATTTGGGTGTGGTTATCAAAAGCAAGCTGAACATGAGTCAGCAGTGCAAAATAGCTGCTAGAAGGGCTAATGCAGTTCTGGGCTACATTAGAGGAAGCCTTGTATCAAAGACGTGTGACGTCCTTGTTCCTCTCTACTCGGCACTAGTAAAAACACTCCTGGAGTATTGCGTACGTTTCTGGCATCACATGTCCAGAAGGACATTGACAGGGGGGAGGAGGTAACTGGGAGGAGGTAAGGTACAAAACACCTTTGGAAGTGCTGCGTCCAGAGACCAGAGAGCTCTGGCAGAAGAGGCCTGCTGGGCTAATGGCTCTCCAAAGGGCAGCAGACCTTTTGATCCCCCTCTGCTCCTGGTACAATGTACATTTCTTTGCCGTCTTCCATGGAAACGTACAACCTGCAACTTACATGGAAAGAAGGGCTGGTCATGGGTTCCTGTAATGGCAAAGGCTGCAGAGATGCCTTGACGAGCTTTAATGATGTGTCACAGTTGGCGGGGGTCTTGCTCCCATACTTAGAAGGAGGGGCTTTGTGGCTGGGTTGGGGAGGAGGAAGGGATGGGCTCCCCAGAGAGCTCAGCCCCCCTTTCTTGCAGTTGATGCTGCCTGCCTCCTTTTTCTCCGCAGGGGTGACACCACGCTCTGGTTGGGCTGTCGATCCATTTGGTCACAGCGCCACAATGCCTTACCTCCTGCGTCGCTCCAACCTGACCAGCATGCTCATCCAGCGTGTGCATTATGCCATCAAGAAGCACTTTGCAGCGACCCAGAACCTGGAATTCATGTGGAGGCAAAGCTGGGGTGAGGGGTGACAGAGGGGGCACTCCCGGTTTCTCCCCTGCCCCAATTCTCCTCACTGACTTTGCAGAGTCTTCCCCGCACCTCGTGCCCCCAAAGAACAGAGCAGCGGCTTATCTGCAAATAGACCCAACGTCACCTTGGAGGTCAAGAAGTTGTTTTCTCCTCGGCTAGATGGGCTGGTGCTCCCTTTCCCTGCAGTTTGTGGCTGGGATCACGTGCACGACCCAGCTAGAGCTCTTTGCCTTGTGGGTGCCTGCTGTGGGGGTCTTGGACTCCCTGTGATCAGTTGCTGACATGTCTGTGTTGGGAGGGGGAGGGGACAGCTACCCCCCCCCCCCATTTCTTCTCACCTGTGCTTGGCCTGGCCTCTTCCTGAGCCTAAAGCGCCTCTGGCTTTGGCCTCCACAGATCCCGATTCCAGCACCGACATCCTCTGCCATATGATGCCCTTCTACAGTTATGATGTACCCCACACCTGTGGCCCAGACCCCAAGATCTGCTGCCAGTTTGATTTCAAGCGCCTGCCAGGGGGCCGAATCAACTGCCCCTGGAAAGTGTCGCCCAAGGCCATCACCAGCACCAACGTGGCTGAGCGGTGAGTGACCTCTGACCCCCACTCTTTGGCCCTGGGCGAGGGGTCTGGGACCTGCCCCTTGCCATAGCCTTGCTGCCTGCTCCACCCCTGGGGACGCAGCTCACATGGCGCTCCCCTCCTGGCACTGCTTCTGATACCAAGGTGTCCAGGAAGAGATGGATCCAGGCAGCCCTGTAGGTTTGCTGAGCCAGATTTATTTGCTCCCTGCTCCCCAGGGCACAGCTTCTGCTCGACCAGTACCGGAAAAAGTCCAAGCTCTTTCGAAGCAAAGTGCTCCTGGTGCCATTGGGAGACGACTTCCGCTACGACAAGCCCCAGGAATGGGATGCTCAGTTCCTCAACTACCAGCGCCTCTTTGACTTCCTCAATGCCCACCCGGATCTCCACGTGCAGGTATGGATGGCGGGACTCATGGGAGGGAGCAAAGGACGGCCGATGGCGGGGGGAGGGAGGGAGGTTTCCCATGGTGGAGAGGAAGGAGGCCACTCCGCAGAACCTCCCTTTCAGCTGGGTTCCCTTTGGGGCTCTCTCCTGCTGCCACCCAAGACGCCTTTGCCTTCTGCTCATCCATAAAACACTCCCCCCCCGAGTCATTGGGCCTTCCCCACTGTGGCCCCTGATACACCCTTGACTGCCTTCCTGCAGGCGCAGTTTGGAACTCTCTCGGATTACTTTGATGCCTTATACAAGCAGATGGGCATCGTCCCGGGCATGCGCCCACCTGGCTTCCCAGTTGTGAGCGGGGATTTTTTCTCTTATGCGGACCGAGAGGACCACTACTGGACAGGCTACTACACTTCCCGGCCCTTCTACAAAAGCATGGGCCGTGTGCTAGAGGCCCATCTCCGGTGAGTGGTCCTTAGAAGGGGCTGAGGGAGCGCTGTTGGTGGGGCAGTCAGGGAGAGGGAGGCTCTGCCAGGCCCTGGAAGGGGGGTGCTAGCGTTGTCCTTCTCCTCTCTGCCCCACCAGTGGTGCTGAGATTTTGTACAGTTTAGCCCTGAGCCATGCTCGCCATGCTGGCATGGACAGCAAGTATCCTCTATCGGACTACGCCATGCTCACTGATGCACGTCGCAACCTGGGGCTCTTCCAGCATCACGATGCCATCACTGGCACTGCCAAGGAGGCCGTGGTCGTGGACTACGGGGTCAGGTATGTGCCAGACGTGGTCTGAAGGGGAAGGATGGGCCCGTGCTTTTTGCACCCCACCCCTGTGCCTCACGGCCTCTTTGTGTGCCCTTTCCCCAAACCCATATGCAGGCTGCTCCACTCCCTCATGAATGTCAAGCGCGTCATCATCAATGCTGCCCATTACCTGGTGCTGGCGGACAAGGAGACTTACCACTATGACCTGGCGGTGCCCTTCCTTGGCGCAGTGAGCACAGTCTGACCCCTCCTCTGTGCCCAGAGGAATTTGTCTGGAAAAAATGGGGTGGGGGCCTGGCCGTGCTGCACCCATGGGGGGACTGGGGGGTCTCAGCTTCTGGCCTGGGGGCACTGAGCCTCCTTCTCTCTTCCAGGATGAGACGCGCCTCAATCAGGACTCCCTGCCGGAGAAAACCGTTATCAAGTTGGATGCAGCACCCAGGTGGGCCAGGCCTACCCTTGAGAGCTGTAGCAGATGGGGAAGTGCATAGTGTGGCTGCCAGCAATGGGAGAGGCACACATGGAGGTCCCTGGGGGGTGGGGGGTGGGCTGTGCTTAGGCTGGACTGTGCCATGAAATTGGGGGTGCATGAGTTTACTGAGTTCTGGGGAAGGAGGGAGCCAATCAACACCACACTTCTGAACACACAACCCAATCTTGCAGGTTTGTAGTTGTGTTCAACCCCCTGGAGCAAGAGCGCCTGAGCATTGTGTCCTTCCTGGTGAACACACCGCGCATCCGTGTCCTCAACGAGGAAGGGCAGCCTCTGGCTGTGCAGCTCAGTGCCCAGTGGAATTCTGCCACAGACATGGCGCCTGACGTCTACCAGGTAGTTTGGGGGTTGGCAAGCAGGGAAAGAGGCTGTGCATGAGGGAAGTGGTGGCAGTTTCCAGAAAGGGACCACGTGAGGCGGTTGTAGCAAGAGCAACACAGAACAGCACTCAGATTTAGTGAAGCAGAAGCTTTTTTGGACCAGGGTCCGTTTCCTTCAGGTGCATGAAAGCTTCTGCCACAATAAATCTTTGAGGTGCTGCAAGACTCTTCGTTGTTCCTGGTGGGAGCGAGTGGGCGCATCTTCCCAACTGGGTAGGGATGGATTCTACCTGCCCCTCTACCCGAATGGAGCACCTTTCTTCCCTTTGCAATGCTCCACAGCCCTGTGCAGACCTAGGGGGGTGACACACAAAAGCTTCACCAATGAGTTCCTTTTGCACAGGTTTACACAGGCAAAACTGCCCACCTGCCGATTAGAAGTGCCTGTTGGTGCCCCATTGGCACACTCAATGTGTGTGCCTGGGAGCAATGGGGGCTGCTGCCCTTGTCTATGCTTTGATTGACAGGTATCCACGACAATTCGACTGCCAGCGCTCGGCCTTAGCATCCTACAAGTGAGCAAGTCTTTTGACAACCACAACACACTCAAATCCTCCGTGCGCCTCTTCCTGCATGGCCGTGACCTTCCTGTGCACAAGCATGAAGCGTTCCCAGTGCATGTCATTCCCACTGCCACAGATGACTTCTGTCTGGAGAATCAGCACATGAGAGCTTGCTTCTCAGGGCCCAGCGGTTCGCTCAAGGTGACTGTGGGCCCACCAGATAGCAGAAATGGGGCAGGGTTGGAGGAGAGGCAGCCTGAGGGACATGTGGAGGGTAGGAGCAAACTTTCTCACCAATGCTCTGCTTGCTTTCTGGCAGAGCGTGCATCATGCTGGTGACGAGCAGGA
The DNA here is from genome assembly GCA_029215795.1 of Anniella stebbinsi. Lineage (NCBI taxonomy): Eukaryota > Metazoa > Chordata > Lepidosauria > Squamata > Anniellidae > Anniella > Anniella stebbinsi. Next base: position 374,604,992 of record JARDYH010000001.1, read on the forward strand.
GCAGAGGCTGAGTAGCCAGTTTCTCATCTATGGCACTCGGAGCACCAAAGACAAAAGTGGCGCCTACCTTTTCCTGCCTGACGGAGAACCCAAGGTCTGAGCAGGGTTAGCCCAGGGGGGTTGGGGTTGTCCTGGTGGATGGGCAAAGCAGAAAGGGTTCCTCTCTTGGAACAGGCAATGGAGATATGCATGGTGCGGTTGGTCTTGCACCCTCCATGCTTCCCATAGTCACTCTTGCTCCCTTCCAGGCTATAAGTGTGGTTCAACTCCTCAATGAGGATGGCAAATTGATAACAGAGGACAAAGAAAAGGCCGAAGGGCTCAATTCTTACTTTGGCTCAGTCTTCTCCCATATGCGGGTCTATGACCCCCCTGGTAAAAGTGAAGTACAAGCTGAAGGAGCAGGATTGCAGTTTGAGAGTGATAAACAAATGGTCAAGGAACACCTAATTTCTTTGAAGGAGTTCAAATCTCCAGGGCCTGAACTGGCAGAACTCTCAGAATCACTCTGTCTATCATCTTTGCAAAATCATGGAAGATGAGTGGGATAGCTATTACTACAAACGACAAGGATCTTGGAATTGTTGTAGATCACAACCTGGATATGAGTTCAAGAGGCAGCTGGACAACCATCTGTCAGGTATGCATTAAGGAGAATTCCTGCATTGAGCAGAGGGTTGGACTCGATGGACTCATACTCAATCTCAAACTGCAATTCTGCCCCTTCAGCTTGTACTTCACTTTTTCCAGGTGGGTCATAGACCTGCTTGTGGGAGAAGACTGAACACTTCAGCCTTTTCTTTGTCATCTGTTACCAATTTGCCATCCTCATGAAGCAGTTTAACCACCATTTCTTTCCTCTGTCTTTTACTATTCACATAACTGAAGAAAGCCTTTTTATTGCTTTTAGCATCCCTCGCTAGCCTCAGCTCCTTCTCAGCTTTAGCCTTCCTGATGCCTTCCCTGCACTTCTATGTCACCTGTCTGTACTCTTCTTTTGTAGCCTGGCCTTCCTTCCACTTCCTATATGTATCCTTTTTGTTTTCAGGTCATCTCTAAGCTTTTTGTGGAGCCACATTGGTTTTTTTTCCTGTCTTTTTTCCTTGTTGGAATAGTTTGTAATTGGGCCTTTAAAATTTCCTTTTTAAAAGCTCCCACCCATCTTGGACTCCTTTTCACATTAGGGTCTCTTGCCATGGGATCTTACTTATCATACTTCTGAGTTTATTAAAATCGGCTTTCCTGAAATCCAGAGTACATATATGGCTACACTCCGCTTTTGCTTCCTTTAACATCAAGAACTCAAGTATGACTCGGTCACTTTCCTCCAGAGTTCCCGTAACTGCCACTTTATCCACTAAGTCATCCCTATTGGTCAGTATCAAGTCAAGGATGGCCTTTCCTCTAGTTCCTTCCTCTACTTTCTGAAGGAGAAAGTTATCAGTCACACATGTCAGGAATTCCTTGGAGGGGCCACTTTTGGCAGAATTTGTCTCCCAACAGATATTGGGGTAATTGATTTCCTTGAAACACTGGTAATTTGCATTTCAAAAGTTTCATTCTCGTCTTCTGCTTGATTGGATGGTCGGTAGTAGACTCTGACTATCATGTCACCTCTATTCCTTGCCCCATTTATTTTAATCCAGATGCTCTCGATGGGGCATCTGGATTATTTCTGTGCAGGGATAAGTATTTTTAACATATAGTGCAACTCCACCTCCCTTTCTCTTTCTTGAGTTCTTTTTGAACAAGTTATATCCTTCAATTGCTATATTCCGGTCATGGGAGTCATCCCACCAAGTTTCAGTTATACCTATCAAGTCATATTTGCCTTCAAGTATTAAGAGTTTGAGTTAATTCTGTTTGTTTCCCATACTCTGGGCATTAGTATATAGACATCGAAGCCCATGTGCTTTGCAGTCTGGCTTCTTTCCTACATTGTTGTGAGCACTACTTTTGGGCGCTATTGGAGCTGTTCTCTCTGTTATGGTGCATAAGCATTCATGTTATTATATGAATAATTATTATATGAATTATTTATTAATAATAATAATTATAATAAGACTTGGTTGATTTTAATGATGTATTAATTTTTATATGCTTTTAATCAGTTTTATGTATTTTATATTGTCTGTATGATGTTGTTCCCCGCCTCGATCCGGAAGGGAGAGGCAGGTAATAAATAATAATAATAATAATAATAATAATAATAATAATCCATTGTTGCCTTGAAGTTTACATCTCCCACCTCCATAGGATTCAGTTTAAAGCCCTCCTGATGAAGTTCTTCATGCAGTGGCCAAATACATTCTTCCCAGCCCTTGTGAGGTGCAACCCATCCCTTGCCAGCAACCCATCTTCCAAACAGCAAAGCCCGTGGTCCCAGAATCTGAATCTCTCCCATCAGCACCAACTTCGTAGCCAGTCATTCACCCAGAGTATTTTTCTTTCGCTTTCTAATCCTTTTCCAAGAGCCGGGAGAATGGATGAGAAAACTATCTGGGCCCCAAAGTTCTTGAGTTTCCTTCCCAGAGCTTCATAGTCTGATGTGATTTCTTCGTAGCTCCGCTTGTCAATATCATTTGTGCCCACATGGATGAGATGAAAAGGATATGTGATAGTGGGCTTTATGAGTTTTGGCAACCTTTCAGTCACATCTCTAATCTGTACTCCAGGGAGACAACATACCTGGCGAGTCCATGGGTCTTCACGACATACTTGGGTTTCAATCCTATGCAGCAGGGAGTCTCCTACAACGACTACTCTTCTCTTCTTCTTGGTCAACTGATCTTCTGCTTCTTGTTCACTGTTGCACATGATCCCCTGTAATTCTTCCTTTGTAGGCTGCCTTCCTGTCTCATCTTCCAGTAGCTGAAAGTGGTTACTTCATTCTAATGGTTCCACTGGTGCAGAGTGTCTTTTAGTTCTTCTGCTCCTCACTGTCACCCTTTTCCAGGGAGTTTCCTCTTCGTTGGCTTTCCTCATCTCAGCATTCCTCACTTCTGCTTCGGCTTGCTGTTGCTCTTCGATCTCTTGCGCTTCTTGTTGCTGTTGCAGTTCCACCATCCTGTCTAAGAACTCTTCGCCCTCTCTTATTCCTTGGAGGCTGGACACTCACCACTCAAGTATTCTCACTTTTTCTTCCAATAGTGCCACCAGCTTGCACTCGTTGCAGGTGTAGCCATGTTAATCTCAGGCAGGAACACAAACATGGCACACACTTTGCAGGTCACCACCACTAGAGACTCCTTTCTGTTCCTAGTCCCTTTTTGTTTCTGCCTTTCCGGTTGTATTGGAATTGCCTGTGCTTTGTCCAGTCCTACCTGAAGGTTAAACACAGAGTCCTCTACTATATGAGGGTGTCTTACGAGAACAAGATTTTGTTAAGGACCTCCCCCTTGACCTCCCCGACAAACTCCCCTAACAAACTCCTGTTTGCTCTCCCTGTTCACTCACTCTGATCACTCGCTTTCAGGGAGCTCTCTTCCTCCTGGTCCTTCTAGACCAATACTGGGGGGAATGGCTCGGGGTGCCTTCACTGATTAAGGTCTTAATCACCCACCCAGCAGTATCTTGGAGGAAAACACTGCTTGGAGAAGGCTGTTGATAAAGGCCACAGCAGGGGTGGGGGCATGTTCAACATTTCATGGGCTGAGCTGGTAATCTTCTCCTGAGCCACAAGATGTCCTGTGTTTGAGTTGGTCTTGCAGAATGATCTGAAAGGTTTGGGTGGCTCTAAATACAGTTTTGAGTGCTGTTAGCTTCCTAGTAACATTCTGCTTTTTGTAGGCCAGGCTTTTATACTTTTCTGGTGCGATCTCTCTAACTTTTCAATTTTTGCAGTTACCTGTTAAAAATTGTATTTTATTGAGCATTTACAGAATTGTTTTATAAATGATATTGTTTGTTGCCTTGAACATTGGGAAAAGGTGGGTTAAAATTGGTTAAACCAAATTAAATGGCTCTCAGGTTCCCTCACACTCCTCTTCCTTGCAGCCCTACATTCCCAAAGACCCGCCTGTGGTTCGGGTGACCGAGGGACCCTTCTTTGCAGAGGTGACTATTTACTACCAGCACATCCAGGAGGTGGTCCGGCTGTACAATGTGCCAGGTGAGGGCTTTGGAGATCATTGCTGTGCTGACTGGGAGGGCTGCTTGTGGGCAGCAGCAGAGTGCTTCCATCCCTCATGCTATGGCCGCGCTTGGCTCCAGGTGTCGATGGGCTCTCCCTGGAGATCTCCTGCCTGGTGGACGTCCGGGACCAGGTGAACAAGGAGCTGGCCCTGCGCTTCAGCACTGACATTGAGAGTCAAGGCACTTTCTTCACTGATCTCAATGGCTTCCAGGTAGGGGGCTGGAAGGGCAGCTGAAGCCCCACCCTTATGGGGCTGGAAGGGCGGCCGAAGCCCCACCTCTATGGGGCTGGAGAGGCTGCCTGCCCACTTGGCTGGCAGCCCTTCCCCAGAGCTCTCATGTCTCAGCAGATCCAGCCCCGGCAGTACCTGAAGAAGCTGCCTCTCCAGGCCAACTTTTATCCCATGCCAGCTATGGCCTACATTGAGGACACGCGGCATCGCCTGACCCTGCATACAGCTCAGGCCTTGGGTGTCTCCAGCCTTAGCAGTGGTGAGTGGCGTGAGGCACACAGAAGCCTCTTTTCCCATCAGCAGCTTTGTTGCTGGAATTGGGACCCATCCTTTGGGGAATTCTGGCTGGCTCAGCAGTGCAAAAGCATGGGAGCTTCTGGGACTGAGCTAGCCAGAGGCTCTCCACCCTCTGCATAGGTCTGAGTATTGAGGGCTGGTGGGGTAGGGTGCGGTGCGGTGGGGGAGGCGACTGTCCTGATTCTACGCTGGCAGCAGCATCCCCGCATCTATCGGAGCTGGGTGGGATCTAGATATTTGAGGCAGCATGAGAAGAAGGGATCAGCTGACTTGTCCACATTCTCTCCCCCCCCCCCCCCATATTTTTCAGGTCAGCTGGAAGTGATTTTGGACCGCCGCCTCATGCAGGACGACAATCGTGGCCTCGGACAAGGCCTAAAGGACAACAAGCGGACCTGTAACCGCTTCCGCCTCCTACTGGAACGGCACAGTGCTGCAAACAAGGTAGGGGAACCAGGTGCTAGCCATCCCTGCCACCCCCAGCAGGTGCAGCTGGCACCTGGTTGTGTCTAGTGGCCCCTTCCTTCCCTCCCTCAGGCCTTCAGCCAACACATGAAAAGGGAGTTCCCTGGGATGTTCAGAAGGCCTTTGTCAAATGTCACCGGTCTCTCCACTCCCTGGGCCCATGCTGAGTTGCTCAAGTGTGGCTTCTGCCTGGTATCCCCTGGGCATCAGCCCTCGAACTTCACCTGTTGCAAACAAACCATCAAGCGAGCCCTCTAAAGAAGCGTTGATTCAGTGCACGAGTCCCACAACTGGGATTCCTCTCACATGATCAAAGTACTCCCTCATCCCCATGCCCAATGAGGGTGGCTTGAGCTAAGGTCAACGTTTTGTCCTGAATGTTCACTCTCCCTCTGCGCAGGGGTTTGCAACATGGTTCTTCCCCCCCCCCCCCCGCTTCTTTCTGGGAACTCTTTCCCCTGCGGCCTGCACCCCACCATACATTTCAGCTGCACTTCTGCCAGATCAAATATACCAGAGGCAAAACTCAAACCAGGTGCAGGGGCCGTCCAGATGAAAATGTATGGTAGTATCACCACCATGGCTCATTCACTCCATTTTATGGGGAAGTGGGGCCCACAAGAGGCCATCCTTCATTTGTAATCCTACTGTGTTTTCCCAGTAATTCTCCTAACATTTTCCTTAATGCACAAAATCTATTCGGGGGGGAAAGAGCAGAACAGGAACATGTGCAATGGGGGGTGGGGTGGGTGTGGGTGGGGTGTCTCTGATGTGTGGAAATGCTCCTCCGTTGTTGACCACTTGCCATGAATTTCCTGCTGCAGAGGCTTTTCTGTCCTGCAACTCAACTCTGACCCTGAAAGAGTTTTGCTTTAAACTTTGTTCTTCTTGTGCTTGGGCTAAAAAAGAAAAGGGAAGAAAAGTGTATGCATGCATTTGGTGCCCTCCTTTCCTGGCTCTCTGAGCCGGCGCTACCAGCCATGAATTGATCCCTTTACTATTTTCAAGCTGAACACGAGGCCTCCACCCCCAGCACTGAATCACCCATTTAACTTTGCAATTTGCTGTTTAAATAAGTAAATAAATGATATCACAATCATGATGAAACAATTGTGCAAGAACTGTAAGAAATAAAATAAATTGTCTGGTACAGTTAGGTGGTCTTGTGGGGAGTGGTTGTGAGTTGCTGAGGTTTTCAGAACAAACATGGGGATTTCCCCCCTCCAGCTCACAGAACAGCTTATTATGTTGCTGATTGGGAGGAGGCGAGTCTGCTCAGTCAATGTGCTACTTTAACTTTTATAAGGCTGTGATCCCTGAGGCCCCAGGGAGATGCTCTAGAGCTTCTTACAGAAGAAAACCCTGCTGGGGAAGGGGAGAGGAGGCTCCCTGCAACAGTGCAGAGCTTCCAGAGGTTGGTTTAAAACAAGGGGGGGGGGGTGACAGTTTTAAATTACAATTGTTGGGAGCCGAGTAGGGAGGAAATGGCAATTTAAAGCAGTGAGCAAAGAGGGTAAGGTGGGAGGGGGGCAGCATAAAATGCAGGAACTCCCTCCTCCCAATACTTATTCTAGGCAGTTTTTTTAAAAAAATAGCAGAGAACCTTTGAAGAACTTGCAAATGCATTCAGGAAGAGCGGAAGGGGAGGAGGGCGAAGAGGAATTGTACTTTCCATACCTACTCGTCTGTATCTGGTCCAACTGGGTTGGATAGAACCTAATGTGTGGAAAGTCCATTGCAATTCCGATTGTGGCTTTTACATCAGAACATCAATGATTTGGTAGTGCTAGGATTCTTCTGTGTGGCAGCACCCGCACCCTTAATGCAATCTTCTGATTTTTAGAAGAGAAAAGATACATTTATTCTAGAGAGTGGGTAGGATTTCTTAGTAAGTGTATTTCTGGATTGGGGGCCAATTTCAGGGTCCCTCCTGAGAACAGTTGCAGCAGGTGGTGGGGGAAGGGTCATTTTCTCAGTCAGTAACAGGTGAAAAGACAGACAGCAGAGTCTGGGAGAAAGGGACAATTTCCACTGGGTTGGGGATATAAATGGTCTCAAACCTGAAAGAAGCTCATAAAGAAAGCAGCATGGGGACAGGACCAAGCAGACTGAAAGGGGAGTGGGAGGGGGCATCCGCATGGGGTGCCTGGAGATGTAGGCTGGGGGAAGAGCCCTGATCAAGCACGCTGGCTCTATGCCCAGGGCAGTCTCCCCTTCAGCCTAGCTGCCCACCGTTACGGGACATTTCGTGTAGAGCCTCTGGCCCGCAAGCTGGCAGGTCTTGAGGCAGAGACATTTTGCTTCTGTAATGTGGCTGTTCTCACCCCCCCCTCTCCTCGACCCTCCCCCAGAGCTCCAGCTTCTTTTCCAAACTGGCTTCCGTGCTTAGAGACTGGGTATTTCCCAACAGCAAGGCTGACAGCCAAGAGGTAAAGCCCAGCCCTGTCTCGTGCACTAGCTGGTGGTGACGTAGGTGGGCCCTGCCCTGTGTGTGTGTGTGCGCATGTTAGCTCATCTCATAGCTCAGTGGTCATAGCTTAGCCTTTGGGGCTCCTGGGGTGGAGACTCTCAGCTGCTCCTGGCCGTGGGGAGCACCTGCCTGTCCTCCTGCCACTCCTGGGTTCTCATTACTGCAGGTACAGGATGGCCAGGCAGTAAGCTACCCATCTTTACTGAGTCACATGACCTCCATGCACCTGAACGCAGAGGTGCTTGTAATGCCTGTGGTTCAGGAGAAGCTGCCGCCCCCGGCGCTGAGGTCCTTCCTGCCCCTTTCAGCCACCATGCCGTGTGACTTCCACCTCCTCAACCTGCGCACACTGCAAGGAGAGGTGAGTTCAGGACTGGGCGGATGAGCAAGCCCCACCCCTCCAGGAGCCTCTGGTTCTTAGGCCTCAGCTGAGCTCCGTCGCTGTCTCCGTTGCCACCCGTCGTTGTCTCTTCCTCCTGCCAGCCTAACCAACCCCGCCTTGCCTACACTGGGGTGGTGGGTTGGGCTCTGCCTGTCTGCCCCTTGCCTACTGAGGCACCCCCACCCCTCTGCTTCTCCCCAGGATGATTCCCTGCCCTCCACTGAAGCAGCTCTGATTCTGCACCGAAAGGGCTTTGACTGTGGTCTGGAAGCCAGGAACCTGGGCTTCAATTGCACCACCACCCAGGGCATGGTAGGTGTGGAACACAGGCGCACCCACCCATCCCGCTGCCCTGAATGGGAGATGGGCAAAGGAGTGGTAACCCACTGTGGCCCCGGCGGGGGATAACGTGCGAGGGGGCTGGGATCTCCAGGCAACAGAGAGAGGCTCTTGCTGAGCCTTTGTGGCCCTCATTTCCTCCGCCAGGGGTGGGAAGCTGGCCTCTCCCGCTTGCTTTTCCTCTAACGACTCCCCCCCCCACTTGTCTCCTAGCTGCCCCTCAGTGGCTTATTTCAGGGCCTTGAGCTGGCCTCCCTGCAGCCCTCCTCTTTGACGCTGATGTATCCGCTGGCCACCTCATCCCCCAACAGCACAGTCATCCACCTGGAACCCATGGAGATTGCCACTTTCCGCCTTCGGTTTGGATAGCACCCCTCCGTGGGCCAGTCTGGAACTCACTGGCCAGCCATACATTGTGGAAATGGGATGATTGGCCATCGACACCTCTTCCCCGTCGGCATCTAGGTTGGATAGGTGCCACCTTGTGGGCTGCAGCACAGGCCAGGATACTGCAAGGGACAAAAGACTCCACACACCTGCCATGCCATTATTTATTTGTCTCCTCTTAACGACTCACATGAAAAGCCAGGCAAGGAATGCTGCTGATGTCCTCAGGCCCAGGTGTCCTGTACTCCGAGACCCACCAAGGGTGACTGGATGTTCTGACAGGGGGCAGAAGATCTGCAGTGACTGCAGCAAAGGCCTCTGTTCCTGCCCTCCCCACTCTTGGAGAATGAGATCGGGGTTCTTCTTTCCTGCCGCACAAGGTGGGGAACGGACTTGATAACGTAGCAAACACTGGAAAGAGAGAGGTCTGTGAGCTTCCTGGAGCTCAGAACACGCTTTTAAGAAACAACGCTCTTTTTGGAAGCATTTGGCTCTCGAGTTGTGTTTTGGGCTTTGCTGGACTCAGCCAGAGTACAGGGAGCAAGGGAGACAGGCAGAGATGATATGAGAAAGCCGAGGTGTGCAAAGATGGGTCCTCTGAGAAGCCAGAGTGACAGGCTCTTCCAGCCATCTCAGTACCTTTGGGAAGATGTCTTTTCTTTCCCCAGGGAAGATAATTGCCCAGCTCCATGGGCTTATTTGGAGGCTTTCTCCTCTATCCTGAGACCACTCTTAGCGGGAAGAGAAAGGCACTCACTCATCCCCCATCCCATGGCCTGAACAAGGCATTTCCCCATATTGCCCTGAGCCTTGCTGCAAGTAGATCCAAAGCAGTTTTACCTGGCAGTTAGTCCTGGATTCCTATTTGGGGTGGGATGATGCTACGATGGCAGTTGGCAGAGGCTTCTCCAGCACAAAATGCTAAGTGTTGTTGCCATTTTCAGCTGCTTTTTGCCTCCTCCCCTCCATTCCTGCCTTGGTTCCAAGAGAAGCAGAGAGAAAAGGCCTCTGCTGCTGTGTGGCTACAAAGAGCCAAATAGTTTAGAATCGTGGTGTTCTTTTCTAGCAAGGGACACAGGTGCTGGCAGTTCCAGTGGACAGATGTAGGGGACACAGAACACACTCAGAGGGAGCATGACTTGCCCAAGTTATTCTGCCTTCTTGGATAAGGCGGGGCTCTTCTATGCTGCCCACTCTCTCTCCCCCGCCCCAGGCCATTGAGGCTCATTGCGGCCATCCCAGATCACTTCTAGCAAACCCAAGGAGTACGTGCATGCGCCTGCACCAGAATAACTGGCATCCTCCATCTCTGAGGCTGCTGTGACAATTGCAAGCAGGTCCCTCTCCCTCTGCTCTGATGGCAAGGAGCAGAGGACAGCTGCAAAGCGAGCAGTACTGGCTGGGGATCTTGGGAGTCCGTTTCCTTGGTTTTGGGTAGCACCTACCTCCATGGTTGATGGTTGCTACGGGGACCAGCATCAGCAAACCAGGGCTCTAGAACTCCCACCGCTTTCCCGGGGCAACTGAAAGGGGTGGAGCTGGCATGGGAAAGAGTTCTCTGCTCACAGGTCTGTGTGGCTCTGCAAGGCCGCATCCTGGCAACAGGGATGTTCCCTTTCCAGGCATCTTCCTAGGCACAGCAAACTCCCCCCCCCCCCAGCAAGCTTTTTGGTCTTTGGCAGTTCCTGGATTGTGGCATCCTGCTGCTCGATGGGACAGTGGATTTAACAGCTGCAATGATGTGGGTGCAGCTCTCCTGAGTGTGATGCAAGGTTTGTGGGGCAGTGCAGAGGGGCCAGAGCCAGATTCTGGGCTCTGTGTTTGCAGAGAAACAGACTAGGAGACAACAAAGTCAGGCTGCTGCTTTCCACCGAGCTGATGCTGAAGCCAGGACGTTTGTGTTGCATGAGGCAGATAGGTGGTTACACATGCATCATTTCCAGGCTTGACAGGAATAACTCTGCTTGTTCACAGAAAGGAGTGAGGAGAGGAGATAGCAGCACCTGGAGGGTGGATGGATGAGCAGAGCTTGCTCTTGTGCAGAGCTGCCTGGGCTGTGACTTTACCGGCAGTGATCTCTTTAAGTGTGAAGCAAGATCAGTGGAGGGTGGTGGTGGTGGTGGCGGCAGCTTCTTCTGAAGTCGACTGGAGCACCTCATGAGCAGCCAAGCTCTCCTTGCAGGGCAGAGTGTGGCAGGCCAGTCCTCCCTCTCTGCAGATTCTCTTGGAAAGTGGGAGAAACTGGGCCTCTCTTGGCTCCTTACTCCCTGAGCATCGAGGGGCCAACATTGTCAAGCAAAGAGTGTGTGGTGGGATATCACTCTCGAAGTGTGTGTGTGGGGGAAATATTTGCTCTTGGAGAAGGTGAGATTGGGAAGCAACCTTTGGGAAAATGAAGTGGTGCTCATTGGACACCAGAGGTCACAGAGGCAGTCCCTGGCATCTCCAGCTAAAAGATCAGATAGCAAGTGATGTAAGTGGAGGGGGAATCCTTTGCTTGACACCCTGGAGCCATTGCAATTCAGAATAGACAACTCTGAGCTGGATGGACTGTGACCCAATATGCACCGCTTGATATGTTAAAAACACCATTCTACAGGGTGGAAACGTTTTGCTCTTTGCCTTAAAGTTCAAGATTGTTACAGCTGTGCCCTCATTGGCAAGGACAGAACAGCAGGTCCCTTTCCAAACAGAATGTTTAATTGATGGGATGGGCACTGCCCTAGGCTCCAGCAGGCAAAGTTTGCTGAAGGCCAGCCGGCTGTGGTAAGCCAGAGGATGGGACAGAAGAGGCATATCTGGAAGGTTAAACGGATCTTCTCTGTGGCTTCTGCAATACGATGTAATGAAAAGTGTCCCTTCGCAGTCGTGGGCTGATCAGGACCATCCTTCGAGTGTCACAGAAGCAGCCAAGAGCTCTCTGGCAGCTTTTGCAGGCGAACACCACATTTCAGGGGATACAGCCACATACTGCATTGGATGAAGTGGGCTTTAGCCAATGAAAACCTGGGCTACCAGAAAAGCTGCCCTCTTTAGTGAGCTCCCCAATTCTTGGATGTGTCTGTTCTGAGGCTCTCCTCCTGTAATGCCGGGTGCTGTTCTGACGACCTCTTGTCCTTCCTTCCCAGTGCTGAACACAGCAGGTACTTCGGCAGAGAGCACAAGCCCTCTGGGAAGAGGCTGTAGGCCTGGGGTGGGTTGGAAAAGGCCTGGGATGGGAGTGCCTGTTGAGACCTCTCGGAGCCTGTCAGGGATGCTGTTCCTTTCCTTTTCACCAGTGACTCCTACCCTCCACTGGAACATTTGCTCCACCACACCAGGTTCCGGACTCCCATTAGCGATGGCCCATCTGTAATGGATCCTGCCCCACCCCCAGCCTGGCAAGGTCCCCACGGAGGCAAGCTGTAAGTGCAGCAGGGCCTTAATGGCTCAGGGAGGTGCTTGATGGTGCCTGGTAATGGATGCAGGAGCCAGGCAGGTCGGTGTGGTTTCTCTGCTTTCCCTCCCCAGGAGGAGACAGAGCTGCCTCCGCCCTCCCTCCGCACGGCTGGAAAGATGCTGCTCTCGCTGGGCCTGCTGCTCCCGCTGCTCTTTATCAGGACAGGTACTGTACCTCATGCCATTCTTCTCCCTTCCCTAAAAATGATCCGCAGGTGCTACCGCCTGCGGTGCAAACTCTGCTGCTTCAAGCAATTCTGTAGATGCGGGCATGCTTCCGCAGCATGCCCGAGGCCTCACCAAAGTCTCCGATTGCAGGGAGACGCTCACTGGTGCCCAGCCCAGTGGGGCATGCCCAGTGGGTGGTGCCCAGCCCAGTGCCAGCAGGCAGCGTGGCAGTGCGTGTGAACATCGGGTCCACGGGAGAGCATGAACCCTCCACATTCAGCGCCTGTTTCCCTGCAGGTGCTCAGTCATGGCAGAGCCTCCCAGCCAGACAAGGGCGGCCGCCTTTCCTCTCCTGGGTCACTTCTAATAATGGCTTGAGCCGCTGCCTTCTGTCCCTCGCAATACCAGCGCGGATCAGAACGGGCGCTCGCGAAGCACGCCCTGGCTCCGCGCCCGCAGAAGCCTGTCCCACCCCCACGCCGTCCCCCGAGGGCCACAGCTCGCCGCCCTCAGGCCTGACCCGGCTGCAGAGGGAGGCGGGAAGGGCGGCCAGGGTAGGAGCCTTCGCCCAGGGGCCCCGAAGGACTGGCAGCGAGCGGGGCACGCGTAGCGCAGGGTGCTGAGGCCAAGGCAGGGAGCTCGGCGGGAGCACAATCCAAGACGGGCTGCCAGGAGCGCGGCGGCAGGCGCCCTGGCTGCCCGGGGGCAGGGCTCGGCCTCCAGGCCTGGCGGGGGGCGCCGGCCTCACCCTAACCCCCCCCCCCCGCTGCTTCCAGCTCCGGCCCCCAACGCGCACCTCTGCGAAGGCTACTCGGGCCCGGACGGGCGCCCCCACGCCGGCTTCTACTGCCCCCGCCTCACCGACCCCTCGGCCCATGTCTACTGCTGCCAGCCCGGCGGGAACCGCGCACTCAAGTCCTGCTGCCCCGAGCGCGCCGCCCTCCGCCGCAACAGCTCCGCCAACGGCGGGGCGGCGGCGCCTCCCGCGGAACTCCGGTGAGGAGGAGGAGGAGGAGGGGGCCCGGGGGCGTGTGTGTGTGTGTGTGGGGGGTTCCCGCCTCCGCTCCTCGCCTCTCCGCTGCCTCCTCTGACGGCGGGCTCCCCTTGCAGGGCGCCGGTGCTGCTGCTGCTGCCGTTGCTGGGCGTGGGGCTCTACGGCTGCCTGGTCTTGGCGCTCATGGCCGTCGACTTCCTGCACTTCTGCCGACTCAACCGGCGCCGCTTCCACCGGTGCAGCACCGGCAACACCGCCAGGAAAACCCTGAGCGCCGCTACTAGGGCGGCGGCGGCGCTCCTTGAACAGAGCGCGCGGCCCGGCGCGGCCCCGCCCCAGTGCGCCACGTGGTCCGAGGCAGGCGCTGGCCCCGCCCCGCGGGCGTCACGGGCCGTACCGGAAAGCGGCGGTCGCGCCCGCATGACGTCAGTGCGGCGCGCCATGGAGGAAGAGGCGACAATGATGCCGCCGCCGCCGCCCGCTCCTGCTGCGTCTCCCCCGGCGCCGATCTCGGAGCTCCGCCAGGAGGGCAACGGCCTGTTCCAGGCGGGCCGCTACGAGGAGGCGCTGGCCGTGTACGCGCGGGCGCTCAGCCTGTGTCCGCCCGAGGCCCGGCCCGGCCCGCACCGCGCCCTCCTGCACCGCAACCGCGCCGCCTGCCACCTCAAGCTGGTGAGTCTCCGGCAGGAATTGACGGGGGGGGGGGCGGGAGGGGCAGCCAGCCAGCCTTCCTTCCTGTGGAGGCCCTAAATTGGACATATATATGACACTCCAAGCATCTAATGGGCTGTAGGTTGTGAAATCTTGTACCAGGTTAAATGCCTTAGGGCCGTATCCAACTGTGCCATTCGCTTAGCACCCCTTGTGTTACACTAGCGGAAGCTACTCTTGGAATTATGCGCAGGAGGAGAATCCAACCCGTTGTGCAATCTTCTGTGCAACTACTTTGCATATGTTGTGTAACAGGTTTGCACAACCAGATGCACATGAGTAATGGACAATCGCTTGTGTAACAGAAACTAAAGGGCAACTCATATGATGATGATGATGATGATTATTCCATTTATATACCGCCCCATAGCCGAAGCTCTCTGGGCGGTTTACAAAAATTAAAAACATTGAATATTAAAAAACACCGATATACAACGTTTAAAAGCATGAAAAGCATAAAAACAAGTTATAATTACAATATCTTTTAAAAGCAACAATTCTGGGTCAAACTCTAAGGGCCAGATTCTGGGAAACAAATAAGGGACAGGCCACCCCATCCTGCTCAGGACCACCTGGAAGCAGCTGGGAGGGTGGCCTCTACAGGATGCTGGGTTCAATGGGCCTTGGCGTTGAGGGATGCGGCGTCCTCCCCTCAGCCTGGTCACCCCCCTGTGGCTGCATCACAGGCATCTCCCTCCCCACAACACCAATACTGAAGAAAAAGGGTAGCCAACCCAAGCCACGGGGGACGTGGCCACCGTGGCCCCGTTTTGTCTCTTGGCTGGACATCTCCCCTGTGAGTGAAGGTTGCAACAGCAGGGATTGTTTAGCTTGGAAAAAAGGAGGCTAAAGGAAGACATGATAGAGGTACACAAAATTATGCACGGTGTGAAGAATATGGATAGGGAGGCATTTTTCTCACCCAGAATACTAAAAGCCAATGCCATACCACAAAGCTGATTGGTAGGTGATTCAGGACAGATAAGAGGAAGTACTTCACACAGCGCATAGTTAAACTATAGAATTTGCTACCACAAGACATAGTGTTGGCCAGTAATTGCAATGGCTTTAAAAAGGTGTAAGATACATTCCTGGAGAAGAAGGCTACTAATGGCCATTAGCCCTGATAACTGTGTGCTGCCTCCAGTAGGACAGACAGTGAACAGTGCAAGTTTATGTTCTAAGTTACGTTAATATGTTTTGCGTTCTTAAAGTAATAAAGCAGCTTTAGTATTGGTAAGAAAAGAATCACTGAATATGTTTCAGGTTAAAGGGAGGGGGGAAGTCTGCTTATGTTTTTTGAGAAAAACAAAACAAAGAACATTGATTTTTCCCATGGTATCAACATTTCTGAAAACCTTCAATCTCCAAAGCCCAGTTGTGAGTCCCACAGGGCGGCATCCCCTAGAACACAGGAATCTGCCTTCTACTGAGTCAGACCCTGGGTCCATCATGGTCAATGCTCCTGAGTCAGCCCCCTTCCCTCCCCCCCCTACCAAAGCTGGCTCTCTCTGAACACTCTTGAATGCAGCAAAAAGTGAGTGCTCTGTTCCCTTGCCCTTCATGCTCTCTCTGCAATGATGGAGTACCAAACTCTGCCTTTCTACTCTCTTTCCGTTGCAGGAGGACTATGCCCAAGCAGAATTGGAAGCTTCCCAAGGTGAGAAGAAGAGAGAGTGTATGGCCGGCATGTGTGTAGGTGCGTGCGTGCGTGCGCACGCACCCACGCGCTCTTTTTCGGGAGCCTCTTTCTCTGCTGCCACTTATGCCTTCCTGCCTGTACCCAGCCATAGAAGCTGATGGGCGTGATGTAAAGAGCCTCTTCCGTCGCAGCCAAGCCCTCCAGAAACTGGGCCGCCTCGATGAGGCCATCTTGGATTTGCAGAGGTGTTTGAGCTTGGAGCCCAAGAATAAGGCCTTTCAGGAGGCTCTGCGCAACCTTGGCAGCAGCATGCATGAGAAGGTAGGAGAAGGGGAGGGAACGCTGCAAAGGCAGGCTCCTCCCTTGCACTCCTCCTTGCTCTCCACCTAGGATTCTGGGCTTTGGTTTTCATGCCAGGCTTTTGAAGGCCCTATGAAAAAATATGTGAATACGGTTTATTGTGATTTTATTATTTTTATGCTCCTTGTAAGCCCCCTTGGTAGAACTTGTATCCTGAAAGGTGCCATATGAATAACTGCAATTAATAAAACAAGCCAAGGAAACTGCCTTCTGCCAAACTAGCCGATTGGTTCACCTGACTCAGTCCTGTTGACACTGACTGGCGGCAAAGGCTGTCCAGGGTTGCAGGCACGGGGTGTTTCCCATCCCTACCTGGAGATGTTGGGGATTGATCCAGGG
This sequence comes from Anniella stebbinsi, assembly GCA_029215795.1. NCBI lineage: Eukaryota > Metazoa > Chordata > Lepidosauria > Squamata > Anniellidae > Anniella > Anniella stebbinsi. The sequence continues at coordinate 374,621,351 of JARDYH010000001.1, forward strand.
ACCCTGTGCATGCAAAGCAGGTGCTGCTGTGTGTCATTGAACTCTTTGTTTGGTAGTCACTGCTCATCTTGTCCTAGACTCACGATTCATTCAGTTCCTCACGAAATGCCTCTTTGTCTCAGATGCGAGCCATGTCCTGTACCGACTCCAAAGTGGAGCAAATGTTTAAGATGCTGCTGGACACTGAAGAAAAAGATCTGGACAAGAAGCAAAAGGTAGCTCTCCAGCAGTTGGGAGGGACCTTGGTGATGTGCAGGCTGGATGTGTTGCATGTGTAGAACTTGGCATCTTGAAAATCTGTTACGTGTTTTAAAGAGCATCTGCTTTTGGGAAGCTGAGTGGAGGCAAAATCTGGATGGAGGGTAGAGCTTATAGAGGATTTCTAATGGTTGGATGATTAAGTGGGAAAGCTTTGTTTCCATTTACACTGCCCAGATAACTCCAATTATTGGGTAGTCTAAATATGCAGTAAATAAATATTATTATGGTAGCTTTCTTTTCACTGACTAGCTCACATGAACTGCTTTGGTTGGGTGATTTAGCATACGTACACACTGCCTTATGGTAAGATCATTGTGGCTGTGTTGTTTTGAGTCTGTGTCTTCTTCTGTGGGAATCCACTCCTATGCCTCTTGGTGCCCTATGTGGATGAGGTGAGGATGGCTGAGTCCTTGTGGGTCGGGATTGCCAGAGATCCCCAGCTGTGCCTATCTGTTTCTGGTGTGTGTGTGCTGATGGGGAAGGCTCTTTTACATGGGGAATGGACAAAGGCGGGCTGTTTGCCAGACTGAACAGTTCTTCTCCTGGCCAGGCAGCGCAGAACTTGATTGTTCTGGCACGAGAAGAGCCCGGTGCTGAGAAAATTTTCCAGAGTGATGGAGTGCACCTGTTGCTGCAGCTGTTGGATACGGGCCGGTTGGATATGGCCTTGGCAGCCCTGCGGACTCTCACTGGCCTTTGCCATGGGCATCGATCTCGGGTAACTCCACAATAGATTAGTTCTCTTGTTAAGATCGTGGTAACTAGCAGGACCTGTTTCCTGACAGAAGACAGTGTTATACGTGAGCTAAGTAGAGATGTTTACTGGAGCCGTGATCTTGGGTGTGGGGTCGACAAATGTTAGGGGCCCCTGATCACCAGGATATGGCTACTGTTCCTGCCTGCATGCGAAATTTTGAAACATGGTACCAGGGCAGGAAGAATCCACAGTGCCACTGCGGCTCCCTCCAGCACAGAGCTGTTGAAGGGTGTTTGAGGCGTCTTGGTTTTCTCCGCCTTTGTGCATTCCAGTGGTTAGAGCGCCATCTGCCCAGCAGGTGCAGAGAGAAGCTTCTGCTCGTGTGGGGCTTGGAAAGGGGTGGGGATCATCCCTCCCCCTCTGCAACTCCAGTGTTTGGAGGGAATTTCAGGCTTGTCTCACTGGTCAGGGCCAGGCTGACCCCTTGCCATTTTGAGGAAGACAAATGAGACACGCTGTAGCCTGGGTGTTGCTGCCCCATTTAAAAAAAAAACCCAAACCTCTCTCACCCTATCTACTTAGGTAAGTGTGTGAGCTCCGGCTTCCTTGGGACTCTGAGCAACCACGGCTGCCCCAGTGGAGCAAGTCTTTGATAATGCTCGTGGTGGGAGAGGCGGCTTCTCCTAGACACAGAGAGAGAGAGAGAGCGGCAAGAGGGGTGTAAATCCCCCCCCCCCCCCCAGTTCTCAGAGGATGGCTCTGCCCTTCTTGCAGACAACGGTGATCCTGGCTGAGCTGGGACATCAGCGCCTCTTTGCTGTATTAGAGATGGAGGATGAGCAGGTCTCGCTGGCTGCCTACAATCTGCTGCAGGTCATGTTTGATGCCCTCAAGGAGGGACTGCAGAGAGACGTGCCTGACAAGGAAGAAGCTTTGGTGCTGGGTGAGTCTCTGCTGGCCTGCCTGCAGAGGTGGCAGGCCTCTGGCATCAGCCCCCTTTTTGGCGACTCTTTATTGGGACCACATTTTCTGCAAATTAAGGGAGTGGAGCTCCTGTCAGTTCTAAGATATGCACCTTTCTGGGCTCCCTCTTGATCTGTTAGGCAGGGTTTGCATGGGATTTGAAGTTCCCTCTAGACGAGTACCTAGTTTCTCAACTGTGTGCGGACTCTCAAGCCGGGCAAGGCCATGAATGCTGCTTGCAACAGAGCTCTAGCCTGGCCTGCCTTCCCTGTGATATTTAATCGGCTGTGTGCTTCTGCAGAACCTTGGAGGCTTCCCATCTCATTTTTAACATCTGAGTCACTAGTCCCTGCCACCCACAGACAATGGGGCTGCCCCAGCTCTCCCTGCCCTTCATTCTGACGAGCAGTGTCCGTGAATGACTTGTGTCGAGTTATGCCAAGATGGGTGTTGTACTCCCCAGTAGGCAGGAGCAGTAGGCAGGGCATTAGGCAGGAGCAATAGGCAGGGCAGTAGGCAGGAGCAGGGCAGTGAGCTCCTGGCCACCAGCCTGAGGTGGGCTGGGCTCAGTGACTGACCCCTGCTCCCTTGGATGCCACTTACATAGATACGTCCAAGGAGCTGAAACTGCTTCTCAAGCGGCTGCTGGAGGCCTTGACTCGAGACAGCCTCTCCTCCTATGGCCGTGACAGCATCCTCAACTTGCTGATCAGTGTGGTGCCCCGGAAGTCCCTGCAGGCCCCCAACAACTGCCTGACCCTCTGGGTCATTGACCAAGGTACGCACCTCCCCCGCCTGCCTCTTTCCTCTTCTGGCTGCGCTGTTGGCTCCATTGAGAATGCATGTCCTTGTAGGTCTGAAGGAAATCCTGGAGGTTGGGGGCACAGTGAGCCACAGTCCCGGGGGCCTGCGTGTGACAGAGAACACCCACATGACCGCTGCTGTCCTGCTCAGCAAGCTCTACGGGGACTTGAAGTGCAATGGAGAACGGGAGAATTTCCACCGGCTCTGTGAGGACTACATCAGGTAGAGCTGCTGCTGGCAAGTCAGTGCTGGGGGCTTTGGAGCTCATCCTGGTTCTGTCAGAAGGTGCTGAGTGCTGCTGGTGGTACAGGGGAGCAGCGGAAGGCGGCTTTTCCCCTGAGGTATTGGTCACCTTTCTGCTATTTCATGACCCTGGGAAGGGTGGGGGCCGTTTCCGCACCCGTTTCTCTGTCAATGCCGCGAACGTGTCTTTTGCATGAAGCTTGGCTGTTCAGCTTGGGAGCGGCTCCAGCAGCGGCCTGGCCTGACCCGGGTCGTCCTTCCTTCTCCTTCCAGGGGCTGGTTTCAGGACCACGACATGCCCGGGAAGCTCCGAGCCATCCAGACAGCATCGTGCCTTCTGCAAGGCCCTGCAGAGGCTGGGAGTCGGGTGCTGGAGCTGAGTGGCATCATGGAGAGTATTCTGGCCTTGTGTGCCTCCTCGCGGGAAGCTGACCAGCTTGTGGCTGTGGAGGCCCTGATCCACGCGGCTGACAAGGCCAAGCGCGCCACCTTCATCACTGCCAATGGGGTGACGCTGCTCAAGGAGATCTACAAGCACAGCGAGCGCGACAGCATCCGCATCCGCGCCCTGGTGGTGAGGCTGTGGTGGCTCAGGGCGGGCGGGCATTGCACCTCCCCGGGTGGATGGGAGGTCTGGGGCAAGCGGAGGCTGCCCTGCTCCTCCTCCTCCTGCTGCTGCCTGACCTCGCGGATTCTGTTTCCAGGGCCTCTGCAAACTGGGCTCAGCAGGGGGCACGGACTTCAGCATGAAGCAGTTTGCGGAAGGCTCCACCCTGAAGCTGGCCAAGCAGTGCCGCAAGTGAGTGAGCGCTGCCGCTGCCTTCCCTGACGCCCCCAGGAGAGTCGGCCTCTTCCGGGCGGGTTGTGGGTTGTGGCTGCGTTTCTGGGGAAGGCTGTTCACTGGCCTCCTTCTTCACCTTTCTGAGGACGACAGGCTCTTTAACCTCCATCCCCCCCCCCCCCCCGCTCTCTGATGAGATTTCCCTGCTCGTTGCCCATTGCTTGTATGGGACGCTGGGGGCTCCTCCTGGAGTGGAAGCCAGGGGAGGGGGCTGATTGGGCTAACGCTGTACCCCCCACCCCGTTTCTAGGTGGCTGTGCAATGACAGCATTGACGTGGGCACGCGGCACTGGGCAGCGGAAGGCCTGGCCTTCCTCACGTTGGACGCAGACGTCAAGGAGGAGCTTACGGAGGACAAGGCAGCTCTGCAGGCTCTGTTCCAGCTCTCAAGGGTAACGAACGCTCGGCTGGGAGCAGGCGCCTGACGGGCCGCATGTGGGAAGCCCTGAGGCTGCTGCTCGGTCTTGTAGTTGATGTAAGCTGGCGGATTGAAATGGCCCAATGCTAGCCGGCCCCCCAGTCACCAGTCCGAGAGCTCATTTCCAGAACATAAGGACACAAAGAAGAGCCCTGATGCTGGATCAGGCCAAGGGTCACCAGTACATCTGGGGGTGACCACATTACCCCAGTTTCAAAATCGCTTCATTGGCTGCCAATCAGTTTCCGGGCGAAGTACAAAGTGTTGGTTATTACCTGTAAAGCCCTCCATGGTTTGGGTCCAGGTTACCTGCGGGATCGCCTTCTCCTGTATAATCCGCCCTGCACACTCAGGTCCTCTGGGAAGAACTTGCTCAAATCAGCCAGAACTAGGCTGACGAGTGTTACCCAGAGGACCTTCTCTTCTGGAATGGTCTGCTGGAGGAGATTAGACAAATTAGCAGTCTTCATGAATTTAAGAGAGTCATGAAGACTGCTCTCTTCTGTCAGGCCTATCCAGTTGAATTTTAAGATGTTTTTAATGATGTATTGGTTTTTATTGGTTTTTAATATCACAACTATTTTGTGTTTTTTGTTTTATATTTGTTGTTCCCCGCCTCGATCCAGAGGGGGAGGCGGGTTATTAATTATTATTATTATTATTATTATTATTATTATTATTATTAGTTCAGCACTCTGTTCCTGCAGGCGTCGGCCAAGGACCCACAAGCAGGACATGAGTGCAACAGTACCCTCCCACCCATGTTCCCCAGCAACTGGTGTATAGCGGAGGGGCTTCCTGAGACATACTGGGGAACATAGGTGGAAGCTGAGGGACCTGAGTCTTCCAGAGAGGACTTCCTCTGCCCACAGCCAGTGGTGCCCTGGTGGAAGAATGAGCAAGGTGTTCTTAGCAGAGTGGAGGCGGACATGGTGTCGGTCTGCTTCTTGCTGAGGCTGGTCAGCCGGTGTCTGGGCTGCAGCGCTTCCGATTGCAGGGAGGGGCGTGTGTGTGTGCATGTGGAGGGGTGTCACATGATGGCATTCTCCCACCTTGGCGCAAGAGCGAGCATGGCAACGAGCCCTCTTTGCCTTAACCTCCTGCTCCTCCTTGGAAGCATTTGGTCTCCTTGCGTTCACCTGTTAACTGAAAGGATGCAGCCCAGACCCGAGCTGGCCCCTTCAGGGGGGATCGAGCCCATGGTGGAGGAGGCAGGACCAAACCAATTAGCAAATGTCACAGGCCAGTTAGTGTGGGAAGCAGCATCTTCCCTTGTGCCTCATAGATGCAGTGCTCCAGCGTGGCTGTTGCGTGCTCCGGGCGCCCACTCACATTGGGAGGTTGGCTGCCTGTGTTCTGCATCTGCTGGAGCTTCTGAACAGTCTTTAAGGGTGACCCCACCTGGTGTGTAGAACAGCAGTCTAGTGTGACCTCAGGGTCACAAAGGCATAAGCCTTGGCCACTGAGCTCAAAGGATAAAGGAGCAGCCGAGTAACGCCCCCCCCCCCCAGCCTCCCCCTCTTCTTCCACTGATTTCCTCTCCTCAGTCAGAGAACCGGAGCTCCCTGTTTGCTGTGGCCTCCACACTGGTGAACTGCACTAGCAGCTACAACCACGAAGAGCCAGACCCCCAGATGGTGGAGCTTGCGAAGTACGCCAAGCAGCACGTCCCTGAGAAGCACCCAAAGGTGAGAGGAGCGAGGGGTTGTTGAGCCTTGCAGGCCTGCCGGTGGCCAGAGTCCGGCTCCCCGCCAGCTGCCTCCCCAGGGCCTGCCTCCCGGTCATGAGGAGGAGAGGCTGTGGGTCAGAGTGGGAAGCCTTGGAAGGGGGCAGCTATAAATCGCGTGGACAAGCAGGTGCGTTGGTGCCGGGGGAGGGTCTCCCAGCGAGCTCATGCTCCGCTTCCTCCCTTGTCTCTCCCTGTCTAGGACAAGCCAGAGTTTGTGCGCCGACGTGTGCAAAAGCTGCTGGCTGCTGGCGTGGTGTCAGCGCTGACTTGTATGGTGAAGAGCGAGAGCCCTTCCCTGAGCCCCGCCTGCCGTGAGCTGATCTCCAGGTAAGGCCTGGTGGGTGGGGCGGGGGAGTTTCCTCAGCCATGGTCCGCTGGCCTGAGGGGCAAGCTGGGGCTTGATGTTCCAGCCCTTGCCCCAGGAAGCGGCCCGAGTGGGCTTTCAGCCCCAAGGGACGGTGGTGCGTGGAACGTTTTCCAGTGACAGGTCAGTAGCACAATAAAACCGCCCAGCAATTAGCCTCCGACCTGAGGGTGCATTTGTAAATGGGCCTCCTTCTCCCCCCCTCCCGAGTAGCTTATCCCAGGGGAACCCCCATATCCTCAGTGCCGAGGTGTGCTGACTGGAGCCGAACCAAGTGGCCCCGTTCCCTACGGCTGTCCCGGTACCTGCTTGGCCAAATGGCTCAGAACAGGACTCAAAAGTCGCTGCTGTTGGCCTTGCCCAATGGTTTGGTTTGGGTGGGGGAGAGCTCTGTGCCCGCCCCCCCCCCCCCCCGTCCCTTCATTGTGTCTCTTTGGTACTGTAGGGTTTTCCTGGCTGTAGTCGAAGACCCGGAGGACAGAGGTGCTGTGGTAGCTGCTGGAGGGGGGAAGGTGAGCATAACACCCCCTGCATTTTTCCGCACCCCTCCAGAGCCGCCGGCAGTGGCTGTGCTGACTCTTGCTGGCCTCCCACTTTCTCCCCAACTAGGCTCTCATCCCTTTGGCGCTGGAGGGCACTGAAGCTGGCCAGACCAGGGCAGCCCAAGCCCTAGCCAAGATCACCATCACGACAGCTCCCGAGATGGCCTTCCCAGGCGAGCGGGTCAGTGTGGAGCGGCATGCATGTGGGAGGAGGGCTGCGCTGTGGAAATCGCGCTGCGCGATGAAATGACCTGGCTCAGCAGTGTTGGAACAAGGCGATATGACGGGTTGGCGGCCCCTGCTTGGCTACCGAGCCTTTCCTTCCTCTGAGCCGGGCACTCTCCTTCTGCAGATCTTTGAAGTGGTCCGGCCCCTGGTGGGCCTCCTGCACTTGAACCGCACTGGCCTGCAGAACTTTGAGGGGCTGATGGCGCTCACCAACCTGGCTGGGACCAGCGAGCGGCTCAGGTAAGGCTGCCATGATCCACCAGCACCCCTGCCGTGGTCACGGGCTGAAGTTGGGCCCTGCTGCTGTCTCACCTCCGGCAGGCATATCCAGTGGAATTTTAGAACGTTTTAAGGATGTTTTTAGGACGTTTTAGGATTTTTTTTATGCAGTATTAATAGTATGTGTCATGTTTTAATCAGTTTTATGTATTTTATCATGTTGTTGTTCCCCGCCTCGATCCAGATGGAGAGGCGGGTAAGAAATAAATTGTTGTTGTTGTTGTTGTTGTTGTTGTTATTATTATTATTATTATTATTCTCGTGCAGGCAGAAGATCGTGAAGGAAAAGGCAGTGCCCATGATCGAGGGCTACATGTTTGAGGAGCATGAGATGATCCGCCTGGCAGCCTCCGAATGCATGTGCAATTTGGCTCTGAGCTTAGAGGTGAGCAGGGGCTGATCAGCCAGGCTGGGCATGCGCCAGAAAGGACTATGAGAATGGAAGATGAGCCCTGAGGCTAGTTCAGGCTCAGGGTCCATCCAGTCCAGGGACCCACAAGCAGGACATGGTGCAACAGCCCCCTCCCACCCATGTTCCCCAACAACTGGTGCATATAAGCTTGCTGCCTCTGAGACTGGAGGGAGCCATCAGGACTAGCAGCCATTGATCGTTGTCTCCCTCGGGAATTTATCTAGTCTTCTTTTCAAGCCATCCGAAGCCTCATCTGTGCCTGTCTTTTGTGCAGGTTGGTGAGCTCTTTCTAGCTGAAGGCAGCGACCGGCTCAAGCTGCTGGTTCTGTACAGTGGGGAGGAGGATGACCGGCTCCGGCAGGCGGCCTCAGGGACTCTGGCCGTGTTAACTTCCCTGCTGCCCCAGATCGGCACCCGCATTCCTCAAGTGGTGAGTGCAGCCCTTTGTAGGGGGCAGTTGGCTGTCGGCCTCCCTGAGCTTTTACCTGTTTGCCCTAGTAGGTTTGGTGGGTCCCGCATAAAAGCCGAACAGAAGCGCTGTGCTGCATCAGACCACACGCCTGTCCACGCCAGCATCCTGTTGCCACGGAATGGGAAGGCCACAAGCAGGGCAGGAGGGCAGCGGCACCCCTCCCGGCCCTGTCAAGAGGCATCCAGCCTTGGATGCAGTAGCCATTGATTGCTTTCTCCTCCATGGGTTTTGTGAAGGGAGATGGGGGGTGGACCCCTCCCTACCAGGCAGGCCATGACTCACGGTCCTATATCTCAAAGCCCATCACCCTAGCCCAATGCCAAATGGCTCAAACCGGCCCATGGAAATAACCACACACGTTTAGGGACTGAAGCAATTTATTAAAAAGAACTTAAAATCTAATCCATGTAGGGCTTCAGTCAAACATTTAGCCATAAAAGCACAGAGACGGAATGAAGGGGAAGGAAAGGGGAATGGGGGGTGGGGGGAGGATTGAAAGTGAAGTAGATTTAGCAGCAAGCAAGCAAGCAATCCATCAACCGCTCTAGAGGTGACAAGCCTTTCCCTGGAATGACCCAGATACTAAAACTATAAAACCTAGCTAATTCCTAAGATGTCACCTCCATTGTCAGGGATCTTCTTATTCACCAACCCGGTCCAGAAGAAGATAGAGGCCACCCTGTTGCTATACTCTTTATCCCTTTCGGGCCGTTCGGTACCGTGACTTGCCTGGGCCAATCCCATCTCTCCCTCAGGCCTTCCACCTCCCTGGCTCTTACAGGGGCCCCCTCCCTCCAAGTGGCATTTTTCCACAGCTGAAAACTCAGTGCTGACTCCCAATTAGTGGCGACCTTGGCTTCCCGCCTCCTGAAATAACATCCAGGTGCTGCTACTGGGACCCAGCAGCACTGTTTTAGAAACTTGTTTTTCAGAGCTCTCTTTCTCAGCCAAGAGGCCCCAGTCCTGCTAGGCATGCCATGCCTCGCCTCACCAGACCATAGCCATCTTGGCTCAATCTTCACAAGTTTGTCTTTTAAAGCTGTCCAAAGCTCTCTCTGCATCGGGTAGCAGCTAGTTTAGAAGCCCTTCCTTTTCGCTCATGGCAGAGCCTTTTCTTGTGTGTCTTCTCCTTAGACCGCTGATTGGCTGGAGATTCTGCAGGCCCTGCTGCTCAGCCCCAGCACAGAGCTCCAGCACCGCGGCGTGGTGGTGGTGAGGAACATGGTGGCAGCTGACAAGGAGGTGGCGGCAAAACTCATGGAGAGCGAGACACTGGAGATCCTGTCTGTCATGGCCAGGCTGAAGGACAAGCCTCAGGCGGCCCAAATGGCCAAGGAGTGCCTGGCTCAGGCCACGGCTTACGGCTTGATCAAGGCCAATCCTGCTGGCGGGGAGTGAGAGCCGCCCACTTCCAGTCTGCTTGGAGCACGCGGCTGCTGGGCTTGGGCAGGATGGGCATCGGGGCTTGTTGCGGAATTGGGAGCTGGGCCCAGAGAAGGGAACGATGGTGCTTCCTGTAGACTGGCCACGGCCTGATGACCGAAGGCACCTTTTCAATGTACTGTGGTGGCGAGGTACCACAGAGCTCTGGCTTCTGGGGGGAGGGGGCTTGGGACGTCACTGGGCTGCGTGTGCTGCTGCTGCCGGGAGGCCCAGACATGGTCTTACCTGCCCCACTGCTCCGTGGCTGCCCTTCCGGTGGCTGCCCTTCCTCCTGCCACACATTCCTTCTTTCTGTTCCATTCCTGCTCTTGCATGCTGTGACAGAGCCCGTGTATTCGCATTCCCTAGCAATTATAAATAGGAAAGAATGCAATGGACTGTACGAAATGAAAATGGAAAACTATGCAAATGTTCCTTTCTGTAAAGCAAACTCACAGTTCTCAAAATCATGTTATTTGAACCCCCAAAATGAATGGTGTGATGATGATGATGGGAGGGAAAAGGCCATCTTGTATCCAGCCAAGTGCCTGAAGCTTGTAGCCAATCACCGTTGCGATACAAGTCACAACACACACACACACACAAAACATAGGTAGACTAACAGCAAAGTAATTTCAAAACTTAATTGTTGAGCATTTTGGCTTCAGCCCTCATCTGTAGCTGTGAAGGTAAATGGGTACCAAGCGTGGCAGTCCAAAAATTCAGAGAAGCTGAAAACACAGGGTGCAAGTGGCATAAAGCGACTGAATTGTCTCCCAGGTTAAGGTCATACTAATTTATTATTTATTTATTTATTTATTTATGTATTGCATTTTTATACTGGCCCATAGCCAAAGGGTTTTGTTTCTTTCAAGCATGTCAGTGTCCTAAAAGCATTGCTGTTCCTCTTTACATCTGAGAAATGCCCAATGACTTGGGGTGGGAGCGTGTTTTATGGATGAGCAGAAGGCAAAGGCGTCTTGGGCGGCAGCAGGAGAGAGCCCCAAAGGGAACCCAGCTGAAAGGGAGGCTCTGCGGAGCAGCCTCCTTCCTTTCCACCATGGGAAGCCTCCCTCCCCCACCCCTCCATAGGCTGTCCTTTGCTCCCTCCCACAAGTCCCGCCAGCCATACTTGCATGTGGAGATCCAGGTGGGCATTGAGGAAGTCAAAGAGGCGCTGGTAGTTGAGGAACTGAGTGTCCCATTCCTGGGGCTTGTCATAGCGGAAGTTGCCTCCCAATGGCACTGGCAGCATTAATGGAAGGTTTCTTCCTCCCTCGCCCCCAAATATAGAAAAATAGATCTGTGACTGTATGTGCTCCTAGAGAAGGGAGGCCTCTGCTGCTGGTCTGAGTAGTGCACCAGAAGTGAACAGAGGAACCCATTTTGAATTGTGTGAAGTAAGTTTCTACTGCAATTACCCCTAAACAACTGCTGTGCCATATAGCAAACAAGAGAAAAACTTTGCAACCATTTTTGACAGTACATGGACTGTTGAAGATTTAATTGCTTCCAAATGGGTCTGCCATAAATTGTTTTCACCCAAATGAATCCTTGAATGAATGACACTGTTCAGTTCTGATTCTCCAGGACCCATTTGGGGTGGCAACCCCCCACCCCCCTTTGATCTTACTAAATATATAGATAAGACTTCTCTGTTTGCAATAATTTACAGATTTAGAGAGCAGTCTTCTCGTGCCTACTTGGCATAATGAAATAAGGCCCATGTCAACTTTGGAACTTTGAATACCAATTGGTGGCGAGGAAAAGTTCTGATTTCTATCATTCATTTAGGTGGTGCCAAGATACAGCCTTGATTTGTTCCCCTTACTATATGTATTAAATCTGAAAGGAAGCCCACCTATTCAGTTTGAATTTTAATACCACTATTGAAATAAAGCCACTGTATAAGAAGCAACAATCATAATGAAGTGATTTCTATGGAATCACAAGAGGATGAAAGATCAACAAATCCACCATGCAGCTTCTTTGGTGGGCTTAATTTTGAATAAGGTAGTTTAAAACAATTTCAATATGCTCTTTGTGAAAACCAGCATGCGTTGGAGACGGGGCCTGATGCCCTTCAACCCGTTGCACTTCACCTACCTAGAACCTGAATGGGCAACTGGTATGGCCCTGAAGGCCACATGGGCATTGGGTGAGCAGCTGGGCCATCCCTATGCACACCCACCCACAAACACCTCTCCCTCACTGGGAGAAGGGAGGGGCTTTAGCCTTGCCCACCTTCCAGTGGTCTTGTTGGGAAAGAAGCTACACAGGACTAACTCCTCATGTGCCCTCATTTCTAGCACAAGCAGATTCTACGGGGAAACGGATGCACAGGCATAACAGCTTGTTGGTCAGTTGCCAGCAGAATCAGACTCCCACCTGTATAGGAGGGGGCCTATACAGCTGGTACACACGGGGCAGGATTGCAACTTGAAACTGATAAATGGTCAAGGAACACCTAATTTCTTTGAACTCATTCAAATCTCCAGGGCCTGATGAACTACATCCAAGAGTAATGAAGGAGCTGGCAGGAAACCTCTCAGAACCACTGTCTATTATCTTTGCGAAATCATGGAAGATGAGTGAGGAAGAGGGCTAATGTCCCTATCTTCAAGAAGGAGGAACCTGGAAACTACAGACCAGTGAGTCTTGACATCAATTCCTGGAAAATTTTTTGGAGCAGATTAGAAAGAAGTCAATCTGTAAGCAGCTTCATTACTAGAAGCCAGCATGGATTTGTCAAGAACAAATCCTGTCACACTAATCTGATCTCATTCTTTGATCGGGTAACCTCCCTTGTGAACTGTGGGAATGCTGTGAATATAGTATATCTTGACTTCAGCAAAGCTTTTGACAAAATGCCCCATGACATTCTGATTAACAAACTAGTGAAAAGTGGGCTAGATGGAACAACTATTAGGTGGATCCACCGTTGGCTACAGAATCGGACTCAAAAGAGTGCTTATTAATGGTACCTTTTCACACTGGTGGAAGGTAACGAGTGGGGTACCACAGGGCTCAGTCCGGGCCCAGTGCTCTTCAACATTTTTATTAATGATTTGGACGAGGAAGTGCAGGGAATGCTTTTCAAATTTGCAGACAACACAAAATTGGGTGGGATCGCTAATACCCTAGAAGACAGAAACAAACTCCAAAGTGATCCTGATAGACTGGAGCGCTGGGCTGAAAACAACAGAATGAAATTTAATAGGAATAAATGCCAAGTTCTACACCTAGAAAAAAGAAACCAAATGCACAGTTACAAGATGGGGGATACTTGGCTCAGTAATACTACAAGCGAGAAGAATCTTGGAATTGTTGTACATCACAAGCTGAATATAAGCCAACAGTGTGATGTGGCTGCAAAAAAAGCAAATGCTATTTTGAGCTGCATTAATAGAAGTGTAGCTTCTAAATCGCGCAAGGTACTGGTTCCCCTCTATTCAGCACTGGTTAGGCCCCATCTTGAGTGTTGCATCCAGTTCTGGGCACCACACTTCAAGAAGGATGCAGACAAGCTGGAGTGTGTTCAGAGGAGGGCAACGAGGATGACCAGGGGTCTGGAAACAAAACCCTATGAGGAGAGACTGAAAGAATTGGGCATGTTTAGCCTGGAGAAGAGAAGATTGAGGGTAGATATGATAGCACTCTTCAAATACTTGAAAGGTTGTCACACAGAGGAGGGCCAGGAACTCTTCTCGATCAACCCAAAATGCAGGACACGGAATAATGGGCTCAAGTTACAGGAAAACAGATTCCGGCTGGACATCAGGAAAAACTTCCTGACCGTTAGAGCAATACGACAATGGAACCCATGACCTAAGGAGTTGGTGGGCTCTCCCACATTAGAGGCATTCAAGAGGCAGCTGGACAACCATCTGTCAGGGATGCTTTAAGGTAGTTTCCTGTATTGAGCAGGGGGTTGGACTCCATGGCCTTATAGGCCCCTCCCAACTCTACTATTCTATGAACATAAGAACTTAAGAGCCATGTTGGATCAGGCCAAAAGTCCATCTAGTCCAGCACTCTGTTCACACAGTGGCCAACCACATGAGTGCAACAGCACCCTCCCACCCATGTTCCCCAGCATCTAGTGTATACAGACTTACTACCTCTGATACTGCAGGTAGCACATAGCCATCAGGCCTACTAGCCATTAATAGCCTCCTTGAGGAATTTATCTAAGCTTTTAAAGCCATCCAAATTGTGGTACATCTTGTGGTACTGGTTTGCATAGTTTATGCGCTGTGTGAAGTGATCCCTTTTATCTGACCTGAATCTCTCACCAATAAGCTTCATGGGATGAGCCTGGGGATTTTGAGGGGGAGAAACATCTCCCTGTCCACAATCTCTACACCATGCATAATTTTGCACGCCTTACCCCCATCTCTAGCCCTCCTTAAGCTGCACCCCGGGGGGGGGGGAGAGGAATTCCTCTGTCCCCCTCTACCAGAGGCCGAGTAAACCACAGGGAAACCTTTTGCTGTAAGCAGCATGGGAAGAAGCCAGGCTCAGCAGCAGATAGCTTTCGCCTGGCACACAGGAATACTTTTTTTAAAAAAAGTAGGTTGGGTGAATGACATCATGGGAGGGTGGGACCTTGGCCTGTTGACATCATTTGGGCCACTGGCGTGGTCTGAGAGGAGGAACCTGGGCCTGGACCAAAAATGGTTGACCACTGGTTTAGCTTTAGGACAATCGAAAGCTAAGCGTGTCTCCATAATGCAGCCTTAGTTCTGAAAACAGACTCAACGGGACAGAAGAATATCCTCTTTTGGAGCCCTTCAAAATGCTAAGTAGCCTTGCAGAAAAAACCCTGTGGCTATCATCCGGCAGACGTGATCTCTGATGGGGCAATGAATCCTGAAATGTTTATCCAATTCTTCCAAGGAATAAAAAGGGTATTGGCTGTTGGGCAGGCCTAAGCCCTTCCTAAGGGGCAACTCTGCCTGCAATTATCATGCAGTTTTGACCCTGAGAAAAAAGTTACAGTGGTTTGTTTTAAAAAAGCAAAACCCAAATAAATCACATGATAGTTAACAGGAAGCATAAAGACTCCCCCCAACCCCAACCCGGCCTGAGGAAAAGCAGGAAGTTCTCCATACTGCTGAATGGAGGGACTGAGCTGAAGTGGGGAGGGGGGGGAGTGTCAGGGCACACTTTGAATTATGTAGCTACCTACAGACACGCGCATATATAGGACAGACTCTCCCTCCCCCTTCCAGGTGGACTTACCTACTAGCACATGCAAATTTCTGTGAAGGGCCCCTGCCAAGCAGCCTTCCTTTCCCCAGCCTGAACCACTCCAAATAATGTTGGCTACAGCTCCCATCAGCCCCAATCCGGTTGAGGCAGCCCGAAACAGCTGGAAGCCCCCCCACACCCACCCGCTCGGGGAAGGCCGCTACTGTCCCAAGCCTGGTGCTTTGCGACCCCAATTGCCAGCCAAGACCGGGGCTCCTTGAGAGGCTTCCGCGGTGGCACAGGCGCCTGGCGGTGGCCATGGAGGTGCGGCGGGCCCCGCGACGGCGGCGGCGGAAAGGGCGGGCCAGCCGAGCCGAGCCACCTTCCGCCTGGCCGGCCCTGCGTCGCGAGCGATGGAGGAAAGCGCCGGCCTGGGCCAGGCCCGACGGGACGGCTGGTTCCAGTTCGGGTTCTGCTTCGGGGCGGCGACGGAGGCCGGGCTGGAGCCGGTGGCGCTGCGCGAGGCCGGGCGAATCCGCCGCGTGAGGCCGAGCTGGAGCGTCGTCGCGATCGTGCCAAGCGGTGAGCGACCCGCGCCCAGCCATCTCATCTCCATCGCGGCGCGCCTCAAAGGGGGCTCCGCGGTCCCCGTCGCGCGGCCCGGACCGCTCCTGCGCGGCGCCGAGTGCCGCTCCGCATGGTGGTGCTCAGCTCGGCCGCTGCGCCGCCGTCCTACGGGGCAGCCGCTGCCGGAGCGCGACCGCGGGAGGGACGGAGGAAGGGAGCCCTTCTCGCCGACGCGCGCTCAGGTTGGAGGCGCCTCGCGTCGGCTCACAGCCACCCCGCGGCCGCGGAGGGGAGGCTGTGCCACCCGGCCTCCCACCCGCCTCCCCCGACTCCAAGGCAGCGCCCCCACTGGCTTCCCCCCCCCCCCCCGCGAAGCTGCTGCTGCTGCTGCCCGGCGAGGCGGCCCGGCTCTGGCAGACTCCGGCCGCCTCACCCGCCGCGGCTCTCTCTCCACAGGCTCTGCGCCGGGGCGCTTGCTGCAGGGCGCGGCGAGCGCGGCGCTGCCCCGGGACTGCCTCGACGCGCTGCCCTCGGAGAGCCACGTGGTGCTGCTGCGGGAGGCGGCGCTGGAAGGCTGGCCGCTGCCGGCGGAGGGCGACTGGGCCGGCATCCTGGGCGGGCATCCGGCCTGGCGCCGGGCGCTGCTGCCGGAGGAGGCGGCCGCTGCAGGTGGGCGCCGCGGGCGAGGAGGGCTGCGGGAGCGCGTGGGGCGCCCCTCCCCGCCGCCTTCTGACAGCCCCTCGTCCTCATGTGCCGGCAGATCTGCCCCTGGTGCCCGGCGGGTACGTGGCTCCTCGGCCGCCTTTCTTCACGCCGCTGCCCGCAGCGCTGCGAGCGCGCAAGCTGGCGCTGGGCCACGAGCACGTGGTGCTGCTGAGCGCGGAGGGGGCCGTCTTCTCGTGGGGCGGCGGCAGGTGAGTAGGGCGGCGGCGGCGGCGGCGGGGCAGCGACGGCGGCGGGAACTGATCTCTGGCGCGGCTTGCGTCCCCTCTTCGCAGGCACGGGCAGCTTGGCCACGGCGAGCTGGAGAGCAGGGCGGAGCCGCAGCTGGTGGAGGCCTTGCAGGGGATCGCCGTGGCGGACGTGGCAGCCGGCGGTTGGCATTCGGCTGGCATCAGCGGTAAGGACCTGCGGGAGGGGGCTGCTACGCCAGCGGCGGTTTTGCGGGGAGAGGGTGGCCCAGCTCAAGCATGACGATGGATGTGCAAGGATGGCGCTGTAGGGCCCCCTTTGACCCTCATTTCCATCTTTCTCTCTCTGGGGCGCCCTGCCTGGCACACATCCCACCCCAGCTCTCACCCCAAAGGGGAAAATGTAGAGGCCAAATGCATCTGGGCTACAGCCCAGCCGACCTTCTCTCTCTCTGTGTGTGTCTCTCTCGCTCTCAGAGGCAGGTGGTGACTTGTACATCTGGGGCTGGAATGAGTCAGGACAGCTTGCGCTGCCTTCCAAAGCTGTGGCTGAGAGTCAAGCAACCCCTGTGGTGAAGGCTGGCAGAGGTGAGGGGCCACAAGCCCGGAAGGGCATTTCTGGGGTAGGGTCACTGCTCTCAGCTTCAACACCTGGCCCTGGGCAAATTCGCACCTGGTGGGCAGAGTTGCTCTTTTCTCATGGGTTCATCATTGCCTGTTTGCAGGGGATGCGGAGCTGAATGTGGCGGAGTCACAAGGAGCGGCAAAAGCCCCCCCCAAAGCTGCCTTCATTTCCATCCAAGCCTTCCCTGCTTTGCTGGACATGCCTAGTGGAGCAGAAGTCAGCAAGGTCAGCTGTGGATCGCGGCACACAGCTGCTGTGACAAGTAAGCGCACGATGCGGAATGGGATGGTGGGGGCAAGTGCTGAGACAACCGTCCCAGGGCTTCCTTGCCAGGTACTGAGACAGCTCCATTCATTAGGCACCCAAAGACAAGTTATAGCTAAAGAAACCAACAACAAGCAATCCAAGAAGACAGATATTGACAAAGAAATGTATCACAACTTAAAATTCAATGTGCAATATACAGATCTCCCAATGCGTTACAAAAACATAATTGCAGAGACTGCATTTCTTATGCAGAACGTTTATTCTGAGTTGGACAGCGTTTACTGCAAATCGAGCTCTAAACATAACAGGCTTGGACGTACTTGACAGCAAATACGTAATTTTATCCATATCGTTAAGATTAGATACAGGTGCTAAATGTCTCTTTAGATATTTGTCTCTCAGAATTTTATATAACTTGCAGTGTAACATGTCATGCATATTATCCTCAAGCACATGACTGCCGTAAATATAGCGACGTTCCCTAGGGATGTTCTTATATGTATATCTCTTCCTTCCATAAAGTTAGTTTCCATTGTCTGAAAGCACAAGGCTGTAAAGGTCTTATGAAGAAAGGGTAATATAATTTCAGTCAGGTATTTCTCTCCCCCATGCTATGCTTTTAGGCAAGGGAAGCGCCTAACCAAGGAAGAGATTCTAGGGTTCTTGCTATGCTACAGTCACCTGGCAAGTGGTCCTTTGTGAAAGAACAAATGAGGAAATGCATGAACCAAAGGGCAGCTGGTGAATCATAGGAGAGTTGGAAGGGGCCTATAAGGCCATTGAGTCCAACCCCCTAAAGTGCAAAGGTGCTTTAAAAAGTTACTTTGAATTATAATTAGCAGTTTGAGCAGAATTACAACTAAGTGCCCCAGCTAAACAGGGAAAGAACACCTTGTCAGGAGGCTCTGACAAGCAGTTGCCCCATTAACAATACATTAAATGTAATTCAAGTTTGCAAATAGCACTTCCTTCAGCTCTGGAAGTTTGCCTCCTAGGAGCTTTTCTTTGCTGGGAAATATAGAGATCCCGCAGGCTCACGTGCTCAATTTTTGGCATTCTTTGTACCATGCTGGCCAGCAGTTTCGGCCACAGCCACACCTGTCCATTTCATCTTTCAGGCACTGGCGATCTCTACACCTGGGGCTGGGGTAAGTAAGGGAGGGTCCCTCTTGCCTACCCTTTCAGGCGTGGCCCCTCTCCAAGGCCAGGGCTCACCAGACTAACAGCTGTTCTTGTCTGTAGGTAAATATGGTCAGTTGGGACACCACAACACAGCCAGCTCGGACCAGCCAAAGAGGGTTTGCTACTTTGTAGACTGCAACCTTTGTGTGGTTGACGTGGTCTGTGGGCCATGGACCACTTACACTCATGCTGTGAGCCGATGACAACTGGGAGGATGGCAGTGGCCTGGAAGCCCTCCCCACACATGGAGTCAGCGGCCACCTCTTTGCACTGAAGCCAGTTCCCACTTTTGAGTGCCACGGGTGGCTCCAGCCATTCGTGGCTTTGTCTCGGGGGGGGGGGCTTTCAACCACTGCAAGGTATTTGTTCAGCTTCAAAGGAGATTAAAAGGCATCAGACAAAACAGGGGAATTAAGAAAGGTGTTGCTATCATCCGTCTTGCCCCTGCAGACAAGATACACTCCAACCTCATCGGCAGCAGGAAAATGAAGGGTTAAAGGGACCACACTCTGTCAATAAGTTGATGTAAATTCAATACATTTTTATTTATTCGATTCTTTCTTTTTCATTCTTTCAGTTGATTTTGTTTTGGAAAACCAGTAAAATCGTTTAAAAAATATTAACGCATGGAGGGCAGACCCATGAGGCAAAGCAAGAGACCCCACCAGGCCAGGCCCAGGAAAGGAGAGTTGCCCTACTCTCTCACACACACAAGCCCCTAATCAGAATACAACTGATGATTCCCTATACAGAACAGCTCTCACAAAATAAATAACAGACTGTAGTGAAAACAAGGTAATTGCATATAGATGGCAATGTCCACTCCCCACCCCATGAGAAACAGAGGGGAGCATTCCTCCCCCCTTCCTGTGGAGCAGCCAGTGCAGATCCCAGCAGGGTCTCCCTCAAGGCCCATGGGCCTGTTCTCATCACTTACCCACAAGCATGGGGAGGAGTGGCCTGCTGAGCTTCTCCACACCAACTTGCCCCTGGCCTTGATCACAAGGGATCAACTCACCCCACCGCACTCCCGTTGCTGTTAAAATCACTGCAGAGAACAAGAAGGAAGCCAGCAAAGGAAGGCTCCCCACCCCTATCCTGAATGGAAGGCTACGTCATTCCTTTACACCAATGGGAAGGGCGGAAAAGCCCCCCACACCTGCCAGCAGAGAGACAGAAACGGGGGTGTGGTAGAGAAGGGCTTGGGAGAGCAGGCCTGTTGCTGGAACCCTCACATAGGCAGCAGAATGTGCAGAGGAGGCCTGTACTTAACATCCTCTCCTGTCGTGTTATATATTGTCCTATATATTACAGAAAGTCATTACAATAAAAACAACAGTTAAAAGTGGCCCTCCTCCACTGCCAAGAGGCAGCAGCACCAGGTGGGATCCGTGTGACACAAGCAGAGCTTTGCCCAACGTACAATCTAGAAAGAATGTCCAGCTGGGGGAACTTGGGAGTGGCCTTTCTCCCCGCAGCGCCGCTACGGATGATGCCTTTTCAGCTCTCACTGTTAGAAGCCGTGGAGTTGAGGATGCAGGTCCTGAGCTCAGATGTGGAAGCCTTTGAAAGTCCGCGCTGTGAAAAGAGAAAAATGTGTGTGATGCAGCCAAGCAAGGTGGACCGAAGGGCAGCAGAAGCCCTTCCTTCTTTACATTAGTGTGGGTGAGGGACAGAAGTGCCCCATGAGCCCAAGCCAAGACATCACCCTCCTCACCCTTGTCATTAGCTGGATTGGGGAAGCTGCAGATGTATTAGCGGCAAACCCGCGTCAGAAAGCTCCGGAAATTTTTTTTGGGGGGGGGGGGAGAAATAATTAAACAACTGTTTTGAAGGAGACACGGGCGCTTAGTCCATTCCAACCCCACTGTTTAGCTCACCACTGCTCCACCCCCCAAAATGCCAGGGGTTTATTACACATGCTTGCATGTAACAATAGTTTCCCTATGCTAGGTTTATAGTTAGTAGCAGATTTCGCTTTATTGGACTTGCTGGGAGGACTATTGAGAAAATGCTAGCCCACCTGCCATAATACAGAATGTCTTATTTTGAAATGCAAATAGCACATATTCATGATGAATAATTAAAAATTTGAAAATGTAAATAAGGAAAAACTAATAATTGTATTGAAGCGAAGATACATATTCACAATGAATTCTGGGTAACTGACATAATAAATAAGGGTAGAGTTGACCTGGATGTAGAACATGCTGAGTTAAAGCATCTTGGGCTAAAACGCCATTTGAGTATTGAACTGGTGTGAAACTACATAATTCTAGGTAAAAAGTATACTTAAAAGTTTATCAATGAAAGAGCAAAAATATACATATCAAAAAGCTTGATATATAGGATGTCTAGAAAAATGTATAGAATCCAAAGAGGAACAAGATAAGGTTGTCCATTGTCACCTTTGTTGTTTATCTTGGCGCTGGAAATATTGAACAGAGACATCAGACAAGATGAAAGGATCGGAGGGATAAAGATCAAAAAAGAAACCTACAAATTGAGAGCCTTTGCGGATGAACTAGTGCTTACTCTAGAAGAACCCAGAGAAGGAATTGAAATTCTGATGAATAAATTGAAAGAGTTTGGGGAAGTAGCAGACCAAGATGCCAACAAAAAACATGAAACCTCAAAGAGCTATTAAAGTTGATAAAAAAAACAGGTTTTAAGAATGAAAAGAAGGTATTACCCTGACTGATAAGAATTGTATGCTGTTTAACAATAATTATGTTAGTATGGAATGAAATCAAAAGAGAACTATTAAAATGGGATAAGGTCCAATTGTCACTCCTGGGGAGATGAATGTGCTACCAAGAATGTTGTTCTTATTTCAGACAATACCTATTGTATCTTCAGAGTCGCCATTCAAGCATTGGCAGAGGGATCTATCTAGATTTGTATGGCAAGGGTAAAAACCAAAGAGTAAAATGTAAAATATTACAGGATGCAAAGGAAAGGGGAGGGTTTGGACTCCCAAACCTGAAGTTGTATTTCTCTGCCAGCCGTTTGTTATGGGTGAAAGAATGGATGATGTTGAATAATAGAAGATAATTGGAATTAGAAGGTCATGAACTGAGATTTGGGTGGCATGGATACTTGTGGTATGACAAAGCCAAGGTAAATGTAGATTTTTATAATCATTGGCTCAGTTCGGACGACACGATAGTCAGTGGTGGGGTAATAATCAACTTTACAATTGTTCATCTAGGGGGTACTCCCCACACAACATGCTAATAAATAATCAACTGTGGTGTGGATTAGGATCAGCGCTGAGTTGACTATGGCAGCATTCGGATGACACAATAGTCAAAACAACTGATGATTGTTTCCCCCACACCAGTTGTTTATTGTGTCGTCTGAATTGAGCCAGTATCTTGAGAGTATGGAACAAATACAAACGTAGGCTTTGCCAGAAAATACCACTGTGGCTATCAGCACAGGAAGCTCATCATAGAAGGGAACTGAAAAGTACGTACGATTGGTTGAAGTACAGTGATGTATTACATTTGTCACAAGGCAAATATGAACTAAATCAAGAGAAAGGTTAATAAAAGAGATGGTCAAAAGGCTTAAAATTTACATTAAGCACTAGAATTAAAGAAATTTTTTTATAAGATGACGTATAGATGGCACGTCTCCTGCAAAATTAGCTAAAATATATAAAGGTGCCTCGGGAACTTGTTGGAGATGTGAGGGGACATTTTATCATATATGGTGGATTTGTAAAAAAGCAAAAACATTTTGGATACAAATTCATTCTTTAATTCAAAAAATATTAAAGACTAATATACAATTGAAGCAGAAACACTTCCTTTTAGGCCTAATAGATGATCAGATAAGAGGAACTATGGAACTTTGTTTTTATATATGATAACGGCAGCGAGACACTACTATATGCACAAAAGTGGAAAAGTCTAACGTTACCAAGAATGGATGAATGGATGCTTAAGATATTGGAGTTGGCGGAGATGGCAAAACTTACTTCATTAATGAGAGAAAAGTCAATATCTGGGTTTTTAAGTGAATGGAAACCTCCTATAGACTATGTGAAGGGACAAGGAAAAAATGATCTGCTTGTCTGTGGATTCAACGAATAAGAAGAAATGGTTAAAGTAACAGAAAGTGGGAAAACTAGTTTACTGTTTGTTTATATGCAAGAGAAAATAGGATCAAATACCTTTGCTGGGGAGAAAATCAGAAATTTATTGTAACGGTGGATTGTTTTTATGTGCGTATTGGTTATGTGTTGGTTATTGTCATTGTTTGGTTATGTAGAATGTGTTTTTTAGCTTGTCATGAAAATAAAAAAAGTTTAAACAGGAAAAACTATAGAATTGGGTTTAACTGGCAAATTTTGAGTAAAGAGTTCTCTTCTCAAAGGTCTAATTCAAAATTGATCTTGTCTAGCACAAAAGGTGTGCATGTAAGCTTTTTACATATGTTTTAATTCTTTAAGAATGTTTTAATAACAATGAAATTAATACGGTGAGTCCTAATTTATAGAACAGCAGCCATTAGTTATGAGGTTAGGCAAAAACTTCTTAGAAGCTCACCAGGCCCGTGTGACTGTCTGCTGAACAGTCTATTCGGTATTGAATGGGAACCTAATACTTAGACTTAGTACTTAGAGCTTAAAAAGGAGAGATTTTATTCTAAGAAAAAATGTTTCAGAAATTCTATTTCCTGTTAAACTATTAAGACCTAAGGATCTTTAGCAATGTTCTCTCTGTTTTACAAAAAGGTTTTATATGCACAAAATATTCTGATGTAAGGTTACAAGAACATTTCTAATAAAAATGAAAAATAGTTAAAGATTTTCCTTTACTAATTCCTTTTAGTACAAAATCAAAATTGAACTCGCTAGAAACAATTTTTGGTGTATGTTTTGTTTGGTGTATGTTTGCTTCGATCAGCTATAGGCAGTTTAACTGGCAGCCAAAGGCTTCCTAAATATGCGAACTACATATTGCTGAACGTTATCAAAGGGCTAAACCTGTAAGATCCCTGCAAAAGTGCTCCTCTTCCATGGTGGCAAGGCCAGACAACATCCATGCTGGAGGCCCTGTGAGCAGGAGGGAGGAAGCGCAGCACACGTCTGCTCCCAAGACCAGAAAATGACACCCGCAGGCAAGGGCGGCTGTGCCCACCATGCTTGCCATCCGCTCAGAAGATGCTGCCACAACCACTTAGAGGCCCCCACGGTGAGTGCCTGCCAGAAGCCTGGACACGACTCCTGCAAGGGCACCGCTGAGGAAAAGCTAAAAAATGGATCCACAAGGCAGCTGTGGAGTGAGATGCAGGAGGGGATGGTGGGCAGGAGGAAGGCCCAGTGGCGCCTAGGGGTAGATGGGTTGAGAAGAGGGCAATTACCGCAAACTCTGAATAGGTGCTGGCAACAGAATTAATGCTGCAGGTACGCTGGACAAGGGCTGTGGGGGTGCACCCACCGCTCAGAGCTGTTCCGTTGAGCTGGGACATGTTCTCCTTGTTGCGCTCCACGCGTCCTTGGTGAGCGGGCTTTGGGACCACGTGCTTGGGAGTCTGGACAAGCTGCCAAGTCAGAGAAGAGGGAAGCAATGATGGTTAGTGCTTTAGCTAACAACTGCCCGGGGGGGGGGGGTGCTTGGAGGGCTGGAGAGAAGCGGTACAGGAGCAAGGCGGCAACACCTGGTAGGGCCTCCCATCACCAGGAGGAGCTACAGTCTAGAATTGGAGGGGGGACTTTTGTCCTTTTCTTGCTGTGCATAAACTTGGCAACTGTAGTTTTGCTGAAGTCACTTGAATATGTGTGTATTTGTTTTGTGTTGGCTGGGGGGGACTTATTTGAGTGTTACACTGAAAGGACTCACCTAATATTGTAGGCAGACATGAATGCATTGTGAAAAGCTTATCAGTAAAAGCTGTCTTGTTGTATTCTGTGTCTGGAGTGTTCTGTTTATGCTCAGGAACACCAAACCTTACATTGACAGGCACCACAGCCATGTGGCCGGGGGTAAGATCAATGAGATCGGCAACAAAGTGTTGCAGTGTGGAGTGCTTCTACTCACTGCTTCAGTTGGCAAGTCTCCACTAGAACACTCCATTCCGTCCCCCCGTCCCCATGCTCATACAGCTGCTAAAGAGTTTCTGTAATTCTTCAAACCTTGGGTTTCCTCTAATTCGGCAGATGCTTCCTCTCTTGCGCAGGGACAGTTCTGTTTTGGCACATCACTCCCAAACAACATTGCAAAAGTTCCCTCGTTTGCAACGCTAGCGGTGAGCGTTGAACCCACTCCCTGGGTTAGCTTCAAGGAGAGAAGCCACTGCTAGAACTTGGACCTTGCTTCACGTGTAAGGATATTTTTAGTCTTTGCACACTTAAAAGTCAATGAAGCATGAAGCTTCTGCATACAACTGAGTGCTGAATTTGGCAGGAGAGATCTGAAGAGGGAATTTAAGCACATTACCCTTCGCTGCACCCTGATACATAGGAGGATGTTTGACTGGGAACCGAAACCAGCTACCTCCTAATCTGGCCTGCAACGTGAAAGATTAGATCTTTTCCCATCCTTTCATAACATCAAATTACGGCAATATTTTGGGTCTAACGTGTCCAGATTCACGGACACAAAAACACGTTTTAGACCCACCTCTAAATTTATGCCTCCTGTCCCAGTCAAGCTGGCAATACAAGTGCTACAAGACCTTGAGAAGTCCGGGGGGGGGGGGGGGGGGGACTCGCCCCTGGCATAACATCAATCATGAGGAAAAGAAGATTCTGCTGGACTTAACTAACGACTTCTCCACTCATAAAAGAAGCAGACAAAGGGGAGCCATCGTGATTCAGAACAGCACTGACTATAAACAAGAGATCCTTCGACAATTAGCAGACATTGTGTCCTATCGGGTATGTAAGAATGATTCGACTGCTGTAAACACCCTGTATGAGGGGTCCAGCCTGGGATGTATAACGGAGGATGAAAATGGGTTCCTATACAAAACTAACCCTAGAATTCCAGTTTTCTATACTCTGCCAAAAATTCATAAGGGTATTTCCCCCCCTCCTGGCAGGCCCATAGTATCAGCATGCAATTCTGTGCTGGAATCACTCTCACAGTTTGCAGATCATTTTTAAAACCCTTTATACCTCTCATACTATCCTATGTATGTGATTCTTCTGTTTTCACGAATAAAATATTCTGATGACAATCAACATAACTCAGCAGGATGCCCTAACTGTCATACAGCATACGCTGGACAAGAGAACAGAAAAACACCCCCCCACACCCCCCCCATTTCCTTCTCTCCCTTGCAGAAATAGCCTTATGCAGGAATTATTTCCAATTTAACAACAAATTTTACTGGCAATTACCTGCAGTGACTCCCACATAATAGCAATAAGGATAGCAGGAAGGACAAATTTTGAGACCTTGCACTTATTACTGCTAGATGGAAGCACCTGGCAGAGCCCCCCAAAATGCGGGAAAATGAAGGAAAGAAAAAAATGAATCAGAATATCAGAAGGGCCTTGGTATGGTTATTTATCCCAGTCGCCAGTAATTATCGTAGGAGACTATCATCTTGTTTGGAGTATTTCTTCAGACGTCTCATCAGGTAAGAATCTGTATATTATACTTTTGTTAAAAATGCTTTTATATGATTTATACAAATTTTAATGTGTAACGTGGACAGGCCCCAAAGCCTTCATATTGTAATAATAATAATAATAATAATAATAATAATAATAATAATAATATATATATATATATATTTAAAACTTACGTATGGGCATAGGCCTTTGTGGCAATGCGCCTAACTAACCTCTAAACATATATGTGTTTATATGTGTTATTGCTTCAAACATAATTTAATGTATTTTTAATATTACAGCCCCTTGAAGGCCTTAAAAACAACACAGGCTGAAACGCGTTAAAGGGTTTGGAAATAAAGTGTTTAAGCGTCCTGAGAACCTTCCTCTCCCTGTTTTTTTGTCCTGATTTGGATGCTCTCCTCCTCCTTTTGGTTTTTCTGCAACATGAACAGCAAACAGTATCGCAGGAAAGGCAATGGATGCTTATACTTTGACCTTGTAATCTGACCTGTAGCTGGAACTACACTGCAGGGCACCCATAAGCCCCTCCCTCCCAGCCAAAGCCCCACTGAACCTGCAGCACACAGGACGGCATGGCTATTTTAAAAAATATTTCATACCAAATGAGAACCAAGTTAGAAAGATGGAGCTCTTTTTGCTTCTTACTACCCATTGTGGGGTGGATGCTCGGTTGCCCAATCTCAGCTAAACTACATGAAAAGCTTCTCTGTTGAATGTGAACTAGGAAACAAGCTCTCTAGCCAATGAAATATGTCTTTCTACCTTATTCATGTCTAAGCCTCGTCCTTCAACTTTCTCTTCCAGCCATCCCACCTCCCAATGGTTGTCAGCATTTCATGGCCACCGAGTAGGCTCAGTTGACCTAGGACGGGAGGGCTCCCCCCCATCCTTGAATGTTAGCAGTTGTTCTGCAACGAGGTGGTAATTAGAGGCTCACCCTCCTTCCAGAAAGTGGTGGATGGGACGCTGGAGAATTGAACACTGAGCCCCCCAGAGCTGAGCGGATGGTGCTGTTGGGGGTGGTAGCTGTGACATTGAGCTGCAAGGAAAAGCCAAGGGTTAAGGCAGTGAGCTCTCCCTGGTGCAGGGTGGCAAAGCAGGTCTCCATTTTCACCCCAGCAGAGGAGCTGTGGCACTCCCCCCCTCTCGCTTCCGCCACAGTGGGCCTGCGATCCCCCACCCACCTCCTTCAGCTCAATCCTGCCTTGTTCTTTGTGCACAGAGCAACTAGAGCTTACCTTCCGTACTTTGCCAGGTGTAGTGAGACCCACGACCCGCCTCTTGTTGGGGGTCCGGGGAGTGCTGCCATACATCATCTCTTCCTCAATCTGGCGGGACTTCTTGAGTTGCTGAAAGAAAGGAGGGACTGATGGCTGGGACTGCTGCTACAGAGAGTTTCAAGGTCTTCTTGATCCTGGCTTAGGTTTGAGCACCAGGATGACTCAGGTGGTGGTGGCAGAATAGAGCTTTGGTGCCACTGCAGAGCAGGTCCACCCTACATGACTCCTCCAGGCACTCAAACGTAGGTTAGGGGTGATTCGGTGCCCTTAATGGCCAATGGCTCACCCCAGGCAGCCTTGGGCAAGCCACCCTCTGGCACCAGCTGTGGAAAATGAACAGGCGGCCCCCTGTCCAACTGCCACATACGCAACTAGGGGCTTGTAGCAAGCGGCAGATGCTCTGTGAGGCTACAGAAGCAGCCGCATTTGCTCCGCTTCAGACCCGAGACGGCGGCGGCTGCCCAACTCACGCGCTCCTGCTTTTCTTTCTCCTTCTCCAGATGGTGCAGGCGCCACTGCTCAGCCACGTACTCCCTGAAGCACTGCCCGTTCACCAAGAAGTCCTGAGCATGCTCCTGCTCCCAGAGCTCCACACGACCCCTCAGCTCTTCCTCCAGCTGCAACACAAGACCGCGTATTGAGCTGAGCTGCCCAGAGACACGCCTGAGGCAGAAGCCGGACGGCCTCCCTCCCAGGGCGGCCACATGCCTTGGGAAGCGTCTTCTGGAGCTTTGCCCGCAGCTTCTCTTCTTTCAAGAGGTTGCCTCCTCGGTTGGTGAAGCGACTCGGATCTGTTGCTTTTCTCTAGAAAGGAAAATGCTGCTGCTGAGACTGCCCCTCACAGCTGGAGACTAGGCTCCTCCTGCTGCCCTTCCCACCAGGCAAGGCCTCAAGAGACCCACACCTGGCCCAGCCCCCCACCCCACCCAGCTCACGCCCACCTCAAGTTCCTGAAAGAGGCTCCAGTTCTTTTCCCACTTGTGGATCGCTTCAAACAGTTCTTGATGCACCTCGTAATAGTGTTTTATATGTGCAATTTCATCATCGTGCAGCTTCAATAACTCCTCAGTAAAGTCATCTAGGAAGAAGGAAACTAGGCTACAGAACAGAAAGAAGTCGCCACAGGTAGCTGCTCCCTGCCCATCAGCAGCAAGGCAGGACCCTCCCAGCCCCTGCTCACCTTGATAGTAGGGGCGAAAAGAGTGTCTCTGCTCATTCCCATAGAAACACTTGTCCCAGTAGCTGGCCAGCTCAGCCCGGATGGCCTCCACCACACTCCTCAGGTTCTGGAGCTTCAGCTCCTCCAGGCGATCCACCTCCAGCTGCAGCTAGGTCAGAGGAAGAACAGGGCTCACTGGGCCGGCTGGTGCGGCTTCCTAAGCGGCTACAACCCTCTCCTCTCCTCGGCATGTGCCAGAGAACATGGGGGAAGAGTTCACGCCGCACTGTGGTTTGGAGCAGCCAGGACAGCCAGCGCCTGTCAGGCTCAGCAGCCTCTGACCTGAGGCCTCCAGGGTCTCTCCTCCCTGGGAGGCGGCAGTGATCGTATCATGCTGGGATTTGGTGAAGGCAAAGGGCTTCAAAGGAAACCTCTGGGACCTGAGAAAGAACCCTTACCCGCCCCCCCCAGAGGAAGACGGCAGGGAGGCAAAGTCTAGCTGGCATTCCTTACAGCGTTCCTGGTCCTGGAATTGGATCCCACCATGTATGGAGCAAAAGCATCTCTTTCTTCTGCAGGCACCTGCAGCCGCTCCCAGAGCACCAGGATTCTAGAGCGCAGCTCTTCACACAAGGCTTCCTTCCGATCTCTCTTCACCGCCAGCTGGGATACAGAGAGACCAACCTTAACAAAACTAAAAGCACAGGAGAGGCTGGCCTGTTTCGGACAACACACTAATCAACAGAGAAGGGAAAACAATAATCCGTTGTGGATGACATTTTAGGCAACGGAGGCAGCATCTGGACGACACAATAACCAACGCAACTGACGATTGTTCCCCGCCCCCCGTTGATTAGCATGTCAAACAGGCCATAGAGTTTCCCAAGCGCCCACTCCGCACACCTGCTGCAGCAGATCTTTCAAAGCGGCAAGATTTGCTTCAGAGAGGCAAAAGGCAGCCTCATCTTCACACACCACATCCCTCTCAAAACTCGTCTCAGGGCTGTGCTCCAGCTCCTCCATACAAAGAATGATCTGCTGCTTGGTACTGAGGAAATCCATGTGCCGGTGCTCCTGCAGAGCAAAAAGACAATTACTCCCCAATCCCATGCTAAAGTCAAGCCCACCCCCACCCACTCGCACTCCTGCACCTTTTCAGCTGCTAGGGCTGCCAAGTGGCGCCGGAAGCAGTCCAGCTCTGCCAGGCTGGGCACAGCGTCGCTGTCGATGGAGTAGGGAGACGCACGGAGCACATCGCACAGGTCCTGGTCCCGCTCCTGCAGGGCCTTCAGTTCCTGCTTCCTCTCCCGCTTCTGCTTCAACATCACCTCCACCCGGGTTCGCAGATCCTTCTCCAGCTGGAGAATGGTGGTGTCCTCATCCTCCTGGGAGGAGAACAGCGACCCCTGAGCTCTGCGGGGCCTGCGACAGAGGCAGCCCTCGCCTGCAAGCCCACTGCAACCAGCCTCACCTCAAAAGGAACCAGCTGCAACTCCCGGCAGAGAGTTGTCAGCTCTTTGCGGCATACGGCAATGCTCTTCAGGAGGCGCTCTTTGAGGCTCTCCTCCTCAGCAACCATCATGTCCAGCAGGCCCTGGGGGGGTGGAAAGAGGCAGGCTTGGCAAACGAGAGAAAAGCCAGGCTGCACAAGTGGCGGGATTTAAGGAGCCCCACCCCCACGCCCAGCCACCGCCATCCCCCTACAGAGACAAGCTGACAAGCACACCCACCACAGGAAGCCCACCTGGCTGATGCCGGAGCGGCCCCAAAGAGAAACCTCGCGAGGGAAACCCAGAGCAGCCCTGCGCAGGGAGGGAGGGAGGGATGGGTGGCGGGCCGGCGCTGCTCACCTTGACGTGCTTCTTCACCACCTCTGTCCGCTGCAGCCGCTGGTCCTCGGGGATGCCGATCTCCTCCCAGATGTCGCGCAGGTGGCTCAGCGCCCGGTTCAAGCAGCCCACCGACTCATTGGCCAGGATCTCGCTGAGCAACAGCAACAAAAGGAACGAGGGAGAGACGTCAGGCCGCGGGGGTCCCGTCAGCGCCCCCCGCCCCCGCCCCCGCCCCCGCCCCCAGCTGCTCTGGCTCCTCGCCCTCCGGCCTGCGGCTCCTGGTGCTTCTTCCCGCGGTGCCACTGTCCGGCCGGAGAGGCAGACAGGCGGGGGGGGGGGGGGAGGAGAAGAGACGTCTTCGGCAGGGGCCTCCTCAGCCGCCTCCCTCCCGGCACGAGCCAGCCCCGCGCCCACCTCTTCCTCATGGCTCCGCCACGGCCACAGCCGCCACGACGACGACGACGCCCGCTTGAAGCCGCTCCCGCCGCGCAGCCGGCTCCCCTCCGCCTCGGATTCAAACTCGACCCACTAGCGCCCTGATTGGCTGCCGCCGCCAAGCAGGCCGCCACCGAAGCACCGCCTACTGCTCTACGAGCCCCGCCCACAACTGCCATGCGGGCCGCGCCCCCCCCCCCGCTTTATAGCGCCCTGCTCGCCCCTGCGTTCGTTCTGCCCAATCAGAGGGAAGGGCCGTGCCTGCTGCAGCCAATCAGAGGAGGTGAGAATCTTCAGGCGGAGAACGAGAGGGGCTTGCCTGACGGGGTGCTGAACGCGCTGTCAGGGTCTCGCGGTGGCGCAGGCGCAGGAGGCCCAGGCAGGCCGCCTCGTCCTGGCGCGGTGGCTGAAACGGGGAACGGGGAACGGGGGAGGGGCTGCTAGGGCTGTCGACCAGGGAACCACCAGCAGGACAAAGTGCAACAGCAGCCTCCCACCCATGTTCCCCAGCAACTGGTGTATACACAGCTTACTGCCTCTAATACTGGAGGTTGCACTTATCCATCAGGGCTAGTAGCCATTGATAGCCACCTCCTTCAGGAATTTATCCACCTCCCTTTTAAAGCCATCCAAATTAGTGGCCATCACATCTTGTGGTAGTCAATTCCAGAGGTTAACTACGCACTGTGTGAAGAACTACTTCCTTTTTATCTGTCCTGAATCTCCTACCCATCAGCTTCATGGGATGATGACCCTTTTGGGTTCTAGTATTATGGTAGAGGGAGAAAAATGTCTCCCCATCCACACGCTCCACACCATGCATCATTTTCTACACCTCTATCATGTTGCCCCTTAGCCTCGTTTTTTCCCACAATACCAGCTGTTGTTAACTTCCCTCATGGTGGAGATGCTACAGTCCCTGGATCATTTTAGTTTCCCTTTTCTGCACTTTTTCCAGCTCTACAATATCTTTTTCTTTAGGTGTAGTGACCAAAACTACACAGTATTCCAAGTGTGGTCGCACCATAGACTTGTCAAACGGCAGTATGATATTGGCAGTTTTATTCTCAATTCCTTTTCTAATAATGCCTAACATGGAGGTTGACTTCTTTACAGTGGTTGTGGCTGCACACTGGGATGACATTTTCATCGAGCTATCCACTGCAACCCCAAGATCTTTTTCTTGGTCGGTCACCACCAGCTCAGATCCCATCAGGTTATACTTGAAGTTGTTTTTTTATCCCAATGTGCATCACTTTACACTTGCTTACATTAAACCACATTTGACATTTAGATGCCCATTCTCTCAGTTTGGAGAGATCTTTTGGAGTTTTAATCACTTTAAATAATTTGATCCCATAGTGAAAAGCATTGGTCCCAATACAGCTCCCTGTTGGATCCCATTATTTACTTCCCTCCGCTGGGAATTTACCATTTATTCCTATTCTCTGCTTTCTGTTCTTTAACCAGTTGCTGATCCGTAAGAGGACCTCTCCTCTTATTCCACGACTGCTAAGTTTGTTCAGCAATCTTTGGTGAGGGACTTTATCAAAAGCCTTTTGGAAGCCCAAGTAAACGATGTCCAGCGTATCTCCCCTGTCTACAGGAACTCAAGAACATACATTAGTGGCCAGACAAATCTTTATTACAAGGCAGGTGCCACCCACACCTGAGTAGCCTGCACTATTCTGGCATCCTGCATGGTGCCACTGGCACGGAAATCATTAAGGGGAAGTCACACTGGTGGGGGCAAAAATTGTCAGCTCCCAGTAGAAACCCAGAATCAAGTGCCATAAAGGGGTGGTGCCCAGGGGTAGGCAGGGAATGAGACAGCCCAAGTTTCAAATACGACATTGCAACTGAAGAGGCAGGCTCCTGCAGGAGTGATCCAGTGCCTGTTGCAGTTGGGCTAAACTAGGACGGAAGCACAGCTGAGCCTTCCTGTCTTGCTGAGTGGTGAAGACCGAGATGCTCTGGCTTTCTTTCTGCAGGGAGGAATCCTTGCTGGTAGACTTGCTGCAGGTTCAGAAAGAACGCCAAGGACTTTCAAAGCATCCCTGTCTTCCCTTCCTTGCCACAGGCTGTCACGCCCTCATCTCTACCATGGATTCTAGCAGCCGCGCACTGCTGGTGATGGCTGTTGTCAGGAATATGAACCTGAGCCCTAGGAGAAGGGAGGACAGGAAGAAAGTGAAATTGCAAGTTGTTGAGAACAAAAGCCCACAGACAGATAAGCAAGGCAGGCTGCACTAGAAAAGGTTTATTGAATACTAGCCGAAGTCTGTGCCCTGAAACTATGTCAATTCCGGAAGCCTGCATAGGTTTGCTTATGTGCATAATTTATTGGACAGGGAGTGGCAAGGAGCTTTGCAGAGAATCACAGACTGCATCAAGGCTTGCTTGATCCCCTCTCGGGCTTCCACACTTTTTACAGCTTCTCTCGTAAGGCCTAGAAACATACTTCTTTTTTAACTTGAAGTATATCTAAAAAAAACTGAATGGTGCCCCACAGATGGCTGTCATCTGGGATCATAAGCCAGGCCCCCCAAGCAGAGGAGCCCTCCAATTCATGCTTGCCGTGTACCTCTTTCTCTGCCAAGGAAGCGAAGAGCTGAGATTTCAGAGAAGGTGCAGCCACCTAAGAAGACAGCCAGCACAACACGTTGGCAATCCCAAGTAGGATTCTCTTCTGCAGTTGCATCTGGAAGGCGGACACAGTATGACAAGGTCTCACCATCAGATGAATTCATTTCAATGTAAAACACAACCTTGAGGCAAGCAAGATGAAAACAAGCGTGCCCACGCATTTCCTTCTTGCAGATTTTAAATTTAAACCACTCAAGTATTGTCGCTATAAATAAATCCAATCTTGCTAGCTTAACTTGGAAATAGGACAGTAAGACCACGGCTGGGCTGATTGTAACTGGCTCTGTTGCTTGATAAAAATGTACAATAAATGTTACATTTTTAAAATGTTTTATTTGAGGTTTGTGTCTTTGAAAAGGGCGGGGAGGGAGGCTGTGAATATTTTTATAGATAATAATCCCCACCCCCAAAGCCAAGCACAAGAGAGAGAGCGCATACAACGTTCTCCTGTGCTGCCAAGGCTTTGACTTTGGAGAATTCCCAGCCTCCTTTGCTGGCGAGCGCAGAGAGCAACACAGCTCTGGTCTTCTGTGCTGTTCAAGAAGGGCACATGGCTGATCTTAGGAGAAGGGGCAGCTGGGGGGGGGCTTGATTTCCACTCCCGTCTCCTGTCCACTTACCTGTAACCACAAATTCATTCCCACCCAGCAGCCGCACCACCTCCTCCAGGCCTAGCCAGCTCTTGCGCTCCAGCACCTGAACAAAGCAGAATGCAGTCAAGGTGGTGATGCCAGTAGCAACTGCAGGGAAAGGGAGGCTCTGACCTGGCCCCCTCCGCCTGCAAGCAGAGGGCAATTTGGAACCACCTGGCTAGGGCCAAGGAGGGGAGCGGAGGCGGTGCAAACTTTAACAGGCACCTGTTCCATGATCTTGCAGCTGAGGGGGGTGTAGGCACCGCTGAAAACGTAGGCCATGTCCCGGGGGGCTTTGAGGTCATATTCTCCATCCACACGTGGGATCTGTGAGGAAAAGGGGGGGGTCAATTATACCAGGCTGCCTGCCGCCTCCCCCCCTCCCCCCCCCCCGCTCAGCACTCACCAGCCCCAGCTTCTTGCTGATCCCGCGAAAATGGCTCTTTTTGGCCAGGGAGCTGAAGGCATCGGAGAGCTTCCCTGGAGGAGGACAACAAAGGAGAAGCTCAAGCAGCTTCCAGGATTAAAAAGATACCCCTCCTCAGGCCAAGCAGAGCTGCAGAAGGGCCACAGTGCCCTTTACCTGCGGCTCTGTCTGTCACCAGCTTGCTGACTTTGCTCTCCACAGCTGTCAGGGCCTCCCCAGGCATCTGCTCCGTCAGTAGCCCCAGATGCTTCAGGTTGTGGAATGTCAACACGTGCTCTGGTCCATAACTCTAGCAGGGAAGGGAAGGGAAGGGCAGGGGTGAGTGTCAGGGCAGGATCATGGCCAAGGAGCTCATTTGCAAGAGGCGGGGATATTTGAAAGCCAGGGAAGGGTGACTGCACAGCCCCCGGACAGAGGCTTAAGTGAGAGCGCTGACGGAGAATCGAGCGCCAGATTCCCCCGCACCTGCCAGAAGGAAGACTGCTCTTTCCCCCCACCCCTCACCTGTAGATACTGGGCTTTCAGGGAGCGATAGTCTTTGGGGGTGAGCCCTAGAGAAGTCAGAAACACACAAAGAGGTCAATGCCCAGCCGGGGGGCCTGCCCGCTCCCCAGGAACCCGTCCGCGACAGCAGCGCACCCACCGTTCTCTGTGATCGATAACAGGCACAGCATCCGCAGACTCTCAATGGGGGATATCTTTCCCAGCCACAAGGGGGGTGGAGAGAGAGAGAGAGAGAGAGAGAGAGGGAAACACATCAGTGGAGAGCCCAGGGCTGCCCTTCCTCCCAGCGATGGCCCCGGCCACTCACATACTTGCCGGTTGATGTGCTCTTCAATGAACCCGATGGTTTCTCGGATCTGAAACCCTTCCAGGAGAGCTGCAGGGGCAAGTGTGGAGAATGGGGATCAGGGCCAGAGCCCACCTTCTTCCCAGCTCTGTCAGAGGTTTTGCACAGGTCTCACTACCCCATTCCGATCACTCACCAGTCCAAAGAAAGCTCCTGTGCCTCCAAGTGGCACTCCATGGAACAGCCATCCTCAGAGACGCCAGGAAGATGGCAACCAAAAAGCCCAAATGATTCACCAGTTTCAGGGGTGGCGGAGGCATTAAGGGCCCTGGACAACCCCCAGCTCTTAAGGCTGAGAACTTCCTTGGCTGACCAGTGTTGAAGCAAAGGGCCAAGCATGGTGGCTCCTCCAACAGTGGCCCTCTCTCAGTGGAGGACCCCCCCCCAGTCAAGATCAACAGCTCTTTGTTGTAAATTTTAAATGGGTTGTTTGGTGGCCACAGTTTTGTTATCTGCTCCGTGGCCCTTGGGTGGGGCAAGCAAGACACTTGAGAAAATGGTAACTAATGAAAGAATCTGGGGGGCAAAGTGTGTGTTGCACGATTTTCTACAAGCAACACCCAGTAGCAAGATTTCCTAGCAGACAGGATAGAAGAGAAAGTGGCTTCTCCTGGACCCCAGGCCCAAGTTTGGAGGCATCAGTAACTACCGGGCACCTGGATTCTTAAGCTCTGAAAATCACAAGCCCCCTCAGAGAACTCCAGAAGCAGGATGGGAGGGGTGGGGGCAGGCTGGAGTCCCCCTTACCATGCTCCGTCTTCAGTAGTTCCTGGAAATCTTGCTTGGTTTTCTTCTTCATGATGGACTCACAGGCACCAATATCTGCAGGCATAAGGAAAGTGGCTCAACTAGGTAGGAGTGGGGAACTTTTTCGCCCCACAAGTCACTTTTCCCTTGTGAGAAACCTGCAATGGGCCAATGCCACAGACAGACCCTACACACACACACACACACACACCCCACAGCAGTTAAAATGCCCCCCCACACTGCCATTAGGCTGTTGCGGGGGTGGGGCTAAGGAGTAGCACTGTGGGCCAGCCAGGGAGGCCTCAAGGGTCAACCCCCCACCCCCCATGAACGAGGGCCATGGGCCTGCAGAAAGGGTCCCACAAGGTTTTGATGCTTAAAAATGGGCATTTCTGTTTGGTCAGCCTCCTTAACCCCCACCCCCACCCTCCTACTGCAACCTGGAAAGAGAGAGAGAGAGAGACTTACGTAGGCTCAGCAGGCGATGCTCTTGCTTCAAGCCCTTCAGTTCCTGGGAAACAAAGGTCTTCATCTGCTTGATATCCATCCCACGCCGTCGCTGTGAGGGAGACATTGGCTGCGTAATGGGCACATCAGGCACCACCTCTCCTGGCTGCTGCCCTCACCCCTCCCGACCGTTTTCCCACTGACATCATACTGCGCCTGCAGGTTCCGTGCCTTCTGACTCAGGAAGCCAAAGACACTGGAGAAATGCTCGTCGCGGATCTTGCTGAACACCTGGAGAGAGAGAGAGGCAGGCAGCGTGGCCAGCCGGCCAGGACCAAGACCCCTGCACCATCCCTGGCCAATGCCTGCTGGGGAACCAGCCGCTCCCTCCATAGGCCACCTCCCACGCCCTTCACCCTTCTGAGCAAGCCTGGGGATCCATGGCTGCCAGGCCCCAAAGCAGTTGCGGGCATAGACTTACCTTGTCCTGAGCGTTCAGCAGTACCTTGATGCTTCGGTCAGAGGAGGTGACATCTGGGCCAAAGTCCACACTCCCTGGAGAAAGAGGATTCCCCAGGACATTGGTCTGTCTCCTCCAAAGACTGACTGCTGTGTTAGCTGCTTTGGGAGGCAGGTGAACACCTTGGCCCATGGAGAAGGGACAGCCAGGAAGGCCACGCCAAGGGCTGGTGGGGGAAACTTACCACACTTGATGCGGAACGTATCGTCCACCAGGCCTTCGTACACCACCTGAGAGCAAAGGGCTGTGACGTAATCCACATCTGAAAAGAGAGACGCTGGATTGGGGCAGGAGTGTGCGTGCACCTGTTGCCTGGCCGGAGTCGCCCCAGAGCGCCTGTCACAGCCTCTTGGTCCTGGGAATCACAGCTCCGTGGCAGAACCCATGTTTGGCAGGCAACAGGGCACAGCTGAGAAACCCACCTGGAGAGCAGCTGCCAGTCAGAGCAGATGGCCAGAGGCCTCATTTCCCATGTCACACAGACCTTTGTAGAGTTCAGCACAGTGGAGCTAACTCAGCTTGCTTCGAGTAGGCCCAAGAGCCTGGTGCCCCCAGAAATGCCCAGCCATTCCCATTCCTTCACAGGTGGCTCCCCTCAACACTGCCTGCCTGCCTGCCTGCCTCTGCACCTCCTCTCTATGCCTTCTCTCCGCTCACCTGGCTCTTTGCAGCCCAACTTCCCAGGACTCCTGGAGCCAACACCATATTTCAGAGAAACACTGCTCTCATGTGGTATTCTCTCACTTGCTGGCTTACAAAAAACAGGTTGGGAAAGGCGCACCTCACCAGCTGGGGTTCAGAGGAAGCTAGCGGAGGGAACCAAGCCAGGATGCCAGGATCAAAGCAAGGAGCAGCAGCAGCAGCCCGCCCCCACCAGTCCATATCAAGGCATTCCCATAGCCCTACCTCTGTCCAGGAGGAAAATGTGGCCAATCTCCGGCTTCCTGCCCACGCTGTCAACCTCGCTCTCCTCCACTACCTCACGCCAGAGTTCATGGACCATCTGAGAGAAGACAAGATCCTGTTTGGCAGCTCAGCCCACTCTTCGTTCACAAAACCTAGGGCACCCCAGACAAGGGAGGCATCCTGTTTGAACCCAACTACTCACCTGCTGTGCACGACTTCCTCCCCACTACCCCATGATCGAAAGAAGGCATCGCCATCAAGGCCTTCCCAACCGAGGGGGGGAGGCCTTCAGGAGCATATTTATGTAGAGCAGGGGAAGCCAAATTCCCATGTCAAGGGCTGCATTCCCTCAGGGGAAATCTCATGGGGGCTACATACTGAGGGTGGGGCCACCCCTTTTCCCTCCCTCCCTCATGCAAATGGGGGCTTCGTAGCAGCTGCATGGAGCAGGAAAGAGGGGAGGCCCTGTGGGCCACAGCCAGCCTGTAGACCACGGGTTCCCCACTCTCAATGCAGGGCTCCCCACTGCTCTTCCCATCTTGGCTCTACCCCTGATCAGAGGCTTGTCACTCTCTAGACCACACCCCTCTCCCAACCAGCCAACCAGCTCGCCCTCCTAGTGGGACAACATCCCCTTGGGATGTAGCCTCCAAGAGACAAGACCCCACCTTGGCACACCGTCCGATCCCATAGGTCCTGGTGAATGGACCAAAGAGGGAGTTTAGCAGCTGCAAAGCCTGGGCCACAGTGCCGATCCAGCGCTGATCCCCTTCCTGCAAGAGTACAGGAGCAACAAGATAGGACTGATTTGGAAGGTTAGCGACGCAGAGCCATCATCAAGAGGGAGGTTTAACACTGTAGTTCACACGGTTAATAATGTTACTCCATCACCAAGATGTGGCTCTCTAAACAACCTCCTGACTCCCGCCAGAATAATTATTGCTAAAAATTGGAAAGGGCAAGGGATATATACCATAGAAGAATGGTATAAAGAAATATGGGACATGGCACTTAATGATAAGCTAACGTGTAAAATGAAAATAAAGAGGGGAATATCCAGTAAGAATGATTTTGGAGATATATGGAGTTTATTTTTGGAATATGTATTAAGAATGGGGAAGGGGCAAATGCCTTCAAAAGAGTCTTTACATTTTTGGAAAGAAGAATAATGTATAATTGAAGGTCTCCTGGGGGGAGGGGAGCACGGGGGTATGCGGTATGTATTGTATTTTGTGTTGTTTAGGTTTATGTTGTATTATGTTATGTTGAAAAATAATAAAAAAATAAAAAAAAAAGATGTGGATCTCTTTTGTACAAGCTCACTGCAGCAAAACTGATTTTTGGAAAACACTGGAAAACAGTGACCATTCGTAATCAGGGAGAAAGCATTCCTAGGAGCAACCAGAACAAATGAAATTAATAACATACAAAAATGTTGTGCCTAATTTATTAATCAACATTGCAGTTTGGAGTCCAGCTGTCAGTTATCTATCTGGTACCCTATAAAATTGTAATATAACACATGATTATTTTAAATAGATTTAATAGGGCTCAATTTTGTCACACAGGTCTATCTAAAACAATGTATATATTACACATCCCAAGACTCCCATTTAGTCTATATAAGGCTTGGGAAAGGGGGAGTGAAGAGACACAGAACTTATTTCTGACCAGGGCTTAATACTGACCAGGAAATAGTCACGGAAGAATTCTGGCAGCTCCATGCTGATGATGTCATCATCCAAAGGCAGAAGGTAGAAGGACCACTCATCCCAGGTCACATCTGGAGGGGGATCAAGAGTGCATGGGGGGGGGGGGGCTTTTGCCTTCGACACTTCAGCCTTTGCCAGTGTCTTTGACTGGCTGCCTGACACAACTCAAGCGCTTGCCAAGGGGCTGCTGAGCACATGACAGCCAACAACCAGCGGAATAACGGCCCCACTGCCTGTCCAGCCTCTCTCCGCTTAATCCCCTGACTGAACAGAGACTGAGTTAGATCCCTGAATTAGATCCCTGTTCCCTAGCCCTGAAACTTACCCCCGTAGATCCCCTCTTCCTCCAACACCATCTCACATGTGTGGAACTGCACAGGACAAGACAGACAGACACTCAGCCTTGAAAAGCACCCAGCCTAAACTCCCCCCAGCCCAGGCCCTCCCTGCCAGCATGTATCGATTACTCCCTTCTGAAAGGAAAAAAGGAAGATCACCTCCAAAAACGCAGTTGTCTCTTGTATTTGTGACCAATGTGTTTCCAATTTAATTCTTCTTCAGGAGCACTGACAGTCAGTCCAGTTTTAGCCTTTAGTCTCAAACTCTGTGGCAAAGACTGACATGAGTTGTGTCTCACAGTGCCTCGGAAGAAGAATTTAACTGAAAATAAATAAAATTCACTCCTGTGCACTTGGAGATCTCCTCCCTTCTTCCCCTACAGTTCCCTTCTTCACACCACCCCTCCCTATGACCCATGCAAGAGCCAGCACAAGCTCATTGAGCGAGAGCAGGGCAGCGAGAGCCTACCCAGCTCAAGACATGGTCCACAATACAAAGGTCAACCGGGCAGCATTTCAAGATGGCAACACAGAACTGCTGAGCTATCCCTGGACCAGAAGCGGAACTCAGAAAGCAACTCTGAGAAGCCAAAGCTCCCTGCTTACCTTCTGAGGGCTGAAGATAATCTTGTACTTGCGGGTCCGGCCAGCTGCCTTATCGGCGTTTACTATGTCTGAAAGAGACAGATCCGGGGCAGGTGAGACTGGCTAGACCCCTCCCATCTCTGTCCTAGGCAGCCCAATGAAAATGCTCCAAGATACAACGTTGTCACTGCCTTTCAATTGAATGATTCTCAAAGAGGCTTACAGCAGGTTGGTACAATACAAAATTCCCCAGAACACCTGCTCTCTCTCAGGTTGGTCTCTCCCTTGCTACGATGTTCTTCTCAGAGGCAAGGAGTGTAGCTTCCCAGCAGCCTTAGTCTCCTGGCTGAAGGCAGAATATGCAGGTCAGAGTGTTACTTGTCTTCAGTGGGGTCTGCTCACTAGTTTGAGAATCCACCAAAACAGAGTGCATTCCCCAAGGGATAGACTAAATGCAGCTATCCTGAGGGTTATACAGTTTCTGTCCTTGGTCTAATTGCTCAAGATGCCAACCAGCCAACACTCCTGCAACTTGGGTGTGTGGGTGGGTGTCTGCTCAGCCAAATGCAAGAGGTGTTCCGCCCAGGCAGCCCACAAGGAAATAGGGTAAATGACATGGGGAAACATACTCCTCAAGTACTCAGCATCCACATGAATTCTGGTACCAGCAGGAGCCGGCACCATCAGCGAGCCAAAGAAGGCTGGTGACCTAGCCGGGTTAGTCTTTTCTTCAGCCCCACTGCAAGGCATGACTGTGATGAGTTCAAACAAACAGGAAAATATTCCAAACCCCTTCTGAATGCAGAGAACAAAACAACTGGGCTGGGTACACTGGTGACAATATACTACAAAAATAATAATGTTAATGCTGGTGCTTTTGAAATTATTTAATATCATGAATTACCTAAAAACAATGATT
Organism: Anniella stebbinsi; assembly: GCA_029215795.1. Taxonomy (NCBI): domain Eukaryota; kingdom Metazoa; phylum Chordata; class Lepidosauria; order Squamata; family Anniellidae; genus Anniella; species Anniella stebbinsi. Next base: position 374,662,800 of record JARDYH010000001.1, read on the forward strand.
AAGAACAATTCCCAACATGAGTCAAACTCTAGAACACTATAATGAACCATACAGACTCCATACGCGTTTCGACCAATGGTCTTCCTCAGTTCAAAACAATTCAGATATTAACTCTAAAATACATGGGTGCCACTGCAGTAATAAAACCTATAAAAAAACATAGTGTTATTTAAAAGATTGTAAAAATTCCTACCAACACTTTATTTTATAAAAAGTTTTTTTCAGAAAAATATGTATTATGTATTAAAACGTACCAATTTAAGACTTTTGCCTATCCATAAACAGAAACTTATTTTGTTAAGAATGAGTAACTGTAGGGTGTGCCCAAAAAGGCTCCACCATAAGTAATTGTTCTAAATTTGGCAAAAGACAGCAGTGGCCCTAAAGAGAATGCATAAACAAGGGATAGGGGAAAGAAGAAAATAAATCAGTACACATTATCAACTGTACAAAATCATAATATATAGAAAAAACCCACATACTCACTTCCAAGTATTCAAATGTAAGTTCAGGATGTTGCCCTAATTTCAGCTTTCTGGCAACTAGCCCAGCTTTTTGTGACCTTCTACGGTTTTTATTGAGTTCTTGAGCAATTAACACACATATGTAGCTTAATTGCTTGGCTAGTTGCTGTTTTCATGGCTCACATCTTGAACCCACTGCTAACACTTGATAATAACCAAACCTAAATAATCAGAAGAATCTACAAAACATCACCAGTGTCAACACAAATCCAGTACATAATAGCCAAATATTTATATATAAAAATCTTAGATGAAATGTTCATTTCAGTGCATAACCATCCAGTTTATCTCTTCATTTGGGCCAACCGGGGACTTCGTTTTTAAAGTAAAAATCCAATACAGTTCTTGCTGTAAAAGTCTGCGATGCATCTGCTCTTCTTGTACTTCAACCTTCTCAAAACACTGAAACTTCAAATCATCAGGGTTGTGTTTGTTTTCCAAGAAGTGTCGGACGAGAGGGGCTTGTAACCCCTGATTTCTTATGCAGCTCTTGTGTTCACTGATCCTAGTTTTGATAACCCTTTCGGTCATTCCCACATCCATTTTTTTACAAGGACATATGATGGCATATATTCATTAAACAAAAAACCTACGGTTTACAAAAACAATGTTAAGGCTCTACAGATTCCAACCAAGCACCAAAAAGCAGGGAAATTGGGAGTTAAGGCTCACAAGCCTTAACGCCACATCCTCCCTAAGGAGGCAGAAAATGCAAGTGAAATTCTCATTCTCCCAAAGCAGATAAACCATGAGGACAGGGTGGAGAATATGATATGCAGAGGTGACTGTGGGGTTGTGGAAAACTGATCACGAACATCTTAGGGCCACCTACTTCTCTTTTTTTGTTTAGAGCAGCCCTTCCCCAACCTGGTGCCCTCCAAAGGTGTTGGACTACAACTCCCATCATTGCAAGTCAGTATGTCCCATGGTCAGGAGAAAAAAAAAAGCATGGTAGCTCTTAAGCAGAGATTGAGCCATGCCAAGTTGGAAGCAGATCTGTTTATGCCTTGAGTTTTAGGAATTTTTAAAACTTCAAACCCAATACTCCTCTTTGGGGTCTAGGGCCTTGAGCAGTACATTAAAAAAAGAGAAAGAAAGTAAAGATGAAGAGACGAAACTTGGCACCATGGTACCTCTTAAGTAAGGCTTTAGCCATGCCAAGTTGAAAGCAGATTGGTTCATGCCTTGAATTTTAGAAAAACATTTGAAGTCAAACTTTTTAAAAAAATATCCTAAAAATCAAGGCACGAACCGATCTGCTTCCAACTTGGCATGGCTCAATTCTAGGGTGACCACTAGGGTGTGGCCTAGTGGCTAAAGTGTTGGACTGGGAGCTGGGAGATCTGAGTTCTACTCCCAACTTAGCCATGGAAACCCATTGGGTGACTTTGGGCCAGTTGCAGACTCTCAGCCCAACCCATCTCACAGGGTTGCTGTTGTGAGGATAAAATGGAGAGGAGGAGGATTATGTATGCTGCCTTGGGTTTCTTGGCGGAAAAAGGTGGGATATCAATGCAATAATAAATAATAATAAAAAACTGTCAGGATTTCCCCAGATTTCTCCTGGGTTTTGTTCTGTCCTCGATGTCAGGGGGGATTTTATGTAATAGTCTATACTGATGTGGAATTACACACTTTCCCTTTTAAGGCCACCATTAGCGTGGCAGGGGGGAATGACATGCTTTCTGGAGGTGTGTCATTCTCTCCCACTGCTCCAATCAAGGCCTTAAAAGGGAAAAACGTGTCATTCCCTGGCATTATAGAAAAGGGCCTGATTGGAGCAGTGGGGTGGGGTGAGAATGACATGCTTTCCCCTTCTCCGCTCCAATTGGGGACTTTAAGGTGGCACTAGAAAGCCATTTTCCTGCCCCCCCACTAGGTGTCCTCTTTTTTGGTTTCCCAAATATGGTCACCCTACTCAGTTCTTGCACAGGCTGCATTTCCATCCCTAGATATTTACTCAAAAGTAAGACCCATTGAATTGCCTTGGTTCTTGCAAAGCAACACACTTGCTTTTAGATTTGCCAGTCTCAGCATTCTATGTGTGCTATGAATGCTTGCTCTGTCTGTCCCTATAGTTTCCTGCAAGGTCCAGCCAGGGGAAGCCAGTAAATTAAACCCAGGGGTGGAGGGTGGTGGTGTGTCCACAGACCTGGGACCCTTGGAAGTAGGAATCTGGTTCCACACAAAACTTAGGAGGTAGACATTTATTGTAGTGCTCCTTCTTTGCAGGCAGGTACAGGCAGACTGGCCTTTTTATTGCCAGCCTGCTACAAAACCTGGAATGGATTATCTGTGCTTAATTGCAGGTCATTCATAAATCCTGGCCTGGCTCAAAGAATGGGCCTATCACAAACACTACATCCCTCCTTTCCTTCAAATATGAAAAACAGCAACATAGCTATAAAGTTAGAGTATCTGAACAACAACAAAACTGCAACTGTATAAGGAAAATATACAACTATGCACATATTAAAAATGCACATGCAAATCAAATTAGGTAAACAAGAACAATTAGCTCAATAGTTCACAAAACAGTTTTTCAAGTAATATAGTCCTGCAAATAGCTTGGAGCACGGCGGCTGGTCCTTGTTGGGTAACGTTGCAAGTTCAAATCTGAAACACCAAGAGTTGCTGGATCTGGTGCTGCAGGAGTGGTGGATGGGATGGGATGTTCACTCTGTGTGAACTGATCATCATCACATTCAGGTCTTTGGGTCTGAGGGGTGTTGTGAAGTGGTTTAATGTGTGAAACATTCCTTGTGATTTTATGGGTACCCCTCTGTGCAGTAACCATCGTGCCATTTATCATTGTGATTTGATATGGTGCAGGACAGAAAGGCATTGAAAGTTTGTTTCGAGGCTGGAGATTCTTAACAAGCACCATGTCAGAAACTAAGAGCTCTTCATACAGCCAGATATTTCTTCCAATCTTCCTTCCAGTAAATCACAAGCTGTCTAAGACAAATGAGCAGGTCCCTCAAAAAGACATTGTCTGCTTTCAAAAGGACAGGCTGCTCAGTCTTTTCAAGAAAAGTAGCCATTTTATGAATTGCATAATCATAGCCCTGCATGAAGAACGGTGGCAGCAGCCATTTTGTTTCTTGTCTAAAAGAAAAAGAACAAAACCTTCAGTCAAAAGTAACAGATATCCTCCTAGTTCTTCAGAATTCTGTCAGTTCTTCACAATTTTAACCCTGATTTCAAAATGTTCCCTTCTTTCCCTGAGTTTCCTATACATGAGTCTCACAGCACATTAGGGCCTAGATGGGAACTTTGGCTTGAACGTTTGGAAAATTTATTTCTTGCAATGAAAGAAGATGACCCTACCACCAAAAGGGCAATGTTACTACATTTTGCAGGCAGTGAAGTACACCAAATTTTCAAAACATTGTCTGAGACTGGAGATAGTGATGATTATGAAAAGGCAAAGCTAGCTCTTACCAAGTATTTTAAACCATACAAAAATATAGACTTTGAACAGTACACCTTTCGGCAGGCACACCAAAAGGAAGGAGAGAATACTGATGAATATCATACCCGTTTACGTCATCTGGCACGATCCTGTGAATTTGCAAACACAGATCACGAGATAAGGGCGCAAATAATACAGGGATGCTCTTCAGCCAAACTTCGAAGGCAAATTTTGCGAGAACCCCAGATGGCTCTCACCAAAATACTGGACACTGCTCGAGCAAATGAAATGTCAGAAACACATGCTCAGCTAATAGAACAAGGGAGTCAGTCTGCACAAATAGAAACTGCACATGCACTCCAGAAGCATTTCAACAGGAATCAGCGAACACATCCTCAAGGTAGCAATGGCAATCAATCTCCTAAAGCCCAGCAAATGTCCATGAAGACAGCACAGGCAACCTGCTACAACTGTGGAGGAGCCTATCCTCACAGAGGCAATTGCCCTGCCAGAGGTACAATTTGCCACAACTGTGGAAAAAGAAACCACTATGCAAGAGTCTGCAGATCACCACAGCTTACACCAAGCATTCACAACCAAGACCAAGCAAATGCTCTTCAGGCTGACCCTTCAGAGGAAGACAATGCATATGTTTACACAGTGTACTCTACACAAACAAGTGTTTCCAAACAGAATTGTCTACCACGTTGCCACATTTGTATACAAGGACATAAGACTGAAGTTTTGATTGACACTGGTGCATCTGTGAATGTGATGGCTCAGTGTGTATATGATGCATTCCCTCAGAAGCCATCACTTCAGAACACAGCAGTAAAGATATATGCCTATGGTACCCCAAAACCATTATCAGTGTCTGGTATGTTTCGAGCCACTTTTGCTTTCAGGGACATCACTGTTACAAGCCCACTGTATGTGGTGGCCTATGGCAGTGATACACTGCTTAGTTACAAGACTGCTAGTGCATTAGGACTAATTCAAGCAATACAAGAAATACGTCTTGATAGAATAACTCAAAGCCTCCAAACCTATGAAAAAATGTTTCAAGGGATTGGAAAGCTAAAAAGAAAGCAAGTAAGACTTCACATTGATGAAAATGTTCAGCCAGTGGCATTACCACATAGACGTATTCCTTTCCACATCAGAAAACTAGTTGAAGAAGAACTAACACATCTAGAAGAGCTTGACATTATTGAGCGAGTAGAAGGTCCTACTCCTTGGGTTTCTCCAATCGTAGTTGTCCAGAAGCCTAAGCAACCAGGAAAAATCCGGATTTGTGTGGATATGCGCTTACCCAATCAAGCCATCAAGAGAGAGAGACACATTACTCCCACTGTGGATGACATCATTGCAGATTTGAATGGGGCAAAATTCTTCTCCAAACTTGACCTTACATCTGGTTACCACCAGTTGGAGCTCCATCCAGAGTCCAGATATATCACAACCTTTTCAACTCATGTTGGCCTTCGACGCTACAAGTGCCTCAATTTTGGCATTTCTTCAGCTGCAGAGATATTTCAGAATGTTATCCATGAAGTTCTAGCTGGACTCCCCGGAGTTCTTAATGTAAGTGATGATATCCTGGTTTTTGGTACCACATCAACTGAACATGATATTCAACTTGAAGCAGTTTTAAAACGACTGCATGAGGAACACCTGACATTAAATCAAAGTAAATGTGAGTTCAAAAAACCTGTTTTGGAATTCTTTGGATATGTCTTCTCCAAAGATGGCATTTCGGCAGATCCAAAAAAAGTAATGGCTATACATAATGCTGTTGTACCTACTAATTCTACTGAAGTTCGCAGTTTGCTAGGCCTTGCAAACTATTGCGGCCAATTTATACCAAGATTAGCCACAATCTCACAGCCTCTCCGGGATCTCACTAAAAAAGATCAAACATGGGAATGGTCAGAAAAACACCAGATTGCTTTTACTGAGTTAAAGGATGTACTTGCAAGTGATGTAGTCATGTCATACTTTGATCCAAGCAAGAAGACGGAACTTGTGGTGGATGCCAGCCCTGTTGGACTAGGAGCTGTTCTCACACAGGTTGATCAAGATGGCCACATTTCTACTATTGCATATGCCAGCAAAGCTCTTTCTCCTACAGAACAACGATATTCTCAAGACAGAGAGGGAAGCTCTTGCAGTAGCCTGGGCATGCTCTCATTTTCATTTATACATATATGGGTGCCCATTCACAGTTATAACTGATCACAAGCCTCTTGAGCCCATGTTTAATAACCCATCCTTTCAACCACCAGTTCGTATTGAGCGATGGATGCTCAAATTGCAAGGCTATAACTACAGAGTTGTGTATCGACCAGGTAAAGACAATCCAGCTGATTATTTTTCTAGGCATCCCATCCTCGTCGCCAGTGTTGTGTCCACAGACCTGGGACCCTTGGAAGTAGGAATCTGGTTCCACACAAAACTTAGGAGGTAGACATTTATTGTAGTGCTCCTTCTTTGCAGGCAGCTACAGGCAGACTGGCCTTTTCATTGCCAGCCTGCTAAAAAACCTGGAATGGATTATCTGTGCTTAATTGCAGGTCATTCATAAATCCTGGCCTGGCTCAAAGAATGGGCCTATCACAAACACTACAGGTGGGATTCCCTCAAGTTCCTCTGACAGCAGGTGCTATAGAACATGGACCTTCCAGGAGTGTTGAGGCTGGATTTCTGGCAGACCCAGCCAGGCAACTTTATGGCCTGTTAGTCCCTCCATTTGGTAGCCCGCAGAGCACCTGCCTCATAAGGCAAATGGCCACATGAGAACTGTTATTATGGCCTGCTACTTTGTTTGTCTTTAGTAGTCTGTGGTCCAGATCTCTTCAGAAGGGGGAATAGTGTTTTGTGGTTGGGGTCAGTCTAAATTATCTCCAGGGGTCCCTTACTCAGTGCCTCTGATAGCAAAGAGATTGAGGGTTTTCCCCAACTCTGTTACTCTTGAAGTTACTAGGCCTGTTGAAAATATATTTTATAACATAAGCATGATAACAGTGAATACTCCTTTTAACTTGTTAAACCAATGAAAACATGCCACACAAGAAGTCTTAAGATATGAATGGTTTATAAAGAAAAGTAAATGCAAAAGAACATCAGATGCAGAAGTGAAATCTGAAACATTACTAGTAGTAGTAGTAGTATCCTGCCTTTTGCCCAATGCTGGGCCTCAGGGCAGCCTTACAAAACTAAAACATATACAGCTAAAACTTATAAATAGGAATAAACTAGGCTGACTATATGAAAAGGAGGACAGGGCTCATGTAACTTTAACAGTTGTAGAGAAAAGGGGATTTCAGCCAGTGTCATTTGTATGCAATTAGTTCCTGGTGAAATTCCCTCTTCATCACAACAGTTAAAGTTGCAGGGGACCTGCCTTCTTTTGTATATGGTCACTCTAGTATAGTGCCTGCAACTTTAACTGTTGTGATGAAGAGGGAATTTCACATACATACACATTGCATACAAATGACAGTGGCTGAAATTCCCTTTTCTCTACAACTGTTAAAGTTACATGAGCCCTGTCCTCCTTTTCATATGGTCAGCCTAAATATACAAAAGTTACAAATATAATTAAATACTTTTCAATATTAAAGCATTTTAAACATTTTAAATGCATAACAATTTAAAAGTCAAAGGTATAGACAGAAGTCCAGATGATTTGCCAAAGGCCTGCTGGAACAAAAAAGGGTTTGTCTGCATCCAAAAATACATCAAGGAGGGAGCCAGTGTAAACTCCAAGGATTAGAAAGAAAATCCATGTGTGTACACTATGCAAAATAAACGACAGCTCAACTGTTTCTAAACCTTATTAGAAAAACAGGGTGACTAGGCCGAAACCAACGTTGTAGGCCCAGAAGCACTTTGAAAGGTTTCAACATTGTACTTAAAACTTAACACCGGCCCAAACTAATTAAATGAAGTGTTTGAATCTTTCAATTTATAGCAGTATGGACCAAACTCTTAGAAAAGAGGGAAGGAGCACTGTGTGTGTATGGGGTGGGGGTGGGGATAGAAAGAAAGGTATAGCTACCTATTCCCAGGAGAGATCTGAAGATCAGGTTACCATGGATCCAAAGGAACCACACCCTGCTTCACCAGGGAGCAAAAGAGCAAACTGGCCTTATGAAGATAGCCCAAAATACTCTCAGAACCAAAGGAATGCATGTTCCAGAAGAGAAAAGAGAAACTCTTCTTCTTCACTCAAAAGGTCTGTGCTAGAGGCAGCGGCCATTTCACTCACCCACCCCACATTCTAAGGCAGGAGGGAGGGGGGAGAGCGACACTACTGAGCGTGTGTCGCGCTATGAGGGAAGATGGCCGCCTCATTGACTTGAATGAGAGGTTAAAATAGTCCTTAAAAGTCAACCAAAGGGAATTTTAAAAAAACGAAAAGCTTTCCACCAACTACAGTCAAGGAGGAAGAAGACCCCACCACTGGATTAATTAATAAGGCTCTAGAAATTATGCAAATTGTGAGCACAAAAGTCGCAACCTGGAAGTAAATTTTACAAAAGCCGGGAGACAGGTTTGTATTCCTTTTCTACCTTAAACTGCTCTCCTTCCCTCAATCTTTCACCAATCTTCTTGAAATTTTCAGGTAATGTAAAACAAACACTTCTTTCTGGCACCTGTAAATTTCAGAAAGGTTGATGAAACATTTTCGATTTTATGGCTGTTAGAATGACACCCCCCCCAAATTATCACTTTAACATGGCGGAATGTGTTTTTTACTGATGGCCCTTAACAATGGAGGCATGGCTATGCCTCCATTAATTACACCTTTCGTGTTGCAATTGAAACTTGATACATGTACATTTTATTATCTAGAGGATTAACAAAGTTTTTGCCTCTCTGACAGTTAATGCATACACTACAGTGGCCAAAGGGAAAATTCCTTTTAACTCTTTCTCCAAAAAGTGTTGTATCTCTTAATTTGGGTTTAGGCTTACACATACTGTGTACCAGTATGTCCCTAAGGGTTTTGTCCCATTTGTATGCAAAAATAGGGCCTTCTTTGCAGACAGGTATGTCCTCCAAGAGATACCAATATCCATTTATGATGTCCCAGATTTTACTGGTATATCTATCATAACTTAAAGGAATGACCATTCTTTCTGTTATTTGTTGGGTTTTTTTACTGTAAAAGTTCCGTTCTATCCCTGTTGAGGGCTCCATACATGGTTCCCTTTAATAACTTCATTGGGTATCCTCGCTTATTTAACTAACCAATCAATATATTTGCCTGCCTAAAGAAATCTTGTGTGTTACTACAGTTCCTTCTCAGTCTCAACATTTGTGAATAAGGCAGATTACGTTTCATATGACCAGGATGGTAGCTGTCATATTTCAAGAAGGAATTAGCATCTGTATTTTTACGATAAAGGTCAGTGGTGAGTGACCCATTCTGAGAGAACACCCATATCCTAAAAATTAAGCCTGGATTTATTATAACACATTTCAAATTTAATGGTTTCATGTCTAGAATTGGTATATTCAAAAAACTCCAGGTTTTCCTCACTGCCTTTCCATAGCAAGAAAATATCATCAAGAAACCTCTTGCAGAAGACAGTATGTTGCTCATATCTATTCTCGTCCTGCAGGATATAGGTCTGCTCAAACCAATCCATGTATATATTCGCCAATTCTGGGGCAAATTTACAGCCCATGGCAGTCCCTGAAATCTGCCAATAAAATTTATCTTGAAACTGGAAAAAGGTTTTCTTAAGGGCCAATTCAGCTAATGCACATAAAAAAGCTGTGGGAATAGTCGATACATCTTCTCTATTATTTAGAGTGGATTCATTTATCTCCATTGCCTCACATTGCGGGATGTTAGTATAGAGTGAAACAACATCCATTGACACCAACCAGATATCCTGCAGATCCTCATGGAAAGTGTCCAGGATGTTTAAAGAATTAGTAGTATCCTTTATAAATAATTGTATTTGACATATAAATGGTTTAAGGAAGGAGTCTATATATGTAGACAGAGGTTCCAAGATGGATCCACATCCAGATATGATAGGTCTCCCTGGTGTTGGAGATACATTTTTATGGATTTTGGGGAGAAGATAGAATCTAGGTATCTGCCCTTCACTTTCCAACAGGTAATCATGTGTATTCTTATCAATATATCCTATAAGGAGTGCTTCATCTACTAATGTGGATATTTCCCTCCGTACTTGTATAGTTGGGTCATGCTGATATTGCCTATAGTGGTTAGCCTTATTCAGTTGGCGGTATGTTTCCTGATGGTAATCATCTTCATTCATAGCCACTATGGCTCCCCCTTTGTCGGCTGGCTTAAATACTACATATTTGTAGCTCTTTAAGTCCATCAATGCCCTATTCTCTTCTCTTGTGAGGTTGTACCATGTACGTACCTCAGTCTTTTTTAAGTCCTCAACTTTCCTAGTTACCAGTTCCTCAAATGCGAGAATTCTGGGGTTATTGGAGGGGGGATTGAAAGTAGACCTGGGTTTAAACGTAACAGATCTATCCTTTATGAGTATACTACCATTTTTTTTAAAATCTGAAAGGCATATTTTTCTAAACATAGACTGTGTTTAGGAGTGGGGACAAATGTCAAACCTTTCTATAGAACCCTCATTTCACATGAGCTGAATCTTATACCTGACATGTTGACTACTAGTTGGTTTTTAGGATCTTTTTCCTCAACATGTATCCTTTTTCTATATATTATGATTTTGTAAAGTTGATAATGTGTACTTTATTTATTTATTTTATTCTCCCCCCCTCCCCTTTTTTATGTATTCTTTTTAGGGCCTCTGCTGTCTTTTGCCAAATTTAGAACAATTATTTATGGTGGAGCCTTTTGGGGCACACCCTACAGTTACTCATTCTTTACAAAATAAGTTTCTGTTTATGGATAGGCAAAAGTCTTAAATTGGTACATTTTAATATATAATATATATTTTTCTGAAAAAACTTTTTATAAAATAAAGTGTTGGTAGGAATTTTTAACTTACAATATTTTAAATATCACTATGGGGTTTTTTTTAGGTTTTATTACTGCAGTGGCACCCATTGATATGAACATCGATATTTTTGTATTTCTGTATTTTAGAGTTAATATCTGGATTGTTTTGAACACTAATTATTCCACTGAGGAAGACCATTGGTCGAAACACGTATGGAGTGTGTATGGTTCATTATAGTGTTCTAGAGTTTGATTCATATTGGGAATTGTTTTTAATCATTGTTTTTAGGTAATTCATGAAATAATTTCAAAAGCACCAGCATTAACATTATTATTATTTTTGCAGTATATTGTCACCAGTGTATCCAGCCCAGTTGTTTTGTTCATGACTGTGATGAGGCCACCCAATGTACTAATGCAGGGCCTACATCCCTTCCAGGAGGAGCAACAGATTGTCCCAATACAGATTGTCCCAATACAGATTGTCCCAATACAGATTGTCCAAACTGGCACCTTCTGACGGCTGCAGTAATTGCTCCTCCCCTGGACCAGTTCTTGCTGCCAACTCACCTGCCACATACTTCACGTTCCTGATGCGTGGCCGGACCAAAAAGCACAATCTTGGGAGAAAGAGAGAGAAGTAAAAGCAGACAATCTGGGGAGAACAGTCGGGAAAATGGCTCTGTTACATCCCCTTTCTGCCCCAACACTTGTCACTACTGTTAGCGCCTGTTTTAAAGCAGTAGTGTAGATCCTGCCCAGGTGTCTGAGTCCCAGCGCTCTACAGAGACACACCACCCCTTCCCCCCTTCCCAAGCAGAATGTGCTCCTGACAAGCAGAAAATGGCGCGGGACATATATGCAGAGCAGACCTCGTGCCATACACTCACTGGTCACTGGTACTGTGGGCTGGCTTGTTTTCCACCTTGTAAAGCTTGTCCACTTCATGTTGCTACACAGAAAGATTAAATTGAGGGTAAGTAGGTCAACATCTGGCACAATTCGGGGGCGGGGGGCTCCTACAGAAGAGCTGGGCTTTTTCCCTGTGTCCGCCCCCCCTTTCCCTGAAGCATGCTGCAGCTGACTGATCTGAGGCTGCCAATTAGCAGGGTGGATGGAAACAAGAGCCCACACAGACGCTTAGTAATACGACCCGCAAATTCAGGGAGTTAACTCCACATCCCCAGGCCAGGCTCCCCCCACCCGCCCCGCATTCAGAATTCAGTCTGGCTTTTCCTCCCTTCTCAGCTGAGGACTGGTTGGATTTCTGCCTGCCGGGGCGAGGGGAAGAAACAGGAGGCCACCCGGACAGGAGGGAGTCGCCAAGTCTCTGCGCTGCCGAGGGCACCTTGAGAATGGAGACGTTGGCAATACGGTCCAGCGGGCTCATCAGGTCGGCCTCGATGAACAGGTCCTTCTTACCGGGAAGCTGAGGAAGAGAAGCCGGGTCAGAGCCAGACAGCCAGACAGCCAGGCGTCCCAGTCCCGCGCCCCGGGTCGCCCCCTGCACCTGCTCCAGTAGGTAGACCAGCTGGTCCCGCGCGAGGCGCTTCAAGAGGCCGAAGTCGGGCAGCTCCGGTGCGTCGCGGCGCCCGGGGGAGGCCATAGCGCAGCGGGCGAGGCGGAACCAGATGCAGCGGGCGAGGGAGCTGCCGGAGCAGCCCTGAGGCACTCGGAAGTAGCCGGCTGTCATGACAACGAGGCCCAGCCAGTTTCCGCCACGCCCGGGTACTCTGCCAACGGCTGGGAGCGCCGGCAAGGAGGGTGGCGGCGAGGCGTGGGCGCGCTCAGACCCCGGAGCCTCGCCTCGCCTGCTGCTCACGTCTCGCTGTCGCCAGGACGGGCACTTGCGGGCTGCCCCCACCCGTGGTCGCGCCCCTCGCCGTGGGGTCCTCTCATTTCCTCCCCACGCCGACCCCTCCTAGGCTCAGGAGCCGTGAGCGAATGGCCCCAGGGGCGTCGGTGCCCCTCGTCACGGCGGCACGAAACCAAAGCAGCTCATGCCCTTCGGTAGCCAGGCTATAGCACTGGTCCTCAGAGATGCACCGCTTGGGTTCATCTTGTCCCAAAAGCAAGGTGCTGCCATCCCTGCTGTAAAGGTAGATCATCTCTCTTCAAGAACGAAGGAAGCAGGAGGGGGCTTGCTTCAACACCAGGAAAAGCTGCTGGTATCGAAACCCTCCACACACACACCCCGCCACCCTAAGTATCCACCCTCTATCCCACTGGGTGGGGGTCAAAGAATTACCCTCCCAACAGGGTTGTCAAGATGAGATTGATGCCAAGTGAGCCACACATTGCTCTGGGCTTTATTGAGGGGCCACTATCAACATACATTCTTTCAGTATCCACCAAACCCTAAGAACTAGGACCCCCTGTTGCACTCCTTGGACTCCACAGGTGTATGTAGTTCATGAGCTGAGAAGGGTTTCTGCCCTTCTCTCCTTGATCAATTCCTCCTCTTCCGCCCAACTGCAGAAGAGGTTTTAGTGGCCTGTTCCCAAGATGGAAAAGTCCTCTGAGGGGTGGTCTTGTTTCTAGTACACGTTCTGAGTAACTGAACACTTGGCACTGGATGGAGCAGGAGGACGAGAACTCTGAGACAAGAGAACAGTAATATAATAATAATAATAATAATAATAATAATAATAATAATAATATATTTATTTATTACCCGCCTCTCCCAACGGATCGTGGTGGGGAACAACATCAAACACAAAATACAAAACTGATCAAAAGCACACAAAACCAATACATCATTAAAATACCAATAAAAAACTTTAAAATTCATCTGGGTAGGCCTGCCGGAAGAGATCAGTCTTTATAGATCTTTTAAATTCCTAAAGACTAGTGAGTTGGCGAATCTCTCCCGGCAGGTCATTCCACAATCTGGAACTGGAAACGACTGACCACACATCTCTTCATTTTAGATCCAGCAGCTTAGCAAGGTCTGTGTCCTGCAGTTCATTCGGGTAGCCCTCTCGCTTTAAACAGCAGCCACAGCTTCTCCTCCAGCACCGAGCTTGTCCCATGCAAGCCCCTCACCACCTTCGAGGCCCAAAGGAAGTACTCCTGGACCCGCTTTTCAGACCAACCTGGCCAAAGAGAGACTAGTCAGAAACCAACACACACATGACAAACCTAACAATGGCAGCAGCTGCTTTAGGTGGGGATCAGAGAGCCTCTCGGAAAGAGGGGTGAATATTGAGTCTAGCTCCCTTATCCGGCAGATCCAGTCCAAAATGGCAGTACCCCAAGATCTCCTTCCCAAGGCTGCCATAGTCTTGGCTAATGTGATGCTCACCAGAAATAGCACAAAGTTTTGATATCTGAACCTACTTTTTGTGCTCAAACCTTATGTTTTAACTTAGGAGAGGTTTCAGATTTTATTTTGCCTGACTTAATTTGGATGTTTTATGCTTCTTAAAATATTTCCAAGCAACCCCAAATTCTAGAGAGAGAGAGCAGGGCAGAAGTCCCCCCCCCCCCCCCGGTTCTGCAATACAGAGAAGGGCAGGCAGGGCTCTGCCACGCCACCTACTCTCCCACCCCAGGAGGACTTTTCAGGATGGCTGGTCACAGACGGACCTTGGGGAGTGCAGCGGTTCAGGTCTCGTAGGTTATAGAGCTTGTCAGCCAGTTTCACCAGCCTGGCGGCTCGGCTGCTGTGAACAGCATGCTCAATCTGCAGGCGCTTGCGCTCCATCTTCGGCAACGTCTTATCATCTGTCACTTCTTCCACAATGCGCCTTACCTCCTCCCCAAAGCGCTCCTCAATCTCTGAGAAAGAGGTGTCAGTGTCTTCGACTGTGTCGTGCAGGAGAGCAGCCTGGGAATAGAGAGAGAGGTGCTGAAGCTCAAGCCTGCCTGGAACACCAGCATGTTGGCTGTGCTTTTCATTTGAGGGAAAGTGTTGAATGGCACTTATTTCGACTAAGTATTTCATGGCTGACCCCTGACAGGTTTTGCTTACAAGCGCTGGGCTGGGTTGATGTATATGTGCAGTGGGGGTGGGGGGTGGGGGTGGGGGGAGGTGCTATTACCTGTAGTACTGCAATGTCCGTTATTCCAGCTTCCTGCGCCAATATCTGAGCTACACCTGGGGGTACACAGAGTGCAGTGCTTAGTTTCGAAAAGGAACTTGAAGTAGAAGCCTACTCGGAAGGAAAGCATGCTGACCCAAGAGGAAAACGCACTCTACATATGCTTAGAGACACGGCAGGTTTGGGCGGCTCACCAATGGGGTGGTTGATGTACGGCGTACTCTCCGGGTCTTTGCGGCGCTGTGAGGCGTGCTTGCGGGCGGCGAAGTCGACGGCGTCCAGCAGCCTCGCCGTGTCAGGGGCGCTCATGGCAGCCCCGGGGCTACCGAAGGCCGCCCCACGGGAACCTGCGGGCCGCCCCCCCCCCTTCGTTCTGAAGCCGCCTCGGGACTGACCCCGGGCGATGCGACGCCCAAACTCGGGACAGTTCCTTGGCGAGGAGTCGGCGGGGCGCGGGCTGGCGGCCGGGCGGAAGCCACGCAGGGAGGGAGGTGCTCAGCCAGGGCGCCGGGAGCCTCCGGTGACCCAATCAGGCGGCGAAAGCTTGGCGGTGGCTGCTACCCTGTCCTTCCCCGGGGAGGGCCAGCAAGCCCCGCCTCCTCGCGCAAAGCCCCACGTGGCGACCGGGAGGAGCCCGGGGCGCCCTGCCGCCGGTGTTTCCTGGCTGCGCTTCCTGCCTTTCCACCCTGCAGAAGCAGCTGCGTCGGGGTGCAGTCACTGTAGGCTTTGCGGCAGAGCTTTCTCCAAGCCGCTGCTGGTCGGGGTAAGCGGTGCCTTTCATTTGACACCAGTCCGCGGCTGACATGGGGCCATTTTGGCCTGGCTGTGCCGGTAATTCCCATTAGCTGACACGTCTTCAAGCAATTTGGAAGCTGTAAGGCAGAACTGGTGCCTTCGTCACCTTGTTTACATCAATGGGCCATAGAGACAGCAGGTTCCAGGTTCTTTGGACACTACTTTCCCCACCTTCAGCATTGGCAGCGATCACTATCCATGGAGAAACCCATGATTTCAGCATGGCTATCATTAGGCTTTCTTACCAGCCCTTCAAAGCAGCACAGATAAGTTTCTACTCTTTAACTGGCGGAAAATGTAGGTTTTTAAAAAGGGTTTAAATATTTTAAAAATTGCTCTGCCAAAGCAAATGCAATCCATTGACTTCCAGGCAAACAAATTTCATGTTTAAACACTTAAAACAGGGCTCCCCAGGCCTGGTCTGTTAGGAACCAGGCTGCGTGACGGGTAACCAGATCGCCTGGAGTTTCCTGGTCCTAATCGGGAAACCTGGGGTGATCCAGCCACCCCCCCCCCAAAAAAACCAGCCCGGACCTACTGGGTCCTCCGCCATCGCTCTCCTCCACTGCCGCATGACGGTGACTCCCCACAGCCCCCTAAACTATGCTATGTCCTCTGAGCAGCTGCCACTTTGGTCTCAAGGAGGCTAATCATGCCTATTAGCAAAGCACTATTTACGTGCCTATATATTTCCAAATCTATGGTATGGTCCAATGACAAGGCCATTCTGTGGGAGTGGAATTTCACGTCCCATTTTTTTTTCACCCTATTTTCTAGTCCTGCTCGCTGGGTCAACTGCCCATAGGAAGCAATAGACACTACAAATCTAGAACTTCAGAGCTGTGAATGGGCCACAGCATACCCCCACCCTCCCCTCCCCACAAGTGGTAGCAGCCAAAAAAGGAGCTAGAGCTCCTTCACTCTATTCTTCTATCACAAGCTCAATATGAGCCAACAGTATGATGCGGCTGCAAAAAAAGCAAATGCTATTTGGGGCTGCATTAATAGAAGTATAGCTTCCGAATTGCGCATGGTACTGGTTCCCCTCTATTTGGCGCTGGTTAGGCCTCATCTTGAGTACTTCATCCAGTTCTGGGCACCACACTTCAAGAAGGATGCAGACAAACTGGAGGGGTTCAGACGAGGGCAATGAGCATGGTTAGGGACACAAAGCTCTATGAGGAGAGACTGAAAGAACTGGGCATGTTGAACTTTGATAAGAGAAGACTGAGGGGAGACATGATAGCACTCTTCCAGGACTTGAAAGATTGTCACACAGAGGAGGGCCAGGATCTCTTCTGGATCATCCCAGAGTGCAGGACACGGAATAATAGGCTCAAGTTACAGGAAGCCAGATTCCGGCTGGACAACAGGAAAAACTTCCTGACTGTTAGAGCAGTACAACAATGGAACTAATGACTTAGGAAGGGTGTGGGCTCTCCCACACTAGAGGCATTCAAGAGGCAGTCATCTGTCAGGGATGCTTTAAAGTGGATTCCTGTATTGAGCTCTTATAGGCCCCTTCCAACTCTACTATTCTAGGATTCCATGGTGTTAAATTGTGAATTGTTCATGTTTTTAAAACTATTTAAAAACTATTCTACCACTGCAGAGTCCATAACTACTATCCCTATATTGGAGAGGGTGGATGGGCTTGTGGCTGAAAGTATTTTACAGCAACCCTACAGTGCAGTCCAGTGTTTTATCCTAAGCAACATCTAATGCACTTTTGCCACACCATTTTGTGAAAAACGGCCATACCACAGACGATACCAGGAGATCCATACTTGATGGATCATAGAGATGGAGAATTAAATAAGGGTTTAGTTAAAAATCTAAGAGAGTTATTACTGAAATCAGGATTTGATCTGAGGGTGAGAAAAGCTGTGAATGGAAATAAAAAAATCTGTTTAAGAGAAGAATTAATTCACTCATCCCCTAAAATGTGATTATAAGTTAAATTTCCTGCTTTCACCTTCATGCCATGGAAACACTGAAGTCATTTACTGAATAGATTTGCACCTCATTTTTCAAAAGTCCTCATAAGTGGCTCATAACAGCCATAATTTGCAAACATGACCCACTTGCATACTGTGCTCACTTACAAATGTGACTCCACACACCCACACTTTTCCCTGGTCTTTCAGCCCAATCCACTTACATTGAGGAATGTAACACTGGCCCTGAGTCCACTGCAGCACTCACTCCAATCTGCCAAAGAGAGATGCTGCATAACCTGTTGCTGCTTCACTTCCTACACATCAAAATAGGAACTCTGAAACCTCAGCTTTAGTAATATACAACATTTTCACCAAACCAGGAAAATGGAAAAATTTTACAATATATTTTATTCTTCCTATGTTCTTAAAACATTAAAAAGGAGGGTCTGGGTTAGATCTCACAACCTCTCCTCTCTCCTCTCCACCAAATCCACCTCTTGAGCTTTTATGATCACCCCAAATCACTGATGAAGGGCTCACTAACCTCCTGCCCTTCCCTCCTGCAGCATGCTGTATACAGGATGCCATCCTGCTCAGGATGAATTAGTTGAGATTCTTGTTTGACAAGACAGGCAAAAGTAGTGAGATTGTGGATCCGTCCAGTACGTTTTCTGTCCAGCAAAAACGAGTTCTATTTGCTCCTGCCTTACCCTCCCCGGCAATCATGCACAGGCAAAACCTATCTTCCTTGTTTGAAGGGCCAGATTGCCACTAAGGGATGGGCAACAAAGATCTGGTCCACAGAAGCAGTAAGGCCAAATTGGAGTAGGGAAATACCAAGGCACTGCTAGGCAGTGGGGCTGAAGGGTCTCCCTTGCATGTCCTCTAGGAGCACTGACAGTTGGACCCAGGCTGACAGCCCAGTTCTTAAACTGCGGGGTTGATTCTGCCAGCAGGCCCATGAACACTTGGGCTCGCCTGGC
Source organism: Anniella stebbinsi (assembly GCA_029215795.1). Lineage (NCBI taxonomy): Eukaryota > Metazoa > Chordata > Lepidosauria > Squamata > Anniellidae > Anniella > Anniella stebbinsi. The sequence goes on from JARDYH010000001.1 coordinate 374,681,470, forward strand.
CACGGGAAAGCAAGCAGCTGATTTTGGGTGTCACGAGTTGTTATATTATTAAATATATTCTTGGAGTTTTTATTGCCAGACGGGTGCCAAAATAAACAGGCCAGGATGCTATGCATATGTATTTGGTAGAGAGGGAGTACCATTTGCTGCTCCACCTCAGGCAGCCACAATGGCCCTGCCTGGGATGTTTGCAGGGCAAATTGGGGAAAGAGGGCCGCCCCTGGTACATCACTGGCTCTCCTTCTTGGAGGCAGCCACATCTCCAGCCCTCCAGGGGCCTCGCGGGATCCGGTAGAGGAAGTTCCCATCGCTGTCGAAGACCTCGCGGCCCCTCTGCAAGACGGTTCGCTGGGGCTGCCCTTCTGCCGCCGCCAGCTCCGCCTCCCTCAGCAGCTGCCCGTCCCGGTCCGCCTCGCCGCCCGGAGCCCCCCGGTCTCGGCTCGCTCTCAGCGCAGCCACGGGAGCGCGGCCAGCCCGTGCCGGGGGCGCGGCAAGCCGGGCGAGCGCCCTCTCCGAGCTGGCGGTCAGCAGCCGGAAGGTGGCCTCCCTGGCCAGAGGGCCGCGGCCGCCTCCGCTGGCGTGGGCGTCCTGCTTGCGACTCCGTTCCGGGGAAGGGGAGAAGCGGCTCCTCAGGACCCTGTGCACCACCTCGGGCTGCACCTGGAAGCCTCGCGCCAGGCGGACCACGGGCCATTCCTCGGGAAGTTCCCGGCTCAGGTACCTGCGAGGGGGGAAAAGGGAGGGTCTCAGAAGCGCCGCAGGACTCCCGCGCGCGGCCCGGGCCTCTGAGCATGTGCAAGGCGCCCTCTCCACTCACCGCATCTGCTCCATGGCCTGGCGAGTCAAGGTGCGTTCCGGGGGCCCCGCCGGCGCCATCAGCTTCTGCAGCCTGCGCGCGCGGGCCGCCTTCGCCTGGCTCCGCAGCACCCTGCGGGGAAAGAGACGGTGATGGGGCCTGCGGAGAGGCGGCGGCGGGGGAGCGGCGGCGGCTGGATCGGGGCCCTACCTCTCCGCCTCCATGGGAAGTGCAGCTTCGGCCTGGCCTGCTGCCCTGAGCCGGGCAAGGGCTCTCGGCAGCAAGGGGAGCTGGCCGGGCCCCATCCTGGCCCTGGCCGCCTCCGAACACGCGGGCAAGGCCGGACACGCCGACCTGCTCAGCGGCGCGAAGCAAGGCTAACGGCCGCCCACGGGAGCTGCCGCCCCGAGATGGAGCCGGGCCAATCCGGCGGAGGTCCCCCGGGCCCTGCCTGCCTGCGCCGGCCCTGCTGCCCCCTGCCCGAGCGGCCGGGGTGATCGGCGGCTGCGAAGCAAAGGCCCTCCCTCGCCCGCTAGTGGAGGAGCTGCTGCCGCCGCCCGCCCGCCCTCCTCCCTGGTCCCGGGCTGGATGTGCGCTTCGGTCGGGGAAGGCGTGCGAGGGAGGCGCAGGCTCAGCCGCGAAGGGGCCTTGGGCCGGCTTCGGAAGGCGGGGCGACTCCAGGCCCCGCTCACTTGCTCTCCCTTCGGAGGGACGCAGGGGAGTCGGCGAAGGCTCGTGGGGAAGGCGGGAAGGGCCAGCAGCAGGCCCACTGCTCCAGGTGGCCCCGCCCCCTCCCTGCCTCCGACTTTTTGGAAGGTGGGTGCACAGCCCCACCCCCCACCCCTTTTGTGATTGAGAGGACTCCCCTAAGGCGGGTTCTGACCCTGGCCCAGGTTGCCCTTGGCCCCGCCCACCACTGGCATGCCCCTCCCCCCAGCTTCTCTGAAGTGGGATCCATAAAATGAAAAAACAAAAATTTACAGAATAACCAAGTCTAGATGGTATCCACCAAGGAGTTCATGAACTCAAATGTGAAAAATGCTCAGAGGCTATTTATCCAAAATAAATTTCTTAAACAGCCACAAGTTCTTTGTTGTTTTTGTTAACAAAAATATATATGCTGACCTCTTGAGGACTGGAAAGCGGACAATCTAATCTCTTTTTATTTTCTCTTTCTTTTAAGGAACGGTGGAATTACAGGACAGTTAGCTGAACATCTGTTTGGGCCTACATTTGTGGAAAACATTATTACAGATAAAATTATCAAGCATATAGATAAGCCAGGAGAAAGAAAAGGTGATTAATTTACTTTATACTGGCTTTGTCTTCTGGCAATTCCCCCACCAGGAAGATTCTTGGTTTTCTTACCAAGCTGTTCTCTGGCCAACTAGTGCTGTTATTGAATGCTGGGTTGGTCCAAAACATAATTTCCATCCTCCATAATTCAGATGTGGATGAGCTGCCAACCTGGTTTTATATCACAGACCTTGTGGTGAAGCTGGAAGGAGTCTCTCCGCTATGACCCACCACCTGTGTATTTAGTGGAGTATCAGCCCAGGTGGGAGGAAAGTTGGGAAGGAAAGAGTCACTGTAGTTACATCTCCCTCTCCAGGCCTCTGGTTCAGGTCAGTACCAATCTGGAGTACCTTGTGCCGGGTGTGGAGAAAAATGGATAGGAGAGAAGTTTTTGTTCCTCTCTTACCCATGAAGCTGAAAGGTGGGACATTCAGGACACAGAAAAGGAAGTACTTCTTGACACAGCACAGTGTTAAATTCACTGCCACAGGATTCCTTGACAGCTACCAACATGGCTAGCCTTAAAAGCGGACTAGGCAAATTAATGGAGGATAAGGCTGTCAATGGCTGCTAGTCCTGATGACAGTGACCCTGTTCAGACTACGATACTAAGCCACGGCGGTTAAGTACTTTGAGCAAAACACAATGGCTTAGCGTGTTGTGTGAACCATTCCTAAGCATGGTGGCTACATAACCACAGCTTAAACATGCTCATTAACCATTTGCTGCAAAAGGGTTAGTGGCCTAACCATGGATTGGCATGTTGTCTGAACACGCCCTATAGGTTACCTCCAGTGTCAGGAGCAGCATGCATCCGAGTACCAGTGGCTGGGAAATAGCAGAAGGCTATTCCCCTCACATGAGCTTCCCAGAGGCATCTGGTTGGCTATGATAGGAAACAGGGTACCGGATTAGATAGGCCATTGGACCGATGCAGCTGTTTTAGGGAAACAATCATATGCTCTTGACTAGGAAGACCGCAAATTGTATAACTGTATAAAACTTTAATACAAAGTCGGCTACAAAAGAACCCCCCTTCCCAGCCCATAGTGCTCTTCCAGAATGGTGCCTGGGCCTTGACAGGCTGACTGGTATCCATGGCAGGGAAGCTGACATGCCGGAGGGGCGGGGTGGGGCGGGGTGGGAGACACATAGCCAGAGGTGCCGAAGACGGTCCTCAGAACTTGCTGCTGCCTGGAGGGAAAAGAACTCTGGCTGCATGGCTCCGCAGTGGAAGGATGTTTAAGAGGCTCACTGAACGAGGCCTCAAAGGGATGTGGGTGTCCAGGGCCAGGCCAGCAGGCGACTGCAGCAGGGCAGGGGCTCTGCCTCCCTTTCTGCCCCTCTTGGCACAGGCGGCAGCGGTGGCGGCAGCAGCAGGGGCAGCAGCAGCAGGATCCCTCAGCCCAGCTCTTCTTGCTCCTAGGATCCCTGTTCTGCTGAGAAGACGTCAAGTCCCTTTCCTGTGGGAGGAAAAGGCACAGGACGTGGCTAGGGACCTTCGCGAAGGACTCACCAGGGTCAGCCCCACCACAGCAGGCCCTAGTTCTGGGGGTGGGGAGAGAGGTTGGTACCTGGGCTGGTTGAGGTGCAGCGTGGCCACCTGGTTGGAGCGGTGTGGACTCGTACGCCGGATGAGGGGGGCTGAAGCGGAGTTGATGGCTAGTCCATGTGCATCGGAGCGGTTGAGGGGGGCTGCCACGGAGGGGAAGGGGAAGCTGCTGTACACGTGGCTCGGTGCTTTCCCATTGTGAGACAGGCAGCTCAGGGAGCCAGAGCTCATGTACAGGGGCCTCTTGCTGGCAGGGCTGCCTGAAAAAGAAGCAAGGCGGGGCAAGAAGCACGGCTAGCTGGGCTGCAGGGCCGGTGGCGTCGGCGGCCCTCGCAGACAAACTGCACTGAGGAGAGGAGAGGGGAGGGCTTCAGCGCGGTGGGGAAAAGGCTGGTTGAAGGACGCAGGCCGGCAAGTTTAGCTCAGGTTTTGCCCCTGACCTCCTGCGTGCCTGTCTCTTGGCACCCCTGCCAGACATGCCTGCCGGGATATTAGTTGGCCCTGTCTCCACTGAAGACTGGCTCTCATCATACCTGAGTGCAGAGAGAGAAAGCAGCTCATATGGTACCATGGGGCCATGCCGCCCCCCACCGCCCACGATACTTACTGCCATCCACCTTGTTCTTGGCACTGGCAAATCGCCGTCCTCCTGCCTTCAGCATCCGGGCAAGAGTGCAGGGCTCACCGACCATGGCTGTGCCCAGCCAGCTCATGTTCCTGGGCGGCTGGATGTGGAGTTGGGGCTTGAAGTGTGAGGAATAGGAAGACTCCTGGGAAGGGCCAAGGCCCGACAGGGCACCCAGGATGGTCGGGATAAAGCCTTGGTTGCCCAGCAACTGGACTTGCGCTGTTGGCTGCTGCATGATCTGCTGTCCAAGCTCCTGGACGGAGCCCCCTAAGATGGAGAGGGGGACGAGGGTCATCAGGTTCTGGGACTCTCGGTTATGAAACACATCCTGGAGAAAGTGGGACTGGAAGGAAAAGGCAGCAGGTTGAGGTTTCGGAAAGGCGCCTCTTGCTGCCAGGCTGCCCTCGCTTGCTGCTTCTCTGCAGTGAGCGAGCTTGTCACGTTGCAGCAGGAGGCTGCATACATCCTGGACCCCCTTCTCTGGGCTCCTCAAAGCAGGGACGTTCTCCTCTCCCAAGAGGCGTGTTCATCCCCAGAGCATGGCTGGTGCACCAACACTGGCCCTTGAAGGCTCGGCACTCAGGGTCCTAGTTTCCAGATGGGGAAAGGGGTTGAGAGAGAGGGATGCCCACATCCGCGGCAGGGGTGGAGCCCATGTCTGTCTACCAGACGCAGGGCCAATGTTCTACCCACTAGGCCACACTGGCTCCCAGCTCACCTCCTTTGGCAGTAAGAGAGAGTCCTGCTCCTAGACTTGCAACGCCTGCATGAGCCCACCCACCTGGCTTTCAGAGATGTTAATGTGGGGCCTCTGGATTTCCATTGGCTTGGGCTCAGTGCTATGGAGCAGGCGGGTCAGCTGGTCTACAATGCCCAGCCCCCGGATGAGATTTTCGCGCCGCAGGAGAGCTTTGACCCTCTCCACTTCCTCTTCCTCAACTATGGCTTGGGGAGTCATGCTGTCGTATGGCAAGGAGGACATCTGAGGAAGGAAACGGCCCCGGTTAGATCTGGGAAGAGGAGCTGAGCCCACAGTGCTCATTCATTGCTTTAAAAAATATTTAGGTCCAACTCGACAGTTGGAGATTGCAATGCAGCTGACATAACAAACTTCAAAATAAAACCACCACAGAAAATGCCTGTTCCTCCCAATCAAGAAAACAAAACCAATCCTACAAGGCTAGGACTGATGCCGGCTTCAGCCCTTGTTCTGCCCCCCCCCCCCAACAACTCAATTTGTATTTCATTGGGACCTTTGGCCAGTTCTTCTACAGCCACATAAGCAGACCCTCCCTCATTCACACGCTCCAGGCAGCAGAAGGGGGGGAAAGGGGCTCTTCTGCCCAGACCCCTCGCGTCTGCAATCACGCTGCCCAAGGGGAACGCTTGGCCTTGGGGGACGGAATTTAGCCTCCGCAGAATGTCGGGCGAAATGGGACGGAACGGGACACGTGGGCAGTGCCTGGCTCAAGCATCAGGGGAGGGAGTCTAGGGTGCCATTCCCCATTTTCCATGGCAAGCAGTACAAGAACTTGTTCTATCAACCTAAGTACGTCAGCATGCAACACTGCATGAAACGTTCATCAGTGTTTTTTGATCAGCAGAACTGCATTAGTCTTGGTACAGGAGATTGGCCTGGCAATGGGACCCACAGCCCTTCCCAGGCCCCTCCTTGGCATTGAGAGAGAGAGAGAGAGAGAGAGAATCGGCCCGTGAGCTACCTTTGGGTTCCAGGTCTTGCTATGGCTGTAGGCCGTGCGGGTGAGGGCAGACCTGCCCTTGCCCTTCTCATGCGACTTCTCCCCTGCCGACTCCCCCTGCAAACTCTCCTTCACGTCCCTTTTCTTCTTTCCTGCTGTGCTTTCCCTCTGCTCCTGCTTCTGGCGGATCTCCTCCAGTTGTTGCCTGGCAGGGCACAAGTCACCTTGTGTGAATGTGGCACAGGGCTTCACAGGCATGTCTGTGCATGTGCATATGTACATTGGCATGCACTGAGTGAACCAGCCCTCCGTGGTGAGGACATCCTTCAATTCGCCCGCCCACTTCCCAGCTACCTGGCACACTCTTCTCTGGCTTTGGAGGCAACTGTCTCTTGGAACAGGGATCCACTGTGCTTGAAGAAGGGTGCATACTTCTCAGTACCAGGTGATGGGAAGATACGCCGGTAGCCGCCCAGGTGGCAGCTCTCATACTTCTCTGCTTGTGCCAGCCAGGCCGCCTGGTTATTCTCCATCTGCTCACGCCTGCAAAGTAAGAGTTGTCAGGCTGCGGCACCAGCAAGGGGAGAAACTCTACAGGCTCTGCCTGGGGCAGAGGGACTCATGGGCACCGCAGTCCTTTCCCTTGATCTCTCCAGTCAGCAGGAACAGGGTCCTCTTTACCCCCACCCCAATGAGGCCTGGTGCAGTGAACAGCTTCTACCAAGCTACCTGATGACCCACTCCGGGACCAGCCCTCAAACACTGCCATGCTGCCCATCCGAGGGAGACAAAGACAAACAGAGGTCTACTGCCTGCTCTATTTTGTCTCTCCTGGGGCGGCTGGACAGTGCCACGCAGCCCAAGAAAGCTGCAAATGGACTGAGGGAAAGGCAGAGCCTTGGTCTCAGAAGGCGAGGCCACAGGATCCTGACAGCCAGCCCCACTGGAAGCTACAAAAGACTGTAAGGCCAGTGGCCCAGACAGGCCCTTCTTATATTTTAAATGTTTTTATGATGTGTTTCTCTTGTTTTAATTTTTTAAACTTTGTTATGCTTATATTTGTATTGTGTTCCCCGCCTCGATCCGTAGGGAGAGGCGGGTTATAAATAATAATAATAATAATAATAATAATAATAATAATAATAATAATTATGATTATAGCCAATCCTGTTGAGCCCCTGTGGTGCTTGTCCTCACAGGCACACCTGGCCTCACGTGGTGGCTGGTGGGCCTGCAGAAGACGCTCCTTCACCCGTCTCTTGTCTTCCTCCAACACCTTCCTCTTGTCACAAGCACGCAGGTTGATGAGATTGATGGCATCGCAGAGCAGGGCATCCTTCACTTCACGATCTAGCCTTGAATCTGTGGTGAAGCTGGGGGAGTGGTTGACCTGAAGGGGAAAGAGCACCAGAGCAGCTCACTGAGTCAGGACAGAAGAAGACCTACTGATGGGATGGGTGGCTATTCTAGTATCTGGCCTGGCCTGTGGGATTTCACAGGTCCTGCTCTTTCTAGAATAATGAAATCTGTTAGGATTAAAGTGGGTGATTCAGGCAGAGGGAACACGTTTCTTTGGGGTCTCAACTGGCAGAGCCTGGAAATCATAGAACTATAGAAAAGTAGAGTTGGAAGGGGCCTCTAAGGCCATTGAGTCCAATCCCCTGCTCAATGCAGGAAACTACCTTAAAGCATCCTTGACACATAGCTGTCCAGCTGCCTCTTGAAAGCCTCTAGGATGGGAGAGCCCACCACCTCCCTAGGTCATTGGTTCCATTGTTGTACTGCTCTAACCGGAAGTTTTTTCTGATGTCCAGCTGGAATCTGGCTTCCTGTAACTTGAGCCCATTATTCTGGGTCCTGCATTCTGGAATGATCGAGAAGAGATCCTGGCCCTCCTCTGTGTGACAACCTTTCAAGTATTTGGAGAGTGCTATCATGTCTTCCCTCAGTCTTCTCTTCTCCAGGCTAAACATGCCCAGTTCTTTCAGTCTCTCCTCATAGGGCTTTTTTCCAGACCCCTGATCATCCTTGTTGCCCTCCTCTGAACACAATCCAGCTTGTCTGCATCCTTCTTGAAGTGTGGTGCCCAGAACTGGACGTAATACTCAAGATGAGGCCTAACCAAAGGGGAATCAATACCTTGTGTGATTTGGAAGCTATACTTCTTAATGCAGCCCAAAACAGCATAACCTTAGGGCTAGAGGAGTTTGAAATTTGCAGTTGGGCAAGGTTAACAATATTGACTTAGACTGGCCAGCATCCTGACTCTCCCACCTCATCTCTAACTTCCAAAATCTTTGTAGGCACCATTGCTGCTCATTGCAAGATTCACAGGTGTCAATCAGGGCACATATGCAAAAGGCAAGGTATACTGCCTGGAAAAGTAATTGAGAAAGAAGCCCACCCGGGCGGGACCCTCCGCTTTGGGGGTGCTGCGGGAAGCTGGGCTGGCCTCTCCTGGGGATCCTGCTTCAGACAGACAGAGGCATCCCACTCACCTCCAAGAGCCAAGGCTTGAGCTTCCTGTCAAGGAGGATGTCGAAGCCCAGGATCTCAAAGCAGGCGCAGCCAGAGATGTGGTTGGGAAAGCAGGTGCGGTAATTGTGCTTCAGGACTGGGTGGGCAGCAATGAGGGTTTTGATGATGATGTCCTCAATGTCCCGCCACAGCTCTGATGTGTCACAGCTGTGCTCCCGCATCCAGGCATTCAGTGTGGACAGCTTCCTGTTGGGTTCATTCGGAAAGAGGAGGGCATGTCAAGTACAGACTCTGCCCGTTAGGAAGGACAAACTCCAGACCACAAAGAACGGGGCAAATGAAGCCTGGGCAAAGCAGGACAACCAACACAGGCACAGCCTCATCCCAAATCCATTGCATTGAGGCTTACTTCCAAGCAAGCATGCGATGCTTAGGATTGGGTGCATAGTGCATAGCAATGGATCGATGAGCCTGCCATATGCCCTTGGCACGTCAGCCCAGGATTCTTCCCTGACTGGCAACACCTCACCAGGGCCTTGAGCGGGGGGGGAGGGGATGTCTTTCCCAGCCTTGCTGTCCAAGGCCCCTTCTTAGCTGGAGATGCTGCCAGGGATTGGACCTGGGTCCTTCTGCACGTGAAGTATGTGCTCTGCTAGCAAGCTGTGCCTGCCGCCACCCCAAGAGCAATGTTTCCTATGTCAAATCCCCTCTCTCACAAGGGTCCCATACAGTGAATAGTTAATAGAAACAGACTAGTACTCCATACACAGGAAAGTGCTATAGAAGAACCTGCTTGTTTTACGGATGGCTTGGGTAGTCTCGGGCAAGTCTCTTGAGTTTCTAGAAAGTGGGGGCTCAATCTCCACATCCGTGATCCATCCACTGGCTGCCAACAGCTTCCGAGAAGGTGCGCAGAAGCCCCAAAGCAGTGCCTGACTGCAAATGCTCCCAGCAGGAGGCAGAGCTCTGCTCCTGCAGAGGGCTGGGCAGGGACAATACCTCTTGCTGCCCGTGTTGTCGTCTCGCACAAAGTTCTCATTGTGCTTGTTGATGGCGTAGTTGGTCAGATGCATACAGACGTCATCCTGAGGGAGAGACAGCAGGAGGGCTCACTGTCGACGTCTAGAGGCCTTTGCCTCCCTTGACCAGCAGCATTCACCCCCCATTCTCCAGAAGCACCAACAATGCTGCACCAAAGGAGTTGCCTTGCACTGGGTCCGGCCCATGGCGCACTTAGGCAGTATCTCTCTTCCCCAGCCCCGGGAGCGTTGCAATTCCAGGGACTGGACCTGGAATGTGCTGGAGCATGTAAAGTGCCACGTGGGCATTCTCCCCAGAAGCCCCATCAGGCACCAACAGCTTATTCCCCTACATTGAATGCCAGTTCCTGGGAAACAACCCTTCTTTACCAGGTTGCTGCTGCTGGGCTCGATGTACCTCATGGTGGCAAAGCGGGCCAGCCCTTCCTCGTACACAAAGATCTTCAGTGGGTCGCAGGAGGTGACCAGGACGTAGATGCGCATGTCGAACTTGAAGCCATCGATGAGGAAGGGCTGCAAGGAGACAGGCTGGGTGACTGCGAGTGGGGCCACCATCCCCAGCCGGCTGGCTCAAGTGCCTCGCACTCCATGTCCTCAGCTGAGGGCAACTCTCTCAACTGGGCACGGAGCCCGCCAGGCTAGGCACGCAGCAGCCGAGTACTCGTGGGGGCTGCAGGCGGGCAAAGGATACTGTTTACCTGCCTACCTTGGCAATATACTGCTGGCATATCATGTGCTCGCCATGCTTGATCTCCTTGGGATTACGTGTAATGAAGATGCCCCGTCCTTGGCAGCCACTGTCTGGTTTGCAGATGTATGTCCTGTTTTTCCTCATGCGCCCATAAGCTTGGAAATCCCCATAACTGTACAAAGAATGCAGCTGTTGGTGTGCAAGTGAGCCACCCACCCACCCAATCCTTCCCTCTCCTAAGCCAACGACAGGAATTGCTCTTGAGCTGAGAGGAGGGATTCCCCAAAGCTGGTGCAGGATGCGTGACAGACAGACATCCCTGCACAACGGTAGTCCACGGCTTGCCCTTGCTGTAGCACCACCAGCACTTGTGGTGAGGGTTGCACTGGCCAGAGGTTGTCCCACCAGCGATCTTAAACCCCTTCCCTCACTCACTCTGCAGGCAAGCACCAGGTGCGTGGGAAGATGCTGTACTCCTTGGGAAAGAGCTTGAGCATGCGGTTGAGATTGCGGGCAAGCAGGTCCTTGCGGCAGATCTCTGCCATGCCGGGGAAGTGATTGATTTTCTGAAATGAAGCAAGAGCAGGAGAGCTACAGGACAGGGAGAAGATTGCCCGTATCTGGCTAAGGGGATTCAAGGGCCCTTGTGAGCACCTCCCTAAGGCTGCAAGTCCTATGCCCACTTACTTGAGAGGAAGCCTCAATGAACTCAAGAGTTACTTCTGAATCGACTTGCCTAGGATTGCACTGTATATTTTATTTTGTTGTTTTTTATTTAGGGTATTTTATCCCACTTTTTAATTTTACCCAAAAAAATCCAAGGCATCTTCCACAAATAATGACAAAATACTTAATGAAGCATAAAATAGCAAAATCAGCCTAAAGTTAAATTAAGATGAAGAATAAAATCAGACCATAAAAGCTTACTATGATCTACCAGAAGCACAGGAAATACCATTTTCACCTGGCATCTAAAGCTTAACAAAGTAGGTGCACAGAGAAGACCCTGTCCCAGTCATCACCCACCTCACCTCCTCCAAGTTCACCTGCTTTTGGAGGTGAGGTGGATGGTAACTGTGGGGAAGGGTCTTCTCAGTGATTGTTACCACAGCTGTGGAACTCCCTGCTGGGGGGAAATTGTACCTCTCAAAGGACCTCTGAAGATTTTAATAACCTGGGAACAGGCTGTCTCAAATTAGAAAAGGCTTTACAGGGAGGTACAATTGATGCCACCTATGCTTTCTTCCTTGCTAAAGGTATTTAAAATATTAAGCCTTTTTTTTTTAGATGAATGGGTGGATTCATTGGTTGGCTGGTTAACTGAACATGCCTGTAATTTTATCATTGATACTATAAAGTATTTGTCTTACTATTATTTATGTACATCACCCTGGAATAACTAAAACAGGAGATTTCACCCAACCCCTTAGGAATATAGCAACAAAACACCTGGGTTGGGCATATTGATGATAGTAGATAGTAAATATAACCTGAACAAAATAATAATAATAACAACAATCTTCTTCTTCTTCTTGGAACAAATCATTATTATTCTATCTCTTTCTTGCTCGTGGCGGATTTTCTAGATGGACATGACGGGCTTTACCAAGTCATGCTGTCTGTCTTTTACAGATTCAGAGATTTCCTGACAATTAAGCATGTTTTAAGTATGACTGCTTTCTGGATGTTGGTGTGGATGTATTTTGGTAGGCCCAGTTTCTGAAGGTTTTCTGTATATTTTTTTGATGTGATGCCAGTGACTGATGCAACTAACAGAATAATTGTGACCTTTTCCTGTTGCCATAGTTCTTTGACTTCCACGGCCAGTGGTGTATATTTGTCTCTCTTTTCTTTTTACATCCTTTTTGTTCTTCGGTGAGTATATTACGTTGGGTGAGATGTGCTTCAATTTTCTGTGTGATTGTGGTGGTTATAATTTTGTAGTGTTGGAAGGCATGTTATGGGTCTGTAGTTAGCTGGATTTTGGATGTCTGGAGTTTTTGGTTTAATGTAGGTTTTGCCTTTGGTAAGGAATAGAGGGAATAGGTGTGGGTGTTCTATGACTGTGTTGATCTGTTGAGTGAGATATTCGTGTGTTGATGTGAGCTGTTTGTACCAGAAGTTTTGTATTTGGGCCAGGCCGGGTGCTTTCCAGTTGTGTGTCCTTTGTATTGTTTCCTTCAGTTCCTCCAGAGTTATTGTATACTCTGTTTGCTGTGGTAGTTGTCTCTGTCTTTCTTCTTCTTGTCTTATCCAGTTTGTGCTTTCTTTGTGTTGTGCTGGTTCTAACCAGATATTTTTCAAGAATGTGGTTATTTCTTTGTTAGTTGGGGGTGCAATGTTGTTTTCTTTTTTCTTGCTTATTCTTTGGTATAATAATTTCTCATTTCTTTTAAAGAGAGTGTTTTGGGCTTTTCTTTCATTTGATTCTTTGTATCTTCTTAGCCTGGTGGTCTAGACTGCCAGTTTTTGTTTCAGTGTGTTTACAGCTACTATTGCTGTTTCTTTATTGTTTGCTATGATGTCTTGGGTATTTTTGAGGATATTTTTCGAGCAATTTCCAATTATGTTTTGTGTCATTCTTCCTATATCCTTTCGTAGCTTTTCAATTTTGTTTTCAATTCTGATTTGCCATGTTGGTTTGGTTTCTAATCTTCTCTCTGTGTTGTTGTTTGTGAGGAGTTCTTGTTTGTTACAGGTGAGGACTTCTGTGGCTGTTGCATCAATGACTGTGTGGATTTCTTCTAAGTTGCTATGGTTGTTAATGTTGTTGTGAGTTTACTATTCATTATGTTTATGAGTTTCTGCTGTCCTTGCTAAACTTTAGTCTAGGTAGTGGGTTTCTTTTTGTTGGGTCAGTTTCTCTCCATTTTGTTAGATTTCTCTCAATTTCTGCCATCAGTTGCTGCTCTATGTTCATGTTTGTTGTGGCGTTGTGTGTTTTGGGTTGTGGTGTTGTCCGGGAGTCCTCTGGTGGGGTTGTTGTGTTTTCTAGGGTTGCTGTTTCTTCTGTGGATGTTCATGTGCTTGTTGTTGGTGCATCTGTACTTTTCATGTTGGGGTTCTGTTGTGCTATTTCTTCTTTGATTTTTTAAATTTCATGATCTGTTAGCTTTTTGTTGCTGATTATAACTCTTTTTTGATCTATTAGTCTTTGTTCTGTTACAGTGTCCGTTAGGTGAAGGTAGATTTCCAGGAATAGTCTGTGAAGTTCTGTTCGGTATCCTGATGCTATTGTTTCGAGTTGTGTGCTTTTATAGTAACAACGCATAACATTACGGTTGATTTCATCTGACCAAGCTAGGCGTTGCCGTGGGTGTCCCACCTTGGTGGTTGCCTGTGGAACAGGCAAAACACGTCTGGGGGAGCTTAGGTGGTTGTGCTTTTCCTTGTTCATTGCCCATTAGGTTCCATTTTGGCCGACTGTGAGGTTTGTGCAGCATTCCTGGCCTTGATGCTGCCCATTTGAGGCTTTTTTCCTGCTTTCTGGAACCATTTTTTTCACACTAGCAGAGTGGTCGTTATTATTATTATATTTATTTATATCCCACCTTTTTCCCAGGGCTGGGACTCAAGGTGGTTTACAAGATTAAAACATGTACAATTAAAACAAATAAATATAAATTTACAAAAGTTAAAATAAAATTAAACCTGCAGTAAAACTAAAAACATTTTTAAAAATTAAAAAACAGTAACCGGTTAAAAAATAATAATATTCCAATACATTAACACAGGTCCAGAGTAGTTCCAAAAGCCTGCTGGAATAAAAAAGTTTTTGCCTGTCTCCGAAGGTATAGCACAGAGGGAGGCAGCCTAACCTCTCTAGGAAGGGAGTTCCAGAGCCTTGGAGCAGCCACCAAGAAGGCCCTCTCCCATGTACCCATCAGGCATGCCTGGGATGTTGGTGGGACTGAGAGAAAGGCCTCCCCAGAAGATCTCAAGAGTACGGGCAGGCTCATATGGGAGAATATGGTATTTCAGATAACCTGACTCGAGCCATATAGGGCTTTATAGGTGATAACCAGCACTTTGAATTGTGCCCGGAAACAGACCGGAAGCCAGTGGAGCTGTTGTAACAGAGGAGTTGTATGCTCCCTGTAACCAACCCCGGTCAACAATCTAGGTGCAGCTCTTTGAACCAGCTGAAGTTTCCAAACACCCTTCAAAGGCAGCCCCACGTAGAATGCATTACAGTAATCCAAACGGGATTTGACTAAGGCATGTGTCACTGTAGCCAGGTCCAACATCTCAAGGAACGGGCGCAGCTGGCACACTAGCTTTAACTGTGCAAATGTACACCTGGCCACTGCTGAAACCTCGGCATCCAGGTTCAGGGCTGAATCCAGGACTACACCCAAGCTGTGAACCTGTGTCTTCAGGGGGAGTGTAACCCCATCCAGCACAAGCTGAGTCCCTATTCCCTGATCTGCCTTTCAACTGACCAGAAGCACCTCTGTCTTGTCTGGATTAGGCTTCAATTTGTTTGCCCTCATCCAGTCCATTACTGCCAGCAGACACCGGTTTAGTAAAAAAACAGCTTCCTTGGAATTGGGTGGAAAGGAGCAGTAGAGTTGGGTGTCATCAGCGTACTGGTGGCACCGCACCCCAAAACTCCAGACAACCTCTCCCAACGGTTTCATGGATATGTTAAGTAGCATGGGAGACAAAACGGAACCCTGAGAGACTCCACAGGCCAATGGCCAAGGAGTCAAACAGGAGTCCCCCAGCACCACCTTCTGGGTTCGCCCCTCCAGGAAGGAATGGAGCCACTATAAAACTGCCTCCAAGACCCATCCCAGCAAAGTGGCCAAGAAGGATACCATGGTCAATGGTATCGAACACCCCTGTCTAGTTCCCAGCATAGGTCATCCACCAAGGTGACCAAAACTGTTTCTGTCCCATAACCAGGTCTGAAGTCAGATTGAAATGCATCTAGATAATCCATCTAATCCAGGAATCCCTGGAGTTGGGAGGCTACCACACGCTCCAATACTTTGCCCAGAAACGGGATATTGGAGATCGTTTGGTAATTATCCAATACGGTGGGATTCAAGGTGGGCTTTTTCAATGTGGGTTTTACCATTGCTCCTTTCAAGCAGGTTGGCACTGAAGGAACTATCCTAGGAAAAAGTATTGTAGGGAAAACCCTGATGCTTTCTCCTACCTGGCTCTTTCTATCTGTTATCTCTTTCCTGCTACATGCAAGATGTCCTAGCCACGTACAAGCTGTTCTAGTTTCAGCTTGTCAGCATCAGGCTAGGAACAAATGTTGCAGTAATGATGTAGCATTCTTATTCTGAGGTCTATTGTTTTGCTCTATGACAAGCTATTATGTGTGTGTGTTCTACTGTGTGTAATCACGCTGTGTCCTTATGCACAGCAACCTTCTGTCCTTGTGGACAGCATTGCTAGAGATCTATATAAGTCATGATCAAGAGACAATAAAGATTCTGCATGCAGCTGCTTGCTTCCTGCTAACAACATCTCGGTGTGTGTGTCCTCATTCCTTCATGGCACCCTGCCTTGGCAAAGGGAGGCACTGACCACTCCACTTACCCACTCAGCCAGTCCCCCTCTGGCTGCTTTTATAAGCCAGGAAGGGGAAGGATCTAATACATACATAGTGGCTTTCACCTCTCCAAGGATCCAGTCCACATCATCAGGCTGTACAAACTGAAAAGTATCCAATCATACTGGACAAGCAGGTGCCAGAATTACATCCACATCCAAGTCAGAGCAGATCCAAGCGATTTTGTCTGTACAGTGCTGGGCAAATTGGTCACAGTGGGCTGTTGAAAGGTCAGACTTCTACTCTTGTGAAAGGCCCCTGACCACTCAAAACAGCTCCACTGGACGGCTCTTTGCTGCCCGTATTGCCACAGAGCAGCCCTTCAAATACGCCCGTGTTCAATCAGATTCAATCTGTGTTTTCGACCAACGTCGCTCTTGTCTCTGTCTCACTTGGTTCATCGCCGCCAGCTCCCTAGAAAACCAGGGGGCTGATGTGGCTCCACTTTGTGAGGAAGGATGCTCAGGAGCAATCATGTCCACTGCCCTGGTCATTTCTCTATTCCAGAGATCGATCAGGGCTTTGACAGAATCACCTGCCAAGGCAACAGGAAAATCCCCAAGAGCCATCAGGAAACCATTCAGATCCATCAGCCTCCAGGGGCGGACCATCTTAATCGGTCCTCCACCCCTGCAGAGGTTCTGAGTGCCAGCAAGTCTAAACCCCACCAGATTGTGATCTGTCCAAGACAACAGAATTGTAGAAAGTTCCTCCACTCTCAGATCACTGTCATCCCATCCAGCACCGTAAACAAGGTCCAAAGTGTGCCCAGCAGCATGGGTAAGGCCAGATACTATTTGGGACAGACCCATGGTTGTCATGGCGGAAATGAAGTCCTGAGCCGCTCCCAACAGGGCAGCCTCAGCGTGGATGTTGAAATCCCCCAGCACAACAAGCCGAGGGGACTCCAACACCAGCCCCGAGACGAACCCGGCTAGCTCAGGAAGGGAGACTGTTGAGCATCGGGGTGGACGGTATACCAACAGAATCCCTATTCTGTCCCGGGCACCCACCTTCACATACACACACACTCAAACCCCGCAGATGGTGGGACATGGCACCTGGTCAGGGGATGGAATCTCAATTAGGCCACTTCCACTCCACCTCTCCACCCCCCAGGCCTTGCCTGCTGCTGGACAGAGAACCCTGGTGGGCAAAGCTGAGATTACCCCCCCCTCCCCAGCTTCGTCCAACTAGGTCTCTGTGATACAAGCCAGGTCACCATGCCCAAGTCCTGGATAGAAGTTGTTTTCCCATTCACCGACCTGGCATTCACCAGCAGCAGTTTCAACCCAGGGGGTCTGTTGCCAAGGCCTTCCAGGTTATTTGAGTTGGGAGACAGTCTGAGGACAGCCAGCACCCGATTGTTGCACCTTCTCTTATTGAGGTGTGGCTGTCTCCCACTCCATATCTCCCTCTGCCCCATATGACTCTAATGGCTGCTCCCTGACTCCCATCACCTCCCCCTTTCCCTGGAAGGCACAAGTTTGCAACTGCAGACTAGCAGTACCCTCCCATGGTGTGAGGTGCAGGCAGTCCTGCTGGCCAAAACGGGAAGTACGGTAAGCAGCCCTCTCTCTCCTTTCGAGTAGTGGGACAGGCCCTCGTATTCCCCCGAAGTGACTCCCCTAAAGGGGCAACCCCCTTTGGTGTCACCCCCTTTGGCAGCGACCACACCCCCATAGGGACCTGCCTTTTATGCCCCAGCTCCCAAAGTTCTTTGCAGCTGGCAGTGGGGGTGGGGGGGTTGTGCATTAGCTGGACCAGAGTCTGCAAAAAGGCAGATGCAGAAGATATACATACAAACAATAAGTAAGAATATGCTGTTATTGTGCTATAAAAATATACATCAAACCATTAAGAGAGAATACAATTATGTTAAAAGCATTCTTAAACATAATATTATTTGTGTATTCACAGGTTTAAATACTGCAGTGGCCTATACTGATAATTGTGCTTTATGTATTACGTACAATGTGTTTATTTGGGGGCATACTTCTTATATGCTAGACTATGCTGAAACACGTTTGGTTTATTTGATATTGGTTATTTTTGGTATGGTTAGATTTTTATAACACAACACCATTATATTCTCTCTTATGTGTTTGGTGTATATTTCATACTTTTTAATGTACATAGATAAAAATATTATTATTATTTTTACAATTATATTTGCTATCACCAGTATGCTCAATTCAGTTGTTTTATTGCTATATCACCCTGGAATCCCTAATAAATGAACATCAAGGGATTTTTCCTGGGACACTTGTATAGCATATAGAAAGAAACTTTGGGGGCATATAAGGGATTTTGAGGAATGTACAAATAGTGGGGGTAATATTTTAAGGTTAAGGGGGCAAGTAGGGGTACAAGCACAACATTGTATCAGGGGTTAGATGCTTTGGGATGTAAGTATAGATAAGGCCTGGTGCAGTATGATTTTATATCATTTGCTATGTTAGATCTAATTGTCCTGCACTTGTTCCAACTGTATTTATTCCTTATATGGGAATGAGGTAACTGGTCAAGGGTTTTAGAAAGGTAGAGTTGTGGTTTAGAAATCCCCATGTTGGGAAGAAAAGAGATGTACACCAGACTACTGACCACATGAAAATGTGTCAGGGAGTGGCAATATGTGTTGTGCAGGGCAAAGGGAGATATGGCGATAGCAGGGCAAAATGCTGTTACAGGGGAAGGAGAGATAGTCATTTAACATCCATCTTACCTTCTGGTCGCCCTGCTACCCCAGGGATCTTGGAGAATGAGCCAGGCCACCCACAGAACCTGTCCTTGCTCTTATGCAATGCCAGGTCAGTTAAAAACAAAACAAATATCATCTATGACCTCCTTATAGATGAGGAGGCCGACCTGGCATGCTTCACAGAAACCTGGCTGGGAGATGACAGTGGTCCGACATGGGCCCAGGTCCTCCCAGCTGGGTACTGTGTTAGTGAGCAGGTGAAGGAAAGTGGGCGGGGGGAGGGGCAGAGTAGCTATGGTCTACAAAGACAATCTTAACCTGACCAGACTTTCTGTCCGGCAATTGAATCACATTGAGTGTGTGTACCTGAGTCAGAAGACCAGGGATAGACTAGGGATTCTGTTAGTGTACCGGCCACCCCGCTGCCTATCAGACTCCCTGGCTGAGCTCACGGAACTGGTCTCGGAGCTAGTCTCCCAGGCTTTTGGTCCTGGGTGACTTCAACATCCCATTCAAGGCCGGTTTGTCAGGTGCAGCTGTCAGGTGCAGCTCAGGAGTTCATGGCATCCATGACAAACATGGGCTTATCCCAACTGGTCTCTGGACCTACACATTCGGCAGGTCACACCCTCAATGCTGTTTTCCATTCCGAACAGATGGATCTATGGGCAGAGGTGACAAATACCTCTGCATTGTCATGGACAGACCATTTTCTGGTCAGGGTTAGTATCACGGCTACCACCCGCCCCTGCAGGGGTGGTGGACCTATTAAGATGGTCCGCCCTTGAAGGCTGATGGATCCTTCTGGATTGCAGAAAGCCTTAGAGGGTTCTATGGCTGGTATCATCTATTATCCTGTAGAAGCCCTGGTCAATAGATGGAATCAAGACCTAACTAGGGCTATCGACACGATCACCCCCAAATGTCCTCTCCGACCCGCTTCTAATTGGGCACCCTGGTAAACTGAAGATCTCAGGGAGTTGACGCAGGAAGGACAATGACTGGAGCGCTGATGGCGGAAAACTCGACTTATATCCGACAAGACATGACATAGAGAACATCTTCGTTTCTATGGAGTGGCAATACGTGTAGAGAAGAAAGCTTTCTTCTCTGCACACTTTGCACCTGCGAATTCACATCCAGCAGAACTGTTCAGGGTGGTGAGGGGTCTAACCCAGGCACCTTCCCCCCTGAACCCGACCTTAGAGCCTTCAGTGGTTTGCTGTGATGCCTTTAACAATCATTTCACAGATAAAATCTCTCGGATAAGAGCCGACTTAGATGCCATCATTATAGCAGAGGCTGACAATGGAGTGTCCAGCAACTCCGCGAGTAGAATTACACTGGATCAGTTTCAATTGGTGAGTACCGAGGACGTGGACAAGCTGCTTGGACGAGTAAGGAGGACGACTTGCCCTCTTGATCCCTGTCCTTCTTGGCTGGTCGTCCAGAGAGGAGATGCAATTAGATTACAACTACAACATATTATTAATGCATCTCTCAGGGAGGGGAGTTTTCCATCATGTTTAAAAGAAGCGGTGGTACGGCCGCTTCTGAAGAAGCCCTCCCTGGACCCCCTGGACCTTAATAACTACAGACCAGTATCAAATATTTCGTTTCTGGGCAAGGTGATTGAGAGGGCAATTGGCTTCCAACTCCAAACAGTTTTGGATGATACATATTTTCTAGACCCATTTCAAACAGGCTTCAGGGCAGGATATGGAGTTGAGGCAGCTATGGTCGCTTTAGTGGATGATCTACGCTTGAGTATTGAAAGGGGGAGTGTGTCCCTGCTGGTACTTCTGGACCTCTCAGCGGCTTTCGATACCATAGACCATGGTATCCTTCTGGAACACTTGGCGGGGATTGGGAATCGGGGGCACTGTGCTTCAGTGGTTCTGGTCCTACCTCTCGAGCAGGTTCCAGATGGTGATGCTTGGGGATAGTTGCTCCACAAAGAAGGAGCTGTACCACAAGGCACCATCCTATCCCAATGCTGTTTAACATCGACATGAAACCGCTGGGAGAGATCATCTGGAGGCCTGGGGCTGGGTGCTATCAGTATGCTGATGACACCCAAATATATTTCTCTATGTCTTTGACAACAGCGTCAGCTAAGGATAGTGTGTCTCCTCTGAATGAATGCTTGGAGGCAGTGATGGGCTGGATGAGGAAAAACAAACTGAAGCTGAATCCAGACAAAAGAGAGGTGCTTACTGTCAAAGGCCCCAACCTGGGTTTGGAGGTGTATCAACCAGTTCTGGATGGGGTTACACTCCCGACAGGCTGTGTTTGCAGCTTCGGGGTGCTCCTTGATCCGTCGCTCCAAATGACAGCTCAGATAGATGCGACAGCCAGGAGTGCCTACTATCAGCTTTGGCTGATATGCCAGCTGCGCCCCTTCCTAGAGTTGGAAGACCTAAAGACAGTAGTACATGCGCTGGTAACTTTGAGGCTTGACTTCTGCAATGCGCTGTACATAGGGCTACCTCTGTGCCTAGTCCGGAAACTTCAACTAGTTCAAAATATGGAAGCCAGGTTGGTCACCTGTACACTTAGGGGTGACCATATCACTTTCTGGGTGAAGTACAAAGTGTTGGTCATCACCTTTAAAGCCCTACATGGTTTGGGTCCAGGTTTCCTGCGGGATTGCCTTCTCTCATACAATCCGCCCCGCACACTCAGGTCCTCTGGGAAGAATCTGTTACAGTCAGCCAAAACTAGGCTGACAACTGTTACCCAGAGGACCTTCTCTTCTGCTGCTCCCAGACTGTGGAATGGCCTGCCGGAGGAGATTTGTCAACTTAACAATCTCTTTGACTTTAAGAAAGCCATAAAGACCGATCTCTTCTGGCAGGCCTACCCAGTTGAATTTTAAGAGTTTTATTGGTATTTTAATAATATATTAGTGCTATGTGCTTTTAATCAGTTTTATGTATTTTATATCTGATGTTGTTCCCCACCTCGATCCAGAGGAAAAGGTGGGTAAGAAATAAATTTATTATTATTATTATTATTATTATTATTATGAAAAGCAGAAATAATGTCCAGTTCAGGAACAAACAAGTTTATCAGACAAGGATGAGACAATCTGGGAAGAGGATGGTCTAAACTGATAATGTGGACCAATGGACTTAGATATTTTTAAATAAATTAGTAAGTATTAAGAGGGAGGTCACTGACTTTGAGAAAGGCTTGTCAGTTCAAACACAGAAGAGGAAGACATCTTTCTTTTCCCTCAGGCATGGAATCCAGGATGTTGCTCTGAACCTAGCATGTAGACTTCAGTGACTCCTTGGTTTTGCCTGGGAGAGATGAAAGTCCCTCTGCAGAGAAGGAGTGCCTTTGCAGAGTCAGTATGAGTGGTGCAGGATTTGTCATCATATAGCTATAAGATTTATTAGCATGAGTTTATTTTGTTTTACTTGAATGAAAGGTTTGTACCTATGTTAAATCTTTGTGTTTTTTTTAATAAAACATTTAATTTTAAAATTTGAGTAGGTGTAATCCAAGGCGAATGCAAATATTCTGTCTTGAGTCTTCAAATGCACCTACACCTATAATTCTTGGGCCAAACCAGGGCTATTTGAGAAGGGTGTGCCTGAATATCTAATACCAGGAACCTGGAATTTTAGCCTTTTAGCTTTCCCCCTAAAAGTAGTTTATAATTTTTTAAAAATAAAGAAAAATTAGCACTTTGGATTGTACCCAGAGACACAGAGAGCCAGTGAAGAGATTTCAACATGTGCAAGGTATTCTATGTAGCTAGTGCCAGTCAATGATCTCTAGTTACTGTATTCTGCACCTACTGGCGTTTCCAAGTTATCTTCAAATGCAGTCCCACATATAAAACATTGTGATTATCTAATCCTGACACTACTAGGGCATTGATAAGTGTGACATCCAGATCAGTGCAAGGCACTGTAATGTAGGGAGGCAGAACCATCTGGCAGGGCAAAGGTACAGATGGCCCAGGTCTCTCACAGGTGTGCACAGAAAAATGCCCATTCCAGAAAAGCTGTTTGACGTAGCAAAGAGATCAAAAGTACTGTGACACTTCAGAAACTAGATGGCTGGGGATGCTTTGGGGGGGGAGGGAGAGGTTGCCAGCTTTCAGAAATTGTCTTGGGACATCCTGCCTTACTCCAACACTCTACCCAACCACAGCTCCCGCTCCCCTGGTTCCACTGCAGGTACCTGAAACCTCTTCATTTCCATAACACGTTCCAGCGAGACTGAGCAGTCGGTCCAGTAAACAGTCCACTCCTCATCCTCCCCTACTTCTTTCAGACCACAGCGCCGAGCAGCACGCTTAACTACAGCAAGAAAAGGAAAGGACCATGGAGGGCTCCAGGAAGCACAAGGGTCTCCTCTGGGCCCTGCCTGCTGCAACCATCTGAGTAGCATGGATCATCCACCTGGGAATTCAATACAAGAATTGCCAGTAGTGGCCCTGGAAACTTCTCCTTTAGTGCAGGTGCCCTATGGCTCTTCAGGCCTTACAGCAATTGCTGAACACTGGTTGCTGTTTGTTAATTCCCCAGAGCATGAAACCAAGATGGGAGACTAATCAATACCAAGGCTCTGGGCAATGCTCTCCAGCTAGGACGAAGCCACTAAGAAGCAACCATAACTTACCACTCTCATATTTGCAGTTGGTCAAGTTGATGGACAGCAGCCTAGAAAAAAGATGGGAAAAAGCAACTGCTCAATGGCTGGGGAGAACTGGTCTGTGAAAAGCAGTGACTGCTGAGAGAAAAATGCACCCTGCAAACCTCAAGGCTGAAGCCCCTTAGCCCACATGGCCCAGGACAAACAGTGATTCTAGGGCCAGATGAAAGATTTGTGGGAGGGTGGAGAGGATTCCAACACTGGCAGAGTATGCACTCAGATGGGTAAAGGACAAGCCCAGAGATCACTCCCATGGGTGCAGAGGGGTCTGGCTCATGGAGAGAAGACACACCTGTGTTTTTTCTTTTTCTTTCTCCTGGTCTCTTCTGGCTCACAATCTTCTGCTATTTGTTCTTCCAGATCTATCAGGGAAACACCGGGCTTGTCATTCTTCTCGCCTGCTTGGCCATTGCCTTTGTGCCCTCGGCTCAGGGCTTGTTCCTTGTCCTGAGAGCTGTTGTGTTGAGATACTTTATTTTCTGCCTCCAGTCTCTTAAGGCATTCATTTGCAGACTCATCTGACAGATCTCCCTCCTCCTCCTCCTCCTCCTCCTCATCTTCGTCTTCATCTGTTTCATTCTCAGACTCACTGCTTTCATCTGTGTTGATCTTCATTCTCTCAGGCACTCTTGCAAAGAGCACAGGAAAGAAGGTATCATAAGAACCATACTGAATCACATCAAGAGGCCATCTAGTTCAGCATGCTGTTGTCGCAGTGCATTCTGCGCCAGCAGAGCCTGCATCTGCAACATTCATTACTACTGATCCTGAAATCTGAATCAGAGCTTGTCTTTCTCATAGTGCCCCTTTACATTGTGGTGGCCCACCTTGCCCATTAGTCTCTACTGGGAGCAGCAGTGGCTCTCCAAGTACTGAAGCAGAGGCCCTTCCAATCCCAGGAGAGCTTTGCAAGGCACATCCACATCCGGGGGACTGAGCTTACAAGCAAAGCCTGCTGCTGCTGCTGCTGCTACTGAGCCGCAGCCTCCAAGTTACCTGACACGAAGGAGGTGCCCAGTTTGAGAGCCCCAATGACAAGACACCAGGAAAGGGGCTCAGCTTGCCCAGGGTTGCAAAGGATCAGGTTTAACACGAATAATCAGGCTTCGGATCAGGTTTAGGGAGAGGGTTACTAAGCGTGGATCTAGCGCGGCTGTTACTACACCAGCTGCGTTGGGAAGCGCCTCCTGCTCGTGCTCCTGTGAAGCGGGGCCTTAATGGTCCCATTTCGCAGAGGCGCAGAGCGGGGGGAGGGGGGCGACTCCCACAAGGCCATCGGGAAGCCGGACTCCACACTCCGTTCGCCGCCTGCCAAACGGAGGTGGGGGTGGAAGAGGCCGAATCCCCGCCCGCCCGCCGGCCGGCCACCCTCTGCGGGGGAATCTCCCAGGGCTCCTCCGGCTCGCCGGGAATCACTTCCTCTCCGCCGCGGCCCACGGAGGCTTCGCCCGCAAGCTCGCCGCGCCCCCTCACCGGGCCCCACGGCTTTCTCCGGGGCGGCGGCGGCGGCACCTGGGCCTCGGGCTCCCTCGGGCCCTGACGCGGTCACCATGCCGACAGCAGGCTCCGCCCCTTAGGCGGGCGACGGAGCCGACGCGTCAGAACCATAAGGGCTGCTCGAGGGACTAGAGCGCCGCCAGCCCGCCTCCCTTCGCGCCCGCTGTGGCGTCATCAGAGAGCGACCGCCTTTGTGATGCACACAGAAGCTCTCTCCCCATTGGAGATGCGCGTGCGCAGGCCATTTAAAGCTGCATTTCCGCGTCCAGCCGGCGCGTTCTTGCTCAGCTGGGTGGGTTGATGACGGGGGCGAAGCGGCGCGCCTCCTCTTCCTCTCCAGGGGGCGTGTGTGGGAGGCGAAGGAGCCTCCCCGCCGCCTTGATTGTAAGCCCCTCGGGGCCGTTCGCGAGGGAGGGAGCTCCGGCCTGCGGGGCTCAGGCTGTGCTCTCCGCATTTCCTCCTCCTCCTCCTCCTGCAGCGCACGATCCCCGCACCGGCCTCCTGCCCCTGCATCCCCACGTCGATATGATCTCTTTACATAGGAAGCTGGGTTTCCCATGTAAAGCCTTCAGTCTGCCTAGCTCAGGATGGCCTACAGGAGAGGTGGGCAGCTTGAATGGCCCTAGCCGAGAGTGGTGGGTTAGCCACCACAGGCACACCCAGGCAGGCAGGCCAGCCAGCCCGCCCTCCTGCAGATCACTCGAACAGGGGGGAGGCTTCAACCTCACCCCTACCCAAGTGATATAGGCCGCGTTCAGAGGACACTTTAGTCGATGGAGGGGGAATAGTTAACTGACAGCGTGCTATTGCGCAGGTACTCCCCAGATGACATGTTGCCCCACTGCCGTTGCGCGGCTGAGGTTCCCATCAAGTACATTAATAGTCAACGCTGCACTTGAGTGACATTCTGACTGTCCATTGCTCCTCCCTCAGTCCTCTCGGTCCTATCCCAGCAGCCATTGAAAGTTGTGCCGGCTGCAGCAGAGTGACCAGGGCACTTTTGGCCGGTCTTGCTGGAGGACTCTATGGGCAGACAACAGAGCCTGCCAGATGACACGTGAAGCAATGGGTGTCTGGATAATCAATGGAGCAGTCTGCTGATTTTCTCTGTTGCTTATTTGGGGAAAATAGCGAACTGTCGGTTGTCCATTTTCCGCCAGACCACACAATAAGCAATGCAACGGACGGTTGCCTAATTAAGCAACCGTTGCTTGTTGTGTCATCCGAACCCAGCCATAGAGTGGTATTGCTGGGATGGCGGCAGGGTTAAAGCCTCCTTGCCTCGCAGCAATCTTACTGGGAAACAAGGGCGATGGGCTTCCTCACGCGCCCTCTTCCCCAGCAGAATGTTGAAAGATGGCATAGACGCCCCTGTGCTGCATGTTGCCCACCCCGGCCTACTTCAACATGATAATCAACGGGGGGGGGGGGGGAGCAATCGTCAGTTGTGTTGCTAATTGTGTCATGTTGAGGGCAACACACAATGCACACACAACTGACAGTATGCTATTTTGGGCACTTAAACAATGGAGAAACAACAGGCTTGCGCATTGTTTATCCCAAATTCCGTTGTTTAAAGTGTCATGTAGAGGAAACCCCCTTCCTCTCTGAGTACTACTCCATTTGGTCATAGAGTTTGCCAGCCAGAGCTGCCAAAAATAACCCTGCTGCTCCCATACAGCTGGCAGAACCTGAGGTGCATGCTGGGATATGGCTGGAGGACTGAGGGAGGGGGGAGGGAGGAGAGGCAGCAGCCCAGAAGGACGCTGGGACTTTCAACCGCGCGACGGGGAGGGACAACATGTAGTGTGGAGGGTGCCGCTGCATCGCTGCCAAAAGAATGCAAGATCAGTACGCTATTTTCCCCTCCGTTGCCTAAAGTGTCGTCTGAATTCACCCACTGACTAGCAACATCTTTTTTTAGGCTGGAGTCTTTCCCAGTCATACCTGGATGTGCCAGGAATTATACACTTGCAGTTTAACATTTTTGTCCCAACATTTCCTGGCAGATGCAACCCCCGACAAGAAAAACAATATTTTAGCATTCTAAAGTAGCTGGTTTCTCCTCAGCTACAAAGCTCCCTGAACCACATTATTGGTCCTGTCTCTGCTAATCTGCCTCAAAGGTTGGTTATAAATTAAATACATATTTTAAGTGCTGCCTCAGCAGTGAGTTCAATCTGTCAGTGGAGGAGGGGCACAACTTGGCAATGATGGCACCAGTAGCTGGGACCCTGACACAAGAGGAGTATGACTCTTCCTTGCAGAAATGAAGCTCTGCTATTCATTAGTGACAACCTTTGCATACTGCCTCCACACTGGGTATGTTCCTCCATCAGAAGCTTGTGCGCTAAACTCAGATTCCGCTCTAAACCCACTGGATGGGTAAGCAATTTTTAAGAAATGTTTCCAGAGGCTTCTATCTTTCCTTACCAGTTATGACCCCAATGAACAATGACTAATTCAGTTGACCTTGTGCTTTATTGGTCAGCAATCTTGCATGTCCTCTGACTATGGTGTCTGTTGAATGGGAGGCCTCTCTTGCCCTGCAAAGAACAAACCAGCAAAGAGCATATCTAAAATGGGACAATCACTTTTGGGGTGCTACCCTTTGAGGAGGTCCACTAGCTCACATTGCAGCTTGACAAACTGAAAGTCTGAGAGGAGGTATTTCTGAATTGTGTGAATGGCTGATGCCTCTGTGAGACCCTCAAAATCTTCCACAGTTTTGATGGGCAGGTGCCCTGCCAGCTCACAGAGCGCTACATTGAATGCAGACTCTTCTTTGACGCCGAAGCAGGCTTTCCTAGCCCAGACAATGATCCGGATCCCAGGCCGAGCTCCTGAGCGAATGGGTCCCCTGGGTGTAGCACCCCGGGTTATAAACAGGTTGTGTGCAATCTCTTTCTCTACCAGATAGTTGGTGACTTGTCCAATTTGGTGTGTCAACTTCTCTAACTGCTGCCCATCACTGTAGAAGAGGAAGCCAGGAGCTGGGACCTCCTGCAGTAGATAGAGGTTTGCTTCCGGCAAAAGGGGCACGCAGGGGGCAGATTCAACCAGCAGCTCCCAGTCCAGGTAATACCCATGCAGATGCAAGTGATTGACAGAGGCAAAAGCTCCAAGGCTGTTGAAACCAATGCGGAATCCAGGATGGGCACTGAGGAGGAGGGCATCCAGGCCAAAGTGAAGGACCTCCGGTGTGAGGACCTGAGGCAATGACAGCGCAGGTTCAGGGATCAAAAGGATGTGTCCAAACTGCAGAGGGCTGACGTTAATCACTATGAGGACAAAGGGAACAGCTTGCATTGAGGGAGTGCCGCTCCTGGTCATGCAGAAAAGAATCTCCTCAGGTTGGATCCTACAGAAATTGAACTGCTGAGGGTCAAAGCTCTGTTGAACACTTTGGATCTCCTGGGGTCTTCTTCTCTCTAACCCCCTTTGGATATTCAGCTGGGCCACAAACCCTACAGTCCCTCGCAGGATCCGGGTCCGTAGCTCTCCTAAGTGGTAGCGGAAGAGCCCCCTATTCAGTCTGTCCTTCCAGCCCAACTGCAGGGCTCTGTCAAAGTGGGACAGTGGGGCCCTGGCCGGCCCACACAGGCTGTTTCCCTGCCACTCCACTCCATGCAGCACAAAGTCCCCCTCATCATACACAAAGACTTCTGTTGAGGGGAGGGCAGGCCCCTCCTGTGATTGGGGGCTCAGTGGATTCTGGCTTGTAGTACCCAGCCCCATTGCCATGCTGGAGACAACTTGAGGTCCTGCTGCAGGCCTGCAATAGAACAGAATAAAGAAGGACTGAGAGTGCCCCAGAATAGCCCCCCCCCCCAAGAGAGTTGCTCATACTTCTGGATGCTTCCAGATGGAGGGCTCCTAATGCTACCAATATCAAGACAGCATTGGGTGTTGTCTGTTATTGCCCTGCCTTACTCATGGGATGTTACAGGTGTCCTGATGTCATCTCCCATTTGTAACCCTCCCGTTTCCCCACTGCTTCTTGGGTCTGTTTCCTTCCCATGGAAAAATTGCTGTACAAGGTCTTCTCCTAGGTAGCATGAGGACCCCTCTGCCTGGAAGCGCCTCCTTCCCCTCTTCGGAGGTTTTGGAAGCTTCCAGAGGCTCGACTTTACTCAGCTAGAGATATTTAGGAATCGCCTCCATTAAAAGACATTTTAAGCGACCTCCAAAACAAGACCTTATAAGATCATCCCGCGGCTCTGTTGCCCCGTCCTCGGGCGTTGGGGCCTCCAGGCGCCCTCGGCTTCCACGTGCAACGGAGGGAAAGACGCAAGCGCTCCACCGGCGCCTTCGGACCGGTCCTGCGATCTCAGCTGTGGCCCAGGAGGCCTCGCCTGCAGAAGAGGCCCGGCCTGGCGCGCTGCCACTGCTTCCGCCCACAACCGGGACGAGCGACCCGCGCGCTGCCACACCGCCGGATCCTGCACGGGCCGCCGCCGCCGCCGCCGCCGGCAGCTCCTCCCCAGGGCAGAGTTGCCCTTCCGTGCAGAGGCCCTGCAAGAGCATTTGCCGCAGCGGGAGAAAGGGGAGGGCGGGCAGCCCGAGCCAGGCGACGCCCCCGGCTCCCCCCCCCCCCCGCCGCCTGCCTGGAGCGCCCGGGCCGCTTCCGAGCGCCTGCACGGGCCGCTGCCCCGCCACCCACGGAGCCAGGCGCCGCGACGGTCCGCCTCCCCGGGTCGGCGGGAGGAGCCGCGGCCGACGCCTGCTAGAGGAAGGGCGCCCAAGGGCCGCCCCTGCTAGAGGAGATGGGGACGCACGGCCGCCTCCGCTCCGAGCCCGGCACCGCCGCCGCTGCGGCCCCTCCATTGCCGCACCTGGCCCGCCGCTCCGCGCGCGTCGCACTGGCTGCGGGGGAGGCGGGGGCCCCGTCTCGAGCGACCCTGGCCGGCTCAGCCGCCATCATCGGGCGGGAGGGCGGCGAGGCGGGTGGCGTTGCCTGCCTGCCTGCCTGCCTGCTCTGCCCGTCTGGGAGGCCGCGTGCGGGAGGGCGGCCGGGAGCCCGCCCGCCTTGCAGTGCAGGCCACGATCCTGAGAGCGAGGGCTCCCGCGACGGGAACCGGCCCTGCCTGTCTCTTTAAGGGGCGGGGCCTCGTCGCGCTGGTTGCCCGGCGACGGTGACGTCTGGGGAGGGGGCGGATGCGGAAGTTCCCGGAGTTGACTGGAAGTTGAGTCCTGTCGCGCCGCCGCCGCCGCCGCCATGGGGGTCTCTGGCAGCCGCCGCCTCCCCCGGGATCTGCTGGGAGAGTACCAGGTGCTGGAGAGGTCTCGGCCCGGGGAGGGGTCCCCTCGTGGGATGGTCCGCGGCGCACGGGCGGCCCCGATGTGGCCGAGGGCGGGCGGGGCGCCCTGTGGGGCCGGGATGGATGGTCTGCGCGCCCCTCCCCGAGGACTAATCCCCCTCCTCTCCCCTCGCCTCCCCTAGGAGCTGACCTTCCTGAGCAAGCAGGAGATCCTGCTGTGAGTAGCACCCGCGAGGGCGAGCCGGCCCGGCGCGCAGGAGCCAGAGGGCAGGTCTCCTGCGGCTCCGCTTGTGGGCGGGCAGGGGCGGAGGAGGAGGAGGAGGCCGCCGCCGCCCCCCAGCCCGTCCCTATGAGGGTCCTCCTCCCCCGTGGGCAGGGAGCCCCGAGTGACTCAGGGAGCGCCAGGGCAAGAGTCGCCCCGGGGTCATGAGCTGGCTGCCCAAGGTGGGGCATCTCCGCGCAGCCTTTTGCCTGGGGCGGGTGGAGGAGCAGGGGCGGTGTGGGGCAGAGAAGTCGCGGGCAGGGCAGGGCTTGACACAGGCCCGCCCCGAGTGACAAAGGGCAGCTCCGAGGCAGGGTTGCCTGGAGGCCTGAGAAGGCCTGGCTGCTGCTGCAGCCTAGGAGGAAGTTGGCACCAGCTGTGTGGCGAATTCTTCGAGGCCACGAAGGGCCCCCAAGTAGCCCCCACTGCTGGCTTGTTTTCCAGGGCTCACAGGCGGTTCAGTGAACTTCTGTCCAAGGAGGAGCGGGACCAGGCTTTCATGGCAAGGGTCACCAAGAGCAAGCTCCTAACGCTCCCAGAGCTGCGGGTACGTTGGGCTTGGGAGGTTTGCCTTGGGGCCTGGCGGGGGTGGGGGCAGGGCCGTGCTGAGCTGGTAAGATGCTCAGCCCCCCCCCCATTTCAAACTGCTCATTAAGTATTTTTAAATGTTTTTTCAAAATGCCCACCAACATGTCTGTTCTACGTAACACCTTCATATTAAACCTGTTCTACAACACTTCAGTGTTGGATCAGAAATTAACATTTATTTTTAGTTGCTGTACAAATAGAAGCAACAACAATAGAACAGTCTTTCATCATTATCACCCTCACGGTATCATCACCATTATTATCATTAATAACTATCATCATCATCATTACCTTCACCCTCCGCCATGGAGAAGATTGAGGAAAGAGACACGCAGTAAGGACAACCATTGCAACTTAGGCACATATATCCCCGCCCCACATGCGGTATATGGCCCTTTGGAGCTTGTAGTCTGACCGTGGTATTCGCGATGGACGGCTTCTGCGCTGCTTCTGCAAGACGGGCTCCTCGCTTCTCAATGGGCCACTGACGCTACGGAAGCAGTAGCGTAAACTAAGGGGGTGCCTCCTCGGAATGCCCGTCAAAATCGGGCCAACTGGCCCCACTGCCCCCCCTGCACGGCCCTGGGTGGGGGTAGCCCAGAAGCATTTGGCACGCACTATCGGTTGTGTAAAATCCCACAAGGTTGGGTTGTATCCGATGAGATTTCCTTGGGAATGACTTGTGGTATGCTTGGGTTGGATCCCATATAGATCCATAGGTCCAACTTGCTGTTAGGGAGTTGGTAAGATGGTGCCTCCATTATCTTGAACTACAACTCCCATCAGCCACAGCTAGTGGCTATGGTAAGATGATAGGAGTTGTAGTCGTCACAACTTCTAGAGGGCACCAGGTTGCTTGCCCCTGGCCTGATTCCTTTTCCTTTTTGAGTGCTGGTCATTGCCTTGTACAAACGTCCAAATACAGTACCGTGGTTTAATTGACCTAAGAGCATGAAGTGGTGATCTTGGGCATCTGGTGTGACATTCCAAGTAGGGTCTGGTGGAGGTTCAGCTTTGTTTTCTGCAGCAACAGGGCTCCCCCTTTTTCTTGGTCTTATGGTTCCTCCTTGTGGCACCAGGCAAACCCCTTCCGGCATCGGATCTGCCGTGTCTTCTCTACAGCTGAGGATGGAGGGGGCAGCATGACCTTTGAGGATTTTCTTGACATGCTGAGCGTCTTTAGTGACTCGGCTACACCAGAGATCAAATCACACTATGCCTTCCGCATCTTTGGTGAGTGTCAGCCTGTGTGAGTGTGTGTGTGTGTGTGTGTGAGAGAGAGAGAGAGAGAGAGAGAACCATCTTGCCAGATGCAGCCTCTGGGCAGGGATTATATTGGGCTATATTGCATCTGCCACTTGATCTTTGCCTCTGGAAAACCCTAGGGGCCATCTGGGGACATGGAGTATGCAATTCTTATGCCTAAATAAGTGCTGATGGTGCTGCAGTGGTTTTTAAAAAGCCCGTGAATGGCAGAGAAATGGCAATTCTCTGGTGAGCAGTGGAACGCCTGTGTTTGGACCAAACTCCTGGATATTGTCAGACTCAACTCCCATCACCCACGAGCATTGCCCATGCTGTGTGGGGCTGGCAGGTGTCGGAAGTCCAACAGCGACATCTTGCACGCCCCCCCCCCACCTCCTTCACCTCCTTCTCTCGCGAGAGGCGACGAGACAATGGAGGCAGCCATGAGTGGGCGCCAGGAGAACAGGACGGCGTGAGTGGGGGGAGGAGAAGGACAAGTGCAGCTGACATCTTTGCACGCCTCCCACCTCCTCTTTTTCTCTCTCGCGCAGGCAATTGAAATGTGTCTGGGAGCACCAATATCTGTTGTGTGGGGCAGAGGGAGATATGGCGATAGCAGGGTGAAATGCCGTTACAG
Source organism: Anniella stebbinsi (assembly GCA_029215795.1). Lineage (NCBI taxonomy): Eukaryota > Metazoa > Chordata > Lepidosauria > Squamata > Anniellidae > Anniella > Anniella stebbinsi. Next base: position 374,714,082 of record JARDYH010000001.1, read on the forward strand.
GGGAAGGAGAAATGGATATTTAATACCTATCTCACCTTCCGGTCGTCTTGCTACCCCGGGGATCCTGGGGAACGATCCAGGCCACCCACAGAACCTTTCCTTGCTCCTATGCAATGCCAGGTCGGTTAAAAACAAAACAAGCATAATCTTTGACCTCCTCACAGAAGAGGAGGCCGACCTGGCATGCTTCACGGAGACCTGGCTGGGAGATGACAGTGGCCCGACATGGGCTCAGGCTCTCCCAGCTGGGTACTGTGTTAGTGAGCAGGTGAGGGAAAGTGGGCGGGGGGGGGGGCGGAGTAGCTGTGGTCTACAAAAACCATCTTAACCTGACCAGACATCCTGTCCGGCAACTGAATCACATCGAGTGTGTGTACCTGAGTCTGAAGACCAGGGATAGACTAGGGATTCTGTTAGTGTACCGGCCCCCCCGCTGCCTATCAGACTCCCTGGCCGAGCTCACAAAACTGGTCTCGGAGCTGGTGTTGGATTCGCCCAGGCTTTTGGTCCTGGGCGATTTCAACATCCCATTCGAGGCCGGTTTGTCAGGTGGAGCTCGGGAGTTCATGGCATCCATGACAAACATGGGCCTATCCCAATTGGTCTCTGGACCCACACATTCAGCAGGTCACACCCTCAATGCTATTTTTAGTTCCGAACAGATGGATCTGTGGGCGGAGGTAACAAACCTCTGCATTGTCATGGACAGACCATTTTCTGGTCAGGGTTAGTATCACGGCTACCAACCACCCCTGCAGGGGTGGTAGACCTATTAAGATGGTCCGCCCTCGAAGGCTGATGGATCCTTCTGGATTCCAGAAAGCCTTGGAGGGTTCTATGGCTGGTATCATCGACGATCCTGTAGAAGCCCTGGTCAATAGATGGAATCAAGACCTAACTAGGACTATCGACACGATCACCCCCAAACGTCTTCTCCGACCCGCTTCTAATAGGGCGCCTTGGTATACAGAAGACCTCAGGGAGTTGAAGCGGAAAGGACAACGACTGGAGCACCGATGGCGGAAAACTCGACTTATATCCGACAAGACACGGCATAGAGAACATCTTAGTTTCTGTGGAGTGGCAATACGTGCAGCGAAGAAAGCTTTCTTCTCTGCGCGCATTGCGTCTGCGAATTCACGTCCAGCAGAACTGTTCAGGGTGGTGAGGGGTCTAACTCAGGCTCCTTCTCCCCTGAATCCGATTTTAGAGCCTTCGGCAGTTCGCTGTGATGCTTTTAACGATCATTTCTCAGATAAAATCTCTCAGATAAGAGCCCTTAGATGCCATTGTTATAGCAGAGGCTGACAGTGGAGTGTCCAGTGACTCCGTGAGTAGGAATACACTTGGATCAGTTTCAGTTGGTGAGTACCGAGGAAGTGGACAAGGTACTTGGATGTGTGAGGAAGACGACTTGCCCTCTCGATCCCTGTCCTTCCTGGCTGGTCGTCCAGGGAGGAGATGCAGTTAGATCACATCTACAGCATATCATTAATGCATCTCTTAGGGAGGGGAGTTTTCCATCATGTTTAAAAGAGGCGGTGGTAAGGCCGCTTCTAAAAAAGCCCTCCCTGGATCCCCTGGACCTTAATAACTACAGGCCTGTATCAAATCTTCCGTTTTTGGGCAAGGTGATCGAGAGGGCAGTTGCTTTTCAACTCCAGGTAGTCTTGGATGACACCGATTTTCTAGACCCATTTCAAACCAGCTTCAGGGCAGGATACGGAGTTGAGACCGCTTTGGTCGCCTTAGTGGATGATCTACGCCTTAGTATCGACAGGGGGAGTGTGTCCCTGCTGGTACTCCTGGACCTCTCAGCGGCTTTCGATACCATAGACCATGGTATCCTTCTGGAGCGCCTGGGGGAATTGGGGATCGGGGGCACTGTGCTTCAGTGGTTCCGGTCCTATCTCTCGGGCAGATTCCAGATGGTGATGCTTGGGGATAGCTGCTCTTCAAAAAAGGAGCTGCTATGTGGTGTACCACAAGGTGCCATCCTTTCCCCAATGCTGTTTAACATTTACATGAAACCGTTGGGAGAGATCATCCGGAGGCATGGGGCGGGGTGCTATCAGTATGCTGATGACACCCAAATATATTTCTCTATGCCTTCGACAACATCGTCAGCTAAGGATAGTGTGTCTCCTCTGAATGAATGCTTGGAGGCGGTAATGGGCTGGATGAGGAAAAACAAACTGAAGCTGAATCCAGACAAGACGGAGGTGCTTGCTGTGAAAGGCCCCAACCTGGGTCTGGAGGTATGTCAACCAGTCCTGGATGGGGTTACACCCCCCCTGAAAGATTGTGTTCGCAGCTTCGGGGTACTCCTGGATCCGTCGCTCCAGATGACAGCCCAGATTGATGCGACAGCCAGGAGTGCCTACTATCTGCTTCAGCTGATACGCCAGCTGCACCCCTTCCTAGAGTTGGAAGACCTAAAGACAGTAGTGCATGCGCTGGTAACTTCGAGGCTCGACTTCTGCAATGCGCTGTACATAGGGCTACCTTTGTGCCTAGTCCGGAAACTTCAACTTGTTCAAAATATGGCAGCCAGGTTGGTCACCGGTACACCTAGGGGTGATCACATCACACCAGTTTGAAAATCGCTTCATTGACTGCCAATCAGTTTCCGGGCGAAGTATAAAGTGTTGGTTATTACCTTTAAAGCCCTACATGGTTTGGGTCCAGGGTACCTGCGGGATCGCCTTCTCCCGTACAATCCGCCCCGCACACTTAGGTCCTCTGGGAAGAACTTACTCAAGCCAGCCAGAACTAGGCTGGTGGGTGTTACCCAGAGGACCTTTTCTTCCATCGCTCCCAGACTATGGAATGGTCTGTCGGAGGAGGTTAGACAAATTGACAGTCTTCATGAATTTAAGAGAGTCATGAAGACTGTCCTCTTCCGACAGGCCTATCCAGATGAATTTTAATATGTTTTTAATGTTGTATTGTTCTTTTGCTTTTTAAATTTTTTAACTGTTGTGATTTTTATGTTCATATTGTTGTTGTTCCCCGCCTCAATCCAGAGGGAGAGGCGGGTTAGAAATAATAATAATTATTATTATTATAATAATAATATGTGGAAGGCCGCCGGCCAGGTCCCCAGCCCCGAACTCGGTAGCTTTCACCAAGAGGAAGCTGTGGCCCCGGAGCCAGCCTGGCTACTGCTGTACCCTTCTTCAGGCTGTCCTGGCCCTGGTGCTGCTCTGGCCGTGGAGAGGGCCTCTGTCACAAGTGGTCTCTGGACTTAACGTTGTGTCTGCATGAACAGTAAATTCAGTTCAGCCAATTCTCTGAACTCTCACCTGCGGAATTCCAATAGGGACGGAACAGCAGGATGGCCTTCTTCCTCTTTGAAACCCTAACCCATACCCTAAGCTACTTGTATGTGTGAATGTTGCCAGAGTAAGTAGAGCCTTCTTTGTCCCTTCCAGGCTTCCCCCACCCTGAAAGCAGAGCAGTGGAGAAGCCTAGAACTCCCCTCCTGTCTCTGCTGAACAAAACTGAAATGTGGGGGGAGGGGGTCATACTTCTTTGCAAGAAGAGCCTAGGTTAGGACAAGGTGACGCAACCCCCCCCCCCCCAAGAGCCTCTGCAGCAGTACGTAGCGCTCGTTAGCTCAGCGAGCATCGTGTGATGGCAGGTTCTCTTCCTGCTCCCTCCCACCAGATTTTGACGATGATGGAACTCTAGACAAGAAGGATTTGGAGAACCTGGTAAACTGCTTGACTGGGGAAGGAGAAGACAGCAGGTTGAACTCCGTGGAGATGGACCAGCTCATCCAGAATGTGAGTGTGGATAGCGAAGGGATGCTCCGCCATGTCTGCCGTTTATGATGCTGGGCTGGGCAGTGGGGCTGGCTGGAGCTGCTCCCGCCCGTCACCAACAAGGCTCCTCCATTTCTGCAGATCTTAGAGGAGTCGGATATAGACAAAGATGGGACCATCAACCTGTCTGAATTCCAGCACATAATTTCCCGATCACCAGACTTCACCAGGTACCTTCTGCCTCCTCTCTGCCTCACCTCGGATGGCCTGCTCATGCATGGCCTCCATGGGGGAGGGCCATGCACGTACCCCAGGAGCCTGTTTCAACCATATGAACCGATTGTGTCCCGCTTTCTTTTACAGTTCCTTCAAAATTGTGCTCTGATTCCCTCCCAAGTCTTCCTCTCCCCCCTGATGATCCCGTTGTGTCTCTGTGGAAAGACAACAGGCCCTCTTCCTAGCCAGCGTTGACAGCTGTGTCCAAAGGAAACCAGTGCTCCGTCTCCGACCCCCCTGCAATGCGAGCATGCTGGCCCTGCCAAGCCTGTGGCCTTCATTTTTCCACAGCCGCCGTTTCTGCCGAGAAGAAGGCAGAATGAGGAATGCTGGGAGCTGTGGCCTGGAGCTGCCTTAGCAGCAGAGCAAGGCAGGAGCCTCAAGGGATTCTGTGCATTTGCAGCTGCCGCCACCGCTTTGGAGCTGGCTGTGGCCTTGCACATTCCTTGTGGCCTGGAGATGTACTGCTCCTCCAGCCACGCACTCCCCTCCCCCTTGTGAGAGCTCACTTCTCTCGGCTGCCCAAGGGCAACTGAGAAGAGGGGCTCCCCTAACTTCTTGAGGGCTCTGAATCCTTGGGCGAGTCATGTGAGCTGGGAGAGGGTCTCCCCTGGGTTCCTGGCCGCCGCTTTTGAAAACCTTTCCCAAGATCTGTCATGGCCGCGTTTGGCTTCTACACTTCTAATAAAATTCAGTCGTTGGAGTCTTGCCTGTCCCGTGGCATTTATTTCCTCCAAGAGGAAGCCAGCTCACCTAGCCATGCTCCTAGCCGGCAGAGTGGCGCTCTCTCGCTCTCTTCCCCCCCCCCACCTGGAGCTGGTGTGGGGACCCTCTTCCAGCCTAAAGACCTGCATGCCAGTGGTGGGTGTGGCCAAAAGTAAAAGGGGCGGGGGCCCAAATCCCAGTTATATGAATCATACTTCATGTAATTAAGCCTTAGGAGATCCTTTTAGAATTTGGGGAGGGGACACAGAGAGGCTGCACAAAACCTGGGAAGCCACCCAAGACCAGTGGGGCACTCTGAAGGGAGGGCACGACCCAGAGAGAGCACGACCCAGAGAGAGCAAGTGGGGTGGAGTTTATCCTTCTTACAACACATACGGCTCCAGTGGACTATTGGAAGGGGTGGGGGAAGCCAAGCTGGAGGAAGCCCACTCTGAAGTGGGTCAGCTAATGAGCCTTCTCTACCGCCAGGGTTCTGTCTTTGGGGGTGGGGGGATCCTGGCAGGGCTGGAGCTCGGCAGCTTACTTGTGCCTGCTGCGATCTGAACTTCCGCTGTTCAGAAGCCTAAAGCAGGGATGGGGAATCTCCGGCCCAGGGGCCTAATCTGGCCTGCAAATAGAGGCCCACCTGTTAGAGGAGCAGGGAGAGGGCTACCCGCTGCCCTCTTCAATAGTGGCTCCAAAGGAAGTAGGGCAGAGCTGGCTATTCTGGCGCCCCTCTGAAGTGGGACTCCCCAGGGAGGTGGCAGAGTTGAGGACAGGATGGATGAAGAGAGGCAAGCCTCATGCCGGTGCCAAAGGACACATATCAACTTTATGTAAAAGGACACACAACCGCCACAACATTTGGGCAAGTCCGCTTGTGAAAGGTGTGGGACAGCAGTACTGTTGCCACAGCAACTTGCTCAGGTACCTCTTTGGCCCAGACAGGAGACACCTCGGACCTGGAGCCCAGGCAGAATTCACAGAAGCGCCCGTTCCGATGCATCCCAGGGTTTTGTTTTCCTGCTCAGCAGACGTTAGATGTTACGAGAGCCCCCCCCCCCCGGTAGTTGAGCTCACTTTGTTCCCCCCCCTGCACAAAACACAGTGGTCCTAGTGCTCAATGTTCACTTGTCTCCCCCCGGTAACCGTTTCAGAGAATCCAGACCAAGATACCACCCCTGAGCCCACCCCTCCATGCACAGAATATCCCCACCAAGAGACTCTCCTTCCACAGCCAGCCCAGGTGTCCGCCGTGCCTTGGCATACAGGTGCTGCTCTCCTAGAAAGAAGGTGCAGAAACTAAGTGGGCAACCTAAGGAGACGGGAGCGCTGGCCCGTGGATTTTGAAGAGGCCGCCGTGCGGCCTTCCCTGCTCTCCTCCTGTGCCGCTCGGGCTCCTCCAAGCTGGAAGTACAGCCTAGAAGAAGCTGCCTATTCCAGGGGGGGGTGTCTTCTACCCAACTAGGGGCCCCTCCTCCTCCTCCTTGCGAAAGGGTGCCCACTCTTCGCCCAGTGGGACCTGCCCTTGCACACGACTGTGGCACAGGGGCCCCAAGATAGGGCTCCTGACCTGACTCTCCCATACAGCAGGCTTGGGCGCTGCCATCTGAGACAGTTCCGATGACGGGAGGCGCTGGGAGCCCCGAGCCCGGTTCCGAGGAAGGCTCAGCACAGCAGGGTCCATCAGCACGGCGGGCACTAGCCCTTCATACAACCGAGTCCCGGATCTCGGAGCCGAGCCGCACACGGGGCCGTTGGGAAGGTGCTGAGACCTCCGCCACACTGTCGTGCAGGCTGAGCGGTCGCCGGTTGGACTCCGAGAAGGCCAGATCGGGCTGGGCTGGGGCATCCCGCAGAGGGCTGCTCACCACGTGGCTGTCCTTGAGCGCCTGGTAGCCCCTGTGGTCCGGCAGGGCGCTGGGCACGCTGGAGCCATTGAGGGGGAGGCTCTCTGCCGGCAGCCCGGTCTTCTGCGCTTCGTGGGGGCGGGTACACTGGCCCTGCTCCAGGAAGGCCTTCAGGGCATCGCGGTGCCGGTGCAAGAGGAACAGGGTCAGCAGGGTCAGAGTGATGCCCAAGAGCACGCACATGGCCAGGAACTCAGTCCAGTAGGTCTTGCCCTCCAGCAGTGCTGAGAAGCCACTGGCTGCCCCGTGCGAGGTGCTCCTGGACGTACTGACAGCCTCGAGTGGGTCCTGGACTGGCCGGAGCCAGGCCGGTGGCCCCTGCTCCACTCTCACGCAGTAGCTGGCCATCCGCTGCCGGAAGCTGCCTTCCTGAGACCAGCACTCATAGTGCCCGGCTTGGTCCGGGCTGCCTACCAGCACCACCTCTCCTTCCGGCAGCACGAGAAAGGAAGCATTGAGGACGGCACCATTGCGCACCCAGTGCCGGGAGGCCAAGTTGGAAAGCCGTGGGCAGGGCAGCGGCTCCATGGCATTGGGTTGCAGCACCACAAGCTGGCATTGAGCCTCGTCCACTGAAGGGGGAGAAGATGCAATGGATCAGGCTGTGGCTGTCACATGGCCAGGATGGCGCAAGAGCCACCGAGGCCCACCTGCAGGGGGCAGGAACTCTAGGCCAGCAGGCAGGACAGCAGCAGCAGCAGCTCCCCTTCTGAGCCACTGAGTGGGTGCCAAAAATCCCCTTCCCCCTTTCTTTGCCAGACCATTCAAAAGCCTACCCCCCCCCCCCCGCGGGCTCTTTACCTGTTGAGCGGCTGAGCTCCACATGGCTGATCTGGCACAGCCGCAGCGCATCACCCCCGTCAACATCCTGGAGCCAGAGCCTGGCGGGAGATGGAGGCAATGGGGCTGAAGCCAGGGGCAAGCAGGAAAGCAGAGCAGCCAGCCCCTGGGAAGGCAGCCCCCCTGCAGAACCCCGGGGGAAGCACTCACGTGGCACGGGGCAGGCCCACGCGGCTCAGGGCAGAGGGCAGGCAGGCGTCTCCGCTCCAGGCGCAGTAAGGGTCCCGGGACAGGATGCATTCCCCACAGCTCTGGTACACGCTGCAGTTGGCGACCAGCACTTGCACCAGCGCGGCATAAGAGGCAGCGTAGAGGAGACCCTGCAGGGAGAAGAGGAGAGGCTGGCCTGGGCGCCTGCTCCGGCAAGCCTGCAGCACTGGCTCCAGCTGCCATCGCGGGTGGCGGCTGCCGCTCCAGTGCTCCTAGACAGGCCAGCGGCCTCAGCTGGTGGAAGCTCTAACCCGGATACCAGCAACACTTACAACACCCGGCCTCTTCTGGGTTGCCACCAGCTGCAGGAAGGAGGCCTGCGTTTGGCCTCTGTGCCAGGGGAGGGGCCTTTGACCACTCAGCGCTCCGTCTGGCTACCAAGGGCACCTGCTTCCTGCAACTAAGGCCAGACCCTGGCCCAGCACAGGGCTGGAGACAAGATGCGGCCGCTTCCCCCATGCCCTTCCCAAGCAGAGCCCAGGCGCCCCCGTGAGCTGAGAAGTCATCCGGAACCCTTGCTCTGAAGCCCCGGGGCTGAGGTCTTCTGAGAGGCACACAGCCGTGCAAGGAGCTCTCGGCCAGCAGCTGGCGGCTTGACGCTCTCTTGGAGGCCGCGCTCTACACGCGCATGGTGGACATTGGCCCACTCCCTGTCCTGAGAAAGATCCCAGCTGGGGTTGCCCAAGACGCTCTCCTCTCTGCCTTACCTGGGTGGGGTCCAGCAGCAGCTCCAGGACAGGCTGCCCGGCAGGGAAGAGCTGGATCTCCTCAATGATCTGGACCTGCTGCCTTGTGATCACAGCCTTGTGCAGCCAGCCATCATCTGCAACACAGAAAGGGCAGCCAGTGATTTGAACCTGCCCTGCCCTGCCCTGCCCTGCCTGCTGGCCTCACACAGGAGAACAGCACTAGCCTCTCCCCCACCCTGGCCCAGTGTTGCCCACAGAGAACCAGAACCAACACGTGAGAGGTGGTCTGAAGGCCCCGGCAGTCCTTGGGAATCCTCCGCCCTGTGGCTGCTACCCGGAGGGAGCTGCACAGGAGCCCTTCTTGGCCAGGCTGGCTTATTTGGAGCCTTTGCCTCTGAGCACCCTCTAGGCAGGAAGTGTCTTGTGAGACCATCAAGGGAGACCTGAAGCTGGATCAGAACCAAGGCCAACCTCAGGCAGCATTCAGTTCAGCCAGGAGCCGAGCAGATGCTCCCAAACGACAGCACCCTCCCGCTCAGTGGGCACGCAATGGGCACGCAGTTTTTTTCTCGGATGCTGCCACAATTGTTGATGTAGCTCAGCCTGTCCTGACACAATCGCAGCCAAAACAAATTTAACGGTGAAAATATTAAAGACAGCAGCAACCAGATAAAATAAACCAGCAGCAGAATAAAAGTTTATTCAAATGGGGGGCAGCATTTTATCCAGAGTAAAAGATGACCCCATAACCACCTCAAAGGAGGCTGGGGCATCTCTAAAGACAAGGGAGGCAGCTGGCAGCCTTGCTCTCTGCAGTCACCATCCGAGCCTCTGGGGGCTTCCAGGTGAGTCTTTGCATGTGCAATGGCCACAGTCCGTTGTACGGGGCCTTCAGACCTCATCATCATCATCATCATCCATTAGTCACCAGCCCATGTTTTATCTCCTTTTCACCCACTTTTTCCTCTTCATGGGGAAAATCCAAATCAGAGGCACAGAACGGCAGATTTTCCTTACGACCTTGCTCCGGTAGCCGGGGCTTTTGGAGTGCCTGTGTGTGGCTTCAGCACCTGCCGTGACACTGATTGTCACTCCTGCCTCTTCTGTTCACTCCAGAATGTCAAAATATTCCAACAGTTTGAAATGTGCTCCACACCTCACCTCTACATATCTTTTTTCCCATTCGGAGTAGAATGGACATTGCTAACCTCTTTCATAACAATCTACCTGCAAACACCCTTTCTGGCAGGGGGGGCGCGGAAATTGCCAGTGGAATTATGTAAGCAAGAGGTACGTGGTTTTCGGCATTTAGTAAACTGGAGCTTCGGGTTTTGTTTCTCATACATTATGGCTAGATTAGACTTCTCCAACTTGGCACCCTCTGGATGTTTTGGACTGCAATCCCATCAGTCCTGACCATTGGCCATGCTGGCCAGAGATGATGGGAATTGCAATCCAACACAACTGGAAGACACCAAGTTGGGAAGGCAGGTGAGAAAGCGGCAACAGAAACAGTGCTTGGTTTTCTAGGAATAGGGGCGCCATCTTCTGGGGGAGAAGGAACGGTCCAAAATATGCCAGCAATATGACCCCATCGGCTGGGGCAAGCGGTGGAGCAAAGTTCAAAGTGCCAAACTTTGAAATCCCAACATTCCAGTGAATTGTTTGAAACACCTGCGCACCTGCTCACAACAACGGGTGTGTTTGGGAGGGAGAGCAGGGAAGGAGGGGGGAGGAAGAGAGGTTGAGGTGGGTGAAACAAATACATCAAAGTCTGAGCGCATCCCATCATGACCTGTCCACTGGTGTGGATGGGATGTGGTGCATTTTGGTTGGGGGAGGGGGGGCAAAACAGAAGATAAAAGGAATAAATTGTGTGGCTCCTACATTGCAGTTCTGTAAGCCATAAAAAAATGGAAAAGCAGCAGCAGCATCCTGGTAAAGGAGAAGTCTCAAACCTGGAAGCAGCCTCTGATGGCACTGGGAGCAAACTCTTAAAAGAAGATGTCAGCATGCAACTGGCATGGGGAGATGGGCTCCCTCCCTGGCCACTGAGGGCATTCAGGGCAAAACCTAGCGCCAGCACCTTCTTCTACTGGCCTGGCTCCTTCCCAGCCCATTCTACATCCTATTGCTCAGTCTCTGGCCAGGGGATGCTTCCCAGCCTCCCCAGTCCCTGCCACCCACCTGTGCCCAAGAACAAGACGTCATAGGCCTGCCGCAGACCCTGGACATGCTGCACACTGAGTTGCTGGTAGCGGGAGCGCCCTTGCCAGAGGAGTGCCTGGCTCCGTACCGCACTGCTCATCAGGAAGTGGTCCTTGAGGTAGTTGAGCACCCGGTCTGGCATCTGGAGCGAAGAGGTAGTTGAGCACTGCCGAGGGATCATAACGAAAGAACGGCCTTGAGGTGGGCCCAGGCGAGCAGCGTCAGGGACAGCCATGCGCTCCCCAAGATCTCAGGCAGAGCCCTGTGACTTGCATGCAAAAGCCCTGGAAACAACCCTGGGGCAGAAGAGGGAAAGGACGAGGAGATCCCCACACCCTGGTCCCAAAGCAGGAAGGCCTTCAGACTGAGCCCAGGGACTTGGTGCTGCTGCCCAGGTAAGCTACGTACTGCTCCTGGCCTGGGCTCCGGCACAGGGCGGGTGTCCGTGTACCACTGTTGTGTCTCCCGGTTGACTTCTTTGTAGAGCCCATTGAAGGCTTCCTTCACATCCGAGAGAGAGAAGGCACATACGGCGGCAGAACCACCCATGCCCTTCGTATCCCTGGGAAAGAGGAGCAGGGGGTCAAGAGGGGGCCATCCGATGCCCACAGCCAGCCGCCTCTTTTGGACACCCACAAGCTGATGGCTACTCTGCACTTGATGCGCTGCCCCGCTGCCCTCCTCAGCCCCCGCAGAGTGCCCACCGCCCGCTCCACACTCACCACTGAGAGGTGAAGACCCCGTAGAAGACCGTCTCCAGCTGGGGCTTGCCGGAGCTCAACACGAACATGTCCTCCAGCACATTGAAGGGGAAGCCATCCTCAGGGTGTGAGCACAGCAGCTGGGCCTTCAAGAAGGTCGTCCACCGCCGCTGGAGCACACGCTCTCCTCCCACGTCACCCTGGCAGCGGGGAGGGAGAGAGGGAGGGAGAGAGGGAGGGAGGGAGGATGAGGGACAGCAGTCCAAAAACTTACTGAGATGCAACACCCCAAATCCAGGATGAAGGAAAAGGTTGGGGAGTCCACACAGGTTCAAGGTAACACAGATGTCTCCAGGTGTTTTCCATCCTTTAGTTCTCCAAGGAAAGGTGTTTTTGTGTGCACTTAAACAGGTTTGAAAGGGAAATCTGACCCCTAGAAGATGTCCAGTAATCGTTCCGGATAGGGCCAAAGCGTATGCAGAGTGAAGCCTTTCATCACCGAAAGCTGCAGCACCCACAGATGGAGCATTAAAGAGCAAAGATTCCAGGGCAGAGGGAATGTTCCTTTGGGGGGGGGGGGGAACACACTCCGCTGCCTATATTGAAGCATCACCCCAATCCTGCATTCTACTTCGTTTTGGTCCCAACTAAAGCGCCTTGAGAGAGGATTTTCTCTCTACCCCAGCCTCTGGTGAGCAGTCAGCAAGGGAAAGAAGCTCAAGGCCCCCTCCCTCCCCCAATCCCCCCTTGCCCCCGCCACTCAAGGGCAACGTGCAAGAGGATGAGATAGCTTGCCTGGCACAGCCTTGCCTTTCCCTAGCAATCCGCCTCCCGGGTGTGACCCCCTCCCAGCCTTCTGCTCCTCCCCCAAGGACAGGAGCTCCTCAGTGCAATCCCCCACCCAAATGAGCACTGCAGGTGTCTCGTCCTTAAAAGGCCTCTGCTACGTCAAGGCAAGGTTGTGTGGGGCCCATAAGAAGTGACTGAAGGCTGGTCAGGAAAGGCAGGAGAGAGGCGCAGGGAAAGTTGTGCTGGAGAAAGGGAACCCCTGCCTTCTCCCTACCTAAAGCAAGGGGGGCGGGCAGAAGGTAGGTTGGGATCTACAAATAGATCCCTGGGTAATCTGTAGTGGATCCGCAAGGGTTTCTGACTCACAATGCTTTAACTGTACCAACAACGAAAAAGGCCCTTCCCCCTTTCTTTCTAAACGACACTATTCATTTCTAACTAAGGAAGTGTTAGCCTCACGGTTAGCCAGGCGCTCTAACACACAAAATTGATTAAACAGTCTTAAACAGTACATTGACAAAATACCAAACAGTCTTGGCTAAAGAGTAAACAGGCTTGATGTCATTGTAATATCAAACTCTGTACTCTGATCCCCTTGATAGACAGCGCACTGAAACGCTATCAAAAGTATATATGTTTTAAGTATGCATCTCTTTTGATATCGTCTGGCTAACTGTGAGGCTAATCAGTAACAAGAAGGAGAAGATTTTTAAGAAAACATATTGAAGACGTGACTTCACTGATGAAGTACGAAACGGTGTCGTACAATCCAGAAAGTACCGTTTAGATTTGTTTACGTTTTCTATATCTGTTACACTCTATCTTGTAAATCTATTTGTGTACGCATTGCTCTCCAGTTTATACATTTGTAGCAATTAAGACTCGTTTTCTACATTCAGTTACACTGTAATTTGTAAACCTATAATTGTGGTTGCATTGCTATGTAGTTCATATATTTGCAATAATAACACTGGATTGAGGGGTTATACCAATATGCTTGAAGCTGGTAGGAACTGCTATTAAAAACATATAGACCATGTGAGTCTCTTGCATGTTCCAGAATTGAATACCACCTCTCAGACATTACAGACTTGAGTGCTTTATTGAGTGCTACTAGTGAATCCACCACTCTTGGCTGCTGAGCTAACAAACGTGACATGGAAACAGCTGGACAGCAGGGGGCACTGCAGAGCCCGAGGAGGAGGGGAGAAGGACGGAAGACGGGCAACTGGCAAAGCCCTGGTTCAAAACCCCTCACCTTGCACACGCGGGCAATGCGCGACACAACGATGTTCTGAAAGAAGTCAAATTCCTTGCCGCTTTCACTGAAGAAGAAGTAGATCGTGTCATCGTCTCTCTGGGGGCTGCTGGGTGGGAGGCTCTCACGCAGGTAGGCTGAACCCACGAAGAACGGGTCTGCGCCACAGCAAAGGCAGGCAGGTGAGAAGCTGACTGCCTCCCTCCCTCCCCATCCATTCATCCATCCGGAGGGCGACTCCAGCCCAGCTCAGCTGAGTGCGCTCCTGATAGAAGCAGCGTAAGGACAGCAGAATTTAAGGCTCTTCCAAATTAACTCCTGCCCTCAAGCGCATGCAAACAGGAAGCTGCAAGTTCTGTGTCATGCTGTGAGCAGCGAACACTTTCTGCATTTTTACCCATCCACCACAGACTCCCTGTACCCTCCCTTTCCCTGGGCTTCCATGCCCAGCCCTCTTCCTCTCGCTTCAGCACAGGTGCAGGCAGCAGCCTCAGCCCTTCTCTCCGAGTGTGCAATGCACACGCCCACAGCACACCCCAGGAGCACGTCTCCCTCTCGCACATCACACAGGCAGCCACGCTCTCCCCGCCCCCCTGCTTTCTTCCCGCACTGACTGGCTTCCACTTCAGCCATTTTCTCCCCAGAGGAGCCTCAACCTGCCTATCGCACAGAGATGCCTGCCATACCTCGGCTCTTCCATTATTTCCCATTTAAAGGAGGAACTACAAAACCTAACTTTGGGAATACGCAGCGTATTTTCACCAAGTCTGCAAAAGATGACCCCTGCTGGAATATCTGCATTTGCTAAACTGGCAAAAATAAAAAAAATTAAACGTGGGCAAAAGTGGGGCTGAACATTGGGGACCAGCTCCACATTCTGACACTTCGATGCAAAAAAATTAAACTGCTGTCATTCATCCATATTTTATGGATTCCACCAACATTTATTTTATTGTCTTGAATAAATGGATATCCCACCTCTTAGATATTTTTCCTTGCAAAGCAGCCTATACACAGTTTAAACCATTTATAACAATATAAACTCATCATCATTTAAATTAATCACATGACTGCAATAAACTTAAATGGCAGCAACATTAAAACGCTGCTCAGCCAGTTTACAAGCCACACCACCATCACCGCAGCCCAAACAAAACACTCAAAATGATGAAGAGGCAACGGCAAACCTATTCATTTTCAAAGCCCACTGAACGGCCTGTAGCGGCAGAACGGGTCCTATCCCAACCGGAACAGAGCTCCACAAACGAGGAGTTCTATCCCTTACCATTTGTTTCCTCCCAAAGGCCATCCTCGCCAGACAGGGCATTGTGGGCTTATGACTCGCTAACACGAAACGCCGCACGCTCCGGAGCTGCTCTGGTGGCCCCAGAGTGGGCTCCTTGCTTGATCTCACCGGAGGCCTGAACTCCCACCCTGGCTTCCCTCCCTCTCCCACCGGGTTTCTTTTCATTGCAGCCCCACTAGCAAGGGTCAACCTTCCGCACATACCTTGCAGCCAGTTGAGAGAGTTTTCTGTCTTGATGGCTGGACGGCTGCCATGACTTCGGAAGATGGTCGGCTCGTTGCCTTGGAAGTTGCTTACAGTCCCTGTGTACAGTTCTCCATCTGCAAGGAAACGTCCCCATCAGGACCAGGGCAGGGTGCCTGCAGAGCCGCCCCTATGCACTGCTCGGGAGGGGGCCACTAGAGAGCAGCGGCCTTCCCTGCAGGTGGAGCTGGCCTGTGTACGAGGTTCAGGATGGGGCCCCTCCAAAGGCGCCCCCTCTCTTCCTCCTTCTTACGTTCCCGCTGCCCTGGTCAAATCCCTCTGCCCTCTGGCCCCATGGGCTGAGGAGTTGCCCTCCCCGCCGCCCCAGCCTGGGAGCTCCTTACCAGCAATGATGGCTGTGGACTTGTACTCAGGATCAAAGGGGCAGCGCCCTTTCCCGTCCTCCAAGAGCAGCTTCCCAGATGCCTCTCGCTTCAAGCTGAAGTCTGCAATGTTCTGCAGGGAAGACGGTGCAATGAGGGAGCTGCTGCTGGTGTGTGCGTGTTTGTGTGATTTCTAAGAAAAAAGATGTTGGCGCTCACAAAGGCTAGGAAAGAACACCCTCTACCCTGGAAGCCCTTCCTACGAATCCCAAACCCTGAGGAAGAAACACTCTACATATGCACAGTGGCCCTCTTTGCCCTCCCTTCCCTCAGTGTGAGGCATTATGCCTCTGCACACTAGGGGGCTCTTCCACTCATGTCCTCCTTGTTGGTCTCCCACTGGCCACTGGGTGAACAGAATGCTGGACTCGATGGACCCTTGATCTTCTCATGGACCAGCGCAGGACTGCAGGCCCGGAGGCCAGGCCTAGCCCACCTGGCCACCAAGTGGAGCACCTGGGGTTCCCCAGAAGGCCCCACCTCCTTTCCTCCAACCACTGATAGTTTGGCAGTTTCCTGGCATTGGTGCAGGGTTTTCCTCTTCCGAAAAGGTCGAGATGCCTCTTCTAAGGCAGAGCTCCTGTCAGTAAGAGCTTTAAGCTAAAACATGTGGGCCTCCTGGCTCCACCCCTTTTGCCTTCAGCTCCGCCCACCCCTCGAATGTGACCTCCCTCCAAGAGCGCCTCCACAATGGAAAGGGGCCCTCCAGGGGCTGAAAGAGGAGACGCAGCCATTCCAGGGACTGAGGCCCAAAGCCCCATCAGACTGAACTACTCGGGAGCATGGCTGTTTCTCAGTCTCTCTCTCTCCCCTCCTCTCAGAGAGCCCTGTGCCATGAGGAGGATCCCTGTGCAGCCACAGAGCTACCAAGAATGCATCCTGCCCAGGGCTCCCAGGCTGAATGCGGAGCAGGGGTGTCGTGCATTTACGCGGGACTCGGCCCAGGTCTCCCCACAACTAGCAGCTCGGGGCTTCCTTAGGGAGGACATGAAAAGCTCAGCAGTGGCCCAGCCTGTCCAGGAGGGCTGTGGAACCTCCTTGTGAGGCAGACATCACCCCCTGCGGAGGCATCAAGCCAAGGTTGGGGGCTCTGGGCCGCCCTGCTTCAGGGGTAGGTGGAGGTTGAGCTCAAAGATCCAACCCAAGAGTTTCCTGGTCCTCCTAGAAAACTAAAGCAAGTGCTGGGGCTGGTCCTGGCTGCCAGGTGCCCAATCCGGTCCTCACAATGTAGGTGCAGGTGGGACTGAAGGCGCTGGTCCCGCAGGTGTACAGGTGGGTGTCATTCAGCTGCAGCAGGATCTTGATGTAGTTGTGGCAGTCTCTCTGCAAGGGACGGAGAGCACGTTGGGCCCTGTCCAACTCCCAGGGACCCACCCTTCTGCCCGCCTCATGGCCTGCCCCACACAGATGGGTCATATGCAGGATATGGAGCCAACCTGGCCTGGACCAGCAGCTCAGGAGGGGGGAGGGAGGGAGGGAGGAAGAGGGGGGGGTACTCACTTGGGCATCCTTGCCCTTGAAGATGCACTGCCGCTTCTTCTCCTCCTCAGCACCCCACTGGAGCTGCAGGAGAGGGAGAGACACTTAGCCGGGAGTGGGGTGGGGCAGGAATCACGCGGTCTCCCTCTGTGCAGGGCAGCTCTCAGCCTGGCCTTTCCGCAAGCATCGCCTGCCTGCAGGGAGGCCCAGGGGCAATGGCGCTTCCGCAGCCCTTCCGCAGTTCTTCGAGGGCTCTTGAAGGCCTCTCCCCCTCCCGGTGGGCCTGAGAGCGGCTTCTTGCCCCTCTAGCAACTGCTCACCCACCGGCTGCTGCAGAGATGCCAGTCTAGTCCTGGCCCTGCCAGGGCTGGATATGTACTAAGAGAAAAACCATCTCCTGCCCTCAAGGTAACCCAAATTCTACCCCAAGGAAGGCAACAGGCTAGAACCTAAAGGGCCTTTTCCATCTGTTTCCACCTGTCAGGGGTGGCAGCAGCAGCAGCAGCAGCAGGGCCAGGGAAAGAATGGAGGCCCAGCCCAGGGCCGCACGATCTCTGCCCAGCCCTCTTTGACCCCTGAACGTTCATCCACGGCTGACCAGCATTGAAGCTGCTTTTCCCTGGCAAAGACTAAACAGTTTCCCTTCCAAAGCCTGGATTCTCAGGCTGCCAGATTCTGAGCCTGGAACCAAATCTAGCACATGTGCAATCAGGGATGGTGGCTCGGAATGGACAAACTGGGCCATTTCAACTTCTCATTTCTCCAGTCTGAACTCTGGTCCATCCTGACAGCGAGACCTTGGTTTTTTCAACTCTGCATGAAAATTCATGAGCGTTTTATTGCATCTTTGCCCGCTACACACAGACACGTTTTTGTGTGAAATTTTGGATTTGAGAATTCCATTCAAAATGTGGAGAACTGTGAGCTTTGAAGGACAACTGAATTTTGGTTTGCATAGTGGCGTGAAAGTGCTAAATTGGGTACATTTGAATTAAAATGTGAACTGAACAAATTTCTCCCCCATCCTTACCCCCCCACCCCACCCCCACCCCCACACACCCTGATCGTTGCTTTCTCCCAGACTGGGGACTCCTGGAGAGGGAAGGAGAGCTTGCCCTAGCTCCTTGAACGGTGCCCATCTGTGCTTGCTGCCCAAACTGGATGCTGGGTGTGCCAGACCTTGCCGGCCTTATCGGACTGAGAACACCCTCGGGACACAGCCAGCCAGCGTTGCCGCTGCTGAAAATGTCCACTGCACCTCTGGACATGTGTGCGTGATGTGCAAAGTGAGCTACGGCTGTCCTGAACTTACACTCCGGTGCTGTGGCCCAGCGGAGAAGGAGCTTGTGTTGAGGGCGAGGAGTGTCTCACGAGCCCCTGCATACAAGATGCTGCCATCCGGGCTGAGAATCATTGTGGTGTAGTTGGCGATTCCAGGCATTTCAAAGCAGCTCAGAAGTCGGTGGGGGGAGCCTGGGGGTGCAACAAAAGGAGAAATGACTGGTGAGTCATCGTCTGGACTTGAGGGCCCCATCCTAACCCTTCTTCAGTATCCTGATCAGGCCAGGCTGCAGGGATTCAGGCACGCACTCACTACCATGCTGAGCAGGCCCTGCCGGTAGAGGTCATAAGGACCCCCAGGTCCTTCCACTGGACTCCCACTACCCAGGGCCATCTGTGGCACTGTCTCCATGACAGACCTCCCTAGACAGGAAGGCTGCAATGCTGCAGCAGCTCCATAGAAGGAGGGAGAGAGGCTGGTGGTTTTTGAAGGGGGCAAAAGGTTCCCATGATGAATGACCGGCATCGGTTGTGGGGGGGGGGGGCTGGACTACATGGCCTAGCAGCCTCCCTTTCATTCCAGGACTCTATGGGGCTGCCTAGCAACAGCTGCTGCTTTTCAGGCCCCTGCGGGATGGAGGGGGACTGTGAGTCACCTGGCCTTGCTTGGCCACCTGACATTTGAAGCGGCACACCACCCCGGCTTCTCAGGCACAGGTCTGAGCAACAGGACCTCTCATTTTGGAACGACAGACAGAATTGGGTTGTCCTGGCAATTGAGATAGCAGAGTGATGGGGGGCTGGACCTTCAGCACCATGGGAGCCCCAGCACCTGGCTGAGGCACTCACCTGGGCGTGGCCCCCATCACCGACACTCCCAGAGAGTTTGGCTACAGAGCCTGGGAAATGCTTCAACGCTTCATTGTGAAGCCCAGCCCAAATGACCTTGGGTGACCTTCCCTGCTACGTGACTCCAGGTCTACTATGGAGCCTGTTCCGATTGTTCGACGCAAGCCCATACCTGATCACCGCAGCTGGGCTGGTTCCAGCCTGTTGCTGCGGCTTGCTGGGGCTGGAACACTCGCTCAGTTCTGTTTTCTACTTGGCGGGAGCTCACCTGCCCTGCCAAAGGGCACTGGGGCAATGCACTCCTCCCCCCTCAACTCACTCAGCCCCACATGAGCCTCTGAGCCCCATGGTGTTCCTCGCCCACTTTGTCACAGCTAACAGCGATCTCATTGCAACTCTGTTTAGCGGAGCTGAGAAACTCCATCGTCAGCACTCTTTACGGCTGAGCGGCTCCTACAGTTGGTAAATCCCTACTGATATCTACTGGCCGGCTGGACGATCCCACAGCTGACCCAGCATCACTGTGTCCAAAGCACGGGCTTCATGAGCACAGCTCTCTCCAGCCATGTGAAGCTCTCCTGTTCCGGGGTAGATCGCAATGCAAGGCCAGTCTCACCGAAGGCCCCAAAAGCTGGCCCCAGCCAGTAGAAAATGCCTGAATCCAGTACAAATTGGACAGGTGAGACTATCCTAACTTGAGCATGATGCCAATTGAACAAAGCTGTCCCTATGAATGGAACAAGAGAATTGTTTTCACACGCCCAAGATGAAAATTGCTCTTTCTGACGGAAGTATTATATGGGTGAGGCTCTCACAATGACGGAGGCCATTCTGGGAACAACAACCGTTCGGAAGCCAGGGGCCCTGCTGCAAGGCCCCGGCCAGCCGAGCTCAGGGGAGACCCCTCTGCAGCAGAGGAGGAGGAGGATTACAGCGATTCCACAGCAAACCCCACAAAGGGTGGCAGCCTGAGGACCTCTGTCCACGGATGTCTCACCCAGGCCTCCGAAGAGCCCCTTCCACCCCATCCCAAGCCTCCCTTTGCTTTGCAATTCTCCTCTCACCTCCCGTGGTGCCAGCAGGCCAGGTGGGAGACTCAGAGTCATCGCTGGAGCCCCCACCTGGCCTAGGGTGACCATACGGAAAGGAGGACAGGGCTCCTGCATCTTTAATAGCTGTACTGAAAGGGGCATTTCAGCAGCTGTCATTTGTATGCATGCAGCACCTAGTATGCATGCAGCACCTCTTAATTGCAACAGTTAAAGCTGCAGGAGCCCTGCCCTCTTTTGTATGTTGTCACTCTAGCTATACTCCTGCAACTTTAACTGTTGTGATGAAGAGGGGATTTCACCAGGTGCTACATGCATACAAATGACACCTGCTGAAATTCCCTTTTCTATTCAAGTGTTAAAGATACAGGAGCCCTGTCGACCTTTCTGTATGGTCACCCTACACCTAGCCACCAGAAAATCCTTTCACCTGGGGTCTACTCAAGAGGAGGGTAAAGTTCCCAGCTGCAACTGCTGAACCATGAAGAGAGGTGGCTGACAGCAGGTACACAAGCCAAATGGGAGACTCCGTTAAGGTGGAGGCTGAATTGCCCACACCAGTTCTCCGTGGACATGGCCCCGCCCACTGAGGTCAAGCCCTGCCCCCTCATTTCACCTATCTCCCTGCTGAAAGGGGCCTGGAACTCTGCCCCTCTCTCAGTGCGGAGAAAGGGGCTTGGCTGCCACTGGGAGAAGCCCCCATCCTATCAGGCTGGGAACTCATAATAGGAAATGGAACTTGTCCTTGGGTGGAAAGAGGAGGCGATGAAAGCAGCAGCCACAACCACAACCATAACCAGCAGTTTGTGATCTCCCCACAGGATTCTTGAAGAGGATAAAACAAAAGTTGAAGAATCGTGAAGAATCGTTGTCCCGCGATAACTGATAGTGTAAAGAAGGAAGCTGCCAAAGCCCAGACCAGCTGTGTGGCCTCCGCCCCTGTCCCTGCCCCATCCACATTAGGTGGTGGATCTAATGGGCTTAAAGTTTCTGATTGAGCTTTAGGAGACATTTCTTAGCGGGAAGAGCAATTCAGCAATGGGACCTATAACCGGGAGAGGGTCTCCCAAGCTCTTGCGAACACTTTCAGTGCTCCAAACCTTCCCAAGTGACTCTGCCCACCAGAGACCGAATATTCAGAGTGTAGAAGAAGCCTATCATCTCCTCAGGTGACCAGAGCTGGCCCGGCTAGGGAGCAAGCCAAGCCCTTCTGAGCTAGGTCTGCTTCTGGCCAAAGTAGTCATCAAGTGCACAGCTGTGAATGGGGCAGCAAATTGAGAAGTGAAAAAGAACCCCAACTCCATGGGTGGGAGAACGACAGAACGCAAGGTGCCTGACAATCCTTGAAACACCAACGGAGGCGGTTTCACACCATTCATCCACCTGTGGGACTACCTGCCTTGTCACTGGGTTGGGCACTTTAATCCCCTCATCCTTGCTCCTGTTAGGGGTCTGAAAGAGGAAGGGACAAAGACTGCCCCAGAGGCAGATCATCCAATGGACCAGCCACCCATCTTTGTTGGTGCTGTCAATGACATGAGAAAGCCTTGGCCAACCAGCTCCTTAACGATCGCCTCAGAAGGGCACCTACACACAACCAAGAGACCCAGCATGCCTGACTGTGACTGATGGCGCACAGTCCTTTGAACACACTCACAGTCACGATTATTACCACAGATACACCAATCATCACTATAATCAGATGAGAGGAATTTGGGATACAGTATTATGGACCCACTTTTGTGGGTACTGCAGGGAGGGCAACGCAACCGGCTTTGCCCACGGCACGGATGGTTCCAACCAGGGTCCCCCTCATTATGTTGGGGAATAACCGCAACCCCGGTCAGCAGGGGAGCAGGGAGCACCTTGGCTTGGTCAACCACAGGCCACGTTGGTGCTTTGGAGCAGATTCACACAGGTGAGGAAATCACCCCATTCTTTTGCAGCTTATTCCTTAATGGAACCTGAGGATCGTCTCCAGCAGGGAGTCTAGTTTTGGAGGCCACATTGGGCTGTGCAGCTACTCTGCCGTGTGCGATCAGTGCTTCCCATGGGCAAGTTGTCACTTGACATTACCGTCATTGAGTGATGAGCACACATGTCCTCATCACTTCCCCAAACCCACTGAACCTGTCCTCCTGCCCTATATGGAAACAGACTTCTCTGGGGCTTATGCATGGGCTTGCCAGGGAAGGGACAAGTCGCTGCTGCCGCTGCCTCTCTGCCCCATAAGCTACTGAGATCCCAGGAACCAGCATCACCAGGTGTGCTCAGCAGCCATGCTAGGAGCGTGTGTGTTCCATACTAGGGCTGCCTTTGTTCAGGGGTTCTTGGTCATGGACTCCACACCCAGCCAGCCAGCCAGCTAGCCCCGCTCCCTTGTATGAGGCTTAATAGCCAGCATGAAGGAAAATATCTGATTTCAAGAGCATTCGGGGTGGCAATGGCAGCTCATATGGGAATGCTCCACAGGGCCCAACCTAGTTGCCAAGCCAGCTGGGCCCTGGCTAGCCACATTGCCCAGGCAGGGTGCGGAGCAGGCCCCATTCTTCTTCCCCAGCTTGATGGAGCGGAACAACTTGCTCCAGGACCCGGGAGGGCCCAGCTGGCCAAGCAGCTTTTCCCTCAGCAACACCATGCAAAATGCTGCTGCCAGCAAAGCGTGTTGGGGCAGGCCTGCTGCTTTCAGACAAACCTGTTGGATGGATGGAGGGAGGGAGGGTGGGAAGGTGCTCTAGCTCCACCTCCCGGGGCTCCTTCTGCCCCATGGGGCCTCAAACCAAGGGCGAGAAGTGGGGAGGAGGATGCTGGAGGTGGGGGGGGAGGAAGGCCCTTGACAACCGAACCTCTCTGACCACCACATCTGGCTGGCCACGGAGAGGCACACTTCCAGGGACAGGCACAGAGCTGCCTCTCTGCGCGCCTCCCTCGCCCCAGCAATGCGTGGGAGAGGCGGCAGAGCGTTTCCCAAGCGCAGCCGACCTGGTGGCCACACGCCCGGCGGCGGCGTTGCAGGGCTCCCTGCAAAAGGGGGCCGGGGGCAGGAGCTGCCAGCCAACTGGCCTTCAGCGGGAGGGCCGACTCCCCCTCCCCTCCCCCAAGGCCGCCCAACTCCACCCAGCCGCCCGCCCCTTCCCCGGTCCAGAGGGCTTCCCTATGGCAGCTCAGGAGTCCCCCCCCCACCGCCCGCAAAAAAAGCCCACTGGGCCGATTTGGGCAGCGGGCGAGGGGCGGGCAGTAGAGCAGAGGCCAGCGAAGTTTTTGCCAGTTCCAGGCGCCCCACCTGCCCCAGCGCTCCGAGTGTGTGGCTGTTGCAGGGAAACAGGGCAGCCGGCCACTCGCCCCCCCCTGGACGGCGGAGTCACGCTCCTGGAGAGCCTCTCGCTGGGCAAGGCGAATGCCCAGGCCCCCTTCCAACGTCGCTGATGCCCACCGGAGGGCATCCTGGAGAGGGCTGGGCTGGCCGGCTTGGGCCGGCACTTCGCCGTGCCGAGCACGCGGCCCTCGGGCGCTGAGCAAGCAGGCGGCGGGCGGCGGCGGCGGCGGCGGCTCTTGCGCTCTCTCCGAGGCCGCCTCTCGGGCTCCAGAGCTTTACCCTCGGTGCCGACGCGGAGAGGCAGGAGCGCCGAAGTGCGCAGGCCGCTCAGCCGCCTCTCACGGACCCTCCAGGCGCCCGGCGCCCGGCCCAGTTCCTCCTCGGCCCGCCCCCGGGGGCCTGCGCTGCAATCTCGACCCGTCCCGCCCCCCCGCCTTGGAGCCGGGGAGGGGGAGCCCCGCCCCGCCCACCGTGGCAGGCAGGGTCGTCGGCTCGACAGCAGCCAGCCTCTGGGTGGGAGCCAGCAGCCTCCCCGCGCGAGCCCCGTGGCTCGATCGCCGCCGCGGGCTTCGCTCACCCACCGTAGCGCAGGCTCAGCCGCGGCACCGGCTCTTCGCACGCGGCCAGTTGCAGCAGCAGCAGCAGCAGCGCCGCCGCCGCGGTCCGGAACCCCATCGCGTAGCAAGTCCTCTGGGAGCGTAGCCTGGCAGCGGCGAGCCGCTCTGCTCGCTCGCTCGGCTGGAGCGGCGGTTCGAGTTGCAAAACTTCTCTGTGGCAGTGGCCGCTTCCTCCGCCCCCATCGGGCGGCGCCTCCGCCTCCCTCCTCTGGGAGAGGCAGAAGCGGGGGCAGAGCGCAGCCAGGGGCGGCGAGTCTCCCAGGCCCCGCCCGGAGCCTGCCCAGCCCTGCGTCGCGCGCCCGCACTCGCCTGCCTGCCTGCCCGCCCGCTTGCCGCTCCCTGCCAAGGATCAGCAGCAGCAGCAGCAGCAGCTCCCAAGCCGCTCCAGTCCCCGCGGAGGGGGGAGGGCAGGGGAGAGTCCGGCCCCCTGGAACCCAACCAGCGGTGATCCCGCCTTTTCTTCTTGAGCGGATATTTTCTGATAGGGGATACAAACCCGAGAGGAAAGGCGCGGGCGTCGTGTAGGCCCCGTAAGAGCGCGTGCAGGAGGCCAGGCGGCGGCAGCGCCAGACACGCACCCGCTTGAGCGGCCCTGACGGCCCCTGCTCGCCTTCCCACACAGGCCGGGCCTGTTTTGCTATCTCCCGCTGGCTAACAGGACTTGGGCCGCCTCCAGGGCAGACTACCTACTCTGGGTCCTGTTGGTGGTGGCCCCGCTTCTCCCCAGGGCTCCTGGGAGCGGGGCTGAATCAGCGGGCTTAATAGCTGCCCTGTGCCAGGCTTCTTAGGGGCACACGGGAAGTAAACGGGCGAGGGGGGGAGGCTGCCTCCCCAGTGGGAGTTCTGCACTGGGCCAGACCTCTATGCAGCCACTTTGCCCTGAACTTTAGATTGCAACACTCCCTTGGGCACCATGCCCATGCTGCTGCCCTGGCAACGCTCCCAGCAGGGACTGGCAAAGCGAGGGAGAGACAAGCCTACTCCCAGGCCGAGGCAAGGCCGTCTCGGAGTGCCTGCCTTGCAACAGGCTCCTCTGCTTGTTTCCCTGGCCCTGGGCCCACCGCAGCCTGTTGTGCTTCCCAGTTGTCCCCAGCAGCCATTCCATCAGACTACCTGGACTGTTTCCATCCCAGCAGATCCTGATAAGAACTGATAGGCTTGCCTTTTGCCTCCCCGTTCCTCTTTCCTTGCGTGTCCTGTCTTTTAAGGAGCTTCCCAGCGGAGGACTCCTACTGCTAACGCTCAACAGGTATTGTGTAGCCATTCCATCCTCACTTCCTTTGCAGATTTTTTTCTGGTAAGAAAAAGATGGAAGAAGTGTGGGAAAATATGGGTTCCCAGTGGAAGAGTTTGCCCCCTCTCCCTTGAATTGAGGCAGGGGGATGGCCCTGCCTTAGGGCAGGGGCTGGCTTGCTGTTGAGGTTTGTACACCACGCCAGCAGCCTTTGGGGTTAAAGAGTGGCGTAAAAGCCGAGCCATCTACTGAGCTTGAGCCCCTGGCTCTGCCAGACCCGCTGGCCAGCTGGCCGGCCTGTCTTCCCCTCCTCTCCTCTCCCCCAGGGTCCCCCTATTCTGCTGCCCGGGAAGTGAACCATCTCTCTCTCTCTCCTTCCCAGGACGGGCTGCACCCTCAGAGCTGCTTTGCTGGCTCAGAGCCAAGGTTCACTTAATACACCAGTGACACCTGGAGATTTTTATCCAGTATTGTGTGGGATCTGGATTATATTTCTGAATGCCGTTCTGGCACCTGTAAATGAAGACGCAGCAGAGAAATACTCCTCCTCTCCCCTGCCCTCTTTCCATGGCTCTGGGTCACGCGGCTGCTGGCCTACTTAAGTCAGCTTCCCGAAAATGGTGGTGGAGGGGGCAGGGAGAGCGCAGCAGCAACTGCTCGCCTCCCTCCCTCCCTCCCAGTTCCCACAGCAACGGCTTATTAATGACAGCCCCTTCTTTTGCCATGACAACGGGTGCAGGAGAGAAGGGCCCCATTTGTAGCTGATGAGAACTGCAAACACGGAGGTCCCGGGTCAATGAGCATTGGGCACCAGCCTTGGAGAGGAGCGGGGCCCAGCCAGTGGTCACAGAGCTGGCGAGGAGGACCTGGCCAAGAGGTGGCACTGAGGCCCTGTGGGCATCTGGCAGGGCCCAAGCAAGCAGCGGCAGGTGCAAAGTCAGGGGAGGAGGCTGCCCCCTCCCCATTGCATGGGGGGGGGGCAGGAGGCTGTTTGTCCCTCCAGCTTTGCCCGCAGGAGGCCAGAGTGGCCTGGGGGCTTTCACAGCACGTCCTCCACCCTGCCCCAGCGCTGCAAGCTGGCAGAGGCATTGGCCAAACAGGGACCACCCAGCTCTGGCTTAGTAAGGCCCCTGTGGGGTTGGGCCCTCCGGCTTCACAGGTAGCCCCTCCAGGCTTCAGGTGGCCGGAGGAGGGCCTCTCTGCACTGGTAGCTCCTGGCCAGCCAGGAGGGAGCTCCAGGAGATGGGCTTCCCCCTGAAATGCCCTGTGCAGCCATGGGCGAGTCATGCTCTCACTCAGCCACAGACCGACACATGGGTGGGGGAGCAGCAGCCCCCTCACTAGGCGCGTGTGCGGGTAAAGGCCATGAGGATGGCAAAGCAGGTGTGCATGTATGGCTCGATGTGCGTGCGTGCGTGCGTGCGTGAACACTTGCGTCTTCCCTGCCAAAGCAGCAGCACCAGCCAGCCAGCCAGCCGGCCCCTAAAGGTAACCTGGGTCCCTTTTGGCCCTCAATTTGCCTGGGAAACGGATTCCTCCATTTGTCCACCCACCTTGCTCTGGGAAAGGCACACAAAGGCAGCCTGGATGCTGGGCAGGATGCCAAGCTCTGGCTATGAGCACAAGTTCTGCTGGACCCAATCCTTAGGTGGGGGTGGAAAGGGAGTTGGGTGCTACGGCCCGGCCCCAGAAGTTATTCCATCATGCCCAGCTCCTGATGCGGATGGGATAAGACGAGATGGAAATGCCTTTTCCAATACAGCTTGCAGTATGGAAATCTGCTTGCAAAAACACTGAAAATGGGGCGGGGGAGGGGGGAGACAGCCAAAGAAGAAACTCTGTCTGGAGCCGGAGCAAGTGAGCAGGAGCTGAGCCAGGGGGAGATGGAGCGGTTCCAAGGGGCTGGGCCAAGGGGCTCCTCCAGGGGCTGGGAGGGCTATCTCTTCACTGCCAGCTCCTCCTCTTGCTGGTCATTGGCCAGGTCACTGTTTGTTGCTGGATCCCCTCTGACTTCCCTCCTCCTGAATAGACCCTTTCTCTCCAGGCGGCTGCAGTGACTTGGTTTAGCCTAGCAGGGGAGCTGGCAAGGCTGGAGTGACCGGGGCTTTACGGCCAACCCAATGGAGGAAGGGGGTGTGTGTGTGTGTGTGTGTGTGTAAGGGTAACCCAGGGGGGGACATGGAAGAAAAAGGCCCCTCGTTCACGCTGCCACCATTCCCAGAGGCCTCCTGGCACCAGAAGTCTCGGGGGAAATGATCACCAGGAATACTGGCACATTAGCCCTGGATTTAGCACTGCTCCAGTTGCATGAAGTTAGCAGCACAAACAGTTTAAGGTAAAAGGTTTTTATTGACAGGTAAGGGTTTAGGGAAGAACAGGCAAAACAGCCATATAAGCATGCATACCATAGGAAACCCAGTAACCTTAAAACAATACAACCAAGCTGGTCTATCTACTTACTCCAAAGTAGGGCCTTGCGATCTCTGCCAGCAACGAACACCTCCACCGAGCCGCATGGAGACAAATCTGGGAGGCATCACTCACTTTTAGCCCCTGAACCACCAACCAGCCCTCTGTTCATTCCCTTCCTGGCCCCTCCTCCCTTGCAGGCCTGGCCAGTTTATGGCCTTGAGGACCTACAAGAACTCTGGCGCCAAGGCCTTGGGATACCTCTCCCTCTCCCCTCCCCTCTCCAGGTGTTTGGGATGGTAAATCTCCTGGCCAGATCCTTCTCCCTCTTGGTAATAAAACACAAAGCAGAAACCTTATCAACACTGTTAAGTCTTTACTCTTCCTCTCTCTGCCACCCAGCAGACATGGCAGTCTATCTTACTGGCAAGGAATAGCAATGAAAAATTCCAACCAATCAAGAATCATTGGAAGGGATGATCTGTCTGACAGTAGCAGAATGCACAAAACTAAGACGCACTCCCACCAGATACAGAGTCGGGGCCACAAATGGGAGGGAGGCATCAAGCTCTCCCCAAACTCCTGTGACTCCGCTGGGAAGCCAGTGAAAGGGGCTGAGGACGGCTTCACAGGGTCACCTTAAAGAAATGAAGTGAACTTTGGACAATCAGCTTGTAGTGGACGGAGAGCCTCAGGAAAGCTCTTCCTGCGAGCACATTTAGCCTGCCCTGCCCTGCCCTGCCCTGCCCTGCCCTGCCCTGCCCAGAAGGCTGAGCTTGGGCCTGCCTGGCACTCAATGAAGAGGGCCAAGCTCCCTCCCTCCAGGCCGGTCTGGAAGTCACTTGGTGGTGTGGCAGAGCCCCCGCTCCCGCCCGCTCGGCCTTCGCAGCCAACGGCCAGGGAGGATGCACTCTTGCTTGGAGTCCCGCCTGGCACTGGGGGGTGACCGAGCTGCCCGGCAGCCAGCCAACGTGGTGCCAGGAGCCACATGTTCTGCTGCTGGGCAGGGGCAGGGCGCTTTGCTCGCTGCCTTCAGCCAGGCCCCGGTTCAGCCTCACCCATCCCATCAGCACGCTCGCCCTGGCATGTGCTGGTCTTTGCCCGCTTGGCGGGACACCGCCCGGGCCCCCGAGGGGTGGGCAGGATTCCCTCCGCGGGCCCTGTGTCCAGAGAGCTGACCGGCTCCCTACCCTGGCCGCCCGGCTTCCCTTGGCTCTGGCCTGCCCGGCGCCGTGACACTGAGGGTGCCCACCTGTAAGGGCTCCCCCAGCCCTCACTGCAGGCGCTGTCACCTTGAGATGACCTTGAGCCCTCGTTTCCACAGCAGCCGCCAAGCCCAAGCCCGGGCAGCTCGCCTCGCCCGGGTCCATCCCTCGCGCAGCGGCGGCGGCGCCCTCCGTCCGTCGCCTTTCCGCAGCGACTGGAAGCTCCCCCGGGCAGGGTCCTGCGCGCGTTCTCCGTCCCGAGCTCCGGAAAGGCGCACGAATGTCGTCGCCCAGCTGTGGAAACGGCGACGTCTCCTGAATGCAGGCTCGAGGAGGGACGCGATCACGCAGCAGCAGCAGCAGCAGCGGAGCCCGGGGTGGGCTGGGCTGGGCGAGGGTGCAGTGCCCTCTAGTGGGCAGTGGGAGCTCAGCGTTGGTACCTCTGGGGGTGGGGAAAGGCAGCTTCGGGTGCAGCCCTCCCGGCGGAGCTGCGCCCGGTTCCACGGCACAACAACAACAACAACACCCGCCGCCGCCGCCTTCATTGACAGGCAAACGGCTCTTCTGCGACTACATTCCTGAAATGTTAGAGCAAACAAAAATACTGTTTGCCAGCCCTGGTTAAATGAAAGAAAGAAAGACACTGACCACGTGCAGTTCCACACTTGAATGTCCCTGAAATCCTGCCAGCAACGTGGCGACCAGAACAAAATGGAGTTTGTTTCTGTTGACCTGATACTAAACACATTTACTTGGGAAGAAGAACCATTTTATTGTAGAAAAGAGTAATAAGAGTTAAAAGGAAAAACGATAAATTGCGCTGCTGTAACCGCGTGGGTGTGGGTGTGTTACCTGGAATTACTTAAAAATCACACTCAGATAGCAAGGAGGAGGGTCCAACTCAATTTTATTAATTGAGAAAAATCAGCGCTGAGTCGGCTCCCTGATGCCTCATGGCTAAAATTCAGAGGAACCGCCTCTAACAAAATTAAGCAAAGGTTTTTATTTCTTGGGTATGAAAAGGATCCACCCCTCTCTAGTGACGTACGTGTTTAGAAGCTTCTTACAACTAAGGAATAGGGGAAGGAAAATAACGCCTCTGTTGCAAGCGTAGTTACAGAAGCACAAGCAAGCATTCAGAACAATTCTACATTCATTAAAAGTGAAACAGAGAACAAGGCTGTCTGACTTCACACAGCTTTTGCTAAGGAGGGAGTCTGCTATAGGCATAGATAACAGCACTTCTACAGGGCTTCAAGGCTACAGTAAACATTCCTAAGATTAAAAAAAAACAAGCCTTGCAGCAGCTAACATTAATTCAAAATTTAACCCTTCATGCCACATTCCCCTCTTTAAGAATCATATATAATCAATAATTTCTATTTTATTTATTTTTATGGTTCTTTTCTATATTTAAAAAGCATAAGGTTACAAAAAAAAGAAAATCGCTGTTAGTTACATTCATCTTGTCTATAGTCATTCATAGTTCTTTGTGCCTCAAAAATTGCTAACAGGATTTAGAGCATGTGTAGAGTGCAAAACAGGAATTAGATACATTCTTAACTATGTCTGGTTTCCTATTTCTTCATGTTTTACATCTTCTTGCATAGTTAACGATAGATCATGAGAATATATTTTGCATTCTTTTCTAAATGACCTTTTTTCAGCTAAGCGTGTAGTGTGGTTCCAATTCTATATAGATGCTACAGGGGATAAAATTCAGTCTGTAATTTTTGGGTACATGTTATTTAATTCTTGACACTTGGGACTTTTCTAAATAGTCACATAGTAGCCTCTTGTACAGACAAAACATTCAGTTTTGTCTGAAGACTTTGCAGTGTTCTTTATCTACTGCAGCTAAATATAGCTCGTGTCCTGGGTTACAATTGTCCTTAACCGTTCTTTCCACTGGTTAGGTTTTGCATCAGGAATGTGAATCTGGGGTGGTGTTGGCACTTATGGCTTTCATCTTTGGACAGTGTGCTGTGCAATATTTACTGGACTTCTCCTAGTCCCCATTGTCCCCCTTGTGTTTGACACAATTTTCGTCTCATGTAAAAAGTGAATTTATGGATGCCTATGTAATATGTATATGGCTTTCTAAAGGTTACTTCAAATACTTTCCTCCCAGCACAAGTAATGGGCCGCTTGGCAGTATAGTGTTCTGCATCTATATGGGCTCTAAACTCAGCGTTCTCTCTTGAGTTCTTGTGTCTATTGTTTTTATCAACCCCCAGTAAGCTGCCAGCCATATTAGCATTTTTACCGGGGGTTCTATGGAGCAAGCACTATTCCAGGAAATCCTGGTAAGTTAAGGTATCTCAGTGTTTGGCGCGGAATGGAGTGCAATGTAGCTGCACTCTTATGTGCGACATGATGACACTGCACACACACTTGAATCTGTGAACTGTGACTACTGGATACTACGGGTTCTGTTGGATTTTTGGTTTGTTTCTTCTTCTCATGTATTCTTACTTCTTTGTAACACTGCTTATGGACCTACAAGTTGTACACAAAAACAAAAATCCTTCTGCTGTTCTGGTCTTTGCTTATAAATATACACTGCTTCTGTGGTCTTGGGTCTCTCAATCCCCTATGACAGTGTTATAAGTTTATTTAGATAGTCCAATAGGATAGAAATCTTTTTGTTGGATTCTTCGTCAGAGGAGACTGTCAGCTTCCGGGTGTGACAGCTCCTTTGAGCTGTAGCTCCTTTCTCTCTCTCTCTCTCTCCACAGAGTGTCAGCTCTCGGCAAGGGGGGTTGCTTGGGTCAGGCAGACGCTTTAAGATTTTTTCAGTTTAACCCTTAGAGTTCTCTTCACTGGGCTGGCTTTCCACAGTCCCGGTGCTTCAGCACGTTTGGCTCTGCTATAATGCGTCCAGGATTTAAAACCAAAACATTTAATTGCAGCTGAAATGACTAGCATAACTTGATGTGGGCCTGACCATTTAGGCTTTAGGGATCAGCTTTCTACTCTTTTTACATAAACCCAGTCTCCTGGCTCTATATTATGTACTTTATCTGTAAGAGGTAAGACACCTTCTAGTTTAAGTTCTTCCTTACCTCTACAATGCACTTTGCCCATGGGACTACCTCCCTTGGGGCATCTTAACTACTGCCACATTTTCTCCACAACGGGGAGGGCCCACCTACATGGCCTCAAAAGGAGGTCAATTTACTCTTTTCCCTTGGGAGTGTTTGGCATCCTGAACAATATCTATGGCAACAGCAAACTCTAGTCAGTAGGTCTCCAGTAGTTCAGTTTATTTTTCCCAACTTGCAGTCTCCACTCAATGCTTTAGAGACCTCATTGTCTCTCACACTATCAACAAGTGCGCTTCTGAGTTCAGCTGTAGTGGGAGCCCGTGGTTGTATTTCTCTGGAGCGTCTTCACTAGAGTCTCCTGTCAGCTATTTTCGGCTCCCCAATCTCTCCTGTCTCTGGTGTGAGGATTTGCTTTGATTTCTCTCTTCTCTGTAACATATAATTGGAAGGGTTTGGACAGGTTGGGTCCATGTGCTAGCTGATGCTTTAATTCTTCAAAGCCTCTTTGTTGCTCTGTGCCCCAGATAAACATGGTCTGTGTCTTTCCCTTCCGTTGCTTTGTAGAGTGGCTGCCCATGTGTAGCATAATCTATGATCCAGAGCCGACAGTAACCCACCATTCTTAAGAAGGCTCTCAGTCCTCGCCTTGTGGTGGGTGGTGCAATATTACAAATTGCTTGCACTTGCTCTGGCAACAGGGCTCGTTTCCCATCTTCTCTCTGGGATCCACACACTCTCTGGAACATCTGTCAATTCAATCATGGGGGGCATAATGGCTATCGGCTGGCCACTTCTTTCCCATAACAGCTTATACTGCCATCCATGTTTGGCATGGATACTGTACAGACATCTCCTTCGTGTGGGACCTCGAACTCGAAACCTCTGTCTCTCTCAAAGGTCAGTCTTGCTTGGAGGTTCTTGAGTTTGCAGGACTGGTGTGTACAGAATTAGCTCTTCCTCTTGGGCTCAGCCTTCTGGTTTTATTTAGCAGTATCAGACAATACATTACTGCTACTTTTCGCGTTTAGGGTCACAGCTTCTGACAGGGCTTGTCCTTTTGGACTTTCTTATCTCGTAAGCCCTGGCACTATGACTTCCAAAACTATGCCTTGCAGGCAGTATATTTTTGCTAATTCTGTCAGTCCTCCTTAAATTTCTCTGCATCGTTTCTTCTTATTGCTTTCAATGGGGGGTAAGGTTAAACGCTCTTCTCTGGCAGACTCTGCTCCAGCTCAAGGCTTTAACTCTTTCTGCTCTCCCCCCCCGCCTTCTTTCTTTCTATTGCTTTATTTTGCCAAGGAGCAGACAGACCTGGAAAACCTTTGAGTAATCCCATTACTCCTGGTCCACCTTAAAGGAATTCAAGCAAACAGTCTGCATTTTCTTCTCAAGTTGCTTTTTCTACACAAGTGGGGTTTGCAACTTGACTCTATAGCTTTAATCTTGATTCTTTTAGCAAAACTGGCTTTTCTAATGCTTTAGCATTCTTGGCTTGGGGTTGTTATTTCTCGACAGGTTCAGGATCACAACCAGGGATCTTCCTCACGTCATGATTTTTGTTGCCAGCATAGATTGCTTCCTTACTGCGTTTGCTCCTTTCTGGGCTTCAGTTGCTCAACTTGTTGATTAGACCTTTCACTGTCTAATTTTCCCCTCTTTTTGGCACCTAGAGCCTCTTCAGACCTTCGAGTCTGATGGGGAACAATTTTTGTAGCATCTGGCCCCTGTGCTTCTGAAGTCTTGGGCTGTGTCTTTTTCTTTCTTTTCACTTTCATCTCTTGCCACACTGAAGTTTGCTAAACTTCTCGCCTTTTCTCCTATAGCCAAAATCCAATTCCTCTTGGTCTGCATTCATCTCTTGTCTCTCAAGGAGTCGCCGTGGTCTTAGGGAGTTGCCACTGTCTTCACAGTCTTTACATCGACTTTTCCTTCGTCTATATTCCCTTCTGCTTGCTACTTTCTCTGCCTTTTTATTTTCTGACTTTTAAACTGCATGTCTGGGCTTCCATCTAAAACTCTCTCACATTTCTGGAGTTTCTTCCTGTATGTCTCTGTAGCTTGACTCACAAGGGACAAGTTCACTGTACGTCTGTTGGCAGCCTCATCTGGGTCCACTGGAGTGTATTGTCGATAGGCTTCTTTTAGTCCTTCCATAAAAGCCCCTGGGGATTCTTTTGGACCCTGCATCACTTCAGCTACATTCATAGCTTTCTTGGCTGCTCTCCGAATCTCTCTTGTGGTCAATTGGCACAACTCTTGACGCCTCTACTCATGGTTCACATTATGAGGGTCTCATTGGGGATCCTACGTCTCATCTGCAGCTGCTAGATCTCTCAGTTCTTGCCCCATGGCCTGATGTAGGCGCCCTCTCTCTTCTGTACTAAACAGAGGGCTTTCTGAGGTTCTTAGGTCCTGTCATGTGGGACTATACGTGTTTATGACATTTTCTCACAAATCAGCCATTTGTATGGGGACTTTAGTCAGTGATTTCTGTGACATTCCATCTGGGGATCATCACATTGAGATCTATGGGAACTGGGTCTCCCCACTCTTGCACCTTCAATGTTACTTGAAGCACAAGTTTCAACTTTCCTCCCTGTTGCTGAGTGCGTTGGCCGTGAAAACGCTGGGGCGCTAGTTTGAGTAGCTTCTGGTGACTCAGCAACCAGTGGGGCGTCAGGCCGGATGGAACATTGTTTGTGGGGATGGCAAAATTGGATCTCAGCATCACCTTGCCACTTTCCAAACTACATAGTTATACACGCCATGCAGGGCTTCAAAAGGACGCAGTCATCGGGAAAACTCTTGTCTTCTAGCCCCTGCTCTCGCGTCTGCATACCTTTACTTCTCCTCAGCTGACATCGCTCCAGTTGGAGGAAGGGCAGTTGCTGCCGCTTGCTTCAATGCTCTCGTCAGGGGGGATTCTTAGCTGCTAACTTTGAACAATCTCGTTGGAGAGTTTTTTTTTATTACTTTGCTATAAAAAAACACCTCTCACTTTGCAGCTTAGCTTCTGAGCATTGGTCGCGCTGCCTACTTCGCCGGATTCAGCTCAATGGGGGCGTTGTCTCTTCGCCTGTCTCTCTCTCTCCTTGGCTCCCGACCTGTTTCCTCTTTGCCAAAGCACTCAATCGGTCTGCCATCCGCGCTGCTTTCACTGCCATACTGGGGTTCTGACATCATCTCTCTTTCTGGGTCCCTGTTCCTGCTTCTTTGCACGCCATCTCGAACCAGGGGAGAAGCCATTGCCCGCTGCAATGCCTCTTCATCTTTTGTATACATAAACTGCATACATTTACTGGGCCTGCTCTCTCTGCAGGTCCGTCTCCTTTCTCTGGAGACGTTTCCCTGGCTCCCTGCTTTCATTTTTCTCTTCAGCCCATAGGGCTTGAAGACTCGGCTGGTTAAGCCTTTTTGTAGACTGGCGTGTCTGCACTGGTGAAGCTTGTATACATACAGGCTTTGGGATAAAAGCCTGGGACCATCTCTCGTGCTGCTCTCTTTGCACACAAATCTGCTAGGACATTGTGCCATTGCATGTCAGGTGGCAGTCTGTTGAGGAGGGTCCTCAACCAGTGGAGTCAATGGTTCTACTCTAGAGTTCACAGCGCGTAGATCATGTACTGGTCTGTACTGGCCTGAGTCTTTCTTTTCAACTGGATACAAGCTGATGGACTTGGTTGGGGCGCTTGCAAAGCTGGCTATATGGTGGTGGTGGCAATTTCTTCCTCCTCATCCTGGGGCAAAGGCTCTGGGTAGTTTAACTCTTTTCTTGACTTGTGTGCCCTCACTTTGCTTCTCTGCCTTTAGGGACCTCTTCATCTGGGTGCCCTCTGCCTTTAAGGCTTTTTTCCTCTTTTAGGCGTTCACTGTACTGGCATCACCAAATTGGCTGTGGTGCATGCCTGTTTACAAGGATTTCTTAGACACGCTGGCATTTCTTGATAATTAGTGGGCTATTGATACAGGAACTGATCAGGATGTGGAACACTCACAATGATTGGTAGGCTTCCTTAAAATTTTTCTTCTATCTAAGTTACACCTCTCCTCTGCCTTCTAAAAATCACTCTGACTTGGCAGATCTATTTGACAAACAACGTCTCAATGCATGTGGGTCTAACTCTTCTTCTACATTCTCTTGAATCCACTTTCAAGATTAACTACCCCTCTCTTGAATCTATTTCTAGATTTTCTACCATATACTACAATATGGTTTTTGGGGTT
The DNA here is from genome assembly GCA_029215795.1 of Anniella stebbinsi. NCBI lineage: Eukaryota > Metazoa > Chordata > Lepidosauria > Squamata > Anniellidae > Anniella > Anniella stebbinsi. Next base: position 374,750,077 of record JARDYH010000001.1, read on the forward strand.
TTCTTTGAGTTTCTCCCACCCATTATGAGTTTTCACAGAGACGTCACACTTTCCATACAAACAACAGGCACAGAGGGAAAGGAACAGGCTGAGTGGTAAGGGGTCCACTTCAGCTGACACAAAAAGGGTATGGACAGACAATCCAGACGTGCCCCTCTTTCACGGCCCTGCCTGTCTCCAGGACAAGGAAACGCGTTAGTCAAGGGTCCCACTCTCCAGGGAGAGTCACACTCGTTTTTCGGGTCTCTGCTAATCAGATAACCGTCTCAGCCACCAATCCACGCATTCACCAATCACACTTCCAAACCCTTTCTCCAGGACCACGTCGGGGTAATGAGGTTTAAGCCAAAACCTCCCCCCGGTCCAACAGGATGGCTTAAGTCCTGTTCTCTATGGAGGCCTCCCTTTTTCATACGTTACCTGCCGGCCGGCGTCTTTGTCCTGGTTAAGAAAGAAAACCTCGTCCTTTTTTCACCCTTTTTTTTTGGCTGCTGCTCAGCTGGCCTCCAGCAGCCGGTGTCCAGCCCTCTCTCTCCGCAAAGGTGGAGGTGGCGCCTGAGGTGTGAGCATCAGCAGCAGGAAGCCTTGCTTGTCACAGCTAAGCCAACTTGGGCAGGTAATTCACCAGAAAACCATCCGAGTCACGGCACCAGGATATGTTACCTGGAATTACTTAAAAATCACACTCAGATAGCAAGGAGGAGGGTCCAACTCAATTTTATTAATTGAGAAAAATCAGCGCTGAGTCGGCTCCCTGATGCCTCATGGCTAAAATTCAGAGGAACCGCCTCTAACAAAATTAAGCAAAGGTTTTTATTTCTTGGGTATGAAAAGGATCCACCCCTCTCTAGTGACGTACGTGTTTAGAAGCTTCTTACAACTAAGGAATAGGGGAAGGAAAATAACGCCTCTGTTGCAAGCGTAGTTACAGAAGCACAAGCAAGCATTCAGAACAATTCTACATTCATTAAAAGTGAAACAGAGATAACAAGGCTGTCTGACTTCACACAGCTTTTGCTAAGGAGGGAGTCTGCTATAGGCATAGATAACAGCACTTCTACAGGGCTTCAAGGCTACAGTAAACTTTCCTAAGATTAAAAAAAAACAAGCCTTGCAGCAGCTAACATTAATTCAAAATTTAACCCTTCATGCCACAGGTGTGTGGGTCTAGCTATCTAGCTATCTACGAAAAGCAGGACAAAGCCCTCAACTACTTCACCTCATTGAGTTAATGAAGGCATGCAACATCCTCCCCAAATTCCGCAGAAGCGCTTTTCCCTCTGAAAGGAGCCACCTGGCTCGGAGAACTCTCTTCGCGGCACTCTCATTTCCAGTCAACCTGCGTCTCATTCCTTCCTTCTTGCCTCTCAATACCGCCCAATAGCCGGAGCTCTCCCTCCCTTGTCGTGGGTCTTCCTCCACTTCTTTATTCCATAATCTTGGGCAGGGGCGAATCCAATCAGAGGGGAGTGTGCTTGGAGGCCCGCCTCCTGCACCCACACACCTGCCTACACAGCAGCTCTTTTTAAAATCCATTGGCTGTCTGGCTTGTCACTCGGGCTTGCTGCTGCTGCTGCTGCTGCTGCTTGTGCCTGAGAGGGAGGATACAGGGCCAAGTGGGGGGATCTGAGGGGGTGCCCAATCAGTGTAGTGACGGGTAGAGGGAGATATGGCGTTGTGAGGAGGACTTGCCAGGTAAGGGGAAAGAGGCCCAGACAGTTAATGGCTGTGCCTTGTTCCGGTCCCCCTCACACCCACAGGCTTGTTGGTTGCCCTATCAGCCAGCCCTCAGGCCTCCGAGTGCTGCTTTTAAATGCCAGATCAGTACATAATAAGATCTCCCTCATCTACAACTTAATTGTGGATGAGGCAGCCAATCTGGCATGTATAACCGAGACCTGGGTGGGTGAACAGGGAGGAGTCAGTCTCTCCCAGCTCTGCCCACCGGGGTACTTGGTTCAACATCAGGGTAGACCTGAGGGCCGGGGAGGGGGGCAGTTGCTGTGGTCTATAGGAACTCCATCTCCCTCTGCAGGCTCCCTGTCCATGTGACTACTGGTCTAGAGTGTTTGCACCTTGTGTTGAGCCAACGGGACAGACCAGGAATTCTGTTGATGTATTGCCCACCCTGCTGCTCAATGGACTCCCTAGCTGAGCTGACAGAGGTGGTCACGGGTGTACTGTTGAGGTCCCCCAGACTCTTGGTTCTGGGGGATGTCAACATTCATGCCAAGGGCACTTTATCTGGGGCAGCTCAGGATTTCATGGTCTCCATGACAACCATGGGACTGTCCCAACACGCCATCGGCCCGACGCATGTAGCAGGGCATACTCTAGACCTGGTTTTTTCAACTGGACATGGAAATGGTGATCTGAAAGTGGAGGACTTTACATCAGTCCCTTTGTCATGGTCAGATCACTGCTTGCTGAGGTTTAGACTTACAGCAGCTTTTCCCCTCTGCAAGGGTGGGGGACCCATTAAGATGGTCCGCCCCCAGAGGCTAATCAATCCGGATGGTTTCCAGAGGGCTCTGGGGAGTTTTACAGATGATAGGGCTGGCTCTCCTGTCGAAACCCTGGTTGATCTGTGGAATGCAGAAATAACCCGGGCGGTTTACACGATTGCTCCTGAGCGCCCTCTCCTGTGTAGAGCTCGTACGGCTCCGTGGTATACCCCGGAGCTGAGAGTGATGAAACAAAACAGGAGACGGCTTGAGGGCAGATGGAGACGAACTCCTGATGGAAGCAATCAAACACTGGTAAGTGCTTATGGTAAGCTGTATTCAGGGGCAGTGAGGGCAGCAAAAAAACAATACTTTGCTGCCACTATTCAATCATCAACCTACCACCCAGTGGAGCTTTTCAGCTTTTACATGCTGGCCCCAAGGACATGGTAGAACCATCTGAGGCCCACTGTAATACATTTGCTGGGCACTTCCAGAATAAAATCTTTGGCATCCATCAGGACTCAGACTCCAGTGTTATAGCAGGTGAATCTAGTGAAGTATCCAGAGCACAGGCTTGTCCTGTTTTCTTGGATGAGTTTCAGTTGGTGCAGCTCAAGGACGTTGACAAGGTGCTTGACAGGTTCATGCAACCACTTCCATATTGGATCCTTGCCCCTCTTGGCTAATAAAAGCTAACAGGGATGGAACAACTGGCTGGGCCAGGGAAGTGATTAATGCCTCTTTGCAAGAGGGAATGGTCTCAGGCCTCCTGAAAGAGGTGGCAGTGAGACCACTCCTAAAGAAATCTTCGCTGGACCCTGAAAATCTTAATAACTATAGGCCAGTAGTGTTGCATAAATTATGCTATTTCCAAGTGTCCAAAGTCCAGATGTGAAACACTTGACGAAAGACCTCTTGAAGCTTTGGAAACTGATTTTATTCTGCGCAGAATAGGTGACCTCCGGACGCTAACGCTGCTTTCTAGAGTCACACCGCGCCAAGGTTCAAACAAATACTTTTATACATACTATTGGTTTACAACTCCAAAAACATCATTTCCGGCTACAGCTACTCTCGAGTAGACCCGAGTAGTGGCCAGACGTGACATTGCATTGCCATGTGCTATTTTACTTGTACCCAGAGATGCTTTGCAACGTCTCTCCACTTCTATCATTCCCTTATATGGTCATTTTGTCTCTCCAGGTGTGCCATGGTCACATCTGGATGAGTCACACTCCTGGTTACAATGGAATCTGACCTGGAGAAGGAGCATTGGCAATATTGACAAGCTCCTAGTTCTTGCACCGCCAAATCACTTACAAGCAGCAGTGGGGAATGGGGCTTTGGGGTGCTGTGTGTGGACGGTTTGGGTGTGCATATTAGCGAACACATGTAGGATGTGTGTAAGATGCGTGTCAGGGGAAATGGATGTGTTTTGGGGTGCAAATCATAGATCTGTTCAGATTTTTACAACAGTAGCAAATGTTCCATTCCTGGGCAAGGTCCTGGAGCGGGTGGTTGTGAGCCAGCTCCAGGCACTCTTGGATGAGACCGATTATCTGGATCCATTTCAGTCGGGTTTCAGGCCTGGCTTTGGCACGGAAACAGCCTTGTTCTCCCGGTATGATGACCTATGTCGGGAGAAAGACAGGGGGAGTGTGACTCTGTTGATTCTCCTTGATCTCTCAGCGGCTTTCGATACCATCAACCATGGTATCCTTCTGGGACGACTGGCTGAGTTGGGAGTGGGAGGCACTGCATTGCAATGGTTCTGCTCCTACTTGGCGGGTCAGCTCCAGAAGGTGGTGCTTGGAGGACATTGTTCGGCCCCGTGGATTCTCCAGTATGGGGTTCCGCAGGGGTCAGTCTTTTTTCTTTCTTTCTTTTTTTTATTTAATATTTCAACATATAATAACATAAAATAAACATAATACATAAACAAAACCTTAACATCCCCCCGTGCTCCCCTACCCTTGAGACCTTCAATGCTCTAATATATTATACATTTTTCCAAAATTGCAACGATTCTTTTGAAGGTGTACAACCTCTCCCCTTTACTAAAACATATTCTATAAATGATCCCCAAATACTTTCAAAATCATTCTTTTTGGATAATCCCATCCTAACTTTAATTTTACATGTTAGTCTGTCATTAATTGCAATATCCCACACCCCTTTATACCATTCTTCTATACTATAATTCCCTTGTATTTTCCAATTCTTCGCTATCATTAATCTAGCCAGTGTCAGGAGGTTGTTTATCAATTCTTTTGTATTTTTATTCCCATATTCTTTATCAAACATCGACAATAATGCTAAATTTGGACTTGCTTCCACTTTATTACCCAGTATTTCACTTATTTCTTTAAAAACTCTTTTCCAAAATTTTTGTACATACTACATGTCCACCACATATGGAAATATGTCCCCACTTCCTGACAACCCCTGCAGCATAGCTTTGAAACTTTCTTATCTATCTGATGTAATCTTACGGGAGTGAGATACCATCTCCATATTATTTTATAATGGTTTTCCTTTATCCTTATTCACAACAGCTTTAAAGTTCTTAGTTCCCATATCTTCCCCCAGTTAGGGTGACCATATTTTGGAAACCAAAAAGGAGGACAACATGGCCGCCCCAAGGGGGCATGCCCACCAACATGGCCGGCTCCCAAAGGGACATGTCCACCCAAAGATGGCCTTGGTCACATTTCTGATTTCACAGCACACAATTAAGGCAAACCTGTTCTACATAACATCTTAATGTTAAAATCACTGACACATTCAATGTATTTGAAATTACCTCCACTCCTACTTTTGTAGCTTTTGCTGTACTTTAAAGATTTTGCTATACTTTGTGTGATACAGTCTCCCTTTCCCTCAAATATCTTTTCTGACTGCAAATCCTTCATTGGATGACCATAGTCTCACCTTTCCTAACATTTAACACTCTTTCCCCATCACCTTTCTCATATTCATACTCACAGCTTCAGCATACTGCTACCACTGAACAAATGAAGCAGTTGACAAGTACAGAAAAAGCTAGTACAACAAACTAGCAACCTAGCATTAAGAAAGAGTATAAAATACTATTACCCTGCAAGCATTAGCCATGGAATAAAATGGACTAAAGGGTTGTTGTTGTTGTTGTTGTTGTCACTTCTCACTAGCACCTCTTAGCTTGTTTCAACTTCTGATTTATCAATGAGAAACTAATCTAACAATGTGTCATTATATCTCTGGTTCATTAGCCATGTAAACAAGACCATGGTCAGTAGCAATACAAAGAAAGGCCAGAACAGATGCCCATTATCACAATGCTAGACAAATATCTCCTGAATTTACACTGTTTCAGTGTGCAGAGAACAGAAATCTCAATCAGGGACCCAAAGAAAACTGCCCAAAGAAACCTCAGAAACAAGTCCCATTGATTTCAATAAAGCTTACTCCCAGATAAATGAATATAGGATTGCAGCCATGTCACATATGTTCAGTTTACTCTAGCAAGTGCAAGGCCCTCCTGTCAAGAAGAACTATGCACTCATGAGAACCTGGCCTCATGGATCATGCAACCAGCAGGTGCTCTCCAGAAAGACGCTTTTAGAGCCTAGGAGATCCAGACACACTCAGACAAGCCAAGACAAGCCACACTATGCACTCACATGTTATCTTGCTGGGACAGAACAATTTTGGGAAAAGACAATACTTTGTTATCGACCAGACATTACAGTAATAAACAAGAAAAACACACCTACCTCATTGATTTAGCAATACCTAATGGCAAAAATGTTGCAGAAAAGGAATAGGAAAAGAGAGAAAAAAAATGGCTATGGAAATTAAAGAACTGTGCAGCAGGAAAAGGTTACAATTATTCAGTTAATCACATCAGTCACCAGCAACACACGCACACACACACTACAGAAAACCTTCAGAAACTGGGCCTACCAAAATAAATCCACACCAACATCCAGAAAGCAGTCATACTTAAAACATTTTTAAGAAGGATGAATAAGTATCAGCAATTGTTACAAAATATACATCATGCCAATTATCTCAAAGCAAATTGGAGAGGAAGGTCTATGGGTCAAAATGCATTATTAAAAAAATGAATTGCTATCTTCTAGCACCAGCTAGAGACCCACCTCTTCCTTTGCACTCTGGAAGCAGATGGGCACAAACAACTCAAGCAAAGTAGGTGTCAGCCAGACCTCTCTGTGGACAGTATTCCACAACAGGGGGCTACTACTGAAAAGTCCCACTCCCAAGTAGCCCTGCACCACACCACAGCGTATGAGGGCACTTGGAACAGGACTTCCAATAACCACCAATACTAGATTGTCATGCAACATCCACCTGCTGAAATTCTCTCTTCTACAAACTATTAAAGGTGCAGGAGCTCTGTCCACTTTTGCATCTGGATCTGGCCATCCTAGATCAGATCTCCAGATGATTTTCCATGAATTGGCAAGCATTTCTGGCTCCCATTAGCAACAACAAAAAGACTCCACGCAAATAAATTAGATTGCTAAAATGAAAGTTTTGGGGGGGAATCAGGAGTGGATGTTTGTGCAAAAGGATTGTGTGCTCAGGAGAAATTCCTGGGCTAAGCATTTACTCAGAGATGTCCTGATCCTTAATTGTATGTGCCACTCACTATTTTTGCATCTGAATTTGGTTGGTGAACCTCAGGATTTTATTAAAAAGAAAAGAGAAGTAGATCGCACAAGCCTAATCTGGCCAGATGAAAAAAGCACATGGCTCCTGATGTGTAGAAGAGGGAATTTGAGCACATGTTGTTTGCCATGCACTATTAGAGCTGCGGGAATCCTGCCCTTTTTTTTGCATCTGGTCACTTTGGCTGTGTCTTAGGGCTTAATATGAATTCAGGTTCCTCAGATCACTGTTCAAGAATCTGATTTCAGTGCGAGACCAAAGATTGTGAACAGGTGAAATAAGGAGCAGAATACCTTTCCATCACCCAAACCATCAAAGCTTCTCATGGTGTCTTAAAAGCTCACAAATTATGGCATAAGCTTTTGTGGAGTAGAGCCCCTTTGTCAGATGAATGAGCATACATGGGTAGGATGACCATATGAAAAGGAGGACAGGGCTCCTGTATCTTTAACAGTTGTATAAAAAAGGGAATTTCATTTGTATGCATGCAGCACCTGGTGAAATTCCCTCTTCATCACAACAGTTAAAGCTGCAGGAGCCCTGCCCTCTTTTGTATCTGGTCAAGAGGATAGGGCTCCTGCAGCTTTAACTGTTGTAGTGAAGAGGGAATTTCACCAGGTGCTGCATGTATACAAAGGACACCTGCAGAAATTCCTTTTCTATGCAACTGTTAAAAGTTACAGGAGCCCTGTCCTCCTTTTCATATGGTCACCCTAGGGAAGCCCCAGCAGGTAAGTGCCCCGCGCCCCCGCACCGCCCCCCCGCCCTGCGCCCCCCCCGCCGCCCCCCCACCCCGCGCTCCTTACCTGCTGCTGCTGGGGCGTCCGCTTCCCTCCATGCTCAGAATCTACTGAGAAACAGGCTTCCTCTCAGCAGCCCGCCGAGTGATGACGTCAATACCCGGCACGCTACTGAGGGACAGGCCGCGAAGCCTGTTTCTCAGTAGATTCCGAGCACCGGAGGGAAGCCCCAGCAGGTAAGTGCCCCGCGCACCCATGCCGCCCCCCCCCCGCCCCGTGCACCCGCGTCGCCCCCCCGGCCCGCGCACCCGCGCCGCCCCCCCGCCGCACGCACCCCCGCCGCCCCCGCCCCGCCCCCCCCACCCCGCCCCGCCCCCCCACCCGCCCTGCGCACCCGCGCCACCCCCCCCCACCCGCAGATTACTGCAATGCACTCTACGTGGGGCTGCCTTTGAAGGTGGTTCAGAAGCTGCAGCTTGTGCAAAATGCAGCGGCCAGATTGATAACTGGAACCAGTAGGTTTGAGCATATAAGACCTACACTGGCCTGCTTGCATTGGCTGCCTGTATGTTTCCGAGCCCGATTCAAAGTGCTGGTTTTAACCTATAAAGCCTTACACGGCTCGGGACCACAATACCTGATGGAACGCCTTTCCTGACATGAACCTACCCGAACACTATGTTCAACATCTAAGGCCCTCCTCCAAGTGCCTCCTCCGAGGGAAGCTCGGAGGTCGGCAACAAGAGAGAGGGCCTTCTCTGTGGTGGCCCCCCAATTGTGGAACGATCTCCCTGACGAGGCCCGCCTAGCGCCAACATTGTTATCTTTTCGGTGCCAGGTCAAGACTTTCCTCTTCTCTCAGGCATTTGGCAATATCTGAGGAGCCTGGGTTTGTTTGTTTTTTGTAGCTTTTTGGAGTGTTGTGGTTTTAAATGTACAGATTTTGTGTATGTTGTATGTTTTTGCTGTTTAAATTTTTGTATATTGTTTTTAATTGTTTTAATCCTATGTAAACCGCCCAGAGAGCTTCGGCTATGGGGCGGTATACAAATGTAATAAATAAATAAATAAATAAATAAATACAATTTTAAAATTGCGCATGTGTGTGCTTGCAAGTGCTAAATGGAGAAAGGCTTCCTGGAGGGGGCGCTCCCTCTCCAGCCGGCTGTTTAATAACGAAAAAGGCTCCTTGGCACAGCCCCCAATATGGCAGCCCCTTAGAGGCAGCCCCTTTCCTTCCCAAGGGCGGGCACCAAATGAACCGCTTCACATTCTGCTGGCTGGCTCATTGGCTAGTTTGCCAAAAACCAGCGTTTTATAGTAGACCTTGTGGGCAGGTTGCTGCTCCAGCTATTGCAGTGCCATTGCACCTGTTTGCAGTGTTTTCCCCTCCGCGGTGGCAGCGGCAGACAGACACGGGCTTCTTCCAAGGCCAGAGCAGCAGCAGGGGCCATTTCATTTTCCCCTTGTTGTTTTGCAGCCAGCTTGCATTGATCTGACGGAATTTATTTACCCTACTACGTTACTGGTAGGTTGCTGATGCTTAGGTATGTTGCTAGCTGTTTTGGCTTAGCTGGACTATTCTGGTCATTTATTAATTTCAGCCCGGGATCGCTGCTAGTTGGAGTGACCAAATCTTGCTGGGGAGGCAAAGGGTACCGAGGAAGAGTGGGGCAGATCTGAGATCCCCCCCCCCCCCGGTGCTCCCTCTCTGGCTGCCTCTACAAGAGGCATTTAAAGCTCTTTCAAGGCGCATTAAAAAATTTACCTCTACAAGAACGGAGCGCAAATCGGCCGTAGAGGCGTGTTTTCTTTCCGATTATGCGCATTATCGAGTTTTATTTTGCTCCGGACGTTAAAGTGCATTTTGACTCTGTGAACAAGCGATTCTCCGCATAAACTACCTGTAAAGCACATTTGAAACAACCGGTAAGGTTACCTGTTCAATTGCCTCCTGCATACAAGCATTTACGATAAAGCACTTCAGCGAATATGCGCATAATCGGCTAACTAGGCGTAAAGCCGAATTCTTGTAGATGAGGCTTCTGTTTGGCTTCCGTCTTCTGCTGCCTGCTCCCCTAAAAGGAGTTGTGCAAGCTTTCCCCTGGCGAAGACTGAGATGTGTACATTGCATTCTTGCTCCTCTCCTTCCACTAACAACCCCTCCCCCCAACAAGATGGACTGTCTCTCTCTCCGTGTCTTGTCAGCCATTAAGATCAACCTCTGATGAGATGCTTGTGGTGGGGGTCTTGTCTATCTTATCAGTAAGAGTCGGCAAGTGGGGATTACCTGAACCTTGGTGACAGCATTGCCGTCTCCCTCATGTAGACCTCTGATCTGCAGGCAGGCCCTCACATTTCATTGGGATGATAAGAGGTCTGCACAAGGGAGACGGCCATGCTGTGGCCTAGTTTCAGGTAATCCCTTCTTGCAGACCCTTCCTGAAAAGACCCCCTTCTCCTCATGGCAATCCAGAGAGAGAGAGAGAGAGTAATTTCGGAAAACAGCTGGGAGACCTTTTCATTTTCTTCTGCCCGTAATTTCCATTTGCCTTCTGCACACACACAGGAGAAGTGTATCCTTGTTATGAATAAGCTACAGGGCCCCATGGCATTGTGGGTCTTTCGGCGGTAGTGCTCTAAGAGAACTTGTCTCCTTCTCAGCAAATGTTGACGGCGTGCAATGGCAGGGGATGAGTTGGTGTTTGTGGTCTGGTAATAGTAGGGTGACCAGATTTTGAGGATCCAAAACCCGGACACACACACCCCGCCACCCCACCCCTCCACCCAAAACAACCTCCCCACTGCGCGCCCGCGTTGTCCCGCCCTGCGCCGCCCCCCTGCCCGCATGCCTCGCCGCCTGCCCCCACACTCCTTACCGGCTGGGGCGTCCGCTTCCCTCCGGTGCTCGGAATCTACTGAGAAACAGGCTTCCTGGCCTGTCTCTCAGCAGCGCGCCGGGTCATCACCCTGCGCGCTACTGAGGGACAGGCTGCGAAGCCTGTTTCTCAGTAGATTCCGAGCACCGGAGGGAAGCGGACGCCCTGCAGGTAAGTGCCTCGTGCCGCCCCCCGCCCCGCGCAGGCCGCCCTCCCCCCCGCCGTGCCGCCCCCGCTGCCCCACTGCGCCGCCCCCTGCGCCGCGCTGCCCCGCGCTCCTTACCGGCTGGGGTGTCCGCTTCCCTCCGGTGCTCGGAATCTACTGAGAAACAGCATCACCCAGCGTGCTACTGAGGGACAGGCCGCGAAGCCTGTTTCTCAGTAGATTCCGAGCACCGGAGGGAAGCGGACGCCCCAGCAGGTAAGTGCCTCGTGCCTCCAGCCTCCCGCCACCGCTGCGTGACCCCCCGCCGCCCTGGTTTGCCCCCGCCGCCCCCCGGTTGGCCCGGATCGCCCCAGGGCCATCTGGTCACCCTTTTGGGGGGCTAAATTTCCGGATTTGGCCCCCCAAAACAGTTTTTCCGCCCAGATGCGGATTTGCTCCCCATTTCCTGGGCATGTCCGGACAAATCCGGGCATCTGGTCACCTTAGGTAATAGGGAAAGGAAGATTAAAAGAAACACAGGCAGAGCTTCAACATTTGTTTCAGAAAAGGGTGGAAGAAACCCTAGGAATTGTGATTTGTATTTGATAATAGAAGCTATATCTTTATGAAAGGTACAACAGAGTTTATGAAGTATCTGAAACACTCTCAATGCTTGACTAGTCGATGTGGTGAAAGTGAAGTGTTTTTAACATAGTAGATAGATAGCAGCCACCTTCCAGAATTTTAATTTTTAAGATACTCACTGTAGTTCTCTTTGAAAATTCCTCTTGTATTTAATTTTCTGGAAACAGTTAATATAGGTCAATTAAATGGGAATTAAGTTGATTGTATTTTCATACAAATTGTTAATACTGCAGATGTTTTAGGGGAATTTTGGACCATTGAGAGATACTCTGTTCAAAAGCCAATTATAACCTGTGGAATTTAGTTCAGAAGCCCAGGGCAAATCGTTTATATGAGCCCACCCTGCCACTCCTCACAACACTTTGTGCCAGGGTCATTTCCCCCCTCAGCTGGAAAAAAAGGAAGAGGATTATCGGGGCGGGGTAGGGGGGAGAGAATCATGTTTCCCTACTATTGCTTTGCCTCCTGCTTCCTCTTCCTTTACATGGGGAAGAAAGAGGAAGCAAACAACGACTACGTGGCCCGTTCGGTGGGCATTTTTATGGCACAATCTCTCCTGCACACGGAAATAGTGCGAATTAGCATTACAGCCAGAAGAGTTGGATTTTCCGGGTGGTATTTTGAAGCAGGAGAAATGCCACAGAAGGAGTGGGAAATGCACGGGATAATCACAGCATCGTCGAAATGGCCAGTCACGAGAGCGTTGCCATAAATGCTCACCTGATGATGCTCTAAGTATGCAGATAATACTTTAAAAACACACAGCTATATTTGACACCAGAATGTTAAGACTGAAATTAAAGAAAATATTTACACACTGTGGCTGCCTCTACAAGAGAGGTTTAAAGCTCTTTCAAGGCTGATTAAAATTTTTACCTCTACAAGAGAGGAGCGCAAATTGGGGGCTGAGGTGCTTTAAACATCCAATTATGCGCATTATCGAATGCGCGTTAAACCGCGAGTTTTAATTTGCAGCGGCAGTTAAAGCGCCTTACCACCGTGATTCTCCGAATGTCAACAAGTTTAAAGCGCGTTTCGGTCGTCTGGTAATGTGCTTCGCCGCCTCTCATACAGAGGTATTAGGAGTAAATGCGCTTCTGCGAATATGCGCATAATTGGGCAGCCAGGCGCCAAAGTGAATCCTTCTAGAGGGGGTCAATGACAAACTACGTTTAGAATATTTTAAAAGTTATCTTCTATTTTCTACGTTTATTGTCAGCAAATTCAGAGATGAGATTATCAAAAGATATTTCTCACAAATCCATTCTATGGATAGCATAGATAATAACAACAGTATTGTGGAGTGTCAGTTTTTATTTTTAATAAAGGCTAATTTGAAAAACACGCTTTCTCCTTCACCATTCGAAACTGGCAGAGTTAGGTAAAGGCAGAGATAACATATGGAAAAACTTCAACCAGGTCCCTTACTGTAAATTATCTTGAAATAGTAGTAGTCTCAGATCCATCACATCCCTCTACAGCATCAAAGAAATGAACAAAATATTTTAGTTCAGAGGACAGAGAAATTTGCAGGTCGTTTGGGTAAGTTCCCAGTAAAGCTTTTGCATCCTTTCCCATTGTACCAATTCTTTTGCCTCTTCTTCAATTTCTTCAAAGTTGTTCTGCATGTCATGGGCAAAGATAATGAGGGAAGAGAACACTTCCCCCCCTGACACAACATTAAGCCCTGGTTTTTGTAGGATATTTTGGGTGACACAGTAAAAAAACAACCATGTGCAGGTCATTCCCTGCATTTATGGCCAGGCAAGCTGTATCCCACGTTAGAGTTCTGAAGGAGAAATAACAGGACATTTCACACTAAAGACCCGGGTCTTCCTCCTCAGCCTCCGGGTCCACCGCCGCCAGGTCTTCCTCCTCAGCCGCCGGGTCCCCCGCCGCCGGGTCTTCCTCCTCAGCCGCCGGGTCCCCCGCCGCCAGGTCCTCCGCTGCCACCGGGTCCCCCGCCGACAGGTCTTCCTCCTCAGCCGCCGGGTCCCCCGCCGCCAGGTCCTCCACCGCCGCCGGGTCCCCCGCCGCCGGGTCTTCCTCCTCAGCCACCGGGTCCCCCGCCGCCGGGTCTTCCTCCTCAGCCGCCGGGTCCCCCGCCGCCAGGTCCTCCGACGCTGCCGCCGGGTCCCTCGCCGCTGGGTCTTCCTCCTCAGCTGCCGGGTCCCCCGCCGCCAGGTCCTCCGCCGCCGCCGGGTCCCCCGCCGTCGAGTCTTCCTCCTCAGCCTCCGGGTCCCCCGCCGCCAGGTCTTCCGCCGCCACTGCCGGGTCCCCCGCTGCCGGGTCTTCCTCCTCAGCCGCCGTGTCCCCCGTCGCCAGGTCTTCCTCCGCCGCCGGGTCCCCCACCGCTGGGCTCGTAAGGCCAGCAGCCGCGCAGAAGTGGCAGGGGAGGGCCGGCGGCGGTGGCTGTCCAGCTGCCTCTTGAATGCCACCACCTCCCTTGGTAATTGAGAAAGTTGAGGTTGAGAACAATGGATTAATGGGCTGGCTAGGCATGTTTAAACATGTGTGTGTATGTGTGTGTAAAGAAACCTGAAAAATGCATTAAATATACATTATAAGCATATATTTAATGCGTTACGTTTTGGGTTTTCTAAAAGAGCCCTTGGGCAAACATTGATTTGATCAAAAGTTATCAATAGAACTATTTGTAATTATGAGTGTTGTTCTACGTGTTGTAAATTTATCTGCATTTGTAGTTTTATATTTTATATTTTAAATGTGATGTACTAATTTTATAACAAGGAGACCTTTGATAAACTGTTTTATTTATTTACAACTCCTGACGAAGGACCTTAGGGCCTGAAACGTTGAGCTTATGTACAAGTCTGTCTATCTTTTCTAAAGAAACAAATCATTTTTCAATGTGGATATAACTATTAAATATTTTGGATTTTTACTCTATACCAAAGGGGATATTTCCTTCTTTTGTGCATTAAAATAATCAGTGGAGCCCGTCATGCAACACTGTTGATTATTTGCATTGGTAATTTCAGGGAAATAACCAACCATGGCATGGTTTTCCCCCAACAGACAACACAAAAGTCAACAGTGTGGACTATCTAATCAGCCGTTGACTATTGTGTAATCCGAACCCAGTCTTTTAGTCCCATTCTGTAGCCAACTGTAAATCCACCTAAGAATTGTTCCATCCAGTCCACTTTTAGCTAGTTTGCTAATCAGAATATCATGGGGCACTTTGTCAAAAGCTTTGCTGAAGTCAAGATATATTATGTCCCCACACAGTATTCATTTCCTTTTGTCCCACTGCCTGCCTGGCAATCACAGCATTTTTGCATTTCAGCTGCTGTTGAAAGGAATACCAGGCATCTGCTTGATCCTGGGCATGTCAAATAAACTTCATAACTCTGCCATATGCAACAACATTATTGATTTATTTTAGTTATTTCTGCACTGCCTTTGAAGGCAAGCTCTCCGAAGACAACCTGCAACAAAAATGTTCAAAACCAACCAATCAAACATGTAAGATCAGCATCAGATAAATTCACATATAGGATGCCAATAGGATGCCAACAATACTATCAATGTGAATAAAAATGTCTTTATGGTCTGCTTAAAGGCCACATGAAAGTGGGCTAATATAAAGAAAATAGTGAGTGGTGAAGGATAAAATATACCCACATACTGTATTGGTTCACATGTCATGCGAAGCCACTGTGGGTGAATTAATCTGCAGGGATTCACGAATGTGCTGGTGGCCATTTTGAATACGCAATTCGTGATGGGCACACAGTGTGGTTTGTCATGTTGCACAAACTCAAAAGGTGTGGGTGATGCAAGGGTTAAACAAATAACAACAAATAACCCTAGAACAGCCCATGAGTTAAACCATCTTTATATGACCCTAGAACAACTCATGGTTAAAACCCTAGCCTTGTACAAACCACACCACTCAGGTTTGCACGACAGGTCAAGCTGTGGTGTGCGCTCACCACAGCTGCATATTCAAAATGTTGTCTGGCACATGCTGCAAGCTGTGGTGTGCAAACCAAGTCAGTGGGTTCTGTGCCTCAATAGTGTATTAAGAGTCAAGATTTCAAAACAGGGTTAACTCATAACAAATATCCAACATGGTTTGTATAGTAGGGACAGTGGGTGCCATGGCGTTTGTGCTTTGGGTGCCAGGTGCCCCAACACACCACCACTCCAGCCTTGCACAAGATGCCTGAGATGCTCAGGGAGCGGGGAAGAGCTCTTGGTTCTATATATATAATACATACAACAATAAAAATGACTTACAATAACTAATAAGTGCTCCCTCACATCAATGGGTTCATCTAGTATTTCATTATACATCTTCAAAACCATTTCTCTTCATTAAAAAGAGCTCTTGGTTCCAATGTCCCAGGTTTCACAGGTTCCAGGGGCACATGGGTGGGGGTTTTGCCGAGAGCGCTATGGGATTGCTTAGGCAAAGGTGCTGCAGCCACAGCCCTCCTCCTGTTTTTTCTCGCTATGACAGGGGGTGGGCAGAAATGGGATCTCTAGAGGCCTTGAACTTCCAACTCCTGGCAGTCCTAACTACTGGCCATGCCGGCAAGGGCTTCTGGGAGTTGAAGTCCAAAACATCTGGAGATCTACCTTCTGCCCATCTCTGCTCTATGAAATATAATATCCCTGGAATTTTTCTGCTAGAATGCGAGCGCATCTGGGAGCTCTAAATCTTGTTCTTAAGCCTTAAAAACCATCAAAGCTGACTGTTTCTAAATTCAACAAGATAGCTTTTGAATCTGTGAGAAACTTTTACATACTGTAATTATGAGAAAACTCCAGTGCTTTCATGTCTGTTAAGTCATCAGATTTGCGCTCAATTAAAATAGCTTATCTTAAAAATGGCAGTGCTGGTAATTACATCATAGCTCCACTGCTGTTGAAAGGAATCCTGGGCAAATGGTTGCTGGAGGTTTTATTTTTAAAAAACTGGTTAGGTGCTGTTCATTTCTTTTTACTGCTGTATTTTAATGGTATTTTTAATTAATATGTTTTGTGTTTTAATCAAAATTCTGTTTTAATCTGCATTTTACTATTAATAGCTGTCTTGAGTGACATTTTTGGTGGGAAGGCAGGACAAACCAACAGCGCTGCTCCTGGCGTGCTGAGTTCTACCTAGGACAAAGCTTCCGTTCTGACACTTTGCCATTTATCTTTACCCTTCCTGATTATTTTGTGCAGTGATGTGGGGTGGAAATATTTTCAGGGATTTATTTTTCCACGTAATATTTTCCATTTCATAACTTCATTAGGAACAATGACTGCATTCCAATTGCACACTATTGCTGCAGGGCGATTCCAAGTTCCTGCTGCTGCTGCTGCTGCTGCTATGCAGGACATCCACACATGAGATCAAGCAAACTTAACACAATGCAGATTCCAGCTGTTCCACAAGCAAGAACTGAAAGTAAATACAGAGAAGGTAACACAAGCAGGTTAGCTCAGCTGCAGAAGACACGTCAAACACATGTACTACACACTCTGATGCAGCCTGTTGTTTGGAAATTATTATTATTGTGAATTGTTCAATGTATGAGTCTCTCTATAGCCAAAGCTGGCAAAGTGACATCCACAATAAAAGCAAAGGGTCCTTCTAGGCAGAGGCCTCTTAGTGCCAACATTTGCCCCACAGAGGGGCCAAAACGAGGCAGAGAAATGAGCATCTGGCCTGTAGGCCGCAGCCGGAGGTGTGCTAGGGACCTTGCAAACCAGCCCAAATCATGATACAGCACCAAGGAGGAAGCCTGCACCGAGGGTACAGAAACATGCCAATGTTGCTCAGGAAGACCTTGTTGTCCAAGAAGGCTGAGCGGGGATAGGAAGCCCTCTTAGGGCCCTCCCTGTCCAGGAGGATCCAAGGGCCAGCCTACGTAGGCAGGTCCCTCCATGGCCTGAGGACACTAAGCTGCCGAGCTAGACAGATGCTGCACGGATCAGTGGCTCATCCCCCCCTCCCCAGGCTTGAGTTGGAGGAGGAGCAGATATGAGCCAATGACTATGCTCCCACCAACACAGACTCAACTTTATGCCATCTTCAAAGATGGCGTGCGAGTGAGAAGCAACCCACTGAAAGCAATGGAGGGCATTGCCCCCACTGTCCTCACCTCCGACCCCACCATAGAGTCAGATGTGCAACCAATCCTAGCACTCCACCATCAGCACAGTCACCCCTGATAGGAAGGCTGTCAGTTGGAGGACGGTAGGTGTGGCAGGGGCTACCTAGCTCTGGCTGGATGTGGTGCATGGCAGGGGCCAATGGGACAAAATGCAGAGAGCATCCTCCGTCCACCTCTCGTTTGAGCGTCCTCACAGACAACATGGCTCACCAGTCACCATTTGTCTGGAAAGGTTAGCTGGCAAAGCCCAACAGGTGAGGACTGACGGCATTGGCAGTTCCTGTGACCCCCTCTGTCCGCTGAGATGGAAGAGGGAGACCCAGCTCAGCCAGTCCGAGGGACCCCAGGCTACAATGATAGAGAGCAGGGGTAGGTGACCTGGTGCCCTCCATATATTTTGGAATGAAACTCCCACAATCCCTGATCATGTTTTCTGACTCCGAGCAGAGCAGAGCACAGGAAGCTGCCCCAGCTGGGCTAGAAGGTATATTAGGAAGCCAGCTCTCAAAGAGAGAGCAATCAGAGTGAGTGAACAGGGAGAGCAAACAGGAGTTTGTCAGGGGGAGTTCGACAGGGGAGGTCAAGGGGGAGGTCCGTAACAAAATGTTGTTCTCATAAGACACCCTCATATAGTAGGGGACTTTGTTATTCAGCTTCAGACAAGACAGGGCACAGGCAATTCCAATACAATCAGAAAGGTAGAAGCAGAACGGAATAGAGACTATGGACAGAAAGGAGTCTCTAGTGGTGGTGACCTGCAAAGTGTGTGCAATGTTTGTGTTCCTGCCTGAGGTCAACATGCTGTACAACTGCAACAAGTGCAAGCTGGTTGCGCTATTGGAAGAAAAAGTGCAAGTACTTGAGAGGCAAGTGTCCACCCTCCAAGGAATAAGAGAAGGCGAAGGTCGGTCGACCAAGAAGAGAAGAGTAGTAATTGTGGGAGACTTCCTGCTATATGGGATCGAAACCCAAGTATGTTGTGAAGACCCATGGACTTGCCAGGTATGCTGTCTCCCTGAAGCACAGAGATGTGACTGAAGGGTTGCCAAAACTCATCAAGCCCACTGACACATATCCTTTTCTTCTCATCCATGTAGGAACAAATGATACTGCCAAGCGAAGCTATGAAGAAATCACATCAGACTATGAAGCTCTGGGAAGGAAACTCAAGAACTTTGGGGCCCAGATAGTTTTCTCATCCATTCTCCCAGCTCTTGGAAGAGGATTAGAAAGCGGTTAGTAGCATGTAGTCTGGTGACTGGGTCCCGCAATATGTGCATTAGTTGTATTTCTTGTATCCAATTTAAGTTCCATTGTTGTACCTTAATTTTCAGCTGATCTATCGTATAAGGAGTATTATGTATATAAACATCTCTTGAATGAAACGGGCCATAATCTGCCCACTGTGCTATTTTTCTTCTCAACCCTTCATCTAGTAGTCTGGAATATGTTTGTAATGGAGTCAATGGAGAACACACTGGTGCTAATTTGGTCTGCCACCGTTTCCAAATAGTAAAAGTTGTTAATGTATTTGGGTTTTTAATTTGGCAGATATCTCCTATCTTTATTATTCTGTGACGTACAGCCCACATGGGGTCCATCCCCAACATCTGCTCCAATCCAATCCAGTTCTTTTCGTTTCTCATTATTATGAATCCCAATTGTCTTAATTGAAATCCTTCATAATATATCGATAAGGAAGGGAGTCCCCAGCCTCCACTGGCAGCTTTTTAATAATAATATTTCATTGCTAATCAATGCCCTGAAAAATTAATTCATTTATTTGCTTTTGCCACTTTCTTAACATTTGAGGCTGGATGAGAATGAGGAGGACTTGGAATAGGTACAAGAATCTTGGAATCACTTTCATATGAATTGCTGCTATTCTTCCTAAAATTGATAATTTTAGTTTTGACCATGACCTCATATTTTGTTTCATCTCCTTGATTAATGGTTTATTATTTGTTAAATATTTTAGCCATATTACATGGTATTTGTATACCTAAATATTTAAATGAAGTATGACACATTGGATCCTTGTGGGTCCTACATACATTTAGTTGCTGCTGGGGAGGCATATTAAAAAAACATAATAACTGATTTCTCAGAATTTGCACTATATGTTAAAAATACTTATCCTTGCACAGAGATATGGGAAGATGAGCCTGGGAGCCCCATCAAGAACATCTGGATTAAAATAAATGGGGTGAGGAATAAAAGGAACATGATAGTCGGAGTCTACTACCAACCACCCAATCAAGGAGAAGATGAGGATAAAACCTTTGAAATGCAAATTACCAGTGTTTCAAGGAAATCCGATGTAGTAATACTGGGGGAATTCAATTACCCCGATATCTGTTGGGACAACAGAAGAAACCAATGTGGCTCCACAAAAAGCTTAGAGATGACCTGAAAACAAAAAAGGATACATAAAGGAAGTGGAAGGAAGGCCAGGCTGCACCAGTGGAACCATTAGAGTTATGCAACCACTTTCGGCTACTGGAGGAAGAGATTGGAGGAGAGCCTGCAGAGGAAGAATTACAGGAGACCCCGTGCAACAGTGAGCAAGAGGCAGAAGGTCAGTCAACCAAGAAGAAGAGAAGAGTAGTCATTGTGGGAGACTCCCTGCTGCATGGGATTGAAACCCAAGTATGTCGCGAAGATCCATGGACTCACCAGATTAAGAGATGTGACTGAAGGGTTGCCAAAGCTCATCAAGCCCACTGACACATATCCTTTTCTTCTCATCCATGTGGGAACAAATGATATTGCCAAGCGGAGCTACGAAGAAATCACATTAGACTTTGAGGCTTTGGAAAGGAAACTCAAGAAATTTGGGGCGCAGATAGTTTTCTGATCCATCCTATCAGTTCTTGGAAGAGGATCAGAAAGGGAAAGAAAAATACTCCGGGTGAACGACTGGCTACGAAGGTGGTGCCGATGTGAGGGATTTGATTCTGGGACCACGGGCTATGCTACTTGAAAGATGGATTGCTGGCAAGGGAAGGGTTGCACCTCACAAAGGCTGGGAAGGATGTGTTTGGCCTAGGGGTGTGCACGGACCCCCCGGATCGGATCGGGACCCGGATCGGGACCTCCAATTTTGTCATGGATCGGTTCGGACAAAATCGGAGGCCCCCCGGACCGGATCGAGTACGATCCCGATCCAAAAATCGGAAATTTTTGGATCGGCCGCCATTTCCCCCCCCCATAGACTTGCATTGCAATGCAAGTCTATAAGGAAAAAATGGCGGCGGGTGGGTGAGGGGGGGCCTAACTCCCTCCCCCCCGGGGCCGTCCGCTGTGGACGGCCCCGGCAGGTAAGCCCCCTCCCCCGCGCTCCCTCCCCCCCCTGGGGCCGTCCGCTTCCATCCGCAGGCGCCCGCGGGCGCCCGCGGATAGAAGCGGACAGCTCCGGGGGGGGTAAGCCCCCTTCCCCACCACTGCTTACTTTCCCGGCCCGTCCGCTCCCGTCCGGCGCCGGCGGCTACTACCAGCAGGCTCCGCGGCCTGCTCTAGAGTAGCGCGCCGGGTGATGACATCACCCGGCGCGCCACCCTGGAGTAGGCCGCGGAGCCCGCTGGTAGTAGCCGCCGGCGCCGGACAGGAGCGGACGGGCCGGGAAGGTAAGGGCCCCCCTCCTCCCCTCCGTGCGCTCTCTCCTCCCCTCCGCGCGCCCCCTGCTTACCTTCCCGGCCCGTCTGCTCCCGTCCGGCGCCGGCGGCTACTACCAGCGGGCTCCGCGGCCTGCTCTAGAGTAGCGTGCCGGGTGATGACATCACCCGGCACGCCACCCTGGAGCAGGCCGCGGAGCCCGCTGGTAGTAGCTGCTGGCGCCGGACGGGGGCGGACGGGCCGGAAAGGTAAGGGCCCCCCTCCTCCCCCCCCGCTGTCCACTTTCATTAGCGGGCGCCCGCTGGCGCCCGCCAATGGAAGCGGCGGTGGGCGCCAGTGGGCGCCCGCCGATCCGCCGAACCGGTTCGGAGCCTTTTCGGACCGGTTCGGATTGGATCGGCCGATCCAGCTGTCGGATCGGAAATCGGATAATTTATCCGATTTCCCACTGGACCAGACTCGGATCGTGGATCGGGTCCGATCCAGTGCACATCCCTAGTTTGGCCACAGCATGAAGAACCACATCAGGAGGGCTTTAAACTGAATCCTAAGGGGACGGGAGATGTAAACCTTGAAGCAACAACAGATGAAGGCTTATGCCCATAACAGAGAGAACAGCTCTAATAGTGCCCCAAAACAGTGTTCACAATAATGTAGGAAAGAAGCCAAATCATAAAGCACAAGGTCTTCGATGTCTATATACTAATGCCCAGAGTATGGGAAACGAACGGAACAAACTTGAACTCTTAATACATGAAGGCAAATATGACTTGATAGGTATAACTGAAACTTGGTGAGATGATTCCCATGGCTGGAATATAGCAATTGAAGGATACATCAAAAAGAACAGAAGAAATAGAAAGGGAGGCGGAGTTGCACTATATGTTAAAAATACATATCCCTGCACATCCCATTGAGAGCATCTGGATTAAAATAAATGGGGAAAGGAATAAAAGGAGAACGATAGTCGGAGTGTACTACTGACCACCCGATCAAGGAGAAAATGAGGACGAAACGTTTGAAATGCAAATTGCCAGTGTTTCAAGGAAATTCAATGTAGTAGTAATGGGGGACTTCAATTACCCCGATATCTGTTGGGAGACAAATTCTGCCAAAAATGGCTCCTCCAAGAAATTCCTGACATGTGTGGCTGATAACTTTCCTACAGAAAGTAGAGGAAGGAACTAGAGGAACTGCTATCCTTGACTTGATACTGATCAATAGGGATAATGGATAAAGTGGCAGTTACGGGAACTCTGGGGGAAAGTGACCACGTCATACTTGAGTTCTTGATTTTAAAGGAAGCAAAAGCTGAGTGTAGCCAAACGCGTAGTCTGGATTTCAGGAAAGTCGATTTTAATAAACTCAGATCTATGATAAGTAAGGTCCCATGGCAAGTGACTCTAATGAAAAAAGGAGTTCAAGATAGGTGGGAGTTTTTAAAAAAAGGAAATTGAAAGGCCCAATTACAAACAATTCCAACAAGAAAAAAGATAGAAGGCAACAGAAGAAACCAATGTGGCTACACAAAAAGCTTAGAGATGACATGAAAATAAAAAAGGATACATATAGGAAGTGGAAGGAAGGCCAGGCTACAAAAGAAGAGTACAAACAAGTAGCACAGAAGTGCCAGAATGGTATCAGGAAGGCTAAAGCTGAGAAGGAGCTGAGGCTAGCGAGGGATGCTTCAGATACATGAATAGTAAAAGACAGAGGAAAGAAATGGTGGTTCAATTGCTTAATGAGGATGGCAAATTGGTAACAGATGACAAAGAAAAAGGCCAAAGTGCTCAATTCCTACTTTGGCTCAGCCTTCTCTCAAAAGCGGGTCTATGACCCCCCTGGAAAAAATGAAGTACAAGCTGTTGGGGCAGGATTGCAGTTTGAGATTGGTCAAGAAACACCTAATTTCTTTGAACGAGTTCAAATCTCCAGAGCCTGACGAACTGCATCCTAGAGTAATAAAAGAGCTGGCAGAAGAACTCTCAGAACCACTGTCTATTATCTTTGCTAAATCATGGAAGATGGGTGAAGTGCTAACTGGAGGAGGGCTAATGTTGTCCCTATGTTCAAAAAGGGCAAAAAGGAGGAACCTGGGAACTACAGACCAGTCGATCTGACATCTATCCTAGGGAAAATTTTGGAGCAGATTATAAAGAAGTAAATCTGGAAACACCTTGAAAACAATGTAGTGATTACTAGAAGCCAGCATGGATTTGTTAAGAACAAATCCTGTCAGACTAACCTGATCTCATTCTTTGATCGGGTAACCTCCCTTGTGGACTGTGGGAATGCTGCGGTCATAATATATCTTGAAAGCAAAGCTTTTGACAAAGTGCCCCATGACATTCTGATTCACAAACTAGCTAAAAGTGGACTAGATGGAACAACTATTAGGTGGATCCACAGTTGGCTACAGAATTGGACTCAAAGAGTGCTTCTCAAACTGGGGAAAGTAATGAGCGGGGTACCACAGGACTCAGTCCTGAGCCCAGTGCTCTTTAATATTGTTATTAATTATGATTTGGATGATGAGGTGCAGGGAATGCTTATCAGATTTGCAGATGACACAAAATTAGGTGGAATAGCTAATACCCTGGAAGACAGAAACAAACTTCAAAGTGATCTTGATAGGTTGGAGCACTGGGCTGAAAACAACAGAATGAAATTTAATAGGGATAAATGCCAAGTTCTACATGTAGGAAAAAGAAACCAAATGCACGGATACAAGATGGGGGATACTTGGCTCTGGAATAGTACAAGTGACAAAGATCTTGGAATTGTTATAGATCACAAGCTGAATATGAGCCAACAGTGTGATGTGGCTGCAAAAAAAGCAAATGCTATTTTGGGCTGCATTGATAGAAGTATAGCTTCCAAATCACGAGAAGGGACTGGTTCCCCTCTATTCAGCACTGGTTAGGCCTCAACTTGAGTATCGCATCTAGTTCTGGGCACCATACGTCAAGGAGGATGCAGACAAGCTGGAGTATGTTCAGAGGAGGGCAATGAGGATGATCAGGGTTCTGGAAACAAAGCCCTATGAGAAGGGACTGAAAGAACTGGGCATGTTTAGCCTGGAGAAGAGAAGATTGAGGGGAGACATGATGGCACTCTTCAAATGCTTTAATGGTTGTCACGCAGAGGAGGGCCAGGATCTTGATCATCTCTTAGTGCAGGAAGCCAGATTCCAGCTGAACACAGGAAAAACTTCCTAACGGTTAGAGCAGTACAACAATGGAACCAATGACCTAGGGAGGTAGTGGGCGCTCCCACACTAGAGACATTCAAGAGGCAGCTGGACAACCATGTCAGGGATGCTTTAAGGTGGATTCCTGCATTGAGCAGGGGGTTGGACTCAATGATGGCCTTAGAGGCCCCTTCCAACTCTACCATTTTATGCTCCTATGATTCCATGTTGCTCTTGCTGACTGGGGCTTATGTGAGTTGTGATTGAAGATATCTGGCAGCATTGGGCTGCCCACCCCAGACATCTTGTGGGATCTCTGGGCCTCACTAACGCAGAACTTCCTAATTCAATCAAGACAAGCCCACAGTCGGACTTCTTCCTTGTTCCTGAGAGTGGCCAGTTCTTGTGTAATTTCTCAATTAGCACGAGAACAAGCCGCCCCGGAGTCCAGCGCCTTCCCTGCTTTTGTCAGATGGGATAGTTCAGCACCGTCCTTTTGTCCACCTGGAAATCATCCTTCCAAGACCTCACCCCCCCCGTTTTATAGTTTCCTAAGATGAAGAATTAAGAGTCCCCAACTCAGTGTGGTTTCACGAGAGCGGTCTTGCTGGGACCTGCTCAGCTCGGCCAAGTCCAGGGACGCACAAAGAAAGCTTTAGTTACTCCCTGACCCTTCTTGGCAGCTGTCCAATTCCCACCTTTTCAGCCCTCTCTCCCTTTACCCACTGCCCACCTTCTCTGTTAACACCATGAATTGCTGTTTTGTGCCACTTTCTCAACAAAACCACCTTTTCTGGAAAAGTTTTGATCCTGTCTCCATTGCTTCCTTCCTTACCTAGACTAAGGGCCCAAATCTACAGACATGTGTTTTGGTAAACGTTCTAGTTTACAGTAGCCAGACTAACAGTAGCCTGCCCTCTGGCAGAACAGAGCCAGAGATGAAGTGGGGAGAGGTCCCCTGCCCTTGAGCAAACCCCCCACTCCGTCATTTATGTTCCACACGGGCTTGTTCCCTGAACACGGACAAGTAGGTCTCAGGTGTGTAAGGATACACCTCCACAGGAAGGCATTGGTGAGGGCAGTGCTGCTCGGGGCAGCCGTTTGTGTGTACTGGCCCTGCAGCTCTGTGCTGTGCTTTTTGGAGTGGTGTCTTCTTGCCTCCATCTGTGTCCTGGGAATGGAGAGCAGAGGGAGGGAGGCGCCAAGGAGGGGGGCTTTCCCTTGCCCACAGCAGGCATCCCTTGTTGCTCATAGGCTCCTTGCCGTGCAGCATCGCAGCCTGGACACAAGGAGCAGAACAAACTGCCGCTTCTTGGGTTTTACTTGCTATTGTTTAACCTTCTGCTGATCAAATGCAAATCACCCAGAGATCTACCACTAGTAGATCCTGATCTACCTTCTGCCTGCCCTGATGTATAGAATCCTGACTAAGTAAAGCTAGCGTGGCAACCTAAGGCGCCTGCCAGCATAGCAGGAGCTTATGACTGCCCGGGGCCTTGGCTGGTGTGTGTGGTGTATCCCTAGCGGGTAAGCACCCACAGTCCTGCCTCCCCCCTCCCCCGCCCTCTTCTGCTAGAGGCATTCAATCCACCCAGCTGACAGGGAGAGGAGAGGCCTCACATGTCAAAGGATCCCTTCCCTCCCTAGCTGGGCAACCCTGAGCAAACCAGCTCCACCTGCCAAATTGAGAGAGCCTGGGCCCACCAGCCTCCCCCCCCCCCAGCCTGTGCTCAGTGTCCCCACACCCCTCTGCATGTGGTCATCCCGGCTCTTCTGGCCGCCCAACGACCTCTCCCTCGGCCCCCGCGCCGGCTGGCTGGCCGTCCAACCGTCCGGCCTGTCAGATCGTTGCCTTGGACGGTACGGGCTGCCTGCCTGAGCACCTGGCTACGAAGAGGCGGGCGGCCAGCCCAGCCCAGCCGCCTTGGACGCAGGGCACGGTGCTACTCGTCGCCCAGGCGCCGCTCCGACCCCCCCTGCTCCGGCGCAGCCCTCGAGGAGGCCCGTCGGAGGCGCCCGCGTGCTTTGGGGCCTTTGCCCTGCCGTGGGCAAACAGTGGCGAAATGGCCGGAGCTGTCCGCTGCCCTTGATGGGCGCTTTTTATCGCCAGCCGCGCCTGGCCTTGGGAGCCGCCCGGCTGAGGCTGCTGAGCAAAGCAAACACGGGGCACGCAAGCAGGGAGGGCCGCGCATCCACCCGACTGAGCCGCCGGCCCCAATCCGCGGGGGCAGCTGCAGCGGAGCCGGCCAGGCCGCCCCGGCAGACCCCCCAAGACGCGAGCGGGGCAGGCGGAGTGGCTGCCGGGCTGCCCGCCGAGCTGGAGAGGAACAAAAGCGCACGTGGCTGGCTAAGGGCGGGGCGGAGGGAGGCGGCCGCCGCCGCCGCCGCCTGCTCCGGTCGCCCGCCCGGCTGCCGCCGCGTCCCGTCCCGCCCCGCCCCGGGGAGGGCCCGCCGCGCAGGGACTCGGCCAGGGGACAGGCCAGCCATCGGCCGGGGGCGGCTCCATCTGCTGCGCCCGCCGCTCAGCTCGCCGCCTCTTGCTTTTGCTGGCGCCCCCTCCCTCCCTTCTTCCCTCCGTCCCTCCCTCTCTCTTTCTTCCTCCTCCTCCTCCTCCTGCTCCGGCCGCCGCGATGGCGCTCTACCTCCGCGCCGCAGCCCCCGCCGCCGCCTCGGCTGCCTTGGGCCGCTCGACCGCCGCGCTGCTCCCGGGGCTGAGCGCCTCGCATCGCCCGCCGAGGCGGCACTGTGAGTGGGGGCGGCGGGACGGGAGCAGCCCGGCAGAGCCCGCCTGGCGCTTTCCCTTCCTGGGCCGGGGCCTGGCGAGGCTCCGTGACCCAGGCCTGGTTCGCCCGCGGGAGAAGGCGACTGCCCCCGCCGGGCTCTCCGGAGCCGACACTTTACGTTGCGTCCCAACCCCACTCGGGCTTCGTAAGCGGCCCTGGCCCGAGCGACCTTGGGATGCCCCGCCTGGCCCTTGTGGGCCTCCCCTGGGGACTATATTTAGCGCTGCCTGCCTGCCTGCCTGGAGCACGTCTGGGGTGGAGCCGAGCCCCGCCGCCGCTGCGCGCGCGCCTCTCTAGGCTCGCCCTCCGGGCCCAGGGCGGCGGCGGCGGCGGCGGCCGGGCTCTGCAAAAGGCCAGCAGCCGCCTGGAGCCGGAGCCGAACCGCTCCTCGCGGGCCGGCGGGTCCCGGCGCCGCTTCTCTACGTGCTGCTGTGCCGTGCAGTGCGGGGACAGGAGCTGCTGGCGACCTACACACGTGGGGAGGGGGCATGAAGTACTTGCCTGCGGGCCCAGAGCATCCGCCCACTGCAACCGGCAGGGGAGATGGGCTGGCGGATGGGCTGCATCCAAGAATGGGGTGCTGGGGGGGTGTTTCTATCCCCCTCCCAGTTTCTGTTTTAAGCGGGCATTTAATCTTGTCTGGTGTCTGTGGGCTGGGCCACATCTTCTGGTATGTATATGTGTGTGTGTGGGGGGGGGGGTCCCCCTTAAAGGCCCCATCTAAAACATTTAAATAAATAGACCAGCGAGATATTTCCTGCTTGGAAGACCCTGGCCATGTTTCCTTCTGCAGCTTGGCCTGGGGCTCTTTTTAAAAGAGAGTTTATGGTGGGGGGCAGAACCCTCAACACAGAATTTGGGTACTCCCTCCTCTGTGCCCCCTCCCCATTTTAAGCAGCCCTGGCAGTGTGTTGCAGGGAATCCCAACCGCTCCCTTTTGGAGGGGCAGGCTGGCAGCTGCAGGGAGACCTTGGGTGCCTGCACACCAACGGCCCTCTCAGGGTGACCTTGTCCCTTGACCGGCGGGAGCAGTGGACGTGAGGCTCTTTCTTGCTCCTGGGATTGTGGGCAGGTCCCCGCAGAGGTGCCTGGGTGCGGGAGAATGCTCCAATTAGGGCAGCGCCTGAAAGTCAGGGCTTTGGGCTGAGCTAGAGCTGGATTAGAGCCCCACAGGCAGCGGACTGCAGGAGCACAAAGTACTTCAGATTCTTAAGCATCAGTCATTGTTAAACCTAGTTACAGGAACAGGTCTTGCTGACGGAGAACAGGCAATTTTCACATAGATGTAAACAGTGCCCCCCACCCAAAGATCTGTTTTGGAACTGGGATGAATATATGACAAATTCCAAGGGCTGAGGATTTTTCCAGCCATGGTTCTGTCAAACATGCTGCAGCCCCACCTGACACAGCCCACACCACTAGGTTGTTGGATCCGGTTGGGGGCTTGAGGATGGCTCCATGGGGGGTGGGGGTGGTTGGAAGCAACCCCTGGCCAGTACAATGGATTCAGAACAGGAGGCCTCGCAGCCCTTTCAGGGTTGCTCTTCTAGTGTGCAAAAGCTTCTGTTTGCGGCGTTGGCTGGAGAAAGGAGACTCCTTCCCAAAGGCGTTCCATGCAGCCAGCTCTCACTCACACCGAGCCTCACCTGTGGGAGTGGGGCCGGGGCCAGTGACTGGGCTGTGCAAATCGGGGCTTGGCTTTTGGCCCCCTTCAGCATTCTGACATCTCTCCCCTCCCGCCCCCTTCAAGATGCTGATCGAAGGATCAAGGTCGCCAACCCTGTAGTGGAGATGGATGGTGATGAGATGACCCGCATCATTTGGGCCTTCATCAAGGAGAAGGTACCTTGGCGCCTAAGGCCCGGCTGACCGGAAGTTAACCCAGGGCCTGTAAATAAAGCAGCCGAGGCCGTGGTCATGGCCAATGAATCTGTAGCATGGGCCACATGTAGAATATGATGTTTAGTTCTGGGACAGTAAAGAGAGTGGTGAGCAGGGGGACTGGAATACATTTCTTCTGAAGAAGAACAGATGCGTTTGGGCCTTCTGGGCTGAGGCAAAAAATGTCGGAGGCAAAAGCCTAATAGATGGATAGCGCTGTGAACAGTGCGGAGATTTGTTAGGTGCTATTTCGCCTCATAATTTAAAAGTTGTCACTGGATATATCCCAACTATACCAAGCTGTAGAATGAGGTCAGGGAAGTATCACTTTTTCCCATGTAAGGAATGTTATATCATTGTTGTGACACAAATGCTATGCTGAGGGAATAGGTGTACATGATATGCATTTAAAAGCAAATGTGCATCTATCGCATGAAAGGAATCATGTGGCAAGGGGCGTTTGGCAGTGTGGCACCCGGTTGAGGTGTGTCGGATCATGTGGACGGGCGGGGCGGGGCATGTGTGGGCAGGTGCACAGCTGGAGGTGACCCGTGGGTCTCTTGTCCTCACTTGCTCTTTTCATGGCCGCCGTGCAGCTGATCCTGCCCAATGTGGATGTTCAGTTGAAGTACTTTGACTTGGGGCTGCCACATCGGGACCAGACTGATGACCAGGTCACCATTGACTCAGCCCTGGCGACTCAGAAATACAGCGTGGCTGTCAAGTGTGCCACCATCACCCCTGACGAGGCCCGAGTGGCAGGTATGCGGGGAACACAGCTGCGCTCGCTCATGACAGGGTTTTCAGAGGGTCCTCCATGGCGTATCGTCTAGTCCCTCTTTCCCTCATGGGAACCAGAAGTCAATCCCTCCGAGAGCAGATCTCAAGCGCAGAGGAGGTGCTCGCAGAGCAGTGTGCTCCAGATGGCACCAGTGATTTCCCTCAGAGAGGAGCAGTTCCGTTTCTGGAAGGAAGCTTCCGGCTTTCTCTAGGGCTGGCTGAACCGGAGTGGAAGCTGGTGCTTAGAAAGCTGACAGGCAAATGTTGTGCTGATCCTGGAGTGATGGAAATCTGCTCTCTTGCTCTGGCCTGACTTCTTCTCTCCTCCAACCCTCTTAGAATTCAAGCTGAAGAAAATGTGGAAGAGCCCTAACGGCACAATTAGGAACATCCTGGGCGGGACTGTCTTCAGAGAACCAATCATCTGCAAGAATATTCCTCGCCTGGTCCCAGGTTGGATGAAGCCCATCACTATTGGCAGGCATGCCCACGGGGACCAGGTGTGTTCTCTGGAAAGAAGGGCCGTGGGTGTACCTCTAAGCGGGGGGTGAGGGCTATTGTAAGCACATTTGATGGGATGTATCAGACACTCTAGTAAGTGGCAGCCGGGTCGTGGATTGGGAACAGCGTGGGATGTGCAGTGAACCCACTGGGGGAAAGCCCCCACTGCGCGCCTTTTGGCAATTGTGGGGACAGAGTGGGAGTTGTTATTGTCTCGCTTCAGACTTCAGCATTCCTGTTGTTGAGGTTTCTACAGCCAGGGGCTTCTAATCTGCTTCCCCACCACAGATATGTTTGCAGCAGCCAAAACTATGTATGGAAAGCAACAATAGCTTTCCATAAAAGTGTGCAGTTTCCTCCTTTTGTTCAGAAATTGACAGTTGAACATTTATAGGATTTCAAAGTTCTTAGCAAGAATAGAAATATGAGTGAAGTGAGGAAGAGCAGGGGAATGTAGTTTGAATCTTCCTTGAGCACTGAACACTTTGGCAGGCCTTGTTGATAATAAATCGTCTTCCTGAGGTTTAGATACTTGCTTTTAAGAGCAATTCTTCTGAATTCAAATTTTGTTTAGTATTCTATGGGGATAGAGCCAGAGAAGAGAAACAGTGCTATGGGTGCTGGGTGTGAAAGAAATGGCTAGGTGGGAGAGGGATCCGTGGCAACAGGAGAAGTAACAGCAGAATCCCAGGCAGGAGGCAAATCATAGGCAGATGGTTGGGAGCAGAGCCCCGGTGAACGGCTGAGTGTAGCAACTGTTGGAACGTTTGCTTGCCTTCCAGTACAAAGCCACTGATTTCGTCGTGGACAGGTCGGGGACATTTAAGATGGTTTTTACTCCCAAGGACGGCAGCGGAGTCAAGGAATGGGAAGTCTACAACTTCCCTGGTGGAGGTGTCGGCATGGGCATGTACAATACTGACGAGGTGAGGGCGGTGCTCTTGGGAGCCTTTAAGAGTGGGCTTGAGCAGTGGCATAGCATGCTGTGGTTGACCAGCTTCCATGGAGCATGCAGGCTGGACCTTCTCAGCAGCCCCTGCCTTTGCTTTGGAGCCAGAAGAGCCATCACAGGCTGCTGGTCGGCTAGCCTTTGCTTCGGGGCCCTCTCCCACTGAGCGCCCTGTCTGCCCCTTGCAGTCCATCTCGGGCTTTGCCCACAGCTGCTTCCAGTATGCCATCCAGAAGAAGTGGCCCCTCTACCTGAGCACCAAAAACACCATCCTCAAGGCCTATGACGGGCGTTTCAAGGACATCTTCCAGGAGATCTTTGACAAGTGAGCTGTTCTGGACCCCTCTGGCCTGTGCCATGGTGGGCTGGGAGTTCCCTCTGCCACCCCCATCCAGCATTGCCTGCTGACCTGCCAAAAGCCAGCTCGATGCCTCCTTGTTGGGATGGGGCTGCTTTGGAGTGACTTTACAGGGAGGAGCCCCGGGCTGACACGGCCTGCCCTCTTTGGGTCTTTCTGTAAATTCCTGCTCTACGTTGTCAGGCACTACAAGACCGACTTTGACAAGCTCAAGATCTGGTATGAGCACCGGCTCATTGATGACATGGTGGCCCAGGTGCTGAAATCGGTTGGTGGCTTTGTCTGGGCTTGCAAGAACTACGACGGAGACGTCCAGTCTGACATTCTGGCCCAAGGTACTGTACGGGTTGTGCCTCTGCAGGGGTCCAGTCGTGAGAGGGTGCCTCTGGCCTGCAGAAGGGGCCTCATAGCTGCCAACAGGGAGAGCGTTTGCTGCACGACTTCCTTAGCACCACAGAATATGGCTTCCGGTGTGCCCAGGGCCCCAGCTAGAGGCCAGAACCTCTCACAGAGGAAGCCATGTCAGGCCACGGGTCCATCCAGGTCAGCATTGGCTGCACTGGCTGGCAGCCTTCATCCCTGCCTGGCCCCAACCTGGACCCTTTACCTGCAAAGCCAGTGCCTGTTGTAGCCCTTCCTGGCCTTTGTATTTTATTCTCAATGGACGATTGTTCTAGTCTTGCGAGGACCCCGTTCAGAAAGCAAAGCAGGGTTGCTGAAGCCCCCCTGAGATGGGATGGGAGGGCCAGACACTGTGATGCTGCCCCCAGCGCCTTTGGACTGGCATCCCCAGAAACGGATTCTGTTCCCCAAGTGGGCTGTCCTGCAAGTAGAACCGGGCAGCGGGGGAGGGGAGGGGAGAGACTTGTGGACTTCCAGATGTCATCGGGGCTAGCCTGCATAGCTAGTGATGAGGGATCATGGGAGTTACAGTCTGGCAACATCTGACGGGCTACCTCTGAACGCCACTTTCACCTGGCTCCACCATCTCAAGCAGATGCTAGTTCTGAGGAGAGGATTGGGCGTGGCAGGTCAGCTGACAGCCACCCCCATGGATTCTTTGCATGGTGACTAAGTGGAACTTTGAGGGATTTTAGACATGGAGGTCAGCTCAGGCCTTGGCAGTTTAACCAGTCAATGGAGCCAGGCATCAAGAGCCTCTGTGTATGGCGTGCGTGTGCGTGTGTGTGTATGTGCCCCCAAGTCACAGGAGTTGTGTGCCCCAAGGCATCAGCTCCCCTCTGGGCTGGGTGGAAGAACAGGCTGTCAGGAACCCTTGGATGGGAGTTTGGCTTTGCTTCTAGGGTTTGGCTCACTGGGCCTCATGGCTTCTGTCCTCATCTGTCCGGATGGAAAGACCATTGAAGCAGAGGCTGCCCACGGCACAGTCACGCGCCACTACCGGGAACACCAGAAGGTGGGTGAGTGTGAGCGGAGACCAGTGGAGGGACATGGGCTCCCTCTCCTGGCCAGGTACTGAGATCTTTGCATTGCTGCTGGCTTCTATCTTGGCTCCTACTTTGGTTTTATTCTGCTAAAAACTCATGGCTTTTATATACGCCACTGGTGGTGTAGCGGCTGGGGGGCTGACCTGGAAGTCGAGAGATCCGGATTCTAGTCCCCACTCGGCCATGGAAGCTCACTGGGTGACTCTAGGCCAGTCACAGACTCTCAGCCCAACCTACCTCACAGGGTTGGCATTGTGAGGATAAAATGGAGAGCAGGAGGATTATGTACGCCGCCTTGGGTTCCTTCGAGGAAAAAAGGCGGGATATAAATGTAATAATAATAATAAATTAAATAAATATTGTGTAAACAATAAGAGTTGCAGCTTCTGACTGGCTGACCATCTGACAATAACTGTCTGCCAGTAATTTTGTCTGCCTGTCTCCCTTCCCTGCCCTGCCCCGCCTTGCAGGGCCATCCCACCAGCACCAACCCCATTGCCAGCATCTTTGCCTGGACACGAGGCCTGGAGCATAGAGGCAAACTAGACAGTAACCCAGACCTCATCAAGTAAGGATGGAGCGCAGCAGCATGAGACTCCAGCATTGCTGGGGGCGGCGGCAGGGGGCTACCCTGGACTCTGGAAGCGCGGGAGGAGCAGGGCCCACGCTATGCACACAAGGGAGGGGCCTCTCCTCGGATCAGGGCCCCAAGGACAGGGTGTGGCTCAAGCGCGGAGACTGAGGAGAGGGGTGGGCAGGGCTGCAGCAGGACTGAGAAACCAAAGCAGCCTCATGCACTTCACATGGCAAGTGAGAGGCCGGCCTGTTCTGTCCTGCCAAGCCGCTCTGCGCAGGACCTTCCTTCCCTATGCTAGAGGCTAGAGTCCTCTCCCTCTCTGGCTAGGTTTGCTCAGACTCTGGAGAAGGTCTGCGTCGAGACGGTGGAGAGCGGGTCCATGACCAAGGATTTGGCTGGCTGCATCCATGGATTAAGCAAGTAAGTCTTCCTGGAGGTGGGAATACCTGGTCTCTTGGGCGTGTTTTCTCTGGTAGGGGTCTGTGGAGGCCAAGCAGCTGCTTCCTTCCCTCGTGTGGCCAAGGGGTGTGGGTGTCCCTGCTTGAGTTTGGGGGGCTGCCCAGCAGCCACAATGAGCCATAGGAGGCGGGTTCTGCCCCCGCCCCTTCAGGTGGTGACTTTTGTCCCTTTTTGTGCATTTCCAGTGTGAAATTGGGCGAGCACTATGTGAACACCAGCGACTTCCTGGATGCCATCAAGAACAATCTAGACAAAGCCCTAGGCAAACAGTAGGGGGGGCGGGGGGGGGGGCGCATGAAGCGCACTTGTGTGGAGGCACCAAATGAAGGTGCTGCACCTCGTTTTTAACAGAATAAGCTCCGGCTGATTCTACCTTCAGCCAGGAAAACATTTTTTAAAATCTGTTTTCTAAAGGTTGGGTTTTTTTAACCCTTTTTAGCTGGCCCACAGGGGCCCAAGAATATGTCCCACCTGCTGCTACTGCTGGCGAGGCGGAGGCTCCCACCTTGTCACGCAGGGATCATGGTTTTGTGCTGTAATTTATGTACTGTGATTTGGGCCTCATGGTGTCAAATAGAGCAATTAAAATCTAGCGTTCACACACGGCTTACTCTGTCATTGCTGCTTCCCAGGGTTAACAGTCCTGGGCAGGGGCTCTTTTCCCACTCGGCTCATAGACACCCTTGCTAACCCCCCCACCCCCACCCCCATATGCTGCCCTGTACCTTTGCTCCAGCATCAACCACCTGGTCCTTCTGCTAAAGAATATCCATTTATTGCTGAATTTCTTCAGAACAGGGAAATAAACACAGTAGGTCTCTGCACAAGGGGAACGATCCACTTTGTGGAAATGACCTCATCACTTAACGTGGCCTCTTACTGCACAGGCTGTTCCGCACGGTAGGTGGGCTTGACCACGCTGCCAGGAAAAGGGGAGGGGGCAAGGGGGCACTCTAGCCCCCTGTTTTTGGGGGCAGCCCCCCCCCCCCCGCCTTGGGTCCTTCTTTTTTGGTGCAGGGCAGAGGTAGTGTGTAAGGGCATTACACAGGAGTCTGGCTGTGGTGTGCAGCCCCGTGACTGCAGTGCTGAGCCCTGGCAGGGGCTGGTCTCTCCCGGAGCCTCTCTGGGAGCACCTGATCCAGAGGGGGGGCTTGTGCTAGTCTTAGGAGCCACCTTGGCAAGGTGCTGTGGGAGGTAGAAGAAGGCAAGGGAGGCTTCTAGCCCTTCAGGGCAGCTGAGAAACATCCCATCCAGTTGAGGGGTGGTGGTGTGACGTCCGCAGACCCATTGCAGGGCTAAACAGCGACAGCTTCAGAGGGCCCCTCCGGACGTTCGAGAGCGTGCTCTGTTCTGTGCAGCGCAAGCGGAGCGGAGTGGAGTGGAGAGGGGGGGCTCATGCCTCTCCCTCTTGCTTCCCCCCACTCAGCTACAACATGCTGTAGTAGGCCATTCCCTTCATGGCTTGCTGTGCCAAGGCAGACGCGGGAGGGTTCCCCACCATCCCATAGTCATAGGAGTTCTCCTCGTAGTCCCCCATCTCCTGCTGTCCGTCCAACTCTGCATGATCAGTACCTGTCAGCTCCAGCATGGGATCTAGGGGGACAACACAGGGCAACATCTGAGCAGCCCCTGGCCATGACGCGTGCACGAGGAGGGGGAGGGGGGCTGCTGGCCATTTCCATAGTTCCCGCTTCAGCGCCCTGTGCTGGTGAGGCCCAGAGTGGCCGGCAGAGGGAGCTGCAGTGGAGCCCTTCTGTAAGAGAAGGCTGCATCGGGCAGCGGCAGCGGCAGCCCTCTCCACCCACCCCGCTTACCTTGGCTGTCCAGGTGGATGTCCATCACCCCATGCTTGACCTTCATGTGCCGGCTGAGGTTGCCCTTCAGGTTGAACTTGCTGGAGCAATACGGGCACTTGAAGGGCTTGCTGCCGGCATGCAAGTGCATGTGGCCCAGGAGGTTGTACATGCGGTTGAAGGATTTCCCGCACACCTGGAGGGGAGGAAGGCAGGGTGGCCATCAGCCAAGGCTGGCAGTGACTCACCTGGGGCTCAGATCGATCCCAGCCTTTTCAGGCCAAGAGCTGGAATGGGAAGCAGAGTCCTGGGGCTCAGCTCTGAACGGCTTGGCTCAACACAGGCCTGCCACAACACCGCAACCATGGAGACCCTGGCGCATGTTCTGGAAATGGACGTGGATCGCTGGGCAGCTCCCCCCTCTCTCTCCCCCTCTCTGATGGCCTCTCAGTCTTTGGGGCTCTGCCCCTCCCCCTCAGCATGGCAGCCCTACCTGTGGCCATTTGCAGCACCCCCCCCCCCCCGTCCATTGGTTCTGCACTCTACCTTGCACTTGAAGGGCTTGACGGGCGAGTGCACGATCATGTGGGTCTTGAGTGTCTGCTTCTGCACAAAGGTCTTGAAGCAGATGTGGCACTGGTAGGGGCGCACGCTGGTGTGGATCAGCATGTGCCGCTTCATGTTGGCCTGCAGCGTGAACTCCCGCCCACATACATCGCACTTGAACTCTTTCACGCCCTGGAAACAACAGCAGGCAGCTCCTGGGCATCGCTGCAGGGACTCCGCTGCCCTGCGGCTCTCCTCAGCCCCGGGAGACGTCCCTCTCCCTAGCATTTGGGGACTTTCAGAGAGGCAGGGGCTCAGGAGCCCAACAGCTGCCTACTCATACCCCCACCCCCACCCCACCCCACCGAAGCTGGTCTGGGACATGAGCAGTCCTGGCTGGCCAGTCAGTGGCCGCCAATAATGGCACTTTAAAAAACAGCAGGCGGGCTAAGAGGTGCTCCTCAGCGCAGGAGTGTCCAACTGCTGCGGCCCACAGACTGCAGGTGGCCCCCAAGGCTGGTGTGGCAGCCCCCCCCCACTCCCCTTGCTGCTGCTGCTGGAAAACTGGC
The DNA here is from genome assembly GCA_029215795.1 of Anniella stebbinsi. Classification (NCBI taxonomy): domain Eukaryota; kingdom Metazoa; phylum Chordata; class Lepidosauria; order Squamata; family Anniellidae; genus Anniella; species Anniella stebbinsi. Next base: position 374,787,190 of record JARDYH010000001.1, read on the forward strand.
AAGAAGCACAAAAAGCGGTGCCCGGCACTTGTGTTGTTGCTGCTGCTGCTGCTGCAGGGGGGGAAGCGGAGCCCCCGCTGGCACCACCAGCTTCCCTCCTTGCCCTCCCCCTTTCTCTGTGCAAGACTGCAGCATCTTCCTGGAGGAGGCTCTAGGACTGGCACTATCATGGCTGGAACCATAGAGCCCACTGAGAAGTTCCCAGAACATCCCAAAGACGGTCTACCCTCCACTGTCAGCTCTATGGTTCTGTATCCCCTCCCGGTTGGCCGGCATTCGCTGCTGCTGCTGCTGCCAAAGAGGCACGGAAAAGGGGGGCTTTGAAAACTGCCCTGTTTCAAAAATGAGAGTAATGATAGACCGGGGGGGGGGGGGGCTGAAATCGGACTTTGCCTGAAAGTGAAATGAGCCACATCCATCAACCGGAGGAATGAAATAAAAGTGCCAGATTGGGGGGGGGGGATTGTGGTGGGAGATCTTTTAAGGGTAAAAACACGGGGGGTGGGGGGTGGGAACGTGTGTGTGTGTGTGTGTGAATGCACCTGAGCAGGTGTGTGCAGCTGTGGGGGCTGAAAGGGCCGTGCCCCCTGCCTTCGGATGTGGAAGCCCCCCTTTCAGGGCACCGCGGAGACACACGCGCCTTCCCCTCGGCATCCGGAATAAGGCCCCCAGGGCCTGTTCCTCTGGGCCTGAGGCCTGAGCCCCGGGCCCCCCGTGCTGCGCCCCCTTGCTTTCCAGAGCTGGCGTACCTTGTGGGTCAGCACGTGCTGCTTGAGGTGGTGGATCTGGCTGAACTCCATGCCGCACTCGGTGCAGACAAAGGGCCGCACGTTCTGGTGCTTGAGTAGGTGGTTCTGCAGCTGGCTGCGGTAGTGAAAGGACTTGTTGCACTCTGGGCAGGGGTACAGCGTGGGCCCCTGGTGCGTGGCCAGGTGGCGCTTGAGCTGGGTGAGCGTGGAGAAGTCCAGGCCACACTCAACGCAGACGTGGCAACGGCCACTCTCGTGCTTGCCCTCGTGGGCCTTCAACTCGCTGGGGTAGGCAAAGCCACGGCCACAAAAGCGGCAGCTGTAGGGCTTGATGTCTGAGTGCAGCAGCATGTGGCGCTTGAGGTGGCTGGTCTGGGTGAAGGCCTTGAGGCACACCTGGCACTTGTGAGGCCGGGTGCCCTGGTGGGTGAGCAGGTGGGTCTGCAGGTGGCTGGGCTGCTTGAAGAGCTTGCTGCAGTGGGGGCACGAGTGGGGCTTGACGCCGTTGTGGCCCAGGATGTGCGTCACCAGGTTGTACTTGGAGGTGTAGGACTTCTCGCAGAGGCGGCACTGCCAGCGCTTCGCCACCAGGTACGAGTCGTCGATCTGGACATTGATGTCCAAGCGGTCCAGTTGCACCTTCTTGCTGTGTTCGCCATGTGCCTCGGCCTCGAAATCCCCGGGCTCCTGCCACGCAAAGCCCACTTCGCCCTTGGCCTGCTCCGCTGGAGAGCCTGGCATGCGATCCTCCACGCCGCTCAAGGGAGGGGCATTGGCCCGGAAGCTACAGTCCTGGGGGAAGGCCTCTGCCTGGTCGAGAGCACTGTCCAGGCTGGCTGGTGGGGGGCTGGGGAGCCCGTCCTCATACGCGCCCAGGGAGAGGTCTTGCCTCTGCAGAGCCTGAAGGCGTCGAGGCTTCCGATGGAATGTACTCAGGTCTATCATCTTGGTGGCACTGCTCTGTACCGTCTGCTCGCAGCTGGGCTGCTCCAGATCCACAGAGTGGCCGCTTGGCAGCTCTTCGTTGCCTTCGCTTGGTCCAGAGCTCTCACACCTCCCCTCTTCCTGCTCTAACGCCCCTTTCTCATGCTTCACCTTGGGCACCAGCCTCACCGGGGGGCGCTTCCTCCTCCGGGCATGTTTCCCAAAGGAAGCCTCTGTCTCCAGCACCTCCTCCTCAGCTGCCTCTGCCTGGCCTTGGCCTTCCTTTGCCCAGGGGGGCTTACTTTCCGGCTGCTTCAACTCAACTGTTGCGGGGTCATCGAGCTTGCTTGCAAAGCTAGAGAAGAAGCCTCCAGGACTGACCGTGGCCCCAAAGAATTCCTGTTCAGACACCAAGCCCAGGACTGCAGCCTGCGCCAGAGACAGCACCACCACGGCGTCAGTCTGTGTCCCGGAGCTGGCGAAGCCTTCCATGTCTCACAGCCTCAAGCACAGCTTCAGGGTCTGCAGGAAGGAGAGAGAAAGAGGAGTCAGTCAGTGGCCCTTTTGCCAAGCAGGGCCCTTGGGCCAAGATAACCCAGCAGGCCTCCACACCTGCACAAGCACAACTGGCAGCAGGTGGATGGGATGGTGGCCAGTGAGACCCAAGCTCCGAGCCCACAGTGAAGGAAAGCATCCACTACTCTGTGCAGATCAGTCGGAAGGAAGGAAGGAAGGATGGATCAAGCGGTGCAGAACCTGATCTTGTGAGGCATTTGGTACTCCACAAATCTCACCTGTTTGCATTTTGAAAAGAGGGTTCCAGAGTTGTTCTAAATAAGGATTTTGCCACCTGAAAGCAGACTGGAAAACATGAGAGCAAGACCTGCTTCAGTCTTGTGTGTGTGGAATGTGCGGCTGAGGGGTTCGGTGTCCAAAAGGCAGGCAGGACCCATGAGCGCCATACATCACAGATGCTCTCACTACTGAAGCAGAATGATTCCAGAGAAGCATATATGAATTTCCACACAGCTCTGTGAAAGGGAGCTCCAGTCTAGAGCATTTCCCATGTGAAGCTCAGGCCAAAGCATAGTCTTGTGGACTTTGAGGGCCTTCCACCTGAGGGTGGGGGAAAGGGCTCCTGCACTGAGCAGGGGGTTGGACTCAATGGCCTTGTAGGCCCCTTCCAGCTCAGCTATTCTATGATTCTATGCCAGGTCTGGGGCCTACACAATACATGTGGCAAAGCAGATGAGGCACTTCTGAGGCCAAGAGCAACCTGGAAGCAGAGGCTGCTTTGAATCAGACGGGCAAGTCTCCTGTGCACTGTGACTGTGTGTCCTTCTTTACACGTGTGCCCAGGAAACACATGTCAAGGATCTTGAACCCAGCGTCACGGTGTGCAGTGGCAGGAATCGGTGCCCAATTGGGGGAACAAGCAACAGACCTGACGCTGGGGAGATATCAAGAGTCCAGAGCCAGAGATCAGAACAATCACAAATTTTAGTGCCAAGGGAATACACGCAGGCAGCATTCAAATAGGTCAATCAGCTTATTTAGTTAACTCTATGGAGGGGAAGGGGAAGGGTTAGGAGAAACAGAGCAGCACATGAGGGGGCAGAAGGTCAGAAGGGGTTAGGTCAGCGATAGGGCAGGTGGTGCCCGTGAGCCCCAATGCACCCCCAGTCACCTTTCTTGGTGCCTGCCAAAATGCCCGACCCCCTCCCACGTTTAGAGAGATTTAACACATTTCCTTAAAGGCAGCTGGGATTTCTGTGAAACAGTCTTGAAATAGGTTTCCATTTTGTGGAAGTGCCCAGAACAGTTTCTCAAATTGCCAAATGTGCCTACTGTCCAAAAGGGTTGCCTTCTTCTGGGTTAGACAGACATGCAGGCGCTTATAAGGATGGCAAGAGGGACCTGGATGAAGTTTCTTTGTCCTGTGTGAACCTTATTAGAGTTTGTGTAGGGAAAAGAACAATTAAAGGGAGAGAAAGGATTGAGATGCAAACATTACTTATTTCATAGGGAAGTGAATAAGTAATATTTGCATCTCAACAGTTGCAAGAATTCCTTTTTAAAAGACTTGGTTTAGGGGAGGGGTTCCCCCCCCAGGATCAAAAGAGGGCTGAGGGGGTATCTAGGGTACTAGTACATCCTAAGCTATTCCCCATGTGTGGGAAGTGCAGAAAGTGACATGCAAGAGGGATTTCTAGGGCATTCCTGGGTGTAGGCACCTAACCTTAAGAGATGTTAACGCATGTTAATGGATTCACTGGTGATAGCTAACCTGTGGTGTCTGTTGAACGGTTTGACTGGGTTGGGGACTAGGCAGGAGGAAGGCCTCTGTGAATTCTGGTGCTCTCACGACCGACTGTTGTGTGTGCCCAGAAGGACAACTCATGAGGATCTGCTGCATGGCCCTCTGCCTGGGCAACATGTAAGCTTCTAGAGTGAAGGCCTTCGCAGTGTGCTTCGCTGGCAGTGGGCTGTGCTTTCCGCTAGGCAGGAGAGAGGCAGCCCGATGGCCCCTGGGAAGGCCGCTGGCTACCTTGGCTCGGTTGCTTCCCACATGAAAGACCAGAGCAGCTCCCTTCCTTGGGAAGGTGGCAGTGGAGGAAGGCACGGCTTGGGGCCTTGGGGGCTGCCCTATTGAGGAGGCCCACTCAGCAGCACTCCTTCTCAGCGCCATGTGGCTGGGATGCTGGCCAAGAGTGTGAAAGCCAGAAAGGGGAGGCCAGCCAGAGAATCACCAAGCATGAGAGGTCAGGCCCGTTGGGGAGGCCACAGCCACTGTGGGGGAGGGAGAAGGGCACCTTGGCTGATCGGGAGCCTTCCTTGCACCCAGAAGCCTCCACAAAGCATGCCAGGCCCTCCCTTACTGCCTGCCTCCTCGTCACTAGAGCCAAGGCATCCAGGGCACCCTTGAGAGGCAGCCTCTCCCAGGCTTTCTGGTACAGGGAGGCCAGCCTTGCAGAGGGAGTCTGGAGAGCCAGCCTTATTTTCCTGGCCTGAAATGCAGAGCCAGGCTCCAGGCGCAAGGCAAGCGAGGCTTGTTGGGATTAACTCTCAGCAAAGGGACAGCTGGAAAGGACCATGTCAGAGCTTCCTCATTTCACATCCTTGGGAAGACATGAATCTTGAACTCGGCTCAAGCTGCCTGCAGAAGATGGATGCTCTCAAACCCTGGGGGGGGGGGGAGGGTGGCCGATTCAGAGAACAAGGGAAGGAATGGAACAGAAGCAGAAAAGGATAAAGAGAAGGCAGGATCCGTGTAAGGTGGGGGAGGGAGAAGGAGACTGAGACAAAGAGGAGGGGGAGAGGCAGGGAGGAGAGAAGAGGGGGAGGGGGGAAGCAGAGGAAGAGGGGAGGAAGGAAGGAAGGAAGGAAGGAAGGAAGGAAGGAAGGAAGGAAGGAAGGAGACGGACCGCCTGCGGGTGAAAAAGGCTGCTGTGGCCATGAGCTCAGCAATGCAAAACGGAGCCTCGTCATGGGGTCATCCTGGAACAAGCCAAAGAAACGCCACGCCTGACCCATCCCTCATGGAAGCTTAGTGAAGTGCCCCTTCGTGTGGATGGATGGCTCACCCCCACCCCCACCCCCGAGACCCAAACCAAGCTGCAGATCTCCTGCTTTCCAGCATCGCTCCTCTTCTTTGCCTCAAAACCAGCAGCCACAAGACAGGATAGAAGACTCCCTCCCACCCCAAACCAGCTAAAAATCAGCCCTAGGACCCAAACGGAAGGCAGCTGCTCCTCAGCTCATTCAGCATATTCTGGCCACAAAATGGAAGCAGTTTTGGAAGCCGCCTGAGAGCCCACCTGGGATGGATGGCCAGCAGTGGCCTCCTCACATTCTTCATGGGAGGCTCCAGGGTCCACCTGCTTCCCTCCCTGCCTTTTCCCATCCACTGCCCTCCATCCCCTCCGTCCTCTCTATTTCTGATTCTTGCCTCTTCTCTTCTTCTCTCGCTCTCTCTTTCCGTTTCCTTAGCAACACCTCTCTCAGCTCGGAGCTTCTGTCCTAGGTGCCTTGCTTATCTTTCTCTTCTCTTTCCTCAACATCCTGATCTCCTTCTGTGTTCCAGTCCCCCCTCAGTCCCCCCTTCTTCTATCGCTTCTGTTATCCCATCGCTATTTCCAGGTGACATGAGATTTGAATCACAGCTGAAAAAGCCTTTCCCGGCTGCCAGAGAGGGAGTCTCTTCCGGCCCCATCCCTCGCTGTAGGCCCAAACATCTGGCCACCCTTCCAAACAGGCAGCTCCATCTTCTTGCACCAGGTTGGTCATCAAGAAGGCAAGCAGATGTAGACGTCACAGACTACTCTGGAGGATGTCTTCCTCCACACTGATGGTCCCCTCATCTTACTTGGATGCAGATATTTGCCTCCTGGTATTGTCTTCCCCCACCCACCCATCCATCCATAGTTGGCTCTATCTTCCTTTTCTATAAACCAGGTCCACGCAATCCGTCTGTATTTATAGCATCGTCCTTCTAGAAACAAACAATGACACCCCTTCCAGCCTCCCCTCAGACTGTTCCTCTGTGATGAATGAGCCGGCATAACACCTCAGACACCTCAGCCAGCATAAACACCAAAGGTCCTTCAAGCCCGGTGTGTCTGTTATTCCACATCTCTCCAGTACCAAATAACAGACATGGCCCACGCCAGCTTCCACATGGAGGTTCTATGTTTAACAACTGGGCCAAGGAAACCTGTGTCTACTGAATAAGCTTTCTCTATGTGTTTCTTGACCAACTCTCTCCTCCTCACAAACAGAGAGGGGAAGGCAGCTGATATGTTTGCACAGGGCTGGGGTTACACTGAATTAGAGTGCCTGATGGGTAGGGGAACAGTTCAGAAGACGTGGAAGAACTACCGGCTCTCTTGGACAAAAGATTTTGCTGTTTGGTCTCAGGATGCAGCCAGTCACAGAAGAACTCTGCTCCTCTCTAAAGGTGATGCCAAGTTCAGGCACAAAGAAAAATGTTTTCAGTTGCCGTTTGTTGCCCCTGGATATAGCTCTGGATCTAGACTACAGGGCCTGCTGAAGAGAAAAACGTTCTCCTGTTTCACTATCTGCAAGACAGCAATGGAGAATCCGAACTCTTTCCCTAAAGCAAAGTGTTGTCAGTAGTAGAAAAGGTACTTAATTACTGCTAAGAGGCACTAAGTCAACAATGGCTTCCAAGAGATGGTAACAGGATGAGAAGTTCTCGTAATGAACAAAGGGCTTCAACAGTGCACATCTAGAAGCCTACACGCTTAAGATTGCATATGGTATGTCTTCAGTGCCACTTCCCACAGGACCATTCCCTACAGCACACAGAGAGACCCAGTTTGTGATTCCACCATCCAGAATCCCAAAGCACCTTGATGAAGGCACACAAGGACTGTGACGGTCAAGCAAAATAGACCCGTTCTGCACATGGTGCCTCATCCTGGCCCCTGCTTTCCACAGCTCTTGATGCAGAAGGAAAAGCAATGGTTTCAACTGAACCAATGGTGACAGATGTTTCAAAGTGAGCACTGGTTGGGTCCTTCCCTGAAGAAAAATGTCCATAGAGCCAATCCTGTACGGACATTTCGGGAGCAATTGGGTTGTATTGGTTGTGGGAGAAGAGAAATCATCTCAGGAGCAAGACCGAGAAGTGCTTTCCTGTCTTACAAGGGCCTCTTCAAAAGACTCCCCGCCCTCTTGCTGGAAAAACAACATTTGCTGAAATAAATCAAGAAAGACTTTCAAGTTCCTCCTTGCTAAAATGACTTCTCTCCCTACATGTTCCCTGTCCGCTCTGAAAATAGAAACGCTATTTAAAAGGAAGCGACAACAACAGAAAAGGGAACTGAATAGAGGAACGAGGAAAGGAAGAAAAAAGAGCCTCAAGCGGAGGGGGGGGGGGGGCGGCGGAGAGGAACAGAATGAAAAGAGATGAAAAATAAAGGAGGGGGGGAGAGAGAGAGACAGGAAAGCACTGAAAAGAAAGAATATGCTTCTAGCCTGAATAGAATGTGCATGGAAGGGAGGGAACAGAGAGAGAGAGAGAGAGAGAGAGAGAGAGAGAGAGAGAGAGAGATTGAAAAGAAACAGCCCCACAAAATGACCCGTGATTCACAGGCTGTGCCAATCAGCACCACAATGTAAAACCCTTTCTTCTTTTTTACATCCATCCATCCTCCCTCCCTCCTTCCAGTGGGGGGCAGAGGAAAGTGGGGGAAAGGAGAGTTAATTCTCAACTTCGTTGCAGAAAATGAATCAGGCCAAAAGAAAGATGAAAAATGATCATTGGAGAGTCACACAGATATCCAATGAAAAGTAAAAATGCTTTAAGAGGGGGAAGCTTCTGCTTTAACAAACAAGGCCTCCCACAGGTTGAGATAAATGGTTTCTCTTGCAAATGGTTGGGCAAATGCTCAACCAGAAAAGAAACAGCAGCAGCAGCAGCCACCCAAATCAAGCCTCGGAGCTCACAGGGACCAAGTAGCCAATTCCTTATCGAACCACCAAACCTGTTAATATGCTATAACAGGTGTTGTGTTTTGGGAGGAGGGGGAGGGAGAAGAGAGATGATTCGCAGAAAGACTCATGTTGTGAAGAAAAAAAATGAGCAAACTCCTGAACAGCCCAAATATCTCCTTTGGGACAACCTCTCAACGCTTTGGGATAATTGCAACTGGATACAAAGTGTTGTTTGATTAATGCGTGGGGAACTACAGTGTCCTGGTCAACTTTGGAAGGGTTCTGACTCTAAAGGAGCATACCTGGAGACACGTGGGGACATAGTGGCCGGGGGGGGAGGGGTAGTAAGAAAAGAGCTTGCATGCATCCCAGCATCCCTAGGGCAGGGCACCAGCACCCACAGCCGCTGATGCTGGGTTTGGGGGTGTAGCTGTCTCGGAGAGCTCCATAGCATAAGCCATAACTCAAAGGATGGCACAGTTGGAGAATAATATTTTAAAGCATTAAAATAAAACCATAAACCATGAGTTGGTTTAAGCAATGTTACTTTAAAACAATTTGACATATACAGTATTTAGCTGTGTTGTTGTGAACTGTCATTTTGCATTGTTTTGCACTAGCGAGAGTCCAAGATCACTCGCTCCATGTGTTAAGCAATAGTTGGGAGAAGACTGATGTTCCCCACGCTAGCTAGCCCAGCGCCTCCCAGTCTTAGCATTGCTGCTAAGGCTCTTCCATCTCCAGGAGGACAGCAAAGCTCTCCACAGCCAGAGCACTCTCACCAGCTATGGGATGCTCTTGTTACTGGAGTCATCCCGAGTGCTCCTGGGCCCGGCTCATGAATAATGCAAGGCAACACTTGTTGTCGGAAGACCAAGGCTTAATCCTCAACTCTGCCTCCATTTTGTGGAGGAGCCATAGCAAAGGACTTGCTACCTTGCAGGGAAGAATACACGTTCCGATATACATATAGAGCTCTTGAGACACCCAGGGATGCCTTAGCTGCAGCCCCCAAAGTGCTTGCACAGGTGGACAGAACAATCCAGCATTAGGAGACACTTAGTGTGCTTCACGTAGTGGTTAGATTCCTAAAGTGCAGCCCTTCTTTTGGTCCTGATGCAGTGACCATTCACCTCCTGGGTCGACTCGATGGGATGGGCTTTGGAGGAACTGTGTTACAGTGGTTTTGGTCCTATTTGCAGGTCCAATTCCAGATTAACATTGGGTGACCATTCCTCCACCCCTTTCCAACTGAACTATGGGGTTCTGCAGGGTCCCCAATGTTGTTTAACATCTACACGAAGCCGCTGGGAGCGGTCATTGGGGGATTTGGAGCGAAATGCCGTCAGTATGCTGATGACACACAGCTCTATCTCCCGGTGACATCTGACTCATGTGAGGCTGTTCAGTGCCTAAATGCAGTATTGGGCTGAGTGAGGACCAATAAACAGAAACTGAATTGGAAACAAGACAGAAGTTCTGTGGGTGAGTGGTTCCCTGATCCAGGAGGTAGGCTCATTGCCTGTTCTGGATGGAGTTGCACTTCCTCTGAAAGGTTTGTAGTCTGGGGGTACTCCTAGATCCATCACTGTTGCTGAAGGCCCAAATGTCCATGGCGGCTCAGAGTGCCTTTTACCAGCTTTGCCTGGTTCACCAGCTACAGCCTCTCCTGGACAAGGGATAGCTTGGCCACAATAGTACAGATGCTAGTAACCTCAAGACTGGATTACTGCAATGTGCTCTATATGAAGCTGCCCTTTGCTGTTGTCAGGAGCTGCCCCTTTTTAGCATGCAACTCCTTTTCTGAGGGAACTGCACTGGCTGCCCATTCGCTACTGGGCCAGGTTTAATAGTACTAGTATACAAAACCCTAAACAATTTGGGATCAGGATACGTGAGACAGCGCCTTCTCCATTACCAACTTGCCTGATCACTGAGGTCATCAGAGGGCTTGCTCCTGATGGTTCCACATGGACCTATGGCCTGACTGGAGCCCACCTGGAGAAGAGCCTTCAGGGTGGTGGCCCCCTTCCTAAGGATCTCCCTGCCTCTGGAGGCCAGGCAGGTACCAATACTGCATTGTTTTTGGTGCCTCCTGAAAACAGCTATTTTCCAGAAAGTCTTCCTTGGTAGAATAGCCATGGTTTAATTGGCATTGTTTTTTAAAGAATAATTTTAATATCATGTTTTATTCTTTTAATCTTTTGTTCACTTTATCTCTTGTTGCTCACTGCTCCGGAATCTGTCTAGATGTGGAGCAGTATACAAACGTTATAAATAAAATAAATGGATACAAAATAATCCAGCTCAAATTATTCTGAACTCATGACCACTGCCCTGAATAGAATGGAGATAGAATGAATAGTTAAGGCTAAAGCAAGGGCCAGGAAACAGATGCCCACTGAGGGGGTGGGGTAGGAAACTCAAGGAGGAACCTGGGACTGATTCATGTCCCTCGTCTTCACTCAGTGGTAAGGAATGAAGCACTCTGTTCATAACCTGAGCTGTCAGAAAGTTCATGATGTGCCTGTTCACACGGGCAGAGCTCTGACCACACAACCAACACCCAGAACACGGTCAGACAGGTCTCTTCCAGGTCACTTCCAGTGCATATGCGCACGTTACCTTTTTCACTTACGTCACGCTCTAGTAAGCTTTACTTTCCCAGACCAAAACTCTTGGTGACAGTGACAGACGCAGACACAAAGGCCGTGTTTCCTACGAAGCCAAACCGAACCGATCCAGCCCTCGGCCTGCGAATGTAGAGCCGCTTTCCTGGATCACCCTGAAGGAGGCCCCTTTCACAACACAGAACTTGCTTCATCCAGTGCCAAGCCCCAATGTGGACAAAAGTTCTGAACTGTTTCAGGTCAGTTTAGAGATGCAATATTTCCAAAACGGTTCAAGTCATGGCGGGAGACAGGATGGGACCAGACACATTTTCTGGGGGAAAGTTGCAGGGGGCAGGGATGAAAACATATGCATACTTCCTTATTAAACCTCCTTTATTTTTTATTTAATTTATACCCCATCTTTTGGCCAACATTTTACTGCTTTAATAACATAAATTGTATTATATACCTTTGGATATAAAGTTGTAATATTTGGCTTATGAAATTTACAGAGCAATAAAGACTTTCTGCTTAAGTCCCAGGAAATTGTGCAGAGGGTTGCAGCCTCCAAGCTATAAATACTTTAGTTTTATGCAAGCAAAATTGCAAATATACCCGATATGAGAAAAAGAGAGGGAGAAGCTGCTGAAACTTAAGCACGTGTATCTTTTCTCTGAAAAGTACAAAAAAATAAAAAAAGTTTGAAAACAGAAACCACCAATTTGTTGTAAACAAAAGAATGTGGACAGAAACAGTTCCAGACAGGCCTCTCATAAAGATGGTAGCACTTTCTAGGTGCAGAAATGCATCTTTGACTTGAGCGTTTTAAAAAAATCCCATTTTTTAAATATACGTACAAGGATTCATAACAATGAATATGAAATAGCAATATATGAAACTATAACTTTCTAGCCTTGTTATTTCTCTCCACGCAGTCTTTTCCCTCGCGATTTCTTTCCCTTGCCTGTCCTGAGGTTTCTTCTTTCTCTTCCCACCACTTCTTTTGACTAGCCAGACCCTCACGGCAGCCATTCTGTGACTAGCCACATCCTCCATGGGAGCCATTTTGCAGTGGTGCCCACAGCAGTTTCTCAAATTCCCAACTGTGCCTACAGATCAAACAAGTTGCGGACCTCCACTGTACAGTGTACACAGGAACTATTATTCTCTAATGCCACTGATCGGGGTAGTCAACATGGTGCACCCAGACAATTTTTTTATAAACCCACTGAGGTGCCCTGCCCTGCCCCTCCCACTTTTTATTTCTTAACAAAAATATTAAAATTCCTTACTGGCAGATTACCTACCCTGCCAAAGATTGTCGTTTGTAAAAATCTTCACACTACACATTTGGAGTGAGTAAAACCTAGTCTTAAAAAGTATTTCATTCACCCCAGCAGAAAATATTTCATGGAAGGTATTTATCCCAACATTTCAAGATGTCTCATTGAAGAAATGGCATGGGGTGGGAGGAGTCCATTTTCCCCATGGCCTTCAAAACTCTAAGGTAAGGTCCAGGATACTGAAGGTGAGGGAGTCAATACGGACAACTCTGCAGGGCTAGTGTGTATTGTCCCTGCCCCGTGGCAAAATAATAAATGTAAGCCTGGCCAGAGTCATAGTACAAAATAGACTTTGGCAACTCAGATCAATATGGACGTTTGTAAGGCACTGAGATTTGGTTTCCAGTCTTAAAAATTAATTGCATCCTCTCACTTTAAAAGCAAATAAAGATCTCTGCAGAGAGATGGATGGAGGAACCAAGAAAGCATTTAAAGTCAACCAGAATCGGTACAAAACATCTGCCTGACATCTCAAGGAATCAAGCTATGAGATCTGCCAATGTTAGGAGATTCCCAAGTCACCAGAAGCCAAACAAGTTTCCAGATGTTGCATTTGGATTTTCGTTTTATTTGGGGAAAACCTCCTTTGAACATGTAAGAAAGGTGATGAGCAGAACAGGCTGCCCTCCTGTGCACTGGGAAAGTGATTCCCAAGTAGCAGAGTGTGCCTCACACAGCACACACCATTGTTGAAATCCATTGAGCTTTCTTCATGTTGCAAAAACACACATTGAACAAACACTCTTGGTTACAGCGAGCCACCTAGAGAAGAAGCAGGAGGTTAAGCGTCTACCATCATAACTTTTGCAAGAACCCAGAATCAAACAAACTCTCTTCCTCCATCTCTGCAACATCCAGTTCTGTCTTTTGAAAAGGAATACATAAAAGCCTATTATAGGAAAAGGGATAATCAAGCCTTCACTTAGGACACACACACCCTGCGCACACACACACACCCTGCGCACACACACACATAGCGATGTGGGTAGACTATTTCCTGCTGCGATGTTTTTCACAAAATCACCCTCACCCTCATCCAGTAGACTTTCCTAGCAACGTTTTAAAACTGTTTGAATATACAATTGAAACCACATCAACAGAGCAATTCTGTAATGCAGTGACGTCGGGTGGCGGCACTTGCATTGCCATCCTTATCCTAGCCTTGCCAAGCCTAGAACAGGAGGGGACAAACATACAGCAGTGGCAACAGCCACACCACCCGTGTCCATGGAAACGCTGTCGCTGCCCACCCATCGCAAACCAGTACAATGATGCCACACTGTTGTCAACACCCCCATGTCAGTCAGAGGCCGAAGGAGCCGTTGTGTTCATGGTGATGATGGGCACCGCTCTCCTGTCCCATCACTCTCACACACACAGCCTGCCAGGCACAACAATACCACACCACTTCTACAATCAGAATTGCTATGGCACAGGCAGGAAGAGCTAGCAACTGAGAGTCTCAGCACCCTTGCACCCAGCAGTTTGAATCTCCTGATAGCCTTCCCAGTCTCTGCTCTTCAGTATTTTTTTGAGCATGTTACACAAAGGCATTGCAAGATGGATCAAGAATAAATCATGCCAGACAAACCTCCTCTCCTTTAAAAAAAAACAAAAAACAGAATTACTAATTTGGTGGATCATGGGAATGCCATGGACATAGTATATCTTGATTTCAGAAAAGCATTTGCTAAGCTATACCATGATATCCATGTTGACAAGATAGTAAATGCTACTACTACTGTTAGATGGCTTCACAGCTGGTTGAGCAACTGTATCCAACGAGTGCTCATTAATTGTTCAGCATCAGCATGGAATTTCAAGTGGAGTGTGAAAATGTTCTGTCCTAGCCCTGTGCTGTTCCAACATTTTTGTAAATGACTTGGACGAATGAATAAAGGGAATGCTTAGAAGTTTTTGTGGACAGGAAGCTGGGAAGACAGAATCAAGATTTAAAATCGTCTTAGGCTAGAATATTGGGCTGAAACCTAAAAGACGAAATTCAAAAGGTAAATGTAAAGTCCTGTATTTATGTACAAAGAATATCCTTCCCAGTCTTTGCTCTTAAGTGTAGGGTGGGGGAGATCTGGCTGGGCAGCAGAACATATGAAAGAGAGCTTAGTTGATCATAAGCTTAATATTAGCTACCAGTGTGATGCAGTTGCCAAAACAACTCAAGCAATTTAGGTTACATAAACAGAAGCATAGTGTCCAGAATATAGGAAGTAATCATTCCACTCTATTCTGTGCTGGTGAGACCACATCTGGAATATTGCATCCAATTCTCAGTGTCACATTTTAAAAAGAGTGCTGTCAAGGTAGAATGTGCCCAATGGAGGGCAAGCAGGATGGTGTGGAGTCCAGAAATCAAGTCCTACCAGGAATGGCAGAAAGAGCACCGTATGTCTAGCACAAAGAAGATTAAGGGGAGGCATGATGGCCACCGTCAGATATCCAAAGGGCTGCCATGCAGACTTGTTCTTTGCTGTTGGAGTGGAATCAGAACTGGAATCAATGTGGGGCCCTCTAGATGTTTCAGGCTACAACTCCCATCAGCCCCCACCATTGGCCATGCTGACAGGGCTGATAAGGGCCGTAGTCCTAAATACCTTGAGAGCACCTGTCATGGAAGGCAGGAGAAAGATCCAAACAGCTGGGAGGCATTGGGCTTTAAGCAGAGGCTGGATGGCCATCGCTCAGGGATGCAGTAGTTCAATCCTGCAATGAGCAGAGGATTGGATTAGGTGACCTCCAAGGCCCTTTCCAACTCTATGATTCTATGGCAGCAGCCAAAGAGCTCCTTTAAAAGGAGAACTACAGAATGGATAGATCATCTTCATTGGATAAAGGGTTCAAGACCAGAAAAGGGGAAGAGCCTTTGGCTAGGCAGGAAAAGGGAGAAGCCAGGAGAGGAAACAAGCAAAGTTGAAGTTTGGCATCATCGGGAACCACCTCCATGAGCTCACTGCACAGAGCATGGGCTTGGGAAATAGGGGCGCAAGACCAAGCGACACTGGCGGGAATGGCCGGAACAAGGCTCCAGTCCTCTTTGGCATGCCTAGCCAGCAGCAGCCTTGTCAGAGGCAAAACGGAGGGAGCTCCTAGGGCTAGAACCCATCACAAAGTCACACAGCAGAACAGCTCTGAAGCCACTCAGTCACTGCAGGAGACATCATGGAACACTTATCACCCCTTGGCCCAGAGGCACGATCACTGACCTCAGGTTCCACAGGGAGGCGGTCCCGGTGAGGAAAGGCAGGCAGGTGAGAACGTCCCGTGAGGAAAGGCAGGCAGGGGCCTCCTCACAGACACACCGGAGAGTGGGTGGTACCTGAGGCAACCAAGGGTAGTACGGCATGGACCGGCAAGCCCTTGGCCACCCCGGGCTTTGTTCGAAAGGCCACCCTTGCTGGCTATCATCCCAACGGGCCTTAATGTACACCCCCTGCCCTCTGACGGTGTGCCTCACGCCAGGGCGGCAGCAGCCACCCCAGTTGTGACCAGAGGGGGCTGCCCCCTTACGAGGCCCAGATCCTGGCTGGCCCTGAGCACCAGTAGCAACAAGGTTCCTGGTCCTCCTCCCATCCTGAGGACAGCAGAAACAGGACTGGACTGGGAGGGGGTGTCCCTATCTGGCAGGCCCTAGGAACACCGGAAGAACACCTGTGGGAAAGCTGCAGCCTTAATTGAACAGCACCAGGGATGGAGTTTGAGTTATGAAAGGAAAGGGATACGGGTGGGCTGGGGTTGCCAACTGGTGGTCCTCGCAGGGCTCTTGTGCCTTGGACAGTTGCATGACAAACAGCGACATAGCAGGTGCAGCTGACTCCACTGCCATGAGAGTAGGCCCTGGGCCTGCTGCCAAGCTGCCTGCCATGGAGCTGCCAAGGGGCAGGAGCCTGCCTGGAGCACATCAGCTGTCAATCCCCCAGAACAAGAGCTGGAAACGTTCCTGTCCCTGCCTCCCTGGTGGTCTGCATGAAAGGGACCACGGGGAAGGTCCGGGTGTCTTCTTCACCTGGGGGAGAATTGCCTGCGGAGAGCAACAAGCAATGGCCAGCAGCCGGAAGAGGGTCCCCGGAGTCACAGTTGGATGCATGAGGAGGGAGGTGCCACCCAGGTGCTCCCCCAGGGTCCTGGCCTCAGCCTCCCCCATTGGGAAGAAGCTCGACGGTGGCAGAGTCTGTTCTGCTCCGGGTGTCCAGGCTGCGATGCTGCACGGCAAGGTGCTTGTGAGCAACAAGGGATGCCTGCCGTGGGCAAGGGAAAGCCCCCCTCCTTGGCGCCTCCCTCCCTCTGCTCTCCATTCCCAGGACACAGATGGAGGCAAGGAGACACCACTCCAAAAAGCGCAGCACAGAGCTGCAGGGCCAGCTGCACACATGCACCCATGGCAAAACCTGACTGAGCAGCAGGTGGGGCAACAAGGTCCCAGTACCTGCACGTGGGGGATGCATACTTACTATGGTGCCTCCTGTGCAGGAGGCCCTGGCGCCAACTGTTGGGGGGAAAGGGTTCTTCCATCAGTATGGCTGGGCCAAGAGTCCAAGAATAGACCCTGTACGGATCTCCAGCCCTTGTTTCCCTGTGTATGGGGTGCTATGTCCTCCTAGCCTCCCTTTTTGGAGCGGAGTGGGAGTGCTGTGGGGTGTTTGTGTCTGGAGCCGTGGGTAGAGGCCCTGGAAGGGTTCGGAGGAGCCAAGGGGCCGCAATGTGCCCTTTCTATGAGCGCCGTTTGTGGGAAGTGCCCCTTCTCCAGAGTTCCCATGATCAAAGTTCCCCTTTGTCTGCTCTGAGTTTTCATGGCACAATGCCAGAGCTATATGGCACAGAAGCAGGAGAGAAGGGTTTATCAGAGGGCCTGTAATATTTATCCTGCCAAGCATGAATTAGAAATAAGGTTCTTTCTCTTGTCTTCCCACGTATGATGCAGCAACCAGCCCTTCTGCTCCTGCCTCTGCTGGGGGAGTGAGGTCAAATCCTGTACACCACTGTGCAGCAGCATGGGTGCTAGGTAGGGAATAGGTTCCTTTTCCATTGGGATGGGAGATGTTTCACTCACAGCTGCTCTGTAATTGACATTGGGGTTTGAAGGGGTATAAAATTTGTTCCGCCCTGTCCTACCCTCATCTCATCCTTATTTTGCAATTTAGTCTGGCAGGATTGTGCCACGGTGCAGATATGCTGGCAAAAAATCTCAACAGCATACCTCAAGTTCTGTCAAGGCAATGGAGTTTCCACCATACCCTATCATCCCAAGCTGGCATAACTGGAATATAGGATTGTACCCCAAGTTTACTTTAGGGCGGATGGGGGGGGTGTCCTAGAATATTTCAGTTCCACTACTTCTGGCTATTGGAACACTTTTGAGATGTTTATACAGCACACAAAATTACAATTAATCCTAATTGTAAGTCAAACAGACATGCTAACTCAGATCTCAGTTAATTTAGGGGAGTGGATTTCCCCCAAAAAATGCTTAAGTAATTTCTCTCCCATAATACTAGAATTTGGGATTTACAAATTAAATTGATTGACAGCTAAGTCAGGAAGTACTTGCTCACAATTAATATAAGGAATTTGCTGCCATAGGATGTAGCAATGGCAAATTCATGGTGGAGAGATCTATTCATACCTATTTGCTGCTGTAACTTCCATGTGCGGAGGAAAGAATCTGCAGGGGGACAAGCAATGGAGAAGGTGGGGACGGGGAGGGCTGTTGCCTTCCTGCCCTGCTTCCCAGAGGCACCTGACTGGCACCTGCTGGAAAAAGGATGCTGGGCAGCACGAATCCTTGCATTGATCCAGGAAGGCTCTTCTGATATTCTAAAGTGATCCAGGGACAAGAGCTGAAAAGGTAAGGCCCAGATCTGTAGCTCCAAAATGGAGAAATAACAACAAAACACAATGGCCAACAAACAACCCTAAGATAAAAAGGGCTGATGAACACCAAACATTTGCTGCACATTTGTTGTAACTTTTGCAAACAGAAGGAAAGTTCACAGAGAATGGAGAGCATGTTAGAGATGATCTCAAGACCAAGGCTCAGGATATTTCTGGAGCTTGCCTGTCTAAATAAATGCCGATCAGTGGTTGCAGACCACAGAACGACTGGAGATATCATTAGAAAGATCAGATGTGAGAGCAAGGTGTATGCAAAAGGCAGATAAAGAGCGAGGCTGTTACTGGGAATGGTATTCAACATCCAGAGAAATAAACTGAATACTAGGACAGCAAATTAGAAAAGGAATATGGCATCTTTATTTTATTATCTGAGAGAAAGAGGGCAGTATCCTAAGTTGACCAAACAAAGATCTCTACAAGAGAAACATCTCTTTCTCTCCCTCATCTCGCTCCTTTCAATTTCAATGTTATTACCCAGGAACACTTAGAAACCAAAGTTTCTTTAATCTCCATAGTTTAAAAAAGATCCACAGAACAGCTGGCAAACTGCATCTTGGGAAGGGAATCCAGCTCCTATGGAAACACTCCTCGCCCACTCCCCACCCCACAGACATTAGCTAGGGAATAGGAAGGGGCAGGCAACAACTCCCAGCCCTTCCAGGATGGGCCAAGGCAGAAGGAAGGGAGAAGAAGGAATACTGAGGAAAACTTAAGAGACAAAACAGCTACAAAGCAACGCAAGTGAGAAGACCCCATGGCTATTCAATAGCAAGGAAATGATACCAAAGTACACCGCATTCAAGATAACAGAAAGGCACAGCAAATCCATCTGTGGAGAGAGAGGGCATACTGCACCATAGTAGAGGATGCATGCTGGCAAGCGCTCGCTCGCTCACACACACCACTAAGCAGACTGAAACAGCAAAGATGAAATTAGCAGCAGCAAGCGTCCTTCCTTTGGTAATTCTAGCACTCCTTCCTCCCCTCTTCATTTCGGCATTTGATCACCTGGGATGGTCAGCAGCAGCAGCACAAGCGACCTGCTGCCTTGTCTGGCTCCTTCATTCACAGTTCCAGTACTACCTCATGCTTGGATGGAGACAAAGCATTTTAAATGTTTTGCTGGGAAAGCAACTACAGTATTACATACTTTCCAGTTATTAAACAGGATTTCACATGTTTCTGTTCCTGAATATAAGATAAATCTACCAAGTATGCTATATTCTTGTTATGTTTCCCACCTTTAACCAATACATGGAGCTGGAGGTGCAGGTGGTCCACAGACCAATAAAAAGTGTAACACTTGTTTGGAGGAATTCTTAGTCCTTAGCACACAGAATCCCTTTTCTCTGCACTGGGCACATCACACAGTGACTAGGGATGCATAATCATGGCCCGGGAACTCGAAGTTCAGTTCTCTCCTAAATATATCCTACCTCCCAAGCTCCCCACAACCAAACAGTAGCCGCCTTTTCAACCAGTTGCGATCTGTGTGAATCCCCACAGAAAACAGCGTGGATTTGCTGCCTTTCTGCAACTTCCAGGGTTTGTGGAACTTTGCCTGCCACAGCAAGATCCTCTTCTTAGAACTGGACACCATATCTTCAGGGGTCTTTCCCCCCCCCACACATATCAGAAGGGCCCATCCACCACTACAGCGCTTGAGAGCCCCCTGTCCTGCATCTGGAACCTCAACAACCTTCTCTCCCCCTTCTCTGGTTCACCTGAAAGAGGACTTTGTAGCACCCAAACACATGAGATAAAGCCTTTCAAAGTCTTCAGCGAACTTTTAACACCCCTCTGTTCTTTTCCCAAATGTAAAAAAAAACCCAAACAACTCTCCAATTATAAGATTCTACACAAATATGAAAGGGGACTTTGAAAGAACAAAAAGCTCCCAAAAATGGACACAGACCTCTGGAGCTTTCAACAGCTGTGGCACTCTCTTTGAGCTTCAGCACCCTCTCTCTAATATGGAGGTAAGGATTACAGGGAGAGATAATTGCCTTGAGCAGTTAGGAAAAGGCCATATACTAATTCTACTATTATGACAATAAAACAGCAACTAATGCCAACATATTATCTCTAGTGAAATATAGTCCTGGCTTTTGCTGAACACAATACTTAGAAAGAACTAATCTATTCTTGTAGGTATTTCTCCCACCGTCAGGTTTTCTCTCTCAAGCTATGCTGAGAAGAAAGCTCAGTCTTTACTAGACAGCCTTTTCACTGCCGCAGCCAGTTGCGAAAGGACCTTAAAAAGAGTTAGATGCCATCCCAAACAGCAGATGGGAAACCTAAAGTTGCATTGATTATAAGGTGAATCTTTGATTTATTACCAGAACAGGGTTACACCTTTGGACAAGTCCTTGGGAGATGGTGAACCGACAGCCTTTCTTGTATTGCCTGCTGCAATCCATCTGAGGCCTATAGACGATCCTGCTCCATACACACACCATACTCAAGGGCAGTGTCCACCATGGGAAGCATTTACATGACCACATTCTGTTTGGTTTCGCCTGTAATCACTTGAACTCAGGAAGACCCTGACGAAAGCAGTTATGTGAGAAACTGCGGGTGTCTACAATGTCCTTAGAATTCTTTTTAAAAAATCAACATCTTTGGGGCAGTTGCTGCCTGGCTCAGCACCGTCTGCTACTTTTCCAAGTCTGCTTTGCTGAAAGGCTCGTTTTGTAGGTAGTTCTGGAAGGGAGGGAGGGAGGCGGAGGAAGGTACACGGGCAGGGAAGGTGACCGAGGCCCCCTCCACAAGGATGCGCTTTTGCGCCCGGTTCCGCGATTATGCGCATTATCGCGGAGGTGCTTTTACTCCTAATCCCTCTGCACCGGAGGCGGCGAGAGGCGGCGAAGCGCATTAATTCATGTCCAAAAAGCGCTTTACAAGCAGTTAATGCGCGTAATCGCTTGTTCACACCGCGAAAATGCGCTTTAACGGCCGGAGCAAAATAAAAGCCGCTATTTAACGCGCGTTCGAAAATGCGCATTATCGGGGAGATAACGCGCCTGTACGCCCGTTTTGCGCTCCGTGCTTGTGGAGGTAAATTTTTTAATGAGCCTTCAAGGCTCATTAAACGTCTCGTGTGGAGGAGGCCCGAGATGTGCAACTGGGCGGACCAAGGCAACTGGCAAGAACAGCCCTGTGCGCAGCAGCGACTGAACGCATTTAAAGACCCGCTCAAAGAGCCCTGAGGCGCGCAGACCTCCGCCAGACAAACAAGCGGCACCAGGCATCATCACGGACGTCCCACTGAGCTGCATAAGGATCGAGCCCCTTTCCCAGCCGCCTTCTGTTCCGCTCCTTTTCGGTCAGGGGAGACGCCGCCACGGCCGTTCGCAAAACCAGCCCAGGAAACAACACGATGCCGATTCCTGTTAGCAGATTTGACAGCGTAGGAGTTTCGGGGCAGCCAAAGAAGCGACGTGGCCCTGCCTGCCTGCCTGCCTGCCTGCCTGCCTGCCTGCGCAGCAGTCTCGACAAGGTTTCCCGGAGCTGCGCCGCTTGGCCATAGTAGCACGAAGCAGGCCGGCAGGCGGGCCGGCCGGTGGGCCGGCCAACTTCGGAGCGAGGCGTTAGAGGACTGCCTGCCGCCTGGGGCCCTTAGAGCACGCCCCACTGCATGCCGGAGGACTAACTTCCGAGTCAGCCTGCAGGCATCGGATTGGCCTGCGAGGCGCCGGCAGCTCTCCAGCTCCTCTCCCCGCCGCTCCTCTCCTTGCCGGCGATTTGTTCAAAGGGAAGCGCCCCGCCGTGGAAGCGCGGCCCCGAGACGTGCCTCTCCGAGGGCGGCTCGGGGACGCAGCCCTCACAGAAGCGGCAACAGGTGAGGCACCGGATGCTTTCTGTAAGCCGGCCGGCCGGCCAGGCCAGCGGGGTCTGCTCCAGCACCTCCCCCGACCGGAGAAAAACTTTGCTGGGCGAGGGGAAAGTTGCCGTGGTCCAGCAAGGGCCGCGGGGCAAGGGCCGCGTCGAAGGGGCGCCCCCACGTGCCGCGAGCAGAGCCGCAGCTCGAGCCCGGCTGGGTGCGCGTCCCTCGCTCGCTCCTTCCTTCCTTCCTTCCCCGCGCTCGCTCGCTCGCTCGCTCGCCCGCCCCTCCCTCCTGCTCTCCTCTCTCCTGCTCTCCTCTCTCCCTCCCTCCCTCCCCCTCCTCTTCTCCAGGCGCCATCACTCTTTTCTCTCGCTCCCTCCTCTGGCATCAGCGAGCCGGGTTGGACGGAGGCGGCGGCAGCGGCAGCCCATCGGGCCTGTTGCGGGGCTTTCCGCGGTGGCCTCCCTCCTCTGCGGCCTCCGAAGCCAGCTCCCCTCCGGCCACGCTAGGCGCAGCTGGCTGGGACACGGCTAACTCACCATGGGACTCCCGAAGAGGCTTGGCAATAGGGGCGGGTAACCCTACTTCAGAGAGGCGAGCGGGCTGGCAAGGCAGGCGAGGCCGCCTCACCCCTCCGCCTCCGCCGGTCCTGGTCTGGGTGCCGCCGGCTGCTGCTCCTCGCTCGCAGTTCCCTTTCTCTTTTCTCTCTCTCTCTCTCTCTCTCTCTAGCAGGAAGGAAGAAGGGAATGAGGCAGGGCTGACGTGAAGGGATGCAAAACAGCCCCTCCTAACCCAGCTCTGAGAAAAGGGAGAGAGAGAAGAAGAAAGGCGCAGAGGAGGGAGAGCCAGAGAGAGAGCAGCAGCAGCAGCAGCCCTTTTATCTCGCTTTTGTTTTCGCACTTCCTCTCTCTCTCCGATCCTGGCCAAGTGTTCTTTTCTCCCCCTCCGCCCCACAGAGCTCCTCTCTCTCTCTCTCTCTCTCTCCCCCCTTTCCCAACCGCACTGAACCCCTAACCCCCCCCCCCCTCCTCATCCTTATTTCTCTCCCAGAATTAGGTTTGCAAGTGCACCAAGTCAGTTCTCCAGTCTGGACCCGGCCAATGGCTGCTGGGAAACACAGGTGTCTTCGTTAGCTGTGGATTCCAAAGGTTGGCGAGAGGGTATTTTGGCCAGTTCGGATCTAGCCCCTGTTTCATCTGGTCCCAGGCCCTGCTTCAGGGCATGCTGGTTGGTGACAGCCATTTAGCTGTCCTGGCTCTAAATATGCCTTGAGTGAACAGCTGCTTCCTGCTAGCTATCAATGCCATTGGATGACACCATGCTGGACTATAACAAGCAACAAACCAAACAAACTCACTATTCATGCTCTTCCCATTAATAAATGGGACCCAAATCCAGATGGGGAGGATGGAGTGCCTGGGAGCATTTAAGGTGGCCTGCTAGTCCTGTATTGCCTTATGAAGCATCAGAGCAGCAGTTCAACACATGTGGAGGGCAAGACGTTCAGGAAGGCTAATTTAATCCAGCCAGCCAGATACTGATGTAAGCAATGAACAGGTGAGGGTAAACACACAGGAAGATTAGGACAACACAGGTCATATTTGCTATTCCTGGGTGCTCCGTCCAGCCCATCTGGAAAGACCAAGGAAAAGTATGGCTGCATGGCAGGTAAGTGGTAAGCAAGCACAGTTTGTGACACTGCATAACATCATTACTGATCATAGAGCACAGCTGTGAAGGCATCACCCTCAGCTTCCAATTTTCTGACTTTGTGGAGCTTGAGCAAACATGAGATAGCCTTAACTCTGGTCTTAAGCCAGCAATTGTTTTTTAATCACTGACTTTCCCTGATTTTTAAAAAGGAAAAGTATTATTAGTGTTTGGGGAGATGACGACGACGACACCCACACATAAGTCATTAACAGGACAGATGTGTACCAAATAGTAAGCTTGTTCTTTTATGTTCAGAAAGGCTTACTTCTGAGTAAGCCTGCACAGGATCCAAGTACAGTCTTTCTTTTCTTCAGTCTCTTCACCAGTGATCTGTCAGGCAGAATGATTAGCTCAGACCCCCAAATTACTCCACCGTTCTCTCAACTGACAGTTTCCTGGTACTCCTCTCCCACTATCAAGAATACTGTCAGGGGCACTGCAGTGGGCATATGCTTCATTTATGCCAAACCTATTCTATTCTAAAATCTCAGGGAGCTTCCATGGATAGAGAAAGCTCTTCTTTGCAAACCGTCACCTCCATGCGTAGAGAACAACCAGAACAATAAGGGAGAGGAACTGAACTCATTCCCACTTCCTCTCTGTCAGCATAGAATTTACATGTGAGCAGAACAACTGACTAGGGCTATAGATCCTTAGAACTACCTTAATTAGCATATCTGTAGTGTGAATGTCCCTTGTGTGAGACAAATGTTTGCACACTCTTTTCCTACTACACAGAAAAAAACCCAGCAGATTGAGGCCCTCACACTGTCTGCCTTCAAAAAGCAGCATGTGGGCCCCAATCTACATAGTTACTTTACCTACTACATGGAAAGGAAAATTAGGGATCAGGACTCTTGTATATTTCTGCTTTTGGAAAGGTGGTGTAAAGATCTGAGCCTTCTCCCATCACCTGTGCATCCCCTCCCCAAATTCCCTTAAGATTAAATGGCGTTGCTTTAAAGATGTACCTAGTTTTCTTTTTTTTACTCAAAAGTAAACAAACTTCCTGACTGTCAGAGCAATATGACAATGGAACCCATTACCTAGGGTGGTGGTGGGCTCTCCCACATTAGAGACATTCAAGAGGCAGCTGGACAACCATCTGACAGGGATGCTTTAAGGTAGATTCCTGCATTGAGCAGGGGGTTGGACTCGATGGCCTTATAGGCCCCTTCCAACTCTACTATTCTATGATTGTATGAAATGGGACCTAATATGGATCCATTGTCCTATGCCTACAATTTGCCAAAATGACATCCAGTTATGTAAATTGGAGGTGTGGGAGGTCTGATCTAGATTGGAACCAACAGAAGTGGGCTTGCAGTGGTAGGGTTAAATTCTCCCTAAGCCCACTAGAGTCCCAATCTGTTTAGTAACATTCCATAACTAAGGGAATAGGCATTGAACATATAATACAGTAGCTTTCCTCTGCAAAACCCTTTGAAAACATTGGAGTACTGGCAACATTCTAGCTTCAGAATGAAGCTGAGCGTGCAAGACAGAATTTTGCCAGCAGTTGCTGCCATAGGCTATAATGAAACCTTAATAAATTTTGAACCGCTGCTCAGAACTTCACCAAAACACTGAAGGCACCTCCTCAACAAGCCTGAATGAAATACATTAATAGTTTTCACCAAAGTCTTAAAGAAATATATATGCTGTGCTGCAAATAAGAGTAAATGTTCTATTTTAGCCTTTTTGAAATTTTGCACAATTGTGGGCCTCACTAGGTTTATCATGTATGCCAAGTTTCAAGTTATTAGCTCAACAGTTTTCATTTTTATAAGCAACAGAATGTAGAGGCTTGTAATGGCAGAATCTTTTTGTGTGTGTGACTCACTTTAACTAAAAGGGTACTCACTTGCCCCTTTATTAAGTTTCCAATATACCCACCACCCCAAATATTGTAGTCTTTCTTCTATAGGAAAGCTAGGCAGCTGCTGTGTCACAGGTGCCCACTGAGCTTATAACTGTAACCCTCTGTTCAGTAAGGGGCACCTCCAGCCCTGCCACTAACCAACCAAATGCCTTGTGCACATAGGTGTATGCAAAGGGTGTGCCAGGTGTGCCTAGGCACATCCTCATGTCTCAAGCAATGAGTGCCGAATTGAGGGGGCCTTTGAATGGGGATCCAGAGGGGGGTCCAGACACAGCAGGAATGGCTCTCTGGCTGCTCTGCCCCCACACCGAAGAACCGTTGCCTCTGAGAGAGCATTATTGCTCCTGGCAGCAGGAATGAAAAAGCCAGTGTCACCCCAAAGCCCCACCAATGCGAGGGCTTGAGGAGTGTCTCCTCATCCCCCCCTCACACACACCTGCAACAACCCTTCCATGGTTACAGGCAAGCCGAACGCAGAGTAAGGCATCAGTGTCTATAGTGTTTAATAAATAAATGAATAAGTATAATATCCTTTATGACTGAGCATTCAATAAATGTTCATCTTTTAAAAAATATTTCCCTGGGTGCACACATTTCCCTGGGTGCATCTGGTTTGCCTTTATTCCTTAATACCTCTTGGATGGTAAGGAAAAAAAGAAGACTGAAGGAGTGGTGGGAAAACACAGGAGAGTAACAAGTGGAAGCTGATGTCCCTCGCCTGCCCTCCCCTGCCTCCCATCCCTAGAAAAATTCTGTGAACGAGGCCATGGGGTTGCGCAATAAAAGCCTCATCTAGGAGCCCCCCAGCAGCAGCAGCAGCAGCAGCAGCAGCAGCAGCAGCAGCAGCAGCAGCAGCAGCAGAACACTCGCTACAGAAACGAAAGCAGAAGCAGAAAGACCCACAGGCACACCCACCGCATTCCTGGACACTTCACCGCCATCATCGGCCTACACACCTACCTCAGCCATGCACAGAAGGCACCTATGGGGCAAAGCGACAGCCAAATGACCTCATGATCCCAGTTCCTACACAACAGGCAATCGAAAAGGCTCCCCTTTCTCCACCTCCTCCTGCACAAATCGCTATGGCACTGTGGATGAGAAACCATCGCAGCTCACATGCTCCCAAGGAGAAGGATCTGGGCCTGCCGCTGTGGGAAGAATGCCTCCGTCCGGACAAAATCCATCCTACGTTAGGAAGCAGCCTTTTGCAGGGGGCGCACATGAACACAGACGAATGGGAGCTATAAGGGCAACCTTACAGCACGCAGTGACACAAGCTACTTCGCAGGTCAGGGGCAATATGGCAAGGAACACAACAGCTGGGTAGAATCATAGAATGGTAGAGTTGGAAGGAGCCTATAAGGCCATCGAGTCCAACCCCCTGCTCAATGCAGGAATCCACCTTAAAGCATCCCTGACAGATGGTTGTCCAGCTGCCTCTTGAATGCCTCTAATGTGGGAGAGCCCACCACCTCCCTAGGTAATTGGTTCCATTGTCATACTGCTCTAACAGAAAGTTTTTCCTGATGTCCAAACGGAATCTGGCTTCCTGTACTTGAGCCCATTATTCCACGTCCTGAACTCTGAGATGATCGAGAAGAGATCCTGGCCCTCCTCTGTGTGACAGCCTTTCAAGTATTTGAAGAGTGCTATCATGTCTCCCTCAATCTTCTCTTCTCCAAGCTAAACTTGCCCAGTTCTTTCAGTCTCTCCTCATAGGGCTTTGTTTACAGGCCCCTGATCATCCTTGCTGCCCTCCTCTGAACACGCTCCAGCTTGTCTGCATCCTTCTTGAAGTGTAGTACCCAGAACTGAATGCAATCTGCAAGATGAGGCCTAACCAGTGCCTAATAGAGGGGGATCAGTACCTCATGCGATTTGGAAGCTATACTTCTGTTAATGCAGCCCAAAATAGCATTTGCTTTTTTTGCAGCCACATCACACTGTTGGCTCATTCAGCTTGTGATCTACAACAATTCCAAGATCCTTCTCGCCTGTAGTATTCCTGAGCCAAGTAACTCTGCATGTGGTTTCTTTTTCCTAGGTGTAGAATTTGGCATTTATCCCTATTAAATTTCATTCGGTTGTTTTCAGCCCAGTTCTTCAGCCTATCAAGATCACTTTGAAGTTTGTTTCTGTCTTCCAGGGTATTAACTATCCCACCCAATTTTGTGTCGTCTGCAAATCTGATAAGCATTCCCTGCACCTCCTCATCCAAATCATCATAAATAAAAATGTTAAAGAGCACTGGGCCCAGGACTGACTCCTGCGGTATCCTGCTCGTTACCTCCCCTGTTTGAGAAGGTACCATTGATAAGCACGCTTTGAGTCCGATTCTGTAGCCAACTGTGGATCCACCTAATAGTTGTTCTAGCTAGCCCACTTTTCACTAGTTTCTTAATCAGAATGTCATGGGGCACTGTGTCAAAAGCTTTGCTGAAGCCAAGATATCTTATGTCCACAGCATTCGCACAGTCCACAAGGGAGGTTAGCCGATCAAAAAATGAGATCAGATTAGTCTGACAGGATTTGTTCTTGACAAATCCATGCTGGTTTGTACTTTACAGATTGACTTCTTTATAATCGGCTCCAATATTTTCCCTGGGATGGATGTCAGACTGACTGGTCTGTAGTTCCCAGGTTCCTCTTTTTTGTAGATAGGGACATTAGCTCTCTTCCAGTTCTCAGGCACTTCACCCATCTTCCATGATTTCGCAGAGACAATAAACAGTGGTTCTGAGAGTTCTTCTGCCAGTTCCTTTATTACTCCGGGATGCAGTTCATCGGGCCCAGGAGATTTGAACGAATTCAAAGAAATTAGGTGTTCCTTGACCATTTGTTCATCAATCTCAAACTGCAATCCTTTCTGTCAGCTTGTATTTCACTTTTGCTAGTGGGGTCATAGACCCGCTTATGGGAGAAGACTGAGCCAGGTAGTAATTGAGCACTTCGGCCTTTTCTTTGTCCTCTGTTATCAATTTGCCATCCTCATGAAGCAGTTGAACCACCATTTCTTTCCTCTGACTTTTACTATTGACATATCTGAAGAAAACTCTTTTACTGCTTTTAGCATCCCTCGCTAGCCTCAGCTCATTCTCAGCTTTAGCCTTCCTTATGCCATTTCAGCACTTCTGTGCTACCTGTCCGTACTCTTCTCTTGTAGCCTGGCCTTTCTTCCTTCCACTTCCTATATATATCCTTTTTTGTTTTCAGGTAATCTCTAAGCTCTTTCTGGAGCCACATGGGTTTCTTCTGTCGTCTTCTATCTTTTTTCCTTGTTGGAATTGTTTGTAATTGGGCCTTTAAATTTTACTTTTTTAAAGTCTCCCACCCATCTTGGACTCCTTTTCGCATTAGAGTCACTTGCCATGGGACCTTACTTATCATAGTTCTGAGTTTATTAAAGTTGGCTTTCCTGAAATCCAGAGTACGCGTATACAGGTCTCACTGCGGGAGGCTACACTTTGCAGATCCTGATCCAAACAATGATAGTAGGTGAGGAAAAAGAGCATGACTAGAGCCCAGCCCATTGCTCCAGAGAACACCTTGAGCACAGTCAGAGCCAGAAGAGCCCCAATATGGAACAACTGTATTAACCCCTTTCTCCTCTAGCTCCACATGGACTCAGCTCCCTGTGTGCAGCCATACTTCAGAAAAAAGCAGATATTAGTTTGTATTCATTTTACTCATTTTTATTTGAATTTTATATATTGCCTCAAGAGCCCAATGGCCAGAGGGGCAATTTATAAATATGTCAAATAAATAATAATTCTGTGATGTCCTGAGTTCAAGCCCTGGCTATGGGTTCCCAGGGAACAGAACTGCAAAGATACACATGCACATATCTGATACTGTACAACATAAAAGCCCAGGATACCTTTCACTTTGTGTAGATTAGCCAACTTATACAGCTACCCATCTTCATTTTGTTGTCTCCTGGTCATCCGTCCCAGGTGAGCTGCTTTCCTGGCCACTTCCTGGCCCTCCAGGCAGCTCACATGTTGGGATTATCATCAATACAGCAGTCAGGAGAGCAGAGGGAACGACTTTCACTCTGGCTGGGAAGACTGACAGGAAAGGAGTGGAGTGGCAACCATCTGAGGCTCCCCACTGACTTCAGTGTTATTTCCCCCGTTATAGTGCTTCGAGTAACACCGTCTCATCCAGTGGGCATCACTCAAGGAAGGAACTGAATTCTTCATTGCAGTGCTCAATTTAAGAGAGAGAAAAGGTGTACTGAATCCCCTGCCCACCCCCTCTCAATGTTAGGCAAATCATAGCCCTCCCTTCCTAGCCTTCTAAGAATAGTAGATAAGGGGACTGTCACAAAAAGTAAGGGGGGCTGCTTTGCTCCCTCTGTAATTCAAACACTGGTTCATCGCCTCTTCTTCTGTATGATTTACATTTCTTCAATGTCTATCCTCTTTTGAGATGTGCTAGCAAGAGGCCGCTGCCCGCGCAGACGCCGCGGGCAGGCAGGCAGGCGGGCGGGCGGGCGGGCGCAGCTTCAGTTTGCCCTCCCCGCCACCCCGGATCCTCCCTCGGCGGCTGAGGACTCGGCCAGAACGCTGCACAGCCGCTGGCGGAGGCCCCGGAGCCTCCCACTCGCCCCTCGGAGGGGGCCGCCCCGCCTCCTTGCCGTCAGCGCCCCGCCCGAGACGGGGGAGAAGAGGGCGAGGGGGCCGCAGCTCAGGGCCCCCCATGGAGCACCCAGAGGGCGGCGGGCGAGGCGGCACAAGCGGGCTCCTTTTCTATCCCTGTGGTCCCCACGGACTTCAGGGAACTTAAAATGCAAAACTGCACATGCTCAGAGGGCTTCTTTTTTTCCAAAAGAAAAGACACCAAACCCAGCCAAGAACAGCGTGGGGGGGCGACTGAGGGGCCGCCCCGCCAAGTGCCCCTACTGCCCGCCTCTCGCCCGCGCTTGCGCAAAGGAGCGTGCGTCCTCGCTTTCCCGCCATTCCCGCTCATCGGGGAGGGGGCTGTCGTCTTCCCACCCTCAGCCCGGAGCAGCCAATCAGCGCCTCCGCCGACCAACTCGCTAGCCCGGCATCAGCCAATCCCGGCGCCCTCTGTGACTCTCCTCCTTCCGCGAAGAGGAGGAGAAAACCTGCCTGTTGACCTGCATGCGGATTGAGTTCGGACACTTTAGGGGGAAAGAGGCAACTGATCGCTTCTTATTTTTGCAGTGCCCTACACAGGACACGTTGCCTCTCCCCACCACATTGCGCGGCTGAAAGTCCCAGCCTCATGAGAAGCAATGGCACTCAGATAAACACCGCAGCAGCCTGCTGTTTCCCCCTGTTGTTCACTAATATACTGTCCGTTGTGTGTGTCCCCCACCACACAATAATCAACGCAACAGACAGTTGCCTCCTCCCTCCTCTATTGCCTAAGGTGTTGGCTGGTTTCGGACAACACATTAAGCAACGGAGGGGGGGAACAATCGTCAGTTGTGTTGCTTAATTGTGTTGTGTTGTGTGGAGGGTAACACGCTGCTCACAAACTACTGACGGTATGCTATTCCGCCCAAATAAGCAATGGAGAGAAAAAACTGGCTTGCCAGTTGTTTAAAATGTTGTGTGGAGGGGTGAGTGTGTTAATGGCGTGTGGTGAATGGGTTAAAACACAAGCCCATAGAGGCAGGCGGCAAGAGCACTCTGCTACAACTAGTGCAACTTGCAGAGGCTGCTGGGATAGCACTGGGAGGAGGGAGGGAAGGGCGGGAGCTGTGTCAGTCAAATGCTGGGTTGACTATTAGTCCACTCAATGCCAGCCCCAACCACCCACGGTTGTGTAGGAATATGTTGTGTGGGGAGTACCCACAAAATAACCAATTGTGAGTTGGCTACTCAACCCACCATTAACTAAAGTGTTGTCCAAATCCAGCCGTCGTCTGAACTCAGCAGCACTCTACACATCCTCAAGCGCACACACACACAGCCCGTATTGAACTGACTTGCAGAGGCCTTTGGCCTGCATTGCGCACAGATGGGGAGGCGGGGCCTGTGCATTGCACAGCTCTGTCCTTGCGAGACGCACCAGATGTCCGTATGGCCACGGCCATGTGGTTGCTGCTGCTGCTGCAAAGCCGCTGGGCTTGGCTTGGCTGGCCGCAGCAGGTGCTGGGCCACTTGAGTGGGTGAGGGCCTGCTGCTGGTGAAGCCCTGGGAGATGAACAGAGCAAGTCCTGGCCATTTCGTGTGGCTGGCAGCGATTTCTCACTTTGCACATGCTCAGATAGCAGCTCTGGGCTTCCTGCCCCAGCCACATCTCCTGGGAGAAGCTCCTGTTGAACAGAAACTCCTTTGCACAATCCCTCTTGCTCCCTGGGCGGGCACGTGGGATTTCTCCTGGGGACTGCTGTTGCTCTGCTGGATTGCCTGGCTTGAAGGGGACAGGCAGCCTTTCATGGGCGTTTCTTCCCTGGGGGAGCAGGAACAGCAGACCAGCTGGATGCACGCTCTTCACAGGCGCATTCTGCCCAGTGCCTCGTTCCAGCAACATGTACCTCCGACGTTGCTTTCTCCTCTGTTTTCTCATTCCATCTGCAAACAAAATAAACTGATAAACGTTTGAAAATACACATGCTCGACCAAGGAACAAACTCGTATTAAAAAGCTGAGACATCTCTTTAAATTCACATGAAATCTTCTGTAGCCCATGAAATTCAAAGTAAACCTTCAGAAACAAGAGTGATGGGCTTCAGACGCTTGAGGAATAAATTTGAATTACACCAGATTTTAATGGATATATTATTAACTAGGATGGAATGGGTTATAGTATAATGATGGCATTTAGATGACATTTAAGCCTAACTGCTTATGTTTGGTGACATCATGGCATGGAGACAGCTAAGAAAGCTCATGAAGTCTTGGGCTGCATTAACAAAGCAGAATGTCCAGATTGCATCAAGTTCCACTCTATTCTAAATCAATCAGAATGTATGTAGAATCCTGTGTCCAGCTCTGACACCCCATTTTAAGTAGGACATTGACATCTTGGAACACATCCAGAAAAGAACAACCAGGATGGTGAGGGGTCTGGAAACCAAACCTGTTTGTACACAGGCCTTTTTCCCTGGGGCCGTCCCTGGGTGTTCCCTGTGCGTCCAAATTACACACAGTGACTCCAGGGGGCAGGGGGACGGGCATGCGTTTTCCCAGAGATAAAAAAACCCTGGGAAAACTCAAATCTTCCAGAGGTCCTGGGATGATCCCGAGGACCGCGGACACCCGTCCCGGCTTCTTCCCTCTTCCCCGTGAGTAGCGGGGGTCTGCAAGAGGGAAGGAGCTGGGCCAGGGGGAGTCTAGGGGCAGGTATATGCACGCAGCTCTCCTGCTGCCCACATGCTCACCACGCTCTTTATTAGAATCATAGAATAGTAGAGTTGGAAGGGGCCTATAAGTAGGGTGACCAGATAAAATCCAGGTCAGGGCTCATGTCACTTTAACAGTTGTAGAGAAAAGGGAATTTCAGCAAGTCTCATTTGTATGCAATTAGTTCCTGGTGAAATTCCCTCTTCATCACAACTGTTAAAGTTGCAGGGGCCCTGCCTTCTTTTGTATATGGTCACTCTAGTATAGTGCCTGCACCTTTAACTGTTGTGATGAAGAGGGAATTTCACCAAGAACTAATTGCATACAAATGACACTGGCTGAAATTCCCTTTGCTCTACAACTGTTAAAGTTACATGAGCCCTGACCTGGATTTTATCTGGTCAGTCTACCTATAAGGCCATTGAGTCCAACCCCCTGCTCAATGCAGGAATCCACCTTAAAGCATCCCTGACAGATGGCTGTCCAGCTGCCTCTTGAATGTCTCTAATATGGGAGGGTCCACCACCTCCCTAGGTCATTGGTTCCATTGTTGTACTGCTCTAACAGGAAGTTTTTCCTGATGTCTAGCCAGAATCTGGCTTCCTGTAACTTGAGGCCATTATTCCACATCCTGCACTCTGGGACGATCGAGAAAACATCCTGGCCCTTCTCTGTGTGAAGTATTTGAAGAGTGCTATCATGTCTCCCCTCTATCTTCTCCAGGCTAAACATGCCCAGTTCTTTCAGTCTCTCCTCATAGGGCTTTGTTTCCAGACCCCGGATCATCCTCGTTGCCCTCCTCTGAACATGCTCCAGTTTGTCTGCATCCTTCTTGAAGTGTGGTGCCCAGAACCACCAACGGGTAGTTTTCCTCTTGCCAGTATATCTTTTGGCTGAGACTGGGTTCAAGAGGCTTCACACCTCCTCTCTGCTTTAGCCACATCACTCCAAGACCTGAATCTGCCTTCTCTGTTGTAACTAGGCAGGGCCACTCAAGATCCGGTGTTGTCACCGCTGACTTCTTGTTAAAGAAATTCAGATGTGTTCCATGCCTCTGAGAATGGGCTTGATAACATTGATCGACACCGTATAGTGTCCGATCAAGTGACTCTCTGCCCCAATCCATAGCTTTCACTTCACTCTGGAACCCCTCCCCCCCAATTGCTTCTGATAGGCCTAACTAAGTAACTAAGCTCAAGTAGCCAAAGATACAGAGATCCATATCTTGGGTGAATAATCCCCTGGACTGTAGGATCACTAGACCATGGAATATCATAGAATAGTAGAGTCGGAAGGGGCCTATAAGTAGGGTGACCAGATAAAATCCAGGTCAGGGCTCATGTAACTTTAACAGTTGTAGAGAAAAGGGAATTTCAGCCAGTGTCATTTGTATGCAATTAGTTCCTGGTGAAATTCCCTCTTCATCACAACAGTTAAAGTTGCAGGCACTATACTAGAGTGACCATATACAAAAGAAGGCAGAGCCCCTGCAACTTTAACTGTTGCGATGAAGAGGGAATTTCACCAGGAACTAAATGCATCCAAATGACACTGGCTGAAATTCCCTTTTCTCTACAACTGTTAAAGTGACATGAGCCCTGACCTGGATTTTATCCGGTCACCCTACTATAAGGTCATCAAGTTCAACCCCCTGCTCAATGCAGGGATCTACCTTAAAGCATCCCTGACAGATGGTTGTCCAGCTGCCTCTTGAATGCCTCTAATGTGGGAGAGCCCACCACCTCCGTAGGTAATTGGTTCCATTGTCATATTACTCTAACAGGCAGGAAGTTTTTACTGATGTCCAGCCCTGCTGTCCCCAGCACATTACTGCCTAATTCCAAGTAGACATTTATCTCAACTTTCTGGATTCCATTCACCCTTTCACTAAGTGAATAACATTTAGCCTTTTCAAATGGGACAGTGGGGGCAAGTTCTGTAACTACTTGGTTTCCTACTTGAATACATGGCACTTTTCCAGATGGGGTCATGTATGTTGCGTTTGGCCTTAATCCTCCCTTTTAGACTCCTTTTAACTTGTTCTCCCAGGCCGTTAAGTTATGGATAGTAAGCAGTAGATTCCAAATGTTTGATTCTACTATGTTTCCACAAACCTTGCAACATTTCAGACTCGCACACACTTCCACAAATGATTCAGTGGCAAAACTTAATTTCATCAACATCTTTAAGAGGACCTCTGCCACAGCTAGAGCTTCCTCTGATCTTAAAGCCTCTGCATCAGAGTACTTAGTGGTACAAGTTTCCACAGTTACAACTACTCCTTTGCTCTAGCTATTAAATCGGGGGAAGTAGCCTACACCTCCCTGGGAACACTGGGCCCATGGAATGGGACTGACAACTTTTGCTCCGTCTTTCCAATTCCTAAACAACTTGCCTAGGGGAAGTCATGGGCT
This sequence comes from Anniella stebbinsi, assembly GCA_029215795.1. NCBI lineage: Eukaryota > Metazoa > Chordata > Lepidosauria > Squamata > Anniellidae > Anniella > Anniella stebbinsi. Next base: position 374,822,338 of record JARDYH010000001.1, read on the forward strand.
AGCTCCATTAGGTGAGCTTTGCATTTTTGTGGGACTATAAGTTGCGTTACTGGTTCACAGCTTCCTTGTCTTTCCCTGGGTAACCATAACCTAGACGATAAACCTTGCCTCCATACAATCTGCTCATTGGTGTTTCCAGAAAAGGGAATTTCTTGTGGAAAGGCCTGATCCCTTATTGGCTGTAAACTAAGATCAGTCTGTACCTCCTGCTTAAATTCATTTGCCTCAACCCAATTCCTGTATAGGGAGAGCTGGCTCTGTATCTGCCTCCATGCCTACCCTTCCTCCTGAACACCAGCTGTTTCAGTGCCTGACTCAGATGCAGAGTCAGCTCTGACACCTTGTTACTCTGTATCAGGGTGTTCAAACTGGCTGCTGTCGCTCTAATCTTCGGACCTCTGGTGGCAATATATATTTCCTCTCCTGCTCCCATAATATATCTCCCAAGTATAAATGGTTCCTCCTGAGCTGAATTCACCCCCACATTGTAAAGCCCTCCTTTCCCCTCAATGAGATCTTCACCTGGGCCAGAGGAATCTCATTTGGATCTCCTTTGACTTCTTTTGTTTCCACAGATTCATGGGGAATTATGTTTGCTGAGGTAATTAATTCCCCTTTGATCAGTGTGATTTCAGCAGCACTGTTCAGAATACCCAAATATCTCTCTCCCTCCACCAGAACAACTTCCCTCAGCCCAGAATCAAAGTCTGGACCTTTTTAAATCTGACTTGACCTAAATGTACATTCTGTGGAGTGTCTTAATAGTTTTCCATAGTTTTTACCATTCTGTTTGGAGATGGTGTAGATGGTATAGAATCATAAAATCAAGCTAGAAGGTCACAGTCCAGTTGCAAATGGAATGTCTTTCCACACTTACAATACATTCTTCCTTGAGTTTTATAGGGGGTCTGTTTAAATAATCCCATCACATTGTTTTGAAGCTGGGAACTCAGTTCTTCATCTTGTAACTGCTCCTTTTCAGCCCTATAGAATGATCCTGGTATTCAGCTGGATTGTAACAGTTTTTTCTGAGGTGTTTCTCCCTCTCAAGTTGTTGCTTTGCTTTCCCTCCATTTCCATTCTTCATTTCTTTACCCCAATCTCTCTTTCATATCTCAGTTTCTTTCCCCCCTCTATTTCAGCCCTCGACTTCTGTGCCTCTAATTTAGGGTGACCAGATTTTTAAAATCAAAATCCCGGTCCCCCCCGCACCCCCCACCCAAAACAACGCCCCCACCAAGCCACCCCCCCCAAAAAAAACCAGCCTGGACCTACCGCCGGGTTCCTCCGCTGCCCGCACAGGGTCCTCCGTCGCCACCCGCGCGGCCGTGCCGGGTCCTCCTTTGACGCCCGCGCGGCCGTGCCGGGTCCTCCTTTGACGCCCGCGCAGCCGCACGGGGTCCTCCTTCGCCCGCGCGGCTGCGCCGGGTCCTCCTTCGACGCCCGCGTGGCCGTGCCGGGTCCTCCGTCGCCCACGCGAGGTCCTCCTTCGCCGCCCGCGTGGCCGTGCCGGGTCCTCCGTCGCCCACGCGGAAGAGGCGGGAGAGGGCCGGATCTGGAAGTGACGTAACCGTCACTTCCAGATCCGGCCCTCTCCTGCCTCTTCTGCACGGCCTCTGGCCTTACGAGCCCGGCAGCAGCGGCGAAGGCGGCGGAGGAGCCCGGGAAGCGGCCGCCCCAGCAGGTAAGTGCCCCCCTTCGTGCTTACCTGCTGGGGCGGCCACTTCCCGGGCTCCTCTGCCGCCGGGTCTACCGCCGCTCCTTGCTTGCTGTCACCGCCGCGTGACCCCCGCCACCCCGGTTTGCCCCCCCGCCCCCCGGTTGGGCCAGTTTGCCCCTGGATTCCCGGTTAGGACCGGGAAATCCCGAGCCACCTGGTCAGCCTACTCTAATTACCATTGTCTTTGAGCTTCTTCAGATGAGCGTTTTATCACATGCTCGCCACTGGCCACTCACAGATCTTCATGGGTCATTTTGACAATGCCGTGGTCCTCCTGTGCATCTCCCACAGATCTCCTGCTCCGTCCGCCATTTTTCATTGTAAAACAACCCTCCAAAACCATGATTCTTCTGAGCTATAGCGACATTTGTTGCTTTTTCCTGCTGTGTGCAGAAGTTTCACTATAAAACACCCACTAGAGGGCGCTGTCCCACTACACTGAATGGGCCATGTGGTTGCTTCTCTTCCTGCTCTCTTCCTCATGTAATTGCAACTTCTTGCAGAAGTGGAAGAGATGCAGCTTCAGAACCCGAGTTCCTCCCTCCTCGTGTGAAGGAGCTCTTTGCTTGTCCTCCTCCTCCTCCATCTCATATCTATGTTGCCTCTCTTTTCCCTCCAGCTCTTTGATCAATTACTTTTCTTTTCTTTCCTCTGCCATGGCTCTTAATCCGATTCTGTTCCTTCAGAACCTCTAAATGTGCTAGGTCTGTGATTTTTACCTCAGGGTTTTTCTCTACCCTCACTTCACTAGACGTTTTCAACAGATGTTTTGTCAACATCACTTTCAAATCCACCACACTTCTTCCCTAATAAGAAACGTTTAAAGCTTTGCACTTCTCCTCAAGTGCCTCTTGTTTATGCTCATAAATTCCATTTTTCCTCACAGTTTCTTTTGTTCTTCAAATTCAAGAGGCTTTCCTCTTGTACCTTTCAAATTCAACACTTTCCTCTCATATCCCACCACTGATGCCGCCACCTGTGGCATTCATGCCCCGAACCTAGTGAGAATTCCCCTCTTCTGAAGCCTTTCTCACTCCAAGCAAGAACCATCTTTTCTCCCACACACTTGGTTTCGCTGCCACCAGGCCCAACCCTTACTCAGCCCTCTCTCTGTGAGGACACAGACTTTTTTGCTTTAACCTTATATTCTCTGTTTATTAGGGGTGTGCACGGACCCCCCCGGATCGGATTGGGACCCAGATCGGGACCTCCGAGATTGTCCTGGATCGTTCAGGACAAAATTGGAGGTCCCTCGGATCAGATCCGACCCGATCCCGATCCAAAAATTGGACATCAGATTTTTGGATCAGCCGCCATTTTTGTTTTCCCCATAGTCTTGCATTGGGGGAAAGAAAGCTTTTCCCCAATGCAAGTCTATGGGGAAAAAATGTCAGCGGGTGGGTGAGGGGGGGCCTAACTCCCTCCTCCCCCCTCGCGGTTCTTACCTCCCGGGGCTGTCCGCTGTGGACGGCCCCGGCAGGTAAACCCCCTCCCCCGTGCTCCTTACCTCCCGGGGCTGTCCGCTTCCATCTGCAGGCGCCCGTGGGCGCCAGCGGATGGAAGCGGACGGCCCCGGGGGGTAAGCCCCCTCCCCCTCCCCCCGCTTACCTGCCAGGGCTGTCCACTCCCCTCCGCCGCTGGCCGCTACTGCGAGCAGGCTTCGCGGCCTGCCCCTAGGTAGCATGCCAGGTGATGACAGTGACAGAGGGGAGCGGACAGCCCCGGAAGGTAAGTGGGCCATAGGCCCCCCTCCCCTCTCCCCCCGCTTACCTTCCGGGGACGTCCCTTCCCTCTGCCGCTGGCCGCTACTGCGATCAGACTTCGCAGCCTGCTCCTGAGTAGCGCGCCAGGTGATGACATCACCTGGCGCACTACCTAGGGGCAGGCCGCGAAGCCTGCTTTCAGTAGCGGCCAGCGGCGGAGGTGAGTGGACGGCCCCGGAAGGTAAGCGGGCCGTGGGCCATGGCTCCCTCTCCCCCTCCCTCCTGCTTACCTTTTGGTGCCGTCCGCTCCCCTCTGCCGCTGGCCGCTACTGCGAGCAGGCTTCGCGGCCTGCTCCTGAGTGACGCCCCAGGTGATGACATCACCTGGCGCGCTACCTAGGGGCAGACCGTGAAGCCTGCTCGCAGTAACGGCCAGCAGCAGAGGGGAGCGGAGGTCCCCGGAAGGTAAGTGGGCCCCCCTCCCTCCTCCCCCCCCCGCGATCCTCCCCTGGCCGGGCTATCTGTTTCCATTGGCGGGCGCCTGCCGGCGCCCACCGATGGAAGCAGACAGCCCCACCAGGGAAGCCCCCCCCCTGCTGTCTGCTTCCATCAGCGGGCGCCTGCTGGCGCCCGCCAATGGAAGTGGTGCCGATCCTCCGATCCATTCCGATCTGGATCAGGTCCTTTCCAGATCAGATCAGATTGGATCGAACGATCCAGCGGGGGGATCAGAAATTGGATAATTGTATCCGATTTCCCCTGGATCGGATCCGGATCGTGGATCGGACCCGATCCAGTGCACACCCTTACTCTTTATTATCTCCCTTTATGCAGCAAAGAGCAGAAGGCGTAGGATTTTATTAACAAAGAAAGCTTTATTAATTACAATAATAAGTTGTTGAATAATAAACAAGTAAGTCTTAAATGGCTCTATCAGTATGTGTTCTCTCATACATAATACTCCAAAAATCACTCTCTCAAATAATCCTTGCACCATAGACCTTCACTGAATCCTTCTCTCTCTCTCTCTCTCTCTCTTTCTCTGTGTGTGTGTGTGTGTGTGTTTTCTCAATCTTAAAATCCTATCTCTGATCTAAACCAAATTTCATCTTGTCCCTCTCCCATCCTATCTTGATCTAAACCCTCCCGCATCATATCCCTATCTCATCTCATCCCTGTCTGTTTCCACAGGCACAGCACCCAGTTTATAAAGCACCCCTTCCTTCTCACTCTCAGACAATCAGCTCACAAATGCATATCCACCATTCTCACCCTAGAGATACTTACCAAACCATAGATCTGTATCAGAAACACACAGTTATAAACATAAATTCAGTATGTACAGACATGTAACATTACACCACCAAATAACAGGGTCTCCCAATGCCATCTCACACAGACATCTGAGAAAGATACCATGCTCAATGGTATCAAAAGCCACTGAGAGGTCCAACATAACCATTAGGGTCCTACTGCCCCTATCCAGTCCCTGGCATAGGTCGTCTACCAAGGGGCCCAAAGCAGTTTTGTGCCATAACCAGGTCTGAAGGCAGATTGAAATGGATTTAGATAATCCGCCTCATCCAGAAACGTCTGGAGCTGACATGCTACCACACCTTCTAACAACTTGCCCTTGAATGGGATATAGGCTGAAAATTATCCAATACAGTGGGGGTTAGGGAAGTTTTTTAAAACAACAACAACAACAACTACTACAACAACAACAACAGAGGTCTCATCTTTATAGAAGATAGAATCACATCTTGTCGTAAAGAAGTGTTCACCACTACCTTTAGCCACTTGTTGAGTGTTCCCCATCCCCTGGGCTGCTCAGGGTTCCTGTCTACATCCTTGGTCTGTACAAACTGAACAATATCATCTATAACTGGACAAGCAGAGGCCAAAGTTACATCCACTGGACCTGCATCAATGCTGGCATCTAAGTTGGCATGGATCTTCTTAAGCATCATTTCCTCAGAGGATTTGTGCACCATCAGTTGCTCCAGGCCACTGACTCATAGAATCATGAAAGAGTGGAGTTGGAAGGGCCTATAAGGCTTTCTCTTTACTTATCTTGTTTAATGTGATCTTAGGGGAAAGCATAGTGTGTTGTTTTACCGTAATTGCGCAGTTTTAGGCTGCTGTTCCATTGTATTTGCGCAGATTTTTTGTAAAAAATTAACTGCATGGGGAAGGAGAACTTAGGGGGCAGGGTGGGAGATTTTGCTGCCACAGTAGCAATACAGGTGAAAAGATACATGAACGCAACAATGCACAGACATGAAAGTGCCCAGCGCTCGACTCACTAAGGAAGCGGAGGGGGAGTGGGGGGGGAGTAGGTGTGATGGAACCCTTTTTAACAACTGCATTAGCCTGGCTTTGCCTGATGGTGGCACTCTCCTACCAGGAGAGTCACCAAGGACATCCTTTTCTTTATGCACAGGGCTCAAGGCAAGGCTGGGCCGCTCTCTGTGGGCCATTGCAGGGCAAAGAACGACCACCAGGCTTCTTGTCCTCCAGCCATCCTCCAGGTACTTAGAACTGAAGGCAGGTGAGGATCTGCTGGGAGAACTCTGGTGGTTTGAAGTCATTTGGAAGGGGCTCCTGATTCCTAATTATTGACCAGTATAACCCACAAAAGGCTCACAATTCGATTGTTCTAATGAAGAAAGCCTGGAAGGGGAAACCAGGAGAAGATTTTTGTGCAAATGAACTTCACTCAGTTCTGCTACTGCAATCCCATTCCAACTCAAAGGCCCCCTGGTCCTGAATTCTAGGTGCCTCTGCTGCTTCCCTGAGCAACCCTTTTGCCCCCAACTCTAGTCGATGGGCTTTAGGGTTCTGATCAATAACACAGTAGTTCCCAGGAGTCTGCTCACCCCATATTGTTTAATTATTGCCCAATTCTTTCATAGGCTTTCCTTTTTCCTTTTTCCTTTTTTTTTTAGTAATATTTTTTTTTATTTTCAACTTAAAACAAAATAATATAACATAAAATACAATACAAAACTAACAACCCTCATCCCCCCCTGTGCTCCCTCCCCCCCCAGGAGACCTACATATATTCCATTATACATCCTTCCAAAATTGTAATGTATCTTTTGAAGGTGTTTGCCCCTTCCCCGATCTTAACACATATTCCAAAAAAGGATTCCATATATCTTCAAAATCATTCTTCCTGGACATTCCCCTCTTTACTTTCAAATTACACGTTAGCTTATCATTAAGTGCTATATCCCATGTTTCCTTATACCATTCTTCTATTGTATATTTCCCTTGCCCTTTCCAGTTCTTTGCTATCATTATTCTAACGGGTGCCAGGAGGTTGTTTATCAATTCCCTCATGCTTATATTCTCATTTTCTTTATCCCATATTGCTAGTAGAGCCAGCTTTGGGTTTACTTCCAATTTACTTCCTATTATTTCACTTATTTCTTTAAAAACCCTTTTCCAAAATTTTTGTACATATTCACAGCTCCACCACATATGAAAATATGTTCCAACCTCCTGACATCTCCTCCAACAATTCTTAGACACTTTTTTATCTATCTGATAAAATCTTACCGGCGTTAAATACCATCTCCATACAGTTTTATAATAATTCTCCTTAATTCTAATCGACAAAAGCTTTAACATTCTTGCATCCCATATCATCCCCCAGTTATTTTCATTAATTTGTTCCTTTAAATCATCTTCCCAAATCATTTTGAGAGAGTCTTGGTATTCATCATTCTCTATCAAAATTTTATATATTTCACTGGTCAAACCTCTTTTAATTCTAATTTCCCCCTTCTTTCCTCTTGATTCAATTTTCAAATCTTGTATTATCTCTACATTCCTTATTTTTCTTTTTCCAATTCTGTGTCCATTGTTCCAATTGTATACATTTAAACCAAGCTATCTTTTGTCCTCTTAATAACTCTCCAATTTGCTCCCTATTTGTCATACTTTTCAACCAATCTCTTAACTTAATAATTTTCTGATCCCTCAGACCCCTTTCCAACTCAGCTTTTAAATTCTTTGGGAAGTTTCCCATTGCTACCACTGGGGTAAGAGGAGAATCTCCTGGTATTACTTCCCTTTAACTTTCTCCCAGATCTCTAAAATATTTTTCAACAACAGGTTGTCCAGTCCCCTCAAATCTTTCTTTTGAATTTTAGCAAAAAAAATATTTTGCAGTTTAAAATCTTGTTCCCCTGTTTGCGTCTCTAACCATTCCAAATCATCCTCCCCTATTATACTATTTACAACATATCTTAATTGATTAGCAATATAATACTTCTTTATATTTGGAAGTCCCAGACCTCCTTTCTTTTGTGTCTTATACCATAACCCTTTATTAATCCTTGCTTTTTTAACTCCATTACAATAAGCATTAATCCTATTTTGCCAACTCTTTAACTCTACTTCCGTTATTTTAATCGGTAACATTCTAAACAAAAAATTAATCTTGGGTAATATTTTCATTTTAATAACCGCTATTCTACCAAACCAAGAATGCTTTAATTTTCTAGTTCATAGGCTTTCCTGTAACCAAGTTTTCAGAGTGACTTCTAAGAAATAACCCAATTTAATGTTAAATAACTATAAAAGTATTTAAAACAGTATAAAGCAGTAGCAGATTTGGAACATTTCTGTCCCTCTTTTCAATAAAACAACTTCCAAGATGGTTAACAGCAAAAGTTATAGCTATTCAAAAAACATACACAACAATAAAAGCAGCAATCAGCAGCACCATTGATGAAACACGAAGTACAATGTTAAAACATTAACCACTAAAAGCTCAGAAGAAGAAAATGACCTTCACCTGGGGCCTGAAAGCTGATCAAGTCTACACCAGGGGAAGTGTCCTGCTGCCTGGGGAAGGGGAGAGGGCAGCATCCCTCCCTTCCTGTGACTTCACTGCTAAGGTGCTGTCTCTCTGCCTCCGCCTGAACCACTGAAGGCAGGGACCACCAGACCAAGGCTTCTGATGAAGAACTTCCCAAATAGGAGGGTTTGTACAGGACTAGTTGAGCTTTATAAATCAAACCAGCATCTGGAATTGTGCCTGAAAACAAATTGGAAGCCAGAGAGTAGGCTGACCCTATGAAAAGGAGGACAGCAGGGCTCATGTCACTTTAACAGTTGTAGAGAAAAGGGAATTTCAGCCAGTGTCATTTGTATGCAATTAGTCCCTGGTGAAATTCCCTCTTCATCACAACAGTTAAAGGTGCAGGCACTATACTAGAATGACCACATACAAAAGAAGGCAGGGCTCCTGCAACTTTAACCGTTGTGATGAAGAGGGAATTTCACCAGGAACTCATTGCATCCAAATGACACTGGCTGAAATTCCCTTTTATCTACAACTGTTAAAGTTACGGGAGCCCTGTCCTCCTTTTCATAGGGTCAGCCTACCAGAGAGGATCTTCTGAAAATGGTAAGCTGTATTCCAATTGGCCAGTTGCAGTCAATAGTCTGGCAGTTGTATTTGGAACAATTTGAAGTGTCTGCAATCCTATACCCACTTGAGAGTAAGTCCTGTTGAACTCAGTGGGGCTTATTTCTGAGTAGAAATGTGTAGGGTTGCACTGCCACTGAATTTTATGATAAGTGGGGGATTTGACCCTGGGTTTCCCCTGAGAACGTCTGAGAAATCTGCAATGAGATAAAATGAGTTCAGATTCCTGGGAATCTGACCTGTGGGGACTGGCTTTTCCTGGATTGCACAGATTCCATGAATTTGCGTACTGTTGTTTTTTTCTCACTTTCTGGAGTTTTAGGCAAATTTAGTCATAGAAAAATATGTAAAATAATAATAATAAAACAGGCTGAAAATGCCTATTTCAACCGAGGACATGAAAATTGTGCATGGGAGGATTTATGCATTGGGGTGGGGGGGTTGTGAATCTGTGCAAGTGTAAATGCAAATGCACATTTGTGTAAATTCAGGAAATTGGAAAAAATCCGATTCCATCCATGAGCAGATGATAGAATGAAAGGCACCTGGCAATCCATGAAACGCAGATGGAACAGACTTTACTAAATATGTACATTCCTAGAATCCCCACTCCCTAAACCTTACCCCACACTGGTAAAAAAAATTGCTTTGATTAATGGCTGTTAGCATAAGATATACTTTTTATCATAGTAATTTTTTTTAAAAAAGTGTTCTACCAATATTATCAGTTGGTAACTGCATGTCATTTTAGAACCAGCTAAGGGGAAAATTGCCACACATTTAAGGTGTCTATCAGACAACAGAAGCATACTTTGATTCATTAGAGAGAAATAATGAATAGCTAATGCTGGAGGTGATCATTTAACTCCAATGTCTTGCATAGAAATAAGTCTAAATGTGCAATTCTATGTATATTTAGGCAGAAAAGAGGCCTACCACTTCCAGCATTCCCAGCCAGCCATAGTGGTTGAGGCATGCTGGGAGTTGTAGCCCTTTTTCTGTCTAAACATGCATAAGAATGTGCCATAAATTACTTTCTAAAAGTTGGCGAAGAGAGATCTCCACTGAAATGAGCTCACAGATGCAGAAGGGTTTCTCCACAGTTCTCTCAGGAGAAGAGATCTTCCCATATTTCATGTGTTGTTGTTGTTTGGCATGCAAAGGCTCTTGCAATCAGCCTGAAGGCCAAGAGCCGTTCTCTGAGGGCAGAGTCTGTTCTAGCACCACCATCGCCACCTGCAGCACAGAACAGCTCTGCTTTTGACTAAGAAGATAACTGCCATCTTCTTCCCTATCGATTTGTATGCCTGCATAGTAACTGGCATCTCCTAGATGTTTGACTTCCACCTCTTTGTTTAGATGGAACACAATTTCTATACTGTCCTTCTTATCATCATGGCATATAAGGGAATCTCTGGCAGCACAAGCACAGAACAAAAAACCAGATAAGATGCTGACCAACCAAGGCTTTAAACCAGGTAAAGCTGATCCCTGCCTCTATCTGCGCTATAGCAATGGCAGACGAACATTTATACTTACTTATGTTGATGACCTGATCATATGCCATTTCCATTTGCTTGCTTCTGCTGCGGACATCTCCTCTACTTCTTTCCATGATGTTGGGTCTTGTGGTAACAACGAACTTTACGTGCTCTAACACCTTGGAATTAATCAACCATCTATGAAATTTCCCCTTTTTGCCAAATACTACTACTTTGGACTTGTTATTGTTAATAAGTAAGTCATTTTCTTTACAGTATATGCTAAACTGTCTCAGGAGTTTTCTCAAGCCCACTTGAGATGTTGAAAGTAAAATCATGTAATCAGCATACAATAATACATTTACCGCTCTGTTTGAAATTTTGAGCATATGATAATTCTGGTTATGTATAAATGCCACCACATCATTACTATAAAAATTAAAAGGAAATAGTGCTAGAATACAACCTTGACAAACACCTTTGTGTGCTGGAATATGATAAGTGGAGGCAAAATTTGAACTTCATCTTCAGATAGGTTTCTGAATAGAGTGCTTTTAATAATAATAATAATAATAATAAAAATAAAAAATAGCCTCAGAACTATATTTGTATTTGCCAACTTTTCCCAGAGACAGCACCTATTTAAGGAATCAAAAGCTATGCTTAAGTCTATAAAAGCTGCAAAAAGCTGTCCCCTTAACAGAATGTTTAGTTATAAGATGATGTAAAGTAAAACAATTGTCCAGTGTAGATTGTCCTTTCCTAAATTCACACTGCTCTTTTGCAAAATGGCATTATCTTCAGTCCTCTAGTTTTTGTAAGAGATGCTTAGCATGGATTTTTGCTGGGATATCGATCAGACTGATTGGCCTATTATTACTAGGATCCTGCTGGTTGCTGTTCTTAAATATAGGAATAATTATATTAAGATTCATTCCACTGGAACTACTTTGTTGGACCTTGATGAACGTCTGGGATTTCCACAGAAACCTCTGGCTCTTCTGTTTCATCTGCTGACTCTCTGGGAATCTCTCCCCTTGTACTTCATGATCTGGTTGGTTCAGGTGATGGCTGCATCTCTGGCTGTCAAGCGATATTCCTTTATTTGCTGTCGCTGTCACCTTCAATCCCTTTTCAGTCGCCACCAGCATGGCTCTATTCACTTCTTTCTTGTTCAGCAAAGTACACCACTCACATATTTTCCTGTCTTTGGGTTTAGGATTCAGTATCCCTTGCTTCCTGTGCCACAGCCAGTCATGATGACTTCTTCAGCTCTGGAGTCCAGTTTGGATCTCTTTTCCTTTGGGATGTGCGTATAGACGTAGCTTCCAAACCTTCTCAGGGGCTCTATGCTCAGCTTCGGTTTATGCTCATGCCATAGTTCATAAGGAGTTTTGTTAGTGGCGATATCTATTTTGTAAGTATGTGGCTGCATTACAGCTTCTCCCCAGTGCCTGTTGGGAAGTTCTGCATCTAGCAGCATACAGCTCACCGTGCCTATTAGTAAGCGATTCTTTCTTTCTGCAATCCATTTTGTTGGGGGGGGGGGGTGATCACCTGTGTGTGATCGAATATCTACCACCACCATTATTTTGGATAGCTTGAGGATTCCTTTTGAACTTGTTGGTCACTTTGGCTACATGCTCCTTCAGCATATGTGCAGTTTGGGACTTCTCTGTGAGCAGGCAGGCCACACAGTACCTGGAAATATCATCTATGAAAGAAAGTAAGGCTGTGTTCCCTCCAGCAGAGGCTTGCTTAAGCATATCTGACTTTGCTTGGGGACTAGCGGTGTGGTTGCCTTACCTTTTACGCATGTCGCACATTTATGATAATTAATGCATTCCTGTACATTAGTGTCCCTTACAAAGTTGTTCCACTTCAGCTCCAGAATGACACTCATGTTGGAGTGTCCAAACCCCCTGTGCCACAATGTGGAGCAATCCTGGGTTGTACATTGCTTGGCAGCATTCACTTTTTTTCCCGGCAGTCTAATTTGAAGACGCCATCCTTTTCAAAGACTTTGGTATATAGCTGACCTGAAAAAAATAAATTGTACAACCTTTCTTATTAAAGTGTACATCAAAACCTTTTCTTGTCAGCAGATTTTTCTTCAATTCAGGAATGAACTCTACTGTCGGATGTCAGGTGCTTCATGAACAATTCACTGGCCTAGTGAATTGTGAGTTGAAAGCTTGGCAATTGTTGTGAGAAAGTCTGTCTCTGTTCTGTGCTTATCTGTGGCCGCTAGCCGAGGCCTTGAGGTTCCTTGAGAACAAAAGTATGTTCTCAAGGGCTATCTTGCAAGCTGTCTCTCACATAGTGTCATCATCAAGAGGAGGTTGAACCATGCCGCCCTGTTGGCACATGAGTTTGAATTACAGGCCTGAAGCCCTGTCTGTCAAAGTGGCTTGGAATTAGCCAGCCTCCATCCTATATAGCTACGAGCAAAGGTGAGGCCCTTTGCTAGGAATCATCTGTTTGTCTGTTCATCTGTTCTACGCTTGCCATGAAACTCCTCGTGTTTGAGATTCTATCTGGTTTGGAGATGTTAGATGCACTCTGTACATGTTCTGTTGCTATTTGGACTTGGAATTTCTAAGAACTATGCCATGAAAAGTGCTCTGTAGCTTTTCATAGATTTGGACTTGCGGATCACTGTTCTGGATTCGTGTTCTATAGCCTGTTTTCCCTGCATGGAGACAAAGTACGAGCACAGGGTAACTCTGAGGCTGATCGTTGCTGTTCTGGAATTGTGTGTGTGTGTGTGACCTGCAAGAGAGCCTTCCTCAGAGCCAAAGCTACGAGCAGGGAAGGTTTCCTAGGTCGAAGAGGTTCGTCCCCTGACATCTTGCTTACGTGATCAGCTCAGTGTTCCTGGCAGGCTGAGTTTGATTTGGTTGAAGATGATCTTGTCTACTGTCAGACTTCATGCACTTCTGTGCTGGGGTTTCTCCTTTGAGTTTTGTTCGTGTTCCTGATGAGTCAGTGTGTGTGGCCACTCCTGACCACATGGGACAGGGGCTAACTCTAAATGTCTCCCCCTGAGTGATTTGCTGTTCGCATTAAGCCGTTGTACCTGAAAGCTATCTGGTCCGTCTTCAGCTTCAAGTGTGTGTGTGCAGAAATGAAACCGTTATGCTTGAATTCCATGTGATTTTACAATAAAAGAAGTCACACCGTTTTTGGAGTGTGTCAGTTTGCCTAAAGTTCGTGAGCAGAAGCCTGGGGTGAGCTTGCGTCACGACATCTACTTCCTCTGCTGAAGACTTGCAATATTACACACATTCTCAGTCTTGCATCTTAGGGCTATCTTTCTTTTACCCTTCATGGCAACAGGGTTTCCATCAGCTAAATGTACCCTCCCATTTGCATCTGGGCTTAGTTTATGGAAAAAATTAGCATCAGAGGACATGTGCAAAGATGCCCACCGTCAATCAGCCTCGTAACTTTAGTATTTTGTTTTTGGGTTACATTAAAAGTTCTGTGACCTTTATTTTTATGCAAGTTATAATATTTTTGGCTGTGTGTCCCTTTGGAGGTGTCCTGATTCCAACCCTCCTGTCAAGATGAGAGACAATAAAGGGCTCTGCTGTGCAATCCACAAGTTTCATTCAGTAAATAGACATCTCTTCACACCTGAAGGCAGTGTGAATGCTAGGAGCTATCCTCTAAGCTTAATTAGCCTAACAAAGCAAGGCAGTTTCTTATTAACTCAATGGACAGTTTTCTGCAGTTTTCTTCACAGGCTTTAACCGAACCCCTCCCTCAGGGCAGGTCTTCAAGTTGTAACCTCTGGCAAATGGCTAACCCCCTCTGACAAAGACTGAGTTCCCACAGGTGGGGAGGATGATCTCTAAGCTTGGGCTTCCTGTTCGATAAGCTCCTGGGAAAATTCCTCCTTGACTCCTGTAGAGTCTTGGAGAATTTCCTCCCCTGCTCTCTGTCATGGCTGGTTTTTTTCTTCAGACTCCAAGTTCTATTTGAAATACACACCAGGGAAACTGGGCCTAATCCTGACTGTAGGAGTTAAAATTGCTTCAGCACACTTTCTGGTGGTGGCCCTTTTTGTTGCCTTTAAAGCATGTGAGTGGCTTCTTTCCTTTTCCCTGATTAGCTTTCAAATTGCCTGCCTTTGGGCTTCTTTTTGATTGTCATTGTTTCATCCTCCTCATGAGCCTTTTGTCTTTGTGCTTCTCCACTTATGGAGTTTAGCAGATTTCACACCTTTGCATTAAACATTGAAACAAATGCTGGCGAGCTTCGTGAAAGGGAGCCTAGAAATAGTGCCATTTTTAGCGGATCATTTCATATTTGCCCTGATGTGGCCCAGCTTATCTGGCATATTTAGTAGACTTGCAGTGTGCTTATCAGTGTCCCCTTCTTCCTATAAACTTGTAAAGAATAATTTTCTAAACAATAAAACGTGTTTCTTGGCCTGATCTTTCCCATATCATTTCTGCAGCACTTTAAGCTTATCTGCAGCAATTCTTTCTCCCTTTATTTTTTTTATGGTATGGGGCCTCTGAATGTTGACATGGCTCAGGGCCTCAGCATGTCTTAATCCAGCCCTGAGGATGTCAGTACAGATTATGTCTTCTAAACCAGCATCTTCCCTGCTGATGTATGTCGTGTGTAATCCTTTTCGCCATGGGCTCCTGTCACGACCATGCAGCAATTTCCCTCAGCACAGGAACAGCTGAGCACAAATTTCCTCTGGTGGAAAAGGGGAAACTTTCTGGGAGATGTTGACGAGGAACTCGTACCTTGCCTTTCCAGGAGAAGCAGCCAGCTGGGTTGGAGAGGCTGGGGGAAGGCCCGAAGGCATGGCTTCGGCAGCCCCCTGAGCCAATGACAGGACCGCCTGTCTGGGCCTCTGGCTTTCATTCCCACGATTTGACCGCGCTTGCAGGGAATCCGTTTCCGAAACAAGGACGGTGTTGTGGTGGGACTCCATTCAGTGGTCTCTTCTGCCTCTGTCCTCAGCAGCTGCTTGGCCCTGGGGTGACTCTTCTAGGAGAGTTTGAGTGCTCTTCTTCAACAGGGCAGGCAGCCTGTGGGAATTGTTGACTGCCGGCTCTAAAGCAGGTCACTCTCTCCTTCCTCTTTCCCAGCAGGGCTATCACGTTGCTGTCATGTGATACTTGGGAAGACTAATTCCCAGTGAATCAAGGTGTGTATTGTTGAGATCAATTACAAAATGGAGGGGGGGGGGGTTGCATGAAAAGCAAAAAAACTCCAACTATGTCAAGTGATTCATCCTGGCCAACAACAGCAGAGCATAGTCGGTAATATTACTCATGTGTTCTTGGCAGCATTGCACTTGGCAGCTCCTGTTTAGCGTGCTGCCAAATTAAAATAAGCCCATGCACGGTCCGCTTGCAGAATGTTAGAAGTTCACTGTTTAGCACTTCAGGTCTAGCAAAGGTACCTTAACTTGCAAAGGAATGAAGGGCTTTGCAAGTGGGTGACAGAATGCTGGACTAGATGTGCCTTTGGTCTGATGCTCTGCCACTGAGTTCTAGTCTCTCCCTTTGTTTGTGTTACATTCTCAGGATTCACTCGAATAAAGTTGCCAGCAGGGTCCCCTGCCTCTGTTGGTGAAGGAGGATGGGATAGATGGCGCTGAGATGGCGGCAGCAGGCTGGGGAAGGAGGGTGCTGATGGCACCCAGGCAGCAGGGGGCAGCCAGAACTGCTCTCTGCCCCTGCCTTTCTCAAGCTGCACCCCTGGGGTTGAGAGGCTGAAGGCTTCCTTCGGCAGCTGTTATTCATGCTTGCCGAGTGATTGTCTGCAACCCTTGTGACAGGAAAAGGGTCTTGGTGTGCCTTGCTGGGTAGAGCTCATCCTGGCCATCGGAGTACTGATGGGGTGTGGAAAGAGGAAGTGTTGCAAGAGTCATGTCACAGTTGCTTGATCTGGCACTTCTTTGGCCCACCCGTTTCTTGCCCCTCAAAGCCACAAGGGCGCTCCCAGAACCAGCTGAACAAGTCCACTCGAGGGAAGCAACACCCACAGGAGATTACCCTATTTGGTAGGTTGGGGCTTGATGTCTGAAGCCCACATTGTTGCATATAATTATTTCTTCCACATAAAGAACTTCAAAGGTCCTGCCTCGGTCACCTGGCACAGATCTCTCCGCCTTCCCAGTGAGGTTATTGTTTCGTCCTGTTCATCTACCAGGTAAGTCTGAGTTTTGATGAGTGTTTGTGGCTGACTGTCCAATATAGGAACATGTAGGACTGTCACGCTTTCTATTAAAGCTTTGTGTTGCATAGGAGTTGTGAATGGAAAATGATGCTCCGTCAATCTCCCGTCGCTTGGACTCCCTGGGTCATGAGGCCTCTGCAGTCCATTGCTGCACTCTGGAAGTCCCCAGTGTTCTCCTTTTGCTGCCAGCTGGTACCAGCTATTTCCTCATTGCGTGATTTTATCACATTTAGCAGCGATAACATATTGCATTGCTGGGTGATTGGCAAGAAACTCCAGGCACTTCCTGCTACACCTGAACTGATCAATGGGATGATTTTCAAGGCAGAGGATAAGCCCATTCCCTACAAAGGGTGCTGATCATGTCTCCGAGTGGAGCAGGTCTGCCCCTCTGGATGGGAAATGGCCCACCCTCTAGGCATGCAGGAGGCAGGGTGAGCCGGCCCTGTTCACTGGGGCAGCCACTTTGGCACAGCTGATCTCCAGTACTTTTGCCCCTTAGTGCTTGAGCCATCTGTTTTGCTGGGAACCCTATCTGTCAATGTCCCTGAGAGAGCCCATAAAGCAATCCAGCAACAATAATAAACTTCGTCAGAGTAACACGCTCCTGTCCTGATGAACACCTGACCCTGAAGGTTGGAAATGGCTGCTGGCTCAGCTGGAGGTGTGTGGCTGTGCTCTCCATCTCACCCAGTGGTAGCCAGGATTGGGCCCCGGAATGGCAGCTTTTGCCCCAGAACTGGGGGCTCCATTTCTAGTGGGCTTGTTGCCAAGCGGTTCTGGGCCTCCCTCTCCCTGCTTATGGAGCCCAACTACCTGGCGATTGGGGGCAGGGATGCTTCACATCCGCTGGCACAGTCTCCACCTGTTTCAGAACACCTGTGCATTGCCTGGGCCTCTCTTGCCTGTCCACAGGGACAAGGAAGTTGCTCCAAACTGAGGGCTGTACGGGGACCATGCAAGCTACACACACAGGAAGGAGCCGCTATCACCACCCTGTATATACCACTTTTTCATACACATTTCAAAAGTGGTCCATAAACTTTAAAAATCAGCAATCACACAGCAGTAAAATCACCCCAAAACAATACCACCTTGGGGGAGGGGGAAAGCCCCCATTATAAAGGGAAAGAGGCAAAACAACTGGACCAGCCCGGGGGGGGCACCGTATGCAGCTCAACCCAGCAGCACCTGCTCGGTTCTCTGTGCCGTTTTGCCTGTCCTGCTTCTGGCACGCCTGGCTGTGAACCAACATTGTGACACATTATTTATGGTGAGTTCCTTGTATCTGTTTTCAGGTCTACCTTGTAAGCCGCCTTGGGGGTCTTATAGCCAAAAGGCGGGAGATACATCTTCTCAAGGAATACAGGTGCCGAGCATAGGAAGCCGATCACTGCCTGAACTTGCCCTCCAGTCTTTGGGGTGGGTTCCCGACAGAGGGATGTGTCCAAGCAGGAAAGCTGGGGGTCTGGACCTTGTTGTCCGGCTCTGCAATCAGACACTTGTCCTTCCAACGCCTGCCTTTCCCAGGAGGTGGGCAGCCCTGCCACGCTCTGGGGACATGCAGGCGGCGCTCCTTGCCGACATCCACATCCACTGCAGGCTTTTCCTGCCGGCCTTGGGAGCTCTGGGGCCTTTGCTGAGCCTCTGGCAGGGAGGGGCAGAGGGCCTTGGGAGCCTGCCAGCTTTCAGTGGCCTCGGCCTTTTCCCCAGCATTTCAGTGCCTGAGAGGTTGGAGGAAATGAAACCGAGCCATCTTCTGGCAGGCCCTCCATTTCTTGCGCTGCAGGAGGGGCACGGGTTCACCTGGTGCATAAAACCTGTGCTGCAGGTGTCTCTCCCTCCTAGGATTCACAGCATGGAGTTGCTGCTATGCCAGAGATCTTGGAGTCAGGGCCTCATTGCTATTTGCCACCAAGGGAGAGGGAGCTTGTGCTTTGTTTGTTTTTTAAAAAATATTTTTGTTATTATTTACATCCCGCCTCCCCCCCCCCCCTTTTGCAAGGAATCCAAGTTGGCTGACATATGGTCCTCACATTCCTATGAGGCATGTTAGGCTGTGACTGGCTCAACCAAGTGGGGACCAGAACCCAGGTCTCCCAAGTCCCAGACTAACCACTACACCACATTGTCTCTTTATCTGTCCTTGTTCTTCTCCTTTCAGAGAATGCCTTTGCTCAAGATGAGGTGGGGTGTCTGTTGAGTCCAGGCCCCAACTTACCCTTCCAGTAGACGGGGTGGGTGGGGAGCACTGGCTGGGTGCTTGATTCAGTGGGGGCTGGCCGGCCGGCCGGTCAGTGGCCCTCTTCAGCTGCCTTCTGGCAGTGGCCAAAGTGAACCAGGCACTTCCCCACTTCTTTGGCTGGTTGCATGGCTGGTCCTCTTCCCATGCTCTGGGACCAGCTGTGCAATGTCCCCAGGGCCACATGGCTCCCTCTTGCTTGCCTGCTCCTGAGGTTGCATTCTTTCCACTCTGGGGAGGGGTGGAATCCAGGATGGTTCCCCAGTCTGTGTGACTAAGCAAGGGAAAAGCAATCCTATCCATGGGGCAAATTCTCTCTCTCTCTCTCTCTCTCTCTCTCCCTCACCCACCCAAGGACGCACCGTTTGTCCAGCAGAAGGTAGGGTGTATGCTTGGGCTCGCTATCCTGGCCCTATCTCAACAAAGAAAGAGACACAAAGCCACAGCACGGGGCAAACTGAAACAGGCCCACGGCACTGGGAGGGGAGGTCACAAGCACCATTTCC
This sequence comes from Anniella stebbinsi, assembly GCA_029215795.1. Lineage (NCBI taxonomy): Eukaryota > Metazoa > Chordata > Lepidosauria > Squamata > Anniellidae > Anniella > Anniella stebbinsi. The sequence goes on from JARDYH010000001.1 coordinate 374,841,643, forward strand.
TTGCTGTGGGTGGTTTGGCTTGTGGGATATGAAACAGCATGAGAGAAAGGTAAATCTTTCTTGCCCAGCCCCATAGCTCCTATCCAATTTGTGTGTGTGTGTGTGTCCCCACTTCCCCAGTCTGCACAGCTGTTCTTAGAAAAGTAAATGCCCGGAGATCCAATCATGGGCCTCCTGCATGTCATCTAGCTAGCCACGGTTTATGTTGGTACTTAATGCAGAGAAACTGCCACATGTTTATACTCAGGTATATGGTGATGTTTGGATAACACCAAGAAAGGGAACTGAAGGAGAGGCTGAGCACCCCTTTCTTATGAGAACAGGGCTACTCCAGGACCCTCAGCACTATGGTATCAAAACAGGTACAGTAGCAGAGCTAGTGAAGGGTTGGCTACCATCAGAAGCAATGCTTGAATCGTGCTCATGGGTACCTCTACACAGTTTATTTGGGTCACCTTTACTTCTCTCTGATGGCATTTTGGACAGACAAGTGGGGCGCAAATCAGACATATATGCGAGTTATAATTTGCATTTCCAAGGTGTTGATTAAACATGACTTTTAATTTTTCTCCAATGTTCGATCGCATTATGGTCATGTAACCCTCCACTGACCATTCGGATTAATGCTAATCGTGGGTGTAGCAGGGCTTGTAGCAGGGCTTTGGTGGACAGGGCTTGTGATGTCATGAGTGAACGACTGCGCCTTCTCTGGCTATCCTTCCCAGTTGTGGACAAGGTGGCAGGGGATTGTCCCAATGCGTGCTTTGCCATTTCCTGTCTCCTCCCTCCTACTTCCTTCTTCTTCCCTTGACTCATGGACTGTTCAGTAATAGCTGACCTTAAGTTACTGGTACTTAAAGTAAAGTTTCTTTCTTTTAAATCCCCACTGGAATCTTTCTTTCATCAAGACGCGTGGCTACTCACATGGAGCTGGTTCTACAGGAATCAAGGGGGGTGGAATAATGTGCGTGCTTCATTTTCAGTATAATCTGAGGTCCGCTAAAGCTACCCTTCCCTCCCCCGCTCCCTTGCTGGGATAACAGCTGGAAAAAGGAAGGGAAAGTTCTGTATGTGCAAGGCAGTTCCTGCCATTCAGCGTTGTTACTCAGGAGTAAGGAGCATTGAGCAGGTGAGGGGACTTGCTCCCCGGGAAGCTTAGCGCATGATCGTGCATTGGGCTTTGTATCTAATCTTTCATTGATTTTCCTGGAAGTTTTTTGTGTGTGTGTGTCACACCAAAATAACCATTTTGTACTCATAAAGCAATGCAATATCTTTATTCTACTAATGGTTACATGTGGGCACAATCCCATTGAAAAGAGTGGCCGGAGTAATCAGAAAGGCACAGCTCAGGATGGGAAAAGATCAGGGGGGGTTGGGGAAGAAAGCGGCAACCTAAAGACAAACTACAACAGTCACATGGAAATGAATGTCAGTCCACAGACGCTGATCACACGGTGGGGGAGGGTGGGTGGTTGTATGACTGGTCATTTCAATGGCATGGCAGCTTGGCGGAGGGGTGCCGAAGGGTGGGAACGCCAGAATCTCCGTTCCAGTCTCCTCATTTGGTGCTGAAGGCAATGACCACCCCATACCGCAGAGGTGAACCTGCAAACAGCCCTTCTGCCTCTTGATTACAGATAGCTGGAAGAAAAGAACCCGCACTGTGTTTGGGGGAAAGACAGTACATCAGTGGCATCCAGGGATTTTGGGGGGGCATCGGTCAGCCCTCCCCCAATCTCGCCTTCCCAGTCACCCACCTCTGCGACGCAGAGACCTGATGGCATGGCGAGGTTGCCCTCTAGCCCGCTCAGTGTAGGGCATCCCAGAACTGTTGTGAGCTGGCATCTCGGGGTCCGGAGACAAACAGAATAATAGCCAGTTTGTATGGAACTGGGGACATCAGTGCGAAATGCAACATTGTAACAGAAAGGCTACACAAACATTTGTCCTTGAAGCAGCACATTTCCAAGACGGCCAATAAGGGGAAGCTGCTGCAAGCATGGTGGGGTGGGAGGTAGGAGTGTACAGCGGCGGATTCTTGGCAGGAGAAATTGGGGGGGGGGGGCGGATGCTCTGCAGGTGGCTTTTTGCCATGGCCGTCCAGTACCTGGAAAAATGATGCTTTGATGGTTTTACAATCGGTCCCAAAGCCAATGCTACCCTGCAATAAACTGTAATTGTAGGCACCCCAATGTTTAGAAGTCATACCCACATGCGATCGTGACTGGAGAGGCAACGGCGAAAAAGTCAGGTGGGCGGAGTTAACTAATGGTGCAAAAGTCCAGGGAGGTACCATCAGGAGACAGGGCGGTGCTTTCATCAAATTTTCCACGTTCGATCCGACTCAGCAGCAAAACTCCGCATATAAACAATTGTAAAGCGCCTTGTATGGAGCCCATAATTCGCCTTCACGGCTCTCATCTACCGCTATTAGACGTAAATTTGAATATAGGAAAAAGCGCATATTCGCAGAAGCAGGCACCAAAGTGATGTCATGCAGACACCCCAGTTGGTGGGTGGACAGATTTCAGGCTTGTGAGATCTACGTTGGGGTTCTGCTACCACTTGCAGGATCCACCAACCAGAACCTTGGGTAAAAGATATGAAAGTAGAATTAAAGTATTCTGACCTCAGAAATTTGTACCGGAACTGAAAAGAATTCACAGCCCTATGGAACAAAAAATCATTTCTGGTGCCATGTCCCATCATTCTCCACCCACAGGTTTCCTAATTTCAGCTGATTAACATTGCTACATCAGGGCAAGATAGTTTGTTGCTAGCCTTTCCAAGGACAGATGAATCCGTTTCCCAGTCTTCTCCCCTCCCTCCCTCCCTCCTTCGCTCACATAGCCACCAGCAGGGAGGATTCTGAACAAATATCACACAGTGCCCACTTGGGCCTTTGCTGGTGATGTCCTGCTGACGGCTTCCCTTTGTGACCATTAAATGTACAGTTAGTAAACTGCAGACAAGAATTGCCCAGTGAGATTGAAGCATGGTGTTCCCGGTAGCCCACCAGTGGTCAGTCCACTGCCTTTGGAGAGATCCCAAGCAGAGCACAGAGGTGATGGTACTCAGAGGAAGAGGGCTGCTGCCGCCGCCGACAATGGAGGTTCTGCTTAGCGGTCAAGAGATGTTGTCCCAGGAGAGAACGGGGCCTTGACATCCACATGTTGCCCCCCTTCTTTGTGTAGCAGCAGGTGTTCGTTTTGTCAGGCTTCAGTGGTGAAAGGACGTGCTGAAGAAGCCGCAGGCCTTCTCCGTTTGGAGCACAGTTAGCTTTTCTTGGTGTGAGCAAGTTGGGCATACATACGGGAGGCACCTGCTGCTTCTCACCCCCTGCCCCTAAGCTCAGCTTGTCCATGGGAAGCCAGCCGTCCCCGGGTCCTTTGTTGGCTACCAGTCTGGCTCCAGTTCCAGGAACAAAAAAACAAAAGGAGGAGAGCATCCAACTCGGGGCAAAAAAAGGAGAGAAGCAGGTTCTCAGAATGCTAAGATACTTTATTTTCAAGCCCTTTAATGCGTTTGGGCCTATTTTTGTTTTTTAAGGCCTTCTTCAGGGGGCTGATCAGAGATGTCTGCAGAAACACTCTTAACAGGATGATAGTCTCCTACGATCATTACTGGCGACTGTAATTATCCCCAGTCGCCAGTCGTAGGAGACTATCATCCTGTTAAGAGTGTTTCTGCAGACATCTCTTATCAGCCCCCTGAAGAAGGCCTTAAAAAACAACACAGGCCAAAACGCATTGGGCTTGGAAATTAAGTCTCTTAGCATTCTGAGAACCTTCTTCTCTCCTTTTTTGCCTCCAGTTCTAGGACTTGCCTTTTTGTGCCTTCTTGCTTACAGCCATACGGACCAGAAAGCATCCTATAGGGGCTCATCCTGCTTGTGGTAAGACCAGATTTTGAAGGGATTTCTGTGTGGTCACTTCCTGCTCCCTCACTTTCCTGCAGGGGGTTGATAATGGACACACACACACACACACGGCAAGGGCCAGCAGCAAAAAAGGAGCTGCTAGGCCAGTTTGCATGATCAGCAGCCGGAAGAATAGATTAAATAAGCCATGATGGCTTGTGTTATGTGCTGGCCACCACTGTGATTATTCTAGCTGCAATGGGCATGGCTCCCATGGGTTCTGGGTGGCTTGCTACCCCATCTTAGCCAGCCCATCTGAGTTTGCCTGACACAATAAGCCGTGGCGACCGCCCACCCCGGCTCGACTATTCACAATGGTGGCCAATTGGCATGTACTGCAAACCACTGTGGCTTGTTTCAGCCATGCTGCTGGCTGCTGATCATGTGAACCTGCTTGCTGTGTCCTGGCTAGAAAACAGCAGCCTATCTGACTCACAGGGCCTGCCCAGGCGGTCTTTAGCCCAGGGATGCGTGTCTGTGTGTAGCTGGAGCTCAAAGGGATGGTGAAGCGATTCTAGAAACCAGAGCATTGTAGCAGACTTGACTCTTGCAGGAAAAGCCACCTCTGGGCATCTTTCCCCATAGCCCTTCCATGGGAGATCCAGATATTCCCCTCTGGTCCAAGTGCATTTGAATGGGCTCAAGTGGGGACCATATTGCTACTGATGCTGCTGCTCGTTGATTGAGCCCTTTTAGATTTGAAAAGTCTACATCTTTTTTATTGTGTTACTGTAACAACAGTCCTGCAAGGCAGATCACTATTCCCATTTTACAGATGGGGAACTGAGGTTGAGAGAAAATGACTTGCCCAGAGCTGTACATTTGAGTCCTTGGCAGAAGAGACATATATAGACATATAGATAAATGGCTCCGTGAGTTGGGAGCCCGGGAGCAGTGGCGGCAGGAGCCTCCTCGGTCTCTGCTCAGTGTCCCCTTTCAGGAAGGCAGGAAGGCCGAGACCAGGCTCCGGATGTTTTCCAGCAACTGGGCAGGGAATGGAGAACAATGCAAACTCCTCGGCAGGCTGCTTTCCTCCAGCCCTCCTTGAGTGCATGGAAAGGTCCTCTGGTCCCGAGACCGCCTCGGCAGTGGCCCTGCAAAGCAGCCAAGGAGATTCTCGGCCGCCCTTCCCCCCGCCAGGAAGCAGACCTCGGCTTCCAGGCCTGCCCTTGCTGCTTCCTGCACCGCTGAGCATCCACTGACAACTGTTTCCAGATGTGACGGCCTGGCCGCTGGAGGGGAGGCGCTGGGCCCAGTGTGCATGTGCTGTGCGTGGCCAGGGTCGTGGGCAGAGTCTAAGGCCTCAGCTTCCCAAGTAGTGCTGTGCTGATCCCGGCATCCGCCTCTTGGCAGGCCAGCAGCCCGAGGGTTAAGACGGTGAGGGATCCGTGGCGGGCCAGCTACTTCCTTCTGCGCTTTGGAAAGAGCCCTGTCCTTGTGACTGATTGGAGAGCGCAGGCAGGCAAAGCCGTGTGGGTCAGGGGAGCTGCCAGCCCAGGCGGGGACGCAGCCGCGCAGCCCGGGAATGGGGGCAGCAAGGTGAGTAGGCCTGCCGCCCGCTCCGGCCTCTCCGCTCCTGTGCTTCCTGGAGGAGGAGGAAGAGGGGGAGCAGGATTTCCCTCCGAATGGGCCTGTGGGTGCCACGGGGATGGGGCCTCCACCCGGCTGACGCCGGACCTGGTCCCAGTGCCTTAGTCAGTGCAGAGCTGCATAAGCAGCCTGGCCGAGGGGCTTCCACGCCCACCAGCCCTTGCATAAGTTGCTGCCCACCCCTTCTCGTGCATCCCCCTGACAGAGGGGCAGCCCCGTTTGAGGTGCCTCCTCATTGCCCCTGGCTCAAAGTCGGGAAATCAGAGGAATCCTCCATGGATTGAAATGAGTTTGGATTTCTTTCGATCTGCCGTGCGGATTCTACAGCAGGCTGGCTTTTTCTGAGCCACACGGAGTCTGTGGACTTGTGTAACGTGTTTTGCGTTGGGGAGGATTTGTGCGAATTTGCACTTGTGCTGATGTGCATTAGGGCTCATGTGCACTTATGCACGTGGAACGAAATTCTTGTACATCCCTAAAAGCCCCTTACTCAGTCCATGAGCGAATGGCGGAACAAAAGATGCCTGGCAATCCCCGAAACCTAGGCAGACCATTCCGAGTTCAAAGTCCTGGTTTTTGGTAACTCACTTTGAGTAGGCTGACCCTATGAAAGGAGGAGGATGGGGCTCATGTAACTTTAAGGGTTGCAGAGAAAAGGGAATTTCAGCCAGCGTCATTTGTCTGCAATTAGTACCTGGTGAAATCCCCTCTTCATCACAACAATTAAAGTAGCAGGCACTATACTAGAGTGACCCTATACAAAAGAAGGCAGGCCCCCTGCAACATTAACAGTTGTGATGAAGAGGGAATTTCACCAGGAACTAATTGCATACATATGATGCCAGCCTAACACTGAGGAAAAAGGGGCTGAACGTTTCAAAGAAAGTCTGGGCTGCCCCAAGACCCCCTCCCCAGGTGAAGAGGAGGCTGTGCGCCCCATGAGATGCCTCAGCATTCTGTCAGGCCCAACGCTTCTGTTTTGCATAGGTCACCCCCAGGCACGCTGCCACCGTGCCTATTATATTTTCCCTTACCAATAGATGTATGAATAAGTAACCGGGTTTTTTTCACCCCAAAACCAGCTTTGAACCATGCAAATTAAACACTGTCATGACCAGGAGACTGATCCCTTCAAGATGCCCCAGCATCATCTCTCCCCCAAAGCTTTAGTTTTGTGCAAGTCCTTCTCATGTGTGATGCCCCCAACGCCTGTCATTGCCAGCATTCCTATGGAAAAGGAATAGGAGTTTTGCAACCCAAACGAGCCCTTCGCCCATCTGTTCCTAGTCATTGGGAAACGGCCCCACAGTATCTTCTCTGGCCCAAGCATGGTTTGCTGCTCGTTGCTCCCTTGTCAGTTACATTATTTCTTTCCCAACACGTCTTGAAGTGACTGGGCCCCCCCATCTTGACGGCGGTGCCTTGGCACCGGGATGCCTTAGGCCCTCGCACTCGTAGTCCTTCCCGGCATCTGCACAGGAAGGAGCATGAATGCGGAGTTGCCGCTACTGCCCTGCCGAGCACCGGGGAGGGGAGAGGAACAGGACAGCCAGGGGGGAGGAAGAGAGGAGGCGAACCGGCTCACATCCCTCTGGCTGCCCCATTCCTCTCCCTTCCCTGGTGCTCGGTACAGCGGCTGTGACAACTCCACACTCCGGAGGAACGGGGCAGCCAGAGGGCGGTCAGAGGGAGGTGAGCTGGTTTGGGCGCCATGCGTCCCACTCTTCCTCCCCCTCCAGTTGCCCCGTCCCTTCCCCCGTTTGTATAAAATATGGGGAGGAAGGAATGGGGCAGCTGGAGGGGGAGGACTCAGTCAGTAAACAGAATAAGGTTCTAAAGTTTATACCCTCCTGCACCCCATAATAGACTTTGGACTAGCCCATGTCATAGATCTCCATTCAAGATAAAACAACAATTATCTCCAGTCAAAGCTGTCATTTTTGCATAACACACTTTGAAGTGTGACGAAGAACTCTCAGAACCACTCTCGATTATCCTTGCGAAATCATGGAAGACGGGTGAAATGCCAGATGACTGGAGGAGGGCTAATGTTGTCCCTATCTTCAAAAAGGGCAAAAAGGAGGAACAAGTCACTCTGACATCCATCCCTGGGAAAATCTTGGAGCGGATTATAAAGAAGTAAATCTGGAAACACCTTGAAAACAATGCAGTGATTACTAGAAGCCAGCATGGCTTTGTCAAGAACAAATCCTGTCAGACTAATCTGATCTCATTTTTTGATTGGGTGACCTCCCTTGTGGACTGTGGGAATGCTGTGGATATAGTATATCTTGACTTCAGCAAAGCTTTTGACAAAGTGCCCCATGTCATTCTGATTCACAAACAACTATTAGGTGGATCCACAGTTGGCTACAGAATCAGACTCAAAGAGTGCTTATCAATGGTACCTTCTCAAACTGGGGGAAAGTAACGAGCAGGGTACCGCGGGGCTCAGTCTTGGGCCCAGTGCTCTTCAACATTTTTATTAATGACTTTGATAAGAAAGTGCAGGGAATGCTTATCAAATTTGCAGATGACACAAAATTGGGTGGGATCGCTAATACCCTGGAAGACAGAAACAAATTCCACAGTGATCTTGATAGGCTGGAGCGCTGGGCTGAAAATAACGAAATGAAATTTAATAAGGATCTATGCCAAGTTCTACAGCTAGGAAAAAGAAACCAAATCCAAGATGGGGGATGCTTGGCTCAGCAATTCGACAGTCGAGAAGGATCTTGGAATTGTTGTAGATCACAAGCTGAATATGAGCCAACAGTGTGATGTGGCTGCAAAAAAAGGCAAATGCTATTTTAGGCTGCATTAATAGACATATAGCTTCCAAATAATGTATGGTTCCCTTCTATTTGGCACTGGTTAGGCCTCATCTTGAGTATTGTGTCCAGTTCTGGGCACCACACTTCAAGAAGGATGCAGACAAGCTGGAGCGTGTTCAGAGGAGGGCAACGGGGATGATGACAGGTCTGGAAACAAAACCCTATGAGGAGAGACTGAAAGAACTGGGCAAGTTTAGCTTGGAGAAGATTGAGGAGAGACATGATAGCACTCTTCAAATACTTGAAAGGTTGTCACACAGAGGAGGGCCAGGATCTCTTCTCAATCATCCCAGAGTGCAGGACATGGAATAATGGGCTCAAGTTACAGGAAGCCAGATTCCGGCTAGACATCAGGAAAAACATCCTGATTGTTAGAGCAGTACGACAATGGAACCAATTACCTAGGGAGGTCATGGGCTCTCCCTCACTAGAGGCATTCAAGAGGCAGCTGGACAGCCATCTGTCTGGTATGCTTTAAAGTGGACTCCCGCATTGAACAGGGGGTTGGACTCGATGGCATCAGAGGCCCCTTCCAACTCTACTGTTCTATGATTCTATAATGGTGATGCTGATGGCAGCTCCTTTCTGTGTGTAACTGTGCATGGTCCATGCACAGCCCTTGGTGTGCAGCATCTTCCTTGTCCTTGTGGAGAGGCAAGGGAGGCACAGGCAATGCACAGGTACTCTGAAACATGTGGAGATTGTGCCAGCAGAGGTGAAGCATCCCTGGGTCAAATTGCCAGGTGGTTGGGCTCCATAAGCACGGAGGGAGGTCATGGGTTCTCCTACACTAGAGGCATTCAAGAGGCAGCTGGACAACCATCTGTCAGGGATGCTTTAAGGTGGATTCATGCATTGAGCAGGGGATTGGACTCAATGGCCTTATGGCCCCCTTCCAACTCTTCTATGATTCTATGACTCCAGGTGATGACTGCAAATAGGAACTGGGGGATGAGTCCCATAATAAACTATGGGCTGTCCCAAATTAGGCACCCAGGCCTCTATAAGAGTTGGCAGTGACACGCTAAGCCATATTGGTTAAACATTTTGAGCTAAATGTTAAGGCTTAGCATGTTGTGTGACCCATGTGTCATGTGAACCATTCCTAATCATGGTGGGTACATAACCATGGTTTAAACATGCTCACTAACCATTTGCTGCAAAAGGGTTAGCAGCCTAACCATGGATTAATGTGTTGTTTGAACAGGCCCATTGATTTGTGTCTGATCCAACAGTTTGTCCTATGGTCAAGCATAGCACCCTGTGCTAATAATAGCTAAACAATCAACCAAAATATGGCACCAGTTGAGTAAGAGCCAAAAAATAAATACTAAAAAACATACAACTGCACAACAATATTGTAATGTATGACAAAAATGTGGGGTGTGGTGGTAGGCAAACCAATACACTAGAAAATTGATATATAACCATGTGTTTTCATCATCATCATCATCATCATCATCATCATCACCTTTATTGTTGGAAGCCAATGGCCATATCAACAAACCATGTGTTTAATTACCTTGGGTTACACTTAGCCATCTTTACCTAATTTGTCATGTTGTTATATAGCAATTTTCTAGTGTATTGGTTTGCCTATCCGCCCCCCATTTTGGTCACACATTACACTATTGTTGTGCAGTTGTATGCTTTTTAGCATTTATTTTTTGGCAATAATAGCTAAACTACATAGACAAGAAAAAGGAACTGGATGTGTGCACAGCACCCTAAGCATTTGCCACCCCAAATCAAAGACACATCTAGGAACATGTCCTTTCTGCAACGGGACTGAACTGCAGCTTCCTTTGAGTGCAAGACAGAGTCAAGTGTGTGCACAATGATGGCCAAAACATATAGAAAAGAACGGAGAACAGTGGCCATGCCCCCCACAGTGAGCTGTAGGCCATCCCAGATTATATACTCCTATGTCCAAGTGATGGTTCTCTTCCAGACTGCATTGAATCCCATCTGCCTGGGGCTTCCTCTGGCTGCAAGGCAGTGGCAAGTGAGTGCACTCTCAGCAGTGACAGTGCAGACCTGTAGAGAAGAATAAGACCCTGTGGCTTTGTACTCCACCATGAGATTTTGACTGCTCCAGGAGGTCTTTTGCCCAAATGCCCTGGAGCCCCAGTTCCTTATACTTTTCTTGGGTCCCGCTCTTATTGGTCTGGTGGTGCTGTGCTTGATGAGGTCTGATGCCCCAGTGAACTGCTGGGCCTATGGCAACGACCCTCAAAACACCCAGATTGTCCATGGGTGGGGCTTGAAAGGCCCGTTTCCAGAAGTGCCAAAACGGGTCCTTTCCAGCCTCTCCCGCGGCCCATCTAAGGCTCTGATGGGTCACCGCTATGGCGACAACCCACCAGAAACCTGGATTGCTGCCCGGAAGAGGCTGGAAAGGGCCCATTTTGGCATTTCCGGGAATGGGCCTTTCAAGCCCCACTCATGGAACATCCGGGTGTCTGGAGGGTCGGCGATATGGTGGGTTGTTCACACTTCCAGAAACGCCGCCTGCAAGCCCTTCCCGGCTCCCACACAGCCATCTGGGACCTCTTCTTGTACGGCACAATGTTGGAAGCAAGTGTAGGAGCAGTCTTGTGTGCGTGAGTGTATTTATGTGATGTATGAATGAGGTGCATGTGGTTGGACTCGATGGCCTTATAGGCCGCTTCCAACTCTACTATTCTATGATGCTATTATTTGTCTATGATTGGATGTGTGTGCGTGTGTTTTGGGGTGGGTGCTCCTGAGAAAGTTTGCATTTTGGCAGTGTGTGAGTGTATGTATGTGATGGGTGCATTGGGTGCATGTTCATTTGTCTATGAATGAATGTGTGTGCATGTGTTTTGGGGTGGGTGATCCTGAGAGAGTTTGCGTGTTTGTGTGCATGTTGGGAGTGTGGGGGGGCTGTAGTTTTGTGTGTGTGAGTTGGGGGGGATGATATGGAATTGGTATTCCTATTTATGGGAAATAAATTTGAGTGAATTAATTTTCTAAGAATTTATTTAGAGATTATTTGAGGAAATTGGTTTAGCTTTCTGGAAAAAGGGTTTTGCTGGAACAGAAGATGGGCTTCAAAGCAGTCCTTTTGTCTTGTTACCACACCTATTTGCTTTTCTTTGATTGTTTTGTTGGAGGAGAACATGGTAATACATTTATGTATTAATTACTAATTAGCAATATTTATTTTAGGGTGACCAGATAAAATCCAGGTCAGGGCTCCTGTAACTTTAACAGTTGTAGAGAAAAGGGAATTTCAGCCATCATCATTTGTATGCAATTAGTACCTGGTGAAATTCCCTCTTCATTACAGGGGCCCTGCCTTCTTTTGTATAGGGTCACTCTAGTATAGTGCATGCACCTTTAACTGTTGTGATGAAGAGGGAATTTCACCAGGAACTAATTGCTTACAAATGACACCGGCTGAAATTCCCTTTTTCTCTACAACTGTTAAAGTTACATGAGCCCTGACCTGGATTTTATCTGGTCAGCCTAATTTGTTTACTGTGAAGCAGTTGAGAAAAAGAATATAAAAATGTGCAATGGTATCAAATTAGAGGTTCATTTGTTCATGGCTGTTTGAAAGGCAAAGTAAATGGATGCAATTTCGATGGGCCTTTTAAACATCGCGATAACATATTTTATTATCTATAAATAAATTAGCAGTCTTCTTGAATTTAAGAAAGCCGTGAAGACTGCTCTCTTCCGGCAGGCCTACCCAGTTGAATTTTAAGATGTTTTTAATAATGTACTTGTTTTTATCTGTTTTAATGGTTTATCTATTTTATGATTTTTATATTTATATTTGTTGTTGTTCCCTGCCTCGATCTGGATGGAAAGGCGGGTTAGAAATAAAATAAAATAAATAAATAAATAAATATTGAAGGATGATTGTTACTGGCCATGGTGTTTTCACCTCATTAATGTGATTTTTCCTAGTGCTGGTCTTTGTTTTATCCTTTTAGTAACTGTACAGCAACAGTTGATCTTTGTTAAATAGAGTTTCCTCCCTGAAGCTGGTTCTCTCCAGATGTGTTGGATACAACTCCTAATGCCCAGTCAGCATGACCAGATAGGGGTCATAGTCAAAGACATTTGGAGAGGATCAGGTTGGGGAAGGCTGAAATACATAGGGTTCTAAGAATATATCTATCTATCTATCTATCTATCTATCTATCTATCTATCTATCATCTATCTATCTATATCATATTCCTCCTCAGTTTTTTAATCTTCACATCACAAGATCATACCTACCTGAGCTGGAGTCTAGATCCAGATTGAATATTGTATCTTCTATATATTTCCTCAATTAATACTCAGAACCCATGTCAGACTGTTAATGAGCTGGATACCAAAATCACTTCTGTACATTGACTCCCTGAACTGCTACTTCAACCAGATACTGGCTTTTTACCACTTCTGGCACCTTTGACAGTTTTGAGAATTGATTGAGGAAATATATAGAAGATACAATGCGGATCTAGACTCTAGCTCACCAAGATATGATCTTGTGAAGATTAATGATTTAGAGAGGCAATTCAAGCTTATCTACTGTAAAAGCAGAAACGGAAAAAGGTACAATTTAAGAAGCTTTTGTTTAAATACACAGAGCGTGTGTGGTTTCAGTCATTTAGGTAGAAACAACAACAATGCATTTCATACTAAAATCTTAAGTTACTGCAGTTTTAAAGATCCAGAAGTGCATGATATGAGATTTAGTCAAGCATCAGATCAGGCAAGCAACTTCTGATTTCCATTTTAGTAGTTCCAAGCACGGCTGGTTTCAGTATACATAAAGCATCCTGCTGCCTGTATAAGACTGTGGGCCACCAAGATCAGGAACAGGATGCACAATCATGATTAGGGGAGTTCTTAAGGAAGTTCTAAGGCTAGAACAGTCATCCCTTTTTTTAATATATAGGGGAGATTCTGCACTGCCAGAAGAACATTGTACTCTGCTCTGATTCTCAAGAGGGAGTTGAAATGTCACTCTCCTGACAGCAAACCTTTGTGACGTAAGGTTTTGTTCTGCTTTTCCCCTTTCTCTTCATATCCTTATGGATAAATTGCTGGAGGAGGAGAAGGAAGCTATCAATGGCTACTAACCCTGATGGCGATGTGCTCCCTCCAGTATTCAAGGCAGTAAGCCTGTGTGCACCAGTTGCTGGGGAACATGGGCGGGAGGGTGCTGTTGCACCATGTCCTGCTTTGTGGGTCCCTGGTAGACCGCTGGTTGGCCACTGTGTGAACAGGCTGCTGGACTGGATGGACCCTCAGTCTGATCCAGCAGGGCACTTATGTACTTATGCTTAATTCTATTTGGGCCATTTCTCCCCACCCCACCCTATGCATGCATGAAATTAATTGCTCAACAATTCCAAAGGGTTCTTTCCTTAAAAGCAGCCTGAAAATAATATAAAATAAAAGTAAATTTTAAAAAGGAGAGGAAGGGCAGGTGGATGTGGGGGAGCATAGCACTTAATTTAACTTGCCAGGGATGGAAAACTTACAGAAGGATAACAGTAACTCTGGAATCCTCTTTTGGGGATCTGAGAGTGCACCCATTGAGTTCACCATAGTGTCTTGGGGGCCTTGAAGCATCAATTCTGCTTACTAGTCCACATAATTGGCAGGGACTGCTTGGAGAAGCTCACAGCCTTTGCCACCCGTAATTATGTGCTGGGAGGGCATGGGACATGGAAAGGTTGCCAGTTGCCTGATGATCAAAAGAGTTTAATGTGAAATGGGGTGGTGGTGAGGGATCAATCTCCTGTTTTAGCCCTTTTTTATTCGTTACTTTGCATGGTAAATTGATAACAGTGCATGCATCTACACCAAGGAGGATATAGCACTATGAAAGCGGCATATGGTATGTGGCAATGGGCCTCAACAGTTGTCAGTACACCACTACCACTATAAAGCAGCTGTGTGGCTCCTGCCTCTTATATACCGCTTTTATACCACTTTCATAGTGCAATATCGTGCTTGGTGTAGATCTGGCCTATGGCTACAATCCTATATACACATACCTGGGAGTAAGTCCCACTGAATTCACTGGGTTTTACTTGAGATTAGACATATATAGGATTGTACTGTAAGTTGCTATAAAGCTCTTTCTCCCTCGCTGTGGTTGCCTCCATATGTACATGGGAGGGGAGATGGTTTCTCCCCCTACAATACAATTACCTAGAAAACAACAATACATTGCAATATCCTACAGTTGCTGCCTCTTTCTGGGAATGAGAGAGAATTTTTATCTTGTGTAGCAAGTCCCACTCTTTCTAGTTGCTGCAAGGAGCTTTAAACTGTTAAAGAAAAAGGACTATGAGGAGAGCCCTTGGCTACCTTACCAGTTGTGGAGTAGGGCAGGAACTTGCAGCCAAAGTTCAGGGGTCCACAGAAAGGAGTAGATAATAAGGAAATGTCAAACAGGTTTCAGCACAGTGCTGGCCGGAGAATGCGGGGGGCAGATCAGGGCTGAAGATGCTTGCCACAGTATCTTTTATTTTTTCTTATTAAAACAAAACATTTTATAGCCAGGGTGCAGCCATGCAGGCATGTGGATGGTTACAGATGTACACTATATTATTATTTACTTCCAAACTATAGTACCCTTTTCTAAAACACAATTGTGCTTAAACCCATGTAGATGCGTGTAATCCATTTTATTCCTGTACTCATGATGATATTATGATTTAAGTTAGTTTAAGCAGCTGATACGCCAGCTGCGCCCCTTCCTAGAGTTGGAAGACCTAAAGACGGTAGTGCACGCGCTGGTAACTTCGAGGCTCGACTTCTGCAATGTGCTGTACATAGGGCTACCTCTGTGCCTCGTCCGGAAACTTCAACTAGTTCAAAATATGGCAGCCAGGTTGGTCACCGGTACACCTAGGGGTGACCATATTACGCCAGCTTTAAAATCGCTCCACTGGCTGCCAATTATTTTCCGGGCAAAGTATAAAGTGTTGGTTATTACCTTTAAAGCCCTACATGGTTTGGGTCCAGGTTACCTGCTGGATTGCCTTCTCCCATACAATCCACCCCGCACGCTCAGGTCCTCTGGGAAGAACGTACTACAGTCGGCCAAGACTAGGCTGACAACCGTGACCCGGAGGACCTTCTCTTCTGCCGCTCCCAGACTGTGGAATGACCTGCCGGAGGAGACTCATCAACTTAACAGTCTTTTAGAATTTAAGAAAGCCATAAAGACTGTTCTCTTCCGGTGGGCATATCCAGTGGAATTTTAGAATGTTTTTAGGATGTTTTTAGGATGTTTTAGGATGTTTTAATGCAGTTTTAATAATATGTGTCATGTTTTAATCAGTTTTATGTATTTTATCGTATTGTTGTTCCCCGCCTTAATCCAAACGGAGAGGTGGGTAAGAAATAAATTATTATTATTATTATTATTAAGCATAGAATGGCACACCTTATGGCATCTTAAAGGATCTGTAGCATTAATTCATATCCCTCTCATGAAATGACAAGAATAGTTCAGCATACGGAAGCTGTGATCCAAATCACAGGACTGCTTTGAATTCTCCTAAGGTTTTCCAATGAATTCACTGATCTTTTGGATCTAACTATTACCTCTTGTGCCAATGGGCATGGTGGGGTGGGGATGGAGAAGGGTTTTTCCAACTCTCCTGTAATTGCTAGTTATTTCAAATCATCCACCTGCAATTTCTGAAGACTGAAAGCCTAAAGTAAAATTATTAAAAGTCATAAAGACATTTCCATTAAGGTGTTTCCAGTGGAGTTCAACTGATGAAAATTATGACCAGCAAAATATCTCAACCTATACCAATATGAGCGAGATTTCCTAAAACCTTTGCTGGATCTCTCTTTTCCTCTTCCTTTTCTGCTGCTAGACTGTGGAATGGCCTGCCGGAAGAGATACACCAACTTAACAGTCTTCCAGAATTTAAAAAAGATATAAAGACTGATGTCTTCCGGCAGGCCTACCCAGTCGAATTTTAAGAGTTTTATTGGTATTTTAATCATATATTCATTTTTATGTTTTTAATCAGTTTTATGTATTTTATATAATTTGCTTTTAATGTTGTTCCCCACCTCGATCCAGAGGGAGAGGTATATAAGAAAGAAAGAAATAAAATTATTATTATTATTATTATTATTATTATTATATTAAGGAGATATTTGGATAAAAAGAGGGAAAGATCCTTGTCTAGCATTGTGATAATGGGCATCCATTCTGGCCTTTCTTTGTATTGCTATTGACCATGGTCTTGTTTACATGGCTAATGAACCGGAGATATAATGACACATTTTTAGATTACTTTCTCAATGATAAACCAGAAGTTGAAGCAAGCTAAGAGGTGCTAGTGAGAAGTGACTGCAACAAGCCTTTAGTCCATTTTGTTCCATGGCTAATGTTTGCAGGGTAATCGTATTTTATACTCTAATGCTAGGATGCTCCTTTGTTGTACTAGATTTTTCTGCACTTGTCAACTGCTTCGATTGTTCAGTGGTAGCAGTATGCTGAATCTGTGAGTATGGATATGAGAAAGGTGATGGGGAAAGAGTGTTAAATGTCAGGAAAGGTGAGACTATGGTCATCCAATGAAGGATTTGCAGTCAGAAAATATATTTGAGGGAAGGGGAGACTGTATCATACAGAGCATAGGAAAAGCTTCAAAGTACAGCAAAAGCTACAAAAGTAGGAGTGAGTGAAGTTAATTTCAGATACGTTGAATGTCTCACTTGTTCTTTATTTCAGTGATTTTAACATTAAGATGTTGCGTAGAACAGGTTTGTCTTAATTGTATGCTGTGAAATCAGACATGCGACCAAGGTCATGTTTGGGTGGGAACCTCCCATGGGGCCTGGACATGTTGGTGGGCACGCCCACCTAGGGGACGGCCATGTTGTCCTCCTTTTTGGTTTCCAAAATATGGTCACCGTAAGATTGCAGAAAGACATTGACGAATCCTCTTCAGCCAGGAAAGGCCTGGGGGGGCACTACAATTCTTCCCCCCCTTTTCCTTTTCTCTCCCAGTCTTTCTGGCCTGCGGCAGAGGAAACAGGGAGGAGAGATGACACACAGCGTCTCTCTCTCTCTCTCTCTCTCTCTCTCTCTCAGGGTTCCTCCTGCGTGTGCAGCTGCTGCTGCTGCTCCCGCCTTGTGCTCCAACTATCACAAGAGGTCCAGCCAATTGTTGTGAGTTCCTGGCTGGGGCCTGAGGCAAGAGCTGCCGGGCAGGCAAGAGCAAAGGGACAGCACATGAGAGAATGACCTGGTCGAGGGAGCAAGTGAGGGGACTGGCAGCAGCAGCAGCAGCTCCAGCTCTCACCTACACATAAAATTATTGGCCTTCTGGGCAGGGGTGGGGAGAGCAGGAGAATTCACACCTCTACCTGCCCTCCTTAAAACCCCCTATTGGAGTGGAGGGGGGGTAGGAAAGTGGAGGCATCCCCAAACTTTAGGGTGTGCCTGGGCACACTTTGCACACCCATTGCACATGCCAGTGCATGGATATAGCACACAATGATGGGTATGTGATGCACATAACAACTAGTACGAAATATGTATTGTCTTGGTGTTTCTTGATACTGCTAATTGCTTGAGGTGTGAGATAGAATCATAGAATAGTAGAATTGGAAGGGGCCTATAAGGCCATCGAGCCCAACCCCCTGCTCAGTGCAGGAATCCACCTTAAAGCATCCCTGACAGATGGTTGTCCAGCTGCCTCTTGAAGGCCTCTAGTGTGGGAGAGCCCACCACCGCCCTAGCTAATTGGTTCCATTGTCGTATTGCTCTAACAGTCAGGAAGTGTTTCCTGATGTCCAGCCGGAATCTGGCTTCCTGTCACTTAAGCCCATTATTCCGGGTCCTGCATTCTGGATTGATTGAGAAGACATGCTGGCCCTCCTCTGTGTGACAACCTGTCAAGTATTTGAAGAGTGCTATCATGTCTCCCCTCAGTCCTCTTTTCAAGGCTAAACATGCCTAGTTCTTTCAGTCTCTCCTCATAGGGATTTGTTTCCAGAGCCCTGATCATCCTCGTTGCCCTCCTCTGAACACTCTCCAGCTTGTCTGCATCCTTCTTGAAGTGTGGTGCCCAGAACTGGACACAATACCCAAGATGGGGCCTAACCAGTGCCGAATAGAGGAGAACCAGTACCTCGCGCGATTTGGAAGCTATACTTCTATTAATGCAGCCCAAAATAGCATTTGCTTTTTTTGCAGCCATATCACACTGTTGGCTCATATTCAGCTTGTGATCTACAACAATTCCAAGATCCTTCTCACTTGTCGTATTGATTAGCCAAGTATCCCCCATCTTGTAACTGTGCATTTGGTTTATTTTTCCTAGGTGTAGAACTTGGCCTTTATCCCTATTAAATTTCTTTCTGTTGTTTTCAGTCCAGCGCTCCAGTCTTTCTGTCTTCCAGGGTATTAGCGATCCCACCCAATTTTGTGTCGTCTGCAAATTTGATAAGCATTCCCTGTACCTTCTTGTCCAAATCATTAATAAAAACGTTGAAGAGGACTGGGCCCAGGACTGAGCCCAAGATAATACTTATGTAATTTTCTGCAAACACATGGATACCCTTGTATTTTTTTAGCCCTTGTGTTTCACATAGCAATGGGATTAAATAAGCCACAATGGTTTTTTAACCCCTCATGGGTTACTGTGTCATCTGCCGGCTATTTTTTAATCCACAATGGCTTATTTGGCCAAAATAACCCACCATGATGACCCACAGTATGCAATAGTTGCCCACATAGCTGTGCGGCAAGAGCAATCCAAGGTTGTGCCGATCTGCTCCACGCAGGCATTCTCTGTGTGATGGAAACTGCTCATGGAGGCTGTTTCAACAGGGCCTGTGGGGGTGGGGGGGATGCACAACTGGGAACACCTTAAATCATCTCTGCCAGCGATGTCTGGGGGGAGGGGAATGTGCAATTGTGCTTAAGCCTGTAGCGCTTTAGCAAATGAGCAAAAGAGAGCTCCAAAGAGAGCTCCAAAGGGTGTTACTGCCAGTGGGGGATACAAGGAATGGGTAAGGGAAAAAAGGGGGATTGCAGGGCTTTGGGGCTGCATGGGGGGCCTCCCTATGAGAGACAGCTGTGTGTGAGATTTTGTCCCAATCCTGCAAACCTCCAAGGGTTTATTTGCACACAGTGACCTTTTTGGTGGTCTCAGGTTTTCCCTCCTTTGGGTGTCATCGTGCAGGGTTCTGATGATGCATTGGGTGCCTTCTGAAGAGAGCTGCGTCTTGACGGCGTTGCCTCAGTGCCGCAAGGCCTCGGGCTTCCGCATTTGCACCCCTTCCTGGCATCTGCATGGGACGGAGTGCGAGTGTGGAGTTGCCGCCACGCCGAGCAGCGGGGCAGGGAAAGGAGTGGGACAGCCAGAGGGGGAGGAATGGAGAGGACACAAGGTGCCCGAATCTGGCTCTCCTCCCTCTGACCTCCCTCTGGCTGCCCCGTTCCTCTCCCCCCCCCCCCGTGGTTTTTAAAAAATCTGTAAATGTGAAGCCTCGAATTTACAGATTAAAAAAAATATAAAAAGGGGGGGGAGAGGAATGGGGCAGCCAAAGGGAGGTCAGAGGGAGGAGAGCCAGAGAAAACAACCTGGGAGAACATAAAAATAAAAAATGGGGGGGGGGGAGAGGAACCGGGCAGCTAGAGGTAGGGGAGCCGAAGGGGAGGGGGGAAACAAGAGAAAATTAAAACAAGAGGGGAGGCAGTCCGTCCCCTTCCCTTTCCAGTCGAAACGAGGGGGGGAAATGGGGGGGAGGAATGAGGCGCTCTGGCTCTGAACATCCCCCCCATTTATTTACTTATTTATTTATATTTATATTTTAAACAATGATCTGCAGGGGCGAGGAGGTGGTCCAGTGACCCTTCAGCTCCCTGGTCCACTCCCTTCCCTGCCCAGCCTATGGCGACCAATCAGGGTCACCCTCAGCTACGGCACGCCTCAGCAGAAGATCCGGAGCAAGGCAGCAGACGGCAGATGCCGGCATCGTGGCTGCAAGTCCAAGAAGTCAGGCTCCGTGCCTGGCTCTTTTAAAGCGGAGTGTGTCTCCACACCACCTCTATACAAGGCCCGGTCGGTGGTGAGCGCTCTTTCTCAGGCCAAGCACCACCCCTTGAATCCGCCTGAGGGGAGGGCAAAGCAACACTACCTTTCCCCTCTCTGTGAGGGAACAAGGCGAAGACATTGGGGAATAGGTTCTGCTGTGAATAGACTGGGCAAAAGGTAGGGTGACCAACTGTCAGGATTTCCCCGGATTTGTCCTGGTTTTTGTTCTATCCTGGGTGTCGGGGGATTTTCTGTAATTTTCTATAATGTCCTGGAAAGACAAGCTTTCCCCTTTAAGACCACATTAGCATGGTTGGAGGGAATGACAAGCTTTCTGGAGGTGGGTTATTTCCCTCCCACTGCTCCAATCAGGACCTTACAGGGGAAAGTATGTCATTTCTGGACATTATAGAAAAGGACCCGATTGGAGCAGTGGAGGGTGGGAATGACACACTTTCCCCTTCTCCACTCCAATTGGGGCCTTTAAAGCAGTGGGGGTGAATGACATACTTTCCAGAGGCTCTGGAAAGCCACTTTCCCACCCCCCCACCCCACTGAGGGTCCTCTTTTTTGGTTTCCCAAATGTGGTCACCCTAGCCAGATGCAAAAGTGGACAGAGCTGCTGCACCTTTAATAGTTTGTAGAAGAGAGAATTTCAGCAGGTGGATGTTGCATGACAATCTAGTATTGGTGGTTATTGGAAGTCCTGTTCCAAGTGCCCTCATACGCTGTGGTGTGGTGCAGGGCTACTTGGGAGTGGGACATTTCAGTAGTAGCCCCCTGTTGTGGAATACTGTCCACAGAGAGGTCTGGCTGACACCTACTTTGCTTGAGTTGTTTGTGCCCACCTGCTTCCAGAGTGCAAAGGAAGAGGTGGGTCTCTAGCTGGTGCTAGAAGATAGCAATTCATTTTTTTAATAATGCATTTTGACCCATAGACCTTCCTCTCCAATTTGCTTTGAGATAATTGGCATGATGTATATTTTGTAACAATTGCTGATACTTATTCATCCTTCTTAAAAATGTTTTAAGTATGACTGCTTTCTGGATGTTGGTGTGGATTTATTTTGGTAGGCCCAGTTTCTGAAGGTTTTCTGTAGTGTGTGTGTGTGTGTGTGTGTTGCTGGTGACTGATGTGATTAACTGAATAATTGTAAACTTTTCCTGCTGCACAGTTCTTTAATTTCCATAGCCATTTTTTTCTCTCTTTTCCTATTCCTTTTCTGCAACATTTTTGCCATTAGGTATTGCTAAATCAATGAGGTAGGTGTGTTTTTCTTGTTTATTACTGTAATGTCTGGTCGATAACAAAGTATTGTCTTTTCCCAAAATTGTTCTGTCCCAGCAAGATAACATGTGAGTGCATAGTGTGGCTTGTCTTGGCTTGTCTGAGTGTGTCTGGATCTCCTGGGCTCTAAAAGCGTCTTTCTGGAGAGCACCTGCTGGTTGCATGATTCATGAGGCCAGGTTCTCATGAGTGCGTAGTTCTTCTTGACAGGAGGGCCTTGCACTTGCTAGAGTAAGCTGAACATATGTGACGTGGCTGCAATCCTATATTCATTTATCTGGGAGTAAGCTTTATTGAAATCAATGGGACTTGTTTCTGAGGTTTCTTTGGGCAGTTTTCTTTGGGTCCCTGATTGAGATTTCTGTTCTCTGCACACTGAAACAGTGTAAATTCAGGAGATATTTGTCTAGCATTGTGATAATGGGCATCTGTTCTGGCCTTTCTTTGTATTGCTACTGACCATGGTCTTGTTTACATGGCTAACGAACCAGAGATATAATGACACATTGTTAGATTAGTTTCTCATTGATAAATCAGAAGTTGAAACAAGCTAAGAGGTGCTAGTGAGAAGTGACAACAACAACAACAACAACAACAACAACCCTTTAGTCCATTTTATTCCATGGCTAATGCTTGCAGGGTAATAGTATTTTATACTCTTTCTTAATGCTAGGTTGCTAGTTTGTTGTACTAGCTTTTTCTGTACTTGTCAACTGCTTCATTTGTTCAGTGGTAGCAGTATGCTGAAGCTGTGAGTATGAATATGAGAAAGGTGATGGGGAAAGAGTGTTAAATGTTAGGAAAGGTGAGACTATGGTCATCCAATGAAGGATTTGCAGTCAGAAAAGATATTTGAGGGAAAGGGAGACTGTATCACACAAAGTATAGCAAAATCTTTAAAGTACAGCAAAAGCTACAAAAGTAGGAGTGAAGGTAATTTCAAATACATTGAATGTCTCAGTGATTTTAACATTAAGATGTTATGTAGAACAGGTTTGCCTTAATTGTGTGCTGTGAAATCAGAAATGTGACCAAGGCCATCTTTGGGTGGACATGTCCCTTTGGGAGCCGGCCATGTTGGTGGGCATGCCCCCTTGGGGCGGCCATGTTGTCCTCCTTTTTGGTTTCCAAAATATGGTCACCCTAGCAAAAGGGCAATTGATATAATTTGCGCATTGAGGAACCAATAGAGCAGGTGACAAAGCCAAGCTGACGCATGGTTTATGGTAGCAAAATGAAGACAATGTTTATTGTCGTTTACAGTTCTTAGTTTCTTCAAATTCAATTTAAATCCCGCCTATTCTTCATCATTCTAGTAATAACAGTCTTAATAGTAATAATCCTAGATCTCTACAATCTTCTACCTGTTCCTTTCTCACACAGTCTTCTCACCCTCAGCCACCTACAAACCCCAACTAACCACCCCAGTCAGACTGGCTGCCCACAGGCTCCGCCCCCCACTCCCTTATCTAGCATCTCTAGCCACACCCACTCAGTCTAACATTCGGAGCTCTCTAAACCTACTCAGCCAGACATACCTACCTAAGGGAACAGACATGCGGGGGATCGCTACACGGAACTCTGGCGTTTTGCCCCTGGATGGCGTCGGGGTGGCGGCTGCGTCATGTCGATCCCTTGCCGCCACTCTGAAGCCACTGCGGGGTAAAGCGCCCATCTAGAGGTACCTTAGGCGAGGAGGCTGAGTCAGGAGTTTGGTCCCAATTCTACAAACTTCCAGTGCTTTAGAGCTTCCCCCTTGTCGGGGTGATGATGGAAGTGCTGAATTAAATCCCAGTACTTTACCCCACACCTCTCTCCTCTCATTGGGATCTTGTGGACGGTTAAAGCAGGGCGGCTGCAGTGTTGTCAGTGGGTGAAACGGCGCCACCGCTGAGGCTGGAGGACTGAGATTATGTGCAGCATCTTCTTTGTCTGATCACTTCAGACAGGAGCTTCTTTTCAAAATAAGCGATTGGGCATAGCTTATTAAACCATCATGGCTTAAAGTATTTTCCAAACCCAACCCATATCTTCCCTCAAAATTTGGTCACACTTTATTAATTCATTCTGCATCTTTGCAGATGTGTACTTAGAATTGCGTGCCATAGTTTCCAATTTATTTATTTTTTTAAATGTCCCCTGTTACGACATGAAACTATGAAAGATCTATCATGTGACCTGCAGTCAGGAGCAGTGCTAGGTACCTAAAAGATCCAAGATACGGGCCCATAGGACAAACAAATTGCATAAATTTGCACATTCTAG
Source organism: Anniella stebbinsi (assembly GCA_029215795.1). Lineage (NCBI taxonomy): Eukaryota > Metazoa > Chordata > Lepidosauria > Squamata > Anniellidae > Anniella > Anniella stebbinsi. The sequence continues at coordinate 374,865,599 of JARDYH010000001.1, forward strand.
TTTACATATGCATAATTAGAAATAATTACTATAATTTAAATTTCAGGACAGAACTATGCAATGTCTCAAATTGTGCTTGCTTAAAACTTACCCTCCATTCCCTCCACTAGAGTGACCAGATTCAAAAGAGGGCAGGGCTCCTGCAGCTTTAACTGTTGTGATGAAGAGGAAATTTCACCAGTTGTTGTATTCATACAAATGACACTTGCATTTACAGATAAAAAAATTAAAAGGCGGGGGAAGAGGAACAGGGCAGTGAGAGGCAGGTCAGTGGGAGGAGAACCGCTCCTGCTTTAGGGTTGTTAAAAAAATATTTTTCTAGTATTTTATAGGCTCCCTGTCCCCACGATAGCGCCATTGTCCTGGCCCCGCCTCCGCCGTAATATCGGAGCAAGGCGACAGCCAGCAAATCTGCGTCTGCGCCTTGCTCGGTGAAAAAAGTCAGGGTAAGTGCCCGACTTTTTTAAAGCAGAGAGTCGGGAGTTTGCCCCTGGATGGCATCCAGATGGTAGCTGCGTCATGTAGATCACCTGCCACCACTCCGAAGCCACCGCGGGGAAAACTGCTCATCAAAATGTGCCCCAGAGTCAAAGAGGCCGCGGCAGAGGAAGCCCATGTTGGCAAAAAGCCAGCTAGTCCAGGAGGATGAGATCCATCAGAAGGTCTCATTGTGTAAGTAGCTCAAATTTTGATCACATCTGATAGAGGACTTGCATTCAATATCACGTTCCCTATATCCAGCTTTTCCCATAATCCAAGCTGTGCTACATTGGTAGCTGCCCGGTAGATTCAGTTGGGATCTTGAGATCAGCCGTTCCTTGAGATGTCCGACCTGGCCACGGTGACACATGCCTTAGTTACATCCCATTTGGATTACTATAATGCATTCTGCGTGGCGCAGCCTTTGAAGAGTGTTCAGAAACTTCAGCTGGTTCAAAGAGCTGTGGCCAGATTGTTGACCTAAAAAACTCCTAAAGAAATCTTCCCTGGACCCTGAAAATCTTAATAACTACAGGCCAGTAGCAAATGTTCCATTCCTGGGCAAGGTCCTAGAGCGGGTGGTTGCGAGCCAGCTCCAGGCACTCTTGGATGAGACTGATTATCTGGATCCATTTCAGTCGAGTTTCAGCCCTGGTTTTGGTACGGAAACAGCCTTGGTCGCCCTGTATGATGACCTATGTCGGGAGAAAGACAGGGGGAGTGTGACTCTGTTGATTCTCCTTGATCTCTCAGCGGCTTTTGATACCATCGACCATGGTATCCTTCTGGGACGACTGGCTGAGTTGGGAGTGGGAGGCACTGCATTGCAGTGGTTCCGCTCCTACTTGGTGGGTCGGCTCCAGAAGGTGGTGCTTGGGGAACATTGCTCGGCCCCGTGGATTCTCCAGTATGGGGTTCCGCAGGGGTCAGTTTTGTCCCCCATGCTGTTCAATATCTACATGAAACCGTTGAGTGCAGTCATCCGGAGTTTTGGAGTGCGTTGTCATCAGTACGCTGATGACACGCAGCTCTATTTCTCCTTTTCATCTTCATCAGGTGAGGCTGTGGATGTGCTGAACCAGTGCCTGGCTGCGACAATGGACTGGATGAGGGCTAATAAACTGAAACTCAATCCAGACAAGACTGAGACGCTGTTAGTGGGTGGTTCCGCTGACCGGATGGAGGGTGTTAAACCTGTTCTGGATGGGGTTGCACTCCCCTTGAAGGAGCGGGTTCGTAGCTTGGGGGTTCTCCTAGAACCATCTCTGTCACTTGAGGCACAGGTGGCCTCAGTGGCACGGAGTGCCTTCTACCAACTTCGGTTGGTGGCCCAGCTACGTCCCTATCTGGACAGGGATAACCTGGCTTCAGTTGTCCATGCTCTGGTAACCTCCAAGTTAGATTACTGCAATGCACTCTATGTGGGGCTGCCTTTGAAGGTGGTTCGGAAGCTGCAGCTTGTGCAAAATGCAGCGGCCAGATTGATAACTGGAACCAGTAGGTTCGAACATATAAGACCTACTCTGGCCCGCTTGCATTGGCTGCCTCTATGTTTCCGAGCCCGGTTCAAGGTGCTGGTTTTAACCTATAAAGCCTTACACGGCTTGGGACCACAATACCTGATGGAATGCCTTTTCCGACATGAACCTACCCGAACACTACGTTCAACATCTAAGGCCCTCCTCCGAGTGCCTCCTCCGAGGGAGGCTCGGAGGTCAGCAACAAGAGAGAGGGCCTTCTCTGTGGTGGCTCCCCAATTGTGGAACGATCTCCCCGACGAGGCCCGCCTGGCGCCAACATTGTTATCTTTTCGGGCCAGGTCAAGACTTTCCTCTTCTCTCAGGCATTTGGCAATATCTGAGGAGCCTGGGTTTGTTTTGTTTTGCTTTGTTTTTGTAGTTTTTGAAGTGTTGATGTGGTTTTTAAATGTATAGATTGTGTGTATGTTGTATGTTTTTGCTGTTTTAATTTTTGTATATTGTTTTTAATTGTTTTTAATCCTATGTAAACCGCCCAGAGAGCTTCGGCTATGGGGCGGTATACAAATGTAATAAATAAATAAATAAATAAATTGACCAGGGCTGGCTACAGGGAGCATACAACTTCCCTCTTAAAACAGCTCCACTGGCTTCCGCTCTGTTTCCAGGCACAATTCAAAGTGCTGGTTATAACCTACAAAGCCCTATACGGCTTGGGTCCAGGTTATCTGAAAGACGGTATTCTCCCTTACGGGCCTTCCCGTCCCCTGAGGTCTTCAGGGAGGACCTTTCTCTCCATCCCACCACTATCACAGGCACGCCTGGTGAAATGCGGGAGAGGGCCTTCTCGGTGGCTGCCCCTGGGTTCTGGAATGCCCTTCCCAGGGAAGCTAGACTGGCTCCCTCCTTGATGTGCTTTCGGACGCAGGTTAAAACTTTTCTGTTTTAGCAGGCCTTTGGGGAGTAGTTGAGAGCTCTGCAGATGTGCTGCTTATAGTTTGGATTTTTTAAAAAAATATATTTGTATTTAAAATGTTTTAAAATGTTTTAAATATTTTAAAATTGTACTATGTTTAATTATATTTTTTAATTTTTGTATATTTCTATTTGTTTTAACTGTATATATTTTAATTTGTAAGCCGCCTTAAGTCCCACTATTGGGAAAACGCAGGATATAAATCATCATCATCATCATCATCATCATCATCATCATCATCATCTCCTGCCCTTCCTGTACCTGGATATTTTCTGTCTCTTTTGAGACAGGCGCATTGGGTGCTACTTGCATGTTGCCTGATGAAGTAAAGGTCTTCAGTATGTGTCTGGGGCTCACCAGCTGTCTTCTGTTTTTGGAACTCATTGCAGATATCCATAGATAAACAAATAGAAAGAAGCTCAGCTTCTTTGCTTCCCCTCTCAAGCAACCTTACATTGAATGCCCTTGTGCCTTTCGTTCCACCTTCAGCCAGTCAAAAGAGCAGCACTGAAATTTTCTCCCCCAAGAAAAGGATTTCTGCTACCCGTTTCCTGAGAACCTCCTTGTCAGCACTTTTGGTTTCTCTTCTTGGCCACCGCCCCCACCTACCCCCATCCCCAGAAAGCAGGGCCGGGTCCAGCAGCACCCCCATGCTCCTCACCTGATCACAAAACGGCACCTCCACAATTCCTCTGTCTATATTATCACTGCATTTCTAGGTGTCCAAATCTTGTACCATTTGCAGAAGCAGTACCATGAGATCAGAGCATGCCGCATTCCTCTGACCCAGAACGGCTCCCTCTCCTCTAGAAAAATCTGAGTCGGGCAGCCGCTCTCAATCAGACGGGGCTCAGAGACAACTCTGAACCTCTGATCGTCCAGCTGGATGTGCCTGTGTCTGCTGGGTACCTGAGAAATACATTTAGGGTCAAGTGCCCCTCTTGCCCTCCCTGCAGACAGCCATGGCGGCTGATGAGATAGATGGTCACATGGGTCCCCTCTACAAGGATTCACTTTTGCGCCCGGTTAGGCGATTATGCGCATAATCGCAGAAGCGCATTTACACCTAATCCCTCTGCACGAGAGGCGGCGAAGCGCATTAACGGATGACCAAAATGCGCTTTACAAGTAGTTAATGCGCATAAGCGCTTGTTCACATAGTCAAAATGCGCTTTAACGGCCGGAGCAAAATAAAACTCGCTATTTAACGCGCATTCGATAATGCGCATAATCGGAGAGATAATGCGCCTCTACGCCCGATTTGCGCTCCGTTCTTGTAGAGGTAAATTTTTTAAAGCGCCTTGAAAGAGCTTTAAACCTCTTTTGTAGAGGCAGCCAAAGATAACAATTTGGTTTTTAAAGAAGGTTCAATACAAACATATTGAACTTTTAAAAAGCAGTGTTAGAAAACGGAGTACAGAAAATAATATATTTAAGGTTGGTTACCTATCAGGGATATCTATGTGCTTAAAAAACAACAACCCACATACATATTATTGACTTTGAGGGTATTTTGACATGAAAAGGCACCTTTGAGAGTTTTGCACTCTTTTTGCTGATTGTGTCGGGTTGTTGATGAAAGCAGGCGAGAGACATTTTTAATCAAATGTAAATTCTGGTCAGTATGATTTGACATTAGTAATACAAACAAAGCTGATTACACCAAAACCAACTTTAGCTCTGTATGTGAGATTGTATTCGTACACGGAAACAAAACCCACACCAAAGATCTCAGGCCAGCCAGACCCTGCAAGACCAAATCCCAGACCTAGAAACATAACTGGCTGCCACACCCACCAGCTTGTTTCCGGTTGTGCAGTGTGTGTGTGTTGTGGTGGGGTAGGGGGTAGGGTGAGGGGGATCACAGGGTGGAGGGGGAAAGGAACAACCCTTCCTGACTCTGCCACTAAGGCATTAGAGTAGGAATCACAAGATATTCTTACATTTGCCAGTGAGGTTTGAAGAAACTGAATCCAGAGGGGGTCAAACAAAGCCAGCGCTGGGCATAGAAGCCCCCGGGCTGACGGCTTCCCCAGATCTCATGCCCTCATCTCTCCACCCTAAATAGAATTTGCCCCGCTCACGTTGGGAGTGAGAGGGGCCTTCTGTGACACCGCTGATGGACTTTTCCCTGCAGGAGCTGCTCCTGGGCCTCCAGTTCCCCATTAACTCTCCCACCGGGCAAAGGAAGAAGTTGTCTCCAAGGCTAGGAAGCAGCCGTGAACTTCACCCACCTCTGCACTGTTTAATAATTGACTTCTTAATCCAGGCCAATAAATCCCAAGAGCCTCATAAAAGCCTGCAGTTTCTTGGCGGAGCCTCTTACTTGCAGGCTCCTTTCTGGCATCCTCAGCCATGGCCAAAGGCTTCTTCATCAGCAAGACTTTGGGCATAGTCGGTATTGTCCTGGGGGCTGCTGCTGTGGCCACCATCATTGCCCTCGCAGTGGTCTACGCACAGGAAAAGGCCAGCAATGTCCTGACCACCACCGCCGCCGCCACCACCACTACCACTCTCCCTGCTTCCACAGCCAAGCCCAACAACGCCTGGGACAGACTGCGGTTGCCCAAGACCTTGAAGCCTGAGCACTACACGGTCACCTTGCAGCCCTTCTTGACTCCCGACAGCCAGGACCGTTACATCTTCAAAGGCGAGAGCACCGTGCGTTTTCAATGCCTGGAGCCCACGGACCTCATCCTCATCCACAGCAAAAAGCTGAACTACACCGGGCCGGGGCCATTCCACGTCTCCCTGTCCGGGGTGGATGGTGTCACTCCACCTGCCATCACTCGCACGTGGACGGAGCAGGTCACAGAGTACCTGGTGGTGCAGCTCGATGGGCCTCTCCAGCGAGAGAAGTTCTATGAATTGCACAGCGTCTTCCAGGGGGAACTGGCACCTGATCTGGCTGGCTTCTACCTCAGCAAATATGAAGAGGATGGACAGCCCAAGTAGGTGGCAGGGAAAGTGGGTGGGGGATGTGTCCGAATGGGAAAGACGGCCCAGCGGCCAGTCTGCGAATCTGGGAAGGTCTTGGGATGGACCTGGGAGGTTGTGCTCATGAGAGCAGCAGCAGCAGCAAGAGCTGAAGCTGGACGGAGAGAGCAGCAGCCCCCTCTGCTGTCTGGAACCCACCTGCCATCAGGTCCGGCTGGCCCCACCGCCCCTGGCATCAGGTCCCCAACCCTACTGCCCTGGGGCAGACCCAGAGTCCTCTCATCAATGCATGGGGGATCAGCCACCCGGTGGAGAGGGGCTGGGCCTGGAGAGAAACAGGCTCTTTAACCTTTCCCTTCCCAGCTCTTTGAACCCTCAGAACAAACCTCTCCCACCTACCAGCTGCTTTTCTCTCTAAGAGGCGAAAGAAACAGGTCCCACACGAGTCCTCTGCTTAGCTGAAAGCCACCACACTGTTCCTCTTGGCTTATGTTGGAAGGAGACAAGCTCTCCTTGGCAGGGACTGTTTTCTTGGGGTGGGGTGGGGAGAGGCAAAGGGGATCTTTGAGCGCCATGGGAACAGCCTCTGCGACTGGCCACCCTGTCTCTGGCCGCCTCTTCACAGTGCCTCTTCGGGCACTCAGTCGGCACGCTGCACATTGATGCTCCTGCCGCCAGTCCTCATGGCAGGAGCGCCACAGTGGCTTTTCCTGTGCCACCACAGCCGCTGCGCCCACGCCTGCCCAACATCAGCTGGAGGGACACCTGGAGTGGCTCGCTACTCCACCCCCTTCCCTGCCCAGCTCGCTCCGCTCTGAAAAAAGTCAGGCTAAATGCCCGACTTTTTTAGTGTGGAGCAAAAGGACTTTGCCCCAGATGGCTTTGAATTGGTGGCAGCGTCATGTAACCCAACTGCTGTCATTTCAAAGCCACCGCGAGGCAAAGTGCCCGTGAAGAGGTACCCTCAGTGGAAATGCCGGTTCTGGGACGGGGTAGTGAGAAATACAAACCTGGCGTAGTGAGGATGGAACGGAGCTCTTTCTTGCCACACACCTATGAAACTGGGCTGGGCACACCCCTGAAGAGCTAAGGGTGTCCCCGTCCATTCCCCCTCTTTGCTGCCATCAGAGGTTTCATCCATGGAGTTTTTAATTGCAAGCTGCCTTGGGAAGCTCCTGGTTGAAAGAAGGCAGGGCAGAGATTTAAGGAATACATCCAAGAATAAAAAAAATGAAATAGCCACTGTAGATGTTTTGGTGGGTCGCATTCATTGACCAGGCTCTGGCCTTCTCCCAGGGTGCTGGCCACAACCCAGATGCAGGCAGCTGATGCCCGGAAGGCTTTCCCCTGCTTTGATGAGCCTGCCATGAAGGCCAGTTTCTCCATTGTACTAATCCACTGGTCTGACCACGAGGCTCTCTCCAACATGCCCGTGCACAGTAAGAGAAAACGGGAAGGTGGGAGGGCATCTGTTTGGCATATGGTAGTGGGCAGGTGAGGCGCACCTGCAGGCCTCCTCCATTCCTACCTTTGGCCATGTCTCCATGGGCTCCACGGAATAATAGGCTCCAGTGACAGGAAGCCAGATTCCGGCTGGACATCAGGAAAAACTTCCTGACTGCTAGAGCGGTATGACAATGGAACCAATGACCTAGGGAAGCTGTGGGATCTCCTACACCAGAGGCCTTCAGGAGGCAGCTGGACAACCATCTGTCAGGGATGCTTTAAGGTGGATTCCTGCATTGAGCAGGGGGTTGGACTCAATGATGGCCTCAGAGGCCCCTTCCAACTCTACTCTTCTATGATGATTCTATGACCCTCCTCCTGCTTTCCAAGAGGGGGCCAATGCTTCTTTGCATGGATGAAAGCCAAGAGGGTGTGTGAAGGAGAGGCAGATTGGAAGAGGGGAGGAAAACATTTGTGCTCAGCATTTGTGCCTTGTAGTACCCACAGGTGTGCTGGATGGTTTTCTCAGAGCATGTTTGGGGTGGATGGGGAGGCGGGAGCTCAGTAACCACTGGGATAGGGTGAGAGGGAACATCTAACAATTCCCTAGGGGTGTGGTGGCAAGAGCCACTGCACACTTTCCTGAGAGTAGGCTCCATTAAACACAGTGGGACTTCTGAAATAACATGCTTCAGAGAGGCAACAGGTGGGTTGCTGAGGTTCAAACAGGAAAGGATCAAAGCATAGTATCAGAATACACTCGGCCTTTTTGAATGAGTGAGGTTCGAAGGCTTCCATGCAAGACTTCTTTCCATGAATTGGGTGAGATGTTGGCCATCACCTGTGAGGGTGGAGGGAGCCTGCAGGAAGTCGGAGATGACTGGCCAAAGAGCCAGGGCCAGGCAGTCGTACCTTTTCAACGGCTTGCTTCTCCTTTTGGGGCCAGCATGGGGAATAGGCCTGAGGAAGGTGGCAGGGTGGAGGGAGGGACGTTTGGCTGGGACGTGGGAGAGGGAGATGCTTGGCAGCAGACCTGTCCTCTCTTCACCCCCCTTCAGGCTCTCAGCAGATGGTCCTGGAGGATGGAAAGTCTTGGACCAAGACAGAGTTTGAGCCCACCCTCAAGATGTCCACCTACTTGCTTGCTTTCATTGTCAGTCAGTTCACGGCTGTGGAGGACCCCCAGGCCACGGGCCCCTTGGTAGGACTGGGACTGGGGCTGGGGGTGCTCCATGGGCTGGCTGGGGGCTGGAACACCAAGGCCTCTCTCTTGGCCTGTCCCTTCGGAACCCCTCTGGGAGGCTTTGCTGCCAGGCCTGGAGTGTGGCGCCTGCCCAACCTTCCCTGAGCTGTTCTTGTCGCCTTGCAGATCCGGATTTGGGGCCGTCCCAAAGCCATCACGGCAGGCCACGGTGATTACGCTCTCAACGTCACTGGGCCCATCCTCCGGTTCTTTGAGAGTCACTACAACACAACATATCCTCTGAGCAAAGCAGGTTGGTGGAGGCAGCAGGGCTGATGTGGGGCTGGGCGTGGCTCACGCTTGGAGTGGGCAGGATGGAAATCCCAAGGAAGGCACAGGAGACCTCCCCACCCCGGTCGGCTTGTTCTGGTTGATTCTAGCGCCTAAAGCACAGGTTGCTCGCTACCATGTTACTCCCGACGGAAGATCAGGCGCTCTGCAGCTTGCAGTGGTCTGCTTCCGCCTTAGTCATCCCGCCTGCTCCCGGGATGTATCCCATGGGCCTTTGTGGCATAACCTCAGCAACCTGCTCCACTACTCAGCTAATGAGCACAAATAAAGTGGCTTGTTGTAGGGATTGTGGGATCATTTTGAAGCCACCCCCACCACATACCTCGCTGCGTTCAGACAATATGATAACCCCTGTGCGCGTTGCAGATAATTAGGAAAAAAGCAGTCATGTGAGTGCTGTGATCGTCCAAGCCTAGGCAGTCTCTTCCTCATCCTTTACGTTTGACATTTTCGCAGGCAAGGTTTAGAACCAAATGTTCATTTCCTGGAGCTCAGAGCCAAAATTGGGTGGTGGTGATGGTGAGCCCATTTGTGCACCCCGCCATAGCTGAATGCAAACGGCTTCCATGGATTAGAGTGTCCTTGAACGCAGCCCCTTCCGCTTTCCACTGTGCCTCAGTGCTGTTCCCAAGCGCCGTTGTGTTTAAGGCACGCTGAGCCTGGCTTGCAGAACTGACTCCAACGACCTCGAGCAGTGGGCTGTGACTCCTGCTAATGGAAAATGCTCTCCCCCCAGACCAGGTTGCCCTCCCAGACTTCAACGCTGGAGCCATGGAGAACTGGGGCCTGGTGACATACCGCGAGAACTCGCTGCTCTTTGATCCTTTCTACTCCTCCATCGGCAACAGGGAGCGGGTGGTGACCGTCATTGCTCATGAACTGGCCCACCAGGTACTCTGCATGCTGTGAGGTTGGGGCAGCACGGGCCCCTTCTATCCCCACGGGAACTGGGCTCGAGCCAAGGTGCTTCTGGCCACCTGACTCGCTGCACTCTCTTTCGCCGCCTTCTGAGCAAGCCCTCCCCTCCCAGGGTGCGAGCTGTGAACCTGGCGCGTTGGCTGGGCGCCTGGCGTGCTCCACACCCGTCCATGGGTTGTTTCGGGGGTGTTGTGGCTGACTAATCTTCTGCTTCTCCCCAGTGGTTCGGGAACTTGGTGACCCTCAATTGGTGGAATGACCTCTGGCTGAATGAGGGCTTTGCATCCTACGTAGAATACCTTGGTGCCGACGCGGCTGAGCCCACGTGGAACATTGTGAGTCCTCCTTGTGACTGCAGGAGGGGTGGGGGGCTGAGCTCCGCATGCCACGCCACAGCACCAAGGCAAGGAAGCCCCAGCACTGAGTGAGGGAAGCCTAGAGAGGGAGAGGAGAGAAGCTGGCTGCTTCACAAGGCACATTCATCACATGGCAAATCCCAGCTGTGACCTAACAGGTGCAGCTTCTTCCTATTCCCAAGATCCCTGGAAATGAGCCCTCCAGAGGTGCTGAGAACATACTTCTGGTCTCCTCAGAGAACTGCAGGTCTCTTGGCTTCTGCGAATGGAGCTGGCTGTCAAAACACAGCACTGCAGGGGCTTTCTCTTGGTGACCCTGGGGGAAAATGCTGCTTGCTCCAGGGCCCCAACCTCATTCTCACATTCTGGCAAGGGTGTGGCTATTGTCACGGGAGGAGGCCTCGATGTGAGCAGGATGGGCATGCCCTCCAGGCAGATGAATAACCTGTTTTACAAGATGGTTGTGAGGATAAAATTGGACGGCTCCCCTTTATGACTTTACCCCAAGTTCTTTGGTGCAGGGAGGGAGGGCTTGATGCAAACTATATAGGCCCTTAGCTTTTGAGACATTGATTTGCAGAAAGACCTGATAGTATCGTCCGACATGTACCGAGTGATGGCCATCGACGCACTGGTTTCCTCGCATCCGCTCTCTTTCCCCGAAGATGAGATCAACAGCCCAGCTCAAATCAGCGAAGTGTTTGACTCCATTGCTTACAGCAAGGTGAGGAGGCCGGCTGGCTGGCCCCACTGCCACCACTTCTAGAGTGCGGGAATGTGATGTATGCATTGGTTCCTTTGATCTATGCATTGGAATGGCTTCTATACCGCCGTCTCCCACAAAAGCGGCTTCCAGAACAATGTACAAAGATCAACAATAAAATGCAGTCAACATCAATCCAAGACCGAGAGAGATAAAAGCAGCATGTCAAGAGGCTCAAAGCTTCCCACGGTGTGAACAGAGCAGCCCAAATGCCTGTGCCAATACAAGCAGCTTAACCTAAAGAGTACAATGCTGGTGCCAGGCCAACATCGCTTGGCAATCAGCTCAGACATGGCGTGACCTGGCCTGCAGAGAGAGTGCGCCTGGAACCTCAGCCACCGCCTGAGATCTCCAGGGGCCACCAGTTGGCAGGCAGTGCCATGACTGGTAGAAGCCCCAGTCTGTGAAGGGGAGGGGGGTCATGGACCCTGCCCAGTTTTCCTGGGGATCCCTCTGGGAATGATTTGGGTGTGAAACGTGTGGGGCAGGGTGGTGGGTGAGGAGGATGGATGTTCCTCATGCTGCTTCTTCTCTCTCTGCAGGGGGCATCAGTGCTGCGCATGCTCTCAGAATTCCTGACTGAGGATCGGTTCAAGAGAGGGCTGATGGTAAGCCCTGCCTTGGCACTTGGGAGATCATGACAGGGCCTCTTTTCGGGCGCTTCCCCAAATCCTTTGCCATTGGGTTGGGTGGCAAGACCTGGAGGAGCCCAGGAGCGGCCTGTGCGCTTCCCCACCCCAGGCAAACATCCAGGGAGGAGACAAAGAGGCACGGAAAGGGAGTACCTGCATCCAGAGACACAGGGAGGGCAAGGAGGTGCACCAGGCACTCATGCTAGCCTGGTGCGCTGCCTATGCTGGCTACAGGACTCATGCACAGAGAAGGCAGGCTGTAAGCTTGTTGCAGCAAAAGCCATTCTTGGGTGGCTTCCAGACAGTCCTTTGAATGGCCTTTGGCCATTCCATGGGACATCCAGACGTCACTGCCATCCTTTGGTCACCAACCCGTGTTTTAGCTGCCGTTGAGCCTTTCTTCACAGTGGGGATAATCTGTTCAGCCAGAAAGCCCTGGAACCAGAGCGCGCTTCTCTACACCTGTGGATGTTCCCTAGCACTTCACTCCCACAGGTTTTGGGGGCGCATGGCTTTGACATCTGTAGTGATGCTCATCACCCTCTCCTTCCTCCCTTCATTCCCCCCAACACGGCAGTTATTGTGAGCATGCGTGCAGCCACTTTATACCCGTTGTGTACACCTTTTCAAAGATTAAACCAGAATTCCAGAATTTAAAAATACTCCAAGTTCACTATTTTGGATTTTTCTCAGCATCTTGCCTGAATCTCTCTTCCTATCTTTCTTGAATAGAGTAAAAGCAATGCTTTTGTGAATGTATCGAAGTAGCTGAGAGCTTTCTTTTTTAAAATGAGAATTTTACAGAGGAATTTCCTAAACTAGAGGTAGTTGGAGCTTTGTAACCTCTGCAGAGGTGGAATCATAGAATAGTAGAGTTGAAAGGGCCTATCAGGCCATCATTGAGTCCAACCCCCTGCTCAATGCAAGAATCTACCTTAAAACATCCCTGACAGATGGTTGTCCAGCTGCCTCTTGAAGGCCTCTAATGTGGGAGAGCCCACCACCTCCCTAGGTCATTGGTTCCATTGTCGTAATGCTCTAACAGTCAGGAAGCTTTTCCTGATGTCCAGCTGGAATCTGGCTTCCAGTCACTTGAGCCCATTATTCCATGTCCTGCATTCTGGGTTGATCGAGAAGAGATCCTGGCCCTCCTCTGTGTGACAGCCTTTCAAGTATTTGAAGAGTGCTATCATGTCTCCCCTCAATCTTCTCTTCTCCAGGCTAAACATGCCCAGTTCTTTCAGTCTCTCCTCATAGGGCTTTGTTTCCTGACCCCTAATCATCCTTGTTGCCCTTCCTCTGAACACGCTCCAGCTTGTCTGCATCCTTCTTGAAGTGTGGTGCCCAGAACTGGACACAATACCCAAGATGGGGCCTAACCAATGCCGAATAGAGGGGAACCAGTACCTCACGTGATTTGGAAGCTATACTTCTATTAATGCAGCCCAAAATAGCATTTGCTTTTTTTGCAGCCATATCACACTGTTAGCTCATATTCAGCTTGTGATCTACAACAATTCCAAGATCCTTCTCACTTGTCGTATTGATTAGCCAAGTATCCCCCATCTTGTAACTGTGCATTTGGTTTCTTTTTCCTAGGTGTAGAACTTGGCCTTTATCCCTATTAAATTTCTTTCTGTTGTTTTCAGCCCAGTGCTCCAGTCTATGAAGATCACTTTGAACGTTGTTTCTGTCTTCCAGGGTATTAGTGATCCCACCCAATTTTGTGTCGTCTGCAAATTTGATAAGCATTCCCTGTACCTTCTTGTCCAAATCATTAATAAAAATGTTGAAGAGTACTGGGCCCAGGACTGAGCCCTGTGGTACCCCGCTCATTACCTCTCCCCAGTGTGAAAAGGTACCACTGATAAGCAATCTTTGAGTCCGATTCTGTAGCCAGCTGTGGATCCACCTAATAGTTGTTCCATCTAGCCCACTGTTCACCAGTTTGTTAATCGGAATGTCATGGGGCACTTTGTCAAAAGCTTTGCTGAAGTCAAGATATACTATATCCACAGCATTCCCACAGTCCACAAGGGAGGTTACCTGATCAAAAAATGAGATCAGATTAGTCTGACAGGATTTGTTCTTGACAAAGCCATGCTGGCTTCTAGTAATCACTGCATTGTTTTCAAGATGTTTCCAGATTTACTTTTTTATAATCTGCTCCAAGATTTTCGCAGGGATGGATGTCAGACCGACTGGTCTGTAGTTCCCAGACTCCTCCTTTTTGCCCTTTTTGAAGATAGGGACAACATTAGCCCTCCCCCAGTCATCCGGCACTTCACCCGTCTCCATGATTTTGCAAGGATAATCGAGAGTGGTTCTGAGAGTTCTTCTGCCAGCTCCTTTATTACTCTAGGATGCAGTTTGTCGGGCCCTGGAGATTTGAACTCCTTCAAAGAAAGTAGGTGTTCCTTGACCATTTGTTTTTCAATCTCAAACTGCAATCCTGCCCCAACAACTTGTACTTTACTTTTTCCAGGGGGGTCATAGACCTGCTTTTGAGAGAAGACTGAGCCAAAGTAGGAATTGAGCACTTCAGCCTTTTCTTTGTCATCTGTTACCAATTTGCCATCCTCATGAAGCAGTTGAACCACCATTTCTTTCCTCCGTCTTTTACTATTCACATATCTGAAGAAAGCCTTTTTATTGCTTTTAGCATCCCTCGCTAGCCTCAGCTCCAAGTAGCTCCCTGCTTGTGGAACTCCGTGCCACTTGAAGTCCGCCCGGCCCCATCATTGCAGGCCTTCAGGATGTACGTTTACCTTGTCCTGTAACTGAGTCAGGACTTCATTGGGTGCTGTTGTGTATAGGCTGTTATCTGCTTTTAATTGTCAGTTTTGGTATTATTATTATTATTATTATTATTATCATCATCATTATTATTATTATCATTATTATTTTGTGGTTTTGAATGTTGGATGCTGGCTTGTGAGGGTTTTCCCTGAAAGGCAGTTTATACATCTTTTACATAAATAAATTTGAATGTTGGAATGTATTGAAATGGAACCTCATGTTTCGTTTCTCATGCCAAAACTATGCATAGACTTGTTGCTTGCTGTCGTATTATGGGGTGGCAATAGAGCACTTCCTTTCTGAAAAAGCAAGCGTGGCATAGGCGTGTGCACAGGGTGTGCTGGGTGTGCCCAAGCACACCCCAATTTCCCAGGGCACTTCTGCTTTCCACCCCACTCCCCGAATTGGGGTTTTTAAAAGGGTGGGAAAGCCGCCATTAGCATACTTGGGGGAATTACGCTCTTTCTCGAGGCCCTGGAAAATGCGCTGTCTCACCCCCCCCCCCCATCATCGCAAAGCAATTACAATCAAGGGTGCAACATTTGCTGTAGCAGCTCAAAATATCCGCCAACATTTTCTAAAGAAAATAGGTGTAGATTGCAGAGGGGAGCACCTGCTATAATTTTCTGTGATTTTTGCTACTAGGGTTTGCAGCATTTTTCAACAGTATAAATCTCAGCCTTTTCTCTCAGTTTGATTCCTTTATATGCATTTTCTTCCTATGAGTTTGTTAGAATTTTGGTTGTCCCAGAGAACTCTTGTTTTATTGCGACAGTTGTAACGGCCTTTGTGCCATAGGCCAATAAGATGTACACTTCACCCCCACTGCTCCAATTGGGGCCTTTAAGGTGCACATCCTTAATGAAATGAGCTGCACACACCGATGAAGGGCGGCAGCAGCAGCAGGAGCAGAGCCTGATCCTCCCTGCCAGGGTGAACTCCCTTTCAAGCACATGCCTGTGCTATCATCCTCAGGAGGAAGGATAGGCGAGCAGGAGGATGCCTGGCTTCGCCTTCCTTAATGGTGGACCGATTCCACGTCACTTGTGGGTCTATCTGAGAAATCGCCCTTGGTGGGAGAGCTGGCATACTGGAAGTATTTTGAAATTCTAGAATGCTGTTTTTTTTTAAAAACATACTTTATTTTTTTCATTCATCCATTCCGTTTCTATATCACCAAATAGCCAAAGCTACTTTTAAAAACAGGTGTTAGAGTATGACACACACCTGCATGGCCCACTCACAAAAACTGGTTTGTTTGGGGGAGTGAAGAGGGGATGACTGGGAAGGAAGGGAAGGGGCAGGACAACACTGAGTGGACTCTGTCGTGATCCAACCTCTGGCCGGACAGGATATGACAGGTTTCTTTGCAATGAAATAGATGACAGGGAATATGCTGGGGATGCTGTGCTGCATTCTGCAAGCAACAAAAAGCAGGACAGCAAAGTACCGTAGTAGTGCCCCCACTTGTTGATAAACCTGTGTTGGCATGGAGTGACTTCCCATCAGGCAGGTCTCGACCCCATCTTGCCTCCTGCCTGGACATCCTGTAGCCCACAGGCCCAGGCCGATACGTATGTGTGAACTGACACACCTTCCGCTCTTCTCACTCACTGTATGCCTACCCAGAACCCAACCAGGCCTGGGAAGGCTGACTCACCTGACTCTCATCTGTCCACAGTTTTACCTTCACGCCTTCGCGTATGGAAACACCGTCTACAACGACCTCTGGGATAAACTGCAAGAGGTATGTTCTGAAGGCCCTCTGGCGCCCTCCCCAGGGGCATGCCCCTCCCATCCACTGGAAGTGCCAATTGGAGATGCTGCTGCTGGCTGGGCAGGGGACCTCTTTTCTCAGCTGGGGAGCCAAGTCTTCCTCGGGGGCAGGGGGAGGGCAGAGCAGGAAAAGTCCTTGCACATGTCTCTCTCCACTGCTATTGTGTCCTGGCTGGACATTGGTTTGTGCATCATAGTTTTAGATGCAACGACGTTAAGCGGAGTCCCCACTGGATTTATCTAAGCCTTTCAGTGGGCAGCAGGGCAAACGACCATTCTCCTGACTCCTTCCTGGCACCCACTGGAACATCTGTAAGCTGTGAGCACCCTGCTGAATGTCTTTACTCTGAGCTTCCCCAGCCTCTCCCCCGGGGATGGTCTTTCTGGGCCCTTGGCCATCTCTGCTCCTCTCCTTTGACTCGTCAGCATGCATGTTTTTGGAATTGTCGTGCCAGAGATGGAACTTGGGGCCAGCGAAGTTTAACACTTGCTGTGGCCTTCCTGCGGCCTGAGCCTTGGGATCAAGGCTCGTGTTCTAGGGCCTGCCGGTGGTGATGGTGTTGACGGATATTCTGGGCCAGAGCATCAACATACATTTTGACTCCTGCTCCACCAGATCTGGATTGTAACCCTCTTTACAATGCAGCTTCTCCTGCAGTCTTATGTGAAATCATTCACACTTGTGCCCTTTGCGTTCCATGAAATGGTCATCGGACAACCCTTCCGCTCATTTTGAAGGTCCCTGCCCTGCTTGCCATGTCTCCATATCGCATTGCACTGGCAGTCGGTTTTTAAAAGCTGGGCCACCGAGCCCAGGGTTGCTCAATGACCCCATCAGACCAGCCAGCCCAACCCGTCTTCCTGGTCTCTGGGCCTTCCCCTACCCTGCACATTCCCACTTATGACGGTGTTAGCTGACAACAAGGTCCATATCACCAGGTGCCCTGGAACTCTCAAAGCCTCACCTCTCTTCCTGCTCTAATCTCCCTACCTTTGCTCATCCAGTTCCACTCTCCTCACCCATCAAAGTTCTCCTGCTCTCTCAAACAGCTCCTGCCATTCCCTCTCTGGCTCGAACGTCCTGCCTCTGGTCCCCCCAGGTCCCTGCTCTCCAGCCACCAGGACGCCTAAGCGGCTGTGAATGCATCTCCTTCCCCCGGCCCTCCCTCTTCTCGCCCCTTCTGCTGCTGCTGCTGCCACTGCCTCCACCGCCTCTTCCACGGCAGGCCCCATGGGGTTGAACAAGGAAGTGTCCCAGATCCCAAGTCCCAGCACGAGGAACAAGGCATAGGAGCTCTGCCGGCTTTGGTTCTGGCACCCTTGGCTGCTTTGCTGGACTTCTGGGCTTGGTTCAAGTTCCAGCAGCTCTGCTCCCTTTCCTTCTGCCTCCGCCCATGCAGTTGGTGCTGGCAGGTCTGCACTTGCCACAAGGAGTGGAGGAAAGTACTTGTTCAATGGCAGTCCAATGTGGACAGAAGCCAAGTTTCAGAGGGCCAGTGGGTGCTGCCTGCCTGGCAGGCGTGGTATGGCTTACAGGCTGCCTGGTGAGGAACGGGGGTGGCGATGGGGGCCATGGGAGGGCAGATGCCTTCTCCCGTGTAGTCGGTTTAGGCACCGGCCGATACTGGACTCAGGTGCAACCCTTTGAGAGCTCACAGCTGTTCCCTGTATGATGATGATGATGACGATGACCCATGGCCTGCTTCCAGCCTGCATTCCTCCAGTTCTCTGTGGGGATCCCTGATGGGAGATGGCCCAATTCTTTGTAGAAGTCAAACTAAGTGACGCCGCAGCCCCCAACCCCATCTACATCTCTAGCCAAACCCATCAAGGGTTTGGCTAGAGACAAGGCAGCTTCCTACGGTCTTGATGGAGAAGCCGGAAGAAGTTATTTCTAAGATGTCTCAGAAAGCCCATCAATAGCTATAGGGCAAAACATCCCTGTGGAACTGGTGGTGTCAGCCCTAGGGGCATACCTTGGTGTCAACAGAGAGTTTTGCAAAGGGTGGGTTGCTCTGGAGCCATTGCGGAGTATATGGCTTGAACAACCTCTGTTTGCCCCTTTAACACTTCTTCCCTGTCTTGGGCAGGTGGAAGAAGAAAGCAACTCTACTCTCCCTGGTAAAGTCAAGGACATCATGGACCGCTGGACCTTGCAGATGGGCTTTCCGGTGCTGACTGTGGATACTTCTACTGGGACGATCACCCAGCAGCATTTCCTGCTGGACCCTAACGCTACTGTTGTGCGACCCTCAGCATTCAAGTAAGTGGGGAGCCCTGAGCCACAGTCTTCACAGAGAGACCAGATTCAGACTATGTTCCAGAGTTCAGGCTGGTAATGTGTTGAGAGACCTGAAGGGTGGGCTGGGGGAGCAGCGGGAGGAGGGAGTTGCCTGGAGCATCTCAGCCACATGCCTGGTTGAGCAGCTGTGTCCTCCAGGCCCCAGCTGTTTGTTCCTCAGAGGACAAGAGAAAAGAGCTGCCTCCACCTGACTGTCTGTTTTTCTGCAGCTACACCTGGATAGTTCCTGTCTCCTGGATGAGTTCAGTTGATGTGGCACAGATGTACTGGCTCAGAAACAAAACCGGTACTGTTCACTTACACCATCCTGACACCTATGTATTGCCCGGGAAGTCACTGGGATGATAATATTACCATTACAACTTACCTTAAACTTTTCAAGTTTCCAAATACCTGGTCACAGTAGCCCTGTGAAGTCGTAGCTTCGTTGAGGACACCCAGTGACTTTTGTGCAAGGGCAGACCTGTGACTTCACACTGCCCCAGCTGGATAACCTCTCAGCCCCGGATGAGGAGAGCTGAGTCACCCCAGCAGGTGCAACAAGGCAGGAGGGAGGGGCTCTTTCTCCCAGGCACCAACAGGAAACTCGTGGGCCTGTTCACATGACATGTTAGCCCATGTCAGGTGACTAGCCATGCAGGGTGGCTTGTGTTGCAACCCAAAGGGAATGAGCACAGGCAGCAGCTTGAGTAAATCACGAGTGGGGATCACAGCCCTACTGGCAAGAGCAGCAGGGGGTTTCGGTTGCTCGTGCTATATGGCTCGCACCCTGATGTCCTTTACCCACAATGGGTTGGCATATCTGGGTGTGGATGACACACCAACCCATTCTGTGTAACACAACTACTGAAGACCCTACTGCAGCCCATATGGAGGGTTGTTTAGAATAGAACCATAGAATAGTAGAGTTGGAAGGGGCCTCTAAGGCCATTGGGTCCAACCCCCTGCTAAGTGCAGGAATCCACCTTAAAGCATTGCTGACAGATGGTTGTCCAGCTGCCTCTTGAATGCCTTTTATGTGGGAGAGCCCACGACCTCCCTAGGTCATTGGTTCCATTGTCATACTGCTCTAACAGTCAGGAAATTTTTCCTGATGTCCAGCCGGAATCTGGGTTCCTGTAACTTCCTGAATCAGAATGTCATGGGGCACTTGATCCTGGATTTCCTCTGTGTGACAACCTTTCAAGTATTTGAAGATCCTTCTCATTTGTAGCATTGCTGAGCCAAGCATCCCCCGTCTTGTAACTGTGCATTTAGTTTCTTTTTCCTAGGTGCAGAACTTGGCATTTATCCCTATTAAATATCATTCTGTTGTTTTCAGCCCAGCGCTCCAGCCTATCAGGAACATTTTGAAGTTTTTTTCTGTCTTCCAGGGTAGCTATCCCACCCAATTTTGTGTTGTCTGCAAATTTGATAAGTATTCCCTGCACCTCCTCATCCAAATTATTAATAAAAATGTTGAAGAGCACTGGGCCCAAGACTGAGCCCTGCGGTACCCCACTCGTTACCTCCCCCCAATTTGAGAAGGTACCATTGATAAGCACTCTTTGGCTGCATTCAGACAACACATTAGTCAATGGTGGGTTGAGTAGTCAACTCACAGTTGGTTATTTTGTGGGTACTCCCCACACAACATATTCCTACACAATTGTGGTTGGTTGGGGCTAGCGTTGAGTGGACTAATAGTCAACCCAGCATTTGACTGACACAACCCCGCCCCTCTCCCCACCCTCCCTCCTCCGTCAGTCCTCCCAGTTCTATCCCAGCAGCCTCTGCAAGTTGCACCAGCTACAGCAGAGCGGCAGCCGCCGCTTTGGTCACTCTTGCCGCCTGCCTCTATGGGCTTGTGTTTTAACCCACTTACCGCACACCATTAACACACTCACCCCTCCACACAACACTTTAAACAACTGGCTTTGAGCTAAACAACTTGAAAGGCAGTTGTTTTTCTGGCTGCATTCGGACAACACATTAAGCAACTGAGGGGGGGGAAACAATCGTCAGTTGTGTTGGTTATTGTGTTGTGTGGAGGGTAACATGCCGCTCACAAACTACCGACGGTATGTTATTCCGCCCAAATAAGCAACTGAAAGAAACAACTGGCTTGCAAGTTATTTAGCTCGAAGTCATTTTAAAGTAGGGATGTGCACTGGATCTGACCTGATCCACGATCCGAGTCCTGTCCAGTGGGAAATCGGATAAATTATCTGATTTCCGATCCAACAGCTGGATCGGCCGATCCAGTCTGAACCGATCCGAAAAGGCTCCGAACCGGTTCGGCGGATCGGCGGGCGCCCACTGGCGCCCACCGCCGCTTCCATTGGTGGGCGCCAGCGGGCGCCCGCCGATGAAAGTGGACAGCGGGGGGGGAGGAGGGGGGCGCTTACCTTTGAGGGACGTCCGCTCCCGTCCGGCGCCGGCAGCTACTACCAGCGGGCTCCGCGGCCTGCTCCAGGGTGGCGCGCCGGGTGATGTCATCACCCGGCGCGCTACTCTAGAGCAGGCTGCGGAGCCCGCTGGTAGTAGCCGCCGGTGCCGGACGGGAGCAGACGGCCCGGAAAGGTAAGCAGGGGGTGCGCGGAAGGGAGGAGGGGGCGCGCAGAGGGGAGCCCTTACCTTTCTGGCCCGTCCGCTCCCGTCCGCTGCCGGCGGCTACTACCAGCGGGCTCCGCGGCCTGCTCCAGGGTGGCGCGCCGGGTGATCACCCGGCGCGCTACTCTAGAGCAAGCCGCAAAGCCAGCTGGCGGTAGCCGCCGGCGCCGGACGGGAGCAAACAGCCCTAAAAGGTAAGCAGTGGCGGGGAAGGGGGCTTACCCCCCCTGGAGCCGTCCGCTTCTATCGCGGGCGCCCGCGGATGGAAGTGGACGGCCCCAGGGGGGGTAGGGAGCGCGGGGGAGGGGGCTTACCTGCCGGGGCCGTCCACAGCAGACGGCCCCGGGGGGGAGGGAGTTAGGCCCCCCCTCACCCACCCGCCGCCATTTTTTCCTCATAGACTTGCATTGCAATGCAAGTCTATGGGGAAAAAAATGGCGGCTGATCCAAAAATTGCCGATTTTTGGATCGGGATCGGACTCGATCCGGTCCGGGGGGCCTCCGATTTTGTCCGAACCGATCCATGACAAAATTGGAGGTCCCGATCCGGGTCCCGATCCGATCCGGGGGGTCCGTGCACATCCCTAGTTTAAAGTGTCGTGTGGAGGGGTGAGTGTTAATGGCATGCGGTGAGTGGGTTAAAACACAAGCCCATAGAGGCAGGCGGCAAAAGCGACCAAAGCAGCATTGTGTTGTCCGAATGCAGCCTCTCATTTGCTTATTTGGGCAGAATAGCATACCATCAGTAGTTTGTGAGCAGTGTCTTACCCTCCACACAACACAATAAGCAACACAACTGACGATTGTTTCCCCACCCCTCAGTTGCTTAATGTGTTGTCCGAATTCAGCCAGTGTTTCTGAGAGTTCTTCTGTCAGCTCCTTTAATACTCTAGGATGTAGTTCATCAGGCCCTGGAGATTTGAACTTCTTCAAAGAAATTAGGTGTTCCTTGACCACTTGTTTATCAATCTCAAACTGCAATCCTGCTCCTTCAGCTTATACTTCACTTTTTCCAAGGGAATCATAGACCCGCTTTTGAGAGAACACTGAGCCAAAGTAGGAATTGAGCCCTTCGGCCTTTTCTTTGTCATCTTTTACCAATTTGCCATCTTCATGAAGCAGTTGAACCACCATTTCTTTCCTCTGTCTTTACTGTTCACGTATCTGAAGAAAGCCTTTTTATTGCTTTTAGCATCCCTCGCTATCCTCAGCTCCTTCTCAGCTTTAGCTTTCCTGATGCCATTTCGGTACTTCTGTGCTACCTGTCCATGCTCTTCTTTTGTAGCCTGGCCTTTCTTTCTTCCGCTTCCTATATGTATCCTTTTTTTGTTTTTAGGCCATCTCTAATCTTTTTACGGAGCCACATTGGTTTCTTCTGTTCTCGTCTATCTTTTTTCCCTGTTGGAGTTGTTTGTAATTGTTTTGGAGAATAAGAACGGTCCGTGTTCCGATGACTCGCTAACCAACAACGGTTTGTTCCAGGAAACAAGCCCTCGTTGGTTGGCGTGTTGGGTGTCACCGTCTTTCAATGGGTCTTCATGCTCTATCTCCCCTTCATGTTCATCTGACTGGGAACACTTATTATGGGTGATTTCAGTCCGTCTTTCTGGCCTGACCCCACACTTTGCAACCGTGTAGGTATTGGGCTGTGGCCCTTAGAAGGAGGGGGAGGGGGAGGGGGAGGGGGAGAGGAGTTAACTCCTGGGTTGCAGCATCCTTAGAGCATCTCTAGGGTGGTAAGACCCTCCCTCCCTCTTTCTTTCTGCAGAGATAAATCCTGCCTTCTCAACTGCTGCTAACGCCACAACCTGGCTGCTCCTCAACATCAATGTCACAGGCTATTTCCGGGTGAACTATGACCAGGGAAACTGGGACCGGCTTATGGCGTTGCTGAACAGCAGCCACCAGGTAGGCCTACGGCTGCCCATCCTCTCCTGCTGCACTTGGCTGCGCCAAGCCCCTCCCTCCATCCCCAAGCAGTTTCCTCTGAAGAACCCTCTTTCATGAGCCTTGCTGCTGCTTCCCTTGCCAGAGCTGAACTTGGACGTCCCTTTCCCAGCCCACCCTGGCATCAACGGCCGGCCTCTCTCAGGACTGTTTCAGAGAGACCGCGAGTCCTCTGGGCACGGACTGTGCCACGGCTCTGCACGAGGGGGAAATGTCCCCGGTGCTCCGAACGCTACATGGGGGGTGGGGGGCAGTTGGGGAAGCCTGGGCTTCCAATCTAGACTGGCTCCCCTGAGATGGGACTGGTTGGATTGGGCCAGGCCTCCTCTGATGCTCCCGGGGGGGGGGCCTCCAGCACCGCTGCTTCCAGCTTCCTCCAGTCCTCGTAGGCTCCCGCTGCCAGCCTGACTCCTGCTGTTTTCCAGGCTCTCCCTGTTCTAAACCGTGCTCAGCTGATTGACGACTCCTTTAACCTGGCCAGGTGAGAAGCTTGTTTCCCCCCAGCTCCCCCTTGTCTGGAGTCACTGCCTGATCGCCCCCCTCCCCCCCCAAGCCTCTGTGCCCACCTGCCTCCAGCGCAGGGTGTCTCTATGCCAAACCTGGGTCTGAGCGCCCTCTGGTGGAGGTACTGCAGGAGACTCGAGCCGCCTGAATGCAGCTGGTCAGGCTAGCAGCTCCGGGGGGGGGGGGGGGGGGAGGCGGGGGGAAGATGGAACGGCCTGGCCAGGTCCCTGCTGCGAAGAGGGCTGGACCTGGTGCCCCCTGGGACTGACGCGTGCCTCGTCGCGGGATGTGGACATGGCGTAATTTCTCCAGGGCGGCCGTGGGGACCCTTGTGGAAGGAGCAGGGCCGGGAAGAAGCTGCACGGCCGCCAGTGGCTGCCCGGAGCCTTCCGAGGCCCCTGAGTCCCCAGCCTCTCCGGCCCCTGGGCAGCGAGGCCAAGGCACGAGGCCCCCGTTCTGCCCCCCGCTCTGTCCCCCGCTTGCCCCACACACTCACCCTCCACCCTGCGCCCTCTCCCTCCCTCCCCCCCCCCTTTTCAGAGCGAAGCACACCAGCACCGAGCTGGCCCTGAACACCACCCGCTACCTGGCCGAGGAGAGGGACTACCTGCCCTGGGACGCCGCCACCCGCAACCTGGGCTACTTCCGACTCATGTTTGATCGCAGCGAAGTCTATGGGCCCATGCAGGTGCGCTCTGCGCTGCGGGGCAGGCGTGGAAGGGGTCGCTGCGTCTGCTGGGGGGAGGCCGAGGCCGCTGTGGCCACCCAGCGTTTCCTTCTCCCCACAAGCAGGGCAGGGAGAGCAGAGGAGGAGGAGGAGGAGGAGGAGGTGGTGGGCGGGGAGAGGAGGGGCTTCAGGGCTGCATCCCACTTCAACCAGTCTCTTGGGGAGGGATGCCTGAACCCAGCCCTGCTTTCCCTTCCCTCTGCAGAGCTACATCCAGAAACAGGTCACCCCTCTGTTCAATCATTTCAAGAGCCTCACCAGCTGGACTACCACCCCAGAAGGCCTGATGGAACAGTGAGTCTCGTGGGACAAAGGTGGGAGAGGGACGTGGGGACTGTGGGGGGTGGGGAGACAACTGGGCGCAGTTTGGTAGGTAAGTCCTAAAAGCCATCCTTGGCGCTGGGGCCAAGAGTAGCATGCTTGGGCCCCTGCCAAAGGTCACACCCAGCAGGGCCCCCCACTGCTCCTCCCCCTCGCAACCGGCTCGTTCCCCTGCTCTTGCTCTGGCCCAGCAGTGCTGGTGGTGAGTAGCAGCAGCAGCAGCAGCAGGAGGAGCCGCCGCCGCCGCCTGGCTCTCTGCCTGTCGAGCATGCAGGGATGAGAACGGGGGCCAGGAGCAACAAGGCCATGGAAGTGGAGGAGGAGGAGGAGGCCCACGGAGGGGGTCTTGCCCAGGAACCTAGGTCTTCCCCTGGGCCGGCTTTTCCATGAGCTGCTCATGGGGAGAACCCCCAGAAGGTGTGGGGGCAGTGCTGGAGGTGGTGGGAAGAGAGAGGGAAATAGGCTGAACTGCTGTAGCTGCCACCAGGGACTGGAGAAGGTGAGCCCCCGCTGCCGCTGCTGCTGCCGCCGCCGTTGCCGCTGCCGCCGCCGCTGCCTTTCTAACTGGATTTTCCTCCCTACTCAGGTACAATCAGATTCTAGCCCTCAGTACGGCCTGCTCATATGGCATTGCTGACTGCCAGGACCAGGCCACAGCATTTTTCAATCAGTGGAGGTTAAATCCCAACGCGAACCCGTAAGTGTCTGGCTGGGCCCTGCTCTGCTCCTGCCTGAAGGCACGGGGGAGTGGGGGGGGGAACGGTGGGGGCAGAACAGACCTTCCTGTGAACCCTTCTGCATGGAGCGAGCTGATTTCTCCATGCTGTTTTTGCCACGTTCACTTTCATTGCCTTTTTAAAAGGTTGCAATCCTATGCGTACTTCCTCAGGATTCGAGGTATCACAGTTTTCCACACAGTCCAGCCTTCTTTTTGCAGGCCAATCAGACTTCGGCATCACTCTTCAGCATTGCAAACCATGTTGCCTACCATAGGCATGCGGATGAGGTGTGCCCAGTGTGCCCAGGCACACCCTAATATCTTCGGGGAGGCTCTGTTCCCCTCCCCCCCCCGCTTCCATTGGTGACAGTGGACAGGCGCAGAGCCTCCTGTTCCCATCCCGGCCAGCCAGCTGACTTTTCCTTAGCGGGCCGGGGACCTGCTCGCTGTATCACCCCTGCACTGCCTGGTCTGATGTCCCTAGGCAGAATTTCAGGCTCTAGTTCGGTGATCTTCACTGTTTTTCAAACAGGAGCCACACTGGCTTTAGGCACTGCTGCTGAGGTCGTGGGGTGGGGGGTGGGAGTGGGGCTCTCCTCCTCTCCCGCAGTCAAGTGGCAACGCTGCGCCCCAGACTCGGCAGGAGGCCTTTTCGGGCCTCTTCTCCCCAATCCCCTCCCCTTTGTCCAAGCCGTCACCTTGTCACGGGACAGGCAAATCCTGACCGGCAGCAGGTGCCTTCTTGGTCCTTGGGTTGGGAGGGGCCTTTTCTCATCGCTGCTGCGATGGCCCAGTTCCGCTCTGGGATGCAAAGTGTCGGCAGCATGCAGTTCCACAGGGCTCTTTCTGCCACCGTGCATTCCGTGTCCCTCGCACCTATTACTGCAGCTAGCCAATCATGTCGCTCGTTGCCTCTTGGGCTCCTCCCCACCGCAGTCAATTGGCTGATTGCTCCTTTGTTGTGGTAGGTCTCCTGATGCCCCACCCCCAAAGCCTTGTGCAGTAGCCCAGATCGCATCAGCCAGTCCACTGCGAAAGCAGCCAGCAGTAAGGCAGAGCTGGAGAGCCTTTGTGCTGAGGAGAGTGAGCAGCTCCTGGAAAGAGTCGTGGAGGGCAGGAGCGTGTGAGGTGGCTGGGGGCTGCCGGTGGTCCTCGGGCCTCGTGGGGAAGACGAGCGCAGGGTTCTCTGGAGAGCTGTATCCTGCCGCTCCGCAAGCAAATGTTACATTGTACAGAAGACGCAAAAATGTTCCCATTCACATAATGTCCACAGTCTTTTGCTCTGCAGAATTTGGGAGATGTTGGTACTGACCCTGCATGGTCTTGACTGGGGCCGTTCCCACACACGTGCCTTCTCTCCACACATCCTGCCCTCGGCTTCTTCCGCAGTGCTGCCCTCTGCCTCCTAATACTATTCTTTTCCTTTTTTAAAATAATTTTTAATTGAGTTTTCAAAAACTACAGGAAAAAATCCACATTAGTATTAATTCACAGTCTCTCCCTTTCCCCTTCCCATAGTTGGTGAATTTCAAAATTGTACTTCTTCTTCCATCTTTTATTTTCTGGTTCTATTCCAGAATTAATTAATTTATCCTATTTCATTCATTTATAATCTTTTCATGAATCCCACAATTTTTTAAAAGCTTCTGCCAAAGTTATTCTGTTAGGTTCTTTTTTCATATAGTCTATGTATTTTTGCCGTCCTTCTTAAAATCATCTCTTTTCTTCATTCCTCTATATACTCTTAACTTCTGTGTCAGCTTTTTGTTTATTGCTGTATCCCAAAATTTTCCCGTAGGTATTGTCAACATCCGAGCTGTCTTCCAGTTTCTTGCTATTAATTGCCTTGCGGCTGTCAACAAAAAGCCAATTAATATTTTTCCCTTGAATCTCTATGTTTCCTCCTATAGTCATATTTAACAAAGCTAACTGTGGTGTTTTGTGAATCTCTTGATGTTTCTTGAAAATTGTGTCCCAAAACTTCCTGACCTTCCTACATTCCCACCACATATGAATTTGGGTTCCATTAATTTCACTTCCTCTCCAACACAAAGGTGATAAATTTTAATTAATTTTTCCCAACTCCCCCGGTGTCAGATATCACTTCTGAACTAGCTTTTAGCGCCCCTTCTGTTATTCTAGTGGATATTGTTTGGATTCCCCCCCACCATTCTCCAGCTTCTATCTCCTCTTCAATGTCTCTTTCCCATATCTGTTTTATTGTTACATTCCCCCTTATTGCCAGCTTTATTCAGGTTCTATAAATTTGTTTGATTATACCATTAACTCCTAATTCATAATTATTTATGATAATTTATGCCTGGACCTAGCTTTCTGAAATTTCACACACATATCAAGCAAAGTGTTACCTGTAATGTGCCCAAGTTTCCTGTTTGTATCTTTAAAAATAAAAAAGTTGGAGGCATAACTGTATTTACCCCACTACTACCCATTTTTCTAAAATTAATTGCTACACAAGGCAAGCACCTACGTTTCTGAAATTTCACACACCTAGGTCTCAATGTACCACCTACAGTGTGGCAAAGTTTCATGTGTGGAACTTTAAAAATGAAAATGTTATAGGCATTCCTGGTTATTTATTAAAAAATTAATTGCCACAAAATGCATGCACCAATCTTTCTGAAATTTCTCACAGATAACTACCCCTAACCCATCTACAAAGTGCCCAAGTTTCATCCTTCTATCTTTAAAAATGAAAAAGTTATAGGTGTTTTTGTAACACAATACTAGGCTATGGGAAAAAGCATTCAAAATGGCGTCCGATCCGCCAATTTTTTCCGATCCGGATCAGACCTCGGCGGATCGGATTGGATCAGATCAGAGGGTGGGTTGGTCAGATCGGTTCGGATCAGAATTTTCCGATTTTGGGGTGGATCGGATTCGGATTGTGGATCGGATCCGATCCGATGCACACCCCTACTTTAAACCTTTTAAGTGGGATTTCTTGCAGTAGTATGTTAAAGAGGTAAGTATTTTTTTTGTAAATAGCATCATTTTTGTAGTCATAATACGATCAGAGTGATAACTTTATCCTTTCCCATCTGGCTATATCATTCTTTATTTCTTTCCTCAATTTCCCATAATTTAGTTTCAGCACTTTCTTCTGTCTCTTGGGAATCTGAACTTCTAAGTATCGAAATGCTTTTGTTGCTAAAGGGATGATGCCTGTCATTTTTGAAATTTCTATGTTCAGGAAACATCAAAAGTATATCCTACTACTTTTGTCTTTGCTTTCAGGATCATCCCCAACCTGCGCTCCGCCATCTACTGTAGTGCCATCAGCACAGGTGGGGTGGAGGCCTGGGACTTTGCCTGGGAGAGATTCTTGAACACGACCGTGGCATCTGAGGCCGACAAGCTCCGTGGAGCCCTGGCTTGCAGCCAAGAGCCCTGGATCCTCCAGAGGTGCCCATGAATGAAGCCATCGTTTTGTGTGGGAGGGAGGGAGGGAGGATACACAGGGCTCAATCCTACTGCCAGGGATGAACAGGGAGCAGCCCCCAGACATTTTAGTGCCAGGCTCAGCTCTGGGACTTCCGTGACAGTTCGATCCAAGCATAACTATGAGATGGGGAAATATCTGGACCTTGGAGCCAGGACTTGATGACAAGGAGCCAGGGTTGGAGGGCCGCTCATGGACATGCCCCCGTTCTGCCCCGCAGATACCTTCAGTATACGCTGGAGCCCACCAAGATCCGCCGGCAGGATGCCACATCCACCATCAACAGCATTGCCCAGAACGTGGTTGGGCAGAGTCTGGTGTGGGATTTTGTGCGTGCCAACTGGGAGACTCTCTTCAACCAGTGAGTGGGGCATGTTGGAGAAGCGGGGGCATGTGGGGAGGGGAGGAGGCCTCCTGCCCGTGCTGAACTTGTTTCCCCTCGGCCCCGGGCACTAGGTTTGGCGGAAGCTCCTTCTCCTTCTCCAGTCTCATCTTGACAGTGACGGAGAGATTCGCTTCCAAATATGAGCTCCAACAGGTAAGGATTATGGAGTGTGGGAGGAGCAAAAGGCGGGGCTTGTGGGCCTGAGTCGGTGGGTGGGGGCAAAAACCAGGAGCCAAAAGCCTGCCCCAGAGAAGGACACCACCCGCCATCTTGGAGCTCCCACAGCTTGAGGGATGCTGGGGAGGGCCCAATGGGGCAAGGAGGCATCCCCCTCCAGGACCATCCCTTCCCCACTTGTTGTTTCAGCAGAGCAGGGGCACACGGGTTGTGTCCTTGAAACTAGTTCTGTCCCCAGGTCCCCACCTGCCTCCCTCCCTTCCTAGGTGACCATAGGCATGCACACAGGGTGTGCTGGGTGTGCTCAGGCACACCCTAATTTCCCAGGGCACTTCTACTTTCCTGCCCCCCTGCTTGATCGGGGCTTTTAAAAAGATGAGAAAGACTCCGGAAAGCCGCCATTAGCATCCCTGGGGGAACTATGCACTTTCCGGAGGCCCTGGAAAGCGTGCTTTCTCCCCCCCCCCCCAACTGCTCCAATCGGGGTCAAGAAAGCACGCTATCTCCTCCTCCTCTCCAACCAGGGCCTTTAAGGTGCACACCCTAATGAAATGAGCTGCGCACACCTATGTAGGTGACCATCTTTCAGGTGAAGCCCCCCTTCTCCAGGTCTGGATACAGCTCAGTGGGCACCAGTTTGATCCACGGGCTCTTTGAAAGTTCAGCCCTGCCCAGCCCTCGACCATCTCACTTTGGCGCCTGCCTCCTTCCCATGATACACCACTCACGTCTCTTATTTGTCCCTTTCCGGCTCCAGCTGTCCCCCCCCTGCCCACTCAGTCGTCTCTGCAGGGCCTCGCCTCCCTCTCTTGCGCTGTGTTCGTCAAACTCCCCTTCGCTTCATGGTCTGTTTGTGGTCTTCCTCTTCACGTCTTCTTTCTTTTGAATGCTGAAATGCTTCTTCTAGAAAGCACTTGCAAAGTAATACAGAAAGGAAAGAGGATTATAGCACTAATTAAATGGGTTTTTCAAACCCGCCTCCTTCCTGGTCAGCCTCGTTCTAGCAAAGCCCTTGTTTGTTCAATTAAACACTGCTAGAGCGTGGGGGGGGGGAGAGGCTGCCTGGGGCTCTGTTGGCAGATCAGCCTCCATCCACTCTGCACAGGAGGCCAGGAGGGCGGAAGGCGCTGCTTGGAAAGTCACAATGCAGCCACAGGCGGTGCCATGGACCCCCCCCCCCGGTGCCCCCTGACTATTTCCCTCCACCTCCTCTTTTCCATCCCCCCCAAAAACCCACGTGCCCCAGCACCCGTTGCATTTGTGAGTGAGCAAAGAGCAGTGGAGCCCCTGGCCCTGATCCCATCAAGGCCCCAGGAGCCAGATGGTGCTAGGCTGGGGGGAAGGGGCCTCCATGCGCCACTCCCTGGCAACAAAGACACAGCGCCGGTGGCACAGCCCACGCCTGGACTGAACAGCGTCTGGGGTGGAAGAGGTCCTGAAAGAGGTGAGGTGTGGGGTGTTGTGTCAACCGGTCACCCCAGCGAGGCTCCCGTGCCTTGGAAAGTGGCTCACCGGTCCCTGACGGCACCTGCCCCATGCCAGGAACAGCATCTGCCTGGAACTACCAGAGGCCAGAACCCTCCCGCTGTGCAGCCCCCAGGCAGAGAATACAGTCCTCGAACCCGCTGGCAGTGGCCTTCCATGCGATACAGGCGCGGTCCTCACCCCAAATTGCCTGGGCCTGAATCAGCCTGTCCCGAGTCCTCTAACAGGGAAAGGCTTCCGTGGTGCCAGAGAGCTGCTGCTTGACTCTCAGGTCTCGAAGGGCTGCCCCAGCCGCTCCCTCAGGCTGGGCACCCCCTCCTCTCCCTGACTTCCCTGCCCCCCTTGGGTGGCCCTGAGGGCCCCTGTGGCCTCCAGCCCATCGCTTTCTGCAGACCTGCCCTGCTTCTTCCTCCCTTTCCATCAGTTTCTTCAGCCCCAGGGCCTTCCCAAGCCTCTCCCAGTTGCCCCCCCCCCCAAGCTTTCCTCTTTCCAGGCAGTGGCAAGAAGGGTCCCTTCCTTCCTTCCTTCCTTCGTTTTGGGGAGCTGGGAGCCCCTGCTTTGCATGCAGAAGTCCCCACGTCCGATCCCTGGCGCCTCCAGGCAGGGCTGGGAAGCCCCCTGCAGAGCCATCGCTGCCAGGCAGAGTCCACAAGAGTGGGCTGGATGGACCGGGCGTGTGTGTGTGTGTGCGACTCAGCCTAGGGCAGCTTCCGGGGTTCCTCTTCAAGGCCCAGCGCTTTCATCCAGCTGCCCACCATCATTGCTTCCTCCAGATGCCACTGGGTCCACATGGGGCCCAGAGGCATTCAAGGGAATCAGGGTGACCAGCAGCCCACTCTGTGCCTGAAAGCTCTTCTGCCACCCCCCACCCCACCCCCCCGTATCAGCAGGGCACTTTGTGAGCGCACGGGGCTGAGCCCATGAGCGCAGTAGGGCCCATGGGCCCCACGTCGCCTATCCCTGACAGAGAGCAAAGGAGACCTGGGAACCTTGCTTCTTTGCCTGGCTGCCCCCTTCCCTTGCTCATCCATGTGGGGTGCTTTGTCCTGGCACCTCAAGCCCCAGGAGTGGAGTGAGCGTGGGGGGTTGAGTCTGGAGCCCCAAGGCCACGTACCTGTAAGGCTGGAGTGGGCCACATCTGGGGAACGAGGGGCCAGAGTCCCATCCCCCCCCAGGCCCACCAGGGGCTGCACCCCACCCCTCCTGAAATCACTACTGTTCAATTGCCACCGAGTTTGCTGTGGGGCTGGCCCAAAAGGAGTGCCTTCGCCAGGCAACGACACGTGTGGGGAGCGTGGGCCTTCTTTGCAAACAGAACTATGCTCCCCGGAAGCTTCTGCCAACGTGGCTCTGCTTGCAAACCCGCTGCGAGGGAGTATGGAAACACAGCCAGGGGGGGCCCATGCATGCCGTGTCTTGCCCACCCCTGTTCTATGGGTTCCAGGAAGAGAAATGTTTGCAATCTGCTCAAATTCTTGTGAGTGTTCTGGAGACGCTCCGAGTTGGTTTTGACCACAAAGCGCCCCTTGTGCCTGCACAGAGCGTTCTTTCTCCACTTCCCATCAGCGGAGTTCCTCCTTGTGAGCTGGAAGTGTGCAATGGCATGCAGCATAGCACCAGTGTGTGCAACGCTATGCAAATTGAAGTACAGCTTTAGAAGTTAGTCCTGTAATTGCATAGCCATCCTGGTGGGAATATTGTGGCCAGGGGGACTGATGTGCCCACTGCTCAGTCAGGGCTGGGGTCCCCCAGCGGCTCAGGGGTGCCAGGCCACTCCAAGGGCCCCTTCTTGGGGTTCCTTCTCTTGAGGGCCAAGGTGAGGCTTCCTTGAGATACCCGAAGGGGCAGGTCTTGTGCCAGTTCTGGGGCACCATCGAAGGCAGTGTGGCCATAGTCTGAATGGATATAGCAGGGGCAAACAACCTGGTGCTCCCCAGATGTTTTGGATTACAGTCCCCATCAGCATGGCCAATGGTTGGGGATTATGGGAGTTGCCATCCAAAACATTTGGAGGCCGCCGGGTTGCCTATTGATGGAGCATGGGACAGGGTGTATCTGTGGTCTCTGCCTAGCTGGGCCACGCACCAGCCTCTGTGTGCTGCTGGCGCCCCTGGCCTGTTCTGCCCATGTGTCTGTTTCGGCAGTGGCTTATCGAGGGCTCTTCCAGAGCAGCAGAGCTCCTGCGGCATCCACCAGCGCAGCCTTGTGACAAAGTCCCCCAGGCGCCTCGCCCGCTTTTGGCTCGCCAGAGGTGCCCCTCATGATGGAGGCCTGGCCCGATCCCTGCCAACCCACTGTGTGATTGTGCTGGCCCTAGAGGATGGGGGCTTGGCCCGCCGGCTCAGTTGCCTGCTGCGTGGCGTTCCTGGCCGCTGTGGTGATGACCAGACTTTGGTCCTGCAAGGCCTCAGCGAGTATCTGCCGCGTATAGGACTGCTCTGTTAATCTTGCAGTGGTCATGGCAGCCATTGGCCAACCACGCTAAGTACCTGATTTGAGGTGGGGGTGGGGAAATTACTGCTCAGCTGGATTGTGCACCCCTTCCCCCGCCCCCGCCATGGCTGTGTCCTGCCCACGGTGTCATGAATGGGGCGAGGCGGCGTATGCACTTGGAAAAGGTGAGAGAGGGTGGAAACGCAAATCCACTCAGTGGAGGCTGTGGTTCCGTTATGAACTCATTTTGGGGATAGAGTTCAGCATCGACCCTTTAGAGTTCTGGCTGGTTCAGACTAAAACTCAGAATGAAACCACGGCTCCACCAAAGTCGGAGCCACCAGCTTCCCCTGGTTTCACTTGTAGCCTCCAGCAGCAGCAGCAGCAGCAGCAGGAGGAGGAGGTTTGGGGGCAGCGCTGAAGACCCTTGGCCCGGCCCAGCAGTTGGCGACTCTCCCCTGCTCCCTCCTAGACCACAAGTCCGCTGGCCGAGGCCCCTTGCGATTTCCTATTCAGCACGTCGTACATTTGAGTAAGAACGTGGTGTGGGGCCCTCACTCTCCTCCTCCTCTCCCTTCTGACAGCTGCAGCAGTTCAAGGCGGACTACGCCCACGTGGGATTTGGCTCCGCTACCCGGGCCCTTGAGCAGGCACTGGAGAAGACCAACGCCAACATCCAATGGGTGGCCGAGAACAAGGCGCCTGTGTTGCAGTGGTTTAACACGGAGAACCTGTAGAGCGGGTGGTCCTGCAGTGGGGAGGGAGAGGGTGTGGGTGTGGGTGTGTCTCGGTGCATGCCTCTCCAGGTGTGCTGGGGCGCCCCCTTGCTGCCCAAACAACCTCCTTCCCCTCTTCGCCTGCCACTGGCCCCGTAGGGTGAAGCAACTTCGCCTGGCCTCGTTCTTGTCCCCCCACCCCCACTGGCCAGCTCCTGGTCAGGCTCTGCAGCATCTCCCTGGCCTGCCTCTGTTCCTAGGATGCTTTGTGGCGCAAAGCGCTTCCTCCCCTGGGGCAAGATGCCCCTGCCATGCTCTCCATTGGGCTCCCATGATGCTTTGCACTGCAGAGGGGCTTTCTCTGGCACTTCTTGTTTCAATTACTAACTCAGGGGTCCTGGAAAGAGGAAAGGGTGGGAATTTAACACACACACACACACACTCCACACACACTATTGTGAGAGCCTCCCCCATTCAGGAAGTTTTGTATGCTTTTGTAACCCCAATTTTGTAAATTAAAGTCCCTTGAAATGTATGTTCAGCTGGTTTGGGTGCTGAATGTCAAAGCCCAGCCAGGCCTGTAGTCAACTTGGGGGCTGTCTATACGTCTTCAAAGCCCCGCGACTGCGGCAAATTGGCACTGTGTTGGCTACATGACGCAGCCACCAACTCGCTACCATCACGGGGCAAATTCAAGAAGCTGTGAATTAGGCTGCCTCTACAAGAGGTATTTAAAGCTCTTTCAAGGCACATTAAAAAAATTACCTCTACAAGAACGGAGCGCAAATCGGGCATAGAGGCGCGTTTTCTCTCCGATTATGCGCATTATCGAACGCGCGTTAAATAGCGAGTTTTATTTTGCTCCGGCCGTTAAAGCGCATTTTGACTATGTGAACAAGCAATTCTCCGCATGTCAACAGTTTAAATCGCGTTTCGGTCGTCCAGTAATGTGCTTTGCCGCCTCTTGTACAGAGGTATTAGGCGTAAATACGCTTCTGCGAATATGCGCATAATCGCCTAACCAGGCGTAAAGGCGAATTCTTGTAGATGAGGCCTTAGAAAAGTCAGGGAGTTACCCTGACTTTTTTCTTCAGGATGAGGTCACCACAGCCCTTCTGCTGCAGGACCTCGCTCTGGCGTCAGTCCAGCAATGGTCTAGGAGCAGATGGCAACCACTGATTGGTTGCCAGAAGCCAGGAAGAGGGCAGGGGGGGCAGTCTCCAGTACCTGGGTGGCCACCAGAAACCCTCTCTCTCTCCTGCAATCTGGATTACGGGCCACTGCCGTGCAGCAGCAGCAAAACCGTGGAGTTTAGCAGCAAAGCAGCAGCAACATGGTGCCATGAAGGCCAGGCCCTGGTGCCAGATCACTCTGTAGCTCCCCAGCTGCTTTGTGGATGGGGAGCTGCTGAGCTTCATCAGTGAGAAGGACAAAATCTTTATGAACCCAAAGAAAAGGGCAGAAAGAGAGACTCTGGGGGAAGATGCCTGAAAACAAAGAAGAAGCCATCTTGTGCCCAAGCAAGAGGAGTGCTCCTATTCATCATTTTAATACAGTTTTAGATACCTCTAAGAGTGCGGCCTTCTTGATCCCCACAACCACCCTCATTCCTAGTTCACGGATGAGAAATGGAATCTGAGAGTCAGCAGCCAACAAAAGCCACCCGACGACTTCATGGCTGAGCAAAGGGTTGAGTCTCTGAGGCCAAAGCTCTCAAGGAGGAAGATGCCCCTGTGCCCCTCGTGCCTCCGCGTTCCGATGCCTCAGGAAGGGCTCCTACTGTCCAGGGGCTGGGGAGCCCCGGTGTGAGCGTTGCTGTTCCACAGGGGCTCCTCGTACCACTGGTGGAGGCTGTCATTTCGAGACTGGCTTGCTCCTTTAATGGCCGTCCATTCCACCGAAAGCCAGCAGGGTGCTGGGCTCTGGGTGCGTTGGCCCCAGGGAGCTCCATGGGGGGAGGGGGGCACACCATCCTGAGGAAACCAAGAAGAAGGAGAAGAGGCCGTATGTGGGAAAGGCAGCGATGACCCTGCTCTCAGTCAGGACTCTATCATGGCTAGGGACATGGGGCAGGGGAAGGTACACTCTGCACATGCTCATGGAACTCTCCTCTGCAGATTTTTCATAAATGTCAGGACTCTGGGGCTTGCCATTCAAAGGCCAGTCTCAAACGTAGCTCTGGGCCCGTGTGGCAGTTTGCCCAAATTCCTGTAGCACATCAGGGATCTGCAATACCATACCCATTTCAAGGCTTGAGTAACCATTCACTCTCACCAGCGGGACAGACACATGGTTAGGGCTCAGGGAACCACTGGCAGGGAAACGCTGCTGCTTCAGAACATAAGAGCGGTGCTGGATCAGACCCAACGCCTCTCTAGGCCAGTCCTCTCGTCCCACAGGGGCTAACCTGCTGCCCCAATGGGAAGCCCTCAAGCAGGACACGAGTGCAAGAGCGCTCCCCTCCCCACTCATGTTCCCCTGCATCGGGGGCACATCCTGGAGCCATCCGGACTACTAGCCATTAGCCTTCTCCTGCAGGAATTTGTTCAGTCCTCTTTTAAAGCCATCCAAGTGGGTGGCCATCACCACATTTTGTGGTAGCCAGTTCCATAGTTTAACTCTGCACTGGGTGAAGAAGTCCTTCCTTTTCTCTGTCCAGAATCTCCCACCAATCAGCTTCATGGGATATGACCCATTTGGGCTCTAGCATGCCATCTCCCTATCCACTTGCTCTTCACCGTGCATTATTTTCTACACCTCTATTATTCACCCTTTCCCCTGAGCAAGATGCCCCAAACATGATGACCTTTCCTCGTAGGGGAGGCGCTCCAGCCCCTGGGTCACGTGTCTGCCTGGTGACTGGCAAAGAACCCTGCCATGCCCTCACTGGGCCAAAGAAGCCTTTTTCCCCGCAGGGGCAGCTGCTGCCTTGGCAGTAGCAAGAGACCCAGCAGGTTCTGTTAGGTCTGAGTAGCCCCCAAAGGAGGCTGCATTTCAAGGTGGCGGGCCAGGAAAAGAATAGACAAAGAAGGCAGGGCTTTCGGCATATATTTTTTTTAAAAAATACGCCTCACCTTTCTTTACCAAGGGACTTAAGGTGGCTTACAAATGATGTTAAAACAAAATGCACAAACCAACAATGACATAATCGACAAAACCAAAGGACTAGAATGGCAGAACAATTAAAAGAACACCCAGTCTGCATATCTGCTCAGTGCGTTTCCTCTCCACTGAGTCACACCCCCATGCCCCTATCTGGGACGAGGAGTTTCTCAAAAAGAAGCCCGTTTCCTTGACTGACTCTTGGGGACATTCCTCACTGGGGCGCCCAAGGCAGCTCACCGTGCGTCCAGTCTGGGGAGGTGGGGCAAGGCTGGCGGGCCCTCCAGGCTGTGATCCATGGGTCAGGGGCGGGGATCTGTGTGCTACAGGGACGGGGAGGGTTGAATGACAGCGTGGGCAGGGCAGGAGGCACCTGCCTCCCACGGGGACTGACATGTGGGATGGAGCAGGCGAAAGGGCTTTAGCGGGGGAGGGGGGCAACTGGGTCAGTGGGCAGGTCATGGCAGCCTGGGTCCGTCTGGGGTGGGATGTGCCGCACATACCTTGCAAGGAGTGGCTCCTTTGCCGTTACAGGCCTCCCAGGTCACGGTTGCTCTTGCTTGCGCCACATGCCAGATGGGGGCAGGGGGCTGTAGTCTTGGTTTCCACCTGGGCAAAATCCTGGGGGATGAACTAGAGAGAGGAGACATCTGCATTTGCACACAAGACGTTGGGCCCCCCCAGGTTCCCGCAGTGGCAGCAGGAGCCCCATCCAGCCCCTGGGGCCCCCCTCTCTGGAGACCATATGGGGGCAGTGCCCAGGTTCTAGGGTCTAGTGTCTGAGCCATCTGAGGAGCTCCTGGGATGCTGCAGTCCAGGTCTCGGCGACGTTCGCAGTCGGTTTCTCCCAGGCTGGCAACTCTTCTGGGCAGCAGCCAAGCCCAGGAGGGCCCCAGGGGCAGCAAGGGGGCACCTGATCCATGCCCTTCTGTGCCAGCATTTCCTGGCAGAGGCCCAGCAGCTTGGAGAGGTGGCCAATGTAGCGGGTGGTGAGGCGCAGCGTCTCGATCTTGGTTAGGCTCTGCGCAGCAGGCAAGTAGCGGCGCAGCATGCACAGGGCCTGGCCCAAGCGCCGCATGCGGTGCTTCTCACGCTGGCTGGCATTCTGCCGCTGCCTGTTGGCAGTGATGCCTTGCACCCTCCGACTGCCCTGCCCAAGAGATGACCTGTGCTTCAGGCACAGGCCACAGGCTTGCTGGGGGACAAGGCTCTTGCTGCAGGGTGACAGGAGGCGGGAGGCTGGGCAAGGACTATCAGAGCCAGTCAAGGGAGCAGCCTGTGAGCTGGCCCAGCCCCCTGTCATGGCCCAGCTGCGGTCCTGGCCAAGGAAGTGGGATGGGGAGCTGGGCATTCTGAAGGGCTCTGGCCACTTTGGGATGGCCGTGGGGGAGAGGGTCTTTATGCTGCCTCCGGGGGTGTGAAGTGGCACATCGACAGCTTGGGGGGGGGGGGTCAAAGGCCACGGAGCCCAGCCAGGGGGCGGTGGGAAAGGCTGCTCCATTGGTAAAGGTGTGACTACTCCGCTCTTTAATTGTTGACACCCTGGGCTTGGGAAGTGTGCAGGCAGCAATTCACAGAGCCCCGTGAGCTGCCAAGTCTCTTAGCAGCTTGCTTTAGCTCAGACACCTGAGGGCCAACCCACAGCGTCCTGGAGCTTCCCTCCCACAGAGGCCAGGAGGACCTTGACTGACCTCCAAGGATGGCAGCCCCCACTCCCCTAACCTCTTGCCTTGCATCCAAAAGCAGCAGGGCTGAGAGCTGAGCGCCTGGGGCCTCTTCCCTTTGGGATACTGCGCTAGATGCAGATTTCCCCCCAGGAAATCAGCATGGCCAACGTTTCTGAGTCTAGGAGCATCATCACACAGGGGAAATCGTATTTCCTTACCATCGCTTCTCCACCCGCACGTTTGTCCCTCATGACTTCTTCTTTCGAAAGAGGAAGTAAACAATGTGCCTGTGGCCCATTCCGTGGGCCATTTTGATCCCGCTGCTTCTCCTGCATGCAGCGGGAGATACCAGCAAGTTCCGTCTCAAAAAAGTCAGACTTACTGGGGTGTTTTTTTGTCACGTGAAGAAGGCTAGAAGGGGTGGGAGGCCGACGATGTTGTGAGAGGGACCCGTGAAAATCTGTGAGTGCCCAGAAACAAGCGTGCAATAAAACACTCGTCTGGTGGAGCTCCAAGTGGACAATCCAAATAAGAGAGCCAGTGTGGTGTAGTGGTTAGAGTGTTGGACTAACTCTTGGGAGACCTGGGTTCAAGTCCCCACTTGGCCATGAAGCTCACTGGGTGACTTTTGGCCATCCACTGATTCTCAGACTAGCCTACTTCAAAGGTGTGTTGTGAGGATAAAATGGAGAGGAGGAGGACTATGAGAGCCACCTTGGGCTCCTTGGAGAAACGTGGGATATAAATGTAACCAAATAGATAAGTATAGCCCTGGAAAGATTGGGGAACAGCATAACTCAGGCTTATCGTACAATGAAGAAGATGTGGGGCTCATCTACACCTAGAGCCCTTTTGAGAGGGAGGTTGGGAGGGATGCTGGTGAAGTTTTCTGCTTCAGCGATTGTTCCTCATGGGACACATGCCAGTGGGTTTGCCCGCAATTTAAGGAGAGCCATTCTGAGGCGGATTTTTTTTTTGTATGTCTCCTGACTCTTGCGCAGGAGCAGAGTTGCGATCCTGCGCAAAGATGAGTTTTTTAAAACACACACACACACTCAGCATGGGAAGACCCCGCAATCCATCCAGAATATGTTGACAATACTTTCCCCCTCACCCCCAATACCCATGGGCTCATTCCGCACAGCTAGTTGCCGGTTCGCTGAGCCCTGCTACTCATGAGGTTCAGCAACAGCTTTGCGAGGGGAGGGCACATCAGCTGTGCACCTTGGGATTTTTGTGAGAGCGGGGGTGGGGGACAGGACAAAAGCTGTCATCGATATCCTGGGGAAACTGAGGTGGTCGTCCCTAGATCACAGCGGGATCAGCTGTGCATCATATGGCCCGGTAGGGATGACCTCAAACCTATTCTGGAATAAATGGCTGGTGTGGATAAGGCCATGGAATGACAGTCCCAGAAGCCCTGGTGGCTGGGATGCAGAAGCCTTTTAGCAAGGGTAGTTTGAGGGTGGTGCCTTGCTTCTGGCACAGGGCTGATAGCCAGGAGGCTCCTTCCAAACATCAAATGGGCATCTTGCTAGCCAGAACAGTGCTGGTCTGTACATCTGGGCATGCAGTGCCATTTGCAATGGCAAATACTGTTCCATGTAAACAAGTGTAAAGTGATGCATATTTGGAGGGGGAGGGAGGTCAGGCGGTGGGAATCCTAACCATGCAGAGATGAGGTTTGAACTGGCAGTGACTGACTAGGAAAGGATTTTTGGAATTGTGGTGTATAAGAGTAGGATGAAAACGTTGACCCAGTATGTGGCTGCTGTGGAAATAGCAAATTCCATGTTGAGGACCATTAAGAAAGGAACTGAAAATAAAATAAAAATGCCAAGATCATAATACCTATATACACTCGATGGCGTGACCACACTTGGAACACAGTTCTGGTCTCTACATAATGTGTGTGTGTGTGTGTGTGTGTGTGTGTGTGTGTGTGTGTGTGTAGAGCTGGAGAAGGGGCAAAGGAGGGCAGCCAAAATCATCAACAGCAACTGCCCTATGAGGAAATATGACAGCATTTGGGGAGTTCTAGCTTAGAGAAGGGGTAATGGGGGACACATGCTGCTACAGGTGTATAAAATGATGCCTGGTGTGGAGAAAGTGGACAGCGAGATGTTTTTCTCCTTCTCTCATAATAGAACCCAACGAGTTTATCCCATGAAGCTGATTGGTGGGAGATTCAGGACAGATCAAAAGGAAGTACATTTTCACACAGCACACAGTTCTACTAGGGAATTCTCTATCCCCAAGATCTGCTGAGAACCACACACTTGGATGGTTGTAAAAGGGGATTAGACACATTCATGGAGCGGAAGGCTAACCAGAGCTCCTAGTCCAATGCCTCCAGGGTTCAGAGCCTCTGAACAGCAGCTGCTGGGCGGCACAAGTGGGAGGGAGCTGTTGGCCTCATGTCCTGCTTGTGGGTTTCCTGGAAGCACCTGGGTGGCCAATGTGGAAAGCAGGATTTGCTGGACTAGGGGGACCTTTGGTCTGATATAGCAAGACTCCTACGGTCTTCAGGAAAGGCCTTGTCTAAATGCTGATGGCCAAAGGACCTACAATCAAGGCCCCGAATGTTACTTCTTCCAGCAGGAGGAGGTGGTGCTGGAGCATGGAGAGCCCGGACCCAGCTCGACTGTGCAAATACAGAGTGAGCCCCAGAGATGGCTCTGATGAACCAAACCAGGGCCCAGCAGCTCTGCGTGGGTCTTTGGTCTGGAGGCTTCGTGACTGGGCAGCCCAGAAATGATCTGTGATCTCAAGATGTGTTTTTGTTTCTTTTAAAGTATAGTTTCTTGCACTTTTCCTTCTTCCGCTTGCTTGGCAGGCTCGTCCATGGGTCCAGTTATGCTAGAGCTCATTCTGGTGCAAAGCGGTCAGGATCCCGTGCTTTTCCAGCAGCAAAGTGAATAGCACAATAGCCAAAAGCTGCCTGAGCAACATCAGCAACTCCTATAGCACCATCCAGTAAAAACAATGTGACTCACCAACAACGACATGCACGGAAGGGATCGATCAACATGCAGAAATGCCCAGATGCTGTCAAGATGCCCAGCTCATGCCCTCTGCCACATAAAATGTGTACGTGGCTGCCCGAAAGAGACTGCAGCACCTTCACTCTTGCAGGCTGCCATAGAACCTAGAACCCACGGGCTGCAGGAGATGGAGCCATGGGTCGCTGTAGTTCGTCCATAGCAAAGGGGCACACAAATGTATACAGATATTGCAAATATATATACCTGGACAACTATGATCCTCAGAGGAGGCCCTACTGGCCATTCCGAGATGAACAGAATGCCGCCAAGAAGAACCTCGGTGGTGGGCCTCTGGAAAACTCTCTGTGGTTATACCCCACATTTCTGTCTCCTTAGGTATGTCTGGGTTAGTGTGTTTGGAGAGTGCGGAACGTTAGACTGAGTGGGTGTGGCTGGTGATGCTAGAAAAGGGAGGGGAGGAGTATATATTGTGTGAGGGACTGGTTTGTAGTTTGTTTGTTGGGTGGAGGGTAGTTAGGTTGCAAGATAGCTGTGTTTAGCTGTGTGTTCTTGCCAGGAGTGTGTGAAGAGAAAATAAATATAAAGTTTTAAGGATTTAGGATTATTATTAAGATTATTAGAATTATTAAGAATTAGGGGTGTGCAGTGGATCGGGTCTGATCCATGATCTGGACCCGATCTGGGTGAAATTGGATATAATTATCCAATTCCGATCCCCCGCAGCTGGATCATCCAATCTCATCCAATCCAATCCGAAAGGACCCGATCCGGATCAGAAAAGATCAGAGGATCGGACCTCGGACCTCCCCCCCTTCCCCCCACTCACTGTCCTTACCTGCTGTCTCCTCACTGCTGTCTACTGCTGCCCGCTGCTTCCGTATTACTGAGAAACAGGCCTTGCGGCCTGTTCCACAATAGAGCGAAGGCGTGCTGGTGACGTCATCACTCAGCGCGCCCTCGCTCTACTGTGGAACAGGCCTCAACGCCTGTTTCTCAGTACTACTGAAGCAGCCGGTGGCAGTGGATGGCAGCGAGGAGGCAGCAGGTAAGGAGTGTACGTGGGGGGAGAGGGGAGGGAGGTGGAGGTCTCTTGTTACCTGCCGGCATCCTGCGCTGCCGTCCGCTGCTTCTGTACTTCTGATAAACAGGCCACAAGGCCTGCTTGTCAGTAGTACGGAAGCAGTGGATGGCAGTGCGGGACGCCAGTAGGTAAGGAGAGTGGGTAGGGGGGAGGGGGAGGGTGAAGGAGGTCCCCCTTACCTGCTGGGGCCATCTACTGCCATCCGCTAGTCCCTTTTACTGAGAAACAGGCTTTGCGGCCTGCCTCTCAGTAGCGCACTGGGTGACGTCATCACCCGGTGCACTACTGAGAGGCAGGCCATGAAGCCTGTTTCTCAGTAGATTGGAACAGCGGATGGAAGTGGGTGCCCTGGCAGGTAAGGAGAGTGAGTGGGGGGGAGTGGGAGGGCCCCACTTACCTGCCGGGGTGCCCGTCGCCGTCCGATGCCGTCCGCTATTCCAATCTACTGAGAAAAAGGCTTCGCAGCCTAGTTCTCAGTAGAGCGCCAGGTCATCACCTGGCGCTCTACTGAGAACTAGGCCGCAAAGCCTGCTTCTCAGTAGATTGGAACAACGGATGGCAGCGGACGGAAGCGGGCGCCCCGGCAGGTAAGGAACGTGAGTGGGGGGGAGGGACAGGGAGGGAGGGGGAGTTAGGTCCCCACTCACCCACCCCCATGTTTTCGCCATAGGCTTGCATTGGGGGAAAGCTTTCTTTCCCCCAATGTAAGCCTGTGGCGAAAACACCTAAAATGGTGTCGGATCTGAAAATCGGACGTCCAATTTTTGGATCGGAATTGGCTCCAAACCGATCCGGGAAGCCTCCGATCCAATCCGATCTGAGGCACCGTTTCCGGTTCCAATCTGATTTTTTGGGTCCATGCACAACCCTATTAAGAATAGGCAGGTTTTAAATTGAATTTGAAAGAACTTTAAACAACAATAAACATTTTCTTTTATTTTTGCTACCACAAACCACGTGTCAGCTTGGCTTTGTCACCTGCTCTATTAGTTTATAAGGAAACACATAACACTAAACCTTCAGCCCAATAAAATCACAGAAGAACCTTTTCAAAACCTCGGTACTTTTCCCCTCTGCTATAAGGAAAAGTGGTGTTTCTTATACCCTTCTCTCCGGTGTTTAAGTGGTTAGCCTGAGAGGGGTGTGCTTGTCTAGCCCTAATGTTTGAGGCTGTGGCGGCACACCCTCGTGCAGTTTGGGAGGCAGAAAACATTGCATCTTTTAAACGCCTCCTGAAGACATACCTTTTTACACAGGCTTTCCCTGGTTTTAATGTAGCTCGTTTTACACTGCTTTTTAAACTTTTTAATGTTTAAATTTATATTTTTATGGTTTTTAATTGTGCACTGCCCAGGGAGCTTCAGCTGATGGGCAGTATAAAGATGTAATAAATAAATAAATAAATAAATAAATAAATAAATAAATAAAGGCCACCTTGTCATGTGTTACTTACTCCAGAGGGCTGCATCACTGGGTTCGCCATAGGAAAGCATCTTGTTCTAGACCCATTTCTCTGTTTCCCTTTCTCCCCCCCCCCCGTGCCCCATAGCATGCTGCTCATTTTCTCTGCCCCACCACAGTTGCATCTTCAACACAGCTCGCCCC
Organism: Anniella stebbinsi; assembly: GCA_029215795.1. Lineage (NCBI taxonomy): Eukaryota > Metazoa > Chordata > Lepidosauria > Squamata > Anniellidae > Anniella > Anniella stebbinsi. The sequence goes on from JARDYH010000001.1 coordinate 374,909,924, forward strand.
TCTTCTTCTGTCAGCCTCTTTGCTGTTTCTGTCCCATGTTTCAACCCCTCACCTAGGAGAGGCCCCAGCCTGTTCCTCCAGCAAGCAGGCGGCCCCCACGCCGGGGATCAGGAGGCCTCTCTGACACAACGCTGGCGGTTGGTGTGGCAAGGAGCTCCCCCCTCCAGCTGGCATGGAAGAAGCCCACGCGGCAGCACCTCCGCATACTGGCAGCCTCCTCCTCCTCCTCCTCCTCAACGGAGGCGAGGCCGGCCAGCTCTGGAGCGGCCGCGGGGGCTCCTCCCATTATCCAGCTGCAGGCGTCTCACAGGGGCATGAGGGCACGAGAACATTGCCCTGCTCCTCCCCATGCACACCGTCCCGTACTTTGCAACTGCTTCTACACGCCTGATAGATTAGAGCAGGGGTGGGCAACTTTTGGGGTCAAGGGATCACATTGCCCCCCACCACCACCACCACTGAAGTTTGGCTTTGCGGTAATGCAGGCAAAGGGGGGAGGGAGGGAGCTATTTTGTGTTAAAATGGGACATTCTGCTAGTGGAGCAGCTAAAATGTGGTGGAGCTGTGGGTGGGATGAGGGCAGTAGCACAGTAGAGGGTTTTTTGGCTGCCTGTATTGCCATGGAGTAGAGGCCTTCAAATAGGCTCTAGCTCATGTCTGATCAGATTCACACCGAGTTTTCTGCCAACGTCGCTCTGGTCTCCGGCCCTTTTTGCTCTCGGCAATTTGCCCAGGATGGACCCCGGCTGCTCCCTGTGCAGCCACATGATGCACCGGAATTAGTGGGGGTGGGGTGGGTGGGCACGAGATTTTTCCTGGTTCCCCGGAACCAGATAAATCCCAATTCTCCCGTGGTCCTGAGAAGTTCCCGGGATCGCAGAAGAATGTGGCTGCCTGCCCCAGTGCAGTCGTGCTTACCCGTGAGTAAGCACGGCTGCACCAATGGCCACGGAGCCGCACCATCAGGAGATGGGGGAAGCAGAATTGCCATCCCCAGGATGGAGCGGGGAGGGGGGCTGGATTGCGTGTAGGTTTTATTTTTCATACTCACTTTTGCGGAGCAGCGCTCATACGCTTCTCCGCGGATCCTTGAAAAAAAATGGCCGCCGCGACTGGCAGCACCCCGGGAGAAGCCCGGGCCATTGCATTCTACATGCGGCTTTAGCACACCAAACCCGGAAGTGGCTATTTCATGGTTTGCCCGCTCCTGGCCCTCCACACCCCTATGGTGCGGAAAGGTTGTTCGTCTCACTTGCTTCATCGCCACCAGCTCCCTGGAAAACCAGGAGGCTGGTGTGGCTCTACTTCGTGAGAGAGGATGCTCAGGAGCAATTGTGTCCATTGCCCTGGTCATTTCTCCATTCCAGAGATTGACCAGGGCTTTGACAGAATCGCCTGCTGAGGCAACAGGAAAATCCCCAAGAGCCATCAGGAAACCATTCAGATCCATCAGCCATTCATCCATTCCAGCAAATCCGGGACTTTGGCACATCACTCTGGCACTGACAGCCGTCCAGCTCCATGGCAGTGAGGGCAGTGCTCAAACTGGAAGGAACCACAGCACAGGGTACACACCAGATGCATATTGCCTAAATGGCACATCTGTTAAGGGCATGGCCCCCATTTCCTGGCATTTGAGAGCTTGAGTGAACATGGAAAGCCCTTAACACAACATGTAAAACGGAAAGGGTTTTTTGCTTATTGAATTTCATTATGTTTTGCTGACAATGCTCTGGTTCTGCAAACATGAAACTGAAAATGAGGAACTCAGTGGAAAAAGAAAGGAATAAATATCATGATTAATGCAAAAGAAATCAGACACCATTTAGAAGGGTAAGAATTCACATATAACTGATCCTGTATCTCTTAAGTGGCTAATTTATTAAGTGGAAAATAAAGAGACCAAAAATCTGATAAAGATGTCAAAGGGAGTTCACAGCTTATCTGAAAACGACCAGCCCTTGGCATTATTTCCATCCACACTTAGCCCAGCATAATTGGGGGGGGGGGGGGGAATTCTGGAAATGGTGTGGTGGGTGATATCAAAGACCACCAACAAGATGATGAAAGAAAAATGCATTCCTGATCCTCATTACAGAACCTTTGTTCATTTCAAAGATTAATGAGCACTCATCCTCCTGCCTCCATGTTTGATAGTGTTGCAACTTTTCCAACTGCCAAACAGCAAGTGCTATAAATACTTCGAATTGGGCCCAATCCATGTCTATGTCCCATTCAAAGTGCTGGTATTAACATTCAAAGCCCTTAATAGCTTGGGGCCAGGTTACCTGAAGGATCCCCTCCTCCCATATATAGCTGCCAAATCCTAAGATCATCCTCAGGGGTCTTTCTTCGTGAGCCCCTGCCAAAGGAAGTGAGGCAGCTGGCTACCAGAAGGAGGGTCTTTTCTGCTGTGGCACTTCAGCTACGGAATGAGCTCCCTAGAGAGGTCTGCCTGGCATCTATCTTGTACTCCTTTTGGCACCAGGTGAAGGCCTTTTTATTTTCCCAGTATTTTAGCAATTTATTTTAACTCTGTTTTAAACCCACACTTTAAATCTCTGCATTGCTGCTCCATTTTATTCTGGTTGTACTTTTGTATTATGGTTTTAAGCTTTCATATTATATTTTATGGTGTACTTATGGTTTTTGTGAACTACCCAGCCAACTTCAGCTATTGGGCAGCATAGAAATGAAATGACTCAACAACGCTATAAATAGCATTAACTCCCTTGGGAATAGGAAGTGTAGGGGGATTTTTCAGGTGACTTTTATTTAAAGGACACTGAATACAGGCTGCAGTGCCTTGCATCGATGCTTCCTAATTTCCCCACTACAGTAAGTGAAAAGGGAAGTTCTGAAAATAGTCACTCAGAATGATTGATTTTACTCATACCCACGAACTCAATGAAACTGTTATTGCTTTAAAACATTTATTAAAACAATTTAAGGAAGTTGAAATTAAACAAACACACGAACCTCTCCATTCTGCAAAGCAAATTAAAAGAATATACTCACAAGTCTGGCAGATGTTTTGAGAACATAGACAAGCATAGACAAACATACCCCCAATGACAACACTCATACTGACTCTGTGAAGGAGCTCTTCTCCACAGAGGGACCTCCATTTCTCCCAGGCAACCAAGGAGTCACTGAGACCTACATGCTAGTCTCAGAGCAACATCTCGGATATCATGCCTGAGGAAAAGGAAAGACATCTTGGTTCCTGTTACCCAGACTTAAATAATTTTTCCAAAGACAAAGACTTCCCGCTTAATTTATTCTGAAATTGCTAGAATGATTAATTTGACAAATTTTGAAAGTATTTCCTTTCTCAGTAGAGATGACAAGTTTCCCACTCAGCAACTGGATTTTAATGAAGACCACAAGTAAAATTATACTCACAGCATGATTCTCTGTTCAAAAAGGCCTTTATTGTTATGAACAGCTGTCAGAGTCACAACCTGGGTTCTGACTACTGTAATTCTACAGAGTATTTGCTTTTATAGGTCATTCAAACATCTAATTCAGCAATACATAAAAAAGGGGAGGGCACATAAGATGTCACAAGAGTGGAGTTGACCTAGGTCAAAGTATACACTTAAAACAGCTGAGTATGCTAGAACACGGATACATACTTGCAGATGAACTTAAACATATGACGCTTGCTTACACAGGGTACAGGATATCTGTGGTTTTGCTAGGACAGATTAATTATAACTTTTTTTAATAGGAAAGGTTAAGTTCTTCTTTTTTAGGGCTCTTGACAAGTTTTGTTGCAGTGAGCAAAATTACAAGAGTTAGGAAATTCTTGCTGTCTTTAGCATTAACAAATAATTATTTCAGTTTAAGGTATATTAAACAATAGGTTTGAACAATTGAGCATATTGAAATAGTCACACCTTTAGTATTTCTCCCACACTAAACCAATTGGTTTATGTCATAATTTAGACCATCCTTCTCCTCAGAATATACCCTCCTCCCCCTGACGTAGTTGTTTGTGTCAACGAAAGGCCAAATTCCCATTTTCTTCTGGTTAACTGTCTGGTTTACTTCTCTGTTCTTATGAACATGGGGATTTTCTAACCACAACCTCACCTGTTCTTAACCCTGGACCCTTTACCTAGTTCCCTTAAAAGGAATATACAAGGCTGATATAAGTCACAAATTTATATGACTAATATCTTTGAGCAATACCAAGGCACAAATCCTCATGAGTAACATCTTTGAGCAATTTCAAATCATATATCCAAATCATTCTTTATCAGGTCCTATCTAAACGAAGCATCTAATCCCTGATACAATGTTCTATGTGTGTATGCCTACTTGTCCCCTTGCTCCCCCAACCCAGTATTTACTAACCTCCCCCCTGCCCCCCCTGCCCCAGCACCATAACAATAACAGAAAAGTAAACAATAAAAAGTTCCTACAGTAGTACAGCAAAACATACCTCAGACAGGTGACACAGATTCGGCATAAACCTACTGTACAAAAACTGGTGAATACAGCACATTCTATTTCATCCTGCAAGTTTGGCCTTATGGACTCCATAGTCTAAAATGGGGTGAAAAATCACACCTTTTATGCAACCCACCAATACCTGACACTTCCTCTGGGGCACAGCACAGACGACACTTTCTCCCTTCACTGAGATGACAAGCTATTTCCAAGATGATGTACAAATGGAGACATTTGACAACAAACTAAACAAGTAAGTCTAAGAGGGAAAAAACAAACAAACTGGTTATAACGGTGGAATATGCAATTCAGCCAACTTACCCTTAACACAGTTCAAATGACTGTGGCCCTGGAACAGAATAAAAATTTACCAGCAACTGCTCTGTGGGAAAGATCGAGATGACTTGAGTCCCATGATTGGGAAAAAAGTGGGATATAAATAAATATAATAATAATAATAATAATAATAATAATAATTAATAATAATAATAATTGCTATGTTCTGATATTGTTTCATTGTGATCTTATTAATGTATTTTGATTGTACTTGTAAGCTGCCTTGGAAGGATTTGTATCCTTATGGGCAGAGTAGAAATGATTGTAAGGTCCCCTCCACAAGGATTCGCTTTTGCGCCCGGTTAGGCGATTATGCGCACAATCGCTGAAGTGCATTTACACCTAATACCTCTGCACGAGAGTCGGCAGGAAGAAGAAGCCGCGGTCGTGTGTCTGTGGTCCCCCCTCCCCCACCGGCGCCCTAGCGGGAAGGATCGGGCAGGTGCTTGGTGACATTTTCAGGGCTGTAACCCGGGGACGTCGTCTGCCGGAGCGAGGCAAGGAAGGCGGCTCTCTCTCCCATTGCGCAGATGGTGGCGGCCCCTGGGGGACGAGGCGGCGGCGGCGCTGCTGCGGCTTCAAAGCGAACGATGGAACGGTCCCTGCACCGCCCGCCTGCGGGATTTACCTGAAAGCTGATCTCTAGTCCAGCTCCTGGGGCAACGGGGTCGAAAGCCAAGCGGCTCCCTTTGGAGAGAAGCGGGTCCTTCTGTCCGATCCAGTCTCTGCCTGGACAGGCTGGGCGAAGCATTTTAAAGGCTCCCCTCCTCCCACTTTCCTCCCTTCCGCGCAATCCTGTTCTTTCCGCGCTCAGGGAGGGTGACATAATTTCCTCCTCCTCCTCCTCCTCTCATTCAGCCTCCTGACTGCCCGGCTGTCAGCTGTCAAAATGCGCTTTAAGGGCCGGAGCAAAATAAAACTCGCTGTTTAACGCGCATTCGATAATGCGAATAATCGGATGTTTAAAGCGCCTCAGCTCCCAATTTGCGCTCCTCTCTTGTAGAGGTAAAAAAATTAAAGCGCCTTGAAAGAGCTTTAAACCTCTCTTGTAGAGGCACCCTCTGACACAGGAGGACAGGGAATGGATGACAGTGAAGGAAACATGGCTATTCAGTACTAGGCCCCCTCCACAAGAATGCGCCTTTGCGCCTGGTTCCGCGATTATGCGCATTATCGCGGAGGCGCATTTACTCACAATCCCTCTGCACGGGAGGCGGCGAGAAGCGGCGAAGCGCATTAAAAGATGCCCAAAAAGCGCTTTCCAGGTAGTTAATGCGCATAATCGCTTGTTCACACAGCGAAAATGCGCTTTAACGGCCGGAGCAAAATAAAAGTCGCTATTTAACGCGCGTTCGAAAATGCGCATTATCGGGGAGATAACGCGCCTGTACGCCCGTTTTGCGCTCCGCTCGTGTGTAGGTAAAATTTATAATGAGCCTTCAAGGCTCATTAAACGCCCCGTGTGGAGGAGGCCCTAGAAATGCCTGATGTGGAGACACCCTCAGAAAGACAGGAAGTGTGTGTGTGTGTGTGTGTGTGTGTGTGTAAAGACAGGATCAAGAAGGTAGCGCAGAAGTAGAGAGGACAGCCCAATGATGTTTTAAAAGGTGGCCAAAAAAAGAGCCAAGCAAAGAGCAGAAGCCAAGAACCCCAGGCATAAGATGGGAAGGCGGCAGGTGAGGAAAAGCATGGGGGCTGGGGTGGGTCAGTGTTGGGTGTACAAAGGGTGGAGAGGGAGAACAAAGGGGGGGGCAAAGAAAGACAATGCAAGGAGCAAGGACACAAACAGACCCAAAACTGAAGTTCGATTAATATGGGCGCCAGGGGTGTGTGTGTGTGTGTGCGTGTGTGTGTGTGTGTGAGAGAGAGAGAGAGAGAGAGGCACTAAAGAGACGATTAAGTAGAGCTCTGGGCTGGGCCCCTGACACAGCTAGATGCAGTACAGTTGCTAGCACACAGGGAGAAGGAACAGGAGACAGGCAGTCATGAGATTTCAGGGCTCTGATTCTAGAAGAGGCAGCAGCCAATAAGGATGTGACAGAGGTTTTTAAGTTGATGGCACACTTGGAAGAGTTGATCTGGGAATGCAAGGCCCCCCAGTGACTGTGACAGAGCACTAAGGACTCCCCTCTGCTTCCCCTCCCAGCTCAGCCACTCCCAACTCCTAGCAGCCTTCCCCAAGTGCTGGAAAATCTGCTTGTGCATAAATTTCCCCAGGGAAAGGAGGTGTGAAGAAACTCCTGCACTTGTCCAAACATGAACTGCCAAAGTGTGAAGATCCCCCGGGCAGATTTAATTTCCCCACTCTGGGTTTGCAGCTAATGAGACATTCGAGGTGTGAAGGGCAGGTGATGAGATCCCAGGCAGGGAGGGCAACCCAGCCAGGTTGCCTCACAGTGGCAGAGATCCAAAGCTGCATGGGCTAGAGAGGCACACTGGAAGGCATTGGCCTTTGGGCCACCCTGGTCCCCAAGCAGCGTGTTCCCATCAACCAGGTACCTGAGCTAGTAGCCGCTACCACCACACTTGCACAAGGGGGGGGGGTCCCCCTGCATCCCTCAATCCATCCATGCTTATATGCCTGGGGTTTCACCTGCCAATGCCGACATGTGCCCAGTCGGGGTCCCACATGCGCCTGGGTTTTTCTGCAGCACTTGGGTTTCTCTTCACACTTCATACAGGTCAGTATTTGGGAAGCTGCCCCCTGCTTTGTGTTCCCACTGGATATTCCCCCAAGTGCTGTTCTCCAAAATCGCTATGCTGGGTTTCCCAGGCAACCTTTACACCAACGGTGTCAAGTGCCCCCTGTGCTGGGCCTGGGAAAGCTGCTCTGTCCCCCTCCCCAGCTGCTTCACACTCTGTTCTCCAGGACTCTGTGCCCCAGTGTACAGGCACATGGGCGGAGTACGCTGGGAAAGGGCTCATGTTGTTGTTCACTTTGGATAACTGTTGCCGGGGTGGGGTGGGGGTGGGTGGCAGGCAAGCTTGCAAGTCAACACCTTCATGGGAGATTCCAGCCTCTCTCCCACCACTGCCACAGGTTAGAGTTCTGGTAAGAAGAAATAACAATTGCTCTATCTGATTGTGGACATATTTATATAAAATATGTTTCTTAAAAAATTGTAAACCTTAACCTTTTGGTTATTTCTTGTTTGTGGTTTTTGGTTAAGGCTAGCACCTTGTTTTGTCTTTTGTATTCTAGAGTTCTGGTAAGCCACAAGGTGGTATCTGGAGCCAAAAACTCTGGGCACAGACAGACTCACACTTCCAGCAATGAAAAGCAAAAGAGTGGCCACTGTGTGAACTGAATGCTGGACGAGATGGACCCTTGCTTTGATCCAGGATCAGGGCTCTTCTGAGGGCCTTATGTGTGTTTAATTCAAAGAGTATTTCCCCACTTAGAAGTGTTTAAGGCAAGATCCTGTACTGGCCCATATGTAGATCCAAAAAGGGATAGACACATTCTGTGAACAGAGGGCTCGACAAGATGGACTCTGGACCTGATCCAGGATCAGGGCTCTTCTTAGAGTCTTATGTTCAAATGCTGTTCTTCAGGCAGGGGACCTGGCCAGGGTTGCCACCTGATGGAAGGCATCTTAGCTGATTAATGTACAAGTTTCAATTAAGTAATCAGTTTAATCTGCTTAAATATACATATGAATAATAGAAGCAAAGGCCATCCTAACATGACGCCCACAAATGCAGCAGCAACACCCGGAGGAGTAAACACCACCTTAAAGAGAGATTCACTTTTGTATGAGGAGGAAGAGGAGACACTTCTTCCAGGACAGATGTTTTGCCGCCTGCCATTTTGGGAAATATATATATAAATTTTTCAGGGCATCACAAAGCGAGGACCCCACTTTTCATGGAAAAGGGGCATCCAGGCAATGGTACAGGGGGTCCAAGTGATGCAGCTTGGAACCTTCCGTGTTTTCCCACTTCCTCCATATTGTTTCCTTTACCTCAGAAAATCCATCCGGGGGGGGGGGGGACGAAGATGGGAGAGCTGCACAAGGTCTTAGAAGCCATCTGCCTGGAAGCCCCAGAATGTGGAGCAGCTCCTATAGATCAGACGGGGATGGGGGCTTTACTGTCCCAGCAAGAGTTTTCAGGTCTCACATTAAGGTTCTTGGGGCAGAATCGCCAGAGCAGCCAGCCTTCCGATTGCCTTGCTGAAAACCAGTGCGCTTCCTTCACCTCAAGATGTCTGGGGTCTGGGCCAGAGTATGTCGCTGGATGCCAACAAGAAGGTACTTTTGCCCTGAGAGCTGGACAGCAAACTCCCTCCCCGCCCCCCAGAAAAGCAGGTACTTACTGCCCTGGGTGCTTCCAGACTGGGGCCTCCTGGTACCCAGAACCAGAAGGCCTTGCACAGCCGTTTCCCGTTAAGAGAAAAGATGGAAACATGGAGGGCTGCATGTAGGTAGATGATGCTGTCGCCTGCCCTGCCACCCCACCAGTAAGATTTATGAATGGGGCAGGGTGATTGCAGCATCATAAAAGTCTTCACTGCCTCTCAGGCCCATTGCAGCCTAGGCTGGCGGAGGAGGAAAGGGGCAGGGGGGCACCCTCGCCTCTATGGAGGAAAGGTGAGAAGGGCCTGCTGCAGGCATTCCCATCCCCCTCTGCCTCAGGCCTCCCTAGAGGAGCTAGGCCTCAAGGCTGGGAAAGGGTGAAGGAGGAGCCACGCCTGCCCGTCAGCCGGCTTCACGGCAGCAACGGAGGACGCTTTAGCCAGGTTGCCTCCTTTCGCACTGCACTGGTTCACCCTCCGCTCCCTGACAGCTGCTTGTTCCAACCAATGAACACCCACCCGGAAAGCTCCCCTAAAGCAGAGGTAACGGGTGGGACCCCCACAGTTCTGGAACCAGAAGTCCCGTCAGTGTAGCAAAATGATCATCTTCCTTGTTCCAACTGGGAGGGGAGGTGAAGGGACATGCATCAAGAAGACGCCACTGCAGGAGTGTTGTGTAGCGGTTAAGCAGATATGCAGCCTCTTCAGGCTGGGATCTGACAAAGCAAATAAATTCATGCTGAAGTCAAATGTTCAAAAGGTGCTCTTCTCCATTCCCCCCCCCCCGGGGTAAACAGTGCATTTGTCTGTCATGGGGTTACGCAAAACCAAACAGAGTTAGGCCTGCTTGAGAGGTTCCAGGGCAACGCTGCAAGTCAGTAGCTCTGGAGGCCACGCTGTGGTGACCGTATTCACACAGCTACTTCCATGCCAGCTACTGGGAACAACAGGAACTTCTGGGAGCAAATTTGCTTCCTCCAGCCACTGTCCAGTTGAGACCTGCTAGTTGGATTACATCCGTTAGAGGTCTTTGGTGCTCACTTTGTCAACCTGCTACAATAAAAGAGAGAGTCCTGAGGGATCACTGCACAGCCTACCGTGCAAGGGTGTTGGAAGGACAAATAAGCTGGAAACTGCTGAGCACTGACTTTGGATGCTAGGAATGCAAATATGATGATAACAATTGCCAAAGGCTCACCAATTAAATGGCCCTCCGGTACACTGTCAAAGGCTCACCAATTAAATTAATTTTATATTAATTTATATACTTTTAATCAGTTTATGTATTTTATATTGTTGGTATTGATGTTGTTCCCCGCCTCGATCTGGAGGGAGAGGCAGCTAAGAAATAAATATGATGATGATTACACAATGCGCAAGCGATGTGGCCGCCAGCTCTTCTGTGGCAGGGCCAGGGGGCTCCATTCGCTCCCTGGCAGGGGAAGGTTCGCCCGTGCTGCAGTCTGCTTTTGGAATACACACCTCTGCACCCAGGTGTACTCCTTGTAGTGCCTATGACGTTCCTTGGAATAGCCACAGCTATGGAAAGCAAGGCCCACTGCCCATCAGCCTACCTGCACAGGGCTCCCCATAAGCCACGAGGAAGGTGGCCATTCAGGCGATGGGGCCACAGCCCACTCTTGGCCAGAGCGACATTAATGTTCAAAGGGCCTCTGCCCGGCGATCCCCCCACCCCCGCACCCCGGCCTTTGAAGTGTGGACTGGCCTGGCAGAGCCGAGGTGCCACTTCACACCTCGGCCGGCATAAAGGATGACTCCGGCTCGCCTCCCTGCCAGACGCAGCCCCGGCTCCAGCCCCGCAGCCATGGCCAGCAGCTGCTTCCCTGCCGCTCTCCAGCTGCCCTCCTGCTGGGCAGTCCAGCCACAGGAGTGGGGCTGGCCGCAGGGCGAGAGGCCGGCCTCCAGCTCCAGCAGCGGCTCGCCCGCCCCCTCGCCCGACTCCTGCAGCAGCCGCTCGCCCTCGTCGCGGGCCTGGCCTGGCGTGAGCCTCGGCGGCAGGAGGGGCAGCCGGGCTCGGCGGGGCCCCGGGCAGCAGCGCCAGAGCGCCAGCCAGCGCGAGAAGCACCGCATGCGGCGCCTGGCCCAGGCCCTGCACACGCTGCGCCGCTACTTGCCCGCCCCGGCGGCGCCCGCCGCGCAGAGCCTGACCAAGATCGAGACGCTGCGCCTCGCCATCCGCTACATCGGCCACCTCTCGGAGCTGCTGGGCCTCAGCCAGGAGACACCGGCACGGAGCCGAGCAGCCCCGGAGCGCCCTTACGGCCCCCGGCGCCCGCCGGGGCTCGGCTGCGGCCAGCCCAGCAGCCCGCCGGCGCCACACCCCGAGGCCTGGCCGCCTGGCCCCAGCAGCAGCAGCAGCGGCCCAGACGCGGCCGGGCCCCTCTCCTCCTGCTGCCGCTGCCGCTGCGGCTGCCCCTCCTCTCCGGAGCCGCGGCTCAGCTCTCCGCCAGGCCCAGAAGCGCCCGCTTGGCTGCCCGCCGGCGCCGCCACGTGCTGCTCCGACGCGCCGGCGCCCGGGGAGGACGGGCGCCCCGCCACAAGCGCAGCCGCAAGGACGCGCGCCGAGGCGCTGCCGGCCGAGCTCCCCGGCATGACGACGACGGGACTGTCCGCCCAGGTACGTGGGGCTCGCGCGGCCCTCTCTCCCTCGGCCCGCCTTCCCCCGACTCGCGGCCGCTCGACGGCTCCTGCTCTTGGGCGGCGGGGGCTGCAAGGAGCCGCGTGCGCGCTCCGCCCCGGGTAGGGTGGGCGGCGGCACGCAGGGCGCGCTTCCCGCCGAGGGCCTCCCCGGGCAAGGGGGCGCGAGGCATCTTGCGGCAAGCCGCTCTGGCGTGTTCTCTTCGCGCCCCCCCCCCCTTGTCGTGCCAGAAGCGCCCCCGCTCCTCCCCTTGCGGCCAGCCTGGCTTTGACCCCCCGCCCGCCGCCCTTCCCTCCCTCCTTCCTCTATTTCCAGAGCCTTCCTATGGAGCTGCTCTCTTTCTTGGAGGGCTTCCTCCCCCCGGCCTCCTACGACTGACCTTCGCCCGCTCGCTTGCCCGTGGGCAGCTGGCCGCCTGACATCTGGACTGGAGGAGTGGAGGGAGCTGCCCTGAGCCGCGTGGAGCGTCCTGGCGTCCACAGGCCCCGCGTCTCGCCGGCACCGACAGAGCGGCTCTTCCCCGCTTGACTGCTCCTCCCCTCACTGGCCAGGAAGGACTGACCCTTTATGGATTTTCATGGACCACTTAGTGGCTTTAGATGCCATTGACCAACCATGAGATCTCTCTGTCTGGGACACTTTTGTAGGTTGGCACTTGGGAACCTGGCTTTACAGGGGTCCTGCGCCTTCCTAGGACATTGGTTCCGGGAGGATGTGCTGGGGAGACAGTGGTTCCTCCGTGCAGGGTTCCACAAAGTCCCGTTTTGTCTCCCTTGGTGTTTGACATCTCCATGAAGTTGTCGGGTGAAGCTGTCCAGGGTTCTGGTGCTGTGAGTTGATGCCACCAGCTGTATTCCTCCTCCTCCTCCTTCTCCTCCTCTTCCTCCTCAGAGCCAGGCATGACTGGCTTTCTTGTAGCTGTGCCTGAGATCACTGGAGAACGGGAAGAGGGTGAATAAACTTAACCTTTATCCAGAGCTGATGATGGTGGAGGACCAGGGTTCTTAGGCCAACTCTGGCTGGTTTGGCAGCTGTGCACATCCTGGGAGATGGAGACCTGCCACTGGCCTTGGCAATTTCTCACTTACATGCCTGTAAAGTGCTCTATTTGGGTATGTCCTGGAAGATGCTCTGACAGTTCAGCATGGATTGGTCACCCCAAATTAGCATTGGTTACCAGTTCATTTCCAGACTCAATTCAAAGCACTCCTTTTCACCATTAAAAAAAGTGGTCTGGATAACTCAGGGAAGGCCTCCTTCAGTATGACTCCCCCCCCCCTGCTCCTCCCCCCTCGAGATCTGCCAAGAAGCCCTCTTGTGGGTCCCACCATGTAGGGCACATTTCCTTCCCTGTGTTGGTCCTGGAACTTTGGAACAACTTTCCCCAGGAAGGTTTGTCTGTCTTCTCTTGCCTCCTTTTGGAGGTATGTGAAGGATTAGAAGGGTTTAAGGTGTAGATTTGTATTAATAAGTCTTTCAAAATGCTGTTTGTTAATATTTTTTCACTTAATTGAGTCTGTAATGGTGTTACTTTAACAGTTCTGATTGTATTTATTGGTATTTTATATATTCCGGTTAGCTGCTTTGATTGTTGTTGGGTTTTTTTGAGGGGAGAGGGGATTGGAAAAGATGAATAAATAAAATGCATTTTAATGTATTTGCTTATAGAACGTTTCTACTGATTTAAAATTGGTTTTCATGCTTATTCTGTAAACTGGAAAAACTTTGATGCTGAGGAACAATATATAGATAGTGTAGTAATGATAATTTTAAAAAACCTTGTCAGATAGGTTGAACAGAGAGGGAGAGAGATTTGCCCAAAGTCATGTCTGGGAGCCATAGCTGAGCGGTGATTTAGAGAAGGGCATTTGTCTCTTCAAAGCCAGCCTGAGGTGCAAAAGAGCAGCCCAGGCATGTGCAGACAAGAAGACACGACCCGAGGAACAGGAGTGCCGCTGAGCCCCGGCTCAGCCCAGGAATTTGCCATCAGTAGTAGGGCCAAACTCACAAGTCCTGGGAAGTGTCTCCCTCGCCACGCCCCATGTTCTTTTTCATCAAGCTAATTTGGGGATCGGGGAGAGGAAGCTTTTTAGTTGCAGCTGGATGGACAATAAGGAGTTGGGGATAGGCTGATCTACTGCAAATCACCCTGAAGTCTACCAGTAGATGCTGCTCTGCCTCCTGCCCGCTCCTGCCCAAGAGGGGAAATTTCCACCCGCATCAGCAGAACATGCTCCTTCCACCACTGGTGTGAGCATGCAGCCAGGATGCAAAGGTGCCATTGGCCCCCTCCCCGACAGCGCATGTTCCAGCACACCAGCTGAGCTGGGCTGGCAATAATCATGCAGCCAGCGAGCTTCATTTCTGCACATGGGGATTTGGGATCCCATGCCAGTACCCCACCACAGTACAGCCAGTGGCTTTGCCCCAGTTGCTGCTCATCTATCCACAGCAGCTGACGGTCTGCACAGTGGCGGAGACAGACCCAGACCCAGCAAGGCGGGGGGAGGCCGATGACATTGTAGGGTGACCATATGTAAAAGAGTACAGGGCTCCTGTGTCTTTAACGGTTGTATTGAAAAGGGAATTTCAGCAGGTGTCATTTGTATGCATGCAGTACCTGGTGAAATTCCCTCTTCATCACATCAGTTAAAGCTGCAGGAGCCCTGCCCTCTTTTATATCTAGTCAAGAGGGCAGGGCTTCTGCAGCTTTAACTGTTGTAATGAAGAGGGAGTTTCACCAGGTACTGCATGCATACAAATGACACCGACACCTGCTGAAATTCCTTTTTCTATACAACTGTTAAAGACACAGGAGCCTGGTCCTCCTTTCCATAGGGTCACCCTAGCAGATGGAGCAGGTGGGGGGGGGGGTGCTTGCAAGCCTGGCAGGGAGCCTTCAAGTAAGCTGCAAAGCCACTTGGCAAAGCAGCTCATTAGGCACGCAGGGAGGGGCAGGGGGTCATTCCACCCTGAGCCTGTCCAGGAAATGGCCCAATGTCTTCCTGTTCAGAGCAGACTCCAGCTAGTCCCAGTCACCATGGGGTGAGGGTTGGGGGGAAGAGGCATGAAAAGGTCGGGGTCTAAGCCATCATATCCATTGACTTCAGATGTCCTTAAAAAAATACATATATTAGCAATTATAACAAAAGAACAAAAAGAACATAAAAAAACCATATCCATTCACAATAACAACACCATTAATTAAAAGGGGGGAGAGCAATTTGACACCTCTGTTTCAGATATATACATTAATATAAGCAGAACATATATCTAAATGAGCATCCAGGTGGAATTGACAGCTGTTAGAGATATGTTAAAATGCAACAAGAGCAGTAAGATCTTCAGATCTTTGAATGATAGGTGGTGGGTGTGGTTGATCCTTCAAGGCTTGGTGCACAAGTCTCTTTGCAACAGTAAGGGCTCCCAAAGGCCACTTTGCTGTCCATCTGTTAATCCCAGTGTCATAGGAATATAATTTTAAAAGTGTATGAACATCCACAATTATCACAGATTGTTCCAGAACAAAATTTATATGGGTGGTAACAGGATGGATTTGATTTAAATCAATTTGATTTAAATCACAATTTAAATCACTACTCAGACTCGATTTAATCATGTGACTCCCCCCCCCCCCCAAAGTGCACTCTTCCTCGCTATAAGCTTAATACATATTTTACACAACTCAGAGTTACCAAAGACTCATTCTTGCTGGTATAATCTTAATATTTACAAGCAGATGCAGGTTTCATTTTTAGCTTCTTGAGCAGATCTATTTCACTCCCAACAATCTAATGATTTTTTTGAAATTTAGCACTTAAGACGTAGGGTGTTGATTCTGTGTAAATAGATTTGCAAAGGAACAATGGGATTGTGATCTCTGCAGACACAAATTCAGTTTTGAGAACTGTAAAACCAAACATCTGTGATAATATCTTCTAGATAATCTTACAGAAACCTCTGGAAGAGCATGAATGACATTGTAAATGGATTAATGGAATTCATTTACCAAAAAATTTAAACATTGCATGAATATACAGCCTCATGCTACATAATTAAAAACTAATCCTTATTTCATGATGAATAATCTTTGTACTATAATGTATCTTAAATAGAAAACTTATTTAGATAGATTTTCCCTCAAAAAGCATATTATTAAAAAATTAAAAATCCGATTTAAATTTTAAAAAATCCAATTTAAATAAAAAAACTCCGATTTAAATATTTTTTTATTATTATTTTGGATTTTTTTTAAAAAAATCATTGATTTTTATCCACCCTGGGGGGTAACTTCCAAAACCAAGCAAGAGGCCGTTGCGCTAGTTGTGTTCCCAATGGGCATTTTGCTGTGCATCAGAAGGGGGAAGCTCTCCTTCAAGGCTTTTCAGGAGGATTCCCTCTCCCTTCCTTCAGCCACCACAAAGCGAGCCCACACTGTATGCCTTGCCTCAGGGTTGCATGGCTCACATCACAACACCGCCATCTAGCAGAGCTAGCCATTTTCTTCTTAACAAGCCTCTGTCCAATGTAGACGGAACTTCAATTTTTGTTGGATCAGTTTCGATTTTAAATCTGTTTGCTCCTCTAGGGCAGAAGTCAAGCTTGCTGACCATAGAAAAAGATGGAGAAATGTGGGAGTTCAGCACAGCTGGAACTGGAAAGGGGTGTGTGTGTGTATCCCACTGCCTCTGGTCTCAGCAAAGGTGGCAGAAATGGAAGGACTTCCTGTTCTTTCTAACTTATGTGGCAAACGTAGGATTTGTTTCTTTAACTGTTGAATATTGAAAGTGCAAAGCATTTGTGCAAAAGTCAACGGAGCTCAGGCACGAAGCAAAGTTTTGGGTTTGGACTCGTAGGGGTCAGGGAGCAGATGGAGTTCTACTGCAACCTCAGGGCCATTTGGGATGGGCAATTTGGTGCTGGAAATCCAAACCACTTTTTACCTGCAATATTAACAGTGGACTGCATTGCAGGACTGTTGTGAGCCACCTCCTCCTCAATCTGTGGATATCTGGGGAGAATGAGCCATACTGGCATGATTTTAAAATATTTAAAAACAAACAATTCACGTAAACTAAAATTTGAACTAGAAAAGAGCAAGAGCTCCTGTCTTGGGAAAGGGGAGGGGAAGGGGAAGAGCCACATTCTTGTCCAATCACAGCTAAGCTAACATTTGGGGTTTCTCCATTGTTGGTGTGGGCAGCTCTCAGTCAGGGCAAGAAGAAGGGAACCTGCCAGCAACTGGGCCACCTCCAAATCTGCAAGGGACCTTGGCAAAATAGTCTCTGGTGGCCATGGATGCCTTTCCTAGCAGCAGTGTTCTCATCAGCTGGGGCATGTGCAATTTTAATCTCCCACAGTGCCCTGGAGTGATGCCACTTCAGGAGCATTGTGGGAAATTAAAATGACAGTTCCCAAACCCCAGTTATTATTGGCATGTGACAGTGACAGTGCTGGAGTGCTGGGAGCTGCGCAAGAGCCCTTTGTGCTGGTCTCTGGCGTGGTCAAAAGGGACCAGAAACAGTTGAATTGTAACTCATAAGCTGGAAAATAAAACAGAAAAACCTTGAAAACAGAGCATAAGCACCAATTTTTATCATAGAATCATTGAATGGTAGAGCTGGAAGGCCATCTTTGAGTCCGATTCTGTAGCCAACTGTGGATCCACCCAATAGTTGTTCCATCTAGCCCACTTTTAGCTAGTTTGTTAATCATAAAATAGTAGAGTTGGAAGGGGCCTCTAAGGCCATGGAGTCCAACCCCCTGCTCAATGCAGGAATCCACCTTAAAGCATAGCTGACAGATGGTTGTCCAGCTGCCTCTTCAATGCCTCTTCAATGCCTCTGCCCACCACCTCCCGAAGTAATTGGTTCCATTGTCGTACTGCTCTAACAGTCAGGAAGTTTTTCCTGATGTCCATGTAGAATCTAACTTCCTGTAATCAGAATGTCATGGAGCACTTGGTCAAAGGCTTTGCTGAACTCAAGATATATTATGTCCACAGCATTCCCACAGTCCACAAGGGAGGTTACTTGATCAAAAAATGAGATCAGATTAGTCTGACAAGATTGGTTCTTGACAAATCCATGCTGGCTTCTAGTAACCACTGCATTGTTTTCAAGGTGCTTACAGATTGACTTCTTTATAATCTGCTCTAAAAACATTTCCCGGGATGGATGACAGACTGACTGGTCTGTAGTTCCCAGGTTCCTCCTTTTTGTCCTTTTTGAGACTTGTGGGGTCTTTAAACATTAACAGATTTATTATGACTCTTAGGGGGACCATAGGAAAAAGAGGACAGGCTTCTGTGTATTTAACAGTTGTATTGAAAAGGGAATTTCAGCAGGTTTCATTTGTACTCATGCAGCACCTGTTGAAATTCCCTCTTCATCACAACAGTGAAAGCTGCAGGAGCTATACTAGAGTGACCAGATACAAAAGAGGGCAGGGCTCCTGCAGCTTTCACTGTTGTGATGAAGAGGGAATTTCACTCCGTGCTGCATGCATTCAAATTACACCTGTTGAAATTCCCTTTTCAATACAACTGTCAAAGATCCAGGAGCCCTGTCCTCCTTTCCATACGGCCACTCTAATTAGGACATAAGTATTGGTGGACTACATGTGAAAGCTTAAGCCATAATAAAGTTTCTGGACTTGAAGTCGCCATAAGGCTTGTTGTTTTTGTTGCTACCCCTTAGTAAGCTTTTATCTGGAGCTACCCCTCAGTAAGCTTTTATCTGGAGCTTGATGGTGCAGCTGACTTGCCCTTCTGAAATAGTGATTTGTGTGAGTGGTTACTCACATGTAACGGATTGATGGAAGATTGTAGGAGCTACATTCAGATTAGGGGGGAAATGCTAATTGTGGACAAAATCACTGCAGTCATTTGTGGGTCTCCATTTCAGCTGTTAACAGAAACACACAAAAAGGAGGAAAAGATGCGAGATATTTCATAACGGGCAGTCTGTGGAGCGGCTTGAAATAGCATGGAAGCATCTGCAGCCTGTCTGTGCATAAGTGGGCGTGAGCGAGCAGGTGCGGCACGGAGTGGCCTGACGAAGAGAGCCAGGAGCGCCTCTGCCAAGGGCATCCCTCCGACCGAGCGAGGGAGGGCAGGAGAGCGCTGGCTGGCTGGCTGATTGGCGGCGGCGCCTGGGAGGAGGCCAGCCCAGGTGCCAGAGGGAAGGAGAGCTCTCCCAGGCCTTCAGCAGCCTCGCCAGGGGTGAGAGAGAGGGCCTGCCAGGGAGGGAGTGCACGTCCTGGGCCAGAGAGGCAGCGTGGCTCATGGTGGAGCTGCTCCTGGTAGAGGTAGGCATCGCAAAGGCGAGCGCAGGTGGCTGCGGAGGCTGCTGGAAGGGTGGGGCTGCCCATGAGTCTGCAGGTGCCCTTGTGACTCCGGTTACCTGCTTGCCCTCGCCAGCTGCTTAGGAGGAAGCAGCCAGTCCTTGCCGCCACCGTGGCCACCGCCCCCTCATCGTGCACAAGATGATCCCGGGGGAGAATGGCAGCGTGGCGCGTGACCCAGTGTCTTGCGGGAGCTTGTTCCCCTTTGAGGTGGCTGTGTGGGCCAACAGCAGCCTGGAGGAGCCGTTGGCACTGCCCACGTTTTCCGCTGCAGCTCAGGTCCGTGTGGGGGTCACTCTGGTGCTATGCGTCATCTCCACCGCCTGCAATGGGGCTGTGCTGTGGGGCGGGAGGGCCAGGCGCCCGGCCAAGCGCTCCCACGCCCGGGTGCTGCTCCTGCACTTGGCCGCGGCAGATCTGCTGGTGGCCCTGGTGGTGATGCCGCTGGACGCAGCCTGGAACGTCACGCTGCAGTGGCGGGCAGGCGACCCAGCCTGCCGCCTCCTCATGTTCCTCAAGCTCCTGGCCATGTACGCCTCGGCCTTCGTGACAGCGCTCGTCAGCCTGGACCGCCACGCGGCCATCTTGCGCCCTCTGGCGGCGCCCGAGGCTTGGCACCGGAAGCAGGTCTCGCTGCACATGGCATGGCTGCTGAGCGCCGGACTCTCCATACCCCAGGTACCCCCCCCCCACGGTGGGCATGGAGCTGCCTCCCCTTGAAGCCGCTGAGGGGGCCCAAGCCGAGTATCTCCTGGGGAAGGAAGGGTGGGGGTGGGCTGCAAGCCAGGAGGACACGGCGGACTCCTGGGACGGCTTGGCAAGGAGATGAAGCGGGCTGCCCTTCGCCACCGGGGGTGCGGGGGGGTCCCCCCTAAAGAACTGGGCTGGTCTTTTAGGAACTGGGGTGTCTAAGGTGGAGCTCGGGGAGAGGGGGTGTAAGGGCTCTCCTTCCTCCCTCTCCCCACGTGTGTCTTTGCCCCAGCAGCTGTTCCTGTTCCGCACGGTCACCATCACCTCCCCCCAGAACTTCACGCAGTGCACGACGCACGGCTCCTTCACCCAGCGCTGGCATGAGTTGGCCTACAACATGTTCAGCTTCCTCTGCCTCTTCCTGCTCCCGCTGCTGGTCATGATTGCCTGCTACTCGCAGATCCTGCTGGAGATCTCCCGCCGCGTCCGGTCCTCCAGCTGCTGTGAGTTCCTGTGGTAGGAGGGACCTGAAGGGACAGGACTCCTGTGGCTTGGAGCTGTGGCGGGGATACTGAGAAGGAAGTGGGAAACTCCCTGACACTGGGCATTTGTCTGCCTTTGGGAAAGGATTGGAGAAATCCTCGGAGGCCAAGTGGCAGCTATTAGCCATGACAGGGAAAGATGGAGCTCAGGTGGGCTCTAGCTCTGGGTACCAGCTGCTGGGGCAAACCAGAGGGTACATCTCTCCCCCTGGTGCCCTTCTTGTGAGCTTCCTCTGGACGACTGGCCTCCGGGCTCACCCAGCAAAGCAATTCTCATGTTCTTATAGGCAGGGGGAGAATTTGGGCACGTACAATTTCCGTCTTTCTCACGGTGCTTCTGACACGTGCAGGCTTTGCCCCAACAGGGTGGGGATTCCCGCTGCAGGAGGGAAGCAGCCTTTGGCTGGTAGCACCCTCGTAGCGCACCCTTGTTCCTTGCAAAGGACATGAAAGAACCGGGGCACGTGACTGTAGAATCTCACGGCGTGAGGGCCCGTGTGGGTGTCCAGCCCAGCCCCCTTCGAGGGCACTGCCCTTGAGCCTCAGCCTGTGCCATCCAAGGATCTCTTCCATCCTGGCAAAACCTGCCATTGGCTCCAGGGTCGCGCCCCGCTCACCTGCACGGCTGAGCTGCCCTCTCTGTCGTTTCAGTGTCTGCCAAGGAGCTGCCTTTGCGCCGGTCACGCAACCCCATCCCTCGGGCCCGGCTGCGCATGCTGCGCCTCAGCATGGCCATCGTTGGCTCTTTTGTGGTCTGCTGGACTCCTTACTACTTGCTGGGCCTCTGGTACTGGTTCTGGCCCGCAACCATGGAAGGGACAGTGTCCCATTCACTTGCCCACATCCTCTTCATTTTTGGCCTGCTCAATGCCTGCTTGGACCCCATCACCTATGGCCTCTTCACCAGGCCCTTGCGCTGGAAGTCGGGGGGCTGCTGCGGAGTAGAGGGGCTGGGGGCCCAGCTGCAGCCCCCATCCCCCGTCACCAGCTCCTTCCATTGTTCAGCATCCTCCATTCGGGTAAGACGGGGGGCGCCCCACTTTGACCTCTCTGCAGATACATCCCGCTCCCTGAGTGCCTGGCCCAAGAACCTGGTTGACAGCAGCCGCTTGTGAGGAGGCATCTTGACATCCTGAATCTGGTGGGAGGCGCAGGCGGCTGGCTCTCAGATCCCCCTCCCCAGTTACTCACACAGGGCAGGCCAGAGTCTTCTTCTTCAAGGCGGGGTCCTGGACATCCACGTTCTGCGTCCCGGAACCAGAGTCCATGGCCCCTATGGAGCAAGAGGCGGTGGAGGAGGTGGGCAGTGGCTATGGGGCAGCAGGGGGGAGGGATGCAGTGTCACCAGGCGCTCTCTCTGGGAATTGGCATGGATGGCAGGTTCCATCCAGCATTTGACAGGGTTATGGCTACTGTGGGTTAAGAAGGACAAAGGGGAACGCTGGACATCATTCTAACCAAGGCTACTTACGGCCTGTTTACAGTAGAAGTAATAAAGGTGAATGTTGCTGGGCATGTGCAGAGTTTTCTTTCACCACAGGATTGCCGTAATTCTTCCCTACAGTGGTAAGGGGGCTGGGACAGTCGCAACTCCACTCCCTGTGCCCCCCGTAACAGCTTACCACGCTTGGGCTCACTAAGGATTGAGCTGCTCCCAGGGGAGGGGGGCAGGACGTGTGAGGGCAGGCGGGAGCCACCTTGGGTGTCCTTCCGAGGGCAGGAATAGGCTGGCTGACTTGTCAGTCTTAACTAGTGAGTGCTGTTTATTCCTTAATTGTATTGATGTGTTCTTAACTTTCATGTTTCGATTACAATTGTGTGTTTTATTGTCGTTAGCTGCCTTGACCATCATTTGTGGGATAAAAATTCCACAAATAAATAAGGATTGCTGACATGACCCAGCACCACTGAAGATGGTCCTGTGTCTGTGCTGTGCTGTGCCTTAGAGCTGGGGACCATCCAGGTGTTACTGACTGCAGCTCCATCAGCCCCATCCAGCATGGACAGCGTAGTCCAGCACACTGGAAGGGCTGCGCTCCTCACCCCTGCCTTAGAGTTTAGAGGTGGGCGCCCAGATTCCTCATGGGGGTGTTTATTCATTTTATTTGTGCCCACACTCAAGGCAGCCCACAAAAACATTTAAACTAGATTAAAAAAATAAAACACATTAAAATGCAATAAAAAAATAGCTATCACTGACTAAAAACAGCACCCAACCCTCAGACCCTTCTTGGAGAAAACGGTCTTCCCCTGCCAGCGGAAGAGCAGCAAAGAGGGAATGACCGGCTGCCCTTGGGAAGGAGTTCCACAGCTTGGGAGTGGCCACCGAAAAGGCCCTCCCTGGCTTTGCCATTAGGAGCCAACTCTTCCTATGAAGATAGGGCAGGAATGATCATTTCTTATTTACAGAATTTACTGATTTATACAATTTATTATTTGTCCTATAGCTAATTGCTTTCAGGGCAACATTCAAGAAAAACACAAAATCCTAAATTGTATAAATCACATCAAAAGCAACATAATAAGACCACTGATTAAAATCAGCTGTCCTGGGAACATGGGAAGCTGCCTTGCGCCATGTCCGCCCAGGGGTCCACCCAGCTCAGTCGTGCCTCCAGGCACTGTCTCTCAGGATGCTCAGCATGGTTCCCGTCTTGCCTGGAAATGCCAGGAATCAAACCCAGGACTTTCTGCATGCAAAGCAGGGGCTCCGCTACAGAGCTCCAGCAGGAGAGGCTAAAGCAGACATAGAATCATAGAATCATAGGAGAGTAGAGTTGGAAGGGGCCTCTAAGGCCATCATTGAGTCCAACCCCCTGCTTAATGCAGGAATCCACCTTAAAGCATCCCTGACAGATGGTTGTCCAGCTGCCTCTTGAATGTGGGAGAGCCCACCCCACCCCTAGGTCATGGGTTCCATTGTCGCTCTGCTCTAACAGTCAGGAAGTTTTTCCTGATGTCCAGCCGGAATCTGGCTTCCTGTCACTTGAGCCCATTATTCCATGTCCTGCACTCTGGGGGATCCTCTAGACGATCAATTTAAGGCTCATGCACAGCACATTAATGGTTTTACCTCTATAAGAATGAAGCGCAAATCAGACGTATAGCCGATTTTTATCCTCGTTAATGCGCTTTTTCGATTTCGCATTACATAGTGACTTTTAATTTCCTCTGAAGTTACAGCGCCTTATGTTAGTATAAACAGCTTCTGAACAGCCGCATTAACGGTGATAGTGGGCGGACTGTGGTGGTGATGTCATGCATGAAGAACTGCCCCATCGTCCCTTCGGCGGGAACACCTCCCACAGTTATGTTTTGTCATTTCCTGTCTCCTCCCTCCCTACTTCCTTCTTCTTCTTCCCTTGAGTCTTGATAGACTGTTTAGTAATGGTTGACCGCACCGGTATTTAAAGTAAAGTTTCTTTTAAAACCCCACTGGAATCTTTCTTTCATTGAGATGCGGGACTACTCACATGGAACTGGTTCTACAGGAAGCAAGGGGGGGGGGTTGAAATAAGGATGTGCGCGCAATTAGAGATCCACTAAGGCGAGTTCTTGCCATTAAGCTGTCGTCTTGTGCGCTGTTACTCGGGAGTAAGGCACGTTGAGTTACCTCTCCCCCCTCCCTTCTATCGGACCAAAACGACCATTTAGTACTGAGATACCACTGCAATATCTTTATTCTACAAATGGTTACAGGTGGGCACAAGAAGCCCATTGCAACGCAAAGCGTAGGTGGTGTAATCAGAAAGGCACGACGTGGGGGCGATGGGAAGGAATGTCAGTCCACAGACGGTCACACGTTCGGGGTTGTTCCTGGCCGCTCATTCCAGTTGCACGGCCGGTTGGCGGTAGGATACATGACTGCGGCCACCCCAGACAATCTGCTGAAGTCTCCTGAAGCGACTTTGCAGGAAGCGCATTGAACGCATGACACTGTGCAGGATCCTCTCCCACCACTGCTGCTGCCTGCTAAGGACGGCTAGGCGGCGGCAAATCAGCTGCACCAGGGAGAAAGAGAGTCGAGAAAAAGGATAAGAAAGAGCCTTCAGGGGAGGGGAGTTGGGGGCATCTCTTTCATGGCCATTGACTCACCTCTGATTCGCTGTGCCTGTGGAGCGCTTCGGCGAGCAGGACGATAGGTGGGAGGCATCTCGATAGGCATATCCGTGTGTATAATGAGGGGAAACTTTTGATATGGAAAGAGGACATCAGTGCAAGATGAAACATTGTAACAGAAAGGCTACACAAAAAATTGCCCTTGAAACTGCAGATGTGCCTAGTAGGAGGTTGCGAAGCAGGGGGAGATAAGGGGCGTGGGGGGGAGTGTCCCACAAAGGTTTCTCCTGTCCCATCCCGTACGAGCCTGGCCCAAGCGTCGTCGGTCGCAGGTACTGCTGCTCCAGCAAATATCCATAGGCTTGCATTTCCGTTTACTCCTGATCAGGTGGGGGGGAGGATTCCTCCCCGGGAGGTGTGCGCATGTGCGTCTGTTTTTTGGTGTATCTTGGAGATCACCAAAAAGACAAGTTATTACTGAGCTACAACTGGAATACCATATTTCATCGAGTCTAAGACACACTTTTTCTACCATATTTACATCTGTAAAAACGGGGTGCATCTTAGAATCGATGGTGTCTTGCAATCGCCAGATTTCTCCCGCTGCCTCAGCCTGGGAAGGCTTCAGTACTGGGAAAGAGGCTGCGATCTCGCGAAATCTCGGAAGATCGCGGCCTCTTTCCCAGTACTGAAGCCTTCCCAGGCCGAGGCAGCAGCGATCAAGGTAAGTGGGGAGGGGGGACTTGGGGGTCCCTAACTCTCCCACTCACCTCCATCGCCGTCACCCATCCTCGCTGCCGCCACCGCTCCCCTCGGCCTGGCAAGGTGTCATTACTGGGAACCCAGTAACGATGCCTTGCCAGGCCGAGGCAGCAGCAAGGGGGGAGGGAGGAGGGGGGACTTGGGGGGCCCTAACCTTCCCCCTACCCTCTCACCTCCATCACCGTTGCCTGTCCTCGCTGCCGCTGCTGCTGCTCCACACCGCTGACAACACTCACCTTTGCCTGGCAAGGCATCGTTACTGGGAGGCCGAGGCAAGCGCTGCCAGCAGTGTGGAGCAGCGGCAGCGGGGACGGGTGATGGTGATGGAGGTGAGGAGGGAGGAGAGAAGGGCAGAAGGGGTGCTGAAATTAAGGTGCGTCTTAGAATCGACGCAAAGCTTTTTCCATGTTGGTGGCCCTGAAATTAAGGTGCGTCTTACATTCGATGGCGTCTTAGATTCGATGAAATAAGGTGTCATTATTCTACAAATGCTGTTTAAAGGAGGGCAGAAGCCGATTGCAAATGAAAGCGTTGCTGGAGGAATCAGAAAGGGGTGGGCAAGACATCCCATAAGAGCCTGTCCGAAGCCATAGGCTTGCATTTCCATTTACTCCTGAGCAGTTGGGGGGGGGACTACTACAAATGGCAATTGGGCACAAAGGAAGAGGTGAACCAGGTGACCAATGGCAGGTAACCCAGGTAACCAAAGGCGGGAGATTCAGGTGGGCAGGGTTAACAAACGGTGGGAAACTGAGGAGGCAGACCCACCAGGAAACAGGGCGGTGCTTTCGTCAACATTTCCCCGTTCCAGCATCGCTATATGCTTAATTGATAATGCAATTAAATGCACGTAAACAACTTTAAAGTGCATTGTATGGAGCCTGAAATTTGCCTCCATGCCTCTCATATATAGGTATTAGGCATAAACTCGACTGTAAATTAATGCACATTTTCAGAGAATCAGCTGTAAAAGCGACCTCTTCTAGAGGGGGCCTGGGTTGATTCAGAAGAGATCCTGGCCCTCCTCTGTGTGTCAACCTTTCAAGTATTTGAAGAGTGCTATCATGTCTTCCCTCAGTCTTTTCTTCTCCAGGCTAAACATGCCCAGTTCTTTCAGTCTCTCCTTATAGAGCTCTGTTTCCAGACCCCTGATCAAAACTTTTCTTTTATGCCAGGCATCTTAACAGCTTAAATTGAGGTTTTAACTGACTTTGTGGCCAGGATTAAAAGTTTAAAAGGCTTTAAATATCAGCTATTTTATGGTTTTAAATTTTGTATATTGACTTTTTAATGTTCAATCTTTTAATTTTTGTAAATCGCCCAGAGAGCTTCGGCTATGGGGTGGTATATAAATGTAATAAATCCTCCTCCTCCTCCTCCTCCTCCTCCTCCTCCTCCTCCTCCTTGCCCTCCACATCACAATCAGAAGATCCTAAAACACAGCAGAGGTGAAATGACATTGTAGGGGGCATTGCAGGGGGTGGGGCTGTTCCTGTGACTTTAATCCCAGAGCGTTTGTCCCTAGAACCTGCCGTTCCCAGTTCTTGCTGAATCCCCCTTTGCCACTATGGGGGCCATCTGTTCTTAAGAGCCTCCGCTCTCCTGGCAGCTGGAGGACTGGGTGAGATCATTGCTGGGAAGGTCAGGGACAGCAGGGCTTAAGCTGAGCCGGGACTTGCTTTGCACGCTGGCGGTGTCTTTCCCTCACCCCTCACACATCAGGGTTTAGGGTGAAGGCGAGAGCTACCCGCCTGGGGTCTGGCACCTCTCCTTTCAGAAGTTAAGCACATAGCTGTGCAAAGAATCCTGGGAAATGTAATTACATGGGGAGTCTGTGTTTTTGTGGTTGAGAACGCTATGTTGGCCCCTATTTGCAGTGCAGTCACGCCGTTAGTTAAGAACATTTAAGATGCAGGTGATAGAGAGTTAGGTTCCACTTCTGCTAAAAGCTTCCTCTGAGGCCTTGGACAAGATCCGCTCCCTGGGCCTTGGTGCTCCATCTGTAAAATGGGACTGGCAACAAGCAACCTCCCTCCCAGAGGGTTGTAAGTGTGAAAGGTGGTGAAACACCTTGCAAATGCAATGTGCAGTGTGCCATAAAATGACAATAGGAATCGATGCCAGTTTGGTTCCCCTGTAACTGCTGAGGAACAAATCCTGGCCTGCAGATGTTCCTCCTGCTGCCCATTTATCTTAGATATAAGCACCCCCTCTCCCATTCCACGGGCAACAGAGCCCTTTGATGTGTGTGATAAGTAGCTGATAGTCATAGAATCCAGGAAGGGAAAAGGGCCCCCATGGGGCCTCCCAAGCGATCTCCTGCAGCTACGATCACTCGCCACTTTCTGCATTTCAGCCCCCTCTGGCCTCACTATTTACGATCCCCCCCACCCAAGTATATAGACTTGGAACTCAGAAGACCACTTCCTATATCGGATGACGCAGGGTGAAGTCCAGATGAAAGCATTTGCCACAGTGCAGGAGAGCCAAGTCGTCAGGCTGGCAGGATCAGCTTTGTTTCTTGCTACAGCCCTGAGACCCACTGGCTGGAGCCAGAGGCAAAAAGCAAACACTGGGACTGAGGGAAGACCAGGCTGCCTGTGAGCACCAGGGATTTTGTGTGCCACACTTCAGCTGGGCTCCCAGTCCTTACACATACAAATCCATTCCTGGTTACCCCAGGAGTCTAACTTAGGTGGTGGGGGTCATTTTGTTCTTGTTAATGTTAGATCCTTGTTGATCTCCTGCCAGCCACCCAGATATCTCCTAGTAGCTCCTGGGGGTTGTCTATACGTCTTCTTTGTCCCGCAGTGGCTGTGTGAAGGTGCTGTGTTGGTTAAACAATGCAGCTGCTGGCTCACAGCCACGGTGGGGCTTTTTCTTGAAGCTCTGTGTTATAAAAGTTCAGGACTTACCCAACTTTTCCCTTCATAGCGAGATCACCACAGCTCTTCCGTCGAGCTGGGGGCATTCAGGGGGCGAATGGTGACCACTGATTGGTTGCCAGAAACTAGGCAGAGGGGGGGGGGGCAGGCCCGACGTGCCGAATGGCCGCCGGAAAGCCCACACTGCCTCGGCAATGAGGATTACCTGCCACCCACAGCAGCGAAACTGCAGGGTTTAGTGGCATGCAGCGCCAAAGCAGCACTTTAGGATAAGCTCCAGTGCTCCTGCTCTCCCCTTCACCGCCCCCTACCCCCGCTCCAACCCTCCCTGCTGCGGGGAATCCCTCTTGAAAGGCCACCCTGGCCACCGTGGGCCGCTTGCGCATCTGTGTTGGGGATGCGAATGGTAGTTACTTTCTGCTGCTAGGCGCCTTGACAGGAAATCTCTCAGCTGGTTTGCCAAGAGCTGAGCGGCCTGTGCGGCTTGCAAGGTCACAGCTACCAGCCACCCTGGAGGCCTTGGTTACAGACACGCTCTTCTGGACCAGTTGCCCTCTGATGCCTCATAGCCCTGGGGCCAGTTCTTCTGCTCCTTGGCTGAGCACTGAGTACCTTTGAGACTGCACTGGCAAGTTGGAGGCGGGGGGCGGGGTAGTTGGCAAGGCGTTTTGGAATTGGGGCCCTTTCCTTCTTAATAGCTGTGGCTCCTGGTCTCTTCCTTTCCTGTTTTTGTTGCTGGATTCAATCTCTGCTGCTTGAGATCAGACGACAAGATGCTGCTGTTGCTGCTGCTGCTGCTGCTGCTGCTGCAGGAGCAACAAGCACTCGCTGTGGAATATGGAGCTGCTTTGTCCTATTGTTCTTCATTCATTCATTCATTCGTTCATTTGTTCATCCCATATGCGATGTGATGCGGTGCGCGTGACACAGCACTCTAAAACCAGCAGTAACACATCCAGTTTGTAAATGATAAATCTATAGGGCTGTATAAACGGGATGCACCACTGGTTCTCGTTGCTCTTGCTTCTGGAGTTCATGGATTCATGACATTTCTCTGTGCCCTCATAGGCAAAGCTCACTGGGTGGTTCACAAAAATTAAAAACCATGAAAACACATGATACAAAGTACAAAAAGAAAAACATTTGCATAAAACCCTATAAACAGATAACACCCACAGAGACAACATACATCTAAAAATAATTCGTTAAACCATCAGCTGAAGACCAAATTTAAAGCTCATTGTTTTTAGAATTAATGTGTAGCGTTGCTGTTGTTGCTGTTGTCATAAACTGCAATAGCAGCTCCAGCCTGTGTAATGTGGAGACTGACAACAACTATTCAGACTTTTAGGGTGTTCCTAATGCTTTTAACTGAAACTCTTCCTCTTTGCAGGCTCAGTATGAAATTCTCCCCTGAAACACCCATGCCTATTTCATTTCTTTTCTTATTTTTATTTTCAATTGCAAAGTAGCACTATTTCTAAATTTGTGACACACACACACACACACACACACACACACACACACGATAAACAACAGAGTAATTTCAAAATATATTTAGAGCTACACATTTCAGATTATGCCATCAGTAGCTGTGGGACTAACTGTTTTATATGATTTATACAAGGTTTAATGTGTAATGTGGACAGGCCCCAGAGCCTTCATATTGTAATGGTCAGTCTTGTCCCACATGCTGTTCAACATCTACATGAAACCGTTGAGTGCAGTCATCCGGAGTTTTGGAGTGCATTGTCATCAGTACGCTGATGACACACAGCTCTATTTCTCCTTTTCATCTTCATCAGGTGAGGCTGTGGATGTGCTGAACCAGTGCCTGGCTGCGACAATGGACTGGATGAGGGCTAATAAACTGAAACTCAATCCAGACAAGACTGAGATGCTGTTAGTGGGTGGTTCCGCTGACCGGATGGAGGGTGTTCAGCCTGTTCTGGATGGGGTTGCACTCCCCTTGAAAGAGTGGGTTCGTAGCTTGGGGGTTCTCCTAGAACCATCTCTGTCACTTGAGGCGCAGGTGGCCTCAGTGGCACGGAGTGCCTTCTACCAACTTCGGTTGGTGGCCCAGCTACGTCCCTGTCTGGACAGGGATAACCTGGCTTCAGTTGTCCATGCTCTGGTAACCTCCAAGTTAGATTACTGCAATGCACTCTACGTGGGGCTGCCTTTGAAGGTGGTTCAGAAGCTGCAGCTTGTGCAAAATGCAGCGGCCAGATTGATAACTGGGACCAGAAGTTTTGAACATGTAAGACCGATTCTGGCCTGCTTGCATTGGCTGCCTGTATGTTTCCGAGCCCGATTCAAGGTGCTGATTTTAACCTATAAAGCCTTACACGGCTTGGGACCACAATACCTGATGGAACGCCTTTCCCGACATGAACCTACCCGAACACTACGATCAACTTCTAAGGCCCTCCTCCAAGTGCCTCCTCCGAGGGAAGCTCAGAGGTCGGCAACAAGAGAGAGGGCCTTCTCTGTGGTGGCCCCCCAATTGTGGAACGATCTTCCCGACGAGGCCTGCCTGGCGCCAACATTGTAATCTTTTCGGCGCCAGGTCAAGACTTTCCTCTTCTCTCAGGCATTTGGCAATATCTGAAGAGCCTGGGTTTGTTTTGTTTTGTTTTTGTAGCTTTTTTTGAAGTGTTGTAGTGGTTTTTAAATGTACAGATTGTGTGTATGTTGTATGTTTTTGCTTTTTTAACTTTTGTATATTGTTTTTAATTGTTTTTAATCCTATGTAAACCGCCCAGAGAGCTTCGGCTTTGGGGCGGTATACAAATGTAATAAATAAATAAATAAATAAAATATATATATTTAAAATACTTACATATGGACATAGGCCTTTGTGGCAATATGTCTAATTAACCCCTAAACGGATTTATTTATCTATGTTATGGTATCCCTACAAACATAATTTAATGCATTTTAGTATTACAGCCCCCTGAAGAAGGCCTTAAAAAACAATACAGGCAGAGACATGTTGGGCTTGGAAATAAAGTATTCTTAGCATTCTGAGAACCTGTTTCTCCCTTTTTTTGTCCCAGTTTGGACTGGTAGGAAGTGAAAATTCCTAAAGAGAAAAAAAAAAAACCAGAAGAGGTATGAGAGGGATAAAGCCCCCCACCCAATACGTAATAGACATGGGGCAAAAACAAAGGAAATAGACTGATAGGCAAAAGCAAAGCAAAATTATTTATTAATCACACACACACCACTCGTTTTAAATTTGCTTCCAGCTATTTGCAGGAAAGCAATGCTTTGGGCCACGTCAAAGGGCTCTAGTGCATCCCCAGAGTCCTGAAGGAGGGCCTGTCACAGTCACAGTCACCCCAAAGTGCAGCACATCACTGTCCAGAGAGGTCTTGGCTGCATGCATCCGCTGGACTGGGAGGAATTATGGGAATTGATGGATCAGATGGATACTGAATAGATGGATGGACAGACTGTAAAAACGTAGCACCCTCTTGTGGTCCATAGAGTAAGCTCACCCTAGTTTGGCACAGATATGTGTAGGGTTTCCACACATTCCTAATGAGCTAGCAGTCCTATGTATTCCATCCATCCAGTCTGCACTGGCAAGTTTCAGGACTTCTGCAATCTCAGAACAGCCTGCTGTGAACAGGCAAAGTACGTGGGATTCTGGCCCAAGGAAGAGTGACATTTTTCTGGCTACTACAAGGACCGTTTAAAATCACAGTATAGCAGAGCTGTTTGCGATACCCCTCTCAGAGGAAAGGAGGGAGCTTCCAAGGGTACCAGGAAAAGGTTTATTTAACCCAAAATACATCCTTCTTCCTGCCCACCGTAAATGTAAATAATCTAAAACTGCATTAAACACATGTAAACAAATACTTTGACGGCAAAACTTTACACATTCATATTGTTTGTCAACAAAAACAGAAGCAACAGGACAAATTGTTTATCACCTAGAAAGTTCCCAATTAACTGATAAAACATAAACAAGAATTGTTTTTTTTTTTTTAAGTCTGTTAAACCATGCAGATTGCAAAAAGCAAAGGCTCTGAAACAGGAATGACCCCTCCCCCCCAACATTTAATGTCTCAGGCTCATAGTCTAGCCTATAAAAGCTTCTCTTCAATGTATGCACACTCATTTCCAAATTGTAACCATTTAACGAGAGGGTGTATTTGTGTGTGTGTGTGTGTGTGTGTGTGTGTGTGTGTGTACATTCCTCGGGACCTTCCCCTCACCATGGCCACCGTCAGGGTGGGTGAACTTTGCTTGGACTAGCAAGGCTTCCATCTTCATCCTCACCCTCCTTGCTCTCTGCTGCCAGCCTCCCCACCCCACCGGCGCACGGCTTCTCCAACGGCACTCCTTGCCTGGTCACTCTCCTTGCCTTTTGCCAGATGCTCTGAATTGTGCCCCCCAATTCCTTGTGGCAGGAAGGGCTGTCCCTCTTGTGGATGCCCAGGATCTTCCCCACGGCAATCTTCTCCACGGCAGTGATGACCCGGTCCCTTTCAGGGCATCCATCCTGGGCAAACAAATCTCCGAACAGCAAACTTGAGAGACACATGGATGAGTTCACACGAGTTACTGCTTTGCCTCTGCTTCTGCCCACCAAGAAGATTCTTAGGCCGTTTCTACACCAGGCTGTTTGCCTGGGATGGCCCCCGGCTGGTCCCTGTGTGCCGATGGTGTGTATTAGGTACTTCCAGGATCCCTCTACATCCCTATGGTGTAGAAAGGGCCTTAGAAGAGTCACTGAGGCATCACAGCCACTGAGTGAGACACCTCCCTGCCCACCTCCCCTGACAGCCCCACCAGAAGCAATGCAAAGTGTCAGAGACACATTTCCCCCCCCCCCCGGCCTCCACTGTCGGAGAGGAAGATAAGGAGGGCATGGGCACTGTTGTTGCTGCTATCACTGCCATTGCTGTTTTTCTGGTTTTATTGTTGGCTTTTATTGTTTTTAATTGCTATTTTATTGCAATCATGTTTTATTGCTTGTAACATTTGAACTGTTTTTATGTAGTCTATTGTTATCAGCTGCCTTGCAAGGATTTCTGCTCTGAAAGGCGGCCAAGAAACATTTAAAATAAAATAAATAATAAATAAACGGGGTGTGGGCCGCCTCGCAGTCAATGGGGCCATTCCCGAGCCGCGGAGCTCCAGAGCAGCTAGCGAAACCATGCAGAGCAAGTCACGTGGGGATGGAGGCAGGCAGGAGCTAGACAAGCAGCAGGAGAGGAAAGAAGAGCCTGCATGGCAGGGAGCAGGGGTGTCCCATCTGCATGCGGCAGGGGACAGACCTTGGGGAGGCCACACGACCTTGAAGTCACCTGTGGATGGCCCAGGCCATCCATGTGCCTCAGCCCTCAGCCCAAGGGCAAGTGGAGAAGTCACAGCTGCATTGTGCCCTGCATGTGTCTCCACCCTGCCCCTGAGCCAATCGCTTGGATCATCTGAAGGAGTGTGGGGACAGTGGGCGATGGGGGAGATGGTACATACTTAGGCCATGTAACCAGCCCACCCTGGCCCAGTAAAGGCAAAGGGGCATATTCACAAGGGACAAAGGGGGGGGGCGTCTGCTGCAGCAACCCACCTCAGGGCCCATGAGCACTGCCAGCTGGCATTAACTAGCTCCCTGGTGTGAAGACCAAGCAAACGTGGTGACGGTCTTGCTATTAAGGCTGGGGCCTTCCTGCTGGGAGGGTTCTCAAGAGCTACTGTCCAAAACAGCTTGCTTGAGGCTTTCCCAGAAAACAGCATCTGGGTTGTTGTCAGTGGGAGGTGAGGCGTGGCCAAGGCCATGGTTAATTGCCAGAGATGAGCTGACTGCTTCCAGCTGTGGGAAGGGTGGCCTGGCGGGAAATGTCCCCCCTCCTGAGGGTGGGAGGGCCAGGACCGGAGGGAAGGCTGTGGATTGGCCTAAATGGATCATGGTACCTGCCAGCCCAAAAGGGATAAATGTCTGAGCAATTGGGTGTGAGTTATCTCCCCTTTTTTCAAGAGTAGTTACACCATCTGCCTCCTTCAAGACAGTATGGAGCAGGGACCACCCCCTTACTCAATGATGCGATCACCACTCCCCTGTTCCATCCAGTCAGCCCCCCCCCCATGGCTAGCTTGAACAGGGCATGAGCAGGGGGTTGGACTTGATGACCCTATAGGCCCCTTCCAACTCTTAATATTCTAGGATTCCATGACGGGCAAGGGTCGAGAGAGCAAGTGGTGGATCGAACAGCTGCAAGCATCTTGTCCATAGCCTCAGGATCCAAAAACTGAAACTGATCCCATGAAACAGGGTAATGTTACAGTAATTAATCGGAGACCAGTCCAAAGTTCCAGTTTCAAACAGATAACCTTTATTGCTAGCAAGACAGCAGCCTGGAATCGTTCCACAGACTGCAGCCCCCCCCTTTGGGTGACCCAGTCTCTTATACATTTCAAGCAAACAGGAAAGAGCACGTCATACAACAGGATCATGCGCGCGCAACATAACGTTATGGTAGCCTAGGTGTTGCCTTATATGGTCTGGAACTGTTTGTTACTTCTTACTAGGCCAGGTCACATGGTCTGTGGTCTGCATGCAGTTACAACAGCATAGAAGCTACTTATAAGAGACAAGGAGAGGGACAATAAAAAAATCATTGTTAGGAGAACAATTAGGTTAAGGCCATACAAAATGGAGTCAGTTAGGTTCAAGTTCCTCCTCACTCCCCCCTTTGAAACTACTTTGTACTAAGGAGTTTCACTATCTTCATCTGCCATAGGACAGGGCAGTAGTCGCGCAAGGCCATTAGGTGGACAGCTGTGCGCCGGTCTGCTATCTGTTCCACCATTCTGCGAAAACTCTGTAACAATAAAAGCATTAAACAGGGCAAGAGGATACAAACCAAGAGTTCTACAATAACCATCGCTATTATCCCTTTTAATCTTCCCATCCATGTGAACCAGGATCCCAGTCTTTCTGCCTATTCAAATCTTTTCCAGGTTTGCACGGGAACATGAGCAAGCTTAGTTATTTTACTGGTGATCTCTTCAATAACTTTTCTATTATCATCAATATGCAGACAACAATTAGTGAGATTAAATTTTTCACACACACCGCCTTCAGTAGCAAGCAAGTAATCAAGAGCTAAGCGGTTCTGATACACAGCATTTCGCAGTTGGGTCTGGGTTTTGGATAGGACATTCAGTACTCTTGCAGTTTCATTGGTTATTAGTTCTAGAACTGCTTGCAAACGTATGATTCTGTTAAGCATATAAATGGGGGTTCCGTACCCCGACATTCTATCTTGTGCCAGGTGGCAGGGCCATAATACTGAATAATCTTCTCAGGTGGCCATTCATCATCTTTCTAGTCCCCAATTTTAACATTAGGGGATATGCTGCGTTTGTTGTACGCTGGGTGGCCCAGACGCACACCTTCTGATAAGGGGACCCGAAAGAAGGAGGGGCGAATCTCTCCTAGGGTGCAAGTGCCTGCCCAGGGTTCAGGGAGTTCAGAATGAGCATACTGCTCGCAGATCTAGTACAATCTCCTGGGGGCTGGCCAATTAGAGCTTTGACTCTGGGTGGTGTTTATTCGGGATTGGAGACTCGCTGGCCACAACTGATTGTTAGGAATTACGGACTGGTTTGGCCAGTAGGAGATTTCGGAGCCATTCAGGGTGGTGAGTGATTCACAGGGGGTTTCTCCAATCTTGGGGGCTGATGGATGCAGGCGCTGGAGGCACTACTGACTCACAACGGTGTCCCCTAACATCTACTGGCTGTGGGGATCTGGATCTCTGGTTTCGCTATATGGTTGGCTAACATTTAACTCAGCTGCCTCTCATGGCCACTGGTCCCCTAATTGAGTACCTTCGCATACATAACAGTTACTGACATTGAGGGAGCTAACAACAGTCTCAGCAAAGGTGAAAAATTACTAGATTACATCTCTGGGCGGTGCAGGGACTTAGGACTGGAACTTTGGTGAGGCGGGCATGTAGATTTTCTCGTGTTCCTTTTCTCACGTGGCCCATCATCTCTACATCGGGCACTCATTTATACAGCCTCTGGAGCCCCCGGGGTATGTCTGGGGACAAATATACTTGTCATTATGCGTGTATTCTCTCTCCCAGCTCAGGTCCCCGCAGGACTGTGGCCACTTGGCATGGCGGCAAGGGTCTATTGTTATGGACACCTGGGTAGTGGGACTTTTCAGGGGCAATTTCTGGATCAGGGTTCCCCATTTCTGACTATCCCTGACTTCTAGATACCACTGGGCTGGGGTTTCTTTTGGGTTGCCTGTGTGCAGGCGGAGTAAGTGACGTTCTGAAAAGTGCAAGGTTGCACTTTGCCTTTACACTGGCATCTGTTTGATCTGGTTATGCAATTTGACAGTCTTGATACATGACTGACAGGGAGTGACATCACTTGAGGCAGGGGCAAGGATTAATAGGAGTATTAATACTGAAAGTCTTTCAGGAGTCTTCGGGCGGTGTCCACTTCCTCTATCCGGGATGGGAAGGGATGCAGCGCCCCCAGTCACTTCGCTCCCACGGGCACCGGCCCTGGGGAGGCTTCTGCCGTCGCGTCCAGTGACGTAGGCAATTTCTTCAGCATCATGTTCAGTCGGTGTTGCTTGGCAACTTGCCATTGGTTTGTATGGGCAGCTGCTGCTGCTTTCACACGGCTCCAATGGATCCAGATGGGGTTCTTTTAACTTTTGACATGTACTTGGTCTCTGGGCTTAATAGACCAGTTCATAAGGGGTCAGTCTATTGGTTCTTGATGTACAATGCATGTGGAGCAGGGCCACGGACAGCAAGGGACTTCTGCTTGAAAGGCTGCTCTGTTGTCACTGTTTATCTGCAGGTTTTCTAATAAGTGCTTTGTGACTTCTTTTGAGCTTCTGCTTTGCAGGCCAGGCTTCTACTCATCCAGAGAAAGTGCAGACGGCGCTACTAGGAGGAGCTTGTAACCAGCAGCTGGTGGCATGTGTGTGAAATCTAGTTGAAGGGACGGCTGCCTCTCAGTATTTGACCAGGCAATGGGACTGGGCCTTTTCTTGGGTTGTTCTTATACATCCTCTAGAGACGTCTGTGCAGAGGCTGGCCAGCTTATCAATGTACATGGTTTTCTCGATGAGATGACGGAGGGCTTCCTTGCCTAAATGGCATTGGTGATGCATATTGGAAACAGATGTTCTGGCCAGACTTCTGAGTACCCAGATTCGGTCATCTGGGAGGACATTAATTCTGGCTAAAGGCTTCTTTCTTTTCTTTTTCATTTTAAGACACATTTCTGGTAAAAGGATGTGGTTTCAGCGTAATACTCTGACAGGAAACGGCCTTCACTGCAGTTTCCTTTTTGATTTTGCTTTGCAGTAGATAACAGCTACTTTTGCTGGTTTTCAAACAGCCTGGAGGAGCTTCTGAATTTTTGTAGAATGGACGATGTTTTTTTTCTCTCAGCAGTCAAGAATCTTCGCTCTCAGTATAAAATCAGGTATGACAAAACTGCTTCTCCTTTCCGTTACTAGTTCTGCTTTCTGGGCAGACGCCTGGGGGCAGGGACTCTGCCAGTAAAATCTCATTTTCAGTGACTACTGCGTAGTTACATTTGGATTTTCACACAGCAAGGCACGGTACTTTCAATAGGTTGGCCATATGTGAGCTTTATGGCCTTAGTCAGGAGTAGGCATGCAGAATCTATGCGCTGAGTTAGGACTCCGACGGCAGTCCCTTTCTTGCTCAGATACATACAAGTGGAAAGGCTTGGAAATGTCTGGTAGGGCCAGGGCTGGTGGGCTGGTCAGGGCAGTCTTCAAATCTCGGAGGCTTGAGAGGGCTTCTTCAGTTCACATTTGGGGACAAAACTCTGACTGATTACTTTTCAGGAGTTCATAGAGGGGCTGTGTTAAGGCTGCATGATTCAGGATTCAGATGCAACAATAGCCGGCCATGCCGAGGAAAACTCTGAGTTCCTTTTTGCTGTTAGGCTGTGGTACGCAGTTGATGGCTTGGGTTCGGCTGGAACTTAGGAGGCGTGTGTTTTTTCTTGAATCACGCTGATGTCTGCGTCCTTCTGTCTTGGGACATAGGCGGTGTTGCTCTGGTTGGGGTCGGGGATGCCTTCTCTCTGGCCCCGTTCTGTGGCTGCATTTTCGAGATTAGCCTGGGTCTGTAGTCTCTGTTCAGTTGTCAGGAGATATCCCATTAGTTGTTGGATATCAGTCCAGGTTGGATTATGGGCAGTTATTACATCCTCAATTATGTCTACAAACTTCTCGGGCTCTTCTTCATAGGAGGGTCCATGGTTCTTCCAGTTTAGGAGTTCAGGAGTTCAATTCAATTCAATTCAGGAGTTTAAGAGCTCAGTTCAATTCAGGCAGTTCAGTTCAGGAATTCAGGAGAAGAGGGGGTGTAGGCAGCGACGGTCTGGTACGTGGACACATTCGTGGCTGGGTCGGTGACGGCAGGAACAACGGTGGGACTCTCACGGACAGGGAAAATTCTTGTCTCGGTGCCTGTGTTAGCAGCCAAATTTCTGAGGTGGAGCCGGCTGGTGTGGCAGGGTCCGGAACAGGCGGGTCAGTTTCTCGACTCTCACATCAAACAAAGAAGTGGGGTCTACAGGTGCAGAGGTGACGGCTGATGGCTGGGCAGTGGAGTCTTGGGACATCGGAGAGGGAGCCAGGATGTCTGGTCTGGACCTAGGGACGTCTGGGACATCAGGAGGTGGCAGTCACAGGAGCCTTGTGTCTTGGGGTCTTTTTTACTTGGTTCATCATGATAAGAGCTGCATCTTCGGCCAACTTTTCGTGCCTATGGTGGGGGGTGTTTGGCTACTTTCAATTAGCTCTCTGTGCATGGAATGTCCTCTGAACTGAGGCCCCCCCCCTTTCTATGATGGCAAGGTTCTAAACTCGGGAATGATAGGGGTCAGAGGAAGTACCTTGGGGGGGCAATTTTACAAGGGGTCCTAAAGCGGGCCAGTCATAATAACACTTTGCTTTTATGGCATCTACATTGCACTTAGTCAGATTAAAAACTTTACTGAAATGCTTAATCATCAGGTTCAGTGGGGTCAAAAAAAAACCTCCCTCCATCCTTTTTCTGACTAATACACAATACAATCAACCAGACAAACAGTACACAGAAGGGCAGTCAGATTGACAGGGAACCGTCTGACTATAGGGATTGGGGGAGTCAGGCGGCTGATACAGCGGAATGCAGTCTCTTCACTACCAGCCCACGCTGCCGGCAATTCAAGACACCCAGAGGCGTCCCAGGGCTACTGCCCAACGGTCAGCAATGGAAATCAGGCAGTCATACACACATCAAACATCCAGGACGACACCCGTCCTCCCAGACCTCCCAGTTCAAAGAAACAGAAACAGTTTACCGTTACGGGGAGATGATCAGGCTCCCCCTTCGACTCTACTGAGTCGGTCAGTACAGACAGAACGCGCGTTTCCAGTTACGAGGGTTGATCAGGCCCTCCTTCGACTCTACTGAGTCGGCTGATACAGAACAGAACAGGAAGTTTCCCCTTATACTTGCCTGGTTCAGATGCCCCAGCGCTGGGCAGAAGGGTATCTGCACTGAACTTCCGCTCGGTCCGTTTTTGTTCCGCGCTGTCCCCGGACCTGCCACAGAACCTGAATGGGCACCAGCTAAAGGCTGGAGGCGCGCTCCCAAGGAGGGCCACGGCCGGCCGGGGGCCGCGGGGAACCAAGCGGAAGCGGGGGAAATCTCCCTGGTAGGGTTCTCCGATTATCAGGCGGGTCTCCCAGTAAGGGATGGATTCCCGGCCAATGCACCAAAATGTTACAGTAATTAATCGGAGACCAGTCCAAAGTTCCAGTTTCAAACAGATAACCTTTATTGCTAGCAAGACAGCAGCCTGGAATCGTTCCACAGACTGCAGCCCCCCCCCTTTGGGTGACCCAGTCTCTTATACATTTCAAGCAAACAGGAAAGAGCACGTCATACAACAGGATCATGCGCGCGCAACATAACGTTATGGTAGCCTAGGTGTTGCCTTATATGGTCTGGAACTGTTTGTTACTTCTTACTAGGCCAGGTCACATGGTCTGTGGTCTGCATGCAGTTACAACAGCATAGAAGCTACTTATAAGAGACAAGGAGAGGGACAATAAAAAAATCATTGTTAGGAGAACAATTAGGTTAAGGCCATACAAAATGGAATCAGTTAGGTTCAAGTTCCTCCTCAGTAAGACGCTGCACTGCCATCTCAACAGACACTGAACCAATAGCAGCATTCAAGTCAGCATGACTTGAACACGGCTTTGTTCCGCCCACACTAGAGGTCAGAACATCGCTGTGTGAGCAGGGAAGGTTGAATTCACTGTCCTTCCCTCTCCTTCTCCATCTTTTAAGACTACACTGCCCAATATCCTAAAGCAGGTCATGGGAAGTGTCCAACAGGGTGCTGCGCCTCTGCCAGGTCTGTTACACCCTGGCTGATTCGGTCCTGCAAGCAGCCCCATTGCACAAGCGGGACTCAAGTGGCCCCTTTTGCACAACAGAGATTTAACACTTCGTAGAGGAAGCCCCCAAATGAGTGCAAATGCTGATTTCTGGATCAGGACAGGTCAACAGACCTCCCTTGCGTGAGCTGCGCTGAGCTGACTTGCCCTGTTCCAGAAATGAGAGTTTCGGCTCGTTTTCAGTTGCTCCCAGAAGCACTACATCTCCGTACTGCAAGCAGTGGGTGCTGCTTCCACAATGGAATCCGCACAGGCACGGAGTCTTGTTTGATACTGCTCGATTTTGGACGCTGCGCCAGATTTGCAAGGAAGTCCCTCTAGTAAACGCGCAGCCCCGTCTTTTGGAAGGCTCTTCCTTTGGAATTCGGAGTGTCATCAGATGAGTGTTTTATCGTGTACTCATTACTGGCCACTCATGGGTTTTCATGGGTCCTTTGGACAATGATGTCCGCATCCCATGCATCTCCCACTCCTTTTTGGTCTTCTTTCCGTAACAAAATAAGACTCTGGTAAATCCGATTTTAGGGTGGGGGCGAAATGTGCTACCATTTCCTGCTGTGTGCAGAAAAAGCAGCCCAATAAAAACGCCCACTGAATGGGCCACGTGGTCCTTGTTTACTTCCTTTTTCTTCCCCATGTGAAGGAAGAGGAAGTACCAGGGGACAGAAGCAGGAGGGGAAGCGATGGTAAGGAAACGCGATCCCCCACCCCATCTGATGATGTTCTAGAAGGAGCTGGGCTTCCTTTCTGGAGTCCAGGTTACATGGTCTGCGAGGAGGGCAGGGAGTGACCTTTTTGTTGAATCTCCAGATTCCTGAGGTAAGCACACTTTGCACCTCCCCCTCCTCCCCCTAGATCCCATTCCCTCCAGTCTTAACCCCCAGCCCCCACTCTCCCTCCCTCCTAATCCCAGATTTTACTTTCCTGTCATCCTAACCACCAACTCTAAAGTATACTGTACACAAATAATAATAGTTTAAAGGGCTAGGGAAGAGCTTGCATGGCTTTTAGGTTAGACTGACCAGATAAAATCCAGATCAGGACTCATGTAACTTTAACAGTTGTAGAAAAAAGGGAATTTCAGCCAGTGTCATTTGTAAGCAATTAGTTCCTGGTGAAATTCCCTCTTCATCACAACAGTTAAAGGTGCAGGCACTATACTAGAGTGACCAGATACAAAAGAAGGCAAGGCCCCTGCAACTTTAACTGTTGTGATGAAGAGGGAATTTTACCAGGAACTAATTGCGTACAAATGACACTGGCTGGAATTCCCTTTTCTCTACAACTGTTAAAGTGACATGAGCCCTGACCTGGATTTTATCTGGTCACCCTATTTTAGGTCGCATTTCAGTCTCTGATTCTAGTACCACTGTAAAAGCTATGAGTAGTAACATCCTCATTTTTATCATCGTCATCATCATCATCATCATCATCATTATTATTACAACTACTACTATTATTAACACTGGTATCAGGATCAGAGACAGAAATGCCACCTAAAATGTTAAGATTGACAAAGAACCAAAGCACAAGCGTAGAGGAATATAGTAAGGAATTTCAGGGCATATGAAAAGTGCAGACAGATTACTTTTGCAAGTGAGTACCCTAATAAAGTGAGGGTTACTTTAATAGACTAACAGTGCACACTCATGTTTACTCAGAAAGGCCTAAAGTGTGTTTAGGATTGCAGCCTTAGACTTCTTACAATATATCATTACTTTACAGGTTACATGCAAACAAATCTAAGGAAATGTGATCATCAGGCTGCCTGGCTTTGGAGAACTGGACCATGGCAAAGCCTGTGGGCTGCATGCAAGGAATAATCAGAGCCTGAAGGCTTTGGGGTCTTGGGAGAAATGGAGCCTTTTGGGCAGCTCCAGCAATAATAATAATAATAATAATAATAATAATAATAATAATAATAATAATAACAACAACAATTTATTTCTTACCCGCCTCTCCGTCTGGATCGAGGCGGGGAACAACAACATGATAAAATATATAAAACTGATTAAAACATCCTTAAAACATTCTAAAATTCCACTGGATATGCCTGCCGGAAGAGAACAGTCTTTATGGCTTTCTTAAATTCTAAAAGACTGTTAAGTTGACGAGTCTCCTCCGGCAGGTCATTCCACAGGCCCCAGCATCCGGAAGCAGGCTTTCTATTTCAGCTGTAAGTTGGGCTTGGTCTCTGGTTAACAGATGAACCTACTTGTATGTCAGGGAAATGCTGTGCATTGTTTAGGGAGGGGTGAATAAAAACAAGAGAGAGGTTTCCTCAATACCCAGCAGGATGAAGCCCACAGCTCCTTCCTCTACTGCCTCGTGCTGTCTTGTCCCAGGCTTGTGGCTCAGAGCTACAATCCTTCAGATCCTCCTTTCAGCCCAGAGGTGAGCCCAGCCAATTAAAGGCTAAATAACCATCTACCTGTGAATACATTAGTTGGTTAATTTCCCGGTTTGAAATATTGTAGTATTTGTTTCATCCACTTAATAAGACATCATCACCTTTGCTTTTTTGTAGTAATTCTTCCAGCCCATGCTACATGTCATCATTTGATCGTAAGCTAGGGTGACCATATGAAAAGGAGGACGGGGCTCCTGTATCTTTAACAGTTGTATAGAAAAGGGAATTTCAGCAGGTGTCATTTGTATGCATGAAGCATCTGGGGAAATTCCCTCTTCATCACAACACTGCAGGAGCTCTGCACTCTTTTGTAGAGTAACCAGATACAAAAGAGGGCAGGGTTCCTGCAGCTTCAACTGCTGTGATGGAAAGGGAATTTCATCAAGTGCTGCATGCCTACA
Organism: Anniella stebbinsi; assembly: GCA_029215795.1. Taxonomy (NCBI): domain Eukaryota; kingdom Metazoa; phylum Chordata; class Lepidosauria; order Squamata; family Anniellidae; genus Anniella; species Anniella stebbinsi. Next base: position 374,953,254 of record JARDYH010000001.1, read on the forward strand.
AACGACACCTGCTGAAATTCCCTTTTCTATACATGTGTTAGAGATACAGGAGCCCTGTCCTCCTTTTCATATGGTCACCCTATCATAAGCCTTGGTGTAATGGTCCACCATGGTCAATAGCTGGAGAACCACAAAGCAAGCCATACAGAACTGGACGACTGACCCAGCCTGCTGCCCTCTTCCTGTTACAGAGAGAAGGGACTAAATCCATCATGCTGGTGGCTGCATGTGGGTCATTGAACTGCCGCAGGGCAAACCAAGAGCAGGTGGGCTAAAGACTGAGTCAGCCAAGCTGAGGAATCCCAGCATTTCAGAGTTGATGCTTCAGTGGTTGAGCTGTCTGGTCATTTTAATGGGAGCCACATTGAGTTGATCCTCTGTTTATGCTCCCCGGGCAGAGGTTATGCAAACAGGCGGCTTTGCCAACCAGGTCTGTTGCCTCTGGGGTGCCAGAGAGGCCAGGGAGGAGAAAGTGCAGCACCAGCAACCTCGCTAGGAGGATGAGCAATTCTTCCGCTAGGCTCTCTCATCCATTTGCGCAGCCGCTCCACCCAGGGCAGGAGCTGAGGTGGATTGTTCATACCTTTTCTGTGCCCAGCCTTGGCTCAGGGCAAGTTCTGAATGCATCAGGACATGCAGACGGCCCTCAGTCCTAGTGAGATCACGTGGGAGCTGGTTCTACGTTCACTTGTTCGTTGTGTGCAGCGACATTATTGAGACCATTTTCACACCTGAGACTTGAAAGAGCCACATTTGGAGGCTCTTTTCACTTTTGTTACGTGGCTGGTGTGCACTACTCATGCACTACTTTTGCACCTCCTGAAAGATGCCGCTCCCCCTGGCAAGCCGCGGTCCCTGAGGTGCTGTGGAAGAACGAACAGGGGCTGGGGTGGGGGTGGGGCACTGCGCTGAGTTCATCCCCTTGCCAGCATTGCCCTAAAGCTCGCCCTGGTTTAATATCTTGCTGTGGAATGAAATTTCCTGGCCTTGCTTTGATACTTATGAAATATCCGGCCTCTCGGAGCTTTTGCTCTCTTTCAAAAGAAGTGGAATTTCCTATTGATGGCTTTAGTATTCAGACTGTTTGCTCAGCAAGGGAGAGGAATGGGGGTGGGCGGGGCGGTCACAGTTTTGGTTCCAGCCCCTGCTCGGCCAGCCAGGCCAGGCCAACGTCTGTTGCAGCCATGGGCCCCGAGATATCTGCTGCCTCAGCCATTTTGCTGCTTGAAATAAGCTCCCCTTTCATGGTTAACAAAACAGCCCCCAGCAACCCTTGTTTTGACAGGCAGGGCTGAGGAGCAATGCAAACCGGGAGCATGGCTCTGTATGTGCAACCTTTGCCTCGCTCCGCATTTCCCAAAGCTATTCAGTGATATTTTAAGATTGCAAGTCTTCCATGGCACCAAACACATTTCACTCCTTCTAATCTCAGGTCCTTCTTGACATCCCTGGAGTCTTATTGTCATGTTCTCTCTTTTAATTCTAAAAACATGTTTAGTATAATTATAGCCACTAATCCATTTTTGCAACCCTGGAAACATTTGGGACCTCCAACTGTCCGAACAGTCTTGCAGAGCCCTCTTGTCCAAGGAACGACCCTCCACTTCATCAGCCTAATTTTCAACAAGCAGAGATATTTGCCCCCACCCCCACCCCCCGGCCTGCTCTCCCACCTTCCCCCTTAGAGCTAAACAGGAAATAAGATGTTCTACTGTGCTGGAAAGTTGTTGTTCCGTTGTTGTTGTTGTTGTTGTTGTTGTTGTTGTTTTTTAAAAAATGTGAATTGGAGATGCTGGAGATGCCTGTAGGGAAAAAACGGTGGGCTCAACCAGCCCTCATTGTGAACATCCCGCCTAAGCAGGGGCTCAGAGGTAACCTGCTCCTGCACTGTTAGTTGTTCTGTGGGAAGGGGACGGCACTCAGGACATCCCCAGAGGTACTTTTCTTTCCATATTAAATCAGGTTGAGCTCTGATGAATCTGGGCAAATATGAAATCCAGGGGTGAAGAGTGACATGCTTGCCTATGAAAGCAGGATGTGCGTGCATTAAATACCCCCCCCCACACACACACACAACGCTGGACCTCTGACATGGACCATCTACCAACAGTATGTCCATCTCATCTGGAGGAGCTTTAGTTTGTTGGGCCTCATCCAGTTCGTCACTGATCCCAGATTCTGTTCACCGCTTTACTCATATCTGAGGAAAGCAATGAAGCTGCCTTTCCGTTCCCCAGATGACCTCGTCTAGAGGTTTCGTGTCAACATTAAACAAGACAGGAGCCGCCCTGTAGCCTGGGGTGGGGTGAATGGGTGCACTGCGCCCCCAGAGCTGTGCTTGCCCACCCCTAGGATTTCTTTGGAAAATTGCCCTTGTCATTTGCGACATGACAGTCCATGGCAGACTCCATTTAAAGAACGGGGCCCTCTGGAAACCTCAGGGAATAGAGCAGAGCGCGTGCACAACAAAAGCCTGATCTGGAAGAGTCCCCAAAGCCCTGATCGCTTCCCCTACCTGAGGGTGGGTTTTTCATGATCACAATTACACTATGATCCTGTTCAGACGACACACTAAGACACGGTGGCTGAGCATTTTGAGGTAAGCATTGTGATTTATTTAGCATGTCATGTGAACCATTCCTAACCATGGAGGCTACATAACCACAGTTTAAACACGCTCACTAACCATTTGCTGCAAAGGGATTAGTGGCCTAACCATGGCTTAGCGTGTTGTCTGAACAGGCCCTATAATTACTTAAGTGATCCTGAAAGGAACATCCTGAATAATAATATGACCCATGAAGAGTTAAATATGAGAACTTTGTGATATGGGCTACAGAGTGAGCCTATCTACACTACTGCTTTAAAACGGTTTATAACAGTTTTAAACCTGTTAATAACGGTTATTGACCGGTTTAAAACTGATATAAACCGCTTTAAAGCAGTAGTGTAGATAGCCTCTTAGACTCCATTCTTTCGCCTTCCCTTTGCTCTGCTTTTCAGTTTCCCAGCCAGCACTAAAGAAGCATGTTTGTTTGCCTGCAATAAGAAGTAAGAATTTGTTTATTCTGCAGGTATTATGATGCGTAGAGGAGAATTGGGTTCTTATTGCTAAAGGGCGACATAAAGAGCTAAGTTAAAGTGATCTGAAAAAATAGTTACCCTTTACTCTTTTAAAGCACTCCCTATACTCTCAGTCAGAGTGGCGATTTTTTTTCTTCTTTTACTTGATGATGGCAAAGAATGAACACAGCCCTAAAGGAATAGAAACCCTACTGGGCACACTATCGTTTCCTGGCTGGCTGGCTGCCTGGTCACCTAGGCTGCAACTCAGGCCGAATGTCTGATTTTTCCAACGTGTGTAGGTCAGCATGAGGCCTTTTCTGGGCAAAAAAAAAATCAACCCAGCAACCAGTACAAACAAATTCCAATTGCTTTCCACAATTAGTTTCTAATCATTCAGTTTATAGAACAACGAATTAAAGAGTTTTCCCTCCATTGTCCAACAGGCAGGAAAATCTAAAAGGCAGGAACAAGACTAGAAGGAGGGACCCTCAAGGAGGAGTTCCCAACATGCCCTAAAGTATTTATTTTCTCTCTGCCCTTCCTTAAACTTGTAATATGGACAATATGTTTTTCAGGTGGAATCTAAAACCAAGATCCCTAATCCAGCATCAAAGCCAAGCTCAGGAGCTCCCTGTCATTACCAGGCCACAGGTGAAGAAGCCAAGCTTTGGAGTCTGGTATTCTTGAGGATCTCTCAAACAAGGGCAAGACAATCCCACAGATTAAACTTCATTAACACCCGAAGAACAGGCTCCAGCAGGAGGGGGGGAGTTACCTAGGAGACAGCAGAGAAGCCTGAGGAAACCTGTAGCATGCGTGCCAGGGGAGGCAGAGCTGTCCTCTTCCTGGCAGGAGCAGCTTCTGGAAGTGGCCACCGTGGCAGGGACTGGATGCTCGACTGGAGCATACCTGGAGTGCCGCCAGCAAAGCTGCCCAGAGAGATCCCACGGCGGAGGCTGCTGAAAGCTGCTGAGAGAAGCTCTCTCCGTCTCTTTCCTCCTCCATTACCAAGTATCTGGAAGCATTTCATTTGCTGGACCACCCAAATCTCTTTGTTTTCTTGGAAACATTCCATCATCTATCCTCCTCCTATGTATTAATGGCAAGCTCATTCTCTGCATGTGGATCCTGGCATAGCCCAAACGGCCACAGGGAGGGATGGGCAGCAGGCTTTGTAGAAGTACAAAACCCCCTGGGGGGTGGGGGGCGGGGAAGCCTCCTCCCAAAGAGGACTGCTGCATGGGCCAGGGTTGCTGGCTGGCTGTTGGGAGAAGGGAAAGGAGAGTGTGGAGCAGAGGGGGAATGAAGGGAGCCTCCTGGCAGAGGGCCTGGCTGGCTGGCACCTTGAACGCCAGGCTGCAATGTTTTGTTGAAGGCCCACTCAGACATCTGGAGATGAGTGAACTCTGTTCTCCAGGTGCCCATCCTTATGTAGTCAAAACAACACCATCCATGTGCCAAAGGAAAGTATCAGCAGGTTGGGGGGGAAGCCCCCCCCCCAAGATTTGCAGCAGTACAAAAGATCTTTAGGAGAAAACCCTAAGTAGTCCTATGAGTCCTGAGCCTGCTGAGTAGGCAGAATGGAAACTGAACAGGAGCAAGTTTTGTGGCTGGTCCCATTTGCAGACTTTGATTCAAAACATTTCCCCTTCTGTGGGACTGACGGTGCAATGTGAGAGGCCAGAAAGGTCCCTCGCAAGTCCTCCTCTACCAGAGGCCATGTGGCTAGTGTGGCTCTGGAGAAGGGGATGGTGTAGGATGACCATATTTTGGAAACCCAAAAGGAGAACATGGTCAGCCCCCAAGGGGGTGTGCCCACCAACATGTCTGCCCCCTTGGTCTTGGTCACATGTCTGATTTTACAGCACACAATTAAGACAAATCTGTTCTATATAACATCTTAATGTTAAAATCACTGAAATAAAGAACAAGTGAGACATTCAATGTATCTGAAATTAACTTCACTCACTTCCACTTTTGTAGCTTTTGCTGTACTTTGTTACTATACTCTGCTATACTCTGTGTGATACATTCTCCCCTTCCCTCAAATATCTTTTCTGACTGTATCCTCACTCTGCTGCAAGCTGCTGCTGCTGTTAATGGCACTTGCTGCTGGCTAGCTGGCTTTTTCATTTTTTTCATTTTATTTTTTTAAAAAAACTTGTGCATGATTATCACAAGTTTCTCTACTCTAACAATAGGGTGGGTGTTGTGGGCAGCGGACACTACTTCGTCCATTCACACTTCTCGCTTATATACATTAGCTTTTCAAGGCTTGTGCGTTGGCACCACTTTTCACATCCAGACCTTGAACTCCTGTCTACTTCCTGCACAAACACGTGACTCTGAGACCCTCTTTCTAATGCCCTGCATTGTATGCCAGCACCGTGGGGCTAAGTTACAACAGGTGTCTCTGGGTTGTCTGTGCAGCCTCTGTTGTCTCTCTCTCTCTAAGCCATTTCAGCCAAACCAAAGTCTCCAGCCTAAAACAATCTCTTCCCCCCCCCCTCTCTCTGCCAAAGTCTCCTGACAGTCCAGCCGGGCTGCACACTTGTACCTTGTGGCCGGGGGTAGGGTGCCAGCTTATAGCTCAGTCACGTCTGGTGACTTCTGTGTGTTTTTTTTAAAAAAAAACTCCACTGCCAGCCGCCTCTGTCTGCACCAACGCTGAACTCAGAGACGCTCTTAAAAGGCTCTGTGTGGCATGCCAGCCTTTTAAGGCTAAGGTACAGCTGTCTCTGAGTTATGACTCTGTCTGAAACTGATGCCAGCCAAAGCCTCCAGCCAGCCAATGCCTGCACGACCACTTGACTCTGAGATGCTCTTGAAAGGCTTGTGTGGCACGCCAGCCTCTCAGGGCTCAGCTACAGCCATCTCTGAGTTGTGTCTTCAGTCTAACTCTGTCTCTAAGAGATATGCCAGCCAGTGAAAGCTGCAAATCTATTTTTCTCTGACATGCACTTCAAATGTTCTGCATTGCATGCCAGCAGTGCAGACAGAGCTTCGCTCACAAGTGAACAAAGTGAAGTGGAAGGGAAGGGATAGTGAAGCAAAGCCATGACATGCCAGGTTCCAACATCCGCAGCAACAGGGCATCTGCAAAGATGAGAGCCTCTCTCTCGACTGGCATCTCACTGTTGGTCATGAGAGTTTTTCTCTGAGGATGACCCTTCATCGCCCATGACGAAGAACTCTGAGAAAAAGGACTCTGGCCCGTTCTGTTTTGCCCTGTGGGCTGCTTTGACTGACCTCTCCTTTCCCACATTTTGATCTGTGGATGCCTCACCTCTGCTGAGCTCCAGGTGCCCCACTGCCCACCAAATCTGCAAAAGGAAAGGTGCCATGCTCGCCCAGGACTTCTTAGCTAAAAACTCGAGATCCCCTTGATGCCAAGGGCTGAAACTGCTCAAAGTACAAAACCTCAAAGAGGAGGTTTGACAACCTGAAATAGAAGGGCATAGCTCCAGGGTTTTTTTTAAATGAATTTTAAAACCTTGTAATTTAAAAAAATCCTAAAAAACAGTGGATGAACAGAATTGCTTCAAACTTGGCATGGCTAAAGCCCTACTTAAGAGCTATCATGTTGCCAAATTTCATCCCTTTATCTTTCAAAATGACAGAGCTGTAAGCATTTTTACTAATTCCCATTGTCTATTACTATTTCACAGAACTTCACAGTTCCAAAATCACACTCAACAGTCTGTGAGGAAAGATGTATCCATCTTTATCAAGGATTGTTTGGCTTAATTTTTAAATTCCAGCCACATTTTTAGCTTGCAGGTGTTTAACCCAAAGTCAGCATATATGTATTCAATACATAAGACAACCAGCCAGCACTGGCTCTGTGCTCGGCCCTATTCCTGGCAAGGGGGCTGAACATGGCCCCCTCCCTTTTGATCCTGCCAGGGGCCCTGCTGGCTTCTCACTGAGCCCCCAAACAGCGCTGGCCCCATTTGTTTGCCTTTCTGCCTCCAAAGCACATTCACAATCACACACTCTTGCACACCAACTGCACAACTAAGCTTCACTGCCTTCAGCTACGACTTTATTTCCAGAAAAGTATGAAAGGTTTGCTAACATGTCGGCCATGGCTTGCATCAGACCCATTGCTGCCTCTCTCCAATTGCCCGAAGAAATCTGCATACCCAGAATGATGTTTACCCCACCCTACCTTGTCATCATGTTGTTCAAATCATCATGGTTCCTACCTTGAAAATAAAAGGGAGACATCACGTCTGTATGCCACCTGAAGCTCTTTAGGCAAAAGTTGGGATGTAAATGTGAGAGAGCCAAGGTGCGGTGTTGCAGTCCAGAGTGTTTGGTTTGACCCTCCCCTGGGCCACAAAATCTGTAACTTTCAGCCGGTCACTCTGTCGCCGTAACTGACTTTGCACTTTCAAGACTAAACAAATTTATCATGGCATAAGCTTTGGTGGACCAGAGTCCACTTCATTGGATACAGCACAGCACTCTCGTCCGTGAATGCCTCTTCCTCAACATGAGTCTTAAGGGGCTACAAGTCCCTCTGTTGTTTTGGCTGCAGCAGACTAACCCACTGACCCCTCTGGAAGTTGCTGACCACTAAAGATGATGGGGGTGAGGAGATGGCTGTGTACGCTCTCCTCCAAGAGCAAGAATGGGATAAAAATCAGACAGAGATGCTACTGCTGATGTGATTAAATGGAAATAAATGTAAGTAGTCTTCACTGTTGCTGTGTTTCTCTTTTGGCTTTTCCGATGGGAGAGACTGCAATGGCATTTCACTGCTGGAAAGAGAGAATCCTGCAGAGGTGAGGGACAAGTTTTACCCAAGTTGGTGGTGGTGGGCGTGGCAGCGGACATAACTGCTGATGAGAATGAGGTGAGAATGCTGGTCGGTGACACACAGGATCCTTTCCAGACTGACGTGTAGCAAAACCTGAATGCATATTTGTTTGGACCATGATGGACATATAAGGCCTCCATTTCCAGAGGAACAGCCAAGTTAGTCTGTTGCAGCAGAAACAACCAAGAATCTTGCGGCATTTTAAAGACTAACTCATTCATTCTGGCATAAGCTTTCATGTACAGCGTCACAAGACTCATGGTGGTTTTAAAGCCACAATATAATTTTCAGAAATGCATTGGAGTTTGTTCATCCTTTTAGCTGTGTCTCTGGTCTATTTCTAATTTCTTTCAAGCATTGGTAAATTGCTCTTTCTGTCTGTGAGGTGGCCGACTGAACCACCCATCCAGAAACACATGCAAAAATATTTGGGATTAAGAAAAACTGCTGCAGACAAGTTCAATTTTGATCATTTCTGGCATCACCTTTCCAGTGTCACCATTTAGTGGGTTTTTCAGTATTAGAGCACCTCAGCATCTCATCATCATTCTTCTTCTTTGGAACTCAAAGTGAATTTCAAAATACCATATTCGAAGTTACTTCATCCCCAATGCTTTGGCAGGGATGGGACCCAAATTCAACAGCCTGACTCCCAAGGAGTTTAATGACAAAATGAATAATACCAGTAAATTGCAATGTATTGATTTAGAAAACAAGAACTAACTTTTAAAAAAAGTCTCTACACCGTGTGTGTGTGTGTGTGTGTGTCAACTTAGAATAACTCAAGTTCACAAACGCTTCTGCCATCATAAAGACATTAGTTTTAAGGTGCCACAAGACTCTTGGTTGTTTGTATGTGATCGGACCTCCCTGGCAAGGGCAGGATTTGTCTTTTTAAGTGTCTTTGATTGCTCTGTAAACTAGTTTTCTGAATGAAAGGGAAATGCCCCAGGTAGCACAAAGTGGAGCAAATGCTTCCACAGGTGCCATGGAGCTCCTGGTGCAGCAGCACCGGCACACAGTCAGCATCAGGCTCCAGGCCGACTCCCAAGCGCCTCGAGGAGGTTGCACGGGTGCCACACACGGACCCTTATCAGTTCTCCGTCCAACGGTTACAGTCAGAAAGCTGGCTGGAAAAGTGATAAGGACCCGTGAACGGCTTCAGGAAGCCTCACAAGACATAAGGAAGAAGAAGGCAAACAGAAGAAGACGGAAAGAAAAGTTGTCATCACCAATCGCCTCTGGAGACATCAGTAAAGGTTCCTGGGCAGGTGGCCTCAGCAATGGCTGCAAGAGTGAGCGTGGATGGATCTTCAGGGGGAGGCAGATCCGTCTGCTTCTGGCAAAGGGCAGGGAAGCAGCTGCACCCAAGCCCGTCACCTGGCTGGCACTCCCTCTCTGCAGCCTTCACAGCGCCTCTGCCTTCAATCGAATAGGCTCAGCCCATTCATACATGTCCTAAACCTCCTATCTCCTCCTCAGCTCCTTTGGATTGGACCATCAACTCCTCCAATTCTTTGTTTCCTGCAACACTTGGTCTGACTGGCTATACTCTGCAGGGATTAGGATTCCTGGTAGACTGGCCAAACTCCGCCCACTGTCAGGCAAGCTATGAGCAAGCGAGGCTTGAGCGACAGGAGCCACTTGGCATCCTTCTAGCCTTCCAGAGGCCTTTGAAGGCAGAGAGCTGCCCAGGGCCAGCTCCAGTATGGCTATCCTCACATCTGCCTTGCAAAGTAGTTCATCACCAGGCCGGCGGAGGGGAAGAGTTTCATTTGCCATGTCAAGGATCTGGGGCAGGGTATGTGCATCCCTTTATTTAGTGGAGCTGAGTCCCTGAAATCCCAAGACCCTCCCAAAAGAAAAGACAAATGGAAGACAGGTTGCACCAAAGCCTTACTAAGGGCTGGTAACATGCAGAACCAGTGACATCATCATCATCATCGTCATCGTCATCATCATCCTCATAATCTAAAATCTACGTTCCATTTTAAGCTCCCTGGCCTGTTTTCCAAGTGTATTCTGTGTGTACAGAGTGTCCCCCCTCCCCCCCCCAGTTCCAAGCTAGAGGCTGGAAGAAATAAGGTTAAAAACTGGCCATATGGTTGGACTCAAGTTGCATCAAAGCCTGAGAGCTTCAGTCTGCCTTTTCCCCTCTGCTAGCTGTTCCGCCCCCACCACCCTGGCCCGCCCCCGCTCTTTGTTCCTCCTGTTCCTCATGCCTGTATGTCATAGCCCTGACAGCCGGGAGCTCTGCAGCAGGGCAGGCGACGACTCCCTGACCCACGCGAACTCACGCTGATCTGAAGGTGTGCTGGCAGGCTGTGCGTCAGCTTCTGACTTACCATTGGGTGGGACGAGGCGCGCTGTCTCGCTGCATCAGTCCGCCAGAGGTCCACCGCGCGCAGCAGTCTGTCCCCAGCAGCGCCTGGCGTGTGAACTGGGGCTGCCGCTCCCTCCTTCCCAGCTCACAGCTGCCTCAGCTGTTTGCACCCAGGGCAACAAGGCGAGGAATGTTCTCTTTGCAGCGCTCAGTGCTTTATTAAGCCCTTTTCAATAGGCAGCCCTCTTACCCCAGGCACCCGGCATCCGCTCCAGTGAGCATCGGCTCAGCAGGCGGCGTGACTCAGGGGTCAGCGATGGGATTCCACCCCCAGGGCAGGTTCAGAACGAGGCTCCAAAGGCTGGCCCTTTTCAGATTGCACCCATGAGTGCCAGGCCAGGAATGACGTGTGTGGACATCAGCTCCCCCGCCCCGCCTATACCCCTTGAGCAGGGTGCTGGTCCTGGCCTAAACTGACCTCAAGCTAAACAACTCTGCACATCTTGTGTTTCTCTCCCCTCCCCCCCGCAGCCGCCCGCTCACCCGCCCCCTTCCCACTCCCCCCCTCCTTTAAGTAAAGTTTTGCTCTGGCCTTTGCTCAGTCCCTGACTTCACAACTACAAGAGGCATTTAAAGCTCTTTCAAGGCGCATTAAAAATTTACCTCTACAAGAACGGAGCGCAAATCGGGTGTAGAGGCGCGTTTTCTCTCCGATTATGCGCATTATCGAATGCGCGTTAAATAGCGAGTTTTATTTTGCTCCGGCTGTTAAAGCGCATTTTGTCTATGTGAACAAGCGATTCTCTGCATGAACTACTTGTAAAGCGCGTTTGAAACAACCGGTAAGGTCACCTGTTGAGTGCTCAATTACCTCCTGCAAACAAGCATTTACGATAAAGCGCTTCCGAGAAGATGCGCATAATCGGAGCAACAGGCGTCAAACGGAATCCGTCTAGAGAGGACAAGTCCCTTTTCTTTCAAACAACTGGAAGGCTAAGAGGAAGGCCTGTGCCTGCCTGCCTTTCCAAATGTGGCACAGTGGGATTTCTTGCCAGGCTTGAGGAGGACAAGGGCTGGGGGCTCTGCTGAGTTGTGCTCACACAATTTGGAACGGCTGAGAAAAGGGCCCTTTCCAAAGGCAGCCAGCGAATGCGCTGCTCTCTTGAGCCACGATACTCAAAGATGCAGCCCACTTTCAGGCAAACCATGCAGCACGGTCCTTCTCTCTCCAACAACAGGGGCGGCTATTTGTTCCTGTTTGCGTAGTATAAAGCAAGTATTACAAAATGCCATAAGTCTCCAGTTCTCTCCTAACCAAAGGAAATGAAATGCCTGGAATTAAGTCTCCCATTGCTGGGAGAAATGGGGAGCATGTGGCAGTATCGTTACGGGAACAGGGCAGGATCTACACTGCTGTTTTAAAGCGCTTTAAAGCGCTTTATAACAGAAGTGACAGCTGTTTTGTAGTGTGTCCTGGGCCCCAACAGTTGTCACTACTGTTATAAAGCGCTTTAAAGCGCTTTAAAACAGCAGTGTAGATCCGCCCAGCACACGGTTGTGGGCTTGCCTAAGACAATCGTTGGCCAGAGTCCTGGACTTGGCAAAAGTGTGCCAAGGATATTCAGGTGATGGGTCTCCAAGGGAGCTGAGATTGTTAGGTGACTGCTTCTTGATACAGGAGCACTTTGGACAGGAAAAAACGACCAGGCAAGGGGGTATTGGGACATTCCTTCTGTTCCCCTAACCCCCTCACTTAACAATGTATGAGCACAGATGGCGTTTTGGAGAGAGAAAATGAGAGAGAGACAGGAGGAGTGAGCTGAGTTTTGGGGGCACTGCAAGCTTTGAAAAGAGCATGATGGGGGGGTTCCATCTCTCTGGAGATCTGATGTGGGGTACTGGACTTGGCTATCTGTCGGAATGTTGAGTTTGCCTCTACTTATGCTCAACAATATTTGTAAATGAAACAAAACATTACAAGATGCCAGCACTCCAGCGACATCCTTTCAAAGGAAACCTGGCTGGGCCCTGGAAATTCTTGCTCTGAAAAATAGCAAAAGGGGAAGTGGTGGCAGTTTGAAGAAAAGCAATTTGCTACGGGGCTTTTGCAACCTCCCTGTGACATTGCTCAGGATAAATGACCCTTTGCCACTGCATCACATCCACTAAGAGACAGAGCTGATGCATTCCCTGCTCTCTTGAGTCTTTTATATTGAGCTCCACTCTCACTTCTGGAGAGGGGAACATCTTTTAACGGGAACATTTACATAATACAAGCAGCAACAGCAGCAGCAGCAGCAGCAGCAGCAGCAGCAAAGAAATGGACAGGGCCTCTGGCCTTTGGTGCAGCTTCTCGAAACTCCTGGTAATGCCACACCAGGCATCCTCTTGCACTGTTGCAGGAGCATTAACTACCAGAACCTGCCTTGCTTGATAGGTAGCAGGCAGCTCCTGGCTGGCATGCTCCGGATGGGCAGGTACGGCGACCACTCTGGATTGCTCAGTCAGGGACGGCCTGGGGATTGCTTTCTGAATTCACATACTGGAGGCTGCATTTTACCGCTTGCCCTTGCTCCCTTCCATGCAGTTGGAGAGTAAATCCTTCTGAGACAAGAGGAAATTGCAAATACCTTTCGATGCCACGGCCCACCTCCCTTCCCTCCCCAACTCTCCCTACAAACGGTGGAACTCTCCAAGGCCAGTGAAATCCACGATCTCACTAAAATACTCAACGGGCCCCCTTTGCACACAATGACCCAAGGTGGCACAGCTTTTATGCAGGCAGAGGAGGATGTTTAAGGGAGCAGAATGAAGAAACCTTAAACTTGGGAATGCCATGGAGTGTGACATCTGGACTTGGGTAGGCCCAGGGGACATGCTTGCCCCCACAATGGTACAGCTGGCCCTGTGGCTCAGTGGTGGAGAGTTAAGCCATGCAGTTTATTCCTCTCCTGTGCTACAGGCAGAAGCTTGGTCACTGCACACTCAGAACAAGGGGACAAGGGGAATAGCACAAGGCCCTAGAACACCTTCTGAAGGAAGTTCCTAAGCATGTGCAGGGCCAAATCTGTACAAACACACCCTAGGAGCCTTGAGCAGGAGCCTCTCTGCAACCCAAAAGATGCAAACCAGGCACCCCTGTGGGCACCCCTGGGTTTAGACATCAGCACCATCACTGTGTGTGTGTGTGTGTGGGGGGGTTCCATGGACTCCATCCTCAGACCATATATCACGAATATTCCAAGTTCCCTATGGAATGCCATTGACTTCCTTGGGAAAGTACAATCCATTGACATTCTCCTAGAGAAGACTATCCTTACTGCAATGGATGTTGAGGGCCTTTACACCAACATCTCCCACAAAAATGTCCTACAAACCATCAGGAATATCATCTCTCATGGCACTACAGCCTATTGAGCCATCCAACTCTGCCAATTTGTACTTAGCCATAATTATTTCAGCTTTGGGGAGAACATACCTCTTCATATCAATGCCATTGCCATGCACACTCGCATGGCCCCGCAGTATGCCCACTTCTTCATGACCACCTTACAACAATGCCTTTTCATCTCAGATAACCCCAAATCAATTTGTAATGGTGTGGGGAAACGCCAAAACAGAATGGCTGGTAGGGTTTTTTTAATGAGCTCTCTCTCTCTCTCTCTCTCTCTCTCATACACACATACATACGCACCTAATTTTACACCAAACTTGAGTTTCAAAAAGTTGAGAGGGTGCTAATCCAAAATAAAGCCAAGAGAAAATCAAGGGCTCACCCCCCCCCCCCCATTAGTTTTCCAATTCCCACTCAGACCCTGCTCCAAAATGTATGCAATCCCCCTTCAGTTGGTTGCCCTTTCCATCAATCATCAGCATCTCGATATACTAAATTCAAAATAAAAGAACGTGGGCAGAATTCCATGGCCTGGGGGTGGTGATAGTGGTTCAAAATGCTGAGTGGGTGGTGGGAGGCCTGGAGGAAGGACGATGCAGAGGAGGTAGAGGAAAGGGCAGAGGAAGATTAGGAAGGAGAGTTGTGGAGATGCTGGAAGGAACAGGCATGTTTGTGGGTGGGGATCAGAGGGAGGGGAAGGATGGAGGAAAGACTGAGCAACACGGAGGAGATGGGGGGGGGAGCCTATGGGCAGCTGGTGGACCGCTGCATGAAAAGTGTGCTGGATTAGATGGGCCCTTGGTCTGATCCGGCATCAGGGCTCTTCTGATGTTCTTATGGAAAGCGAAAGGGGAAAAGAGGCAGCTGCAGCAGGGGAGGCTGGTGGAGGATGACTCCCTCCCTTTCTGTGCTCTGCCACTTCTGGGGTTGTCTCTCCAGGTGATAGGGATGTGAAACTTTCCCCCCAAACCCCAAAGGATACACAAGAGATACACACAGAGGAAGAAACAAGTTGAACAGGCTGGGAAGCTACACAGTAAGTCCCATCTCAATACCGGAGAGGGAGCAGGGCTGGCCCTACCATTGAGCAGAATGAGGTTGCTGCCTCAGGCAGCAGATGCTTGGAGGCATGGAGAGGACAAGGCTCTGTGTGGGTGTGCCTCGCAAGGCCTATCCGGCACCACCTCAACTAGCCTGCTGCCCTCAGGGGTGGGGGTGGAGATCACCGCCCCATTGCCACTGTGAAAGTAGTGTGCAATGGCTAGTTTGGCGGCACCATGGTTCTTTCACTCACTCTTAGTGGGCTAATATTATCATGACATCGCCATCCAGTCTGTGGCATCCTATACTTTCCCTGTGGTCCTTCACACCTGGCTCTGCTTGGTGGATCTCAGGGTTCGAATAAAAAACAAACCTGAACTCTGCCCACACATGTATTTAGCAGGATAATGCCATCATGCAAATATTAAAATTATAATGTTGCGGTTGTAGCACTAGGCCTGCTTTAGTGTTGCTGTTGTTGTTGTTGTTGTTGTTGTTTTTAAAGAGCAAAAAAGTTCTTTAGCATTTATTAAAAGGTGAGTAAAAAGAAATTAAACAGGGTCGGAAAATGGCACCCACTACCAGGAGTGAATAGAGCAGTTATATACTCAGCCTCAGATGGCTCCACCCACAGCAGCTTTGCCTTGCCCACAGGCAGGATGGACACACAGCGATGGCACAACTCTTCTCATAGTGCTGAAGGTGGATGGCTGTCCCTCCTGTGCCTTAGAAGAGTGGCAGAGCAGTGACTGGGTGGCACCCAATGTACCTGTCTGGGAGCAACCCATCCATTCTACCTACATGATGATGACCTGTATTTGTATCCTGCCTTTTGCCCAATACTGGGTCTCAAGGTGGCTTTACGAAATTAAAACATATACAGTTCAAAGCTATAAATAGAAATATACAAATGTTGAAAATATGATTAAATAGGTTACAATATTAAAACTTTTCAACATTTAAACTACATATTAAATTTTTAAAAATCTTAAACATAGATGGAGGTCCACATTATTCACCAAAGGCCTGCTGGAATAAGGGAGTTTTTGCTTGCTTCCAAAAACAGATCCAGGAGGGAGCCAGTCTAGCTTCCTTGGGAAGGGAGTTCCAGAGCCTTGGAGCAGCCACCGAGAAGGCCCTCTCCTGCGTACCCATCAGGCGTGCCTGGGATGTTGGTGGGACTGAGAGAAAGGCCTCCCAGAAGATCTCAAGAGCACGGGCAGGCTCATAGGGGAGAATACGGTCTTTCAGATAACCTGGACCCAAGCTGTCTAGCGCATTGTAGGTGATAACCAGCACTTTGAATTGTGCTCGGAAACAGACCGGAAGCCAGTGGAGCTGTTTTAACATGGGAGTTGTGTGCTCCCTGTAATCAGCCCTGGTCAACAATCTGGCCACAGCTCTTTGAACCAGCTGAAGTTTCCGGACACTCTTCAAAGGCAGCCCCACGTAGAGTGCATTACAGTAATCCTATCGGGATGTGATGCTCATGCGCCAGGCAGTGATCGTCCCGTGGTGGAGCGACTGCATGCAAAAGCCGCAATCCTTTGCATCCCCGCTCTGGCCTGGAATCGGGTAGAATGAGGCCTATGCTGAGGCTAGTCTGGTGGCAGCGGCAGTGCTAGAACGTTGGGTACCTGGGCATGAGACAGCCAGGGTCAGATCTCACCCCCAGCTGCTGGGTGTTCTTGGACCAGCTGACCCTTCTTCACTAGGATGCTGGGTGAACAGAAAGTCATCATAAGCTCCTTGTAGGAGAGGTGAGATGTAAACAAGCATACCTAATAGTGGTTGATGTTTGAGGCCGTGGAGTCTGCTGGCTCCGAGTTTGGAGGAGCTGTGAATCCTTTCTGGGTTTCAATCAGAACCAGCCAGAACTTTAGTGGAGCTATCCAAGATGCTGAACCCATTTTGGGGATAGGGTTCAGCACTCAGGATAGCTCCTTTAGAGTTTTGGCTGGCTCTGACTGAAACCCGGAAAAGATTCATACAGCTCCACTGAAATTGGAGCCTCCAGACTCTGCTGGGGTTGGTGCTAGGGTTCATCAAACATGCTCCACAGGATGCCTGGGAACGGTTTGTGCTTCTGTTATGGAAGAAACTCCTTTGCTTAAGGGCTCCAGTTCTGAGCCTTTGTTGTAAAACAAAAACATTCCCAACAGTGGAGGAGGTTCTGGGGAGCCTGGGATCAAATGAATCCCTGCCAAGGCACCTTGTGGGTTTTGTTTCTGCAGCTGAACACTTGAAGGGGGGGGCAGTTCCTTGTAATGATGCCACTGCTCCACGAGAGGCCGCCTGTGCTGTGGACGAGACCCCTAGCCTGGATGATTCTGTGGTTCTTGTGGCCTAGGCTGCCATGCTGTGGTTTCTTTCACTCGAGAGCTCTTTCTGGAGGTTCTTCTGTGCAGGATGAGGCTATCCATCTTTCCTCAATGGCCACTGATGGCCCACCTTCTGGAAAACATTGTGACAGGTCCCTGACAAGTGTGGGTGGGGAAGAACAGGGTGGCCAATGAAACAGAACGTCCTTTTTGAGCCTGGGGCATTGAGATGATGCTCTTTGGAGACAACGTTGCTGCTCCCCAGGTGCCTACTTGATTTTGATCTGTTCAGTCTGAATTTTGTGTTAGCCGATATTAGGAACCACCAATACAAGTTCCCTGCACTCGGCTTCCCTTGATTGACCTTGTAACAATGCCTTGACCTAGGCCATTTCTACACCAGCCTTTTCCCCCAGGGCTGCCCCTGGGTGCTCCCTGGGTGTCCAAATGACACACAGGGACTGCTGGGGGGCTGGGGATGGGCTTTCCCAAGGATAAAGAAACCGTCCCGAGACCGCAGGAGGTCTGGGTGCCCATCCCAGCTTCCTTCCTTTACCCCACGAGTAGCTGGGGTCTGCAAGAGGGAAGGAGCCGGGCCGGAGGGAGTCTAGGGGCATACAGGGGAGTGGGGTTGTAATAAAAATCTATTTAGATATGTGATTTTCACCCCAGAAGTGTCCATTTCCCCTTGACAGGCATACACACATTTACACACGCAACAGTACACACATCTATCATGGTCCGCAGACATGCCCACATCTGCACCCAGATACGCCTGTGCGCGCACACCCAAGCCCCACTCACAGCACCCCAAATATAATTAGTTTAGGCGTGGAAAAAAAACCCATCCCACTATTGCCTCTTGGCTTTGCGCAATCGCCGTAATTCAAAAAGCCTTAGTCACTTTGATACTAGTTCAGGGCACAGGAATCAGGTGGGTGACTCATCCAGATGTGACCAGATGTTGACAAACCTGGATGAGGACAGAATGACCATATAAGGGAATGATAGAAGTGCAGAGATGTTGCAAAGCACCTCTGGGTACAGGTAATCTCGCATGTGGTAATGGCGGCAACCAACAGTCCTCTACTGCAACGCCACATCTGGCCACTACTCGGGACTACTAGAGAGTAAAATGGGTTTGTCCAAATGATGTCACTGGGGCTATGGACCAATGAAATGGGGACTAATGACGTATAACATCTGGGGTATAAAAGCTGCTGTTTGACTTTGGCATGGTGTGCCACTGATTTGAGGCCGATTGGCACCACTGAACCTTTATTCTGCAGAATAAACTTGTTCCCAATGCCTTCCTTGGATCTCTTGTCAGGTGTCTCATTTTTGGATCTTTGGTACACTTGGGACTTGGCACAATTTGTGCAATAGGGTCGGGCCTTTTTTGTTGTATTTTTACTTACTTTTGCATTGGAACGCAAGTACGCTCCCAGCTCCATGGTTAAAAAAAACAATGGCGGGCGCAACGAGCACAACATCCCTGTTTGCTTCTGGGACATCGCGCTTCCTGTGTAGAAACTGGGTGACAATCCTGGAAGCAAGTAAGTCCAGGATCGCCCCCAGGCCCTCCCTCTACACCCTTAGGTGTAGAAAGTAGGGGTGTGCATCGGATCGGGTCTGATCCACGATCCAGAGCCGATCCAACCAAATCGGATAAAATTATCCGATTCCGATCCCGGCTTCTGGATCATCCAATCTGATCCGAACCGGTCTGAAAGGACCCGATCCGGTTCAGATTAGATTGGAGGACTGGACCTCCTCCTCCCCCTCGCTCTCCTTACCTGCCGGGGCCATCCGCTGCCATCCCCTGGCACCCGCGGGTGGCAGGAGATGGCAGCGGACCGCCCTGGCAGGTAAGCCCCCTCCTCCTCCTCATGCTCCTTACCTGCTGGGGCCGTCCCCTACCGTCTGCTTCCCCCTTCTACTGAGAAACAGGCTTCGCGGCCTGCCTCTCAGTAGTGCGCTGGTAGCGGACGGCTCAGGCAGGTAAGGAGCGTGAGGGGGAGGAGGGGGAGGGCCCTACTTACCTGCTGGGGCACCCGCTTCCGTCCGCTGCTGCAATCTACTGAGAAACAGGCTTCGTGGCCTAGTTCTCAGTAGAGCACCGGGTGATGACATCATGTTTCTCAGTAGATCAGAGCAGTGGACGGCAGCGGACAGCCCCAGCAGGTAAGGAGTGCGAGTGGGGGGAAGGACATGGAGGGGGGAGTTAGGCCCCCACTCACCCACCCACCACCATGTTTTCCGTATAGGCTTGCATTGGGGGAAAGCTTTCTTTCCCCCAATGCAAGCCTATGGTGAAAACACCAAAAATGGCGGCCGATCTGAAAATCGGACGTCCGATTTTCAGATCGGGATCGGGTCCAATCCGATCCGATCCGCGGGACCTCTGATTTTGTCCAAACTGATCCAGGACAACATCAGAGGTCCCAATCTGGGTCGCGATCCAATCCGGGGGGTCCATACACACCCCTAGTAGAAAGGCCCCTAGTCTGCCTGTTGGGGAATAAAACAGCCTTTGATGGCAGTTGGGAATCTGTGATTTGCTAGAAAAGAATTCAATACACAGCTTTCAGGGATGATTCTAGTTTGTCAACATCCCTTTTAATCTGCTCCAGCTCAGATAGAAATTGGGCACATCCCTCCTCTTCATCCTGGCTCTTGTCCAATCACCAATCCAGGGTGTTGCCTTCTGAAAAACTAATGCATGACCAGTTGGTAATTGAGACATCAGGGGCTGGTGTAGGATTCGGTTAGTGTGAGTTACTATTTTGAACTGAGTGGCCTAACAGAAGCTTTTCCCTGCTAGGATGTTTTTAGGATGTTTTAGGATGTTTTAATGCAGTTTTAATAATGTGTGTCATGTTTTAATCAGTTTTATGTATTTTATCATATTGTTGTTCCCCGCCTCGATCCAAACAGAGAGGCGGGTAAGAAATAAATTATTATTATTATTATTAGTAGTAGTAGTAGTAGTAGTAGTATCTCATGCCATTTGCCACGGGGCAAGAAGTTATGCACACAAGCAATGTCAGCAGCAAAGGATTGATTTCCAAAAAGCAATCCCCTGCTGTGATGGAAACACCCTCTTCTTTCACTGTCTGGGGATGTGCTGAAAATAACCACCTCCACCCACATAGCAGCACAGATGATGTTACTCTCCAGATGGGCTGCAATTTCAGGAACGTGTTTCCCTTCCTAGAAGCATCCGTTTCAAACTGGATAGTTCTGTTACAGTTGCTGAAGAAAGTGATGGCCATATAATAATAGTGACTCTGGATGCAGGCTGGAATTCAGATCCCTTTCCTCTACCTTCAAGTTTTACCAGCAAGGTTGGATTGCACAGCTCTTGACTAGCCCACAGTTGAGTCAGTCAGAGATTACATGTCCTGTAGGTGGCAACCTTGCCATGTCCTGGAGAAATGATTCAGGCTATGAGGAATGGTGCTTAAAATAACAGATGTCCGCAGATGCTCTGTGTCAAGAGAAGTCCAGTCTCCTTCGGGTGCCTGACCATCCTCAGCATTTCTAAGACATAATATAGGAAGGAAGAGCCAGACTAGGGCATCAAAACATATGGAGAAATCTTTTGGATTTCAAAACAGATTGCTGAGCTGGTGGGCCCAGGTGAAAATGGGGTCAGCAGCTCTCTGGCATTCTGTGTGTACATAACCAAGTTTACCAGACTTCCGGAAGGCGCCTCTAGGAGCTCCCACCCCAGAAACATTCTCTAGCAAATTCCTGAAGTTGGTGTAGAGAAGAAAAATGTATCCTTGGGCAAAGCTCATTCTCCTGCCTCCAGCTTGCTGAGAAAATGACAAAGCAGGAAATGCCAAACCAGTTCCCTCTGCCATGGAATCCTCTTTGTTCACGGCCCCTGACTCACGTGCTCATGTAGCCGTTCTCTCTCTCTCTCTCTCTCTCTCTCTCTCTCTCACACACACACACACACACACACACAAGGGGCTTTTTTGGTTTGGTTGAGAGCACCCACCTCCTGAAATGGACAGCAGTGGGCAGTCCTGCCCTTTGGTCTGAGAGCACAACAGCTCTTTCTGCCAGAGTAGGAGGGACAAGCCAATGCAAGCCTGGAAAGGAGTCTCACCAGCCCCCTCGGTGGGGAGAGTGGGGAGAAGGAGAAGGCGAGCAGAGGGGGGCAGGCAGGCAGGCAGGCAGGCAGGCAGGCAGGCAGGCAGGCAGGCAGGCAAGATCTCAGGTCTTGCCAGCTCTGCCTTCGCTCTTCCCAGCCAGTTCATGCTTCTGTCCTTGTGGCACTCACACCTCCACCGCCATGTGCCCTATGTGTGCCTGCGCCTCCCAGACCACTGTCTCCTGTATGACTACTTTCCCATAATGGACTGGGGAACCCTTTTGCCTTATTTGGGTGACTGGCATGACAGCGGGGAGGGCTTTTCTCTGGCAGTGCGGTGGGTAGTCTTCCTTGGAGCTCTCGCTGAGTAAGAAGAAGGACACAAACACCTGTTGGCCCCGTCGCAAGGGCTAAGCCGCCATCACTTTGGCCTCTTCAGCTAGGCAGCCAATGCCAATATTACATCCCATGTTCACCTTTACTTTATTCTGCAGAGGTAGGAGATATTTTATGTCAATAATCAGCAAAATGTGATGCAAACCCAATTACACACAAGCACAAATATTAGAAAGTTGATTGTGAGGCAGCCTCATTTCACAGTGTCGGCTGGCGAACCACTAAATGCTTGTGGGCCCAGTCAATAGAGGGCCGGTCACAAAGCATGTCCCACCAGGTTTGGTGACCTTTGGTCCAGGAAAGAAGGCAGTAGGTCCAGGGGAGGAGTAGCTATTTTGGACAGTCTGGCTCATGCCTGGCTTGGTTGCTTTGGCAATGCTCCTCAGCCAGGGAGTCTGTTCCTTCCCCTTGTGAACTGTGTGACGGAGCTCCTTGATCCACTCTCTACAGAACAAAGGGATGATCCAACAGCCCAAGCAAGCCAGGGGCTCCACCAGTGGGATGGCAACACAGTACGGCAGGGCAGGGGAACCTCCAGCCCTTGAGCCACAGCTGATCTGCTTGGCTCCCCACCTGGCCTGCCAAGGCTCCCTCCCATTGAGACTCCTCCCACTCAGAGGTGGGAGAGGGGTGGGGGAGAGCAGTCCCAGGGCTGGTTTGGCTGGCCCTTTGCCTTCGTTCGGGCTTTTCCCATTGGTGAGTGTAGCCATCAGGAGCTGCCACTTCAAGGTACACCCATCAGGAAGCCAGCTCAGTCGGGAGCAGCTCCCTAGAGCACCTTGAGGGGGCTGTTCTGAAAGACCAGCTCCACATTCGCCTGTGGGGGTGGGGGGTGAGAGTGGAGGAGGGGGAGGGATCATCCTACTTTGGGCTGTGGTCCCACCCACAATGGCACATAGACCCCAATCTCCTTCTGTGGTCCTGATGTAACCCTCTGGCCTGCTGTAAGGGGTGCTGATTAAGAGGTTGCCAGCCTCATGGCTGCTGCCCAGATCGCACCATGCCACTGCTGGGAGCTGCCTAATGACATGGGTCAGCCTGGAGACTGAAAGGCAGCCCTGACTGAGTGGCCAAGGAGAGGCATAAGCAGGGACATCTCCAGGAGGCTGTCTTCGTGGGGGGGGGGGGAGTTTCCTGTGGCTTGGCTGCATTGCGAGGTCCTTCACGACACATGACATCATGGCCAGTGCACTCCTAACCAGCCACTTCTGCCTGGAAAAGCTGTAGTATCAGCGTATCCTTTTACGTCATTTATTTTAGCAGAAGTGGCTCCCAGGCGCTTTATCTGTAATGTGCCCCCTGTGCCTTTGCATTAAATCCTGGGCATGCCTGTGATCTGGCTGTGACGTGAGCTGCCCCTTCCCCTATTTACTCATTTAGCATTCCCAGTGAGGGACATCTATGTGCTTCCTGCGTTAATTAATTCCAGAACTTTGTTAGTACACTTCTGTGATGTGGTGATAGCTCTGGAGCTGTGCAGCTCCAGAGGTGCAACAGGGGACTTTGTTAACTTGCTTCTGTGATGAGTTGTTAGCTTCTGAGCTGCACAGTTCCAGACTTGGGAGCTGCCTTAATTGGGTTCTCTGATGTAGTGTTGGGCTGGTGCAATAGTTCTTGGAGTGGGGTTCATTTGTGCTGGGGGGGTGCTCTCATGGGGAGCCAGTATTATGGGTTAGCTACTCCCCATCCCCTTTCATGAAACTGTAGTGGCAGGGAAACCTGGAGAGGGGCGTGTAACAACCATCTCTCCACATGACATTGGTTTTATTCTGACACCCCCCCACCCCAGAAGTAGGACTTTTCCAGAACTGAAGAGCTGGGGATTTAGAGACAACTGGCTCTGCCATGGAACAGTGATGTAGTGGAGCCGATTTCGGGCATACCGCACAGAATAACAACAATGCACGCTCCTCCCGTGCTCATGACTAGGAGGCCCAGTAGTGGCTGGGACGAGTGGCTATGGAAATCTTCAGGAATGAGCTCTATTGTTGCCCTGCTGTGGCCTGACTCTGTTGGAAGTGAGGATGGAGGGGGCAGATGAAGGGGGCAGCACAGCAGCAGAACACCACTGCACTGCCCACTCAACCAGGTCCTTTGAAAGGGGTGCAGGCATTAAAACCTGAAGTCCTGCTGTTTAGACGCTCTATTAAAGAAAAGGACACCCACAACAGACCAGTCCTAAGTGTAGGGAAATGCCAGGGCTCAGATCCACCCCAGATGCTCTGGCAGAAAACCCGCTGCATCCAGATTCCCTGTGGTCCAAGGGGCAGCTCCTGTTATAGTTCAAGGATGTCACTTAGGAATGTTCAGGTCCAAGGTCAGTAATTCAGTCCCTAAGTCAAAAGCCAAAGTTGCCATTCGAAGTCCAAGTAACAGTCTTGTAATTGCAAGGCATTGAAGCGTCATCAGGAAGCCAGTCCACAGTGTCAGGTTACGTTCGGGCAAGTCCACGGTTTCAGGAACATGCAGAAGAATAGTTGAGATACAATCCAATGGTCAGAATCAAGGCTTGAATCAGGAGAATGGAGCTGAGAAGCAGGGAGTAAAGGAACAGGCATCCAAGACGGTCGTTGCTTTCAGCCCTTTGGCTGAGCGCTGGCCAGACTTTTATGGGACGTGGATTAATGAGCAATTAGCGTCAGCTGGCTTGAAGCCCAGCTTCAACTTCCAACTTCCACCAACTTCCATGAAGCGTCACGTCCCCAACACTCCCCTGCTCAGCAATTCCTTATCTCTGGCTTCACTGACTCACAGCAGCTCCCAGGGAAAGAACAAGAAGGCAAAGCCAGAAAGGAATAGCCAGGCCCGCAGTGTCCATCCGTGGAAACTGCATGGCTAGCAGCCAACCAGGAGCTGCCACCCACAACATAGCCATGACTCCCCCCAGCAATACTGGCAGCCAATGAGCAGCCACAAACCACAGCACACCCACCCTCCCATCAATGGCAAAGGTCATGGAGAGGGTCTGCAAGCCAATGGTGATGCAGCCTGGAAATGGCGCCATTCACAGTACTAGGCCATGGCTGATTCGAACCCCATGGGGGCCTGGGTATTATTTTGTCCCTCAACCACACCTCACTGGCCCCAGCCTCATCAAAACCCTGCAGCCCCACCCCTCAAGCACACACCCATCCCGCCACAGCTGAACAGTGTTTATTGCACAGTGGGCAAGGAACGCTCCTCCCCCTTTGGAATACAAAACAAAACCAGGTCAGGGCAGAACTCCACCCCCTGAGCAGTTGGCAAGTAAGGCCAGGCGGGGCAAGAAGGTCTGAAGAGGGCCAGCCAGGAATCAGGAGGGGCCCATTGAGGAGAGGCTCTATCAAGCCTCCGTGACCCTCACCATGAGGCAAAACCTCCCATCCCTCTCAAGGAAGGAGTGGCGGTCCCAAAGAGCATGCAGGACATGCTGACTCTTCCCAGGCTCTTCAGGGTGTGGCGCTGTGCTGTGTTGTGCTGTGCAGTGTGATGAAAGCAAGGCTATTTTCCTTGTCCGTGGCTGGCCACTCCAATGGCCCCAGTTTGTGGATTTTAAAGGCAATAGCCAAAGCAGGAAACACAGCAAGCCAGTCTTTCTCTCAAGCCAGTCTCTCTCCCAAGCTTCTAGCTGGGCTCATCAGAGCACCCAGAAGAATTACTGTTGGAACACAAAATCAGCAAGCAAAAAACCCTCTGGGAACCCTCCAAGCCACAATTGTTCACATCCCCATGCATATCACATCAGATGAGCGTCTTACCCGCTCTGCCTGCACGTGGAAGGAGGGCTGGGGAAGAGAGAAGGTGACTGCCTGCTTCTGGCAGATTGCAAGACTATCACCTTCCCCAGGAGGAAGGACAGCTGGAGAGAGAGCAGAAAGACAAGACGATTTGGGGAACTGATCCTCTTCGTGATGAAGAT
This sequence comes from Anniella stebbinsi, assembly GCA_029215795.1. Classification (NCBI taxonomy): domain Eukaryota; kingdom Metazoa; phylum Chordata; class Lepidosauria; order Squamata; family Anniellidae; genus Anniella; species Anniella stebbinsi. The sequence continues at coordinate 374,978,623 of JARDYH010000001.1, forward strand.
TGTTGGAGCTTTTCAGCTAAAAAAGAAGGAGATGTGATGGAGGCTGATGAAATCACCAGGGCTGTAGAGAGGGGGCAATGAAACACGTTCATTCTCTGCTGCCTCTCTGCTTATTACATCTTAGGGTTATCCACAGAAATGAATAGGTAGTAAAGACAAGGAAGTATTTCTTCATAAAAATACATAATTAATACGAAATGCTGCTAAAGAAAGCTTGGCAACTACTATGGCAATAGATTAGATAATTGTGTTGCTTCCCCCACTTCACATATAGGATCTGTTCAATTGCCAGATGCTCAGGCCAAAACAGACATTACTTTAAATCTGTGTCTAACAGCTATGCATTTTGTTCATTTTGCTGTAGGGTGGGGCAGGACCCCTAATCCAGGTCTTCAAGCACCCTCACTCCCCACACTAGAGCTCAATCTGCCCCCACCAAATGTGTATACTCTAAAGTAAAAAAATTGGATGGGGGGGTGACATAGCTGGGAGAGAAAACCAGAGAGTGGTGTGTGCTCCTTTGCTTGATGTGTCTGCCTAGTCAGACTGTTGAGCCAGATGGACCATCCAGCTGACCAACCATATCATAGAATCATAGAATAGTTGAGCTGGAAGGGGCCTCTAAGGCCATCGAGTCCAATCTCCTGTTTGATGCAGGAATCTACCTTAAAGCATCCCTGACAGATGGTTATCCAGCTGCCTCTTGAAGGCTCTAGGGTGGGAGAGCCCACAACCCCCTTAGGTCATTGGTTCCATTGTCGTACTGCTCTAACAGTAAGGAAGTTTTTCCTGATGTCCAGCCAGAATCTGGCTTCCTGTAACTTGAGCTCATTATTCCATGTCCTGCACTCTGGGTTGATCAAGAAGAGATCCTGGCGGTAATGGGTGTCCTGTACCCTTCCTTCCCCTGCACGTTTTCAGACCCCTGATCATCCTCATTGCCCTCCTCTGAACCCTCTCCTGCTTATCTGCATGCTTCTTGAAGTGTGGTGTCCAGAACTGGAGAGGGGAACCAGTACCTCGCACGATTTGGAAGCTATACTTCTATTAATGCAGCCCAACATAGCATTTGCTTTTTTTGCAGCCACATCATACTGTTGCCTCATATTCAGCTTGTGATCTACAACAATTCCAAGATCCTTCTCGCTTGTCGTATTGCTGAGCCAAGTATCCCCCATCTTGTCACTGTGCATTTGGTTTCTTTTTCCTAGGTGTAGAACTTGGCATTTATCCCTATTCAATTTCATTCTGTTGTTTTCAGCCCAGCGCTCCAGCCTATCAAGATCACTTTGAACGTTGTTTCTGTCTTCCAGGGTATTAGCGATCCCATCCAATTTTGTGTCCTCTGCAAATTTGATAAGCATTCCCTACACCTCCTCATCCAAATCATTAATAAAAATGATGAAGAGCACTGGGCCCAGGACTGAGCCCTGTGGTATCCAACTCGTTACTTTCCCCTAGTTTGAGAAGCATTGGTAAGCACTCTTTGGGTATGATTCTGTAGCCAACTGTGGATCCACCTAATAGTTGTTCCATGTAGCCCACTTATTGCTAGTTTGCTAATCAGCAAATTTGTCAAAAGCTTTGCTGCTTTGCTGAAGTCAAGATACACTATATCCACAACATTCCCACAGTCCACAAGGGAAGTTAGCCGATCAAAAAATGAGATCAGATTAGTCTGGCAGGATTTGTTCTTGACAAATCCATGCTGGCTTCTAGTAATCACTGCATTGTTTTCAAGGTGCTTTCAGATTAAGCACCCATGTCATGAAGACATCCCCCAGAACAGCCTTAGAATCTGTCAGAATCAGGCCTCCCTAGGGTGGGGGAAGGGGTTCTGGGGGTCAATAAGACTCAGAATCTGAAGACAAAGAAGGAGGAGGAGGAGGAGGAGGAGGAGGAGGAGGAGGAGGAGGAGGAGGAGGAAGAGGACCACCAGAAATTCACCAGCCAACACAGGAAGCGGGGGAGGAGATTCTCCAAGACTTTTCAGGAGTCAAGGATGCATCTTCCCAGGAGCTTGTTGGCAAGAATACAGGTGGCTCAGAGACCATCCCCCCTCCACTCCTGGGAACTCAGCCTCTGTCTGAGGGGGAGTCTGTCAAGTCATCCTGCAGACCAACCCCACCTGCTTCTCTCTAGCTCAGGTGCCCTCTCCGACAGGGGCCAGGCAGGAAAGCTTACTGCAGCCATTGAAGAGCCTCCCTTGTGCTTTTGTCCCAGCATCTGGTACGTGACAGTTTCCTTGTTAGCAATTCACAACACCTGTGACTATGAATTCCATAGATCTCTGAGAAGGCTGTGCTCAGTACGGAGACAATGGCTCAATTCGGACGACACAATAGTCAATGGTAGGTTGACTAACCCTAACCCTAACCCTAGGGGGTACTTCTCAAACAACATGGTAATAAATAATTAACTGTGATGTGGATTAGGATCAGCGCTGAGTTGACTATGGCAGCATTGGAATGACACAATAGTCAAAACAACTGACGATTGTTTCCCCCACACCAGTTGTTTATTGTGTCGTCCGAATTGAGCCAATGTGTGCAGCTGAAGAACAACCTGTGTGTTCCTTGGATAAAACGTATTTCAAGTGCTGGTGTCATTGTGGCTCAATTCCCCTGTCCAAACTCTCCGCTCTGCCTGCCCTGCAGGGTAAACATGGCTTTCCAGGCATGACCTTTCTGAGTCACGCATCACAACAAATGATTTGGTGACCCAACTGTGGGCAGGACTATGGGCAGCAATGATGCATGACAGCCGTGGACGGCCTGGTTTGCTTTGGAGAAATAATGCAGCAGCAGCAGCAGCAGCAGCAGCAACAGCAACCAGCTTCTGGTGTCAAGGATATTGAACATGAAGTGAGTTCCCAGCAGAAAGCTTTTCATGGAAATGTAAGGCAACAAGTGTTTTCATTGTTGATTGACAAGACTCTGCTACAGAAACTGTACAAACCATAGATTGCCTGGGTGGGTGCTGTTAGTATGGGGGCATTTTGGGGTCTGGGTGGAGACTTAAGGGGTAGGTCTGGGGTAGACAGGGTGGGTTGCAGCTGTTTGGGGCATCTGAGGGGATATTTTGTGTGCTTGTTTTTAGTGAGTTACATTTTTTTCCTCCAAGGTGCCCAAGGTGACTTACATAATCCTCCTCCTCCTCCTCCTCCTCCTCCTCCTCTCCATTTTATTCTCACAACAACCCTGTGAGCATAAGTGAGGCTGAGAATCGGTGACTGGCCCAATGATTGACTGGCCCTGGCCCTGGGTTTCTCCATTCCCAGTTCAACAATCTATTTATTTATTTATTTATTTATTTATTTACCATATATATATATATATATATATATATATATACTGCTCCGCATTTAAGAATTTCAGAGTGATGGACAAAAAGAATAAAAAAACAGAATAAAAACACATTGAAAGTTCATTTTTAAAAGGAACAAAGTGCAAATAAAACTGCAGCTGGTCATTAATGGAAGGCTGCCCTGAAACAACAATGTTTTCAGGACTCACCGGAAGGAATACAAAGTTGGCACCTGCCTGACCTCCAAAGGCAGGGAATTCCATAAGATGGGGCCACCACACTGAAGGCTCTTCCCTGGTGGACTCCAGTGGGATGATACGACTATTTGGAACCACCAGGAGCATGCCCTCAGTTGCCCTCAGTGACCAGGCAGGTTGATTTGAACAATCTAACCACAACACCCCCTGGCTCTCCTGGCAGCACACTGGATGTGCTCAGAGATTTGTGGCCTGGTGAGGAGTGGAGCCCAGCCAAAAAGAGGCCTATTCAGCTAATGTGTTTGACTGACATATCGCAGGAACCCCAAAGATCCACATACCTTTTCTGGCAATTGGCCCCAAAGCAAAAACAAACAAAATCCTGTTCAAACTGTTTTGGTTCTGGATAGTTGGCCACCTTAACCCATTTCTTCTGGGATGCCCCACACTGCCAGGATTGATGTGCAGATAGTGTCATGGCTGTCTTTCAAGCGCAAGACTAGGAGACCCTCGGAGAGCTGAACCCTTTATTCCAGACAGAGCGCTCTTAGGGCAGCCGTCCAAAGACAACAATTTCCCCCAAGCAAACGATGCAACTGGCATATTTATACAGAGCAGTAAAAAAACTTTTCGCAGATCGCTGTTGCGAGGCAGAGTACAGACCCAACACCTTCTGGCTGCCTGCCAGGAAGATGTGGGTTTTTACTTACCCAAACTTCCTTTGTCACGTATTCTTTGGATGAGGGGAGGGGGAGAAACCAAAGAGTGGGTACAAAGTTTGTTCCTCGACCAAAGTAGGGCACCAAAATAGGTCATACAGACAAAATGAAATGAGTGGATACATAAAATAGCATTGCTTATCAAGAAATATACAAGATGGCATTACTTTGGTTCAGCATTCTTCATCAATAGCACAGTTGATCCCTCCTGAAATTTGAGCAAGCACGATTCAAGCTCAACAAACACAACCCTGTGAACATTCCATTCCTAGTGGTTAATAATTCCTCAGAAGACACGATTCAGGCCTTAGGACACTTGCCTTCTTACGCCAGATGTGTGGGACTTGGCTACCCTGCACATGATGAGGAGAGAAGCACTTTGCACGTGCTCAGAGCCACTCTTGTCTTGGTATTTCTCATGCACTGGGCATGAGAACTCTGGGTCAGCCCAATTCATTCCTTCCACTCCGTGCATCTGACCATAAAAGCCATAAGGAGATCCCTTGCGACATTGGCCCACAGCTGTGCAGCAGCTTTCCCAGGACAGCTGACTCTGGACCCATCTTGGGACGATGCTGATGGTCCCCTCCCGCCCACTCGTTCCTTTGTCCTTTCCATGCCCTAGGAGCCCTCTTGATGGGAAGGCTGCAGCAGCTTCTTCTGTTGCATTTATTTTTGGCTCAGAGGCTGTTAGGAGATTTTTGAACTCAACCATTCCTGAATTGTGAAATCCAAAAGGCTATTTAAAGCCTCTGCCAAGATGCAAGAGGGACACAAGACACATGTTTAGCAGTAGCGCTGTCTAGCTTTGGCATCATGTGCAGAAACAGCTTTACCTGCTTTAGGCACACGGGAGACCTGAAAGCAAGCTGGAAATGGCGGAGAGGCCTGTTGCAGAGGAGCAGGGAGGCACCTGTGCTTCTGGCTTTTAAACTGGAATCCCCTCTTCCTCCTCCTCCTCCTCCTCCTCCTCCTCCTCCTCCTCCTCTCCATGCCCCCCATCCTATGAGAGCCATGTCAAAGGCTGCCCCTGAATCCCTGCAAGAGGAATTTCCTTGGGCTCGGTTTGTGAACAGCTATAGGGGCTTTCTGTCTCCTCCCCTCAGACTGCAGTGCTGAGATCATGGATTACTGACAAAAGAGCAAGAACAGACCACCCGTTGTAAAGCTACGGAGAAACCAGTGGCATAGCGTGTGGGGTGGCAGGCCAGCCGCTCCTTCTCCCAGCTGGAGCTCTCAGTTCAGACAGTTCACAGCCCTCCTTACATTTTGTAAAACATGGACAGACCCAATCAGCCAGTGCTGAGGCTCAATCCCAGCAGAGCACCAGGGTTATACCACTGCAAACCCAGAACCAGTACAAGTGCCAGAATTGGGCAGCATTGCGGCTATGGCAAGGGATTCGTGGAACTGAGTCCTAATGTCACCAAGCTCTGTCTCAGGCCTGGTGAGGGTGCCGTTGATTTCTATTGAAGTCAATGGAGACTGAGACAAAAATTACTTGGCCACCCACCCACCCTCCATCTTCTCCTGCTCCATTCAGAATACTCAGTGGATGCTGGCCAATTCTACAGCCAGTCCTGGCATAGCAACAGCAGTCCTGCCAGAGAAACCATAACTCAGATGATAGGGGATGTGCAATGGTGCCATTAACTCTGGGCCCATGCCTGGAGAATGGAAAACACTCAAGGGGAGGGGGTGGGGCTTTGGTGGTGAGGACTCTGGTCAAGGACACTTCACACAAACAACAAGGAAAATGAGAAATATTGGAAAACACTTAGTGCTAACACACATGTCTTCTCCGAATCTCTGATCTCATTCTTTGATCGAGTAACCTCCCTTGTGGACTGTGGGAATGCTGTGGACATAATATATCTTGACTTCAGCAAAACTTTTGACAAAGTGCCCCATGACATTCTGATTAACAAACTAGCTAAAACTGGGCTAGATGGAACAACTGTTAGGTGGATGCACAGTTGGCTACAGAATTGGACTCAAGGAGTGCTTATCAATGGTACGTACCTTCTCAAACTGGGGGGGAGATAAGAGTGGGGTACGACAGGGCTCAGTCCTGGGCCCAGTACTCTTCAACATGTTTGTTAATGATTTGGATGAAGAGGTGCAGGGAATGCTTATCACATTTGCAGTTGACACACAATTGAGTGATCTTGATAGGCTGGAGCACTGGGCTGAAAACAACAGAATGAAATTTAATAGTGATAAATGCCAAGTTTTACCCCTAGGAAAAAGAAACCAAATGCACAGTTACAAGATGGGGGATACTTGGCTCAGCAATACGACAAGCGAGAAGGATCTTGGAATTGTTGTAGATCACAAGCTGAATATGAGGCAACAGTATGATGTGGCTGCAAAAAAAGCAAATGCTATGTTGGGCTGCATTATTGGAAGTATAGCTTCCAAATTGCACAAGGCACTGGTTCCCCTGTATTCGACACTGATTAGACCTGATCTTGAGTACAGTTCTGGGCACCACACAAGCTGGAGCATGTTCAGAGGAGGGCAACGAGGATGAACAGGGGTCTGGAAACAAAGCCTATGAGGAGAGACTGAAAGAACTGGGCAAGTCAAGCCTTGAGAAGAGAAGACTGACGGGAGACATGGTAGAACTCTTCAAATACTTGAAAGGTTGTCACACAGAGGAGGGCCAGGATCTCTTCTGCATCATCCCAGAGTGCAGGACATGGAATAATGGGCTCAAGTTACAGGAAGGATGATTCTGGCTGGACATCAGAAAAAAACTTCCTGACTATTAGAGCAGTACAACAATGGAACCAATTACCTAGGGAGGTCCTAGTCTTTTCTACACTAGAGGTCTTCAAGAGGTAGCTAGACAGCCATCTGTCAGCTATGCTTTAAAGTGGATTCCTGCACTGAGCAGGGGGTTGGACTCGATGGCCTTAGAGGCCCCTTCCAACTCTACTTTTCTATGATTCTATGATCTTGCAACCCACTTTTGGGTCACAACCCAACAGTTGACGACCGCTGTTCTAGGCCACTTCTCTCACTAAGGATGCCCACCCTCCATCAGTAAGCAAAGAGGGGGACTTGATACCTCTGAATACATCTGATGCAAACGTCTCCCATTCCTTTACTTCTGGACATTGGCAACCAAATCTCCCTCAACAAGTGTTCACCATGTGTGAAAGGAATACATGAGTGGGGTTGTGGATTAGCCCTACCCCCATCACCAGAGTGCCCATTGGCCACACTACTGGCAGTCATGCAAATGAGCATGGGGTGCTGTGGTAGGATGGGTACATCCAGAGAGAGGAGAGAGAACAGGCAATGAGCTCAAGGAATCAGTCCATTCAGTTCTCCCTCTGGTTGGCTCAGGCACTGCCATGGCCATTACTAGGTTTTGAGCGTGGGATCTCATCGGTGCTGAAATGGCGGTGTTCTGTGGAGCTGAGGCTCTATAGGCAGCCGCTTCTATTATGGGGTCTAGAGGAGGGTTTGTGGTCTGGACTTGCAGCCGTGGGTTTGTACTGTCTGTGTGGTGCGGCCAGGTCACATCATGGCAGTGCTCCACCTTAGCCAAGCATGCGTTGGTTCCTGCTCTGGGGGTTGTGCCATGACTAGTAGGTGTTGGTGCAGCGAGGGACGATGACTAATGTATTGGTGGTTGAATTTGCTATCATTTTGCTGTCCACTTAGCTGCTGGGAATACATAGGGCTCCTACTACACTATGCCGATGCCATGTGAGCGGTAGTGGAGTCCATAGGGATTGCTGAGCCTGGCTAAGAAGGCACCGGCACTGGGTGCAGCTCTAGCCCCCACAAGGCAGCAGGGATGCAGCTCACAAAGGTCGGAGAGCCAAACATCACCTGTGTTTCAGAGGCAATGATCAGTGTGGCCAATATTTTCCCCAAATGTCTTCACACTCTAACCATTTGGCAGGACTCCTGCAGCAACCTGCATAATATGCCGCCTTGCAAATATTGATCCAACAGAAAGGGTTATTTGGTCTTCCATATGTCTCTCATAAATTGCTCCATTCTCCTAAGGTTATTTTTTATAAATAAAAACAAATGAAATACTGTATCATCAAGGTATATTCTCATATTACGTTTGAATCATCGGTTTGATTCTAGCAAAAGCATTGTACCAGCATGCGGTGATTTTTCACGGACATAGGAGTCTAATGTGGATGTATATAATTCCCAGCTAAAGTGCTTCAGATAAGAAAGTCTAAGGAAAGGATAACTGCTTACTAGATAACAGTATCTGTTGAGATGATAACGCAAATCAGTGAACTCACTTAAGTGCCTGCACTTCTCTTGACCCTGGAATCGGACTAGCTTGCAGACCTCTGACGTCTGGGGCTCTGCTTTTGTGGCCTTAGTCCCTGAGCCTGCCTCTCCTTCCTGCAGGCCCCACTCCCTCTGGAGGGATGGCTGACCATGCCTGTAAGCTATCCTTGACAGGTGTCAGTCCGTCACAGGCTCAAAGCCAGCAGCAGATGGAGGTCTCCCTGAGAGTTGCAGGGAGGGAGAGAAAGGCAGATGACTCCCCAGAGGAATCATTTTTAATTTTGAATCTGTCCATTTTCAGAGGTCTTAATGCATAAATTAACCATGTTACAAATGAAAGGTGACCCAGTTCATCATGTGGGCATCCTGAGAGTAAATTAGTTGCTTTGCATAGAAAAATGGAATAGACAGAGAACATTGATGCCCCGTATTTTCCATTGAGGACGCTTTGCAGATCTCATGCCTCAGATAATTTCATTTCCTCCCCATCTGATATAGTTCTGGCCTGCAGATCATTAGTCATAATCCAGTGGTTTCAGTCCTGCTGCCCAAGTGCCCAAGTGATAATGAGGCATTTCCATGATGATGCATCACCAGCTCCTAATCTGCACAGAAACTGATGCTGTTGTTATTCAGTCGGAAGGGCTAGCTCGGGAGAGGCGCTTTGGGAAGCAGCCGTTTTGCTAATCCAGGCAGACAGTGGAATGCAAGCAGAAAATATTATGAACTCGTCATTAGAGCACTGACATATTGATGTGGCACTTGCACCTGCCTAGGGGCCTTTCCAGAAAATGCTCTTGAATGTGCTGACAGATCGGTGGCGATTATTTTCAGTCATGTACTGGAGCTGCTCTCATAAGTAGCCTGTTTAGCAGCTCAGGCTGGGCAACCAATGCTCCCTGTGTTGGAAAAGGGCCAGCGATGCTCAGCGATTACCCAGACTTCCCTTGCAGCTCCACTGCTATCTCCCCTCACCCCCATTGATGCCCAAACCCAAACCCTATGGGGAAGTGACTGGAGCAGCTGTTGGGCCCACTTGTCGGGGCTGGTGGTGCAGGATGGTTCTGCTGGCCATGACATTCCACTGCCCAACACGGAGGCCACCGCGCACCCTGAAACGAGGCCGAGGGCACCAGCCTCATGATGTCACCCACACAGGCAACTCAACTTGGGAAGGCAGATTCTCACCACCCAGCATCCCTGCTCCAGGTCTCCCCCAACTTTACTCTCTGTGATTCCTCTGCCAGGGCGAGACTGTCATGCTAGAACACCCACCCCAGTCTCCCTCCTCCCACTGCAAGAAGCGACTTTTCCTAGCTCTCCTCCCACTTTCCCACTATACTTGGGGTTGGGGGGAGCAACAAGCGACTGGTGGTCTCCTCTACAAGATTTCAGTTTGACGCCTGGTTGGACGATTATGCGCATCTTCTCCCAATCGCTTTTACGCCTAATCCTTATACACGGGAGGCGATGAAGTGCATTACCAGTTGTATGAAATGCGCTTTAAAGGTGTTTAAATGTGAAGAATCGCTTGTTTACATGATCATAAGGCACTTTAACTCCCGTGGTAAATTAAAACTCGCTATTTAACGTGCATTCGATAATGCACATAGTTGGACAGAAAAGGCACCTCAACCCCCGATTTGCACTCCATTCATGTGGAGGTAAAATTGGTAATGCACTTTGAAAGAGCTTTAAATCGCTCTTGTAGAGGCACCCTGACTGACTACCCAGGATGTTGGGGGGGGGGGGGGTGGATAGCAGGATAGCCAAGCAGCTGGGGCTGCAGGGGGCATCTTGTCCAGAGACCGCCCCTGCAAAAATGTCAGTAACACTAAAGTTGCAGCTAGAAGGTTGGAACGTCGCATATCTATTTTAATTTATATATTCCTTTTATTCATTTACTTTTGTGGAAGCTATTTAATCTCTGTTTCTTGCTTGGGGAATATCTCCTGAGTAATCCCATCCTCCCTACTTGTGAGTAGAGATGCATAAGCTGTTTTTTATTGTGCTCCTTCTCAGAGTTACTTCTGAGGAATTATGGAGAAAGGTGCCTGTGAAGCTGCTCTGTGAAAGAGGTGGGATTTGGATGCTTTTCTGTGTGGTTCCGAGGATGTCGTCGTTGTCACCGCCGTCATCATCTCTGTGTTTCCTTTTGCAACGGGCTGCTGCTTGGTTCCAACTAGTTTTTCTGTGTTTCTGCTCTGAGGATTATCATTGTCATCATAATTGTTTTGGGTAACTGTATGGATTCTACTGCTTTGCACCCATTATCTTAAAGTCACTTGATTTTATGCGCAAAGTGAGGTGTTTGTGGAGCAGGAGAACAGGAGTTTAAAGTGTTGGGTAATAGGAGGAGAAGCTTCACGTGCGTTCAGGCACTGGGGGGGGGGGCATAGAAAACGTGTTGTATCGACAGCCATGTCTCTTGTTCACCCTCCTTGTTGTCCTGTAACATGATTGGTTCCTATCTCCTCCTCCCCCCCCTTCTTCTTCCTCTTTGCCTCTGCAGCAGGAAACATGTGCTCTCGCTCTCTCCCTAAGGGAAGCGAGTAACCACATCGGATGGCTTCACTTACTTTCACGCACTCACCCAGCTTTAGGGGTGCTTGGAGTTCAACAAAAAGAGGGAGTTGGAGCGCTGAAACCGTCTGTCCAACTCCTAACATGTCCAAAGATGAAAACGAGGAAGTCAGTTGTAAAACTGCCCTGGCCGATTAAAAGCCCTATTCTTTCGTCACTGAAAATGGCCTTCAAGACACAAACCCCCAATACACTCCCAAACACAGAAGCGGATTTACTGGTTTACATTTGGGTTCTTATTGCGCATTTCCAAGATGAAACAGACTTTCCCAGGTACAAAATAAGCTGCCAGAACGGAGGGAAAAAATGAGAATAGTGCAGGACAAGGACGGCGTCATGCAAGTCCAGAGCACCCAAAGCAAAAAGGATGGACTATGAGAGTGTCATAACCCTAAATGTGATGGAGCCCTTAGATAGATAGTCGTCTTCGAGGATGTGTAGGAAAACACGAATAAAGTAAATTAATCTGAACTTCTTCTTAGCTGGCTCTAGCCTCCCTTTATTCCCTCCAACACTAAATGCTGTGTTATTATTACACTTTCTTTGTAGGAGGCAACTGTGCTGTAAGTCACACAGACTTTCCAAGTGCTTGTGTCTGCCCCACCCCGTCACCATATAAACAAAAAGTAAAAATGTGAAAGCAGGTCCCACATCATAAGTTGGAAATCAGAGTGGGTGAAGACCCCTGGTTTAAAGAATGCGTACAGTGTGCCTCAAACAAGTGTTTTAAACCCCTGAAGTACAGTGACATGGATAAATGTTGCCATGTTAGAAAAAGAAATTAAAAATAGAAGAAATCAATAGCCCAGAAAACTCATGTATGTGTTCCCCCCCCCCCCGTGAAATGATTTCATACTATTCAGGGACTAATAGTAGTTGCTGGGGAGGGATGTGTGTGTCAAATTGTATCTCGCCGAGGGCACCAAAATGCCTTGCGACCAAGGCTGGCCTTCAGAATTGGAGCACAAGGAAGAAAAAATGGCCAGGGAAAGTCAGGAATCTGGAAAGTCCAAGAGATTCTCGCCCTTGTTTTGAAGCTGTATTCTGATGAGTGGCCTGATATTCCAGGGTGTCCCATCCTGCAAGGAAGTGGTGCTGAGGAGAAGCCCACACTCTTTGCATGGCATTTTGCAACTAAGCGCTCCATCAGATGGGGAAATCGTACTTGCCTGCCGTTGCTTCTCTGCCCCTGCTTTTGTTGCTCAACAGTTCCTCTTTCTCTCAGGCAGAGAAGTCAGCGAGTGCCCGGGTCCCATTCAGGGGCTGTCTTTATTGCGCTGCTTTGTCCTGCACACAGCAGGAGAGCGCGGAAACTTCCATCTTTAAAAATACTACGGACTAACTGGGGCTTTTTTTGTCACATGAAAAAGGGTAGAAGGGGCAGGAGGCGCGCAGGAGGCAGATGACGGCGTGAGAGGGACCCGCAAAAATCCGTGAGTGCCCAGTAACACGTGTGCAACAAAATGCTCATCTGATGACACCCTAAGTTCAAGAAAGCACCGCCTGCTCCTTTTTTTGCAGCTAAAAGCAAACCATCAATCTTATCGATATCTCACGTTGTTGAATCATTCAATGTATTGTTAAATTTCAAAAAAACCCAATAAAAAAATATTTTTTAAAAAATCATCAATGACAACAATGCTCATGATGAACACCTCTCATGGTTGACAGTCCACAGTGGTTCAACTGTTGTCTAAAATGCCTAAATTATTTTTTTAGGCATTTAATAAATGTAATAAATTAATGAAATAAATATCGCCCCCCTTCAACACCATCTCGTTTTATTATTCCTCCCTTGCTTCTGTGTTGAGAGGACAGATTTTAGTGATATTTGAATACAGAAACGGAAAATACAGCGCAATGGAATGGCTTCTTCTGTGTCCAAACTGGGTTAGGAACATTATTTTGGGCCCTCTTCCTTTTTCTTCTAGGTTGTTTTTCTAAGGGACCTTCTTTTACTTACTAATTTTCTGAGCTTACTGAAAAATCCAATTTCTGTTTATTTCACTAGTTTGTTCCCAGTATTTTATACGCCACTTAATCTTCCTTTTCAGTTATTGATCACTTCCTCTTTGCACAGTTTCTTCCCTAAATGTTTGCAGTCTTACTCATTCCTCTCACTTTCGGTGGTGGAATGAACAAGGCTCTCTCTCTCTCTCTCTCTCTCTCTCACACACACACACACACACACAAACGCACGCACCCCTTTCACATTAGGGAAGTCAGTTTGAGGGATGGTATCAACTCATTCAATTCTGCCACCTGGTGGCTCAAGGAGAGAATGCTGTAAGCAAGGCTACAAATAAAGGGCTCCATCACACCTATTTCCCCCTGTAGCTTGCCTCCACATTTTTTACCTCCATTTCATTAGCATGGCAAGCGCTCCTCCCTTTCACGATTGCAGCTATACCGGTGAACTCTCTTTTCACTTGTTTGCTGTCCTGCTGCTGGTGTGCCAGCCCCACCCTTCCCCTTCATCTTCCCCCTCCAGTTCATTGATCCTTGTCATTTTTTTCTGATTTTCTAGACCCATTTCAAACCGGCTTCAGGGCAGGATACGGAGTTGAGACCGCTCTGGTCGCCTTAGTGGATGATCTACGCCTTAGTATTGACAGGGGGAATGTGTCCCTGCTGGTACTCCTGGACCTCTCAGCGGCTTTCGATACCATCGACCATGGTATCCTTCTGGAGCGCCTGGAGGAATTGGGAATCGGGGGCACTGTGCTTCAGTGATTCCGGTCCTACCTCTCGGGTAGGTTCCAGATGGTGATGCTTGGGGATAGCTGCTCTTCAAAAAAGGAGTTGCTATGTGGTGTACCACAAGGTGCCATCCTTTCCCCAATGCTGTTTAACACTTACATGAAACCGCTGGGAGAGATCATCCAGAGGCATGGGGTGGGGTGCTATCAATATGCTGATGACACCCAAATATATTTCTCTATGTCTTCGACAACATCGTCAGCTAAGGACAGTGTGTCTTCTCTGAATGAATGCTTGGAGGCGGTAATGGGCTGGATGAGGAAAAACAAACTGAAGCTGAATCCAGACAAGACGGAGGTGCTCGCTGTCAAAGGCCCCAACCTGGGTTTGGAGGTGTGTCAACCAGTTCTGGATGGGGTTACACCCCCCCTGAAAGACTGTGTTCGCAGCTTGGGGGTACTCCTGGATCCGTCGCTCCAGATGACAGCTCAGATAGATGCGACGGCCAGGAGTTCCTACTATCAGCTTCGGCTGATACGCCAGCTGCGCCCCTTCCTAGAGTTGGAAGACCTAAAGACGGTAGTGCACGCGCTGGTAACTTCGAGGCTCGACTTCTGCAATGTGCTGTACATAGGACTACCTTTGTGCCTAGTCCGGAAATTTCAACTTGTTCAAAATATGGCAGCCAGGTTGGTCACCGGTACACCTAGGGGTGACCACATTACACCAGTTTTAAAATCACTTCATTGGCTGCCAGTCAGTCTCTGGGCGGAGTATAAAGTGTTGGTTATTACCTTTAAAGCCCTACATGGTTTGGGCCCAGGCTACCTGCGGGATCGCCTTCTCCCGTACAATCCGCCCCGCACACTTAAGTCCTCTGGGAAGAACTTACTCAAACCATCCAGACCTAGGCTGGCAAGTGTTACCCAGAGGACCTTCTCTTCCATCGCTCCCAGACTATGGAATGGTCTGCCAGAGGAGATTAGACAAATCAGCAGTCTTCATAAATTTAAGAGAGTCATGAAGACTGCTCTCTTCCGGCAGGCCTATCCAGATGAATTTTAAGATGTTTTAATGATGTATTTTCTCTTGTTTTTTAATTTTTTAACTGTTTGTGATTCTTGTATTTTACATTGTGTTCCCCGCCTCGATCCGAAGGGAGAGACGGGTTATAAATAATAATAATAATAATAATAATAATAATTATTATTATTATTATTATTATTATTATGGACAGAGTGATCGACATCATAGAATCATAGAATAATAGAGTTGGAAGGGGCCTCTAAGGCCATCGGGTCTAACCCCCTGCTCAATGCAGGAATCCATCTTAAAACATCCCTGACAGATGGTTGTCCAGCTGCCTCTTGAATGCCTCTAATGTGGGAGAGCCCACCACCTCCCTAGGTAATTGGTTCCATTGTCGTATTGCTTTGACAGTCAGAAAGTTTGTCCTGATGTCCAGCTGGATTCTATTTTCCTGTAACTTGAGCCCATTATTCCATGTCCTGCATTCTGGGTTGATCGACATGGCAGCCTTCCTCCCTCCCTTAACCAAAACGTTTACAGAGAGACGATCCTGGAAGCTGGTAAGTCTGGGATCGTCCCCCCTCCCTTCCTCTACACCCTTTGGTGTAGAAAGGGCCTATTTTATGAATTGGAGATACACAGCTTCACGTGATCAAAGTAAAGGGCAATAGACCCTTCACAAATGCAAACAGGTGGACTTCGCATTGGTGGACTATCAAGCAAAGGGTTTGGGGGGGGAAATAAAACAATCCTAAAAAATCAAGGGATGAACCGATCTGATTCAAACTTGGTGTGCCGAAAACTCTACATAAGCGCTCTCAACATCCCAAGTTGCATCTCTTTTTCTTTAAAAACGAGGGAGCTGCAGGCAAGGAGGGTGGGGATGGAGCCGTAAAAAGTCCATTTGAACATTCCACACGGAGGAGTGCTGGAAGAGGAGAACCGCCCCGCCTTCCCCTTTCATCAGCAAGACTCCATTCAAAGCACACGTCCCCGTCCCCCCCCCCCCCCGGCAAAGGAAAAAGCAAGGAGACAGTACTAAACGGAGGCTTAAGGGTGCATTAAAGTTGCTTGGGGGAAACATTCAAAAATAATATGCAAAACAGAGGAAAAGAGGCGAAATGGATGCAGGGCAGGGACGACATCATGCGAGTCTTGTGTTGGTGTGATGGAGCTAAAAGAGGGGCCACCAAAAGAAAGAAGCACACCCAATCCAGGACAGCAACAGCAACAGCAACAAAAGCTTCTGCTTCTAGGCGACAGAAAAGATGACTACATCAGGCCATCCAGGCTATGCTGTGGCTAGCAATAACCCCAAGGTTTGGATTGTCCAAGAGCAGTTAATAAATGATGGCCCAGCAATAGCTATTTGGGTAGCTTGCAAACAGAGATGGAACGGCAGCTGTGGAATTGTGGAATGGCCACGCAACTTCATTTGAAGGCCTCTAGGGGCATGTCTACATGAGGTATTTATTCCATTGTGGCTGCCAATTTGTGTACTTTTGGATACATGACGCAGCCACCAATTTGCAGCAACATCAGGGTTTTCCACCCAAAGCCACACAAGGCCACTATAGTCAGACAGCATACACTGCAGAAAGGCTCATGTAGAGCAAATGATAGGATATGATTCCCACCCAAAGCAAGTGGACCCCAAGAAACTCTTTGCAGAGTCACTGCTAATATTGGTCCTCCAAGAAAATTCCTTCCTCATCCAAGTATGGCAATAAAGTAGACCATATAGAAATGAGATCCATCCAGTGAGTTCTCCCAAGTACCCTTCAACTCACCCAATTTTGTATCCTTGGTTCTGACAACCCCTGATGCCCCAGAGGAATATACAAGAGGGCATATCTGAATATCCCAAAAGGTACCACTGAAGCTACAAAGAAGAGAACTGATTGTAACTCAAGCATTATTACCACACCCAAATATTGCTGTATATATGCTTGTTTGCTTTATTATTCTTATTCTTATTATTCTTATTCTTATTCTTAATATTAATTGATAAATATAGATCTAAATATAGATATTTATATTATCTATAAATATAGATTGGGGGTTAGCCCCCCCCCCCCAAAAGAAGTGTCAGAATTGCTGGTGTGCCACTGAAATTTAGCGGCAAACTGCTCTGTAGCACTACAGAGAGCTACGGAGGTTTGATTTACCTTGTTTTCAAGATAAATGTGACACTTTCAGTGCTCCATAGTGCTATGGAGCACCAAAAGGACCAAATTTAGTTTGCAAATAAGCTAAATTCGGCTGTTTGAGCACTCAGCAGCTGCTACAAATGCCATTTTTTCTGATTTTGTTTCTTTTTTTAAAAAAAGGGTGGGGCAGTGGGGTGGTGGGGGCCCTACGTCCACCCTGTGCCCTACATGGAACACTTTGGAAAATAACCCAAACCCTTTTAGAACTCTTCGGGGGGGGGGGAGGCGACTTCACCACCCTGGAGCGACAGTAGATCTTCTTCTCCCTTTAATTCTCTTCTTCTATCCCTTTTTAATCCAAAAATCAGTCACAGACTGCCTCCTGCTGCCCCTTGTTGTTGTTGTTGTTCTTCTTCTTCTTGTCTTCTATCTGCATCTTTCTCGATCAGGCCCAACTTCTCCAGCAACTCCATCCCTTGCTCACAAGAAGTTATTCTGTGTTGTTTCCCCTGCCACACAAATCTCAGAAATACTGGGTAACCCCAGCTATAAGCAATAGCCTTCTTCCGCAGGGTTACTGTACACATTCTCACACTTTTCCTCCATTGGATAGTTTGAGGACAAAAATCATTGTAGACCTGTATCGGTGTTGATTGAAGCATCGGTTGGCCAGCACGTCTAAT
Source organism: Anniella stebbinsi (assembly GCA_029215795.1). Classification (NCBI taxonomy): domain Eukaryota; kingdom Metazoa; phylum Chordata; class Lepidosauria; order Squamata; family Anniellidae; genus Anniella; species Anniella stebbinsi. The sequence continues at coordinate 374,996,262 of JARDYH010000001.1, forward strand.
TGCTTGCATTAGCTTTTCTTTTTTATAATAATTCGCAAATTTAACAATTATGTCCCTTGGAAGCATCCCCCTTCTCTTGTTTCCAACTCTGTGGATCCTTTCAATATCCGCATCTTCCCAAGCCATTTGGGGGTCCATCTCCTTGATCCATTCCATTATCTTATCTCTCAATATCTTTGGATTTTCCACCTGCTGTTCCTGGAAAGCTCTGATTCGAATATTTACTCTTCGGTCTCTATCCTCCATAGCAATTAGACGTAAGTCCATTTCCTGTATTTTGATTCCTTGTTGTTTACTTATTTCTTTATTCTCCTCCATTTGCTGTTCCAGAAATGGCAGCTTATCCACTACAGCTTGAAAGCCTGTTAGTATCTCCTTCTGAGAGTTGAAAATCTCCTTCTTGACCTCTTTCATAAGATTTTCCTCCTGCTTTCCCAAACTTTCATTCATCAGAGCTTTTATATTTGCCAGTAATTCCACTGATGTCCTTTGTTGACTTTCCTGTGGCTTGGCTCCTTTAGGAACAGCTCCTGGCTTTGTTCCAGTTTTATGATTGCCACTTCCGGTTTGAGACGGAGCTGTTTTCTCTTGTGCTTTCTCGGACATAGTTCTAGTAAGCCAAGCTAAATTTTTATCAGAAGGGTGTAATCTAGTCTTTCTTGCCCACTTTGGAAAGGGAAAGGCCTTTTCTCTGCGCTCTCTGCTCATCTGGCATTCAGCCAACTTCTTCGGAGGGCAGCTTCGTTCCCGTATAACTCTTAAATCATTTTTCAAGTCTTAAAGTCCTTATTATCCCTTTTAAAACAATTAGGTAGAAAAAAAATATCCTCCGCAAAATTTATTTATTCTAACTGCTGGCCTCTGGCATCCAGCCCAGATTCTTCTTTATCTGCTTTATACGCTGTTTGCGTTAACCTCCCCACACCAGTGCAGCGTTGCTTCCAATTTATAAATTTGTTTTATAACTACTTATAGTCCGTGCAGTCGAAGATAGAAATTTTTATTTTTTATTTTTATCGCTCCGGGAGATCAGAAAATGTCTACCGTTCACTCCATAGCTGAAGCCACGCCCCCTGTTATATCTACTTTTGGTGTTTTCGCAGAATTGAGATCTAATCACTTCATGCGGAGAGTTTCCTTTCCTGCTTTCCCATTACATAATCTCTAGATGGCCCTGTGGTATAGTGGAATAGCGCATGTACACAAGAAGAAATTGCACTTTCTTTCACCTTCACAATTAAATGCCACATTTTCCATGTTTTTAAAAAAAACTTGCTGAAAATTAGGGGTGTGCACGGACCCCTCGGATTGGATCGGGACCTGGATCGGGACCTCCACTTTTGTCCCGGATCATATCAGACAAAATCGGAGGCCCCCTGGACCGGATCGGGTCTGATCCCGATCCAAACATCAGAACTTCCGGTTTTTGGATTGGCCGCCATTTCCCCCCCCCACCCACCCATAGACTTGCATTGGGGGAAAGAAAGCTTTCCCCCAATGCAAGTCTATGAGGAAAAAATGGCAGTGGGTGGGTGAGGGGGCCCCTAACTCCCTCCTCCCCGGGGCTGTCTGCTGTGGACGGCCCCGGCAGGTAAGCCCCCTCCCCCGTGCTCCTTACCCCCCCCCCCCCCCGTGGCCGTCCACTTCCATCCGTTGGCGCCCGCGGACGCCAGTGGATGGAAGCGGACGGCCCCGGGGGGGTAAACCTCCTCCCCTCCCCCTCCCCCTGCTTACCTTCCGTGGCTGTCCGCTCCCGACCGCCGCTGGCCGCTACTGCGAGCAGGCTTCACTGCCTGCCCCTAGGTAGCGAGCCAGGTGATCATCACCAGATCATCACCTGGCACGTTACCTATGGGCAGGCCGCGAAGCCCGCTTGCAGTAGTGGCCAGCGGTGGACGGGAGCAGATGTCCCCCGAAGGTAAGCGGCACATGCGTGGGACCCCCTCCCCCCTGCTTACCTTTGGGGGACATCCGCTCCTGTCCACCGCTGGCCGCTACTGCAAGCGGGTTTCGCGGCCTGCTCCTGAGTAGCGTGCCAGGTGATGACACCTGGGTGGAGGAGCAGAACAGGCAATCTTCATCTCCCTGTCCTTGGTGTTTGGTGATTCTGGAGGGGGAGGGAAGTATGCTGGAGGACGCTCAGGATATCTCATATCTGTCCCTCTCTGTTCTCCCCTCCCTGCCCCACAGGAACGCCCCTTTTCCTCCTCCTCCTCAGCTGCTTTTCCAATCTCAGAGAGGCAGTCCAACACTCCAGCCACCACACCACACTGGCTCTCACACTAGGGGAAGGAAATATTTTGAAGGAAGAATTAATGAGGAAGCTAATAAATCAAACATTCATGACTCTGACCAGGAACTGTAATGACATTGTCCTTTACGGTCTGCAGGTTATCATTATGGTTGTGCAATTCTTTGTTATTCGAATGTGTGCAGCATCCATGCACCCCAGACTCCACGTGCTGATAGTGAGGCACTAACATGTGGAGTATCTGTGAAGAAGTCCAGGAGTTTCTGACGTGTTCCTTGCCCAATGCCAGTGGTGTGGGGCACATAAACAGTGCTCATGATATAGGGGTGGGGTGGGCAGAGGGGCCCCCATCCTTTTACATTCTGCAGAGGGTTGCAGACCCCTTTAGCTGCTGTTTTTAGAAGACTACAGGGGAGGCCATAATTTGGCTAAACTTGAAGTGAGTCAGTGTCCAGGGCTTGTGGATTTCATTATGCCCCTTTCCCCATTTCTCTCTTAATTAGAACACAGGTCCCTGCTGCCTGCTGATGGGAAGGAATGGAAAATGTGAGTGCCAAAAATAGCAGCCTTGCCGCTGATCACGTAAAACCTGCTAGGAAGCTATGCAAAATTATTCCAGCAGCCCTTTGAACTGCTAAACTATTCTCTGGGATGACAAGGTGATCATTTATACCAACATCACTCTATCGCTCGCTTGTGCTGGAAGTGTGGAGAGAACATAAGAACGTAAGGAGAGCTGTGTTGGATCCATCTAGTCCAGCATTCTGTTCACACAGTGGCCAGTCAGCTCCTCCAGGGAAACCCACAAGCAGGACATGACTGCAGCAGCTGAGCAACCTCTTCTGCACTTTTCCCAACTCTACGATATTCTTTCTTAGATGCAGTGATCAGAACAGCACCCAGTATTCTAAGTATGGTCGCACACAGATTCGTTTAAGGGGAGTATGATCATGGAAATTTTATTTTTAATTCCTTTCCTAATTGTGACTAAAATGGATTTCCCATTTTCACAGCTTCCGCACACTGGGTTGACATTTTCATCAAGCTGTCAACCACAACCACAAGATCTCTCTCTTGGTCAGACACTCTGCTAACTCAGATCCCATCAGATTATACTTGAAGTCGAGGGTTTTTTTTTTGCACCTACATGCATCATTTCACATTTGCTTACATTTGCCTAAGTCTCCCAGTTTGGAGAGATCATTTTGGAGCTCCTCACATCCTTTTTTGTTTTATTCCCCTGAAATAATTTGGTGTCATGAGCAAGCTTCACTGCTCACTCCTAATTCCAGATCATTTATGAATAAGTTGAAAGATACTGCCAATACAGATCCCTCTGAGACCCTACTGTTTACATCCGTCCATTGGGAGAATTTACTATTTATTCCTACTCTCTGTTTTTTGTTCTTCACCCAATTACATAATCCATAAAAGGGCCTCTCCGCTTATTCCATGACTGCTAAGTTTGCTCAGGAGTCTGGTGAGGGAGTTTGTCAAAAGCCTTTTGGAAGTCCACACAAACAGGTTCATCCCTGTCCACATGTTTAATGACCTCACGAGGAACTCTAAAAGGTTACTAAGGGTGTCTCTACAAGAGCGATTTAAAGCTCTTTCAAGGTGCGGAGCGCAAATCGGGGGTTGAGGCGCTTTTTCTGTCCAATTATGCACATTATCGAATGCGCGTTAAATAGCGAGTTTTAATTTACCGTGGCAGTTAAAGCGCCTTATGACCATGTAAACAAGCGATTCTCCGCATTAAACACCTCTAAAGCGCGTTTCATACAACTGGTAAGGTAATCAGTTATGCGCTTAACTGCCTCCTGTGTATAATATTTGCCGTAAAAGCGACTGCGAGAAGATGCGCATAATCGGACAACCGCTGGATCAGCTGATACAATCCGATCCGATCCGGAAAGGTTCCGAACCGGTTTGGATGGATCGGCGGATTGGAGGGTGCCCGCTGGCGCCCGCCACCGCTTCCATTGGCAGGCACCAGCGGCGCCTGCCGATGGAAGTGGACAGCAGGGGGTGGCTTCCCTAGCGGGGCTGTCCGCTTCCATCAGCAGGCGCCAGGGGGTGCCCGCCGATGGAAGCGGACAATAGGGCAGGGGGCAGCGGACGGGAGCAGATGGCCAGGAAAGCTAAGCAGGGGACAGGGGGAGGGGGCGTGCACAGCACGCTTACCTTTCCTGGCCGTCCGCTCCCGTCAGCCAACGGCTGCTACTGCGAGCAGGCTTCACGGCCTGCTCCTAGGTAGTGCGCCAGGTGATGACATCACCTGGCGCGCTACTCTGGAGCAGGCTGTGAAGCCCGCTCGCAGTAGTAGCCGGCGGTGGACAGGAGCGGACGGCCAGGAAAGGTAAGCAGGGGGCAGGGGGAGAGGGGGCGGGGGAGGGGGGAGGGGGGGCGCGTGGCGTGCTTACCTTTCCTGGCGGTCTGCTCCCGTCCGCCGCCGGCTGCTACTGCAAGCAGGCTTCCCAGCCTGCTCCTAGGTAGCACGCCAGGTGATGACATCACCTGGCATGCTACTCTGGAGCAGGCCGCGAAGCCCGCTCGCAGTAGCAGCCGGCGGCGGACAGGAGTGAACGGCTAGGAAAGGTAAGCAGGGGGCAGGGGGGAGGGGGTTTACACACCGGGGGCCGTCCGCTTCCATCTGCTGGCGCCCACGGGCGCCAGCAGATGGAAGCGGACAGCCCCAGGGGGGGGTAAGGAGCACAGGGGAGGGGGCTTACCTGCCGGGGCCGTCCACAGCGGACGGCCCTGGGGGGAGGGAGTTAGGCCCCCCCTCACCCACCCGCCACCATTTTTTCCTCATAGACTGCAAGTCTATGGGGAAAAAAATGGCAGCCGATCCAAAAAGTTCCGATTTTTGGAGCGGGATCGGACTCGATCCGGTCCGGGGGGGCTCCGATTTTGTCCAATCCGAGACAAAATTGGAGGTCCCGATCCGGGTCCCGATCCAATCTGGGGGGTCTGTGCACACCCCTAGTGTTCACCATTTCCAGTTGAATCAACAACACTCACATTTCGTATTAGGTCCTGTGTGACACCATTTAGGATTAAATCCAGGGTTGCTTCCCCTCTGGTCTGTTCCATGACCAGTTCTCAAGATGCTGTTTTTTGTTTTTGTTTTTCAACGTTGAAGAGCCCGACGCGTTTTGGCCTATATCTTTATACCGCCTTCTTCAGGGGTCTGTAAGCATTTAAAATACATATTGTAAAAAACATGGTGGGGACAACATGTGCTACAATATATTCTCATTCTAAAATCAAGCTGACATATTGCCACAAGGGCCTATGTGCATATGTGAACTGTTTTTACAACATTTTAAATTATTACATGAGGACAGATTGCTTTATATACTGGTATTTCATTACATACATGCAATACATTTCTAATCAAAAGAATATCTGTGAAATCCAACTTGTAGGAAGGTATTTGCAAAGAACCTCTTCTCAACAGAATTTCTTCACCATTACCCCACCAAATGGAAAAAAAAACCCTTTATCAATGTACCTTAGGCAAAATCATCAGACCCCTAAAAGAAACGCATAGGGGAGCATCTCAGCAACATAAGAAACCACCGGCCAGGTGCGCCACTAACCAACCATTTTGAAGAACAACAACAACATGGCCACGCAGACTTCACATTTTGGGCACTGGAGAAGCTAGATACAAATAACAAAAAAACAATTATTAAGGAGGGAGATAGAGTGGATTCTTAGATTAAAAAGTTTTAAACCAATTGGACTAAATGAAGACTTGGAACTCTTCCCATTAATATGACTTAGCAAAAAGATTGCTGGAGAAAAAAACTCTCTACAGATCATAGCACAATGACCCCGACACTTACTTAAAAGATAACACCTGACAAAAAAGGGGGAAAAAGTGTGCAAGGATATAATACATGGATCTGCATGCCACTCTTTTCAATTGTTATTATTTATCAGAGAAAGAAATTCTGTTCAGAACTGCCTTTAATTTCCTTGAAACTGTGGGTTACTAAGCAGGTGAATGAGAGAAGCTGAGGATAGGCAGAAGGACTAAATCTATTCCATTTTCCAACAGAGTATATTTATTTAAGAACTAAGTAAAGCAAGATTCAGAAATGGTCAATGGCTTTTTAAAATAAAATGAAACACAGAATTGCCCAACTAAACCATTGCTTATCAGGAACCTAAATCCTAAGAATAACTTATCAAAGCAGCCTGCAAGGAGGAGCGACCTGGGAGTCCACAGTGTGAAAGACTCTTAGCCAGCAGCTCAAAAGAAGATTTCACAACCACAGGTGTTCCCATGGAGGGCAGGAAACTTCCTCATACAAAGGTTGAAAATTCAAACTGACCAATCATACCCCGAGATTACCTCATCATGCACCCTCCAAGGGTTCCTGCTGAAGCTTCTCAAGCAAGAGTAGGCAACTTGTGGCCCTCCAGATGCTTTGGCCTACGACTGCCATCAGGGCTAGCCAGCATAGGAGTTGTAAGCCAAAACATCTGGAAGGCCACAAGTTGCCCACCCCTGTTGTAAAGGGATGAGTGATGGAGGCGGGGTGTGTGTGAAGGGAAAGTGTCAGATTTAGGATTTGTAGTGATACAGATTTTGGTACCTCCAGATGCCTGGTCATGCGTAGGGAAGTCTAGGGAATCGGCTACACAAAGCAGGATATAGCAGTATGAAAGTGGTATACTGTAGGGTATGCCCAACAGTTGCCAGTGCACTTCAATACTGCTATAAATCAGTTGTGTGGCTCCTGCCTTTTCTATGCAGCTTTCATACCACTTTCGTAGTGCAATATCCTGCTTGGTGTAGATGAGGCCTAGGGATGCCCTTGGTCAGGGACATGTTGTAAAAGGGAGGGGGAGTCTAGATTTGTCACAACCTGTTCTCCACATATACATCTTACCTTTTTTTAAAAGCTGGTGGCCCTGGATCATTCGATGTAAGAAGTGTCATGACTCATGAAAGCTGGTAACACAATTGCTGGCCTTTCTTGGAGCGTCGTCAGATGAGCATTTTATTGCATGCTTGCTGCTGCTGACCACTTACGGATACGCGCATGTCCTTTAGACTACGACGTCTGCCTCCCACATGTCTCCCGCTCCTTCCACTTGTTTTTCCATTGCAAAAAAGACCCCTTTTAATCCAACTTTTTAAAAATGGGATGTGCCACCATTTCCTGCAGCGTGCAGGAAAAGTGGCACAATATAAACAGTCCCTGAATGGGCCACGTGGTAGTGGCTGCTTCCTCTTCCTCTCCCCGTGAAAAGAGATGGTTGCTACTGTGGGATGGCAGCAGCAGGCCATAGTGATGGTAGGGAAATGTGAAAGTCGACCCTCCTGATGATGCTCTTGGTCTATATAATACGGAGATATCCAGGCAGTGCCACACCGTTGTCTGCAGAAACGCATTTGGTCTTCAGTCTCTTGCCAAGATCACACCAAACTGCATAGCTGGAAACTTCAATAACTGCAAAGTGCATCGATAGGTTTCAAAGTTTGCCTTATATGCAGTCAAGAATTTTAAAAATGACCAGCTTTGAAAAAGCATTGGTTTCAAAACCACAGATCTTCAAAACTATCACATTCTATTAGCTGCAGAAGCCTGTGGGAACATTTCTGACATTTTTCTGTTTCTTAAATTCAATCTGGCTCAGAAAACTACCCAACAGTTTTAATTACTGCTAACTACCCCTATGGGAAGTGATGCAAAACAGAAATCAATTCATTCCTATTAATTAGTTTGTGCCTTTAGGGAAGGGAAGGGAAGGGAAGGGAAGGGAAGGGAAGGGAAGGGATGGAACGGGTGCGATATAGGTGGATGTGCTGCCATGCATCTGAAGCTAATTTCTCCATTCTTAACTCCTGATAACAATTCAGCAGGCACATCTCAGCGCAATGAGCATGCAGACTCTGAGCCCTGATGGAATCCACTCAGGATTCCTGACAATCGTTGAGACCAGTCTTCTTGTTATGCTGCCAACCTGACAGGCACACAGGAAGGCAGTTTTTGGTGAGCTGCTTTCACAATGGTGGTTCTCCTAGAATCTCACAGAAGCCCAAGCGAGAGCATCTACAAGAAATATTGGCTATATTTTAATGAGTGGTGTCAGCCTGATATTGTAAGGGGAACTAAGGAAGTGAGCAATTGGAATTCATTAAAAATGGTTTGCCACTTCACAATATCAGTCTGGAATCCTCAGACAGGGAGCAGAATATAAATACTGTAAAAAAATAAATAAATACCAGAACCCTGATATCTGGACATGATTGGCTGTGCAGCTTTCATCTCTCTCTCTCTCTCATATGTGTGCGTGTGTGTCTGTATTCTCACACAGCACAGGTGTGCTTTGGAGTGCTGATGTCTTTGCAAATGACTCTTCCTTCTATTCAGCCATGGATGTCGATGGACCCTGTGGACCAATATGGGGATCATAACGGTCCTTCCAGTCCTCCAGCATGTGGTGCAAGCAACTGTTAACATTCTTCCTATTTTCCAGACAATTCCTAGATGTTACCATGGAGATTCATGACCTAATTAAAGTCATTGGAGTATTACCCAGATTTTTTCAGTCAAAACAAAATTAATTGACATCATTTCCCTGACATTCTTCAAGCCTATTTAAAGAAGACAGGATCTGGGTCAGTGGGAGGGTGTAGGGAGTCTACAGGTAATTCTTCTTCAGCTGCTTTGGTCCCCAAGAGGGAACAGCCCTAAGAGGTCAATGATGGGCTACCCCCCACCCCCACCCCGGATATATGTTTGTTTTGTTCAGAAGTCCATCACATGGCCTGTCGGTCCATAATTAGGTGTGACATTCTGACAGAAGGCATAGAGGGCACAAAGTCCAGGAAATGATTTTTGCTGTGGATGCCATCCAGTTTTGAAACTGGTTGCCACGCAAACCACATCTGGACTGTGCAAATTCCCCCCCCCCTGCCCCTCCAGCACAGCCATTGTGGTGCAGAACGAGGCATGTCAGCTTCCTACACCAGTGGGTGCCTCTTCTGGCAGATACTTCCTTTTCTCACTTCCTACATAGCACAGAACAACAGGGAGACACTGAAATCCGGACACTGCATCTGAAGCCTCATTTGTTTCACTGACTAAAACCATATTGAGCAGCAGATGTCTTGATGATGTTCCGAATCGTGAATGTGAGCTTTTTTTTTTAGCTACACAGCATTCTTCTTCAGGCCAACACCTTCAAAGCAGAAATAAAAGGTTGTGTTACATACACAAAAGCTGCACAGCATTACGGCACCTTAAAGACTTTTTATGGAATAAGGTTGCATAAACTGGAGTCATGCATCCGCTGAATCAGACTCTAGCTCACAAAAGCATATGCCAGAATAAATCTGTTAGTCTTCAAGGTGCCACAAGGTGCCTTTGTTTATTTGAGCTACAACAGACTAATATGGCTGCTGCCCCTCTGGAAGGCGTTACATGAATAGGCTCATGTTCCTCAGGTTTGGCCTGATCCAGCATGGCTCTTTTGTTCTTACGATGTTTCACCTACCAAGGAGTCTACTTCTGCTCACTTCCTCCACTCTACAGGCCAGAGGGAGACCTTGTCCCAAAAGGAATGTACCAAAGGGGACCTGGTAGGGAACCCCTGTTAGCCCAAAGATGGGAACGATGTGTCTCTTGAGGGCAGAGTTTTGACATTCCAGAGAGGAGAGAAATACACAGTTCCCTTCCTGTACCCTCCCTCAAACAAAGTGGCATGGAGTTCAATGCCAAAAGGATTTTTGGAAGCAGAACAAGAGCAGTTTGCCGTGTGCAGTTCCATAAAACCGAGATTAATGGTAGGGAGTTTAACGAAGACTTTGAAAATGCTAATTAGGGATGGGTTCGCTCGAACTGACAGGGCTTGCACCGGCCGGTGTAGTGGGCCGCCTCACGCCATCAGCGGGTGAGAGAAGAGAGGCTACAGAAGAAGGGCGCAGAGGTTGACCTCCAAACACTTTGGCGATGCAACCGATTGAGCGGGGAAGGGGCGGGATGTGTCTCTGGGGAAGGGCACACGAGGGGATCCCTGTGGGCACGGTGGGCAGCTGCTTCAGGCTCCTGGGCCACGCATCGAGACCTGTCGCAAACGCCACGAAGAAGAAGCGCCTGGGCCGGACCGGGGAGAGCCGAGAGGCACGCAGCCTGCCTCGCCTCCGTCGCCAGGAAGGAGCCTGTCGAAGTCAGGCATCCCCCCCCCTTCCTCTCTCCTCCCCCCCTTCCCCAGCCGCGCCGGAAAAGCAGGGCGTTCGGCCACTTCGTTCTGGGGCAGGGCTCGGGCGGGCGCTGCTGCTGCTGCAGGAGCCCTTCCGCGACCCATCCCACCGAGCACGTCGGCTCCAGCCGGGTGCTCGCACGGAGCGCCTGCTGAGCCCGCGGCCGCATTCCTACTCCGGGCAGCGGCGGCCCTCGGAGGCGCCGGGGGGGGGGGGGGATGGTGGCCCCGCGTCTCGTGCGGCGCACCCCGCTTCGCCCCGAGCCGCCCTCCGCAGGGCGCGCGGCTCTCGCCATGGCGACGCCCGCCGCGGCGCGCCCGAGGTCCGTTTAGTGCTCGGGCCGAGGGGGCAGCGGGCTCCCCCCGCCCGGGAATGCCCTGACCCGCAGGCCGAGCGCGGCAGGGCTCGGGAGGGCGCACGGCTGGCACCGCGCCCGGCTTGCGGCGGCGGCGCCTGGCTGCTCCTGGGTCCCCCCCCTGCGCGGCCTCAGTCGCCGCTGTCCGCGGTGCTGATCGGCGGCGGCGGCGGCGGGAGCCCCGGGAGCTGTCCGCGGTGCTGATCACCTGACCCGCCGCTGAGGCGAGCGCCGCGCCGGGCGATGAGGAGGCGCTGGCCGGGCTGAGCGCGGCGGCGGCGGCGGGCATGAGCGAGGTGGCCCGGCGCTGGGCGCGCCCGGCGGCCGGGGCTTCGGCGAGCGCGATGCGGCTGCTGCGACTGCAGCTGTGAGCTCGGCGGCGGCGGCATCGGCGGCATCGGCGGCGCCCGGGCCGGCACCATGCAGAAGGGGATGCGGCTGAACGACGGGCACGCCATCTACCTGGGGCTGCTGGCCAAGAAGGACGGCGCGCGGCGGGGCTACCTGAGCAAGCGGAGCTCGGACAACACCAAATGGCACCCCAAGTGGTTCGCCCTGCTCCAGAACATGCTCTTCTACTTCGAGAGCGACTCCAGCTCCAGGCCCGCCGGCCTCTACCTGCTCGAGGGCTGCTTGTGCGACCGCGCGCCTTCGCCCAAGCCCAAGGACCCCCTAGAGAAGCAGGTCGGTGGCGGCGGCGGAGGGCGGGATCGGCCCTGCGGGGGGGGGGGCTCGGGGGGGCTGGAAAAATAGGGGGCAGAGGGAAGAGTCCCAAGACCTGGGGGGCGGTGGGCCACCTGCCTAGGGGACGGGGGTTCTCGGACGACCGGATCCTGCCCTCCGGGCATTTCTCCCTGGGTCACAGAGAGCTGTGAGGGGCCGGGGGTGAGGATGGCAGCATCTACCGCTGTCTCTGCTGCATGGGCGGCGGGGGGGGAGGGGTGCGTGCGTGCGCGCAGCTCTGCAGGTGTTTGTAGCACACCGGCTTCCTCCTTGTCACAGGGGCTAAGGGAGGCTCCCCGTTCTCAGCTCTCCCAGCGCTGCAGTGCCAGCAGCTTCGACCCCCACCCCACCCCGCCTCCCATTTTCAGCTGGGCCAGCTTAGAAATAGATGCACACATGGCAGGCAGCCCCTTCCTTCCTTCTTTTATTCCCCCACTCCCCATCTCCCAAACGGGCCCCCACTGGCCAGTAAATTCTTTGAAATTAAGTTGGGCAGAATAACATTTCTTGCATAATTAGTGGTAATAATCAGCTGTATTAATTAGTCAGCAAGTTGAAATGCAAAGGCGCCCCCAGTGGAGAAAAGCAGAAAGCAGGTCTTCTGCAGCAAAGCCCCCCCCCCCTCCACCCCACGCCTGCGCCTCCAACTCAACCCATCTTTGTCAAATAAGCATTTGGGCCCAGTGTGATTTCTCTCTACTGTTGATGCCTGGAGACTCAGGGCATCCCACAGTTCTTAACGGGTAAAAAGTCCATGAAGCAAAGAGCCAGGGAGCACCTGGGAATTTCAGGATTTTAAGAAGCCTAGCTTGTACTGGGTGTGCAGATTTTGCCTTCCATCCTGGGCTCGGGATCAGCCAACTTCACTGGAGTCCTGCCCAGCAATATGGAGCTTTCCTATCGATTCTAGTAGAACTGCTGGAGAAACGCTGGGCCCAGGACCTGACCATAGCTGCAGAGGCTCCTTCCCAGCCTTTGAACTTGATAGCTACATGTGGGCAGTGTCCTCTGCTCAAGACTTTAACAGTTGGCTTTGCCTGCAGTCAGTTTGCCCAAGAGCTCCTAGACATACAAGTAAACAGGCCTCTGCCCAACTTCATGGGAAGTGAGCCTTCCCCTTTTCCCCAGAGGCCAGCCTGCGGGTTCAGAACCCAGCCAGCACCTTGAGAACGGGAACCTGTGAGGATTTCTTTGAGGAGCTCTTTCAGAGGTCTCCAGAGTGGTAGGAGGCAAAACAATTGCACAGTCTTTGCCAGCCAGAGTGCAGGAGCAAGGGTGGAAATCTCTTTCGCAGGTGTGAGGTTTCTTGGGTTTGGCTCTTCAGAGATGCAACAATTGTGTTTTAATGCAGGGGTGTCAGTTTAGATGGCACATATGGAAGAATTTGCCAAGTATAAGTCAGGTAGCCATTGGCTACAGGACCTACTTCCTGACCCAGAAGAGACCAACATTGCGTCTGTGCCACTGATTGGTCTACAGCCAGTCATCTCCTATGGGGGGGGGGCAGGGCTCAGGTGTTCTTTGACATCCCTTCCTCAGAATTCTTAAGGGTTAGGGTGCCTAACATCTATTGGGTACCAGGCTGTTTTCTTTCATATGTAACCCAGAAACAGTAGCAACAGCATTTACTGAGTGCTTCCTCAGTGTTCCAAGGCTTCAGATACATTACTTCAATAATCTTTATAATAGTCCTGCAAGGTAGGCCCAGAAAATTGTTGGGGATCTCATGATACACTTCAACTGCCAAAGCTAAGACAATTTGGTTCTGAGCAGTGCCAGGATCAGAACCTGCCTAGGAACTATCTCCAAGTAGCTCTGGAGGAAGAGAGAGGAATAAACAGGATGACTATTGCAGATGAGAAGGTGCTGACACAGAGAGAAGTGTGTGCAGCTTGTTCTGTCCCACCTCTGCCCCTGAGGAGCCTTTAGGGGCACCTGAGATTCCATCCCTCCCTTGATTCTGGAGGCAAAAAGTCATGTGCTTTCCTGGCTCATTGTCCTCCTGTTGGCAATTGTGCAGCCGAATAATTGCAGAACATGGAGAACTAATATGAACTGAGAGGGAAACATGCTGGGGCATTTTCAGGTTTTAGAAATGGCCATTGTGAATGGCCTTCATGCAGTTGGCAAAATAGCCTCTAATCCATTTTTATTTCTAGGGATTTTGGCAGACATCACATAACCTTGGTGTCCCAGGAGCTTCTAAAGGTTGTCCAAACCAGCCTCAGTGGTAAAATAGCCTAAAGCAGGGGAAATACTTTTGTTTTCAAATGCTAACAGAGTAACTGATCTGGAATTTGCTTTTATTGAAGCCACTGCATTCAACTGCAAGTAAATGAATCCCAGTGAGGAACTATTTTTGCCAGAATATTGTCACAATCAGACCCACATTTGCTGTATATATGGTTAATGACTGGGTTTCTGGACAGAAAGATTAATAGCTTTTCTCCTTACCGGAGGAATACAAATTAAAGGAGCTTAATAAAAATAGAAGTCCTCAACAAGGAGCTTAATGAAAATAGAAGTCCTCTAATATCGATTAGTGCATTTCAATTCCAGACTTGTCTGAAAGTGAAATCTTCAAGTACAACAAGCAAAAAATGCCTTTGCTTTTCTAACAACAGCTTGTGGAGTGAGATGTTCCCTTTTGCCTGAATTGGGGTGATATTCTAGCTACAAACACTATAAAATCAAGGATGTATTTGTCTACCATTCCATCACTTCATGAGCAAATGTACACTTCATACCTTGGTCTCCGAAGCGAGAACAAGAGTGCCTCCATGAAAACACACCTGTCTGTTTATATCGGCAGTAAACTGCTGGTGGAAATTGCACACATGGCCACCCTCAAACACCAAGGAGGGGAAGAATGTCCTGTGCTGGCTAATAAGGTGAAAGAAACAATATTTTAGTTAATTATCTTGCTCTTAACCAATAGATTGCATATAAACAAATGAATGTATTGGAAGGGACCTTTCAATTATTTTTCCGGGGAGGGGGAATCTTCGTCATTATATTTTAACAACCAAGAGCTGTAAGGAATGGTCATCTTTATTTTTTCTCTTTCATTTTGCATTACGGCAACATAACAAACTGCCTTGAACAAATAAACAGGTTCAAAATCTCAGAGTCCTGTAGGAGATCCAGAGGCCCAGAGATGTATATGGGTGTCTATGGTTTCAGTTGCTGGTCTGCTTCAGCTGCTTGTCCTGCTTGAAGGAAAGCCAAAGTAGTTTCATCCTCAACTTTAGAAGTAAGGACCATCTGCTATGTGCTGGAGCAGTGCAGCTTAGAGATTGGAAGAAGGGTGTTCAGCTTACTTGTCATAGAAGTGGAGATGGGAGCCTTGACACGGCAACACGATGCATTCTAGGAGCCAGTGTGCCCTGCACAGCTTCAGAGAAGGCATTGGCCCTTACAGACATGGTTCAAGACAGAGAGTACAATGAGGAGCTGGGAAGACACATGAGAATTCACAATGGACTTTGTGGGTCTTGGAGAGGTGGGCTACTCCTGTAGTCTTAGGCCTGTTGTTGAGGTCTAGGAGCATCCCCCTCCTATAATGTAAAAGGTTGTTACATTACAAACTCAGGTCAGTGACTGGCCGATTCTTCAAACATCCTTAAAGTAGCTTGTTGTTATTTATATACTATTATAAAATTATTTATTTATTTATTTATTGCATTTCTGTGCCTCCCAATAGCTGAAGTTCTTGGGGCAGTTCACAACAATTAAAACCATAAAATACAATATGATTAAATACAATATAAAAGTTTAACAGCTTAAACTACAATATAGAATAACCAATAAAACCTAGCAGCAGTGCAAAGATTTAAAACACAGTAACAAAGAAGGTCTTCACCTTGTTGAAAAGGGCACAATGTAGGTGCCAGGCAAGCCTCCCTGGGGAGCTCATTCCATAACCTGGGTGCCACAGCAGAAAAGGCCCTCTTCTTAGTAGCCACCCATATCACTTCATTTGGTGGGGGCTCATTTAATGGTGAACTTAAAGCAATCTCCCTATAATCTAAAACCGCAAGTTTGTCACATGTGTAACTCAGTTGTGATGCATCTAAATGGGCAGCTGAGCCACTAGAGGATCAGTTGATTCAGCATTTGTTCAGCTGATCTAGAAGAGCATCATATGTCCTAGTCAAGTGACTCATAGAAAACATCACTTGGGCTTGGATGGGAAAGTGGGGGCTTCTTGTAATGAGAGTCGTTTCAGACTCTGGAGGAGTTCCAACACTTGTTGGGCTTAAGCTGCTAGTATAAGACAGAAGGTGGTACTGTTACTGCTGGCTCGCATTCTGGGACCTTTGGTCAATTATCTCCTTAGGAAAGAGGTCAGGCCTGCAAGGAGTAATAATAGTAATCTTGGGCAAGCTTCATGCCAGTAAGTAGAGAAACATGCCTGTTTGATGTATGCATGAAGGTGCTATGGTCTATATTGTTGTATAGAGCATAGCATCTGTAGCCATTTTAAAAATAAAACATGTTTTTAACCTCTGATTAGAAAAGAAGAGATGGGAAGGGCTGCTGCAGCCTTTTGTCAGGATATGGCCCAGTAGCACGTCTGCTTAGAAGGAGAAGAGATGTTACTGCCTGTAGAATAATCAGAACATGGCAGGGAAAGCGGCTATATTTAGATGAGGAAAAACCCTTGCTCAGACCTGCCTAGAATGCGTAGAGGTTGCTGTGGAAATTGTGCATAGCAAAGCGTCCTTGAAGAAGCATGGGGGGGAGCAGAAACACTCCAGCGCTCAAGAATTGTGCCAGGCAAAAGGCTCTAATAAACAACCCCAGCATGGTCAACAGCAGGAGAGCCACTGCAAAGGAGAGGTTCAGGGTAACTCGCTCTGCCACATGCCTCTGGCAGCCCAAAGTAGGCATGAAATGGCTGTTCTGTAGCTTTCCTATCCCCAAGGACTGGTCTGTTGGATCTTAACCAGTGGCAACCTTGGCAGGCGGAGAGCAGGCAGGGCAAATGCAAGAGGCAACTTAAATCCCTTCCTTCCTTCGGTTTAGCCAGTCACCCAGAATTGCCCTCCTCAAACTGCACTTCTCCCTGCCTGGGGAAAAATAGACATGAGGGCCCTGCCTCCCCCTCCCCCATTCCATGCATCCCATGCAGACCGGTGGGAGAGCAGCTTGGGGGGGGGGTCACTCCAAGAAGGTAAACGGCAGGAATGAGGGGGAAAAGCCAAGCTGCTCCTCTTCACCCCTGACTTGCAACCTCTGCAGCTGCCTTTCAAACATGTACCTCTTCTGGAGGAGAAAGACATGGAATGGCACATCACATACCTAGACTATCCGAAGGATGGGGTGGAAATGTTGTCCTGTCCAAAACATCGCAGAAATGATGAATGGTTCAAAACAAAGTCACAGCAGCCCAAGCCTCTGAGTTCATCTGTAGATTAGATGGAAATTTGGCAGTGGAGTGACAATGTGCCCAGTGCAAAGGAAACAAACCCTTGGGCCGATAGCTGAGCATGTCCCACCACAGCACCACCGCCCTGGGCAAGCAGTGCTTGCCTAGCAACAGCGGGTGACAGCATCCTCAGCCTAGCTCCCTGCAGAGCGAGAGAACATTGGGGCCAGCAGCACCCAGAGAACCAACTGCATGGGAGGGGGCCTTGGACCCAACGTTCACTGGAATAGTGGAGCTCCTGCTCTGCGGCACCTGGGCTTGGCCAGTGCTGGAAGGGGGGCCACGGGTTCTGTGGCATGCAAGGTCCTGCTAGGCAAATCCCCTCCCCAGTTCTGGATTACAGGACAACGTAGTAGGAGTGAAAGCTAGAAGGCGAGTGGACGGAGCTGACCGTTTGCTGATTTATTTTCCAAGTTACTCTGTTCAATCTTTAGCCCTACAGAACATTACTTGTTTCCTAGGAGACCGCAGAAAAGGAGAGCAAATGAATGGCACAAACTCTTTTGCTGGGCTAGAAGCCTCCCTGGTGAAAATTAACACAAATACAGCAAATGCCAAGGGAAGCTAAAAATAGCCTGTACTGAGCCTCATTCTGTTCCTGTCCATGTCAGCGTGGCATCCTAGAAGCTGTGCACTCTCAGAGCTGCTGGCAACAGCTGGGCTGGCAGCATTCTTTCCAGGGGCATCTTCTGGGGCAGAGCTAAAAGGCACATATCCCTATTCCTTATGTGGACACTTCATGCCCTTTACGTCCTCCCACCTACATGCTAGGCAAAGGGCTTGCTGCTGAGGAAGGCCACTCAGCCTTGGCAACTATTCGTGCCCCTGTAATCCAAAGTGGCTGCCCAAGGCAGCTTGCTCAGAGTCATAAGGGAAATCGAATCCAACCTCTGTGACCCAGAGGCAGGATCATCCCTCATCACTACCAAAAGCCCAGCATGCCCCTACAGGAGAACAGCAGTTAGATGAGTCAAGGGAGAGAGAGACCTGAATAGCAGATACCAGTGGCCTCACCCAAGGGACTAGTGGGAGAAGTGTCCTATTTTGGCTGGGTCAGGCTCAGCATTAGGACAAATCAAGAAACAAGCAGATGGTCAACCTCAGAGGTATGCATCCAGCAAGAGATCAGCTCAAAGCAGGAGTAGTCAGGAAACAGGAAACAGTCAAAGGCACAGAATTACCAGGCAAGAGGGTGAGTTCCAAAACAAAGGTCTGAGGAGCAACTAGGGTCCAAACACATGGAAGCAGTCAAATACAAATGCAGTCCAAGAAGCAGAAAATTAAGGGCTCAAAGGGTTGGACCTGGTAGTGAGACATTTCCAGCTGCTGGTAAACCCAAGCTGAAAGCTTATATAGGCAGAGCTTCCTGAGCCTCACCCAGGGCTCAGTTGCAGTTCATCACAGGTCCTCTGGCAAACATCTTACTCATGAGAATGGCCTTGCTCACAAAGAGGCCTTTACTCTTGAGGAGCCCTTCTTTGCAACTGAGCACTTCTTCTATTATTATTATTATTATTATTATTAATTATTATTTACATTTATATACCGCCCCATAGCCGAAGCTCTCTGGGAGGTTTACAAAAATTAAAACACTGAACACTAAAAAGACAATATACAAAATTTAAAACCATAAACATAAAACAACTGACATTTAAAACATTTAAAACTGTTAAGCCTGGCCACACTGTGCTGTTAAAATGCCTGGGAGAAAAGAAAAGTTTTGACCTGGCGCTGAAAAGATAACAGTGTTGGCGCCAGGCGGGCCTCATCGGGGAGATCATTCCATAATTGGGGGGCCACCACAGAGAAGGCCCTCTCCCTTGTTGCCATCCTCCAAGCTTCCCTTGGAGTAGGCACCCGGATGAGGACCTTTGATGTTGAGTGTAGTGTACAGGTAGGTTCATGTCGGGAAAAGCGTTCCATCAGGTATTGTGGTCCCAAACCATGTAAGGCTTTATAGGTTAAAACCAGCATCTTGAATCGGGCTTGGAAACATACAGGCAGCCAATGCAAGCAGGCCAGAATTGGTCTTATATGTTCAAACCTTCTGGTCCCTGTTACCAATCTGGCTGCTGCATTCTGCACAAGCTGCAGCTTCCGAACCGTCTTCAAAGGCAGCCCCACATAGAGCGCATTGCAGTAATCTAACTTGGAGGTTACCAGAGCATGGACAACTGAAGCCAGGTTATCCCTGTCCAGATAGGGGCGTAGCTGGACCACCAGCCGAAGTTGGTAGAAGGCACTCCATGCCACCGAGGCCACCTGAGCCTCAAGTAGCAGAGATGGTCTGCCTCTTAAGATGAAAATGCTCTGAGGGGTTAGGTGATTATTCAGGGTCTGTCTGAGAGCCAGAGTTCCTATCCTTTTGTGGGGATGGACCCGCGGCCATCTCCCTCAAAAGTCCAGGCTCACCTGGGTCTCCTGATATGGCCTGTTGTCCACCCCTGGGAGGTCTAGCTTCTCCTCTGAGGAGGATTTGTCCAGCAGGGGCATGATAAGGAGCCAGATTTCTTACTACCATGGTAGCTTGTCAGACTGAGGAAAAGGAGGCTGGCTTTCCTTCTTCTGCCCTTCAGTCAGAGGGTGGCTAAGTAACACTAGAGGCCAATGCAAACCCCACCTAACTCTGGCTTAGTTCCTCAGTCTGAGCAAATTGTGTGTCCATGTGATGTACACACCACCGCAAGCAAAGCCATAGCTAATGTGCTACAGTTTTCATGCATCTTCCTATATGAAAATGCCTTCCATGTACTTTCCCTGTAAGGCATTTGTATCATTTGAGCTGGTCCTTAACTCTCTGTGCTTCTAAACTGTACCTACAGCAATGTTTGGATGAGTTCAACTGGAATGCAATTGGTTATCTTTAGCCAGAAAATTGTGAGTGATACATCCTCTCTTTACTTTTTATAGCATTACTTTACTGTTAACTTCAGCCATGAAAATCAGAAAACACTGGAGCTGAGGACAGAAGATGCAAAGGATTGCGATGAATGGGTAGCAGCTATTAGCCATGCAAGGTAATGCCCTCTAGCAATGTCATCTTCTCATAGTCCCTGGTAGTGCCCAGACAGCTTTATGGAATGTTGATCCTGGGGAACGGTGGTGGCCTGAGGGAGGGGCAAGAGACAGCCTCAATCTCAGAGGCAGAATCCCGGAATCAGAATGAGAGGGAGGAAGACTGGGCAGCGCTCGGGGCAGGGGCCTTATTTCCTGATACCCCTGCAAGAGAATTGGCCGCTAGGTGCAAAAGGACAGAAGGAATCCCGCGTTCCCTGGTTTGCTTTCAGAGGAAAAGCTAAACAGCAGTGCGCAACCTGGCTTTGGCAGTCTGTGTTTCTACAAAGTACCACAGAAGCACAGAAATGTGTTGCCGACGTAGAATTCTGCATCCTGAGAATCCAAGCATTCCCCATTTAAAAATGAAAGGAAAATTCTCAACCTCATGATTGCTAAGGTAAACTGAAATGTGTGAGGACAATGAGCTCCATCAGACAAGTGTTTTATTGTACGCTGGTTACTGGGCACTCACGGATTTTTGCGGGTCCTTCTCACAACGTTGTCTGCCTCCCTCATGCCCCCTGCCCTTTCTTGCCTCCTTCGCATGACAAAAAAATAAAGAAGGCCCCTGAATGGGCCACGTGCACTTTTTTACTTCCTCTTTCCTCTCACTGAGAGAAAGAGGAAGTATTGAGCAATACAAGCGCCCCGTCTGATGGAGCTCAATGCCTAGTGAGACCAGTAACCAGAGAGGCCATTGAAGAAGATGCCAGGTAGTCAGGTGGCAAGGTTGCACTGCTTTGCATAGACCCGTCTCCTTCCCTGAAGCCAATGGAAGCACAACAAACCACACAAACGAAGGAAATGCCATGAACAAATGGTACATTTATTCTACTCGCAGAATTCTGCCTTGATTGGTGCAGAATACGGCATGTAGTTTGCAGCACAGAGTACGCACAGCCCTTCTCACAGGACGCTGGAGACCTACGCTCCCTGGAGTTTTCAGAATGGGGTCAGCTCTTTAGTTGCCTAGGGAATTCGAGAGAATGCTGCAAATAACTTTCCTCTGCCCTTCTCCTGTCTTCTGGGATGCTGCCAGTTGCTACAGCTAAAGATAAGAAATGTCATCCTTGACATTTGCATATTCATTTCATTCTCTTCCTCTCCATTTTCCTGGAACTGCGGCATGTTTTTGTTCCCATTGCACCCTTTTATGCATGCCCCTGTGTTTCCCGGAATAATAGGTACTCATTCACTGCCTATCTCTTAACTTCTAATGTCAGACACCTCCTAATAAAAAGACTGAAAGCAAAGCGGGTGTCATCCATCCCCCAGGATTCACAAGTGGCGTTTGGTGATTTGGAACCTGCCATAAATATTTGATGTCCCAACATGCCTCCTTTGGCAATATGATGAGAACTTTGACAGAATTGGTTTGGGTTCAGTTACAGCTCAATTATGTTTACTCAGAAGTAAGTTCAATGGGGCATACTCCCTGTATAGGATTGCACATGTAATTTATCTCCCCATGGCGGATAAAGCTATCAATGGTCAAGCTGACTATGAGCTCCATCACACTTATTCCCCCCCCCCCCCAGTTTGCCTTTTTTACCTCTGTTTCATTAGCGTGGCAAGCGCTCCTCCCTTTCATGATCGTAGCTATACTGGTGAACTCTCTTTTCACTTGTTTGCTCTCCCGCTGCTATTGTGCCAGCCCCACCCTGCCCTTCTCTTTCCCCCTCCAGTTCAGTGGTTCTTGTCATTGATGGACATTGTGATGGACATGGCAGCCTTCTGCCCTCACTCATTGGAGCTCCTATGGGAATTAACCAAAATGTTTACAGCTCCCTCATTTTTAAAGATAAAGAGATGAAACTTGGGACTGTGAGAGTTCTTAAACAGGGCTTTCGGCATGCCACGTTTGAATCAGATCAATTCATTCCTTGAGTTTTTTTAATTTTTAATTTCCCCCACCTCAAATCATTCCTTCCCATTAACACAGACATGCACCTCTCTGATTCTGCACCGGAGTGGATTAAGGCAGAATCGGAGGGGGGGGGGGATGTGTGTGTCCAATGGAGCTCATTTATTGTCGGGGCTTGGTTCCCTTACTCAAGAGTAAATGCCACTGATTTCAACTGCATTTACATCATAGTCATACTAAATTCTGATGCATGCTTACCTTTGAGTAAACCCCATTGAACAGAGAGAGACTTACTTCTGAGTAAACAGAAGTAAGACCTCAGAAGTATAGGGTTGCAGAGCACTTCTTTCCAGTTTGCTGTTTTAGACTTTAAAAAAAAGCTTCTGAGTGACCACACTATTAAAAGTCAATTCTATACGTGTTTACTTAAGAGCTCTCAAGGTCCCAAGTTTCATCTCTTTATCTTTAAAAATGAGGGCACTACGGGCAAGGAGGGTGGGCTTGGAGCAGCAAAAGTATGTTAGGCTGCCTCTACAAGAGAGGTTTAAAGCTCTTTCAAGGCGCTTAAAAAAATTTACCTCTACAAGAACGGATCGGGCGTAGAGGCGCGTTATCTCTCCGATTATGCGCATTATCGAATGCGCGTTTAATAGCGAGTTTTATTTTGCTCCCGCCATTAAAGCGCATTTTGACTATGTGAACAAGCGCTTATGCGCATTAACTACTTGTAAACCGCATTTTGGTCATCCGTTAATGCGCTTCGCCGCCTCTCGCCGCCTCTCGTGCAGAGATATTAGGTGTAAATGCGCTTCAGTGATTATGCGCATAATCGCCTAACCGGGCGCAAAAGCGAATCCTTGTAAAGGGGACCTTAGACCCGTCTGTTCATTAGACAGGCTAAGGAGGAGGAGAACCGCCCCACCCTCCCCTTTCATCAACAAGATCTCCCTTCATAGCACACTCCCCCAACAAAAGAAATAGTGAGATAACAGCACTACACCGGGCCTGAAGAACGCTTTAATTCCATTTGGGGGAAATAATCCAGACTTTTCCCACTTTAGGAAAACACAAATAAGGGAGAGGAAGAGACCGGGTGTCTGCAAGACAAGCACAGCATCACCTGAATGCCGTGCTGCAAAACCACAAACCAGGCATGAGGAGAATGCGATGACATGCTGGTGTGATGGAGCCCATTATATATGACCTCCATTAAGGGGGGGGGAAACAAGAGTGGAAGGATGCTATTGCACCCCTGGTCCTCCTGCTAGGCATCTGCTTGGCCACTGTAGGAACTGAATGTTGGACTAGAAAGGCCTTCGGCCAGATCTTCTTATGATCCCAAGTTCTTAGTCTCCGAACCAAAGCCAAATCACCTTTACTGCAGCTTAACCATTTTGAATCACTTAGTATTTTAGTGTCCAGTTAGGTGTGCCTTTGGGCTAAAGTTAATACAGCAGGACATAAAATCCCCTCTTTGCAATCAAAGGTAATGTTTGGCTGGAGCATAAGGGCAAAGTAAGTAAATTAACCAAAGCCAGAAGAAGAAATTCTCTATGGGCTTAGAGATACTCAGTGTTTCATCTCTGTAATGGTCAGTAGAGATTCTGCAGAATCTCACACGGATTTCTATGGATTCATAATGTTGATCTATGTGACTCAAAACCGACACAAAGCAAAGCAGTTTTCTGATTGCTCCATCTCGAATTCAGATCGATGACAATCTCCATTATGTGCTAATGACTGATGTGGCTGTAAAGCAGATCAAGCAGACGTCAGACTTTTCATTTGTGACCAGCTGGAACATAGTTTGAACTTGGCATGCACCAACAGCGCATTTGGGGGCACGTGAACCAGCCTTCACCAGGGGTGGGCAACGTGTGGCCCTCCAGCTCTTTTGGCCACAACTCCCAGCAGCCCTAGCCAGCTTTGCCAGTGGTGGCAAATCGTGGAAGTCAGTGGTCCACAAGTTGCCCAGCCCTGCTTTAAATGTACAGAATGTGGGCCACTGTGCATTAGTCAATTTCAGGGGTTGCATGTGGACTCCTCGTCTTCAAATGACCATACTGCTGGCCTGCATGGATCAGGGCTTTAAACCATTTTTCAGCCTAATGGGACAGGGTTGCTTTGAGGCAATTGAGACTGGAATTGTAAATAACTCCATAAACAGAAAGGCGCAATGGGCTGTTTAAAATATGGCTAATATTTTCTCTGTTAAAACAACCAGCTCTGAAGAAACCAATCCCATGTTGATTAATTGAACCTTTAAAGGTGGATTGAGCCCTATAGCCCAGCTCCAAGAGGTAGATGCTCTTCAAGGCTTCTCAGGGGAAGTCTGCCTTTCTTTCCCAGCCTTGCTGGCTGAGATCCTCTTAACTAGCCCTACCTGTTCAGTGAACTAAACATTTATGTTAAATTGTAATGGTCTCTGAGCAAAATTGTGCATACTGGATGACATAGAGATATGTGATAAGAAATTCCAGATGAACAGCAACAAGTGAGAGGTGTATACTTAACTGCAGTTATCACTTGATGGGCTGGTCGGGCTTTTTCCAATGTGTTGCAACAAGTAGAGCCCTTACTAATGACAATAATTACTGCAAATTAATCCCAGAAACAGATTAGGTACATGCCCATATTTACTTGGTGAGAACGATCAGACCAGGACCTGGGAGCAGAGTGCCTGTCTGACCTGGCCTATTCCATTTGCACGTTGGGGTTGTCATGGATCCCCAGCCTGGATGCAGAGCTGGCAGGAAGGAGGATGGATGGATGGGGAGAGATGTTTTAACTGCTGTCTCTTTCTATATAACAGTTATAGGACTCTTGCTACTGAGCATGAAGCCTTAATGCAGAAGTACCTCCATTTACTTCAGATTGTGGAAACGGAGAAAACTGTTGCCAAGCAACTTAGGCAACAAATTGAAGATGGAGAAATAGAGACTGAGCGTCTGAAATCTGAGGTAATAGAACATGGCCCACAAAGCAATGCTGATTACAGTTGAAGTGCAAAAAAGTGAATGGTTGGTTATTTCAGGTACCATTCAGTTCTCCCGGTATTCTCAATGCCTTGTTTGCAAGAAAAATAGACCATATTCCTCTGCGCTGGTGGAATTCTGCCAGAAGAAAGCTTCATGTTTGCATTAAGCAAATGAAGAATGTTGGAAAGGAGGCATCTTCTCCAGCTGAACAGATATAGGATATCCCATGTAAATATGTCATGGGAAACCTCATAGGACAGATTCACACATGCATGCAGACTCTGAACATGTTACCTGCCTCTGTTGGGGGGGAAATGCGCCTGGATGGTGTATGAAAAGACCCTGTTGGTGGAGATTGTGATTTTAATGGCAAGTCACCACATGATGAACATGTTTTGGGTGAATGCCTTGAAGCCCTGCTTGTCTTGTCTGGGGGGGAGTCGAGTAGAATTGTGCCAGCTGCGCAGCTTATGGGCCAGGACAAGGATTTCACGTGGAGCTTAATCCCCAGTGCCTTGAAATGCCCTTGAGTTATGGCATCTCCCACATTTCCACACTATTAGGATGTAGGAAGAGCAGTGGCCATTGAAGGGTTTAAAAATATTGAGCCATCAGTAATCCAGGAACTATCAATATGTTAGTGCTTAATTAGCATATGCCTCTCTGGATTGATTTTGTTGTCCTTTGCATTGTTTTCTCCACCCCAAACCAATGATCTCTGTTAATGTGCAAGTTTTGCTTACTGGATGTTAAATGGAAAATGCAGCCTTTCTCCTATATAGAAGATAGACAGGCAGCCCAGCCAGTAACTCCCCTGCTATTAGCTAGGCTGGTATCAGAAGGGATTCCATTTTGTTTTGAATATGATGTTTGATTACTCCTAATGATGAATAAAATTGCATGACTTTAGAGGCAGCCCTGAGGTTCAGTTGACAGGCTTATGGGGGAAAGATTCCCACTGAAATGGCACCTGACCCCCCCAGCCCTCTCCCACCCCCCCTAGCATAGCTTTGCCAAAGACAGGGCAGGCACCTTCCCAAGGACCAGGTTCTGTATTGTGTTCTGTTTTTGTATGTACAAATTTTGCATCTATTGGCTAGGGAGGTGGTCTCTCAGAAAGAGTTTCCTGTCCACACATCACAGCCACATTTCAACGTGTTGTTTAGCAGGATGGAAAAGTACCCTCGGCTGTGATTCAGCATAGCACAAGGGGGTGACAGGCACTCGTGGGACATGTTTCCTAGCTCCGGGGACCCCTTGCCTT
This sequence comes from Anniella stebbinsi, assembly GCA_029215795.1. Lineage (NCBI taxonomy): Eukaryota > Metazoa > Chordata > Lepidosauria > Squamata > Anniellidae > Anniella > Anniella stebbinsi. Next base: position 375,022,412 of record JARDYH010000001.1, read on the forward strand.
GCCTTTTGATGTCACTCCTGTGCCCCCCCTTTCCAGAGTTTTACCCTCCCCCACCAGTCCCCCCAAGCACCTTCGTTTGTACTGCTCTATCACTCCCTCTCTTCCCCCATTTCACAGAATCAGTGCCAGGGCTCATGTAGCCAGGATTACGGCATCCACATACAAGAGGAAGGTATCGGCAGGTCCAGAGGGACCCCAAAGTTTGTAGAAGTAATTAAAAAAAGAAAGAAGGGGCAGGAGCCCCCAAAGTAGGACAATAAAGATTGTGTGTGCCCCCCAGCCCCTCTCCCCTCCCTGCACCATTATGCCCTTCAAAATTGTCCCTTCCCAGGCAGGAGGAAGACTACATTCCCCAACCCCCACCCTGGTTTGCTTCTGTGGCTTCCCCCTCCGTTCCCTATGCGAGTCCAGCGTTTTGACTCGCACGCGGTCGGTATTGCTGCGATAGATGCCTCAGCTTGGCCTGTTCCAAACTGGCGTTTCGTACTTTGCCTGTTCAGGGATACATCAAAAGAGAAGCGAGCAACTGCGGGCTCAGGGCGAGAGAACCGCAAGGGAGGGGCGGCGTCATGAGAGTCCAGCTGTGAAAAAGAGGATCAAAGTCGCAGCACGTGTGCATCAAACCGCACGTATGAGAAACACCTCAGAAATGCCTTCCGGGCAGCTGGCCAACCTGAGAAAGGGGAGCTATGAAGCCTCCCCCAGCCCCCAAACACACACAAGCAACATTGAGTGGCGTGGCTCTGCTTATTTATTATTACCAGACAAATGCTTTATTGCATGCTCGGTAGTAGGCACTTACGGAGTTTCACGGGTCCTATTCACGTTGTCTACGTCCTGTGTGCCTCCTGCCCCTTCTAGCCTTCGTTGCGCGGCAAAAAAAGACCCTGGTAAATCCTAATTATTTTTGAGATGGAACTTGCTGCTATCCCCTGCTGTGTGCAGGAGGAGCAGGGGGATCAAAACCACCCACTAAATGGGCCATTTGCATGCTGTTTACTTCCTCTTTCAAAAGAGGAAATAATGAGGGACAAATGTGCGGATGGAGAAGTGACAGTAAGCAAACGCGATTTCCTCCCATGTGATGACGCTCAATATTTATCACAGAGTTGTTTCCTTGTTCTCCATTTCTAGCCTAGATTTTTTATATATATCTTTGATTTGATGTCTATTGAATTATGTTGTTAATACTTAAAGCAATGGAATCCCCCCATCATCATCATCAAAATATCCATGCCATTTGCCCAGCATTAAAAAGTTAAAACTAGGGCTGTCCCTAGAGAATTCGCTGCTGCCTGAGGTGGAAGAGCAAATGCTCTCTCTCTCTCTCTCTCTCTCTCTCTCTCTCTCTCTCACTCACTCGCTCTCGCTCTCTCTCACACACACACACACACACACCACCACCACCACCAAATCAAGGTGCACAGTACCCAAAGACAATCCAGCTATTTCAGTCCCCGAGGTGGAAAATCCTACAAGTGTCTCTGCCTGGGAGGAAAAGACAATAAAAATAAATAATTCGCTATCCCTTCATTGCACCCAAAACCAGCTGCCCGAGATGGCCACTCCCTTCCGAAGTCCCCTGCCCCAGCACTGTGTGCTGTCCACCCAGCGACCTGCCCCACCAACTCAGCTCACTCTGAACAGAGTGACCGTTTGAAACTTTTAAACCTTTTCTCTCAAGGGGACGGGACGACCTCTAGCCTCATGCGGCCCATGCCAGGGCCCAGTCTGGCTCGCGGAGGGTTGAGCTCCTCCAGTATGCCCCAAGCCCCACCCAAGAGGCCATAGATAAGCTGAGGATGCCGCTGCACTGTTCCCCGGCAAGCTCAGCCGGCCCGGCCCTGTCGGTGCAGCTCCATGGCTCTCTCTGCAGGGAGGACTTTTATTTCCATTTTAAAAAGTGAGCAAAGTGGGGCAGAGGCTGTCATGGGAAGGTGAGGCCCACCCCGACACCAGCCGGCCCGCTGGCTTGGTCACGCTCAAAGGGAGCCAATGCCGGGCAGCTGCTCTCCCTCCAGCCTGCCTGGCTGCTCTCCATGGCCAGTGTTTCTAGGCAGCAAGATGGCAGGCCTTGTGTCCAGACTGGGAGTGGGGAGGTCTTTTAAGAAGCCACAGGGTCCCTGGCCGGCATCTTTCCAGAGTCCCCCAGTGTGCAGGGACGCAGGCCAAGGGCTACTTCCCCGGCTCAGCTGCCCAGTGCCCCCATGCGTGTGTGGCACACCCCACTTGAGAAGAGGGGGAGGGAGATCAAAAAGGAGTCTCTGCTGCATCTGGTTGCTAGGAGCAACCCAGGATATTCCATTGAGCGGCAGTAGCTTGAAAGGAACACAGTTCAACTGCTCTCAGATGTCTCTGATTTGTTGCTATGTTCTTTCCTCAGACCCAATCATCCTTCTACATCTCTCAGCTCATTTGCATGCTGGAATCCTATTTGATGTCAGGAAAAACCAGGACTTGTCGGGATTTTTTGTAACAAATCCAGGAAGGGGGAAGGATTATGACATTTGAAGAAAACTCCGAATTTTCCCCACCCTCCCCCCACCCAAAGGGCAGCTCTACTTTATAGTCAATGGGAATTAACAAAAATGCTTACAGCTCCGTCATTTTTAAAGATAAAGAGATGAAACTTGGCACCATGACAGCTCTTAAGTAGGGCTTTACCATGCCCAATTTGAAGCAGTTCCATTCATCTGTTGATATTTATATATATTTTTAATTTGAGGTTTTAAAATTATTACTTTTTAAAAAACATCATTTTTAAAGATAAAGAGATGAAACTTGGTACCATACCTTTCAAACTCAGATTGTCAAACCTCATCTTTGGGGTCTTGTGCCTCAAGCAGTTTCAGCCCTTGACATCAAGGGGATCTTGAGTTTTTATCTAAGAAGTACTGGGCAAGCATGGCACCTTTCCTCTTGCAGATTTGGTGTGCAGTCGGGCACCTGGAGCTCAGCAGAGGTGTGGGAAAAGAGAGGTGAATCAAAGGGCAAAACAGAACGGGCCAGAGGCCTTTTTCTCAGAGTTCTTCGTCATGGGCGATGAAGGGTCATCCTTAGAGAAAAACTCTCACGACCAACAGTGAGATGCCAGTCGAGAGAGAGGCTCTCATCTTTGCAGATGCCCTGTTGCTGCAGATGTTGGAACCTGGCATGTCATGGCTTTGCTTCGCTATCCCTTCCCTTCCACTTCATTTTGTTCACTTGTGAGCGAAGCTCTGTCTGCAGTGCTGGCATGCAATGCAGAACATTTGAAGTGCATGTCAGAGAAAAACAGATTTGCGGCTTTCACTGGCTGGCATATCTCTTAGAGACAGAGTTAGACTGAAGACACAACTCAGAGATGGCTGTAGCTGAGCCCTGAGAGGCTGGCGTGCCACACAAGCCTTTCAAGAGCATCTCAGAGTCAAGTGGTCGTGCAGGCGCTGGCTGGATGGCTGGAGGCTTTGGCTGGCATCAGTTTCAGACAGAGTCACAACTCAGAGACAGCTGTACCTTAGCTTTAAAAGGCTGGCATGCCACACAGAGCCTTTTAAGAGCGTCTCTGCGTTCAGCGTTGGTGCAGGCAGAGGCTGCTGGCAGCGGAGTTTTTTAAAAAAACCACAGGAGTCACCAGACGCAACTGAGCTATAAGCTGGCACCCTACCCCTGGCCACAGGGTACAAGTGTGCAGCCTGGCTGGACTGTTGGGAGACTTTGGCAGAGAGAGTGGGGGGAGATTATTTGAGTCTGGAGAGGTTGGCTGGCTGGCATAAGGCAGAGAGAGGCTAAAGGCAACTCAGATGCACCTGTTGCTTGACCCTGAGAGGCTGGCTTGCCACCCAGAATGTTTTAAGAGTGCATCAGAGTCGAGGGGTTGTGCGAGAGGAGCGGAGGCAGAGGCGGCTGGTGGCAGAGGTGGTTTTTAAAGTAAGAGTCACCGGACATGACCAAGTAATAAGCTGGCACCCTACCCCCAGCCACAGGGTATAAGTGCACAGCCCGGCTGGACTGTCAGGAGACTTTGGCTGAGAGGGGGGGGGAAGAGATTGTTTTAGGCTGGAGACTTTGGTTTGGCTGAAATGGCTTAGAGAGAGAGAGACAACAGAGGCTGCACAGACAACCCAGAGACACCTGTTGTAACTTAGCCCCACGGTGCTGGCATACAATGCAGGGCATTAGAAAGAGGGTCTCAGAGTCGCGTGTATGTGCAGGAGGTAGACAGGAGTTCAAAGACTGGATGTGAAAAGTGGTGCCAACGCACAAGCCTTGAAAAGCTAATGTATATAAGCGAGATGTGTGAATGGGCAAAGTAGTGTCCGTCACCCACAACACCCACCCTAACGTTAGAGTAGAGAAACTTGTGACAATCATATGCAAGTTTTTTTTAAAAAATTGAATTTAAAAACAAAAAAGCCAGCCAGCCAGCCAGCAGCTTGCAACAGAGTGAGGATACAGTCAGAAAATATATTTGAGGGATGTGTCTTAATTGTATGCTGTAAAATCATTAATGTGACCAAGGCTATGTTCAGGTGGGCATACCTCCTTGGTGCTGAACACTCCCCCTGGGGGCTGATATGTTGGTGGGGGCCGACCATGTTGTTCTCTTTCTTGGTTTCCAAAATATGGTCATCCTACTTGTTTGGGAGTGGTCTTTGCCATGCTGGCTGGGAAAGGCTAGGAGTGGTGGGACACCCACAGAACTGGGCCCTCAGTCACTCCCTTCCCTCACAGCAGTCACTAACCTGTATCACAAGCGCATGTATTCTCTTCTGCTGAGCTGATTAACATCTAAAAAAATACTCTCCCTTTTGCCCTTGAAAGGGGACAATCTTTTAAAACCTGTATCATGGGAACACCTCTGTTAGGTCAACTTAAAAGATCACAAAATACAGACTTTCGAGTTCTCCAAAACTTTCATTGAGCAAAATGTAAACAAAGCAAAATGAAACGAAAAGAGTGGTGGTAGAGGAAAGATATACTTCTTTTCAGATTTCCATACAAATTAAGCAGATACAACTTAACAAATGTTAAGCCCCCTGCCCCAGCCCCCAAGAGAGTGCCCCCAAGAGGATGACCCTGCCCACTGAAAATACAAGCATATGGTCCTGGTTTTCATCGGACATTGGATCACCTTACCCCAAAAAGCATGTGAGCAGAATGACAAATGGCAGGATGCTGGTGGCATGAGCAATGTAAAACAGTGACATGTTTCCAAGTCCTCCCAGTGCAGTGTGAGACAATCAAGACATCTGTCAAGGAATCCACAAAATTTTATTCAGCAAATAAACATCTCTTCTCACTTGAGGGGAGTCTAAACACTAGCAACTTTTTTCTAGGCAAAAACTATGCTAGCTAAGCGAGACAATTGTCTTTTCAACAAAAGGGAAGGTCTTTTCTCTGAGTCCCTTAACTTCAGGGAGGCTTCCTCTGAAGAAACCTTTGGCGAGAAGCTAGGTGAGCTGATTGCCTCTCGCCTTCTTTTAGCTCTACCTGTTTTACTCTACAGCAGACTCTGGGATCTGTCAACTCAGAAGTCCCTTCCCCCTCTGAGGATTGCTGAGATCTCACAGACTCTGAGTTGATAATGTTTTCACTGAAAAGTTCTGCTGAAGATTTATCCCTGGCTGGTGAAGAGCCTGGGAAAATCTCCTCCCCCACTTCCTGTGTAGACTGGTACATGTCTAGTTCTGTTTCAGAATCTGATTCCGATTAATAGCTTGAAATGCCTTCCCACACACTAAGGAGACCAGGCCTGATCATAACAAACAGGTTTGGGCCACTTGAGCCCTTAGTAGAGTTCAAATTACGGGTGGGTGGGTGTCAGCCTCCCACTTCGACAGTTTTTAGAAGGCTACAGGGACATAGCTGGTTAAATGGGGAGGAGTTGAGGAGAGGGACTTATGGACCTTCAGCATAGACTCTTCCATAATTTGATCATTGGCCCAAAGGGGCCTTGTTGGAACCATTTCATTGAAATGCTCTCTTATATCGAACAAGTTTCATAGAGCTCTTCATCAGGCAAAGGAGCCCCGTGAAACTCAAAAGCTCTTCATACATTAACACCAGCAGGCCCAGTAAAATATCTCATTCTGCCACTTTTGTATTCCCTATATTGTGGCACCAATCCAGCAGCCACTCTCTGTGGCTTCATGTTCTTACATGGCAGAAAATAGTAAGAGCATTATGGATTTACTATTGGTTTGTGGTTTGCACAAGAGCAATATGGATGTATAACTGATTTGCGTTGAAATCTATGCCCTGCAATTGCTTTTTGTTCCATGTCTACAACTCAGGGTGTATCATGTGCATTTCTCTTCACTTCCTGGATCCTGTCCATCCCTGTGGCCCCCTGTGCATGAGGTCAGTTTGTCAGCATGCCCATCCTTTGTCTTTACCTACCTCTGTTCTGTGTTCCCCTAGATTGCTGCCTTACTTAAAGACACTGAACGCATCCAGTCCAATCAGACCAATACACCAAATGATGATGACAGTGACATCAAGAAGATCAAGAAGGTGGGTTCTGACCCTTTAGAGCCCGTAAGGGTGCCTATGCACTGGAACTGTGCGCATTTGGATGTTTTGTGCTCCCCTGTCCTGAGTAGTGGAAAGATCCAGACAGTGCCTTGATCAGAATCTATTGATATACAAATGTGACGGTTAAACAGATATTGCTGGGTGAAAAAGAAGCCAGCACAAAGGAAATTATTGCTTGATACCCAGCAACAATAGGCTAGTCACCCCAGATCTATGCTCCCTCAAAAACCCCTTGGGAGGGAAGGAGAAGCAAAGCCCACAGCAATCTTCTAGCTGAGCTCCCTGGGAAGGAGAATCTATTGTTGCCATTTATAAAATGCATGTGTCACTTCCAGTTGCAAAAAGCAGCCTGGAAGCAACTTACACGCAGAGAAATACAGAAATCATAATGAATATATAAGAAGAAATCTAAAATAATGCAAATCATTATCAACATAATAATACAAATAAAAATAAACACCATAAAAACAAAATCTCAGACGGATACAATAAGAAAAGTGTTCATCCAGAATCCAAAATCCCTCCCCTGTCCGCTCACAGCCCAAAACAACTAGGCCAGAAATATGTCCATATGCCTGGGTTAATATGTACATCGTTGCCTGGCACCAGGCGGGCTTCCTTGGAGAGAGTGTTCCATAAACACAGGGCTGTCATAGAAAGGCCCATTCCGAACTGCCATCCACCCCTGAGCTCCTGTCAGAGGGAACACAGAGAGAAGGACCTCAGGGACTGGGTATGTTCATATGGGGAGAGGCGGTCCTAGAGGTATTGGGATCCTGGGCCTTGTAGAACTTAACAGGATAAAACCAGCACATTGAATTCGGCTTGGAAACAAATTGGCAACCAGTGCAGGCAAGCCCAGAGTGGACTTCTATATTCACATTGCCTAGTCTCAGTTAACAACGTGGCCACTGAATTCTGCACTAGCTGCAGTTTTTGAATTGTCTTCAAAGGCATTGCTGTAATCTAACGTAGAGGTTCCCAGAGCACAGACCACTGATGCCAGGTTATCCCCATCCAGACAGGTTTGCAGCTAAGCTATGAGCTGAAGCTGGTAGAAGGCACAGAGGCTACCTGAGCGTCTGACAACAATGATGGATCCAGGAGTACCCCCAAGCTGCACAGCTGCTCCCTCAGAGGGTGCATGACCCATAGCCAGTTGCAGAGTTTGTACTCTGAACTCCAGACAGAGAAGCCACCCAGCAGGAGAGCCTCAGCCTTGCCTGGATGGAGCCTCAGTTTATTGGCTCTCACCCAATCCATTACCAAGGACAGCCACCAGTTTAGCCACCTTGCTAAAGACCTTGCTAAACAAAGAAGTCTTTATCCCATGTACCCTCCAATCTCAGATGGTGGTGGAAGATCGGGCAGAGCCTCTCCAGGTGACCTTAACAGGAGGGTGGGAGCAGGCAGGAGCAGGCACTTCTGTAGGTGCCCTGGGCCCAAACTGTAGGGGGCAGGGGTTAAAGGTAACAACCAGCCTTTTGCATCTGGCTCAGAAATACGCTGGAAATCAACACAAGTTGAGCAATATGCTGGTACACAGCCCAAAGCTGTGCAAAGGGCACTCTTGCCTACACCTGCAACCTGCCCCTCCAGGAGCAGTTCTGGATTCAGAAGCACATGCAGACTGCAAAACTGGACTTTCAGAGGGAGTGCTGCTACGTCTAGCAGAAGATTTCCAGTGCAGAAAAGGACAACTAAAATAACCAAAGGGCTGGAGCAACTGCCCTAAGAGGAAAAGTTACAATATCTGGGGCTCTTTAGCTTAAAAAAAATTGAGTAAGGGGAGGCAAGAGTGAAGTGTACAAAATGATACATGGTGTAAGGAAAGTGGGGAGGGGGAAGTTTTTCTCCTTTTCTCAGAATACTAGAACCCAGTGGGGTCATCCCATTGGTGGGGGGTTCAGGACAGATAAAAGGAAGCACAGAGTTAAACTATGGAATTTGCTTCCATAAGAGGTAGTAATTGCAACCAATTTGGATGGCTTTAAAAGAAGATTAGACAAAACCCTGGAGGAGGAGGCTATCAATGGCTACTAATCCTGATGGCTATGTATTTCCTCCAGTAGCCAAGGCACTATGCCTATGTACAGCAGATGCTGGGGAACATGGGTGGGAAGCTGCTGATGAACTTGTGCCCAGGTCAATAGCTGGTGGGCCACTGTGTGAACAGAATGCTGGACTAGATGGACCCTGGGTCTGATCCAGCATCAGGGCTCTTCTGATGTTCTTATGTTTCAGTACATTGCTATTTTGAGTCTTGGAGCCATGAGGAAGATTGAAATCATTCTGACCCTTGAAAATGGACTCCAACATAATTTTATGTATTTATTTATTTGATTTTATTTATAGCACACGTTTCCACCAAGGAAATGGAGCTCAAAACAGCTAACAACAACAAAAACCAATATTTAAAATGAAAACTCAGTTAAAAATTCAGAAAAGAAATACATGAAAAACACACTTAAAAACACAAGAATTCATAAGAATAAAAAGAGCACCCAACCCAACAGACCAACTTACATGTCAAAGGCCTGCTTGAATAAATGATATTTTTCCCTGCTGGTAGAAGGACAGCAGACAGGAAGTCAACCTAGCCTCCCTTGGGAGGGAGTTCCAAAGCCTGGGAGCCGCCACTGAGAAGGCCCTCTCTTGCTTTGCCCCCCAAACACACATGTAATGGTAATGATACAGAGAGAAGGCCCTCTCCCAAAGATCTTAAAGCCCAGACAGGCTCATATGGGAGACAGTGGGCTTTCAAGTAGCCTTGTCCCAAGCTGTATAAGGCTTTATAGTCATAACCAGCATTTTAAATTCTGCTCTGAAGCAGACTGGTAGCCAGTGAAGCTGTTGTAACAAGTAGGCTGACCAGATAAAATCCAGGTCAGGGCTCATGTAACTTTAACAGTTGTAGAGAAAAGGGAATTTCAGCCAGTGTCATTTGTATGCAATTAGTTCCTGGTGAAATTCCCTCTTCATCACAACAGTTAAAGTTGCAGGGGCCCTGCCTTCTTTTGTATATGGTCACTCTAGTATAGTGCCTACAACTTTAACTGTTGTGATGAAGAGGGAATTTCACCAGGAACTAATTGCATACAAATGACACTGGCTGAAATTCCCTTTTCTCTACAACTGTTAAAGTTACATGAGCCCTGACCTGGATTTTATCTGGTCACCCTAGAAATAGTATTTCAAACGATATCTGTTATTATTCATGAAGTTATACCTTCCATCCCCAGTCGGCGTTACTAGCTATTTTCCCATCTAAATTAGACCATATTCATAATGAGAACCTCTCAGACTACTGATAGGAGCTGCCAAGATTGCAAAGAACTGGAAGACAGCTCTTGGATAGATACATACTCAATGGATGGTTTTCAAAGATACAGCAAATTGCATTGGCTGTTAAATTGATTCAACAAGACAGATTATCCAGAAGTATGATTGAAAAAGATGTATTTCCAGAAAACTGGTTCCCATTTTTATCATATGTTAATAGCAGAACAACAACTTCAGACACCATCCTCAAATACTGGAAAGGCATCCTCATCTGAAGGAGTAAAATACTATAAATCACATTATTAAGGGAAATGACATTGAAGACCCTCCATGCAAGACGTTTAAATATACTTCATTATATGCATTATGAAAATCCTGTGTGTGAAATCAGTTGTTAATTTTTGTCATCTTTGCGAACGTTTCAGAATTAAAAACAAATCAAAACTGAGGTGCTATAGAATTAAGACGCTGCTGCTAAGAATTGTTCTCCCAGATTTATTAAAAAAACAAAACAAGAGCACCTTATGAAGGCACGGCCACGCCACACGGTCAAAGAGCACCTAATGATAGGAAGGCCAGAATTGAGGTGAACAGTTTGGCATCCTGACTGAGCAAGGCTCTATGGGGGGTGGGGGTCCATAGGACCTCCAAAGTGTTGAGTCTTTGCCTTCTTTGAGAACAACTGCCAATCTTACTCTTTTCCAAGATCCTGGTATTGCTGCCCCCTTCATGATGTCAAAGTTTCTGCAATTTCCTGTTCTGCTATGGGCTGGTTTAGATGCTTTTCTATATATTATCAATTGCTTGCAAATGCCAGGAGTCTGGGCAGAGAACTCCTGGAAGGCCTCATTGTGGGGCGGCGGGAGTGGGGTGGGGTGAGGGTTTGTTCTTATTTGTCCAGTGCTGGTTTTTACAACTATAATAGCTGATCTGGAATTTTTCTGCTTTAATGCCCTAAGAAGGAGCCATGTCCCTTTACCGCCAACTTCATAAAAATGGTGCTGATGGTAAACTAGGGAGGATTGCAGCTCCCCAAGCTCCTCCCCGTGCTCTTCTCTCCCTCTCCATGCGTGCAAGCGTCCAAGACTGGTGAGCCAGCCACTGGAAGGAAGCGGGCTCTACGTGCGTGCGTCTGAGGGAGAGGATCACGGGAAGGGGCTGAGGAAACAAGCCCCTCAAATGTCTTTGGGGGGAGCTCCCCCCTCCCGCTCCCATCGGCGACAGTGAGGGCACAGGGCGCTTTCCCGACAAGAAAACAGCCGCTGCGCCTGCTTTATATTCTGGAAAGCGCCCTGCGCCCTCGCCGATGGGAGGGGGAGCTTCTTAAAGACCAGGCAGTGCGCTGGTGATGCAGTGCGCATGTCCTAGGCCACTAATTCCTTTGTGAATTGTTTCTTCAGGGAAAGGCCTCCGTTAAAGAGCCTGGGAAGTCCCTGGAGGGAGCTTCCAGGCAAGGCTATTATGGCTCCATCATTGCCCTGCTGCATTTATGCAATTCCATTCATAACCCTTCTTATGTTTCCCCACATCTTCTTCCACCTCTTTTCCTTGCCGTGGAAAACCCATTAAGGAGAAAAGACAAAATAGTTGCACAAGGCCATTAGATGGTTAGTGTGAGGACACCTGCAAGGCCTGTCTTTGAGCGCCTGGACATGTTGGCTGTGTCCAGTGCGAGGGGCTTGGGATGGAGCGAGGGGAGAGGAAAACTCTGGTGGAAGAGAAGAGAGCTGGAAGGAGAGGAGGCAGAAGGAGTGAGGGGAAGGGGAGAAAGGGAAAGCAGCAGCAGCAGCAGCAGCGTCGGGAGGAGGAGGAGGAGGAGGAGGAGGAGGCAGCCTGCAGTTTAAGGAAGAGCTGCACCTCCACACACACAGGGAGAAACGATGGTTGTTGGTCTAGTACAACTAACACTGCTTTTCACAGAGAACTATGGGTAAAAAGGGGAGTTGGATATATTTGATTCATAGTTGTGTCAATGGTTTACCTCATGTTATTATTCCCTAAACCTTCTTAAGCAAAGTACATTCCGTTAAATACATATTTTGTTTGTCTCTGGAGTGATTGTAATCTGCCCCTCCTCATTCTAGTTCTAGAAACCTGAAACAGTAAACCCTCCTTCTGAAAGCATTGCCAAGTAGAGAATACTGGGCTGCAGGGACCCATGATTGGCAAAGTCTAAGCCTTATTAGTAAGTCTGAACTAGTTTTCAAACATGTTCTTAGGTGCCTATGTATGCCAGCGCATGCAGACTGGTGAATGCCGTCGCTGCTAGTGGGATTGGCACAGATAGGTACAAGTGCAAACGTGGAATGTGCTGCATTTACGTTTCCAGAACCCAAGATCTCATTTACCTGAGCATTATACAGTCTGCTCTAGAAGCATTTCTGCTTGGCTAGGCACAGTCACCTTTAGAAACTCCTTCTCTGTAAACAGGTCCAGAGCTTTTTGCGGGGCTGGTTATGCAGGAGGAAATGGAAGACCATCATCCAAGACTACATTCGCTCACCTCACGCTGACAGCATGCGGAAAAGAAATCAGGTCGTCTTCAGCATGTTGGAAGCTGAGGCAGAGTATGTCCAGCAGCTGCACATTCTGGTCAACAACTTCTTGCGCCCGCTGAGGATGGCGGCCAGCTCCAAAAGGCCTCCCATCACCCATGATGATGTCAGCAGCATTTTTCTAAACAGGTGAGTGGGAGACTGTTCAGGCTACGTTTGACCCAAGAAAAACAACTTGATATACTTTCAATTTAAGAGAAGAGTTTAAAAAGTGTGGGGGAGGGGGGGCAAAAGTAGCTCTGTTAGCCATTAACCATTTAAATGGACATTGTTGAACTTTCAAAGCCCAAAGAAAAATGGGCAATTGAACGTCATAAGGTGCCTTCGAACAAGCCAGATCCTTGGTCCGTCTAGCCCAGTATTGTCGACACTGACTAACAGTAACAGCTCTCCAGACTTTCAGGAAAAATACTTTCCTGGTGGAGATGCTGCCAGGGATCAGGACTGTTGCTGGGAGTTGCTCAAGCCCTGATGCAATTCGCCAGAGCCCAGAGGTCCCATAGGTGCCAATGGAACTGTGTTTTCTAAGCTTAGAGCCTATCTACACTACTGCTTTAAAATGGTTTTATAACAGTTTTAAACCAGTTAATTAACCGATTTAAAACTGTTATAAACCGTTTTAAAGCAGTAGTATAGATAGGCTTTTAGTTGCCATGCAGGGGGTGATTTGTGTGTGTGTGTGGAGGGGGGTCACAGCTGAGGAGGGAAGAGTTAAGCCCCCTCCCCTTTTGCTGTCCCCCAAATTGCCCCTCCCCAGTATGGCAAGTAAGCTGGGTAGGGGGGGGGAGTCTTCCCACTGGTGCTCATGGAAGGTTTTCCTCTAAGCCAAATGGGTGACGTAGGTGTTATTTTCTCCAGGGAAAAGTCAGAGAGAAATGAGAAAGCGTGTCTGTCATGCGTGCATTCATATACAGTGTATCCCCCCCCCCGCCATGTGCTGACACACCTGCACAAGGCAGTATCTGCCATGTTAAGAAAATGGGTCTCTAAATACAGCACAGCTTCAGAGGGAATTCAGTTCTGCCAGAAATGTGACAATCGCTGCATGAGCCCCTTTGTTTGCCTGCAGATTCTTTGCACATTGGATGCTCCCTCCAAGAGGATAAAAAAAAGATACAATTTGTATAAAATTTGCATATACTCATTTATAGGCATAGATCCAAATTCAGAAATAATAACTATAATTTAAACAGAAATACAATCTATCGCACCAGAGTGGGGAAGGCTATCACCAGATGGCCATCTGCTGCCCAGGTAATAACTATTGGTAGGTCACTTCAAGATCCCTGCTGTCCTGGTTTCTTATCTTCAAAATGGACTTGGACTGGACAAGCTTTCAAGTAGAGGAGTGTCCTCCATAAAATAGGACACATGGCCACCCTAGGAAAGCCAGAGAGAGATGAGCAAGGGACATTCCTCAGAATTTAATTTATGGAGATAATGATGATTGATGAATGGGGTAATTAACTGAAGGAGACTTGATTACATTTGGAAATTGGAACTTGAATTGGTGGTGTGAGGACCTTGGCTTGCTTTTTGAGATTCCATCTTAGTGCAAAAGTTGCCATTGCAAATTAATTGTAACTGACAAAGAACTACTGATTTGGGATGATCTGGAGGTGGGGTGCAAATTAAGTGAACAATTTATTTTATTTGGGCAATTTGGATGGGAAACTGTCTGTCTTTGCATTCTATGAGGTTTAAATAAATTCTACCACTTATTTCTAAATTTGCACACACACATGGCATGTATGTGCGCACGTGTGAGACTTTTATGCAGATGTTTGCCCTTTGGGCCTGAGCCACAACTTTTTTGACATGGCTGACAATGCCCGCTGTGATATTTTACTGTTTACTGCTATTTATCTATGATGAAAGTGCTGTTTGGACTTTGAATGGTAAGAATGTTAAGTGGGTAATTCTGTTGGAAGGGGGAGTGAGTGCACAGAACGTTGGAGTGAATGATGATTGGCTGTTAGATACAAATGTGTGAAGTGGAATGGCAGTTAGCAGTTAGAAGCAGTTGAGAGTTGTGTGTGGAGGGTTGACAGAGTGAGAGAGAGTATGGGTTTGTCTGCTGAAGGGTTTAGATCAGAGTAGGATCAACATTTTCTTGTTTTGGGAAAAGAAGGAATTGTCGGATGTCAAGTGTATCATAGACAATTCACAAGGCTGGAAGGCCTTGTGAATTGTAAGTTGAAAGATTGGGAATTGTTGTGAGAAAGTCTGTGTCTTTGTAAGCTTATCATCTGTTGCTGTTTCTCACGGGAGGTTTGCTAGCCCAGGCTTTGGGCTGGAGAAGTTTCCTTGAGAACAAAGAATGTTTGGAAAAGGTGGGGGCTCTCTTGCAAGCTGTCTCTAGCATGGTGATGTCATCAAGAGGAGGTTGAACTGTGTCGCCCTGTGGGCACATGAGTTTGGGTTACAGGCCTGAGGTCCTGTCTGTCAAGTGGCTTGGAATAGCCAGCCTCCAGGCTATAAGAGGAACTAGCAAAGGGGAGGACCTTTGCTAGGGATCATCAGTTCTACGCTTGCCATGAAACTCCTCGTGTTTGAGATTCTATCTGTTTGGAGATGTTAGATGCACTCTGTACATGCTCTGTTGCTATTTAGACTTGGAATTTCTAAGGACTGTTCCATAGAAAGTGCTCTGAGGGTTTTCATAGACTTGGACTTGCCGTTACTGTGCTGGATCGTGTTCTGTGGCCTGAGAGAGAGAGCTTTCCCTGCATGGAGCCAAAGTTACTGGGACAGGGGAAGTTTCCTAGGTCGACCATTACTGTTCTGGATTGTGTGTTGTGTGTGACCTGTGAGAGAGCCTCTCTCAGAGCCTTTGCTACAGGCGGGGGGGGGGGGGGTGTTTCCTGGGTTGAAGTTTGTTCCCTGGCATCTTGCTTACTTGGGTCAACTCAGTGCTTACTGGCAGACTGGGTGTGGTTTGTGCAAGACGTATTCTGTTTCTGCTGGTATTCAGGCACCCCGTGCTGGGGCTTTCCCTGGGTCTGTGGGCCTGTTCCTAATGGGTCAGCATGTTTCACGTCTGCTAATTGCTCAGATAGGACTTGTTCTATCCCAACACTTCTCCCCCCCCCCCCCCGAGAGATTGCTGTTCTGGTTCGTGTCAAGCCTTTTGGAGCCTAAAGCTGTGACCGTCATCAGCTTTATGTGGATGTATGTGAAAATGTAACCGTCATGCTTGAATTCTGTGTGATTTCACAAATAAAAGAGTCTCACCATCTAGAGTGTCTTGTCAGTTTGCCTAAGTTCGTGAGCAGAAGCCTGGAGGTTAGGCAAGTTCATGACAAGAATAGGAGGAGATAGATTTGACTAGTGGGTAGTGTAGGCAAAGTTACAGGATATATACTGT
The DNA here is from genome assembly GCA_029215795.1 of Anniella stebbinsi. NCBI lineage: Eukaryota > Metazoa > Chordata > Lepidosauria > Squamata > Anniellidae > Anniella > Anniella stebbinsi. Next base: position 375,038,132 of record JARDYH010000001.1, read on the forward strand.
ATTGTAACAAACAAGTATTGCAACAAATGAAAGCACAAAATTGATAAACTGCATGAACTTACTAATTCTTAAATTAAAAGTTATTTGTTTCATAGAGTGGCCTAAAGAACCCGAGGTAAGGTACAGAGTTATATGGTGGCAGTGGTGAAGTAAAAGGGTGAATAGAGTGGCGTACAGAGTGCTGGGCTGGTTGCTGTGGGGCCACGAAGAGTCAGTGAAACACAGAACCAGTGAGCAGCAGTATGCCGACTGGGTCCATGGTTGGGATCCTTTCACATGCTCTCTCCCTGTGAACTTCTGCCTGGCAGACTACTCCCTGCAGAACCAGGCCCCCAGGTACAGAGCCAGCTGCTACTGACAACCTCCACCTGTCCCCTTCCCTGGAGGGGGGATACATAACCTGGCTGGCTGAGGTGTCCTGGGTGAGGCAGTGCCCGCAGGAGAAGGAGGGGCCACCACCACCACGGGAAGAGGGAGTGTCACCTGCTTGCTCACTGCTGCTGCCACAACCAGAAGAAGCTCAGGTGTGAGCTCTGCAGGCTCTTGTTCCTCTGCCTGGCTTTGTGTGGGTCCTGAGCTGTGTGCCGGGGAGGGAGGATACAGGGCCAAGTGGGGGATCTTAGAGGCCCTCAATCAGTGTAGTGACGGGTAGAGGGAGGTATGGCGTTGTGAGGAGGATTTGCCATGTAAGGGGAACGCGGCCCAGATAGTTCATGGCTGAGTCGTGAATGAAGGAGGACTTATTATGCACCGATCCAGCATTTAAAAGCAGCACCCAGAGGCCTGAGGGCTGGCTGATAGGGCCAGCAGGGCAGACCTGCGGTTGTGGGGAGGACTGGCACCTATAACCGAGACATGGGTGGGTGAGCAGGGAGGAGTCAGTCTCTCCCAGCTGTGCCCACTTGGGGTACTTAGTTCAGCATCAGGGTAGACCTGAGGGCTGGGGGGGGGGGGTTGCTGTGGTCTATAAGCTCCCTGACCATGTGACTACTGGTCTGGAGTGTTTGCACCTTGTGTTGGGTCAGCGGGACAGATTAGGGATTCTGTTGGTGTACCGCCCACCCTGCTGCTCAACGGACTCCCTAGGTGAGCTGACGGAGGTGGTCTCGGGTGCACTGCTGAGATCCCCCAGACTGTTGGTTCTGGGGGATGTCAACATTCACGCTGAGGGCACCTTATCCAGGGCAGCTCAGGATTCCAAGGCATGTAGCAGGGCATATTCTAGACCTGGTTTTCGCAACTGGACATGGAAATGGTGATCTGAAAGTAGAGGACTTTACATCAGTCCCTTTGTCATGGTCAGATCACTGCTTGCTGAGGTTTAAACTTACAGCAGCTTTTCCCCTCTGCAAGGGTGGGGGATTTATTAAGATGGTCCGCCCCTGGAGACTAATGAATCCAGATGGTTTCCAAAGGGCTCTGGGGAGATTTCCAGCTGCTAGGGTTGGCTCTCCTGTCGAAACCGTGGTTGATCTGTGGAATGCAGAAATGACCTGGGTGGTTGACACAATTGCTCCTGAGCGCCCTCTCCTGAGTAAAGCTCATACGGCTCCATGGTGTACTCCAGAGCTGAGAGAGATGAAACCAAATAGGAGATGGCTTGAGGGCAGATGGAGATGAACTCCTAGTGGATGCAATGAAACACTGGTAAGTGCCTACAGTAAGGCATATTCAGGAGCAGTGAGGGTAGCAAAAAAACCAATACCTGCTGCCACTATCAAATCATCAATCTGCCACCCGGTGGAGCTTTTCAGAGTTGTCCAGGGGCTTTTACATGCCGGCCCTAAGGACATGGTAGAACCATCTGAGGCCCACTGTAATAAATTTCCTAGGCACTTCCAGAATAAAATCTTTGGCCTCTGCCAGGACTTAGATTCCAGTGTTATAGCACGTGAATCAAGCAAGGTGTCCAGAGCACAGGCTTGTCCTGTTTTCTTGGATAAGTTTCAGTTGGTACATCTCGAGAATGTTGACAAGGTGTTTGGACAGGTTCATGCAACCACCTCTGTATTGGTTCCTTGCCCCTCTTGGCTAATAAAAGCGAGCAGGGATGGAACAGCCAGCTGGGCCAGGGAAGTGATTAATGCCTCTCTACGAGAGGGAGTGGTCCCAGGCCGTCTGAAAGAAGCAGTAGTGAGCCCACTCCTGAAGAAATCTTCCCTGGACCCAGAGAATCTTAATAACTATAGGCCGGTGGCAAATGTTCCATTCCTGGGCAAGGTCCTTGAGCTGGTGGTTGTGGACCAGCTCCAGACAGTTTTGGATTAGACCGATTATCTGGATCCATTTCAGTCTGGCTTCAGGCCTGGTTTTGGCACAGAAACAGCCTTGGTCGCCCTGTATGATGACCTATGTTGGGAGAAAGACGGGGGAGTGTGACTCTGTTGATTCTCCTTGATCTCTCATCGGCTTTCGATACCATCGACCATGGTATCCTTCTGGGACGACTGGCTGAGTTGGGACTGGGAGGCACTGCATGGCAGTGGTTCTACTCCTACTTGGCGGGGCGGCTCGAGAAGGTGGTGCTTGGGGGACATTGCTCGGCCCCGTGGATTCTCCAGTATGGGGTTCTGCAGGGGTCAGTCTTGTTCCCCATGTTGTTCAACATCTACATGAAACCATTGAGTGCAGTCATCCGGAGTTTTGGAGTGCGTTGTCATCAGTACACTGACGACACGTTGCTCTATTTCTCCTTCTCATCTTCATCAGGTGAGGCTGTGGATGTGCTGAACCGGTGCCTGGCTGCAACAATGGACTGGATGAGGGCTAATAAATTGAAACTCAATCCAAACAAGACTAATAAACTGTTACTGGGTGGTTCTTCTGACCATATGGAGGGTGCTAATCCTGTTCTGGATGGGGTTGCACTCCCCCTGAAGGAGCAGGTTCATAGCTTGGGGGGTTCTCCTAGAACCATCTCTGTCTCAGGTGGCCTCAGGTGCCTTCTACCAACTTTGGCTGGTGGCCTGCCACACCCCTATCCTGACAGGTATAACCTGGCTTCAGTTGTCTATGCTTTGGTAAACTCCAAGTTAGATTACTGCAATGCCCTCTACGTGGGGCTGCCGTTGAAGACGGTTCGGAAGCTGTAGTTTGTGCAAAATGCAGCGGCCAGATTGGCAACAGGGACCAGAAGATTCAAGCATATAAAACCAACTCTGGCCTGCTTGCATAGGCTGCCTGTACGTTTCCAAGCCTGATTCATGGTGCTAAGTTTAACCTATAAAGCCTTACACGGCTCGAGACCACAATACCTGACGGAACGCCTTTCCCGCCGTGAACACTATGCTCAACATTTAAGGTCCTCTTCTGGGTGCCTACTCTGAGGGAAGCTCGGAGGACAGCAACAAGGGAGAGGGCCTTCTCTGTGATAGCCCCCCAGTTATGAAATGATCTCCCCAATGAAGTGCACCTGGGGCCAACATTGTTATCTTTTCAGCATTGTTATCTCTTCTTCGAGGCATTTAACAGCATACGTTGAGTTTTTTAACTGACCTCAGAATAGTTGTTTCAGGTGAATATTATCTTGGTATGTAATCTCTTTTTATGGTTTAAAATTTTGTATATCGGTTTTTAATGTTTAATGCTTTAATCTTTGTAAATCGCCCAGAGAGCTTTGACTATGGGGCAGTATATAAATATAATAAATAATGTGATGATGATGATGATGATAATAATAATAATAATAATAATAATAATAATAATAATAATAGAGAAAGGTAAAAAAGAGACCCAAAGGGAGGTTGTGACACCCCCGCTAAAGAGTGACTCTGGGACCTTCTTTATGTAACATGAGTCCTAGGACTGCCCCCCCCCCAAAACCAGGGATTCCTGAGTTTTTCCATTTCTGTCTTATTTGCCTTTGTTTGTTTGTTTGTTTGTTTGTTTCTCTTTCAGTGAGACAATCATGTTTTTACACCAGATCTTTTACCAGGGCCTGAAAGCACGTATCTCCAGCTGGCCAACCTTGGTACTGGGTGAGTGTTTGCGCAAATGGGGATTGCGATAAAAGGGTGCATTACACGTAGGGTTGCCAGCCAGCCCTGCCTTTTATTCTGTTACATCCTCCCTCCCCCATCCCATTTCTCAATACCCCCACCCGAGAGTCAGTCAGCATCCCATGCCCAAGAGGCTTCTCCTGGCAGTGCCCAGCTGCACCTGTGAAGTCCAGGTAACCTCCAGCAGGGACAGGACAAGAGAAGTGCAAGTCCTGTCCAGCTCTATCCAGGTGAGGTTTCTTGCGCCATTAAAAGTTGCATAGAAGGCAGCCCTATTTCTTTCATTGCCATTCTGTTGCTGTTGTTGCTGCTGCTGCTGCTGCTGGGCAGGAATGGGGAAATCATAGTTCCAGATGGAAGGGCAGGCAGGCAGGCAGGCAGGCTGAAAACAGGGCCCCATCTGAGAGCAGCTCAAACTGAAAAGCTCGCCAAAGTCAGAAGCTTTGGATGACCTGGGCCCAATCTACATGCATCATTTAGTGCAGAATGAGCACACGTCGGGGTCATTTGTGACACATGATATTGTCGCCACTCCACAGCAGCCCCAAAACCAGTTTTCTGCATCTTTTCCCCCTTAATGCAGCAACTTCCTTAGTGCGGTTCATGTGCAGCGTACCCCAATTCCCTGAATTAAATCTTGCTCATGGGGCACACCATTTCCCCCCCCCCCACATTCCTTTTCTTCCACCATTGGCAGTTATGCTTTTTGGACACAGGCATAGGCTGGGCCCCACACTTCAAGAAGGATGCAGAGAAGCTGGAGAGGGTTCAGAGGAGGGCAATGAGGAAGATCAGGGGTCTGGAAACAAAGCCCTATGAGGAGAGATTGAAAGAACTGGGCATGTTTAGCCTGGAGAAGACAGAGGAGAGACATGATAGCACTTTTCAAATACTTGAACGGCTGTCACACGGAGGAGGGCCAGGATCTTTTCTCGATCAACCCAGAATGCAGATTACAAAATAATCGGCTCAAATTACAGGACGCTACAGTCGAGAATACCTGCAGCTAGATCACCGCCACCCTTTTGAATAACTTTCTCAGGAACTGGGGTATTTTTGAATGGATGATTATAGATCTCTGAATCCAGGGAGAGGTTTTCAGGAGTAGCACACCACCATCTTCTTCATCTTCAAGGTTGTAGGGACCATTCCATAATGCAATGATGCATTTACCACTCCCCTGATCCATCCATCCAATCAGTTAGATCAAAAATGCCATGATGCGCAAGGATTGAGAGAGCATGTGGTGGGTCGCACAGTGTCTTGTCCACATTCTTAGGCTTCAAAGGCTGGAACTGATCCTACAAACCGCACCAGACAATGCACTGGACACTTCAACGGTCACTGTTACCAATAGTAGCATTCAAGTCAGCGGGGGGGGGGGGTCAAAAAGAACAGAAGAAATAGAAAGGGAGGCAGAATCACACTATACGTTCAATACATATCCTTGCACAGAAATACAGGAGGATGAGCCTGGGTGCCCCATTGAGAGCATCTGGATTAAAACAAATGGGGCAAGGAATAAAAGGGACATGATAGTCAGAGTCTACTACTGACCACCCAGTCAAGGAGAAGACGAGGATGAAACTTTTGATAAGCAAATTGCCATTGTTTCAAGTGTAAAGTGGTAAGGAAAAGAATATACACCACCTGGTGGGGGGGAGCAGGAAAACATGCCCAGCATGCATGGAGCTCATTTGCATATGGGGCAGAGTGGAGCATATGCCCTTCTGGGACTGGTAGGGATAGTTAAGAGACAAAAGGGATGGTAGGAACCCTTGTATTTTCATCTCCGTTAGGCACCCACACTGTGGGTATGGACTGGGTGCTGGCTCACACTGAGTGTAAGGGCCCTTGGAGAACAGGGATCGGGACTCCAATGAGTAAAAAGTGTAGGAAGGGGTGAGGTAATTTTATACTGAATGTTTCAAATGGGAATTGTTAAGCCTTACTGAAACCTTACCAAGCTGGTCCACTGGGGTTAGCTTAACAAGTAACCTTCCATTGCAAATAATCCCTACCCACAGAACCCAGTCCAACCTAAGGGTTATGCAAGGAAGTGTGTGTTGGGAAACAAATTCTACCATGTGAGGGTGATCACTTTGTCCTACAGAAAGTACAGTAAAAAACTAGAGGAACGACTATCCAATAAAAATAATTTAGTGGATAAAGTGGCAGCTATCAGAACTCTGGGGGAAAGTGACCACGTCATACTTGAGTTCTTGATTTTAAAGGAAGCAAAAGCTGAGTGTAGCCATACACACATACTCTTGATTTCAGGAAAGCCGATTTTAATAAACTCAGAACTATGATAAGTAAGGTCCCATGGCAAGTGACCCTAATAACAAAAAGAGCCCAAGATGGGTGGAAGTTTTTTCAAAAAGGAAATTTTAAAGGCACAATTACAAACTATTCCAACAAGGGAAAAAGATAGAAGACAACAGAAGAAACCAATGTGGCTCCACCAAAATCTTAGAGATGACCTGAAAACAACAAAACATACATATAGGAAGAGGAAGGAAGGCCAGGCTACAAAAGAAGAGTACAGACAGGTAGCACAGAAATGCTGAAATGGTGTCAGGAAGGCTAAAACTGAGAAGGAGTTGAGGCTAGCGAGGGATGCTAAAAGCAATAAAAAGGCTTTCTTCAGATATGTGAACAGTAAAAGGCAGAGGAAAGAAATGGTGGTTCAATTGCTTCATAAGGTTGGCAAATTGATAACAGATGACAAAGAAAAGGTCGAAGTGCTCAATTCCTACTTTAGCTCAGTCTTCTCCCAAAAGCGAGTCTATGACCCCCCCCCCTGGAAAAAGTGAAGTACAAGCTGAAGGGGCAAGATTGCAGTTTGAAATTGATAAACAAATCGTCAAGGAATACCTAATTTCTTTAAACGAGTTCAAATCTCCAGGGCCTGATGAACTGCATCCTAGAGTAATAAAGGAGCTGACAGAAGAACACTCAGAACCACTCACTGTCTATCTTTGCGACTTCGTGGAGGACGGGTGAAGTGCCGGATGACTGGAGGAGGACTAATATTGTCCCTATCTTCAAAAAGGGCAAAAAGCGGGAACCTGGGAACTACAGGCCAGTTAGTCTGACATCCATCCCTGGGGAAATTTTGGAGCAGATTATAAAGTAGTCAATCCATAAGCACCTTGAAAACAATGCAGTAATTACTGAAAGCCAGCATGCATTTGTCAAGAACAAATCCTGCCAGACTAAACTGAGCTCATTTTTTGATCGGCTAACCTCCCTTGTGGACTGTGGGAACGCTGTGGACATAATAGATCTTGACTTCAGCAAAGCTTTTGACAAAGTCCCCCATGATGTTCTGATTAAGAAACTAGCTAAAAGTGGGCTAAATGGAACAGATATTATGTGGAACCACAGTTGGCTACAGAATCAGACTCAAAGGCTGGTTTCGCATGACACATTAGGCAACGGAGGGGGAAATAGGGTACTGACCGTGTGTTAGGTAGGTGGTGCTCCACACATGACACGGCAGCCGCCTACGGTGCTCGGCCGTGGCAACTGCTCCGTGCGTTAACAGCGTACGCAGCCGCCTGCCATTATCCCCATCCTCCAACCTCCGTGAGGCCTCCCAGATGTATCCCAGCACACACTGTGGCCCAAAACCCATGGCTGCCGACATCGAAGCTGCAGGAGGATACGCCTCTCACACCCCATTGACTGCTCAGAGGCACTGGGCAGGAGACACCCCAGTCCCGGGCAGAGCAGTAGACAGGAGGAGAGGAAGAGCCAGACTGACATGGCCGGCCCCCACTGCCCCCAGCGAAGCACCCCAACCGCAGGCACCCACACTCCGGCACACCCGGATCCCCGAGGTGACGGTGCAAGGACCAATTGGCTGGATACGAGCCAGGCCGACAGCACGTCCCCCCGATCCAACCCCCACAGCACCCCAGGGCGCCGTCCGAAGTTGAGGAAGGCTGCGCTCGCCCAATGTACATGCAAGCAGCAGCTGAAATGCGCACACGGGCAACAGAGCCATATGCACGGCAGCTCCACCCCGATAGGGACCCAAACCCACCCGACATCGGTGGCGCAGCACCCACGAGGGCGCCCCACGCCCCTGAGTCCCCCGCCCACGACGCCCCCAAGCTCTCCCCCCGGACACACAGGGACAAAGGCAAGCGAGGGGGAATGCCTTAAAACTTTAATCAGCACAGCGTATAAAAATGGTTACATGGGCACAGGGCTACTGTGAAGCATGGGCAGATTACTCAGAAAGGCAAGTCGAAGGAGACCAGTAAGGCATAATGGTGAGGTCCCATCAGAGTGTGGCACCTCGAAGCCACTAGCGTCAGAAGGGGAGGGTGGGAAGGAGGGGAAGTCCGCTATGCCAGGAAGAAATGTCAGTCCACAGACGGCACCCTACAGCTGATGCTCACACATGGGGGTAGTGCATCCAGACCCACTCTCCGATCCTCTCATGCACCTGTGCCGCCTCCGCACAGGCACAACAGTCCCCAGCAAGGTTCAGGGGCCTGGAGTAGGGCACAACATCCCTCCCATCCACAGCAATGGCATCACTGTCCTCACCAGGCTGAGGCAGGTCTGGGTGGTCGGCCAGTAACACATCCCCACGGGACTCGCAGACGTTGTGCAGAATACAGCAGCACACGATGTCCAGGATGACGTCAGAGTGCAGGTCTAGCAAGCTAAACAGGGGGCGCCAACGCTCCTTCAGCCGCCCGAAGGTGCGCTCGACAGGCAGGCAGGCACGCAACAGGGCAAGGACTCCGCTGCTCTAAGGGGCCAGTGTCCGCCACCCATCCCAAACACTGGCCCTGTGGGCATGGCGGCACTCAGGCGCAGCTGCTGGGCACATCGCACATCCTCCTCATCACCATCAGCATGGTTCTGCATAGCCGCCTGAAGCGCCGCCTGCAAGCCATCCGTAGCAAGTTGTTGGCGGGACATTGCCACCGGCGGTGGAACAGGCATTGGGAAGGGAGGCACGACAGGACGACTGGTGGGCGAGCAGGAGCAGGAGGACGGAGGGGCGGCACCACAGCCAGCATGGGATGGCCCAGTACAGGAGTGTGGGAAGGAGATTACAAGGCCGCATTGTTCTGTCTGCTGCACACCGGCCAGAGAGGGGAGTGAAAGGACGAGGCCAGATACAAGGGCCGCTATGGGACAGCACCGCTACAGGAACAAGCGAGGGAACTACAGAGGAGGGATGGGCGCAGGTCGCCTATTCCGATGGAAGGACCTATGGCCACAGGGCGACTGACAGGCGGCATTGCCGGATGGTCCGCTCCAGACGTCGAATGTGACGCAGGGCACCACGCAAGGTCTTCTCCATAGCGCCAAAGTGCCATTCCATATGGCCCAGCTGCGTGCTGGGGATGGCACGGCTGTGGTAGAGCAGCTTCACTGGGGAGAAGGAGGAGAGGAGGAAGGAAAGCGAACAGTGACATGGAAGCCATAGCGGGTTCCCTCCGCCCAGCCCCACCTACCTGAGCACCCAGCTCCTTGCCGCAGAGCCCTGCGGCGGTGGCGGAGGGCGCATGCCTCCCTGCACAGGCTGGCCTGCCCACCCTGGAGCCTAGTGGACCTGTAGGGTGCTGCCATCCCGACAGGACAGGTCTGCAGTGAGGGGCAGTGGGGATGGGGACGGCACATCTCTGGGATATGCAACGTTGTAACAGGAGGGCACCACATCTACTTGGCCTTGAGCAGCCAGAACTGCTAGAAGGAGGCAGTTGCCAGAACAACGGCTGGCAATAAGGGACCCTAGCACAGGCAGGGGGGAGTTGTCGGCTACAGATCCACAGCAGACGGAACAGGGGGGCGTATACATGCAGGAGGCTTCGGGCATGTCAAGGGGGAAGGGTCCCTCCTCCTCCTCCCCATCCTCCTTGTCGGAGTCGGGCAGGAAGCTCCTGGCCCACTTGCGCATGCTGCCTAAGCGACACCGATCATACCCTCTGGTCTCCCCCCCTCCTATCCCTGAGGCACCTGTTGTAGCCAGCGCCGGTTGTGGGGCCCGGTATCCTGGGGCAGCAGGCGGCAGCAGGTACTGCTGAGGCAGCATGTATCCATACGACGGCACGTAGGGAGAGGGCTGTGGCCCACCATGGTACGCTCCTCGAAATGCCTGGGCGAGCTCCCTGATGGCCTCAGTTTGGCGGTCAGTGGCAGCCGTGCGCTCGCGCATGCCCCAGTCAATGATGGCGCCGGTGGCTGCCATGGCCTTGGTCATCCCGTTGACATGGTCGATGAGTCCACGGCGCACCGCCTGCCCCAACTCCCGAATGGCCTGGGAGCATCCTTCCACGGCTTGGGTGGCCAGGCGCGTTGCCCACACAGCGAGGACTCGCTCCTTCGTGCGTCTGCTCTCCTCCTTGCCCGCCATGCATGTGAATAGCTCGTGGATCTTTCCTCCAGCCGCCTCCGTGGCCAGGTCCTTTGCCACCTGGAGTCAGTCTGCCTTGCGCCTGTTGCGCAGACGGGCACACCTCTGTGCGTTGGTCAGGGGATGGGCTTGAGCAGCTGGGCCCGTGTCTTCTTCGCCAGCGGGTGGGGGTGGCAGCTCCTCCTCAAGGGGGGTGCGTCCTCCATTTCTGCATCCTGTGGCTGCGGAGGAGCTTCCATCTCCTCCACAAGCACGCCGTTGCCAACTTGGAGCTCGGCCTCCAGGAGCATCTCCTCCTCCATCCTCCATCTCAGCTGCTTCCACCAAGGTCTCGTCTCGATGTCCTCCGGCTCGTCCTGGGAAGGTGACAGTTCTGGGTCCAGGACGTCGCCCACCTGGAGCTCCACAAGCCGCTCCATTTTGTCCTGCACCTCCTGTGACACTGGCCCCATTCCCGTAACGGAGTTCATGATGTGCCAGTCGAATCCCTCCAACATAGTGCTGCTGCCTGCCGGCTCCTCCCTCACATGGGGTGGGCCCTCTGTCCGCTCTGCTTCCCTAAACCCATGCTGTGGGCGCCGGCTCTGGCACTGGCTGGTTGTTGTTTCGCGGGTGGCATCCATGACCGTGGGGGCCCAGATAGATCATCCCTCTGCTGGGTCTCTGGCACTAGCAGCACAGGCCGCTCGGCCTCTGCCTGCGACTCTGCATGGAACAACCTCCAGAATGCCGTAAGGCTGTTGGTGCTGGATGAGGCGGTGACAGGGGAGGTGCTGCCTGAGGACAGGGCTCTCCTGGCCACCACAGGTGGCAGGTGTGTCAGCAGTGATGGGCTTTGAGATCCCACGGGCCTGCTCGTTGGCTTCGGCACGGCTGGTCGTGGGTCTGGTTGGGCCCTCTCCAATGGCGTGCTGATCTTTGGAGGCCGTGGAACGTTCATCTGCGGACATGGCTGGGTGGCTCGGGTGGAGGTGTCATCGCGGTGGGCCCCTTGGGCCTGTTGGGCTCGTTGTCACATGTGCAGCGCAGGTTGCGAACCCGCTGCCTGCCTTGTGCCCTGGCACAACGTCGTGGCACTCTTCCAGCAAGCGAGCCAGTCATCGTAGAAGGGCATGGTGCGTGGCTCGACTCCGGTCCTGTTATTGTGCGTGATGATCTCCTTGAACTTCCTTTTCAGCGTGTGCAGCTTGGCCTTGCATTGTTTTGCATCACGATTGTATCCCCGTTCCCTCATCTGCCTGGAGAGCCAGGGGTACGCTGGTCATGCCTGGCTGTGGCCAGGATCCTCCGTGCTTCCTGGCTGCCCCACAGTTCTATGAATTCCCCTATCTCTGCCTCGGACCAGTGCGGCGCTCTGCGTCTTCCGGGGGGTCCTGGCTGCTTCCCTCTCCTTGGGGTTGTGAGCCGGTGCCCTCGGCCTGACTGTCACGGCTATCCTCGCCCTCTGGCTCCGTGGTGCTGGGAGTGATGGTTGGCGGTGCTGCCGGGTGTCTGTAGCCCTTGCATGGTATTCCCCGTCCCATGTGGTTGTGGGATGGTTGTGGCTAGTGGGCTGTCATGTTTGCTGGGAATGTGCCCTGTTTGTCAGCACAGGAGTTGTTGTTGGGGGCAGGGCGCTGCATGACCGTGGGAGTGTTATGCATACCTTCGGATGTTTCGCACAACAACCGTAGCTGGCCCGACCGGTGCGATGTGGAGGTGGGATGCCCGCGTGCGCCCTTTGCATTGGCCTTCTGCGCATCTTGGGGATGGGCTCCCCCAGTGAGCGCTGTCCGGCCAGGTTAGACGGGTGACGGGGGCTATGTGGACACCGTTTCCCCAGACCGCCTGATTCCGGGTATGCCGATGGGAGGGGCCACGCGGACGTTGGGCCCCGTTGCCTGGGACGAGCCGCTCCCTGCTGGGTGGGTGGGCAGCACCTCTGTGTTCCTAGGCAACTGGGGGTCTCTGGGGGTGCCACGTGTCATGTGGCTCCTACTCTTCTTTGCCCACGTTCCCCGCTTACGGCGCCTTTTGATTGGGGGCCTTGCATGGGCGCATGGATGCCGTAGGTTTCCCGGTACTGGGCGCTGTGCGGTGGCAGTGCTGCCCCGGCCACATGGAGCACGTGCTGACAGGAGCAGGCCCTCGTTGTGCTCGGTGACGGCTGCCCGGGGTGGGGAGGCGGGCATCTGAGCTTGCTATGCCGACATCGGCATCAAGCTGTTGGGGGTTTGTCAGAGTGGCCGGCCGCATTTGGCCGCTCTTGCCGCCTGCCTCTATGGGCTTCTGTGATGACTCACTCGACGCCTGGAATTAACGCATGCTCCCCTCCACACGACACTTTAAACACCGGGCTTTGAGCTAAGCAATGTGCAAGCCCGTTGTTTCTCTCCATTGCTTAATTGGGCAGAATAGCGTACCATGAGTTGAATGTGCGTGGTGTGTCACCCTCCACACGACACAATAAGCAACACAACTGTCGGTTGCTTCCCCCCCCTCCATTGCCTCATGTGTTGTGCGAAACCAGCCAAAGAGTGCTTATCAATGACACCTTCTCAAACTGGGGAAAAGTAACAAGCGGGCTACCGGGGGCTCTGGTCTCAGTGCTCTTCAACACTTTTATTAATGATTTGGATGAGGAGGTGCAAGGAATACTTATCAAATTTGAAGATTACTTAAAATTGGGAGAGATAGGTAATACCCTTGAAGACAGAAACAAGCTTCAAAGTGATCTTGATAGGCTGGAAAAAGAAACCAAATGCACAGTTACAAGATGGAGGATATTTGGCTCAGCAATACGACAAGCAAGAAGGATCTTGGAATTGTTGTAATATCACAAGCTGAATATGAGCCAACAGTGTGATGTGGCTGCAAAAAACACAAATGCTATTTTGGGCTGCATTAATAGAAGTATAGCTTCCGAATCGTGTGAAGTACTGGTTCCCCTCTATTCAGCACTGGTTAGGCCTCATCTTGAGTATTGCATCCAGTTCTGGGCACCACACTTCAAGAAGGATGCAGACAATCTGGAGTGTGTTTAGAGGAGGGCAACGAGGATGATCAGTGGTCAGGAAGCAAAGCCCTAAGAGGAGAGAATGAAAGAATTGGGCATGTTTAGCCTGGAGAAGTCTGAGGGGAGACATGATAGCACTCTTCAAATACTTGAAAGGTTCTCAATCAGCCCAGAATGCAGGACACGGAATAATGGGCTCAAGGTACAGGAAGCCAGATTTCAGCTGGACTATTAGAGCAGGAGGACCATGGAACCAATAATCTAGGGAGGTCGTGGGCTCTCCCATCCTAGAGGCATTCAGGAAGCTGCTGGACAACCATCTGTCAGGTATACTTTAAGGTAGATTCCTGCATTGAGCAGGGGATGGACTTGATGGCCTCATAGGTTCCTTCCAACTCTACTATTCTTTGATTGTATGATTTGGCCAGCTGGCTCGTCCATGCAGGATGTGGGGCTCCTTCCCCACAATAGGATATATCATTAAGCCCACATTACCATACTCAACCCTCCACTTAGCTCCATGGCCACTTCAACTGGGGCAGCTTCCAACTTTGCAGCAATTGCTTCTCACCATCCCTTCTTTCTTGCAGCTGACCTGTTTGACATCTTACTGCCAATGCTCAACATCTACCAGGAATTTGTCCGGAACCACCAATACAGCCTGCAGATTCTGGCCCACTGCAAACAGAACCGGGATTTCGATAAGCTACTGAAGCACTATGAGGCAAAGCCTGACTGTGAGGAACGGACGCTGGAGACCTTCCTGACCTATCCAATGTTTCAGGTGAGGTGTGCTTGCAGGGATGAGGCAGGAAGCCACGTGAAGGAGAGGCCCCAGTCATTTTGCCACCTGCAAACAGGGAGATTCTGTTGATGTATTCTTTTTAGTAACTATCCTTAACTGACCAGGAAATTTTGAACTGAAGGGCAGCATAGAAAGGGTTGAAATAAATCCATAAAATTTCCTGGAAGATATGTCTCTTAGATGGCTCATCTGTATGCATGTGTTGCACCAATGTGATCTCTTAGTTCCATTCTCTCTTTTGTCTTAACTCAGATTCCCAGGTACATCTTGACATTGCATGAGCTCTTGGCCCACACGCCCCATGAGCATGTGGAGAGGAACAGCCTGGATTATGCCAAGTCCAAGTTGGAGGAGCTTTCCAGGTTGGAAGAGTTAACTGATGACTTTTGGGTGGCGTGTGTGTTGTGGGTAGCTTGTAGACACCCCACACCTATTGACAGTTCCTGTGTGGGTTCAAAGTCAGGGAGGTACAGGTCACTTCACACATTTTCTTTTCAAGGTGTGTTGCAAAACATCTTACATATCTTCATCTTTAAAATCACTTCACTGGCTGCCAATTACTTTCCGGGTGAAGTACAAAGTGTTGGTCATCACCTTTAAAACCCAACATGGTTTGGGTCCAGGTTACCTGTGAGATTGTCTTCTCCCATACGATCTGCCCCGCACACCCAGGTCCTCTGGGAAGAATTTGTTACAATCAGCCAAAACTAGGCTGACAACTGTTACCCGGAGGACCTTCTCGTCTGCCGCTCCCAGACTGTGGAATGGCCTGCCGGAGGAGATTTGTCAACTTAATAGTCTCTTTGACTTTAAGAAAGCCATAAAGACAGATCTCTTCCAGCAGACCTACCCAGTTGAATTTTAAAGAGTTTTATTGGTATTTTAATAATGCATTAGTTTTATGTGCTTTTAATCAGTTTTATGTATTTTATATTTGATGTTGTTCCCCACCTTGATCCAGAGGGAGAGGCGGGTAAGAAATAAACAAACATATTATTATTATTATTATTATTATTATTAATTAGAGTGTATATGTTATATGCAGTCCCCTTACTCCAGCAACCACACCAGACAGTTCTTCCTGTCAATCAGGCCAGAGCATTAAAAAAAACTTCCCCCTACCAAATTCAACAACCAGAAAGAATTGTGCAGAATAGGGAAATTTAAGTAATCACAACTCTATGTTACCCACTTAAATAGGGATGAAGAGACCTCAGTATCACCAAGATTGTCAGTGTTTTGTGGCCAAGTTCATTCTGTCCTAATTTTCTACAAGCTTGCAATTATTATTATTATTATTATTATTATTATTATTATTATTCTGTATGGAAATTTGTACCTTTGTGCACACATTTTTTTTGTAATGCCTGCATTAATTAGCTCAACCTCTGTGTGCATTTAATCCCCCCCCCCCCCCATATTTCACATTGCTGAAATGGCTGTAGCAGTCTCGGTGACAGGGCTGAGCACAAGGCCAGGGAATAATCCAGGCCAATGTTCCAACAGCAGACAGGTTTTCAGTTCAAGGGAATTCAGGAAAAGGCAGAAGTGATCCAGATAACAGGCACAGAGCCAAAGCACATGCAATCAGTCCAAGATAGGCAAAGCAGGAGTGGTCAAACACATTTAGGCAAAGGGTCCAGTACACACACAGTCCAGTGGCAGAGTCAAGCAAGAGTCCAGAGTCTGCAGCACAAGGCAGGACAAGCTAGTAAGACATTGTTTCCAGCAACTAACAGGAAAGGCTTTTAACCACAAAAGCTGCTGAGCCCCCCCCCCCCCGCCCCAGGCTCAGCTGCTGTCTCTTGGAGCTCTCTGGCTAGAGCCCTGCTCAAGAAGAGTCACTTTCTCCTGAGGAGACCATCTTTGCAAGAGAGCACTCCTTCTTATTGGCCGGCTCTGCCCTACCATGAAGAGGGAGGATGTAGGTGCAGCAGACGCCAGATTATGAAGAGTGGCGCTCTCCCCCTCCAAAGGGTCTGCCGCTAGTCATGACAAAATCTAATATACATGAAGCACTTTGAACACTTAACATTCATTATATAAATGTCACGTATTGCTATTTGGGCATGATTTGGGCAAGGAATGAAGCAGAGGACGGATGCTCCATCTCATGGCCATTAGTCATCCTGTTTGTGGCTTCTGGAATTACTCCAAGCAGCGCCCAGACACTTTTCAGGTTATCCTCATAACGTAAGAGTGAGAGGATTGTTCCTTTTTTTTGTTGAGAAGTTCAGAATACTGAATTTTGTGGCCCATACCACAAGCAGGCACTAATGTTAAGGGCCATCCAAGAAGTGGATTCCCCCTCACACAAATCATTCACATCATCCTTAATGAATGCTGATTTTTTTCACATTCTTGTATAATTATCACTTTGGGGGAAATAAGCAGCCATCCGTACTTTTGAGCAGAGACACGGTGTACAGGATGTGCGAAAGGGATAATGACAAGACAACATATGTTATTTTAGAAATGCTGAGAAGTTTCTTCATAAAGCAATCAAGCAAAACATGCATTACAAGGAGCCTGAAGTTTGTTTAAGTAACCTCAGCTACATTTTAGTCTCAAAGAGCCCATCACATCACTAAAAGCCTCCTGCCCAGCCCAGCCCAACCAAAGTAGCTCATTTACTTAGCACTGGAACTTTCTAAGCAGCCATGGCTTTGCTGGATGTGCTAGAGAGGGCCAGCTGCAGGCTGCCTGATATTTGCTTCCTTTAGCCCAAGTGAGGATTTCAGATCTCCCTGCTCACCTTCAACGAGAAGGCCAGAGAATTGCCACCGATCTGAGGCTGAAAAGGCTTCTGGTTAGGTGTATTATTCTGGAGGCCTGATCTAATCAGGGCCCAGTCAAAACAGATTCTTTGGATTGTCAAGATGAAACTACACCACTGGTGGAAGGAATGATATTTTATTGTTAGAAAATGGATGCAGAATAAAAATACAAAGAAAGTTCGCACATCTTTGCAGGCAATGAAGCTGGCATCTTCACAGCAGAATGTGTGCTGGAGGGATGGGAGTTGGAATCAACAGCATACATCGTTCTTAGGACCAAAAGTTCTCCAGACTGGTTGTGCACATTTTCTCCATGGAGCAAGATCAAATTGGTCAGGCCTCAGCCCAATCTTTTTTACCCCCTTCCAATATTTTAGAATGTGCAGAAAACATTGAGTTACCTTTCCTATGTCTAAGAAGTCCCAACGTTGCAACACCAGGGGGAAGAAACCTTCTTCATCTCCCCAGTAAGATAAAACAGTAATGCAAACAGAGGAAATTAGGCAGCTGCATAACTGTTGACTTGAGGATTATACCCTTATCAGCTTCAGCCAGCTAGCAATTGTTAACCTGTGGATTGGTGCCTGCTCAATACCAGTCTCTCTCTATGAGAAGCTGCCCACTATAGAGGCCTACTTTAGGAAACAAGAAAATTTCCCTTTATTCAATACTTGATGGGCCTTTATACATTTAATAAACAGCATATACAACCCGGTGATAGTTCAACACCTGACCTAACTCCTCGGTGTCAAGCTCACTACTATAGGGTACCCATGGAATCCTCTGTGGCTTTCCACAGAAATTACCCCCAGAGGAATGGCTTTCACCAACATTTTCTCACAGGATCCTTGAACTAGTGGTATGCCTACTACAATTGGATATCTATTCTGTAGCAACTATGTGCAAGATACTGCTCTATTTTACATCCGTGGGCCATTTGGGCCATTTTCAGCAAACACTGGTTGGTAGACTCATTGCAGCCATTTCTGCAACTGATGTTCGGCTGACTCTTTTATCTTTCTGTAGGATAATGCATGACGAAGTGAGCGAGACCGAAAACATCCGGAAGAATTTGGCAATTGAACGGATGATTATTGAAGGCTGTGAAATTCTCTTGGACACCAGCCAGACTTTTGTAAGACAAGGTAGTGTATCTAGGAAGGAGGTTGGGGACACTGGCAGAGCCAGGATTCCTCAGCACACATCAAAAGAGGAGCTGCAAAAAGGTGCAGAAAAGGCTGGCCACCCACTGAGTTCTCCTCAACTGGGCAAAAGATTCATGTTGTCCAATGAACTGCAAAGCCTGATGTCCCAGAGAGCAAGGGCTGGGAAAGGTGATGCACTGACAGGCGGAAGAACAGAAGATCAGGCCAAAGGCTCTCTAGTCCAGCATTCAGTCCCCACAGTAGCTAAACAGATGCCCACAAGCTGGACAGGAGTACAATAGCATCCTCCCACGATTGAGAGCAGAAGTTAACATTGTGCTAGAGAAACAAAGGCAGAGGAGCAGAAAAGTTGGCCATCCATGCAGGATAGGAATTCCTTAAGACATAACATGGTGCAATGCAGAAACAAAGACAGGGGA
This sequence comes from Anniella stebbinsi, assembly GCA_029215795.1. Lineage (NCBI taxonomy): Eukaryota > Metazoa > Chordata > Lepidosauria > Squamata > Anniellidae > Anniella > Anniella stebbinsi. Next base: position 375,056,677 of record JARDYH010000001.1, read on the forward strand.
GCTTTAAAGAGAATAAAAGTTGGCCACTGGTGCAGAATAGCAATTCTCTCAGGCCAAAAGACAATGAGAAACAATGGCAAAGCAGCAGTTGAAAACATGAAATCTGGCCACTGAGGCACAAGCTTTTTGAAGTCTTGGCATTTAGCAAGCTATAACTTATAACTTCTTTTTAAAAATTAACCAAAAGTTCATCAAACAAATTGTGCAAGCTTTCAAGATCCCGAGACCCCTCCACCAGCAAGGCAGGTGGGGAGGGAAGGAGAAAACCAAAACCAAAAAGTGAATTGGTGGTGTAGTGACATTATCTAAAAAATCAGGCTAATTCCAATGTGTAGTGTTGGGAGGAGAGTGCAGGCACTCAAGGCACACAGGTTAGGTGCTGTTTGTTGGAGTCTTCTGGTGGCCCAGGTTACACTGGGAAGTAGTGGGGAGGATCTTTATGTTTCCCTAAAAGGAGGATCAAAGATTTTCCCCTCACCCTCCTTCTTCCCAGTGTGACCTGGGGCACCAGGAGACTCCTGCAACCAGCAATTGACTTGCTGAGCCCATCCTGAATACCTGCAGACTCCTTCTCCCATGCTGAGGGCTCCATTACAACTATTTTCCCCCTGGTTTGCCTCCACGTTTTTTTACCTCCATTTCATAAGCACTGCAAGCGCTCCTCTCCTTCCTTTCACAATTGTAGCTACACCAGTGAACTCACTTTTCACTTGTCCGCTCTCCTGCTGCTATTGCTATTGCACCCGCCCCACCTCACCTCGCCCCACCTTCTTCTTCCCCCTCCAGTTCATTGGTTCTTGTCATCGATAAACATTGTGATCGATGTGGTAGCCTTCCCCCCTTACTCATTGGAGCTCCTTTGTGAATTAACTAAAATGCTTACATTTGCGTAATTTTTAAAGATGGCATGGTGATAGCTCTTAAGTAGGGCTTTAGGCATGCCAAGTTTGAATCAGATCAGTTCATGCCTTGCTATTTAGGAATTTTTAAAATGGAAATTAACCAATGTGCTTATATCTGCCTAATTTTTAAAGATAAAGAGATGAAACTTGGGACCTTAAGAGTTCTTAAGTAGAGCTTTTGGCTTTCCTAGTGTGAATCAGATTGGTTCATCCCTTGATTTTTTTAGGATTTCCCCCCCTTAAACCCTTTTCCTGATAGATCACCAGTGCAAACTTCTACCTGTTTGCATTTGTGAAGGATCGATTTCCCTTTACTTTGATCATGTAAACTGTGCATCTCCAGTTCATAAAATAGAGATCTGCTGGTTCCCCTTACTCAAGAGTAAGTCCCATTGATTTCAACTGCATTTACATCCAAGTTATATTAAAATCCAATGCATGCCTTTGGGTAAACTCCACTGAACAGAGAGAGACTTACTTCTGAGTTCACACATATGGAACTGACCTTTACTAGCGTGGTCACTCAGGTTGTTATCATATGGGCAGTTTTAAGCACACCTGCCACGACTTTGCTCCACTTCTTCAGTGCTGGGTTCACATGACTTTGCCCCCCTCCTGCTTCTCTCCCGCCATGAGGTCGCAGGTTTTAGTTTCTCTTTCGATTTATCCCTCAACAGGCAAAGTCCAAAACAGGCAAAGTTCAACAGGCCAAGCTGAAGTATCGCAGCAATACTGACCATGTGTGAGTCAAAATGCTAGACTCGCATAGGAAACGGAGAGGGAACCCGCAGAAGCAAACAAGGGAAAAAATAGTAGATGTGATTAAGCCCCCAGAAGCTTTTTTGGCTTAAGGGTGCATTAAAGTCGCTTGGGGAAAGTAATCTAGACTTTTCCCGCACCAAAATAATATGCAAAACAGAGGAAAAGAGGCAAAATGGGTGCAGGACACAGAGGACGTCATGTGAGTCTCGCGCTGCAAAACCAGATACCAAGCGTGGCGAGAGTGCGTTAAACCGTAGGTTTGATGGAACTCTTGAGAGTGGATAAAAACCAATTTTTTTTATTTTAATTTTATTGGATTTTTTCTGCCAAGTGTATATCAAACTTTGCTTTGACCTATCAGTCATGGACATTTCATTTTCATTTGCGACTTTGTTTTTGGGGAGAGTAAGGCTGGGTCAAGGTAGGGTGAACCAGAAAGGAGCAACGCTGAAAAGGAAAAGTGGAGGCAGAATAGTTGTGTGTGCTTCTTCTTGTATTCAAGGCATTCCCAACTACCCTCCAGGTGCTTTGGACTTCAACTCTGTCAGCTCCAGCCAGCATGGTTAGGAATTCTGTACGTTGTGGTCCAGAACATCTGGAGGGCACCAGGTTGGAGAAGGATGCTATATCCCATACGGAGGCTGCAATACAATGCTCACTTACATCTGTGGAACTTATTTCTGAGGAGATGTGTACAGGATTATGCTGTTAGCCTCAAATTTTCATGGGTGCTTCTCATAAGAATTAGCCTAAATGGCAATGTTTTAAAGGCATCCCCTGTATAGGTGAAAAGACAAGAAGAGAATACACGGTGGAACAAAGAGATGCAAAACCTGCTTGTAAGAATGGAACAGTCTGAATAATGCAGTTGTAAATTAACATGGCTTAGTGGTCAAATTTACACCATTCCGGAAATATATACATCTACCGTGGGCCAAGCTACACCTTGGAACTAGCTAAAACCACAAGGATTTATTAGCATCTGTGAACCTTTCCCCCACCCTCAATGGGTTCTTTCCCCCAAATAAGCCACCCTGGGAACCCATGGACTGCAGTAAGGGTTATTTAACCTATGGCGAGTTAGCGTGTCATCTGTTCAGAGGCATATGGCTCCCCAGGATGCATTCCATAGGGTTGTGCCCTTACTGGCCACTTCTCAGGAAAAGAAAGGACCGTTGCTTGTTTGGCGATGCAGAAGGAAGTTTTTTTTCCCCGACCCCCCCCCCCCCCCGGTGCTCTCTGCCTCAAGATCAAAAACACGTGGAACCGCATTTCATGGATCGCTTCCTCCGGCGTCGCTCGCGCTCGCGCTGCTTGCTCTGCTCCCGGCTGCTGGGGTCTTTTAAAGACACACAGCCCCATTGCCCCCCCCCCCCCCCCGCGGTCTCGACAAGGCCTCACGGATGTGCCGGCAGCACTGCCTGGGGCGGGGCGGGGCAGACCCACAGGCAAGGCAGAGGGAGTCGCGTCGCCGGGCGCCCGGCACGCTTGGGCCGGAAGAAGCGCCTGTTGCAGGGGAACGGGTTGAGCAAGGGTGGGTTGCGGCGCCCGTGTCCAGCGCAGGGGAACGGCGCTGGCTGGCTGGCGGCCGGCTTCTCCCGGGAAGGGAGCCGCCGAAGCAGTGGCGCCCTCCGAGTCGGAAGCCGGCCAGCCGCGCTTTTCAGCCTGGGGTTTGGGGGCACTTTGGGGCAGCAGGGAGCCGCCCCACGCCCCCGTCCAGCGCTTCCCACGGCCACGGGGAGCCCTGGGCAATGCGGAGCAACACGGGCCGCTCCGGCCCACGGCAAAGCTCCTGATGGCCCCTGCCGCCGCCGCCGGCCGCCTGTTGCACGAGAGTGACGGATGTGTCGCTTGCAGGTAGCCCAAACCGCGGTGGCGCAACTTGCCAGGCTGAGCCGCTCCTTCTTCTCCCGCTAGGTTCCCTCATCCAAGTGCCCATGTCGGAGAAGGGGAAGATCACGCGGGGGCGCCTGGGCTCCCTGTCGCTGAGGAAGGAGGGCGAGAGGCAATGCTTCCTGTTCTCCAAGCACCTGATCGTTTGCACCAGAGGCTCCGGCGGGAAGCTGCACCTGACGAAGGTGAGAGGAGCAGAGCGCTGCACAGCCCCGTCTATACAGAGCTGTTGGAGGGACAGGAGCATGGCCCAAACCACAGGAAATCTGCAATAAGGGTTGTTATTGCAACTTGCCAACCCATCGTGGCTAAAGGGCATTACGCAGCAAGCCACTCAGCAAGAGAAGAGAAACCCCTGCAATCGCCATTTGCAATGGCAGCCAAGCCGCTGCTCAGGCCCTTTCCCCCTTGCCAGTGACAGCCCCTCCCATGGTGCCCAGATGGCGCCCCACACATGCCCTGACTGATTGGCTTCATTGGCTTGTATGGGAATTTAAAAGCAACCTCATGCCGAAAGCCAGTTGGGGGGAATCCACCCCCCCCCCATAGACCCTGTTGCCCCAAGATTCCATGGCAGGGGTTTGGATTTCCCTGCCCCTCAGCCAATTTTTGGCACCGGGGTGCTTTTAAAAACCCCACACATTTGCGCTTATTCCCAAGGCACAGGGAAGTGCAAATTGTTTCTCCTGGGCCCATTTTTACACACAATGGGGCCAGGAGTTTTTTTTGGGGGGGGGGGGTTTAAGGGCTCCAAACGCAAGCAAGATCGCAATCAGAGATGGGAAGGGGGACTTGGTGGCCAGGTCCCTTGGGATGCTGGATGGAGTGTTGAGGGGGGATGAGGGGCCACTGTGGGTCGTTTACCCAATTGCCTGGTGGCTGTGCTAACGCACTGTGGGTTGTTCTCAACACAACTCACAGTGTATAGCCAGTCACCCATCATCAGCTAGTGTGTCATGTGAACGCGCCTGGAGTGTGTAGCTCCCTGGTTGTGTGGTCTCAGGTAGGAAAAATTGTCTGGTTTAAGTGGCCATTTGGATCATACTCATCATTGGGGTGTTTTTATGCAACATTCCATTCAGAAATTACTTCCCCCCCACCCAGTGCTATTAGTTTGCCATGATTTGCTTTAGAAACATGCAGTGGGTGATTGAAGGGAAACCTCAACCCATGTGTTACTTACAGCCATTTCTGATTCATCGCCAAAATGTCGAGCGATGCCTGAGAGCATCTTGCCAGGTCTGGCAGATTAGACATTACCTGCATCTGATAACTTGTACAAAATATTAATGCTCATGATGCTGAGGAAAAGTGACACATCCAAGGCTATTGCACTTACCGCAGTATTTAAAAACAATGAATTCCGATCGTTTGGGGAAACTGCCCATTTTCAGGCATTCATGGTTCATTTTATTTGAAGCAGAAGGCCAGTATTTGGCCCCTGGAGACCACTCCCTTTTTGTGCCAAACGAGGCCCTCTTCCTGCCTTTGCCCCCATGTTTAATTCTGATTAGACAGCAGGTTGCAGGACTAAAATTGGCCTGGCTGCTTTGCTCTCCCCTCTGCCTCCACGTGCTTCAGGGAGGAAGAGTGAATGGGACAGTGGGGAGGAGTGGAACTTCAGGAGCTGCCTCGTACGGAGTCAGACCCATCTAGCCCAATGTTGTCGGCATGGACTGGCAACAGTGGCTGTCCAGGGTTTCAGGCAGGAAGATGCTGCCAGGCATGGAACCTGGGACCTCCTGCATGCAAAGCAGGGGGCTCCACCACTGAGCTGCGGAGGCCTCAAGCGGTAAGGCAGAAGTCAGCATAAACACCCCAGGGCAAACTATGTGAGCGGCTTTCACAGAAGGATTTGTTCCTTGTCTCTTTCAGAACGGAGTGATCTCCCTCATAGACTGCACCCTGGTGGAAGAGACGGAGAGCACAGATGAGGAGAGTATGTATCAATCAGAATTCGGGCAACGCCTGCAAAGCAGAATCCCCCCTCCCCCGGCCCAGCAGATTCTCTATAACATGTAGTGCATGGAACCCAGTTCCCCAAAAGTGGTCTCTGTCTGTGCCAGATCCACTAGGCTGCCCGTCCTGCCTCTATGGCTTCCTCCCCACACCTTTTCTCAAGCATTTTCCTCTTCCGCTCATGCGCCACCATTGCGTCTGTGTGCCCTTGGAGTCTCATTTTTTTTATTTTTGTTTTGTTTTGTGCATTTCTATCTCGCCCTCCTCCCATCACAGAACTCAAAGCAGCCTACATGGGAGTTTCCCAGGGGGTTCTCCCAGATCAGAGCACTGTCCAGATCTGGACCTGTTTAGGTTCAGGAGGGGGCTGCGCCTGCCCTCTCACTATGTCCAGAGACATAAAGACGGAGAAAGCAGGGGGCCGGGTCTCCAGTGCCAGCCACTGCCGCAGCACAGCACAGGTGACTGAGGAACAGCTCAGCACTGGCTGCCCCACAGCTGCATTAAGACTGGCAGATGCAGTGGTTAAAAATGGGAATTGTCAAGGTTTTTTGAAGAAGGACTAGATTCAAGGGGGGAAAGACTCACAGATGGTGTCTGAGCAAAAAAAGAACCTAACATTGCAGGAGGAGTCAGAGCTATGCAAATGCCTCCTTCAGGTGAACCCTGGTTTCTGTACCCAAATCTGGCATCAACAGCTTAGAAAGATTGAATGCTCCTCATAAAACAGCTGCTGTTCCCGCCTATACCCAGAGCAAATGGCCATTGCACCACAATGGGTCCTGTGTCCAGCACAATTACGTTTTGCATCCTAACTGCTGGACTAGAGCCCCGCCCCCGCTGCCAATCTCTACTTCACACTCTCAAATCCTTTCTCTCTCCTCTCTTGTCAATTATAAAGTAAAAGGATCTGGGCAAGATATCGACCATCTTGACTTCAAGATTGTAGTGGAACCTAAAGATGGTCCATCCTACACAGTTATCCTTGTGGCATCATCCAGGCAAGAAAAGGCTGCATGGACTAGTGACATCAGCCAGGTAAGAAGGAGTCAAGCCATAAGGTGCCACCAAAATTCACATCAAGGATTGGGCGCTGTCAGGCCTGGTCCCATGAAAGGATCCTTCACTACCTCTCAGTCTATGGTATTAATACAATTTTCAAGGCATCCTCTGGAGTTCTGGGAGGAGGAGATATTTCTGAATCAAAAAGAGCGACCCTAATGATTTATTATTATTATTATTAATTGTATTTATATAATGCCCCATAGCCAAAGCTCTCTGGGCGGTTTACAAAAATTAAAAACATTGCACAGTAGAAAACCGATATACAAAATTTAAAAAGCATAAAAACATATTTTAAATACAATATGCACTTAAAACAACTATTCTGGGTCAAACAACAACAACAAAACCCTCAACATATGATGTTAAATGCTTGGGAGAAGAGGAAAGTCTTGACCTGGCGCCAAAAAGTTAACAATGTTGGTGCCCGGCGTCATGCGCATTCCAGAGGTTAAACATGCACATGTTCAGTTCACCTCTCATGAAGATCCACCAGAAATACCAGCCCAGAGTTGTGTTGTGGGATCGCAACCTTGCAACTGTTTCCCACCATCTCTTTTGAGTACAACCTGCATTCTCCATAAGCTATAAGTCTGTTCATTGTGTGTTTCAGTGTGTGGATAACATCCGGTGCAATGGCCTCATGATGAACGCCTTTGAGGAAAATTCAAAAGTCACTGTTCCTCAGATGATCAAGTAAGTGTTTTGAGATGAATAGCATCAGAGTGACTAAAAGTTTTCGTGGGTACTTTTCGTCTCCTGCTGTTATCAAATTATAGTGCTCTTACCTAACTCCAAACCATATGGAGCACGGAGCCAATTCAGCAGTCTGTACTCCAGGTTGCACAAACCAGGTTTTCTGACTGCCCTTGTATCTCATGTGGAATGGGTTGGGCCAAACAGACCAACAGTTAGCACATTTGTTATGTAGCACTTCTGTGTGTAGCCTGGAAAGAACTGATTTTTCTTTGTTCTGGCATCAAGTTGTATTTGCCCTGGTGTCATTTCTGTCTGTCACATCTTCCCAGGTCTGACGCCAGCTTGTACTGTGATGATGTCGACATCCGATTCAGTAAAACAATGAATTCCTGCAAAGTCCTCCAGATCCGTTATGCAAGTGTGGAGCGGCTCTTGGAGAGACTGACTGACCTGAGGTTCCTCAGCATAGACTTTCTCAACACCTTTCTACACTCTTACCGGGTATTCACCACTGCTGTGATTGTCTTGGACAAACTGATCACTATCTACAAGAAGCCAATCAGTGCAATTCCTGCAAGGTGAATTGGGTCCCTCTCCCCTTTCTTGTTGGGGTGGAAGGAAGAAATGAGACAGTGTCAAGGAAGCCTTATGTTGTGGAAAGGATCCTTTGGATACCCATGGTCCAAGCTGCATAGGGTTTTATAGGTTAACATCAACACTTTCAGTTGAGCCTGGAAACAGACCAGTAGCCAGTGTAGCTGTTTATCGTAGAATCATAGAATATTGAGTTGGAAGGGTCATTGAGTCCAACCAGAAAAAGGGTAGAAATGTCTCAGGATGCTGTAGACAACTTTATTGTGAACAAGCCTGACGCATTTCGGCCTCTGGCTTTCTGTTAGGCCTTTTTCAGGGTGTTGTAACAATGTCTGCAGAAATTATTTACAACAGGGATGTCTCATATCATTAATGCAACCCAAAAGAGCATTTGCTTTTTTTACAGCCACATCACACTGTTGGCTTATATTCAGCTTGTGATCTGCAACAATTCCAAGATCCTTCTCGCTTGTCGTATTAATTAGCCACGTATCCCCCATTTTTTAATTTGTGCATTTGGTTTCTTTTTCCTAGATGTAGAACTTGGCATTTCTCCCTATTAAATTTCATTCTATTGTTTTCTATCAAGATCACTTTGAACGTTGTTTCAGTCTTCCAGGGTATTAGCTATCCCACCCAATTTTGTATCATCTATAAGTTTGATAAGCATTCCCTGCACCTCCTCATCCAAATAATAAAAATGTTGAAGAGCACTGGGCCCAGGACTGAGCCCTGCAGTACCCCGCTCATTACCTCCCCCCAGTTTGAGAAGGTACCATTGATAAGCATTTGTAGCCAACTGTGGATCCACCTAATAGTTGTTCCATCTAGCCCACTTTTAGCTAGTTTGTGAATGAGAATGTCATGGGGCATTTTGTCAAAAGCTTTGCTGAAGTCAAGGTATATTATGTCCACAGCATTCCTACAGTCCACAAGGGAGGTTACCCAATCAAAAAAATTAGATCAGATTAGTCTGGCAGGCTTTGTTCTTAGCAAATCCATGTTAGCTTCTAGCAGTCGCATTGTTTTCAAGGTGTTTACAGATTGACTTCTTTATAATCTATTCCAAAAAAATTCTCAGGGATTGATGTCAGGCTAATTGGTCCATAGTTCTGAGATTCCTCCCTTTTGCCCTTTTTGAAGATTGGCTTTTTCTGTTGTCTTCTACATTTTTCCTTGTTGGAATTGTTTTTAACTGTCCCTTTAAATTTCCCTTTTTTAGAAAATCCCACTCATCTTCGATGCTTTTTCTCATTAGGGTCACTCACCAATGTCTGAGTTTATAAAACCAGCTTTTCTAAAATCCAGAGTACGTGTATAGCTACACTCAGCTTTTGCTTCCTTTAAAATTAAAAACTGATTGGGTGGTTGGTAGTAGACTTTGACTGTCATGTTCCTTTTATTCCTACCCCATTTATTTTAATCCAGATGCTCTCGATGGGGCTCCCAGGCTCATCCTCTTGTATTTCTGTGCAGGGATAAGTATTTTTAACATATAGTGCAACTCCGCCTCCCTTTCTATTTCTTCTGTTCTTTTTGAACAGGTTGTATCCTTGAATTGCTGCATTCCAGTCGTTGCAGTCATCCCACTAAGTTTCAGTTATACCTATCAAGTCATATTTGCCTTCATGTATTAAGAGTTTGAGTTCATTCTGTTTGTTTCCCATACTCTGGGCATTAGTATATAGACATCGAAGCCCATGTGCTTTGTAGTCTGGCTTCTTTGCAACAATGTTGTGAACACTGTTTTGGGGTACTATTGGAGCTGTTCTCTCTGTTATGGTGCATAAGCCTTCATCTGTTGTTGCATCAAGGTTTACATCTCCTGCCCCCTTAGGATTCAGTTTAAAGCCCTCCTAATGTGGTTCTTCATGCTGTGGCCAAACACATCCTTCCCAGCCCTTGTGAGGTGCAACCCTTCCCTTGCCAGCATTCCATCTTCCAAGTAGCGTAGCCCGTGGTCCCAGAATCCGAATCCCTCACATCGGCACCACCTTCGTAGCCAGTCGTTCACCCGGAGTATTTTTCTTTCCCTTTCTGATCCTCTTCCAAGAACTGGGGGGATGGATGAGAAAACTATCTGGGCCCCAAATGTTCTTGAGTTTCCTTTCCAAAGCCTCAGAGTCTAATGTGATTTCTTCATAGCTCCTCTATTCCTCTTTTAATAGTTTATGAACTGTTGATTCTCTTATAACCAGTCCAGTTAGCAGATAGCTGCTGTATTTTGTACTAACTGAATTTTCCCAGAATTACTGCCCATTGCATGGATAACAGTGACCTCTGTCTAGGAGGGGGTCATAGCACTAGCCTAAGCTGATGAAAGGCACTCCATGCCTTAGAGGCGAGGTGGGTTTACAGTGACCATGCTGGGTCCAAAAGCACCCCCAAAGTGTGGACTTGATCCCTTCAGGTAGTGTGACCCCATCCAAAACAGAATGAATCTCACCTTCCTAGCTGAATGACCCACTGTCCAACAGAAGCTCTGTCTTATCCGGACTGAACTTCAGTTTGTTGATCCTTATCCAATCTTTTATTGATTTCAAGCTCCTATTCAACTGGTTCGCCTGAATCCAACAAAAAGAAGCAGAGATGGGTTTCATCTATATATTAATGGCACAGTTCACCCAAAGTCTCTGAATTACCTCACTCAGAGCTCTATCACGCCAGCTGTTTAATGCAGTCTTGCCACGCCTGGTATCTGGTTTTGCAGCACGGGACTCACATGACATCATTCCTGCCCTGCACCCATTTCACCTCTTTTCCTCTGTTTTGCATATTATTGTGGTGTGGGGAAAGTCTGGATTATTTTCCCAAAGTGACTTCAATGTGCCCTTAAGCCTCCATCTAGTGCTGTTCCCTCACTTTTTCCTTTGTTTGGGGGTGTGTGCTTTGAATGGAGTCTTGCTGATGAAAGGGGAAAGGGGAGGGTGGGACTCTTCTCCTCCTCCAGTGATCAAAGTAAAGTAAAACTAGCTTTCACAAATGCAAAGAGGTGGAAGATTGCACTGGTGAACTAACAGCAAAAGGTTTTAAAGGGGGAAAATTAAAAAATTATTTAAAAATCAAGGGATGAACCAATCTGATTCAAACTTGGCATGCTGAAAGCCCTACTTAAGAGCTCTCAAGATCCCAAGTTTCATCTCTTTATGTATAAAAATTACACCAATGTAAGTATTTTGGTTAATTTGTATTTTAAAAAATCCTAAAAATCAACGTATGGACCTATCTGATTCAAATTTGGCATGCCTGAAGCTTTGCTTAAGAGCTCTCAAGATGCCAAGTTTCATCTCTTTATCTTTTAAAATTACGCAAATGTAAGCATTTTTTTACATTCTAATAGGTGCTCCAATGAATGAGGGCAGAAGGCTGCCACATCCATCACAATGTCCATCAATGACAAGAACCAATGAACTGGAGGGGGAAGGAGAAGGGGCAGGGTGAGGCAGGCTCATAAGCAGCGGGAGAGCCAAAAGAGAGTTCGCTGGTATAGCTACGATCATGAAAGGGAGGAGCGCTTGCAGCGCTTCTGAAGTGGAGGTAAAAAATGCAAAGGCAAACCAGGGGGAAAAATAGGTGTGATGGAGCCCTCAGGCATTTCATGTAGATATCAAAAAAACACTGCATACAAAATTGAATCCTATAAGCGCTGTCTGGCAGAAGAGGAATGCCCCAGGCCGTCTTCTTCCAACTAGAAACAAAGCCACACCAGGGCCATGTTCCCAACATATTATAGCCTTCTTCAAACATTTGAAAGGCTGCCATATAGATGATGGAGCAGATTTGTTTTCTGTAGGTAGGGTATGACCCTAATAAATGAGTTCTGATTATTATTATTATTATTATTATTATTATTATTATTATTAGGTTTATTTATATCCTGCCTTTTTCCCAGGGCTGGGACTCAAGGCAGTTTACAAGATTAAAACATGTACAATTAAAACATATAAATATACATTTGCAAAAGTTAAAATAGAATTAAACCTTCAGTAAAATTAAAAACATTTAACAAATTTAAAAACAGTAACAGATTTTTAAAAACAACAACAAGTGTAAGAAAAGGGATTCCCACTAAACACAAGACCGTCCTGTTGAAGCAAGCTGTTTGGCAGTAGAATAGACTATTATTTCAGAAGGTGATGATGGGCTGCTTTGCTAGAGGTTTATAAGCAGAGTCTGGATGGCCATGAAACAGATATGGTGGCAGCAGATTTCATGCATGAGCAGCATATGGTGGTACTAAATGACTTTTGAGTTCCCTTCAATCTCTATTATTCTCAACTCGGACAGCCTATCCAGGAGGAAATAACTATAACCACCCACCCACCCATTCACCCAAAGTTACTGGGGTAAGAAGTTGAGGCTGCTGTGCTATCTGGGGATGAAACAGAAATGAAAGAGGGGATGTTTTAAATGGTAAATGGAGCATCTGGTTTTGTTCACGCCAAGGTCCTTGGAGCTCTTGTTTGCAAGTAGCCAGAACACCAAACTCCTCTACGGAGAGCCTCCAAAGTCTCCACGTGCCAACCGGAAGTTTTCTTCTCCACCTCCCCTCTCCATTACGAAGTCATCATCTCCAAGCCGGAGGAGGAAGCTGTCCTTGAATATCCCCATTATCACAGGTGGAAAGGCCCTGGAACTGGCTGCGCTGAGCTGCTCTCCCAACGGTTATGCAAGCATGTATTCCTCCATGTCGCCATTCAGCAAGACCACCCTGGACATCAACAAACTCTATGTGTCCAGTAATTACTCCAACAAGATATCTGATGAAGGGGAAGGAGCCACTGAAAAGCCAGAGGAAGTGCTTTTGAACAAGCAAAGTAAGTTCCTTCTGGAGGGCAGAGGCAACAGGAGGCTCCTGAGCAGAGGCAAATCAGAATCGAAGTGTCTCTCCAGAGGTTCTCCTCCAAGAAGGCCCTCTAGCAGAGCATGCGCTTGATCTGTTGAAACTCCCAAACTCATGCCTTGGGCATCAGGGAACAACATCTCCAGAGGAGTAGATGCCAATCACAGTTCTCAGTACCAGGCTAGGTAGATTATGGGGTTGACAGGTCTAGGTAGAATATTGGGGGGAAATTGTCGTTTCTGCCTGCAGGCTGAAAATGACAGGGAAGCCAATGAATGTGGAGTTATTCTAAGAGTGGGTTCAGACAGTCCTGTCTTAGAACGCAATGCACATCGCTCTGATCTGGTGGGTTCGTGGGAGTTCCCTAACACTGCTGCTGCTGCTGCTACTTGCTCCAATCAGGCGCAGATGGGTCTGTCAGAGAAGAATCTGACACCGATCCCAACCAGAGTGATGAGGCAGAAACAGAGACATCGCCAACCAAATCCCCTACAACGCCTAAATTTGTGAAAGGCAAGAACTCCTCAGGTAAAGTAACCCTCATCCTGGGGGTTGGGGTTGGGGGGGTTGGGTTCAGTTAAAGTTGTAAAGACTATGATTTGATTGCAATGAATTCCTATAGTTAAACTCTAGTAATATTTTAGTAGATGAGAACTCCCAGGTGATTTCATTTTCTTTGACGAATCATGTATAATATACGAATGTAAAAATGTATATATTAATAAAATTACTATATTAAAAAAAGAAAAAAAAAGAAAAGTAGGGGGAGACATGCTAGAGGTGTATAAAATGATGCATGGCATGGCAAAGGTGGATAGGGAGACATTTCTCTCCCTGTCTTGTAATACTAGAACTCAAGTTGTGGATTGGTGAGAGATTCAGGACAGACAAAAGGAAGTATTACTTCACAAAGCTCATAGTTTAACCATAGAATTTACTGCCACAAGTTATAGTGATGGCCACCAATTTGGATGGCTTTAAAAGAGGACTGGACAAATACATGGAGGATAAGGCTATTGACAGCTACTAGTCATGATGGCTATGTGCTACCTCCAGTATCAGAGGTAGTCTTCTGTACACCAGTTGCTGGGGAACATGGATATGGGGGAGCTATTGCACCCATTCCCTTCTTGTGGGTTTCCCGTAGGCAGCTGGTTGGTCACTGTGTCCAGAATGCTTGATTAGAATGACCCTTGGGTTGATCCAGCACAGTTCTTCTTCTGTTCCTATATGCTCAAGTCTGCTGGGTGTGTTGTGCTTCTGCTAATGAGGGACTCTTTTCAAAGCTAAACTATTTTCACTGTAGACAGAGGACTGATTACAAAGGTATTTTGCAAGATATGTGAAATTTATGAGTGGAGTATTGGAGCCAGTAGAGGGGTCCTTTAGGAGTCACCCACTTTTTTCTGCAACAATCCTCTGGGACAAAGGCCATTTCTCAGACACACCACTTGAATGTGTCGCATCACTTGCTTAAGATGGGCTGTGAAACAGTCACTCCTACTTGAGTTGCCAAATGCACTTCCAAGGAAGAATTTGGCTCTGAGTTTTAGCAGAGGCCACTTGGTGGAGGAAGCTCATTGGACGTGCTGAATGCGAGGTGATACTATGCTATGCTATGAATCTTCTCTTCCTGATGCAGAATTCCCTTTGTTCTCGTATAACAACGGTGTGGTCATGACATCTTGCCGGGAGCTGGACAACAGCCGCAGTGCCCTTTCTGCCGCCTCTGCATTTGCTATTGCCACTGCAGGAGCCAATGAGGGCACCCCAACGAAAGAGAAGTACCGGAGGATGTCCCTAGCAAGTGCAGGTGAGAGATCACGAGCAATACCATTTTCTTGCTTTGTTCCTGCCTTTCCCTGGGGCTATGGGAAATCTGGAGCAGCCTTTGGGGGAGACAGCAGCTGTTTGAGACATGCAAAACCTAATGTATTTGCAAATGGAAAGGCTGCTAAGGAATTGGACTGCACGTTCAAAGGCCGAATACTTGCAAGCCTTTCAAACCCACCAAGATGTCACTGGCCACAGCCATGCATAGCCCAGGGAAAGGAGCCCCTTGCCTGGTGACCAGGGTCCAGTGCTCACGTGGCCCTCCTCCGCTGTGTTCCAGGCTTCCCCCCTGACCAAAGGAATGGCGACAAAGAGTTTGTGATCAGAAGAGCTGCAACCAACAGAGTGCTCAATGTCCTGAGGCACTGGGTCTCCAAGCACTCCCAGGTACAGGGCGGGGTGGGGTGGGGTGGGGGGAAATGGACATTCATTTTTCTACTTACTGATATACTGCTCTATATCTAATGAGATTCCCAAGCAGTAAGCGATAAAAAGAAATTAAAAAATAATTAAAATACAGGATTAATATTTATACATCAAGTTACACCAATAAAACAGGGCCTGATCAGTCAGGGAAGGCTTGTTTTTTAAAAAATGTCTTCAGCAGGTGCCGACAGCAAAACACGACGGCAGTTACTTGACATCAGCTTAGCGTTTTGCATCCATTTGTGGTCAGAGCCATGAAGGTGAAGTTGGTTTCCAGTTCTGTATTCACACAAAAGTTCATAACAGACCTCAGTGAGAATTAAATAAGGAACTGAAGCTAAATTGCCCCTGCATCCTTATATAGGTGTTGGTGTACCATAAACCATATGTTGGGACTGCTGCCTTCTTTGAGATACACAGCTCTCAACAATCCAAACCATTGTTTTTGTACAGCACTCTTTAAAGCACGATGATCTCCAATGAGTGTTACAAATAAGGAACTGGCCATGAGCACCCCAAAGGAAACACCCACACATCCGGGAGAGTATTCTCGTTGAGATGACACTGAATCACATCCATCCCGAACAACTTTATTGTGAGATGTATAAACCAGTCCTTATTCTTTTCGGCATATTTGGCTATGCCCTTGACAGTGCCTTGCACCCAAACAAAGTATTGGGCTGAATGCAATTCTATGCAATCTTCTCCTGGAGGTGTGGGGATATGATTTGTGATGCAACTTAATTTAGGGTGCCACCCCAGTTGTAATCTGGGGTCATCATGCATAAATGTGCTGTGAAAAGTTTTGATCTCGAAAGGGCCAGTCCCCCAGTCATAGATATATGGTGTAGGGTGGGCCAGATCTTATTTTTGGCTTCAAGGGTATATGACCATTAGTCCCTTTTATTAACTTGACTGATTGTTTGTCTTTAATATATGGAAGTGTTAATATGGTATAGAGCGATAAACACTTTTTTGGCAGGATTTTGAAACTAATGATGAACTGAAATGTAAAGTGATCAGCTTTCTAGAGGAAGTGATCCATGACCCAGAACTTCTGACTCAAGAGAGAAAAGCAGCTGCCAACATCATCAGGCAAGTTATTATAATCATACCACAGAAGGTCACCTACAAGTCCATGGCTAACCACTAGATTGGTCAGGGAGCAGAGCCAAGGGCATGGCCACATCATTCACCATCCTGTACACACTCATGGCCTTTGTCATAACTGTGTGAGACTAGAGGCCATCCCAACCCAAGGCACAGGTAGGTGTTGGGCCCACGGGCAGTTACCTGTAAGCTAGGTTTGGCCCGTGGGCAACCTGTTGCCACCACTGCTGCAGAATGACTAAGGCAACGGGAATGAACAATGAGCAGGCAATGCTCACCAAACCCTCTCCCCCTCTACACAAGGGCTCTCTTAGGGAATCTGCAGGAATTCTCACCTACTTTGGGCTCTTTAGAGTCTCTGGAGAGAAAACCGGCACAACTGATTTCTGCCTTTAGAACTGCATGGAATGGCATTTGGGCCTGGAGATGCCAGCTTCAGATACAGGCTATGCAAACGATCTATCTCAGGTCCACAGTTTGGCACATTCACTGTTCAGTTCCCTTTTCCAGAATAAATGGAACCAAAAATCGAGCCTTTTCTTCCCTGTCAGGAGAATCAGACCCTACTGTAACGCGCTCTATGTGGGGCTACCCATGCGTGTGGTTTGGAAGCTGCAGCTTGTGCAGAAAGCAGCAGCTGGAGTGCTCACCGGGACACCTAGCTCTGCCCACACAAAACCAGGGTTGAAAGAACTGCACTGGCTGCCTGTTAGCTACCAAGCCATGCACAAGGTTATGTTATTATCCTATAAAGCCCTAAACAACTTGGGACTAGGATACCTAGCAGACCACCTTCCCTTATATACACCCAGACAACATTTACGATCATCAGAGGAGGCCCAGATGGTCGTTCCGAGATGAAGAGAATGTCGTCATGAAGAACCTCGACAGCAGGGCCTTCTATGTAGCGGCACCCACCCTCTGGAAAACCCTCCCTTGTGTGGTTCGGGAGGCGGAAAGTGTAATATCATTCAATGCCTCCTAGAAACATGCCTTTTTAGACAAGCCTTCCCTGGACTGTAACTTATTCTGATTTTATGTGACTTTTAAAGTTTTAAAGTTTTGATCTGGATTGTTATACTATGGTTTTAGTTGTAAACTGCCCAGACAGCCTAGGCTGTTGGGCAGTATAAATATGTAATAAATAAATAAATAAAATAAATAAATAAATACCCAATGCATGAAAGTCTTACTTAGGGTGACCATATGAAAAGGAGGACAGGGCTCCTGTATTTTTAACAATTGTATAGAAAAGGGACTTTCAACAGGTGTCATTTTTATGCATGCAGCACCTGGTGAAATTCCCTCCTCTTCACAACAGTGAAAGTTGAAGGAGCCCTGCCCTCTTTTGTGTCTGGTCAAGAGAGCAGGGCTCCTGCAGCTTTAACTGTTGTGATCAAGAGGGAATTTCATCAGGTGCTGCATGCGTAAAAATGACACCAGATGAAATTCCCTTTTCTATGCAACTGTTAAAGACACAGGAGCCCTGTCCTCCTTTTCATATGGCCACCCTATCTTACTGCACCCTTTGTCTGTTTCCCAGGACCTTGACCCAGGATGACCCTGGAGACAATCAGATCACTCTGGAAGAGATCCTGCAAATGGTAACTCTTCTCTGCTGCACCTGCCCACAAAGTCTGTTCTTCCTCAAGTGGATCTCAGTGAAGGGCTGTGTTTAGCCCCACCACCCCATCCCTTTTGCCTTTGTTCTTTCTTGGCAAACGTTTTGCCTGGTTGTCTCTATTTAGTGAGCATTTCACAACTGCATGCAAAATATGGAATTATGCTGAGCTTTCTCCATCTGGCTTTGGGTGTTTTCCAGATACCTCCATGGTAATCATGTGAAGATGCAGCTTTAAGGACTAGTGGGAAAGAGCTGGAAGGTTGGGGCAAAGCTCTTCAATGGTCACTATAAAAGTGCCTTGCAGCCCAGAGATGCCCCTCCTGGATGACAGGGGCCTGCCGTCCTGCCTGCCAGGAGCCAAGTGACTGGTCAGGGCATGTGCTGCACAGCTCTCCGCAATAGAGCCCATAGAGGCAAGGTCCAGAAATGAGAGCCTCGGGGATCCCAACACTACTTTGGGAAAACCCTCCAAAGCCCAGCAGCAGGCACCTCATGCCAGACAGCACAGCAGCAGGGGCTTTTCACTGGCACCTTGTGAATGCCAAGAGGCAAAGCTGGTGCAGAAGGCCAGGCATGTGATGAGCCCACTGGGGTGGAGGCTTGAAGCAGCCAGGATCTCAGAAGGACATTTTTCCTTCATGCCAGCAACCTTGTAAGGTAGTGACCTGACCAAGCCTATATAGTGAGGGTCACGACTGAGCAGGAATTTGAACCCTACAGCGAGTCTTTTCCTTGCCCCACCCCTCCCCATGCATGAACTGGCTCCAGTATGAAAGATCAGAGAATGCTCTCTGCCCCAGAGATGTTCTTGGACAACCTCTTGAGCTCTGCCTTTATAAGGCCTGCAGGCTCAGCTGACGCCCTATGCACCACATGGCATGGAAGGACACGCTTGACTGAGGGCTTCCTGGTTTGTATATCCCTCCTGCCCGCCAACCGCCAGTGCCGTCGGGGAACACAGAGTGTGACCACTCACTCAGTAACACTGGCTCGTGCTTGCTCGCTAGCATGCGTGCGTGCACACATGCCCCCACCCTCAGCCCTCTGTGAGGAAGGGGCTTCCATCCTGCCTGGGCACTTGCTACCAGCAGTGGGGGCTCAAACTGAGCCGGTCCTTTTGCTCTGCTTCTGTTTGGAGGATGGACTCCACATCGATGCTGCCTTTCCTTTCCCCCCCTTTAGGCTGCAGGCGTCAAGGCAGAACCCTTTGAAAACCACTCAGCTTTGGAAATAGCAGAGCAGCTCACCTTGCTGGATCACCTGGTCTTCAAAAAGATCCCCTACGAGTGAGTTCACCAGCTTCACTCCATGCCTGGGTGTTTGGCAAAAGCAACGTCTCCCATCTGTACAACGCTCGACTAAAGCCTGGGCCAAAGTGGGGAGGAGTGCAGAACCCTGACCCAGGGGTCCAATCCAGCCCTCGGAGTCCCTTCGCCCAGCCCCACCGCCTTCCCTCCCAGTCACCAAGGGTTTGATGGCTCCCTGGCTTTTCCCCCCATTCTAGGTGGTTGAAATATGCTCTCCTGAGACTTAGTTACTGGCAGAAAGAGCTTTAAGCTCCAGTTGGCTGGGGCTTTGCTATTTCTGGCTCCGGCCCACTTGCCTCTGGCCCAGCCCCTGAGAGCTTCTCCAAGTGGGAGTTTGGCCCTCGGGCGGAAAGAGGCTCTGCAGCCTGAGCAGAAAATCGCAGAGACCCATTGACGGGCCCATATAGTGGGGCTCCTCTCTCTGAAACCCAACTTCTGGCACAAATTTCCAGATGGTGAACATGCGTGTGCACATGTCACCGTTCCCTTCGTGCCTGCCCACCACTGTCCTATCCTATCCATCACCTTCTCCCCTTTTCCCCACCTCTGCTCCAAGCCACCTGCCCCCCCACGCACACACGCACGCACGCATGCGCTAGTGTGGTGGCTGCTCAGCCCTCCCACAAGGGCTACTTTCCCCAAGTAGTTCATGTGCAGGACGAGCACCTGAGAAACCCAGACGGTACTTGAGTATAGGCTGAGCTGATCCTGACGCATCTCATTGACAGAGAGTTTTTTGGGCAAGGATGGATGAAGCTGGAAAAGAATGCGAGAACTCCCTACATCATGAAGACCACCAAACACTTCAACGATGTGAGTTCAGCCACAGTGGGCCCAGGCTGGGGTGGGTGTGGGCAGCTGACAGTTTTGCAGGGGGAGAGTCACATGGCTGGGTGGGCCGCAGCAAGCCCCCCCCTCCCCAGCCTCTTCCTGCCATCCGAAATGCACCTCATTGAGAGTCTAGGGCTGCTCTCTTTTTAAAAAGAAATGCACTCCACCAATTGGCAGGATTTCAAAGAGCCTCCTTGAAATTAAACGGCTGAAAGGTATTGGTATTTGCTGGGCAAATGCTCATCTAGCCAAACCCATCTCCAGCATGGGGGCACATCCTCCTTCCTTCCTTCCTTCCTTCCTTCCCTCCCCCCACCCCCACCCATATATCGTATTGTGTTGCTTGACATGTCCAGTAGGTGGCAGCAACAATCTCACAATAAGAGTCCAGCAAGCCACCAAGAACAGGTCTTTCTAGAGTGAGCCTGCACTGGTGAAGATATTATTTCCATCTGGCCCAGCACATGTGGCAGGCAAGACAACCACTGGGGGGAGGTGTTCTGGGAGTGAGTGAGTCTGTGGTCACTCTCTGGTCAGGTTTGGATTGCAAGCTAACTTTGTGACCTGCCGGAGGAGACTCGTCAACTTAACAGTCTTTTAGAATTTAAGAAAGCCATAAAGACTGGTCTCTTCTGATAGGCCTACCCAGTGGAATTTTAGAATGTTTTTAGGATGTTTTAGGATGTTTTATTGCTTTTTAAAATAATGTTTGCCATGTTTTTAATCAGTTTTATGTATTTTATCGTGTTTTATATTTACTGTTGTTACCCACCTCGATCCAAACGGAGAGGTGGGTAAGAAATAAATTTTGTATTATTATTATTATTATTATTATTATTATTATTATTATTAATCTGTTGCAATACTGGAGGAATAATTTTAATGGTCCACCTTCAGCAATATATGGATTCAGAAGGTTTCCTGATTAGGGTGACTATATGAAAAGGAGGACAGGGCTCCTGTATCTTTAACAGTTGTATAGAATAGGGAATTTCAGGAGGTGTCATTTGTATACATGCAGCACCTAGTGAAATCCCCTCTTCATCACAACAAAAGCTGCAGGAGCTATACTCAAGTGACCAGATACAAAAGAGGCTAGGGCTCCTGCAGCTTTAACTATAGTGATGAAGAGGGAATTTCACCAGGTGCTGCATGCGTACAAATGACACCAGCTGAAATTCCCTATTCTATACAACTGTTAAAGATACAGGAGCCCTGTCCTCCTTTTCATATGGTCACCCTATTCCTGATACCTTTGCGGGAGTTTCCTGTAGAATTGGCCCATGGCCCTGCTGAGGTCCTAGTTGACTCCTGGAATTGGGGATAGCTGCAGCTCTCAATACAATTGTCCCTAAACATCCTCAGCCAAACCACAGAGTCACATCAGCCAGGTCAATGGCTAGAACTCAGGTGGTGGAAGACTCAAAGCAAATATGACCGAGTACAGGCTAGGTCACTGGATGGAAAACAGGACTTGATCCTGGATGAGGGTACCGACCTGGCCTGTTCACGGAGTCCTGGTTGGAGGAGGCTGGGGAGTAAATCTCTCCCACCGTTGGCCACCTGTGTTCTCCATGTTGCTCGAGGCAAGACCTGGGGGGTGGAGAGGTGTCCAGTGCCCTATCGTGATTGTATCTCCCTGTCCAGGCACCCCATCCTGCAGTTTCAAGTGTGTGCATCTGAACGTGGCTGTTTGGGAGAGAACAGGAATTCCGTTGGTGTAGCCCCTGCCCTGCTGCTCAACAGCCTCGCTTCCTGAGCTAGCCAAGGTGGTCTCGGTCTGGTGCTGGAGTCTCCACAGCTCCTCGTTAGTCACAAAGCAGATCAGGGAACAGGGATTCAACCTGTGCTTGCAATTTGGGCTTGGCCCTAAGCCTGCACCCATTCCTGGAGATGCCTGATCTGGCCATGGTCATGCATCCCATTTGGACGACTGTAACACACTCTATGTGGGGCTGCCTTTGAAAAGTGTTCAGAATCCTCAGCCAGTCCTGAATGCTGCAGCCAGACTGCTGACTGGGGTTGGTTAGAAGGAGCACCGGACTCCCTTGTTACAACAGCTTCACTGGCTACCAACCTGCCCCTAGGCAGAACGCAAAGTGCTGTTTATGACCGATACGATTTGGGATCAGCCATGACCCCCTCCCATTCCATATCGCTTCTCCCATCAGAAACATTTCTTCGTCACACTGGAAGAACCCTTTAGCATCAAAAGGAGTGTGAATGAGAAAGGAATACATTTTATCATATGCTCTCTTGTTGTCTTTTTCATCATTGCACCTTGCACTTGTCGGTGCTCTATAAATAAGATAGGAAAGTGATGAGAAAACTCTGTTCTTGGGGCAAAAGCTGTAGTGAAAATACTCTGTGGGGCTCCAGCGTTCACTTGGAGCTCTGTCTGAGAATGGGTGCCCAATCTCTCCATGCTGGGAACGCTCAGGGGGCAGCGCTGCCCTGCCAACCCCCTGCCTGTGCCATGGAGCCCCCTTGACGAAGATTTCCTGGTCTCTGTCTCTCCCTCTTTCATGTCTGAACCAAGGGCTGCAGGATCATTTTGCACTGTCCACAGGCAATGGCTGTTGAGTTTTATCCCCCCTCCCCCACAGATCAGCAATCTCATCGCTTCTGAAATCCTCCATAACGAGGACATCACTGCAAGGGTGATTGCCATTGAGAAGTGGGTGGCTGTGGCAGACATCTGCCGGTGCCTGCACAACTACAACGCTGTGCTGGAAATCTCCTCGGCCTTCAACCGCAGCTCCATCTTCCGCCTGAAGAAAACATGGATGAAGGTGTCCAAGCAGGTGGGTGCTCAAGGGGGAAGCGCAGCAAAGCCCAAAGCATCGCTGTGCTTTGATGGTTTCATTTTGCTGGGTTGGTGGTCGGGGGACATTGGCTTTTTGTACTCCATGCTCTTGTTTCCCTGGATCGCTGGGCAGCCTCGGCTGACTCTAGCCACTCATCTTACCTGTCCAAAGAGTGTGCCTCAATGTGGAACTACAACAGACGACAGCAAACTTCCATCCGCAAACGTTCGTTTCTCATGATTGTGTGGATGAGGGGGGAGCATTTGCACAGGGGAACCAACGGGTGTGTCATGACTCTGTAAGTTCTAACGAAAAGGGTGAGGACAACAAACAGACCTCTTGAAGGGAAAATACAAATCCTTTATTATACACAAAAAACGATCGTTCTCCCTCCTCCAGCAAGACAAAGGAAAACAAGGTTATCAAAAGGTTCTTTAGCCCCTAGGCATTCAGTTGAGCTAACTTAGAGAGAAAAGAGAACAGAGTCATATAATTAAGACAAATTAGCCTGTAGTGCTTTGTTTGCTAGCCTCTCTGAGCGGCGGGCAGTCCTGAGTTTGAAGTCTCTTCTCTTTGCCCTACGCCTCGCCACCGCATTCCTCAACCCCTTTGTCCCAGAAGAGAAAGTACTCTCTCTCGTTAAGGTCATCCCCTTGGGGATTAACTTCCTCTCCTGCCGTGGGAAAGGGCTCTTCTTCCTCTTGTTGCAGCAACTCCCCCGGCTCTTGCATTCCAACCCCAGGATCCGAATCGCTATCTGAGATTTCATCCCTTTGAAGCAGGGAGTTGGACGTAGACACAACACCATCCCCTCTCCCATAACGCTTCCCCCCAGGAGAAATGCGCCCCAAACCTGGGGCAGGTTTATGGGGATAACGTTGGTGAAATTCACGGACTAATAGGGGGGCATGCAAATTTTCTAAAGGTTCCCAGGAACGTTCTTCAGGACCATAACCCTTCCAGTCAATTAAGTATTGAATTTTGCCTCGGAAACAACGGGAGTCTAAAATGCCAGCTATTTCAAACTCTTCCTCTCCCTCCACCAAGACCGGAGGGGGAGGAACCAAATTTGAACGATGAGGGTCTCCTGTTATGAGCGGAGAGAGCAAAGACCTGTGGAAAACTGGGTGAATTCTTAGTGAAGGAGGAAGAGCTAACTTGAAAGCAACTGGGTTAATCTGGGCTATAATTTGAAAGGGACCCGTGCGGCGGGGAGCAAGTTTTTTGCATAACATTCGTGAAGGAAAATGTCGAGTAGACAACCAAACCCAATCTCCAACAGATAAAGAGGGCACCGGTGACGGTCTGCCGCTATCTTGTAAGAAAGCTTAGCCTGTTCAATCTGGTCTCGAAGAATGTTGTGTAGAGTGTGGAGCTCTTCCAAGAACTTATCAGCGGCAGGAACTGTAGCAGAACCGAGAGAAGATGGGAAAGTTCTGGGGTGATATCCGTAGTTGACAAAGAATGGGGATTGGTGTGTAGTGGAGTGGCAGGCATTGTTATAGGCAAATTCAGCTAAAGGCAAGAGATCAACCCAATCGTCTTGTTGGTAGTTAACATAGCAACGGAGGTATTGTTCTAAGGTAGCATTAGTACGTTCAGTTTGTCCGTCCGTCTGGGGATGATGAGCAGAAGAAAGTCGAAGTTCTATGTGCAGCAGTTCTAACAATTCCCCCCCAAAATGGGCAGTAAACTGAACGCCACGATCGGAGACTAATCCCTCTGGCCAACCATGTAAACGGAAAACATGCGTGACAAAGAGTTTAGCAGTGTCCTTGGCCGAGGGTAGACCCGTGCAAGGAATAAAATGAGCCATTTTAGAAAATAAATCCACAACCACCAGGATGGTGGTTTTGCCTTGTGACGAAGGCAAATCAGTAATAAAATCCAGGGAAAGTACTTTCCAGGGTCCCACAGGCGTAGGCAATGGATGAAGTAAACCCGTGGGTTTACCTGGGACAGTTTTTGCTCGTTGACAGGTATCACAAGAGGCTACATAGGAGGTGACATGATTTTGTACTTGAGGCCACCAAAAGTCTCGGGTTACAGCTTCTAAGGTCTTGAAAATTCCAAAGTGTCCAGCTGTGCAGGAATCATGGCATTGCCGAAGGATCTTTTCTCTTAGAGTCTTTGAGGGGACATAGAGTTGGTGTCTGTGATGTAGGAGACCGCCACGCAACGAAAACAAGGAGGATGGGGCAGCCCCTTCCTGCAATCCAAGCTGAGTCACTTTGCGGCGTACAAAGGGATCTTGAGCTTGTTCACGACGGAGTTCATCCTGCCAGGAATGTAAGTCCCCCACCGCGGCCAAAGTTTGAGGAGGAAGAATCGGCGGAGGTAGTGGTGTCTCCTCTCCCTCTGCAAAGTATTCCGGCTTGCGGGAAAGCGCATCTGCTTGTTGATTTTCAGAAGCATGGACATGGCATATTTTTAAATCAAAGCGTGAGAAAAACCACGACCATCTAGCTTGTCTTTGATTCATAGCTCGAGCTGTTTGTAAATGAACTAAATTGCGGTGATCGGTCCTAATTTCCACTGGGTGGAGGGCCCCTTCTAAGAGGTGTCTCCAGGTTTCCAAAGCAGATTTTATGGCTAGAAGCTCCTTTTCCCAAATGGTGTAGTTCTTTTCTGAAGCAGTCAATTTTCGAGAATGATAAGCACAGGGCTGCAGGTCTCCTTTCTTCCCGCCCGGTTGTAAAAGGATTGCTCCCAAGGCTACATCGGAAGCATCAGTTTGCACAACAAAAGGTTTTTGTGGATTGGGATGGTGGAGGAGGGGTTCTGAGCTGAACAAATGTTTTAGTTTGTCAAAAGCCTCTTGAGCGGAGGGAGGCCAGTGAAAGGTAGCGCGTTTGCCCCTGAGCAAGTCAGACAAGGGGGCAGTAAGGTTAGCATAGTTAGGTAAAAAATTTCTATAGAAATTGGCAAATCCCAGAAATTTTTGTAAATCCTTCCTGGACCTTGGGGGTTGCCAGGACAAAACTGCCTGTACTTTGGCGGGATCCATCTTAATGCCATGTGTGGAAATCTGATAACCCAAAAAGTCCAATGTAGACAAATCGAAAGCACACTTCTCCAATTTAGCAAAGTGATGGTTCTCCCGAAGACGTTGCAGGACGGCTTCTACATGGAGCTGGTGTTCTTGGGGATCTCGAGAAAAGATAAGCAGATCATCCAGATAAATAATTAAGAACTTGTCCAAAAAATCCCTAAAAATGTCATGCATGAGACGACAAAATGTGGCTGGAGCATTGACAAGGCCGTAACTCATGACCAAATATTCAAAAGCGCCATACCGTGTCAAAAAGGCACTTTTCCATTCATCCCCCTCACGGATACGGACCAAATTATAAGCGCCCCTTAGGTCCAATTTAGTGAAAATCGAAGCTTGTCCCAAACGCTCTAACATTTCCGGGATGAGGGGGAGGGGGTATGTGTCACGGATCGTGGCCAAATTTAACTGCCTGTAGTCGTGGACCAGACGGAGGTCTCCAGAGGTCTTCTTTACAAAAAAGGAAGACGCCCCAGCAGGGGAGTTCGAAGGGCGGATGAAACCGCGCCTTAAATTTGTGTCCAGGAATTCCCTAAGGGCCTCCAACTCAGGGCCTGACATCGGATACAGCTTTCCCACAGGGATGGGGGCCCCCGGGATGAGATCTATAGTACAGTCATATGGCCGGTGGGGGGGTAGCTGATCCGCTTCTGTCTTGTCAAAAACATCACGAAAGGCGGCATATTTCTCTGGGAGAGCAGTCAGGGTGGAGGAGCTGAGGTGCCTGGAAGCTGCTAAAACTGGGAGCGGAGGAGTCAGATCCTGAGCAATTGGAAGGGAGGTCCCTGGAAAACAGTGCTGGCAACAATAAGGAGACATAAAAAGTACTTGGTGATGTTCCCACGAGATCTGGGGGTTGTGTTTGGTGAGCCAGGACATACCCAGTACAAGTGGGTACTGAGGCATCTTAGCAAGATGGAATTGTAATTGTTCCTCATGCCCTTGGGAACATACAGTGATGGGAAAAGTAATTTGGGTTATCGCTCCTGACAGGAGCGGACGGCCATCTATTGTCTCCACATACAGGGGACGGGGCAGGGGCTGAGTAGGTACATCGTGGCGGTTGGCAAATTGGACATCCATAAAATTTGTGGTCGCCCCTGAGTCTAGTAAGGCCAAAAAATCTCCACTCTTCCAATGAGAGGTGTGCAGACGTACAGGAAGGACGAGGTGGGATGAGGGAGACGCGTGTGAAAGACTTACCCCAGTCGTTGCTGGGACCTCCTGATTACAGACCCCCATGAGACTTGGGGTTCGGTCTAGTCATGCCTGAGGAGCAGAAGTTGTCATAGGAGTAGGCTCTGTCTTCCACACTGGGGATCTGCAGGATTTCACATAATGCCCCTTTCTTCCACACTTGAAACATAATCCTTCCGCACGACGGCGGGTCCTTTCTACTGGGGAAATCAAGGAGTGTGTGGCCCCGATTTGCATGGGAACTTCATCAGTTGCAACAGGAGGAGACCGCTGAGGAGGAGGAAAAGCCCTAGGAGGTATAGGAGGAGGTATGGGCCGGCCGACCGCTGCGCGTCTGGCATCTCTGCGACCCTCCAAGCGAGCACCTATACGCAAGCAGGAAGCGGTAAGCTCTGCCAAAGTCGCCGGGAGCGGAGACCGCGCCAATTCATCTAAGATATCGTCGTTGAGGCCTTCCATAAACTGGGCCTTATAGGCAGCATCATTCCACTGTAAGTCCTGTATAAGTAGCTGAAAATTGGTAATGTAGACAGCAGCAGAATCCTTTCCCTGGCGTAGACGGCGGATTTCTCTGGTTGCAGTCTCCGTCCGAAGAGAATCTCCAAAAAAAGTCGCCATAGAAGTCACAAAATTTTGGTAATTGGCCAATAAGGGGCTATTTGCAATGAGGAGAGCTGACGCCCATTTCGCGGCCGCTCCGGAAAGTAGACTAATGAGAAATCCTACCTGCATCTGGTCGGTCGGAAAATCGTCAGCCCTCAAGCGCATGTAGAGCTCTGCCTGAGCGCGAAAAGCAGTAAAAAGCTTCTTATCTCCATCAAACTTCTCCAGAAGACTTATTGGGCATTTCCGACGTGGAGGCATTGGAGAGGGCACCTGCTGCTGCGGTGCGGCTTGTAATGTAGCAATCGCCCCAACCAATTGATTCACCTGGTCTCGGAGAGCTTTGTTATCACGGGTTAATTGATCAAGAGCCGCTTCCATCTTGCAGATGAAGGACGAGAAAAAAAAGATTCTCTAAGTTAGCTCAAGCTGTCATGGCTCTGTAAGTTCTAACGAAAAGGGTGAGGACAACAAACAGACCTCTTGAAGGGAAAATACAAATCCTTTATTATACACAAAAAACGATCGTTCTCCCTCCTCCAGCAAGACAAAGGAAAACAAGGTTATCAAAAGGTTCTTTAGCCCCTAGGCATTCAGTTGAGCTAACTTAGAGAGAAAAGAGAACAGAGTCATATAATTAAGACAAATTAGCCTGTAGTGCTTTGTTTGCTAGCCTCTCTGAGCGGCGGGCAGTCCTGAGTTTGAAGTCTCTTCTCTTTGCCCTACGCCTCGCCACCGCATTCCTCAACCCCTTTGTCCCAGAAGAGAAAGTACTCTCTCTCGTTAAGGTCATCCCCTTGGGGATTAACTTCCTCTCCTGCCGTGGGAAAGGGCTCTTCTTCCTCTTGTTGCAGCAACTCCCCCGGCTCTTGCATTCCAACCCCAGGATCCGAATCGCTATCTGAGATTTCATCCCTTTGAAGCAGGGAGTTGGACGTAGACACAACAGGGTGGTACGCATTCCCCTCACTTCTCCACCTGACATAGCACCTTCCCAAAGCTGCTGCTCCTCCTGGAAGAAAAGGTCAAAGTTCCACTGTTACATAGCCCTGCTTGCAAAGTGCAGCTGGACCTTTTGAGCCTGGGATTTCCTCCACACAAGCAGTTTAGTCCAGGTGCCATCCTCAGTTTTGGCAGAGAAGCCAGGTGATATTGTTGCCAGTTTGCTGCATCCCGGCGCTTACTGACTTGTCACCCACCCTTTTCAGACAGGTTTATGGTGATTTCATTTTTAAAAGATTTAACGTCTTCAGTGTGGACTTCCTGAGGCTTTTCTGGGGATAGAATCATAAGAGTTGGAGGGGGCCTTGTAGGCCAGGGGTTGGCTCTAAGAAAAGGGATATAAAATATTGGCCTGAAGCCTAATGAAAATGGCTTCACTCCATGGGGGAATGGGCACAACCAACCTGGAGAACTTTGGGTCCAATGAACAATCTTTAATATGTTCTGTAGGAGTTGCCAGCACCATAGGCTGAAGAGATGTGTGGGCTTTCTTTGTATTTTTATTCTGCATCCATTTTCTATCAATAAAATGTCATTCCTTACACATGTGATCTAGTTCCATCTTGGTCATCCAAAGAATCTACTTTGACTGGGCCCTGAATAGATCAGGTCTCCAGAATAACAAACTCCTAACATTTCTGACCATTAGCTTTTGGAAGGTGATGTCTAACACATTCCCATTATACAGTTTAGCATTCTTTGTTTTTATAGTATAGTAACTCTTCCAAAATGCAAATCCTGATGTCTTCAAAAGGAAGTGAACTGCGAGTCACCAAAGGGGGGCAGCTGAAACACCCTGAGATTCCTCCTTTACATACACAACATATGCTGAACCACTGGAGTAGCCCAACCCTGGGGTACCAACCTCTAAATCTTGCTGCGTAGACAAATCCTAGGGTGAAAGTGGAGAGATACTTGGCTCAGCAATATGACAAGCGAGAAGGATCTTGAAATTGTTATAGACCACAAGCTGAATATGAGCCAACCGTGTGATATGACTGCAAAAAAAAAGCAACTGCTATTTTGGGTTGCTTTAATAGAAGGATAGCTTCCAAATTGTGCTAGGTACTGGTTCCCCTCTATTCGGCACTGGTTAGGCCTCATCTTGAGTAAGTTGGAGTGGGGTTCAGAGGAGGGCTATTATTATTATTATTATTATTATTATTATTAATTTGCATTTATATACCGCCCCATAGCCGAAGCTCTCTGGGAGGTTTACAAAAAATAAAAACATTGAACATTAAAGAAAACGATATACAAAATTTAAAAAGCATAAAAACAGATTAGAAATACAATATCCATTTAAAACAACTATTCTGGGTCAAACAACAACAACAAAAATCCTCAACATATGCTGTTAAATGCCTGGGAGAAAAGTCTTCACCTGGTGCCAGAAAGATAACAATGTTGGCGCCAGGAGGGCCTCATTGGGGAGGTCATTCCATAATTGGGGGCAATGAAGATGATCAGGGGTCTGTAAACAAAGCACTATGAGAAGAGACTGAAAGAACTGGGCATGTTTAGCCTGGAGAAGAGAAAATTGAAGGGAGAAATAATAGCACTCTTCAAATGCTTGGAAGGTTGTCACACAGGGGAGGGCCAGGATCTCTTCTCAATCAAACCAGGTTGCAGGACATGGAATAATGGGCTCAAGTTACGGGAAGCCAGATTCCAGCTGGACATCAGGAAAAAACTTCCTGACTGTTAGAGCAATACGACAACAGAACCAATGACCTAGGGAGGTGGTGGGCTCTCCCACATTAGAAGCATTCAAGAGGCAGCTGGACAACCATCTGTCAGGGATGCTTTAAGACGAACTCCTGCATTGATTAACAGCATTCTATGATTAACAGCATTCCAAAGGGATGGCGTTGCCTTTTGCCCTTGGCTAATAGAATTACCTCTCTTCCTTACAGACAAAAGCACTGATTGACAAGCTACAACGGCTGGTGTCTTCAGAGGGCCGGTTTAAGAATCTGAGGGAAGCCTTGAAAAAGTAAGTTCCTAGCAGGCAGCAACGCCACTGTGGCTGTCATTCACATTCTGATTGGGAAAGGTGAAGCTCTGCATGACATTTGAGGCATGTACAGAGTTCCAGAGCATGCTACATCAGTGGGAATCTGCACTGTCCATCCCCAGCCCACTCCTGCTGTGGTTGTGGCTGAGGCGGTCAGGAACTGTAGTGGGCCAGCTCCCCTGCTTCAAGCCGAAAAGCAGCCCTTTTTCCTAGTAGCCTGAGGGGGCTGGACGAAAGGCCCTCCTTGGCCATCTACAACTGGGCTGGGCCTGGACTAGGTGAGGAGGTGCTCTGGCTGGCAAGCAGCCCCTGCTGGAAGCTGGCCTGGCTGCCTTCCGTACAGCCAGGCAACAGCTTTTCTCCAGGGCAGGGACTTTGGCACTTCCTCATGAGCATGCTAAGCAAGGCGTGAAACTGCTCTAGGGGAGAGGGCTGCCCCACTCGGAGGGCAGGGAAGAATGGCTCGGCTGCCACACACCCCAAGGATTCTGGGGAGTCAGCATTCCTCAAGGCAGCAGCCTGCAAGCCGTGGGGCTATTTTGCCCAGGCAATATCTCCTCGTTTGATTATTTGCAGCTGAAACATGCAAACCAATGGACACCCAGAAGCACCAGAGATGGTGTGAGGTGATCTAAAAGCTCTCCCTGTGATGCTTGAACAGGGCCATGTGTGGGAGTGAGGTGTCATCTTGACCTTGCCTCAGGCAGCAAAATGTTTTGGGCCAGCCCTGCAATCTATCATGGCCTGTGTGACGGCGGCCCAAGAGAAAACTTCCCAGAAAACTTCCAGAATCAGCATCTTTCTGTCCTTTCCCCCATTCCACTGTCATATGAAATCCACCAGACAGCTTCTTCTTTTTCCCCTCTTCTCAGTTGTGATCCACCCTGTGTCCCCTACCTTGGGATGTATCTAACCGACCTGGCCTTCATAGAAGAAGGCACCCCCAACTACACGGAGGACGGCCTCGTGAATTTCTCCAAAATGAGGATGGTGAGCTGCTTCCCCGCCCAGTCCTGGATTTTGGCAGGAATAAAGGGCAACCTTTGCAAGGGCCCATCGGCCTGATGAGCCCAGCAAGCGCAAGGATGTGAAATGCCTCCATGCTGCCTTTCCCGTCATGGGTATTCGGTGTTTTCCCTGTTGATATCCGCCGCACTGATTTGGTTTCTCTTCTGCGCAGATTTCCCACATCATCCGAGAGATCAGGCAGTTTCAGCAAACAGCCTACAAAATCGAGCATCAGGCAAAGGTAAGTTCCCTGCAGGTCATTAGGGTCGGACTTTGCTGCACCCGTCACACTGAGGTGAGGGTGCATGTCTGCTGACAGCTCATTCCAAAGGGCTGGGATAAAAAGGATGCCTGAAGCTTGGTAGAAACAACATGACCCTGGAGAAGCTTAGCAGGCTCAGGGTCGCTTCCATTTGAGGGTCATGCAAGGTGCTCTTGTGCATGTATCCTTGAATGCTCCCTGGGAGGGGGGGGTGTCTGATGTTTTCTCCAGTTCCAGGGGCAGCCGTCTTTCTCTGTGGTTGACTTCCATTGGCGAAGAAAGTGCTGGAGACTTAGACCTCTATCACAGCTAATGCCCCCCACACCTCACTTTGCCTCTGCGTTTTTTTTACCTCTGAGGCAGAAGTGTGTCAAGCTTTCACACCTTCGCTCCTACTCTCTCCTTAGCTCTTCTGCTCCGCTCTGCTCCTCCCCTTCTCTTTCTCCCTCCTGCCAGTCAGGTCCTGTCAGATGAGCACTTCAACCAGACCGCCTTTCTGCCTGGCAAAAATGGAAAGACCCTTTAGTCCGGCTCTTTGGGGGCATCGAGGGAGTACAATCCTGTCTCTGCAGAGATTCGGACATTGTAGGATTTTAAAAAAGGCTTTCGAGCCTGGGATGCAAGGTTTAGATTTTATATTGAGGCTTGGAGCTGGCTACTGGGAGAGATGGCTTTTCCCTGCCAGGACCTGACGCAATCCATTCAAGCCCCCGTTCCTTTAGTTCCTTTAAAACTACAGGGAGGCTTAGGGAGCATTGAATGTGCTTAGGGAAAATAATCCAGACTTTTAGCATTCTAGGAAAGGCTGGGGGAGAGGCAGGGTATCAGCAGGACAGGCACAGCGTCATGGGAGTACCTTGCTGCAAATCCGCACACCAGGCATGGCAAGAGTGCACTAAATTGCTGGTGTGATGGAACTCTTACAGTGTTTTTGTAATGTTTGGTTCATTTACAAATATAAAAGTGGAGCATCGGCGGAAGCCAGCCACATCCGCACCAGAGGCATTTTCAGGCACATAGAAGTTTCAGGCTCCCCCACCTTCCATGGGCCCCAATGGAAGGCTTTTTTCTCAGTTTAGTGGCCATGCAGAGGGAGGGTTGGGGGAGAGAGGGCAGAGTGCACAGGGAAGGAGAGTTAACCCTTCCCTCCCCAAATGCGATCATCCTGGAAGTGGCCCCAGCATGCCAGCTAAACTTAGGGAAAGCCTCCCATTCCCTGAACCTTCATTACCTTGCAGGAGGAGGGCAGCATGTGGGGTGTGGATTAACCCTTCCCTCCCCAACTGCAATCCCCCTTGAAAATTTCTGCCTGCATGGCAATTAAGCTGATTAAAAAACCTTCCACTGGCACCAATGGGCACTCAGGACTCTGGAGAAAAGATCTGTGGTCAGAGCCCCCCCACCCCCCACCGGACCCAGGCCCAATAGTGCTCCTGGGCTCCCGTCACATACTAGCAGATTCATTTTGTAGGTTCCAACCTGTTTCGGACCACATGCAGGTCCTTCTTCAAGGAAACCTAAAAAACAATATACAACATTTACATACTTTAAATATTTCCTGTGATCAATAGTATATACCACATCAGTGATACAATTATACATCACAATACAAAGATGTTAAAAATGTTAAAATCTAAAGAAAGAGAGGCTCGGAATATGCAAACTATGTATTCACATCAGAACTGACACAGCTGAGAAGACTGGCATTTGAAGAGCAAACAGCACTTGTCACATTGTGCAAAGTAGATGGAAATGTTTGTACATAGTTTGTATATGTTGAGCCTCTCTTTCTTTTGATTTTGAAGTTCGGACCTGTATGGGGTCCAAAACACATTGGATTTGTTTTTCTTTTGGCTGTACTTTTGGCCTTTTGGCATTGCTTGTGGGGTTCCCGTTTTTGTTGGCAGATCCATGTTTTAATTAGTTTTATGTATTTTATCATGTTGTTGTTCCCTGCCTCGATCTAGACGGAGAGGCGGGTAAGAAATAAATCGTTATTATTATTATTATTATTATTATTACCCCATAGGTGTGCACAGCTCATTTCATTAGGGTGTGCACCATAAAGGCCCTGATTGGAGTGGAGGGTGAGAAAGCGCACTTTCCAGGGGCTCCAGAAAGTGTGGAGTTCCCCCAGGGATTCTAATGGGGGCTTTCCAAAGGCTGTCCCATCTTTTTAAAAGCCCCGATTCAAATGGGGAGGCAGGAAAGCAGAGGTGCCTTGGGAAATTAGGGTGTGCCTGGGCACACCCTGTGCACATGCCTATGCATTACCCCCACATTAGCTCCCAGAGAGGCATCATGCATGCCAAACCCCAAACCCCACCATCCCCTTTGGGTGGGTGGGAGTGATGTATAATTTTGACAAACTCAGTTGGATCTTATTTTCCAAATATCCCAGAGAGATCTCTGTATCAAAGAGGAAAGGTAGTACCAAGTCCAAGAGGTCACCGGCATGGTTAACAAACAGTGTGTAGGCGGCTATGAGGCGATGTAAGCAGACAATAAGAGATGCACAAAGGCATTTTGAGGAGCATATTGCTAACATCAAGGCCATCTATAAGGAATTCTTTAAATATGTCAGAAGCAGGAAATCAGCTACGGAGGCAGTTGGACCATTGGATGACGGTGGAGTTAAAGTACTAAAGGAGAATAAGGAGATTGCAGAGAAGCTGAATGAATTATTATCATCTGTCTTCACTGCATAAGATATAGTACAGGTAGCTGTGCCTGAACTGATGTTTTCAGAAAGGGAGTCTGAGGAACTGAGGCAAATAGTGGTGACAGAAGATGAAGTTCTCAACCTTATTGACAAATTGAAAGTAAATAAATTACCAGGCCCAGGCAGTATCCATCCTATAGTTCTTAAAGACAAAAATATGCAACATCTCCCTAAGATCAGCCTCTGTACCAGAGAACTAGAAGATGGCCAACGTAATAGTAATTTTTTAAAAAGGATCCAGGGGGTTTCTAGGAAATTACAGGCCAGTTAGTTTAACATCTGTTCCAGGTAAATTGGTTGAATGCATTTTTAAAAATAAAATTAGTAAGCATGTAGAAGGGCAAGCCCTGCTGAAATAGAATCCACACAGCTTCTGCAAAGGTAAGTCCTGTTTCACTAACCTTTTAGAGTTCTTTGAGCTTGTCAATAAACATGTGGAAAGGGGTGATCCAGTAGACATTGTTTACTTGGACAAAGTATTTTAACAAAGTCCCTCACCAAAGACTCCTGAGCAAACTTAACAGTCATGGAATAAGAGGAGAGGTCCTCTTATGGATCAGTAACTGGTTAAAGAACAGAAACCAGAGAGGAGGAATAAACAGTAAATTCTCCCAATGGAGGGATTTAAATAGTAGGGTCTCAGAGGAATCTGTATTGGGATATATGTTTTTAACTTGTTCACAAATGATCTGGAACTAGGAGTGAGCACTGAAGTGGCCAACTTTACAGATGACATCAAATTATTTAGGGAAGACATTGTGAAAAGCTCCAAAAGGATCTCTCCAAACTGGGAGAATGGGCATCTAAATGTCAAATGAGGTTCCATGTAAGCAAGTGTAAAGTGATGCACATTGGGGCAAAAAATCCCTGATGGGATCTGAGCTACCAGTGACCAACCAAGAAAGGGATCTTGGGGTTGTTGTAGACAGCTTGGTGAAAATGTTGACCCAGTGTGTGGCTGCTGTAAAAAAAAGCAAACTCATGTTAGGCATAATTAGGAAAGGAACTGAAAACTGCTAATATCATATAAATCTATGGTGCGACCACACTTAGAATATTGTGTACAGTTCTGGTCACCACACCTAAAAATAAGATATGGAAGAGCTGGAGAAAGTGCAGAAAAGGGCAACTAAAAAGATCAAGGGGCTGGATCCTATGAGGGACGGTTACAACAGCTGTAATTGCTTAGCTTAGAAAAAAGGAGGCTCAAGGGAGACATGATAGAGGTGTATAAAATAATGCATGCTGTGGAGAATGTGGATAGGAGACATTTCTCCCTCACTCACTCACTCATAACATTAGAACCCAGTGAAGCTGATTGGTGGGAGATCCGGGACAGATAAAAGAAAGTACCTCTTTACACAGTGCATAATCAAACTATGGAATTCACTACCACAAGACATAGTGATGGCCACCAATTTAAAGGCTTTAAAACGGAGTTAGACAAATATCAATGGCTGCTAGTCCTGATGGCTCTATGCTACCTCCAGTATCAGAGGCAGTGAGCCTGAGTATACCAGGTGCCGGGGAACACAGAATAGTACAGTTGAAGGGACCTATAAGGCCATCATTGAGTCCAATGCAGGAACTTACCTTAAAGCATCCCTGACAGATGGCTGTACAGCTGCCTCTTGAAGGCCTCTAGTGTGGGAGAGGGGGAGAGGGTGCTGTTGCACTCATGTTGTGCTTGAGGGTTTCTCATCAACAGCTGGTCGGCCACTGGGTGAACAGGATGCTGGACTAGATAGACCTTTGGTCTGATTCAGCAGGACTCTTCTGATATTCCTAAAGGGCTTTTTCCCAAAAACAAAACCCTATAAAGAGATATAAGGGCCATGAACAGGAACATTGTCTTGTCACATCCCAGACCGAGTACTCAAGCATTGCATTAACCATCATACTGATAATGCAATTTATGGTCCTCAGATAGCCATTCCCCCCCCACACACACACACACACCAGCTGCTTTGCCCAGAATTGAGGCCTTGTTTCGAACTCCTTCACCCCACGGATGTTGTTTCTTTTCTAGGTCACGCAGTACCTCCTAGACCAGTCATTTGTGATGGACGAGGAAGGTCTTTACGAGGCATCTCTCCAAATAGAGCCCAAGCTGCCCACCTGAGTCCAGAGCTGCTGCGCCTTTGGATCCGGCACTGTACACCATGTATCATAT
Source organism: Anniella stebbinsi (assembly GCA_029215795.1). Lineage (NCBI taxonomy): Eukaryota > Metazoa > Chordata > Lepidosauria > Squamata > Anniellidae > Anniella > Anniella stebbinsi. The sequence goes on from JARDYH010000001.1 coordinate 375,093,365, forward strand.
TGTACATAGCAGCTGTTTGTTTCTTTTGAGAATCCTCGGTTGACTTCCTACTATGTGCTCCTCCCAGAACCCCCCCTCCCCTCTGCTCTCTTTGTTCTTAGACCCTAACTAGCCGTCCTTGCATTGTCCTGAGGAGTCTGGCATTGACCACTTTGTTGACTGTGGTCCTGGTTTATATTAAGCAATGTTCTCTTTGTTGTTGATTCTTTGCGCGGGGGTGGGGGAGGGATTGAGGGGGTGGCCAGAGGAAAAGCCACGGGGGCTCATGCCAGATCACACAGAGTCTTTCTTCACGCTCCTCTTCTCACCTGAGGAATTGTTGTTTTCTTGGGCTTTGCAATTCAGGCATGATGTTTCATTTAGCCAGGGTAAACCCAGCACATGCACACACCCCAAATCAGATCATTTTAAACTGCTGCTCTTGATCGCTTTGTAACACCTCTCATTTAAAAAGAAACAGCGGCTCTTGGCAGGGACAGGCGCGCCAGTCATGGTTGTGCTGAGCTGGCCTCCAGGAAGCCTTTGAGCACAGGAAGAGAGCAAGGGCCCCTTGCCAGACTGCTCATTGCAGCTTCCTAAGGAGGCCCGTGGTTGGCTTTGAAGGGGACTCTGCCCTACGGCTTGCCCAGAGTCAAGGAAAAGCAGGGGAGACATCACAAAGGTGACCCTTCCATGAAGTCAAGGTGGGGCGGTAGATATTTGGTGGCAGAGGGGAAGGTGGGCATAGAGATATAAGCTGTGGGAGACATGCACTTGTGCAAGATGGCTCTCCTAAACATGTATGCGTGTTGGCAGGGGGGAGGGGGAAGAGATACCGTTTAGATTTTCTGTCCCAGCCACCAAAATGCCTTGGGCCAACCCTGAGGAGGAGACAAACCATATCTTCGGTTATTTCTGCTGCATTGCGCTCCTGGGAGGATTCTGTCAATATGCTCTGTCTGTAGACACAGTGACACTCTTAGTAACAATCATGTAGAATTAGGGGGGGGGGGGGGAAATGACCGTGTTTTTCTTACATATACTGTAATCCTGTCTAACCACTTGCTAGCAGGAATATAGTAATGTAGTTGCTTATTCTGTGAATATTATCATGTATTTTTTACATTGTACAGTAAACAAACCCAGGTGAATTTTTGAGTGGCAGGCATGCTCCACAGTAACTGAAACCAGAAATCTTTTGCTGTAAGCAATACCCACTGGTATGAGAATTCTATTTCAAGACCTAAAATATTTCAACTTACGGCTTGTTTGGGAAAAGAAAATTTCCATTTTTGTAAAAATATATGTTTCCTGATTACCTCTTGCTAATAAATCTATTCTAACTCAGGGTGAACAATGACTTTGTAAATGTGTACAGACCTGAAAATATGATGGATGCTGCATGTGTGAGTGTTCAAGAGTGAGGCAGAGAGAATGCAGAATGTGGGGCTAGGAAGGTCTGGTGAGGACCCCCAAATGATGAATGATCAGAAAGCCATCAGCGAGGAGGGGGCTCTCTGTGGTGGGTTTTGTTGGCACGGAACTCTGTGGGAAATCAGACGGTCAAAGAACGTGGGTTGCAAATGCAGCAAGCAGTGACTGTTGATACAGGGCTGCATTCAGGGGCTGGTGATGGAGCTTTTGAGACTGCTCAGCTGCACAGCTCCCATGGCAGCCACTGGCTCAGGTACTTCAGACCTGGCAGCGGCAGAGAGAAGCAGAGGGGAACCAGGAGTAGAAGATGGTGGCAGGATGGGGCCTGAACCAGCAACAGGTCCAAGGCAAAGCAGAGCAGTGAGGAAGGAGGAAGTCCGTCGCTCCACTTGCAACAGGTGCCCACATATTTGGCTGCAGGCCTCCAGCTTCGTTCAAATGCCAGTTGAGCGACAGAAACGGGGTTTAGAAGTTGCTTGTGGCATCATGGCTACTAGTACCTGGCATACCACAGGGAGAGTAAGAGCATTGCGTTGCCTGCAGCCTGGGAAAAATCTCAGCAACCCTTGCAAGAGCCCTGAAATGTAGGCCAATACAATTATGCCCCCCCCCCCAATTAGGGACATCTGAGGCTGTGGCTGGTTGTCCAAAGACTGAAAGTGGGAGAGGCTGCAGACTGGGAGCAGGGCTTTGCATGTGCGTGTTGTGTAGATATATCTGATATGCAAGTGCACAGAAGCGCCATTACTGGTTTAGCATTATCCTATCCACAATATTGGCCAGCATGCTCATGGTAGCGAACCTCGTGGTGCCGCCTCCGCGGCATTCGCCTTCAGGCCGGGGTCGGCGTGGGGGGCACTGGCAGTTCTTCTTCGTGGTCTCTGTGCATCACACATATGGGCTCCGCGCCGGCGTCGAGCCCCAATCGGGAAACTTCACTAGCTAGCTTAGTGCTTTTTTGGCGGGAACCCCTCCCCCACCATCCATTGCGCATGCTCCGGGTCCCGCCTTACCTCAGTTCTTCTTCGACCGCTTGCTGATCGCCTCGCGGGAGACTTCGTGAACGTATTCCGTTCGTATTTCTCTGAAAAATATAAATAGAGATAGATTATAGGTTAGCTTAGTGTTAGTTTATAGTTAGTATAGTGTTAGGTTCCGTTTAAAAAAAAAAAAAAAAAAAATTTATTATTAAATTTTAATATAGTTGTCCTCGGGGACCATGGCGCAAGCAGCGCTGTTTAAAAACTGTTCCCGTTGTAGAGCAAAATTGACTCTGACAGATGGGCATTCATTATGCCTTGTATGTTTGGGGGAAGGGCACGTCGTGGACTCCTGCCCGCACTGCATGACCTTTTCCCGCCAAACTAGGCGTAATAGGGCGGACAGGCTCCGTAGTCTGTTATGGAGTAAGGCCCTATCCGCGGTTGACCGCCCGCGGCAACTTTCTCGATCACCGCATCCCTTGGAGTCGGATACAGAAAGGTCGAACTCCGGTGAGCGTAGGCGGATGCCTAGAAATCGCTCTCCACCGGCTTCGCCCAGCTCACCCCCTGTTGGGGAAGCAGTTGAGGCCCCCTTGCCGCGTCTTTTGCCAAAGCCATCCAAGAAGGCGACATCGAAAAAGTCCGGCAAAAGTAAGAATAAGTCGGCAAAACAGAAGCCTTCGGCATCGACCCCGAAGCAACCCTCGGCGTCGGCGCACTCGGCGGTGAGACCGGAAACCTTGCCAACTTCGACAAGGCATTCCATACCGAGGGAGGAACGCTCGACTCCGAAACGACCATCGATGTCAGCGGTGGAACATCATTCGGCGTCTAAGCGCCCGTCGACATCAGCAGAACCGTCGGTATCGAGAACATCTTCGACGTCGAAGAAGCATCCACCGAAGCCTGCTTCGACATCGAGCCGGAAGTCGACTTCGTCGACGCCGAGACAACGGGACCCAGCGAGGATGACATCGTCGGTACCGAAACAACGAGACCCAGCGAAAACACTCTCTATGCTGTCGGTACCGACGCGACAACCTTCGATACCGTCGAGAAGGCATTCGACACCGACATCTGCGCGTCCGGCGTCGTCGCCTATTCCATCGCAACGCTCCGCTTCGTTGGTTCACAGAGCGGCATCTCTCCCCCCTCCAACGGTAGTACAGTCAGCAGACTTGGAACTCGGCTCCTCGGACGTGGAGCTCGTGGATATTATCCAGTCGGACATATCTGTGGAGCACGACGCCGACATTCAGGAGAATGTGGATCCATTACCGGTCGATATCGTAGCATCCCCGGTGTCGAGATCATCAAAGACTACGTATCGCTCTCGCTCTCGGACTCGTTCCAGATCTCAGTCACGGTCCCGACGCTGGGAGTCGTATTCAGATAGGTCCAGGAGCAGATCCCGGCATCGCACTGCCCCGCGCTACCTCTTTGATCCCTATACAGGGAAGAGGATAGGAGGGTCGGCGTCACAGAGCACACAACAACAAGCACTTTTGAAAACACCGACGACGGTTGTGCAAAGACCGCTCTCACCGACCTCCGGTGATGATTATGAGTCAGACACCTCTTCCATTAGGTCTCAAGCTCCATCAGTTCCGTCGCCGCCTGAAGGTGTTGCGTCCACGGACAGACCGTCCCCATCATTGGAGTTAGGGTCGTTTTCAGACCAAATGCAGAGAATGGCGCAATCTCTTGGCCTGGACATCGATCAGCCACATGAGGACTTGAACGATAAAATCTATGATGTCATGTACTCAGAACCAGCACCTCAACTCACCCTGCCATTAGTTCCGACACTTTTAAAGACCTTGAAAAGCGCATGGGAAAATCCATCCACAGTGGGCGCTACATCAAAGCGTTTGGACACGTTATACAAGGTCAAAGAAGTTGAAGCTCCGTTTTTGAGTAACCATCCACGGCCAAATTCCATCATTGTAGAGTCGTCGATAGGACGCTCATCTAAGAACCATTCCACCCCCGTAGACAAGGAGGGCAGGAAATTGGACGCATTTGGGCGCCGTGTTTACTCGTCTGCAACGTTGGGGTTCAAGGTGTCAAATTATCAAGCAACCATGGCGAGATACCAACTCTTCCTCTGGGAGAAAATTTCTACATTGACGGATTACCTCCCGGACGACCAGCGCGAGCTAGCCCGAGTGTTCCAGGCGGAGGCAACCAGATTGTCTAGGCAGCAATTAACAACTGCCAACCACCAGACTGATTGCGCGGCCAAGGCTATGGCAGGTGCAGTCGCCTTGCGCCGACATGCGTGGCTACGTTCGTCCACGCTTCCTACCGAGACAAAGGCCCGTATAGAAGATCTTCCGTTTGACGGTGAGGGCCTTTTCCATTCGTCTACAGATAATACGATGGACGTGATACATAAGTCGAAGGTAACGGCGCGTAAGATGAGCGCACCTGCGCAACAACAAATGCAGCAGCAGTCCCGTCCGCGCCGTTGGTACCGATCCTTCCAATATCAGCCTAGACGGCAACAGGAACGCAACCAGCGATTCCAGACGCAGCAGTCACAATCTTCTTTTCAGTCAAAGAAGCCAAGCAACAGATACACCAAAACGCGCCGCCAGGACCAGACATCAAAACGGCGCCTTTGACTCCGTTCCATTGTTTCTGCCGCGACGCCACACCACCAGACTCCAACCTTTTCTGCAGCGCTGGGCAGCTATAACAAGCAACAAGTGGGTGCTCTCCACAGTTTCCAAGGGTTACCTTATAGAATTTCGAGCTCTTCCACCTCTAGGCACCGTGAGGACCACTGTACCATCTCCCACGCTGTTACAGGAAACAACAACCCTGTTGCAAAAGGACGCAATCGTCCGCGTTCCCTTGAGGCTCTTAAAAGCGGGTTTTTACTCGCACTACTTCACGGTTCCAAAGAAGGACGGAGGGCTTCGTCCTATAATGGACCTCAGACATTTAAACAAATTTATCAAACCAAAAAAATTTCGCATGATTACATTGGCCCAGATCCTACCACTTCTAAAACGGCATCGGTGGTTCACTTTGGTGGACCTAAAGGACGCTTATTTTCACATTCCAATACACCCCGCTCATCGCAAGTATTTGAGATTTGTTATAGGACAACAGGCCTATCAGTTTTCAGTCCTTCCCTTTGGCCTCCGGACAGCACCAAGGGTCTTTACAAAGTGTATGGCGGCGATCTGTGCCCATCTCAGATCGCAGAATGTCGAACTGTTTCCTTACCTCGACGATTGGCTAATAGTTTCCCCATCCCGGTCGCGAGCGCTCTCCGATGTGGACCTCGTCACGTCCTGTCTCACCAGCCTAGGCCTGCAAATAAACAAAGAAAAGTCCATTTTTCGCCCAACGCAGAGGATCCGGTTTATAGGGGTAGTCTTAGACTCCACCGTCGGACGGGCGTTCCTGCCCATGGACCGCATACGGACCGTGGTGTCACTTGCCTCTCGCCTTCGCCGAACACCGCGAGCTACGGCGTTCACGGTGCTACGCCTGCTAGGCTTCATGGCTTCTGCGGTGTTCGTTGTCCGCTGGGCCCGCCTCCACATGCGCCCTCTGCAGCAGGTGCTCCTCCGACGTTACCGTCCTCATCTAAATCCAAGAAAAATAATACTTACGATCCCGCCCTCTCTCCAGTCGTCCCTCCGTTGGTGGGCGTCAAGGATACATCTGTCCCGAGGAATGCCTTTTCACCAGAAAGGTCCCACTCGAGTCGTCACTACCGATGCTTCTTTGGAAGGGTGGGGAGCGCACTTCAACGACCTGAAAATTCAGGGAAAATGGACACAGTCAGAGTCTCGGCTCCATATCAATCTCCTGGAGTTCCTCGCAGTAAAGCGGGCACTACACGCTTTCTTACCACACCTGCAGGGACAGCATGTTCGCATCTTGTCAGACAACACCACTGTGGTGTGGTACGTCAACAAAGAAGGCGGCACACGGTCTCCTCGTCTTCTGAATCTGACATTGGACATTCTTCATTGGGCCATTCGCAGGAACATCTGTCTGTCTGCGCTTCACATTGCAGGAACGGACAATGTGAAGGCAGATGCACTCAGTCGAGTATTCACAGACACCCACGAATGGGAATTGTCTCAAGACGTTCTGCAACGCCTCTTTGCAAGATGGGGCACACCATCAATAGACCTGTTTGCGACCTCTGCAAATGCCGTCTGCCGGGACTACTGTTCTCGAGCGGGGATTGGACCTGCATCGCTCGGAGATGCATTCCAGTGGGACTGGTCCAAAGGCTTCCTGTATATGTTCCCCCCGTTCCCACTTATTGCAAAGACGGTGGCCAGGGCCAGCACATGCTCATTGGACGCTATACTAGTGACCCCTTGGTGGCCGAGGCAGCACTGGTTCACAACCCTCTCTCGCCTAGCAGGACAACATTGGTGGCGTCTACCCAACATGCCGCACCTGCTATCCAAAAATGCGGGAGCGATCCTGCATCCAGACCTCCAGTCCCTGCACCTCACAGCGTGGAGGATCCAACGAACTGGAGATCTCTAACTATGCCACCTGCGCTACGCTCCGTTTTCGAAGCCTCTATAAAACTGTCTACTAGAGCTTCATACGCTAGAAAATGGAACCGCTTTTTGAAATTTGCTAATGAGAAAGGGTTCCCAGCCCATAATGGCCCCATAAAGGGAATAATCGACTTTTTATACTCTCTTCATACAGGGGGTTTAAAACCTTCTTCTATCAAGGTGTACCTAGCGGCCATTTCAGGGCAACACGATAAAATAAATGGCTACACGGTCTTTGCACACCCAGTAGCAAAAACTTTTATGAAAGGCTTGCGCCACATGTTCCCACCAATTCGCCAGATTGTTCCTCAATGGAGCTTATCGGTGGTGTTGACGGCGTTAATGTCAAAGCCTTTTGAGCCGTTGGCCACGGTGGACCTCCGGCTCTTAACGTTCAAGGCTATATTTTTAGTAGCTATAACGTCTGCTAGACGCGCTTCAGAATTAGCGGCGCTAATGGTAGGGCCACCTTATACTCAGTTTTTTCGAGACAAGGTTGTGTTACGTCCTGGCCCCACGTTCGTCCCTAAAGTTTCTTCCACATTCCACATTAATCAGGACATCGTTCTTCCGACTTTTTTTAAGGCGTCTACAGACCCCCTTTGTTCAGCCTTACACGCCTTGGATGTTCGGCGTACGTTAGCTTTCTATAAGAAACGAACAGAGTCAATCCGTAAATCTGATAGCCTGTTTGTATGTTATGGGGGTAAGTCAAAAGGGCTGGCAGTTTCTTCCCAACGGCTAGCTCGTTGGATTGTTGATACTATCGTCCTAGCTTATCAAGTTCTTGGCAAGCAGCCCCCTGCTTTGTTCACAGCGCATTCAACGAGGGGGCAAGCAACGTCAACAGCCCTGATCCATGGAGCTACTGTTCCGGATATTTGCAGGGCAGCAACATGGTCAAGCGCTTCAACCTTTGTGAAGCACTACAGACTGGACGTCAGGGCGGCACGAGATGCTTCTTTTGGCCGAGCAGTCCTGTCCTCTATTTGTCAGTGATTCACCAGCGTGCATACCCTCCTCCGGTAAGTTTGGCTAACTACTCGCCCATATGTGTGATGCACAGAGACCACGAAGAAGAAATGCAGGTTGCTTACCTGTAACTGTAGTTCTTCGAGTGGTCATCTGTGCATTCACACAACCCACCCGCCATCCCCTCTTTGCAACGCTATGGTGTGTGCAGGAGGTTTAGGGCGCATATGCTTCCAATCTATTGCCTTGGTACGAGGCCATAACGCGGTCTCAGAGAACTGAGGTAAGGCGGGACCCGGAGCATGCGCAATGGATGGTGGGGGAGGGGTTCCCGCCAAAAAAGCACTAAGCTAGCTAGTGAAGTTTCCCGATTGGGGCTCGACGCCGGCGCGGAGCCCATATGTGTGAATGCACAGATGACCACTCGAAGAACTACAGTTACAGGTAAGCAACCTGCATATCAGCTCGCCCCAACCCCTCAAAACTGAAACCCACCAGCTTCCCTGGAGGCATGAGAGGGGGATATTGTGGAGGGGCAATGCCAGTGGTCCTCCCACCCCCGCTGATGCTGCCAGTCAGAGTCAGCCGCTCTGGCTGCCAAGAGGAGCCTGTTTGCAGAGGAAGGGGCGGTGGCAGAGAGTCCGCAGGCGGCACTGGCAGCTCCAGGGCCCGAGGAGGAGGAGGAGGAGGACAGCGTTTGGTCGACTGAGGAGGGTGGGGGGCGGATGGGAACCTCCGGCCCATGGCCCGGCCTCTGGCAAAGCCTCGGGAAAGGGGAAGGGAGCAGGGAGAGGACGGAGCGCGCAGTGGCTTTCCGCTCAACGGGCATTCCCCGAAGAGCCGCCGCCGCCGCCGCCGCCTCCGGCCCCCCTCCCCGTCCGCAGGCAGGCAAAGGCCGGGCGAAGTCAGCTGCGCGCTTGGCCGACGCGTCGAGGGGCCGGCATGGAAGTGCCAGCCCTGGAGCTTGGCCTTGTCCTCCTCCCCCTTGTCCACGAGGGGAAAGCAAAGGCTGCCCAGAGCTCCGCCTGGGCATCGGATGACAGCAGGCGCTGAGCCAGCGGCCCCCAGGTCCAACATGCTGCCCCCCCCCCGCGCATTAATTCAAGCGGGGATCTCTTCGATCGCCCCCGGGAAGAGGCGGCGGCAGCGCTCTTGGCGAGAGCAGCGGAGATGAGCCGGCACAGCCGCCACCAGGCCACGAGATGCCCCCACCCCCGCTGCGCCTGGGGGCACAGCTGGGCCACTGGCCTGCCCGGCAGGAAGCAGAGGAGGAGGAGAGGCAAGAGCCCAGGTCTTGGAACACCGCTTGCACAGGCAGCCCCCGCGTGGCCTGCTTGCTAAGGAGAGGCCTGGCAGCGGCGCAGCACAAGCAAGGCCCCGGACGAAGGAGCTGGGCAGAGAGGAGGGAGTCCCCCCCCGCAGCCTCAGGCTCCCCCCCACACACACACCGAGAAGTAGCTTCAGGGGGCCGTGATCGAGGCATTCATTCCACATATGTAAAACATTCGAGATGGTTGGATCTGTGCGATGTCCCCCTCCCAAACTGAAGTGGGGCTGCCATTAATCCTCTAAAGGGGGGGGGGGGAATCAAAAGAGTGTTGCTCTTGTATAAGTATTATCTGGGTTTTAAAAACCATTAATGACGTTCAATACTCCTTTCCCTTTGGCTGGGGTTGTTAACCTTCCAGTGTTAAATGCCATCCCTTTCATGTCAGCTATAGGGTTGGTTTTTTGGATATCTTACCTTTATTACTTGACCCATCCCTGTCCTGACATATACCGTGTTTTGCATTCCGGCAAGTGCTCCGTTACCAAAACTAATCAAAACAAAGCTAATATGCTGGCTAAACAACTAGTGGATAAGATGTGACTTTCAGGATAAATGTAGATCATTTTAACCTGGACTTTAGGTGGCCAAGTACTTCAGTTGGGAAGTACATAACTAATCCTTCTCTCCCTGCACCTCCCGCCATTGCACACTTTATAACTGCTTCTACCTAGGTTAGAATGTTTGCCAGCCCTGATAGAAAAACAAAAAAACTCTTGCGCATGTGCAGTCTTGCTTTTTAAGGTCACTTAAATCATAGCACCATCATGACATAGGAATTGGAATTTACTGCTTCTGCTGCTGCCCTGCTGCTCTCATGGTGGCAGGTGGGGTGGGGTGGGGTCAGGACTCTGGACTTTGGCCCCAAGCTCTAGTAGCACCACCGCTGATCCTTCTGCACGCTCATGTGGGATGGTTGGATTCCCCTCCTGCTCTGCTGAGCATAAAGTGGAGGCGTGGGGGTGGGAGGTGTCACTAGTCAACCTCTTCTCAGATATTGAGTGTCTAACATGATGATCCTTATAACCACTTAATATGAACCACAGTTGACTATAAATAATTTCATAACTAGCAGGTTGTCAACAGGTCATCCGCCTGTATGGCCACATTGTACAGTCCTGATTATAATGGACCATCAACTGGGGGTGCCTCCACACGAGACGTTTAAAGCTCTTTGAAGGCTCATTAAAATTTTTACCTCCACACCAGCGGAGCGCAAAACGGGCGTACAGGCGCGTTATCTCCCTGATAATGCGCATTTTTGAATGCGCGTTAAATCGCGACTTTTATTTTGCTCCGGCCGTTAAAGCGCATTTTCGCAGTGTGAACAAGCGATTATGCACATTAACTTCTTGTAAAGCGCTTTTTGGACATATATTAATGCGCTTCGCCACCTCTCGCCGCCTCCCGTGCAGAGGGATTAGGAGTAAATGCGCTTCAGCGATAATGCGCATAATCGCCGAACCGGGCGCAAAAGCGCATCCTTGTGGAGGGGGCCTAAATCATCTTCCACTTCTATTGGAGCAGTCATCTCATGTGGGTTTTTCTTCTTCTACAACTTATTTATCTATTTATTGCATTTCTGTACTGCCCAATAGCCAAAACTCTCTAGGTGGTTCACAAAAGAGGACTTCTTTCCTCTCCTTCAATGAACTATTGTCCAGGCACTGCAAATAATAACTGTTCTGTCTGTTGCCTCTTCCCCCCTCCATTGTGTAAAGTGTTGTCCAAACTCAGCCTCTGGGTGGTTTCGGACAACACTTTAGTCAATGGTGGGTTGAGTAGCCAACTCACAGTTGGTTATTTTGTGGGTATTCCCCACACAACATATTCCTACACAACTATGGGTGGTTGGGGCTGGTGTTGAGTGGACTAATAGTCAACCCAGTATTTGATTGACACAGCCCCCACCCCTCTCCCCTCCCTCCCTCCTCCCTCAGTCCTCCTGGTGCTGTCCCAGCAGCCTCTGCAAGTTGCACCAGTTGTAGCAGAGTGGCAGCCACCGCTTTGGTCACCCTTGCCGCCTGCCTCTACAGGCTTGTGTTTTAACCCACTCACCACACGCCATTAACACACTCACCCCTCCACACAACACTTTAAACAACTGGCTTTGGGCTAAACAACTTGGGTCCCCTCTACAAGGATTCGCTTTTGCGCCTGGTTAGGCGATTATGCGCATAATCGCTGAAGCGCATTTACGCCTATTAACTCTGCACGAGAGGAGGCGAGAGGCGGCAAAGCGCATTAAGGGATGACCAAACTGCGCTTTACAAGTAGTTAATACGCATAAGCGCTTGTTCAAATAGGCAAAATGCACTTTAACGGCCGGAGCAAAATAAAACTCACTGTTTAACGTGCATTCGATAATGCGCATAATCGGAGAGATAACGCGCCTCTATGCCCGATTTGCGCTCCGTTCTTGTAGAGGTAAAAAATTTTAAGCGCCTTGAAAGAGCATTAAACCTCTCTTGTAGAGGCAGCCTTGCAAGCCAGTTGTTTCTCTCCGTTGCTTATTTGGGAGAATAGCATACCGTCAGTAGTTTGTGAGTGGTGTGTTACCCTCCACACAACACAATAAGCAACACAACTGATTATTGTTTCCCCGTTAAGGAAATGTTCCCTAACTCTCAAATTGAAGAATCACCAGGAACAGGCAGAGTTAAGTCCAACAGGTTTATTCAACTTCGTAGGAAGGAGAGAGAAGTGGCACATGGGTAGTACCAAAGCTCTCTGAATCACAAAGACAAAACTGATTCATTTATCTCTGTTACAGGCTTTGACGTCACATACCACTCACCCCCTCTCTCCTGTGATGGATACATGCCAATAAATGTTAAACCATAATAAAACAATATCTGGGGCATTTGACACCTCAATGAAATTTACTGTTTCCTGATAACCTTCGATCACTGATATGCCAGTAATTTTCCTTGCGAAGAACTGAAAATATTTACATTGGGAGTGCCATCTTGTCTGTAAGATTGTGTTTGAGGGCCGTTAAGTCATGTCTAATTCACATTCTATTCGGAGGAAGAGATTGCGAAGCTTGTTATTGGGAGAGGATGTTTTGGGTTATGTTGTTGTGTTTTTCCTCTGAAATGCTAGAATGTGAGGTGTGAACTTTGACTTGGTGCAGCGTAAAGTGTCTCTGCTTCACTTAAAATGTTTCTTTGAGGCTTGGGAGAAACTAGAGTTCCAGGTTTTGATTTTATATCAATGCCCAGATCAAAAATCCTTATCAACCCCCCCCCCCCACACACCTCCGTTGCGTAAAGTGTGGTCCGAACTCAGCCTCTCTCTCCCCTCTTCATTTCCAACCCCCATTCTCCTTTCCTCCTTTCCTCCCTTAGCTTGAGTCTTTCTTTCTCTTTATTCCACCCAAAGCACATCTTGGGGGGTTCTTAAAGAGAATGCTCTTTGGTAGGCAAGAGAAGTTATAAACTATATTTGATTCTATACAAACGGACACATCTTTGGAAAAAGTGGGTTCACGGAGTTGCAGAGGAGCGAATCTGGACAGCCGCTCCTGGCAGTCAGTGTCAGCCGGTTTGAGTGGCGCCGGCGGTGCTTCTGAGCATGGGCAGAGCGCAGCTCCCTTGCTCGACGCCGGAGATGGCTCCGGCCTCCTCCACGCCCCCGGGGCAAGAAAGGGGCAGGGCTTTCTGCCTAGAGGCGAGGCGACGGCGCCGCTTGCCCTTCACTCGGCCCAGTCAGTCTTCCGCAGAAGCGGCAGCGCTCCCCCAGCGAGGCAGGCAGGCAGGCAGGCAGGCAGGCAGGATGCGTCGGTGGGCGCTGCTGCTGGCGACGGCGTGCGCGGCGCTGGGCTGCTGCCTCTGCAGCGGCCGAGGTACGTTGCAGGTGCGAGGGAGGGCTCCTTCCGCGAGCGCTTCGGCGAAGGTTGGCAGCCGGTTCCGGGTGAGGCTGCGGGGCTTGAGATGCTCCGGGCGCCGCCTGTGCTCCGTCGCGGGCGAGAAGGCGGCCTCAAGAGCTGCCCACGGCTCGCTTTCGCTTCTTCTGCGGCCGCTCAGCCGCCTTCCTCCGCCCGGCCGGGGCTGAACTTGGGCGAGGAGGGGCGGCCCGGCGGGGAAAGGGGCGCCATCACCCCGGGCAACCCCCCCTCATGGATTTATCTCTTCCCCCCCCCCCAATTCCTCGGCCGGCCAGCCAGGCTGCGCGGCCACGGCCACCCTGCCCAGGCCAAAGTCGGACTGCCTGCTCGGCTCGCCGGCCGGGAAAGGGCTCGCGGGCTGCGGCACGTGGGAGCCCGGGCTGAGCCCTGCGAGCCGAAATGGCCGCCCAGGAGTTCGGGGGGGGGGGATCCTAGGGGCGCGTGCCCAGGATGGTGGCGCCCCCCCTTTCAAAAGCGGCAGGTGGGGGGAGGAAAGCCCCTTCCCAGCTCGGGCTGCGTGTTGCCCCGAGCCGTCCCAGCATCGCCCCCCCCCCGCGCGCGCCAAGGCCCCTGCCCGCCTTCAGCCGGCCCTGATGGGTGAAGTGGCCAAGGGCGCGGGCAAGCAGGGCGGCGGGAACGCGGGGCTCTGTCCGAGCGCTGGGTCGCCTTTTCCCTTCCTTCCGTCCTGGTCTGATGTGTGGCCTTTTCCTCTTTTTCCCCCAACAGAGGAGTTGACCTTTAAGCAATGGATGGCGCAGGTAAAAAGCCCTTTGGCTCCTTCACACACTGGGCGGCGGCTGGGCGGCAGGAGCAGCTCCTCCCACTTGCCCTGAAAGTGTGGTGCGAGAACCTCCGCCTCACTTCCCCCAGACCAGTTTGCCCCGGTTTGTGCTCAAAGGGACTTTCCTGGTGGAGGGTTCTTTCCAGGTTTCCCAGCTCCCACCCCCTTCCCAGTCCTGGCAGCTGTGTGAGGGCAGGCAGATGCTCAGTTCCTCTTTGAGGAGACCCAGCAGGGCCATTTCTGGAAGGAAGGAGCACTGTGGACCCTATTGGGATTAAACAAGAACAAATGCCAGATATTCCACAAGAAGTGGCATTTCATGTAGCCCATCCCACGCTGAAACCTCCTTTTGTTGCACAGAGAAACAGCAAAGGACAATTTCTTTACCCCTCCCCCCTTTCTTTTTGAAGGTGGAAAGGTCTCTTTCCCCTATGAGGGTGACCTCCACTTTGTTTCCGTGCATGATGCTCCTTTGTGTCTGGGTAGCCACATGGTCCAAGCGAGCAGGTCACTTGCACAGTGGTGATGACAAAATCTCATTCTGGGGGTGGAGGTAGGTTGCCCCTTGTTTTGAGGCTGTGGCCAGGAGACACCTTGCTGAAAACTTGCTCTGTACCTTGGTGCGGAACAAGGTTAAGTATATTAGTGGAAGAATCAGGTCTTGGGGCACCTCCAGCCCCCAATTTCCAGGACCAAATTGCATGACTCAAACAGATGGTTCAGATTGGGGGAATCCAGAAGCATTTGTACTTGGTACAGAGTTTAGATTGCCAAGGGGGAGGGGGCTTCTCATTCTAAATAAATCCACAGCGGACTTTCACTTCTCAATTCTACAGCTGTGGCTTCTTCCTCTTTTTCACAGCACAAAAAACAATACAGCCCTGAGGAGGAAGAGTACCATCGGAGATTTCAGATCTTCATTAACAATAAGCGGCAAATTGATAAACACAATGCTGGGAATCACACCTTCCAAAGTAGGGGCTCTACTTTTTAGAAATTTTCCATTAAAAAAAAGAAAGAAAAAGAATTGTAATGTTACTGGATCGTGCCCCGTCTTTACTTCTCTCTCCTTTCTTTTAGTGGGGCTGAACCAGTTTTCAGACATGACATTCACTGAATTCAGAAAAAAGTACCTCTGGCATGAACCCCAGGTAAAGGCATATGTGTGTGTCTCAGTGTAGGAGCCCTTGAAGACTTGCAGCACAATCCTGGGCATGTGAACTCAGAAGTAAGATCCACTGTGTTCAGTGTATTGCAGCCTGAATGGGCAGGATGCAAGCCCTAGTCTGAACATGATCCAGGAACGACACTCTTCTGTACAAGAATTAAACTGCTCAGTCTTCTCTTAAGGAGAATATGGCAGGGTAGATGATTTTAAAAATCAAGTGGCATGTTATGTTCAGATGTACCACTTTGGCTGAAAAGCAGAATACAAATACAAGAACATTAGAATACAAAGTAAAAGCAACATGATTAAAAGTTGAATGGAAACAACAAACAAGAGAACGTGATCAACTCCTCCAAAGTCGTTGTCTGGGTGGAGCTGGGGTGGGTGCTGCGTGCATGGTGGCTGAGTGCCCGATTTAAATGTGGAGTGCTGCATGGATACGTTGTCCTTGCTCACCCAGCATCATGTTTGAATTGGGCCTTGGTCTCCCTGGCCACGACCCTGAGGTAGGGTAGTATTAATCTACTCCGGTTGTAGATGTGAGGCCAGACCTCAGAGGTAGTGCCTTGCAGAAGTCAGCTTTGAAGAGAGGCTCAACTGGCTTCCTCGCTCCTGTTGTGCCACATCTGTTGTCTTGCAAGCCAATCCCATTTGGCCAAACGGACCCCTGGGGCACTTGGGGGCCCTCTGTGCTGGGAGGGGGCGCAGGGGCAAAGAGGCATCTGCCTTCCTTGGGCTCAGTTGCTGGCTTAGAGAGGGCTGTGCTCTCCCTTTCAGAACTGCTCAGCCACCAGGGGCAACTTTGTCAGCCGTGCTGGGAGATATCCGAGTGCCATAGACTGGAGGAAGAAAGGGAATTATGTGACTCCAGTGAAAAACCAGGTAAAGAACTGGTCCCTGTATATTCCCATTTATTTGCTTTCTTAGGCATCTTGCAGATAGAAATAGTGTTAGAAGGACAAGCTTCCTATCGATGTCAGACGCAAGTGGCACCTCTTTCTCATCTAATGCCCCTTCCTCCTCCTCCTCCTCCTCCCCCCCCCCCCCAGGGTCTCTGTGGCAGCTGCTGGACTTTCTCTACCACTGGCTGTTTGGAGTCTGCCATTGCTATTGCAACAGGAAAGCTACTGAACCTGGTAAGGCTTCCCTTTTGAACTCCATCCTTTCTGAATCCTTTTATTATATTTATTTATTTAATGCCTTTTTGAATTGCCTCTCCACTCAAGCTGATTAACAATAAAGCTGTAAAAATAATAAAATACAACAATTTCAACAACAACAAAATCCAGTTAAAACTAAACCAATAAAATACATACACTGCAATAAAATGCAGGACCCTTCTAAAATCAAAGAGCATCTTTAATCACTAAAAGCTCGATGGAGCAGTATTGTTTTCACCAGCCATCTAAAGGCCAATAACAAGGCAACCAGTCTAGCCTCCCTAGTCAGGGACTTCCCAACCAGGGTGCTGCTGCTATACGGAAGGCCCTGTCTCAAGTCCCCACCAGGACCTTGGATGATGAATGTGGGCTCTGGGCAGGTTCATTCAGGAGGAGGTGGTCTTTCTGGAACCCTGGAATGTCTGGGCCACATCTAGGGTAAGAAATAGTGGCTCCCTTCTTCAGAAGTGTGCAGGGGAAGGAAGGGGACAGGACACCACAGCTGCCCAGAGAGTGCAAGGAGGGTTTAAGCTAGCAGAAAGCAGCCAGGGGCATGTGCCAAGGCCTGTCAGCCTATGCAACTGCCTGCTGCGGGAACACCTTAGCCCAATGGTGGGAGAGCAGAGGATCCTAATGCTTCTGGTTTCGACTTTGCTTCTGTCAATGGGCTACAGGCAGGCTACGAAAGAGAACAGACATGCCGGTTGCTGAAGGGGCCGGCAGGCTTCTCCCTTCCTATATTGGGTGTGAACCAGCCTCATAGTAACCGGAAGCATTTAGAAGGATGCATTCTTGGGCTTTCGGGCTGCCATTTCTGCTACTGCACTGCCTCTTGAGAGATTCCGTGTCTGAGGAATCCCAGTCCCTGCTGAGGCCAGTTATAGGACTCTGCAAGTGCAATTTCTCAAATGCTGCATATGTGGGAGGCAAAGGGCTGGGGAAGGATGTCAATCTCTGAGGATGCTCAGCCTGCTGAAAGCTTGTTTTGGGGGGGGAGGGAGTCAAGTTGGGAGGGGGCTTCCCTGTGCATGCATGGAACCAAATGTCTCCCTCTGCCTCACCCAGGCTGAGCAGCAACTGGTCGACTGTGCTCAGGACTTCAACAACCACGGGTGTAGTGGGTAAGTGGCACCTTGTGGTCCCCTCCAACCATCTCCCCAGCAATTCTCTGTCTTCGCAATGCCTCCCAGCTTGGCGCCCTTTCTGCATTTCCTTTGCTCTTCCTCAGTTCTCATCGCAAGAGGAACTGGAGCTGAGCAGGTGATGTTTTCCCTCCCCAGGGGCCTCCCCAGCCAGGCTTTTGAATACATCCTGTACAACAGAGGGCTCATGGGTGAGGACACGTATCCTTATCGTGCAAAGGTATTGTTGCCGTGATGGATTACAGCATGACATGTGGCAGACTGCCCTTTCCATTTAGACGGCTCTAACAGGCGCTTCCTTGTCTCATGACCAGAACGGCACCTGCCAATTCAATCCCCAGAAGGCCGTCGCATTTGTCAAGCAAGTTGTCAACATTACACTGGTGAGCAGCTCCTGGTCTCTGCCCCTTGGCTGTGGCTCTTTTTCCTGTCTGTGCTAAGCAGGTGGCAGGAATCTCTTGCCTGGCTTCAGAGCTACAAGAGCTGCTTTCCTGGACTCAATTCCTCAGATATGTACAATATTTATGTCCTGCCATTTGGGCCTCTCCCGCCACCCCTCCCCCTCCCCGCCTCTTGCTCGCTTCGTGGTGCAAGCTGATCTGTTGTGCTTCTAGCGAAAATCTGCGTCCCTCAGTGGGCACTCAGAGCCCAATATTTCTCCCCTTCCCCAGCATATGTGGAAAATGGAGGTGCATGGTCTTGTTTTCACAAGAGGTGACTAAAAAGACCCACTGACTCTCCATTGGAAGGTTGATCTGAGGACCCCAATCTCTCAAATGAGACTCTGGAGTGTCCCTCATCTTAGATGTGTGGGGGCTAATTGTAGGTACCTATTTTGCATATGTTCAGAGCGGTGCTGTCGTCTCGTGGCCTTAACAAACAGGGGCCAAGCCTAGCCAGTCTCTGCTCTTCATCCTGAGGAGTCCCATCCGCAGGTCTTGCTAGGACACACCAGTCCTTGCATCCTAACAACTGGGATTTTCTCCTTCCAGAATGATGAGATGGGCCTGGTGGAAGCTGTGGGGAGGTACAATCCAGTGAGCTTTGCCTTTGATGTAACAGAAGACTTCATGCACTACAAACAGGGGGTTTACTCCAGGTGAGTATCTTGAGATATGGTAGATCCTAAGCTGGTGTGTGTGTGTGTACACATGTGTACACACACACACATATGTTCACAATAAGGCTGCTTTATGGATTAAACCAAGAGTTACTGTTCATAATCTGTTCACTGTTCAAAATTATTTGCCTTTTTCTTTCCAAAGCACACAATGTGATAAAATTCCAGACAAAGTCAATCATGCTGTTCTGGCTGTAGGCTATGGAGAGGAGAAAAGCCTTCCTCCCTACTGGATTGTCAAAAATTCCTGGGGTCCCTATTGGGGCATAGATGGGTGAGTGTTTCTTTTCCATCTCTGCTTAGGTTATTTAGGATTCTGTGCTGTGGTGCCACCTAGTGGTTGTTTCAGGGCTTCCGCTGGATCTGATGCCTCCAAGAAGCCCCTAAGCAGGACATGAGTGCAATGGTGTCCTTCCACTCGTCTTCCCCAGCATCTGGTGATATTGCTGGGGAAGACGAGTAGCCACAGTGAGCCTTCTCCTCCATGCATTTGGCTAATCCCTTTTTAAAGCCATCCATCGCTACCTCCTCATTTGACGATGCGCGTTCTGAATCAGACAAGGCATAGAATAATTTCCACCTTCAGGAAAGCTGCCAAGGCCCTCCCTGGTCACTTTCTTTAGAACCGATAAGCCAGAAATATTCAAGATTTAGTAATGGTCAACACCCCATCCCACCCAGCTTCCAAAACTAGAACAAAAACTCTTTACCTGTACTATCATCCTGTCTAAAGATTTGGATGAGGCCAGGGCTTCTGTAAACACACGCATTAGGGAGGTGGCCTTTGGAGCAAGAGAGGGTTTGGGTTTGGGGCTGCTTCTCATTGTGGGCAGGTCCATTTTCTTTGTGGATAACAAAATAAGAGTATAAACTCACACTGTCTAGAACCTCCCCCCCCCCCCCATGTTCAAGAGCATCTTACGTACTTCACCTACTAACAGGAAACTCCCATCAATTAAAACCTCCATTTTCCCTTTTAGGTACTTCTATATTGAACGTGGAAAGAACATGTGTGGTCTGGCTGCCTGCGCATCCTATCCAGTCCCTCTTGTCTGAAGTGGAATTGGATTGTGGTCCTGGAGAGCAGGTAGTGATGTGTGAGCGTGTTGAAGCAGAAGTCCAAGAAGCAGCATCCCTTAGGGTCTATCTTTGATCTTCGGAGGGCTCTTCCTTCAGACACATACCTACCTCTTCTGTAGCCATGTCAAATACTGTGGCGTTGCTTCCCTTTCCAAGCTTATTACGTATCTTGTTTCTTTAGAACAGTATATTGCTCAAACTTCCTGAAATCATTCTCTGTTCCTTACATGTATTAATCATCTGGTACATGCTCTCTCACACACACACAGGTGCCCCTTCTTTCTGCAAAACCAACGAAGAATCTTGTAACCCCTGAAAAGGCTACATAACGCACTTGATATGGCATAAGCTTGTGTGGACTACAGTCCACTTCATCAGATGCATGAAGTATTATCCTCCCACAGGGTGAGGGTCATAAGCATAGGGAAATGCAATGCAAAAAGTACAGATAGTGAGACTTCAATTGATGCTGGAGCATATGCCAAATGAGCACCGTGACCCTTCATGCAGCCGTGGCAGGTGAGGGCACCGTCTCCTCTTCCTCCTGCTTTCCACATTGTCTCTCTAGCCTGTACTACTACCGACCTGCATCCCTCATTGCAGCTTCTCAGTGACCCCAGGATGCCCCAATCCACCCTTCAGGAGCTGCTTGCTTTTGGCCCACCTGGGGACAGTTGCAGAGCAGCTGGGCATTCAGAGCGGGTTGCATGTCTGCCCCACCGGGAGAAGCGCCGCTGCAACACCCTTGCTTTCTCTTGCAGGGGCTGCAGCCGGTCCTTGAGCAAAAGCCGCTCCTGCAGCGGTTTGCGTGGCTTCGTCGTAGGAGGCCTGGCTTGCTCCGAACCGCCCCCTCGACGCGCGGCCTCCGCAAGGACCATCGTTTGCGGCTTCTAATCGCAGACAGTTGCGCGGCTTCAAGCGAAGACGCCTCCCAGTCAAGGCTCCCGGGAGCGCCGCTGCCGCCACCTTCGGCAAGGGTCCAGGAGCTGCCTCGGCCCCACCGCCAGGGCTTTGGGGGGGGGCTCATCCTTCGCATAGCCCCGGCGGCGGAGGGGCTTCGGGGGCGCCTGGCGGGAGCTGCGGCTGCAGGCTCTTGCTCTCTCCTTAGAGGCTTATTTGCATTTGGAAAAAACCTGGTTATTTTTGTAATGAGGTTCTATTTTCAGACTGGCGATTAATAAAAGGCTTTATACGGAGACGCGCGTGCGGCCTCGTGCACAAGGGACGCAGCGGGGAAGGGAAGGAGGGGCTTGTGCGCCGCCTCCGCATGGATTCGCAGCCTCAGAAGGCGTGGGAATCCCACCCCCGCAATACCCTCCGAATGGGTCCGCCCGCCCTTCGCGCTCGCGCGCTCGCGCGCTCTCCTCCGCCCCCTCCGAGCCGGAATGGTCTGGCCCTCCCCCTGCCCATCTGAGGGCGCCGGAAGTGTTCCGTCGGCGCCGCTTCCTTCCTGTCCGAGGCAGCGAGGCGGGGCCTCTCCGTAGCCAATGGGATGCTCGGAAGGCTGAGGAGGCGCCAAATACGAGGCGGTGTGTTGGGCGGCGGTGGTCGAAGTGGCGCCTCGGGAAGAAGGTGGGTGGCGGCGGCGGCGGCGCTGCTGCTGCTGCTGCTGCTGCGAGGGGCCTTTTCTTCCTCCTCCTCCTCGGGGCCCGCGGGTGGAGGTGCCCCTTGCCGAGGCCTCCGCTTTTGCCGCCTTTCCCGGAGGACCCCGCCTGCAAGGGCCGCTCCCCGAGGCCCTGCCGCGTTTCCCTCGGCGCAGGGCTCCCGGACACGGGAGGGAGGGGACGTCGCCTCAGAGGACGTGCGGCGTTTTCCTGCCTCTTTGACGGAAGTGGGCCGCACCTCGCGCACGGCCAGGCCGTTTGGCCCTCGCTGGCTAGTGCGCATCCTCTCTTCTGAGCGGCAGGCGCTGCTTTGGCGGAGCCTTTCCCAGAGGTCCTTCTTAACCCCCAGAGAGGCGGAGGCCTTCTACACGCCTGCCCTGCCTGTGCCTCAGGAAAGGCCCTGCGCGTGGCCTGTCTCCGGCTGGGAGGGACCCTCGGCGCCCTCCTGTCTACTGGCCAGGAAGGCTTCCTTTCCCGTGAGGTGAGTGAGGAGCGGCCCGCCTATGTAAGCTCCCGTTATCTCGCTCTGGGATAGAGATGTAAAATGTCCAGAAATGTTGAGGCCATACGGGGGTGGGGGGGAGATTTACTTTGGAAACAAATAGAAATTTTGGAGAAATTGAAACAAAGAGCACCTTTTTTTAAGCGTTCTTTACAGATCTAAAGTCACTTTGTAGCTTTAAGACAGCCTTCCCCAACCTGGTGCCCTCCAGTTATTTTGGACTTAAGCTCCATCAGCCTCAAGCCGTATGGACAATTGTCAGGAATGCTAGGCAGGCACTTCAGTCCAAAATATCTTGAGGATGTCAGGTTGGGGAGGGCTGCTTTAGGAACATAAAGCAGCCTTTTTTATGTACAACTTAGTTTGGTCATTATTATTTTTAAAAACTTTATTTAAAAAAAAACTTAAAAGTACAATGTGTAATTATTGTCTGCAGAGATTCGAACTACATTAAATGACTGCTACAGCATCAGAAACACAGGACTCTGCAGAACAAAACCTAAGCTGCCAAGAATGCATAATTACTCTCAATTACTATTTACATGTTGGGAAACCGAACATAAATGTCTATCAATAATATATATTTTAGATCAATAAGTTTAATAAGGAATGAAAGGAATAATTATGCTGGGAATCTTACAGGGAGGATTAAAAACCATTTCCCCCCATGGCTTCATTATTTCAAGATATTTTACATCCCTAGTCTTCTATAAAAGTGTTCTTACATTGTTTTTAGACATCATTATGTGGGGAGTAAATGCCGAGTAACAATATATAAATTGTTTTAAATTTTAAAAGAAATATTTAATAATCCAAAGCCGTTCAATTTTATCAAGTTTTTGGAAAAAAACAAAAATGGTCCCTGGGAAAAAAAAAACAGAAAATGCATGTCTGTCGTTCTCCCCCCCCCCCCCCCCAAAAAAAAAGTCTTCACATCTCTACTCTGGATACCACTCCAGTTGCTGAGACAAAGTTGTTTGTGCTACAGAACGAAACATAGTGGTCTGTGTAAATCATTTTCTCAACATGTCACTCGCTTATTTTTAAGAAGTTTTTTCAGGGCTGTAATTATTTCTTGGGTTTCATCGTCCTCTTCCATTTTTCCCCTTGAAGCTAGAATGGCAGCTGTTCCCCAAAACAACCTTCAGAAGCAGCTTGACCTTCATTCAGCTAAAGGCACCCTAAATAAACTGACACTTCCCAAACCAAAGGCTGTGTAAGTATTGATTGTTTATGGCTCAGCATCTCAGACTGTGCATATGCAAATCAAGGCAATCATATTGAGGACCTTCTATACGTTAATTATAGACTACTTGGAATAGGATTTATTTTCTTTCTGCTTTCTTAGTGGGTCCATAGCGTTGTAAAAATTGGTCCATAGGGCTGTGGAGATCAGAGAAATAGAGAAGAGTTTTATTATAACTGCAATTTAAAGCATCCCTTTCCTACTGTTCCCATGGTCATATCTGCTGTATAGTTCATGGTGTGTTTGGATTACCTGTGGGGAATCTATATTCTGTACTAGTAATTATTGGAAATAAAGTACAAAGCTTAAAGCAAGATCATTTAATTTCCAAACAGGCTCACGGCATGCCTACTTTCATGGGCCACTAGTAGGAGCTGTTGTAGTTACCTCCAAAACACTTTGGCCACTGTGAACATGGAAATTTTAAGATCTAAGCAAGATAAGTTATGTGGAAGTGGATGTGAAATCTTTGTTATTTTAAGTATTTGTATAAAATATTGAAATATATATTTGAAGCAGAAGGAAGTGTACTGGAATGAGGAGAGCTGATGAGGTGAGGAAGCTAGGCCTGACTTGGCTTTAGGTGTCGTACTCCGCTGTAAGATGAACGACTAAAAATCTAAACCTGTTGTTTGTTTCTTGTAGGGGATTTACTTTCAAAAAGAAAAGCTCTCTTGATAACTGCACGTCGGTAGAATATTTAGGTGGGACAAAAGACGTGGCCTTAAAGGAAAAAAATATTAACTTATCCTTGACAAAACCACAAGTGTCTTTCTCTGACATTAAGGATAATCAAGCCAAAACGAATGCCTTCCTTGAAAGGACATTGAAAGGAGGACACAAAGGAAAACAGAACCATCCGTATGAGCGGCGTTTGAATGCTTTGGATTGTTTCCTGTCTCCTGTGAAAGAAAGAGATGTGGGCAGTGAACAAAGTGACCCCCAGTTCCCAGAAGCAGACCGTGACTGTTCATACAATTCAGTTATTGACATTGATGATGTCTGGAATGACACGGATGACTTTGAAATAGCTGGGCAGCAAAAGAAATGCTCAAAATCATCTGTTTCATTTTTAGACACTCAGTCTGTAAAAACTAGCAAAGCTTCAAAAAAGCAAAATGTCTTCAGTAAGTCATCAAAGAAGAAAGCCATAGGAAAAGCTAACCAAGAATGTAATGAAGTCTGTGTTCATGAGAATAGCAAGATACAGATGCCATACAAGGAGCAAGGTGTCACAGAGAGCCAATCTGTCATCTGGCTTGATCCTCCAACATCCAGCCCCTGTGAAAACTTTGCAGATGAAGATCATCAAGAGGCAAAATCTGTAGATAGTCTCTTGTGTGACAAAAAGGAAGAGTCCTTGAAGGGTAAATGGCTCTCTTTCTAGCCAAGTATTTTAACCTGACACCTTTATGTAGCAGGGATGAATTTTAGGAGAATAGTTGTGTTGCATTTGCTGCAATCAATTGTCTTGGGCACTTTGGGGTTTTTTTGTGGCCTACTTCCATAATGCAAGTAATGAAGGTAATGGAAAGATAGATATATTCTTGCTCATACATGGGTCTTTTTTCATGACATCCTTCCTCCAAGGAGTTCAGGACAGTGTCCTCACAACAACCATGCGAGTTTGATTAGGCAGAGTGACTAGTCTAAGCTCACCCAGTAAATGTTGTGGCTGAATGGGGGTTTGAACCTGGGTTTTCACCATCCGAGTCCAATATTATCCACTATAACATATGGTGTGGTTAAAGAATGAACACATTTTGAAAACAGACATGCCTCAATAAGATTCAGTCACAAGAATCATCAAGGACATGAATGGGTTCTGATACACACAACCCTTGCTTCTGCTGAATTTACATAACTCCACATGTGGGACATATATTGCTCAGTGATTTAACATATATTGGTAGGTTTGAGCCAAGATGTCCAAATACAGCTCCAGTTGCTATTACAGAGCTTTGCTTATTTGGAGTGCAGGGGGTAGGAGATGTAAATAAGAAAGTTCTGTGAAAACTGAAGGATGTTGTTGTTGGAAACTACTGAGTCAGCTTCCTAAACAGAAAAAGCTCAGAATACTTGTGTCTTTTAATATAACGTTAACATTTACGTAGTAAAATACCTTTCTTTGTGTTGCTTGTTAAAGTGCTGAAAGATCCTGTCTTCATCCTAAATGGAAATGAGAAACAAGATGATGGGTGGAATGATCCATTGATGGGCAGTGAGTTTGAGGATGAGGAAGACTATGTGGACTTCATACCACCTTCCCCGGAGGAAGAGATGCCTTCTTCTGTATCCTCTTTTAAAAGCATTAGGTATGGTGCAGTTTATCTATTTATATCTTAAAGGTTTATGCAAGTGTTGAAAAGATTTTCCCAGGAACGTCCCTTGCAGACATAGTTCAGTTAGGCTGGTGATTCATGTGGCTGGTGTTCTATTTCATCAGTGGGACAAATAAGCTTAATAAGAAATTCATTGTTTAGGTGATTTACAGAACTTTACCATATATATCTGAAGTTCTTAAATACAAATTTAAATACAAATTTAGCCATATTTTCAGAGAATCTGCTGTTGAGGAAACGCTAGCTCCTGAAGCTTTGAAAAACAGCCTTACAAACTATGGAGGAACCACCAACGGAAGCAGTGAAGGGCAAGAAGGTAAAAACAAAAAGCCTTATGAAATGGCTTCACCTATTTTCTTTGGGCAGACAGACCTCCCTGTGCTCTTCAGATATGGACCTGTTCACACTTTTTGCAGTTGGCTCAATCACAGGGCTGGGTAGCATGCGCTTTGTTGGATGACTGCATGTTGCTTGAGATAAAAAGCTCCCAGAACTGTGTGCTAGGTGCTTTTCCCTATGAAACTGTACCTATCTTCCCCCCTCCCCAATTAATAGCAGTTTCACAAGCAAGTTACAAAGCACATTAAAAACCTACTGAAGTCTACTAGGAAATGGGCATGTTAAGAGTTGGGTGATTTTTAGGCCTCTGTTGAGTTTGAAGCAAGCGAGCTTCAAGTTGCTGGTAGACTGGGATGAAAGTGGCACTATAACTATAATGTTAAATTTCAGGGAAGTTCTTCACTTTAAGACTGTCCCTCTATGATGTGATGGAGAGCATCTGTAAACTGGTGGATTCCATCCCAGAAAGGGAGCTGAAGCCTTTGTCATGTGAGAAGGAGCTAATTCAGCATAGAGACTGCAGGTCTGTTATGGAATTTCCCTTATTTCATGTATGTATGTGTATGTCACCTTTCAGGGAAAAGCCATCCCAAGTTAACTTACAAAAATGAGTTAAAACACAATGTTCATGTGCTCTCTTTCTCTCGCTTCTATGATGTAAACACATTAGGGATGCTTTAAGCTTTCCCAAACTGCGAGAACATCTTAACATTTTAAAATATAAAATACATCAGCCTGAAAAATATGTGAAGCTTTTAGGCAGCTAAATCAAGTATCTGGCCACCTAAATGCAGTCTGTAAAAAGCAGAAGCATGTAGTTGCATCTTCACAGAGCAGGGTCTAGAAATGTGGACTTTCTCCTTCGGTGGTGGTTACCCAAGAGTTGGTTACTCCTCACAGTTGATTCAGCCAGAGGCAGAGCTATGCAAATGACTTTGTGCTAGGTCTCCTTCAGTGGGAAGAGCCCCCACCTAGCCACCAGTTCCAGTCCAGCATGTTTCAAGGCAACAGGACTTTCACACAGAGCCAGTTCTGTGAACCTTTTTTTATTATGCTAACCAGATCCAACCAGGTCTCTGTTATGAACACCAGGTTAGCTTTCTGTTCTTGGGCCAGATCACAGATGGTTACTCACTTCACCCTGACTAACCTGGCATTTATCAGCAGCATTTTAAGACTTGAGTGGGATCACAGAAAAGCACCCTGGTTATCCAGGTTGGAGGATATGCTGGAAGATGAAATAGCACATAGAAGTTGAGATTACCTTCCTTTACCCCACCATCATATCACCCTCTACCCATTACTCTTCTATCAGGGCCTCTGCCTTCCCACCACTCCCCTTGGATACTCATAAGAACATAAGAGCCATGCTGGGTGAGATCAAGGCCCATCTAGTACATTGTGTTCACACAGTGGCCAACCAGCTGCCTGTGGGAAGCCTACAAGTAGGACACAAGTGCAATAGCACCCTCCCACTTGTGTTCCCCAGCAACTGCACACAGAGGTCTACGGCCTATGAAACTGGAGGTAGCATTTGCCCATCATTAATAGTAGCCATTGGTAATCTTATCCTCCCAAAAATTTATCTAATCCCTGTTTCAAGCCATCCAAATAGGTGGCCGTCACGACCTTTTGAGGTAACGAATTCCATAGTTTAACTATGTGCAATGTGAAGAAGTACTTTTTCCACCAATCAGCTTCACAGGAGGACCCTCCATTCCAACATGCTGGACTCCAAAGACACTGCAAATAAATTAATTAGCCAGTCTACTCCTGCTTTAGCTATTGGGTGGTATAGAAATTTAATTAATTAATTGTCCCAGCTGCTGTATCCTACCATGTTGTCTCTGTTAAAGCTGCTTTTAATAGGGCTTCCTGGTAAGGAGATTGGGGAAAGCATGTGGAAAAGCTTGGTCCTTGATGGTGGTTCCATTACCTTTGCTGGAGCCAATTCTTGTATTAAGAAAGCCAACTGTGGCTTGAAGAGGTGCTTTGCGTCCAGCCTACTAGTGGCATCTGGCTGCTTGCGGTGGAGAGCTTGATCAAATATCAACCCAGTGTGCGGCCACTATAAAGAAGGCCAACTCCATGTTAGGCGATATTAGAAATGTTGGGCATTATTAGAGACGTAATTGAGAATAAAACTGCCAGTATACTGCATTATACAAATCTGTGGTGTGACCACACTTGAAATGCTGCGTACAGTTTTGGTCACGATACTTGAAAACATATTGAAGAGCTGGGAAAAGTGCAGAAAAGAACAACTAAAATGATCAAGGGGCTGTAACATCTCCCCTATGAGGGAAGGTGACAACAGCTGGGATTGTTTAGCTTGGAAAAAAGGAGAGTAAGGAGAGATATGCTAGAGTTGTACAAAATGATGCCTCGTGTGGAGAATGTGGGTAGGAAGACATTTTTCTCCCTCTCTCATAATACCAGAACCAAGGTCATCTCATGAAGCTGATTAGTGGGAGATTCAGGACAAATAAGAGGAAGTACTTCTTCACACAGCGCATACTTAAATTATGGAATTTACTACCCCAAGATGTAATGATGGCCATCAATTTGGATGGCCTTAAAGAGGGGGTTTAGGTAAATTCCTGGAGGAGAAGGCTATCAATGGTTACTAGTCCTGATAGCTATGTGCTACCTCCAGTATCAGAGGCAGTAAGCCTATATATACACCAGTTGCTGGGGAACATGGGTGGGAGGGTGCTGTTGCACTTGTGCCCTGCTTATTTATTTATTTATTACATTTGTATACTGCCCCATAGCCAAAGCTCTCTGGGCGGTTTACATAGGATTAAAAACAAAAACAATATACAAAAATTTAAACAGCAAAAACATACAACATACACACAATCTGTACATTTAAAAACCACTACAACACTTCAAAAAAGCTACAAAACAAAACAAACCCAGGCTCCTCCTCCTGCTTGTGGGTCCCTGGTTGACAGCTGGTTGGCCACTGTATGAACAGAATGCTGGACTAGATGGACCCATGGTCTGATCCAGCATGGCTCTTCTCATGTTCTTAAGGAGGTACAACTTACATCCCAGGCAAGGAGAATCGTCTTTTTGGCTGGCAGTGAGGCCAACTCTCCAGGACAGAGAAACCAGTTTCTCTGCTAAGAAGGCTAGATCTGGCAAGGAGTCCTTTTGGCTGCCAGCAGACTGGTTCTTCTGAAGAAGCCCACAATATGCTGAAGCTCAGCTTAGCAAGGAGGCCATTTGGGGACAAATTCAAGGGTCAGTACTGAAGTGCAGAATGGCAGGCAGAGCCAAGCATGAATTAAATGGGGAGATCTCTCCCTCTGACAAGCCTCCTCTGACCCCAGTGGCTGACGTAAAGTCCCTTTAGCAAGACTTTAGTAAGCATTTTGTTCAGTTGAGAGTCAGGGATTTTGGGAACTGAATTAATCAGGTCAGACATGCAAGCACAAAGCTAAGACCCACGACAGGTAGAAATTAGCTTCCTCCTTTTCACCCAGCCCTATTGTCTCAAGGGTTAAGCATAAGGAGCAGTGCCATTAAGGTCATGTTTCCTTTTGCCAGGATTTCAGTTTTGTGTAGAACTGTGTGTAAATGCTGCAGAGTTGGCAGAATCCACGTGTCATGTGGTGAGTCAGATTGTGGTTTTCTGAACTTTGAGGAGTCCCACAATGATGGGGAGTTGTGAGGAAAACTGGCCCGCTAGCCTTTCTGGTACAACTTTGGGTGGCTTTAGTACATACTAAGCAAAGGTTAACTATGTTATTCTCCTCCCCCTTCAGAAACAGGGTTGGGGTAATCTGGTGAGAAACATCTTACCTGTCCATAACAGTTCCAGAACTTCCTTGAAATTCCTCCTCAGAAGCAAGGGGCGTCAAACTGTCTGAGCAGAGACGTGGGAATTCTTGCTGGGGACTTTCCTGCTCTTTAAAGTTATTATTATTATTATTATTATTATTATTATTATTATTAATTTCCATTTATATACCGCCCCATAGCTGAAGCTCTCTGGGCAGTTCACAAAAATTAAAAACATTGAACATTAAAAACACCGATATACACAATTTAAAAACCATAAAGCATAAAAAGCAGGAGGAGGGGACCACCATCACCCCACCCAAGGAAGAGGGAGAGCTGCCTGCTGCTGCTGCTTGTTACCATCACTGCCCTCTCCCTGATGGACTGCTGCTGCTGCTCAAGTGGACTGCCACACCCTGAAGGCCCAGGCCCCCAGGTACTCAGCCAGCTGCTGCTGGCATTCTCCACCTGTCCCTCTCTTGGAAGAGGGATACATAAGCCGGCTGGCTGGGGTGTCCTAGGAGACTCAGTGCCTGCAGGAGGAGGGGACCACCACTAGATTATGAGGAGCAGGTTGTTTCTGTTAAGGGAGCTGCCTTTCTCCCAAGTCCTAAGGGTAGGTGATTCCAAGGACAATAGCAGACGTGCCTGTTAGCTTCTCTAGACACAGTTTAGACATAAAGAAATCATTTTATTTACTTACATCTGGAGTTCATGAAAGCTCTAAGGCAGCCTTTCCCAACCATGGACCTCCAGATATTGGACGACAATTCCTATTATCCCCAGTTGGCATGGGCAAAAGTCACAGATGATGGGAATTGGTGGCCTTACAATATCTGGGGACTCAGGATTGGGAAAGGCTGCAAGGATGGATCACTGGTTTTAGGAGGTTTCATAAGTTGTGGTAGAAACTAAAGTAATGAGTTTGTCTCATGCAAGATTTATGAAACCTCAGCTTTCGCCATTAAGGTAGCATTGGGCACCTCTCTTTTTGCCAGGGTTTCAGGTTTTTGGCCTAAGGAACTCCAGGAATGTACACCACAGGAAAAATTAGTTCTCTATAAGTTTTATATAAATTAGTCAAGGCTTTTGCCCCTATGGTAGGTAGATAATGCTTAGATGCTGTACATTTTTCTTCTTGCAATTTGGCAGCAGATGTGAGCAGACTAAATGTATGGATTTAAATAAGTGGAGCCTATACTTGAAATCTAAAGCTAATTGGCTTTTAGTCCTCACTGCCTATATAAGAGCGAGGGATGGTTTCTTCTGCCGTTTTCAGAACTAACATCTCTTTTATAGATGGATGTCCAAAGTGTACGACTGCCACGTGGCATCGATTTCTTCTCTTGCTTTGTGCTATAGATTGGTTGTATCCATCTCTAATGATGCTGCCTTTGCGAGGCAGGTGCTTCAGCAATTAGTGTTCTTCAATAATGTTTTGCAGTGAAGTATCCCACCAAGGCTGGGCATACCACTGTGTTACATGCCAGTCCTGGATAATCTCCACCACTGAAGGAGAAAGGTACATTGGACTTAACTGTGAATGTTCATTCTCTTCAGTGGAGGGAGGTTATCTAATCTTACTCAAGGTTTGTCTTACCGCCGCAGTATAGATCAGGAGGTTTTCTCTAGTGCTATTTGGGTTTTCCATTTTATTTATTTCATTTTATTTCTATGCCACCCAATAGCTGAAACTCTCTGGGCGATTCACAAAAGTTAAAACCATAAAATATGATAGGAAAGTTTAAAGCCACAGTACAAAAGGACAACCAAAATAAAACCGAGCAGCAATGCAGAGATTTAAAACGCAGATTCTACCACATGATTAGAAACATGTGAGGGAGAGTGCAGCTGTGCTGGCCGGCCACATCCTTCATTGTATCCCCGTGCTCAGCTCTGCTGCCCTCGATGCTTGGAGGACGAAAGTCTGTGGCACGGAAGGTTCTAAATTTGCTCAGGCTGGGTGATACACTGTGCAGATGCCTGTACAGCAGACTCCATGTTGCAGACCGTCTGGAGGGGAGTGGCTGATTAGTGCATCCCATTCTTCCTCACGTGATTGTAATCATGCAAGGAACTGAATGACCTCCAGCCAGTGAAGGGAATGAACATTCATCATAAATCCAACATTCCCTTCTGTTGAAATGCTTCCCCTCATCTTTGAAACCACACTTCTCTTTCCTCTCTTAGGGTGCCTCCATCCCAGTATTTTGATCCCACTATCTCATTACATTTCCTTTCATGTGGATGCCTCTCGGGAATTGTGTGCTCAGCTGGATTCCCTCCCCCACCAACAATAATAACTGTTTCTGCTTTGTAAACTATGTGAAAGGGTACACAAGTGAACTCACACAGATTCGTTATTTATAAAAAGAAAAGGCTAGAGTAACTGGGGTATGTGTGCGCACTCCAAGCAGTGGTCTGAAAACCAGAGTGAGAAGTTCAGACCAATAATACAAAAGCTTGCAACTCTTTAATAAGGAAATGTCCTAAGAAAGGAGAACAACAATAGTGTATTAAGTTTGTGTTTTCCTTATTTACAGAAGAAAACTGTTAAATAATTACACTAACAGAAGAGGAAAGGACACTTGTATATCTATGGATGTAAACAGCAAGTTCTGTTCTGGGTATGATGAATCTTTGGATGGTGGAGTTTCTTTTCAGCTGGGAGAAAAATCTGTCATTAGCCCTCAAGGAGAAACTCCTATTTCTAGACAACCTTCCCCAAAACAACTTGCTGTTGAATACCAGTACAACTATTCAACCCCCTCCTCTGCACCAAACACTCAAGACTCATGTAATGCTCACCTATCAAGTTTTTCAGAGCGTTCTGCTATGGACAGTGACGTCTCTGCGCTGGAAAATGTGTTGTCTTTTTCCAAAAGAGGCACCAATGGAAGAACTTGGTCCCAAACCCCAAAGATGGAAGCAAAGGATTGGCTATATTCAGAGATGAATGTACCGACTTCAAGGAGACAAAAACAACTCTCTCTACTGAAAAGCAATTTGGGAGGTGAGCACTCCTTGGCAACAGGAAATGTGAACTTTGATCATGATGATTTTGATATTGATGACTTCAATGAGCTGGATGATGTACTGACTACTTCAACAACTGAACAGCCTTCTAAAGCTCACTACCAGCTTGTTGGGGAAGCCCAGCCTGCCAAACCTTTCCTGGAAAATAACTCCCTTATTGCCAAGGAAAATGGTCATCTTTCAAATCCTATTTTTCCCCGAGCAAACTACTTTGTGCCTGCCAAGAATTGCTCTGGTAAATTATACTCCTTTTTTTAAAAAAAATTATTAAAGAAAATATGCCATGCCAAAGAACTATTGTGAAAGGTCCAATTAATTAATTTGACATAGTTATTACGCCTGATAGCTGATAGCTCTGTGCTACCTCAAGTAACAGAGGTAGTAAGTTTATGTACATCAGTTGCTGGGGAACATGGGTAGAAGGATGCTATTGCACTTGCGTCCTGCTTGTGGGTCCCTGGTCAACAGCTGGTTGGCCACTGTGTGAACAGAATGCTGAACTAGATAGACCCTTGGTCTGATTGAGCACGGCTCTTACATTCTTAAGCTACAATCTAAGATTTTGCAGTGTCTTGTCATTATATAATAGGAGAATCCAGAAAAACTTCACCTCCTGACTCTATTAGTGCTATACTTTAAGATCATACCCCACTAATCCACCCACTCCATTGTGTATGTAGTATTTTTTCATGTAAAGTGAATTAAGATTAAACACTGGGTATGCTATAAAGTATTGGAAAAACAAAAATAATATTTTCTGGTCAGTCTTGTTAATAAGACTTCCTTTTCTCCTAGACCCACTGATGAAAAATCCACCTTCTGGAGATCCAGCACTACAGCACTTGAGAGGCTTAGCATTTCCCCATTCTAATGAAATGATGAAGATATTTCACAAAAAATTTGGTCTGCATCACTTCCGAACCAATCAGCTTGAGGCCATCAATGCCTCTCTGCTAGGCAAAGACTGCTTCATCTTGATGCCCACAGGTGTGTATAGATGAGGGTGCCTGCCAACAGTGGGAATGTGTGTGTAGTGTGGGAATAAGTTTGGTACCACGTGGGGCGTTTGGAGTCTTGGAATGAACAAGCAGTTGGGGGAATTTATGGCAAATGGAGCTTCTGTCTCCAAGGAAGTGACATGCCATCTGTCTGCTAGGTGCTATGTGTAGAGTAGCACTTGTGCCCTAAAGACTCACAATATGCATTTAGGCAGCCGGAACAGTGATGGAGGAGTGAAGATCAGGACTGACAAATGGGTGATCATCAGCATAGTCGAGAATTGGATCGCAGTGGGGTTATGGGACAGCCAAATATAGGATGAATTGGTTTAAATTGTTGATTGAAAATAATGATTTACATTGTCAAAAAAGGACCAGTTTAAATCAAGGTGCTCACGCCTTCTGAATAAGCAGACATTTTGTTTGCTGTAACTGGCTGTTAACTACACAGAGCCTTTACATAATCTAAAGGCATCATTTAGAACCTCTGGTTATGCTGTTCATATGCCTTTTATATTGAGTCAGTGTGGTTTAGTGGTTAGAGTGTTGAACTGATCCAGATTCAGATCCCTACTTGGTCATGAACTGGGTGATTTTGGGCCAGTCACTGACTCTCAGCTTAACCCATCTCTCAGGGTTGTTGTGAGGACAAAAGGAGAGGCGAAGAATCATGTACACCACCTTGGGCTCTTTGGAGAAAAGATGGAATATAAATTAATAAATTGTGCTTTGTTTATTGTGCTTTGTTTATAGACATAGATATTGTAGAATTGTGTTTTGATTATAGACAAGGCATGTACATAAATAGATCACTTGCTTGGAGGTTTCAGCTTCAGTTCTATGCATTTTTATTTGGAAATAATTCCACTGAACAGAGTGGAACCTACTTCTGCATAAACTAATGCATGATCTGTAAAAACAAGGCAGCCTCTGCCCACAGACTTACAATCTAAAAGGCACAACGGAAAAGGGGAAGGAAAAAAAAGGGAGGGAGCAAATGTGGGCACCAGTTCTTAAAGTTAAATGGTAGTTCTGCAAAGACTTGCTGGAAACAGTTCCAAGACAAGAGGAGCCTGATGGAACTGCTTCTCAGCTCCTCTGCTGCAGCTTGATGGAATGGCTGCAGACTGGTAACAGTGAGGGCGAAGTACTCAACACCTGTAGGAAGCCAACAGTAATAAATATAAAACATTGTCTTGTGTAATGTATTCATGCTTAATCTCAGAAGTTGAATCTCACCAACCTGGCTGTCTTTCACATAGAAAAGCCAGTTTTAACTTAGTATGTGCTAAGGTGACCATGGTTCAGCTTTAAGAGACTTTAAGTATAGGTTTTAACATGGTCTTTTAATACTTACTATTGATTTATTACATTTCTGTACTACCCAATAGCCAAAGCTATAATTGGCTTTTTAAAAACCACCACAAATTAGTTAAACTCTAATTTTGTTATACATTGTTTAATCCACTCTGACTAAATATCTCTTGGATTTCTTACCTTTTTGATTTGCTGCGTCTATTTGTTTCCTTATACTCAGGCTGGACAGTTCCCTCCATTGTTACAGGGCATCTCCTGGTTTAATTTTTATTTTCAGGCAAAACTTTATATTTCAAATAAGAAAACCAAAATACACAAATAAATGTGTGGATAGCGAAATCTTAATTCATGACCTGTGTTTACAGCATTCCATGCCTGGTAGTGGGATGGAGAAAATAATGTCAATCAAATTGAAATAGTCTAGAAGAGCATTTTAGCCTTTGATCAGCTTCATTTGCTTATTGTCTGCGGTTCAAGTAAATTTTCCAGCTAACCTTTATTTTGCTGTTGATGCTTTTTACTTAGGAGGTGGCAAAAGTTTATGCTACCAGCTGCCAGCTTGTGTTTCAGTGGGAGTCACCATTGTAATCTCTCCCTTGAGGTCATTGATAATAGATCAAGTTCAGAAGCTAACGGCAATGGATGTGAGTTCAAGTCCATGGTTTGCTATTTTCTGTTGGTGTATACAAGGGCAGGATTGTGTTGGGGTGGCATTTGTAGCTGTACTGGGCCTGACCAGTTCTGCTCTTTGCTATGGGGTATGGCTTTCATGCAGCTGTAAAACTTCCACTCCCTGCAGAAATATTTGAACACTGCAATGCAGAGTCAAGTTAATCCAAACCACTTAGCCAGTTTGATCCCATTTGGAATCTAGGGAAGAAATCTGGAGTACAGCTTGATTCACTGCCTCACAGCTGTGGACCCTGCTAGAATAATAGACCAGAATCTCACATGGTCTTTCATTGACAGGTTTGGATGCCACAGTAGAAGGGATTGGAGGAAAATACACATTCTGACCTAGAGCATGACCACTAACACTGAATCCCTTACATATTGTATAAGGATTTTGGCTTTACTGATCCATTTCAGGACATAGAATGCTCGACAATAGTGTTGATTTTAGCACTCTTATTTGTGGTGAAATGTAAACAATAAGTTTGCTGACGGCACCAAATTACAAAAAGGGATTGCTAAGAACTCCAAAAGGATCTCTCCAAAC
This sequence comes from Anniella stebbinsi, assembly GCA_029215795.1. Lineage (NCBI taxonomy): Eukaryota > Metazoa > Chordata > Lepidosauria > Squamata > Anniellidae > Anniella > Anniella stebbinsi. The sequence goes on from JARDYH010000001.1 coordinate 375,129,336, forward strand.
TGGGAGAATGGGCATAAAAGTGGCAAATGCAGTTTAGTGTAAACAAGTGTGAATTGATGCACACTGAGGCAAAAAAATATCCGCTTCAAGTATATGTTTATGGGATCTGAGCTAGCAGTGACTGACCAAAAAAGAGATTGGGTTGTGGTGGACAGCTTGATGGAAATGTCGATCCGGTATGCATCTGTTGTGAAAAAGGGAAATTCCATAATTAGGGCCAAGCATAATTAGCAAAAGAACCGGAAATAAAATTGCCAATATCATACCACTCTTATACAAATCTGTTGTGTGATCACACTTGGATTACTGTGTACAGTTCTGGTCCCTGTACCTAGAAAGGATATTGTAGAGTTGAAAAAAGTGTCGTGAAGGGCCATTAAATTATCAAGGGGCTGGAGCAACTCCCCTATGAGGAAAGGTTGCAATGTCTGGGGCTGTTTGGCTTAGGAAAAAAAAACAGTACAACATTATGCATGATGTGGAGAAAGTGGATAGCGAGACATTTTTCTCCCCCTCTCATAATACTAGAACCCAATGGGGTCATCCTATGAAACTGATTGGTGGGGAGTTCAGGATACATAAAAGGAAATGCTTCTTCACACAAGGCATAGTTAAGCTATGGAATTCATTGCCCCAAGTTGCAGTGATGGCCACCAATTCGGATGGCTTTAAAAGGGGATTAAACCAATTCATGATGGCTATATGCCACCTCCAGTATTGAAGGCAATGTGCCTATATACGCCTGTTGCTGGGAGGGTGCTGTTGCACTCATGACATACTTGTGGGTTTCACACAGGCAGCTAGTTGTCCACCGTGAACAGAATGCTGACTAGATGGAGCCATGGTCTGAGCCGGCAGGGCTCTTCTTAATATTCGTATGTCTCTTTGTCTGTGTCATAGATTCCAGCTACGTACCTGACTGGTGATAAGACTGATGCTGAAGCATCCAGAATCTATATGCAGCTGTCAAAGAAAGATCCCATCATAAAACTTCTCTATGCTACTCCAGAGAAGGTGTGTATAAGGATCTAAACACCACCCATATTGGGATACTAGCATACACGGGGTGCAGCCAAAACCACCTGGCACATTAAACTCCTATTGAAGTCAATTGGTTTGGATGGAGGAGAGCCCTGCTCAGTTACGTGTTTTGAGCAAGTCACTGGTCTGGGTCACGTCACAATAATCCATATATTTTTTTAAAAAAATTGGGACATGCTGACTGATTGCTCCTGCTACCTAACGTGGGGGATGTGACACTTTGTATACTGAAAGGAGCTAGAGAAACTCTTATGTGCTAATGAACAGTGACAACTATCCTCTGACGTTTCTGGCTTCACTGCATGCATCTTGCATAGGTTTGCTCAAGTGGCCGGCTGATGTCAACACTGGAAAATCTATATGAGCGGCAGCTGTTGGCACGTTTTGTGATTGACGAGGCACACTGTGTCAGCCAGGTAATCTTTCCTTTGTTAGAAATTCAGGGGTTGCTAAACCAGTGGGAACTCATATTTAACTGAGAGCAAAATATCTGTCATTTTACCTTTTGATTAGTGGGGCCATGACTTTCGTCAAGACTACAAGCGTCTGAACATGCTTCGTAAGAAATTTGGCTCCATTCCTATGATGGCTCTTACTGCCACTGCAAACCCAAGAGTGCAAAAGGACATCCTAAATCAACTGGAGATGCTTAAGCCACAGGTGTAAGTTTGATCTAGAGCAAAGGTAGGGAACTAAAATTGGGGGCGGGGCCGATGACGGCAGAGGACTCCCACCCAGCCTTCTGCAGGGCAGATTGCATCAAGGGCAGGGGCCACACCCCCTGACGCCTTCCAGTCCCCATCCCAAGTGCTGGCTGAAGCACCACCTGGTAGTGCTTTGGCCAGGGACCTAGCATCACCTGCCCCACACCTTCTCCCATTGGGAGGAATGCAAGACAGGCCAAACTCTTAACATGCTACTCATCTTCTCAGTTGGGACAGTGACCAGCAAGCGCACTAAGGGGATCAGTGCTGCTATATCTGAACAGTGATCAGAGATCACAGCAAGGATTCCTCTCCCTGCTACTCTGGAAGGGGCCTCAGTGAAGGTCCCGCAGGTCAGATGGGCTGGCATGCCGGCAGGCCAAATTGGCCTGCATGCCACCGGTTCTCCATCCATGATCTTGAGGATGCTGTGATGAAAACAATTTGGGGAAGTGAAGTGATTGATTTGAGTCCCTAGTGCCCTTTTCTCTTTGGATATATGTCAGATTAGCTGTATACGTATTCTTTAGACGTTCACTGCATGCTTTCTCAAATTGTTTTACTGGTAATTAATTTTCTATTATTAATTTTAGGTTTAGTATGAGCTTTAACCGGCACAACTTAAAATACGATGTTTTGCCAAAAAGGCCTAAAAGCGTTGCTTTGGACTGCTTGCAATGGATCAAAAAATACCATCCATGTGAGTTAAGTCCTCTTCTTCCTCTGGCAGTGTTTATTAATCTCAGTTAGATTTTTTTAAGCACAAGTTTCATGAAAAGTTGGAGGGAACTCAAAATATCAGAAGAGATTTAACAATTTATTGGAGAAATATACAGAAGTTTGTATTAGTGATGTGCTTTGAGACTATTATGTTAGACATCTTAAACCTGTACCAGAAATGTCTCATCATGATGCATCATGGTGTGTTGAGCTAGCAGAGAGGAAACCCGGGTTCAATTCCCGCTCATCTGTGAAGTTCAGTGGGTGGCCTTGGGCCGGTCATCACCTCTCAAGCTGAACCTCCCTTGCAAGTTCATTGCATGGATAAAACTGTGGAAGAGAACATCATGCGGTGGTTGTGTGGATAATATGGGGAGGGGTGGAAGGGAGCCTCACTTCTATGAGCTCTCTGTAAGAAGGACAGGATAGAAATGTAAATAACAGAACATTGTCTATTGCTGTGATTGAGTTTGTTTATACCTAATGTTAAATTGTTGTAAACTATCCTGTTCTCTGGCCAAAAGGTAGATTAAAAATCAAGCCAATTGAGTACCAATGTGTCTGTGAGTGCTACTGTCTCTTTTAAGAGGTTGAATGTCCCGGCTTTAACATTTTGCCTGTGTTCTACAGATGACTCTGGAATAATTTATTGTCTCTCGCGGTATGAATGTGACTCAGTTGCCAACATTTTACAGAAGGCTGGCCTTTCTGCACTTGCTTATCACGCTGGTCTTCCGGACAGGATCAGAGTTCTTGTGCAGCAAAAGTGGATTAATCAGGATGGGTGTCAGGTAAAATAGATAAAATGTGAAGGTACTGAGTAAAAACAAATAGCACAGACAAGTAGAACATTAAAATAAGAGGCACAGAACACGCCAACACCAACCTAAATGTTTATGTCTAAGCCTATCAAGCAGGATGTGAGGAGAAATGTTGGCTCTGCAGAACTGCAGGAGCTTCATCATGAAAAGGGTTTATGCTAGCATAGAATTTATTAAACATGTGACCAAATGTAGCTTTTAATTTTCAAAACCAGAAACAAAGAATATCTACATTGACAGGGAGATACAGTACAGGGGGATTCAGAAGCAATGTGCCCAAATGTTGTGCAATCATTCTCATGGCAAAACAAAGAGGTAGCAATGGGGCATTCTCTAGGTGAGAACTTTGGCTTTCTAAATATGTTGTTGTATTTGTCTTTATCGTAGCAGGCACTGTGAGTTCATTATGCAAAATGTGGCGGTAGTGCCTGGCTTCCCTCTGGCTGCATGAGAATCCTCTTTTGTTCTGTTCCAGATTATATGTGCCACGATTGCTTTTGGAATGGGGATTGATAAACCTGATGTGCGTTTCGTGATCCACGCTTCTCTCCCTAAGTCAATTGAAGGTTACTATCAAGAGTCAGGCAGAGCTGGGCGTGACGGAGAAATCTCTCATTGCCTGCTTTTCTACAGCTATAGTGATGTCACCAGGCTGAGAAGGCTCATTCTGAGTAAGCATTTCTGTCTCGAATCTTGGGGCCAGCCTCAGATTTAAATTAAAAGTGAGAGCCAAATACTTGTTCATTGCTAATATTATAGTTCGTTGTCATAGTATAACATTATAATAATATTTCTCCCAATCATGGCTTAATGTGTATTGCCTACAGTGCTGTGACTGTTTGTCATTTATGTTTTACGCTAAGTGATTTCATACTGGGATGCCTGGAATAAGTAGGACACAGTATCCAATCCTAGAAGACTAGAACTGTAGATTTTTCAAATAATTTCATTCCAGTTTGAGAAATTTACCAATCCTCTATTACCTTGAGGGGAAAATGTCATACAGTTTTTCTGTAAATGTCTTATTCCTCTTTTCCATTTATCATAATAAAAGGGTAGAAATTAACCTGCAAACTTAATTTTAATGTTTAGCTTCTTCCTCTTTCACATGTTTCCAAATTATTAGTTGGAAGCCAGAGCATTTCTTTCCCTCTCCCCCTGTATTTTAGTGGAAAAAGATGGGAACAGCCATACACGGCAGACCCATTTCAACAACCTCTACAGCATGGTCCATTACTGTGAGAATGTAGTGGAGTGCCGAAGAATACAATTGCTAGACTATTTTGGAGAAACTGGCTTTAATTCTAACTTTTGTAAGGAATACCCTGAAGTAAGTTGTGACAACTGCTGCAAACAACAGGTAAGCAAGTTCTGCTTCAGAGCATTCTGAAATGTTGTTCTTACAGACCTGGGCAAGGTCCTGGAGTGGGTGGTTGCGAGCCAGCTCCAAGCACTCTTGGATGAGACCGATTATCTGGATCCATTTCAGTCGGGTTTCAGGCCTGTTTTGGTACAGAAACAGCCTTGGTCGCCCTGTATGATGACCTATGTCGGGAGAAAGATGGGGGAGTGTGACTCTGTTGATTCTCCTTGATCTCTCAGCGGCTTTTGATACCATCGACCATGGTATCCTTCTGGGACGACTGGCTGAGTTGGGAGTGGGAGGCACTGCATTGCAGTGGTTCCGCTCCTACTTGGTGGGTCGGCGGTGGTGCTTGGGGAACATTGCTCAGCCCCGTGGATTCTCCAGTATGGGGTTCCGCAGGGGTCAGTCTTGTCCCCCATGCTGTTCAACATCTACATGAAACAGTTGAGTGCAGTCATCCAGAGTTTTGGAATGCATTGTCATCAGTACGCTGATGACATGCAGCTCTATTTCTCCTTTTCATCTTCATCAGGTGAGGCTGTGGATGTGCTGAACCAGTGCCTGGCTGTGACAATGGACTGGATGAGGGCTAATAAACTGAAACTCAATCCAGACAAGACTGAGACGCTGTTAGTGGGTGGTTCTGCTGACTTTAATTTTCTTCAACCTGTTCTGTATGGGGTTGCACTCCCCTTGAAGGAGCGGGTTCGTAGCTTGGGGGTTCTCCTAGAACCATCTTTGTCACTTGAGGCTCAGGTGGCCTCAGTGCCACGAAGTGCCTTATACCAACTTCGGTTGGTGGCCCAGCTACGTCCCCATCTGGACAGGGATAACTTGGCTTCAGTTGTCCATGCTCTGGTAACCTTAAAGTTAGATTACAGCAATGCACTCTGTGTGGGGCTGCCTTTGAAGGCAGTTCGGAAGCTGCAGCTTGTGCAAAATGCAGCAGCCAGATTGATAACTGGGACCAGAAGGTTTGAACTTATAAGACCTACTCTGGCCCGCTTGTATTGGCTGCCTGTATGTTTCCGAGCCCGATTCAAGGTGCTGGTTTTAACCTATAAAGCCTTACATGGCTTGGGACCACAATACCTGATGGAACGCCTTTCCCGACATGAATCTACCTGAGCACTACGTTCAACATCTAAGGCCCTCCTCCGAGTGCCTACTCCGAGGGAAGCTCGGAGGTCGACAACAAGGGAGAGGGCCTTCTCTGTGGTGGCCCCCCAATTGTGGAACGATCTCCCTGATGAGGCCCGCCTGGCGCCAACATTGCTATCTTTTCGGTGCCTGGTCAAGACTTTCCTCTTCTCTCAGGCAGTTGGCAATATCTGAGGAGCCTGGATTTGTTTTTGTTTTTAGGCTTACAGCTTTTAAAAGTTATTATAGTGGTTTAAAATGTATGTATATATTGTATGCTTTTGCTGTTTTAACTTTTGTATATTGTTTTTAATTGTTTTAATCCTATGTAAACCGCCCAGAGAGCTTCGGCTTTGGGGCGGTATACAAATGCAATAAATAAATAAATAAAAATAAATAAATAAATAAGACAACTAATCCAATGTATTTCTGGAGTGGTTGGGCAGGACTGATTATCGACTGAAGAAACCAATGCAATTTGCAAATGATGACTTCCAAACTCTTTCTCTGGTGTATTGGTATTTTTAGTAATTCCTTAAAATTACATTACATATAACATTACTAATTTTAAACTAAACCATTCAATTGACTTGTGTATCTTGAGTTTGTAACAGTATCCAAATGGACTAATAACATGTTGTCAATAGTCAGACATAGTGAAGCAAAGCCATCTTTCCTTATCACTGTGTTTGTTTGTTTGTTTGTTTGTTTGTTTGTTTGTTTGTTTGTTTTTTAGGATTATAAATTGAGGAATGTGACCGAAGAAGTGAAAAACGTTGTGAGGTTTGTTCAGGATCATTGTGGTGGAAAGGACAAAAGAAATATGAAGAGAAACGTAGGAAAATATACACTGAATATGATGATTGACATTTTCTTGGGTAGGTTCTAATGTACACCAGGAATGGGAGGTGTTGGGTTTGCTGTAGAGAAAGGGTGGGGAACCTCCCCGGTGCTGGGAGTCTTGTCTCCTCAGGGCAAATCTGTCAGGAGCTGCATGCCAGAGGTGGGTGAAGCGGGAGCCAGAAGGGGCAGAGTCAAAAGTTTCCATTCATTTTCTTCCCTCTCTCTCTCTCTCATTCCCAACATGCACACGCCACGGAATAGGGCTTACTTCTGAGTATACCTGCATAGGATCAAACTAAAACCTACATCTTCATTTTAGCTAGTTCATACACTCTTTTGCCAATAGCAGGTCAACCAGGTTGCTTGAGTGCAGATTGCTCTTACAGTATTTCAGTTCCCAGTTTGCAAGAAGAAAAAGCATACAGTAAAAATGGAAATATAAATAATAGCAAAACCACGTGCTAAGATTTCTCCTCTACTTAAGTAAATGACGTTCAACAAGTAGCAGAAACTCACAAAATGGTGTTCGAAATACACCCCGTGTATTTGAGACCACAAAAGAAAGAAACATCCTTCCCTGGAGTGCTCCACCTTTCTCTTCCCACCTTTCACTTCAGCTCTGTGTCCATTTTGCCCTTTTTCCTGTCCCTCCCCACTCCAACTCTGTCGGTTGGGGGGGGATCTTTTCTGCATCCCCCTTTATCCCCATCAGTCTCATGGTGTAGTGACGCTCTCTACGTCTACATATGCCATACACAAAGGAAAGGAGGCAACTGTGAGAAGCAAGTCTGAAAAGGTCACCACGGGACTTGAAGTCCCTAGCAGCTAGGGCCTATTCTGTGCTTGATGCTAGCTCTGCTTCCGTGTTGGCTGGAGTGGAATGGGTTTGAGGAGAAGCAGACTCCTGCAGCAACCACAGAGAGATAAAAGGAGGAGGGGGTGGTTGACTGATGCCCACTCATGCAGCACACATTTACTCCAAAGTAAGTTCTGTTGTGTTCTGTAGGTTTTACTAATAAGTTGGTGTGAGTAGGATTGGGGCCTTGGTCTTGTCCTTGCAGTCTTTGGATTATACCCGTATCTAATGGTGGCAGTGGAAGATGTACAAATCCATGTTGGCTTTACTGTTTAAGCCTCTTTATAATTCATGACATTCTTGTCCTGCTGTCAGCAGAGATCAGCCCATGTTTTGCCAGCCAGAAGGGCTTCTGTCTTTCTGGCGTCTTCTCATTTCAAAAACAGCATCATGTAGTCCATCAGGAATGCAGCTGGGGCTTTCACACGATTGTAGTCCCAGCCATTGCAAATTTTGTGAAGTTGTATATGCCTGTTAGGAGCTAAATCTCCATGGCACATTATTTGGCACTGGGGTTTCACAGAAGCACCGGAAGGGCCACAGTCAATTCACAGCACCTTTCGTTTGTAAGTTTTAAAAAGTAGAAGAGTTGCTTACATTTCTTGAACGTATGGCTGCAAGTCAGCATTAGATATTTACAATGCAATGTTAAACATGTTGATTCAGAAATGAGTCCTATTTTTTTCAGAAATAAGTTTTATTTGATTTCAGTGAATCTTACTTCCAAGCATGCTTAGGATCGCAGTCTTGGTCTGACTTTAATTTTTAGGTGGATATGTAGAACTAGTTTGGTGTTTCCATTTTTCAGACGTGTTTTCTTCATCTGATTGTATGGGCCTGCCCTGACAAACACTAAACTTTTGCAGGGTAGTGGTTAATGAGCATGTTTAAACCGTGGTTATGTAGCTACCATGGCTAGGAATGGTTCACATGACACTCTAAGCCATCATGTTTAGCTCAAAATGCTTAACTATTGTGGCTTAGCATGACATATGAACAGGGTCTATTTTATTTGTTGTTCTGTCTTAATAATTTTATTGTCAGCTGCCTTGCTCAAGGTGTGGTATAAATTCTAATAATCAACAAACCTCCTCCTCTTCCTTCTATCATCCATTCTTCAAGTGGGGAAGTACTTATCCAATGGTTTACTTCCAACAGTCACAAGAGGGGGTTATATCATCTCACCCCAGTATCTATGCTTTCCTGTCTCCTGGCTGCTGGAAAGCGCTGGGGCTGATCCACTCTGGTCAATGCCTGGGCGGCATATGAACAGCTGGCTACAGGTTTAGCAGGAACTACACCGCATGCTTTCCTGTCAGGGTAGAAACATCACTTCTGCATGGCAGTGGGGCCATGCTTCTCTGGCATCTCCCTCTTCCCCTTGTGGTTCTGCTGCTGAGGCAACTAGGATGCTGATGAGATGTCTGCTCATGAGCACAGTCTCCTACGGCATACCAGAGGACTCTACCCCAGTTGGCGTGCAGTGGGGCATCATCAGGGGATCCCACACTTATTCTTGTGATCTTCTTTGCTTTGTCTTTTGCAATAAGTTATAATACATATAATTCTGATTAGGTACAAAAAGTGCCAAGATTCAGTCTGGCATGTTTGGCAAGGGAGCAGCCTACTCACGCCATAATGCTGAGCGACTCTTTAGAAAGCTAGTATTGGACAAGATTCTGGATGAAGACCTGTACATCACTGCTAACAATCAAGTAGTAGCATACGTTCAGATAGGGGAAAGAGCTCATGCTGTGCTAAATGGCTCTCTACAGGTATGTAACTACTAAATGTGTGTTTTTAAATCCTGTCTAACCTACCTGAGGTGCCCAGTCTCCTCCTTCAATATAGATTATTCATTTTGAGCTGCAGAGAGATAAATTAAGCTAAAGTTAAGAAAACCTGGTGACTGCAGACTCTGCCGTGCAGAGAATGGCCTCTGAAGGAAGAGGAAGGCCCTTCACTAGTGGGCCTTCATCCATTTCTACTTGTTATAGTCTCAAGGTCTACAGGAGGCAACGTGCACTTCAGGTGACTTCTCTCTTTCAATGGAACGTTGGTGAAATGTCCTTCACTTCTTTCAGGTAGAATTCTGTGAAACTGAAAGTGCCAGCAGCATTCGCAAGCAAAGGGCCTCGGTGACCAAGATGTCTCATCGGGAGGAGATAGTTAAGAAATGTCTCTCAGAACTCACAGATGTCTGCAAAAGTCTTGGGAAAGTGTTTGACATCCATTACTTCAATATTTTTAACACTGCCACGCTTAAAAGAATTGCGGGTAATGTGGATCCTCATGGAAAAACTCACTTTATAATGCAATGGCGGGGTTGCTTTATTTGTTGCAGCAAAATCAACTGAGTCTTGTGTCATCTTAAAGACTAACAGGTCACAGATAAATGGGAAATACTGTAAATAGTGGACCTAAAAGGCCATGAAATACAATAGGTTCACTCTCTGACAACTTTCAAAGGTTTTATATTGCACTTTATCATGTATTTCAGAGTTTCAATTGTTGCGAACTGCCCAGAGAGCTTATAAGCTAGAGACATGTAATAGGCAGAAATCTTATCGACTGAACATTCTTCTTGCGTTTCTTATCCTTTGGCCCCGTAATGGGTTTCCCCCCCCCAGATCGATCTATGTGAGGGAAGACATGAATTACGCCACAATAAAGCCGTTCTGTAAGATGCCACAAAACTGTTTCATTATCATAGATATAGATATATTTCTCTGTTAGATCTGCCAGCTTTTTTTGTTAATTTTTTATTGTGCATTAAATCATAAGTATACATTCAACAAAATACATCAATATAACGGAAAATATAACTAAGGAAAAGAAAAGCTTTTAATGTACCAAGTTATATGGCCATGGTTCAGTTGTATTTTTCTATGATGCAGAAAGTGGGGATCTGGGTTTCAGTCCTATTGACTAATGTAAGACCTAGAATATGGACTCTTTAGACAGCCATATAAACATGTGAATCAGGTGTGGGTTGTGCTTTTGATTACATGGCGTGAACATGTCGTTCTACTACAAACAAGCTTATGCTCACAGCAGCTCACGAAAACAACTACATCAAATCCCATTTCAGTCAAAATAACAGAAGCAATACAATAAATGTACATAATTCAGAAGAAAATATCACACACTAAAATAAACAATTTCAGTGACATAGAAATAACAATGGCTACTCTGCAAAATATCAATTAACCCTGACTAATCCAATGACATTGCATTAGAGTAAGCAAATAAACAATATTTTCTACTGTCTCAACTCATCCAACCAAATTGACAGGAAAAAAGCGTAATTCCCCAGCAGAAATGGCAGATACAACTATTTCTTCTAGCCAGGAAATGTACAATACTATCTCTGTCTTTTGTTGGCTTACTTCTACCTAAGTGCTGTTCTGGTGGTATGCTGAGATTAAGAAAGATCATACCAGAGTACATAATTTTTAAACACTGACCTTGTTCTAATTACATAGGGGGCCTTCAAGGAACTCATATTCCAAATATTGCCACATCTGCTTATATCAAACCTAGAATTGCAGCGTACCTCCCACAGGCATGAAAATGGATCTTTGGATGCATTCTGCCCATCATATGCTGATCCAAAGACAAAAACATGATTACATAATCCTACACGGATAAAACACCACAAAATAATGTGATGTAATTATTACTAGATAACTGGCTTTATTATGAGGAGGCATTACAAGCACAATTTCTAATTATGTTAATTATTTTAATTGAATTGATTTACATGAATGGCAAATGTGAATTTAGATTTTAATCATTAGGTTTTGTTTAAATAATATTGCCAATCATTTAATGGAGCTCTTGCAAAGGCCCTTGGCTATAAGCAGTCAAGTTTTCTTTGATTTTTTAAATTAATCCCTGGAAATATTCTGCAAAACTTCTGTAAAAATGAAACAGCATTGAGTTGCCAATGTTTCCATAAGCTATTGATTTTTGAAGTTGGACTGGATTAATTATCAAAGTTCATGCATAGGTAAATCACGTTCCTCTCTTGTCTGCTTTGCTCTGCTCCCAGCAACTGGCAGGTGCTGTGGTTTATTTCTGTTGCATGGGGATTTCAGAACAAAATTTGATGCCCTATTTGTAAGATCTTGCTTTGTGTTTTCAGTATGTAGATAAAAACCACATACAATGTTTTTCATGTAATAGAAGAAGCCGCTTTGTGTGATGTCCATCTTTTTAGCACCAAAGGTATTGCTACTGGTATTGTTTTTGGTTCAATCAGACTCAACTTTTGAATCATTTCTAAAGATTGCTTCTTTTGTCTTCAGAGATGTTATCTTCGGACCCAGCAGTTTTGCTTCAGATTGATGGGGTTACAGAGGACAAGTTAGAGAAATATGGAGCTGAAATAACGGAGGTGATGCAGAAGTACTCTGAATGGACACAGCCAGGTATTGTGTGACCTCAGTGTCATTGTTAATTTCTGCACATTTCATTTAAAATATGTAGGCTGATCCCCTTCAAATGTTACTTTATCTCCATGGCTGCCATTCCAACAAGGCACCATGTGGGGAGTCCTTTGTATGAAATGGCTATGCTTTGGGTCACTTCAAGTCATGCCAGAGATACCGCCGCCCCCTAACCCCCATCACTGGCATGGCTGAAGTGACTCAAACCATATAAGGAGCTACTTTATGCAATCTGTGTACATGGTTCCCTGGTTTGGTAGCAGCTTTATAAAAATGTCATAGCTGAAGTGGCCCTAAGACTAAGGATCCTCTTCCCTCATTTAGACATGCTATTCTCAGTACAAAGAGAAAAAAGCTCTGAGATTGTGGTCCTCTGTATACAACATCCTAGAACATAATAACTGCTGAGGCCATCAGAGGGAAAGGAAGCAACGGTCAAGCATCCCTCCATCATGCCTGGATCTGTGTGAGGCTATGAGAGGGAGAGGAAGAGCTTTGCCACTAAGAATCTAGTGCTTAAATTTGCTTACCCACCCACCCCTCCCAATCCCCTTTCCTTCTGTGTCATGTTTTTTTTTAGATTGTAAGCCTGTGGGAAGAAATATCTTTGTAAACTGCCTTGGGAGCTTTTTTGGCTAAAGAGCAGGATACCAATGCAATAATAATAACACTATAAAAGAGTTTGGGGTCTGTCTCCATAGCAGAAAGCAAATCTCTCCCGACCGTGGACGCTGATGTCACAAGAAATTACAATGTTAATGAAGCAGAGGAGGAGATGTGCACAACATCTGACTACTTCCAAAATAAAACCAACAAAGGAAGGAAGAGAAAAAAGCCACAGTTATTCAGAGAATCAAAGAAGAAAAAAACGGGGCCTGGGGGCCAGCAGGCTCACTCCAAGGGGTATGGTTTCTGATCCTAAAGAACTGTATCACTGGTTTGCATGCTGCTAATGGGAATAAAAACCATTCCATGATGCTAATTAAGCATATTTTAATTACATTATGAAAAGCTGCTTGTTGAGAATGAATGGTAGGGGTGAATAGAGCTCATACATGAGAACAGCATGGAAGGATTTTAATTTTAAGCCATCTCATAAAATAATCACCAAAATAATCATCAAAAGAGCTGTGATATTGTTGTGTTTACCCCTCGTGTTTCTGAGCAGGAGAAGCAGCTGTCAGATGGCGTGGCACGAGCAGACAAGGATCGTGAGTTTGATCCAGATCCTGGTACGGAGGAGGAGGCGCTTAGCAGCCCCTCTCTGTCAGCTGATGTGAATCAGCGCTCGGAAATGAGTGCTGATCTCAATGACGATCCAACAGGTGGAACCACGCCCGTATCCTCTGAGGAAGAGGGAGAAACTCCTTTAAAAGATGCCAAGGAACGCAGACGTCTGAGGAGAACAGAGACGAGAGTGAGACCACGCCGGTCAGAGCGTTTACAAAGAAAGGAGCAAGCCGACCTTAGAGACGGAGTTCGTTAGTTATTGTTACTTTCAACGTTTCGTTTACATTGCTTACTTTACAGTGCTTCCTGAATTGAACAGTTTTCTTTTGCCTGAATTAAAGGCGTTGTTTCTTTCAAAGTTTAAGTATTCTTTCTTTCAAGCTGCACCGCTATCAATTGCATTTCATAACAGCTTGAAAGTAACAATAACTAACGAACTCCGTCTCTAAGGTCGGCTTGCTCCTTTCTTTGTAAACGCTCTGACCGGCATGGTCTCACTCTCGTCTCTGTTCTCCTCAGACGTCTGCGTTCCTTGGCATCTTTTAAAGGAGTTTCTCCCTCTTCCTCAGAGGATACGGGCGTGGTTCCACCTGTTGGATCGTCATTGAGATCAGCACTCATTTCCGAGCGCTGATTCACATCAGCTGACAGAGAGGGGCTGCTAAGCGCCTCCTCCTCCGTACCAGGATCTGGATCAAACTCACGATCCCTGTCTGCTCGTGCTACGCCATCTGACAGCTGCTTCTCCTGCTCAGAAACACGAGGGGTAAACACAACAGATATACCAGGCTGTGAGTGCCATGCCTTTCAGAGTGTCTAAGTATAAAAAAGCAATTTCTATGTTGCTTGTGTGCAAGGATAGGTGTGGAATGTTGAATAAAATGGACAAAAATTCCGGGGAGTTCCAGGTATTGAGAAGAGATACACATAATAAGAAGGTAAGTGTTGGCTTCTCAGCAGTGAGGGACAGGGGCCCAATTAGAAACAACTTGGTGGTTTTCGTATACAATTTTCCCCTTTATTAATGTACAGATGAAAGTTTGACCAAAATGCAGAGGTGCTGAGAATTCTTTTGTAGGTGCTTTAATCCCATGAGGCTTCTGAAACAGTAACTATATATAAGCATGTTTACATAAATATTGTGGTCAATAACATTCTCTTCTTTTCCGCTGCTCTACCTTCCTAGGGGTTACAAATTCTGCAAAAAGTTACCATCTAACTCAAAAGGTTCTACATTTGACATTCCTCTAGTCAAGCTAGGAAGTGGCAAAAGGCCTGGAATTATGGCACCACCGAAACCCCGGAGCATACAATACCTTAAACCTACCTATTCAATTTTGTAATGTCCTTTAACGCTCCTTTCATTTGTATGAGCAGTACTTATTAAAAACTTACTAAAAATTTGATCAAGTTATGTATTTATCGAAACATTCATGATTTGTTGTTTTAATAAATTTGGACCATACTGTGAGATATTTTAAATAAGATACTTTGTGTAAGTTGCCCTATGAAAGTGTTTGGAATATATAAATCCTCTAAAATAAACATTTGGATAGACATAACCATTTTGTTGCGTGAATTCTGTAATTGCCGTTTTCCAAGTTGGCTGACACATGAATGGGGATATATGTACGGGTGCATGTAGAAAGCTTGTTTTCATGGCAGAAGAGCTGTGTATCTCAGGTTCAAAAATGCAATGGCATTAATCACTCAGTGTCTGATCATAGAATAGTAGAGTTGGAAGGGGCCTATAAGGCCATCGAGTTCAACCCCCTGCTCAATGCAGGAATCTACCTTAAAGCATCCCTGACAGATGGTTGTCCAGCTGCCTCTTGAAGGCCTCTAATTTGGGAGAGCCCACCACCTCCCTAGGGAATTGGTTCCATTGTTGTATTGCTCTAACTGGAAGTTCTTCTTCGTGGTCTCTATGCATCACACATATGGGCTCGCGCCGGCGCCGAGCTCAGTTCGGGAAACTTCTATAGCTAGCTTAGAGTTTTGGCGGGAACCCCTCCCCCCACCATCCTATCGCGCATGCTCCGGGTTCCCGCCTACCTCAGTTCTTCGACCGCTTCGCTGATCGCCTCGCGGGAGACTTCCTCCAAACTGTTCGTATCGTCACCTGTTGTAGAAACGAGACAGAATAGTTATTTGTTAGTTAGCTTAGTGTTGTTTATCATTTTTTTACAGTTATAGTGTAACTGTATAGTGCCCTCGGGCACTTTAATTTTTCTGGCCTATGGCGCAATCTGCGCTTTTCAAACATTGTTCAAAATGCCGGGCAAAATTGACATTAACTGACGGTCACTCGTTGTGCCTGCTGTGCTTGGGGGAAGCTCATATCGTCGAAGCTTGCTCACACTGTATGAGTTTTTCTCGGCAAACCCGTCGAAACCGTGCAGACCGCCTTCGTAGCCTCCTTTGGAGCAACGCTCTCTCGGCGATAGACAAGCCTCAACCTGCCATGATGCAAGGGGCCCATTCATCTTCTGGGGAGCGTAGGCCTGCGCCATTAAACCGCTGGAGCCCAGCATCGCCTAGCTCGACCCCGGTTCGGGTTGCGGCTATGGAACAAGAGGGGCAGGTGGCCTCGCAATCTCTGCCGCCCTCTAAGCCTTCTACTTCCGATAGACACAAGGAAAAGTCAAAAGGAAAGACTTCCAAGTCTTCAAAACCGACTAAGCCGGCTAAAGCGCCAAAACGCAAATCCTCGGTACCGCCATCGACGTCGACTTTGACATCGAAGAAAACGAAAACTCAGGTACCGACTTCGGTACCGATCTCGAGGTCGACACCGCCGGCATCGGGTCTTTTGTCACCGCTACCGACCCGTCTTCTCTCCTCCCCAGCCCAACCGTCTTCGGTACCAAGGGATTCTCGCCGGCTGCTTTCAACAATGTTCAGGGCCTCCTCGTTGCCGCCACGATCCCCACTACCGTCCCCGGTACCAGTGGTTTCTTCTTCGGATCTTTACCTCATGGACACCATCCCGCTCCAGCACCAAGATATTCTCGATGTCGAGCATCAGGATTTGGCTTCTGCGCTGCCCGTTTCGCCGCTCGGTACCGAGCACCATGAAGAGGCACAGGATCCTGATACCATGCTCCCTTTACCAACGAGCCATCCCAGGGCACGCTCCGGTACCGAGCCATCTCATTCATCATCGCTGACAGCTCATCCATCTTCACCGGTGTCGAGGGCTTCCTGAGGGAGTACGTATCGCTCCCACTCGAGGTCGAGATATCGTACAAGAGCATGGGATTCCTACTCCGACCGTTCCTGCCGATCCCGGCAGTCTCAACAACATAGGGAACCACGCTTTGACCCCTACACGGGAAAACGGATCTGCCAGGTTACTGTACCTGTTGAGCTCCCACAAGCTCGGTCTGGCGATGTCCGATCTCGACACCGAGGCTCATCTTTGACATCGAAGCAACCTGCGGTACCGCAACGACGTCCGGATCTTTCTCCATCATCGGGAGAGGACTACGTGTCCGACACTTCCTCGGTGCCGTCGCCGACACCGTCAGTACCGTCTCCACCAGACGATGTGGGAACCTCTGAGCGGGCCTCCCCATCTATGGAGCATGGTGGTTTTTCAGACCAGCTCTTACGCATGGCTCAATCACTGGGGATGGAAATCCAGCAACCGCAGGAGGACGTGGAAGACAAAATCTTCGACGTTATGTATACGGACCCAGCACCACAGTTAGTGCTGCCTTTGGTCCCAACTTTACTTAAGACTGTGAAGCAATCCTGGTCCAACCCAGCGACGATGGGGGCAACATCTAAGTGATTGGATGCACTATACAAGGTGAAGGAGTCAGATGCTCCTTTCCTTTTTTAACATCCCAAACCGAACTCAGTCGTTGTGGAAGCATCTCAGGGGAGAACCTCCAGAAACCATACTGCCCCCACAGATAAAGAAGGAAGGAAATTGGATGCATTTGGCCATCGGGTCTATTCTTCATCGGTTTGGGGCATTAAAGTGGCCAACTACCAGGCCATGATGGCCCGTTACCAACTTTTTTTATGGGAGAAGATCTCGACTCTAACCGACTATTTGCCTGAAGACCAAAGGGAATTGGCTCGAGTTTTTCAGACCGAAGCCATAAGACTCTCCAAACAGGAGCTAATGACGTCGCGTCACCAAACTAACTGTGCAGCAAAGGCTATGATTGGGGCCGTCGCTTTACGTCGCCATGCTTGGCTCCGTTCTTCAACGCTTCCTCAAGAGACAAAAGCTAAAATTGAGGACCTGCCATTTGATGGTGAGGGACTTTTCAATTCTGCGACAGATTCCACAATGGACTCCATTCACAAAGTGAAGATGACCGCTCGAAAGATGGGTCTTCCTCCCCAGCAGCAGAATCTCTACCGATCCCGCAAATGGTACAGACCTGTGCCATACCAGCAGCATCAACATCAGGAGCGGAACCAGTGCTACCAGCTTTCACAGCCGTCTTCCACCTATCAGGCAAAGAAGCAACCAGCACGTTTCTCAAAATCTCGACGTCCGGACACGAGTTCGAAACGTCGTCTTTGACTTTGTTTCTCTCCCACCAGAGATCCAGGACTCCACCATTGGGCTTCGTCCTTTCCTGGCGGCGTGGTCAGCCATCACCACAGATCAATGGGTGCTAAACATCCTCGAAAATGGTTATTTGATAGAGTTCGAAGTCTCTCCTCCTCTTGGCACCGTGCGATATACTCCACCATCGGACGTACTGGCACAGGAGACAACATCCCTCCTGGGGAAAGGAGCAATAGCACGGGTCCCACTGCGTCAACTGTGGGCAGGTTTTTATTCCTGTTATTTCACGGTGCCAAAGAAGGACGGGGGCCTTCGCCCTATTATGGATCTCAGGGCTCTAAACAAGTTCATAAGGCCAAAGAAGTTCCGCATGGTAACTTTAGCATCGATCTTGCCACTGCTCAAGCGAAACAGGTGGTTCACATTAATCGATCGCAAAGACGCCTATTTTCACATATCAATCCATCCTTTGCATCGAAAGTACCTCAGATTTCTCGTAGGAGATCAGCTGTACCAATTTTCTGTCCTACCATTTGGCCTGAAATCTGCGCCAAGAGTGTTTACAAAGTGCATGTCGGCAGTTTGTGCACACCTGCGAGCAGCAGACATCGAAATATACCCTTACCTGGACGATTGGTTAATAGTATCTCCGTCTCAGTCCCAAGCCACCAGAGATGTCCGCACTGTCTCGGCTCTCCTCGCTGCACTTGGCCTATGAATAAATACAGAGAAATCTATTTTTCAACCAAGTCAACAAATTCAATTCATAGGCGTCGTCATAGACTCCACCAAGGGCAAAGCCTACCTTCCCAGGGACCGCAGGTTCGCGATCCAGGATCTTGCCACTCGTACCCGGATCGCCCACCGGACCACGGCCTTTGTAGTTCTGAGGTTGCTCGGCCTCATGGCCCCGGCAATATCTGTAGTGCGCTGGGCCCGCCTGCACATGCGGCCCCTGCAGCAATTACTCCTAAATCACTTTTTCCATGGTCAGAACCCCCGCAGGGTTATACTTACCATCCCACGTCACATCAGCAATTCGCTGGGTTGGTGGGCCAAACACCGCAACTTATCTCAAGGCATTCCGTTTCACACTGCCGGCCCGTCCCGCACCATCATGACGGACGCTTCATTGGAGGACTGGGGAGCTCACCTGGGCAACCTAAGTATTCAAGGAAGATGGTCAGATTCAGAGAGCCTTCAACACATAAATCTCCTCGAGCTACTGGCCGTGCAGCGAGCACTACATGCATTTTTGCCCTGTGTGCGCGGCCATCACGTGAGGATCCTGTCAGACAACACCACACTGGTGTGGTATCTGAACAAAGAGGGAGGAACGCGCTCTCCTCGCCTCCTCCAACTAACATCGAATATCCTGCATTGGACAATCTCTCAGAACATTTATCTCACGGCTTTACACATTGCGGGAGAGGACAATCAAAAGGCGGACGAGCTAAGTCGCTCGTTTCACGACACCCACGAGTGGGAATTGTCAAGGGATATCCTTGTTCAGCTATGTACCAAATGGGGTACACCCTGCGTAGACCTCTTTGCAACTCCTGCAAACTCCGTCTGCCGGAACTTTTGCTCACGTGCAGGTATCGGTCGGGGCTCGTTGGGGGATGCATTTCAATGGAGGTGGCAAGGGGGCCTCCTCTACATATTCCCCCCCCCTTTCCTCTAATTGCACGGACGGTAGCACGAGCGCGCAGATACCAAGTCGACACCATCATGATAGCCCCATGGTGGCCAAGACAGCCATGGTTCACTCCACTCCTGCTCCTAGCTCGCCATCAAATTTGGCATCTTCCCAACGTCCCGAACCTT
This sequence comes from Anniella stebbinsi, assembly GCA_029215795.1. Taxonomy (NCBI): domain Eukaryota; kingdom Metazoa; phylum Chordata; class Lepidosauria; order Squamata; family Anniellidae; genus Anniella; species Anniella stebbinsi. The sequence goes on from JARDYH010000001.1 coordinate 375,148,869, forward strand.
CTGTGCAAGTCCAAGGGCATGATCCTACACCCGGACCTGCAAACTCTAAACCTAACAGCGTGGAGAATCCAACCAGATGGCAGACTTTAAACACCTCTTCGGAGATACGTTCTATTTTCGAAGCGTCTATCAAACCCTCGACCAGGGTGTCTTACGACAGCAAATGGAAGCGTTTTCAGGAGTTTGCGTCCAAAAAGGGTTTCTCCTGCAATGCAGGGTCTATAGCCAACATCATAGAATTTCTATTCAGCCTCCACGCGACAGGCCTGAAGCCCTCATCTATAAAAGTTTATTTGGCGGCCATTTCTGTGCGACACAACCAAATTGATGGGTTTTCGGCTTTTACCCATCCCGTTGCAAAGACTTTCCTTAAAGGGCTTCGCAATTTGTTCCCTTCGCTAAGGCCCTTAGTTCCTCAGTGGAGTTTATCGTTGGTTCTCACAGCTTTAACGCAGAAGCCTTTTGAACCCCTTGCAACTATCAACCTCCGTTTACTTACGTTAAAGACGGTTTTCCTCGTAGCAATTACATCAGCAAGACGAGCGTCTGAGCTTGCAGCATTTCTTGTGGACCCACCTTGCATGCAATTCTTCGCTGATAAGGTCGTGCTCTGACCCGAACCGTCCTTTGTTCCTAAAATTTCCTCCAGTTTCCATTTGAACCAAGACATTGTTCTCCCAACGTTTTTTAAGGCTTCTGATGATCCCTTATGTTCCACATTGCACGCGTTGGATGTTAGGCGTGCGTTGGCTTTTTATAAGTCTAGAACTCAGGCGTTTCGTAAGTCTCGTAAGTTGTTTGTATGCTACGGTGGAAAGACTAAAGGTTGCGCTGTTTCCCCCCAACGCCTGGCACATTGGGTCGTGGACCTTATTGTCCTAGCCTACCAAATAGTAGGCAGGGAACCGCCATCTTCATTTACGGTACATTCCACAAGGGGACAAGCCACCTCTGCAGCTTTTTCGCATGGGTCGAACCTGCCTGATATCTGCAAAGCAGCGACATGGGCGAATGCCTCTACTTTCGTGAGGCACTACAGATTGGACACAAGAGCAGCACGGGACGCTTCTTTTGGAAGGGCAGTCCTCTCTTCTATATGCCAATAACTTCACAGTGTACCTACCCTCCTCCGGTAAGTCTTGCTGATCACTCGCCCATATGTGTGATGCACAGAGACCACGAAGAAGAAATGCAGGTTGCTTACCTGTAACCGTAGTTCTTTGAGTGGTCATCTGTGCAGTCACACAACCCACCCACCATCCCCTCTTGCTACGCTGTTGTGTTGACAAGAGGTTCTTGTTGCGCTAATGCTTGGTAAATTTTTCATATATTGCTTACCTTGGTGCGAGGCTCCTTTGTGGTCTCAGAGAACTGAGGTAGGCGGGAACCCGGAGCATGCGCGATAGGATGGAGGGGGAGGGGTTCCCGCCAAAACTCTAAGCTAGCTATAGAAGTTTCCCAAACTGAGCTCAGCGCCGGCGCGAGCCCATATGTGTGACTGCACAGATGACCACTCGAAGAACTACGGTTACAGGTAAGCAACCTGCATTTTTTTCTGATGTCCAGCCGGAATCTGGCTTCCTGTAATTTGAGCCTATTATTCTGTGTCCTGAATTCTGGATTGATCAAGAAGAGATCCTGACCCTCCTCTGTGTGACAACCTTTCAAGTATTTGAAGAGTGCTATCATATCTACCCTCAGTCTTCTCTTCTCCAGGCTAAACATGCCCAGTTCTTTCAGTCCTCATAGGGCTTTGTTTCCAGACCCCTAATCCTCGTTGCCCTCCTCTGAACCCACTCCAGCTTGTCTGCATCCTTCTTGAAGTGTGGTGCCCAGAACTGGATGCAATACTCAAGATGGGGCCTAACCAGTGCCAAATAGTGGTGAACCAGTACCTCGCGCAATTTGGAAGCTATACTTCTATTAATGCAGCTCAAAATAGCATTTGCTTTTTTGCAGCCACAACACACTGTTGGCTCATATTCAGCTTGTGATGTACAACAATTCCAAGATCCTTCTCGCTTGTAGTATTGCTGAGCTAAGTATCCCTCATCTTGTAACTGCATTTGATTTCTTTTTCCTAGGTGTAGAACTTGGTATTTATTCCTATTAAACTTCATCTAGCCCACTTTTCACTAGTTTGTGAATCAGAATGTCATGGGGCATTTTGTTAAAAGCTTTGCTGAAGTCAAGATTTATTATGTCCTCAGCATTCCCACAGTCCGCGAGGAAGGTCCCAATAAAAAAATGAGATCAGACTTGTCTGGCAGGATTTGTTTTTGACAAATCTATGCTGGCTTCTAGTAATCACTGCATTGTTTTCAAGGTGCTTACGAATTGACTTCTTTATTATCTGCTCCAAAATTTTTCCAAGGATGGATGTCAGACTGACTGGTCTGTAGTTCCCAGGTTCCTCCTTTTTGCCCTTTTTGAAGATAGGGACAATGTTAGCCCTCCTCCAGTCGTCCGGCACTTCACCCATCTTCCATCATTTCGCAAAGATAATAGACAGTGCTTCTGAGAGTTCTTATGCCAGCTCCTTTATTACTCTAGGATGCAGTTCGTCGGGTCCTGGAAATTTCAACTCGTTCAAAGAAATTAGGTGTTCCTTGACCATTTGTTTATCATTCTCAAACTGCAATCCTGCCCCTTCAGCTTGTACTTCACTTTTTCCAGGGAGGTCATAAACCTGCTTTTGGGAGAAGACTAAGCCAAAGCAGGAATTGAGCACTTCAACCTTTTCTTTGTCGTGTTATCAATTTGCTGTCCTCATTAAGCAGTTGGGAGGGCGGATAAGGGGGTAAACAGAAACCAAACAAAACAAAGATGAAAATTAGGCTAGATTGTTTTAGGCATGTGGTCTACACTTTAGGCCTCATCTCAAGATGGAGATTGGAGACTGAATGGATAAGTCTGTGCTCAGTGCTGCAGGTATCAAGTGACACATACAGGGATTTATGTTCCCCACTTCCCCAAGAAGAAGCATGTTCTGGGGCAGCACTGTTGAGTTTTTTACTCTTCATGTATCTGAAGAAAGCCTATTTATTGCTTTTAGCATCCCTCGCTAGCCACAGCTCCTTCTCAGCTTTAGCCTTCCTGACACCATTCCAGCACTTCTGTGCTATTTATTTATTTATTTATTTATTGCATTTTTATACCACCCCCTAGCTGAAGCTCTCTGGGCGGTTCACAAAAATTAAAACCATGAAATCATTTTAAAATATATAAAACAAGACACAATCTAAAAACACAGAATAACATACAATATAAAAACACAACCAGAATAAAACCAAGCAGCAGGAATTAATACAGATTAAAATACAAATTTAAAACAGCAAGGATTAAAATTGAGTTAATTTAACTGTTAAAATACCGGGAGAATAAAAAGGTCTTCACCTGGCGACGAAAAGAGTACAAATAAGGTGCCAGGCGAACCTCTCTGGGGAGCTCATTCCACAGCCGGGGTGCCACAGCAGAGAAAGCCCTCCTCCTAGGGGCCACCTGCCTCACTTCCTTTGGCAGGGGCTCACGGAGAAGGACCCCTGTAGATGATCTTAGGGTCTGGGCAGGTACATATGGGAGGAGGCGTTCCTTTAGATATCCTGGCCCCAAGCCGTTTAGGGCTTTAAATGTTAGTACCAGCACTTTGAATTGGGCCCGGACCTGGATCGGCAGCCAGTGAAGTTGGAAAAGGACTGGCGTAATATGGTCTCGTTGGCCAGTCCCCGTTAACAATCTGGCTGCCCTGTTTTGTACCAGCTGAAGTTTCCGGACCGTTTTCAAAGGCAGCCCCACGTATAACGCATTGCAGTAATCCAAACGAGAGGTTATGAGAGCATGGATAACTGTAGCTAGGCTATCTCTGTCCAGATAAGGGCGCAGTTGGTATATCAGCCTAAGCTGGTAAAAGGTGCTCTTTGCCACCGAGTTCACCTGTGCCTCAAGCGACAGTTCTGGATCCAAGAGCACCCCCAAACTACGGACCCAATCCTTTAGGGGGAGTGCAACCCCCTCCAGAACAGGGTGAACATCACCTCGCCGGACAGACAAACCACCCGCTAACAGTACCTCCGTCTTGTCTGGATTGAGTCTCAGTTTGTGAGCCCTCATCCAGTCCATTACCGTGCTCAGGCACTGATTCAGAACAGCCACTGCCTCACCTGGGTTTGTTGAAAAGGAGAGGTAGAGCTGGGTGTCATCCGCATATTGGTGACATCTCAGCCCACATCTCCGGATAACCTCTCCCAGCGGCTTCATGTATATGTTAAACAGCATAGGGGATAAAATAGAGCCCTGTGGAACCCCATGGCTTAAATGCCACGGCACAGAGCAATAATCCCCCAGCACCACCTTCTGAAAACGGTCATCTAAGTAGGAGCAGAACCACTGCAGCGCCATGCCTCCAACTCCCAGCCCAGACATCCTATCCAGAAGGATACCATGGTCGATGGTATCGAAAGCCGCTGAGAGGTCCAAGAGAACCAACAGGGTCGCACTCCCCCTGTCCCTCTCCCGGCAAAGGTCATCCCACAGGGCGACCAAGGCAGTTTCTGCTCCAAAACCAGTCCTGAAACCCGATTGAAATGGATCTAGATAATCCGTTTCATTCAAGAGTGTCTGGAGTTGTCCTGCAACCACCCGCTCAAGCACCTTGCCCAGGAAAGGAATGTTCGCCACCGGCCTATAGTTGTTAACATCTTCCAGGTCCAGGTTAGGCTTTTTCAGGAGTGGTCTGATTACCGCCTCTTTTAACAAGGCCGGCACCACTCCCTCTCTCAAGGAGGCATTTACAACCTCCTGGACCCAGCCGGCGGTCCCATCCTTATTTGATGTAATTAGCCACGACGGGCAAGGGTCAAGCACACAAGTGGTCGACCGGACTTGGCCAAGCACCTTGTCCACATCCTCAGGCCTCAGTAACTGAAACTCATCCAACAAAACTGGACCAGACGGTGCTCTGAACGCCTCTACTAGCGGAGCTGCATTAAGTATGGTGTCCAATTCAAGATGAATCTGAGCGACTTTATCTTCAAAGTGCCGTGCAAACTCGTCACAGCGTGCTACCGAGGGTTCCACCATCTCTCGCCCTGGCCCAGAGTGTAGCAGGCCACGAACCACCCGGAAAAGCTCCGCCGGACGACACTGTGAAGATGCAATGCTGGTGGAGAAGAACTGTCTCTTCGCCACCCTCACCGCCACAGAGTAGGCTCGATAATGAGCTCTAGCCCGTGTCCGATCAGACTCAGCACGAGTTTTCCTCCACCTGCGTTCTAGCCGTCTCCCCTTTTGCTTCATTGCCCTCAGCTTAGGTGTAAACCAAAGAGCTGGCCGAGCTCTGCTCATAGGGAGAGGGCGCTTGGGTGCGATCGTGTCAACCGCCCGGGTCATCTCTGCATTCCACAGAGCAACCTGGGCTTTGACAGGAGCACCGGCCATATCAGCAGGAAAATCCCCCAGAGCCTTCTTGAATCCATTGGAGTCCATTAGCCTCCGGGGGCGGACCATTTTAATAGGCCCCCCACCCTTGCAGAGGGGAAAGGATGCCGAAAGTCTAAACCTCAATAGAAAGTGATCCGACCATGACAAGGGGGTAGACGTTAGTTCCCCCACTTTCAGATCACCATCCTCCTGTCCACCCGAGAAAACCAGGTCAAGAGTATGTCCTTTTACATGCGTTGGGCCGATGACATGTTGAGACAGCCCCATGGTTGTCATGGCAGCCATGAAGTCCTGAGCCACTCCGGATGCAGGAGCCTCCGCATGGAAGTTGAGATCCCCCAGGACCACCATCCTGGGAGTCCTCAGCACCAGGTCCGAGACAACCTCCGTCAGCTCAGGCAGGGAGACTGTTGGGCAGCGGGGTGGGCGGTACACCAGCAGACTCCCTAATCTGTCTCGGGTACCCAACACAAAGTACAGACACTCAAGACCAGCACTCGAACGAACAGGAAGCCTAGAGAGGGAGATCAAATTTCTATATACCACGGCAACCCCCCCTCCCCGGCCCTGAAGTCGGTGCTGGTGCTGCACCGAGTACCCAGGGGGGCAAAGCTGAGTGAGAGAAACCCCTCCCAGTTCACCCACCCAGGTCTCAGTAATACATACCAGGTCAGCCCCCTCATCCACAATCAAATCATGGATGAGGGAGATTTTATTTTGGACCGACCTGGCATTCAGCAGCAGCAGCACCAACCCCAAGGGCAAGCTGGTAAGGCCACCAGGAACTACCCGGCTGGGGGAAGAACCAGAAAAGGGGATAGTTTTAAGGCAACTACCCCCTCTTCTCCTCATCTGGCCTGTTTCTCCCCCAACACCATACCTCCCCCTACCCGTGACCACAGTTATGTGGGCACCCCCTTGCCCCCTTGAGCTCCCCAGGCACATAGTCAAGATATACAAATAAAACAATAGTATAAAATTTCAATTTGTTGCTGGTTTCAACAGGTACAGGCAGTAGGGTGACTCCTCTGTGCCGAGGCGCACTGCCTCTGGCACGCTTTGCCTTAAATAAGTACCTGTAATGGAGAGGAGCAGTTGGTTAGCCGATTGTAATGGCCATCAGGTGAGGGGGTAACAGCAGAAAGCAAGCCTCTGCAGTGATGGATTCCTCCAACCCCAACCCCTGGCCTCTGGCACGCTTTGCCTTAAATAGGTACCTGTAATGGGGAGGAGCAGTTGGTTAGCCGATTGTAATGGCCATCAGGTGAGGGGGTAACAGCAGAAAGCAAGCCTCTGCAGTGATGGATTCCTCCCCCCGTCTGTACTCTTCTTTTGTAGCCTGGCCTTCCTTCCGCTTCCTATATGTATCATTTTTTATTTTCAGGTCACCGCTAAGTTTTTTGTGGAGCTACATTGGTTTCTTCTGTTGTCTTCTTTTTTCCTTGCTGGAATTGTTTGTAATTGTGCCTTTAAAATTACCTTTTTTAAAAACTCCCAATCATCTTGGGCTCCTTTTCTCATTAGGGTCACTTGCCTTGGGACCTTACTTATCATTGTTCTAAGTTTATTAAGATCAGCTTTCCTGAAATCCAGAGTACGTGTATGGCTACACTCCACTTTTGCTTGCTTTAAAATCAAGAGCTCAAGTATGATGTGGTCACTTTCCCCCAGAGTTCCCATAACTCCCACATCCACTAAGTCAGCCCTATTGGTCAGTATCAAATCAAGGACAACTGTTCCTATAGTTCCTTCCTCTACTTTCTGTAGGAGAAATTTATCAATCACACATGTCAGGAATTTCTTGGAGGGGCCACTTTGGGCAGAATTCGTCTGAATTATTGAGGTGTGGTGCCCAGAACTGGATGCAGTCAGTACTGCACAATTTGGAAGAGGAGTTCAGAAACTAAGTCCTACGGGGAACATTTGAAAGAGCAGGGTATATTTAGCTTGAAGAAGGCAAAGTTAAACCTGAAACTGGAATCCAACTATTGGAATGGCTGTCATGCAGAAGATGAAGCGAACTTGTTGGTTGTTCCAGAGGGAAGGATTTGAACCAATGGAAGTTGCAGGAAAGCAATTTTCAGCTAAACATTAGGAAAAACTTCATAACAGTGAGGACTTTTCAGCAGTGGAGTAGACTGTCTTACAAGGCAATGGGTTCTCCTTCTACAATGGTATTTAAGCAGGGGATGGATGGCCAACTCTCTGGGATGCTGTAGCTTCATCCTACTTATCAGAACCTGTGTTGAGCAGGGAGTTGGACTACATGATCTACAAAGTCCTTTCCAACTCCTGATTCTATGGGTTATTGCATATCTCCATTTTTGTATCTGCAAACATGGGAAATGGCAGCTACAAAATTCATGGAACAGAATGACCATGCCTATCCAAGTTAAATGTGCAGTTTCATGGGCCCAAAACTCAAACTCCAATATTTTCTGCATGTCATATAAAGGGGCTATGGCAGATCCAGAACTAAGCTGGGAAGACACTAGAGCAATGGCCCTCCAGATGTTCTTGGACTTGAAATTCCATCATTGCTGGCCATTGGCCACAATGGCTGGGGCTGATAGGAGAGTCCAACCACATATGAAAAGCCACAGGTTCCACACCCTTGCACTGGGTGGAGGGAATACCCCCACCCCACTCCATGTAAACTTGGCTTGAAAACCAAGGTTGTCTCCAATTGAGAACAAATTCAACATGTGACTACAGAATTTCCATTTTTGTTCACATGAATGAGGCTATCTTAAGTGATGATATTGAAACATAGTGTGTCCCTGGGTGGGCCAAGAATTTCCCAAGCTGGCTACCACTGTATACTGTCTTGTACACAGAAACATAGTGATCAATGTCCAAGTAAGCTAGGACACCCTGCTCAACTTCCAGGCAGCTTCAGGAAGCCTAGGTTCTGATGAGGAATAGGTCCCTGTTTGAGATCATCCCTAGGTCTAGTGACAGTGGCTCTTCTGATGAAAGATTCATGAAGTCTGCATACTTTATTAATTTCAGCCACTTGGGTGGCTGGGTCTCAGAATGTGATGGAGTTGTAGGGGAAGGGGGAGAGGTATACCTCAGCCAGTCCAAGTTTGGGGCATCCAATTATGTCACCTCCTCTGGCCAGTTTGCTACAGGAGCACCTTGTCCTTTGTTCACTGTGTTCTTGCACAGCTTGTGACCTGCTAAGCCAATGTGCCAACTATGGCATCCGAGCAGTGGCTCAATTAAACCTATTCAAGGACTATTGACTGAGATGGCAAAAACAGTGAGGTTGTTAAAGCACTGACTACTGGGCTGTTCAGGAGAGCTCCTATATTGTGCAACCTTCTTAGACTAGCTGACCAGATGAATTGGCTCAAATTATCTTCAGGTTATGCTTACAGCTGGCAAACATGTCAGGTGTTCTGTAAATACTGATGCTATCTTTGTGTAAGTAATGAAAACACAAGTCTTGTCTCAGTGAGCACGTTAAGATACACGTTACCTGAAGTGCCAAACAAACAGAATTCATTTAAACATTAATCTGCAGAAATATCAAAGCATGCTGGTGACAGGTTGGGTTTGGAAGATTTCTTTTGAAGAGACTGCAGGTCTGTTGCTAGCTGATTTGAAGTACTATAAGCCCTCACTTTTAAGCACCATTAAAATTGTCATTTTTGTTAAAAGTAGCATCTAAGTTTATTAATAATCTTATACCCTACCCTTGACCAGAGAGTGAAAACTGAAACAATACTGAATGGAATTACATTATCCAGGGCTGGCCCTATCAGTTAGGCAGATTGAGGAGGTTGTCTCAGGCAGCAGGTGCTAGAAGAAGGAAGCAAGGTGTTGGAGAAAAGAATTCTGCACTACATGGCCTGCCTTGCGCTCTCTCTCTCTCAAATTACTTCTAGACTGCCTGTAAGGATGGAAACCTTCTTTAACTGGGGTATAGGATACTTCTAGCTTGCTTGCTGCCATCAGATGCAGTGTCCCATTGTCCCATCACCAATGTTGAAGAAAGATTCAATTGTCAGTCCAGTTGGCTTTTGTCCATAGAACGGGAGGGGCGCCATCTTGTTCTTTGCCTCAGGCGGCAAAATGGCTTGGGCTGGCCCTGACATTATCACTCTTGAGTAATGCCTGCCTTAAAGGTTTCCAGCTTAAATTGAACAAAGCCTTCCCCTTGGCCCCACGCTGGGCTACCTTTGTTGCGATTTACAGCCACAGCCTTCCTTTGCAGTCCTCTGAAAGCTGTGACCAAAGGAGGAGATGGAAACTCACAACCTGATATTGGGCCCTTCAACTCTTCGATAGAGAGCTCAGTCGTGGGGAATCCATTTCAGGCTGCATTCCCATGGCAGGCACCCGTCACCTGCCCAGAACATCTTGGTACTTGTGTTGCAACCCCTCCGTGGTTGAGCTGCCACACCGTCTTCTTTTCCCAGGGAAACTGTGACCTTTGAGTCCCTGAACTGCCCAGAACGTGTTTGCCCTCAGAATCTTCTATGTCTTTGCTGAATTTGAGCGCAGATTCCGAAGCAGGACTGGAGCCGCTTGAATGGGTCAGGGCATGAGATCAGCGCTGGCCCTATCGTTAGGCAGGGTGAGGTGGGTGCCTCAGGCAGCAGATGCTGGTAGGGGGCAGCAATGTCTTGAAGGACGGAGTTGTGTGCGTCAGGAGGTCTTCCCTGCAACCCCCAAACCGGCCCATTGCCCTCAGGTGTAGTGGAGGACATGGTTTCCAAGTCAAGATTGCCCGTCAATGGAATGGGGGGGGAGCATTAGCTTGTCCTTCGCCTCAGGCAGCAGAAGGTCTTGGGCCGGCCCTGCCTCGGGTACATTTCCTTAGCACCATCAAGGCAGCGCTTTTTGTTGCCCGCCTTTGAGCTTCTGCGAGCCGCTTTGAATGGACACAGCGAAAGCGCGGAGTAAACACAAACGCGCAAAGGCCGCCACCCCTGGAGCTCTCCGCTGAGGGAAGCGGCGGCCAGGAGGAGGAGGAGGAGGAGGAAGGCAGAAGGCAGGCTCCCGCCTTTTCCCTGCAGCCCGAGGGCCTGGCGGGGGCGGAGCGGCTCCAGCGCGCGGGAAAGGCGGACACAGGCGGGCAGAGGCGCATGGAGGCCGAGGAGGAAGCGGCGGTGGCGCGGCGGCGGCAGGAGCAGGTCGGGGCTGCCAGGCTCATTCCTTGCGGCGGCGGCGGCGGCGGGGGGTGGGTGGGGTGGGGAGCGAGAGGGGCGGAGGAGGAGGGAGCCCCGCGAGCGACCCCCGGGAGGAAGGAGGGAGGGAAGAGGCGCTTCTCTGGCCAGAGCGCCCCTCCCTCATAAACGGAAGCGCCGCCCTGACGGGGCTCCCTCACCCTGTTCAGGGGAAGCGGGGTGGCGTCGCGTGTGGCGTGGGTCCACGGGTCCACTCGGGCTCCTGCGTGCCTCTTGTGGGGGGTTCCGGGGTGGCGGCAGCAGCACCACCTCGCTGAAGCCCGTGGACTGGCGGTGCGGGGGTTACGGCTAAGGCTCCTTGGTACTCTTGGGCGTCCCTGGGCAGCTGGTTGGCCGCTGCGAGGACAGCAGCAGGCTGACCTCTTCTCACTTGTGGGCGTAGGCCTCCCTTGCGAGAGGCAAGGCCAAGGTGCCTACTTCAGGCTCTGCCCCATTGAAAACCAGGGGGGGGGGGGTTATTGGCCAACCCTGTGCCTATCAGTGGCAAAGTACAGGGCCTTTGGAAACAAGTCCCAAAATAGGAACATATGTTTAGTGGCGTTTTCTCCTTAGTAAATGTGTACAGGGTTGTAGCTTTTGTTTCCCTAGTTATAGCTGTGAGTGCCATATCAACATTTAAAAGACAGGGAACACCAGGGTGACCGTATGGAAAAGAGGACAGGGCTCCTGTATCTTTAACAGTTGTATAGAAAAGGGAATTTCAACAGGTATCATTTGTATGCCTGCAGCACCTGGTGAAATTCCATCCCAACAGTTAAAACTGCAGGAATTCTGCCCTCTTTTGTATCTGGACAAGAGGTCAGGGCTCCTGTAGCTTTAACTGTTGTGATAAAGAGAGAATTTCACCAGCTGCTGCATGCATACAAATGACACCTGCTGAAATTCCCTTTTCTATACAACTGTTAAAGGTACAGGAGCCCTGTCTTCCTTTCCATATGGTCGCCCTAGGGAACACTAATGCTTTTATGTGGTGCTTTGGAATTCAGGGCACCCATTTTACCCAATAGGGCTGAGATAATCTACTAATCCTCTAAAACAAGATATGTTATTTAAAATGCTGTTCCTCATGGTCTCCCCCCCCCCCCACTCCATATAACTACCAATACCAAAACTAGGCTGACGACCATTACCCAGAGGACCTTCTCTTCTGCTGCTCCCAGACAATGGAATGGCCTACAGGGAGAGATTCGTCAATTTAACAGTCTCTCTGATTTTAAAAAAGCCATAAAGACCGATCTCTTCTGGCAGGCTTATCCAGTCGAATTTTAAGAGTTTTATTGTTATTTTAATGTATTAATTTTATATGTTTTTAATCAGTTTTATATATTTTATATCTTTTACTTTTGATGTTGTTCCCTGCCTCGATCCAGAGGGAGAGGCGGGTAATCAATCAATATATTATTATTATTATTATTATTATTATTACTATTATTTACACTTATATACCACCCTATAGCTGAAGCTCTCTGGGCAGTTTACAAAAATTAAACAGAATTGAGCATTAAAAAGACAATATACAAAATTTAAAACCATAAACATAAAACAGCTATCATTAAAACACTTTAAAACATTTTCAAGTCAAGTCAAAGTTTATTTGCATATGGCACAATGGCCTTTACAATTAATACATACACAACCTCCATGGGTTGCCCCAAACATAACCGAGGGTCGCCCCATCCTTCCACATTTCAATGCCAATTAAAAATACTCTATATGAACCACTATTTAAATAAAATTATCCCCCTTGCAATCAACTCATTCTTGCAATAAAAAGTTTTGTCTGATCTTTTGTGCAGCTACAGCAAATTTTGCCACCTTTCTTGAAATTGCCATGTCATAGTCGGCCAGAAGTTTCAAAGTGAGGTCTCTATTTGATAAGCCCTCCCTTTTTTCCAGAATTTCTTTTAGAAAACGCACCCTGATACCTTGATACAATGGGCAATAGAGGAGGTAATGTACTAGGTCTTCAACCTCCTCTGCACCACAGATACATTTTCTTTGTGCATATGGGATCCCCTTGTATTTCCCTTCCAGGCATGCTGTCACTGTTGTTTGAAAACGGAGGGCCGTAAATGCTTTTCTCAGTCTTGGAAATGTTAACTCTCGCAAGTAGTATGAGCGATATTGCTCCCCTTTTACCAAGCTGTACCAGGGTGAGAACCGCTGTCGTTGACTTGCTTGGACATTACAAAACGTGTCTAGCTCATAAATTCTGTTTCTAATACTCACACTGTTTTGGCAGACCAATCCTTGAGATTCATTAAAATAGAAATGCACCAATTCCAGGAAACTTTGTGCTCACCCTCCCTTCCTATGCTGTTCCTTAAAACATAAACTAGGGAGACGATCTTCCTTCATGCTCATTATTTTTTTCCCCGTATAGTAAAAAAGCCTTATGTAGGCGGGCCTTGATGGAGGGAAGATCCAGTTCCATTCTCAATAGGGCTGCAGGGATTCCCTTGGGAAGAGCCAGCAGTTCTTTCAGGAATTTATTTTGTATCCTTTCCAATTCATCAGACTTCCCCGCACCCCACAGTTCTGCCCCATAGAGCAGTTGCGGGAGTACCTTTGCTGTGAACAGTTTCAATATAGGTTCAACCAGTAGGCCACCTTTCTGCCTACCATAATCAAGGATTGCTCTTGCCGTTCTTCCCGCTGACAATTTAGCCGCATTGACCTGAGTTTTCCAGCTCCCATTATACGCAAAATGTACCCCTAAATATTTAAAGCTATCACACTGTTCGATTTGTTGACCATCCACCCTCCAGGTATGATAACACTTTTTCTTTGCAAACACCACCACCTTTGTTTTTGCATAGTTAATCATTAACTTCTCTTCTTTGCATATTTCCCCCAATTTCCTTAGGAATCTTCTCAGTCCCACTTGTGTATAGGATAATAGGGCCATGTCATCTGCATACAGCAGCATTTGTAACTTTTTATGACCTACTGTAGGGAGGAAGCAATCCATTGCAGTAAGATCCTCTACTAGGTTGTTAATATAGAAGTTAAATAGGAAAGGCGCTAGTAGGCATCCCTGTCTGACGCCCCTTTTTATGTTGATTTTTTCTGACAGTACTCCCCCTAATCCAATTCTCACCCTTGCATCAGTGTGGGAGTATAGTTTTTGTATTAACATTAGTAATCGCCTATCTATACTTGTCTGCGCAAGTTTGTTCCAGTTGAGGTTTGATTGGTTTGTCAATCAAACCTCAACTTGAGCTGTTAAAATGCCTGGGAGAAAAGAAAAGTTTTGACCTGGCGCCGAAAAGATAACAGTGTTGGCGCCAGGCGGGCCTCATTGGGGAGATTGTTCCATAATTGAGGGGCCACCACAGAGAAGGCCCTCTCCCTTGTTGCCATCCTCCAAGCTTCCCTCGGAGTAGGCACCTGGAGGAGGACCTTTGATGTTGAGCGTAGTGAACGGGTAGGTTCATGTCGGGAAAGTCGTTCCATCAGGTATTGTGGTCCCAAACCGTGTAAGGCTTTATAGGTTAAAACCAGCACCTTGAATCAGGCTCAGAAACCTACAGGCAGCCAATGCAAGCGGGCCAGAATCGGTCCGGTCTTATATGTTCGAACCTTCTGGTCCCTGTTACCAATCTGGCCGCTGCATTCTGCACAAACTGCAGCTTCCGAACCGTCTTCAAAGGCAGCCCCACGTAGAGCACATTGCAGTAATCTAACTTGGAGGTTACCAGAGCATAGACAACTGAAGCCAGATTATCCCTGTCCAGATAGGGGCGTAGCTGGACCACCAGCCGAAGTTGGTAGAAGGCACTCCGTGCCACCGAGGCTACTTGAGCCTCAAGTGACAGAGATGGTTCTAGGAGAACCCCCAACTCCGAACCTGCTCTTTCAGGGGGAGTGCAACCCCATCCAGCACAGGTTGAACACCCTCCATCCGGTCAGCGGAACCACCCACTAACAGCGTCTCAGTCTTGTCTGGATTAAGTTTCAGTTTATTAGCTCTCATCCAGTCCATTGTCGCAGCCAGGCACTGGTTCAGCACATCCACAGCCTCACCTGATGAAGATGAAAAGGAGAAGTAGAGCTGCGTGTCATCAGCGTACTGATGACAACGCACTCCAAAACTCCGGATGACTGCACTCAACGGTTTCATGTAGATGTTGAACAGCATGGGGGACAAAACTGACCCCTGCGGAACCCCATACTGGAGAATCCACGGGGCCGAGCAATGTCTCCCAAGCACCACCTTCTTGAGCCGACCTGTCAAGTAGGAGCGGAACCACTGCAATGCATGCCTCCCACTCCCAACTCAGCCAGTCGTCCCAGAAGGATAACGTGGTCGATGGTATCGAAAGCCGCTGAGAGATCAAGGAGAATCAACAGAGTCACACTCCCCCTGTCTTTCTCCCGACGTAGGTCATCATACAGGGCGACCAAGGCTGTTTCTGTGCCAAAACCAGGCCTGAAAGCCGACTGAAATGGATCCAGATAATCAGTCTCATCCAAGAGTGTCTGGAGCTGGCCAGCAACCACCCGCTCAAGGACCTTGCCCAGAAATGGAACATTTGCCACCAGCCTAAAGTTATTAAGATTTTCTGGGTCCAGGGAAGCTTTCTTCAGGAGTGGTCTCACTACTGCCTCTTTCAGGAGGTCTGGGACCACTCCCTCTCATAGAGAGGCATTAATCACTTCCCTGGCCCAGCCGGCTGTTCCATCCCTGCTAGCTTTTATAAGCGAAGAGGGGCAAGGATCCAATACAGAGGTGGCTGCACGAACCTGTCCAAGCACCTTGTCCACGTCATCGAGCTGTACCAACTGAAACTCATCCAAGAAAACAGGACAAACCTGTGCTCTGGATACCTCACTAGATTCACCTGCTATAACACTGGAGTCTAAGTCCTGGCGGATGCCAAAGATTTTATCCTGGAAGTGCCTAGCAAATATATTACAGCGGGCCTCAGATGGTTCTATCATGTCCTTGGGGCCAGCATGTAGAAGCCCCCGGACAACTCTGAAAAGCTCCGCTGGGCGGCAAATTGATGATTTAATAGTGGCAGCAAAGTATTGTTTTTTTGCTGCCTTCACTGCCTCAGAATACAGCTTACCACAGGCACTTACCAGTGTTTCATTGCATCCACTAGGAGTTCATCTCCATCTGTCCTCAAGCCGTCTCCTATTTTGTTTCATCACTCTCAGCTCTGGGGTATACCACGGAGCTGTACGAGCTCTACACAGGAGAGGGCGCTCAGGAGCAATCATGTCAACCGCTGGGTCATTTCTGCATTCCGCAGATCAACCAGGGTTTCGACATGAGAGCCATCCCTATCAGCCTGAAAACTCCCCAGAGCCCTCTGGAAACCCTCCGGATCCATCAGCCTCCGGGGGTGGACCATCTTAATGGGTCCCCCACCCTTGCAGAGGGGAAAAGCTGATGTAAGTCTAAACCTCAGCAGGTGGTGATCTGACCATGACAGAGGGGTTGATGTAAAGTCCTCCACTTTCAGATCACCATCTCCATGTCCAATGGAAAAAATCAGGTCTAGAATGTGCCCTGCTACATGCATCGGGCCAGTGACATGTTGAGACAGTCCCATGGTTGTCATGGAAACCATGAAATTCTGAGCCGACCCAGATAAAGTGCCCTCGGCATGAATGTTGACATCCCCCAGAAACAACAGTCTGGGGGACCTCAACAGTGCACCCGAGACCACCTCTGTCAGCTCACCTAGGGAGTCTGTTGAGCAGCAGGGTGGGCAGTACACCAACAGAATCCCTAATCTGTCCCGCTGGCCCAACACAAGGTGCAAACACTCCAGACCAGTAGTCACATGGACAGGGAGCCCGCAGAGGGGGATGGAATTCCTATAAACCACAGCAACCCCCCCTCCCCAGCCCTCAAGTCTACCCTGATGCTGAACCAAGTACCCCGGTGGGCATAACTGGGAGAGACTAACTCCTCCCTGCTCTCTCACCCAGGTCTCAGTAATGCAAGCCAGATCGGCTGCCTCATCCACAGTTAGATCATGGATGAGGGAGGTCTTATTTTGCACTGATCTGGCATTTAAAAGCAGCATCCGGAGACCCGAGGGCTGACTGATAGGGCAACCAACAGACCTGTGGATGTGAGGGGGACCGGAACAAGGCACAGCCATTAACTGTCTGGGTCGTGTTCCCCTGACCTGGCAAGTCCTCCTCACAACGTCATATCTCCCTCTACCCATCACTACACCGATTGGGGCCCCCTGAGATCCCCCCACTTGGCCCTGTATCCTCCCTCCCAGGCACATCCTACAGGCAGCAGGAGGCAGGCGGCACCCTCTCCTCCCCTGGCAGTAGGCCTCCCTCTCCTGCAGGTGGTGGTTCTCTCAGGCCCCCTCAGCCAGCCAGCTTATATATCCCTCCCCGGAAGGGAGGGGGACAGATGGAGCAGTCCACAGCAGCTGGCTCAGTACCTGGGGGCCTGGTCCTGCAGGGAGTGGCAGTCTGCCAGGCTGAAGTCCTCAGCAGGCACACTCCACTCCTCCCCTGGCAGTAGGCCTCCCTCTCCTGCAGGTGGTGGTTCTCCCACCACCTGCAGGAGAGAGGTGGGTAATGAATCAATCAATTTATTATTATTTATTTATTTAGTCATTTATTTATTTATTTATTTATTTGGAAACATGTTGTACTAACAAATTAGTGTAAAGTGCTAAATGCTTGTGTTTTTCTTGTATACGTGTAGGAGAGAACACCCAATGAAAATTCAAGCACGTGTCTGCCAGAGTGCTCTTTGAGAAGCAAGACTTTGGGAAAACAAGTGAGAATTCTTCTCACACCTGTATCGGTCATCACAGGAGAACACAACAGGCGTAGGCCTCAGAAACGCTTGTTAGAGCAATTTTCCAGCTCTGAAGAGTCTTTAGGTAAAGAACCAATAGTCAAGAAAGCCCATAACAATCCTTCAAGCCCACAAACTGGGGCAGTAATGTCTAAGGCTTCTCCCTGTCACACCGAGGTAGTCTTCAATATGAAATCTGATCTACATCCTTCAGTTCTAGGAGCCATCAGGAGTGATCTGGAGAATGACGTAGATCCTGAGTGTGTTAAAAAGGGTGTAAGTGTCTCTTATTTCTCTTATAATGGCTTGCTGAGAATTGCTTGGAAGATATGGATTAAAACTTTCATTCCTGTGAATACTTTGCAAAATATTCGCTTTTATTGGTTGCAGGACGATGAATCAACACTGCTATCAGCTTATGAAAAAAAGAGACTGAAGAACATAAGAGAAAATGCCAATTTCTTTGCTTCTCTAAAATTATTTGAGGTTTGTTGCGGTTTCTTTTAAGGATTAGAATAACAATGTCTAATACTTAGTGTTACTGTTGGTAATGGTCACTGCCATATTTATAAGTGGTCGATTTTAATTAAGGAATCTATCTTCTGCAATGTTTCCATAACCAATACATAATGTAGCAGCAGGGACTATATTATTTAATATTTTAAACATTTTTATATCATCTTTCAATTATACATTTCCAGGTGATTTATACTTTATCATAAAATGCTAATACAAGAACAGAAGTCGGCAATAGTAAAAGTAGCACTAAGTACAGTCACATCAAAAATAATGCTTCAGAGTTTGAAAATTGGGAAAGTAAGAAGTTCTTTGCTTAGTACCTAAAAAGATTTTAATTTAGGGTAGATGCTTGTTGAGCCTCCTTCAAAGGAGAGTTCCACAATAGTATTTTTATTTTAGTTAAATGAATGCTCCACCTTTCTACAGTAAGGCACCCAATAAAATGTAATTACAGTAATAAAAGATATTAAAACAGGTAGCAAGCACATAACAAAACAGGAACGGATAAAAATAGCAGCCAGCTAAACAAAAGCAATCAGTGGCAAGGATATGGATCAATCTGCAACATGTGGCATTGTTTGGATATTCCAATTGCTGAAATAATATTTGTATTCATTGGTTTAAATTGCTCCCTTTATACTCTAATAATTACTAATCTCAAAAAGTAAACCTCTCTGATAGAGCCCCTACTTTAAATGCAGAAGGTCCCAGCTTCGATCCCAGGCTTCTCCAGGTAGAGTGAGGAAAGATTCCTGCCTGAAACCTGGAAAGCCTCTTCCAGGCAGTATCAACTGTACTGGACTAAATGGACCGATGATCTGACTCAGTATAAGGCAGCTTCCTATGTTCGAATTTTATAAACCTATTGCATATTTTCCAGCTTATAAATCTGCTGACTGAGAGAATGTGTTTCATCCCTGTAATCCTGCATAGGGTTCTTTTGTTATGCTTAAATTAAAACTTTAAAATTATTGTGATATATAGGATAATTTATTATGTAGTAACAGAATAACCACATACAATAGGTGCAGTGGTAGACCGTAGTTTAACTTTTAAGGCCTGGCTTGAGTTTGCTAAATCTGAAGCAAGAAAAGTAATGTGGACATATGAACTAGATAAATGGTGTATACTATGCATCTAAATTTCTTGCGCTCTCTCTCTCTCTCTTTTAAGTCAGCTGCAAGACTTCGTAAAATGACAATCAAAGGGCAGTCTTGTGAAATAAAAAGGTACATCTACAGACATTTTAAATATGGCTAAAGATTTTGGCTACTTTTTTCTTGCCTGTTTTAAGTTGTGAAGATATTTGAATCAGTTTCACCAGTTAGAAAACTGAACCCCTGCAAGCCGGTCATTGAGCTTTTTTATGTCACTACATTTTCCTTACCTGCTGTATTATAATTGGAACATTCTGATGAAGAAAATACTATGGAGTATTTGTTCACCAATGGCTAAGTAAAATGCTTGCGTTAATAATGTCATGTATTGTTGGGGACGATTGCCAGTCACAACCTGAAGAGTTTGTCCTTCTTGATAGTTGTAGGAGAACAAGCAGAAAAGGGTTGTTAACGCCAACTTCTACTGGCTGTTCATGTTGTGTGAACCTAGGGCTCAATTCGGACGACACGATAGTCAATGGTGGGTTGATTAACCCTAACCCTAGGGGGTACTCCCCACACAACATGGTAATAAATAATCAACTGTGGTGTGGATGAGGATCAGCACTGAGTTGACTATGGCAGCATTCGGATGACACAATAGTCAAAACAACTGACAATTGTTTCCCCCACACCAGTTGTTTATTGTGTCATCCGAATTGAGCCTAGGTGTTGGGTTGTTTATGGGTTAAGACAATTCTCAAGTAACCCCTGCTGCTTGGGCCATGACACTGGATTCACATGAGGTTAAACAACCCTCGTAGGACCCTAAAAGAAGCCATGAGTTATTTGAGGGTTGTCTAACCCTCAAAATACCTCTGCTGCTTGGTTTCGCACAACATGGCAAGCAGAGTGCAATGCAAAAATGGGCCCCATGGACACCTGTGATAGCATCCATGGGTAAGTTAAGGCACAGTGGGAGACAGACTTTCCGGAGGGGGTAGCATACGCTTAACCTATACTAGAAATCATTCCTTTTTAAAAACTTGGTTTAGTTGGGGGGGGAGGGGGGGCGGAATTTCCTCTAGGCTCAAAAGAGGGCTGAGGGGGTGTTAGTAGGGCCTAAGCTATTGGGGGGGGGGGGAGAAGAACTTAGTTTTATCTGCATCAGGTTAGAGAAGGGACCCATGAAGGAATAGAGTGGGAAGGTGCCATAGCTGCATATTAATCTGCAGCTATTGTCCTGGAATATTGAAAGTTTTGTTGCTTTTTACTATTTTATTTGTAAGCTGTTCTGGGAGTTTTGTTGCAAACCAAAAGGCAGGATATACGTTAAATGGAATATATAAGGGATAAGACAATCAATCGTTTTTAGTCATGATCGCTTGAATAATCTGAGGCTGTATACCTTGCAATACCTTGCTGGGGAATATGAGTGTGAGGGTGCTGTTGCACTCAAGTCCTGCTTGTAGGTTTCCCATAAGGCATCTGATAAGTCACTGTGGGAATAGAATGCTGGAGGAGATAGCTCTTTGGTCTGGTCCAGCACAGGTCTTCTTATATAGAGGGATCTCCAAGTTATAATCTGGAAGCCAGAGTGGTGGCTGAGGGAAGGAATGATGGGAAATATGGTACAGTGAGATGAAAAACAATGCCAAGAAATACAGGATAATCTAATAGATAAAGGAAGAAATAAGGTTAAAGTGTGTTGGATGTGAAATATTTGAAACATCGTAAGATCTTAGAGATGAAATTATGTTTCTGTAGAGTTAAACCTTCAAAGGCACAAACTGAGACAACTTGTCGAAGATCCATGCGCTTGCAGAGAGTAGATCCACTGGGCATTCCCTTGCCAGAAACACAAGCACAGCCAGAACCTTCAGTTGAAGAGCATGTAAGAGGTCAAATATGAAGGGAAGAATTAGCAGCTTAAAATGCTCTTGCTGTGTTCTGCTTTTTGAGATTCTCAGATGTTGCTAGAGCATTTGGCTTGGGGCGGCTGGCAAAGCTTTTTCATTCCCTCTGACGTTATTTGGCCCTTCATTGATCAAACATGTGTTTGCATTAATCAAGTCTTAAAAATTTGGCTTTTCACAATTGATTTGGGCTGCATGAATAAAGTGAAAGAACTGGGATATGGAAAAAGTTAAGTGGTGGATCTATTTGCTACTTTTCTGTGGGGTGTATTAGTCACTAAGTTCTATGCCATTTCCTTTTTTGAAAGCCCTGTTTGCCACCTGGACCTCTTCAGATGATACCTGCAGATCAAGATCAGGGAACTGAGCTAACTGAAGACTTTCTGAATATGTGGGCAAAAATAAGTCAGGTATCAGAAGAGCTAATTGGTTTGTCCTATAGAGATCCTGAATATTTAATATATATAATACAATATCTGTATGGTAAATTCTTATTGTTTTCCAACTAATGATGCAGGTAAAGCCTAAGAAGACTGAGAAGACTGCATGTCACTTGGAAAGGTAATTTAGAAATTGATTTTATCTTGCTTTTTAAAATTTGCTCTCTTTTTTTGTAGATGCTAACATACTAATTGTTTTGGCCTAGTTACAAAGCAAAACTGTGTGGAATGGTCCTCAGAGAAGACAATGTAACAAAAGTGGTCAAAAACCGGATTTACTCTGTGGCTATCCATCCATCTGAAAGCAGAACTTTGGTGGCAGCTGGAGACAAGTGGGGGCAGATCGGTCTCTGGGATTTGGTAAACAGCTCATATTTTGTTGTCTTTGGGGTGATTTTTTTTTAGTGTTCTGAGTATCTTCTGTGAACCATTGATCTTAGGCTGGAAAATGAGAATGTTTACATTTTTAAAAAATAGGTATGGTCATTGCTGTGGAAAAGTGTGTGGAGGTATAGTCATTAAGAACACCAGAATGGATCAGAGAAGAGACCCATTCTGGTCTTGTTGGCCCCTGCTCCTGTTTTGTTGCCAGATACTTTTTGCTAGAGTGGAGGAAGGCATCCTTGAATGGATTGCCCTCCTCCCACTCACTCCAATAGGCAGGGCTGATGTCCATCAGACTTATATGCACTTTCCTGTGCGGGAGAGATTTCCAGTCCTGCCTAGCTCCAAGAGACAGGGCGTCAGCAGATACCACCGTATTTCTTATTTCTTCAACTTTAGAAAGAGAGCCACTTTATTAAAAAGAAAAGAAAAAGGCTGAGGAGTTTCAGAGCAGACCATGGATGCTGTGGCTGCGATGTTGCCTGTGTGAGAAGGAAAGGGCAGCCCAGGACTGTTGCAAGACTTCTTGGAGGATCATGTTGAGAAAGGCTGAGGCAGTTGGCAAGTGGAATGAATTATGTTTCCCAGAAGGCCAGTGCCCAAGAAGCAAAGTATATCCGTAGCAGTGTGACTATCTTCTCATTACCTGGGAACTGAGCCAATTCCCAGGAGATAGGGCCACATGACACTGAGCCCTATTGTAGCTGCACGGTCATCCAGTCCATCCCATCTGGGTGTGGAAGAGCACAAGAGACGGAGGCAGCAGAGGTGTGTGTTCAGATCCCCTCAAGTCCCCTTTATTGATGGGAAAGCTTTGCACTTGGATTTTAAAATTATTAGATACGTCAGGTTAGGGTGAAACAGTGCTTGCTGTCCTTGAGGTGTGGCCCAGAAAAAGGCAGGAAGCCCCCTCCCTCTCTGTGCAGTGAGGAAAAGGGGTCCCAGATTCAGGTCCAACAGGAGGAAGAGCGGAAGAACGCTGTCCTCTTCTCAGTTTGACCCATCGGCCCATAGTGTTCCCACAAAGTTGGGGAGTTACAAATAAATCCTCTCTCAACTTGTCCAAGATCCCCCATATTGGTTCAAATTGATGTGGCAGTTGTACCTCAATATATCAAGAGGCTAACTGGCCAGACCTCCCCCCCAACACACACACCAATAAGAGCAGGAAACTCTGGTGCGAAATTCAGGCAGTTCAGTGCTTTATTCCTGTGGAGACTGTTGGACCTCCTCTTCCTCCCTCAGAAACCGGTAGAGGTGAGCGATCTGTGAAGAAGCTAAAGTTTTCCAGAACCCTTTTCTGTGGAGAATTTTATACTCCCTTCCCCTCAAAAGCAGAAGGGGCCGTGGGTTGCATGGACAGAGACCAGGGAATTCCCTCCTAGCAGAGAAGCTTCTGGCAGAGTGATTCCTTTTCACTTCTGCTGCAGGGAGCAATGTGGCGCAGTGTTGGGGGCAGCGACAGTGAAGCAGCCAGAGGGCAGCCAGTGGACCATTTCCGCAGCGTCTGGATCCTCCTCTGGTTCCCTACTCAACAGACCCCTCAATTCAGCGCTTATTGCTTGAGACATTAGGGTGTAACTGGGCACACCCCTTGCGCACACCTATGGTTCTCTAGTCTGGATGTTTGGACCTGGTTTGCCATTCTTCATGACCTTATATTTTAGGATCCCTCACTATATCCAGGGTCAACTAAGCTGTATTTGTCTGAATGGAGGCCTATGAGTATGTCCTGGAGCAGATCAGAAGTGAACAGTGTTCTTGTTTCCAGAAGGGGAAACATTGTATTTATAAGTCCACTTGGAAAGAGATTCTTTTGTAAGCTGTCCTAGGAAACTTGGTGTTTGAGTGGGATAAAAAAACCTGCTTTTCATTACGGGAGTTATCTGCTGATCCCTCTGATGATTCACAGATAATTCCTAATGGAATCTGCACAGGGTTCTTAATGTTTTCTTTTAAGCAGGTTTCTGATCCTATTAGTGTCCCATCTCTCTGGGGACTAGATGCTCCTATGCTGGAACAATCTCCCCCTCAGAGCTGGTAGAACAATCCAGCTCCTGCCTCCACAGCACCAGTGTTTCCCATGGAAGCAAGGTGGTTCTGGCGAAGAGGTGGCTTCCAACACTGCCTGGGGCATGGAAACCATCAGAGACAGCAGCACCAGAGGTAGGTTTAGAGGACCCAGAGGTCAGCTCGCATTCATCACCACCACCATCATAGAGGGGCTTTCATTACACCCAAGATCTACAAATGGATCAAGCAAATTCTCTTCGAGGAAAGAGATCAGGCACAGCCTCACGCTCAACATGTGTTCAGAAGACAGCAGGATCCTTTTCTCTCGTCAGAGCAGGGCTGGGTCAAGTAGAGGAGTCACATTGCCACAGGAAAGGGTAAAAGCCTATGGCCAGGGAAAGCCTGTGTGCAGCAAAGCTTCAGCCAGGGACTTGATGATGTTGGGTTGTGCCCTGCCCCCTGACATGCTCCAGAGTGGAGGGTCAGTGAGGGGACCCCTCTCAAAAAAATAAGGCAAACCATCTATGTTTGAAACGGAAAAGGGAGGTATTAATAATAAACTTGAATTGTATTTTTCTACTTTTTCCCTTTTTATTATTGTTCACCCACATGGGGCTTGTTGAAGCTTTCTGGTAGTTTTGCTTTCTCAACCTGAAACTGAGATGGGTCTCCTCTGTAGATATAGACACCAACTTTTCTGGCCCAGCCTTCTGACTGGGGAGGAGTTAACCTTTCACTTCCTGGTCTCCTGCCTGCTGAACAGAAGAGAAACCACTAAGTTGTATTCGCATTTTGAAAAGAGAAGTAGCAATAAATGTATTGTGCTTGTACCTGTTTGCGCTCTTTAGGACTGCAAGTTGGAAGATAGAGTACATGTCTTCACACTTCACAGCCAGCCGATTAGCTGCATGTATTTTTCTCCATTCAATCCTGCTCATCTTCTGTCCCTGAGCCATGATGGTACATTGCGATGTGGGGATGTAACCAGAGCAGTCTTTGATGAGGTGAATGTTGATAGATTGTTGTCACTACATGCTCTGCTAAATAGTAAAACTTCAGGTTTTTTTAGTGAAAGAACAGGAGGAAATGTGGTACACTCCCATAGGAGTTGATTTAGGTGACTGACATATTTTTTTGGCAGAAACACTATGGACTCTGGAGTGTAATATTCCCTGTTATTAGAATGAGGAGCATGGCATGGATTCATCGTGCAAGGCAGAATTTGGTATGGATTGTTCCACCCACTTCTCTGTCTTGTTCAAGCTGGTGCTCCACTGATTAGAGTGGAGATGGAAAAGGAGCAACTCTCCCCTCTCCATTTCTGTCCCAGGAGAGAGTAGCATAGTCCTGGAGCATCAGCTTTGCATGCAGACCTTCTTGGGTTCCAGCCCCGGCATCTTTAGTTTAAAAAAAGAAAAAAAGAAAAGAGCAGGTGGCAGGTTATAGAAAAGACCCCTGAGAGAGCCATTGTCAGTCAGCAGACAATATTAGACTAGATGGGCAGATTCACCTAGTGTCAAGATGAATTCCTGTGTCCTTGCTAGGAACTGAGTTTCAGTTTCTTCTCAGTTAGGGATGGAAACGTCAGTCTTTGGAAAGAAAGAAAGAAAAAAACCCTATGCATTTAGGAAACTTATCTGTCTATCAAGCAGTCTGCTTCCCTCAGTCCACTTTGCTATCTGTTACAAAGCATGTGGTAGCCAGAGCCTGGTACAATGTAGGGTAATCTCCAGCTATTCCCAAGTATCAGCATAAAAGCAGTAATTTAAAATAAATTCAAACAAAGCAAGATATATTAGGAGTTGCCTAAATTAAGCCTATTTCTCATTCTCAGGTATACAGAAATGAGCAGTACAGTCTGTCCTCATTTGACTTCTTGGCAGATGATGCCTCCACTTTGGTAGTGGGAATGTGGGATGGAGAGGTGACCATTGTGGACCGAAGAACACCAGGAAATTCCTCTGAGCTTTCTGCAGCTCTTAATTCAAAGACAAGAACAGTCCATGTTCACCCAGTCAACAGAAATTATTTCATTACTGCTGGAGCAAGGTAGGTACAATCTGTGATGCAAGAGATTGTTGCAGTGCATTAAGAATAGGAAGTTTAGAAATTGCGGAGATGTGGGAGGGGGAGTAAATAAATAAAGGTCTCTGATGTGGACCAGAGCTGAGTAAAGAGCCACTGAACTCCATGTTTTTAAGAAGTTCTCTAAATTTTAGAAATAAAGAACCCTGAAAATTTGCTAATACTTTATTCAGAACTCCTATTAATACCCATTGACTAAAATGTGAAGTAATTTTGCTTTCTTCTTTGATTTAAAAATTCATTTCCACCCAAAATCAAGTGTTTTGCATGAATTACAGTAATCCAGAAATACTGAATAGGTTTCTAATTTACAGAGAAAACAGACTTTAGTAAAAGCCATGTATACAAGCAGATCTGAAGTAGATCTTAATGCCCTGGCAGACTCATATGGGTGTAGACAGTCCTTCAAGTAACTGGATCCCAAATCACTTAGGGCTTTAAAAGTCAAAAACAGCACTTTGAATTGGACCAAGAAATCACCTCCACCCCCCCCCCACCCCCCCAAACAACTTCCTGGTGGCCACTTGAAGTTTTGCACAGTTGAAATTTCTGGACCATTTTCTAAGGAAACTTCAGGTAGAGCACATTACAGTAATTTGACCTGGATGTGGATAAATAAACATCTGAAGGTTGGGGAAGGCTGGTCTATTCCAAGGTTTCCTGAGAGATGATCATCCAGCCTCTACTTAAATTCCCCCAGCGAAAAATGTGCAATACTTTTTAGCATTCTTTACAGATTTAAAGTCACTTTGTTACTTTAATTGCATAAGATGAATTATGTATACTTGGTTTGTTCATAAAATTATCATTAAAATTAAGAACATATAAAAGTAAGTGCAGTAAACTTGCCATTACAGTCTGAATAAATTGAATTTTTAAAATTTAGTATACCAAAGATGATGACTTTTATCAGCAAACCAAATTATACATAATACATTTTAGGTTCCTATTTATGTTAGACCTGAAACCTCTGAATCATCCTAGAAGCCAGAACAAGCAGGAAGAGCTGAAGGCAGAGAGCCTCTGCTCCTCTTTGTGAGAAATTCTAGTTTTTTCCCCTTTCCTTTTACAAATCTATTTGCCAGTAGTTTTGAATTTTTATCCCTGAATTCATAAGTTTTGGTTGACAAAGTGTAGCACGGTAGTGAATTGCACTGTTCCAGTCATGACTCATCCCACCACATCTCAGAGATTTCTGTTAGATTGCACATACTTTCTTGTGTTCGGATTTCAGGTTCATCCTGCTGGTTTCCCATATAATACGTGTTAGTATATAGACATCAGTGGCCATAGGCCTTCCACCTTCCCAGTTTTTGTCATGGACAAGGACCCCGAGCTCTTGCCTTCAAAGGATCCTGACCCCTTTTCCTCTTAATGTAAGCAAGTGTAAGGTGATGCCAAAAAACCACCCCAGTTTCAAGTATAACCTTAACGGGTCTGAGCTAGCAGTGACCAAACAAGAAAGAGATCTTGGGGTTGTGGTGGACAGAGCAATAAAAATGTCAACCCAGTGTGCAGCCGCTATAAAGAAGGCAAACACCATGTTAGGTATTATTAGAAAAGGAATTGAGAATGAAACTGCCAGTATCATATTGCCTTTATACAAGTCTATGGTGCGACCACACTTAGAATACTGTGTACAGTTCTGGTCACCACACTTTAAAAAAGATATTATAGCACTGGGAAAAGTGCAGAAAAGTGCAACTAAAATGATTAAGCAGCTGGAGCATCTCCCCTATGAGGGAAGGTGACAACAGCTGGGATTGTTTAGCTTGGGAAAAAGGATAGGGAGACATTTTTCTCCTCTTATAATACTACAACCCGGGGTCATCCCATGAAGGAAGTAGTTCTTCACACAGCACATAGTTAAAGTATGGAATTCACTACCCCAAGATGTAGTGATGGCCACCACCAATTTGGATGGCTTTAAAAAGGGGGTGGATAAATTCCTGGAGCAGAAGGCTATCAATGGCTACTGGTCCTAATGGCTATGTTTCTTTGTTGGTCCTTGGCCAACAGCTGGTTGGCCACTGTGAACAGAGTGCTAGATTAGATGAACCCTCAGTCTGATCCAGCATAGCACTTCTTATGTTCTTAAGAAGAGCCTCCAGGGTTCAAGGAGAGGACTCAGCCACGGGAAAGTGTCATGAGGCTTCAACCTCTCTAGAATCCAATTCTCAAAAAAAAAAAAAAAAAACCCAAAAAAACCCCAACAACCACCCCACGGGGCCAGCTCCTCTATGCCCAGAAGAGGTTGCATTACAGTCTTCTGAGACTCAAGCCATGATAAAACTAAGAGACAAAGCCTCAGTCGGTATGGAGGCAGGGCCAATTAGGCTAAGGGCAGCCAAACTTATATAAACCCCAGTCTTCCCCTGCTCCTTGTTGAAACAACATGCAAACCATCCTGTCTGGCTTCAGCCCTAGCCCTACTTTCCATGGTGCTGATTTCTCTCCATCTTGATTTCCCAAGAAACATGACCCCTCCTTAAGATCTGATCCATAGCAAAGCCCTGCCATTCAGGCTACAGAATCCATGAATTGCTAAAAATGAACTTACAAAATGGAAAAAAAATTCTGCAGTAAAATAAAGCACTGGAGAATTCTGTCCTGTCTCACTGCCTGCAACTGTGGATTGTCTCTCCACTAGAGGAGGCAGGATGTTTAATTTATTAGCTCTGCTTCCAGATGTCCTCTCTAGGTTATCCTCCTTATCACTGAAGAACAGGAATCTCATGGTAAATTCAGTGTTCCAATTTATGTTGCAGAGATGTTGGTATTTATGATGTTCGGCACCTGAAGAAAAGTGGAGGCAGGCCTGTAGTCTCTCTCACAGGGCACACAAAGAGTGTTGCTTCGGCTTATTTTTCCCCTCTTACTGGCAACAGAGTGGTGACAACTTGTGCTGACGATACATTGAGGTACGCGAGAGTGTGGGAAGGAAGCTAGGTTTTAATTTTCGACTTCTTGAAATTCCCTTTTTAGAATCCAAAGTTATCTCCTTCCCTTAGTTCTCTAACTCCCTTGCCTTTAGGCCGGACATCCACTCCAGATTTTTCTTCCTTACTTGCCGCAGCTCTCTTCTCAAGGTACTCGGTCTTGTCTTCTTCTTTTGGACTGGTAATAAGTATAAAAAAGAGACTTGGCACACAATCCTCCTGCTTTGTCACTTTTGTTTCTAGTTTGGAAAGTTTGGATGAGAAATAGAAGCTAATTGCAAGGGGGGGAACGGAGGAGGATTCTGCAGAAGTCAGACATCAAAGGGACTGAACCAAGTGAAAGATAGTTTTAAATTGCCCTGCCTTCTCTCCTTGTCGAGTCAGCCAGGAATGCAGGAGTGGGCAGGGCAGGATTAAAGGTAACACACAGCAGCAGATGCCTTCTTCTCAGGAACTTTAGCTGCTTCACAGGGAAAATGTCTGCAGTTTAAAAAAAGGGGGAGGGATCCATGGCATGTCCTGGCTGTTCACCAGCATTAAATTCTTGGTCATCATGATGGCCACGTTTGTTGACTGCTGGAAATAATGGCTGCCTTAGCATTAAAGGGATTCTGACTGTTGAAGTTCTCTATCCAGAATCTGAGAAAAGTAGAGATCTAAAATTTCTGGAAATTTTGAAGCCATGGGGGGAAAACAAGTTCCCCCCCCCCTTTTTTTTTTTAACTGGAAATTTTGGGAGAAATTGAAAGAAATGCAATATTAGCACTTTTTACAGATTGAAAGTCATTTTGTTATATTAGGAACTTAAAATGTGATTACGTACAAGTTGGTTTGGCATAAAATTATCCCATTTGGTATATTAAAAGTACAGTGTATTCAAGCAATTATTACAAATTGAATTTTTTTTAAAAAATGTTACTTTTTTTGTAACAAATGGAGCTACAAGCTCCTGAACTGTAAGGAACCTCTTTGGTTTTGCCAGTTTATGAGGAGTATGCAAAAACTCATTAAAAACTAACAAACAGAAGAAACCATCAACATTAGTGACAAAGAAAATTATTTATGTCTCTGCTAGTCCTCCACAGTGTCAAGCAGACATAAAGCACCCATTCCTATAAAAATAACTTAGAAAAGGGGGGGGGATCAAGATTCAATGTATATGATTCATTGGCAGTGCCCCCTAGAGGCAGAAATGCATCTTGCTCTTGTATTTGAGAATTGTAGTCTCGGTTTGCAATCTAGGACTTGGTTGTCTCCGGTGCACAGAAATTGTAATAATCTGATACTGTACATAGTTTTTAGAAATCATTTGGAGAATTAACACCTTGTCTTAAACATTTTATTCATCATGCTAAAATAAAGCATTTTTTTCAATTTTTCATTTTTTTCTGGGTTTTTTCCGGGCCTTCGTGTCTCTAAGTAGAGAAGAGCGAAGCCTGAAGACAGAAGGCTCCAGAGCCAGTCATCACTGTTGAAAAACAAATGACAGCATTGATTTATTGTTTGGTCAGAAAGAATGCCTCTACTGAAAAGCATGTACACTCTGTTTATTGTCATCTTGGAGATGCTCAAGAGTAGGGCGACATTTGCTCCTGAAGGTAGTACTTACTGATAGTGAATCTCACAAGGAAATAAATGCATGAAGGCAACACTGATGTGAAGTAGAACGTCCGTGCCATTGCATCCAGTCAATGGCTTTTTTTTAATTCATTGGTGTTAAATGTTGGAATTGGCGGCCTTTACGTTGGGAGGTTTCAATGAATAAGGAGTTTGGGACATAGGGCTAAATAAGGAGCAGCTGTCCTGCTGAACCCTATGCATATTTTCAAGTTAAGAGGAGGTAGATGCCATTGAAGGCTGGTCCAGTAATATATAGCCACTTCCAGGAGAGCTGGCAGCATAGATAATGCCACTAGAGTAGTAGCATCTTGCATTTGTTTATATAGGGAAACATCCCAAGTAAGAGAGCCTCGTGTATCTATGCAGAAACCAAGTAAAGGAAGGAGGTGGAGGATGAAAGAACATTTTAAAAGATGGCTCTGCACAGGATAGTCCAGAGACCACAAAGAAGAATATATTTATTGCTGCCATAGCATTGCAAGTTAAGATGGGTATAGCACATTACCTTGCATATAAAATTGCCTTGTACTGAGTTCCTTCATTAGTACATCTATTCTATCTCCCACAGTGGCCAGTTCCGTGAAGTATACAATTGGCATCAGAGTATGGGGAAGTAATTGCTGCTTTAGTGAGAGCTACAGGAGAGAGAATGCCATATGTGCATTCTAAGATCTGGTGATGATTTGCATGTGTGAAACGCTGATCACAGATCTTAAACCGCACACAGTACTTTTTTATTGCCACACAGTATCTTTCTGTAGAGCCAGTTCACATTGTCAGCAGAGTCATTGTGTGATACAAGAGTGGTGTGTGTGCAGAAACTGCTGATTTACACGCGTATGTGCAAGCAGCCTTGGAGGTGCTTCTGGCTGGTAGCTGGAATCTATTCTTACTAAATGGCCTGTGTGTCATTTAGTCCTATACTCGTTTTTGGAAGCATTGTACCTTAGCTATTATTGCAGCATGAGTCCACAGCAAGTCCAGTCTTGTGACCCAAAGCCTTAATTGTATTCCCTTAACCTGATTGAATTCTGGATATGAATCAGTAATAACTGGCCACACTTTTAATTATTAGGCCAAGTCTAAGATTTTGGTTATTTTAACCACTTTCTGCATTTTTTCCCAGGGTCTTTGGAACCAATTGTTTATCATCTTTAGCACCTATTCTCGCCACTATCAGGTGAGTTAAGTTAAGGTTTACTCTGTGATGCTAAGGTTTAGGTTTGATGGATGAGATTCTCAGATAAGACAATTTGTCTGCTGAAAACAGGACTACAAGCTTTCCTTGTAGTGTGCATGTGAGTAAAAATGAAGATTGCCTGGTTCTGTAGACTGTCTTTCTCTTTTCTGGTTCTGAATAGGCACAACAACAACACAGGACGGTGGCTAACAAGGTTCAGAGCTATATGGGACCCCAAAAGAGATGACTGCTTTGTGGTGGGAAGTATGTCTCGACCAAGGCAAATCCAAGCCTTTCACGCCATGGGGGAACTGGTGCATGCCTTCTTCAGTGAGGACCATCTTGCCTCTGTGTGTTCTGTCAATGCTTGGCACCCAAGCAGGTTCATTGTAGTTGGTGGCAATTCCAGTGGCCGCCTTCATGTTTTCAAAGAATGAAGAAGATGTCTCTTCTCTCTTTCTTTTTTTAGCTTGTTTTTGCTGGTATAAAAGAAGGTTGACTAAGAACAAAGAGTGTGATTTGCATTTTAGTTTTGTTGTAATGTATATTTTGTCTCAGGACAAAGACGTTTATTCAGAAAACAAAAATATTGATTACAGATCTGAAAATGATGTAGATTGCTGGTAATGGGAATAAATAAAGCTAGGCTTTGCATTCCAATGTGGCAACCTTTTGCAAAGTTATGAACAACTGACACTGTTAAATGGCTTCAATTTATAAAATATTTAATTCAGAAGTTAGTCGTTAGTAGCAGCATTTTGAGATGGGAACTGAAGTGTTGGGTGTGCTGCAATGACATGTTCAACTTAGTGGATGTAAAATAAGTAGCATGTTAATAAAGTTTATGACTGGTAAGATGGAAAATGTGATGATATGTGTTGCACTGGAATTCCAGATTGTACCTTAGATCAGGGAAATGGCCATTGCACATAAGGTTGGCCATGCCCATCATGCTCTGTAAGTGTCTTTAAAACAACCATTAATAAAAGCTTTGAAAGCTATGCAGCCTCCTGTAATGATGTAACAAGAATCAGGTTAGAATCATATGACATGACCTTGAAGTATGTTTTTTAAATTTTAGTTGGCTCTCAGTTTCTGAAAACAAAAGGGTGAAGACCTTGAAAGAAATTTCCCACTATAACAGTCTCTTATGCACTTAAAAATGTTGCCATTTCATGTCATTAAACCATCCCCATTCATTTACTCAACAAAAAATATTTTTCATCATAATTAAATATTTATTTAAATTTAAAAATACTTTTATATGGCACCAATGATTTTACACTAACTACAGGTTGAATATGTAAAAAAGGTACATTGTTTTGAAGGAAAAATGTAACGTACAGCATTTGGCACATGAAAGATTAACATCTATATTATGAAAACTAAAATTCACATTTTCAGGTAATTTACCTTTTACTGCTTAAAGATGCAGTACACTAATCCTTATTAAGAGTTTGTTTCTTCTAATACAGTAGCCTATGAAAATCACAGTTTATACAAATGAGACCTGGAACAACTTAGTGAAACATGAAACATAACATGGGGCAAAACAGGAAAACTACTTTTTCAGTTGCCAGCTGGAAAGTTCTCAGAATAAAACATTTGGCAAAAACTGGGCACAATTCACGAAGGAATTTTTCCTGTGCTGCAAGCCCCATTGGAATGAATGGGAACACACAAGACAACTTCCCTCCAGATTGTGGCCATGGTTTTAGCAAGTAAACAGCTGTCTAAAAATGAGTTGCCACCATCAGTATTCATATGTTGCCCATTTTGAAAACAAAGGTGTTTATTGTACGAAATAGTTACAAATATAATGGGACAGGTTTGAGGCATGATGAACAACACCAACAATTAAAACATGAAAAACTGCATCTTTTATCTGGGATGGAGAATATTAAATGAAGACTTTTCACTCACTGCATAGAAGCATCATTTACTACAGACTGAGGTAGGAACACTACACTAGAAGTTAACTTTGTTGTTTTGTTGCATAAAACAGGATCTATCCTTGTAAAATCTGTCCTTTTAATCTTCTGGCAGGCATTCAAAAATTTAATGTACCTATATAAGTTACAGGTGAAAGCCAAAATCTCTTTCAGCTCTTATGATTTGCTATATGGCAGTTGCAGTTGATGGTCAATATTAAGATAAAATACCTGTAGCATTTCTATGATATGTTGAAATATCAGAGATTCCTTCTTTCTAATGTACAACGTACACACCCAGTCTGAGTCCAGTCGTCTTTTGCCAATACTTAACTGTATTGCTAATATTGTTATTGTGCTCTTTTTCCAAATGATGAATGACTAGTTGTGGGCAGAGTGTAACTGAACTTGGAAAGGAAATCAGTGCTTGAGATCACACGTCCATCCACACACCCTCCTTTACACAAGTTCTGGCAGTGCTTCAGTTCTGCATGAACTTGAAGGGCAATGTGTGCATATGCTGAAATGGTATAACATGGTCAGAGAAAAGATAACGAAACCAGCCTCTTGAAATATTTCTGATTAGATTCCCAGATGACTTGAAATCTCTCCCTGAGATGAAATAAAACACTCGCCAGTCTGATTTCCATTCTCTTGTTCTGCCCATGTAGAAAAGTGTACTCACTTTTTATTGCTCCCTTTACAAATGAACTGCTATTTGGCAAGCTCTTAGATCATACTACCCACATCACAAGACAAAATAGATATTTTTTTCTGAATTCCCTTCAATTTGGAGACAATGTTGGTCAGATTGTTTTACTTGTTTTCATTTCAAAGCTACATCAACTTCTGTAATTTATGTTCTCTTTATCATTTTAAATGGCACAAGAGAACACTTTTTTCCTCCCTCCAGAAACTATGAATGGATAATTATGATGTTCAAATTCCATTCTAAAAACATATTCATAATCTTTTGTTTACCCCATCACTGTATACCACCCACATCATATTTTTCCAAATCATATAGTAAAAAAAGACTTGGTTTGCTCATTAACAAAATAGCATTTTGTTTTTAAAATATAGATCAAAACAAGTTCTTTTGTAGTACAAAAAACAAGTACAGCTTTCTGAGGCAAAATGTCTTTTAAAGAAATCCAGATGATAACTACTACCTATATAGTAAGACTTGGCCAAATATAATCAAATACATATATTTACTGTCCCGTATACTAACTCTTGCTCTATTTGGGGACTTAACTTTTCTAAGGTTCTGTATCTCTGGGATTCTAAATTCACAAAAAGAAGGTTCTCAAAGTCACACCTTTCCATGCTAGATGTACACCTCAACTGCTGTGACCTCCTTGTCTCATGCCCATCTATTGCTTGAAAATAATTTAAAATGCGGGATAATAATGTGGACTGAGAATCTTGCGTCCCCCTCCCAGTACTCCAAATTAGGCCAGAAATTTATTGATAAGATAGCAAGTTCACCGTTTTGTGTGTATGTGTGTTTCAAATGACTATGTTTAAGCTGGTAGTGCTGTGCACAGTGGCAGTTTTAATAAAATAATACTATAATATTAAAATTACAACTCAGTAGCACCATTACAAAAGCTCCTGCATAAAGTAATAGCTGTCCTCTTGAACTAGTGTCCCAGTTAGAGGCTGGCATTTAATGCAATAACAGTAGTAATAAAATAAACTCTCTTTACTTGACGTTTTTGAAATGAACACCTCTACGAAAGCTAAAACGAAACTTGAAGAGTGCAGAATAATTTAAAAATTGGAAAGCGGGCCTGTCGAAAGAACTTCCAGGACAAGGACCTGTAAAGAAATGTGTATTTGTTTGAATCTGGCATGAGTCTATCCCTTTCTTCTGCTTGGAAACAACGTTCCTAGGCCGCAGTATACTTTGATTCATGAAAGGAGGACTTATTTTATGTGCCGATGGTGCCACGATGCGTCCCATTTTCTGGGAACGGGTAGCTGGGGTCTTCTGCATTCCACCTGGCTAGTTACTAGGAGAAGTCCTGCCTTCAGGTGTCAATGAGCAGGCTGAGCACGGAGCGGATTTTGCAGGCAAACCATCGCCTGAGGGGACAAAAGTATTGATAATGGAATTGTTCAAACTCGGGGGTCTGACGAATATCACGGAAAAAGGCAATGTCAAGGTCAGACTCGGTAAGGATGATCAGGAGAAGGAGCAAAACAAAGAGGAGCCCAACTGTCACAAGGAGCAAACGGAGAACACTTAAAACAAACTTATTCACCTGTTCTGCTTGCGCTCCGCCACTGCTGCCCACACCCTGACACAAGGCCCGGAGTTCCCCTCCCAGCTCCTCTGCCTCGGCCACCGTGGGCGTGTTGGCTTCAGACTCCTTCTCTTCCTCTATACTGCAAGGGGCTCCATTGATCTGCCTGGACAGCAGCATCAGCTCAAGGCTGTGCTCTGCTACTGGTGTGGGAAGCCCGCTGTTTGAAGGACTGTAGATCTCGTCTGAGATGACAGCCACGCGCTCGCTGCTGTCGGCCCTGCTGGCCCGCAGATGTGGCAAGAAGGTGTCACCATGGGAGGCTGACCGTACAGGGGTTGAGTGGGCACTGTCCCGCAAAGACTCAAGGCCTGCAGAAACAGAGAGAAGGGCCGGTATGAAATAAGAGTATGGACTCGCTGTCTCATAGCGGAGGTGTAGAAATTTCTCTTTCAACACTTACCTTTATGGTTTGAAAATTCTATTTGTCACAAAATCAAGGCAATTCTGTCAATATAAATTGAGCATGGAGAATCTATTTAGTAAGGGGTATAATCAAGCCAAATTCCAGAAAAATCCAGGAATGAATAGAGTTACCGCAATTGAAGCTTTGCATTGAGATGGTTACGCAACCTTTTTGTTCATCCTATACCTTCAATTTCTCTTTGGTGGAT
This sequence comes from Anniella stebbinsi, assembly GCA_029215795.1. Lineage (NCBI taxonomy): Eukaryota > Metazoa > Chordata > Lepidosauria > Squamata > Anniellidae > Anniella > Anniella stebbinsi. The sequence goes on from JARDYH010000001.1 coordinate 375,185,343, forward strand.
AATGTAACACACGCGAATATATTGCGGGGGGGGCGCACCCTTTTATTGGGTCGATGAAAACCTTTCATGTATTCCTGAACTTCGGAGGTTTTCCATTTCAATGGAAAGCCAATGAAGGACAATTAGAGGGTGCCTCGCAGGAGACTCCTTCTGCAAAGGAAAATGGAGATCCCTGGGCTGAGCAGGCTGAAGCAGCAGAAGTCAGAAGGTAGGGAAAGGGGAGCGCCCTGTGAGATGGAGAAGAGCTGTGGCCCGAGTGTGTGTTGCAGGTTAGACATGCTGCTCGTGTGAAGGGAGGAAGTAGCTGCTCCAGTACCACGAGGGGGAGGGTTGTGCTTACATGCGAGCAAGGAAAGCGCTGGGCGGATTGTGGCGACAAAAGGGGCACCTAGGTAGACAATGACCATCAACTTTCTCTGTATGTGAATTTCACCATGCAGCTCAAGGCTAGGATGACAAGAGGCAGCTCATCAGGAACGTCACCATTGGTTCTTTAATTTTAAATATTTATACATGCTGCCTTTCTAATAAGTAGCATTACAATACAAAAAACCATTTGGGGAAGGGGGTTGATGAGCAACAATACCTTTTTAAAAAGGCAACATACAGCAGTTAGTGTCTGCAAACCAAAGATTTACATGCCAGGATAGTTAGTAACATATTTTAAGACATTTAGTATCAATGTTAGATGTTATGAGCTGTTTGGGCCACAGGTTTGCTGTGGAAAATCAGCATGTAAATGAACTATCCAGTGCAGCACCAAACTTTTAAGGAAGGAGGAAGATATATGGAAGATGGCCAGGGGTGCAGAAAAGCAGCCCTGTGAGGAAACACTGGAGAAGTGGGGGTGGGCTTAGCTTGGAGAAGAGAAAACGGAGGGGAACAATAACACCGCTGAGGTGCTGCCCAGGTAGGAGAAGGCAAATGCTTGTCCTTGTTGCCCGACAGGGCAGGACTAGAGCTACTGAGCTGAAGTTATAGGAGGATAGATTTGGGTTGACAATTCGGAGAAACAGCCTACAAGTCTCTCTCCCCACCTTCCAACTTCATGATTGGATGATGATATAACTGGCCCCAACTAGATCGTATAGCATCTCTACCGCTAACATCAGGGGTGCAGAGCCTCAGGCCTGTGCTCCAAGGCCAGCTCTCCAGAGTTGCCCAGCTGGCCACAGCCCCTTTCCCAGGCCCCACACAGGCCCCAATCATGTGGCAGTTTCCTGGCTTTTGTGGTTTCCCCCCATTGAAAATGTAGACATGTCTCTTCTAAAGATTAGTTACTGGGAGTAGAGCTTTAAATTGAAATATTCTGGTACTTTAGGCCCACCCATAATAGCCTTAAATCTTATTTCCTGTCAAAGATGTGTTTTTTTCATTCTAGTATTTATCTAGTTCTTCTTTGTGGACTCTGTGCCTCGCACAAGGGCTCTGCGCCTGAAACTTCTATAGCTGAGGAAATTTTGGCGGGAACCCTCCCTCACCTTCCCACTGCACATACTCCAGTGAGGTCTCCTATTCTCTCAGTTCTTCATCGACTGCCTTTGTGGCAGTTTCATACGAAGGGACTACTTGCTCTTTGAGCTATTGCTGAGGGGATTATCTGTATTTTATTCCAACTTTCTCTCTGCTCATTCTTTGTTCTTTACATTTCTTTGTTTAATTTGTTTTTCTTTAATGTGTTTTTTTCTGTGATCTTGGATCGCTATTTGCCTGTGGTCATATGGCCATTATGGTCCTATTCCGAAAGTGTATGCGCTGTGGGAGCAACTCCCTTTCACTGACGGAAACTCCCTGTGTGTGTTCTGCTTTGGCAAAGGACATAGCGTTGAAACTTGTCACCATTGTATGTTCTGTACGAAACACAAGCTAAGGGTAGTGTTGTGAGAGAAGACACAGAAGGTGACGGATGCCCCTAACTTTATGAAACAGCCTTCTGTCATAGCTTTCCCTAAAAATAACTTGGGATGACTCCTTCCCAATTCAGTCACAAGACGGTGATGCAACACATTCTGCCGTTCCTGAATTTTATTTGTATTTATATGTATAAAATCTTTAAAATACTAAGGGGTTTTCAGTACCCAGTTCCACAAAATAGATTCACATTCATCTAAGAGAGAGCTTTAACTATTTATATTGCTCTTGCAGCCCATGGTTAACCCTGCTCCACATTTTATTGTATCACTTGGGGGAAGGACAGTGTAGCAATTGTGTGCTTAGGTGTGTGTCAAAAAGTGAACACCTGAAAACAGCACTGAAGGTGCCCAGAGCCCCTGTAGTGCCAAAACCTCACCTTCCATGATGGAGATGTGCACAGCCCTCCTTCGGGTCCTGGGGACACTGCTTAGCCGCGGCCCATGAGTAATAGAAGGGCAGCTACGGCTAGGTACCAGTCCTGCCCTACAGAAAGGAAGCACACAAAATGGCATTGGAAATGCAAAAGTGGCAAGCAAGCCTTCTCCTTAGATCACTCACCCAAACCAGAAGATGGCTCCTTGCAGAAGGCTCAGAGATAGCGATGGAAAATGGGCCTCTGGTGAATTCTGCAACTACTAGCTCCATATCAGCGCTTGCTTCTCACAGGTGGAGCCTGCCGCTTGTCTCTGAGGCTACACGCTGAGCCTTACCTGTGTATTTCTGGAGGCTCTCTCTTGATCTTGGCACTAGATTCCATCACTTCCTTTGCAACTCGGCCACTGAAAGTGATTGAAGAACAGAAACGGTGACAGGAACAGAAAGCATCCTCTCCCTCCCTTCCATTCCGCTAGCATGTAGATTGATCCATCTTTTACCTATCCTTGTTACCTGTCCTTGCTTGGGACACAACCATCCTCCTCCCTGGCATGCAGGCACAATCACTTAAAAAAGAGCCATTTTTTTTTCTACCTTAGCAGTCCAATACATCTGTTGGGTAGGTGATTGTGCTATGTTTGGAAAGAATATGTTGTATTTCCCTTCCCAGTTCCATTTTGATGAATGGAGTTGGCTTCATTACTTTCTCACACAGGAGAACCCCTTCTTGGCTTTACAGTAGAGTGTGAGAATGCAGAATTTGGCCTAACAACATTCTGACAAGCTGCATAATAATCCACTAGAAAATAAAAGAGAGGACAAAACCTTGAATCCCTGCATGATAATAGAATAATATCTAATAAACAAACAGTCCTGTATTGAGATCTCCCTTAAACTTTATCACAAATTGAACACAACTAAACTTAACGCAACCTATTCCTTAAAGCAGTCCAGAGGGTGTGTCAAGAATATATCCAGTAACTGTTACTTACGGTCATTATTTACCTGTATCGGAACCGACTCCCTTTGAAAAATAAGTTGCTGCTGGATACTGTACGAACTTGGCTTGACTTTTCCAATCTGAAACAAGAAGCAGATTTTGGCAAAGGGGCTTTATTTAGTCACAGCCCAGACCAGGGGGAAGCAGCCTTTTTTGGGCCTATGGGCACATTTGGCCAGTTGAGAAACTACTGTCATCTGCAATAACACAATGGCTGCCATGGGAGGTGTGGCTAGTCACTAAGGACAAGTAACTTGGCAAAATACATGCATACACACCCGCACACACACACCACCCCCAGCCAGCCACTCATTCCTTTACAGGATCCCTCCAAAATCCCCCCTAAACCCCTTTCTCCCTCCCTCCCTTTTCTCACTCACTCACTCACTCACTCACTCACTCACTCACTCACTCACTCACTCACATGCGGCCCCTGCCCATTAGATATAGAAGAACACAACTCCCCCAACCCCCCAGCCCCTGCAGGCCTCCTCGAGCACTCACCCCACACCCTGCAAGCTGGCTTCCTGCTGCCCTCCCGAGCACCCCTGTTCTCTTTAGCCCACCCACCGGTCCCTTTTCCTCCCCTCCCCCACCCCGCCCCTTCTTTTTCTTGGTGTCTGGCTGCACGGCAGAGGAAAGCATTGGCCTGCAGCCGCCCAACACCTCCACTGCCTCAGAATGGCCCCATTCGGAAGACACCTTAAACCACGGCTTCAACCACGGCTTGAACCACGGTGGTTAAGCCAGAAAGCTGGGCCCTGTTCAGAAGACACCTCAAACCATGCCTTTAACCACAGTGAATAAGGCTCTTTGCCTTAGTCATCATGGTTAAAGCCACGGTTTAAGGTGTCTTCTGAACACAGCCCAGCTTTCTGGCTTAACCACCATGGTTAAAGCTGTGGTTTAAGGTGTCTTCTGAATGGGGTCAATGTCTCTGAGCCCCACGTCTGGCCCAGAGGCATTCGTGGGAAAGGAAGGTGGATGGAGGCCCTCACTTGCTTTGAAGTGATCCCAGCTGCCTGTAATTTAAAAAAATAAAATAAAAAGAAGACATGGGAGGGGTGCCACACCATGGTGAGTTTCAAGAAACGTATCCAGGGATGCAGCTTGCCTACTCCCAGCCCAGGGTGTCACTTGGGTTTTGAAAGTATTGAGCTAGCAAAATTGGTTAAAGATTATGTGAACAGGTAGAGAGACCTTTCCCAGTTCTCAGCCTGCCTAGGGATTAACAAGCCCCCACAGTCCACTTGCTTTTGTATTGCCAATTACCAAGAAGGATAGTTTCAACCCTCTTGATTCTTTCTACAGGAGCTGCTCCCACTTTCCTTCTTTGCATTCTAAGTCTGCCAACAGGGCAGCGTTAAAGGCAAAGGTGACCTGCTGTGTAAAAAGTTGAGGGTAACATGCTATGCATACCTGGTGCATGTTACTGAAGAGCGTGAGCTCTTACATGTACAAGGGGGAAGGCGGGGCAGCTACATCCTTTGCCACACTGCACGGATTTCAACTCAATGGGACAGATGATGGGCTGGCTTTTAACTCCCAAAGAGAGAGAGAGAGACTCCAACTGATAAGGAATAGTAAAGCAAATGAAAAGGCTTAACTTCACAAGAAGAAATAAGAGTCTTCTGGATGGAGAAACACTCAAGACATTTGAATTCAGGTCACTAGGATGCATGCAGAGGGTGGACAGGGTCAACACTTCCTTGTAACCCCATTGCTGGAGTCAAGCAGGGATTCCAAAACTAGATGGGCTACCTCCCTGGGGAAATGAGGCCTTAGTTATAACCAGGACTCTGCTTGCTTTTTCACTTACGTAGCTACAGGTTCAGTACACTTTTGTAAGGCATGGACCTAGTTCACATGACATGATAGCCCACTATGGGTCAGTTTATCTGCGGGGGCTGTTGAATTGTGCCAGGCGCCCACAGGCTGCATTTTTGCATGGTGACTGTGGGCATGTGGCTTGCCGTGTCATGTGAACCCAGGAGGCAGGGGTTGTTTGAGGGTTACACAAGCCTGCAATAAAGCTAAAAGAAGGCATGTGTTCTTTGAGGGTTATCTAACCCTCAATTACCTGCTGCCTGGATTGGCACAGAATGACAAGCCACGGCAAACTGGACACCCATGAACACCATGCAAAAAAGGTGCCCATATGCAGCTGGCACAATGCAACAGCCCCTCGCACGTAAATTAAGCCATGGTGGGCTGTCGTGTTGTGCAGACAGGGCTCATTGATTCTGTGTAGGGAATCAAGACCAAAACAGAACTGTCTTGATTGCAGCCATCTGTTTCAAGGGAATGCATAAATGAAAGCCGATTTGTTATTGCTAGTATTCTTCCAGAAAACAAAAGATTTGTATGCAGGAGCTTCATTTCCTGTCAATTTAATGAGGCTGCCTGGTTGTAGGATATCCAAATAGAACAAAACAGAAGATATTGTCTTGCAGCCCACTAGTGTTGATAGGGTGGCATTTAGGGCAGCCCACCTACATGCAGCCCAGCTCATGCACTGGCCTACCATGCTTCACTTGTCAAACTGGCCCTACGGTTGCTGACCAGAGGCTTAGCAGGGGCCAAGCGATACTTATAAAGCCTAGTCAGCCTCTGCTTAGCCCTAGATCCAGACTGCAGTTAAAAGGGGATGGCACAAGCAGAAATGAAATGGAACCGCTCAGGAGAGCCAGCCTCCCTTCCTGCCAATGAACTTTCTGGGATTTGTAGACAAAGGAGGAAGCAATCCAAATTCTAAGCAAGCTTTCCTGACTTTTCCCTGTCTTCTTTTTACTGGCGGCTGTGAACGATCATCCCTGCCTAAGGACAAAATAAATCCTGGGGAAAATTATCTTCTGTTTACTTATAAAAGGCTTGATTTTCAATCCCGCATTTCCAGAGATGCTTGCAAGCTTCAGGAGTTGGAGCAAAGTATGTCAGAACAATTTTCTTTTCCTGTCAAAAGACCAGAAAAATCATAAGGTTAATTCACAAATTTGATTCACACACCACATTCTTGCCAAGCTAGCTTAAATGCAAATGTATTTAATGCTATATAAATAAAATAAGGACTGAAAAGCAATTCCCATACCAAAAGGGTTTATTTATTTTAATCCAAACTGCTCTACCAGCAGCATTATATTCTAGACAAAACCAAGTGCTGTCCAGCATAGATGGCCACGACATACCAGAAACAATGTCATTGCATAGAAAAACATCGGTGTAATTTTATCTGTGCAGCATAAGAAGCTGGGATTGTAATGCTATTTCTGAGGCTTCTTGCATAGGAGGATGCCTGCTTTGTCTCTGCTACTAGAAATAACATCCAATTCACCAGCAACACTACAGTTCAAAATGCACCTGACCCTTAGCCCATCTCTAATTTCTCCCTTATGTCTAAGACAGCATTTGTCTATTTTTGTGTGGTCTTGTGTTGTGTATGCTTACATAGCTTTGTACTGGAATGGACAACTAGAAATTAATAAAATGAAGTAGAGCCCATGCTGGTCCCTAAGAAAACATTCACTCATAAAGATTTAAATTGGATACACCCAACCCCATGTGGTGTATCTGATGTGTGGTGCTTTTGCATAGACCATGGCCAGAAATGGAGCCCTTTCTGTCTGTCTGTGTTTTCTTGACTGTCATGGTCTTTGGTTCCTTCCTCTGCTCATTGAAACCATTGGATTTTTTAAAGGGAAACGTAAGAATTTTGTTTGACTTGTGCTAATGAACAGTAGTGCTACTTTGTTTGTGCTAATGTTCATTCTCACTCATGCACATTACCACAAGTGAGAATTAGAATCATAGAATAGTAGAGTTGGAAGGGGCCTATAAGGCCATCAAGTCCAACCCCCTGCTCAATGCAGAAATCTATCCTAAAGCATCCCTGGCAGATGGTTGTCCAGCTGCCTCTTGAATGCTTCTAATGTGGGAGAGCCCACCACCTCCCTAGGTCATGGGTTCCATTGTCGTACTGCTCTAACAATCAGGAAGTTTTTCCTGATGTCCAGCTGGAATCTGGCTTCCTGTAACTTGAGCCCATTATTCCGTGTCCTGCATTCTGGGTTAATCGAGAAGAGATCCTGGCCCTCCTCTGTGTGACAACCTTTCAAGTATTTGAAGAGTGCTATCATGTCTCCCCTCAATCTTCTCTTCTCCAGGCTAAACATGCCTAGTTCTTTCAATCTCTCCTCATAGGGCTTTGCTTCCAGACCCCTAATCATCCTCATTGCCCTCCTCTGAACACGCTCCAGATTGTCTGCATCCTTCTTGAAGTGTGGTGCCCAGAACTGAATGCAATACTAAAGATGGGGCCTAACCAGTGCCAAATAGAGGGGAACCAGTACCTCGCACAATTTGGAAGCTATACTTCTATTAAAGCAGCTCAAAATAGCATTTGCTTTTTTTGCAGCCACATCACACTGTTGGCTCATATTCAGCTTGTGATCTATAACAATTCCAAGATCCTTCTCGCTTGTCGTATTGATTAGCCAAGTATCCCCCATCTTTTAACTGTGCATTTGGTTTCTTTTTCCTAGGTGTAGAACTCGGCATTTATCCCTATTCAATTTCATTCTGTTGTTTTCAGCCCAGCGCTCCAGTCTATCAAGATCACTGTGGAGTTTGTTTCTGTCTTCCAGGGTATTAGCGATCCCACCCAATTTTGTGTCATCTGCAAATTCAATAAGCATTCCCTGCACCTCCTTGTCCAAATCATTAATAAAAATGTTGAAGAGCACTGGGCCCAGGACTGAGCCCTGAGGTACCCCGCTTGTTACCTCCCCCCAGTGTGAAAAGGTACCATTGATAAGCCAACCATAGCCAACTGTGGATCCACCTGACGGTTGTTCCATCTACTTTTAGCTAGTTTGTTAATCAGAATGTCACGGGGCACTTTGTCAAAAGCTTTGCTGAAGTCAAGATATACTATATCCACAGCATTCCCACAGTCCATAAGGGAGGATACCCGATCAAAAATGAGATCAGATTAGTCTGACAGGATTTGTTCTTGACAAATTCATGCTGGCTTCTAGTGAATGTGCATTACAGTATTTCTTTGATTCTAAGACGCCATCGATTGTAAGACGCACCTTAATTTCAGTACCATCAACAGGGAAAAAGCTTTGATTCTAAGTGTGGGGAAATCGCCATCGATTCTAAGACGCACCCCATTTTTAGAGACATTTATACGGGGGGGAAAGTGCGTCTTCGAATCGAAGAAATAGGGTAGTGCATAGGCGAATTTGCCCAAATCGACCACAGAAGTAAAGAGTCAGCCCACTGCAGGATCCACAATAAATTCATAAAAACCTGAACTCATTTGAATCCCATCATGGATTTCTCCAACATCCCTCGTGGCTACTAAACATGTCTGTTTTGGGACAGAAGCAAAATGGTACCTGCGCAGTTTGGCAGAAGGCACTCACCTCTTTCTGACTTACATATAAATAGAACGTCTTGGCTTCAAATTTCATTTTTGTCACTTCATTCCTACAAGCACAAAAAAAACCCACTTTCATAAAGGGAGCAAAACCCGTCTTGCACTATGCAGCATTATGAATGTAGAGCCCAAACACAGCGTGGAACAGGTTCTGGCAAGATGCAGAAATTTAAAACAAATTGTTTGCATGACACGCAAATTTAAGAAACAAAATGTTTTAAGGACAGCAGTTGCAGGAACTTCAAGTCCAACATTTGCAGATCATCCAAAGTGCCACAGGGTGAGAGAAGAAGGACTCCTGGCTCAAAACGAGTGGCGGAGGTGGGAGAGGAATCTCAGCATAGAGAGTGAGCCTTAGTGGGGGAGGGGAGGTCCAGGAGCCACCTTGAAAACTTTGTTCATAACACAGGTGCATCTCTGGATGAGAATACTGAATGTAAGAGAACCACACTTAGCTGATGAGCCTAAACCGGAGATACAGCGAAGAATGAGTAACAATGCAACCATGTCTGGAGCGGGGCCTGGGGAGGGTCTTTTAGGTGACTGTGCCAATAACATGGACAATGCAGTTCAATGCAGACAAATGTACGAAAGAATACGTTTGGGGGCAACAAACTAAATATTGAGAGTACAGATTACATGGAACAGTCATGCAGCGTACTGACCAGGAAAGGGGTTTAGGGGTTATTGTAGAAAAATCCTTGAAGCCATCAGCCCAGTGTATGGCTGCAGTAAAAAAGGCAAACAGGATACTGGGGTACATCAACAACGGGATACAATACAAAGCAAGAGAAGTGACACTAACTGTACATTGCATGGACCAGTTCACAGCTCTGCTTATGCCCTGAGGAGAGGGGGAGGCAATCATGCTCCTCTCCACGAAATATAGCCAAAGATGGGAGAAGCCTCTGATGGCATTTGGGAAAAGAATGGCATTCTTTTCGGCATTGGCAATGGGAGTGAATTCAACCTGAGAGAATCCACTCTTAGATTTGCTATTCACATTATGCATTAACCATTATGGACCATGCTTTCCTATTGGGTTGATTCAATTCTTTCTCATCGGAAGATGGTGAATACGAGAACACTGTATCTATCACCTGTTAGCCATTTGTGAATGATTGAGGCACAGGTGAACTCGGTGGCAAAGAGCACCTTTTACCAGCTTAGGCAGATATACCAACTGCGCCCTTATCTGGACAGAGATAACCTAGCTACAGTTATCCATGCTCTCATAACCTCTCATTTGGATTACTGCAATGCGTTATATGTGGGGCTGCCTTTGAAAACGGTCCGGAAACTTCAGCTGGTACAAAACAGGGCAGCACATTTGTTAACAGGGACTGGCCAATAAGACCATATTATGCCAGTCCTTTTCCAACTTCACTGGCTGCCGATCCAGGTCTGGGCCCAATTCAAAGTGCTGGTACTAACATTTAAAGCCCTAAACTAGGCTGACCATATGAAAAGGAGGACAGGGCTCCTGTATCTTTAATGGTTGCAAAGGACAGGGAATTTCAGCAGGTGTTGTTTATGCATACATAACCTGGTGAAATTCCCTCTTCATCACAACAGTTAAAGCTGCAGGAGCTCTGTCTCTTGACCATGTACAAAAGAGGGTAGGGCTTCTGCAGCTTTAACTTTGTGATGAAGAGGGAATTTCACCAGGTTCTGCATATATACAAATGACACCTCCTGAAATTCCCTTTTCTATGAAACTGTGAAAGATACAGAAGCCCTGTCCTCCTTTTCATATGGTCAGCCTACCTAAACGGCTTGGGGCCAGGTTATCTAAAGGAACGCCTCCTCCCATATGTACCTGCCCGGACCCTAAGATCATCTACAGGGGTCCTTCTCCGTGAGCCCCTGCCAAAGGAAGTGAGGCAGGTGGCCCCTAGGAGGAGGGCTTTCTCCGCTGTGGCACCCCGGCTGTGGAATGAGCTCCCCAGAGAGGTTCGCCTGGCGCCTACTTTGTACTCTTTTCGTCGCCAGGTGAAGACCTTTTTATTCTCCCAGTATTTTAACAGTTAAATTAACTCAATTTTAATCCTTGCTGTTTTAAATTTGTATTTTAATCTGTATTAATTCCTGCTGCTGGTTTTATTCTGGTTTTATTCTGGTTGTGTTTTTAGATTGTATGTTATTTGTTGTTTTTGGATTGTGGCTTGTTTTATATTTTTAAAATGATTTTATGGTTTTAATTTTTGTGAACCACCCAGAGAGCTTCAGCTATAGGGCGGTATAAAAATGCAATAAATAAATAAATAAATAAATAAATAAATTTGGGGCCCAGGGGAAAAGCTACTCAGAAAGATCTTGGAGCATACACCAGGGAAACCATCTACCTGAAGAGTTGCATGGACAAAAGTAGACTATTGGGAAGCCCTCTGTATATTCTGTTAAATATTGGGTGACACTCCCTGAAGCACTCTGCATATGGAAATGGTTGCAGAAGACAGTTGTTGAGGAAGTCAAGTGAATTGGTCAATATTGTGACTGCCTGGTAGTCTTCTTTCATTAAGTACACTATCTGGTTCTCTAGTTTTGAGCAAGAGAAGATGCTGGGCTCTTTTGCCCTTTGTAAGGCCAGAAATTTGACTCCGATGAGTGAATAACTTTTGCTTTGGCAATGGCCTTTGGCAAAGAACACAGATTTGAGTGTGGGCAACTCAGGAATCTTATCACATCCAAAGTCTTAGATGATCATGATATGCTTTAAGTAAGCAGAGAGCACATTCCTTTGGCTATGTCTACCCTCTGTCGCAACGCTTCCATCCAACAACTAAAATGGATCTTTACAATGAAAAACACATTGTTGAGAAGGATAACGGGAAAAGATTAGGGCAAAAGGGCAATCAGCCTTGGATTTGGCAATATTTGGGCAACTCTTCCAAAACATCATTTTTAAGATGTAATGTTGTCGACCTGAAATGGCCCTAATGGCTCTCAAAGCAATAATGCCATGTGGATGCTCATAAAATGCAAATCAGGTTTTAGAGAGACATGCCCCAAATGTTGCATGCTAACTGCTTGCCTAAAGTTTTTCCTGGAACAAAGTGCCCGGCGATCTTCATTAGCCTGTAGCCAATATTCCAGCCTTCTTGGCCACCAGCACCCTCCTGCTGTGCCCATATCAGCATACTACAGAAGTAGCTACAATAAAAGGTGGTTTGTCCATTCACTATTAGAGGGCCACAGAATTAGCCACTGTATGCTTTTCAGAGTAAATAGGTGTAGGGATGAGCTGGATTAGGGCCCTGGCAGGGAAGATTGAGGCTATTACCACTTACCACTGGGGGCACACCTGCCAATGGAAGCTTTTCTCCCAGTGCAAGCAGCTAGTGTTGGGGTCTGATCTGGACTACAGTGCAGGGGAAGGGTTCAAGGACCCCTACCCCTCCAGCTCCTGATCCAGATCATATACATCCCAGCGTGGTTATTTATCTTTAAAAAAAAACCATTCAGATAATTGCTAATTGTTTGAATGGTGCCATGTCTGTAGCTATTTGGTGGTATAGAAACGTAATAAATAAGGTAGAAAAATGTCATGCTTTGTCCAGAGTTGAAATGAATATCAGCTTCCTCATCATGTTTGCACAACCCCATCTATGGGTTCTGCACTTGTGCCAAACATTCTCCAGGAGTCTTCTAGAACTCTAGCCAGGCCAGGGGCTTCCCTCAAGAAAACCTCGGCCTGCTTTGGTGGGCAAAGGAAGCACCTTTCTGCTCAGCTTCCTTCTCACGGTCATGACAGCAGCAGCTCCCAGAACCGCTTCTAAGGGGATTTTTCTCCGCCTCCCTGCTCATCCCCTTAGTTACAGAGATTTCATTTTATTTTCAGTGGTTTAAGTTTGCCCAACATCTTTTATTATTAACGACTGTTTTCCCCACATGATCTCTTTGGGAATTGAGCATCAGAGGCATATGCCTGTGCCACAAATGTACCAAGCAAGCCTCCCATTATAGTTCTTATAGATTCTTGGCTTCACTTTGGGTAGTGACATTGGAAGCACATCCCATGGGATTCCAGACTTCAAGGGCTAAGGAATGTTTCCACATCTTCTGTTAACTACCATCTTCATAGCTGATGACTCATTAGGCAGAATGAGGCAGCTGACTCAGGTGGCAGCCATGCCGTGGGGCAGCCGTGAGGTTTTGGAGGACAAAACTGTGCAGCCTGCCCTGCAGCCCTCAGCTACCTTGCAGTGGAGGTTGCAACCCCATCGCCACTCTTGAAGTAAGGTTCAATACCCGTCTCCTCTGGGAATAATGTCATTCTTACTCTCCACAACTAATTCCGATACTCCTCTAGTGCCAGATGGCACCCCAGTGACCAGATTTGGGACTATAATAATCCATATTTAGAATCAAGACCTAACTAGGGCTATCGACACGATCGCCCCCAAACGTCCTCTCCGGCCCGCTTCTAATAGGGCGCCCTGGTATACAGAAGACCTCAGGGAGTTGAAGCGGAAAGGACGACGACTGGAGCGCCGATGGCGGAAAACTCGACTTATATCCGACAAGACACGACATAGAGAACATCTTCGTTTCTATGGAGTGGCAATACGTGCAGCGAAGAAAGCTTTCTTCTCTGCACGCATTGCGTCTGCGAATTCACGTCCAGCAGAACTGTTCAGGGTGGTGAGGGGTCTAATTCAGGCTCCTTCTCCCCTGAATCCGATTTTAGAGCCTTCGGTAGTTCGCTGTGATGCTTTTAACAATCATTTCTCAGATAAAATCTCTCGGATAAGAGCCGACTTAGATGCCATTGTTATAGCAGAAGCTGACAGTGGAGTGTCCAGTGACTCCGCGAGTAGGATTACACTTGATCAGTTTCAGTTGGTGAGTACCGAGGATGTGGACAAGGTACTTGGATGTGTGAGGAAGACAACTTGCCCTCTCGATCCCTGTCCTCCCTGGTTGGTCGTCCAGGGAGGAGATGCAGTGAGATCACATTTACAACATATTATTAATGCATCTCTCAGGGAGGGCAGCTTTCCATCATGTTTAAAAGAGGCGGTGGTAAGGCCGCTTCTAAAAAAGCCCTCCCTGGATCCCCTGGACCTTAATAACTACAGGCCAGTATCAAATCTTCCATTCTTGGGCAAGGTGATCGAGACAGCGGTTGCCTTTCAACTCCAGGCAGTCTTGGATGACACTGATTTTCTAGACCCATTTCAAACCGGCTTCAGAGCAGGATACGGAGTTGAGACCGCTTTGGTCGCCTTAGTAGATGATCTGCGCCTTAGTATCGACAGGGGGAGTGTGTCCCTGCTGGTACTCTTGGACCTCTCAGCGGCTTTCGATACCATCGACCATGGTATCCTTCTGGAGCGCCTGGGGGAATTGGGAATCGGGGGCACTGTGCTTCAGTGGTTCCGATCCTATCTCTTGGGCAGGTTCCAGATGGTGATGCTTGGGGATAGCTGCTCTTCAAAAAAGGAATTGCTATGTGGTGTACCGCAAGGTGCCATCCTTTCCCCAATGCTGTTTAACATTTACATGAAACCGCTGGGAGAGATCATCCGGAGGCATGGGGCGGGATGCTATCAATATGCTGATGACACCCAAATATATTTCTCTATGCCTTCAACAACATCGTCAGCTAAGGATAGTGTGTCTCCTCTGAATGAATGCTTGGAGGCGGTAATGGGCTGTTTGAGGAATAACAAACTGAAGCTGAATCCAGACAAGACGGAGGTGCCTGCTGTCAAAGGCCCCAACCTGGGTTTGGAGGTGTGTCAACCAGTTCTGGATGGGGTTACACCCCCCCTGAAAGACTGTGTTCGCAGCTTGGGGGTACTCCTGGATCCATTGCTCCAGATGACAGCTCAGAGTGATGCGACGGCCAGGAGTGCCTACTATCAGCTTCGGCTGATACGCCAGCTGCGCCCCTTCCTAGAGTTGGAAGACCTAAAGACAGTAGTGCACGTGCTGGTAACTTCGAGGCTCGACTTCTGCAATGCGCTGTACATAGGGCTACCTTTGTGCCTAGTCCGGAAACTTCAACTTGTTCAAAATATGGCAGCCAGGTTGGTCACCGGTACACCTAGGGGTGACCACATTACACCAGTTTTAAAATCACTTCACTGGCTGCCGGTCAGTTTCCGGGCAAGGTATAAAGTGTTGGTTATTACCTTTAAAGCCCTACATTGTTTGGGCCCAGGCTACCTACGGGATCGCCTTCTCCCGTACAATCTGCCCCGCACTCTTAGGTCCTCTGGGAAGAACGTACTCAAGCCAGCCAGAACTAGGCTGGCGAGTGTTACCCAGAGGACCTTCTCTTCTATGGCTCCCAGGCTATGGAATGGTCTGCCGGAGGAGGTTAGACAAATTGACAGTCTTCATGAATTCAAGAGAGTCATGAAGACTGTTCTCTTCCGGCAGGCCTAACCAGATGAATTTTAAATGTTCTAATGATGTGTTTCTCTTGTTTAAATTTTTTTAACTTTGTCATGCTTGTATCTGCATAGTGTTCCCCGCCTCAATCCATAGGGAGAGGCGGGTTATAAATAATAATAATAATAATAATAATAATAATTATTATTATTATTATTATTATATGAACCTGATTGAGACAGACAGGTTCATTTCCCAGTCTCCTTGCTAAGATCCCCCACCTTCTTGAGGGAGCCATGCCCTCCACATGACTGTTCTGGCAGCCAATTATGTCATGCTCAATTTTTTCCTTTTCCTTTTCCTGGAATCTGTTATAAGCATGGCTGTGAAGCCAGCCATCAGCCACAACTGCTTCATCCTCAGCGACTCTTACCTCCTCTTGCCCTGACACCAGATCATGAGACGAAAGTTAACCAGTCTGCTCAGGTAGGGTGACCAGATAAAATCCAGGTCAGGGCTCCTGTAACTTTAACAGTTGTAGAGAAAAGGGAATTTCAGCCAGTGTCATTTGTATGCAATTAGTTCCTGGTGAAATTCCCTCTTCATCACAACAGTTAAAGGTGCAGGGGCCCTGCCTTCTTTTGTATATGGTCACGCTAGTATAGCGCCTGCACCTTTAACTGTTGTGATGAAGAGGGAATTTCACCAGGAACTAATTGCATACAAATGACACTGGCTGAAATTCCCTTTTCTCTACAACTGTTAAAGTTACAGGAGCCCTGACCTGGATTTTATCTGGTCAGCCTAGCTCAGGGCTTGAAACTATGGCCATGTCTACATTAGCCTTTTATCCCGGGGTCGTCCCTAGGTCGTCCCTGCACGTCCATATGATGCGCAGGGAATCCCGGGATCAACCGGGGATGACCCTGGGATAGCAGAAACTTGGGATATCCTGGTTTTCTGCGGTCCTGGGACCATCCAGAGGCCTGCGGCTAGTGTGCCACGTGCTCCCAGGTTGTCCCTTCCTCCCCTCAAGTAGAGGGGCTCTTAAAATGGGCATGGAACTGCACAGGGGCAGTCCATGCCCATTGGAGGTGGATGAGGGGAACAGTTCAAAGGATCTTTTGGGGTTTTTTTTACTTGCTGGAGCACAATTGTGTGACTGGCTCCGTTCTTGTAAAAAAAAAAAAAAAGTGGCCGTGACGGCCCTCTTGCCTTCCGGGACATTGCACAGCCGTCTAGACACTTGGGGAGGATTGCGGAAGCTGGTAAGTCCGTGATCCTCCCTCTACACCCTTAGGTGTAGATGAGCCCCGAGTCAAATCCAGATTCTGGTATGTTGCTACCAATACCAAGATTGGCTCTGTGTAGCTGCTGTGACGTCAGTGATTGCATTGCAACGAAGTACTACGGCCCTATCAGTACCATCCCTCAAAGTCTGCAGCCACTGCTGCCTGCTCACCAGTACCACCATCCACTTCCACAACTGCTCCATCAAGTCTTGGTTGCTGGACCATCTCAGTCAACTCTGGAGCCACAGAACAAACGTCCTACTTTCTAACCCGGTGGAGAAGGCTGACCACTCATCTTCAGTTCAGATTTGAAATCCAGATCAGAATTCTCTGCCTTTGCCTCTTGTTTGTATAGCTGGGGATGTTAACCTAGCAAAGACTACCCACCGTCAGAACTGGTCATATGCATGGCTTAGTTTTGAGGCCTGGAGATACCACAGTAGTCCCCTAAACTGAATGATCCCATGTTTCATTTGATGTAGGAGGTGTGGTTCCCCCCCCCCCCCCTTATTCAAACACCTTAGGAAGCGTTAAGAAAACAAAATCTGCCACTTGATCTCTGTGAGTCAGATTATGACAATTCAGTCTTCCACCTTCTACCCTGGTATCATCCTTAGCTTTCTTTGCACTATCAGATCAGCAGCCATTCAAGAAAACATTTTCATATACAATTTGTTAAAATTGTCAGTATTCCATAGGGACTGACAATCCAGATTTATTCTAATCTCTCCCATTTTGCTGGTGGCAAGATCATCAGAACTAGATGAGGATTTTGTTTCAGCTCAGTTTTGATAAAAATTTACCAAAATTCACAAGGTTCTCCATATTCATGACAAAAAGAACTTGTGATTTTAAAAACTCTAATGCAGGAGAAACCAAACCAGATTTAGCTATTCAAGCATAGGGCTCTGAGTGCTTCTCTCCTAATACACATGGTTTGAATCCCTGTGTATTCAACCATGTAGTGCTTAATTAGGGTTGCCACCTCTTTCTTTCTTCTGAAAAGTTCCTCATCTTTAATTGCAGACAGGAACAGTATCTGGGAATAAATGTACCAATTGAATTTGGCTGGTGCAGATGGAGCAAAATTTTGTTTCAGTTCATTTTTCATAAGAATTTACCAACATTCACAAAGTTCCTCATATTCGGAAGACAAAGAACTTGAGATTTTAAAAATTCAAATACAGGAAAAAGCAAAACTGACAGATTTACCCATCCCTAATCAGAATCTTCTACAATGTGCTATTCCTACTCCCATGGAAATGGGAAGGCACTTCAGCTCTTGACTGTCAATGGGGGTCATAGCAGAAAAGACAGCACATACAAGAACATCAGAAGTGCCATGCTGGATCAGACCGAGGGTCCATCTAGTCCAGTACTCTGTTCACACAATGGCCAACCAGCTGTCGTCCAAGGACCAACAAAGCAGGACACGGTGCAACAGCACCCCCCCACCCATATTCCCCAGCAACTGGTGCATATAGGCTTACTTGGATACTGAAGGCAGTACATAGCCATCAGGGCTAGTAGCCATTGGTAGAATTCTCCTCCAGGAATTTATCCCCCCCCCTTTTAAAGCCATCTAAATTGGTGGCCATCATGACATGTTGCGGTAGCGAATTCCATAGTTTGACTATGCACTCTGTGAAGAAGTCCTTCCTTTTATTTGTCCTGAATCTCCCACCAATCAGCTTCATGGGATGACCCCATTGGGTTCTAGTATCATGGGAGAGAAAGAAAAATGTCTCCCTATCCACATTCTCCACACCATGCATAAAACTGCTCAAGATGCAGGTGATTCATAAAGCTTCCTTCTTCTCGCCCATGGCAAAGTGATCCATATCGCTAAGGACTACATAGCTACCACATATCAATTAACTACCATGCTACAGACTGCATAGGAGACCAATTAACAAAGCATCTCAAACACTTTCAGGGTACACAATGGGTCTTCGGCACTGATGCCTACTTTTGGCTATTCATGTAGGCGGCCTTGGCAACTTCCCAGCAGACCCCTTGAACTGCTCCAATTAAGTAGCCGTGAACCCACAATCTGTAGCCCACATTTGTCACCTATGAGGTTGCCCCACCCTATGTCTTCCCATAAAGTGCAAGGACTCCTGAGCCGATGCTGTCACTCCATATGCCCTCTTGTTCCCAGAGCCGCCTTGCACAGAACACTCCTTGGCCAGACCTACTCTGCATCCTGAGAGTGCCCTGGTGGTCATGCCAGTTGTGATGCAGCCGCCTCTAGTGGTGTGCCGATGTTGTCACCCGTTGGGAGGAAAACGTTTGAGCCTCTAACCTCATATGAGTTGTATCTCTTCTCTTTCAAAATGGCTGTTTTGGTTGTAATTACACCTGCGCTGCCTTTTGTCACAATCTCCCAGCCAGATCTTGCCTTTCTCCCAAATGTGGCCTCTGATTTTTATTTCAACAAAGGAGTGCTGGATCCTGAGGGCAACAGGGAATGGGCCCATCATATCATGGATGTTTTAGGGCCTTGGCCGTCTCCCTGGACAGGGCTGCAGTGTTCTCCCTTTCTTATGCAGAGCCTTATAAAGGGCATTTGTCAGAGAGCTCTTGATTTCACACTTGGATAAAGCTACCACATTATCTACTTTTGTTTTATTTAAGCATTTATTTCCTGCACCTTCAATACAAATACAATCAATTAAAAGGCAATTTAGCAATACAATAAATCAATGAAATAAAACACCAACAAAAACCGTGGTAGCAGCCTCCCGTGGAAATGGGCCAGTAGCTGGAGAGGCTGCTGTTTTAGAGCTGTGGCGATGTCTCCTTCCCCAAGGCCGCTTAGCAGCCTAGTGGCTGCACTTTAAAATAACTGAAGTTTCTGTACAGTATTCAATGGCAGTTCCTGACCTAATGTATTTCAGTAATCAGGTTTGGAAGTTCCCAGGGCATATCCCTAGGATGGTAGCCCTCCACAACCTCTTTGCCAGAGGACATTTAATAAAGGCCTCCAGGTATGTCAGCTTATGAGTCACCGAAATGTGAGACTGCACAAAATTCACGAAATAATTACAACTGCTGCTTTACCTAAGACTAAAGCGCTTCATGTGGTCATCGGTACACAAACAACTCACCCTCCTTCCCTGCTCCAGGCATTTCTCCCTTTCAAGCAGATGCCTTGCAAAGGAACGGAGAGAAGTGGGCTCCCCCTGCCCCTTGAAGGGAATGGAAGTTCTCCTCTGGGCAGGGTGATGGATGGGCTGGGAGTTCCAACTCCCTGTCTTGAGCTCTAGACTGCTTCCTGAGGATCATTAGGACAGCAGATGCAGAACCCAGAGATGCGACTGCTGCACACATGGTTGCTCAAACACCCCTGACAGATATGCAGCCTGATTGACTTCATTACTGAGTTTCACAAAGTCAAACCTTCACAACTCCGAAAACACACTAGATCCACCCTGCCATGAATAAAATTCATGTGTAAATTGAATCAAGTTCTTTACATCTCAGCTTTCACAGCAAAAGCTGAACTGCCATGTAATCTCGTATCCAATTTAGTTTGCCCATTTGCTATTGACTACTGATGTGTTCAGAGAGAGCAAAGTATGTCTCATGTTCTATAAGGGCAAAAGGACAGAACAGTTGTCCTGGTGGAACAAGAAGGCAAGCAGCGTCCCGGAAGAAGCGTGGTTCTTAAAATATTGACTACAAACAGCAGGAACCATGGGAGCAGGTGAGGATCAACCTCAAAAGAAAAGAAAATCCACTGAAGGCTCCACTTACCCCATGTCAGCCAGAACCTCCTCCTCCTCCTCCTCCTCCTCCTCCTCCTCCTCCTCCCACCCGCTGCAATGGCAGCTTCTGGCCTTCCAAGTGTCATGCAGCATTTAGCACACAACTGGAAGTCCAGGGAAGAGCAGCACGTTCTCTTGCTACATATTTGTGCACCATGTACTTCATGCAGACCCCAAACTGCTGCATGCTCCTCCGACACAGGCCTTGGGGACATCGGGTCCTCTCCTGACTCTGAATTTAAAGTCCCCTGTAGCAGCCCCAGGAACAGTGCTGGTTTTGGTCAACAATTAGATGAAGGGAGAGTGCAGCTCCAGCTAGCTCAGAAAGTCCTGCTTACTCCAGGGAGGGGCAGGTGAAGAAAGGCTATGGAGTTTGATTGTGGGTTGAGAGAGAAATGATCAAGGCTGAGCCCGAGGAGGAGGAGGAGGAGGAGGGAGCATATGCAGGGACGCAAACTCTCCCCCACCCCCACCCCACCCCAGAATAGAAGGAAAGCCTGTCAAAACTCATTACTCTGTTTTGAAGGCCTGGAGTCAGTGACCACCAATGGGGCAGAGCAGAGGGTGGCAGAGACACCAAGTCAAGTAATGGAGGTCAGTGCAGGCCTGTGGCTCTTCATCCTGCACCAGAGGGGGTATTAGGGGCAATACGTTGACATAACCATGTTTGGAAAAGTCCCCACAATATGTAACTGCAGAAACACAGAACTGTTCAGCACAGAACTCACCATTTAATGAAGTGAACTCGCTTGTTTCCCTGCAGGACAACAAACCCAAAGGGAGTGAAGGCCAGAAAGGCAGCATTTCCAGACACATCCTGCAACACAGGCAGAGCGTCTCATCAAATGGAGCAAAGTTTACAAGGCAACCTCAATTCTCTATATTTCATCAGAGGCTAAACAACTGGACTTAGTCCTTCGTTTTAGCGACGTCCTTGGTCATCACAGATCTGGATACAAAAGCAGATCTGCCTTCTCTGCATGAAGCGTGGGGTGAGCTCCTCACCAGAAAGCAGCTCTGGACATTGAAGGCCCTCTCTGCTTGGAGATGCTTCCTTATTTCAGAGATGGATTTGTCCCATGGTGCCTCCATAAGAAGCTGCCCCCCTCATTCCAGGTCAGGCTATTTGTCCGTCCGTCTGCCTGTCTAGTCTGGCTGGCTGTGGTTGTCCTGTCTCTCAGCAGAAAGAGGCCTTTCCCCATCAGCCCCTACCTGGTCCTTGAACTTGGGACATTCTGCGTAGAAGGCCTGTGCTCTGCATACAGGTATGTGAGGTGGCATACTTTTTGATCAGCCCACCGTTATATATTCAAAATAGTTATAAGCCATCTAATCCATAAAGACAAGACCAGGTATTATTGATGCCTATGTAATACTGAGCCCATCACATTTCACATGGACATACGAATTACATGTCAGAGTGTGCAAAGTCCTTCAGAAGTATTACCTCAACAATCCTTGGCGCTCCTGCAAAGAAAGCCAGTGTGCTGAGGCTGAAATCAGTGGCTTCCCTAACTGAATCTAGTAAACTATAATTATAGTCTTGCTTCTTGTTTCTATCTGGCTTTTAAGGTCTTGCTGCCTTTCAGTGACTGGGTTGGATCCAGACTTGGATGTGTTTAGAGTGGACCCATTGAAATCAATGGGACTAACATAAATCCCATTAATTCCAATGTGTCTACTCTGTGCATGACTTAATCTGGATAAATCCCATTGTGTTTTTATGGCTGGATTTGTTTTATTTCTATTTTAGGGGTTTCAATCCTCTTCCGCACACATTGAGGGACAAAGGAATCTTCTTGCAAGCAGGAAACGGCAAGAACCAGGACAGGCAACAAGCGCTGCTTCCACAGTGTTCTCCCAGATGCCACTTCCAACAGGAAACAGGAGAGAGGGGAATAAGACCCCACTCACCTTTTGCAAGCATGGCCAACAACTGTCCTGCCCTAGGCAAACAAGAGTGCGCTGCCAGGCCTCAAAAGTACGTTACACACACCACAGAGCAGTATCCTGCACACTTAGCAGAGCCACCATGGGGCACTAGACAAGTGCCAGCCAACACAACCTGTCATAGACCCCAGAACCACATCGGTGGCATGAGCCCTACTAGTCCTGTGCAACAGCTCAGGTTCCACAGGGAGGCAGTCCCGGTTTCCAGTCTAGGTGAGGACGTCCTGTGAGGAAAGGCGGGCAGGGGCCTCCTCATAGACACACCGGAGAGTGGGTGGTACCTGAGGCAGCCAAGGGTAGTACGGCATGGACCGGCAAGCCCTTGGCCACCCTGGGCTTTGTTCGACAGGCCACCCTTGCTGGCTATCATCCCAACGGGCCTCAGTGTACACCCCCTGCCCTCCGATGGTGTGCCTCATGCCAGGGCGGCAGCAGCCACCCCAGTTGTGACCAGAGGGGGCTGCCCCCTAACGAGGCCCAGATCCTGGCTGGCCCTGAGCCCCAGTAGCAACAAGGTCCCTGGTCCTCCTCCCATCCTGAGGACAGCAGAAACAGGACTGGACTGGGAGGGGGTGTCCCTATCTGGCAGGCCCTAGGAACACCGGAAGAACACCTGTGGGAAAGCTGCAGCCTTAATTGAACAGCACCAGGGATGGAGTTTAAGTTATGAAAGGAAAGGGATACGGGTGGGGTGGGGTTGCCAACTGGTGGCCCTCCAGATGTTTTAGCCTACAACTCCCATCAGTCCCAGCCAGCATAGCCAGTGGTGAAGGATGATGGGAGATGTAGGCCAAAACATCTGGAGGGCTACAAGTTGCCCACCCATGATCTGAGGGGCAGTTTTACTCCAGCCCTTAATAATAAGATTCTATATATAGCCACTCGGGTGCAAGGGCCATGTATATTTAAACAGGAAGAGGCCCTACAACTCCCAGCATTCCCCAGCCAATCAAGCTGGGAGACACAGGACCTTTTCTCATCTAAATGCATAGATTGTGCTGTTCATGGGCTAGATTTCTAGGTATGTTTGAGGGTTGTGTTTGTTATGAAGTGAGAAAATGTAGTTCTTATTTCATCTTTGAAGATACCATTCTGTGTATGTTCTGTGATAAGGGGATCAGGTATGTGACAGGTGTGATAAATCTTAATGTTGAAATGTGAATGAAATGGCCCATGCAAAGAATAAGGCAGGAAGTCTTGCCAAAGCCCTGCAGCTTTGGAGGGATCAGTGGTCATTACAGAACAGCAGGATAAGCCAGTCACTGGGGATAGAGTGACAGCTGTCACAAAATACTAGGCAAACTTTTGAATTCTCCAGAACTCTTCATCGAATCATAGAATAGCAGAGTTCAAAGGGGCCTCTAAGGCAGGAATCTACATTAAAGCATCCCTGACAGATGGCTGTCCAACTGCCTCTTGAAGGCCTCTGGGGTGGGAGAGCCCACAACCTCCCTAGGACATTGGTTCCACTGTCGTACTGCTCTAACAGTCAGGAAGTTTTTCCTGATGTCCAGCCAGAATCTGGCTTCCCGTAATTTAAGCCTATTATTCCGCATCCTGCACTCTGGCATGATTGAGAAGAGATCCTGGCCTTTCTCTGTGTGACAACCTTTCAAGTATTTGAAGAGTGCTATCATGTCTCCCCTCAGTCTTCTCTTCTCCAAGCTAAACATGTCCAGTTCTTTCAGTCTCTCCTCATAGGGCTTTGTTTCCAGAGCCCTGATCATCCTCATTGCCCTCCTCTGAACACGCTCCAGCTTGTCTGCATCCGTCTTGAAGTGTGGTGCCCAGAACTGGACACAATACTCAAGATGAGGCCTAACCCTCGTGCAATTTGGAAGCTATACTCCTATTAATGCAGCCCAAAGTAGCATTTGCTTTTTTTGCAGCCACATCACACTGTTGACTCATATTCAGTTTGTGATCTACAATAATTCCAAGATCCTTCTCTCAAGTAGTATTCCTGAGCCAAGTATCCCCCAACTTGTAACTCTGCATGTGGTTTCTTTTTCCTAGGTGTAGAATTTGGCATTTATCCCTATTAAATTTCATTCTGTTGTTTTCAGCCCAGTTCTTCAGCCTATCAAGATCACTTTGAAGTTTGTTTCTGTCTTCCAGGGTATTAACTATCCCACCCAATTTTGTGTCGTCTGCAAATCTGATAAGCATTCCATGCACCTCCTCATCCAAATCATCATAAATAAAAATGTTAAAGAGCACTGGGCCCAGGACTGACTCCTGCGGTATCCTGCTCGTTACCTCCCCCGTTTGAGAAGGTACCATTGATAAGCACGCTTTGAGTCCGATTCTGTAGCCAACTGTGGATCCACCTAATAGTTTTCTATCTAGCCCACTTTTCACTAGTTTCTTAATCAGAATGTCATGGGGCACTGTGTCAAAAGCTTTGCTGAAGCCAAGATATCTTATGTCCACAGCATTCCCACAGTCCACAAGGGAGGTTACCCGATCAGAGAATGAGATCAGATTAATCTGGCAGGATTTGTTTTTGACAAATCCATGCTGGTTTCTAGGAATCCCTGCATTGTTTTCAAGGTGGTTACAGACTGACTTCTTTATAATCTGCTCCAAAAATTTCCCTGGGATGGATGTCAGACTGACTGTTCTGTAGTTCCCAGGTTCCTCCTTTTTACCCTTTTTGAAGATGGGGACAATATTAGTCCTCCTCCAGGTGTCCAGCACTTAATATTATTTATTTATTTATTTATTTATTTATTTATTGCCCGCCTCTCCCTCAGGATCAAGGCGGGGAACAACATTGATACAAATGACATAAAATACATTAAACTGATTAAAAACATATAAAATTAATACATTATTAAAATACAGATAAAACTCTTAAAATTCAACTGGGTAGGCCTGCCGGAAGAGATCGGTTTTTATAGCTTTCTTAAACTCAAAAAGACTATTAAGTTGATGAATCTCCTCTGGCAGGCCATTCCACAGTCTGGGAGAGGCAGAAGAGAAGGTCCTCTGGGTAACAGTTGTCAGTCTGGTTTTGGTTGATTGTAGCACATTCTTCCCAGAGGACCTAAGCGTGCGGGGCGGATTGAACCTGGTAACCTGGACCCAAACCACTGCACCCGTCTTCCATGATTTCGCAAAGATAATAGAGAGTGGTTCTGAGAGTTTTTCTGCCAGCTCCTTCATTACTCTAGGATGCAGATCATCGGGCCCTGGAGATTTGAACTCATTCAAAGAAATCAGGTGTTCCTTGACTATTTGTTTATCAGTCTCAAACTGCAGTCTGGTCCCTTCAGCTTGTATTCCACTTTTTCCAGAGGAGGTCATAGACCCACTTTTGGGAGAAGACTGAGCCAAAGAAGAAATTGAGCACTTCAACCTTTTCTTTGTCATATGTTATCAATTTGCCATCCTCATTAAGCAGTTGGGAGGGCGGATAAGGGGGTAAACAGAAACCAAACAAAACAAAGATGAAAATTAGGCTAGATTGTTTTAGGCATGTGGTCTACACTTTAGGCCTCATCTCAAGATGGAGATTGGAGACTGAATGGATAAGTCTGTGCTCAGTGCTGCAGGTATCAAGTGACACATACAGGGATTTATGTTCCCCACTTCCCCAAGAAGAAGCATGTTTTGGGGCAGCACTGTTGAGTTTTGCTTCCATTGGATGAGTTTTGTCTCCTTGGGTCATACTTAAGAGGATTCCTCTAGCTCAGCAGCCTCTTTCTAATGATGGTTGGAAAGAAAGCATATAATGAGCACGGCACAAAGGTGATGGCTTGACATTCAGTGGTAGACTGCCTTTGAACATGGAGGTTCTCCTTAACTATTGTAGCTCTAGACACTGATAACACTGATCCCCTGAGTGTGTGAGAGAACCATGAGGTACTCAGGGAGGTCAGTGTGGTCGGACAGCACAAGGCTTGGCATGAGTAGCGTCATTTCCCCCTGCCCTGCCAAAGTTCTGGGCTCCCCTTGCCTCTGGCTGTTTGGCCTGCTGCTATAATGATACGTCATATAATTCGCCCTTGATGCCTCTATAATGCCACTATGGATGTCTAAGCCCAGCCTTGGCAGAGTTCTTATTGGAATGTAGGTATGGAAATGACTCTTATGCCAGCCATTGTATGCCAAATGCTGCAGCGTTGTGCCAAAACTCGGGGACATATACCACGTCAGACGGGCTCACTGAGCACAGTCCTGTGTACACTGACAGGCAGCCCTGGCTCTCCAGGGTTTCAGAGATGCTGGGTCTTTTCCAGCCCTACCTGGCAGTGCCAGGGATTGAACCTGGTACACTCCACCATAAGCCCAACAGCAACACATTTCACACAGAGTCCATCACGGCTGTCCACAGCAAAGTGTGTCCCTCTGCTTCCATGTTTTATTGTAATAAAATACAGTAGCAAAGAGGCTGAGCAACAAATCAGGATGTTCCTAGTTCAAGTCTCAAACTCTACCATGAATTTGCTAATGCACCAGAAACCAGCCAGGTTCTTTCAGCTCGGGGCGTGTTTGGCTATGTTAGAAGAAGATTTATTTATTTATTTTATTTCTAACCTGCCTCTCCATCCAGATCGTGGTGGGGAACAACAATAAATATAAATACAAGAATCATAAAATAGATAAACCATTAAAACAGATAAAAACAAATACATGATTAAAAACATCTTAAAATTCAACTGGGTAGGCCTGCCGGAAGAGATCAGTCTTCACGGCTCTCATAAATTCCAGAAGACTGCTAATTTGTCGAATCTCCTCCAGCAGGTCATTCCACAGTCTGGGTGAGGCAGAAGAGAAGGTCCTCTGGGTAACACTCGTCAGCCTAATTCTGGCTGACTGGAGTAAATTCTTCCCAGAGGACCTGAGTGTGCGGGGCGGATTATATGGGAGAAGACGATCCCACAGGTAACCTGGACCCAAACCATGTAGGGCTTTAAAGGTGATAACCAACACTTTATACTTCGCCTGGAAACTAATTGGCAGCCAGTGGAGTGATTTTAAGATTGGTGTTATGTGGTCACCCCTAGGTGTACTGGTGACCAACCTGGCTGCCATCCTAGAGGTCCATTGCTTAGGAAAGACGGTGAATTGTTAACAGGTGACAGAGAGAAGGTGGAATTAATCAACTATTTTGCCTCAGTCCTATCCCAGAAGGGGAGCTGCGCTCATCAAGTAGAACAAATGAAATAAGAAGGAACTTGCAGCGCAGGATAAATAAGAAGATGGTTAGAGAACACCTAGCCACTGAGTTCAAGTCTCAAGGGCCAGATGAATTACATTCACATGTACTGAATGAGCTTGTCGATGTTACTTCAGAGCCACTGACTATAATCTTTGAGAATTCCTAAAGAATAGGTGAGGTGCCGAAGTTTGGAAATGGGCAAATATTGTTCCCATTTTCAAAAAGAGGGAAAAGGTGGATCCAGGAAACTACAGACCCGTCAGCCTGACAACAACACCAGGTAAAATTCTAGAACAGATTATTAAGCAGTCAGTCAGTGAGTCATCTAGAAAATAATGCATTGATTAGTAAGAACCAACACGGGTTTGTCAGGAATACGTCATGCCAGATCAACTTCATTTGCATCTTAGATAAAGTTCCTAGGTTAGTAGATCATGGGAATGCCATCAACATAGAATATCTTGATTTCAGTAAAGCATTTGACAAGGTTTCCTGTGATATCCCTGTTGACAAGATAGTCAAATGTGGGTTGGACGCTACTACTGTTAAGTGGCTCAACAGCACACATGAAAAGGACAGGTATCTTAGGGTGCAATCCTATGGACGATACCTTTGCCACTCAGAAGTCCCTGAACTTTGGGGTATCCAAAATACATATGCCCTGCTGGGTTGACAGGGCAGGAGCAATGGCAAAGGCGATCTTCAGCTCCCTGTCCTCTGATCTGCATTTTCACTAGAAGGGCCTTTTAGCTCATCTAGTGAGGTTGCTTTGGAGGGTCAGGGAAGGAGGCTGGAGGAGGCTCAGGAGGCTGGTATTCTGCCCTCTCCTGACTCCTCCCCTCCCCAGCCACCAGAATGCCCCTTTCCTCTTCCTCTAAGGTCGATTTTCCTACCATGGAGAAGCAAGCAGCTGGTGCACACCAGTTGTGAGGGGGAGGGGGTTGGATCCCCTACTCTCCCGTCCATGGTCGGAGCACTGTCTCCAACCTTGGAGGTGTTTCCCAAGCCATCCTATGGTCCCTGGGATGCTGGCCCAGGGACCATAGTATTGCTCTTTCTGTGGAGGAAAAGAGTATGACAGCTATTTAGTTCAAACAACCCTATTAAATTTAGTTCAAACAACCCTATTAAATTTCATTCTGTTCATTCATGAGCCCACTGGTCCTGGGGCTGTAATTGCATGGAGGATGTAACAAGCTACCTTACAGAGATTCCCAAGGCTGCAGCTCTCATGTGATGGAAAGCTTCTACTCAGCTGAGAGCAGCCTACGGTATACCACGCGGAGGAATTTAAGGACACATCAGCCAGCCAAACCCACAGAAGGTCTGAGAAACAGCCATTGAACCTGGTTATGTTCAACTTGTCCTAGCTGCATTGCAGAGTTTCATGCCAACCATGGGATTAGCACCGTCTCACTCAGAAAAAGGCAGGCAGAGGTAACATGTTGCGGTTGCTTTGCTTTGCTCCTGGATTGCACTCCCAACTGCCAAGTACTAGAACAACCTCTTTCTACGTCTGGCTTGCCAAGCATGGCTCTCTCCAAAAGCAACCCCCGGCTCCACCTCAAATTGATTGTGTCTTATCAATAGCTATACTAAAAATGGAAAAGGAATTGACTGAAGACTTCAAGATCTAAGAAAGAGTTTCAGTGAGGAGCAATGTACCTTGCATGGATGTGGGTCAACCCCATATGTCTCCAAAGACTGAGCTTTCCTTAAAAAGTTTAATTCCGAAGTAGCTGGTGTCTGACCACTGGAAGAGAGAAAAATGGAGAAAAGTATGACTATCGGTTGGAATCAATATATTCCCAATTCTCATTAACAGTTCAGGGATCCTAATTTCTAGGAGGAAGAAATATAGACCAAGAGCTCACAAAACCATCTCCATTTGTTCCCATCACAGAGATACCATGCCTGTTGAATTTCTGCCTGTCATGTGGCTGTTAAAGGAAGTATGTGTAAAGAAAGAACATGGCGCCATCCAAAGCAGTCCAGGCCACAGGGTGTCTCCTCCACTAGGTTCCTGCCCATGGTCTACCGCTGCCCTTCTGCTTTCTTAGGGGAGCAGTGTGTGTATTATTATTATTATTATTATTATTATTATATTTATTTATATCCCGCCTTTTTCCCAATAATGGGACTCAAGGCGGCTTACAAATTAAAACATGTACAGTTAAAACAATTAGCGATATACAAAAATTAAAAATATAATTAAACATAGTACAATTTTAAAATATTTAAAACATTTAAAAACATTTTAAATACACAGTTCGCTGGAAAAGACCCAAAGCAGTAGAGCAGATCAGGTAATGCTGGGTTTGCATGTAAGGAACCCAGACCGGTTGGGCCTTTAGGCATCCCTGGTGACCCCGCAATTCTGAAGCAGTGTGGAAGAGTGTTACAACTCTCCGATGGCCACAGGGACCAGGGCACTGTCATACTTGCCGATTAGTCTGCTGGGTTTAGCTGCTCTTCACTTGTGTTGTTGCTGTTGTTGTTGTTATTATTGTTGTTATTACTATTATTATTATTTATTGCATTTATATACCCCCCATAGCCGAAGCTCTCTGGGGGTTTTACAAAAATTAAGAACACTGAATATTAAAAAACTGATATACAAAATTTAAAAAAGCATAAAAAGCATAAAACACATAAAATAGATTATAAATACAATATCCATTAAAACATTATGATGATGAACTTATTCTTTCATTATGTATTGTGTTTTGTATGATTAAAATTTGGGCATTATTGATTGTTTTAATTTGTGATGGCTGATTTGCACGTGCTTTTGTACAGTGCTCTGGTATCTGGAAGGCTGAAGAGCAGTTTAGAAATATTATAATTAATTAGTGTCCTGAAGTGCCTAAAGGGTTATTAAAATGCATTTATGAAACTTCTTAGATGTCTTTCCAACCGTATGATGTTCAGTCTTCTAATACCACCATACAAAATGATTTTAAAGCATAGCAGTTAAAACATACTAGCTCAACCAGCAAAAGCCATTTCAAATAAAATGGTTGGCTTGGAAGTTCCAGAAAGCGGGAGGCCTGGCACACGTTCCGATCTCACTACCCTAGACTGCAGAATGCAGAGCGAGGCTTTCCCAGCAGACCTGGACAAGCTGGAGGAACCTATTGGAGAAGTGTGCTGATTGCAAGGCAAGAGCCATTTGAATGAGCCTTGGAGCGTCAAGATTATCACCTGGTCCTTCCAGCTTCAGCAACTAGACCGTTTGATAAGAGTCTCATGGAGAAAGACTCTTATCAAATTTAAACAAGCTCCCTGCTGTTATCTTTCCACTGTCCCACTGAATGTCACTGTGTGTTCAACCACTTAAAAACCTGTCTTGAGGTCACCTGGGGTGAAGTGACACCTGCAAAAGCCAGAGAAGAACCCCTGCTCTCTCCCTTCAAGAGGAGCCTCTCCTGGACTCCCTTTTGGATGTTTATTACCATCCAACCTTTTGATGTGTAACAGAATAGCCTACTTCAAGCAGTGAGGCAAAGAACACATTCCACAGCCATCATCTGTGTCGATATAGCCTCTTTCTTAACCATGCTACTCTTGGAGGGGGGGAGCAAAATACTAGTACATCCAGCTGTATTTGAAATAAGAATAGAAAGAAAACTTCAGAACCCGCTTACCCCAGCTGGACTAGCAGGGCAGGGGAGCCATTTTTCCTCCACAAAGAGGCCGAAGCAGACACCTCACATGGCAAACTTCGCAAAACCTAAAGAGATCCCTTTGAAGCAGGCACAGGGGGATCATTTCTTAAACTGCATTCAATGAAGCCGGCTGGGCCCCAGATGTCCAAACCTAACTGGCAAGTAGAGCTGGAAATGTATTGTATGAACTTGTCCAATTTATCATAATCCTCTGTTAAGTTTGTATATGCATGGACCGCTTGCATTTTGAAGGGACCAGGCAGCATGTTTGTGGCAGTGACTGACGATATTCCTGGGCACTTATAGCCAACATCCAATTTGTATTGTCCTGCTTACTGGTTTCTCACAGTCTCAGGCATGTTTTGCCTTGTTAGGACAACCCTGACCTTGTTCTAGGCCCCCTCCACAAGGATTCGCTTTTGCGCCTGGTTAAGTGATTATGCGCTTCATCCCTGAAGCGCATTTACCCCTAATACCTCTGCACGAGAGGCAGGCAGGGAGAGGGGAGGGGGGAGGCAAGACCCCCGGAGGCAGGAGCCGATCTCGGCCGGGGAGCAGCAGAGGGGGCAGCGAGAGTCCTCCGCCGGCCTTTCTCTCTGCAAAGGCAAGAAACCGGGGGTGGGGGGGGCGCTCAGGGGAGCCGGGAGGAGTTGTCACTGCTGGACGGGGAGCGTCTCCTTCCCAGCAGGGGCGGCAACGGCGGGGAGAGGGGGGGCGGCGGCAGGGCGACCCCTTCTTCGGCCACGCGAAGCTCTCCCGCGCGTGCTGGCTGCAGCCTCAGCGCTCCGCTCCATTGCCTGCCTGCGTGCCTGGCTGCTTCGCCCTCCCCCGCCGGAGGGAGGGAAGTCTGTCGAGGGACGTGGGCGGGCGAGGAAGGCAAAAGACGGAGCCAGAGGAGCCGGCTAGGGAAGCCAGGAGCCGAGCGGGGGAGCGAGCAGCAGCAGCAGCACATCCCGCCGCAAAATAAAACTCACTATTTAACGCGCATTCGATAATGCGCACAATCGGAGGGATAGCGCGCCTCTACGCCCGATTTGCGCTCCCTCCTTGTAGAGGTAAATTTTTTAAAGCGCCTTGAAAGAGCTTTAAACCTCTCTTGTAGAGGCAGCCTTGGTCTCTTATTCTACATTCCTGGATCATGTTGCACCCATAGACTAGTCCACAGCTGCACTTTTTTCAAAGGAAGCAGAGAGGACCTTTGATTTTGGACTACTCCTGGTGATGGATTTCCTGCACCCAGGACCACCTGCCAATTATGCCACTGAAGGCAGGGATGGGGAGCATGTGGCCCTCCAGATGTGGTTGGACTGCAGCCCCTATCATCCCTCACCTTCGGCTATGCTGGCTACCGCTGATGGGAGTTGTACTCCACCGACACCTGGAGGGAGGCACATTCCCTGCCTCTTACTGCCAATAATACAGGATTGAACATGCATTTTTAAAAATGGTTTTTATGTCTTTGGATGTAACTTTAAGCTATTTTGGTACATTAAATAAGAAATTCCACTTCTTGGTGAAGCAAAGCTGCACGTTCTGATTTTAGGGAAATCCCACTAAGCTGACTTTAGTGCACACTAATGCCTTTGTCCTTTCAGCCGTTGCTAAGAAAGTATATGATCACCTTTTGAGGAGCTGGCAGGTTAGTTAAGTCAGGATCCCAGTTACATCTCTAAATGAAATCCATCACTCTTCATGATATATATGAGACCCTGCAGCTCAGTTACCCAGCAGATAGTGGCAGAGACAGCTGATTCATAGCATGTTTTAGGATGAATTTAGTCCCAGTGGTAAAGCTGGAGTAACTAGACTCTTATCTCACCCATTTTATGAGGGACCCCAGGGTAAGGAGAGGGGGGGACTCATCCTCCAAAGGACACTGGACTGATCCCTACAAAACCCCCTCCTTTTTTACTTATTCCAAGCTCAAGACTTCTCTCTTTCAAATCCCAGCAAGCAGCTGGGTCACTGATCTGGATTAAGGAGACTTCACAGCTGGACTCTGGTTTGGGCCTTCTTTCCAGCGGGCTGAGTTTCTGTTGCCATGAATTTTCATTGTGTGGCTTACAATCGAAGGCCCTCCGTTCAAGGGCGAGTCTAAGCACAAAGGCAGGAGTCACCTGAGCTCAATCTTGTGGATCTCTGCAATTTTCCTTTCCAGCTTTTCTGAATGCTTTGGGAAAAACTGGAATTTGGAGCTGTAACCCTCAGGGTGCTTTCC
Organism: Anniella stebbinsi; assembly: GCA_029215795.1. NCBI lineage: Eukaryota > Metazoa > Chordata > Lepidosauria > Squamata > Anniellidae > Anniella > Anniella stebbinsi. The sequence goes on from JARDYH010000001.1 coordinate 375,218,479, forward strand.
GGGGTCGTAGTCACCAATCTCAGCTGAAGGAAGGAAGGAAGGAAGGAAGGGGGGGGGTGAGGGGGAGAGAGAGCGAGAGCGAGAGAGCGAGAGAGAGCGAGAGAGAGAGATCAGCAATGGTTGTAAGGTGCACACAAGGACTTTCTTTTGGTATACAGAGCAAGTCAAACCTGTGGCCCAGCTATCCAGCTATTAGGAAATAGCCTGACTGGCAATAGCTTCTCAAGGCCCCAGGGCGGAGAGGGAGTGGTCAGGTGACTTCCCTAGTCATGCTGTTCATGATCCCAGGACTCAACTTAAGCTTTTCCATTCTGGTCCTACCCTTTAACAACTGCAAAGCGATGGAGGACAGCAGCCAGTTTATGTTGGTTACCACAAGACCATTTATTTGGCTTGAGTTACAGCTACAGTATGACCAAGTGGCAGAAAGGATGTGTGCACACAGCCAGTTCTAATTCCTGCTCTGAATGCCAGGGCAGCCAGGAGGTTGGAGCTCAACACAGCATCAGGATGACATTTCTTCTGTGGCTGCTGCAAGTTTTTGCTGCAAGCGAAATTATGTAATCAGTACTTACCATGAAAAGCAAGTTTATCTTGTCAAGAGGCATTACCTTGAAGGATATAGGCAGCTAACAGAGCAGCATCTGACGTCTTGCACAGGAGGCGGCCATGATAGAGATCTCTTTTGATCTGCAAGAAGACGAGATACCTGACGAGAGATCCAGAGCAAACAGGGAATTAGTGCCTTTCATTACATTCAGGCCAGAGTAACTTCCACATGAAGCTTCAACAAGGAGCATGGCAAATCCTTTCCCGTGTGTTCCATTTGCAGACACTATAGCCATTGTCCAGCTAGGATGATATTATGCAGGGCTTGATCAAGATGGGGTTCACTTTCTGCTCTCTTGCAATTCAATGCCAAACCAAACTGCTCAGGGTACCATAGGCAGGGCCCCCGCAGTGCCTTTCAGAGCCATTTTCCCATGGAGCTCTTCCTTCTGAGCTTTTTCGAAATGGAGCTGATCAACTAAGCATTGTTCTTACTTCGGGTACAATCCTATGTATGTATAGACAGAATAAAGTCCTACAGTTCCCAGCATGCCCCATCCACCATGGCCGGATGGAGGAATATTGGAAGTTGTAGGACTTTTCTCTCTCTAAGCATGCATAGGATTGTGCCCTTAATGAATGAATTAACTTGCAGCTTAAACCATGGGCTTTATCATTGCTCTGCCCTACTGAATTAGTCCTCAGTCATGCCATTGCACTATGGAAGCTCCTTTTGATTTTATGTGGGTTTCCCCCAAATAAATAGTTTGTCTGCATCTTTAGTAGGCAGAAACTATTGTTTACTTTAACTATTTCACTGATGAACAGCATAACATTTAACTGAAAGAAAACTCCTCAGCAATGCTCAGGCTGTTGGTTCCTACTTCCTAATTTGTTTCATGATCCGACTTCCCAGCTGAAAAGAGTTGAGGCGTGACGTAAATTAACTTATAAATATGGGAGCCAAAATTAGATTTGCCCCCATTTTAAAATCTCCTGCCTTTAAGAAAAAGAAATTGCTGGGTTGCAAGGATGGAAAAATAATCCAAGTCCTTCTCACCTGCACGAGGGAGATATGGCAAGGAAGCAGCAAGATGCTACATCAGCCGTATTATCGGGGAGCCAATCCAGGGAGCCTACCTGTCCTCAGTTCCTCAGCACCTCAGTCTCTTCCCCAGAACTCTATGATTTCAAAGATGTGTTTTGATGACCTTAAGTGGTCGGAGTCCCATTGCCTCCCTGAGTCAATGTCTGGATGGGATTTCATTTCGCCTGGAATAATCTTTGATGGTTGTCAAGAGGCTGGCCTCTGAGCATTCCAGATTAGCATATCATATGCCAGCTTAATGACAGACACAGCTGCTATTGGCCTTTTCATATTTAAATTCGGGCCTGATGGATGCGCAATGCAGCAGTTGCTGAAACAAGTCTTTAACATAAAATCTGCAAATCAAATAAGGGGGCTCTAAGGAGGACATGTCAGCCTGGGATTCTGAGAAGAACAGGGCCCTGCATGCCTTCAGATGAGTACCAAAACCCAGCTGCTACCAACCAAATTGCACCCAAGTCAGTGGCTCACATGGAAAAGCTGTAAACTGGACAGACCTCCTCAGCAGCTGCTTTCTTCAAGGTGGGAAGAGCTGGACGCACCACCTTTGCTGACCACTTTGCTGAGATTTAAACCTCCCCGCCCAGTGCACCACACCAGGGATGAAAACCAGGGCTCCTCTTATCCTCCGCTGTCCTATGACCAGGTGGAGAGCATCTGATCCAGCTCCCAACAGAGCTGCTGGCTTGAGGAGCACTCCTTGAGCTGGTGCCTCAGACCGGAGCCACTCTGCTCCCTTCCCACTTCACCTGTCATGAGGGGCAGGTGAAGCCCAGAGCCAGGGCCTCGAGGAGAGGCTCCACGAAGTGGGAGCTGACTTTGCCTAGCCCTCATTGTCTCCAACAGAGGACGGGAGAGGTGCAAGCGAAGACAGCTGAACACTCCTTGAGTCAGGAGTTGCTCTTCTGCCCCTCTGAGGGGGAGGGACTTCAGGAATGGGAGGGGCCTCACTAGAGGCCTTTGTGGGCATGATGGAAAGGCCTGGTGGACCAAATTTGGCCCACACGCTGGAGGTTCTCCATCCCTGCTGTAAAGATATCAAGTGTCATCTTCCAAGCATGCTTGGAAGATGGTTGGAATGTAGGTCTTAATAAGCAAGCCACAGCTATTTAAGTTGTTGCTGTTGTTGCTGTTACTGTATTTCTATCCCATCCCACAGCCGAAGCTCTCCAGGCAATTTACAAAGACTAAAAATATAGCATACAAAATTTAAAAACAATTTACATAAACACACATACATAAGCAGTATACACAAAGACAACATAAGTCTAAAAGCAACTTTAAACAATCAATTGTAAGACAAATCCAGGCTGAATTAAAACTCAGCAGATGCTGCCAAATGCCTGAGATAAGAGAAAGGTCTTGACATGGTGCTGAAAATATAATAATGTTGGTGCCGGGCGGGCCTCGTCAGGGAGATCATTCCACAATTGGGGGGCCACCACTGAGTAGGCCATCTCCTTTGTTGCTCTCTTATGTAAGAGGACCTTAGATGCTGAGCATAGTATATGGGTAGGTTCATGTTGGGAGAGGTGCTCCATTAGGTATTGCGGTCCCAAGCCATGTAAGGCTTTATAGGTTAAAACCAGCACCTTGAATCAGGCTCAGAAACATAGAGGCAGCAAGTGCAAGTGAGCCAGAGTTGGTATTATATGTTTGGACCTTCAGATCTTCATTGTCAATCTTGCTGCCACATTTTGCACAAGCTGCAGCTTCTGAATCGTCTTCAAAGGCAGCCATACATAGAACACATTGCAGTAATCTAACTTGGAAGTTACCACAGCATATTTATTTATCTGTTTACAATATTTCTATCCTTGTCTAGATAGGGGCGTAGCTGGGCCACCAACGAAAGCTGGTGGAAAGCACTCCATGCCACTGAGACCTCTGGACCTCAAGTAACAAAGATGTAGGGTGACCATATGGAAAGGAAGACAGGGCTTCTGTATCTTTAACAGTTGTATAGAAAAGGGAATTTCAGCAGATGTCATTGTTATGCATGCAGCACTTGGTGAAATTCTCTCTTCATCACAACAGTTAAAGCTGCAGGAGCCCTGTCCTCTTTTGTAACTGGTTACTCTAGTACTAGAGTGACCAAAAACTAGATAAATTCCCTTTTCTATTCAACTGTTAAAAATATAGGAGTCCTGTCCTCCTTTTCAAATGGTCATTCTACAGAGATGGTTCCAAAAGAATTCCCAAGCTATGAACCTGCTCCTTCAGGGGGGAGTGCAACTCCATCTAGAACAGGTTGAGCACCCTCCATCTGGTCAGGGGAGCCACCCACTAACAGCATCTCAGTCTTGTCTGCATTGAGCTTCAGTTTACTAGCCCTCATCTGGGCCATTGTCGGAGCCAGGCAACAATCTAGAACATACACAGCCTCACCTGATGAAGATGAAAAGGAGAAGGAGAGCTGATGACATACTGATGACAATGCACTACAAAACTCTGGATGACCGCACTAATCAGTTTCCTGTAGAAGCTGAACTCCATATGGAGAATCCACGGGGCTGAGCAATGTTCCCCAAGCACCATGTTCTGGAGCTGACCTTCCAAACAGGAGCACCTCCCACGCCTAACTCAGTTGTCCCAGAAGAATACCATGGTCAATGGTATCGACAGCTGCCGAAAGATCAAGGAGACTCCCCTTGTGTTCTCCTGACATAGGTGTGACCAAGACTGTTTCCGTGCCAAAACCCGGCCTGAACCCTGACTAAAATGGATCCAGATAATTGGTCTCATCCAAGAATGTCTAGAGCAGGCTTGCAATCACCTGCTCAAGGAACATGCCCAGAAATAGAACGTTTGCCAATGGCCTATAGTTATTAAGATTTTCCAGGTGTTAGGGAGGATTTCTTCAAGAGTGGACTCACTACCGCCTCTTTCAGATGGCCCGGGACCACTCCCTCTCGCAGAGAGGCATTAATCACTTACCTGGCCCAGCTAGCTGTACCGTCCCTGCTAGCTTTTATTAGCCAAGAGGGGCAAGGATCCAATATAGAAGTGGTTGCACAAACCTGTCCAAGCACCTTCTCAACATTCTTGAGCTGTACTAACTGAAACTCATCCAAGAAAACCAGACAAGGCTGTGCTCTGGACACCTCGCTAGATTCACCTGCTGTAATACTAACACTGGAGTCTAAGTCTTAGTGGATGCAAGAGATTCTATTCTGGAAGTGCCTAGAAAATGTATTACAGCGGACCTCAGAGGTATCTATGGTGTCCTTAGGACCAGCATGTGTCATTGGGGACAGCCACCAGACAACTCTGAAAAGCATCGCTGGGATCCAATAGACACAGCAAGATGTTGTGGGGGGGGGCTTGCCACCCTCACTGACCCTGAATGTACCTGACCACAGGCACGACGAACGTTTGATTGCATCCACTAGGACTTCTTCTCCATCTCTATTCAAGTTGCCTCATATTTTGTGTCATCACTCTCAAATCTGGGGTACACCACGGAGCAGTACAAGCTCTACTTAGGAGAGGGTGTGCAGGAGCAATTCAGTCAACATTTCCACATTTCACAGATCAACGAGTGGTTTTGACAGGATAGCCCAGAAATGTTTCTACCCTCCAGCAATATTTGCATCTTATATTCTGAGATACAAGAATATTTCTTGGACACAAACATAACTAAGATGACCTCAAGACTCAAAAATACACCAGGAATTATCCTCAGCATTAACAGCTCTGTGACAGGCAGATTGTCCTGGACCAAGGCCTTTTCTAAACCTAAAAGTGCAGAGGGAGGACTTGAGGGCGATCCCGGACTGACTTGCTTCTGGGATCATCGTCCACTTTCTACACAGGAGTGTGATGTCCCAGAAGCAAACAGGGATGTTGTACTCGTTGAGCCCACCATTTTTTTAAAGGCCGGGGCTGGGAATGCACTTGTGCTCTAACCCAAAAGGGAGGCAAAAAACAATCCCCCCCCAAAATCGAAGTCCTTACCACCCCCCGCCATCCCATGCATAGCGAAAATGCAGCCCTCCTCTCCCCTGATGTGCACAGAGCTACGTGGCATGGCTCCGTGCATGTTTCTGGTGCCGTGCTTACTCGCAAGTAAGCAGGCACCAGGCAGGACGGGCGCTCACACCTCCCACGGTCTTGGGACAGTCCTGGGACCACTGGAAGAATCGAGCTTTCCCAGGGTTTCTTTATCCCTGGGAAAACCCGTGTCCATCGTCCCCCCTGCCCCCTGGAGTCCCTGTGTGTCATTTGGATGCACAGGGAACACCCAGGGACGGCCCCAGGGAAAAATGCCAGTGTAGAAACAGCCCAGGACCCCAAACCCTCATCCTCAGAGGACCCTGACCCATTGTTCTCAGATGAATGAGAGAGGACTCGGCACATGAAACTGCCCTGATACCCTTAAACCACAGGCGCCAAAGGGTCATGTGGAAAAGAGCTTTCAATGCCGGCCGCTCGGTTCTGCTAACAGACTGTGAGGTCCAAGAAAAGAGGCTGAAGTCAAAGAGTTCGGACATGCTGCTATCCAAGCCCCTTAAGGAAGGGTGCTGGAATCCAAAGCCTCACACAATGGTGTGCGTGCTCCTTGCCATGCTTTGAAAGCCGGTTCTCTTCACGTGCATTGCTCACCTATTCTCTCACAGAAATACAACGCTGTGGTATAAAAGTGACGGGCAAAGCAAACTTTTCACAAAACTTCCAAGGATCCCCCAAACCCCTAATCAACGTAAGCTCTTCTTTGTGGCCAGCTCAAGAATGACAGCAACCTGCCCAGCCTCACCTAGTGATTTCCTCTTTCAGAGCAGCAGGGTCAGTGGGGTAGAATTTCACCCTGAAGCACATGGTGAACGGAGGCTGTGCTGCAGAAGAGAAGGACAGAGTCAGGTTGGTTGAGGAACTGACAGCAGCCGGTTTCAAGTGAGATCCAGGGACAACACACGTGGGCATGTCAGTTCTATCTCTGTCCCCCAAACACAGCCCAAATCCCATTTAGCAACGTTAGACTTTGTCCTGGTGCAAGGCAGTGCAGAGCAAAGATTAGTTTAAGCTCTTGGACAGCTAAGAAGGAAACTGAATGGTTCAACCCAGAGGTGAAGCTAATGGCACCGGGATGGTCTCTGTACACGTAGACAGCACGGGCCACACTCGCCATGGAAGAGTTCACCTTCTGTCCAGCCAGATGACGTCCTCAGGAAGGGACAGCTTTGCTTCAAGTTAATTGTAATAATGCATTAGGAAAGGATCTGTCCAGACAAGTGCAGATTTAGGGTCAGCAAAGGGGCCCGGAATCCAGAACACCTCGGCCTCATTCCTCCTGTTTATTACACTGAATCAGGGCATGCTTCAATTCCAGAAGGCCAGACCTGCCCCAGCATTCTTAATAATACAATACTTACATCGCATTTGCTTTACAACAGACTTTGTGAATTCCAACCAGTGCTGAAAAAAAGAAGAAGAAAGAGGCTTTCAAAAGGAAGAAAGCAAAACAAATTTCCCCAGGGGATCACTATGGCCTAATTTACACAACCTAACTGGCCATAAAACAGAGGGGACAATGGTGGGTCTACATAAGCATCTCACAGTGACCGTGACCGTGTTTTGTTTCTCAATGGGAGGCTGCAGATTTGATGGGAAGAATAGTCGAAGAGAAGGGATGCTCAGCTCTGCAGGTCCAGCCCACCAGATCTGCTAGACACCGGCTCCATCAGGCTTCTCCTCCCCTCATCTGTCACCCGTCAGAAGTCATTCAGCCTGGCTGCAGCAGACCGAGAGATGGTCAGGGCTAGATCAAGGCCATGACAGCCCCTGGGGCTGGCAGTCGGCAGTGGGCCCCCCGCTCTGTCCCCACTGCCAAACCCACCACACATGACATTTGTGAATACACACCATGAAAGAAAGCTATTGCTTGAACCACATCAAAACCAAAACTTGGTTTTAGTACGTGAATGGCCTTACTAACAGTTCAGACTAAGGCTCCCTAGCATGTGGAGTAGCCAGCTGGGCACGGCATGCTGCCTGGGGGTGCACACGCATTGAGATGCATCCAGTAGCCCACCTGGACAATTATCTGACAATTATCGCCTGGAGAGCGAGACGGAAGACTAACACTAACTCTTAGAACTCTTAGTACAAAACGTTCAGCTTTTGAACAAATGTCCTCTCCCAGGCCCACATCCTCAGCATGGGGAACTGTCAGAGGAGTGAAACCAGGACCTCACCCCAGGCTGGGAAAAGCCCTGCAGAGTGAAGTGGGGTCCAGCCGGCGCTTTGGCCCAGACCCCAAGGACTTGAGGGGCCCTGACCCTGGTGACATAGATGGGCTTCTCCCCTGACATAATCCGGCCCACAGGTGGCTCTGGGAGGGCAAGCTAGCTCTCAGAGTCAAAAGGGTTCCCTACCCCTGACGTGAAACCCCCAACCCACCAGCAGATGACAAGACCACACCTGACGATGCTGCCAAGCCGGGTCTTGCGCTGCTCTCCCTCCCAGCAATATGAGCATAACAACCATGGACGACTTCAGTATCCCATGCACAGCCACAGGGCTGCCCCCACGCCATCACACACACTCTGCTTATAATGGGAGGGATAATCCCTGGCAGGGGGATTTCGAAATGCATTTTTAAAAAGAATTAGTGGTTTTGCATGAAATAAGGTAAGACCTGAGCTAGAAAGAGCATGGGCTCCTGTTGTTCCTACTAGTTATTGTTTGGGGCTGGATGTGCTACCGCCCTATCACAGCAACACTAAATCCTGGACTTCTCAACTGTTTTCTACAGGCACTAATCCCCATTCCACGATGGAGACCAACAGCTGCCCACTCAAGGGCTCAAGATGAACCAGGAAGCCTCTTCTGCAGACGCCTCACTTGTCCCCAGGGCCAGCTGGGACTCCCTTTGCTGGCTAAACATATTGAAAGGTGGCAGCTGGCTCTTTCTCTGAAAACAAGTGGGCAGAATTGTGCCTGGGCATTCTGTCTCAGGTTTTGGGTTCAACAAGGGCTAGAGAAGTGCTCTTTTGTATGTGAATCTGGGCTAACTTGTGCCCCCCCCCCAATGATGGGCCTGGGGCTGCAGCACCCCAGGCCAAAGGTGATCTGGCCATGTCTCTGCTGAGGAGCCAGCTTGGTCAGACTCCCCCTTCCCCGGAACGGTTTCCATTCAAGCTGGTTGTTATAGGAACTTGGGAGCATGAAGAACGGGTCGCTGCGTTTGTGTGTTTTTGTCTTCTTCCCTCCTATGCCCACCCCTTGGCGCTCCTTGGTCTTTTGCATTGCACTCTGGGAGCCTTTTGGTCTGGAGAGCAAGATAAAAATCCTTTCAATAAATACACTCCTTTCCACAGGTGCCACTTTTCTGCTCAAAATTGGCTCCGTCCACCTGCTGAAGGAAAAGAGGCCCGTATCTTTCCTCCCATTTATTTATATTTATTTATTTATTGCATTTTTATACCGCCCCATAGCCGAAGCTCTCTGGGCAGAAAAGCAGCGGGGGGGGGGGAGTAGATGGGGAAATGGCCCATGGGGAAAGGATTAAGCTTCCTCTCTCATCACACTTGAAACCTTCCATGACTACTTTTCATTAAAAGAACAAGTGGAGTGACTGGCTATGCAGGCTCGCCTCTGGGACTGGACATGGAATGGATCCATGCAGTGTTCGGCTGCCGTTGCTTCAGCTCATGGCCAGCTAATGAATAAACTGGCCCTGTGCAACTCACCAGTGCTCGGACCACTTGAGGCACTAGATATGCGTGCTGAATTGCATGGTGGGTGTACAGTGAAGCAATGACACCACCTCTTTCCCACCTGCTTCTCTTCTGGAAAGGGAAAGGGACGTAATGGCTTTAAGCATAGCAGTGCCGGCTGCCTCAGCAGTGATGGGAAATCTCGTATGATGACTTTAAGGGCATAATTCTATGGGCTGCCCCCTTGCTGCTCGGAGGCCCCCAAACTCAGAGGCTTCTGGGATTTCTAGGCAGCTCAGGAGGAGGGGCAGAGGTGAGGTCTGAAGCTCTGTCCTCCGATAGTTGCTTTTTTCGCTAGACAGGCTTTTCAACTTTTCAGCTTCACAGGGAGGAAGGAGGCTGGGGATAAATTGTATCCTGGCCCCTCCAGTCTCCTCCCCTCTCCACCCACCAGAATGCTCCCTTTTCCCCCTACAGTTCTCTCCATGCCGGCTGCAAGGAATTGGGGTTGGTGTGTGTGTGTGTGTGTGTGTGTGTGAGATATCTGTCTCCTCCTCCCACGATTCCTTGCCGCCACCTCCTCCTCCTCTTCCTCCTTGAGGCCGAACCAGATGATGGATTGTTCTTACCAGACTGATGTGAGCAATATGCTAAACAGCAGCATTCTCAGAGGCACCATAGGAACGAATTTGATATCTATAGACTGAGGCATGCTTCATTTAAGCTGATGTGCAGCTCCCACACAACTCTGAATGAGATCAGAGTTGTCCAGGCCATCTTGACAACCAAGTCAAACTGAGGGGGAGAATTTTCCTGCTATGGGGAAGCAAGGCCCCAATTTGGTGGAAAGCAAGAGCCACCAAAGCGCCCCTCATCCACTGCCATCAGCAAACATCCTGACCACTGTGGTTAGGAATCCAGTTCGGGTTGTATACATGTTGTATTCACTCTCTGAAGCTAAGTAAGTCCGGGGGAGACTAGCAACAGAATGGGAGTCCACCTCAAAGCCCTGTGGATGAGAGCAGGCAGCCCCACCCTAAATATATTTTGCAAGCAAGCCGATCTCCACATAGCCTGCATGTCTGGATAACGTATTCCTCCTGCCAAGCAAGGAGGCAAGTGAAGTATTGAAGCACCAACTGGCTTGGGAGATTGACCAGGCCTCGCCTGTTGGGAGCATTTGCAGAAGGTCTTTCCCTGGGACTCACCCTTTGCTTGTCTGGGTCTACAAAGCGGATCCCAAAGTAGTCTTTCTCCAGGAGGTTTAAGTGATGGCAAAGGAGATCGAACAGATACTGACCTTTGGCATCTCTCTGCAAAACAATGAAATGGCATTAATTAGGGGATGGGCAAACAACCAGGAGATCATACAGAAAGGGCTGGGGGCAGCTTGTGGCTGGCCTAAACAGGCATTTCCCATGCTGGGTGGGAAGGCGTGCGCAGACGTCAATCCTCGGAGATCCCAGTACACACCAGCATGCAAGACCTTTAGAGGATGCTCTGCCAAAGAAAGGGAGGAGGCAGGAGGCCACCTAGAGGACATAAGAGGAGAAGCAGCAGCCTGACTCCAAACCAGGTCAGGAGGGAGCCAGGCAGCAGCACCTTCAGCTAGCGGACAGCTCTGGCAAGGCTGTCACACCACCACCAGTAGCAGAGAGAGAGAGAGAGAGAGAGAGAGAGAAGCACCTGGAGGCACAAAACCCTCCACAGGACACCCAACAGCCATGGCCAAGTCCAGGATGGTGCCCTCTGAGGCCCCTTCACTGGTTGCTGAGGAAGCTGCTTCAGACCCGGTGCAGCGACCCACATGGAGGGCTAGAACTACCTGAACGGCCTGCAAAACGCTTCCAAATGTTGAAATTCTCATGTAGCCTCATGGTGTTTGTGGTGTGGTTTTGGCTGCAGAGTCACAAGCACAGGAATACTTTGTTTTTTGTCATTACAGTTATATCCCCCCTTCTTTTCCTCTTGCGAGGGACCCAAAATGGCTTATATGGTCCTTCTCCTCTCCATTTTATCCTCACAACAACCCTGTGAGGTAGTTAGGATGAGAGTCAGTGACTGGCCCAAAGGCACCCAGGGTCAGGCTTTGCCGGCTGACCAAGGCTGAATTACGAGGACAGCCATAAATCTCTTGCAGATAAGCCGGGCAACAAACCCGTCAAGGCCAGGCAAGGCAAGGCGAGGCGAGGCTGTATGCAGGGTCACAGAAGTTTACCAGTTCCACTAAGTAAATTCACTGAGGCAGAGAAGAGTCCTTTTTCAGTCCAGGGTCCCCAAATCCAAGGAAGTCAAGGTGTACAGGTAAGGGCAGGGCTCAGGGTCTAGGATCAGGCCAAGGAGGTCTGGCGTATAGGGACGACGTTGCATCTTCCGCCCCGGCCTGTGAATTCCAGCTGCTTTTAACTTCAGCCTCCTGGAGCAGCTGCTGGTAATTAGTCCCCAGTCTTCTGGAAGGCTTTTTGTCTGAAACGGACCAACACTCGCCTCCGTTGCTCTTTTGCATGAAGCCTCCTTCTCTCTGCAGGAAGGTCAGCAGAGCTTGGTCCTCTGAATCTGACAGAGGGCTGTGGCAGGGCATTGATCACAATCAGGAGCTGTTTCTGTGCGAGACCCCTTGCCCGGATCTGCAACCTGCCCGTCCTCTTCATCCTTGGAAGAATCCAAGGAAGGCATGACACCTAGTGAGCTTCATGGCCAAGCGGGGACTCGAACGTGGATCTCCCAAGTCCCAGTCCCACACACTCACCAGTACACCACACTTGAATTGGTACTAGGAGGAACGATGTTTTCACTGCTTGTGAGGAACAAAGCACACTGCTGCGGACTGAGCCCTTGACGGCAGCGTCCGTGGAGCCAGGACCGGACGGCTCTGGGAAGAGATGCAGCATTCCAAGTAGACCCCCCCCCCCCGTGCTGCTCCGTCCCTCCTGGGCCAAATGACCTCACTTGGCTATATCCCTCCCAACCTTTGGCCCCTCCCCACCCCCTTCCTCTTTCCCACCAAATGTAGAGCTGCCAGCAGAGGCCACACAACTCCTTGCAGAAGAGAGCTGAGCTTTGGATTTTGCACTATTGCAATGCAGTTCTTGACTCAAAAATGGCCAAACTGCGTACAAATATGCATATTTTAAAGTTAAATTGGTTCAGAAAACCATACTTTGAGAGGAAAGACATTTTGAAATGCATATATTATGAAAAAAATACATTCAAAAAGATGTATTTAGGTACGAATTCTTGCATGGATTAAAAAGAAGTCAAAGATTAATGTGGAAAGAGGATGAACACATGCAAAAGTGACCCGGACCATAACAAGGCCGCTCTGCCCATTATCCTTGGCCATTGCAACAGATCTGTTGGCATCTGCCCACCCTCCCGACAAAGGAAGCATCATCTTCAAATCTATCCTCCCACCCATTCTGAGGGGAAAACCCCACCAGGAATGTGGACTATGGTGGTCATGTGTTGATAGAGAAGAGTCACCTTACGTGCCTCCCATTAAGAGAGACACCCTGGAAGAGAGGACACTTGGGGGCACAGCCTGACCCCTCCCGCACTGGTCAACTGTCGCTCTGTCTAGATGAGGGAGATGGCTTTCATTTGCGGCAGAATGCCCAGCTGAGGCAGGAAGGGTAGTGATGCCGCCTCCTGGCCCCTCCAGTGTCCCAGCTGTGCCTGCCCTGCTGTTGCTCATTGTCAGGGCTTGGTCCATTCCCCCTCCATTCTCTCAGTCACCCACAGACACCTCCCATCGAGCAGAGGACAAAAATGGGGGTTGAATTTCAAGCTCTGTTAGTAATAGTCACTCTTTGCCAGAGAGAGGAAAAATAAAAGGAGCAAGTTCAGCTGGGAAAGAAGCAGCGTTGTCAGAAGGTGGCGGCGGCTGCTGCTGCTGCTGCTGCTGCTGCTGCTGCTGCTGCTAAGGGCAGCACTGAACCATACAGAAATATGCAAAGCTGCCCATTAAGAGGGGGACCCAGTGAGCACATGGAAGGTTTAAAGTCAGGGACTTTAAATGCAGGCTGTGTTCAGGGCCTGCGCTGCATTCCTCGCCCATTCAAAGACCCTGCAGTGGAGGAAGAGCAAGTCTGCAATCTCTGGATGGGTTCTTGGCTTAATGTCTAGCTTTGCTGCCAATTCTTGTGGAGAATGTTAGCTCTGGGTCCAACTTTGGTTCCTCCATTCTATGTCAATCCAGCATTCAATAAGGAGTATAGCTTTAGCCACGGACTGTCTTTTGTTTTGTTTTTTATCCATTCAGTGATTCACAGCTTAATTAAAATGGGAGTCGATACACAGGGGATTTATGGACATCCAACCACCACAGTTTCTCATCAACAAATAACCTCAAATCAAACCCTTGTTGCAAAGGATATTCCATGCTTTCATTGCTTTCCACGGTGAAAGCACCAAACAACCTTTTCCAGGGCTAAGCCCAGATGAAAACCAGAGCTTGACCCTGCAGTTAATGAAATGATAATTGTATGAATGACTCGATCAATGCACTTTGTTCTGCTTCTTTTCATTTTGGAATCTAGCCTGAACACCCAGCTAGAATTCCCTCGTGTGTATGAATGGGCTGTCTTAACTGGGCTCAGGCCTTCCATGCATTCCATGCATTGCTGGTTGTGAAGGTGATGAGGCTCTGATTTGCCCTGAGAAACAACACAGAAACTGGAGGCTCACCCTGCTTTTGCCCACTCACCCCATAGAGATGAACAGCTGCTTCTGTAGCTGACAGGGCTCCTTTGGGGAGGCCATGCTGGGGCGTGGGGGGGGGGGTTGTGCCAAATGAGCTCTAAGGGATCAAACAGCCCCTGGACCAGGAGATGATGGGCCACGTGACAGAGGCACTTCCGTGGCCCATCATTTCCCAGGGTCTGCTGCTGCTGCTGCTCATTTCCCAGGGTCTGCTGCTGCTGCTGCTGCACTATGCTAAATGTCACCCCATTTGAAAGCAAAATGGTGTTTCAGCCAGGATTCCAGCTACCACCGCAACGACAGGTGTAGCTCCACAACCACATCCACTAGCTGAGCGTTGTGACCTTTTGCAAAGAGCAAAGGAGTCTCCAAGCTCTGCAAGAACTACAGCCGCAGGCAGAGTAAGGAACAAGCAATGAGGGGAAGGGGGAGCCCTCTTCTTGAAATGTCCAAAATGGGCCTCCATAGGGCTGAGCCTCCACTTCTGTTTTCCTGGTTTTAGCATCCTGCCGTAGCTGACTATGGGTTTGACAAGACGGCAACAGCTCCCGGTAGCCTATAAGTCAGGTCTATTAGGGTCAAAATGTGCTTGGCTGAAAAAACATACAAAACACCCCCGTTCATGGAGCTATCAAAGCTGCAGTCCAACAGAAAAACCAACAAGATGGGCACCAGCAAAACCAAAGGAAGGCAGCAGCGGCTATTTGCATGAAGGCATCAAAGTATCATAGTTTTTACCTACGCAACGCTTCTTCCCCAAAGGCATCACCGAGCCCCCGGCAGATTCTCTCCTTGCCTGCTCCAATCTAGGCACAGAAACCCAGACGAGGATGCCGTCCAGTGCTAGGATGCATTGACAATTATGCTATGATTACAGCGTCAGCTCTGATGCCTTGAGGTTAGCCGGGCATGACTTATTCTTATCTCCCTTTTTCTTTTAAAAGAGTTACTAGCTTGGTAGATTCGGGGAATGCTATGGCCATAGCATAACTTGATTTCACAAAGGTTTTCAAAAGGGTTTCCCATAATATTCTTGCTGGCAAACTCATAAAGTGTGAGCTACATTTACATCAACCAGCTACTGTTCACTGGATTTGTAGCTGGTTGATGGACTATACTCCCAAAGTGCTCAGCAGCATAGCAGCTCCTTAACCTGGAAAGAAGTGACAAATGGGCTGCTGCAGGGTTCTGCCATGGGCCATTAGGTGAGCATCAAATATATAGATGATATATAGATAATAACCAATGGGGAGGGGTAACTAATGACTTAGCAGATGGACTTGAGAGGATGGAGAACTGGGCCAAAATTATTTATTTATTTATTACATTTCTATCTCACCTTTCCCCGTCTTTCAAGGAACCCAAAGCAACTGACATGGTCCCCATCCTCTCCATTTTATTCTCACAACAACCCTGTGGGGTAGGTTAGTCTGAGCATTAGTGACTGGCCCAAAGCCACCCAGGGAGCTTCACAGCCAAGGGAGGACTAGAACCGGATCTCCCAAATCCCAGTCCAGTACTCAAACCATTGCATTACACTGGCACCACTGCCAAAATGAATTTCAACAGAGATAAATGTAAACTTCGACATTTAGGTTGGAAGATTTAGTCGTACAAATACAGGTTGGTGGCATGTGGCTTGAGAGCAGCGCACATGAAAAGGGGTCTAGAGGTTTTAGTACCTACAAGCTCAACTTGAATCAGCAGAGCAGTGTAGCGGCCAAAAAGCTGAATGTCAGCAGGAACGGTTTCACTCTATTCTGCTTTGGTCAGACTTCACCTAGAGTCCTGTGTTCACTTCTGGACACCACAGTTTAAGTAGGATACTGACAAACTGGACTATGTCCAGAGGAGGCCAGGAAAGATGATGAGGGGCCTGGAGACCAAGTTGCATGAAGAAAGGACTGTCTCATGATGATGGAGCAAATTTTCTGCTGCTCCAGAGGGTAGGATCCCCATCAATGGGTTTAAATTAAAGGACAGGAGAGTTTGATGAAACATTAGGAAGGAATTTCTGATGGTGAAAACTGTTTTCAGGTAAAACACACTGCCTCAGAAGCAGGTGAACATTCCTTCTCAGAGGTTTTTAAGGACAGGCTGGATGGCCAACTCACAGGGATGCTTCAAACATGAATTTCCTGCAGTGGCAGGCGGTTGGGATGGATGATGTTTGAGGGAATGCTTATCAAATTTGCAGATGACACAAAATGGGGTGGCATAGCTAATACCCTGGAAGACAGAAACAAACTCCACAGTGATCTTGATAGACTGGAGCGCTGGGCTGAAAACAACAGATTGAAATTTAATAGAGATAAATGCCAAGTTCTACACTTAGGAAGAAGAAACCAAATACACAGTTACAAGATGGGGGATGCTTGGCTCAGCAATACTACAAGCGAGAAGGATCGTGGAATTATTGTAGATCACAAGCTGAATTTGAGCCAACAGTGTGATGTGGCTGCAAAAAAAAGCAAATGCTATTTTGGGCTGCATTAATAGAAGTTTAGCTTCCAAATCATGTGAGGGTCCCCCTCTATTCGGCACTGTTTAGACCTCATCTTGAGTATTATGTCCATTTCTGGGCACCACACTTCAAGAAGGATGCAGACAAGCTGGAGCATGTTCAGAGGACGGCAAAGAGGATGATCAGGGGGTCTGGAAACAAAGCACCATGAGGAGAGACCGAAAAGAACTGGGCATGTTTGGCCTGGAGAAGATTGAGGGGAGTCATGATTACATTCTTCAAATACTTGAAAGGTTGTCACACAGAGGAGGGCCGGGATCTCTTCTCGATCAACCCAGAGTGCAGGACGCGGAATAATGGGCTCAAATTACAGGAAGTCAGATTCCGGCTGGACATCAGGAAAAATTTCCTGTTAGAACCAATAACCGAGGGAGGTCATTGGCCCTCCCACCCTAGAGGCATTCAAGATGCTGCTGGACAGACATCTGCCAGGGATGCTTTAAGGTAGATTCCTACATTGAGCAGGGGGTTGGACTCGATGGCCTTATAGGTCCTTTCCAACTCTACTATTCTATGATTCTATAATCAGGAAAAATGTCCTGACCCTCCCAGTTCAATTATCTCCACTATTGCCCTGTTCTTCTGCTGCAGAGAAGAGGGATAGCAATTTGACATTCATGAGGAACTGAAGACAGAGACTTCATTCTTTAAATTAATTCTAATTTTATCTATCTATTTACTTATTGATTTCTTTTATCTCATTCTCGCTCCACCCCCATAACCTAAGTTATCTGAGTAACATAGAAGCAATCAGTTCAGAACCATTTTAAAATATAAGGCCATACAATATAGGCCAAAGTCCAATCTCATCCCTTTGAGCTATGAATATCCAGCTGAACTGATAATCAGAGCATATGACCTGGGACAGGGAGGGGCATCTTTAGATCAGGGGGAGCTGAATACTGTATATTGAGGGCAGATGTTTGTTTGAAAAGCCATGTCCTTGGTCATGCTCTAATTGTGAGAGCCACCACTACTGAGATAAACATATGGGAATTTTCTCCACTTTCAGCCAAACACGCTTATTTTGCCATTTTTCATTTCCGTATATAATTCTGGGTTACTCTTTCTCCAAGGAGTCCAGAGTCCTGCAAAGGGCCCAGTTTACTTAGCAGCCATGATAGAGCAGAACTGTGTGCCTTTTGACCCTCTTTCTCTAGGCCACTTTATCCAGATGGTTGTGTTAGAGGTGAGAGCATTGACCGGAAAGATGCTAATGAGGCACAGCATTTGCAGTGGGTAATAACTCAAGCATATTTTATGTGCCCTGCTGAGACCTCCACCAGCACTTGGACAGCAGAGGGAGGGAAGCCACTTCATCTCCTTGTGACGGACTCATTAAAAGTCCTGGCTGGTGGCTGCGGCGGCTGCTGCTGCCTTCAATGATGGCGCCATAGAAGGAGCAGGGTTCCTGCAGTTCTGGGGAGAAAGGCACCATTATTCTTGCCTCCAGTCCTTACATGGTGCTTCCCTGTAGGTGGCTGCTTGGAGCCCAAATCCTGCTTTTCACTTGCTCTCACCTTTGGTGGTGGTGGGAAGGCTGATTAGAAAACAGCCCCCCCCCCCAGACACACACACACACACACACACACACACACACACACACACGCAAGTGATGCATACTGCTCGGCAAGTCTTCCCAGCCTTTAACAGTGTTACATTTGTGTTCAGAGAAGGCACATGGGTGGGGAAGGGTCTGCATTGCCATGGCAGGCAGCACCCCGGATGTACAGACATTTGTTTCAATGTCTGAAAGAAGCATAAGCAAGTGGGGCCCTCTGTGCAATGGGGAACTCTGCCTTGGTGGGATTCCCGTTCATGGTGTGGGAAACTCCTCATCCCCATCAGTTCGCTTCAGCTCTTGCCATGATTTCCCACCCTCCCATTCACTTGTATGAGAAGCAGCGACGGGGCCACTTGGGAACACACCATTTCGCATGGGGGGCAACAGCTGCCCTGGCACACACACACACACATGCACACAGCCAGTGGTTGAGGTTCCAGGGTGTCCCAGACTGCAGCCCATTCCCTGGATTCCAGAGAACTCAACAGGGACGGTGGAGAGCAGAATCTCACCTCTGCACAGCCCCCATCTGAGTCCTGGCTCTTGATGACCCTGTTCAGACAAGACGCTAAGCCACGGCAATTAAGCATTTTGAGCTAAACATTATGGCTTGGCGTGTCATGTGAACCACTCCTAACCATGGTGGATGCATAACCACAGTTTAAACATGCTCACTAATTATTTACTGCAAACAGGTTAGCAGCCTAACCATGGCTTAGCATCCCGTCTGAACAGGCCCAAAGAAAGAGGGTGCATGGTGTGGTGTGTGTGTGTGGAGGGGGCTACAAGACTGTTGCTCTGGCCACAACATACCTCTCTGTAGCCCCTCTCCCAGCACCACGTGCTCCCAGCTCCAGGATCAAGAGTGGCCCAGCTAGGAGAAAAGCATGGGGGCACCGGGTTGAGGTTGAGCCCCTTCTGCTTTCAAGACCTGGACCTCCACCCCTCTTTTAGGTGTGAGTGGAGCAGAGCCATATTTAAAGGAGAACAGCTTTGCTTCCATTATGTCCCATTTGTACCTAAGCAATGCTCAAGTGTGGCAGAGATGACGTTTAGCACCTGGCTTGGGTCTACGACCACATGGAGAGGGAAAGGCTGCCATGTTTGTGACGAATCTAGTGCATTCTGCCACCATACAGAAAACAGAGCCCCTCCCCACTGAAACTGGTTGGCCACCCTTCCTGCTCAAGAAAGAAAGAAAGAAAGAAAGGAAGGAAGGAAGGAAGGAAGGAAGGGAAGGGAAGGGAAGGGGGAGAAATCGCAAATGGGCTGTAATAGCAAAAGCCCATGTGGTGAGCTCTCTGTTTTATTCTAGAGTACCCAAGGGAGCTGGCACTCACACACAAAATAACAAATTGGGAGTCTTGCAACCCCAAGTGTGCCATCTGTAATGCAGAAATGCACCAAAAAACAGTTTGTTCTCCTCATCCTGAATACTGAACAGGCTGGTGGCTCTGATACACACGGGCAATCTGAACCCCCAAACACCCCATCCCTTCCAGGAAGCCAGGGGGCAGGATGGTTCTTTCCCAAAAGACCACATGCCCCCGGCAGGAAAGGTAGATCATTGTTGCTCCTTCTGGAAAGGACTGCAAAATCCCTCTCACTGCATACTTTCAGGGGAGGCACATCATCCTGAATCCCATCATTGACTCTTTCTTGAGAGGCAAGGAGGAGAACAGGAACCAGAAAATGAGGCAGTGGGGGGTGAGCAGAATTTACACAGATCTGTGTTTCCCATGCAGTCCAGCACCAATTCTAAGAATACAATCCCTGGACTACAGAAAAACCTTCTTGGGCTTAGTAGAGCTACTCTGTATTATCAGCCCATGTTTCATGCCAAGGAGGGATCTGGGAACATTGGGGAAATGGGCCCTGCACTAGCTTCTGTGTGCTTGGAGGCCTGAGGCACCCAGGACATCTGACGGATGTCACATGCAAAGAGAACACTGGGGCACCCCACCCCCAGCAGCAACATAGTTCTCCTTCCTACTGGTCACAAGAGCATTCTGAAATAGACCCACACAGGCAGGCACATTCGGATTTAGTCTGATCAGTCATTCTGATTTAATTTACTTTGATCACTCCATGCATTTGGACAGGTTGCTCTTCTGTAACTGTGGCTCTTTGAGTGATCACCTGTCAGCTCACCCATATGGGTTCTGCACCTGTGCAGAACAGCCATTCGGAACCTTCCTTGAGCTGAACAGAGTTTAGGTGGGAGTCTGCCAACCTCCTCTGTGCACACTCCGGGCACAGTGGAGGAATAAAAGAAGGTGAGGCACTGAAGTGGGCAGGAGGGTGGGTTGTGTGAGTTCACAGATGACCACTCAAAGAACCATAATAACAGGTAAGCACCGTGTTCTTTGTCATGGTCTCTTTGACTCACACTTATGGGTGACTGAAAGCCAGAGACTTGCCAGAGGAGAGCGATGTCATGCCAAAATTATAGACAGAGCCAAGATGGCATCTGCATGAGCCCCGATGTCTGGGTGGTCGTGTTTGATGTAGACACTTGAGCCTAAGTTGCAGCACTACATAGCTGTGGAGGTGGAGCGCCCGAGGAAAGCAGCGGGCGACGCTACGGCCCACATTGCAAGGCCACGGACTTGCAGGGGAGGAGGGTGGAAGCCACGTGAGCTGGTAAGCGAGAAGTACAGTTGACACAACCCATCTGGCAAAGCACTGTGAAGATACAGTGAGTCCCTTCTTTGGGCTAGAATGGCAGGCAAATAGATGAAGGGCCATTCTGAATGGTGATACCGTGTTGAAATACAACGATCGGGCTCTCCGAAAGTCTAAGGGATGAAGTTAGACCTCCAACACAGAAGTAGGTTGAGGAAGGAAAAATGGCAACACAATGTCCTGAACTCAATGGCACTTTGGAACTACTTTAGGAAGAAAAGAACAAACTGAGCACAAGGCTACCTGATTGTTGTGGAATACCACGATCATGCCAAAGATCACTTCCATTGTAATGAGCCTTAGGTCAGCTGTAACCAGGGGCTCCAAGGGCTTTTCTTTGGCTGCGCCAGGACCAATAACAGGCTGCATGCTGGAACAGCTGGGGAGGCCGAGGGATGACGGTTGGAAAGTCCTTTAACAAAATGTTTAACATAAGGGTGCAAGTAGAGGGAGTCACTCACTGGCTGAATTCGGACAACACAATAAGCCACTTGGGGGGAGGGGGAGGGAAACAATAATCAATTGTATTGACTATCGTGTCGTCCGAATGCTGCCATAGTCAACTCAGCGCTTATCCTAATCCACACCACAGTTGATTATTTATTACCATGTTGTGTGGGGAGTACACCCTAGATGAACAACTGTAAAGTTGATTATTACCCCACCATTGACTATTGTGTTGTCCAAATTCAGCTTCTGTTTTGTTATGAGTAGTCAATAGTGCTGCTAAGTAAACATTAATGGATGGGAGGACCAGACCCTTCTTTTTCAACAGAAGAAAGAAGTCATGTGAGGAAGACCTCAGGATTCCAGCTTCTGTCCCATCAGGGTGAGAAAGGTCAGAAATACCTGCCATTTAGTGGAGCACCCAAGTGGAGGGTCTGCGGGAAGCAGTCATCACCTCCAAAACCTCCTTGGAGAATTGATTCAGTCACCCACCCTTGTGCTGTGGCACAGGGGTTCGAAATAAGATGCCCAATCTTCCCTTCATTCATTGTGAGGAGACCTGGCCAATGAGGGAGGTGTAGAAAAGTGCAATCGGACAAGAGGAAGAGTGCTATCATGGCCACCATGGGGTTATTAGGTTGCAACAGGCCCTGTTGACCTCAATTTTATTCACAACATGTATGATGAGAGAGAAGGGAGGAAAGGTGTCAGCCAGGTGACTGTCCCAATGTAATAGGTAGGTGTTACCCAAAGAGTCTGCTGCAGAAAGCATTGCATTTTGCATTCAGGGCTCTAGCAAAGAGGCAGATAGTGGAGGTGCCCCACATGTTGAAGAGCTGGATGTGACAATCAGAGAAAACTCTCACTCCTTGATTTGCTGAGTGAATCTGCCACAGTGTTTGATGTTCCCGCTAGGTGGATGGGACTAGGGGAAATGTGATGGGGTACACACCAGTCCCAAAAGTTTTGGGTGAGCAACAGAAGGGAGAGAGACTTCATTTCACCTGTCTGATGATATAGAAGATGACTGTGGTGATGATGTCTGTGGCATTTTGGACTGATCGTCCAGAAATGTGTGATTCGAGTGCCCAGAAGGCTTTTGCAGCTGCAGCTGATAGATGTGCAAGGCTCTCCCCTGCCAATACCATAGTGCTTTGACCCTGAGTGAACTGGAGTGGGCTCACCAACCTGAAAGGATTGATTGGGGTGCTTTGGATTGATTGGGGGTGCTTGCCCTGGAAGGACTACGGAGATTGAAAAGAGGCATACACACTCGGCTTAGAGGTTCTATTAGAAACTGAATCAGCATTGAGCAGACTACTGGTGTTGCCAGCATGGACCTGGACAATTCATGGTGGCCAAAGAGGATTGGGATGCTATTGCCATCTTTTGTGTCCATGCCTTCATCTTATAGACATGGTCCAAGGTCTATTCTGTGGATGCATTGAAGAGGCCTTTGCCTTAGAACAGAAGGTCCTCCACTCTTGATCTAGCTCCCTGGTGAAACCCTGCTCTATGCAGTAGACACAAAATTAGGTGGGATCGAGAATACCCTGGAAGACAGAAACAAACTCCAAAGTGATCTTGATAGACTGGAGTGCTGGGCTGAAAACAACAGAATGAAATTTAATAGGGATAAATGCCATTTTCTACACAAATGCACAGTTACAAGATGGGGGATATTTGGCTAACCAATACAACAAGCGAGAAGGATCTTGGAATTGTTGTAGATCACAAGCGGAATAGGAGCCAACAGTGTGATGTGGCTGCAAAACAAGCAAATGCTATTTTGGGCTGCATTAATAGAAGTATAGCTTCCAAATTGTGTGAGGTACTGGTTCCCCTCTATTCGGCACTGGTTAGGCCCCATCTTGAGTAATGCGTCCAGTTCTGGGCACCACACTTCAAGAAGGATGCAGACAATCTGGAGCGTGTTCAGAGGAGGGCAAACAGGATGATCAGGGCTCTGGAAACAAAGCCCTATGAGGAGAGACTGAAAGAACTGGGAATGTTTAGCCTTCAGAAAAGAAGACTGAGGGGAGACATGATAGCACTCTTCAGATACTTGAAAGGTTGTCGCACAGAGGAGGGCCAGGATCTCTTCTCGATCAACCCAGAGTGCAGGACACAGAATAATGGGCTCAAGTGACAGGAAACCAGATTCCAGCTGGACATCAGGAAAAACTTTCTGACTCTTAGAGCAATACAACAATGGAACCAATGACCTAAGGAGGTGGTGGGCTCTCCCACATTAGAGGCCTTCAACAGGCAGCTGGACAACCATTTGTCAAGGATGCTTTAAGGTAGATTCCTGCATCGAGCAGGGGGTTGGACTCGATGGCCTTATAGGCCCCTTCCAACTCTACTATTCTATGATTCTATGATTCTAAGCCAGCTGTAGCATGATATGGTGGCTGCCATAGCTTTGGAGTCACAGTCAGACATATGGTGTGATGTGTTGATTTGTTGGCTGGCAAGCCTATGAGCTTTAGTCTGAAAAATCATTGCCAGGTTTTCCACATCTTCTGGGAGGTGGTCAAAGGAAGTCACTGCTTTATTCCCCAAACACGGTAGACTGCCATGCAGGCCCCAAAGTTGGCTATGTCCCATTCCCTCCCTGGAACCATTGTACAAGAAAAAACATGGTAGTCCCCCGGAGCACCTCATAAAACTGTGAGTAATGTATTGTTTGCACATTTCAGTGCATTTTTAAAAGACTTGCAAGCTGAGAGGGAAAACAGGAAGAGTTGTCCACATTATTCACCAAAGGCCTGCTGGAATAAGGAAGTTTTTGCCTGCCTCCAAAAGCAGGAGGGAGCCAGTCTAGCTTCCCTGGGAAGGGAGTTCCAAAGCCTTGGAGCAGACACTAAGAAGGTTCTCTCCCTTGTTCCCACCAGGCATGCCTGTGATGGTGGTGGGACTGATAGAAGGGCCTCCCCTGAAGACCTCAGGGGACGGGCAGGCTCATAAGGGAGAGTACGGTCTTTCAGATATCCTGGACCTGAGCCGTTTAGGGCTTTATAGATCATAGCACTTTGAATTGTGCCCGGAAACAGAGCGGAAGCCAGTGGAGCTGTTTTAAGAGGGGAGTTGTATGCTCCCTATAACCAGCCCCGGTCAACAATCTGGCCACAGCTCTTTGAACCAGCTGAAGTTTCCAAACACTCTTCAAAGGCAGTCCCACATAGAGTAATTCAATTGGGATGTAACTAAGGCATGTGTCACCGTGGCCAGGTCAGACATCTCCAGGAATGTCTGTCCATTTATTATTTATTTATTTATTATTTATTTATTTGTTTATTTATTATTTATTTTAATAGTTTTTATTGTATTTTGATCCTTTGTGTTTGAAGAACGGGACAGAAATCTCTGCAATTAATACATACAAAATAAAATGCGTGAAAATTAGCTGGTGCAGATTGACAGACTTTGGCTTCACAGTGTCCAAGTTTTTTTTAACAGATGCACACATGGATTTCCCTCTTTGGTAGGCAAATCTTGTTGTGCAACCTCCTTCTCCTCCCTGACAGCATCCCTGAAGCAGCCCCCACCGCACATGACATCTCTATTTATGTGCATCAGCTCTTTCACAGAAAATTGGTTGATGAGTTGGTTCAAGAGGTTCTGTTGGAACAAGATACCTGTTCTCCTTTTTGGCACATCATGTGGAACCTCAGAGTTATTTGATCAATCAAAGGTTAGGCCATGAATCACCGCCTTGCTTCCATTTGTTACCCTTCACAGCTCTGCAGCCTCTGATGGCCCCGGCAGGCATTCACGACATGGGTGCACTGCAACATCACGGCTGCAATTCAGCAGTGCTGGCATTCTGGCAGACATCACAGAGGCAGCCTTTTAATACAATGGGATGCATGTTGAAAGAGCAGGCGGCGGCGGCGGGGTCCCTGGTAAAGCTTTGTAGGTGATGAAATTCAAAGAGCACCTTGAGATGAGAGGGCAGGGCAGGGTTGGAGGAGGGGGAGGAAGGACAAACTTTGGGAGCACTTTTAAAGCATTGCAAGGGTGGGGGAAGAAGGTGGAGGGCGAGCGGTCTTCAGGAGAACAAGAGACCGACTGGACAATTGTGCTGGCTTAGCAGAATAGGCAATGCAAGCAGTGGTGCAGCTCATGGTTTTATACCGAACTGAATGGTCCTCTGGGGGCCACTTCTAGGCAGCCCATGCGCATCCCTGCAGTCCAGAATCCGGGAGTGTGGGAAGCTGCCCTCATATGGAGCTGGACTCTTCCCTAGCCCTACCTGAGATGCTGCCAGGGATTGAACGTGGGGCCTTCTGCATACCAGGCAGGGCAGGGGCTCTCCCACGGAGCCCCATCCTTTCCTTCAGGGGTGCAGCCCACAGCTGATATCTCTCTTCTCCCCACTCCCATGGCAAAAGCATTCCATGCTTTACAGCTGCTTCTACACTTCTGATATAATAGAGCAAAACTAAACAATGACCCCAAAACAACCTAAACTGTTTGCTAACCCTGATTAAAAAAGAATACTCTGACCATGTGCAGTTTCACATTGAAAATTCACTTACAGTATAGCACCTCCATGACTATAGGAATAAAATGGAGTTTTTCTGTCTTGATGCTAAACACATTTCCTTGTAGGAAACATGTCTATTTAAATAATGAATTGAGCATCTGAAAATACGTACATGCCATCTCCTGACGATCTTTTTTCTTTTTTTCTGGCAGCAGAGTTGGCTCCTGGGGGCCTCAGCATGCCTCTGCTGGCCCAAGTGCTGATGCCAGGCCTGTCTGCTACAGCCGCAGGGTGATCTGGGAGGGTGATCTGGAGCCCCAAGGCTGTGGGGCCCTGGATGTTGGCCCCCATGCCCAGCTGAGCTGCACCACTGAATTCATCTCTGATAAGATGTTTGTCTTTTGGCACAGGAAATGTTCATGGTTTCCCAATAATTCTACATGCAGAAAGACCCTGGGAAGCAGAACTTGGCCGTAAATGAAGCAAATTCTTGCAAATTTGATCCAAAATGATGCTGGAATTAATGGAGCTTCTTTTGTGCTGCTTTTGATGCAGAACTCTCTCTCTCTCTCTCTCTCTCTCTCTCTCTCTCTCTCGGATAGCCATGCAAAGCTTGAAGGCCAGATTCAACCGATATCATTGACCGGCTTTAAATGATATCTTACTGTGCTGACAACAAATGCTACTACTAATATCCCAGAAAGCCCCACAGGAGCTGGAAGATTTCCCACTTGAAACAGACACAGCAGCAGCAGCCCATCTTTCTTCTCCTCTCCAACCTGTGGCAATCTGTTTCTTAAAGGGATTTGCAGGAAGAAGATGGTCTCATGTACACCTGGATGCCTCTGCAACATGTTTTCCTGTGCAACTTCAACAGAGAGAGAAGACAAGGCAAGCAGTATCCTGAAACACAGAGAAATCTGGCTACAGCGTAGAAAAGCAAACTCTATTTGGCACAGAATTGTTTCGTCTTTGGTCTCCCAAAGTTGAATTAATGTGCCTTAAATGAATAATTAAGAATATGTCCTTCAGGGAATTATCTGCGCGGCCTATACAACTCCGAACTTGAAAAAGGAGCTGCCCCATCCAGACCACCAAGTTAAGAGGACTGTTTTTTGTTTGTTTTATCTTACAAAATGAGATTTACATCTGTCTTAAATATTTGGTCGTTCTCTTCACTTAGGTCTTAGGTATTAAGCCATATGCACACCCAAGACCCACACCCAAGTTTGCTTCACTATCATCCTCTCATTTCAAAAGCCCCTCAGAAAACAACAGCCTCAGTCTTTCTCTCAAAAATCCCTGACAAGGCTTTATTTTCCGCTTCAATTGTCAGTCAGCAACAAACAGGCCGAGTGCTGCTACTGCGGCAGCGGCTGCTTGAGGACACCTGCAGATGGGGCTCAGGACGTTTGCTGCACCTGATGCCCAGGAGCCTTGCGCAGCCGCGTTGTTACATTGCGGGCACAGAGCCTTCCCCCCCCCTTCCCCCAAGGCTCATTTGCAGGGCTGACCAGTGGGGCACAATGCAGCTGTGTTTTCAGCCATTTGAGACCCTTCTGCAAATGGCCCAGGATGCTTTACGCTTTAAGTATTGTGCGGCAGCTCATCTCTTGTAACTCAGGTTACTCTACATAATATTCCTGAGGGGGGCATCTTTTCTTCTGTAGTCTGTGATACTTAAAGGCTTACACATTCCTATCCCACTTAAGTTTTACCTTATTTATTTATTTATTCATTCATTCATTCATTTCTTTATCTGCCCAATAGTCAAAGCTCTCCGTGTGGTCCACAAAAATTAAAACTACAAGTTACAGTATAAAATATGAAATGTGGAAGCTTAAAACCACAATATAAAAATACAACCAGAATAAAACCTAGCAGCAATGCAGAGATTTAAAATATGGATTTAAACATCAAAGCTAAAAGACAAAGGATGCTAAAATATTGGGAAAATAAAAAGGTCTTCACCTGGTGCCAAGAGAAATACAACGTAGGTGCCAGGCAAACCTCTCTAGGGAGCTTATTCCACGGCCAGGCTGCCACAGCAGAGAAGGCCCTCCTCCTGGTAGCCACCTGCCTCACTTCCTTCAACAGAGGCTCTACATCATATCTCCCATCATTTGGGAACACCATGGGAGCCACCCTTGATTGCACACTGTATAATAAACAAGTCTCCACAAGGAATGCCAGCACTTGCTATGTGCAAACACACTGCCTGATTGTGAACCAGGGAGGGGTTCCACCCCATTAAATCCATTGTTAACAACTGGCCCCAAGGAAGCAGCTTCTCTAAGGCAATAATGTGGAAAGGGAAGTCCATACATACATACTCTACCTTGTTCCTTAATAATCCTTACCCACCCCTGTGTTGAAGGAGCTGGCACAGCTTCAAAAATCAGCCTATGGCTTCATAAGTGAACAGGACTGTTCCTTTAAGGTGGATTCCTGCATTGAGCAGGGGGTTGGACTCATTGGCCTTAAAGGCCCCTTCCGACTCTACTCTTCTATCCTTCTTGCTGCCATTGCCTTTCAAGAGGCATTCCTTGTGACAACTGCGATGCTTCTTCTTGCAACTGGAGAATGGCAAGGCCTGAAACAATGGGTCTTGGGCACCCAGGTGGCACAATCAACTTCAAATCAATGGTTTCCAAGTAGAGTGACCACAGGTCTGACCTCTATTTGAAGGGCTATCAGAGAACAATCCTCTGTGTGAAAGCATTTTCTGCTCAGCCCAAGTCCGGTTCACCAGTGTGGCGTAGTGGCTAAAGTGTTGGACGGGTAGTCTGGAGATCCGGGTTCTAGTCCCCACTTAGCCACGGAAACCCACTGGATGACTCTGGGCCAGTCACAGACTCTCAGCCCAACCCACCTCACAGGGTTGCTGTTGTGAGGATAAAATGGAGAGGAGGAAGTTTATGTGTGCCGCCTTGGGTTCCTTGGAGGAAAAAAGGTGGGAGGAAAGCACGGACCTCGGAGCTGCCCACCAACAGTGAGCAGCACCTGGGCAGCAAACTGAGTAGCCACACAGGGCTTCTGGTCATTGTTTTCCCCACAATGGAAAGATTTAAGTTATTGGTGATGGCCACCAATTTGGATGGCTTTAAAAGAAAAAGGAGAAGGCTACCAAGGGCTCCTAGCCCTGATGGCTCCATGCTACCTCCAGTATCAGAGGCCGTAAGCCTATGTACACCAGTTACTGGGGAGCATAGGCAGGAGGGTACTGTTGCACCATGTCCTGTTTGTGGTTCCCTGGTTGGCAGCTAGACTAGATGACCTTTTGTTCTGATCCAGCAGGGCTCTTATGTTATTTCTAAATTTGCATAGATTAGCATACGTTAATACTTTGCAACTCAATGTCTTCTATCCTTGTGTGTGTGTGTGTGTGTGTGTGTGTGTGAGCGAGAGAGAGAGAGAGAGAGAGAGAGAGAAGGGGGGAATTAACATCAGCAGTTCACATGGCTCCGGGAGGATGGGAAAGGGTTTAAAAAGAAAAGAAAAATCCAAATGAAGCTGGTGCTGGAGGCATCACCAAGAACAGTGTTAACATTCCAGAAGTGTGCCATGCTTTGGATTCTTTTGTGCACATTGCAGGACAAAAGAAACAACCTGAGGACAGGAGTGATGCCAAATCTTGAAAGTCCTTGCTCAATATCCTTGTCAAGAACTTGGTTCAAGTGAGGTTGTTGATTAATCTTTAGACCCCCTGTGAAAGGGAGGAGTCCTGTGCAAGGGCTCTTGGATGGATGACAGACACGCCTTGAAGGAAGATTGCAAAAGCTTAGAAGACCATCAATCCCTCTGGTGTGCAACACCATGTCCTCCCTTCAGCCAGAAAACGACATCAACTCTTTGCCCTTTAAATAATTTTATGACATCCCAGGGCACTTGCACCTGTCACTTGAGAGAAGTCTGGAATTGCTTTGGTTTATATTTAATTTCAACCATGCATGTTTGTCTTTGTCTTGTCCTATCTTCAGAATTAATCCCGTCCCCATATTTATAAGCAAATCTTTAAAAGTTACAAAAACAATAACTTATAAAGCATAATTAAAAAGTTGTAAGAAATGGCTGTGAGAAGTCTTAAAGAAGGAAAACCAAAGGGAAGGATTAACACTATAATAGTTCTCAAATATACAGAAGGCAAATACAAAATAGGCCCATTCATCTCTCTTACTCCCATGTGTGCATAACCACTTAGTAAGCTAGTTGTCTTGACTATACTATCTACACCCAATGAGATAGTCAAGGAAGGGAGAGAGGAAAGAAGCGCTAAATTTCTTGAATCTTTAAACACAACTTTAAATGTGATCCTGATATATTTGAGGCATATACACTTTGAGGCTAATATATTTTCCTCTGTAATCCTCTCTCCTGTTAAATGACATTTTAATCTCCCCCTTCAAGGCTCATTATGGAGGTATTTTTTCTGTAAATTTATATAAACCCTTTGGAAGAGAACTTACTTAAGAGAAATGAGCTTCAAGTGCCTCTTGGTTCTTTAAGCTCTGAATTAGAGTCTTTATCTCTTTAAAAATAATAATGCATGCCCTGGTTTCCAACAGGCTCATTCATCTGCCTCCATCTGTCACACCCTCTGTGGAAGCTCCATCAGCAGTACAGACTTCCATTTCTAACTTTTCTCCTACTCATTTGAGCAAATGCCATCATATCCCAAATCCTTTGTATTTTTGCACCCTTCTGTCCTAGCTAAAATGGGATGCCCACATCTGTGTGAAGCCTAGTCCAGGCTGACCCCCACCATGGCCCATTCCTTGCATACCAAATTCCCGACCTTCTGACCCATGTTATAGGTTCCCATATAGATCATGGGCAACTGTACCGCCTTCTTAGCTCCAAATGAACCAAGCAATGCAGGAGATGGACAGGGAGAGTGTTTAATCTAACAAGGACATTTCAGAGAGACCCAGCCCAAATTTCCTCCACTGTTGAGTAAGTTCTTGCTGTATGCAGTTCTACATCTCCATTGGGAGAGAGAAAAAAACCCTGCCATTCCGAACGTATCACAAGTTACAATGTCTCATACAAAACAAAAGAAACCAGAAGTCATTTGCACCCATTCCTCCCTGACTAGATTCCCATAATGAGGCCACCTGTTTTCTACTCCTCACATCAAAGCATTCCTCAATGCGTCACAATTAAGGATAAGTATGAGACGTTGTTGTGTCAGAACAAACCACTTAGCACCATGCAAATATTCATGATGAAGTGAACACAGAGGGATTCTTCAATATGCATTTTTAAACAAAAATAATCCTCCCCCCCACCCCAGACAAGCACACACACACACTGCACAAGAGACAGGCTGTGTCAGCCAATGCAGCTCCAGCTGTCCCACTGATGAACAAACGAGGCTATTGGGGATGTGTCAGCAAAGCGGAGCTTCTGTTATGGAGTGAAGGGGGGGGGGAGACACACTCAGCGCACCTCCCTCGTAGCGTATTGTCTAGAGCTTATTTCCTGGACAAGGCAGCACTGCTATGCTGGAACTTGGTATACCCCAGGCTGCCATGTCTCCTAGTTCAAAGAATTATGAAATGATGAAGTAGCGGAAGCTAAGAGAAAATCCAATTCTCGTTTAGATCTTCAGCTCTCTTGCTGAAGATAGGTCATGGCGATCCCATTATTACAGGAAATTGAGTTATTAATGCATGCAGAAACCTAATAGCACAGGAAAGGAAATCTGGCTCCCCAGTGACATCTCTGAATTAAGAGCTCACTTTGCTTTCTCTTTTTAAATTCATATTCTAGAAAAGGGACAATGCTGTATTGGCTAACCTTGTTAATTAAATTGTGGGGCAGACCAAATAACTTCCACCTTCAAAGGTCCCCTCTACAAGGATTCGCTTTTGCGCCTGGTTAGGCGATTATGCGCATAATCGCTGAAGCGCATTTACGCCTAATACCTCTGCACGAGAGGCGGCGAGAGGCGGTGAAGTGCATTAACAGGTGACCAAAATGCGCTTTACAAGTAGTTAATGCGGAGAATCGCTTGTTCACATAGTCAAAATGCGCTTTAACAGCCGGAGCAAAATAAAACTCGCTGTTTAACGTGCATTTGATAATGCGCATAATCGGAGAGATAACGCGCCTCTATGCCCGATTTGCGCTCCGTTCTTGTAGAGGTAAAAAAATTTAAGCGCCTTGAAAGAGCTTTAAACCTCTCTTGTACAGGCAGCCAAAGAGCCAAATCTCAAGTCTTAAACATTCTCTCCTGCTCTCTTTACATAAAATCATTGAAGGGGGGGCATGCCAAGGCCTTGACATTAGAATAGGACATAGGGGCTGATTTGAGCACACTGCTGTCACTGAGTAAATGAAGTGCAATTCCAACATACAAGGAGAAACAGTGAGCTTGTCTGCTTTCTTTAAAACCTGATTGCTAATTGAGGAACTCAAGTCTGCATTGCAAGGCCTTCTTTCCATGTACTCCTAACTGGATCATACTGTGAGCATCTGGTGCCCCCTGGATGGCTTCACATGGTCACTCTGAAGTGGAGACTGATACAGTGGGGCCATTACAAGGAATCACATGTCATCCTAAACAGTCGTGCACATGCAACATCTCACGCACCCCAAGATCCTAGTCCATCATATTCTGGAAAATGTATATGCATCTAGTATCTTTGCTACTTACCACCTACATGTTAGGTCAGTATTACATTATCCCCATATTTTAGGTATCCATGGCAAGATTCAAATAAGTTCCCCATTTTTGGATGGAGCTTGGTGGCAGAGCACAGAAGGAACATCTGTATGCCCTGAGTCTTAACATAAAGCACATACAATGAGTGCAAATCCTACATGGAACTCCATGCATTCATCTCCTTGGGGCTATTATGGTCAGTTTCCCAGAATTGCCAATATGACTCAACAAGAGATAGAACAAGGGGATGTCAGGATCAGGTCCAGTTTCCCTGATGTGTATCCTGAATCAGAATCCGAAGCTGAAGAAGAAGAAGACGACCAGGAAAGAAAGGAAGCAAGGGAGGAAATTCTCCAAGACTCTCCAGGAGTCAAGGAGGAATCTTCCCAGGAGCTTATCAGACAGGAGGCCCAGGCTCAAGGATCATCTTCCCTGCCTGTGGGAATTCAGTCTTTGTTGGAGGGGGGAGATCATCAGAACTGACAGATCCCGGAGTGTGCCACAGGATCACGTGGGCGGAGCTGAGAGGAGGTGGGAGGTGGACTGCCACTCATTGGAGGTTACAACTTGAAGACCTGCCCTGAAGGAAGGGTTCAGTTAAAGCCTTTGAAGCAGTGCAGAAAACTGTCCATTGAGTTGATAAGCAACTGCCTTATTTTGTTAGGCTAGTTAAGCTTAGAGGATAGCTCCTAGAATTCACACTGCCTTCAGGCATGAAAAGATGTCTATTTACTGAATTGAACTTTGTGGATTGCATGGCAGACCTCTTTATTGTCCCACATCTTGGTGGGAGGACTTGGAATCATGACAGCTAACAATACGAAACTCATTGCACACCTCACTACATGTCATAACAATTCTCACCTGATACTTGAGAATTACATCTTTATTTTTATTGGCATACATGCATACATACCATTTACTGGTGTGAAATCCATCCTCCAGTTTAAAGGAAGCTCTAATTGTTACAAAAAATAAAAAAACACAATTTCTTCATCTTCGTGATAAGTGTGGTTCCCCACCCCCTTTGGCAGGCAAGATCTGCCCCACCCTGCAGGGAATGGCCATGATAAAGCCCATGTCACTCCATCAGCTCAAGAGGAGGGAGAAATGGACAGGGGTGCATGCTGAGCTACTTGCATGTGCTCTGGGACACCAAGGAAAGAAGAGAGCAAAAGGCACAGAAGATAAAGGCACAGTGGCTCACATTCACCTTCCAGAATAAGGCAGGAATCCCACTGAGAGGAAGAAATGCATTATTTCAAGAAGGAAAGGGCTAGCAACTGAGCTCCAGCTGAAAACATATAGTTAGCTTAACAAGCCTTCATCAGGTGAGGCTGTGGATGTGCTGAACCAGTGCCTGGCTGCGACAATGGACTGGATGAGGGCTAATAAACTGAAACTCAATCCAGACAAGACTGAGACGCTGTTAGTGGGTGGTTCCGCTGACCGGATGGAGGGTGTTCAACCTGTTCTGGATGGGGTTGCACTCCCTCTGAAGGAGCTGGTTCATAGCTTGGGGGTTCTCCTAGAACCATCTCTGTCACTTGAGGCGCAGGTGGCCTCAGTGGCACAGAGTGCCTTCTACCAACTTCGGTTGGTGGCCCAGCTACGTCCCTATCTGGACAGGGATAACTTGGCTTCAGTTGTTCATGCTCTGGTAACCTCCAAGTTAGATTACTGCAATGCACTCTACGTGGGGCTGCCTTTGAAGGTGGTTCGGAAGCTGCAGCTTGTGCAAAATGCAGCGGCCAGATTGATAACTGGAACCAGTAGGTTCGAACATATAAGACCTACTCTGGCCCGCTTGCATTGGCTGCCTGTATGTTTCCGAGCCCGGTTCAAGGTGCTGGTTTTAACCTATAAAGCCTTACACGGCTTGGGACCACAGTACCTGATGGAACGCCTTTCCCGACATGAACCTACCCGAACACTACGTTCAACATCTAAGGCCCTCCTCCGAGTGCCTCCTCCGAGGGAGGCTCGGAGGTCAGCAACAAGAGAGAGGGCCTTCTCTGTGGTGGCTCCCCAATTGTGGAATGATCTCCCCGACGAGGCCCACCTGGCGCCAACATTGTTATCTTTTCGGCACCAGGTCAAGACTTTCCTCTTCTCTCAGGCATTTGGCAATATCTGAGGAGCCTGGGTTTGTTTTGTTTTGTTTTTGTAGTTTTTGAAGTGTCGATGTGGTTTTTAAATGTATAGATTGTGTGTATGTTGTATGTTTTTGCTGTTTTAATTTTTGTATATTGTTTTTAATTGTTTTTAATCCTATGTAAACCGCCCAGAGAGCTTCGGCTATGGGGCGGTATACAAATGTAATAAATAAATAAATAAATAAATAAATATTGACTGTGGGCAAAAAATAATAAATAAAGTACTTCAAGCGAAAAAGTTCATCAGTACCCATTACATCTGTTGTTTGCCCCCCACCCCTGTTTCAAGCCACCTTTCAAAGAGAGTGCCACAACTCTCATTCCACAAGCACACCAGGGGTTTGTTGTTTGACCAGAGTCCTGCCACTTTGCTACACCAGGGCTGAGTGTCAGTAAGACGCTCATTGCTGGATCTTTGCTGTCCTCCCCAGATCGCACTGCCTCATAAAATAGTGATTCTCCTAGTACATCATATTTGCTGCAGTGATAAGTGAAGCTAGGCTTTCTGCTTGCTCTCCCAAATGGAAGGAACAATAAGCTCTAATTAGCATAGCTCTATTTTCCTGCATTATCTCCCAAAGCTGTTTCTGTGAGGACTTTGCTCATTTGCATTCTTTCCACATGCATCCTGCCTCAATTAACACGCATTCACATTTTAAAGGTTTGTTCTTGGAATTGGAGAAGCAGCAATGGCCTAGCTCTCCCCCCACACACACACACCAGGTGTGAGAAGAGGTGATGGGATCTGCTCCTCACCTGCAATACAAACCATATTTGTAACTTGTCATTTTAGATTAAATTGAGCATCCAGCATTTTGCTGCAACTCATTATAGGTTGAGTGCCAGCTGCCACATCTTGTAGGAGGTTAGCATGGCCATGCTGGGGCTATTTTGGGCCACCTCCTAGTCAACAGAGGAGGCCAAATGCAGGACAAAATTGGTGACCTTCTGTTTCCCGTTCTTAGCAGTGCAGCTCCAAGCACAGGCTCAGAAAGCAGCATGTGAGAACAACAGCCATTCTTCTTGCACTCCAACCCCAGTTTGCCTCAGATAAGACAGATCATGAAAACTTGGCAAGGACCCATTGACAATCTCCATTGACAATCCACCCCTGCACTCTTGCAACCTGTAGAACTAACTCATAGAATCACAGAAGAGTAGAGTTGGAAGGGGCCTCTAAGGCCATCAAGTCCAACCCCTGCTCCACCTTAAAGCGTCCCCGACAGATGGCTGTCCAGCTGCCTCTTGAAGGCCTCTAGGGTGAGAGAGCCCACCACCTCCCTAGGTAATTGGTTCCATTGTCATATTGCTCTAACTGGAAGTTTTTTTTGATGTCCAGCCGGAATCCAGCTTCCTGTAACTTGAGCCCATTATTCCGTGTCCTGCATTCTGGGTTGATTGAGAAGAAATCCTGACCCTCTTCTGTGTGACAACCTTTCAAGTATTTGAAGAGTGCTATCATGTCTCCCCTCAATCTTCTCTTCTCCAGGCTAAACATGCCAAGTTCTTTCAATCTCTCCTCATAGGGCTTTGTTTCTAGACCCCTAATCATCCTCGTTGCCCTTCCTCTGAACACACTCCAGCTTGTCTGCATCCTTCTTGAAGTGTGGTGCCCAGAACTGGATGCAATACCCCTCCCCCCCTCCTGTTGTCTGGCTGACCTGCTCTGATATCTCAGCCATACAAATTTGTAATGACCCCTTTCACAGCCATGGGCTGCATTTCCAAAGTTGAAGAAGCCATTTTCATCGCTGATCCTGCAACTGACAAGAAGGAATCCTGTGTGTGTTTAACTTTGACGTCATGAGCAAACTATACTTTGCCCAGAGACTGTGGGCTTTTGAATGATATTTTGCAAGTGAAAATCCTTTTGAGCCACTGAGGCGCCTTGGAGCCTTTCAAGGGACAGGCAGACACATCCAGCTTTTCAGTCTTGCTTCCCCCTTGCAAATGATTGCAACTCTCAGTTACACTCTGGCTTAATTTGGACAACATGTTAAGCAACAGTTGTTTAATTAAACAACCGTCAGTTGGTTAGTTCAACGTGTCGTCCGAATTCAGCCACACAACGGATAGACAACCCACAGTTGGTTAAGCAGGAGATTTAAACAACGGAGTTAAACAACTCACTTGCGAGTTGTTTAAAAGTTAGTCAATTGACTAACGTGTCGTCCGAATTCAGCCTCTAGAGGTGCGTGGGTTAAACAACTGAGGTGAGTACGTTAACGCAAAAGACCATAGAGAAGAGTGGCAGAAAGCGGGCGGTCGCTCAGGCACGGTTGCAACAGATCGCTGGTATTGCCGCCATAGCAACCAGGACGCCCGCCTCCCCCACCAGGCAGCCGGCATGGAGCTCAAAAAGGGGCCAGCTCCTGCAAGCACTCAGGCAGGGTGCCTAGTCAGTCACCCAAACGGAAAGGGAAGTGCACCAGAAGGGCACTACGGCAAAGGGGACCGCCCAGAGAGCTTCGGCTATAGGGCGGTATAAAAATGCAATAAATAAATAAATAAATAAAATAAATAAAGGGGTGGGGACGAAATAAGCAAGAAGCCCAGGCGCCCAGGAACAAGGGGCTGCCCCCCCCACACCAACAGGGAGAACAACAACCCACCCAAAGTAGACCCCCCCCACTGCACCGCCACCTCCACCCTTGCATCACCCAGAAGGTCGAGGGCAGGGGAAGCGGCAACCAGAGAGCCCCCCCTCATCCGCCCAACACGGCTGGACAGTGAGCCTTTGCCGGGCCCCAAGAATCCCGTTGGGGAGTGTCGCGCCCGTGCGGAGGCGTCCCGGGTGCGTGACAGCATCAGTGCCAGGATCTGGCTGCGCTACCCCCACCCCCTGTGAGCATCAGCTGTGGAGTTCCATCTCTGGACTGGCATCTCTCCCAGGCATGCTGCCCCTCTCCACCTCATCCCCTTGGCACGTTCCATGCTTGGCTCCCTGGGGGTGTGGCCTCAGCAGTCCCCTCTTCACCACTGTGCCTTCCAGCTGCCTCCTCCCTTCCCGGGGGCAACTCTCCTCTCCGTAGGTTCTGCCCTGGCTTAATGGTGCCCATGTGCCTTATTGCCCATGTCTGGTCTCCCTGCTGAATAAAGTTTTCTACGCCACCCCACTCTTGCCTTCTTTCCTGTGTGTGCAGAAGATGCTCTAGGAGGGAGGTGGGGGGGTTGGGGGCTGGGGCGTGGGTGCCAACGTTGGAATTGCAGTGCTTGGCGCGGGGTGCGACTGTTGTATTAGTGCTGCCGTTCCTCCTGGCTGCCTCTTTGCCTGAGGCTTCTGTGTTCCGCCCACTGACTGAGGCAGCCAATGGGGTTTGGGAGGCGTGTCCTGCATCGGCTGCAATGGCGGCACCCATGGTTTTCGGCCTCAGTGTATGCTGGGATACCTCCTGGAGGACTAACGGAGTTTGGTAAGCAGGGAAAATGGCGGCCGAGCTGTCATTCAGAGCCGAGTACATTAGTAACAACCAGGGTGGTTACCGAATCTTTGCAACGCCTGCTGCAGCGTGTTGTCTGTAGATCACCACCTCTTTAACACACCGTCAGTGGGTTATTTTCCCTCAGTTGCTTAACGTGTTGTCTGAATTGAGCCTCTAAGTACTTTACAGCAAAGGGATTTAAGCAACTCTTGAATGACTCCAGAGGAATGAGCTACAACCACACTATGAACGTGACTCCTTTTAAAAAGCTGGTCCAGGAGGACTTTAGAAACTTGACTATAGTTGGAGATAGGGTGACCAGATTTTGAGGATCAAAATCCCGGACCCTTCCGCCCCCCCACCCAAAACAACCCCCCCGCGCCGCCCCCCCGCCCCGCGCTGCCCGCACACCCGCCCCGCACCGCCTGCCCCGCGCTCCTTACCGGCTGGGGCGTCTGCTTCCCTCCAGTGCTCGGAATCTACTGAGAAACAGGCTTCCTGGCCTGTCTCTCAGTACCGCGCTGGGTGATGACGTCATCACCCGGCGCGCTACTGAGGGACAGGCCGCGAAGCCTGTTTCTCAGTAGATTCCGAGCACCGGAGGGAAGCAGACGCCCCAGCAGGTAAGTGCCTCGCGCCGCCGTCCGCCCCGCGCAGGCCGCCCGCCCCCCCCGCGCCGTGCCGCCCCCCCTCCTCGCGGGAGGAGGACGAGCTGTTTCCCGGAGGTTGCCCCCTGGGGCCCAGTCGGCCCGGTTTGGCCCATTTTTCCCGTTTAGGATCAGGAAACCCCAGGGGGTCTGGTCAGCCTAGTTGGAGAACTAACATTCCTCATTCCTTTACAGTCTCATTATTTTCAGGAAACCATCTTCTCTCTCACTGGCCATTAGAAGCTCTCTTTCTGCTAAGGGTACACTGCTTCACTCGATTCCTGATATCACAGACAGCTCCACACCGTGCCAGACTTAGCAGCTGCTATTCTGCACCTTCTGTTCTCCTTGGGCAGCTTCCAGGAGCTGTTTCTCTTGTGACAATTTCTTCTTCACAGGGTTCACTTGTCTTTGTGCACCCCAAGTACCAAACTATACACATGTCCCCTGTCCTGTACAAAGGGCAAAGGGGCGTATGGGGGGGGGGGCAAAACAAATTCCACATTCCAAGTGAATAAAACAGCACAACAAAAACAATTCCAGAGATCAAATATTAGAAAAACAGAGACAGATGTAAAACATCTGGCAAAAGAGGAAGCAATGCGGGAACCCTTTCCTGGTGGAAGGACAAATTGTGAAGCCAGAGACAGAAGCTCCAGAGGGGCACAGCTGCCACCGCCGCCGCTGCCTTCACCTGCTCCAGCAGAAACAAGAGAATCCCGTGACACCTTAAAGACTATCAGATCGATTTTGGCGAAAGCTTTGGTGGACTGGACTCCACTTGTAGCTGATGCATTGAGGGGTGTTTTTCCCCCCAAACGTGGATTGTTTCGTTCTCATTCAGGCATGATGGTGCCGCCTGTAGGCAAAACTCCCTCTTGGGAGGGAGGAATCATGGCCCTTAATGTGACAATGAGCTCCAGTGTCCTAAGCAACCCTAATGTCTTTGACTCTGAGACTCTCTGCTTCTGGGTGAACCTTTAAAAAGAAGATGTTGTAAAGACCTTGCAAAGATGTTTCTTCACAAAAGAAATATCCCCCCCACACACACACAAAAAGATAAGCAGCAGCAGAACTGAAACCAGCAGCCTTCAGTAGTCACCTAATGTAAAATAAGTCCATGTTATTCAAATCAAGACAAAGATGAGGGAATAGAGGTATTGCAGCCGCTTCTTGAAAAGGCCTGTACAGCAGAGGTAAGATAGGTTTGGAACTCCAGGCCATAATGAGATTGTGTTGGGCACCCTGTCAATACATCAGCAGACCAATGACAGTAGCATTTCCACAGCGATATCTACTGATGGTTTGGACAATAAAAGAGGTAAAAGGTGAAGGAAGAGAGAGAGAGGTCTTCTGGTTCCCGCAGGCAGTTGTGTGCCAGTAAAAGCCAGGAGTTCCACAGAAACAACTCCTCTGCCTACCATGCAATGTAAGGCTGGGGGCTCAATTTCCAATGAGAAAGAGGGAAATGCACACAAAGGGTCTGACAGCTGGGACCTGAACATGGAGTGGCCGTTTGAGCTGCCTTGAGTGCCAATTTTCTTGGTCAAATGGTGGGGCACAAATAAAATAAAAAATACATATTTGACCAGGACCCAGAAGGAGGTGAAGATGACATAAGATGTTATTGGTATTTTGGGGCATACACATCATACAAAAATCAGGGATATACTTAGTGACAGACTCCACCTAAGCATCATACGAACACCAGTTGGGCACCTCCTATCTGCCACGTCAGTTCAACTCAACTCTGTTCCCAAATCTCTGTGCCTGGCCCTTCAAGCACAATCCTGTCATGCCCCCTTGAAATTGGAACAGAGGTATACATGTAATAATTAAAAAATGTATTGCAATGTCAACTTTCATCTAGAGAGGGTCTGCTGAGGCGCCCTTCAAATCAGGTGGATAGCAAATTCTTTCATTAGAGGTCCTGCAAAGGCCTTTTGCATTGTTAATAAAATGAGAATGCCTGCAAACATCAGCACTTCTACTCTTCTGGAGAAGATTGGTGTCTGTACCATCAGAGCCCCACATGCAAAAGGCACAAAGAGACCTTTGAGGATACATAAAACAGTTTGTTAGGAGGACAGAGACAAGCCAGGTGTGCTCCATTTAAACTTGAAGCCAACCAGCATATCAGAAACAGATTCAGGTCAAGAGGGGCCTCACCCCCACCAACACTCAGGTGATACATTCTGCACCAGCTGAAGTTTCTGAACCATCTTCAAAGGCAGCTCCATGTACAGCACATTACAGTAGTCTAGCTTGGACATCACTACTGTATGGATAACCAAGGCAAGGTCTGTCCTCTCCAGATAGGAGCACAGTCTAAGCTGGTAAAATGCTTTGCTGTGGAGGTGTTCTTGGCTGAAGGCAACCTCCGATTGGTCATCAGAAGCCAGGATGACAGCGGGGGAAGGCTCCAATACCCAGATGACCACCGGAAACCCCGCACTCCCTCCTGGTGTGGGGATTACCCAGCGCCACCCCGCAGGAGTGAAACTGCAAGGTTTCGGGGGAATGCAGCACCATCAAGACAGCCCCCAACCATCATGTATCCTCTCTGCTGAACTAATACGAGGGGCTAAGTAGACAACACCTTCTTGTTTTTAATCCCATATTATGTACTGAGACAAACATATTGAATATGCCCTTCCCAATGTCAGTGTTGCAAGAGGGGCTAATAGCCCCGTGCTCAGCAGTTCCCAGTGTAACTGGCTGCAGATGGAGGAGAAAGGAGACCTTTCTGGGAAACGGCCAGACTGAAATAGGAGCTTTTCTGAAGGACAGCCTGGCAAAACATTCCAAGAAGCTCACAGGAGCAATCAGTTTGGCTTGCCAATTGAGGAAAGTTTTGCCTGCAGAGTTTAACATTTTCAAAACATTAATTCTTCTAAATGTCCATTGTTTTTGCTCCCCTCTGGGACTCCACAAAAATGCTTGTTGAACCTGCACATTTATTCTTCTTTCCTCCTTAACAAATCAAAACCTGAAATAGGACTCATAACTCCAGCACAAGCTGTGGAAAAGAGGAGAGAACAGAAGGTGGAACGAAGGAACATTGGAACTTGCCTAATACTGAGTCAGATCCCTGGTCCATCTAGCCCAGTATTGTCAACACTGACTGGCAGCAACGGCACTCAAGGGTTTCAGGCAAGAGTCTTCCCTTACCCTACCTGGAGAAGCCGGGGATCAAACCTGGGGCCTTCTGCATGCAAAGTAGGTGCTCTATTATGTTGAGCTATGGCCCCTCATTGAAGCTGCATCCTCAACATCATGGATTAAGCATACCTTTGCACACATAATCAGAGCAAAGAGTGACGCCTGGTTTGCATGATCCTCACAGCCCGCCGTGACTTATTTAAGGCACGGCGGGTTGCAGCACATGCTGGGGTGTGCGGCATCTTTTGAATATTCAAGCCGCAACCACAGCTTTTCATGTTGTCCAAACTCAGTGAGGGTGATTGGTTGGCAAGGTTAACAAACCACCCAGAAACCGTGGGCTGTTTTAGGGTTGCGGGTGGTTCATAAACCATGCCAATCAACCACCCTCACTCAGTTTGGACATCACAACAAACTGCGAGTATGGCGTAAATATTCAAAAGGGCCGCCCGCGCACATCACAGCCTGCCATGGCTTCAATAAGCCACAGCGGGCTGCTTGACTGTTCAAACCAGAGGAGGGGGGAGAACGTTCCCCCCTTGCCTTTCAAGTGCATTTGCAGAGTCCAGATTAGGGAACAGACACAGAGGCAGTAGTATCAAGCGCTGTGGCATGAGCCAAGGTACCTGCTTCACAGTGGACCGAGGGCATGCCCTGCACTGCCATTCACCATGTCCTGAGCAACCTCATTACACCCATGCACCTGGGCGAAACCACCCGCGGGTGCAAAGAATGGAAGGTTATGGCTCGGGGGCTCGTATCATCTCTGCTGCCAATGAGCACCTCAAAGTCTCCCTTTAACTGAGATCACATAACCAAGCCCTGGTGTTTATGACACACACTGTTCCCCAAATCCCATTCATTATTTGAGCGTCTGCAATCAGACATCCTCTAAGTACCATTAAAGACATGTTTTCTCAGGAACAGAGTCAAGAAGAACCAGCAGGTGCTATGGCTGCTGAGGGTACTTGCTCAACCATGAGGGTTTTGTTCCAGACCTTCCAGTATGTGACAGGAAATTGCAAGGAGTGTGCAAATGGGTGAGGCTGCCCCTCTCCCTCCCTCCTGCCCCGACATTCACCTGCTTCAGCAAGCTGGGCATCTCCTCCCCTCACAGAGGCCATTCCATCCAGCTGCCCTGAGGGCAGGAGAGGAAGAGGATGTGAATGGCCACCATCATCATCGCCATCACCATCATCTCTTCCAGTAGGCTTTTAAAAGCATTTTGAATGCCCTCCTGATCGCTTCTTTCTTGTGTTCCATGTCTTCAATTTAAATGGTAAACCTGAGCGCAGCTGTGGTCATGCTCCTTCTCTTTGTAAGTGCTCTGAGAGTCCCTATGACTGCCAAAAGGGAACCCATTGCTCCCTTGGATGTGACCACCAGGACAGCTGCTCCAGGAATGCAAAAGACAGGTTGCTTATCTGTAACTGTAGTTCTTCGAGTGGTCATCTGTGCATTCACATATAATGGGCTCTACGCGTGCGCAGGGCCTTGGCGTGGTGAAACTTCTAGAGCTGCGAGACATTTAGGCGGGAACCCCTCCCCCACCATCTGGTGCACATGTCCGTGGGTTCCCGCTTGGCTCCTCAGTTCTCTTGAGACCGACACTATGATCTCAGGGCCGAGAGCCAGATGGTACACCTCGGTATGGAGAACTGTCGACACTGAAGTGGGGATGGTGGGGGGGTTGTGTGAATACACAGATGACCACTCGAAGAACTACAGTTACAGGTAAGCAACCTGTCTTTCTTCTTCGTGGTCTCTGTGCATCACACATAATGGGCGAATAAAAAGCTGACTTATCAGAGGTGGGAAGTTGGAGACAGCATTATTGAAGTACCGACGAGAGCACTGCTCTGCCAAAGGCGCAATTTGCTCGGGACTGAAGGTCTAGTCGGTAATGCGAGGCAAAGGTAGATGGGGTAGCCCAGGTAGTGGCTCGACAGAGTTCGTGGAGTGGAATTCCACGGCCAAAAGCTGCTGATGTGGCGACAGCCCTAGTAGAGTGTGCTCGAACAGATGGTGGTAAATCCAAGTGTGCTAAGGTGTAGGCAAGTTTAATAGTGTCTACAATCCACTTGGATAAATGCTGAGGCGAAAGAGGCTGGCCTTTTGTGGGGCAGGTATAAGAGAGAAAAAGTTGAGGTGACTGACGGAAAGGCTGTGTCCTTGTTTTGTAGAATAGAAGAGCTCGTTGGACATCCAGCGTGTGTAATGAGGAGTTCAGTGGTGAGGAAGGATTCTGGAAGAAAGCCGGGAGAATGACGTCCTGGTTAAGATGGAAGGTGGAGAGAACCTTCGAGAGGAACGAAGGGTCAGTATGGAGGATGGCCTTATCTGCGTGAAAGATGAGGTAAGGGGGATCGACACGAAGTGCACAAAGTTCAGAAGCGCGCCTTGCCGTGGTAATGGCTACAAGGAATGCGACCTTAAAGGAGAGTAGGCAAATGTCAGATGTGGCCATAGGTTCGAAGGGCTTTGCTGTCAGGGCGGCCAAGAGCACTGAAAGGCTCCATTGTGGAGCAAAATTGCGGATAGGCGGAAGTAAGTTTTTGAGACCTCTCATATATTGGCGTACCATTGGATGTGTGAATACCGTGAAC
The DNA here is from genome assembly GCA_029215795.1 of Anniella stebbinsi. Lineage (NCBI taxonomy): Eukaryota > Metazoa > Chordata > Lepidosauria > Squamata > Anniellidae > Anniella > Anniella stebbinsi. The sequence continues at coordinate 375,262,867 of JARDYH010000001.1, forward strand.
CCTTGTATGGTAGGGTGCAAAGCAAATATGGCAGCCAGGTATACTCTGATGAAGAGAATTTTAAGCCACTTTGGTAAAGAGATTGAAGGAACTGAAGAATGGTGGGGAGAGGGACCTCAGAGGAGTGAATTCCAATTTGGGAAGTGAACGCTGTGAAGCGCTACCACTTGCGTGCGTAGGACTTTCTAGTTGACGGGCGATGGGCGGCTGTGATGACCGAGCGTATAGCCTCCGGGAGGATAGTCAAATTGTCCGACTGGAGATTCTCCACGCGGTGAGCCAGAGAGTAGCGATGTCCGGGTGAAGTGAGAGACCTCTGTCCTTGGAGAGGAGGTTCTGGTGAAGCAGGAGATGCAGGAAGGTCCCCTGGGCTAACCTGAGTAGCAGTGCAAACCAGGGATGGTGAGGCCACAAAGGGGTGACGAGAATGGCATTCTCTTTGTCGGTGTGGAGTTTTGCCACAACCTGTGGTATTACCAGGAATGGTGCAAAGACGTAGGAGAACTCGCCTGTCCAGGATCTCAGGAAGGCGTCGCCTAAGGAATGAGTGCCTTGGCCGGTTCTGGAGCAAAATCATCTATGGACGGTGTGCCCCATGGGTTGAAGATCAGGCGGAGGGCGTTGTGGCTGAGTTGCCATTCATGTACATCTGAGAAAGTCCTGCTGAGGGTATCGGCGAGGAGATTGTCTTTTCCTGCAATATGAGCAGCAGAGAGGGTAATGTGCTGAGCAATCGCCCAGTTGAAGATTTGGAGAGTGAGATTTATGAGGTCCAGGGAGTGTGTGCCACCTTGTTTGTTGATGTGCCAGAGAGCAGACGTATTGTCGGTTAGAATAAGGACATGATGTCCACGAAGTATCTTTTGGAAGGAGCGCCGTACTTTCAGAATCGCTACAAGCTCCAGTACATTGATGTGGTAGGTCAATTCCATGGGCGACCACAGGCCTTGAATAGTAAGAGTGCCTGAATGAGTTCCCCATCCCATGAGTGATGCATCAGAGGTCAGAGTAGCTGATGGTGCTGGGGTCCCAAAGGGGAGACCTCAAACCAAATTGTTGTGGTGAGTCCATCAGAGGAGTGAGTGTGCGACAAAGGGTGGAATAGTTAGGACAGTCCTGTGCGTATCCTCTGTTGTGTGAAAGTTTCTGATGAACCAATTTTGGAGGATGCACATCCTGAGATAGGCCCACTGAACGACATGGACCGTTGCCGCCATGAGGCCAAGAAGATGTTGAATGGAGAACACTGAAGTTGTTGTAGTAGCTGAAAGGCGTCTGGCCATGTCGGAAAGCGTGGATGCTCGGTGGTGAGGCAGATAGGCTCTTCCGTATACGGCATCTAGATCGATGCCGATGAATGGAATGATCTGAGCGTGTGTAAGGTGGGACTTGTCAAGGTTGACGATAAGTCCTAGGTTCTGAAGGAGTGTGCAAACTGTAGAAGTGGTGGTCGCCGTGGTTGATTTTGACGGTGCAGTGATCAACCAGTCGTCTAAGTAAAGGTAGACCTCAATCCCGAGGGTGTGAAGGTGGGCACAGACTGCCGCCATGCATTTTGTGAATACTCTGGGGGCTGTCATGAGGCCAAAAGGGAGGACTTTGAATTTGAAGTGGTCTGGGCTGATGGTGAATCGGAGGTATCTGTAATGGGAAGGATGTATTGAAATGTGGAAGTAGGCGTCCTTGAGGTCTACTGTGGTGAACCAGGCTCCTTTTTGTAGCAATGGAATGAGGTTGGAAAGCGTGACCATCCGAAACGTCTGGGGCTTGATGAACTGGTTGAGGTTTCCGAGGTCCAATATAGGGCGAAGGCCCCCTCCCCTTTTCAGTACTGTAAAGTAATGGGAGTAGAAGCCGTTGTGAATATGAGGGTACATGACCCTTTGAATCGCTCCTTGTGAAAAAGAGAAGAGGTCTCGTCATGTAGAACTTCAGAGGGGGTGGTGGTGTTTACGGTACCGAGAGGAGGTAGGCTGTCGAGCTCCATGAAATAGCCGTGAGCTATGATGCGGAGGATCCATGAATCCGACGTGATGAGTGCCCAGTTGGCCTGGTGTGGTGCCAGAATGTCCCTGAAGACTGGGCGGAGGTTGAGAGAAGCATAACTGGCGTTTTGTTTGGGGTCCTGAAGTGGGCTAGCGATTGGAGCGAAAGCTGGAGGTATTGTCCGACTTCTTATGGTAGGGCTGCTGTTGGTAGTGAAAGGACCGGTCCTGGTGCTGACAGGTTTGAAATGGAAAGGATTGGCGATAGAATTTTCGCTGTTTGTAAGCGAGATGAGGAGGCTGCTGCCCTTGGCCAATGCCCATTTTCTTGGCCGTTGTTCTAACCTTTTGGATGTTGTCCATGGCTTCGTCGGTTTTCGCATTAAAGAGGCCTTCGCCATCGAATGGCAGGTCTTCAGTGTGGGACCGGGTTTCTGGTGTCAAGCCAGCTGATCGCAGCCATGCGTGTCTACGGAGGGCGACCGCTGCTGTCAGAGAGTGTGCCGTGCAGTCTGTTTGGTGTCATGCTGTGTTGATTTCTTGACGTGAGAGGCGAAGGGCTAACTTTTGGAAAAGGAGAGCAAGCTCACGGTGATCGTCTGGCAAATATGCAATAAGTGAGGACATCTTCTCCCACAGGAATAATTGGTAGCGGGCCATCAACGCCTGGAAATTGGCTACCCGGAGACTCAGTGATACCGAGGAGTATATACGGTGGCCTATGGTGTTGAGCTGTCTGCCTTCCTTGTCGACTGGTGCAATATGTACCTTTTGAGATTGAGATTGAGAGGATTCCACTATAATGGAGTTCGGTTTTGGGTGGATGACCTTTCTTCTGGACTCGATAAAGAGATTCCAGGCATCTAGGAGTATGATGGGTGGATGCCGGGGTCGTCCACGACTATTGTATGGTCTGGAGTAGAGTTGGTAGGTACAGTACCGAGATCAGTGTCGTAGCTTCGGTATAGACCACGTCAAAAATGGGACTTGGAAGCGTTCCATAGATTGTTGGGTCTCGATGCCGAGTGCCTGTGCCATTCTAAGGACTTGTTCAGTAAACTGAGCCATGTCTTCGGAGGGAGAGGACCATTCTGGAGGAATGACTATATCGTCTGGTGAAGGGACTGACGGTGGCACCGAAGAGTAGGACAAAGAGTCTGATTGATAATCTTCGTCTGAGTGTGGGGAGACATCCCGGTGTCGATGGGATTCCGATTGTGAGAGAGGCTGTACTGGTATAGGCTACAGAGTGACTGAGGAATGGTGAGCAAGAGCGAGGCGTGTGCCTGACTGGCGCTGGTGGAGGGGGCGGCAGAGGTTGTGAATAAGCGGTTTGAGCCAATTCAATGTATCTATCGCTACCATAAGACAGTTGTTGTTGGCGGCATGGGAGAGACCAGGCTGAGGCCATATCCCAGGTTTGTAGGGGCAAACGTGATCGCGGGTGACTCTCTCTCCCAGACGATCTGGCAGCAGCTGAGGCATAGATTGAGGCAGGAGAATGCGAGGGGCGTGGTGACCTGCAACCCTGCACTGGTGTTGGTAGTTGAGAATGAGGAGCGGGGGACGAATCCCGTATCTCCCCTTCCGAGAGCGAAGCAGTGTGCCTCGGTGTCAATGTCAGTACCGAGGGAGAGCGCCTGGGTGGTTGAGGTGCCGGTGGCATCAGCCTCAGTTGCGCCGTCGCCGGCGGGTCCTGAATTGAGGTTTTTGGTGGTCGCTTAGACCTCGAAGAGTCTTTCTTTTGCCGTTTTTTGTGTTTGTTGGAGGAGGCATCCCGGGCCCGTTTGGAGGGTCAACGTTCAGCTCCTTGGAGTGAAGAGCGGCTCGGAGTTGGTGGGTCCCTGGTGGAGGGCCCTTGAGTAAATGGGCCTGGAGAGGCTTGAGTGTGAGGGTGCATTGGCGTAGAATGTGTTCTATTCGCCTGAACCCTTTCTCCTGGTGGCAACGGAGGTACAGCCTCCAGCACTTTCTTCCACAGTACTGCCTTTAAACGGTCAGATCTGTGGCGCCGCATCTGCTTGGAGAAATTCTGGCAATGAGCGCAGGTTTCCACCACAGGGGCTTCGCCCAGGCAGAAGACGCACACTTGATCCCACACTTAACACACTTGCAAAAGGGCGCTTTCGATGCCATAGGAGGCCAGAGAATCAAAAACAAAAGTGAAAGTAAGGTAAAGACAAAGAACGAGGAAGGAGACGAAGAGCAAGAAGAGAAGAAGAAGAAAGAAGAGAGAAAAAATGGAAAGTCTCACAGCTTGGAGAAAAATGGGATCTGCTTTGAAGAGCAGAAGTTCCCCAAGGCTACTGGGAGCACAGTCCAAAGAGAACTGAGAAGCCGAGCGGGAACGCACAGACATGCGCACCAGATGGTGGGGGAGGGGTTCCCGCCTAAATGTCTCGCAGCTCTAGAAGTTTCCCGATGCCGAGTCCCTGCGCACACGCAGAGCCCATTATGTGTGATGCACAGAGACCACGAAGAAGACGTTGTGCCATATCGACCGGCCTCCTATGTTTCTGCTCTGCTTCTGAGGTGGAGAAAGTGGGATTTACTTCTATGGCCCAACCTGGCTGTACATGGAATAGAAAACCCAACCATCCACAGTATGGCCCTTTCCTGACAGATGCTGGCTTGCCTCCTCTATTTGTCATGAACCTCAGCATACATCCTCAATGGCAGCTCTGAGCAAGGGGTTGGGTGGGTGGTGGTGTCATATGCAGGTGTAAAGCCCTGCTGGGATGGGAGGTCTGACCTGATGCAGGAATTCAACACCACAATCCTATGCCCATCTACTCAGAAGGATATCTCATTCTCTCCACTGGACCTTCACTGGTAAGTGTGAGTAGGATTGCAGTCAGAGTAACGTAACAAGGAAAGAAGAGGAAACAGACTTCTCCTGGAAGAGCTCTGGACACACCAAAAGTCACAGGAGGCAGCCTTATGCCAGGTCAGAGCACGTATCCTTCTAGCACAGTCTCACCTACTCTGACTGGCAGCAATGGCTCTCTGGGGTCTCAGAAGAGAAGGGCGTTTCCCATCGCCTGCTACCTGATCCATCAAGCTGGTGATACCATGGATTGAACCCGGGACCTTCTGTACACAAGCCATGTGCTTCACCAGGAGCAGTGGCATCAAGGACTTTCGCAACTATCCAACACAAACCTGCTCTTGAGTGCTGATGGCTGTGCAGCATTTTTGGAGCAACAGGAGAGAGGCTGACAAGAAATGCAGGATCTTCAAGAGAGGCCTAGCCAATATCAGGTGACAATGTGGGATACCTGCAGGTACATGGATGTGGGTGGGAGAGAGCAAGAAGGCACTTGGTAAGAAATGAAAGGAGATTAAGCAACAATTGCACCTTCACACCTACTCATCATGTAGCTGATGTCCATATTAATGGATAATTTTATTTGTTGTTAATCTACTCATTGTTGTTGTTGTTGTTGTTGTGAAATTACAAGTGTAATAGTATTTATTGAAAAAATAATGCTTCCTGTTCAACATCCCAGTAATTCCAGGGTTGAAAAATAAAATACTCAAACTCAGAACTGCCTCATCCAAGAGCATATTCTCTGGGCCTTTATGCAGAGAATTCTGAGTAAATGTAGCTGAGCCCTCCCTCCCTAAGCATAATGGAGGGAGCCACGGTGTAAATCCCTGCTTTACATTCACACTAGCCTTCTGCATTGGCAACCCACATTGGGAACAAGTGCCCCGTTTCCCAGACCTTTCTTTGACCATACATGTCCCATTCACACACAGCCATTCTCTCTTAATGTTCTACCATGTTTGTGGAACCTGGTGATGCCACCTGAAGTTGCTTTTTGGGTATAATCAGAATACAGATAATTAGCATGGAGTCTGCCACCCTCTGCTGGTGGATGTGCATTTCAATCCAATGAAAAAGAGCAACCAAAGGAAAGGCAGAACTTGAACCCAGGAATGAGTCAGCCCAATCGTCTGTCTGTTCCAACATACTCTCTGAAAACAGTCTGAAATGGTATGGATTATAGGCTGGATTGACCTTCCATCCACCTCCTCCTCCTCCTCCTCTGAACAGATTCCTGTCTATTCCAACAGCTCCTGGTTCACCCCCACCATCTAACATGGGGCCTCAGACATTAGGTATGCCTGTGCTATACCTTCGTCTCTAATGTTCTGAATTACAGGGTTTGTGTGTGCACACAAGTTTTGTTTTGCCTGACCTGAAAATTCCCAGTAGACAAAAACACACTCATATTGCATACTCTTGACCTTTCGGATTACAGCTATCCTGGCAGAATGAATTTCCTTGAGAAAATCTGATTTTGGAACAATTATGTGGCTTAACATGTTCACAAGAAGCAGAAGCTGGGCACCTGACATGGCTTGCATGAAACAAACAACAACAAATTCAGGGTGGGGGGGGGAGAAATAAAAATGAAACAAGGAGGGTAAAGCTCTCTATCCATGCAGAGAGCCATCTTGCCTCTTGCGCACACTCCAGAAAAGACACGACTTCCAACCAACACGTAGCAGGGGGTGGGGAAGAGCATCATATATCAGGCACAGACAACATGGCCAAGATCATTGCTACGAACGGTCCAGAGAGCTTAGGCTATGGGGCAGTATAAAAATGTAATAAATAAAGATGTGCAAACTCAACACTTGCATTAATTTTTTTCTGAAAGGTAAAACAGTGTCTCATTCGTGAAACATTTTTTCAATAAATGTCCCACTCGGGGATTTAGTCAAAGTCAACTGTGTTTTTGTGGAAATCAAAGTAGCTCATACAGAGAGCAAATTCCCTGTCAAAATTGTTGATCTTCCAGAAAAATCCCTGAATATTTAACTTCTCTCTCGGTGAACTCCTGTCTCATTGCTCTCTCCAAATCTCTGTTTTATTTCAGGTTCTGAAAACAGATCAGTTTAAACAAGAGCTATTTTAAGTAGTAGGAAAAAGGGAGATTCAGAGAAAGTAATCTCAATATTACCTGAAATACAACCAAAAGGAGACAATTTAATCCTTTTTGTTACTGATTGGAATGAGGATTTGTTTGTTTTTTAAATGTAAGAATTTAAGAGGAGCCCTGAAGCTTGATCAGTGAATCTAGTCCAGGAAACAGATCTCTTCCGGCCGGCCTACCCAGTCGAAGTTTAAGAGTTTTATCTGTATTTTAATAATGTATTAATTTTATATGTTTTTAATCAGTTTTATGTATTTTATGTCATTTGTATCAATGTTGTTCCTCGTCTCAATCCTGAGGGAGAGGCAGGTAAGAAATAAATTATTATTATTATTATTAGGACACAAAGGCAGCTCCCCCCCCCCCCCCCATATCTGGTATCCAAAGGCACATTTGATTCTGACCCAGGAAGGCCCAGGGTGCTCTCCGATGTGAAGGGTCAACTCATTATCTGAGTGCAGCCAAAATGACACCATCCATGAACAAGGAGGTTTCAGCAGTCTTGGAGAACAACAAGGTTTGCAGACATAGAAAAAACAATGAGGGGCAAAAGCAGGGGGGAACAGCCTAATGAGGAAGGAGCATGCTCAGAAACCGCAGAATGCTGACTGTTGGGGCGGGTTAAGGAAAAGCGAGTAGGAAGAGGGGATAGAATGGAGTGTCCTGGCAGTAGGTCTGGCTGGCTGAAACCCTGAATTTCACCACACTGCAACATTTTGTTGCAGGTCCCACTTGTCATGACTAATAGCTATTAACAGGACTCTCTCCTTCTAACTCCCCTTTAGAGTAATCTAACCCAGAGGCCACCGTCAGCACATCTTGTGGAAGTAAATCCCATCCATCTATTGTGGCCAGTGAGCAGAAGGACTTTCTTTTGCCTCTCCTGAATCTGCCACCAGTTAGTTCACCTGGATGACCCTGAACTGTGCGAGAGGATGAAAGATCTCTATCCACCTTCACCATGCCATGAATATTTTTCCAAACCTATGATCATGTTCCTCACTTAGTCGCTTTTTTTCTAAACTATAACACCCAAATGTTCTAGCCTCTCCTCATAGGATCAGCTCCCTCTGCTCATTTAGATGCCACAAGGTAGCATCTTGTCCCAATGCTTTTAAACATCTATACAATGTTGGGGGCGATCAGTAGGAGTTTTGCAGCGAAGCATCGTCCATATGCTGACAAACACTCAGCTCCATTTCTCTGGGACATCAGAATCAGGTGTTACTGTGCAGCTCCTGGCTCAGTGCTGCCTAGATATGGTGGTGGCCTGGATGAGGGTCAACAAGCAGAAGCGACAAGGGGGCCTTGTGGGTGAATGGCAAGGCTCACTCTGGATGAGCAGCACCCCCTCCAAAGGGTCAGGTGTGCAATCTGGGGGCACGTCTGGGTCGATCTGTGTTGCTGGAGGTTCAGGTGGCCTCAGTGCCTCCGACTGCCTTTTTATCAGCTTTGGCTGGTACACCATCCTTGGGCCAGGAGAGCTTGGCCGCAGCGATCTAGGCCTTGGTAAGCTCAATGATGAATCCTTCCAATGTGCGTTGTGTGAGCCTTCCCTTAAGACTGGTCCGGAAGCTGCAGCTTGTGCAGAATGCTTTGGCTGTGACACCTATGCTGCGGGGGGTCCTACTGGGCCAGATTCAAGGTTTCGTTGCTTGTCTATAAAGCCCTAAACTACTTGAGGCCTGCTTGCCTAAGAGATGGCCTTATCCCCTATATAGACCCCTTGGATCCTTGAGGTCATCTGGAGAGCTCCTCCTGTTCATGCCACATGCTCCTGAGGTCCACTCCGTGGTGGTTTGGAACAGGGCATTTAGGATGGTGGTGGTGTCCACTCCGTGGAATCATTTCCCCCTTGAAATCAGACATGCACAGAAATGCTTCTGTTTAGGTGCCTGTTGAAGACCCAGCTGGCTAGGCAAGCCTTCCCTATGCAGCTTAGTCTATGTTATTCTCATGGGTACGGTACATTTTATGCATTTGTGTTGAGTTGGGTTCTGATTCTGCCAGGTCCAAGTCATCAATGCAGAACCAGAAACCAACTCAACACGGCATTAGTCTTATGCTTTTGTATTTTATGATTTATGTACACCACTTTGAAATCTGTCGATGAAAGCCGGTCATAAATATTCGTAAATAAATAAATAAAAGTCCTGGAAACCTTCTCTGCCCCAGGAGAGGGAGGCGGAAGAAGAGAAGAGGCCGGCTAGCAAGACTCCACCTCTTTGGCTCAGACAGCACAATGGCTGTCCATGCCTGCCATTATGACTGTGAAGGAAGCAATGGCTACCACAGATAAAAGACTTTGAAGGAGAGTCTTTGCAGCAAGTGGGCAGTTCTGGGGGTGGGGGAAGGACCCAGGAGTTCTAGCCTTACAGCACTGCCTTCCTTGACCTGGTGAACTACATGCATTGAACTACAGCTCCCATAAACATTGACCATTGGTCATCATGGCTGGGGATGATGGAAGTTGAGGCCTCAAAACATCTGGAGGCACCCAATTGGAGAAGATTTGCAGGGATAAATTCAACAGCACTTTTTAGATGTGCATAGCAAAGTATCCAGCCTAGGCTTGTACTATTAAAGGCCGTGCATCACATCACTGTCTACCTCCGGAACAATCCAATTCCTTACGCTTGGTAGGCTCTACTCAGGCAATGAGCATGGCATGACCAGTGTTAGCTCAGGGACCGCAACTTTACTACGTCCCAAACCCCCAAAGGTACCAAAGAGGCACAATTTAGAGGAAGGCAGTGGGGTTTGCCAGCCTTGATTCAGCAGAAAGTTCAGCTGGGTTAACCAGTGACTCTGCAGGGAAGGGGAAGACTGGCAGGACCTGTTGGGCTTTTAAAGCAGCAGCAGCAGCAGCGTTCTGTAAGTGCCATGACTGCAAAAAGTCGCCCAGAAGGGTGAAAAGAGCCAGAAGTTGAGACTCGGAACTGCTGCTGCTGCTCTCTGACCGCTCCATCGCACCACTCCTAAGAAAAGCAGCTTTATGGGGCCAGCCGCTAAACGGGCCTTGGCCAACTGTACCCGTGTCAAGGATTCGGCGATTCAGAACACAGATACATGAGGCCCCTGGACTGAGCTGCTCCACAAAGCCTTTCCAAGAGAAGCCACAGCACCAAGGCAGCAACTCAGCAAGCACCACTTACTCCGAGGCAGACAAGCACCAACACAATCATCTTCCATTACAGTTGCAGAAATGCTTCCGTGGCGGGTGGTGAAAACCGCAAGGACAGAACAACTCCGGGAGCCTGGCTGAGGGCTCCCTGAGCCAATTGCATTCATGAATTGGCTCATGAACAGCAATCAATCTGCCCCCCACCCACCCAAAGGCTTTCCCCCTGCAAGGCCTGGGATGTGCACAGATGGGGCCCACATGAGGGGGCTGCAATATCTTAGGCCCAAACCATGAGAAAAACAGCAGCAGAGGTGCAGCTCTTTGTGGTTTCCCATGAGCGTTTCCCACGAAATGGGAACAGTGATCACCTCTGCTCATTCAGGGTTATTTCAAGGACAGGAAGGGAGGTTGTGCAGGCTGTGAGGTATTTGTACACTGCTGTAGCAATTATTTAAAAACCCACAAGCAACTGTGTTCTTTCTCCATCAGCAGCCAAGACTGCTTCAACCGGCAGAAGTGCCCCAAAGAAAGACTACGCTGCATTGCAAATTCCATTACACAAAGTGGGGCAAGGTCATCCCCTTGAATTAAGACAATGTGTCTAGCTGGGTGATAAACGTGTTCCAGGGTGATGACAGGGATGTCATGAGAGCCTCCCCTGCCAAGATGAGCAATCGCTCCTGTGACACAAAGTCCTGAACAGCCCAACAGCACCCACCTCATAGTGTATCTCCAGCAGGAGGATGCAAATGAGATGCAACTATCCCCCTGTATTCAGGGGATGCTGCAAAATTCTCAAACAAATTGCAATATAGGTGAAAAATAGGATCAGAAGAGGAGAATAGCTAAGATGGCAGTGAGTCCATGAAGCTCTCCTACTATCCAAAGCAACCCTCCTTCACATCCAGTGTCCATTTCTGGAGAGGCATCAAATGTTGGAGCTGCAAATCCTGATCTTGCTGCCCTCACCACTTTGGGGGGAAGAGCCTCCCTTTCTTTTAGGGCAGGGGTGGGCAACCTGCAGCCCTCAGCCAAATTTCAAAATCCCTCTACATGTGATCAGTTCAGACCTGTGGCAGGAGCAACCGTCCCATCCCTGGCAACCACTGGGTGGGAAGGAAGAGGGGAAAAGGGGCAACCCACACACTTCGGCTTCAGCTCCACCCACTACTGACATGCTGTCCCTGACAGGTTACGGATGTGGGAATACAGCCTTCACCAGGAAAAAAGGGAAAGAAAAGGTTGCCTACCCCTTCTCCTGTGCCAAGCCCAGTTTCAGCTTCTCCTGTTGAGCTTCAGCCTGGTCTCTCCATTCCCATTCCACACTTCTCAAATATATATCGGGGGGGGGGGGTGAGATCATCTCTGGATCAAGTTCAGAAGACAGTATGAAAGGCAACCAAAGAAGTGTGAGTGAGACCCATCACAGAACCCAATTCCAATGTCTCTGGAATTTTCCCTAGATATATCTCAAATGATTAATGAGATTTCTCAAGATTTAGATAGATGGGCATCTTTAAAGCTGAGTTTGCGGGATAAGGTAAATCCACCTAAGATTATTACTATACCTCAGACTGCTTATAGTATACATGAGATTCCCTTATCTATACCTGGAAAATATTTTCAGAAAATTAATACTTAGTTTCACATTATTTTTGTGGGACTTTCTCTCCACCAACGTCCAATTAACTCCGGAAAGGATGCAACTTCCAATTAAAGACGACGGATTTGGCTTTCTGGATCTTGGCTGATATCACTGGGTTTATCTGTAATGAATTTTGGTCTTTCCCATCTGCATCAAATCTTTCACCTTATTCAGTTTTTAAAATTTCTTGTCTGCATGGCATTAGATTCTAGACATACAAGAATACATAGGCTTCTTCCCACAGTTTCTATAGTTAGAGAAGTGTGTCCTGTAATGTTATGTCAATTACACTTTGTTCCATTTTTTGGCAATATACAGTAGTTGCTTCTGTTGGGAGGAGGTTATTATATGGATAAATTTTGTACCGGAACAGTCTTTAACATCCACTGATGTACATTTTTAAAACTACTTAACTGCTTTATAAAAATTAATAAATGATTGGCATAAATGGATACTCTGCACCTTCTTCATAGCTAAAAGACTGATATGATAACATTGGAAGGATAAACACCTCCTATAATGCAATGGATTGCGGACCAACATAGATGAAACCTTCAAATGGATACTTATTTGGATATCTGGTCTGCTTTTATTGAAGGCTATGTATTTTCATACATATGCATTTCATATGTATTAGTTATGATGGATTTATGTACGTATCTTTTTAAAAAATTAAAAATAAAAATGGTATGGCATTTGTCTAATCTCTATGCTACTTCCAATTTGAGCAATAAATTACTGAAGCAGGGATATGGAGTGGTTACTGCACTTGTGTAAAGCACAGTATGGTCTGGGACAGAAAAGCACCTGAGGTACATCCCCTCTTCAAAAGGGGGCCACACTGACACATCCTGGGAGTTCAATTAGCCATTCACAATTCCTTCAGGCTCAAATCCAGGCATCAGGATGCTCAGAGTGCTCTGTAGAGGTCTGACTCTCTTGCTTTCCCAACACTTAAAACTCACAGGAAAACAAGGACAGATCAGAAATTGCACAAGGATGCTTGAGCATCCATCCCTCAGGGATGCAAGATGGACACATGCTTGCCAGGTCACAGAATGTCATTATCATTACAACAGATTCGCCAATTACACACTTCATATATGCCCAATTGTCATATTTTTAAAAGTGTCAGGAAGTGCTGACCACTGCCCCATGTGGTGAGCCATGTAGTTGCAGTTGCTTAGGGAAGAATCTTCTAGACCTGGCCGGGTGCCACCCACCCAGGCCGACCATTGGTGCCTCATGGGCAGGAACGCCTTCCTTTTCTAGATGAGCCTTCTTGGACCAATGAAGTCTACTCTATGCACATGTCAATACAGTCAAAGGCTACAAAATAGCACTCACGTTTCACATTATAGTACTGGAAATATGAGGATAGAGCTAGTCTGAAAATACATTTGGTGGACTGTAAAATGACAGGAAGAAACAGCAATTACCAGCCATGGGGGACTGGAAAGGAAATAGAATTTCAGAGTTGGGACCTGCCCAATTCCAGAATCATACCACTACAGCATCCATGGCTGATGGCTGTCCAGCATCTGCTTAATGTTTCCCATGAAAAAGAGCCCCCACCTCCCCTGGCAATCTGCTCCACTGTTGAACTAATATTTCACCAAAATCTGCATCTCTGTAACTTCCGACCATTCACAGCCTTTCAGTATTTGGAAACTGCGATCATGTCTTCCATTCATCTTCTCTTCTCCCGGATAAGCATATTCAGCACTTGCAACTATTCTGCCCAGTCCCTGGTTTCCAAAACTTTCACTAATCTGGTCAGCCTCCTCTGGACACGCTCTAAGATATGACATAGGATTTGAATACATCAGGTAAGTTACCGTAAGTGCTTTGGAAGGGATCTAAACCAATAAAGGACTCTTTGGAATGAGGATATGCAGGGACTGGCAAGTTGACTTGTAACGTTACATTCATGGGTTTAATTTTTTGGATTTAAGTTATGATCTAGTAAATACTTTTGAACTAATAATTATACTTTATTTGAAAAAAATAATTTGCTTACTCTAATAAGCAGTTAATAAGACTACTGTAAGGCTTTTTTACTTCTCCTTTTGTTCTGCTGCTTTTTTGGATTTTGGTCTTTCTTTTATTAAACTTTTTAGAAATTAAAAAAAATTGGAAGAAAGCAAACATGGAGAGTTTGTATATGCCATTGTATCAAGATTCTCTTGTGTCGTGTTTTACTAACATCCAGGCATCGACCTCGGTGAAGCACCACCCAAGAGGATCTTGATGACGTGTCATGATCAGGGTGGCTTTTGTCAAGTGTTCACAGGCACATGTGTGAATTAGTAACACAATATGGAAGTGTGTGTGTGTGTGAGAGAGAGACTGCATATCAAGTGAAGGGATGCTCGAATTCTGCCTGCTCGAATTCTGGAATTAGTTCCACAAATTCTCCCGGTGAAACCAGAATTCAGGTGGAATGGGACCCAAGGGGTGGGGAACCAAAGAAACTATAAAGGAGTGGAAGCAGGGGCATTTCCCCCCATGCCTACACCTTTTTTGTGACAGACTTCTAGGATCAAGGTGGTGTGGCAACACCATCACTTTCAGAAAACAAATATGAGATTACGTGTGGAAAGTCTGCAGACATTTTATTTCTAGTGGCACAGAAACAAGTGGTGTGAAGAACAGCCTTCCCTGGAGCATAACTTGGTAAGAGCTTTACAGTCATTAGAGCTACTGACTCATAGACTTCTTTCTGGAGAGAAAGATGGTGAGGGCAGGAGGGAGTCCCTTCCTGCTTCAGCTGATCCTAGAACTGGGACCCACAATGGAGATCTGGCAGGCCACCTCTTTCACCATCTTGCAACTCGCTTACCTGAGCTCCGATGTCTATATACTAATGCCCAGAGTATGGGAAACAAACAGAATGAACGTGAACTCTTAATACATGAAGGCAAATACGACTTGATAGGAATAACTGAAACTTGGTGGGATGACTCCCATGACTGGAATATAGCAATTGAAGGATACAACTTGTTCAAAAAGAACAGAAGAAACAGAAATGGAGGCAGAGTCGCACTATATGTTAAAAATACTTATCCCTGCACAGAAATGCAGGAGGATGAGCCTGGGAGCCCCATCAAGAGCATCTGGATTAAAATAAATGGGGAAAGGAATAAAAGGAGAATGATAGTTGGAGTCTACTACCGACCACCCAATCAAGGAGATACATGAATAGTAAAAGACAGAGAAAAGAAATGGTGGTTCAACTGTTTCATGAGGATGGTAAACTGGTAACAGTTGACAAAGAAAAGGCCAAAGTGCTCAATTCCTACTTTGGATCAAAAGCGGGTCTATAACCCCCCTGGAAAAAGTGAAGTACAAGCTGACTGGGCTGGATTGCAGTTTGAGATTGATAAACAAATGGTCAAGGAACACCTAATTTCTTTGAACAAGTTCAAATCTCCAGGGCCCGATGAACTGCATCCAAGAGTAATAAAGGAGCTGGCAGAAGAACTCTCAGAACCACTCTCTATTATCTTTGCGAAATCATGGAAGACGGGTGAAGTGCCGGGTGACTGGAGGAGGGCTAATGTTATCCCTATCTTCAAAAAGGGCAAAAAGGAGGAACCTGGGAACTACAGACCGGTCAGTCTACATCCATCCCTGGGAAAATTTTGGAACAGATTATAAAGAAGTCAATCTGTAAACACCTTCAAAACAATGCAGTGATTACTAGAAGCCGGCATGGATTTCTTAAGAACAAAGCCTGTCAGACTAATCTGATCTCATTTTTTGATTGGGTAACCTCCCTTGTGGACTGTGGGAATGCTGTGGATATAGTATATCTTGACTTCAGAAAAGTTTTTGACAAAGTTCCCCATGACATTCTGATTAAGAAACTAGTGAAAAGTGGGCTAGATGGAACAACTATTAGGTGCATCCACAGTTGGCTACAGAATTGGACTCAAAGAGTTCTTATCAATGGTACATTTTCACACTAGGGGGAGGTAACAAGTGGGGTACCGCAGGGCTCAGTCCTGGGCCCAGTACTCTTCAACATAATTTATTCATGATTTGGACGAGGAGGTGCAGGGAATGCTTATCAAATTTGCAGATGACACAAAATTGGGTGGGATCGCTAATACCTTGGAAGACAGAAACAAACTCCAAAGTGATCTTGATAGGTTGGAACACTGGCCTGAAAACAACAACATGTAATTTAATAGAGAAAAAGGCAAAGTTCGACACCTAGGAAAAAGAAACCAAATGCAGTTACAAGATGGGGGATACTTGGCTAAGCAATACAACACGTGAGAAGGATCTTGGAATTGTTGTAGATCACAAG
Source organism: Anniella stebbinsi (assembly GCA_029215795.1). NCBI lineage: Eukaryota > Metazoa > Chordata > Lepidosauria > Squamata > Anniellidae > Anniella > Anniella stebbinsi. Next base: position 375,278,882 of record JARDYH010000001.1, read on the forward strand.
CTGAATATGAGCCAACAGTGTGATGTGGCTGCAAAAAAAGGAAATGCTATTTTGGACTGCATTAATAGAAGTATAGCTTCCAAATCTCATGAGGTACTGGTTAGGCCCCATCTTGAGTATTGCGTCCAGTTCTGGGCACCACACTTCAAGAAGGATGCAGACAAGCTGGAGCGTGTTCAGAGGAGGGCAACAAGGATGATCGGGGGTCTGGAAATAAAGCCCCATGAGGAGAGATTGAAAGAACTAGGCATGTTTAGCCTGGAGAAGAGAAGATTGAGGGAAGACATGATAGCACTCTTCAAACACTTGAAAGGTTGTCACACAGAGGAGGGCCAGGATCTCTTCTTGATCAACCCAGAATGCAGGACCCAGAATAATGGACTCAAGTGACAGGAAGCCAGATTCCGTCTGGACATCAGAAAAAACTTCCTGACTGTCAGAGCAATACGACAATGGAACCAATTACATAGGGAGGTGGTGGGCTCTCCCACACTAGAGGCCTTCAAGAGGCAACTGGACAACCATCTGTCAGGGATGCTTTAAGGTGGATTCCTGTATTGAGCAGGGGGTTGGACTCGATGGCCTAATAGGCTCCTTCCAACTCTACTATTCTATGTTTCTATGATTCTATGATTAGTAATCAGACTAAAAAAGCTGTGACTTATAAACCCCACTTAGGTGTGTGTGTAGAATTTCATCAGGTGTGGGGAATGCCACCCTTTTCCAGCCACCTAAATTGTTACAGTGTTTAAATAAAAACATTGGATAGAGTTCTGCAGATTTATAGTGCCATTCATGTATATGGCACTTTAAAAGGCAAGACATAGGTCTCCTCTTCAAAGACCTTACAATCAACATTTTGGGATGGGATGAAGTGGAAGACAACAAGAAAAAGTGGGTGGGAGTGGCGGCGGCACCATCTCCATGTTCTGGAAAGGAGATCCGAGCAGCAGCAGGGACAGTAAAGGGCGAACAGCCGGAACTAATTTTAAAAAGACCAGCAACCTATTTTGTTCTTTTAAAAAACCTTTCAGAAATTAGGTTTCTGCATTAATTCCTTTATCAGATTTAAAGTTCAGCCAAAAAAAGTTTAGGCCCCAAGGAGAGTGTCTCATCCAATAACTCAGCTCCAGCAAGCCCAGAATTGCCTCAACAATTTTCTTTCTTTCCCAGAGAGATGCCAGATTGGCCAACTCAAAGAGGCCTATTTTTATCTCCTTAGTGATGATCTAGGCATTAGGAATACTCTGCCCTGCTCTGTGCTCTGAAGGTAGGTGTCTGACTCAATTTTCTTTGCCTGGAAAAAAGCGACATAATTTGCTGTAATAGGATCAAAAATGTCACACCAACGTCTGCTCAAGGGCTCCCACTCCGCCATCTTTCACAGCATCAGACGCTTGTTTTCTCTGAGCCTCCGAGCCATTTCAGAGCGGCCAGCCGTTGATCTGCCCTGGCACTGCACCCAAGGAGCCACCGCTGCCTCACTGCGCTCTTCCGCCGTCTGGCTCCAGCTCTTCTGCAATTGGGCCCCCTTTCTCTTTGCCAGCCCCAGCAAAGGTCGGCAAAGTGCCTCAAGCATGTTGATTTCCCAAATCACAGAAGGCTCCTTGTTTCAGGAAGCGTCAGTGCAGAGCTCCCCTAATGCAGCCCTTGTGCTAGAAAACAGGTGAAGGAGGTACGTCTTGGAGCCTGTTTGAACAGAGACTGCTGAGCCCATTTTGTGAAACTAACAGAAAAACTGGACTCCTGTACAGAAGAGCACTCTGGCCTCCTCTTCACGAGCACGGGAGGAGCGCGCATTGTTGTTGTTCTCCGCAGTATGCCTGAAATCGGCTCCGCTACATCACTGTCACATAGCAGAGCCAGTTGTCCCTAAAACCCCAGCTTTTCAATGCCAGAAAAGACCTACTTCTAGGTGGAGGTGGAGGAGGAGTGGGGGAGTAGAACCAACATTAGCCGAGGAGAGGAACATCTCTGGGTTCCCCCTGCCACTACAGTTTAATGAATGGGACTGGGGAGTCACTAACACACAATTCTGGCCTCCATGAGAACACCCCACTGGCACAAATACCCCCCCTTCAAAACGTATCACTCCAGCCCCAACACGACACCAGAGAACCCCAATTCACATAGCTCACAGCTCTGGATCTGCACAGCTCCAGATCTAACACCACATCACAGAAGCAAATTAACAATTTCCCCTGTTTGCAACTCTAGTGCTGTACCAGAACTAACAACACATCAGAGAAGCAAATTAACAAAGTTCTGGACTTAATTAACGCAGGAAGCGCATAGACATCTCACACTGTGGCAATGCAGGAAAAGGGGGGAATGGGGGAATGGAGAGCCCACATCACAGTCTGGTCACAGGCATGCCCAGGATTTAATGCAGAGGCACATTGCAGATCAAGTGCCTGGGAGCCGCTTTGACTAAAAAGATTGGAGTAAAAGGACTCTCCGACACTACAGCTTTTCCAAGTGGAAGTGGCTGGTTGGGAGAGCGCTGGCCAAGATGTCATGTGCCACAAAGAACCTCACAACACAGCCAATCTGCAAGGGGAAAAAACGTGAAGTCAGCCCCATGTGATGGTCTACTCCAGCCTTCCCCAGCTAGTATGATCAGTAGTCAAGGGTGATGGGAGTTGTGGTCCAAAATATTGGGAGGGCTTCAACTGTGGGGTAGCTGGTTGAATCCAAGGCATGCAGGCCGAGACCCAAAATGCCCACCTGGGTCGGGTTCTGTTCATTTGTTTGCTACTCTAGACTCCAATTTCTCTTACTGCTTTGAGCAAGGTGGGAAGAAGATATGGACAAGAGACAGCAAGGTGGTCAAATACTTAAACACTACCCTACGCAAGCCTACTCAAAACAAGCCCTGCTGTGTCCAGTGGGCATTCGTCCCAGGAATCCACACAGAATTGTAATCTTAACCATATACAAATGAGAACTGGCAAATAATTCACTTGTAAAAGTACATTCTTTACCAGGCACCCTAAAGAAAATTCCTCTTGAAAAGGAAAACACTATGGCTTATTTTTGAAGTGCAGCAATATTAAAATGACTGCAATGGAGATCTCTATCAACCAGTAGTAACAAAATGTCATTGTGGTATGGGCAAAGTGGAATATGCCCCTCAGTCCACCCATTCCCAAATATATATATAAAAAGGGACAACTTTTCTACACTTAAAACTACAGAATGTCAGGAAGAAGGCAAAGGCTGAGCTCTTCTGCCTAGCATGCGAGTTTTATATGCAGAGATGGGGGAGCATTCAAGTAATGTAGCCCAGCGAAAGGTTTGCCACAAGATAGTAGAGTGTCCAGATGTACCATGAATAGTTGTGCAGGACAAGCTATACCTGCTGAAATTCCCTCTGTCCTCTCTTGCATCTGGGCACCCTGCATGCCAAATAATTGCATGCTATATGAAGTTGCCTGGCAGTGCAATCCATAATGTATGCCTACTCAAGAGCATCACTGTGTTCAATTGAGCTTGCTCCCAGCAAAGTGTCCATAGCATTTCATCCTATATACAAGTCCACTGAAAAGTAAAGCACCCTTGAGTTCAATGAAGCCAGTTCCCAGGTAGTTTGGCAGACCGCAGCCTTAGTTACTTTAAGTGTGTGGGGGGGGGAGAGAGTTTGAAGCCTGAAACTCTGCATCTTTACCCAGGAGTAAGTCCTACAGCATTGTTGAGCATAGGACTTCAGGCTTAAATTTGCCATCCCATTCCACTCCACTGACTTGGCTACCTACAACAAGCCTTTTGACCCAATCCTATGCATATTTAACCAGTTGTTATAGTTTTCCATTTTCCAGTGTCCTTTAGATAGAAATGAAGTGGGAGGGAGGGAGGGGAAGCGTGTGGCTAGAGGGGGAGGAGAGGGGGGAAGACAAAACCTGCAGCACGCCCTGCAGAGAAGCTTCCACCCGTGCCTTCTCCAGCACACCGTGATCCAGAGGGGCCCACCGGTCTCCGTACTGGTCCTGGCCAGTCCCTGCAGCCCAGGGCTCAGAATACAGGTGAGATTTTAGAATAGGCCTTTACAGAGTTTATGTTTCCTCATATGCTGGAAACGTATTTTATTTATTAGTTATTACGATTTATACCCTAACTCTTCAAACTACCGTATTTCATCAATTCTAAAATGCACTTTTTCTCCCATGTTTACATCTGTAAAAATGGAGTGCGTATTAGAATCGATGGCGTCTTGCAATAGCGGGATTTCTCCCGCTTTTGCACTAGGCAAGAGGGCTCTGCATGCCAACCCCCCGCCTAGGGTGACCAGATCGCCAGGGGTTTCCCGGTCCTAACCGGGAAAACTGGGGCGATCTAGGCTGACCGGGCCCCGGGGGCAAACCTCCGGGGAAACGGTTACACTCTCCTCCAGCCCTAAAAGACCCCCGCCACCCCCACCCCCCAAAACAAACCCCACCACCAAGCCACCCACCCCCTAAAACCCCCAGCCTGGACCTACTGGGTCCTCCGCTGCCGCCAATCGCCGCCGATCGCCATCGCCGCATGACCCCCGCAGCCCCCTCACCCTTCTTGCCCTGCTTGTGGGCTCCCTGGAGGCACCTGAGGAGCCACAGCAGCAGCAGGAGGAAGAGGAGGAGATCCAGCCATAGGCCCCATCCACCACTTGTTTCCCGCGGCTGCGTGGAGCAAGGGAGGAGAGAGAGAAAGGCAGGCAGAGCGACTCTTGGGTTACTCTGTGAGGGAGCGGCAGCAGCAGGGGGGCTCCATGTATGATGCCTGTGCCTGTGAAGCATCGGAGCTGCCGCCGCCCCAGCACAGAGAGACCCAAGCATCGCTCTGCCTGCCTCTCTCTCTCTCTCTCTCTCTCTCCTCCCCCCTTTGTTCCACAGCTGGATCTCCTCCTCCTCCTGCTGCTGCTGCTGCTGCTGCGGCTCCTCAGGAACCTCCAGGAAGCCCACGAGCAGGAGGAGGAAGAGGAGGAGATCCAGCCGCAGGCCCCGTCCGCAGCAGCAGCCCCACCTGAGCAACTCACCCTTGCGGGGACCCTGGGGGCTGACAACAACCTGCAGCAATGGAAGTGAGTAGGGAGGGGAGTAGGGAGGGAGGAGAGGGGAGGGGAAGGAGGGAGGGAGGGGGAGGACAGGGCCCCTCCCCTCCTGACTCACCCTGATCGCTGCTGCCTGGTCCTGGGAAGGCTTCAGTACTGGAAGGAGGCCCAGATCTCGCGAGATTTCCTGAGATCTCGGCCTCTTTCCCAGTACTGAAGCCTTCCCAGGACCAGGCAGCAGCGATCAGGGTGAGTGGGGAAGGCGGACTTGCGAGGGAGGAGGGGGACTTGCGAGGGAGGAGGGGGACTTGCGAGGGGGGAGGGGGACTTGCAGGGCCCTAACCCTCCCCCTCACCTCCATCGCCATTGCCCTTTCTCGCTGCTGACGCCGCTGCTCCACGCCACCGCCAGCACTCGCCTCAGCCTGGCAAGGCGTCGTTAAACAACGCCTTGCCATGCCAAGGGAAGCATTGCCAGAGGCGCAGAGCGGCGGTGGCGGCAGCAAGGACAGGCAATGGTAACGCTCCCCTTGGCCTGGCAAGGCGTCGTTACTGGGAACCAGGCCGAGGCGGCACCGATCAAGGTAAGATGGGAGGGGGAGAGGGGAGGGGGGACTTGCGGGGCCTTAACCCCCCTCCTCCCTGCCACTGCCGCTGCTCCGCGCTGATGGCAACGCTTGCCTCATTACTGGGAACGACGCCTTGCCAGGCCAAGGCGAGTGCTCGTGGCGGTGCAGAGCAGTGGCGGCAGCGGCAAGGACAGGCGATAGAGGGCAGGGGGGAGGGGGGAGGGGTGCTGAAATTAAGGTGCATCTTAGAATTGATGCAAAGTTTTTTCCCTGATGGTGGCCCTGAAATTTAGGTGCGTCTTACAATCGATGGCGTCTTAGATTTGAGGAAATACGGTAACGATCCAGACATCTTACAATAAATTACTATGTAGGGTACTTTTCACATTAAGCAGCACTAATGAGCTAGAGGCATCGCTCTTTGCAATCAGCTGGAAGGAGAATTAGAATGATGGTTCCATGTGACATTCAGTATACTGCCAGGCAGCTACAACTCTGCCTGTCACCCTTACCATAGCAAGTGTGCCATCGCCCTCTGGTGAGCATGTTGCACATGGGGAGCACATTACTGATACAGGATCTTGCTATGAGGCTGCAATGTAAATATGTTTGTTCAGCAGTAAGTCTCATTGAATCCCATCCAGACGTAATCCCTAAAGAGGGGCCATAGCTCATTGTGATACAGCCCCTGCTTTACATGCAGGCTTCTCCAGTTTGGGCAAGGAAAGCAATCCCACCTGAAAACCTGAAGAGTCTTTGCTGCCAGTCAGTGTCAACAATACTGAGCTAGACTCAGTATATGGCAGCTTCCGATGTCCCTATATTATGGCAAGGACTGCAGAATTGGGTTTGGTTTGAAGTGGTTTGCGCTTCCCCCAGCCATTTCTGTTATTGAAACCAGCCTTTTGCTACCCATTTCCTGATGTTGTTACCAGCCATTTTGATACTGGCCCTTTAATTATTCAGTTCCTGAGTGAGTTGAAATCTGAAAGAACCGTTCAAGCCATGGACATATTCTTTGTCATTCTTGTTGCATTCAATCCACTAAATAAGAACACCTTGTTATTTCTAGCCTCTCTCATTTTGGCCTTGTTTTTCTGATATTATCTCAACATTTTTACTCTTTCCCAAGATGAGCATCCTTAGCAGCATTTACAACTGAACAGATATAAATATCCTACATACTTTTGCCGTTCTTCATTCTTTTTAGCATGGGGTTGAGGCTTAACAATTGTGCTACTGGTCCAGCTGTTTTGAATCTCTTCTCCATTTAAGTTCCCTTTCCACCATTTATCAAAATCAGATTGGCAGAACTCTCACCTTCTCCCATACATCAGATATCTATTTAAAACTATTCAGGAAAACCAAGCAGAGCTCCGAATTGTCCCATTAGGCTTTCAATGTTTGCAATGCATGCCAAGAGCTCTCTTAAAAGCCTGGGGTTTTTTTGCCAGGTGATCCTTTAGCAAAGAACACAGTTAGTTTGTGCCGTCTGTTTTCTGTTTCCATCATTTCAAATCTCAGTAGCATTTCTAGATGAATTTACAAATACATTTTGAACTGGTCTTTTTGTTTTCTTTCCCCCCGTATTTTAAATGGGAGCAAATCTTTTTGCCAGGATGCCAGAGTGACGAGCACATGAAAGGAAAGAGGATCACAGAGCGGAAGCTGCATGCTTTGTGTTGCCATGCTGTTCTACTAGCAAAAGCAAGCCCTCCTTCATGGATTTTTAATGAGCATTTTCCAACAAAGAGTAAAGATCTGTTCTAGTAAGTGAATCTGGCTTGACATCACTGATGCTATTAATTGGCCAGCCCCATCTCGGAAGAAAGGGAGGTATCAGTTTTGGCTTAGAGCCCTCTAATCGTGCTGTCTTCTATCACTGTAGTGTGACAGCCACACTCGTAGGGAAGCGTAAAAGCACACATGGAGAAACAGGTTGCTTTCACAAGAAGGTGAGCGGCACAAAGAGGGATGGGGAAAAGCTCAGGCAATTTGTGTTCAACAAAGGAGCTGGGAGCATACATAGTTGATGATCCTGAACAAGAAACAGCTGATATTAGAATACTGGATAAAAGCTGACAGCAATACAGAACTTTTCCTCATTTTCCCTGTTTTTCTCATTCCATGGGGCCAACCTGTGTACTCAGCCTTCGATCTCGGTTTCAGAAACATCTTGAGCTTTTGATGAAATCCTGTACAGTCCCGTGGTCCCTGGCCTCATACAGGATCATGCCACTTACCAGCCTGAATGGGTAAGTGCCTTTCATAAATTAAAAACAGATTTAGAGATTGTGATTTTCAAGTTAGCTGCTCATTTTGCTGATCTCAGTGGTTTGGGAAGCTAGTAGGTCCAAGGCTTCTATTTCCTTACATCTCTCGGCATTCTGTCCCTTACTGATGCATAATTATTACACGTTTGTTACAGGGTGACAAACAGAATATAGCAGGACATAGTTGTACTTAAATCCAAAATACATCTGGCAGTCAAAAGCTGGTTGTTAAGGATTGTAAAGGCTGGCTCCCCCAGTTTCCTTCCCAGAGAGACAGTGTTTATCTTCTGAGAGCAATTTCTACAAAATTATTCCTGTATTACTGAGCTAGCTGTACCCTGCTTATTTCACCTCTGGGGCTGCCTTTGAAAACGGTCCGGAAACTTCAACTGGTACAAAACAGGGCAGCCAGATTGTTAACGGGGACTGGCCAATGAGACCATATTACGCCAGTCCTTTTCCAACTTCACTGGCTGCCGATCCAGGTCCGGGCCCAATTCAAAGTGCTGGTACTAACATTTAAAGCCCTAAACAGCTTGGGGCCAGGTTATCTAAAGGAACGCCTCCTCCCATATGTACCTGCCCGGACCCTAAGATCATCTACAGGGGTCCTTCTCCGTGAGCCCCTGCCAAAGGAAGTGAGGCAGGTGGCCCCTAAGAGGAGGGCTTTCTCCGCTGTGGCACCCCGGCTGTGGAATGAGCTCCCCAGAGAGGTTCGCCTGGCGCCTACTTTGTACTCTTTTCGTCGCCAGGTGAAGACCTTTTTATTCTCCCAGTATTTTAACAGTTAAATTAACTCAATTTTAATCCTTGCTGTTTTAAATTTGTATTTTAATCTGTATTAATTCCTGCTGCTTGGTTTTATTCTGGTTGTGTTTTTATATTGTATGTTATTTTGTGTTTTTAGATTGTGGCTTGTTTTATATTTTTAAAATGATTTCATGGTTTTAATTTTTGTGAACCGCCCAGAGAGCTTCGGCTATGGGGCGGTATAAAAATGCAATAAATAAATAAATAAATAAATAAATGAAAAACTGCTGAAAAAACTCCGCTCTGTCAACAAGGATCAGTTCAAAAGTTGTTGGCCATTGCAAACTGGTTTGATCTGCTGTTCAGGGCCAAATGACACATGATGCTAGTAAGTCTGTGTGCTTAAACATAGATTTGCCCCGCTCATGTAGAAAGAGAGGAGAGCTGACCTGCTTGAACAAAACTATTATTCTATCTCTTTCTCACTTGTGGCGGTTTTTCTAGATGGACATGACAGGCTTTGCCAAGTCAGGCTGTCTTTTATTGATTCAGGAATTTCCTGATGATGGAGCATGTTTTAATTACGACTGCTTTCTGGATGTTGTTGCTGTTGTTGTTGTTGTTATTATTATTATTATTATTATTATTATTTACAGCCCCATAGCTGAAGCTTTCTGGGCAGTTTACAACGATTAAAAACATTGGCCATTTAAAAACCAATATACAAAATTTTAAATCATAAAAAGCATAAAAACAAACTACATATCAACTATCCAGGGGTCAGTTAAAAGAAACCCTAGCATATGCTGTTAAATGCCTGGGAGAAAAGTATTGACTTGGCGCCGAAAAGATAACAATGTTGGCGCTAGGCGAGCCTCATTGGGGAGATTGTTCCACAGTTGGAGGGCCACCACTGAAAAGGCCCTCTCCTTTGTTGTCATCCTCCGAGCTTCCCTTGAAGGAGGCACTCAGAAGAGGACCTTAGATGTTGAGCATAGTGCACGGGTAAGTTCATGTCGGGAGAGGCGTTTCGTCAGGTATTGTGGTCCCAAGCTGTGTAAGGCTTTATAGGTTAAAACCAGCACCTTGAATCGGGCTTGGAAACATACAGCCAGCCAATGCAAGCAGGCCAGAGTTGGTCTTATATGTTCAAACCTTCTGGTTCGTGAAATCAATCTAGCTGCTGCATTTTGCACAAGCTGCAGCTTCTGAACCATCCTCAAAGGCAGGTTATCCCTGTCCAGATAGGAATGTAGTTGGGCCACCAGCTGAAGTTGGTAGAAGGCACTCCTTGCCACTGAGGCCACCTGAGCCTCAAGTGACAGAGATGGTTCTAGGAGAACCCCCAAGCTATGAACCTGCTCCTTCAATGGGAGTGCAACCCCATCCAAAACAGGTTGAAGACCCTCCATCCAATCAGCAGAACCACCCACTAACAGCGTCTCAGTCTTATCTGGATTGAGTTTCAGTTTATTAGCCCTCATCCAGTCCACTGTCATAGCCAGGCACCGGTTAGGGTTCATGTAGATGTTGAACAGCATGGGGGACAAGAACCCCATACTAGAGAATCCACGTGGCCGAGCAATGTTCCCCAAGCACCAGCTTCTGGAACCAAGCTGCCAAGTAGAAGCGGAACCATTGCAATGCAGTGCCTCCCATTCCCAACTCAGACAGTCGTCCTAGAAGGATATGATGGTTGATGGTATCAAAAGCCGCTGAGAGATCAAGGAGAATCAACAGAGCCACACTCCCCCTGTCTTTCTCCTGACATTAAGTCATCATACAGGGTGACCAAGGCTGTTTCCATGTTAAAACCAGGCCTGAAACCCGATTGAAACGGATCCAGATAATCGTTTCTCATCCAAGACTGTCTGGAGCTGGCTCACAACTACGCTCAAGGACCTTGCCCAGGAATGGAACATTTGCCACCAGCCTATAGTCATTAACATTTTCCAGGTTCAGTGAAGATTTCTTCAGGAGTGGGCTCACTACTGCCTCTTTCAGATGGCCCAGGGCCATTCCCTCTTGCAGAGAGACATTAATCACTTCCCTGGCCCAGCCGGCTGTTCCATCCCTGCTAGCTTTTGTTAGCCAAGAGAGGAAAGGATCCAATACATGATAGGTTGCATGAACCTATCCAAGCACCTTGTCAACATTCTTGAGCTGTACCAACTGAAACTCATCCAAGGAAACAGGCCAAGGCTGTGCTCTGGATACCTTGCTTGATTCACCTGCTATAACTCTGGAGTCTAAATCCTGGCAGATGCCAAATATTTTATTCTGAAGTGCCTAACAAATATATTACAGTGGACCTCAGATTAGGGTGACCAGATAAAATCCAGGTCAGGGCTCATGTAACTTTAACAGTTGTAGAGAAAAGGGAATTTCAGCCAGTGTCATTTGTATGCAATTAGTTCCTGGTGATATTCCCTCTTCATCACAACTGTTAAAGTTGCAGGGGCCCTGCCTTCTTTTGTATCTGGTCACTCTAATATAGTGCCTGCAACTTTAACCTCAGATGGTTCTACTGTGTCCTTGGGCCGGCATGAAAAAGCCCCTGGACAACTCTGAAAAGCTCCACCAAGTGGCAGATTGATGATTTGATAGTGGCAGCAGGTATTGTTTTTTTGCTACCCTCACTGCTCCTGAATATGCCTTACTGTAGGCACTTACCAGTGTTTGATTGCATCCACTAGGAGTTCGTCTCCATCTGCCCTCAAGCCATCTCCTATTTTGTTTCATCGCCCTTAGCTCTGGAGTATACCATGGAGCCATACGAGCTCTACACAGGAGAGGGCACTCAGGAGCAATCGTGTCAGCCACCCAAGTCATTTCTGCATTCCACAGATCAACCACAGATCAACCAGGGGTTTGACAGGAGATAGCCAGCCCTATCATCCAGAAATCGCAGCCAGGCACCGGTTCAGCACATCCACAGCCTCACCTGATGAAGATGAGAAGGAGAAATAGAGCAACGTGTCGTCAGCATACTGATGACAACGCACTCCAAAACTCCGGATGACCTCACCCAACCATTTCATGTAGATGTTGAACAGTATGGGGGACAAGACTGACCCCTGAGGAACCCCAAACTGTTCAACATCTACGAGGCCGAGCAATGTCCCCCAAGCACCATCTTCTGGAGCTGACCTGCCAAGTAGGAACGGAACCACTGCAAAGCCTCCCACTCCCAACTCAGCCAGTCGTGCCACAGCCGTGAACTGTCTAAGCCACATTTCCCCTTACCTGGCGAGTCCTCCTCACAACACCATATCCCCTTCTACTCGTCACTCCACTGATTGGGCCCCCTTCAGACACCCCCCCCCCCACTTGGCTCTGTATCCTCCCTCCCAGGCACGTAGTTCAGGACCCACAAAGGGCCAGGTTGGGTGATGGGGGAAGTCCCTCCTTCTGCAGCAGGCACTGGCCCTTTCAGGACACCTCAGCCAGCCAGCTTATGTATCCCCCTCCAAGGAGGGGGACAGGTGGAGGATGACTGAAGACTAACCCTGACTTTAACCCTTCCCAAATGTCTTCTCCTCAGCCTTGCTCCAAGGCCCAATGATAGCCCAGCTGTGAGGAAAGAGTTTGGGGAGAGAAGCTGAGGGAAGGAGAGTTCTTCTACATATCCCTCTTGACACCCACACATCCATAAGGACAAAAGACGAGCCCTGATGCTAGATCCAACCAAGAGTACATCGAGTTCAGCATTCCAGCCACACAGGGGCCACCTAGCTGTTGATCAGGGACCCACAAGCAGGACATGGGTGTAAGAGTACCCTCCTGCCCATGTTCCCCAGCAACTGGTGTACATAGGTTTACAGCCTCTGATACTGGAGGCAGCACATCGCCATCAGGACTAGTAGCCATTGATCACCTTCTCCGTCAGGAAGTTATCTGCCCCTCCTTTTAAAGCTTCTTTTCTCCTGCTCCCAGGGCTTCCCAGAGAGCCCTGCAGCCTGCCCAAGGCCTCGCTGCCGGAGGAGTTCTCAAGAGAGCCAGGCACCAGGTGGGCAGTGCTTTGGAGAGCTGTTCTGGCCACTCTCCTGCTTCCGCAGAAGAAGAACAACCGGCACAGCTCTTGGGAGGGGGGAGAAAGCTGATGCCTCCCTCAAGGCCTCCACCCACGGCGCCAGAGAGATGTGCCGGTGCTCTCTCTTGCTGTGGCACGGGCTACAGGAGGGGCTGGCATGGCTCTGTGGCAGTAGGGGAGTGGTCAGCAGGGCTCTCTGGATTGGCTGCCTGCATGAGACATTGGGCAGCGGGGTACGCGGCACTCCTGGAGGCAGGTGGAAGCACATGATCCAGAGCCCTCCTGGAGCCATGGCCTGAAGTGGGGGGGGGACTCATCCTGCCTCATGGGTGGGCCAACCCTGGTTGAGTCCACTGCCCCTAAGTTGTCAACTGCCAGCATTCCCTTGCTGTTGTATACTGACGGTGCTGTGTTGCTCTATAGTTTTCTCAAGACGATTCTGGATTTACTACCCTGTGTGGGGAATGCCACTATCTATTGGAAAGTGGGAATTCAATCAGCAGAATGCCAAGCTTGAAGAAACGTTTGGAGGTGGTGGCTGGCTATGCACTTTTCTGTAGCTTCTGCTAGTTACATTTGTTTATTGCTCTTGGACTCTTTTGCTCATCAGAGGATGAGAGATTATGGTCCCCTCTACAAGGATGCGCTTTTGCGCCTGGTTAGGCGATTATGTGCATAATCGCAGAAGCGCATTTACGCCTAATCCCTCTGCACGAGAGGCGGTGAAGCGCATTAACAGATGTCCAAAATGCACTTTACAAGTAGTTAATGCACATAAGCGCTTATTCACACAGTCAAAATGCGCTTTAACGGACGGAGCAAAATAAAACTCGCGATTTAACGCGCATTCGATAATGCGCATAATCGGGGAGATAACGTGCCTCTACGCCCGATTTGCGCTCCGTTCTTGTAGAGGTAATTTTTTTAATGCGCCTTGAAAGAGCTTTAAATGCCTCTTGTAGAGGCACCCGGAGAAGAGGATCTTTAGGCTGGGTTTTTCCCTTGAGGTTTGGGGCAATTACAGTTCAAAGAAGGTCCAGTTCTCTGTCATCGAGAGATTAGTAGATCTAGACCTACAGTCTTTGACAGCTGCATCTGATAAATTCTGCTCCTCATTACTTTCAAGTAATTCTTCAAAATACGGATTTGTTAGTGCGTCATATCTGCATATAAAATTGTTTCCAAATACACGAGAGCATTTAAGCTCACTTGTTTCAACATAATAATAATAATAATTTTATTTATTTATTTATTCATTTATTTCTTATCCGCCTCTCCCTCTGATCGAGGCAGGACACATTAAAAGCAATGATATAAAATACATAAAACTGATTAGAAACATATAAAAACGAATCCATTATTAAAATACCAATAAAACTCTTAAAATTCGACTGGGTAGGCTTGCCGGAAGAGATCTGTCTCTTAAATTCTGGAAGTCTGTTAAGTTGGTGGATCTCTTCTAGCAGGCCATTCCACAGTCTGGGAGTGGCAGAAGAGAAGGTCCTCTGGGTAATGGTTGTCAGCCTAGTTTTGGCTGGCTGTAGTAAGTTCTTCCCAGAGGACCTGAGTGTGCAGGGTGGATTGTATGGGAGAAGGCGATCCTGCAGGTAACCTGGACCCAAACCATGTAGGGCTTTAAAGGTAATGACCAAAACTTTGTACTTTGCCTTGAAACTAATTGGCAGCCAGTGGAGCAATTTTAAACCTGGTGTGATATGGTCACCCTTAGGTGTACTGGTGACCAGCCTGGCTGCCATATTTTGAACTAATTGAAGTTTCCAGATTAGGCACAGAGGTAGCCCTATGTGCAGCGCATTGCAGAAGTCGAGCCTCAAAGTTACCAGCGTGTGCACTACCGTCTTTAGGTCTTCCAATTCTAGGAAGGGGCGCAGCTAGTGTATCAGCCGAAGCTGATAATAGGCACTCCTGGCCGTTGCATCTATCAGGGATGTCATTTGGAGCGATGGATCCAGGAGCACCCCCAAGCTGTGAACACAGCTTTTCAGGAAAAGTGCAACCCCATCCAGAACTGGTTGACACACCTCCAAACCCAGGTTGGGGCCTTTGACAGCGAGCACCTCCATCTTGTCTGGATTCAGCTTCAGTTTGTTTTTCCTCATCCAGCCCATTGCCGCCTCCAAGCATTCACTCAGAGGAGACACACTATCCTTAGCTGACGCTGTTGTCAAAGACATAGAGAAATATATTTGGGTGTCATCAGCGTACTGATAGCACCCCGCCCCATGCCTCCAGATGATCTCTCCCAGCGGTTTCATATAAATGTTAAACAGCATTGGGGATAGGAAGGCGCCTTGAGATACACCACACAACAGCTCCTTCTTTGAGGAGCAACTATCCCCAAGCCATAGGCATACGCAGCACATTTCATTAAGGTGTGCCCCCAGGGAACTTTATTTATTTATTTATTGTTTTTTTTAAGGTAAACATGTATTGAATATTATCTCCTACCCTGGAGCAAATTCAGATATGGTGCATTCAGCCTCGCAGGGCTGTGCCAAGGATAATTAAGTTGCCTGGCAGCGGGCAGGCAGCGTCGTTTCCAGGGCCTCTTCGAGTAGCTGGCTGAGTGAGTGTGTGTGGTGAGGGAGAAGAGGATAATGGGAAGGGGCAGTGATGGCATGCACGCGCAGGTCTTTCAAAAATATAAAGCAGGCTCAGGGGCGCCTCCTCCAACTCCCTATTCCTGCCGGCCCGGGCGCTAGCTCACACGCTGGCTGGACAGTTTCCCCCCACTCACTGCTCCTATTGGTGATGGTGAGCACGCGCGAGCGGCTCTTTCTTTTAAAAAAGATTAAAGCAGGCTCAGAGGCGCCTCCTCCTCCTCCCATCCCTGCTGGCCACACCAGCAGAGATGGGCCCCAGACCACATGCTGGCTGGACAACTTTCTCCCTCCCACTGGTGTTGGTGATGGTGCACACGCGCGCACCATGTGGCTCCTTCCAGAAAATAAAGCAGTAGGCGCAGTGGCAAGGCTCCAGCTCCCTGCCGGCCTGCTGGAGACTCCAGAATCCAGATTTAAAGACAGGCCAAGCACAGACAGCACCAGTGAGTGCTCTGGAGAGCCCTGCCCACCCGCTATAAGGAAAGTCACTCAGCCAGGAGCAGCAGGCTGGTAGGGATGGGTGGGGGAGGTACTGCTGCATTGCGCCTCCTGCTTTATTTTCTGGAAAGCACTGTGCGCCCCGCACTCGCAGCAGCACCAATCGGAGCAGGGGGGGGGAAGCGGACTCCAAAAGATATTAGGGTGTGCCTGGGCACACCAGGCACACCCCGTGCGCACACCTATGCTCCAAGCATCACCATCTGGAACCTGCCCGAGAGGTAGGACCAGAACCACTGAAGCACAGTGCCCCCGATTCCCAATCCCCTCAGGCATTCCAGAAGGATACCATGGTCGATGGTATTGAAAGCTGCTGAGAGATCCAGAAGAACCAGAAGGGGCACACTCCCCGTCAATACTCAAGCATAGATCATCCACTAAGGTGACCATGGCGGTCTCAACTCCGTATCCTGTCCTGAAGCTGGTTTGAAATGGGTCTAGAAAATCTGTATCACCCAAAACTGCTTGGAGTTGAAAGCCAATTGCCTTTTCGATCACCTTGCCCAGAAACGGAAGATTCAATACTGGTCTGTAGTTATTAAGGTCCAGGGGGTCCTGGGAGGGTTTTTTTTAGAAGCGGCCGTACCACTGCTTCTTTTAAACATTTTGGAAAACTCCCCTCCTTGAAAGATGCATTAATATGTTGTAGTTGTAGTCTAATTGCATTTCCTCCCTGGGTGACCAGCCAAGAAGGACAAGGATCGAGAGGGCAAGTTGTCCTCCTCACTCATCCAAGCAGCTTGTCCACGTCCTCGGTACTCATCAACTTGCCCTCTTCATTGTTAAGTGTGTGATTTAATAAGATGCCAGTTAACAAACATCTGTATCTGTGCAGAATTGAAGTTCTACAAACTCGATTCTTTCGTGATTTGAATATAGACTGCAGCGAGAGCTCAATTTTCCTTCTACTAAGAACTCTACTGGGAAGATCTCCCAAATATCTGGCATTGGTCAGCCTAAAGGACAATTCCCACTATATTACTGAGAAGGTTGCTTTTTGTTTTACTTCAATGGGGGGGGGGGGGATCTGTTGGCCTCCTTTTAAACACATTTGTTGTGTTAATTGTTCTTAGTTTTATTTGCTCCTTGTCTCAGTATTTTTATTGGTCTCTGACTGCAATAACGAATTCTTTCATTCAATATTCCAAGTATGGCCAAACCGCAGATTTGTATGAAGGCATTATGATAAAGGCACTTTTACTTTACTTCCATTTTTTTCCTAATTAAAACATCCCACAGAACAAACTTGGAAATGCACAATGACTGTTTCTAAAACTTTTCTTTGATACAGTAGGAGTAGTGAAATGGGTTTCCTGGGAAATTTTTGAAAATTAGGGTCATTTGTATAGGAAAATTTCAGTTTGCAACAGAAAACATTTTGATGCTGTAGAGTTCTAATTTATCATGTTTACTTTATTTGTATTTAGTAAACAAAGCTTAACAAAAGTACCCCATGTTAATTTTTTGTCCCAATACACTACAAGTATTTGACCTGAAATATTGGGCAGAGGGATTAAAGCACATTTAATGTGATTGAAATTTTATTACTCTGTAGACTGTTTAATTGGAATATTTATAAAAATGTACAGAAAATAACACACTTCCCTTATACTGTGTAAATTTAAGGGGGGGAAAAGCAAAGGTACTGAAAACTGCTGACACACTAATTAATTTTAGCAACACAAAGAATTGTGCATGATATGCTGACAACCACTCATCTGTTTCAGCAGAGTTTAACTCTCTTTTACTGAGGTTCTTGGGGCGCTTTCAGTTTCGCTATTTATTAGTTCCATTTCACTTTTTATATGTATTTGAAACTGCTAAGCTTCCCTAGTATTGTATATGCATTTGGCATACATCCATTTTTACTAATGAATGTATAAAAAGGAAAAATTTCCAGAATTTTTTAATCCGACATTACTGGGAGAATCAGTCTTAAGCAACATTCCACCCCACCCAACCCCAAATTTGCCCTATTCTAGGAGGCAAAACTCCCTAGAGCTTTGTACTCACAGCGCCTGCAACGAGATTCCCCAATCCCTATTCCTGAGTTATGGGTCCTTTCATCAACACAGAAGAATAAAACTCGGAAAAGTCAAATACATTCAGAGTTCATTTGGTCCTGAGGGCCACAGCTACTCACATTCTGCAAGTTATCCTGAAGAGGGGATTGGAGAAAGGCAAGGGAGGAGAGCTGTTTGTTTCAAGGGGAAGGAGGCCAGAATTCACAAGGGGGGGGGCGTGTCAGCTGTCTTTTTACCTGCCATGCAGTTAAGAGGAAGAAGCAAAGAGGTGACACCTGCCATAGAATTATAAAGGAAGAGGGGGCCTTATTGGCCATCTTACCTACCACCCCCTGCTTCCTGCAGGAAACCCAGAGCTAGATCTTCAAAGCACCCTTGACAGATGGTTGACCAGCCTTCTTCTTGCCAGCAAGGCAGAGCCCACCACTGATGACACCCTGGTACTTAGTCCCATGCCTGGATGGCTCTTACGATTGGGAAGTGTTTCTGAACATTCAAATGAATCTTTGCTATTAGCAGGTAGGCTGCCCCAAGGGAGCTCTAATGCAACAATCAAGCTTTCACAGGATCCCAACATCCTTGGAACAGTAATTAGCCTGTCCACTTCTGCACTCAGATTCAGCTTCCCATGAAGCTCAGAGCTGCCATTCTACCAGGGAATGAGGACATGCTTCAGGGCCTTGTTTGATGGGGCTACAACAGCTTAGCCTGAGGGAGCTGCACTGGAACGGAAGGAATTTTGGACCCTGTTTGCATTTGCGCATGACCACAAAACATCATCTTAATGTGATCAGGATTACAGGGCACGTCCATCGTTCAGGCCAGGCAGAACACAAGACACACAAAATCCCTTCAGGAACAAGGTGTTGCCAGCCACAAGCCACCCCAAGACCCCAAGACATTCTCCCCACTGGAGCAGCTTCCAAGCAGCACCACTTGACAAAGAGACCGTGACAAATCAGCTTTCCAGCAGAGAAAGAGTTTTTTAGCAGTTCCATGTCGTATTTTGGAATGGCTAGAAAAGCTAAAGCATTCAGGCACGAGCTTTTCTTTGCCCAGAAGTGTCCTTGGAAGGGAAACAGGATCTCACCATCACATACGGCTGCCACCCCCGCTCCCTGACTCAATAAAGAGGCTCAGCAACTTGAACATCTACACGGGAGGCAGAACGTCAACTGGAACTGCTGTTCTTAGCACTGCCTGATCACCTCCTGGTACACAAGGTTGTTTTGCTCTTGCAGCTCTCCAATCCATCCTTGCTACCGTCTGCACTGTCCATACAATTTGGGCTCAACGAATCCCTTCAGTCTTTCCCACACAGCCCCTAGGAGATGCCTTGGCTGTGTTGCAGGTTCGTTGCGTGTACCTTTTCCTTCAGCACTAATGTCTGTTGTCACATAAGGTGACCTTGCAAGAGTTTCATGCAAGTGCTGGAACAGTACAGAGGCAAGACAGGGCCGATGCCTGTGGTGCTGGGGTAGGTGACTCACAGGCTGGGACATGAAGAGGAGCTGGATGGAAGGTGAAGGAGAGGAAGAGTTAGGGTGGCTGCAGAGTGACTGGGTTGGTTTTCATTTCAGTTTTAGTGAGTGCCTGGAATAAAGAACCCTTAAGTGTCTGATGTTTTGGGATTCTCACGATGCAACATTTGTTTTATAGGTTGGGTGGGGTTGCCTTATTTTTGCCAAGGAGAACGGAGCTTTGAAGCTACTGGGAGAGAAGATGATTCACTCTCAGTGGAGGCCTCCAAGAGCTCTGTGCGGGTCAAGGCAGAACATGAACACATCACTCCAAATATAGCGTTCATTCAAGCTTGCTGGGTTGTGCCTCTCCTCAGAAACCAAACCATGAAAGAGCTGTGCCAAATGTCTGGCTTCTTTTAAAGTGCATTGTCCCTCTGGCTGGCCAGCTGATTTATATCCACAGCTACGAAAATCTAAAAAGGAGACGACTGGCTGAAGTAACTGGGCTTCTGGTCTGTAAAGATGGCTGTCCAAATGCTCCATGCTGAGGAAAATCAGCTGACATCAACTCAACCACCTGACAAACTGGGACTGAGGTGCAAAGATGGAAACTACAGCATTTCTCAGGAATGAACCAATGAGTAAAACCTACTTATATAATCTGTCAATAGCTGCCACACAACATGGTGACCCTGGCTGTTTTGGAAGGGCTCCCAAGAAGCATCCCTCATTCTCCACAGGGGAGGGGCAGCTCCTGAACAGAAGAGATCCAGGGAACAAGCAAGGTCAAGAAAGGGCATCCTACAGCCCAAGTCAACTGAATAAATGAGCTGGACATCAGGAAAAACTTCCTGACTGTTAGAGACAATGGAAACAATGACCTAGGGAGGTGGTGGGCTCTCCCACATTAGAGGCATTCAAGAGGCAGCTGCACAGCCATCTGTCAGGGATGCTTTATGATAGATTCCTGCATTGAGCAAGGGGTTGGACTCGATGGCCTTATAGGCCCCTTCCAACTCTACTATTCTATGATTCTAAGTAAACATGCCTTCCATGACTGCAAGCGATGAGGAAGCAGAGAGGACGGGTCTCATCTCAGTTATCCATGCACTAGTGAAGTCCAAGATGGACTACTGGCATGTGTTGTATGTGGGGCTGGTTTGAAGCTGGTTCAGAAACTTCAGCTGGTGCAGAATACAAACACTCAAGTGGTGGGGGGGGGGGGGCGAGAGGGAATTTGATCATATAATGCCTGTACTGCACCATCTGCAGTGGTTACCAGTGTGTTTCTGAGCCCAATTTAAAGGGCTGTTTTTGACATTTTATGCCTCAAAAGGTTTGGGACCAAGTTACTTGAAGAGTCCCCTTCACCCATATCAGCCTGCTGCCTGCACTTGAAGACCAGTGAGGGGAGCCCTTATTTCCCACTGTGAGAGAAGTTAGGTGAGCAACTACACGAGAGAGGCCTTTTCCACAGTGGCCCCACAGTTCTGGAATAAGTTGCCATTGGGGCCCCACCAAGCCCCATCATTACAGGCTTTCAAGAAGGCTCTGAAAAAATTCTGCTTTATTCTGGCCTTCCCCCAATTATGTTGGCTGTTGCTGCTGTTTTATTGCTTTTTTCTTTTTGGCTGTGTTTTTATTGCTTTTCAAGACTGTATTGGTTTTTAGTATGTGTAATGTTGTTGTATGATGCCTTAGAAGGGCATCTGCTCTGAAAGGCAGCCAAGAAATATTTTAAATAAGAATAAGAATAAAATAACACTGGTTCCAAGATGAATCTGTCTACCTGCTACCCAGTGTGATCCTAGCTGTCTTTAATATTGACTTAATAAATAATGAAACTCATCTAATCTAACCCACCTGATGATCTAACTCACACATCCTTTGAGAACAGGAGGAAAAGAGAGGCAAAGATTATGACTTAATGTTCATGACAATATGGAAATCTAATCCCTTGACAACAGAGAGAGTTGCAGCAGGCCTTGCCAGGATAGGTTCCTGCCTGCTTCAGCACAAGAAATTCAGTATTTTTATGCTGCTGTGGAACATGCTCAAACATGTCACTTTGTTTCAAATCATTGAAATGACCATGAATAAACTCTGGACCACACCAAAGGCTATGTAGCCATCTCTATACTCAGAAGAGCAATGGGCCTGTGGTTATCCTCAGAAAACAAAATCAATGAACCTACTGGCTCCCCTGGCTGTCATATCTCTGTACTTCTTGGAAGACTCAAGACCTGATCGTGAAAGAAGTTTGTTCTTACGTCAACACCAGGTCAGTATGAAACCAAACTAGGAGGTTTCCCTAAAAGCTAAATCAGGGAAATCAATGGTTATTTGCTTAGCTTTTATTTCTTCCTTTAATAAGATCAATGCTGGTTTTATATCCTTTGTTATATTCCATACTGGATACAAAATATGTACATTTCTCATTTTAATTTTTCATATATTCTCTTTTCTATCAACGGTTCTGCCTCTTTGTAGTTAGATTTTCACAATTATTTTTGCTCACGTGATTTAAAAATGTGAAAAAGTTTAAGAAGAACAAAGTAGACTAAAATGAGAGTCACCGTTCCAATGCCGAGGAACACGCAGTCCGAAGCGAGAGGGAGGGCACCATAGGCTAAACATGTGCGCCTGGGGAAGAAACCATGTGGTGCGTATGCACACTGACTATTTTTAACTTTCTGATGTTCTCAACTGTCAGGACCAGCTCAGAAATCATCTCCACGAAGCAGACACTAGAACCAGATGTTGCCCTTTGAAAGTTATAAAAAATTGCTGCGGCTGAAGCACTGATGGATATCTATTGCGGAACCTGTCCAAACCAATCTTCCTCTATGTCATCAACCTGGTCTTGTTATTCCAGGTTTGCTAAAGCAGAATCAGGGTTAAGCCTGCTTGGCAAAAATTATCTTCTTTCTACCAGCACCTTTCTTTGCACAGTGAGGCTTTGAACCTGTACAAAACTGCCTCATCAGAAATAAATGGCAAGCTCTCAGCTAAAATATGGCTTCTTTGCCTATCCAGTGAATTCTCACCTTTCTTCAGTTCAGAGCACAGAGGAGGCCCCCTCCTTCTGCTTTCTTATCCATCTGGACATACAAGAGTTCTCCAAACTGCAAAAAGCATTACTCCATGTCCCAACAGAGCACTTACATTTATAATTGCATTAACAGCACGTAAGAGAAAAGGCTGTTGCAGGAGAGTTTATTGTGGTTATGGAACTGCAAGGGACTCCCAGGATCCTGGCACCTTTTGGAAAGTTTTAAACGTGAGACCCCAGAGGGCACCCTAAGATACAGTACGGTGGTGCAATTTGACCCTCTAGAAAATGTTCAGCTGAGATGGCCCAACCATGTTCTGTGCTCTGTGAGAGACAACTGAAACAGCAGCTTGTGTGTGTGTCCCCCAAGATCCCCCATTTCTGAACAGCTGGATTTTATATTTTGAAAAATGGGGATCAAAATGATCTGCCTTTCTTGCTCCCCAGCAGCCTGACGGGGGCAGCTCCAGGTGAAACATGAAACCATGACCTCACCTACTAGGAGCCTTGTTTACTGTCTGCAGACCCTTCCTCCCCAATTCCATCTGAAGATTGTAATCATGCAGACACCAAGACTTCGAATCCGCTCCCACCCAACCTGCTTTTTTGTAGCAACTTGCCTCATGAAGAGATCTTGAAAGCTTGCACATTTTCATGATCATTTAGTTGGTCTAATAACGGTGTTACACTAACATGGATTTTTGGAGAAAATCAGACCAGCATAAAAAACAACCTACTAAAAGTTGCTCTGTCCAGCTCAGTGCAAACAGTTATTTTTCAGGCAAGTCTTATTACAGAACTGATGGGGCAAACATTCTGGGCGCCATATGCCACCTTCCTGTGGGATATTCAAGTTGTTGTTGAGGCCTCTTCCCAGTCATTGAGAAGGGGGTCATACTCAGACCCACAGGACACTGTCAAGGATGGCACCCCAGTGCCAATAATAGCAAGTGTACCTAGAAATGTATACGGAATTGGGGATGTACACCCACATCTCCAGGAGGGTGTCCTCTATGAGATGGCATTGAATTGCATCTGGTCTAGTGCATCATGACCCCCTCCCCCTCCCGCAGCCCTTAGACCTTCCAATGTGCAGTGGAATTCTGATGAGGATGAGACACAGGCTACTTCCTCAGAGATTAGACAGTCAGTCCTTTATTGAGGGCCCTCCCAGCCAGAGGACACAGCCCTACCATCATCCTCTGGCTCAGAACCTCCATCGCCCCAGCCTCACAAAAGTCTCAGGTAAGAGTCCATTAACAATCCAGTCAGCTCCTCCAGGAGGGGCAACGCTGACCACACTGCAGGTCTTAACCGTCACTTGGCTTTAGTTGCTAAGGTAACATCCTCCTACTATCCTAGGAGCTAGAAGGACCCATTTGGAGCTCTCCAAGGTTCTATGTTATTCTTACCTTGATCTGTCTCCTGCCTTGAACTTGCTACCAGCTTCCCGTGGAAGCCTCAAAGACCCACATTTGACTTTGGGTGGCCCAAAATTTATCATGGAGTGTACAACCCTTGTTCTTTATTCCCTTCTACACACATTAGCTTTTATTGACCTGGTGACATGCTTGACAGTGGCTTAAACTCAAACAAAGCATGGGGCTGGGCACAAGCATGCCTGAAGATCATGACAATGACTATCTATCTATCTATCTATCTATCTATCTAATGGCTGTTAACATTAATAGGTTTCAATGCTGATATAGCAAAGGAAATTTACAAGAGGGTTTTTTGTTTTTCAAAATGGTTGTTCTGACAATAAAGAGAAACAAATGACCTTATTCAATAATTAAATGTTTGAAAAGCCTTTTTAAAGGACTCACAGAAGCAGAGATATTACAGTGACTGTTACATTTCAGTCATTTCTAAGAAGAACTGGGGATGACCCCCCCCCCCCAATTTGCAATGAACTGGATATGGCAACTTTTAGTAAGTTGTTCTTATTCTTGTCTGGTTGTTCTCTCAAAAATGAAATTATTTTGTAGTTATTTTGAAGTTCAAATTTATTTTTACTGGATTAATACATGAACATTAAACTATTAACAGCTAACCTATTGATTTCCAAAGAGTAGAAATAAATGGAAATCATCTAGATAGGGCATTCAGCCTCTCTCTCTCTCTCTCTCTCTCTCTCTCTCTCTCCTTCTCTCTCTCTCTCTCTCTGCTAACATAACTGCAGGCTATTTATTATTTATTTAAAATTATTTTAGGCTGCCTTTAAGGCCCTCTCCCATGGAAATGTATGTCAACCATGTAAACATTGTACAATTGTCAGAACTCTGTGGCACAACTGGGACGTCACAGCAGTTCTTCGTCCCGCAGAAGGTTGGTAAGCGAAATGCACCCAGCTTCACATCACCTGCTCCTGCTGTCAACAGCCCTTCTTGAGGGTGCTTCTGCCACACTTGATGCTTGAGAACTGTCACACATCACCAAACAGACTATTAAACTGCCCGCGTCCCCACACCTTCTGAGCACGGACAGTACAGAATAATCGACAATAGTCAACAGTTTCAGCAATTGGGCAGTATAGAAACGTAACAAATAAATAAACATCTTACACAATCTCACATTAAAAGTTGCATCTAGCCCAACCAACTCTATCACAACGGGATTAATTCTAAGAAATCCTCAGATGGCTACTTGGAAATGCAGGAATTATCTCTGGGTTCGGTTGCCTCCGGAGGAAGAGGGCATGACAGCAGGCACCGCATTTGCTCAACTACTTCTCCAGCTTCATAGTTCTTTTCTCAGTTTCAGCTGTGTTGATAGGGCTTGTGTTTTCTTCTCATTTAAATTTCCACCTTGAGCAACTCAAATAAATAAAAAGAAGACTTTGGTGTACATGAAGGCATGTTTGCTGTGCAAAGCATTTATCAGCCACATCGCAGTTGAAGCCACACTGAGGCAGCTGCTGTGTCAAAGGAAATGCAGCAAAAACTTTAAATCAATTCCTCCAATTAGAGACAGATCCAGCAAAGGTAACAGCACTCTGAGAACAAAGCCACCTCCCCCACTGAGAGTCAGAGGCAGCCTTAATGTTTGGCTGTACAAATGGAAAAGCTCCGGCTGGTAAATGCCATTCAAAGTGTTGTCAAAGGCACATCCCACTCTCCCTTCACAGGCTCCCCAGCTTTATTTTGAACATTGGATTTCCTTGGAGAGCACAACTACCCACTCTATTGCTTGTAAGACTCAAGAAAAAGGGGGAAAATAACATTTCATAATGTGGGTAACAAGGTAACCTCAATCCTCAGGATTCAGACTTGACATTTTATGTAGCTTTGTGTGCTTTGCAAAACAGATCACATGTTTGCAACAAAACCAGGGAGTAAAGATAAAATAAATCTGTCTTAATGGACAATCCAAGATTTATGTGATGAACTAATAAATGCTCTCGCTCTCGCTCTCAAACACACACACACGCACACACACACACACACTTTTCAAAGACACAAGCGAGAACTGGTATGCTTTGCTGCACAAAATGGGTCACATGACATTCAGGTATGAAGGTTCTGTAATAACGGCTGACTCAGCTGGGCATTGACACTCTGAGGTCTGAAACGTCTATTCTCTTTGAGCTGGCAACCACAGCTTGAGCCAATGCTCAGCATCCCCTGCTGCTGCTGCTGCTGCCATCCAGTCTGTTTGGGAGATGCAGCTATCAGAGTTTGCATGTAGATGGCCTTCTCTGCTGGGTAAGCAATCTCCGCAACCCAATGCCAGGGCTTTCCTGCTCACCTGCAGCATGAGCCATTTGACTGCCAGCTCACGGAGGCCTCTGATTCTTCTACCATCCCTCTCTTTCCATTCATGCATCTCAGTGCCTGAGCTGAGTTCTGCCCATTCATTACTTATGCAGCTGGTCTCCACTTCATCACAAAGAGCAGATTATAGCAAGAGGGGCAGCACAACCAGCTGCTGTGATAGGCGCATGGGAGCTTAAACAGAGACAAAGCCTCCAAAACATCCTCAGATGTTCCCCAAACAGTGTAGGCTATAACTGATGAAAGCTCTGGCCAAAATAAATGTATTACTCTTTAGGGAGCCACAAGGTTCCTTGTTCCTAGCTAAAACAGCAGGTTTGTAAAGTGACCTGTGATTAAGATATTTGAAAACTATGATCAGGATCCAGAGAGTCACACACATCATTCCACATACCTAATTGGGGCTTGAACTTTATGCTCCGCAAATAGCAGCCCCCCAACTCCTGCTCAGCAAAACCATTCAGAAGCTCAAGAGAGCCTGGAGATTTCATGGTGTTGTTTGTCCATTAGGGCTCAGAAGTTGCTTTTTGTATCATAATAAAAAAGGAGAGACCCTGCACTCAGTACCAAATGTGACTGGATCATGCTTTCACCGCAGAGGATGAAAGAACACATAGCCTTGAGCAACTGCCATAAGGCTCACCTTTGCCTAAGATGGGCGGGTGTTCCAGATGCTTGCAGAAAGCAATTCACCTGCCTTTTCCACTCTAAGATCAGACGGGCATCCAAACAACGTTAGAGTAGAGGAGCACCTCCTCACACTTGCCTTGTCGCTTCCCTCTTTCCCATGAATCATGGTGCACCATCAACCATAGCTTTGCGCTGATACCATGTCTGTTGCAGCATGAGCAATCGCTTCAGCAAGACAGAGACACACAGAGACCTATCCGTGGAAGGCAAATTTGGCCACAGGGAAATATTTCCATCTGCTGCTACTACACGGAGCAGCTGGAGTTTACACAGAATTTTATTCAATAAAGATGACAGCAGCCATTTTTGTGCCTTTGCCTGAAAACAGAAGCCGAGAATGAACGAATGACACACACAGCTTGCTTTGGAGAAACATGTCTCCTTATTTTACCCAGGTGTTTTTGTACACAGGGAGCACGAGCTCCAAGAGAAAAATTAACCAAGCAACAAAGACAACAGCGGAGGAGCCTTAAGTCAAATCATTAAGAACACAAACTCCTCTCAGCTGTGAATAGGTCTAGAGACATTTCCTTCTTTGCAGCTTAAATGCACTGAGTCAGAAGCTGCTTGTGAACTGGTCTAGTCTATTTCACAACTTTTATCATCTTTGTATGTGGCTTGGTAAAGTTGATGTACTTAGGAATTATTAGGCATCATAAGAACATAAGAAGGGCCTTGCTGGATCTTGACGAGGGGTTTGCCCCGGGGTGGATCTGCAGTGGTGGCAGGTCATTTATATGACGTAGCTGCCATCGTGAAGCCATCTAGGGGCAAACCCCGAAGCTCCCATTTAAAAAAGTAGGGTACTTCCATGACTTTTTTCCCTTGGAGCAAAGTGACAACAGCATCTACCATCTGTCTCTTTGCTTCCGAGCTACCATGGAGGAGTGTCTGGGCAGATGGTGAACCCTGATTGGTCGCCATCTGCCCAGGTAGGGGGATGGGAGGGGCCAGCGAGCCAAATGGCCGCTGGCCCACCTTCACATTTGTCTGGCATGGGGAGGTGTGGGTGCCCTGTGCACGGGCATGGTGCCTCCTCCAAAGTAAAGGGACCCCCCTCGGAAAAAAACAAATGGGAATGCGAGGAAGCACTTCTCCTTGCATGCAAACCCCCGTGCTCACTCCTTCATGCGGATAACGTGAAGGAGCGCAAAAGCGGGGTTTGGGGGCTCGTAGCACAAAAGCGCCATTGTCAAGATGCAGCCCAAGGATCCATCTAGTCTGTTCACCCAGTGGCCAACCAACTGTTGACTGTGAACTCACAAGCAGGACATGGTGCAACAGCATCCTCCCACCCATGTTCCCCAGCAATTAGTGTATACAGGTTTACTTCCTCTGATATGTGAGGTTGCACTTAGCCAACAGGACTAGTAGCCACTGGTTCTTCCAGGAATGTATCCAACCCCCTTGTAAAGCCATCCAAATTGGTGGCCATCACTACATCTTGTGGTAGCGAATTCCGTAGTTTAACGATGTGCTGTGTGAAGAAGTCCTTCCTTTGATCTCTCCTGAATCTCCCACCAATCAGCTTCATGGGATGATGACCCCACTGGGTTCTAGTATTGTGAGAGAGGGAGAAACATGTCTCCCCTTCCACAGCATGCATAATTTTGTACACCTTTATCAATCTCCCCTTAGCCTGCTTTTTTCAAGCTAAACAATCCTAGCTATTCTATCCCCTTCTACATTTGGATAATCAAAACATTTTCATCTCTATCCTCTTCGGATGATTTAACCTGAATCGGTTGTTTCCCAACTCCTGTCAGCCTTCCCCCAGGGTTTAGTTTATAAGCTGCTCTGCCATCTTTTTTATGTTTAGCACCAGCAGTCTGGTTCCATTTTGGTTTAAGTGGAGCTCATCCCTCTTGTACAGGCCTGGCTTGTCCCAAAATGTTTCCTAGTGCCTAACAAATTTGAACCCCTCCTCTCTGCCCCCCCATCTCATCCATGCATTGAGACTCCTCAGCTGCACCTGTCTAGTTTCCCCTGTGCATGGAACTGGTAGCTTTTCAGGGAAAGCCACCTTGGTGGTCCTGGATTTCAGCTTCCTACCTAGCAACCTAAATTTGGCTTCCAGGACCTCATGACTACTTTTCCCCACATCGTTGGTACCAGTGTGGACCACGACAACTGACTCCATTCCAGCACTCTCTGCTTCTCTTAGTTTCTCCAGGTCAGCAACCTTGGCCTCCAGGGAACGAACTTGGAGTGAGATGATGATGATGATGATGATGATGATGATGATGATTTTCCCCGTGGGTTTTTAAAACTAAGTGATAAACTGAATTCTTAAACTTGCTTGAATTTGCCTAAAACCTGAGCCTAAACTGAAGCTGGCAAGGAGTGAGCCTTTTTCATTTTATACTGTGTGTGTGCGTGTTTTAAAACTAAGTGATAAGCTGAAGTCTTAACCCTGATTTATTTAATGAAGGCCCAAAACCTGAACCTTAACTGAAGCTAGCTTGCACTTTTTTCTGTTTATAAGCAGATTCTTCCATTATTTAGTCCTATTCAATAGCTCCTGTCAATATAGAGGTATGAATTGCTTTTGTTTCCCCTTTATAAACTTGGAATTAGTTAAAATATGTAGCTGGGATTCTTTTCAACCACTCAGGAATCCCCCCCCCCCATATTTAGCTCTCTACTGTAAGTTTGTAAGTGGTTTTACCCCTCTGGGATTTAGCACCCTTTCCTGTGGCCTTGTTTTGGCTTCAGCAGCTATTTATGTATTATTAATTATCTTGTAAAGGATACTATAAATGACTATCTGAGATACCTTAATATTCAAATAAGTCATTTCATTTCCCTTCTCCTCGCCCAGTTGCTTAACTCGCTTTGTCGCTGGGGCTCCTTTTGATCCCCCACATACCCAGGATGAGGCCTTGACATTGAATCGAGGCTACTACCATCGCAGCACGAAAATAAGAATCACTCTTGCTGCTCTGCAAAAACGATCTCGGTTTGCCTGCCATATTCTTTTGCCAGCTGGCCGTAGAAGGATGAAGCATCAGCCCCCTCCCCCCGAGAGCCATATGACTTAAAGCAGCAGCAAACCATTGCCACGGGGAGTAACCCTCTAATCACCCCAGGAAGGGGGCTCTCTATCTGCAGGTCTAATGTGCCAACATGGCATTTATGATGCATCCCTAACCTAGACTTCAACTGGACAACACCCTAATGGTAAGAGTCCACAACACCTTCTCAAAGGGCCCTGTAGCTATGGAAACACAAGGTAATTCAATTTCACATAGAAATCTAGAAGGCACAAATGTAACTATTTGGGCCCTGATTTTTATTCAAGAAATCTCCAGGGACTGGGTGTTAGTAGATGATGCATTCTATTCATCATGAATCTTTATTGTTTCTGTAATGAGCTCTCTAGGAAACCCTGAAATACAGTTCCACAGAGGATGGATGCTAAGGAATGGGACTAGAAGCTAAGTGCTTTGGCTTGCCTCACACCGTGCCAGCTCTTTCACACACACACACACCAACCTGATTAAGTATTGATAACCAAGGCATTTACAAACAACATATTTATGGTCTATTTTTCTGCTGTCTCCTTCCTTGCCCAAGCATCTACACTTTTGTTGTAACAAGATCCCTACTAGGGGTAATGGTGTATGTTAACACGACAGATGCAGCAACTCATAAACCCTGCAGAAGAGAGGGTAACTTTCAACCCAAAACATAGAAAGCAAACCCCCCCTCTCTCTGATCAACTGCTATCATCAGGTCTTGAATGCATGAAGACAATTATAAACGTTCCTGTTAGCAGGCTGCTCAGTAGTAGGCAGGAACTGCAGACTCCTACAATATGGCAACCATGGATGTGGTCACTTTAAGAAACCCTGCCTGAGCGCAACTATGCAAAAGTGGGGAAACTGGCAGCTCAAAGGTATGGAAGGTCAAATTTGACAGTACCAATCCAATCAAATTTGTACATAAACTGAGGCCTTGGGATGGGTAAATACTAATTTAATTATGCACACATATTCCAGCCCAGGTATGATTAAGTCATTGGTTCAGGGGCAAGACCACTTTTTGGAAAGGACATCACTTTGAATAGCTTTGAGAGCAGCATTGCTCTGATTAGATTTCCCAAGCTTAGGTTACTCTCTTTGCATCTGAACTGGCTCTTGCAGAATATCCCTACCCTTCTGTTTTCAACTAGGAATAGCTATTGAAGCCACCTGGGAATCTTCATGTGCTTTCCATGTCAGACCTGGAACCCAATGTGCCTTTGGAGACTTTGTTAGTATAGCAAGCCCTCTCTGAGCCCTCAGTGGTTTGCCCCTAATTGGTTCCATTAGTAGCTGTTGGACCAGTGATGCCCACTGCAACCAGACTACAAAAATCACTCCGTTTCCTGGCCTACCCACTCCTGGCAGGACTCCAATCCACTTCCCAGGGTGTGACAAATTTCAGAGTTCCAGGGCCACCCAGGGCCAAGTAGCTCTTCTTTTTATCCTGGACAAACCCAGCGGGATCCAGTGGCCTCCGTTGGTTTTTACTTGTCCAGATAAAATAGGCACAGGGCACTATTGTTCTGCCACTTCGTTCTTGTTTTTGCTTTGCCTTGACTCCTCAGAGCCTAGGTTCTTGCCTCACTTCAACCTCATTTTAAACAGACAGATTATTCCCACAGAGACCCTAGAAGTTTCAACATGTCTCAAACTCCAGGAACCCAAGGAAAGGTACCTTAGATAGACTGATCCTATTTACAGAAGGACGTTCATCTACCACGTGTAGCTGCCGCCTCTGTACCTGCTTTCCTATGGTATGCTGTGTGAGAGCATCTAATTTCAAACCACATTTGTTCTGAAGCCACTTTGTGCATCCTTCCCCTGAGAAGAATCCTGGCCAGGCTTCCTATTTCATAGAACCATAGAACAGTAGAGTTGGAAGGGGCCTACAAGGCCATCAAGTCCAAGCCCCTGCTCAATGCAGGAATCCACCTTAAAGCATACCTGATAGATGGTTGTTTAGATGCCTCTAGTGTGTGAGAGCGCATGGCCTCCCTAGGTCATTGGTTCCATTGACATACTGTTGTAACAGTCGGGAGGTTTTTCCTGATGTCCAGCTGGAATCTGGCTTCCTGTAACTTGAGCCCATTATTCCGCATCCTGCACTTCCCCTGAGAAGAGATCCTGGCCCTCCTCTGTGTGTCAACCTTTCAAAGATTTGAAGAATGTAATCATGTCTCCCCGCAATATTCTCTTCTCCAGGCTAAACATGCCCAGTTCTTTCAGTCTCTCCTCATAGGGCTTTATTTCCAGAACCCTGATATTCGTTGCCCTCCTCTGAGCACACTCCAGCTTGTCAGCATCCTTCTTGAAGTGTAGTGCCCAGAAATGGACGCTATACTCAAGATAAGGCATAACCGATGCCGAATAGAGGGGAACCAGTACCTTGCACGATTTGGAATCTATACTTCTATTAATGCAGCTCAAAATAGCATTTGCTTTTTTGCAACCACATCACACTGTTGGCTCATATTCAGCTTGTGATCTAAAACAATTCCAAGATCCTTCTTGCTTATCATATTGCTGAGCCAAGTATCCTCCATCTTGTAACTGTGTATTTGGTTTCTTTTTCCTAGGTGTAGAACTTGGCATTTCTCCCTATTAAATTTCATTCTGTTGTTTTCAGCCCAGCGCTCCAGGAATCTTAGAACAGTAGAGTTGGAAGGGGCCTATAAGGCCGTCAAGTCCAACCCCCTGCTCTATGCAGGAATCTACCTTAAAGCATCCCTGACAGATGGTTGTCCAGCTGCTTCTTGAATGCCTCTAGTGTGGGAGAGCCGACCACATCCCAAGGTCATTGGTTTCATTGTCGTATTGCTCTAACAGTCAGGAAGTTTTTCCTGATGTCCAGATGGAATCTGGCTTCCTGTCACTTGAGCCCATTATTCCGTGTCCTGCATTCTGGATTGATCGAGAAGAGATCCTGGCCCTCCTCTGGGTGACAACCTTTCAAGTATTTGAAGAGTGCTATCATGTCTTCCCTCAATCTTCTCTTCTCCAGGCTAAACATGCCTAGTTCTTTGGGCTTTGTTTCCAGACCCCAGATCATCCTTGTTGCCTTCCTCTGAACATGCTCCAGATTGTCTGCATCCTTCTTGAAGTGTGGTGCCCAGAACTGGACATAATACTCAAGATGGGGCCTAACAAGTGCCTAACACAGGGGAACCAGTACCTCATGCGATTTGGAAGCTATGCTTCTATTAATGCAGCCCAAAATAGCATTTGCTTTTTTTGCAGCCACATCACACTGTTAGCTCATATTCAGCTTGTGATCTACAACAATTCCAAGATCCTTCTCGCTTGTCGTATTGATTAGCCAAGTATCCCCCATCTTGTAACTGTGCATTTGGTTTCTTTTTCCTAGGTGTAGAACTTGGCATTTCTCCCTATTAAATTCCATTCTGTTGTTGTCAGCCCAGCGCTCCAGTCTATCAAGATCACTTTGGAGTTTGTTTCTGTCTTCCAGGATATTAGCAATCCCACCCAATTTTATGTCGTCTGCAAATTTGATAAGCATTCCCTGCACCTCCTCGTCCAAATCATGAATAAAAATGTTGAAGAGCACTGAGCACCCTTCGAGTTCGATTCTGTAGGCAACTGTGGATGCACCTAATAGTTGTTCCATCTAGCCCACTTTTCACTAGTTTGTGAATCAGAATATCATGGGGCACTTTGTCAAAAGCTTTTCTGAAGTCAAGATATACTATATCCACAGCATTCCCACAGTCCACAAGGGAGGTTAGCCAATCAAAAAATGAGATCAGATTAGTCTGACAGGATTTGTTCTTGACAAATCCATGCTGGCATCTAGTAATCACTGCATTGTTTTTAAGGTGTTTACATATTGACTTCTTTATAAACTGTTTCAAGATTTTCCCAGGGATAGATGTCAGACCAACTGATCTGTAGTTCCCAGGTTCCTCCTTTTTGCCCTTTTTGAACATAGGGACAACATTAGCCCTCCTCCAGTCATCCGGCACTTCTCCCGTCTTCCATGATTTCGCAAAGATAATAGACAGTGGTTCTGAGAGTTCTTCTGCCAGCTCCTTTATTACTCTAGGATGCAGTTTGTCGGGCCCTGGAGATTTGAACTCGTTCAAAGAAATTAGGTGTTCCTTGACCATTTGTTTATCAATCTCAAACTGCAATCCTGCCCCAACAGCTTGTACTTCATTTTTTCCAGGGGGGTCATAGACCCGCTTTTGGGAGAAGATTGAGCCAAAGTAGGAATTCAGCACTTTGTCATCTGTTATCAATTTGCCATCTGTATGAAGCAGTTGAACCACCATTTCTTTCCTCTGACTTTTACTATTCACGTATCTGAAGAAAGCCTTTTTATTGTTTTAGCATCCCTCTCTAGCCTCAGCTCATTCTCAGCTTTAGCCTTCCTGACACCATTCCGGCACTTTTGTGCTACCTGTCTGTACTCTTCTTTTGTAGCCTGGCCTTCCTTCCACTTCCTATATGCATCCCTTTATTGTTTTCAGATCATCTCTAAGCTTTTTGGGAAGCCACATTGGTTCCTTCTGTTGTCTTCTGTTTTTTCCCCCTATTTACAATTGTTTGTAATTGTGCCTTTAAAATTTCCTTTTTTAAAAACTCCCACCCATCTTGGACTCCTTTTCTCTTTAGGGTCTCTTGCCATGGGACCTTAGTTATCATAGTTCTGAGTTTATGAAAATCAGCTTTCCTGAAATCCAGAGTATGTGTTTGGCTACACTCAGCTTTTGCTTCCTTTAAAATCAAGAACTCAAGTATGATGTGGTCACTTTCCCCCAGAGTTCCCGTAACTGCCATTTTATCCACTAAGTCATCCCTATTGGTCAGTATCAAGTCAAGGATAGCTGATCCACTAGTTCCTTGCTCTACTTTCTGTAGGAGAAAGTTATCAGCCACACATGTCAGGAATTCCTTGATGGGGCCACTTTTGGCAGAATTTGTCTCCCAACAGGTATCGGGGTAATTTAAGTCCCCCATTACTACTACATTGAATTTCCTTGAAACACTGGCAATTTGCATTTCAAAAGTTTTATCCTTGTCTTCTCCTTGATTGGGTGGTTGATAGTAGGGCTGTGCAGCCCCCCCCCCCCCCCGAACCAGATCTGGGTGATCCAGATTGGGCCGATCCGCTCCAGCCCGATATGGACCTCCCCCGATCCGGTTCAAAACCGATTTGGAACCAGATTTGGGTTTCCAGATCGAGATCTGGAGACCTCCTTTCCCCCATGGACTTGCAAGTCTATGGGGAAAAGGACTCACCAGCCTCCCCCTACTCTCCCCACTCTCCCTCCTCCATCCATGCTGCCATCTGCTGCTGGGGAGAGGGGGCAGAGGGAGAGGGGTCCTCACTCATACATCGCAGTCCACGCTACCTTCTGCCTCTGTCCTCTGTCCTCTGCTGTACTGAGAAGTAGGCCTCGTGGCCTGGTTTCCCAGTAGAGTGCCGGTGCACCGGGTGACATCATCACCTGGCGTGCCATCACTCTACTGAGAAACCAGGCTGCGAAGCCTGCTTCTCAGTACAGCAGACGGCAGAGGACAGCGGCGGACAGTAGCGTGGACGGCGGAGGGTGAGTGGTGAGAGGAGGCACAGTGGGGGGAGGGCAGCACCCAGGGACATGGAAGGCCAATGGGCCCGGGTCTCCTGAGCAATCTGAATTGATCCGGAACAGGCCTGATCCGGTCCAGAACAATCTGGACCTCCCTGACCCAACCTGGAACTGGAACTGGGAGGTCCAGATCGGCCTGATTTGCTCTGGATTCGGGATCCGGATCTGTGCACAGCCCTAGTTGATAGTAGACTCTGACTATCATGTTCCTTTTATTCCCTGCCCTATTTACTTTAATCCAGATGCTCTTGATGGGACTCCCAGGCTCATCTTCTTGTATTTCTGTGCAGGGATAAGTATATTAAACATATAGTGCAACTCCGCCTCCCTTTCGATTTCTTCTGTTCTTTTGGAACAAGTTATATCCTTCAATTGCTATATTCCAGTCATGGGAGTCATCCAACAAGTTTCAGTTATACCTATCAAGTCATATTTGCCTTCATGTATTAAGTTCATTCTGTTTGTTTCCCATACTCTGGGCATTAGTATATGGACATCGAAGACCTTGTGCTTTATGATCTGGCTTCTTTCCTACATTATTGTGAAGACTGTT
Organism: Anniella stebbinsi; assembly: GCA_029215795.1. Taxonomy (NCBI): domain Eukaryota; kingdom Metazoa; phylum Chordata; class Lepidosauria; order Squamata; family Anniellidae; genus Anniella; species Anniella stebbinsi. Next base: position 375,314,844 of record JARDYH010000001.1, read on the forward strand.
TTGGGGCACTATTGGAGCTGTTCTCTCTCTTGTGGTGCATAAGCCTTCATCCGTTGTTGCCTCAAAGTTTACATCTCCTTCTCCTGTAGGATTCAGTTTAAAGCCCTCCTGATGAAGTTCTTCATGCTGTGGCCAAACTCTGGGTGCCTCTACAAGAGCGATTTAGAGCTCTTTCAAAGTGCATTAAAATTTTACCTCTACAAGAGCAGAGCGCAAATCGGGGGTTGAGGCGCTTTTTCTGTCCGATTATGGGCATTATCGAATGCGTGTTAAATAGCGAGTTTTAATTTACCGCGGGAGTTGAAGCGCCTGATGACCATGTAAACAAGCGATTCTCCGCATTTAAACACTTTAAAGAGCATTTCATACAACTGTTAATGCGCTTCACTGCCTCCCGTGTATAGGGATTACGCGTAAAAGCGATTGCGAGAAGATGCGCATAATCGGACAACCGAGCATCAAACCAAATTCTTGTAGAGGGGACCACATTCTCCCCAGCCCTTGTGAGGTGCAACCTGTTCCTTGCCAGCAGTCCATCTTCCAAGTAGTGTAGCCCGTGGTCCCAGAATCCAAATCTCTCATGTCAGCACCACCTTCGTAGCCAGTCGTTCACCTGGAGTATTTTTCTTTCCCTTTCTAATCGTTTTCCAAGAACTGGAAAGGTGGATGAGAAAACTATCTGGGCCCCAAAGTTCTTGAGTTTCCTTCACAGAGTTTCAAAGTTTGATGTGATTTCTTTGTAGCTCTGCTTGGCAATATCATTTGTTCCCACATGGATGAGAAGAAAAGGATATGTGTCAGTGGGCTTGATGAGCTTTGGCAACCCTTCAGTCACATCCCTAAGCTGTGCTCCAGGGAGACAGCATACCTGGCGAGTTCATGGGTCTTCACGACATACTTGGGTTTCGATCCCACTCAGCAGTAGGGAGTCTCCCACAACGACTACTCTTCTCTTCTTCTTGGTCTATTGACCTTCTGCCTCTTGTCCACTGTTGCACAGCGTCCCTTGTAATTCTTCCTCTGCAGGCTGTCCTCCAGTTTCATCCTCCAGTAGCTGAAAGCTGTTCCATGGTTCTACTGGTGTCACTGGTGCAGAATGTCTTCTAGTTCTTCTGCTCCTAACTGTCACCCTTTTCCAAGGAGTTTCCTCTTCGTTGGCTTTCCTCATCTCAGCATTCTCCACTTCTGCTTTGGCTTGCTGTTGCTCTTCGATCTCTTGCGCTTCTTGTTGCTGTTGCAGTCCCACCGTCCTGTCTAAGAACTCTTTGCCTTCTCTTATTCCTTGGAGGCTGGACACTCACCGCTCAAGTATTCTCACTTTTTCTTCCAATAGTGCAACCAGCTTGCAGTTGTTGCAGGTGCATGCCAGGTTGATCTCAGGCAGGAACACAAACATGGCACACACGTTGCATTCCTTTCCGTCCATAGTCTCTATTTCCATTTTGCTTCTGCCTTTCCGATTGTATTGGAATTGCCTGTGCTTTGTCCTGTCCTCTCTGAAGGTGAACAAAGTCCCCTACTATATGAGGGTGTCTTACAAGAACAACATTTTGTTAGGGACCTCCCCTTCACCTCCCCTGCTGAACTCCCCCGGACAAACTCCTGTTTGCTCTCCCTGTTCACTCACTCTCTGGGAGCTCTCTTTCTTGCGTATCTTCTAGACCAGCTTGGGCAGCTTCCTCTGCCCTGCTCTGCTCAGGTCCTCCTTGTCTTCCCTTCAACCCAAGGCCTCTTGCAGTCAGCCAAGTCCTCCAGAGGAACTGGGTGGCACACAAGTAATCTCACTGAGGCACTTGGTGGTCTCCGCAGTTTTTGTGTACTTCTTTCCCAATTCTAAAAGGTTGAAACGCCTCTCCCAGGGCTTAGTTAATGGAAGCAAGAGCTTTCAACTAAAATAGGATGGTATTTTTCATGGTTCTGCTCCCACTACTTTTGGCATTAGCCCCACCCCTCTTAGTGGGGATGCAGCCCCCAAAAGGTTCTCCAAAATTCAATTTGGTCCCCTGGCTGAAAAAGGTTCCCCATCTCTATCTTATTAGAAAAAGAGAGTTCCAGCTAGAGGTCCCACTTGGAGCTATCCAAGGCCCTATTTTCTTCCTACCTTGACTTGACTGCCATCAGGTGCTTCCAGCTTCCCTTGCAAAACTCAAGAAGACACAGAGTGGGACACCCAGGAGCGTTACAACTGGCCCCTGTATCTTAGGAAAAAATGCTCCCTGATTTTGAAGGAGCTCCAGTGAAGTCTCAATGTTTTCTAAGAGCCAGGCTGAACAGAGGACCAAGAGGATGCAAGTTTGTTTCCCAGGATTTGGGTCACTTTGGGCTGAAATACACCCAGCAAGGGGATTTGAGCAAGAGTGGTGGTCATTAAGATGACGGTGTTTCTGTTTTGACATTGTCTGAGAGGAAAAAAGCAGGAGGCATATTTCACCCAAAAGGAGGGGTCATTTGTAAAGGGCACACAAAATATTATCCAATAAGGAATGACAGCAGGCTAACAGGGATTGTTTTTTGGGGGGGGGGGGTTGTTTTGTTTTTTTGGCCTTTTCGGATCATGAAAGCCACTCTGTGCCACTTACTAATAATTCATTTCTCACCATGGCAACAAACAAATTCTCCCAAACAGATGCTATCACAGATTTTGAAAAGAAACAATCATCAATGGCAGAGGCAGTTTCCTTCAGGTGAAAGCCCTTGACAGACTACTTTTAAAAAACCAAACCAACAAACAGATGTTTTGCTTTACTGTGATCGCGCAGATCCAAGAGATCCCCAGATACCAAGGCAAAAGGCAGCCTTGGGAGCCTTGGCCACTTTAAAAACAATGGCTAAAATAAATTTAGTCCAAGCCACAAATGAGGGTTCTCAGGATTCATTTGCAGCAGGGAGAGCTGAGGGGTTTCAGCAACTAAGACTGAGCCGTGAGCCATTTTTTTCTGGGGTTTTATTTTAAACTGAACACTTTTAATTTGCTTTTTTAATCTTCTTTCTCTTTTCTGTTTATACCTATGTTTGCCATTCTGGAATCTTTTTTTTAGATAGTGAGTAGTATAGAAGTATTGCAAATAGGAGGAAGAAGGAGGAGGAGGAGGAGGAGGTCAGGATGGGAAGCCCATTGCTCCAATCTCCCACTAGCCATGAACTCATGAGGTGGCCTTTGGCAAGCTAGACATTAATCCACCTCCCATCTGCAAGGAGGGGCTGATCAAACTCTTGTGGGAAGGAGACTCTATGAACAGTGCGAGGAAAGAAGAACTTCGCAGAATCACCCCAAGGTCCATCTAGTCCAGCATTCTGTTCCCACAAATGCCCCAATGGAAGCCCACAAGCAGGATATGAATGCAATAGCATCCTCCCACTCATATTCCACAGCAACTGGCATGCAGAGATATACTGCCTCTGATCCTGGAGGTACTATGTGGTGATCAGAACTCGTAGCCATTGACAGCCTTATCCTCCATGGATTTGTCTAATTCATTTGTTTGTTTACTGCTTTTCTATGCCACCCAATAGCCAAAGCTCTCTGGGCAGTTCACAAAAATTAAAAACATAAAGTACCACTTAAGAAAAACTTAAACCACAGTATGAAAATACCCCCAGAATAAAACTGAGCAGCAATGCAAAGTCAAGCATAAAGGGGAAAGGAGACTGAACACAGGGAGTCTAACCCATTCTCTAACAGGCCTGTACACCAATGCACAAAGTAACAAGCAAGACGAGCTGGATGTTATGTGCCCCCAAGGCAAGTAAGACATAACAGGGATTACAGAAACATGCCAGGATGAATCCCCCCCCCCACCACCAGTTAGGCTTGATGGGTAGACTTTGTTTCAGAGGAATAGGCCAACACAAGAGAGACGGTGCTGTGGGGCTGTATATCAGGAATGAACTTACCTGTACAGAGGTCCACTAGATTGATGGAAACACACGGGTTGAAAGCCTCTGGGTTAAGATAAAAGGGCAACCTAGCAGGAGGGATATCTTGCTAGGTGTCTGCTACAGACCACCAAGCCATGCTGGGGCTAAGCCATGGCAAATGTAGGCACTCATGAACTACAGATGACAGGCAATGCTTAGTCTAAGGAATGCTTGAAAATGTCTCTGTGAAATATGGATTGGACTGAGATAGCAGACCTGAACAATCAAATATAAACTGGGTTCCCTTTTCGAGGCCTGGGTTCCCCCATTTAGCCTACAGTTAAAAGAAACTTGGTTCTGCAGCCATGAAGCTATCCTCTTCCATGTTCTATGGAAGACAGGATGCAAGAGAAGGCCGAAGGCTGCCTGGAATGCCGAAGCAACAAACTGCTTATGATCGCTTTGGCCAAGATGACTGTTGAAAAGAATGCGAGTCCAGTCCTTGAAGAAAGGCACGGACAAAGTGGAGCAAGAAGGGCAGCAGTCAGGATGGTGAGAAGAGGCCTGGAAGCCAAGTCCTCTGAGGAACGGTGGAAAGAGCTGGGGATGTTTAGCCCAGAGAAGAGAAAACCAGAGAGACCTGATAGTGGTTTCCAAATACCGGAATGGCCGTCCTGCAGAAGATGGAGCAGACTTGTTCTTTGTTGCTCCAGAGGGAAGGACTTGAACCAATGGTTGGAAGTTGCAAGGAAGCAGATTTGGGATGAACCCCAGGATAAACATCCTAAAGAAATGAGCTGTGCACCAGTGTCACAGACTGCCCTGGGAGCTGGTGGACTCTCCATCACTGAAAGAGTTTAAGCAGAGACTGGACAGCCAACCGTCAGGGATGCTGTGGTTGTGAGTTTCCTGCATTAAGCAAGGGGTGGACTAGATGACCTCCAAGGTGCCTTCCAAATCTATGACGTTAGTATTTCATAGATTGGGGTGGGGGAGTTTGTTTTCAAAGAAAGAATCATACCTTCCCTGAAGCTAATTTGGCAGGAGAAAGCAGATTGCCCAAGCAATGAACTGTCTCCTGGGCTCCGCTTCTCCTGGAAAAGAAATAGCCCCATTCAGAAAGCTTTTGCTGCTATCCAGGTTGAGGGCAGAGAGCCAGCAACTCCTGAATTGGTGTCCAAAGAAGCAAAAATAACTGGATGGCTGAGCTCCATGTCACTATGCACCAATCTATTCTGAAAATTTGACCAGGTACCCAGCGTAATAGAAGAATGAGACCCTTATTCAAATGCTTCTCGCAAGAGGCCCTGCTTGGGAGCAGTTTCAGGCCTGCGTGTAACTGAACCTGTTGCCAAGATCTTTGGAACAGCCTAACTGGCAGAGCAAAACCATTTGCAAATCCAGACCAATGGACCCCCCCCTCCCTGACCCCCACCAGTGCCAAATTCTCCTTCCCCCAGGAGTCCTCATACAGCAGCCGAAAAGCAATCTGTATCAGGATTGTGGAGGTGCATCTGTGCGTCGGTGTGCCTGGGTGTGTCCCCTGCTTGAAGCCAGCATCACATACAGCCCTTGGGCTACCAAGACTGCTCGGCATCCCTGATCGACACCCTGCTAAAATAAAGAGGAAAGCGGTCAGTAAAATCAGTGTGATCAGGATCTGAGATTTGATTCTGGGTAGACTACAAGAAGTAAAATTTGCCCACTGCTGAGTTCTGTTTTGTGTTGCTTTGATCGCTCCATATGTTCTTGATTGCACAATGCTTTGCACAGGAATGTGATCAATACATTTTATAAATCAATACAAGTCTGTGCTAAGTAGCCTAATTCTGCATGTAGATGTTCTATTGCACTTCCAAGTCCATGGGCTGTGCAAGAAAACATCAACATCAGACTTGGCAGCCTAGAGGGAGAATGTGGCACACTTCTACCAATGCCAGTAGAATTGCAAAAAGTCACCAGCTGATCGATGTTTGAGAAGTGGGGAAGGAGCGAGCTATAAAACAGCTCATATATTTCAGCCCCCGGCTCTCCCACGACGACTAACTGGCAGGGCATTGGCCATGGAATGACTTTGGGGGACTCCAGTATTCTTGGGAGGAGGGGAGAGATTCTCCTTGCATGGCCGCTAGCAAGGTGGGGTAGTGCCAGGGGGGACGCAAGCCTGGCATAAACCGCCACGTGGACATGAGGGCGAACAGGCTTTTGTGCCTCACATAAGATGGTTTTGTTCACCAGCCCCTGGCCTCTGCACAAGGCTTGCTCCACAAGACCAGCCAAGGCTGGATCGTCACTCAACAGAGACGTCCGCAGCAGCAACAGCAGCAGAAGTGACAGACATCTTCAGGTGGAGGTGGATATTCTCACACTGTCATTTGTCACACTTTTGTTTCAGCACAAAGCCTCCTTCCCAGCACATTTAAGAAGAATTAACAACATTTCTAAATTTCTTGCTTTAATAAGTAGAGATGGTGAAGGGTGCAAGTAATACAAGGAAGTAATTCCCTTCCTCCTCCATTTTGCTCATAGGCCTTACTTGTCGAGTATCTGGATCTTAGGCTGAGCCTTACTCAGCAAAAAAAGTTTGCGTCATGCTATTGGGCACCACAATATCTCTTTAATAAGGGGATTGTCTAATTCAGCTAACTGCTGGCTGTCCAATGCAGCTCATGCTTCTTTTAAACATATGTTTTGGCAACGTCCAGGGAGGTAATTACACAGAAGGTTTTTTTGTACTGGAACAGTCTTAAATACTCACTGATGTACATGCTCTTTTAAATTATTTACCTGTTTCATGGAAATTAACAACTAGTCAGTGCAAATGGATTCTCCGCACTCTTTTGACATCTGAAAGTCTAATATTACAACATTGGAAGGATAAACACTTACCTCCTATAATGCAACGGATTGAGGACCTTACAACATTTTCAATTTGAAAGGGTGGCATATAGGCGTCACCTTCAAATAGATACTTATTTAGATAGTTGGTCCCCTTTTGTTGCAGCCCGTGTATAATTGCTAGTAAACTGTATGCATTACATACTAATCCATATGTGTATATTTTAAAAAATGGGGGGGGGATTTGGATGCCCACAGGAACCATATTGGGCGTTGCGCTGGGGACCCCTGTTCTAAGAGGTCCAGGAGAAATAAAAAAGGTAGCATTCCACTTGGCCAGGCCATGACGCAAGTCATTCGTCAGGGCAAGCAAAGCTCTTTCAGTGCCAAAAACAAGGCAGGAAGCCAGACTGGCATGTATCAAATCAGCTCCACCCAGGAGACATGCAAGACAAATCTAAAGCACCCTTTGGAAAACACATTTTCTTAACAACCTTCTCTGCCAATAGCCAAAATTTACACATAGATCAATCTTGCATCTAGGGACCTAGGGAGAAACTGCTTCATACATTCAATATATAGCATGCAACTTGGCCTCTCTCTCTCTCTTCTTTACTGATAAGTAAGCATGTGGGCCCCTGATTCAAATTGGGATCACTGTGTGCAGCAGTCGCTTGTTTTCCTAAATCCCAAACACACTGGAAGCTTAAAAAAAAAAGGAAAGAAGACAAAGAAGCGGGGACAGGGGACCTTCTGTTGACACCAGATTGGAGGCACACGCACCTGCAAGCAAGAGAGGCTCAGCTGCGTGCTACATATTTAATGTATCATGTAGTTTAATCTCTTAAAATCTGCCAAGCTGATGGTTTTGTGCCTTAGAATTTAGAAGGCCTGTCACATTCTCCACTAGGTAGGATTGCAAAAGCATGAACAATGCCTCCCACAATCTCAGGCCAGAAAAGGGTAAAAAAAAGTGCCTTCCTTGGTCAGACAGGAAAAAAAATCTCTAATCTCCCTCTGACAATACATGCTTTTGGCCTCTTACATCATCTTCCTCACCACCTGAATTTTTCACTTTTGGGGGGGGGGATCACAGCCATAGTGGAACATAGTGAAACAAAGCACCCCCCCCCCCAAACGACGCTTCCCAGAAAACTGGAAACATAAATAACTCAGTCGGAGCACAGCATCAAGCTCCAAGGAGTCTCACGTGTGCATATGGCCATATCAACAAGGAACTGGTAGCGGGCGGCGCTTCTTTTGCCGTTTCACTGGCCTGTCGTGCTTTCCCAGGAAGTGATCCACAGCCCAGGAAACAGAAACGCAAACATGGGTTTCCGGAGGCCTTGCTTGTTTCTCCAAGCCATGAATTGGAACTTGACAGCCGTTTCCTTGCACGGTTTGTCCTGGCCCTTTCAGGCAGTTTTCTGCTTGGGTGGGTGGAGCGAGGGGAGTCCTCACGTGGGCTGTCAGGCTCAGCCACTTGTCTTGGTGATGTCCATTAGCTGAAACGAGAAGCTACATCCCCATTGCTTCCTATTAGGACTAAGGGGGCTTATAACTTCGTTACTTTGCAAACTTCCCTTTCAGTTTAGCAGCTTGTCAGGTCAACAGACACAAAAACACTGTGGTTTACACAGGACCACTTATTTATGTATTTATTGAGTTTATATCCCACCCTTTCTCCAAAAACCTCGGGATGGCAGCCCCACCCCACCCCATTTTATCCTCACAGCAATCCTGTGGGTTAGATAGTGGCTGACCCATGACTACCCATTGAGCTTCATGGTCTCCGGAACCCCTACCCCACATTGGCTGTCATCCCAACGATTGGAGGCCCTGCCCAGAGACGGCCAGTTTTCCTGCTGCCTTGCTACCCAAGGTTTGTCCTCCCTCAGTAACACTTCAGGCCCCCTCTGCCATCTCATGCGCCAGGGTGTTTCACACAGTCCTGTTGCTGGTTTCTTGAAACTGCATCTTCCCAACGTACTCCCAGGAGGATTGCTGCATTATTTTTAGTTCTCTCTCTCTGTTTGTTTCAGAATCAGCTGCAACTTTGATACAGCATCCAGAGTGAGCGGAGAGGAGAACGTGGCCTCCTATCCTTCTCGCAACAGGCTCAGCGAACGTTGGCACTACCATCCAGCCTCCGCTACCACTCACGGTGGACTCAGGACCTGGGAGTTGGGGGATGGTTTGGTTCTTGAGGGGAAATGTTGTTTGGCTAACTTCTAAACAGTAACTATTGCTTTGCCACAAGATTTAAAATCTGGTTCCAGGGGGGAGGAGGGGAGCTAAGAATAGACAAATAGCCCTTGAGTGTTCTGTGGTTAGAAATGTATTTTGATGAGATGAGGTGATCTTGCAGGATTTTTCTCTCTCTTATCCCATTTGGCATTTTGGCAGAGATAGAAAACACCCCCCCTCCTGCCCCCCAAAGCTGCCCTTCCAAGAACTCCTTTGCTCTGGTCAATGCTCAAGACCTGCAGTCCCAGTGCTCAGAACGGTCAGAACGGTCCCGAGTCCCGATTCCTGAGAACTCATGAGATGGTTGGACTCGCATGTCCAGACTGGCAGGTCCTACATACACATGGGATGGGGACACATCAAGAAAGGCCCCAGGATCCTCGAGAGCGGAATAGGTAGGCTGCTACCTCCCAACTGTGGCTGGGTGGAGTTTGTGGAGTTTAAACTGGACCCAGACTCAACTCCTCCTTTGCCCACAGAGTGTGGGAAGAGGACTAACCTGCCCTCAGAGCAGCTCATGTGCCCCTTGCTCTGGTTTCTACATGAGCCACTGAAGGAAGCTCAGAGCTGTGACTCTTGCCAAAGCCCCCTGTGCAGCCTCCTCCAAGGCTGGCTCTTCTGTTGAGCCTCTGCATCAGGACAGGAGCAAGGATGGATCCAATTGCCCAGCTCCGGCAGATGTGGATGGATGGAAGCAAGAGCCCATCCCTCTGCTCCAGGCAAACAGCCACTGGAACCTTCCCTTTTCCAGTCCCCAGTCCCCCACCAGGTGCTCCTGCCATGGGGCAGGGTGCTGTACTCTCTGGGCTCAGGGATCTAGTAAGGCATGCAAAGGCCCTGCCTCTTCCTCCTCCTCTCTTCTAGCCAAAGGCCCAGAAAGGCAAACAGCGGGAGCCCGGTGGCCCAGGGCATGAAGTGGTCCTTTTCCATCTAAAAGAGGGGGCACATCTGGAGCCTCCAACTTGCCATGCAATATGTAAGGGTCTTGTTCAACATTTAAGCAGAAGGCCGACCAAGTGGCTCTACGCCCCCTGGCAGGCATAGGCTTTGCGTTCCAGGCCAGCTGCTTTGCTGGCACAAAAATGCTCTTGCCAGCAGCATATGGGGGAGGGGAGGGCCTGAGAGTCAAGTGGATCCAGGCCCGGAGTGGCATTTTTAGAGAAGGAATGGCATTCTGCCATTTTGGACACAGGCCATTCAGACTGACATAATTATGCTCAGAAATCCCACCCCCCTCCGTCTGAATGGAAAAAGCAGAAAATGCTTCCCACAGGCATTCCACATATTGCGATAAGAAGCAGAATAGCTCTGTAATCAGACACCAGAAGAATCCCCAATTCTGTGCTCAAAATAAATTAAATTTGGGACTCAGGTTTCAAAGAATTTGGGGAATTGTGGAAAGACAATTGTGGAAATCCGTGAGTGCCCAGTAATGAGTGTGTAATAAACACTCGTCTGGTGGAGCTCATGGACTCTTGAACCCCCTGCCATTTCCCGCCTCCACTAAAGCTTTCTCTCAACCCCCTGCTCTCAAGGAGAGAAATGGAAAGGCATCTCCTGCACATCTGGAGGCCTTTATACGTGAATGGGTGCCCTTCACAACACTGCGCAGCCTGCCAGCAGAACCAACACTCACTGAGCGACATTACTTTGACTCCGAAGCCTCCCCCCACGGCGCCTGCATACAGCCCACATGACTGGCTTGGGCTTCAGTTTCCAAACACGATGCCTTACTTTCCAAAGGAGCACCTCCAGGATCGCTTTATTGCAAACATCCTTTTTGCTCTCATAAACTGATCGTAGGGGTAAATTCAGGGCTGTAGCTAGGGAGGAACCAAAGTTTGCACTGTCCCACATGAAACACCGGTTTATACCACCTATGAATTAAAGACAACAACAAACCCCACCACGATAGTGCTCCAAATTCTGTGCAGAGCTGCCTATCCCAGATTCCCCACCACCACCACCACCAGGCCTCATTTTCAAGATCACCGCACCCTTCCCATGCTCATAGGATCCTGGAAAATTCTTCCTTTTAGCTATGGTGGCTGTGATCACAACAGTGCCCTCATCCAAAAACAAGATGAGCCCTGATGCTGGATCAGATGTCCACCTAGTCCAGCATTCTGTTTACACAGTGGCCAACCAGCTGTCAACCAGGGACCCACAAGTAGGACACAAGTGCAACAGGACCCTCCCACCCATGTTCCCCAGCCATTGGTGTACATAAGCTTCCTAGCTATCAGGACTAGTAGCTCTCCAGCATGCTAAATTGTCCTCTGCTAGACTAGATGTCTCAGACATAGCTGAGATACATGCAATACAACATAGGCCAGCTAACCCAAACAAAAAAACAAAATAAAAAAATAAAAATCCAAGCAAATGCACACTGCTTCCACAAACTGACTACAAATGCTACTGGTGTGGAAATATAATCGTAAGATAGAGTTTAAATTCTGTCCTGCCAAGGTAGCAGTATGTAAAAAATGCAGTAAAAAGGAATATTTTGCTAGAGTTTGTATGTCTACAGTTCACAGAGTGTAAGAGGATGAAGTAGAGAGTGTGGAACAACTTCCAGCCACAATCTTTGGCATCACACAAAACCATTCTATGCCTTACTGCTTCTTGCAAGTTGATGTTCATGAGATAAAGGTACTAGCAATTTCAGGCCCACCATACACTTTTATTTCTTCAGGTTTGTATTCTGCATTATTTGTTGCCACTATTTCTTTGCATCTTCCAAACATATGTCCAGAAAGGTATGATGGGTCTCTCATCGGTAATGATGGCTATTTGACAGCACATTTCAAACACAGCGGTTTGCAATATGCAAGGCAAATGGCATGTAGGCCAAAGCAGGGTCTCCGCAGTGGGATGGGACCCTCAAAGAGATCTTCAGATGATACTACAGCCTAAGAGCACAGAACCCAGCCCTAAACATGACCTGGGGTGACCCTATGGAAAGGAGGACAAGGCTCCTGTATCTTTAACAGTTGTACAGAAAAGGGAATTTCAGCAGGTGTTTATTTGTATGCATGCAGCACCTGCTGAAATCCCCTCTTCATCACAACAGTTAAAGCTGCAGGAGCCCTGCCCTCTGACCAGATACATAATGAGAAAGGCTAATGGCATCGTCCGCCTGCGCACAGACCTGAGACACATAAATTCAAACATGGTGGTGAACCATAATAGTCTGCCTGATATCAATGAAATGTTTGTTTGTTTTTAACCGCTTTTCTACCAAAAATGGCACAAAGCTTACAATCACTAATAAAACTCGATAGAAACAATAATAAGCAGATAGATTAAAACACAATAAACACAATAAAACCACAATGAACAGCATCCAGCTTGCACACCAGGCCCACTTACAGGCCAAAAGCCCCTTGAATAAAGTGGCCTTTGTCTGCCAGCAGAAGGACAGCAGAGAGGGAGTGACCCTCGCCTCCCATGGCAGGGCATTCCACAGCCAGGGAGTGGCCACTGAGAAAGCCCCCAAATGAGCCTCTGAAGACAGGAGTCTCGAAAGAAGGGCCTCTCCCAAAGGTCTTAAGGCTCATAAGCAAGAAGGCAGTCTTTCAGGAAACCTGCGTCTTAACTCTTAAGGAAGCAAATGTTTTCCCCCCACTCCTGATTTATCATCAGCCTATCACTAGATCCTTGGAAGGTCCCTCTATACGACGTCTCTTTGGCGCCTGTTTCTCCGAATACGGGCTTTTTCCTATATTCAATTTTACGTCTAATAGCGGCAGACGAGAGACGTGAAGGCGAATTACGGGCTTTATAATTGTTTATATGCGGAGTTTGGCAGCACAGTTGGATCAGGGATCTATGGTTGAATGAGGAAAATTTGATGAAAGCACCGCCCTGTTTCCTGATGGTACCTCCACCGGACTTTCCTGCCGTTCTTTAACCCCGCCCACCTGAGTGTCTCGCCGTGGATTACATGTTAGCCCATGCCAATCACCATCGCATGTGGGTACGATTTCTAAACATTGGATGTGCTTACAATTAGTTTTTAGCAGGGCAGCACTGGCTTTGGGACCAAATGTAAAACCTAAAAACATCATTTTTTCCTGGGTACTGGATAGCCATGGCGAACACCCGCCCTCAGAGCATCCGCCCCCCCCTATTCCTCCTGCCAAGAATCCACCGCTGGACACTTCCACCCCACCATGCTTGCGGCAGCTGCCCTTTATCTCCTACGCCCTAGCAACCTTGGCCGTCTTGGAAATGTGCTGCTTCAAGGGCAAATTTTTGTGTTGCTTTTCCGTTACAATGTTGCATTTCGCACAATTATTCTGTCTGTCTCCGGACCCTGAGATGCCAGCTCGCAATGGTTCTAGGCTGCCCCACGCTGAGCGGGCCAGAGGGCAACCTCGCCATCCCAGCAGGTCTCTGCGTCACAGAGGTGGGTGCCTGGGCAGGCGGGAGTGGGGGAGGGCTGGCCGCTGCCCCCCCCTAAAAAAAACCCTGGCTGGCACTGATGTCTCTTTGTCCTCTCTTCCCCATACAGTGCGGGTGATGTTATTCCGCCTAGCTGTACTCAAGAGGCAGAAGGGGTGTTTGCAGCTGCGCCTCCGCAGTATGGTGCGCTCACTGCGTTTCCTTCAGTGTCGAATGAGGAGACTCGAGTGGATAGTCCGGCATGCCCGCCCTCCAGTACCCCTCCGCCAACCGGCTGTGCCATTAGAATGACCGGGCCAGCAAGGCCCCCCACCAACATGTGAGCGGCGGCTGTGACGTGGCATCTGTGGACTGACATTCCTTCCCATGTGACTGTTGCCATTTGCCTTTTGGTCGCCGCGTTCCGCCCAAGCCCCTGTCTTGCCCCCTCTGTGGCGTGCCTTTCGGATTACTCCGACCACGCTTTGCAATGGGCTTGTGCCCACATGTAACCATTTCTAGAATAAAGATATTGCAGTGGTTTCTCAGTACTAAATGGTCTTTTTGGTGTGACACACACACACACACACACACACCTTCCCGGTAAAGCAATGACAGAAGGGAGAGGGGGGGAGGTAACAGGAGTAGATACGAAGCCTGATCCCCGATCCTGCATCACGCTTCCTGGGGAGCAAATCCCCCACCTGCTCAATGCGCCTTACTCCCGAGTAACAGCGCGCAAGACAACAGCTCAATGGCAGGAACTCGCTTGCACAGCATGGAGACAAGTTTCCCTGCCTTTTTCCAACCAGGATCCCAGCAAGGGAGTGGGGTGTGGGGAGGGAAGCCTTAGCAGATCTCAAATTATACTCAAAATGGAAAACGCACATCCGTATTCCATCCCCTTTGCTTCCTGTAGAACCAGCTCCATGTGAGTAGCCACGCGTCTTGACGAAAGAAAGATTCCAGTGGGGATTTAAAAGAAACTTTACTTTAAGTACCGGTAAATTAAGGTCAGCCATTACTGAACAGTCCATGAGTCAAGGGAAGAAGAAGAAGGAAGTAGGAGGGAGGAGACAGGAAATGGCAAAGCACGCATTTGGACAATCCCCTCCCACCTTGTCCACAACTGGGAGGGGTAGCCAGAGAAGGGGTAGTCATTCAGTCATGACATCACCACTACTCTTACTATTAGCATTAATCCAAATGGTCTGTAGATTGGTTACATGACGATAATGCGCTAGAACTTTGGAGAAAAATTTAAAGCCACGGTAAATCGACACCTTGGAAATGCGCATTAACGGAGGCTAAAAATCGCATAGATGGCTGATTTGTGCCCTGCTCATCTGTCCTAAATGCCGTCAGAGTGAAGACAAGGAGGCGCAAATCACTTGTCTAGAGGTACCCTTGGTAGAAGAATCTTGCAAGTACTCTGGCTTTATTACTCCTGAAAGCTTATTCCAATTTAAACGTATGTCGTTTGGTTCGGTTTCTGCAACACAGGTGTTTCAAAAGATGATATAGATGTTTTGAGAAACCAGAGGTGTTATATACTTCCAAGAGGACATTTTGGTGTATGGCGAAGTCCTAGACAAATTGCGCTAACGTAGGACATCAGCAAGGGAAATGTCAATTTAAAATGGCTTCAGTGACTTGTCTAGTGCACACCATCTCACAGAGAGGAATATTGACTAAACCAGGCTTAGTAAACACCATTTGTGAAGCTCCAGGACAGCAAAGACAAGCTCTGATCCTTTCTAGGACTTTGTGAGTACTATTCAAAGTTTGCAAAGCCCATTGTTCTCTTTGCCAACTCCTAAACAAAGATGTAAAATTTGGATGGGATACAGCATGCAAAAGATGTTTCATGGAAATTAAACTTTCCATTTCCCCACCTTTTCAGTGGTGGCCCCCCAATTATGGAATGATCTCCCTGACGAGGCTCGCCTGGCGCCAACATTGTTATTTTAACTTGTTTTTATGCTTTATGCTTTTAAATTTTGTATATTGGTGTTTTAATTGTTCAATGTTTTTAATTTTTGTAAACCGCCCAGAGAACTTTGGCTATGGGGCGGTATATAAATGGAATAAAATAAATAATAAATGAATAATAAATAACATTATGAGTTCCATCACACCACTGATTTATTGCTCTCGCCATGCCCAGTTTGTGTTTTTGCAGCACGGTACTCACATGATGTCATCCCTGTCCGGCACTCATCTCGCGTCTTCCCCTCCATTTTCCATCTTATTTTAGAGTGGGGAAATTCTGTTTTCCCCCCTCCATACGCAATAAAGCCGCCCCTCCTTCCTGTGTATCACTGTCCTTGTGCGATATTGGACCATCCCGTTTTTTGTTGGGAGCGTGTGAAGGGCGGTCTCGCTGACAAAAGAGGAGGGCGGGATGGCTCTCTGCTCAACTGCTCAATCATGAAGGGGGAGGGAGAGAGGGAAATAGATGTGTGGTATCCTAATAGGCACTTCCTTCTTTTGAGTTGTGAAAAGATTTGTCCCTAGAGGTCTCCGTAGAGGGGGTGGAGAGGCATGGAGAGGACAAGACAGAGGGAGAGAGGGAAAAGGAGAGAAGGAAGGGAAGGGAAAATGTGATCAATAAAAGTTGAGAAATAAAGCAGTGTTCTGTTTGCATTCAAACCTTGTTTCTGGGTGCTCCTTACTTAGAAGGAAAAAGGGGGGGGGAACCTCCCTTAATCACAGGCACAAGTCAAAGGGATGTTGAAAAGGCCTAACAGCTACTAACAAAAAAGCAGAATCTTGGCTGCAGCCTCCCTGCGGCCTACTGGGCGATGTCTGCTCTCCAAAGCTGCAGCAAAGCCTACGCCCCCCCCCAATCCCCATCAAGGCTCCACCCAGTACGACACAGCAAGGTCTGCAGCAGCTGCAGCCAAGAGGCAAAGCTGCTGCCCTCCAAGATAGAACTATTCGACTCCAGCATGGATGAACCGCGTGCACAAAATATAACCCATCATAAGCAATACTATTTGCATGACAGGCTGTAAAATCAGAAGTAGAGCTCATAGTACTAGTCATAAATTGCTATTTTGCAGTTTCATTTTGTTTTGAGTTATAAAAAAAATGCACTGTGCAGAGAATTTTCTTCTCCTCCAAAACACAATTTATCCCTCTGTTATTTCTACAGGCATCAAAAATCCCTTTTACCCCCGCTATATAATCCTTCCCAGACAGAGCATCTGAGACTTTTTAAATATCGTTTCCCCTCCCCCAGCCCTGGCTCTTCTTTACAAAGCTATAAAAGGGGCTCTTTCTAAAGGATCATTTTCTCCAGTGGACAATTCTAAAATCTCCCAACAGAGAAAGATGGAGAGCCCACCTTCCCCCGTGCTTGACGCAGTAGGCACTGATTAGAGGCTCCACATTCCTGACCTTTATAAAAAGCTCAAGGACATTTTCTCAGTTGTGTCAAAGCCATTTGCCTGATTAGATAATTGAGTCAGCCTTTCACAGTACAGTTTGTTGGTGGTTCTCAAAGGTCTATATTACACCTCCTTCCACCCCAACATAAGAGTAGCTGAAAAGTTGCAGAGTTCTGAGAAAAGCATTAAACCAGGGGTCTCCAATGTGGTGTCCCTGATCACCAGTAGGCCCAAGGACACCTCTCTTGGCGCATGTTAGACTCCCTGACCCTCCAGACTTTTACTTTCTGAAGATTTGTTTTTAAAACAGGAGAAATTGGCATTCCCTGAGAAGCGAAAGGCTGCCCTCCAACACCATCTTTATTTGAGTTCAAAGAGCGACTTTGTGCTTTGGACCTCAGACCCCACCTCTGTCTGTTACTTAAGATTCTTGTGTTATGGGAAATGAGACTTTTGTGACTGGCCATGTCCATTATGGCGGCCATTTTATGAATAAGCAAGACACCCCCCCCCCATGGCAACCATGTTGTGAGTGCACCGACAACAATCTCTCAAAATTTGAAACGTGCTCACGGACAAAAAAGGACGGGGATCCCTACACCTTTGAACCAGGAACACAAGAAGCAGAAATGCCAGCAAAACGGTAATTGCTTTCCCCAGGTAAGACCAAAAGGGAAGAAAGCTGGGAGAAGTCAAGGGAGCTTACTGTACCGTGCCCGCCCCCCAGCTACAGTGTCCCAATGGGGCACCCTACACACCTTGGCAACTGACAGCATCCACAGGACAGAGGAGAGGCTCTATTGCACACAGAGAGGGGGAAACCCAGACTTTCCTTGCTCCAAAATAAAATGGAAAATGGAGGGGAAGAGGTGAGATGAGCACAGGACATGGATGATGTCATGTGAGTCCCGCGCTGCAAAAACACATACCAGGCAGGGCGAGAGTGTGATAAATCGCTGGTGTGATGGAGCTCTTATGCCCAACAAACTTTAAAATTGCCACGTTAATTTTACATGCTGTATAAATACCTGGAAAACATTTCCAACACCCAAAAGGAATTGAACTGGAATATTTGACTGGGGTGGGGGTGGGGGGCAGAATCACTAAAGTGTATTAAGGGCCGTGTTTAGACAGAAAAAAGTCCTACAACACCCATCATCCCCTAACCAGCACACATAGGATTGCACCTTAATGTGGTTTAAATGTTATATTCAAACAAATTAAAAGTTTTTACTTGACAATTATTTTCAGCTGAATACTTCTCATGTCTTAAATATTTACAATTCAGTAGCATACATCTTTCACACATTATTTAGATTTTAATGAGAAACGGAAGACACTGAAAACTGTTAACAAAGTAATTTAGCCTATGCCTGAAGAGCAGTGGAGCACAATAAGTACAGCAATAGCCGCCTTAAAAAAGTAAATTACTACAGATTTGAAATTTGAGTAGCATTGTATCTATTCCAGCTGCCAAATATGACCTGTATTGTATTTAATCATGTTATTAATGTTCATTCATTTTATGAAACAAAACATTTCTAAAAATGGGGAAAATGTATATGAAAAAATAGGAGTGGGTTTTTTTCTGCAGAAAGATTTCCACATCGCTGGTTGTGGGGAGGGAAGTGATCGTGAGGGGTGGCCCACACCCTGAGCTGCACAGTGGGTGCATGGATGGGGGGGTCAACCTCTCCCATGAGGCTAGATCGACAGACCCAAATCTGTAGGGGAGGGAGGGGTTTTCAGGGCTGACTGTGCAGCCAGTCCCAAACAGGAGCCGGACAGTGACGGAAGGGGATCGGCTCGTCTCAAAGCCCCTCCCCATGATGTCTGGAAGAGTTCCATTTTCCCCTTGTTTAGCGGGGAGGGGACAACATTGGCTGCTGTGGGGGCAATCCCTTCATTAATTCTTCTTCACTGTATCTATGAATCACCTCCCCACTTAAAAACTGCCCATGGCTAAATACAATAAAACGCCATCCGTCGGCTGGGGTTCAAAGCAGCTGCCTTCCACACTTAGCACAAGCAAATTGTGACTTCCATCTGTACATACTCTTAACTGCTCTTTTCATGAGGAAGTTGGTTACTGGTTCCCAATTCCTTAGAATGGATGAAAACTATCAGGAAGAGGAATGTTCCAGACAAACAAGGATCCAAAGAAAAAGCTGGAGGCAATGAACAGAAGTCCAGCAGGTCAACGAAGTAGATCCTCTTGGCGGAATAGCAACATGTAGTATCAACAGGTGCTTGCAACAATGCAACCAACCATGTGCCGTCTCGATCCCTGTCCCTCCAGGCTTATAAAAGCGAGCTGAGGGGGTGGGTCCAGGGGGTGATAAATGCTTCCCTTCAGGAAAAGGTGGTCCCTTAAGGAGGCAGTAGTGTGACCACTCCTGAAGAAGCCCACCCTGGACCCAATGGTACTAGACAACTACCGTCCAGTCGCAAACACCCCCTTCTTAGGGAATGTATGGAGAGGGTCATGGTGGAGCAACTGCAGGCACTCTTGGAGGATACTGATTATCTAGACCCATTCCAGTCTGGGGTTTGATCTAGTTACGGGACTGAATCAGCCTTGGTTGCCCTAAAGGATGACCTTTATCAAGAGAGGGACAGGGAGTGTGCAACCCTGTTAATAGGGGTGTGCAGAGCTGGAATTCTCCGCCCCAAAATTCGAGGTGGCGCTTCAATGAGGCGATTCTCTGCCCCGATTTCCAGAGTGCCTCCCTGTCTCCACTCTGCCGGATAGTTTTGTGAAAAACCAGTCCGTTTTCAGCTAACCGTTACATTCTTATCAATGGGAAGTAGCAGAAATGTCCACAGCTCCCTCGGTTTGAAAGAGAAACACATCAAAATTGACACCGTGGCAGCTTTTAAAGAGGGCTTTTGGAGCAGGTCCCTGCATGCAGTGATTTATAGGGAACGCTTAAAGTTCAAACTCAAATGTCCTCTCAGGCAGGCACCTCTCTTGTGCCTTGATCTGTATGGAGAGGGAGAGCTTGGCCATCCTCAAGAGAGGGCAGGAGGCTGGCAGGACGAGGAGGAGGAGGAGGAGGAGGAGGAGGAGGAGGAGGAGGAGGAGGAGGAGGAGGAGGAGGAGGAGCCCTGTAGGAGGCTACACAGGAGGACGGCGACCCCCCGCTCCGCACTGGAAGCCCAGCCAGCCAGTAGGAGCAATAGTTTAACTGAGAAATAAACAGCCTGCCTTACTCCGGTGTAGAAGCTGACTCACTCACAATGCCAGCCCAGCACACACACACACACCCACTGTGGCTGGCTTCTATGGGCCCAAGCAGAAAGGCGCAACCAACCAACCAACCAACGGGCCCTGCCCTCCCTCTCCCCCCATGGCCAGAACCAGCAGCAGCAGCAGCCGCCACAGTCAGTGTTTCCCACGCTTCCTGATGGCATGTGATCCAAGTATGCTGTATTAATTGCGTACTGCTTGTGTGCACTGCACAACCCTAAAACACACAAACATTCAAGTACAAGAAGAAGACACTTGTAACTTTGAAGCCAAGTGCTGCTGGGAAGGCTCAGCTTTGAGGATGGAGAGCGACAGCACGTCAAACCGTTAAGGGGGAAATAATAATAATAATAATAATAGCGCAACCCAGCTCTGCAAGGTGGGACGGGTAGGCACATTGGAGGAAAAAGCTTTAACAGAGCTGGCAGGCACACGCTGGGGGTGAAACAGGTCACACCAACGAGGCATATAAAGACAGCCAAATGAAAACAGTCCCCCCCTCTTTCTCTGCAAAGAAACAGAGTTGTCTTGAGATCTCGTAGATCTCTCTCTCTCCTTCTCTAAATCTCACTTTGCAAACAAACACCCCCATCTCACTTTGCACTGTGTGTGCAAAGATAAAAGAATCTCTCTCTCGCTCGCTCGCTCTCTCTGAACGAAATGAATGACGCAAGTCCGAGAACAGCAATGAGTGCCTGGCATCAAGGACGGTGAGAAAATTCCCTCCCCCGAACACTGCGATTGAAGGAGAACAGAACACGGTCACAGATAGCGCTGTGGCAATTCCTAATTGGTTAGCCACAGATGTCCATATCAAATTACTCCAGCCCATCACCCCATGTTCTTTACTGGGAGGTTTCAATTTGGACACACCACACGCACAAAACGGTCATGTTCCATATTGGGACACAGCACACACACAAAATGGTAGGATAATTTCAGAGACATTAGAAGCTCTGATTGGGCTTGTCTCCGCTCTGAAATTATTTGATGAGTTTAGAAGTGTCCAATCCCTGCTCTGGAAGATCGAATGCACTGTGGATGTTCGTGGTTATCAGATAATTCTGGGGCGGAGAACACACCCTTACCTGTTAATTCTGCTCGATCTCTCATTTGCTTTTGATACCATCGACCATGGTATCCTTCTGGATTGACTCTGTAGGATGGGCATCGGAGGCATTGTGCTACAGTGGTTCTGGTCCTACCTACAGGGCCATTTTCAGAGAGTAACATTGGGTGACCCTTCCTCGGCCCCTTGGCAATTGAGCTATGGGGTGCCACAGGGCACCATCTTGTCCCCAATGTTATTTAACATCTATATGAAGCCTCTGGGAGTGGTCATTAGGGGATTTGGAGCTAAATGCCATCAATATGCTGATGATACTCAGCTCTATCTCCCTGTGACAACTGAATCAGGTAACGCTGTGCAGGCCCTGGACTGGTGCCTAGACTCCGCAACAGGCTGGATGAGGGCTAATAAACTGAAATGGAATCCTGGCAAGACAGAAGCCCTGTAGGTGAGTGGTTCCTGAGTCCGGGAGATGGGCTCATTGCCTGTTCTGGATGGGGTTGCACTTCCTCTGAAAGATCCGGTTCATAGTTTGGGGGTACTCTTAGATCCATCTCTATCGCTGGAGGCTCAAGTGGCCACAGCGGCTCGGAGTGCCTTTTACTAGCTCTGGCTCGCCAGCTATGGCCTCTCCTGGGCTGGGATAGCTTGGCCATGGTGGTACAGGCATTGGTAACCTCAAGATTGGATTACTTCAATGTGCTCTATGTGGGGCTGCCCTTAAAGCTACTCCAGAAGCTGGAGCTGGTGCAGAATCCTGCAGCTCAGCTGTTTTCTGGAGCTGCCCCTTTCCAGGATATAAGTCCTTTGCTGAGGGAACTGCACTGGCTGCCTATTTGCTATCGGGCCAGGTTTAAGGTTCTTGTACTACTGTACAAAGCCCTAAACAACTTGGGACCAGGATACCCGAGAGAGCGCCTTCTCCCCTGACAACCTGCCCTGTCACTGAGGTCATCCAAGGGCATGCTTCTGGTGGTTCCACATAGACCCACCATCCGACTGGAGTCCACCGTGGACTCTTCCATGCCTGTGGACTGGAGCAAGAGCGATCCACCGTTTTCACAGCAGGGGAGAGGTTGTCTGCTGTAAACACACTGGAAGGAGCAGGAGGACAGCCAGTGTCCCCCACGCCCTCCCCACCCCCACTTTAAACCTAGAAGTGTCGCAGGGAAACCCTGGACAAATGTGCTGGCCATGTGGAGAGTGGATCAGCTTCCCATCACAGAATCTTCAGAGCGTCTCTACATAAAGGGAAACCGCGTTGTTTACCCAGGGCTGTTGTGCTTCCTGGTTCTTTGCATGATTGACATGGGCTGCATTACATGGGAGGAGAGGGGCGACAAGGGGGAAGATCCTGCTGCTTCCAGGGGCTCCTTTAAGCAGCAGACATATTTCGAGAGAGAGCCTCTCTCCCTCTCTGGCATGTGTGCAAAGGAGGGTGGTTCGTGTGCAACCCTCGGCACATTTACTTGGGAGTAAGCCCCACTGAACACAATGGGACTTACTTCTGCATAGGCACATGGAGAACTACTAGCACAAACTAACCGAAAGAAGGAACAAATTGAGGAAGAATCACAAGCACAATAGTAATCCAGCATAATGAAGGGCCTCCCTTACTTGGGAGTAAGCCAGATCTGCCTCCCTTTGTTGCAGGGAGGCATTTCACCATCTTTTCCCTCTGATAGCAGGGGAAGTCCTGCTTTGGCAAGTTTATAGCACAATGTCAACTTTACATACTGCCGATTTTACGCCATATGGGGTTATTCCAATTTATCTCTGTTGTTTTTTTTAAACCAAATAAGGAAGGGGGGTAACCACAGGAGATATGCTGTTTGTTTACAGTGTCATGGAATCCACCCAGAAACTTCCGTGAGTGGCCAGTCATGAACATGCTATAAAGAGCTCATTTAGAGAAGTCCTCGCTGCTTGGTGACATCCTCCAGGCCCTCTGCCTCCTCCAACTTTCTCTGAAGACAACAAGGGTCCCTTTGGCAGACAGGGTCAACATAAGGCCAATGCCATCTGCTGAGCTTTTCTTCCTCTCCTGCCCTTTCATCTCTCCAAGCAGGGGGGTGGGGGTGAGGGAATGCCACTTGAGGCCGTTCATAAAGCTGACATTTCAGTTTCAGGAGGAAAAACAACCTTCAAACCACCCTGAACGCACCACTCGCCTCGCCCTCCCTCCCTCCCTACAAAGCTGTGCAGCCTCAAAGAATAAAATGACTTCCCGATCCAACGTTCCCTTCACACTCTGGGCCTTCAAGGCCCCTGAGAGGACATGTTCAGGCCAATACGTCACCCATGAAAGCCCCCTGGGGCTACCTAGCAATGCCCTACTCAACAGCAGCACCAGGCAGTTCCGCTTGCCTGGGGGTAACAGGAAAATGGGGGGATAGACAGATGTGCGAAGACATCTGCATGCAAGGAGGAAGAACAGAAGCTAACCAAACTCTGCTCCCAGCAGTACAGAAGAGAGATTTGCATTTCACTTGACACAGCCCATAAACCTCTCTGACAAGGCACGTCCCTCCTTCCCTTCCTTTTCTTCTGGGTCAGCTGCCTGCCCCGGTTTTGAATGCAAGGCAGGCCTCCCTTCGCATGCCCTTCACTAGGGCCACTCTCGCCCTCTCTTGCCTTGTCCATCCACCCATCTCCAGCTTCATTTGGAGCTGCCAGAATCTGCATTTCACAACCTGGAAAGTGGTCAGAGGAGTCCTATTTGGTATTTGCAGAGATGAGGGGGGGAGGGAGAGCTCCAGATGACCTCCCAGAGCCCTGATCGTAAGTTATCTATTGCCTTGAACAAAACAAAGTAGGCTTGGCTGTTACGTCACCTCAAGCTTGGCTGAAAGTGACCATAAACCTCTGGCTAATCCTCTCCTGAAGTGAACAGGGCCTTTTGCTCCAGAGGCCATAGCCTAGGAAATGCAGCATCTTTCCTGGGTTCCCATGGCAATTGTGGGCCCTGTGAGGGGCACTTGTTTCGCAAAAGACCCACATAGTAAAGAGAAAAGGGAAACCATTAAAGATTGCCTAGTGAGGTCAACACACCGACATTCCTTTCAATGAGGATTTATAGACTTCCCAGCATGGTCTAAAAGATCAACTTTATTCCTCCTATTCACCCACTCCTGGTAAAACATGAAGCCCATCCTGTGTCTCCAGTTTAAACAGAATTCATGCAACCAATTTTCCTTGTTCGACCTCCAGGTTCCTGGTTCGGTCCCAAACCTGCACAAGGCAACCCCCACCGTCTACCCCCACCCCCTTCATACAGTAAGAGTTCACCCTTCCTCAATCTTGGGCCTGCCAGGTGTTTGTACTTTGATTCCCCCCAACCAGCATAGGCAATGGTCAGGAATGCTAGGCATTGTAGTCTAAAACATCTGGAGGGGAACCTGGGTGGGGAAGGCTCTTTTAGTTAGGCTGTGCATATGAGCTCTGGCCTAACCTGCTCTTCCAGAGCATCGTTTGGTTTATTCAGTTCACACCTTCTTAAGGTTCCCCCACCACCACCACCATGGACCTGCTTAAAGCAGGGCTGGGTGACTTGTGTTATGCTGGCTATGGCTGATGGGAACTCTAGTCCAAAACATATGGAGGGCCACAAGATGCCCACTGCTGTCTTCATGGGTTGCGCCAGGTTCCCAACAGTTCACAGGAGGTCTCAGGAAACTGGACAGAGTCCAGAGCCACCATGCCCACTCACCTCTCTCTCCATTTCCAAGCGAACGCCAGTACCTCAACAGTGAGCTCCACCACACCAGCGTTTTATCGCACACTCGTCATGGCTGCTTTGCTGCTTTGCAGCCCAGGACTCCCAGGACGTTGTGCCTGTTGAAAGTCACCCCACGTCTTCCCCCTCCATTTTTCGTGTAAGCATTTTGGTGACCTTGGAGCAACGGAGAAGACTGGACCACCTTTACAAAAGACATTCCCTAAAATTATTGTTCATCCGCCCACCCTTTGAAATGAGCAAAACAACAACAACAACAACATAAAAAATTAAGTGCAGGGGGAAGGAGAACGTTGGGGGCGGGGCAGATTTCACCAGCATAGTAGCGACATAGGTGAAAAGATACATGAGCGCAACTACACACAGACTTGAAATTGCCCAGCGCTCAACTCGCTAAGGAAACAAAGGGGGAAACCGCAGAAGTAAACCGGGGAGGAAAAGTAGGTGCGATGGAGCCCAAAATGCCACAGACAGTTCTATGTTCCACACTTCAGCTCTTTATGCTGCTTTACCGTAGCTTTTTAAGTTGATTGAAATTCATAGCCTACTCATTCCCAGAGGTGCTGATGGGTTGCCTGCTATTTAAACAAACATAACAGAAATCAGAACAAAAATATAAAATCAAGAACAAAAATGCATTTAGCAATCAAGGACCTGATGCAAAATTCAGCAATGATACAATGTTTTCCCCCACTTTTCAATCATTATACTGTGAGAAAATCCTTGGGTAATTCTTCAGGTAATTTTGTGACATGATGTCAAAGTCTGCTCTTCCGATTGTGCACACACACACACACACACAGGATATCTTCCTTTCAAAATCCCTGGCTTTAAGAAGTGTTCATTTCTACACAACAGCTACACCGCTTTGTTCTCGGAGGACACTTGCACAAAAGCCCATTCTGCCCATCTGGAATGAGATGCTTATAGAATGTCTCTGAAAATGGCAAGCAGGAAAACAAACATGGCCGACATCCCTGTCTGTAGGAATGGATTTCGAATGTACTTAAAGAAGTCTTATTTGCACTTTATTTATAGGCACAAAAAGGCACCTGCTGAATCTCGAAGGAAGGGCCAACTCCAAGTTCAACAGTGCGGAAGCTGCTCAAAGATCTTTGCTAGGAAAGCTGCAATCCTCCGGCTGCCTCTGTTCAAGCTTCTGCAATCCTCTAACAACTTGGACTTAACAAAATCTTTCCTCACACACTCAAGGCAGGAATGGAAAGAGGGTTATAGCTTCTAGATCTGAGCACAAAGTCAGAATTCATCACTACATCTCATTCTGAGCTGATCTCGGCACCCTGCTCTGTACCCCATCCTCAAATCTTCATCGCTTTGCCAACGTCCCGGCCAACTCTCAAGGCAAAAAGCCATTCATGTCCTGATGATAATTTCTCTTTTCTGATTTCTAGACCATGGAAGTGTCATCTGCAAATGTCAGCAGCAGCCACAGAGATGGTGATGGAGGTTTTGGAAAAGGTGCTACTGAAACTTTGCTTCACTTCATTGGTGGCAGGGGCGTTATAAAAGACCAGAGTGTAGGAAAAATGCAGGTGTGAAGGATCAGGAAAAGAAGCAGCGCACAGAGAGCCAGACCGCCCAGCATAGCTGGTTCCCTCACAAGCGCACGTGATGGTGATCTACAGGCACTGAAATGGCGTTGAACGATGCCGTAGTCACAATGAGTATACTGTACACGTGCTGGGCGTAAGCAGACACAGAAGCAGCTGCCACTATCCAAAGCAATCACCTCATTGCAGCTTCCAGCAGGTGGCACTTTCAGATCCTGAAGCACTACGTATGTGGACCCAAATGGATATATTTATTTATTTTTTTAAAAGGTGAAATCTGTATTATTAATGACATCCATGGAGCCAGAAGCCTATTCGCTTCCCGTTCAGAATTCCAGGTGTTGGCAACGACATTCAAAGCCCTAAATGGCTTGGGACCTCAGTACTTGAGGGAGCGCCTCTCTCTCTATCTGCTGCCCAAGACTTGCATAATGGTGGGACGTGGGAGAGGGCTTTCTCTGCGGTGGCTGTGCAATGCCCTCCCCCTGGAGGCCCAACTGGCACCAGCACTGGCTTCATTCCGGCACCAAAGCCATTGATGGCTAAATTCACCGAGAACATGGTGTTAGCTGGTTTCATTGGTTTCTACGGCTTTTGATTTTTATACTGGTTTTAGCTTGATCAATGGTTTAATTTGCTTTTAGCTGTGCATATTTATTGTTTTATACTGTATAATTTTATCTGTATGCCACCTTCAGATCCTAGTGCTATAGGGTGGGATACAACTGTCTTAATAATAATAATAATAATAATAATAATAATAATATATATATATATACACACACACACATAAAGTCTTCTGGGTCTTGAGCCATTTGCCTGGGAGGGAGGATACAGAGCCAAGTGGGGGGGATTTGAGGGGGCCCCAATCAGTGTAGTGGTGGGTAGAGGGAGATATGGCGTTGTGAGGAGGACATGCCAGGTAAGGGGAATGCGGCTCAGACAGTTAACAGCTGTGCCATGTTCCAGTCCTCCTCGCAACCGCAGGTTTGTTGGTTGCCCTATCAGCCAGCCCTCGGGACTCCGGATGCTGCTCTTAAATGCCAGATCGGTACATAATAAAACCTCCCTCATCCACGACTTAACTGTGGATGAGGCAGCCGATCTGGCATGTATAACCAAGACCTGGGTGGGTGAGCAGGGAGGAGTTAGTCTCTCCCAGTTATGCCCACCAGCATACTTGGCTCAGCATCAGGGTAGACCTGAGGGTCGCGGAGGGGGGGTTGCTGTGATCTATAGGAACTCCATCTCCCTCTGCAGGCTCCCTGTCCATGTGACTACTGGTCTGGAGTGTTTGCACCTTGTGTTGGGTCAGCGGGACAGATTAGGGATTCTGTTGGTGTACCGCCCACTGTTGTGTCTAATTCCTCTCCCCTTGCTCAGGGCGAAGGACTGTTAGACGTTAATTCAGAATCAGATTCTGAACTCGAACAGACATTCCAGGGGAAGATGTGGTTCCCATAGCTTTGCCTTTAGTGGGTGTTTCTCCTGATGTAAATAACCCTCCAGCTGATAAGCAGCCTTCCACTTCAGAGGGCGAGGGAGAGAGTGACCTTAGAAATGCCATTTTCCGTAGGAGAGAGAAACGAGCACAGATCAAAGAGGTCAGGAGGCGGAGCTCGGAAAGATTAGTGGCTCAGAAAACGCTTGATGTGGATTTTTTCAGAAGTGACTCTCGCTTTCTTTTGAATAGATCAACTGTCTTGTTTGCTTAGCTAAATTACACCTTGGGGCAAAACGCTTTCTACTTTTAACTCCTTTCGACTGGAAGGAAGGGGTCATTTGCTAAATAAAAGATTGATTGCTTTCCTAAGAGGCCTCCTTATTGACTTTAATGAATGCAAGGAGTTAGAGAGTCACGACACCCACCCTGCTGCTCAACAGACTCCCTAGGTGAGCTGACGGAGGTGGTCTCAGGTGTACTGCTGAGATCCCCCAGACTGTTGGTTCTGGGTGATGTCAACATTCACGCTGAGGGCACCTTATCCAGGACAGCTCAGGATTTCATGGTCCCAACATGCCATCAGCCCAACACATGTAGCAGGGCATACTCTAGACCTGGTTTTCGCAACTGGACATGGAGATGGTGATCTGAAAGTAGAGGACTTTACATCAATCCCTTTGTCATGGTCAGATCACTGCTTGCTGAGGTTTAGACTTACAGCGGCTTTTCCCTTCTGCAAGGGTGGGGGACCCATTAAGATGGTCCACCCCTGGAGGCTAATTGATCCGGATGTTTCCAGAGGGCTCTGGGGACTTTTCCGGCTCTCCTGTCGAAACCCTGGTTGATCTGTGGAATGCAGAAATGACCCGGGCGGTTGACACGATTGCTCCTGAGCACCCTCTCCTGTGTAGAGCTCGTATGGCTCCGTGGTATACCCCAGAGCTAAGAGCAATGAAACAAAACAGG
Organism: Anniella stebbinsi; assembly: GCA_029215795.1. NCBI lineage: Eukaryota > Metazoa > Chordata > Lepidosauria > Squamata > Anniellidae > Anniella > Anniella stebbinsi. Next base: position 375,343,601 of record JARDYH010000001.1, read on the forward strand.
AGACGGCTTGAGGGCAGATGCAGACAAACTCCTGATGGATGCAATCAAGCACAAGTAAGTGCTTATAGTAAGGTATATTCAGGGACAGTGAGGACAGAAAAAAAGCAATACTTTGCTGCCACTATCAAATCATCAATCTGCCATCTGGCGGAGCTTTTTAGAGTTGTCTGGGGGCTATTACATGCCGGCCCCAAGGATGTGGTACAACCATCTGAGGCCCGCTGTACTGAAGTTGCTAGGCACTTCCAGAATAAAATCTTGGGCATCCGCCAGGACTTAGATTCCAGTGTTATAGCAGGTGAATCTAGCGAGGTGTCCAGAGCACAGGCTTGTCCTGTTTTCTTGGATGAGTTTCAGTTGATACAGCTCGAGGATGTTGACAAGGTGCTTGGACAGGTTTGTGCAACCACCTCTGTATTGGATCCTTGCCCCTCTTGGCTAATAAAAGCTAGCAGGGATGGAACAGCCGGCTGGGCCAGGGAAGTGATTAATGCCTCTCTACGAGAGGGAGTGGTCCCAGACTATTTGAAGGAGGCGGTAGTGAGACCACTCCTGAAGAAAGCTTCCCTAGACTCCGAAAATCTTAATAACTATAGACCGGTGGCAATATTCAATTCCTGGGCAAGGTCCTTGAGCGAGTGGTTGCGAGCCAGCTCCAGACACTCTTGGATGAGACTGATTATCTGGATCCATTTCAGTCTGGCTTCAGGCCTGGTTTTGGCACGGAAACAGCCTTGGTCGCCCTGTATGATGACCTATGTCGGGAGAAAGACAGGGGGAGTGTGACTCTGTTGATTCTCCTTGATCTCTCAGCGGCTTTCGATACCATCGACCATGGTATCCTTCTGGGATGACTGGCTGAGTTGGGAGTGGGAGACACTGCATTGCAGTGGTTCCGCTCCTACTTGACAAGTCAGCTCCAGAAGGTGGTGCTTGGGGGACATTGCTCGGCCCCGTGGATTCTCCAGTATGGGGTTCCGCAGGGGTCAGTCTTGTCCCCCATGCTGTTCAACATCTACATGAAACCATTGGGAGCGGTCATCCGGAGTTTTGGAGTGCATTGTCATCAGTATGCTGATGACACACAACTCTATTTCTCCTTTTCATCTTCAGCAGGTGAGGCTGTGGATGTGCTTAACCAGTGCCTGGCTGCGACAATGGACTGGATGAGGGCTAACAAACTGAAACTCAATCCAGACAAGACTGAGATGCTGTTAGTGGGTGGTTCTGCTGACCGGATGGAGGTGTTCAACCTGTTCTAGATGGGGTTGCACTCCCCCTGAAGGAGTGGGTTCGTAGCTTGGAGGTTCTCCTAGAACCATCTCTGTCACTTGAGGCTCAGGTGGCCTCGGTGGCACGGAGTGCCTTCTACCAACTTCGTTTGGTGGCCCAGCTACACCCCTATCTGGACAGGGATAACCTGGCTTCAGTTGTCTATGCTCTGGTAATCTCTAAATTGGATTACTGCAATGCACTCTACGTGGGGCTGCCTTTGAAGACGGTTCAAAAGCTGCAGCTTGTGCAAAATGCAGCGGCCAGAGTGATAACAGGAACCAAAAGGTTTGAGCATACAAGACCTACTCTGGCCCGCTTGCATTGGCTGCCTATACGTTTCCGAGCCCAATTCAAGGTGCTGGTTCTAACCTATAAAGCCTTACACGGCTTAGGACCACAATACCTGATGGAGCGCCTTTCCCGACATGAATCTACCCGAACACTACGTTCAACATCTAAGGCCCTCCTCCGAGGGCCTACTCCGAGGGAAGCACGGAGGGTGGCAACAAGAGAGAGGGCCTTTTCAGTGGTGGCCTCCCAATTATGGAATGATCTCCCCGATGGGCTCACCTGGAGCCAACATTGTTATCTTTTCGGGTCAAGACTTTCCTCTTCTCCCAGGCATTTAACAGCATATGATGAGGGTTTTGTGTTTTTGTGTTTTTGTGTTGTTGTTGTGCTTTGACCCAGAAGGATATTGTAATTTTAACTTGTTTTTATGCTTTATGGTTTAAAATTTTGTATATCGGCGTTTTTGATGTTCAATGTTTTTAATTTTTGTAAACTGCCCAGAGAGCTTCGGCTATGGGGCGGTATATAAATGGAATAAAATAAATACATACATACATACATTACAGGATTTTTCTCTTCCAAAATATCCCACTGAAAATTTTTAACTTTTTTTAAAAAAGAATTGTTTTGCCAGCCCTGCACCCAGACTATACAGCAATCAGTGCTTAAAACATTTGAGCAAACAGCCCACCAGAGATGGTGGGGAAGCCCACCCACCCGTGTCCCAACTCCGAGAGTGATTTGTTTGCTTGTCTGTTTTATAGCCCTTCTTTTCACCCCAAAATTACACTCAAGGCAGTTCTTTCCCCTGGCCCCAGGGTTTCCACTTCAAAAGCTAAAGCCTTACATGGTTCAAGTCTTCAGCTGATCAATCAGGACCCACAAAAGGCTCCTTCCTGCCTTCCCCTAAGAGGAGCCACGCTGCTGCCACCCCTGGCCTTTTCTTTTGCGGGAGGTGGGGAAATGCAAAGAAGAACGGAGCTCTTTTATTTGTAATAGCTGTGTATCAGGAGGAATTCCAGCAGGTGTTGCTTTCCTCAATCCCATATGACATGCAGAGCCTGCCAAAATCCTCTCTCTCCACCATTTAACAGTACAGAAAGAGCCTTTGCCTCCTGTGCATCTGAACCCAGCCCCCCCCCTCTTGTTTTTTTACACCATAAACCTAAAACATGGCAGGAAGAGTTGTGAAACTATACTGTATTGTGCTTGTGGCAGTGAAGCCTCGGACAGGGTTTGGTAGATCCGGTGCGATGTTACAACACATCCATGAACAAAGGGAAGAGGAGAGAACAAAGTGGTCCAGCAAAAGATGTTCACACAGGGCCTCAGCGAGAACCATCTTCGTGGGGTCAGAAAGCTGACTGGGCCGCTGCCTAGCGCACCAAGAGGGGTGATGGCCCAGCGGTCTGGCTTGCTCCAGATAAGGGAGCCGGCTATCTTTCTCTTGAAATATACAAACTGGAGTTTGCAAGCCTAGATGCACCTCAGGGATGCCAGCCCAAAAATCTCGACTCCAGCCAAGAAAAGAATTGATCTCTAAGACGAGTAAAGTGTCGCCATCGTCCCATCTGCCCTTCTCTCCTACCAGATAACAAAACAGTAAAACATACGCTAAGCTTGACTTTGCAATGCAAACTATACAAACTAAAAAAAAAATGACTGTTGGAGCAGGGTGGACAGAGCAGAATTACTCTCTCCAAGGATAAAAACGGCTTCTTCCTAGCACAGCATTCCCAAGAGAATCACAGAACAGTGGAGTTGGAAGGGGCCTATAAGGCCATCGAGTCCAACATCGAGAGAGTCTGAGGCTGTTAGATGTGGCCAAAGGCACAGGGGCATAATAGGAGGGCTCTTTCCTCCCCAATTGATAAACAGAACAAACACTGAAAATGCCACGTCTGTTAAGCAAACACTATTCAGTTCCCCTGCCAGGATGCTATAGGCCATAATAGAGGAGGCCTGATAGCACACTGCTGTGCAGGCAGGACCACTGCTGCATCGCCCAGGCTGAAGGTGCACCTCTTCTAGGGCCCATGCTAGAATTCCAGGAGACCAGTCCAGGTGTGCAGAAGAAATCAGTGGAGCGAGGAACAAGGAGAGGGCGGGCGAGGGAGAGCCAGGCCGGGCCAGTAACATGAGCAGTAGCCAGTACAATCCCTCCAGGTCCTCAGACCAAAGGGCTGAGCACAGCCTAGTGGAAGGTGGCCATAAGCCCATTCCCAGCCAATCAGAGCTTGAGGGGGAAAGAGCCCACTGTCCCCTCCTGCGTCGCCTGTTTTAAAGAATTGTTTCTTGAAGCTGAGCTTTAAGAACAAGCCTGTGTACGTGCACGTCCCAATTCCCCAGTCTTTGCCTTCAGCAACCAGCTGGCAAAAAGCCCCTTGAGATGTGGGTGGCGCACCTTGAGACTGGCCTCAGTAGCCTGATTTAAAGTGGCATTCGTCAAAGCATCCTGGTAATTAGTGTGATAGTTTCACTTGGGACATCAGCTAGCTTGTAATAATGTTTTTATGTCACTCTTTAAACTTCATAATTTGACTGACAAGTCATTATATCCTAGAGCGAAACACAGCTCCATGCTCCCTGCTCAAGAAGGATATAACCCCCCCCCCAAAAAAATGCATGGCTAAGGCATGCCCAAATGCCAATTCTTCTCTGCAGCAACACTGCCCTGATGTTCCATGGCCACCAACCAAAATGTGACCTCTTTAGAAAAGAAAGTGAGGATAGTAGAGAGAGGCAAATTCTTGGGATTCTGCTCTTGTCATTCCTGGTGCCACAACAAGGCCCAGAACCCACGTGTACTGTCTGAGGTATGAGAAAAAAAAATCTTTACATTGGCTTCTGGAATCCTTTGTAGAATAGTGAGCTATATGTTGAAATATTGCTAGCACTACTGCAGTCACAAGCATACAAAAATCTCACAATCACAAAGCATCTAGGGCCTTTGACGCTCATCGCAGCCTATCAAGCTGGCTGGCATAGGCGTGTGCACAGCTGGTTCACCTGGTGCCCAGGCACCACCTATTCCATTCCATCCTCCTTTCTGCTCCAATCTGGCCAACTCTTTTGAAATTTATTAAAATTACCCATTTTGTAATCTATTAATTACAACTGTTGAAATCCTCGCTTTTACTGGAAGACTGAGACCCGAGGATGGAAGGGGAAGCAGGGAGCATGCTGGGAGTAGTAGTCCTCCAGGCAAGGCTGCTGCTGCCATGTGACTCACTCCCTGCTGGACTCTACTTCCTGGCTGGGACTGTCTCTGAGCTACAGCCCAGAGGTGAGGGGAGTCAGAGGGAGGAATCAGCAGAGACTTTTTTTAAAGCCCCATGGCGCGCAAGGACTCCATAGGGAAGCCTTTTTTTTCGTCCACTCATTGGCGGCTTCCATAAGAATGGAGGGAAAAAAGTCTCTATGGAGTCTGCCCCAAATAGACCCTTTCCGAGGCTCTGCCAGGGGGGGCACTTTTCTGGAGTCCTGGAGAAGCACCCCCACCCCTCCCTTGCGCACTCCCATCGTAGGGCCTAAGGCTGCCTCTACAAGAGGCATTTAAAGCTCTTTCAAGGTGCATGAAAAAATTTTACCTCTACAAGAACGGAGCGCAAATCGGGCGTAGAGGCGCGTTTTCTCTCCGATTATGCGCATTATCGAATGTGCGTTAAATAGCGAGTTTTGTTTTGCTCCGGCCGTTAAAGCGCATTTTGACTATGTGAACAAGCGATTCTCTGCATGTCAACAGTTTAAATCACGTTTCGGTCATCCAGTAATGTGCTTCGCCGCCTCTTGTACAGAGGTATTAGGCGTAAATGCGCTTCTGCGAATATGTGCATAATCACCTAACCAGGCGTAAAGGCGAATTCTTGTAGATGAACAGTTAGAAACAGTTTGTTTAGGGCTGACTCCATAGAGGCTTTCCCCACACACACTCTTATGGCTGCTGCCAAAGAGTGGGGGGGAAAGCCTTCCCTATCGGGGCTTCCCCCTGCTAATTGGGACCTTCCTGCCTCCTCCATGCATCGGCACAAGAGGCTAGGGGGAATGAGAAGGGTTTCTCCCCCCCCCCTTTTCTCTTAATAGCAGCCATCATCCGGAAAGGTTTTTTCCTCTTCCACTCTGGTGGCTGCTATTAACAGAAGGGGGGGGGGAACCTCTCCTCCTCCCCCCAGCATTGGGGCCTTCCCAGCCGGCCCCTCCATGCCTATATCCCCCCCGCCAATCAGGGCCTCCCCACCCACTCACACATCTGTGCAAGAGTTCTGGTTGTGGGGGGGAGGGGGAACAATCTCCTCTCCCACCCCACCATTGGGGCCTCTCCAGCCTGCTCCCCATACCTACATCGGGGCCCTTCTCCCCCATGAAAATTGGGGACTCCCTGCCCCCCCCCCCACATCGGCACAAGCAGCTTCTTGAAATTGGTTTTTAAAATGATTACTGGCCTTTGTTTGCACAAGGCAGCCTTGGTCAACAAGGCAAGGGTTAACAGCCCTTGCTGATGCTGTTCTAGTATTTTTTCCAGCTCTGCGCTGTTGCTTTGGCCGGCCGTCATTGTCCTAGGCTGACCATATGAAAAGGAGGTCAGGGCTCATGTAAGTTTAACAGTTGTAGAGAAAAGGGAATTTCAGCCAGTATCATTTGTATGCAATTAGTTCCTGGTGAAATTCCCTCTTCATCACAACTGTTAAAGTTGCAGGGGCCCTGCCTTCTTTTGTATATGGTCACTCTAGTATAGTGCCTGCAAGTTTAACTGTTGCGATGAAGAGGGAATTTCACCAGGAATTAATTGCATACAAATGACACTGGCTGAAATTCCCTTTTCTCTACAACTGTTAAAGTTACATGAGCCCCGACCTCCTTTTCATATGGTCAGCCTATGTTGTCCTCTTCCTCCTCCTGCAGTTTTTGAGAAGGAGCCCCGTGGGTGGGCTTGTAGCGGCCTTATCGAAGGCAAGATTCGGCTGAACAGGAGAGGCTCGGTGTTTGTTAACCTAGAAGTAAGTCCCAACATGTTTAACTGGCAGTTGGGAGGGCTGGGGAAGGCTGTCTTAGAGGAAGACTGGCTGGCAATGGTACTGGTTGCGGCGGCGAGGGGGGGGTTCTGGATTGCTTCAGGCAGCAAAATTTCTTAGGCTAGCCCTGGATCTGCCTCTACTCCCTGAGCGTGCCTAGAGGAAAGGAAGCAAAGGAAAAGACAACTCCAGCCTCCCATCACCCAGCCCTTGGTCCAGCAATTGCTTCCAAGCCACTGGAGCACATGGAGGTTTATATTAATGATCCAATCAGCACTCATTATATGTGCAAGCCTTTGGCCTCAACTTGGGTGAACGGTTTTAAGGATGATTGCAATGCCTTTGGTTCATCACCACTCACATTTGCCTCTTTGGCTCCACTAAAGCCTTCATTTCCTATCTCTTCAGTGGAGGCTGGTGGCTCCGATGTCAGTGGGGCAATGAATCTGCTGCAGGTTTCAGTCAGAACCAGTAGAATTCTAAAGGTGCACCTAGGAAGACTCCTTTAAAGTTCTAACTGGTTCTGACTGAAACCCAGAGGATTCATCACCCCCATTGACATCAGAGCCACCAGCCTCCACCGCATCATGTTTGTGTGAGAGTTCCCCAAAGTGCCCAAACTGATACCTAAGCAACGTAACCCACCCCTTTTCTTTGAGGACATCTTCCCTCAACCCAGTGCTTTTCAGATGACACGTTACCACAATAAGCAACCAGCAATCAAGCATCCAGTTTACAAAGTTTATATATGCCTGATTATCACTACAGCAAAAAATTAGTATTCAGGGTCTCATTTTTAAAATTTGTATTTTTTTTAAGTACAGATTAGGTTCCAAGAAAAGCTAAAATGGAATATCCATGCTAAGCACATCAAAGCCAAGGCAGACCAAACAACGGGGGCCATCTTGAGACTTTTCTTTTCAAGGGGGGGGGGGATTTATTCCTGCAGCTATGCAGGTGTACAAAGCAAAGCTGATCCCTCAGATTCTGTATGGCGCTCCAATCTGGTTCCCCCTGTTGAAAGGCTCACTCAAGGGAGTTCAATCATTATTCTTAAGGCAAATCTTTGGAGTGCCCAAATGTGTGGCCGGTGCAGCCCTGAACCTAGAAGCTGGACTTAGCACACTAAAATGCCAGGCCTGGATTCACACACTCAATTTCTGGTTTCGAAAGTACCATGGGCTTTCTTACAACTCTTTGGTATCCCAGGTCCTCCTTGATCCATACAAATCCCCCTGGACCAAATTATTGGTACTGAAAGTCAACTCAACAGGGCTCTCTGCTGGATATCTGCTAACACTCGATCTGGAAGGTGCCAAACGGACAATCAAGCAAAGTCTACTAGACATGGACCTTCAGGATCTCCACGGAGTCACCCTTGGCCCATGTTCCCCTCAATCTCTGGGTCTCCTAGAATTTGCTCATAACTCAGAGATGACATATTTGAAAAGGCTCACTGTACCAAAATACAGAAAGGCCTTTACTCTGGCCAGATTCAACGTATTACCATCTAAATTGTTGGAAGGCAGATTCAAAAAAATACCCGTAGCCAGTAGATGTCGACCGAGGCAAGGGATGATTTACTGCGCCCTATTTTGCAGGGTTTCCCGGGTCGTACCAGGAAGTCCCTAATGATTACTCTTCTCCAGGGTACAAATAAGCACATAACCCTGCAAGTAGCTAAATTTCTTTGTTCTGCTATTGGCTGTAGAACCCAGTTGGTCTAAACCCACAAGGACTAATCTCGCGTGTGATATATTTTCTGTTGGAAGGACTGTAGACTGTAAATAAAGACTGACTATAATCTCAACATTAAGGGAAGCTCACGCTTCTGCATGTTGAAGGATTTCCCTTGTCTATGAACATTTTAATAGCTGTATATCTAACCTACTGTTAAATGGTCTATGGACTGTCAATAAAGATTGTTTTAAAAAAAGTACAGATTAGTTGTTAATTAAAAAAAATACAGTTTAGGTAAGTTTTAGTTTATTTAGTTTGTTTGATGAATGAAAAAAACTCCTTTATGACTGTATATTCAATTAATGGTTACCTTAAAAAAAAAATCCCTGGGGGCACCACCTAATGAAATGTGCTGCGCACGCCTATGCTAGCTGGAAACAAGGGGGCATCATAGAAGCAAAAGATTCCACTTGGAATCAGAAGGAGGTGCAAACTCGATGCAAGTGTCACACAAACAGCCACGGCACTCTCAGTACCAAGGGAAGCAGAATTCTTGAAGTGAGTAGGAAAGGTCTCTTGCACGTACAGTCTGCTGTGCAAGAGACAGAGCTGGAATAAAGGTCCTCACCGCATCGAGACAAGGCCACAAGCAGAGTTGTTGCACAGGCAGCAAACGTCCAGAATGCTGCTACACAAGAGTTCCGATCGTATACGGCAAGCATGTTTCCGAGGATGTGGAACGAGCGACCACGTGTGAGGCTGACCTGCTTGGCTGTGTGGCCGGTGAACCTAGCATGCAGAAGGTGGCAGAAGAAGGGGAGAGAGAGCCAAACTCACGACTGGCACACTTCACTTTGAGAAGATTTCAACTAGGGCAAAATGCTTGGGATCAAAGCCACCTCTAATGGCAGCTAAAAGAAACACCAACCTGACTCACAGGAAAGAGGAATCATGTGGTTTTAGCCGGCCATTTTAAAGTGCTGGCTGACAGAATTGTCCACATGCATAATCTGGAAAGGAAACTGAGATTCCTAATTAATTCAATTAATAAGCAAACATTCAATTTTGAAACAAAACTAAATTCCTAAGCCTCATATTTGAACACATGTTTTTGTGAACGTGAAGGTCCTGTCTGTCAACATCTTAGTGCTGGAGACGGTGTTCAGACCTTCCATCTCCACATTAATGGGCTATAGTCAACCTCATGATCTCAGTCCTTCAGTCACTTCTTTACTTTAGAACTGGCCTAGCCAAAAGTTCAATCAGGCAACTTTTCTGCAAAAGGAATAATTGTAACCAGCTCATCAATATGTATTATTTATTTTGAGCACTGAAATAGCTCCATCATTGGGAATGGAATATGAATTTCCAAACCCTTGCATCATACCACACCACACCACCCCCAGAACCGATCTACGCCTGTTAGGTCTGTTTTGCAACCAATCTCCTTTTGGCCCAGGAAGATAGCAAAGAACAATTCTGCCTGGGTCCAACTCAATAGATCACACACAAAACCCAATGCCTCTTCTGTGGAGAGCTGGGACAGGGGGGAGGCAGCAGCGCAGTAAGCCAAATGGCCTCTGGGCCACCTCTGCGCATTAAAACAAAACGTAAAAAAATACCTACGAGCGAGGAGCCGACTCCCCCCCCCCACTCCCTTTTTTTCAGCCATGGAGAGGAGGAGGGAAACAACGAGGGGTGGAGGAATGGGGCATAGTGGCCCCATGAGTTTCCAAACCCCGCATCTGCGCTCCTTTCCATGGATATTACCCTGGAGGAGCACGTGCAGGACGTTGGCTCAAGAGGTGCCAATGCAACCTCATACAGATACGGCCCAGCTGTCATTTAGAACGAGGGAGGGACAGATCCGCCACTGCAGTTCTTCAACTGTTTCAAACCCACAAGCACGGCCATTCCAGAAACCTTTCGGTTATAATTTAATTTCCTACTTTAAGGGGACACTGAGCGACTGAAGCAAAGGGGACAGACTTGCCTGTTAATGAGGTCACACCATATCCGTGCTGCATCTTAGATCTAGGTTTCCTGAGGAAATGGCCTATATAAGGCTAAAATAGAATCATGGAGTTTTAACGAACCCAAAGGCCATTTAGACCAGCCTCTTACACCTAAGACAGGGCTCACCAATACACTATGAGACATGTATGTATGCCACTCTCATGCACACTCACCCACATCTATATATGCCCATAAATTTGAGGCTTGTTCTTGAGTGGGCAACATCTTGGGGCCTGTCAGCCACACTGACTCAAAGCTCACTGGCTAGGCTGCCAGCCCCTCACCCCCCACCCTGGTAAACTTATATGTTCTGTGAGCTGAGAAAAGTAAAAGGCAACTCAGAGCCAGGATGGGCTCATATAACAGGGTGAGGAGAGATATCGTCTTCCCTGCCTCACCCGAGGGCAGGGTTTCCCAATCATTTGTACTCATGGGCACATTTGATCATTGGAGAAATTGCTGTGGGCAGCACCACAAAATGGCTCCCATAGAGGATATGGCTAATCACAAAATGGTTGCCTTGGGGGCCAGGCTAGTCAAAAGACAAATAATTCCCCCCATAAACTGAGTGCAAGCAGAGAAAGGGTCCGAACTCCGAAACGAACCCACATTTAATCCCACAGAAGCACAACAAAATACTCATTTAAGGTTGCAATCCTATGCATGTTTACATGGAACTCAGTGGGAATTACAAAATGCAGCTAATGTATTCTTGAGGAAACCAGGTACTCATCCTGCAAGATTCAAAGAAATATATCTGGCCGCATACATCTCATACAAACAGAAATTTGGCATGTAAGTTTCCAAGAGTGGCTTTCACCCTAGCAGATTCTCCTTGGCTTCCCACCCTTTTATTTTGGATAGTCTTCTCAGTCTTCGGCTGCCTCTACAAGAGGCATTTAAAGCTCTTTCAAGGCGCATTAAAAAATTTACCTCTACAAGAACGGAGCGCAAATCGGGCATAGAGGCGCGTTTCCTCTCCGATTATGCACATTATCGAATGCGCGTTAAATAGTGAGTTTTAGTTTGCTCCGGCCGTTAAAGCGCATTTTGACTATGTGAACAAGCGATTCTCCGCATGTCAACAGTTTAAATCACGTTTCGGTTGTCCAGTAATGCGCTTCGCCGCCTCTCGTACAGAGGTATTAGGAGTAAATGCGCTTCTGCAAATATGCGCATAATCGCCTAACCAGGCGTAAAGGCGAATTCTTGTAGATGAGGCCTTCAGTGACCCCAAATCAATTCATGTCACCATGTTGCCAAAAAAGCAAACAGACGGTTGAGAAATTTTGAAAGCCTCACTCTGACACCCAATTCTAAAGGTTTGGGATCAGACATCTGATAGCTGACCTCGCAATTTACCCAGGCCTATTAAATAACTCACATGGCTGCCCCCCCCATTTTAAATTTGGGGGTTGCTGTAAGTTTTCTTTCGTGCTGTATTTTTTGTGCTGCTTTTGATGGTATGGCTTTGTGTTCTATTTTGTATCTAAGTTGTTTTATTCTTATTGATTATAAACCACTCCGAGAACTTTGTGGTATGAGGTTGCATACGGAAGTCAGAAGAATAAGATAAATATGGGCAGAGGAACAAGAGCTGCTGGGGAGGAGCACAGCTGCAGGGAGCCTGCTTCCACCGCCCCCCCCCCCAGCTCACTGCCAGAAAGAACACCTGGTTCCAACGTCCACTTGCCCTGGGACTACAAAACTAAGAGAAGCATCCTTTGGCACCATCCATCAGCCAGAGGACAAAGGGCTGCTGGGTGTATGGGTGTTGTAACCTATTGTAAGCCACCTTGGGGACCGTTTGACTGAAAGCCAGGATAGAAACCTTCTAAACAAATGAAGGCACATCCACAGTCCCTCAGGTCTACCTCAGCAGAGTTAGGGAATCTACTTTGAAACGAATGCATCGTTGGCCAGTTACTCCGCTCCAGTTCCACTACTGTACATGGAAGAATACAATTTCCCCTCTTGTGCTGGCACAGACGTGAAGACAGAGATTTCTTTCTGCCGGTGTGCTGGGGCTGCAGCATTGCTTCCACTTTCTGGAGTCAAAGGCATGGAGAAACAGCTGAGATGACTCCCCAGACCCAAATTAGCTCTTCTTTCTCTTTATGGGGAAGCGCATGAGACAAGTTTACATAATAACCAACATATTATCCTGTTGGATCAGAGCCATTGGACAAAAGCCATTGGACCACCACAGTGCCCTTCATTATGAGCAACACCAAGTGCGTTCACCAAGGCTGCCTTATGGGTGCTTTACGCAGGAAGCAGAAGGCCAATTGCAAGATCTCTGAGAGTCTGGTATCAATTATGAAACAGATGGCATCTCATAATGACCTGTGAAAGAACACATGTGCCCAATCTGTCAGGAGCACAGCTTGTGCTCCAACCAGCCACTCTATGCACTAGAACTCACTAGCCCTGGAGGACTCAGCTACTTATTAAATGTATTGCTGCCAAAAATGGAGCTCACTGAAGGAGGGCCTACGGGAGCCTGCAAATTTTGAACTTTGGCAGCATCACTAGGAAGAATCAAACACAAACAGGCCTACACCTTATTCAACTTGACTGCAACCCCAGATCAATTCATATACTAAATTATTTCTTAGGAGTGGATGTGGCTAACAATTCTGCTAAATTTTGCCATGCCCTGTACAGCACTTGCAGCTCTGTGTGTTGGAGCACACCGGACACCACGTTGCTTATCCCCATTACGCCGTCCTGGCTATTGTGGCCAATGGCCCCGGAACAACCATCCTTTATGGAATGATCTCCCTGATGAGGCCTGCCCGGCACCAACATTGTTGTCTTTTTGGCACCAAGTAAAGACTTTTCTTTTCTAACCAGGCATTTAGCAGCATATGTTGAGCTTTAATTGACTCCAGATATATTTTTAGGTCTGGCTGAGAACTCAAAGCTGTTTTTAAATGGGTGTTGTCTTTGTATGCAGTCTGTTTTTAAGTTTTAAATTGTGTATATCGATTTTTAATGTGTAATGTTTTTATCTTTTGTAAACCGCCCAGAGAGCTTCAGCTATGGGGCGGTATTGAAGTGTAACAAATAATAATAATAATAACAATAATAATAATAATAATAATAATACTATGGCAAGAGGAAAAGGTCACAATTATTCCGTTAGTCACCTCAGTCACCAGCATCACATCAAAAAATTATACGGAAAACCTTCAGAAACTGGGCCTACCAAACTACATCCACACCAACATCCAGAAAGCAGCCATACTTAAAACATGCTCAATCGCCAGGAAATTCCTGAATCTGAAAAAGACTTGGCAAAGCCTGTCATGTCCATCTAGAAAAACCGCGATGACAGAGAAAGAGATACAATGTAATATCTTTAATCAATCAGCATAAGCATTTCTGAAAGCCATCTAACCTTGTGGCAGTGAATTCCATATACTGACTACACACTATGTGTGGAAAAAGTTAACATGTGCCCCCTCTGCACCACTCAGGCTGCCTGGGTTCCTTGCTTGCAAGCAGGGGAAGTCCAGGGCGTGGGGAGGAGAGCAGCCGTTCAGGATGGCCTGAGGAGGCATCTTGGCACTGTAGCAAAGGCTTGAGCCAAGGAACAGCCCTTCGATCTGCTCTGCTGGGCTCAGCCCCCTCCTCTGCCATAGGCGCACTCATTCTCTCTGCAGCCTTGGCCACATCACAGATGCTCCTCATGCAGCCTAAACCATTGGCTTTGTGAAATATGGATGCTGCTGCTGCTCCAGCCACTGTGGCTTCCCACTCCATTGCCCCACGATTTCTACTGCAGCGTCTCTTTTGCTGAAAGCAAACGGGTGATGCTGACAAACGGGTGACTTACCCAATGCCACAAGATGAATACAAGGGGGGAGGAATCATCTAATTCCCTCATATTTGCTGCAATGCCATGGGAGGCTGGGCTCTGCATTCCCCCTTTCATACCCTCCCTGACTTTGAGTGGATTTAAGGGAAGGTGTGACTGCAAAGGGACGTGGTGAGATCTGCAGCACTTCCCTTAGGAGCCACCAGCTACTGATGGATATCTGGCACGGCAAGAAGCTTCTAGTCTTAACACTGATTCTTGTTTCAGTTTTCACCACTGGCCAGGAGCAATTTGGAGGTGCCCCAGGGTGTGTTCTGTATACCTTCCCTGCTCCAAAGGCCCCAAGAAAGGATCCTGGTGGATTCACATCGACCCTTATTTGACTACCAATCCACCCTTCCGGACAAACTGGAGACTTTCCACAAAACCAACCGCTACGGATGAGCTCTGCTGCCTCTCCGCAATCTGCCCCCACCCAGACCCATGGACTCAATCACAACAACAACAACGACAACAACAACCTTGGATCATCAGAGTGTCACATTTAACCTCTAATACTGCTCACCCATGTTAAAATTACATCTTTGAACTTAAGAGGCCTGTTACTCACTTAATTAAGATGATGTACAAAATCCAGTATAGAAAATGCATCCATTCATGTAGTTATACCTTTAAAAGACAACATGGTGCATACATTAAAAATTACTCGTGAAACAAAATCCCTGAACCCAAGTAAGAAAGGAGTTGTGTCTGCATTTTCTAAAGAAACAACCTTCAGAATTTGCTCCCTTTTTGTGAGCCTGTACACCTTGCAGGCAGCAATTTCTCTCAATTGTGAAATATTACACTTTCCCATTATGTAGATTTCCATTTCACACAGGCTATAAATGCTTTTGCTTAGACAGTGCATGGAAACAAGAGAGCTCACAATCTCTCTTCCTCTAGCCCAGGGGGTGAGGGGGCCCCTTGTCGAAGACTATTGGTTTAATGGGTGAAAAAAAAATGAACCAGGGGCCACATACAATGGTTATCAAATTAATTTAGTCAGTTAATTAAGTAAGTATATGTTCTTAATTGCATTATAAATACCATAAAGAAATAATCGTATTGTAATGCCTAGGAAGATAGTTTTGGAATGCAGTCACTTCCTGAAGCTCTGGCTACTTAGGATGGGACCCAGTCGCGCTGGGAAACCATATGCTCAGTATCGCTGGAGAGAGAAAGAGACAGGGAGCCAGCTGAAGATGTGCAGGGCTGCTCCAGGAATTGCAGTGGGCCTCCCACCAGCAGCAGCCAGTTGGCTGGTCGCCTCTGTCATCCTTCCCTTAGCAAAGCCAGCCAGGTGGGGGATGTTGGGCACTATTGCTGGCAGGTGATTGGAGCTAAGCTGCTCAGGAGCCCTTCTGGGGAGGGCTGAGATATAATGGCCCAGTGGCCAGATGAAATTAAATGGGAGCCGAGTCCCCCTCTAGATACATATCCACAGGACTGCAGACATCCAGGCGGCAACAGAAACATCCATTATTGTTATTTTTTATCTTCAAACACGCAACTTGCTGTGTGGCATCCCCAAACTCAAACAGCCTGACCACGCTCTGTGGGCAACAGATTTGTAGGTGGACATCACCATACACTGTCAGCTTTATTTAAATCAGGGTTAAGCAACCTTTTTGGGCCATGGACACATTTGGCAATTTGAGAAAGTGTCCTAGGCACCACCACAAAATGTCTGCCATGGAAGGCATAGCAAAGGATAAGCCACCTGCCCCAAAGGCAGAGGTGGGCTCTCAGCCCCAACACACGAAGCAGCTCCTTTGAGCGCCCTGGTTGTCAACACCAACAGAAACCTATTCTACAGCAATCCAGCTGCTGGTTAGGAAATGCATTCTTGGGGGGGGGGGCGGGGAGGTAGGGCATGTTGCCAGATGCCAAGGAAGGTATCTGGGGTGAACCGTATTGCCAGATGCCCCCTGGGCTTAAACTATGTCGCAACATGGAACATCCTCCTGTGTGCGACCACACTTTGCTGCTCTGACCACATTCTTGGCCACATCATTTACACGATAAACAATCTATCCCAAAGTAAGCTCACACCACATCAATTGGAGTTCATTAGAATGAATCAGTTTAACATCAGAAAAGTGCTCTGGCAGAGAGATCTATGGAACCAATATGAGAGAGAAAATGTCGGCAGCAAACAGCTGAAACAAGTAACTGCTTGTCACATTTACACCATCTATATAGTAGGCTTCTACATGCAATTGCAGGATATATACACAGCCCTGGCTGTTTTGCAATGCTTGGCGGTTCCAGCACAGATACAAACAATGGGGAATGAGGTTGCCATCCCATGCATACTGATTTAGGAGTAAGCCCCAGCTGAACACAGTAGGACTGACTTCTAAGCCAGCATGCAAAGGATTTCACTGTCAAAGACTGGGCTGATGTGTGAATTTCATGTTCCACCCCAAACCTGATAAATGTTTCCCACTGCTCATGCATTGCAGCAGCTGCCACTGGTCTGGCAAGACACACATTGAGAAGCATCCTAAGATGAAGCCGTCTTGAGTCCGTCTGGGTTTTCTCTTGAAATCTTATTTCATCTTTTTTAAATTGCACAGGCACACAGTCTGTACCCAAAACAATGTAGGTAGCCAAGGATTTTGTGATATAGCAACATCTATATGTTGTTTTTGTGTACTGAATGTCATTGTAGAAAGAAAAATGGAAGCACAATGCAAAGGAAAAGAGACATCAGCTATTTTTTTTTAAGAACTCAAAGGTGGGACAGATAAGAACAAAGCAGAATGTGAGAACCAGCCTATTGCATGTGTGTCATTCATTCACCCATTGACCTTGAACAGGACATTCTGTTTTTTGAAGGAAAATGTTAAGTGACTTTGAGAGAATACCTGAGCAGCTGCTTCAACAAGCCCTCTGCCCCCCATCTTCTACTCAGGGCTACCTTGTCTGCGGCACGACCTGGGAGGCTGCACGCCCTGCTTCCCAGGGATGAGCATCAGGCCAAGGGGCAGAGCGAAGGAACATTGCATGGAGTTTGCTTCCCCCTCCCTGCCCGAAAGAAGACTTGGTTCCAGCGGAAAGTGGCCCTGTTCCGACTCTGCCCCTCCACCCTTGGCCCAAGGAGCAAGAGCCGCCGATGGCTATTCAAGCGAGCAAAGGGAAATCCGCCCAGGACGAAATGCATTGACATGCCGGTGAACCTTGTTCTGGCCTTGAAACACTGACCTCCCTCCTCTCCCTTGTCCCTCCTCTTCCCTTGCACGGCTTCTCATTTTAGTTTGTAAGGCTGACAACAGAGCCCCCCCCCCCCTTCTCTCTTGCTGATGTGAGCCACTTTGGGAGACAATAATTTCTGGAAAGCATGTTCACAAATCAATAAATAGATAAAGAAATAAAATACTGTACAAACATAAAAAACAGAACCTGACGTCAGTTAAAATTGAAAAGTCTTCTAGTCCTCAAGGATCTGGAGCAGAATCTTGAAGAATTCTCCAGCTGTCTGAAATTTTCTGCCTGAAAATTAAAGTGGGCCTCAGTGGGGCTACAGCCCTCTGCTGCAGCTGGCCTTTGCATTCCGCACTGGACTCCTACTGGCCACCAGGGGCCCCTTCAATTTCAGGCTGACAGAAGCTACTTAGGAGACAGGAGGGCTGAGATGGCTCGGACGGGAACCCACTTTAGGCTGAGTGCATTGCTGTGAGGGGGGGGGGGGGAGACAGAGCTACGAAGATCTCACCGTCGTAAAGGGCCCTCTGAGGAATTCCTGCCCAGCGCCGTCCATCCGGACCTGCTGAACCTCCCCAGAGGCCCTGTTCTGCAAGCTTACAGCCCGCAGCGCGCGCGCACACACATACACACACACACACACACACACGCCCTCATTTCAGAAAACACGAACCCGAAGAAGCCCCGCGGAGGTCCGCCCCGCTTGCTATCCAGCCTAGAGCTCGGGAAAGGAGGAGGCTGCCACTGCCTCCTCCTTCCCCAGGTAAGGAACTGCTCGGAGCTTCGCAGGTCCTCCCGTGCCGCCGCCTGGATCTCGGGCACTCCGCGGGAGAGCGAGCACGCGGCTGCAGGTCCCGCGGAAGCCCCGGGATCCGCACGGGCAAGTTTGCAACTCAGATCAGGCTGCGGACCTCCGCGCCCGCCGGGCCGGCCTCCCCTCGCCACCGCAGCGCCCAGCAGCAGCAGCCCCTCCGACGGGACGGCGCAGCCCGGGCCGCCTCGCTCGCCATCCCATCTGCCCGCCGCACACGCGCTGCAGGTCCCGCCACCCGGGGGCTCTTTCCATTTGCCGATGCCCACCGGGACGCTCCGGGGCAAGGCGGGCGCCAGGCGGGGCGGCTCTTGGCGCCCCGGAGCGGCTCCCCCTTGCTCGTGGCCGCGACGGACTGCTGCGAGGGCGACTCGGGCACAAGCCAGCGGCCCGGCCCGGCCCCGCTCCAGCACGTCCGTTGCTGCAGGCGCCTCCGCGCACGAGACCCGTCGCCCGCGGCGGCGGCGGCGAGGCGGGCTGAGCGCGCCGCTCTAGACGCCGGGTGCCGGAAAACGCCCGGCGGCCGCCACGCCGCTTCGTTGGCAGCAAGAGACCCGGCGGCGGCGGCGGCGGCCTCTCGGCCCCGTCCAGCGCCCCCGGGCGCGAAGTTCCTGGCGAGGCGCGGCGCCGCTGCCCCGGAGCAAGGCAGGTCTGGCCGGCCCGCGCTCGCGTCCCTCGGCGCAGGCAGCCCTACCCACCTGGATGGTGCAGGAGTACTCGCTGTCGTCCAGGAGGCGCACGGTGCAGCTGTAGTCGCGCTCCAGGCTCCTGCTGCTGCCGCTCATCAGCCGGCTGAGCATCTTTGCCCGGCGCCCGAGGCCCCGGAGCTCCCACGGCCCCTTCCTCACATGGTGGTTGGCGCCGGCGCCGCGCTCCGTCCGCACAAAGCCCGGCTCCGAGGCGGAGGAGGAGGCGGAGGCAGAGGCGGAGGCAGGGCTCGGGGCCGGGAGGGGCTGGTGGGCTGCGCCACGGCGAGCCAGGCCCGCCGCCGCCGCTTCTGCCGTCGCGGCCGAGGCCAATCCGGGCCCGGCGTCGCCTCTGACGGGCTCCGGCGCAAACCAATGCGCCTCACCGCCACCTCACTTAGGCTGCGGGGAGGGAGGCGCGAGGCTCTTCGTACCCACCGGCCGCACTGAGGCAGCGGCTGCGGCTGCGGGTAACAAGCGGCCCTCCCCACTCCGCCCGCCGCAGTTCTTGCAGGAGCCGGCATGCCGGAGCCCCCGTGCAGCCGGAGCCCAGCGGCCTCCCCTCCCCCGGAGAAAACGGCGGGCCCGGAGGGGGCGGCGGGCGCAGGCTCCGGAAAGGAGCGCCCAGGGCCGGCCGCCCGGCCGGCCGGCCTTCCTCCCTCCCTCCTTCCTCCCCCCCCCCCCCCCAGGAGCGTCCGCGAGAGAGAGCCCAGGCCTGCGTGCGTTCCGAAGAGGGCTTGGGCTAGGGTGACCAGATAAAATCCAGGTCAGGGCTCATGTAACTTTAACAGTTGTAGAGAAAAGGGAATTTCAGCCAGTGTCATTTGTATGCAATGAGTTCCTGGTGAAATTTCCTCTTCATCGCAACCGTTAAAGTTGCAGGGGCCCTGCCTTCTTTTGTATATGGTCACTCTAGTATAGTGCTTTCAACTTTAACGGTTGCGATGAAGAGGGAATTTCACCAGGAATTAATTGCATACAAATGACACT
Source organism: Anniella stebbinsi (assembly GCA_029215795.1). Lineage (NCBI taxonomy): Eukaryota > Metazoa > Chordata > Lepidosauria > Squamata > Anniellidae > Anniella > Anniella stebbinsi. The sequence goes on from JARDYH010000001.1 coordinate 375,363,434, forward strand.
GGCTGAAATTCCCTTTTCTCTACAACTGTTAAAGTTACATGAGCCCTGACCTGGATTTTATCTGGTCACCCTAATCAGGAATGCAAGGAAGAACAGATCAAGTTGCAGGGTCCCTGTCTTCTTTTGTATATGGTCACTCTAGTATAGTGCCTGCACCTTTAACTGTTGTGATGAAGAGGGAATTTCACCAGGAACTCATTGCATACAAATGACACTGGCTGAAATTCCCTTTTCTCTACAACTGTTAAAGTTACATGAGCCCTGACCTGGATTTTATCTGGTCACCCTAGCTTGGGCTGCCTTTGGACGCAGGCCTTCCGCAAAGGGGCCCAGGTGGGTTCCCACACGGAGGGTGCCCCGTACCTGTGGGGCAGCTCCGCAATGTGAGCCCCACAGGTACTTCATGGCTCTCTGAGGGGGGGGGGTGTTCTAGATGGCCGCGGGCGGGCAGGCCTCCCGTCTTCCCTTGTGGAGCACGCCGTTCCACATGCAGCCTTCTCCAAGCGCGTGGGGGAGGGGGCGATCCAGATGTGCTGGACTGCAATTCCCAGCATTTTCCATTCTCTGGAGCTACCAGTATCATTGGCTGGGGAGTGGTGGGGGTAGCCATGCCAGCACATCTGCAGGGCACCAGGTTGGGGGAGGCTAGGCTGGGGGGGGACACAAAAAGGAAGCCTGTTTTACCCAGTCTGATATATTTTTAAAAAAACCCGAGCATGAGCCATTTCTCAGTTTAAACTCACTAAAATTATGACCATCAGGATAAAATGGAGATTCTAGTGCCCTGAGGCTAAACTCATTTACTTGGGAATAAGATCCATTTTGTTGTAGGAAAGGATAATATATTGTAAAAGTTAAAACAAATACAATGAGCCTCTGTAATCATGCTGCTTCCATGGGACTACAGGAGGTATTTTATTGTTGTAAGCCGTCTTGTGAGGGCCTCTACCCTGAAAGGCAGCCAAGAAATGTTTGGAAGAAAGACAGAAAGAAAGAAAAGCTTCTGAAGAAGGAAGGGTGTGTGGGGCAACCTCAGCCCTGGGATGCCCCATCAAGCCCCTGCCTACCCAGGAGCAGAGCCAGGCCTGCTGTCTGCTGCTCCCAGCGTCTGCCTCTGGCAGGGTGGTGATCTGGCCTGCCTAGGCTGGGAAATAGATGTTAGAAATGGCAGGGAACTGCCAGACATGCCCCTGGCATAAGGGAGCCCTTTAATTACGAAGATCGGCAGTGGCAGTGAAGTTAGCTTTCTGCAGTCCCATCAGCACCCATGGTACCTGGTTTTTGTCCTGCCCAACACCTGCCCTGCCTCTTCCATAAGGTGGGCCATCTGAGCCACTCCAGTCCAGCATGGGCTCTTCCTGTGAATGAAGCCAGAGCTGGAGTCCACCTGAAGAAAAGCCTTGACAAGATCCTCCTTGCGGTGCTTCTGTTCCTGGGTACTGGGGGCCTTCCATATGAATGGTCAAGGATCTTACACATGCATTTAACATGAATCTATAGCATACACAAAACAAGATCTTGCTTGTTTAGAGCATTCGCATGCACACCCAAAGGGCCACAAACCACAGGGGGAGAGCGGACACAGCACTTTGCAGCAGGTATGGCTTGTTGTATGTTGGAGCCACACAGCTGGCTTGAGAGACAAGGGGCATTGCCCATGCGTCCAGGCCTTTGACTCTGGAAGCTTCCCAAAAGGCTGCCCAAAAGGCTGCTGGAGGCCCTGTCAGAGCAAGTCAGCGCTGTGCTTGGGGGAATCCGTGTGTCTGTGGCAGAAGATCTTGTGACTATGTATGGCCAGCTCAAGCTTTTGTGCCTAACAAACTGCTATGCATAGTCTTTAATGTGTTTGATATTAGCTCCCCTTTCTGGAACCAAGACAGGAAATGGAACTGCTTGACTGTATAAACATACAGTTTTTGGAAAGGTTTGTGCAGCTCCTCAATAATGATTTCCAAACCAATTGTGCTTGAGCAGCTCCTTCCCGATGTCTGTGTGATGTATTTATTGTAAAAACATAATGCCCTCTTTTTTTTAATTTACTCAACTATCCATTGGACTATCCAACCCTTTTACATTCAATCTTTTTTTTTTTTTTTGGTTGGGAGTCGTCTTGAAAGATGAAAGAGTCATCTTGAAAGTTATATCAAGGTGTGGTTGATATAACTGTTTTTGGTATCCCATTTCCCCAAACAAGTCATTTCAATATACTTTGCTGTTTATTCATGTAAAGTTACAACCACACAAACAGCATAGAAACAGAATTACAAGGGAAACCCAAATAACATTTAATCATCCTGGTAACCTCGCTCTCCCCATGGAATAAGAAACCCTTAACCAGACTCCTGAGTAATTTGACCCAGGAAAACGTTCTGGGATGTGACAAAGAGCTCCATCACATTAGTGATTTATCACACACTCGCCTTGCCTGGTATGTGGTTTTGCAGCGCGGTACCCATATGACGTTGCCCCTGTCCTGCACTCATTTCACCTCTTCCCCTCCATTTTTTGTTTTATTTTGGAGCAAGGAAAGTCTGGTTTCCCCCCCTCCATGCGCAATAAAGCCACTCCTCCTGTGTATTGCTGTCCTTGTGCTCTATCAGACCATCCCAATTTTTTCTTGGGTGTGTATGTGTCGAAGGGCGGTCTCGCTAAAAAAAGAGGAGGGTGGGGCGGTTCTCCGCTCAACTGTGAAGGGGGAGGGAGAGAGGATGCCCAAAGGTGAGTGAGGCTGCTGCTGCCCATGCCCAGGACTCTGTCCCATTCAACTCTATGTTCTTACTCCTGAGTAGGCATGTCTAGATTTCCTGACCAGGAGTACATTTTTGCCTTTAAATAAATGGGGGGAAAACCTCAAAAGAAACTCCAGCTAAGTGCGGGAGCACTAGGACAGGTGGGGGTGGCGGTTCACCCCCGTGCCTTCCTAGAACTGCGACACTTCGCACTAAAAGACTTGGGTTTAAAAAAACAAAAACAAAAAGGAGCAAGGCCCTGGCGTGCCGGTACCTGAGCTGCCGTGCACGTTCGCTCCTCCTCCCCTGTAAACCTTTCCCAAGCCAAGCGGCAGCAACAGCCTCGGCCCATGTGCTCCTTCCTGCTGCCTACAAACAGCCTCCCTTCCTTCTCTCCCTGGAGTTTGTTTCAAACGATCTTAGGGGAAAGCATAGTGTGTTGTTTTACCGTACTATTGTATTCGCACAGAAAAAAAATTAAGTGCAGGGGGAAGGAGAACATAAGGGGCAGGGTGGATGATTTTGCCAACATAGTAGCGATACAGGTGAAAAGATACATGAGCACAATAACACACAGATGTGAAAGTACCCAAACGCCTGTCTGAAATCCTAGAATCGTAGAGTTGGAAGGGGCCTATAAGGCCATCGAGTCCAGCCCCCCTGCTCAATGCAGGAATCTACCTTAAAGCATCCCTGACATATGGTTGTCCAGCTGTCTCTTGAATGCCTCTAGTGTGGGAGAGCCCATAACCTCCCTAGGTCATTGGTTCCATTGTCATACTGCTCTAACAGTCAGGAACTTTTTCCTGATGTCCAACCGGAATCTGGCTTCCTGTAACTTGAGCCCATTATTCCGTGTCCTGCACTGTGGGTTGCCTGCCTCCAGAAACACATCAAGGAGGAAGCCAGTCTAGCTTCCCTGGGAAAGGCGTTCCAGAGCACTGGAGCAGCCACGGATAAGGCCCTCTCCCACGTTCCCACCAGGCGTGCCTGTGGTGGTGGTAGTGGTACTGAGAGAAGGGCTTCCCCTCAGGTTCTCAAAACACGGGCAGGCTCGTAAGGGAGAATACGGTCTTTCAGAGATTTTTGAGCATAGACTCTAATGGTTTCAATACTGCAACCCATTCCAGTGAGTTCTCTTCTGAGTTGCAGCAGGAGGCTTCCCTTCCCTTCCTGGGGCTTCCAGTCTGTGATACTTTCCCCTCTAGAGTTTCCTGCCTCTGCCATTCTGGGTCCGGCCTCATCACTCTCTGCAACACTGAATGCCAGTGCCTTTCCTGATGTTAAAATAGGGCTACAGGTCTTTCTTTCTTTCTTTCTTTCTTTCTTTCTTTCTTTCTTTCTTTCTTTCTTTCTGTGTAGGCCACATTCCTTGCATTTGACAGCTTCCTTCATTAATTTCAGCTCTTTTTTTTTTCATTGGGGCTAGCATTTGCATCCTTTTTATTTTGGCATAAGCGAGAGAATGTCCAGCTTAAGCAACCGTGTTGGTTCGTGGCTAGCCATGCCTCCCCCCTCCCCAGTGCCAAGAACAGCCATTTTGGTCCTCGAATAAGTCTAGGCATCCACATCTGGTAGACAAGGCCCTGCTTTTTCTGCACTTCTAGTACACTCACTGTTCTATAACAGGGCGCAAAGCTGGAACTTTCAGAAGCCCCTATAAATATTTTTGTTCTATATGGGGCAGGAGAGTCACCTTGTGGTAGAGTAAGCACATTCAGCAGTAGCTGGGGGCAAGTCATCTCCTTTATCCACTGTGTGGTAATAGCACAGCCTTTGACAAGCGCTGGGTTTAATTTGGATTTAATCTAAACTACTCATGGCATTCCTTGCTTTGAACTCTGCTCAATTCTTCCAGTGTCTGATTTTGAAGAGTCAATCGGGTTGGATGCCCTTCCAGCTCATGCACAGCATTGTCCCATGTGCACAGAACAAACATTCATGTTTTTACTTCATAGGATCTGTTGTATCGTTTTATAAGATGCACGAGACACTTCTGATGATACACAGCATTTTTGTAATCAACTGATTTGTTAAAATGCAGATGATTAATCAGTGGGAAAAAAAAGTTTACTGGAGTCTAACATTGCACCCTCACTGGAATACCAAATCCCTTAATGCTGTAAGAAGGTTCCTATCCAAAAGAGTGTGGGAAACTTTATTTCTAGCATTCAGATTCTCTGAAGAGACATTTTTCCTCATCCATTTGGACAACTTTGATTTTGCCTCTAGGATTTAACATATCCTGAGCAACACCAAACTCATTTATAGACTTTATAATAACGATGGTGAATTTCAAGTATGATTTGGAAAGAGGAATATCGGCCAGCTAAATAAACACTGTAGGGTTCCTACTGTCCTTACTCACTCTCATTCTCACTTTTTTGTCAGTAAAACACTCTGGAGAGCAGTCTATTTGCTCTTACATGTAAAGCACATTTTTCTTAGACACGATCTGGGAAGATTCAGCACTGTTTATATTGATGCCATTCAAAGAATCAATACTGAGATGCCTGCTTTTCTACTCAATATATGGCACTTTCCCAATAAAAAACATGGTTATAAAGGGTTTGGTGTGGGCCACTTAAGAAGACTGAAATATTACCAGAATTTGATTCTAGTCTCATTCACTGAGAATGTGCAAATATGTTCAGTACAAAATAAGCAAGAAAGAAAATTCCTCCTGGCAGCAAAAGAGCATCCTCTTTCCTCATTCACTCATGGAAAACGAATGCACTTCCAAGAGCAAGCAACCCTTTCTCAAAACACGAACGTGAAAGAACTAAGATTTAAGAACAAAATCAAATGATTTGTGAAAGGACAGCGAGTGCAGTTAAGTTCTGGTACTGAAAACAAATTCCTCAGCTGGGAACGTACTCAGTGGCAACCAGATTGTCTATTGCACCTGATTCTGATTGGTGGATCTTGGTGTTCTAGTAAAACAAAAATACCCCACAAAAAATATTAGCTCTGATAAGACTGCCATTTGCCCACACCAACACTACTTAATTGTTGAACTGCTCGTACCATCAAGAAATTTATCCCAATGTTCAGACAAGATCTACCCTCTTGAAGCTTATGCCCATTAGATCTATTCCTGCCCTCTTTGGCAGTAGAGAGAAGCTCTTTGACCTATTCTACATGACATCCCTTTGGGTATTTCATATGGTGCCACCAGGTCCCACTTCAGTCTAAACAAACCTATTTCTTCAAGCCTTCACCTTAGGACTTGTTTTTCCTACTTTTTGCCCTCCTCTGAACTTGTTCCAATGCATTTACATCCTTCCTCTTAAAGTGTGGTGCACAGAAGGCCAAACATGTTTTGAGATGGAGGAGTACACCTGATTTGCTAAGGTAAAGTAATCCGAGAGGGTAAAGGGGGACAGAAATTTTGAACATTGAGTGCTTGACACCAGAACTATTGCTGCTATAAATTGGTTTATGACAGTGAGTCCACACTCCACAGCTGGTACACTGCTTCCATGCGCAGTACTCCTCACTGTTTAAAGGCAGTCCCACATAGAGCCCAGTACAGTAATCCCAACGGGATGTAACTAAGATGTCATTTATTAGGAACAGTTTTAGAACGTCAATGTCTCTGCAAGCTTATCTCTGTCAGAGTTTCTCATGAGAGTATAGGGTGACCAGATTTTGGAACCCAAAATCCCGGTTCCCCCCCCGCCACCCAAAACAACCCCCCAACAAGCCACCCCCCCAAAACAACCCCCCCAAGCCACCCCCCCACCCAAAACAACCCCCCCACCAAGCCACCCACTCCCAAAAAACATCAGCCCGGACCTACCGGGGCGGGTTCTCTTCTGCTGCCACCGCCGCCGGGTCCGCCGCCAGCTCATAAGGCCAGCGGCCGCGCGGAAGAAGCAGGGGAGGGCCGAATCCGGAAGTGACGTAATCGGCCCTCCCCCGCCTCTTCCGTGCGGCCGCTGACCTTACGAGCCGGTGGTGGACCCGGCAGCGGCGGTGGCGGCGTGGCAGCGGACCCGGTGGCGGCGGCGTGGCAGCGTGGCGGCGGCGCAGCGGCAGACCCGACGGCAGACCCGGCAGTGGCGGCGCAGGCGGTGCGGCAGCGGCAGAGGCGACGGCGGCTCTGCTGAGAAACAGGCTTCATGGCCTGTCTCTCAGTATCGCGCCAGGTGATGACGTCATCACCCGGCGCGCTATTGAGGGACAGGCCGCGAAGCCTGTTTCTCAGTAGATTCGAGCACCGGAGGGAAGCGGACGCCCCTGCGGGTAAGGAGTGTGAGGTGCGAGGGAGAGCACTTACCTGCTGGGGCGGCCGCTTCCCGGGCTCCTCCGCCGCCACCGCCGCCACTGCCGCCGGGTCTACCGCCGCTCCTTGCTTGCTGCCACTGCCGCGTGACCCCCCCGCCCCCCCGGTTTGCCCCCCCCCCGCCCCCCAGTTGGACCGGTTCGCCCCTGGATTCCCGGTTAGGACCGGGAAATCCCGAGCCATCTGATCAGCCTATGAGAGTAGCTCCCTCACTCCCTGTCGTGGCCTTGCAGCTGTAAAAAACTGCCCTGGAAACCTGGGAATGTTGGAAAGGTGGGGGCACATGGGCATGTTTTACAGGTCACAGGTCCTGTCTATCAAGTGGCTTTGAATAGGCCAGGCCTCCATTTACAAGAGTGGGGACAAAGCTGAACAGCGTTGCTAGATTCCTCTTTCGACGCAAGGCCTGAAATCCCTCCTGTTTGGATCCATCTCCGTTTGGAACTTTGAAAGCACTCTGCACATGGACTGTCAGCTATCTGGACTTTGGATTTCTAAGGACTGTGCCATGAAAAGTTCTGTGAGGCTTGTCATAGACTTGAACTTGCATTTGCTGTGGATTGTGTGTTTGTGGCCAGACTCAGGTGGCAGGGAGTTGCTGGTGCTAAGCAGAAGCTCAGGACTCCTGTGCCTGAGATTTTATCTTCCCTGGTCAGCATAGTGTACAGCAGACTGGGTGTGAGTGTTGGATTTCTTCCCTGTCAGACTCAGGTGGCAGAGAGTTCCCCCGGAGCTAAAGTATGTGCAGGGGAGTTCTTGTGTAGGAGATTTTTACCCACCCTGTGATTTTGTTTAGGCTTTGGCCATGTCCCCTGAGTTACCAGTGTATGCAGCCTCTGGAGAAGCTCCCTTGGGATGGTTGCTCAGCCTTTCAAGAATCCCCCCCACCTGCCCCCCCGTGTGATTGCCTGAAAGATTGTATCAGGAATTGAGCCTAAAGCTTTCTGACCATCATTCAACTTGAAGTGTTTTTTTGGAGTGTGTAACCATTAAGCCTTTTACCGTGGGATTTCCTCTATAAAAAGAAGTCTCACTGAAGTGAGTGACTCATGTCAGTTTGTCAGCACGTGTGAATGCCAGAGGGAACGGGCATGCACATGACATAAGGCATGTGTCACCGTAGCCAGGTCAGACATCTCTAGGAACAGGCGCAGCAGGCACACTAGCTTTAACTGTGAAAATGCACTCCTGACCACTGCTGAAACCTGGGCATCCAGGCTCAGGGTTGAATCCAGAAGCACACCCAAGCTGCGAACCTGTGTCTTCAGGGGGAGTGTAACCCCATCCAGCACAAGCTGAATCTCTATTCCCTGATATGCCTTTTGACTGACCAGGAGCACCTCTGTCTTGTCTGGATGAAGCTTCAATTTGTTTACCCTCATCCAGTCCATTACTGCCGACAGACACCAGTTTAGCACCAAAACAGCTTCCATGGAATTGGGTGGAAAGGATAGTAGAGTTAGAAGTAGCATATTCTAATCTCATATTACTGAGACTGCGCTTTATTTTGTTTCTTTTATTTATGCATACACTTAAAGATATATATCCCTTGCTCTGGGTTTGCATCTGCCTCCTTCACAGTCTCTACCATTGCAAGCCATGATCATATTAGCTGAGACAACTTGACATCCTTGAATAATGCAGATTCAGGTCTTTTTGAAAGGTTTATTATAATTCTGCTGGTCAGCAAGATCCAGTAGTTCAACTATTGTTCTCTCAATTCTCTCTGAATTGTGCCTGACACACTTGAATATTTGTGTTGCTACACATGGCTTAGAGATTAAGATAGTGGAAATAAATCAACCTAATTTTCAGGACACTTCCTGATTTTGGCATTTGTACTATGATAATAAATCCATCACATTTAATAATTTTATATTATTTATTTGGGGCAGGTCTTAGACATGATTCTAAATAATACGTTGAGTTGGGCCACTACCAAATTAGAATTTATCTGGTATCATTACATGAAATTCCAAAAGCAACGAAGATGCTTGTCTTGTTCCATTTCCTAAACATCCCTGTAAAGACAGGTTGCCTACCAGTAACTGTAGTTCTTTGAGCGGTCATCTGTGTATTCATACATATGGGCTCTGCGCCTGTGCGGAGCTCGCTTGGGATAATTTCCATAGTTGAGGTGTTTTGGGCGGGAACCCCTCCCCCATCCACTGCACATGCACCAGGGATTCCCGTCCAATCTCCTCAGTTCCTTGAGATCAACATTGTGGCCTCAGATCCGAGACCACCACTTGGTATCAAGTCATACATCGACAGTGACCTCGACACCAATGAGGGGGTGGTGGGTGGGTTGTGTGAATGCACAGATGACCACTCGAAGAACTACAGTTACTGGCAACCTGTCTTTCTTCTTCATGGTCTCTGTGCATCACACATATGGGCGATTAGCAAGCTGACTTACCCGGAGGTGGGTCGATGTCTATACCAGAATAGATGAAAGGACGGCTCTCCCAAAGGAACAGTCAGCATGCGCCATGACATCCAGCCGATAGTGCCTTATGAAAGTCAATGGAGTCGACCAGGTCGCTGCACAACACAGTTACGGGAAAACAATCCCCTTGTCGAAAGCGACAGAGGAAGCCACCGCCCTGGTAGTTTGTGCATGGATTGGTGCAACTAGAGGAAGGTTTGCAAGCCAATAAGCTAGGGTAATTGTCTCAACAATCCAACCAGCTAAGCACTGGGATGATATAGGCAAGGCATACCCTTTCTCAGACCCAAGTACATCACAAAAAGATGTGATGTGCAGAATGCAGCTGTCTTGTCCTTGTAAAAGACTAAAGCCCTCCTCACATCCAGAGAATGTAGAGTAGTCTCAAAAGTCGATGAGGGGGACGGAAAGAACGTGGGTAGTAAGATATCCTAATTTAAATGAAAATCAGAGACCAATTTAGGAAGGAAGCTGACATCTGGTCATAGTCTGACTTTGTCCGTGTGAAAGACTAGGTATGGTTCATCGATGCAGAGAGCACAAAGCTAGCTTGCTGTCTGTGCCAATGTTAGGGCGATCAGGAATGCTGTCTTCCAGGAGAGAAGGCAGAGGTCAGTTTTTGCTAAAGGTTCAAATGGGGTAGTAGTTAAAAACTTTAGAACGACTGATAAACTCCACACTGGCACTACTGTCCAAGTAGGTGGGGCTAAATTCTTATAGCCCTTAAGGAATCGCTTGGCCAGAGGATGGGAGAAAACTGTAAAAACGTCAATTGAACAATGCAGAGATGAAATCGCTGACAAGTAAACTCTAATAGAAGAAAAATGCAAACCTCTGTCGAACAAACTAAGTAAGAGCAATAAAATTTGTGATAAGGAGGCAGACTCTGGCGTAAAATGAAATTTAGCAAAAGCAGAAAAAGCCTTCCATTTACAATCATAAGTTTTTATGTTGAGGGTCTCCTTAACACCCTCAAGATTTCCCTTATAGGCAAATGGAGATGTTCCACGCCATCAGTCTGAGCAACCGCAGGTCTGGATGTCTGAGTCGGCCCTGCGGCTGTGTAAACAGGGTTGGAGTCTGTGGAAACCTCCAAGATTTGTGATCCAACAAGCGTAGCAGACAGGCGAACCAAACCTGCTGTGGCCACCACGTAGTTATTAGAATGCAGGATGTGCCCTCAGTTTCGATCTTTGACAGGACTCTTGATCTGAGGGGAAATGGTGGGAACGTGTAGTACAGGTATTCTGTCCACGTGGTGGTGAATGCATCGCCCATCGACCCCTGTCCTATCCCTGCTCGACTGCAGAAAAGTGCTGTAACGCTGTTGAGAGGGGTCACAAAGAGGTCTACATCGGGTTGCCCCCATCGAAGGAAAGGCCTGTGAAGAATGTTACTGTCCAATTCCCACTCATGAGAACATCTCTGAGTGCTGCTGAGGTGGTCGGCCAATGTGTTGTTGGTCCTGACAACATGAACGGCCACAATATGAATGCTACAAGTAGTGCACCACTGAAGGATCTCGAGTGTGAGGTCCAGAAGGGGCAGCGATTTTGTTCCTCATTTGTTCAGGTAAGCAACCGTAGTGGTGTTGTCTGATGCTACCTGAATAAACTGATTGGAGAGGTTGGGCAAAAAAGATTTTAGAGTTTTCTGAATGGCCCTCAATTCGAGAAGATTGATATGCTCCAATTGCTCTGATGGAGTCCAATGACTGTGTATTGTCAAGCCGTCATAATGAGCCCCCCAGCCCAGGAGAGAGGCATCTGTAGCAATTGTTCCCGATGGAAGGGGCTGCTGGAAGGAAATGCCCATCAGCAAGTTTTGTGGGAGTGACCACCAGCTGAGTGACGCCTTCACCCAAGTTGGGAGGCGTAGGGGGTACGGTGGGCATTCCCCAGTGGGTTGAAGCTCCGAAGGAACCAAGACTGAAGGGATCGCATTCTGAATCTCTCGTCCTGCATTACTGTTGTAGTAGAAGCCATTAGTCCTAGCATCCTCTGAATTGTGAATGCTGTGGTAGTATTGGAGCCACGAAGAGCTGTTGCAAGCATGGCGATCTTGTGGTAGCGGTCCCTAGGCAGAAAGGCTGTGCCGACTATAGAGTCCAGATGGCTCCCTATAAACTGAATGTGTTGCTGTGGAGAAAGATGAGATTTCTCAGTGTTGATGTAGAGGTCAAGACTCAACAGAAGATTGCAGGTAAGGTGTATCAAGTGGAGCAAACGTTCCCTTGTTGTATCCACAAGAAGCCAGTCGTCGAGGCATGGGTATACCTTGATGCCCTGAAGTCTGCTGAAGTAAGCACACACGACAGTCATGCATTTGGAGAAAATCCTCGGTGCGGTCGCAAGGCTGAATGGCAGTATGGTGTACTGATAGATATTTTGTCCTATAATGAAGCGGAGATACCTGCGATGGGAACGGTTGATTGAGATGTGAAAATATGTGCCGTGGAGATCGACTGATGCCAACCTGTCGAGAAGAACAGGATAATGGATGCTAATGACACAATACAGAACTTTTTCGGATTGAGGTAAGTATTGAGGTGGCTGAGGTCCAAAATGGGGTGAAGTCCCCCATCTTTCTTCGACATTGTGGAGTTGAGTAAAAAACCCTGTGGAGGTCGCTCCATGGAACAGGTTCTATAGCACCCTTTTCCAATAACATCTGCACCTCTGACTGTAAGGTGGGATTCTGTGGAGTTACTCTCACAGGGCCGAGAGGAGGGAGGGCTTCAAACTCCATCCGGTACCCCTTCTGTATGATTGAAAGCACCCATTTGTCGTTGGTAATAGTAGTCCAAATTGACAGGAAGGAGTCAAGGTGCTCGTTGAAGGTAAGAGAGTGTTCTAGGCAAGAGTAAAAAATGACACCAGGGTGGTCTGTCATTTTTTCAGAAATAATTTTTGTTCCTTGCCGAGGGAAAGGATTTCCTTTGGTGAAAAGGCTGCTGTTTGTACTGAGCTGGTTGTGGTTGTTGTTGCTGTGGATTATGGGAAAAATTAGACCTTGGACGAGACCAATGCCATTGTGGTTGATACTATGGCTGTGAAAATCCCATCTTACGTGCTGTAGTTCTTACCTTCTGCATGGCATCAAGTGCTTCATCGGTGTCGTTAAACAAACCGGAGCCATCAAAAGGCAGGTCCTCCTGTGATAAGCTGGCTGAATGGAACCAGGCATGTTGCCTTAATGCAATGGCAGCAACCAGAGTCTTTCAATCACAGTCCACCTGGTGACGTATGGATCTGCTGTCTGGACTGACGGCTTCTCTGTGGAACATGCGGGCGAGATTATGTTTGTCCTCAGGAATATGCTCCATCAACTTGCCTACTTTGTCCCACAACAGAAGTTGGTAGCCCGACTTAACTGCCTGATAATTGGAGACCTTTACTCCTAGGGCAGCCAAAGAATAAATTTGTCATCCAAAGAGGTCTAGATGATGGTCCTCCTTGTCGGTAGGAGAGGAATGTTGTTGTCTTGTCTTTCCCTGTACAGCTTCAACGATGACTGAATTTGGGGCAGGATACTGGAAAATAAAATTTGCTTCTTCCTGCTGTACCTTATATAGATCCTCTAGCCTCTTGGATGTAGGTGGCATTGATGATGGGGATTTCCAAGACAATTTAACTGTATCCAAGAGAACGTGAAACATCGATATGGAGACCGGACGGGTCGCATCAGATGCTACAGAGTCCTGGGCTGCCTCTACACGAGACGTTTAAAGCTCTTTGAAGTCTCATTAAAATTTTTACCTCTACAAGAGCGGAGTGTAAATCGGGAGTTGAGGCGCTTTATCTCTCCGATTATGCGCATTATCGAATGCGCGTTAAATAGCGAGTTTTATTTTCCTCCGGCCGTTAAAGCGCATTTTGCCTATGTGAACAATCGATTCTCCGCATTAACTACTTGTAAAGCGCATTTCAAACAACCGGTAAAGCTACCAGTTGTGCGCTCAATTCCCTCCTGCGTACAAGCATTTACAATAAAGCGCTTCAGCGATTATGCGCATAATCAGCTAACCAGGCGTCAAACAGAATCCATCTAGAGGGGGTCCTGGATGCCATGTGCATGTCCTGATTGGAAAACTATCCCAGGTCCTCAGAAAGAAGCCAGTCTGCAAGAGACATGGGCTTTGATGTTTATATACTAATGCCCAGAGTATGGGAAACAAACAGAATGAACTTGAACTCTTAATACATGAAGGCAAATACGACTTGATAGGTATAACTGAAACTTGGTGGGATGACTCCCATGACTGGAATATAGCAATTGAAGGATATAGCCTGTTCAAAAAGAACAGAAGAAATAGAAAGTGAGGTGGAGTCGCACTATATGTTAAAAATATTTATCCCTGCACAGAAATACAGGAGGATGAGCCTGGGAGCCCCATCGAGAGCATCCGGATTAAAATAAATGAGGAAAGGAATAAAAGGAGCATGACAGTCAGAGTCTACTACCAACCACCCAATCAAGCAGAAGACGAGGATGATACTTTTGAAATGCAAATTGCCAGTGTTTCAAGGAAATCCAATGTAGTAGTAATGGGGGACTTCAATTACCCCGATATCTGTTGGGAGACAAATTCTGCCAAAAGTGGCCCCTCCAAGAAATTCCTGACATGTGTGGCTGATAATTTTCTTCTACAGAAAGTAGAGGAAGGAACTAGAGGAACGGCTATCGTTGATTTGATACTGACCAATAGGGATAACTTAGTGGATAAAGTGGCAGTTACGGGAACTCTGGGGGAAAGTGACCACGTCATACTTGAGTTCTTGATTTTAAAGGAAGCAAAACCTGAGCGTAGCCATATGCGTACTCTGGATTTCAGGAAAGCCGATTTTAATAAACTCAGAACTGTGATAAGTAAGGTCCCATGGCAAATTACCCTAGTGACAAAAGGTGTCCAAGATAGGTGGGAGTTTTTAAAACAGAAAATTTTCAAGGCACAATTACAAACAATTACAACAAGGAAAAAAGATAGAAGACAACAGAAGAAACCAATGTGGTTCCACAAAAAGCTTAGAGATGACATGAAAATAAAAAAGGAAGTGGAAGGAAGGCCAAGCTACAAATGAAGAGTACAAACAAGTAGCACAGAAGTGCAGGAATGGTACCAGGAAGGCTAAACCTGAGAAGGAGCTGAGGCTAGAGAGGGATGCTAAAAGCAATAAAAATACTTTCTTCAGATACGTGAATAGTAAAAGACAGGAAAGAAATGGTGGTTCAACTGTTTCATGAGGATGGCAAATTGGGAACAGATGACAAAGAAAAGGCCAAAGTGCTCAATTCCTACTTTGGCTCAGTCTTCTCTCAAAAGCGGGTCTATGACCCCCCTGGAAAAAGTGAAGTATAAGCTGATGGGGCAGGATTGCAGTTTGAGATTGATAAACAAATGGTCAAGGGACACCTAATTTCTTTGAATGAGTTCAAATCTCCAGGGTCCGACGAACTGCATCCTAAAGTAATAAAGGAGCTGGCAGAAGAACTCTCAGAACCACTGTCCATTATCTTTGCGAAATCATGGAAGACGGGAGAAATGCCGGATGACTGGAGGAGGGCTAATGTTGTCCCTATGTTCAAAAAGGGCAAAAAGGAGGAACCTGGGAACTACAGGCCAGTCAGTCTGGCATCCATCCCTGGAAGCAGATTATAAAGAAGTAAATCTATAAACACGTTGAAAACAATGCAGTGATTACTAGAAGCCAGCATGGATTTATCAAGAACAAATCCTGTCAGACTAATCTGATCTCATTTTTTGATTGGGTAACCTCCCTTGTGGACTGTGGGAATGCTGTGGATATAGTATATCTTGACTTCAGCAAAGCTTTTGACAAAGTGCCCCATGACATTCTGATTAAGAAACTAGTGAAAAGTGGGCTAGATGGAACAACTATTAGGTGGATCCACAGTTGGCTACAGAATCGGACTCAAAGAATGCTTATTAATGGTACCTTTTCACACTGGGGGGAGGTAATGAGTGGGGTACCGCAGGGCTCAGTCCTGGGCCTAGTACTCTTCAACACTTTTATTAATGATTTGGATGAGGAGGTGCAGGAAACACTTATCGAATTTGCAGATGACACAAAATTGGGTGGGGTCGCTAATACCCTGGAAGACAGAAACAACAAAGTGATTTTGATAGACTGGAGCGCTGGGCTGAACACAACAGAATGAAATTTAATAGGGATAAATGCCAAGTTCTACACCAAATGCACAGTTACAAGATGGGGTTTACTTGGCTAATCAATACGACAAGCGAGAAGGATCTTGGAATTGTTGTAGATCACAAGCTGAATACAAGCCAACAGTGTGATGTGGCTGCAAAAAAAGCAAATGTTATTTTAGGCTGCATTAATAGAAGTATAGCTTCCAAATTGTGTGAGGTACTGGTTCCCCTCTATTTGGCACTGGTTAGGCCCCATCTTGAGTATTGCGTCCAGTTCTGGGCACCACACTTCAAGAAGGATGCAGACAATCTGGAGCGTGTTCAGAGGAGGGCAACAAGGATGATCAGGGGCCTGTAAACAAAGCCCTATGAGGAGAGATTGAAAGAACTAGGCATGTTTAGCCTGGAGAAAAGAAGATTGAGGGGAGACATGATAGCACTCTTCAAATACTTGAAAGGTTGTCACACAAAGGAGGGCCAGGATCTCTTCTCGATTAACCCAGAATGCAGGACACGGAATAATGGGCTCAAGACACCTTATCCACAGCAGCTCAGGATTTTATGGTCTCCATGACAACCATGGGACTATCCCAACATACCACCAGCCCAACGCATGTAGCAGGGCATAGTTGTTGCGGGAATATTTCAGGTATGATCATACCAATAGCTTGTGATAACAAAATTTAAATGATTGAGAAACTAATATTGATTCCATTCTTCTAATAATTACATGTATCTGTTCTCCTGTAAGATAGAACCAGCAATGTACTAGCTAGATGTGTTAAGCTTCACCATAATGAACTTTGGTCCACTAGCAACTATATGCATTCTGTATTGTTTTAGTTTATCTTGACCTCCATCATTCATATGTGGCGCCTTTCTCTGTTTTGACTTAGAGACAAATTACATCATTCCTATGTACTACCCTGTATTATTGTAAACTTTCCCTTAGTACAAAGGTGATTCAGTACAAAAGGCTAGATATGCTAATTCTGATGTTTCCAGTTTCCTATATAAGAGTGATACCCAATATACTTAATTCAGTCAGAGGTCTATCTCTGGCTCCCTCAGCTGATGTGTCTTCTTCAATAAACCTACCTTTAAGAAACCATACGTGAGTATCTTTGGTCTCCACTGTAAACTGAGTCTAGTTGCTTGCATGAATATAACTCCTTTGAAGTTATTGGGTGGGATGTCACTGATCTATGGGAGGTCCCTTCCCATCTTAGAGTTATTCATCCCTAGTCTACATTTAGGCCAGTTACTGTATCAAAGCATGATAAAGAATTAGAGTAAAGATCTTTCTCATAAGGGATCTGTGACAATAAATGACCCCTTTCTCATAAGAGGGAGTCATAGGCCTCCCTGGGGGACTCAAATTCCTGCCACAATAGTCTAGACCTGGTTTTCGCAACTGGACATGGAGATGGTGATCTGAAAGTAGAGGACTTTACATCAGTCCCTTTGTCATGGTCAGATCACTGCCTGCTGAGGTTTAGACTTACAGCGGCTTTTCCCCTTTGCAAGGGTGGGGGACCCATTAAGATGGTCCGCCCGCGGTGGCTAATAGATCTGGATAGTTTCCAGAGGGCTCTGGGAAGTTTTCCAGCTGATAGGGCTGGCTCTCCTGTCAAAACCGTGGTTGATCTGTGGAATGCAGAAATGACCCGGGCAGTTGACACGATTGCTCCTGAGCGCCCTCTCCTGTGTAGAGCTTGTACAGCTCCATGGTATACCCCAGAGCTAAGGGCAATGAAACAAAATAGGAGACGGCTTGAGGGCAGATGGAGATGAAGGCTGCCTCTACAAGAGAGGTTTAAAGCTCTTTCAAGGCGCTTAAAAAAATTTACCTCTACAAGAACGGAGCGCAAATCGGGTGTAGAGGCGCGTTATCTCTCCGATTATGCGCATTATCGAATGCGCGTTAAATCACGAGTTTTATTTTGCTCCGGCCGTTAAAGCGCATTTTGACTATGTGAACAAGCGCTTATGTGCATTAACTACTTGTAAAGCACATTTTGGTCATCTGTTAATGCGCTTCGCCGCCTCTCATGCAGAGGTATTAGGTGTAAATGCGCTTCAGCGATTATGCGCATAATCGCCTAACCGGGCGCAAAAGCGAATCCTTGTAGAGGGGACCGAACTCCTGATGGATGCAATCAAACACTGGTAAGTGCCTATAGTAAGGTATATTCAGGGGCAGTGAGGGTGGCAAAAAAAGCAATACTTTGGTGCCACTATCAAATCATCAATCTGCCATCTGGCGGAGCTTTTCAGAGCTGTCTGGGGGCTATTACATGCCGGCCCCAAGGATGTGGTATAACCATCTGAGGCCCGCTGTACTGACTTTGCTAGGCACTTCCAGAATAAAATCTTGGGCATCCGTCAGGACTTAGACGCCAGTGTTATAGCAGGTGAATCTAGCGAGGTGTCCAGAGCACAGGCTTGTCCTGTTTTCTTGAATGAGTTTCAGTTGATACAGCTCGAGGATGTTGACAAGGTGCTTGGACAGGTTCGTGCAACCACCTCTGTATTGGATCCTTGCCCCTCTTGGCTAATAAAAGCTAGCAGGGATGGAACAGCCGGCTGGGCCAGAAAAGTGATTAATGCCTCTCTACGAGAGAGAGTGGGCCCAGACTATTTGAAGGAGGCAGTAGTGAGACCACTCCTGAAGAAATCTTCCCTAGACCCCGAAAATCTTAATAACTATAGACCGGTGGCAAATATTCAATTCCTGGGCAAGGTCCTTGAGCGAGTGGTTGCGAGCCAGCTCCAGACACTCTTGGATGAGACTGATTATCTGGATCCATTTCAGTCTGGCTTCAGGCCTGGTTTTGGCACGGAAACAGCCTTGGTCGCCCTGTATGATGACCTATGTCGGGAGAAAGACAGGGGGAGTGTGACTCTGTTGATTCTCCTTGATCTTTCAATGGCTTTCGATACCATCGACCATGGTATCCTTCTGGGATGACTGGCTGAGTTGGGAGTGGGAGGCACTGCATTGCAGTGGTTCCGCTCCTACTTGGCGGAGCGGCTCCAGAAGGTGGTGCTTGGGGGACATTGCTCGGCCCCGTGAATTCTCCAGTATTGGGTTCTGCAGGGGTCAGTCTTGTCCCCCATGTTGAGTGCAGTCATCTGGAGTTTTGGAGTGCGTTGTCATCAGTATGCTGATGATATGCAGCTCTACTTCTCCTTTTCATCTTCATCAGGTGAGGCTGTGGATGTGCTGAACCGGTGCCTGGCTGCAACAATGGACTGGATGAGGGCTGATAAACTGAAACTCAATCCAGAGAAGACTGAGATGCTGTTAGTGGGTGGTTCTGCTGACCGAATGGAGAGTCTTCAACCTGTTCTAGATGGGGTTGCACTCCCCCTGAAGGAGCGGGTTCATAGCTTGGGGGTTCTCCTAGAACCATCTCTGTCACTTGAGGCTCAGGTGGCCTCGGTGGCACGGAGTGCCTTCTACCAACTTCGGTTGGTGGCCCAGCTACGCCCCTATCTGGACAGGGATAACCTGGCTTCTGTTGTCTATGCTCTGGTAATCTCTAAATTGGATTACTGCAATGGATGTCAGTTACAGCTGTCATCAAGGATTATATCAGACCCTCTTCTGCCCCACCTTTCTTTGCCCAGCAGGTGCTGCCCAAGCCTCACTGAAAATTATAGAGCAGGCCTTTAATTGGGGTGTTTGTTTTAATGATTGTGAATTCTTGTGTCTATAGAATAATGTTTACCACACTTGACTTTAGAGATGCAAGATACCCCTAACTACGTGTTAGATTATTTAACAACACCATCTGGGATTGTTTTTTTTTTTTACTTATTAGCCAATTAAATTCTAAATTTCAATTGCCAGCAATCCTCATTCAAGAACTGATAACAATGGAAAGTTGCTAGTACCTCTTGACTGTGGGAAAGGGTTTAATATTTGTTTACTTAATTACTTATTTAAATACCACTTTTCAGGCAAACCTGTCAATGCAGTTTGCATGCATTTTTTTTAATAGGCAAAGCCTCTGAGATTTGTTGTAGATCACAAGCTGAATATGAGCTAACAGTGTGATGTGGCTGCAAAAAACTAGGCATGTTTAGCCTGGGAAGAAAAGATTGAGGGGAGAAATGATAACACTCTTCAAATACTTGAAAGGTTGTCACACAGGGGAGGGCCAGGATCTCTTCTCGATCAATCCAGAATGCAGGACACGGAATAATGGGCTCAAGCTACAGGAAGCCAGATTCTGGCTGGACATCAGGAAAAACTTCCTGACTGTTACAGCAATACAACAATGGTGGTGGGCTCTCCCACACTAGAGGCATTCAAGAGGCAGCTGGACAGCCATCTGTCAGGGATGCATTAAGGTAGATTCTTGCATTGAGCAGGGGGTTGGACGATGGCCTTATAGGCACTTTCCAACTCTACTATTCTATGATTCTATGATTTCATGCTGTGTTCTCAAAGCAGGTCCTTTCCTTTCCATGGTGGCCACTGGGAGGGGGGGGGGGTGATAGAAGGGTCTATCTTCATCTGGAACACAGCCAGAGAGTGGCAGCTCACTAAGCAAGTGGCTTCTGCCCCACTCTTCTATTTTGGGACATATCTCATGTTATTGCAGGCACAGTTGTGGCTCCAGTAGATAGTTTAGGGTATCCAGGGCTGTTTGTGTAATGTATACACAGCAATCCTCCTCCAGAGAGGAGCAGTCTGGAGGCTGCCCCCCCCCCCCCGCATCTGCTGCCTGAAGCAGCCGCCCTACTCGGCCTGTTGGTAGGGCCGGCGCTGATTGCTGATTTTAACTTAACCCAATGCTCAGTTGACCCACAGTGGCCTGGTTTCGATGACACAATAATCAACGGAGGAGGGAAAAGGCAACTATCAGTTGTGTTGCTTATTGGGTCGTGTGGCAGGCAACACACAACGCACACACAACTGATGGTACGCTATTTTGGGCAATTAAACAACGGAGAAAAACAATGGGCTGCTCTGTTATTTATCCTGAAATCCATTGCTTAAAGTATCGTGTGTCGGGAACCCCCCTCTCTCCGTGTACTATTCCACTTGGTCATAGAGTTCGCCGGTAAGAGCAGCCAAAAAAACCTGGGCCGCTCCAATACAGCCGGCAGAACTTGCGATGCATGATGGGATATGGCCGGAGGACTGAGGGAGGGGCAACATGTCATGTGGCGAGCAATGGCAAAATAACACACGGTGGGTGTGTTATTAACACTTCCGTTACCTAAAGTGTCGTGTCTGAACACACCCAGTAGGGTGACCAGATTCTGGAACCCAAAATCCCGGTCCCCCCCCGCCAACAACCCCCCCACCAAGCCACCCCCCAAAACAACCCCCCCAAGCATCAGCCCGGACCTACCGGGGCGGGTTCTCTTCTGCTGCCTCCTCCACCACCGCCGCCGCCACCACCGCCGGGTCCCCCGCCGGCTCGTAAGGCCAGCGGCCGCGCGGAAGAGGCAGGGGAGGGCCAGATCCGGAAGTGATGTAATCGGCCCTCCCCCGCCTCTTCCGCGCGGCCGCTGGCCTTACGAGCCGGCGGGGGACCCGGCGGCGGTGCGGCGGATCCGGCGGCGGCGGCGCGGCAGCGGACCCGGCGGCGCGGCAGCGGAGCCGGCGGCAGCAGTGTGGCGGCGGACCTGGCGCCCCGCGCTCCTTACCCGCTTCCCTCCGATGCTCGAATCTACTAAGAAACAGGCTTCACGGCCTGTCTCTCAGCATCACGCCAGGTGATGACATCGCGCTACTGAGAGACAGGCCGTGAAGCCTGTTTCTCAGTAGATTCGAGCACCGGAGGGAAGCAGAAGCCCCTGCGGGTAAGGAGTGTGAGGCGCGAGGGAAGGCACTTACCTGCTGGGGCGGCCCTTCCCGGGCTCCTCCGCCGCCACCGCCGCGTCTACCGCCGCTCCTTGCTTGCTGCTACCGCCGCGTGACCCCCCGCCACCCCAGTTTGCCCCCCCACCCCCCGGTTGGGCCGGTTCGCCCCTGGATTCCCGGTTAGGACCAGGAAATCCTGAGCCATCTGGACAGCCTAACACCCAGTGCATGAATTTGGATGACACTTTAGCAATGGAGGGGGAAATAGCGTACTGACCGTGCGTTATTTTGGCGACGCCATGGCGGCACCCCCCACACGACATGTTGCCCCCCCCCCCCCCCCCCCCGTCACGGTGATAAAAGTCCTGGCATCTTTCTGGGCTGCTGCGTCTCCTCCCTCAGTCCTCCGGCTGTATCCCAGCATACACTGCAAGTTCTGCCAGCTGTATCTGAGCAGCTGGGTTTTTTCGGCTGCTCTGACTGGTGAACTCTATGAACGAACGGAATAGTACAGAGAGGGGGGGGGGGTTCCCTCCACACCACACTTTAAACAACGGAATTCGGGATAAACAACATGCAAGCCCTTTCTTTTTCTCAGTTCTTTAATTACCCGAAATCGCTGGCGGTCAGTTGTGTGTGTGTGTGCGTTATATGTTGCCCTCCACACGACCCAATAAGCAACACAACTGACGGCTGCCTCTCCACCCCACCCCCACCCGCGCTTGATTATCGTGTCGTGGGAACCAGGCCACAGTGTCTGCAGTGATGAGAACCGGCGCCATTCCGCCACGATGCGGGTTCGGGCAGCGAAGCAGGTGCAGCGCAGGGGCCGCCGCCCTCGCCCTCCCCTGAGAGCATAGCTTGCGCCCTCGCCCGCCTGTGCCGGGCCTTCGCCGTGAGGCAAACCGCAGGCCGGGCTTGGAAAGCGACGCCGTGGCGCGGACGGTGGCAAGGGCCGCTGCGGCTCCCTCAGCCCCGGGGAAGCCGCGCCGCTCAGGCCGACGTCTCGCGATCTCGGAGGTGGGTCGGCGGGCGGCCGGGCAGGGGCGGGTCTGGCCTCGGAGCGGGCCGCGCGCGACTCCGCCCTCGCAAGAGGCGGCCCTGCGGGACGGTCACGCCGACGCGGAAGTAGCGCGGGCCAGGGAAGCCGGGCCCGGGCGGCAGCAGCAGGAGGAGGGCGGCAGGCAGGCAGCCGGCCCGCCCGCCGGGGCGGTGGGGGCGACCGAGCGCTCGAGCTGGCGGCGAGGCCTGCCTGCCTGCCTGCCTGCGCGCCTCGCTGTGGTGGAGGACGTGACCTGGCTGGCGCTGGAGCCCCTGCTCGGCCTCCAGGCCCTCCTCAGTCTCCCGGCGCTGAGGCCGCGGGTGAGTGAGCGCGCCTGTTCCCGGGGGGGGGGGGGCGGAGGGCGGCGGCGGCTTTGGCGTTGTTCCCTTTGCCCCCAATGGCCACGGGTCCGGTTGCCTCCATGCCCGTGGTGGGGGACGCCGCCCACGGGGGTCCGCGGCCAGGCCCAGCTTGCGGCGAAGAGGCGGCAGTTGGGGGGCAGCTACCCCGCTTCTGCCTCAGCCCTTTTTCTCCTCTCCCGCCGCCGCCGCCGCCGCCCGGGCGTGAGGCACAGGGCTCGCCACGCCGCTAGGCCGTGCCCGCTGCGTCCTGCCCAGGTGTGCTGGGCTGCCTCCGCCAGCACCTGGGCACTGTACCGATGGGCATTCCTGCCTGCGCCGTTCTTCGAAGAGCCCCTTTCATGCTCGCCCGTTTGCCATCCTCGCCTGCCGTCCCTTAGTTAAACACGTATTTGAAATTATTGTTACGACACCATTAAGGTTGAAATCCCGTTTAGCTGAAAAGGCTCTCAGAGTGGCTTACATAAGAACAATCAGAAAACGGGGTAGTCTGCAGGTAGGGCTGCAATCTGAAAGTTTCAATCCATAAGTAGGCTACCATAGTCAAACATGTCAGAGTTCAAAACCATGCCTCTGTTTTGAGGAGCCCATTTAGAAAACAAAAGGTTGCCGCCTTCCCACCCTGCCCCTCTCACATCTCAAATGGGTGTGTGAGCATCAGGTGTTTGTTGGCTTTTGCCCATTATGACCTATGGTAGTACAAAGTTTGCTTGTATGTATAAGAATAGGTTTGATGTGAATGAAATACATTCCGACAGCTTCACTTCAATGAGAAGAGGCAAGTAAGCCTCTAGTATTCCCCAGCATTCATTATATCTTTTCTTATTCTAAGCACATACTAATGTTCCTGCACCATCCCTCCTGTCAGGCGCAGTGAGAAGCTGAATCAGCGCCCCCTCCCCTGCATCCCCCATGGTGGGGTTTGGAGCCAACCGGAGGGGTGGCCGTCTCCCTTCATTTCTCTTTGTGGCGTTGCTGCTAGTTATTGCCATTCTCGCCTTTAATTACTGGAGCACCTCATCCCGTCAGACTGTCCTCCAGGAAGAGGTGGCCGAGTTGCAAGGCCAGGCCAAGCGCAGTGATGTTGCCCGGGGACGCTTGGAGAAGAGGAACTCTGAGCTCTTGCTCCAGGTGGAATCGACCAAGAAGGACTTGAAGCAAAAAGAAGCAGACCACAGCCACTTAAACAGCCAGCTACAAGCAAAAGATGGCCAGATCAGGAAGTGTGAGGAGAGCAAGGTGGGGTGTTCTGTGCAAATAGTTGATGCTTGACTGTGACTCCTTTGTGCTATCTGGTGTGTAATTTTGGTTTACTGCTTGCAATTTTCTGCATCTTTGGCTTAAAGTCAATTGTGTCTTGCCTTTTCCCATAGTATTTGAATTAATGCAGTTCTTATTACTGTAACTGAAAGCAGAAGGAAAGTAAAAATTGGGGGTTCAGCTATTTGGTTCTTAATCTCCGTAGTTCCAAGGACAGGTCTAGGTGCAATCTGAAACCATCACAGCACTTGGTACAGCCTAATATGAATGTCTTCAACCTCCATGTGAAGACAGTGTCCATGCAGACTTCATGATTTTAACATTGTCAGTCTTTTTTCTTCTCTTCTACCCCACCTGCTTTTTGTAATAACTTGCCTGATGAAAAGATCTTAAGAACTTGAAATCTTGCACATTTTGGGTGATATTTTAAATTGGCTTAATCAAGGGATCACCCTAATATGGATCAAAGACAAGGATATATTCATTAAAAGTCAGTTGTCGTGGCAAAGCATGGTGGCATAGACTTTACAATCTCTCAAACATTTTGTGCAAAAGTAAGTTTTGTACAGAAATTTATAATAATAATAATAATAATAATATATTTATTTATTTATTACCCGCCTCTCCCCCCGGATCGAGGCGGGGAACAACATCATCATAAAACACACAAAACTGACCAAAAATACACAAAACCAATACATCATTAAAATACCAATAAAACACCAATAAAACACTTAAAATTCATCTGAGTAGGCCTGCAGGAAGAGCTCAGTCTTTATAGATCGTTTAAATTCCTGAAGACTGGTAAGTTCACGGATCTCTCCCGGCAGGTCATTCCATAATCTGGGAGTGGCAGAAGAGAAGGTCCTCTGGGTAACAGTTGTCAGTCTAGTTTTTGTTGACTGTAATAAATTCTTCCCAGAAGACCTAAGCGTGCGGGGCGGATTGTACGGGAGAAGGCGATCCCGCAGGTAACCTGGACCCAAACCATGTAGGGCTTTAAAGGTAATGACCAACACTTTGTACTTCGCCCGGAAACTAACTGGCAGCCAGTGGAGAGATTTCAAAACTGGTGTAATATGGTCACCCCTAGGTGTACCAGTGACCAACCTGGCTGCCATATTTTGAACTAGTTGAAGTTTCCGGACTAGGCACAGAGGTAGCCCTATGTACAGCGCATTGCAGAAGTCGAGTCTCGAAGTTACCAGCGCGTGCACTACCATCTTTAAGTCTTCCAACTCTAGGAAGGGGTGCAGCTGGCGTATCAGCCGAAGCTGATAGTAGGCACTCCTGGCCGTCGCGTCTATCTGGGATGTCATTTGGAGCGACGGATCCAGGAGCACCCCCAAGCTGCGAACACAGTCTTTCAGGGGGAGTGCAACCCCATCCAGAACTGGTTGACACACCTCCAACCCCAGGTTGTGGCCCTTGACAGTAAGCACCTCCGTCTTGTCTGGATTCAGCTCCAGTTTGTTTTTCCTCATCCAGCCCATTACCGCCTCCAAGCATTCATTCAGAGGAGACACACTATGCTTAGCCAATGCTGTTCTCAGAGGCATAGAGAAATATATTTGGGTGTCATCAGCATACTGATAGCACCCCGCCCCATGCCTCCGGATGATCTCTCCCAGCGGTTTCATGTAGATGTTAAACAGCACTGGGGAAAGGATAGCACCTTGTGGTAAACCACATAGCAGCTCCTTCTTTGAAGAGCAACTATCCCCAAGCATCACCATCTGGAACCTGCCCGAGAGGTAGGACCGGAACCACTGAAGCACAGTGCCCCCGAGTCCCAATCCCCTCAGGCGTTCCAGAAGGATACCATGGTCGATGGTATCGAAAGCCGCTGAGAGGTCCAGAAGTACCAACAGGAACACACTCCCCCTGTCAATACTCAAGCGTAGATCATCCACTAAGGCGACCATAGCAGTCTCAACTCCATATCCTGCCCTGAAGCCGGTTTGAAATGGGTCTAGAAAATCTGTATCATCCAAAACTTTTCATGTGCTGCTACTTCTATTATACAAATAGCCGAAGCATCTATTCCAGGCTTTAACAAGTCATTCTGTGGTTTAATTAAAAACAAATTAAGGTTTTACATTCTTTTTGTATCCCACCAGAGAGGATTTGCTCTCTATAAATGCAACCAGTTTCAGGGTGCTTCCCAGAGTTGGAGATATACTCTCATTTTCAGGTAAACAATACTGAAACATAAGCTTTGAGATTCTGGCCCTGTTTAGACAACACCTTAAACCACGGCTTTAACCATGGGGAATAAGGCAAAAAGCCTTATTCAGTTACAATTACTTCAATTACAAATGTGAAAAGTAGGCATTCTATATGCTGAACACATTGTCTTCTCTTAAGTTCTTTTTGTGGAGCAAAGAATGGAGGGCATTGTGGTGGCTGGAGTGTGGAGTCAAATCATCCAATGTGTCTCAAGGCCAGATTTCTGGAGGCCATGTTCAGACAACGCCATAGTCAACCCTGTGTTAATAGTCCTCCACAGATGACTATTAGCATGTCATGTTGAGGTACCCCCAACACGACATGCTAATAGCCATCTGTGGAATAGACTATTAACACAGGGGTGACTATTTCTCTAGCCCTCCCTCTCCGCCCTCCCCACCAAATGGCTGCACTGGTTCCTGTTTTCCATATTGGGATGCTGCGGAGAAAAATTCAGGAGAACCGCCAGAGAACTGCTTTCACCTCTGCCCGCCCCTTCAGCACAAAGAACGTTCTTTGTGCTGAAAGCGGGAGGCTCTCCTGCGGCTTTCTCCGTGGTGTCCCAATATGGAAAACAGGAACCAGCACCGGCACCAGCTAGGAGGAAAACGCGGGAAAGCCTCCGCCAAGTGTCCTCTCCCATGCACGCTTTCCCCATGGGTGGGTATGGAACGCATGGAGAAGGATGCTGTCAGAAGAGTTCTTCTGACAGCATCCTCCCTCGTGTGCCCCATACGCACAAATGGTGAACGGACTGTTTAATCAACCATTAACTATTGTGTCATCCAAACCCAGTCAAATTTACTATCCTATTCCCCTGATGTGCCAGAACACTTTCTTGGTCCTATTACCAGCATTCTCCTCAAATGAATGTTTTTGTTCTGCAACAGTCTACTATATTGAGATCAAATTCCAAACATGCACATTTTGAGTCGTTTATTCTAAAAAGCTGACAGTTCTGAGTAGAGATTAGTATCTGACCCTGATGCAAATAGTCAAAATCCATCTTGCTCTTGTAAGTTAATGTGTGGTATATTAAGCCATAGAGTGTTAGCTCAGTAGCTGATTTGTTCTGCTTTCTAGGAAACAGCTGATGTGAAGTTTTTATTTTTGTTGGAAGGCAATTCTATTTGCTTGGCTGTGATTTTGAGAAGAGGCTGAGGTGGGATGAAAATAACACACCTCCTCAGATCTCCCCTCTGGAAATGTATTCTAAGGCAAAAGTGGTTCTTATTGCTCCTTTTTGTCCAGAAGAACTTGAAATGTATTGTGTACAATGTATGGAATGAAATTCAAAATAGATTTTTGGAAGCCTTGGTTTACACTTTTGACTACCTGATAAGAACAGAGTTTCAGCAAAGTCTAGGTGCCCAGGATCATTTTGATGATGAAAGCTTTAAATCTCATAGGACTACTAAATTGCACAATTTTAAAAAACAATTTCTTTTCAGATAAAACTTCAGAACAACATATCATACCAAATGGCAGACATACATCGCTTAAAGGGTAAGTAGTTTTGATAGGTTGAATGCAATAAATTCTTCATGTTACTGAGGGCTGTGGAAAGAAAGTACCTCTGATAAAGCAGTAACTCATGGCTCTGAGATGAACTAGAACTCGAAAGGTGACTTGGTGACTTTGGGCCAGTCTTTCAGTCTAATCTGCCTCACAGGGTTGTTGTCCTGAAGGCCAGTGTCTCAGCCTAATTTGGACATGTACACTGTATCTCACAACTGTTTGAGGAAAGGTACAATATAAAAGTAATGAATAAAAAAAAGTGATGTGATACCTTAGGTCCTAACTACTGAGCTGTGGCTTATATTTTTTGTGAGCCAATGTTGACACTGTGTCCAGCAGCTGTAAAAAAGGCAAATTCCATGTTGGGGATCATTACGAAAGGAATTGAAAAACTGCCAATATTACAATGTCTTTATAAAAATGTATGGTGAGACCAAACTTGGAGTACTGTCTCCAGCTCTGGTCATCCTCGGAAAGAATATTGTAGAACTGGAAAATATGCAGAGTGGGAGGATGTTATGCTATTGCCCCCATGTTCTGCTTCTGGGTGATCCATAGGCAGCTGGTTGGCCTCTGTGGGAACAGAACGGTGGATTAGATAGGCCTCAAATGGAAGGTTTACATGTTTTTATCAAAAGGTTTTAGCAGTGGTTAAACTTCCCAGCTTTGGAAAAAGCCAGACTTACGTTATGGAGGATTTCTTTTTTCTTTTTAGTAACTGTTGCTTTTACAATTTGGCTTAGAACAACTTGCAGAGTTACGTCAAGAATTCATACGTCAGGAGGACCAGCTCCATGAATACAAGAAAAATAATACACAACTTCTGAAAAGGTTAGAGTATGAAAGGTGAGCATAGTACCATAACTCTGAACTAATGCTATTTAGAGATACACCCGTGTTTTTTTCTGCTAGTAAAGAAAAGCATTTTAGGACAATACTGCTTGTGCGGATGGGCCAATTTTTCCTCCCTGAAGGAGAGGAGAATGAGGCCTCTCTTTCATTGTTTTTGTTTCCTTTGGGCTGCCTTGCTAATAGAAGCAAAAGAGGTGGTGTTTGGAATCTTGCCAAATTTTAGCCCAAGTACTTAGAGCCTTCCCAGTTGTAACTAAGTCAGGCAATCTATTTTCTATTCTGTAGTTTACAGAGACAGATGGATCAGGATAGTGGTAAAGCATCTCTCTGCCACCCTGGTGGTGGTGTTGCTGTTTATTTATTTATTTGAAATATTTTTTGCCTCTCATGAGCCAAGAATGCTCCCAGTGGTACTTACATATAATTGATTAAATAAGACCTTTTTATTGATCATTCATCAAGATCTCCAGAGGAGTTCCTGGGGAAAACCCAAGCAACTTAAAATGTATCCATTATCTAAACAGAACCATCAGGTGACACAAAGTAAGCTGGCATATTGTTGTCTGTGTCATGGGGAATGGAGGTACGGCTATGTCCATATTACATCTCCTGATCCAGACAGGGCTTAAGAAAAAAGCATGCTGAATAGGAAGAGGTAAGCCATAAGGTGTGCAGCCCCTAGCACATGTTCATGTGACAATAAAGCAGGGGTGAGCACATTGGAGTCTGGTGGCTCCAATTTTGGTAGGGCTGTGAATCTATTCCAGGATTTGGTCAGAACCAGCCAGAACCCTAAAGGAGCTGTCCGAGATACTGAACCAGTTTGGGAGTTATGATTCAGCACTTTGGGCAGCTCCTTTAGAGTTCTGGCTGAAGCCTGGGATAGATTCACATCCTCACCAAACTCAGGGCCACCAGCCTCCCCTGGTGCAGAACCTCCAGCCACGGTGCACCCCAATACAGCCTGTGGAGCCTCTTAAGGATCCTCCATGGGGCAGAGCTTAGATTCCAAGGCTCACTCCTGGGAGGGCATCCCTCACTGTTATCGCCAACCTCATAGTTGAGAGATAATCACTGATCAGTATCTCAGGTTGGAGATAACAGTAGAGATGCAGGTTCGTGGGATTCACTCATGTGGGGCAGAGCAGCCGCCCTTCCTGGTGCAGGCCAAGTCCAGCTGCCTCACATCCCAGCACCCCTGCTGGGATCTCATATCTTGCTTAACAGTCGGGATTCTCTGAGCACCGTGAGCAATTGGCAGGACCCTGCTGTTGTTTTCAATCCCGATTGGTAATAATGGCCAAGGATGAGGGGCAGTGGGACTTGCTTGCGCTGGGAAGAGTGTCCACTCTCTTGTACAGAAATTTATCATGAGATCTTTTCATGTGCTGCTACTTCTATTGTACAAATAGCAATCATTCAAACAAAAGTCCTTGTCCTAAGGAGACTAATTTTGCTAAGAAACTGTCAGGTGCTCTATCCTCGGTCTCCCCTCTGGCTCAGAGGAGGACTCACAGGAGAGGAGGCTTCATCCAAACACCCATCATCAGCTACTCTAGAGCCTTTCAGGCCAGAGGGCATGGCTTTGCCAGACGCCTTTGTCTCAGGGGGCATTCCTCTGATGCAGACCACACTGCTGATATGGCATAGGAGCCAGAGGCTGCAGAATCGAACAATGGCTCTTTAAGAAATAGACAGCTTCTCAGAGGGGGTGGAGTTAGCAGCTGGTCCAGACCTTCCAACTTTCAGAAGGAAGGCCAGTGGAGAGGTCAGATTGTTCTTCGAGAAACAGAAATAATACTTCAGTGGGGGCATAGAAAACATGTCAGTATTGGATAAGTTCTAAACCCTATGTTCTACCAGTTTTCAGTGTGGACATCAGATCAAGGAATTGAGAATGCAACATGAAGAAGATATTAAGAAGTTAGAGGACCAGGTTATACAAGACCAAAAGGTAGATAGTCATCAAAAATTGAGTTGAAGTAAAAAATTGTACTGGGTATTGAAACTTGTTTGATGTATCATTTTCCATTTGTATACCCATACTTGTTTGGTGTGAGGAGACATCCATAAAGAGTTAAATCCCCCCACCGCTGCCCAGGACAAGGCAGGGGTCATGTGACCAGGGACTGTGACCCTAGTATTGGCAACTTCGTTTATTTATTACATTTCTGTACCACCTTTTTGCTCAGGCAGTTTACAACTTTTAAATAGTGAAACAAACAAAAGTCACCCTACCCATCCCACCAGATAGACACAAATACCAGAATATATTTCTCTCAGGCTGTATGATGATCCCTTCAGGAACTGAGGGCACAAGCTCCCTGGCCTGAGCTTCTCTGCTGCCTTCCCTCTGGGCATGCAGATCTTCAGTAGCCTCAAGGAAGGTGGGGCTGCCCCAACAGTCCTCCCAGGCTGTTGATGGTCCCTCCAGGAGCTGACGGTCCCTTTGGCTCCTTCCTCCCAGTTTGTTCCATGCCTTCGCCCAGGACAGAGCTTGTCTCCTTACCCCGTTGCCATGATGGAGTAACCCCTATTTCCATAAACATGATGTTTGACTATGTGGACTGCAAGATATGAGAGAAGGATATTCTGTCTGCAAAAACTCGGATTAGATGAAGGTAAAAGGGAAGCAGCTTCATTTATTTTTCAGTCATTTTTCATTGTCAACAGGACAACCAATCCTGAGAAGAGTAAAAAGCTTGATAGATGTCTGATTCAAAGAATGTGTTCCTTTCTAAGGTTAGTTTTTAATGCTTTCACAGCAGACTGCATATAAGAGCGCATCCAGTAAAGACATTGAGGCTGGTCTGAGCAATGATCCAGCAATACTGAGGACAACCCAAGAATTGGATGAGAGGAATGTAATTAAGAATGAAGCACCTTCAATCAACAACATCTCAGATGGCAAAGGTCTGTCTAGTGCAGTTGTGGTAAGAAGACATGGGTAAAATCACTGTCCCTATTTTTAATGTCTTGGGAGAATATAGTATAGTATAGTGGGGGCTCACATAGCAAGGTGAAGAGATTTGTCTTGTCTTGTGTTAAGCAACTTTGGTCCACTGCCATTAGTTCTGTCCCTGTAGCAATTCTGAATTCACTTAGAACTTGAATGGAAGGTGCAGTAAGGAGACATGTCATGTTATTTTGACAGAGAAAATTAAACCAGGAGATGATGCAGGCATGCCTGGGATAGAAGAAAATGACCCTGCTAAAGCCGAAGAAACACTTACTGGTTAGCAACACTATCTATTTATTATTTCTAAAGCATCTAAGATCTACTAACTAATTTTCTAGAAGTATATTCTAGGATGGGTTATTCGTGTAACTCACTCCATAGGCAAGGCTGTGGCAGTTTGTTATACTTTGTTGCTGAACATGGGTCAGGATGTTTAGAAACGTCTGAAAAGGAGAGGTGAATATGATTGGCTAGCATGGTGCTCATATGTGCAATAAAGGACATATGCAGCACTACAGTTTCTGGATTCCTTGCTAATCTTTCTTCTCAGTATAAACTGACTGAATGCTCTTTGGAATAAAAAGTAGTAACAGAAAAATGTGTTTTCTACTAGCCTGTGGAACTGCACTTAACTCTTCACAGCATGTGAATTCTAGCAAATGCTATATTGGCAAAACCTTTCTGGCTCGAGCTGGAAATCCTCTTTGTTTTATGTGGGCTTAGTGAAGCTCTAAAGGGTGCCTACAGCAATGGCTGCATTTGTACTAACCTTGATTTAGCCATAAGGAATATGCTTTTAGCAGAACTATTATTATTTATTCAATTTATATTCCGCTTATATACAGAACACCCTAGTTTTCTCTCTTTGAACTGGGCGCTAAATAATTGCCTTGCAGCCTGTTCGATTGGTATTAGCAAATGAGTGAGTCATAGTGTGAATTTGCTTTATTTAGCTTTGAAGAAGCCACTTGATTCAGCTCTGCAAAATCAGTATCAACTCAATGGAAATCTTCCCACAGAAAAACCCCACGCTCCAAACCTCGCTCAAGGTAAGAAGTCCCTGAACTGGTGTGTGTGTGCTCAAAACAGGAAATAAGATTACTAATCCCTTACAGCAGAAAAGGGCATTCTAAAGCAGGCTATTCCTCAGACTCATTGAAGCTCAGATTAAAACCCTCTTCTCCTTAGCCCGTCTGGTGGGAGGAAGCTCCCTGATTCTTGTCCTGTCAGCTCAGAGTCAATAGAGTGAGGTTGGTGCTCAGGCATCACCATCAGGCTAAATTGGTCACCTGTCTTCAGTCTTCCTCTCCTTTCCTTTCCTGCCTTTGGATTACAGAGTGAGGGTGGCAAAAGATGCAGCTGCCTACAAAACAGCTGCATCCCCCCCTCCTCCATCTGAAGTACAGTCAGGAGACTAGGAAGTGGCTGATGCTGTTGGGCCAAAGGGCAAGTTGCTTCCCTGCCAAGGCAAAAAGTGTTTCCCCCCCTGTGCTACCTTGGGGTGAGGGGTGAGGGTGATGGCATCTGAGGCAGTGGACGGCTCGGTTGAGGATCACATTACTGAATACACTGCACATATATTCCTAGAGAGCACTAATGCACAGCTGCAGGAGGCAGCCTGGGTTTATTTTGTTTTTAGCCGTATAGCTTTTGAAAGTTATTATAGTGATTTTAAATGTGTGTGTGTACATTATATGTTTTTGCAGTTTTAATTTTTGTATATTGTTTTTAAACGTTTTAATCTTATGTAATCAGGGCATCAAGAACCTTTTTTCCCTTCCAGATCCCATGTACCCTATGAAAAGTGTGGCACACTCTAGATATACATCAAATTAACCAAAACTTTAGGAAGTCAAAGAGCTTGTTTGTGTCTTTCCTCCCCCCACCTGGGGAATAGTGAGAGTTCTAAATCTGCCTTGGCAGATGGTATTTCTAGACTGCATTCTTTAACAGATGGGTACTCTAGCTGGTAATTTGAAACTAGATCTATACATTTATAGACTTATAAAGTAAATTTACTTGTAGCAAGGGGTTCAACCTGTGATGCCATATACTGCAGTTCCACATCCCGTTGGAGGCTGCTCTGGTCTCTCTCCAGAAGGAGAGAAAAGCATTGGGCTCTCCTTTCCATGTTCAGCATAGATATGGGAAAGCGGGTGTTATGTAGGATTTGGAGGAATGAAGGATTTGGGATACTGATGACTCACTTTACTTTTGCAAAGGGCAGAGCAGGAGAGGAAAAAGAATCTTATTGTCATTGTTTGCATCATGTCAGAGCAGAAATGAGAAGCAACATCTAATGAGGTGAATCAGACTGAAGTTAATCGAGTTTGTTTCCCTTCTCTGTAATTACATGATGCATTAAACTCAAGAACTGGACAGTGGTTTGAGTAATGACAGGTAATCACTAGCCTTGGCAAGAAAGCACCCAGGCACAAGGAATCCCTGATGCTTTCAGGGATATCTGCAGAATTCCTAAAAGCTTTTTGAAGAAGCCTGGCGGAAATCACATCTGATAGAAGGCCTCCCTTCCCCATACTTCTCTCTTCTCCAACTTGATTCTTGTACCTTTAGTTGAGAAATGATAACACAGGTGATTGGGAGAGGATTGCAAACTAGCAGTGATAGGACAAACATCTTTAATAATGTTTCAATGAAGATTTATTAAAGTTCCCTGGGCCAGTGTCAGCATATAGGCAGTCTGCCCTTCACATGGGATTTCTTACATTTCTTTTCTTTGTGCCTGAATAGCGCAAACAACCAAAGTGTTTTTAATTACTTGTTTCTGTATGCTATAGGTATAAATATTAACCATGATGGAAATGCTGATGTGATGAATCAGATACCATCAAACCCTCTTCAACACTTAATTCCTGTTCATGTCTTGGATAATCAGAAAAATGAAAAGGAAGTTGTAAAACTGGCTTCAAAGGACAGAGCCAGCGACTTCCAGAGATTAAAGCAAAGTAAGTCAGGCCATTAGTCGCTGATTAAACTGCATCAGTGACTGTTTTAAACTTTTAATTTTTGTGAACCGTCCAGAGAGCTTCGGGTATTGGGTGGTATAAAAATGGGTGGGGGGAATCAAATTAATTGGAACGCAAGCTTATAACACCACAGTAAAACTGAAATGTAGGCAAAACTTGCTTAGGTACATCTGTTGGATGAATTTTCTAGATAAACTGCCATTCAGATTACTTTAATTCTAAAGATCTTGGGATGGATCCAGGTATAGTTATATTTATAGGAGACCTACTGAAATCAGTGGGTTTTAGATTAATATTATTATTATTGTGAATTTCAAAAAATACAGAATAATAAAAAACGAATAGTGAAAAAAGAAAAAACACTTTACATATACAGTGATGTCATCATTTTCATTGGATGTTAAAAAAAAAAGAAAAGAGAATTATCTGTAGGTTTCAAAAAAATCAGACCATATAGCCATATTATTTATCCATTCGCAAGTTGCACCTGTATTTCACCCGTTCAAATGTTGATAAGGTTATTAATTCCTCAATCCACTGCATTATGGGAGGTGAGCATTTATCCTTCCAATATATCAGTATAAGTCTTTTAGCTGTCATGAGGGCTCTGAAAATCCATTTGCGCTGACCCTGTGTTAATTTCCAAGAAACTGGCAGATAGTTTAGAAGGGCATGAACATACTTCCGTATTAAAGATTGATTCAGGAAAAGATTTATCCTTATTTTAACCTCTTCCCAAAAGGAGGAGACTACTGAGTACTGCTAAAACATATGAGTTAAAGAAGCATTAGGTGCATTACATCACCAACAATTTTGTAAATTAAATAGACCCTTGTTGAAAAGACGTTGTGGGGTCCAGTAGACCCGAAAGAGGATTTTTTGCTGAATAAGACGTAGCCTAAGATCCATAGAAATTTCAGATATAATCTCTAAGGCAACAGTCCATTGATTGGGCAAAATAGGACACTCCAATTCTCGATTCCAATCTTGTCTTAAACTATGAGTATTGTATTTATTTACTACTACTAAATATTTATATATATAGGTTGTGGATCGACGTGTCTGCTCAGCTACTATAAGTGTTTCTAACAGTAATGGAGGCTCTGAGGCCATAAAAGCAGCCAGTCCAAACCTAGATTTCAGCAAATGTTGCAATTGTAAATAATGCCATTCAGCCGTAGCAGGTAAATTATATTTAACATGCAAATCAGAAAATGGCATAAACTCATTATCTGAACCTATTAATTGATCCAAAGTAAAGATTGCCTTATTCATCCATGTCCTCCACAAAAACATTTTTTTCCAATTTTAAAATAAGTTAATTTTGCATGAGAAAATGGGTCAACCTGCAATTGATGCGATACTGTGCACCATACCTCTCTAGCAGCCAAGATTGTAGGAGGAGGATTATTTAATCTAACATGTCGAGAACCGAGTGCCATCCATTTAGGAAGTGGTTCTAACCATAAGGATTCCAAAACTGACCAGGGTGGCATATCTAAGCAAGTTGGAGAAAACCAAAATTTAGTACAGGTCAATAAATAGGCCCTATGATACAAAGCTAGGTTTGGAAATCCACCCCCCCCTTCTTTGATCAGAAGTTGCATGCTTGTCAAAGATATTCGAGGTGGGGAAGAACCCCAAAAGAATTTACGAAACAAGGCATTAAGTTGTTGAAAATATTTGCCAGGTATAAGTAATGGAATCCCACGTATAATGTAGAGAATTTGAGGTACAATATTCATCTTAAGTGTGTTGACTTTACCCCACAAACTCAATTTTAATGGTGCCCATCTGTCTATATCATGTACAATCTCCTCGATTAACTTATTCAAATTTATTTTAATCAATTGGGATATATCTCTGGGAATAAGCATTCCCAGATAAGTAATAAAATCAGGACACCATCGAAATTGTCCATAAGCCAACACACTAGAAGATATACTATCTCCAATCAGCATCATTTCAGACTTTGACCAGTTAATTGAGTAACTGGACAATCACCGAATGTGTTTATCAGAGCCATCAAAGCAGGAATAGATGCCTGGAGTTTAGAAATAAACAATAAAAGATCATCAGCATAAAGAATAATTTTAAATTCTAAGTCAGCATGCACAAACTCGTGAAGGATTTAGATTAATCTTGACTAACTTGAATCCCATTGATTTTCATGGGTGTACTACAAATACGACTAAATCTGGGTCTAACCTTTTAGCTACTAATTGCTGCAGCAGGAATCTGCCTCAAAAGGCAGAAAGTCCTGCTTTCCAGCTGTTTTCAGATGGAAGAGTTCTGGACATGTCAGATGCAAATATGGGCCACTGTGATTGACAGACTAGGCAACTGTGAGTGGATAGGTTGGGATGAATGAGAAATTCATTTCAGTTCATTTTTGATCAGGGTTTACCTAGTTCACATCTGGACTGAAAACACATGCACATGCGCACACAAACTATTGACAGCATGCATACATTTGAAAAATGAGCATGAAAAGTATGCACATTTGAAAAATGGTCATAAATGAATAGTGTACACATTTTGGAGATATGCAGAATTGATACAAGCTGATACGGACACTTGTCAGAACGAGCTTCAAGATGGAATTTGGAGATCTTTGGCAAGTTTGGCTTTTGCTGATTCACTCTGGGATGAAGGGAAGTCTTGGATGTTTTGATATAGCTGATAGATCATTTAGCATAAATTAGTTCTGTAGGCTTCACATTGCTTGCAGTAGGAATTATTATAATTATTAATAATATCCTGTTTGCTGTAGAACAGTCAGAGTAGCTTACAATAGCATAGGAATATAGTCCTGTTAAACCAAAATAAATATAGAAATGTACATTTAGAAGTATTATTTAAAAACAATATCTAAACATTATCTAAAGATAGCAATTAATTTAAAATCAGTTTAAATGAGAAGATGTATGTCGAGTACCAGTCGAATGGGACTAGATTGACATATAGAATTGAAGTGAGACTTTGAATTGAGGGAACATAAAAGGGTTTTGAGTAGGGGTGTGCACGGACCCACCGGATCGGATCGGGACCCGGATCGGGACCTCCAATTTTGTCACGGATCGGTTTGGACAAAATCGGAGGCCCCCCGGACCAGATCGAGTACGATCCCGATCCAAAAATCGGAAATTTTTGGATCGGCCGCCATTTTTTTCCCCATAGACTTGCATTGCAATGCAAGTCTATGAGGAAAAAATGGCGGCGGGTGGGTGAGGAGGGGCCTAACTCCCTCCCCCCCCCCGGGCCGTCCGCTGTGGACGGCCCTGGCAGGTAAGCCCCCTCCCCCGCGCTCCCTACCCCCCCTGGGGCCGTCCGCTTCCATCCGCTGGCGCCCGCGGGCACCAGTGGATAGAAGCGGACGGCTCCGGGGGGGGGGGTAAGCCCCCTTCCCCGCCACTGCTTACCTTTTAGGGCCGTTCGCTCCCGTCCGGCGGCGGCGGCTACCGCCAGCCGGCTTTGCGGCTTGCTCTCAAGTAGCGCGCCGGGTGATTACCCGGCGCGCCACCCTGGAGCAGGCTGCGGAGCCTGCTGGTAGTAGCCGCCGGCGCCGGACGGGAGCGGACGGGCCGGGAAGGTAAGGGCCCCCCTCCTCCCCTCCGCGCGCCCCCTCCTCCCCTCCGCGCGCCCCTTGCTTACCTTCCCGGCCCGTCTGCTCCCGTCCAGCGCCGGCGGCTACTACCAGCGGGCTCCGCGGCCTGCTCTCGAGTAGCGCGCCGGGTAGCGCGCCCCTTGCTTACCTTTCCGGCGCGCTACCCTGCCGGAAAGGTAAGGGCCCACCTCCTCCCGCCCCCTCTTCCCCCCCCCCCCGCTGTCCACTTTCATCGGCGGGCGCCCGCTGGCGCCCGCCAATGGAAGTGGCGGTGGGCACCAGTGGGCGCCCGCCGATCTGCCGATCCGCCGAACCGGTTCGGAGCCTTTTCGGACCGGTTCGGATTGGATCGGCCGATCCAGCTGTAGGATCGGAAATCGGATAATTTATCCGATTTCCCACTGGACCGGACTCGGATCGTGGATCGGGTCCGATCCAGTGCACATCCCTAGTTTTGAGGCATGTTTGGATGGGTAATTAGATATCTTTAGTTTTTATTTTCCTCTCCTAATTTGAGATTCTCTCTAAACTTATTACACAGGAAAGTTGAGCAGCATGGATTGTAGGGTGTGATTTGAAACCAGTGTTAAAAGCATCCATATGCAGATTTGCACCAGTTTAGCTTCCAAATTTATTGCTTACATGCAGGTTTTGGGGTTTGATAAATGGTAAGTGTAAATAGCTCTTTTCTAAGCTATTTTGGATGGTTTAGCAAAGAGCCATTTACACATTAACTAAAATATGTACTTAAATGGATTTATCATTAAGGTCATAATACTTGTGCATGAACACACAGATTTCAAGAAATGTTTATTATGAAATATGTTCAGTACATACTGGTAATCTAAAACCAAATCTTAAATGAGAAGGGATGGTTTTAGTTGTGCTCTCCGTTGCCAGTTTCAACCAACTTTAAAAAGGCTGTCCTATGTGTTATATTGATTGAAGAGAAATAGGCAGTAGATCATATTCTCCAATATCTTAAAGTAACAGCAGAGTGAGTCGGTTGAACTACTTTAATTTGGCCCAATTCACCTAATAAGGTGAAAAGAAACATCTAACTTGTTCTTTTAATACTTGTCACATAATGGGAACTTAGAGTGCTTAATATATGGAGATCTCTTTGTTTCAAATAATTGCCTTTAAAAAGTCTTAATTTTCAAAACTTAATACGTAGTATTAAGACTGCACAAGTCACTGAAATATTTTCTGGGTTCCTTGCTAGTTTCTGTAGCACAATTCCTTTGAGGACGTAGGATTTCACCAAAATGTTCTGACAACATCTGGCTGTTATTTTGTTAACTTTTGTTTAGATTTGTTAAATGTCTAAATCAAAACTGTTTAATCAGATTGAGTAATCTAAACTCCTGCATTCCTTTATTTTCACAATGCTTTACCATTTTATAACATTATTTTAATGGTTCAGAAAAATCAAGATGATAAAACTTCCATGGAGCAATGCGAGCCATATTGTAATTCTTTTGCTCAAGTTAGGATTATCTGATTAATATATTGCTTGCATCATTTAAGGCTTTATTTCAATATACTTCTTTGAAGTGAAAATCAGTTGAGCTGTGATCTGACAATGTGGAAAGACTTATTTCCCCTCGTGTGGAGAATGGTATCTCAACCTTCATAAACATGGTTAAGTTGAGCGTGCCTGTTTTAACATTTGTGTCCTGCCTTTCCTCAAAATCAGTGTAGTTAACATTTGGGAAACAAGAAATATTACAATATTGCAACTAAAAGCAGAGTTAAAGCCTAGAAGCAGCAAAACAAGACAATAAAAAAGCACCAAGTAGAACAATCGTAGGGTAGTTCCAAGCCAGCTACCAAGAAGGCCCCTCTCCCTGGTCCCAACCAAACATACTGCAGGGGGCAATGGGACACGCAAGGACATCCATCTTACTGTAAAGATCAACACCAACACTGAACTGGGCCCAGAATCAAACTTTAAGCTCATGCTGCTGTTTCAGTTAGAGAGTCTCATCTCTGATTTAAGCCGCCCCAGTTAAAAACCTAACTACTCCATTATGGCCTACTTGAATATAGTCTTTGCTAATATAGTGCTGCTCATGTACTATGTGTTAAAAGTTACATAGTTGTGTTTAGCTGGTCAGTTTCTTCCACAAAGAGCTGATATAAACATTGATTCTCTAAGAACGTGTGAGGGCTTACTGACATACAAGAATGTACTCAGAAAATAATGGCTACCCATACTACATCAAGATTGATATTGCATTCCAGAACGCCCTTCTGCCAAAATAAAACGAAGGGAGCAATGTTATGCATGTTTAGACAGAAAAAAAAATCCTACAACTCCCAGCATTTGCCAGCTAGCCAGGCTGGCTGGAGAATGCTGGGAATTGTAGGACTTTTTTCTGTCAAAACATGTATAGAGTTGTGCCCTAAGCTGTTCTGGAACTTTCCACTTTTAGACATGAGATTGACACTTCAGAGCTCTCCCTTTCGGCTAAATGGTTAGAGTTCCTAAGAAGAGACTTTTCAGAACAATAACCAAAGCAAACCCTCTGTGGTGAGGGGCGACCCATAGAATAAGGGATATCTTGCAACACCCTATATTTTTAGGTGACCATGAGATTCCTCAGTGCACTAATGGCTCCTCAGTGCACACTCTGGCTCTAAGCAGATTCTGACTTCTATCAAGAACTAGAGCTTTTAAAACTTGTAGAGAACTTTCAAAATACTTTATTAGCACTTCATGGATTAGCCATGAACAGTACTCTGATTCATGATTTTCCAGTTCTGCAATGTTGGGCAGGTATTTGTGAAACAGTTGTACATTATTTCCCTTTATGAAGCTTTGAATTTCTTGCTGCAATTATTCTTAGTTGTAACTCTTCAAGTTTTACAAAGCAGATGAGGTGTGAAAGTGTAGCCAGGAGAGAAGTGACAGAAATAATAATGGAAATCTTTTATTTACCACTTTCATTTCATATTGAAGATTTTATTGATGAACTTGCTTTGCAACTTACGGACTCCAGAAGTTATATGTGTTAGAGAGATGAGACTCCAGTCTGCTTATTTCAAGTGTTCAGTTATAAAGGCTGTTGTTCTTGGGATAACATTGAAGCCTTTACAAATTTCCTTCTTCTGGAAATATCACCTGCCTCTTTTTGGAAACTACCACATTACGTTGGGCTCAGATCTGTGCTCCAGACTGACTCTTCATCTGCTACTACATTAACACCGGATCCTAGTCTTTGCCTTTGTGTGTGTGTGCATATAGTGTGTTATATCGATTTCTTCCTCTGTATTTCCAAGTTTTAAATTTTCTAAAATTGTAGGGATTTAAGACTAGATAATAGTTGTATTAAAGTCTGGGTATCTTAATTATAAAGTTCAGATCCTGCCAACAAAATCAAAATCTTTTGGGAAAATTTGATCAATAAAAGTTAAGGTGTGCTTAAGAGTGCAATTTCTACAAGATGTTCAACCACTCCAAGTTGGACACTTGCCTCATTTCAAGAAACATTTGGGGTCTTATGTAAAGTGAGGCTAAAAAGAATAATGTTCATGAGTAATAGAATGTGTGGTAATTTATTCTGACTCATGTTTGAAAGTCTTCTCTTAAAGGGCTAGAGGGTATAACCAAAAGTTACAAAACGATTGTTTTGATGTTTCTGGCAGGTAGAATTGCCTAAACAAGGCCTTGAGGAGTTGGACATTCATTTTTCACAATTTATAAAGCTGCTAGGATTATTTGAGACTAAAGCTTTCTCTGAGTTTAGATTCCTTCCTCCTTTCATTCCCATTTTTCTCTTCTCCAATCCCCCTTCCTTACTTCTTACTATAAACCCTTTACCTACTTCACAGGCCGGTTCTTTGATGAGAATGAATCCCCTGTTGATCCACAGCATGGCTCTAAATTGGCGGATTATAATGGGGATGATGGGAACGTGGGTGAGTATGAGGCAGACAAGCAGGCTGAGCTGGCCTACAATGAAGAAGAGGATGGTGATGGTGGTGAAGAAGACGTCCAAGGTGAGCTTGGTCCTTGTCTGCATCCCATTCACACAATTCCCTCACTTGAGAACTGCATGAAACTTGTTTGGAAAGGTCTTGCTGTGAAAGGGCAGTTGAATTTTGACTGTACCTATTTTTGTAGCATCTTACCTTTGAAATAGTTTAAGAACTTACTGTGATGAAGTTGGCTCTTGCATAGCTGTAGCACTTCCCCTTTTTTCGCTGCAGAGGACTAACACGGCGGCTTCTCTGGAATTCATAATACTGCCTGTGTGAGGGAGGTGTTGCATCTACTATGGATGGATGTGGTTCTGGTAGTGAAAGTACTGGTTGAGTAGTGATTAACTGCAGGCCTTTTTTCTTACAAAACAGTCTACAGTATCGTAATACCGACGGAGCTGCTCGGCATCAAGAAAGGCATGTGTACCAATATAGGTGTTGGTATCGATGCCTGGTACGGGAGTTATGGGTCCATTGCAAGATGTGTCCCCCTCATAATTGATGCCAATCTCTGTACTGGTATGGCATTCTCAGGGGAGGCAACCCAGTTGAAGTTCTGTCTCATTTTTGGGGTTGTTTTTTTTTACAGGGTCCAGAGAATGATGCCCCTAGACATCACAGGCATAAAAACTCTCTCTGTTGAAATCAAAGCACTCCGGCTGTAGCAGTTCTAGGGAGCAGCCCTGTAATCGGCAGCTAACCTATAATGGCTGTGCTAATTAACTTGGTGGAGAGATGTCTACTTCAAGCTGCATGTTAGACGTCTCATCTTGGTACCGAGAGCTAGGTACCGAAGGAGGCAGTTGAGTCTCACCCTTTGATGTCGATTCTGCCTGCTAGGTTTTTCATCTTGACGTCGAAGCTGCATGTTAAATGCTCCGGTATCGAGAGCTTAGACCTCGGTACTGAAGGAGCCAGTTACATCATCGCTGCCAAAGGGGCCACCCTCAGTATCGGGGAGGCCCTAACAGCTGTGGAGGGGTCGGAACCCGGTCTCTTTCTGTCTGTAGAAACACAGGTAGAGAGCATCCAGACATTGGAAGATTGGAACGACCCATGGTTAGGGTCGGGATCCAAGGACGCAGAAGGGCTTTCCTCCGTAGAATCGCTCCAAGTGATCAGCCCCAGAAAGCTTATGTGACCTGGCCTTCTTAGATATCCCTCTTGCTGTAGATACAGCTAGGGAGCGTCCAAAAGTTGGAAGATCGGATGAGGTGTGAAGAGGCCATGTCTCCAGTAGGTCGAGAAGCCTGTGCCATAAATGTAAAGATTGCCTGGAAAAATCCATGGCTTCTAGAGCTTTTATCCGCAGAATTGCCATACAGTGGCGACAGGTTTCGACGACCTGAGCCTCTCCCAAAACAAATCAGAGAAAATGGGGAAGCTTGCTGGTGCACTTAACACATTTTCAAAAAGGGCCTTAACGGCTGTGTGATTTCCCCCCCAACGCGATCCAAAATCGCTAGAGAATAAAATATCTAAGAATATAACAATCATCAACTAAGACTAAAAATGAACTAAAAACAAAGTAAAATAAAAACCTTAGCACTCTAAAGCTTTCTCCTCACGAGAAAGACAGAAGTTCCCAACAAGACATCCTTTCAGCAAGGTGGCCGAAAAAGAACTGAGGAGAAAGGCGGGAACACGGAGTCAGTAGACGGTGGGAGAAGGGTTCCCGCCAAAAAAGTTTGCCTTAGCTATAGAAGTTTCCGAAACAAACTCCGCACAGGCGCAGAGCCCATATGTGTGATGCAGAGACCACGAAGAAGAAATTACATTTTTATGCCTTACTAATATGCAGATTCAGTAGACCTCTCCTGTACAGGCGTGTTGCTTACAACATCCACATTGACCATGCACATGCTCCCATCTTCCACTCTGCATGCATGTTAATGCATCAGCTCTCCTTACTTGTCTTCTAAGTGTGGTGTGGTGTATTGTTTCCAAAACCAAAACTGCTTCTTTCAATTTTTGCAACAAAGTAATTTGGCAGAGAAAAACTCTACGCACCCGCAAGAAATAACTTCTCAAGTACTATCTTCTAAAATACTATCAGAACTGAAACTAGTATCCAGTTTTCCTTCTCTCTTCATCCCACCTTTTCTGGAACAAATCAATATTCTTGTGTGGCTCCCATTCATTTCAAGAGAGTGTGGATTCTTTTCCTAGCTCCCATTTATAAGCACATAATTTCTGGAAATACGTCAGTGAAATATGCATTTGTATTGCATCTTCCCAGGGTAACATTTCATTATTTTTCAAAGCCTCATTCTTAACTTTAATGTTCTGGTCTTCTAGGTAATTTGAAATTCTATTAAGTTCCTGATCTGGAAGCAAGAATTGTGCATAATGCATAAGAGGAATTTGCTGATAGTTTTGGAATGGAGGGCTGCCAGAAATTTTCAGGTTATAGGGAAACCCTTGTTTTTTTCCTCTTAAGGCAGATGGTAGGTGCAGCACACACCCAGTGATAGAACAACATTCTATTATGCTAAATCACATTATCTGATTGTATGTTCAAGAGCAGCTGTGAAAATACAATCTGGCAGTCTCTAAATATATTCCTACCAGAAACACCTAATGTGTTATGAATTTTGGGTGATACTGAAGTTTAAATTAAACCTGAGCGCTGCTCTTCAAAACATTGGGTACTTTGTGTGTAACTGATGACTGTG
This sequence comes from Anniella stebbinsi, assembly GCA_029215795.1. Lineage (NCBI taxonomy): Eukaryota > Metazoa > Chordata > Lepidosauria > Squamata > Anniellidae > Anniella > Anniella stebbinsi. The sequence goes on from JARDYH010000001.1 coordinate 375,408,371, forward strand.
CAGTTCATTTCATACATGTTGTGTCTGCAAACAGCACTCCTCCACTAATGGATTGTGTGTGGTTGTGATAGTTGGACTTGATGTTTTTTTCAGTGTGTCTGGCAGCAGGGTTTTTAATGGTGTGTATATAATAAGATGCCTAAGGTAAGGCTATTGTTCAACTCATTCTAGTCAATATTTGGATATGGAGCCCAGCAATGCAGAACCAGTATAGCTAAAGAACTGTTGCTCATTCTCACAAAGCCAAAGCGGGAATAAAACCTATAGGTTGGTTCAGAAGGCCTTCTGAATTTAAAAATGGAACATCCTGAACTTGTATTCTGTATAAAATCATATACAGATGAGAAGGGAAACATTATTAAACACTAAAGGAGGAGTGGTGTTTCTAAGAAAAAAAGTTTGCTGAAAGTTAGACCTCTGAAACAAGGGTGTATAGTAAAAAAAAAAATCCTCACAGCTAAAATTCTGAATACGTACCCCCCATATTCTCAGTGTATGAAACCTTAATTTTGTCATGTCTCTTTGATTACAGATGATGAGGAAAGAGAGCTTCAAATGGATCTTGCAGACTATGGAAAAGCACGCTTCAATGATGTCCTTTAAATTCTAAATTACCTTTATCCGAGAGCTCCTGCAAGAAGAAAAAAATTGAACCAATTTTTTCAGTATTTACTGTAAAAGACACTGAAAAGAGTGACTGCAAACTACATAGAATACAACTACTTAACATTAAACAGTGGAAAGAAAAGGTAAAATATGTATATAGTTGGTTCCAAACATTTGCTAAAATAAAATATTGAGATGGTTTGTTCTTCTACAAGATAATTAACAGCCTGAACTTCTGTAGAGTTAGGTACACTTAATTCTATATTTGATTGGGCTGTAAGACTCTTCTTTACCTTTGAATTAATAACTAACATTGTAAAATAATTCAGGTTAACGTGTTTCTGAAATGAAGCCACTTTGGAAATAGAAGAACTTGTATAGTTTGTATCTTACATATATTAATTACTCCATTGCAGAAATATGTGTATGGATGGGACACTGTTTGATAAAAGCCATGAATTTACTCCATGCAAGCAAGTTCTTTTATCATGCTATTCTGACTTGTATTTTACAGGTAACATTTCATTTTGAGAAAGTTGACTGAAAACGTGTTTATGAAGGAACTTTCCTTAATATAACTAGGGAAGATTTGTGTGACAGTGAAACATAGTACATTAATCCTATATGAGACAATATAGTTAAGCCTAGGAGAGTGACTAAAGTTATCCATAGTGGAAATTTGACACAACAGTATTGTCTCATTTTATAGGATATTTACCATAGTTTAAATCAGCAAAAACTACAACCAGTATTTCCAGCACATAAGAGCTATGAATATTTTATTTGCCTATGTTTTTACAGCAGTGGTTTTGATCATATGCAATAATAGATGAATCTATTGGAAAGTGGCTAAAAGTACAATCTTGGCAGTTTCTAATTTCATTCCTGTCTGAACCCCTGATGAGTTTGAGTATCGAATGATGCTCAGTTTCATTTCTGCTTCAGTGCTGCAGTATGGATTGCTCAAAACCTTGGGTATGTTCTATGTACTTTTGTGTGTGTGTGTGTGTGTGTGAGTGTAAGTGCAAGATATCTTTGTTTTTTGTGTTAAGCACTTTCTGAAGTTCACAGAAATGGTTGTGCCTGTTTATCCTCTGGCAGTGACAAATTATTAACCCTAATTAGTTATCGACAAGGGCTACTGTGAATAAAGTTTATAAGTCCTATATGACAGGGTTGATTGTACTTCACTATTTCTGTACTCAGGTTAAAGTTCACTTTGGTAAGTACATTTGTGGTAATTTAATGGATGACTTGCATTGAATAAAAGGGAGATAGCTGTTTGTTTAAGATCTCCATTTGAAAAGTTTTTTTTTTTCCTGGCCACAGAAATGGAAATTTATGTTTGGGAAACTTTTAAGGGTACTTCTCAAGCTGCAACATGACAAAACTTCAAGGAGTGACCATTCTTCCTGCAGTTTGATTTCCAAGTTGTAAAACTTGTTTCACACTCAGATTCAAGGTTGAACCTGTTTAGAGGTAGTTTCCCAGCCCCGCTCCATCACCATCAGTCTTCAGTGTTGTACTTTGTGAATTGACTAAAATGTATGTGTGCCCCAATTTAGATGTAATTTTATTAAAATTCTGCTGTTGAAATCCAACATCTAATAGGTTCTAATAAAACTTAATACAGTTTTAGTGTCTTGTGTTTGTGTATTTCTTCAAGCAACCAGTTAGTGAGGTTAGTGTGGATAATGTAGGATAAGGGAGGGCAGAAGGCAGAACTGGATCTACTGGTAGCTCTCTGGATGATTTGTAGTAGATCAGTAAATTGTTTAACAATAGTAACATGCTCTGAACTGTGCTGCTGAAATGAATGCCTGGGGTAGCCAGGCATGGATTTGTGTGCATGGAAGGACTGTGTGCACTATTCAGTTCTGGCACTTAAAACAAATTCCTGGGCTCAGAATACGTTGATTTTTTGTACTATGCGCCAGTTCCTGGATCTTAGGGGTCTAGTAAAAAAAGAATGAAATCTGCTTACTGCTGATGTAGGGTGTTGGCCTTCTATGAAACATGGTCAGCATCACAGAGTCTGCTGTTCTTGGGGTTTGTTTCTTTTTTGTTGTTTACAATGCTTAAGGATCAAAGTGTGTTAGATGAGAACATCTCATTCTTGGGACTATATGTTATATTTTTCTTTCTAAGGCTGGGAAGCAGGCTATAGGGGTGCCCACAAATCATACATGAGCAGGGATTGAAACTTATATGTTTGAAATAATCATCATTGTACGGAACCATACTAGTTGGACCATTTATTTAATGGTCTGATGTTTAAAGAAAGTTCATTTTGAGAATTATTTTGGTACAATATATCTCACCATACTGCCATACACAAATTTCTTGGGTGCAGAAAAACTGCAGTGTACACTACTTATACTGTGTGTGTTTTGTATATGTACACACATATTTCTCAGATGTTATGGTAAACATACTGTCTAAACATGTTTTCCTATAGGGATATGATAATATGAAAGCCTGCAGGGACAGGAATAGAGAAATTCCACATTGGTCTAGGAAATGGAACTAGGTTTTCTTTTTTTCAATTTATTTTTAAATTTCAAACAGATACAGAATTAATGAAGTAAAACAAAACTCAACATAAATATCCCTCCCCTCCCCCTTACAGGAAATCAGTGATATTATTATAACTGTTGCCAAATATATCTATTACAACATAATATATATAATTCTCATTCTTCAGATCTTAAATATTTCGTTCCTTTCTTTATAGGTCAGAAAACGAAAAAATATCATCAGTTATCCTATCACATGAGAAATACTTTTCATTATGCCAACCAAAAGGATTTAAATGCTTTTGGGATTTTATTCTCCCATTCCAATGAGGTTGTATATACTATAAAGCAATGCCAATCTGTATTAAATGTGTCTTTAGATCTTGTTCCTCTTACCAGTCTCAGTTTATTTGTCCGTTTCTCCATTAAGGCTATGTGCCAGACCTCACTATACCCATTTGTTAGCGTGGCACCAGACAAATCCTTCCAATATCTAACTATAACCAATCTGGCAGCAACCAAAAGAGATGCTATTATGGCTTAAATAAAACTTTTTCATTATCCTGAAATAATCCTAACAGTGCTAATACTGGGGATTTAACAACCTTTTGTCCAGTTATTTTTTCAATTTCTTTGAAAATTAAATCCCAAAATAATAATAATTAATAATAATAATAATAATAATAATAATAATAAATTTATTTATTACCCGCCTCTCCCTCCAGATCGAGGCGGGGAACAACATCATCATAAAACACACAAACCTGATAAAAAATACATAAAACCAGTATATCATTAAAATACCAATAAAACACCAATAAAACACTTAAAATTCATCTGAGTAGGCCTGCAGGAAGAGATCAGTCTTTATAGATCTTTTAAATTCCTGAAGACTGGTGAGTTGACGGATCTCTCCCGGCAGGTCATTCCACAATCTGGGAGCGGCAGAAGAGAAGGTCCTCTGCGTAACAGTTGTCAGTCTAGTTTTTGTTGACTGTAATAAATTCTTCCCAGAGGACCTAAGCGTGCTGGGCGGATTGTATGGGAGAAGGCGATCCCGCAGGTAACCTGGACCCAAGCCATGTAGGGCTTTAAAGGTAATGACCAACACTTTATACTTTGCCCGGAAACTAACTGGCAGCCAGTGGAGAGATTTCAAAGCTGGTGTGATATGGTCACCCCTAGGTGTACCAGTGACCAACCTGGCTGCCATATTTTGAACTAGTTGAAGTTTTCAGAGAGGCACAGAGGTAGCCCTATGTACAGTGCATTGCAGAAGTCGAGTCTCGAAGTTACCAGTGCATGCACTACCGTCTTTAGGTCTTCCAACTCTAGGAAGGGGCACAGCTGGCATATCAGCTGAAGCTGATAGTAGGCACTCCTGGCCGTCGCATCTATCTGGGCTGTCATCTGGAGCGACGGATCCAGGAGCACCCCCAAGCTGTGAACACAGTCTTTCAGGGGGAGTGTAACCCCATCCAGAACTGGTTGACACACCTCCAACCCCACTTTGTGGCCCTTGACTGTAAGCACCTCCGTCTTTTCTGGATTCAGCTTCAGTTTGTTTTTCCTCATCCAGCCCATTACCAAGCATTCGTTCAGAGGAGACACACTATCCTTAGCGGATGCTGTTGTCAGAGGCATAGAGAAATATATTTGGGTGTCATCAGCATATTGATAGCACCCCGCCCCAGGCCTCCGGATGATCTCTCCCAGTGGTTTCATGTAGGATGGCGCCTTGTGGTACACCACATAGCTGCTCCTTCTTTGAAGAGCAACTATCCCCAAGCATCACCATCTGGAACCTAACCGAGAGGTAGGACCGGAACCACTGAAGCACAGTGCCCCCAAGTCCCAATCCCCTCAGGCATTCCAGAAGGATACCATGGTCGATGGTATCGAAAGCCGCTGAGAGGTCCAGAAGTACTAGCAGGGACACACTCCCCCTGTCAATACTCAAGCGTAGATCATCCACTAAGGCGACCATAGCAGTCTCAACTCCATATCCTGCCCTGAAGCTGGTTTGAAATAGGTCTAGAAAATCTGTATCATCCCAAACTGCTTGGAGTTGGAAGGCAACCGCCCTCTCGGTCACCTTGCCCAGAAATGGAAGGTTCGATACTAGTCTGTAATTATTAAGGTCCAGGGGATCCAGGAAGGGCTTTTTTAGAAGCGGCCGTACTACCGCTTCTTTTAAACAAGATGGAAAACTCCCCTCCCTGAGAGATGTATTAATAATATGTTGTAATTGTAATCTAATTACATCTCCCTGGGCGACCAGCCAAGAAGGGCAGGGATCGAGAGGGCAAGTCGTCCTCCTCACTCGTCCAAGCAGCTTGTCCACGTCCTCGGTACTCACCAACTGAAACTGATCCAGTGTAATTCCACTCGCGGAGTTGCTAGACACTCCATTGTCAGCGTCTGCTACAACGATGGCATCTAAGTTGGCTCTTATCCGAGAGATTTTATCTGTGAAATGGTCATTAAAAGCATCACAGCGAACTACCGAAGGCTCTAAAATCGGGTTCAGGGGGGAAGGTGCCTGAGTTAGACCCCTCACCACTCTGAACAGTTCTGCTGGATGTGAATTCACAGACGCAATGCGTGCAGAGAAGAAAGCTTTCTTCGCTGCGCGTATTGCCACCCCATAGGAACGAAGATGTTCTCTATGTCGTGTCTTATCGGATGTAAGTCGAGTTTTCCGCCATCGGCGCTCCAGTCATCGTCCTTTCCGCTTCAACTCTCTGAGATCTTCTGTATACCAGGGCGCCCGATTAGAAGTGGGTTGGAGAGGACGTTTGGGGGCGATCGTGTCGATAGCCATAGTTAGGTCTTGATTCCATCTATTGACCAGGGCTTCTACAGGATCGTCGACAATACCAGCCATAGAACCCTCCAAGGCTTTCTGGAATCCAGAAGGATCCATCAGCCTTCAAGGGCGGACCATCTTAATAGGTCCGCCACCCCTGCAGGGGTGGGTGGTAGCTGTGATACTAACCCTGACCAGAAAGTGGTCTGTCCATGACAGTGCAGAGGTATTTGTTACCTCTGCCCACAGATTTGTCTGTTTGGAGCTGAAAACAGCATCTAGGGTGTGACCTGCAGAATGTGTAGGCCCAGAGACCAATTGGGATAGGCCCATGGTTGTCATGTATGCCATGAACTCCCGAGCTGCACCTGACAAACCAGCCTTGAATGGGATGTTGAAGTTGCCCAGGACCAAAAGCCTGGGCGAATCCAACACCAGCTCCGAGACCAGTTCCGTGAGCTCAGTAGGGGAGTCTGATAGGCAGCGGGGTGGCCGATACACTAACAGAATCCCTAGTCTATCCCTGGCCTTCAGACTCAGGTACACACACTTGATGTGATTCAATTGCAGGACAGGAAGTCTGGTCAGGTTAAGATTGTCTTTGTAGACCACAGCTACTCCACCCCCCACCCACCCCGCCCACATTCCCTCACTTTTATTTTAGCACAATGCCACCACATATGCTGGAAAGAGCCTACCTCTCCACAGCCCCTCAGGAACTAGGTTTTCTTGAGTAGTTTTATTCACTTACATTTTTATGCTGCCCAATTGCCGAAGAGCTCTGGGTGGGTCACAACAATTAAAAACATAAAATACAAGACAATAAAATATAAGAAGGTAAGCAACAAGCAGGAATTTGAGGAACAAATCTAATGGAAACTTATTATTTATTAACGTTTATATGCCACCTTATCTGCTAAAAAGTCGTCAAGGCAATTTAAAATAATAAACATTAAAAGCTACACATTTTGAAACTGAATATGTTCCCTTTCTAAAGGGAACATATTCCACAATTTTGGGCAACACAGGAGAAAGCTTTTTCATGTATGCCTCACAAACAGGCCTCTGTGGGTAATGGTGTCCTCTAAAAGGCCTCTCTTGCAGATCCATAGGTTCATGACATCTGCTGCATATGCTTCTTGGTACTTAAGGGACAGGAACACGTGATAATTTTGTTGAAACCTAATTGTAACTTATTTTCAAATGAGAAATTTAGTATTTTATTTGTCTGTTTTTAAATTAAAATCAATTTAAATTTTAAAGAAATTCCACCTAATGGATGTTAAGTAGTTGGGTTTATGTGACAGGGTTTATGTGACAGAAATATGTGAATGACTCTAATTGTTTCTTCACAGAAAACAAACTGCAGATTGGAACAGTGTTTTTTTGTTTTTTTAAAAAAAGGTGCGTGTGTGTGTGTGTGTGTGTGTCTAGATCTACCAAGTGTGAAACGGGTACCAATTCAACATCAACAATCCTGCACACTGGGGACATTTCTGGTCCAACAGTAACTTGCTTTTAGAGGTGCATCTTAATTTGAAACCTACAACCCTGAGGTGCTGGAATTATAAAATGAGGAATTTTCGTTCTACAGTGGTCTAAAAGTTATGCCATAAGCATCTGGTAATAGATCTGTGTTATAGATCTTGTTATAATGCCTGTGTCATAATTAGTAATGACATTCCTCCATTCAGTGATGTGTTTTAAATAGGTAATTGTAGAAAGCAAGTCATGCAGCTAACTAGCCAACCACCTTGGAATTAAATTAGACGTAATTTTAGATTAGGTTTTATGCACAATGAAAATGTTAGAGGGCTGAGATAAGCCATTTTGATTCCCTAGGAGGTTCAAGAGTTGTGCCTCAGAGTCCTCTATAAATTTGTAAGGGATGTTTCTATATCTTAGAAACACTAACAAGCACATCTCATGCCATAAAAGCCATTTCACCTCACAACTCTGCCTGTGGTATATCTCTTCCAAATTATCAGATACTAACAAGTTTTGATTTTCCAAATTCACTTTTTTCTCTTGTAGCCTTGCCTCAGTGTATAAAATTACATAAATGGCAAATCTGGTTACCCAAATTATTAAAACAAAGATGAATATGCTAATTATTAAAATTACTTTCACTCCTCCATTAAAAATGCTTAAAACAGTTTACAATATGGTAATATAAAACAATAAAATACCAATAAGAAATATGAAGATAAAAGTGCAGGTAAATCATTTATACATTTTTGTGAATTGCCCAGAAAGCTTTGGCTATAGGGCAGTATAGAAATATAATGAATGAATGAAATACAAATCAAGAATATGCCAGCTGCTTAAAACCAAGCAGTCAAATGTCTGTTGAGAAAAAGAGGCTTTTGCCTAGCATCAAAAAGCCGTCAAAGAGGGGTGAGGCAGGCTTACCTAAGGAAAGCCTAGGCATGGCCACAGAAAAAGCTCTCTCTTATATGGACTTCTATGGGTATACGACTGTGGAAAAGTCTTAGGTCACCCAAGAAAAGTATGTTTAAAGTTATTTATCTGAACATGAAGTGCTTATTTGCTCAGAAAAAACCCTATACAACATTAGAATAAATACAAATAAACATTAATACAATTAAAAAACAAGAATTCCTTGTGTTTTCCAAAAAGTTGTTATTTTGTGAAATGGCTAGAAGAACACGGAAGTTCTTCCCTATATTCATGGATAGCATACAAGTGCTTATCTGATTGCCAGACTACCACCCACCTGACTACCTCATGAATTGGCCAATCAAAAGCACTGGAGGGGAGGGGAAATGGTCCTATCCTGAAACGTCCCTCTTACAAGTACTACCCGAGTATCTTTGGTGATACGTTTTGTTTTAAATATTGTGCTACACTAACTTTGTATAATCAGCTAAATGAAAAATCAAAGGGCAAGGAACCTCCCTGAGCCTTATAACTTAGTTGCCAGAACTAAATTACGACTTTTGTTTTGACCCATCCTCGGTTTAGCTTCTGAACTATCAGGTTCTTTGTTCCTGCTGTTTTGAACCCTCTAATTGTCCTAGAGTTCAGGTAGCTGTTCCTTGTTTCTGCTTGAACATCTCTTATGTTGGTGTCATAGAATCATAGAATAGTAGAGTTGGAAGGGGCCTAAAAGGCCTTTGAGTCCAACCCCCTGCTCAGTGCAGGAATCCACATTAAAACATTCCTGATAGGTTGCTGTCCAGCTTCATATGGGAGCGTCCATGACCTCCCAAGGTGATTGATTCAATTGTCGTACTGCTCTAACAGTCAAGGATGTTTTTCTTGATGTCCTGCCAGAATCTGGCTTCTTGTAACTTGTGCCCATTATTCCATGACCTGGGATGATCGAGAAGAGATCCTGGCTGTCCTCTGTGTGACAACCTTTCAAGGACTTGCAGAGTGCTATCATGTGTCCCCTCAGTCATCTCTTGTCCAGGCTAAACATGCCCAGTTCTTTCAGTCTCTTCTCATAGGGCTTTTATTTTCAGACCCCTGATCATCCTCCTCTGAACCTTCTCCAGCTTGTCTGAATCCTTCTTGAAGTGTGGTGCCCAGAACTGGACACCTTAAAGCATCCCTGACAGATGGCTGACCAGCTGCCTCTTGAATGCCTCTAAAGTGGGAGAGCCCACGACCTCCCTAGGTAATTGGTTCCATTGTCATACTGCTCTAACTGTCAGGAAGTTTTTCCTGATGTCCAGCTGGAATCTGGCTTCCTGTAACTTGAGCCCATTATTCCATGTCCTGCATTCTGGGTTAATCGAGAAGAGATCCTGGCCCTCCTTTGTGTGACAACCTTTCAAGTATTTGAAGAGTGCTATCTTCTCTTCCCAGGCTAAACATGTCTAGTTCTTTCAATCTCTCCGCATAGGGTTTTGTTTCCTGACCCCTAATCATCTCGTTGCCCTCCTCTGAACACGCTACAAATTGTCTGCATCCTTCTTGAAGTGTGGTGCCCAGAACTGGACGCAATACTCAAGATGAGACCTAACCAGTGCCGAATAGAGGGGAACCAATACCTCGCGCGGTTTGGAAACTATACTTCTATTGATGCAGCTCAAAATAGAATTTGCTTTTTTTGCAGCCACATCACACTGTTGCAGGGCTCATACTCCATATTCAGGTCTATTTTAGGGACTTTAGGGTACTTTCAGGCAAAAAAAGGGACCAAAATAGGGACCTCATTAAAAACTATTGAAACAAAAACGTCACTCAAAAGAATTTTGGGATTTTTTTGTTGTAAAAAAAAAAACCCTACCACTAAGCCAGTTAAGATCAAACTAAAAAACTTTTTAAAAAACTCTTTTCAATGCATATTAACTCTTTCCTCTTCTCTCAGGCATTTGGCAATATCTGAGGAGCCTGGGTTTGTTTTTGTAACTTTTTGGGTTGTAGTGGTTTTAAATGTATGTGTGTATTGTGTGTATGTTGTATGTCTTTGCTGTTTTAATTTTTGTATATTGTTTTTAATTGTTTTAATCCTAGGTAAACCGCCCAGAGAGCTTTGGCTATGGGGCAGTATACAAATGTAATAAATAAATAAATAAATTTAAGTTCAATTCTTAGCTTGTCTTTTAACTTTAACTCAGCTTTTAAGTTCATCGATTATTTTAGCCATATTAAACAACCAAAAATAAGGTTTTTTGATTTGACCCTGGATGGGGTATGGCTAATTTTTATTTATAGTCAAAATACAGAAATATACAGAGTAGTTTTACACCTCTACTCATTATCATTTCTTTTTACTCCTGTCTTAAGTATTACATATCACATTTAACTTGGGTTTTCAGTTAATTGACTAACATGTTGACTAATTTTTTCAAAACCTTTGGTAACATTTATTTTAGAGTCACAAACAATACATAACACTTCAGTGTCACTTATAATTTTGGCCCATGTCCCGATTTGATGTCTAAGTGAATCCTTTTGTAGCAACCAATCTTCACTAGGACGGCACTTTCCCATTTTCACTTAACAAAGTTAAACTTTTGACCTAATTTCTTTCATATCTTCTCCAAGCACCTATAACAACAACAACAAAAAACATATTAGTATCCCTCAAAAATATTAAGTATATTTATAGACAGAACAATCTTAGTCCTTCAATAACCCAACAGTCTTGGGATAGAAAAAACACAAGAAGTGGCCAAGGGTGATACAGAAAGAAGAAAGGTACAGCTACCACAAGAAATGGAAGAAATGCCAACCAAAGAGGAAAGACTCCAGGGCATAAAAATAAAAACTTAACAAGGGAAAAGGGCCCTGAAGAGGCAGTTTAACGTCATACCCGAGACAAAAGGTTGAAACTTAACCATTTTTAATGACATCGGACCTGAATTGCTGCAACTTGCCTAAAAAATATCGAAAATCATAAAAATTAACATATATTTTTTTAAAAAAATCATATACCCATTTTAAGGGATTTTAGGGACCTAGGATAACAAAAGGGACTTTTAGGGACTTTGTTTCAGTTTAGGGACTTTAGGGACCAAGTGTGAGCCTGTTGGCTCATATTGTGATCTAAAACAACTTCAAGACCCTTCTCGCTTGTAGTATTGCTGAGCCAAGTATCCCCCATCTTGCTCCAGCCTATCAAAATCACTATGAACTTTTTGTGTAGATCACGAAAAGCTATGGAATGTTTTAAAAGGAATGGGGGTGCCACAACATCTGATTGTACTGATGTGTAATTTATACTCTGGGCAAGAGGCCACGGCAAGGACAGAATATGGAGAAACAGAATGGTTTCACACTGGCAAGGGCTTGAGACAGGGATGTATATTATCACCTTTTTTGTTTAATCTATATGCAGAACACATTTGAAAAGTGGGTTTACATCAAGATGAAGGAGGGGTTAATATCACAGGACAAAATTAGCAATTTAAGATACACTGATGACACCATATTATTAGCAGAAACTAGCAACAATTTGAAACATGCTGAGAAAGGTCATGGAAGAAAGCATAAAAAGCAGGACTTCAGTTGAACATCAAGAAGACTAAAGTAATGACAACAGAGGACTTATGTAATATTAAAGTTGAAAATGAGGAAATCAAACTAGTCAAGGATTATCAATACCTTGGCACAGTTATTAAACAAGATGGAGACAATAGCCAAGAAATCAGAAGAAAGTTAGATTTGGGAAGGGTGGCTATGAGAGATCTGGGAAAAATTCTTAAAAGTAAAGATATAACATTGGAAAACAAAACCAGGATTATTCAGGCCATGGTATTCCTGATCTCCATATATGGATGCGAAAGTTGGACAATAAATAATGCCACTCAAAGGGAGAAGTTCTATTGGCAAAGCTATCCATCTAAATCTGCCTTTAACCTAAATGGAATAGCTTGGGAGTCCCTAATAATCAGTCTCCCTTCAATCTCCCCACATTATTCACCAGACACCTTTCTGTTGGATGACTGGTGCAACCCATTGTCAGCAAAGTCTGGGTGGCATAAGATTATTGTTGCATTTTTGAATTTGGACTTAAAAGGTGAGTGTTGAGATCTGGTCTCAGTAGGAGCCTATGGGGCTCAGTGCAAGACAGCAGGAACATAGGAACTGAATCAGGCCATGAGTCCATCCAGGGTTTCAGGCCTGAGTTTTTCCAGCCTTATCTGGAGATGCCGGGTAGCGAACCTGGGAACTTTTGCATGCAAAGTAGGTGCTTCACCACTGAGCTGCAGTACCTCCCTTGCAAAGCTGCAAAGTAGACTAGATGTTGCAGCACCCAGGAAAGCTTGTAGTGAGCAATTTGCTCTGACAAAGTTTGAGGCCAAATTAAAGCCTTTTACGCTTCATTCCACTGGCCTCTTTCCAGACTCCTTTCTACAAAATGGAGTCCTTAAAACAGGTGGACAATAGGGGCTTCAGGGGGCAATTTCAACCCTCTGGGGGCCATACCCCAGCCACTGTGTGCCTGTCATGCCCCACTGGAGAATTTTCCTCCTCCGTGATGCTAGAGCTCCCAGAGACAGATGACACCATAGAACCACCCATATCAAGAGACCTGGTGAAGCCTGGGCTCTCAGGGGAGATTACCATGGGTATAGAGGGAATGTCTTTAAAATATACACCTCAAACCTCTCTCCTGGAAACCACTTACTGGACTGATAACATGTGCTCTTTACAGACTCACTTTTGGACTTGCCCTTTAGTTTGCCCTAATGCTGAGTCTGGTTCAGCCTTATTAAGACAGAACCACTGAATTTTGGTGGTAAAACAATTGGTTTGCCACTGAATTTCAGTGATTAAATTCAGCAACAAATCATTAATTGTTTTGCCACTGGGACCATAAAGGCAAGTGGGCCACAAGCAGCCTGCAGGCCACATATTGCCCATTCTTGCCTCAAAGGGACAGGCCTCTAACCTGGAGCATAGCATTCCTCTGTGTCTTCAAGAGCTCAAACTGGGCATGCTGCCAGCATCAGCACTCCAGCTCCATGGAATGTGAAGCTTTTGGAGAAGGGGGTGTTGGAGCTAAGGCTCAGGAGCTGCTTTGTTGGCTCAGGCTGGGGGAAGTGGGAGGTTTGGTTCTTCAGTGGTGCTCAGGTTTGGAGTTTTCTCTGCTGACACCACTGGTTCTTGAGCCTTCAAGTCCTTGTCACTGCTGGGCATGACACAATAAACCCAAGGGTAATGTGTCCAGAGCATTTTTCCAATTTTTGGCAACCAGCTAATTAGGAAGTGAAATCTTTGAGGGATTCACCTTCCTCTGAAAGTCAGGAATGCTAGCTGCTCATGCTCTATTTCTTTTCCTTTCCCCTTAAATCTATCCATTTCTGCCCTTGCCACCCACCCTATTCTCCAGTGCCCAAACTTCCTTGGCTGTATAGCCTTCAGATTCTCTGCTAATTTGCTAATTTCCCCAATCTTCATCTTTTCCTATCTCCTAAATTAGACCCATGTGCTTAGATGGTGCATATACTAATGAAGCTAATTTTCTAATTTTCATGAACGTACACGTGTGTTTTTGAGAACAAAAATGTTTAAAACTAAAGTTCATTTTTGGACTTCAAATGAGTGTTTGGAGTAATTTTCTCACTAACTATCCCCTACTTTAGTAAATACACAGTGCATACATCCTCTTGTTTGAAGGCCGCTTTGACTTGCATTGGTCATCACATGTATACACACAAGCTATGTCTGTGTGAATGCAAATGCATGGCAGCAAGTTGCTCATAAAACTATATGTTATTGAGCCCTATGTCAAACTGCATGCGCCAAACCTACTAAACTCCCAATAAGCACATTCTGCTGCTACTATTTTTACAGTTAGAACAAGGCATGATAAGGCTTGTGAGATGTTGGGGAAGTAGCTCAGCTTCTTGGGTGGCTTTCTTCAGTCTCATGCTTGCAAAACCACAAGGCAGATCCCAGCATGATGGCTTCTTATCCTCCTGCTTTAAAAGCATAACCAGTTTTCTTTCACCAGGAGCATTTATCTGAATGCTTGAAATGCAGACCAGAGTAGCGCAGCAAGGAGTAGCCTCCAGCCACAGTGTTAGGCAAGCTCCACCCTGCCCTGTCCAGTCTGCTCACATCTGCCATTTCCTCGAGTATACATTGAAGGCCTCCACCGTAAAGATGCTGTCTCTCTTCCTATGCCACCAGGACAGATACTGGATCATAATAAAACAGCTAAGAGTATAGACTAGGCCCTGCAGCAGTGATTGTGCTAAGCAAGCTGCCTTCTGCCACGATGTGACGGGTGACGCTACAAAATGAAGCAAAGGGTTATTTCCTGTTGGTCTTTATTAATTGAGCCAAATCCTTTTATTGGATGGATGCCCATTACCAATAGAATCTCTATTGAGCAATTTGCACTGTCCTTTGGGAATAAAACCAGTCAAAACCTTGGAATAAATCCTTAAAGTTGTACTGCAATTCTTTCCTTAACTACTCTCTGGGTTCTTCATACTAATTTTTACACCAAGGGTTAGTCATATGTTTGATATACCTGGGAAACTATTAAAAATTAACATAAGGCTGTTTTATTTATGTTTTCAGTTGTATGGTGTGAATCTCAGTTTCTGTACATATAACAACTACTGATAAATTGATTATTCTATAAGTCTATATTTATTTGACCATTTAGGCATGTCTAAGCTTGTGTATTTTGCTTTTCAGGTTCCATGTAGGAATTCAAATATCATGTTAATATTGTTTTAGTAAGGGGTGTAATGTTTTTTATCTTTATATTTACTCCTACCGAAGAGGACCAGATTGGTCAAAATGTATTTGTAATATTGGTGTTGTGTATATGTACAGCCTTGGATTTGGAAATTAGTATTGTGAATATGTACAGCCTAGGTATGTGATGTATTGATGGGAATTTTGATTGCTAATCAATTATTTTACTTTTGAGTGAGATTAGTATTTATATTAAAATTGTTATATTTTTGGATATATATAATTTTCCTTTAATGTATTGAAGTTGCATAGTGATGGCATTCTGGGCACCGGGCCGACATCTTTCTGAAAGGACTTTTAGCAACTACAATAGTTGCTAAAAGTCTGTGGTGTCTGTGGTGGTGATTCTCTGGACTATCTTGACTGGGGGTGGGGTTGCAGGTGGAGTTGCATTTGGTACTTTGAATATAGATAGCTTCTTGCTGAAAAGACACACCTAGCAAATGAGATATAACAAAAAACCCAGCTCAGACCTAATCATGAAGCAGGATACCATGAGTGACTTCCTTTGCACTACATACAGTACATACTTCCCCTTATAGTGTTATTTGTTCCTTTTAATTTGAGGCACACAAAGGCTTGTTTTTAAAAGAATATATTATTTTAGTTCATTTTAACTGACGGGAGACCCCCCCTGCTTTTGTGAAAGGCCACCTTGAGGTTACCTGCTTTTATTTAGCCCTATACAAACCTACCTCACTCCACTAGGTGGCAGTGCATTAGAAGCAGCAGCGCCGCTTGTGAGGATGAACATAAGTCTGCCAGAGCATAGTTCATTTAGTATACTAGTATCACGTGTTAGTCGCCTTTCCCTAGAAAAGCCATGCTTAAGGCAGTTTACAGGTAGTCATTCAGAAGCGAAGTCGAACAGAGTGCAACAGGATTGGCATCCAAGTTAGAATGGTTAGGGCTGTAGGCAAGGCATAGGATTATGCATGGTGAAGTGCTGCCTGTTAGCTGCGCAGTAACGGAGCTAGCACGGCTGATTCACCTCCTCCCATGGCCCGATTGCCAGACCTTTTCCCTTTAACCTTCCCTTTGGTCTGGCAATGCTCCCTCCTCAAGCTGCTGCAGTGGCTATGAAGGTGCGCGCGGATTTTTAAACCAAGTAATACAACTCGCCTGCGTGACTTGCACGAAACGGTCGTGTTTGCCCCTTGGGAGCGAGATCACACGACTTTGCCAGCAAAAGCACATGCCAGAATAAACGTGTTTAGTCTTTGAGGGATCACAAGATCCTCGGACGTTTAAATGGACTTTCCCTTTAGTATTTTTATGCCACTTCTGGGCCAAAAAGCCCCCCACCCCCCAAGAGCGGCTTACAAGGACCAGTTAAATAAAACAGTCCATGCCGGCAGGCTCACGTCTAAAAAGCCACGGCGCGCAAGGGGAAGGGCCCGAGGAAGGGACGTCTTGGCCCTGCCCGCTTCCCCCTCAGTC
Source organism: Anniella stebbinsi (assembly GCA_029215795.1). NCBI lineage: Eukaryota > Metazoa > Chordata > Lepidosauria > Squamata > Anniellidae > Anniella > Anniella stebbinsi. Next base: position 375,424,934 of record JARDYH010000001.1, read on the forward strand.
TTTACCTTGCCAAAGAGTTCTGACAGGGTGAAGCCCTCCGTACCCTGAGAGGCACACGGGCGGCTGGCCATAAGAGCGCGGAGGAGGGGGCGCCGGGGACAGGCTGGGAAGCTGTGGGGCTTGTTTGCTTTTCCAACTGGCATAAAGCTTCACTAGCAGGAGCGCGGAAAGAGCCGCCAGGCCCCCCTCCCGCCCCGGGAGCTCCTTGCCTGCTCACGCAGAGCCAGCCTGCCTGCCCCTGGCTCGCGGGGTCGGCCGAACCGGACCCCTGCTCCAGCCGCCTCTCTTCTTCCGGGGGCCAGGCGCACGCCTGTGGAGGAAGGGCGAGCGTTCACCAGAGCATGCGCAGAGCGCCTTTACGACTGCCCAGGGAGCCTCTCCGGCGGGGGAGAGGCCCGGCGGCGGCAGCGGCGATTTCCCCCCCTCTCCCGCTCAGCCTTACGGCTGTTCTCGCCGCGCCTGCCCGCCCGATTCTCCTCAGGAGAGCTCCGCCCCTTCCAGCCGCGCGCGTGCGCAGAGCGAGCGGCGGCCCAGGCAGCCAGGCTCGCTCCTTTCCTCCTCCCCCCTCCCGTCATCATCCGGGTCCTTCCGTGCGGTGCAGCAGGTCGGTAGGCGGGAAATGGCGACTGGCCGCTGCCGGGGCTGCTGAGCGGCTACGGAGCCCCCGGCAGCGGCGGTGCTTCGTGTGACCAGCGCGGGAGAGGACTACCGGGCTCGGCCCGGCTCTATCGCCGAGAAGCCTGACACCGAGCGACGGCTTGACGGGCGGAAGAGGGAGGGACGTCCTCCTCACCTCCACCTCCCTCTCAGCGCCTCACAGGTAACCGATGCCCCCTCCCCCTCCCCAGTTGTGAGGAGACCTGGCAGCGGCGAGGGCGGGCGAAACCAGCCCCGTCCCCGCTTAGCCCCCTCCCTCCCTCCGTCCCTCCTTCAGCTTCGGGGGAGGGGCTTCCGGGGCTCGGCCTCCCCCTCCGCCCTCCCTCGACCCCTCGTCGGGCCTACGCCTGGGGGAGGGGCCCTTCCCCCGCCCCCCCCCCCCCCGGCCTGGCATGGTTTGGCGCGGGAGCAGCTCCGACATACGGGCGGGGGCCGGCGCGGTTGCGGGCGGCGAGGGGGTGCCTCTCTCGCCCCGCCCGCCCCCACTCCTGCCGCCCCCCGCTCGCCTGCCTGCCCGCCCGCCCGCCTGCCTGCCTGCCTGCCGGCCGCTGCGTGTGTGTGTACATCGTGAGTCGGGCTCGCTTCGGGCGTCGCAGCAACACCTGAGCCTGGCGGCCGCGACGCTCACACACTAGCGACTGCGATTGGCGCGGGCGCTACGAGTCCAGCCCCTGCGCCTCCCGCTCGCGGCTGGGGCCGGAGAGAGTGTTCCTTAGCATGTGCAGAGTGCCCCCACGAAATGATCGCTGCTGGGGCGCGGGGCATGGTTTCCAGGCAGCAGGCTTGATCCCCGGCACTTCTTTTTTGTATTGTGTCACTGGATCTCAGCCCTGATGACAACACCCCGGGGAGCTCTCCCGTTACACCTCGCAGGAACGTCTCACGTGCTAGCCGGTCCAGGCAGCTTGGAATTTGGGACTGTCATTTAGGCATTTAAAGTATCTGCAAAGCCCTGTTCATCTTTTCAAGGTGTCAAAGTACTAGTATTCAAGGAGGTGAGAGAGTCTAGCAAGGTTGTGGGACTGTGTCCTGTTGTGAAGTGCACTGTGGGCTGCAGACTTAATGCTTAATGTGGAGGATTTCTTTACTTGCATGCATTTTTATCCTGCTTTTTTTCCTAGAAGAACTTGGGATAACATACTATACCTGTCCCTCTTTTATCCTCTCAACAACCCTGTGAAGTAGTTTAGGCTGAGACAGATTGACTGGCCCAAGGTCACCCAAGGAGTTGTGTCACTGAGTGGGGGGTTTGAATTCAGGTTTTCCCAGTTAGGATCTGAAGTGACATTTAAATGAATCAATTGGAATTTATTTGGGCATGGGAAGCCTAGGGCTCTTTTAAGATCTAGTTGTACTCTTAGTCTTTGACTACCCCTCATTCCCAGTAATGTATATTAGGACTGCCCAGTGCTGAGCTCACCAGTTTAATGTATTTGTTGAGACTGAGGGAAGGTGGTTGACCTGCTTGGCACCAACAGTCCTTTACCTGCTCATGGCTTGTGTGATGCAAATAGTAGTAAGCACTGTGCTTTTAGTATGTTTGCTGAATTCTAGATTAATACTACAGAGTGTTAAGTTTTCATCAGATGTGGGAGTTTACAGCTCTTGACTTTGTTTACAAATTCACATCTTATTTATTATATTCCTATTGATTTGTTTATATACCTACATCAGAATGTGTGGCACAAGAGGATATGCCCAGAGGATGTTACAATTTAACACTTGACACAGGGGAAATGGGAGGGAAGTGGAGTCAGAAGTAAATTAGGGAAGGGATACGGGAAATAGGAGGCTTATTCAGTGTTTTTAAGGAAAAGGAGAGTTTTGAGGAGGGACTAGATTCTAATCACGAGAAGGAAGTGAGAGAAGTGGCATCTTGTGTTAATATGTGAATGCTTTGTTTGAAAACTGTATTTCCTGAGAAGGTTTCAAATCCATTTATTTATGCTAATTGCTATTCTCTTATATTGGAAATAGATTTTAAATTATTTATCCAGCATCAGTCCGTTTTAATATATCACAATTACTTGGGATAATTACTTAAGAAAGAGAACATAAAAAGGCAAATACAAGTAAGTTACTAGTTGAATTTCATGATAGTACTATGAAGTACTATGAAAAGTGGGCTAGATGGAACAACTATTAGGTGCATCCACAGTTGGCTACAGAATCGGACTCAAAGAGTGCTTATCAATGGTACCTTTTCACACTGGGGGGAGGTAACGAGTGGGGTACTGCAAGCTTCAGTCCTGGGCCCAGTGCTCTTCAACATTTTTATTAATGATTTGGATGGGATGAGAAGGTGCAGGGGATGCTTATCAAATTTGCAGAGGACACAAAATTGGGTGGGATCGCTAATACCCTGGAAGACAGAAACAAACTCCAAAGTGATCTTGATAGATTGGAGCGCTGGGCTGAAAACAACAGAATTAAATTTAATAGGGATAAATGGAAAAAGAAACCAAATACACAGTTACAAGATGGGGGATACTTGGCTAATCAATATGACAAGCGAGAAGGAATTGTTGAAGATCGCAAGCTGAATATGAGCCAACAGTGTGATGAGGCTGCAAATAAAGCAAATGCTATTTTAGGCTGCATTAATAGAAGTATAACTTCCAAATTGCGTGAGGTACTGGTTCCCCTGTATTCGGCACTGGTTAGGCCCCATCTTGAGTGTTGCGTCCAGTTCTGGGCACCACACTTCAAGAAGGATGCAGACAATCTGGAGCAGGTTCAGAGGACGGCAACGAGAATGATTAGGGGTCTGGAAACAAAGCCCTATGAGGAGAGATTGAAAGAACTAGGCATGTTTAGCCTGGAGAAGAGAAGATTGAGGGGAGACATGATAGCACTCTTCAAATACTTGACAGGTTGTCACACAGGAGGGCCAGGAACTCTTCTCGATCAACCCAGAGTACAGGACACGGAATGATGGGCTGAAGTTACAGGAAGCCAGATTCCGGCTGGACATCAGAAAAAACTTCCTATTAGGGCAGTACAACAATGGAACCAATTATCTAGGGAGGTGGTGGGCTCTCCCACATTAGAGGCCTTCAAGAGGCAGCTGGACAACCATCTGTCAGGGATGCTTTAAGGTAGATTCCTGCATTGAGCAGGGGGTTGGACTCGATGGCCTTATAGGCCCCTTCCAACTCTACTATTCTATGATGATTCTATGATGTATGATAGTCATTGAATCTTTTGTCCACATGTAAGAATGAAGTTACCGAGTCACAGTGATACCTTAATGAATGTTATACATGAGTGACAGAAGAATGAACACCCTTAACTTTCACCTTTCCGATCTTCAATGAGTATTACTTAAATATAAAATATATATTTAACCTACACGTGACACGACCAACCTACACGTGACACAACAATTCACTGTGGGTTATTCAACCCACAGCAAAGCTGCAGCACTTGCAGAGTGAGTATGGCCATCATTTTGAATATGCAACTGGTAAGCATGGGTCATGCGAGGGTTAAACAACACTCACATAACTCACATTTGCCAAGTTCGCACAACACTGCAAACCCTGAGTTGGTATTTGCATATGTAGCCTGATGACTGCTGGCATCACAGCTTGTCATGGGTTAAATAACCCACGATGTGCTTCAGCATGTCATTTGAACCCAGGGTTTGCTTCAGTGAAATGAGTGTGTTGTATCCTCTTCCGAGCTGCTACTTTTGCCTTAAGGAATGGGTTTTATAATTGTAGTCATCACGGATTTACATATTTTGACTTGGCTTAATAGTCAGCCATAATTTATGGTTACCAGTGAATCTTCCCACCATGTCCTCTGTATATGCCAGAGAACTGGGAGTCTCATATCTCTGAGCTTTGGAGCAGGCAGAAGCAGTCTTGAGAGTTAAACTATATGATTTTTTGCCATTTCTATCCATCCACCCACCCATATGGTCTTAATATGCCATCTCATTGCCAGCCTGAGTCTGCAGCTGTCAGGAACTCCAGTCCCCATATCTCCCTCGATGACATTCCATTTGGGAAAATGCTGAAGCTTGACTGTTTAGATCTTCTGCTACAAACAATGTTCAATATATCCTCCATATATACTTTTCTGGACCCAAACATCTCCAGAAGCCCTACTCCAAGTGCTCTCACCAAATGAAGTGAGGTGGGTAGCTACTCAGAAGAGGGCTTTTCCAGTGGTGGTACCCCGATTGTGGAATGCCCTTTCCAGAGAGGCTTGCCTGGCACATAGATTTTGGTCTTTTCAGTGCTAGTTGAAGACTTTTTTTATTTTCCCAGACTTATTAGTCTTTAAATTTTGTATTTAATTTTTTTTTTAGGTTTTTATACTGCTGCTGGCTTTTGTTTTTATTTCGGTTATATTCTGTTTTAAACTTTTAAAGGTTTTATATTGTGATTACCACATTGTATTTGAAGGTTTTGATTTTTGTGATCCACTCTGAGAGTTTTTGCTGTTGGGTGGTATAGCAATGTAATAAATAACAAAATAATAAATAATAATTTGTATCTACCACATCCAAGTTTGAAAGAGAGAGGATTTTCCTGTGCGTGTTGAAGCCTGAAAAATTATTTCTGTTGTGTTGGTTTTGAAGAACTGAATTTTAAAACCAGGGCTGGCTTCCCTTTCTCCAATTCAAATTTTGTATGTGAAGAGAAAAACTATACAGGATCCTCCTTGCAAATGCCTTTAAAAGAGAGCGGTCACTTTATAGAATAGTATGGTTGTGATGCCAGACCTTATCATTGATAGGATTGATGTGATCTCAGCTTTTCAGTATACATGTTGTCGCCTTCACTTATGACATGATAGAGATTGGTAGTTTAAATAGTTAACCATTGCTTAAATAGCCAAGCATTGTCTATTGTGTCATCTGGCAAGACTTTTTCACACCACTCTTGGTTATTTGGCCAAAATAACCAATGTAAATAATTAATGCTGTGCAGAGTTGACTATTTGCACAACCATTGGTTATCATGTCGTGTGGCAGGTACTGTTGACTATTTCAGAGCGTGCAGTTGGTTATTTTCGCTGGCTGCAGAGTCCCCTGGCAAGTGCAACCAAAATGGAGGCTGCCACTCTAGTACAGCTGTCACAACTCACTTCCAAAATCTACCTTGCTACAGATTGCGAGCAGAGCTGTACCATGCCCTTAACCCCCCTCCCCGGAAATGCTGCACAACTGTCAGACGCCTTTCCATGCCAACTCCAATGGAGAGTGGAGGGGGACAGTAACGCCACAGCTGAAAACGATCCAGTCACAGAGGGATAGTGATGTCTCTGATGCGCAATGGCTGCCAGGATAGATTTTGTGCAGCAGTGGCTGATGGGATACCATCGAGAGGACTGAGGGGGGAAGAGGGCGGCGGGGTGTATCAATCAAACACTGCATTGACTAATAGTCAACTTGACGCTGACCCTAATGGACACAACGGTCGATTAAAAACATGTCATGTGGGGAGTACTCCTTAAATAGTCAACCGTTAAGTTGACTATTAACAGACGGTTGACTAATGTGTTGTCCGAACGTACAGAGTGACTTTGGAGAGGTGTTAGAGTCGTTGTGGTTTTCTTTATGACATTAAGGCAACCAATTTATTTCTATGATGGAAGGTAGATATAAAATCCTGACTGAAATATGTGCTTGTGAGATGCTTTAGAATAGTGAATGTGTGCCTGCACAGGGAATACACTGGGTGACTAAAATAGAGACATTATTTCTGTTTAAAGAATGAAATGTGCATACGGTATTAATTGGTAAACTATATAAATTTGCTTCTGAGTATGCATAAACAAACATATATTCTGGAGCGCATAAAACAATGCAACCACCTACTTTTGTGAGTGACTTCCCTCAAGTAGGGTAGGGGCAGACTGAACATGCAGGTTTTATATAGGAAGGGAAAGAAATAAAAAAAGTGTTTCCCAGTTAAGAGTCTTTGCATTGCCATTATTATTGAACAGCATTCTTAGTCACAGCAAAGTAGAATAACATTTCTGGAGGCTGTAATCTGAAAAGTGAACTAACTTAATGTTGGATGAAGGTATACAAACTCTGAAAATGAGGAAATACGTTTCAAATTACTCTTGTTAAATCTGACCTGTATGAGAGAGAGATGTTGTTGTTCAAGATTTATGGCTTTGTAACTGGCCGGTTTTCTTTCTTCCTCTCTCTCCAATCATGTGATCATCTTGCTATTCACTGGCTCTAATTATCATCTTCTTGTCTAGGATTAAACAATTGGGTTCTGACCCGGCATAGCCCCAATCCAAAGTGCTCTCTGCTCACTTTGCACCTCAGTTTCCCACTCTACTGTATGTTTCAGGATACAAGCAAAAGAAAGCCAAGTGTACATAAAAAAAAGTTGATAGAGTTTCCACTGCAGTTAATATGGAGGGAAGGGATTAAAGAAGCATTTGCCATATCTCCCTATCTCATAGTGAATGGATTAGGTGCAAGCGGTTGTTGCCTGTGTCTCAATTTGAGCGGGAGTGCCTCAGTGGGTGAAGCCAATGTTACTGGCCCTTCAGCCTTTGTTTAATATAAAATTAAAATAAAATAATATAAAATATAATTACTTATTGATCTTGAATTATGGAGCATCCGAAATCTGGCCTGTATTGACATGAATAAGGGCTTTCAGTTTGAGCTTGTTCCATTTTGGTTTTGGCTATGGTATTATTTATATTTATACATCTATTTATATGCTGCTTTATGACCTCACATTAGATCCCCAAAGCAGTTCACAAAACTTAATAAAATAATAATCCAAAATTAATTAATTGAAAACAAACACCAAAATAATAATTGCGCTGGGTATCAGACAACATGAAAAGTATGCTTGAACAGAACATTTCTAAAAAATATTCTAAAAGCTAGGAGGAAAGGATCTAAACAGGTTTCCAAAGGAAGAGAGTTCTAAAGCCTTGGTGCTGCTGCCAAGAAGGATGTGGCCTGCATACTCACCAGATACATCTGAGTATACAGTGGTAGGACATGGAGCAAAACCTTCCCAGGAGATCTCAATGGGTGAGCAGAATCATGTAGAAACAACTGGTCCTTTCAGTGCCCTGGGCCAAAATCATACAGGCTGTTATAGGTGACCACCATAACTGTCAGTTGGACTCAGAAATATGCTGGGAGCCAATGGATATTGAATATCAACAGAGTAGCATGCTTCAAGTAATGGGCCCCATCAAAAGCATGGCAGACCCAACATTCTCCAAAATGTGTGAAGCACATTGCAATAGCTCAACCTTGCTGCAACCCAAGCATGTGTGAGGTGACAGTTTTTCTGGCGCACTGATCAAGACATTGATCCTGTTACACCCCAATATTTTATGTAGTTGTACATTTTACTCTTGAACTGTTAATATAAACACACTTGCAGATTTAAATGGGAAATTATATAACAAAAATATATAAAAATTCTCACAACTCTCATGCATTTAATCCAAGTTTGACTTTTAGAAGTGAATTGGAATAAATTCTTGTTTCCTAGTGGTAGAGCCATGCTTGTCAATGATTTTATTTGTAGACCTCTTTTCTCTCTGGAGGCCTTCAAAGCTGCTTGCATAGAGGCAAATAAAAAACAATCACACTATTAAAATACAAGGATTACGTTGTTCTGTATGCTGCAGCAAGGGTGCTTAGGAGATATGGGGAGTATTTGTGGCCTTTTCCAGATGTAATGCTAAATTTTGGTTCAGCATTACATGAGTGTGCCTTGGTTCGTGTGCTCCCCACTCTCTGGTGCAGCTGTGAGAAGATCAGAAGCGTTTGCTTCCATTTTAACTAACTGCATTTGGCATTATGTCTAAACACAGAGAAATTGTGTTTAGTTTTAAGTATGGTTTATTAAAATAAACCAACTTCAAACTGTGGTTTATGAAGCTAAGTTGTTTCAATACAACTAGTTAAGATTAACCTCAATTTATGATTTGGATGTAATGCTGAACTGTGGTTAAATTAAAAATGGAAGCAAAAGCTTCCAATCTTGTTGCCACGCCAGACACATGAGCCAGAGGATTTTTCATGTAACAATCATGGTATGATTTAAATCACATCTCTGAAGGACTCAGTTTTAATGATTTAAATCACTAGTGAGAAAGATTATATTTAATAATTATTTTTAGTAGAAGTAAATTATTGTTTAATATAGCCTTAATACATATTCATAGATGTAGGTTTCATAAGAAGATATATTATCACAGGTACACACTAAGTAATTATTCTGAATTGTTTTCAGATTAATTTTCATTAAAAGAAATGATAATCCGGTCGTTTTAGTCCCTTTGTTATGATGTGCCACCAGACAAGCTTTTAAATTGTACTAATAAGATTGTTTGTTCTTTGGGTTAGTTTTCTTCTTCAACCAACAACAACTTTAACAAAACATGCACATGGATTTTTGAATGGCTAACTATTTCAGTTTTTAGATGAATGTAAAGTACTTTAAAATAAAACGTAGGCAGTTCTAACCACAGAAGGTACAGAAACAAAATATTCCTTAAGGGGTATCTTTTATGGCCTGCTGCTGCCCTACTAGGAATTTCCCTTCTACAGTGGATGATTCACACAGCAGAAGTTTCCTCAAGAGTTAGGACTGTTTGAATATGATATATTCACTTTTGGTTTCACTTTCTATTGCCCTCCCCATCTTTTGCATTTATATCCAGGCTGCTCCTCCTTGTTCAGATCTACTCCATCTCCCCAAATTCTCTATTCATCAACTTTCTCTGTCTTTGCACTTAGAGAGAGGCAAGGTCTTGAGAGAGACTACATTCGGGCGACAGGTTAGCCAGCCCTGCCCCCATAGACCACTCCACAGATGACTATTTGCATGTTGCACTTGGGTGATATGCAAATAAATCCTCTGTTGAGGGGGCTATATGGGCAGGGTTGGCTATTGCTCTCTCCTCCCTCCTCACCGAATGGTGGTGCTGGTTCCCCCTTACTGGATTGGGGTGCCGCAATTCTGTGGGGAGGGGGAGAGAGAAGTTCCCCTGCTTCCTTTTTACTGTAGGGGTGCCTGCGGCTGCTGCAGCCAAAACTGGGACACAGACCTGTTCCAGTCCCCTGGCTGTGGTGGGGCACACATCACAGGTGCCACCACAACAAGTGATTTCTCCGTGTCGCCGGCTACGTTCCCATTTCTTTTGAGGCAGTGGCCAGAGAGGACCTGTCAGCTCTCTCTGGCCACTCCCTTGAAAGAAATGGGAATGGAGCCAGCAACGCAAAGTGATTTCTCTGCATCACTGGCTCCATTCCCATTTGTTTCGGGGCTGAGCATGGGGAGAGCTGCTGTCTCCCCGTGCTCAGCCCTGAAACAAATGGGACAGGACCCCTGGTGGAGCATTGCCATGACATCCCTCCTCCTGGCGTCCTGTCCTATCCCTGCGCCTGGCGTCCTGACTTATTTGTTTCGAGGCTGAGCATGGGGAGACAACAGCTCTCCCCATGCTCAGCCCAGAAACAAATGGGGATGCACACTCTGCAGAGGGATATCTCCCCGATCCAGGGATGATATCTCTGCACAGGGGGTGCACACCATTTGTTTTGACGCCGAGGCCGGAGAGCGCTGACAGCTCTCTCCAGCCTTGGCTTTGAAACTAATGGGCCTGTCCTGGGAAGGGTTTGGGGAGCCATGGATTGTGGCGCCCCAGCAAGGGATGGCATGATTGGATGCTTCCCTTGTACTTCTTTGGCTGGGATTATTTCCCCTGTCTATAGAGCCCCGCTGAGCAAGAGTGGCAAGAGTTTCTGATGCTCCTGCCTGTAGGCAGGGGAAATAATCCTTGGAGCCCAAAGATAATACAATAATCAACAGTTGTGCAGATATACAACTCTGCACATGTTCATAGAATCATAGATCATAGAGTAGTAGAGTTGGAAGGTACCTATAAGGCCATCGAATCCAACCCCCTGCTCAATGCAGGAATCCACCTTAAAGCATACCTGACAAATGGTTATCCAGCTGCCTCTTGAATGCCTCTAGTGTAGAAGAGCCCACGACCTCCCTATGTCATTGATTTCATGAAGCTTTTCCTGATGTCCAGCCGGAATCTGGCTTCCTGTAACTTGAGTCCATTATTCCGTGTCCTGCATTCTGGGTTGATCGAGAAGAGATCCTGGCCCTCCTCTGTGTGACAACCTTTGAAGAGTGCTCTCATGTCTCCCCTCAATCTTCTCTTCTCCAGGCTAAACATGCCTAGTTCTTTCAATCTCTCCTCATAGGGCTTTGTTTCCAGACCCCTAATCATCCTCGTTGCCGTCCTCTGAACCCGCTCCAGATTGTCTGCATCCTTCTTGAAGTGTGGTGCCCAGAACTGGATGCAATACTCAAGATGGGGCCTAACCAGTGCCTAATACAGGGGAACCAGTACTTCACACGATTTGGAAGCTATATTTCTATTAATGCAACCCAAAATAGCATTTGCTTTTTTTGCAATCACATCACACTGTTGGCTCATATTCAGCTTGTTGTTTTGTTGAAATAACCAGCCATGGGATGGTTTTTGCCCCACAGATAACACAATAGTCAACAGTGGACTATTTAGTAATCCTTGGACTATTTAATCTACTGTTGACTATTATGTCGTCCGAACCCAGTCAGAGAGAGCGAGAGAGCGCATGCACTTCTGTATATCACCTGCAGTGCAGAATAGGGCAGATCAGGTTATCTCCCCTCTCCATTAACTGCTGTTCAAATATTCATAGCATGTAATTAGAAGTTGTATCATTAGTAGTCATGATGATACCTTTGACCTAGGCTGTTTTTATTTTACTAATTGTTTGAAGGAAATTTAAAAATCTGATTTAAAATTTAAAAATCCAGTCATTATTATTTTAAAATCATTGTATGTCTGTTTGGAAAAGTAGTTTAGAATATTGTTATGGCATAACCGTCAGTTACTTTTATAGCTTTGAATGTTGGAAAACAAAACATATCTCCTCCACTAGCCCTCCTTACACTGTGTTTTGTACACAAGAACATTTACCTGGAAATAATTTTTATTTATTTCAGTTTAATGTACTTCCGAATGAGTGTTTAGGATCAGAACAAAAAACGTATATAAATAGTACATCAGTGACTTGCCTTTTGATACAAATCTCTCTTAGGCTGCAATATTCAGCATACTTATTTGGACATGGGTTCCAATGGAATTAGTGGGATCTGCTTCCAAGTAAATATATTTAGAATTATTTGTGGTGGGTGGGTGGTTTACTTAATTTTCTAGAAAATGACATAATTAGGGACAAAACTCAAGGTTCTGTAGAATGTAGGACCAGGGGCCAGAAGTGCAGAGTAAAATCGTTATTGAATACTGTGTGACCTTGGGCAAGTATCTTCACCTCTCTGGGCCTTAGGGCTTGTTCATATATTATGCTTTTGTTATGGGTAGATGCCATGCAGAACTCTAATTACAGTGTTGACATGTTTTAAAAATCTTTTTTTTCCCATGATAAGAACTACTATGTATGAGGTTTAACCATGACCTTAACCTTGAAGAATGTAATGCAGGAAAGTTACACTGGCTTGAATCCAACAGTGTCCTTCCACCAGCAGAGCAGAAACTGCTGGCAAAAGGGATTTCCTTCCCCCCCTGCAGCCCCCATGTGCCCCCTAAATCTGCTGCAGTGGGTGGGGGCTGCAGGGGAGAGGAGCGGATGGGGAAGTCCGCTTGCACAAGGTTGCATTTAAGCCAATTTTTTTAAAAGTAAATTCTCAACAGATCCCTAACCTTTCCATTCTCCTTTTGTGTTCTTTCCTGATCAGTCTGTGATTGAGGAGAAAAAGATGTAATTTAAAAACATACTGTTTATGAAAGATGGAAGCTTCTGGGCCATCGTAACATCTGCAGAGATCTTTCCTAGCTGATATTTTGTATGTGGTCTTTTATTTAACGAAGCAGATTCCTACATTATTGATTTCATTGTCCATTTCCAAGTATCATAGTATGGAAAATGCTGTCCAATAATTGTTTCATTGAGATGTATGAGGAAGGTAATTAATCCCATTTAAATATGTGAGAAGCTGAGGCGAAGGTTCAGTTTGCATATCACGATAAACCACAGTGGGTTAATGAGATGCGTTCTGACCACTACTATGAATGTGTAAACCACAGTGGGGGCGCACCATGGCATATCATGTTACGCAAACCTGAGTATCATGGATTATTTGAGAATTAAACAACCCTTGGATTACTACCTTACTACTTTATAATTTGTTCTTTTATTTTCCTTGGTACCAAAGCTAAACAAAGCTAGTTTCCTGGATCCCCCTTTTCTCCCTTTTTGAAGACTGGGACATTTTCCTTTCTCTGGTCCTGTGGCATTCATCAGTTCTCCAAAATTCGTCAATGATGATAGACGTTCTGAAAGTACATCAGCAAGTTTTTTAGTACACTAGGATGCAATTCATTTGTCCCCTGAAGAACTCATTTAAGTTTGCTAGGTATTTACCTCTCTCCCTCTCTCTCTCTGCATAATCTTCCTGCTGAGAACAATGCTGCATGTATGTATCTGACAAAATGGGCTCTAGTCCATGAAAGGTATATTGTAATTCATTAGTCTTTAAGGTGGGACAAGACTCGTTTTTCTTCATTTAGTGTGCTGCCTCTTCTCCTGAATGGGAAGATCAAATGCCTGTCTCCATTAGTGGGAACTCTGGGCATAAGCAAATTCTCAGAAGGTTTTTTCCTCTGAAAATAAGGGTGACTTTGTTAATAAAGAGGATATTTAAGCTAGCTGTTGTTGATATTTAAGCTAGCTGTTGGCTGCCTAAGATATTTTGTAGATAGGCGGGGTATAAATTGAATTAATAATAAAAATGATGATTTAGAATGTCATTTACAGGATGAGACTTTGGTGGACTGGAGGAAGAAAAAGATTTTCTAATGATTTGGCTAATCATGATAGACTAGAATGATTTTTCAGACATATACAGTGGGTTAGACTTAATTAAAGGCCAAGGGGCTTTATAGACCTCTTTGCTATTGAAGCCTAAGTCAGCCGTTTCAGAAGTCTGAAGCAGCATTATTACTCTAGAGACTGCAGCATCTGGCATCTGACATTCTAGAATATTGCTTGTGTGGCCAACTTGTGAGACACATCTCTAAGGGAGCAAGAAGGTCTGTGGGGCTGGCTATGGCACTGAGGAAGGTGTCCTCTCCTCTGTCACTCCCTGGCTCTGTAGAGTAGAGTCAAAGCCATAGGGGGGATTCAGTGTTACTATAGTGGCTTGCATTCATATTTTGAATATGCCCTGGGCATATTTGTCAAAAAGTCCCGTCCCCCCACTGGGGGGGGGGGGTTTCTAACATGGATGCAATGACAGAGAAAAAGCAAGGAACATGTTTTGGGTTTTTTTTGCTGAAAACCCATAACATAGAGAAGGGCTGAGGATTTACAATCTACATTTGGGACTACATCATCATCATCGTATACTGATAGCAATTTCAATTCTCTGAGTGATTACAGTAGCCAAAATGGCATCATCCATGCATAAGAGTGACAGGCTTGAGAGAACACCAAGGTTTGCATAATTGCAAAATGTAAGCAACCTGCCCTGGATGAAGTTGCACTCCCTCTGAAGGAGCAGTTATCTAGCTTGGAAGTACTCCTAGATTCATATTTGTCACAGGAGCCTCAGGTAGCCTTAGTGGCTCAGAGTGCTACTAGCAAGCTTTGTTTGCCCCACCAGCTACGACCATTCTTAGATAGGGCAACAGTAGTTCATGCACTGGTAAGTTCCTGACTAGATTGCTGCAATACCCTCTACACAGGGTTGCCTTTGAGGACAACATGGAAACTGTAGCTAATGCAGAATGCGACAGCTAGGTTGCTGTCAGGAGCATCATATAGAAACCAAATAAAACCAGTTTTGAAGGAATTGCACAGGCTACCAGTATGTTTCCAATCTGAGTTCAAGGCGTTAGTAATGATGTTTAAAACCCTAAATGGCTTGGGACCTCCATGTTAGGAGTGGCTCTTGCTGATACACCTACCCAAGTACTGATATATGTCAAGGTGGCTTCCCCCTGTGTCCCACTGTTGGGACCTATCCAGTATGTGGAGAGGACTGGCTGGCTGAAACCTCTCTCTTGGCACCAAGACCAATCTATTTAGTCAAAGTGTTTGTGTCTTATTGGCTGTTGATTGATAGTTTGTTTGTTTGGGCTTTTGATAATTATAATGGATTGATTTTATGTTGAATGTTTTTGTTGTTGTACCCCACCCTGAGACCAGTTGTCATAGGATGGGTTAGAAATATTTTAATAGATAAAATAAAATAAATCTTTAGGGGGGCGGGGGGAGAAACCCTAAGAAGGACCAATAAAGACTGAGCATGCTCAGCAGCTACAGAATGCGGAGGGTCTGTTGGAAGAAATAACAGAGGTGTGTGAGGTGGAATGGAGCATCCTGGAAGAGGAGGGCAAGGCTGACTGAAACCCTAAACAGGAGAACTCCACACTGCAACAAATCCCAGTTGTCCCATCTAATACAGGGATGGGGAACTTGTGGACCTCCAGATGTTTTGGCCTACAACTTCTACCAGTCCTTATCAGAGTAGTCAGTGGTGAAGATGAGTTGCCAAACCCTGATCTTAATAGCAAACTCAAGTTTGACTATCAGTTTGGAAGCAAAATGGGGCCATCCAAAAATGAGTAATTTTGACATACTTGGGGGACTTGCCTAGTATGCCGAAGTATAAACATTAGCGTATTAAGAGATATTGAACTGACAGAATGCTGATGACAATGGAGCTGGTAGGGTGGAGACTGATCACTTACATCTGTGGTTTTGAACAAATTATTTATTTATTACATTTCTATACTGCCAATAGCTGAAGCTCTGTGGACAGGTCGCAAAAATTAAAACCATAAAGTACAACTTAAAGTATAAAACTTAAACCACAATATAAAAGTACAAACAGAATACAACCCAGCAACAATGCAGAGATTTAAATTATTGATTTAAAACAGCAAAGTTAAAAGATTAGAATGGTAACGTGTTAAAATACTGGGAAAATAAAAAGGTGTTCACCTGGCATTAAACATGGAACTTTAGGATATTGGTTGGAGACACCTTCCACCCCCCCAAGAGCAATAGATTACAAGAAATTCCATACAGGTGAGTTCATAGAATTCTGTGCAAGCAAGAGAGTGGGCTAGTGGAGGGTGCTCTGTCTCTCCTCTCAGCCCAGCATAAAAATGCAGCAGGCTGGTGTTTTATGGTTTTAAATTTTGTATATTGACTTTTTTTTTTTTTTGAAATAATTTTATTAATTTCAACATAATAATAACATAAAATACATACATAATCCTCGACAATCCCCCCCGTGCACCCCCACCCCATGAGACCTTCTCTTAATCTTTTATTCTATCCAGAAATTTATCGACTCTTTTGAAGGTGTTTGTCCCTTCCCCGATCTTAATACATATTCCAATAGGGGGCTCCATATTTCCCCAAAATCATTTTTACCGGACATTCCCCTCTTTAATTTCATTTTACAAGTCAGCATATCATTCAAAGCCATATCCCATATTTCTTTGTACCATTCTTCTATTGTATAGCTTCCTTGTCCTTTCCAATTTTTTGCGATCATTAGTCTAACAGGTGTCAGGAGGTTGTTTATCAATTCTCTCTTATTTTTGTCCTCTTCCCCTCTATCCCATATTGCTAGTAGAGCGAGCTTCGGGTTTAATTCCACTTTACTTCCAATTATTTCACTTATTTCTTTAAATACCCTTTTCCAAAATTTTTGTACATATTCACAGCTCCACCACATATGGTAATAAGTTCCAACCTCCTGGCATCCCCTCCAACAATTTTTAGATATTTTTTTGTCTATCTGGTGAAATCTAACCGGTGTTAGATACCATCTCCACAATACCTTATAAAAATTCTCCTTAATTCTGATCGATAACAATTTTAACATTCTTGCATTCCACAACCTCTCCCAGTTATATTCCTTAATTTCTCCATTTACATCCTCTTCCCAAACCTTTTTTATTGCTTTAAGTGAATTTTGAAATTCCTCCTCTATCAATAATTTATATATCTCACTAGTCAACCCTTTCTTAATTTTCTTTTCTTCTTTCCTACCTTTTGACTCTATTAATTCTTCAAATCTTGTATTATTTCTACACTTTTTATTTTTCAGTTTCCATTCCTGAGTCCATTTCCCTAATTGTATACATTTAAACCATGCTAATTTTTGACCTATCAATAGCTCTTTAATTTGCTCATTATCCTTCAAATTTTCCATCCACGTATATTGACTTTTTAATGTTCAATCTTTTAATTTTTGTAAACCGCCCAGAGAGCTTTGGCTATGGGGCGGTATATAAATGTAAATAGTAATAATAATAATAATAATAATAATAATAATAATAATAATGCATCCTTCCTCTGCCCCAGTCCCCAGCAGACTAGTACATTTTTTTGTAGGCTAGTACCATTCGTGGGCTTATTTTTCAAGGCTGAATTAACCTGCTCAAACTTACAGTAAACTTGGAAATCCCTACTTTGGGACAGGGTTTAAGGTTGGGGCAGAGCAAGAGAAAGCCTCTGGGGAGCAAGTGGGGAAGTATTTTTTTTACCTCTTTTTTGTTCGACGCTGGCTGAAGCGCTGAACAGGAGCACTCATCTTAGGCCAGCGGTCCCCATCCTTTATGGAATTTTGAAAGTGTCATGGGTGCTCTCACAAAATTGTTGCCATGGGTGTGGAGTTTGCCCATTCATAAAATGACTGCCATGATGAGCATCACCAGTCACAAAATATCCATTTTCCAGAAGGTAAACTGGTAAGACTAAAAGAAAAATAGCTTGCTCAAGAACCTAAATGCAAAGTAGAGGTGGGGTCTGAGTTCCAGAACACAAAACCACTCTTTTGAACCTACAGTTTTCTGCTCCCATACTGGTTTCACAAAATTCAGACTGGTGATGCCCAGAAACACTGCACAGTGCAGCACAGGGTGTTGGAGGCCCACACTTCACTATGCAGCATGCCAGCCTTCCAGTTTTAAAAAAATAGATCTAAAAAATTAGGAGGGACAGGGTGCCAGGCAGGCGCCAACAGAGGTATCCATGGCTATATATTAGTACCCATGGGCACCGTGTTGGGCACCCCTGTGTTAGCAGGTGGAGGTGGGGATACACTGCAGCATTGTGTTGCTGGATTTACTTGATTAGCATAACTGTGAGCCATTTTCTGGGTCCATTATTGTCTTCGTACCATCTTTGTTCTTTTGTGGGGGGTTTTGATAGGCAGTCTTGACCATGCCAATAGTTCACATACTGGTAGTGCAGATTCACAGATATATCTGATTGAAAGGTTTGATTTATTTCAAAAACAGCAGATTTAATGTGCAGTCTTCTAGAAAGGTGAGGTGACTTCAGCACCGTACAAGTATAAACCTTTCTTAAAAGAATTTACACAACCCTAAAAACTAGGAGGGTTGCTTGATTTTGTTTACTTGTTTTTGAAATGCTTCAGGTAGGGCCTTCTGTTATGTTGTAGAGTGCCAGTTAAACTGTTGGCAATTACCAAGACATAGTGAGCAAAAATAATTACGTAATGATAAAGCACATGGAAGAAAAAATCTGTTTGTATAAATGCCTAGAAACCACAAAATATCAAGCCAGTTAAATGTGTTTTAGAACTTATAATTATTACCAGCACTTTGTTTTATATAAAATTACAAATATACCTGAGGTGAGAAATTTAAAAAATGCCAATAAAATTATTATTTGGGTTCATGACTTTCCATGAAAAGTCTTTAAGGGTACAGAAGTTTTTAGCAATCTAACTATACTACATCAGCTTTGTAACAGGAGGAAAGTGACTTCCAAAAATAGGCTTCTGCATGTCCAGTGCCATATATTATAAATCCAGAGAGTTTAGTGTCTCTAGGAACAGCTATTTCATTCCAGAATCCCAACAGGAACTGCACAGGTTCCGCTGAATTGTATAAACCACTAACAATGCAATACATGTGTATTCAGAAGTAAGCCCCATTGAGTTCAGTGGGGACTTTGGCAAGTCAATATAGGATTGCTCTGCCCAGCTTCAATCCTATACACACTTATCTGGGAGTAGGTTCTGTTAAATTTAATAAATCTAGCTTCTGAGTAGATATGCATAGAATTGCATTGTAATTTAGGATAGTTTTGTTACTAATTAGTGCAGCATCTTTAAAAAGAAAGGAGGTGGGGATCTGGTAAGACTCAGCATATGAGAGGATGAATACTGTAACACTCGTCTCAGCCTATTTGATTTCATAATATTTTCCCTTCTACGGAATCATGCTAACTAATTGACTAAATATGTTGGGGGGTTTTAAAAGGTGTCTAATCATCTTGGTGTCACTAAATTTATTAAGGGCGTAATCCTAGCATGGCTGGCTAGGAGAATGCTAGGAGTTGTAGGATTTTTTTCCTCTCTAAACATGTATTGGGTTGCTCCCTAAATCTCTTCAAATTTTAATATTACAAATACTTCATGTAAATGCCTTTTGAGGATATTGAAGGAAATATGAATAAATTAGAATTATTTTAAAGGTTTCCAATCATTGATAGAAGGAATACTATACTTCATATTCTTACATTCTATATTGTAGATAAAAGCAAGAGCCAAACTGATCTTTTGAAGTACCATTTAGTTCCAGTCCCACCATTTTAAATCCGCCTGTCATTGGTTGCTCAATCTACCAATTAAATTGATTAATTGCAGCCCTACTTTTTCAGATGGATCCATTAATTATGAATTGGCATAAACAATTGGTACTGAATTTTCATGTTGCGAAGTTGAGTAAAGATGTGGATGGTGCTATACTGAAGGCTTAACTTTACCACCTTAAGCTGAAAACTCACCAAGATTTTTTTATTATTATTTTCATGACATCAACAAGCTAAAAAGCACATTCTACATAACCAAACAATGACAATAACCAACACATACCCAATACACACATAAAAAACAATCCACCGAGTTACAATAAATTTCTGATTTTCTCCCCAGCAAAAGTATTTGACCCTATTTTCTCTTCCATATAAACAGTAAACTAGTTTTCCCACTTTTTGTTATTTTAACTATTTCGTCTTATTCGTTGAATCCACAGACAAACAGATCATTTTTTCTTGTCCCTTCACATAGTCTATAAGAGGTTTCCATTCAGTTAAAAACCCAGATACTGACTTTTCACTCATTAATGAAGTAAGTTTTGCTTTCTCCACCAACTCCTATATCTTAAGCATCCATTGTTGGTAACGTTACTCACCGACGCCTTTCCTGACATGAACCTACCCGAACACTACGTTCAACATCTAAGGTCCTCCTCCGAGTGCCTACTCCAAGGGAAGCTCGGAGGTCGGCAACAAGGGTGAGGGCCTTCTCTGTGGTGGCCCCCCAATTGTGGAATGATCTCCCCGACGAGGCCCGCCTGGCGCCAACATTGTTATCTTTTCTACGCCAGGTCAAGACATTCCTCTTCTCTCAGACATTTAGCAATATCTGATGAGCCTGGGTTTGTTTTGCTTTTAAGCGTATAGCTTTTAAAAGTTATTGTAGTGGTTTTAAATGTATGTGTATATGGTGCGTATATTGTATGTTTTTGCTGTTTTAAGTTTTGTATATTGTTTTTAATTGTTTTAATCTTATGTAATCCGCCCAGAGAGCCTCGGCTATGGGGCGGTATACAAATGTAATTAAATAAATAAATAAATAAATAAATAAAAGATATTCCATATTAAATATAAAAAGGACAAATTTCAGATAATTTGGCATAACTTCCTTGAAATATATTGTGGAGTAAAGTAACTATGCGAGTAACAACTGAAATTGGTTTTGTATAATTTGCCGTATTCATAAAATCATTGCCTCATGTCTCCAATTCCAGTCTTCACAAATCTTTGCCTGTTGGGCTGAAATACAGAGTCCTAAACTGACAGGCAGCAACAGCTGCCAATTAGAAAACAACTTCCAGACTCGTCGATTGACTGGCCTCAGTGTCTGCAAAAAAGGAATTTACAGCAAACACATTTGTTGATACAGGAGAGGCTTTTCTCTGACTGTTATAGAATGAGGTGTCCACAAAGGTATTCATGATACTTTGAGACTGATGAATTTATTCTATTGTCTGCTAAAAAGGATATTATTCTGAAAACGGTTCAAATTCTTTATAGCAAGGCCATTTCATAGGTGCATGGGGCTTTATTCTCTGAGGGTGCATTCCCTCTGACCTCTTATATTTTATGTCAGTGATTTATGACATTTGTATGCCACCCCATAGCATGAAATTCTCTGGGTGGCTCACAATAAACAAACATAAAAACAATTTGGGGCGCAATCCTATGGAGTTAGTCAAAATGGGATGTTGATGACTATCCAATACAGGGCAGCCAGAGCATGGAAGCGATTCTCGCCTCCATGCTCTGGCTGCCCTGCAGTTTTGGATAGATGGGCGATTTTGCCTGTCTAGCCAGGGAGTTTCGGGGCAGAAGGGAGGAGGCTGCAGGGCGTATAACAAGCTGATTAAAGCAGCTTCTGTGGTTTCCACCCCCTTTCCACCCTCCCTGTGCTCCATTTCAAGCATGGATATGTAGTTGGCACAGCAAGAACAAGGAGCAGGGAGCATAGATTTTGGGAACCTAACAATCCTATGACCATCTAGACAGCGTCTAGTGGCCATACAATTGTGGCCTAAAATGTAAAATAAAACATGACATCAAAAGCAACATCAAATATGATAACAAAGCAAAATTCAGCCCATCCAAAAATTAAACACAGATTTTTAAACTCAGGGACCCAGACTACGTGAATTACTTAAAAGGCCTGGGTGAACAGAAAAGTCTACAGGGCTGGTAGAACTGGAAAAGACTACAGGGATGACAAACCTCCCTGGAGCACTACTGCTGAAAAAGCCCTCTCCTAGGTAAAGCTGATTAATTTTGGTTCTGTTGACGTTTTTGCCTAAAATTGTCTCATTTTAATATAAAGACTGTATAGTTTTTCTCTACTTTTGTTTTCCATGCACCAAGCAACCCATGTGTTTCACAGATCCAGGTAGTAGCTGGATTTTATATGTCAACTATTGTTTATTTCTTCCTCCTAGTGACTACCTGAAACCATCACAACACCTAGACATGGAGTCTAATTTGAATGTCCACTACTTCCTCCCACATCCCCACCAGTCAGCTTCCCCCACCTCCTTGCTATGTTTACTTTCTAACTTGATGAAGAGTTCTGGAGAACTCAAAAAGCCTGCACATTATTGAGTAACATTTTGGTTGGCTAATAAAGATATTGTCCTAATATAGACTTTGGTTTTTTCCCCTTATAGTCAACATGCTTTTTATGTCACAGTTGCATAGTAGCCACAGATAACTTCTCCTCCCTTGTGGACTGTGTGAATCCTGTGGACATAATATATCTTGATTTCAGCAAAGCTTTTGACAAAATGCCCCATGACATTCTGATTAACAAACTAGTGAAAAGTGGGCTAGATGGAACAACTATTAGGTGGATCCACAGCTGGCTACAGAATCGGACTCAAAGAGTGCTTATCAATGGTACCGTCTCACACTTTGGGGAGGTAACGAGTGGGGTACCGCAGGGCTCAGTTCTGGGCCCAGTGCTCTTCAACATTTTTATTAATTATTTGGATGAGGAGGTGCAGGGAATGCTTATCAAATTTGCAGATGACACAAAATTGGGTGGGATCGCTAATACCCTGGAAGACAGAAACAAACTTCAAAGTGATCTTGATAGACAAGCGCTGGGCTGAAAACAACAGAATGAAATTGAATAGGGATAAATGCCAAGTTCTACACCTAGGAAAAAGAAACCAAATGCACAGTTACAAGATGGGGGTTACTTGGCTAATCAATACGACAAGCGAGAAGGGTCTTGGAATTGTTGTAAGCTGAATATGAGCCAATAGTGTGATGTGGCTGCAAAGAAAGCAAATGCTATTTGGGGCTGCATTAATAGAAATATAGCTTCCAAATCACGCAAGATACTGGTTCCCCTCTATTCAGCACTAGTTAGGCCTCATTTTGAGTATTGCGTGCAGTTCTGGGCACCATACTTCAGGAAGGATGCAGACAATCTGGAGCCTGTTCAGAGGAGAGCAGTGAGAGTCAGGGTCTGGAAACAAATCCCTATGAGGAGAGACTGAAAGAACTGGGCATGTTTAGCCTTGAGAAGTGGAGACTGAGGAGAGACATGATAGCACTCTTCAAATACTTGAAAGGTTGTCACACAGAGGAGGGCCAGGATCTCTTCTCGATCAACCCAGAGTGCAGATTATGGAATAACGGGCTCAGGTTACAGGAAGCCAGATTCCGGCTGGACTATTAGAGCAGTAGGACCATGGAACCAATGACTTAGGGAGGTTGTGGGCTCTCCCACACTAAAGGCATTCAAGATGCTGCAATGTCCAGAAATGCTTGCCCACTGCCATATGAGTTAGAAACTTAAAATTTGGCACGCTGATAGGTCTGGCTGTACAATGTACCAGAAAAATCTAAAAACACAGAATTTGGGGTTTAAAGTAATTATTAAAGAATTTAATAAAAACCAAGGCTTATGCTTACAACTCCCAGCATGCCTTGGGCAGAACTCCCAGCATGCCTTGGTTGGGAGGCCAGACTTACTAGCCCTTGGCAGCCATTGTGAGTGCATGGGCGGGTTACTGCTGCGTGTCTTTCACAACTCCGACTCCTAAGGTTGATCTCGAGCAGTCAACTCAATTCCACACCAAAGGAAACAACCATAGGAGGGATTAATCAGCTTTATGCAAATAATAAGGCGGTAGTACTGGTGAATGATGGAATAACACAACAAATTACTTTAGCCCAGGGAACAAGACAAGGGTGTCGTCTCTCCCCAATATTATTTGCGATAGTCATAGAAATATTGGCAAATGTTATTAGAGATGATGAGAGACTGAAGGGGATAGGAGGGGAAGAAAAAAATAAAATAAAAATTAATATGTTTGCGGATGATACTTTATTGACATTAGAAAACCCGAGGGATAGTATAGAAGAAATAAAACAACATTTGAGAGAGTTTGGAGAGACTACAGGACTACAGATAAATCAGAAATGATGTTATTTAACTATGATAAAGAAGAAAGGGAGGAGTGTAGTTTAAAATTAGATCTTAAGATTAAAAAGGTAGTGTGCTATTTAGGAGTTCAAATTACGAAAGATTTAGAAAAGTTAGAGGAAATAAATTTTAGTAGTTTAAAAAAACAGATAATGAAGAAGTTAGAGGCTTACAGGAAATTAAAGCATTCATGGTTTGGTAGAATAGCAGTTGTGAAAATGAAAATATTACCAAAGATTAACTTTTTGTTTAGAATGTTACCAATTAAAATAACAGAAGTAGAAATAAGAAGTTGGCAAAGCATGATAAATAACTACTGTAATGGAGATAGAAAAGCAAGAATTAATAAAACGAAATGGTATAAGATTCAAAGGGAAGGAGGGTTGGGACTCCCAAATATAAAGATGTATTATATAGCTCATCAATTGAGATATGTTGTAAATAGTATAATAGGGAAAGAGGATCTAGAATGGTTAGAGAATCAGACAGGTGAAATAGAGTTAGGTTTACAAATTTTTTTTTTAGCAAAATACAAAAGAAACAATTGATAGATATGGAAAATCCCATCTTAAAAAAATATTGTAGATATTTGGGGAAAGTATAAAAAGAAATTAATTCCAGGAATTTCTCCTTTAGTCCCAGTTGTTTTGTTGGAGAACTTCCCAGGTAATTTAAGAAGAGAACTGGAAGGGTTATTAAGGGGGAAAAAATAATTAAAGTGAAAGATTAGATGAAGAGAATGGTTAATAAAAAGCAAATAGAAGTAGTTTTAAGAGGACAAACAAACTTATGGTTTAAATGTATACAATTGGAACAATGGACACAGAAATGGAAAAAGAAATGTAGAAAGGAAACAAGATTTGAAAAGTTAATTGAATTAAGAGAGAAGGAGGGGGAAAATAAAAGTAAAAAAGGTATAATAAGTGAAATATATAATATATTGTTAGAAGAGGGAGTGCAACAAGAAATTTTGATAACATTCTGGGAAGATAACTTAGTAAAACAAATTACTGAGGATAACTGGAGGAAAATATGGGAACTAAGAACTTTAAAGTTGTTATCAATAAAGATAAAAGAATATCATTATAAAATAATTTGGAGATGGTATCTCACTCCTGTAAGACTACATCAGATAGATAAAAAAAATTCAATACTATGTTGGAGGGGTTGTCAGGAAGTGGGGACTTATTTCCATATGTGGTGGACATGTGAGTATGTACAAAATTTTTGGAAAAGAGTTTTTAAAGAAATAAGTGAAATAGTGGCTAATCAAGTGGAAGCAAGTCCAAATATAGCTTTATTATCGCTGTTTGATAAAGAATATGGGAATAAAAGCATGAGAGAATTGATAAATAATCTCCTGACGCCAGCTAGATTAATGATAGCGAAGAATTGGAAAATACAAGGGAATTATAGTATAGAAGAATGGTATAAAGGGGTGTGGGATATTGCAATCAATGACAGATTAACAAGTAAAATGAAAGTTAGGATGGGATTATCCAAAAAGAATGATTTTGATAGTATTTGGGGTCCATTTATAGATTATGTGTTAATAAAAGGGAGAGGATGTACACCTTCAAAAGAATCTTTGCAATTTTGGAAAAATGTATAATATATTAGAGCAATGCAGGTCTCAAGGGTAGGGGAGCACGGGGGGATGTTAAGGTTTTGGTTATGTATTATGTTTATTTTATGTTTATTATATGTTGAAATAATAAATAAAAAAAAACCCAAAAGGAAACAACCCACATAAATGGGCTGCATCCATTTGCAGTGCCTCCTCCTGTCCTCTGCATGGTTTTAAAATCGTAACTAGATACAACAGTGTGACTTTGAGGGGCCAAACATGCTCAAAGGCACCCTATACTGATATCGCTGTTTTCTCAGAATCTGGAGGAAGTGCATGCGTGGCCTTCGCTCTTAGGAGGGAGGAAAGGGAGGAACTCTGCATGCCCAGAAACAAGCCTGATGAAGGAAGGAAGTATGTGGGCTAGCCCTGGCCCTTCAGTACAAGCTCCTGATGGAGCACTTAGGGATCGAGAAGCACAGGCCAAGGCAGTCCCAGCAGGATTTGGCCAGAGCTGGGTGTGTCCACTGACAGCTGCTTACCTCCCCAGCGATGCTACTATTCGATGCTGTATCAAGGAGCAGCATCGGCAACAAGACGAGGGAAGCGCCTCTCAGAGGATGTGGACACCTGCAGGCTGCCAAAGGCATACTGGGAGGTGTAGTACTGGCATGTAGTAGCTGATTTTAAATAAAGCATGGGTTAGCAAACCAGGTCACTATGTGCATTCCAGGTCACTATTCCTCAATCCTAACTCAACTCCCACTTTTCTGACCCTTCACTAACTGTCTTTGTTCTCCTTCTACCTGACTTTCTTCAACTGCCACTAACCCCACCCATCATTCCATTCTAGCCTCAGTTTACACCTACAACTCCCAGCATGTCTTGAGAAATTTAATTTGTTTAAAAGTTAACTTCCAGGCCTAGCACTAACCTACTACTTTAAGATGATTACGTTGCAGACATATATCTTAGGGGCACGAGTAACGCCGGATATATCAGCTAGTATGAAATAAGCGAAGGACCCTCTGGTACTAGCATTCAGTTCAAATGAATGAACACTGCCTTAGAGGATAGCACTTGCACTGTCTCTCAGTAGAGATACATAATCTCAGACACATAATCTCCCATTCAAAAACATAAATAGAAAATGTATATGCAGAGTCAATCTTCTATTCTTCTCTGTAGATAGGTGCATCATTCCACTTTTTTCTCTGCAGGTGTGAGTGATCATGTTTGATCTTAGTTTTGTAATGCTAGGTTGAGTGGGTGTAGTTTTTATCTGCTTTTACTATGGCTTTATGAATGGGGGTGTTTTTGGTGTGGAAGAATTCTCTGAGTGATTTTATCTGTTTAGCATGAATTGTGTTAATGTCCAGCAGACCTCTTCCTCTTCCTTTCCTGCTCCTTGTTATTCTTTCAGTGCATGAGTTGGGATGGAGCATGCGGTGTTTTGTGAGTTTGGTGCGATTGAGTCTGTTTATTTCTTTGAGTTCAGTGTGTGACCAATGTATGATTCCGAATTAGTATGTGTGTTGCTTAGGTGTTGATGGCTTTGAAAATGTTTTTCGAGTTGAGTTTAGATTTTAGGATTTGTGATAGGCAAGTTTTATATTGCATTCTTAGTTGAGTTTTTGCTGTGGAGTGATTGATTTTTGTGTTTTACTGGAATCCTAAGTATTTGTATGTTTCATTTTCTTCCATGTTGTCTAATATTTCGTTATTTAGTGTTTCTGATGTTCCTTCTTTCCATTTTCCTCTTTCTATTTGTAGCATCTTGCATTCCCCTATCCCAAATTCCATTTTCATGTCCATCATCAGTTCTTCAGTGATTCGGAGGTGGCCTTTTATCTGTGTTAAAGTTGAAGAATAGATTTTGATGTCATCCATGGACAGGAGGTGATTGATTTTGTGCTTTGCTTGTTTGGGGTGTTTTATGTCGATACTGTATGTGTTGTTGTTAAGGGTTTTGGATAGTGCATTGAGACACAGGCAAAACCATAGGGTGCTGAATGCATCACCTTGGAATATGCCATGTTGTTAAGGGTTTTGGATAGTGGATTGAGACACAGGCAAAACCATAGGGTGCTGAATGCATCACCTTGGAATATGCCACGTTTGATGTTTATTTTTTTCTGTCTGTATATGGTTCTTATCTGTTGTTAGGCGTATTGTCATTCTTCATGTCTCCATGTTTCTTGTCAGAAAGTTTTGGATCAAGGGATATGTTTTGTATATTTCCAGTACTTTTTTCAGCCAACTGTGTGGGACGGAGTCAAAAGCCTTTTTGTAGTCTATGTAGCAGGTGTGGAGGTTTCTTTTCTGTTTTTCTGTTTGCTTCATGATGATACTGTCTATTATTAACTGTTCTTTGCATCCTCTGCTGTTCTTTTTACATCCTTTTTGTTCTTCAGTGAGTATATTACGTTGGGTGAGATGTGCTTCAATTTTCTGTGTGATTGTGGCACTATAATTTTGTAGTGTTGGAAGACATGTTATGGATCTGTAGTTTGCTGGGTTTGGGTTTTTGGTTTAATGTAGGTTTTGTCTTCAGTAAGGAATGAGGGGAATAGGTGCGGGTGTTTGAGCGAGGTATTCATTTGTTGATGTGAGCTGTTTGTACCAGAAATTTTGAATTTGGTCCGGGTGCTTTCCAGTTGTGTGTCCTTTTTATTGTTTCCTTCAGTTCCTCCAGGTTATTGTATACTTTGTTTGCTGAGGTAGTTTTCTCTGTCTTTCTTCTTCTTGTCTTATCTAGCTTGTGCTTTCTTTGTGTTGTACTGGTTCTGACCATATATTTTTCCAGAATATGAATATTTCTTCTTTAGTTGGGGGTGTAATGTTGTCTTTTTTCTTGCTTAATATTTGATATAATAATTTCTCATTTCTTTTAAAGAGAGCGTTTTGGGCTTTTCTTTCATTTGATTCTTTGTATCTTCTTAGCCTGGTGGTCTGGACTGCAAGTTTTTGTTTCAATGTGTTGAGAGCTACTATTGCAGTTTCTTTATTGTTTGCTAAGATGTCTTGGGTATTTTTGAGGATATTTTTGAGAGATTTCTATTTACATATTGTGTCATTCTTCCTATATCCTATTGTTATTATTGTTGTTGTTGTTGTTGTTAGCTCTTTCTCACTTGTGGGTGGTTTTCCTAGATGGACATGATGGGCTTTGCCAAGTCATGCTATCTTTTATTTATTCAGGAATTTCCTGACGATTGAGTGTGTTTTAATTATGACTGCTTTCTGGATGTTGGTGTGGATGTATTCTGGTAGGCCCAGTTTTTGGAGGTTTTCTGTATATTTTTTAGATGTGATGCCAGGGACTGATGTGACTAATGGAATAATTGTGACCTTTCCTGTTGCCATAGTTCTTTGACTTCCATGGCCAGTGGTGTATATTTGTCTCTCTTTTCTTCTTCCTTTTCAACAGCATTTTTGTCATTCGGTATGCTATGTCGATGAGGTTTGTGTGTTTTTCTTTTTTGTCTATGACCGTTATGTCTGGTCGGTTGCAGGGTATTGTCTTGTCTGTATGAATTGTTCTATCTCAGTATATTTTATGATCTGCATTTTCCAAGATTGTTTCGGGTGAGCATGTATAGTATGGTGTAGGTTGTTTGATAAGGTTGACTTTGATGGCCAGTTGTTGGTGAATTATTTTTGCAGCTGTATTGTGTCTGTCCGTATAGTCCATTCCTGCCAGAATTTTAAATCCTCCTGTTATATGGTATATTGTTTCTTGGAATTGATGGCATTTCCTGCATAGGTCTGTTGTTACCAGGGTGGATAAAAATCAATGTTTTTTTTAGAAAAATAAAAAATGGATTTTTTTTAAAAATCAGATTTTTTAAATAAAATGCTTTTTGAGGAAAAATCTATCAAAAATAGTTTTCTATTTAAGATACATTATAGTCCAAAGGTTATTCATCATGAAATAAGGATTACTTTTTAATTATGTAGCATGAGGCTGTATATTCATGCAATGTTTAAATGTTTTGGTAAATGAATTCCATTAATCCATTCACAATGTCATGCTCTTCCAGAGGTTTCTGTAAGATTATTGGGCAGTTTTTCTATCTAGAAGATATTATCACAGATACTTGGTTTTACAGTTCTCAAAACTGTGAATTTGTGTCTGCAGAGATCACAATCCCATTGTTCCTTTGCAAATCTATGTACACAGAATAAACCCCTTACCTCTTAAGTGCTAAGTTTCAAAAAATTCAATGAATAGATTGTACAAGAAGCTAAAAATGAAACCTGCATTTGCTTGTCAGTATTAAGATTATACCAGCAAAAATGAGTCTTTGGTAACTCTGAGTAGTGTAAAATATGTATTAAGCTTATAGCGAGGAAGAGTGCACTTTGGGGGGGGGGGAATCACATGATTAAATCCA
Organism: Anniella stebbinsi; assembly: GCA_029215795.1. Classification (NCBI taxonomy): domain Eukaryota; kingdom Metazoa; phylum Chordata; class Lepidosauria; order Squamata; family Anniellidae; genus Anniella; species Anniella stebbinsi. The sequence goes on from JARDYH010000001.1 coordinate 375,454,669, forward strand.
GTCTTTCTGAGTAGTGATTAAAATCGTTATTTTAATCATGATTTAAATCAAATTGATTTCAATCAAATCCACCCTGGTTATTACACTGTTATCTTTTATTATGTATTTTTGGTAGTTCTTGGTTCCTATAACTTGATCCTGAATAACTATTAGGAATCCTTTGGTTTCTGGAAATAGCTCACCCTTCCTGAGCCATGTCTCAGATTGTTCTTTGTTTATTGCTGGGTTCTGTATTATGTTGTAGTGCTTTCCATTGAGTGTTTTTTGTGCCCATTTTTCTTATTTCTCTGCAAGTATAAGTGGTTGTGTTTGATCTTCGTTTTGTAGTGTTAGGTTGAGTGTAGTGTAGTTTTTATCTGCTTTTACTATGGCTTTATGAATGGAGGTGTTTTTGGTGTGGAAGAATTCTCTGAGTGATTTTATCTGTTTAGCATAAATTCTGTTAATGTCCAGCAGACATTATCATTATTATTATTATTATTATTATTATTTACAATATTTATATACCATTAAATTATCTAACACAGATTCCAGAGTGGTGAACATAGGTATAAACAGTAAAAGGAAGAAGATTAAAAAAACAAATTAAAATTGTTCAATTTAAAAACGAAGCAACCAGAAAAACAGTGGCTAGTCAGCTGAGGAAGGCTTTTCAAAACAGAGTTGTTTTCAAGAGGTGCTGGAAGCAGCCTAGTGTTGGCGCTTGCCTGACCTCCAGGGGCAGGGAGTTCTGCATAGGAGGGTCCACTACACTAAAGGTTCTTTTCCTGGTGGATTCCAAGCAGGCCACAGGTCTATGTGGAACCACCAGGAGCATGTCCTCCAATGACCTCAATGATCAGGCAGATTGGTAAGGGAGAAGGCACTCTCTCTCAGGTATCCTGATCCCAAATTGTTTAAGGCTTTGTACACTAGTACCAAAACCTTAAATCTGGCCCAGTAGCCAATGCAATTCCCTCAGCAAAGGAGTAATAGGCTGAAAAGAGGCAGCTCCTGACAACAGCTGAGCTTCTGCATTCTGCACTAGCTCCAGCTTCTGGAGCAGTCTTAAGCAGCCCCACATAGAGCGCATTGCAGTAATCCAGTCTTGGGCTTACTAATGCCCATACCACTGAGACCAAGCTATCCCTGTCCAGAAGAGGCCATAGCTGGCAAGCCAGCCAAAGCTAGTAAAAGACACTCCAAGCTGCCGCAGCCACTTGGGCTTCCAGCAACAATAATGGATCTAGGCGTACCCCCAAACTACAAACCTGATCTTTCAGAGGGAGTGCAACCCCATCCAAAACAGTTGATGAGCCTATTTCCTGGACTCGGGAACCACTCACCCACAGGGCTTCCATCTTGCCAGGATTCAGATTCAATTTATTGGCTGTCATCCAGCCCATTACTAAGTTTAGGCACTGATCTAGGAATTGCACAGCCTCTCCTGTTTCAGATGTCACAGGGAGATAGAGCTGTGTGCCATCACTGTACTGATGCCATTTTGCTCCAAATCCCCTAATGACCACCACAAAGACTTCACATAGATGTTAAACAACAGTGGGGACAAGATAGTGCCGTGCAGTACCCCATAGCTTAATTGCCAAAGGGCCAAGAAATGATCACATAATGTTACTCTCTGAAGTCGACTCTGCAGGTAGGACCAGAACCACCATAACACAGTGCCTCCAACGCCCATCCCACAGAGTCGATTGAGGAGGATACCGTGGTCGGTGGTATCAAAACCTGATGAGACATCGAGCAGAATTAACAGGATTGTACTTCCCTTGTCTCTTTCTTGATAAAGGTCATCCAACAGGGTGACCAAGACTGATTCAGTCCTGTAACCAGGTTGAAACCCAGATTGAAATGGGTCTAGATAATCAGTGTCCTCCAAGAGTGCTTGCAGCTGTTCCATTGTGACCCTCTCCAATATCTTCCCTAAGAAAGGAATATTTGCAACTGGGCGATAGTTGTCTAATGCCATTGGTTCCAGAGCAGTCACACTACTGCCTCTTTAAGGACAGCAGGGACCACCCCTTCCCGTAGAGAATCATTCACCACACCCTGGGGCCACCCAGTCAAACCCTCTCGGCTAGCTTTTATTAGCCAGGAGGGACAAGAATAAAGAGGGCAGGTGGTCGGTCTCATTGCTGCAAGTACCTTGTCAACATCATCAGGTTGCAACAGCCGAAACTGATCCCACACCTTGATTGGAACTGCGCTAATAACAGTGTCAAGTGCTGCTTAGACAAGTTATTTTGTCTTCAAAATGAGATGCAAAAAGGTCACAGCGGGTCCTTGAGAGAACCAGGGCTCCATTCGCTGTGGAGAGTGTTAACAAGGCAGCAAAGTGAGCCTTCTTTGCTGCTCGCACCACTGCACAATAGGCATGATTATGTGCTCTAGAGCATGCTCGGTCATCTTCGCTTTGAATCTTGCGCCATTTGCACTGTAGCCGACATCCAGCCTGCTTCATTGTCCGCAGCTCCCCAGTATACCATGGAGCAGAGCGGGCTTCACAGCGCTGGAGAAGGCACTGAGGTGCATTCAAGGCAATGGCCCTCTGCATCTCACTGTTTCATAATGATGCTAGGGCCTCAGCTGGATTGCCAGCTCTCTCCACTGGAAAGTTCCCAAGAGCATTCAGAAATACAGATTCCATCAGTCTCCTGGGGTGGACCATCCAAATGGATCCCCCACCCCTGCAAGAGGGAATAATAATAATAATAATAATAATAATAATAACAACAACAGTTTATTTCTTACCCGCCTCTCCGTCTGGATCGAGGCGGGGAACAACAATATGATAAAATACATAAAACTGATTAAAACATGACACACATTATTAAAACTGCATAAAAATCCTAAAACATCCAAAAAACATCCTTAAAACATTCTAAAATTCCACTGGATATGCCTGCCGGAAGAGAACAGTCTTTATGGCTTTCTTAAATTCTAAAAGACTGTTAAGTTGACGAGTCTCCTCCGGCAGGTCATTCCACAGTCTGGGAGCGGCAGAAGAGAAGGTCCTCTGGGTAACGGTTGTCAGCCTAGTCTTGGCCGACTGTAGTAAGTTCTTCCCAGAGAACCTGAGCGTGCGGGGCGGATTGTATGGGAGAAGGCGATCCCGCAGGTAACCTGGACCCAAACCATGTAGGGCTTTAAAGGTAATAACCAACACTTTATACTTCGCCCGGAAACTAATTGGCAGCCAGTGGAGCGATTTTAAAGCTGGCGTAATATGGTCACCCCTAGATGTACCGGTGACCAACCTGGCTGCCATAACACTAAGACTTAAAATCTCACCAGGAAGTGATCTGACCAGGACAATGGAGTTACTTGGATCACCACCCCCAATTTTCAGATTCCTCAACTCACCACTTGGAGCAAAAACCAAATCATGTGTTGGGTGATGACAAACTCAGACAGCCCCATGATTGTCATGGAGGCTGTGAAGTCCCGAGCCTATGGCTGAACACCAGGTGCAACCCCTCAAGGCCTGCTCCAAGGTTGAGTGGCTTCCTGGTGATAGAAAGTTCTGTAAACTTCGGCGACTCCACACATGCACACCCGACCCTCCTGTCTATGTTGGTGCAGCACTGAGTACCCAGGTGGGCAGAGTTCAGTCAGGTTAACCCCACCCAGCTCATCCACCCAGGTCTCAGTAATACATACCAGATTGGTCCTTTCATCCAGGATTAAATTGTGAATGGATGTGATCTTGTTGCTTTTAAATTGAAATCCATCAAAATTAAACAGTTGCCTCAATATTAATCTGTATGCTTCTTCAAATGGCAACTGAAAATTAAGGACAAAGCTATAAATTCATATTGCATTTTGCCCAGTTAAGATTTCATATATTTTTTGTTTGTTTACAGCTGGTAGTTTTTAGCTGTTTCATTGAAGTTTTACCTAATTAAGGATTTTTTCTATTGTCCCAGAATAGACAACCTGTTGCAACCTGATGATGTTTCCATGAGGTTACATTTTAGTGGTTTTTATTAACCTTGCCTATCAGACACCTGTGCACAGAGCTCTTGGGGGGTTTAGTGTATTTTATTTGCCTCATCAATTGTAGTTTCATAGCAGCTTACAAACATTAGTGGAAGTTCATTTCCTATCTCCTTCCCTCTGGCGTGCCATACAAACATACTTTTTCCCCAGATGGTAAGCTGAGGATTTTACAGTTGTGACTTGCCCCTTAGCCATGCAGGAAGTATGTATGAGAGCTAGAAATGGATATGGGGTGTGTTCAGGTGCCAGTCACTGAATTGTCCTTTTGTGAATATGGATGTAGAGATTTAAATCTTCTATTTGCCCACCCAGACATATGTGTACAATTAGAATGTGATTAGGACATGTGTGTCCCAGGCATTTAACAGCATATGTTGAGGGTTTTGTTTTTTTAAAACTAACCCCAAAATAGTTGGTATCTAATCTGTTTTTATGCTTTTTATGGTTTTAAATTTTGTATATCAGTTTTTAATGTTCAATTTTTTAATTTTTGTAAACCACCCAGAGAGCTTCGGCTATAGGGTGTTATATAAATTTAAATAATAATAATAATAATAATAATAATAATAATAATGTGTATGCATGGCTGTTTTACATTTATTTTTACATACAGCAAATGCAGCAAATTAATAAACTGACTTGGTGTTGCTCGAATTGCTCTGTTCCTTGTACTCTTTGTATGGAGCAGGCTTACCAGTACTAATGCATGTAAATGTGTGTAACTTGTCAGCCTTAAAGAGTTTTTTGTTTGCAATTATTACAATATATTATTTTCCATTTCCCTGCTTCCATCTCTTGATCATGTTGAACATCTAATGGAAAAGAGCCAGTGAGACCAAAAGATGATAGTAACATTCTTCCACTCTCATGGATGGAGTGCCTCTTCAGTGCCTCCAACACTGGACAAAAGGAAGGAGAAGTCTTGTTACCTCAGCCAACGTGACATTCCCTTGGGGCTATGATGCTTTTATTTCTCCCATAGTTCATTGTGAAGTTCTGTACAAGCATTAGATGCTGGTCTCTGGGACACAATTGGGATGGGTATTAAAGTTGTCCTTTGCCCAGACAAGGAATCCAGTTGGAAGGCAAGTTTTGCTTCCACCGGAGTAGGGCCATAAAGTATACCTTTTAGATTTCTCCCATAGCTCTGAACAGCTCTCCCTTTCCTGCTATAGGGAGACATGTTTTCCTGTTCCAGAAAAGCATCTATGTAGTTTCGCTGAAATGCATAGTTGGGTTTGGGATAAAACTGCTGCATATCCTGAGCATTTTCTGCGGTCCCCTTTATAAATGCGGCTCACCTAAATTATAAGATGTCTGCCTAATTCAAATCCTCATGTTTTGTCTTCTTCTTTGGTCTAATAGTGTTGGAAAGTCAAATCCAGTGATACCATAATTTTTCAAATTCCTTGATGCCAACCTCAGCTGCTGGGAAAACTAGAATCCAGTTCTGTAGGGTGTTTTAAAAATAAATAAATAAATAAATAAATAAATAAATAGCATATTAATTTTTTAAAAATCCCCCTTGATTTTAATTATGCTAAATAACTTTTGACCTAGTACTTTTGACTTAGCTGCTTTTTCTGTTCTTGTTGTGTTACAGTTTTACATGTGATACTTACAAAAATGAGGCTGAGAACGCGGAAAGCTTCTCAGCAGTCAAATCAAAATCACACACAGCGTGCATTGAGGGTAAAGAGAAAATACTCAGAGGTGGAAGAGAGCTTACCTGTTGGTGGAGGAAAACCTCAGAAAAATGAAACTGGCTTATTGTCTTCAATAAAAAAGTTCATTAAGGGAAGTACCCCAAAGGTAAGTGCTCAGCAACTGCTTCTTATTTTTTTGACAGGATTAGTTAATCTTTTATTTATGAATTTGTGATATTTATCTCCCTTTTATATCAAATCCTTCCCAAAGTGGTTTACAAAAATAAACATGAAAGCTACAATATATCATAATTAAAAAGTTTAAAAGCATTTTGGTTGTAAACATATTCAGTTGACCAAAAAAATCATGTAGAAACGGCATTACAAAATAAGTCTTAAAAGGACTGTCAGTAAGAGAAGAGGCTTGGTGGAGTTCCCTGTGAAGGGATTTCCAAAGGCATGGGGCCACAACTGAAAAGGCCCTGTTCCTGGTACTGCGAACCTGGTCTCCTACCTGAGTCCCTATTTCAGGGCTCAGGTAGGCTTCTACAAGTGCATGTAGTCTTTCAAATAATGCTCATTTAGGGCTTTAAAGATGAATACCAGCACTTTAAATTGAGTCCAGAAACAAATTGGTATCCAATGTACTGGATGTAGGAATGGTACAATGTGTCTTGACTCTCTACCCTCTATTAGTAGCCTGCTGGCATCATTGCATCAATTGTAGTTTCCATACTGTCTTTAAAGGCAGTCCCTTATAGAGAACATTACAGAATTCTAGTCTGGAGTAATTAGTGAATGTATGATTTGGGGCTAAGTCCCCTTTCTCTAGATAGGGTCACAGCTGGCAAATCATTCTAAACTGGTAAGAGGTACTTGTTGCCACAAGCAGCACCTGTACATCCATAAATAGTGCTGTGCCCAGAAGAACCCCCAAGCTGCATACTCGATTCTTCAGGGGGAGTACAATCCCACCCAAAACAGGTTGTGTACTTCCTTCCAGATTGGCAGCATTCCCAACCACATTATCTGGATTGAATTTCAACTTGTTTGTCCCCATCCACACCAGAACTGCCTTCCAGGCACATGGGCTTCTACCACCTTCCTGGATTAGTTGATTGAAACAAGAGATGGAGCTGCATGTTGGTTGGATCATGATGACATCTTAGCCCAAACCTCTGGATGTTTCCATTTCCATATTTAGGGGAACAAATAATAAAGCACTGGCTGCATTTAGATACAGTTTTTGGTGTTACAAGAATGAATAGTGAATTTAATCCTAGTTTGCAGGCAATTGCAAAACAAACTGCCAAATTATACTTCGTTGCAAACCAGCATCAAAAGTTTCTAATCTCTGTGTGCAAGGGGAGTGCCTGGAGCACAATTGTTTTGGTAGAAAAGTGAGGTATAAATATAAATAAATAAGGAGAGGAAAGAGCATGCAAGCCCAAGTCCTGTTCTTTTGTAAATGCCAAACCATGTGGCATTAGGAAGTCTGCCAGAATGCAGCCACTAGAAAGTACAAAATGCACACATTTTTTGAGAGGCCATGCCTTGTTCAGGTTGGTTCCTTGTAGAATGGTGGTAGAGCAAAGATATAAAGTTTACGTAGTTTTCTTTCAATATATTCTCTTGAGGAAATAAGAAGCACCACATCTTAAAAATCCATGGAGCCAGCTTTGCTCAAATTTATGTTCTAAGTATACATGATTGCAGGACACGGAATAATGGGCTCAAGTTACAAGAAGCCAGATTCCGGATGGACATCAGGAAAAACTTCCTGACTGTTAGAGCAATACTGACCTCAAAAAGACAGGAAAATATTCCCAACCCCTTACTGAAGCAAAAAACAAAACAACTGGGTTGGGTACACTGGTGATAATAAACTATAAAAATAATGGTAATGTTAATACTGATGATTAGGAATTATTTAACATAGTGAATTACCTGAAAGATAATAGTTAAAAACAACTCCCAATATGGGTTAAACTAAAGAACACTATAATAAACCATGCAAGCTCCATATGCGTTTCGACCAATGATCATCCTTAGTGGAATAATTAGTGTTCAATACAATGCAGATATTCACTCTAAAATATACTAAACACAAAAAGATAAATGTTCAAATCAATGGATGCCACTGCAGTAATAAAAGTGACATTTAAATCGTTAGTTTTTTTAAAAAAATCCCAACACTTTATTATCTAATTTTTTTGGGGGAAAATATGTTATATATTAAAACATACCAATTTAAGACGTTTGGCTATCCATAAACAGAAACTTATTTTGTAAAGAAGTAGTAACTGTAGGGTGTGTCTGAAAGGCACCACCATAGATAATTGTACTAGATTTGGCAAAAGACAGCAGTGGCCCTAAGTATACGAAAAGGAGGGGAAGTGAGTGTATCCATAAATTACACATTATCAACTTTGCAAAATCACAATATGTAGAAGAAACAACCACATACATCCAAGTGTAAGATATGGGTGTTACCCAAATTCCAGCTTTCTGGCAACTAGCCCAGCTTTTTTTGACCTGCTATGGTTTTTATTGAGTCCTTAAGCAATTAACACACAGATGTAACAAGTGGAATTTAATTGCTTGGCTAGTTGCTATTTTCATGGCTCACATCCTGAACCCACTGATAACCCTTAATAATAACGAAACCTAAATAACCAAAAAAAACTACAACATCCCCAGTGTCAACACAAATCCAATACATAACAACCAAATGTTTATAGATGAATCTTAGATGAAATGTTTGTTTCAGTGCATAACCATCCATTTTATCTCTTCATTTAGGCCAACCGGGGACTTCGTTTTTAAAGTAAAAATCCAATACAGTTCCCGCTGTAAAAGTCTGTGATGCTTCTGTTGTTCTTGTGCTTTGACCTTCTCCAAACAATGAAACTTCAAACTTGTTTTCCAAGAAGTGTCGGACGAGAGGGGCTTGTAACCCCTGATTTCTTACACATCTCTTGTGTTCGCTGATCCTAGTTTTGATTTGAACATTTATCTTTTTGTATTTAGTGTATTTTAGAGTGAATATCTGTATTGTATTGAACACTAATTATTCCACTGAGGAAGACCATTGGTCAAAATGCGCATGGAGCTTGCATGGTTTATTATAGTGTTCTTTAGTTTAACCCATATTGGGAGTTGTTTTTAACTATTATATTTTAGGTAATTCACTATATTAAATAATTCTTAAACATCAGTATTAACATTACTATTATTTTTGTGGTTTATTATCACCAGTGTACCCAGCCCAGTTGTTTTGTTTTTGTTAGAGCAATATGACAATGCAACCAATTACCTAGGGAGGTGGTGGGCTGTCCCACATTAGAGGCATTCAAGAGGCAGCTGGACAACCATCTGTCAGGGATGCTTTAAAGTAGATTCCTACATTGAGCAGGGGGTTGCACTCGATGGCCTTCCAACTCTACTATTCTGTGATTCTATGGTTATTAGATTAGCTTGACTAATTGGGAGTCTTTCTTGATTGGAAAGAAGGCACTTAAATACCTTTAAATAATGTCTATGTACACTTTTGTGAGCTACTTTAGTGGCCTTTCTAAGCAGGAAAGCAGCATATAAACCAAGGATGGGGAATGTGTGGCCTGCCAAATGTTGGACTGCAACTCCCATCATCCCTTACCATTTGCCATTCTAATTAGAGCTGATGAGAGTTGTAGTCTGACATCTGGAGGGCCACACATTCCCAACCCCAATATAAACATTGACCCAGTTTACCCACAGTGGTGGCAAATCCTGAGTTAATTAAGCCACAATTTGCCATGGTGCGTTTTGACTTGATCTGGGGTTGAATGTTCAAAAGGCATGCACTGTGGTAATTAGTGAATTGATTAACCCACGATTTGCCACTGTTACGTGAGATTAGCTCCCTTAAATAACACGTTGTTCAAAGATTGGCCTTGCTAATCAGTGCTGTAGTAAATTGAAAGATGTTGTTATACTTATGGGCAGTCAATACCTAATACATGACTTATATGATAGGATCTCTCCAGGACTAGGAGGTGATAGAATCAAGGCAAAAGCATCATAGATCAACCAGTCACTGGTTTACTACTTCCTTATCTTAAATATGAATAAACTGTATTTAATCAACACATTGTTGCTGCTGTTAGATTTATGTCTGCTCTGTGGAGAATGAACTTGATTCATTAATTTCTGCTTGAGATACTGCTAGTAATCAGGTAAAGTGAAACCACTGTAATACTATTGAAGCCCATAATCTGATTCGGTATATCAGTACCAGGTGCCAGAAAGGTGGGTCAGGCCTAATTTGCACAATCACCATGGCTTAAACAAGCCACAGTGGCTTATTTAAACTGCAGTGCAGGCCAGGCTCATTTGTCTAATTACCAGTCTTGTAGTAGCTTCTTGTGTCATCCGAACTTGTTTAATGGTGATGAGGTCCATGGTCTGGGTTATTACTGGGTGCGTAATTAGAATCATAGAATAGTAGAGTTGGAAGGGGCCTATAAATTCATCAAGTCCAATCCCCTGCTCAATGCAGGGATCCATCTTAAATAAACCTGACAGATGGCTGTCCAGCTGCCTCTTGAAGGCCTCTAGTGTGGGAGAGCCCACGATCTCCCTAGGTAATTGGTTCCATTGTCATACTCCTCTAACGCTCAGGAAGTTTTTCCTGATGTCCAACCGGAATCTGGCTTCCTGTCACTTGAGCCCTTTATTCTGTGTCCTACGTTCTGGGATGATCGAGAAGAGATCCTGGCCCTCCTCTGTGTGACAACCTTTCAAGTATTTGAAGAGTGCCATCATGTCTCCCCTCAATCTTCTCTTTTCCAGGCTAAACATGCCCAGTTCTTTCAGTCTCTCCTCATAAGGCTTTGTTTTCAGATCCCTGATCATCCTTGTTGCCCTCCTCTGAACACACTCCGGCTTGTCTGCATCTTTCTTGAAGTATGGTGCCCAGAACTGGACACAGTACTCAAGATGAGTCCTAACCAGTGCTGAATATAGGGGAACCAGTACCTTGCGTGATTTGGAAGCTATATTTCTGTTAATGCAGCCCAAAATAGCATTTGCTTGTTTTGCAGCCACATCACACTGTTGGCTCATATTCAGCTTGTGATCTACAACAATTCCAAGATCTTTCTTGCTTGTAGTATTGCTGAGCCAAATATCCCCCATCTTGTAACTCTGCATTTGTTTTCTTTTTCCTAGGTGTAGAACTTGACATTTATCTCTATTAAATTTCATTCTGTTGTTTTCAGCCCAGCGCTCCAGCCTATCAAGATCACTTTGAAGTTTGTTTCTGTCTTTCAGGGTATTAGCTATTCCACCCAATTTTGTGTTGTCTGCAAAATTGATAAGCATTCCCTGCACCTCCTCATCCAAATCATTAATAAAAAAGTTGAAGAGCACTGGGCCCAAGACAGATCCCTGTGGTACCCCACTCATTACCTCCCCCCAGTTTGAGAAGGTACCATTGATAAGCACTCTTTGAGTCTGATTCTGTAACCAACTGTGGATCCACCTAATAGTTCTTCCATCTAGCCCACTTTTCACTAGTTTGTAAATCAGAATGTCATGGGGCACTTTGTCAAAAGCTTTGCTGAAGTCAAGATATATTATGTCCACAGCATTCCCACAGTCCACAAGGGAGGTTACCCAATCAAAAATGAGATAAGTTTAGTCTGACAGGATTTGTTCTTAATAAATCCATGCTGGCTTCTAGTAATCACTGCATTGCTTTCAAGGTGCTTACAGACTAATTTCTTTATAACCTGCTCCAAAAATTTCCCAGGGATGGATGTCAGACTAACCAGTCTGTAGTTCCCAGGTTGCTCTTTTTTGCCCTTTTTGAAGATAGGGACAACATTAGCCCTCCAGTCATCCAGCACTTCACCCGTTTTCCATGGTTTAGTAAAAATAATAGACAGTGATTCTGAGAGTTCTTCTGCCAACTCCTTTAATACTCCAGGATGCAGTTCATCAGATCCTGGAGATTTGAACTCATTCAAATAAATTAGATGTTCCTTAACCATTTGTTTATCAATCTCAAACTGCAATCCTGCCCCTTCAGCTTGTATTTCACTTTTTCCAGGGGGGGTCATAGACCCGTTTTGGGGAGAAGACTGAGTCAAATTAGGAATTGAGCACTTCAGCCTTTTCTTCATCATCTGTTATCAATTTGCCATCCTCATTAAACAGTTGAACCACCATTTCTTTCCTCTGTCTTTTACTATTCACATATCTGAAGAAAGCCTTTTTATTGTTTTAGCATCCCTTGCTAGTCTCAGCTCGTTTTCAGCTTTAGCTTTCCTAATGCCATTTCGGCACTTCAGTGCTACCTGTCTGTACTCTTCTTTTGTAGCCTGGCCTTCCTTCCACTTCCTATATGCATCCCTTTATTGTTTTCAGATCATCTCTAAGCTTTTTGGGAAGCCACATTGGTTCCTTCTGTTGTCTTCTGTTTTTTTCCCTGTTTACAATTGTTTGTAATTGTGCCTTTAAAATTTCCTTTTTTAAAAACTACCTATCTTGGACTCCTTTTCTCTTTAGAGTCTCTTGCCATGGGACCTTAGTTATCATAGTTCTGAGTTTATGAAAATCAGCTTTCCTGAAATCCAGAGTATGTGTTTGGCTACACTCAGCTTTTGCTTCCTTCAAAATCAAGAACTCAAGTATGACTTGGTCACTTTCCCCCAGAGTTCCCGTAACTGCCATTTTATCCACTAAGTCATCCCTATTGGTCAGTATCAAGTAAAGGATAGCTGATCCTCTAGTTCCTTCCTCTACTTTCTGTAGAAGAAAGTTATCAGCCACACATGTCTGGAATTTCTTGGAGGGGCCACTTTTGGCAGAATTTGTCTCCCAACAGGTATCGGGGTAATTGAAGTCCCCCATTACTACTACATTGGATTTCCTTGAAACACTGGCAATTTGCTTTTCAAAAGTTTCATCCTTGTCTTCTTCTTGATTGGGTAGTTGGAAGTAGACTCCGACTATCATGTTCCTTTTATTCCTTGCCCCATTTATTTTAATGGGTATAGACTCCTAGACTATATGAGTCCTAGACTCATCCTCCTGTATTTCTGTACAGGGATAAGTATTTTTAACATATAGTGCGACTCCGTGTCCCTTTCTATTTCTTCTGTTCTTTTTGTACAAGTTATATCCTTCAATTGCTATATTCCAGTCCAGGGAATCATCCCACCACGTTTCAGTTATACCTATCAAATCGTATTTGCCTTATGTATTAAGAGTTCAAGTTTGTTCTGTTTGTTTCCCATACTCTGGGCATTAGTATATAGACATCGAAGTCCATGTGCTTTATAGTCTGGCTTCATTCCTACATTGTTGTGAACACTACTTGGGGCGCAATTGAAGCTGTTCTCTCTGTTATGGTGCATAAGCCTTCATCCATTGTTACCTCGAAGTTTACATCTCCCATCCCTGTAGGATTCAGTTTAAAGCCCTCTGATGAAGTTCTCCATGCTGTGGCCAAACACATTCTTCCCAGCCCTTGAGAGGTGCAACCGTCCCTTGCCAGCAGTCCATCTTCCAAGTAGCATAGCCCGTGGTCCCAGAATCCAAATCTCTCCTGCCGGCACCACTTTAATAGCCAGTAGTTCTCCCGGAGTATTTTTCTTTCCCTTTCTAATCCTCTTCCAAGAACCAGGAGGATGGATGAGAAAACTATCTGGGCCCCAAAGTTCTTGAGTTTCCTTCCCAGAGCTTCAAAGTCTGACGTGATTTATTCGTAGCTCTGCTTGGCAATATCATTTGTTCCCACATGGATGAGAAGAAAAGGATATATGTCAGTGGGCTTGATGAGCTTTGGCAACCTTCAGTCACATCTTTAATCTGTGCTCCAGGGAGACAGCATACCTGGTGAGTCCATCGGTCTTCATGACATACATGATTTCAATCCCACACAGCAGGGAGTCTCCCACAACAACTACTCTCCTCTTCTTGGTCGACTGACCTTCTGCCTCTTGCTCACTGTTGCACAGGGTCCCCTTTAATTCTTCCTCTACAGGCTGCCCTCTAGTCTCATCCTCCAGTAGCTGAAAGCAGTTGCATAACTCTAATGGTTCCACTGGTGCAGAGTGTCTTGTAGTTCTTCTGCTCCTAACTGTCACCCTTTTCCAGGGAGTTTTCTCTTCATTGATTTTCCACACCTCAGCAAATTAAGCAAGGTGTGGCCGGTGTCTGCTGTAGCTTAAGCCACAGTGATTGTGTGAATCAACCAATGTATCCTCTTGTCACTGATCAGAATGGAAACTTAACAGGGAGATTTCCATCATTCAGACTGATGACAGTGAATCATTCTTTCATTCATATGTACAGGATTTTATCTTGAGTCTGTGGATACACAAAAATTCCATAACTGCCCACCTAACCCAATGCTATTTTCCATTTCTTTAACATGAGGGACCCCTTTATTTCAGCCACATGACTAATTATCTCCCCCACAAAAAATAACCCTACGAAATTAGAAACGTGAAAATAAAAAAATAATTGGATGCAATTTCACCACCAGTAAGGATCAGTAAAATTGTCATAATACATTTGTTAATAACCTAAAAACATTTCAAATTATCATTTTTATGCTTTTTTTTAAGGATGAAAGGGAACATCCTGCAAAGAAAAGTAGAATTGAACATGATATAGATGACAACTTGATTACGTCCACTCCTCGAACAGGAGACAAGCCTAATAAACCACTCTCCAGAGTTAGACGGAAAAGTCAAGTGAATGGAGGTTTGTAAATATTCCACTCTAATGACTAATATAAGGCCTTTGGTGTTTCTGCATCGCTGAAATAATTAAGACTTTTGGCATTGGTTTCATAGAATAGAAGAATTGAAACTACATTTCTAGGAGTGCACTTTTGTTTCTGTACTATTGTTATCCTGTTCAGTTGTGCCTTTATTGTGTAAATTGCTTTGTGGTGTTTTTCCTTGATGCTTACAGTAAACATCTGAAGTAGATCATTATACCTATTTTGCAGATGGGAAAGTAAAGTCTTGCCCAATTGTCTTGCCCAAGATTAAACAGTGGTCTTACGACTGATCTATGTTTTGAAATTGGCTGTCTTATGTTCGTGTCAATACTCCATCCTCTAGAATAGACTATACCAGCTGCCATATTTTCTCAATTCTAAGACACACTTTCCCCCCCATATTTACGTCTGTAAAAATAGAGTGCATCTTAGAATCAATGGCGTCTAAGAATTGCCAGATTTCTCTAGAGCTGCCCCAGTCCGCGCCGCCCTGGTCCGCCAGTGCTGGAGAGGCCGCTGCAAGCGGCGCTGGCGGCGAGGACCAGGGTGGCAATGGAGGCGAGTGGGGAAGGGTGTTCCTTGCTGCTGCAGTGGCAGCTCTTCACTGGTGATGGCAGCTCTTCACTGACACCGGCCTCCCCGGCACTGGCACTGGCGGACCGGGGCAGCGGTGGCAGTGAGGACCGGGGCGGCGCTGGCGGTGAGTGGGGAAGGGAGGAGGGGGACTCATGCCCGGACCGGACCGGCCCAGCAGGTCCCTGGGTGGCGAGTCGAGGGGGGGCATGCACAGCCCTACCATATTAATTTAAATCTAAGATGCACTTATCCCCAATATTAATGTGTCTGAAAATGGGGTGCGTCTTAGAATCAACACAACGCTTTTTTCCTGACGGTGGCCCTAAAATTAAGGTGCGTTTTAGAATCGATGGCATCTTAGATTCGGTGAAAAACAGTAATCATATGTTGGAAATGGAATTGACCATTCTTATATGGCTTCCAGTTGCATAGCCACAGTACTTCCCATGCAGTATTAATAGGATAAGCCAGGGTCCCCAACCTTTTTAGTTTGGCAGGCACATTAAATGTGTCGAGGGTGCTCTCACAGAAAGGGTGTCATGGGGGTGGGGCTTGCCCTTTCATAAAATGGCTGCTATTTCATTTCCCATAAGGCAGACTGGTGAGACTAAAAGAAAAGTAACTTGTCCAAGAACCCCTAAGCACAAGGCAGAGGTAGGGATTGAGTGCCAAAACATGAGAACTAGTGTGGAGTAGTGGTTAAGAGTGTTGGACTAGGAATGGGGAAACCTGGGTTCAAGTTTCACTCAGCCATGAAACTCACTGGGTGACTTTGTGTGTTCGTTTGTTACTTGTATATCTTGCCTTTTCTTCAAGCAGTCCATGAACATGGTCCTCCTCTCCGTTTTATCTTCGCAACAACTCCATGAGGTAGGTTAGGTGAGTCAGTAACTGGCCTAAGGTTACACAGTCACTAACTCTCAGCGTAATCTACTTTACAGGGTTGTTGTGAGATTAAACTGGAGAGGAGGAGAGTCATCTGCACTACCTTGGGCTCCTTGGAGGAAAGGTGGACTATAAATGAAACAAATAAAACCCACACTTTTTAACCCAAATAAAGGTGGGACTGAAGAGGATGGGACACTTTGCACATGTCAGTGTCTCCATTAAAATAATTAATTTAAAATTCTTAAGAAAATTAAAATCAGGAGTGGTAGGGAACCTGGGTGCTCATAGGCGCTTTGTTGGAGATCCTATAGAGAATAATTTTAACCCCCTGCTACTGTATATTTTAAAAATGTTGTGACCCTCCTTAATGGGGGTCTGGAAAGAT
The DNA here is from genome assembly GCA_029215795.1 of Anniella stebbinsi. Classification (NCBI taxonomy): domain Eukaryota; kingdom Metazoa; phylum Chordata; class Lepidosauria; order Squamata; family Anniellidae; genus Anniella; species Anniella stebbinsi. Next base: position 375,470,939 of record JARDYH010000001.1, read on the forward strand.
CAGAGCTAAGCAGTGGTGATGCTGCCTGTCTAACTCCCTTGGAAACTGTAGGCCATAGAGAGCATCAGCTCTGCTGGGCTTTTGCCATACAGACAGACTGGTTTTTCTAGTCTTCGATGGCTGTTTTATTTGTTTTGTTTTTATTGTTACACAAACCCATAAAGTTCTTCTAGTTTTTAATGCTTGAAATAAGTATTTCTTGAACAAAGCATGTGTTTGAGTAGATTTAGAGTATTGCCATGTGACATTGTGGTAAGGGACAAAATATTTCTGCTTACTTGTAGAAAGGTGTGTTTGGATAGAAAGCTAAAGTACAGTTTATTGTTGTGTGAAAGAGACTCAGGTTTTTTGGGTTTCCCAACCCTCTCCTCCTCTGGCATGGTTCTGAGGAGATCATTTTTATCTGACCGCAGTTAAGCATTATGTCCTAACCAGACAAACTGTTGTTAGTCTTAACTATGGTTTATTAAAAACAAGCCAACTTCAGTCCATGATAAAAAATTGAATAATAGTTTATTTAAACTAGAAGCAAAAGATTCCAGTCTAATTACAGCTGTACTGGAGAGGGGAATGCGCAAAAGCCCAAGGTTCATATGTGTAATACTAAACCATAATTTAGCATTATATCCAAGCCAGGCCATAGTTTCAGGACACATCCATTTGTCTTTACTGCCATCACCCATCAGTATGGGTGAGAAGGTTTTACCCTTAAAGCAAACTTAAACAGAACTTTAGATAAATAAAAATAAAACAAGTATTTAGGACTGACATTGATTTGAAGGCATTTGTAACATAGTCATTCTAACCTATGTATTAAAAATGATAATAGGAACAAATATGATTGTAGAAAATTGCTTATTGCAAGTGTTTTGTGTCTGTGTTCTAGAAGTTGGAAATTATGAAATAACAAACCAGCATGTTAGGCAAAATGGAAAATTGGAAGATATTCCCACCACCTGCAGCCCCCCACGGACTACATTACTGGGGACCATATTTTCTCCTGTCTTCAATTTTTTCTCACCAGCAAATAAAAATGGCAAGTATTATGCAAAGATGCATTTACATACTGTGTACATCTAAAAATAAAAATGACTACTATGAAAGAGTTGTCATCTATCTGGATGCTGGGAAAGATAACAAATAAGGATGTGTTTTGATTTTTAAAAAAACTTAATTTTCTAAATAAAGGCATGCATGCTAATTCTCTAAGCGCAATAGCAACCTATGAACTGAAACATAATTTCAGGGACAGCTGGCTCGGACTCTCCAGGGCAAGCTGTTGAAGCTGAAGAAATAGTGAAACAGCTTGATATGGAACAGGTGGATGAGATTATCACCAGCACTGCAACCTCAGCTAATGGAGCATCCTACACTAGCCAAGCAGTGCAAGTCAGATCGATCAATGGCTTGGAGGAAGTCGAAGACGTGACTGATCGTGATCTGCCTCCTCTCACTGGTAAGGGCTGGGCATGTTTTGGTTTTCCTTGAGGTAGGTACACATAATTCTAGCATTGCGGAAAGTCTTGTGCTCCTTTGCTCCTCTGAACCTCACAGCCCAGGGGCACAGGGTACTACTTCAGTCTTCTCCACATAGATGAGAGGGACCAGTGGGGCCATTCAGTTTGTGTAGCTGACTTTCCATGATTAATATGGTGAGATGTTCTACCAAAGGAAGTACCTATCTTTGGCTAATATGAGTGTAATCTAAAGAATTGATAATATTTTTAGTCAGGTACTATTCTGTCATATGTTTGGCTGATGATGTCAGTAACTTTCCTCTATGAAATGATAGCTGACACTTGAAAGTTTGCATTTGCAAATATATCTAACCTTTTTATTGTTTTGGGGAGACAAATTATAAGGCTTAAAAGCATTGATAAAAAAAAATCTTCTGGGGTAAAACAACTGTATGCAGAACAAGGACCCTAAAATCCTTAAGGCCAAAAGGCTGGATAGAAATATTTTAATAAATAAATAAACTGCCCTGCTGCTAACAGGGAAATTCCTCCATCAAATGAACTAATGAGCTTTTGTGTTTTATTAGCACCAGTATCTCCAGATAGCGGTTACTCATCAGCTCATGCAGAAGCCACCTATGAAGAAGACTGGGAAGTCTTTGATCCGTATGTGTTCATATTTGAATTTTATCATTTGAATTACTAAATTTAAAAAAGAAAGAAACAAAACATCCTTCCCTATGTGTTAGCTTTGTAGTGATGAGCCAGTGTTTAAGTCTATTGTCTATAGTACTTACATTTATTTTATGCATAATCCTACACAGTTTTTCAGCCCACAGTTGAGGAACCATAGCAGTACCATTAAATTAATTGTATTCATTTATTTGAAACCTCTTTGTACCCAGTCTTTATTAAAATTTATTCTGGGGTGGTTTACAATGTTTAGAAACAATATGAATGCATCTATGCATCACTTCCTCTAATAGTGAACTGAGCTGGTGAATGCTGACACAATTGTAGCCCAAATGCAGCCACTGAGAAACAAGAGGAGGAGGTAGCAGCATGTTCAAAGAAACTCCAGGCTTTGCAGAAATATATATATAAAAAACCTTTATTACTCAGGATGATGCTTTTCCGCAGGCGCCTGAAAAAGCCGGGCGTGAGGCCAACCAGGAGTCCATTGGGCTCCCTCCTCTCAGCCACTCCTCCCCCGATCACCTGCCCGCTGACCCACGGGACTTACCTGAGGCCTCCATGTGTGCCAGCAATTCGCCCAGCCTCTTCTCTGGGCTCCTCTCTCCCAGCCGCTGCGCCCTACTCGCAGCCGCTGCCCCTTCCCCACCATGCGACCCGCAGGACTTTCCTGGAGCCTCCACAAATGCCAGCGAGCCAGCCAGCTTCATCTCTGGGCTCCCCCCTCCCAGCCGCTCCCCCCTCTGCTCCCAGTTGTGTTTATATGTCTTGTTGCTTAGCAACAAAAAGTGCTTAGCTTGGAGCTTCCAGCGTGCCACACATTGCTATGTGCCACACATTGCCGTAGCGTTAGATAGATAGATAGATAGATAGATAGATAGATAGATAGATAGATAGATCTTCGAGGGGGGGAATCCCTAAGGGGGGCAAAAACACACCAAACAGCCCAATGAGAATTAAGCATGCTCAGTGGCCACTGGTTGCAGAGTATCTTTTAGGGTGTGGAGATGAAAGACCAGCAGGGGAGGAAAACAGAGTAAAGTATCCTGGAATAGGGCCAGATTAGCTGCCTGGAACTCTGAACAGGAGCACGCCACACTGCAACATTTTTTGTGTCCCATTTGTCCCCAAACACACAAATAAAAGATGAATGCAGCAAATAAAATTACTTCAAAAGCCTGAGCAAATAGAAAGGTTGCTCACTCAACATCCCCTCACACTTTTAATCTCTCCCTCTCTCTCATGCACACCCACACACACACATCCTCTGAATCAAACAGGAAAACTTTCTAGGGCTTCCAGAAGATGCTTTCTAAATTATGTGTATATTTTTATCCTGTATCGAGTGTAGATGTTGTTGTGTAAGACACCTTCTTACAAGCCTGTGCATAATTAGCATGCCAGTGGCTGTCCAGGCTCTTAACATTCATCTTGAACTTTTTCACTTTCCCAATAGTTGTTCTGTAAAAGCAGTGGCTTATTATCAAAGAGTATCTTGGCTTCTCTTCCTTCTAGGTACTATTTCATCAAACATGTTCCACCACTAACAGAAGAACAACTTAATCGGAAGCCTGCTCTTCCACTGAAAACAAGAAGCACACCAGAATTCTCATTAGTTCTAGACTTGGTAAGGAATACATCAGCACACGCTACTGAGTGAATATTCTGTTATTGTGGGATTCACATGCGTTACAAACTGTAGACAGAAGGACTGTATTTCAGGGAACACCTTTTTCCCAGCTTTCTGTTAAGTCTTCTCATTTTCTTAATTCTTTGTAGGATGAAACACTAGTCCATTGTAGTCTAAATGAACTGGAAGATGCTGCACTCACGTTTCCAGTCCTTTTCCAAGATGTTATTTACCAGGTAATCAAAACCATGTTCCGTTGAAGTATAAACCTGGTCATATGAATTAAGTGGGTGAACACATATCATGCACTTGGTATTTTCTTGTCCTCCTATAACAATTAAGTGGTATCGGTTACATGCTATGAAATTTTGTCAGGCAAGTTGTCAGATAGTAGATGTATTATAGCACACTACAAAATTAGATGCAAAAGAGTTGCAAAATCACTCAGTTGTAAAGATCTCAACCATTTCCTAATGGTTGAAGGATTCTTCTTAGCTGTATTTTTTGCCTAGCAGTTTTCTCCTTGCCAGCAGATATAGGAAAAAACACTGGAATTTTAAATGCTTATTTTACAAGAGAAGAACTTGCTACAGACTTCCTTGCAAGAGAAAACTAATCCATGCTAGTTAAACACTCCATTCTGAAGTTGGAAAAGTAAATTCAGAGCCTGGGGACAACTTGATTTCAGAAGCAAATCCATCTCTTCATTCCTAGTTAGGTGCTTCTTTTGTGAGAAGAGTTGCTTTTGTTGATGGAGACTGCCAGCTTTCTAGCTGTCGGTTGTACTTCACAACATATTCTTAGCTTTCATATACTGTGCATTCAACAATTTTCCGGTGAAGAACAGGGGAAGGAGGAGGAGGAGGAGGTGTGTTCCAGCAACTGCCAAAGATGCTGCATTGACCCCAGCTGTTGTTCTCAGGTCCCTATTGTGTGATGTACCTGGGAGTAGCAACAGCTTCCCTCCATGTAGTTTGCACGATATTGGACCCCTCTATAGTATCTTTGGAGAATGACATCAGGCACCTTAAACGGACACTTGTCCAGGTATTTTACCCTAATTTTAAAACTTGTACTTTGTATTTTGTTTTATTTAAGATCCTTCAAAATTCTGAACCTTAAAACGAGATCTTCAAAATGAGATCTTTTGTCCTATTTGGTGATGGCAGTGTTCAGATTCTTTTTGGACTACAGGAAATAGGAAGATTCAGTTAATTGTTTTGGATAGTAAAAGGAATGCCTGAGAAATGGATGATGCCTTGTTTTTCCTCCTTTGGTCTGCTGGGATTTTTTTTAACGACTGGAATGCATTCTGACTCTTTTGTCAATGGTACATCTTACTGAGAATAGCTAAGCAGCAAACTCTGTTTTTTGAAGTTTTTTTTTAATATAAATGTTGTTTTTATTAAATAATACTTTTATTTAAATATAAAATGTTGTTTTATTTAAATAATACAAGCGATACAGTGAGCTAATACACATTTAATTCTCTTGAAGGTTAAATGTTAGATTTTGCATTTGACAGACCCCTGAAATATGTTCTTGATTTCTTGGCGGCTATTTGTTTTCATTGTGGCTGTTAAATACAGAGCAGGTGCCATAAAATTTAACTTTTGCACGTTTAGGGAGTGTTCGTGATCTCTAATCCTCAACTCTTTCTTTCTTTCTTTGTGGCATTTGTATACTGCTGAATATAGTAAGAACTGCAGCTGTGAAATGTCCAGAATCAGTCCTAAACCACTGGATTTCAAGCCAAATTCTCACTTGGAAGTAGATTTCATTGTTTCCTGTGAAGCTGATTTCCAAGTACATATGCTTGGAATGGGAGTCATTGGGCCTATTCAGACAGCACATTTAGCCATGGTTAGGCAGCTAACCCTTTGTGCAGCAAACGGTTAGTGACCGTGTTTAAACCATGGTTATGTAGCCACCATGATTAGGAATGATTCACATGACATATTGAGCCATAATGTTGAGCTCAAAATGTTCAGTCACCATGATTTAGCATGTCGTCTGAACAGGGTTACTGTCATCTAAGTCTATAGCAGAGGTAAGCAACCATGGGCAGTCTGAAGGCCATTTTTGGGGGGCCTGGCACATACACACACAAAGGGATTTTTAAAAAATAAAAAAAGCATTTGCAAGCTAAATTTGCCCATCTTAGCACTACAAAGCACCTTTATGTTGTTTTTGAAAACATTTAAAACTGGAGGCAGCAGGGACTGTACTGGGAGTGGCAGGGTGGGAGGGGTGCCATTTGTGGTCCGTATGTGGACCACATGTGGTCTATAGACAGAAACAAGAAGCTCACTTCTGCCCTGGAGTGGCATGTCAACTTTTTGAATTTTCATTCTTCTTCATACACATCCCATGTTCCCCCAGGATATCATTTAAACTTTCCTTGTTGTACTTCTCCTAATAATAGAGGAGTAAATGTAAAATAAGGGAAAGGGCTAGGAAGCATGAGTGTATTTTTATGTAGTACCTTGTACTCCCATTAAATTAATATCTGAAGTGTCTTCATATTTTTGCTAGTCTCTGAAAAATCACCATTGAGTCAAATTTCAAAAGTGTAGCTGTGTTAGTCTCTTGCAGCAAAACAACCAAGAGGCTATGGCACCTTGAAGGCTAATACATTTATTGGAGCAGGAGCTTATGCAGGTTAGAGGCTACTTCATTAGCTGCATCATGTGTTTAAGAGCTAACTTGTAAAAATGATGATAAAATGTGGTGGTGTTGATGCATTCCACTACTATAGCCAGGCATATCCAGAAGGGAAGGTTCAGGTGGTTGCTATATTCTGGTACGTGTTCTTGGAACAGTATAAGTTTCCTTTTTTATGCTTTTACCATCTCTTGTGGTAACTGCTAAGGCCAGTGTTGGGTGAACTAAGTCTTGACAACAGTATGTTGGGTTTAAATTCTCTGCCACAAAGCACAGTAGATACTTCTTGTCAGTTGTGTTCTAATTTGCCTCTCAGGGTGATGGTGAAGGCACATCATGACGATTATAAATTGGTAACTGAACAATACTGTAGACATCTTCATTCAGCAAGGAGGACTGTGGAACCCTGGCATCCTTGCCTTTGCTCTGTTATCAGGGGATATAGAACAAACTAAACAAATCTTTTATATTTTATCACTTACGCTAAAGTGTAAAAGTTCAACTAAACATTACTTTTGGTTTGGAAGCACTGTAGACATAAGTATCCTAATGAAATAACGGCTGTCTGTCTAGAGTTAAGACTTTTTAAAAATAACTTACTGGCTTCTTTAGCATTTGTTCTTCCTTACTCTTAAACTTACATCTAAATGTTGTAGGGACTTTTACTGTGTATTGATAGTTTGCCATACATCATAGTGACACCAAGCATGAGAAAAATCTTGTAGATTACATGAAAGAAATGACTGTGGATGAGGAGCTTGCCTGTCATATTTTGCAGACAAATAATGCATTTTTATTCCTTTAGGTGGCAGCCATTATCTAGTACCTACTTGGGTACATCTAACTTGAAATGGCACTTGCAAGGGTCTTGGTAAAGAAATGCCAATTTCCTGCCTAATTGTTCGTTAGATTTCTATCCCTCCTTCATTACAACACCTGTGACCTTTCAAAGTTTATTGGCCAAAAGTAGCCAACATCCTACCAAAACAGTGGGCTTTTGTGTCCTGCTTTGAAACACCGTTCTTCAAGGATGGGTTTGAAAAGGAGGACAGAGCCTGAGTCTGCGCAGCTGAGGAAGGCTCACTTAACTTCTTATGCTTAATGGTGCCTTCTGGCTTCTGATCTGGTGGCAAGTTTAGAGTCTTGCTACAAAGAAATAAGGATAAAACTGATGATTTTCTGATGGAAGATAAAACAGTAAAATTCTGGTACAGTTGACATTGTATCAACCGCAATAATAAATGCTAAAACTTATTGCTGGATGTTCTTTTTTATATTTCCACTTATACAAGCAAATAATAAATAGAATTTTACCATGCCACTTCTTGTTCATGCATTACTAAATATCATAAATGCTATATTATAAATTCTTACTGCTGTGTTAATAACTGATGATGTCTCCCACTTGTTATTTCAGAGGTCCGTGTCATTTGCAGCAAAACATCTTTGTATATTATGTATTTAAATCATCTTTTTCTCTCATCCTAGGTTTACGTTCGATTAAGACCATTCTTCAGAGAATTCTTGGAACGTATGTCCCAAATCTACGAGGTAATGTGACTTGCTTAGAGCTTGTGTGTGTTCCTTTCAGAACTTCAACTTCAGTAGTAGTGCAATTGATAATAGTCTTCTCCTTCATTTGTAGATCATTCTTTTTACTGCTTCTAAGAAGGTGTATGCAGACAAATTGCTGAACATCCTAGACCCTAAAAAGCAACTAGTCAGGTAAGCTCAATGATAAAGCAGCACATGTTATTTTTTGTTTAATCAAAATTACACTATACACAATGATAATAAGGAAATCCATTGTAGTAGTAATGGGGGACTTCAATTACCCAGATACCTGTTGGGAGACAAATTCTGCCAAAATTGGCCCCCTCCAAGAAATTCTTGACATGTGTAGCTGATAACTTTCTCCTACAGAAAGTAGAGGAAGGAACTAGAGGATCAGCTATCCTTGACTTGATACTGACCAGTAGGGATGACTTAGTGGATAAAGTGGCAGTTACAGGAACTCTGGGGGAAAGTGACCATGTCATACTTGAGTTCCTGATTTTAAAGGAAGCAAAAGCTGAGTGTAGCCATATGCATACTCTGGATTTCAGGAAAGCTGGTTTTAATAAACTCAGAACTATGATAAGTAAGGTCCCATGTCAAGAGACCCTAATGAGAAAAGGAGTCCAAGATGGGTAGGAGTTTTTAAAAAAGGAAATTTTAAAGGCACAATTACAAACAATTGTAAACAGGGAAAAAAGACAGAAGATGAAAGAAGGAACCAGTGTGGCTCCACAAAAAGCTTAGAGATGATCTGAAAACAAAAAAGGAATGCAAATAGGAAGTGGAAGGAAGGCCAGGCTACAAAAGAAGAGTACAGACAAGTAGCACAGAAATGCTGAAATGGCGTCAGGAAAGCTAAAGCTGAGAATGAGCTGAGACTAGCAAGGGATGCTAAAAGCAATAAAAAGGTTTTTTTCAGATACGTGAATAGTAAAAGACAGAGGAAAGAAATGATGGTTCAACTGCTTAATGAGGATGGCAAATTGATAACAGAGGACAAAGAAAAGGCCGGAGTGCTAAATCTCTACTTTGGCTCAGTCTTCTCCCCAAATAGATCTATGACCCCCTTGGAAAAAGTGAAGTACAAGCTGAAGGGACGGGATTGCAGTTTGAGATTGATAAACAAATGATCAAGGAACACCTAATTTATTTGAATGAAAATCTCCAGGGCCTGACAAAGTGCATCCTAGAGTAATGAAGGAGCTAGCAGAATAACTCTTAGAACCACTGTCTAATACCTTTGCAAAATCATGGAAGATAGGTGAAGTGCTGGACAATTGGAGGAGGGCTAATGCTGTCCCTATCTTCAAAATGGGCAAAAAGGCGGAACCTGGGAACTACAGATCAGTCAGTCTGACATCCATCCCAGAGAAAATTTTGGAGCAGATTATAAAGAAGTCAATCTGTAAGCACCTTTAAAACAATGCAGTGAATAATAATAATTATTATTATTATAATAACAATAGATCATATAACAAGAGGATGTAAAATTCTGGCAGGAATGGACTATACGGACAGACACAATACAGCTGCAAAAATAATTCACCAACTGGCCATCAAATTCAACCTTATCAAACAACCTACACCATACTGTACATACTTACCCGAAACAACCTTGGAAAATGCAGAACAATTCATACCAACAAGACAATACCCTGCAACCGACCAGACGTAACTGTCATAGACAAAAAGAAAAACACATACCTCATCGACATAGCAATACCAAATAACAGAAATGTTGTTGAAATGGAAGAGGAAAAGAGAGACAAATATACACCACTGGCCATGGAAGTCAAAGAACTATGCCAACAAAAAAAGGTCACAATTATTCCATTAGTCACATCAGTCACCAGCATCACATCAAAATATTATACAGAAAACCTCCAGAAACTGGGCCTACCAAAATAAATCTACACCAACATCCAGAAAGCAGTCATACTTAAAACATGCTCAATTGTCAGGAAATTCCTGAATCTGTAAAAGACTGCATGACTTGGCAAAGCCCCTCACATCCATCCAGAAAAACTGCCATGAGAGAGAAAGAGATATCATAATATATTTATTTCTTATCCGCCTCTCCCTCTGGATTGAAGTGGGGAACAACATTAAATGCAACAATACAATACATAAAACTGGTTAAAAGAGCATATAAAACAGATACAATATTAAAATAACAATTACAACCTCTTAAAATTCTTAGGTTTAAAATTCATCTGGGTAGGCCTGCCAGAAGAGATTAGTCTTTATGGCTGTCTTAAACTCAGAGAGAGTATTAAGTTGACAAATCTCCTCCAGCAGGCCATTCCACAGTCTGGGGGCGGCAGAAGTAATGGTCCTCTGGGTAACAGTTCTTCTTCGTGGTCTCTGTGCATCACACACTATGGGCTCGCGCCGACGCCGAGCCTCACCTCGGAACTTCTAAAGCTTAGAAATTATTGGCGGGAACCCCTCCCCCCCTCCGTCCTATCGCGCATGCCTGGGTTCCCGCCTACCTCAGTTCTTCTTCGACCGCCTTGCTGGTTGCCTCACAGGGAACTCACTGATCCGTTTGTAGCTTAGAACTTGATATTTCTTCCGCTCTTTTGCCTTTCTTCTGAGCTTTTCTTCATCTTTTTCTTCTTCTACTTCTTCTTTCTTCTTTAACCTAAAAAAAAAAAAAAAATTTTTTTTAAATTACTATTTATGTTATATTAGAGTTATAGTGTATATAGTTGTTTCTTAATATATAGATAGGGGTCCGCCTTTTGCGGCTCTCGGATCACCGGGGTTCTCCGTGGAAGTAACCTCCAAGGAGGTAAACCCAACCCCCCCCCCCCCCCCCGCGAACCAGTTGTCTTCGCGCCGAAACATGGCCTCTAAGATGGCGCACACTTCGTTGTTCAAAAGCTGCACGGGCTGCAAGGCAAAGCTAACGCTTTCAGACGGACACTCCAAGTGCCTCCTTTGCCTAGGGGAAGCCCATGTTGTGGATACCTGCCCGCATTGCCTCAGCTTCTCGAGACAAACAAGAAAGAATTGGGCTAACAAGCTCAGGGCGCTGCTATGGAAGCGGGCGTTGGAAACGGTGGACATTCCCGCCTCGGTACCGGGCTCGGTACCGAGGACGGTACCGACGTCGAGCGCGGAGCCCCAGACGGAGTCGAGCTCACGCCCAAAAAGATCTAAGCCCTCCCTTCCCGCTGATGCGGGCAAGGCGAAGCGGCAGAAAAAAGACCCAATACGGGTGACAGAAGACAAGCGAAAGAAGGAGAAGGAGAAAGGGTCATCGAAGCCGAAGCATCGGCACACGCAGTCGGAAAAGACGTCGGTGGGACGCAAACAGACACCGAAGGCTGCGTCGGTACCAACCACCTCGCCGACACCGATGACCAGATCGCTCCCGTCGCCGGCGGCATCGGTGTCGATACCGGTCGCATGGCCGTCGACGTTGACCCCTCCGGTACCGGCGCGTCGGGATCGACCCCTCTCGGTACCGAAGATGATAAAACGCCCAGAATCACCTCGGGAAACGCGGCAAGTCCCCTCGACATCGGCACGGCTTACAGTATCTCCGACGTCAGAGTTAGGGGAATTTCCTTTTGATCCTCTAGCAACCTGGACTCCTCCACACCATTCTCCTCTAGGAACAGCAGAGTCGATACCGGCGGAGGAGTGGGGCCGGGGTTCCCCAAGATCTGTCAGGTCGTGGTCCTCACAGCCTGAGCCGCTTCCAAGGAAACCGTTATTTGACCAGTTTACTGGGAGGAGACTTCAGGATGCGGACCCAATATTTGTGCCACCGCTGCCACCTAGGCGACCTCCGTCTGCGTCTATCTCAGCGCCTTGCCACGCTGAACCCAGGCCCGAGTCTCCGGTGCCCCCCCTCGGGGCCATGGTCATTCGAGCGCCACAGCCTACATCGGAAGAGGATTATGCATCTGACTCTTCGGAGGCGTCAGCAGTGATACACCCATCAATGCCCTCGCCGAACGAGGACGTGGGCACCGACAAGCGTGCGTCACCATCCGTGGAGGTGGTTTCGTTCATGGACCAAATGCAACGCTTGGCCGAGTCTTTGGGGATTGAGGTCCCAGAATCAGAGGACCCCGCGACTGATGTGGCGTATGACGTCATGTACAGTGACACCACTTCTGCATCAGCCATGCCGCTCTTACCAACGCTACTGCGTACGTTGAAGGAGTCTTGGCACACACCGGCGTCCACAGGACCAGTATCAAAACGCGTCGACGCCCTGTATAAGATTCAACAGAAAGATGCAGGGTTTCTTCTACAGCACCCCAAGCCGAACTCAGTGGTTGTAGAGTCGGCCCAGGGAAGAACATCTAAATCCCACTCTGCACCGGTCGATAAGGAGGGACGGAAGCTCGACGCGTTCGGGAGAAGGGTCTACTCCTCGGCTGCATTGGCAGTTAAGATCGCCAACTACCAGGCACTCATGGCGCGTTATCACCTTTTTATATGGGAGAAGGTCACGGCACTGCACGCGCACCTCCCTGACGAAATAAAAGTAGCGGCTCATGTTTTCCAACAGGAAGCCTCGGCGTTAGCCAAGCAGGAGCTTAGCACTGCGCGACATATGGCGGACTGTCTATCTAAATCAATGGTAGCATCAGTAGCCCTGCGGCGGCATGCGTGGCTTCGCTCGTCGAATTTGTCACAGGAATCAAAGGCGAGGATAGAAGACCTCCCATTCGACGGAGAAGGTCTATTTAATGCCACGACAGACGCGCAATTGGATACTATCCAGAAGGCGCGGATGACGGCCAGAAAGATGGGCTTCTACCAGCCGGCCCCATCACAGACTTACCGCCCGCGTCGCTGGCCAAGACAACAGTTTTATCAACCTCGCCAGCCCTCATTCCGACAGCAGCAACAACCGCGTTTCCAACCGTCACAATCTTTCCGCTCCCAACGGTCGTACCAACCAAACAGAGCAAGACAGAACCGCAACAGACAGGAGTCCAATCCAAAGCAACGTCTTTGACTTACCTCCCCACCAGCCACCCCCACACTTCCGTCGCCGATTGCTCCCTTACTACAAGGCATGGACCCGGATTACCACGGACAAATGGGTGTTGGATATTGTTCAACAGGGATATCGTATCGAGTTCGCCACTATCCCCCCAACGGGAGTGCTGAAGTTCACACCTGCCTCCACCATTCTGCTGCAGGAAGTGGCCTCTCTCCTCCAGAAGGGGGCTATCGCCCCAGTCAACATCTCAGAGGCGAGCGGGGGTTTTTACTCCCGGTACTTTACAGTCCCAAAGAGGGATGGAGGCCTACGCCCGATTTTAGATCTAAGGCTACTCAACGATTACTTGATACCCAAAAAGTTCAGGATGGTCACTCTGGGATCTGTCCTCCCATTGCTCCGTGGGGATATGTGGTTCACCCTTGTGGATTTAAAAGACGCCTACTTCCACATCCCCATTCATCCGGCCCACCAACGCTTCCTAAGGTTCATCATCGGAACGGAGATGTTCCAATTCAACGTCCTGCCGTTCGGGCTGAAGACTGCCCCCAGAGTTTTCACGAAATGCATGGCAGTCGTATGCGCATACCTGCGACCTCTGGGGGTAGAAATTTACCCGTACTTAGACGACTGGCTGATCGTCTCTCCATCCCAGTCACAAGCGGTACAGGATGTTGCAACGGTGACGAGCTTATTGAAGTCCCTAGGCCTCGTGCTAAACACGGAAAAATCGGTACTCCAACCCACACAGAAGATCCAATTTATAGGAGCACTGCTCGACTCAACAGTGGGGAGAGCCTTTCTGCCCAAAGACAGACGTTACAGAATACACGATATGGCGCAGAAGATGCTGAGCGTCAGTTCTCACAGGATAATTACTTTGCAGAGACTGCTGGGCCTTATGGCCTCCACAGTTTATGTAGTGAGGTGGGCACGCTTACGGATGAGACCACTGCAGATGTTTCTCCTCTCAGTATACGACCCTTTACGTCAGCCCAACACGGTGCGGGTCAACATCCCGGAGTCCCTGCACCAGTCGCTCTGTTGGTGGACGGTCCCGAAGAACTTAAAGTTAGGACTACCGTTTGTAGACACAAGCCCGTCCAGGTCAATCACCTTGGACGCGTCACTTCTGGGATGGGGAGCACATTGCGGACATTTGACAGTACAGGAAGAGTGGCACCCCAAGGAGAGGGTTCGACACATCAATTTTCTAGAACTGTTAGCTGTACGGAAGGCATTGGTAGCCTTCAAGGACTATGTGTCAAACAGCCACGTCAGGATTGTATCAGACAATATGTCAGTAGTCTGGTACATAAACAAGGAGGGAGGGACACGCTCCATGAAACTCCTCGACCTGACGTTGGTCATTTTCGATTGGGCGATCTCGCAGGGCATACGTTTATCCGCCGTGCATATAGCGGGAACAGACAACGTGCGTGCGGACGAGCTCAGCCGGAATTTCTCCAGTGCACACGAGTGGGAGCTCAGCCCCATCGCAGTTTCCAATCTATACAGCAGATGGGGGACCCCAAGTATGGACGTTTTCGCATCTGCGGAAAATGCAATCTGCGAACGCTTCTGCACCAGGGCAGGGGCTGGAAAGGGCTCTCTGGGAGACGCATTCAGCACCTTTTGGGGGCCGGGCCTTGTTTATGCCTTCCCCCCGTTTCCCCTCATTTCAAGGGTGGTGGCAATTCTACGGCTCGGAAAGACGGACGCCATATTAATTACCCCGTGGTGGCCGAGACAGGCTTGGTTCGCTCCCCTCCTTCATCTAGCCAACGGGGAATACGCCCAAATGCCAAGGACAGACGACATCGTCACGATGGACAGGGGCAGAGTGCACCATCCAAATCCTCAGAAACTAAAGCTGACAGCGTGGAGAATCCGGCAAGATGGCAACACCTAGATCTGCCGGCCCCTGTCCAGAGTATCCTCAGAGAAGCTACAAAACCGTCCACGAGAAGATCGTATGATACGAAGTGGAGATGTTTTCAATCGTTCTATGGCGAGGGAAGAGGCTCCCCGCGCTCCTGCGGGATAGAGGAGATTCTATCCTTCCTAACGTCTTTACATGAAGGAGGCCTACGACAGACGTCGATAAAGGTTTATCTGGCGGCAATATCAGCAAATCATGACCTTATACATGGTTATTCAGCATTTTCTCACCCATTATCCAAACGTTTCCTCAAGGGTCTGCTTAATCTCCATCCGCCAACAAGGAGAATAGTCCCACAGTGGAGTTTATCGGTGGTTTTAGCAGCATTATCCGACAAGCCATTCGAACCAATGGCAACGATAGACCTGCGGTTATTATCCTTTAAGGTTGCCTTCTTGGTCGCCATCACTTCCGCCAGGCGAGCATCAGAACTCTGCGCGTTAATACTGGATCCTCCATACACACAGTTCTACAGGGACAAGGTTGTCCTGCGACCGGGACCAGAATTTAAACCAAAGGTTATCTCTCATTTTCATGTAAACCAGGACATTGTCCTTCCAACGTTTTTCCAGGACGCCACTGACACCGTGGGCGCAAGGTTGCATTCTCTTGATGTTAGAAGGGCATTGGCCTTCTATAAGGATAGAACACAGTCCTTTCGACTATCCAGGCGTTTATTCGTTTCCTATGGAGGAAAGACAAAAGGCCACGCAGTATCGGCACAACGTTTCGCCAAATGGATTATCCACACCATCTCTCTGACTTATGAGCTGGCGAAAAGAGAGCTCCCAATGGGGTTAAAGTCACACTCCACGAGAGCGATGGCTGCATCTACAGCACTTTCTAGGGGCATTTCTATTCCAGAACTCTGTAGAGCTGCTACATGGTCGTCGGTCTCCACGTTTGTGTCGCATTATAAATTGGACGTCAGGGCAAGGGACGACGCCAGTTTTGGACGTGCGGTCCTATCTTCGATTCTACAGTAATAATGGACAAGCGAGTCTACCCTCCTCCGGTAAGTGATTGCTAGTTACTCGCCCATAGTGTGTGATGCACAGAGACCACGAAGAAGAAAGACAGGTTGCTTACCTGTAACTGTAGTTCTTCGAGTGGTCATCTGTGCAGTCACACAACCCCCCCACCGTCCCCTCTAGACCTCGCTTGTGGTGGTCTACGAGTGTCATCGCCATGCCATTTTTCTATTAAGTTTTGGTTTTTTAGTTACACTACCTCAGGTTTAAACTGCTAAGGCGGTCTCAGGGAACTGAGGTAGGCGGGAACCCAGGCATGCGCGATAGGACGGAGGGGGGGAGGGGTTCCCGCCAATAATTTCTAAGCTTTAGAAGTTCCGAGGTGAGGCTCGGCGTCGGCGCGAGCCCATAGTGTGTGACTGCACAGATGACCACTCGAAGAACTATAGTTACAGGTAAGCAACCTGTCTTTGTCAGCCTAGTTTTGGCTGACTGGAATAAATTCTCCCCAGAGGCCATGAGTGTGCGGGGTGGATTGTATGGGGGAAGGTGATTCTGCAGGTAACCTTGACCCAAGCCATGTAGGGCTTTAAAGGTAATAAATAACACATCTTACTTCACCCGGAAACTAATTGGCAGCCAATGGATTGGTTTTAATATTGGTGTAATATGGTCACCCCTAGGTTTGGTATGCTGGTGACCAACCTGGCTGCCATATTTTGAACTAGTTGAAGTTTCTGAACTAGGCACAAGGCAGCCTTATGTACAGCGCGTTGCAGAAGTTGAGCCTCGACGTTACCAGCGCGTGCACTACCATCTTTAGGTCTTCCAACTCTAGGAAAGGGAGCAGCTGGCGTATCAGTCGAAGCTGATAATAGGCATTCCTGGATGTTGCATCTATCTGGACTGTCATTTGGAGCAATGGATACAGGAGCACCCCCAAGTTGCGAATGCAGTCTTTCACCGGGAGTGTAACCCCATCCAGAACTGGTTGACACACCTCCAAATCCGTCTTGTCTGGATTCAACTTCATGTTTGTTTTCCCTCATCCAGCCCATTACTGCCTCCAAGCATTCATTCAAAGGAGACACACTATCCTTAGTTGACGCTGTTATTGAAGGCATAGAGAAATATATTTGGGTGTCATCGGCATACTGATAACACCCCGCCCCATGTCTCCGGATGATCTCTCCCAGCGGTTTGAACAGCATTGGGGATAGGATGGCACCTTGTGGTACGCCATACAACAACTCTTTCTTTGAGGAGCAGCTATCCCCAAACATCACCATCTGGAACATACCCGAGGGGTAGGACTGGAACCACTGGAGCACAGTCCCCCCAATTCCCAATCCCCTCAGGCATTCCAGAAGGATACAATGGTCGATGTTATCGAAAGCAGCTGAGAGGTCCAAAAGTACCAGCAGGGACATACTCCCCCTGTCCATACTCATGCGAAGATCATTCACTAAGGCAACCATAGTGGTCTCAACTCTGTATCCTGCTCTGAAGCTGGTTTGAAATGGTTCTAGAAAATCTGTATCATCCAAGACTGCTTGGAGTTGAAAGGCAACTGCCCTCTCGATCACCTTGCCGAAAAACAGATGATTTGATACTGGTCTGTAATTATTAAAGCCCAGGGAGGGCTTTTTTTAGAAGCAGCTGTACCACTGCTTCTTTTAAACATGGTGGGAAACTTCTCTCCCTGAGAGGTGCATTAATAATATGCTATAGTTGTAGTCTAAATGCATCGCCACCCTGGGTGACCAGCCAAGAAGAACAGGGATCTAGAGGGCAAGTTGTCTTCCTTACTCGTCGGAGCAGCATGTCCACATCCTCAGTACTCACTGGACGCCAGCATGGATTTGTCAAGAACAAATCCTGTCAGACTAATCTGATCTCATTCTTTGATTGGGTAACCTCCCCTGTGGACTGTGGGAATGCTGTGGACATAATATATCTTGACTTCAGCAAAGCTTTTGACAAAGTGCCCCATGACATTCTGATTCACAAACTAGCTAAAAGTGGGATAGATGGAACGACTATTAGGTGGATCCACAGTTGGCTACAGAGTTGGACTCAAAGGCTCAATTCGGTCGACACGATAATCAATGGTGGATTGACTAACCCTAACCCTAGGGGGCACTCACCACACAACATGGTAATAAATAATCAACTGTGGTGTGGATGAGGATCAGTGCTGAGTTGACTATGGCAGCACTCGAATGACACAATAGTCAAAACAACTGACGATTGTTTCCCCCACACCAGTTGTTTATTGTGTCGTCCGAATTGAGCCAAAGAGTGTTTATCAATGGTACCTTCTCAAACTGCGGGGAGGTAACAAGTGGGGTACTGCGTAGCTCAGTCCTGGGCCCAGTGCTTTTCAACAGTTTTATTAATTAATTTGGACAAAGAGGTGCAGGAAATGCTTATCAAATTGGTAGATGACACAAAATTGGGTGGGATAGCTAATACCCTGGAAGACAAAAACAAACTTCAAAATGATCTTGATAGGCTGGAGTGCTGAGCTGAAAAAAACAGAATGAAATTTAAAGGGATAAATGCCAAGTTCTACACCTAGGAAAAAGAAACCAAATGCACAGTTACAAGATGGGGGATACTTGGCTCAGCAATACTACAAGTGAGAAAGATCTTGGAATTGTTGGAGATCACAAGCTGAATATGAGCCAATAGTGTGATGTGGCTGCAAAAAAAAGCAAATGCTATTTTGGACTGCATTAATAGAAATATAGCTTCCAAATAGTGTGAGGTACTGGTTCCCCTCTATTCAGCATTGGTTAGGCCTCATCTTGAGTATTGTGTCCAGTTCTGGGCACCACACTTCAAGGCAGATACAGACAATCTGGAGCGTGTTCAGAGGAGGGCAACAAGTATGATTAGGGGTCTGAAAGCAAAGCCCTATGAGGAGAGACTGAAAGAACTGGGCATGTTTAGCCTGTAGAAGAGAAGATTGAGGGGAGACATGATAGCACTCTTCAAATACTTGAAAGGTTGTCACACAGAGGAGGGCCAGGATCTCTTCTCGATCATCCCAGAGTGCAGGAAAAGGAATAATGGGCTCAAGTGACAGGAAGCCAGATTCCGGCTGGACATCAGGAAAAACTTCCTGACTGTTAGAGCAGTACAACAATGGAAACAATGACCTAGGGAGGTGGTGGGCTCTCCCACATTAGAGGCATTCAAAAGGCAGCTGGACAGCCATCTGGGAGGGATACTTTAAGGTAGATTCCTGCATTGAGCAGGGGGTTGGACTCAATTGCCTCATAGGCCCCTTCCAACTCTACTATTCTGTATTTTTATAATGTAAACCAATTCCATTTCAATATCATAGCACTCTGAAAACACAAATGTTTAATTGCCCCGTTGTAATGGAGCTAAAAACCTGACAACAGCTTTACTTAAAAATCTCTCTTGAAACCTTTAAAATGTTACACATGTATATGAATATGTAATCAAATCACATATTTTCTCCAACTGTACAACTATGAGACATGCAACAAAATGTTGCAGTATATGCTTATCCTAAACCCCCAACAAGAATATTCCTGTTCACGATTCCAATCTGCTAGCCAGGCTCTCCTCCAAGATACTATAAGCTGTTAGGTCAGCAGCAGGCAGCCAGAATCAAGTAGGGTTAACTGGTTATCTATAACTGGATGTGTTACCTATGATCCGCGATAGCAGTGTGAATTACCCTGCACAGTGCTCAGGGGTCAGGGATAACAATGGGTATCGGGGAAGGACCATCACTCAGTGGTAGAGCACCTGCTCTGCAAACAGAAGGTCTTAGGTTCAATCCCCGGCATCTCCAGGTAGGGGTGGAAAAGCTGCTGGCTGAAACCCTGGGAGAGCTACTGCCAGTCAGTTTTGACAATCCTGGGCTTGATGGACCAATTGTCTTACTCCGTATAGTGTTTGTGTGTGAATAGATAGTTAGATGATCGATAGATAGAACGATCGATCGATCGATCAATAGATAGATAGATAGAACGATAGATAAATAGCACACTCAGATAATCCTAGTGCCTGCCAGCTTGGAAGCAAAATGGAGTTACCTACAAATAAGGTAACAGTTTCCACCCTGTTGGGAAACTCCCTAGGTGTTAGTTGGAAAAAGAAAACAGAATGCCGTGGGAGGGTGAATTGTCTGCTGGAGTCCCTAACAGCTTATAGTATTTCAGAGAAAGGGGCATCAGCATGCTTGGGTGAACCCGGTGTGCAGAAGTGTAAAGCATTATAAAACAAAAACCTAGAAAGGAGCAACAAGTAAACAAATCCCAGAAATAGCTCACTGACGAATGGCCATGCTTAGTGGTCTCCATGGAATGTTGAATGTCAGTTGTAAAAGAAAAACAGAAAACAGGGTGGGGTGACAGGTTCTGCTTGAGCCTCGAACACCTTATAGTACCCTGAGGAGGAGAACATGGCTGGCTATGTAGATGCAATGCAGTATTTTGTCGTAGATCCTAATTTGTGGAATGTCACCTTTGAAAGTATGGCTGAAGAACCGTGTTGTCCATGAATTCATGGTGGTTGATATTGAGCTTGGAAAGCTCACAGTTGAGACTTGATTAACTTTGGGTGCTCCTTACATGTGACAGGATCTTTTGTAAAAAATACTCCGCTGTTCCTTATTATTTTTCTTCTGTAGTAACAGCACAATGTTACATCTCCTAGTCAAGTTAACCATTAAGGGTATATATAGGTTCTTCTTTGGTTTTCTGTGTGATGTTTGTTTTTAAAATTATTTCTGTTATGAAATCCAGATGATGCATCTGACACGTTTCCTGGGTAAATAAAAATTAACTGAATTTATCAAATGCTGTTAATCTTGTGCTGCAGTGTATTTAAATATCAGTTTTCAACAAACAAAAATCCCTTTGCTAAGTTTCAGATATTGATTGTGGTAGCACAAAAACAAAACACAAAGATTGCCATTTAATAAAAAAGATTATTCTTAAAACTGAGCCTATTGAAATAGAGGAAAACATTTAAAAGCAACATTTTAATACACTTTTCTATATGTGTAATCAAAATGTATCATTTTTAACTAATTGCAGGCATCGACTTTTCCGTGAGCATTGTGTTTGTGTACAAGGAAACTACATAAAGGATTTAAATATCCTTGGTAGAGATCTCTCAAAAACTATCATTATTGACAATTCACCACAAGCCTTTGCCTATCAGGTGAGTGTGTTTTCTGGAGTTATTTTCAATTCTCAAATTAAACAATTATAAAAAATATTTATTGGCACAATATCACCTGTAGCTTTAGCAAATAAAACAGTCTATGAATGGAGGGAAACAGTACTTTTTATATTGTGATATTCACCACAAAACATATATAATTTGCATTGTGGAGGCCACTAGGATATTTAATGATAACTACTAACAAATGTATTTGAGTAAAATTATGTGATTGAATCAGAGCCATGACATCACTTGTGTTTGTGAAATTGTCTTCGACCTATATTATTAGTTCTGGTTGTGTTAACAGATCTGCCCCCTACATCCGTGTCTGGATTAGAGGACCAAGCAAAAAATCTAATCAATCAATTCAGTTTATTGCATATAACCACAAGTCCTTGCAATTTTGCAAACGTTTTTAGAACCTTCACTCTCTAATCGTTTTAGCAGCCACTGTGAATAAGGCTACAAGCAAAAAAAAAAATCTCTAAAATGAAATACCAGTGCTGCATTTTTGCACATTTAATATTTTGTTATGGAGAAATATAGGATGCTTTTTAGAGACAAGTGTCAATGTGATCCATTGGCATAGATAGAACTTGAGTTAAATTGATCATGGCTGTGATCTGTAGTGAGGCAAAATGTACATAAGCACTGAGGTTTCCAACTACTCTCATCAATTTTCATCCCCAGCCCACTGTTTTTCACACTTTAAAGAGCAGTTGGGTTCACGGAGGAGTTGCTGAAAAAGAAATTCATAGTAAGATTCCAAAGTATAATTACCCTGCTGATCTCTTTCCAGAACTTCTTGCACAACTTTTAACTTTCCCTTTATTTTTTTTAAATTTTAGCTTTCAAATGGAATTCCTATAGAGAGCTGGTTCATGGATAAAAATGACAATGAACTCCTAAAATTGATTCCTTTTCTGGAGAAACTTGTAGAGCTGGTATGTATTTGATATATGTTTTGATATATGTTTTTCTTTTGATATGTTTTTCTCTTAAATCATCACAGGATTACATCTATACTGGCCCTCTGTGGCTTTCTGGGCAAATTCAGGATGTTGATGTCAACCTAAAAACATGTCCTTAGTGACTTGGAACCACTGGAGTCTGCTCTCTCCCTTATATATCATTGCAATATCTATGAACTGTCCAACAATACATATGAACAAAATCCCAGTCATTGGATTCTATACCGAAGGCATTTAGTGCATACAATAAATCATCTGTGTGCATGAAAACGCTGCATAGAAATTGTTAGGCATAGGGCATATTTTCACAAAACAGTGAACTAGAATTCCATGGAATTGTAGCTGTTATCATTCATGAGCAAGTGTGCTGGTGCACACTGCTCAACCAATGCTTAGTGTTATGTCTAAATGTGAATCCATGGCTTGACACTCCCCCCAAACCAGGAATTGTATGCCAACTTGGAGCAACAAACTAGAGCCGTGTTCGGACGTCATGACAGCCCATGATGGGTTAATAAGCTACTCACAGCTTATGTTTGAAATAGTCCATGATCCCCTGCCACACAAACAGGCTAATATGTTACTGTGTGTAATTTGACTCTTCCCCCCTCCCCACACCCACTGTCCTGCTGCAGTCCTCCCACTCGAGCAGTGGCACTATTTTATCTCTAAAGTTGTGGAAGTTTGCAGTCGGAGGCACCCAATCGAACATCAAAACTCCTTGCCACTACTCACCAAGGAGCAAAAATCCTGAGTGCACCAAAAAGAAGGTGATGGCTATAAAATTTTGGGGCTTTGCAGGATTGGGACAAAATTTCACACATATCCTCTCCTCGATCCATCATCAAAACACTGTGCAGTTACACCCAGGGGTGGGGAAATCCAGGGTAGATCAAAGGGGGGGGACACACAGAAAAAATTGGAAAATAGGAAAAATAAAGAAAATCACCAAAAATGTGCATTTCACCCATAGCCTAAAATACAAAATTGCGCAGGTATGAATTTGCGCAAATTCACACACAATTTCAAATTTGTGTGAATTTGCACCTGTACAATTATGCACGTTAGGCTATGGGGAAATGCATGTAGTTGGCTGTTTTTGTTTATGTTCCAGTGCTTTATTTGTGCCACCATCTATTTGGTGCATCTGGGATTTTCCCTCCCTTGGGTGAAATTGCACAGGATTTTGAAGGTGGATCAGGTGCATCCCAACTAAGGGAGATTGCCTATGAAGTGTGGTCCCAGTCCTGCAAACTGGCAAGGATTTATAGAGTGGCAGTAACCATATGATCGTGTCTTGCCGTGTGACTTTATAGGTGAGCAAATTGACCCACAGTGCCCGACAGATGACACAATAACCCACAGTGAGTTAAATAACCGCTACTGCAGACCATGGATTATCAGAGTGGGCAAATAACCCTTCATGGGTTTAAAAAGGTTCTTGACAGATGATGTAATGACCCACGATGGGTTAAATAATCCACAATGGTTTATCGTGTCATCTGAACCCAGTCTAGGAGTTTTGGTTTGGACATAACATTAAATATTTTCCTCCTGGTGAGTTCGTGGTTAATGAAGCCATTCCAGCTGGCATGAAGAGTTAAGTGGGAGTCATTGGGCAGCATGCACTAGCACATTTGGTCGTGAACGATAAAACAGGGTTCTCTGCAATTCTGGCTAATTCATGGCCATTGAGTAAAAGTACAATCCACGGAATCTTAAAAGCTGAGGGTAGGCCAGAAACAGAGAATTTCTAATTTTGGTTCCAGGCCTAGCATAGGAATTCCCTGTCTGTTGGCTCACTCTTTTTTCTCCTCTGCACTAGAGAGCAAAGTTACTTTACAGGTTGTGATAATAAATTTACAGGTTGTGATAATAAAGGGAAATTTAATTGCAAATAGAGTTGCTTATAACATGTGATAGAAGTTGTTTTTTGCTTTGTTTCCTCATCTCTAGAATGAAGATGTTCGACCCCACATCAGAGACAGATTTCGCTTGCACGACTTACTACCCCCTGATTAAACACCAAACCTTTATCAGACATCTGAAGGGGAAGAAAATGCAGGGCCCCTTTTTTCTTTTTGGACTAAAACAAAAGCATTGCCATTACTGTTGAAATTTTTGCATTTTTGTACCCCGTCTCACTTTTCTTATTTCTGATGCCCAACAATAATCAAGGGTTACAGAAGAACTTTCTATATCGCCAAATGGAATACATAGGTAGGCTAGAACAGAAGCGTCTTTAGAACTAGTGCAACTCCAATTTTTTTTTTTTTTTTTTATGTACAGGACATCTGCCGTTTATAAAGAATTCTGTTTCTGCCACCAGCAGTTTGACCTATAAAAACACAGGATTTTATGAAATAACAGAGATTGAAAATGGACTCTTATTTTCTCTCTGTTTGGTGCTCTCTAAGTGGGTTTGTAGCCACTTCGTGTTACTTTTAAGATTCTCATTTCAACAGGAATGGCCAGTAAATGTGTTTGTTTTTTTAATTATTTTCCTGTTAAGGTTTATAACCTTTTTACATTTTTGACCTGTATTAGATTTTAGAATTTCATTATGCATTCCTTTTAGTTGAAGCGGCTTCATAGTTTTCTGGGAATAGCCAAGTTTTATTAGTTTTTTATTATACGATTGAATGGCCATTTTCCTGCTTTGTCTGCCTGCATACTGTATATTTGTTTAAAAATATTATCTAGTTTTATTCCATGTAAGTTTCATTTAGAAATCTACGTTTATATATATATTTTTTGTTTCTGTAATATTCTACTGTAGTGGAAATCTTTTCAAAAAAAAATCAAGAGACTGGCTAGATAAGAAGAAATATAAGAATTACTAATATTCAGAATATTTAAACCATTGTGATGGCATGTACTCTGGACAGACTATCTCTTACGGTGGTACACAGGGCTCATGGACAAGGATCAATACCTCGGAGTCAACTGTGCATGAATCCTTGAGGAGAGCTTGCTTGGTCTATTGCAATTCAGTTACTGCTGCTGCCTTCAGTGTCCTCCAAGAATGAAGTATTGTGGAGAGCAGTTGAGTATTTGAAACTGTCTTGCATAAGTGGGTCCCTCTGCTATGCAGTTTCTTACAATCAATTCTAAACTTTGTGTAGCAGTGATGGTGCCACTACAGTAACTATGCATAATAACCCTGTGGTCTAGTACACGCCTTTACCACCAGTGCAGCTGATATGCTATCATAGTGGTTTTCTATGCTATATGGAAATGGTTTTCAAGCCTTGGTTCTAATGCAGCTTGTACAAGAGGCTGATATTTTTTTAATGGAGTGTAATCTCCTTTTTAGGAGGCTTTTTATGGAAGGGAAAAATTTGTAAAAGTTAGTAAGCTTTGCCTCTAAACTGCATTAACGTGCCACAGGCTTGGGCTGTTTTTGTGTAAAGGATGTTGCAGAATGGCACTTTTTCTAAAGAGAAGTTTGATATTTTGTATGCTTGTTAAAGAAAGTACAGTATTGGAAATTAAAGGTGGACAACTGATAATTGAGAAGTATGTCAATTAATTTTTTATGTATATTACCTGTTTACTTGTACAAATTTATTGTACAAATTACACGCAGCTTCATTTTCAAATGAGTCCTTAAAATAAGGAAAATCTTTTTAGGAAAACATTTAATTTTTGTATTTTTTGATTTTCAAAGGCATGAGTTATGTCAACTTTTTCCAATGTATTAATGAAGATTTTAACTTTTCATCAGGTTGAGTGTTTTCTTACTATATTATCTGTTGTATATGTAGCTAGCACATTGTGTCACTGAACTGTTAAAAAAAGTTAGCATGTAGAGCAAGCCTGCTTTATGGAAAACATTATTCATTTAAAACAAAATTATGGTGGATTTTCTGCAAAACAAACAAACCATGAAAAGCATTTGTTATCCAGAATGCTGACTTCTTTGTACTTAAAGAAAGGTATTTTGCTTGCAGGAAAATGCTACAGATTCATTTTAATGGGAATCTTTGAAATGTATTTATCTTTAGGGCATCTCGACATCTTAACGCTGTTTGTCTTAATGTCTTTATTGAAATAAAATGTATATAGTTACATATATATATATATATATATGTATATGTATATGTATATGTATATATATATATATATATATATATATATATATAAATGTGTGTGTTTGCACAGCAGTGATCCCTGTAACCACTCCCTTCCTGTTTTGCTAATAGATATATAGATACATTTGGTTTTTAAAACATGTTTAAATTTTCCTCATAAATCTTTGAAAAAAGAGCTGTGTTAGGAGCAGTAAGGAAATATTCTTGATTAGTTTTAAATTTATCCTTTACTTTAAAAACAAACAAACAGATAAACCTAATAATCAGTCAAGAATGCCTCCTTTCTGTTCCTGATGGTGACGATAACCCATGCTCTCTTTTTCAGTGGTCTCCAGAAGGGGGCAGCCCACACTCACTCTTTTTGAGCAAATTGGAGTAGAAAAGCCAGTACAAAAGACTGTTCAGGTACACCTCCCCCCCTCCCCCCCCCCCCCCCCAGTTTCTTCAGCTTGGAAAATACCAGCTGGAAGTTGGAAAAGAGAAGCATAATAATGGGAGCTGAAGTAGGAATCCTTTTGAAATACAAAAGGTACTTTGCCTCAGTGAAATGTGTGTGGAGGGAGGGAGAGAGAGAGCGAGAGAGAGGAAGTGTGAGAGTGATTGTATATTACCATAATAGTTTGCTATTCTGTATTAAGAGATTATTTTCTGCAGTTCACAGATAAGTAAATCCAATATAGTAGATCCCGCCCTGAATAAAATAATGGATGAACATTTCTCTATGACTTGAAGAAAAACTGTACAGCATCCTTTTAAAGTACGTTTTTAAAGCATTTGTGCATTTTCATTTCAAAAAACCCCATTACAAACAGATGCTTTTAGTTAAACTGACACATTGCATATATTACAAACCTTTTACCTGTTCTGTGATTTCTAATCACTGATAAGAGAGATGAAATACAAGAATGTCAGCTTTTACAGTGTGGATTATTAGAAATGTAGGGAAATTTACAGTCCTATATAGGACAACTGAATCGACCGTTGCAGGCTGCTCTGTAAATACATATTAAAGTATCATTTTGTAATTTGGTGCAAGTCTGATTTTTAATCCCCATTGTCCCTTTCCGCTGGAAACATAAAAATGCTTGTATGATGCTAGCAAATGTCATACAATGCAACCTGTTGGGCATGGTTGGGTATTTCTCTTGGGTTTGGATTTACTAAACAAGAAGGTAAGAAGTATTCCTTTTCAATAAAGTATTATATTTGATGTAGGACAAATCAATATTCTGTGAAGAATCATGAAACTTGTATTCCAATATTTAACCCAGCTGAATTCTTACTTGTGTAATAAAATGTTCACAGTTGTGCAGGTTTTCCACAACCTAGTTTAAAAGTAAAAAGTTGCTGATTTTTCCTCCTTGCAAAAGAAATCTTTCTGAGGGAATGTTAGAAACACAAGGACATCCTAGCCAAGGTTTTGGTTTAAAGGCAACGATTCCAGAGGATCTCAACACACAAGCTTGGATCCAGCAATGGTCTCCTGCAAATAAAATAATTCCTTCCATACACAGGAGGCCTCTTATCAGGGGGAGCATTTCCACTATGAAATGGAGGAGGATGGGATCCTTGATGGTTCCCTCCTCTCTTTGCAGCCACCAATACCCCCAAAAAATCTGTTCTGGGTGGCTGAGAAGACCCTTTAGAACAGTGGGGGAGATGCCATGGGGAGCTGCAGGAGGAAGTCTGTGAACATCCTACCCTCACCCCTCCTTCTCCTGCTGACAGGAGCATTCTGAGAGGAATTCTGCTCATGGGATGCTACCACCAAAAGAAAGGAAGAAACCCTGGATCCAGCCTACAAGTTCCATTCAAACATCACACCAAATGATGATTTGAGCTTCCAAATGTAAAGGCAAACAATGGCTTAAAGCTGCTTGCCTCTGTGTGTGTGTGTGTGTGTGTGTGTGTGTGTGTGTTTTCTTCCATCTGCAGAGCCCTCCTGTTTTCATCATGCACCAGTCTTTGGTGGAAGAGTTATAGCCATCGCTGTGGTGCACCGATTCAGACATGCCACCTCATAGCACAAACCATGGTTTCTGAGTCTGATTGCAAAGCATGCTTCTGTTAGTGTAGGCATCATGCCAAACCACAATTAAGCTTCCTCAGCCATAGTTGGGCATGTCTATTGTGCTAATGAGTGCTCCCGGGTTCTAATGTTCTGCTCCTCTCGATAGCACTTTCAATTCACAGAGGGTTCAGTCTACATGTTGCCCTCACAACAAGCTTGTGCAGTAGGCTGCTGCTGTTCATAGCATAGGGATCTTTGAACTTAACTAAAACCAAGTGCAATTTTCCATTTACTGGGCTACATTTGTTTCTCAGGGTTTATTCCTCTTTATAAACCTGAGTATATGGTTTCTGATCCTCTAATTTTTTTAGTCCTATTCAATTTTGTCCAATTTGGCATGGCCAATATCTAGGTAGTTTCTAAACACCAGTTAAAATTGAGCTCTAATGTGTAGGGGCTTAGCCAGCATGCAGCCATAAGCGTTTTTCTTTTCATTTTGGGTGGTTTGGGTGAAGAGCAATTTTTTTCCTGTGGTTGGCCACACAGTAGGTAACGAATGCTTCCAGCCATTGTTCTCAACTGCTTGATCCAAGTAGGTAGGTCCCTGGCCTCCGTTTCCTTCGTTACTTCATTTCTATATCGAGCACTCCATTTCAAATTTCCCCTTTAAATCTCTGTTCTTCAGTATCCTCCATGGTTCTGCATAAAGTTATTTGGCAAAACTATTCTACTTTGATTCCCCAACCCCCTGGTACTTTGGGGGGGGGGCAGTTACCTATTCCTTTATTACTTTGGCCACACCAAAGCTCCACTTTTATTTAAACCTTAAATGTTTTACATCCAACAGCTTATCCTTTGGGGTGGTTATGTTTGGGATTATAATGTTTATCGTAGGCTGACCAGATAAAATCCAAGTCAGGGCTCATGTAACTTTAACAGTTGTAGAGAAAGGGAAATTTCAGCCAGTGTCATTTGTATGCAATTTGTTCCTGGTGATATTCCCTTTTCATCACAACAGTTAAAAGGTGCAGGTACTATACTAGAGTGACCATCTACAAAAGAAGGCAGGGCCCCTGCACCTTTAACAGTTGTGATGAAGAGGGAATTTCACCAGGAACTAATTGCATACAAATGACACTGGCTGAAATTCCCTTTTCTCTACAACTGTTAAAGTTACATGAGCCCTGACCTGGATTTTATCTGGTCAGCCTAGTTTATTGCCTTAAAATGAATTCGCAGTTGGATTGAACTTCTGCCCTTATGTGACCTCACACATTGGTTCTTCTTCGTGGTCTCTGTGCATCACACATATGGGCTCGGTCCGACGCCGAGTTCACTTCGGAAACTTCCTAACTAGCTTAGATTTTTGGCGGGAACCCCTCCCCCCGCCGTCCTATCGTGCATGCTCAGGGTTCCCGCCTACCTCAGTTCTTCTTCGACCGCTTCGCTGATCGCCTCGCAGGAGACTTCCTCACGATCCGTTCGTATTCTGTGAGATAAAATAGTTAGAGCTAGCTTAGATAGTTTAGTCTTTAGGTTAGTTATCTTATTAGATTGTTATATATACAACAACAACAAATATATATATATATATATATATATATATATATATATATATATTGTTGTTCGCTGTTCTTGCTGCCTATGGCGCAGACCGCACTTTTCAAGCGCTGTGTGAGGTGCAGGGCAAAACTCGCGCTCACAGACGGCCACTCGCTTTGTGTCGCTTGCCTAGGGGAGGCCCACATCATAGAGGCGTGTGCTCTGTGCATGAGCTTCTCAAGGCAAACCAGGAGAAACAGAGCTGACCGCCTCAGAAGCATTCTTTGGAGCAAGGCTTTGGAGGCCATAGACACTCCTCGGCCCATGGAACAGCAGGCCTCGTCCTCTGGGGAGCCTAGGTCATTGACCGTGCAGCGCTCGAGCCCAGCACCCCCCGCTCTCCTTCCTTGGAGGTAGAAGTTCAGGCTCCACTGGCCAAGATCTCTAAGTCTTCGAAGCTGGACCGGTTAAAGCCGAAGAAGCCGAAGCAAAAATCGGCTAAGTCTTCGGTACCGCCGCCAAAGCATTCGGCCACGACTTCGGCCTTGACTCCGACGCATTCATCGTCGGCATCGATACCGGCAGGAACCTCGGCATCGAAGAAAGCGGCAACCTCGGCGTCGACACCGATAAGGGCTTCGACATTGACGTCCAGGGCGCCTACGGCGGCCACTACATCCGCCTTCGGTCTCGGAGCCAACAGCCAAGTCATCGTCCTCGACGTCAAGAAAGACGGCGTTACCGAGGAAGTCTTCCTCGACTTCGGCGATCCCATCGCTACCGTCCGCCTCGCCGCCAGCCTCCGCCTCGCTGAGGCACGGACAACCCTCGTTACCGAGGCACCGGTCTACCTCTGGCTCCCCGACATCACGCCCAATCCTGGCAGCATCGGTACCGGCGGGACTCCTAGCATCGCCAAGTGCGTCCCCACCTTTTCATCGGGAACCTCCGTTTTCTGCACAGCTGTCGCCCCCTATTGAGGTGTTCTCGGATGTGGAGATCCTGGTGGGTGAGACACACGAGCAGCGTTCCCAGTCTCCGCTCTCACGTCTCTCGCGCCATGCGTCGGTGTCAAGTCATCATTGCTCTCGATCTCGCTCTCGGTCCCATGACTGGGATAGATATTCGGATCGGTCACAACGCTCTTCCAGGTCATCGAGTCGCTCCCACCACACCGCGTCCCGTTACCGGTTGGATCCGTACACCGGCCAGAGGTTGGGAGACTGCTCTCAAAGATTGCCTCCTTTGCACATGGCAGTACAGCCTGCTACCGCCTCGGTACCGAGACGCCGCGGAACCGCTACCGTTACCTCGGCAGCACTGCCAGATCTACCTACACCTTCGTCTCCTCAGTCTGTCGAGGACTATGCTTCCGAGACGTCCTCGGTAGCGTTGGCAGCCCCATCGGTACTGTCCCCACTTGACGAGGTGGGTACTGCTGACAGAGCTTCTCCATCCATGGAGCTGAGCTCTTTTTCAGAGCAGATGATGCGGATGGCCCAGTCGCTAGGCATAGAGCATCAGGTCCCACAAGAACCTGTCGATGACAAAATCTTTGATGTCATGTACACAGACCCTACTCCTCAGCTCACGCTGCCAATAGTCCCAACACTTCTGAAAACTCTGAAGCAAGCCTGGCCTAACCCGTCCACAATGGGACAAACATCAAAACGGCTAGAGGCACTATACAAGGTTAAGGAAGCGGATGCCCCATTCCTTTTTCAACACCCTAAGCCAAATTCTATTGTGGTGGAGGCGTCACAAGGCCGCTCGAGGAAGAATCATTCAGCGCCTACTGACAAGGAGGGCAGTAAACTGAACTCTGTGGGGAGGAGAGTTTACTCCTCAGCAGCCCTAGTTGCTAAGATTGCCAACTACCAGGCCATGATGGCCCGATATCAGCTGTTTTTATGGGAAAAAATGTCATCCCTAACAGACTACCTACCAGATGACAAAAGGGAGTTAGCAAGGGTCTTCCAGTCTGAGGCTAGCCGCCTGTCAAAGCAGCAGTTGACTACGTCGCGTCACCAGGCTGATGCTGCCTCCAAGGCCTTGGTGGCAGCGGTGACGCTACGACGCCATGCATGGCTTCGTTCCACGTCTCTTCCACAGGAGACCCGTGGCAGGATTGAGGACCTCCCCTTTGATGGGGAAGGACTGTTTAACTCTGCCACTGATACAACAATGGATACTATCCATAAAGCAAAGGTCACAGCACGAAAGATGGGGTTTACTACCACATCTCAACCATCTTATCGACCACGCAAGTGGTATAGACCAGTGGCCTACCAGCCCTGCCAACACCAAGACCGACAACAGCGCCCCCAACAGGCTCAAGCTCCCTCCCAATATCAACCTAGAAGGCCATCTTCACGCTTCCGTCAGCCACGTTCTAGAACCGACTCGGCTCCCAAACGTCGCCTTTGACTTCACCCAAGTCTGCATGAAACATCAGTGATTTGGAAGAATCCTGTCACAATTCCTGGACACTTGGGCGTCAATAACGACAATTGGGTACTGCCTATTATAACTGGAGGCTACAAAATAGAGTTTCGAGTCCTCCCTCCTCTGGGCACCGTACGAGTAACTCCACCCTCTCCACCTCTGTTGCTAGAGGTCAACACCCTTCTGCAGAAGGGAGCAATAGTAAAGGTCCCATCTTCTCGCTTTCACGAGGGATTCTATTCAAGATACTTTACGGTTCCCAAGAGAGACGAGGGACTCCGCCCCATTATGGATCTCAGGCGACTAAACAAATTCATAAAGACAAAAAAATTCAGGTTGATAACATTGGCTTCGGTCCTCCCGTTACTCCGGAAGAACAGGTGGTTCACGTTGATCGATCTCAAGGACGCCTACTTCCACATCGCCATCCATCCATCACACCAGAAATTCCTGCGGTTCGTAATAGGCAAACACGCTTACCAATTTACCGTTCTACCTTTTGGCTTGAAAACGGCCCCCAGAGTCTTTACCAAGTGCATGGGGGCAGTCTGCGCTCACCTACGGTTGTCAGGACTGGAACTGTTCCCTTACCTGGACGACTGGCTGATTGTTTCGCCCTCAAGGAACCAGGCGTTAGCAGACGTCAACCTTGTGATTCGAACTCTTGGCTCGTTGGGGTTACAAATAAACAGAGAAAAGTCAATTTTCAACCCAACTCAATCTATTCAGTTTATAGGGGTCCTTCTAGATTCCACCTCGGGCAGAGCCTTTCTTCCCCAAGCAAGGACAACTGCCATAAGGGCGTTAGCACTCCGAGTTCGGGCCAGCAGCCGATCGACAGCGCTCACCATCTTACGGCTACTAGGCTTAATGGCAGCGTTGGTGTTTGTGGTTCGTTGGGCCAGACTCCACATGCGTCCACTACAACAACTGCTTCTGGACATTTACGACCCAACTATGGACCCTCGCAAACTCCATATCACCATTTCCCCGTTAGTTCGGGATTCTCTGAGCTAGTGGACAGACCACCACAATCTCTCCAAGGGCATGCCGTTTGTCAACCGGGGACCTTCTTGTATAATCACGATGGATGCGTCCCTCCTGGGTTGGGGAGCTCACTGCAAGGACCTGACAATACAGGGCAAATGGTCATCATCAGAGAAGCGTCTCCATATCAACCTCCTCGAGCTCCTTGTGGTGAAGAAAGCCCTTCACGCATTCCAATTCCACCTGTATGGTCACCATGTTCAAGTACTAACGGACAATACCACCACAGTATGGTACCTGAACAAAGAAGGAGGGACACGCTCTCCGGCCTTGCTGGACCTCACCAGGGACATTCTCCTCTGGGCAATACCCAGACGCATTTACGTCTCCGCCCTCCACATAGCAGGAACAGACAACATCAAGGCGGATGCCCTCAGCTGAACATTCACGGACGCCCACGAGTGGCAACTGTTCCCAGGGGTCCTACAGCACCTTTTCACTCGATGGGGGGTCCCGAGTCTGGATCTCTTCGCGACACAGACATCTCTTCGCTCCAGGGCAGGGATAGGGCCGGCATCGTTAGGGGATGCGTTCACCCACGATTGGTCCAGAGGTCTTCTCTACATCTTTCCCCCGTTTCCTCTCATCGGACGCGTCATAGCCAAGATTCTGTGTTGCAGGACCAACGCCATTGTCATAGCACCGTGGTGGCCGAGACAGCCCTGGTTTGCAACCCTCCTGAGATTGGCCAATCAACAAACGTGGCGGCTCCCAGACATTCTGGACATACTGTCATGAGCGGACGGCCAGATACTTCACCCAGATCCCTCCACTCCAAAGCTCACAGCATGGAGAATCCAGCCCAGTGGCGCAACCTAGACATAGCACCGGAAGTCCAAAACATCCTGGAGTCAGCAAGAAAGCCCGCTACCAGGGTGTCCTATCAAAGGAAATGGGACAAGTTTAAAGCTTTTGCACTAGCTAATGGGTTTGACCATTCCGCAGGTTCCATCTCTGAT
This sequence comes from Anniella stebbinsi, assembly GCA_029215795.1. NCBI lineage: Eukaryota > Metazoa > Chordata > Lepidosauria > Squamata > Anniellidae > Anniella > Anniella stebbinsi. Next base: position 375,505,105 of record JARDYH010000001.1, read on the forward strand.
ATCCTCGGTTTCCTGTACTCTTTGCATGCCTCGGGCTTGAGGCCAGCGTCTATAAAACTGTATCTCGCTGCTATCTCAGTGAACCACAGTTTTATCAATGGGTTTTCTGTCTTCACACACCCGTTGTCTAAGGCTTTTCTCAGAGGACTTCACAACTTGTCTCCTCCTTTTCGCCCATTGGTCCCCCAATGGTCTCTTTCTCTGGTGTTAAGTGTGCTGACAGCTAAACCGTTTGAGCCGTTAGCCACAATTGATACTCGTTTACTAACTTTCAAAACCGTTTTCTTGGTGGCTGTTACCTCTGCCAGGCGAGCATCAGAGCTTGCGGCGTTAATTGTGGATCCACCATACACTCAGTTTTTTAAGCATAAAGTTGTTCTACGGACAGGACCAACGTTTATACCCAAAGTTTCATCCAGTTTTCACCTTAACCAAGATATTGTCCTACCCACTTTCTTCACCGCGTCTACTGACCCACTGTGTTCAATTTTGCATGCCTTAGATGTTCGGCGTGCCTTGGCTTTTTATAAGTCTCGTTCAGAATCGTATTGTAAGTCAAGACAGCTCTTTGTCTGCTATGGTGGCAAAAATAAAGGATTACCGGTCTCGGCCCAGCACCTATCTGAATGGATCGTGGCTACAATCCAGCTTGCCTACCGGCTCACTGGCAAAGAGCCTCCACCGGCAATAAAAGCACACTCCACCAGGGGTCAAGCCGTCTCCACAGCTTCGTTACATGGAGCCTCAATCCTGGACATCTGTAAGGCGGCAACTTGGTCGAATGCTTCTACCTTTGTTAAGCATTATAGATTGGACGTCAGAGCTCGCCAGGACTGTTCGTTTGGCAGAGCTGTTTTATCGTCCATCTGTCAGTAACACATCAGCGTGCCTACCCTCCTCCGGTAAGTAGTTTGTTACTCGCCCATATGTGTGATGCACAGAGACCACGAAGAAGAAATGCAGGTTGCTTACCTGTAACCGTAGTTCTTCGAGTGGTCATCTGTGCAGTCACACAACCCGCCCGCCGTCCCCTCTTGGCATCGCTTTTGTGGTTGTCAAAAGGTTTCGGGCATGCTGTTATTAATAACTTTCTAAGATGTTGATGCTATAGTCTTACCTTGGTCACAAGGCCTAGTGGTCTCAGAGAACTGAGGTAGGCGGGAACCCTGAGCATGCGCGATAGGACGGCAGGGGGAGGGGTTCCCGCCAAAATTCTAAGCTAGCTAGGAAGTTTCCGAAGCGGGCTCGGCGTCGGCGTGAGCCCATATGTGTGACTGCACAGATGACCACTCGAAGAACTATGGTTACAGGTAAGCAACCTGCATTTATTCAGCAATGTGTGTTCAAGCTACAGTAGTGTGCAATGAGGTTTCCAGGTTTCCAACACTTACTCATGGGTTCTGTTTAATGGAGAGGTTACTGGAGACTGAATTGTGTATTGTAATATTTGCATTTTGTTAAGGTGAGTCACAGGGGGGGAAAGGTTCCACCCTTAAAAGCCTCAAATTTCTGGAATTTATAAAATGACAACTGTTGAGCTAATAATTTGAAACATCACATCCATGATCTAGTTAATGAGGTCTACAATTGTTCAGAATTCAAACCAATCACTGGTACAGCAACTTGAAAAGTGCTGAGAGTTGACACTTTTATCCTCCAATTTTCAGGGTGGCATATCCTATATTTCTTTCATGTTTTTATTTAATTTCTATATGTCCCAATAGCCAAAGCTCTCCGGGTGGTTCAGAAAAATTTAATCTACAAACAGGTGCCCCTGGCACACAACCGCTGTAAAAATAACTGTATGTCACCAAGTAAGCAACATAGAATTATGCTCACTATTTAAATTGGAACTGTAATGTATGCTGTGATATTCACATGCAATGAGCAATGAGATCTATTACAATAGTAAATTATTTTATCACATACATAACTGTTGAATAAATTCACTGGGTGTACAGACACCAATATAGCACATTCAAGATCACCTGCTGTTAATTACACCAATTAAACCAACAGTCACCAAACAATTAAATGCTAACAAATTGACCACTTGTGTGTTAAACAAGGATAAATTAGTGTGTTCCAATGGGGTTAACACTCCTAGTATAACAAATGCATCTATTCTATTATCACATTTGTGTGTAAAACAAGGATAAATCAGTATATCCCAATGGGGTTAACACTCCTAATATAACACATGCATCTATTCTATTATCACACAGACAATAGGAATCCGGATAAATACTCCCATTTTGAGAGATCCTCTTCATCAGGTGTTGTAATGCATAATCTTCGGCATATGTACGCAAACAAGGAGGATTTATTAGAGGAAAACCAAAATTTTATTTATAATTAGGGCTTGCCCTTCATCTGCCAAATTACCAGAAGTGAAGCTATTTCAAAACAAGGGAAAAATAAAGATTGCAATTTATATCACAGCATACATTACAGTTCCGATTTACATAGGTGAGCATAATTCTATGTTGCTTACTTGGTGACATACAGTTATTTTTACAGCGGTTGTGTGCCAGGGGCACCTGTTCGTAGATTGTATAACAACTGCAGCCTCCAGTTCAGAAAAATTTAAACCATAAGATACTGCAAAGAATATAATATAGACGCTTAAAACCACAATATAAAAGTACAACCAGAATAAAACCAAGCAGCAATGCAGAGATTTAAAATACAGATTTAAAACAGCAGAGTTAAAATATTAAAAGTTTTGGTGAAAAGTAGTGATTTACTTTATGTTAAAGTTTTAATGAAAAGTAGTGATTTACTTTATTTACTGAAGAGGCATGTCTTCCATTGGTTTGGTGATGTTCTCAGCAGTGGTTCAAGAGTTATAAAAGTTTTCCTGCCCAATTATGGGCCTGTTCAGACAAGACCCTAAGCCATAGTTAGGTTGCTAACCCTTTTGCAGCAAATGGTTAGTGAGCATGTTTAAACCATGTTATGTAGCCACCAGGGTGAGGAATGGTTCATGCAACATGCTAAGCAATCATGTTTAGCTCAAAATGCTTATCCACCGTGACTTAGCATGTCGTCTGAACAGGGTCTCTTGCTTATGGCAGTAACTGCTGGGAAGGTTATATGCATGCTGAGTTCCATTCTGAACCTAGAATGATGTTGAAATATATTGTATTCTAGGTTCAATGCCTATCTTTAGTTATGGAATGTGGCTTCAAGGTCAGGCTGCATATTAGTACACAGATCAGGACACTAGTATATGGGGGTGGGATTTAGGGGGACTTTAACCCTCCCCACTGCTGTGGTCCCAATGTGATCATGCCCCTCCACACCTCCAATCTACATTGCCAAAAAGGCATCCAGTTGTAATTACATTGCAGGCGTAGGATGAAGGGTTAAAGACCCCCAACTCATCCATCTCAGATCTTATGTACTTCGAAGTAAAAAGAAAATTAGATGCATCTTCAGCATTTAGTTTTATACTTAGGGAATGTGGAATGTGTGTGGAATGTGCAAGTGGGGAAGCAGAAGAATTGGGGCTTCTCACCACATTTCAGAAAATAGAAATGCAGCACTAAGGCCTCAGTTCTTCACTTGGCAGGCAAAGGAAACGGGGATGGGCAGAGTCCACTGACTTTCTGAAGGCAGAGTCCGTGTTTTCTGTGTAGCAGGAAAAGGCCATGCAAGGATTCTGTCTCTCACTAGGGCTATTCATGCATTACACTGAGCATGCACTCAGACTAGGTATAGTAATTAACATGGTTGTGAGAATCTAGCCTTATTCAGTTATTCAGCTCACATGTAAATTCTAGACACAAAGGGGGGGGGGAGCAGGAATGAGTTTCCTAGCTCCACCTCCACCTCCTCCCTTGCAAAGGAGAAGCTCCTAGTTCTCTGAAATATCTCCCCAGGAGTTTAGAATCCTGATACTTGATAGAAGTCAAGCATGCCCACTGCATTTCTCACATCGGTGTTCTGAACAGTGGTGGGAAATTAGCAGGTAATTCAACTGAGACGAGGTAAGGCTAATGGAGTCATTCTGCTTGATAGATCACCACTGATCAAGAAAGGGAGGGAAAAGAAAAGACTGCTGCAATCCTGTGCAGCCTTACTCAGAAGTACCCATTTCTGTACATACACGGACATGTTTATTCAATTTTATACATCTGCCCAAAAGCACAGCTTTAGGATGGGTAATACCTGGTTTGATCATAATACATGTGAAAAAGATCTCAGAATGCAGCCTGTCACAAGCGGAACATGAGTAGTGTATTGCTGCTGCTGCTAAAAAGCCTAATGCGATTTTACACTGCATTAGTGGAATCATAATTTATAAGTATGAGGAGTAAGGGTTCCACTTTATTTTTCCCTAGTCAAATTTCATCTGGAATCTTGTATCCAGTTCTCTACTGTAGTGGGTGGGACTAGTTCTCATGGGTTTAGATTACGGGAGGATAGATTTCAGTTGAACAGCAGGAGAAACTGCAGTGTAACAGTACCTGGGGCTGGGCTGGGCTCTGAGGCTAGAAAGCCATCGGTTGGAGGATGTGCGATTTTTAAATTTCCTGCCACCAGTAGGGGGTTGGACTAGGCGGGCTACACATCCCCCTCCAACTTTGACTTCATTGTATTTTCTGTTAATGATTTGTGTTGCATTTTAACCTTTTAAATGTTTCTAATCTGCCCAGAGAATATCGGTTATTGGGCGAATTAAAAATATAATTGATAACCAAGGGAGCAATCCTATGGCCACTACACACTGTCTGGACTGCGATAGGATTTTCCCGTTTCTGGGAACCGAGGTCGGAGCCAGCAGAACCCCCTCCCTTGCTGCCTCGTAGCCGGCGAAGAGGGGGCTGTGGATGCTGATTTACGCAGCATCCTATGGATCGCACGGCCTCCCCCATCCTCCCGCTCTGAAGCTCCCCAGCTAGACACTTGAAATCGAGCATCGAACAAAGACTGCATGAAATCCCCTGTGCTGTCTCTGCCCTGCCTTGGATAGCTGTTAGCTTCTGAGGTCAGACGCCTGCAATATCCCGAAAGGATTGCACCCTAAAAGTTGATTTAACAAAAATAAGATAGCAATGAAGGTGACTTGTCTATTTTCACAAATAGATTGTCATGTAGGTCAAAAATACTATTTTCAGCATCAGTTGATATGGAATAATAATTGAATGCCCAATTCTCTCCTTGACTTTATCTAAGGAACGCAGTGCAGTAATGCCTCATATTGGGAAGGTTGACATCTTGGCACGCCAGTGTCTAGGAAATATTCTCAGGGCTTGGATTCCAGCTGCGTTGGGGCACTGCCAATCAGAGTACATAGTACTACAGTAGATGGAGAAATGAATTTTCTGGCCCTGATACAAGGCAGCTTCCTCTGGCAGCTGGAGCATGGCAAGAGAAGGCACATTCATTGATTTGCTCCTGGCTGCTGAGTGGGTTCGCAAAATGGGCCTCCTCTTTCTCTGCCTGGCTCCCTTCTGCCCTTCCCATGCCCTCTTGCTGTGTTCCTTGCATATTCACAATCCTCACTAGGCGAGAAGTGACTTCCCTACGTTTACTCCTCAAGGATAAGTCCAGGTGGTATTCTGCTCCACTTCGTAATTTGACAGGCACAAACGTGACTCAAACGCAGCACTTTCCCTCTGTTCTCCCCACCCTCCACTTCAGCCCAACGATACTTTGAACTACAGTGTTCACTCACGAATACCTAAATAAATATGAAGTGTGAATGAACTGAATGTGTTCGCACGGCCAATCCACTCACATTTTTCATGGAACTTTGCTGCCTGGTCCCATTGACATTGGGTGTGATCGCAATAGAATGGAGTTTATTAATGGATCATTTATATCATTCTTTGAGGAAACATGCATTACTCCAGATTAATTAAAGCCAAGTGTAAACACCACTCCTTTAACTGGAGCAGTTGCTAACACAGAATGTTAACTGTCAGGGTTCTGACATAAGGCTTTTGATCATGTCACATTACGTTGTTCTTCTACCAACTGCACCAGTCACCAATTTGCTTTTCAAATCAAGGTGCTTGCTCTGGTCTTTGTTTCAGGCCTCTCCCTGCACAGCCTGCCCAAGAACTCTGTTCTACTTTAGAGGTCCTGCATCAGGTCTTTCCAGTATATTAGATATCTGGAAGGGGGTATTGGGAGGGGGCTCTTTAGCTGTGGTGCCCAAGATTTGGAATGGCTCCTGAAAAAGGTATGCCTCAACCCTATCCCTGCCAGCTTTTAGGCTGGCAGTGAAGACAATTTTATTTAAGCAGGCATTCTTAGAATGTGTGTTATTGCTAAGGCTTAACTCCCTAACATCACCATCTAGGCATGATGTGGTGGAGAATAGTGTTGCAGCTATTTTAAAAAGTTCCCTTTATGATAAAGGAACTATTAAGTGTCTATGGGAATCCTCAGAGTCTCTCTTATGACAAAGAGACCTCAAGAGAGAGGCTCCTTCTTTTAGAAGGCTCTCAGAAGTTCATTGACTTCATATGTGTGGGCCTAATAAGTTAGTTAATTAGGAGATGCTTAACTGTAATTAATTCCAATGAGGCCTAATTTCCCACCAAGCAACAACTAGGAATTTGATGGAAACCAGTCACTGACGTACAATGAACATAAAATATACTCACAATGCTCAATCTCTTCAATAGAAGTTTATTAGATACGAACAGCTGTCGGAGCCAGAACTTGGGTCCTGACTGACTGTGATACAGGGTACCACTCTTATATAGGAAACTGGAAACATCAGAATTAGCATAATCAGAACCTTGTACAGCATAACTTTTGTACCAAGAGAAAGTTTATAATAATACAGGGTATCACATAGGAATGATGTATCTTGTCTCTAGGTCAAGATAAAGAAAGGCGGCACATAAGAATAATGGAGGTCAAGATAAAGATATGCATATGGATGCTAATAGAACAAAGTTCATTATGGTAAAGGCTTAACACAACTATACAAGAAGGCAGCTTCTTCTCATCTAGCTAGTACATTGCTGGTTCTACCTTACAGAAGAACTGTTACAAGTATCCATTAATAATATGAAATCAATATTAGTTTCTGCGTTATTTAAATGCTCATGATCAATTTCTCGACACATGACCTGACTGGAAGGACCAGAATCACTGCAATATGGTGCCTCCAAAGTCCAGCTCCAGAAGGATACCACCGAAGGATACCACAGTTGATGGTATCAAAAGCCGCTGTTCAGAACAGTAGAGCTGCACTCCCATCATGCAGCTCCCGGCACGTCATCCACCAAGCAGTCTGAGTCCCATATCCTGTATGAAAGCCCAAATGAAATGGGTTCAGATAATCCATCTCATCCAAATATGCCTAGATTTGCAGCTTTGAGTCCTTGGCCAAGAATGGAATGTTTTGAGACTGGCCTATAACTTCCCAGATCTATTGGGTCATGTTTTCTTTAATAAAGGACTAAGTACTGCCTCTTTTGAACAAGAAAGGACATTTTCTTAGCCACATGGGCAATTCCATCCTGGCTCATTTGATTAGCCAGGATGGGAAAAGCTTGAGCAGACAAATAGTCGTCCTCACCTCTCCTTGTCTGCAAGCTAAAAAGAATCCAAACCACCTGGACAGACCATTGCAAAGATTACATCCACCTGACCTGTCCCAATGTTCGAGTGCAAGTCAAGTTCACAGCAAGCCTCCAACTGTTTTGGCTCCCCTTCTCCAGCATCCTGGCTAATAATAATAATAATAATAATAATAATTTATAACCCGCCTCTCCCTCTGGATCGAGGCAGGGAACAACAACAAATATAAAACACAAAAACCACAAAATAGTTGAGATATTAAAAACAAATAAAAACCAATACTGCCGGAAGAGAGCAGTCTTTATGACTCTCTTAAATTCATGAAGACTGCTAATTTGTCTAATCTCCTCTGGCAGACCATTCCACAGTCTGGGAGTGGCAGAAGAGAAGGTCCTCTGCGTAACACTCGTCAGCCTAGTTCTGGCTGACTTGAGTAAGTTCTTCCCAGAGGACCTGAGTGTGCGGGGCAGATTATACGGGAGAAGGCGATCCCGCAGGTAACCTGGACCCAAACCATGGAGGGCTTTAAAGGTAATAACCAACACTTTATACTTCGCCCGGAAACTGGCAGCCAATGAAGCGATTTTAAAACTGGTGTAGTGTGATCACCCCTAAATGTACCGGTGACCAACCTGGCTGCCATAATTTGAACAAGTTGAAGTTTCTGGACTAGGCACAAAGGTAGCCCTATGTACAGCGCATTGCAGAAGTCGAGCCTCAAAGTTTCCAGCGTGTGTACTACCGTCTTTAGGTCTTCCAACTCTAGGAAGGGGCGCAGCTGGCGTATCAGCCAAAGCTGATAGTAGACACTTCTGACCATCGCATCTAGCTGGGCTGTCATTTGGAGCAATGGATCCAGGAGTATCCCCAAGCTGCGAACACCTTTCAGGGGGATTGTAACCCCATCCAGAACTAGTTGACACACCTCCAACCCCAGGTTGTGGCCTCTGACAGCAAGCACCTCCATCTTGTCTGGATTCAGCTTCAGTTTGTTTTTCCTCATAGAGCCCATTACCACTTCCAAGCATTCATTCAGAGGAGACACGCTATCCTTAGCTGACGATGTTGTCGAAGGCATAGAGAAATATATTTGGGTGTCATCAGCGTATTGATAGCACTCCGCCCCATGCCTCCGGATGATCTCTCCCAGCGGTTTCATATAAATGTTAAACAACAATGGGGAAAGGATAGCACCTTGTGGTACACCACATAGCAGCTCCTTCTTTGAGGAGCGACTATCCCCAAGCATCACCATCTGGAACCTGCCCGAAAGGTAGGACCGGAACCACTGAAGCACAGTGCCCGATTCCCAATTCCCCCAGGCACTCCAGAAGGATACCATGGTCGATGGTATCGAAAGCCACTGAGAGGTCCAGGAGTACCAACAGGGACACACTCCCCTGTCAATACTTAGGCGTAGATCATCCACTAAGACGATCAAAGTGGTCTCAACTCCGTGGAGAGGAATGCCCAACAAGCACCCAGGGTGCTGGCAGCCCATCCATGTGCCTGCAGGTGGCAGGGAATATCAGCTACAGCTATTCCTCCTCACCTTGCATCATAACCTATTGGATGCCACTGCCAGTTACATACATGGCTGAGGATTGTGAATTTGTAATGCTCAAGGTGCACTTCTGGTGTCTCCATCCTGTAGTCGCACATGACAAGGGCACTGGGAAGGAAGAAGCAATTATGGGTGTGTGCCATGTGGCACAATATGGCCCTGTGGCAGCGGTTTTGGATCATGCCAGTAAGACCTAGGCAGAATATTCTTGAGGTCCTGCTGGTCACTGAGGAGCCAGCACCCCACCAAGGCCAGAATCTGTGCGGCATTGCAGCACAAAAAGGCACAATCAGGGACTTTTACAAGCGCTGATGGTGTGTGGAGGGAATGGGCATTGGTGGATCAAGATGGATTCAAGAGTCCACGTGCCGGGAGGAATGAGGCAGAGAAAGGGCAGGCCAGCCAAATCGGCACCTTGTGTGCCAGGGCTGTTGCCAATGACAATGACCCCACTGAAGTTCCAAGAAGAGACAAGGCTTCAAGGACACAGAGGCCAATCTCCTCTGAGTGTATTGATTGGCAACAACTAAGAACTGGTTTATTTAAGGCAAAGAGGGGAAGCCAGCAAGCAGGAATGGAGAATTTCCAGAGCTGGGCCATGGTTGCTGCATGTACCTGCTGGGTACATGCTGTCTAGTGTTCTTTCTACTAGATCAACCTTTAGGGCTGCTGCCCAAATCCTGAAGGGTCCTTCCTGTAGATCACAGCATTCTGTATCAAGCTGGGGCCAGAGACCTGCATCTCAACAGTTGTATTTCTTCTCCTCTGACACAGCAGGGCCTCAGACTGGAAGTGTCATTCCCATTTTAAAATACAAAATCCACAGCTGAGCAATAATTTTACTAGGACCAGCTAAAATTCCACAAAACTGTGCAAGCTTTTTAGGTCTCCTGAACTCTTCATCAAGTACAAAGAGCAAGGGATTGGGAGAAGGGAGGCAGCATGAGGTCTGCAGCTTAGATGGAACCAGTCTCAAAACAGAGATTTAGATTAATGAATTAGTGGTAGGTGTTGCAGGTGCCAAATTACATCTAGCACTGCATTTGGGGACAGAGAAGCAATGGCTGGTCAACACAACAGCCAGATGTAACTTACACCTCCCAGCACACAAAGCAAGGTATTAATTTTAGGTGGTACTGGGCAAAAAAGTTAAATGAGGCCAAATTGTATCCCTAGTGGTTGGAGTGGAAGCGGTTGGGTGCCAAAATGAGAAATTGGGCCAGGCTGCTTCACATTGCTGAGAGTGGAGTTTGAATGCTTCTCTGAGTGGGGAAAACTAGTAGCACAGCAGCCAAAGAGCACCTGGGGGGCCTTGGTCTACGTGGCTGCAGAGCCTCCTTGCCGCCTGGGCCTCAGGAAGGATCTGGGGCGCCCTATGAGCGTCAACGCCAGCAGAGGAGGCCATCAAACATGCGCTCATTTGGGGTGACTCAGCAACGGGAGCAGCGACCACTACGGAAACAGAGACCGGCCACCTTGTCCCTTGGGCGTGGAGAGGGTCGCCTCCGGCTAACGTGGGGACCAGGCCTGAGTGGGGGGCGGCGGGAGGCCCCTGGTATTTCCACGGGGGGCATCCACCCACCCACCCACGCACCCGCCCGCCCCCGTATTCCAGGCAAGCCGCCGCCAGCCGGGCCACGTAGCCCCCCTAAATGTTCCGGGGGACTGCAAAGGAAGGGGGGGCAGGCCATCTGGTTTGCAGGCCTTCCGGGGAGAAAACTGCAAGCTGGGTTTTAATTATTTGTTTGCGAAAAATCAGAGAGGGGGAGGGGGGAGGGGGTCCCTCCCTCTCTCCCTCCCTCTCTCCCTCCCGTCTTCTCCTCCTCCGCCCCCCCACTCCGCGACCTGGTTGGCGGTCCCGGGAAGCGCAGGGAGCTGCCCGGCCTGCTTCCCTGCGCCGGCGTCCGATGCCCTCGCGGACGCGGAGGCCGCCGCCACCGCCGCCCCTCCTCGGCCTCCCCCAGCCCAGCCCAGCCCTAGAGATGCGGCAAGGGAGGGCGGCTCCGCGCACGGCCTGGGTAGGGAGCTGCGGGGCGCAGGCGGTTCTGCCGCGGGTCTTCGGGGCCCATGGCGAAGCGAGCGGCGCGCCTTGAGCCTGGCTGCCCTGGGGCGGCCGCGCGGCCTCTTCCCGAACAAGGAGCGCAGGTCTGTGCGGAGCTTTCTAAGGCCGTCAGAGACGGAGCTGCTCCGCAAACTCCCTGACCCCCAGCGCGGGCGGGGCGGGGGAGGGGCAGCCCGTGCGGCCGCCTTCATGGCGCCCCCCCCCCATCGCGTCTTGGCTGAACGGAGCCGGAAGTTGGGCCCAGTGGGCGCCTCTAACCTAGACTACCCAGTTAGGCCCCCCGCAAGAGGGCGTGGAGCGGAAGGCAGCTTCGCCTCCCCGTCCCGGCATGCCCCGCGTGGCGCCAGCCCGCTTTCCCCCTCCCTCCCTTCCTCTGCCTGGCCTGAGAGAGTGACGGGCGGGCAAGATGGCGGCCGAGGCGGATTCTTGGGGTAGGTCTGGCCGGGCCCGGCGCGCCCCTCCCGCCCCGCGCCCGGCCCGCTGAGCTCTTTTCTCTGTCTCCGCAGACGTGGACACCTTCGAGGCGGAGGATCCTCTGGCCGGGCGCCTCCTGCCCACGCCTGCCGTGGTGACCGCGGACCGCTGGGCCGGCGAGGACGAGGAGGACGACGTCAAGGTGGGCAACGAGGGCGCCGCCCGCCCGCCTCCCCGCGGCCCTGACAGGACGGCCCCGCGAGCGCGTCGCCTCCCCGAGGCGGAGGGCGGCTGGGGGGACGCGGCCCGAACCCCTCACGCGGAGGAGCCCCGCTCTCCCTCCCAGCGACGGCGTCGGGCGAGGCTTCCCCCTTTCTGGGCTCCTCGCCTCGCGCGCCGCTGCCCTCGCCAGGCCTCGCTCCCGAAGCCTCCCGGACGGAGCTCCGGCCTGCCTCGGGTGCTGGGCCGCGTGGGCCGGGGTGTGCGCCGCCGGCTCCGTGGCGTGGCCAGGCCGCCTTCTGCCATGTGGCCGGGCTGCTGCCTGTTTCCCCGCCGGCGCTCGGCAGCAGCAGCTGCTCCGCTCGCTCGGCCAGCCGCGTGGGCGCCTTTGGCCTCGTCGTCGTCGTCATCCTTCGGCCAGCCGCCTCTCTCTGCGCGGGAGACGGGGGCCGCCGAGCGGGCGGGCGAGCCGGAATGGAGCGCCCTGCTGGCTGCTGGCCTCCGGGGCCCAAGCGCACTCGCCCCAGAGGGCCTTCTCGTGGTGGTGGGCTGAGCCCCGGGACGGTGCCTGGGACCAAGCCAGTGGCCGGGCTTCTGCCCCCTTTCGCTTTGGATGTCCCCGGCCAGATGTGGCCTCTGTGGAGGCATCCAGCTTCCCCCAACAGCCGCAGACCTGTTGCGCTCAGCCCCCACGACTTCTCCCTGCTCTCAGCTGGGTGTTCCCCTCCCTTCTTCCTTCCTTCTGCTGTTTCTTGGATAAAGATGTGGCTGCCTCTCTTGGGCACAACCGCAGGTGGGATTCCCCAGCTGACTGAGCAGTATCCAGTTACTAGATATGTTGGAAAGAGTGCAAGACCATGACTAGGGGAAAAACAGCTGCCCCCCCCCCCCGAACCCCAGGTAACGTTATACTAGGCAAGTCACATGAAGTAGTAGTTAAGCAGCCTTGGAGAAATTCTGGGCCTAAAAATGGATTTGGAATGGAAAAACATTTCTTAGTTTAGGGTAATCTTAGAGATACGCCCTCAAGTTTTGGTGTCCTTCAGAAAAGAGAAGATGTGAAAGGTCTTGCTGACTTGCAAATTTCCCCACTCAAAAGTAAAACTGTTTGTTTCTGTCAGTGTAGTCTCCAAATGTATATTCTGTCAGTGTCTCCAAATGTATTTTTAATGAAAGATGTGTACAAGTTTAAGATTAAGCCCTTTCTGCTCTGGTTGCTGTTACTATTGGCCTTATATTTGGTGCTTGTCATGTTGCTTTGAAATGAGGTGATTTCTTTCCATAGTTATAATAGCTGCCAGCTACTAAAGTATGCCTGTTTGTGTGTGAGTACAGTTGTGTCAAGAGAGCAAATGGATTTGGGGGTGGGTTTTAGTTTGTGCAGGTGCTCAACCACAGCCTTATCAGTCCTGGGCATTACAGTTTGTCAGCCAAGATGGAAAGTGTGGCTGTTTATAGGGCGGCTGCTGCTGAGACACTAGAGAGAAAGAGGGCATCAGGCTGACTGAGCTATCCATCCCTAAGGTAGGGGTTAGGGGCACCAGTGTATTCTAGAGCTGCCTTCTCCAGTAACTGTGCTGGCTGGGAATTATGGGAGATGCAGTCCAACAAATCTGGTAGGCACCAAGTTGGAGATGGCTGTTCTAGAACAAGGATGAGACACTCCAGCTCCCACCTGGCATGGCCAGTGATCAGGGATGGTGGGAGTTGTAGCCCAGCATCTGGAGGCCATAGGTTGCCCATTCTGTTCTAAAATTGTTCTACTGATGTGAGAGATGAGGGGCTGCCTGGTTTGTGTGATATATTTATTTATATTATTACATTTCTATACTGCCCAATAGCCAAGGCACCCTATAAGGAGCCTTGTAGGTAATAAAATCCATGTTCAATTTCTTTGGCTTATATCCTAAATATGTTCTGACATTTGGCGTATCCTTTGTAAGTTATGTGCTTTGTAAAAGATATGCAAGTTCCTACCAAGAGAGGGAGTTTTATAAGGATACAGAGAGAAGTACCTTCTGTTAATGAACAGTGCTTGATTATTAGAAGAGTTTTCTCATAATTGGAAATGGGCTACTGCTGGGCAGGCTCCATGATGCTTTCTTTAAACACCAGGTTTATAAATAACTGCTTCTTTGGTTGACTGCAGCAAATAATGTTTAAGGTGGGAAATCTACAAAGGCTGGCTCTTACTTTCTTTTCCGCAACAACTGGCTAGGCTCATCATGGTGTATGAGGACAGGCAACCTAGGAAAGTAGGAAAGATGTGGTTGAACCAAGGTAATTGTGTTAGGAACTCCACCAGCAGGTGCATCTCCTACACCCTTTGTGGGTGAGCAAAGTGTTGTTGTTCTTCACCTCTTGGTGGTTTTACTTATGCTAGTAATTAAAGTGTGCTGTTTGGAGTTAGCAATTAAGTCTCTTTTAGTTGCAATTTTTCAAGGCAAGAAAAACTTGTGTTTTATAGAGTCTGTGCCTGAACTGGATCCTGTGTGTTAAAGAATGCTGTCTTGCAGCAGCTGTAGTTATCAAGAATGTGTCATCTTTAGAAATAGCTGTCTTCTGTTAGGCTTTAACATTCAGGTTGGTGGCTTTCCTGGGCCATTGTCCCAGCAGGGTGCGAATTATTTATTGATTTGTTGATTTATTACATTTGTATACCGCCCCATAGCCGAAGCTCTCTGGGCGATTTACATAGGATTAAAACAATTAAAAACAATACACAAAAATTAAAACAGCAAAAACATACAACATACACACAATACACACATATATTTAAAACCGCTACAACAGCCCAAAAAAGCTACAAAAACAAAAAACAAATCCAGTCTCCTCAGATATTGCCAAATGCCTGAAAGAAGAGGAAAGTCTTGACCTGGCGCCGAAATGATAACAATGTTGGCCTCGTCAGGGAGATCGTTCCACAATTGGGGGGCCACCACAGAGAAGGCCCTCTCCCTTGTTGCTGACCTCTGAGCTTCCCTCGGAGTAGGCATTCGGAGGAGGGCCTTAGATGTTGAACGTAGTGTTCGAGTAGGTTCATGTCGGGAAAGGCGTTCCGTCAGATACTGTGGTCCCAAGCCGTGTAAGGCTTTGTAGGTTAAAACCAGCACTTTGAATTGGGCTCGGAAACATACAGGAAGCCAATGCAAGCAGGCCAGAGTAGGTCTTATATGCTTGAACCTTCTGGTTCCAGTTATCAATCTGGCCGCTGCATTTTGCACAAGCTGCAGCTTCCGAACCACCTTCAAAGGCAGCCCCACGTAGAGTGCATTGCAGTAATCTAACAGGGTGGGTATGTTTCTCATATTTTGTTTCACTCTCTTTTGTTGTCCTTGGGAGACATTATGTTGAGTTGATCCTGAGCATAGCATAAAGAGAACTAAGCCACTGACTGAATTTGGCCTTTGTTCAGAATCCCTCTCTCAGTTCCAATAGTTCCTGGGGTAGAAGTAACAAGGGTTATATCATGAGCTGCCAACTTTTCTTGCAAAGTGCCTCAGTGATCTGACATAGTGCGATGTACCTGGCTGCTTCAGTGGTAAGTGTGGTCTTACAACAATTCACTTCAGTTCTAAAGACCAAGTGTGAGGTCAGGCCATTGCTCTCCCATTGAACTGCCTGCATCATACTCCCATGCTGATAACTGGTGCTGCTTGCTTTTTTTTCTTCTTTTTTTGCTAGGATAACTGGGATGATGAGGAGGAGGAGGAGGAAGAAGAAAAGGAGACAGAGGTAAAGCCAGGTGAGAAGTATGGGAGACCCACCCCCTTTTAATGCTGCTTGTGGCTTGGGTACCCTGATGCCTCCTCCTTATATGTGTTTCCTTTGGAAAGTGCCCCAGACCTCTTGGGCTTGGATGCCTGTGTATTACTAGTGGTTCATATTCTGAAGTCCACAGCATTTAAAAATTAAAAATAATATTATGCACTATTCACAGAAACCAAAGTTTCAGAAAAGAAGAAAATAGCAGAAAAGATAAAAGAGAGGGAAAAACTGCAGAAGAAAAAGCAAGAGGAGATTAAAAAAAGGGTAAGGCTTTTCTGAGTGGAGATAGGTGAGCTGCTTCTGCGTCATGCACCTGAGAAAACCAGGCACTGTATGCCTTGATCTAGTCTTAGCTCCCCTATTATCCTTCCAAGGAGGCAGCCCTGACAGCCATCTATAAGGACCAGGGTGTCAAACAACTTGGGGGAGGGGGAGGGAAGCTTATTCTAGTTTCTGAAGGTCAGCTTTGTCCACAGAGTGAGCTTTGTAGCTGGATGTTTTGAGTTTGTACACGTGGTCACATGGGAGTTCTTCAGTTGTTGGAGAATTGAACTGATTGCCACTTGTATAGCTGCCCCAATTCACCCTCTTCTGCTTATGAGGGTGGTTATTTTATGTATTTTATCATATTGTTGTTCCCCGCCTTGATCCAAACGGAGAGGCGGGTAAGAAATAATAATAATAATAATAATAATAATAATGCTGTTTGAGGCACCCTCCAACTTCTCAAGTGAGCATAACCCCTGCAAGGGAGGCCCTTGATCTTGCTTCTGGAGTTTATATTGTACGTAACTCACTATATACGGTGCAATAAAGCAGGAGTTGCACCTGGTTCTTATTTATGGAGCTTCTGTGTGTTTCGGTGGAGGAAATTACATGGTTGATGTAAAAAGTATTGGAGTAAAGAATGCAAAATATCCAATTTTCTGTCCATCTGCATAAATGTCTGATAGCTATGCTGGCTTCCCTCTTAGGTTAGCACTGAGCTCAGGCTTAAGAGTTGCTGCATGTCACTGAACCTCATTTTATTTCCTCATTTAAGCTAGAGGCATCTGAAGAATCTAAAGAACTTACACCAGAAGAACAATTAGCAGACAAATTACGGCTGCAGAAATTGCAAGAAGAGGAAGACCTTGAGTTGGCAAAAGAAATGTTTGGTGAGTGTGAAAGGACTGGAATCTGAGCATGGTGACATGATTGGGTGTAAGCATATAGAGGCAGAGTGCCACATTCTGCAGGATCAAGATGCACTTCAAAATAGGAGTGTAAAAAAGATGATTGTTCAGCGGGCCACATAAATGTAAGCAAGGATATATTAAATTAATTCTGTAGCCAACTAGCTGCTGTTACTGTTTGCCCTTTCTTCTACAGGTGTAAATAACACATGTGGAATAGATGCCATGAATCCATCTTCAAAAGATGACTTTACGGAATTTGGGAAATTGTTAAAAGAGAAAATAACACAGTATGAGAAGTCTCTATATTACGCTGGTTTTTTGGAAACATTAGTTCGAGATGTATGTATTTCATGTAAGTACATCATAATGGAACATCACTGTTTGCATTCTACTCCCCATTTTAAATGTTTGGGCAGGATAAAACAGCAGTCCAGTGACAGAAGCTAGGCTGACTGGGTTGAATAAGCGGTCAAATCTAAGTACACCTGGGTAATACCTCCTGCACTCCATTTTAAAAGTGCTATAAACTGCTTTGGACTTTTCCATTTTAGCCAGCTCTTTCTCTTCTTACTTTTACTTATTTGTTTATTTAGAGTTACTTAAAAAACATTTAGATAATTTCCAATACATTTTCCAATATTCAAAGATCTTTACATACATACCTGCCTAATCTTTCTAGTTCAAAATAAAAGGTTGGTATTGACTAAAAATCAGTTCATTTATCTGAATTATGTCTACATTGTACCATTGATTTTCTTTAGATTTTAAATGTCAACAAAGAACATGTCAGCTATCCAAAGTTGCAAATTCAGAGTAGATTTTCCCTTCCAGTATTGTATAATTATCTTGCCTACTCCATGCTCAGAGAATCCATAACTCTTGTAGTAAGGAAAATATCCATACAGTAGGGATATAGCCTAGGACAGCATAAGTCTATTTTAACCGTGGTTACCTCCAGCCATATTAGCAGTCCTGTGAATTTTAGACTGAAATGAAGCATCCGTAGCACACCCAGACCATATGGGTAACACACAAATTATGTCTTCAGCAACTGGGGGCCTGTAACCAGCTCTTAATATACATTCTCTTAGGTGTCCAATAGATTTGAAACAAAGGCTTCTGTTGTATTAGCCTCATCTTTAGATCAAAAATCATGGTTTGCTGTTTTCAAAACAATCCACCATTGATTTGAAAATAGGAAACTTAATTTAATTTATTCTAAAGACCTCAAAGGTAATGGATACCAATTTTATCTGTACTTAAGTTTCTAATAAAGATAAGTTACAGTTCAGGTATACCCAGTGAAAAATTCAAATCTAGTAACAGGTGGAGTTTCAGAAGCTGCAAACTCATGAGACCAGAAGTTAGATGAGATGGTTACATATTTAAGAGTGCAGTTCTAGGGGGTGGCCTTAAGCCTCTGAATTTGGAAGCTTATGGCCATCCAGTGTAGAGTAGGAGGCGCTCCTCAGGCTCTGCATTTCAGCTAGATGAGTTTTTTCACCCATCTAGCTGACATGTTGGGGGGCAGGAGGGAAAGAGGCTTGATGATTCCTTGTAAGCTGGCCTCCCTGGGAAGAAGATCTAAGGGAAAAAATCAATGAAGATAATTGGGGGAGGATATGGAATGGAAGAATGTTGAAATTATTGTCGATTAGAATTAAGGAGAACTATTATAAGATAGTTTGGAGATGGTATCTAACACCTGTAAGATTTCACCAGATTGATAAAAAAGTGTCCAAGAACTGTTGGAGGGGATGTCAGGAGGTTGGGACCTATTTTCATATGTGGTGGAGCTGTGAACAGGTACAAAAATTTTGGGAAAGGGTTTTTAAAGAAATAAGTGATATAATTGGAAGTAAATTGGGATTAAACCCGAAGTTAGCTCTACTAGCAATTTGGGATAGTAGGAATAAGCATATAATTAACAGAGAATTGGTAAACAACCTCCTGGCACCTGTTAGATTAATGGTTGCTAAAAATTGGAAAGGGCAACAAAGTTATAAAATAGAAGATTGGTATAAAGAAATTTGGGATATTGCATTGAATGACATGTTGACATGTAAAATGAAAATAATGAGGGGAATGTCCAGTAAGAGTGATTTTGGAGATATATGGAATCCCTTTTTGGAATATGTTTTAAGATCGGGAAAGGGACAATCGCCTTCAAAAGAATCATTAAAATTTTGGAAGGATGATGGATGAATGTGAGTAGGTCTCGGGGGGGCGGGGTGCACGGGGGAAGTCGAGGGAGTTAGTTTGTTTATGTATTATGTGTATGTTGTTTGGTTTGTTGAAAAATCAATAAAAAATTATATAATAATAAAAAAAAAAAGTAAGCTGGCCTCCCCAACTCCCTACCTGCCCATTTACCTTTGACCCTGTCTTTGTGACCTTGTAGAGACAGCTGGCATGGTTCTCTCTGCATTGGCTGTGAGGGGGAGGTGGTGGGGAGCTCAGACTCCTGGGTCTGAGCGCTGACTCCAGCCTCAGATCTAGGAATCCAAACTATCCTGCAGCCTCACAGGTGCTTTGTAGGGGCCACAGGATTGCTCTCCCTGATGAATAAACTGCCAACAAGCATTCTGAGGTAATACATAACTCAACCTTTAAAAAGCATTATCAGAAGAAATAAGTTGATTCAAAGTAGTAATTCTATGGGAAGCCCAATTTACCACGAAAGGATCTGCAAGTTAATTTTAAACTAGGGTTCTCCCACTACATAAGCTTTTCTGGAGTATAAGGCCTACCACCTAAAGCCTACACCTTAATACTCTCCATATTATCTTGTGGCATTAAGAGCTCATAATAACACAGATATTTGGACAAATGAAGCGCCAAAAACCTGCCATATTTCAGTGGAGTCAAGTAACAACTTCAAATTGTGTCCAAAGACAAACAATACTGGGGCTCTTTATTCAAGCCCAAAATAGGAGCTAAAAATATAAGTTTGAAAATATGAAAAATTAAATGCAGGTAACTCTAATTTATACAATGAAATTCTAGACGGGTATCCTTACCAAAGAAATTTGCTGAATAATTTATAAACTTGCTTAAAGTAAATGGAAGGTATAAGGATAGCAAGATCTCTTATAATATAAATCAACCTCAGAATTAAATTAACCTTAATCACATTTATCTTACCCCCAAATACTCAAAGGAATTCTAGATCACCTGTCTAAATCACACTATTTGTACCAAAAATGGTTAAAAAATTTAAATTTGGAAAGCTTAGGAAGTACCCAAGATAAACAAAACAATCTGGACATTACTTTAAAAAAACCCAAGTCCTAGAGGTATCGATGGTGCTATTAGCAGCCAAAAGTATTAAATTTGATAGAATAACTGCATAAAATGCCAAACTATTGTGTTAAATAAATATGGAATAGAAATTTATGGCTTATCAATAAAATCCCGCCTTGTCCATTTATAAAAACATCTATATGTAAAAACATCTACTATAATACCTTAGATATTTTCAGAGCTTCCAAAAGCACAGGTGTCTCTAAAACTAGCTTAAGAAGGGGATAATGGGCACCCTTGATGTGTACTTTGACACAAGTTAATTAAAGGAGACAACACTCCATTAGTAAACACACGTGAGCAAAGGGCTACATACAACATACTACTAGCTGAATCTTGCTTATTTACAGATAGAGCTAATACAAAGTCTAATATTATTTGATCCTTGATGGACCTATATAAGCCAAGCCTTAGCTGGATGGGTAATACTGGGCAAGACTATGCATTAACGTAGCTGTCAGTATCTTAGCATCCATGTTTATCAAAGAAATAGGTCTGTAGCTGGAAGATAAAGCAGGAATTTTACCCAACTTACAGAACAGCTGTGTAAGCCTCCTTGTTGAACACTATAAACCTCAAATAAAACAGGACCTAACACTCAATATTTTTTCATATCAATCAACAGGAAATCCATTAGGACCAGAAGCTTTCCCTGGATTTAATAGTATCATAGAATTGTAGAGTGGCAAGGGACCAACTCCCTGCTCAATGCAGGAATCCAGTTTAAAGTATCTTGACAGATAGCTGTCCAGTCTCTGGACAGTGAGCCCACCACCTTCCTAGGTAGTTGGGTCCATTGTCTAACCCTTCTGACTGTTAGGAAGTTTTTCCTAATGTTCAACTGAAACTTGCCTTCTTGTAACTTAAGCTGGTTATTTTGTGTCCTGCAGTCTTGGATGACAGAGAACAGGTTGCTGTCCTCTTCTATGTCATAACCATTTACGTACTTGTGCTATCATATCACCCCCTAGAGATGTAAAATTTCCAGAACCTTTGAGGCCGTGGAAAACGTTTTTTTCCAGGGGAGTTCCAGAAAAAAATGGAAATGTTGGGAAAATGGAAAGATAAGCAATATAGATCTAAAGTCACTTGGTTGTTTTATGTTTTAGCTCACTTTATAGATCTAAAGTCACTTGGTTGCTTTAAGACAGTCTTCCCCAACCTGGTGCCTTCTAGATAATTTGGACTTCAGCTCCCATCAGCCTCAAGCAGCATGGCCAATGGTCAAGACTGCTGGGGAATGTAGTCCAGCACTTCCAGAGGGCACCAGGTTGGCGAGGGCTGCTTTAGGAACATGAAGCAGCCTTTTGTTCCTAAAGTTATTTTATGTAAAATTTAGTTTGCTCATACAATTAACATATTTTAAATCTTGTAAAAGTAAGCTCAATTATTAAATTTGTAATTATGGTCTGAACAATTTAGAATGACATTAAATGACTGCTACAGCAGTAGAAATAGGTCTCTATAGAACTAAACCCAAATTGTCAAGATGGCCCATTAATTTACTATCAGGGATGCACAATGGTTCACAGATTGGGAAACTGAGCATAAATGTTGACCAGTAAAAATACTTTAGATCAATTATTTTAATGAGGAATGACAGAAATAACTATGCTGTGAATCTTACATGGGAGGGGATCCCCTATGGCTTCATTATTTACTTACATTTTACATCTCTAGTCTTTCTATAAAATGTTCTTACCACATAGTTTTTAGAAATCATTTTGGGAGTAAAAGCTGGGTAACTATTTATAAATTGTCTTAAATTCTAAAAGAAAATATTCCATAATCCAAAGCTCTTCAATTTTTCCAGTTTTTCAGAAAAAAACGAACTCGGGGGGAAATATACCCTCCCCCCCAGGCCTTCACATCTCTGTCCCTCCCCTTCAGTCTTCTCTTCTCAGGACCAAACATATCCAGTTCCTTCAATCTTTCTTCATAGGACTTAATCTCTAGTCCCCTGGTCATCTTTGTTGCCCTTCTCTGAACTAGTTCCAGTTTATTTGAATCCTTCTTAAAGTATGTTGTTCAGAACTGGACACAGTATTCGATGTGAGATCTGACCAGCACAGGGTAGAGTGGAAGTATTACTTCTCATGATTTTGAAACTATACTTCCATTGATGCAACCTAAAATTGCCTTTGCCTGTTTTGCAGCCACATCACACTGCTGACTCAGTTTCAGCTTGTGATCAACTCCAAGATCCTTTTCACATGTACTGTTGTGAAGCCAGGTATCCCCTGTCTTATACCTGTGCGTTTAATTTTTCTTTCCTAAATGAAGGCCTTTGCTCTTGTCTAAGTTAAATTTCATTCTGTTATTTTCTGCCCAGTTTTCTAACCCATCAAGCTCAGTAAGGTATTGGCTATCCCACCCAATTTTGTGTCATCTGCCACTTTGATACACATTCTCCCCCTCCTGCTAAGTCATTAGTAGCCATGCTAAAGTGTATAGGACCCTGGACTGAGCCCTCCAGCACCCCGAAGTTGATGCCTCTCTCCAGTTTGAAGAGGAACCATTGATGAGCTGTGGCTCCACCCGGTAGTAGTGCCATCCAGCCCATACTTACCTAGCTTCCTAATCAGAACACCATGGGGCACTTTGTCTAATGGCCTCCTGAAATCAAGATATATTATGTCCACACCATTTCCATGATCTACTAAAGAAGTTACCTGATCAAAAAATGAAACATGGTTAGTCTGACAGGACTTGTTCTTGACAAATCCACACTGGCTTCCAATGATCACTGCATTAGTGTCAAGTTCCCTACGGAGCAAGTGCTTTATAACGTGTTCTAGAATCTTCTCAGGAATTGATGTCAGACTGTCTGGTCCATAATTCTCTAAACTTCTTTCTTTTTGCAAACACATTCTTCCCAGTCTTTGTGTGGTACAGTCCATCTCCCGCCAGCAGTCCTTCATCCAAAACATATAAACCATGGTTTCAGAAACCAAATCTCTCCCAGCGACACCATTTTCATAGGCAGTTGTTCACCTGCGTAATTCTTTTTTCCCTTTCTAGTCCTCTTCCATGGACCAGAAAGATGGGTGAGAACACTGCTTGAGCCTCAAAGAGTTTGAACTTCCTTCCTAGAGCTCCGTAGTCCAACATGATGTGGCCATAGCTTTACTTGGCAGTATCATTCATTCCCGCATGGATAAGCAGGAGGGGATCAGCAGCCGCTCCAGCCCATCTCCAATCCACACTCCTGGCAGACGATGTACTTCTCAAGCCAGTGGGTCTGGCCGGCACACATCCCCCTTCTATTCCTTCTAGTTGGGAGTTACCAACCACCACCACCACCACTCTCCTTTTCCCTGGCTGTAGGGAGCAGTTCCAGCGTCTTGCTTCCTGTCCTGTAAGGCCTGCTTGGATCTTCCCCTGAAGACCAACTCTCTTCTGCAAGAGCCTGAAAGCGGTTTCTTAGTTCCACTGGTGCAAAGCGGCTTCTGACTCTTTCTCCTGAGTGCCACAGCCGTCCATGCAGGTTGCTCCTTTCTCCCTTTTCCTCTTTTTGAGTGGTCCCCCCAGTTCTCCTTCCATCACCTTCCGTGTTTTATCCAAGAACCTTTCATCCTGCGTAATCCCTTAGAATGTGGCCACGCGTTGTTCCAGACCTCATACATTTTCTTCTAGTAATGCCACCACCTTGCAGTAGATGCAAACATATCACCACTGCTGACTGCATCCGTTTTCTCTTCCTTATGGATCCTTCCTACTCCTTATTCCCCAATCAGCTCAGTTGACGAGCCCTTCCAAGCACACTGTGTCCACTTAATCATAGGGACGTTTTGTCAGAAACCTCCTCCTTGAGCTCCACTGCCAAACTGCTGTGAGCACTATCAGTGTCCACTCTTCTTGCAAGGAAACTAGGTGAAGTGAAGTGGGCAGCCTTGTCCTTTGTTAGCTTTGGGAGGATCGCACCCTGTTAAAAAAAGAAAAAGTATCATTGTGGGAAACAGAAAAATTACAACTCTACAATAACGTCTAGTTTTTAGATTACGTTTTAAAACAAAATGGGCACCAAGATGAAACACCAGCAGCAGTGCGATGATCTAAAAAAGCTCTCATGCAAATTTTAAAACTGAAGGGCAAAAATGCTTCACCCAAACCTTGCCATGTGTATCATTACACCAAATGTAGGTGTGTTGTAACACGTTTTCATGTCGTAGAGTGAAATGAAGTTTCTGAAAGTTCTGAGTTGAGCTTTGCAATTCTATCAGGAAGTTGGCTTCTGTTTGCATGCTACTTCGAAGAAACTTCAGTAGAACACAGCCTCAGTAGTACTTCATTTTGAATGCAAAGGTATAACCCTGGTTTACTTTGTCATGCACTAGGTATACACATTTGGGTTTCAGGTAAAATTTTCTAAGGCAGAAAGTAAAACTCAAAAGATTGCTGATTTATAGATCCAGAATCTCTATATGCTTGACCATGGTAATTGCATATAGAGGGTATATAATATTTTGAAGCTTAGAGAACAATCCTATGTTTAGGTGGGAAAAATTCCTACAACTTCCAATCCATGCTGAGAGCCAGTGTGGTGGAGAGGTTGCAGTGTTGGACTGGGACTCAGGAGATCTGGGTTCTAATCCCCACTCAGCCATGAAGCTCACTGGATGAATTTGGGCCAGTCACTGACTCTCAGCCTAACCTACCTCACAAGGTTGTTGCGAGGATAAAACAGAAAGGAGAAAGACTTCATGAGAGCCACCTTGGGTTCCTTGCAACAGGAAAAAGGAGGAGTATAAATGCAATAATAAAAATATGACTTTTTCCTCTCTAAACATGCATAGGATTACATCCTTAATGTGTTTAAATATAGGTTTTTTTCCTAAAGAACCAACATTGTGGTTGGGTTGGGTTGGGTTGTGTCACTGTAAGCCAGATCTTTTGCATCTCCATCGTCAGGACAAACCTCCCCAAGGGAGGCCTGGTTTGGTTTCTGTAGATTTTTTCATCAGTTCTGTATTCACTAATTAGTGAGTTTTGAGGGAATAAGTGAAAAATGTGGTGGCAGTTGCTGAAAAGGTATATGGCCTCTCCCTGAGCCAGACTATTGGTTTGTCTCGCAGGACTACCTGGTCTGCCTGGCAGAGGCACTTCAGGTTCTGAGGTGGAGGTCTTTTCCAAATCACAGTGGACATCCTTGTAACCTGGAGATGTCAAGCGTTGAGTCTGACTGGGGCCTTTTGGACAACTGCTTGGCTACTGAGCTCTGGCCCTTCCTATTCAGCCTCCATGTATTTTTCTAAAAAATACTTCGGTAACCTCAGCTGGTTTTCTGTGAGGAAGCACCTTGAGTGCCATTCTTTGGTAGAAAGGTGGGGCTTAATTCAAATAAAGAAAATAAATCTAAAGTCCTTCTGAGGTAGACTCTGATTATAGAATCATAGAAGAGTAGAGTTGGAGGGGGCCTATAAGGCCATCAAATCCAATCCCCTGCTCAATGCAGGAATCCACCTTAAAGCATACCTGTCAGATGGCTCTCCAGCTGCCTCTTGAATGCCTCTAGTGTGGGAGAGCCCACCACCTCCCTAGATCATGGGTTTCATTGTCGTTCTGCTCTAACAGTCAGGAAGTTGTTCCTGATGTCCAGCCGGAATCTGGCTTCCTGTCACTTGAGCCCATTATTCCGTGTCCTGCACTCTGGATTGATTGAGAAGAGATCCTGGCCCACCTCTGTGTGACAACCTTTGAAGAGTGCTATCATGTCTCCCCTCAATCTTCTCCAAGCTAAACTTGCCCAGTTCTTTCAGTCTCTCCTCATAGGGCTTTGTTTCCAGACCTCTGATCATCCTTGTTGCCCTCCTCTGAGCACACTCCAGCTTGTCTGCATCCGTCTTGAAGTGTGGTGCCCAGCTCCTTCCTTCTACACACAGAAAACCTGTGTATTTGTTCAAACTGGTGTCCAGTGCTGTCTTGAGCATTTGGAGACCTGCTGGGAAGGTGATTGTTGGAATGCCTTGTAAATGACTCCCTGTGCTTTCCCCCCCAATTTAGTGGAAGTGGATGACTTGAAAAAGATCACAAACTCCTTGACGGTGCTATGCAGCGAGAAGCAAAAACAAGAGAAGGTGGGTCTTGAGCCTGGCTCCTCTTCCCATCCATATTGGTGGGGGCTGGGGGTCTTCTGGATGGTTCTGGGCTTCTGTAGCTGTTGCCACCGTGTCCTTGGTTACCTTCAGTCCACCATGGACATTCCGATGGCCCAGGTAGGTCCTATGCGAAGTAGAGTGTGGGTGGTGTTAGGAGTTCGGTGCCCTCTTCCTTGCACTTCTGCCAGTCCAGCCTGGGTTTCCTGTTGCGGTGAGCCACCCCTTGAAAAGGAGGATCCAGTCTCCTTAGACCAGCGCTGGAGGACCTCTGAAATCAGCCGGAGGGTTGGATTCCATTCCATTTTGGAGTAGCCCTCGAGGGCTGTGTTCCAGTGGTGGGCAGGGTCAAAATACCCACCTATTCTTGCTTAAAGCTTTTACTGCCAGTAACGAAGCCAACCTTTCAGAAGAGGGGAAAACGGCAGAAAAGCTGGGAAACCGCCACACTCTTGGCAATGGGGGGAAATTGGGTGGAGCCAGGGGAAGGGGAACCCCCTTGGGGGGCATTTCACAAAAGAAAAGAAGCAAGTTAGTTTCTTACTCAAGTATGCTGGTTAATTTCTCTGAATAGTGTAGTGTCCATCGACTTTCATAGTTGCTGTTTGTATCTCTTTGGTGGTTTTTCGACTCTGTTTAGAAGCAAACCGAGGTTTGGGGAGTGGGGGGCTGGCCTTTTAGATCCCTTACTGAACTTGGGCTGCTTCTGTCTTTCCTCCAGCAAAGTAAAGCCAAAAAGAAGAAAAAAGGAGTGGTGCCTGGTGGAGGTTTAAAAGCAACCATGAAAGATGACTTGGCAGATTACGGTGGCTATGATGGTGGCTATGTACAAGATTTCGAAGACTTCATGTGACATTTCTCTTCCCTTCTGTTGTCTTTCTGTTGCCCATAACCCCTCAAATGTGTAGCACAACTTCTTTCCTTTAAATTCTGCCAAATGCTACAATCAAAAAAGTGCAGTATCTTTTGTGCTATTGGTTACCCTGTCGACATTCAGCTGCTGAAGCGTTGGGATGCCCATCTTGATGCCAAGGGAATAAAATGATGAGGCTCAATTCTTTATTCAATAATAGGAAATAATGGAACTTTGATCATTGTGACTTCATAGCGGCAGAAGCAGCACTCAATTGGAAATTAATTTCAACAAGGCCAAAATTGTATTATTACCAGGACAGTTTAGTGATAACAGCCTTAACTGTACCTTTTCCACAGACTCTACCCAGACAACCAAAGCAGTTTGCAGCAAAGGCATGGTGTGTGCATTTAGTATTAAAATGGCTTTATCTATTAAATTAGAGCTTGAGGTTTTTCAATAGGTTGGCAAATGGCCTGAGGTGAAGATTCTGCACTTGGAATGTATCTGTGAAATTCCCCTGACTTTAGACCTAGGAAGTGGTAAATAAATCACTTCTTCAGGTCAGAATGAGGGGGGATGGGTCTGTTGCATTGGAGGAAACTTGTAACTCAAGGCTAAGCAGTTTAGTTTACACTTTTCTGACTCTTGGGGGGAATCCTTTGTTGCCAGGTTTTGGTGGCTGTAGTCCAGCTCTCACATTTTCATTTACAGGAATCCTGCTTAGCAAACTGCAACAGTTAACGACAGTTGGGCAAATTGTTATGTTAACAATTATGACATCTGCAAATGTTTTATAAAAGCAACTAATTTAATAAAATCACTATTGTGAGGACTGAGACCTTTGGTCTGTCTTTGCTTTGGGCAAAAACTGGCTGGAAAGCAGGCAGGGCTTCCTTGGCCGTCTTTCTCTCTCTCTCACTCACTCAAGACTGTCTTGGATTTCCGAGCATCCTCTTCCAGACTCGCCCTCCTCCAGTCTTGCACTAGGCCCTACTGAATCCCGATGTCTTCTGCTTGCTCTAATGCTTTTCTTTTATAACTGCCAGAATATTTTTCTGGCTTTAGCAGGTACAGTGGTGGCTGAGTCCCAACACTTGAAATCCCATCTTGGCTTCGGTAGGAGCCTTGGATCTAGAAGAGCAATGTCTGCAGACATGCATATTAACAGCTTTAAATTGGTTTCCCATTTCTTTTGAGGGTATTTTGCAGTAAGTCGTGTTTATAGCACATACTATTTAGGTGCTGTGTAATTTGCAAAATGTTGACAGAATCCAAAAGTGTTTTCTTTCTTGCTGTGCTTGTACAAGCTAGCTACAAAAAAATCCAATCATACAACCATTATCTAGTGAGGAAAAGCAGTTACACATGTGCTAATTCCTTTGCTTTTATGTCGGAAGGGCAGGACTTCAAACCTTCTGCTATGAGGTAGGGATGCCCCCCACTCTGGTGTGTACAATTCCTGCTTTCTGCATGGAAACAGAGGCTCTTGACCCTCCTGGGTCACACAGTTAAGTTTTATTTTTTCTTATCAGAGACTATTTTAAAGGTTTGATCCTTGCAGTTGATGTGGGGAAGATTCTTCTGTGTGACAGAAAGAGACTGTAAAGACCCTCAATTATAGGGATCAGGAATTGAGTCATCCTAGGAGAGCGTGGGGCCACAAGGGCTGCTGCTGCAGCTTGTGTGACAAGGAAGCAAGACCCCCATCCTGGGGTGTAAAGTGGGAGGGGGGATGGTGACACCATCAGCTTAAGGTGGTGCCTTAGCCCGCAGTTCCCTCTCTCGCCCTGGAGAACTATAAAGCACTACTTAGCCTCACCTCAACATTTTGCAATTCTAAAGATATCCCCTGATGGGACATGCTACAAAGCAGTTACAGGGCTAAAAAAAGGAACCTTAAAAGGCCTGGATTTCCCTAACAAAGCCTCGCTCTCAAGATCAGACAGCAGCAACCACTGTGAGATTTAAAATGGCCACTAAGGCTCCTCAAAGTGAGAAGAATGAATCAGAGCAAGAAACACACCATGCTGGAACTTGCCGAATTAATTAGGAGGGATTTAGCTCAAGATTGGGCTAAAGCCTTACAACCCGTAAGGGCAGATTTAGCCACTTTGAACAAAATAACAGAGACCTCTCAAACTGCAAATGAAGCTCTGGAACAGCTCAAAAACCAAGGCCTCCACTAAAATGTTAAAACAAACCCAGGCTGACTTCAGGCTTCAACTTGAGGACACGCAGGATCATGATTGGCGTCTTAACATTCGTTTAAGAGGACTAAAAGCTTTGGTGAGAATCATTTACTGAACGATTTTAACATTTGTATAAATTCTGTACTCCCTGAAATTAACCCCCAACCTGAAGTGATAGAATACATAGAGCAATCCGTCCAAAACCAAAGCGAAGGGAACCACCTAGAGATAAACATAATACACTTTAATAACTATACTATCAAAAATGACCTTATGCTTAAACTTAGAGCTTTTGATAAAATTGAATATGATGGAATCCAGAGAAGGAGGGATTTTATACCTTATACTAAAGCCTTACAAAATATAGCTTACAGATGGGATTTTCCATTCAAATTGCTCATAACCCATAATGGCATTACCAAATCTGTAACCACCCATCTTGAGGCTAAGAAATTACTTGCTCAGCTTGATATCTGCTGGGAACTTGGGAAGCTGGCCCAGGAAGAAGAGAAATCCGGAGACGAAACAGATCAAGACACCGTTGGCTGGCAAACTAAGCAGAAAAAGAGACAAAAAAGACCAAAAAAAAGACTGCAGGGAAAAAGAGAAATCCACAAGATGGTTCCTGGTCTGCTTGAATACTGTTATCTGGATTCTGGCTCAGCCATTGCAGACATATTGCTTTTTCCCCCTATTTCAATTCTCTGGGATGGGGGGGGGGGGAGCGGTGCTATGTGATCCCACTGTATTTGTGATCTTAGATTACAATATCGCCTCTGTCCCTGTGGTCAACGCCATCAGTGGTTTGGGAGTTTCTGTCTGGGATGGGGGAAGTTACAAGTTGCTGAGAGTA